>CM056097.1:5732046-15732046 GCA_002259235.3 Caenorhabditis latens | reverse complement strand
TCTTGCCACACCTTCTGCTCTTCCTTCAGCGACGTCCTTACATTTTCAAAAACGTCGTTTTTTGACTATACAGCTGCATCAGTTTTTGATTGAATGAAGACTATATAAGTGTACTATACTTTACCTGAAAGGACCTAATATGTCCGGATGATACCACCACCATCGCAACATTTTCTTTCGGTGAGTTTACTCCGTTTTGTAAGAAGGATATTATACTCTCCCTAGTTCCCACTGTCGTTAACCCCAATCCTCGTAGGTTCTCACAAGATCGGCTCGTCTCATTTGGCAAAAAGCTAAATTTATGCTCATCCTACCGTATTCCTTCGTAAATGAGGAGGGAGCAGAACTGAGAGAAAAATGAGAATACGGCGCGAGTAAAACGAGCTAAAAAAGCTAGCCGCGTTTGGTTCTTCTCAAATTTGGCTTATAACCGACGTCTTCCGCTAATGAGACCAATCAATATCAAGCGACAAGAAGCATAACGTCTCAAAAACAAGAATCGGATCAAATCTCTTGTTGAAAACCGAGGTTTTTGTCTCGAGACCTCGCAAACAGGCTCAGATACCTCTGACATCGCACCGAGCACATACTAAATACATACGACTCATTGACACCCGTATGCTCGTTGCCCTATTGCTCCTTGCTCCCGAGACATAGTCATACCCAAAGTCTATTGCGCAGATTTTGAGTTTGCTTAAGCTAAATATTATATTCGTCCTTCCACCCACTTCTATTTAACATTGTCATATCATTGTCGTTCTCAACTTCAATCATCACCTGAATCAAGAAGAAACCACCAGGAAGAGTAAAATACAGTACCTCCTATTCAATACTGGCTGCACCTACTGAGCACGAAACTTCTTTACTCCAAACATTCGAATAATCTATTTATTATTGTGATCTGTGAAATTACCGCATAAAAATGAAGGATGGAGACCGCGTTAAGTGTGATGCCACCTCCCATATCAAGGAGGATTGCCAGAGCAATGGTAAGATGTTCAATTTACTCCCACTTCACTTTTTCGTCCTTGCCTCGGCCCTATCCCTCACTCAATGTGAGCAAGTGTCTCCATTTTCTTGCACAATCTGTACAACTCTCCTCTTGTCGTCGACACCATTCCCGTCTAACCAACTTGTCAATTCACCCTTAATTACAACTTTCACACTCCTCCTCGCCTTCCTTCTTTTCTTCACACTGTTTCCCCTTGAGCGAGTTGGGCGAGTTGGCGATGGATTCGCCATGTACATGTACACTGATGAAGAAAAAGAGACGATTCCCTTCTTCTACTGGTAGTGGTTTCGCCCTCAGAAGATGCGTTGATTGCGAGTCTCACTTACGAGACACTCTTGTTAGTCGCTCTTCTTATTGAGAGTCAAGCATTTTGGCAGTCTCCGCCTGCTCCGTCGGCGCATCTACATCTGGAGAGTCATGGAGTCAAAATCACAATCTGCAATCATCCCCAAACGACTGGATAACAATTCTTTTCCGATTCACTCTTAGTCCATCCCGGGTTTCTCACTTTTTGCGGGTCCCTTCTCTAGAGAATTTGCAGTATCATGACGTAGTGAGTGAGAGGACAACTAGTTCCGCTATCCAAACCCTTTCGAATCTTACGGTAGCACTACTAATTTTTATCCTGAAAGATGCACCCACTAGTTTTCTAGCAGCAAATCTAGTTTGTCGGAACGTTTCTTCTTGTGACTTTCATCAGTAACAGATTTTGAAATGTTCATCGTTTTGACAAGACTCTAACTAGGAAGCCACTTAAGACCACCCAATTTTTGAATCCTGAATATCCCAACACAGCAATACAAACTTTGCTCTAGTTTACACTCACCGCGGAGATCAAACCGTCCACCTGATTTTTTGTACCTTCGCTTCGGTTGGACTGTGCAAAAAGCAATAGCTGAAGGATCTCACGCGTTGTTTCATCTTGTTCTCAACTTGCCGACTCTACCAACACACAAACACATATACACAAGCAAATCCGCGCAAGATTTCAAATTTCTCAAAACGTCTCTTTCTCGCCAAATTTCTTTCTGTCCTCCCAATACTGTCTGTATCGTTTTCGGCAAGCAAATACAAGACGATTGCCGGTCGGTGTTATCCCTTTAGTCCCCTCCTTTCACCTCAACAACAGCTCATAAGAGAGAGAAGTGAGATTGAGAAAGACGGTAAACCCATGCTGCTCTTTCTCGCTTTTCTTACGTTTTTTTACATTAGTGACGTGTCAACTGGGACACTCCTAAACCACTCTCTTCCAAAAGTTGGACAAACGGGGGATTTAAGTTCAAGTGCTGGATGTTTTCGCTAGTATTTTGTTTCCTGGTTTCAAAATACTTTTCCACTAGTAACTTCCCATTTTCTCATCTGAAACTATGTTCACTCATCTGTATCCAGATGCACAGTGACAATATATGAAGATAGAGATAGGAAGAAAAATGAAAACTTTTTCCGAAAAATGTTGCGAAGAGTTGGTACCAATACGTTTGCATGCGAAACCAACTCAACTTATACTTTTGCGCACATTTCCTCCCCCTCACTCATTCACTCATGTATATGCAAGTGTATCTTCCCCTAATTTCGTCGTGAATGTACATGCCAGTCAAGTCAGACACAAAAACGCAACGAAAAATTTTAGAACCAGACATTTGAGTCTGCACTATGCCAAAGTAACCACGTCGGGGAGTCGGAATTCAAACGTTTTTCTGGTTGCTATGCGAAACGTTATACGATACCAACTATCGTATTTTCTGACGTTGCCTAATGCATTGTCTACTATTTTTCTCAATTTCCACCACCCACTTCCTGAAAATTGTACTAATTTTAACTTTTTTAGCATACCAATCTCAAGAAATGCGAACGATTGAACCACGTTGCACGTTATCCAGTTCATCCAAGCAGTGCCGCGCCTCACGACACTAAGTTCTCAAAGACATACCTCAACAAGGACAGAAAGGTGAGTTCAACTACAGTACTTGCAGGTTTTTTAAAATCTTTGAACCTTCTTTAGTTCTTTTCGAAAAAAAAACACATAACTCTTTTAACTCACTTTTTCTTAGATGGCACTGCATCCTTCTCTCTCAAAAAAAAGAAAGGGAAGACTCGATACAAATTAGTCCAATCTGACACTATAGGTTGTCACTCAAGGAAAAGAGGCAGGAGCTTCGCCTTAATTTCCTTCTTTCCGTCCCCGCAGAAAGCTCTTACCCATCCATCCCGACACATCTACTTTTCTGCTAAAACCACCCGTTGAAGCACTCAACTCTTTTTTTTTCATTATACAGAACTAACGGGCACCTGCGCGTTAGAATAAGACGACATGCGGCGTCCAGTAGTGGCACCGGCGCCTGTCAGGAAATTCCCAATTATCGTTTCGCATTCTCTTTTTCCTCTATTCCCTTTTTTTGCAAATTATCCATATTCTCGACTAACATATGAGGAGCCGCTGACGTTTTTTGTTTTGTTTTTTGTATTATGTTTATAAAAGATGCTAAAATGAATAGTTTATTGTCAAAACAACTTTCTTGACATTCGGTGTTTGCGAGCCTAATTAAGCCACGCCCTTCTTCCGTTGTCTCGGCTATATATTTAGAAAAGATAGGGGAGTTCGACCAATATTATAGCCAACATAACGGACAGAGGGCGTGGCTTAATTTGAGTGCAGGAACTAAGGTCATCAAACACCGAATGTCAAGAAAGTTTATTTCGACAATAGTCACAATTAAAATTTAGGATATAACGTTGAGGGGTACTGTATGATAACCAGCATCATAGAAAAAATTGGATTCTTAGATCTCAAAGCATCATAAAAATAACTGAAACTCTATTTTCTGTCACAACGTCAGAGGGCTCCGAAAATAACGAAAATTTGATTAACGAACTTTTTTGATCCAGCCCAGTCCTTTGACATCATAACCTTAACTTTATGACTTCATCTATACTTTTTCTTGCTCGCCTTCACGCCTTTTTCGATCCAACACTTCTTGGCCATCTCAATCATCTCTCACTTTCAACTTTAAATGAAAAAAGATGGCGAAGAAAAGTTTGAAATGGAAAAGAACGAGCAAGATGGAGAGGGCAATGGACGGATGAAGATCTTCTAAAAGGATTATAATTCAATTTGATATGCTCTTCGGGAGGCATCCTCTCCTGACGAGATGGAGAAGACGAAGCAGTAGAAGCGTGTCATCGTTTCATCGTTGAAGAGACGGGTGGACACACAAAACCCCGCCCCACAGGGAAACCTTTCGAGTTTCATCCACCTCTGTCTGTTTCGCATCTTTCTTTTTTTCTTTCTATTCCTGCCGCTACTCCATCATATCTCTTCCTTTTATTTCTTATTTTGTTCATAATCATCAACATCTCGTTCTAAACTGAGAACATTCATTCCCTCACAAATGAAGAAACGCTGGTGATCCTTTTTGCAGTTCTTGTCCGCCGGAATGCTTCTATATTATCTGGCGGCCATATTCAAGGGCTTACATCCGCGAGTCGACGACGATTTTGTGGACAAGCTCAATTATCACTACACTTCTGCTATTATATTTGCGTTTGCGATTATTGTTTCTGCCAAGCAGTACGTAGGTGAGTACTGTATTCAGGTCTCAAATGTTCATATCTGATTTTCCCATTTAAGGTTATCCTATACAATGTTGGGTGCCTGCTCAGTTCACCGATGCTTGGGAACAATACACCGAAAACTATTGTTGGGTGGAAAACACCTATTACCTGCCGTTAACCAGTGCCTTTCCTTTAGAATACGGTGACAGGAGGTATGACACCACCTCCTATTAACCTAATCACACCGTTTTAACGTTTAGGGCGCGGCAAATCAGTTACTATCAATGGGTGCCGTTCGTTCTTGCACTCGAAGCGTTATGTTTCTACATCCCGTGCATAATGTGGAGAGGATTGCTGCATTGGCATTCTGGTGAGTAAATGAAATGAAAGACGGACAAAAAGAATCCGCCCAAACAGAAAAAAAGAACTTCCAACTGATGATATTGGTCGTTAAAACCGCACAACTGTGCAATGTGTGTGTCTGTGTATACGTATGTGCCAAGTTCCATCGGGACTAAGAAAAAAGAATGAAAAAGAAAGTGGTCTAGAGAAAAAGTAGGTGTGAAGTGGAGACGCGATCCATTAATAATTTATTGCTTAACGATTCCCGAGAAACTTTTATCACCTTGGAAGAGAAATGGAGAGGGAGGGATAGAGGGGAAATGAAAAGTGTTCCCAACCTGACGTGACAAGTGACATAAATTGAAGGGGGTCGTTGTTTTGCAGGAATCAATGTGCAATCATTGACTCAAATGGCATGCGATGCACGAATGATGGATGCTGATGCGCGAGCAGCCACTGTGCAGACAATTGCAGGTCACATGGAAGACGCTCTCGAAATACAGAGAGAGGTAGTCAATTGGACTATGTGACAACACACATTATTAGGTTTTCAGGTCACCGATGTGTCTGGAATGTGTGTACAGAAGCGGTGGGCCAATTATGTGACATTATTATATGTGTTTATCAAAATGCTCTACCTGGGAAACGTGGTGTTACAAGTCTTCATGTTGAACAGTTTTCTAGGCACTGATAACTTATTCTATGGCTTTCACATTTTGAGAGATTTGTTGAATGGCCGAGAATGGGAAGTCAGTGGAAACTTTCCACGTGTAACTATGTGTGATTTTGAAGTGAGTTACAATTCTACTAGATTGGAAAAGAAAAATCATAATGTCTTAGGTACGAGTACTGGGTAATGTGCATCATCACACAGTTCAATGTGTTCTGATGATCAACATGTTCAATGAGAAGATCTTTTTGTTCCTATGGTTCTGGTACTTCATGGTTGCATTTGTCTCGGCGGTTTCAATGTTCCACTGGATTATCATTTCATTCTTACCGGGACAGGTATGCAAGAAACAACATACATCACTGATGCGATTAACATCTTATTTCCAGCACATGAAATTCATCAGGAAGTATTTGCGAGCAACAGATTTGGCCACTGACAGGCAGTCGGTGAAAAAGTTTGTGCACAAATTCCTCGGATATGATGGAGTATGTCATCTGTTTTCCATTTTCAAGCACTTCACTAACAAAGCTTATTTAGGTTTTCTGTATGAGGATGATTTCGGCACATGCTGGAGACATTCTTGCCACAGAATTGATAGTAGCCCTATGGCACAATTTCAATGATCGGGTCAGGAAGGTAAGCAATTAAGGAACGGTTAAGTTGCGGATTGGTTTGCTATTGAATAAGTTACTTTTACACTTTTAACAATCGAAAACTAAGTTTTGAAGTTTTGAAGGAAAGTAAAAAATGATTAGTTTAGAATAGAATGTGAACAAAGTCAATGAACAGATCGAACCGGGTGGCCGACGAATTCAATCTCTAAAGGCATATCATTTCTTATGTTTCCAGAATTTCGAGCAAGTCTCTGAGCAGTAGACGCCAAATCCTCAGCAGCGCTTCTATCTCTCTATCTATCAATGTTGGTTTTTTGTTCCTAATAGCTCCTGTCTGTAAGGGAAAGCGCCCCCGCCCCTGAAAACGCCTAACCGCCTATCCAATTCACTAACCATTTTTATAGTTTTTGTGTCCACCACCACGATGTGCCTTTAGTGATTGATTCGATTCAATTTGCCCATCAACTCATGATTCTCTGTCTTTGTTTTCATTTTTCTCCAATTGCACTGCACATTTCCCCCTACAGCTCTAAGTTCATAAACAGAACGATAAGCAACACTACGGTACCGTAATCTTGCTCATCGAGCTGTTAATAACTCCTAATTCTAAATTTATGCAAAAGTTTGATTTTCATTTCAATTCTATCTCACACACACATTGTTTTTTCCCTCTTCTTCTCCTATCACTCACACAAACCACACTAATATCGTAACCCGTGATTTTATTTCATTTTCATCTTATTCATACTCGATTATTGTTTTGTCATTTCTAACACCACCAAATGCATGATCCGTATTAGGACCTAATTTAGTCGGATCTGAACTCTAACACCATCTATCTATCACTTTTTCTCGGCTACTGTAGTAGTTCTTTCTTAGTGCCTGTGTTTGTCCGCTTGTGATGGGTGGTCATGTGTGAAAATCTTCCTATTTTAATGTGCATTCTGCCAATTTTCGAAATACCCAAAAAATGTTCAAAACGTTTCGGATATCTACAAACAATACGATTTATAAATCAGTCGATAGAGACCACTCATTCAATCGGACAAACACAAGTTTCGATATCGATGTAAATTTTTGCAAGAATAACTCGATTGAAATTTTTGCGTTTCCATTGTAACCGATTTCAAGATACAATTCAACTCAACGGAATCCCTCAACCACTAACCATCACTACTCACCACATCCTTCTCCTCCACAGAATAAACACCACGTATGTCCGAACCGCATTTTGGTTTTAAATAACAGAGTTAAACGGCGCGAGTATATTGTATGTAGTCGTACCACCTTTTTTTCTCGGAATGCACCATCTTTTCATATTTTTACTAGTTTGTAATCCCCCCATCGTGTTGCCTATTCTTCCTACCATCAACACGATCACCCGTCAGACCCGTCAGGCATGCAACAAAAGTGTAGATGTATTCACAAGATATGTTTGGCTTTATGTCCACTAACTCGTATGATTTTCTTCTGAACTGTTTGCACGTTACCCTCTTTGCTTCCTTTCAAAACCCCATTTCTGGAATTCAAAAGACAACTTGTTCTCGTTTCCAAATTCTAAAATCCGTGTGCCTGGTCCCTCGATTCCTCTGTTTTCTGTTCCTAAAAGTGATCAAAATTCAATTATCAAAGTTTAAAAGTTGAAATGAGAAAATGCATGCATAAGCGGCATCCATACTATAATTCTTGAGTTTTCCAACCCAAGACTTGCTTTTGTTTCACTAGTTGATTACTTGATTCCTTGATTTTTGATTTTGATACCAACCGATTTTCAAGGGGTGGCCAAACGCAATGAATGTCCTGTTCTGACAGGTCGTCTTAATTTCATTATTTTGCAGAGTCCGATCGAAATGTTCGAGGGCGGTGTCACTCAGTCACCCAGTAAATTAGACGCCAATTTCAAAACGTGGCTTCTTGGACAGTCGAGGTGAGTCGAAATGAAATGAGTGTACTGACATGCTGACAAGTCGAGAAACAAATTAAACTTCGTCTTGTCAACCTGTTTTTGTTTCAAGTGACGTGATAGTACTTTGTGTATGTCTAAGTGTGTGCGTGAGCGTGAGCGTACAATTTGAGAAATAAGCGGACTGGTCAGAAGATATCTAGAATAATGGGTTTTCGAAAAACTCAAAAAATAAATTTTCGTATATTTTCGCGATATTCGAATATGACAAGTCTGCTTGATTTCTCAAAATATTGGCTAGCAGACAGAAAGCCTCTAGACATTTACATCGGGGTAACTTTAACTCTAGTAACTAGTATGGTTAAGCCAGAGAGCACAAATTGGTCGAGCCTGTGTTTTGTTGTATTGCAGGGCCTCGGAGGCCAATGGGGGCTCTCGGCTGCTGTCTGCTCGCTAATGTGGCGCCGGTTTGGCGAGTCAGAATCCCATCATCAAACATCGTGTGTTCCCTACTTCAAGTTGGAATTGAATTGCAGGGCCAAGCCGCCCTTTGACGGCTCCAATCCGACACGTGGAAAGAAGCGCCGAAAATCGGATGGTTACTTCACGTTCGTCTAGGTTCCTTCAACTATCCAACCTTCCCGAGTTCTTTCTCACACTCTTCTTTTCTAGCCCGACTACGTGGTGCTCGCCTCTCGTCCACTTCTTTCAATTATTTGATAATATGTTAACCAGTGCCATTTTCTTCTCTTCCCATTGGTTTTGTTTATTTTCTTTGTTTCAATTTTTTGGTTGAAAACTAGTTTATTTGAAACATTGCAATTATTCAAAACTATGTGGTCTGTGTCATAATTTTCTGTTTCCTTTTTCAAATTTGGGTACTTTTTGACCCCGTTCTCGATTTTGAGCAATTTTACAAATGCTCTCTCACTCCCCCAGTGCCAATTTTATAGGTGCTCTCTTTTCCTCCAAAAATCTCAATCTCACACATCGACACGCCATAACCATTGGTAATTATAACTTTTTTTAATTTCATTTAACCAAAAAACGCTGAATGGATTCTAGTCATTTGATGTACAGCCCCCCTTCCTTCCTTTCTGTCCCTTTTCTTTCCCTTATTGTATCTGATTATTTAATTGTCTTTCTAACACTAAAAATCTTCACGAACTGCACTTTTCAACTTACAAACGATACAGTGACTGTTTACAGCGGGTTTATAACAAAAACAATCTTCTTTTTCAATAATAACATCTAGGTACTCAGAATTAATCCCGCATTTTTGAATAATTTTCACTTTTCAATTTTATAGGAATTTTCCAAATTTCGTTTTTTTTCAATTCTCTTAGGGAATTATTCTCTATACAGTTTTCATCGGGTGTACGTTCCTCTCTCCTTCCCTTTCGCCCCCAACGACAACAAAATGTTCTTTGAATCTTTTCTCTTTCTTCCCATTTTCTCATCCTTTCCATCGGTGACTATAATACCAATTTTCTCTTTCATAATCCAACATCCAATAATAAATAACAAAATGAAAACTTTACAACTTTCCGATGCATTTCACCTCAGAGGTAGTTCTTTTCCTATTGTTTGGAATTTTGCATGGTGCATCTCCTGCCTTTCCTTCTCAATGTTTTTTCCTCATTTCGTCTTTGCAAAACGAATAAAAACTTCATTTTCAAGCTGATATTTATTGTTTCAAGCAAGTATCAAATACAGACATACTTCAATTTTCACAGAATTCAAAAAAAGCGGTCACGGAGATGTTAAGATGTTAAGTCACTGAGAGGAGAGTAAGCGAAGTGAAGGGGGAATGAGGGGGGGAACGATTCAACAATACTGGGATGAAGGAAAATTCTTGGATAGTTCTACGAAGTCGGACGAGTTGAAGAAGTGGTTTGGTGAGGTGGCCATCCCATGCAGTTCCTTCATGTTTAAGCCGGCAGATTTTTCTGTACTGATTCCAACAGTATAGATTACGACTCCTTGGCTTTTCAGTGCCTCGGCACCTGAAAATAATTGATATGATCGAAAATACATTTTTATAAATTTACTATGAACATACCTTCTGATGTATCCTCCGCACTGTATCCGTCGGTGAACAGTACCACTTTCATTTTGGCATCCGCTCTTTTCGACTTCTGATACAAGTTTGCCATATTATTTAGAGCTCCATTTGTGAAGGTTGTTCCGGAAAAGAAGTGGGCCTTGCCGATGATCGTTTTCAATTCAGCAGCACTCTGTTTCTTGTCAAAGTCTGCCAGCACTCTTAATTTTGTCTTTCCGGCAAATTGAACTATTGCTACCTGAAACAAATAAACTTCAGAACAGTCTAGAAAAGTTAAAAACTTACTCTCGTGGCATTAGGTGAAATCGGCATTTGTTGGATAAGAGTGGTTGCAAAATCCAACTGTTTTTGGAAATTTTTTTCCAAGGATCCTGATGAATCAAAAATGATTCCAACATCATAACGACAATCTTTGACTGGGAGTTGTTCCGTTTTCTTCACAATCTGCTCCTTTGGTTTGTTTTCTTCCACGTTCTCATTCACTGGCTTCCTGTTTTGAAACCGGTCACTGAGGAATTCTCCTGGTCGCACCAGTTCAGTATTTTCATCTTTTCTCTCCATGGCACGAACCCTCGCGTCACACATCTTGATTCGTTTAACAAGAACTCCATAACTCATCGATCCGATCAGCACATTGGCCGGACTTCCAGTTATCAAATCAAGTTCCTTTCTGAAATTTTAAGAATTATATTCAGTCTGAGAAAACACAATCTTACCTCAAGTAACTTTCTCCGATAGTGACGGCATAGACTTTCGAGTTTGGGACCTCACGGAGAAGACGAGCACCAGATTCGATGAGATCGTAGCTGAAAACTCAGAATTTTTCATCAGTCATCTTTCAATGTTTTACCTGTAGCCGTCAGTTAAGACCACAAAGTTGAGGGTCAAGTTCTTGCGGCGTCCCTCCGTGTGATTGGCGGCGAACTTCAACGCCTCTCCTGTAGCGGTTATCCCGGAGAAGAAAGGTAGATCTGCAAGTTCAAAAAACAATTAAGTCATGTTTTTTGTCTTTTTGCGCAAAAGTACAGCATGTCAAGGTGTTTCAAATCATGTGTAAAAAAGTAGGAGTAGAAATCGGAAAAAGATATATCTCTCGATAACGAAAATGCGATTTCAATATTCTGACATGTGAAAAAGATGAGAAATTGGGAAGATTGGAATTCGAAAATGTGTACTTGTTGAATAGTATAGAACTTGACAACTTGTCAACCTAATTTTGTTAAATTATCACTCACTTTCTACAGCAGCCATCAGAGATCCCATGTCTTTGTGTTCGCCAAGGGCGATTTTCACTCGCTGTTTGTGAGCACTGGAGTAAACAATCGCTCCCACTCGGTCTACCGACGGCTGGATATCGAGTCCCTCGATAGTCTGTAATAGTATGAACTGAGATGAATGTCATTTGTTCAGAATTTTACCTTTTCGACGAAGTTTACATATTGCTCAAAGAAGGTACGTACAGATGAGGTTGCATCAATAATAAACATCACGTCTGACGGGCAGTTTACTCCAAGGAGAGCGGCTTCTTCATCCATAGAGTGCATAATGTCGGGGAAGCTGTCCTCATCAGCACCTTCACCTGACATAGTTCTGTTTTTGAGGTATAGAATGAATTGTTACCTGAAGCCTCGAAAAAGTCTTCTGCATCCGCACTTCCTTCCTCAAGCACTCCTGCAGATCCTTCAGATGATCCACTGGCATTTCCACTTCCGTCTCCAGACACATCTCCCACGTGGGTCTCCTCACTTCCATCAACAGACAAGAGGGTGTCACTAGAGGATTCTTCAGTTTTCTGAAATATTTAACTATGCGTTGTTTTCGGCTATTAATCTTGAATGATACTTCTAATACTATCATTTGATAACAAACGTGTGATCAGCTGGGTGGCCGGGGGGCTAAAACCTGTTTACAATGACCGAACTACACACCTGGGTCCATGTGGGGAGTGGTGGGGCGCGAAGACCTGGCGACGGTTGAGATGATGGAGTACTGGTCACCAATAGTTCTGGGTCATATCCAGGAGGGTCTGTAGGTGGCGGTGGTGGCACTGCTCCTGGTGGGTTGTGGAGGAGGCCATCTTTCTCCTCATCCGGATACTGCCCAGTCTAAAACAGATGATACAGTACACGAATAGGAACTTATGTAACTTACCGCCAGATTTGTGACATACAGAAAAACGATGATCAATTTCAGCATTTTTTTGATTTTCTAAAAATTTCAAAATTTTTACAAAGAAAGGAAAACCGGTAAAAATTGAGTGTTCGTGAACTACGCGAAAACTTATATACTGCCATCCGGACAGTTCAATTTTCTCGTCTCATTTTTTTTTCTTCCGACTTACTGCGTGTAAGATGATACGGGTGAAAAGAGGGGGGCGGCGCCGGGAATTGAGACAAAACTGGTGAGATGCTTATCACGCACTTCCAACTTGGTAGTTAAAAAGAATTGAATTGAATTTCGGAATTGGAAATTGAGAGAAAAGAAAAATACGACGTAGGAAATGACCGGCGCACGGGTCTTAAGTTCATTGGGGGGCGACGATAAGATGTATAATGGCCAGTGGGAAGAAAGGTAATGAAAACCTGAAAGTTGAGAAGGAGTTGATTTTAATTGAATTGTCAAGTTTTCCGTCTCACTTTTCATAAACATTTGGTGTCTTTAAAATGATAAGTTCTCTCCAGGAACGGCTTTTTAATTTTATAGTTTTGTATTAACAATGTTCAGATTACGTTTGAGTAGGTTTAATTCCAGTATCCTTCAGGTTTTTCCAAATCCCAAATTTTCGTGCCGTTCGTGATAACAATGATGTCATATCTCTTTCATGTCTCTGATCTTTGAATACATTATCCTTTGAGAGAAAGGATACATGCCCTTATTCTTTGGTTACGAAGTCTTGTAAGTTGATGATATGTTCCTTGAGTATTCCTTTGCTGTCATATCGTTTTCTCATCAAAGTTCATCCACTCATCAGAAATTACCGGAAATTGTGCGCTTGACCAACTTCGGGACCATAAATTCGCTATAAATAAAACCTGCTCCCTGACCTTCACATTCATTACATTGCAACACACTTTTAATTCGGAAGTTGTTTTATCTTGATCACTGTCCCCGATTCCTGTGCCCTTTTCCGATTTTGTCTTTTTTTGTTTCATTCTTCTTCAAAAGATTAAATTATATTTTATGCAAGAATAAGATAATAAACTGAACATTATTATATAAACTGACAGGGAGGGGTGCAATGGTTTTTGACTGGATAGAAATCTGACAAGAATGAGAGAAAAAGAGAAAGAGATCGGTTTGATACTGATGAGATGACAGGAAACGAGAAGTGGACTTAGAATATGGTTGAACTTTAGTTTCTAGACAGCAGTTAGTGAAAGTTTTGGAAAAAAAGGGAAAAGAGAATTATGAACGTTTTTTTTTTGATACAAAGACGGAAGAAAAATGGGTTTGCGAAACCAGAAAAATGTGATTGACAGTGTCCGTGGATGATATTTCAGCAAAGAACCGCACGTATTCACCAAAGTTCAAACATTGGGAACCTGGAGGGGGTACTGTAACAAGGAACTGGTCATCACACAATTCTGTTTCTCAAATTTTTCTGATGAATTTTTAGTTTTCGGGATGCTACACTAGTCATGATTATGTGCCGGTGCATCAAACTCGAATGTCAGGATCGGACGCTTTTGACGTTCACTTAACAAATCTGAAACAATGATTGATGTATATTGTTGTCAGCTAGAAACACAAACCATTCAGGATACTGTTCCATGGCAATGTCACATACGTCAGGAAAGCGTTCAGTGGAGTGCACTCAGCACGTTTCTTCTCTCGGAGCCCATGCCAAACTTGTGCAAATCCTCTCATCGACCACAACTTGTTGGTTGGACCTTCGTCTAGTTCTGTAATACAAAGATCTTCTATTGGCAATTCTCAATGTTGCGTCTAGTATCATAGACGCGACTATTTTTATAGGTCTTGTTGTTTCTTCTTCGAAATATCTTTAGAAACCATTATGATTACACTGATCTTTCACTGTCATAGACTTTTTGTGTATACTGTTGATTTTGAAAGAAACATCAAGTTCAAAAGTTCAATTTTTTCATTCGCAGTCTCCCGATTTCCCTTTCCAATAACCACCGAACCAACCATCGTCAATATTGCTTCCTTCAACCTCTGGGTACTGATTGACCGTGTCCGCTTCACTTTGCCAACGTCTCCCACGTGATGAATGAGAAGGTGTTGCTATCGAACGGGAAGGAAACATTCGGGTTCCACCAGCAAGATTAGTTTCGGACATTCGACGTTTGCCAAGCGATTGTTCGACCTGAAAAAAAAAACAGTTTCTGATGAAAGAAATGGAATTGAGAGATAGGAACAAACCAATTTCAAAGATATTGTTCCCTTTCAGAACAAAGTGAACCAAGTTGTGTTGTAATAAAATTTTAAGAGAACAGTTTTGTAAAAAAATACTTTTCGATTTCCCGAACGTGAACCGTGAAAGTAAAAGTGAACCACTATTAGTTCTCACAAAACACTTTCTCTTTTCTTCTCACTTACTCCTGCCAACTCCGAAAAGTCGATGGGGTTCTCGGTGAGCGGCGTTTCGTATCCGCAATTGGGTACTCGTGCCACTGCCATTTCCGCGTATCCTTTTCCTTGAGGACCTCGCATTCGTACAAACTCTTGCCTTCGGTCGCCAGCTTTCATCAACTTTTGTGCCCATTGCCACGTCGAAGACGCCTTCGTGTCATAGACTTGTTTCAGAATCTCATATCGGATGGATCCGAGGAAAACGACTGATTCGCGGGTCTTTTGACGATCCCGGGCTACCAACTCAACACAAACACATTCTCCGTCGCGAACTATCACATCATTGAAGATCTAGAAATCAATTTATTTGATTGAAGTATTAGCAGTGACTGTACCTCTTCAAAACCATCAATCGCAAAATATAGCTTTGGATAGGTTATTTCTTCATTCTCTCCCTTACTATCCATCCGTCGACGACTCGGAGAGGGAAACACTCGTTGACAATTTTTCCGAATAATTTGCAGATTTTGAGGTCCAGTCTTTGTACAAACCGCACATGTCACGTAGAAGTCAATCTGAAATAAAAATATTGTTTCTGTCAGAAACGACTAACTAAAAATCATACCTGCTGCATGATAATGTTAAGACACACAGTCTCTTCCCAGTTATAATTGTCATCACAGGGCGTCGGTTGGTTTTTACTATGTCGTCGGAATACTTGCAGCAGATTCTGATTCTGAAAAACAAAAAGAGTTGACAAAGCTAATTTTAAGTGTGTTCACCCCTTGGATATAAAACGAGTTGGTGAGTTTTGCCTGATGTACGTACCAAATCATGTCATCCGATTGTGCTTAAAATAAGAAGCGTTTTTAGTGTATTCGATGTTCTCTGAAACACTAACCCTGACACTTTGTAGACTGACAGTAAGCATTTCCGATGATAAACTCCATGAACAGTTTTGCCCATTTGACCTCATTGTTCTGCACCATTGTGAATCCATCTCCATCTACAAAAACTTAACTTTATCCGGTTGAATATTCTCTGAAAACCTTGCTGGGTGGCCAATTTCCGTAGAGCAGTGACGCGTCGAATTGCTTCGGCAACACAATTGCATGTCGGTTGTTTCGAGGTGTTCTTTTCTGAAATTGAAGAATGATTTCGTGTTTGTTACATTTCATGTGGCAATTTGATATTCTACTCTTATAGTTTTTTTTTCAGAAAGAAACCAAAAAATTAACAACACGTGGAGATCTCTTTTGTAACGACAGCTAACTCAATGTTATTCATGAATGAAATAAGATTTGACAGGTGCTTTGTTTTCTAGGAAATTCGATAGCATAGATCAAAAAGGATTTTCTTGGAGCTCTGAAATCTGAATATTACTAACACAAATGCTAAACACTGTGTAAAAATAAAAACTCACCAAGTTGATTGAAAGTCTCGAAATCCCAATTGCAATTTTTCGGAGTGACCAAATCACGTATTGTCGACGATCCGGAAGTGGAGTTCATGTTGTCAGCTTTTTTGCTCTCACCTCATGTTCTATTCTGAAAGCTAGAATACATTAATGGTAATGAGAGCAAAGAGTAAGAAGGAAAGTAGAATCAAAAGAGAAAAAATAACATGCTGGATTAATCCTATTATCTAGAAACGCAGCACAGCCGAATGCATTCACATTGGAATCACATTGTCATCGGAAGAGCACATACAAAAAAGGAAGCAGAAAGGGCAGACGGATACAAGCGTGAAAACCGAGAGCCTTGTCTTGGAGAGGCGACGGACTCACTTAACACCAAAAAGCAGAGACGTCGAAAATCAATAGGGGGGACCGCAATGAGCAACCAAATTTCAATGGGCGTATCGAAGAAAAATGGGGGAAAAGGGAAAAGTAGAAAAACCGGAAGAGTGTGTATTCGAATTCTTGATAGATGATGGAAGTTTTTTCCATCAGATAGCACGGAGAATTTCGGAAGAGTTTTTGTGTGAACAATTTTAATACAAAACAGTTCAATTTCTTTTTTTCTGGAATCTTTTCTGAGACTGACAATGAACAACACTAAAAAAGAAGGAAGCAAAAACATGCATATGTAGACATTCATGTTTTCGCAGTGGAATGGGCAATTCTGGTGAGCCGAAGGGTTTTGGAGACAAAGATTGATGCTCTTTTGGCGTTAATGCTACACCATTTCTGTCGTAGACAAAGCTGATAATCCATTATTAGTTTTTGATGAATATTGCATGTATCATCGAAAAGAATATTGTGAAATGAAAGTGTCAGAAACGTATTTAAAAAAAGAAAACATTGATTTTGCTAATAAAGGATGTTAGTCGGATAATGACAACAAAATTCCTAATGTTTCGACGATGTTTTGTGTTTAAATATTGTGAATTATTATATAAATGGACTAATTTTTTGAAAACTCACTGCAGCTCGGTTTTTTGAGTTCTTTAAGCACTTCCGCTAGACATAATTCGATTCACTTCAAAATAAACCCGATTTGTTAGAGAATTTCTCAACAATTCAAGTGAAAAATTCTAACGAATCTGAAAAATAACACGAGTTGTTGAACAATATCATCATTTTCTCAAAAACTGCGATTAAAACTAATGAGAGAGTATACGAACAAGTGAAAATGAGTGAAAATGCAAACGAAAGTAGTGTTATTGACCAAAACATGTGAGAGGGGCAGCAGACATGAAGAGACGCAGAGAAATTATTCGAGTGAGGGGAAAGGAAATGAGCAATTGCGCTCTGCGGAGAAACGGCGGGTGAATAGAGGTTTGCGATGGGTTTGAATTGGGATAGATTAGATAAGAGATGAGAATTGATATGAAATGCTCTTAATTAAAAATAAATACACAAAAGTCAAATTCGAAATTCTAATTCAAAATTTTCATATAATTTCTTTTCCAATTTCGATTTCAGACAACTTTTTAAATATTGCATCTTCTCCGGCAGTCAAGGAGACGTATGTTAAAATATCAACTAATCCTGAATAATGGTGCCTGAAAAACCGCACCCACCCTGTACACTACCATCAACTCCACCAACATTATACTACCAATTATTTGTATAATCTCAATATAACCATATTTTATAGATCGTAACTTCATAATCAACAACATTAATTTCCAGCTCGTGTCAACTGATATGATTCGATAAGACAACAAAAACAATACCACCAGTTACACAATCTCAATGAATCACCTGTACCGCATCGCCGACACCTATAATTATCCCAGCGAGTGTTCCTTATCTACCTCTGCCGTTTAATTATAGAGATGAAGAAGTGAAATCTGTCATATACCATTTCAAAGAAATATGGTCTGTTGCAGGATTGATAGGAATATGTCTCCCATTTAATGAAATCGGTCGCTCCAATTCCTCAAGAATTTGGAATCGAATGGAACAGATAGAGATGAGTGTCCTTGGTACAGCTGCTTCAAACTTATCTCGGTTTTTCTTTTCTTTTATATTGTTTTTGTTTTATTCACTACACAATGAATCCCTTTTGGTGTCAATTGACTTTGATTGGAGAATAAGAGAAGCTGTTACTGACATTTTATTTATTCCACACTCCCTTTTTGGCATTCACTTCTTTTTTTCGATAACGGAGACATTTGTTGGCATTGCCGGCGTCACAGTCGAAAGTTTCAAATTTGACATGGTAAATATGAAGAATGGAAAAGCTTGCATGAATCATTCCAACTTTTTTTTGACTTTTCCGTTACTTCCATTCTTTGTGTTCCTGTTCAGTCCTTGAAAGTTGCGATTTGTTCCCTTTCTGTCATTCTTGTGAAAATTAAGCGTGCAAGTGCACATAAACAAGCAGTTGTAATGAATCTACCAATGATAAACACATTTGCAGACCACATAGACCTGCAATCGTAAACCATAAAACGGCAACACACTGCTCCGATAAACTGCTTGCCCTGAATTCTCCTTACTCCTCTTCTTATTCACTTTTTTCCTCACCTTTCTCTCTCTTGGTTATACAGTGTGTAAACACGCAAAATAGAGAGAAAGAAAGAGAGTGAGGAGGACAGGAAGGAGGGGCCTGAACAAGGAGGAAAAACGAGGAGAAGACGAGCCGCGTGGCCCCCAACTGATAGTAACTATCAAGCGGTGCGCTGTTTTGTTTTCGCCTTCTTCTCTCCGAAAACATTATCGTCTGATGCGTGATACTGATCCGACGACAAGCGGCAGAAAATGGCTTTTCGAAAAGTGATTAACCCGTTTCTCATTCTGTTTTTGTTCGTGGTGAGTTTTTTGTGTTCATTCTCAGAATTAAGTTTAAATTTATTCCCTATTAGGGACATTCTTTGGAAATTTTTTATTATATTTTTGAAAAAAAGATACATTTTGAAGATATTTAGTCAAATATTCTAGTACAAGTTATTCAGAACTCTTCAATCGCCGTTATTGAAGTAGACGTGTCCAAGATCTCAATCAACTTCGGAAGCCAAATTAATACATTCATCTCAAATTGTTTCGGAGTTGATATGGACTTTTATCTGTTGATTTCTACATCAAAGTGAGTCAAAAGTTTCACAATTTCAAGTCTATGCTTGCTCTTTTTTTAGTTTTTCCCAAGAAAACCCATACTACATGAGACAACAAGATGCCTCACAATATAGTGTCGATCTTCCAGGAACAAGCTCTTTTTTAATACAATCAACAACGGTGAGTTAATTTTTTTTAAATTTGTATTCAATCATTTTCACTCCTCAGGATTTCATTTCCTTGACTGGAGTTCTATCAATGAGGTGTTCAAATGGAGGAAATGTTTCTGACTCTTTTTTGATTCAAAGTCAATCTTCAAAACAAAACGATAAAAATAATCAGGATGTCAATATCCAAGTGACCTCTAACAGCTATCATTGGTAAGTATTCATCTTTTTGTGAAACAATGGAATCTCTTTTTTTATAGGACACTTACTGCGACAATTAACCGAAAGTGCAATGGAGCGAACCAGTACGGATTCAATTGTAACGAACAATGCACAAATACGGGTAATGACGACAACTATTATTGCTATACATGTGGTGCTAATGGTCAGAAGACGTGTTGTCCAAGTGCTGATGTTAATCCAGGTTATTATATCATGACAGTTGTTTGAAGAATGTAGAATTTTTATAGACGACTGCTCCTACTACAACCATCCAGTATCTTCAACATGGTCACCAAACACATCTTGCTCTGCGGTGAGTTTCCATAGTTTTTAATTAAGAATGCAATGTTACATTTGATTTTTTTTCAGTCCGCCGAAAACACTTATTTCTGGTTAATGATCAGTTTTGCTATCATTATTGCAATTCTAGCTATTCTTCTTCTACTTGTGCTACTCGAACTTTGCTGTGGACTATTCATGTAAGACATCAGAATCAAATTCAAAAAGAAACTCCACGTCTTTTTTAGAATGTGCAAACAGAAAATAAGCGCTGCATCGTTAGATTATGACTGTTTGTATTACACCGCCTCAAAACAATCGCATCTTTCTTTTATGCATATTTATAGGGGCGGACGAGCAGCGAAGGGAAGTGAAGATGGGGATTGGATAGTGCCAAAAGAGCCAAAAGCAAATCGTGAGCTTTATGACGCCGACATAAACCGTCACCATCAGTATAGAAGGAGGCAGGAAGAAACAAGAGAGAGTTCGGAACCTGATGAGAGGGATCGGAGGTCGCCGTATATTGTGAGCAGACAAGGGATGGATAATCAGTCTTATGATGATGTAAACTTGCCATTGAATAATCAGGAATTCGGAAATTTTTCATTACAGGAAGTTCTGCGAAACGAATGGCAAGAGCCGCAACCAAGACGAATTGCTCGAGTCTAATAACTGCAGACTTTCTACTTATTGATCTGAACATAGGGTATTCTCATTTTATGCCAGTTTCATTCCTACTCTTCGGTTTCTCATCTTCTGCCTACCTGGATCTAAGTTGTTATTGTTTACCTAAACAAAGTTCTCTTACCCATCATTCTCGGTTTTTCATTAAAATTTTTTTTTTCATTTCAATAAAATCAAAACTTCTGATATTGTATCACCATTTCCGTTTACACTTCGATTCCCACCTTTTAATGAATTTAAAGAAAAGTATGATGACTGGAGTGTTAGTCATCTTTTGAGCCGTTGTTGAAATTGTATGCAACATTTGATTATATTGGAAAAAAATAATTAGATAATTATATCTAGAAGGTATGGTTGACCAATGTAAAGCTAACAACGGTTTCTAATCTCATTCCGTCCGGAAAGGTCACGTCGTCGGCACCAGGCTTTAGGCCGGCATCTCAGTGATTCACACGTTCAAACACGCCATTTGAGGCGGACCGAAATACAAATACACGCGCATACACCTCAAGGATTGCGCCTACACCTTATTTATGTATCACCGCAAGCCTTTCCCCTCTTTTACTTTTCTTTTGATGACAACAGTATTCTTCTTCCATCCCTTCCCTTCGTCTTTTCTCACCTGCAAGTAGTGAGGACTCTGAAGACTGGTGGGCGGTCGTTTGAGAGGGTGAAGACACAACCAAGACGTTAGTGGTGCTGATAGTGTGAGACGGTCTTTCGCCGTATTTGTACGATAACACCGCACCTCTTTCCCTCGTTTAACTCTCTCTTTCTCTCTTGCTTTTCCTTATTCTTCCTTTTCTTCCACTTTCTCTTTCAGAGCTCCAAAACTATACCATTATTGATTTCTTGTTTACAGTTTTATCCTTGACTGAAATGCGCGTGACCGCGCTATTTGTGGTCCTTGGGTTCTTGGGACGGGGTGACGCACAATACCAACAGCAACAGTTCCAAGGAGGCCAGCAAGGTGGATATCAACAAGGAGGATTCCAAGCAGGAGGTGGAGGCTCACAAAGGTATGGTAATTAAAGCACGAGATCTCTATTCAATTATGAAATTTATTATGACTATTTGAATGGAAGGATTGCACTTATAATCGACTTAACTAGCGCGAAATGAAAATTTTATTTTTTTTACTACCTTGTTACTAAATTGCATGCTTAGAACATTTTTGAACTTCGTTGATTGCCAATTTTGTTTTTGCCGATTTGTATACATTTTTAATTTCAACACGCACTTGGTCATATGTTGCATGAGTTTACATTTCCTGCCACGCTGCGTTACGTTTTTAAGGAGCAATAAAAACTGAAACTCATCAAAATCAAAATATTGATATTACTACCACAGTCCATTTTTCCCTATGTTTGTTCTTTATCCCACTGAAAGTCAAACCGGCCGTTTCAGCAGATACCAACAGAGTCATGTTATTGTGGGACCGGGTCCGGTGATCGGCGGCGGCGGCGGCGCTAACTTTGGCGGTCAGTTCAAAGAGCAACGGACGATAAATATTCAAGAAAAGTGAGTTTTCATTCCCACACTTACCCGGCATGCATTCTAACCCGTTCCATTCTCTGTCCTTTGAGGTGAGAGGAGAACTGAAAGGTTACGCATGAGTAATATTAAAGACAAAATGTAGACGGAAATGAGAAAATGATTCATCTTTACACCTGCTCCCTTTTTTCAGCATCCAAGGGGTTCAACAAGGCGGTGGCTATGGGTACGGTGGCAACTCCGGATATCAAAGCCAATATGGATCGAGATATGGAGCACAGGGTGGATATGGAAGCCAGAATGGATATGGAGGAGTAAGTATAATTATCAAATTTTGAGAAAATTATTATTTCGCTCATTTCAGCGAATGGGATCACCCGGAAGAACCGTTTTCTCTAATAACCCTTTAGCATTGGACACTGGTACTGGATTGATGGGTGCTGAAGTAGATCTCCAACTCATTTCATATTCCAACTCTGGATTGAAACTTCCTAATGGTACAACCTGCAACTGTCCGATTTCAAACTGTAACTATGTTCCCAGTAACCATCAAAATCAATGTCAATTCAGTTTCGTGCTTGTTATCTCTTGTGCCGAGTAAGTTCGTACCATCTGGTAACTGTATTTAACTATGAATTGAATAGAATTGAGCTTGTTGCCAACTGGGTCACTGATAGTGAGTAGCCATATTAAGTGATAAGGGTTTTGTACGTGTTGTTAAGAAGTATGCGGGCGTATGTACGCATTCGAGTGTGTATTTGTATTTGCATATTGATTGTTAAGAGAGAGGGAGAGCAGGTGACTAAGAGCTCAACTGATAGTGAATCATCGATGAAATATATCAAAAATAAATGGAATGTAAACTGTAAATAAGAATGAAGTCAAAACAGGGGATTTTTTGAATCCAATACATTTTTCAGCCAATCCATCCAGTACACTCAATCTAACTTCTATCCAGTATCAACTAATGGAATCATGACAACTGGAAACTGGACAAACCAACACACATTCTACATGACTACCAAACCGGTAAAGCTAAACACTAGATATGATTATTACAAAAAAACATATTAAAGGTGTCCATCGATGTGTTCGTCCAACATCTCGGAGTCGTTATGGATTCTAGCAGCGGACAACTTCTTTTCTTCAATCATCTTGCGTTGGTAGATTCATTTGTTGTGGACCTCTCCAAATTTAGTACAAATAACAATAATCAACAAGGAACCCAAACGTTGACACTAGCTGGAACAAATCTTGGGACCCAGTAAGTATTAGAAATTTGACAGATTTCAGTTCGGCCACCATAATTTGTAACTAAAATTTTATTTTTTATTGAAATCACTTCAGATTGCAACTGAATCTGAATGTCCAATGTATCAACAATTTCATGGGACCATACTGTGATTTAACCTGCAATAATACCAATGCTCAAGCCAACCAACTCGTCGCTTGCTACAGTAACCGAACGGACACATTTTCTCTGTGCAAATGGAATGCCCAAAAAACTCAGGTCAGAACTAATCCCTTTGTTTCGAAATCTTTGAGTTCGGGTTTTTTTTTTCAAAAACCACCCGCCATTCACATGATAAATGATCCATCTTTTTTTTTAGGTCGTTGAATGCAAAGTATGCACTTATGGAGTTTACAACGGTGCCTGCTCAGCAGCAGTGAATGTCAATAACGTGGTAATCCTTGCCGGCTTTCTTTTAGTTTTCTTTTTCTCTCGAAAATGTTTCGTTCTTCCCACCAAAACTATTTTCAGGGCGTGGCTTATGCCTTCCGAACATGGACCATTGTTCTGGGTTGTCTTCTTGGAATCGCCCTGCTTCTTATCTTGTGCCTGATTCTGGCATATTTAATGTAAGCTATTGCTATCTATTGCTACCGATTATCCCATTGCAATGCATCTTTTTAGTTGCTTCAGAATTTTGAACCGTGCTTACGAGAAAGAAGAAATTCAAGACAACTACAGATACGAGGAGAACACAAAAACGGAGACAAGTGACAAAAAGTGAGATTTTCAATTCTATGACGCTGTAATTGAAATTATTGTTTCCAGAACCTCTAACAACAGAAGAACATCAGGCTCCGACCATGGATCCAACGAACCATTGATAACCAATGAAGAGTGGACAAGCACATCTGCAATCCGCAAACCAGTGGGAATTCTTTCGAGACGAAATGAAGATCAATCAACACAGGAGCAAGTGCACAATCATCCAATTCAAAATGGAAACCGCCAAGTTGTGACACATCAGCAGAACGGCGGTACTGTGAATAGAACTGGATCTGATTATGGAGAGCGGCGGCAAGACTCTCCAAGCACTGAGGTTAGAGCCTAACTAACATTAGTTATGCGTGTTTTTGCTTGAATTGTCTTTAAATAGAATTGTAAATCTCACTTTAGACATTTAGTCTTATTGCCGGCATATTTTCAATCAGTATTCTGAAATTCTCTGAAAGTGATTAATGTTTCAGGATAGCTACTTGGCGAACGGACAAGTCCAGCATACGACCACCACGACAACAACAACAACACGTCGAGAGCATATTGTTTGAACAACTGTTTTACTCTCTCCGGCTTACTTTTTTTCTAGTCACAACACATTTAATTCTTTGAAATTTCCACTTTTATTGTTTCGATTAAGAAGGAATAATACTTCAATCCACCTACTTATATTTCACCTTCTTATGTTTTTCTGTTGTCACTGTTCAATCTTTAATCCCACCTCCTTGCCACGTTGTGCTTTTGATAAAAACACAACTTTGTGGCCTATTGCCGTGTGTCACTTCTCAATACCCAATGCCTTTTTTGTGCACTTTTCCGAAAAGTTAAAATCACTCGCCATCAAAATTAGGTCTCTCGTTTTGTCCCCTAACAAATTTTCTCTTCAGTTAACTGTCCCACCTGAAAACTACGCTTCTGATGACTTCTATTAATTATTTTCATTGTACTTTTCCAATCATTGAAACTCGAAATGTTTCCAAGACTGTATACCTGCCTTTTGTTCAAATAAAATAAACTTCGCATCTCTTGATAGTGCAAAAAGAGTGTCGATTATCACCTTGAAAAGCATACACCTCTGTTAGTTGATTGTAGTACAGCGGCGGGCGACGACGGCGGCGTCCACCACGCTCACTCACATATTTGCATTCGCGATCGGTGTTGCGACGATAAAAAGAATATTTATTCACCGGCCATTGATACACTTTTGAGAATTCAAGACACCCTACTATGAGGTTGGTTTCAGCACGCCTAGAATGTCAGTTATCAGTGATTCTGCTTCGATTTGCCACATTTCCTTCCTTTTTACCTTTTTTCTCGAGTCCTGATGACTCGTTCTGCTTTGAGGTCTTTCGTTATCGTTCACCTTCGCCACTTGTTCTCCCTGGTTGCAACCCCTACGCTTTTTTCAGTATTTTTAGATGTATAAGGCAAAAGAAGAGTTTGAATTGATTGATAGGACAGAAACATCAAACTGCTCTACAATCACAACACCGAACAGCAAAGTGAGGTTTCGATTTCCTGAGAAGAAAGAGTTTTGGTTATCGAATGCAGGATCGAGGTATGTTGAAATTTTGTTCAGGTTGACTTTTCATTTGTTTTGAAATTTTACAGAGCGTATGTCTTCCGGTTATTTACTTGTTTTTATGCTATATTTATTGTGATTGCTGGAATTGTTATAGAACTATCGAATATTATCGCAGCTACAGATAACACCGACAAAATCAGTGTAAAAGACCTGGTCTGTTATTTAGGTCATTGTTTTTTTCGGTAATCCAAAATTCTATTCAGGTCCTCGGAACATGGCTACTTGGTGGTTCCATTGTATTCATTGCGTACTGCTCTTATTTAGTCCATGATATGCATTTCACAATAAAACGACGTCGTCAAAGTCTTCGAAATAGTGCTATGAGTGACGGGACGGGACCAGAAGTGCTTGCAAACACTTCAACTGGAAGCTTATATCTACGACTCGGTTGTGTTTGTAAGTAACATTTAAAAAAGATATTTTCAATGTGAATCTTATAGTGTTTGGTATAATTGGTGTAGTTTATTATCTTCTTATCTTTGTGATATGTCTATTGGGATGGACCTCCAATGAAGGAGAATGCAGTGCCATGTTAGTCATAACATGGCTTATCGGAATTCACTTGTACGATTTCAGATCAGATATTCTAAATATGATGGCAGCAGTATTTATATTTGTGCAAATGTGGTTTGTCTATTGCAATGGAAAAGTAAGTTGTTTTCTCAATTTCAGTAAAATAATACCATTCTGTACCGTAATATCAGATCATATTCACTGGAGATGGCAACCTTGCTAGGTTTGGGTTAATGCATTTAACCGGTACCAACTTATGGATGTGGCTCCGATATATCCTCTATGAGGAAGTTGAAACTATCAAAGAAATTCGACATGTTCAACACGAAAATGACTCCAGAAGTAAGGTTACTGTCATCTAATCATACAACCTTTATAATTTTCTGGTCTCGGCCATCACCACGAAGTGGAAGAACCGTGTAAAGGAGTCCTTTGCGTTTTTAATGGTTACAACGAGTTCATGTATACATGTGTCGTGGAGTACTCCCTGATTTGTGCTGGTGTTGCGTTCGTTTTTTGGACTAACTTGGAGAGACTCAAGAGAGATCAAGTGAGTGTTTTTGAAACCACTTAATTTGCATTAAACAATTTCTAGATGGAGAAGAAAATGAGAAAACGAAGCATTCTGAAAATTGACTGCTCTCGAACTGCAGAAGGTCTTTTCGCAGGTTTTGCCTGCATCATCATCACTATAATTGCAATCGCTCTGTTCAATGCATACTCATCTGACAAAAATGTGGCCCAATGGGTACGCTAAATGCTGTCAATTTTCCTAAAATTATGTTTTAGATCTTCGCTTGTACGAACATGATATTCTTCTTGGTCTCCACATTTCTGGTGATTTTCGCATTTTGGAGGATGAAATATTTGAAGTTCCTGATGGAAGACGACGACGAAGAAGATGACAACGCTGAGTTACTCGATAGAATTCTTCTAGTTGTTGGCTTGATGGGAGAACTCATATTCTCTATTGGTGGAATCTTGTCATTTGTGAACAACATGACAATTGGACTTCCACTCATAATCTTCATCACAAATGTTTTAAGATTGGTATGTTTCTGGAAGATAGTATGTTATTAATAGGTTTCAGTCGGTTTTCAGATCCAAGTGACATTCCAAAGTGGATTGATTTTGGTTGCATCTCGGTTGAGATTAGAAGAAGGCAACGCTCATATGCTTAGGTACAAACCAGGAAAACAGGTGGAAAATTTTCAAGAAAAGTTTTTATTCCTATGTAGTTTTCTAGGTCATAACTATGTTACTTATGATGAATTGTGCACAGTTCCTGATGAACATCTTTGAAGCTCAGAAAGCTGGAATTAATGATGAAATGATAGCTATGTATGGTTCATATTACTGGGCAATAATAGTCCGAGGCTGCTCACCACTCACCATTTTCTACAGGTAAGAAAATTTTTCATTTTTTAGTTTTATTGAGTTGAGAATGATTTACAAGTTATTATGTTATCGTGATACACGAACGACAAATGAATTTTCAGATTTCACAGCTCCGCGTGCTTCGCCGAGGTCTGGAAGAAGACATTCAGACCACCGAAGAAGCCGAAGGAGCACGAGGAAGAGCGTACCCAGCTGTGATAATTTGAAGGATGTGAATTGAAATAATTAATAAAGAGATTGAGAAGTGAAAAGAATGGAATTAAAGTCAAAAGTGTCAACAAGCCAATTTGAACCAAAAATGATTATGCTCAATTGTCGGCGCAATTGGGACGTGGGAACGATAAAACAGAGGTGTAAGTCAGGAACCGGAAATTATACAAGAAGGAGAAAACAACTAATCAGAAATCGGACAGTGTCTGGTTCATAGTTGAGTGATGACTTTGTCAAGACGTTCAAAGACGAACCGACAAAAGTCACGATTTTTGACGTTAGGGAGACGATAATCTTAAGAAATTGAAGGGATTTGCTGGTTAAGGTGATTCGTCACCAGGATTATGAAACAGCTACCAGAAGCGACCAGAAACATAATAAATTAACAAAAACCCTAAGAGGAAGATGAAGAAGGAAAAGAGACGGGGGATAGGAAAAAAGAAAACAAAAGAAGAAAAAAGAGTAAGGCGAAAATAGAGAATCAAAGTAAAAACTGAAATACTGTAGGCAGGGAGCTCAGGGACCCGCGGGAAGAATTGAGTATTTTAGTCATTACTCGCTGTCATCAATCTTGGAGATCTCGTCGTCTTCGAAAGTGGCTCTCTTCTTTGGGATGGTTGCTGGGGATTCCTCAGTGATTGCCTCATCTGGGTTGATGACGAATTGCTTGTTTCCGCTGGTGATGGTTCGGGACACTGAAATTATAATTTTTGAAATTCTCGTTTAAAATAATTTTTTTCGAAATAAGAATGATTTCAAAAGCTATGAGCCGAAGTTTTTGTAAAGAATATTTTTGAAACTATTACCATTGTTTCATAGAATTTTTCAAAACTGCGACTTTTCAGTTTTAAAATTCTAAACTCATCCTACAGTCAAATGTCTATTCTCTAAAGCTTACATTTTTTGGCGATTGGCTCTCTGAGTTGTTTCAATTCAACACTGTCGGCTCCGCTCATGGAGTTGTGACGACGATTGTAACAGCGGGCTCTCTCGGCATCTCCTGGGTTGCTGACGGTGTTCTGGTTGTTGTATAACTCTGGAAATATACTAACTTATTGTCAGATTAACTTTCGAAACGACTTACGATTTGGATCGAATGGTGGGCGTTTCGATGCGCTGACTGGGCATGTCAAGTAGTTATCAGCCTCGGTTGGAATAGCGTAGATGAAATGTCGGGAGTAGCGTGTCT
The DNA here is from genome assembly GCA_002259235.3 of Caenorhabditis latens. Lineage (NCBI taxonomy): Eukaryota > Metazoa > Nematoda > Chromadorea > Rhabditida > Rhabditidae > Caenorhabditis > Caenorhabditis latens. The sequence continues at coordinate 15,703,099 of CM056097.1, read as the reverse complement.
GGTTTCTGCTGACTGGCGTACGTCTTCCAGTGGATTTCTGGCGATCATCTCCATCATCAAGACTTGAGAAGTCAACAAATGGAGCGAATGGAGCAACAGTTGGACGGCTGATAGATGGGATCTGGGTGTGGGAAACTTCTCCGTGGCGTGTGCTGGAAATATGGTACACTTATTAACCGGATGAGAAATACAAGTAACATACAGATCGGTGTGACTGCGTTCACCAATACGAAGTGCAGTGCTGACAGCCTTTGGAAGTCCAAGATTGCGGAAGGTCTCATCGGTCGGGAGGTCTGAAACATGTGATTTATTCTTTTGAAATACTTGGAAAACTGCTTACAGGTGTTCTCTGAAGCAAGCCATCTCTTGATATACTTATCGTTGAAGTTAGTGAACCACGTGAGAACTTCTGGATCTTTTTGTTTGATTCCATCGTCACCGGGGATCTTGAGACACTTCATGACAAACTTAATAGTGCAGCCCTGGAGGATAGAAGTGATAAAGATCATAGCGAGTGTGGTAGTGACGAAGTATGGCTTGGCTGGGATGATTCTTTCATCTATAATTTGGACGAGACCGAAACAGACAGCTCCACGGATTCCGGCGTGGGTGACAACCAATTGATCGGCAAATGGAATGCGATCCTCCTTCGATGCGAAGAGATTGTAGAAGGCGGAGAGCGCGCAGGTTACTAAAAAATTAATTTTATGATGTTTCTTGTTCAAAACTTTTGGTCGCTAAGTTACCTATGAAACGGTAGAGGGTGCAGCACAAAACAGTGATAGCAATGAAATAGTAGTCGAACTCATGGTTGTACGAGACAAGGGACACACCGAGGTAGAAGAAGATGCAAGACTCGGAGCTGAAAATTGATATTTGGGCATAAGATTTTTCGATGTCAGCCTTAAAAATTCTCAGCCTCAAAAATTGAAAGAATAACTTACAGCGATGATCCTGTCTTTGAGAAAGTGAACGCAGCGAATTCCATTTCCACACACATGTTGGCCGCCATGTAATACGACATGATTCCAGCACAGAGAATGGAGGCGAGAATTCCAGAGTAGTGACCAGTTTCCGCCAAGAGGTATGCCAAGTATGGGCAGAACAATTGGAAAATCGGCTGACTCATTTGATGTCCGACCATGTTCCTGAAAATGTATTTGTGAAGTTGAATCTTAAAAGACAATTCTTACTTCATGATGAAAACTCCAAGGAATCCGACGATTGCTCCACAGAGAAGACCAGCTCCGCAGACGATGATGAATTGAACCAGGCAACTTCCAGCGACCGAGGCGATAGTGAACATCTCGTCAGTAGCATCTGAAGTCTTGATGACGTTGATGGAGGTACGGTAGAGAACAATGGTAACGGCGTCGTTGCAGAGAGATTCTCCAAAGATTAAGATGAAGAGACTCTTCTTGACATCTAACTCAGCGAAGGTACTCAAAACCGAGACCGGGTCGACAGCACTAATAAGGACTGAGAAGACAAAAAGATGAAGAAATCCTGGTTTGAAGTCGAAGAGGAACTCAATGGCATACATGGTGCTGGCCAAGAGCAATGCATGAATGACAGTTCCAAAGACCGCGAAGAGAAGAATCTTCGGGAGAGCAATGGTGAACTCCTTTTTCTGCATGGACAGTCCGGCGTCATTGACAATAGCTGGGAGGAGGATCATGAAAAACATGAAGGTGTCCAGTTGTCCTGGGTCAATCTTGAGTCCAGCCTTCACTCCGGTCGCCATCAAAACCCCATACATCATGAGAACAACGGATTCAGGGAGCATTCGAAGTCCTGGCCAGTGGAGAGCTGAAATATGAAGGAATTACATATTTTGATATTTGATATTTTTGATTTTTGTTTGAAAATACTAAACTTACTCGGTTTGGCAAGAGTGACGAGAATGATGAGAAACACGAAGGCAAGCGGTTTGGTGGTATGTTGGAAGTCCATGTGGACTGGATCCAACAGATGCTTTGCTTCCTCGATCTCCTCTGGATTTGCATTTTGAACCCATTCTCCTTCGGCTTCCATACTGAAAAATTATCGGATAGCAGAACGAAAAAAGTTTTGCTATGAAAATGTTGAGAAAATCTCATAATAGCAAAAGTCTAGCGCCACAGGAGGATATTTATTTATTTTTTTCAATTGACACCCTCAGAACCTCCCCCTCTTTTCTATTTTCTCTTTTCCTCTTTTTCTGCCACTTTCTCACTTTTTAGCTCATTTTATATTAGAACGATGCAAATTTCCTGTCTCACAAGGTAGCCAGCAACAGGAAATACAAATCTTGGCTAGACGTGATACACAAAGTTAGAACGTCAGCAGGAAAACAACTAAAAATGAGAAATGAGATGTGGCAAAAAATAGGCGAGAATCAGACAGAAAAGTTGGACAAAAGCTAGGAAAACAAGTGAAGAGAAAGCGGAAATGCTCTTGGTTTTTTTTCTCTGGGATACCAGATTGGAAAAAATTGTAATATATTTTGAACTGATAGAAAGTGTGGGAAGAAAACTAAAGTTGAGAAAAAATGAGAGGAGGGTGACGGACGACTTCAAGTAAACAATGAAAAATGACGAATGAGATGAGATAACAACTTCTGAAGACTAGTAGGAATGAAAGTTGGAAATGAAGTTTTTCCGCTCAAGAAAACGTCTGATTTCTGAGATGTGAGCACCTTAGTGAAGCAAACACATGATGAGCTCATGATGTTTCATGTTGCTCAGATAGGTGGAAATTAGACGAAAAAACTTGGTATCTGTGAACCTTCTGGTTTCGTTTTCTTGGGTATCTTCTCATGTTCAAAAATCTGAGAGATTCAACAAATTTAGTGGTGTGCTACAAACAAACACAAGCAAAACAAATCTCAAGTTTCACTATTGTCCTTCTCACAGACGCTTCCTATTCTTATTTTTCTGCATTGTTTCCGACGGGTCACAGGAATGTCGAAAGAGTGTTTTAGTGCTTCATCCTGAGCATTTTATGACCGAAAGACCTAAGATCCGTCTCAAAAAACTGAAAATAGGATCACTAGTTCTTGTTTTCTGGTATTCTGTGTTCAATAGAACAGAAAATTCGAAGCGAATTAATGAACTCAAGCAAAAAATGGCTGGTCGAAAAGAGAGAAGAGGGGTGAATGTCCCTTCTGTCTGTCACATGTGTTTCACATGTCTTTCCCCTCAGAGCTATATGTTTCGCTTGTGACATTTTTTCTATTCTCGTTTGAAAAAAGAACAACGACAACAAAAAAGAAGATTCAGAAGAAGAAGAAGATTACCCTGGGTAAGAAGAAGAGATCTAATTGTTTTCCGGCAGTTTGAAGCAATCAACTTGAACGTTTTTAGTTCAGTTGGAAAAGTTGCACTTTATTGAAATATGATTAAGTGTCTACGAAATTAACAAGTTTTTCCTCTAAAACTTTTTTGTTCGAAATATAGCAAAATAATAGTTATTTCCAATAGTCGAAAAACGTGATATAATACATGCATAAATAACTTCTAACTAGAAGCTGAAAGAGTCTCGGTGAATGTATTTCAAATAATAATTTCCTACTCATTGAATTTCCGACAAATTAAGAAGAAATAAATCTATCTAATTCTAACTTCGAATTAGAAAAACGAGATGACCAAAATATTCCGACGACGCAATGTTTCGAAAACGAAATATATGGAGTACGCGCCAAAGGGTCAAAATGGAATAAAGGTTGCGAGGTGTAATGGCGCTTTGGTGCGCGACGGGTGGTACGCTGTCACCGCTTTCCGAGTGGTTCTAAGCAGCAGCTGCGCTGAACGAGAAGACATAAAGGTCGTATCTTAATGATGCGCAGGAACATATGTTAAACTGACCCTTCATCAGTTTCCGAGGTGTTGTTGTTGCTTTTCGAGTCCTGAGCGGCAATGTTGGTGATATTTTCTTGACTTGGTTGGTAGCTGAGCAACTTGTGAGCAATGTCGTCAACAACTGAAAAAGTTCATGTTATTTTTCATTTATATCAACTCTATAGAGTTCAAGTGATCTTCATCATTGCCTATTCTTTTTCAAGTCACGCTTTGTCTGCTCTAATTCAGAAATCACGAAACAAAAAAAAGCAACGTTTGATCTCAAAGAGTGGGAATACACGGCACAACTACTATGGGATACGAGACAAAGGAGAAGAAAATTTGTTTGCAAAGTGGCGGATGTATTCATGTGTCACTCAGAAATTACATTATACTACACGATTCTTCTCGGTTTACTGGATGTTTGATGTTGCATAAGAGAGGGGCAAAAAACCTACGAGTTCCGTTGGCGGCATCGCTGACGCAGATGACGTTGAAGGCGAATTGCATGCCCAATAGGACGATGAACGTCTCCTTGATGTTCACTGGAAAATCGGATGTTAGCTTTTTGAATTTTACATTGGAAGTCTATTGGGTTTATAATTTTTCTTGAATATCATGAATAGTTTTTGTCAGAAACAGTTTTCGGAACCCTCCAAGCTCTCAATTTTTTAACTTACTCATTTTGCAATGATTGATTGGACCTGATGGTCCTTTCACAGATGGTGATCAACGAGAAGTTTGAGGTTTGCTTCCGAAACCTGCCAACTCTACAAAATATGGTCATAAGGCGAACAATTTTCTCAAAGTGGAAAGATATCAGGTTTCGGCGAGGATTGATTTTCCAAAATAAACATTTTTTGGCTCATTGAGAAAAATTGAGCTGAGAAATAAATGAGAGGTCTGCCGATTTTAGTGCAGTAAAAAAAGAAGAAGGAAGTATGTTGAAAGAAATAATATGAAAAAATGAAGACAGTGAGAAGAAACGAAGAATGACGATGTTGGTCTTGGTGGTTTAGATTATGTAAATAAGAACAGAAGTAATTCAGTCTCCACTTTGCACGGACAATTAAAATTCTGTAGAGGCAATCGGATTGAGGACGAGTGGAGAAAAAAAAAGAAAAAAGTGCGTCTAAGCAGCAACCTTGGATGACTGAAATGATTCATGAGACTGGAATGATGTCTTATTCACCGAGAAACAAGGGGGAAAACTTATTCGAGGTAGGTGGATTGAGGAACAAACTGTATGACAGTCTACTCCTCTTGCTTCTTCCGAAAATGTTCAAAAACAATACGAGAGTCATGAGAACCGAGACGCAGATCTGTTTCTATGTTTTTCTTTCTGCTTCTATGTATGGGAATTTTTTTTTGAAGGTGTGAATAGAAAAAAGTTTTACTTGAATTGGAGTGCGTTGACCTTTCCAAACAGGATTTTAGGTGTCTACGTTCATTTTCGAAAAAAAAGTGTCCAAGAAAGGACGAAAATCTGGTTCCTGACCAAATGAAAGAAAAATTATCCTGATACTGAATACAGAAGGTAGAATGCCTAACCATTCTTATATAATTTTTGATTTAGCTTTTCAGAACTTTGAAAAATAAAGCTATTTTAAGAAAGTTTATTCTGATGTTTCTGTATTGTCAAAATAAAAGAATCCTATTCAGTTATTTTTGTGTCAGAAACTTGAATCGTCACGAAACCAGAAACAGACAGAGTTGTATTGTTTTCTTGAATATCAAATATGGGAAAAGGGAAGAGGCACCTGGTACAAAGAGCTTTTCCTGACCAAACATGTGAAAATCAAACCGCGGAGGCGGCAGAAACAAAAAAAAACATAGAAAGAAGAGACTCAAATAATGAAGCTATATCGGAAGTGTGCGCTAATTGTTCTCACTGAAGAAACGAAAAAAAGAGACCACTATAGAATGATGTTATTAGGTAAAAACAATGGGATTGGGTGGAATATAAAATCAGAAAGGGGAGAAATCTCTGAGGAGTCATATTATATTTGGTTCAAACTACAAGATAGGAATTATCATCTCAATTTTACTATTTTGAACAGAAAATGGGTTCCGAACTACAAAATCATTAATAATTAATTCTATTAAGTTCTTTGAGCATGAAAGATATGAGAATAAAAAGAACTCTAGTTAGGAGAAAAACCCCAAAGTTTTTGAAAATAGATCTTTGGAAATTTGAAAAATCATGGAGGCCCAAAAATCGAAAAAAGTTAGCCGTTCATGATTATTCTTCTTCAAAGTATGACTCGGAGTCAGAAATGAAGCGAGGAAAAAAAGAACGGAATTTCATCTCAAATTCTATGAATCAGATTTCATGATTTCCGGAAGATTAGAACTCAAAACAAAAAAACAAACGATTAATGCTCATTTGTATCTTTTCTTATTGTATTTTGAATGAAATTGACAGAATACAACCCATGTACCCGCTGAAATGAATGGAATTAAGAAGGATGGGGGATATGACCGATATGTGGGATAATAATGTACTAGCAGTGAATTTACAGGAATCAATTTGATTTTTTGATTCTGTATAGTGTTAGTTCACTTGCAGAATATACAAAAAGGGAAAGTGAGGGACTCATTGGATCTATTTGTTCGCTGCTTCAGATGACATTTTGGTGCCGAAATGTGTACTCATCACTTTAATTATCAGTGCTTTGTCTTCATTGTGCAGTACTGGATTCGAATGACCCCCAACCCTCTTTCCACACATTTCGAAATTCGGTGTTCCCATCCCATTCCATTTGAGTCTTACTGTATTCAAATGAGTTTTTTTCAAGTGGCGTGGGAAGGGAACTCATAGAACAAATATAGAAAACTCATAACAAAAATGAGGAGAGAAAAGGGGCACTGGCCCACTTGATTCAAATTGCAGGAAAGACGTTCAAGAAGGGAACAAGGTTAGAAAATACAGTGGTGCTGCCCGAAAAAAGTCAACATTCTTGCTTTTTCTGTACATGTCGATCCATTTTTAGTAAGAGAGATGTTCAAAACATATGGGAAAACACATGGAGTAAATACTGTAGTTTTGTTTCTAGATATTTACTCTTATTGACTACAATAGACAAAATACACGTGGATCAACAAAATAATCAGTCCCTGGTCCCGTTCCCTCTTATACAGATCACAGACTTAAATGAACCCACTAGAGTAAAGCAGTTAAAATTTGAAGATAGTCAGGATGACATTGAACAAATGAAAACTATAAAAAGCTGTCTCGCATCCACTACCACGACCCCTCTACTACTTGTCTACCGCTACCCCTATCTTATAGCCCTACTAGTATCCTCCCATCTATCAGTAATCTAGCTGCCCCTCTTAACAAACTCATCTGCCAAATGAAAACAGTTCCCAGCTCCACGATTGTATCCAAGTAGTCCAAAAATAGAATTTAAAAAAACAGGAGAAGGGCGAGGGCAAAGAAGTGCAGATGTTTTGATGAGGAGGAAAGTGAAAGTGAACAGGGTGGCCAAGTGAGACGGTTTAAATAGTACGAAACTTAGCTCCACCCACCCGAAATCTCGGTAGCTCCGCCTACTTCATTTGTTGATCTTTTTTTTAATTGAATAAAGAGCTCAGAAGAGACGCAGAGCACATTTCTGTATTTGGAGGCAATTGGGCGGAGAAACGGTATGGGAGCAAAATGGAAAGTGCCCGACCTGGTTGAAGTTGCACAAATAGTCCTGAAATACTGGAAACAGAATTTGCAAAGGACAGGGATGTTTTTCGAAGTCTAATCGTCTTTATATCCGTCGAAAATTGTTTTTAAAAACCCGGAAAATATCATTTCAAAGTTTTAAATTCTAAAAAAAACAGTCTGATAGATTTGTTTTCCTCAAAATTCATTTTCTAACAGTAATTGTTCAGAGGAGGAATTCTCCAAAATCTTAAAAGGAGCTGATCAATAATATAGCTAAGGATGTTCTCTATAGTTCTCAACACAAACCACACTATATCTCACAAAATTCCGGGCCAATCCATATCTATAATATTGTTTCAATCAACGCTGATTGAATGGTTTGACAACCTGGAAGTCCACGTAGACAGTACAACTCAAAAGCATGAAAAGTGACTGGTGGGGAGTGTAACAGTAGTCCGATGGTTGAGTGGAAGGTACAATCCGTTGGATTAAAAATGTTTCGTGGTGGCCTGTTGTGATGCTGAATTTTGGGAAGCCTTTGCGGCTCCCAAAAGCTTGGTATCAGCTCGCGTCTTCCATAATTCAAACAATCAAGATTATTGAGTTAAAATAACTTTCACTTGATGTTTTTTCTCAAAAGCTTTAAGTGAAGCTACCATCGGTTCTTTCATAGAAACTTTTTGTTTTTTAAAGTACGATAGGCTGACCTTTCCACCTATTCTTATTCTACCTCTACGATAGTTTGGTACGATATCACTTTGGATAAATACCCGACACTATTGGTTTCATATTTTTGATGCAGCTGATTGTGAGATCTGGGACTGATTGAAAACATGTTTACTTTCGATTTCGAAAAACCAATTGTTCGAAACTGGCGTTCGCGAGTGACGCAGTGTACCATTCGAGTGACGCAGTGTACCATCGATACATCTGCTCAACGATTCAAAAAGAAAAGAATCACATTTTTTTTTCAGAATGGCTTCGAGAGATGTGCATAATCTTCAAACGATGCGCAATAGAAACATTGCATTCCATAGGCGATGTGAGATATCACATCATAGATTACAGTAATCAAACTTCAAAAAATCTTCTGTTATTTCTGAGATATTGCGTTATTCAAGTGGAACCATTTCTGAATAGTGAGCCATCAGCAGAGACAGTTTTAAACCATGTCTGCCGGATCGATGTCATTTTCAATGTTTTCCGTGGTACAGACCGCTATGGCTTCTTCGAGCGCCACATGGCAATATCTTCGACGTGCTTTCATAGGTTTTTTGGGTTTCAAACACACTCAAAAACATGTTTTCGACACTTTCCGTTTTAAGGGCTATGTATATTTTGCCACATAGAACAGTGTTAGCTAGATTTTGAAACCAATGCTTGCGAAATCCGTCTACAGTAATAATGTCACACTTAACACATGTTTCCTTGTTTCCTTTCAAGACCCAAGACGTCAGACTTTCGGGACATCAGAGAAAATACATCCAATCTTGAAAGTATCTTCATACTTTAGATGAGTTTCTTCAGATATTGGAATTGAATTCCAAACTTTTGATATTTCGACGTTTGAATACCATACTCCACCAAAAGGTTGTTTACGCAACGGTGTGCATGGTACGGTGCCCGTTAGTTTTATGAGTTTCCCATTAGTCTTTCTTCTTGGTGTTCAACCGGCGAGCACTTCAATGATCAAAGAATGGGCGCGAAGGTGCAAAGGTTGTAAACACAATCAAAATTCAAAAAATTCAGAAGTCAAGCATATTTCGAATTCTTCGATTTCGAATAGCAAAACATTTATAGTGAAGCGGATGAAATCCTCCAAAAGGAGAAGTGATTTGGACTGGATTTCAGATAGATCTTCACTGTTTCAGATCCATCCTTACAGTCACACTCAAGATTTCAGATTTGCATCATATCTTCGAAATTTCCTTTTCCGATTTAATAATTACGGTACTCCAGACACTTCCAGCTTGATTTCAAACAAAGAAACTGCCCGGTACTGCTACCAGGAAGAACACTTGTTCATCATGTTTAAGCCGCGCAGCTGAGCTTGGAGGACTATCGAAAACACGTTTACAACACTTTCCTTTTCGAAATTTGTAAGCTAAAGATGAAGATATCCAGATGGTACCGGTGCCACCCTGTTACGAATCACAGCTGCATGACCCCCAATTGATGTTTTTCAGAAAAAAAGATGAGACCGCCGAGCGCTGGATATGGTTTTTTGTGTATGAACCATTGTACTGAACATCTGCTTCACAAAACAAAAAGAGGATTTTTTTCTTGATATGAAAAGAGGGAAAAATAATACATTTAAATGGGGTGTCTTAGCTTTCAGATTTCCATTGCCTCACGTACTCACAACGAATCCTTTTTGCAGATCCGCAAGGTGTTCGCTGATTTGACCGTAGTCAGTGACGCTACACAGTTTTCTTAACTACACACTTGTTGCTATAAATTTCTTAGCTTTCCTCCATTTATAGGTACTATCGAAAACATGTTTACAACTTTTTCCATTTTGAAATTTGTGAGCTAAAGATGAAAGTATCCAGATGGTACCGGTGCCACCCTGTTACCATTCACAGCTGGACGACCTCGAATGGATGTTTTTGAGGGAATAGGATAAAGTCGACAAAAGCAAAATAAAGATTCTACTTGTTCAAATGACGTCTTTAAAGATATTCTGGGGCACTTATCCAATCTTGTAAATGCTCATGACAATGTGGAAACTTTCAAAAAGTTCGGGTGTATTTGAAAAGCAAATTGATGGTTCTCGGACACCTCAAACCTTGAAATAGTGGCCTCAGAAAACGGAAATATGGAGTAGATTTTCAAACGAACTAGTGAGCACTCAAACCGTTTTCCTTGATAATTTCATTGTTCTAGTATTATTCCTGATCCCATCTTCGATCGGACTCTATATTCAGATTTTGCGAAATGATGATTTGACACCCATTCCCCACTAGAAAGTTGTTTACCGGTAGGTCGAGTAGAGAGGGCACGGGGCCAATAACTCGTATGGAATTGGTTCATCTATTCGAACAGAAATGGGAGCCAAATGACAAAAAAAGAATGGATGCAAAATAATTGTGAATTGAATCGAAAAAAAATCAAAACTTGGCGGAAGAAAATATAAAAGAATAATATTTCGCGGACAATGCTTAACCCGAAGTAATTAACAGCTGGATGTAACGCGTAACCGGATACATCGTACCAGACGCTTTTCTGTCTACCAGACATTTAATTAATACGTTTTTTCTCAGAAATGATGTTAACTATGTAGAAGAGGAGATCGAAGTGATCGTCTGGTAGCGAGAATGAGATGGCAGACATAAAATAGTTATTTTTGATAGTTTATTAAAACATAGTATAGAACGCTGTATGAAACGGTAGTATTTGGGGTGTCTTAGACATGAGTAATTAGAATCAAGACGAAAAAAAAGAGGTTTTCAGAAATGAGAAAACAGTTTTGAAAAAAGAATAAAACTCATACTGTGATATTGAATTGCTGCAGGTGCCAGGACGTTTCGGTTATAAATTTTTTTGGTGGAAGGTTTATGAGAGAACTTAAAAAAATATGAAAGGGAACTTTTCAAAATGAAATGAATCATATTTGTATAAAGGTCAATGCCTAAAATGGAAAAAACCCACACAGTACCAGTTGACCTGTAATGACTCACGTTTTGATTCTTTACTCTTGCGATATTCAAAAAGAGAATTAGAATAGAGAATATGCAGTATTGAATAGAATCAAAAACAATTGAAGACTATATCGCGGGAAAAAAGAATATTTGTAGTCGGAACGAAAACAGATATCGAAAATATCAGTGTCTAGTAAAATAGTAATAATGCTCATCCCAACGGGAAATTAGAAAAAATAACGAGACGGTTCCATGTATTCAAAGAATTGATACGAACGTCATATGATGGGATACGTAGAAAAACAAAATCTGAACCATATTGTTAGATTCAAGAAGAAAAATGGAATGACTAGGTCGACATTTTGTAGAAATCAAAAGTTGAAACCAAAATTCTGTTTGAAATCTCAAATTTTGATTGTTTTAAGTGCAAAATGAAGGTTTTTATCCAGATCCGCTGACAATTGTCATCCGGTCTGAATGATTTTAACTTTACAAAATTTAAGAAGAATCAAGAATCATAAGTCAATCTTCAAAATGAATAGATTAAAAACTTTTTTTTTCAAATCTTGTTGAAAAGAGTTCAAAAAGACCCAGGCAGATTTTTTACAACATATGTGCACAGAGAAATTCGTTTTGTTAATGCGAATATGATGTTCCGGAGTTTTTCATCCAAAAATTCCCATTTGAAAAATTGAGATCTGCTTAAATCTTGGTTTTTGTTCTTTTAAAGTTTTATATATAAGAAGTTTTGATTGTTCCCATCGAGTGGGAGGATATTGGAGGGCCAAAATGTCTGCACATCCTTTTCCTTATCAAATCCAGACAAAAACATGAAAAATGTGTGCAGAGACGGAAATAGTGCACCACATAGGAAAGAGCAGAGATATTGAAATCCCCCGCTAGATGAAAAACCAAATGAAGATATTAAAATGGAAGAGAATATGTTTCACTAGTGCAAAGTCTAGGAAAAAAGGTATTGCTCTATATTTTTTCGACAGCTGATTTTTTTCAGAAAGATAAGAAAATGAGAATATAATATTGACTTCAAAACTGAATAAAACTGAATAAAAAACAAGCGGAAGAAGAGAAGGAAGAAATTTGTATGGTTGCTTCGGAATTGGAGAAGTGACAAATATTTATCAGACGCGTGGATTATGCTTGGAAGAGAAGAGAAGATGTTAAGATTCTCTCATCACTCTTCTCTCTTTTTCTCACTGAATGAAGAGTCAAAATGGAACGGATAATAGAAATAGAGAAGGCAAACTAATGAAAATCGATGAGAAAAAATATATGAAAGACGAAGAGAGCCATGTATAGGCAATAACAAATGATAAGCGATGATTCTGACCAGGGAAAGGGGAAAATAGGAAGCCAGGAATCACTATACATAGTACACATTTTCAGTTGACTGCATTGCTTCACTACTACTCAATATTTATTTTTTTACGATTTTCTATCAGTGTCATCTTTTTTCATTTAATAAAAAATATCAAAGAAGCTGATATTTTTAGAGAAACGGAAACGGAAACGATGTAGGGGTTTAGATGATTGTCAAAAATAAATTTCTAATTATATAAAAAATTACCGTCATTTTTCGTTCTTATCAGTTTTTTGACCGATGTCTGCTCACTACTTTGTTTCAATTATTGTTTTTTGAGTTGTTTTCGAAATTCCATGTTTGTTGGTCATTCAGTAAACTGGCAGGTGACTAAAATATCTGGAGTTCTTTCTTATACTTGTCATGCAAATTGAGTGTTTTGAAAAGTATAGAACATCTATTTGGAAATTTTCAAAAAAAAAAAATAGAATTGTGCACCAAGAGTCATGAATCAACTCCCCATCTTATGAATAAATACCAAATTTCTTAGCATCCCACGTATACAGATCAGATACCGACCAGTTCGAGCAACTTATCATGCTTTCAAGGTGAATGCGGAGCAGTCCAGAACAGACAGGTCATAATCGGGCGGAGTCGATGCTCTCACTACGTAAATAATCTCTTGCCTCACCCGCCTTTGGCTGTGGAGGTGTTTTCTCAAAAGCTTCTCGCGCAATGACTCGAAATCAAACGTTTATAGATGATATCATATTATCTGCGGACAATGGAGAACAAGTTCTCTCAATAGGATTGTAGAACAAAAGAGCACAAGCGTGGTTGTGAGGGTTGGTTTGTATATTTTCCAATTGTTCGCGCTCATTTTGTTTTTGATCAATTTCTACGTAAACAAACATCAAATATCAGTCAGAAATGGCTTCCAGTTTGAACAACATACGGTTTCCAGAAAATGCGAATAAGCCAGAATAACTTGTAAGTTAAAAATTGCGGCTGATAAAAGACGAATACGCAACATTAATGTTGTCTATAAACCGAGAGCAACACGTTATCTAAAAGTAGTAGTAAAAATACTTCTAGATTGACCTGACCGCAGTCTTTCACTGTTTATTGAACTAAATAATATAATTTTAATTTCGACTCTGAAAAAATTTTTAGATAAAAAATCTAAACCCTAAAACTAGAAACAGAAAAAAAGTTTCATATAATGAAGCATCAAAACGTTCAGAATCTATTTTCTTCTGGCGAGATTGGTGTGGTTTGGCCGGCTGCACCGAATAGAACTCGTGTCGATATTATTTACAATCTCGCGCTCATTGTTCTTAATGCGATGGACAATCAAAACGCCCAGAATTCCTGTTCAACCCACGGATTGACCTGTGTGTCTTTGACATGATACTCTCTGCTTCCAATTGAACTATGAAAATTATCAGTTTTTCTTTCATTACGTCATTATGATGAATGTTTTATTGATTTGGAAAAAAAACAGAAAAAAAAATTGCTTGTGGAAAGAATGAATAATATTTAATGTGCTTGTGGACAAAGTTTCTTGCGGCAACCGTATGGCGTGACACTTTCGACGATGCGATGGACCTGTAATATTCAGGTGTTAAATCATTAGATATCTATACTCTAACACTACGACAATCGATTTTTTGTAAGAATTGGTAACTAAAAACAGCCGAGAAAGTTTTGATAAGATTGGTCAACTTTCAGCAAAGATATCAATCATTCAAAACAAGAATTAAAATAATTTGCCCAGCACTGGTGTTAACGCGCTTCTAACAATATGAATCTTACTTTGAATTAGTCAAAATTGCTCCGATATTTGAGCGCACGGAACAAAGTACTTCTTTTTGAAAAATAATGACTCACCAGTTGAATTAGTCTCTGATTCCAAGGATTGGGTTCTCATCGTCGTCTGGAATACGGTTGACTTCACGACGAAGAATACGGAGAAACTTTGCACGGTACGCGTAGACCACTTGGCCAATGTTGAAGAGAACAATCAAACTAAGAAAGACCAAGGCAATCTGCAATAATGCGAATTATTATTCATAATTCAGTATAAACTAACATCTCTTTCCCATTGGCATGCATGCAGATTTTTGGCGCAGTTTTTGCTGGGCATTTTGCAAAAGTTGATAAACTGAAAAAACAAGAAATCAAACGAATAATTGAAAAAGAATAGTCTAAAAAATTGAACGCAATGAAATAGAGTTAAACACAACAGATTTTGACAACGAGAGTAAATGAAAAATGAATGAAGAAGTAGGAGACAGAGAGAAAAGAACGAAAGGAAAAATGTGTGGACGCTCTAGCCTTTTTATAATGATTTCAGTTTAGACTGAGCAATGTGACTCCTGTGAAAATAAATATTTATAGGGCGGAGCGACGACTTTTAGATATGATAAGAGCATGATTCATGGTGAAATTAATGAGGAGCAAAAATTCAAATAATTTCGAAACAAATTTATTAATGGACGGCTTGAAAGGCAACATAATAAGTATTCTATATTTATTTAGATCTCTCCTACTTTTTGTTGAACTGGATCCAACACAGGATTATTTGGATCAGATCTGTCAATTACTACAATTGGGGGAATAACAACTTCGGACGGTCGTTTCTCTTTTTTTGTCATGTTCCGAATCTGGTTGATTTTCTGGGAAACTTTCTGTGAGATCCGACGCAACGTGAAGCCAATCTGAAATAAAGATTCAAAAATAAAGCAAAATTGGTGGCTACCTCTCCGAGATTTGCGTCTTTACTCTCATTCAAAAAGAAGAACGCAATCAAGAAATGTATTATAGCTGTTCCAAACGCAATGAACAGTGGAGCCGGTTCCCAGTGTCGTTTCACAATCGTCTGCAAAAAATGTTGCATTACATATTGTGATTTTCTAAACAAACCATTTTAGATGCAACTATTCCGGACAGTCTCGACAGAAAAGAACATGCTCCACTAATTGTTCCTCTTACTTCTGTTGGAACTTGCTCAACGACGCATCTACAAATAAAATATAAAGTTGTGAAAAATCTGAATGAAAAGATAAGTGCACACACTCTCCCTACAGCAATTCGCAACATTCCTGTGTTTCGCTCCCACGCGTGTTGACTTTACTACACTTTGTTTCTACACATTCACGTGGAGAGATGGCCGAGCGGTCCAAGGCGCTGGTTTAAGGCACCAGTCCCTTCGGGGGCGTGGGTTCGAATCCCACTCTCTTCAGTTCTTTTTTTTTGTTTTTAGACTTACAGATAACATGCATCCCAGATGAATTCTATCGAAGAGTAGCCGATTAGAAACACTATTACATAAAGTGTTGGGTAACTTTTTTGAAGATTGAACACTATCAGCAGGCCAGATGCACACATTGACACTGCGTTGATGAAAAGTGACACCAAATGAAGATTACGTCTACTGATGATTCCTAAGTTTATTTCGATGAGACCAAGGAGCTAAAAAAAACTCATTTATACAAGATTTTGGAAAAACACCAACAATTTTACACAACGCTGGCACTCCTGCTAATAACATCTGACTGTATATCAAGTTGTTCTTGAAAATGATAACTTCTGAGAAATCGAGCATGGTAGCAGTGAAATTAGTCATTATCCAAATTGCTCCAAATAAAATGATGACATTTCTGTATTTCTCTTTTCTCCAAATCTGTTTTAATGTAAGTGGCTTCGATCGAATTCCATTTGGAAGTGTTATAACACATTTGCCATCGGATTTCTCAAATAAATCAGCTACAATATGTTGAGCTTTTTCTCGTTGACCCTGAAAATTATGGTATCTTACATATCTATTGCAGAAATTGGTCATACATGACACTGGAGGTAAGTGGGACTCTCAGGCACAAAGAATACATACAACAATGCACCCAGGAGAGTGAATCCAGCACAAACATGAAGGGAAATTCTCCAGTTTCGAGAGAAAAAGCAAATGAGAGCAAGTATAAATTTTCCTGTTGGCTGAAAAGAGTACTTTTTATAGAGAGTTGATCTGAACAATTTGTACCCAGTTAGCAAATGCTCTAGCCAAAAATCGCGTTCTCGGAGAGATCAGTTCAGTGGTGAGACTCCAGGAAACAACAATAATGGCTCCGGTTTGGGTTCCAATGATAAATCGGCAAATTGAAATCACAATTGTAGATGATTGAAATCCCTCGATTAGTAAAATAATAGATGAAACAAGTAAGCTGTATTGGCAAACAGTTTTTCTTCCGACATGGTCAGAGATGTAGCCAAACATTATAGACCCCACGAATATACCAACTTGCTGGATAGCTATCACGTTTTCCCACCAGAAGACATCAGTCTCATCACCATCAGTGAGCCATTGAGCGTGGGTTGAGTAAAAACTGGAGTTTTTGTTCTATAAAACCAGATAACAATTCCATATTTGATAGACTAACTCACAAAACGGTAGAATGTCGTTTTTGGTTGATTGAGAGCTTCTTTAACATAGTCATCTGTATCTTTCAGTTGTTGCCCAAACGTTGAGTAAATTTGAAATACATTCTGGACCATGAATACCATGGCCACTTGGAATATAATTAGCATCCGGAGTTCATGGTAATTCAGCATGTTGTTTCTAGCGGAAGAAACCGAGAAGAAATCTTCCTGGCGTTACAGTTGAGGCGGTACTTTTCCAGAGTTTCCAATAAATGAATCATCTCCCGATAGACAATACCTCCATTGTTTTTCTTTTTGATATCATTATTTCAGAAGCTGAAAACATTCGGAAACAGAAAAAGAAGCAGAAGCCGTGATGATTCAGAGTCCATACCAACACAAAAACTGAAATGAAATCATGGAGAAACCAAAATAATAGTATACTTCAAAGTTCTCAGAGATCATCACACAGTTCTAAAAATTCGAGAAGACAACTGAGATACCAAAAATGTGATTAAAAAAGAAAAGAGAAAGAGAATCACTGTCTCTTTTCCTACCGAAGCAGTGTGTAACAAAACCCCCATTAAGATGCCATTCAGACTGTTTGGTCTTCCTTGTCCAGCCACATAATTTTCGAAAAAGTTTAGGTTTTCGTAGTAAGTTAAGTTAACTACCTGAAAGTGAGAAACACGTTATGTCCTTTTCTGTTTTTTTTGTTTTTCAGTTCCCAAACGACACAAAACAAAACAACGCTCGGTTCCCTTTGCCTGCCGACTCGCTTTTTTGATGGTACATATTAGATTTTTCTCGAGATAATTACCCACCTGTCCCTTTTCACGTCGAGAAAAGCAAGACAACTTTCTTTTCTGCTTTCTTGTTGTCCCGCCTTTCTTTTCATTTTGACATCTGAAATCTTGGGTTGGCATGCCGTAAACCGTTCAGCTGTCACTTTTTGTCGTTCTCTAGCAAATGATTGATTTCACTCAGTCTATACTCGGGTTACTTTTCTCTCTTTTCGATTTCGTTTCGAGATTCAATTACGTTTTCGTGTGTTGTTACTTTTGAACAAAAGATGACCGTTACAGGTAATGCGAGGATGTATTTCTTACAAATCGTCATATTCTCACTAGTCGCTGCGTACTGCCATCCAGCATTGTATGATGATTACCGACATGTGAGTATAAATATTAGTTTGTATTTATAGAATTATATTTTCCAGAGTTAAAACATTTTGAATGAATGGTTTCTGAGAATCACGTGATACAGTTTTAATCAAAAATTGTTTGATTGGAATTTCTTTCAAAAGATTTTTGATCAATTCGTGTCATTTAATTGAAAATAAAAACGGGGAAAATTTAACTCTACGGTTGAATTCGTTTGTCATAAACAACTTCATTCTATCATTATTTTTAGGCGCAATTCATCCGAGATTGGGCTGCTCATTGTGTTGACAAATACCTTCCAAAATATGATGCTCAGGAAATTGGACCAGAAATAAGAAAGTGTGATACAGAACGGTGTGTGTACTTCATGTACAAGTACATTGCTGACAATCGTCCAGAATTTTTCCTTGAATTCGACATCTGCTTCGAAACGAATACTGCCAGGAAACAAACCAGAGGAGCTCCATCGAGAAACCCGGAACAACATTATCATTCATGAAAGTTTAGTTTCTACAATTTGTTTTTCAGTTTTAATAAATTTTTTTTAGTAATAGGCGTTCGTTATGTTCCCTCACATCTTGAACTTTTTCCAAGTTGAAAAAATTCAACTTTTTTCTTTCAAGTCCCTAGAGACTCATTTCCTATATCCATCACATAGAAGTAGTGTGGTGGTGATCGCAAGAGTTTGAAGTGGGAAAAACTGAAGACCCCCGTGCATAATTCTTTTCTTTTTTGCTCGCTGACACGTCGTTCAGTGACTTGAGGCACATTTGTCATTTTGGTCGAACCGTCGCAATTCAACCGGGAATACTTTGTGTGAAATGGCACACACAACTACATCCGCCCCGTTGTCAGACCAATCGTAAAAAAACGTGAATGTATTTGTGTGCACTCGGAAAATTTATCAAAGTAAATTGAATTGTTTCTCCGGGGTGGGCGCCGGTGACTGGCACCGCCAGTTTTTTAACCACTACACTCACTTTTTAGGTAATAAAAAAACGAAAGTGCAAATTCTACAGGAATGGCTGCTATATTTGAAATTAGCAGGAAATAGTGCAGCTGAGAGTCGTAAATGCTCATAATTTTGCACGCTTTAATGAGTAAACAGTATCAGGTGGTGATGGTTTCAAATTGTGAATAAGAGGGATTAGAGGCTGGAATGCATGTGTTATATTATGCAAATGTGAAGAGTTTTACGAGCCACTCGACTTGCACCTGTTGCCACGATATCCATTGCCTTTGCCCCTTGTGTTCTTTTGTTTCAAACAATGATTTTGTTAATCTGAAGACTTTATTCTTGTACTGACAGGTTTACTGTAAATAAAAACATAGAAGAATGATGACACAATGTCAGAAAATTAATGGTTGAATTGTTTTTTTTTCAAAAGAAAAAGTAGAATTGAACTGGAAAGTGTCAAGGACAAGAAAAGTAAGGTAGAAATAAGAGACTTCACAACCAATAAATGAGAGTTACGAGGATGAGAATTGAACTGGAATTAGAAATAAAAGAACAAGAAGAGAATGCACCACAGAGGGAATCGTCATGCGTGAAAATGGGGGATTATTAGTTTAAAGCAAGATGGAGGTACTGCTACAGTACCCAGTCGGAGAGAATGTCTATGAAGAGAAAACAGCTTGATATGGCTGTTAACATAAAAAGGAGGAAGGAAACTAGATTGGATCAGGGTCACACGGATTCAGAGATTTTCAAAAACATTGAGGGTTTGCATAAATAAAATAAAACGGAAGTGTAAGATGACAAAAATTGTTCAAAGTAAATGATCCAACGGGTGAATTTAGAAATAATGAGAAATAATCAATTTAGTATCGGTGTGAAGTAATCTCTGGGCACTGTCCAAGTTTGTCCTTCTTGGAGAAGCGGAGGACCTGAAATGTTATTGTTTTAACTTGTCCAATTATATTACATGGTGCTTTCGTTTATATTATAACCCCTCTTTCTCACCTTATCCATAATATCGTCTTCCCACTCGACCAAAACTGTCTGAGGATTGACCATCAGCCCATCACGTTCGTGATCCGAATCATTCTTTCCTGAAATAATTGGAATAATCAGCTATCAGATTAGCAGGCCCTTGTGTCTATTGTTCCACGCCTAATCCATCCTGTCACATTTCACACTTCTCCCCTCTTTTCCTCTCAATGTGTCGGCCACCGCTTAATTAGCATTTTTGGACGCATTTATCATTGGGTACTAACTATCCGTTTCTCCTCCTTGTTCTTTTCTCGGACAAAACAAAACAGACACCCCATTCGACGGAAGACAATTTAAACAGAATGGGATGGGTTGTGTAATGGACTCACCAAGGAGAAGATAACGACGTCCGACGCGGAGCTTCGGACACTTGCAAATGACACCTTGTGGAGAGATCCAAAGAGATGTTTCTCCACGTTGAAGATTTTCAGTTCCTCGTTTGAATACAGACTCGACAACAATCTTGTATTTGGCCCATCCATCAACCATCTCGCGACTGACCACAACCATTTGAACAGCTGAAATTGGAAATAAGACTGTCAAATTATGTTGTGAAGTGTCTTACCATGATCCCGCTTGCAGAATTTCTTCTGGTTGAGTCTCTTTGGAACGATTCGGCATTTTGAACACTGGTCTGAAATGACATGCGTTTTTTTTTTCATTGTGAAAATCCAAATATTTGCTTATAGTTAGACGAACCAAGGACATTATGTTCAGGGCTAACTATACGTCTATTTGCTTACCTTGCTCCTCCGAATTCGACGATCCAATGAAATCAGCTTTCGTCGGAATTTCTGAAAAGATGCGCAAAGGTTCACAAATGTCATATGTAATTTGATTCTGAGATGTTTGGGTGTTCCAACTCATTTCCCTTGGGAAAGGAGAGGTGTCATTGAAAAGGCACCTCTCACATTACCCACTTTAAATCAACAAAAGGTTATTATGCTAATTCGGAATCTCTCCCGAGTTTCATGTTTGCAATACTCATTACTTACTGATACATGGTGTGACGGTGGAACGGCTTTGTTGGTATCCTTTGGCACATCGGTTACAGGTGGTTCCAGTGACTCCAGGTTTGCAGACACATTGTCCGGAAGATTGGTTGCAACTCTTGCCGAGAGATCCAACAGGGTGGCAGCCACATGCTGAAATAGAGAGAATTCCATAAAAATTCTTGGAAACATAACGGAAAGGATGTGCAACCTATTCTGGATAATATGGATATGTTATGTAACAGAAATTTATATCCTTCCACCATAAAAGTTATACAATATAGTTTGTGAGGGTCCCTTACTCTCCACAAACTCTAAAATAAATATCGGTTTAGTGGCTCATTGCCAATATCCAATCCATCCCCCCATCCAATCTTTCAATAAATCTCAATTTGTTGCTCCACCAATTAAAAACGAGCCAATCATTGAGGCAACATTGTTCGGTGACATACACACATCGGTGTTGCAACACGTACCCGCTTTCCCTTCTTATCTTCTTCTTTTTCATTTTCATCTTCCCATCCAATAAGCTCAATAAATCTTATCAAACAAATGAGAAGAGAGGTAGAATGCAATGCGATTTCATTCGAAAGAGACACCTCACCGAACAGCAATTTGTCCGCGAAGACTCCAACGCTTTTTGATAAATGTGAGCTGCTCTGTTGAGCATCACAAGTTGTTGTGGAGCAACTGGTGTGGAATGGAAAGAACCAGCGCCTACGGTAATTTGACATCCGACAAGTGTATTTGATCGTGATAACTCAGTTGTGGTTTAGTTCTTCACAAGACTACCAAATTAGATCTTCCATTTTGTACTATACTTCCTCCCCCACGTTTTTTTCTCGGAAAAGCAAAGTGTTTGTTGGTAATTGCGGCTGAGGTGAGAAATTGAGGCATTATTAGGTGAGCGATGATGTGCGTATTATGCAATCGTCGTCTTTTTTCTATTCGCGTCGGTGACCATCCAAGGACAAAAAAGGAGACGATCCCCGGGTGTCATCACCCTTCATCGGGGGGACCTGTGCGCTTCCTTCTTGTTTCCCATGTCTTTTGTATTTGTTTTGGCTAATAGCACATTAAGCTTGCCTGAACAGAAGGTATTGAAGCGGAAAGTCCGCAGATGGATGTGGTGATAATTTTATGTTTTTATTCAGTCGATTTGCTGATGGAAAAGAAAAGGGTTCGAAAAAACGCCATCAATTTATACACATCCGCCGCAGAACAAAAAATGGCTAATCTAGATTTTTCGGAAATGAAGAAAAGCCTCTAGATTTATTTTTGAACCTATTTTCGCGCTCAAGGGCCACAAAACAACAGGATATTATGATGAGGAATTGTTTTTCTTATTTTTCAGACTTCATGAAAGGATCAGCGTTTGGCTACAGTATCCCAGTCCCTAGTTTTTAACTCAACCGCTAGAAGATTGTGCATTCAGAAAAAAGCCAATCCCCGGAGACTTCGTTTTATACCTCCTGGTCAACCCAGCACTTTTTTCGACCTCTTCTCAATATTGTCCCTCTTTTTGCCCCAAATTTAATCAAGAAGGAAAACTACAAAGTAACCAGCGGTGTGGTCACTTTCGTCCTTTTGTCCACTCTCTCTTTTTCTTCTCACTCAATTCCAATTTCGGCAACAAACACTCCGAAATTCGATTTCCCCTCTACATCCCTCCTTTCCTGGCTTCTAGAAGTTTTGAAGGATGGGCTGTGAAGAAGAAACAATTGGAAGGAGAAGAAGGAAACAAGAAAATCAACGGAAGCAAAGTGCTATACAATCGGACGTGGTCACTCGAGAGCACACGGGGGGAAAACCACCAGAAGAGATGTGTTTCAATTACGTAACATCGGTGCTTGAGAAGGGTGCTTAAATTGGGGCTCCCCGTCCGTCTTTTACTCTCGGAAATTAGTCGCATCATGAGCATGTCCGACCGCCCGCCGAGATAAAGGTTCTTGACACGGGCCCACTTGTACAAATCTTTTCCCCTTGGTTTTTTATATGGTATTATGTAAGATTTTCAACTAAACCAGACGAGGGCACAAGTTCCAAAGGAACAACTGGTGTCTTCGGTCCCCTGGGTGAGGAGAACAGAAACAGGAATACATACGAAAAGCCGCCTGGTGAGGGTTCAACTGATAAATGGGTTTTCAACGTCTCGGGCGGCCAAGATTCTAATAAATGTTTCCGAAACTCACATTTACAGGCCTTGCGATGAGTCATTGGGAGAGAAGTGTCCCGAACATATCCTGGTTTACAAAGATGGCAGTTTCTTCCGGCAGTGTTATGACGACAGTTCAAGCAGACACCTCCTGATCTGAAATGTTCTGATTTAAGTTTTGCCCTTCACATTTCACAAATTTCTGACCGGTTTCCACTCAATCTGAAGAGCTCAGCGTCGAATCGGCATCTCTTTGCGTGTTGGTTGCAGTTGCAAGCTGGAATTTTCAATTCATCATTCAATAATCCCGCGCGCTTCTCGCTTCTGTTTCCCTCCCCAGTTTATTTACAACCGTCTGGCTATTAATCTAGCAGTAATTCATGCAAGCACATGTCTATGTATGCCTACCGTAGGAATGTTCCTCTCACACATCCATTAAACTTCCTCTATTTCTCGAATCATACAATCACAGAACCAAAGGAAAGTGATGGGGAACGACAGAAGGAAGAAGATGACTTCCACACTTCCACCGCCATCTTTTCAACGACTTTTCACACCTCGTTCGTCATACATAGTTAATCCAATATATTGTCGAGAGGTGGCGGCGACAGAGGGGGGACCCTATATTTGGACGGTTGTTTGTATATCGCCTAATACAGGGGTTCGGAACAATGTACTTCCCCCTACGCATCACCTGTGTGTGCATACTAAAAGAGGTAGCCGAGCAAAACAAGTTAGAGAACAAGAAGTTTCAAAAAGATTTGAAAGCTCACGTGCATTCAGAGCAGGTTTTTGGTTTTTTTATCAAATTAGCTTTGGAGTATTCTGGATGGTTCTTAGAAGGGTCGGCAACGTTTTGAAACTGATTCAAGAGGGCACTTGGTTTCTTTCTTCTTAGCGCGTCGGCAACAAGACGATGCGCTTTTTGACCCGCTTTTCGGTATGGGAAGCCGTACGGAATATGATTATAATCGTTATTTGATTATGATTCGCGTTTTGTCTTCTTGCGACGGAGGGCTATGTTTTCATTTGTTTTTTGATAGGATCATCAGTTTTAATTATCTTGCTTCTTTTATTCCCTCATTTCAAGTAGAATCAAATTCTATCCGTTTTCCTCATATTTGGAAATGATCCGACCCAATTTTCGAAAATTTCAAAGGAGAGCGTAGAGTGTTAACACAAAAGTGTTGAGATATCCCGTGGTTTCTCGCGCATTGTACTCGTTGACATTTGTAATGAGATGGAACGGATCGCCATTGGCATTAATATCCATTGAGATATGGAACGCGCGAGACTGTTTCTCTATGTGTGTTTGAGAAACAACTAATCGGCTGAGTGCGCGAAAACAGTAGTCAAGACGGACTTTCACTATTCCATGACCCCTTTACTTACCAACACAGGAGTTGGCAGAGTTAGCGGTGGCTCTTCCCCATGGACGATCGTAATGGAATGGTTTGCACATTTCACATTCAGTTCCGGCTGTATTATGTTTGCAGTCACAGGTATACTGAAAAAATGTATGTTCGTGTACTCTCTGTGTAAGTAATTGAAAAGAAAAATGAGAAAGGTATTGATGACTAAGAAGGTGCTTACCCGGCCCATTTTGTCGAAGATGCATCGACTGGCGTGACCATTACATTTGCAGCGACCACCAACTGCCAGTTCTCCCATTGAGTAGAAGTAACGTTGTTTGACTTCGTCGTCAGTATCGTTTCCATAAGAATTGACATCGTTGGATAGTCCGTACAACTCAGCCTAAATATCTCATATCACTACTCTATCCAATTGTTTTATTCTAGTTACCTGATCCGGACTCAATCTAGAAAACACCACTTTGATGTCAGTGGCAGTGACCCAATCCTGAAGTACCGGCGAGTTCTCAAAGTTTTGAGCAGATGGTCTATTCTCAAGGAATGGGAATGCAACACGGTTTCCACCTGGTCCCATGATATGAGAAGCGGTACACACAGCCTCCTGTTCATTGGACTTTGTGATTGAGATATCTGGTTCTCTTCCGAAAATGCGACGACACTCCGATGAGTAGAACTGGAAGGGAGTCCATGTTTTTCCAAAGTCAGCCGACTTGTAAAGTGCCATGGAGTCAGGGAGACGGGAACAGAAGTGCATTGAGACGTAAGTGAGCTCGAACTTTTTGCCGAGCGACAAGGTGAGTGACACATTTTGTGGGCTCAAACTTGGAGTGGAAACCCAACATGTCATGTTACCAATCGAATTGAGATCGGTGAGAAGGGAAGCGGGATGAGACAAGAGAGGATTTCTAGCATCACAAGTGTCACATTGTTCACGGATAATTCCATCAGGGCCTTCCTTTACAATACAATATCTGAAATGAAAATAACGTCTAGCATCTAACATTGCTTTACTACAATCTTTCTGCTCTTTCTCCCTCGTAGCACAATTTTCAATCTCAAAGAAAGAAATGCTTTTTCCTATTGCCGCTACAATGTTAATCAAAAAAGGCAATTTTTAATACGACGACGGCCTAGGCCAACAATTTTTGTTTGGAAAACGAAACCCCCAGGAATCTAAATAAAAAACAGAATCCAATTAGAGTTTTGATAGAGGAATGGTTTGTGGCAAAAGGGAGAAAACGAAAGAAACAAAGAATAGACAACGTGAGAGTGTAATCATGTTAAGGAAGATCAATCAGTTGGAAAAGTAGAGAAATCGAAAAGAAGGATGAGATAAATAAGAATTGAGATGAGATTCTTGACTTACTTGGATGGTCCGTTGCTTCCACAGGTGTCACTAGCAATCACTGGCTTACCAAAGGCGGCGTTGATGAATTCAGGAACACATCGGACTGGTCTGCCAGTATGATCATGACATGGATCATGATCCGGAGCTCTCATGGAGAACTAAAACAAAAAATCATAACGATGGGTATATCAGTGATGGATGAGGAGTCTTACCTGAGAAAAGTATGCTCCATCAGAAAAATTGGTGCAAAGGTAAAGCGCTAGTATATAGCGCAGTACGGTTGCGATCATTTTTGGAAACGGAGGAGACAGTAGATTCAGATGCTACTTTGACTTGAACAATTAGAATAACAATCTGGAAATTGAGTGAAATAGAAACTAGACAAATTCAGGAACAGAGAAAAAACTGAAGGAAAAGAAAAAAGTGAGAAAATGAATCGGGAAGAAGGAGAATCGGGAGTAAACGAGGAAACGAGAGAGGCAAAGGAGAGGCAACGGGGGGACTAGGGGCACGTCGAGGGAAGGAGGTGGGGCTTGTCGGAATAGTGAACGATGGACGAAGGCGAGGCTGGGCGGGCACTATGGCGGCTACCGTATGCTCACCAAGGGCCCAAAAACGGAGAGACCAGCTTTATGGCTGTATTCATATTCATGTGTTGATGAATTTGCCTTAGTTATTGGTTTGAGAAGAAAAAGGGAAGTAGGACGCATAACAATGAAGTGAGAACAGGCAAAATGTTATTTGGATCTTGAATTTTTTTTTAATTTTTGACATTTTGAAATTTTGCAAGATATTCTGGTATGTCGTGCATAACATACTAGTTTACAACAAGTTGTGAATCTGCATTTAGTTTTTTTTTAAATTTCGGTTTCACAATTAGTCTTGAACATATCACCATGCATTGATAGTAATTAAGAAACATCTGAAAATGGTCTTCTTTCGAAATCCTTTCGAAGTCTTCTAAAAAACCAATAATCTTAGAAATGTTATAATTTTCTATACCAGATATGTATGCAATTCCATTAAGCATATAACCGGTAGCATGACTCCACTTTATCCATGGGATTTCGAGTGGGATTAACCCATCACTCTGTTATAATAACTCATCGACACCGACTCTTCAGAATGTGACGTGACACTGTATGAGAACAGTGTGCAACCATGAATACCGTGACTCTATTCTCAGCTGCCCATGGATTATCTAGTGACGGGAGGGAACAATGAAGAAGGCGACAGGTGACTCTCCTTTCCCATTGATATTCCTTGAATGGAAGGTGTAATGTAATCGATTTGAATCCCGAAACTTGAAACTAAACCGCTACCGTCGTTAGCATCTTGAAACTATCTGTGAATTTCGATGAATTATTCAGTGTGGATAGTGGAATAGCAAATCGAATTCGCTTCACCCCCCGTTTTGGTTTCTCATCATTCTTCAGGCGCGCATTTCACACGTTTATCGCAAACTATCTAAAGCTTTTTACTACCCGCCGGCGACCCCTCCCTACACGACTTACTCATAATGTATCACACGGATTAGAGAGCTCGTTTCATTAGAATATTGAGTTGGAGAATGATGGAAATTTTAATGAAACATATGCCGTGAAAGGGGGACAAGACATGAATAGAGAAAGAAAAAAACACATTTGCTTGAGCAAAAAATGTTTTAGCTAATAACATTTTTCCATTTCTAATAAACAGAAAGTATGAAATTTTAAAATCCATGTTTAGGTATTGCTGGGGGGTTCTCCTTCGAAAAACATTTCCGACAACCACCTATCAATCTCGGGCATGCAGATTGAAAAAATGGGGAGTGATGAATCAAATGCATGAGCCGGAAGTTTACCTCAAAGCGGTCAGTCGGCATCTTTTGACACCGAACACGACACAATACTAATTGTGGACGATTCATTGTAAGAGGTAAGGTATGGTGTGCGCAATCACTCAATTCGACTGATGTGACATGTTTCATCCTTTGAACACGATACAGGACAACATTCAATAAGATTCATTTCAATTGCATTTTAGAACACTTTGAACAGTTCATAACTGTCACTTCAAAAGTCAATTTTATGTGATGGAGGTTAGTGGAAACTAGGTTTCTTTGAAATGTGGAAAAATATGGTCACTTTCCTTTGTATGAACTAACTTTATGCAAATTACAACTTTCTATACGTTTAATCTAAAACTCCATATTTTACCAAATCTCAGAAACGAGCATCTCGTCTTTCTAGATAACCATCAATAACCTCATGTGCTCTTCTTCTCACTTTCTTTTAATTTAACTGTTGCTCCATCTCGCCGTGTCAATTTCCGGTCATCGTACTCCGTCCAAGATCAATTAAGCGATAAAGAGCAAGTCCAGAATCTCAATCAACTATGGCTGGTGACAAGCATCAATTTGCATATTATTTGGATGGTCCCCTGGAGTGAGAAGTCATACAGAAATGTTTTACAATGAGGGGAAAACATTGAAAAAAGAATGAATGAACATACACATGTTATGAGTTGAGACTTCTTTTTCAAAAGTGAAAAATTAACTATTTTTGGAAAAAAGATTACCTTACAGCTAACCACCAACATCGAACATCACCAAAAATTCATTTTCAAAAAATTAATTAGTCGGAAAAGTTGTTTACAATATTGTTTACAAAAATTTTTATTTTCAGAAATTTTTTTCAATTTCCAAGATTCCCTTTCACTACGTCATAATTATTTCTCCGTTACAGAACATATGTGTTTTTTCATCATCTTCTCATTTTTGTCAAAAGTACTTCATTAAATTGACTTCTACGCATTACCGTCCGCGTCTAAAACACCACAAACCAAATGTTCCCTCGTCAGTCTTCTAATGCGGTTCCTTCCACCGTTATTCCACACTCTCCTCAAACTATTCAGTGATAACAGTGAAAACAATCGATTGAGTTATTTCACCTCTTATCGTCTGCAGTACTATGTCTTCAATCACCCTTTTGTAAAACATTCGCTTGCCAACGCATTTTCTTATAGCCAAGAGAAGCACTGATATGGTAGATTTCCACATTTCCTAAACTTTACCCGATTTTCATAGCTGTCAAATTTTCATTGTAGTATTCTTGTTATCAACACTAAAATAAATTTTCTGACAGAAAAAATATGGTACTACTGATAACAGGAGCATCAAAAATTTAGAATCACCAGTTTTCTAGGTTTCATGACAAACTGTTCTTCTCAACTTCCCCCAAATTTTTACATCAAACTTTTCAAATTCGAGTCGAAAACATGAAAGTATTTTTGTCAGACTCAATTCAGTTTTCATTCATAAACGTGATGTGGTCTTGTCAAATTATGAACTACTGATAAGGTCATATACCAATAATGACCATTTCAAATAAACAACATTTAAGAGCGTTGAGAATTTTTGAAAATTTTCTCTATTTGCTTGCTTTAAAACTATGTAGTTTTCTTGTTGAATTGTAAATTGTATACCTGTATAAATTTTTACAGATAAAAATGAGCGCTACCAAAAAAGAGGAGGTCGTAAAAACTCCCGCTCTCCATTCGACAACCCAGGTTGTAAATTTATGTTGTCAACTAATGAAGTTATAGTTTTCAGTCTTCTTCGCGAGCACCATCTACATTAAATATATTGAAGATGACCAACAAAAAGGTAAACACATTTATTTATATTCCAATACAATAATTGTTTCTTCTTGAAGGAGTTTGCGGAATATGTGATTATGATAATAGTCAACTTGGCTAATGTCGGTCTTGTTTTGATCAAGGTTAGTTCTATTTGAAGTTTGTTACTTCATCTTTATTGCAGGGTGTGGCTGCCTATCTGTCCAGTAGTTTTTCAATCGGAACATCTGCCATTGAAAGTTTCGGAGACGTTTTTGTCAGTTTTCTGCTTCTCATTCAACTTGTTTTGGTAAATATGTTCATGTTGAATTTTCCAATTATCGGATTTTGCAGGACAAACGGGTTAAGAAAAGTGAATACCCAAGAGGAAGGTCTTCAGAAGCTACAACAAATGTGAGATCAAATAATTGGTGAATCGTATTGAGAGATTTCAGCTGACTGCTTCGGTTGTGATGATGGCATTAGCGTTTGTCAACTTCATTCAAAGTTTTGATGCGCTCATAACTGGAAAGTAAGGAATCTAAAGAAATCAGTTAAAAAATGTTATTTTCAGTTTGGATCCCGAGTTTGGAGTACCTCATGTCATTGTTATTGTTGTCAACATTGTAGTCAAGCTATTTCTCTTTTTCATTTGCCTCATGTGAGTTTATCCATTTTTATTATAGTTGTTCTCAATAGAAATTTCCAGTAAACGTGAGAATAATCAAATAAGAGTTTTGATGAGAGACCAGCTCACTGATGTGCTCACTAACACTATCGCTCTAATTGCGGTTTGCATATCTATTATGTTCTGGAAAGTGAGTCTAAAAGTTTTCTGTTAGAGTTTTCAAAAGCCTTCTGTAGGAATCTGACTTCATTGGCGCCTCAATTATATTCTTCCTTATTGTGAGAAACTGGGCACCAATAGTCTCTGAGTCTTGGTTCAGACTACAAGGAATCAAAGGAGACGATGATGTCAATGAGAAAGTTTCAAAGGTAACTATCATCATTTGGGAGGTTAACACATTTCGATTTTCAGATTTTGTCAAATAACTTGAATCTATTCACAGTCATGGCCGGCTACATCACTTATCACATTGGAAACAAAGCTATTGTTGAGGTAAGATTTTGTTGGGAACATGACTTACATTTAGTGGGAAGTTTTCAGATCTACTGCGAAATCGAAAGCCTGCAACGAAGAGCAGAAATTTTCTCAAAGTTCGAGGACGATGAGATACAAGTGGTGTATTTGTTGCCAATTGCCGAATCAAAGGTGACCAATTTTATGAATTTACGCTCACACAACTTTTTTTATTCCAGAATGTAAATCTTCTCATTTTGAATCCATCCGAAGAAGACAATTCAAAAACAGCTGAAGCCGAAACAGCTGAGCTTCTGCAGAAGGTTTAACTCTAACTAGTAGTTTCTAAATCTGAATAACTTTTTCATTGTGTCTGTATGAACTGCTTTCCTTCTGTACTTTAAAAAAAATTATTCTGGTAGGTAAATATTCTCTAGAACAAGAATATTCCAATAAAAATCCACCACGAGGAGGAAGCAATTTTGACCTCATCCCATAAAATGAAGGAGGTAAGAATGTGAAAAACCATTTTTGTGTGGGATAATCACAAATATGCCACATCCGGAACTGACAAATCAACAATTTTTGAGAAAGCCACGCCCAATTATACCAATTATCTGGTGCCCAACCTCCTTACCTGGAATGTCTTCCGATCATTTCTTCCATTCTTGACTACCTGCGACCAACCTACTGAGTGAGAGCTCCAAGGAGAAATGAGGCCCAAGCTCGCTATGGCGATTCTTGGGTTTACTGTACCGTTTCTTATCAACAGCGTACTCGTTGGTACTACCGCCATCATGCTGATTCGCAACGAGGTAAAACGTCAGTAGATTGTTTTCGACCACATTGGTTCTACAATCAGTTGCTTTTCAGAATCCCCTCTTCATCGTTGCCTTCATCACGATGTCTCTCTGCGTGACTCTTGTACTCATCAAGTCAATGTTCAATCTGTTGCGAGAGTTGGCTGGACCACTGGAAACAGGGCCTGCCCGTCGACTTACTGCTCGCGACGTGAACAGAAATCTGGAGGAAATGCTCCCGATGAGCACTCGACCACCTCTTCGCAGAGCGTCGACCTTGCCCAGCAGGCCAATGTCCCCAATTCCACCGGAGAGCCCACCGGCGTCACCATTTCCACGCACCCATCGGTCTTTGCATCGATGTGACATCTATGCAGACATTTGATTTAATTCTCTATAAATGATATTCTCGATGTTTTTAAACAGTGTCAGACAGGTGGTTTTTGAGTTTTACGATATAAGCTTCTTTCTTTGACACTGTTATTGACATAGAGAATATTTGTTTTGAGTTCATTTTTTTAGCAATTGATTTTGATTTCTTTGAGATACAATTGAAAAAGCAGATGAATCATTACTAATCGCTCGAAGAATAGATTCAACCACCTTTTGCGTATTTGACTCTACCCTCCCCAATTTTCAATTTTTCTAAAGAGGAATTGTATTTTTTCTCTGACAAACTTTTCAACATGAATTTATTTTCCATCTGATAAACGGTCGCCAGCCAAACCTTGTTAAATAAAATCATCGGACACCAAATCTTCTCGTTTCATTCGCTCAATACATGAAAATGCTTAGAAAATCTCACAAAGTTCTTATAGATGAGAAAAGCATTCAGAACGTAAAAATTCGTTTCCAAAGTATATTATGATTCCAGACTACTAGAAAATTAGTTTGTTGCATTATTCATTGTAATTTGCACTTATTTCCCACCAACAAAAATTATAATCATACAAAATGATAGAAGAAGAACAACTGATGATATCAAAAGATTTGGCTTCTCAGGGAAACTGTTGATCGGATTGGAAGGTTTCTTGTTATTTTTTGGACTACCGATCTCTCAACCCACACACATTCAGCATAATCATAACAATGTTTTTATTCTGATTTAATATTACACATAATTGCACGCTATGTTGGAAATACATAATGCTTATTAACGTCTTCAAAAATAACTTAAGCTGAGCATGTAAATCTCAAATTACACTTCCAGTGCCAGTAAAGGCCCGTTAAGCCACGCCACAATCGTGTTTATCACGGTTATTGCGAATAACTGAATAACGATTATCAAATGATAGTAAGGAATCTGGATTAGAATTGTTCAATTTGGTTTCAGATAGAGCCATAATATCAAAGTTATAAAAGTAAGTTTAAAAATCCAATTTGGTAAGTTTGTTACAAACTGAAAAGCAGCTTGCAATGCCTATTGGCATGTGTTTGGGTTTTTTGGGTAGACTTCCCAACTCCACGGTTGCTGGCCTTCTTTGTATGTAATCATTCAAATTTTTCAATGTTACGATTGCCAGCAACGTTGTTTTTCTCGATAGCCTCCTTTCATGCAAGTCTGAATTTTATAATCTCCGTCTTTGATAGATCTGGACGGGTAGATATCCGAGACAGTTCTGGAACTGATAATTTCACTTTTTGAAATTTTCCAGAACTTTGGTGGCACTTTCCGCTGATTTCATCGTAATTTTTAGCAATGGAGGGCCTTTTTGGTGATGATAACCGATTCAGCCGAGGGGACACCACAATTCTTTGTAATGTTATCAGCAATAAGCTTATCATAAGAACCGTCTTTATCTAGTTTAACGATTTTGGAAGATTTACGATTACCTTCTTCTTTAGCTGAGTGAACTGCCTTGACAAGTGATTTTCTCGTTTCGTTTGAATCAATAGAGCTGGAAACAATACAATCTGAAAAGATTCTTTGATGGAAGGCTGACGCGAATTACCATCATGAACGATCTTTTTCAGCTCACTCAATTCCGATTGAATAGCGGTAACTTCAGATAATAGTTTTGCATTCTGGCTTTGATAGCACATGATAACATTTGCAAGAACTCGAATAATAGTAGCCAAATCATCATTTGAACAGTTTTCGGGTGTTTTGATATTTAAAAGATTTAAATAAGCATTTGATTCAACAGTAATAGATTTCGATTCCTCATGATAAGCAGATTGCGCAAATATTTGAGTGGATGATTCCGATTGGTTTCTTCTGTGTGGAGATAAGTCTCAGGAAACTTGTTGATGGTTTTTTTTAATTGTTATCAGTATTATTTTTCCACGTCATTTTGAGAGAAAAGATTAACTGATACGCAATAAAATCAACAAATCGCGAGAAAGTCAATACTCACCACACGGCAAGGAAAGAGAGTTCACAATTAGGAAAGAGATTCCACAATGAGGAAAGACAGTCCACAATGAGGAAAGAGAGTCCAAAATGAGAAAAAAAGGCTGAGGAAAGAGAGTCCAAAATGAGGAAAAGAGGCCACAATGAGGAAAGAGAGGGCACAATGAAGGTATAAATTTGTTACAGATAAAAATGAGCGCAGCCAAAAAAGAGTAGGTTGTAAGCACCATCCACATTAAATATATTGAAGATGACCAACAAAACGGTAAGCACATTTATTAAATTTCCAGTTTTATGATAGTTTCTTCTTGAAGGAGTTTGCGGAATATGTGATTATGATAATTGTCAATTTGGCTAATGTCGGTCTTGTTTTGATCAAGGTTGGTTTCATTTAAAATGTGTTACTTTATTGGTACTGCAGGGTGTGGCTGCCTATCTGTCTAGTAGTTTTTCAATCGGAACATCTGCCGTCGAAAGTTTCGGAGACGTTTTTGTCAGTTTTCTGCTTCTGATTCAACTTATTTTGGTAAATGTGTACATATTGAAATTTCAAATAATTAAATCTTGCAGGACAAACGGGTCAAAAAAAGTGAATACCCAAGAGGAAGGTCTTCAGAAGCTACAACAAATGTAAGATCACAGAAATTGTGAGTAATTTTGCGATATTTCAGCTGACTGCTTCTGTTGTGATGATGGCGTTGGCATTTGTCAACTTTATTCAAAGTTTTGATGCGCTCATAACTGGAAAGTAAGGAATCTATGAACAGAAATTAGCTAAAAAAAGAAAATTGATATTTTAAGTTTGCATCCTGAGTTTGGAGTACCTCATGTCGTTGTTATTGTTGTCAATGTTGTAGTCAAGCTCTTCCTGTTTTTCATTTGTCTCATGTGAGTTGCTCCTTTTCTCAAATTCTCAACAGAAATTTCCAGTAAACGTGAGAATAATCAAATCAGAGTTTTGATGAGAGACCAGCTCACTGATGTGCTCACTAACACTATCGCTCTAATTGCGGTCTGGATATCTATGGCGTTCTGGAAAGTGAGTCAAACAATTTTCTTTTTTGCTTTCAAAAGCTTTCTCCAGGAATCTGACTTTATCGGTGCCTCAATAATCTTTTTCCTAATTGTGAGAAACTGGGCTCTAATAGTCTCTGAGTCTTGGTTCAAACTTCAAGGAATCAAAGGAGACGACGATGTCAATGAGAAAGTTTCAAAGGTGATTTTCGTCATTTGGGAGTTGAAAACAGTTCGACTTTCAGATTTTGTCAAACAACTTGAATCTATTCACAGTCATGGCCGGATACATTACTTATCACATTGGAAACAAAGCTATTGTAGAGGTAGGACCTATCTGGAAACTTGACTTATTGTGAAGTTTTTTTAGATCTATTGCGAAATCGAAAGCTTGCAACGCAGAGCAGAAATTTACTCTAAGTTTGAAGACGATGAGATACAAGTGGTGTATTTGTTGCCATTTGCGGAATCAAAGGTGACCAATTAAAGAAAAAAATCCAATCCAACTAATTTTTTGATATTCCAGAATGTAAATCTTCTCACTTTGAAGCCATCCGAAGAAGACAATTCAAAACCAGTTGAAAATGAAACAGCCGAGCTTCTGAAGAAGGTTTAACTCTAATTTGTAGTTATCAAATCTGAATAACTTTTTCATTGTGTCTGTACTCGATGTACTTTGTACATCCCACTTTTTTCCCTGCTCCCATCCGATATGGTTCATAGGCTTTTAGACTTGAATCATTCTTTCTATCTGTTTTAATTGATTTCTTTCACCTAAACATGTTCTGTCTGGCTCCGCATCTGCCAGTATAAAATCAGAGGCAAGAACTTATCTTTCATCCTTTAATAAAGCTTTTAATGAAGTTTTATTTCTCACAGTGGATAGTGCATCGAACTGACTCTGGGGTTGGCTGAACCTATTATTCCGAAGAAATCAGTGGATGGTTCAGTTGAAGAAAATCACTTGGGGCTGTGTTCTACAAGGAACAAAACAGTCAGAAGGAAGATACAGCCAACACCAACAGATCCTCGACCATTTTGGACACTCATCGACAATCAGTGCAATCAACGACAAT
Organism: Caenorhabditis latens; assembly: GCA_002259235.3. NCBI lineage: Eukaryota > Metazoa > Nematoda > Chromadorea > Rhabditida > Rhabditidae > Caenorhabditis > Caenorhabditis latens. The sequence goes on along the minus strand of CM056097.1, from coordinate 15,667,303 downwards.
TAGAAAAAGAAAGGAGATTCAATGATGCCGCCAGGACAGAAAACCACGTTTGGACAAAAGTCATCCAATATGATTCATCGGATTTTAGTCTTGAATCATTCTTACTATTTGTTTTTATTGAATTATTTCACCCACACATTTTCTGTCTGGCTCCGCCTCTGACCACTATAAAAGCAGAGGCGAGAGCTTATCTTTTATCTTTTAAGAAAAGTTTAATCACCCAAGTATGAGGTTCTGTCCCTCTCAGTTTAGAGCGAGCAACACCCCCAGAGAACCATTCGTTTACAGTGCCTGTATGAAATGCTTTCCTTCTATATTTTTTGAGTTGGTCTGGTAGGTGATAACTTTTTTGAGCAATAGAACATTCCAATAAAATTCCACAAAGAGGAGGAAGCAATATCAACCACATCCCATAAAATGAAGGAGGCCAAAATGTGAAAAACCATTCTTGTGTCCGGAATCTGACATCCGGAACTGACGAATCAACAATTATCGAGGAAGCCACGCCCAATTATAACAATTATCTGGTACCTAACCTGCTTACCTGAAATGTCTTCCGATCATTTCTTTCATTCTTGACTACCCAAAACAAAAAATACAAAAAAAACCAACCGACTGAGCTCCTGGACAAAATGAGACCGTCAGTAGATTGTTTTTGACCACATTGGTTCTACAATCAGTTGCTTTTCAGAATCCCCTCTTCATCGTTGCCTTCATCACGATGTCTCTCTGCGTGACTCTTGTACTCATCAAGTCAATGTTCCATCTGTTGCGCGAATTGGCCGGACCACTAGAAACAGGGCCTGCCCGTCGACTTACCGCTCGCGACGTGAACAGAAATCTGGAGGAAATGCTCCCGATGAGTACTCGACCACCACTTCGCAGAGCGTCGACCTTGCCCAGCAGGCCAATGTCCCCAATTCCACCGGAGAGCCCACCAGCGTCACCATTTCCACGCACCCATCGGTCTTTGCATCGATGTGACATCTATGCAGACATTTGATTCAATTCTGTATTTATGATATTCTCGATGTTTTTCGAGAATTTTTTACTATTGTATGAAGTTCTCTGTCTGACATTGCTATTGACATCGAGAATATTTATTTTGAATTCATTTTTCTTAAGCAATTGGTTTTGATTTCTCTAAGATACAATTGAAAAAACAGCTTAATCATGATCAATCGCTCGAAAAATGAATTCAACCACTGTCTGCGTATTTGACTCTACCTTCCCTCATTTTCATTTTTTTCTAAAAAGGAATTTTGTATTTTTTCGCTGACAAACTTTTCAACATGAATGTATTCTCCATCTGATAAACGGTCGCCAGCCAAACCTTGTTAAATAAAACTATCCGAAACCAAACCTTTTTTTCATTGGTTAAATACAGGACACATTGTTCTCACAAATTCTTATAGAAAAGAAAACTATCCAGAACATGAAAAAATTGATTCGAGAGTACATAATGATTTCAGACTACTCAGAAATTATTTTGTTGCATCATGCAGTGTAATTGGCACTCATTTCTCACCAACAAAAGCTCCAATCATACAAAATGATAGCAGAAGTACTACTGATGATATCAAAACTATCAAACTTCTCAGGGAAAAAGTTGCTCGGATCGAAACGTTTCTTGTTATTTTGAGGAGTCCTCGATACTCAACACTCACACATTCAGCATAATCATAACAATGTTTTGTAAACTCCATTTTGCACACATAATCCCACGCTATCTTGGACATACATATTGCTTATTAACGTTTTCAAAAATAACTTGAGCTTTGAGCATGTAAATCTCAAATTTCTTTGCGCGAGTCGGCTGAACTTGTGAGGAAGGTCAAATTAACACTTCCTGTGCCAGTGAGGGCTCCTCAAGAGAAGCTTCAAATGTGCCTATAAAAGTTGATTTTTTTTTAATTTTAGAATATTCATTGTCTACAAAAAGTGTCATTTGCCTGACAAATTCTTTTTTTGTTTCTCATTGTCTGTCTCTGTCCTGGGAGAATAGAAAATATGACATTTCAGCGTTTTCAAATAAGTATGTGAAGTGGGTTTTATGAAGAATAACATTTCGCTAGAATTTCCATAATTCTAGGTGCATAAATTGCAACGGAAACAGTCGAGAAAAGTCAGCAACCAAGAAAAAGAAGAGAGGTTCCTTCATTTAATGTGCTCTTTAACCAATTTCCTGACGCGTTTCCTTATTTTGAAAATCGTGGCAGGAATGATTCAAACGTTTGCTATCTTAGTATTCCTGATTCATTTTCTACATTTTTAAAAGCAGAAATTCCAATGTTTTAACCTTCAAAACTTTATTCCCATTTTTCGTATCGGATGAATTTGGAAATTTTGGAGCTGCATTCTGCCACAAAAAACACAAAGACACGCATACTTCATGTCAGTTGAAATAAATGAGAAATGTGGATTATTCTTTTTGCACTCGATGTTTTATTCTTTTTGTTTTCAGCAAGTGAATTCTATGCGGTTTCAGAATTACTAGTGACCAATCACGTGTCTGAGACATTCATTATTTGTGGTTCAGAATTTCTAGTCTTCTACTAATCAAATGTTCAGCAAATTTTCAAGAAAGCTTTTAAGTTCAAAAATATGAAGCTCAGGTCGTTGTATTCTTGTCTTAAGAAAAAAAGAAAACAAAATGAACCGAATCGTTTGTCAAACTCATTTTTTATCGCACTCTCAGTTGGTTCAACCACCAGCACACTTCACTCTGCAATCCTCATTAAAACCCCAGAGAATTGAAAGACCTCACTCCTCGAATAATTCTTCACTCCAAAACATTTTTTCTTGCACCCAGAAGATGTTGTTCGATGATCCGTTATTTTCAGATTGAATGCCAAGAAATTCCGAACTTTTCTTCAAAATAATATTTTCACCACAAGTCGCCAACACTGTGCTAGGATTGTTAGTTGCCAAGTTCTATTTGGATTGGCCAGTAAGTTCTCTAATTTATTTTACATATCAATGTATAACCTGAGCATTTCAGCAAAAATATGGCTACCCTGTATTTGCCATTTACTATTTTCTTATGGCCTATGAGTTCTTCTGGTACGTGAAAGCAAATTGGCACGCTGCATTCCATGGAGTAAGTTTTCTTTCCGTATTTTTTGTACTCATTTAGGTTTGTCGTCATAACGGTAATCCTGTTATTCCATATTTTTTTCCTATAAAGAAACTTCTATTCCAGGAAGATGATGTCGTGGAAGAAGAGGAAGTAAGAGACGAAGAAAACGAAACCGCTGACGAAAATGGAAAAGAAATCATAGTTCCGAAAGTAATCCCACGTCCACGACTAATTGAGTATCCGCCACCTGTTGACTCGGAAGACGAGGTTGTAAATGAAACAGATGAGGATGACAGCGATTGTGTCATAGTGGAACTTCCGGACGACGACGACACCGACGATGAATATCACGAGGCGTCAGAAGGAATGTGAACAGGATACAAGAAGTCTGAAAACAATGTTATCAATTACCAAATGTAGATATATACAAATATCAGATGAATAATTTCATTATATTGTTAACGAACACTGTTTCATTCTGAATAACCTGATATTGTGTAACAAAAGTCCAATTGGCGGCTTTTCCACGGTCATCAAAGGGGAAACAGGGCGGGGATCGTGTTTTTTGACCATATACAGTGAACGTTGGATATATCTAGTAATGCTATTCATTCGCCTCCTAACATTTCTTCACAGATATTCTTCTCTACTTCTTAATTTGTCCTCATGTTCTTCCAATTAGTGTTTGAACATTTTCTCATAGTCAGTTATCCAACTTGCATAAAACCGAGCCCCCCTCAGTTTAGTGATCGCTGTTTCTTGCCGGAGAGGAAATAGAAACCACTCAAAAAAAAGTGACTCCATTAGAGCGAAAAATTGCGGAATGAAAAGAGAAAGACTGGAAGAACACCTGTCGAGATAGCCATCCCGAGAAGGAACCAGCTAATGGATTTCACGCTCGTGGTCATCTTTTCTTCGACATAACAGTATCTCTCAGCCGTCCCCCTTCCGCCTGCCATTCTACAAATGTTTCTTTTTTTGGGGGGCCTGTGTCTCGTCATGTTTAGTCGGCATCTTTTGATGAGTTGAAAACGACTTCGGAAGGTATAAAACAGCCAAGTGTGATGAGATACTTTTCGATTTTCTGGAAAATATATTAATTTTTTATTGAAACTTGTTTGTTGAGTAGCTTTCATATAAATATAATTGATCTTGAAGGAAAAGATTGTCAAAATAGATAGACAGAGTATTAAAAAAACAAATTTTTAACTTAAATTTGTTGCAATTAATTTTCGCAGAACTGTTTAGTGTGATCTTTTCCGCTGTGAATCATCTGGTCAGTTCAAAACTTATTATATTATATGCTTCAAGATGTGTCAAGTCTTGACACCCTTCGCACTTTCTTTTATTTTGTCAAAGTGTCTCTTTAGGCGTGTCATCCTCCATTTCTTCCTCCTTTTCCCTTACTTTTCTATTCACTTTCAAAACGCACTTCTATTTACAGGAATTCCCATTTAGTTCACGAACCATTGGTTTCTGGGTGAGGATGAGATCAGAAAATGTTCCAACATTCGACCTTCTTTGTATAGTAGTAGACGTCACTTTCGTTTCGGGTATTCGATTCCGATTTCTGTCTAGGTTTTGTATGCAACGTTCAACGTTTTGGCGCAGTGTTTGTTTGAAACATTTCCACCCAAAAAGTTGTCGCGTGCCAATATCTTTTTGATGAGCGCTGGCGGTGGGCCACCAACGAACGTCGATCGGATCAACCGGTATCCGTCACTATCCTCGACGTCTCTTTTCCCGCCTCTTTCTCTCTTCCTTCTATGAATACACGCGCATTTGTCCTCGCGGATAGCAAAGGGCCCCCGCAAAACCATCACAGGCTTTTCCCTTTTTCTTGTTCTTTTTTTCTATCTACACCTTTTACCTTTCTTGTCTATCTCACTCATGCTATACCGTTCCTGTTAAACCTATACAGTTTCTGTAACGCTTAACGTTTTAGGTATGGAGCTAGGCCCCAAGGAAGAGGCAGCCCTGAGGGCAGAAGCTGAACGTCTTCGACGGATGGCTGTCATTGGTAAGTATGGCGTGTCCGGGAATGGTTATGAAAAAGTGGAAGTCATTCAGGTGTTGCACTTTCAATCGGCGCCGCTATCGTTTGTGTGATGACTGTTCCTTTCGTGTACAACTATGTCCAACGGGTCGAGACTGTGTTACAAAATGAGGCAGATTTCTGTAGGGTTCGTTTTTGTAAACTTATTTCAAAATTTTTCAATAATCTGAAAATTCACAAACCAAAATAAATTTTCATGATCTCAGTGAGAAACAGGAGAATTGAGTCGTTAACATGACTAATGTAGGTGCATTAAGTACAAAATAACTAATTAAGCATGAGGTTGATTTGTTCCTGTTCTTTTTTGAGGATTGTGGAAACAAGGAGTACGTTTTTATAAACGTTTCAGTATAGTATAATACAAAAATGATGAGAAAACTCTAGAAAACTGAAAAAAACTTATTTTTTTTTCGAACTTTCTTGATCAGTTTCAAATGAATCAAATTTATTTTCTTAATTTAGTAACACTCCAGTTAAAATTGCTAAAGTTTTTAACTCAAGTTTTTTAAATTGTGAGCTTTTGCCAGTGCTGACGATATATGATTTTCTATTCTAAATTCATTCTGTTATATAATGTTCAATGAATTAGCATACATCTAAACTACCCCCTATCATTCGGTAGACTGTTCACACTATTGCGAAACGTTTTTCTAATTGACTCCCTCATTGTCTCTCATCGCCTATTTGATCCGTTGCCAAATCGCATCATCGCCCTAATTATTATCCTCGTCATCATCGTTCTAACTAATCATTCGCGCAATCCTTATCACTTCCTGACGCGATCCATCTATTCAAGCTATATAAGCTTGAGAAAAGCATGCCATTCGCCGTTTTCTCTCTTTTCTCTCGTCTCCCACCTCACGTATCACAGTTTCCCGCAATCAAAAAGAGGAGGAAGAACAATGATAATCTGAACGTCCCGCCCTGTCATTTATCACCTCCCACCTAGGAAGACACCCACATCCACAATATACGCGAAAAACGAAAGACTGGTTTAGGATAACACGCCGGGTGGTTTCTCCAAGGTGTCCTTCTTTTGGTGACTTATTTTTTTCGTTCTTTTTGACAATGCAAAAAAGACACAGTATGAAAAAAGGGAAGTAGCATATAATGAATTCTTGCATTTTCCAGGCAAAACGGGATTCCGTAATTAAGGAGTTAACAAGAACACAAAAAAGAGCAGGATTAAATCTTCGACTGAAAAGAGAAGATACCTACAGTGGATATTCTGCAAGTTATGGAACATATGAATCGGTCCCCTTGATGCAATACAAAAGTCCTGAAGTCACAGAGCACAAGGAGGAACGAGTGGTAGAGAAGAAAGAAGACAATTACCAACAATGTGAGTATTTATTTCCAAAATTGTAAACTTCAATTCCATTTTCAGGCTGTGGATGTGGATTCGGTGCCCCAGGAGAAGCCGGTGCTCCAGGACAAGATGGTCATGACGGAGCTGATGGAAGGCCTGGTTCAGATGGAAATCCTGGAGCTGATATGCACCTTGATGACACTTACAACATGGCCGATCAGTTCTGTTTCGAATGTCTTCCAGCACCTGCAGGGCCTCCTGGACCACCAGGACTCAAGGGTATGCCAGGAATTCCTGGAAACAAGGGAGAGGATGCTGGACCAGGAAGACCGGGAATGTCGGGACCAAGTGGGCCACCAGGACCAAGGGTTAGTCTTTGCGTGAGGTAGATACGAGTATTATCTGTCAATTTTCAGGGACCACCGGGAGAGACTGGAGATGAAGGAGAAGGAGGACCAGATGGAATCCCAATGGAACAAAAGTCTCCACCAGGGCCAAGAGGGCCACCAGGACCTGCTGGACCTGACGGACCACAAGGACCTGAAGGTAAACCAGGAAGACAAGGACCACAAGGACCAACAGGACAAGAAGGAGAAGAAGGAATCATTGGAGAACCAGGAAAAGCTGGTGAGCCAGGAAAGCCTGGCGCTGCTGGAGCGCGTGGACCAGCTGGCCCATGTAACCATTGTCCAAATCCAAGAACCGCCCCTGGATACTAAAAAGTTTAATATTTTCTTGTTGTACATTTCCTTCCTACTGGGCCTCGCTCACGTCTTTCTCACAATTTATCGCCACGGCTCAACTAACCAAGATGGTGCCTTAATTTATTGTCTTTCAAATTTGTTGTTCTCAAATAAAAATATCCTTTTTAGAATGTTTCAAAAAATACATAAATGTAACATTCAGTTTAGGTTTTCCATTGTCACAATAAAAAATTCTGATTAAAAACTGTTTATGAAAGAATACCAATATAATATGAAAAAAATTGACAATGAAACAGGAGAAAGAACTTGTTAACATTTTCTTAGAAATGGGGTTTTGAATTTTTTGAGTTATTCAAAACTTAACTATGAATAATACATTAGAAAAACTCTATATAAGTTCTGGAAAATATGATCTCAGTATTCAACAATCATGTTGAACCATCTCATCCTTATTTTCTTCTTGTTCGGAAATGTTGATGCCTATGACTTTATTCGGGACGCTTTGAAGTAGGTCCAAATAACCATTTTATTACAAGAAGAGATAATTTCAGTTCCATTGATCAATTCTCAGATCCCTGCGACAATTTTTACGCTCATACTTGCACATACACCGAACCTGGGTTCCTGTCAAATGCGAAATATGCTCCAATCTTTGAGAAACTGGTCACTCAGCAGAGAGACAGTGCTTGGGAAAATCTTGAATCTGTGGTTTGTTCTTCCAAGTGAGACCCCAAGTGAGACCCCAATTTAGGAATTTTTTAGAGTGCGCTGAACGATATCAATTTAGGTGAAATCGAACCTTCGTTATCGCAATATCTCGTGAACACATTTTCCAATCTGTAATTGTTTTTCTATTTTACATTGAAACATATTTATTAATTCCAGATGTGAGACTCAAGATCCTGATCTTCATAATTTTTTACTGACGGTAGAGCAAATTATGTATCAAACTCTGACTCCGAAATGTCATTATACGGACTGTATGACACCACTCGAGGGTGACAATAACTGCACGAGAGCTTCTCAAATTCTTGAGTCACGCTTACAAAATTATCGTGGAAACGTTGTCTCTAATATGCAAATGCTAAAAGAAGAAATGAACCATGTTTTAGAAAATCTAAGAGTTGTGAGCATGATTATTGACGGCGATTATAGAGAAGGTATTCAGTTTGTGAATGATAACGTTAAAAAGATGATAAATATAGTAACTAAAATGATAGAGGTAAGAAAAAATAGCCTGTTCATATTGATAAATGATTTCTTTCTTTTAGAAAACCCCTTGGGCTCAGAATCATGGCGTGACAAAAACAATCAGGGAACTCGCTGAACAAATAGTTGTTGATGATAACTATGCTGTCCAACTCCGTTCAAACATTGATGTTTTGATGGATTTTGAACAAACATATTTGAAGTGTACTGGCAGCTTCAAAGGAAATTTCAACCTTTTGTGTTTACAATTGGCATCGGAAGTTATGAAGACACCTGGAGAGCCATCGTTCTTTCGCGGGTTCAATGCCGCAAATTTTCATCCAATCACCTCTTTTGGTCTTCCTGTTTACGCTATTGCGAAAGATGCAAGAGAGAATGCTGGAAAAGTGAGTAGAACAAACTATCAGACTTTTTGGTAAATATTTTTTAGCTTGGGTCGGTTGTCGCTGTAGCTGGTCATGAGCTCAGTCACTCTATAATCGAATCTCCGTACATCCGGGATCTTCTTCCATTTTCTTCTGAAGAGGCAATCCAGTGTGTACAATCTCAATTCAACAATACTTGTAATGAATTTGGAGAGGTTATAAAAATAAACACAAAACTTTTAAGAACATTTGGTTTCAGGGAATATGTAGAGTTTTTAATGGTTCTCGTCAAATCGATGAGAATGGTGCTGATGTTCTAGGACTTCAGCTAGCATATGAACTGTTTTTGAATGAATACCAAGGAAGAGAAGAGGTAACAGTTTGGAAATTTATTTATATAGTGATACTTTCTTAAGGACATTTATCTTCGATTGCATCATCGGAACATTACATACCAGCAACTATTTTTCTATGCACTCCCAATTCTTCAGTGCAGAGTGAGTTACACTTTCTAATTTTCAAATCTCATGACAATATGTTGAAGAATGTACCAAAGGAATACGCACTTGGAGATCCTCACTCAACCGCAGTCGTTAGAGCAAACATAATAGTTCAACTTCCCGCTTTTAAAGACGCTTTCCAATGTTCCGATGAAAGCAGAATGATGAAAACTATGCAGGTAATAATGAAAAATGTGATGTAACTCAATTTTTTGTGCAGAAGCAATGCCACATTTATGGAGAGAACGCACCTGTGCAAAAGAAGTAATTCAGTCCGAGAAATCTGTTGAAACATCAACTGATGCTCAATTGAAATGCAGATTTCTAATTATCAGCTTTGCTTTTCACTTATTCGGTCAAAACCAATAAATAATCAGATAAAAATTATGTTCATCTTATTTTATCTAAAATCGATTTTTTTATAAAAAAGGAATGAAGTTTATATTACTTTTTTTGAATGAAATTGCATGTTTTTTTCAGAGTTCACTGTAATAAGAGAATTCATACTGCAGTCGTTATTCGCGAAATTTTCCAAAACCTCAACTGTTATTAAGATTGTTTATGATTCTATGCCGACCCATGGATTCCGCTGAAATAACACATTTTATCCCAGTTATTACATCGACTCTACTATCTAACCAAACATTAAAATGTAAATTCATAATATCTAATCCAATTTTGAATTTTTGTGAAATATGAACAACGATACTCTCTCCTATAGCAAAAATCCAAACAATCAAACTAGATTCGGTTCAAAAATCCTTTATGTTTTCAAAACATTTGGACTTATATGACTTGAATTCGCTGAAACTTTGTGGACTCATTTGTCATATAATCAGCATATACAAAGCTGTAGATATTTAGAGCAGGTCAATTTAAAGCGAAGCTTCTTGTTTTGTTAGCACTGCAAGAAAAGAAAAAAGGTTTTACATCATCTGGTCTTATGAAAAATGTTTAGATGTTCCCCTAAAAGTTGAAGTAATATTCACACCATTTCGAATGCAACTTTTTGTTTTTCAGGATGAGAGAACATGAGATGATGACACAGTTTGAAACTTGGTTTAATTTATCTTCTGAAATAAGAATGCTAAATTAAACATTTCTCGGTGTTTTAACCGCTGTCATGTGTTTAGTGTTATAGTTTAGAACACCAATAAGTTTTATAAAAGAACAAATAATATAATATTGAAAACTTACTGACAACTTTTAGTTTGAAAAGGTATCTTTCAGTTTTTGAATACAAGAATAACCTTTTTCCGTTATTATTATTCTTAACTGAATTAAATATTGCCAACTTTTTATTGTTAACTGTCCGTATAATGTTATTCAAAGAAATCACCTCAATTCTAAGAAAAATGTATACAAAGGACGAATTCATTTTCTGATTGATATTTAAGAGAATTCAGAAGACCGAAAATTTGTCTTCCTACCATGAAACTCTCATCAGTACTTATTTTGGTTTTCTTTTCCCAAGCGACTGCATTTGATGTCATTCGAGAAGCATTCGAGTGAGTGAAATATCTTGACTTCAATTAATGATTTTTTTCAGCCTCATAGACGAAAATGTCAATCCGTGTGACAATTTTTATCGTCACGCTTGCCCACTCCGTAGTATTAAAGGTCTCTATATAGAAAGCGCGTATGGAAAGAAATTGTTCAAATTGAAAGCCAAAAATGCAGATGCTGTCTGGAATAACTTGGCTATTCAGGTAAGCATCAAAAGAAAAACGGTTTCAATAAAAGTTTGATAATTCAGGAAACATTTGAAAGAGCTCATTACAAAGAGTTTCCGTCAATTCATGTCTTCATAGCAAAGCTGTTCCAAAAACAGTAATCACCAATCTAACAAAGATTAATGTTGATTTCTATTGATTTACAGATGTGAAACTGAAAATGTTACGACTGAAGAAAAAGGAAAATTTTTAGAGCTCATTCAAGAGACCTGGTTTAATCACAAGAATTCTGAGTGTGAGTATACAGAATGCTTAGACGCTCTAAAATCGGACCGAAATTGCACTCGAGCTTCTGAACTGTTGGAATCAAAACTATATTATCGACCTTGGGAAGAATTTACAAGCACTATGACAGAATTTTTTTACTATACTAAAAATAACTTAGACGGTATCAATGCTATTCTTGATGATGATCTAAGAGACGGAGTGTCCAACGTCAAGAGCATTGTTGAAACAATGAAGAAAAAGCTTTTGACGTGGATTGAAGTGAGAAAAGGAGAATGTTATCAGTGAAATCAGTGTCTTTTTTCAGCAAACACCTTGGGTGATAAATAACGGAGCTATCGAAAACATTATGGCCGAAACTGAGCAGGTTCATCATTATGACAACTTTGCAAAAACACTCCGTTACAATTTGAACCTGTTACTAAAACTAGAGCAAACATATTTGAAATGTTTGAGGGATTTGGACGACACCGAGGAATTTAGAGTGTTCTGTATGATTGCAGCAACAAATAACATTGATTTTAAAAAAATAAGTCTAAAGTTCTTCACATTTTACAACGCTATGAACGAACACCCTAATCTTTTCTTTTCGCATATTTTTTACGATATGGGAAAGAATGTAGAATCACCTGCAGCCCTGGTAAGTCATTCTGTGTAGTTTTGCTAATATGAGACTGCACACTTTCAGCTAGGGAGTGTTGGATTTATCGCTGGACACGAACTCAGTCATACCTTGATTGAAGACGCCAATCAGCCTGAACTTATTCCCTACTTTTCTAATAACTCCATGCAATGCATTCAGAATCAATACCAGACAACTTGTGATAACTTCAAAGAAGTTAGTGTCCTCTGTAAAACAAAATTTTAAAAAATTATTTCAGACCTCTTGCGGTGCCAATGACAACCAAATTGATGAGAACGGGTCAGACATGCTTGGTGTTCAATTGGCGTACAGTTTGTTTGAGGACATCTATTCAGAAAAAAAGAAGGTGAAATGATAAACCATTTTTTCGATGATGAAATTTGTGTTTCAGGACGAATATATTCAACTGCGTTACAATAATACAATAACAAATGAGCAGTTGTTTTTCTATTCGCTCGCTTTTGTTACTTGCAAAGTGAGTAGTAGAATCTTTTCAGTTATCAATCAGTTTTAATAAAGGGAGAACCGGGAACCCAAATTGATATGGAACCACACTCTCCATGGAACATCAGAATAAATGCAGTCGTTCAGCATCCCGGTTTCCAAGATGCTTTTAATTGTGATGCTAATTCTCCAATGGTTCAATCATTTAATGTAAGTTCAATCACATGACTTTCTGAAACGTAATCATTTTCAGGACCAGTGTGTCGTCTTTGGTAAGAATGCTCCACAGACTAGGAAGTGAACACTATTGTTTTCTCAACAATGACCGTTATCATAGAGCTTTCGTTATTCTTGTCTACTTTATTGCTTGCTTATTGAAAATCTTATTGCGGTATGCATAAAGTGTGTATATTCATCATCAGTTTACACATCTAATACATTCCATAAAAAATGTTAAATATTGCTGAATATGTTTTATTCAAACAACACAAATTTAGTTGCTACCGCTGTGGTTTCTGATTCATTTGAATAACCAACTTGTTCCAACAAAAATCAAAATAGAGAAATTCTCTTGCACAACGAGACAAATTCAATAATAATTGAAGTTAAGAAGCAGGTGCGACCGATATGAAACTATTCCTGACAAATGTCTGGCCTAACCATTCTGGCTGAACATCAGCATGAAAGAAGAACATCACCTATTTTCAAAAATAGAGATAAGCTATCATGAGTTAGAATCCAAACATACTCATCTAACATGTGCATTGCTCCGAAATACACTAAAAAGACATAAAATAAATGCTTCTGATTTTGTTAACGTACCCAGCAAAGGAAACTGATTTAACACTATCCAGTGTTTTGAAAAATGTTTCGATGCTCCGCTGACAATTGAAGTTCTAGACATATCATTTCAGAAACAACTTTTTGTTTCACAGAATCTCTGGAACATGAAAATATGATGCAGTTTGAGACTTGATTCAAAGTATATCTTTTGGAATAGGATTGCTAAACTAACCTTTTCCCGGGTTTCTAATCACAGTCATGTGTATAGTGTTATAGTTTAGAACACCAATAAGTTTTATGAAAACATTCTAATTTAATATTGAAAACGGACAACTGTTGGTTTGAAAAGGTACCATTTAGTTTTCGAATACAAGAATAATCTTTTTCAGTATTCTTATTTTTAACTGAAATATTGCCAACTTTTCATTGTTAACTGTCAAGTATAATGTTATTCAAAGAAATTACCTCGATTCTATGAAAATTGTATACAAAAGACGAATTCATTTTCTGACTGTTATTTAAGAAAATTCAAAAGACTCAAAAATGGTCTTCTCACCATGAAACCCTCATCAGTACTTATTTTGGTTTTATTATCCCAAGCAACTGCATTTGATGTCATTCGAGAAGCATTCGAGTGAGTGAAATATCTTGACTTCAATTAATGGTTTTTTTCAGCCTCATAGACGAGAATGTCAATCCGTGTGACAATTTTTATCGTCACGCTTGCCCACTCCGTAGTATTAAAGGTCTCTATATAGAAAGCGCGTATGGAAAGAAATTGTTCAAATTGAAAGCCAAAAATGCAGATGCTGTCTGGAATAACTTGGCTATTCAGGTAAGCATCAAAATAAAAACGGCTTCAATTAAAGTTTGATAATTCAGGAAACATTTGAAAGAGCTCATTACAAAGAGTTTCCGTCAGTTCATGTCTTCATAGCAAAGCTGTTCCAAAAACAGTAATCACCAATCTAACAAAGATTAATGTTGATTTCTATTGATTTACAGGTGTGAAACTGAAAATGTTACGATTGAAGAAAAAGGAAAGTTTTTAGAGCTCATTCAAGAGACCTGGTTTCACCACAAGAACTCTGAGTGTGAGTATACAGAATGCTTAGACGCTCTAACATCGGACCGAAATTGCACTCGAGCTTCTGAACTGTTGGAATCAAAACTATATTATCGACCTTGGCAAGAATTCACAAGCACTTTGGCAAAGATTTTTATCCAAACTAAAAAAAACTTGGAAGGTATCAATGCTATTCTTGATGGTGATCTAAGAGACGGAGTGTCCAACGTCAAGAACATTGTTGAAACAATGAAGAAAAAGCTTTTGACGTGGATTGAAGTGAGAAAAGGAGAATGTTATCAGTGAAATCAGTGTCTTTTTTCAGCAAACACCTTGGGTGATAAATAACGGAGCTATCGAAAACATTATGGCCGAAACTGAGCAGGTTCATCATTATGACAACTTTGCAAAAACACTCCGTTACAATTTGAACCTGTTACTAAAACTAGAGCAAACATATTTGAAATGTTTGAGGGATTTGGACGATACCGAAGATTTTAGAGTTTTCTGCATGCTTGCAGCAACAAATAACATTGATATAAAAAAATTAAAAGTGAAATTCTTCACATTTTTCAATGCTATGAACGGACACCCTAATCTCTTCTTCTCAAATCTTTTCTATGATATGGCAGAGAACGTAGAATCTCCTGCAGGACTGGCAAGTTATCATGCAAATCTTCGTTAATATAAGAATGCAAACTTTCAGCTAGGAAGTGTTGGATTTATTGCTGGACACGAACTCAGTCATACCTTGATTGAAAACGCCAACTATCCTGAACTTATTCCCTACTTCTCCAATGACTCTATGCAATGCATTCAGAATCAATACCAGACAACTTGTGACAGCTTCAAAGAAGTTAGTCATTGTCCTTTGTAAAACAAAATTAAAAAAAAGATTCCAGACTTCTTGCGGTGCCAATGACAACCAAATTGATGAGAACGGGTCAGACATGCTTGGTATCCAATTGGCGTACAGTTTGTTTGAGGACATCTATTCAGAAAGAAAGAAGGTAAACGTACATTCCATAATTTCAATTATGAAGCTTGTGTTTCAGGATGAATATATTCGACTACGTTATAATAATACAATTACCAATGAGCAGTTGTTCTTCTATTCGCTCGCTTTAGTTTTTTGTGAAGTAAGTAATAAAATCTGTTTAATCATAAGGTTGCTTTTATTAAGGGAGCAGCTGGAGAGCAAGATGAAATGGATACGCACTCTCCGCTGAACATCAGAGTAAATGCTGTCGCTCAGCATCCCGGTTTCCGAGATGTTTTCAATTGTGATGCTAATTCTCCAATGGTTCAATCATTTAATGTAAGTTCAATCACATGACTTTCTGAAACGTAATCATTTTCAGGACCAGTGTGTCGTCTTTGGTGAGAATGCTCCACAGACTAGGAAGTGAACATTATTGTTTTCTAAACAATGACTGTGCTCATAGAGCTTTTGTTATTTTTTTCTACTCCATTGCTTGCTTATTAAAAAATCTTATAGCGGTTTGCATAAAGTGTGTGAATTAGCTTTCATGATTTGGAATCGTACCTATCCAACATGTAAATTCCTACAAAAGACACTAAAAAACATAGGAATTGTAGCCAAATCGAAGATAGACTTGATTTATAAATTAATGAACATCTTATCTTTTCAAACGCGTGAAGACAATCCTGGTGCACACACTGCAAGAATTTGCGAATGTAAACACGTCGACAAAGCTGCAAATCACTCGCACTCATTCCAGCCAACTGATAATTGTAATTTCTATATAAATTTTTTGAGAAATCGCACACCTTCTCAAAGAGAGGTCATAACACTACTGGCTCGTGAACTGAGGGCAGATAATTTTGTCAATGATGATGAAATTCCTGAATTTCAGAACCGTCGTCATTTAAAATAAGATTGTTGGAACACTGAACAGTTTTCAGTACCAGTTTGCTGAGCTCCTTTCTGTTCCCTCTGTAAAAACGTTTTGAAATCAATATTATTTGCGTCCAGATCGTACTGAGCATACTTTTGTGGTAATCTAAAATAATTGGAATTAGAAATCATGGTTTCTGAAAAGAATTAAACAACTAAGAAAACAGCGGAACTTGTATCAAAGTTCTTAAGATTCTGAATGAAAGGAATGTTTTATTAATGTTTTCTACATACAGCATGACACCAATCTACAAAATGTACATTGATGATGAAAACGAATTTTGTTGTTTCATTAATTAAATATTGCTTTTGTTTCAATTGAGTATAAAAACTCAACAATTCCATTAACGCATGAAACCTCGGAAAAATGAAAACATATTTGTTTTTCACTTTGTTCTACTCTCTTAGTGCTTTTGATTTCCCCGAAGAAGCTCGAAAGTAGGTTCACAGACAAAACTGGTGATAAAGTTTACGTCTTCAGGTATGTGGATCACAACGTGGACCCATGTGATGATTTCTATCGTCATGCATGCCGTTTAGGCGGTCCATCTTATGTACCGCTTCAGATTATAAATGAGCTACTGAAAGAGTCTCACGTCAACGAAAGTTCGAAAGAGTTTCCCGAAATTGAGGTGATCTAGAAAATGATTTTTCAAGCAAGTTTGGTTTTTCAGAATATTGCAATCAACGGTTTTCACGCTTTTACTGAGAGTCTGGGGGATTTCGCCCCAGAAATATTCAAAAACTTGTAACATTTTCTCAGTTTGACAGTTTTCACTCTAATGTTTCAGATGTGAATCCGGTCAAGATACATTGCCATTTCTAGCAGACTTGGAACTACTGATAACACGATCATTGCTCAAAGAAAAAACGAACGAGAAATGTGTCGGTTCTTCATGCCTTACACATTTTGCGAAAGACCCTGATTGCAATCGAGTAGAAAAGTATCTCGCAGAACTCATAGATAAAGACATTCCAGTTGTAAGCATTGAATAATCAAAATGTTAGTTAACTGTTTTTACAGTCACCATCTTTGACTTATGTCCAGGAAGCGATACATAGCATCCATGTAATGGACATGCTCCTAAAGCAACATAATAACCACTCCTTGGAAAACATGAAAACTTTTTTTATGGAATTGAAAGATGTTGCCATCGAATTAATTATGGTATGAGTCACATTAACCACGTATTCAATTTTTCATTGAAGGCAACTCCTTGGGCAAGAAACCACAATGTATCAGAATTGATTGCTGAAGTTGTCAATCACATTGATGTCACAAACCCTATGAACGCTACTCGGGCTTCACTCGCGAAAAAACTTACCGATTGCAACAATCTTTACACTGAATGCAAACAAAATTTTGCAAATGTCACAAGCCCATTCATTTCGGAGTATTGTTTGTTTCAAGCTACGGTCAAGACTGCTAATGAAACAGTAATAATTACTGAAGAAGAATCAGAAAGAATTACTGTAGGTGCTTCCACTACATATCCCCACATAAGGATCGGAGAAATGTGGTATCAAATATTCATCAACACTCAAAGTCGTTCTGCGAAGGTAAATCAATAAAACTAAGTTATTATGCTAAAACTTCCTTTTTAGCTCGGATCACCTGGGTTCACAATCGCTCACGAATTATCTCATTCAATAATTAAAAGCTTCACGTTTGATATACTACCCTATTTCTCTCAAGAGGCGAAGGACTGCATTCAAGAGCAATATATATCATCATGCAAAGAATTCGATGAGGTAAAAAAAAAACTAACAAAAAAATACACCATGAGATTTACAGGGAGATTGTGAAATCAACGAACAACATTTTGAAGAAAATGGAGCGGATGTTTTGGCTATGCAAATTGTTTGGAAACTGTTCGAAAGGCAATATATCGAAAGAGAGAAAAGAATAATAGAAATCAGTGGTTCCGAAGGACTGAAGCAGTTATTCTATTTGACTGCCACAAATCTTTGTAGCGGAAAGAAATCAGTTTTCTATTCAAGTGATCCGCATGCCCCAAATAATGTTCGCATTAATGCTTTGGTGAACCATCCAGCGTTTGAAATGGCTTTCCAATGTTCACCTGACTCCAGAATGATGAAATCAAAGACTGTTGGTGCTGTATACCTTGAATGATACGATTTTGCAATTTTTCAGAAACAATGCTCGGTTTATGGAGAGCATGCACCACAAAACCGGCGTCGCTTCTTTCCTGAGAAATAGTGATGTATGGAAAGAATGGAATGTTTCGAAGTTTTTAAGAAATGTTGATTATAATTTTTCTAGTTTGCTCTCCATTCCACACACATATTCTCAAAATTTCTGATCATTATCATATTCCACCGTTTTGTACTTATTATGATTCAGCCTTACTCTGTGAAATATTCTTTGATCAGTATGATAAATATCTGACTATACTCATTTCTGCCTCCCACTGAATACTCTGTTTTCGATCTTAATCATATGGAATAACAAAAACCACAAGACTAAAATAAATGTACAAATCGTGAATCAGAACTCAAAACCGGTTCATATGATTGAAGATGGAGAGCAAAACAGACGGTACAAGCACGATTCTGAATTTTGTCAAATCGAAAACAAGATTTCTGAATACAAAAGTTTGCGTGACAAATTTTGAATTTCTAACATCGTGACACGCCCACTGAAATTGAGTTGGTATAAAACTGGTTGAGGAAGAACTGGGATCACGATTTTGCGTAATTTCAAAGTGATATCAGAAATTGGATTTTTTTCTGTTTTACATAATATTCTTTTAGTATCCTTACCCGAACACTTTTTTGCAACATGTCTGGAGAACTGTGGATTACGTTGGTGGATACCGCTGATATCGTTGGTTTTACCATGACATTCTGTGTTAACATCGTTCTCCTCGGACTGCTTCGAACTCGAGGAAAGAACTTGGGAACTTACAAGTACCTTATGGCATTTTTCTCAGTCTTCTCGATTTTCTATGCAATCATCGAGTCCATTTTAAGACCGGTATGTGATCATCAATACTATTATAATAATAGAAAATTCTAGATAATGCACATTGAAAACGCCACGTTCTTTTTGATTTCCCGTAAACGCTTCAACTATTCGACTAGACTTGGAAAAATCAACTCTGCGTTTTATTGTGCTTGCTTTGCCACGAGTTTTGTAGTTTCTGGAGTACATTTTGTTTATCGGTTCTTTGCAACTTGCAAGTAAGTTGTACTATCAAACTTGGGAATTTTTTAATTTTCTTTCAGGCCAGATCTGCTGCATTTATTCAATATGCCATATCTTCTACTCTGGCCGTTAGGATGCAGTATTCCAGTGACCATGTGGGCAAGTGTCTCATACTTTTTGTACCCGGATACTGAATACACTGAAGCAGCAGTCAAGTGAGAGATCTTTGTTTTTCTAAGAACGTTATGTATCGTTTGTGTTCAGTAATGTACTCAAAACTCACTACAACTGGATCAAAAGGGAGAATGTATCTTACATTGCATATGTTTACGTAAGTTTATATTACAAGATCTAGATAATAATCAACACTTTTAGTACCAATACGACAATGGTGTGAAATATGTGTACATCAAGAATTTGTTGGGATGTTTTGTTCATTATTTTGTGATGGTAAGAGAAGAAAAAATAAGTGAAAGATGCGAGCGGAGTTTCAGTCGATGACTTTTGTTGTCATGTTTTATTGTGGATATGCTACATGGAGAACTATGAACGAGCACAAAGAGGTTTCGAATAAGACTCGCCAACTTCAAAGTCAACTTTTCAAAGCTTTAGTTTTACAGGTTTATAGTATACTTTTGAAATATGAGAATTGATACTATATTTTCAGACTCTCATCCCATCTATTTTCATGTACGCCCCAACAGGAGTTATGTTCATTGCTCCATTCTTCAACATCGACTTGAATGCCAATGCAAACTTCATTGTGTTCTGCTCATTTCTCTATCCCGGCCTGGACCCTCTCATTTTGATTCTTATCATTCGAGACTTCCGCCAAACTGTATTTAGTGAGAGGTTGCTTCTAAAATCTGAGTACAAACATGAATATTTTCAGAATTTGTATGCCGAGGAAAGAAGAACAGTGTTGATGAATCACGGTCCACCACTCGTGCAAACCTTTCTCATGGCGCAACCTCATAAGCATCTCTGTTCTCATTCCAAGCAACTTTAACTTTTTGACAAAGAAATTTATTCCACAAATACTTACTGATAATAAAGAACATCATTAATTATTCTAGAAAAATGAACAGATGAATATTGAAACATTACGAACCGTACTGTTTTCAGTTGCCTTATCAAGGAAGAACTGAACGAACTTGAAGAGAAGGAATCAAATAGTTTGCGTTAGAAAATGGATTTCACACGTTAATGTGATAATGAATACTAATATTCTTGCGTATCAGGAGAGAAATGAAAGATTTGGAAATTGAGAGAAAGGGGGGAAGGAGTTGAGAAAATATTTGGATTATCATAGATAGGAGAGTTTGAAAAAGAAAGAAGTTTCACCGATTTACAAAGTTGACAATTGGGAGGAGAATGTAAAAAATTGTCTGATATCCGATAGATTTAGACAAAAAGACGAACGAAGAGAAGAGTGGCAATGGTGAGTGGAAGGGTGATAGTAGAGGACGAGTCCATCAATTCCAAATCGTTGTCGTCGAGTGTCTTGGCACGGAGAACCACGCTGTCACCTGGAATTCGATTAGGTTTCGATGCTGTATTCCGTTTGTATCTCTTACCAAATCCAGCCTCGTTGATTTGACGGAATCTCCAGACGTATTCGTGTCCGTGTCTCAATCCAGAGATCTCATAAACTCCGTCCTCCTCTGAAAATTATAAATGAGGTCATTTGTACCCAATTCAGAAAACTCACTGATATTTCTCTGCATAAAGATAGAATGGCTCTTCCAATACGAGTCAGAGATGTCCTCATCGGCAACACCAGATGCTTCAGCGGTTCCAGCACGAAGGTGACGGATTTCAACGGCAGTGACTGGGAGGGCTGGATCGCGGTCAATGGATTCAACCTTCCAAACGATTGAGATTTTTTTTGCTTCAACCAGTGTCACTTTTGGCTCAGCTGGGGCGTCTGGAAAATATTGGGTATTGATACTCTCTTCAAAAAACAGTAAGGATAACTCACTAGCTTCTCTGAGATGAACAGTGTGGATAGATTTTGCTTTGATGTTGTTAGCCTCGCATTTGTATGTTCCCAAGTCGTTTTCATTGACATTGTGGATTCTGAGATGAGCACCTTGGTTACGTCCAACGTTCATGAAAATATTGAATCTGTCAGTCAATTTGACTTCCTCGTCATTGTGGTAAAAAGTGTAGTGACGGACTGGTGGGAAGGAGTGGGTGACGTTGCAGTAGACATTAGCATCACGAACATGGTTATCGATGACGGTGTATTGAATGGATTCATCAGTAGCGAATTCTGGGAGAGTGTAGACTTCGATTTTGACGTCTTTTCGATCAACCACTGGGAATTCCTCGTTGTTTCCTTCCTGATGCATTTCGATCGTGATGCAGGAAACAGCCAAGTTAGCATGTTCCTTCTTCAAACTGTGGATGGTAGCCTCGTTTCCAGCAATAGTCCAGATTTCCTCATCGAGTGTTTCTCCGTTTCCATTACTCATTTGAATCATTGGGTCAGAACCAGATGGGCTCTTGACTCCACAGTCAATTGTGATTGGCTCTCCGAGAAGTGCTCCTTTTACAGTTTCCTTATCGTTCCATTCGATCGTTGCTGAAAACTAGTAACCTTTAAAGTCTACCTAACTTCATGATTTCTTACGAAGAACAACCAATTTGATAGTTTTCTCAAAGGTTTCTCCTCCAGCAGTTCTTGCAGAGCATGTGTAGAGACCAGTGTCTCTAGTGTGAACCGATGAGAAATGAAGAGAAGTCTTACGATGTTTGCTTCCTCTTTCGTTCAAAACCACTGCGAAGAGACTGCAAAAAACACAAATCATTTCATTTTACTTCGTGTAGGTTTTTGTTGCAGCTACATTTGAATATCATGTTTCCCTTGAAAAAAAAACTGACGTGAAAAACAGAAACGGAAGGAAAATATCCAATTCAAGAATTGGAAATATAACACCTTTTTCCCTTTTTCTTCTTTTTTTAACTAGACAAATATCTTCAAAACACGACTGAAAAGTGGAAAACTAACCTTGGATTGGTTTCTCCATCAATATTGTTTCCGTTTGGTTGTTTCCAGATAAGATCGCTCTTATGAATTTGTTCACTGCTCTCGAAGACGCAGCTGACCATCATTTTCTTTCCTAAAGAATAATTGAAATAATTTTCACAACTGGACCGATTAAGTACCCTCTCTGACTGTGATAGTGTTGGTGTCGTAGTCCATATTTTCGGATGAGATGACAATCGGATTTTCTTCGTTGGACGATGGACCATCTGAAAAATGCACAGTTCATTACTCTTCCCCTGCTTTTTGGTTAGTCATTTGAAATGCTAGAAGCGTCTTGGATACTCGTTTCCGGTAAATATATAATTAAGACAGAATGTGGGCGAAATGACTGGATATCGAGTTTCGATGGGTGTGAAAATTTTCTGCGAGTCATCTGTTTAGACTCGGTTACACTCGCAATTACCTATTTCATTTAGTCACTTATAGATGTTTGCACAAAATGACTCATAAAGATACATATAGACATAGGCTATAGAGAAACCACACACTTTTTCGCGCACATTGAAGACGTAGGGACATGGTATTCGACGAAACACATTATTAATTGAGCTAGGCAGTAGTGTTATGCTCTCAATCACTTCAACGTAATGAACGAAGGTTTACTGACCGAAGAGCATAGACTCTTCAAACAAAGGTATAAGCCGATTATCGCGTGTTCGCGCGAACAAACTTCTCTTTCTGGAGAAATCTTCGTATTCCAGGTAATCCACGTCTGCAATGATTAAACAACATAGCACCATAATGATTTTGAAGTGATTCTAAAAATATAAATGGCAGATATAGAATCAGAAATTTGGATAACCTTTGATGTGTCGGTCCCCATCTAGTCCAGGCCTACAATACAGTTGCGCAACTGTGTCAGCTCTTTCATTTCACACTTTTACAGAAACTGTTCCCTTTTTCTGTTTGCTATTTACCGACCGTTTCTCAAGTATCCCGTTACCTCGCTCATCAATGTGATGTCTCGAGCTCATTTGCTTTTCTTCAACCCGAAAAGGTGTCATCGGACACTGGATACTGAATACCAGTCCGGTCGGTTCACCACCGAAATTTGCATAACGAGACATAACATCAACCCAGAAGCTACATAAAAGTATACCAAGAAGAAGAAACAATGGTAATAATTATGTGTACTAAAATCTGTTGTTGCTCTTCCTCCGTCCCTCCCCTCTCAGTTTCATTTGTCACCATGTGTCTTCATTAGCACTACTAATATGCTAATACCCCCGTAAGAGAGAATAAAGAAATGGTGGGAGGATAGGGGGGCCACGAGAGTGGGAGACAATCAACGGTTCATGGGCATATGAAGAAAGTGATAAATTATGGATGCCGATGAAAACTAAGAAGACATCGTCGATTCTTTTCACGACAGTTTCTCACGATATTGTACCTTTTCAACGTATTCATAGATATTCATCATTCCACATTCAAAGTGTCACCTCGCATGATCAATTCTTCCTCAATATTCTGATAGTTTTTTCTTTTTTGGATGAATAGATAGAGTCAATGTTTGTTTACTCCCAGAAAAAGAAGAACTGGTCAGTTATAACCAATCTATTTGGAAGGAAAACGTAAATAACATCTATACATGTTGCTTGTTCCTTTTGGGAAACTGGGAAAAAAGAACGAGCAAGATGGAGAGTGGCAGGTAATCGAATTTTGTCGTCTCCAAAAGGTCTTATAGTCCCTCCGACCCCCTCAGGGGACTTTGCGTTCTAACGAAAGAAAACTACAAGAAGCTTTTCGCTGCTTCCCTCCCTGGTTCTTCCAAATGTAACCTGATCTGTTTGATGGTCATGTAAAAACCCAAGTCACTGTAGTTGGCTCGTGCTATTGGTTAAGAAAACATGAAATTTCATACCGTACTGAATGAATGGAAGAAGAACATTGATTGTTTGTGCATGTTCACATTAAAGCAACAGAAAACAGAAGTTCAAGTTTTTCTAAACAAACAGGATTTGGTGGTACAAGTTGTGAAAACTGAGAAAGCAGGACAGTCAAACTGGAAATTATTTGCAACCCTGTAATTACCTGAACCTCTTTTACAAAAGACCCAATTTGGGGTATGTTTATCAAAACAGTGTTTTGCAACCATTTACCCACCATTGTTGACAATTCCATATTACTATCGAATTCAAGCATTCCGGCTTCAGTGGTGGGCCTCCCTTACAAACCATTCATGTATAATTCAGGGTTTCTAATTCGAACAACAAGAGAAACAAGGATGAGGGGAGTCGTCCGCGTGTCGGTCTGTTAGACCCTCCACGATTCTTTTGACTCTTTGACTCGAAACCGCCCTAATTGTCGTGTCACGCATGATTTAGTAGGTGTTCTTTTACCCGTCGCTCACTCATATTTTTCCAAAACGAAAATTGTTGGGAACCCACTTTTATCATTTTAACGACGGGTGCTAGTCTTGAGTAAGTCGACAATACCGCCTGGTAAATGCTTGTAGGCAGTTAGGTAAACATTTGGATAACTGTGTGACGGAAAAGAAGAGTTGTAGTAAATGCCGATGTTATGTGATGCGTAATGGATTAATGTGCTTTCGTTTAGAAAAGAAAATCAACTTTCTTTAGTGAAACGATAACATTTTCCATAAATAGGATACGTTCACTTTTTGACCTGCAAGAGTCAAACTTGACAGGGCTTCCCTCATGTTTTCCGCGTCGTCAACTCTATTCAGAAGTTACTATGGAAAGTGGTGCACCTGCTATTCAATGTTCTTTTCTTGACCCCTTATACTGCTACCAGTTTTAAAGGAAGTCTATGTACTTAGTTGTTCTCGTTCATGTTTCCGCCACCTGCATCGAAAATTGCAACCAGTGGGATGGATATATTTCAACAAACTGATTGATCGGCGGACGGCGCAAAAAATACATACAACTCGCTCTTATACAGTACATGAACCTCGGAGAGCTGGAGGTCTTCTTGCAAGCATCTGAACACACAACGAGCCTGTGTTACCAACTCCTCCTTTCCTCCCGAATGTCAATAGACACGGAAAAATTGCCAATCAATGAGGACAAAATGGACAAAAAGAGAAGGAAGACGATGACGAGGCCCATCCTAAGGTTTCATTTCTTTTGCCGCCTGTTTGCTTCCGAAATGTTAAGCCATTGAGAGGGGGGAAAGGTGTTGGCTCCATTCCACACTCCACTTCTTCACACAAAACAAAAAAGCATGGCAAACAATTGAAATTATTGAAAAGCATTGCATCGCAACGATACTAAGGCAACATTATATTGTAGGGGAGATGTGCACAGGATTGCCGTGACGACCAAACATTTTGGAAGTATTTTTTCCATAGACAAAGTTTTGGGAGCGAAGAAGGAAGAATTTCGAAGGAAGGAAGGGAAAACTTCCGGATGGAGTAAAAGAAAAAAAACGAAAAGTTTCTCACTTCATGTTTTTTGGTCGAGACACTTCAAGTGTTCCGTCTACACATACAGGTGTTGACCGATCAGGTCAGATTTTATGTGAGGTCGGATTTCCAGATGCTTCCTTTTATACATGACGTTTTAACGAGTCGCTCTTCGTAAAATATGCCCTTTTAGCATGAACCCATGTCGAATCTTCTTCTCAATTCCTTTTTCTTCACCACAAAACCAGACATGGGAAGATGCGATGCGACACGACAAAAAGGGTCTATTAGTAGAAAGTTGGCAAGTGTCTCTCGAGGGAAAAAAGAGTCCGCGCCCTGGGCCCCACATGTTTCGAAACTCCTTAGTCCCTTTTCTACCCAAAAGCATTTGTGCGGTGATTCAGTTCAGAGAGGCAAGAAGTTCCTGAGATATTGTATCATCCATCTGGTGGTCGTGTTTATACCGCGCCACCCGCGGATTTCGTCGAAAAAGATAAACTTTTGAAGTGCGCAACCACTCGAAATGCTCGAACTATTGCAATTGATACACTAAGCGCTAATTTCAATTCTATTTAGTGAACTCCCAGGATTCTGCCACTCTTGATCTTCAAGATGTGAAATGAACAGTCGCCGCGCGTTTTCCCAGATGCTACAAAAATGAAATAAATAAACTGACCTGACGCAGAAACTGCGGAAGCAAGGAGCAGGCACGTCGCAAAAAAGAAGAGCATCTTGGCAAGTGGTCGTCCCATTTTCGAAGAGAAGAATGAAGTTCTTCTGCAAAGAAATGACAAATAGTTGTGAACTTTTTAGGCAAATGGACACTGAAGAGGCAAAAAGAAGTAAAAGAATTCCGGCGGATTGTGATGGGATCATTCAAAGGATTAAAAAAGAGAGCGAAATGAAATTATGGGTAAATAATGGAGAGTCTAGGTGGCTTGTTTTCATCATCCTATTAAAAAGCTAGATGGTGAGAAAAACGTTGAATATGACTCTCGAAAAAAACAAGAAGTGAGCATTTTGGCATAGTGGTAATCTTGAGAAGTGGCGGGAGTGCTATCAGAGAAAAGGTGAAAAAGCAGGTTATCATGAATATGAAAAAGATATACTGTCAAAAATTTTTTCATCTGAAAACTAACTGGACAACAATAAGTGTTGGTCTCCCTTTCTCTCTCTTCGTTTTCTGTGTGCAAAAGAGAAGGGCATAGTGTATGAGTGCGCTGCCCCCCCGATTCTTCCTACGCCCGCCCTCTCCTCGCGCACTAGGGTAGAGCCAGACGGTTGAGCGAACCGAAAAAGGACCGCCTACTTTCTCTTCGATGCTTGTTACCATCGGTAGGAAAACGAAATGGTATATGGGAACAGCCCTAATGTGGAATGGGGAAAGTGGGCGGATATGTTTCGAAATTTTGAAAGCGGGACTTTGGAAATGAGTCACTCTGAGGGGCGTGGTCTTCAGTACTAGAAAAAACTTAGATTTAGTTAGAAATCCTATACAAAAGTAAAGGACAAAACAAGAATATAAAAGAAGAAATGATAAAATTCAAATTAAAAAATAAAAGAAGAGAGAAGAAAACGGATCACCATCCAGCAAGGCAGCATTATGATTTGAATGGCCGTTCTAGAGGCGCTGAATCTGTTTATTCAAAAAACGGAGGCGGGGCCAAATATTCGAAAATGTGAGTCATGCATTGTTTCGAATACAATTCTTGTGATTCGAATGCTAGAAGACAGGGCTAAAAATCAACTGACTGACCAACGACCATATATTTGTAATTTGAGGAACACCAAGATAGAATATTGCTAGAATCCTTCTGCAGCTAACAAAAACTAGAAACTTGTTCACTTTTATACAAAATGATTAAAGTGAATGGTTTCCGGTGATCTGATTGCAGCAAAGTGATGCTGCGTGGGTTGGACAACATTTTTGGCAAAATTGAGTCATATGAGAGCTGTTTCCGAGAGACCTTTAAAATTTACAGTATGGAATCCGGATATCCCACGCATTCTGGAAATCACGTGGAGAGAGATTCGGCTTTCCTTCAATCAAGAACAATTGGCTAGTTCCGGTGAAAATATGTGGGTGGATTGACGCTGACATTTCAGATCATTTCAGAATTTTTCTGAGCATCAGATATCTATTGGTCAGGATATGCAAAACGAACTCTTTCTTGTTCTCCAGAAAACCAATTCAGTATAAGGTGCATGCATTCGTCCTGCATGAAACCATTAGCCATCTCAATTTTCAACAAGATCTCGTCTTTTTTACGACTGTGAAATAAAAAGAGCCCAATTCGATTCGAACGAAAAGGCAGAAAGGTAAATTGAAGGGGGAAATCGAATTAAGGTTTTGTTGGCCTAGACGACTCAACCTGAAGGATTTTGTTTGTTATTAAATGTGACGAGGGGGACCTCTGAAACCAAGAAACGTCAAGATGACCAGAAAACAATAAGAAGAGACAAAAAATAGCTAATTGGGAAAAAAAGAAACAAAAAAAAAGAAAAAGAAGAGCAAACCCATCGCGATTTTTGGTGTAAGAGGAGGAAACAGAATAAAAAACCACAGGAGTAGAAGAATATCCGATTACAAACCGAGGAGTCTATGCAATTGTCTGAAAATTGGTTATGGAGAGAGAACTCAAATAAAATTGTTTTCTTTTGTGACTTCATTTGTTTTACTGACTACTTTTTTTTTTTGGTATTTGAAATTCTGTACCAGTTTCCGAAGTGACCAAGCACAAAAAATGAATACTTGTTTTTGTGTCCCGTTTCCTTATCATCATGGGCACTGGGTGGCTCGCTCCTTGATTCATTTACATATTATACAGTTTGTGTGACGATAAATGCCCGAGAAAGGGACCGACCGCTACCACCTCGTAACAAAGCGTTGGCGGCAGCCGAGGGATACTATAGACGCTCAGATTTCCGTTTCAACTCTATTGTAAGCCACTCATCTCTAATTAGAAGGGCGTTTGGCGGATT
Source organism: Caenorhabditis latens (assembly GCA_002259235.3). Classification (NCBI taxonomy): domain Eukaryota; kingdom Metazoa; phylum Nematoda; class Chromadorea; order Rhabditida; family Rhabditidae; genus Caenorhabditis; species Caenorhabditis latens. The sequence continues at coordinate 15,638,702 of CM056097.1, read as the reverse complement.
AGGAGTAAAAAGAGAAGGACAGACAGCTTGTACATAACAATGGAAACAATATGATGGGTCGCATTTCTCAATGTTTCCCCTATGAGTCAATGGTCGGTAAATTGTTTATGACAGGAATTTCGAAAAAAAAAGAAAAGAAAAATGTTCTGGAATATTCTATCAAAACAGAACACTGAGGTGGCCTACATATAATTTCAAGTAGTTTCTTCTTGGAGGCCTCTAGCCACACTTCTCATTATTTTTGTGGGTAATTTGATATGTGTCCCTAACTGGATAAGAGGAGATAGAATTCCGTGGAAGAAGTTGAGAGAAGCTGGAGGTGGTATGAATTTCATCGTGTGTGAGTGTGGTGTCACTTTCAGAAACTTCCTGCAAGACCTAACAAGGTGATGTGGATCCCAAAGAAAGCGATAGTACATTCATAGAACATGTGGAGAAGTGCAAGTAAATAAAAGTGCAATGACAGGCCGACTCATTAACCTCATCTTTATAAGATCATAACATTTTGAATGACGTTCGAAAATGTTGAATTTGAACTCGGTGTCCTATCCAGCTGTCATGATTTCCAAGGCTGAATTAGTGGGGAGAACAAGAAAGAACGAAATTGAAAGCTTGGGAACATGAATATTCTGGTTTCTTTTTCTCTTTTTGGGAAAAAAACCAAATCCTAGAATCTACAAGATATAAATGTGTTGACGGGAGTTCCCATCAAAATGATTGCCAGAAGGATGGAAATGGGTTTCTAGTTTTTTTCTGTTTTTTTTTATTTTCAGAAGAAAACAAGTGTTCTGGATACGGATATGGAAGTTCTGAACTTTTTGATTCTAGGCACGATTGAGTTTGAAGTTGTAAACTGAAGTTTATGACTCAATTGAACACTTTTTATTGGAAAACTAATAAAACTTACATGAGATATAATTGTTCTCAATTCTTGATATCTGAGAAAATCTAAAAGTTTTATACAGTATGAAAAATAAGAGTCAATCATAAAATACGATATTGAAGAGATAAAATTTATAATTTTCACATACTGATCAGGGCGACAATAAAAACAAGAATAGGAATAAGCCATAAAAACACTCCAGAAAAGGCAACGAACGGGCCATAAATGCCAGAGTGTCATCTCTCTTTCTTTCTCCTCCATTATGCAATACACTGAGAAGAGTGCGTTGGTTCTTGCACAAGGGGTCAATCAAAAGAAAGTGACAAGTGATAAGACAAAAAAGATTGAGAGTAAGAGATGGTACATTATTGAGTTGTTTTTGTTTTGTTCAATTTCAGAAAAATTCGAGACCTCAGATTTCAGAAACCAAATCCGGTATCCAAAACAAAATGAGAATGGAATAAAAAAAAATAAAGGAGAAGAGTAACGAGAAAAAAACAAAATTAGAGACTGCTTCGATAAAATATTTGAGAGCTTTATCCGCGTCTTCTCTAGAAAGAAAAGGAAAAAAGAGCAGTTTGAATGTTTTTTTCATTCTTCTTTCTCTTCTTTCCTTCGTTTTTTTAATCCGTTCTTCTATTTTCATTCTTTTTTTAATACTACCACCAGAATTTTATTATCCCTTGAAGTGGAGAAATAAACAATCATCGTTAGTAATGGAAGAATAACAATAGAATTTAGAGGTTGTGTCTTCACCTATCATAACAATATATCTTGTATATCCACAAGAAAAGGAACCGCGCACGCGACGAGATTTTGTCACCAGATAACACGAAGAGGAAAATATAGAAGAGAAAATTGAATGGTTTGGAAGACAGGGTTGACCCTCACAACTAAAAGTTATAACACTACTACTATGCCTTTAATGAACGTGGCACTCAATCAAAGGTAGCGTAACTCACCGCACGCGCGGAAAAGTTTCTCACGATTCCATTAGGAATGGACGCAAAAGTTGTTACGCCTCGATTAACTATTGAAAGAATATCTTGATCACCGCCTCGGTCCACCTGGATGCCGTGGTAGCCACCTTTATACTAGTACACTTTTTTGGACAATAGAAAAGAAAGTGGTGCAGAAGTAAATGCAATGCAAATCTCAGTGAGTTGTAGTAAATTTTGAATACGAACAACTTAGGCTTCTGAGAAGCTTTGTATGTACTTTTTTCAAAGTTTTCGAGAATTGATGCAGAAATTATTTTTATTCACAAAATAATATTAATAGGAACGATCAGAAGAATCAGCATAAACACAAGCACCATTGATGCAGATCTTGCGATGCTCACAATGCACATCCAATGTACACCCTCCTTGGATTTGTCTTTGATAACCAGAACGATAACCAGAACTTGATGAAGATGATGAAGTGACAATTGTTCTAGTGTAAACCCCAGTAGCAACACCGCAGAATCCATTCACACAGTATGATCCATGTCTGCAGTCAATGTTGAAACGACATCTTGGAGATGGTTGCACTTGTTGGTAGCACGAGTTGGCTGGGATGCATTGTCTGGTACTGGAGAAGACGTAACCGGGGAGACAATTGCAGGAAGGACGGGTGCAGTCGACTCTGAAGTGTTTTTTTAAATAAAGTTTTTTTTCAATTTGAGAATTAAACTAGAAAAAAGGACAAGAGAAAGAAAAAGTAATCATACCTGCACTGTGGATTGGGCGAGTCACATGTTGGAGGACAAATTTGAGTACATGGAGAATATTGCTCGTTGGTTCCGCAAGTAACTTGAGATGTTTGATGGTATTGACAAGTAACTGTTGTGATCTGTTAAAAGTTCTGTTGGAGTTGTAAACAGGTAAAGAATTAACTCACCGACAAGAAGATCAAGCAAACAGAGGCTCGGCAAGAAAACATGATGACGAATCATGTTTCTTCAATTTCGGTTCCGTTTTTATACTTATCTTGCCATCTGGAATGTTTAATCTCTATTTGTTTTAATATTCTGTCACAATGTGCAATCTCATACCAAACCATCGCATCATCAATCTTATGACACATGCATCGGCTTTTACAAAGACAGATTGTCTTGAGAGTAAAAAAGCTTGAATCTTTCTCTCACGCCTTCCAATTCTTGCTCTTCTTTCTTTCCCCACAGACTTTTTGAAGAAGATTTATGAAGCTCTCATGAATTTCGAATTCAGAAAAGAAATAGGGGATTGGCAATGGTTTATTGGAATTGAATAAGAAGAATGGAAAAAAAGAATGATGAGTGTACAATTGATACATTTAAGAGCTTCTCTTCTGTCTAAGGACGTAGCTGGTGCAGTATCCAGAAGAACAATATCTGTTGGATCCGCAATCAGAGTTGTATGTGCATCGAGAGTTGGATGATCCATAGGTGTTAGAATTTCCATAAGTGTTGTATCCAGATGAACCCGATCCGTAGTAGGAGCTTGATCCGGTGGATTGACACATATTGTTAACGCATCTTTGGTTTACTCCACAGGTGTTGTCGTATGTACAATAGTCTGAAATTCATATATATATATATATGTTGGGAATACACCAAGAATGTTACTAGGTGCAATGTGGATAACGCAAAGACCGTTTACACAACGTTCATCGTTAGAGCAGGAGAGATTGTTAAGACACGGTTCTGAAATTGAGGGTTGGAAGGGTTGAGTGCAAGGGGAATAGTGATATTAAAAAGTGTCTTACTTCCTGTGGATGAAGAGTACATGGCGTTGTTGTAGGAAGTTCCGTACTGAGCAACACACATTCCATTGGAGCACGTTTGTCCGGACATGCAGTCAGTAGAGTAGCGGCAGGTGGTGGATCCGGAGTTATACATGTTCTGGCTACCGTACATGTTGTTGGAGTAGCTGTTTTGGCATCTGTTGTTCATACAGGTCTCTCCAGAACGGCAGGAGTAAGAGGTGGTACAGTAAAGTCCCGATCCAGTGGTGCTCATTTGGTTTCCGTATTGGCTGTTCATGTCGTACTGGTTGTTGTTGTAGGTGTTTGAGTATAATCCTCCATTATATCCAAGAGAGCTCATACATTGTCCATTGGAGCAAGTTTGGCCGGATGAGCATTCGTAGGAAGAAGAACAACTTCTGTCTGAAATTTATACCACAGGCATGACGGTGCATGTCATATGACTACTTACATGAGTTGCTGTAACTTGGTGTGGAGGTGTAGTAACTGGCAGCAGAGGCAAGCCCGACAAGCTGAAAATGATAGTATTTTTACCAAGATTTGTGTTGGAAAACCTACCGCTAGAAGAATGGTGAATTGCATTTTAGACTCGATGTGGTTTTACTCTTCTCTTCCTGACCTTTATATACGTTTCATTTTTTCTAGTGAATTATTTGTCTTGGACTCGATAAACATGTGCCCGTGGCCTCGCCTCGTCCAAGTAAACACATGTTTTGCCAGAAAAATCCTTCAGTTCACAAAAAAATGTCTGCCAAAGTGGCACAGAGTCAATAAACTTTGATAGGAAGTCGTTGATAAGTTCAGTTTTATTATTGACTTATTTCGTGTTGTTTGGCCCATGTCACATATACCACTATGTTGACTTTTCGCTTACACACAGCGGACTATAGTTTTTTTGTTTGTGTTAATGTAACTTCTTATCACGAGAATCTAATTTGATAGATCAATTTGGATCCAAGAATAGATTCTCTAGTTTGCACAAAATTAATTGTTTCAATCAGATGTTATTTTTATAACATCTGGAGACAATATTTCCCACTTTCATCATGCCGTTGTTGTATTGTTCCGTTAAGATGATTCATTGTTCTCACTTTGCTCAGAAATCACAGATTGAAATGGTAAACAACTCCGAGCTGTTTGTTAGGGGCGTATGGTTCGAAGAAATGGTTTACATTGAGTAAACTTGCTTAAGCTCAAGTTTGAAATGAGACAAGAAGAGTGCAAGACTTCAGAAAGGTAGAGGAAGGTAAAAAAGCAGTGCATTCGCCAATAAAATGATTCAATTTCACTAATTCATGAACACAAAAAACACACATTAGGCATCAATTAGCTTGAGTTGAAACACAAATTCAGTTTGATTTGGTTTTTCAGTCCGTAATGGAGACAAAATTATTTCGCACTACCCATATTCAAAGTGTTTTCAGTTTTTATCACAGCTTTTCTAGAATTTCCATTTTTTTGTTATCGATATAGAGATTCCACTTTTTTCTTTTTCAAAATTTTCTTTTTCAAAAAAAGAATGACAAAACTAAAAACATGAATTAATTGAGCTCTACTTCTAATTATTCAACTTTCCGGTTATACGGAATTTTTTTCGCTTTAGATACACATAAATCCGTTTTTAACAGTTAGACAAAAAATGAATCTATATTTGAAATCCACGTTTTCTTAGCTTTCCTATGATATAGGTCATGATGTTAGTTTGGTGTCACTTTCAGAAACTTCCTGCAAGACCTAACAAGGTGATGTGGATCCCAAAAAAACCGATATTACATTCATAGTGCATCTAGAAAAGTGCAAGTAAATAAAAGTGCAATGACAGGCCGACACATTAACCTCATCTTCAGTAGATCATTCCATTTTAAATGACGTTCGAAAATGTTGAATTTGAACTCGATGTCCTATCCAGCTGTCATGATTTCCAAGGCTGAATTAGCGGGGAGAATAAGAAAGAACAAAATTGAAAGCTTGGGAACATGAATATTCTGACTTTTTTTTCTTTTTTTGGGAAAAAAATCGAATCCTAGAATCTAGAAGATATAAATGTGTTGACGGGAGTTCCCATCAAAATGGTTGCCAGAAGGATGGAAATGGGTTTCTATTTTTTTTTCAGTTTTTTTTTAAACTTTCGGAAGGGAACAAGTGTTCTGAATAAGAAGGCTAAAATTAAGAACATTATTCTTCACTGATTCAGAGAATGGTTGAATCTGAAGTTATAAACTAAAGTTTTTGGCTTGATTGAACACTTTTCTTGCAAAAACTGATGAAACTCACATAATATAATGAACCCCAATTTTCTTGCCTTTGAAATATGAGAAGTCTGAAAATTTTATACTGTATGTAAAATCAAAAATGAAGATATATTTGGAATATTCGTTTTCTTAGTTTTCCATTGATATAGATCACGATCCATAACTTAACAATCAGTCGATGACTTCCCCTAGCGAATCAAAACAAAAAACCGGAACAGACGAGTTCCAATAGAAATTATTACAAAGGACCTCCTCCAAAGATTTTTTAACTTAAGAAATTATGAATTTTGAAAAGCTTCTGCATTTTTTTTCTAGAGATCGACCCAGTTCTTAGTTTTCACACAATGTTCTACACGGACGATTTTCATTCAGAAGGCTGCTGGAATTGAATTTTGACCTGCCCATGTCGTAATATGCATCACACCTTGTTCATAAGAGCGACTTGGTCCAAATCTACTAGTTTTCAGTAACTTCATGAGATGGAATTACGATTAAAGTTGTTGCTGCGATAAAGAATTAACTCGCCTATTCGATTCCATATCAGAAATTTTAATAAATTATGAGTTTCAGCAGATCCTAAATTTCTTCACACTTCACTCTGAAATTTTCCTTGACAGCAAAGAATTACGCAGCGACCACTGCTTCTTACTGTGACAAAAAAAAGAGAAGGATCATCATCGAGACTTTATTTTACAAAGACGTCAAATAAATCTATCAAAAGTAGTCGATATTTAATAGAGAAACTAAACAAATGATTCACAATTTAGTTCTCGAGAGCAGCAAGAGCCTCTTGTTCTTTGACGGCCTTCTTGGTGGACTTGGAAACGTAGTCAGATGGAACCTGAAAGAGAGGAATGAAAATTGAGTTTTCTTGTAATGAGAAAATTTAAAGAAAAGTGAAGAAAATTCTTACAAGATATCCGTAGACATAGCGACGTCCAATCATCTCTCCAACGAAGAACCAGAAGAAAACCTCAAGAGTGACGGCAGTGTAGACGAGTCCTTCCTGTAAAATACATTATTAATTTCAGATCATAGTGAGTTGGGAATCTTTGATGCAGAATTTGACTTCTAGTTTTTTGGAAACATATATTTTATACTCGCTGCATCTATTGTTCTATTTATCCAAATATGATCTCGTTTACATGGAACTTTAGAAGTTCCCTTCGAAATAACATTTTGAAAGATTAACCGTTTTCCCAAAAAAATTTTCTCACGTTTATTTGAAAATTCCTATTCAGCCAAATTCATCTGCTCTCGGATAACATACCTTAACAGTCAAGTTTTTGTATCCTCCGTTCTGGATGAAACTCTGGACTTTGGCCCAGTCAGCCTTGATTGCTGGCCAGTCAGCTTGACGTGGTGGAGCGAGCTCGTGCTTTCCGACGGCCTGGAATAACAATTCATATAGTTTTATTTTCTGTTTTCCCGATTATCAAAGAAAAATGAATCAAAACATACCTTCAGGATGGCGAAACGACGTGGGAATTGAGCTGCTTGGTGGCGGTACAGAGCACCGGAGAGGTTAGCGATCTTCTCAAAGAATCCAAGTTTTGGAGCTGCCATTCTGCAAAATAAATGTACTTTTTCGGTGAAAAATTGAAGAAATCAAGGTTATATTAGGTTGATTCATAAGTTTCTGCAATTTTCGAGCTTGCCAGTCGTCGTTTCGATTTCTCGGCATAGGACTTGTTTTTCGATGTGGTTGTTTTTGTGTTTTGTAGACCTACTTATGTACTTGTTACTGTTTCAAAGTTTTACTTCTCGCTTTTTTCCCGCCGAGAACGGAGATTTGATTTACACGCAACTTTTTGCGTTTTTGAAACGTAATTTTGTTTTCATTCGTTTCTGGTGTAAAAATCATGTCAGCCAAAAGGAAGTTGCTGATGTATGTCAACAAAGGTCTCCTTGTTTCAACGCAAAAACATTTTGATTCAAAAGATTTTAAGCAAAAAACTTGGATCTGACTGAAAAAGTTTTTCTCTTTCAGCTGTCAGAGCTAGATTGGGAAATATTGCAGGGAATCGTAGAAGCTGATCTGTATCAAACCACCCGTAGGTTGTCAGCTTCATTGAGGGTGACTCATGTAACTATAGTTCATGGAGGGGAACCATTTATCTCAATCAGAAAATTCGTCGTTACATACCACACGCTTTGAATCAATGTGAAATGGTACATCACATGGACCTAAATTGGTTCTCAGTACTTTTCCACCCAACACACGTATGGTCGGGATATTTATCTGTTAGAATTAAGTAGTGAAGTTGTTACTCTAACGATGTGAGAAAGTTACAATGTGTGGACTATGATTTGCGCGCTCTGGAAGTTCTCAAACCTAAAAAAGTGGTTTTTCAAATCTGGGACTCACTACTCTGGGTGGAGGGGTGAGAACTTTCCAACAAGGACAGGAACGTAACATTAGATGTTCACGTTTCTTATTTAGATAAATTTAAAATCACGTGACCACAGGACGGGGAGATATAACAAAACAACGTTTTCGGTCTGACAACGCTTCTTCATGTGTTGCGAAAGTAACCCACAACAAACTGTTGTTATCTGGCTGGACGATTATCTTTTATTCATCGTACTGATCCAACATTCTTCTCTTTAATTACAAATATTTAGCTTGACTACAACAACTTTTTAATGGGAAAAAATTCGAATAAAAGAGCTATATCAAAAATAAGCAAATTTACTTTTCAAATAATCTCGAATGGATGATCTACGCGGAGAGAATCAGTTAGCTAATAAAATGTTGCCAGAAGACCATCGATGCTGGTTGACAATATTTTGAATTCTAGAAATCTTTCTGGATTTCAAAAAATAGAAGCGAAGTTTTGTCGAAAAATTGCAGAAAATTATGAATCAACCTAATAAATACGATAAAACGTGCAGAAAAAAATTAGAAAGTTATATTTCTGAAAAAAAGTTTATAAAAATCCGTTAATTACTCAAAAAACAGCAATTTTCTACCCGTAAAATGCAAAGTGTACCGCCTTGGATTGTCGCGTTTTGCCTCTTCGTTGCGAGACCTCAGCGGCAGCGGAGCGTATATGCCACGCCTGCGTCTCTCTTTTTGTTTCCCTCTAACCTTGTCGCCAGTACACGGAGAACTATTGATTATCAGAAAAATATATATCAGCCTGATGGATAGCATGAATTCAACAAAAATGAGAAAAATGGGTAAGATTTTTTTTGAAAAAAAATCCGACATAAAATTTCAATGTTATAAACAATTCGTATTCAAAAAAGAAATGTTGAAAAGTGAAAACAATCCGAATCCATCAAGAAATTTTTTTCTGATCGTAGTTCTTTTTAGTGACCAAGAAAACACTTTGGAAAGAGCAGTCAATTCAATTATCGTCTATGGAGCAGTCAATTAGTGGCAAATGGGAAGATGACTCGGGAGGAAATCAGTTGGAATGTCTGGCAACTTCAAGATTCTACTATTTTCAATACTGGTGTTCAACGGATGCTCGATACGGATAGGTAGAATTTAAATTATTAACTTTTATTCAAAAAAATGTGTTCAGGATTGATCACGAGTCATCACTTGGAACACTCTGTGCGTACTGCAGTGAATATCATTGTTCCTCGGATCAATGAGCAGATTGTGAAGACTCGAGGAGCTTGTTTCATCACTCATACATCGTTTATTGCTTTACGGAACTCGCATGACGACTTGAATGAGAGAAGTAAGAGTTTGTTATAAAATCTAGGAGAAAAACCGCTAATTTCAGTATGCGGACTGGCACAATCGGAAGTCTCAGTCATAATTGGAGTGGTGGATAGAGAAACTGGTTCAATTATTGAAGAGCAGTGTGCAGAGCTCAACATTCTCTTCATACACTATTATTGGACACCCGGTTATCAAAAGTAAGTGGATCGAATCTTTGAAAAATGGGAATTTTTATATTTTCTCTACAGAAAGCAACAAACGTCACTGAATCTCTACCCATCCATGGAATATTCACAACTAATGGAAAGACTCATCAATCTCTGGCGTTGGGATAACTTCGTCTACATTTATTCCAACTACGACGCACCGAAACAACTCATTGAGACTCTGTCTCGATTGGAAAAGAGTCCGGCATTGCTTCGAGCGCACACTTTGGATGATAGCATGATGGCTACTGCGTTAGCTTTACGAGATACTTGTGACAGGTTTGTTTCCACAGAAACTTGAAAATTTTCAAGTAGAACCTGAATTTCAGAAACCGATGTTGGCCAAAGAAAAATCGTGTGCTGATAGAATTAAGTCCAAATGAAACTTTGACATTTTTCGATGCCTCATTGAAACTCGGAATGATAAGTGTGCATAATTGGTTTCTGATAACTGCACTGGACGATTTGAAGGATCATTTATCACAGTACACTCACAACGGGATGCGAGTTTCCCTACTGACAGTGTCAAAAGAGAAGTGGAATCAAAATGATCTGGCAGTTAAGCTTCCGGATATGTACCAGGAGTATTTGGCTCACATACCATCAAATCCTCGGACCCCATTTGTAAGTAGTTTTGGTTTTCCGAGTTTTCAGTGTATAATAAGTGTTTCAGAAAGACTTCGCTTTCATTTTTGACTCGATTCTTCTTGCTTGTCATTCGGGAGAGCGAAGGATTAAGTCATGCGGCGAGAATGATCCAGTTCAGAAGTATAAATTGCCCATCGTCAAAGTAAGTAAGATCCTGGATGAGAATTCGACATGTATTCGTTTGAAACTAGGAAAAGTACAAATCCGTTATTTTTGATATTGCATTTACAGCCATTCAAAGGACTGACAGGAACAATATCATTCAATGGAACAAGTGAGAGAAGCGATAGTGAGCTTCATATTTGGGAAATGGGAATAACAGGTGCAGGACTTCATGTTAGTACTCCCATTGAACTTCTTTCCTCTGATCATTCCTTCTTTTCAGACTGGGACCTGGAAATCAACATGGGAAGGATCGAAAGAGCTAACAATGCTTGCCAAGAACATTCCAGGAACACATGAACACTACCAAGCATCAGTCCGTGAATCAAGAACACTCAAAGTGACATCAATTCACGAGAAACCATATGTAATTGAAAAGATAATGCCGGATGGTCGTGTGAAACATGAAGGATTCTGCGTGGACTTGCTTGACAAACTTGCGGAAATGCTACACTTCAACTATACTCTGAAAATAGTCAAGGACAACAAGTATGGAGAACGGAAGAATGGAACAGATGAATGGGATGGAATGATTGGAGAAATATTGAGAGGAGATGCTGATATGGCTGTGGCACCGATTACTGTAACAGCAACACGACTCGAAGTCATAGATTTCACCGATCCATTTCTCCAATTGGGAATTTCCATGCTCATGAGACAACCGAATCCGAAAGCGTCATCATCTTTGACAAGATTCTTATGGCCACTCTCTGCAAGGTAACTTTTAACACGGTTTCATCTACCACATCATAGGATTTTCAGTGTTTGGACTTTTTCCGCAATTGCAACAGTTCTAACTGCACTCCTGGTCACTGTTGCAGCTGTTTTATCACCGAAAGAATCGACAACCGAATTCAAAATTCAAAACTCTGTCTGGTACCTAGTTTGCATTCTGCTTCGAGCTGGATCAGGATACAATTGTCAAGCTGGTGCGACCAGGTCAGTCATAAAACTTCAATGGCGACTCTATGAATGAATTATAGGTTAATATCTGCTGTTTGGTGGACATTCACACTGGTTTTGATCGCCCAATACACTGCTAACTTTGCAGCCCTGCTCACAGTCGACCGAAAATCTATGCCGTTTAATGTAAATTAACCATAGTATTCTCTGTAGCAAATTCCAACTTTTCAGAGTTTCGAAGAACTTGGAAACCAGACGGAATACAATTTCGGATCTATTCTTGGAGGGTCAACTATGCAATTTTTCAAGTATTCAAGAATCGAAACATTCCGCCGACTTTGGGAGCGTATGCAGAGTGCTGAGCCATCGGCATTTGTGAGAACCAACCATGAAGGAGTGAATCGAGTTTTGAATGAGAAGTGAGTGTTAATAATGCACAAATATTCTTGATAATGTGTATATCATTTCTCAGATACGTATTCCTGATGGAATCTGCCACACTGGATTACCAAGTCACTCAAAACTGTAACTTGACTCGCGTCGGAAATGTTGTTCTTGGTTCAAATGGGTACAGTATTGCACTGCCGAAAGGATCTAAATGGAGAGAAAAGCTGACGAGACAGATTTTGGATCTCAATGAAAAAGGGATCATTTTGATGCTGAAAAACAACTGGTGGAAGAAATCTCAACAGTGAGTGGTGTCATATGGTCATGTACTCTATTAATTTATTCGTTTTCAGAGAATGTCAGTCGAGTGAACCAGAAGATTTGCAAACAGCTCTCGGTGCCGAAAATGTTTATGGTCTATTTCTTCTCCTGGCCCTTGGAAGTGGAATCGGAGTTTTTTGTGCTGTCCTGGAACACACTCACTTCATATTTTTTGAGAAAAACAAACGTAATGGACAGACCCCAAAACTGCAACAGATGATAGAAACGATCCATGCTGAAATTCGTAATTCACCTAAATTTTAACATTTTTCATCGTTTAATTAATAAATATCTCAATATTTCATAATACTTTTTTTCACGTCTTATTTCGAAATGTGGTTGTTTACTAGCCGTGTACTTATATCTGTGTCTCTCACCCGCACGTGTTCTCTTTTCTCTATCCAACGTTGCATTAGTAGGAGGACCCCCATCCGTGTTTAGTTCTTCTAACTTGAGTAAGAAAAACACTCATGATTTGAGTATCGTTCTCAAACTATTTGTTTTGAATGTTTTTGAAGTTTAAATATACTTTCTTCTCACAAGGTATATGTATTACTCTTTAACACAGTTAGTTTTCAGACAAACAAATCCAAAAAATGACTGACAACTATCTTCGGCAAGTCATCGATCATGCTCAACATAATCACGTAAGTAGATTCAAAAGTCTGTATTGTAAAAACTTGACTTCATCAATTTTCAGCGTTTGCGAGGAACAATGAGCGGAATCTTCTACCAAACTGCGTATGCAGCTGCTGGAGCTGGAGCAGGAGGTCTTTTCGCTGGACCAATTGGAGCATTGTTCGGAACTATGGCAGGAGCTGTGTATGGATATGCTAACTCAGAGGATTACTCGGTATTTTATCCAAAAATGTACTTCGATGAACCATTATTTGTTTCAGAGCGTGTTCGGAATAATTGGAAATTTGGAAGATGAGGAAAAAGATATTCTCACATCTACGGTAACACTGACAATAAAAGTTTTGCATTTGAAAATTGAATATTCCAGATCAGAAATCACGTCGGAGGGCTCACTTTTGCCGAATTTGTCAATTGGTTCAAAGACCTCAATCATCAAGCCACCTTCATGCAACTTCTCATGGCTTACTTGGCCGCTAACCAACAAAAATCCGCTGGAACCTCAAGACGTTAATAAGTGTCGCTTGCTTTTTTTCAAAATACCTCATTGTACTATTCTGATGATATCACCAATAAAAATCAAAAAGATCTCTCCTAAAAATTCTTTGTTTTCAGTTTACACCACAGGAAACGCCTCTTTTTTTTCAAAGATTATCCAATGAAAGTAGCGAAAACAACCTTTTTACTGTTTATGTCATCGAAAAGGTATTGCACATTTGGTTCTCTACGCAATCAATTATGCAATGTAAAGAAGGGAAGATGGATAAGAAGGTGTATGTGTCTGACCTCATCTCCCTGCCTGTTTTGTTTTTCATTCTGGTGTCTCTTGGTTCATGCAGTCTCTCTTTTCTTGGTCCGTTGGCCATAGGGGTGTTTGATTGGCTTCTTATTGGAGGTCACGAGCCAACAGACGGTGCGTCCTAATGTTCCTCTCTTTGATTGGGTTTTTTGCCTACTATGCATTGTGTACTTATCGATTTGGATATAACTCTTTTTGAAAGTGAAACTGATTTATATCTCAAGTAATTGCTCTGTAGAAGCTTTTAATGTGTTCTTAGATGTTTCTTCATAGTTGCCAACCGTTCGCTTAAATAGTTTCATGAATTTCTAACCATTTCTGCTGAACATCGGATTAAAACCCTTTTTTCCTGGTTTCTCAATAGTATTCTGCATTGAGTTGATGCTATATGGAATACTTTCGAATGTTCGAGATGATCGTGTTCTGCATTGAAAAATAAAATCATCTGAAAAGTATTTTTTAGGATTGAAAACAGAAAAGGAAATACCTTCCTATATTTTTGAAATACTTTAAAAGGTTGTGATGTATAGGATTTATTTAAGAAGTGACAAAATAATTGAGAACAGGGGTTATCACACAAACAGTTTGATTGAGAACTTTACAGGAAATCTTTGTCGGTAATATTTAAAGCAATATGTTTAAAAGGGAAGAATGCAGAAACAATTATGAAAGTGAAGAACCAACTGCAAATATTTTGGAAAAAAATTTGAGAACTTTCGTACGACATGAAGCATTTCAATCAGTCTCTGCTTTCTTCATCAAGATAAACGACTTCATTTGCACGCTCAGTCTGAAAAATGTGTATTTTTTTGATAATTGTGCCACTCAACAAAAGGTTCACAGAAGTTTCCATGTACATTCGTTTTCCCCTCATATTTTTTTGTTTTTAGCAAAAGCAACTCACCAGAAATTGTTCGTTTCTGAGATTGTTTCTGGAAGACACAGTAACTTTCTCAAATCGAGTTTTCTTGAACATATTGAAAAATTCCATAGGATACTCCTCCCCATGAAAAAGCTCCAATTCTTTGATGGAAATTCTATGCCCTTCAGCATATTCTATGATAAACCACCCCTGCAATTAACTTTTCAAAACATGTTCGAAAACATCATGAGACTTACAATAATGGTTAATTTCCTAATGTCGGTGTCATTAGCGAAAGTGATGCCTTTAATCGTTTGGCGAAGTCCTTGAGCTCCATCCACTTCAACATCTTCTCCATCGACTTCCAACTTGATATTTCCGAAATCTATTAGCAAAGTATCAATTCTGTATGGTAGAAGACATTCCCACGGCATCTGTCTATTGAGCAGTTTTCTGTAAACATTGGCAATCGACTATTTACAGTTATATAACTTATTCTGGATACTGTTATGAACCATTTCCAAGACACTCCTACAACTGCTCAGACTGAGAATTGCAATAACTCACCTTTGTTTGTAAGACATATGGAAGAGCACAGTAGTTGCTGCTCCTCCTAAATAGTCCGCAGGACGAAAAGTTCTGAAACACAAAACTATAAATAAATGCTGAAAAAGTTTACTTACTCAGATGATTCTCTTTTTTCCATGCTGATTCTGACTCGATCACTGCATAAAGAAAATGTGACCATCATCTTCAAAGATGCGTTGTTTGGCAGAAACGTAACCATTAAACTAAAAAACATTAATGTATAAAATAAATTTCTGAAAACGTACGCATTCGGTGTCGGGGTAAAAAACCAATTCTGTCTTCTGCAGAAGGAAGTGATAACCATGATTGAAGTCTTCATATTGATAGTCAGTTTGTAGCCAAGTGAACGAGACTGAGCAAAAGCCTGAAGGTAATTAAATAGTGACAAATTTGGTTTGTTCAAAATCTCACTTCAACCATGGAACGAAATTCTTCACTCCAGTTCGGGCTTCGAAATCGAGATGGAACATGCAGTGTGAACTGGGAAAGTTCCATGTTTGGAACATGTTGCAGCATGACACTTGGCACGCTAACAGTCACTTCAGTGTGTGGATTCTGGAAAACTTGAATGTGATCATGAATTTCGATTTCTTTCTTGGATTACCAATGCATGGTTTACAATGCTCCAGTACCGCACATCATAAATTACGTAGCAAACGGTTTTTAATGTCTCCTTATCCACATAATTTAGAATCTTCTTTAGCCCGTCTATATCTTCAGTTGTGTTGTCACCGATTTCGATGTATAGTATTTCGGTTTTGATCAACTTCGTTGAATTCCATTGTGTCGGGGAGCCCTGAAATGCTGTCTGTATTAGTTTTTCAGTAACAATATGATTTTCTCTTACAACGAGAACGAATAGCTTGAATTCTCTAGTCGATCGGTCGAAGTAATAATCGATAAGTTTTTGCAACTTTTCATATTTCGATCCTCCTCCAGCTAACGCATGCCCGTCTCCGTTTCTTGTGACAGAGACATCATGATCGAAAGCCCTCCATTCGAATTCATCCTTATTTCTCTTATCTTTGATTCGAAACTTTAAAAAGTTCGGGTTTTCAAAATCAAATTCGACCTCATGCAAATAAAATGGCACTCCTTTTGGAAAAATATTTCCTTTTCTGTAGATGAAAAACACTTATTTTTGATGAAACACACAGGTAGCAATTCACTTACCGGTTTCTGATTGACAAGAATTTTGTAACTGAAATCTGCGATTGGTAGCTGAGTGGTGAAGGTTCGGTCATTCTCCTTTCTGAAATCTTCTCTTAACTCATGAATAAATGATTGTAATCAAACCAAGATTTAGAAAACGGAATATAAAAACAAAACATTTGTTTATAAGAAAACGTTTCTCTTTTTCTTTGAGTCTCCTTCACTCTCTTCTTTTATTCTCGCCAGACGTATAGGTAACCTGCATCAAAAATTGGTAAAGAAGATGAGAAAATTGAGTGAAAGTGATTCGGAAAAAAGTTTGTGAAAATTAGTCCAAAAGAAAATCTAGACATATGCAAATTTGCCAGCAAGGCCTAAAATATCTGCGCAGAATATCGGAGCATTGTAGCGCCTGTTGTTTAGCCATTCTGGTTTTCTTAGAAGAATTTTAGAGATTTCGAAACCGGAATGCGATGGAAATTTTATTAAAAAAGATCTCTTAGTCGAATTCAACTTCAAGTTGCCAAATTTGTTAAAACATTATAGTAAATTGAGATATATACAACGAAAAAAAGTAATTTCAAAAATTCGACAAGTAAAATGACCAAAAATATATTTATTCCCTCAATTCCCAATTATACAGTTTGAAACACAATACTTGCATATCAATATAAAACAAATTATTTTCAAATGTTGGACATTAAAAGTGGAAATAATGTAATTATGTTGAAATGTTAACAGAAAAAATGATGTCGATCCGATTTTCGAAAATTGGTATGAAATTTCCCAGGAAACAAGAGAGAAACAGATTGGAGTCAAAGTGAGCTATGCATTGTTTCCAGCAGGCTACTTGTGCTTGTCGAGACAAACGATTTTTTCTGCGGAGTCTATCTGAAATATACTTTGTATTTGTTAACAAATATAGAGTTCTCAAAAAACTCTCCATCTCTCTTGCTCTAAGCTTTTCCGATGCCCGTACGCAGAATTGATACATACTAAAAACTCACATATTTCAGTACATCATCAATGTTTTTTCTGGATGATGCCTCCAATTTTTTCAAGCTGATTCCTAGGAAATTTATCAAGAACATGTGTGGATATTTTTCAGAGTTTATCAAGGTCAGCTCCTCAGTGTGGATGATATAATTCCTTCTGTCACATGTAAGATGTCCGTATCCCTGAAACCAGGCTTTAATTTATCATTTAATGAGTTTCACAGCACTTACGATGATTGTCAAGGATTTTATTCTCGATTCTTCATGTGCCGTTAGGTCGACAACTTTTTTAACCAAGTCACTGTTGGATAGAAATAGAGATTCTCCATCTACGTTCAATTGTATGTTGTTGAAATTGACAGTCATCTTATTGATGTTATAAGGGATTGATGGCTCCCAACAATGCTCGGCTTTCATCAATTGTCTGTAAGAATAAGAAAGCAGTAAAATTCAAAAGTTCTGAACTGTTTCCTCACCTCAATCTATATGATAGAGTCGACGGTTTATTTTTTCCAGTTCGTGCACATCATTTTGAATATGAAGACTGCAATTTCAAAGTAGGGAGAAAATTATACAACAAGTGTTTTACCTTTTAGATTTTTCTGGTTCGACGGTTACTGTGATCTTGTCTCTACAAGGGAAAAATCTGATCACCACTGCAGAATCGTCCCCTAGTATTTCCTTATTTTCGCGAAAAAAGGTAACAGCTAGGCTGGAAAAATAATTTCGATTCAAATGTAGTTGAGAATATTCTAAACATACATGCCTGCTTCTGGAGTGAATTTCCAGTTGTCTTTTTTGCAGAAGTGTTCGACATGACGGTGTGTGTTCTTAGCGAGAATCGTCGTCGAAAATCCAACTCCCCGGCGACGAAAATGTTCCTGCAATACTGACATAATTAACTGTTATTCCAGAGTAAACTACCTCAATCAACTCTTGACACTCTTCAATGGATGGTGATGACGATCCAAAGTCCAAAATGACGTTTTCCAAGTAGATTTGGTAAATGTTTTCTTTTCGCGTCATGGATGCCACAAACTTCACCTCAGTATGTGGCTCCTGAATATAATTTGTTTTCAAATCAATAACTATTTGATTCTTACATATGTAGCGGTCATTAAATTAGAGCTGAAGTTTTGGAGCAATGTGTAAGTAACTTCTTTGACAATCGTCCTATCTATAGCACACACAACACTGAGCATTAGTCTATCTCTATCACGTTGGCAATCTGGTGCAATCGGTTTAGTAACCATTAGGTGAAAGACCTTCGTTTTTATTTCTGTCCTTGGTTTCCATTTGTCAGGGAATCCCTGAAATATGAGCGACGTTTTAACAACCAGTACAAAACATACGGTTAACTTGAAAAGTTCCAGGACATTCGCTGGTTCTTCCAGATAATATTGCACCAATTTATGCAAATTCTCTTCTTTTGATTCTTCCATGTTGATAACTTTTTCTGTGTCGTTCTTCTCCAAAGTTACTCGGTTTTCATAAAGTCTCCATATATAATGATCTCCGTTTATGACATCAAATCTCAGAAAAGTGTGATTCGAGTATTCAAAATTGAGTTCAACTTTATCCAGTTTGTTTGGCATGTCTACTGGGCTATGCATTGCGGATAGTCTAGAAGATAGGAGAAAGTAAGTGAAATTATCAAAATCTCTCCAAACTTACAGTTTATCCATTGATGGGTAATCGGTGCCAACATGTGGCAAGTCGTCTTTATTCATAGAATTGTCCATTTCTAATCTGTAAATCAAGAATCCTCATTAGTGGGCCGACATTGACAAGGAATTATTTACGGATTTTTGAAACACGTGACTTAAGATAACATTCCAACTGGATACACCTACTTTTCTGCGTCTCTCCCGTTCAAATCTACTTTCATCAAACTCCTAATTATGAACATAAGAAAAAAGTTGTGCAAAAAAGCAAGAATTCATTCAGAAGTTCCAGAAACAGCTGTAACAAATTTTAGGTCAGAATATTTTCTAATCGGAATTCCGGAGTGTCGTACTGTTTTTCCATATTTTAGGCACAGGCTCTCTCGAATCGGAACACAGGAGTGTCGTACCGCGTATTGTTTAGTGAATAGTCAGCTCACTCGTGAATTAAGAAGAGCCTCTCAGAAATCAAAACTATTGTATTGGATATAAAAAAACAAAAAACTCTAAAGACTAATAATCCAAATAAAAATTAGAGGAGAAGATGGTGATATCTGGAAATAATCCATTGACAAGTATACAGATATTGCGAAATCAAAGATAATGTCTATTCTACCGTAAACACTGTTTAATATAAACAATTGAAGAAATAATTTCCGGTGAGATTGTGAAAAATGATATTTTGGAAAGCACGTTTTAGCCTATGTCCGAAAAATCCAATTTTCGACGTAACTTCATCAAATGGTAAACTTTTGATACGAACGCAGACAAATTCAAAACAGAAAATCATGCAATAGAGGAGATTTCGAGACAAACTTCAGTGGGAAGCTCCAGTATGGACTATTACATTTATTATGAAATGAAAAGTAGAAGTACTCTTCAAACCAAGAAAAAATGCAAAAAGCTATGCAGTGGTCTACCAAAGATTATTTTGATGTGTATGGGATTATCAAAACTAATTGTATACTTGCGAATAAGTTGTGATATCGTTTTTGTTATTCATAAACGCTGTTCGATAATTTGAGATCAGGAAAAAAAATCAAAAAATCAAAAGATATATACCAGTGTAGGATTTGCAACAGGAATCTTTCATAAAACTTTGTCGGTTATGGAGGTTCATGTAATCTGTGGAAAATGAGATCGACTTTTGAGAGCATGACTCATATTTCACTATTCATAATAAAGAGTAGAAAAACTACAGTGGTATAGATCACATTAATATTCTCAGTTTTACAGTAGACAACTATTTTTCACAGATACCTTCTAATTAGTTCCCATATGTCAGAGAAAGCTCAAATAGGTTTATTTGAATAAAAAATTACTTTGGTGGGCAGTACTTCTTTGGCGTGTCTTCATAAAAACGTTTTAGCTAAGAAAAGTTTTGATCTACATTTTTCACAAAATTAAGAAGTATGGAACAAAGAATAACAGTGCAACACGATTTCAAAGTTTTAAATCTCTACAGATACTACAAAAGAGAAACCCTTTTTTATTATCAAGCACGACTCATTCAAACATTTAAAAAAATGAAACAAAAAAGGGTGATCTCGGGCGGGATCGAACCGCCGACCTTCTGTGTGTTAGACAGATGTGATAACCACTACACCACGAGACCGCTGGTTGATGACAGGAAGAGAGGAGGTATTTATTGTCTCTTTCTCTCAGCGATGTATAAAAAGAAAAGTTGTACACCGGAGGGCTACCGGTGGTCAGATATCTATCTGCTTGAGAATACAAAGATTGTGTCCGAAGTTCTAAATGTAATTATTTCCAGACTGTTTCAATTATTTGGGTACTAGTTATTACTTTCTACGTTTTCATAATTTCTATTTTAACTATTTTTCAAACACCTACGCTCACCACATGTTGACAACCACGGGGAGGCCCGAGCAAGTATGTATGCAAGCACGCTCTAATGAAAACTGCTGTTGACAAAATATTTTTCATCTATCCTAAAAAATTTTGCATAAACAATGATTCGAATGTTCACCGCCATATAATGCAGACTAATTGCTCAATACCTTCCGCTCATTTCTCTACCTTCTGCATATTTCTCTATGTCTCTCTATCTCTATCTCTATTAACACCATCTCCATCTAATGTGACCCAACTCTTCCACTCGCTACAACCTCTTTCAAACCACAGAGCAGAGAAGAAGAGGAAATTGCGAACGTGGTCACTCTGCTATCTCTGCGTCGTTATCGTCACCCATGTTTCTCTCAGTACACTCTCTTACCCCCTCTCCATGTTTTCGCCGCCTTTTGTTATGTGGTCGAGTAAAAAACAGTTTAATCAGTGAAGGTTTTGAAAATGTTTCGAATATTTTTTACACGAAATATTTGGCGAACATGTGTATGAAATTTCGATCCATTTTTGAGAAAAAAATCAGGGTTTTTAGTGAAAGAACTGAGAATTTGGGATTTTTTCGTATTTCTTTGAATGAGTCTTCAATTTTTACGTTTTCAGAGAATCAGCTTGATGAACCAACAAAAAGCAACAAAACAAGTAGAATGAGTGAGGAACCGTCAGAACAGTAAGTTCTTTAAAATTGATGTTTGAAAAAGGAATTGTTTAATGAAAAAGACAATAGAGTAAGAACACTATCTGAAATGATAACTATATTTTATCACAAAAATTCAAAATGTACGAATTTTGAAGTCCTTTTCGGTTATTCATGACAGAAGTCGAGTCTTTATTCTCTTTCCCGATAAATCTGGACCAAGTGGTAACGCTGGAATACCCTTGTCATTTTTTCGTTGTGCTTTCAGTAACTCAAATGAATTCTGCTGGCCGTCTACAATAGATTTGGTAAAATGTATTCACGAGGAAGCGCAAAAAGCTGAAAAATCTATATCGCTCGAAACTGTTTGCAAATCTATCTTTGAAAAACAAAGTGGAAGATTGAAAGTGGAAAATCCGTTATCCACAATCCAAAGAAGGTAAGACTTTCATTTTTTGAGATCATCATCCCTCATACTTGATTTTCAGAGCATGCTTCATATTTACATGTCCTTTGATTCTTATGTCGGATTATGGACTTAACCTCTCACAAATCAGTATGATGTTTTACAAGTTCAAGATTAAACCACATCCTGATGTTCTGAAAAAGTTATTGCGCAATGCTCCATGCAATGATCCAAGATTTTTAAAATGGTAAGCGTTCAAGAATGTTCGAGATATCAAACAAAACTTTCTAGGATCGAAAATGAATTTCCGGATACATACACAAAATTTACTTGCGATGAGACTCTTTCACGTAGCTCGTTGGTGCCCAGTAATTCATCATTATCAACTGATCTTCATGAGCAAAGAAAGCAAATCTATCCAGACAATCATGATTCAACGTAAAAATTATTTTCATCACTATAATTCAAAGTTGACATTTTTTCAGGAGCACCAGAAATGATGCTCAGGCGAGAGATACTTCAAAAATAGACGGTACACCTATTTTATCAAGCCAAACTGAACCAACGGACGTCACTGGTAGCAAAAAGAGAAAAATTGACTCAGATGAGCAGCATGCAAGGTAGGAGGTCAATTTAAATCTGTCACATTGGAATCAATTTATTTTAGCAGCAAGAGAAGAACAAGCAGCTCTGGAGTAGTTGAAATCACGTCAACATCTTCAAATACTCCAAAAATGCCAAATGACGGAGTCCCGTTCGAACTGAATGCTAGGAAGTTTGACTTCGATAAAGATCTAGTTGTTCTCTCCAGTATAAGAAGCAACAGAAAAATCGATAGGCCCGAATGTATACAATATTCTTTGAACTTGGAAGAATGCCTGAAGGAAGAAGGGTATGTCAGGAAGAAGGGTATGGTCTGTCAGGTTGGCCCCAAAATTTGGCTGCGACAAACATTCATTGCTTCAAAAATGATGAATCAATGGCAGAATGGTCGGAGGATATGAAAGAAAGAAGAGTGATGTTGTTCAGAAAAGAAATTGAGATGGACTCGCCTACTTTTGAAACATTTTTTCAAGATTCAGCTGATTTGGAACCGCAGTTCGCTCGTTCACCTCCACCTATACATTCGCCAACACGGTAAGAGGTAGTTCGAATATTTCCCACTGAAGTCAATTTTTTCAGCAACAAGAATGTCTCTGGAGTATCTGAAATTGCGTCAACATCTTCAAATACTCCAAAACTGCCAAATGACGGAGTCCCATTCGAACTGAATGCTAGGAAATTTGACTTCGATGAAGATGTAATCGTTCTCTCCAGTCTAAGAAGTAACCAAAGACTCGATGGGCCCGAATGTACATATACAATATTCTTTGAATTTGGAAGAATGTCTGAAGAAAAAGGATACCAACAAATATACGCGTGCGGTGAAATAAAGTTTTGTTTGAATTCAATTCAAGATTATCAAGAGGTCAGTTTTTTAATAACAGTTCCTCGCATAAACAATGTTTCCAGCCATCGGGTATTGAAAACAAGAAAGTTTATGTGACTGTGTTGTTAGCTGCAAGGTCAGATGGTCACAAACTATATCCATTTGTGATTCTTCCGAGCGACGATTTTGATTCCGATATAGTGCAAAAAAAATTCATAAGTCAGGGATTTCCTGATGGACTTGATTTTTCGTTTTCTCGAAACGCGGATGTGGACACTGAGATAATTATTACGTTCTTACTTAACAATGTTTGGAATAGGAAATCATCGCTTGTCTGGGACTTGAACGCACACCAATGTAACAGAGAGGTCAAGAAAGAATTATTGTCTCTGGAGCTGGATGCTTTATATATTCCAGAAAATGCTACTGAAATATTTCAGGTTCGCTGTGGTTTATAAGTTTTTTTTCAGTGCTGTAATACCTGTTTCAGACAACAAATGTCTATTGGAAAACGGCTCTTATGGAAAACATGCGACAATGTTACTCCTCCTGGAAAACAAATGAGAATGAAAATACGCTTTCAATAACTACCTTCCTCAATTGGATCAAAAATGCCTGGTGTTCAATTTCATCCAAGCAGATTGTCGAGTCTTTTGTCGGTTGTGGTCTGTCAGGTTGGCCCCAAAATTTGGCTGCGACAAACATTCATTGCTTCAAAAATGATGAATCAATGGCAGAATGGTCGGAGGATATGAAAGAAAGAAGAGTGATGTTGTTCAGAAAAGAAATTGAGATGGACTCGCCTACTTTTGAAACATTTTTTCAAGATTCAGCTGATTTGGAACCGCAGTTCGCTCGTTCACCTCCACCTATACATTCGCCAACACGGTAAGAGGTAGTTCGAATATTTCCCACTGAAGTCAATTTTTTCAGCAACAAGAATGTCTCTGGAGTATCTGAAATTGCGTCAACATCTTCAAATACTCCAAAACTGCCAAATGACGGAGTCCCATTCGAACTGAATGCTAGGAAATTTGACTTCGATGAAGATGTAATCGTTCTCTCCAGTCTAAGAAGTAACCAAAGACTCGATGGGCCCGAATGTATACAATATTCTTTGAACTTGGAAGAATGCCTGAAGGAAGAAGGGTACCAACAAATATATGCGTGCGGTGAAGTGAAGTTTTGTTTGAATTCCATTCAAGATTATCAAGAGGTCAGTTTTTTAAATAACAGTTCCTCGCATAAACTATGTTTCCAGCCATCGGGTATTGAAAACAAGAAGGTGTATGTGACTGTGTTGTTAGCTGCAAGGTCTGATGGCCACAAACTAACTCCATTTGTGATTCTTCCGGATAACGGTTTTGATTCTGATAGATTGCAAAAAAAATTCATAAGTCAGTCATTTCCTGGTAGATTTCATTTTTCGTTTTCCCGAAACGCGGATGTGAACACTAAGATAATTAAAAAGTTCTTAACTAAAAATGCTTGGAAGAGGAAATCATCGCTTGTTGTCTGGGACTTAAACGCGTATCAATGTAACCGAGAGATCAAGAAACAATTATCGCTCTTGGAGCTGGATGCTTTATATATACCAGAAAATGCTATTGAAATATTTCAGGTTCGCTGTGCTTTATAGTTTCTTTCAGTGCTGTAATACCTGTTTCAGACTACAAATGTCTATTGGAAAACGGCTCTTATGGAAAACATGCGACAATGTTACTCCTCCTGGAAAACAAATGAGAATGAAAATACGCTTTCAATAACTACCTTCCTCAATTGGATCAAAAATGCCTGGTGTTCAATTTCATCCAAGCAGATTGTCGAGTCTTTTGTCGGTTGTGGTCTGTCAGGTTGGCCCCAAAATTTAGCTGCGACAAACATTCATTGCTTCAAAAATGATGGATCAATGGCAGAATGGTTGGAAGATATGAAAGAAATAAGAGTGGTGTTGTTCAGAAAAGAAGCTGATATGGAATGGCCTACTTTTGGAACATTTTTTCAAGATTCAACTGATTTGGAACCGCAGCTCGCTCGTTCACCTCCACATCCACATCCATCAACAAGCTAAGAGATAATTCAAATATTTCCCAATGAAGTCAATTTGTTTCAGCAACAAGAATGACTCTGGAGTATCTGAAATCACGTCAACATCCCCAAATGCTAGGAAATTCGTCTTCCATGAAGATTGCACGGATCTTTCTCTCCGAAAACAACGTCCAAAAATCTATGGAAATGAATTAACAGACTACTTTTTGAAAGTGGAAAAATATCTCAAAGGAAAATACGCGTGTGGTGAATTGAAGTTTTGTTTCGATTCAATTCATGATAATAAATCGGTAAGTTCTATCAAAACCTGTTGCATTTATGAATGGTTTGTTTTCCAGCTACCTGGTTTTGAACGCAAAAAAGTCAATGTGACTGTGATTTTAACTGCAAGATCAGATGGAGTCAAAAATCATTCAATCGTGATTCTTCCGGACAACGATCTTGATCACGACCTCTTGCAAAAAAGCAAGAACATTCTCAAAAAGAAATTTGGGATAGAATTCGATTTTTCGTTCTCCCCCGACTCAAAAGTGAACACTGAGATCATTAAAACTTTCTTATCAAGAAATTATTGGCCCAGTAACTCGTTGCTTGTGTGGGACTCAAACGCTGAAAACAATAATGATGATGTCAAGAAACATCTATTGCCTATGCACCTGGATGCTTTATTTATTCCCAAAGATTTGGAAGGAATAGTTCAGGTTCGGTTTGTCTGCTTGTCTTCACTATAATACCTGTTTCAGCCAGTAAACGTCTATTGGAAATCTGCATTCATGGCTAACATGCGAGAAAATTACGAGTTTTGGAGAAATCACGAGGAGGAGAGAGCGGAAAAGGAAAGAAACCAGCCTTCACTGATGGAAATTCTTGAATGGATTCAATCTTCCTGGGTTGCAGTTTCAAAAAAGCTACTTGTCGATTCTTTCGTAGGTTGTGGTTTGACAGGTTGGCCTGAAAAACTGGCTTCGACAAACATTCATTGTTTCAAAAAGGAAGGATCATTACCCTGGATCAATTATATGCCGACAGAAAGATTAAAGATGTTCAAAGGATCAGCGTCTAATCAACCAGATTCTCGTTTTAGACTAGATGTTTATGGTAGAGCAAAGTAAGAGTTAACTCGAATATATATCATATTGATTTCAATTTATTTCAGCAACAAGAGAGGCTCCAAAATATCTGATGTCGCGTCAACATCCCCAGAACCTGATGGAGTGGAAGAAGATGGCGTCGCATCCGAATTGAGTGCTGGCAAACATGACTTCGATAAAGTTATGATTGATGTCACTTGTCAAAAGAAACATCCAGAAATCTCTGTGAATCGATGTATCCACTCCTTTTTGACTTTGGAAAAACATTTGAAGGACCAAGGTTACCGCCAAATATACGCGTTTGGTGAAATGAAGTTTTGTTTGAACTCAATTCCGGACCATGGCCTGGTTAGTTTTCTTCGAAAATCAATTTGTCTCATAAAGAAATTTTTCCAGGCACCTGGTGTAGAACACGAGAACATTTATGTGACTATGTTGTTTGCCGCATGCTCAGATGGTGAAACAAAAGCTCCACTAGTGATTCTTCCTATAAACGGTACCGAGGAAGAAAACATTGAACAACTGAATCGTCTCAATAGTAAGTTCGGTGAACTGTTGGACTTTGCGTTCTCCCCCGACTCGAATGTGAACACTGAGATGATTGAAAAATTCTTATCTAAACACTATTGGCCTGCTGGTTCATTGCTCGTCTGGGACTCAAACACTAAATACAATAACATGGAGGTCAAGGAACTTGCAGCTCATAAACATCTCGATTCTTTGTTTATTCCTGAAGATGCGGTCGATATGTTTCAGGTTTGTCATTGTCCGTTGGTTTTTCAATATTTTAATCTTTTTCAGCCTGCGAATGTCTACTGGAAACCTACTGTCATGGAAAACATGCGAAGAAAATACAATGCTTGGTTTGAATGGAATCAAGAGCGGCCTTTAATGAGAGACTTTCTCAATTGGATCGGAGAGTCATGGGACACCATTCAACTAGATGAAATTATTGATTCTTTCGTTGGCTGTGGTTTTTCTGGTTGGCCTGACGAATTGCCTGCGACTAAAATCCATTGCTTTGGGAATGAAGGATCAATGTTCCGATGGAGGCCGGAGATGCTTGCAGACAGATCGAAGATGTTTAATGAAGGATCAGAAAGACAAGATCATTGTTTCGAAGTATATTATTATGATGTAATCAGTGTGGAACCGATGTTCATACCGTTTAAACCTGGACAAGAATTACAACCATCAACATCCGCCGAGCCAGTTCAGGGTTCTACTCATCCGGACCAAAGAAGAAGAAGTGAACGACTTCGAACCAGAAATAGAACTTAACTGATTTTTTTCTCAACCTTTTTCATCAATTTTCCCACAACAAAGAATAATCTTGTAAGTCCCACGTTTTGTATCTTTCTCGTGAACACCTTGTTAACACTAATTTTTCCCACAATTATTGTACTAACCCCAACGGGAATTCTTATCGATTTTTTTGTTCAATCTTCTAATTCTCATTTTCCGTAACTCACGTAACACACCTGTGCAATCTATATCCAAACACTTTCGCGTCGGTATTTTGAGCAAGTTTCAACTAATAAATTGGAAAATTGTTTTAAAAATATGTTTTTGTGACGGTGATGCGGTGTCCGCCGTTAAACATTGTGATTAAGTTGCATAAACCACCTCGATGTTAACAGAAACAACAACCTGTTAATTCAGTCTATGTTCCAGTTGTTTACTGTTTTCAAACTTCCTTTTCTTATTAGGAAATAGTTTTTATCAAAATTTCCTCAGCGATTATTGATAACATTTTCTCACTTTAAAATTTTCTAACTATAAAGTTCTCCATATAAACACTAATTGCCAACAACCGGTTCACACTCGTGTCCCAAAAATGAACAATTTGACTACTGGCGAAAATGTTAATGAGATGTTAACATATCTCTCACTTGTTGTGACCCATGTCAGTTCGAATAGAGTAAGTTTGATTGTTCGCCCCTCACTCTTGTTTATCACCATTTTCAGAGTTTTTCAAAAACTTTCAAAGGAGTTGCGAAACAAGGTGGTTGTGGTCTGACAGGAACCGTTGTAGGCGGTGTCGCAGCTGGTCCAGTGGGAGCTCTGATTGGAGGTGTCGTGGGATCTGTTGTAGGTTACGCCTGGTCTTCTGATTACGACGTAAGCGCAGTCATAAACTTTTAGATTGATAATTGTGAACCGATTTCAGGGTATTCTACAGTATTACAACAAGCTCGATGACAATGAAAAGGCTGAGCTTGTACGAGAGGTGAATGCTATCCAACTATCCTATTTCACAACCACTTTGTTTCTAGATTCGCAGGACAGTTGGAGCAAATCTTATTGAAGATTTCTACAAATGGTATGAAAAACCAGCAAACCAGGACACTGTTAACGCTCTGATTTTGACTGCTGTGGGACTTGCCGCAGTCGCAGCAAAAAGCTCCGCAAATGCAAACTAAGATTTGATTGAATTTCTATTCCTCATTCTTTTTCATTCTTATATTGATTACTGATAGTACGAAAAACACTGATAGTAAAATATTGTATCGGTAAACGGTGTGCTGTTGAGTTCATCAGCATGATATTTATTGCTGATAGACGTTTCTAAGATTTCTAGTCATTTTCAATCTTCCCTTCTGACAAAAAGCAAAAAATATTTGGACGCAATCATTTTTCCTGAAAGAAAAAAGAAGATATGGAGAAATGATTTTCCTGATCGACAACCATGCACACAGATGTTACCTCCCACACAATGGAAGGATCCCGAAGCAAAGAGCTGGTGGAAAAAGAAAGAAAAGAAGATAAAAGAAGTGATCACAAGTGAGACGAGACAAACAACAACTGAAAAAAGATAGAAAGCACAAAAACTTCTCTCTAACCCACATTACACAGATACACTCTGACGGCTGAACCTCTCCGACATCTGAACTCTTCTCCTGTATCTCTAGTCATCACTGTTTTGTCATCGCCGTCGAGGAAAAAGAAGAAATAGGTTTGGCACTGCCGAGGAAAGGTTTTCTGCCTTGACTTTTCTTTCTCTCGTTTCTGCTTTTCATCTAGTTTTCTACTAACGGTTATCATATTTTTTGAATTCAGGTATGTCGTACTCAGCGTATCTACCAAATAACTATCATGATGAGGTAAGTTTTTTTTCGTACCTTATTCGAAATAACATGTGTCTTTCAGACAAAAATATACATAAACGGTGTTGAGCTCCTGAACCGACATGAGCTCTCATCAACTCAGGATCGTGAACTTCAACGTTTCATCGATAACAATGCTCATATTCTTCAAATTCAAGAAAAAGAACTTCGTGAGTTGCAATTGTCCATTTTTTGTTTTTTAGTTTTAAAGTTTTTTAGCGCCTCCACCACCTCCCCGTAAAACACCATCCCATAAGTATGAGGAGATGAGAAGAAGTTTGAGCCGTGGACCATCTTCCACTCTGGAGAGATATAGTTCAATGGATAAACTCTTCGGATCTCAAAATAAGGAGAAAAATGTGGAAATTGAGCAAGGGATCAACCCGAGAGATCTTCCCATCTGTCCAAACATCGAAGGTCACAACTACACCAATGAATTCCCTGGTCTCGAATATTTGTCGGATAACAAATTTATCGAGGATTTGATCAAAGACGGTCAAGTATCTATCGGTAACACTGGAATGATCAGCCAACCTGGTTCCCGTGTTGGATCTGCAATGAGCAATCCATATTCTCAAACTCATTCGGCTACTTCAACCCTCAACCGTCAATCTCAATCTAACACCCTTCCTCATCATTTGCCGCAGTATCAGCAGTTCCATCGCCACGCTTCGCCACCCGTAGCCGCACCACAACATCAAAACAACACCAATTATTACACTGAGAATACATCAACTACCACCACCTATCAACCGACTAGTGTAACATATGGAAGTTCGAATGCCAGCCAATATGGAGGTCAGAGTCAGTATGGTGGAAGCCAGAGCCAATATGGAGGTCCGAGTCAGTACGGTGGCAGTCAGAGTCAATATGGAAGTTTGAGCAATGTGGGAACTGGAAGTACTTATGGAACACTGAAGGGAGGAATGAAACATACTTCTACTCTTCCACCAACCAGTCCTTACAGTAGTCTGAAGAGGTGAGTAAGTCATATTTGAGCTAGAAATATTTTTTGAAGTTTGAATGAGATTAGATAAACTTAATGAGATGAGTAACTGCAAAGTAACTCCGCTGGAATACGTTTTTTTTGGTATTTCACATCTTGATATCACACTCTTCTAAAGTAATAATACATCACTTTTTTAACTTTTGGAGATTGTTTGCTTAGAAACTAGTCTTAGCCAATACAGTTTTCTTTCAATGTCTAAATTTGGTTTATTTGCAGAAAAGGCGTGAGCTGGCTTGATCAAGAACGTGCTCGCTCATTGTCTCCCGGTTTACACCAATCCACCAATACAACTCGTCAAGTTCTTCATCAGTATAACCGTCCAGCCTCGACAATTCACACAACAACTTATACCACAACTTATTAAAACATTTTTCTGTTTTTTTCTATTTTTCTTTAATTGAAATATTGTCCTTACGTTTCATAATCTAATGAAACACAGAAATATTGTGTGATTGTTAAAACAAACATATGTTTTTCTGTAATCTTTTGAATAATTGAAATGTTAATCAATGCCAGAAGTTTTTTCAACTCTTGTTTTTAAACTCTTTCCCATCAACTGTCTTGGCCAAACTTCCCGATTCTTTTTCCGCATTTTTATGTGTTTCGTTTTTCTTTCCCTTTCTTTTTTCTCGCAAGAATTAGTCGAAAGCATATGTGTATAATAAAAGTGTTACACAAGAAACCAAATCCACTTCATAACTCGATAGTCATCTGCAGATTGGAAACACCGCCCAGTCATGGGAAGACAATGCGTTTTGAATGACGGTTAGAGGTTGATCTAGAATTCTTCAGAAAGTTTTTAGTAGAATTTCAAGAATTTCATTATTGAAAGAACCTGGGCTCTCAATAATATCTCTTAATCATTTCTTCAAGAAATGGGCGTAGGCTCACAAGTTGAAAGTTTTTTTTTAAATAGTTAGTACGGTTTGTTTCCGAACTGTCCTGAGAGCAAATTCTCAAATTTTCATCTCTGATCATATCTTCATAAAATTGGTTCACCTACTCTATATTTTTTTCTTAAAACCACCGAACTGAACGGATTGTCTGAAGAAGATAGAACAAGAGAGATGCAGTGGCGTTGTGCCATATGTTATTGGCTGATATCTCTTCTCCCTCCTCCCACTCCCGTCGAGCCGATGCCATCGTTTTCTCTCCTCCGACTCCGCTCTCGAGACATAAAGACAAGAAACGGCACAAAATATCGAGTCGCGTGGCAAATTCTTTTCTTCCATTCTCTCTATTTCTATTTTTTGATTCATCTTTCGATATTTTTGTATAATAGAATACAATTGTAATTATCCCTGATTTCAGTGTCATCTAACTCAAACCGTTCGATTAGAAATGTCTCAATATGGTAGTGCCGCCAATTTGAGTAGCTTCCGGGAAAGAACTGGAAGTCCGTCTTATGCATCTCTTGGAAAACATAGAGTAAGTTTTCTTTTTTATTTATGATTAAAATAATCTGTATCCAAAAAGACTAGAGTAATCTTCATAGACCTGAAAATGTTTCTGAATGGAACATTTCTATAATTAAACTTTTTTTCTCAAGCATGTTGAATCACTTTCTGTTGTACCTTGCTTTTGAGTCATATCTGAAATTCCAACCAAAACCCGCTTTTTTATTTTGATTCAAAACAAATCAATCATGGAAAAACCCGGCGAAGGATCCGAAATCTTCTATCTGTCGGGTGCGTAGGCGCAAAACAAAGCTCCCTGCATTCTGTGTTGTAAAGTTAGAAACAGATATCTCGGGTCCCGATGAGACGGGTGGGGGGAGAAAGAAGACCCATCTCAACGATCAATAGTCAATTCAATGACGTATCCATTTGATTGCTTTTTCGGCACGACCCACGCGGGGTAGAACAATGAAAATGCGAAGAAAAAGTTCATAAAATGTCGAGTGTTCTTTCAAAAATGAAAACTTATTTAAGGACGATTACAATCGTTTCGAAACTGCAAGACACGCCATGAATAGTCGTTCGAATCGTTCTCAAACGAGTCAAGAAAAGGAGGAAATCCGTTTTGGCGGGTTCGGAGATCGTGCTGGAAGTGGAGTCGAGCTGACTGGTTTCAATTGGTCTGGAGGAGAAGTGAGCAGACACATATGGGTCAGAATACACGTGGAACATTGATTGATTTCAGGTTATCACTTCTCCAAATCAACTTCCGAAGGCTCTTAAGCCAAGAACCATGTTTTATTCTCCTATTGGAGATGGAACTGTTGCTGCCGATGGTTATGAACTCAAGAGGTGAGTCAGCAACATCTTGAAAATCCGTTTCATTTTTGAAATTCCGTAAAATTGTGGTAAAAGAAAAAATTTTTCACAAACTTTTCATCAGTAAATCAGTAAAAAATAGTTACAAAACCCGTATCTCTATTTTCAATGTTTCAGACGTCCTGTCGACTTGTCCCCAAAGGTCACTGTCACCCAACTCCAACATATTGAACGTGGAAGCAAAGGGCATGATGGAGTGAACATCATCGAGAAGAACTGGAGCACTGGAGGATGTAAGATATTCACAAAACTATAAATTTCATTCATTCCTAATATTTATTTCAGCCGTCCCACCAAGTGAAGCCGGATTCGGAAGCGAGTATGGACCGGGAAGTGGTAGAAACTCTCGTGCGGGAGGTGGTGCATTTAGCCCAGAACCATTCCCAAAACCAGCAGCAAACCTGGGAAATGGTAAACCAGCTGCTGCTCCACCAGCGAATGATTTTGGAAACTACCAACCAAAGTCCGGTAAGTCCTTGTAAATCATTGTTATTTTGTGTCCAGTCGGTTTTTGAATTCCATTCCAATACCTGCTAGAATGTTTTTCCAACCTCTTGTCTTTCCCTTTTCCCTACTGTCCATTTCAGATCCTTATCCAGCGGTCGCCCGTCCAGTTGGTGGACTTGGTGGAGATGGAGGCAATCCATTCGGTGGATCTCAATCCAACTTGGGACCAAAGGATGGTCGTAACAGTGGTAATTTCCCAAACTTTCTCTTTTCAAGTGTCTTTTATCCCAATGTCACCTAAATTCGTAAAGAAAGAAATAATTCGGAGTTGTCCTGAAAAGTTCAGCTGTGTTGTCAAAAATATGGTACATTACCCCAAAAACAAATCTCTTTGCAGTCGCCTCGTCTGTTTTCTCCGACCCATCTTACCGTCTTGACACCAAAACCGGATACCTCATCACCAATCCACGTGAATTGATTCATCAATTCGCTACGATGACTCCAGTGGCCACTATTGACGATAGCGTCAACAACACGCCAGCCACTCACATTACCCAGAAACAAAGCTACTACAAGAGAACCGAAGAAACTACTGAGTGAGTGGAAAATCGAAAAAGTTTCGGACCAGAATTATTTCCAGAGAACAATTTGCACCACATGCTCCATACAGAGCCAACCACCCAGTCGCTTCACCCAACAAATTTGTTCGCCAACTTCGTGATGACAGTAAGCCTTACTTTTTGATGAAATTTCTATGAAATTTATTGCAGATCTGACTCATAGCCAACGTGAAGCTAACACTCATACCGAACCAGCCTATCAAAGAGATCCAAACTACAACCAGCGGGTCCAGGAAATCAGAACCAAGACCACCAGTTATTCGAGGTAACCAAAATAAGTTTCTGTTATCACTTATATTCATTAAGTTTCAGAGGTGGAGATGACATTGACCAACTCACTCAACAGCTCGTCACCGGAATGCAAGTTGGAAAGTCACGATACAACTAAACTCAAAAAAACACCATTTATTCTACTGAAGTACTGTACCTAAAGCTTCTGACAACCGCCATTCTCTTCAAATTTTCCGTTTTTCTTCCTTCCGCCCTGCTCCAATTTTATATTCAGTATTTTTGTTCCACCATTTGATGTCATCGATATTTTATTCAACGTACTCATTATCAATAACCAATCACTCTGACTCAATACAATATACAAAAATATAATTTATGTTTACAACTTTGATTTCTTGGCCTTCTCAAGGAGGGTTTGAAGTTTTTGGAGAAGCATTACGTTTCCTTTCACTTTCAGTTTTCCACTCATGAATGCCTGTAAAGTAATGTTTGATGGAATGAGAGCTTAGTGCGTTAAGTGATAACACAAACCTTTTGGGCATTCAATTTTCCGGCTGCAATGTCAACAAAATCGCTATCAGCAACAGTGACCGTCGCATTTGGTTTCTCTCCGTTCTGTACATCACCCAAGTATACGGATGGGTTGGCACTCTTGAAGTCGAGAGCTGAAAACACAAATTATTACTAATGGGAGCTTCGTTCAGAAAACTCACTGAATTTTCCAAGTTCGTTCTTTCCATCAGTGATGACATAGAGAACAATAGACTTCAATGGTTTCACAGCATTTGGATCAGCCTTCACACCATCAGCCATTTCTTGGAAGAGAGCACTACTCTTGATGTTTGATGGGAATGCACCTCCAGATGCACCTCCAGCGGCACTTCCATTTCCAGATGAAGACCCATGCTCCTCAAGAATCGAAACAAGTCTAGCACCTTGTTCAGCGATAGTTCCAATGAACTCAGCTCCATTCATATTGGTGATGGTGGACCAGTTCTTGGCGATATCATCAGCTGTGGCATGGGAGATAACCTTTCCCTTGGACTTGTAGTACTGAATCGTTCCGTACCATCCTGCTCCAGCTTCGAAAACTTTACCGGACTCTTCGAAGGAGTCATGAACCATGTAAGTCACCAGTGGAGTGACAAACTCTGGTTTCAAAGCATCCACAAGATTCTAAAATTTATTGTTGAATAATGGAAAACCAGAAAACGAAAACTAACTTACCTGTGGCATGACAGTCTCTGTGAGTCTTGATCCGGCGGTTGGAACCAAAGTGTTTGCAAGAATGTTGTACTTTGCTCCTTCCTGGGCAAGGGAATTAGCAAAACCGATGAGTGCACTCTTGGCAGCAGCATAGTTAGCCTGTCCGAAGTTTCCGTGAACTCCAGCATTGGAAGAAGTGACAACAATACGTCCGTATTTCTGATCTCTCATGTATGGCCAGGCAGCCTTGGTGACTGCGTAAGCTCCTTTCACGTGGACCTTGAAGATAAGATCTGGAATTAACAGTTCGTAATTTTGGAAACATAGTTAAGATATGATAGTTACCCCAGTCAAGTTCGGTCATCTTCAGGAGAGAAACGTCACGGAGAATACCAGCATTGTTGATGACGATATCTGAACAAAATATCGTTTACACAAAACAAAAACCTAGATGATTACCAATTCTTCCGAAATTGTCAATCGCTGTCTTAACAATCTTGTCTCCAAACTCAACACTGTCATAGTTAGCAACAGCTTGTCCTCCAGCTGCCTTGATTTCTGCGACAACTTTGTCGGCCATTGAAGAAGAAGAAGATGTTCCATGTCTATCACCTCCGAGGTCATTCACAACAACTTTGCACCCTCTTTTGGCAAGTTCTACAGCGTATGTCTTACCAAGACCACCTCCGGCACCAGTCACAATAGCAACTTTTCCATCAAAGCGAAGAGCCATTTTGTTCTGAAAAACCAATTATATAGCGAAATACAGGTTTAGAACACTAAAAACAACCAAAAATGACAAAGAAGAAAAGAAAGATAATCAACTGATAGAGAAAAAGGGGCGATTGATTATATAGTTGACTACGCTGTGGTCTTCTCTTACCTCTCACATCTATTACTGTGCGACAAGAAAAAGTGTGTTGCGTATGATAAAGGTACACTCGAGTCAATTTTGGAGAGACATCACATTATCATTGGTATAAACAATTCAAATGACTGCTGGAAAAAAGTTGGAATGGTTCCGGTAAAATGGAAAAAAATTCAGTTCCGTGAAGAGTACGATCAAATAATTCTGTACTTGGTGATGGGATGATAAACGTGTCTCAGACAACCCAAGTTGTTCTACATACTCGAAATAGCAACAACAAAAAAAATCACCCTCGTAGAAGTCCAATTTTGTAGTTGACCCTTCTTTGGAAATTGTCCTTGGATCATTTTATCTGTAAGAATCGAAAACTTTCTTATCAACAAGAAACAATGTTTTTTCAAGTCAGCTAGTCTAATTGTTTCCCGGATCGGTATCTTTTGTTTAGTATTTTCACATAAATCATTTGGGGCGACTCATTTATCTGGTTAACATGATTTAACAATTGTAGAAAACATAATAAACACAGAAAATGAGTTTTGGGAAAACCAGGGGGGAGGGGGAATTGTATAAGGCATTGTAAGCGAAAAAAAGAAATAAGGCGACAAATCAGATACAAGTAAAACCGAAACTGGCAATTAAACAGAATTGAAAAAATGAAAAAATGACGATACACCACACAGAGCTATGACCAGTCTAGAAAAGTTATGAAAGATGTTGTAAGAAAAGAACGAGTTTACCGTGATATAAGTTCCGAATCGAATGAGGTGAGGGGTTGGGGGGAGAAGCACGACACTGAAAAAAAGAAGCGGGTATGGTGGGCAATGACAGGAAATACACATGTACAAAAAAGAACGACGAATGACAGAGTATGAAACAATAAAAAAAGGATAATGAAAATTCTAACAAAATGTACAATTCAAAACAAGCATGAAAAAATGTACAAGAAATAAGAAAAAATGATTGGGAAGTATTCAATTACTTGTTGACACCTCCAGGCACATCTTTCTCTCCCCATTTCCGCCGTTCATCTTGATAAGTGTCCGGACGAAGTTGGTTTCGTAGACCACCAAGAAGTTGGTAAGTTACTTGAGTGGCCATAACAATTGGTCCCAAGAATGTTGGAACTGCGTATCGGAATGCGCTACGCACGACGGAGTTTCCAGAGGCACGATCTTCCTGAGCAGCCAACTCGAGGTCATCTCTGGTTTGGTGGTACCCCTAAAAACAAAATGAAATAAATAAAATAATTGGGAAAAAGGATTTTGAACTCACATCATAAAGAATTCCATAAGCCAACTGCAAACTGTGACGGACATCTGTTGGATTGGTGCCGTGGTTTCGGTTGTATCTTCTAGATCTTCTCGTGGATGGATCATCCGGCTTGATTTCATTCATAGTCATTTCAGCGAGACTCTGAACAAAGCCAGTGACTGTCTGGGCCATTCCAACAATTCCAGCCGCTGAGGAGACACTGAATGATCCCACTCCTCTTTGCACTCCTTTCATCACATTTCCATCATTTTTGCGGAATTCGGAAACTGGCATCCAGAACAGATCAACCACGCCTCTTCCAATTTGAACCAGTGGGCTGATTGGTCCATAGCTTGCGATTACACTCGGCATGTTAGTCAGCATGTCTCCAGACCATTCTCCTATGGCGTGTTGCATACAACGTCCAGATCCCAGCAATCCGGTACGTGTATTGATCTTTTTGAGGGTGATAGGCATCTGGTTGAGCTGACCGAATGCCATAAGAAGACCGACGATTGCTCCCTGCTTCTCCATGGTGATCTTCCGTTTTCCTTGGTAGTCCACATAAATGTTGACGGATGGAGAGAATACGAATTGCTTGAAGAATGTTTCGCCTCTTTCAACAGCCTCTTGAATCTCCTTGTCTCTTTCCTCTTCTTCCTTCTTTTGCTCTTCTTCCATTTCTTCTTCAACTTTTTGTTTCTCCTCATCTTCATCATCGTCGAGACCATCCAAGAAGTTCTGAAATTAAAATAACGTTGTCGAATATTGTTCACTTCCATGAATTTATATAAAACTTACTGAATGTTCCTCCAAATCATCACTGGTATCCACTAAATTGTGAACGCTTTGAGTTGGATGAATTGATCCCATCATAGTAGACCGCAAAAGGATATCATCATTCGAGAGTGGTTGTTGTGGCATCTTAAGTGGTGGGAGTTCTCTTTTTACACTTCGTGCAGATCTGAGTGGACTTGACGGCATTGGAGAATTCATTGATCCTTGTCCAGACTCCTCTTCATCCATCAAATTCAACGTTTGCAACTCTTCACACTTCATCGTTTTTGAAGTGTGGTAATGGTCATTTTGGGTGTGATCAGTGAAGTGGTCGATACTGTCATCCTCATCAGCCCAGTCACCGGCGAGATCAGAGAGATCAGCTGGGTTCGCAGGATCGAAAGATTCGTGTAACTTCTGATGTTGAGACGTGTGTGGGACAACAAAATCAGTTTTCGGCTCATCTTCTTCATCGCTAGATTCGGATTCGGATTCTGAGTCATTGAACAGTGGACTTGATTTTGATTTTCCCATTAAATTGATTCTTCGGAGTTCTTCATTAATGTTGAAATTTCCCATTTCTTCGATTTGAATCTGAAAAAATCAAAATATCAGTTTGAAATCAAAAAAAAACTATGAGTGTCTTACCGGGTCAACGGGCTCATCGTCCACATCGTTCTTTGGAGATTCGAAGATTCTGCCTAAAACGAACAATTTATTGATTATACCCTCATATATATCAGTTATACCGATAGAAACAGCGGAAGCGGTTAGAGGAGCGTCAATAATTGGACGTTTGACAGGAGATTGATGGTTGGATGAGATTTTCTCGAGGTACGACAGGTCACCTGAAATAATTAGTATGTTAGTGCTTTCAGAAAATGTTAAATTCTCAAAAAAACATCTGTGGTAGTTGTTATTAATAAAATACTTACCAAGTGGTGTAGCTGGTTGTACTGGAGATGGTTGTAGTGGTTCCAGAGTCATTGCAGGCTCCGGGATGCTTGGGTACATACGTGGGGCAACGTCTCCTTCTGATGATGAAACCGATGTCTTCGGGGAAGTTTTTCTTGAGCTAGGCTCTGCTGGAACTTCGATGACTGGTCGTTGAATCAGTGGGTTCATCTGGTTTTTGGGGAGATCGAGAAGTCTGGATGTTTCTTCAAAGAATTCAATCAGGAACTCCATAGTGTCTTGGTCGACGTTGATTTTGATAGGAAGCATGGAAACTCTCATCTTTCCTTCCTTTGATTGAGACTCAGCTATTCTCACACTGAAGATCGGAGCACTTCCACGTCTCGGTTGATTCAGCACGGAATACTGGTAAAGCATATTTTGGATGGTACTTGCTTTCACACAGTCCTTAATAACAACATCACCGATTTGGAAGAGGGAAGTTGACAGAAGAGGAGCGTTTTTCTCGAAGACCTGTTTCAAATAGGTGATCCTATTCAACTCAAGAACCACGAACGCTGAGTGATCTCGGTTGGGTCCACCCGCTGAGTTCTTCTCAATTTTCTGTTCTGGTCCATATCCATTTCTGTATTCCTCGGTGCAATAAGTTCTGATAGGCGATGGAGTAGTTGACAGATCATTACCAGCGTACAAGCTGAGTCGGAGTGTCACATCTTTCAAGAAGTATCTCAAAGCCGGTGTCCAGTTCCCAGACATCGTTTGGTACAATCCGTCGTTCCCACTTTCTTCGATCGAATGGAAAAAGTCTTGTTTCGTGAGTGGCGGCTCGTCATACTTGTTCTTCGCTGTCATTGGTCTGACTCGAGATTCACCCGGAAGATTTGTTATCCCAGATCCAAATACGTTATCATCCACCATACAGAACTCTTCATCGGTGATCGTGTAGTTTTTGGTGGGATCGTCCATATTTTTTGATGGTTTGCGGGTAGGTTTCTTCGGTTTTGGTTTTGTCATTGTGAACTCTTTGACGGCATCCTCTCCAATAGCAATTCCAGCACTCTCATCGTTCTCGTCAACTGCTTCTCTGATCATTGCTTGAAGCCTTTTCTCAACATCATCAGGTAGCGCGGCACCGACTCCCATTTTTTGAATATGTTTGCTCCCTGTCGATGCATCACTCCAAACCGATTCTCCTGCTACGCTTTTCGCGATATCCTCATTCTTCACCGACTTTTCCAACTCATCAGTTTCCTCCTCTGCGGGTGCTTTCACTGGAACCTGTCCGTGACTGGTATATTCCATCACCGTCTGAATAAAAGTGGCGAGGGAATCCGCACACGCCCATGCGTTTATGATGTCGTTTTGACAGCGGATTTCGAATGCAGGGGTGGTTCTCGAACCGGTCTCTTCTCCGACAGCGAATAAAATGTCTAGTTGAACTGAACCGAAATCGAGGAATGGAATGAACTTTTTGGTTGGCGCTTTTGGTGCTCCATATCCTTCAAATCTAACAGCATCCTTGAGGGAATCGTGACTCATGTACAATCGGCAGCTTTCAAAAATGCAGAGTGTCTGAAATAGAGAAAATCAAAAATTGACCGGAATTTTCAATATTCAACAAACCTTCGAGATGTTCATATCCGAAACAATCGAGCTGGCCAGATTACAATGTCCCAGAGCTGCTCTCAACTTCAGTTTACTGCTCGGGTTGATCCATGAGTGATCGTATCCAATGATTGCGTTTTCCAAACAAATGTGAAGGTCTGTTGAGACAGTTGGAAGCACATATCCAGGAATTGCGTAGTCTTGGAGAGTGAAGAGCTCTGATAGTTGAGTGATCCAGAACGCTCCCCAATTCTTGAATGGTTTTGCTTGAAGTTGAGAGTTTCTGATTGCAATTCCAACCAAAACATCTTTCACGTTGACATCCGGCTTGAAATTCATATGGAGAGCAACAGCGAAAGCATCTTCCGTAGAACCGGAACTCAACTCATCATTGGCAAGAACATATTCAAGTTGGTTCAAATCCTTATTCCATTTCCCAAAATCCTTGGCAGAAATAACATTTGGAATTTGTACTTTTGATGCATCCCCGCTTCCCACAGCAGCTTTCGAAGAGGTGAAATGGAAATACGTGTGGTTGATATCACCATGGTAACCGGCTGTTGTTCCAATGTGCACTTTTTCCAGATCGAGCGAAACCTGAGCGGCTTCTGGGGCTTTTTCGTCCTGTAATGTTTTTTTTCTTGTTTTCAAATTCATTTTTTTACACAATTTACCTCTTTAATTGAAGTGTTGCAAAGGATCGCACATTTTTTGGCATTGAGTGTCATCACGAAAGTGTGCGGCACATCTCTGTCAAAATCAATGGTGTCCACACTCTCTTTCAGCGTTAAAGCATCATCATCCGACTCAGAATGTTCACTCTCAGCTGAACAATTAAAAAGGTCAGTGCTTGAGAAACAACGAAAATGTGGGCTACCGTAGTTTTTAGGTGAGACACATTCTTGGAATGACTCAACCGGCTGCGCATTGATGACAGCATCCTCAGCACGGAAGGCCGGCGCGGCTGGTTGGAACAGAGCCAGGTCATTTACCAATCTGTTGTAAAGAATCTCTAAGAAACTTTTCTCTGGGATGTGCAGTTTTAAGACTGGAATTGTGAACAACATGAATGTTGACGCGAAATCTTCACAGTCTTTCTGGAAAGAGAGAATCTCTCGACGTGTTCCTGCTTGGATTATCTGAAAATTTATATTTTTGGTTAGTACTGAACTCAATAATTCAAATATTACCTCTTCCTTTTCTTCTCCATCATGTGACATATACGAGCGCGGAACTTTTGAGAATGGGCCTTCTTTCTTTGGATGAGCCATCATGATATCAGCAGACACAGATTTCAGCATACTTTCTGGGATGCTGCTTGATGTGGAATCTCTGCCTGGGATCTTTGTGTTTCCATTGAGCGCCAATTTCAAATTGATCTTATCGAATCCATTTTTGGAGGCATAGAGAACTCTCTGTTGCTCTTTTGGGATGTTTAGTCCATCTCCG
The DNA here is from genome assembly GCA_002259235.3 of Caenorhabditis latens. Classification (NCBI taxonomy): domain Eukaryota; kingdom Metazoa; phylum Nematoda; class Chromadorea; order Rhabditida; family Rhabditidae; genus Caenorhabditis; species Caenorhabditis latens. The sequence continues at coordinate 15,596,602 of CM056097.1, read as the reverse complement.
CAGAAGTCTCCAAACATTTCTGAGCACAAAATTTCGATGAAAGAGACATCTTTCCCGATTGGAATTGAAACATCGATTTCCTTGATTCCCAATGAAAGATATTCATTGTGCACATGCCTCTGGGAGAATGGAAGACGAGATCCAGTTGGGTCGCGGAGATCTGCTTTGGGAATTCTCAGGTCCACTTGCCAGTTAGGACACACGAGATTGAAAAGAGTCTTCGATTTTGCGTCATCTTCAGTGGCGTTCGCTTCGGCATAGAGGTCGTCCTTGAGTTGCGGCACTTTATTTCTGTAATAAAACCGTGCGTATTTTATTATTCTTACGAAATCTTATTGCTTACCTTTGTGCACCCTTTTCCGATTCATCATCAAAGAATGGTTTGCAGATTATCAGATTCGAGATGCGGTCAATGATTGAGAAATCCAGTTCCGAGCGCACTGCTCCAAGAAGAACATCAATTTTAGTCTCTCCCTTCTTCTCAGTCGATGTTCTCAGAACCATTTTGAAGTTGGGGTCACATTCCACATTTTCTTGGTTGGAATAATCCAGAATGTTGACGGTAAGCGGACCATTGTGACCTGGAGCGCTTTCTGGAGTAAGGTACTCCAACATATCAAAATATGTGGCATTAATGCGGCAAGAGAATGTGTCGACCGTTCCTATTCTTGAGCTGCTGGAAGTGACAGCCAAGGATCCTCCAATAATTCTCAAATGATCTTTTGGATAGAAGGCTTCTGCAGCTTGACGGATGTTGGCGAGTCCGTGTTTTGAGAGAAACGAAAATCCTTGAATCGCCTTGAAGAATTGCTTCGATTCCTTTTGAAGAGCATCCAGAACTTTTCCATAACCACCGTGTTGACGAGCATAGTCAGAAGACATGTAATCACAGTGTGGAATATACGCCAGCAGTGTTCCAATATGAGTTCGCACTGTGAATTCTTCTTTGACATTGCTGTTCGCTTCTGAAAAGTAAGTTCTTAATAATTTCAGCGTTTTTGTTATTTTATAGCGCCAATTGAGGTTTTAAAATGATGAAAAGTTAATTTTTTGATTTTTAATTTTCATAAAAAATTCAGTTCGATTTTTAAATTTAAAATTTGAATGATTTCTTTCGGAAACATTCCCCGCTAAAAACTGCATGGCTCAAAGCGAGTTTAGCAAATTAAAACATAGAAACTCATTTCATATTGATTTTCGATCGGATTCTGTACCGCCTAAGTAAAAATAACGCAAAAAAACTTACTCAAAGTCTTGAATTTCTCTTTCTCGCTTTTTTCCTTCTCTTTTTGTTTCAACGATTTTGCATTTTCGAATTCTTTGAACTCCTCTCCAGCATTCCAGTTACCGCCGAACGTTGGGACCGAGATTGGTGCTTCTGGCGTTTGATTTGGCTCCATATTCTTTGTCATGTTCTCATAGTCTTCTTTGCTCATCGGTTTTCCTTGCTCTTGAACGATAATTCCTTTTGGAGTTGTGATAGACAGGAAATATCTGAAAAATGAAGTTTGAAGTCTGGAAAATTTTCGAAATTTTGTTTGAAGTTACCTTTTTATGATTTCAATTTGAGATGCTGTTGCAAAGAAGTTCAATCCTTTCACAAAGATGTCTGTCTCAATTTTTGACTCCTCAATATCCGCCACATTAACATCGTTGGCTGCATTTTTTATCCGAAACACACAGGAAATGTCTCCGATAACCTCTCCACATTTGATGGGGTTTGAAAATAGCTCTGGTTCTGTCGGAGCAGTTCTCAATGTTTCGAGCTGGTCAGGCGACGTGGATTCTTGTGTCACTAAAATGTTTTTTGTTAGAAACCATTTCTTACATTTGATATAAGTAACTTACGTTTGTCATAACAAGAGTGGAACGCGTCCATGTCACTCATAGCCGATTGAAACATGTCTGGATGTGATGAATTGTAGACAGATTTTGTTGGTGACATCTGTTTTGCTTTTTCTCTTCTGATGTGCATGCTGGTGATGAGAATTTCATCCTCGTTTCCGTCGTTGGCGATTTCAGAGAAGACGTCGGTGTGGATAGAGACTCCTGTAAAAAGTTATCATAATTATCACCATTTTGTTTGATTTCTCTGACTAAAATTCAGTGATGATTGTAATTCTATCAACATTGGCAGATGTTAAATGAAAATAAAATGAATTCTAACTTTGAGAAAGTATCTCGGCGTCGCTGGTTGTCCCACAAAATTCATTCTCAGTGAAATACATAGGAAAAAGGTAGCATTTCATTTTTGTAGTTGACCATTTTTTGTTGTGACTAGTTTCTGAATTGTTACACTAAACGCAAGTGAACGACTCAAAAAAGTTTGAACAAAAAAGTGTCAACTACAAAAATGTAGTGCTATTTCAAATCTGTGTATTTCATTCAAAATTTACTTTGTAAAACATTTAGTGACGCCAAAGCATACTCCTCTGATCATTTTCAAATAAAAACAAACAATTTTTTATAACTTTCGCCAGTATTTTTTGACGCTTTCAAACACTTACCGTGGAATGTGAGGTTTTTATTCAAGTTGGTAGTCGATCCAACGCCATGTGGTTGAGTGGTTACCAAATCGGTTGCGTTCGTGTGGTCCATCTCACAAGAGCGCATCTGCTCATCCATAAATGTGATTTTCTGTACATGGATTTCAACGGCAGTGGCCATCTCTGATTTATTCTTTGGCTCGTTTTCAAACCGAAGTGTCAGATTATGAACAGTCAAGCAGAATCGGGACCACACGGCGTTGATGATTCCAGAAAAGCTGTCGGCGGTCTCTTCGTTTCCTTTGAAGTCCATTGTGATGCTATTTTCTTTGGAAACCTCATCAAACACACTTCTCGCCATATCGTCTGTGCTCAGGCTCATCAGGACGCTCTCAATCATAGAAGTTACTGAAACAATCAATTTTTGAAAAAATTAAGAAAGAAATTGAACTTACTTGTTTCCATGTCATCGAGTTTCACGACATCCGCTCCTCTGAATGTGAGTTGCAGATCTTCTATGCTCATTCTTGTTGGGTCCGTCATGATTCGCACCCAAGGGATCTCGATTTTGATCCTCCCCACGTATCCATCCACCAATTTCAGTGGGATACTTCCGGCGGCTAGAGCCGCACTGACTGCCTGAAATTTGGACATTTATATTTCATCATTTTGAATTTTAAAACTCACTCTAGTGTTGATATCTAGACATTCCAGTTCTAATGATCCGTTCGATAGCTCGATGGATAGCTGGTCAAATGATAAATTGTTGTCCAGCCATACCCCGAGGTATCTCTGTATCATTATTTTGCACCATACCCGATTTATGGTGTGCAGTGTCATGCCTGTAAAAATCTGAGTTATTTAACTGAAATTCGACATTTTTGTGATATAAGGAATGAGACTATACAATTATTTTCGTATTCAAACATTTTCAAAAGACGTGGATGTTTTTTGGTTGAGGCGACCCTTCTATTCTTATCAGTTAGTTCTATGACAATACAAGAGACCGTCGATAATAGAAACGGTAAAGGTGCTTGTCAACTGCTAGTCACCTGACATACAAGGGACTGTACATGTATCAAACAGAGAGAACCTGGCAAGAGCGGAAAACTAGAGATGGAAGGAAAAATCGAAAGGATGCGCCACGAACAAAGAGGAACCGACGGCTGAAGGTAAAAAGAGATGAAACACAGTAAATGGTAAAGGACAATGGCGCGCGACTGAATTAAGTGAGTAGAGTGAGAAAGTGAGACACTGAGAATGTATTAGTGACAGAAAGTACAGCAAAAGAAATTATATGTACAACTTTCCAGTTTTGTTTAAGCTTTAAAAGGAAACCGCGCTCTATCGGAAGCATCAAGCAGGAAAAATAGTAAAAAAATAGAAGGAAAAAAGAAGAGCCGGAGGAGAGGAGACATCGTGGTCCCATTTCTTTCTCCGGGAAAACAGCTGATGCTAACCAACACAAAGAGAAGAAAGAGTTGAACCGCGAGGCTAGCCTTGTGCCAGACAGTTGCTCTTTTCAATCCAGGTACTTTACTCTCTTTCTCTCTATCAAATTTCAGGACAATTGATGACCAGTGAATAGAAAAAAGAGTGTGATCGACTGGTGAGGGGGAGGTATTGTTCAAACCGGTTCTCATTATCATCATAGAATCTTGCTGAGGGATAGTTTACAGTGAGGGTGAGAAAGGAAAATGTTTTGAAAAAATTTTGAATTTCAAAGTGAAAAAGAAAAAGTTATTAGATAGTATTAGAATTAAACTTGTACATTTGCGAAAATTTTCTCTTTTTTGCGAGTTTCCGGGGAGAGAACTCAAACAAAACCTCTTCGACAAACAAACAGTTCTCTCAGGTATTTTGCCTCGCACTCTCTCCCTATACAAGCTCAATGTGCCCCCACTAATATTACCAAATATAGAAAAATGACAGTGATAGAAATATTCAGTTTTTCCTTTTTTTTCAGCCTGGCGCTGTCGGGAAGAGGGAAGAAAAACAAGACGCTCGTCTCTCAGCGCCCTACTTTTTTCAGACGCACACTCTCTCGCTATGTATATGTTCAACCCCGTTCCTTTTGGTCTAGAAAAAAAAAGGAATTTCAGTTTCGAAGAACGAGCAAGGGCAAGTTTGGCTGAGCAAGCAAGTGTGTTGAAATTCTATGCACATATTAATGGAGTAGGATTACCACTAGGTTCTTTCTTTTTTTAAACTTCGATGGGAAAACGGAATTTTTAACAAGTGGGAAGCGCTAGAGGATTTGAGAAAAGGCAAGAATAAGACAGATGGAATACGAGATAACATAAGTGCTCATGGTGGCCCACTGTGTGTTTGACCGGGAGAGGGATGTGAATAGTGGCGTTAGTAATGACCAGTGGTCCGCAGGATGCCCAAATAAAGGAGGACCTCATGGTCCGAAAGCACGTGAAAAGAGCGTGAGAATGAGAAACGCAGACGGATAGGAAAATTGAAAGGAGAAGTTATTGACTGTCGATTTGACTTGTGTATGAAGCTCCCGTTCTCGAGCAAGTCAGCCAGGTAGTGCTCAGTCTTGTTTGTGCTCTTTTAGATAACAGACAACAAGATGACAAATCAATAATAAGAAAAAAATATAAGACCTATAAGATAAGAACAAGATCACAAATACTGACGTGATGGACTAGGAGGTTGATGGAGATCACATGTTCGAAAGTTACACTAAGTGTCAAGTGGGAGAGAGAGTCTGATCGCCAAGAATTTCACTTTTTCGTCAGATTTCAACTTTCTTTTGAATTCCAAAGTGTACTATTCGAACTTTCAGTTCAATAAAACTGGTTAAGCGGCTAGAAACGTTTTAATCTAAACATGACCCCTGACATAAACTTGTTTATTTTGCCTGGGGAAGAGGATGAGAGTGCTCTATTTAAAACTTTCTATACATTGCCGGGGGAGCGAGAAGAGCACGAAAGCAAAAATGAAACGGAGAGCCACACGCCGCGATCACAAGACCGTGAGTTCCATTCCGTTTGATGAAGAATAATGGAAGAGTAGCCAGAACCAAGTACTAGTGCACTATAATGAGACTCATGCATATTTTCAGTGTCTTCTATCAATTATGTACTTAGAATGTAAGTCTTTTCCAAGGAAGGGCAAGTTAAAATGTCGGGGTTTTAAAAAACTACTTACGGGTATGTGCATAGAACAATGCAGTACGGATGTTGTCCAATGAAGCCATCGTTTTTGTAGCTGTAGATGGAAGGGCCGTAGACAAGAGACGTAGACAGTAAGAGAGCAACCGTTCTCAAGCACTGTCTTGTAAATGAGCGATCGGTGTACCGTCTCTCCGCCTTATTTGGCGATGTTAGACGTTGGTGGGTTAACGGTGGGTGGTCCCGGGCTGTGAGCGCTATTGGTGGTCCTTGCTAGCGGTGTGAGTGTAGAATCGCTTCGTCGTAAAGAACGTTTGTGTACAGAGGTCAGACCTCCTCCGAATGATTTAGCTCTCGGATCACGTCGGGTTACTGGATGTTGAAGAAATGCAATAATTTTAGCAAGTGTAATCGCATTATAACTTGAGTGTGACTGGAAAAGGTATTATGAAAACTGGGAAAAGACGTGTTAGAGCAATTAATTAGACGTATTATGAAACTCATAATTTCAAAAACTGGGTTTTCAAGGTTTGATTAAAATATGGTGAATGTCCCGTCTGACGAATGAATGAAATAGACTTTAGAGAAAATTTCAGGCAACGTGCTACACCCTCAGCTCACGTGAAAAGAGCAAAATTAAATATTCTAACGTACTTTTATAGTACTTTTGGCTAGGATAAGAAGTTTCCTGAATAGAAAAAGGGTATGAAAAGAGAATGTAAAGAAATGCAGACACCAACAACCACATTACTCCTCAACTCCAGGATTAGACAACTCCCAGAAGCTGCTCTCAGACATTTCTTTTTCTCCCTAAGAATGCCGCAACATGCTGATTTCTTCTCTTCCTTATTTTTTTCATTCCCTATTTGATATTCTTTGTTGCAAGTGATTCTTGGTTTGTTATGGTATTCCTCTTAATCCTTCCAGATTTTTTTTCATCCGAGAGATCATATATTTGGCCGGATGTTTTAGCCGGATTAAAAGTACAGTGGATCACAATTATTTTAATATCTCATTTTCCCATCCAAAAATACAATGCCCCGTAAGAGACAATAGCAATTTATTTGAGACAGATTGACGTCTTAATGAGCCATTGATGAGATGGCTTGTCACCTGTCCTGCAGACGTATAGTCCTTAATAGTGAGAATTGTCGGGTTGAGAACAAAAGTGTAGATCTAATCGTTCACATAATTATAAAAATTGCTATTAAACACATTTTTTGTTTTGGAATGGTGTGAATACGTAGGATTACAAAATGACTGACCAGCTGTTCTAAGTCCTTCAATTTGAAAACGTGGAAATGTCGAAATGTGAGCCTAAGATAGAGGGAACATTAAAATGTTAAAAGGGAAACCATGAGTCATATTGTGCAACTACCCTCAAGACCCACCACGTGAAAATATCTAATTTAGACTTCCTCCTGACCCGCATTCTATTTTCAAACTAGCGCTAATTTCTGATTCTCTGGGTGCCTACTGCTTTCCCTATTTTTCTCATTTCCTTTTCCTCCTCACTTTCTCATTTTCTATTCCATTGATTTCGACATGCACGCATCAAAACTTGACGTTTCCCGCTATTCTCCCTTTCTACGTGTTTCTGGTTTCTTGTTTCTTGATTATTCTATTTGTTTTCCCCGCTATAAATTAAATTTGACGGAATTAAGGTGAATAGTGTTTTTGGAAAATTTTACTCAAAAATATCCCAACTTGTGGGATTTCGAATGATTCGCTGTTTGAATTATTTATTTATTCAAGTTTGTTTGCCTTCAGAAAGCGATGACTCCTTTTAAGCAGCTGTCTCAAAATTTACGATCGCTAGACAAGTCATTTTGATGAGCGGAAACTCAAGAAAAATAAATGTCATTCGTTTTTTGGTCACATGAGAAAAATAACGTGACATTGGTCGACTCACCGGTAGCACGGAATCCAATATTCATGGCGAATGAACGGAAATAAATCAAAAAAGGAAATGTGACTATTCATGTGGTGCGACTGACACATATGTGATAGAATCAAGTGATGTTATGGAGTGTGAGAAAGTTTCTAATATTCAGAGAATAAAGAAAATCGGCAGTTGATTTGCTTACCAATTTCTTGAATGAATTGACTTGAATCAGATCTAACATTATTATGAATAAGTTGGAACCAATAATATGAACTGATAAATAGAACAAATTGGAAACTATACACATAGGCGTTGAAAAAAGCGCAACTTTGTAAGTCCTCGATCTTCGTCCATTTTTATAAATAATTGCGTAGCCGGGTGGGACCACAACTAGCCATATTACACAGCTGGCACTACACTAAAAGTGCAGAGACGGAAGACGACACAACCACTACTTTCTTATTTCTCAGAAATTTCCAAGAATTCTCAAAAAGAACATGTAAAGGAACACAAGCATTAGAAAAAAAACTCAAAGTTCACGTAAGCAAGGTTGTGACACACGAGAACTTACGCAATTTTTTGTTTGGGGTTAAATTCAAACTTTCGTAGTCGACAACCCTGAAAACTAGTTACCCAGCACGTGGATTCTCCGTTTGTGGAAGCGGAGGACAACAATAATAAGTAAACAACAATTGCTATACGATGAACGTGTCAGTTCATTTTTAGTCAAAGAGTTATCAGGAACTTGAACATAACAAATTTGAAAATGCAGGGTGTTGATAATTTGTACAATTTATTTTGCTGAAAATAGGAAATAAAAACATAATAAAAGTAGTACTATAGAAATAAAAATTTGAGAAACTAAAAAAGAAACCAGAATGTGTGACGACGGGGGATGGGGGAGACAATTTCAGAGTGGGCATAGAACACTAAGTTTGGTAAAGCATAGCAATTTCCATTATCTATTCAACAATCTGTGTACTAGATACATACGCATCAGACATTTGAGAAAAGAATAGAAGCAGCAGAAGCTGCAGGAAACGGAAGGAAACGAAAAAAGAAGAAAAAAGAAGAAGAAAAGAGAAAGAAAAGGCGTTTGTTAAATCGGAATTGAAATTAAAATTAGAATTACAAGTCGGTGTGGCGGGCGTGAATCTTCTGCAAATATTATTGAATTAGGCTCGGATTGTATTGAAAACGACGACGTTAGGAGGGGAACAATTGGGAAGGAAGTGGGTGAGAAAAACGGGAAGAAAGCTCATACATTCTCAGACGTCATTGAATCCATATCTTGGAACGACACGCTTTTCGTCGGCGAAAATTTGTTTTGCTCTAGCAGGATTCCTTTCGGCAGTTGGACTCTGAAATAAAATATTCAGACTGAGAAATAGAAATAATAAAAATTGTTTTCTCAGTTATTGATATTTTGAAAAAATCTTCTTTTTTTGAAATTTCAAAGTACAAAAACCTTCAGTTCGAATATTTCTGAATGACCTGCACCAACCTTACAAAGTCTCTGTCTGCCGATTCTTCAAAGTCAGTTCGAGACTCGTTCTTTTTCTTTTGTAAGAAAGAAATTTTGTGTCTCAACATCTCCATCGAAGCATTTCGTCTCAACTCATTTTTCACAACTCTGTTCACAAATTCCACTTCGTTCAATTGTAGACTCGAGACTGATGTGTCAGTGGAACCAGGAATTTTCGAGTAGACTCCACCACTATCCACACTTTCCATTGTTGAATTGTTACTAAAAGTTATGAAATATTAAAATGCAACCATAGAAAAACTGAATACCTAAGCCCCGGACTCGTGCTATTTACGAGTCTGTTCGGATGAAAATAACGGTTGAATCGGCAAATCGTTTTGACCTGAGGGGTGCTAAAGTCACAACCAAATCGGATATAGCTTCTGAAATAAGCGTCAATATTTACGTGTGAGTAGGAATAACAAAAATAGAATACCTCAAATGTTCCACAAACAAAAGAGCATCCCCAGTAGCAAATTCGAAGATTCCCAAATTTTCAATACCGAATCCGACACAGTGTTCTCCAGTGCCAACCCTAAAATGCGAATATACTATTCATAGTAATGTGATTATAACATACCAATGCAGAGATTGATACGGAATGCAATGAATGCTGCTTGGCCCACTGATTTGAAGATGTTCGTTCAGTGACAAGTTGTAGACCCCTTCTGTTCCTTCCCGTCCGTTTATTTGTTTCAGTTTCAGCATTGTATATGTTTCAGCTGAAAAAAAAACACTTCGTACAAAACCAGTTTTCAAACGATACTATCCACATACGAAATTCAAAGTATTCTTCTTCTTCCGTTGGGGAGTCCAATGAAGTACTCGGGGCAATTGTGACATATTGCATCTGTAAATTCATCATGATGTTTATCTTCTTTTGCTGGTTTTTTATTATTGTTGTAATCATTTTTTACATCGGGAAGAACGCTTCATGCTTCTTGATTCTTCTTGAGAAACTGCAACAGATGGCAGTATTTTGAAATTGATCCAATAACTATACGTGGGGACAAACAACACAATGTTCAATTTTCTTTTACGTAAACAGTGGCGCAACCTCAACCGGTTGAGAGGTGTCTGGGGTGTCTGCCACCTGACACGCTACTAAATTTCGACCTCTTTTCAATTTACGCCACGCACAATGAAGCATGCTATGCCACTGCAAAAATGCGAATTTCTCTCAGTGGGGGTTAGTTTCTTAGTGATAAAAAAATTTTCTAGACGTGGATGAATGAGTAATCAAAACAATTTCACGGACTAACATTTTCAATTCCATAATTGAAGAAATGACTCATAGACATTCAATTTCACATATAACACTTTTGTACTAGTAAGACATGTGTACTTTTTGCAATTCGTAATATCCGACAAAATTTTTTTTAAGGGATTGCGAATAGCTTACCTTTTTTGGAAAACAGATAGAACTAAGAACATCCATAATCTTCTGTAGCTCTTCACTTGAAAACTGCACAAACGAGTCATCTTTATATTGCACTTTCACATAAGACGCTCCACTCTCAGTTTTCGCTGGTTTCAAAGAAACAACATTGTCAAGTAGTATCGTTTTTGCAGGTTCCCTCTTTTTGCTATCACTTTGGAATAATTCAATTCTTGCCTTCCCTAACGAGTTTTCTTCGAAGAAGCTGGCAATGTAGGACTTCCATTTCTGAAACCGGGGATAAGGTTATTCAAAATTTAGTAAATTATTTCTGCAGTTACCTTCCCGATCAGCTTATCTTGATAAAGTTGCACTTCGGTTGTTAGAAGTGGCTCCATCGCCTTTAAGTATCTCGTTGGAAGGAAGTTGGAAAACGCCTGCAGAATGAATAAAATGTTATTGAGGGAAGAAATGAAGAAAAGAAGAAGAAGAAAAATGTGCAGTTTTGTTTACAAAGAAGGTCGGCAGCAAAAAAGTACAATGTGGATTTTGATTAAAAAGTAAAACCTGGCATCATAATTTCATTTTCAAATTTCTCGAATCATTAGTCGCCGCTAAGTCTCAGACCTACCACACAAACATAAAAACGCGAGCTGTCAAACAAAGTGACGACATTATCACGCACATTAATACGGACACGGTCGTGATGTTGCCGAGACAAGGAAGGCAATAGTTATATCGGATTTAAAAACTTTAGAACAAGTTGGAGAAGAAGAACTAAATGTAATTTCCTAACATTGCCTTGTACGGCATCTCTTTGAGTGAGCTTATGTTCCCATGCGCGTGTCCTCTTCACTCGAGAAAGATAACACTAGAGACCAAGTTCAAGACGGTAAGACATACCTGACAGATTATTTGTATTGAGTACATAATTTTAGGATTAGTGGAAAGTAACGACGAGCGTGGCATGTTCGATTTTGATCATAGGCCAGATTTTTTGACTGGGGAGAAGGGAATAAAAATAAAGTGATGAATGAAATGAAGAGAGCTAAACCATACTACCACGTATATCTATTTGCATTACAACCACTCAGATTCCCACCAATTTTTGTGACAAACATTCGAAAGACACTTGTTGCACACTCACACACGTACAGTGATTGACCGTTCGTGTTTGATGGTCTCAAGATGATAAGAGAAATGATTTAGAGATGAGCCCTGAGATTCTTAGAGCTGATTAAAAGGAATCGTAGATATTAAAACAGGAATAGAAATAATCGGAAGTAAGAGAGTAAGACGTTTAGAATCAAACATCAAAAATATACTTTTAGTGATGAAGAGCGAAATTTCAAAAGAGAGTTCCATATGAACATTCATTTCTTATTTGGATACAAAAAAAAAGAGAATTGCTCTGCTCAGAAAACGTGTTTACGACACCTATGATGGTCTCATTGAACAAAAGAAGGAAATAAAGTATTCGTGGTCTCAGTTACACTATTAATGTGCTAGGAAAGGAAGAAGGGCATGAATAAGCAATTGAATAGAACACCTTCCAAGAAGATAGAATATGGAGAGTAGAAAGTATAGCCAAAAAGGTTTTGAATTTCATTTGGTTTCGCATGTAAAAAAACGAACGGATTGCTGCCTACGCCCTTCAAACTTGTTCCGTACATTAACATGCTTTCAAGGAACGAGGAAACTATATCAGTTGTCGTTGGAGCGTGCATGAATTAAAGCAAAAAAGGGCGGAATTGAGAAAAACGAGAGAAGAAAAATAGAGTCGTTCAGAAAATAACACAGCACCGTCGTTTTCTGTTTGAAATCGGCTTATCAGAGGCCATTCTCCCAATTATTGACTGTTCGGTTTTCTTGAGGGAGGTTTCTAGGATTGGTCTTAGAAGAAAAGAGAAGAGACAAAATAAACCCAAACCATACGGAAAGAGAACAAGGTGGAAACGAATCAAATGGGACGACTAGCCATAAAAAGCGGTTGGTGCGGACTGTATCAAGTTGTATAATTTATAGAGAAGGAACATACACAAAGTGTTTCATGGTGAAAGCGGCGCAGGTCAGTTTCATTTGAGTGATCCGTTGCCGATTATCAGTACGAACCTGGGTAAACATTGAAGTTTGCCCAATACTGATGACAGGCCCCTCTACCATTTGAAACATGTCTGAGGCTGGGTATTTGATTAGGAGGTTAGGTTGAAAAGAAAGTTGGAATACAACTTGGTATTAGAAAATGTAAACACTCGTAAGTGGTTACCCAGAGTTCAGTGAAAAGTGAAATCAAAATTTCTGTTGATCTCAGAAATCATCTTAGAAATCAGAAATCTATGTTATTTACAAATCGGATGAAACTGTAAGCTCAAAAATCATTAAGTTGTTTTTACAGTTTTTTAGTAGAAAAGTTGCGAAATTTCCCTCAAAATTCTGCAATAATTAAGTGCATCTTAATTGAATTTCCTTCGAGACTTGAAATGATGAAATATGAGTTCCTCTGAGAAGAATCCATGCGAACTTCCTGCTGTTCACATGGAAGAAAAATCAATTGAAATAAAACATGTGTGGCAGAATGTTTTGATCGAATACACTAGAATAACTGAATGAATCATATAACCTATGGAAATTGTGTATGAAAAATCGATCAAAAACAGAAAAACGCCTCAAATAACGTTTCGAATAGTCCATTACTTGGAACAGAGGGAGAGAAACATAAGAGTCAAGAAAATAAGTGAGAAAGAGAGAAACGATACAATTGCCCTAATCAGTTAAAGTTTGCACAGCAAGAAGAGTCCAGTTGTTTTCTTTTGAGCAATGCCGACACACCGCAAACTTGTAATAAAAGTATAACAAGTGGAAGAACAAAAAGGCCGGGACCATCTGTTGATTGACCCTATCAACTTTATTACTGGTACTCGTTTTTGTGTGTGAACTGCAGAGATTCTCCTGTCACATGCATCTCTAGAGCGTAACAGAAAGAGTGAGTGAACAAGTCGAATGGAACTGAATAGTAGAATACAGGACGATGGATTAAATGGTTTTGATACATTCCAATTCACTCCATACGTTCTGTTCCTTTCCGTTCTGGTCGCCGACACACTACACAATAGGAGAAGAACTTTTTCTACTGGCATGAGTGACAAAACTGAACGATAATTGAGCGGCAATGTGACAGTGATACTTTGTGGTGAGTCAAGCGGATAACCATTCCGAACAGATACACAAAAATGGAAGCGGGGATAGAAAAGAACAAAATTCTTGACTGTGAGACATGAGAAATCAAAAGAAAAAGAAGAGAAAGTTGTAGGTTTGCAATTTTGTAAACTTGAACTAAACCAGAATTGGGGACAAACTGAATTGGTAGGTCTAGTGAACTAATTTTCAGAATTGCAACGGTTCTTTTACGAAAAATAATTAAGAAAAATAAGGGACCAAAACTTATAGGATCGAGAGAAATTCTATTAAGAAACATTGGTGGCGATGATTCATAGAGTAACCGAATCAGTTTTAATGACGTAATTAAATACGGAACTTTCACGATTGGGAGGTCTGATTAAACGGCTACCTGATTGCGCAGGTGCGCGAAAAAGAGAAACAAAACCCCCTTGTTTGAAAGAATCTCACTTGTTGCCTAGTTTATCAATCAAATCGACACCTCCGCCTATCAGAAAAAGAAATATTGCGCTTGATCGGACCGGGGGGTAGGGTGAAACGAAACGAAAGGTGTTTCGTTTCTTTTTCGGTCACAGGAGAGGTTCTGGTGGCGGTAAAAGGAAAGGGAAACACTTGAGGAATATATATCATTACGAGATGATTGAAGGTCTACAAAAACGGAAGAAAAGATATGGGAGACTGGGGGGGGTGGGTAAAAGACAAAAACATGATAATGGATAGTGACAAGGACGAGTAATAGAAGTAATGGAAACGGATAACTGGTCGAGAGTAAAGTTTCTTGACGCGATTGACTATTAGATTTGAATAGTAGATAACAAAATGAAGAGTAGGGAGGAGGATTGATTAATGAAGAATTGGTTTTTGACACTGAGCGCGAGAATAAATTCCATTCGACAAATCGGGTGTGGAGAGAAAGATGAGTTTTCGATTGCTATCGACATGAGGTAATTAGCATGTCAGTATTAAATAAATAACATTTCCAATGACAGACAGGTAGGTAAATGTTGCAGGGCTGGCGCCAAATTTTTGATGGGAGAGGGAAAATGAAGCAATGTTGAAACTTTCTACCTGACTCTGCTAAAAGTTGAGGAGGAAATGAAAAAGAAGAGGAATTCAGCGTTTCCAAAACAAAACACATGATGACAAAAAATAATTTGAACATGGGAAAAGATGGGAAACCTCTTTCCAGTTTTCTGATAGATTTTTTTACAATATGGAGAGAGAGGGACTGAATTCAATTTCAGAACAGAACCGAGATTTAATTGCAGTTCTGGTTATTGCCATACGTATGGCTGGAAACTAACAAAGGAAGAGAACAAAACTGATACCCCATAATACTAATACAAATTCTAGATTGCTATGTGTGTGGAGTAGAGGAAAGCAGCCGCATCGTGAAGGTGTTTTTTCACTCTAACATTTTTGTTGTAACGTTTTTTTTGCAGAAGAGGAAAACATAAAAAAGAAAGAACTCAACCAATTGCACTAGCTTCTAGAGTTTATGGCAGTAAGTTATGTTAGAAAAAACGACAGAAAAGGGAAAAAAATGTGGTCGAGGAATGAGTGTTGGAGGGTAAGAAGAATGGGGAACTGTGATGTGCTGAATAATGTGATGGGAATTTGGGAAACGAGTGTATTGAGGAGCGCGAGCAACGGGGCAAGATGACGGAACAGGAAATATCTATCGAATGAGAAGCGGTAATTGAAATGACTCTCCATATGATAGATGACAGGGTGTCGCAGAAAAAGAGGCCATCGATGAGATGCGAATCACCTGCTCCTCTCCTCCCTCTTCTGGCCATCCATTCCTTATCCCCATCCATTTCCCGGCCTCTTCCCTTTTCGTCAAACCGCCTATGATAATTTCTAGAAGATTTATGAAGCTCTCTTGATGATGCGAGTCGCCGATGGTCAGTCATGTGAAACGATAGGGAGGGGGAGAACTAGATGCAAGCGTCAAAATGAATCATGAACTGTTTTTTTTGTCTTTCTTAGAGAAACTAAACACGAGATAAGAGACGGTTCATTATCCGATTCAACTTTTCTCCCAATTCATCAATTCATCACAATTTTTCTCTCATTTTCACAAACAGAATAACCTTCCCAGTAGTATGAAGCGTTTTTGAACAATAGCTATAGGTTTGGTATATGTATTACCCCACCCAATGTGGGAAAATTTTTCAAGGTCTCTTCATTCACTGTGAAAAAAAGGAGACCAGTGGACAGTGACGATGCGATATCATACAATGAATAAAATGATGAAGTACTACAAATACTGACCAGCGGAAATGCATTTGAAATTGTTGTGCCTGAATTATTAATTGGGAAAAAAGAAAAAGAAATAACTACTTATTTAAAAAAAAAGTTTATGAAACAACACATTTCAATTGAAGAAAGAAGCGAGGAAAAGAACTCAACTCGAAAATTTACAATTTCCATTTCTATTTACGCAGCGCATAATTCACGTATTTTTTCCAACTGACCGGAAACATGTATTGTGCTCGGACTTCTTTTACAAACACACGCACGGTATTGCACAAAGATCGCGCTGTACGCAAGTGTATATTTCGACAAAGTCAAAGTGAACATCTCGTATTTCTTTTTCGAGCAGAAGACCCAAATGTTGAGAATAAAAAGAAGCAGACCTAATTCCCAAAATCTAAACAATTCACTAACAAATTGTTTGTTGCACAATTTACAATAAGCAGATGGACCGATGGATTCTTTTCGTGTGCAGTGAAAAGTGTTCGCTAGGAAAAACTCGAAACATGTGTGAATCGAGCCACTTATCTCATGCTGGAAAATGTAGGGAGAGTACGAAACGCTTCTTCCTTCATGAAAAAGTGAGAACCACATGTTTCTATAGCTTTGGATTTTTTGTTGAGCATAAACCCATAAAATTGTGTGTTTCTTTCCCTCCCAACGCAAACTTTGTTATCAAAAAAGAAGCGAAGAGGGGTTTTGAGTTTGAAGACCATATAAAGAATGAACGTACTTCTTATCACATAACCAATTTTATTACAACGAAGCAAGGAATGGCAAAGGACACATGTATACTGACTATCCGGTAATAAAACTTAAATTATGAAGGATTGTGTCAGCTTAAGCGCTTTTGGAGGTGGCGAATCCAACTCTCTTGTTTCCGTGGTCGAAGACGGAGTAGAAGCGTCCAATGAAGACGTCTCCGAGAATCCAGAGTGGTCCAGCTGGGGCTGGGATGTCCATTCCCATGAATCCAGAGAGACAGGTCATTCCTCCGTTTCCGTTGGACATTTGCAGAATGTAGTCCTTTCCTTGGAGGTCGAAGTTTTGTCCTCCGAGAGTGAAGGTGATGTTTGGCAATGTTGGAATCTTGCTGCACTCAACCTCGTACTCTCCGTTGAAGAGTGGGATTCCTCCGATCTTGTGTTGGATCTTCTTGATCACATCAGTTGGTCCAGTGAGGAGGGAAGTTCCGGTATCAACAATAGAGTCGATTGGTCCGTTGGTGTAAGTGGTTCCAGCAATGGTGACGGCTCCAAGCTTGATTCTCCAGTAATCCATAGAGACAAGTGGCTCCCAGGCGATGTTTCCGACGTAGTGGTTGGAGTCAGTATCGCAAAGGGTGATTTCTCCTCCGTTGGCGATATCATTGGCGTCACGGCTAAGCCAGAAAGCGAAGAGTTGGTTGGGGCAGATGGCGGAGTTGGCGAAGATCTGGTCCATTGGTTGGGAGATCTTGTTAACAGAGATAGTGTCCCATCCCATTCCAAAGATTCCGTCGAACTTGGCAGCGACGAAGGTGATTCCTGGCTCAGAGGTAGCGCAGGCCAATCCTTGGGTCTTGTCGGTACAGAAAGTGGTGTCGTGAGAGAACTGGAAAGATGATGAAGTTGATAAGAAAAACTTATGAGAATAATAAGCAACTTACGCAAACAACGTCGTTGTCAACGGTTCCCTTCATGGATCCAGTTCCGTATTGAATCTCGAAAGCGGCTCCAGTAGCAGTGCAGGTGGAAGACTTCTTGCAGTCGAACTATAACAAATAATACATGAATTTATCTAGGTTTTACCAAAAACTCACTCTGTTGTGCATTCTGCAGGCAATATCTCCGAATGGGCAGTTGGCGCATGGAACCCACAAGTTGGAAGATCCAGTATCGAACAAGACTTGGAAGTTTTGTGGTGGAGTTCCGATGGTGATTGGTCCGTAGTATTGAGCGTTGGAGTAATCGGAAAGTCCCTCGTTGAAGGCATCATTGTTTGGAACGTATCCCTTGATGTACTTGGTCTTAAGGTGCTCTTGGATGGCTGGGAACTTGAACTGCTCACGGGTGTAGGTACGCTTCTCGAGCTTGATTCTAAACATTCAACATGCATGAGAAGTAAAAAATTATTAAATCTAGGTAATTTTAATAATTAAAGTATGCAACTAACCTCTGGATGGCAGCAGCCACGGCGACAAGGGCCAGGAGAAGAAAAACGCGGCCAGTCATGGTGCGTTATCACTAACTGAAAGTTAGCAGCACGGTTTCTTTTATATGCGTCGCAAACTCTTGATGATATAAGTGTACGTCACGACCGTTTTTAGTGATAATTAGTGGAAGGAGGCTGGCTGAAAACGGAATTCTCCTCCTTCATCAAGTCAAACGTTTCGAGTCGTCTATTAAAACGCTGTACTTTGTGTGTAAAACGTGCGAGAAAACTATAAAAAACGAAGAGAGTCCGGGTCGACTTGCTGACAAGGATAGGTCTTGTTTTATAGCGTTCCTGTTTGACGTAGAAATGAATTGAAGTATTCTACTCTATTGTGAATAAAGAGTACTTGTCACTAACATGTATGATTTCTGTGATCAAAATAACAGTTCCAGCAATCCCAGTATTTGCTCTGCTGGTTAAGGTATTGTTAGGTTAGAAAAATTACGATTCCTAGCATATCAAAGTGTGTTCTTCTCGAAAATTCTAAACAGTCTCGAACTTTCTAGTCAACAAACCGTTAATCGGATTATTTCAAAATTGTCCACTAAAAGAGAATCGTCATTATCGTCAGATAGTCTAAAAGTTTTGCAATTTTGAAATGATAATGAGGTGATAGGAAGATGGCCTACGAAATGAAAATTGGACATTGGACGACCGATAAAAATTGTGTTCTTGATTTTGTGTCGATTCGTCATACGGGATTTAGGAAACAGGTGTGCATACATTTCAGAGATCATTGAAACAAAATTACCAAAACTAGTATGAGGTATTATTTTTGGTTTACGTTTTTTAAAACTGACAATTTGATTCGATTAAAACTCATAAATCTCATTGATTAAATTTCATAAATTTCAATTTTCGCACCCGCAATGCAGACCCATTCATTCATTGTTATCTCATTTTCCAATCGCTATCAATCAACAGAGCCACGTTAGTTCATCTCATCAAGTTCATCATGCTCTAAAATATATCGTCAACAATGATTTCTCCGGCGGGTCTCTCGATGGCTTCGTGTCGCTCAAACCACCAACCCAGTCGGAGGAGCGGTGTAAAAAGCAAAAGTTTGTGCGGATGGATGGCTAGAGCAGAGTCGTTGTAACGGATCTCGTTCCACACGCCACATCTCTCTCACACGAAATCTTCACTTAAAAATGAAAATTCGACTGCTTGGTTTATCGATATTTTGTTGGATACTACTAATCAGCATTGTTGATTCATTTAAAGCCCCTCAACATGTAACCGCTACTAAAGGAAAGTTTTTCGTGCACACTCTTCATTCTGCCAACTTTTTTCCGAGCACAGGTAACAGTTACTGGTACATAACGTGCTTCTGACGTGTTTTGTTGTTCAGTTAAAGTTAAGTGGGAAGCTACACTCAACAATAAGCCAGCTCTTCCCAAATGGCTTCGTCTATTGCCGTCTCGCCACCCGGAAATCGCTTATCTAATAGGTGATCGTTTAGTTTTATTACTAACCAATCAACATACTGAATACGAAAATCATCTTGTGATTTTTATCGCTTTTTATTTCAGGCACTCCGGTTACAAATGTACAGCATGTCACCCTACATGTGATAGCGAAACGACTGGATAACTTTGACATTCAACAACGAATGATTGTGATTAACTTAGTGGAAGACTGTTAGTTTTGTAAAAACATAAACATAACAAGTATTAAACATATATTTTAAGCGTTGTACCAAGGAAATACGCAACAGATTTTCGAGTTACCTGTAAACGGCCTCGATGTGGAAGATCTGGTTTCAAATCGAGAACGAAAAATAAGTGAGTAATACTAATGCACTGTTCTACTCACTATTTTGTGACGCATCATATTTTTTGTTCAGCACAACTCGAAAACGCATTACGTAACACATTCCGGGGTAAAAATGTGAACCCGTACATAGCAGGGATCCGGTCCAGATACATCATTCCTCGCGGCAAAGAACACATTTTCAAAAACAACGTTGGGTAAGAAAGCAAGCTTATCGATGATAAATATCTTAAAATTCAGAACAATGGTGTACATTGGAACTCAACAGAAGTTCTACCCAGGAACGCTTTCCATTGTGAAAAATCTGCAGACGGTGCCAGACTTTTGCACAAGACCTTCGACAGTCGTGATGAATAAGTATTTTGCACCGACTTTCTCAGTTGATTGGTGTAATGTTGCTGTGGTGAGTAGCAGGAAACCATCATGCTATATTATTATAGTTATATTTCTAGAGGAATATTTCATCAGTGGAAGATGAAATGTATGAAAAAATCACCAATGAGAATACTGAAGAGAAGCCAAAAAAAGATGCGGTTGTTGAGGTAAGCTTTGCATATTTCGTTCACTGAGTACGCCTCAAATACTCTTCTCTTTGCCTGCGGACCACCAACCTTACACCCCGAGCGGACCTTCCCCCGCACTAATGACCCTCGTTCTCCTCCTTCTCCGTTCGCCTAAACTATTTACATATCTTCTCCTTGAATACCTCTTTTCCCAACAGCAGCTGTGGTTGAGTGGTAGTGGTGCGGTACTTCGGTCCTCGTACTCTATGGTTCGACCCCGGCAGCGGTCAGAATGATGACGCTTCGGCCCATCCTCTTCAGATCGTGTATGTTAGGTGTGCTTCGGCCCCGAAAATCCCTGGTGTGCTTCGGCCCCGCTAAAAACGTACGATTCGTCATACGTTTTGCATTTTCCTATTTCAAAATGTTCTAATTTTAGATGTTTGATGATAAGTCTTGATTTATAACAAAAATGCGAAAAATTGGGTATTAAATAATTGTAGATATAAAACGGCAGATTCGTCCCACTTTTTGCACTTTTCAACCTGGATTTTCCTTTGATAATCACCCATTACAAATCGAGGTTTCTCGAAACTAAATTGGTTTGGACCCATTTCAATCAGCTTTCTTTTGAATGTGCCAGAGATTTTATGCCAAATCATCAGATTTTCTCTGCACCCTCTAGCACGAGAGATAGATGGACGAGGGAAAATATTCGGCTGTGTACTCCTCTCGGACAAGTGTATTTATTTTTCTTCTCGGTCTTCATCATGATGTATGCACATTATTTTGAACTATTTTGTGTAACTTCACCGTTTAAAAATATTTTGAAAGGTTTTTCTTGCATTTGAACTGAAATAATGTGTTAAAAATAGGATTATTCAGTGTTTTACCATGTAGGAAAATATAATCAATAACTAAAAGAGACTTCGAATTGCAGGAAACGAGTGACAAACCGGAACAACCACCACGAGAACTATATGGATACTCGGAACATGGATTCAGTATCGTACTGGTCGCCATCATCCTGGGAGTCTGTGCACTCCTCATTTTTGCATTGGTGCTTATTTTTTTTGGATCAAGAGAAGGACAGAAATGGAGAGACGACAAAACGTCTGGGTGTGTCTTATCGATATCAATCCCAAAATAATAACAAAAATATAAAAATATTCAGTGAAACCATGGGCGAGTTTGTCACAATTCGTGACAATCAAAAGAAGTTGCGAGAGCTTTCTCTTCAACGACAACTTCTGAGCATGGGACCAGACACCAACTCCACTGCTCCTTCTGGAATTCATTCATATCTGCAATCGAGAAGCAGGGCTCCAAGTAGCATCGCGAGATTCAGTAAGAGTGCAAGTAGACTTAACGATAGAGGTAAGTCCCCTCCATGACGCTGCTTATTAGACTTATCGTTTTTTTCAGAAGACACCATCGAACTTCTTCCATCCGTCGATCATGTCCCAGTTGGCAAGCAGACCGTTGCAGAAGCTGCCAAACAATGTGGAAGTTCCTTGCACCTGTACAGAAACCCGCTTAGTGATGAAAGCGATGAACAAGTCACTGAAAGCTCTGAAGATGAAAACTAGAATGCGTAATATTCATTCATAATATATTCAATAAAAGATCTCAATAATCAAAGATTGGAAGATTTGTGAATCTAGCAGTACACGACGTTGCAGTACAAGCAGTCGTAGCTCCTTCGAACTCATAGAACATAATAAGATTGGTGCCCTTGTGAAGGAAGTCGGATGGGATGTAGAGTGTTTGCTAAAAATTAAAGATATTATGCACCAAATAAAAACGTTTGACAGCTGACCTGTGGTCCGATAGAAGCCCAATATCTGCCAATGTTGTATTGGTTGATAGTAACAACTCCTTTACCCCATCCTCTGGTGTCGAGGAACGTGTCAACCGGATCCGTTTTGATATGTAAGTTTCCAATAAAAACAGATGGCTGGCCCACTACTGCTGATTGTGATCTCTAAAATAGAATTTCTTTGTTTTCAAGACCAATACAACCTATTTTGAAAGTGTCTCACTTCAAAATCCATGGTCTCAAAGATATGTTTCTGCAACTTCTCGTAGTTTTTGACGATGCTGATTTCATATGTTTCAATAGGCACTACACAACTCTCCCAATTTTCTAGAGTGATATTGTGCATGTACACGTTTCCTTGAATTCCCTGAAATTGAAAAGTTACAAAATTAGCATTTAAAGTAAGCTTACTCGAGACATGTCAGGATACATGTTATGAGCTCTACCAGTGATTTCCACAATAATTTCCAAAGAGTTGAACTGATTCAAGCAACCTTGCACATCAATCGTGTTATTGTGAATTGCACCGAATTGCTTGTAGAGGGCACCCTGAGAAACTTCATCTGATTTTTTGGCATCACTAAAGTGTCTTACCACAAAGTTCTGGTTCAAATATACGTATGCATTGTCAGCAAAGGTTGGTATGTAGAGTTGTCCGCATTCTATGATTGTCTAAAAAGTGAATAATCAAATATAACTATCTTAGCCACACATTTTACCGTGTTATAATAAACATAACCATAACCATTTCGAATGTACTCTGCGGTTCTTGGTGTCTCTGGACTTGCCCAGCACTCAGGGTTCACTCCTAAAATGAATCCTGACATTGTGTCAAACACAGTCAGCTCAACATCCGGATAGGCAACTCTGGGAAGATTCGAGGGTATGGGTGTTGGTGGATACGCCCATCCAGGAATGTTATTGATCCAGTATCTAATAGCAATGTATAGTTGATTTACGTCTCCAGCTTCAGATATTGGAGCGAATGAGTCGTAAGAGGTTGTTACTGGATATGGGTCAACTGCTCCGTTCCAATATCCAAAATTTGTTCCACCGTGTGTCATGTGGAAACTCATACTTGCTTTTAATGAAAATGCAGCTAAAAACGGAATAATACGCTGGAAATTTATCTCTGAGGAACTCACTTTTTGCAGTTTGAACAATTAGGTCATTTGAATACGGATCGTTCACAATTTTGCCCCAAAGTTTGAATGGATTAATCATAAACTGAGAAGCAACAGCGGGAGCTCCTAAAATGAACTTTCGATGAGTCAGCAGTGATAAACAGACAAACCTTGCATGAACGCTTTCTGCATGTTAAACCAACTTTGAACTTCGCCGTCCACAGCAGTGGGTACCATTTCAATTGTCGGTAGTACATTAGGTATAGTTCCGCACCGCAAGAATTGAATAACCGGAGCATCAACAGTAAACAGAACTACATCGTTTCCCAGGTGTTCTCTAACAAGATTAGCGAGTTGAAGCATGTAAAGCTGATCACAGATTCCAAGTTCTCCGTAGAAATGCTCAATCTGCACCATCAGAACTGGTCCAGCATTCTTTCTCATTAATGGAGCGACTTTCACGAGCAGATGTTTCCACCATTGAGTGACCTCCGCCATAAATCTGCAATGAACAATTTCTTCAATGAATTCAAATCAAATCCTTACGCTTGATCACTACTACGGTATTTTCCAATCTTCGTGTTTCTGATCAACCACCATGGGAGACCACCGTTGTCCCATTCAGCAGAAATGTAAGGTCCTTAATAAAATGAAGGTTTTTATATATCATAACTAGAATACAAATCATACCAACTCTAAGAATGGTGTACAATCCGTTAGCATATGCAGTTTTAATGAACTTCACCAAGTCCAAGTTACCGGAGAAAACAGGCGTTTCATCCTGAAACAACTGATGCAGGTTCCATGGAACTGGCACAGTGATTGCATTGAAACCAAGTGCACGAACTCTTTTCAGACGGTCATCCCATTTTAGGTGTGGAATTCGGAAGTAATGAATTTCACCAGCAATGTATGTGAACGGATCTCCGTCAAGTAAGAACTGGCTGTTGACAGTATCTATTTTGAATGATGGGGATGAGTCTTTTCTGGCAAATTAAGTTCAGTAGTTTTTCGACCTGTTTGTTATAATTACCCGACAACTGCAGAAACTGCCAAGCATAAAAATAGGAAAGCGAGTTCTCGACTCATGACTGCTGATGAGTGCGGAATAAAATCAGTGTATTATCAGTTCGTTAACTTTTGCTTCTTCATCACTTTTATGACAGGCAATTATCAAACGTCAAAAGTTGATGTTGAAATGAAAAATCAAGCTAAAAACAAATATTATTTGATTTTTCGAGAAAGCTTATTTCCAAAACTACGCGATTACTAAAAAAGAGTATTCGACGAAATTGAAAAGACAATCTGTTTATGAACATTTACAGTACCGGTCATAAAGAATGCAACATGTGTTGTTTTTAATGAAAAATGGTCGAATGTGTGAGTGTGTCACGGGCTCACTTAAAACCTCACAATGTTAACTGTTTATGTAGTGTACTGCAGAAAAATATAGCTTTCTTCTTGTAATTGACAACTTTTTTGTGTTCGCATTTTCTGACAAGTTGAAGGCAGTCAAAATTAACAGCTTGAAAGTTGACCGTTTTCAACTAAAAACTTCAAGTGTCCCATTTTTATGGTTTGGAAAGTTGTAAAAGTTCATGTGTTGTAATTTTTGCTTTAATTGATAGTTTGTATTGGTTTCTAAAAATAAGAAAAACATAACATAAAAACTTAATCAAATTGTCATTCATATACATCAAATACCATGATATTCATACAAACACATATTTCAAAAAAAATGATACAGTGTCCCATTTCAATATCTCATACGGGGACCTCCTCTGAAGAATCGTTCACCACGAGGAAGAATGGGACGTCCAAAGTTATTTCCATAACCTCCTCCACCTGCCATGCGATTGAACCCAAAATTGTTTCCATATCCATTACCACCACGGTTCCCGTAACCATATCCATTTGGCTGATTTGGAGACTTGGTAGGTTCCGTTGCTGCTCCTACACTTCCTTTGATTCCGTCGTCTACATTCGAGTCACCGTTTCCGCCATTGAATGGGTTCGGTCCGTTGTTGTACCCATTTCCATTTGGAAAGTTTCCACCTGGTTGGGGACCATTGTAACCATTTGGACCATTTCCTGTAAGATCTTGGTTCAAATCGAAGAAGAAGTTTTCCACACGAACCATTGGGCCACCAAGGTCCTTGACCCTCTCCATTAATCTGCCCATTGTTTGAGTTTTCTACAGTCGGTTTCTCTTCTTTCGTTCCGATGCTTCCTTTTATAGTATCATCCGGTGGAGGTGGCTGTGGACCACCGAATCCTATAATGTTCACCTACTATTCTTAAAATTGAGTTTTATATTTTATATCCCTTACCATTGGAGTTTGGTCCATTCCAATTGCCTATCGGGAAATTCCCTCCTTCTTCTCCGCCATTATTCCACATTCCATACCCATTCTGCTGTCTTTTTAGACGACTTTGATCAACAGCGATCCCTGTTTCTAGAATTTGTATTTATTTTGTTAACGTTTTTTTGGAGTTTTTAGGAACCCAAAAAACTATTTTAGGTTATATTTGAATAAGCAACACCTGACAGATCTCTTGGGATTTATTTGTCTATCAGCACTTCTTGTTTTGACACTTCTTTGTTCCGGACTATATACGAATAGAAAATCACGTACGTTTTGCCTCGCTGTTTATTTGTAACTCCTCCTGCGTCACAGCAGCAGCTACAAATTGAATCAGAAGAAACAGGGTTCCAAAAACTTTAAATTTCATTTCAAGTAAGGTTAGATGTTCCTGAAACTCTTCTTTTTTTGAAATAGAAAAATTGTTTCGAGGCGGAAAAATGATAGAACTACCGAGTGGTAAACATGGTTTTTGCGAATAGATGAGCTAACCGAATCACCACAAACGTTACCCTATTTATCCAATTTTCTCGAAAAATTTGCAATTCAAAAACCTGAGCCAGATGGTGATGCTCGTTTCCATTTTATTTTTCCTTTTTGGCATTTTTCTATTGCTTCTGGTTAAGACTCTACCACGATCAATGCTCTATGACTTTTCATCTATGTTTGTCCTTATTCAAATTATCAGTCTATTTTTACCAATTCCTCCATTATTTTCCGCGCATGAAGATTTTTGAATATTTATGAGCATTATTTGGCTAGCTGCCATCTATTGTGAGTGGGAAGAAGGCATGGTTATTCGAGAAGATGAATAAAGTTCAATTTGATTGAATTTAACGGATAAGGAAGCTGTCTACGATGAAATGCAACAAAAGGGATGGCGGATAGAAGCCAATAAAGAAGAAAAGAAAGAAGAAAAGGGAAGAAAAAGTAAAAGAAGTAGATAATCATTTTGAGCATTTCAACTTCTCCGTCACATTCAAGACTAAAAATACTTTCACTCGAGGCGATTTGTACCCGTCTCTTTATTTCGTATGCAAATCTGTGTTGGACAATCCTAAATTATTTGGCAAGTCTTGTTCCAAATTAGACTACTACATACTTTAGCTTCTGATTTCTGTGTTTTGTAGTGTTTTCTGATATATGTATGTGCAGACATTTTTACGAAATTCGCGTTCAGCATTTTTTTGAATTAGAAGTTTATGGTAGTTGCACTTTCATGAAAGTCGTGGTTCCAGACATGTAAAAATTGTATTTTTGGAGAACGACTGCTACAGTAAGATTTTGTAAAGTCAGAAAAGATATAAAATACTCATTCTGAGAAGTTGCTGTTGTACTCATTTCCTATATCAACTCACCAAGGTATGTCTGTAAAGATGTATACTGTAAAGTCATGCACATTCTGAGTGATTCACATAATGACTTAACCTCAATATCATGATCGTGTCTATATGTTTTCATCCCGGGTGTTAACCTTTACACCCATTCCCATTTACCACCTTTTGGTGCATTCCCAGTTTTTTTCCCGCATTCTAGGAAGAGACGATTTCTCCCTTCTCTATTTTCTGACCGCCAATTCTTGTTAGCACATCGAGCCATGAAAACCTGAATTGAGCTCATTTAGTAGACGAGCATGCTAGATGAGCACGTTGGGAAGGCGTGTGATGATGACGAACCCTGGTGCTCATCTATGCAACCTTTGCACATATCTCCAAGGTTTTGCTTTTCATTTCATAGACACGCTTCATTATTTCTGTGAATGGCTTGAATGATTTTTGAGAAAAAAGATTGATTTGCAATACGTTTTTCATTTGAAGAATTCGATGCAACTCTACTTTCAATGAACATCTCCCCTATCTTGATTGTTCTTTGAAAAACGAAATCTTGAATTCATTTCGAAAAATGGATGTTCATGCTTCGCCTCCGTCCCAAATGGCTTTCCCAGCTAAAAGGTATTTTTTGTTACCGCTGCATTTTATATTTCACATTGCTCTATAAAACGACGCTCTTCCGATATCTCATGAATTTTTCGTGATTCTGTTACATTTTTTGCTTCGCTTCCTTCTGTTTTATGAGTCTGCAGTTCCAAGTATGAACTTCAGTTGTGCAAGGTTAAAAAATATCTAAAAATCTACTGGTAGACTTTGGCGTCGCATTTTTTTTAGCGGGAACTCCGTGCTATATGTCAACGGAATAGGTCTCTGGAGATTGTATCTATCAAAATTTTCAATTTGATGGGATATCCCAAAGAGTGAAGGCTGATGCTTTGAAATGTTCGGACGACAAAGATTTCCCACATTTTCCAGTTTTTCCACGTTTTCAAGTTTTCGAGCTTGATGTGTGTTGACACTTTTGGAATTTTTTATTTCCCAACACAACCTGTTTCGGTTGCAATAAAAAATCAGCCAAAAATAAAATGGACGGTTTATTTGAAATTAATTTTTGTTAGTTCCTACGTCGCATTTTTCTTATATGGTATTTTGCCTTCATGACGCATTTAATAAGAAGTATAATATTTCAAATGGGAAAATTTGCAAATCGGATAAGGAGAAGTGCACTTCTAAAACCAAAACGATACATTCCCACAGTTTTTCTTCCAATTCCTTATTCTTCGTTTCTATCCAGCTTCCTTAGACAAAATCTGAGCCGTTCTTTACTATCAAATTTCATAATCTTCCTCCCATTTTCCCTTTCCTTTTCTCGTCATCGACCTCGTACCAAGGAATAGGAAAATCCTTTTTCTCCTATACTATTCTTTTTTCTACTGGAGCAATTGTCGAACTTCTTCCAGTTTTTCGCCTCCTATATATCCATTTCGTTATACCCCTATTCTTCGCCGCTCCCCCCTTCCCGTCAACTCGCTATTCAAAAATTTGGGAAGATCCTTTTTCGATGCTCTTCTTTTCTGTTTTCCGCTTTTTCCTGTGCGGTTTGTTCGTTTAGAGTGAAAGAATTGAGACAAGAAAGTAGAAGAAGAAGACGAAGGAAGGAAAACGCACCCGTTTCTATCTCTCTCCTAATTTTTTCGAGCTTTGCGGTACATGTGCCCCATTCGACATCAAATTTGTCTCCGGGTCTGTCCATCTAGTTCGGTTTTTTCAACATTATTTCTTAAATCAACCCGTCACAGAGTTTTTTTTTCTGTTTTTTTTTTCACTGTATCCTTCCTGCTTCAGAGTTTTCTCTTTCGAAGCTCAAAGTTCGTAGTTATGTGGTTTTGGTGTAAGACATACATAGATAACAAGCTTTTGCTTTCAACGGAAACTTGATACATTTCTCCTATTTCATTCTCGCAAAACACTGACTTCTTAGAATTTTTCAAACTTTGTTGTCTTTAGTTTACAGAATCTGAATTACATTTTATGGAAGAAAAGTTTTTAGACTGTATGCTTGAATACCTGTATGCTTGAATAATGCTTGAGCTTGAATATGCTTGACTGTATGCTTGAATACTTATTTTTCCTTCACCATATGAGTTCTCAAGCATAACACCGTTCTAAATAGCCTAATTTTGAAGAAATAACATAATAACATCCCGGCTCATTTACTTCCACACACATAAGTACACCATATTACAGCTCGCTTTTCAACATGACTTCCGTGTTCTTGTAAAGTTGTTCTGAGACCATTATAGTGAATTTAATCAGTTATAACAAAAAAAGTTCTAGTTATTTTTAGTTAGCCAATTTTGGCGCCTTCTAAGCAACTCAACCCAACTTTGCATTAAAAACCTTTTATTGCTTGTGATGTTTTTTTGTTGAGCAGCATAATATGTGATCACATCAAAAACAAAACACGTTTTGATGAGCTAATGCTAAAATAGACATCAACATTGTTTGTTCTATACTCCGAATAGAATATTGAACAGCGAGGCTTGAAGCGGTTGAATAATTTATCACCAAATTGGTTCCGATCTTGCATTTTATTCACTCCACCCACTTCCAGCCAAAATGTCGCGACATGAATCATGTGTCATGTTTTGACGGCGTTTTTTAACGATTTCACGGGACACATGAGCATCATCTCCCCCGTGGGAAGCAGTTGAAGAAAAAAAAAGATAGAAGACATAGGTACTCGAGGCGTGTCCACCACAAAACAGCTCGGACACTCGGCCGGTCGTCTAATCCCTCCAGCAATTGTCTGCTACCTTGTGCCACCCTTTTTTCTTTTCATAGTGCCCCCGGACAACGTTAATTGTATCATCGTTGATCAGCCGCCGACATTCGAAAGTTCTGATACACTTGGAGCCAATGTAATGTATCCGATGAGAAAGAGGTGAGTTCTTTGTGAGTTCTCCTATTTGAGTCCTTCTTTCCCGGAGGGCACTGCACGCCACATTTGTTTTCGTCACCGCATTAAATGAGAAACAACTGAAGATTGCTATCTGCTAAATCAAAAGAGAATGCCGAATAAAAAATAACTGCAGAATACGAGAGACTTCGAAGTGATCACATGATTTCTATTTCCTCTCATCCTGGGACTACGGTAGCATATGGAAGATAATCTTGGTGATCTGTGACGTTCATTTCATGTTTTCAAGAAGTGGATGAGAGTTGAAATAAAAAAATAGCTAGTCCTGTTGTGTTTTGCCGTGAGCTTTTGTTAGTAAACATATTTTAGCCTATAACCGACACGGAAACCAGAGTTTATTAGCATTGTTTTATTTCTCCTTTCGTTGTTTTATGCCGCCCGTCTTTGCTTTTTGACCAATTTATGAGCAGACCGGGAAGCAAATCGGTTGAACAAGAGAATGATCTTCAGAATTTTTGCGGCTTCTGCTTTTGCATTCATTTCCTCTTGTTCGCCACCATATTCTGATTTCACGACGTCTACACATGAGTTTTCGTGGGAACGCGTCAGTTCCTCCCCGCCGAAAAGTTGTGTTTTTATTCGAGGCACATAGAAGTCGGTAGTCTATTTTTTGCCCGTCTGGTAGTCAGATATTCTGATATAGTTGTTTTATTTTCTGCTAAGAATCTCGACTGGCCAACAGAAAACATTCACTGGTTTGCTATTGCAGTAAGTTTTCAGATCCCTCAGTTTGATATTCGTAAAAATATCTGAACAACTTTTTCGAGAAGTTGGAATTTTCGGATCCAATTACACTTACCCCTCTGTGAGTCTATTCTTCTGAACTGATAGTGGTTTTTTTCACAAAGGAACACTCTCTTCTTCAATTGTTTTTCCAGTTCTCCGATTTCGTCACAGACCTTAAGAGGTCGCGAAGCTCAAGAGGTGTACACTAGAACACAATTTTCTTCATTTTCTATTTAGAACACCAATTAGTTTTCAAGATTATCGCTCCAGCGTCTGTGCTGACGTCGACAGATATAAGGGTTCTAGTTTTTTGGATGGATGATTTCTTGAGAGACATTTACTGGGTGTGATTAAAACATGATCACTTTGACTTTCCCTCTTATAATTTTCAGAAATGTTTGTAAGAGATTTAGCTAATCTTACCAAAGAGCATTTTGGAAGGTCGAAAAGGATATCCTCTATTTTGCTTAAACGAATTTTGATTCACTAATTTATGGCGATGCGTCAGAATGCCTAGAATATCCGGAATAGATAGAGTATGCACGCAGAGTGCGAATTTGCGTAATTAGGGTTACACCTAATTGCATTCTTTGTTGATTATATTATTTGCAAAGAAAAAAAGAGAGAATACCAAAAATTGAAATTTTGGATAAGACAATGCAGATGTTTCCTGGTGTTTTTTGTTTTGAAGACTCCTCTGCTTGACTCATAATAACATTGCTCCAACAAGCTTTAAAACACAAAAAAAGCATTGCGTAGACAGCTGTGAAGTGTGATTTATGCAAATACGTTCAAAGGTTATCCCAGAAATAGAACTTGTTTATCCGCTCCTGCAGTCGGGGAAAGGCACGGTTTTGCTCAATTCCTGCGTCATCAGGAGTTCCGAGCGATCTTCAAAGAGAAACACCTGTTGGATCAGTGATCACAAAAACAAAATCATTTGTGAGCTGGTATCAGGTGGCATCAAGATAATGATGAAACATTTGTCTGGGGTAAGAAGAGCAAGTCTATCTATCTTTTAGCAGGAAATGAGAGAAAAATGGGACACCGTAAAAAGAAGAATGGTCATGACTACTTGATGATCCAGTGCAACCAGAACATATCTAGGAGGTTTTTTTTTCAGAGGATTCTGGCCAGTTCAATGCACAAAAGTGCCTAAAATTTTAGAATCCGGTTACTGACTGGCACTGGTCTTGAATGTGCTATTTCCTCGTTGCTGATCTGATCATCCACTGTTATCTTGATTATGTAATAGTTGTCCCTGAAAATCGGCTTATAACACGGTGCGTACATCTTTTTCCTTTTTCTGTCCTCTTTTTCCAGTTTTCACTGCTCATACTTTTGTCAGAATCGTTTTCTCAACTCGGAATAAATGAAATCTTGTTTCGATTGCTCTCACGTTTTTTTCCAGCCGTTTTTGCCCCACCAATTTAGAGCGGTTTATCCAATTTCCCCCGATCATACATAAACATGGGATGTGAATAGGACTGGGGGGGGGGGGGGTAAGAAAGAAGAAAATAAAGAAGAACACAAGCTTAAAAAGAAGGGGGTAAATAGGAGGGTAGAGTCAGAAAGAAAGGCAGATCTGCGAGAGTGTGTGCATGGCCTCAGTGCATCTCATCGCTAGTCGAGGTCCATCTCGTTCCCATTCATTCCTCTATTCATTGACCCCATATTCATCTGGATCCGTTTTTTCTCTACTCGGAAAAAACCTCACCGAGAGGCTTACTTGCGGTGGATCTGATCCTGGTCCGTCTCCTCCCTCTTCTACATTCCTTCCAGTAACACAGAACAGCTAGCTAAGCCTCCTTACCAGGGGTGTGGTCATTTTCATTCTCACTGCTTATTATTGTGAAGACCTTGCTCTTCTTCATTTCACTCATTCTGTTTTTCAATTTTCTTGAACGTTGTTCAAAAGGAAAACGAGAACAAAAAGATGAGAAGACATTATTCGTATCATGATCGTCCAGCAACCTATGCGCAGTGGTCTAAAAATAGACGACTATTGTTGTGCAAAATGCTTCCCAAGTGAGTTTACTCCCAATGACCACACAGAAGATCATGTCTATTTCTTGTCGCAAAAAAACGTTTAGCCGAGTGAAATACTGATCAAGACACAAATCTTAACTGATGGACTCGATTGAACTTTTGTGTTTTTGCACGGGTGTAATAAACAAAAAACCGAAAAAAAAAACGTTTAGTAAACATATTTGTCTGATGAAATCTTATTGTGAATTCAACAGCTGTTTACGTCACAGAGTCAGGGACCAACACGGGAAAATCCCCTTTTTCGAGTGTGCCTCAACTGTATTTATTCAATTCTCATTAAATCAGGGGACATGTGTTCGATGATCAAATCTTCCCTCTGGCATTGAAGAAGTCACGTTGTCTTGGAAAGATTAGAGTTTTTTCGGTAGCTAAATTTAACCGAAGATTCACAAAATTCATTCCAATTTCTTCGGTTGAAAATGGCAAAAATAGGCACATTCACACGGAGGTTTAAGCTCTGGATTCCCTATTTCTTCAACTCTATGGTTCAGAAATCATACAACTTGACGTTTTGAAGCTTCTATAAGAAAAAAACGTTCATGGCGTTCTATCACATCATCATCAAATTATGAGTGAATGATTTATTGCTATATTTTCTATTTTTAGTAGAAGAGAATAGTCAGATTTCAGACGTAAAAAGAGGAAGTGCATAGCCTAGTTCTATCGACATCATTCATTTTTTCTTCTTTCCAACAACCTTTTGTGCTGACTTAAATGATTGGAATTCATTAGTCACTGAAAATTTGTTTCCCCTTTCATAAAACTAAGCGTCTCATTTACTAGACTCACTTCTCTCACTAATTTCCATCTGTGCTTTTTCAACTATGCCACTCTTGAGGGCAACCGGTCATGGCTCATAAATTCTAGGGACCGCCCGAGAAGAGGTCGTATAATTTTTCGGCGGCTGAAAAAACTACTAGACATCTGGGGATGTGAATATTTCATGACCAGCGTTTTCCTTTCATTGCTGCACCACATTCAATTTTAGTTCGATGGATCTCTACAATTTTATCGTTCCTCGTTTCATTCATTTTTTTTTCAAATGTCAAAGTATAACTGAGAGTCTCATAGACTATAGTTCTTCATTAAGATGAATTCTTTCAGATCCATGACACTCTCGGTTCCTGATTGTGCAGAAGTCAACAGGATTCGGATGTCAAATCATCGCAAAATGAGCTTGGGAAGTGCACCACTGATTGCTAATGGAAGACCAAGTCCTCCTCCCAGAAGGACCAGTTTAGCAGGTATGGCTTCATTGTGGAAATACCAATTTGTTATGTTTGATGCACTGCAAACTGATGCAATGGGGGGGGGAAATAATAAAGTATTACAAAAAAATTGAATCAGTAATGGATTGTCTGGGCTAGGCGTAATTCAATTATCGGATCTATAGAAGAGCATTGCTAACAACATATACATGCAGATATATTGTAGATTGAAAAAATGTAAAAAGAACAAGAATCAGGAATGATAGGAAAATAATGGAAGAAATGTGATAGAAAATTGAATGGAATCGAAAAACTACTTCACAGTTGAATTTCCACATTTTATAGGAAAACTGTACCCCGACAAACTTTGTTTTGAAAATAATCAAGGAAACATCTCAACCAACTTCATATCTTCCTCTCCCCTAAAAGTTCGTCACCTCCATTCCAATAAACTTTTTCCAAATTAGTAACCAATTACTTCATTCAGCCCTCACGACTTTTTTTTCGAAATGCCATTTTCTGTAGAGAAAATGCCTTCCCCTTTTGCATTAGCTCCGTCCTCTTTTGAATCGTTCCATTTTATTTTATGGAGAACCCGAGATCTCAATCTCCTTTTGTGCAGAACGTCTTTTGAGAACCTCCCACAATCCGTTCGAGCCAGTTGAATATTCGCTCCATTTTATGCTTGCGTCTGCCTCCTGGCTGGTTTCGCTACGGTTTTCGTATCAGCGTACGGATTTTTTGAAAACATAAGATCAACATCCTTCTGCTTCTATATTCACGACTGTTGTTTGGTTTTTATCCATTCAATCTGAGTTGTACACCATTCAATCTGAGAAGAAGCTTTTTTTGAAAAGTACAAATGCAACGTCTTGGAGGTAAGGTCATTTGTTCTATGCATTTTCAAGAAGTTTCCGAAATAGATCCTCTAGTTTTAGGAAATATTCAAAAAGTAGTACTTCGAAAACTTTATTTCTTGGTGCTTCCACTTTTCCACGAAATTTCTTCAATTCTCAAAATAAGTGTATAAAGTAGGTGGAGAGCAAATGAAGGATGTCTTCGTACCTCCTCATTCCACTACTCTCACACTTTCTTTCCTCCAATTTTCATTTCATTTGGGTGAGAAGGACCACGGACCGCCGCTCTCCCCTTTGATGACGACACTATCGGTTTGGTGGTTGGGGGTTACACCCCGAATCGAGGCGTTGTTTGCCGACACAATGCTTCCTCGGCACCGGCACCGCCAGCCCATTTTCCCATTTTTCTAAAATGCTTCTTCCGATTTGAAATCTCGCTAATTCGAATGTAATTCAAACCGAGATGCCGTCATGAGCACTCTCCATTTCGGCGCTTTTTATCCTTCTGACGGTTCCTTTTTTTCATTTTCTACGATCCAATGTCATCGCCTTGACGGGCCGTAACAAGCGCCCAATTTTCTTTCGTATTCTGCCATTTCAAATGGCAATCTCGAGAATATTATGAATGCATTTACATTTGTGTTCTCCCTAAAAAATATTTCTTTTTATCGTTGTATAGTCATAAAATACATATTACTGACATATAAGATATAGTAATATTTGCTATACACATTTTTTTTCGAGTAAAATCATGATTGAGGGACTGACGTCGTTTTAAAATATTAGGGTAGCCGAACATTCAAAATGTTGAATTCATGAAAAGCTATATAGTACGGAAAATATTAAACTTCTGAAACTATCAAATTTTCGTATTTGAAAGTCACTGTTGTCTACAAGACTGCACTCATTTCCCATTTATCTTCTGTCTGTTGTTGTTTTTGTTTTTCCGCCAAACAATAGTTCTGGACAAAAATAAACCAATCAGGCCTATGTAGTATTTGACGTCACAGTTCCCGGAAAAGTTTTTTGGAGCTATAGTTCATGAATCATACATGTTCCATTTTTTGCTGGTCATCTCATTCATACATTTTTAAAAAGTGTGCTGTAAAAGTGTGTTGTAATCCCAAGGAAGTTGTCACGTCCACACGTTTCTTCCAGCAAACATTTTGCAGGAAGAGGGATTGATGGTCCGCGTGAAATTCCACATTTAGTTTTGTGGTTTTTGCTGCAAGGATGTGTGTACAGAAAGCAAATGAGCTTCCTTCATCTTTCATCCAATTCCTCTTCCTGTGTTTTGAAAGTCTTCTAGAAAAATTCAAAATTCAAGAATCACATCAGTGTTATTCTTCTCTTTTCCAGAAAGCATTCGCACCCTGGCGTTCACCGCTCGTCGAAACTCTTCTCCCCTTTACCGCAAGTCGACAAAAAAACTAAAGAAGAGTCGGCTTGTCGGTAAAAATGGTATTTGCAATGTTTACAACACCAACGTTCCCAAGAAAGACAGACAATATCTGCGGTAAGCTTTCCCTTTTAGAAATAGTTTTTTCTAGTCAAAAATAGCAAGTTTCAACAACAATTCTGTGGGCGGCAAGATATAAGAAAATGAAACAAAAGAACTTTTGATCAAAGTTTGAAGAATTTTAATAGAAAATGAAAGTGTGAAAACAAATTAAAGTTTTTTTTTCTGAAAGAGAAACATGGAAAGGACAAGACAAATACCAAACTTTCCAACTGTCAAAGTGCAATGGAGCATGAAAAGAAATAAACTTATGTACAGTAATTCTCAAAATTGCAGAGATATCTTCACCACTCTGATTGATGTCAAATGGCGATGGATGCTCATGTTATTTGCGTCGGCATTTGTGCTAAGGTCAGAATACTATAGTTATTAGGAAAATAACACCAGTCATATTTCAGTTGGAGCGTCTTCGGAACTGCTTATTATCTCATTTCTCTGGTACACGGGGATCTTTCTCTCCCAACTCCTGCCAATCATACAGCATGCATTATGAACCTTGACTCGGTATACTCTTCTTTCTTGTTTGCTGTTGAAACACATCATACCATTGGATACGGTCACAGGTAAGTTCAAAACATTTGAGATGGAGATTTAATAACGAGTATACTCTCAGATACATCACTACTGAATGTTATCTTGCCGGAGTAATTGTTTGCCTTCAAGCAATATGTGCTCTATTGTTGCAATCTTTTATGGTTGGAATTGTGTTTGCCAAAATGGCTAGACCTAAGAAACGAGCGGAGACTATTATCTTCAGGTAACTAGTTTAACATCTGAAAATCTTATCAATACTATTCCAGTGACAAAGCGGTTATCTGTTTACGTGACGGTCAATTATGTTTCCTCTGTCGTGTTGGAGATATGAGAAACACTCATTTAGTTGAGGCTCATGTCCGTCTCCAATTCATTACGGACCGCGAAACTAACGAGGGCGAGGTATTGTACTATTCTGCAGACTAAAAGATTTCATTTTGTTTGCCAACTTTCATCATATATTATTTCTTCAGATTGAGCCACTCCATCAATTTGAAATGAAGGTCGGACCTTCAATTTCCGACGACGACCGCCTTTTCCTGGTGAGTGACAGAGAACTGGGAGACAACTAAGAGTTCAAAGTTCGGAACTTAAAAAATGGGGACGAAAAAAAAAGAAGAAAACAGAAAATTGAAAAGAAAGGAACGAAAACTGAATTGAGTTAATCTCAAGTTCGGAGTCTAAGCGGACGCGCCGGAGGCAATGAAAGAGATTTCTCAGTGGAGATTGGGTGAAGAAAAAAGAACATAAATAAAAGAAGAACGTTCTTAATGAAAAGTCTACTTGGGAAAAAATTGAATAGGAAAGGAAAGGAAAACTACGTCAGTGCACTAATTAGAGAGTTCAATCAAGTTTTGGTTCTAGGTCATCAAAAATGCTTCTTAGCCAATAGTTAATTATGTTTGGTTCCAGGTCTGGCCAACTACCCTCTGCCATGTGATTGATTCCCGCAGCCCGCTCTACAACTACAATCAACAAAGCCTAATGTCCGCTCAATTCGAAATCATTGTTCTTTTGGAAGGAATCGTCGAGTCAACTGGAATGACTGCCCAAGCCAAGACTTCCTACCTCCCATCTGAAATTTCCTGGGGACATCGATTCCGCAAGCTAGTCACCTATCAACGTTCAAACGGATCTTACCAAATTGACTACGATCTCTTCAATGCCACTTATCCAGTCCGGACTCCTGCCATTAGCCCTGCCGAGTTCTATTCTTCAAAACCGAATGTAATTAATTTTCAGAAAATAATCTTTTCTGAATCAAGAATTTCAGCTGAAGGATTACTATTGCCATGATAGCCAAGAGCACAAACTCGAAGACAATCGATCATCTGACTCCACTCCACTCCCGTCTCCATCTCCTTACAGCTATCCATCTACTCCAATGAATCACTTCCAGTCTTCGTCCAACTCTCCAGTATTCTCCAACTCCCATTCGAAGTTTAATACTGAGGTGAGGGCTCACGAGGTGTTGCTCATGATGATCTTGTCTGGGAAACAAATCGTGTCTCTTGTTTCTATTTTTATTAATTCTGAAATCATTTTAGGCTGTCACTTGTGAAGCTGGAATGTTGTGCCCACCAACCATCGTTGTTCAATGCCCATCAACTTGCGCCTCGCCGAATCACATGAGAAGGACTCGCAATCAAATGGATAAGAGCCGTACTGGGTACCGTGAGGCGTGGGTGTTAAAAACAATCACCATGGGATAGATCGACGCCTCCACACAAAACAATCATAACATGATTTGAAATTCTTTTGTTAAGTGGGAGATGTTTTGAAGAAGATACTGTAGACTTTTAGTCTAGACAAAGAATATTATGCAAACAATTAAGGAATGATGTTTCGAAAATATGATAAGAGTTCAAAGGAATATGAGTCAATAGCAATCCCACTTGGAGCATAATTAAGCCATTATGGTATACGGTAATTGGGTATTTGGCATTTGATAAGACTGTGAAATGTGGTTTTTTGAACTCAATCATTTGAATAGTTTGAAGATTCAAAACCAAGGGAGTCTGTGGATTTTCAATGTAGATCAACTAAACTAAAATGATGAACAGGATACAGAAAACCTTAATCAGACAGGGTTACTGTAGCACCAATGCAACATTCAATGTTTTCTGTTCGCGGTCTTAGTTTCTTACATCAAAAATTTTGGAACTCATAAACATGACTGTCGAGCTATTGAAAACTACTGTATCAATGCTCGGGACAATTTCAGTGTTGTGACTCAAAATTTTTGAGAAATTTCCAAGTTTATTCGATAGAAGGTGTATTTTTGAAGAGGAGCCAAATAGGGCTAGTCGAATTGTCACATATTTACAATATTTTGAAAATCCAGGCTGACACACGTTTTATGCTCCAACATCCCCAGTTATTCCTAGAAATCATGCCCCAAACCGGGTACAGAGAATCAGCAAGATTTTTACCGTACAGACACTTTGAAAATATGCTGTGTAACTTATTGTCCATTTTAGATTTTCATTAAAAACTTCCAGAAGCTCCTGTGATCTCACACGCCCAAGCACTGCCCTATCAGATTTGGAAGAAGAATGCTCCGACAGCGGATCACCTACAAAATGTCAATCCCCACCAGTGGTCCCAATCCATATTGAGATTGTCAGCGAGACATAACAACTTTCTTCTGGAAAGTCTACTCCAATCATAAAAAAGTATAACATAATATCCGTTCATTCATTGTCATTTCCTTGTATTTCCTATTACTTGAACATTTCTCGTTGTGCTGTACATTGCTTTCGATCTGAAATCCGTCATCTTACAATTGAATTTCATCATTTTCTATTTTCTCTCTTGTCTCTTTTCTCTACAGTCCCTTTACATCCCAAACCCGCTATGAGGCGGAGCCGAGTGAGCCTCCGCCTCCAAACAGTTTGCCGCCTTCATGATTTCATTCCCTCAAACATTCCGACTGTTCCGTTTGTTCCCGGCTGTCGTTTTCTCTTGTTTCCCCCTCATTTCTTGAGTTTTCTCCCCTCTTTTTCCCGTAAAACAAAAACTCTTCCGTAAAAACTTTTTCCTCCCTTCTTCAGTTGTAGCTGAGAACAAACACTTGTTAGTGATATCCCCCTTCCTTCTTCTCAGACAATACTCCTTGCTTCCCGCTTTCCTTATTATGACAGATTTGCTGATGACTCATCACATTTTTTTGGAATAATAAATCTGAAAAATAGAGACGGGAGTGGTGTTCGATTCGGAGAACAAACAATTTTTATGATAGAAGGACAAGAGGTCAGCACTTGAAGGCTTTGGTGTTGGTTCTCTGATGAATCATTGAGGTCGCGACTGCTGCCAGGACGGTGTTTTTGTGAAGCGAACCATTGAAACAGATGGGACGGTGTCACATGAGATGAGACAGCTACCAGCCAACTTTTTACCAGATAGAACCCTCCAGTTTACTGTATTCCGTAGTTCCTGGTTTCTCTTACAAAGAATGATTCAATAATCCCACGCGTTATGAATACAATCGCAAGTTTTGTGATTCCTCCGACCCGTTTGTCATCATTTCTCACTGATACCGTAACCTACACAAGCGTTTTTCTCACGTTTTGATATGCGCCAACAATGCTGAATGAGACCTTCTTCCTTTAGAATATTTTCATCCACCTATTGTGACCATCGGCACTACGTGAATGATGCGCGGGAGTGACGGAACACATGGGGAGGGAGCCACGGGGACGGGGTGCGCGACCCTCTTGTCGTTGTCCATCAGCTGTGCGCAACACCGGGCTCATTTTCTTTCGCGCCCTTGGTTTTTGTCATATGACACAGTCATAAGCATCATTTGCATAAATCGCTGTCAAGGTCACACCACCCAGTAGAGAGCAGAAAGCAACCATTCAAACCGTCAATGTTTAGATGTTTTGTTTCCGTTTCTGTTTGATTTGCCCTCAACTCGACTTAACAAAAATAATGCGCTTTTTTGAGACAGTTTATCATTAAAAATCACATGGTGGAAAGTCATTTAGCACACTGAACGCCCTTTTGTCACTCATTCTCAGACAATCTTGAAAGACACAAGAGCTCCTTCAAAATTTTCAAACAAATGGGATAATTTTTTTTCATTCGAATATTTCCTCAAAACGGTTTCCTTATCGACCGCATAAACGACCACCCGCAGGGGCACCTCTTTCCCGCCGCCTTACAGTCAACGTGGTCCTGTCTTCCCCCTCTGCCCTCCGGACTCGCGCACTCTCTCCTTCCTTTCTCTTAATAAACGCCTTTTTACGACACTCCGTAATAACACGTTTCTTAAACTACGGTCCTCGAAAACCGACATCGTCCCGTCAAACCATTCGTCGTTTTATTGCCCCGCGTTTGGCTCATTATTTTTTCTTCGGTTGTTGTTTTTTATTGCTGCTTGTCCGTTTTCTCTACAGTTTTATTCCTTAGTTTATTCGTGTTGCAAAAACTGTTTTCTGCAATAAACTCTCTTCTCCCGAGAGCTCTACCTGGCACGAATGCTTTTCCATATTCTCGAAAACCATTGTTCAAAAGGGATATGCAAATCCATAACAATGATATTCAGATAGTCTTTGATACCTGAGTTGTTGTTTGTGGTAGATAACTGATCACTCTTATTAGCATAATAATTTATAATCAGTGTATAATGATTAATTATCAGTATATAATGAAAATAATCAGTTAGCTCATCCCATTTTCTGCTTCATTCAGAGTATCAGTACTTCCAAGCAGCGGTGCATTTTTGGTATTCAAGCTTCAAGGTAATTGTCAGAATTGAAATTTTCTTGTAGAGTAGAATTCTTCAAGAATTACCCTCTCATTGGGAAGAATTCCATTTCTTTTAGTTATTATCAGTTGTTCCTCTTTTTGCTTTCAAAAAAGAGTTTTTATTGGTTGTTAAACGGGTAGAAAACTGATGAAGTGCTTGATAAATTATCATCACTGCGAATAACGTTTCATTCGAAGGAAGTAAAAATCAGAATTCTCAGAGTTGGATGAATTCTAGTTCTAGTAGCACTTTACAAGATTAGTTCTCTCAAACTTATTGTTTAAGAAATTTAAAATATTTCAACAAGAGTTCCATCCAATTTCATGAAATGACTCATCGAAAATTCCTGCTCTTGTGAATCACTTCCGTTGGAGTAGAGTGCCATCAGTGTTATATTCATCACCTTTCTATTTTTGATCTTAACAGTAGAGCAAATGAGGCCACGTGGTGTATTATGATATTTCCCCATACTGAATACAACTTGTCAAGAAATGGCTTCTCGATGATCGAGAAACGAAATAGATTTTTGTAGTGTAGTTTAGTTGTGTTAATATTATTAATTAGTTAAGGGATAATTTATGATAATAATATTTATTGCATCGGTGGCCTATATGCTAATTTAATTAGTTTATAAGCGATCGATGCAACTGTTCTTTCGTACTTCTTTTACAGTTTGGCTCTATCGTCAGTTGGTATTCTTTTTGGATTTTATCTATATATATATATATATATATATTCTCTATAAATTCGGATTATATATTCTCAAAGACTGTTCGGAGTTCTCTTTCTTTGATACAACTTCTTCTCACTAATATGTCTCAAACAGAGTTGCCTAGAGACTTTCCCAAATTTTGGTTAGAAACGAGAACGACTACGTTTTATTCCGCTGAGCAACAACTCGTCACTTTTTATTGTTATTCTCGTTTTCGCGGGCTGCAAGTTGATGCTCCATTTGCTTCAGTTATGAAAAGTCATCGGAAGAGAGAGAAAAAGTAAACAATTGTCCACGTATCTCGGAATGCCGAATAAACGATAAATAATCAGGTGCACTTGTCTTTGACATGGCGGTTGTTAATGATAAAACTGCAATTTCTTAAATGTCTGCAGTGATTATCTTTCCATTTTTTGCTCTCTCGCAACAAATGTGATTTAACTCTACGTAAGATCATCTGCTGATAAGAACTTTAGAAAACGTTTCCGTTTTTTCGTAGTTGTCACAAAAGTTTAACTATAGGTTCAGCCATTTTTGTGCTCCTCCACTAATCACACTTCTTCTCAAATCTACTTGCTTTATTCGTCTTCTTTATTATCTTTGCTTGATATTAAATTTCTAATTTCATTTCCAGTTGAGCCTTAGCCTGACCTTCAAGAACGCAACTGCCATCATGTCGAACGGTTCACCGGGTCGGCACTCCAATAAGGCCTTCTCAATTGGTGTGTTTCCATACAGATAAATCAGATTCTAACTCTGTTCAAGTTATAGGAAGCGACGACATCGAAGAGACTGAGACTTCATTCATCGCTCCCAATTCTTCGGATCTTCTTCGGAATCTTCTCAACGACTCCAGCGAACAAACACCGCGTGAGTTTGACTTGGCGGAATGACGTAGATCACTAGGTCAAATTTTTAAGAGCGGCGCAAAGACCGTTCTGATAAGAAATTTAGATAACGTCAACGAAGCTACAATGCATTTGTATGAAAAAAATTGGAATGTAGGGAGCAGTTTTTTGAAATCAGGAAAATCAACATCAAGAGCAAGAACA
Organism: Caenorhabditis latens; assembly: GCA_002259235.3. Taxonomy (NCBI): domain Eukaryota; kingdom Metazoa; phylum Nematoda; class Chromadorea; order Rhabditida; family Rhabditidae; genus Caenorhabditis; species Caenorhabditis latens. The sequence continues at coordinate 15,553,268 of CM056097.1, read as the reverse complement.
AGTTTGAAAAATTTGAGAGTTTTTTTAAAATTTAAGTCAGTTACTCATTCATATATTTAACAAACAGAGTGTAGTAAAGACAGTGTCATTGGACTCTTGAGAATACACATTGAATGATAACTACATCAACAAAACAATAACATTAAATACAACCATTATTCAACCTAATTACACCCTGCACTCTTAGTGATTCTGCAACAAATTCGTGAAGAGAGTGAGGACACCGTTAGTTCTCTCCCACCATCATCCCAGGGATCTACAAGCGCCTCGTCGAATTCTGAAGAACGCTTGCCATCCTCTATCGACGTCTTCACAGTGAATGACACTGATGGCTTGTGGAAGCCAGCCTCGAGATTTGCTCGATACGAATCGGATGCTGAGGGTTTTGACAACCATCTCGGAATGGCTCATGTTCCATGCCTTCCAATGGGAACTTACCAAGCTCTTCAGAAGATCACTTCCAAAACTATCATTCATCGTCATGTCACGGTTGGAGGAAGCGAGAACTTCCTCAAGTACATCGAGAATAGTGTGACCGACTCGGATTTTCCAACACTTGGTCAGGCGATTGTGAAGATTGTGAAGGATCGTGCTGAAACACTTGAGAACAAGAAAAAGGTCAACAAGAAGCACAGTACTTCCACTCAGTCTTTGAACTCTGATCATCTTCTTCCAAGACCAGGTGATTTTTGCATAAACAATAATTGAATATTGTCAGCATGCTCTTACTTCAGGAAAAATTCCACGCAACCTCATTTCCGAGCCAAACAACTTGTCGAGAATGGACAAGCAACCATTGAAGAGACTTCCGACTTCCAAGTCCGGAGTTCGAATTGGAACGTCTTACGTAAAAGAGTGAGTGTGTCTCAGGAGCCAAACCTAATACTTATTATATATATTTTACAGCCCGCCACAAACCTTCTGTGAGCCACATTACGACAACAGCATCGAGTACAGTATGCTCATCGCTGGTGCTGTCCCAGATGCAACCGTCTGCCGTCTTGTTGCTCTTCGTTTTAACGAGGCTGCGGAAATGAAGGATGTCAGTGATTTTCTATGCTAATCAATAATACACAATCAATCTCAGATCTTCCCTGGAACCAATAAGATCCGTACCATCTACTTCTTGATTGGTCCCGATCTCACCGAACACTCATACCTTGACCTGGGTCGCGCGTTTGCCTCCGTCGTTTCAAATCCGGTTAGTTTGTCGTTCTTCACAAGATGAACATAACTATAGTGCAAAAAGTGACAGGTTGGGTAGTGTCTAGTAACAATTACATAGCGCGAATCAGTTCTAAATCCGATGACGATTTCGAATGGTGGTGGAAAAGGTTAACTACAGAAAAAAAGATTCAAATATGAAATACATACAATACAGTCAGAATTATTCGGATTTTCGTTTTTCAAAGTCAGTTCTCCGTTTCAAATTTATTTGGAAACGTATTTGGAACATTCTAGATGAGCTGATGTAAACATACCAGATTTGTTTTTTTTTTCCAAATACGAGATCGGCCACGATTCAGTAACTAGAGTGATCAATCTTCACATGAATGAAAACAGTCATGTAGTATAACGAAAACTATCAATCTTCTGGCTTCTAACCTCTCGTCTACACTCTTTTCTACCGTAGACTGTCTAAAGAACACTATTATTTTCCTTCTATCTTTCTCCGATGAAAGTAAAAAAGATAATCTTTAAAGGTTGCAAGACAAAGAGAAAGGCCTAACCCTATACTAGTGTTATTCTTTTATAGATACCGCGAATCTTGATAAGAAAGTTGACTGGGTCAACGTATGAGACCCACGCTGTTTTTGCGTAATCTCTGATCATAACACTCCTGTGCTATCTTTTATGAATTCTGGTTTTTGTATTTTACCCAATCCTCTTGGCATAAATTCAAAACTAACGTTATTTTCTAAACGATCTTTTGGAATTTTCCATACGGAAACATTTCCGGTCCCTTGTTTGGTATTTCTTAATTAAACCAAACGCGTGCTCCTTCTCTCTTTCTTCTATTTCTCGCATTTTGAGTTCTCATCAATATTCCAAAATAGGTCATTGCTTCTGTTCGATATTTGAAAAACACTATTCTGGGATCTAAGTTTTAGTTTTAGTCGGTAACATTGATGATATTGTGACATAGAATTGATTTTAAAATAATTGGTTATAATCAATCATTTTTTCTATTTTCAGGTATCCAACTCTATTTTCGACACTTTGAAATCGCCTGAGTTGATCACCAAAGCTGTTGATCGGTAAGTTGCTATGGTGTGATTCATTTCACGAACGGGGAGTTTTTTTTACATGAGATAAAAGTTGTCATACATGTCCCCATTAGCATATGTCAATCATTTCGGCTGTCATTCATTCCAATCTTAGATCCTCTTATCCCTCATTATCACACGTGAACAGTTTAAAGATTAAAAAACAGAAAACTGGCCATTTTCTATAGCTTCTCAGTGATTTTTGACACATGTCTTTTTCTCACCAAGCTTACCGTAGTCTCATCACATTTCTAGAGATTCCTACAGTATTAACTCTGATCAGTGTTCAAATCCTAACCAACCTTTGTAAATCATCTTTTGTCCCAAAAGATCATTTTCGATGACGTCATGGCTAGTTTTGATGTCCGCTTCTCATCAAATCGAGAACAAATTTGCTTCCAAATAGTGTCAATGACAGTGGTTTGGTAGCAAAAAGAAATACGAATTATATCAATAAAGACAGACAGAAACTTGCTGAACACCCTCATATGCCATCAGATCTTTCATCGGTTTATGACTTCTCTGATTTGTTCTTAAATAATCATTTTGCTGACACAGGTTAGAACAACAAATACATAATACGTTTTTGAGAACTATTAATTTTTTAAAAGATAATTGCATTTTTTTAAAAGAGAAACCTTGTTTTTTGAGAAAAAAAACTTAATCACATTTGACATACCGTTCTGTTGAACAATGTGAATGTTTGGTTTTCAAATTGTCTATGCTATCCTCATAGATCATGACCAATTTTTTAAAGTTTCTAAGAGCTCACTATATTGCATTTTAAATAATAGTTGTCATTATTAGTGAGTTGGATCAAACAATTTCCGTTAAGAATTGTAACTTCAAATAGTTTACTCCAAGACGTCAATTTTCTGCTCACATTCTTGTTTTCAGTTTTATTCCGAAGGAATTCAGATGTTCAGTCATATTTAATTCTTATAAAACTGCAAATAAACTGCAACCCATTTCTACAGTACCCCAAAACAGATCTTTTGGTTTACACAAATACAATTTGATATATAGTTTCCCAAACTTTTTTCTGCAATAAAAATCGCCATTCCCTTCCCATGATTTTGATATTTCAAACTATTCTTTCTTTTCCTTCTTTTTGATAGAAATCATTTCAGTTTTCTTGCGGACACCGTTGTGATTGCACCTGGTAAAATCCTCAGTAGAAACAACATCTCCGGAGAATTCATTCGCCGTGTCGTGAACATGAACTGTGAGAAGAGGGAGAGGAACACTACGCTCAGTGCTGGTAAGTAATTTTAATATTTTTTCAAAATGCAAACTGAAAATTATTTCCCAACTATTAAAAGTCATGTGAGAGATTCATCCAAACTTGATTTCTGGATTTGGTTGAGTAAACACCCGAAGTATTCTCTTCCACTTGAAATACCCTTTCTTTTTGATTGTTTATATGTTTCATCCCAAAATTTGAAAGATGTCATGAATAACTTTAAAAAAACAAACAACCTCAACTTATGCCTTCAGAAAGAGGTATATTTTTAAAAATTTGAAATTTGAAATTCCATCCCAATTAACCAATTAAATTGCAATCTAATATTTGTTCAGTTCACCCATCGGATTTCGACGTAGAAAGGAACTCTCGTAATGACGAAGACAAAATCAATAGCTGTTGCTCGCTATTCGCAGGTGTCAGATCGGATCTGGCCAACCGTTACCGATACTACTTGTGAGTCGATATAAAATCCTCTCCTCCATATAACAATGCTGATTCATTACAGATCGGATATCACTGATGGATTCCGGTTCACGATCCTTACCGTCGTCGTCTACATGTTTTGTGTGACTGTGGTACCGACACTCACTTTTGGAGCCATCTTGTGTTTGTACCAATGAAACTACCTGGTAGTTTATAATGTCTCTCTTTTCAGCAATGGGAACATCGGGACTTCTCTCCGTCAAAAAATGTCTTCTCAGTCAAGGATTGTCCGGAATCGTTTGGTCGCTGTTCTCTTGTCAACCACTTCTCGTTATGTCACCAACTGGACCGTTTCTAGTTTTCGAAAAGGCTCTTTTCAACGTAGATCAGATTCAATTTTCAAAATTTTCAACATCTAATTTTAGTGTTCGATAGCCTTCGGTCTTGACTTCCTGGAAGTTCGTCTCTACACAGGAATCTTTGTCTTCCTCATCACTATCATCGGAGCTAGTACCAACTGTGCGAGATTCATCAAGCACGTGACTATCTACACTGAAGATATCTTCTGTGCTCTGATTTCGATCATTTTCTTCTCCGAAGTCTGTGAATTTCTTTTCCACGTAAGTCAATGAGAAAATTGAATCATTATATAATAATTTCTGTTCTCAGCAATACGAACTCAACCCAATTGACAACTTGAATTACTACCTTCATAACTCTGCTAATTGTACTGGACTTGGACCACCGGATGACTGTAGACTGAGCAACCCAAACACCTTCTTGATTCAAACCTTCATGCTCCTGATTTCCGTCGCCATTTTCCATTATCTCCGTCAAATTGGGTTGTCCGATTTCTTCGGAAGAACTGTAAGATTTTTAAAGGGAATCTGTAAAAATCAAAATAACTTTTAGTTCCGCAACCTTTGCAACAACTTTGGAGGCATTTTCGCAGTTATCTTTGTCAGCATTATGTACCAGTTGCTCTTCTCAAATATTGATGTATCTGTGAGTTTCAAAAATCACAACAGTTTTTATCTCTTACAATTTGTCTTTCAGATGGTAAACGTTGCTGAGAATCTGGCTGAAAACCAAGTCAAAATAGGATGGATTGTTATTCCAACGACGCCACCAACTCTCTCAACCTTGGCAGGCTCATTCGCTGCTGCTTGTCTGGTGTATGTCCTCATCTTTGTCGAGACTGAAATCCCGGAGCAAATGGCGTTAAGATCCAAGAGAAAGTTGAAGAAGGGCGGAGGTCTTCACTGGGATCTGATCGTTGTTGGATTCTGCACCCTTGTCAGCTCGATTACCGGACTTCCATGGATGTGCCCAGCTGCCGTTCAGTCTCTTGCTCACATCGACGCTTGTACCGAAACCGAGAAAACAAATCCAGGAGAGCCAAAGAGTGAGAAGATGATAAAAAATAGGTTATGATACTAACAATTTCCAATTTTCAGTTATCAAGGGAGTCATCGAGCAACGTTTGTCCGGAATGATCACTTACATCATGCTTCTTCTCTTCGCTTTTTACGGACACATCGTCTCGATCCCATCCGCTGCTATTTTTGGAGTCTTCTTCTATCTTGGTGTCCGAAACTTGGAAGGAAGCAGATTGATTATGAGAGTCTTTCTGTTCTTCCTGGTCCCAAAACGTCGTGGAGATCACAAGTTCTTGGAAATGGTGAGCATTAGTATTTGGAAATCTATACATATAGCGCCCCTCTTTAGTAAATTTTGTTTGTTAAGATTTCCCCTTGGGTGTACTGTAGCTAACCAGGACATTTTAGTTTCTCTTTTCTCCCAAAACACATCCGACCACGAGGCCGATTGTTTGATCAAACGATGCTGCTGCGAAAAGGGCTGTCCCCCTTTTTTTCATTCATCTTGTCCCATTTCGTCAGCAACTACAACGGTAGAAAGCGCAAAATGTCTGGGATCTCTGAAAACAGTGTACTTTTTTTCAATCCTCATTTCGTCATACACACTTTTTCACTGATCATTCTTTGATGGGTGTTTGTATACTGATGGACGCACCCACACGTGTCTCAATATTGTCTCATGTGCGCTTCACATGCGTCTTTCTTCTTATCTTTTGACGCAAATATCTTTGAAAAGCGTACAAATTTTCATGAAAAAAATAGAGAGATAGAGTGTCCAAAATTTTCTTGCGGTTGGAAGAACACTTAGATTGGATAGCGTTTTCTTAACTTAAGTATAGTTTGGAAACGAGTTCAAGAAAACTCAAAGTAGTGGCGTAGACGTTTGAGCTTGTATCTGTTGACCTTTGAAACGTGCTCTCCTTTCCAACATACGTCACAAAAAGCTTCCATTGAAACGTGAGAAGGTCTCATATTCCTTCCTCTATCCATTTCTTCGTATTGGGAAGACATAATTGGAAGACGTGCGAAATCGTAGATCAAAAGGAATTCCCCTAGTATTTTATCACGAAAATGGGGTGATCTGATGACATCGAGTGAAGCGGTGATCTGTAGAGTTTGATAGGTTTTTATCGTGCACGTGGCTAGTAAATGTTCGGATAGATAATGTTTGCTGTGTAGCTTCCAAGACTACGATTCTGAGACTTTTGGAATCTTTGGAAAGAAAATCGTGTTGTTGTTGTTAACATGTGAAAAACACACTTTTCTAATAAAAGATACCAGATAGAACTGCTAGTGGAACTTGTTCTTTGTTCCATCGTCTTCCCTTCCCAATTCTCCCGTTCTATTTCCGCCATTTTCTAGCAAAAAGTCATCGGTCAATTCTGTTGTCACTAGACGGGCAAAGATGTCAATGATGATGACACGACCGTACACTAGGACAGCAGTGAGAAGAGAAGCACGTGCAGAAACGGCTGAACAGTAGGAAAGAAAGTGACGGGTTATCATATTGTGTAGTCGGTCGAATGGGCTTCCTCGGTCTTTTTGCATCATTGTTTTGTGGAGTCACGTTGTTGTATTGCGGCGGGTTAGTCGACGATTCTTATTGCTTGCGGCCGGGCACGTTGACTTCTTCAATGACAACTAAAGACAATTCGCTGATCAAGTGTATTGCGTATAGGGGACAAAGTAAAACAGCAAAAAGTGATTTCCGTTTTACAAAATCACACGCGACGTCTTATCAGCTGTAGGTGAAGATGATAGAGACAGTGTGGCAAACTAATAGTAAAGTTCAACTTGTTTATTATAATCTTATGCTGTTAAAAACAGAACAAAAGTTAGCAATGGTATAATCACATGAATTGCACAATAATGATCAAAAATCTCATGTACAGGAAAGAGTTATTATCACGGGAACAATTTGTTTCTTGAAATCTTGAAATCCCAAAGGTCTCATAACATACAAACAAAACGTATGGGTCACTTAGGAATACGCACTTGTTCCAGGGGCAACAAAAATTTGGGAGTATGAGAGAAATCAAGATCAAGACAAACATAAATTATGTTAATCATTTAGTTTCAGGCTCCCTTCGCAATTATCAATGGTTACACTCTCATCCAATGCTCGTTCGTCGTTATCATGTACGCTGCCAAAACCCATGAAAGTAAGTTATCTGAAAAACAATTTACATCTTTTTATTTTTCAATTTTTCAGTTCTCGGTGTATTCTTCCCAATCTTCATCGTCATCACCGCTTGGTTCGTTGCCAAATTCCTTCCACTCATTTTCTCGGACGAGCTCCTTGCTGCGGTAAGACTATAGTTTCTTCCCCAAAAATTTTTTGTATCCATTTCTCTTGCTCTGTTCTACTGCTCCCCCGCGCGAACCGTGCAAAACCGTGTCCGTGAGAAACCGCGTGCGCGGTGTGAGTGTAACCTCCCCATCATTTCTCTATATTTATCGAACTGTTGACATTGGCGACTAAAAACGCCGCTCCGTCTGTGAGTCACGGTGACTAACGAAGACAACCTCGAGGGTGTTGTTGTGATGGTGATGATGGAGAAATAATTGAGAAAATGTCAAGAGTGTGACTCATATGACATAGTGACGAACAATTGCGAGGTGGTTGCAGGAAAAGACGCCCTCGCGCCTTTTTAAGAAGTCGCCGCGAGTGTTATTATAAGAAGACAAAAATCAGATAGTTTAGACAGTCATGATGTTATCAATGATATCAGTCGAATTAAGAAGAATGGTGGTACACAATGTGATAGTGTGTTTTGGATGTTTTGATAAAAAGAACACAAATAAGGAAATTGTGGAAAATCCTGATTTCAACTTTAGTCTCTGACTTTTTTACAGGTTGTGTACTACTTTTTTGTCAAAAAACTTAATACAGAAAAGATAATACTCAAAATGAAACAAAAAACATATCAATCAATTAATGATAATTATTTCAGCTCGATGGCGAAGATGAAGAAAAAGAAGACGAAGAGAATGCCGAAGATTTCTACCTAAACTCCCGCATCCCAGTCTAACTGCATCAACCACTCCAAAATATCGTATATCAACTTCTCTGAGATAAATCCACCCTTTATAGAATACTGGTCTTGATTATATTTGTATTTCCATTCCTCCCCTTTAATTATTGTCAATGGTCATAATGGTGTCCCGTTACCCCCTGTTAAAATCTCACCACAAAAAAAAACAAATGTTATTTTTTCTTGTCAAAATTCCACTTGGTTTGTTAATATCTAAATTATAATGTGTTCAATACTTGAACAATTTAGTCTTCCTGCTAAATCCCTGCCTTCTTCATTGTTCCCCGTAGCTTTTCGTGCTCTTCTGAGCAAATGCATGTTCTGTAGTATTTAGAATTGATTTTATTCCAAATAAATGGGTCTATTTTTTCTCGTCTCAACGAAAGGTCAGTCTGTGTTTGACCAGGCTCGTGCCAACGGAGCGTGCGCCCATCAAACAAGTCTAGCCCATAAATCAACCCTGATCGGATTGAACGTGTCGGTTGTGAGGTCAGATTTCAAAATCGAATTTTTGGTGGATAGAATGCAATGTGTTTTAGTGCATTACTAGCAGATGGATGCAATGTCGTGTCTCCTTCTCAACTGGTATTTGGTTTCATCAACGTCTTAGTCTTGACGCCTCCGCTATTTCGCAGTTTCGGGATTCACCCCTCTTCAACAAAAAACCCACAATCGTTTTTGCAAGAGTGTCGGCTGGCGAAAAGAACACACAAAATCACAGATAGGCGCACATGTGAAGAAGCACAAGAAACGGAAGACAAAAAGAGCCGAGTAGTTTTTGTTTTTTTTTTCAAACCAATGTCTCGGGCAGCTCGAAGTATACAAAACGAGACGAGGAACGTGCAAATGTGGACACACACAAATACAACAAAGAAGATGGAGGAATGAAATCAAATTGAAACTGGTTACGCATAGTAGCGACATTTTCCTTGTTGTAGTAGTATTCTTCCTAAAGTGATCAAATAAATTGGTTTTAGACACCAAATTTGGAAACTGAATCCTAGAGTTGGAAGCTGAGGGATCCTCAATGTGTTTCATCCAAAAGAATGTTCAGTGTACTTCAGAAAAAAACTTCAAGTCCCTTTCTAATTTTTGTATTCATTCATTCAGTTAGAATTAACTTTGCAGTGGTTAGTTTCTAAATGCAAATTGATCTGTTGCAAAAGCAATTATTTATGATCAACACACACAATCTTTTAATTTTCTGTCAATGCACTTTTGATTCGATGGAGCAGATTTTTGATCCCGAAATCATGTTTCTCTCTTCTTCATTTTCTCTTTCCCAAAACTGGAATTGGAAGCACAAATATGAATTATGTCATGTTCTGCTCGAAACTCTTGAAAGTCAAATGAGGTTACGTCGTGTCTTTACTTTAAAGATGCAGCGTCTTTTCAGAAACTCACGTCTGCCATGCCGTCAGTCAGACCCCGCCGACGGAAACGAGATTACACTGATCACCGATACGAAGGCCGATGACCAGCCGAGTTTTGCTCTGAGATCCTAACAACACATGTCTTTCTCGTGTGCAGTGTTGTGCAGTACGACGGAGAGGAGAAGAAAAAAAAACGGAAGAAGTTAAAGAAATAATCACGGAGGATATCCCTCGTCGTTCGGGTGCGAAACGTTTGATCTCTGCGATGTTCTTCTTTTTCTCCAACCCATCGGTCCAGTTGATATCTATTCTTTTTTCTTCCTCGTTTCGTTCTCCAGGGAGATCAAGAGAACAGGGACACGGGTTTCTGGGTTCTACGAGGATGAGGACAAATGGATTCCGCATTCTTTGCACATCTTCCAAGTCATTTTTAATGCAGCTGCCAATCTCTCTTTGCTCCTCTTGACCTTTGTAGAAAGATGCTAAGCTTAGGTTTGCTGTTTTCTGTTCCTCATCCGCTATGACACTCTTTTCTTTTGAGAACTGACAAATGGGAAAGAAAAGAGCCTTGTTTAGATTTTCGATCGTTGAGAAAAAAGTGACCGCGCCGCGCGTTTTCTGCATTCATTCTTTGTGTGCGCGCTCCTTGTGCAGCTCGAAGGGGCGTTTGAAATAATGATGCAATCGAAATAGATCTTCCGGAGAAGTGAAACAGTGTGCTGTCTGTGGAGGTGCAAAAAGTGACTAGAACCGGCGGACATAGTTTGGAAACGTCGAACGAGAGTGGCCGATGGTCCGTGGCCGTGGGCCGTCTTGATGGATAGAACGAAATTTGAAATTGGACAGAGAAAAGAAAAATGAGACGCATCCGGGGATTGTGACATCGACACTGACACCCAAGTCGACGACGCCAACGCTGGTCTCTGCTTTTGGACGTTGTTTGATCTGTTGACCTTCTGTCGTATTACCTGTACAACGAAAAAAGAACGTTGAGTTTTATTGTATATGAGAAAACCATTTTAATAGACCTTTATCAATCAAGTACAAACTTTATCATCACCGACCAACTATTTGAAGCGGCGACGAAAGACAGAACTTCCCTAAGTGGTGCGGACAATGACACGCGGAGGACTGGACAGTGATAGCAAATCTGTTGGAGTGATTGATGTTGATAACGACCAAGAAGGGGTTCCCCGAGTGTCCTCTGGGAACTTTCTATCTGTTTCTGCAGTCGGTTTGAAGAAGATCAGAAATTGCATAATGTGGGGGCAGAACTAATGAAACATACTGCTACTAGCTCCGTGATCCCTGGACTTCTCCACATCTTCTCAGTTCTTTTCCAAGAATAAACGACGAGTCAAGCGTGCGCAACGCCATTCTTTGTGGGCTGATCAATTGAGTGCAACACTGACCTTTTACTTCTTCTTCTTGCTCTAAGAGCACGCTTCTTTTGAAAAGTTTCAAAAAGCATCTGCGCTACGCTCTAGCATGGTTTGTGTCCTCTTTTTTTGGAAAGGAAATGATTCATCCATGACTGTACGCAGAAGGGATAATCGATGCAAAAGAATGAAGCGGCAGATGTTTGAATGACTACTGAATGCGTGCTTCAATGGAAATGACGGCGGAAACACAAAGAAAAGGATTTGATTTTGTACGAGAGAAGATGGTCATAAGAAGAATGAGTACGATAGACGACGACGACGATCAAAAATAGTGTGTAAGGAGAGCGAGGCTATTTACAACACGATCCACGCGCCGATTTCTTTTCACTGATCGGAAACACGTGATCGACATGTGTGTTGCGGTTGGGTTCACCCTTTTCTCTTTTCTCAATTGATACGATCATCTGACGGGAGACGGAAGGTGTATTGCTATCTTTATAAATATGATCTAGACTGAAGATGAAGATAGACATATGATTGCAATGCAAAAGTGTTTATTACTTAAATATTAGGTAATAATTAATATGGCTAATAAGTGCAAGACAACTGGATTGTGAGACATCGAGAATTGAGAATGGGAGCGGCGGAAGGAGACTTTTTTCAGGCAAAATGAAAACAATGACACGCAAAACTGGGGGAGTAACTTATTGAATCGGTTTAGGCAGAAGAAATATTCTTCAATGAAAACAATCAAAAGTGAGTATTAGAAGATCATTAAACTTGGAGGTTGATAGGCAAGTACTGTGACACGTCAAATGGAGTTGGCGGAAGATTGAAGAGATCGAATACGTTGTGAGGATAGACAACAGGTCGTGGGAATGTGATCGGACCTCTTGGGATAAGTCCTTCCGCGTAGAGATCGATGATGGTAGGCTTATGGGAGTCCATCGGTTTGCTTGAAGGTGAGTACTCCAAATAGCATGGAGAGTCGCGGGATGAGGTGGAAGTGAATGATGAGGCTCGGGATTCAGGCCGGCTTGGTGGAAGGGTTTGGCAGGCTTGACTTGTTGCTTGAGCCACTTCATCATCAGCTTGCAGTTGAGAAAGTTCGGCGGCCAGCGCCTCGTGTTCCTCTCTCAAGTTGCGGAGCTTGTTAAGTTCAACTGCATTGCTTTCTTGCACTTCCTGCAAAACAATAAATATGATGTAACTGTATAAGGAATTCTAGATACTTCTAGGCCCACCTTCTCATTTTCTTTCTTTCTTTTCAAAAAAGTTGTGGAAGAAGAAGTACTAATTAGAAAACGGGAAAAGAAAGACACTTTGCATCATCTTCAAGAAATGAAACAAGTACTGACTAGGGTCACAAGACCAGGTGGTAAATAGTGAAAGAAATAAGAGAGAGGATGGTATTGTCACACGACAATGATAACACGCTAGACGCACGTGGACGTAGAAACTCACAATGATGTGATCCCTGGCTCGGGTTAAAAGTGCGAGGGTGGTGTTTCTGGTTGCATCAGTGACTCCTGGAACAAGTGTCTTCAGTGCTTCCAGACATCCTCGGAGGTTGGCTCGTCGGGTCTTCTCGAGTTCGTTGTGAGCTGCTCGACTGTGTTTTGAAGACTTTCTGGTTGGAGGTGATGAGCAGTAAGGATGGGAGGATGTGGATGCGTTGGATGCACATGAAGAGTGTTTCTTGTCAACTTTCAGCTTTCCAGAGAAAAGAGATCGGAGTTCGGATTCTGAAAGAAGGAATGAATAAGTTTTGAGTTTTGAAAATCTAGTATCTTTACCATTTGAAAGATCAAACATAGTCGGGGATGAGGATCCTGGTGAGGATGAGGTGGAAGTCAGTGCTCCCAGATCCAGGGATGAGATGTCAAGGGCGCCAATGTCTAAAAGACGGGCGGCGGTAAGGAGATGTCCGAGGTTGAGTTGTTGTTCCATTACTAACAAGGGAATAACAAGTGGGGCGTGGTACAGGGGAGCGACAAAAAATGGGATGCTTTCTGGCGGGCCGTTTTGCGTCCAGACTGAGGCGCGGGAGAAGTAGGAGGAGGGACGAGGGGTGGGGAGCGTCAACCAACCCGACGTAGGGGAGGGCCCTGGGAGAGACGATATGCAGGGCGGGCGGCCTAGGGCGGGACACATACACACGACATCAGAGAACGAACCAGGAAAGCACCGGAGAGGCAGCAGACAGGCAGAGGTCGGTGTGAATGCACGTGCGCCACGCATGAACCCCCGTTTTCCCGTTGCGGCAGGATCGGTCTCCGATTGCGTCGGGGGGAAACCACATTGCTTGTCCTGCGCACGCAAACATCGCAAGACCTCGTTTTCGCCCTCTATGCTTTTCACAGTCACCTTGGGGCCCCCGTCGTATCCGCGCGGAAAGAGATATACACACATTGGGTGGCCTAATATGGAGATTTCCTCTCGATCAACACGGGCGGAATTGTAAGATCGCGGCGTCGGTTCAGCGTGTGCAGTCTCAATTGTTTTGCAACGCGCGTGGGTACAAAGAGCACCAAATATGATTCGGGAGATAATTCGGGAGATGAAATTCATACCGAACGAGGTCGCGCAGTGTCCGCGCCCGCTACCGTGTCAAGTGATCAGCACGTCAGTATCTGACTGTCGCAAAGATGGGGGAATACCCACGTGAATTTCCACACGTGTAAAGATGGGAAGGCTGGATAGGTATTTCCGAACATGTCATTTCGTCTTGTGACTTTGATTTGATGGTTGCAGCCCTACAATTTTTCGTCGTTTACGATCTATCACGTGTTCCCATTTTAGCCAAAGTCATTGTCGTTGCTTCTGTGGTGAATGACTGGTGATGGTAGCTGTGACGATGACTGTTTGGTTCTCTGAATAATTCTGAAGTCGTCAACAAACTCATTTGACGAGGTACAAGAAAATGAGAAACATCCATCTGCAGGAGATCAGGTCTCAAATTAGATCAATTTGGGATTCACGTTGTAACTAGTGAAGCATGAGCATGACTAACTGCTTTCGAAACATTCACTCGTCTGCGAAGGCGTAAAAATTCTTCAACATTGACTCATACACTTTGCAAACTGCAAACGCTTACGAAATACTATGATCTTTCCCGATATCCGGACTTCCTCCAGTCTCATCGTATCCAATTGCAAAAAAACGCGTTGGTTGCTGCTGAACCGATTCACGTGAACAAGACAGGGGTCCCATCCCAAACAAAAACTATGTACCCAGTGTGATTTTTAAAGCGTCACGTGTGGGAGTCCGTTATCCTGCCAGTCAACGTACACACCCTGTCATACACACGCTACTTGTAGCGATTTTCTGATCGATGAGTACGAGAGAAAATACATTGATCACGAGAGGCAGTACGTCGTGGAGAGAATTGAGGAAAACCTTATGTTGTTATTTTGGATGCCATGTGTTGTTCAAGTTTTCCGGAACACTCTTTTCTACAGAAAACTTTGTCCTCGTCCCTGGAGAATTATTTCTATATTATTTCTTTGAGTCTAGGTTCAATACCAAGCTCGAATTCTTGGGGGAAGCCCTCGTCACTTCAACCGGAGTACGTGCGAAAGTTCGCGAGTATAAAAGCAGCACGCAACTTGCACACTCATATACTTCTAACTTCCTCTCTAATCGAAAAGGGGCTCCCGAAACCCGTCGTCGTGTCCTGAGAATTCGATCTTTTGACCGCTGGACTAGCGTGTGTGTCTTGGTTGGGTGTGTCTATAAGAGTGCGCAAAAATTGTGAAGTCCAACGGGGCCCTCGAGCAAAAAACCGCGCAACATACATTGAGGAGTATTTCCCCGAGTTCTGGGAGAAATATCTCTAGAAAAGTCCCTCGACGTATGTCTTGTTTTATTATGGATGAGACCGGCACAAGCAGAGAGAAAGAGGGAGATATATACGGGTGGTCAAGTCAATCCTATTTCAGTCAAGTTATTTTTGACGCTGTTGACTCCGATGCCTGCTGTTGTGTGGTCTTCACTGGAAGGAACGGGGAGAAGCTGACTGGCACAAACATATACACACACTCCGTTCCCCCTGCTATTTGTGTGCTCCGGGTGTTCCCGCCGTCGATTTGTTGTGGTTGAATGGCATCATCGTAGCAGCAGATATACTTCATTTTGCTACATACTTGGTGAAAACAGCAAAGAGACAACGAATCACGAATTGGTGGTGTCACAGTGGGGGAGTATCTTAGTAAACCATCTTGATATTTGAACCAACAGGAAACGAAAACCAATAAATCTTCATAGAGTGTCTGTCTCTCGTTCCATTGCAGTTTCCCCCAGTTAGAGTGACCACCCATGGAGTAAAAAGAGCCGCTGTTTAGTTCCTCTTACTTATTATGCACGCATAGTGGTCGCCGCGACAGAGACAAACGGACGTACAACGGATGAACAGGGCACACATCAAAGGATTAATAGTTGGGGATGGAGGGTTTGTGTTGGCCCAATAACACGTCATTGTAGTAGTAGTAGTTGTGGTATTAAGTACCTCAGTAGAGGGGGTCACTTGAGTGGTTTCTTGATCGCTTGGTTCTTGTGTTCAACATCTCTGAAAATTCAATTATTACGTCGTCTGCGCCGGCTGGACTTTGCACCTCAGCAACTTTTTTCTTTTTAGCTATTTTCTCATAACAGAGGCAATGTGGGCATACTGAATGTTTGGGATGGAGTTAATTGTCGAGTTCCTAGTCTTAGTTTTGCAATATGTTTTGTGATCGTCCGACGGAAGAAGCCTGGACAAAAAGGCACGCATTTTCCTTTCCTCCTACACACTAATTGGATCGAGGCGTGTGCGAAAGAATGAGAATGCTTTCGAAAGTTGTGTGGACTTCGAATAAGGAAGCATCTGAGCCAGAAATAGAATTTGGGACAAAGTTTGAAATGGATTCTCTCATCAAGTTTTTTTTCAATTGAAAAAAAAGAACTATCTCTCGTTTCGCAGGGCAAATAGTTACTGTTGCAAACTACACGTGCGAAGGTTTGATAAGCAGCGTGGTGGTTCTCCGATCAGTTCTGCGTGGAGTTTCCCGATGACGAATTGAAAATGATGATAGAACAACCATTAAAATACATTTCTATTTGAAAACTCTGTTTTAGGTAATGTAGACTAGTTAAAGCGATCTATTGCTGTTGACCCGGTAACTTGATCGCTGAATTTTTTATGCGACCAAAAATAATGTTGTACCAATAATTTCAATGTTGTCACGTGAAATTCTGTTGAATACAATACACAGATACAATACAGTTGACATGACAAACAAGAAGACTTTACTTTTTTCACCATCACCACCACCATCACCGCTTCCGACGTCGTCATCTATGTGACTCTCGTGACTTGATTCCATTCATGTTTGCGCATACACACATGTATAACCAAATTTGATTCTCGTACCAATCACCTTTTGTATTCATGTGATTGCATCGTGTCAGTACATATGGTGGAAACAGTTTCATTATTACCGGTGCGTTACCGATCGAACCCGTCAACTGGTGTGACGATCAAAAAACGTGCGGAGAATTGCATTTTCGTAGATGGAAACCACGAGTTTGATCGAGTGTTCTTTGCGTGTGATCGCGCTGGTTTGTGATAATTGCTTTCTGGGAAATACCGTTAGAGAGGAAGTGAGTACACGTATATATTTCTTCTTGGAAAGAAATAAGATAAGGTCTTTTTTGCGTCTCGTGACAATTATTGTATTCGTCGTAAAAAACTTAAGATGGGCATGATAAATTGTTTCCTGAATCGGAGAATGGAGGAAGCAAAGTGAAGTTTGAACCAGCCAAGGCAGTACGTGATTTGCTGCAGAATGTAGTGTATGAGGAATAGAGTACTCGGAATTTGCAATGACGTTCGTCACTAACTTCAATTTAGCCTCTCCATCTATATTTTCTTGTTTCATTAAAATGGGGAATGCGCAACAATGTTTTGCAGGTGGAAATTTAGAAACAAAAATAAAAACATTTTTAGACTATTGATCTTTGTACACACACTATCTTTCATTTCATTTCACATTGGATTGAAAAAATTTTAATATGCAAACAGTCTGCACAAGGAACATAAATACTTTAAACAGCGTGGCAGGGTTCGAAGTATAGTTCCTATCTGTAAATAGAATTTTATCACATTTCTGGTGCAGTTGGAAATTGAAAATAAGTGATTTTATGTTTTTGGATCATTCAGTTACATCAGTTTTTTTTACGAACGTAAGTTTAAAAAAATAGTTGTCTTTCTTATTTTTTACCTCCACGTGACAACATTCTATTTTTCAACATTTTTCAAAAACATTGACCTCACGATAAGAACGATTTGCGCTTATTGAAGACTAAAAGACTACAACTGGTTTTGATACGGAGTGTTTATTTTTCAGCCCCAACACCAATGTTTGCAGACACAGACAGTTTGGAGGAACCATCGATAACATTATATTGGTACACAATGTACCGATACTAAGAGAATCAGATAGAAAAATCACTTGATGGGGGTGGGCGCCCGCAGCGTCGAGTATGTGTTGTGACGTCGTGGTCGTTTCTCATTTTCTCACGTTTTCGTCCATTATCTCACTTCCCGCATGGACTTTGTCCCAACTGCGGGACGCACGTGCTTCCCATGCGGCCGTGATAGTATACAACGCAACACGGAGACAATCAAAACTATTCATCTATTTTCTCTTTTCTTCTCCCTTCCTGCAGAGATTTGATAAAGATACACGCACCGGCGAACAACACGGGTACGGTTTTGGGAAAAGACAGCACGCGCGGAGGAGGAGGCGGAAGACACGATGCAAACGAGATTTCTACTATCCGTCGCCACATCTTCTCTCATTTCTCATCTATCGTGCGAATGGTCACGTGGAAGCCAAGTGAATGAAGAAAGATGGGGATGCCGGTCTAGACATCTTAACTATCCCTACTTGTCTATTTCACTCTCTCTCTCTCTTTCCTCAACCTTTATCCGTCAATGAGGGGGGATTGCATCTTCAGGAAAATGTACAGTTGTGGGTGGAGTAGTACCCACAGACGGATATGTCTTTTCGCTCGTCTTGTTTATTTGTTTGTGACTTGGACAGCAGCTGATTCGTTCAAGCATGGAAGCATTGCTACTACTTGAGAATGACAACAACAAAAAACAAGGCGCCGGAGGTCTCTTCTTTCTTCGTCGTAGTCGGCGTCGAGCGTCCGAGGTGGTGACGGGGGAACACCCGTCAGAGTGAAGGAAGAAAAGATTGCAGGGACCCTTCGACGCGTGCTGTGGAAACATTATGGACTCGTTTTCCAGCTGCTTGCGTCGCTTGACATTGACTATACAACTACGATGGGGAACACAAGACATCCTTGATTCCGAATTGAGGGGTCGGGAACTTTGGCTGTGAATGTAGGCTATCTGAGGGAGAAGGACCACATAAAAGAATTTACACACGCTGGTATTAATATTGAAGCACAAACTATCCCAGAGACTTAAAATACTAATTTTCGTTGAAATTAAATTCCGTTTCAAATTGGTTCTACCTCTGGGAACACTTTCTGAAAGCCATCTTTCTGTTTTCCGCATTTCTTCCAAGCCGATGTTTGAACCACTAGATGAAAGTGATTTTCTCTCATGAATGTTTCAAAAGATGTCTAGCCTTGACTGAATCCTAGAATAGAACAAATTCAATCAGTATCTTTCTCACTAGCATTTTTTTTCATTTCAAATAGAATCGTGACGCGAGATCTTATCATCATCTTGTCGTTCCCACTTCCATTTTCTGATGAAACCGATTTCTCATTCAACAGGTGTGGTAGGCAAGAATCAAACATGAAAGACAAGGACGGTGCCATTTTGTACTATGTACTGATGACTTTCCTTGTTTAGACCAGTCCTCACACACCCTGAGACCCACTTTAAAACGTGACAAAGGACAATGACAGACATCGTACGATTCACATGATTCCACTTTGTCCTGCTGCTGCTGCTGCTGCCACCCGATGTTTTCTTTTTTGTCAGATGTCATTGATGAGACAGGAAATATCAATGAAAGGAAGGGCTTCCCTGTGAGTGAGACGACGCGACGTATCTTACCATATATCACTATCAGCAGAAATTGTTATCATCTGATAACGACGAATGAGGGGTTCCCCCGACTGATCAACAAAGAGCAAACGATTACCAGATAACGTGTCGTTGAAATGAAAATACAACTTTCGAACTGTCCGGAATGTTCAATTTGAGTTTATAACAAGGAAGCCGCTCTTCTTGCAAAAAGATGCAAATGAAGTAAATTCCCGGGGGGAGTTTGAAAATCGTGTAATCTTTCGTTGATGTGGTTGATGGCTTCATAAGAAAAAGAGTGTTCCCAATTGACAAGGAAGTTGACAATTCCATTCTTTTTCTCTATTTTTTTAAAAATTTTATTCTTCGAAACTAGGAAAATGAATTCAAACTAATGGTTTTGAAGATTTGGGACGGTGAATTCAAACTGGTCGACTTAAAAAACGATTTTTTGAACTCTGATGACGTTTTGCTTATTTTCTCTGCCTAGATTAACTCGTCAACTTGAGAAATTGGAAAAATCAAGTGTCCCATAAAGCTCCGATTTCTAAGGCACCAAAGAAACGTCTGAACTTTGTTCACTTACTAAAGGTTTTTTTCGGGCTCAATTAAAAATTCTGGTTATATCTGTTTGACGAAAAATAAAAACAAGCGATGATCAGAAAACACGTGAAGACTCCGTAGACAGTTGCACTTTGACCATCCAGACAGGAGAAAAACCCGAGCATCGAAAGGGCATAATCAAAGGACACAAACAACATTTTTTCTCAGTACTTTAGAATGTTCATCCTACCCCGCGTGTTGTTATTTTTCTTTTTTCGTCTTTCCAGATGAAAATAACCACTTGGAAAAAGGCTGAAAATAGAACAAGTTTTGAAGCGTTTTGCTGATGACAGTGTCAGGTGCTTGGCCTGTGACAAGAGGACAAAGATGTTTCTCGAGGACTGCTGGAACAGAATTGTTAGGAAAAAACTGTATTAATGGAATGTCAAGATTTCAATTGTTCAAAAACAATTAAAGTACAAAGCACTGTCACAATGAAACATATGAACAATATATGGATAAAAAATACATCTCTGAAATTAGTGTAGCTTGAGTATCCGCGTGATTCAAATAATTTTTATTTATTGAGAGTAGTAAAAGTGGTTACTAGAAAAGACTAAAAATAATTTTAAAATACTAAAAAAATTTATGATATTGATTCTCTCAAACTTAAAACGAATATTCAGGTTCTCAACAACTTTCGCCAAAGTTGCAGTACAGCTTTGTTTAAAGATTCCGATCACGAATTCTGTTTTTTAATCAGTTTTAGAAATTAATACCAGATTTTAGCGTTTTGTTTTTATGCTGAAATTCAGGATCTTCCATTTCGCCATGACTACAAAAATGAATGGGCACAGGATCTCAATTTCTGATCGTCATGTTTGCTCTGTGGTGTTCATATTTTAGATTTGAGTTAGGATAAAACTGTAACGTTTAAAAATAAATGTTGAAACAGCACTAAGATGACCAACAAATGAATCAGTTAGATTTTTTAAATACAATCTTCCAATTAGTGTTTTTGAAACAACTTCTACTATTGAACAATTTTAAATTCACAGCCTTTTCACCATCGGACACCGTTTGCACTCACAAAAACTGTTCCCCTCTTTAATCTTGCAGAAATACATCAAATAATGGCACCTGGTAATGAAAGAGAAGAAGAGAGCCCCTTCATCGTTGAATGTCCTCCGTCGAAAAAGCGTCTGGTCAGCAGAGGCCAACTGTTGTAAAGTGCACCGCGTTGTGAGTAACAGACCTCGTCGGCCTCACTTTTCTACCCATTCACTTCAATACACATTTCTTTAGTTTTGTTTTATCTCCAATAATCTCAGTTAAAAAATGGCGAAGAAGGTTATTGAGCCGGGTAGTTCCCAGCAAAGTGTAACTGAGAAGACCACCGCTGATACTTCAGACTTGAAGAAATCAACTAATGAAGAGGTAATTTCAAATTTTACTTTTGATTTTCAAGAATTTCTCATTTAGAAAAAACCATTAAAGACGGAATCCAAGGATATCAGCTCCCTGAGCATGCCTAAAGTACTGACTGCAGTTCTTACCATTGGTTAGTATCTTCACATTCTTCACTCTGAAACATTTCATTTTCAGGTTTTTTCCTATCCATTGCTGGAAGTTATGGTTATCAATCCTACATAGATATCTATGTGAAACCACCTCAAGAAGAAAAAACTTTCCCATTTTTGGGTGGAGTTGAGACAAATGATACGGTAAGCCATTTTTGACGTTCTGACTAGTATTTATCTTTTATCCTTCAGAGACTTCGAAATGTGTACCGTCATTGGTTATACGCTGTAAACCCAATTTTGCACTTCCTCGAAGTTGACAAGCCATGGAATACAGCTTTTATAGTCGAGATGTCGATAAATGATGAGGTAAATCTTTTACATAGAATACGAAGAAGTAGATCACAAATTCTTTCCAGTTCATTGCTATTCAAGATTTCGATACTCGTGAATACGATTCTCCGGATGTTTACAATGGAGGGAAGATGACACTTAGAAGTAATACCCCATATCCCCAGTAAAACTATTTTCTGTATTCATCATTCCAGAAGACTACCTCACAATAACAATCTTCCATATCATTTATCCAAATGCAACAATCGGACTATTCGTCAACACTCAAGGACGCTCACCTAATAACACCGAAAGCAATGTAAAACTCAAAATCTCTGGAAGTTAGTTCGTATTCTTTGATCTCGATAAAATCAAACATTTCAGGAGGTGTGAAATGGATTGAAATACCACTATTGCCGGATTCAAGCATTTATCAGACATTCCCAAATACGACTGAACTGGTAAGCAGAATTGTGAAAAACTTCTTCAAACTAATTTATCTTTTCAGCCATACAAATCCCACTTTGAAATGGAGAAAGCAATTGGGGAAGTTACTGAAAACTGGAAGAATAAATTTGACAAATGGTTCACATCCACCGGGCAGCAGGTATCATAACAAAAAGTAACTGATTTTTTTGAAGTTGGTTTCAGCAAATTCCAAAAGCCTATCTGGAGCTGATTAACTCCGCCTACTCCTTCATTGCGAACAGTTTGAACAACGTTCCATATGTTGCATTAGTTGGAAAATATGATACATGGATTGAGGAGTTGAACTATAACTTCATTGCAAGAAGTAGTGCTAACTATTCTACATTGGATGAACAATTCTTCCCAATTTTGACTCTTTCCAGACTTGAGAGTGAAGACACCATGAGAGTGAGCTACTTATTCCCAAGCTTCTAATCGCAATGGTTTTATTTAGGTTTTGAATTCCTGGATGAGTCTAGTGAACAAATTGGGTTATATGGGAAACCGTCTCTACCAAGGAAAAATACATTTGACTCCAATCCAAGGACCTCTGCTATTCCAAGTTATCAAAGATTTGCTGACCAACGTGAGCGTTTTTATTTGAATTTCTACAAAAACTTCAAACTTTTAGCCACTGTTCGAAAACAAATTCCAAGGAATCGTTGAGAAGCTTGAATATATCGCTGAATACACATGGAAGAATTCTATTGGTAAAGGAGGGTTGACGGATTTGAAATGGCTGGGGGACTGTCGTGGTATCTTCCAATACATGCCACCATCTCAAAACAACAATTCTTCATTCGAACTTCTTTGTCTGCTTGGAGATATGAGCAGCGTTATGCAAAAAGTCTACAAGAAAACTGGAGCTCCGCAAAATTCGAAGTGGGTCCAGAGATCTATTGACGTAGAGAATGCAATGAAGAAATACTGGAACGAGGAAACCAAGCAGTATGGTGATTTAGTCAACGTAAGCAACATTCTTTTTTGAAACTGTTTCGGAAATTTGGTGTTTTTCAGGGAAAATGGCACTACAGTATATCGTCGCACGTTCCATTAATCTTGGCTTCCGTGAAACAAGACGCTGAGATTTTACCGCAGCTTTTCAAAAACCTTCAGCAGGATACTGTGAGTATACCCTTAGCTGGAAGAACAGAGATAAAACCTTTTTCAGAATTTCACAACACTTGGTATTCAACTATCTGAAGAAGAAGGTGCAGCTGTATCCACCAACTACTTCTTGTTAAAATCTCTGAAACACTATTCCGAATTGTCTGGACCATCTCAAGAAACTGCTCACCAAATGTATTCTGTCCTCAAGAACAACATGGCTGCTGCTATTGCTCGTGCGAATCGTATCGAGAAATCATTTTATGGAAGTTACGACAGAACGATGCGTCCAATTGGTTTGAAAGATAATCTCGATGGTACTCTTGTTTTTGCAATCATGTCTTCTTAATCTGTTTATCATTTTATAACTCAATGTTTCTTATTTATAATGGTTTTTGTTGTTTTCTAAGTTTAAATTTTATTTATATAACTCATTTTTATCATTGAAACTTATGATTATTGTTTTTAAGAAAAATAAACAGGTACACTTACGAACACTTCCTGACAAAAAATTGCATTTCCCACGGTTTCCGGGAGGGTACACAATTTGCAAAAAACGGGTTTTTTTTCAAAAATTTGGAAGAGCGGTGTAATGAAGAACAATGAAAAGTTGTCGATTCAATTTAAAAATTTCGATTTGAATTCAATTAGAGTTTCTGAAAATTGGTTAGTTTTCATTTCTCAGAACAACAAACTTTTTCCCTTTGTTTTTCGTTTCGAAAAATCATATTGCCTTATTCAGATGATTTTGTGTTGCCGACTAACAAAACACACCGCTGTTGTTTACGCCGTCTAAAGCACGCGGTCCACTGGAGCGCGCTTGCTCCAATCCTCCTCCTTTCCCGGGCCGACTTTTTTGTTTGTTCGTGTTCTCTTTGCTCGACCTCTCGTTAGTCTTCTTTGTTACTCGTTTGGTCATCTCAACCTGTTATCTTCTACAACATCTTTCTTTTTAGGGTAATGACCACTCTGGGAACGAATCGCATCAAAAGATGCATTTTGTACGGCCAACTAATCATACTTCTTTTCGCATTCACATCGATTTACCCACAAATCCATGGTGAGTGAGCCAGGTTTGCCGGAAAACATAGAAATCAATAATTTTCAGGACTATTCGGTGAACGAGGACTCCTACCAGTGTCTCCTATGTTAGAATGTGGTATGTTTACGTTTTGTTCGAAGTCCAACCTGTTTACAAACTGATAAGATCTCCGTCGCATTGATTTTATTTTAGGTTTAATGTTTTCTTGCCAAACCCAACTGATCATTGATAGCGGCAAAAATCACAGACAAAAATGAGAAGTGACCAGCTTGTTTCAAAAGTCCAAAGCCCTATCTCTCGTTTTCATAAGAGCTCAAGTCTGCGAGCAATTTCTCTGTGTGCGTGCATTTCCGAACATTTCTCGTAAGCGCGTCCTCCTCCCTCTTTTTATTGGCATCTCTTCGCAGCAATTGCATAGAACTACTTTACTTCGGAATACACAAAAAACCAAACTGTTTTTTGCTTATATCACGTTTAGTTCTTTGCATTTGTTGAGATGTAATTGGCATGTCTCAACTGTTTACATCGCGTGTTTCCCTTGCCAAAGAACATTTCAAATCGGCGCGATAAGAAGAAACTCCCCCCTTAGTTTCATCGAATTTTCTTCTTCAAGTTCACTCGCGTCATCAACTTTATATCGTTCAACTTTTCAGAAGAAGAGAGTATTTTTCAATGCCGTCTTCCACTTCTTCGCTTCATTTGCAACCTCTTTCATCTCTCACCATCAGTCGGATTGCAATTGTTTTCTCTCATCGGAGTATGCCTTTCAGCGTTGGCAATTCACAAGCCAGAATGTCAGAATTTGGTTACTTTCCTGACTCTTTACTTTCTGTACCGCACTATTTATGAGGTGAGTAAATCCAAAGTTGGATTTAATTTGACACAAGAAGTTTTCAGGCTGGAGGAGTGTTCATGTACTACCAATGGGATGCATTTCTCCTGGAATCAACAGTCTACGTCGCAGTCCTCGCATGGTTCGACGACGGTCCGGCTGACTCTGTAAGTTTTCTAAATTCAATGATATGCAGATCTATGAGAAACGAATAAATTACCGCAACGTGAGAATATTTTAGGTTGCTCTATTCAGTATTGTTGCCCTTCTTGTCCGTGTGATTTTCATGACTGGTGCTTCGAAACTGTTGAGCAAATGTCCGGCTTGGTGGAATCTCACTGGTATCATCTAAACATTAAACTTCCAATTTTATTCATGTAATTCTTCAGCTCTGGATTACCATTTCGAGTCCCAACCACTCCCAACTCCGTTCTCTTGGTATGCTCATCACTTCCCGCCATTCTTCAAGCAACTAGCCACTATCGCCATCTATTACTTTGAAATCATTCTACCACCTCTCTTTTTGATCCCAGTGATCCATGTCCGCTATGTTGTCTTCTTCTGTCAGGTGAGTAATTGATGACAATTCACTTTTTGACCGCAAAGTTCAGATTCTGCTGATGATTCTGACCATGTTAACGGGAAACAATGGCTTCTTCAACTACAACATCATAATTCTGTTGGTCAGCTTATTGGAGACCCCTCGAGTTCCAGTTGGAGCACCGCTTCTGTCCGCTTTGGTTTTCGGTAAACTTGGTTATGATCTAGCACACAGAATGCCGGTGAAGCTAGTAACGACAGAAGGAAGTTTGCCTTCATTCGTTCTCAGTGAGTTATTTCTACATTTCCACCAAATCATGACATAATAAATTCCAGATCTGAGCTACGACACTTTCCAAAAATTAGCTATTTACTACATTGACATGATAATCATATTAACTGCGCTCATGTTCTCGATTATCAACGCGTATACTGTTTTGAAGTGAGTTCGGAAATGCGGATAGCGCTAAACATAAGATTTTTTGCAGAGGTCTTGGATCCCAGGCACGAGTATCGAAGATTGTGCACGTTGCTTTTGTTGCTGCCTGTGTTTTACTTCTCAACATCTACGGATCGGTTCCATTGCTCAGAATGGATGAAAAACTGGCTCAAAGAACGAATGAAAACCCGATGATCATGTCGTACTACAAGATTGCCAATAGCTGGAGTGTAGCCAACCCGTATGGAACATACAGACAGTGAGTGAATCATCTTGCAGATTCACATAAAATAATGAATTCAGCATGACTGGACAACACGGACGACCGGAAATTGTGATTGAAGGAGCTCCTAATTTCGATGGTCCATGGAAGGAAATTGAATTCAAGGCAAAACCAGGTTCTCTTTCAAGACGGCCAGAATTTGTGTCTCCCCATCACCCACGCCTGGATGCTCAGATGTATTACGCTGCCGAAGGAACCTATCAACAGAATCCATTCTTCCTCTCGCTCGTTTACCATCTTATGCAAAACACCACGGAAGTTGTGAGCCTTATTGAGAACTACCCGTTCAAAAATCGATCGGAACCAATGCAATTCGTTCGTGCAAAACTCTACATGTACCATTTCACGGATATCGGAGACAAGTTAGTTTTCAAATTATTTTTCAGCTCAAATTGCAGCCAGATCTCAGTACCTTTCAAAAACTAATCGATTCGTGTTCTAGGAACTGGTGGAGACGTGACTTCCAAGAAGAGTACATGCCTCCCTTCAACAAAGGAAACCAAGCGCTCATGAAATTTCTGGTTGAGAACAAGATCATTAACAACAAGAAGTCTCAGTTCGTCAACGGACCTCTCGGCAAAGGAATGAAGCAGTGGCATCGTCTCACAGGAGGAGCGGATTTGATTGCATTCTTCATCTCCGTCATGATTCTTCTTGTGAGCCGCTATCTCCATAATCGGCTTCATGGCCACATGGAAGAAAATAATGGGCATAACCATGCACATCATCACGGACATAATCACGGAAATAATCACTGACCGCTCTCATTTTCCCATCTCATTCATTTGATACTCGATAACTTATTGTATTTATTTAGCTTTACCTTCTTCGCCCACCATCGACAAAACTTAAATCCATCCCCCAACGTCATCTCTTTTCACTGGTTTATAAACAGATTGTTGTGACTTCTGAGTCATTTTTTATTTCATTTCATTTTGGTTACTTGCCATACCAATACCTTTATTTCTGATTGCCAATTTTTCGTTTTCAATTACTAATATATATTTCAAGATGGTTGAGGACAAAACGAAACGACTTGGAAGATGGTATTTTGGAGGAGTTGCAGGTGCCATGGCCGCTGTGTGCACTCACCCACTTGATCTCTTGAAGGTACGCTATATCCCGACACCACTGAAACCCATCATCTTTCCGTTTAAGGTTCAACTGCAAACCCAACAACAAGGAAAACTCACCATTCCTCAACTGTCGCTTAAAATCTACAAGAACGACGGATTCTTTGCATTCTACAACGGAGTGTCTGCATCTGTACTCCGTCAACTCACTTACTCGACTACTAGATTTGGAATTTATGAAACAGTGAAGAAGCAGCTTCCTCAAG
The DNA here is from genome assembly GCA_002259235.3 of Caenorhabditis latens. Classification (NCBI taxonomy): domain Eukaryota; kingdom Metazoa; phylum Nematoda; class Chromadorea; order Rhabditida; family Rhabditidae; genus Caenorhabditis; species Caenorhabditis latens. The sequence continues at coordinate 15,525,670 of CM056097.1, read as the reverse complement.
GTAGGAAATATTGATATTAAGAAAAAACATTCTTCATTTTTAGATAAACCACTGCCTTTCTACCAGAAAGCACTTCTTGCTGGTTTCGCTGGAGCGTGTGGAGGAATAGTTGGTACTCCTGGAGATTTGGTCAACGTTAGAATGCAAAACGACTCTAAGCTTCCACCAGCCGAGCGAAGAAACTACAAACATGCTATTGATGGGTTGGTCAGAATCACGAGGGAAGAGGGTTTCATGAAAATGTTCAATGGTGAGTGTTTCACTCTGTTGGTATCATAATTTACAAAGTCTTCATGTTTCAGGATGCACTATGGCTACGTCTCGTGCTATTCTCATGACTATTGGACAACTTTCCTTCTACGATCAAATCAAGCAGACCCTTATCTCGACTGGAGTTGCTGAGGACAACTTGCAGACTCACTTTGCTAGTTCGATCAGTGCGGTAAGTACTGAACAGAATAAACAGAGTTTTTCTTTTGTTGTTGTTCAACATCAGTAACACTCAAACACCAAGATCAGCACCAAGTCAACTCATAAATAACTAATCGTTTCAGGCCAGTGTTGCGACTGTCATGACTCAACCATTGGACGTTATGAAGACCCGAATGATGAATGCCGCCCCCGGAGAATTCAAGGTAAGCCAACCCTCATAAAAAGCCGATGGTTCGCAATAATATTGTTTTGTTTCAGGGCATCCTTGACTGTTTCATGTTTACCGCCAAGTTAGGGCCAATGGGATTCTTCAAGGGATTCATTCCAGCATGGGCGCGTCTCGCACCACATACAGTTCTTACTTTCATCTTCTTTGAGCAACTCAGACTGAACTTTGGATATTCTCCATTGCCAAAAGCATAAAAGTCGTGTTGGATACTAGACCATCTCGTAAATTCCGTTTGTAGAAAAAAACTTTTTTCTTACTATTTTTTGAAGATTTTGTTACTAGTTTGACTATTATAACTCTAAATGTATGTTTTGTCACTGAGACACGTATTTTTTTTACGTATTTTAAAACTAATTCCTTGCCATATTTTTGTGAAAGCCATACGCATTTGTTAAACTCCTAGTCAATAAACTACTTATGTTCAAATTATGTGCTGCAATTCAACACTTGTTTCAAATCAAGTGGATAATTACTACTATGTGACTACAAATTATAAATTTAAATAAAAACAAACTATCAGTAACAATTTCCAATTTTTCTACAACACTCCACTAGAAATCGCATAGCCTAATTCTCAAAGAATAATATAAAAAACCTTGTTAGCATATGATGAACTGTTTACGAATAGGTATTTTTTCTTACTATCTCTGCGTCTCTCTCCTCCACCACTCTCACTGTGGTTCTCTGCACAATGCGCACATCCATTAGGAGGACCGTGTGTTCACTCAATATTCCTCAGTTTGCCCCCCGCGTTTTCTTGCCAACAAATGGTTTTTTGTCACTTTGATCATCAACTTTTTATAGTTTAACACTTTTGCATTGTGTTCTATGTTGGAAAAAAACTAATAGAAAAATATCATATGATTGTGACGAACCGGTGAGCAATTCCTTTTTTATATCAATGTGTTTTTTTTTGAATTCTTTATTCGATTAGACCTTTTTCCCATAGAACATCATTTCTCACCTTCTCCGTCATTCTCTCTCGGTCGTTTCTGCGAAAACATTGATTCCTCCTTTGATTTTCTATTTTCGCCTCCTTATCATCACAAGCTTCTTTCCTGTTTTCTAGTGTTAACACCAACTGATTATTTTTCCATTAGTTCAAACCAATAGAACTTTATTCAACTCATTACAGTGTGCTTCTCGGAGAGTATGTCATCGTCTCACAACGATGAGGTAAATGTACCGGAGGCTGAACCATGGAGAGTCACAGAAAATGAAAATATCGAGCAAGACCTTTTGGCAGAAGACGCTGAAAGTCAGGAAAAAGTGGAGATCCCAATCGATGATGTGGTAAGAGTTCATTTTCTCAAAATTTGAATAAAATCTATTCTTACTTTTCAGGAAAAGGCGTTCTCATTCAAGAAACTTTGGGCATTTACAGGACCTGGCTTTCTTATGAGCATTGCTTATTTAGATCCGGGAAATATTGAAAGTGATCTCCAATCCGGTGCACAGGCAGCGTACAAACTTCTATGGGTGTTGTTATCAGCTCACGTTATTGGAATGTTGCTTCAACGAATGTCTGCAAGACTTGGAGTTGTCAGTGGCAAGCATATGGCTGAGGTTTGTTCATTAAAACGAGAACCAATAAAACAGAAATACATAATTTCAGGTCGCATACCAATTCTATCCAAGACTTCCGAGAATAATTTTGTGGTTGATGATCGAGATTGCGATTGTGTGCAGTGATATGCAAGAAGTTATTGGAACAGCAATTGCAATTTTTCTTCTTTCTAAAGGATTGTGAGTTGACTACTTCCATCTGTCTTCAGAATTCACACCACTTGTTTCAGGGTTCCTCTCTACGTGGGTGTGTTCATCACAATTCTCGACACTTTCACTTTCTTGCTTATCGACCGATACGGTATTCGAAAACTGGAATTAATTTTCGGAGTTTTGATTCTCACTATGACAGCGTCGTTCGGTTACGAGGTAATTTAATTTAGACTGAAATAATAACTGAAAAATTTTGTTATTTCCAGTTTGTCGTTGTAAAACCGCCAATTGGAGATGTCATTTCTGGAATGGTAGTTCCTTGGTGTGCTGGTTGTGGGAAAGGAGAGTTCATGCAAGCGATTTCAGTAGTTGGAGCAGTCATCATGCCTCATAACCTGTATCTTCACTCGGCACTTGTTAAAGTAAGTAGTCTTTTCTGAATTCTTCAAACTTCTTAGCTTTTTTCAACACTGTAGTAACCAAAGTTCTGATATTTTTCAGTCCCGTCGTGTTGACCGTAAAGACCGTCGTCGTGTGGCTGAAGCCAACAAATACTTCACTATTGAATCCGCCGTGGCGCTCTTCCTGAGTTTCTTCATCAATCTATTTGTTGTTGCTGTCTTTGCCCATGGACTGTACCAGAAAACCAACGCTGATGTTGTGAGTTTAAAAAATCCAAAATTCAGACTATGAATTATACGTTCAGCGTGAAATGTGCATTGCAAGACATGATATCCCGGATGCTGACATCTTCCCGAACAACACCGACCCAGTTGAAGTGGATATCTATAAGGTAAATATTAAGATTTCAATTTTCAAGGGATTACCTTCTCTTCAGGGCGGCATCTACCTAGGTTGTCAGTTTGGAGCCATTGCTATGTTCATTTGGGGAGTTGGAATATTCGCAGCCGGTCAATCGTCGACAATGACTGGCACATACACTGGACAGTTTGTGATGGAAGGTTTTGTGAAGATTGAATGGCCGAAGTGGAAGCGAGTTCTCATCACTCGAGCCATTGCCATCACTCCCACTCTCGTTTTGACGTTCTATTCTCAAGGCGTTCAGAACTTGACAGGTATAAGAAATGTTGTTTCTAGTATTCTCATTCAAGATTGTTTCAGGAATGAACGACTTTCTAAACTGCGTCCAAATGATCCAACTGCCGTTTGCTCTGATTCCAATCATCACATTCACGTCAAGTCGGAAAATCATGCATGACTTCAGAAGCTCAAAGTAAGTTACATTCCAAATTGTTTGCAAAATATGAAACTTTTTCCAGATTGTTCCAAGTTTTCGCTTTGATCACATCTGCATTGATCCTTTCAATCAACGTGTATTTCATATCCGACTATGTTTCATCTCGTCTTGGAACCGAGTGGTATGTGATTATGGTACTCGCTCCAATCACAGTGTTTTATGTGTTATTCGTTCTTTACTTGGTATGTTTTCTAAAAAAAATTGTGATAACTTCACTCACGTATTCTTTCCCAGGCAATCTACTGTTTGGTTTCGTGCGAAGTGATTCCAGGAACTGTCACTATTCGAGGATTCAGTTTTAATAAATCATACGAAAATGATGCTCCCTGGTTGGCCGTCGAACAATCCGCTAGTCATGACAATGATGGATTTCAACAGTGATTAGCATATTGTTTTTGCATATTTTTCAAAACGGTGTTCGTTCTTATTCATTTTTATCTGTTCATACGTTTTCAACTCATTTCACTTGTTTCGAATTAAAATTTTTAAGGGAGATAAACACTTTGCTTCCTCTTCCTCCAGTCAATAGTGACTTTTAAAGCCACACATTTCATTGAACAACAAAACACAACATTTCAAAACATGTCTCTTTTTTTGACTTTCAGTGTTGTTTTTCTAGTGATAAGCACAGGAAGAATAGAGCTCAACACTCATCTGTTTGTTTTGAAAAAAGGAAAAACAGAGTCAAAATGTAACATACAAAAGGAAGATAACTACACCGATACGACCACATTTTTCATTATCTGTTCTCATTTAATATTTTTCAGCATGGTAAGAACGGTAAGCTCAACTACAGAGAGTGATGGGAGTCAAGTAGACAGTTCTGAAAAGAATGAACCGTCACTGCAAGAGAAAACATTTGATGACTCCATTGCTGTGAGTATCCCTGATGGAGATGAGGTAAGATCATTTTGACTCAAATACAAACTTTCTTATAACTCAGGACACCATTTTCTCATGGCGTAAACTATGGGCCTTCACTGGTCCTGGATTCTTGATGAGCATTGCATATCTGGACCCAGGAAACATTGAAAGTGACTTGCAAGCTGGTGCACAAGCGGAATATCGTCTACTTTGGGTTCTTTTGGTTTCTCATTTCATTGGAATGTTATTACAAAGAATGTCTGCTAGACTCGGGGTAGTGAGCAACAAGCATATGGCGGAAGTCAGTTTCAACGTGTATTTTAAACTCAAATACACATTTTAAGATTGCTTATGACTACTATCCTGTTATCCCCCGACTATGTCTCTGGGTAATGGTTGAAGTTGCAATTGTTTGTAGTGATATGCAAGAGGTTATCGGAACAGCCATTGCTATCTATTTGTTATCCAAAGGAAGGTAAAAGGCTGAACATTTGGTAAAGAGCAACACTCACTTTTTTTATTCAGAATACCACTGCTTGTTGGAGTTCTCATAACAATTCTGGATACGTTCACATTCCTGTTGATTGATAGGTATGGTGTCCGGAAACTGGAACTCGTTTTTGTAGTTTTGATATCTACAATGGTGGCCACTTTTGGATATGAGGTTGGTAACCAAAATCATTACTGCTTAAAAAAGTTTTAGTTTCAGTTTATTGTGATGAAACCGGATATCGGGGAAGTTGTCAAAGGAACGGCTATTCCATGGTGCAGTGGCTGTGGGAAAGAAGAAATAATAACTGCAATCTCTATTTTTGGAGCAGTGATAATGCCTCATAACTTTTATTTGCATTCAGCATTAGTGAAAGTGAGTTTGACCAAAAGACCATTCTCAGTCATTTCAATATCTCGATTAGTCAAGAAAAATAGACCGTATAAACGAGAAACGGATTGCCGAAGCGAACAAATATTTTTCAATCGAATCAGCGTTCGCATTGTGCGTCAGTTTTTTCATAAATCTTTTTGTTCTTTCTGTTTTTGCACGTGGACTTTATCAGAAAACCAACGAAGATGTCGTAAGTTCAGTATTGCAAATGCCACATGGATAACAAAATTTCAGAGTTCGATGTGCCTGGCACATAATGATATTCCGGATTCTGACGTGTTTCCGAATAATACAGAACCTGTTACTGTAGATCTGTATCAAGTAAGATATGATTCAATAGAATAACATATAGGTTTGGTTATTAAGGGTGGAATATATCTTGGATGCCAATTTGGCTTCTTTGCCATGCTCATCTGGGCTATTGGAATATTTGCAGCTGGACAATCTTCAACAATGACAGGAACTTACACTGGACAGTTTGTGATGGAAGGATTTGTCAGAATCTCATGGCCGAAATGGAAGCGAGTTTTGATAACACGAGCTGTTGCCATCACTCCGACTTTGATTTTGTGTGTCCAAGCACACGGAATCAAAAACCTTACAGGTCCATTACCATTTCTAACTCTAATCAGAAAAAATTGCAGGAATGAATGATTTTTTGAACTGCGTTCAAATGGTTCAGCTTCCTTTCGCATTGATACCAATGATCACTTTCACTTCCAGTGAAAGAGTCATGCGAAATTTTCGGAATTCAAAGTGATTAAATCTGGGAAATCAAAGAAATTAAACTTTCAGTTTGCAGGCCAACTCAAATACTTTCAATAATCTGTGGAGTTGTCATAATTGCTGTCAACATTTATTTCATCACCCAGACTGTGGAACAGTATTTGGGTAGCAAGTGGTACATATTTGTAATCATGACACCTGTTACCATACTGTACCTTGGATTCATCGCTTATCTGGTACGGTAATTGTTTTCTTATAGTCATAATAAAACTAAACTTCAGACTATTTATTGTTTGGTAGCATGCGAAATGATGGACGATACTGTGGTAAGTGCTAGTTTTTAACCAGTATGATAATGAAAAATGTATTTACAGAAAATTCCCGGATTCGACTTTCGAAGAAACTTGAAAATTGATGCCCCGTGGCTCAAGAACAAAGTTCCAAGAGTTAACGGTGGCTACGCTTAACTACGAAAACGAATATTACACATTATTCTGAATAAACTACATTTTTGAATAACAACTTGAATTCACAAACTTATTTTGATCTAAGAAAATTCAAAGTTTCAGCAAAAAATTAAAACACGACATTATATGACGGAATGTCAAAGCTGTAAAATTATGTTCCTGAGAACTTTTGACGGACACAACTTATTTACGAAAGTAATATACAGTATGTACATCAAGCATTATGATTCTGCTGTTTTCACATCAAAAACTGCTGGGCGGACAGCCGACTTCAAGATGCTTTCGACGAACGGTGTGGCATGCTAGACTAACTAGAGAGATCTGCGTCTGATATTGATTTTTCCGATTTCTTTGCACTTCCATTCTCTATCCTTTGATTTGAGTAAACCGAAAAGCTGTATTGTTTTTTTGTCGGCTTGGATATTGAACCCACATAATTCTCACTAGACATTATTTCAGCAACCTGAAAATCAAGAAACAAGTTTGGCATATCACTAACCGTAAAAACTGTATTATAACGGCAAGCCGCTACATTTTTCTACTTCCTTATTATCTTGAAATTACTAATCACTCTGATTCAAATTGAAATCAAGAAAAAAAAACATCTGAAAAGGTTTAAATCTGTTATAACAAAGGAAAATAATGGGTAACCACGCTTTTACTGCCTTGGGAGCTATGTTCCCACGAGTGAACATTTGGCAGTAGAACACACTTGCATTGTATCTATTTTGCAATTCAATGCTGTTACATCGAAAAGGATAACAACATATAGAATTGATATGATAAGGATGGCGTCTTAAGGGCTGAAAGTAGGGAAACCAGGTCTTTTTCTGCGAGTGATTGCTGTGTGTTTATTTTAATTTTAATTTTTTTATGTTGCAGTAGAGCGCATTTGCATCGAGTCTCACAAATAAAGAAACTTAAAACCAGTATCGCACGTCGGAGCTCTTTTTAATTTAAAAAATTCAAATGAATACATTTTTTAGTAACAAAGAATTTAATTACTGTTACCAAAATGAAACAGTTTCATAAATATGGGAAGAACATTCCAATAAAAAGGAGAAAAGAAAACTTTGGAAAATTAATAATTGGTTGTAATGGTGGTAGCTGCAAAAACGGATGTTGTTAGAAGAACAAAAACAAAAATTGATTCTTGTGTGACAATTGCAGAGAAATGAATATTTTCGATCTTATTCAAAAAATGCAGTTTTTTAAAAAGTAACTGCTGCAGTTTTCATTCTGAAATTCAACTAAAATTTTAAAAAGCTATAGCTGTATGTGATGATAATATGTAGTGCAATGAAAATTTATTAGCAGTATATTCAAGTAGGATTTATCCAGCAGCACAAAGATTACAACTTTTCTTACAATTGGCAGCCATGTACTGATCATGTCCAGTGGCCTTGCACAAATCTTTCAGCGCCCATGCTCCACAATAAACATTTTTGTCTTCACACCCTGGTTGACAGTACATTTTTTTGAGAAGTTCAATGTCCGTGGTTCCCATTTTTTGTCGTTGTCCGAGAAGTCTGAGATTGGCGGCAGAGTTGGTTTTTGGATTCATAGTAGGAATTGCAATGTTTTGAGCAGCAGTGTAACCGTTGTAGTGCATAATACTGTCGTACGCGTATTTTACTCCGTATCTGAATAATGCATTTTACATTCAGATTCTTAAAAATCTCGTGACATACGATGTATAAAGTTTCGAGTCAACAACAACGAATGCGTCGTATTGTTGTGGATCAATATTACTCCAGTTGATGGTGATGAACTGATCACGATCATTTCGAAGATGTTGATGAGCAACTCCCAAAGCATGCATTGTCTCATGAATTGCTACCCCTTTGTTCTGAAATAGTACTCATTAATTGGATTACACTACGCGTATCTCACATTTTCACAACCAAAACTTAAATAAACTGGGTTAGCAGGATCAGCGCGACCAACATATGAAAGACCGCAACTGAAAACAACTAGTTTGATGGAAAGTACTTGCTGGATACTCACAAAGTTGGACTGTCAACCTTATAGTAGACGATATGAGATCCGGTGGGTGGAGAACTGAGCTCTTTGAATCTAATGCAAGTGTTTTTCTCTATTTCGTAAATTGCTGCACGAACATCATTCTTATCCAGATCCTCTGAAATACCTCAGGAGTGTAGACAATTGAAAATGAACGACTAACCTAGAGAGCTATCCAAAACATATCTGATTGGTGAGCTTGGATCCCATTTCTTGATTAAATTACCTTCGAAGTATAGGGCAGATCTGAATGATCTATTGAGATATGCATCTTATCAAATCACTCACTTTCTAGCGCGGGTCCCCGGTGCAGCAGTAGTCACATCGGTTGTATTGGTTTCAGCATCGCTATCGTCGTCATCATCGTCAGCTTCAGGTAGTGGAATTTCATCATCCCCCACTCCCGCTTTATTCAGCTCATTGAGAAGAATATTTGCTTGTTCCTCAGTAAGCATTGTATCCAAATCATACACTCCATTATCTACTGGAGCAATGTCAGCAGTCAGGTTTCCTTTCTCTAGAAGAGCTTCCTTGATTTGAAGAGTTCTATCAAAACGAAGTTGAACCGAATCGGTCTTATCTTTACCAGCAATCCTTGTTTCAAAGTCAGAAAGCTGAAAATATAATATAATTGGAACTTTTTGTTTTGTTTGCGCTACCTACTTTCTGAGTGAAAAGCTCTCTGGTTTTCTTTGCCGATTCGGGTTGCTCCTTGCACTTCCTTCTTTTGCAAATGTCCTAAACACACATAAATATGGAAATGAATAAATAATGAAAAAACTTACCCTAAGTTTGTTAACATTTTCTGAGTTGAGATGACCAAAACCGCGACCAGCATTCTCGAGATATTCCTTGAGTTTTGGGTCAACACGTGCAAGTGGATCTTCAATGTGAATTCTAAAAAATATATAATTGAATAAATACAGAATTCAGAAAAAAAAACATACTTCGGAACCCGTTTCAAAAATCTTCCAATTCCTCCTTTTTTGAATTGACCGACCATCTCTTCCAATTCTTTTTGATCCGGAATCTTTCCACGTCTAAAACAAATAATTTATTGGCATAAGAACAATATCATGTAAATACCTGCAATTTGGATGACCTGGGAATCTATGACAGAATTGTCGAACTTTTCCTTTCCACTCTCTACGTCCTAGCTTCTTGTGCTTGTTGTGGAAATCCTAAAAAGAACTTATCAATTTTTATTGATGATCACTCAAACCTTGAAGTCAGACAAAATATCTCCTTTGTTTTTACCCAAGTCAATAATCTCCGTGATTTTTATAATGTTTCCACCGAACTGATGATCATGATTTCCACGGAAACCTGGTGGTGGTACTGGTGGTGGAATGTCTCCTCGGTCTGGCGAAGGATTTCTTTGACGGTTATCCCATCCACCACCTCCCCAGTTTCCGAAGCTACCCATATGATTGAATCGATCCCATGGTCGCCATCCTTGCCCCTCCGCCACACCAGTTAATGCAATGAAAAACACCAGTGCAGGTGTCATCTGGAACAAACTTAATGTGAGAGAATAAGGTATAAAGAAAATAAAATCAAGAAAACAAAGATTTGATAGAAGGAACTTTTTGAATTCGTGTTTTTGAAATGCGATAACAACAAGGAACAGCAATAATAGGGTTATTCGGCAATAGATTATCGTGTTTATATCTTTTTCACTTCTCTCGAATCAAAACGAAGGCGATAACGAAATAATAGACACAATCTAAACGAAGGAAGTACATAATGGTAAAACAGGTCGATACTGATACGGGCATCGAAATGAATCACGTCATAATCTTGATGATCAGTTTTTTTCTTTCTACATTAAATTGTTTCGGACAGCCCCAATTGATCTAATGAACAATCAAGACACAATTGAGAAGAAATCAGAACGATAAGATATATTCTTTTATTCTGGTACAATAGATATATGTTTATTCATGAATTCAACATTTCTTCTGCAGCTTGTTGCTTCAGCCTTTCTATAACTGTTGTTTGATTCACATGTTCGAAAACGTTCGGTGCTGATAAAAGTATTCCCATAGTTCCGCCAGTGGTAACTGTAAAAATTTGTTTTAATGATAGAAGGCAAGATCAAAATTCAATTACCTCCGAAAAAAAGATAGAGAAGTAATCGATCAATCACCACAGACACAAACTTCCATTCTTCACGTTGCTGGAAAGAGTTCGGTGAACAGAAGATGATTAGGCCAAGAGAAAAAAAGAAGATGATATGTTATTCTATCTTTTTTGTTCTCTGATCTTTTTTTCTCAACTGACCCGTTTGAAGGCGTTGTCGTGTGTCAGATGCGTTGTAATGTATTCGATTGCCTCGATTGCTTTTTTAGCGTCCGATGATAGTTTCTCTTCAGAACACGATCCCTGAAACAGATAACAATGGAAAAAAGTGCAGGATCAAAAAATGTCAAATGCCAACTTACTTCTTTTCTAGTCAGTGCTTGTTTTGTTTGATCAGTTATCTGAAATATGTTCACACACATATTATCTTGTGTGGTTTCATTCAACCCACCAGTTTAGCATCATTCCTCTTGAAGAATGTCTTGAGTGCAGATTTCATGCTTCTCCTCTCACGTTTCTCGCGTTTCATTTTTGCCAACTCTTTCTCTGTACTTTCAGGCCGTCTCATGACGAAAAGTACAGGAAGACACTAAAACAACATAATTTTTGAAGAAAAACGAAGTTAGTACCTTTAGAAAAACAGTTTTCACCCAAGTCGGCATGATATGTGTTGCAGGACCTCGGAAGTAGACATTGATGATGATAACACTTACCTGGAAAAATAACACATAAAAACGTTTGCACCAAAACCCTACCATAATAGTTATCATATTCATAATGAAAGTCATGAGTAAGTATTTTGCCATTAATGGGATAGTAGAGCTGGTTGGTGGCAATATCTGAAAAAGAGAAGCAATTTTTTCAATCAAATAATTTTTAAGTAACCTTTGAAACCACAAGCAAAAACACTACCAACGCAAGCAGAATACTTATAGCCAGAGTTATTTTCTCACTTGACTCTGCTGGTAAGTAGAATACCATCATGGACAAAAAAGCCATTAGAACTGTTGGCATAATAAGAATGACTGTGTAGAACAATGCTTTTCTGAAATTTATTTTTATTTCAATTTAGTGTAAACACATTAATTGTACCTCCTTATCTTTATCTGATAAGAAATTTTGGAGCGTTCATCAATCAACAAGCCCGGAGCATCCATCAAATCCCAAACTCCGGATGGCAAGTAGTCGTTCAGTTCCACCTTCAATAAATCGCCGTCAAAATTGAGTTTCCCTCAAGTTTCCGCAAAAAAAAATCTCAACAACTGAAAAACTCACATGACGTTTGCCTGAGAGATACGATAATTGCAACTCGTCCTTTCGAAAAGTCCAGGAACCAAAAGTGAGTGAGCACACTTGCTCTGAAAGATCTCAACATAGATAAAGCAAGCGTTTTTTTCCACTTTTAAACTTTCTTTCAAGTAGCTTTTTTGGTTTCAAATATCTCTACTTACCATCAAACGGGAAAAATTCCACATCAATCAAACAGCTGCTTTTATATACCGCTGGAGGAACCCATAGCATGTCACCAGTGTGCTCCACGACTACATTGGAGTAGAATGAAACCAGATAATTACCATCAGCGCTGAAATTAATAGAAACTCATTATTTCAGCCTATAATTGGAATAGTCTAACTTATTGAAAAGAACAATATCCGGCAGCCAAACTTTGTCTGGAGGAACTCGAATAGTTTTAATCCCATCAAACTCTCTTGGGTCCCATTGCATTTGATAATCGTTCCATTTCATAGTGGGCCAAACGTTCGTCTGCATAATTTGGTTTTTCTCATCCACATTGATGAGTAAGACGAATGCAAGACTGAAAAAGACCTTCAAAATATCAAATTATTAGCATTTCAAAATTAGTTCATTGTTTGAAATTACTTCGATTGGCGGTGAAGATGCATTTAAAACAGGTCTAATGAGTGAGTTGTAACCATCAAATATATATGACAACAGACGTTCTTCAGCAGAGTTTGGATATGTATTTATGACTGAAATTATCCAAATTAAAATGAAAATTTAAATGAAAATTAAAAAGATACCTGTTATTAACAGAATCGTAATAAATAGAGTAAACCACATTTTCTTCCTTTTTTAAATGAATAAAAGATATGAGTTAGTTGAGACTAGCACCACAACGACAATGGTGTTTACATTTCATTAGGATACTGCTTTTGCCACTAACTGACTGAATTGAAGCACCACCCTGGGAACAAAACAGACTGGAGGGTCCGTTTCATATAGAAGAGGAGCTCCTTCGGCTCAAATCGTTTATGGTAAACACGTTGTCTTTCAGGTGTCGTTAGCAGACGCGAAGTGAATCTGAAGTGGAGTCATCAATCCAATCGGATCTTTTCAATTTGCACTTGAGAAAGGGGTCAAACTAGGAAACATTTATTGAGAGGAAGAAAGAGCGAGTTGAAAGAAATGAAATGAAAATTGAACGTGAAACCAGTAAGAATTAACCAGAACAGGTGGAACATCTACCCAAAAATAAAAAATGAGTCAATTAGTATTGCCTAAGGGGAAGAAACATTTTAAAATGAAAGAAAAAACAGAAGTTTAAGAATACATATCTGATGGCAGGTATTTTGCATTCAGCTTGTTGATGATGGCCTCTTGATCAACAAAATCGAATACGTGTGGTGCTGAAATGCATGATGTGTTCATTCTCAGAAACTTCACGACAAAGAGTTACCTGAACAAATAATGCCCAGCGTTCCTCCCAATGTTACTCCAAAAAATATCAGCAAGATGAGACGATCCAACACCATTGCAACATACTTCCAGTCATCTCGCATCTGAATAGAAAATATGAATTTTTCATATAGACAAGACCAATTACCTTCTTGAGACTCATTTCTCTTTTCATGTGCTCTGCAATGTACGCAATTGCTTCTACTGTTGTTTTCATCTCTTTGCTGATTTTCTCTTGCAATGAATCCACATGATTCCCATTCGAATCATCTACAATGTCTTCACTGTCATCATCCAGACGTGCCTAAAAGATTGGATTTCATTCATTTTTCTTATTCGAACTATTACCCTGGGAGCTCTCCTCCGCGACATTCTAATTGACAGTCTCTTTTTCCATTTTGAACAATTCTCATGGTGTTCAGATGATTGTCCAGAACTAGTGGAACTAACTTCTTTCATGTTAGCTGTCACTTGCAAAAATGGAAGCATTGTTGCTGTCATTGACGGCATCACCAAGCCTGAACATGTTTCTCGTTGTTCAATGTTCGGAATGGGGTACAAAAATAGATGACTCACTTGCATCGAAAATTTCGGATGCACAGTACTCCTCAACAAAGTACCCATTGAAGATAGGTATTCGTTCCGGCCTTTTCATAACCAGTAAATGTGGTAAAAACTCTAGAAACACTTTTCTAACCCATGTCGGCATTTTATGGGAGAGTGCACTCCGGAAATAGATGTTCACAATAACCACAGTTCCCTGGAATTCAAAAATGTGTATTACGTGTTTGGTATTTGATCCCTCTTACCACAACTGCGACAATGTTGAGTACAAATGCAAGAAGCAGATATTTTCCCATAAGTGGAATGTTTGAAGTTGGTGGAAGAATCTAGAAAAATACTTGAGAGTGCTCACATCTAAGAGAAATTAGCCATACTTTTGAGACCAGCAGCAAGAACACAACAAGAGCAAGGAGAAGAGAAATTGTCAAGGAGACTTTTTCTCCGGAATCCACTGGCAGGTAGAATGCCATGACGGATAAGAACGCCATGAGAACGGTTGGAATGATAAGAATCACTGTGTAGAATAAGGTTTTTCTTCTTATAACAACATTGAAGACCATTTTGTTCTCTTTTAAATCAGGTTTGTGAACTAGTTGACCAGGCACATCTGAAGTAACTTTTTGTATTTTTAATTCCAATGTTTAAAGTTATATACCAATGACATCCCAGATTCCTGAGTAAGAGTAATCGTGCAATTGGACTGCTTGAATATTATTGTACCAATGTAACCGGACCTCTTCTGAATTATAAGTCCATGAGCCAAACACCAAAGTACAACATTGTTCATCAAATGGAAACCTGGAAGAGTGACGTTTATAATAGCTTGCATTTATAATAAGGAGGTGGAATTATAATGATTCTTATTATTATTCCGTTAATTTTTTCTCTTTTTTGGAATTATTATAATCTAAAAATACCCACCATTCAACGTCAATACGACAACTGCTCTTGAACATTGCAGGCGGCACCCATGTAACATCTCCATGGTGGTCCACGAAGACATTTGATTTGAATGAGACTTCATAGTTCCCGTCGGCACTGCAATGTTATGTAGTTAGTATGCAAAGGACCGGGTGTTCCCAGAAAATAAGGTTAAATGTCTTCCAGTTATGTTAGTAAAAAACATCTATTACTTTTAGTAGTTCAATCAAGTGTATTTCAGTTTTTTTTATTCTGTCCGGAATAATTTTGAAAATCTTCGTGTTATAATGTATTCCCATCTTGTGTTATTTGATCCCTTTGCGCAAAACTACTGCAGAGCAATATTTCAAGCACTTGTCAAATAGGTATATCAAGGAAGGCTATTTAATTATCTTCCGTCTAGGCAATAATCCTATTTCACACTTTCACCCCCTTCCATGTGTATGCTCAAGCAAAAAGAATAGAGCAAGTGTGGAAAGTGATGCCCGGTTTTCTTTAGACCCTACTCAAAACCCAAGCAAAAAAAACGACTTCAGGTCATTTTTCATCAATGGGGTCTGGCAAGTATCTATTGCCAAAACAAGTTATTTTTCATGTGTGGGAACCTGTTTGTTTCTCTTTTTTCTTCTTTTCTCACTTTTCTTTAAGAAAACATAATAAATAGTGACTGAGATGAGTTGAGGAGTAACAATGAGCTATAATTTTTGGAGGGATCTTATTTCTTTTCTTTTTTTATTTCACTATTTTTCTTTCGCTATTTTTTGCAGACTCCAAAACTTCTTTCTCAGCTTCAAAGGACTATCTTACAAAGAGTGTCGCGTGTATATGTGTTGTTGTTGCATCAATTCGCCACCCTTAATTGCGTCGCAACTTTGTCTTCTCATCTTTTTGAGATTCCGTTCAGTAGTGTTAGTTGGCCAGACGGCAAGTAGAGATAAGAGTCTAGTATTGTTATTCTACCACAAAACAAAACAATTCTGTCATACTACAAAATAAATCAGTTTAAGAATGACGGATCCCCAATTGTAAAAATCCAAAAAGAATCCGAATCCCAAATTGAAAACCCAATCATGTAAAGGAGGGGAGGTCGGATGGGAAAAGGAAATCTGACAAATTTGATAGAAAGAATAAAGTAAAAAGAAAAGGCGTCGGTCACGTTGACTCATCATCACTTGTCGGCTCAAAACTGCGGAAACAAGGAGCATCGACGATTTGATTTGTGCACATTACTACACATTCAGACAAAATGGATTTAGGATTCTCATGGTTTAGGCTGTGCAGATCCCTGACACGTTTGAATTCACCAGATGCAGTGAAGAAAAAATATGTGGTAAACTTTCAGACATCAACGCTTTCAGATGGAAATTGAAGTTACTCACTTGTTGAAGAGAACGATGTCAGGCAGCCACACTCTGTCGGATGGTACGTGAAGATTGGAGATGTTGCCTGAGAAGTAGGGATATGTTTCAGATCATCCAGGTTGCAGTACTACAGCTAGTTTCCAAATCTCCTTACCATATTCTGCTGGATTCCAAGCCAACTGAAAGTCATTCCACTTCATTGTTAACCAAACATTTGTTTGTAGAATCTGATTCTTCTCATCCACATTAATCAGAAGTATCATCGCAACTCCAAAATCCACAACCACCGGCGGACTACTCACATTCCTAACTGGTCTAATCAGGAAGTTGTACTCTCTGAAGAGATCTATGACCAGCCGATCCTCGTCCTCTCCCATGGTGTCGCCTTGCTCTGAAAGTTTCACACTATTTTTTATTCGCCTTGTTTCATTTCTAGTTTCCAATTTCAAAGAATTTTTCCCTTCCGGCCTCATTACTTGCTTGACTTTTTAATGAGCTCGATTCTCATGGTTCAATTAAAATTCAGACTTCTCACACTATGTGGGTTTATGTTTCTCTTTCTTTTTTCCAGGAAAAAAAGAAGAGAAAAGGAAAATGGCTAAGCACAAGTGAGCTTTTATAATAATTATATTATCTGAAGGACGGAAACTAAACATTTCCTAATAAATTTCGCAGCTCTTTTCTCCGAATTCCCAATCGAGCCATACTTTTTTGCGCATGGACTCTCAACTTCAGAGCTGTCTATAAAAACACCAAAATTATGGTGAGAAAGAAAGCCGAAGAGCTTCATAGCCTCTCAACTCCTTATAGATTGCCCTTTCTGCTCGGGGGGATCCCTTTTCTCTCAAATCTTTTCTGTTTTCATTTCAATGAAAAGAGAATGAGAGAGAAAGAGATTCGCATAAAACTTTTATTCAGATGATGACATTCCGGATGTGAATGGATGTTCGAAAGACATCTGGTCTCGTTATTTTAGTGTCAATGTGCTATTGCAATTGTGTACTTCGTGGTACATCAGATAATACTGAGCAGAAATCATAACACACAAAAAAATCTGCACGTTTTCAATAGGTGCCAGACTGGGAACTACTTTTCATTGTTCTCTTCAGAGGCTATTTTTCAGTGATGGGAGTGGAATTGGTTCAGACAACAAAGCACAAAAGTAAAATGTTTCCTGGTTTGACACTTTGAGTCATTTCAAAAAAACTACAATAAATCTTGAAAAGAAAATGGAAACAAAGGTAATTTGCCATGGCAATTTGTCTCGAAATCTTTTTCGGTTCTCGACGGTTTCTTCCTGGATCATTGGATCAACAGCTGACTCGGACAAGCTGTGTATCAGAAAAAAGAAAAGAGGACGGATTTGAATGTAAATGTAGATTTCTTGATTTGCGTGAATTCACCAAAAAAAACTTTCTCTCCCATCGTTTCCTTGTTCAGGAAGCAAGCGAGGACGGGAGGGCCCACCAAGATTTTCGATTCGAATTTGTATTCAATTCGCATAAAGTTTGCATAAAAAAGTTTACATTTGAAGTATGGAGGGTGAAAAAACTAATATTTCAGGATTTTTCTTCCAGGAATCTATTCAACATTGAGAGAGATTAATGATTGCAATTTTGTTTCAAAGAAATAGAACTCTCTCTGGTCTCAAGGAAGTGGTTTTGAGAAAAGACACATTTGGTCTAACCAGAATAGTTTGGCAACCTAATAAAATCTTGGTGTCTCAAAAAATGAAAATCAAAAGCAACTGACCTCCTGCGTTGCGATTTGGATCTGATGAGTTGTTGGAGTCATCGATGTTGGCGTGACTCAGAACATCGGCAGCCTCATCGTCATGAGCACTATTGCATTGCACTTTTAAAAATACTGTGACCAGAATAAGAAGTATCCTGACCGTCTTATTCATGAAAACGGCGTCCTTCCTGGCGAGGAAGGTGGTCGTGGTGGTAGAAGCCGCTTCAGTTCGTTTGATGCCGACTTCTTCTTCTTCGTTCTGCTCCTTCTTCTTTTTGTTCAGCGCATCCGCGCGTCCGAAAGGGTGGGTGGGAGAAGGAAGGATATTCTGGTTGAGGTGGGCGTGGCCGCCCGTCCGTCGTGGGGGCCCTCTGGTTCGTGAAGACAACTAAAATGACACATTTGGCGATGCGCCATCGCCGTCCGTCCGGGGCGGCGCTTCTCGTTTTCGAAGACCCACAGAAACACACATCTTCACATCACCAGCGTTTCACACATAGGCAGTTTGGGGGAGTGTAGTCAAATGGTCTAAAGGACGGACCAACAGACCCGCCAGTTATTCCAATGACAGAAGAGCAACACGCGCCGGCAGGCAGCTAGCAGCCCCATCGTTCCCCCGAGATTCATTGATATTCGCGCTTTTGTTGGTGCGAATGTTATATTTCATATTTTTGGGTGTGCGTGAGTTGCACACGCCGTTCGACACTGAAGCGACTAGTGCTCTCTACTTTTGTGTCTTTTTTTTCAAAAATGTAGCTTTGAAAAAAAACTTTTTATTCCTTCAGGACACACATCTACACATATATACGCACAAGAGCATACTTTCTGTGTGACACTAGCTTTTTTCACTTTTTCATCAGTGCCGCGTCGCAACATGTGTACTCGAAACGGAAAAGATGGACACGAAAAGGCGACGGACACATATCAAACGGCCAAACACTTTTTTCTGGTTTTCACGCGACAGATCTTGACGAAAATCCGTTAAAATTTGCTGCTGGGAACATATTCCATCTTTCTCCGACAACAAATTTCAATATGTTATGGAATGATGACAAAAAACGAGAGAAATAGAAAGGGAAACGAGAGATGGTGTGGTTACAACAAAACTCATTCTTTGTGATGGATATGGCTTCAATCTGGAGCTGACGAAAAGTGAAACAAAACAAATGTGGAGAAATAGTTCTTGGTGGAAATAAGAAAATCTCAAAATACTGAAATTTCTATTGCAAAAACTTCATGCTTGTTTGAATTTCACGTTTTATTGTACTCTGGGTCATTAAATTGTGAAATGAGGTTTGCAAAAGTTATTGAGAAAAATAGAACGGAATTTTTGAAGAACAAATTCTGAAGAGCGAAACGGCAAGAAAACGTTTCCCTGTCGACCTATCATAATTTATTCATCAAAAGTTCCTCGATTAGTTTCCTGATGGATAATTATAGAATGCTGTTGATGCATACATTTATTTTTGAAAAAACGAGCAAAAACACGTAGAAATCTTTATAAAATTTAAAAACTTTAGCAAAACTGGTTACAGGTTGGTCAATCAGTAGTAAGCTGAAATGAAATTTGGCTTTCAAAGGTTTCTACTGGAACTTAGTACTTACATAAAAATAAGTTCCAGCCACCGGAGTTCCCAGCATATTTCCAGTGTCTGACTTCAGGAAATCAGTCACTGAACGATATTTGCTGTGAAGATCTTTAGTGGAGAGTATATAGACACGTCCAAATGGATTTGTAGTTTTGAAAATAAGAACAATCCATAGTTTACGATCTAAAAATAGCTATACTCTTTCTGTGCAACAGCTCCAAAAGTTCTCACATTCTTTTATTGGACCAGGACGTGATGGGTTCTCAATTTGTGTAATTGGAGCCGCATTGAATATTCTCTTGGAGATGAATCCTGAAAAGAGCACGTTATTGAATTGTTTCTTTTATCTGAAACCTCCGTCTGGAATAGGTTCATCCAGATTAATTGTTTTGCCATTAGATGTTGGACGATCATAATAGAGTTGCATTGTTTCAGTGGTGGACATAGGATCTGAACATATAAATACATCATTTTTTCTTATTCTCTAAAAATGTTAAACAAAAAACAGAGAAAAAGTTTTCTGAAACGTGTTTCGATAACTCAATCATTTCCGCGTGAACGCATCTACCCATGCGGAACATGTTCAAAACGAGTTTACCAAAAAGGATAACATGCACAAATGAGCCGTGGCCAAAGTCCGTGAACAGTTTGATTTTTTTCAAATACGCGGGCTCGTAGAGTTTGTAAGGGGTCAGCACGAAATGATCACCAATCCTAATTTCCGGCGAGTGCTCTTTCGCGGAAGTGTGAACATTCAAAGTGACCTGAAAATGAAGTAATGTATCTTCTGTTTGTTAGTTCTTCCTCGAAAAAAAAACAGAGAAAAGAGAGAAACGCACATATTCGACGGCTGAAAGAGGGGGATTTGGCACAATACGAGGGCTTATTTTAGCTTCTCCAAAAACAGAAGCAAACGAGTATAGTGTTGTGGTTTTACAACAGAGAGATCGTCCATCTGCTGGAAGTTGATGACCATTTGCTGCTTCGACGCACTGAAAATTTCATGATTATAAGATATTGTTTTCAACATAAAAAAGTTTTCCGAAAAAACATGGAACAAAGTCAATGTTCACAAACAAAACAATAAAATAAGAATAAACTCAAACCTTATAGTCGTATGGGCAGATATTAACAATTGTTGGGTCGCATAACAAAACTTGAGGCATTTTGTAAGGGATCGCTCCAGCCGGACATACTAAAAAATTATACAGCATTGATTCAAATGCAATGAACAAAAAACTCACTTGGTTTGATTTGAGTTACATTAAGTTTCGATAGCTCTGTGGAGTCTTGAATAATATCACTGCAACATTTGAATGCACGATCTCCGGCCGTTGCACAAAACGGATTTCTGCCAGTACATGTGAACGGGTTATTCGGCTGACAAGCGACACCGGCCCCTGTCCAAAATCTATATTACGAGGTCAATATAACATATGGGTACCTGATGTGTAATCTGTACATTGGTTTATAGATGGGACATAGGTCAAATCTGGTGACTGCCAACTTTCGCTACACTCTGTTGAAAAATAGAGAATCAGAATTTAAAATAATTGAACAAAGTTAAAGAAAGTTACCTGGTCGCTCTGGTGGTGGAATCGAAGGTTGCGATACAGTACATTGTATCAAAAATACAAAAAATATCAGAGTCCACAACATATGTGAAGTTTGATCGCTCGACTCCACAAACTCACTTCACACCCAGAGCAAAAAGAAAAGTTCCAAAATTGGTTTGACCATAGAATTAGCTCGCCCTGCTTCGGAATTCGTGACCGCGCAAAAAGGTGTTGATTCTTAGCCAAACTCGCCGCTATCATGTCGAGGTGTTGGTCATCCAGTTATCAGCCAAAACACAAACAACCCGACTCTCTTTTCTCAACTCCGGCGTTGAATGACCATATTGAGAACTTGCATTCAAATAATCAAAATATGCGTAGATCTTTGCTAATTTTTATTTGGTTTGTGATTTTTGTGGTCATTTGTAAAAAAGAAAAAGTCGAGAAAACCAAAGTAGAAGAGGAGGAAGAGGAAGAAGAAGGTGTTGATGAATATGAAGAAAGTGAGTTTAATTTTTTTTTAAATTTTTTGACGTTATTCTAGATTTTTTCTAGTTTGTCCGTTCCCATGGCAAACACATGACCAAAATGTTCTTGCCCAGTATTCAATGTGTAATGATGTTATGCATGAAGGTAATTCAGTTTTTATTCAAGTCAGTCAATAATGTTTTCTTGAGGTGTAAAATGCACTCCAAATGACCCTATAGAATGTACAGGAAGAAACCCAACTTGTGTTTTTTCAAAACTGACAAACGATCACAGATGCTGTGCAGATGTTCCACAAGATTTGAGTAATCCTCCTGGCGTTCCCGAACAAGTGAAACCAAGTTGGTTATTGTCATTTCTAGTTATTATGTTAACAGTTTCTTCAGTATGTCCCTACGGAGCATCCTCGTATGATCTACCATCCGTACTTTTATGCGATCCGACTGAAGACAATGCCTGCCCTGAACTATATACCTGTGAACAAGCCGTAAATCATCAAATGCTTACAACATATAACATGCATTTATGCTGTAAGACAAGTACTTTGGATTCTTTTGAGAATGGTAAGTTACTGTTTTTACATAAAGTAAAAAATATGAGATAACTACTTTTGAAAATTTTCAGTATTTTATGAAACCAAAGTTGGAATTAATAAGATGTCATCAAATTTATCCATGCCAATTTTCTATGTTACCCAACTCTCACCATCCATTGTGCCAAACGCTCCGACTGGTGGGATTGACTATGTAAGATCAATTTATGTTATTGAAACTCTACCATTTTGCTTCAGGTTGTCCTAAACGAATACATCCCAACCAAAAATAAAGCAAACACTCCAGAAATCAGAACTGGTGATCATTTTGCAATGTTACCATACCGATTCAGAGAACCAGTGTATCTTAAGAAGGTATACCTATTCCACGAGCCAATGCCTAACTTCTTTTTCCATGTTTTGGTACTATTCAGTAAGTTCACGTGCATGATGATTCACTCTTAACTTTTCATATTCAGATCCACATGGAAATCCAGAGTCAATGAATTTGTATTACAATCGTCCGTCATCGTTATCAAGAGAGATTGACTTGTCGGTACCGGTGTGGGATGAAGGAGTGTTCTTCAGAAATATGAACAGAGTATTAACAATACAGTCCGATCAAACTTCCAGCCGGCAAAGTAGGCCATCAACTTAATTCTAGTGGTCATTGTGTTTTTGCAGTCCGTCGGCTATACATTGTGTTGGTGTTCAAAACTAAATTCCGGATAACAAAAAGACATCCCCAGACGTGGAACGATTTTCATGCCAACTACACTACATTCACCGAGTTTTTGGGAACTGAGACTGGAAAACAATTGGGAAGTCCAATGGCTGGAACATACTATTATGTGAGTTTAAATAACAAGGAAATTTCAAGAATAAAAATCTTTTGCAGATAACTAAATAATTACCTACCGCGCAAAATTAATGGATAGACTATAAATTTTTAATAAAGAATTTTATTGAACGACCCGAAACTTTTCTTATCTCACTTGAAAATGGAAAAATGTTTTGTCAAGTATTTAACCTGAAGACAAATATTGTGTTGGGGTCGATTTGTACGTTACCACCAAGCTGATTCTGCAACTGATTGATGTTGTCCCTGGAACATAACATCAGAACTCATCCTCACAGTAATGGATGTACCTGACAACTGCAGCAACAGTATTCTGGTCGACGTTTCCTCCACCCAACATATTCACTCGGAACAAGACTGCTAAGTCGTTCCCTCTGAAAATCATGTGTACACCTTAGAAAAAATACGATTAGTTTGCTCACCTGTTCTGCAAATCTGTCAGTATTGCCTGTGCAGCATACGGTCGTAGGGAGGAAGTCACAAAAATGTTGTCTAGCTTAAAAAAGTGGAAATCACATTTGTCGCTGCAGTTGACATGTTGAAAAAAAACAGAAAACTTACCCCATCCTGTATCCTATTGAAAGTCAAGAAATAGTTGTTTGTGTTTTTCATGTCGAAAATTTCACTAGCTTGTCGCAAGATGGTGAACGATCCAGAATAAGATTGATTCTGGAATTTAATTCAAAACTTATGATCAAAACAATACAAAAAGAACAACGTACTTGCGAAAATATTGGAGGTCCCAGAGGCGGAATATTGTTGATTGGCGGTCGTATTGTTGGGTTGAAAATTGGGGAGATTGTTGGGTTTTGAAGAGGGTCAGCACCAGTGAATACTGAAAACAAACAATTGTAAGAGTATGTAGAAGAACTTGAACTTGGACATATATGAATTTCTATTGAAAATGTTTGAACGATATACTTACCTCCTGAAGCAAAAAGTATGATGATCACAATTGCAGCTATAAGCAGTAAAACCAACATAATGAACAATGTGATGTATATCCTTTTGGAGCTGAAATTATGATTATAGCCTATTTTTATAAACTCGAAATATACCTGCTTTTCGAAGAAAACGAAATTTTAGTATTCCTATCACTCTCATTCTCCCAACCTCTTCTTGCCATGTAAGCAGCCCCTGTATTCTGAGAGTTGTAAGATGGGACATATCCCTGAGACTGATTGTGATGATTGTATGACATTTCCTGAACAAAAAATGAATGAAATAAGTCAAAACAATTAAAATCACTCACCGCTGTTTTAGGAGATTCTGGCACAAAATTTCATCATTAGGACGTAATATACCGGACAGAAGGAAATGCGAAGCGGATGATGGATTTGTAGTGCGGAGGACATCATGGTTACGGTGCAGATGAACACACAAACACATCATCGCTCATTGTGTTTATTTATAGGTGTGCATATAGGTCGGCTTCGGCCCGAACATCCAGATTAGAAAATAATCGGAGAAGGGATAATTCAAAAAAATCGCGCAATCAAGAGAAACAGGAAGTTTAAAAAAAATCGTTTGATGAATTTATAATAACTAAAATGAATTTCGGGTGCACCGTAAATGAAGAATAGATTGATATAAAAAATGTTCCAATAAACTTTTTAAACAAGTTTTTTGTCTGTCCCACTTCAACATTCTGCCAACTAGTAGTCTCTTCCAAAGAACACTTATAATGATGATGCGTGAACAATAAAATAAGAAGTGGACAACGATGGGTAACCGTCTGGCGTGTGCATGTTTACAAGTGGTGCAAGTGTATCAGCATGTTGAGTATGTGTTCACTTCCATGTGCATCAAACGCTGAAATCGAATTTCTCAGTTTGATGTTTTCGGTTTGAATTCGTATTGTGTTGGCTATGAACTGACACCAAGTAACATTTATCTTTATAATCCAATGCGACATCACTCTTTTCCGGTTCTTCGTGTTTGCCGCTTCTTTTGCGCAATATGCTCATTTTGCCCCATCTGTTTTGGTTTCTCAGAAGAAAACTAAACATTTCGATTTGTGATAATTTTTTTCTTATTTTTCCCAATTGCAGATTTGAAAGTTTTTGAACAAGAAATATGTTTATATACGTTCCAGTAATCTCCTCCACCACACGACTTCTATTTGACAACACTTTTTAATTTGATTTCTTCACCTTCCTATTCCAATTCCACCTAACCCATCTCATAAGTCGTCCTTATTTCTTTCTTACCACTTGTCATTGACGGAATGAATTGTTCCTTCGCGCATGCGTTCCCTTAGAGGCAAACAAAAGAAACGGTTAGTTGGCACATTTTGAAGGATTGTCGTACAACCTCAGACCGTTTTTCTTCAAGGTCTCCCCGCGGGGGCACTGAACGCGATTATCCATGTTTTTCGCCGTTTCTACCACATGTCTTCTATTAAATGGTCTGTTTTCTGAGAATTGGGAAACGTATATTATAAAAATTTAGATTTCTCAATTTTCTATAATTTTCCTTGCTTAGTTGTAGTGAGAAACCATGTATCCTCCTATTCAACTCTATGAAATTGGCTGCAACCCGAATTTTAATAAGTCTGAGATGTGAACATCCGTTCGGTGGTGGTTCCACGCAGATTGTTTATTCCTGGTTGTCAATCCAGAAGATGCTCACTTCCACTCTTCCTTCTCCAGAGCCTTATGCTAACTGCATTAAGTCTCCGTCGATTGCTTGTCCAATTTGTCTACTCTTTTGTTTCGTCTCCTGGGCATTTGGTGGTAGACCGGGTGGTCCCTTCACTTTATGAGGTTCTTCTGCTCCGAAATTTGTTTAACTTTTGGCAAAGTTAAGAAACGCACTTTCTGTTTTTCAAGAAAATAATTTCGCTGAGTGTGGTTGCGAAAGAAACAGAAAGAAGCAAAAAGTACAAAGTTGGGTGTCTAACGCTTCTAGGGTTCTCCTTGTCAACTTTGATGATTCATTCCAATTTCATTATCCAAACATTGCAGAATTTCATTAGTCGGATTCAGCCATCACAAGAATCCTATTTTTTGAAAAATCGAAAACAAAAAGAGAAACAACAAACACTTTCAGGAAACAAGACTATGAGCATGAGACCCTCCGAGCAGCAACAATCAAATGAGCAATTTCATTGAGATTGTCGTTGTGACGGGGACCCACGCCCGGATGTCGAGTAGTTTCTCTACTTCCGAATTGAGTCTTGCTTGTAGTATGTCGACACCGGAAACATGTATGCGCCCTGCTTGACTCCTCATATCATCTGTCACTTTTGATCCTCATCAATGTTTCCATACATGATCCTCAGCAGCTAGTTTTCTTTCCCTACCCGTTTTCACGTGTATTCTACCTGCTAGTTCACCCTTTTTCACACTTTCCCTTTTGATGTTTAATGGAATATATTGTGAATGAAAGAGAAGAAAAGAGGGGATTGATCAAATTTTGTTTTGCTGAAAAGGATGAGTACCCGGTCTATTCATAACCACTTCATCAAGAAGGTGACCTCCGCGGATTACAAAGAAGGCGGGAAATAGAAGAGAGAAATGTGCTCTCATGGATTGCACTCTTCTTTTCTCACTCTTCACATACAACAAATAATTATCATGGGCATGTGAGGATTTATGTGAATTCTGCTTCGACTCCTCAATGTTTTACGATAAATTTTAGA
The DNA here is from genome assembly GCA_002259235.3 of Caenorhabditis latens. Taxonomy (NCBI): domain Eukaryota; kingdom Metazoa; phylum Nematoda; class Chromadorea; order Rhabditida; family Rhabditidae; genus Caenorhabditis; species Caenorhabditis latens. The sequence goes on along the minus strand of CM056097.1, from coordinate 15,499,046 downwards.
ATGCGTCTTTCTCGTAATCAAAGTAATTAATAAGCGTCGAAATTTTGATTTCCGATGATTTTGTTGAAATCAGTACTTTCTAACGTTTTTTACATCTTTCCTTCTTCACAGTTATTCTGAGAAAGAGCTTCTTCTTCAGCTCTGAATACTCAAGTGTCACTTCAGTGTTGCTCTTCTCTTTTTTGACGGTATCCTCATTTTGCCAATGCATAAATTAAACGATTCGGTTTTTCTTCGCAAAACAAGAAAAGACGACCAAATGACTGAGATTATTCTTGAATATTCATGAACATATACATAACCGCTGGTGGTCAACCCTTTTTCTTGTGTTTCGTCCTTCTTCCTTTTTCTCCGAACCCCTTCCCCATTGCCTCTGGACTCCGCCCACTTCTGCTTCATTTCGGCCATCTTCACGCACTTGAATATTGAAACCTTCTTTTTTGGTTTTTTCTCTTACTCGATTCGTTTTGAGTGTTCTTTACCTTGAAAATTTCAGATATGCACTATTGATCATGAAGAAACATCTCCGCGCAAAAAATTCAAGTTCGTGTGAGCCCACTCATAGAAGTACTAGAGAAAAAGAAAAATATTACGAACTTCGTAATGCTCTTGTCCTAATCAGTTTATCTGTTCTTCCATATTTGTCATGTTTAAATGGGGATTTTGTATTCGATGATGCAGAATCGATTGTGAATAATCCAATTGTCAATGGAGAAGAGTCACTGTCACAGGTGAATATAAATACATCATTACTATTCATAGAAACATCATTGGAACACTTTCTTCAGATTTTCTCTCGTGATTTCTGGGGACGTCCAATTGCATCTCCTCATAGCCACAAAAGCTACCGGCCTGTGACAACCTTCACATTTTGGTGAGTAATTCATTTTGAATCTTTTGACGGAGTAGGTGTGAGAAGCATCTTGACAGTTTAGAATTACGCAATACGCTTGTTTTAGCAAGAGAGCACCTGCCACTCTATTCATTCTTGAGGACATGAAATTATAGGGATTATTAGGAAGAGACACATGCGGTCACGAAAGGTCCTTTTGTATCTTCTTCATGTTATATCGCATTTATGTTCCATCAAATATTTATTATCTCTGGTATGACATGTTATGCTCTTTTCCTTCTGTTCTTCCATCACTTATTCTCGCTTCCTGTTTTTGGGTTATGGTTTATTTCTAAAAGACACATGTAAAGAAGCATTACGTAACTAAATCGGGGAAGAAGATGGGACAGATGAAATATGATCGGATGACCCCCCTGGTAAGGGGTGTTGGCGGATATCGTTTCCTGCGCTAATGGCTCGTGAACACATCTAAAGAAGTGTGCAGATGGGATTGAAAAGAAGAAGAGACTGGTGAGATTGATGCTTCACACCGATGCTTCTTGCAATTTTTCAAGCGCCACTCACTCTAATCGTGACATTTCATCTAACCGCCAGATTTTTCGATTTACTGGGTTGAAAAATGGATATTTTGGGTCGAAAGGGAATTGAATGAAATTCAAAAACCCAGTAACATATGGTGTTCACGCTTCCAAAAATAGTTGAAGGTGTCTTAACTGAAGTTTATTGCCATTCAATTTCAAAAATTCCGGCACATTAGTTACCACCAAGTAAGGTGGCGTAGTAAGATCAATGAGGCGTGCTTTTAGTACAACAACATTGAAAAGAAGGTCTTGTTTCGTTGTGTTTCACTTGGATTATCTATCGAGTCGGCACTCTTTTGTTTCATTCCATCAAATGTGCCGTCGAGTCGTAGAAAGTCATAAAATGCAAATCTTCTCGATTGAGACGACGAAAAAGTTAAGATTCCCACTAGTTCCCAGTTGCTAAAAGCTATTGCATTTATCTATTAGTAAAATGTGTTGGGGAGAGAAGAAGCAACCAATTTTCTTCAGTTCCGGATGGACTAAAACAAAAAATAGGAGGAAAGGCGAGACAAAAACCACATGTTTGCGTGTCTAGTGGATAGCATTTTAGTCGTCATAGTAAGAACACCTCAATTTCTTCTCAACACCACTTCGTTGTCCAATAAAGGAATAAGGATGTGCATTTGGATTACGATACCAATTACACTTATTGCTTCAATGGGATATTGGAAAATAGAAGTGCGCTTCCCGCAAACACCATCCTTAGCTTGATATTAAAACACATCCCAAGACATGTCCTTGTTGACAAGATGAGGGGTGCTAAACTCGAAATTAAAATTCGTTCCTGTTGGTTTCACACTTTCAATTTTTGCTTCAAGATCCCTTTCCTTCACACAAAACCAAAAACAGGAATAGAACCAGGGATCCATTTCAAAACCACTTGGTGTCACTCTCGGATGAAAAATGACGATGCGCGAAGAAGTGGTGTGCAAGAGAACAAGAAGTGGGACAGATGTTTGTCAGGTGTGGCAAAATTTATGAGCATCTCTCATGCTCCTCATGCTCAGTTCCTATAAATTTACCGCATATATATTGAGTGAGTGAAAGAGAAGGGAAATGAATGTAAAGAGATTGATTGACGTATGTTCATAAAGTGCTATATTGCACATTAAGGTTGACGTGAGATGCGACTTGACATTGTCTGGTAATACTGGCGTCTTAGTTTTGTAGTTGTTAGAAAAAGAAGATTAAGTGCCATTTTTCTGAAAAAAGATATTTGAATGTTTCACTTCATCTTGTTTCGGACACTCTGTCTTCCCGCAACATCTTCATTCCTGGATTGTTGTACATTGTCGAGGCGAGAATTATGCAAATAAGGGACACGATACGAAATATGAGCTCATCCACTCGTTCCCTTTCCTCGACCTTAGACATTCGTCTCAAGGGACTCATCCCGTACTCAAGATGCCAGATTATGAGCTGAAAACTGCGCTTAGAGGGTTACAAGTCTGCGTCTCTCTTCGTTACATGGTGTTTCCGGTGGTCCGTTGTGTGGGCCAACTGCTAACAGCCAAATAAGGGGGTGGTTGTCTCATGAAATTACTCATCCTCTAAATTACTGAACAACTTCCTTGGGAAACATTAACTCATAAATGTTTGACAGAAATGGGACACGCGATAGTTTTGTGGGAAATTGAAAACATCCGCTTAAACATAAATTTTAGGCTGAATTATCAGTTGCATGAGAAATCAACACTTGGCTATCACATCGTCAACATACTCTGTCATGCAGTGGCTACAATGTTTTTTTATCAATTTGCAAGATTACTGGAGAAAAGATTCAACCATTTCGAAGTCGCACTTCCATCCGCAGTTTTGTTTGCAGTTCATCCAGTTCACACTGAAGCAGTACGTAGAATTTCAAAGAAGCTTGCAAAAACATAGTTCTGGTTTTCAGGTTGCAAATATGACTGGACGTGCTGAATTATTAATGACAATCTTCTCACTGCTAGCATTAATAACTTTTATTAGAAATGAAACTTTTAGCTGGAATTTTGTAATCTTTGTAATAATAGCAACATTTTCAAAGGAACAAGGATTAATGACAATTGTAAGTATGAGTTTGCATTCGAAGTTTCAAAACTTCTATTTTACAGCCAATTGCCTTGTGCATTGAAATTGTGACAAAAACCCCTTTCTCATCGAAACATGCAACAACGATTGTTTTCTTCCTGCTGCTTGGTTTCCTAAGGATGTTCATAAATGGTTTCCAAACAGCCAAGTTCACAAAACTGGATAACCCAGCAGCATTCATAGAATCAAGATTCTACAGGGTATGACATTTTCCAAGCTTGAAAACCTCATTCCCCTTTTGCAGGCTGTCAACTACTCGTATATTTGGCTTTACCACATCTACCTTCTTGTTATACCTGCAAATCTTTGTTTTGACTATTCAATGGGATGTATTCCACCAATCTCTTCGTTGTACGACGCCCGCGTATTATCACCTGTTCTTATTTCCATACCCGTAATTATCGGAGTCAAATTCAGAAATGAATGCAGGTTCGGTTTATTCAACATAGGGAAGAATTAATCCGCTGCCTTTCAGGATTCTGACGTTAGGAGCAATGATGGGGGCAATTGCGTTTCTGCCCTCGTCGAATATATTCTTCACCGTAGGGTTCACCGTAGCAGAACGAGTACTGTATCTTCCGTCTGTTGGATTTTGTATCATGTGTGCAGTGGTTTTGAAGAAGCTGCCAGTTCATTACAAAAATGCAGATATCATTGCCATCACAGTTATCCTTCTCTCAATTTCCAAGACTTACAAGGTTTGATCCCCCGCATAAAATCACACCAAAATCTGTTTTCCCCATTTCAGCGGAGCTCCGAGTGGGAAAATGAGCTTTCACTTTATAGTTCCGGACTTCGTGTCTGTCCAATGAATGCAAAAATTCATTACAACATGGGAAAAGTTTTGGGAGACAATGGTCTCACCAAAGACGCGGAGAAAAACTACTGGAATGCTATCAAGTCAGTTTGTTTCTAGTTTGATATTACAACATGTGACAATATTTTCAGACTAGACCCTTCTTATGAACAAGCGCTCAACAATCTTGGAAACTTGTTAGAGAAATCTGGTGACAGCAAAACCGCAGAGAGCTTACTCGCCCGGGCGGTTACTCTGAGACCTAACTTTGCGGTTGCCTGGATGAATCTGGGGATCTCCCAAATGAATTTGAAGAAGTACCAAGACGCAGAAAAATCTCTGAAGAACTCATTGACTTTACGTCCAAACTCTGCTCACTGTCTTTTCAACTTGGGTGTTCTCTACCAGAGGACCAATCGAGAACTTCTTGCAATGTCGGCATGGAGAAATGCCACAAGGTTTGTGTGGGAAACTTACCTCTTTTTGAATGACAAAAAAGTCGAAACAGAAACGTGTCGACCCGTGAGAAAAAGTGTTTTGACTTCTTGGCTTTTTTTACATCAAGTTTTGGAGTTTGTGATGTTTTATGACAGAGACCATGCAATTCTACAGACTTATGAGTGATTACAGAGTGAACCCATCGCACACACAGTCATGGACCAACTTGTTCGTGGTACTGGATCATCTAGATCAGTGCTCAGAAGTTATTGAACTGTCAGACCAAGCTTTGTTAAGCGTTCCAAATGAGTCCAGAGTTCATATGCAAATCGGATCGTGCTACGCAAAAAACAAAGATTTCACAAAAGCAGAGCGACATATAAACACTGCAATCGACCTCCATCCAACATCTGCACTCTATCATGCTAACCTGGGTAACAATATAACTTCCAGAGCTAAAACTAAAATTACTTATTCAGGCGTTCTATTCCAACGGATGAACCGTCATAAAGAAGCAGAAACCGAATACCGGATCGCATTGATGCATGATTCACAAAACACCATTGCAAGACAGAATCTGCAAAAATTGGAACAACAGAATCGCTACAATTCAACATCTCCATAAATTCCATCTATATTTTTCCATCTACTTGCAACCATAATTCCAATCCCCCTAGTCCAATCCATTACGGGTACTTTTCAATTCTATACGTGTGAATATTTGATTTTTATTGTTTTATTAATTCATTGTAACTGTTAATAATGAATATTTCCCCCACTTTCTTATATTTTCATTTCTCCGTTCCAGCCTACATATACGTCGGACAGAACTTAACTTTTCACCTTAATGTTTCTATCAGAAATGTTCAAATCATCTAAAAAACAGACAGAATAAGTGAAGCGTATTGTTTTTTCAAGAAAATCAGTTCACTAGACCGCTCTTAACAAAAAAAAAAGACAACGCATTTATGCATATCACTCTCTCTACGGAAATCTTATTTTGAACGTGTTCTCTACCCGTTTCCTTTGATATATAGGTTTTTTTCCAAAATAAATGAATCTCAGCTGCCTAGATTCGCACTAGATATAAATCGCCCACACATGCACATCCAAGTGCTCACAATTGACTTTATGTGGCCACAAAAATGGCTCCTCTCGAACGACATGACGTGGCATCTTCATGTCTTTCTTTCGGAAATTAGAGGCTAGTGTGTACGAATACGTTTTTATTCCGACATTGGTTTTGAATCCAGAAGCTTTTTCACCCATTTATATTTTCTACACCAGAGCAGTTTTGAGATGAGTAATAGACAATTTTCAATTTAGTGTTTCCTGTTGCTCATACTCATTGTATGATTCAAAGATGTGTCATCACTGAGTTTCTCTGCCAAGAGTTTTTGTATTTTGTACCAGATCTCATATCCTTGCGCAGATTTTTTTTCGGTTTCTCACGGTTCTGGTCATTTTCACTACACCTTCAGCAACATGTGTGACGCCTATAAATTATTGACTCTCTATTTATTTTTTTTTCTATTTTTTATTTTTTAGAAAAATTCCCAGAAGAATTCTGCTTCTTTTCTACACTCCCATTTTTTACTATTTTTCCCATTACTGTGCCTGGTGGGTGCTCAGGAGAGGCACACAAAAGAAATTCAGCATCATTTTTCATCGCCCGAAAATTGTTTCATGCTTAGTTTTATGGGTTTTCGAGAGCATTGCCAGGTAACAAGTGCTTTTTTGTATCTAGGGAGGCTGGAACTTGGTTCTTCTTCTTTTTCTTTTATCTGTATATCCCCTGTTGTAGTTTTCGTCTCATTCCAACAAAAATGCCTCAAAATTTCTTCTTTGTTCAGATTATTTTATACTTTTTTGCGTTTAGTGGAATCTCTGAAAATTCAATAAAACGTTTCACTTCAGGCAACCTCTAGTTGGATCTCCTTATCTCCCTCTCGGTAGAGAACTGTTGTTTTTCATTTACTAGCTCGTCGTAAACTATGGACAACGATAGAACACGTCTATATACAGGTAAGCGTTAGATAATATCATAATTTCTGAGAATGTTTTAAGTTTTAGCCATCGAAATGGATAGTCGTTCAAATTCGACGGTCAGCGAGACCTGTGATCTTCATGATCCTGAACTTGAGCATGCTATGAGTCAAGAAATGGCGGAGTTGCCAGAAGTATTCGAATCTGAACAGGATATCATTCAAAGTCCAACAGCTACTGAAGAAAACAAAATGGCTCAAAATAATAACAACGTAAAGGTTGATACAGGTGAGTTTCTGTTTTGAAAAAATTGCTTGTTGGTGCGGAGGGATTGACATATATTTGTTTAGACTTACAAACTGTTCTCTGATACAAATATAAAAATTCCCTTTTTTCAGAAGGTGCTAGAACAATTCAAGATGCTATTGGAAAGATCACTGGTCCGATGGTTGTTGGAGAAATATCAAGTTTATCAGACCTTCTAGCAAGTTTAAACGTAGGAAGATTTTCTCATGGTGTCCAGACTGAATTGTTAGGAGCTCGTCCATTGCGACCACGTAAAACGTCAACATGCACTGGACATCTAGCAGCTCGTCGTATTGGATCGTGCAAGTTTCCTCACAGAATTGTGGTCGGAGTCCATAAAGCAAGCGCTCAAAGTATTCCAAAGACTGTCGATGATGAAGTTCCAATAGATGTTCATGAATGGAGAAGACAACTAGGATCAACAGGAACGATCACAGTTCAGAGAGTAACTCCAGGTTATGTGGAGCCGCTTGAGATTCAAGAAGCTCGACGGGATGTTCAACGAGAGGCTCAACAAGAAGCTCAACAAGAAGATTCAGAGAATCCAAACGAAGAACCAGAGGAGACTGATGAAAACCAACAACGGAGAGCTGCTCGCCAAGGTTTTCGCTGCGATTCTCTGCCAAACTATCAATGGCAGTTTGGAAGTGTACCTCCAAGAAACTGTAGAAACTCATCTAATGTACAATTCATCAGTGAGACTCGATTCAATGGTGATGGTGAATATATCAGAGATGATACAAGTGAAGATGAAGATGACAATGAGTATTGGTTCCCCGATTATCCGAGGGTAAACTTTATTGCTGCAAAAGATGAGGAGAGTTTTGACATGTTCCCAAATCTGAAGTCAGCGGCAGTGCAACAGTGCATTCTGAATGCTCGTGTCATTCCTATGAGAGTTCTTTCGCAATTATTCATTTTCTTCATTGTCGCAGCTAAATTGATTCAGTTCTGCAATTCTAACGGAACGTGTCCTATGGATGATGAGGTTGCAGTCATTTTCCGCTTACATTTTGCTGATTTCGTCGACTACGTGTTGAGTAATCAAAAATACTTGAGAGAAAAAGAAAAAGAAAGGAAACGAGAAGGCGTTGAGGCTGAGAATCAAGATGAGAATGGTGAACCACCAGAAGAAACTGATAATAATGTTGGTTTCAGATCCTAGAAATTAAAAAAAAACTCTGATTTCAGATCGAATGATATTGTTTTTAAATATTTTCTTAATACCTCTCAATGGCTTTAATAATAATTTTTACCACCTCATTGAAATACACTTTGTTTTTATCAACTCAATGTCAGAATGTAAGTCCAAAATAACTATTTCAGATAATCAACAAAAATTTGCAGGTTATATTTCGGCACTATATTCGGCACTATATTTCGGCACTATAGTATAATATTTAGTCTACAGTTTTATGCTATGGACATTTTGTTAACGGAAATTATTTTACTTCTCTAAGTGCTTAATATTTTGTATGTAACGCTCTCCTTCACGCTCCAAGTCCTTCAGGCCCAATAATGGTTTTGAAAATCACAGTTCTCTGAGTTTACTCATTTATCAATTTTTCTGTTATTAATATAAACTTTGTTTTGCTCCCTATCTCAGTCTATGAAGCTAAATTATTTTTTCGCAAATTCACAGTTTTCAACTCTCACCCCAATAATCTTCCAAGCAATACTTTTCCAAAATAAATCCATTTATTCTAATTCGACACAAACCATATCTAACTTATTCCTTCAAAATCTTAGCGGCAATAGAAACCATAGCATTTGGAAACATTTCGTGTTCTTGAAATTGAATCTTCTCGCGAAGTGTTTCAATGGTGTCGTTGTCCTCCACCATCACAGGACGTTGAGCGATTATATCTCCGTGATCCACCAACTCCTAAACAAGGACACATTCAGATCTATGTGTTAAAAGTGTATCGTGTACTCACATCAACGAAATGAGCGGTACACCCAACAACCCTCGCACCAAAGTTCAAAGCGTCTTGCAGTGCATGTGCTCCTGAATGTCAGATCGATTAAAAGTTTCTATAATTGTTTACCTTTGAAAGATGGAAGAAGCGAAGGATGAATATTGATGATCCTTGATGGGAATTGAGATATGAAGTAAGGACTCAAGATTCTCATGTACCCACCCAAGCATATCAATTGGGTCTCATAAATTTTCAATACCTGTTTTGATGATTAACAATATGAACTTCAATGAAGAATCTCACCTCAGCAAGTGCAGTATCACCAGTAACTCTATCGGCGGTATGAGGTACTACTTTAGTTGGAATTCCATAAGAAGCAGCAATTTTCAATCCTCCGGCACTTTCTTTGTTTGATACAACAACAACTACCTAAACTAAGTTTACTAAAAATAATTTCAAATTAAGAAATAATACCTCGCAATTACTATCCGGAGTTTTAGACCTTTCGATTAGTTTCTGCATGTTTGTTCCTGTACCAGATATGAGAATCGCTACTTTGACACGTTTTCTTTGTGTCTTATAGGTGTCACGGTGGAATAGTTTGTCCTCATTCAAAAACCTTATCGCTTGTCCAGTTGTTATTTTTTCCACATAACCAATTTCAAAAAATGGTTCGACTAGTTCAGTTAGCCTTGTGTTCACTTCCATAAACTTGTCTTTTGCAACAACTAGTATCATTCCGATTCCACTGAAATATAATATGTTTTGAAAAATTTCGTAGATTAAAATTTTACCAATTGAAAGTTCGAATCATTTCCTTAGTCTCCACTGGACCAGCTGCAGCAATCCATTCAAACATTTCATGTGGTCTCCACATGGCACAGTCAATCTGAATTTGAAGCATGATTTGTGTGATATCGAGGAATTTGGCTAACCACAAGCGTGACCTCTGAGTTCTTGTCCAAAACTCGAATCGCGTTTTCTGTTAGTCCTCCACCAGTAATATGGGCGCACCCTTTCACTAAGCCATCCATAAGAAGTGGTAGAACACTCCTCACATATAGTTTTGTCCCTTTTAGAAGTTCTTCCCCAAATGTGGAATTGTGATTCCATGGGAGTTTATCACTGTACTTTACGCCATTAACTGCCAGAACTTTCCGAACCAATGAAAATCCATTGGAGTGTAATCCAGAAGACGGTAATCCAATAATGACGTCACCTTCTGAGATACTCGACGAAAGAGGAAGCATTGGCCAAGTGGATTCTCTTGCTGCGATTGCGCATCCTGCTAAGTCCCATTGATGAGTACTGTAGACACCCGGCATTTCGGCGGTTTCACCTCCTGCAAAAAAAAAAACGAAAGTTGTCCTTTTCAAAAATTCAACAGTTTTCTTTTCTCACCGATCAAAGAACACCCAGCCTCGACACAAGCGTCAGAAATCGACGCAAGTACTTGTGTCGCCATGGACCTATCCAATTTCCCACAAACAAAATAATCCAAAAACGCGATAGGCTTTGCACAATGACAAATCACATCATTCACACACATTGCAACGACGTCATATCCAACTCCTGAGAAGTTTTTGCAGATGGTGGCCACCTCGATTTTAGTACCAACGCCGTCAATGCCAACGACCAACTGAGAATCGTTACTGAAACCTGCGTTTTTCAGATCTAGAACAGCGCCGAATCCTCCAATCTGTAACAAAGATTGAACATTTCACAGGAATAAAATCTAATGAACCTGCATTGCTCCGGGTAGCAAAGTTTTCTTCACCAATTTCTTTATGTCTTCCACAAACTGGTTACCTTCGTCAATGTTCACACCACTTGCGCCATATGAAAGTGATGGTGTTACAGTATCTCTGTAATGTTAATTATTTTTCGGTGAATTGATGAAAGAAACATACAAAGATACTCCAATATCCCTTCTAAACTGTTTCCCTTGAAATTCAATCTGTTCAGCAATTCTGTTAGCTTGAGCCCTTGCTTCATGCAATGAGTCAGCTATCGATGTCACACACAACACTCTTCCTCCATTAGTGATAACTAAAACAACCTTTTTAAAGTTTGTAAATTCAATTTGAAATACTCTGGTTGTTTATCAGTGATGTACCCGCGTGGAAAACAACATTTGTCATATCAGGCGGAGGTATTTCTGAAAATAAAACTTTAGCAGTCCAGGCATATAGTTTCACTAAAGTACTTGTTATAGGAGAGCCCTTTTCGCCGGATTTCGGATAATTGGCAGATGCAAGGACAACTCCACAAACAGATTTTGTTGACCATTGGATTTCACATTTGGATAAACTTTGATAGTAACATGATTTTATAATTTCGAATAAATCAGATTCAAGGAGTCTCATGAGAACCTAAAAAGTACTGTTATGATGAACTTGGATATATGAGTCATAATTATCTCACTTGAGTCTCCGGATCACCAAATCTGCAGTTGAACTCTAACAGGTGAGGTTTATCGTTGACAATCATGAATCCAGCGTACAAGACACCGCAATAATGTATCTTTCTATCAGCTAACCCTTTCAAAGTTTTTTCAAATATTACATCAATCTGTCTATCAACATCGGCAGGCACATGAACTGGAGCAATCACTCCCATCCCTCCTGTAATTTTTGATACGCTACGCTTCTTATTATGTGAAAACCTGTATTCGGTCCCAAGTCGGATTCTAGGAGACGTTTGTGATCTTTTCCAAGTGGCATTCTTTTATAACTGATACCATCTACGAATGCAAGAGAGGAGACCTCATAACCTTCCAAACGTTCCTCAAGGATTATAGTACGGCCTGCGCTCCCGAATTCTCCCTTAATAATTTTGCGTACTATACTTTGAAAATATTGAACGTACTTCAAGAATAGAGCGTGCTGCAAGTTTTGCCTCCTGATTGTCCTTTGGTATGATGACACCCTTTCCTGCAGCCAATCCGTCTGCCTTCACAACTGTCTTTTCCCAAGGAAGTCTACAAAAATAATAATCTCTGATTCGCTAGATGAATAGCCGGAAACCTCTCAAAGACACTGTCAAGGTCCTTGACATTCTCGACGGACACAGTCACAAACTTCGCCGTGGGCAAACCGTATTCTTTCATGAACTGCTTTGAAAATGATTTGGATGTCTGAATATATTTACGTAACTGCACGTTTAGAAGGAAAATTTCGTTGCTACCTCAAGTTGTGCGCCATCTTTTGTTGGACCGAACACGATCATATTCGGGTGAGTTTTGATCAGATGGTCGGCTAACCCATTTGACAATGGTTCTTCGGGGCCGATCAACACACATTGTATGTCATTTGTTCCGCAAAATTCCGCGACTTCCTCTACGTTGTTTGGATTTATATCTAGATAGAAATAAATTTAATGAAGATGTTTTCAAAACAAGATAGTGTTTCTAAGACTTACCAATTTTTCCACTCGCCCCATTTCCTGGAGCAACAATGACTTTTTTCACTTGAGGAGATTGTTGAAGTTTCCAAGCTAATGCATGTTCTCTTCCACCACTTCCAACAATGAGAACATTCATATTTTCTGAAAATTGAATGAAAATGAAAGACTAAAACCTCTGCAAAAAGGCAAAAAGTTGAAAATAATAAAACGAACGTTTGAAATGATCAAAAATTTTGAAATTGAATGATAAGAGTAAAAACAGACACTGAAAACAGTTCGTTATCAGAAATGAAATCTCGACAACACATTTTATGATCGTTGACAGCCAATAACTTTCAAAGTATTGAATTCAATGCTGTTTTCATTGAAATTTTCAAAACTGATCATGAAATAATCTCTGTCTGACATTCATTTGGTGTACAAGTTTTATTGGAAGCGGTTTCGACAAGCAAAAAATAATTTAATATGACAGAAAAGTAAGAAAAGCCATTAGATATACCTCAATATACAAACAAAAGTGAAAAATTATATTAATATCCTGGTGGAAGTCTTGGAAGAGGGCAATGTTCACACGATCCCTTGAGTCCTTGTGGTCCTGGAGGTCCTCTCTCACCTTTTGGTCCTTCTTTTCCGTCTGGTCCAGGAATTCCCGAATCTCCTTGTTGCCCTGGTGCTCCTTGTGGTCCCGGCAACCCATCCATTCCTCTAGCACCTCTTTTTCCAGGTGTTCCAGTTGGACCTGGTGGACCTGCTGGTCCCGCGGGGCCGGCCACCTATAATAACACAATCATGTTATTGTACAATTCAAATAAATATTCACCATAATAACTCTCCCATCCTCTCCTTTTGGACCCTTGGGTCCTGGTCTTCCTGGTCGACCAGTTGGACCTTGTGGACCCGGCATTCCTTGTTCTCCTTTCTTTCCATCCTGACCCTGCAGCCCTGGACTACCACGTGGTCCGTTTGGCCCTTTTTGTCCTGGGAATCCCGGAGGTCCTGTTGGTCCTGGTGGGCAGATCACACAAGGTTCTGGAGCTTGTCCAAGTGGTGGAAGAAGAACTCCATCTCTACCAGGTGGTCCGTCCACTCCAGGCTTTCCATCGACACCATCAAGACCATCATCTCCTGGAGGACCAGATGGTCCAACTGGTCCTTGTTGGCATGTGCAGCCTAAACATTAGAAATATTTTCTTATAAAAAAGTTGTATGTCATACATGAAGCTGGTTGGAATTCCTCGACAGCAGCCACTTTGTAATCTCCGTAGCTGGGTGCTACTGTAGGTGCAGGCGGGTAGGTTCCGTAGCCGTTAGATGTTCCCGAACCTGATCCAGCAGCTAGAATTAATGACGATTAGCGGTGTTTCGAGATTTTCGTGTATTTTAGTGTACCTCTTTGATTTCTATCGAAATATTGCCCAAAACTCCACTCTCGTTTTGCGCGGTCAGCAGATCTAATCGTCCGTTTTCCTCGGCTAAGAACAGTATCGACTGAAACTACTTCTACCCAGAGATCCCGGGATTTTGTCTGAAATTTACACAGGATCTAGAATTCTGTATTCAAATTAGTGGTCTTACTCGGCAGAAATCCATTTCATCCAACATATGAGTTTGAAGAGTCTGAACGTAGTTATAGATCAGAGGAAGCATTATCACTGAGCAAAACACGACAAATGTGGAAATCGCTACCTGAAAATCAAGGTTCATACAAAATCCAACAGAGAATAAGCAACTAACCGATAGGAAGGCAGTTTTCTTAATCCTTTCCGTTTCAGCGCACAACTGTTTCTCCGAAGAATCCATGTTTAGATCTGACTGTAGAAAATCGAGAAGAATGAATGAATAATGATAAAACTGAGTAGCGGTTTTATACTATCCTGACAATTTGTTTCCCGCTGAGCAGCCGACACAGTCTGGATCCGGTCGTCGACGAAACTGCTGGATAAGGAAAATGTAAATGAGTGAGGGAAATTAAAATGGTGTGTGATCGCTGCCTTTGATGGCCCACTTATATGTAAATTTTCCAACAAGATTCCGGCCAATGATTGCGGCACCCTGACTGGTTTTCCTCATTGAAAGTTGAAACGGAATGATTTATCTACGGATAGAAACCTGGAAGTTGTTTTGTGGCGGTGTCGGTTCCGTTTACATTCATCTGATCATATGTTCATTTTGGAAAAATGTTTTCAATAGTTGTCTTGTCACAAGAAAAGAAGTGTACTGTGTTTCTCGTTTACCTTTGCCCAAGTGCAGTTTCAAAAAACAACATAATTTGAAATGGCTTATCTTGAAATAAGTTATTCAGTTTTTCAAAGACGGAACTATTTTGTATCTTGTCTGACCTTCCTGCTGAGAGATTGCTTTTTGCGATATTTTGCGATATTTTCATTTTTTTCATTTTTGCTTTCAGATCATCATGTTCAATGGACAGGCACTCAGGTACGAGTCTCCGATTTAACGAAGATCTGTATCAGCAACATCCCATTTAGCAGATCAAATGTTCAGCTGGCCTTTCGCGAGTATTTTTCAAGGAGAAAATATTTTTTGAATCGAAGATGGATATTTATATAAAAACGAATTTAAACAACACATCCTGATATGGATTTTTTTGATTATCCAGAATGAGAATGTTGTGGGAAAGACTATGTTTCTTGTTTCACACAATTTTGTCTGTCTGTAAAATAGGCAATCAGACTGCCTAATTGTGACTGTATCGACGAAAAGCAATACTTTTCATTGGATTTCGAGAGATCGAAGAACTGAAGACAATCTCAAGATCGCTAGACATTCAATTCAAACCAAAACTATAATTTGAAAATGAGAAACGTCAAAAGAAGTCTGAAAGTGCATTTATGTCATTATAAAAAATCTGCAGATGACAATGCATAGTTCTGTCACATTGTGGGTTAGAAAAAAATCAAACATAAAATAGGTCATACAGAACCAAAAATACGTCAGAGCGAAAAAAAATGTGGGGGAAGCCTGGAGTGATTTCGAGAATTGGGTGAGCACAAGTCCAAAGTTGGAGTTCGTTACTGATGACCATTGACAATTTATCGAAGCGCATCCTAACATGACATCTGATCATTGCTGACATGACATAAAGCACTCTTTCAGAAGCACATCTATAAAAGAAAGTGAAAATGAGACAAAAGACACGTTCACTGCGATCGAAATATCAAAGAATGTTGTTTGCTCATGATTTTTTCAGTAGAAATAATTGTATAGGCAGAAGACGACAGAAATGTGAGAAAACTGTTTGCCGAAATGTATGTTTTATCAAAACAATGTGATTAAGTCATACAGTAGTAACATGAAAGTCTTTCTTTTATGTGTAATGCAATGATATTGAAAAAATTGTTCTCCTCCATTCAAAATGTGTTTCCGTGCAATATCTTCAGATTTTTTTTCATTTCGAAACAAGATTTTTAACTTTTAGAAATATTTTAAATAAGGTCAAACTAAGTTCTAAACAACAACACACCTGCTTATCACAAAACGGCACACAAAATTGGTAGCTTTGCTGACCATAGTCTAATAGCTTGCTGTACTTTTGTTCCCCGCCTTAATCTAATAGAACGTTTTGTTCGTGATATATAATGATCGTTCAAAAGTTATCACTTTCAAAATGTTTTCTTTTCTGCAAATCATATACCAGAAATTCAGCTTGTTCTGTTTGAATGACATCCGCATGAAACCATATCAAACAAATAATTGGTTCCAAGTTTTGGTATAAACTCCAGTAATAAACTGGTCTTGGTATCTAATCTGATTCATTTTTTTTCTTTCGAAAATCTTTAAAAAGTATATGCAGAATGACCATACAAAAACGTCAAAATTTGTTCGGCTACCCGGAATAATTAACAAGCTCTTCTGCAAGCTTCTATTTGGGGAACACTGGTAGAAGGATGCATCGTACAAACTTTTTCATTTTTTGGTATAAATAACAATAACAAAGATTTAATATAGAAGTTATTTACTAATTTCTAGTATAACTCTTCTTTGGGACTATTATGAACTCAGAATTCTCAATTTTCTGTTTTTTTTAGGTCAGGGATTTCCTAAACTGAAAAACTTCTACGGAAGTCGTTTCAAAGAACGATTTTTTTCGAGTGCGTAGATTCAAATGAAGATTCCCTCAAAAAATGACATCATCTCATGGTGCCCCTGCGCTCATTGTTGGAATACGCGAATAGAATTGATCAAAAATTGCGATAGTATGTACGGAGTGCCGGGGGTGTATTCACCGTCTGCTACAAAACATGAAAACTCGAACTCTCGCGGATTGTGACGCGGATATTGTTTGCCACATCCTCAAACTATATTGATAAGAGATAAAAGTTCCGTAAATGGCGAATACACCAATCAAACAGAGGTGAAACTGTTTTCTTGAACTATTGAGGCGTTATCAAGACATTATTATCAGCGGGTAGGCGATATGATTTTATGAGTCGGAGGCAGTGTTCGGGATCCTCCTGATATTAAAATCTCCGATCAGCAGTGCCCAATCATATCTTATAACTTCCTCATCACCATCAACTAGACACAATGATCGAAGGCCCTCTGTGGTATTCTCCAACAGTTTCCGTCTGTCCGTGAGGGGCGGCCCGGTTCGTTGACCAACATGATGTTGCTGCTGCGTCTCAGGGCAGATCGCTGGAGAACCAACCGTTGCCGGTGCGCATCTTAACATCAAGCCCCGCCTTCGTCCTCGCCCACCACCCGAAAACCTCTTCCTCCTCGGTGGTCGGTGAGTTCCGATCGTTATTAACTAGCCAATCTTTCATATTCAACTGTTTGATACTTTTACGTTTTTTATACACTTTTTCATTTACTAGTTATAAACCACTGTATACCTTATTTGAACTTTTAGTGAGCGTTGTCAATATATTCCAACTATCGACATCATTCCGGCTGTATGATCCTCAACGCGCCTCTATTCATCAATCACGTCAACTATCCATCGTATATTGATTATACTGTCGAGCTGTCTTACGCAACTTCCAATTCGTGTTCAACACCAGAATCGACACCATCACCTCCTTTATCCAAATCAAATTCTCCACAGGTTTGAATTGCATTGCCTAGAAAATATGAATATGAAAACTTCTTATCCCGCACAGTCATCAAAACAGGAAGATTGTATCTATTCGGTGTACGGTGTCCTTCCCTCGCCCTATGTGTAAACTCTTGAACTGTATACTAGACTATTGCAAAATAAAAAACAACTACTTGAAAAACGTTATTACTGTTCAACTTTTATCAATTTACTGATTCATCATTTTAATTGCAAAATTATTTTAAAAATGAAATCATTTTATCGATAAGAAAATGATTAGCATTCTTGATCTTAAGGATTCCTTTCAATTATAATTGCATGTCCTGTTAGCAAACCGTAGATTGTGCCTTATGCCGTAGTTCCTGCCTTCTTACTGTACTACAATTTTCTTAAAATCTTAATTTCTTTCTTCTTCTTTCTCAAGGCTACAAAACTACGATTTTTCCGTATTCTCAAACAATTACAGAGCACATCGTAATTTGTTAAAGAGACAACTTTGCTCGTAGCATAATACTTATCATTGATAACAATAATGGCGTACCTGTTCTTACCGATGTTGTTAAAAAACTCTACAAGAGAATTCTAATTGAACAAAGAGTCGTAGTTTGTGCATTGAGCCCACGAACATTTATGAGAGGTGTAATTTAGAAGCGAACGTCTAGCCCACGTTTTTTTTCAACTGATCTATATAATTTACATGATTGTAGTCAAGAAGAATTTACTAATTAGATGAATTATGAATGCCTGTTTATTTTCTGTGTTTTGATCGAATTTGTGCGGCAAAACGGTGTGAAGTGCGGCAGTCGGTCACTGTACGTTTAAGTGTTGTAGACTTCACCGGAAGAATTGACTTTAGCCACTTTTTGATCCTTAAAAGTCCTCGACCGCCCACGTGATCAAAATGTTACAACTAATTCAGGAGACCAGACATTATATGTGGTTCATACCGGCAAACTATAAACCAATGAAATTAATTCAAAACCTTTCTAAAATTTTCAACTGGCACAAATTATACTTTTGATAGTCACATAAAAAACAAAACATGCATTGCTATCAGTTGACAAGTGATTATTCCAGCATGAGTCAGTGCTGTTTAGGAGTAACAGTTGAAAATAATTTTTGACGTCAACACGTCACTGAATAAATAATGTTTGACTCTGACTGAACTATCTATAATGTCCGTTTCGTGTAAAATAAACTTGTTGGCGGCGGCAACACAAAAAAAGTGCGATTCGGGGGATGTTTGGAAACCAAGATCTTGAAAGGTTCAATGAGTAAACAGTCTTTTTTCAGCCAACCGTGTCCCAAGTTAGAGAAAGAAGAGTTTTTGATCTACCATGTGCAGTTTGTCTATGGCCTGCTACAGGTTATCATTATAATGTAAGTATTGAATGTTTTGATATTTTTCAGTTTCTTAGGGTACTTTATTTTTTTAAACACTGCCTTTTTCAATTACAGGTTGCTTCATGTAACGGATGCAAAACCTTTTTCCGACGATGTGTTCTCTCTGGATCTAGTTTTCGATGTATTCGCTCCGACTCAAATTGTCTGACGGCCATGCGACTGGTGCCCGGTAAGTTCAAATAGTATTGTTTGTAGTTGCAAATAATTCCAAGCGTGGCAAGGTTTCATTCATTGATTACGTAGTCGATTTGGTCGCCAGTTGTACTTTGTTTTGACGTATGAAAGTGAACTTGGTCAGTTGAACACACTGCAGTTTGGGCTTTTATAATTGTCTGTCACATTTTGAAACTAATATATAGTGACGGACGGAGAAAGGGGATTTGAAAGTAGAACGGGTTGTCAAACAGCAGAGTACCATGAGTGTCTGTTTTCTAAAAAAAATGGTATAGTGTCTGGAAAGGTTCTGAATGAATTCATTCTAGTTTTTCATTTCTTTTCTTGATTCTACTTGGCATGCTAAACAATTAGAAATCAAAAAATAGAATTCGATCAATTATCTCTTTGACATAAAATCAGTCCATTTTTTCCGAGTGATCACATCACAAAACGTTCATTGAGTTCACCTACTCTCAAGAAAGATATTTAATCCATGTTGACCCGGCCAAAATCACTTGAATGTGTCGTTTTCGGGTGTGTTTGTGTTGTCAGTATTCTACTCCGGTTCTGATTTTGTTAACTGCGAATTAAAAAAGAGATGTGTCAATTTCTGTTCGGAACCCAAGAGCGAAAATCAAATCATTTCTGGTTTGAGCTCACAATTCCAGTTCAAACGTAGTCTAAGTCTTCTTTACTTTCTCACTCAAAACACTTCCTTCTTATAAATAAGATGGATTTGAGTTGTTTGTTGTTTTTTGTGATCATTTTTCTTCTTTTTTATTTTACTACGTTCTAGAACTAGTGTTCCTCTTTCAATTGACTTGATGTGTCTTATTTCCTTTTCTACTATCAAAGGTATTGAGAACAGAACAAAAACGCCAGACAGACAGATCACTTGTCCATAGTACCGGCCGAAAAAATGCACGGACTGGTCTGTAATCAGTGATCACTCTAGTGCAATTCTGAGATAAGCGTTTCCACATTCCCAGTAGTAGGGCACATCACGTGTATGGTCTCTCTTAATTTTAAACTCATGGATTATTGTCTACATTCGTACAACAACGGTATTCATTTGCCGAACAATAGCTCTACACTCGTTTTCTTCTAACCTATTTTGTTTTCGTTGTATTCCCCGAACATGATATTAAATTTGTTGTTTGCAGGAGCACGTATCAAGTGTCGAAGTTGTAGACTAGATCGTTGTCTTCAGCAAGGAATGCGTAAAGAAGGTTGGTCAAATATTTTGTTGTTTCTTTGGTCGAAATATGAATTTCGGAAATTACAAACTAGGTGTCTATAGTGAAATCAACCAAGAAGAGATTCGTATCTTACTGATTGACATCACTTTTGTTCTTAATCGTTTCTGACCATCGGAACATTGAAAACGTACATACAACTTTAAGACAGTCCATATACTCTGTGATTCTCCATGGACAAGTGATTTATGAAACCTTCAAATTCGTTTTCAGCTGTCACTTCTGGATTTCTGGCGAACGAGGGGAAAACTGCAACGGACACGTATCTGGCGTCGATTTCTCAGCCGGTGTGTTTTTCCAAAAATACCCTGTCCTAGACTTTAGCCATTTGCTGGCGTGCTTAATCTGAATTGACACATCACCCTTTTTTTGATTGAATATGCATAGAACTCCACCCAATATCATCCAGCTTCGTTGTGATGTGTCAAATGCTAGCAAATCCGATTAGCTCCATTTATTGAAAATCATATGCTCCGTTTTATTCCCAAATTTCACACGAGTTTCTGCATATAAGATTTGGTTTCTGTTGAAAGAATTTAGTATCAAACATCGTGAACATGTATTATATAATTGTGAGCGCTGATAGGAGAAGAACGAAAACGAACGTAAGTGTTTTCTATCATTGAAGTGTAGCCCATGTTATCAAAGACCGACGTAGCGTACTATGATCAAAACTTCAAAACGTTCGACCGCATAGGAATAAGATAATCAATTCATCTCTTGGCCTCTGTCTTCGACGAGGAAGCTTTGAGACATGTGATCACAATAGATAAACGACTTCCTCCACTCCCTTTTATTTCTTTGTTCCTTGTTGCAAAATTTATCAGGGAACAAACCGTAAAAACTGCATTAGTGCCGAATCAAAACAACCTTGGATACTAATTAAAGCACGTTCAGAGTACTTCCACCGCCATTCCAAAAGTTACCGAAACAGCTTCCTGCTTGCGACAAGCCCTTCGACTCATCAGCAAATTCAGGTAGATCAACGAACTCGTTTTTATTGACTAGAATAATGTTGACCAACATCTTCGGGTTGCAAGAAATGCTGTAGAAAAGAAAAGTGAAAGACATGCGTTTGTCACCTAATTACTTCCTTGTTGTTTCTCGCAGTGTCAGGGATCACATAATAATCATTGAGAGAACTAGTTGTAGGGCATCACATCAAGAACGTTTGTGTGTATTGGTTGATGATAGAGGAAGTTATAAAACAGAGATACCGTAACACTTCTCGGCAAGTTCTCACTGGGGATTTGTTTAATCAGCAGACCAGGAAATAAGTTTCTTTGGTAATGTTGTGTTATCAAGAATAGCATAACAACTCTGGGGATCTTGTTCAGACGCAGTTAAAAATTTGAAGGAAAACAACAATTGAACGTGTTTTCTTTACAGAAAATGTGATATCCGCCTGGAAGAAGTCGACATCCATATCAGCAAACTATTGAATATGGAAAGCTTCCTTGATAATCTCTCAAATTACAAGGTACTGTCCACGTGCAGTTTCGCATTTCTTTTCATAATCACGATTTCTGATCCGAAACATCAAGAAGAAAAGATACATTGATAACATTCTATTCACTTCTATTTCAGGAGATCTCTCAAACAAAACGTGATCTTCCGGAATGGCTTACAATAGATTTGGTGTCCGCAATCGAATTTGCGAAGCGATTGCCGGATTTGGCTAAATTCAAAGACTCTGACAAGGTAGGAGAACATCTCGCGTGCTCTGTCAGGATTATCCGATACAATATAGGATCTGACTAATCGTATACTTATTTCAGGAGGAGCTCATCCGTACTTCATGTTTTACGATAGCAATCGCTATTCAAGCAATTGAAAGCTACTTTGAAAAACATCAAAGAGTTGTGATGCCAGACGGTACAGACATTATCCAGGCTATGATTGAATCGTAAGTTAATGATGTTTTGTTTCACTGATGAGGTCGCAGATAGGATTGAATGATCAAGATTAAAAATAGGTTCGGTTTGTGTCTTATGATCAATGTCTTCCTATCCTATCGAAAGTACATTCATATTAGGCAGAGGGAAAAGAAATCCAATCATGCCTCATCATCTAATAATGTATTACAGGGGAACTGTTATCCAGGCCGACTATACACAAATGTTTGTTACTATTCTTGATCCATTACACAGAGAAGAGTTCACAATCGATGAATTGGTGTTAACGCTGCAAATGCTTTTTTTCACGATTGGTAGGTACAAAGAACATAGTACAGAGCAGGCTATCAGCACATAGAATGAACGATTGGGAAACATGACAAAACTTTCACATAACATTCACGAAACATTCATGAGGGTGTGTGATAAGCTAAAATTTTTTGTTTTATTTTCAGCTTCCCCGGAAAATCTGAGTGATGAAGGCAAAGAGCAACTCGAAAAATCCGTGAAGTCAAGTATGCAGTGTCTTATGGTACTACTCATAACTCAAGGTAGCATTGTATCATCACAACAGCGTCTGAATCCATGATTACAGATAAAGTGAATTTCTCAGCTCGATACGGTGCCTTGACAGCACTCAATGAAACTTTCATCACAGTTACTCATATACATAGTATGCTTCAAATCAAAAAGAGTGTCATAATAATTTTCATTTTTAGAACACAAAATGAAGGAAGCCGAACCGTTCCGTCAAAAACTCCGTGATCTCCTTATCGAACAATGTGTCTTCGATTACCGTCCAACTCATTAATAAGCCTGTCAATCATGAATGTTCATTCTAGTACAATTTCCTCAAGTTCTCAACCAATCTCATCGATTTTCTTTCTATCAAAGTGTTTCATATTTCTCATGGAATCATAAATACTTAATGTTTGAATAATTGTTGGGTTGGAATTGTTATTAAATTGCCAGCAGATCTCAAATTGTTTAAGATCATACTATAATGTACCGTCGAAAAGGTTGTGAACTTTGACCGTTTTCAGTTGAAATCGGCCAACTTTGTGAATGTGTCATGGTCATACTGAACGTTCAATCGAGTAGATTTTTGATGAATTATACAGATCAAAGATAGAGCTCTATTTTTGTAGTTGACAACTTTTTTGTACGGTTTTTTCCTAACACGTTAGATATTGACAAAGTAATTTCTCTCAAATCGACAAATTTCCGTGTAAAATTATGCGATTTTTGAGCTGTTGTGTTAAAATGACCATAACTCTCTAGGGAGTGCTTGTACAAAAAATTGTCAACTACTTACATGGAACTTTACCTTTGTTCTGTTCCATTAAAAATCGATTCGATGGAACGATCAGTATTATCATGACACACTAACAAAGTTGGCCGATATCAACTGAGAACGGTCAATGTTTTCAACCTTTTGGACGGTACTGTAAGTTAATTTATTGAACTTTTTTTAAGTATACAGAAAAAGAGACCCGAGATCTTACATATCCAGAAGTATTCACATGTATATCACTGATTTATAACCTAGTGTTAAAACAAGTCTTATACAACCTTCTGTAGATGCTTAAGAGCAGTCATTTCTAAGCTGCTGTCTCGAATCAAAACGTGAAAAGTGAAAACAAAGAACGGAAGTTGTATTCCTTTCAAAATTTTGTTTGTTTTGGTCCATTAATTGAGTGAATCACTTTTTTGTGAAAATATGCTTCTACAAGAAAAAAATGACACTGAAACTCAGCCATAAGCAACGGAAAATTTGAAATCGTTCTTGAGAACAACTTGAGAACATTCTGCGTTTTGACTCCGCCAACAGCCAGTACAGACTGTTTTGCCGAAAGTCTGAACACATGACTCTTTGCGGGTCGGACAGTCCTTTTTCTTGTTGTATGGTATTATAATTTTTGCTCTGTTCTTATTTGTCTCGCACTCCAAAATATTGTATAAATATTTATTATTAAAGAAAATATTAAAGAAAACATAAAGAAAAATATATTAAAGAAAATAAAATCGATTTTTTGATCAGAGGGTTCTTTTCGCAGATGGCTTTCACGTTTTCATTTGCGATATTCGACGTGATATACTGAAAAAAGTTTGGGATTTATGGTAAGTTTGCGATAGGAAAGTTGTCAGTCAGTTTGGAGTTACGAGACGTGATCTATATTATTAGTAAGCTGAGAAAATGCTGATTCCAAACAAATATTACGTTTTTCGCCCTCGAAGCCTGGTATTCGAAAAAAAACGAAGTCAACGTTTGGAAAAATGTTATTACCTTTCTGACACGTGAAAATTTAATTTGCAATTTTTGCGGTTTTTACCAACGTTTTCTCAGCTTTTCAATGATATAGGTACGACTCGTACCTCTACACTTCATGACCTTCCCCAGTGAATAAAAGCGGATCTTTTGAAAACAAAACTAACCTTGAAGCATTGTGGCTGCACCATTTTTTCCCTCAAGCACATGTAGAAGAAGGCGGCCATGTCCTTGTCCAGATGCATCAAGGAATGAGAGTATGTCAAATCCTGGTACAACCAGAAGAGGTGAGCTGGACTCGCACGAAGTTTTGAGCTTGGTATCATCTCTCTGTTGACGCACTCTCGGATTTCCATATTTCCTCTTTCCATTTCCCGATGACTTCTTGACTTGTTTTCCTGAACTCCTCGATGTGCACGATATCGATGGTATCGCATGCCCAGCCAACATATAAAAGTTGGACGAGACGGGAACTTGCTCGGTGCTGAAAGTATAACTATATTTTTTAGAACTTTTTTAGAACCCAATTGATTACCTTGAAACAAGTCTGGACCGTCCATTGCTTGTCTTCATCCTTGTCAAATCGTTCCGTGTCCGCAGAACAGAACTTTCTTGACGGAATCCCAGGATATTTGAGGTAGGGACTTCGCTGCCAGGATCCTTGATATCTCCCTTTTCTGGCTTCATTCGCATTTTGTTCATCCGCAACGTCTTGATCTTCAACATCGTCTGTGGGGGGCACTTGTGTCAACATTTGAGGATGTTCCAGCGTCATCTCTGAAACAAACACGAAATTATACAATTTTGCAGTTTTCAGTTGAAAATAACCAACGGGTTATTTTTTCAGATAGCTGTCATTTTCTGATTTGCGACATTTAATTTTATGTACTGAATATATGTTTGTCAACTACAGCGCGCGAAATGACCCCTCAATTTCGAGGTTCTGAAATACCAGAAGATATATCAAAAATATTTTTTCCGATGAATTCACAAATGAAAAAAGTTCAAAAACTGGAGTTTCAGTAGAAAATCTAGTACAAAAATAGAAAAAATGGTATTTTAGTGGTTTTTCAAAGAAACTCCTTGACTTACCTTAACATACTGGGTGTTAGCAGCACAAATAGAAGAGAGGGGGTTTAGGATTCAATAAAAATCAATAAAAGGCCAGCCATTCCGGTAGGCAGCCTGAAAGAATAATGAAGGTATAGAGTCTTAGCTGTCTTCTGATGACCTTATCTAGACGCGCGATCTGTGTGGGTCTCGCAACGAACGCGTCCTTCATACTGCGTCCGGCCTCTGGGAAAGTAAACAATTTCTCAATTTTCTATCTCAGCCAGTTGAATGACAAAATGTGTTGATGGATGCCGCCTTAAGAAACATGGAGGAGGGGACAAGTAAACAGTACAACACATTTTAAACTCAAGTACTAAAGTAGCCATTTATTTATAAAAAAATGCATATTCCTCAGAAATTTTAAATATGTTTGAAACAGTGAACTTGAAAAAAAACCACCTGTACAAATATACTGAAAATCAGATGATGTCCGGAATTTCTCAAAAAATTGATGTTTTCTTTAAATTTGATTTTAATAAAATTTATCCTGATTGTGAGCCAAGCTTCGAGTAATAACTTGGATGTTAAGAAACATTGTCGTGATCATGCTCTGAGAGCATCTTTTTGTCGTCTTATGAATACATGAGAAAATATCAGTGAGGAAATTTCTAGTATTGAAAAACTCATATACGTCCTTTCTAATGTGAAGGATCAAAAATAGTATCAATACACTATTATTTTAGAGAAAAAACAAAAATGTGCAATTTTGAAACATTCGAACAAGCGAGAGTAATATTTCACAGAGTCACTTAAAGCTATTATAACAAACTTCTGTATCGGGATACGGTTTAGAATATTGCAAAAGCAAAAATATCGTATGAATATATAATTTCGCTCCGTAACGAGTCTGACATTGATCACAGTTACTAACTATATTTATTGGGTGTTTGTTTCATGAAGGCGTAGATTTCATGCAACGTGTCAGATGATTTCTAAGCACTTCCTCCAACGCGAGCAAACTTGTTTGTGCTCAAGTGTGAAATGAGCTTCAGCTGTATTTCATACTTTTGAGATATTCATATACAAAGGGAGTGAAAAATACATCTGCTACATTACTCAATTGTGAAAGTTTATTATATATATACGAAGTGTGAAACAAAATCATTCAAAGACAGTGTTTTTGTTTAATGAAAATTTCCCAACATTTCGACGCATTGAAAGTGTTTTGCAATCAGTGACTCAACTCGTTTCTCCAAAATCTTTGGAGTTCTAGCATTGCCTGCATGAATTTTTTCGAGATCATTACGAATTGCTGGGATATTTCGAAATCCGTCGTTAAGAATATGCTCAAAACCTTTTTCTCCATTTGGGCCCCACAAATTCTTATCGAAAAATGCTCTCCACATATTTTCCAAAGTATAGGTGGTTTTAATCAACTTCTAAAAAAGAAAGCATCATCACAGCAAGACGATTGATTGATAATTACCATACACCATCCCTTTGCAATCGGACACTCATAACTGTCATTCAACAACCTCATCATATTTTTGAATATGAATGAGAATTGTTTTGCTTCTTTCCACAACTCAGCAACAGTTCCCTTGCAATCAATATAGCTTCCAACTGCCTCTTCACAGGGTTTGATCTGTAAAACAACTCCTTTGTATCAATCAAAAAACAACTGATTTTTACCAATTGGTCACCTCTTTGAAACTGAGTAGAAGTGCTGGCTTGAGGAGTATTCTTGGCCAACTCATTTTTGACAGAAGCCCTCTTGGCACGTGCAGATCCGATTTTGGAACCACGCACACCCATCTTACAGGAATTGAGAAAAGATGAATAAATGAGCAAACAGGTCAGCTCCTTTTTGTACTGTCAAAAACCATAACAAGCTTTTTAGATGTCGTTAAGATCCAGTCTCCGCCTTTCTTCCAATACATTTGTACTCAAAACAATAAGTGCAGACTATATCCTTTCAAAAGTCTGTCTTGCATGGACCACTAATTGTGTTATTCACTTTTACAAAAGAGATGTGAAGAAGGAAAAAGAGAACAAGAAGATTACTGTAATTGTATGACGCATAAAACTCACTACAGACATATTTAGTTCTTGTTGAACCAAAAATTAAAAATTAAAATTAAAAAGTGGGGGAACAGAGTGACGTACAATTTGAAGTCTGGTTGGAACGAAATTTGCTTAATCAGTTAAAATTTTGATTTGTTGTATTGAAAAGCAAAAAAAAAAGGAATGAAATCAGCTTCAATTTTTTTTCGCATAAATTTTTACATGATACGAAAACTTCTCGCACAATGTTCAAAACGAGATTAAACTTAAAAAAAAACATTGTTTATGATTTTTTTGAGATATTAAGAGATAACTTCTCAGAATGATGAGCCTCTAGCAGTTCAGTACGATTTCCATGTCTTCCGTATGAACACCTTACCTGAAATCAGTATCCTTACCTGAAATCTCTTATTTGACAATTTTTTTTTCGACAAAAAAACTGATTAGTTTTTACAACAGCACTTTTTAATGATATTGCAAAATGAGTCACGTTTTGATATACCTTCAGTGTCTTCCCATCATATCGTATGTATGTTCTTCATGGTTCCGTTTCCTTATTCTTTCAAAGCTTCCGTTATCCATAAAACAAGTTCCAAATAAAGAAAATATGTTCAAAACATGTGAACGTTCATTTACATTACAAAAAATTACAATGCAATGCTCAGAGATCAATAAATGAGGACGAAATAGGTTCAGGACAACTCTAACATAAAAGGAGGAATAGAAGTTTCAACATCCCAGGACTAGTAAATACATTTCTATTCGTAATTTTTCTATTATCCCACATAAGAAATGTTATATATAATTATTGCAATTGGGAAGTTTATATTGAACTGACCCAGGATGTATGTTAATAAGTGTTCCGTCGGTATTGTATACATTTTTAAATTATTGTGAATGCCTTGCAAACCGCATCAAATATCTGTTATAAGACTTCTTCCATGACATCATCAACAAGCTCATGACTGAATCCTTTCTTCACCATTCTAAGGATAAGATGCATATCTTTCTGATTTTTTTGTCGACTTTCTAATCCGTTGCTGAGTGCAATAATAGAAGCATAATGTGAAGGTCCTTTCATCCCTCGATTGGCTAAGCAATAACGCATAAGTGCTTGACTATATTTTTCTTTTTCTCGAGTGACCACTTCCTTGGCGTGTTCGCTCAATCCGGTGATAGCTGAAACAAAAAAAATGAGAAACCCCTTTTTTTTAGTTTAAAAACTCACTAGCATTGCACAATGTTATTGCTTTGAACAGTACATATTCTTTCTTGTCTAAACCATATGTTGCAAACGCTTTGATGGCAGCGGTCCATTCTTCCCGAATTTCTTCTTGTGTTTTGTGCGGCAAGTTTAACTCTTTGTGTGGCGGATGCCAATTCTTGTCGCCGAGATGTGGAGGTATTGTTCCATCTGGATGCAATATCACATCATATTTATTTTCATATGAGAAGAACGCTTGATTGAGATGCATCAGTTTCAGAACTACAGCTCTTAAAAGAAGAATCTGAAAATAATTTTGATGAATTTATGTTTTTTTTGAGTTGTATCTAACCTGATCTTCTTTTCCAATTTGATGTAGAAACATAAAAGTTTTGGCGTATTCAACAGATGTCAGTATATCGTACACAAACCAATTTTTCCTGAAAATTGAGAAAAAATTAACTTAATTCAACTTGAAACTTTAGTAGAATTCATTGTTGTTTTTTTCTAATTAAGAAACACTTACCTTTCCGGTGAGACTGGCATTGTGCTTCCGCTTTTGTGATGTGCTTTCATTTCCTCATGACTAATTTGTTTCAGCGGCCAATTAGGCATTGGCTGTAAAACGGTAATAAATATAAATCAGACATTATAGAGATTCATACCCCAATTCTGTCTACCAATCCAATCATTGACTGCTGTTCCAGGAGAAATTTAAGTTGTTTGTATTCTGTGCTGGGTGGGTTATAAGCACAGCTACGGAAGTCGTCAACTTTCAGTTCAAGATAAACCAATCCATCGATCAACTTATCAATTGCGTTATCCATTGAAATAACTTCTGTCGGCACAACCATCTGAAAATTTAAATATAAAAGTTGGCGCATTTGCCCTTTTTTTTGTTCATCCTTTTCAAAAACATAATGTTGTACTTTTTGATTTCGGTCGACTCATATATTTGCATTGTTCTCAGCTGTATCTAATTTTCATGTATTTTCTCTCTTCTACCAATATTTGAGCTTATTCTCGACCCCCGCGGACGGCGTCTGGCATGTTTCTACTTTTTGTACCCGATGTTTGTTTCATTGAACATACTCTCACGTTCGCTTTGTTTCTTTTTTTAGACTTTCTGAAAAAAGGAATAGTTTTTGTTTTTCCGTACCTTGGAAGTCGATGGAATTGAATCTTCAGCAGAATTCTTTCGTTTTCCCACAATTTTTGTGACAACGGCGTTTCCGGATAATGAATCATTTGTTTGAATAGCTGCAAGTGTAGAAATAAGGGATAAAGAAAATGAGTCATGTCTGTTTTACCATATGGATTCATCCCAACTTCTACACATTTTTGAAATCGACATGATCGGCAGGAGCATCGTTTTTCTGCAAACAAAAAAATTGGATATCCTTGTTTCTGAGGTGGTATTCAGTTTTAATCTCTGATCCGTGAACCTTTTTACTGTTTTGTGATGGTATGAGCGAAAAAGGAATGTATTACAAACGTGCGGCTTTGTGAGAATTGGTTTGACCGACTAGTACGATTCCCCAGGGTTGTTGATCTGCGGGACTGTCAAATATGCTAATTAGGCCTCATTCACAGCAACGATACGATACATTTCATTGGTCTCGCATACAAAGATCTAGCACAAAATGAACTATGACGTTTTCGAAATCAAAGTTTCAAAGTTTCACTATTTGTTCACTCAGTTTTTCATGTGATGGTCATTATGCGGAGCGCTGCGGTAACTTTTTGACTCGTTTTCGCTTATCAAAACCATTTTCCAGGTCAGCCTTACTAATTCCAACCGGAACTGCGTAAATGTCTACTTAAAATTAAATCGAGGTCAGAAATCGAAGGCACTTCTTGCATCGAATTGCATGAAATTCTGAACATTTCAGAAAATATTAAAATATTAATTGAAAATTACCTTTTGGAAGTGTATTGAAGCATTTTCCACCACGCATACACTCATATTTCCGCTGAGAGAGCACTGTTCGACGAAAGAACGTTTTGCACCCATTGCACGATGGAACCTGGAAAAATAACACTTCAAACTACAAAGAAACAAATAGAAAAATTCTCAGATCAACGCCACTATGATGTGTGAATGGGGGAACTCTCCCCTGGCCGTAGACATTCTATTTTCTCTTTATTTTTTTTTCGTTGTCGACGGTACCTCGTAGTGATATCCAGTGGCTCTGTCTCCACAAACAGCACAAATCGTGGGGCAAACATTGCGCGGCAAATGATGGAAAGCAACAACCTGAAAATAAATGTGAGTTGTTGCATCTTTCACTGGGTGTTTATTCTTTGTAGGAAAATTGGAATGACGTGGCGAAAAGAGCACAGAGTTTTTGTAAATGATGATAGGCGTCGGCTTTAGACTACTTTTATGTTTGAGGTATTTTTATGAAGCTGTTTCGTTTTTAATGGTTTTCTTTTCCAAAATGAGTCGATAGATGATTGATAAACCCTTTTATAGATTCTGGTCAACTTTTTTCAAACTCACTTCTTTTATCTCATCCGGACTCCCAACAGGTCTCAAAACATTTTTAATATCCTCCTCAACGTCGGGAAACTCTCCGACACCACTCCAGTTATTCATGAAAATTGCCGAATCCACAAAGTCGGCGACCGTTTGTTGTTGATCCGAGCCTTCCGACGAGGAGGTGCTATTCGAAGGTGACCTGCAATAAATAAACGTCGGCGGTTTGCAGGCACATACGAAAAAGAGGGAAATATAGAAAATGGCTTTCCACGTTTTATCTCTGAATAGAGAAATTGTATTTTGAAATAATTCGTGAGAGCTGTTTCTATCTGTGTGAAGTGGTTTGTTGCGGTTTCAGTATAGATCTGAAATCTCAAACACAAGTTTCTCTCGATTCATAGCTGTGCATGTGAAAATGTGGTTTATGTTATGAACTAAAAAAAAATTAGGAAACACTAGAACGAGGCGTGAGAATTGAATAACGAAACATTGATTTTTCTTTCATATTTAATAGAATAAATTCAATTCGAATTTAACTCACGTTTGACTTTGAAACTGAAATTCGTTGGAAAATTGACCAATGCCACTTTGCTCTGGGCTGTAGTGTAGAATATTCATTAGACGTTTGTATATCTGAAACTTTGTTATTTCGAGTTTACTTATAGAAATTGTGGCCAAGTTGAAAAGAAGGAAAAAAGAAACAAACAAGAAAACGACGAATATGACGTGAAGATAAGAAAAATGGAAAAATGGAGACGAAGAAATAGAAAAGAAACTGTGGGGAAGTTGTGTATACCCACATATGATTTGATTTGGTTGTGATTTGCGTCAATATCGTGTCAGTTTTCCAGTTTTATACTTTTCAGAGTTTTCCGGTTAGAATAAGGAAAGAACAACTAATTATAGAAGTACAAAAGTTTAGATAACGACTATGATTCTGGAAAAATTCTCCGACTTCCGTGTGAAAAAAGGACGAATAGGACAAATGAATTCAGATTCGATCTTTCTCTTTCGACCTACCGTCAAGGTAATCGAGATGGGGAAATGTCCTCTCTCACATGCCCTTTCGCCCCTTGCAACCCAGTTTGTAATGAACAATTTCTGTGAGAATAGATCGAAGACTAGTCGGACTAACTCCAAAACGGCCAAAATGCGTGCGGTTGTCGGGCATATACGCTTTTGTCTGCGATGTCCTAAGCCGTTGCCAAAGGTAACAAGCCGTCCACACTACCAAACACTTTGGAAAAAAAAACTAAGAAAAAAGAGAGAAAAAGAAAAAAGAAGGAAGCCAAATCCATATGGACTTGAATTAAAAAAGATTTCTAACATAATAATAATAATAATAATAATTTATTACTATCGTGAAAGAATCATGTATATTTTATGAAAGCATAAAGACACATTGTGTTTTGTTTCAGTTCATTTACAGAAAATTAGCAGTCACCCAAACAATGTTGATCTCGAGTTCATCTACTGACACCTGTGTTTGACTTTTGACTTGGGCGTTACCGACAAACGAAACAGAGTTATCAGCTGAGTGAGCAAGTTCATAAAACGACTATCAAAGTTTGGGAGTACGAGTGATAAAAGGGCGATACACCCACGGTTATGTCACCATACTCAAAAAATTGAATAAACCAGGACTTGCAGGATAAGACTAGAAAATGAAAAGTGAAAATTGGAGATGCAAAAAATGAGAAATATGATACTCAGAGAACGTCAGACTGACCCCTAAACTTTAAAGAATGCCATTTTGAAGTTTAGACTGACAGAGATCACAAAGGAAAATGGAAACATAATAATAGGAAATTGCTTCAGCTTCCGATTGTTTGCATGTCTTTTTGGAAACGACATCACACAGCATGAAAAAGTGGAACTAATCATTGAAACGTTTTGTTTCCGACAGTAACTATTCGTCAAAAACATGACGTAGAATAATGGAGGTGGTATTGATGACGAAAATATGGTTGTTGGTGCAGGTAAAACTGGAGATGTAAAATATACAAAGAATAGTCATGTTTTTTTCATTTTTTTGATGCAAAACAATGCTCAGTATTGACAAAAGAAAAATTCTGGAAATTTTTGTCAGTTTATCAACATTGGAAAACAATCAGAGACAGTTATCACATTTCACAAAGATGGTGTTGCTTTTTGTACACCTGAATATACTAACTGGGCATTGTCAAATAAAAAAAACGATGAGTAAGAGGAAATAACTACAAACTAAAACTTTTTTTGCGGTTCTCGTGTCTCTCACACAATTTCCACGTCTCTACACAGATGACGTCGATAAGATGAAAAGATGAGAGAATGAGAGGAATAAGAAAGGACAGTTCAGACCTGTGCGGCATTTGAGAAAAAGATTGAAAAGGACGAAGAGGGACAACGAACCGAAAGAGAGAAGAAAATGTGAAAGAGAATAAAAGAGGAACAAGAAGAAAGAGGAGGAGGTCGAGCGCGCGATCCGAGTATTTGTCCAACTGAGGCACCGAATAGTGTACTCATGAGGACGGAGATGGTCTGAACAAATGAATGACTTTTTGCTGTGTGTTCTGCATTTACAGTTGTAAAATTCAGTAATCTTTGAAAGTCTAATGGTTACTTCTTTTTATTCAAAAAACTAAAAAGGAGACAATAATGCTTTGATTTCAAGGGACAGATGTAATTACTAATCTACTCCGTCATTCTGAAAATTTCTCTTCTCACGTGTCTAGAAATTAATTATAAAAATTCAGAGGTTTCACATAAAGTGAAGGACACAAGTCAGAACAAACTTCTGTGGTTTGATGAAGGACGTTTATGATAAAACCATTTTCTCATAAAGTTGGAAAAAACTAATTAGATTGGTAACATTTATTTCTAGGAGAATATTACACTTCAATCAGACAAGTAAAAAAGGTTTAGAACATATTAATGCACAACAGACTTTTAATGTAAAAAGGAATTCGAAATCAGAAGTTCATTAATATTTTCTTAATTTCACCTCACCCCTTTCATTTTTTTCTTTCGATTGCTTTTTCTGTACTTGTTGTTAGTAATAAAAAGTCATAATGATTCAGAAAGATATGATGAACTATTAGGCTGAAGCTCTTAAGCGGAACCCACACAATCTCCGATTTAAAATCAGAAGAAATCAGCTTGAAGGTTTTTTTCTTTCCAATATGTTATTTTGAAGAAGCGATAGATACTTGAGTTCAAAGTTAGTGCATATCTGGTTAACAATTTGCAAAAAATAGCGTATTTCAGATACATTTCCACAAATATCATATTCAATAGAAGTGTTTCGTTGTTGCCAGACTTCATATTGACAAACATCCGTTTCTAAAACATAGTCTAACAATTGAAACATGTGTGAGACACAAAATATTGAGAATACACGGGAAGAGGTTATGTTTATCTACCTTGTTAAAAAACGGAGAAAAATAGAAAAAATAGAAACTCAAAATCAATTGAAATAAAAAAATGGTAGAGGAGATGGACACGCGACCTATTTTATTGCACGATTTTGTGAATTATACGGGAAATGATGACTCAAACCTAGTAAATGGGGGTGGCCGTTTGGGGGGTCTGATCTAGTTGAAAAACTTGTTTGAGGGTGATTACTATGAAGAGTAAGAGTAGGTGGAGTAAAGTCTAGAGAGGTTTCCAGAATATTTTGCAGAGAAAAAAAAGAGTCATTTTGATTATGTGCAGGTGGTCACAAGAATGCGATGTGAAATCATTATTTGTTTGGATGTTTTGCGTTTGTATCAAGTTACAGATTTTGAAATAACTCAACAAGTTCCAAGTTTTTTGTTACCACAGTCATCCATTCTAACTTGTGAAAACCATGCCGAAACTCATCGTAAATGTTTTTTTATAACGACATACCGTCATATTTTTAGCTGCCTCCAAGAGATATTTTCTTGTTTCAGAAACTTAAACGGAAAAATTAAGTGAATTGTTCATAACATCTTTAGCCTCTCGCATCATTACATCATGTACCCAAAACGTTTTTCTTGCACAAAAATATAAACCTGACGTCAATAAAACAATATTAGAAGTCTTTTTGAAAGGATTAACAAAGTCTGTCGGTTTAACTTGCAAATGCCGCTTTAAAACAGAACTCACATTCAAGTATAGACTGGAATCACGATTAGAAGTCAGAAGAAATCAGATCGGGAATGTAATTTTTCTATGACAAGTTCAAAAATAACTTTAAAATATTGAGAGCTCAAAAATTGTTTTTCAGAAAACTAGATTATGTACCAAGTATTGTACGGTCTTGCCAATAGTTGAAAATTATCAGGGGAAACCGAGAAATTAATTTATTTATATGTATCGTCAAAATTATTATTATTTACTAAGGCCTCCTGCTCTTTTTGAAAAGCTACAAAAACAAAAAAATTCAGACAGAAAAGCGAACAGTGAACGTACCTACCTAAAAATTTCTAGGAATGTACTTAACGAAACTCAAAATCTATAAAAATCAGAAGACAATGTCAATATCTCCACTTTGCTTCAATTCTTCCACACTTTTCCTGAATTCTTGTCTAGCCACTTGATTGTTGAGCAATTTGTTGGCTTCTATCAAACTTTCGAATTCCTGGTATTCTTCGTCTGTGAGGTTTAATCAATATGATTTCAAAGGTTAAAACTATTTTGGTTACCGTAAGGTTTCAAGAGTGCAAGATTTGTACGTAATTGGCCATTTGCTAGAGATGCATAGTCTTCCATTTTTTGCAGTTTGGTTATCTGTTCTTCCAATTGAGTAACTTTGATTTGCCAATTTTCAATCTCTACATCCAATTGTCTTATGCTCTACAACAAAATTAAAGATTTGAATCTTTTTACTAATTATGATACCGCTCACATCAAAATTCACACTTTTAGCGAATCCTTTCAGGATCTTCCACTGCTCATTGAGTCGATCACATTCCAAACCATTTTCCTTGATCTGATTAGTGAGCATATTCCGTTCGTTCTCCAATATAAGACGTTTCTCGCGCAACTCTAGAACATCTCCTCTTGACGCCACCAAATCCTGATCATTGAGTAGGATGTGAGCTATTTAGAAACCTTCGAAAACTCTTACCAACGGAAAATTATTTTGTGATTTCTGCTGGGACGACTGTAGTTTGTCAGTATCCTCTTTTTGGGCTTTTTGGATCAGTTCCTGCGCCTTCGTGGAATAAAACTCGATATCCGTCTTCCGGAGCTGCAATTTCGATGAATGAGGCTAGACAGATTTCAAGTGGCTTGGTATCGCGAGAGACAGAAGGAACAACTCAAGTAAGTTTTCCACAATAACAACGGTGATACTCAGCAATTACCAAGTTTGAAATTTAGAATAATCAAATCTGAGCGTAAAAGTAGTAAAATGAGTACCAAATAACAGTATTTCAATTTCAATTCAAATAAACTAACTTGAAATATTTGAGTCAAGGCTAGAAATATCACAAGCTACAACTGAAACAGATCGAACATGATTAGTCTTGTGATACCGTAACATCAAGTGTTTAGAAAACGGCCAAAGAACATCTCTTTCTTCTGTTTTTGTGTCAATATTTATCATCATGCTGATTCATAGCCTATCTCACCAGTAGTTATCTCAACTTTTGATCCGTTTGAACGCTTTCCTACAAGTCAAAAAACTCGCGTCATCGCAGCATTTCTAAAAATCGCCGCCTCTTCTCCATGCTTCGCGCACAAGTGCGCTGCGCAGAGAGATCAGAAAATAGATTTTTGTGGCTGTATAAGGAGGCGTTTGGCCTGTTTGAAAACACCGACTATCACACCTATCACAATGATCATAGAAACAGTCATTCTGATTTGCATCATCAACTGGATCGCTGCGGTCAAAATGTTATATATGTTGGTTTTCATCTTCTCTCTGATCAGATTCACTCACCTGAATGTTCTCTTTCAGCCATTTGACATCTCGGGTCAAAGCGTGTGATTCTTGTCGTTGTCCACTTACTATTCCTTCCAGTTCTCTCAGCTCATGGCTCAAAACTCGTTGAGCTTCATGTTCTGTGTTTCGTAAGATCTGCAAATTGTTGTTACCGAAAGAGAAAGGCATATTGATATTTTATAGTTCTCAATGAACAATAAAAACGCGAAGCGAAGACATCAGTTCCAATATTCACTGTTTTAGTAAAAATAATTTCTTTCAATACATATCTACTTTCACACTTCTACAGTATATTTTAGGTCTAGTTATCCAATAATTCAAACACTTTTTGAAATTTCCTCAAGTGTTTTAAAAGTTTTCTTATTTCGAAGATCACCTTTCTCCTATTCTCGTTCATTTTCGAATACTCCGGAAATTCGTCAACGTCGTCTTCAAACTCAACGAGTTGATTTGGGGTTCCACTTGTTTGCGAACTTTTGTATGTTATTGGCTGAAAAGAAATGTTATTTCAATAACTTTCTCCGTCCTTCGGCCTTCCACTTAACGCGTACCTCCTTCACATCACTGTTTTTACTTGCCGGAATC
Organism: Caenorhabditis latens; assembly: GCA_002259235.3. Lineage (NCBI taxonomy): Eukaryota > Metazoa > Nematoda > Chromadorea > Rhabditida > Rhabditidae > Caenorhabditis > Caenorhabditis latens. The sequence goes on along the minus strand of CM056097.1, from coordinate 15,461,369 downwards.
TCCAGTCTTTCTACCAAATTGTGATTCAAACTCATTGATGCCGAGTACGCGGCGTACATTGGGGTATGTCTGAAATGTTGTGTTCAATATTACCGTACTGTTTAACTTGAACACAAACGATTGTAAATCAGCATAATCCTTTGCAATTCTCAGCTGTTTTTGTTTTTCCTTGTTTGCTGTTTCTGTAGATTGTAGTCTTCCAAGTAGTTTGATTTTTTGGTTCATCTGAAATTGTCAACAAAATAGAAAATATTCGACACCGTATCCCCTAAACCTTTTCTGACTCTTCGGCCAGTTCAAATTCTTTAAGACGGATTTTGTCTTCCATTGAATCCCACGCCTTTTCCATTGCTTCTAGTTTTTGCACTTCCTCTTCTTTCCTAATATCCTCGAACACACGTTCAGAATCCGGATTCTGGAAAACATTTGGAATCAGGTATGACAATTGAATTGCATGCTCAATAATTGTGAAAAGTTGTGAAAATTTGGATCCACATGTTTCTGTGTTTGTCAATACTCGATCTATTTTAGTATGAGCGTAATAAAATTACCGTATTTCTAGATATTTGAGCGCTCATGCGTCTGTTTCTTGACCGTTGATCTCTCAGAGCCTTTTCAGCCTGCCTGAAATTCGCACGGCCTCTTGAAGTTCCTGAAAATAGCATTTGCTTTTTCGAACATTTCCTTTGTCGTGGAAAACTGGTGTTTTTTTCATTCAAAAATCAAACGTTGGAATATTTCCACCGAGATACGTAAAACCTCTAACACCTTTATGATCTCCTTTTCTGCGAACTCCCACTCACCTATCTGAATATCCTCCAATCGTCTTTGGTTGATAAAAACATCATCAATCAATCGGGTTAAATATTGCTCCAATGTCTGAAAATGCATCTTTGCAAATCCCGTATTTATGCTTTCAAGAACAAGAGTCTACTTTAATGCAGATCAGTAAAGTATAGCGTCAATCGAGACCACTTAAGAATGATTGGACTGAAAATCAGAAATACTTATTCCAAAATCAGAAAGTGCTCTGAAGAACAAAACGCAGATAAAACTACAATACAGAAAGAAAAAGTGGATAAAGTAGGGTGGGTACCTTTTCCGTTTTCATATCAGTGTCGAATGCAGATTCCAATAGTCGGAACTCTTTTTCATCTGACTCAGCATCAGTCCCCAGTTGATTCACATTTTTTGATATTTCTTCATCTGAAAATTCTTGATTTGAGGTTGTGACAATTTATTTTGAATCGAAATATCACAACATCAGTTTTCTCGACTGCACATTTAATGAAGCCTTTTTCTAACTTACACTTCTCTCTGAGATCTTTTTCAAGTTCCGTTTCATGTGTTAAATCGTCATACAGTTTCTCCTCTTTTCCATCAAGCGTCGTCCATTGTTGCACCGCCTCATTCATTTCATTGTTCTTTTGTTGTTGCAATAAGAAGCTTGTTTCGGCATTCTGCTCGAGTTTTGAGAACATTTGATCAATTTCATCACTTTGCGCCTGCAAAAAACTATTTGAATTGAAATCTGCACTTCTTTCTCTTTCAAAAACAGATACATTCCTATAGAAGACAGCTGTTCAAATTTTTTGTGTCAAGAGCGAGCGCATGCGCTTACTATGACTACAAACCAGAGAGTGTACTATCTATCTCTTTCACATTTTTCCGCATCAACCTCTCTGAAAACTATCTTCTCCCCTAACTGGTTTTTTCATACTCTCTATCAAACAGTGTATTTCAAAAATCATTAGAAGTAGTGAAACCATCATTTTTCCAACTTGTCGACATTTTTCCCAACATTGTGGTCTTTCCCTCTTCCCGATTGTTTGAAGTCTCGTGTCAGTCAACAATGGGAGGTGATATGAAAAAGATCTGTTCCAATCTTTTCTATTCTATTTCTTACTTTTTTTCTTCTTGTTCCTATTGTGTTTCAAGAGATGAAAAACTAGCATTTGATAACAAACAGCATGTCGGTGCGGTTATCAGTCATGTTGTTAAGATTTGAACGATGGAGTTTGCAACTTTTAAAAATCAATTATTGATAAAAGCCGTGAAGACACATTTCTGTGTGGTCTAGGCAAGTAATATTTTGCTCGGTAACCAAACTTTCTAGACGTTTTTAGATGTTAATCATTTTTGATTAGATAGTTCTTACTCCATCATAGATACACTTTTAATTCACACAGAAGACGTTACCGTTAAGATTGAAGTTTCCGTTTCTATCCGACTTTTCTCCGCTTTCAATTTCGCCGTTTTTTTGCAAATTTGCTCATAATCACTGCATTTCTTATCAAGTTGTTTTCGTTTTCCTTCAGTCTAAAAACACAAATGGTTACTATTCTGCATAATCAACTATTCCCGGAATCTTTAATTTCACCTGTTGTAAAAGCTGCTGAGTATTTTCCGAAGTTGTTGGTAGACTTGTGTTTTCTGCTTGTGCTATTCTAGCCGTTACCCGTGCACGCTTTACAGTTGTAGAAGTCGACATAATATCACAGTAGTAGAATGAAAGACAAAATGGGATTTCGAACAAAAAAAGCCGGCGAACGTACTAAATGTCGTCCGCCGGCAGCTTTTGGAGGATGTGTTTAGTGCTGTCGCTGCTGCCAGGATCGTTGCTAGGCGAGTGAGAGCTAATGTTGCATGCGTCAACGCACAACACTAAAAATATTTTGAAAATCCATGAAATTATTTCCGCCCCGCCAGTTGTGCCTAAACCTTAGGCGTAAAAAGGACAAAGGTCTGTCAGAAATGAAACACTTGAAACTGATAAAATATCGTAGAAACTGTATAACACGATGCGAATTATGAAACTTATGACGAACATAAAAACTGATGTCTTCCTACGTACTGCTCTTTTACGACCAATTTTCTCAGAAGATGTAAACAGGTATAGTACAATTTCAGTCTAGAAACTTCCGGTCACAATCTCAAGGTGGGCATGAAAACTTCAGTAATACCCCCATTACCCTTCATTTTCATCAAAGTTTGTTTAATAAAGTCAACAAAAAGTGCAAACGGTTAGACTCGTCACGTGGCAAATAACTTGGAAAGCAAACCAAATGCTTGAAAAAATGAAAATTCATTTTTTGGCTTTTCCCCCACTTTATTATTTCAAAGATCATCTTTTGACTCATTGTAAAGAAAAATGAACGGCCGTGAACACCAGACAAAGTAGAAAGACAGACCGGATTAGGTCTATTCATTTTTTTTGCAAAAAATGAAGAAGAGCTAGCGCGTCATTTTTTCTTAAGGGAGGCGCGGAAGTTTTGCGAACAAGCTTTTTTTCTGTGTTTTGGTTAACGATTTTTGAACAATTTGCATTCGAACAGACTGTGCAGTTATGGGCTAGGATATACAACGTTTGCAAACTCTATTTTTGTAAATTTTCTGAAAATGTCATACTGATACATCTTTTTCTGAATTGTTGTGTTATTTTATTTTTCCGGTCTAGAGAGTGATGATATTGATCCCGCTGATAATATCCGTCATATACCGGTCCAGAAACACAATTTGAAAACTTTGATTCAGATTATTGTCATCAGTTTTTACATTTATAAAAAACCTCATTTCAAAAACTCGTCATTTCTGTGTTTGACTTCTGAAAATAATAATGATTTTTTATAAGTGACTCAATTTACTATTATTTCGTTTATAACTCCTCATTCGTTTACCTTAAAGCTTGTTCCACATTTTTGTGACTGGTGGCGGAAAACTAATTTGTAAAAATGTTTTATTAGTTTAAGAAAAATTGAATTGTATTATCACATGGTTAGAAGGTGTAAAGTAAGACAGACTGAATATTTCAATTACCCGTGAAAAGTGTGTGACTAAAGCATAGAATAAAGTATGAGACTATTGAAACAACCCGATTTTGTTTTATGTGCATTAGTCTACATGTCACAATAAGACCACAACTTTCGGGTCACAGGGAAATCGACCCGTAGATGAGAATTAGTTGAGCAATGCAATGAATGCGCGCTGCCTTACTACTTGCTCGGCGGTTCTATCCAGTTGTTGTCTACCATTTTTCCGAAACATAAATTTTGTGACCCAGTTGGTCTGTGCAATGACTGTTCAGTCGCGTCGCGTGCTTTCAACGTCATGTAACACGTGAACAGGCCCTCTTCCTCTCGTTTCTTTTACCTCCCTGGTTCTCTCAAAAAATACAGTCTGCGGTCACAGAAAAAAGTTGGAGAGGAAGTTGCGAGAAACTCTTTCTTTCTCTTGTTCACTCACTCCTTTCATTTTTTTTCAATTTTACTCATTCTCTCCCTCGTTTTTTGTTATTTTTTCACATTTGTCATCATTTTTTGACTGAAATGTTTTTGTCTATCTTTTGACAAGCCATATGGTAAATCTGTTATCGAAAATATGATAAGATTACGACAAAGTGTGAAAAAAAATTTCCAACAATACTCGTAGTTAGGTGGGGCATGTCTAAAATATTTTGAGTATATAGAAAACTCTAGTGACGTGGAGAAAAAGGGAGTTTTTGAATAGGAGTTACAACAAGTTGGCAAATCTAAACCCCTCTAACAGCTTCTCGCATAGAATTTTCGAGATTTTTTGAGAATTCATTCTAATTTTCATCACCTTACTGTTTTATTCTCGAAAAACAAAAAATTTGTTGAATTCGTATGCAATCTATTTTTTCAATCTTTCTCCCGTGAAAGTCAATAGTCAATTCTTTGTATACTGCCACCGAGTTTGCTGTTATTGCAACCAGTGGTTTCCGAGGTTTCCACTAACAAATCCTATTTTCCGAGATTTGGCTGGTTTTGTCATCTAGCAATATTAGTCTACGTACTACCTCGTGCTGTTTTCAAAAAATTAGTCATGTCGAGAACGTTCATTCCACTCCCTTCGCAGGAGAATTAACTTGCAACCGTCAATTTTCGAAAGCAGCCACTGTTCTCAATCCCCCTACAATTGAGACCGTCACACGTCAGCTTCCTTCCTGTGTCGTATAAAATCAGAGGGTTATGAGTTCTTACTCATTTCCGTTGTTCATTTTTGAAAAACACACATGTCGGTTAGTCACTTTGCAGACGTCTTGTTTTTTTTTAAATTGAGCTCTATTTTTTTTTTCGAATGACTGACTTTCAAACAAAGCTGTTAAATTATTTTTGTGCTAATGTACATTCAAAAATTCGGTTTTCAATTCGGCCATACTTGTCATGGGCCAGGCCAATTTCCAAACTTTTACCGCCCCGCTCCGCGTGAAGCGACTTTTTCCCGAAAAACATGTGTTTTTCAGCAGTAATTAAAAAAAGGAGTTTGTGGGGCATTTTGAGCTATAATTCAAGTGAAATGACGAGTTTAACTTTGGGAAGTTAAAATTCGACAAGTATGAATCTAACAGACCTACTTACATATTTGAAAACATACTTTTCTTTACTAATACCACCACTATCTAAAATTTGCAATGTCCAGAAATTTCTCGAATTCCGTACACTTCATACTTCTCTTATTTTCTTATCAACTTCTTATCTGTACCTGACGACCTTTGTACTGCTGTTTGTAGTGGATAGTAGTGATTCAAGTGGACGATAAAATTGGAGTGTCCTTTTAGTTTTCCGAGACTTGAGATTTCGATATAAAAATATTTGATTGGAAGCAGACATAACTTTATGATTCAGAAATTCCCACCTCATACAAATTTGCACACAAAAAGTGATTAGAAAGTGCAGTATCAATGTGAAAAATCAAAGTCGTAATTTTCTAAGACGTTGATTCATACTGAATTTTCGACAAGTGTCTAGTTTGCAGGTTTACAGACACTGAATATTAAATCAATTTTCCTTCGAAAATTAATTTCATAAATGCTGAAAAGACAACGGTAGTATAGTTTTTTCATTGCGGTCTATTCCTCTGCCGTCTCTTGTCTTTTTCGTATTTCAATCTCTCACTCTCAGTCAGTCACAAAATATGGGCACAAACTCCAAAATGTGGTCGGAGAAATTGGAAAGCGGATCAAGATTTGTCTGTAGGGTCTGAATATATTAGGAAAAAAGATGGTGTACTATATTTTTTCCTCTGAAGATACGTCTGATTTTAGCTTCAGAGGGAAGCACAAATACAAAAGTTCAATACCTCCTCACAAAATTTTGTGACTATTGTGTCAGTCTAGTTTCCATTTTATTTCCGACCACCAGACTCACCCAATCAGCCTATCGTACAGACAATGTTCCCAACTTTGAAAAAAAAACAAGCAAGATTTTTCAGTCGTTGACCCGGGTTAGGCAAAATGTGGGTGGTGGAAGAAACAAGATTATGGTCAGATGATGTCATGGGTGTCGTGTCAATAGACTGTAATCGATTGAAAAATCATGTTTTTCTCAACTATCACGCTCAACTGTTTCAGATTCTGTTAGTTTATAATATACGGATTAGTATGTTAGTTTGTTCAGAAAAATTCATTGAACTGATTTTTTCTACTGAACGTTCTACCAAAGTGCACTTCTATCAAACTTAAAAACTTTAACCCGTGAAAAAAGACCAAAGAGTAGTTCAAAAACATTAAATATGAAATTTCAGTTTTATATTGTAACTCTAGATGTTGGATAGAACATTGAAATTAAAATGAACATTGGAAACTTGTCAAATCAAGTCTAATAGAAGAACAAAAAAAGAAGCAAAGTAAACAAATAAACGTCAACGCTAAAAATTGCCCAATCTCTAAAGATTGTTTTACACTTTCATATCTCTCTCTCTTTTTCCTTTTTCCATTTTTGCGTATGCTTCGGCGGCCTCGAATTACATAAGTTTTTGTGTCTATACGCATTTTAAACCGACTTATTCTTCGATTCATTTATAGATGTCCTCCTACTGGGAAACCATGAACTGCACTCATCTGGATAAGTCCAACAAACTGCTACACCCTTCACCGCCAATGTGGATCAACCGTGATTCTATGAACTGGGTCAGTTTATTATCTCTATAGGCGAATAGACGGGAAAAGACCGTAGGCCACAGTGGTCAGCTGTATTTTACCGATACTCATCTTATGGACCATCAACGAAACAATAGACACACCAGTTCAGTATCAAAAACATATTCACATTCAACCTGTATCCTTTTGATCCCGATGTTTCGCAAAAACCAGCAAACCGTGTGAAGACCACAAATGACCATTTTCTAGAACTAATATAGTCATAGAGAGTTTACACATCATTCTTGTAAATGACTTCTGATAAGTTATGATCATATCGAGGACACGTGTAGTTTGAGACTTGTAGCTAGCATTTCTTAGAATACTAAACATTGACACTTCTCGGGTGCACTTTTCATTTGGCGGGTGAAAATTTAATTTAGAACTTTAGTCATAGCCAACGTAGTTATATAAAATTATTGTAGCATATGATAGTATTATATGATTTTTATAATTCACTCAACCCAACGACTTTCACACGCGTCAAGTCTTTATTTTAGTAGCCATATTCTTTGAAAATCAAGCTGCTGATCACAAATCAAACTACGGATTGCATACGCGAAACAAATATCTATTCCACTTTCTTATTTCTCCTCAGCGAGCCTAAGTTCTATTGACTCTAAGCGGAAAAGAAACATGTGGAAAACGAGGAAACATAAATGAAAAACCCAAAAAACGGAAGGTACACTGGCTTGATCTTTGTATCGCGTCAAAAAAGGGAATCGAGTTTGATTGTTTGATTAAATCAGAAAGGAAGATTTCCTCTCATTTCTTACCGAGAACATCAGTAATAAGAAATATCGTGAAAGATCTTCATATTCATCTCTTTTATATTCAGGTTGACGGAAGTTTGTCCTCACACTCTCCAATGTCTTCCGATTCTGTATCTCCGCTACGTTCGCCAGCTGAAGACACCAATATGATGGAATGTTCCTCCAACGAACTACCCGCACCCGCACCTATTCGCAAAATTCGAAATGTTCGGAAGAGTGACAAGCATCATTGCTCCGTTTGTGGAGATCGGGTTAGTCGTTATTTTTTGGTTTCTCGGTTCAAAATGTTCCTCTCCTATTACAATTCACATGAATTTTGTGTCGGCGTGTGTGTGAATTTTGTGTTCAACGCATTGTAACTGTCGCAAAAATAGCGTTATCTCTTCGCCGAATAGTGGCGAGTAAATGAGAGAGAGTAAGAGAGACAGGTATTAATAGAATCGGGAAGAGACTAAAGATTACACGACCGGCTAGCAAAGTTGTGACAGGAAGGTTAATGATAGTACGCGTGTCTAAAAGGGCAACTGACCTTTTGATGGTTCAGGAACAATTTCAGAAAAATTTTGAGTTGCACTTTTGAATGCAGTTCTCTAATTATTTATTTTCAGCCAACCGGATATCATTATGACGTTCTCAGCTGCAATGGATGCAAGACTTTCTTCAGAAGAACAATCATCAACCATAGAAACTTTGTCTGCTCAAAAGAAGGAAGCTGTCAATTTACAAAAGGTTTGTTTCTAGCTCTGAACAACTTTAGTAATCTGATTTTCCAGATTTTCGATGTGCCTGTCGTGCCTGTCGCTTTCAAAAATGTGTTCGAGTTGGTATGAACCCATCTGCAATTCAATTCCCGAATTCGAAACATGCTAATCATGAAACCGATGATATGGATAGTGGGGACGAAGATTCTAATCCAGCTTTACAAGATGACAAGTCTCTTGCACTGATTCCATTTGTGGAAAGTCCAATCAGAGAAACAACAATTCACACTTATCGATGGGTAGATGACATAGTGAGTTATTTATGACCTAATAAACAGAAGAAAACTGTATAATTGCAGTTTCGACGAGAGGATGCAGTTTTACGACACCGTGTACCTGGAACACTGCCTGTGGAGGATGATTTTTGTTTAGGGCAATTGCTAAGGAGAAATATTCTTCTTGGAGGAGATAATGTGATTGATAGAGTAAGATTTGAGAGAATTGGAATAGTTCTCAAACTATTATTATCTTCAGAAACCCGGAACCTTATACACCACTGACCCTGTTAGATATTGGATGGTTGTTGATTTGCTACTCATTGTGGAATTTGCAAAGACATTTGAAGCATTCCGAAAACTTGGAGAGCTTGATCAAGTAATAGGATTTCTTGAAGAATATGAGAATAACACTCAATAAATTGCAGAAATGTCTGATATCCCACATTGGTGGTGTTCTCCATGTTGCAACACAATCATTCTACTCATATTTTGAAGCAAAGTCCTGTACACTGACTTTCCCAGATGGCATCAACGCATTTGAACGAAAAATGGCAGACATGAAAAAAGATGAGAAACGGTATGTAAACTCTTATTGCTCACAGAGTTTGCCATATTCCAGATTTTACAGCAAAGTGTTCATGAACTACTATGCGGAGATGTACAATGCACCTGTTAACGAGTTCTTGAAGAACAAAATAACTATGACGGAGTATGCCTTCTTTAAATCTATCTCTCTATTCTCGCCAGGTATATACGACCTCATTATTTTATTTATTACACCAAAAACTTTCAGATAACCTCGAAATGTCCGAAACAGGAAGGTCCATTGCAAATGAGGAAAGACAGCGTTTGACTACTCTTCTCAGAAAATATCTTGTGGCGGAATATGGATTTAAAATCGGGATGAGCAGATTTTCATTTATTTTGATGGCCATCTCAACGTTTGTTAACTACGGAGAAAAACGTCGTGATTATATTTCTGTGAGTTATATATAATCCATATATTTTTCAAAATAATATTTTGTTCCAGCTGATGAATATCCTGCAATTCGACATTGCAAACATAGGTCGAGATATTTATCTCCGGAAACCAATCGACATGATGTAGTTTCTCATTGTTACAAAGATAATACTGTAATCTCCCTCTTTCCTCCAATTTTCTTTCTGATATATCATCTCCCGTTTGCTCTTCCAATCAGTCTCGATTCGATCTCCAACTTTCCATAGTACATATTTTTCCAATTCCACCTTGTCCATGTCTGATATTCAGATTTTAGTTTTTCTTTGATAATCTGGACCTCAGAATATAAATAAACCTGTGATGTCTCAAAATGCGTGGAAGATTAGATGCGAAGCAGAATCTTTTCATCTCAATACAAAAAAAAACATCGAAAAAACAAAAAACAGAGCAAAGACAAACTATTTCTAGAATGAAAAACTTACTACTAGGTAGTTTTTGTTCTATTATCTTATTACCAGTCGTTTCGGAAGAGGCGGTTCAAAACAGGATGGAAACCTATTACTCCGCCGAGTTTTTTTTCTATACACCATTCCTGACAGGTGTCTGCTCCGGTATCGTCCAAGGCCAACACCCGACTTTCATTTTATTTTCTGCAGTCAGTGAGAAACAAAACCCCGAATTAAATGACACTGCGAGCAGGCAAAAAAACGTATTCGGAATACAGTACATGGCATAATTAGCCCACATTATCCTGGAAAATGATACGTATTGTTACGGCGCGAACGAATTGGCCCCCATCTCCACTATGCACGTTTCGACAACAGTCATCATCTCCGGGGTCTCCTCCTTCCAACAGTCACGTCCATTTCATTCATTTCTTTACTATTCTTTTGACTCATTTTCGTCAGCTCACGTTGTTTTTTCCTCACTTTTGGTTGCAGACACTCTGGAGTCGTTTTCGGCTCCAAAAAATGGAAGAAATTCCATTCGAAACCACATTTCCCAGTACGATATTGGAAGGCAGCACGACTACAGTATCCGGTATAACAAGCACTACCCCAGAAGTTTATGCAGAATATGAAGAATGTTATAATGACCCGATGTTCACTATCTTTACATATACGGTTAGTTCACTAACCGTATTTGTTGAAGTCTATTTCAAATTTCAAACAATTCAATAATTTCCAGGTGGATGACATGTTGCTAGCTGCCAGTATGGCTGCTACAGTTTTCAATGTGATGGTTATATTCTGTGCTATAAAATTATTCAAACGGAGTGGTGATACTATGCATTTATTCATACTTAACATGACAATTGGTGATCTCGTCTTAACAAGTAAGTTGTGTTTGTAGGGTGAACTTGATTGTTACGCGTTCACTGCAGATAGTTCGAAGTTAATTAAATGTTTTGTTTGGTTAAGTGTGTAATCGTTTCCGGTGTTTTATCAAAAATCTGTTTCCGGAAAATGCACGTGAGGCCAAACTGTGGTCATGCATGACTGGCTACTTAATTGAGAGAGGCTAAGTTTAGAGAAGATGGTTTCTAAAATTCTCATCTGTACTTTTTTGGTATGCTTGAAATCGTGTAACGAACTTGGAGACATTACCGAAAATAACATATAGACAATTACATTTTAGTTTCATTCAAAAATTTCAGTATTTTGTCATCCAAATGAACTTCTTATCCGAAAACATGACTTCCTTCAACAAAAACATCTCTGTGCTGTTGTTCACTATTTCAATTGGATTGGCCTTGCAGTTTCCGGTCTCTCATTAACTCTTCTTAATGTCGACAAAGTTAGTTCTCTATTCACTAATTGGCTTTCAATTAGATTTTGCAGCTTATTTACTTCCGGTGGCCATTAAACTATGACAGATCCATGTCGAAAAGAAGAGCTGCAATTTTTTGTTTGTCAATTTGGGCTGTGTCCATTGGGTTCGAAACAAAACTGGAACAAGTTTTCCTAAATTGTATTTTTAGATTCGTGTCTTATTGTTGGTTGTTCAATATAGTTTACATCTATGACAAAGATTGTTCCCTCCAGGTTTCTGTTTGTTTTTCCAGATTCTTGTTAGTTAACTAACAAGTCAATTCCAGATGTCACCAAGCAAAAAATTCTACTATGAAATCTTTACAATGATATTCTGTGTACTTCCTGTCACCTCTTCCCTTATTGTCTCTATATATTTATTCAATCTAACCAGGAGTAAAAGAAACGCAACAAATGCTGGTGATCCAAGTGCTCTTAAGAACAAGGTAATTAGTCGTAATGTAGATTTGTATTCATTTTTTTAGAAGGTTCTCTCTCAGGTCAAGTCTTTGGCATTCATTTTTGCCACGACGACTTGGACGTCTTGTAGTTTGTTACCGTATCGAATTGTGAATCTGGCCCGAATTCATCTGTTCACGTAGGTTACCTGCTGAGTTAAAAACAAAAAATGTACATTGGTTTCCAGATGGTCCGAACTAAGTTGTGAAGGTAAACAGACAATGAATTGGATCGCATGGGTACTCGTCTATCTTCTCACTCTCAATCCGGTTAGTGTTGTTTTCATTTTTTGTTTTATTGGTCTGTTATAGAAGTGTTATTTTGTTGAAAACAGATAGTGATAAATATTAGAATTAGTCAAATTAAGTATTGGGATCAAAAATAACAATGGCTTTATTGTTAACCAAGAAACATGTGATTCTCACTGTTGTCGAATATTTAATCAGTTTATCAAAAATTTACAAACAGCAGCTCCTGGAGTTTTGATATTTCATTTTTCAGCTTTTTAACACTAACTAGAAAAATAACAGATCTCATTTATTATGAAGCTTCGGAAAAGCTTTTCTGGAATATGTTAGCCAAAAAGTGTCACACTTGCAGATCGTCAACCCGCTCATCACGTCGCTGATCTACGCTCCGTACCGGCTTACAATCAAGAAGTTTCTAGTAAATATTCCAGTGGGGAATCGCCCTTTGTATTCTTACCAACCGGATGGTTTGCAGTCTGATAGCAGCTTCTCGTCCGTCCGGAGGAACCGCAACCGACGATCTTCATGCACCGAATTGGCCAGCCTCCGACAATCGACCGAAGTAAGGGTAAATCCGTTCTAGAGTCTCTATGAACTTGTTCAGGTTGTTCGCATCTCAATGAGTGAACCACCAGTGACTCCTATGAAAAGTGACGAATTCTCTTTTGAATCACAAGCATCTTCTGACAAAAAATTACAAGCCGGAAGTAAATGTTAACAATATTCCTCTGCCTTCTGCGATAAAAATCACCTAATCCTGCTGACCCTTTGCATCTTCTCAAATCTTTTCAATTATAATAATAACCTTACTAAACACCAAGTGAATTAAATGTAAAACTATGTATTAGCTTGCAAATACTCTTCTGTTGGGTTTTTTTCTTTTTTTTTCATGTCTCATTTCTTCTTTCATAACCATTATTTGTAATCATAATAAGACAGATGGAACAAATAAATTTGTCAAAAGTCGCAAAGCAGAAGACACATGGGGGTTGGAAAGTCTCAAATCGACCAGTTTTTTGATAACTCTAAACGTGTGTATGGGGATATGTGTGCGTGAGGAACCAAATTTTATGCAGGGACCAGGAAAAAAGTTGTTAAAAATTGATAGGACTGACATCAATATCAACACGGGACACCCCCGAAAACTTACACTTTTTATATTTGCAACGGTTTCCTGGAAATCGAAAAAAATTCTTCGATCTAACATTTCTTATTTTAGAAGCAGGCAAGTTATAAGGCAAGTTGAAACTCATTCAATAATTTTTAACAGTAGGGAAATTTTGAGGAAAAAGTGTCCCAAAATTCTAAATCAAACAAAAGTGGGCCAAAACGAAAATCAAAACCTGTGACCCAAATTTTATTCACACTCTTCATTGCAGCTCTCCCCCATTTCGACACTCAAAATTAAAACGTAAACACAGTCTCCAATTACTCTTGTGATGTCGTATTCGATGAGCCAGCGCGTAGTGGAGACTATGCCGTCTGGGTCGTGGAATGATTTTACTGACCTACCTGCTGAGTTTATTTCCCAATTCGGGCCAATTAATTACGTTGAGCAGAAGCCTACTGGATGCTATTACTCGAAAAGTTTCATGTTCTACGCTACAATGGTGAGTGAACTGAAACCTTCGGAATTTGAAATACTGCTTCCCAATTTTAAATTTTCAAGATGGATGACGTAATGGTTGTTGCTTGTTTGTTAGCTACTCTTGTCAACTTCATAGTCGTGGCATGCTCCTTGAAGCTATACAGCGATAAAGGAGATACGTTACATTTGTTTATCCTTAACATGACTCTCGGAGATTCTATATTAACACGTGAGTGTCACCTGTTTGACATACGATGCTATTAATATTTCAGTATTTTGTCATCCTTATGAACTTTTGGCGAGAAGATATGTGGGAGTTCAAATACATCTACTGACGGTTTTCTTGAACTTTGCTAACTGGGTTGGACTCGCAGTGTCTGGATTATCACTTACACTTCTCAATGTAGATAAGGTCAAAATTAGCTATTTGTTATCCAAGACTAACTATTGTAAATTTTCAGTTAATATTCTTCTGCTGGCCATTCAAATACGACATATGGATGTCATATAGTCGAGCGAAAAAATTTTGTTATTTGACGTGGATTGTTTCGATCGGGTATCTACGGCAACGAAATTCTTCTTTTGAGGACATAAAAATATTTCAGATTTGCCACATACTACTGGTTATACAGTTACGTATATTTCATCAACACAAAAGTTGATGTAAAGGTCAGTGGAGTCGGAATTTACAAGTTTTTCATTTTGTTTTATAGAAACGCCTTGAAATACAATATGTCTTTTTGACAGTTTTTATGAATGATGGACAGGTTTGTAGTTTTATCACAATTACATATTTCTGAACTCAAACTTCTTTCTAGCTATCACCAATCAACAGATTCTTTTATGAAGCATTCACCGTTGTGTTTTGTGTGGTTCCAATTATTTCATCGCTTTTTGTTTCTTGTTATTTATATGATTTGACAAGAAGAAAACGAAAACTCATAATTCGATCTACGCTTTTGAAGAGAAATGAGAACAAGGTGAGAAAACTTGAAATTAATTTTGACTATCTTCTGAAATCGCAGGCGTCATCGTTTGCATTCATCTTTGCAACAACATTGTGGACGTCTTGCAGTTTGCTACCGTATCGGATAGCCAACCTTGCAAGAATTCATGTGATAGCGTGAGTATTCATATTTGACCTATGCGGAAAAACACATTTCTTTTCAGATGGCCGAATCTTGCCTGTGAATCGAGACAAAGTGTCAGTTGGTTCACTTGGAGTATGTTATATCTTTTAATTCTCAATCCGGTGAGTTAGACAGTTGTCAACTTGAATGCAAATAAATTTCCAGATCATAAACCCATTGATCACTGCGTTTGCTTATGCTCCATACAGACGACTGATATTTTCAACTGTTTCGAAAGCTTTTAGAAGAGGTCCCAAGAAAATAGCGGATGAAATTTTCTACCATTTGGATCAGAGTGGAAGTAGCAAACCCGCGGAACCTAGAAGTCAAAAAATATTTTTTATTGAACTTTCTGAGAGACAAGCTGCAGAGGTAAATCGTAAATTTGAAAAATACAAACAATGTTCACGTAGTTTCAGACCCAAGTGATGACACCCAAAGCTCCACTCGCCAGGTTTCCAAGTTTATGCTCATGTGATTCGGTTCCTACTCCAAGAACTCAAAAATGTACGCGGTTTTGAAAAGATACTCATTACTTCTTCACTTGATACTCATAATTTAATATATAGCCGTTCAATTGTTTATACGAATGAATATTTGAAAACAACCGCAACGTATTTTTGGGGATTCAGACGCAAGAGAAAATATCTAGCTAGTGAGAGAAAAAGAAACAAAAAAAAATAAGATGCGCCAAAGAGATGGGTTCATAGAAGATCCGTAAGAACAAAATCTCAAAATCAGCGGGATTTTGAATTATGTGTACACATTTGAAAGCATTGTAACATTAAAGTAGAAGCAAATGTACAATGAATATGACTGTGAAAAACTTGCAAGGAGCAATACTGGGTTGGATAAAAAATGTATAAAACAGGAATAGTAAAACGGGATATGGGTATATGGCTAACAGTTTGAAGTACTTGGTCCATTATTCAACGGATGTTTTTCATCGAATACATTCTCATCATCATCTTCTTCTTCAGCCATTCGAGCAATTATAGGCCCTTGAGCACTAGGGGAATGAGATCTGAACTGATTTTTCTTTATTTTTTCTATCAAAAATCAACTCCTTACCTTGCTGTATACATTTCATTATCAGTACTTGCAACCGATCTTCTTGATCTTGTTATATCATGGCGAGCACTGTTTGGCTCACTACTTATTTCTCCTCTAGGTGAAGTATTCTGGGAGAAAATCCGGTGTGCAGTTGGCCGCCCCATTAACAGTTCCACCATCATATCAAGTTTTTTGTCCATGTTTCCGACCTGTAAGTGACAAGTTAGTCCGTGTGTCTTTGACCGGATTTTTTGCTCCTTCATGCTCCTTTTTTTTGGGTTTTTTCCATACACTTTCACCCACCGTTGTTTCTAATGTAGCAATTCGACTGTACATTGAAATTTTCGGTTCCAACTTTTCAATATTCTTCCCACAGATAATATCCAATTTCGCCTGCACTGTTTTTACACGACTTTGCAAATCTACGTGTCCAGCCGAGTATTGTTCAATAACATCCTTTACGTCATAAGGTTTTAGAGCCTCTTTGAATTTTCTCCTTGCCACTAATAGTTGTATTCTTCGAATCGCACGAACGCAATTTTTTAGAGCCGGTGTGAATTCCTCCATTGTTTGTGGTTGATACCCAATGTTTTCTTCTTCTGAAATTGTCACACATATCGCATACATAGTTTTGAAATTTTGTTTGAAATATTGGTTTTCTCCATAGCGTAACATTTCATATCGGCAAAACTTAACTAAGCGATGGGACATGAAAACAGAACAAAAATAACTTTTCTAGTTTGTTTGAAAGGACAGGGACATGAAGGAAACTGAATGAAAATATTAAATAGGCAAAGCAAATGGAAAGCGAAGATAAACTTTGTAGACGGAGAACATTGAAACATGGATAATCAGATTTGTGATGGCAATTGTCATGCTTCATCTAGTTTGAAAATTTCAATGCGTTGCAACATACCATGCTGCATAGCAAAAAACCACCGACATTCAAATCTATTAGTATTGAATTAAGAAGGTCAGTTGGCTGGCTGTTAATGAGGGTGGTAAAACAAAGAAATCAGTAATTGCTGCGCTCAAATTTTTGTATCCTTTTGTCTTGCTCACCGTCACCATCCGATATATCCTCAGGGCGTCGTGTTGCACACGTGGTTAATTGTGATAATTGGCTCCACACCCCATCCTCACCCGGCCCATTGTTTCGTTGAACCATTTGTTCGCACCACTGGTAAATGGGGGCCATCATAAGAGAGTAGTCGCCGATGACGTCACTATCCGATAAGGTTGCTCGTGGTTGCGACGGCCGCAGATGTTGTCCATTGTTGACAACACGACACAGCGATGCGGACCTTCGCGAACGTCTCCGCATATCTAGAGAGAAAAAGACACACCATTCGGTCACACCAAACAAGATAGGAAAATCGGATAGGAAAGTGATGGAAAAGGAGAGAAGGAGGGAGAAAAAGAGAGATGATGACATAAGTCGGTGACGTTGATGTGAATGTGAATGAGGGTGTGAGAAAGTATCCAGACTACGGTATGCTACAAGATTTAGACTCCAATAACTACAATCTCTAAAAAGTTGAAATAAACTCTGTTGGCTTAATGTTTGAAACAAAACTACAACTTTCTACTGGCTAAGACATAATTATAAAAAAATTAGGAATGGTCACTTTGCTAACTACCATGCTTTCAAAACATTAACAAAACAAAATAATACCATCAAGTTGCGCATTTGATTGTGCCATGGTCCTGGTTTGCAACATCGAATCGTCAGCTGCTTTTCTTGATCCACTGTACTTTGACTTAGATTTCCATCCTGGAAATTAAAAATTTATCGGTGACAGCAGAACAAAATGATTCTTTTTTTCAGTTACCGAGTGAAAATCCTAATGCTCCGAGTTGTTCAATCTCCGAGATATCAGATGTAGATACTAGGCTAATGGTATCATGAACACGTGGAACCGACAAATTTTTGGAAGTTGAGTGCAAATTAGTTGACGGTGTTTGAATGCTTGTGCTTGGTCCCCCTAAATTGAATATTTTACTAGCAACATTAGAAACCTGAGATTTTACGTTTTGTACTTTGTCGTAAACGATTGATGAGACCCGTCGCGTTGTTACTTCCGTTTGGTGTGAATTTAACCCTAAAATTAATTGTTGAAGTTACTAGTTTTCTAAATTTTAATACTGACATTGGTGGCATTTCTCGAGCCAAATGTATCCTCCAAGTTGCCAATGACGTGGATTCTGGCGCCGCCGAATAGTGACGCCATAAACATTGAATAAGTTTTGCTGCAGGGATTCGTCTTCTTATCAAATGTTTTTGACGTTGGTGTTGTTGCACTTTTAAGGCAAATCCTGATCCCAAAATCCCCTGAAATCAACATTTCCAGGTTTGCATTTTTAGAGATCACCTACAGCAGGAAGTGCGAAAAATGAGATTCCAAGAAGAGCACAGAATGCTGCGATGATTTTTCCAGGCCATGTTTCGGGAGTTTTGTCACCATATCCTACTGTTGATAGTGTTATCTGATTACAAAAACATGGAATTCAAAACTCAGAGTCAGAGAACATACCACTCCCCACCAGAGGGCATCCGCAAAAGTTTGATATTTATCGTTGGTGTTCTTTTCACACAAATATACAAGAAACGAAGAGAAAATGAGTCCTAAAAATCCAATGTACACAGTTGTCAGTAACTCCTGAAAAAAGGTGTTATCTGTAATGTGGACCATTCTAATATTAGGTATTCCCTCATTCCACTAGAGATATGATTTTTTGATCTTTGGTCATTTAGACATACTATATTCTCACTACAAGACCAAAGATCATCAAGATGCAAATACCTCTGCCATAATCTCCCTACCCTCTTTACCTTCTACAGTCTCTCATCCTAATTAATGCCTCAGAATCTTCTGGAAAGGGTCAACGGGACAATCCCGCCCCTCATAATTGACCCTGTATAAATAGACGGACCACACGGTCTTTTGTTAGTCAGCCAACCTACTCGCTGGTCTTCTCTCCACTCGACTCAGGATAAGAATGTGCAGGTTAGTCAAGTCTAGATTTTTCTCCTAGTTACCTGTCTATGTGCCCATACAACACTGCCCAGTAGTTTCCATGTACCCGCACGTCTATCAATTCTGAGCATTCTCAATATTTGAAAGAATCGCAACCCTCTGATTGCTGAAGCAGCAAAAACCTGTCCCGTCGCTCCGATGCATAACACTGTGATTGAGGCCAAAATAACAATAATATCTAAAAATGTATTCGATTGAGATTAAACAAAACTCAAAACGAAGTACAAACCGATAACGCAGTAGGCACTTGTAGCAAAACGAATACGTCCGCTGATTCCTCGGTACCTTGAACGACAGCCGGCAGACCAGACACGACAAATATATTCTGTAGCCAGCCAGATTACAAAAACTATTTCCTGTAAATTGTGATCTCATTGGTTGGAGAATTTAGAATTATAGCTTACCAGATAGTATAGAACGATAGTGGCTTTTACTTCAAAGTCTGGCATTGTAGAAAATACTGAGAGTGCAAGACACATTAACACCATAAACAAACTGAAAATAAAATTTCGATTTTTTTGACAAAAAAAAAAGAATACTGACACTGCCAAGTGGTAAGAGGCCGCTTTCCACCCTCGTGGCCTCTCCAGAAAATTATGCATTTTGTTCTGCATTCTTCGAAAACGTTGATCGGTTCGATAATTCTTGTATGTTAAAGGTTTTCCAACCAATGACATTTTCCGATTTCCTTCCTGAAAATAAATCAACGCTAGTAGAAAGAAAGAAATACGCTCAATGATATTAGGCTGATGTTAGGACGGGTTGAATGGGTGGCTTCCGTCAACCACACGCCAACCCGACGATTTTATAGCAAGTCCATGTGGCAATGCTTAACTTTACTATCCTGCACACAAGATTTATTGATTTCCATACACACCAACCTCTGAATCGTGAAGAGTCGTTAGTTGGTCGTGTTCACTCGGGAATCCAGCATCTGAATAGAATTATTTCGGAAGAAATCAAAATTAAAAGGGAACTGTTACCTGGTTCTTGAAACACGACAGTTTTCCGAGACTCTTGACCAATCTGTGACGATGAGCCGGCTTCTTGCTGCTCATTACTTGGAGCAGCTCGATCCGTCTGTAATATCACAATTCTTATTGAAATTAAACAATTTTCGATAAGGCCAGCTTTTCTTTCAGTCGTCACACCTCTTTTTCTATAATTGACTTTGTTATTAGTAGCACGAGTAGGCGAAAACTAGCAAGTAACAAGAAAAAAATATGAGTAGCCTGTTGGAACTAGTCTAGAATGTAGATGTTGTAGTATGAAGTAAATATAATGGCGGCGTTCTAATCTTGTCTACTTATTCGATAATAATCACGCCGTATTCTGCCTATGACGGCTCCTAGGCGGATGTAGATTATGACAAGATGTTTGGAAGTAAAGTTGTAGGATGATAGTTTAATATTGGTAAAATTTCATGATTGGAACTGAATTCCTAAAAAATTGAAAGCTCTAACTGGCAGGTGTTTCGAAAAGAATGAGAGAGAATTCCTTTCAGTCAGACATCAAAACATAATATTTAGGTTGATTATATGTTTCATTCTAAACGCACTAAATCTAATCAATATAAGTATAGAAAAGAGAATGAAATGAAGCTTGTATCTATTCTGAACAATAGAATGCGATTGTATGCTTAGTTGCAGTTGCTCACAGCTGACACAAAATACATATAAAGCAAATACTGAAGGCAAAATTTGAAAATATGGATATGGATCTCTATTTTGTTCTCTGTCTATATCCATCTCTTTGTTTTACCCCTCAACCTGACATCAGAACTCAAAATAGAACGCCTTGTTACGACATAATAGCGGTTATTAGACGAGTGATCTGAGTTTTAAGCGTGAAAAAAAAACAAAAAACGCTTGTGCACTTTACTGCAGACACTTTTGAAACCAGCGGTGACGTGAAAAGCGCGTGAGGTCTAATTTTCGATTTCGCCATGAATGATTGGAATAAGAATAAAAAGATTTTTGTTGATTAGGATATGACGACGGCAATGACTATAATTTTTATATAGGACTCAAAAATAATGAAATTGTAGTGGGGTATAGTGACTAGAAAACGGGTATTTTTTCTGATGGATATTGTCATGAACACCTGATCAAATTATCAGAAAAATATAGAACCAGATGTTTTGGATTTGGCTCATTGAAGCCTTTGAAATGACCACTTCTTTTTTCTGATGAATAGATGAACGCATACAAAAACAATCATCAGATTATGGATAACGTCTTAAAAATAAATATATACAGATTTGAGTACAGACTTGAATGTGTAGTCACTTCGTTCTCTTTTTGTGGTTTCTAGTCAACCTAGTTGCAACACGAGGTGTTCAGAGCAGTCATACGGGGGAATAAAATTAAATACAGCCGGCACGCGCATCCCTACGAAACCGGATACCAAAATGAATGTCAAAATGATTTAGGTCCGGTTTACATTTTGGGACGTCTGGTTAGTTGTGTTTCGAGTTACAAATGACATGTTGCTTTGATCTGAGTCGTTGTCACATGGTTAGCACTTTTTCTGTTAGTTTTCCCACCGTTTCCCACCGTTTCACCATGGATACCATGGATTCATTCGTCATCCGTTTTCTTATTTTCTCCAGCACCCACGCTTTTTTCACTCACCGTTTTTTCATGTTTAGTTTCCATCTCGATTTGTTCTCCAGTCTTCAATGAGGATTTATGCATAAATAAGTTTTGGGAAGGAAGAAATGAATAAAAGAGTCAAATTAATAGTGGACTTGGGAGCTTCATAGGTGAAACTCCAAGAAATAATAATGAGGAAAGGTTAAGCGGAAATAGCGGCTAACAATCAGTGTGCCCTTTGAATTGTTATCTCACCGCTTGGAGAGCTCTTTCCAGTAGCGCTATTTTTCTTCGCCAATCGCCACGCCCCCACTCTTTTCTCCTCTCTCGTTTGCATCCGAAAAAGCCGAGGCAATTGGAAGCAAGTAATATCGGTTGAGAGACGGCACAAAGTGCTCTGTCGTTTGAAACAGCTCTCACAAGATCTCAAATGGCGACAAGAGAGAAAAGAAGAGGTGTCAAAAGAAAGGAATCATAAGCTGTTGTTTTTCTATTATCCATTAGAAAGGAGAAAGAGTCATGAGAAATGAGAAGAATAGATTATAATTGAAGTCTTTTCAAATTTTCATCTAACTTTTGGTTTGTAGGCGTAAATAACGGGAACATGCTGAATCGAATTATGTGAATTTTTACCTTCCCATTTTCAAATTTTTTACAACTTATAAGGAGTCATTGATCTCCGAAAAGTGTAGACACTCTGTGCTTCCTTCATTTATAATCTTCAAGAGATCTTTCAAAAACACTAATGCGATCTCTAGGTTAATCGAAATTGCATTGTTGGCTCATCTTGATGTTTGCATCTGGCAACATCGTTTAGCAAGCATGTGCCAACAAAACCAAATAGGAGAAAAAAAATTGATTTTGAAAAGAAATCCAAATGAGGAGGCGACAATGTTTACGGAAAAGGGGTGAGAGGCCGGACGACATTAGGATATTCAACAGGCTTCTCAACATGATGATAAATCCGTTTTCCCCCCATACATACCTCCTCTCCGTTTAGCATTGCACTGCTCACCGATTTCGCCGTGTTCCAATTTCCAACGAGACCTGCAAGGGATTAGAAATGCAAATTAGATTCTCTTGTTCGAATGTCCCACCTGGATGCCATGGCATTCTTGCCAGAATCATTCCATCTGGAGTCATGGGGGACTCAGGAGACATTAAGTCCGCGCAATCGTTGTCTTCTTCCGAAGCTTGAGACATTTCTGAAAGATAACTTTTCCTAGTTTTAAGATCAAAAAGTCTGCAGAAGCAAACTTGAGAATAATTTTCAACGTAGAAAATTGAAAGTTAGACTTTCGCTGATATGAGTCCACGTGAATTAAAAGAGCGAGTCATGCTGATTGGACTGATGCGGGGTGGAAACTCATAGTGTGCATTTCTGAGCCAATAACAATGACGAGTAGCCAACCCCACCAATATCTTTGATTAAGTCAATAAACCACTCGAAACTTTTGAAGAGCACCCGGCTTAATGATGAAATAATATTCCCATTATATTGATCTAACTGTTCCATTACAATATTTAGTAACTTCATAATTTCCTAATTTTCAGAATCATCAAACTTGCACTATTCGCCGCAGCCTTCGGACTTGTATCCACTCATTTTGCACCTGGTAAGTGTAACAGCTGAAGTCTCTTATTCAGAAATTCACATGTTTAAAAAACCAAATGTTCCTATTCTCAATTTACAGTCAAATTGTTCAACTGGAGTTACAAAGACTTTGGAACTAGCGCCTTCTCTGACATCTCATTGGAGCAACGTCAGCGTTTTGCCGATTTCCCAGCTGAGGTTAGTTGAACCATCAATTACTACTATTTATTATTCTATTCTTCTCAATTTCAGACTGGAACTTGCCCAGACGGATGGATTCGCTTCTCGGATTCTTGCTACTGGGTCGAACAACACAAACAAAGTTTCGCTGAGGCCGAGAAACGATGCTATGAGAAAAACGCTACACTTTTCGTGGTGAACTCCCAGGACGAATGGGTAAGAAAGGAACAAAAAGGGGTCAGAAGGGGAAAAAAGACGAAACGGACTGTGAAGAAGGAGCTACACCGAGAAACCGACTCACATATGTTTGGAATTTGTTGCGAATGAATGTCGCGAGTTGGCAATGCATACCCAATGATCTATAGAGGACACCAAAAGGGTCAGGGGGTTAGGGAACAGAAAGATCACAAAAAATGAGAATTGGTGGTAATAAAACCTCTACTTTCATTTTGTAGATGAGTTCAAAAAGATTAATTAATTATTCATAGATGCCAAAACTTTATGACTGGTACAACAAATTGAAATTTCAGGACGCAGTTCGCGAACACTTCCCACAAATCGGATACACTTGGATTGGACTTGTCCGTTTCACTCATCGCGAGAGATCTGAGGATACCCCAACCTGGCAAACCGAAGGAGCAGTCAACCCAGCCAAACTGTAAGTTTAGTATGTGTGTCTTGTTGGGATATCAACAACGGAGAGTTCACTGGAGCCAAACCGCTCAACTGAAATTAACAGTGGGGTGGCATCAAAACGCGAGAAAGGAAGTATCGTGTTTTGAGCCGGAACTTCATTCGTGAGGTCGCACTTTTCAGTTCTTCAAAATTTCCGGTGAAAAACATTGATTTTTCAGCAACTGGCTCATCCGCCCATACAAGCCAGTCTCCAACGGATGGTCGATTCTCTCCAACTGCGCTGCTCACTACAGCGCCTCTCTCAGCCTTGATGCATCTGCCTACACCTACTACCAGCCATGCTCCTTCAAATACTACTCCATCTGCGAGAGAAACAGCACTATCTTGGATTTCTTGAACAGAAACTTCGATATTCAAGTCTAAATCTTGATGTATTGTCTTGTATAACGACTTCAATTAATTTATTCTCTGACTTGTATCTCTTGTGTTCGAACATCGAACTCCGTTTTTTTGTGTATTCAATAAAGTTATTCGCGAAAATACCTGATAACTAATTATCCACATTTTGAAGCACAAATCATTATGACATTATACATTTCAAAAAATTTAGATAAGTAAAGGAAAAAATAAAAAATGCATATCTAGTCTTACTATCCCAACAATAATATATACAATACCAGGACTGCATGAAAATTAGAAGTAGACGTGAAAAGTTGGTAGTAAGGGTTGGAGATGAATGATTTAAATAGATATATTGATAAGACATTAATTTTTAATGACAGGAAGGTGTGACAGCAAAAGCACACATGGCGAATTTTTGTGAATGTTAATAAGTATCTTCCTATTTTAGCATATGCTAGAGTTATTCCCTAATAAATTTGGAAGCAGGATTTAAAAAAAGGAGAAAAACGTCCAACATGAACTCTCCGCGGTAAAAAAAGTGTAAGTGCACATCTCAAGAGAGGCCATGTTCAAGACTACAAGAAATTGTGAGAAAAACTACATTTCAGGTTTTTTTGGAAGTCAGAAGAAAAGACTACTGTAAGAACTATATACTTAGAAGAAATAGTCTGAATGAACCTACGTTTGTCAGGAGCTTGAATGCACTTGGGCGGAGTCGACTATCAATCATTTTTTGTTCGAGAGAGCAGAATACTCATTCAGATTCTAAAACAAATGTCCGGGCTAATTTACAAAAAAGGAGAAATGAGAATGTGCGAGGCATGTCCGAAGATGTATGACAGGGTTGATGGTGAGAAAAGCTCCATTGGATAATTATTCATAGCAGAATTAGCCTAGAAGGTTTTTTTTTTAGAAAAGTAACTGTAGAAGTTGTAATCTTTATTTTTTTTTCATACAGTGTTACTCCAACAATAGCTCCCTTACAGTAAAAATCGAGAATCTGTTTCGCTCGAGACAAGTTCAGTTTCAATAGAGGTTTTATATTCTATTTTCCAGTTTCTTCTGCGTTTCTCTATAAGTTCATCTGCCCTTTTACAAATGTAGTTTTTATCGCCCAGACCGTAGTGTTGAATGTATTTTTCTTCTGACATACTCCAAAAAATAATCTCTTTCTTGAATTTCTGAGAACTTTTATAGTTGTATAGCGGTGACACCCTGTGCATGTACAATAAGCTATTTCCCCATTTGTACAAGAAATGAATAATTTAATCATGGAGCATGAAAAAATACAAGAAGAGGAGCAAAGATACCAATCAAATGAGAGAGAGGAAACTCTGCTGAATAATTTTGATTCCAACTTTGATTGTTGGGATTTTTAACGAAGGATAACTCGTTTAGAAAAATATTATGAAGAAGACAACACGGAATTGAGATGTAAGAAGAATTATATGGAGTTAGAAAAGAAAAAACGAAGGTGTGAGGAATGAAAAGGATAAGAGCGCATTGAACGGACATGAAAAAGAAGAAAATGTTCGTTTGATAAAAGAAAAGTACTAAAATCAGGTTCTATTTTCCCAAAAAAAATCCATGTCAAGATTATGTCAGACTATTGTCTCCTTGTTCTCCGCAGCGTGTGAGTTTCCGAAAAAAGCAGTGATAATTCCTTCCGAAACGAATAGTCCGCATGAGAGAAGTGAGAAAATCTGAAGTAAATAACAATAGTTTTTGTGAATTTGAAAAATAATGAATCTTACTCCAGCAAGAGCCCATCCGTTGATTGCACATTGCGAACTCATGTCAGACATACTGTAAGATATGAAGTACTCGTCGAGCCAGGGACACGTAGAGTAGTGCATTTCCAGACCAAACACAAATAATGTGAAAGGGACAGCGCCGAAAGAGTAGCACATATTCTGAAAATGATGATTTTTACATTAGTTAAAATTTTATTTTGCGCGTTTTCAGAATTTTAAAAAATGATTTTAGACAATGAAACTAACATTCCCGATGATCTTGATTTTGAGAAAATCTATATTTAGACCAGATTTCCGAAAACTTTAGTATCTCATGGTCACAAATCTCAGGTTGCGCTCCCCGTTCCGTTTTCCCAGAGTTCTACTATCAATCAGCAAAAAGCCAAACAAGTCCTCTTCGCGTGTCAAACAAAGCCAATCTATTCACTAATTACAGCTCACACTCAACGCAGAACCGACGCATACTCTTTGAGAAAGGGACGCTCTGCATGTGTACGTGTGCGCGACAAGCCAATTAGTGGGGGGTAACCTAACCGTGATTCTGGAGATGGAAATTCCGCACAAATGAAGAAGTTGAAGGAAAATTGTTGAAAAGAGCAAGAACACTGTGATGCAGGCTGATAGGTATTGTCCGCTTAGGCGTAGGTACACAAATGTTTCTGGTAACTCATCGTTTGAGGAATCGTACGTCCATTTATCGGCAGTGAGCATCAAGTCCTAAAAAGTGACGTTTGGATATTCTTGAATGAGCCAAATAACGAAAGAGTGCGAAAAACAATACCTGGTAAAGCCCATCCTTGTGTACTTGGTACTTTCCGAATCCCGAGAATATCAAAACGTTTATAAGGAGGAGAAGAATCTGAAAATCACAATTGTAATGATCATTAGTGTCATGATCCCTTTTTTTTTTTTCATATTTTTGATACATACGTATGTTAAAAAATGTGTTCATTGGATGGGATTAAACCAATCTAATAAATCCGTTATCAATGACTAGTCGTCTCTCGTTACTCAGTTGACATCATAAAAACTTACTGTGTTTGCCACCCTTATTGAAAACGTGATTTTGATAGCACTGATGTCATCGTTCCGTCGGGTTTCCACTTCTGACTCTAACGCTTGTGCCACCAGTATCAACCTGTTCAAAGTTCCTGTTGAAACTTTGCGATCACCGGCCTGCAAATCAAAAACACGAGTGATAAACAGGAAAATTGGAAAACGAAAACCCACCTCCATTCTGTTTTTCGATGATGATGCAACTGCAGGAACACTGCTAGATTTGCATGCCGTCTGAAAATTAAAACGAATTGAATCAATCTAAGAACACGTATTCGTATATATCTATGTTCGTATAGCTCTTCAGATGTCAGCTTACTAGAATCAAGAAAAAAGGACATCTCGTCTTTTTTATAAGTGTATATATCATTCGGGGCTGGAGGTCCTTTCTTGCACTCCCGAGCTCAGAAAATGGCGTGCGTGATTCTTACTCTTTCAACGAAGAAAAAGAGTGCGAACGGGGAATAAATGGGGGGTCGTAAAATGGATTGGTCAGCGGAAGGAGATTGAAATGGAAACAAATGTTGTGGAGAACTAGTAGAGCAAAACTGGGCATGATACTTTCAAAAATATGAAAATCAGTCATTTGAAACTTTTTTGTTATCAACATGTATCAGTGTGTGGGCGTAAAAAACTACATTGGTGGAGGCACTCTTCTGGAACGGAGCATACAAAAAAATAACAGAAGAAAAATGTAGACGAAAATCTCATTTTGAAAATTGTATTATCTGAGTAATATGAATGGTCGATGAACACAGAAGGAAGAATAAACTTTCACGCACTCCGTGATGACTAATTCACAGTGTGCATCTTCTAATCAAAGTAAGAGCCATTTTGCCGCCTTCTCAAACACATGAAACCTTTCGAACATTCATCAACATTAAACAAACTCATAGGACGAGTAACAAAAATGCGTTTGACCACTAAGAGCCTTTGACAACTAACTGAGAAGACCATTTGCCTCTGAATAGACAACGGGGGCAGTCCCCGGGATGAGAAAGAAATGAGGGGAAGAAGCCGCATGAAAATTTTACGCGATTTTCTTTTTGCTTAAGATTTCCTACACAACTTCTCGTCGACGATGCCAAATTATGTCAAGAAGAAAAAAAAGGCTACACGTCTAATAGTCTTTTTTCTTTTCCTTGATGCGAAGGAGATGAGCAAAAAGTTATTATCATGCAGGAAGAGAGATAGAATAGGAATAAAGTGCACAATGAGTAATTGAGTCTGTAATTTTTTAATAGAAAAATGTTGTGGGTGGATATGTGAATAAAAAATACTTAACTTGGAAGAAAAAAGGAAGATTAATTAAAAATGAAGAAATGCAAAAGAAATTGGAGAAAAAAGAATGTTGCTCAGTATCCAACTCGTGTATGTATAACATGGAAAAACTAAACTTGTCATTTTCAGACAAGACACAGAACAACAATGTCGTAAAAAATGCGTTGGGTTAATCAAAAGAAAAACTAAGAGATGTGACGTAGGTTAATCGGGTTTTCTTTCGTTTTCATCATCCCTGTAATACAAATGGAATCATATACAAGTCCAATTCTGAAAATAAATATATGGGAAATAGAAATCTGTTCTAAACCACGGTTTAATCTTCAAATGACTGAAGATATTGAGATACGAAAGTTATTTATAAACTACTTGTTATGGAAATCATTTCTTCTTTGAAAAGAAATCTTAGATGAAGAAAATGAGAAGGAGAAAGGTGTGAGGAGAAAATGAGTAGCATAGAATAATTTGAATGCAATTATCAGCCTCTGAAATGTTTTAATTTATTTTTTGCACCTGCGACATCGCGACTTGTTACTTGTCGACACAGAAATTTCAGTTGTGATTTCGATGAGTGCCTTTTTTCAGACTTGCAGGTTTTAATCTTATAAATCTTATAAATAGAAACCCTCTTTGTTGCGTGGAAATTGATGACTCACTAAAGAGTGTTAGAAAAAACGTACATTTTTAAGAAATAAATTTAGGGAAAAACTATAAACCAAAACAATAATCGATGGGAATAATGGTTTGAAAGCAAAAATCTAATGTTAGTCTCACAAAATAACTATACCTTGCTGACAATTTTCTCCATGTTACAATATTCTTTGTCCATTGTCACTTGCTTCTTCATTTTTATAACCGATTCTTCGCACTTCTTCTTGCTTTTCTTCTGAAAATGACTTTCATAATAATTCGTGAACAAAGCCTTTGGAAAAGTACTTTCAGAGATAATCATGCACAGAAAAAGTTTAATCGCTTTTCTTTGTATGAAGGAAAACAAAAACCAGAGACTTCTCAAAGGAAAAAGGAAAGTGAGAAGAAAGTGATGATAGCTGAAAAATAATATTGAACTAGCTCCAATATGAAATCAAATGGAAATGAGAGAAGAGGAGGAAGAGGAGCAGCTTCCGTTAGGTTTTATGGAGGAAAATGTATACAAAAGCTGTCAACAGAATATAATGGCAGGTTCGCAAAAAGAGGGCAAAAATGTAGAAAACACCCAGACTAGGTAATAATCACAGCGTAGGAAAATGGTTAATGAGGACATGTAAACCAATAATTAAAAGCTGAAGGTTTTTGGTCACTTTTAAGAAAATGGCTAGGAACGATCGATTGAAACATATAATATAAGGAGACAAAGCAGGGTAAAAAACCACTTGCGTTTTTCATAATCCAATAATATGGAAAATTATCAAATCTCAGAATCCCCGACCGCCCCATATCCAATCTTGTGATTTCTGTGACGAAGTACCAGATGAATTAATGAAGTGAGATATGGAGAAAAAGAGATGAAGAAGACGAGTGAAGCACGGCCTATGAGCAATCCGGGAACACTCAATCCTCGCCGCCACACTCACTTTGTCCAAACGGTGTATTTTATATTTTATCCGGCTTCATTCGACTCTCTCCGACAAAACAATATACTAATACCTGGGATTATCATAATCCTTCGTTGCCGTGGTGCGATATCAAATTTCTCATCCGCATAGGAATCAATCCAGGAATCCAATATTCTCCCCCAATCTCACCCACATGTTTTGAGCCATCTTTTTTCCGGTCGCTTTTTGATCGATTAATCCTAACGATGAGCATTTTTTCATAATGGCTAGTCGGAACAAAACCTTTGTGACTTTTGACAACAAGGAAGTTTATAAAAGACAATGGGGTAAAGATTCATGAAAAGTAAAAAATCTTCAGAAAAACTTTGGCACGAGGACGTTGTGACTCGAAATAAAAACATTTTGCTGAACCGGAACTGAGCACAGAATGCCAAATGTTCTAGCGGAGAGCATTTGTTGAGCCTGACTCGTGTTCCAGCTGAACTACGATCAATCATGAACGAATCGAATTAGAAATCGAATATACTTTACTCAAAAGAAAAATGATTAACATATTCGTTTATACATATATAATTTGCTGCAGAAATGAATTAGTTGTCGATATCAGAGTGATGAACATGGCGACGATGGTGTCTGAAACAACATTAAATGAATGAAAAGATAGCTTCCGGTTAGGAAATTGCCAGTTGGAGTTTTGAAATCAAATCACATCATTCCCCCAAATCATATTTCCCCACAATTTTTCAGAGATGAAAAACGACGGTACCTGTGGAGTCTTGCAGAGACACGATTGAGCTTTGGGACACCTCCAACAACTCCGGATTCAATTCCACACTCATCGACTCCTCTCAAGATACGGAAGAATCCATCCTCTCCCCAGTCGGTGTTCCAGGAGTTGGCACATGTCCAGTATGGGATTCCGTCCTCGATTCCCCATCCAACGAGCTTAACGGCGTGTCCTCCTCCAAGCTTTCCTCCGGTGTGCTGAAAATAATTATTCAAAATTGTATTTCATTCACGTCAACATACCACATAGACTCCTCCATCATAGTTCAAGAAGTCCTCGTAGACTTCGAAAGCGATCTCAAGTGGTCCATGTGTCATCAACTCCTTCTGGATAGCCTCGACGTCATCCTTGACTCCGTAGGCGCTGGCTCCATAAAATTTGTCTTCTGAGTAAGTCTTGTCGGTGTAGTCAGCAATACATTTCTTCTCGCACTTTGGTGTTGGGTACAAATCGTGTGGGCATGGGTCGAAGTGAGTTTTCTTTGAGTGATGCTCACATGGTGGGAATGGGTATGGCTGAAATGAATATATAAAAGATGCAGATGTTTCTCATAAGATAAATACTTTGCATCCACTGTTAGCAGTGTAGTTGGATCCAGTGACAATACCATCTTTAACCCAATAACGCCAAGCAGCCAATGGATCTCCTCCATTGCATCCGAATCCACAGCTTCTGCAACAACTGAGAAGGTCGTCAGCAGAGAGTGAGACTTGGAGTTCTCCATGAGAAGCAATGCAGATACGGTCAGACATAGCCTCGACGGCTCCGAAAGCCCAGCAGGATCCTGAATAGTAACATGACATTGATGTCCATTTAGTCTATGTTCTGTACCACAGCTTGATTGATCTCTGATGTTTTGGATAGATTGACACTTTGGCCAGTTGTCACGAGAATCGAAATTCTCTGGAATGTCGATATCAAGATCCTTGGTCTTTGACAAGTGTTGCTTTCCCTGTAAAACTATAAGTTCCAATCCAACTTTCGCAAGTTTGAGTAAACATCGTGACTATTTGAATATATGATTACCATACAATGATCACCTGATGTTTCAGTTCTCTTCACCTCATGCGCTCTTCCCATCTACAGTTTGATAACTCTAATCTATTTCTGTCAATCATGAAAAACAATTGACGTTTTGGTGCACCAGATGCAGCTACAGTTACATACCTTCACGGAAAGTCGGACGTGATTGACACCCATCAATCCCCACTTGGCTTTGTCGTTCTCTCCATACACTGATGTGAATCTTCTTTGTTTCTTGGCCTGAAAAATTGAATAAAAACCTTATCCGAGTAGATTAAATAACGTACTCTCCACAAGTCTTGGTTGTTGTTGACGTAGTTGATCAGTTCATCTCCATCAAGTTCGGCAGCCTCAGCATCAATCTCACGGTTACGGAACTTGTCTGAAACTTGACTTTTCAGAAAACTACCAATTAGTCCACATCCTTACCAAGAGTCGACTCAACATTGTCATTGCATCCACAGTATACCGCCACTGCGAGGCAGCAAAGAAGAAGTAACGTTTTCTGAAAAACTTTTGAAGTTTTTTCAAATAAGACTTTCAAAACTAACCATTTCGGCGTCGACGGTCAACGTGTTGCTCGCAAGTTGTCGTCGCTTGATTGCCTGGCTTTATCAGTAAGCTTTTATAGAACATGTTTTCGTTATCAACTTTGGCCCTGTGCACGTCGATAAGACTGTTGGCGACGATTCTGTCCATCACAGTGTCAGGGTACATCCTAGGACCGGTCACTGTCCTGTGATGGCGCGACGTGACTCGGCCATAAATGTTTGAACTGTGAGGTAAAAATCGTTAATAGATGGAGGAAATGTCTGGAAAGTTTTTATTTTGTTGAGAATAGGGGCATCTTACTGTTTCAAAAGTTTATATCATTCAGGAGTCATATGACAAAGTCAAACTTGACAATCAGGTGTCACTCATTGACTAAACTGACAATTTCGAACAAGTAATACATTTCGAGAATATGTGTCAATTGGATTGAATAAAAATGTCATTTTAACTGCTATCAATATGATTTTTTTGTGAAAGAATGATGTTGCAGAAAAAAATCAAGTGATGTGGGAACATTTGTAGAATTTATTGGTATTTTGCACACCGTTCTTGGAAAAAGCACAGATACAGATTTATTTATGCATGTTCAATATTGTTGTGTATTTCAGTATTAGCTTTCGGTTTTAATTTTGTGACAGGAATTAATAAAGTTTTTATTATTGTGTTTATCTTTATTTATTGTTAAGAAGTATGCTTCATCTACGTAATTCCACGAACAGTCCAATAGAATCTCATGTGAGTTCTCGATTACCCATTATTTTTCAAATGAATTATTTATTGATAAAACAAAGTTCCGATGTAGGTAGAGACGTGCAAATATCATGTTACTACTGTGTATTCATGTATTCATTTCTTTTTCTTAGAATTTTTCAGTTTTTGGTTTTGAATATCTGGCAATTAAAACAAAATTTGTGGATTCATTAAAATTTCTTTGTATGCTACAAAAATCTTTGCATTTTTTAATTAGAACTCTTTTAATTGGAATCTTCTAGTCTCGTCCCTATTAACAGAGTTGTCCACACTCTTGTTTTCAAAATAAAAGTGCTGTAATCTGAAAGTGTACTCCATCAACCAAAGTTTTCTGTGGTCTTTCTTCGTCGCCTCTGGTAAGTCAATAACTACTTGAGTGACCAAATGACGCTTCATTAACAAAAAAAGCCGGAAAATTCGACCGAGCATTGAATTGTGAACCGTATAAATCATTGATAATGGAAAGAGGGTATTGCTGATAATGAAAAGTTTCACACTTTCAAAACACTGTCTTGTCCGCACCGGATTCTGAAGTATACAGTTTTTCTTTTCAGTGCCGTCATGGCATCGTTACCGGAAAACAATGTGATGAGATATTGCTCGTTGGCGTTTACAATCATTGGGATTGCTTTGACAGCGACTTCCTTGTTCACTGATCGTAAGTGTTCTGTTAAATTTCAAATTTTTCAAACTATTGTTAGTAATGATTTTAAGCAGTCTTTTCTATTTTTAGATTGGATAGATGTTGAAATAATCAACCCAAAAGGACATGATATTTATCTCCATCGTGGTCTAATGCAATGGGTTTGTATCAACCAAAAAGACATTAGCGATCGCAACTGCATTGCCAAATATCCGGTCAGACCATCAACACATTCTCCCATTCATATTTTATTTTAGCTCTTTCCCGGTTGGTTGAAATCAGTTTTCACTTGTATGTGCTTCGGATTGGGTACACAGAGTCTTCTTTGTATCTGTGCCTTACTTTCACTGTAAGTTCACAAAATAATAGTGTTACAGCGGTCAACAGGTTATTAATCATATTAGTGTTATCATTCCAGATTCATCAAGAGAGGTAGCATGTACATTTCCGTCGTCTGCACTGCACTTTCGTTCACTTCATTCCTTTTGATCACTATTGCCGTCGGAATTTTTAGTGGGCAAGCTAAACCCGTCTACTTTGGTGAGAATGGGATAGCAGGATGGGATAAAGATAGGAAAAATAAAAAATCATATCGTAAAGTTGAAACCCTCGAGTAAAATTGGAAGAGATGTGTCAAATTTTCCCAGGGATTTCTCACCGATCGCAAATATTTTTCTCAGATGGTAAGCGATGAAAAAGTCGCTGCCGACCGGTAGGTCATGAGCAATTGTTTTGGTTGACATCAATATAGTTGATCATAGATCGCTATCGACTCATCGCAAATAAATTTCAGCGAAGAGAAAAGTACACAGTATGAACGTGTTTCTCACTTATCTGGAAAACATGTTTGTTTTAATAAAAAAGTGAAGAAAAGTCGGCCGGCAATTGGGAAAAAGGTGTTTGTTTATTTATTTGGATTACCCGAGCAGTCTATATACCTTTTGATTGCTCAAAGATCAAAAAAGTTTGGAAGTGAAAACAATGTTTCTCTAGGAATGTTTAGAATTCCTTGAGACTGTGAAATTATTCTATTACGATGGTTCAATTAGGCTAGTAATGAGAAAAACTCAAAACATGAATATTTTATTCAAAGAAAAATCTAGTAGAATTGAATCCACAATAGCTCTTGAGTAGCCTCTCGAGACAGAAAGAAATATGAAAATGCACTTTTAAGTACCTTGTGTTTTCACCACGTCCGTATTTGCGTCTAGAAACTTCTATCAAATCACGAACACAATTTTCAGAAACTTATGTCTACAAAGGCCTTACTGTCTTCTGTCACCTTGGATGGTCCTACTGGCTTAGTGTAGGAGTCATTATAATCTCAATCCTATGCACATCTCTTGAAACCGTCCAAATCTTTCTGAATAGCAACATGGGGTACACTTCATCGACCCTCCCTCCAGAAGCGACGGCCATTTGGAAGTACACGATGTGAAGATTTGTGCGTGATGAAGTCCATATACAATTTACTCATCATTTCCCTATTTTTCTATTTTTCCTGACTTTTTCGTGACGATTATCGTTGACATTCGTTGTGTCATCTTCTTCCTTTTCACGCTTCTTCATTCCCCCTTTTCCCTTTTTTATTTGTATCAATTGTGAAATCAAAACTTTGTATGCATCACGATCTTTACTAACAGTCTATTCTACGATAAAACCGATGGAGTCAACGTTTATGTGCGTGTGTGCGGAATGGGGCGAATGGAATAAAATAAATGATTCAGCTTGTGAAGAAATCAACATTGATTCAGAAAACTGTTATTTAGAGGCATACAAAGTCATGGGAGAGCAAACTTCAAACTGTAGAGTAAGGATTTTTTCCCCGAGCACTCTATCACCCTCCCATGATTTCATAGAGCAAACAAAGAGGCGGACATTTGGAAGTTTTGAATTGTATTCAAATAGCAGATCGTAAAGAAATCGAGAGCAGTTCGTCGAAAGTCAGTCGACCTGAGCGGTCGGATCTCTTTCTGAAATTTTTAATTTTTTGATATTTTTCAACATACCCATGTTAGTGTTTTGAATAAAAATGTTCTTAGCATTTCATGTTTCCCATCGTAGTAGAACCGTAAGCAGCTAAGTCAACAGTAACTTAATTCAACATGCTATTTTCCGAAAAACAAAATATTTTATTTTTTCTGTTATCCTTTTCCCGGCAAGACTCTGAATTGCTATCTTTTGTTCAAATGTACAAAAAACCTGAGAATCGGTATGATGCACTACGAATCTTTTCGTGTGGGTTGGTAACCGAAACATAAATTAGGTTACCCAAGGACGCCTACTTTTCTGTTTTAGTTTTAGTTTCAAAAAAGTTTCAAACCACGAACTACTCAGAGTTTGATCAGCTAAAGTATTTCGAAAAAATGAAGTGAGTTATAATAATCTGTGTTTTTTTCTTTTTCATGATTCCTAACAATACAGTTTTCTTGTGAAGCATAGTGATAATTTCAGAAGCGAAATGCATCACCATCATCATCACGCACCATTCGTCATTGCTGGTCTTCTAGTAATCGTCACTATTCTGACCGGTGTTGGAACGTTCACTGACTGTAAGTTTTAGCACCCGGACGTCAACGTACCTACTGAAACATTCCAGACTGGGGAGTAGCATCACTTGGAAATGCTCAAGGACACATGGGAATTTACGAATGGGGTAAATCTGGTGCTAACCGACTGTTCCAAAGAAGTCCAGGATGGCTGCAATGTGTTGTTGTGTGTCAACTAATGGCGTTCTCCTTCGAACTTTTGTTCTGTCTACTGGTGGTTCCCGCAATGTGAGTTCACTTGTAACAAGTAATTGAAAACATTAATTATTTTTTCAGTCTCTTCCGAAGAATGATGCCAGTACATGCCGCATGTACTCTTTTATCGTTGATTATCCTCATACTTCTGTTTATTGGTATGATTGTGTTTGCAGTTAATATTGGAAACTACACACTTGTGCCTGGTATCAAAATGAAGGTGACCACATAATGACTCTCAAACTTTCAAAAACTGATTAAAAATGCTTTCAGGTTGGATGGTCCTGGGGAATTTCATTGGCTGCTACTATTCTCTCTCTAGCGCTGTTCCTAGTGTCTGGAAGTGCGACAGGATATGGAGCTTACTCAGAATACCGATAAATTGTTGACATTGTATATGTGAATATATCATCTCATAATCTTAT
This sequence comes from Caenorhabditis latens, assembly GCA_002259235.3. Classification (NCBI taxonomy): domain Eukaryota; kingdom Metazoa; phylum Nematoda; class Chromadorea; order Rhabditida; family Rhabditidae; genus Caenorhabditis; species Caenorhabditis latens. The sequence continues at coordinate 15,424,415 of CM056097.1, read as the reverse complement.
AAACCTGTCGAAAAATTGAAATTCTAGTTGAAAAAAACACATAAGAGCTGTGGAATGTGTGTAATAGAAGCCGATTGTCTTTGAAGTGCGTGTGTGACTCATTATTGTTGTTTTCTTTTCATAGTGACGAATTCTTACACAACAACTCAAAGTTCTTCAGAATCTGAACCGAGAAGAATAGTTTCACGAGTTCTTCAGCTGACTAATGATGTTTTATACATTGATTCCTTGGTTCTGACTCATCTTCTCTTCTCTCTGTTTTCTTCGTCTATTGTGAGGAGCAGCTGCCCTCGGGATCCCGGCCATAATACACCGTGGCCCTCATAAAAAGAACATTGAAAACACTGGCAGGCAGAAGGAGAAGACGCCTCTTCCCAGTCTTCTTTCTCATTCTTCCTCGTTTAGTGTAATCGGCAGAGACCTTGGTTTCTTCCAGAGCTCTTTCATTCATTCTTGGTTTTTCGAACTTGTTTCTCATAAACATTTCCTCAAACGTTCATTTTAAGAGATGCGTTCCACAGTCTTGATTCTTGCCCTCTTCGGAGTGGCTGCCTCCATCGAAATGTTCGGTCGTGACCAATCTTCTGCTGTGAGTTTTTGAAGAGACTGGTTATTTTAATAACGGTTATACTCTAGGTTCAAGGAAAATTGATTTGTGACGGACGACCAGCCGCAGGAGTTTTGGTTAAGCTTTGGGACAAAGACACCTGTAAGTTAATCTAACTTTTTCGATAAATCAATATCACCATATTCGTTTCAGTGGATTCCGATGATCTCCTCGACTCTGGAACCACCGACAGCAACGGAGACTTCCATCTCGCCGGATGGACCAAGGAATACACCCCAATCGACGTCAAGCTCAACATTTACCACGACTGCAACGACGGAATCAAGCCATGCCAAAGAAAGTTCGGAATCAAGATCCCCGACTCTTACACTTCATCCGGAAAGGTCCCAAGAAAGGTTTACGACGCCGGAGTTATTCAACTCGCTGGATCTTACCCAGGAGAGAGCCGTGATTGCATCCACTAAATAATATTTTATGTCTTTTTCAATTATAGATCATTTGTAATAAATTGTAACCCTTCTTTTATTATGAAATACCTCGAAAATTCAAGTTGCAAAATTACAAACATGACCGATCAGTACAAAAATAAACGATTCAGTAATAAAATTGTGTTTTCGCAGACTTGGACACTTTCAAGAAGACTTTTATATATGAATTTTGTGAAGGGAGATCGGATGATTTATATTGAAACAGGCTGATTTGAGATTACCATCGCCATAAAGTGGGAAAACAATTCTTAGACAATCTGCAACGATATCTGAACTGTTTTCAGCAGAAAATTCTCAATTTAAGAGGAAGAAGTGAGTTTACAGTACTAGAAACAGGGTCATAGCAAGTCTTTCATTTCAAAAATAAAGTCAGAATTACAAAATTTAAGAATAGACTATCAAAGCAAAAAATGAATAGTTCAAATACAAAATGTAATTTTTCAAAATTATAAAAAGGTTATTCAATTGAAAAGAAGTTGATTAAAATATCTGGAACAATGAAGTAATCCAGTCCGACACATTTCAGTAGTTCTAACAACCGACATCCGATCAGCTCTCTCAAAGTTACTTCGCACCAATTCATAATATTGTCCGTCCGAGAGCACAATCGAGTGGAGCATAAGGCATTTCATGCGGAGAACATCAATAAATTTGCTGGAATAAAAGTTATTTATCACTGTCAAGGCAGTATGTAGTTTATACCTTGATTTATCGGAGAATCTAAGTGTTTCATCATCCCATCTAACTTCAAGACGGGTTAACCGTGGGCAATTTTGAGCAATGCAGTCAATAAATTGGTCGACATGAATTTTGGCAACAACTTTTGGACAACAATCTTCCGCGATTCCCATTACCATTACTCTGAAATAAGCTTACTATGTCTTTAGTGTACATTTCCAATGTTCTTTGTACCTAATATTTCTCAATTGTGGGATCATGTTCATCCAGAAATACTCAAGCAACTTGTGTTGTCCTCCAAGGCAAAGTCCATGAAATTGATGACCATGTCTTTTGATCATGTCAACAAGCGCTTGCTCATTGATCGAATCACATGTGTCCATGTTCAAGAATTGAAGGCTTCCCATTGCATTCGAGTTCTGCCAGGCTTCCAATACTTGATCGGTCATATTTTCCAACCAACTGGCGTCTAACCAACGGAGATGAGGGAGTCGAGTGAGGATGGAGATAAGAGCTTCTGAGTTGAGTTCGGTCCCTTTAATATCCAATTCTTCGATACGAGTTTTCTCCCAGTCAACCATTTTAACGATGTTGTTATCCAGCTCTGAATGGTAAATCATTAGAACAGTTTTTTTTGGAAAACCTACTTGTGTGAGCCAGGAAAAGGGTCTTCAGCTTTCGACATCTCTGAAGAACTAATTTCAAGCAAGCGCCAGTGACTTTTGGGCAATAGTTCACACAGAGGCATTCCAAGTGTGCACAATTCGAAGAAATCGCGTCGACATGCTCATCAGTGATAAATGGAACTCCCCACAAGTTGACAACTCTCATATTTGGCAAAAACTGCTTTAGTTTGAAAATGTTGACAGTCTCGTAGACTTCCTCTTCTTCATCCTCAACTTTCTCATATGTTCCTGAAAAATATTATTCTATGATATTTTATTCCGTTTATTAGTATTGATACAACAATACAATTATACAAAAAAGCAAAAAAGAATTGCCCTGAACCAGGATCGAACTGGTGACCTTTAGATCTTCAGTCTAACGCTCTCCCAACTGAGCTATCAAGGCAGATACTCTCACTCTCTCACAAGTATTACACATACTGCATACTCCCCACGGGCTGCCCTACTTTTTCGTTCTCTCTCAGTCCCCCTCTCTTTCTCAACGTGTTTGCACAGCAATGCGTGAAAATAGGAAAACGAAGAAGAAGAAAAGACGCTCACCAATGATATGGAGCGTTTCGACGGATGAAATAAAAGTGTACACTTTTCTGAGGAATCCTTCCAGAAAAATGTTCTCAGAAAGACAGATTGTCAACGACTTCAAACGAGATGGAAAACTTTGAAGGTCGGTGAAGTCGTGAAGTTGCATGGCAGTGGAGAAATCTAGAATAAAATATTCAGAATGAATGAGAAAACCAATTTTGATTACCAAGAGTCAAGTACTGAAGCTTTGGTGCCTTATTTGCCAACTCATAGAGAACATTTGGAGTGATAAGATCTGTAGCCAATTCTACAATTCTCAATTCAGAAAATCTGGTTCCGATTAACTGTATAAAGAAGTCGATACATTGTGGATTCACCTAGAATACAGTTTTTCTAAGAGTTGGATCTTGACAATTATCGGTACCTGAATCCCTCCATAATTCGGTCGGAACGATACAAACTTCCAAAGCAAAGGATTCTGCGAAATAACTCTCCATCGTTTGCAAACGAGACCAACTTGGTTTATCTGGGAAAAAGCTCGGAATTAATAAGATCGACAAATATAACACCAACCTGTTTTGGTGACAAGTACTGGAAGATATCTCGCAACACTTTGTCCGGCAGTTTTTCGATTGTCTGAAATATAATAAATTATCTGAGAAATGACTCGATCTAATTCTGTCTAAATTTTTTTAGATAATCTCATAAACTACAAAGTTTTGCAGCAAACCATACATATTGGTTTCTTTCGTGGTAATACGGTTGATTACTATCAGTGAAAAAGTCTTGAACATCTGCATCCATGTCATCATAGTTCACGTCAGAGTTCACGTCGTGCATGGTGACACGACGTGTCATATCGTAAATGGCAGTCATTTCCCAAGACTCTGAAGATTTACTAATTTTGAATCAAAAATATATTGAGACGAATGAAGAATTGTAGGTTATAAAAATCTGCACTAAGCACTTGAAAAGATGTCGAAAAACAAAACGAGTGTGCTAGTTGATTAGTGATAACGAGATAGATAAACACAAAATATTGAAAGCAAGTGAGAAAAGAAACGGAGCAAAAAGCAAAATCCGAAGTCTCGGTTTATAATTGTGTGCGTCTCTTTTCTGTTTTGTGTGTATGTGTGTCGAAGGTGCCACGGAAGAGATACTTTTTGCTTGTGGCCCTACGGCATTTGCCGCAGATCACATGCGGCAAATATGCTGTCATTTTGCGAAAAATGCGATCAACGTCAGCTGCCTCTGGGATGTAGGCCCCTCAACCAAGATGTGGCACGTACATCATACAGATGATATTCTTGAAGAGTCAAGTAGTCAAGGGACCAACAAAAAGGTAGTTATGGGAGAACTGTTATACTGAAGAGCAGTATTTTGAACTTCGGATGGTTTAATTCGACTAAGTTATCGGTTATCACAGTTCATTTTCCCTATGTAATCATTTGACCCCTCCATTTTTTCAAATAAAAAATATTCTTGAGTTCCTGACATTTCCTGCAATTCTCAAATTTGAATTTGTAATACCCAACACTTAGATAATATTCATAATTTATTAGAAGTCAGCTGAACCTATTGTCCTCAACATTACTGAATACTAAATCACAAAAACAAAATTCAAAAATGTCATGTGTTGCTGTGAGTCAAAAATAATTTTTATGGAAACAAGAATCAAAAACTGGAAGATCAGAAAACTTACTTTGTTTCGACGGATCCGAGTGCTTCCAGTACCACTATTGGAATATTGAACATGATATGAGTGGTTGGCACAGAACAATTGGGAGTCTCTCATTAGTTAGTTAGAAATGAATGTGAAGACGAAAAACGGCTCAATTAAATGCTTCAAGTTCGGAAGAAGGAAGACATCGACTTTAAAATCTTACAGCAGATAGAAGTCGTGAAAGACGGAAGGAAGAAAAAAAATGGTTGGATAGATGAGAAATTGCGTTTATTTTTTTCCGTTCAACTTTGCGAGCAGATGTTTTAAAAGCAAATGAATGTGGTTTTCGAAACGTTGACGACGGATACTTTAACGATCTAGATTCCATCGATAGTAAACTAAACGGTTTGTAGTATTTAACTAATGAATGGATTCAGACAGAGGGATATGAAAAACAAACATACCGGCATTCGCGACAGGACAAGTGCCAGGTTGATTTTGGAGAGGGCTCGCAACTTGTTCAGGATCCTTGTTTTCTTTACTTTCCATTCTTCTGTGTCACGAAAATGTTTCTTTTTGGCCAGCCATGTGTTGGATGAGGTTGATGCGTGACCTTCATTCTGAAAATAAGAAAAGTATCAAGTGATTTCGAATTACCCAGACTTGATGATTTTTCAAATAACTCAAATTGTTGAATATTTTTTCCTATTATTGGGAAATTAATGCCCTGTTTGACATCTAACCAATTTCAATTTTCAAAAACTTCATAATTTCAGATCCTTAGATCAAATATATCAGATAAGACATTTTTCAAAATTTTAGCGTGTGATAAAAAACAAACATACTTCATTTTTTAAGGTAAAATAAATTGTCAGACAAATGTTGGTGGTAATTTTGGAAAAAACAACTATATATTTTGTTTGAAAACTATTGTGTTCAATATTTTCAAAACAATTCATTTTTGTTGAATGTTTTTTATATTTTCCCCTTTAACCGGAAACAATCATTTTTATAATTTGTTGTAGTTCTGGAAATAGTTGCTTTCTTCTTCATTAACATAACTTCTTCTGATCATGCTACTTTAGATGTTCCCTTAATGAGAACATACAAAAAAGAAAGGTTTGTCCTCTGACTAAATCAAGCTATTCAGCGGCGCCAGTAGAGTCTTGATGGGATTTTGTGCATTTTCGTCGCAAAACCGACAAAAATTAGCATACGTCTACTTTGAATATACCCGTATAATGAGAGAAGAAAGAAATGCAAGAAAGCTTAAAATAGAAAGAATTCTTACGGCTTTCGCTTCTCCTTTTGATGATCGAAAAAGATCCAACATCGATAATTTATTGACCCGTTAGAACTACACAACTGAAAATGAACAACTAGAGAATAATAGAGGTCAAAAAGTAAGAGCAGGACAAAATTGAGGGAGATCAAATAAAAGAGATGATGAAAATCTCAAGTGTATTAAAGAGAAATAGAAAGGGAGAAAAACTACCAGGCGTAATAAGAAGCGCGGGAAAATTGCAAAAAAAAACGACGAGGACGCGTCAAACAGGTGAGTCAGGTAGGTTGAATCAAAAAAAAAGTGTGTGAAAATGAGTTTAATTCCAAACATTTGCTCCATGTGCCAATCGAAAGTTTTAATGGTACCGATTTGCTCGGACAACGCATGTTGGTATCACTATTCGTCATCGCCGGGTGAGATGAAGAGTTTTGCAATCTTTTCCACTGAGAAATTGATATCAAGACGTAAGAAATTGATGAAATTGAAGACGAGAAAGGTGTAATGATTGCAGCGATAAATGATTGGAGCATGTGTGGTCATTATCACACGTGTATGTATCTTGTAAACTCATCAATTCATGAAAGTGTCCGAGTTTTGAGAGAGAAAAAATGAAATTGGACCTTTGAGGTAGTACGTCAAGAAAAAGTGTGGTTCTTCTCGTTGACGCAGGATATTTTAAAGTACATAGATACATCGTTTGTGCAATTGTGATATCCTGTCGAGGAGGTTTCTTTCACTATCTCTTGCACATTCGAGGCCAGTTGGTCACTCTCCTACGCTTAGTGTCGGTGTTACCACGAAGTGACAAGTCGCGGCGACGAACATCTTTTTTGTCTCATTGACTCCCCAGACGCCAGGGCGCCACTCATTTTGTTCCCCAATCGGTTTTTATTCGGGATTTATGGTCCGACCAGTCAGAGGAAAAGGTAGTAAAGTTCGGAAGAAAATCGCCTGAGCTCCCGAGCAAGAAAAATTTAGAATACCTCGTAAAAGTATATTGCGGAATGATGGTGCCGACCACTGCTCGATGTTTTCCGGCGGAGAAAAACCCTTCCATCAGGAATTTCCAGATATGATTTTTGCAGAGATGTCATTGAGGAACCGAGAAGAGTGAAGGTGCTGGAAAATATATATTGTTACGTGACCAAAAATGTGGGATACTTCCTTTTTCAAATAAAATTGTATACTCATATCGAAAGACGTTAAAAACAAGGAAAAAAAAGAAAATTCCCTTAACATAAATGTTAGAAAATAATTCTGGTCCATGGAACTGGAGAAGAAACCAAAAGAATCCTTAAAAAAAGAAACATATATTTTTGGAGAATGTAACAAGAACATTGGGGTACAAAAGTGAAAAGAAAGAAATCTTTTTATTTTTACAACCAGCAATTTTTGAATTCTTTCTTATATCTTGGACAAAAGAATAGTAGGAAAATGAAACACTCTACCTCCGATACTTTTTATCAAGAGGGTTTGAGCTCAATAGCTCTCCTTGCTCGAGTCTCCGTCTTAATAATGATGACTGTGCCACTTCTGTAATCAAATAATCGAAAGTTTCATTTTTTAACTACGGTTCATAAGAAAACCGACCAAACTCTATAGCTTCTTTATCCAGCGGCATTAGAATAAGTCAGTGATATGATGAGAAAATCGACCGGGTTCGATTGATCTGATAGAAAATAAAGTGCTTTGGCGGATAATGTTTGGTTAATTGATCTGCGCGCATCAAATCAAACACACTTCTCTTCAGATCTGGCTGACATGTTTATCCGTCGTCCAGATACAAAGAACAAAAAACAGTATAAACAAACAAATGGGGTTCAGATCAGTAAAGGAAGAATTTCTAAACTTCCGAAATGTTAAAAACATTATTGTATTAAAATTTTCAGATTGCAATGATCTTTTTCTTCAAACACTTTGCAGAAAGTCTATTTTTTTTTAAGATAGAGCACTCTATGACAGTTGATTGATACTTTTGTCAGAAAAAAAGGAAATTGGAATACTGACAGTATTAATGTACTCAAGCTGTCGTTTTTTTTGCTGGGATTATTATTCTGGGAGCCAAACTGCAAAGGTCACGTTAACATTCTCAATAAGAATATGTAGTGTTAATGTCTGCCGGCGGTACAAATTCTGATTAATTGTACTTTAGAACGCACAAATTTTATAAGTTAGCACATCGAATGCTTTTTCAAATTGTCGTTTAAGCTACAACATTAATACCGTAGTTTTTATTCTTCTGCTTTCTAACTTCTAATGAACTCATTCAAAGCACTTTGAAATTCTTTAGAACTCCACTTCTCCTTTTTCGTCACTCGGTTTTTTATCCATTAGTGAATGACTAGAAGCCGTTCTTTTTTTCGATCCGTCTCATTCAATTTGAAACTCTTCGTCGGCATCGAAATGCGCAGAAATGTAGAGGGTAGGAAAGCTCTAAACTTTTTTCTGTTCTTCTAATGTGCAGTCTCAATTGAAATGGAATTAGAAACCGCCGACACTCGGTATATTTTTCAGTTGAGTGGGCGGCTAGTTTTCCTGTTTCCCAGCCATTATTTTCTCAAGATATCCCCCTTATGATTTAGATTCAAATATTGAGCATGTACAAAAAAACAGAATACAAAAGAAAACACTCAAAACATCTCTTCCAACTTCATGGCCACTTCTTGAGCCTACGTGAAGTGCATGAGAATTTATGTATTTTACGATTTTTCCGATGGCTCCTTCCGTAGCAACCGTTTCCATAAGCGGCGGTTGTCAGATGAGAAAACGTAGCTTCTTTCACATCGGAAACTTCATTTCTAACATTTTTTCGGCTCACATGCAGATGCGCTGCATATTATGAATTTGCATTTTTTGTGTGGAATATCAAAAGATTTAACCGGCAATGGTAATACCATTTTTCTCACTCTCAAAAAATGCATCCAATATTCCATTCACTACAATCTAGAACCATAATTTTTTGTACCTTCACCTACGCATTCATATCATAATCTTCTCCATTACTTTTTCCACAATGATTTTCGACCCTTTGTCGTCACCACCCATCCATTTCCTTGTGGCTGAAGGTCCCGCCTTCGTCAACGCCATCTTGGGGCGGAGTCTTTTCTCAGAACAGCATCGCTTTCTTTGTCTCAGAGCATTTTCGAACACTTTTATTTTAGAAATTGGTATGTCTACGTTTGGGTAGTCCACTCAGTATGTGAATATGTTGAACTATCCGTTCCCTTCACCTCCTGTCTTCTACTCCACCTATAAGTTTGATATGAATTTGAGTTTGGTGAGTGTTGGGGCAAATGACTAATTACTTTTTTCCTCTTTTTTGATTCTTTATTTTGGCTTTTTAAAAAAATAACAAAACACCCTTCTTCTAGTACTTTATTTGTGATTCAGCTGATAATAACTACAGTACCAGCCAAGAAGAAAGCCTTTCCCAGTTGAAAATGTCTGACTTTGGAAATACACCATGGTAAAACTAACTGTCCCACAAAATAAATTTCCATATATTGAACAGACCAAGAGTAGAACTCTATTTTTGTAGTTGGCAAATTTTTTTACCGAGAAATTTACATCACGAAAAAGTAATTTCTTCCTCAAATCGACCAATTTCAGTGCAGAATAGTGAGATTTTTACGTGGGTTGACACTATCTACTGAAAGCGGCAAAAATAATATAATTTTGGCAGAAACTGAATGTTGTAAAAACGGAACAAACTTTTAATCCAAAAAAAATACATACTTTTAACTAAAAAATTTCAATGGAATAATATATACGATATATCACAGATGAAATCTCAACGGGAGATTATTGTAGACACTATTTTAAGCATTTTTTTGTGTTCAAAAGAAAATTCCAGCTCAACAGCTTCATTGTGAAATTTTTGAAAATTCATGATTTTTTCGGGTTTTTTTCATGAAATTGTTTTTATCTCGGCAGTGACACGAGAAGACGGGGATTTTTATTTGAAAATCGGAATCTACATAAAATTTGGTGTTGAATACATGTTGTCCCTACTTGTATCTCTAGATCCCAAGAACGGTTTTTTTGGGGAAGTTTGAGAAAAACCGCGATTTCAGTTTTCGAGCCCTTCCGAGAAATCAGTTTTGACCTTTCAGAACATTGGTTTTTTGAGTTTTTTTGTTCAGTCAGGTCATTTTATTTTAGTTCCAACACAGTTTTTGATCATTGCACAAAAAAATCTACGAAAAATTGGAATTTTTTGAATTTTCGGATTTTTTTCCAGAATTGATACAGTCTAACTGAAATATTAAGGATAGCAATATATAATTAGGAGAATATGATCGAAACATAGTTTAGGTTTATGAAAATTACAGAGAGAGAGAAGCAAACAATCTAAAGATTGTTTGCTTTATTTTCTGCTGAACCAGAACAACGTTCCATATGAGTTCAGCAATCATACTACTTGATTAATATCAAGCTAAGAGTGATTCTGTATTACTACTTTCTTTTTTTCAAGCAAATATTATTATATATATAGCAAATCAAAACGCGTTCCTGAAAATGATTCTAACTCAACTGAGTTGGTTCCAATCTCTGATATCAGTTTAATCTATTACTTTTACTCACTTTGCGGGCGAGTAGTACTCACTTAAGAGAATTAAGTAAACATCCTAACTTTCCTTATCAGTAATTATTTAGTAATTACGTCTGGACATGAGTTTGCGAAACAAAATTAAATTAGTGGATAGACATTTCAGTGATAAACAAAACATTGTCATTTGTCGTTTACCTTTTAGTTGTGAAAAGTGGGGTTCTTCAGATAGCTGCTATGTACGGGTAAGTTCGCAGAATATGACACTAAATGAGTCACATTCCCATATCGGTTCTTTGTACAATTGTGAATTATATTTACAGATCAACAAAGTCCTGTTCCAAACTGTACTCATTGCCTATAAAGTTGACGAGAGGCTGCACTTCATCTGTTTGGGAATCATCTTACCCATCGCTTTTGTGATAACTACAATAAGTTCATACGTCATATTCCGAACTGCGTGTATGAAACATGTTCGAAAAATTGAGACGACATTGGTGTGTTACGCTCTGATTGAGAATATTTTTATGCAAATGTTCTCAACCGTTTTTACCGTCTTTTACTGGACATTTGGATATTCTGAATTTGAAGAAGGTGAGTATTTATAGTTTGTTGATGGTTTATGACACAACACATTTAGAACTGGGAACAACCAAATTTGTTTGCATTTTCTATCTATATTGCTTCAATTATCTTCCCTTATTTTGCTTCAATCTTGTGAATTGCACAATCGCCCTTCTTCTTTTGGTTTACTATCGCAGAACTCACCCAAAACTGTTCGGGATCGAGTTGTCCAATTTCAACTTGAGAACTTTCTATGTAATTATTGTCAATGTGAGTTGAGTTTTAAGAATTTCAAATCAAAAACCCAGAATTGCAGTTTGCTCTGTGTGATGTCCTCTTTATTTTCTGTATTTCTTGGATTGCAATGGCAAAGAATGAAGAAATGCGAAATTACCAGACCAAATGCTTTGTCTTATTGAACCCGATTTTTCAAAGAGTATTTTTTACCTTGCTTGAAGTACTAACTGGTTTTTTCCAGCTCAAAATCGTAAACCTTATGAAGGGATTGGAGTGGTACACTCAAATTTTCACACATTCGGTTCCATACTTCCTTTGCATTGTGAGTTTGTAAGCTATTGCTTAAGGCAATAAGCAGTACATATTTTTTCAGTGTTTTATGTTGTTTGGTTCATACAAGATCTACCAATTCCATATGATCCGCCGAAAAGGGAAAGGAATTCAACTGTAAGCAATCAACCTGCAGTATTCACACAATTTATTTTTTAGGAGAGAAAAACAAAGATATGGTGGAGTTGGTCTGACTTTATTGGTTTCAATCGTGTTTTTAACAATTGATATGGTTACTTGTCTTCAGACATGATGATTGAATCTCGTCGATATTTCAGGTCTTCAACCTTTATTGCGACATTTATGAAATTCGTCTACACTACACAAATGAGGGCACCAATGCTGAGTATTTCTTCTTTTTGAAAGATTGCAAAACCGTGATGTGAGTTTTAAAAATTTTGGTCATCATAAAGATGGAGTATTATTAGGCGTACCATGTACTGTGTTATCTCACCATTCCAAATGCTTGCACTCTGCTCTCTAAACCCACATTTCCAAAGCACGTTGATCCGATATCTGAATGGAACAAGAGAATTCAAAGTCAGTGTGAAAAAAACTTATGGAGGAGCTACAGTGTAATGAACATGTGTAGTAATACCAACAATTAACTTGCAACTTTTTTAGAACAACCGTACTGTATGAGAAACTTCCAGAACCGTCAGAGATGAAATTGTTGGCATGGATGTATTACAAGTGGGTATCAAGCGCTTATATGAGGATTAATTGTGTAATTTCCAGATGGTGTCGATGCTATTTTGCACTTTGCATGTTCAGAAAGTTTTTGGATAAAATGGAAGATTGTTCGGTAAAACGAAGACAGCGAAAACGTCAGAATAAGGAAAATGAGGAATTGAACAAGGAGATAAGAGGAAAAGGTAAACAAATCTAAATAAAAATCTAGATCTTCTAACTTTGATATATTTCCAGCTCAATATCCGCAGCCGGCAAAAAAGGAAGCAAGAATAGAAATTGATATAGATGAAAATGTGGAACAAGTTAGTATTATGTCCAACAAATCTCTGCCAATCCGAGAGACTGCTGTGTGATATTTTTTAAACTTGAATATGTATATACCGTTTAGTTTTAGTTCACTACCTAACTATCCCAACTCATTTTATCTGCAAATCTCTTTTCTTTCCTGAAATCTCACCAACGTTAGTTCCCAAAGAGTTCATTTGTGCTAAAGTGTTCTTCCCATGTGTCTCTCCATTTCCCCGTCCCATCTCAACCCATTTTTCCACCCCATCTCAACGCTCCAGAAGTTTATTAGCTCTTTGCCGCAGCTCATTCGTTTGCAGATGGTTGCCCTTTTTTCCCAAACACCCTTTTTTCTCAAAATTTCTGTCTCTCGTTTATAATGAAAATACTTGTATAAAAATTATTTTTGGGAGTAATTTAGATCCGTTCAAAAGCCCTTCTTTATACAAACCCCTCCACAATCTGTTTCCATCTTGAGATACAGTATGACTTGTATGTATGTTCAAAACACTGCTATTACTTTTCATGTAGTAGTACATCTCATTCCAACTCTGACGAATTTCTTTTCCTGTCGTGTTTTGCTCCGGTTTTACTTCACAATTATGTCTCTTTGGTTTGCAACTCCGTTGAAGTAAAAAGTTGTATGTTAATTGTCTACTTCCAGAATGAATAAAATGCTGCTTGAAATATATGCCGCTTTTGTCAAAAGGTTCAAAAACAACAGAAATCTATGGTCTCACTTTTGAAAATCTGAAAACTCAAGTTTTAGCTGTTGGGAAAAATACCAAATGGTTACTTTAGGAATCGTACCTAATTAACAAATTATCCTGTTTTTCTAACTTTTCATTTCATTTTTTTGCATGACTTTCCAGTTGTTTCTTTTCAATAACACATTTTCTTAACGAATATCAAATTGCTGTGATTCATACGCATTGATGCTTGACATAACAATTCTTGCTCCAAAAGATCGTATTTCTTCATATTTCTCTCCTTGAATGTTATTTTTCTTGTTTTCTGATATATTCCCAACCTGTGCTTTAACCAGGCCAGACCCGTCCTTTGCTTTCAGAGTATCATTCTTTGTTGACTTGTTTCTGTGACACATTATCCTCCGTTCTTCTCTTGTTCAATTGGGTTTTGGGTATTAGTCAAAATCCCTCCATACTGAATCCGTTGCAGAAAAAATTGGAAGTTTGTCAAGAAACCAACAGCGGTGAACGTTACGAAAAAAAATTTTATTACTTCTTATGGCGTTTGATTTATTTTATGGCTGCTATCGTCAGGCGGCTCAGTAGTAGCTCAAAGGGAGACGTAATTGTCGTTTTGCAAAAAACGTGAAACCGTCATTCATTCTAGCTATATACCTGCTACTAACTTTGCCATTTTTCTGTCTGGCTCAAATAAATCAAATCTAAGTTTAGTAGAAGAACATGCGCCAACGTGTATGAAGCCTTCCAAAATGAAACCTTTTTACGTCACTGATGCAGAGGCGGTATCCTTTTCAGTCCTGCAAATCTTCATTATGCTATAATTGTTTTATCTCAAATGTTCCTGCCGCAAAAAGAATCAGATCCCCTTTTGGTTCACTATGTGGAGGCGTGATAGTGCACATCCTCACTGCTCCAAATTTTGTTTCATTCACAGCATCTCTCTGCGACAGATCCTAATTTCATTATTCAAACTAATTTAGCTCATGGTTTCCTTTTTTTCTCGTTTTTAGAAAAGAGAGAAACAATGAAAAGCGGTAGTGATTCCAACTGCTAGACATAGTATGTTGTTGTGAATGGATTCTTCCGATTCTCAAGCAAAAGAAGGAAAAGCAATAGAAAAAATAGGAAACGAGAAGAAATGGATAGGGAGATAGACAGAAGTCTAAAGTTTAATTTTATTGGGCATGCAGGAGGGGGAAAAGTAAGATGGGGCGCTTGAATTCGAGCAAGACGACTGGCACTTTCTCCCCACTTTTCTTTCAACTTGGTGACACTAAAGTGTGACATATGACGTGGCAAGTTTGCTTTTTTCGTTTTTTTCTCCGGTTACCCCCATATTTTCCCACCTAATCGTTTTTCTTCCCGCCGCCACCAAACCTACGCATTAGTTCACCCACCCCCCAGAATTTCCAAAAAAGTCGGGAAGAAAAAACATAATTGCCTCCTCGTTTCATTTAAGGTACAACGTTTCCTGTTTGGAAACGAAGAAAGAAAAACGAAAAAGAAAAAGAAACAAGGACATGAAATAGAAAGTTGTGAGTTTCAGTTTCAGTCTTAACGCCATTAAGAAGTTTAATTTCCTGCTGGAGACATCCTGCACCGGGTCCAGTTTAACAATCAGTCTGCGAAATTCTTTTTGAGTCATACCCCTTACTCAGACTCTACCAAACTCATCAAAAACATCAAGTTTGTATTTAGAGAGGGCGGTTCTCCGGTTAGTTGACCAACACTTGTTAGAAATGCAACGATAGTATTCTAGTTCTTCAGCCTTCTCACATTTTCTGTTTCTAATCTACTAGAAAATAGTTTTATACATAGTTACCAAATTTTTTATGCACTTTCGATGAATATCAGTTGGGATCAATGATAGAATCATAAAATGGAAACTAACTTTTAAAAGTTCATATTCATCACTCTATCTGAAAATGTTCCGGTTCTCTAATTCCTAATGTCTGCTCATTCAAAAAAAAATTCTGAAAATCGTAATGAATCATTCCTCGTTGTAGTGAGAACTAGTAAATTTTGAACATCATGACGGTGTATATCTAGACGTTCATAAAACACTACTTCTCACGTCAAAAAAAGTGACAACTCAAGAAAGGGCCACTTTCAATTTCAATAATCTCTGAACTGCGGGACCCTGGGTTCATCTGAAAATAAAAATATCATTTGCCACTTTTAGAAATTTACTGGAGTCACTCTCCAACGATTTAATGATTGAATTGAATAATTTGAATGTTACTGACTTAAACATATAATTCATTTTTATGTATTTATTTCGGTTTTCACTAGTCTATACAGCAAAAAAAGAAATCTGTACCTCTATTCTCTTTCTTTTTCTTTTCTTTTCGTTTCTAGTAGATGAATTCATCATCAAACACGGATTCAGCTCATTCGTTCGTTCGCTTGCTCTTTTTTTATGGATTCCACACATTCCCACTTCACATTCATCCTCTTTTCTTTTCACTTTGGTTTATGAGTTGGAATCCATCAAGGTCCACAGAGCACTACCACTACCAGAACATGAAAAAGACGACGCGCAGAAAAAAAGAACGAAGAAGGCACAAATAAATTCCATTGGATTTTTTTTGTTTGAACATGATGCGGATGCCGGTGCCCCAATGCCGCCCCACATCTCCTTCTGTCTATTCAATGAAGAATTTTGTTGGAAAAAAGCGAACGACGTCTTCGAATGGGGCGGAGAAAATGGGAATCAGAATGGTTCATCTACGAATCTTTCAGTTTTTCGAAAACCAGACTAATGCGTCGGACAGCTTCATGATTTTGACAGTTTTCGAGAGAAGAATAGAGCTCACTGAACTTTTTTCGAGAATTGAAATCTCGGCCCGCCTCTTGCCACCTAGTTGGTTTTGTGAGTCACATTGAAAGTAAAGTCGCTTATATCAGACCAAGTCTGCTTTTCCTCCGTGTTCCAGGTTCTTATAAATTTCTGAAAAGCCTCCTTTTATTTACCTTACAACCTTGTTACTGAAAGAGTGGGCAAGTTTGTCAACATTCGAAATTTCTAGAACACCGTCAGGCCCAGACTACTCGAATTCTCCAAATTCATAGCTTTTCATACAATCAAAACACATTTTATTTGTGAAGTGATCATTGTGATAGTCGGAACCGAGTATTCTCGATAAAGCTTGATCCCCCAAGTTTGATGTTCTATGCCCAGTGAACACGTTTTCATAAATTATCTGACATCAGATATTCATTCATCGCTTCTTTTCTTTGAAAAGCAAAAAACGTGGCCATTTCAGATCACTGAACATGTTTTCATAGTTGGGAGGGACTAGTAAGACTTTTATATTGTACCTTGATGAATGAAACAAATTGTTTCAAACAATAAAAGAAACTTAAAAACCTCAAAAGTCTAGTTTAATCTTTTTCAACCTCCGGCCCGGAAATTTTTTGTTCGAAGCTTCTAGATAGTATCTTCTAATTGCTTAGTGTTTCGTCGCATTTCGCTCTTTTTCACAGAGGTTTCAATTCTTTGAAGCTCATTGTTCATTTGCGTGGTTTCTGCTTGACTGAAAAAACGAGTGGCTGACCCGTTCTAAATTTGATCTTTTATCAGCTCGTCTATTTTTTTCCAAAGTACTATCTTTCAATCAAGTCTCTTTCATAGAAATAATAGTATGATGCATGTTATTAGTTAGTTCAATTGAAGTCATAGATTTTTTGGGAAGAAGCCTTAGACACCCATGAGCTGAATTCCTTGAGTCATAATTGGCCTTTTCAATATTTCCAGACATTCCGATTTGGGTTCCAGCAATTCTTGCTGGGCAAATCGGTTCCAGCATTTTTTGTATTTGTTTAAGATGGGGTGGATTAGTTTTTTATAGCATAGTTTTTTTCTGGAAAATAGACGATGCTTCCCGGAAGAAATCTTAAAATAGTTAGTCTACTAATAACTCCCGCCCACCAACCTAAAAATGTCGTATTTTTTCTTCTTTTCTATTTTTTTCCAAGCGTTTTCATTCCATTCCTTTTCCAATATTTTCCGAATCTAGAAGAAACCACCAGCATCCGAGACACATGCATCATAGTTTCTATTGTATTTTGTGTCTTTTATAATTCGGTTAAATCAGCCGGGGGCCCACCACAACCACATACGCACATGTATTTTCTTGTTTCTTTTTTCGGAAAACTGACATGAAGCCCACAAAAGCTAGTTCTTTTTTCAAGATTCTTTCCTTCAAAAAACAAGGCAAATAGATAATAAAGAAAGACGAAGAAAGTGACAAGAGAATCACATTTATCTTATCAGTTGGTTTTGTAAAGTTGAAAAAATGACAAGGAAGCAACTACTAAGAAAAAGTTTTGCTCAAGTCAAAGAAAACTCTGCGGCGACTCCTGTCATATCCACCTCCGCCTCTAAATTTCAAAATGTCTTTCTGTGGCGTCAAAGTGTTTGATAAATTGTCACTAAAATGTATCATCCAACAACTGACACCTGGTGAACGCACTTTTTGATTTTAGTTTCTTCACCGCTTCCTCCTCCATCCCATTTCTCCAACTCTCACATGTTTAGTGGAACATAAATTACTCGACACGAAGCGTCACAATATTTGCTTGTTCATTTCTTTTAATTCTTTTCTCTCTTCAATCCACCTCCATTTTTTCTATTTTTGCTTATCACTGTTCCATTTTCCATTCATTGAATAACACTGAAAAGCTATCTCCAGATAAATAATTTCCGTCTTCCAGTTCCATTCAAAACCCATTTTTTCTTTTGAAGGTTTTGTTTTGAGCAGCCGATTTATAACAGTTTTCCAACATTTTTATCAAGACTGACTCTCATATTAAAATAAATTGTGTAACGTTGGATGACTAGACTTCTAATATCCAAGCCCATCTTGATCAGCTTAGACAGTGAAATCGGTAGAAGAAAACACATAAAAATACATTTCCTGAGTTTTCGTCTCAAATCGGATGGTACAATTTATCTACAAATCACTCTATTCTACAAACTGCATCCACATATGCATATGACATTCATTATGTTTTCAACTCTCGAAACAATCGAGACACTTTCTAACTAAAGGATGCTCCTACTTTAAGTGTCATATGAATGAAATGTTCCAACCGTCGACGTAATTTCTCAAGAGGAGGGTCGAGTGGATAAGAATAACTACTTGAAAGTATATCAGATAGAACAAAAACTTTGCATATTTCTAGTGGTGAAAGCTTTCCAGACATTAATTTATAGATAAAGTACAAATATGATTCATCACAGACCGTTTGTCTTTTTTTCTAATTCACGTCAGTTTTTATGGCTTTTTCACCAAACTAGATCCCTAATTGTTAAAGCTTCTCAGAAACTTGAAATCCCAGTGGTGCACGTCATCTCCCACAAAATCAAACGAAGCACATCCTATAAACCTTTTGTGCCCACTTCCCTCTCCACCAATTTTCTAATGTACTGCACTCCCATAAAACCGAAACCCGAGGGCGGAGCGTAATAAATGAGCCATGCAAAAAAGTACAGTTTTTCCTGCCCCCATCACTTTTTGAGCCGCGCGGCGCCCTTCGCCTTGTGCTGCCACGCTGGGCTTCATCAATCTTCTTAAATTTAGCCCTCTCTACCAGTCGAGGAGTGTTCTTTCATAGATTTATCTTGTGGTTTATGACTCCCCACGGGACTGATAGCAACCTGACAAGACGGACGCAGTCCGTTCGTATGTCATAGGCGGAGCACGCTCATAGATGACAAGAAAAAAGAGCGAAAATTATCTTCTCTCTCTTTCTTCCGTTTTATATCTCTGTTTTTTCAACTTCTTCCACACATCTCATTTTTTACCAATTGCTATGATCTGCTTGTTCTGCTACTTTTGTTTCCCATGCTTCTCCTTCTCCCCCCGTCTTGCTCCCGGGAGCCGTTCATTGATGAATGACGCGGGAGTGGGAGAAATAAGTGTCTGTGTATGTGTATTGTGTGTTACCCTTCCCTACCACGAGTCTCAACACCTTGATTTGTGGTCCGTAAAAACCAATCGGAGGTCGAAAAGCATCACCCTCCCCGACCTTCTATGTATCTGGTCAAGCTACCGGAAACAAGAACAGGAAAATTGACCTGAAAAGAAAGGCGCCAGGAAGGGAGTGCGTAGGCCCACAAATTAGTGTTTGCATTTGGAATTTTTGATAAATGTGTCCTGCAAGAGTGTAATCGACCCCGAGTAGGTTAGCATTGGTCTTATGTTGTATCTATTCCGGATCGAGTTTTTTGCTCACTTTATTATGTAGTTCCTATTTCGGATTCAGTAGTTTGGTTTGAACGTTTAGAGCTTCCTCTAAGAATGGTATTGGAGATTGGAACACCTTTAGGAGAGTTGAGTGATTGCCTACACGTTTATCAAAAGGTCCTAGTCTCTGAACTCATTTTGAGAAAGCAACGTTTCTCTCTGCACGGGAAATAGAAAACAGCAGAACACAGTAGAAAAATGAGTTCGAAACGAAGAAAAAATAATTAGATGACCAGACCCGAAAGTACTTCCCAAATAGGCAGTTTGAGTCAGAGTTTTGGGAGGAATGGCTCCTGCTCGAAACCCACTACCTAGTATCTACTACCTAGTGCCTCAAACCTAAAACCCAAAACCTTGACGCCAATCTCCACCCCAACCTCTCAATTTCTTTCGCTTCTTCCGGTTGAATCTAAATTGTTACTTGGGGGCCCATCTCCTTGTCTTCCCCTCTTGGACCGATTCGTGTTACTTTGTTGAGTCTGTCTCCTCCACACGACGAAATCAGTGTTTTTCCACATTCAATCGTCGTCCCTATTTGGGGGCGCCCGCCCTGCCATCTCCTTCTTCTGTCGCCGCCGTCGACCCTGTCCTCCATTTTCATGAAGCGTACGCCGCCTTAAGGAGAAGCACACCAATGGAAGGCGGAGGTTTCTTTTCCTCTCCCCCTTTCTTCCCCAATTCTCAAGATCCCCATTCCCTTTTCCATAAAAAACAGACAGGCACACACCCCATACACACATACATAGTCGAGATATTAAAACATTCATTTTCTTTCACATACTTCTTATTCCAGCAGTGTGCTCTTCATTCTTTCGTGTATGTGTTGGTTGTGTTTATCTAGATCTGGCAACATTCAATTCTCCAAATTATTACTTTTCTTTCAGTTTTTTCCTTATTTTTATTCCTTTTTCTCACTTCTGTTTGCTCTGTCAGCTCATCCTTACTTGATCCTACGGTATTATCCGCTTTGCAAGCTAAGCTGGCATGATCGGATGAAATCTTCCTCAATCTTTTTTTCTATCACCCTGTCATGGTGTTCCTCACGTTCTCAGTTTTTGTTCCCATCTGCCGTCAAAAACTATAACCCAATTTCTAGATGTCTGTATAAAAGTACAAAAGTCGTCTAAGGATCATAAACCTATAAACGAGAACAAAATTAGCTGTCGAGATCAGAAAGCCTTTGCAGTTGGTCATAAGTGTCCGGGTATATATCTGCATTCTCAATAACATACACATTGTGTTATGAATATCAATGAGATAAATTTGGCAGACGACAAAATAGAGATATATTTTTATATAGCACCACATTTTGCTCCAAATACCCAATCTGGTTTTTCATAGATTTAGATAGTTCTTCTGATTTCTAAATTCTGACTGTTTTCAACAACAAGTTTTATTCCAAAAAATATATTACAGTATCTTTCTGCGTATTATTATATTATATTCCTTGCTCAACGCGTTTCTGTTCGGTAACTTTATTTTATTTCCGGTTTGAATATTTAATTTGGTTATTCAGATTTAGATTTGACGTCGGCATACGTAAACCTTCAGAACATGTTTACATCCTTTATTTACTTTACTCAATTTGTTATGTTTTGAGTTTCGTGGTTTACTGTCTCACTTCCTCGTCTGATATTTGTTTTCTTACAGTCAGAATCCTCGAAAAAATTCAAATTTAGTTTGTTTCAGCCCACTCACACTTTTTCAGTTTCCCATGCAAAAGAAAAGAAAAAAGAAAAATGAATTCACACATCTATCAAAACTGCACAAAATACCAATGAGTCAATTTTCCGGAGTGAAAACTGAATTATCTGAAATTCGAGATACACAAACTTTCACACGTGCAGTTGAGATCGTGGGAGAGGAGGGATTGAGGTGGGGGCATTGAGAGCGCAACCGAATAACCTTATTATCACTCCCTTGAGACTGAATCGAATGACTACGTGTCCAAAACCTGACCCAAATGACACCACCCCCACTCACCCTGGCCAAGTGCTACACTTCCTCATTGTCCTCTGCATTAACTTGTCAAAAAAAGTCATGTCTTGTTTGGCTGTGAATTTCTAATCTTCTCGCTTTTGTTTGACTTTTTGTCTTGAAAGACGAACTGGTGTGGCGCGGGTGTGAGCGCCCCATTTAGTTGATCCTGTGCCGGGATTACCATACAACCTTTTTTGTGCATTACTCCATAAGCACCGTCTAGATACTACAACACTCCACGCATTTCCGAGAATGAAAAAGTAGATGGCAATAAATTCTTACAAAAAATGGAGTCTCAGAAAATTCGGGTTTTACCATAATCCACCGTTTGTACTTACCACACCCACACCAGTATAACAATATTGTTCTTCTTGCACTCAGACTTGTTTTGTCGGAATTCTCTTGTAGATGTCAAACTACGTTTACTATTGCTTTTTATTCCCATTTTTTTTTATTCCCATTATACTTTGACAATTTCACAACACACCTACTCAGATTGTGCGCTGCCGCGGGCTCCTTTTCTCCCGGTTGCCTTCAATTGACGTGTCTATTTTTCTATTTTTTTGTGTCACCACCAACATTAAGTTCGCCTATTCCTATTCCGGCTCTTTTGTCTTTCTACCACTTTTGAGTTGTCTTTTCTATTGTCTGAAACGTTTTTTCACACAAAAAAGGCCGCCTTTTTGTTTCCTTCGCAACCCACGTTTGATCGTCATTAAAAGTCGCAGTAGCTCCTAAAACCGCAAAAACTACCAACTACTAGCAAAATAAGTTTTTCTCTGGTCCAGGTTCAAACGGGGGACCAGGGAAAACATAACATTTCAAATGACCAGACTAAGGCCAACGCACAACTTTTTGATGCATAACTCGGAAACCAACAATGGGATGAGCGATGATTGTTCAACGATGCACAAAATTGTAGAGCCATGCAAAATTTAATGGTAAAAAGTGATGCCACATTTTAGAAGTGTCTGTCTCCGACTTCTTGGGTATCTGGGTCCCTTCTGATGGAAATTGTGGTTTTTTTTGGAAATGACATGACTCTTTATGTGAAACACTTTGTTTTGCCATTCCCATGTAGCATTCCCGAATATCCCATAGAAACGTTTGTTTTTGCCATTCCTCCCTCTCTGCCGACCCCCCTTTCACCCATCCGCCAACATTTTTCATATGAAGACAGTGGTGGCGGCTGGTGTTTGAGTGAAAAATTCGTACTTTCTTGCTTTTCTGTTTGGTTTTTTGTCTGTTATTTCAAGACAAGAAGAGAAAAAAGAAAGTGAGAAAAAGTAACGAAAAACCGACAAGGTCCCAACAGAAAACTTTGACAAGAAACCGAGTCTTCTCTCACTTTCCGAAGCGTCCCGTCTTCTGTCCCCTCTTATATTCCTTCTTTTCCCGAATAAGTCTATAAAAAGCGAAGTGGGGCACCCTTTCACTGGTTTTCATGTGCCGACACCCCAAACACATCAGCTGCCCATTTTTCGCAACAACTTGTTCATAGTGCTTCTCGATACTTCCGTATTCTTATTCCTGCTGCCCGCTTCCCGCACTCCGATCTCTTCATATTATTATCTCTGGAACCCCCTTTCCCACCCCTCATCTCCCATTTGAATCAAGCAAAAATGTTGGCCGGACAACACCACGTTCCAGGAATTGAGTCACCTCTGATGGTTGTGCTATGGCGAGTGGCCGCTGGCGTATTTCTGCCCCTTATTCCAACGATGGCAGTTTTCGGCAACGCACTTGTGATTATGTCAGTGTTTCGAGAACGATCGCTACAAACCGTCACAAATATGCTCATCGTGAGCTTAGCAGTTTCAGATTTAATGGTGAGTCGACTTTTGAGTTTTTGACAGAAAAAAATGAATCCAACTGGTACATTGTTCTGAGATAGTCTGTTGAGAGAATTTAACTGATTTCAAATGACTAGACAGCCACTGAAATCCTGATCAAGAAAATAGAATAACACGTCTTCTTTTCACCCAGACATAGGCCCAGGTCCATACTTTGGTTCTGCAGTATCCCAAGGGAGACTTGTTTCGGCCCTTTCAAATTTTCAAGCATAACATTATGTACCTGGTCTCCTCAACTATTTCCTACTTGTGCCCGTCGGTTCCCCCCTCCCCCCATTCAATTGTTTTTGGGGGCACTGCACTTTGACTTGCTCTCCATATTCAAGAAACCCATGATGTCAAACGATACAAGCATGCGAATCGCACCCTGGGGAATCGGTATGCAATGCGTCGGCGCAGATAATGCGAACACCAAAAATCTTCTGCAAGAAGATGGAAGAAGATTTGGTTCCTTAAAAAACGGAAGATTTGAAAAAAATTGGTAGCCTGACGTCATTTTTGTGGAAATATTCGAAAAGATATTTAAAAATTCTGGAGGGATGTCCGGGTGCACCCGGATTTCGTTTGGAACATGAATTCATTAGAGTGTTGACACCAAAACATGCTGAATCATGGGATCGCTTACTCAACAACATTGAAACTAAAGATCGAGTCCAAAATCTGATTAAGCTATGCATACTGTGGGAAAATTGTTTCGAAAATTTCATATGTTTCCCCGCATTCATTTTCTCACGCAAATCCCCTTCTCATTTCAGGTTGCAATTGGTGTGATGTCATTTGGTGTATATTATGAGTGGAACAGTTTTAAATGGGGTCTCGGTGCATTTTTTTGTCACGTGTATCAAGCGCTGGATGTCGCTTGCTCAACAGCTTCTATACTTAATTTACTTGCTATTTCTTTAGACAGGTGAGACTTTGTAGATTAAAGCATTAAAAAAACATTATTTCTTTCAGATATATTGCAATAGGTCATCCCATATCATATGCTCAATACGGTGCACGGGGCGGTCGTGCAATGATTTCCATCACAATAGTTTGGGGCGTCAGTATAGCTGTCGCTCTTCCACTTCTCCTTGGAGTGAATCCGATGGAAAACGATGTGAGTTCGTAGTTGTTGCAAAAGCAACACAAAAAAACACTTGCATCCATTGCGGAAGAACCCAAGTTGAGAAGCGCGTCTGACGCACGCAGTCCACACGTCAAACTGAAGCAAAAACTCTTCATGATAGATTACTTTTCTCTAAAAGAAAGAAGAAAATAAAACAAAAAACAAGCGAGATTTCTTTTTTGAAACGTCTTTCTTTCTGAATTTATGAGCGATGGAACGGAACGGGCATTGAGTTTGGATTAGAACATTAGCCACTTTTACAGTTTTACCAAAACAATAGACACGTGGTATCAGAATAAAGATGACTACATTGTGTGTCAAAATTCAATTAAACCAAGTTCGGTGGTCCGAAGAAAGGAGTGACAGGGGTCGTAAGTACTAATTGAATTGTCAATGGAAGAAAACCGCATTCTTTTTTTGTCTCCTTTCCCATCTTGGCGGGGGCTTCTAAATACGCATGCACAGGCAGAATAGAGTGACATCATTATGAGTCATGTGGACATGGTCTTAAACTGAATTAGGCCGTCTAAGGGCCCCAATGTTGGCTTATGATTACATTAGAACGCGCTAGATTGTGTGGTAATCCAATGTAAAGATAATCTGGAAAAACAACGTGTATAAAAAAAATTGGAAAAATAGATCCAAGAAATGGGGGCACGAATCATGATAATTCCAAAAAATCTGGTAAAAATTCAGCATGTTTCTCACTAAAGATAATTTCAGCAGTGCGAACTGGCAAATCCATACTTCAATATGATCTCATCGATCTTTTCTTTCTTCATTCCATGTATTGCCATGATTATTTTGTATACTATCATTTTCCGACGGTTACGACAGCGGGAACGAGCGAGAAGTTTACGTCAAGCACAGAGGAGTGAAACTGATAAGGTTATCAGAAGTCCAAAGTCCCCCGTCATACTAAATTTTGAATGATTTCAGATCAGTTCGGCACTTCTCGGTGGTGCTCAGATTGCAAGGCAAATGGGCAAACACTTCAAAAACCGAACAGATCAAATTTTATTGGAGATCAGTTTTCAGGTCAGAGTGAATAGTAGTTACAAGCCACGGAAAAAATCTAATAATCAATCACCAATCATCACAATATTATTCACTCCATTCATGTGTTCCGTATATGCTCATGAATTGGTCAGACCTGCCAAATGCACCCATTTTCGTTGTATATTTCGTTTAGCAGGAGCTTGCTCACTTCTGAGAAATTTATAGCTGGAGCAGTCTGACTTTGACATTTACCAGAATTGAATTTGTCCAATCATCAAAATCATAGTGCAGTAAAAAGAAAAAAAAGAAAATTTAAAAATGTCGTATGTATTGCAGACGTCATCGTTCCCAACTATGTCAGAATCGTCTGACGATGGATCAACGATCTCTCCGATGATCAACTCGTTCAACAACTTTCTACCAAAGAAAACTACATATCCAAGTACATCAATACCGGCAATACCAGAATGTGGATCAATGCCGAATTTGACAATAATCGAGAAGCCAGGTATTAACAGAATGACAGTAACAGTAAACTTTACCAAAACCCGTTTTAGAAGAAGAGAAAGATATCGAACTCTCAATAATGGATCTCCGAGACACTGTTGAAATGCTTGACGACAAATATTCTTCAGCGATGATCACCAGGTACATAAGTATTTTTGAACGGTCACTTGACGTTTTCCTTTAGCTTTAAAACTTCCAGATCCTTCGGTGAGGAGCTTGAAGAAATTCTTCCGTTCATCGATGGATCTACCAGTGTGAAACATTCCAGGGAACAGTTGCACACCACTAGGTTACTATCAACTCGTCTTATATGCTGATAAATCCTCTTAATTTTAGATCAAATACCAGCACAACAAGACTACTTGATGTAAAACCAGAGTTAAGGAGTATAAGTGTGCCGAGTATACAAGATGAAAAGAAACTGGGTCAAAAGCCATCGGAAACCCCATTTGCCCATCAAAATGGAACAAATAAGCAAAAGCTGCTGCCGAATCCTGGGATACTGATGAAAAGCAAATCAACAACGTTGTTAAAAACAAACGGGTACATGGACACTGATTCACTCAATAATAATAGGAGTTCACACAAGAAAAGTCTTGCTGACTTATTAGCCAACGACGAATTTTCATTCTCCGATTCTATGCGGGTATATAAAAACCGGTTATTTAAAAGGTATTCAAAAAATATTTGGGAATACTTTTCACTAAATAAGTTACAGTTTGAGTCGTGCAACTAGTGGATGGAATAAGCCTAGGCCGTCAAGGCATATGGTGAAAAAAGCAACAAAACAAATGAGGAGAGAACATAAAGCTACAGTAACTCTTGCAGTTGTGTTAGGTAAGCGGCTATATTCCAAAAGAAAATATTCAAATAATTTATTTTCAGCGGTGTTCCTGTTCTGCTGGTTACCGTTCTTCATATTACATCTGAGCAACTCAATTTGCTTAATTTTAGACCCTAACAGTGATTGTGTAGGGTTTTTACCTTTATATCTTGCTACGTGGTTGGGATAGTAAGTTTCTATTTCAGACGGTTCCCATAATAATAATTATTCATTTTCAGCCTCAATTCTTCTCTCAATCCATTGATCTATACAGTATTTGACCAAAGGTTCCGAAATGCATTCAGGAACATTCTTTCATGCGGGATTTTTAAAAAGAGATGATCTCAATATTATTGCCTCTCTCAAAATGGAAACTTTATGTGTCATTGTCAACTTAATCATTTCGAATTTGTTGAACTTCTCAATTCTTTTCTGTGAAATAAACAGATTTTGTAATCGGTAGAACTCTCGGTTTCATTCTCGGCGACTACTATCCAATTACACTTTGTCGAAATCGTGCTTTCCCTTAGAGTGTAGAAAACGAAATACAAAAGGACATTAGTCCGGCGATCTGAGCGTTTTCTTCATTCAACACTATTGAGACTGACGAACAGTCTGGAATGGAGACTGTTTACTTTAGACGGGGAGAAGGTCATGTTGTTTATGTACTAGTGTCTTCCGGTCAACTTAAAAAGGGTCAAATTACATGTAAGAAGAGTTGAGATGGTTCTTGAACATCATCACGAAACTCAGATTGTTTCGAGTTGCACAAAAAATGATCTTTTCTAAGAAGAATATGTCAACAGTCTAAAAGTACTGAGCTACAAATTTCTAAAAACTCTCAAACATCTACTTCGATCACTTTGTGTCATGTGCATAATTTGAAATTTTGATCATGATCATAGGTTTTTTTCAGTAAGAAAAAAAATTAGATCAAAACTCAATACACCATGATTGCCAAGCAGATTTTCACACTTCCTGGAATTTATTTGCCCAGCAACGTATTAACAGACTCATGCCGTTTAAAAGTCGCTGCACATTTCACAGTGGCCAGGCCTCGACATAGTTTTTGCACGCAGAAGTTTTTTGCGCGCATCTCAATTTCACTTGCGATCAAAAATCGAGGTATCGTAGCTAACTTCACGGAATCAATTCAACACCTGAGTCTCACTTACCGTCGATTCTCCGCCTTTCTCCTGCATTTTCTTGCTTACCCCGTTGCCACACAATATTGACATTACGGTAGAAACTAGAAAAAGGTAGGGCCAAAACCGAACGCGATGGAATGGTAGCCGGCCTCGAGACGTTGAGATTGACACCTAGACTCTGTGAGCGACCGCTCAACACCTCTTAGGACTTCCTTTATTTGGGTGCTGGAGGGAAATAGACGGTATGCCGTAGTTGTACGGTATGGCACGCACGTGTGTAATCTGAGTCATTCTATTCTTTTCAAATAATTCCGGATTCGTTTCTACCGCATTCCAATCCAAATCACATTCATCGTGATACTTCGCTTCACTTCTCTTTTTGTCTCATTTTCTTATTCACTTTTCTTTTTTAAACAGGCGTGTTCGTTTGCGGGTCAAAGAAGAAATTTTCACAGAAACCATCACTGATGAGACTACTACTCTTTTCTACAACATTATGTACAGGTAACATTTGTTTTTCAAATTCATGCTCAAAAAGTGTTTTCTTTTTACAGTTTCATTATGTTGTCAGCTGAAAGATTTCTTGCCATGTGTAATGCAATTGAGTGCCCAGAAGGTAAGCTTATTCATAGATTTTCAATAATTTCAATCTATCAGGTTGACTTCAATATGAATCCTATCGAAGTGGTATTTAACATCACAACGGAAGCTAAACTTATGCACACTTGCAGGTAAATTATCATCTTTCAAAGTCTCACAACTTGTATAGTTTCTTTTTTCAGGACGTATAGCAGGATATTACCCTGTTTCGATCAAAAAATGGTTCAGTGTGGAACACCTGCTGAAAAGAGTCAACTCGAACGTGGAAAGAGACTGCATACCTACTTGTGTGCTCCATTTTCTCTTCAACGACAAAAGATTTTCTTGAGACGCAGTAAATGTATCCAGGAAGTGCTGGCAGAACCACAAAACTCAGATTGTAACAGAAATGACACCGTCTTTGCCGACAAACTGCAATCTTGCAAGTGAGTAATGTAGAGTTAGTTGAATATTTTGGAAGACTGAAATTTTCAGAGAAATGTGCACTCGGCCAGACTGTCTGACTAAAATTGAACTCTCAGAGGTGTCCACCTGCACTTATATCAACATTGGTAGAAAATGCACTGCAGAAGCTGCTCAATTTTTTGCACAAATGCAACAGGTTAGCAAATTTTTTATTTAATAAGACTGTGAAGTTCTCATTTGAGGTGCTAACTAACAAAGAATACCCTATGCAATGTCAATACGACTTGAATCGCAGACCGGAAGGGGAATTGAGAAAAGGACTTCCTATTGAGTCTCTAATTGCACAAACCACTTCTTCAACAACATATGTAACTGTACACCCTCCGGAACTTCCACCGGTCATTGACGGAGTTATTACTCGTACCAGTTTGCCAATCATGAGACGGACAGATCCTCATTCAAAGTCTAAACCAAGACCAACAGTTTCTCAATCATCTGGACCTGTTATCAAGACAGTTATAGTAGATGAACGTGGTGCTCCCGTCACTCCCAGACCTACAACGCAAAAACCAAAAGTGGTTCACAAGTTCTTACCCAACCCTTATACAACAAAAAATCCAAATGCATTGAAAATTGACAATGTGAGAACAACAAGAACAATCATTCCCGCTGGCGACAAGCAATCTCAAACTTATGTCCCATGGAATTTCAAATCTGATGCTGTTCAGGTAATTCAGCGATTTCCAAAATGTTTATTATTTATATACTTTTTCAGGTATCAACCTTATCGAGTCTCTTAGCTCCAATTGTGAAACCAACTGAGAATGTATTGTCTGCACCTCCAGTCTCTTTTAATTTCAAAATGCCACCAGAGCAAAACACCACACAGCCATTTAGAGTGGAGATTAACTGGAATGACGACACTGTAAAAGAAGAGCCCACACAAGCTCCAGGAATTGTAAGACACTAGACATTGTTTTTTAATCACATAGACCAGCATTTTCAGTACGCTTCCCCATGGTTCATCAAGACTCCGTCGTATATTCCACCAGAGATTGAGTTCGCTCATTCATCCTCGAAACCGACAACACCTTCTCCATTAGAAGCAGTGAACCCATTACTCAACCAGTTGAAATCCAACGCTTTAAACTTTACGGAACTCGGAAATCAAGCAAACAACTACTTTTCGGCTGCATTGAGTGCATTCGCGGAAACAAAGAAAGAAATGGCACACAATGACCCATGGAGGACACTAATAGGTTTCTTCGGATCGAAGTATTTACAATAGAAATGTTCTGTGAAATTCTTAAAACTGCTCTAAAATTTCTATTTCGATTGAGATACACTAGTTTCTGTGTTCACTCATTAATTTCAGATGCTGTAGCTCCAACCATCCACAAATTCTCACCTGAAATGATACCTCGAATTCGGGAAGAGATCAATCGCATTCAACCTCAACAACGAAAACAGTGAACAAACATTGCCAACAATTTCCATAACTTATGCCATTCAACTATTTATTTTTCGTCATTACTACATTGGTTCTTTCATTTTCATACCTGTTTCATGATACTAATTCTTTTTTTTAACTATGCTCATTCATAAAATTCGAAAATCTTCATTTTCACAATCATAATTACATAAGAAGACAGTGAACAAGA
This sequence comes from Caenorhabditis latens, assembly GCA_002259235.3. Classification (NCBI taxonomy): domain Eukaryota; kingdom Metazoa; phylum Nematoda; class Chromadorea; order Rhabditida; family Rhabditidae; genus Caenorhabditis; species Caenorhabditis latens. The sequence continues at coordinate 15,393,822 of CM056097.1, read as the reverse complement.
ATTGGTATGTTTGCATGAACCCGCTATCAAATTGTCACTAGAACCACTGGAGCAATATAAGAATAAAGACAAATGCGTGTGAGGGGTGGGCGAGGAAACAGGACTTTCAAATCACAGAAGATTACCAGTAATGAATTCAAAAAAGAATCTTTTTGATTGCAAAATTGAGAATGGAAGGTTTGTTTTGTTTCATAATATTCCATGAAAGCTTGAGAGAACGAAAAAAGAAAAAAGTGCAAGAAAAATCAATTTACAGAGAAAAACAACTGAATAAGGGGCTAAGAGAGATCTACTGTCTGGAATTGAAAAATTTAGACACTTGTCTCACAACAATCACTCAATAATTGGTATTGACGACTATTAAAACGTGGAATTGCAGTTGAAGTTGAAGGACGGTCAGGGTCAAATTGGGCAAGATGAATGTACTCAGTGGAGGCGGGAGAAGGTAACAGCTGATCTTGTGGCGCCTCATTCTGATATATTGGAAATGCTGGGTCGTGATGTGATAAGCTCAGAAACCTGAAAATAATATATTTAATGTGGATGACAAAGAAAAAATTTGTTTTGACATAAAACGGTGGTTTAATTTAGACTGAGAATCAATGAAAAATGTTACTGAAAATAACAATAAATTAAACATTTCTTGGTTCAGAACATAGGATAACAAATTTTCCATTAGAAAATAAAATTGTTTTCCATAAAACCCAACACAAAACAACCACAAACCACGTATCACAGTTTCAACCAGAAGTTAGATAATCAGTTAATACGCAATAGGAATAGTATGAGTTAATGTTAACAAATCGTAGGAATCTCCAGTCAGACCAAAAAATAAACTAATTCGAAAATGAAAATTCCCTCAATCCTAGGTATGGGAACAAAAGAAAGCAAGCAGCACCTACTACTTACTCGCTCATAACCAGCATGTAACTGTGAGCGATCGTATCCTTCCATGTATTTTACCACATTCGGAATTAGAGTGACAAGTTCGCTGAATTGGGGTCTCTCCACTGGATTTGCTCTCCAGCATGCCATCATTATATCGGTATATCTGAAAAAAAACAGTTTTTCATGAATTCACATAGGAATAGACTTACAGTTTATCCGGACAGTATGGTGGTTTTGCCAATCTGTTCGTTTCACTCTCCTGCAGCCACGGTCGAATCAAATCCCAACTTGTCATTTTGTTATATGGAGTTGCTCCACGTGTGAACAATTCCCAGATTACCACTCCAAATGACCAAATATCTGATGGGATACCAAACTGAAAAAAACTCTATAAACACTCCAACGCTTTGTTTTCTACATATCAAGTTTCGACGGTTTGGAAATATGATTCGTATGTAAATGCGCCAAACTAGACACGTTTGTATTCAGTCCACACTATTCACACTCACCCCTCTCTCCATAATCTCCGGCGGGAACCAACGAACTGGTAATTCTCTTTCGTGTGCTTGGACGTATAATTCGGTTTCAATATCCACTTTCCGACACAGACCAAAATCTGCGATTTTGACATGTTGACGATCGTCAAGTCTGAAATATTAAAGGTTTTCTTCTAAATCATTCAGACAAAACTCACAAGCAATTTCTGCAAGCCAGATCTCGATGAATGTACTTTTTGCCGTGAAGATAGTTCATTCCTTTTGCAATATCGAACGCAAACTCGAACAAATCTCTCATTTTGATCGTATTGTTTTCATTTGTGATATATTTCTTCAAGTCTCCATTAGCCATCCACTCGGTCACTATAATTGGGAGATGGGAACTGTCATCCAACGCAATACCAATCAGTCTCAAAATGTTTGGATGACAGAATTCCGACATTGTTTTTGCTGAAAAAAGAAAAACAGCTCCATTTTGAGAAACACTCAATATCCATACCTTCGTCATAGAATTCTGAAATCTTTCCGTCTTTCAGATGTTTACAAACAACTTTCTCTTCGAGACTCTTGCACGGAGAATAAACTGCTTTGTATACAACACCATAATGTCCTTGGCCAATTGGATTGAGTTTGTCCACACGAAGTTGTCTAAAATCCACTTTCAGATCTTGTGGGAAACTTCTGAAATTCATAATCTGTTAGTCTTCTTTTTATGATGAGATATACCTGAACACTTTAACATAACTATCCCCATTCGTCACGACTTGTGTAAGGCTTCCAGGCATGTGTCCCATTCCATATTCGTTCTCAACTCTTTCTCCAAACGGTGGTCTGACATGAGTTTTGATTCTTGGGAAACGGTTTCTCATATAATAGACAATGATTGCCACAATTAGTATGATTCCCAAAACAGAAATGATCGCAATCGCAACTTTCCATCCAGGACTACTTCCTTTCTGACCCTCAGCTTGACTGTTCTTCGGATCAGTTTGAGTTCCTCTATCAGCATGTTGATAGTCAAATGGGAACGAATAGTTCTTCTCCCCAATCATTCCGCTCAAAAACACTTGTTGACATGAATCATCAATGGAATCTCCCTGGGTCGTATCGCATTGAATACTGGAAATAATATAGATTAATATTAACTGGCATTTTGGTTTGTCAATTATTACCTATTAGGGTCAACAACTGTCACTATACAGTTTGTCCCGCAAGCATTCAGTTTTGGATTTTTTAGTGCACGGAATCCCTCGACAACTGCAGTGAATCCGGAATTATTGTTATACTTGTGGATCTAGAATAAAAATATTTTTATAAAACAAACTATTTCAGAATATTCTTACCCATCGCAAGTGTGGTGGACACTCATACTTCAAATGTTTCTTACAAACCGGAACTTCAGATGCAGGTATTGTACGAGCATTATTTTCATCAGCACACCAAGAGCAGTCTAGTGGATCTTGCCATCCACCAAGTTTCAATGAATTACATTCGGGATACAGTTCCTTGCAGGAGATGAGAACACTTTGCAACTGGAAGTTAAAAACATTTTTAGAATGAAAATATTCAAATCACTGACCCCCTCGACAGTAGTGTACAGTAACCGGTTATCCTGAATTCTAGAAATCGAGAATTTTCCAGAGTTTGTGATATTCGTCCGCCAGTTTGGTTTGAATTCAGCATTTTCAGACGGGGAGAACTGAAAAACAAAAAGTTACGGACGATTATGTCACTAATACGCATACCCGAACAACATCCGCATTTCCTGATTCCCTTGAGACAGCAGCAAAATATGCTTTACCGTCAATCATCAAACCTTGAATGTTTTGCAACTCTGTATACGGGATTCTGAAAATTTTTTGTTGTTATTTTGAGACAATGCAAATAGTTTTTTACTTCATCATGAGTTCACCCTGAAGAACATTGTAATCTTCCAACCATCCATATCGATAACTATCACTTTTCGCTGTATGTAGCTGGCAATTATCTAAAGCCTGATCGCGCTGAAACAAATAAAATAAATCGTAAATCTCAACGAAGAGGACATACTCCATATCTAGCGCATAGTGTTGGTGATGATTCATCATCGAGGCGACTGTAAATCAAACAGCCCTTCTTTTTCTTCATTACATCAAACATCGACGGGTACTTGCATTTATTAATTTTGCCAACATTTTCGGAGAATGTGGTTTCTTGACAAGTGTTCCAGACGTTACTGAAGCGTTTCTCAAGATTCGACATTTTGAAACGACACATCACGTGGTTCTGTAAATAACTGGTTCAAACCATAAATTGATAAATATTTACCTCTGAAGTCAAGTTGAGCATAATCACATTAACTTGTCCGTTGGCACTATCGTAGATGGCTGTTTCTCCATGCGAACTGATGTTTCTCACTGAAAATATTTGAAACTTTATTGACAGAATTTGATTCATGCTTACTCTCTTGATCGCATCCTACTAGAATTGTCATTTTGGAGGCCAAATCAGGAGTTTGATCAGCAGAGCACAGCCTGACAATTTTGGTGACAGTGATTTGGTTGTTCGATTGGTCATGAAGGAAAATATCAGGTTCAAAGAGTTGAGTAGAAGTTGTCACAAAATACACAAATCCTTCTTTTTCGAAACTGCTGAGTACATGATTATTGCGAACGAAACTTGAATCTGTGTGGTATGCTTGGGGGTACACAAGTCTGAAAATGAAATTGATATGGATAACAGGACTTGAATATTATGGATTACCCATTATCTTGTCCACTGTACTTCAGCAACATCATTCGATAACTTGACTCCACATTTTTGAATGAAATCGCCAGCATGAGTTGTTCCATATTTTCCAATTTCACGGCAGACGCACTCAAAATTTCTTGGATTTTGGGTTCATCCTCGTGTAGTTGTAGTTTTGAGCAATCTGATTTAATTCCTGAGTAAGTGCATAATCCGCATTCCGTCTCATCACAATAGAATATTTCTGACTTCGAAAACAACTTCAGTTCCAAAAACTTGGTCCGAGGTTGCATATCAAGTGAGACATGACCAACTGTTCGACCTGCAAATGACAGCTATGTCTTAGCCGGAAACAAGTGAAAGTACTCACGTTCTTCGTCATTCTCAAAGATATGGAATCTGGAATGTGTGGCCACTACGAGTACTCCGAAACCTTCCGTGACACCGAGAACCTTCAATTTAGAAATTTTTTATACGAAACTTTCCAGTGTTCTCACTCACGTTCTTATTTTGTATTTCATCCCGTGACACATAAACTCCGTTACTGTTGAGTTTCGCGTTGATTTGTCCGTTAGTCAACGACGTGAAGCAGGTTAGCAGCACTAAATAGCGGAAAATGGAACTTTGAGTGGTCAGCTCTTTCGCCGACATTCGCGACGAGCCGATTTCCATTTTTGATTATCCGCAAGACATGCTGCTAAACGCCTGAAAGTCAATTTATCAGTATTCCAAAAAAAAGAGAAGCATATTGTCGAGAGAAACAAAAAGAGAAACAAAGAAAAAGCGGGAAAATGATGCGTTGAAAAATTGAAACACTTGTGACTCTTCACATAAATTCCTTTTTTCTCTGCTCTTTCTTCTTTTTCTTTTAATGCAGAAAATAGAAAACCTCATATCAGTTGGTGATTTGTAACAGTGCTCTGCTATGTAGAACGATACACACCAAGTATTCACAGTCCCTATCACAAACCAGAAATTTTATGCCGGTATCAGCACAAATAATTGGCGGAATTGTGTCTTATGGAAAAAAAGAGGGAAGAAAATAAAAAACGAGTGGGAGCAGAGGTCCGAAATGAAGATGAGATGGGAGACATGTGTCTCTCCTCAATACAAAAAACTCGGAAGAAAAAGAAGAAAGAGTCTCTGGCACCCATTTCGCAATGATGAGGGGATGGACATGGAGAAACAACTTTACCAACTTTTTTGTGATGAAAGACAGACAGACCATCGAACAATTATGTAAAGCGATTGAGAAAAATCACAAAAGATCAGCGTATGGTGGTTTTGTTTCGGTGAGTGTCAGTTTCGAAATCTCTAGAAACAAAGATTGAATACGTGTTAGGAGGAGAACATGAACAGTTGCTTTCTCTTGCTACATTCTATTTTGTTATGTCTTTTCTTTAGTTCTAAACAATTTTTTTGGTTCTAAAGTGATATAATAATTGCATCGAAGGTTTTGTATTGTTATCTATTGAAAACAAGCCAGGAACATATATATCAACCTTCAAAAAATCCTATTTCTATTGAGAAAATCAAAACAAATAAAAATCGATTTTTTATGGGTCACATGGTTGTGTAGCTTATCATGGAAAATATTCGACCCGGCACACAAATATCATAACACATATTGCTCTCCTCTTTCCCAACAAAAAAACAGTACTTATTTGTCGGGGTTCTAATAGAGAAACTTTTTTGTAGAAGTGATTCAGAGAGGCTTAGGTTCACGAAACTCGATGGTTGATAGTAGAACCGAAAGGATTATAATCATGGGGGGAGACAAATGTCGGTAAGTGAGTCATGGAGAGGAAAAGAGGAAAAACGACAGGAACATTGACCAACTACTACTGATCGACCCATTTCCGATGACGCCTTTTTTAACAATCGTTTTGTTCTTCTGGTTGGTAAATCGAGGAGAGAAGATAGGGAAATTAAAAGAGACTTGTGAAGTAGTCTGATTGAATGATGTCATTTTTTTCGATATCAGTGCGAATTGTATTGTCTTTCAACCTTTCCGCACTACACGTGAATGTGTGCAAGTTTGAATTATTTTGAGTTTTCAAGGTCAAACTGATGAGTTTGACATAAATGGTTGTTAAGCCCAAATATTTTGAAAAATATTGTCACCTGATAAATAAGAAAGCAAAACTGTCAAAAGATTATATGATTCTCAAAATAGCTAGCTGTCACTTCAAATTGATTAAAAACTCAAAAAAGAAATGTGCAATTAATTGTTTTTGTCTAAATTTTTCAATACAAAAAGTTCGAGCTGTCCAGTTTACAAAAAAGACAAAAACCAAGAAAAACCTGTCAGAACACCAATAAAAACACCGCCAAAAAAGACAAAAGATACAAAAAGCTGTCATTTGAAAACAATGCTCAATACGGTGCGTGAGAGCAGGGTTAAATGTTTAGATTGGTGAGAGCCTAGAAGAGAAAAAAAACGAAAAAGAAAGCAAAACATCGAGGGTGAAGAAGGTTTCGGGAGAGGACGAATTGGAGAGAGAGTACACAATACAAGTGCTTTTTCAACGGAGACCCAGACACACAATGGATCTTTCGGCCAACCGGCCTTCGACGCAATGTCGTGTTCGTTTATCGATTGAATCATGAGACATATAATCATGTCGTGCGGTGGTTTGGTGTTGAACCTCTCCATTCTCCGACCGCTTTGGCTATACGTATGCCGACGCACCCATATGTGTCGCAAATGAGTTTAAACGGAAATGAAATGACTATTGAACTTCCAGTGGAAAATAGACTGTGACGTAAAAGAAAATGTTTAGATAAAGAAAAACAATTATATTTCACAAAACTTGAGTACAATTTTCAACTCTGCCGAAATGAATTTCAGGAACATTCCCTTTTATCTCAACATTTATTTTCAAAATTACTAAAAATTCAAAAACTATTTTTACGTATTTTTGACATAAATTGTGAAAACTTTTCATTTTCAGAACGTCTACAAAAACATCCACAAGAGGAATCTTTGAACCGAGCCTACCCTACTTTATACTTATTTCTTCGAAAACGATTTGAAAATTTCCACACAGCTAATTTTTTTTTCAAAAATATGTTTTTCATGAATATACCGTAAAACGAAAGAATGTGTTTCAAACAGATACAAAATTTGCCGGCATTTTCCTTTTTGCAGCGGAAGAGAGGGAGAATAACCTTTCGTGTTTGCCTTCCAAAATATTATAGCTGGCAGACAAATATGGAATGATCAGGAAAAAGTATAATGAAAAGATGAGACGTAGACGGTTTCCTGTTTGATTCTCCGCACAAAAATAATAAAGAACGGTCTCTTGACCGAATGCTTCCTATGATATCAACACTAGAGGTTACGGCTCTTGAGTTTTCGAGAGTACTTGTAAGTATTTAGTCGAAGAATGAACTCTCTTCTTACTTGGCAAGACATTGAGAGGTTTCGAGTAGTCTAAAAGTTTGAGTATGGTAAATTTCACCTAATTTGCAAATATTTTGACAAGTAGCCCCTCAATTTTCTTAGATTTTCTTCAACATTGTTTTGTGTTGTGTTTCAATCCCCGAACTTTATTAACAAGATCAATTTGATTCTCGACTATAGTTTATGCCATTCTGATTTAATTCATTATAAAAAATGATGCTAGTTTTATTGCTGATCCTTGTCTGCTATAGTTTCAAATCTCGTCATTTTCTTCAAGTTTATAAACAACTGAAAGGGCAAAATCATAGACCAAATTCATTCTAATCCTATTTTTATTTGAATAAGTTTTTTGAGTTGAGTGGTCTCAAGAAAATGGAACTAATTAATGATTTTTAACTCAAGTTTTTTTTTTCCATCTAAACTCAGCTGAGTCAAAGTTTACATTTCCAGATGTCTCTGTTCTTTCTAATATACTGTGAAAAATTACATGTCTCTGACTTTTAGTTACTGAAATTGAGTTAAATTAAAATAATTGTGAAACAAACACAATTTGTGAAAACGAGTTAATTTCTAAAAAAGGTCGGCAATGCTCGCCGCTGTAGTCTCATACGACTGCTTGGTTGACACTAAATTGAGTAAGTGCGCCTCTGCAAAAAATTGAATTCGGTATTGCGAAACGAAACACATACCAATTCCGCCTTCTGATGGAAAGTGGAGAAGAAGAGAATGTCTCTTCCACAATAGGGGGTCTCTGCGGAAAAACAATCGTAGCAAACGTTTTTTCTAGAATAAGTGTAAGTATGTAACAAAAAGGAGAATGGAGAAATAAAAACGTTTGAAAGTTTGAAACATGGAATGCGATAATACCGCACGTACATACGACGGCCAAGCACCCCACTTTCAATGTTTCATTCAAGCGAAAAAAACGTCGTTTCCGTTTTTTCAGTTTTTTTTTCAATTTTCAAACTCCTAGAAGTACTAGAAAAACTGTTGCGAGCTACCCATTTCACAGTTTTTCACAAACAAAATATAGAAAAAGCGTCGTGAAAGGGAAGAGTAGGCGCTCTCAATGTCGTGTGGGTTTGTGGTATCGAATTTCCACATTTTCAAATTAAAGCGTAGCGTCATCAAGTCTTTTAGGACTTTGTTTGGAAGTTTTTTGTTTGACCACAAATCAGAAACTGTTATGATAGGCGACCTTTTCATGGAATGCTTTGAAATTTGAGAGTTTCGTAACCATACTAAATAATTCAGAAAACGAGAACAGATTCAGATTTGGTCATTAAAATGAGTTCCTTCAACTGACTTCCACAACTATTATTTGAAAAGTTATAAATTTGAGTGTTCAGAAATTGATAGTCAAACTCATCAAAAATTAAATCAAATAGAAGTTGAAAAAAAAGTTTACACTTTTATGAATTGGGGAAAAAAACTGCACAATAAAACACTTCTCAAGTTTGAAATATTCATTAACAAAACAATGAGCCTAATTATTACTTTCCCATTCAGATGCCGTTCCGTTTGAAGCATTTCATATCCCCCTTTTCTCTCATCTTCCATTTGTTCCGTGCAATCTTCTAACATCAAACTGAGATTTCTGCTGTAGGTTGCCATTTTTAGATACAATGAAAGGGGAAGCACCAGCTAATGGACTACGTAATCGTTCCATCATCCGAGGCCACGTTGTGCAACGTAGCTGATTAGGCTAAGGATTAGGGATTGCAACACGTTGTTGGTCGGTCGACGCGATTAGTTTCAATCCGAAAATAACACTTGCACTTTTATGAAAACCGGAAGGAAACTCTAAGAAACATGCGGCGGTGGTCGGAAGTGTACTTCGGTCAAAGTTTGGAATAGCATGTGTGCTTTGGAGAATCGTGAATCAGAATCACGTATTCTAGGAAGATGGGAATGTCAAAAAAAGTGAATTGCAAGAGTAATGGCATAAACTTATTATAATAGAATTATTAGAATACCGAGACAGAGTTAGTGGAAAAACTCAATAGTTTCAGAGAAATGTTAAAATGTGCGAACTTTGGTATCATCGCCGGTATAAGTTTGTCATTTATTGATGTTTATGGCAGAATGAGAATAGTTTTTGAAGAATAAAAAAACATCATGTTCACTGTACAACAATTGAATTCTGACTTTTGCTATGAAATATTAATGTAAATGAAAATTTGGACATCTTCTCATTGTCTATATAAATGTCCTATCAATATGTAGTATATTCATGATTCCGTTTCAACTGATTTTCAGCCCCTTTGTTTCAAAAAATTTAACTTTTTCTTACATCAATTGTACATGACTTCTGACTTAACAATAGTGCACCCACCCACACTACAATTTACTTTGAATTAATGTTTGTCTGTATCCTTCTTTCTGTCTGATACATTTCAGGCTAACCCCTCATCATCGCAATCCCTTCACTTTGATGTCTGACTTCCTGAAAGAAACTGAAACATCAAAAGTCCCAATACGAATTTGTTGGAAACCATCGTGATTTTTATTTCAGGAATGCAACACGTGCAATTCCATGTTTTCTACATTTAATTTGAAGTCAAGATGTATTCCACTTGGTTACGTAGACAATACAATCTTTGTAGACCATGAACTACCCCCGTTGTGACGATGTGCCCCAACCAGAAGTCGTTCGGGGCCCGCTGTTGCAGCCAATGCTTACGTGCGTCGTACAAATTCTGGGTGCACTTTAAGGTTTGTTCAGTGTAAACACTCCATTTATCCAGACGTCTTAATTCTTTGACCACCGTTCTGTATTTACAAATTTCAGAGAGATAGGGCGACTGATCCGCTTCTGATCGACTCTAGTTCTGATCCTCGTACTAATTAATCAAATAAAACGGAATCCCTTCATGAAAATATACGAATGAAAACACAAAACAAATTAAAGTAGGATATAAGCGAATTTACGGATTCAAAATTCGAATGTTGATATCGAACGCTTGGAGGTGTTCCCTGTGGTGTGAGCTACACAATCTTCCCAAAAGTGGAGGGCGGCAGTCACAAATCTGTGTCGTTTACGATTACACTAATTTTTGCTGCTGAATATACCGAAATACAGGAAGTGTCATAAATGAAGCCTGACATTTGACTGATTTACGTTATATGTCACACAACAGTCGGATCAACCGGAAATGCAAAGATCCAGCACATATGGGTTATGGTGTCTGGATTAAGCTTCGTTATTTTGTTGGTTTTTGTGTTGACCCCCACAGATCTTCGAACAGGATAACTAAATAACAAGAAAATTCGCTCGTGCTACGGTTTCATCTAACCAAGAGGACCAACAATTGCAAATTAATGAAATCCAAACAGATTACTCATGTTTCTACAGCGTGACCGCATTCTCGAAACTGCAAAAACAAGCACAAGTATCGGATACCCTTCTGTTATTCTTTCTTTTAAATGAAATTCAGTCAAATGTCCATTGGAATACTAGTGTTCTTCACATATCATTCACATACTCAAATTGAATTTTGTCCCTCACAAAAGAAGAGCGGAAGAAATTGTTTCCCAATTGCTTGTAGTAGTTGTATACTTTCCTTTTCTTTTTTTTTCTCCCTCCCCCACTACAAATTTCAGTGGAGAAATGATCCGTGAATGAGAAAGCTTAACCTTTTCTGACTAACTAGATCTTTCTCTCACTAGTAGTTTTTTTTTTCAATTTCCCGTGCTAATCTGTGTTGAAAGGTGTATAACATGGAATCAGAGAAGGCGAAAAAAGCAGATCAGAATAAAGTTGCGATAATTCTTGTTTTATTTATGGCTGCTCGGTCTAGAAATTGCGAGAAGAGGGTGGAAGGATTACAAGTCATATCAAATGTTTCTGAGAAGGGTGACCCATTTTTTTTCGAAATGCGGAGATCATACACTTTCATGGAATTGTATTGCTACATATGTTCGATCTTACAAAACATCGAACAAGGAAGCAATAAATCTGAGCAATCACTAAAAGTGGGCTGTAAAGACAGAACCGTTTAAAAGATCGCAAATTGAACTGCAGAGACGAACTTTGTTTTCAAATGTCACGCTTTATTTTTAATTTCTTAAAATGTTGTGACAAGGTGGTCCATGCTGTCGGGTATTTGAATGGATAAGCTCTTGCTTCTTGACACATTTTCAAAATGTCCCCCCGCAAACATCCAGACACTCTCAATCTGTCTTCAGCGTCATTGTCCAGACTACAATGATAACCTACGCAAAAAAGTGCAAGTTACTTTGATATTGTGTTTCTTATTAAGTCCAAAAGAAGGATTTAGATTTGTATGAATTCTTTGTTGAGAATACATTTTCAAATAATTGCACAAAACAATATGTACACGTAAGTGAAGAAAAGCAGCGCACATTCAATACAGGCTGAAAAGAGAACGATTCTTACAGAGATCTTTGAAATCATAAAATGAGATTCTTCGTGTGGGATGGAAGTGAGATCTGGGGTACAATTGATAGTAGAAACAGAAGAACCGAATATGAAGTGAGATCATTGCTTAGAAATCTGATCACCCGAGACGACGACAAATTGTGGGAACAAGTCGAGATCTTACTGACGGTATAAATACATACACAGTGCTTACACATCTATAAAATACCTAAAACCTATACTATGAAAAAATATTGGCGGGGGTGAAACCGGAAACAAATAAATAAGGAAAGAGTACTCGTAACAGGATAGACAATGAAATGGTTGGACATTTGACTGATTATGAAGGAGAAGTGAAGAACAGGAAAGCGAGCAACGGGTACAATCCATGAGACCATGGATCCGATAGAAAACTTCAAACATTGGAAAGGTAGGAAGGGTCTGGCAGTCTTACAGGAAAAACTTAAACAAAAATGCCTAGAGAAGAAAAATCACTGTTGAAATTAAAAAGTGGCTAGAAATCCCGTTAGAAAACAATTGAATATTAATTATAATCTCAACTGTAATAAATGTCGGTAAGTTCTCCTCCTCTTAGCATGGTCTCTTTGTTTTGCTTCTGCATCTTCAATTTGTTCTTGCTCTTGTTCGGTGTCTTCATCTTCATCTTCATCTTCTTCCTCACTTTCCTCTACACTTTTATTCACATCGTCTTCATACTCCGCGTTTTTGTACATCTTGGATTTACCCAATGGTCCCAAGTGATTGACCTTGAATACACCAGGCCGGACCTGTTGTTTGGTGTCAGATGTCTCATCATTATTCACAATAACATCCTTGTACACTGGTTCTTGCTTTATATTGTTGTTTTGAACAAGTGCGTAGATCTCCGCCTTGAGTCGCCTCACTTCTGCATCTTCCTGAAAAATAGCAAAATGAGTACATTAGCTAATCCCAATGATGCTGCAAGCCGCTTGTTGTTAAATATGTTTACTTACCAGTTTTTTGAACATGCAGAAATGTGGTGCTTCATCTTCGCCACCAGGACAGTCCTGATGATCATCACATAACTCTTGAGGTTCAATGCATACAAGTCTCTCATGTGGGTCGTTCACATCCTTCTTGGGACATGACATCATATCTCGTCCGTCAATCATGCATTTTGGATCATCTGAAAAAAGGTTCATGTTTTGTTTGAGTTTTTTTCACAGTTCCATTTCCTAGTATCTAGTTTTTTTCTAATTTCTAATCCTTACTTTTCCAAAGCACAAAGGGAGTTCTTGATACAGGAGGCAGACGGACTTGTTCAGCTCTTTTGTGTCGCCGTGGGTGGATGGGTCGTGGTAATGAGTTCCTTTCCTGAAGAAAGAGAACGTGATGTCGGAAAAAGAAACAAAACAAAGGGAATTTAATCAAAACTGGGATACTGGGAAGCGCAAGAAAGTAAATAGAGGTTTTTTGTACTTACATGTTCCAGAGCCGAAATAAGAAAAATAATGTAGGGAAGAAGAAAGAGTGTGAACCAACGACACATCCTGAAATATAAATGTATATATAGAAATAATGAAAATTTTATAAGCGAATACGGTATTAAGGTTTGAACGAAAATTTGAAAACAAAAACAAAGAATGATAAATATATAATAATGGGATATGAAGAGTAGCAAGTCGAAGAGAAGAAGCAGTAAAAATAGGGTAAACAAAATAAGCATGTTTCATTAAAAGTGACGAATATATAAGTAACAAATAAGAGGAACAAGATTTTCAAAGTAAAGGGTGGAGAAGGAGAACAAAATATTTCTCTCCTTATGAGTTTAATCCAATTGGATAGTAGGTTTCGGGTGCGCAGATATGAATACTATTACTAGCTCATGGTGTTTCAATGACTTGAAAAAGTGGGTGGGAGAAGAGAGAGGAGGAGATTTATGAACTGCTTATAAAGTCATTGAAAGGGAGGATAAGAAAAATTTGCAGAATTACGGGAACGCGTAGTTCAACGTAACGATTTGGGAGGCGAAAGGGCTTCAAGGTAGTGGGGGAGGAGATTGAAAAGGGACACCAAAGGGAGGGCGATTTGGAAATGAATTAGAACATTTTCCTGATGTCACAAAGATTAGGAGCTGTAGTTTGGGATCGCATACTGCAACCACCGACACTAACACTAAAATCTAGACCGTGTTACATTTTGACGCCTCCAAAATACGATCGGTTTGTGTCTGCAAAAGCAATCACCTCACTTTGAAGTTATCAGAGTAGGAGACCAAAAAAATAATAAAGAGAAATGAGATTGTAGCAAAAAAGAAGAAGAGAAAGGGGTTGGATATGCCTAATTGGTGTACTGATCACCACAATCCACCGGATTTAGAGCCTTATTTGTGATTGTCCATGTATTCCTTGGTCGATTCAAGCCGTGACACTCTGCTAGTTTCTGATGCTGACGAACTACAGTATACCAGGAGGGATTGGGAGTTGGAACTTTAAGATTTAGCATACATTTTGTACACATTAAAAAGGAAAGGGCTATGAACGAACATGTATTCCGGAATCGGAAACATCAAACAACAAGACGTTTGATCACGAGAGCACATTGCTTGGAAAATGAAGATATTCGAATTTACGAATTAGTACAATGGCATATTTTAATCTGTTTGCAACAAACACAACGCGTAGAATCCTATGATTTTTGTTTGCTGTGATTCTCATAGTACAATAGGATTTGAAAGTTTCGATAGGCTCAGTGTGCCGTTTTTGGACACTTTCGGATGTTTTTCAAGTTTGAAGGGTTTCAATAGTAGTTGTAGTAGTATAGTAGTAGCAAGAATTGTAGAATTCGTAAAAATTGAAATTTGGCCGAGGGAGATTGTAACGCCAAAAGATCAGCTCGAGAGATGAGGGATTGAGGAACATTTTGGCACGAGAAAGGCTTTACATGTTTACAACTAGTCCTACGGTAGATTGAAGAAAAGTCAAAAACCAGGAAGAAAAGTCAAAAACCAGGAAGAAAGGTCAAAAATACGGGAATTAGAGGAAATGAGAAGAACATTGGCTACAATAGGTCTTCAAAGAAGATTCAGATTCATTCAGACAAAAAACTTAAAACGAGAGCGGGAGCGGTGGGCATGTTTATAAATCTAGAACCCCAGATCCCGCCCCTTCTGTGAATGAATGAGAGTCTAAAGATATGCGAGGGGGGCTCACGGAAACAGAAACAGAAAAACATGCTAGAAGAGGAAGAGACATAAAGAAAAGTGTCTGGAAGAGGAGTGGAATGTGAAGAGCCCTTTAAGTTTTACCTTGAATCGCGCAAAATTTGAACTTAATTTCGATGAACTCAATCAACTCTTTTCATGGTAGAGTGACGTCGTCAAATTCGTCTTTTTTCAAAATTGTTTCATGGATGCTTTCTGATTGGAAAAGTAGATCTCTGGAAAAAACCTTTGAAGTCACTGTTCCATGCAGTGAACCTAAATTCATGAGTAATCCAATCAAAGGGTACCGCTAATGGAAGATTAAGATACTCTTGTTAGCTAAATGCTAAACTTGTAAGTACCCATTTGGTCCCTTTTTGGTTCAGTTGATCGCAATGATTCATTTTACTTCTCTTTTGTTATAGTCTAGGCATGAAAACTGTTCGATGGTTTTGTTTGTCAACTTTCTACAGATTGCAGAGTGTCGATGAGTATACCCGGAATCTGACTTGAGCGTTGCACTTTTTAAGAGTTGTTGAATATTCAAAGAGGTCCACGGATTGCATCAGCAGTAAAAATAGTGGATGAGTTTTCGGGTGGTGTAGGTGGATGAGGGTGGAAGTCAAAAGAGGCGAGAGCTGAATCTCATTAACTTTTCCGTTTACCTTCGTGTTTTTTACTCGGAGCGTGCAATAATTCAACCTTCTATCCGTAAATCACTATCTTCTACTCTTCTCTCTTCATTTTCTTCGAAATATGTGCTTAATCGTCAAAACATGAATTGAGTGGGTCAGCGATATGTGACGTACTTTTGCGATCCTTGGAGAACGAATGAAATATTTCTACTCAAATCAAAGTAAACGTAATAAATCCGCACCTCATCATTTTGATGACACCAAGGTACTAAGAAAGTATTAAAATTCAAGGATTCATCCTATTTTTAAACATCATAGCCCTCGCCTTTTCTGTGCAATAATAGTGACTTTCATTGTTTCCTCACACGGATTAGAAATCCCAGTATGGTTTTCATTTCAATATTTACTACGTACACTTTGGAGTAGGAGTGAAATCTAGGAATTCATTTTCAACAACTACGTAAATGTCAAATTTAGATCAGTGAATAATCAGAAGAATGAAGAAAGATAATGAAAATGAATGAAGGGGAACTTCAAAACATGAAAACTCAGAAAACTTGTACGATAATAAACAAGACGTAAAAAACTAGCAGCTTTGCTGTTTGAATTATAGCAAAATGAACCGGATTTACGTTACTAGCAAATGTGTGGGAGAGGTGTGTTGAGACTCTTTTCCCAAAAAATGTCTTCCGGGACTTGCAGCTAATTAGAATGACGGGATAGAGCCGTCGGTACGGAAGAAGTGTTATCAGGTTATCCTCTGTTTTTCAGCTCAAATTCGTACACAACGGTGTTGACAGTCAAAATATAACTGAACACATAACACAAAGCCGACGATCAAAGTTGCGGATATTCTAATTGTAGACCGGAAAGAGGAACATTTATTTTATGAAAATGAGTGTTTAGATTATACTCGAATATCTTGGCATTTTTCTAATTACTTAAAGATTTTGAGATATTCATGTTCGTTTTTTATTTCTTTTCATGCTCCATCGTTCGACCCCCATTCATTTCAATCCCTCCGAGAGCGGAAACCAAAATCAGCAGAGGAAAGATTAGAGAGCAGTCAAGCCTTTTCAAAAAGGTTGCAACCAGTAAGATTGAAAGTCTAATCGGATAAGAATCTCTTTCCAATCCAATTAGAAAGCTTGTAAAAACGAAGAGAACTTGAAGAAGAGTGCGTTAGTTCGAAGAAAAAATCAAGAAAAAGGGACGATACATTCAGAAGGATATGGAAGAAGTAGAAGTTGGAGGATATGAAGTGCATCCTTCCGTATGCCGGATGTTTTCCTAGATGTCAATCGGTGACTCAATGGGTGCAAGTGAACATGCGTTTGTTTTGCGTTCAGAATCAAATTGTGATTTTTTTTCCTGCAACAAACTCCATAGACATGAACTAAACTTAATCTAGAACAAAATTTAATCATTTCAACTAAGCCGTCAGTTGATACTATGTCTGAAACGTGTTCGTTCCGCGAGACGGAAAGCGAAACATAGTCTAGGCAGCGTCAGATGTTGTACTTATTCATTGACAAACAGGGGCTTGACAATCGAGCAGTATACCAGAGATAACTGACGTTATTTGACATCTACGGTGCCCGATTCTGACGATTCGTTTCAGCGTGGACGCTTTCCAACTACGTCGTTACTCTCATTCAGAATTAGGTCAACTTGTTTTTATCCTATTAGTTTTTACTAATCATCGGAAGTGAAAACGAAACGTAGAAAAACGAACAAAAAATAACACGTGCTATTCACGCAGAACAACACGCCTTCTTAGACTTAGATCAGGTGGGAAAAGTTTCAGATCTAAGGAACTTTAGTTCCTTGCATTAGCAGAGAGAAAAATAAAGCTATCAAAAATCCGTCGAGTGAGAATACTAGAAATGCGTACAAAAAGTAACTGAAAACAAGCTTAAGAGATAATGGTTTAAGGAAGGGCTTATACTCAATCATCTATACGATGCTGTCTATAAATCAGAATCAGAAATTCAAAAATCTCAAATGAAGAATATGGAACAGAGATCTCACATGGTACAATGTTACGTGAAAATGCTTTTATTTGAACTGAACTCGGACAGGATAGTCTTGTTTTCTCCAAATGGCATCAAAGATTCAAAAACATACCCCCGATTTTAAGAAATCGGGCCCGCTTTTCAAATGTGAAAATAGTAATTAGACGAGGGAAAAGGTTCAATTATGATTTTCAAATTGAATTTTCAGAATCCTCTTCTCCGCGTGAACGGAGAGTACTCCCTCCACTTCACTTTCAGTTCAAGAGTCAAGGATCCCTAGTTCCTGGTTCTGCCCTCTCCTTGTTTCCAACTCCTGCTGCGAACAGAATATAAAGTGGTTGCTACTTTTGGATACTGAACTATTGGTTTCTCGTGTGCCCAGCGGAAGTAAAGAGAACAAACTATCAACAATTGGTGCTTAGGTGTACAAAAATGATGCCAACATGTTACAGTTCCCTTGAGTTTTTTTTTCAGATTTAGTGCCTTAACTCAATAACATCCTGTTTTCGTATCACGTTGTTTCAATTCACAATATCAATGAATGAAACGACATTTTCCGACGGTTGGAGGTTAATACGTACGATCTATGCTTCCAGTTCCCTACAGACGGTCTTGAATGTCACATGCCTCCACCGGTTTTGTGATTTCCGGAGGACTATAGAAGAGTTTCTGCCGTCGCGGCTTGCATACTTATCAGTAGTGCTTGCACGGTGGACATTGGCCTTGAATGTCAATTCATTCTCTCGCAAAACACCTCATCTTGTTGGTAAATGAGTCTATGTAACAAAACGAAGTGTGGAACAAATTTCCCTATCGCAACTTTTTAATTCATTTCCGAAATGTCTTAGTGTTGAAAACCATGCCGATCACACTACTTACAGACAATCATATAACGAAAAAGACGATAAGAAACAAATTGCGCCGTTAGAAGTCAGTATGCTCACGGAAATTGTACCAAGTTTGAATTAAAAGAAAACCTAAGAAGAGCGTAAAAAGCAATTGAAAAACTGAAGTTCAAATTCAGAAACCAACTCGATTACTCTTGGGTGGTGGAAATAGAATGAATAGGTAAAAATGAAATTGGATGAAGTTCATAGACTGGATAATTGAAGAGATGACCAAGTGGTTTTGTTGCGTTTTTAGTCATGTCTATTCCAATTCAGGCTCTCAAATGACGTCGACAAGCATAATGAATGAAATATGACAAAACAGACTGCACTACTGAAAGGAACAATAAGGAACGAGTGGGGGTAATGTAGAAAATTTTCTCTTCTTTTAGGTAAATCCGCGTCAGCGTCTCAGTGTACCGGATTTGTGCCTATTCTTATTCTGTAAATGTTTTAAGTGGGTGACTGGCTTGATTTGTTGTGTGCCCACCCTCATTCGACGTCACAGATCCAGAGTCAATTGTCAACAGAAGGAGTCTACTTTTCTGTGGGTTTCTTACCAGATTCCCCAATCAGATGCATTCCGACTCTTCACGACGATAGAAAATAAGTTTAATAGCAGGAGAAACTTTATCCCATGGCTTCGATGTTTGATTGTTTGTTGTTCTAGTTTTGTTTGAATTGTAAGCTGTACTCGACTTGTCCTTTTAAGATTGATAACTAAGGTTGAGTAAGCTTTTCGAGATTCGCATGACCACCTGCTGCAAGAGTTTATTCATTCAGAAACTAATGCTTACTCATTAGTAAACACATTAATACTACTGCCTGATGGTGACAATGGGTTCGAAGAATCTTTGTGTTGAAATGAAAACATGTTTTTTCAAAAAAAAACTTCGTTCGTGATGTTTGAGGGAGCGAGAACAAATCAGGTCCAAAAAATTACCGTTACGTTATCAAAGGGGATCAAAACCACCTTCTTGCTATGAATGAATTCGAGGAGTCATCAAAAAAGAACAAAAGATGAATGAAAAGAGATTAATATTCTCGTTTCTATTTCAGAGTATTTCCTTGTCCAAAACCAACCACCCACCAATCAAGTTTATATTCAGAAGCCGTGTTCTTTTTGACCCGAAGATTAGATTAAAGGATTAGTAAAAAAGCTCATCCTTTTCATCGGAAAAGTTGCGACCATAGACTATAATCACAATATTTCTGATTTGTTATGTTGCAGTATGTTCCTTATTCCGAGAAATGATAGGAATTCGTTCTAGAACTTTCCAGGGACAGTGTATGACGACTGAACTGAATTGGCAATCAATTGCTCTTTCGCTCTTCGATCACAAAACTGAGACTCCGCCTTTTTTGGCCGTTAGTACATTATTGAGGGGTGCTTACGTAGAAAATACCGGTATTAATGATAAGAAAGAAATGGGCAGAGGCACGTGTAAGATGGTATAAAAGGGAGTTCTAATACAGTCAAATCAAGACAGCTTGTCCATCTGCCGCTATGTTTGTCAAGTCTCTTCTTCTCCTTTCCGTCGGTGAGTTGAAATAAACACTATTTCAGTAAGGTACAGAAATCGCTCCAAAGATTAGAAAGTAACAAGTCAGCAGCTCAAGTTAATTGTATCAACATTAGTCTGCCTACAATGTAACCGAATTTTGAGGGTGCTAACTCAATTCCAGGTTAACTTTTTCTTTGACTTTTAGTTGTGATTTGAGCTATAGACTTTTTGATCAATTTGAACACTGATGCATATGCGATTTCTGGAAGGCAGAACAAACACAAGTTATCTAAAGGGGTGCTGTTCACTTTCAAACAGCCAGAGAAGTCAACTAATGAGAAAATAAACAAAATCCAAGAATCAAAAGATAGACCCGGAAACCAATGATTAATCTAACCACTATCCATTTTTCGTTCTAGCCTTTATATGTTTATGTTTATGTTTTTGTTGTTGTTGTGAGGAAATGTTAATTCTAACCGGATAAAAGTGCGATAAAGCTCACATTAGCTCAAATCATTCTCGAGTCATCCCACGTGAGAATTGCTCAGCTGTTGTTTTGAACTAGTAATGGTAGATCTGACTAGAAAATTATATATCACTTCTGATGCAGAACAATAGAAAATTGAAGACTAGAGAATTGAGTTTAAAAATTATGAAAATTGAAATAAAAATGAAAAACTTGAGAACAAGAGTACTGTATTTCAGCTATCGCGTACGTCTCCGCTGATTGCCTTCACTGCATTTGCATGAGAGAGTCTCAATGCAAACCAATTGGATGCCACATGGATGTTGGATCCCTCTCCTGTGGATACTACCAAGTAAGACTATAAGACAATAAAACAACTGTTAAAACACAAAACCAGAATAACATATGAAAAATTGAAAAGTAGAACGCGTATTTCGTTTTTCTCGTAACATGCTCACCAGAAAGAAACCATAAAAGGTGTTCGGTGGTCTGTTGATCGTTTTGGAAAGAGGAAACAAAACATTGCGTCGAAATGTCCTCCTGATTTCGAAGAAAACAGAGTCTTGTAGTTTGACTATCTGCTAAGTTAGTTTTCAATAACTGCACGAAAATTTTGTCTCGTTTCATAGAATCTCATTCTTAAAGGCTAGAATCTAAACAAAATGGAAACGGTTGAGTGGACCTCACACTCCCCCGATTATACACATTTTCTTTTTTTCATGTGTGCAGATCGAAAGTTCCTAATCAGTGTAGCAAAAAGAATATAAAAATTTAACTGCATTCGATGTCACTGTGTAAATAGAGAAAACCACGCGGTTTCTGGACTGATAAAGAGCAAAGACTTGATTTCTTTAAATGTTGCGTGCGTTAGATCAGAAAGATAAGACGGACAGAAAAGAAGTTGAGAATGTTATCACCGGATTTTGGATCACAAACTATGCTAGATACTATCAAAACAGAGATGATGCGGAAGAATAGGGAATAGGAAAAAAAAAGTGTTCAATGAATTTCTGCGCAAACTTTTGGAATGCAGACAGCCCCGGTCAGAACAGGTATAGAAACGGAAGAAGGCGAGGAAGTTGAACTCGTAGGAATTGATCTTAGATTCTAGGGTGCATACGACCAATAACGGGATAATGGAAATTATTTGTTTACAGATCAAGATCGGATACTATGAGGACTGCGGTCAACCAACCAAGAAATCCGGAGAAACTACTGAGGCTGCCTGGAAGAGATGTGCTGACGATCTCAGCTGCTCCACCACCTGCGTCGAGGTGAGTACTGAATTAGAAGCAGTATAAGTAGAAACAGGATAAGTGGCGAAAAATGCTTTTTTGGGATTTTCGAGTGGGTGTTGCAGCTTGAATTCTGCATAATCGCAAAATTCCGGATAGACTATGGTTATATAAATATCAGCGTTGATCCTTGGGGAATCTCGTCATCCGGAAAATCACTTTTTTTGAGAAATGTCATCGACCGGTACCACTCTCAATTTAGTGCGCAGATTACGTGGCTCGCCCACCTGGGATGAGAATTTTTGACAAACGTGGTTGTGCTGGCATCATCTGAAAAAAGCTTGCCTGCTAATTGTCTGCTTAATCACGTCACACGAATTAATGAGAAGAGTTTTGTCTGATTCGACGGAACTACTAGAAAATGGAAGTAGCTGAAAATAATTCTAGAGACAATGTCGAAAATCACAAAAATAACCTGTCCCAACGTAAACACACACACATGGCGAACGAGTCAAAAACGTCATTACTAGGCTGCTATTGCGAGAGTGGCGGTCGACGTTGACAAAATGAAAGACAATAAGTACTTATTGTTATCAACACCCAGAAAAATAGCCCCTCGTCTCATGAAAAAGTAGCAAAGCAA
This sequence comes from Caenorhabditis latens, assembly GCA_002259235.3. NCBI lineage: Eukaryota > Metazoa > Nematoda > Chromadorea > Rhabditida > Rhabditidae > Caenorhabditis > Caenorhabditis latens. The sequence goes on along the minus strand of CM056097.1, from coordinate 15,371,353 downwards.
GATTATGACGGAATACGCTTAACCTAGAGATCTCCACTATTTGGCACTTGCACTTTTTTCAATTTCTGAGAATTAATTCGAAAAGAACGGCGCCCAATAGCTCTTGGAAAATAAAAGATGAAAATTAACTGATCGTTTTTCAGAACTACTACAACCGTTACAAGAGCCAGTGCAACGGACTCGGAATGGGAGCTTGCCAGGTAAGGAAGAAGTCTCGCCTACGCGAATTGTTGATTTTGCTGTGGATGTTAGTGAATTGTGTGGATGGGATACAATCTGAAGTTTTAGGGGCGGGAGTGTCTAGTTGTTCAGCTGAGGTTGCCCCAAATTCTGATTTTTGAATTAATCACTCCTAGTCAGGAAGAACATCTTACAAAGTGATGGGATAGGGGTCAGAAAAGTTTTAGACATCATTGTTCGGATAGAGATCAGTAACAGTCTATGACTAAGATCCTCTGATAGTGAAACTAATGAATAGCTAACTACACATGTGGTATTTAACCATGAAAATAACTTGATTAAGATCTCTACTGCACAGTCAGTCAATTTTTTTAGAGAATACGTTAGAGGATACCACTAAAACATTCTGGTTAGCATTTTTGAAAAGGTCCTTTTCGAAGAAAAAAAGAACATGCTCACTTATATAACTCGAATGACCACACGACTGCAAAGCTCTAACAAAGGTCAAATGACCTCACGACATTTGAGAACAATTTCATGTGGGTTAAATTTAACTTCAGTAAGACTGGTTTTGAATTGACGTAAATATGAAATTCTAGCAAGTGATATAGTGTTCCACGAAAAATAAGAGTTATAAATCTCTTGCAAATTCTCATGTCCATCGAGTTCTCTGGGACGATTCTGACGACAGACGCCACTACAAAAGCGTTGACTCTTTGACAGCCAATTACATCGGTCACGATCAAGTATTTTTTATATATTTCTGTGTATATGTGCATAAAGCAATTTAGAAACGAATCGAAAATCAGAAGGCTACGATACTACGTAACGGGGCATAAGTAGTGTTGTTTTTTACAAAAAAAAACAAAATTGTGCTCACCGCCACAATAATAGAGTGTCCTTGGTTTTTTGATTGAACAAAGTATGTCTAGTCTAACTTTTTGACTATTTTAGATTATGGCTCGTAACCACAACGGAGGACCACGCGGATGCCACAACGCCGGAACTTTGGCCTACTGGAACGGAGTCCACTCCTGCTGCGGATGCTCATAATTTCTTGAATTCGTCTTGTAACTCAAAACTACATCTGTCAATAAATTCTCATTCAAAAAACATCGCGAAAATTGAAAACAATGAGATCAAAACATAAAAACACTGATGAGATCAAACTCCCGTGACAATGTTTGCAGCTTTTCTTAAAATAAGGAAAAGGTTCTCTAAGAACCACATTTGACGGAAAAAAGAATTTCAGCATGAATGTAAAGGGTAGCATTTGAAAATGACAATTACAGGAGACATTTCCTACCATGTTCAAAATATCACTTTCAACATATGCATAAATTTAGAACCGAGAACTGGAAGCAAAAATATTGGGAGAATTTCCGAAATAATTGAGTAGAGCAGAGAAGGTCAATGGGTCAGAATATGACATCAGAATGAAAGAAATGGGAATAAAAGAGCAAGAAGATTTTGAAACTAGAAGGAGCAAGTATTTCTATAAATAACTTAATAAAAGTCCGAAAAGGACCACTAACTATGTCACAGCGTCCCTGAAAAAATGTACCTCGACCAAGAACCGCTTATTTTCAGAATTATTGAGATTGTATAAATAACAGACTGTTGTCACTTTATCCATTCAGACTGTTCAATGATGCATGATGCATACGATATGTATTTTTTAAAATATTCGATCGAAACAGCCTTTCTCAAAAACTTAAGTCGGATTTGATTTGAACTAAATAGGAAGACAACTTTTGCGTTTAACCTAAAACATCAAATCTGGAATGGCAGTTCCAAATGTTTACATTTTGAATGTAAACACAAATCTGAAATTTTGGTCTTTTTTGTTCCTCTATCAGAATGAAATTAGGAAAATAAATAATCAAAACACCAATAACTTTAACAAACTAGCGAAGAAAACAGATCAAGCGGGACGGAAGTTGAAAGCTGAGAATGAGTATTCTAGTGAGTTCAATAGTTGAATTTTCAAATGAATTGCGATGAGTTAACACTACTGTCTACTAGAGTTTGCTCAGAAAAAAAACGGATGGAACGGGAAAAGTACACATAGAATCACAGTTTTAGTCATGAAATCAAAAAACACTTCGAATTTTTGATCTTACAAAAATTACTGATTGTAAAATGTATAAAGCTTGACAGAGATCGAAGAATGTGACCACAGGAACCAAAAAACTTTTGAAAATATAAAGTTGCTCTTTGATGGTCTACAGTATCCGGAGTGGTCAGACAGGACAAACATCACCTCGTGAAAAGTGTCCAGACAGCCTTCTCATAACAGGTGACCGTGAAACACAGAAGAAATTCTTTTTCCGAACACATGAAAAACACTTTTTTTTATTTTGATTTCGTTCTCAATTGATATCTTCCTCTGAGTCTCTGGTGATTTGTGCTTTGCCTCTGTGCAAGGTTTTTCTTCAACACGTGAAAAATTGCATCATGTCAGAACGATCAAGCCGGGAAATGTTGGTCCTGTCACACGTGACCTACTCAGATAGCAACACAAACAAAACAAGAGATAACCAACGTTTTCATTGAGTACAGTGACAGTTGTAACTAACACCCAACTGATGTGACGATAGTGAACATAGCGTCTTGTATCATATCATGTCATTCATTTTCCAGATTCTTAGTTCAGCAGGATTTGCCAAAGCAATGAGTAACATTACATCTGGTTTCAAATCTTTTGATCCGCCAGGAATTCGGTGCATTATGGTGCAGAAACAAAACATGTGAAAATCGTATCAGTTGTACTCGAATGCTCGAATAACAGACACAATATACAAAGTATATAAAATGTGCTTGAAAAACTTTTTTACTACTAATGAAAAAGTAAAAAACTAATCTTGCATGATATTTACACTCGAGTAATTAGCGATAGAGGAAGTCATCGTTTGACATTTATTACTCAGCCCATGTTCTACTACTTCTCCAGATTCCTCTGAGATTTATTGATGTTGTACTTTTAAACGGACTTCGGAAATTTTCTAGTTTTTGAGTTCTCCACTTTTGAAAGTGGCAGTATGAGAAGAGAAAAGGGAAACTAATCAATCGGGTTTCACGGGAAATTGACAGGTTGCTGAACTGAAATATCGCAACGTTTTACAGAACTCTTATCAGCATGTAACAAGCTCTGAAAGAACAGAACAAGGAAAAAACCAATAGTGCTATTGTGTTATTATCAGTTTAACGTTGCTTTTTGATTTTTTTTTCTTAACTTTCTTCAGCTTTCAATTTTTTTTGTTTCTTATTCCGAAATAAGTGTCAATTTGAATACTATTTCCTTTCATTGTGAGATTAGTGTCTAATTGACAGAAGTGTTTGCTATCATTAAGAAGTGTCGGTCTTTTGTATTGATGTATCACGTAATGAGTCAATATAGATCTCAAATTAACTTAACGACAGGAGACAGTGGGCGAGGTGACAGTAATCCAATAGAATTGTATTTGCACTCACAATCCCCCTTTACCAAACAAAAGTATTATCGGCCGACCAGTGTACTGTAGCCGGATTTTTTTCCTTTTTTGTGCTAGACCAATCCAGTACAATCCAAAAACTCGTTGTTTTTCGTGATTTTTTTTACTTTTTATTTCACTAATTCTGACACATCACACATTAAGGTGTTGCTATTACTACAAGACTGAGCTTGCCTTATTTTTATCAGCTTAAAATGGATGATCTCATGAAACGACTTCAAACAACTCTGGCTGCTGAAAACATTGACCGTAATGCAATTGCGTGAGTTTGATCCTTTTGGTTCTTATTGAGAAAGTTTATAAGATTGCCAAGTTTTTGGGGATATTCTTCCATTTGTTCTTTCAAATAGATTTGTGGGCGCTATTACTAATGTTAAAACTAGAAAGGATGATGATGAATAATCTGATCTGCACAGATCGAATCTAGAAGTGAAAAACCTGTGGTTTGTGATTGAGACACGCTCCCATTAATGTGTAGGATTTCCAGAATTATCAGGCGGAAAACAAAACAATATGAGTAAACATTGAAATGACTAGAACATGCAGAAACAGAAAAACAAAAAATGAGAAGATGACAGGGAAGAGCAAATTGAAAATATCTCACTTACCTGAAACCTCTTTATATAGATTAAGCGATAGGGGAGGAGAGATTTTGAAATGAGAAATCGGGTCAAATCGTTCAGAAAAAACATCTGGGCCTTGAAGGGTACAATTTCCTTCACAAAATTCTCAAATTTAAGTGATGTGGTAGATGAATCACACCCGCAGAATTCGGGAAAAGTTTACCTCCTTGGGGTGCAAATTCATTCCTCACAGGTATTCTAGAGCACAATTACAAATATTTCGCTTGTTTTTCTCCGGAATGAATAATAGTAAGCATGTTTTTGCAGAAAGAGTGTGGAAATGAATCCGTACCGAAGACTACTTCACGAAGTGTTGCTTGAGAGGAAGGATCTACTACGTAAGCAGAAAAAGATGAAAAATAATAAAGTGTTGCACATTAGAAAAGGTCATAACTCTTTCCGGTGGTCTTTTACGGAATTAACGATCAACTGGCTATAAAATAGTGAACAAATTGATAAATCTCTAGTTTTAACGGAACGAAGTTTAAACGAAATGGACGTAGTGCATCAAAAATTAACACGTTTCAGTTGTAGGCTCGAGGATGAATCTGGTGGCGTTGTTTGACACGGAGGATGCATCATCAGAGATAGAGGAAATATTGGTAAGTGGTAGTAACCAAACCAAAAACTACACTATACTTACAAAAAACAAATCAGCTCTTTACTATGCTAGGATTGGGTCAGCTAATACTGATTTTAAATCTGAGCTTGGTAACTGGGATAGAACATTGTGAAAACTGATTTGTGAAGATATCGGAGACATTTTATCCTGTTGTATTCTTTATTCATTTTTTTTTGCAATAAAAAAAGGAATACTGAAAATGTTGAATTGTTAAATGACACATCATACGACATTCAGAAGAAAACAATAGTCTGAAAGAAACAAAAGCCAGATTCTGAATCAAATCTAGTCAAGTTGACTCAAAACTCTTCAGAACTCAATAACCTACTTTTGCAGGCGCAATTCGAGAATCCTACGTTCCCACTGGAAGAGATCAATACAGAAAAAGATGAAGAATGGCAACCTTTGGAACGAAAATATAAGGATGGGGTCAATCAAATCAAAGAGGAGATGCTCACAAAACTAGGACACTTGGAGAAAGTAAGAGGAAGTGTCCTTATCCAAGCTGTCATTTTCTAAACGATCATCGGCATATCGAAACTGTGAATGTCAAGTCGGATTTTGGATTTACAGTTGGAAATCCTTAGAATCCAAAGAGCGCATGATATATAGAAAGTTCCTCTGTCAAACGATGACACTGATAAGAAATTAGAAAAGTTTTAATAAAGGCTAAGCAACATTTTGATTGAGCCGGGATAACTTTAAGTAGCTTTTTCTCTGGTGCCCATTGAGTTGTGATACTATTTTCAGGATTTGGAAACATCATTAACCCACAGTGAGAAGATTCTCAAAAGCCATCGAGACTTCAGACCAATTGATGAAAGGGTATGTCACTTTCATCTTTTGAAAATGCTATGAATTTGGACCTTGTGCTGAAAAAAGACAAATGCGATGTTAATCCACAAGAATTACTTTCTGTAAAAGATCTAGGAAGTTGAAAAATCATGAGATGAAGAATAGGAAAAACAACAAAAGTATCAGTTTGTTGTGCTGAAATTTATCCTTTCGAAAAGCTTAACTCAATTCATTCAGTGAGAAAAATCTACTGTAATCCAGAAAATAATCATCTCACATGAGTTTTCATCAAACAAACGAACTATCGTTTTGAACATTTCCATGCACTTTCATTATGACATCCGCATCCAAAGAGATCAAGATTTTAGCTAAGAAAGTCAAATGTTTGGATTAAAAACATACGTGCATGACATTAATAACAATATTAAATGTTGGAAACTGACAAAAAAACACAAAATACGAAAAACTACGATATCCTTAAAAATATCAGCGGTTCTAACGTCTGCCATTTGAAGAAAACCTCAATTTTTATGTGTTTAGGAATAAGAAAATTAAAGAAGGTTTCCGTACCAAAGAAAAATATTACAACTAAAAGAAACCCAGTGTTTGAGTCTTTTGTGAGATCACATAAAAAATTCAAGAAAAATCATGAAAAAATTATGTCATAAAATTGTGTATTTTCAGGACTACTGTAACATCCGACAAAGTATCAATAAACATTTCGATCAGGCCAAAACTAACCTTCGTGGAGAAGCTGCAACTAAAATTCTTGTGCTCCGGAGAGACATTGAGCAACAGGGGTATGGACTGAACTCTAATAAAATTGATCATACACCGCTGAAACAAAGTTCTAACTTTAATGAAGAAATTTCTAGTTGTACCGCCGTTAAAAGTGCGTGCCATTGTTATTTTCTCATCCTAGACAATACGTATCATGGCATTAACAAATTACTTCCACAACATAATATCCTACCAGACAAACGATGACACCGTATATTCTTAACTCAGATCAGTGGGAAATAACACGATGACATGGGTAGTCTCTAGGGTAGAAACGTAACAAAACATTTACAAGCAGAAAATTTTCTAAATGTTGTGTTTCATAACTCGTTCGAGTTGGAAATTAATACTTATGACAAATAGTTATTGAAACAACACTAACCAATATACTAACGAGACAATGAACACCCACATTGGATGATTTCACGAACACTTTAGTTCAGAATCACTTAGACAGCCAGCCGCATAAGATTGTCTTTGTCTGATTAAACAAAGTCTGTTCGAACTTCAAATAAAATCTGCAGAGTTAAATCTCACAGATCTTTCAAAACTCAGATAAAAAAATTTGCTTTCAGTCGGAAACGTCGTAACTTTGACAAGAATACAACGGACACTCTACAAAACTGGTTCCACGATCACCGTCAAAATCCGTATCCTTCCGACCAAGAAAAAGCAGAATTAGCAAAACAGTGTAATATCAAAATTTCGCAGGTAAGATCAGCTGTATGATTAGACAGGTGTGTGATGTTCAAAATTATTGTACACCCAAAACAATATATGAACCATGGAAATATGAGACTCACCTTTAAAAATCCTACCTGACGTAGAAGTCTAAGAGCTGGATGCCGAGAGGATGAGTGTGAAATACTATCTTGAACCGATTAGGACTACGGGAAAGTAAGAAAATCTTGTTAGATGCTTTCGCTAAGTGATGTTGACTAGACTTGTGGTTTGTGCACGGTCATATTTATTTCTTTGCGAAAAATGATGGAACAGAGGAACCTCTTGTCATCATAGACCTTTAACTAAGTTGTATGATTTTTGCATTACGAATTTCCATTATTTTGAGAATGAACTAGACTTGTGAATCCGATTTTGAAATATCACAGCATAAAACAAGGATTCATTCATGTAAATAAAACATACAACACCTTGATATATTATCAAAGTCATCAAATCTTCCTTTTGCCAAAAATCACTGCGTCGGCGGCGGCACGGATTTGTAAATAACAATAGTTGACGAAAGTGGCAAGTCTTATCCTGCATCAAATCCAAATATAGTCAGTCATAATGAATCAAACGTCCTAACAGTGTGTAAAGTAGCAGATTTCATAGATTAGTGTGATGTGTTGCATTTTGTCCAAGTGTTGACGAGCCACAGATTAACAAAAACGTAGTAGAATGAACAACTATTCCTGTTAATGTTTTGTTTTCAAGGTGAACAATTGGTTTGGAAATCAAAGAATTCGTTCAAAGCAGCAAGCTCTGAGAATGGAAGAAGAGGAAAGAAGACGTCTTGCCCAACTTGCAGCAGAAGAGGCGCAAGCTATGCAGAATGCACTTGCTGATGCTACAGTAGTTGCATCTCAGAATCTGGTCAACTCAAGTCTTCTCAATCTGCCTTTGGTCAATCCTGCCATGCAGGCTATGGTTATACCAACTGTCCAACAAACTGTTATCAATAACACAAATGGTGAGATTTTCCTAACAGGTATAGTCTCATTCCCTCATTTGTTTTAATAACTGCTATTACACATTTTCCTTTTTATCTAGATTCCAAAGTCCCATTTTTCTTGACTTGTTTACACTGAAACATTTTGTGCTTTTTCTAACCACAAACACAGTTTACGACTTTTTAATTTGTGTTATCACTCCGATTTTCCAGGGTTTCTTCAACAACCAAACTATTTTCCAGTCGGAGGACAGTTGCCATTGACTGATAATGGAAATGGACAGGTAGCTCTCAAAAGCATTGACGTAATGACCCGTCGTTCTCTATTCCAGCAGTTTTACACGACTGACTTTGAGACCTTTGGACTTGTACAGCAACAGCAGGATGTGGAGCAGCAGCAGCAGCAACAGCAACAGCAATTTACCGCCATGAACTATTTGGGATAATTAATGACTTTGATACTAATTGAATCGTTTTTTGGCAGAATTATCTAAACTCTGACATTTGCTCTTATTTATATGTTTGCTGAAAGCCAATTTTTGTTATTTTCAAAAAATATTTATGTTTAAAATATAATACATTTGGAATAAAAATAATAGCATAATCAAGTTCAAGGAGAGAAAACACTGGGACTACACATTGTTTTAATACAAACTCTTTGGGGGTATCTAGGCTATGAAATAGACATTTTCTGATGATTCGTTAAAGTATGTTAGAGTGGATGATGGAGTGAGGATAAGTGGAATGTAGAATTAAACAATTCGAAAAAATAATTAGAAATCTCGAAAATAATTACAATCGAATTCAATTCAATAAAACGCTTTCTTCTGATGTCACTGGTGAATAAATGAGCCGTTATTTGGTAAAGTATTCGGGAGAGAGGGGTTTTTGACGGGGACAAAGGTAAAGTAAAACATTGCACGGTTTTCAACCGGTATACATTGCAAATTGAGTACAATAAATAAGAAGAGTGATACAATATTCAGACATCTGAACTACACACTCGCACACTGGGGGTTATATGGAGAGTAATACTTTAAAAATTCCCAAAGAATCAATAAATAGATATTGACATTATAAGTAGACTAAACAAAAAGTGGGAATCAAAACGGGAAGACAAAAAAATGTGTTCTACAACGAACAGTACATGGAAGTATATCTTGTATCACAGATATCGGGAAATGGGACCACACTGGACCGACAGGACAATGAAAAATGTACACAGGGTATTGACTGGAATAGAGAGATGACGCATGAAATTACGTTTATGCACACAAAACACATACACAGATAACACGTCGTTGTCTGCCTGTCAGATGACTACAAGTTGTAAGGAGGCAGGAATTTGTAGACCAGTCGCTGCTTCTTCTCCGGTTTTTGGATGATTCCTGAAGTTAAACGAATTTATGAATAAATAAGTTCAATTCCCAGTGCAATACCTTTCTTGTAGTATTGACGGAGACTTCTTGACAGCTTATCGTAGTTCATCTGTGAACGGTTCTTTCTTTGTCCCCAGTATCTTGCGAGCAGAAGAGAAGACTCGATTTTGAAAGTTCCCTCATCTCTTTCAACCCATCGGACACAGGTTCCGTATTGCTTTGGTTGGTCGAGAAGCTCACGAATGAACTGCCAGAGATGGACGGTTCCTTGGTGGCGAGTGTAGGCACGGTCATCGTCGTCTCCTTCGCTTCCATTGCACATGGATTCGATCGGAGAGTTCATGTAACCAGGATGATGGAAAAAGTTGGAAAGGTTGCAGTTTGGAGTGTTCATTTGAAGATCGAGGTCATCATCATTCACTGAAAAGTAAAACATTATAACAAAATCCTTTATATTTTTTACTAACTGTCTTGGCTGCTTCCATTGCTGCTTGTGTCACTATTGCTCGGTGACGGCAGAACAGTTCCTTGTTGGAAGAAGCTGCCCATCGACATGTTTGGATACCCTCCTATAAATAAATTTTACTTATTCAATTCGACTGGCTTCCGGTTAGCACTAACCGTTTCCATTGAAAAATGGGTGATTCGGGTTCTCAGTAGCTGCCATGTTGTTTGTTTGATTGTTGGTGTTGGCCATCTAAAAATACGAGAAGGCTTTATGAAAAACGCATTGAGCAAATAGGGACACACATAGGAGAAGAAAAAACTTCGCGTCGCACAGTTGAGGATGACATAATCAACATTAACATACCCAATTAGTTTTTGATTCCATGGAGTTGTTAGCAGCGGTCAATCCGGAGCTTTGCACAGTCACTGATGGATGATAAGATTCGAATGCTGAAATTGTAATAGATTGACGTTTTTCGCTTAAGCAGTTTGATGATAACAGTAAGACGATGATTCGGAAAAAGGGCGTGATTTATGTCCTTGCTCTCCTAATCACATCATACCACACGTAATCTGACGTACCGGTCTTCCACACTTGGAGTTGGGCGTGCAACGTGTCTCCACCCTCCGGCAAAAACATTTCAAAGTCTTTCTGACTCATTCCGAGCAGAACACGACCGGTGACAAAGCAGTTTCGGGGAGGTTGAAGAGAGAACTGTTGGCACATCTCATTGATCCAGCGAGCTCCATGTTCAGAGGTCCAAACATAAAAATCTGAAAAAATGATCATTAATGACTATTCTTCGCTGCTTAGATTTTACCAGTTGGAAGTCCCAATTTGGCACAAGTGGTACTGATGTCCTGGATCAAATGACGGAGAATCAAATCCCTGTAGATATCCATTTGTTGGGTGTCAAGACCGTTGTCTTGCGCAATCTCCGGATTGACATTGAAATTGAGGATGTTTTCTGAAACTTTTTGTCTGTTGATTGGTGTACTTATAAAACAAAAAGCGATGATGCATGTCGATGGTCTTCCGCTAATGACCTACAGTCGAGTAACCCTGACACATTTCCATTTATATCTAGTGTCTTATTTTTCTATCCCTCTATCTCTTACTTTTGTTGTCTTTTTTTGGTTTTTTTACCAAGTGTTATTCTCTGATCCTTCTCTGCGGCGATCGCTAGAAAAAATGTTGACCCCGATCAGAACTAATTCGGTAGCCGCTTGTTCGCATACACAAAACTTTCACTCGTCAATCCAGGCGTGCCGTCAGACCAAGAAAAAGCTGACCTGTGCCTAACTACCCTAATCGAACCCGAAAACGTGTTTTCTGAAAGTATCCCGCCGATGAAATGAGATGTTTTCCAATGAGGAACATATGAGAGAAAGTCGAATGAAGAAAGCGAATGGGAGTGTTAATAGAAACCGTGATTATGATTGACACCGATGAAAAGTGGTCGTGAATGTTTATGAATGTGTGCCTAATCCCAGACTACAGTATCCAAAACCAACCTTCAATTTCGTTCTTCACGAATACGCTGTCATCGGCATCCTTTGAGAATCTCCGATTGTATTCAAGAGTTGGCATTGGAAGATTGCAATGCATATCCATTGGATGTTGCTTGACGTTGTTTACCTAAAAATCAAAACTGTTGTACATTGTGTTCTTGTGTATCATTTTTTTTGATGATGTTGCAAAAAAAGTCATTCAAAAAGTCTTTCTGTATTAATCGGGCCTTATCAATTATTACCCCAATGACGTAAATAGCGCACACGTGCTTTACTGTAACAGAAAATGAAAATGAGAGGTGAGAAATTGAAATGTAGAAATGGAAAAGGCAAGTTTTGATGTATTTAGAATACTATTGTCATACAAAAACAAAATTGCAGAATTGAGAGCAAAATGACCATTCGTACTAACAAAAACAATGAATCAGAGGAGGAAGTAATGACGATTGATAACTAATATGAGTCTTCTTCAACTCGTTCTCAAAATATATGATTTCCTAATTTGATTTTTTCTAACACAACTTCAATCAGTTTTCCAGAGTAGTCATAAAATAATTAACGTAACCACACCCAAATTGAAAAAAACCAACAAAAAAAACTAACTTGATCGATTCCGAAAAGATCATCATCAAACGGGAATTCACTTTTGACAAACGGAGTGCTGGCAGTTGACTCCGTTCCCGAGTGTGGCTCCGGGCTCATTGAATTCCATCGGTGACCAACTGAGCCAGTGCCGTTCATTGGTGAAGAATCTATAATCAAATGATTTCAAAATGTTGGAATAAAAGGGAAACTCACAACTTCCGTACTTGTAATCCAAGTTGTTGAACGGGAATCCGAATTGGTTCAAACCATGAAATTGGGTCTCGCCTGGAAGTTACGAAATAGTATTATTGAAATATTGAAACTAAGAAGATACATACAATAAGCAGCAGCCATGTTGAGTTAGTAAGAGAATGAGAGTTGAGAGTTAGTACTGTAGAAGAATACAGGCAAGACCGAAGAGAGGTGTCGACCTGTTTATGCACTCGAGCAATAACGAATAAAGTGGCACTGCTAATCAGTCAACCTTTATTTTATCGCCAATTCACTCTTTTTCCAACCCCTTCTGCGGCTCAGAACAGTTATCAGCAGTGTCGAGCGATTTTTGGCGCGTCCAAGGTTGACAGTGTTTGACACTCTTAATCACCGACGCGGTCAGTGTCACATGAAATAAGAGCTTTTCCAGAAATAAGCCGTTTCGATGATAAGTAACGAATTGGAAGTTTGGGATGGATGGCGCCGATGGAAGAGAAAAAGAGAAAGTATACTGAAACTATATGATCTATTACCTGACTGTGTTTATGTGCCAGTTGGCGGCCGAAAGAATAAGTTTCGATTGCGTCAAATAGGGGCAAGAAGATTTTTTTATCAGTGAATCATATTGCACACCGATTCAATGTTGAATTGAAAACTGATCTAATTGCCGAAAAGAAGTGAAACGTCATTAGGTGAAAGTTATGTTCAAACGATGACAAAAACTTAGGAGAAAGTAAAAAATACGATTTTATGAAAATGATTTCACAAATGAGACAGGAAGAAAAAAGCAGTTTTTCTTTAGAGACGTACCGATTTTAATTCAATCAGAACTCATATTGAGTTCGAACAATGAAAACCGTATGAGATGGAGGTGTCCGAAAAAGATGAGTCAGGATGGTGGTGTCTGACACCAAGGGACCTCTCAACAATGGTACAAACCTCGCCGCCCTCAATTGAAACTTTCAATGCAAATGAACAAATCTTTCTTATTCATACTGCATAGATAGATACGAGTAAAGTAAGAAACGGTGGTGTGTGAATAGAAAAAGAAATAAATTAAAATGTGATGTGCTTTTTCATTTTATTCTTTCGGTTCGTTTGATTTTTTGAGCCTCCAAAGCCAAAACAGGTTTTTTTGTCATTGACATTGTGGTTCGGGAGCACATCATTAAATCAACAAAGAATAGAAACGTGTTCCAACGAACTCACTGATCAGAGCATGTTCCAGCAAGTTGCAATGAAAGGCTAAAACTGATTGCAGATGTGGATCATGATTTGCGTGGGCGATACTTTTCCAAATCCCATTATTTTTCTCAGGAGACAAACACACATCTTTTTTTTGATGATTGTGCAACTTTTAATGTTTCTATGACGCAGTATCGTTCCCTATCTGGGGAAATTGTTAAAATTACGTATTCGATAATCCATCTTGATTCCCTAACTACAGTGTTTCTTAACTCTTGATAACTTTCTCCTTTTTTTCATTTTTTAATGCATAAGCCTGCGATAACTCGTGATTGATTACGAAGTGAGAAGAAAGATTATCAAATGATTTTGCACCATAAATCACGTAACCTGTGTGCATCGCGCCAAAGGCAAAAATCAAAACCTTCAAAACTAATTCTACTGATAAATGTAAATGCGATCAGCGATTTTTTTTGAAACACAACATTTGTGAGTTCAAACAATATCAAATGGTAAACAACAAAAAATGGCAATAGGATTCTCAATGCCTGAAAAAGTTTAAAATCCATTCAGTTCTTTTTTCAAAGCGAACTGACTCATTTTTGTAGCCAGTTGTCTTTTTGGCATGTATTGCATAACACAATGACAAAAATACACTGCCTCTCGCGGAATTATTTGATTTAGTGTTTTGTGCTTTTCGTCAAAAATGAGGCAGCGGCAATGCGATGAAGTGAGTGAGAGAAAGGACAGAGAGGTCCACCTGAAGTCGTTTTGCAAACATCGAAATGACCGGCTACCGTACGGCGCCCCGCAACGACTTGGTCTGCCAGTCAGAGAGAGAGCAACAAACAAAACAAGAATGGCTGACCGGGCAACAGCTCTCGCGGAGCGCTCTCACCTTGCTCCAGGAGCATCGCCCCCCTTCTCTCCGATATATTTTCACACTGTTTGACCGGTGGACGATACTTCAACAACGAGCCACTGTCCATTTGATGACAGTGGCGCCGATTCTTTGCAATTTGTATGGGGGGGGGCTCGATTGGCAATTTCGAATCAGATGAGAAAAAACAAACATTACGGTAGAATGGTGGAAACTATCGTTTTCAAAAAACTTGAATGAATGAAGGGATGGCGATGCTGATGGGAAAAATAACAGTGTGAATGGGGGAACAGTTAGAACTGTAGATTTCAGAAACACAATAATATTAAGAATGAGGATTCGATACATTTGAAATATCTTGTGAGCGAGAGATTTGAAAAATGGAAATTTTGTTTTTCCTACTGTATAAACCCCCCCCAGCTATTTTTACAGTACCGAACGTAACTATCAAGACTTATGGCAAAAAGGTCGATTCAAACGGAAAGTAGAACCTTTCGATGGAAAAAAAAACCAAGAATGATATTGAGCAGAGTAGACAAATTTATAATAGTCTCAGAAGCATAAAAGTCCAGGCACAAGAAGTTCAAGAGTGTTCCAAAACATGACTCATTAGCAGCAAGAAACAAGTTGATCACAAAGATTTGACAGATTATGACGTTACATGACGTTTACAACATCAAAAAGTTCAACATGTTCCAGAAACGATTAAGAATAGAACATTGATGCAATATCAATCATACACAATATCATAAGGACTATCTAAATAGAAAGTGAGAATCATTGGCATCATCATCAATCGAGAAAAGAGTGAAAATGTATTTCGAGAGTGTTGACATCGTATGCCCGTTGCTCAGTGTCGTCCAAGACTCATGGAGCCCCCCCCCCCGTAACCGGCTGCGGCGGCAGCCACAAGAAGCAAAAAAATTAATTGTGGACAGACCCGGAGGCGGTGCCCTCCGCGCGGCTACCGCGCAAACTCTCCTCCACCCGCGTGCACTCTCGCGGCTCTCAATACCGACGGAGCCTGTTTTTTTCCGCTCCAGGTTGACATGCATGTGGACAAAAAAAAACGATGGCTGGTAGGGGTGAACCCATTTCGAAACGCTTTTTTTCAGAGAGAGATTATTGAAGGACAGGTTGATGGGGAGAAATAATACTGTATGGAATCCAGGGAATACCAAAACTTCTACAGTACTTTACAAATTTAATCACGTTAATCAAAAACTTATGTCTCTTTATCGTCATTCATAAATTAGTCATCAAAAACTATTACATCACATATTTCAACTTAGAAGCGGAGGTATCATAATATTTGGGCGTCATTCACTTGGTTTTTCACATTCCAATAACAGATGAAATTGATAAGTACGATCATACAAAATGGTTAGAGAGACGAGCGGAAGAAATATGTTTTATTATAAAAGTACTATCTGAGAGGAAGCGATAGTTCGGAAAGTACGAGAAAAAAACGAACACTACCGCGATTCTTGTGTCTTACATATGGGGAATGTCTGGTGGAAGGGATCAGGACTGTACAATAAATGGAGTGAAACTGATTCGAAGAAACAGTAGGTCATAATAATTGACTGAAAACAAAAGTTTTGAAAAAATTTCTGAGAGAAGCTTCCAGAAAGGAATATGAAAGACAAATTGTGAGAATGAAAATGAAAGGAATCATGTTCTTGTCAGAGGTCAATCTTATTGATGTTGTCCGAAAAGTGGCCCTCCTTCACTCATTCCCTCCACCTAGCCCCTATTTTACCCCTAACGAGGGATCGAAAGAGATGAGGGGCCGATTTCAGGTGAAAGTGCTGGCGCGGTGCGTCACGAGAAAAGTGAAATGAGTGAAGAGCGAGGATCCAGGTCATGGCCTGTCTCTCTCTGTCTCCCGTCCCGAAGAAGCCGTGTACGATCTGTTTCTCTCTGTCTTCTCGTTCGACCCGTGCGCTTCTCTTGATCTCATTTTTACCTCATACGAGATTCTGGCGGAGTGTCGTTGTCAAGACAGTAACCGAGAGAAAGAGAGAGCGGCGACTGTGGGATGAACGACGATTTTCTTTACCGACTAGTTTACTTTCGTTCACTTTCCCGGACACTTGCGAGAAAAAAACACATTGGAAGGAAGAATAAGAAGAAGAAGCAAAAATGATGTATACACTATTTATTACTATATGAAAAGAAACGTGTACATCGCCACACTTACTGTCATTTCACTTTTTGACGAGTCTTGATGAAAACGAAAGGTCCAGCTTAAGAGGATGATCAGAGTGAGCGGTGGGAATGGATATTGGGAAGAAGCTTAAGGGGTTAGAGAGAAACCGAAAAAACGAATATTCATCTTTTGAAAAGAAAGAAAGGAACATCACATGTTTGGTTAGTGGGTGGGTTCTCGTTGTCTGGTAATTGTAGGGTTTGTTTGAAATATAAAGAAATTTAGGAGAAAAAAGTGGATGGTAGCAGTGAAAAAGTTAGGAACTTATTCCCTGGACATACATACCCATTCGCTAAAACGTATTAAGAAAGGGAAGAGAAAGAATAAATGGGACAACAGATACTTTTCGAGACTGAAGCACCTACAAAACCGATAAAGTGCAATCATGAATTTAAAAGAAATGACACGACGACGACAAATCGCTGATACCATCAAAATACTGAAGAAAAAGAAAGGATATTAGGGTGTCGGGTCAGATTTGTTATCGTTTGTTCGTACGCAACCGATCCTTCATCGTCATTGTTGCATATGTCCCTAGCTAAAGGGGTGAGGAGACATCAGTTAGTTATTGTATCACTCTATGGGAGGTTTAGATGATAAGAGATACCGCTATCAATGATATCGACACCTTCAACAACGGCCGCAGTGTAAAAAAGGAAAAAACTGCTTCCGACGCAAAGAATTGAACTATTGACAAACGGTGTTTCCAACTTTTAAAACTTGGAAATATTGAAGCGGCGGCGGGTAGAAAACATCATGAAACTGCATAAATCGTTTTTTGAAAAACTGTCACCATCCATGAACGACCCTATAAAAGTGCGTTCGGTGAAACTTTTCTTGAGTTGAACAAAGTGTTTGTTTGCACAATCTCGTGAATAGATGAGACCCAATAATATAGGTCGGATGAAACGCCTTCGGATTTCAAATCTCTTCACCTCTTACTGTTCTGGGTCGTGGTCACCAATAAAAAAGCATGTTTCACTTTCGCCTCCGAAATTTCGCCTCTTCTACTACAACAAATATATCGTCGGCGAGACAACGTCGCTCCGCACCGGTGGCACTTGGTGTCAGAAAAAAAAGCGCCGGCCGCCGAAGACGGTCAGTAGAGGTGAAGTGAGAAAAAGAGAGAAAATTGAGAAATTAGTTTTATGTTATGAAAACGAAAGTCAGCTAGTGACCGATAGTATGGGTACTTCAAAACGTCATCAACGTGCGCAACACCCATGACTGCAGAAAGATAGCATCGCCGAGTAGATGGCCTCAAAATTGTCTGGAGGATTCTTTCTCAAAAGAAAAAGAATATCGAGAGTGAAAATAGAATAATGAGGAAGAAGATGAGAAACACTTTCAAAGTGGTCTTACGGTTTTTCCTTCATATTCCCGATGGTATGTGAAAGTACATCTTCTTAATAGGGATTTCACTTGAAAATTGTTTTATTTATGCTCAAAAAGTTACAAATAAAAACATATGGCTCTAATGATTGCAGTCACGGCTTTCTCCTGGCAAAACTCCTTCCAAGTTCCAAATTCCGATGTCAAGAGTCTTTGCGTCTGCCCCATTGGAGAAGATATAACTGTTTGGCAACTCGAACTTCCAACGTCTTTGGCATGGCTGGAAATATTTTATTACATTATTCAAATAAAAATTATGAAAGTTATGCATCACTCACATTGATTCCGTCATCGCAATCGTGGTAAATCTTGAGATGTGGGTCAATAGTTGTCAGTTCAGTAGTGGATCCATTTAATTCGAAAGCTCCATCGGCGTCAGTGAATACATTTCCTAAATCATCATCTGGGTCAGATCCTGCAACAAATTCAACAGTTTTCGTGTTTGGAAATACCTATAATTTCTATAGACTATAAAGAATATCTCACCGAAGTCATCATCAATAAGCTTCACTTGAACATTCTTCGCCGGCTCACTTCCACATCGGAACACTCCTTTTACCTATAATTTTACTATTTCCGAGAATATATAATAACAGTTTGAGAACAACTCACTCTATAATTTTGACGTCCCGTATGCTGCTCGGGGACAGATGCTGCTAACACGATAGTCAAAAGACAAGCGCCAATAATTGAGGTGTTCGAAATCATGTCTAAAATAGAGGGGGTTAGTTTTGGAAGAATATATTGAAATGCAAGAGAAATGAATGTGGTTTCAAACCACTGAAGTATTTCAAAAATAATATGTGTGTGTTAACTCAAAAACTTTATTTATACAAAAAATAAACTTTATTAGTGTGCACAGCTTCTACTCTCGTTGTCCAGTTCAATCTGAATCAAAATTTGGAACAATGATTTCACAAAACTGTAGCATACCTCCAAATTCATAGTTCCCAAATCCATGATTTCCTTTACTTCTGGTCCGTTCGTGATGTATTTAGCTGGTATCCTGATAACCCATTCACGTTGACACGGCTGAAAATAATTTTGATGTCATTTGTAGATGCTTTATTGAAAAATTCCTTCTTACATTTCCATGATCATTACAGTCGTGGAAGATTCTCACTTCCGGGTCGATTGGAGTCAGTTCCATCGATGAGCCGGTGAGTAGGAAGTTTCCTTCATCATCAGTTGTCTTTTGATCGAGAACGTCATCTGGGTCTGGTCCTAAAACAACTTCGTATGTATTGCGAAACCCAATTTGTGAAGGAACTAACCGTTATCTTCATCAAAAAGTTTCAAATTCACACCGACTGCAGGTTTACTTCCACACATAAGTTTTCCTTTGACACCAGTAGATTGTGTGCGGAAAGCAACTGCTCCACAAGCAAGTAACAATGCACAAACTAGGATTCTCATAGTCTAAAAGAAGAATAATTTAGTTTTGAAAACGAAAAAAACGTGTCATAAAGTTTATCATTTTAAAAGGAAAGTTTATGGGGAAAGACGAAATTGTGAGTACACGATAACGTAATATTGACAGTTCCGAGAAAATAACATAATTTCTGATCTAATGTAAATGTAATAAAAGTGAGTGTCACTTCTTGTATTTTGTCACCTGATTCTCGTCACGTATACTTATTTTGATAGATGTGAGTCAAAGGAAGCTGAGTAACTTGGAAGGTTTTGGAATCGTGAGAATTTCTTAGAAATGTATTTCATACTGGAATCACGCCAGGGTAAAATTGAAAATGCCTTGAAATTTTAGTTAAGTTTAATCAAACTGGTTGCCTGAGAACGTTGTGTACTTTTTTCAAATCATTTGATCATTTTCAAATCAACTCAAACTAAATTTAGTGGCTGATAGTGTGATGTTCAAAGTCCACCATCTATTTTTGAGTTAATGCGTGCTATTGATAAAAGAAAAGATGGAAACAGCAAAACTGAATCAAATCAATACTCAAGGTCAAGTGATGAAGTTGAGGAAAGTGGTGATGGAATGAGTTGGAGAAGAGGGGCCTACGGATTTGTGTTGACCGAAAACAAAACGCCAGTTGGTCCCGAGTCTCTAAATTTATTGCATTACGAACGTTTGAGCAGACACATGGTTTCACTAGCAGATGTATAAAAGATGAAAGAGACAACGAGAAAGTGAGCATCAAGAGTTCAAAGCTTCATTAGTTAGCAATTCTTGACAAATCGAGGGATAGATTCAAAACATTTCGACGACGCAAACTCCAGTTGTCTGCTATATTGTTTTCATTTAGTGGAGGCTCGGACGGCTGGATACTGTCAAGATTTCCAGTGTTAGGAATGTTCTGGATAGAATTTGAGGATATTGTTGTCACTTCCTCGAATGGTTTAACGCCATCGTCATGTTTGGTCATCTGGAAAACAAAAAACATGAAGTCCAGCGATTGCAGTGTTCAAGATTACTTTTTCTCGGAAAAACTTGAAAATAAATTCTCCAACAAACAGAGCTAAACCAATACTGACACCAACGAGGAAAACCCAAAATGCTCCTTGCGCTCTTTTCAAATCCAAATAACTTTTTGGTCCGACGGTCGTAGAGTTACACTCATTTATCTTCTGCATAGCCACATAAGATCTATAGTCTGCTATCCATTTCTGCGTGAAACCTCGTTCCACCATTTCTCGTATTCTGTAAAAAATATTCGTTTCGGTACTACTCTTCTTTTCCGGTTTCTCACTAACTTTGTTGAAAAGTATGACGAATACAATGAGTGCTTCACGAGTGGAATCGAAAGATAAACAGGAAGAATTCCATCAGTCAAAAGTATCACTTTACAATCCGAGTACGCGTAGAAGTTCAGTGTAGCCATTGGTCCGAGTAGTGCGTATCCTGGATTTGCACGCACAAAAGCGACGCCTAAACTGATGAATAAATTACAACAAGGAGTCAAGGGGAGAGGGAAGAAAGAATACCTCTCGATATTCCATTCACATATTTTACTTTGTGATTCACATTCATTTCGTGCCATAAATCTTTGTAGACTGGGAGTTTTGATCTCTAAAAGTGTCAGTTAATTGAATTATAGTGATGATACATTTAATTACTAACAGCTATCATTTCAGTTCTTGTAAACGAGTTCTCATCCATAACTATTTCAAATCTCCCTTGCTTGACTAACTTCACCAGTTGCTCTATATCTGAAAGTATCTCAAGTCATTTTTCAAAGTTCCCACATTGCATCATGCTCACTTTGAAACGGCAGATTAGTTTTGTCGACAGCGAAAAGCGCCACCAGACTTCCAGTGAACGTGGCGCTGAGTGTAATACTAGCCAACCACCACAATGCAACGAGCACTCGACAACTCCAGCTTCGCGGTTGTTCCGGTAGGCCTGGAAACACAAATAGAATTTTGGTTTTGTTTTGATAAACCTGTTTTTTTCAGATAATTATTTTCTGTTCTGTCATTTCTTACCTTGCTGAACGAATATCGAGAAAAACACCCAAATAGATTCAAATGGCGTCACTGACATTTCCTTGTACACCTTTCTCAAAATATTTGTCATTCCAAGAAAAATCACTCCAGAAATTAAAATAACAGCTGCCGTTATAACCCATACTTCCCAAGAGAAAGGCTCAGTCACAATGAGTAGTGTATCGTCTTCGTATTTTTCTGGTGATCTGAAAATCGTAGTTGTTTATATTATAATTTCAAAACTAAACAAATGCAATCGCTGTTTCACAACAAAAGTCACCTTATCATGATTCCCGTCGGCTCGAATTGAAAGGGATAGGTGAGATCAGAGATCACACTCCGATCATACTCCATGATAGCGCCTCCTGCAAGTAAATCGACTTCCTGAAAAAACGAATTATCTTGATTTGTCTAGCTTTCATCTTATTTGTTTTTGAGAAACGCTTTCTCACCCCTCTGACAAGCTGTCCAAATGCACCGGTCCATGATCCATTTAAATATTCACCCCAAGTGCTGCCAGACGCTGGGACTATCTGAACAAGATTAATTAGTATTTATCTCGTTTCCGTTGTTTTCGAACCTCGTAGGTCAAATTGAGTCGCTTTCCAATTTCTTTAAGTATCTCGATGACAACTCCTGGCCCGTATCCTTTTTCTGTGACAGCCGCGTCAGTAAAGTTCACGTAGTTTACGTATGGCGGCTCGACTGCAGGGACCACCATTTTCAATGTCCTGTCTCGCATTTTTTCGAGAAAGAAATGCTTTTGATTGCTTTGCTGGAATTTTGAAAATTCTTGAAAGCAGTTTGATGAATTTAGTTTGGAAATATATCTTTCAGGAAGCAAAAGCATTTACTATGGAATTATATATATTTTGTTCACCTCTTTTTTTGAAACTCACCGTGTAAGCATCTCCATAATCTGACTCAAATGAAATTTGGGGTGGTGCAGCAACTTCTGCAACAATTTCAAACCAGTTCTCGCTAACTATTAAATCACTTACTTTCATTGATAGACTCTAAAATATTGTTCAAAGTTCTGATAGAATTAGGATCAGCAGTTGTATTCTCAAACTCTGGAGTGAACAACATCTTGTGTAAATCTGTCGGTGAAACATGAATGGATATAATAAATAGAAGAATATGCATGGCAAGCTCTGAATATTCATGAATTCTTGATGAATTTCTGAATACCTCCAGTTTGGTTGGCTCATATTTCAATAGTCCCCTTGCTGTTATGACTCGAAATTGGAGCACTTGAAAACAAGGCTAGTTCGCATAAGTCAAGTGGAAATTGTTGATATATTTAAGGAGTAGTAAGTGACTATTTTTTTAATTAATGTTTGCTCTCCCATCAACAAAAAAATGTTTACTTAAGAATCATTCCCATTCAATATGAATGCCCTTTTTCAACACGTGCATTTGTAAAAGTGCGTGTTCTTTCTCGAAAACGCTTGAAACATTTGAGACGCTTCTCTTTCATTGAGAAATTTCTATAAACTTTGTGGAGACTCGTCACTATTACTTTGCGTCTCTTGTGTTCGCGCACTCTAGACTACTACTCCCACTAAACTTCAACCAATCCTTCTCAAATAATATTTGACTTTCAAAGTTTGGGAAACAACTGTGTATTTTAGTTTTCATCCTATGTTTATTAGATTTTCATAAATTTTTATTCTTTACCGTCTTTTTTCGTAAAACTATTTTGAGCCAAATTTACTACACACAGAATTCTTAATAATTCTTTTTGTAGTAACCGTCATCATTGTATTAAGGCCAATATCCCCAGGCCAATAACTCAATAAATGTTGAAAATTCGGTTAAAATAAAACGTATAGAACTATTTTTTCATAAATGTATAATTCTAATGACTCTTTTTTATTTACATTAAACAAGCCTCTTTGCATTGTTGACCTCATTGCACTCGGACCTTTCTCCTCTTCTTGCCCCCTCCGCAACCTGTTTTATTGTCACTCTTCTCTTTCTCTACCCATCATTATCGATCCAATTTACAACCGTACTTATGCCCTCTTCCTTCATTTCTTGTGTCTTTCAATTCAGTTTTCCTTTTTAGATGTCTGAAACGTCCCTGTTTTTCTGTTTTGAGAGGTCCGACTTTAAAAATAGTGTTAGCCAACTTGGAATGCACGCCTATCGCGCAAACATTGTTACTTGCGCATATCTCGCCTCATAGCGCATCTCCCGACCGCGCAGTTGCAAGTCTCCCCTCCTCGCACATCTTCATATTCATTGAACGACTTCTCTCCGTCTTCTCCTCTTTCCTCAATACTAATATTGTGTTGCATTTCTGGCATTTTCGGCTTTATTCATCATTCGAATCTTGTCGCTGGCGGCGAAAACAAAAATAAATAAAAGACTGGGTGAACGAGATGTCATATCCCTATATCCGTGCTCAAGCACAAATACCGGCTGTTATTTCCTATTTCCCGTCTCCAAATTCCAATATATTCGGCCTTGATTGGGTTTCATTTTCACCTTGACTCACTCGATTCGGAAAACTTGGCACTCATTGTTATCACAATGATTCAAATCAAACATCGGGTTGGTTTGAATATTTATAAGATTTTTGTGTATGTATTTTCGTAACGTTTCGTGATTTTTTATAAGGCGCTGCGAGGTCGTAAAATGCTTCGTTTCTCGTATTCCGGGGCTCGAGAGGCGTGTTAAAATGACACTCTCGGTGTACTTCTCAGCAGAATATTGCGATTTTCATTTTTCCCCTATTGGAAACCATCTCAATCGTTCCAATTTCAGATGAAAGTCGAAGTACGGCCGACAGCAGAAAATAGTGCAAGTCCCCCTTCAATTACTACTCTCGGAAAGACAAAAGTTGCATTGGAAGACTGCTCTGCGAAAGCTGATAACATCAAGAGAAATGATAACGTGTACTCGGAGCCAATGGACAAAATACGTCAAACCAAAGTGAGTTCGAGGTGTTTCTTGGAATTGGTGGCATCAAAATTAGTTGGTTAACCATATCATCAGGCTGGGTTTTGAGTGGTGTGAATTGATTGGATTGGGTTTCTTTCTAAATAAACATTGGAACAGTTGGCTGAGTGGTTCAGAGAACTTTCATGAAGTTTTCACTCAGAGTGCACGAAATAAGTGCAAGGAACTAACAATGCTGTTTTTCTACGGTTCACTTGTAACATATAGATAAGAAGTAGTGAAAAATGTTGAGTGAATTAGTTTTATGTTAGTTATATTCGGAGAATACTTATGTAAAATGAAGTGCGTTTCAACATTAGTAACTTTTTAGTTGATGACGTACGCTGGAGAATAAAAACTCAATAGTGTGTGGAACTGATAACAGTGTGTGACAAAGGAATGGGTTCTTTTCCCTTTTTCTGTTCCTTTTCCCTCTCTATCACACATTTTTTCGCCATACCGACCGAAAAAAAGTTGTCAATGGATGACCACCACACAAATGTTACATATTTCTCTTGCCTAGGACACTCGCTTTCACGGAATGATGTAATTATTGATCTCCGTCTGAGTTATCCATCGCTCGTACGCTATCGTATCTACTTACCATCAATTTTTGTTATAAGAACCACTAAGAAGTGCTGGTTAATCCGTGTTCAAATTGAGCATTTGGCTTCCCGTCTCGCCTCTTCTGTCGACTGTCACATAAAGAGACAATTCTTATCAGGAAAAACGAGATGGAAACGACGAGAATCGTTATCACACTCTATAGCCTTCTTTTTTCGGTCCGTTTTTCACCTTGTCTATAGGAGCTCGGTATTCTTTTTTCTTTTTGCGATCAGTATAAGGCAACCGTGTACCTGTATATAAGTTCGTTATCGGTTGATTTGTGCATTCATTTTGCATTGAAACTAATGCTTCTTCTGGTCTTCTCAATTTAATATTTATTTTCTTGTTAACTTAGCTTCTTCTTCTTCTTCCTTGTTACTGATCAGTTTGTCAGACATTTTCCTAGTTTAAGGTCATAAGCCCCTGTCAAAATAATAACAACTGGTCACCAATGTGCACAATAGAACTCATGGAGAAATCAAACTCCAGCCAATCAGATTCACACACCACCTGCCTATCGTGTCCTGATGAATATGGCCAATTTCACTATACGGTAGAAAATTGAAGTAAACTGGAAGCAAAGTACTAACCACTTTCAATTTTCAGGTAATCGATCACTGCGATCATGGAACTCATAGTCTCGAGAATGGTCTGAGACTTCGTGGAGCACCAATTGAGAAATCGGAAAAAGTGAAGTAAGCTATTAACTTCTTTGATCGTTTCCTCAAACGTACATGTTTTCAGAAGCGCCAGTCGGAGTCTCATAATTCAAATCGGGATGACACTTATATTTTGTGCTTGTGAATTCTTCACGGGAGTTTTCTGTTCATCAATCGCAATGCTCGCTGACAGTTACCACATGGCCGCCGATGTGATGGCTCTGATTGTGGCTTTCGTGTGTATCAAGGTGAGTTTTGCACTCGATGGAGTACATAAGGGTTTATTCTGCCCAATTGATGGAATGCAACATTTCTTTGGTTCCAGATAGCTACTCGACCATCAACTCGTCATGGTTATGGATGGGTCCGTGCAGAAACTCTCGGAGGATTCTTCAATGGAATCTTCATGTGCACCGTCTGTGTGATGGTTCTTCAAGAAGCATTTGGTCGCCTCATACATGCTCATGTCATCACTAATCCAGTTCACGTTCTTGGCATCGGTTTCATTGGATTGCTGATCAACGTGTATGGGCTGTTCAATATGAGTGGACACGGTCATAGTCACGGTGGAGGTGGTCACGGACACAGTCACGGATTTGGAGGACATGGACACGACAAGAAAAACAAGAGAAACAAGAAACATGAGGATCATGAGGATGACCATGATCACAGTCATTCTGAAGATGGTCATGGTCACAGCCACGGCAACGGACATGGACACTCTCATGACCACGATGACCACGAGGATTGTCACAACAATGGCAAAACTCGAAATGCTCCTGAACATGCTAAATCTGAA
This sequence comes from Caenorhabditis latens, assembly GCA_002259235.3. Lineage (NCBI taxonomy): Eukaryota > Metazoa > Nematoda > Chromadorea > Rhabditida > Rhabditidae > Caenorhabditis > Caenorhabditis latens. Next base: position 15,344,928 of record CM056097.1, on the reverse strand, counting down.
GCATTGACTCGTCTTTTGGAGGATGAAGAAGTCAGTGATGAAATCGTGGAACGTCGGCTGTCTGGAGTCAACAATCATCCAATCATAGCTACAGTCGATCGTCAGATGACTCCATACGGTACTCACATGGCATCTGATGTCTTGAACTCTACAATTGAGTTGAAAAGCAGTGATAAAAAGAAGAAATCGAAAAGTGAGTTTCAATGATTAATGAGTTATAAAAAAAACGTCTGACGTCCGACAACCGAAAAAAAGTTGTGATGAAAATGATATGATAAAGGACCGGACTTTAGACTACAGTCAGGCGATAACCATCTTGATCACAAATAGTAATTCAAACGGAAATTTTCAGAAAGAATGAATGTGAACATTCACGGAGTCTGGCTGCACTTGATGTCCGACGCCTTGGGATCGATTATTGTTATGATCTCGGCCACATTCGTCTGGTTGCTCCCAGATTGGGGCTTCAGCAAATACATTGACCCTACCTTGACGTATGTTTCCAATTCCACTCATCCTTGTTAAATTCTAGATAATTTCAGCGTCTGCCTGGCTATTATCATGGGAATCACTGCCGTTGTTCTGGTACGCACATCTGCCAAGAAGCTTCTCAAATTGACCCCAGAAGGATTGGAAATCAACAAAGTCAAGAAAGACTTGTGCAAAATTGTTGGAGTATCGTTCGTTGAGAAGTTGTCGGTTTGGGTGTTGTGTGACGAGAGAATCATTGCTTCTGCTCATGTCAACATCTGCCACCCTGCTATCTTCCCCGAAGTAGCTCACAAGATCAAGAAGTATTTCCACGATATGGGAGTTCACTCAACTACCATTGAGCCAACTTTTGAAGTGAGTTTCTTATCGGAAAACATGAAATAAATCAAATTATTTCAGGACACTTGCATGCAATCTATGAGAGTTCTAGTGAAGAAGTTGAACGAAGGGACCAGCGTCGAAGACGCCATTACTGTTGAAAAGGAAAATGAAACTGGCACCACTTCTCATTGACTTCCAATCTCTACCAGTAGCATAGAAGTTCGCAGCGCGACTCTCCGATCTCATTAGTTCATTTAGCACTTTTACTTTTTTTATTCATTTTAAAACCAGTTTCCACCCGTATCATGTTCTTTGTGCTGGTCTGATTCACCTTCTTTTCTAATTATACGAGTCCACATTTGCAATACCCGCCAAAAACTGTTCACCTTGTTTCACTTTCTGTCCCAAACCATACGTATCATTCAACTACATTCCTAATTAATCTTTTTGAACCAATTTATCGTTGAGTTTTCATTATTCGAAAATCAATAAAACATTTTTAATAGTTTTCGCTTAAAACAAACATCATGGTTTTAACCTTCCTTATTACCAATCAGATAGTTTTTATTAATAAGTAATTCAAGCATGAAACGTTTTCAGTCCAAGCATGGTGCGAGCAGGGGTGGATGTATCGATAGAGTTGGATTTCGATGATCAAACTTGGGCGGAATTGGAAGTGGTAAGAATTTAATCAGTGGAAAAGTTGTCAGCGGCTCGATAAGAAAGACAAAGAGAAGCGAGAACAATGAACCAATGTAGTATCGTTTGCCTTCCAAACTTTCAGAGTTCAACTGGTTCATTAGTATATATAAACGCGAGGCTTAAAGAAAAAATTGAAAAAAGGGGAAGAAACAATAAATAACCAGTGCATGTTGTCAGGGAGAGCAGCTCAGCAACATGACGAATCCCCTAAAACCACATCCACGTTAAAATCTCCGTTGTGCATGTGTAGAAGCTGCCTTCGTAATCCCTGTTGTCCTAAAATAAAATAATTGCGGTGAAGACAAACCTATAATAAAAACAATAAAACCAAAGTGGCTATTATACCGATTTGGGTTTTTCGTACACGTCTTAATGCGTACTAGTCCATCGACGAGCAACGCTTAATCTCCTCTTGTCTCAGTTGAAATTTGTTTTATTCTTGTCGGATTTCGTTAAATATGTCTTCTGACCAGGCCGAGAGCACAGAAAATAGGAATGTAAGTTTTGAATGTGTTAATTAGTTCGAAGTGTGTAATTTCGTTTTTGAAATCTTTCGAGTAGTCACGCGCTGAGCCAAAATATCGATCTAAACGCATAAATAGGAGCAGTAGATTAAACACTCAAGTCTCATCTTGTTTCATTGTATTTAATTATAGATATCGGATGGAACTTATGATGACGAGGAGGAGGAAGTGATAATCGATCCTCCCATTTTGATAACTTCAGTGAAAGTTCAACTTCCCGGAAGTGTCAAGTGAGTTTTAATAAAAGAATATATTAAAAATCAATGAAACACATTTTTCAGAATCAAACATTTGTCACAAAAGCTCCGAGATCTCCTTGTTACTCATCTAGATGTCCCAAGCGCAATTTCAATGGGCTCATGGCAAATGGTAGAAGATTTTCTAACGGCTAGTGGAACTTTCGTAAGTTTTTTGAAATATGTTGAGATAAAAACATTAATTAATTACATTTTCAGCAACTTGAGCCTGCTGACCCATCAAATAAAAATATCTGGAAGCCTTTTGAAAATCTGCATGCTCAAATACTGGTTAATGCATTGTACAATGTTGAGCGGATAGACCTGCTTGTCAAAATGAGGCAAATGATCAGAAACAACGTTCATCTTCAGGAGCCGGATGGTTTGTGTCGAATTCGAAAATTTCGATGACCAAATATGAATTTCAGATATCCCACAAACATCGCAGCATTTTTCTCAAGCGGTTACAATTTCTAACATTCCCCCTCTGATACCATTCAAACCAGTCGATGCAACTAATGGTGAGTGTCTACAACAATTTGTAGAGTAAAAGTAATTTTCAGCAATTCTGGTATTACATTACGAAAAGAAAAAACAGGAGCAAATAAATTACAAATGGTTTCACGACAACTTGGTCCAGCATTTAGAGAAACAGTCAGACAAAAATTTGAAGGTAGTTGATATAATTACACTGGAGAAAAACGACGGAGGAAATCTGCTGCAACTACTGGAGCACTTGTATCCCCAGGTTATTTATTTCTTTGGAAAAATTTCAATACAGCTGCTTTATTTCAGTTCAAACATATTATTGTTTGCTTCAACGATTCATTCATCGATGCCATTAAATCTCCAGACCCTAAGAAAACGTTCTCATTCCGCAAGTTCCTTCATGACAAGACTATTGTCGAGTTTCTTCAAAACAACAACAGAAATCGACGTTTTCGATGCGTTGTGATGCCGGTGAGCTTTGTTTTCTAAAACCATGAATAAACTGAAAATGTTTCCAGGGAATAACTAAAACTATTGAAACTATCTGGGCAATGGTTACCAACCGCTATCCGTTTCCCGACAATTACAACGAACTCCTCGAGAAACTGTTGGATAGTAAAGGTGTGAAAGTTAAAAGGCAATCGTCTGTCACTTTGAATGAAGAACAACTACAAAACGAGTTGCGTCAAATGGTCACAAAATAATTTTTCATATGTGTATACATGTATTGTCTCATTCACTTCCTGTGTAGCTGCTTGTATTGTTTGTTAATTTTTCTAGAGCAACAATTTAGTCACGTTTTCTTAGTATCTCATGGAATTCACTTAATCTCACATGGTAGAAATGTTTCAAATGTTTATGATTCAACACAACGATTCGAAAAACATCCCCCATCACGGCTCTGTCTAGAAATCTTGTCATTTTTTGTATACAAAACAGCCTATAGCAAAATTTCTTCAAATCTTTTCTTCTGGATTCGGAATGTATAAAACTTACTTGAATAATGAATAGTTCTATCTTTGCTCTTTGTCCTAATTATAATTGCTTTGCACTTTTTCCCAACAACCCACAACTCCAATTTATCGTCCAATTTATCTTCTCACATAGGCTCCTAATAGGTCTTGGCTTCTCTATTGATGCTGACACATCTGCCTCATCTCTAATTAGATTAGCGGAAACTCATATCCAGAACAAATGTGTGAGGAGGAGGAGATTGAGTTAAAATCTGAGTGGTAGTGACCATAGAAAGAGTTACTAATACGGGATGTTTTCACAATTTCTTTCATTGCCGCTGCTCCTTTTCATTCGCTATTACGGAACTACCTCACGGATTTTTTGAAATTTGATTCATCATCTTCAAGGATCGGTTTTAATGTTGTCTTCAATTATTTACGAGCATCCGGTGTTAGACTTTTTATCTGATTGCTCATAAGTACACGTGTCCCATCTTGTGAAAGTTTTGAGGAAGTTCTTTCTCTCTATGTTTTCAGCTTGTTCAGTTTATTTTTTTTCTATAAATTATGACCAAAACACTTCCATGACTGACTCAATATCTTTCAAAAAAGGTTTCCAAACACACTTCTTTTGTCTTGCGAATTCTCAATCCCTGACGGCCAGGATTAGCAAATGGGCAAAAAAGTGATGGGGAAGGAGGAGATCATCGGAAAAATATTAACAAGCCAAAATAATAGAAGACGCTTATCCGGTGGTATTAAGTGTACAACAGCTTCTGGAAAAATCTCTGATATGATATTCATAGTCACTTTTTCTCCAACCATAACACTTTCCTATTCATATTTTGGTTATTCTTCCTGATTTTTAGTCGATGTTAGCCACATGAAGATCTCTGTTTTCAATCTTGATTGTGCTTTCCCTCACAATGAATGAAACAAAGCACAGGAGGGAAAAGGGAGCAAAAGTGTGTGTTGCGCCCTAAGAAATCCACATAAAACATGGCCAAAAGCACTCCGACCACCAATTTTATCTGTCATTAATTCAAGTTTCATTAAGCCACCGATTCGCATCACTGCACCAATTTATAGAGAAGCCTAACTTTTTCATCATTTCATCATCGACATTTGTTTCTCATCCTACCAGCCCACTTGTCTCCTTTTTTTCGAGGATGTATTTGAATGTACATATGCAATCATGAATTCCTAAAACAAAATGAAAGAAAGGTTAGGAGTGGAAGAGTCCCGCGATTTTTGGTAAGGTTGGTGAGTTTTTTGTCTAATATTCATTTGGAATTGTCAAATGGATTAAAATTCCTGAATGTTTGTTCAAAGATCTTCAATGATGTTCCCACGCGGTACAACCTGATCATATCTTTCTAAGAATTTCCGATGATTGAAGCATATAGAAGATTGCTATGTACCATGCAACAATTATATCGTCACATGGTTTTTGTTGTTTTCAATTTCAATCATGTTTCAATCATCATTCGATTCTATAACTCTGTTCCTGATTCTTCATTCTCCATTCTGTTTTTCTGATTCCAACATTTTTTTTTCAATCACAAGACTCCTGTCGCACTCTCTGGCTGTTCCGTTTGAATATGTTACTGTATTGAACCGGATAGACCGCCCACTCCAGAAAAACCAAAAAAGAGCTTTCACTGCGCAACATTTTGTATTCGGATACTTTACATCCATTTCCCCCTTTTTCCTAACATCTTAAAGTTCTTCCTGGTTGGGCCTTTCATTGAAACTGGTAACTGAGATTCAAATTTCCGGCTCGCTGACACATAACACTCACCATTTCTTGTCTCAATGTGTCTTGTCGTGTTCTTAAGCACAGGACAAGGAGAAAAAACGGAAAAGAAGCAGAAGAAAACTATTTTCGAAGCACTAGAATTTCTCGTGCGATCGAATTTCAGCCTCTTTTTCGTTTTTTTTGCCTGCTTGACGTCTTCTGAAAACAACAAACAAATTAATTGTTTCGAGAGACCACAACTACTACTACCATAAAAGGTGGAGGGGTGAGGTAGTAAGAATTGAAAAGAACTGGTGATTCATAATGCTCATTGTGCGGTATGAGCATTTGACTTGTCCTACTTTTCTACCTCAACACTTGAATATATCAAAGATCCAAAACACCGGACGTTGAGTTTTTTGTTCCTTTCTTGTCTTCAGGTGTCCCTATTGTTATTATTTTGTCCTGATGTGCTTGCCGCATCCGAATTCGTATGTTCTGAGTAAGTTTTTTTTTCATACGACATCATAAATTATTCAAAAGCTATCTTATTCAAAGTTGTAATTTTCTAAAACTAGCAATTTTTTTTGAAAATTCAAACTATCTGAATACTAACTTCAACTATATATATACTGTCGCAAATATGTAATTATGTCAAAATAGAGTCATTTTTAATGTTTCCTTGTCTTGTTTTAAAAACACTTTTTTTCTAATCTTCGCTTTAAAAAAGAAAAGCTCTTCTATTTTTTTCCTGATACCTTGTTGAGCCTCAAGTCAGTGCCGTTCGTCTTGTTTTTAAAAACAGAACAGAGCAAAAAATAATTGCGACGGTATTAAGCGCGTTTTATCTAACCACTTAAAGTTGAGAGGTCTTCGAGTAGCTTGCAAAATTGTTTCTCTGACGTGTAGGTTGTAAAGACAAAAGAATGCAATTTTGCTATTACGACTACAGTGTATTGTGTTCTTTTTTCAATTCTCTGAACTCACTTTTCCTTGCAAAAAATTACTTGCTCATTTTGCAGTTTCTATTTAATTACTTCCAAGAGGAATCATTTTTTCCTTAAATATATTTTTCTGGAATTGCGTCAAGAAGCGTGTACAATCTTACATCATTGTTTTCACTAAAGACAGCTACTGATTTCTCTAAAAGTCAATTTGAACATAGGAAACATGAGTTCCTTTCAATCCTCACAAATTGACGTGACGAATATCTCCAATTCAGAATTCATGCTATAATGCTCAGAATGTTTTCTTTATAATTTGGAACTCAAATTTGCTATTACCAAGAAATACAAACAATTTTAAGTTATGTTATTGTCATATTTGTTCTTTTTTTCAAGAAAAACACAGAATAAAGAGAAGAACAAGAAATAGAAGGCGTCTGAGAAATGGAGGAAGCTTTGAAGAAGATTATTCTTCCTCAATGTAAGCTTCTATGATAAATGATATTTTGCACACTCCATAAATTTTGATACCTTTTTTTCATCTCTGTCACTACTTGGAATTGAAAATTTGCCAATAATTTACTTTGTAGCAGACTAAATAACCAATGTATCTGTTTGAATAAATATATAGTATAGGAATGCTAGGTTCCCAATTCCAATCTTTTTTACGTGAGGTTTCTTGTTGAATTTTTGATTCTTTGCACTATAAAATGACCGATGAATCTCAGAAATTATTAATTGTGCTGACCAACTTTATTTTTTTCTATCTATCCTCAGTATCCATATATTCTCCGTTTCCCTCTCGTTTTTTTTCATGTCGCATTTATATCTATTTTCTATTTCTAAGTGTTGTTCCCACCCTCGTTTTCACCCTTCTTCTTTTTCTTCGGGTTTTCCGGTCGCTTCGATGAGCCGAGTTGTCAAATTTTTACCACTTCAAGTTTGAATTTCCTTTTTTCGAATCTTCAAAATCAAATCCCACGGGACACGCCTACTTGGGTTATAAAATCTTTGAACATCGGATTTTTTTTCCTTGAAACGACGTCAATTCTCAATTCTTGTTGATTATCATCTCCATTTCGACTTATTCAGTTCCGAGACGCTAAAGCTCCGACTACTCCGCCTAGAAGAGGCGGAATTTAGAAATTGAAAATAGGAAGAAAAATAAGTAGATGGAAGGAAAAGGGTATCAAGAAGAACATGCTGACTACTGTAGAAGTGATGAGCACCTTTTAAGATGTGGTGACATCATTTTTGATTTTGTTTTGAAACACGACAAACAAAACAAAAGATGCACTTCTGATTCAGGTGCTTATGGCGAGTCCTACACTCTTCTATAAGCTCCGCTTTTTTCCGCGCCTAGTTTTGAACATGCAGGGACCACGTAGTTTTTTATGGCTCATTACACTGCAACCTCTTTTGAATACTCGAATACTCTCTCTTCACCCCCACTTTTTACGTCATATTGGGAAAGTTGATAAACTATTTGAATTTGCAATGTGTTTTAATGGTCCCGACTTCTTTCGTAGAAATATGAGCAGTTAATTAGAAAATTGGGGTTCTGGGCTTTTTGAATTACACAAGATGAGTTAATGGGATCACATCGGTTTTTTTGTGTAAGTACTGTAACTAAAACCATTATTAATACGATCCTACCTTTCATATGATATCAGCATAGCTTCAACATATGAAAACTCGAATTTTCAGTTTGAGAAAGCTTTTTTTGTGTTAATATATCTCATATCTAAAACAAAAAACACAATAAAAACCAATAAAACAAAACTCTAATCTTTCGATCTTAATTCCTAAGAGCGACGGAAATCATGAAAAGAAGACTATGACTCGGATTCAGTGAGGACCTCCTTTTCTTTTTTACCGGAATATTCATCGATGCGGAATAGACGACGATGAGCACAACCGATCAAAAGCCATTCATGAAGTGACCCATAACCCATTTTTCCTCGTTTCTTCCGTGCTTTCTTCACTCTATTCAACTTGTCTCTTTTTTGTCGAGCGCTCTCTTTAATCATCTTTAATAGACGTTTGAATCGACGTCATTTTTGACGGAAGCTTCCCAACTTTACCTCCACCTTGAATACACTACTTGTCATGATTTGTTGTTGTAATCTTTCTATTGCCTGGCACCTCGTCATCCCTTCATTCATGGAAAATTGCAGACATTTTTTGGAACGAAAAAATGCAACTTATTATTTATGTTGTTAGTTGGACTCAGTGCAAGAAAAATTAGAGAGTTTGACATAATGATTTATTTGTTTTTCACAACAGTTATTTATATCTGTATTCGAGATAATTTATTATCTTGTAACAATTTTTTTGGTTAAAGTTGTTTCGTAAGATTATAAGACCCTCAAATTTTTCTTGAGCAAAAATATGACAAAGTTAGCAATGTGAACTTCAAAAACTATAATAACAATGTGTGAGTCATTTTTTGGTAGGACTCAATAGAAAATTCAAACCTGTTATGAGGGATCAATTTTTTATTTCCCTTTGTTCTTGACTTCACAACCTATTCCTGAAAACGAACGTTTAGTATTCCTGGTGTTTTGACTCACAGTTTTTGTTCTCAATTCCGTCTTTTGTTAGACACCAGACATGTGTTTGTTTCGACAAATTATGTTCGAACTCCCCCTCCCACCCTCAAAATGTTTGTAGGCTCTTTCTTTGTTTTTTTTCCCGCAGATTTGAGAGCATCCCGCGTCGAAATACTTGAAATCAACCTGCGTGTAACAATACCAATATATATCATATCACTAGGAAACTGTTATTAAGTCTCGAAAGCTATGAAAACTGACATAGAAAACCTTGAAAAAGAGATTAAAAGATGTGCTAAGCACTTTTCTAACACTCACTCCGTTTCTTATTCCGGTGTCCATTCTCGTAACTATGACTATGAATGTTGATGTGGGATGGAGGCGATGGGAGATGAGCACAATTCTTTTCACTAATCATAAATTTATTCCCCTTTTCTTTCCCCGTTTATGAAATTCACGTTTGATCCATCGTTGCGTTGCTTCTCTTCCTTCATCTCTTACTTCATCCACATCCTATCCTTATCCTCACTTCATCCTTATGAAAAGAGTTGGCAGTCCGAGACGCCCATATGTGCTGATGAATGATCCTTGTCACATCATTTTTTGGCGCGGTTTTGGTCGTCAAAAACTAACCACTTGATGATGATACTTGTGGGGGGCATGTGCTTTCTAACTCTAAACCAATTTGTTGCTTGTAACTTAGCTTTTCCATCATCCGATGCCAATCAGATGTCATATAGCATAAGGGGACAACGTTTTTCCGTTTTCTTCATTTTACAACCATATTTTCATATTTGGGTGCAAAATCAGCTATTGCAATTTTGTGGTTAACTTTTCTTCTGTGTTCTGACATATCTGTCCATTTCGGAACAGAAGACTTTTGAGACAAAAGCACTAGCAACTCAATTTACCCCTTATTCTCAAGTGCTTTCCGTCCTCTTGACGCGGTTTAGTTTTTTGGTGAGTTCACAACGGAGCGGACACCCGAAAAAACCGAAGAAAAACTGAATTCGAATCCCCTAAGAAAGCTCTAAAGAATAATGGTCAGGCTTAACCCGAACTTGATTCTTTCAAGACGCCACAAAAAACCAAGAGGGGCTTTTTGTTGTTTTGGTACTGCAAAGAAAAGAAAACCCAAAAGCAGAAGTTATAAATTAGAGTCAGTCTTTGTCCAAAAATGTTTCCTGCGCTTTTGCTTTCGGCCGAATCGTTATCGGGGTTGTCGTGGGGGGGCCGATTCTTCATCCATTTACCAAATTTTCTTCAAATTATGACGTGTATTGGTTTTAATATGATTTTTTGAATATGAGAATGTGCTTGACATTCACAGAAATTATGGTTACTGTAAATATAATAATTGAGTTTTTTGTAATTATTTTTTACCTGATAATTTTATAATTATTTCGATTTCGTTTTGGTACTGACTTTAATTTCTGTAAATTGGTTTTGTCAAGTTTTATTTCTAAAGTCTGGCTAACCTCTCATCAGGTGGCTATCCTCGAAAAACACCTCTCATGAGCGAACATGGATTATCGTTCGAAAAATGAAAAACAAAACAAGATAGAAGAAGATAGATAAACTAATATTAGAAAATCGCTCAGTGTTCATTCCAGCCCATGATTCATTTTCTTCTTTTCATCCCAACCTCTTCCACTCATTATCCAGCTAATATACCTATCTTCTCTAATCCGTATTCAGAACAAAACCAACTTTTCTCTTTTCTCGAGGATCATAAAATTCTAACTATTTCTTGCACATGCTTCTCGATCATCTTGCCTCCTTACGCAGAGCATTCGATGGGATTCATGCGATAAACTGATTTAGGAACAAGTAGAAGCGGACGAGACGTTTCGAGCCTGAGCTTCGATGTCAAGTTACTTTTGTCGTTTGAAGCCGCCGCCCCCGAAAAAATTGACGGGGAAGGACAAGAGAATAGAAAAGGAAAATGGCGGGAAATTTGTATGTATTCTTGTATGTGTCCTCAGATGTATCCCTACACTTTTCCAGTACAACTTGTGTTTTTTATCGACTGTCTGTAATTTCAGACAGAATATTGGAGCATCATTTTGTGTCATTTTCAATGTCTAACATCATAACATCCCGAAATTTCAACTTTAACAAAGTCTGATTCTTTTGGTTTTTTAGTTTTGTTTTTTTGGCTCTTTCTAGAAGTCGTGTATTGCTTCTTCCGATTGATCACTGTACTTTTTCAGCTAGACAAAGAATCTTAAATAGATTAATGCTAGTTGCTATGACCTACTTTGTCAGCTTCCTTGTTTTTCTTATTATATTCTGCTCTTCTTGAAGCCTCCCGTTGTTTCTTCTCAGAACAGTAAATGGGGCAAGCGGAAATGAAAAACGAACCGCATTCATTGAATGTATGTCTTTCTTTATTAGTGTGCAAGAAGCAGCGCATGTATGCAGAAGGCCAGTCACTCGGATTGATCTGTAAAAGAGGAAAAAAGGAAATATTCAGTCTCTATCCCTCTTTTTTCTTGCATTAGCTTATTTTGCAATTCAATTCATTATTGCGGACATAAAATCAGCATATATTGGATTTACACGGTGCTTCGACCCGCGACGAAATACACGTATATCTCCACAACTGGAAGAAAAAAACGAGCTTTCCTCCCCAAAATTTGTGTGTTGTTAATTCCTACCATCTGAATTTTCAGAACACCAATATTTCTTCCGTCACCCCACCCCTATACGCCTCAATATAATATTATTTTGAACATTCTGAAAAGTCAGTCAGGCCGAAGTTGAAGTAAAAAACCAAATTCTATTTTTCCTCCTCCGAAATCTATTCCGAAGTAAGTCGTGTTCAAAAGATTCTGTGTTTTTAGGCTTCTTCTTCCTCCTTTTTTGTTTTTTCTCGCTTCGTTACCATATTTCCCCAACATTTCCAAATGTCTCGGTGGCCACCATTCCTATGTCGGTGTTGTCCTTCTGAAGTTGTGTCGTTGTGTCCGGATTCGTGTGTTTTTTCTTCTTTTTCTCCATCCCAACCTCAACTTCCTCTGGTCACCAAGTCCCTTCTTCTTCTTTTCCTCCCACCGGCTATACGGTCGAGTGAACTTTAAAGTTGAGTAACACTCGACAGGGACCCCCTCCTTCTAAACCAATCTAATGTGAACCCTCAAATCATGTGTTGTGTCCCTTTTTCTCCTTCTCCACTTCTTCATTTATATCTATATATTCGCGCCGTGTACACACATCTGCGAGAAAAAAATAAAGAGAGAGAGAGGGCTCCAGGCGCCGCCCCTAGAAAAGTGTTATTTGACTCTGACTTCTACTAGTCCTTGAAGGAGGTCTCGGTCGTCGAACGATTCTCTCTTTGGATCCTCCCATACTTTTTTCTGTTCCCATGAAACCTTGCCCAAAAAACCACAAAAACCTTTAAGCTCAAAGAAAAAGAGTCGCTCTCACAGCTTACTTTTTCTCATTCCATCTACTCTTTCATCTTCTTCTTCTTTCCTTTCTTCAAAAATCAAAAAATAAATCCGAGAAGTTTTTTGCTGCTTTTTGCTTTTGATTAATCGCTGTCTACTTAACTTGTTATTTTATCTGTGTCTTCCCATCTTTGTCTTTTCATTCTGAACTCACAACCTTTCAGTGTGAACGACTTCTGAAGCGTCGTCGGCTTCTCCTCCTTCAGGACGATCATTTCATTTCTCTAACTGATGCCCAACATCACGGTGTTTCCGCATCCAGCGGACACCAGTTGGAACTCCCCTTACAGTGTTCCAGTTCAGGTGAGTTACATTTCACACGTCACTTATCAAAAACAATTTTTATCGCTAATCGTATTTGAAAGTCGTATAATCTCCAACTTGAGGAAGTCGGAAGTGTTAGATATCTGAACAAAATCCGTTAATCGAATAACAAAAAAAAGAATTTCTGTTCATCATTTTTTCAAGAATTGCTTACTTCTAGGTTGTGGTATGGCTTATCATCATCGTATTAAGTTTGGAAACTATCATCGGAAACGCTATGGTTATTGTGGCATACAGAATTGAGCGAAACATTAGTAAACAGGTTGGATATCACACAAAATTTTAATTCTTTATTATTATTTTTCAGGTCAGCAACCGATATATCGTATCTTTGGCTATTTCTGATTTAATCATTGGTATAGAAGGATTTCCGTTTTTTACTGTATATGTATTAAACGGTATGCTAATTTCCTCATGTGGACTAATAAATTAACAAATTATTTTCAGGAGAACGGTGGCCTCTGGGATGGGTTGCATGTCAGACTTGGCTGTTTTTAGATTATACGCTATGCTTAGTTTCAATTCTGACAGTTCTGCTGATTACGGCGGATCGATATCTTTCTGGTAGGTCTCTAACATTGGAATCATTTACACAATCCCAATCATTTTTTTCAGTTTGCCATACTGCAAAGTACTTGAAATGGCAGAGTCCAACAAAAACGCAACTTTTGATTGTCATGTCTTGGCTACTGCCGGCAATTATTTTTGGTATCATGATTTATGGTTGGCAGGCAATGACAGGACAATCTAATAGGTAAGAACGCTTTGAAAAGTTTCTTCCGTCTTCTTATACCCATGTTTTCAGTATGTCGGGCACCGAGTGCTCTGCGCCGTTTTTGAGTAATCCATACGTGAATATGGGGATGTATGTCGCATATTACTGGACGACTTTGGTAGCAATGCTCATTCTTTATAAGGTTCCTTTTTTTCTTCTTCCGGTTTCAAAAAAGAAAACTGGTCTCATTTCTTATGTGTGCTTCAGGGTATTCATCAAGCTGCCAAAAATCTCGAGAAGAAAGCGAAGGCGAAAGAGAGAAGACATATTGCGCTGATTCTAAGTCAGAGGCTGGGAACACAGGTGTAAAAATGATACTTGGACTTTTGGCTAGTATAAATATTTTATAGGTCGGTGTCTCTTTGATGCTTCAGTCAAAAGCGGAAAAAGAGAAAGCTGAAGAAGCACAGAAAGATAGTGGATACACGAGTAATCAAGCAGGGGTAAGTGAAAGATCAATTACAAAGGCTAATTTCTCTATCCACCTGGTTTTTCATTTTCGATCATTCAATTTTTCATCAATTCCTGACATCATTTTTTCCATAGCTTTTTATCCACAATATTAGCGCATGTTAGGCAATTTTCCCCGCAAAACAAATCATTCAGGATGCCAATAATCAACGGCGTTTTGGCTTTTCTGAGCCAGAAACCAGCCAATTCCGAGTTGATCCAAACTCACATAGCAATCTAAATGTAGAGGTAAACTCGCATGTTGAATCATAATCTGTTGCGATTGATGGAACTGATATGGCTTCTTAATCGTATTAACAAAAGCGAAATGAAATTCAGGTGCATGTTGTTAAACTGGAAATGTACCGCCCGAGCGGACTTGTAATATTCATACCTATCTTTATTTGCTTGACATATATCTGCAAACTAACAAATGCAACAGATAATATTTAAGTTGAATCGTTGATTTGATACCCGAAATACTGTCTACTAAACTCCTCTAATTTTCAGTTTAAATCTTTCCATTGGATAATTTCGTATATAGATTGTACTTCCCATGAAAACATGACTGTTGTGAACTCAATTCAATTGATTTTAGGGCTCGATGAACACCGACAATGATCAAAACCTCGGAGTCATTGAAGAAGAAAGAAGTGGATTTCTCTCGCGAAGGTAGGCTGTGAGGGGTGCGAAAAATTGACTGAGCATTGAGGAAAAAGAGACGACAAAACATTATATGCACTTGGTTTATATTACAGAGAAAGCAACGAAAGCTACTATCCCGGACCACATCCAACGGCCGCGAATTCTAGACGATGTAGTGAAATGGAGAAAGTTTCTCTGTTAAGTGAAAGTGATGGGGTACAGAGTACACGACCTGCTAGATCGTACGGAAGACTTTCACTTAGGTACCAGATTTTGAACTAATAGAATTGGAAATTGATGTTTTTCTTTCCAGATCTCGCTACAGTGCGTCAGATAGTATAAAAACCACACACGAGGAAGAGAAGGAAATCGAAAAAGCTGATAGCCTACAAAAACTTTTCGCCGACGACGAACTTGGATCGGTACTAAATTTTAAAGAAGAAAAACTCAAAAATACGGATTCTAATAATGATAGTGATACCACGTCTGTGATATTGCAACGAAGTAGAAAATATAAGAAGGTAGTTTTTCTCGTTGAGGTACTCACGTGCTATAAATGAGTTTTCAGAACAAACGACCACGATCCAGTAGGCGTTCGGAGCACTCCACTCCGAGGCAGATTGCGAAAGTGAAGCAGGCGGAAGCAACTGCAGCACAACTGATAGAGGAACCTGTTCCTGTAAGTTTTTCAAGTTGTTTAGAGCGTTCTGAACACTTTTTATAGTTGAGTTCTTCAAAATTCAAAAGTTCCATAGTTTAGCTTCAGAAAATATTGAAGTCTTTGATCTTTCTCAATTTTAGTGTTCTCTGTTTCAGGATGACGATCAGATGGAGACAATCGAAGTGAAACGAACAGACCGATGGGTTGTCTCAATGAAAAAACGGATCGCAAGAGCACTGGTCCGTCGACGAAGTACCAGACAGGAACGAGGAAGTAGCAGCAACAGCGAGTACGTTTCAGTTTCTCTTTTTACTCATTTTGTACTCATTTTTGACATTTCGTGCAACATATCTCATACATCATAACACACACCAATGTCAACTTCTTTCATGATACCCAGTATTCAGATACTCTAGTTAATTCTATGTGCTCCATAACGGTGTTGTGACAATATATGGTTCCTGGGACCAAAGCCATGAACTTTCCATTTTTACACACGAAATCTTATAATATCTCACTAAATTCACAAACTTCTATTTTCCTGTTTAAGCATGACCAATCACGTTGTCCTCTTTCTTTCAGTGATTCTTCTTCCGAAGTTGAAGGCGAAGAGAAGCCGGAAAACCGGAATAACAGTCTGAAAGTGCCTCAATTGACTGTAAATAACAACAATGATCGAGGCGAGACTTCAACACAACCAGAACGTGATCGTCTTGCACCACCGAACAAAACCGATACTTTCCTAAGTGCTTCTGGGTAGGTTTTATTGGAAAACATGAGCATGTGCAAAGCAAATCTTCTTTTGTAGCACACATGTGTTTGATAATTTCAGTAGAATTGTTTTCACCTTTGTTGGTTGTTGTGTTTGGACTGAATATATTATAGAGTCTCCAGAAAAATTTCGACCATTTCGACGGTCATCACGAGAGAGAAGGTGATTTCTTCGATTTTCGCCCCGATCGCTGTCTTCAACAGAGGAAGGAAACAAACGAAAGCGGAGAAAAGGGCACACAAAGCTTTTCGGTTAGACATTTGTTTTTTTTTAGCTTCTCAACGTTCGAATTTCAGAACTATCACCTTCATTGTTGGATTCTTTGCTATCCTCTGGTCACCATATTATATAATGGTTGGTTTGAAAACTTTTGATTTGTATCATCCAACTTCTATTTCTTTCAGGCAACCGTGTATGGCTTCTGTAAAGGAGAATGCATTCCTTCATTTTTATACACTTTATCATACTACATGTGCTACTTGAACAGCAGTGGCAATCCGTTCGCATACGCTCTTGCCAACCGTCAATTCCGATCTGCTTTCATGAGAATGTTCCGCGGCAACTTTAACAAGGTTGCTTAGCTTGGAATAATTTCTCTCTTTTCTTCTCTTTGTTTTCTCTTCACACCACTTTTCAGCGGGTTGCGCTCTGTTTCTACCCGAATTGTATTTGAACACTCGAATTGGTTGTATGGGCTTTTGTAGAAATATTTTCCTGTAATATAATTGCATTTTTGATGATTAATAAATTGATAATTTTTAATTTTTAAAATAAGAAGTACTGATTAAGAGTCGAAAACTCTTTTTCGTAGTCAAAAACATCCAAAACTAGAGACATTCGGTCCCAACATGTTATATTATTGACATTTCTCCAAAAATGACCTCAGTCACAAGCAAAATGATTGTTTCTAAAATTGAATGCAGAAATACAAATTTCTAATAGCAAAACAATTGTTCGATATTGCAAGCAAACAAGTTAGCACAACACTTGCAATTGGGAAATAGTGAGGACGTGTGGGTATATGTGAGGAGGCATTGTGATCGGTAAAAAGAAAAATTTTGAGATGGAAAGTAGAAGTAGATCTGGGAAAAGCCGTGAGAGAACACCAGAAGGGGGTGGTGAAGGGGAAAGTGAATTGGAAGAAGGAAAAATCTTATAAAAAGTTCGGGATACATAGGAAAATAAAAGATTAGAGTAAGATAAAGAGATATAGAGAAGAACAAGAGAATTAGAAGATTTGTCGATAGGTGAGAGTTGTCCGTAGTCCATTTGCATTCACCAGCTTAGAGTCGTTGAAAAAGAGGGGTTCTTCCGTCGTCGACGTGGTCTGGATCCTCTTTCATATTGATTCTGAAAATTCGGTAGATTTTGGAGTTCAGGTGTGACACTCATTCTACCTGTGGCGAGTGTATGCTTTTGAGGCGAGATTGCAGACTTCATAAAAGACAAAAGCGTTGACAAGACCATTTCCAGCCAAGAATGCAAATCCAATCCATTGAAAGATTCTGTGCTGATAGTCCGGGCCGGTGATCTGGTGGAGCATGCCAAATGCTGAAAAAAGTAACTAGTGATAAACTTCCAATTTCTTAGAAAATGCCTTACTGGAGGAAGCAGGAAAGATGCGGTTTGGAAGTCCGTGAGGGAAGTGCATGAACTCATCATAATCAACTTTCCCATAATAGCCGAACCAGAAGCAGTTGAAGCCGAACACCATCTGGAATATTGTCAGAGTGTTGTAGACATCCTCTTTTTGATTATACAGCGCCCATATGATTGATCCAACGATGATCTCATATGAGACAATACGTATGAAGTACGAAGCCAATCAGTTGCGCTCCCGTGGAGGCACGACCGGTAGGTACTGGAAATCGCTGAAACACGATAATTGTCGGAATGATCAGAATAAAAGTTCTAGAATTTTTTTTGTGGGTGTGACGCAAAAAAGTAATTTCCCTCAGAAAAAACTCGATTGTAGATAAATTTTACTCACTCAGTCCACATCGCAACAAGAAGTACGGTCAATGCACATCCAGCACGGAACGACTGAAACGTGGAGAGAAAGACCGGGATGAGAAACTTGGCTAGCAGGCTTGTTGGAAGACGTGCGTCGGCGAGAATACAGGAGCGAACATCTTCCAAGAATGGAAGAGCAGGACGCGTGTGTTGACGTACAAAAAGTCTCAAGAGCCCAAAGATGACGAGAATCGCTGCTGAGTAATAGTCAATCATACTGAAAATAATCAATGAACCAAGAACTATCAAATGAACGAGGTTTAAAAAATGAGAATGACAAACATGGAATGGTGCCAAAAAGTTTGGTGTGTTTGATTTTACAACCCACAGACATTTGGAGTGTAACACGAGTTTTGTGCACCCTTCTTTTTTAATTCAAAAAGCAAAAAAAGAAGAGGGAAGGGGACAGAGAGTTACTGTCTGTGACAGATACGGAGACGGAGAGAGAGTGCAGCTAGTGATATTCGTCCCCACAGAGGAATTAGAGAAATCTGTCTGAACGAGGCCAAGACAAGCGATAGGGGTCAACACTATTTTCGAAATCTTTTCGAAATCAGAGTTGAGAGAAAAGAAGCAACCTCGAGTTTAGAGTGTGTCAAATGGAATGATTGCCATCTACAACGAATAGTATCAGGATCATTTTTATGCAGCGTATCAGGATTAAATTCCAAAATCTGCCAAGATAGACGAATACTATTCATTCTGTCCGGAAACACTACTTGATTTGGGATCGGATATGACAAATACAGAAAATAAGGGACCGGATATGACAAATACATAAATAAACGTACTGAACTCCGATTTGCAACCGTATCGGCACATGTTGGATCATTTTTGACCGGTTCAAAAGTATACCAATCAGAGTCAGAAGACAGAGCAGGAATGTAAGAAGACAGAGCAAGATTATAGAGCAGGATTATAAAAAAAAGGTGTTCCCGGGTCACTAACTTGACCTTAGCTTGGTCCCATCGGGATAAAAAGCGCTGCGTATCTCGATCTCTGCGGTTTTCTTTTTTTAGCGGACATGGGCGGAGCCTAGATCTATTTCTTTGTCGTTCCGTTTTGTTACTTTTTGTATGATTATGAGAGATCCTCGATAACTGTTGAAAAAATGAGTAGCAGGTGTCCGGCAGATGGTGTTGCGCGCTGCAACTGTCGAAAGAAAAATGTAAAAAAGAATAAAGCGAGAGAAAGGACATGGGAATTCATTTGAATGAACTAATGTTCATTGAAATACTAATAAATGGAAAAGGGAAAGTAGATTTTGAATGGTTTGAATCGATCGGCGGAGAAGAATGAGACATCGACGGTGGTCTTATTTCCAGCAATCATCTGAGCAAGAAATTTTCCGATTCTAGGAGCAATGTTAAATAAGGAAACTGAGCCACAGCATCCAACCAAAATGATTCTTAATTGAAATTGTTTTAATGTTATAGTAGTGATCGTCCGGGGAGTTCTGAAAAATATAAAATTCACAACTGAACAAAAACGGGAACTAACAAACATTGTTCAATTAATATGCAGTACTTCAATGTTAAATTTCACATCTGAAAGGAACTTGATGATTCAGCACCTCAAGGTAAATTTGTCAGTTTTTTCGTGTATCTAGCCTTATTCCCGTTGACATAGAGAGTTTCTTCTTGTTCCAAGTGAGATAAATTATTTCACGGTCCTGAAGGAGAGTATTTTAAAATCATCCTGAAATCATTCATGTTCGACAGTTCAAGTGATGAAAAACTAACTCTGAAAGCATTGAGCCATTCATCTGCATAGATAACACCACCCATTGGATCAATCAGTGCATTCCAATCGTCATTCAGTTTGAATTGTGGATAACGTTTCTCGACATCAGTACCTTTCAAAATTTCATTTTTTTGGTAAGAATTATCGAAATTTTTAAAACTGATCGGTTCCAACACGTTTTATTATCGACATTTCTGCAAAAAATGACGTGAGTCACTTGCAAATAAATTGTTTCTGAGAATGGACGCAAAAGGATAGATGCTTAATATCAGAAGTATTTGTCGATACTGTAAGCAAACAAGTCAGCACAACACTTGCAGTTGAGAAATAGTAACGACGTGTGGGTATATGAGAGGAGGCATCGAGAATGGGCTGAATAGTGAAAAGGATAATTTGTGATGAAAAGTAGAAATCGATCTGGAAAGGGGACGTCTGGAGCCGTGTGAAAACACAAGAAGTGAGGAAAGGTAAATTGGAAGAAGGAACAACATCTCGGGAAAAGTTTGGGATATATAAGAAACGGAAATTTCAAAGTAAGATAAAGAGAGATAGAGAAATACAAAAGAATTAGAAGATTTATCGATATGAAAAAGTTGTCCATATTCCGTTTGCATTAATCAGCTTAGAGTCCTCAAAGAAGAGGAGTTCTTCCGTCGTCGACCTGGTTTGGGTTCTCTTCCAAGTTGATTCTGAAAGTTCGGTGAATATCGAAGAGCACGCGTGACACGCATTCTACCTGTGGCGAGTGTAAGCCTTTAAGATAAGGTTGAAGTTCTCAAACATGGCGAAAGCGGTAACCAGATGATTTCCAGACAAAATTCCAAATCCAAACCATTGAATGATTCTAAGCAAATAGTCCGCGCCGGTGATCCGGTTGAGCAATTCGAATTCTGGAAAGAAGGAACTATCGAAAACCTTGAAATTTCTTAGAAACGGACTTACGGAAGCTTACAGGAAAGATGCGATCTGGTAGGCCGTTAGGGAAGTGCATGACCTCATCATAGTCAACTTTTCCTAAGTATCCAAACCAGAAACAATAGAACCCGAAGCCCATCTGGAAAGTGGTGAACGTGTAGTAGACATCAGCCTTCTCCTTGAACAAGACCCAAATGATTACTCCAACGATGATTTCATTTGAAACAATACGGATGAAGTATGCAGAGAGTCTGTTGCGCTCTCTTGGAGGCTCGATTGGTGGGTATTGGTAGTCGCTGAAACAGGAGAATCGTCGGAATGAACTATCTGTAGATTTTTTTGTATGGGAGTAACGCAAGAGCGTAATTTCCCTCAGAAAATATTTGAACGTAGAGAAAATGAACTCACTCAGTCCACATCGCCACAAGAAGGACGGTCAAAGTGATTGCAGCACGTAAAGAATGGAACTGGGAGAGAAGAAAAGGGATAAGAAACAGGCTCATTGGACGTCTAGAGTCGGCAAGAATACAGGAGCGAACATCTTCCAAAAATGGCAGATCGGGACGTGTGAGGTGACTTAGAAAGAGTCTCAAGACACCGAAAATGAAGATAATCGCGGCTGGGATACTATCAATCATCCTGAAAATAATCAATGAAAAAGAAACTATACAATAAACAGAAGATTGAAAAAAAGTTAGAAGGGACAAAGATAGAATGGTGCCGAAAAGTTTGGTGTGTTTCATGGGACAACACAGAGACATTTTGAGTGGAACACGGATTTTGTGCACCATGGTTTTCTTTATGAATTGAAAAAACAACAGAAGAAGAGGAAAGGATATAGAGTGCGGCAAATAATGTTCTGTCCTCATAGAGGAATTAGAGTTTTTCTTGTCCGGAAGCACAATCAAACCTGATTTGGGATCGTAGTAAATGAACTCCGATCTAAAGTAGTATCGTCACTTGTTGGAGTATGCCAATCATAGTTAGAAGGCAGATTGAGAGCAGGATTACAAAAAAGGTGTACCCAGCTCACACACTCGACCTCACCTTTCTCGATAACATCGAGATTTGAAACGATGCGGATTCAGTCCCCAGTGATGCTCTTTTATAGCATAGGGGCGGAGCCTAATTCATAGGAACGGAGCCCATCTCTGAGGGGCGGAGCCTATTTCATAGAAGCGGAGCCTCTTTCATAGGGGTGGAGCCTATTTCTTCGTCATTCCGCTTCGTCGCTATTTGTTTGTTCATGAAAAACATCTTAGACAACTGAAAAAAATGAGTAGCAGGTGTCCGGCAGGAGGTGTTACGAAGTGCAACTTTTGGGAGAAAAAAGGAGAAGAAGAGCAAGAGAAAGGTCAGAAGAGTTCGTCCGGCAGGTGGTGTTGCGCGCTGCAACTCTCAAAAGGAAATATGAAAAAAAGAATAAAGCGAGAGAAAGGACATGGGAATTCATTCAAATGAACTTGTGTTCGTTGAAATACTAATAAATGAGAAAGAGAAACTGTATTTTCGATGGTTTGAAACAATCGGCGGAGAAGAATGAGACATCGACGGTGGTCTTTTTTCCAGCAGCTATCTGAGCAAGACCTTTTCCGATTCTAGGAGCAAGTTTGAATCCAGATTCTGAGCCACAGCCTCTAACCAAAATGTTTGGAGTCTTGGTTGAAATTGTTCAAATTATATAATGATCGTTCGGGAAATTATGGAAAATAATAAAGTCACAACTGAACGAAAACGGGAACTAACTGTGTAAATGCATCTATCAACCTTTAGTGGAGCAGATCCGCAATCGCTGTTATAGATAAAATGAGATTCAGCCTTATTTTTAGCTTTCCAGTAGCAGATGGATGTACTGGCCGGCTAAAAAACTTCAATTTTCAAACATTGTTAAAATATGTAGTACCTCAACTCAAATTTCACATCTGGAAGGAACTTGGCGATCCAGCGCCCCACGGTAAAAACAATTTTCTTGGTGGTGTATCTAGCCTTATTCGTGTTGACGTAAAGAGTATCGCCTTGTTCCGAGTGAGACAATACAGTCTCACGGTCATGAATGATGCCTCCCAGTTTTTTGAAATCATCCTGAAATTGTTCACGTCGCACAGTTCAAGTGATGAAAAACTAACTCTGAAAGCATTGAGCCATTTATCAGCATGGTTAACACCACCCATTGGATCAATCAGTGCATTCCAATCGTCATTCAGTTTGAATTGTGGATAACGTTTCTCCACATCAGTCTCATTCAAGTATTTTTTTGGTTGTAAGAATTATCGAAACTTTCGAAACTAAGGTCATTCGGTTCCAACACGTTTTATTATAGGACTTTTTTCAAAAATGACATCACTCATGGGCAATTTTAATGTTTCTGAGAATGGATGCAGAAGAACAGATGTCTAATACCAGAACATTTGTTTGAAATTCCAAGAGGATAATTTGTGATGAAAAGTAGAAATAGATCTGGAAAGGACGTCGGGAGCCGCGTGAAAACACGAGAAGGTGGGGACAAGTGAGATGGAAAGGGGAACTCAGAAAAAGTTCAGGATATATACGAGAAAAAAATTAGAGTAGGATAAAGAGAGATAGAGAAAAAAGAAAATTTGAAGATTTGTAAATATGGAAATGCTGTCCATATTCCGTTTGCATTCAACAGCTTACAGTCTTTGAAGAAGTGGAGTTCTTCCGTCGTCGACTTGATTTGGATCCTCTTCCAGGTTGATTCTAAATATCCGGCGAATTTTGGAGAGCAGGTGTGACACTTATCCTACCTGTGGCGAGTGTAAGCCTTTGAGGCGAGGTTGCAAACTTCATAAAAGACGAAAGCGTAGACAAGACAATTTCCAGCCAAGAGTCCAAATCCGTACCATTGAATGATTCTGTGCTGATAGTCCGGGCCTGTGATTTGGTTGAGCAAGTCGAATGCTGAAAAAAGGAACTATTGATAAACTTGAAACTGCTTAGAAACGTCCTTACTGGTGCCCACAGGAAATATGCGGCGTGGAAGTCCGTGAGGGAAGTGCATGAATTCATCATAGTGAACTTTTCCTAAGTATCCAAACCAGAAACAATAGAACCCGAAGATCATCTCAAAAATGGTGCAATTGTTGTAGACATCAGCCTTCTGCTTGAACAAGCTCCAGATGAGAACTCCAACAAAGATTTCATACGACACAATACGGGTGCAGTGAGCAGAGAATCTGGGCGATTTCTTGGTGGCTTGCCTGGTGGGTACTGGTAGTCTTTTTTTGCTTTTTGAATTAAAAAAGAAGAAAGTGGTGTTATCTATGCTGAGAAATGGCTCAATGCTTTCAGAGTGGGTTCTTTCATCACTTGAACTGTTGAACGTGTACAATTTCAGGATGAGTTCAAAAAACTTGGAGGTATCCTTCATGACCGCGAAACTGTTTTGTCTCACTCGGAACAAGGGAACACTCTTTTCGTCAACACTAATAAAGCTAGAGAGGGGAAAGTGAATTGGAAGAAGGAAAAATCTTATAAAAAGTTCGGGATACATAGGAAAATAAAAGATTAGAGTAAGATGAAGAGATATAGAGAAGAACAAGAGAATTAGAAGATTTGTCGATAGGTGAGAGTTGTCCGTAGTCCATTTGCATTCACCAGCTTAGAGTCGTTGAAAAAGAGGAGTTCTTCCGTCGTCGACGTGGTCTGGGTCCTCTTCCATATTGATTCTGAAAATTTGGTAGATTTTGGAAAGCAGGTGTAACACTCATTCTACCTGTGGCGAGTGTAAGCTTTTGAGGCGAGGTTGCAGACTTCATAAAAGACGAAAGCGTTGACAAGACCATTTCCAGCCAAGAATGCAAATCCAATCCATTGAAAGATTCTGTGCTGATAGTCCGGGCCGGTGATCTGGTGGAGCATGCCAAATGCTGAAAAAAGTAACTAGTGATAAACTCGCAATTTTTTAGAAAATGCCTTACTGGAGGAAACAGGGACGATGCGATGTGGTAGTCCGTGAGGGAAGTGCATGAACTCATCATAATCCATTTTCCCATGATATCCAAACCAGAAGAGATTGAATCCGAACACCATTTCGAATATGGTCAGAGTGTTGTATTCTTCCTCTTCCTGGTTGAACAGGCTCCAGCAGATTGAGCCAATGATTATTTCATACGAAACAATCCGTATGAAATAGGCAGAGAGTCTTCTGCGCTCCCTGGGTGGCTGCATCGGTGGGTACTGGTGATCACTGAAATATGAGACTTGTCGGAATAGTCGGAATAGTCGGAATTGAACGTCTGTCAAATATTTTTGTTTGGGAGTGACGCAAGACCGAATTTTTCTCACAAAAATTTTGAAAATTGATAAATTCAACTCACTCTGACCACATCGAAACGAGAAGGACGGCCAAAGCGCATCCAGCACGGAAGGACTGGAAGGTGGAAAGAACCACCGGGAGGAGAAACTTGGCAAACAAGCTCATTGGAATTCTGGAATCGGCGAGAATAGAGGAGCGAACATCTTCCAAGAATGGAAGATCAGGACGAGTGCGCTGACGGACGAACAATCTCAAGAGCCCAAAAATGACGAGAATCGAAGCTGAGTAGATGTCAATCATCCTGAAAATAATCAATAGACAAAGAACTATAGAAAAAAAACAGAATGTTGAAGGAAAAATTGGGAATGACGAAAAATTGAATGGTGCCAAAAAGTTTGGTGTGTTTGGTTTTACAACACACAGACATTTGGAGTGTAACACGAGTTTTGTGCACCATGGCCATCTTTTTGAATTCGAAAAGCAATAGTAGAAAAGGGAAGGGGACAGAGAGTTACTGTCTGTGACACATAAGGAGACGGAGACAGAGTGCAGCAAATGATATTCGTCCCCATAGAGGAATTAGAGAAATCTGTCTGAACGGGGCTATGGCAATCGATAGGGGTCAGCACTCTTTTCGAAATCAAAATGGTGAGAAGAGAAGCAACCTTGAGTTTGAAGTTGGGCAACTTCAATGATTGCGACCCACAACGAACAGTATCAGAATAAACTTTGTGCTGCGGATTAGGATCAAGTGCCAAACAGGACCTAAGTCGAGGAAAAATACTCGCCTTTTTGTCCGTTAACACAATACTAAACTTGATTCGGGATCGTAGTGAAGCCCACACACAAAAAACATCAAGATAAACGTATTGAACTCCGGTGTGGAACAGTATCGGCAGATGTTGGATCATTTTGGCCCGATTCACAAGTAAGATAATCAGAATCAGAAGGAATGATCAAAAGCGTGATAAAAGACAAGGCGCACCATGGTCTTCTTTTGAATTGTAAAACCAACAGAAGAAGAGGGACGGGGACAGAGTGCAGCAAATGATATTTGTCCCCATAGAGAAATTAGAGACATCTATGTATGAACGGGGCTAGACAATCGATAGGGGGTCAACGCTCTTTTCGAAATCAGAATTGTGAGAAGAGAAGCAACCTTGAGTTTAGAGTGTGTCAACTGCACTGATTGCAACTTTCGATGAACTGTTTTAAAGTCCTTTTTATGGTGTGGATCCGGATTGACATCAAGAAAAAAAGCCTGAATAGAGAAAAAACTATTCTTTTTAACCGATAGCACAGCTAGTGAAGCCCGAGCATGAAAAATACTAGACTAAGCGTGCTTTACTCCAATTTGAAGCAGTATCGTCAGATGACGAATCATCCTGGACCGGTTCACAAGTATGCCAATCTGAATCAGAAGGCATTATTGAGAGCTGGATAAGGAAAAAACGCGTGCCGAGACCACACACTCGACCTCAGCTTCATCCGCGCCATTGGAATATGAAACGCTGCGGATCCCGTCCTCACCAGTGTTCTTTTATAGCAGATATGAGAAAAGCCTAGATATATGTCTTCGTCGTACCGTTTTGGTACTTTTTGTGTGTTTATGAAAGATTCTCAATAACTCTTCGAAAAAAGAGTAACAGGTGTCCGGCAGGTGGTGTTGCGCTTTGTTGCGCAAATTCTCGACGAAAAAAAGGAGAAAAGGAGAAAAAACGATAAAAAGGACATGAGAATTCATTCGAATGAACTTATGTTCAATATATGAGAAAAGGAAATTAGATTTTGGATGGTTTGAAACGATCGGCGGAGAAGAATGAGACATCGACGGTGGTCTTCTTTCCAGCAGCCATTTCAGCAAGAGCTTTTCCAATTCCAGGAGCAACTTTGAATCCAGATCCTGAACCACAGCCTCCAACCAAAATGTTTGGATTCTTGGTTGGAATTGGTCCAATGATATAGTGTTCGTCCGGGGAGTTCTGGAAAATAGGAATCTCCAAACTGAACAAAGGCAGGAGCAAACCGTGTAAATGCATTTATCAACTTTTACTGGAGCAGATCCATCAATCACTGGCATGTAATTACGAATGAACTTGGCTGGAAGATCAATACAGTGCTGAAAACTCAACTATTTTCAAGCAGAATTATTTTTAGCTAACCGGGGATCGATTTTCTGGGTGATCCAAATCCTTTGTCAAACGATCTCCATAGTGGTAGCAAAACTGAAATTGAGATAGATAGAACAAATTTTCACACGACATCGATAAACTATACCTTGATGGCTCCCGGGTAGTCATTGTCTGGCAACGAGTAATGGAACACTTTCAGTTCCATTTCTTGGGCAATGACAACTGGATAATGATCATCATTAAGCAGATGAGATTCAGCCTCGTTTTTTGCTTTCCAGTAGCAGACGGAAATACTGACCGGCTGAAAAAAAATTCAGTCATCAAACATTGTTTGATTAATGTGTAGTACCTCGATGTCAAATTTCACATCTGGAAGGAACTTGGTGATCCAGCAACCCACGGTAAAAATAATTTTCTTGGTCGAGTATCTAGCTTTATTAGTGTTGACGAAAAGAGTGTTCCCTTGTTCCGAGTGAGACAAAACAGTTTCGCGGTCATGAAGGATACCTCCAAGTTTTTTGAACTCATCCTGAAATTGTACACGTTCAACAGTTCAAGTGATGAAAGAACCCACTCTGAAAGCATTGAGCCATTTCTCAGCATAGATAACACCACCCATTGGGTCAATTAGTGCATTCCACTCGTCATTCAGTTTGAATTGTGGATAACGTTTTTCAACATCAGTGCCTTTCAAAACTTCATGTTCGATGTTTTTCGACTTCAAGTTGCTATGAATTTTCGCAATTTCGTCTCCAGTGGAAACCCATAGAAGTCCAGTTTTTCTGAAATTATTGAAGTATATATAAACATTAAATAAGAAAGGCTACTCACTTCCACAACTTTTCTCCACGAACTCTCTCCAATTCGAAAATTTGCTGAAAGGCGTCTCCTACAAGGTCAACATATTCAACTTCAGTGTGAGCGTAACGAGTGATTCGACTTTTTCCGTGAGAACTTCCTTTTGTGTGACCAAGTTCAAACTGAAATTACATTAGAAGACAGTTGGTGTTGATGAGAGAACCTACCTGATCTAAGAGTAGGGTCTTCAAGCCAAGCTTCTGACAATTGTATGCAGTACACGATCCAAAAATACCTGCGCCCACAATCACAACATCATAATCCGTTGACATGTCGAACAGAAAACCAAGTGTTGGAGAAGGCAGACCTTGGTTCGACGAAAAAGAAGAATGACCGAAACATGGTCATATAATCTTATCAAACAATGTCACAGATAGTGATAATATTGGGCAAGATCATAACGTTTATTGCAGTAAATATAATACTCTAGAGATACAAAGTTGACATACCAGAATCTTTGAACTATATAGGCTTACATCGCCAGATAAAGTGTTAATTCAATCTTCCTAAATACAAAGATAATAAGTTATTTCTCTTGATTTTATCGTTTCAATAACATCAAGTACACAATCAAAGTATTTTGTAGTTTTACGTGACTTCCTTGATTCTTCCTTGATTCTCGGTAATCACAGAAAAGATAAGAGCTGAATTAATACAAGAAAAGGATTCTGATGGTTTGATTTTACTTCTCGGTTCAACTTTTTATCGTAAAACTAACTTTTATGGTATGAAATTATATGATGGAATAAATCACAATTTGTATTTTTATGAACATAATTAAAACGATGTATTACGATCTCAAGCCAATATATGCTAAACGGACATTTCACATTTTAAAAAACTCGGTAATGTGCTCAAACTGGTGTTCCAAATCTACTAGGAGAGAAAAATGATACATCAACAGTAGTTTTCTTCCCCGCAGCCATCTCAGCTAGTGCTCTGCCGATACCAGGCGCCGTCTTGAATCCCGATCCAGAACCGCAGCCACCAACCAGAATATTTGATGTTTTGGAAGAGACAGGACCAATGAGGTAATGATGATCCGGGGAGTTCTTAAGCAAAAAAATTAGAAAAATGATATTTCTAGAAAATCTTACTGTATATTTGCATTGATCGACCTTATATGGTTTTGTCCCATCTACTACTGGGATGTGATCAGTGATAAACTTTCCAGGAAGATCCACGAAATCTTTGTTGTTTTTCTTTGGGTGACTCAAGTCTTCATTCAGTTTATCGCCGTCATCCAATACAAGCTGAATTGCAATATACTCGACTAATTTGAAGACTTAAATTCACCTTAATAGCTCCTGGATAATCCGTATCGGGAAGAGCAAAGTAGTACTCCTTCTTCTCTAAATTTTTTGCAATCACTACTGGAAAATGTTTCTCATCGAGAAGATGCCGTTGGTTTTCTTCTTTAGCCTTCCAGTAGCACACAGCAAGACTGATTGGCTGTGAAAAAAAGATGAATGAATAAAAGAAAGGAAAAACTTACTTTGATTTTAAAGTTGACGTGAGGGAAAAATTTAGTTATCCAGCAACCAACAGTGAAGATGATTTTATTGCTTGTGTATTTTCCATTTTTGGTTGTGAGCTCCAGCGGAGAGTTATAATTTTCGTCATGAGAAATGAGAGGTTCATTTTCTCGGATTGTTCCTCCAAGATTTTTGAACTCCTCCTGAACAAACCAATAATTGATCATGCATGATTAGTATTCAAAACCTGGAAAGCGTTGAGCCACTTGTTTGCGTAAATGACTCCACCCATCGGATCAATGAGACCAGTCCATTTTTCGTCAAATTTGAATTGCGGATATCTTGCTGATATCTAAATACATATATTTGTTGACTTACTTTATGTTCGATTCACCTCAGTTCCTCGAATAACTTCATGTTCGATGTTATGTGCCTTCAAATGACCTGATATCGAATGAACTTGATTTCCAGTAGCAGCCCATAGCAATCCCAGTTTGCTGTAAAATTATTGCATCATTACACAATGTTTGATTACTCACTTCCAAAGTTTTTCTCCCCGCTTCTTCTCAAGTTGCTCGATTTGTGAATAGGAGTCCCCAACGAGTGGTACATATTCTGGATCTGTATGCGCATAACGTGTGATTCTACTTTTTCCGTGAGAACTCCCGTTTGAATGTCCGAGATTGAACTGAAAACAATATTTATAGAAAAGAACATCAAAACTCAATGAAACCTACTTGTTCAAGGAGTAAAGTACGCATTCCGAGACGTTGACAGTGATACGCAGTGCATGAACCAAAAATTCCAGCGCCGACAACAACTACATCGTAATGTTTAGTCATTCCTTAAGTTTAATGGTATTTTCGGTTCAATCCGGCAAGAATAGGGGAAAACGTAGAATTCAAACGATGTCGAGCTATAGATATAACCAAAACCGAGTTTCAAAAAAATTTACAAAGTATTGTGCAATTAGAAACAACTAAATGCAACGAGAAACAAAATGAAAAATCTTACACATTGTCACTTCTATCTGTTTTTCTTTCCCATGTCGTCTATCTCTCTTTTTCTTTTTCTATTTATTCGATTTCTTGATAGTTTGACCTCAAGATGTAAACAAAGATAACAATCAGATGGCTATTCTGTCACGTTCTGTTTCTAGTTTGACATTTTTACAAGGTTGATTCGCATATTTTTTTTTGATACCCTGTAACATTATGAGATCTTAAATTGATCTTCATGACGAGTATTTCACTTTTTTCACTCTTCTCCATTTCAGTCACTTTGTTACCGCAATTTTTTTGAACTTCACAGCGAAACGACATAACCATTTGGACTGTTGATAATCCGACGGCTTTTCAGACTCTCACGCACGGGATCATCTCTTTTTTCTGGTCACCGTAAAATGAACAAACTCGATCGACGACCGGGGGAACATGGACAAACAATTTTGCCACATTTTGTCAGTTCAAAATGCGCCACTTTTTCCT
This sequence comes from Caenorhabditis latens, assembly GCA_002259235.3. Classification (NCBI taxonomy): domain Eukaryota; kingdom Metazoa; phylum Nematoda; class Chromadorea; order Rhabditida; family Rhabditidae; genus Caenorhabditis; species Caenorhabditis latens. Next base: position 15,313,999 of record CM056097.1, on the reverse strand, counting down.
ATTACTCTTCTTTTATATCAGTTTCGTAGAAAACTCGTTGCTACCCAGAATTAAAAGACAATCAGGTGAATTCTATCAAGAAGAATTTGGCACGTCGATAATTCTGACTTTCAGATGTTGGGTCTAATGCTGAAACTAATGGAAATGGAGACACCGTTCTCACTGATGCATCGACCCAGCATTTCAAGGTGAACTGAAATATTTTCTCAGAGTACTAACTATATCATGAAAGTTTCAGTCTCCAGACGGTGTAGTTGGTATGAATGTGTCTTCAAATGGTAACTCTAGCGGAACCGGTTCATCGAATATTGAGACTTCTGCAGGAGGAAATGTTGGAGACACTAGTAAGACCCACTGAAATGACTAAGTCTGGAAATTTCTTATCAGCAGATATCGATAATGTGGCCAATGTGATGTCTGTTGGAGACAACTCGAATTCTTACTCCGATATCTTTGCTGCTGTGGAGGGAGAGAAGTTCACGTCAAATGTGGTACAACAAGTTGGGAACTAATTTCAAATCGAATTTCAGAATCATTTTCAGGGGAGAGTAGCTGGACAAGGAGCAACTCTATCCAATGTCAACGGAGGAAGTTCAATGCAGAACCACAATGGAGAAAAAAGTGAGGCTGTTCTTCAAAATTCACCTAGAACAATGTTATTATAGAGAATGGGTTCTCGTACGGAAACGCTGGAGGAACTGGATCACTTGACACTGAAGCAAATGTTCAGACACAACAATCAATGAGTTGGGATCAACTGCTAGCCAGATTGATGGCGTCTGCAACTGCATCTGGAGTTGGAAGTTCACAATCCAATGTAGATATGGGAACCGGATCAGGAGACAAGAGTAACTAATAACAGTAAAAATATAATGTCTCTGTTGTTCAGACATAACTATAAGTGGATTGGTATCGGGATTGAATTCCAACCAAGGAATTGTAAACTCACTTGTGAAAGGAAACGGTATGATTAATGGAAGTAGTGAGGAAGTTGCTGGAACAATGTATGGTGTGGCATCTGGGAAAGGAAATTCTACACTTGTTGGAGCGAGTTCAATTGTCAGCAACCAGTCGTCAAGTCTCGGAGGTGACCAGTAATGAAATTGATCTTTCACGGTTTCTTTTTCTAGAAATCCAAGCATTTGGTAACTCGAACGCGTTCTCAAGCGGGAACACTTCAGTGAACTTGATGTCTAACACCAATATCTTAGACGACGTTAGTTTCTTCTTCAGCTTTTTTTCTATTTTAATGAGTTCAGACGGGGTTGGGAGTGGTTCATATTGATGGTAAAGGTCACGGTACCGATAACTATGTTGTGGCAAGCAATGGACTGAAGTTTGTCAATGCTGAAAACGATGCAGGTAGAGTTCTCAAGTACCTTGCACGTTTTAAAATTTGGTTTTCAGCATTTATGGGTTCTGGTAATGTGAAGGGAATCGGAAGTGATCAGAACTCTAATGCGTCACAGACAGTGGAAACCGCTGTGGATCCAAGTGGAGTGGTGAAGTGAGACAACTCCTTGAGAGAGAATATTTGAATTTATTTATTTATTCAGAATCATTGCACGGAGTAATGGACAATCGATGTCTCACGATGGAAAAAATGCTTCACTCGTTTTCAATGACAATGGATTGGTTGGAGGATGGAGAAACTTTAGTTACAGTACGCTATCTACCTTATGAAATTTTATGATATCACTGATCTATTCCAGGTGGATACGCCAACGGTGTTGGATCTGCAAATGGAAAATACTCTAATGTGACAGGACAGGGATTTGTTGAAATGAATGGAGACTCGATGAATGGAAACTCTTCAATGCAGGCGGGTGTCATAATTTCTAACGGAATGCTAACTATTCTTATTGCAGGCATTCGGAACTGGAAGTGGTATAATATCTGCAGATACAAAAGCAGTGCTCAATGTTGAAGAAAACGGTGTGCAGAGAAGTATGTTGCTAACTGACTTTCAGTTTTGCTAAAACTAGTGGTTTTCAGATGGAACGGTAAACGGAATTGCAGCTGCTGACGGAAACAACACACATGTTGAAAGCTTGTCTGTGATCAGCAATATTGATGGTATTAGAAAATGATAGAATTAAATATCAGCAATACTGTTTTTAGGATTTGAAACTGTGAACAATTATCAAAAGATATCGTCTTCTGGTGCAGGAGCTTCGAGTGTTTCCGCGTCTAGTTCAACAATTTTCAAGAGAAAGAAGCGTTATTCTGTATTGGCCAAGATTTTGGAAAAATGAAATAGTTTGATCTGATCAATTGTTTTTTTCTAAAATGAAGTTGAAACAAAATTCACATGAGCAAGAAAAACTGTAAATGACAACGTATCTTCAAGTTTCCTACTAGACAGCAAAGCAAAAAAGATACGGGGTGACTAAGAACACTTGACACAATCTGTTGTGGAGAATTAAGATTTCAAAGAATTGAAAATTTTTAGTTTGACTGTTGTTCAGAAGATTTGAGCAGAGCGTTTTGAAGATCTACACCTATTTTTTAAAACTTTATTGACTTCTGTTCTCAACTCTTTCAATTCTCAGTTCTGCAACTTTCAAATTCTTTTTCTTTTGAATCGATCACATTTGGCATGCGGCAAACAGTAGTCAAGAAGTTTGCAGATTCGACATGTATCACTCGGTTGGATAACGTTTTATTTGTGTATAAGTTCAGAGATTCTTTCAATTAACATAATGCTTGTCAGATTACCAATAAAAACAGAACACAAGGAAAAGAAAAATTAACAAAATATTTCTAGAAAATGCATCTATCGTTGAGCCTTTTTGACGACGTAATGATAGATAACGAAGTCAACCATCATTTTGTGCCACAACGTAAGCAGTTGCACATGTCTCTCCAAATCGAACTGCGCCCTGGAAAAGCATGAAACTTTTTTGTTTCAATTTACCAGTAGATACTCACCAGGGATTGGGTTGGAGTGAACGGACTGCTCTCACGTTATTGCAACGTGGGTTACGATCGATGTTGAACAGCTTCATCAGAGGAATGCGGCAAAGTGAGCGAAGCTTTTCGGCTGCGATCATCTGAAATCAAGTACTTAGTAGAATAATGCAGACATTCAAAACTTTTGTTAACGAAGTTGCGGCCCGACCAGGTCCAGTCGACCTCGATAAGAATTTTCTTTCATTTCCCATTTTTTTTCACGTGTGTGTTCTTCAATAACTTTTCTAGGAAACCTATGAAAAATTAGTCATCGGATTTTTCCCGTGTACTGAACAAAGGACCGACCGGGCCGGACCGAAAGAATTGTTTTCCCGACCCGGTCTATTGCAAGTATGGAATTCACTGAAAACTTACCATTTCATCTGGTATGATCGGCTCCCAAAGCCCTTGATTCATAAAGACCAAACAGTAGAACGCAATAACATTCATCTTTTCCATTTCCCACTTCGGACAATCGTCCAGATTGAACAGAAAATAACTATTCATGTAGAACTCATCTTCATCACCAGTTTTTAGGTGTGGCATTACTTGTGCAAACAAATCGAAACGATCTGGACATTTGCGCGCTTTCCAGTTCATCACAATACGCTGAAAGAACTAAAACTAACTTTTTGCAGTTGCTACCAAAAACACTCACTGGTCTCGGAGCTTGCGGAATCAGAGGTGGATCGTTAAACTGTGTTGCAGCCATATTCAAATACCAACAACACCAATCCCAGTGAGCGGCTTCTGTCAATGGCCAGATTGGTGGCGAGACGTCGAAGAAGAACTGATTCCATGCATGGTATCCTGGGACTTCTCGGAAACCCAATGGCCGCCTTGCGTTAATTCTCTGAAATGAGAGAAATAGAAGCCTTGCCCGATATTGTATTTTTTACCCAATCTGTCATTGTGAAAAGCCCACGTTTGAACGGTGAAAGAACTTCTTTCCAAAACAAAATCTGGCGCAAGTCGTCCTCCTTCTGTTTCTTGATGTCCATCTGAAAATATGACTATTCTATTAGAGTAGTTTAAGAAACGGCAGTTAAAATATTCGTAATACTTGAACAGAACCGAACAAAATATATAAATTTATAATTAGGCCGCTCTCTCATTTATCGAAAACCCTCTATCCAAAAATTTGAAAATAGTGGCTTCAGTGTTCAATAAATCGGAAAAATTTGAATTTCATGCAAGGACACAAGGCTAAGTTTGAAAGTAGATACGTCGGGAATTTGAAAAAGTGGGTGGCCAGTATTAGAGGTCTTAAGCGCTTGATAAAAGGATAGACGTCCTTTGAACAGCTGCTGAGAATAGCAACATAAGGAAAGGTCATTTCTTCAGTAAAAAGTTCGACTATAAACATTTTCAAATTTATATAAAGGGAATGTGAGAACATGCTTTGAAAACAGGGTCTGTGAGTCACAACAGTATATCTGTTAGACTGACTATTCCAGAAAAACTGTTTTTAGATGCACTTAACGAGGAAAGCATTTCAGAAATCTGGGAGTTATGTTAAGTGCTGATGCTTCACGAATTCGTTTTCAGGTTTCCAGTATCTAATTGCCAACTAGGATAGAATTAAAAAAAACTGCGTATTCCAAAGTCCTTCACCTTCATTCATAAGTTCATTGAAACAAAGGAGCAAGTCACTAACACGTTACATTAAGATAAGATCTTTGAAAAGTTGTCTAGCACGACCATCTTCCAAAGCTGCCGAGACAAACGAGATAGAAAAGAGATAATCGATATTGTGAGGTATGGTAACTGGGAGCGGACGACCAGCGAGGGGGGAGTGATAGCGTTGTAACGTATGCGCGTGTGCCTATTCGAAAAAAAATGAGTAAGGAGGGGCACAGTCCCCAGGGGCGAGAGTGAAAGAGAGGCGCAAGAAAACGATACACAGATCATACTATATCTGAAGGAGAGTCATGGAAAAAACAGAATTATTCCTATTAACATCAAATTTAATAGTGGAACCTTATGAGCTACTCGCGTTAGTATGTCAGTATGCTCTGATTGTTTCGCTTGGGTTTGGCAACTTTTTTTGATAAGTCAGGGCATAATCCACTTTGAAGGTAAACTGGTACTATTTTTGCAGGAGGATTAGATCCGGGACATACATTCTTATGGTTAGTTTCTTGGTTTAGAAAGAACGCAAAATGATTTTTTGTATTTAAAACACAAAAATAGCCAAAAATTGATAATTATGAGCAAAATCCGCCATGAAATTTTTCCAGAAACCCCGTTTTTTGATTCGAAAAATTATGGAGATTTATCACAAAGAAAAAACATTGAGCTCTGATCTGCTTTTTCGGAAACCATTGCTTTTCTAAAACCCAGCCAACACACCCTTTTTCAAGCGCAATCATGAGAAAAACATTTCTAAAAGTCAATCGATTTTGTGAGATGATGGTCGATAGGAACGGAGGGGAAGGGGGAGCGTTAGAGTTGGAACATATGCACGCGTGCCTATTCGAAAAGATGGGGAAAGAGAGGCACAGTACCCAACTGGCGAGAGTAAAAAAGGGGCGCAAGAAAATGAGACAGAGATAATACCGTATGTGAGGGAGAGCAATGAGAAAAAAACTGACGGATTTTCATTCACAAAAAAATCGATAGTGGAAACTTATGTGCTGTTCACAATGATTTGTCTGGTTGCTCTGAACGTTTGTGAAATGAAAGAATATCAAAGAATCACTCATTTGTTATATTAGAAAGACTGAGAATACGCCGGAGTCTATGAAAGCTACGAAAGCAACGAAAGATTGTCTGGATAGTGTTGTCTGGATAGGCAAGTTTTCTTTATTACCGCAAAACTCACTTCGAAACGTTGAATGGTACTGTTTTTGCAAGAAATTTTAGATCGGGGACATTCATTCCTATTACTAGTTTCTGGGTGTAGAAAAATTGAATAATTGCGTTTTCTGTATTTGATACAGGGAAACTGTTGAAAAGAGAATATTGTCCGTAATCAAAATCTGCAACAACCGTGTTTTACCAGAAACACCGTTTTCCGATTACGTTCCGGTAAGAACGGAAAAATCTTTAGAACGAAAATCCCAGCAAGAACGAAAAAATCTGCCTTCTCGAAAACCATTTCTTTATGAAACCCAGCCATCACAACCGTTTTCAGGGGCTATCATAAGAAACAACGATAATTTTTAAAAGTCAATCGATTATAAAGATGAGGGAAGAGGGAGGAGTGTTGGAGTTGGAACGTATGCACGCGTGCCTATTCAAAAAAAATGAGGAAAGGAGGGGCACAGGGCCCAAGTGGCAAGAGAAAAAGAGGCACGAGGAAAAGAGACACAGATCATACCGTACGCAAGGGAGAGCAATGAGAAAAGGGAAATTTTCCCATTTGCATCAATTTTAATGGTGGGAACTTTGTTTTAATGATGGGAACTATGCTCGATGGTTTGTATGCATGTTCTGAGGACAAGTTGAATCCAATATAAATGAAATACGTGTATATTAACCAAGTCTGAGCTGGTCCGTATAAAGTCAATGGCGTAGATTTTGCAGTGATGTACATAGAGAAGTTTTTACTCACAGTTTTGTTTTTGTTTTACAGACCCGTGTCGGCAGGGATCACAGAGAATTTTCCAAAAGATCAGTCAAACTTAAAGAATGACTTGTAGGAGTAGAAACAATTCTGATATGATACTTCAATTGTGTTTTCGTAAACTTCAACAAAGGTCTCGGATGTTTTAATAGTGAAAATCCTTGGTTCATCTTTCTAAGATACCAACTTCACCATAAATTGCTATTTTGTCGCTAATAATCTAGAAATCACATCAACTTGAAAAATGCGAATTATCCGAAAACGGCGTTGTGGACAACAGTGAAGTGAATTTTGGCTGGATTCTAAATTGGGTGCATTTTCGATAACTGTGATGTCTTTTCCAGTTCAAAACGCTTTCCAATTTTATTGATTCAGGATGCGAGAAGATTGACTACAACAAAGTTGATTGCTAACCATATATCTCTTAAACGAGTTGTTTTTTGGAAAGTTCAGCGATTCACAGAACACAATCCTTTTCAAACCGTTTCGTAGACCAGTTCTGATCAGAAATATATGGTTTCTAAGAATATCTCTTCAGATTATTTTGACACATCTGTGTGTTCTGTGATAAAAACTAGCGATCTGAAAAGTTTATCACTGTGCAACCCTGTTGATGGGTGAATGCATTTTTGACCCCCCCGCTAAATTGTAGAATCCATGAGCTTCAGTTAATAATGTCGTCGATTTTCAGATACTACAGTATTGGCCAAAATGATGTAATATTCTGTCTTTTTCAGTAAAAAATGTCCAACTTTGAGAGTGTCAACTTTTCTATACGAGCACTTCCTAAGGAATTATAGTAATCTTGAGTGGACAGCTAAAAAATCGCACTATTTTGCACAGAAATGAGCCGATTTTATGGAGAAATTATTTTACCGATAGGCGACTGACTTGCGAGCGTCTGTATGAAAAAGTTGTCAACTGCCAACATACTGTTCTACTCTTAGGCTTTTTGATCCATAAAAATTGATTTTGTGGGACAGTTAGTTTTAACATGGCACTCCCTTTAAGTAGGGCATTTCAACTGAAAAATATGCTTTTTTTGGCCGGTACAGTAGTTACTCAAAAATGTCTAACTCTTGATGTTTCACATTCTGTATTGAGATAAAAATCTCAACAAATTGTATATCATGTTTTGTATAACTTCTACATTTCACATTATGAACATCTTTATTGCATGAAAAAAGGCACTCAATACTCGTTTAGCCCAATATCATGAAATATCATCAACTCCTTCGCAAAGCTGCATAAGTTTTCAAAAAGCGAAAGTTATGTCTGGGGATGTGCTTCTTCTTTGAACCAGTTCCACTTTCAATTCCAAAAATTTGATTACATTCTATCAAATTAGGGTTTTCAGCAAACTTCCAGTTTTGCTCACAAGCAGAGAAGTACGGCCAGTTCAGTTGAGCCACAGATGGAACAATTGTCCTGAAAGAACATATTTATTATTCAGTAATCAGCTATTTGACAACGTACCATCCAGATTCTCTCACACAACTATATTTTTCATTAACATCATTATTTCTTCTAATAAATAATGTATGAGTGTACTCAAGTTTCAATGCAGGGGTTTGAATTTCAGAGTTGTTGAAAGTGACATACGTTGCAATCGCCTAAATAGAACACGATTATGACTGGAAAATATTGTTTTAAGATTACCAGCATAGTATTGTTGATTGGAGTTCTCATTTCCCATATACCTGCTTCCCTTCTTGCTAAACCAATACCCAGTCCACCATCTTCCCATAACGGTTTACATTCAGTCACAGCTCGTGAATCTTTTGGGGCATTCAATCTGCAATACATAATTTCGCATTAGAGATACTGCTATTAAACTCACTTATTCAACTTTTTCTGTAACTGTAGTGCACTCTCAAATGGTGATGCATTAAGTATATTTGTATAAATCATATGGGTTCCTGGAGACACTGTGACACATATCTGGAATTACATTAGTGTTGTTTCCATTAGTGACTAAAAATGTGTACCCTATCAATTTCCGGTGGCATCGAATTTGATCCGAGTCCATGTACTGATGTGAGCAGAGTGATATTCATTCCAATAAGAAATGCAGAAGCCAGAAGAGATAAGTAGAAAATAGAGTAGTGAAATGTGATTGAGAAGTATCTGAATGAGAAGAAATGCGTTCTGTCAAAGTGACTAGTGAGAACATACCGTATGAAAGATCTGCATAATTTATGACGGTGATAAAAGCTGTTGTGACGGCAGGTATAGTGATAAGCACATGGTATCCAACACAATGCACTCCAAACAAGATAAGTTATGAATGTGAGTATGCACCAAAATAGGTGACCAAAGAAGTATCGACATGAGTTTTGACACTGAAATTATTTCAGTAAAGTCAGAAACATACTGGTGAATTTTTCAAATAAAAACGAACTCACATCAAGGTTGGCCCGAAAATCTCCAGCTCTTCGGATGAAATCTTTCATAGCTGGTTTTGGTTTTTCATTAGGAGGTGGAGTCTCAATATGATTTGGTTTTCCATTTGATATCGGGCTTGTTGGATCTGATGTATCACAAAGACGCTGAAAATTATAAATTTTTTGAGTGTACTAAATATTTCGATGATTTCTACATCGTGATGTGGTCCAATTGTATGAATCCTTGCCCATCTAATCGGCCATGTTTCATCGTATTCTCCCAGTCTTCCCCCGTTTGTTTTGCTACTGAAAAATACTTTTTGCATATGATTTTGACACATCCTTTACCTAGTATCAATTGCTTGTTGAAAATGTTTTTTGGCTGGTGTATTCACTGCGACCCCCGATACTTTTTTAACTGGTTTCTTAGCGCACACCATTCTTCTGAATAATTTTTTTGAAGTTTCCAATAACTTTCTTTGTTCTTACTTGTACGAGAAATACAATACGGTGATTCTCCATATCAGTGACACGGTGCACGAACTTGACGATAGAACGAGCGGCCAGGAAAGAATCTGCAACCGTTTCACTTTTACACTTGGCGTACTAAACTTTGTCTTTATGTCTCTCTCAAAAATTTGATAATCACTTTAGGGTTCGGACATCTGCATGCTGCGATAAAAAAGTAGTTGAAAATTGTGATCGGTGCGTCGTGTAGCGCCATGATAAGGAATGACATTCGGAAGTTGTTGAATGCCTAAACTAACTGTTTCAGTTTGAGAGAAAGTGATCGAAAGTTCAACCTGTGTCCATTCGATAAAAGCTTCAAACAACAATGCACATCCGCTTCGATAAGGAGTGATGTCAAGTCGATGAGCGAATGCATTTTCGATGCAAAGTACCTAAAACAAGTGTTGTCATATACTTTGTTTTCTTTCAACGTGTTGTCTTTCAACGCCCACCAGTAGCAACCAAGTACACATCGACCCACAGACCGCTGTGACAACTAGCGATACCACAAGCCATGTATTCAGTGGGAAAGATGTCACGTAACCCTGAAAGGAAAGTGAAATTTTCGGTTTTGCAATGATCTTTTCATTATCACCTTAACTACGAAACTGGTGTGAAGCCACGAGCAAATAGAGTTGGTGACGTAGACGACGAACGAAACAGCATATAGAGTGTGCAAAGTTTTTCCTGAAAACCCATAAAATTAAAGATGATAATACAAGAACAAAGTTAATTTTAAGAGTGGGATGAGAAATCGCACGACCGCTGTCTTTTTCCGAAATGAAAATTACCTTTAAGTAGAGGCGTACTGGAAGACGCCATTGCAAACCCGGAGGTATATAAAGTATTAAGAAGTGCCAATACATTTCCAGATTTGAGTGAAGGTGATGTCAATTCGTCAGTCATCCTTCGTTGCCTAGTGTGTCGTCAGAATATCAGAAAAGAAGAGGATAATGAGAGAGACTTGGCTACAAGATGTTGTCCGTCCTCCTCTTCTCACCACACAAAAGCTTTCGACCGGATATACTCATCCGGTCGTCGCATGTCAACTTTCAAATTTGGTCCCTATTTTGAGTTCAGCGCTTTTCCAGTAGAATACAAAATGTTTTTGGTGACAAAAAGTGGCGAAATCAAGAAGCGGTTTGTGTCTCGTTTTGTTGTGTTGAAGGATTCGAGTGGACATAAACAAAGTTTTTGGAAGATTTTATTTGTTGAGCAAAACGAATTGATCACAACGTCACAATGTGAAGAAAGCAACAGTAGTAGGTGTTGAGAATAGAGAGAAATTGGAAAAGTTTATACATTAGGAATTATTTAAAAACGAACATCTAAACAATCTGCCTCGTCGGAATTGAATGCTTTGTTGTCAATAGAGTACCGTGGATTATGATCTTCAATTTCAGCTACTTCTTCTTCCATATCATCAACTCCATACTCGTCATCATCCTCATCAGTGGTGTAGTAGTTATATGTGTAATAGAATATGGAAAGAAGGGCAAAGACAGCAATGACAAGGAACATAGCAGCGGCGTAAACGAAAAACTCAACAGCCATATTTTCGAATAAGTTGAGGATTGTGATAATGACAATAATTGTGTCTCCTGCAGCAGTTGTCAAAAGCCATAGGGCTTGCACAAGAGCTTTCATTGATGGAGCGGACTGAAAGAATAATTATTTTGAAAGAGTACTCTTTAGTTCTAGGGTACCTGTGAATAAGCAAACTCGTAACCAGTGATAGAGAAAAGAATCTCAGCAGCAGTGATGACAACAATTTGTGGGATTTGCCAGAGGATGGAAACTTTGTTGTTTTGTACAATTTGTAGTTCAGTGATGTATGGAGCATCGCGAGGACCGGACAATGCATAAATGAAAACTCCTCCTTGTTCGAAACGGGTCAGATTGAAATTCGTGTATTGAACTTCAGTAGCTGTTTTGTTGTATGTTTGTCTGTTCACATCCTTTGGAGTATTCAACAAGTAGTACAGTTCCCATTTTCCTGGTTTCACGGACTTCTGTTTGTATGTGGTAACTATAGAACCGCTTCCAACAACTGTGGTGTTCCCCTCTCTGTCATCGGTACCATCATTGTAATCAGTTTCCCAGAAGTAGAAGTCAGCTGGATGTCTTGGATTACATGGGTTTTGACGGTCAAAATCACTAGCAGTAGTGCGGCACATAGCGAAGTTTCCAGCGTAATGGTCATCCAAATTGGCAACGATACTATATAAAAGTTGTTTATATTGGTTAAAAAGTTCAGTCGAGCCTACCCCATGGAGAATTCTCCAGTACCATCAGTTGGCTTGTCAGTGTTAGCGGTGTTTTGATAATATCCGAATGGTCCCACACCTACATAGATAACTTTCTTGCTCTTAGCGGTAATAGCGGCAGATTTTTGAAGATTCTGAAATTTTTGAATAGGGTTTTTTTATTTTTTATGACTCTCTCACTGTTGTGTCTCCACAGTCACCAGCATAAGCAATCTTGAAATTAAGAGTCCAGTCACTTGCACTGTTTTTATTAGGCGATTTTGTTTGGAAAAGTTTGAAAACTCCCGCTTTGTCGTCTTTGTTCTCGTGAAGAGCCTGAAATTTTAAAGTTGGCAATCAACTGATAACTAATTTATTGTTATCAAATTTATAATTTATTTGAGAACTTCTCCGGATAGTTTCTTTGTGCTCTTGCTATCAGTTTTCTAATGGCATGATGGAGCAGAAAGTCACAAACAGAAAGTAAGAGGCTCGAAGTTCTTAGTGAAACTCACCATGCTTTGGTTAATGGTTCTCTTGTCACCATTTGGATCAGTGACGATGATTTGGCAAGTTTTGAAGTCATTGTTGAACTGGTTCCAGAAACTGATAGAGCATTGTCCTTTTCCTGGGAGGTTTGGCAAAGTGGTCTAAAATTGCAGAATAAGAATGAACAATTGAGCATTCATCACATACATTAACTTGGAGTTGAACAAATCCGGTGATCAAGAAGGCAAGAGAAGCAAGAAGACCTCCAGTGACCATTTTTCTCAATGGGCTGAAATGGAAACTGTTGTATAGGAACGCCTACGTGAAACCCTAGTCACGTGCCCCGGTTATTCTAAATATTCATTTCCCTTAGAATTCAGTTCTTAATAAAGAAAAGAGTAAAGAACCACGTGTAATCGTCTCTCTCTCCGATAGCAAGTAGCTATTCAATATTGGCGATCAGGAATCAAACGAACAAATGGAAAATGGAAACAATCAGAGATGCCTCACGAAAACTAGACTTACGTAAGTCTGACACATTTGGAGGCAACTGGATAGATGATGACTTGGAAAAGTGGGATGAAGGCAAGAATGAGGACGGCGTTCAAAGTTTGCATTTGATCGGGAAGGAGGAGAAGACTGTCAGAAAGACGACAATCCATTTGAATAGCTGAATGGATGAGATGCAAAATTATTTATTTGATATACTTACCTTGAATAAGCCAGACAGATCCTTGTTGATCGTAAAGAGCCCAGAACATTGGAACTGGCAAAAACATGACAAGAACACGGAGAAGGGAGCGGACGTCATCAATAAACTTCTTCTTCTGGCACAACTTCTTATTTCTCTTCTCGGCTTGAAGTTCAAGACATTTAGCGTCAAGGGCACAGTCGTGAGTGGTAAGGTAATGCAAGAGCCAGTGTTCCTTTGGTGTAGATCCTTTCTTCATTTTGTTTCCAACAGCTCTCTAAAAATGTTTTGTTATAACAAACAAGTATGAAAGTATTCTACTCACAAACATAAGACGAGAGACTTCTCCGAAGACGTTATCCTTTGGTGGGTTCTTTTTGTACCAGAAGGAACCTCCCATGAAGACCACTGAAATTATATTAGGCTTGGGACAAATGCATCACGGACATCCAACTTACATGTGGCGACAATCATGAGAACAGCTGGAATACCGAAAGCCATTGGGTAGCAGGAATCTTGACCGAGGCATGGTTGAGCTAAAACATGTTTTTGTTGTTAATAGAAGTCTCTAAAGGAAAAGCATTACATCTGAAGATTGGCGAGATGAAAGTAGAGATCATGGATCCGGCGTTGATAGAGAAGTAGAACATGGAGAAGAAAAGAGAGAGCATTCTTTCTTGTCCCAACTCAAATTGATCTCCACCGAAAGCAGATACACATGGCTTGATACCTCCGGTACCGAATGCGATGATCAGCAATCCAGCTAAATCCATCCATCTGAAAAAATTGAACAGTTTCCCTTTTCTTATACTTTCATTTGTCTGCGGTGTTAACATTTTAATGTTTCAAAATGCACTGTCGACCAAAAGTTGCCGTATCAAAACTCTTATCAATGTCATTTCCCTCCAAAAGGAATTCGTATTGAAAGACAAAGTTTGATGATAAGTTTTTGCTCTGAATACTCGAACAAGCATCACTTACGGGTGAACCGAAGATTGATAATTTTTGACGGAAGCGAGTGCAAGAACAACTTGTCCAATAGCATACAAAATAGACACAGAGAAGATAGTCCTGAAAATGGAGTTCTAGTTTTTATCATTCCCGGATCTAAGGAGTTGCACTGACCAGAATTTTCCGATGTAACCGTCAGCAACAATTGATCCGAGAAGCGGGGTAGTGTAACAAAGAACTGTGAATCCGTTGAAAAAGATAGTTGATTGAGAGTCGGTGAATTTAAGCACATTGAGCAGGTAGAATGTCAATACAGCTGAAAACACAGTCACGTGTCAATTGATCTTATGCACTTCAAACGTCATAGAAATATTCTTGGACTTAAACGGATTATGTTTTCTGTGATATGATTGATGGTATTCTTATTTCATATTTCATTCCAAAAAGTTTTGATTTTTAATGCAATATCATTTGGTTAAAAAGAGCACTTTGCAAGTACTATGTACTTGGTGTGAAAGTTGATAATACTCTTATCTACAAACATTGTCCAGGTACCGGACAAGGTGTTGGAGCATATCTCTTTCTTTAGATCTGATGTCATGTGCACTCACTTCTCATTCCATAATAAGAGAATCGTTCGCAGAATTCATTGGAGACGATACAAAGTGTAGTCTTGGGCCAATGTCTGATCATATCCGGCCATGTTGTGTAGATTTTCTTTTCCGGCAGTGGTACAGTTTCAAGTTCATGTCCATATGATTTTTTGCCTGAAATCGAAATCAAGTAACATACTTTTGACTCTTGCCCCGTAAAATACACTCAGACCAAATGTCATCGTTTTTTTTGAAGATAATACTGTTCACGAGTAAAGATTAAAGATAAGCTCAAAGACGGTTTTGTAATTGTCACTATCATTAACGCGAAATAGGGTAAAATGGGTTTTATATTGGAATCCGACTAATTCCATATAGGTTTGATAAGAAGGTAAAGAAAAAACCGAAGCAGGATCTTGGACAATCAGATTTTATACTTCAAACCTCGCAGAATAGGAAAAAATAAACCAAAATTGAACAATTGGCTTCCTGCGACCTAGAAAGCTATCTCAAAATTAAAAACATACACGAATTTAGAAGTTCAACTTCCTAAGATGTTATTGAAAACTAATCAAAACAGTAAATACACATGTAGGTATAATATTTTCAGACCACCCTCTTATCAAACTTTAAATGTGACCATATAGTATTCCAAATCACAAAAATAACTAACCTTTTGAGCTTACGCTCTCCGAGCGACTCTCCGAGTAGGCCATCGTGGCGATACTGACGAGGAATGAGCCGGTTGAATTATTTGAGACAAGAAGAGAAGGAGGAGTAAGAGGTGGGGAATAGTTGCGTTGGCTCGCTCGATGACTGTCCTCACCGTTTTGGTCTGCGTCTCGTTATCACCTTGAACCGCTCTGTTCTCAATAGTGCTTCTCCCACCCTCTTAAATATTTCACTCATAAATTTTATCAATTCCACTTTTTCTCCCCCCTACTTCTATCTTGTAAGCTTTTTCGTACATTACATGCTCACTAATCGGATAGCGCAGAAGGCGAGCATGCAAAGGAGAGTACGTGTCATCGGAGGAGAGAAAGTTTTATGCGGGTTGTCTGTAATTCATTGTTATCTGATGGTAGACGTGGTAGTGTTCGAGAGGAAATGAGAAAAATGGAAAAGTAAAAAGAGAAAAGGAAAGCATGACATAAAAAGCACAAAGTTGAAAAGGGTGTAAAAACGATGATATGGGCCGACCGAATCTCATGTAAGAATGATTTATGATGAAAAATGATTGTGCAGGGGGACTAAGAACGTCAATCCGTTCAGATTCAACAAAAAAGAGCAGAATGTGAACTCCATACATTTTTCAGAGAATTAACTGTTTGTAGTTTGTTATAATATTCCTAACTCGGTATTGACTCTGAATTCGTTTTCAACAGAATTGTCTGCTGCACAAGGATATTGTTTTCAATCTTGTTCCTGAACCTGTTTTTCTAAATTCAGAAGTATTGAACATCATTTTCTAAGTGTTGTCAAACTGATGTGTTCTAATTATAATATAATCGAAAATATCTGAATTTGACGATTAAGTGATTATCGGGAAGATGACTCATTTGAAGTGAACTACAGGTTTCTTGTATCTTCATTTTCGAAGAAATACGATATTTTTTCAGTGGGCCATTAATAAACCGCATACCGTAATGGTATATAGTTGAATACCATTTAAGCAGTGCAACAACAAAAAATTCTTTTTGTGTCCGTTCAAATGTCTTTTTTGTGTCCGTTCAAATGTCTCTCACAAATCATTTTAACATTTCCGTCAGAAGACACCTTTAAGGCCATACGTCTTTCTTTTTTCTCTTCAGTCTGTGTCAAAGTTTGCCCAATTAAACTGCTACGACCTTTATTTTTGATTGGCGAATGCGGCGAGAAGATGCAACCACTTTTTCCTTCTTCTGCGTCGACCCATTGCAAGTACCAAATGTGTGTCGTTATTACCGAATCAACCCTGAACTAGTTCATGCTGAAATTCTTGGTTACTTTTTCTTCTGCTGTCATTCCAAAAGTATTCTTTTCGGGCGGAGTGACCTTCTGACGAGAGAATAATGTTATTTGTAAGCATACTGATAATATCGCAGTTTTCTGCATACCTGACGCAACCTGACTTTTTTGAACGTCCACCAGGTAGGAATTTCAAAACTAAAAAATACACTTGAGCTAACGCTTCCTGGAAAGTCATATGATTCTTACTTTATTTGTTTTTGACTGATGCTTGGAATGTATTGGGAGTTAAACTGTATAAGGAAAGGAAGTAGTTATCATGAACTATGATTCAATCGTTTTCCGGTTTGCAGATTGGTTTTTTCCAGGCCCGCCGCCGCCCAGACCATGGGGACCGCCGCCTCCATGGCACCGGTAGAGTTTCTTATCAAAAAAATGGAAGTGCAAAGCAAAAACAAGTACATGCAAACATTTTATGAGCAGAAATAGACGTGTCACATGATAAAAAATAGATCATTAAAACCACCATCACAAAAAAATATTTTTCAGTCATAGGGGACCACCTCCATTCGGTCCACCACCTCCCTGGAATAGACCTCCACCACCATGGCGACGTCCTCCGTGGCACAGAAGACCTCCATGGGTAGCCTGATATAAATATTAACTTTGATTTTGAAAATATGAATTCAGGATTTCCCACCTCCACCGCCTCCTCCGCCACCGCCAGAGCCTCAACAAGATCAGCCACAAGTGATGTTCAGTCAGGATATTGACAAGGCTAGTCAAGTTATTCGTCTTTATTTTTTAAGAACAATGTGTTCAGGTTGTGAATAGTGTCAACCAGAACACCGCAGCATTCCAAAGACCTGGAGAAAGTTACGATAAAGTCATCCAGCTAATGAGTTCCTACTTCAATAGAAAATCTGGATCACAATACGATATGAATGCAGTGATCCCATCAAGTGGAATAACAAATAACGAAATCTCTGCAAATAGTAAGATAGCAGCAATCATGTTTGAAAGTGATATGGTAATACAAGGTGTTCACACTGCCTGCATAATCTTGTTTTCCAGGCTCTAACTGTTGCACAAATGAACAAAGTAGCTCAAAACGGGTTTCGTGTAAAAAGAAAAATGAATCTCAATGGAACGACGTGGTCCAGAAATATTCCGTATCGGTTTTTAGATACTGATGGTAATCCAACTTCCGTTATACGAATTTAATGTTGTAATTTCAGCAGACTGGCAGACTCAAATTACGAATGCTTTAAGATATTATGAAAGAAATAGTTGCATTCGATTCTCTCTGAATGGCGCAGGCGCGGATTACATTGTTTTTAATCAAGGAGAAGGGTAAGATTTCCCAAAAAAATGTGTTTTCTTGAATGATTCAATCTACAGTTGCTATTCGAGTGTTGGAAAACTTGGTGGAGCTCAAGAAATTTCAATTGGGTATGGTTGTGAAACAGTAAGTTTCTTTTCGAAATAATTTTCACAGTTCTTATTTTCTTGTTCAGCTCGGAATCATCACTCATGAAGTTGGGCATGCTTTGGGATTCTGGCACGAACAAGCTCGACCGGAAAGGGATTCTTATGTTCGGTAAGTTTTCAACTTTTTTCACTGTCCATGATGTGATACAGAATCAATCGTCAAAACGCAATAATTGGGTTAGAAGGGCAATTTGATAAACGATCTTGGTCTGAAGTGAATGAATATAGCTTACCGTACGATTATGGGTCAGTTATGCATTATGGCCCGAAAGTGGGTTTGGTACTTTGTACTTTTCAATTCAAAATTAGTTTTCAGTCATTTTCAAGATCTTCTACTTTGAATACCGTGGAACCGACTGACGCCGCGTTCATTAGCACTATAGGAAATCGAGTGGAACCTTCATTTTTAGATCTCAAGTTGTTGAACACTGCTTTTTGTTCTAGTAAGTTCCACTAGATCTCATGAAATATTGAACTTGAATTTTTCTAGATGTATGTACAAATAGAATCAATTGTCAGCATGGCGGATACCCGGATCCCAACAACTGCTGGCAGTGCAAATGCCCCACAGGTCTGGAAGGCACTTACTGCGAACGGTTACAAACTTCAAGTATGTTTTCTCTTGTATGAATTTATAACAAGAGTAGTATTCAGATTGTGGAGTAGAGTTGCCACGTGCTGATTTCACATGGAGAAATATTTCATATTCTGGATCCTCTGACTGTTATTGGAGAATCGTTGCGGTTAGAAATCAATTAATTTTTAAAAAAAGTATTCAATGTGTTTTGTTTTAGGCAAATGGAGGTAACGTCAGGTTTGAAATAACATATGTTATGTACCGATGTTCTCCAGTCTGTGAAGAGTTTGTGGAGGTAACAGACAATTTTTACATCACATGACAGTAGTAAAAAACAAAAGCCCAAGTTTAGATAAAAGCAGAATACACCCATGAGGCTACAGGCTATCGTCAATGTTGCAAAGCAGTTCTCGGAGAAAGAATCAGTAAAGGGAATAGTGTTTTGATTATTTCCAAAGCTTCTCAAAACTCCCAATTTGTCTTACGGTACAGAGCAGGTGAATAGAAAATATATTCGATTTCAATTTTTGAAGTTATGGAATTTCAGATGGAAATGCGCCGACACCCAGACCCTTACCAGTGACAGCTGCACCGCCAAGAAGTAACAGATACAAAAGTTTTAGAATCTGATGATAAAAAATTTTCCTAGGTTATTCACTCCAGTGGTCGGGTTGGACAGGTTGTTCTGAGAACTGTGGCGCATGTGGTACCCAGTACAGAACACGATGTACTAGCACTACAGATTGCTCGTGAGTAAGGATTTCTATATCCTCTAACACAAAAACGAAAGCTTTCAGAAGACCTCGCCGACAAACCAGAGTCTGTAATACCCAACCATGTGCTCAAGGAACAACGAGAGGAAAACGAAGTGTATTGGAAACGCAAAGTAGAAAAATTATGGTTTATTCTATAGTCAGCGAATTTTCTTATTTCAGTATCTCATCGCAACAAACGATATGGTGAATGGTGCTGTGCTCACTTTGTTCTTTCGAGAGGAAACTGTGTTCCAGTGCGAAATGGATAAATAAATGTACATATGTGATAGAAATCGTTTTCTGTGAAAACTATGAATGAAGCTATTACTAGTTGTATGAAGTTTGAATCATCATATTAATGACCTTCGAAAATCTGTCTAAGGATATGCAAACAAAAGTGAAGACTGTAGTTTGATGTATACTGTAGAAGTGTGAGTCATAATGAACAACTAATAAATAAAACAGAACAGCTATACATTGAGGAAAACGTGAAAAGCAGCCAAAAAACCTCTGAATGCAGAAGTACGATTTGATAAAATTTGAACATTAGACTTTCGTATGTTTGAAGATTTTATAGTTACGTTATTTTCAAATAATCTTCAATCTTTAGAAGATTTTATTCTTAAATGAATCTAAATTGAAACTCTATCTCAATTTTTCCTGATAACCTCTGCTATTGAACTGGAATACTAACAAACTACACTTCTCTATCTGTTCTCAATGTTAACCTCTGGATTTAACCTTCAACTCCCCGTTTTTCACAATTGTCTCTTGCTACTTGAAACATTGAGAACACATTATGAAACGATATCCAAAAGCTTCCAAAGGTCACCTAACCATCTTGAAACTCGGAAAACTAAAAAACTGGTTTCACGTGTGAATGAAGCAGTATAAATATCCATGTGGGTGGTCGGATTCTATACCAACAGCTTCTTCTCTTTCTTCGCTTACTCATATTCCTTGTTTGCGCAATATGAGTGCTTCTGCAGTTACAGTATTACTAGTGAGTTTCTCATTTCTAAATAACTTATTCATTTTATACTGTGGTTACTTAGATTGGTTTGAGTTGCGTTTATGCACAATACCCATTTGGTAGAGGCTGTGGAGGATGTCCAACTCCAATGTGCCAACCTAGAATGCCTTGCGCTGCCCCTATGCCAATGCCAATGCCGATGCCAGTCTGCCCACCACCTCCACCTTGCCCTGCTCAGTAAGTTTCACTTTAATCAATTTTAGTCTGCAATCTAACAATTCCAGGTTCTGCCCACCACCACCAATCTGTCCACCTCCGCCACCACCACCCATGCCATGCCCACCACCACCTCCACCAATGCCTCGACCAAGTTGTGGATGTATGCAACAACGTCCATCATTCTACCCATCCTATGTCCCACAATACTACCAACCAATGTTCCAACAACCGATGCCAATGCCATCTGCTGGAGGTTGTGGAGGAGGAGCCGTTATGCCAGCAGTCAGAATTCCTGCACAGGTTACACCTCTATCAGTTTGATTTTTTTTATAAAGCAGGTTTTCAGAACGATTGTTGTTGTGGATGTTCTTCTCCATGCAAATACAAGAGTGTGAGACGTGCTGCATTTGCTGCTAAGACTGTGGATCCATCTTGCAATAGTTCAGAACTGAAAAACATTATTCTTGATGTAAGTGAACACTCGAACACAATCTGTCAAATTATTCTCTTGTTTTTCAGAATATCATTGAAGACGCTAGTGAATCAAAGAGGAATATCCAGAAAATCGCAGAGGAGACATTAGGTCATGAAGTGAATGTGATTTGTGGAACAGGAGAATTCAGTTATATTGCTCATACCGATACATTCTGTCAAGCGTTTAAAGAAAATGTTACTTGTTATGCATTCAAACCCCTGTAATAATATTTTCTTATCTTTTGTCTGTATCTAATTGTATTCATTTTTCACTTTTTCAATAAACTTGATAATCTTGAACTTTTCTTTTTGAAATGAACAAAAAAACGCATCATACGAGACTTGGTTGTTGAGTGAAATACACGTATAATATAAACACACTCACTTTTTTCCAATGTAACACTATTATTACCACTGCAAACAAACAACTTACGTTGCATTTTTGACGGTCAAACATTCTAGAACAAATCACGTGACTGTTTCACAATTTGCATTTCGTGGTTATCATTCTACTATCTATCTTTTCTCTCCATTTTTCCCAACTCAATGCTGATATCTGTCAGATTTATATTAGGATGCAGTTCCAACATCTCCACATGACGTCATTATTGTCATCATCTTATCTTCCTTGATTAGATCTCTGAGACATAATAAAAACTATCTTGTCTCTACATGTGCTGTCAGTTTTCTCGGCTATCTTTATTAGGGTCGTCTCGTAGCATTGTATCGACCTTGGCCTGTGCGAATACGACTCCTTTTCCTGTAGTTGTCTGACGACCTCCTCTATTCCCACAGTCTTTTTTGTTTCAACGCCGCATTTGTGTATCGGTTTGGAGACTGTTGCCTCTTCTACTCATTCACCTAAACGCGCACACAGTTGTTTTTGTTTTTTTGCAGAACTATGAAGTCCTTCATTTCCGTTGCTCCTGACTCTGATTTCCCCATCCAAAACTTGCCATATGGAGTTTTCTCTATTGGAGCAGAGGTTCGTTTT
Source organism: Caenorhabditis latens (assembly GCA_002259235.3). NCBI lineage: Eukaryota > Metazoa > Nematoda > Chromadorea > Rhabditida > Rhabditidae > Caenorhabditis > Caenorhabditis latens. The sequence goes on along the minus strand of CM056097.1, from coordinate 15,292,185 downwards.
TCTATTTTTCTATTTTTCAGGTTTTCTGCTTTAATAATATGAGTACAATTTTAATATTTAGGGAACCCGTCACATCGGAGTAGCTATTGGAGATCAAATCCTCAACTTGGCCGAAGTCGCGACACTGTTCGATGGTCCAGAATTGAAGTCGCATCAAGATGTTTTTAGACAGACCACTCTCAACGCATTTATGGCTCTCCCACGCCCAGCTTGGTTGGAGGCTCGTACTAAAATTCAACAGTTGCTCAGTGAGAATTGCGGAATTTTGAGAGACGATGCTACTCTTAGGTAGGAATTGGAGAACTCATACTGAAGCAAAACATTGAGAAGTTTTTTTTCAGAAAGCGCGCTTTTGTTGCTCAATCCGATGCCACCATGCACTTGCCTGCTCAAATTGGAGACTACACTGACTTCTACTCCTCCATCTACCACGCCACCAATGTTGGAATCATGTTCCGTGGAAAAGAAAACGCTTTGATGCCAAATTGGAAGTGGCTTCCAGTCGGATACCACGGAAGAGCATCCTCGGTTGTGGTGTCTGGAACCGATTTGAAGAGACCACTCGGACAAACTAAAGCTCCAGAAGGTAAGAGGAATTTACATTTGTGAAATGACCAAATTATGTTTTCAGCTGACGTTCCATCATTCGGTCCATCAAAATTGATGGATTTTGAACTCGAAATGGCATTCTTTGTTGGAGGACCAGAAAACAAACTGGGAACCCGTGTACCAATTGAAAAAGCCGAGGATCGCATTTTCGGAGTTGTTTTGATGAACGATTGGAGTGGTAAGAAGCCAAATTATATAGAAGATAAAAAGGAAGCTACCAGACATGGAATGCTATTTTTTTCTTTTCTAGTGCCTGCTAAAACATGAAACATAGTGTTGATAATCTGAATCAACTCAATATTTTCCAGCACGCGACATCCAAGCCTGGGAATATGTGCCACTCGGACCATTCCTTGCAAAATCCTTCTCCACAACTATTTCCCCATGGATTGTGTCGATTGAGGCTCTGCGCCCATACTTTGTCGAGAATCCAACACAAGATCCAACTCCACCAGAATATCTCCGCCATGACGACCCATTTACTCTTGACATCAACTTGGCTGTTACTATCCGTCCAGAAGGAGAAACTGAGGATCACGTGGTTTGCAAGACTAACTTCAAGGTAATAGTTTTCATCAATTGTTATCAAATCAAGTACTAACTTCAAAATGTTTCAGCACTTGTACTGGACTCTGAAGCAACAACTCGCTCACCATACTGTCAACGGATGCAACCTTCGTGCTGGAGATCTTTTGGGATCAGGAACTGTTTCTGGACCAGAAGAAGGAGCATACGGATCCATGCTTGAGTTGTCGTGGCGCGGGGCCAAAGAAATTCCAGTTGGAAACGAAGTTCGCAAGTTCTTGAAGGACGGTGACGAGGTCAATCTCTCCGGTGTTTGTGACAAGAATGGTGTGAGAATTGGCTTCGGACAGTGCCGTGGAAAACTTCGCCCAGCCGATATCTAAGTCATCATGTGTGGTTACGATTACTTTTTCTGCTTTTGTTTCTTTCTCTTCCTTATTAGTTGTATCTCGTCGAATAAAGTTTTGAAGCACACGAAAAGTGATGAAAATGGAAGTGTGCAGTGCCAAAAATGATAGGGCGTATGTCACGATTTTTCGATTTTTACGTTATCAGTTGAAAGAGAAACAGCATAAATAGAAGAGTGGATGCCTTCGAAATCATTCCAAATTCAAGGATGATGAAGGCTATCCTCTTCCTGGCAATTGTTGCCACTACATCGGCTTTCAGGCTTCCATTCCAAGTTCTTCCTGCAGTCACCAACATCACCAAAGGTATTTTCATAAACAAATATAAAACATTTGGTCACATACACAAACATAGAATTATTAACTTGTTATATTCAGTGAATGTTTCTAATTTTGTGTTCTTATTTTCTTACTTAATTTTTTCCAGGAGGACAAACTTTGGAGCAAACTGGAACGTATTTCGTTGCCAACTTGACACTTGGAACACCAGGACAACTTTTCACCGTTGTCATTGACACCAAGACTTCCGATATCGTTATTCCAGATGTCAGCTGCAGTAAGTTACTTGCAGTTTTCAGATACTTTTATAGCAAACAGTTTTCCGTCACAAACACTCTTAAGATCTTGTACAAAATCAGCAAATGATGACGGTTTTTGTCAGCTTTTGCTGACAATTTAGCCGTTTTAAACAGAGGGTTTAGATGAGAATAGTTTCTTTATTTGTTATCGGTTAAAGACTGCCACATAAAGTACATTAAGAATGAAAGTGGCAAATGTGATAACAGTTTATTGTCTTGTTTTTCAAACTAGAGTTTTTCAGGTTCTGGTGTCAACTGTTATAACAAGAGAAGATTCAACCAAACTAAATCCTCTTCTTACTATGCTTATGGACAACAATACAATTACAAGAACAACCTTGGATCATTCAAGGGAATTGTCGGAAAGGATACTGCTGTTGTAAGTCACTGCCTTTTGAATTCAAAATTTCAAGTTTGAAACTTTCAGATCGGAGACCGTGCTACCGACTTGATCACCATCCCAGGTGTGAAAATCTTGCAAGCCAGTACCATTGGAATCGGAATCGAAGGACTTAATGCTGACGGAATTTTGGGATTGGCTCAGACTGGTGCATCTCAAATTGGTGGAAACTCTCCATTTGTTCAAGGAGTTCAAATGGGAGCTATCTCTGGAACATTCTTCTCCATCTGGCTCGAGCACTTCAACCAGACCGATGATCTCGGAACTCACGGAGTTATCTACTACGGAGGATTTGATCCAGTCCACTGCGCACCAAACCCATCATACGTCCCTATGTCATCTGGATACTTATATCAACTCACGCTTACCAACTTCAAGTCTGCTGGAAAGTCGGCCACCAACTCTAACACAAAGATGAATCAAGTTGTTCTTGATACAACCACTGCTCAAATCATTCTTCCAACAACTTACGTCAGCCAGATCCTTGACTCCATCGGTATCAACATCAACACAGTTACCGTATTCCCACCAATTGTTCCATGCGACACCAAAGTCACTCTTACTTTTGGATTTGTTTCTGGTTTGTTCACACATACAGAAATTTGCTAAAACCTTTATTTTGTTTCCAGGAACTTCCATCACAATCACTGAAAGAGATCTGGTTGTTAGTTTCTTCGGAACTTGCAGACTTCAAGTTGTGCCGAGCGCTACTGGAGAGTGAGTTAGCATCGAGTCCTTCTAAAAAAACCAATTATTTTTCAGTGCTATTCTCGGTATTCCACTCTACCGTGGACGTTGCACCTACTTCGACCCCATCATGCAACGCATCGGTTTCACTCCAGCCCTTCTTCAAGATTAGTGTGAATACTTGTAATGAAATAAATATTTTTTCTGATTTCAGTTTTAATATTGGAGTTGCATACTATAACTACCGTCTTAGTTTTTGAAATTACCAGCAAAAAAAACCGCGCATGTTGTCGGGTATAAGAAGAACCGTGTCAAACAACGTGTTAGGTTGTTTGTACTCTATTTTCAACAAAAAGATTATATATTCATTAGTATTCATCCCGTAAAAATCTAGAGCACTTGATACGTTTTTATCTCACTTGATGATCACAGTGCTTCCTTGTTGAATACAACTTATCTGAGAAAATTCTAACAGCTGTATTACGCGGCTAGATTAAATATTCTGGGTCTATTCAGTTTTTCGGTACTTTAATATAGTTTTCTTGTTTGATTGTTCATTTTGGGTTTTGATCTGTTGGAGGAAACACCTCTAATTACATGGTTATTCAGAGCTTTGACATGAAGATTGATTTTTTGTGAAGGCTATTTCAAAAAGCTAGTTTAAAGTTTAGTTCATCTTTTAAAACTGGAGCAATTTTGTATTCATGTTTTCATATTATTATTTATTAAGAGATTTTGTGTTATGATATTACTCGCACGATAACTTGAAATAGCAATTCGGTGAGAGACCATTCTCGACCACCAGCGTAATCGGCCACTCAAACTATTTATTGAATGAACGGGGATTTAAACTAAATAGTATAGATGATTACTTAATGGGAATGAGCAAAAAACATACTGATATTCTCCTTTCTCTTAACCACTGTGATATTGTTTTCTGAAAAATATTCAACCTAGCTAAAACACAGCTAAACATATCTTAAATTTAAAAAAAACTCCAATGTTGTACAAATCTTAACCACACTGTTGAATTGGATATTCAGTCAAAATAAACTCTTCACGAAACGAAAAAACACGAGCATTCGCTATTTGTGTGTGCCCAAATTGCGCAATTCCGGTGTAGCATTCTCTATGGTTCGTTGAGTTATGAGAAACTTTCATTACTTCTTTTTTCCAACATTTTTAATGCCTTCATATATTGAAAAGATGATGAAAAACCTAAAGAAGAAAGTTTATTGCCGGTTTCAGGTAAGGGAGTCTTCACTTTGTAAATCATTATTTATTTTTCCAGGGACTGAAACTCGAACAAGAGAAGGCAATTATCGAAGCGGTACTCAGAATCCTATTTCTTTATCTTGCCCGAAACCCAATTTACATTACAATTCTGACCGGAATTTTCCTGCTTCATATCATTTATCAAATTCTGATGTTTCCATCATCATCATGGAGTAATCGAACAATACTTTTCGGTTAGTTTACACACAAAATGATTACCAATGCAAACGCAATATGATTTTTTGTAACTGAACCGTCATTCTCATCAGTCTAATTTTTGAAAACCGCGTGAAAAATGATAATTCTAGACTTTGCCCTTATCATGGAGCACGTGAAACTTTCACTCTTGCAGGCATCTCTTCAATTTCCTTGTCTTCATGCCTTTCCATGACCACAGTGACAAAGAATGAACTCTCCAGATTTTTCGATTCACCAATGGACATAAGGAATAGTAGGGCATCCCTTCTAAGGTGACTGTTCTGACCGAGAATCAACAACTGAAACATGAACAAAAAAGAGTCTCTCATATCAATTTTAGAACATCAGTTGTGACGCTCCAAGCACTTTTCGGTCTTGCACTTGTGCTGCTATCAATTCAATTACACTTCAACAAATACTATTCACCGTACGATATTGTTCTGGTCATTCTTTGCATCGCAATTACAATCAGACTTGTCGTAGTTCTGGTTATCTGGACAAACTGCGTCTATCGAATCGGAGAAAAGTTGGGAGAACTCAAAAAATTCCTCGAAAAGTGTAATGGAAGGACAGAGTATGAGCATTTGGCGTTAAAAATGAAGGTGATTTATTAGCAATAGTTAGTAATAAATCAACGCTCTTATCACATAAAAAGTTGTTTTCGAGTTTTCGGTTTTAAGGTTTGATCTTCAAATAATATTTGCTTCCGGTGAACTGCATGTAGGAAAACAAGTAAGAAAAAGTAGTATATTTGTAATTATTAAGTCACGTGCAAAATATTAACAATGATTTTTTGAAAGATATGAGACAATCAAACTCTAAACAGTCTTTACGCTTCACACTTTTCATAATTCCAAAAATCTAACTATAATTCGCAAACTTATAGGATATCACCATGTGCCTCGAATTACTCAATCGGAAAGTGTCCATAATTTTGTTGTTGGGATTAGCAATGATAACATATTGTCTAATTCTTGTGTTGAAAAAACTGACGTCCATAACTATTTTTACATTTTTCGCATCCCCGTTTTTCTTGCTGTTCTTGGTTTGTGCATATGCAAATACTGAGGTATACTTGGTCAGGGTTCTATCAATTAACCAAAATCTACATTTTCAGTTGAAAAAGCTGAAATTCGCATCTTTACGACTGTTTGATTTGCAGTTTATCACTCCTGCAATGAACTCGCTGGTAGGAGAGAAAGCGCGTCTCTATTACTGATAACTGTTGGAATTACAGGTCAACTACTTTTGGATGTCTCGGAAAATTGAGGAACTTCCGGCACTTGAAGTCAAGTTCTTGTTTGAAACTACGTTTTCCAATGTGTTCAAAATTGTTTGCTATTGTTTTGTGGTGTTTATCAGTTTTGAGCATTGCATTTCTTCTGCTTTACAATGTAAAAGTTTTTAACATTAATAAATCAACTTCATTAATTGCTATCTGTTTCATCTGTCTCACCACCAACATCACAACTCATTTCTTGCCTGAAAAGCAAGAGAACCAAGGAATGGGGAGAAGTACAATACCGTTGTCGTCATAAAATTATAGTCTTTGGGCGGAGCCCGCACACATTTTGAAGAGGAGACATGGGGAGGTGATAAGACTGGAGCTCATTCTCATTCGGACGCTAACCGAAAACTCGGTAATGCTCCGATCACTGGGCATCGTTTGCCTATTAGGCGCTGCTCTAGGGGCTCCGTCGCAGCTTGTTTCTAAATCTGACGATCTCGTAACTGATCTTCCCGGACTCACATTCACTCCAAACTTCAAGCAGTACTCCGGTTATCTTGACGGATCTCAAGGAAATCATCTTCATTACTGGTCAGTTCAACTTTTAATTATGTGCTCGTTATTAGAAAACATGGAGGTTCTCATCTATAGGTGAATTATAAAGTCCACGGCTGGTTAGAATTTGATCAATAAGTTTGAAAAGCTTGGAGCACTATTCAGTTCATTTGCAAAAGAGCAGAACTGATATAAGAAATTGACTCATTTTCAAGAATAACATTCACTTTTCTTTTTATCTCATTCTTCAAGAAATTATCAAATGCACTTCTGTATTACCTTTTCATCAAATGTTTCATTCAACATATTGAGCTTAAGCTGATGCAGTCTTTAAGGATATGATGATTTCTGATAACTGATTTCTGTTTCTTTGACTAATTCTTTGACTGAATTTTTGATTTCTTGTGAATCCAATTTGAGAATACAAAAGCTACTGACTTCAATATTTCAGTTTCTCCTTTTTCACTACTTCCTTATTTTTCAGTTGTTTTCTTGATCAATTGTACATTCATATTGTACAACATAAGCCTGAAGAGATCATGTCCATTTATTTTCATGGACTCCAAGTATATCAAATTGGTAACGATTATCTGTAGTAAGAATGCAATAATCATTTAAGTCATAATGATGATAACAGACTAAAAGCGTCGCACTGAAAAAGGACATTAAATTTTGACAAATGGGTTATCAATTTATTAAAAGATTAATGAATTATCATGCATTTCGTCAGAAATACGTTTTCTGATGTAGTGGAAGAATAATGGAAAATCATATATCACTTTGAGTGATAATAAATCGTGTCCGAAAACTATTTCGATCATTGTTCAGGTTAGTCGAAGCTCAAACAAACCCAACAACTGCTCCAATTGTTCTTTGGCTCAATGGAGGACCAGGTTGCTCTTCTCTTCTTGGACTTCTTACGGAGAACGGACCATACAGAGTAAATCAAGACAACGCCACCATCACTGAGAACGTGAACTCATGGAACAAAGCTGCCAATATCTTGTTCTTGGAATCTCCAAGAGATGTCGGATTCTCTTATAGAGACAGTTCAGCTACTCCAGATCTTCTCTACAACGACGATAAAACTGCCACAGACAATGCTATTGCACTCATCAATTTCTTCCAAAGATTCCCAGAATACCAAGGAAGAGACTTCTACATAACTGGAGAATCCTACGGAGGAGTCTACGTTCCAACCCTTACAAAACTTGTTGTGCAGATGATTCAGAACAACACCACTCCTTACATTAACCTCAAAGGATTCGCAGTCGGAAATGGAGCTTTGAGTCGCAAACAACTCACAAACTCTGGAATCGACCTTCTCTACTACAGAGGAATGTTGGGTACTAAGTAAGTGTCTTATCCAAAATGTGGCTGCCTCCGTCCTCCTTATTCCAAGATCGATAATCTCCGCAACGTCGTTCTCATTGCTTGAGAAGAAAAAAGGGGTCATAAGGAGATGTAGTCCCTCTTTTCTTCGCAAAGCGTGCTTGTGTATAGATGCATTGCCCAGGTCCGCAAAAACCCGCGGTATACATGCCGGGTCCGCAAACACCGCAGATATTAATTCAAATAAAATAAGTTATTTTTCTTGTTTTAGACAATGGGAAGATCTGCGCCTTTGCTGCCCGGACACTCCACAAGGACCACTCGTCGATTGCGATTTTTCCAAGGTAAATTTTAAAACATAAATTTAGTTCACACGGATTTATATTCTATTTCAGTTTGTCGTCTTCGATAGTTACGGCAATCCAGCACCTCGCAATGACACAAATGATCCTACAGCCATTAACTGTGGAAAGATGGTTGTGAATCTCGGTCTGAATTCTATCTGGGAAACATAGTACGTTGAAAAATATGAATTAATAGTGGTAAACCTTATATTTCAGCAATGATGTCTACAATTCGTATCAAGACTGCTACAACTTCGACTCGTCTGTGTTCGGAGGTGCTGAAGAGAGACATGCCAAGGTTCATCAAAAGACCATGAGAAGAATTATGAGAAGTGCTCTTTCTACAACTGGAGCTAACTCTGCTTACCAATTATTCAGCACTGGATTCAACCCATTCATCGACCAAGGAGTGAGTTATCTTTTACATTTCAGTTCTCACTGACATTTTCAGTCCCTCATCAACAAAATGTCTACGGATGCTCTCGGTTCTTTCCCATGCTACAATGGAGATGCTACCATCGCTTGGCTCGGTCGTGATGATGTCCGCGCTGCTCTCCACATCCCAACTTTCGTTCAAGTTTGGCAAGACTGCAGTGACGCCATCAATGAAAAGTACTACATTCAACAGAACCCGGATATGACTCCAGTTTTCCAATTCCTTGTTGACTCTGGATACCCACTCAAGGTTTTGATCTACAACGGAGATGTCGATTTCGCTTGTAACTATTTGGGAGACCAATGGTTCATTGAGAACTTGGCTAACAATGCTTACAAGATGACATTGACACAGGCACGTCAACAATGGAACTATACTCGCGCTGGTACAGGAAACACCTACAAGCCAACGCTCGCTGGATATCTCAAGTCATGGAACTACAACAAGTTCAGCGTCGACCTGTTGACTGTCAAGGGAGCTGGTCATTTGGTTCCAATGGACAGACCTGGCCCAGCCCTTCAACTGTTCCACAATTACTTGTATAGCACGAATGGATACAGCAATCAAGTTCCATATGATGTTACTCCAGCTCCACTTCGTTCACAATTCGCAGCTCCTCCACAAAAGACATGTAGGTTTTGTAGCTAGAAGACGCAGACAACGAGATTTTCGAGTTGATCACAAAATTTTATCAGTCGTTTAGCGGCATGACAAAAAAGATGCTATCGCAACATTTTTCCTGTACTTCTTCTTTTTCGGTTTCACAGAAAAGTTTTATCAGTGATGGTTTGCCAATGGAAGGATGGAAAGAACTCTTATCTAATTTTACCTTACTTGAGATGAAAAAAAGAGTAAAACGTCATCTTTGATGAAACTAAAAAGCAAAAAATGCTGAAACGGAGACAATACTCTATTTAAAAATCATTCGAACATTTCAGGGACTCGAAAACAAGCTGACAGAATTTGGAACCTTCCAGGAATTACATATGGATTGAACTTCAAACAATACTCTGGATATCTCAATGGAGTCACTGGAAACTACCTTCACTACTGGTTCGTCGAGTCCCAAGGAAACCCATCCACCGATCCACTTGTCTTGTGGCTCACCGGAGGACCAGGATGCTCTGGACTCATGGCAATGCTCACTGAACTCGGACCATTCCATCCAAATCCTGATGGCAAGACACTCTTTGAAAATGTCTATTCATGGAACAAGGCTGCTAACATTATCTTCTTGGAATCACCAAGAGGAGTCGGATTCTCAGTTCAAGATCCAAGTCTGAACAACGACACTATCTGGGACGATCAGAGAGTAAGAAGATTACCTGTTTCAAAAATTATTAACTGTTGATATTTCAGACGGCCACCGACACCTACCTCGCCCTCAGAGACTTCTTGACTGTCTACCCAGAATACAACAACCGTCCATTCTTTGTCACTGGAGAATCATATGGTGGAGTCTACGTTCCAACTATCACTTCTCTTCTTATTGACAAGATTCAGGTATTTTTGATGTAAATTCGCCTGAAACTCATCTTTAAATTTTTCAGTCTGGAGACTTCCAACAATTGAATTTGGTTGGTATGTCTATTGGAAACGGAGAATTGTCTGCAATTCAACAATTCAATTCGGCCATCATGATGAGCTACTTCCACGGTCTTTTCAGCAAGGAGTAAGCAGTGAAATAAGATGAATATAACATAATCAAACCAATTTTCAGCGACTTCGATTCCCTCCAGCAATGCTGCAACCAAAACAAGACCAGCTCTCAATGGTTCGAATACTGCAATTTCGCGCAATACATCCACCTTGGACCAGACGGAACTGCCATTCCAAACGACAACTCTTTCTGTGCCAACAAGGTTGCTGATCTCGGACAACAAAGATTCTGGAACAGTTTGAACGACGTCTACAACATCTACCAGGATTGTTATGAAGATTCTTCAAGAGCTTTCGGATCAAGAATGACCATCAACCAGAAGAAGAAGTACATGAAAGGATTCATCGACCAAGGAGTGAGATATTTTCTGGGAAAATGAATATAACTCTTGATTTTTCAGGCTAAAATCTCCACTTCTTCCACTGACAACCAAGGAGGACTTGCATGCTACGGAACCGCACAAGCTGCCAGCTGGATCAACCTTCCTGATGTTCGAAGCGCCCTCCATGTGTCTTCTGCAGCTGGAGCGTGGTCTGCTTGCAAGTAAGTTGTCAGAATTTCATAACTGATACTAAATCTGCAATTTTTCAGCGATACCATCAACGGTCTCTACGTCCAACAACACAATGATACTACTTCAGTGTTCCAACACATTCTCGACACCAAGTACCCGCTCCGTGTCCTGATCTACAACGGAGACGTTGACCAAGCTTGCAACTACTTGGGAGATCAATGGTTTATTGAGGCATTCGCTCTGAAAAACCAACTTCCAGTCACCAAACAACGCGCTGATTGGAGATACATGACAGCAATCGCTGGATATGCCAAGAAGTTCGACAACAACGCTGGATTCTCCATTGATCTCATCACGGTGAAAGGAGCTGGACACTTGGTACCAACTGATCGTCCAGGACCAGCCCTCCAAATGATTGCCAACTTCTTCCGTAACCAAGATTACAGCAACCCAACAGTTATCGATTCTAGCCTCCATCCATTAAAACAGACCTATGTTGTTGCTGAAAAGCTTGCTGCTTCTCTCAATCGCTCTACCACTGGAATCAGTTTCAACGGGAACCGAGTTCATACAAAGGTTCACAAAGTAGGCCGTGCCAACAAGTACATGAAGACGGGAGAACAAGAATCTGTCAAAAAACCAGCCCAATTTGACGCTCCACCTCCACCACCAACACAATCGAAGGCTCAAGATGAGGTCACCAACCTTCCTGGGTTGACTTTCACTCCAAACTTCAAACAATACTCTGGATACTTGAATGCTTCTACTGGAAACTATCTTCACTACTGGCTCGTCGAATCTCAACTCAATGCCACAACTGATCCACTCATTCTTTGGCTCAACGGAGGTCCAGGATGCTCTTCAATCGGCGGATTCTTGGAGGAACTCGGACCATTCCATGTGAATGCAGATGGAAAGACACTCTTCGAAAACACTTTCTCCTGGAACAAGGCTGGAAACGTGTTGTTCCTTGAAGCACCAAGAGATGTTGGATACTCTTACCGTAGTAACGAAGTTCCCGCTGACACCATGTACAATGACACTTACGTAAGTGATTGGACTATTGCTTTTTTAAACCATGAAAACCATTTACAGACCGCATCCGACACTGTCTTGGCTTTGGCTAACTTCTTCAACAAGTTCCCAGAGTACCAGAACCGTCCATTCTACATCACCGGAGAATCATACGGTGGTATCTACGTTCCTACTCTTACACGAGCACTTATCAATGCTATCCAAGCTGGTACCATCAACAAGGTCAACCTTGTCGGTGTCGCCATTGGAAACGGAGAGCTCTCTGGAATCCAACAAGTCAACTCGGCTGTCTCACTTCTCTACTTCAGAGGAGAACACGATAAATCGTAAGAAAATATTTTATCCATTTTGTGGAATTCTGATAATTTATGATTTCAGTGACTGGGATGCCATCTCCAAGTGCTGTGATACTTCCGTTCCACAAGCATATTGCGATTACACTCAATACATCAACATTGATACATCTGGAAATGTCTCTCCAAAACTCAACGACGGCTCTCTTGCTGCTAAATGTGGAGCTCTTGTCACTCAACAAGGTTTCCTCGATGTCTGGACTACTGAGTTAGTTACATTGTGAGATTCAAACCAAACATATAACATTTTAGCAATGATGTGTACAACACTTTTGCTGATTGCTACTCCACCCCACCAGCTGGAGACTCTAAGTTGTCTGAATTGGCTAGTGGAATCCGTAGAGTTCAAAACAGACGATCAAAGAGATCTGCTGATGTTTCTCCATTCTTGCCATCCCCTTTGTTTGTTGATCAAGCGGTAAATTCTTGACAGAATACTAGCTGGCAGATTTTTATATGAGTTCCTTTTCAGAAGAAAATCAATTACCAGTCAACTGATGCCAATGGAGGATTCACATGCTTCTCTGGAGATAGCTCCGCAAATTACATGAATCTCCCAGAAGTTCGTGCCGCTCTCCACATTCCGACTTCTCTTACTTCTCTTAAAAATTGGACCGATTGCAACGACGATATGAATGAGCACTACATCCAACAACACAATGACACCACCTCTGTGTTCAACGACATCTTTGCCACAGGATATCCATTGAGATTCTTGATCTACAACGGAGACGTTGATATGGCATGTCAGTTCCTCGGGGATCAATGGTTCATTGAGAAACTTGCCAAGGATAAGAACATGGCTGTGACTTCCCAACATTCACCATGGAACTACACTCAAGGACAATACTTGCCACGTGTCGGAGGATATTGGAAGCAGTTTACATACACCAATGCTCAAAAAGGTAACACTAAGGTTACCATTGATCAACTCACTGTCAAGGGAGCCGGACACTTCGTGCCACAAGATCGCCCAGGACCAGCTCTTCAAATGATCTACAACTTTGTCAACAAATACGACTACAACAGAAACATGACTTTGGACTACTCCCGCAAACCTCTTCTCTCACAATATCAACCAGCTCCAGTTACTGTTTCACGCAGAATGGCTGACCACATCTTTGCACTTCCTGGAGCAACATGGAATGTCAATTTCAACCAACACTCTGGATATCTCCAAGCCACCCCTGGAAACAAGCTTTTCTACTGGTTTGTTGAATCTCAATCCGGAAATGAAGGAGATCCAATTATTCTCTGGCTCCAAGGCGGGCCAGGATGTGCTTCCACTGGAGGACTTCTTGGAGAAATCGGACCGTTCTTTGTTAACCCAGATGGAGAAACACTCTTCGAAAACGTTTATTCCTGGAACAAGGCTGCTCACCTTCTTATTATTGATTCTCCGAGAGGAGTTGGATTCTCTTATCAAGACAAAAATGTGAGCAAAGACACCACATGGGACGATGACAAGACTGCACTCGATACCTACACTGCTCTTGAAGACTTCTTCTCTGCATACCCACCACACAGAAACAGCGAGTTGTACATCACTGGAGAGTCATATGGTGGAGTTTACGTACCAACTTTGACAAGACTGTTGATCCAAAAGATTCAGGTATAGAAATGCTCATTATGAGTTCATCATATCATAAACTTAATTTTAGGCCGGTCAATCTAACATCAAGCTTCGCGGTATGGCTGTAGGAAACGGTATGGTCAGCGCTGTAAACGATGTCAGAACTCTCCCAGACTTCCTTTATTTCCACGGAATCTATGACAAGCCGTAAGTTCACATTTAGACTCAAACTCTTGTAACATGCTATTCTTATTTCAGACAATGGGAAAAACTTCGTGCTTGCTGCCCATCCTCAGATGTCTCCTACGACTGCAACTATGATTACTACATCACAATCGATTCTGGTGTCAATGTAAAGGCCAAGTCGTTCCCTAATAACCAGACACTCCAACAGTGTGCCTACCTTGTTGAGCAACTTTCATACGACAGAAACTGGAAGGCCATGTACGATCAATATAATCTCTACCAGGATTGCTACGTCACTCCAAGAAGCTCCGTCAGTCCATTCGAAGAGAAGGAGAGAATTTCAAGAATTGATTTGGAGAAGAGAATGAAGACTTCGATTCCACAAGCTCTTCTTAAGGTTAGTCATTCTTTGAATCATGCTAATTTGAAATGAAACAATTTCCAGACTAACCCGACAGATCCACTGTCTACTGATGCCACTGGAGGATATTCTTGCTGGAGTGACTCTGCTTCCAACAACTACTTGAGCTTGTCCCATGTTAGAGATGCCCTTCATATTCCAGATTCCGTTCCAAGATGGAGCTTCTGCGTGTGAGTCGAACTAATTAAGGAAAAAAGGTTACTTATATCGCTTTTTGCAGGGATATCAACTACAGCAACTTGTACAACGACACCACTCAGGTCTTCACTGATATTCTCAACAGCGGATACAACTTGAAGTAGGTGTTTTTGTAGAAAATTGGTTTCTAAAGTCAAATTTTCAGCGTTCTTCTTTACAACGGAGATGTTGACTCAGTTTGTTCAATGTTTGAGGCTGGATCCATGGTCAACAACCTGGCAACCAATCAACAGTTTGTTTCCAACCAACCAAGAGGATCTTGGATGTATGGAGGTCAAATTGGAGGATACGTGCAGAAGTTCCAGAAGAACAACTTGACTATTGACCTGCTGACAGTCAAGGGTGCCGGACACATGTCCCCAACTGACCGTCCTGGACCAGTTCTCCAAATGATCAACAACTTTGTTCACGGACAACCCAACTATAACACTTCGATTGCAGTCAGCATGACCCGTCAACCACTTCTTCCTCAATACCTTGTGAGTTTATTGATAAGTGTAAAGACATAGAAAAAATAGAAACTTCAGCCTTTGCTATTTATAATATTATTCTTCTTACAGGAGCAAGGAACAGGAGAATTGATTACTGCTGCCCCTAACACCCAAGCGCCACCAATGAACCCTACCACGACAACCACAACCACAACTACAACTGTTGCCACCACTACCAAATCTTCTAAATATTTGTCTGCTTCTTTCTCGTTGTTGGTTGTCGCAATTGTCAAATTTTTATTGTAAATTAAGAAAATAGTGTTTTTTGTAACTCAATCTTTTCTCCTCCAAATCGAAATAATTTCTGATGTATTTTCAATTTCTCGAAAAAGGTTAATAAAACTTATTAGATATATTATTATGAAAATTTAGGATCGTTTTATTTATTAGTGAATTTCTTTCGTACAACAGTATGCCCTTACATTAGTCAAATTTTGGCGAACTATGCGGAGGAAAAAGATAATTGCGGACATGACAAACATTGTTGCCTTCCTTAAAATGCAGCTACTTAGAAACCGTATAAAGACGAGGTCGCTTTTGTGAATTTCTCAACAAACCGTTGTCATTTTCACAGCGAAATTTTAATCATGTAAGTTGTGAATTTTATTTCATTTTGTGTTTTTTGAGAACGTTTTCAGGCACATCAAAGCTATTGTCTACAACAAAACAAGAAAGTACGCCGGACATACGGTGGACCTTAACTTGGGAGACAATGCAACGGTAGCTGAGGTAAATTAATTGTTATGAAAGTGAATTCACTAGTATTTAATTCAGGCAAAATCCAAAATTGAGGAGCTTACCACTGTACCATCTCAAATTCAATGGATTGTTTTCGGAAGTAAGAAAAATAATAAAAGTGCGAATAAATTAATTGATTCATATTTCTATACTTCAGCTACTCATCTTGAAGACTCAAAGCCACTCCGCGAGTACGGAATCCGCGATGGGTACACTATTTACTCTACTCCAACCTACGTCGAGATTCAGGATATGCCAAACCTTTGATTTTTCTGTTTAATAAATATGTTTTTATTTCTGAGCACTATGAACGAAACGAAATAAAGTTGACGCTTTGTCAAAGTTGAAAATTGAAATCTTTGGATTTCTATCTCTTATTCATGCATGTCTTGAATTGATTACCCCCTCTCTCCGCCTCAACTTTGTTGGGTCCTTCTCTTCTTTCTCAAGCCTATTGACCATTGTGTCAATTTTGGCAAGTTTGAGAGCTTCTGCATCTAGAAAAAGACATTTTCTCGTTGCCTTCTTCTTCGCTATTCTTCTCTTTATTTCGATGACCAAGAAAGAAATCTTTTCATTAGGTTTGGCTTTGCAGGAAGCAGTGGAATGACGACGAGTTGTGGCACACTCTCACAACATCTCGTTTTCTTATTCATTAACGTCTTCGTTTTGGCACAGAATTGATTTTCACGGCATATTTCCGCATGGCAAACATCTAATTATGAGCGGAAATGTTTGTCGAGAGAAAAGGAAAGGTGCACGGGATTTTAACTCATTCACTATCACATTTCAAACAATTTTTAAATATTTATTCCTCATTTTACGTTGTATTATAGATTTAAAAATTGATAAAATCTGAAGAGCGGAAGCGAGTGATACGACAAGATACATTCACTACTGAACTGAATTATTTATTATAGTTTTGTGCATTTAAACAAAATTAATTTTTTCTTGTTTTCTTTTTTTCGTTTAACTTATGAGGTCAATATCGAATATAAATCGGTTTTGACAGTATCATGGCTCTTTCCAAATTTCCAAAAATTCCGATCCGCCAGCGTAAACGATTTTTGTTTTTATTAATTTTGAGGAAAAAGAATGAATCAGAAGACATATCATCTCGAATTCAATCAGGAAAAGTTCCATCAACCATTCTTCATCGGGCAGATATATCTGTCAACGCGTTTTCTCTTTTCTCTTAGCTTCGAAATGTCAATAGTCAAGTGGCACCCAACACTCGTTTCTCAACTACATGTGCTCTCTTTTGCTACTATAGCAACCGCTTCTTTTCTGACTTCATCGGAAGAAAAGGATTACCTTTTTCTTCATCTACATTCTTTTCCGTTTCTCATTTCTTTGATGATTCATTATTGAATTTCTTTCGGTGAAGAAGAAAAGGACGAACTTCCAAATCAAACAAATAGAACCGGCAAGAAGGGCTAGCTTCTCTATGGGTTATTTGTTTTAATGAAAAAATGAGCTGTTTTTAAAGTTTTTTACAACTTGCGAATTGCCTCGGACGGTGACTATTGAGAAGGACGAGTGAGAGAAAGATTGAGAAATGAGATTGTGGACGAAAAGTTACACAAAATTCTCCTCTTGTTTCACTCACCTGCTTTTCGAACTTTTCACCTGCCCGTTCTAAATTTTTTGAAAATTTCGAATCTTTTTTGAAACAAAGAAAGGCAAGGTGACATCTTTCGCGAGATAGTATCTCAAAAGGCAGTGTAGACTAAACGTCTAATTTCAACATATTAACTTGACTTCTAACGTCCTTGCCTTCAAATTGATGCGCCTTCCGCACATCTATTGTTGATTCATTGAAGTTTATGCAGAAACACGACGAAATAGTGTTTGTGAGATGTAGAATGCAGAGTTTCTTACTGTCTCTTTTCTATCTCGTTTTTTCCCACATTTCCACGACGGCAGACAATACGATCTAACAAGAGATGGAGGCGAATGAGAAAGAAGAGGAAAACGCAAGTTCACTAGCTGTATAGATATCCCTGTTCTTGTGAAGTAGTGAATGAATATGCATAAATCTTGCCTCTTTTGGGAACCTCTTTTTATAAACTAGTCCTCTGATTCTATGAAATAGTTCTGTTCTATTGTTCTATTAGGAGTAGTCGATTCTTCACACAGAAACCCATACAAAACCCATTCATACATATTTAAAGAAAGTACAAAGCGAGTAGTGTATCCCCATCTTAAAAGTTGAATGATTTTATCCGTTTTGGTGTCAAAATGCTAACTTCCCCAAGGGACGTCTCTAATCCTCTAGTTTTCTTCTTTTTTTCCCCATCTAATATCCGAAAGTTTTTCCTGTTTTCTTTGTCAAAATTGATTTTTTTCATTAAAAACCTTTTTTCAGGTACCCAAAATGCCGGGGAGCGTGAGTAGTGTGCCGGAAAGTTCTCAAATCCTGACGTATGTGGGGTCTGTTGGTTTCTTAGTGTTCTCGCTGATGCTCACATCATTCGGATACATTAACAACGCCTGGATTGTGCTATTCAGGCCGAATGATAACGATGAATTCCAGGTGAGAGATTTTTTGCTGCAAAAACTAAATTTCTGTATGATTTCGGTTATTTTTAACAGAACATCTTAATCAATGATGTCCAGTTGGAAAACTACTGTAAACGAACCATGAAAATTATATTTCCTAAATTCAAATTTAAACAAATAAAGGCATCAGTTGATTTTTCAGAGAGGAGTTCGAAATCTCGATTGCTACAAAACGTACGATCCACCAAAAATCGGTTGTTTGGATTGGTCCTATGTTCAAAAAATGGACAAGTTTCCAATGGCTTTCAACCGCGTTTATGACGCTACCTACCGTATGTTTTTTGCAAAGTCTGAGATAATGATTTTTCTCGGATTTCAGAAATCTACGTTGCTCACTACCTGTCAATAATCATCATAGCATCTCAAGTGTTCTGGCTTGTTTACACGATTGGACACTGTTTGAGCTTGAAGTTCTGCGTGAAAGTCGAGAAGTACAAGTTGATTATGTTCCATGTCATGGTCATTTCAGGTACTTTGTTGAGCTCAGAAATGTTAGATAAATTCTAAATTTCAGTCGGCTTTTGGATTATTCTCCTCTTCATCATCATCTATGAAACGTTCACCGACCAGGTTCTACCTCGACAATTGAGAAAACCAGATGTAAGTTTTCTGAAAACCGTGATACCGGATGCAGACGACGATTTTACTTCCCGAGTAAAACGAAAACGAATGTAAACATGCTATTTCACGTTTACGTGAATCCACCCACGATTCAGTGAAGCGTGAACTCATGATTCATATTTTTAGATTTTTGTGGTAAAAATAGAGTAGCAAACCAGCATTCATGAAGTTTAGTGCTACACAAACCGAAAAAAGTTGAAAATGTGAAATAATTCTTTTGAACTCTTGCAGTACGAATACAGCATTGGAACTGGCTTTTGGACATTCTTCCTTGGTGGCCTGATCCCGTATGTTGGAGCAGTGTTCTGCCTGTTCCGGGAACAAATGCAACAGTCTCAAGATCGTCTAGTGCAACTCATTAGACACCGTCGTATACGTGTGCCGACTACTGAAACCACTCAAGGAGCAGAAGTTATCATCCCGATGAACGCACGATCACGTTAATTGCTTTCAACTAATCAGATTTCTATTATTGTTTGGTAATAGCAGCTTTATGTTCTAATGACGATGATAATGACTGCAAATCCCTACCAATATAACCATGCTCAACAATTTTTATACCTATCTCTTCCGCAACCCCCTTGATTTTCGATCTCTATTTGTCAGTATTCTTTAAAAAATCTTCCTTTCTTCAAAAAATGACGTTTATTTTGAATATTTCCGAACACGCTTTTTGAAGCTTCGAGTTGAGAAAATACTACATTTTTAGTGTCTCAATCACGTTTTTAGTTAATCCCCAGCGACCGGCGGCCTCGTTTAGATACTGATGGGAAAACGACGAATGCGGAAGAAACAAAGAAGAAGTATATTGGTCTGCCATCAATCTCAGAATGACGTAACAATCTTGCTTCAAGTTTGGTATGTGATTGGAAATGCTATTTTGAGATGCGAAAGAGCAGATAAGAATCACTTTGAGTTCACTTTATTCAGAACAAGAGTCACATTAGAACAGTCATTAGAACAGTGCTGTGAATCGAGAACATGGACATAACTGGTGACGACAGACGAATGCTCGGCAGCAGAAGCACACTTTACGATCCTCTTCCAAATCGATAGTGTCTTCTGGTTCGACTTCCGATTGATCCATCATTGCAACAAACTTGGTGCATACAACTGGAAAATATAATTTGAGTTCACGTTGATACCAGTCATAACTGTGTTTCAGTCAAGTAGGATCAAACTTCCTAAAAAGTAGTTTCAATGAACTTCCTTCTTTAGTATTAGTTTCTATTTATTTTCAATTATTTTCAACTTGTCTTCTTGTCACGCCTACATTCTACATCAACTTTGGGAATGTTGAACCTTTAGCTCTTCAACATCAGCTTCTTTTCTAGTCCCCAAGTTGCAATCAGAATCACTTACCCGAAACAAAACAGATAATGAGAAGAAGTGTGATGAATTTTGAAGTCATCTCGAATATCGTATCGAAACTCAGAGAGTTGCCAAATTTGGAGCTAAGTTGCTGGAAAGGCGGAAAAAAGTCAAAGTGACGAAAAAGGGGGTGTGACTTCGACCCGGGTTCAAAACGTTTTCCAACAACTCAGAGATCTGTTTTAGAAACAGACCACGCCCCTAAGCAGTGAGTTCGGTTGAAATTGAAACGTATGGCGTCACTTTTGAGTGCTAAGGTAGTTCAACCGAATGTACCGGAAGGAAGATCAAAAAATTATTAGGAAAAAATGAGCACCCTATTGGAAATAACTTTATTGAGAAACTTTTGAAGTTCATGCAGAATTGTTGACTGAAAAATTGTTCAATCCGACTTTGGGTACACAATAGTGCACCTCAGAAATACATTGTCACAAAATGCAGTACATTTGTCGTTCGTTCAGAAATTTTCTTCTGGGGAGAAATTGCCCGTAGTAACCGTTGCTGAAAAGCCCAGAAAAATATGAAGGTTTTTATTACCACTAAATAATAGTATTACAAACAGCTCGAATTTTCCGTTTTATTGCTAAAAATTATAAATAACAGCACATCCCATTATCCGATAACTTTTCTTTTATGCTCTTGCTTTTATAATAGATGCTATGGAAGGCAAGTAATCCATCCCTTTCTTTTTCAACCAAGCAGATTTTCCGTCTCAAGCTTGCCGTTATATCATTTGTGTGAGAGAACAAGATCGATAAAATGCGAAGAGTTATGTTTCAATGGTGCTAGGCGACGTTATATCACTATGGGTTACAGCCACGACAAGCAGAACACAGCTCACATGAATTCAGACACTATGTAAATTCAAATTTCATATATACGATTTTTCTTTCTCTGTTTTCTTTTTTTCATTGGTAGGGTGAATTGATAATGTTAATAACTTGAAAATACTGATTTTGAGAAACAATATATTATAAACTCAAATTCAGACTTCTTGACTAAGCTGAAATTTCCAAGTTTTCAAAGTCTTGATACGAAATACAAAAAAATCATCTCGAGTCTAAGTTTGCACCTTTTTCAAAACTAATTCCCGTTTTGAACCCACAATTCTCCAGTTTTCTGAATTTTCTCAATACCCGGGAGATCCGGGAATTCTAATTTGACTAGTTTCCAATTCTCCACAATAATTCAGATTTTCTGACCTGATAAAAGTTGATATAAACATTTTCAGTTCGATATGTTTCAATAATTACTTCATGCCCACTTTCAAATATAAATTCCGAAATAAATCCTATATCTTGTCCGTTCCCACAAAAATTCCTTCTTTGTCCTAATCCTCATTCATCAAACCGTTGAACCAAAAAAGGAGGGGATATATTGTTCGAGAGAGTCATGTCCTCCAACCTCCTTCCGTCGATAAATTACCAGTACACATTTGCCCGAAGGTTCCCCGACATTGTTCTCCTCTCTTGCATCGGCCTGCCCTCCTCCTTTTCAACACTATTTTCATCTATTTGGCCGTCTTGCCTCTAGCCTCTGCCACCGACCCTGTGCACCCCTCTTCGTATAATACACAACCTTCAACGTTCTGTTTTTTCTATTCTTTTCCGTTTGGTTTCATGATGTGTTGGCAGCGAATTGGTCGATATTTTGTAACTGATACATTTGTAATCATTATGGCAGTTCACTTCTCTTTTCTCGTTTTGGTTTTTGCTTTGAGACCGTGACAATCAATAAGTTGCCAAAGTCGCAAATATTTTTTTTTTGATTTTCAGGTTTTCCCTCGAATAGTGGTTGCAAAAACTTGGATAAATTATCCATCACTGAATCTCGATTATCATATCAATTGGAAAAAAGGTGTGTTGACCAAAGACCGATTATTCAACACCAACAGGTATTGATTTCTAGGGCCGGTCGAGCAGACGACGAGGTGCGGACTGTGTGCAGTGCTAACCAAGGAAATCAAAAAGAAAAAATGAGTAGACGAGTGAGTTGAGATAGTTTAAATTCAGAGAACACAGAAGATTATTTGATGTTTCAGGGAAGAACCGCCAGAGGACAAATCGATCCAAGATACGCCAGAACTGTTGAAAGAATCAGAAGCTCCATGATCAGAAGAGGTGAAGAGGATGAGGAGCCCGATCTTGCCACATTGACTGAACGCAACATGCAAATTGCGGAGGCGTTGGGAGCTCAAAGCTGGAAAGACAGAACTGAGGAGCTGAGATCTCTGTCGACCTCTGGGGGACGAACCAAATATGTCAGAAAGATACGATTCACCAGAGAATGTGGCAACTGCGGTAACAGCACAGTAAGTGGCATTGCATTGTAGGAACACTAAACTGATTTCTGATTTTAAGGCCACTGACGAAATCCCGGAGGAAGGAAGCTCGACTGGACCGTCCCTTGCGCAAGCGGTTTCTGAGTATCTCAGCACTGGTAGACAGGCAAAGAACTTGAGAGTTGACGAATCTTACGAACCTGAAGATGATTCTGAAGATGAGGAACACGAGAGAGAGTAAGATTATTTCTCAAGGTTCATCAGAGACATATTCCTTTTTTTCAGATTGGCCAGAAAAATGCTCAGCCAACCAACGGTGAACAGGGCGGCTCCTCCAAAGCAACAGTTCAGAGAATTTATCAAAGGCACAAAGGAATATGAGGAGCAGTTGGCTATCGAGAAGGGAAAACTCATAAATGACATGAAGGAACTCAGACTCCGTCAGTTGAAGCGTGAGGAGGAGGATAAGAAGAGAAGAGCCGAAGAGGATCGTATCAAGGAAGAAAAAGAGAAGAAGCGTCTTGCGGAACGTCAGAAGATTGTGGATGCAGCAATTGCTGAGAGAGAAGCAAGTGGAAACACGGACATGGACTATGTCGTGTACGTCTTTGATGGAAAGGCGCACTTCTTGAGAGCTTCTCCATTGGAAGACTATCGTCCAGCAGAGAAGGACCGATGTGTGTTGAAGTACTGCTCATATCACTCGAACAAATCCAAGAACTCGTCGGGAAGCAGATACTGAGAACTTGGAGGTTCATTTCATTCAAACATCTTCTTCGGCGATCAATTTTTTTCCGTATCATCCTTTTTTCTAATGTCATACCCTCCTAATCCACCTGAACCATGTAAACTACATAATGGAAAACTCTTTTTTTAAAACCTTAACATTTCAGAATATATTTGTATTGCTAGTTAGTTTTCTGGGATCAACTATCATTGTCGATATTGCGTATCTTTCGAATAATTCTCTGTTTTGCATTATTCTGCCCATTTTCAGTGAACATCATTCCAATTTTTCTTTTTTGCTTTTTTTTTTTGATTGATTATTGTACTGGGGAACTCAAAATTTAGATACTATTTTATTGGTATAAAGCATCTACTGTCTAAGAACTAAAACAGTTGTTTAGATTGTTTGGAGTCGATTGTAGAGATCGTGTAAGTTAAGCAGCTAAAAGGAAAAAGTGAAGAGGTAGTTGGTAGGTTTTTATTTAGGTTTCCAGAAAGATTATTAACATTTGAAACGACAAAAAACAATTCAACGCAAAGAATTCAAGAAAACTTCAAAATAGTGCGGTGAATCTGGAACAAGGACATGTTTGATGACGACAGACGAATGCTCGGCAACAGAAGCACATTTGACGTTCTTCTTCGACTAATGGCTCTTCTGGGATAACGTCAGTTTCATCTACCATGGCGAGAATATTTGCGGTGATTCCTGAAATGCTATCGATGTTAAGATTGTTAGATTAACATCAGAAGTTCATAATTCTTCTTTTCGGTCTTACTACTTCATTTCGCACGAAATTTCAATTAGATATTTACTTTTCAAGTATATTTTATCCGCCTGTCACCTCGTGCCCTTTCTTAGATGTCACTAGAAACATGTGACGAACAAACTTTTGAGAAGATTGAGCGTACTACGCAGATGCTTCTCAAGTTGCAAGTTTGTAATATTGCGAATACTTACCAGACACCAAGCAAATAAGAAGTAAAATTGTGATGAATCTGAGGGACATGTTTGGAAAGAATTTGTATGGAATTCAGGGAGGGAAAGATCAAATAGTGGTTACTGCAACTGAATGCGACTTCTATTTTAGAAGTTGGCCCCGCCCATTCACAGAAGCTGAAGCTTAATTAAAAGTCCTGTCACGGTTTGTACAAACGCGTTTATTTATAGCATAAATATATTTCAAAGAACAGAATAAGATCTATTTGTGCATTTTTTGTCGAATATGCTTAAAACATAAATGTGTCATGAGTAACTATTTAGGCTTATCACAATAACATTGTGATCATGGTCTACTTGGATGGAGGCAACATCTATGAACACCGTATTTTAATGTTTTCCTCTAATGTATATTTCCACCAATTCGAACTGCTCAGTCAACCTGCTGCGATAATCAATCATCATGTATCCCGACACGACACGGAGTTTTACTACGAATTTCAATGAACATTACAAAGAACCACGTGTTGCATTAGGATGAGACGAAATTGCTATTGTTTTCATGTTAAGTCTCCGGCATTTGTATTCTTCTGCAGATATTGTGTTGGCAAGTGAATTTTTTGAAATGAGTCTGCTACGAAAAGATGATAGCAGACGATTTGCGTTGGGAATGTGAAATGTTACACAAATAGATCAATTTGATCCTCGGAGTTGGGTCGTAATCAACTCAGAAAATGGATGGTGCATATGCGAAAGTTCAGAAAATCATATTGAAAGTGAAAACATTTGTTCTACAGGTTTCCATGTCAAATAGTTACTTTGATTATGTGGAAACTTTTGAAATATGTATGTTCTCCGTGTTATGTTATCCTGATTTCACTTCGTATTATTGTCACAGTCATATTATAATAACTCCACCAAAATGTGGGAAGCTTTTACCGGGTGTACTTTTGGATTTTCCGCTTTTGAGTGACATGAATGTCCAGTCTAAACTATGCTTTGTTTTTTTTCTTGCTAGCTGTCTCTACTTTTTATCATCATCTATCTTGTTTTGGTCCCTCCCCATTGTCAGCGTAGGAGGACCTCAACAAATGTTTTGTCGTCTTGGAAGAAGAGGGACATCCGAGAGAAAAAGAGGAAAGACGTTTCGCGAATCAATGGGTGATTCGGAAATATATCGAGCCCTCGAATCGAAACATGATGCCCTATTCTCACGATAACACATCAAAGATGATTGGGAATTCTGGAGAAACGCAGACGACCCGTCGGGATCTGTGAAGAGAAGGGATCGGAGAGAGAGGCAATGGCAAGCGGCTGCTCGCTTTGCGTAGGTGTAAGGTTTACAGCACAGATTGTGTCCGTATGTTATACTTTTCTATCTCTTCGAAGAGATCCCGCTCTCTAGCTCCCGCCAGCCCCACCTCCTTGGCTGCCAACGACGGCCTCCCGGAGCAAGCACTTTCATATCTCTTCATTTTTGTTTTCAACATCCCACCCGACACAGACTCGGTTTACACCTTCTCTTCATTTCTATTATCACTTCGATTTACCTTTCATGACCAATCTTCTCACCTTGTATATATTTTTCAAGTTTCTTTTCAGAACCAACTCCAACTCAAGCCATGTCTGACGAAGAGGAAGTGTAGTAAGTATTATTATCTTTGACATAGTTTTCTAAAATGGATTGACTGACAACCTTAGTCCTACTGATTTATATAATAATTTTTCAGCTCTGATGAGGAGGTAGAGGAGGAAGAGGTCGAGGAGACCGAAGAAGCTCCAGTCGAGGAGGCTGAGGAGCCGTGAGTTTGATGGAAGGATCATATTTGTTATAAAATATTATTATCCAGAGAGGAGACCACCGAAGAGGTTGTTGCTCCACCAGAGGTCAAGGAGCGTCGTGCTCCAGTCCAAGAGGAGAAGCCACCAGCAGAGATGACTGAGGCTGAGATCGCCATGATGGTAAGTCGTCAGAGTCCTTTGCGTGATATAATTAATTTCTAACTCTGCACACATTTTTTTACTTTCCAGGCTGCCAAGAAGCGTCACGAGGAAGAGGAAGCCGCCAAGCTTCTCGACTACGAGCAACGCCGTGTCCTTGAGAAGGAGCAAATTGAGCAAGAACTCCGTGAGCTTAAGGAGAAGCAAGAGAAGCGTCGTGCTGAGCGCGAAGAGGACGAGCGTCAGTTTGCTGAGCGAAGACGTCAAGATGACGAACGCCGTAGAAAGGAAGAAGAAGATCGCAAGGCTAAGTCTGACGCCGAGAAGGCCCGCAAGAATGAGGAGAAGGTTCGCCGTCAGCAAATGATGGCTGGAGCATTCAACGGAAGAGTCGAAGCAGGCGCTGGACGCAACTTCACTGTCACCTCCAAGGGAGACCAAGCCGCTCAGTTCGGAAACTTGGCCCAAGGAAAAGGAAAGGACACCTTGAGCAAGGAACAACTTGAGGATGCCAAGAGAAACTTCTTGGCTGCTGTCTGCCGTCAACAAGACGTCTCTGGACTTCTTCCAAACGACTTGAAGGAGAGAATTAAGACCCTTCACGCCCGTATCGTCAAGCTCGAGGCTGAGAAGTACGATTTGGAGAAGAGACGTGAACGTCAAGAATATGACGTAAGTTGAGCCTAGTTGATGGTTTCCAGAACTGATTGTCATTTTGATTTGTTTTCAGATGAAGGAGTTGCACGAGCGTCAACGCCAAGCCGCCCGTAACAAGGCTCTCAAGAAGGGACTTGACCCAGAGGAGGCCGCCTCATCTGTTCACCCACCAAAGATCACCACTGCTTCCAAATTCGACCGTCAAACCGACAGAAGATCGTATGGTGACCGTCGGTATTTGTTCGAGAACCAAGAGCCGGAAAAGCAAGCTTCCCTGGTCCGCGGAAGTGGAAGACCACCAGCAGAGTGGGGACGCAAGACCAATGAAGAACTCGAGCAGATCCGCAAGAACTTGGAACCACCAAAGTACGTCGAGCAGGTGAAGGTCGAGGGAGCCAGAGCTCCAGTCGAGTTCATCCCACTCACTGTCCCAACTGATGACTTCGAGCCACAACAAATCCAAGACCCAAATGTTGGAGAAGAGGTCGTTGTCGAATAAATACTTTGTATTTTTCCTCAAAATTTGTTTTGTCATTTATGATTTTGATAATAAAATCCACCCAAAAAAATCCATCATCTGTTATTCCAAACCTTCTTGCATTTACTTTTTTTTGATTTTTCGCATACTCTCCGGTTTGTTCTTATCAGTAAATCGTTTGTCATTGGAAGGCGCATTCTTTATTTTCAAACGAAAAGAATTGGAAAACAGAAAAATGGCGTGATTTTGATAAGAATTTCAAGTTTCGATGTTTCGATCACACAGGACAAAGTTTAATTACTGAATTTATTATTATCAAAGTATATCCATAGTTCAGAAGAAAAGAGAAAGAAGAAAATATATCTAATTTTGGTGTAAAATCATTTGAATATAATAATTGGGATCTAACTATTAGAAAAATACAATTGAATGTGAAAGCAGAAAGAGAAATTTGCTTACAACAGCAAAGTTGATGAATTTCTTGAGACAAAGTGGAAGAGAAGAGAAAATTCAGGCATGACACGCCAGAGTTTGATGTGTGTAACAAACTAATCGGAGGGACAAATGGAAGAAAATATAGTGAAAAGGGATAAGACAATCATTAATATATTATTACCAAATGTTTGCTTAGAAAATCACACTTCTAATAAGTTTTCAAAATTATTTGGAACGTGATGGGTTATTATGCGAAAAGACAGATGCGAAGCACATCTGGAGTCAATTTCAAGAAACGACATGGCCAATTTTTCGTAACACGAAAAAACGGAAAAGTGTTAGGATAAATGGTAGTAGGGAACATATGGTCAGTTTGGAAAGTCATGTTTTGTCATATGAGAAGTTGAAAATAAAAAAGAAATCGGGAGAAACTGGGTTTGGAAATTACAACCGAGATTTTCAAAATTGACACCAAGAATTGGAAGACTGTACACTAGAAAGAGGTTGAATACATGGAAAAAGAGTGAAATAAGATTTTTCATAATTTTTTATGAAAAAGTTATAAGAAAACAGATCGAGAAAAAATTATAAATAATTTGAGATAAAATATAGTATCGGTTAGAAAATTAAGAAATGTGATATTTTGAGCAGTAGTATCTTTGGAAAATGGTGAACAGTACTCAGAAACATCAAATTTCGTATAGCGATTCGAAAAGGGGTAATTGAAAAACGTATTCAAAAAGTGACAACAAAATACAATTTTAGTCATTTTGTCCTGAGCTTTACTGGAAACTGTATTTTGTTATGAATAAACAAAATATTGATGAAATTTGAAAGAGGAAAGTCAGCATGTAAGCCTTTGTGAGTGTTTTTTAGACACTTGGTTTTTTTAATGAATTTTTTCACAGTGGGCTAGATTTCAATTATATTCATCTTTTTTCTACCGATGGGGTTATATTTCTTTCCTAGATCAAATAAATGAATCTATTGAGCACCCATTCAAGTCCCCACCACTAAAGGCTTACAAAGCAGACAGTCCAATTTTTAGATGGTATTCAAAAGTTTTAGATATAATTCAAAACAATGTTGTAAGATTTGACCGTAGTGCTAGCCAAGATAATTTACAACATATGAGAGTTCTCGCAGTTATTTCCAATGGTGATTCGTTTTGGGTCCGGAGAAGCGTTGGTTGAGAGCATGCTGTAGCCTTGGTCATTGGTATCATGATGATGTCCTCCTGTAACAGTAATAGTTGTCTCATTATTGAAGTGTAAACTGAAATTTGTGAGAAGAAAACCGCAATATTAATAAGAAGCAGTTAGATTTCAGCCAAACTTATTTTTGCAACGTATTTCAAAATGTCAAATTTTTAGAATTCACATGCGTCGTTACAAGTAATGAAATTTTCCCAAAGCAGAAATTAGAATTAGACACTCAATCGGTGTTCCCTACATGATTCTCAAATGAACTTGACTTGTTCGTCACTCTCCTCCAAATGTTTTGTATGGGTATCTGAATGGATTTGTTGAATTTGTTCTAGATATCTATCACTGAAAACATTTTTATCTTATCTCCAATACCTTTTTGCAATTGATCCTCGCAGAGTCTCTCGATAACAGCAGTTGCAATACTATCTCCATGAACATTGACGGTAGTGCGGAGTCTGTCGAGCATGAAATCAACTGGGAAGATGAGAATGAACAAGTTGGTTGGCAATCCGATAGCGATGAGGACCATGATCATGGTGACGATTCCTGAAAGTATTAAGCTGATCATGATGATATTCTCTGCTCCGATTCATACCGGCTTGTGGAATTCCGGCTGCTCCGATACTGGCAAGGGTGGCTGTCAAAGACACAAGAATGACCTCTCCAAGAGACAAATCGTTTCCGACGCATTGGGAAATGTAAATGGCAGCGACGGCTTCATAAAGGGCAGTTCCATCCATGTTACTGAAAAATAAAAAGATGATGATTGAGGCCTTATCTGAAATGAGAACTCACATAGTAGCTCCAAGTGGCAAGACAAAACGGGTAACTCTTGGGTCAACCTTGTTGTTTTCCTCACAGCACTTTATGGAAAGTGGAAGAGTAGCAGAGCTGGAACTGGTGGCCAAAGCAGTGAGAAGAGCCTGAGCCATACCTCCGACGAACTTGATTGGGTTACGACGAGCGAGCTGAAACAAATTATTATTGAGCATATGCTCTGAAAATTATATTTGTTATCAACTTACAACAACACAAAGAAGGGGGATGATAACGAAGGCGTGGATGAGAAGTCCAAGAATGACAGTGATGACATAACCCATCAAACGATGTAATTCCTGTCCTGGATCTTTCATTCCAACGATTTGGGCAGCAATGAGGAAAGTGATTCCAATTGGTGAGTACCTGAACATACGAATGCATACTTATGATTCATCTGTGACAGTATTACATGATAACCCATCCAATCAATTTCATACTGCAAGCTTCAAGACTCTTGAAGAAGTTTTTCATTGGTTTTCCGTCTTCTCCAATAATTCCAATCACAATTCCAAGTGCAACACTGAAAACAACCAAACCGAGAATATTCATACCGTCAGACACGATCTTCTCGGGAACTTCAGTGAACTGAGCTCGTTGTTCTGAAATGTATTCGAGTTCTTTCCTCATATTCTGATGATAACAAGACCTGGTGACATGGTCATAGCAATTTCCGGTGGGATTTCGGTAGTACCGTTGAAGAACTTCAGACATACTTTTTGGGACCGGAAGGTCGCTTCAATCAGGTTTTCTGGGAAACAACTCCTGAAATTATCTGAATAACTTCTGCAGTGAAAATCTGAAAACAAACTTCATGAGATCGATAACGGTATCCACAGCGGTAGCAACGCATGGAGTGGTTTTCACATGTCCAACAAGATCCTCAACGTTCGTCGTCGTCCATTTTCCAGGTTTTATTAAAGTAACCAGTACGATTCCTGAAAGTAATATGGTTTCAAAGAAAAGGGAATTCCAATTGTTGTGCAGTCATCTAGAAATCAGATGAAACCTACCGAGAAAGACAGCAGCAAAAGTAGTCAAAGTGTAGTAGGTCATAGATACTATTCCCAATCTACCGGCAGTTCCAGAATCCAATGAAGCCAAACTCGTACTGGAATTTGTATGTTGATTATTTTGTTGTAATGTAACTTGTATACATTTCTGATCATTGTCAGACTTTTAAGTTGGCTTCTTACTGTTTCAATGAGGTTCGACCTGTCTGATCCATGAATTCAACACTCTAGCTTACTTTGCCCAAAAAGTTTCTTTGGTCTGATAAATGTAGCCTGCTAGAAGTACTCCCTAACAATTTGTTAATGTGTCAAACACTGGAGGACCGACCGCGTGCGCAAAAACCTCCTAGAGTTGAGGGTCATTGAGAGATCAGCAAGCCGAAAAACGTCAAGAGGGTAGTATCTGTGTCTATGGCATTTTGTTTCGAATGGCAACAAACTCACATAATACTTGACATGATCATCGGCAAAATGAGCATTTTTAGCATCTGAACAAACAGATCGCCGGGAAATCGAAGGTAAGAGAGATGTCGCTTTGACCAAGCTTGGTTCGGGTCTCGCAACGAGTAGCCCAATCCTATACCGATCGCAACACCAAGCACCGTGAACAAGAGCAGCAGGTTCTCCTTGGAAAGTTTGGCCATCTTGTTCTGAAATGGAATTGAATTTTATAAGCAAAAATTATATAAGTTGGGTACGGAAGAAGAAATAAGAAAACGGTTGCAGAAAAAATTTTGAAGACCAAGACTTTGAAGAGTGAAAAACAAATATTGAAAATTGAAAAATGTTTTGGTATGTGGGGGATTGAAAGAGAAAATTGAAAATGAAATCACAAGACAAAAGAATTGAAAAGCTAGAAAAGTGTTTTCTTCTCAAGCGTCAAGGTTTACAGACAAAGTTCCATTATGAATAATTCATAGGGGTGAAGCTTGATGATCTTCACGCTAGCTGGCCATCGTGAACTACCATCTCATTTCAGTACTTCTTGAAAGTAGAAGAGAAGCACTGATGTATACTCAATTGGAAAAAAAAAGAGAAAATGAATGTGAATGCGGAAGGATGCACAAAAATTTTAATATTTACATTTGATCCTGGGTATCAGCAAACATGAATGTAGGAGGAATGAAGAAAAAATGATGAGCATTGATCAAGACCTCGGAATTAGCAAGGATCGAAGGTGACCTCTTCTGGTCGGTCGCCAGACAAGTTTTTCGGGGTGCCGGTAGGAAGTCATTGGCTTTTTGTTAGTTGTGTTGGGACAACACAGCCGTTAAAAGCCCATGAAATTGAGGTGTTACGTCGTCGAGGACTACTTGGTGAGGGGCCCCACCCGTATGCAGTCGCGGCGTGTGTGAGTATGTATGTGCTCCACACAAAACACTACCTACAATTGAATGTGACATTTTTTTGGAGCCAATTCAATGCCTGTTGGAATACACTTGGTTTCTTCCAAACGTTTTGCGTGCGCGTGATCAAGACTAATTGTCTCCCTCTCGCCTAGGCCAAAGTCGCTCGTTTTCTCTGATCAACGGTCCTTCGAAGTTTTTTTCTCATAAACCAACTAAGGGAAGGTGTTTTATAGAGTTCTTAGAGGATGAGTCAGATTTTGAATAACGGAAGATCAGAAAACTTTATTTCTGTGTTTCTGAGTGCTCGCCTCAGCTGCTGTGGAAAATGTTTTGAAATGTATCAATTATTAGTACAACCTCGTATGTTATCAAGAGTAAAAACACTATGCACCTAGTCTCCAGAGAGCGGCGCATGCGACGAAAGCCATAATTAGGAAACTCTCGGAATGAAAACAAGAGTAAAGTTGAGATGAACTGGGAAAATAAGACCAAAAACGGGCTACTAGAACAATTTCCAGTTATGAGAACAATAGAATCCATTTTAGTTGTTATGACTAAACGCCCAGAAATGAGAAACAGAAGAAAAAAGCTCGGTGAGCCACAAAAGTCCGTCTCAAATTTTTTGCTCAAACAATTCAAACCAAACCCCTTTTCGGCTTTGGCAACGATCCATTATTCAAGAGGAGCATCCATCGTCTTGAAAATTTTCGAGCGCATACTACAAAAAATCATGCAGTCATCCATCGGGGCGTGATGAATTTCTCCTGACATAACACATATCTTTGCCGGGATGATAAATCGAGTTTTGGTCACGAGAGCTTGATGTGGCACAGTGGGGAACAAAAAAAAAGTAAAGAATGAGGAAAAGGGGGATATGTTGAGATAACTCTGACATGTACATAATTAGTGATGCTGACTAGGAGGGCAACATTTTCATTCATATTTACTTTTAAATTTCTCGTTGATTTGATAGTTGTGCTGTTTTTTGCAGTAGACTCTTTAAAGTCATGCACAATTAATCGCCACACTGTGAACAGAAAGAAAACAATAAAATATTGGAACTCAGTCAGGTGAAAGAAGAGTGGAACAAGTAAAAAAAAAACGGAACCAACAACATAACATTCACGGCGATCTTAGACTGAATAACTGCTAGGTGGAGAGAAAAAAGAAACAAATGAGAAAAGAAAAGGGGTTTTCCCATTTTCCCAAAGTGTCCCGGAAACCACTTGGTAGTTTCTTAAAGGAAATTGAGAGAGTTTTAGAAAGTGTGAATCTACGTTTTTTCGATTAAAAAACTATGCAAATCATGTCTTGCACACCGGTGGTCCAGCAATTGGTAAGTCTAATAACTTTTAAAACACTGAACCGTATTGTTGTTGTGAAAAAACCATGTGTAACCAAATGACGAAAAAAAAACATCAGAAAGAAATAATAAATGTAGATAACAAAGTCCACACACAAAAAAAAATTTACAAATCCTTAATATTTAAATTTTCGCTTAATAACATACTGTTCCCAAATACTTTTTTTTTCCAGCATACCTCTATGAAAAACCCAAAAAGTCTGGAATAACCCAAAACAAAAACTGAACAAAGTATATATAAACTGTGATCAATGGATAGTGAACAAACGAACTTTTGTAAATGATAGGTAAGAAATGAGGAAAGAGAAGAAAAAGAAAAACGAGGAGAATTTTCCCGCCACCTCTGTCTCTCTCTCAACTCCTTCGACCAACACTGAGAAATTTGTCGCGTTTTTCGTTTTCGTTCTTTTTCACTATGGTTGACTGCTCATTTCCATGCGATCAGTGTCAGTTCATCTTTTTTCTTGCCCGTTTTTCCATCATCTTTTTCTTTCTCCCTCTTGCTCTCAACTGTTTCTAATTGTAATTGGGTGTTTGGACGGGAGGGAGGCAAAATAGAAGACTCATCTCATCAGCTGTCGTCCGACTGCAATTTATTTTGGTGATGCAGTGGTTTGTCGGCAGGAGATCCCACTGACGGATCACTGATAATTTCGATTGGATTGATTGGAGATGGAAAAAAAAGAAGATAGGAAAGAAGGTAAAAGAACGAGGGTGAAAAGATTGAAAGACTAATTTCTTCATGTTCCTGATCAAAAATGAAGAGCGAATAGGTGAAAGTACACTGCAGTCAGAACTCGTGAAGCTTATGTAATTATCAGATGATATTCTTGCATGAAGCACTAAAGTTCATTGAATCTATGCTCATTACTCTGTAAATGTCACACCTCGTGAGGTTTTGATGAATTAAATCAATTACTGTAGTCACATATGAGAATTGTTGATGACGTACAGTAGGGAACAGGTAAGCGACAAAAAGAGAAGTCCTTGTGTGTTGGAACTTTGAAAAACTATTTCTCTGCATTATTGCAGACATCGTCATCTAAAAAACTTTACACGTGATGATACGACTAAAAACAAAAAACTTCTAGGGATGCGCAAGGTACTTCAAGAAATAATTCAATTTGGAGAGTATAGAACGGAGTGACAAGTGCCCCCCTCCCCCTTGGTTTAAAAAATGAAGTCGAGTCTGGCTGACTCCGTTCTCAATTATAAGTTTTTCTATCTCATTTCACACTACAGAAGTGAGATGAATTATTGGCAAAACACTGGACAAAAAATGGAGATGAAAAATAGCTATAAGACAGAAAAGTTCTCGATTTCAAAAAAAGAAGAGGAAGGGGTGAGTATGAGTTATGAAAAGAAAAATGTTGAGGTGGTGATGAGGAGAGGTGAAGATGGGCGGTTATGAGGATGCGCAAACTCTTCTCTTTTCTCTCCCCTGACGGATAAAAAAGTGGTTGTAGAAAAAAGGAAATGAAGAAAAGGAGAGGAAAGTTGATATATAATTTATATATCTCATAAGTGCAGCACTCAACATGAGTAATTTAGTGAGAGAAGATGATTGTGTATCGGGGGGATTCTCAGTGTTTCATTCTTTGAAAGATGAAATATCAATTGGATGCGCACACATGGTGAAAGTTCGATGTTTAGTTTGAAACTAAACAAATATCTTTAGGACACCATAATTTGACCTGATACGCTTTCTAGAGGTACCGTGACAGCTCCTCCCAGCAACATACCGTTACTTCCACTTGTTTCTTGACACTTGCTGAATAAATTCATAAGCAAAAGCATTTAAAACGCTTCGAAAAAACGTAAGAATAGAAAGTCCCAACTTTCGAATTCAGCACCGCGGCGTCCAAAAAAAAAAGAAGTCAACCACAGCAAAAATTATTGGGAACATTCCCGGAAACGCTTCACTTCACCATTCTTTTGTGACGCACCAACACCTTTCTTTTCAAAAACTAACACATAAAAACGGTGGTTGCTCTGAAGCATGTGAATTCCGAGAAAAAAAGTTGTGAGCTCAAAAGGTATTCCACGCACTTTTGAAATTCGCTGTTTTTACCTTTTCAACGAGTTCTAATCGAATGAACGAGAGAAGAAGGAAGTATGTGAAAAACATGAAATACTAGCTTTTTGCTCAGTTGAGTTTGTAAAAATTGAACCTGCAAAGTCAAAGAAGGAAGCATGATTCTTTATATCCAGTTGACTAGATCTCGTCTAGATGCTGAAACCTGAGTCACATTTTGTGCGATGTTTGAACAAAAACCTTCAGATTACGGTTTGGCAACCCAGAACAGATATAGTACCTTCCCTCCAATTCCTGTGTCTACTCCAGAACATTGATCATTCAGGTGTGGGAATACGCATCATAGTTGAAATTAATAGCTGCATGAGCACAGGGATAGAACACAGAAATTTTACAATTCTTCTATTAGAATAACGTCATTTCCGAAAAATACTTTTGAAAGAGTACGAAAACACCAAAATCCAAAGTTTACTACTTGGAGGGATAAGATATACTTTTGATGGCAATAAAATGACAAGATCCAGAATAATAAGTACGATTACCAGATTGTGTTCGAGGATAGGAAAACTGCACTTTTATAATATTGAAAAAAATATTTAAATAACAAAATTATAGTGGTTTTTGAACACCTGAAAATTTAGTACTCACTGACAAAGTCTAATTTAGTACTCACTGACAAAGTCTATGCTGATGAACTCTGTGGAGAACCAATGAACCATAAATATGAAAAGAGAAATGAACGTGGTCGAGTAATTGGGTTGCGTTTTCAAAGAGAAATTATATTTCATAAAGTGTGAGAAAATTTCTGTAATAATAGCGGTATTTCATTTGATCGTTATAAAAGTTCAAAAGAACAAGTTGAATGTTTATACTTTGGTATTATCATTCAATGTCTCAGTTGAAAACTAATTGACAAATAATCAAATCCTGAAGTTTTTCTTCTCTAATCAAAGTGACAATACACCAAAAAAGTGAGAGCATGCAAACATCATATGTTGTTTGTTAGTTGTCTGGTAATTAAAAAAAAGAAAACTGAACTTACCTCATACCACAGTCTTTGCTGATAAGAAAGTTTCAAAAAATATGCTTACTGCCATTGAAAGTCACACCTTACTGACGTTGAATTTGTTCAGGAGGGAAATAATGAAAAAAAAGATTGCTGCCTTTCAATTTTTGTTTCATTTTCTGGGAGAAAGAAACATATTGAAACACTCAGAAAAAAGGTGGTGGAGAACTTTTGATGTGCAACTGCTCTTTTAAGCCTAGGATCACACTGTTGCACAGAAAGGGACATTTTTCAAAAATTCTAAACACTTGTCGGTTCCATCAAAAGGAAAAAAGGGGTGGAACTAAATAAGACGATCAGCTCATACTTATCATGATCTATCATTCCTAAGTAGTTGTGCACTGGTTCAATTCAAAACCGAAAAGAAAAGTTTGATAGATGAAAGAAAAATGAACTGCTCAGTTGAAATCCATGTTGGCAATGTGAGATGTTTGTTTCTTGACGCACATGTATGCATCCGCTAACAGAAGACTGAATGAAAGGCTTGAAAAGATCAGATAACACTCCTTTTTCAATTTCTGCCAACGCCTTCCAAGAATTTTCAAAGTTTTAGAAAAAAAGCGGCGAAACGCTTTTTTTCTTCTTCTTTATCTGGAGTTGGGGATTGGAAAAAAATCAGGAAGTGTGGGCGCGAATGGGCGAGAAAAAGAGTAGGCAATGCAGAAATTCAGCGAAAGATAAAAACAGAAATTGAACCAATGGTTAATTGGAAATTGGTGCATTTTCTGCCGGTGACAAGTGCTGTCACCTGCAGAAAAATCTAGTTGATAATTGAGTTTTTTCTAGTATTCTTCAAAATATTTTATGAAATGTGAAGGTGTTTTGATTAGAACTTGATCCAGATACGAGAAGTTACACTAATTCTAATGAAGAATAGTAAAATCAGGAAAGCAGAATGAGAATTGCAACATCTGTCTTTTTTTCTAAATAAAAAGAGCAACAGAGCAGACAAGAATTATGGTTTTTGCTATGTTATACAATTCAAAGAGCGATGAGTGTGAAGTCAAAAAATAAATGAAAAAGAGAGGGCATGTGTGTTTATGGGTAGTGCAGATGGGCAACACATGACATGCTTGTAGTTTAGAGAAAAACTATCTCATGAAGCTTTTTGAAACATCAGTGGAAACAAAAAACGGTTTTGACTTATTTATGAACAGTTGTGAATATCATAAGGTCAATTGACTTAGAGGGAGACGTTTGAGAATCGGGGAAAACTCAACTCAACGTTAAACCACAGCTGTTCAAACTGCACTGTCTTTTAGTTGGTAAGCATAAAATTGTGTCTGTGCTGTTTTTTTTGACACTGAAACTATGATATTTATGAAGCTTTCAAATAAGGGGTGTCCTTCTAGTTAAAGTTCAAAACTTCAAATACTATTCATAGTTGAAGTGAATAACACAAATAACACAGCATTTTGAAATTGCAACAATCCCAGAGACAATTTCGCATGACCTTTCGAAGATGTGATGTTATCTATCACAATTAAAAAACTACTCAACCAAGAAATGAGTCAGCTAACAAACCTACAAAGTGTGAAAACAAAATAGCATGCATTTTTTAAACGTCTTCTTACGCATGTCTTGGCAGTTTTGTCCCAAGTCAATCCAGGTTGCAATCGCTTTGTATGGATCACAAGACGACAACATATGAAAATGCTCCAATTGACTTTTTCCACACCCCCCATGTCAGCTTTCTATCTAAGTTTCCGCTCTAGTGAATGTAAAATTGAAATAAACGACACTTCTACCGGCGACACATAGACACAAACCTACAAGGAACCAATTGAAGAATGAAATTTTTCACACCTTCACACTTGTCAGATGGTTGGTGAGAAAGACTGAATGAAGAATAACAAATTATAATAATTTCCTGTAGAGGAAGATATGTTATCT
Source organism: Caenorhabditis latens (assembly GCA_002259235.3). Taxonomy (NCBI): domain Eukaryota; kingdom Metazoa; phylum Nematoda; class Chromadorea; order Rhabditida; family Rhabditidae; genus Caenorhabditis; species Caenorhabditis latens. The sequence goes on along the minus strand of CM056097.1, from coordinate 15,253,687 downwards.
GTTATGCATATTCAGATTATGGGAAAAAATGATTATTGATAAAACACTGGCAATTACCGGAAACATGCAGATTGTTTTGGATTGGATAACAGCATAACAATAACAGATACAACCATGATATTTATGCTTGATTAATTCGCAAAGGGTTTGTCAGTTCGTTTTCTTCGTGGGAGGTAACATGAACTTCTTCTTGTTTTTGTGTCTGCAATCCAAATCCTACTCTTCTGGTACTCTGGGCGAAAAAACGTGTTTGGAACTTGTAAATGTGTCGAGGGTAGCTTTGAAAAACGTTAAAAAAACAACTAAGGGACAGCTTCAAGTTGTGCTTGAAGATAACAGAGTTTTTTTCCAGAAGTGAACGCCAACTCACGTTTTCTACTTTGTGAGCCTTTGCTACCTTGTATTTCAGATTTTGATTGATTATTGTCAAATAAAATTAAGTTATCTCACAGTTTCGGACGATTTCCGTTAATTTCTTCTTGCGGACCAATGCAAATTATGATTGGTTACTAGGCCGGATCCATAACATCTGCTTTTCCCATTCTGAGCCGATTCTGTTAATTGTCTTTAGCTTCTCGTCCCCCCTTTTTCTTTTCTTCACTTTCGTCAGACACCTTATGTATTTCGATGATTACACTATTATAAAATTGGCAGAAGGCAATACTTGCGGCATAACGGGAGGTCAATGGAGGGGGATAGAGGGAGACCCCACCCAAAAAGAGTTATAATACGCTTATTCATGGACCGACACCACCTTTGAATGTATATGCATCTCTGACAATTTTCTGAAGCAGAGTTTTGCGTTTTGTGCTTTGCTTGTTTTATTACTACCGTTACTGAGCAACCATGTTTTTCATAGCTTTTTTCAGAATGTCTTCCCGCTATTCGGCTAAGTTCTTTCGACGACAAACTGAGGATGGAGAGGTATGTTCTTCTTGTTGTCAATATTTCATTGTTGAAAAATTCAAGATTCTTTGAAAAAAACCAACAAGCAGAAAAATTTTTTCTCATTTGTTTCACATCAGTTCAAATTTCGAAATATAGTTTTACGAAATTTCTGGTTAACTCAAATATATACCAACCAACTATAGTTCTGCTTTAATTAATGATTCTCAAGATTTCAATACCAAAGAATTGCGTGACTTCCTAAAATATTCACAGCGTTCTCTCTTTCAAACCGGAATTCTTGGATTCCAAGAAACAAGAGTTCACTATTCTCGCCAACTAGTCTTTTTGTTGCAAAACTTGGTAAATAGCAGGACAATGTGATAAAGTGCAACACTACTGTGATTCCATTATAGTTGAGAAGGATGTGAAGGGTAACATCAAAAAGGGGAGAGAGAAAGAGAAAACTAGGAAGTGGCGAGGATGAGTACTCATCCTTAAAAAGAAGTGATGAGGGAAAAGATAGGATGGTTGAAAAATGCGCAGAACATCATCATGTCCCGCAGTATGTCACAAAGAAGGAAAAACGCACAAAAAGAGAGGAGCGGAATCTTTGAATTATTCGCTTTGACACTTGGCGTGTCAATTCGTGTTTTTCCTGTTTTATTGTGCAGAACCAAGGGTTTTCACAAGTTTTTTTTATCCAATGCACTCATGTTTTGTCTATCTCTCTATCTTCTTTTTTTTCCTCATCAAAGACTAGGGGAGGTAAACTTATTTTGGGTGTTTGGAGAGATAATAGGATTCTTCACATGTCAGTCTGCATACCCAGAGTTACGGTGTTTAATAAATTCATTTTTCAGATTCACATCTGCAGTAGATAACCAGTTCCTTTGAAATGTTACACTGTCTTTTGAGACTCATCCGTTTTGCTTATTCGAATTTCACCACCATCTGTCTTTCTTGTTTTTTTTTTCGGTCAAATCAGAGCCTCCTTTTCATTTTACTTTTATTGCAACCTTCATTTTTTCCCTACAAGCCTATTAGGGTTTAGTGATGCTACCTAATCCACCCGACTCATTGAAATAAGAAACAATGGAGCGAGGCGATAATCATGTTTCTACCATGGAGTCAATGACTCTGATGACGCTTCTACAAACAACAGAATATACAATTAACTCTCAAGTCGTAATTTGATACACGCGAACCGAACACTCGGCTTCTTCATCTTCGTCTTGACTCCTTGCCGACAGAATACAAGAATTCGACGGGTGGTCGCTTTGTCATCTTGTAAATTACAAATTGTTGTCCTCCCAGAAAGCTATCACATATCAAACATGTGGTGGTAGGTCAGACTTCCTTCAGTTTTCGTTATCCAGAAAAATATTAGGAAAGAAGCTTGGGTTCTTTCTACTTTCCCACTTTCATATCTCATTTCTCATTCTCAATCTGAATTTTGAATTTGGAGACTTGCGTCTTGAGAAAAAAGCTCATTTTTTTCTCAGTCGGGTGGCACTTGAAAATACTTTGATTTATTAAGGCTGTGGAATGAAAATGAAAACGGGAGTTGCTTACATACTTCCACCCAATACCACCTACTTGGTTTCTTCATTTCCAACTCACTCAACCTGACCTCCTACCACTTTATTTAACCACCACTAAGAATCGGAACCACCAACTGACTGGTAGCACAAAGCAGTGTGTAGCGAGTGTGGTGAAACGTTGCAACTTATATCCGCAACATATACTTTACTACATAGTTAGGGCTTCTTCTTTTTCCGCTTCTGCGCACTCTTTCTTCAGAGGTCAACACATTTGGAACAGCTGTCTGCGCAGAACGGAAGACATTCCAATCTCGCATACCGATAGAACTAAGCAACTTTTTGTTTTGTCACCACTTTTATTTATTTTACTTCTTTCTTCCATTGTTTCTACAAATTTTGTTTTTTGGGTATAAGTTTCCAACCATGCCGATTTTGAGGCATGTTTGGTAAACAGATTTCAATAATATTTTAGAGAAGGCCCATTGAAATATAATACTTATATATACCGATCAATTTCTCTATTTCCTGCTCCCATAAAATGAATCTCATAACAAATCCTAAAATTTCGAGTCACTCATATTCCTTTCAGATGAAAACATATTGGGGTAAAGCCGGAGCACCAATCACCATTCCTTGCTCTATAAATTTGTTTAACGAAGATAACTTCTCTTTGGATTGGAGAAAGGATGGACAACTGATTCTGAGTGCTTTTGGTCAGGAACAAGGTCATGTGACACCAACGCTTCAAGGTGAGAAAAAAATAATATTTTTATTAGATTTTTAGATTGTGTATTTTTAATATGATCGGAGAATACATAACAAAAATCAAGGTCGTTATTATCTCATCTGGTCATTTTGTTAAATACATATCTTTATTCTCTCCTTTAATTTGCCTTCTTACGGTTATCTCTTCCCTTTTGCCAACTTGTCTGTCTACCCTCCTTTTTATATTTATTCTCATTCCCCGTTTCCTAAGTATCATGTCATCCCTATTTTCTACTCGAAACTGTCTCGTGAGGGATCGTTTCTAGTCTTTTGTATCTATTTGGTTTCCTTTTAGTCACAATAAATTAAATTAAATCAGACTTTTATTATTAACACTAGAAAATACTTTCAGGAAGACTTGCTCGAGACGGATTTCTTGGAATAACAATACATTCTGTCACAAATGCGGATGCGGGAATATATCAATGTATTGTCACAAAATTCTCAAAACAGCCGACTAAACCTGAGAAAGGGCTCTCCGCAAAGCTAGTGGTCAATGGTAAGTATTCCTTCCTGGTTACTGTAATATGACATCATTTCAGTCCCACCTGTCATAAGCCTCCCGATCAACAATGAAGTGATTCACAAAACAGTAGGATCAGATTTAGCCATTGAGTGTAAAGCAGACGGTGCACCTTCGCCAGAAATAACATGGTCCAGAGTGAGTTATGCTAAAAATTGTTTTCGTTCATCAACACTTTGCAATTCCAGAATGATCAGATCATCAGTACATCTCCTGTTTTGACATTGAGTAATTTATCTGAAAGTGACGGAGGCTACTATACATGTCTAGCGGTGAACATTGAAGGGAACAACACATCTTCGATAGATCTCCGATTTACTAGTAAGTCCATTTCTCGATAACTGTGTTAAATTTAATTCATTATACCAGAAGCCACAAGTCTCGACTTGGTTCCGTTGAACAAAACTGTCATTGAAGGCTCTAATGTATTTTGGCATTGTCACGCCAATTCTCAATCTGCTTCCATCTCATATTCCTGGTTTTTCGAGAAGAAACCCATCAAAACTACTCCTCTTGGACTACGTTCAAACATTCGGGTAACAATACAGATATTTTTGAATTGGTCATCAGAGATAATTATTTATTTAATTCCAGTCAGGCGATCTATCTCTCCAAGACGTCAGAAAAAGTGATAGTGGTTGGTATACCTGCGAAGCAAAGAATACCGCCGGCGAAACGACGAGTTCAACTGCTTACCTACAAGTTTTCTGTGAGTTCTAAAAACAGACAGAATTGTAATAACTGTCAACCAAGGAAATTACTTATTTGAATCACTCAACATTTTTTACAGTTGCTCCTGAACCATCTGAAACACATCAACCTGTAAAAACCGTTGCATCCGGGAGAAACACAACAGTGGCATGTGATATTACTGCAAACCCAACACCAAGTAGTTATACATGGTCCAAAAACGGGCATTACCTTCCTACTCAGTCTCAGGTGAGTCGCCAATAAAAGGATATCATCTCATTGAGTTTGAAACTGCAGGACCACATCTCAATAGTACATGCAAAACCTGGCGACGGAGGAATTTATGGATGTCAAGCAGATAACATTGCTGGAAAAGGATCCATTGTTGAAACTCACTTGATTGTTGCCGAACCACCCGTGTTCACTGTGTTGCCACCATCAGAAATTAAAGTGAGACTTGGAGATGAAGTGACAATACCATGTCAAGGATTTGGAGACCCAATGCCTATTGTCTATTGGATCAGGGACAAGGTTCAGATTAGGGTGTCAAATCTGAATTGAATTATTTTCTCTACAGAGACGAATCAACCAGTCAACATTGAACTTCAAGAAAGTGGAACATTTGGATCACGGAGTCTACGAATGTGTTATTGCAAATTCCGTTGAAACAATTTCAACGAGAGTAATGTTACTTGTTGAGGTATGTGTATTTGTCTGTTTGACTCAAAAACGTATCATTTTTAGATAACAAAACCACAAATGGCAAGCTCTATAAAATTCACTTGCATCAATAGCAGCTCGATGAGAATTTCTTGGACTCCAGGTACTATTGAAGTTAGTTCAATCCGGTCAATACTGGCTATTCAGGTTACAATGGAGGGTTTGAGCAAACTTTTGCTGTGCACGCCCAGAATGAAATGACTTCTCAGTGGACATCCATCAAGACTTCAAGGAATGAAACTATTCTAGATCATTTAGAACCGTTTGTTTCTTACCGAGTCAGTATTGAAAGTGTGAATGCAAGAGGATCCACGAACTCAACTACATATAATAGAAGAAGTAATATTTGACCAGTGTCGAATCAACACAGGCTAATTTCTTTACAGGTTGCACTAGTCTTCACGCCCCAGACAAACTATACTTCTGTGGATACAACGAACTTTGTTGGACAGCTGCAGAAGGTGCTTCTTCATATCGCATTGAGAGTAGAACAGAACCAAGCAAAAACTTTCAGCCTTTGGTAATTCTAGTTGCAATCACTATTTATAAACTGATTTATTTGCAGGCAGAGGTTATTGAAACATACTACCGGCTTGGTAAGGATGTTGATGAGACCAAGCAAACTATTTTCCGGGTTAGGAGTACAAGACCGGCGTACCCTCCGAGTGAACCAAGCAACGCTTTGAAATATGGTTTGACAGGTAACGTTCCGTCTTTGTGCCTTTTCACCAACTTCAAGCATTGTTTCAGATAACGTGGACCTCCCCATTTTCATGTTAGCAGCAGTTTTCGGGCTCATTTTCTGTTTTGCTTGTGGATTGTTCGCTTGGAGATGTTTTAACAAAAAGAACAAGAAAGCTAAACGTCGGAAGAGCAGAAGCACATCAACACCATCGAAGACTTACCAAGATTATGGAAGGTTCACATATGGTTCGTACATTTTGTTGTTGTTTTCTCTCGTGGTTCCCCTGCCTACTATATATTTTCAGGCGACGCCAGTAGCTCCAGTCAACCAGGCACGGAAACGTATTATGAACCTTCATTGAGATTGTGAGTGAATTTTGACATAATGGAACGAGCTTGAATATTTGGAGTTGTTATTGTAAACAGACGCTTGTGCTGATAATGGGAGCAGTAGAAAGCATATGTGAAAAACATAAACAATATATGTATATACAATGACATTGTATTGTGATTTCAAAATTGTATATTATGAAATTCCTTTTCTGACGTCATGTTTTCAGATTGGATGAGCATGAATGGAGAGGACCACGTGACTTGGAGCCGGTAGCAGTCAGATACCCACCGGTAACACGATCAATGAACAAAACACATAAACTGACTGTTTTACTTTTTTAGTCTCTGGCAGAACTCGATTATGATATTGGAGAAGAGAATCCGATCGACGATATGTTCAGAGATCGTTACATTCTCGGAGTCCAGGATCCGCCAGCTCAACTCTACCAGGATTTGAGATTAGAAAGACTTCGTCGAGAGTACAAGCAGTCTCAAATCTAATGTTTCTCCACTGTATTCAACACTTATTTCTAACTAATCATGTACGTCATCGGGTATCGAATTCCTTGTTTCGTATCATTCTGTTACCTCTGCATCTCATCAAAACTTGTTTTATTGTTAAGATTATTATAAGTCGCATTGGTAAATATTCAATATTTGAGTTTGAAACTTATTAAAAATGAAACGTATGCTTTTCCAATATTTAAGAGGTAGTATCTGTTTGCATTTGATTTTAGTCTAACTTTTGAAAATTACTGAGTAAACAAACTCAGTGAAACGAAATTCAATATTTGCATTTTCAGGGGTTCAATTTCGTTCCATTACTTCAGATTTCTGGGCCCGGAGGCTCTTTTCGTTTCTTTTCATCCGCATTTTCGCAAGTCTAGCTAGCAAAATAGCATAATTGCTGCTAGTTATTTTTATTTTTGAAAATAAAGCCCTGAATTTACTATATTTTTAGTTTTTGGGCGGGGTCACATTTGTTTTCTCTTTTTTGTTTTTTTTGCTCTCGGCATTTCAACATAATAGAGAAGTAAGTCGTCGGATTTTTTGCGATTTTTCAGTATTCGAACACAGTTCGTTTTGTTTTTGAGGTCGATTTTTCGAGCGCTTGTAATAATGTCATCATGAACGCTTGCTCTATAAACAAACTATCACATTTTGAATGTTCCTGTCCTTCCATATAAGCGGGGCTCGTTTTCTCGCAAAAAATGCTGCCAAATTTGAATGAGCATGTTTAAATTACTTCTGAATGTTCTTTCTCTCCTCCTTCACAACGATACAAGTCCATTTCTCTATAACTTTGCATGAATTACCCAAAACGTGCTCATTTTTCCTCGTTCCATAGGTTTTTCGCATAATTAGACATTCGCAACATTCCAGAACCTTCCAATACCCGTTGCGCGTACGGTTTGGTGTTTTGTCCGCAGTTCACCGTCGATGTGCGCAATCTGACGACAATTCCCTTACTCCGTGTGTGTATGTTTTTGCCAAAACGCGCGCGAGTGAGCGCTCGTCTACTCACTGGCCTTCTCTCTCGATCGCCTGTTCTCCCCATTTTTCTGTGTTAACACTCATTTCCTCCCGACCTCGTTCTCTCTCTCCTCCTCCTCTCTCTTGTCTTCTGTGCTCGATAGCGCTGTATCCCCCTAGTAAGTACACCGTTTGGAAGAGAGGACGAAGATGACCAACGTCTTCTTCCAACGCCTTCACTTGGTTCCTCCTCCTCTGCTCGTACACTTTTTTGAGTAGTGAGTTGAATCACTTTAGCCAAGTCACATGCTGTTTGTTGTTGCCCCGCATCGGTTGATGCTAGAACATAACACCAGCCATTTTTCATTTTTGACAAAATCTTTCGAGAAGCACTATCCGTTTTTCCTCGCAATCCATCATGATTTTTCCGCAAAATGTGCACTTTCTCGTTTATACTTTATCATGTCTTGGGTTTGCGTCGCTGATCGAAATTTCTGAAACCAATCGATGTCGACGACAATGTTATCAGGTCATCATTGATAGCGTTGCTCTCTTCGTTATCGGAATTGTGATTACCGCTGCCGAGGCATGTATTCAACGCTCATTTGCTCTCCAAATTTAGGTCTCGCTCTCATTATGGACAGTCCAATTAGTAAATCAATAATTCCTTATGTGTGTGAGTGTGAGTGGGAGAGATGTAGGAGATTGACTTTCCCATGTCAACAGTGACTCATGACCTCCAGTCCGTCCGTCCTCACAACCGTTTTGTTATGATTCCAAAAGATTCATTTACTATCAATCTTCGGTCATCGAATTTCGTAAACATATTTGCACGGTTCTTCCTCATAGTTCCCGCCTTTCCAATCACTTCTATTCAACTCACGGGGTGACAATTCTGTGTGTTTGCCTGTGTCCAAGTCTACACAAACACAATATCTATTGATTCTTTCTCTTTTCACATCTTATTCGCTTTTTGCTTTTTGGCTCATTCATCGGAACACAATTCCAACCTTTTTTCAGCCCGCCGGACTCAATCTACCAGATTGAACTATGTCGAAATCACTCGTCGCCTTGTTCGGTAAGTTTCAGAAGGGGGACTTTCGGTAATCAGATAATAATCTCTCATTTTCAGCCTTGTTGGCCGTCGCTTCCGCAGAACACTTCTACGTGACCAACAACAACACCGGACTCGCCTGCATCATCCTCGACGGAGATTTCCAGTTCAACCTTGTGTTCAACGAGGGAAATGTCACATCCAAATACACAGTTCTCCTCAACAACACCCTCAACGTCGACGGAGATTGCAATGGAGTCATCAACAACCAATCTGTTCAAACTTTGAACGTGAGTTTACTTCTTCAAGCAGATTTAGAAAGATAGCAGAATCAATAACTTATTAATTCCGTTTTCAGATCAAATTCCATCCAGAGGGAGAGTCCGCCCGCTATCCAAAAGAGTGGGAGCTCAACATCGTTTTCGGATCATCCAGCAACGAGGCCTTCAAGATTGTTGACTACACCCTCAAGACCCAGAAGACTAGCCTTGTTCCATTCTTCGGAACTTTTGTCAGAGACGAGAAAGCTGCTGGAGATGTCACCGCCACCGAGACCAACGCCTACAAGGTAAGTGTTCTTAAATGTGCGACTGCTTTCTGAATCGCTCTCTGCCTCAATCTCCTCCGCCTCTAATCATAATTTTCAGTGCTCCACCGCCAAGCTCGGACTTGTTGGAGGATCCACCATTGATGTCAAGACCGCTAACGTTATCGCCTTTGCCCAGCTCAACGGAACCACCTTCCCAACCAACCAAGTTTACGAAGTGTGCTACCTTGATGCCCGTACCAGCGACGTTGTCCCAATTGTCGTCGGAGCTTGCCTCGCTGCTCTTGTCATCGTCGTCCTCGTCGGATACCTTATCGGTCGTGCTCGCGCCAAGAGACAAGGATACGCCAGCGTCTGAGTCGTTGATATCAATATAAGGACTCTCAAAACCCCATCCATTTTTGTCACCACTTCACTTGTTCATGTTCAGAATCTGATGATTCTTTGATTATTGTCCTACCCAACTCTTTTTCATCCATCCACTTTTCCCCTGTCTTTACTTATCTCAGTTCATCCCCCAAATGATATTCTCTTCCATTTCTCAAACGAGTAGTACCTCACGCGGTAATAGAACACCGTTTCTGACACCGTACTTTAAGTTTTTTATCTTGAATATCCACTTCAAAGTTTTAAATAAAGTATTACTCCCAACGAAATAGAATTTTCGATGCAAATGGCTTTTTTCTCCCATTTCTAAATCACAGATTTCAGAAAAAGATAACATCGAATTCTCGAGGGAGCATCTATTTCCCTTGGAAGAACAAAAGGAAATAAACTTTTTACTAGAATTCTGATGAGAAACGGGCAGCAGAAAAAGCAAAAATTCTGATGTTTCCTGCAGGACTAGCCAGTCAATTGAGATTCAGGGACTTACATGATTTTCGGCAAGGCAGTCACATTCAGCAGCACGTCAACAACTATGTGGCTTGTCTCATGTGCTTGAGGTCCTGTTCTGCTCTATGAACAATCGGGATTCACCCTGAAATTTATAGAAACCCACATTATCTGTGATTTTTATTAAATGCCAAAACTCAAAATTTAAGAAAACCAAACATTCAAAAAACGGCATTGTGATGAAAAACAGAAATTATTGATAACTTAGAGATAGACATTTAGAGATAGACAACAAAAAGGTTATCTGCGAAAAAATTGAGTTAAGAACATAATACAGTTTCACGGATGTAGAAAATACAAGATAGTGTAAGATTTAGAACAAGCGAGCAGAATCTTGAGAAGACACCAAGTGTTTGAATGGATCAGGTTTCTTGAGCTGCTCTTAATCTCAATTCTTCTTCATCTGTTAATATGAAGACGTTGTTTCTTCTAGTGGAAGCAATACGCAGCTGATCGTAGAGAGGTTTGAACAGTTTATGGGCAACGAAGAGGCTCCAATTCTTCCTTTTTGTAAAAATCAGAATCAGTTGGTAGTTTCTTCCAAAGTCGAAAGGAGACGCCTTACTCCAGAAATCGCTTCCTCTACAAAACTCCCACTTATTTTCTTCTTTGTACTTTCGAATACATAAAGCTTCGAGGTCGCCTATCACATCCATCATTATTTTCCATGCATCACGTCCAAGATGATAAAAGAGCTGGTCAAAACTGGTCTCCTTATCCACTTCGTACTGATCCTTGATACATGGCTTCGATTTGTAATCACGATAAGAGTACAAATCGCGGTACCACGGTTCGACTTCCTCGCATGTGTATATTCTCATGTAGACCATGCGGATCGGGTGGATGTTGTTGACGAAGATACAGTACGGATCAGCGTCTTTAAAGAAATCGGCGGCTTCGCGGTAAACTGGAACACGAGACTTCTCGTACGCCTGTAAAATAAAACATCAGTTAGTTGAAAGTTATTAAAAAAACAAATTACATAATAGCAGTACTGATGAAGTTGAATCATTCCTCCGAGAGTGGCCATATCTGGGTCCCAAAGATCGAAGCACTTTGAGTATTCGAGGAAGTATGGATTGTTCTCTGTTTTGAATTGCATTGCTGGTATCTGAGGCTCTCTGTTTTGATTTGCATTGCTGGTATCTGGTGACCCACGGGGGTCATTGCAGTATAGAAGAACTTCTTCGGGAGTTGCTTCGTCAAGGCAGTATTGGAGCACGTTGTCGTGAGTTGCTTCGTCAGGGTGCTCTTCAGCAGTTGGTTGAAGATTTCTCTCGGTTTTCTCGTTGATGTTTGCTGAAGCATTTATTGTTATTAGAGGTTAATCAGTCATTCAAAATACTCACATCCTCTGAGAGAATTTTTGGTTTTTCTCGAAGTTGCTCCTCTGTTTCCGCGATTATGATTCCCAGCAAGTCTCGCATTCGGTTCCACACTTTGGCAACGGGAAATTGGAGTTTTCTTGATTCTGCCACTACTGCGCAACTGCATCTTGGTGCAGTTGTGCTTGGGGTTTGCAGACATCATGGTGACAATTCTAGGACGGTACCAGTGTGAGTAACGCGTGGACGTAGTTATACCTGTAAGAATCTTTGTTTAAAAAAATCGATTTGATAGGATTATGAGAATATTCGAGAACATATGGATTAAAATGTATAAGTGTTTACAGGTATGAGATAAAATGCAAGATCTTGATGTTTTCTTAGCAAAATTCTTTTTTTGCAAATCCATTTGTTTTAATGATTTCCATCAGGGAACATTATAGTCGATGCATAGCGGAATGTAAAGTTTCAACAATTTTGCGACAGGTTTGCGGAAAAATATTCATTCAGAGACAACTATGTTCAAAATGTCAAAGGCTTCTTATTACCCCTATAAACCTCCAATACTTTCCGATATGTTTGTTAGCCTCAGTGTTTTGATGTTGAAACTATGCTTATCAGTATGAGGTGTTTTCATTATCTTTTATCAGGCCGTCATCATTTATTTTTCATTGCTAAGTGTTTGATGTATCACCTCTCACTCTTTATTTTTTGCCGATGTTCATTTGCTCATACTTATTAGGCTGATGCATAAGTTTCTTTCTTTTTTGAAGGTGTGACTTTGGTCTTCTGTTTCTCAGCAGTGAGATTGTTTTTCAACCCAAACTTTTTTGCATTTTTATGACCTCTTTAGTGACTAACACATAGTGTTTCAAGTTAGTGCATGGACAGTCCGCTCGTGAAAACGAACGTTTTTTCGGTGGCCAACCAAATGCCTATTTTGGAAAGTTTTTTGGTTCTAGCCGCATTGATATCAAAATTTGAAGATCTTTACGGGAAGTTGTATAAAATTCATAGAAAAATACTTTATCTTGTTTTCGCATTTTAGTTTTCGGTCGGAATGTTAAAAACAAAAAAGTTACAATCAGACTCTCGACAACAACGAGAAATCATTGTTGATCTAGGTTCAAACAGATTACAGAAATATTTGAGAGCGCACTTATACCAAACTATTTGTAAAAGATAGAGGGTAACATGAGTAAGTTATACCACAAAAAAATTTACGACAAAGCCATCAAATTAATTGATAAAACTTGGGTGATATGTTTGCAATGGTTTTTGCGCTTTTGAAAAATTTTGTGTACTAGACCTGAGTGAAGTCAAGGTCTCTTCTCAACCCTCACAAACAAGTCTGAATTATTTTGTTATTAATATTTAACAGTAGATACATTGCTCTGTAATTGTGCAAAAGATCTAGTGAATTGCTTCAGAGGTACGAGCTGTAGGCTTCACCAAACTCAAAAATCATGTGAATTTGATGAAGTTGCCTTCACTCTTCTTGCGAATCAAGACAAATTGCGTGAATATCTAAAACAAAGTGAATTTAAAAACATCAATGTCTACTCTACTAAAAACTAAACATTTCCATCAATTTCCCTATCTAGCGTTAATGAAAAATCGAAAATACTCGCACATCCCAAAATAGGTGATCCTCACCTTTCTTCAGAGGCGGGCACTGAACTATCGTTTCTCAGTTGGAATGTTTTTATTTGTTTTTCATACATACCTTTTCTTGCTTGTTTCAATTTAAAAAATTCACCCTTTCTTGTCAACATTTTCTAGGAAAAAATGGAGACGAAGAATGGTACCAAAAAAGGGTTCCTTATGTGTTTTGACGTGTTTACGGCTGAGGTTAAGCAGATGGCGGACGTCAAGTCACAGGTATAATCACAATGAGTTATAGGTACTAACCAACTATTATTCTCATTATGGGAATTATAAGTCTTCTAGAAAATTCAGTTCAAAAGTTACCCAAAAAAAGAAAGAAACTTATGCATCAGCCTGATATTAGAATCATCATAGTCAATTGGTAACAGGCGTGTTGGCACCTAAACAATCGATCACATTGGCAACTCAGTGTTGCAACATCATCAAAAACGGGGTCATCCACGACATAGGAGAGAGTGTGTCTAATAAGGAGAGGATAGATATTTTCTGGACCATCTGTGTGTTCTGAGGACACCACTGCGCTAATACTAAACGATTTATGTCTTCTCAATCTACTTACAAAGGGTGAAGAGAGATGAAACAGAAACATAAGAAGGAGAAAATGGTTAATCTATTTTTATAAAGTTAATTATGTGTATGCAAAAACGCAAAACACAAACATAACTATATTTACATAAAAAAGGAAACTATCAATGGTTTCGGCATGGATTGGTTTGAAAGAATTGTGCACGCGCTCGAAGACGGGTCTCTCGACTCGACCATTAGCCGTAGAGCGCCCTTTCGCAATACTCCTTGGTTGTAGATGAAAGCGGAGTAACGTTTACCTGAAACTGAGAATGATATCAATATGTTTTACTGATCTGTATTTATTTAGAAAAAATTTCGAGATAAACATATAAGACACTTATAAGTGGGAAATGACCACAAACTTGAAAAAAGTTTACAATGAAAAACTTAACGGTTAGACAAAAAAAACGATCTCACAGAAAAAAAACATAACAGAAACAGAACGGAATAGGTGAATTATCAGATGAGGTCCAAACGATTCAGACGTTAGTTGAAGACATCCTTTCCTCGGGCACCGCGGCAGCTTCTTTCTTCGTAGAACATTCTGAACCATTCCTCGACAATCTGGTTTTCCCATTTCTCTTGGTTCTTGAGAATCAAAGCCAGCTGGTAGTTTCTTGGAAGGTGCATTGGAGAAGTCTTCTTCCAGAATTCGGCTCCCTTCTTGTAAATCGGCAATTCTTCATTTACGAACTTTTCTTGACAGTAATCCTCGAGCAACTGCATTTCCGTGACGACCACTCCGACAGCTTCTCGTCCAAGATTGTCGAAGAGCAAGTCGTACTTGGTGATCTTGTCCTCGTCAAATTCATTTTTGATGTGGAGCTTCGAGGCATAGTCACGGTGGCAGTAGTAATCCCGGTACCATTTCTCCACTTGATCGCATTTGAAGATCCCTAAGTACACCATATGGATCGGATAAATGTTTGAGCCAAAGATACAATTCGGATCGGTAACTTTGTAGAAATTTGCCGCATCGCGAAGAACAGGAGAACCAGTTTTCTTGAACTCCTGTAATTTATAGAATAAGCTACTATGCAACATCACTGTGATGAATTCACTTACTTTATAACAATACTGGTGCATTCTAATCATTCCCCCAATTTGCATCATGTCCAGATTGACGAAATCGGCTTGTCTCCAGTATGTGAGCAAGGCAGGGAACTTATTAGCGTCAGCCTCGAACTTCATTGCCGATTGGTTGTGCGTTGGGTAGTTCTCAATGACGTGGTCGTATGCCTCATGAGCTGCACGTTCCGCATCGGTTCTGAAACGCAGTTGTTCGGATGGTGCGATAGCTGAAAAAAAATATTTGAAAAAATATACAGTACCGGCCAAAAAGGTATCATATTTTGCTTCTCAATTGAAAGTGAAAGTATGTCATAGTAAAACTACCTGTCCCACAAAATAACTTTTTTATGGGATCAAACAGACCACGAGTAGAACTTCATTTTTGTAGTTGGTAACTTTTTTGTATGGACACTTCCTAGATAGTTATAGTAATTTTAAGTCAAAAGCTCAAAAAATCGCACTATTTTGCACTAAAATGGGTTGATTTCAGGGAAAAATTACTTTGTCGATACGTAACTTGCTATGGAGCGTCTGTACAATAATGTTGACAACTACAAACATGGAGTTCTACTCTTGGTCTGTTCAATCCCATATAAAGTTAATTTGAGGGACAGTTAGTTTTACTATGACATACTGTCATGGTTGGGGATTTTCAACTGAATACGGGAAAATAAGAGTCCTTTTTGACCGGTTCTGTAGGTGTAATACAAAGCGTTAAAGGTAAAAAAAACATAACTTTGAACGCTTTGTAACATTTTCAAATAATTACTGAAACACTTACATTTTCTGACTGTTTTCAACAATCTTGGAAGAGCGGAGATCATCGTCTTCTTGTTGTTGTCGTCCTGTTGACCAGAGAGTTTCACACTCGGAGCCAAACTCTGACGACGTGGGATGGCTGGTTCCTTGGATTTCAAACTACGTATGTTCTTTCTTGTAGTGATATTCTTTATGTCGGCAGGCATCATGATGACTAGCAACAAGAAGTGCTGAACAGGTCCAAAGGTGCGCGAGAGCAGAGAGTAGGGAAGGTGTGGGATGAGAGAGCACGGTCCAATGAGGAGTGGTGGATATTGACTTGCATGATCTTCTTTTATACAAGAAGAAAGGAGGTGGAGCTATGGGGATGTGTGGGTGGAGTTGAACAATGTTTGGGCTCGATAAAGATGTTGGATCAGGAACAACTGATGGGTATAAGTACATAAAACCTTTCTGATATATATGCGGGATTTATTTAAAAATAAATATAGAGGTTGATGCAAAATATAATGATGCCTATAGAAATGTTAAAAATAACCATTACATAAACACCAAGTAAATATAACAAAAGAACGAAAAAGTAACTACTTATTAAGAAAATTGTAAGGAAGCAAAAATATTAGCAAAATTAGGTGTAGAAGCAGGTACAGCGGAGGATCGAGTTGTGGGTTGAAATTATTCGTAGTGCTTACGGAGGATGCCTTCCACGTAGCACATTGGAAATTCACACTCCTCACTCATGACCAAGTACATCTTGTGGAGATCGGAGAGGCGGTCGAAATCAAGAAACTTAAGGAAAACAGCCTTTGCCAGATAGAGGAGGTTTGATGATTGTTTGTACATCTGAAAATTTGGAATTAGAGAGTTCACTGGGATAATTTTCGGACTGGTACCTCTTGATAAACTTCGATTCTTCCGATGATCGCTTGCTCCATCAGTTCGAGGCATTCTGAAATTTCAAAAGTTATTTAAAAGAAAAACATATGACATGTGACGTTATTCACAACTAGGCAGTTATACAATTCTTCGGTTTCAGGTACGAGATATACACGCAAAAAGTGACAAAATTTGTTTTCGTTTACACGTATTGCAAACACAATCATATAACTAACCTTCTTCCGAGTAATAGTCCTCATCCCAACTTTCGAAAAACAAACGGAATTCCTCAACTTGTCTCAAGTCTTTCTCCTCCAGATCCGGAGCATTGGTGATGATGTACACTTGGTTGATAAAAACAAACTTTTTCTCTGGTTGGAAAGTTGCATCGGACAATGCAATACGAGTGTCCCGGCGAGTTTGGCTGAAAATTATTTTTCTCTCATTTGTACTCGCCCATTTCTCAAACTTTTTAATGTACTTTTCTGGTCATCTATTGTTCGAATTTTTGTTATCAGTAAAAAATGTTTTTTATGATCCTCATATCGAGCCGCCATGTTGATATTTACTGATTTATTGTCACTAATTTTTTGATGTATCACCCCTCACTTCTTTTTCTTTGCCGATTTCTGTTTATATTAGATTGACTCATTATTATAAATGGTAACAGTCACATTTTATGTTGTGACGTGAGCCTTGGATCTTCTAAGTGTATTGCGTGGCCAATTACATAACACATGTATATTGCACTTTGGTTTTAGAGAGTATGTGTGATGAGTAGGTATTATACAGGCGTCACCACACAGGTGCTCAATACTGTACAGCCTCCCGTTTCCCTCTTTTTTCTTCTTCCTAATCCACTCACTCAAAGAAGGAGAAAGAAAAAGGAGAACATAATGTGTTCTGACCGACAGGAAATTCCAAATTAGACTTAATCAAATAAAATATGAATGGTGATGTTTCAAGTGAAACGGAAGAAATGCCAACTAAGGTTATAAAGAATTAGTTATATATCACAAATCAGATGAATCATTGAAGAGTGCGAATTCTTCTGTAAATGGTCTGAACTTCCACTAACGTGATGTGTGACATATACTGAGAATTGAGATCTATGAAATGTTTCAGTTCCTCAGAAAACTTCAACAAGGGAAGCATCCAGAAAGGTCAGAATCATATAAACTCGAACTTTCATGTTACCAATGACACATTTCTGTTGTCACTGACAATAAGACAAGTCCGAAATTTTCGAAACAATTGGAAAATTGAAATTTTTGAATTAAATTTATAGGAGATGAATTTCTGGCATTTTCAATTATTTTGATTTATTTAGAGTTCACAACACGGGGCTTCTCGCAAATACCTACAAAATTATTTATAATTGACAGAAACTATCAACCGTGAAGTGTTGGTTGGAATCACAATACCAACTTTTTCTCAGAAGTATATTGCAGCTGGTCACAGATAGAGTTGAGGAGTTTTTTTTTTCAGAACACGGCCCTGTTTTCATGGAATTCCAATCCTTCACGAATATATCTCCTCTTCTTCTTTCTATCGGTTGCCCACATTCGGTGTTCCGATGACACGCTCGCTCAAACATTGGCTGTTCTCTAATGAGAGAATAACGACGTCTGGCCCAAACCGTCCCCACTTGCTGCCCAGTCTGCACAATTTTCTTCCATACGACTCGGTGACAAGGTGACTTCATGAACTATAGAAAGAATGATGTCATATGTGGCACAGACAGAGAAGACCCCTGAGAAAACCAAAAAAAACTTTTGATTTCATTGGAAACCTTCTAGTAGTCTTATGAAAAAAATCGAAAAGAAAAAAAACTTTGACCACTGAGCGGATCGAACGCCCAACCTTTCGATCTGGAGTCGAACGCGCTACCATTGCGCCAAGCAGTCATATTTTCTTTAGCGGTCGATGGCAATCATATCGGGAGTAGTCGAGAGTCAATCAAGTGAGTGGCGGAGGGGAGGCGATGAGAGTAAACTTGAGAAGAAAGATGCTTATCGCAGTGTACCGAAATAAGAGAAGAGACCACGAAACTTCAATTATCAATTCAAAATATATGGAACGTTAAAGATAATGTACATATATTGAAACATCACTTGATATCATTTTTGTTTTTCCAAGTTGGAACTGAACTAGATTGGATTAGGCGATCACGTGAACACTTAGAGCAGAATATTCTGGTACACACATCATGCTACGCGTAAATAAAAACAACACATAGTGTACGCTATCAATTAGAAGTGCTCGTTTAGTATACTTGGACGAAAATAGAAACGTAGTGGCCTGCTTAATTGGAAAATTACTTGCAAAAAATAAAATTTCTAATAATACACGTTGGAATTGAGATCATAACACACGAAGTGAGTTCTATGTTGTTTGTTTTTGGAGTCGTGTCTACATGACGAATAATAGTGAACAGAAACTATTCTCTTGGCAACATCTTATTGGTTGGTAGTCGTTGGAGATAAGTATGAAAGGTCTTTTTGTATTGTGAGTCATCAGATGCAATCTATAGTTACAACTAGAGCACAGCTTTTGCTTTCTATTCTCAATTTTCTTACGAAGCCACGGTGATTAAAAATTATGAAAATTGATCATTTCTTAATCTTCCACTTTCGCTTGACGTAGGTTTAGTGAGAGATTGATATAGCCGATGTTCAAGAGGTTAAACTTCACTTGATCGAGATTTATGATATTAAGTTTCTATTTCTGGAATGTTCTGTTAATCCTCCGCAACAAAACACATGAAGAAAACCTTGGTAAGCCAGAAAAAGCTGAGTGAATTCTGGACAAAAGGAGCAGACGTTTTTGGACGACTTTGTCGACAACTAGTTGAGCATTGAACTCAACGGAGAGGAAGCTACGTGGTTTTTAGACGTTCGAGTTATTCTGGGTGCAGACTTTAGAGATTTTGATTGAATTTTATTAACTTCTTACTTTTCCGTTTGAGATGGCAGATAACTGGTTTGAAATCTTGTATATTACATACTATTTATCATCAGTTATCTCTCAAGGTTTCATATTTTCTCCTATCAGAGAAAGTATTAGTTTTCCCTCGTTTTCTTCTACCGGTGTACATACAAAATATCTTCTCAATTCTCTGGTTTCAACAAAACCCATGATCAGTGATAAGGTGGGAGACAACAAGTTTTCACAACTCGGGTTGACAAACCTTTCCCACTAATTATAGTTTGAGTATTGGTAAAATCGAAATGTGCATGTGCCACTCTAAAGTAATTATATGTTCTAACCGTGATCCACTTCTTCTTTCTACACAAATTTCGTACGAGAAGAGATAACTCACAAACAGCGTTTCATGTTATACATCTGCTCGGGAATCTTTGGACGCTTTCCGAGTCTTGGAGTGTACTTGACAGAATATGAACGTTTGGCTTCTCCTTTTTCGGTTGGAGGGTCTAAAGAAAAAATTCGTTTACCGGAAATAGGTTTATATGAAAAGCGAACTTACCAATGATCCAGCGGTAAGTCCTTTCCTGTTTTGGACGCCTCGGAACTTTGAAGACCGCTTTTCCAACTCTCGCAAAGGTTTCCACTTCCTCCCAGGTTCTGCTTTTTATATGGTTCAGCTTGAGTTTTTCCTCGTACTTGGTGAACAATTTCTCCATGGTGGTAGCTGAAAGCGTTTGTGTATTGAATGAGAGTAAGAAAAAGGGCAACATAATGAGAACATTCATATAAAAAGATATGAATAAAGGAAGCTGAACTGCGGTCCATTGCAAATAGAAAAGAGAAAAAAGGGAGTAGGGCAGAACATTGAAAAGAACACATAACCATCATAATGGTCGATGATAGAAAATAGAAAAGAAGAGAGAAACTGTGTACACTCTTCTCTCCTTTTTTCATTCTGCCAAGCTATGTTTATGAGGGCCGAGAAGAAGGCGGCGGCCCGAAGGTTGAAACGAGTAAGCCATGCGCCGATGTTGTCCTGCCTTCAAATCACAGTGTATGAGGTGGGGTGGAGCCATGCACCGCCGTTTTACCGCTTCTCCTTGTGGGGGCGATACGTACATGAATGAGCAGAAATGAATGAAGAATAGAGATTCGATAAGGTTAGAGGTTTACTAGAATGTTCCTTCGGGGGAAATTTCGTATTGCTCAACATATGATGGTTAGCAAAGAATTCCCTCTCACATGCTGATTGTGGGTTGTTTTATTAAAAGGGGCGTTTCTTCAATTACATTCGTCTCTCTTCTGGCAGAAAAGTGTCAATCACCTGATCCCAAAAACGGAAGGAAGCAAGTTGAACCCGTACAACAACAAGAAAAACGAGAATATCTGTTTCTAGATATCACAACTAGTTTTTAATCTTTATCTCTAAGACTCAAAAAACACGCGCTAGACGGGAAACTGAAAATAGAACACATTAAAAATTAGAAATACTTCGCAACGCTCTTGAAGTTTGAGCTCGCTAGAAACATTTCAAAGATCAACATCTCGTACTTTTGCAGTTTCTTCTAAAAAACAACAACAAACTCAAAATATGTTTAGAACTATGTTGGAAATGTAAAGACTTAGCATTTTTGTTAGAAACCGAGAAGTTCCTTAAATGAGACACATCGCGTAACGTTAAAAATGGCAGTATCTTGTGTGCAATAAGTGAGAATTGCACCGCTGAAAATAGAGTCTATCTCTTCTTCCTTCTATCTTTTATCCTACTTTGAACTTGTTTTCACGCTTCACTAACTCAAATATTCCGTCGACCAACATCACGAAAGGATTATTGAAAGTTGTGTTACTCTTGCTCAGGAGTCGCTTTAATTTGGAGGGATTAACGTTCTGTGGTGGTGGCCGCTGAAGCTAGTAGATATAATGAGGGAAACTAATATGAGAAGTCCGCCACGACGATAATGACTTATGCTCTTGCGAGCCAGTAAGCCGCTTATCGCTCGGGCTCGAAACTCGGAGTTGATACAAAATATTCACCTGCCTCTGAATTTCTCCCAAACCAATTATTTGCACAAACCTCAAAACGTGGGAATCTGCATTTCGGAAATTGCTTCCCAGTCCTCATGAGGTTTTGATTCCAGATGAGGAAGCAAGTTGAAACGGATGTTTTTTAGAAGTTCGCTCGGAGAATGATGAAAGATAAGGGTTCGAAAAAACGATTTGATAAATAGTTGGTTAAAATTATCGACATTTATTTGTTTACTCGAGATATACAACAAGTAGAGGTGGAGCAGTGAGAGGGGAATTAAAATGTTTTGATTGCAAAACTTGTCATGTTAGTTAAAAAAATGAGGAAGCTCCAAGAAATAATTGAAAATACAAAACAAAAACGGGGAAGAATTATATTAACATGGGATTTACATTTTCGGTTTGGGATTTTGAAATGAGAACATTTAGAGGCTTCCAATCTTTTCCGCATACTCCAAACGGAGCTTTTTCTCAATCAACATTGGCTTGAAATATTCCATGTGAGCTGCGGCGGCAAGCATCACGTCCTCGTCAGACATGACCTCAACCTTGAGTTTGCGATAGAAATCGGCTCGAGCCAAATGGTATTCGTTGCGAGTCTCATGAAACTCCTGAAAATATAAAATTATGGATAAACCAATAGGTTACAATAACCTTCATCAAGTCTTCGTACTGCTTCTTGATGAATTTCTCGGCCCTGAATTGGAGTCCTGAAAATTTTCAATTTATTGAAAATACAGACATTTTTATTTACTTCCTAGCATGAATGGGTCGTCCATGCAAAGAATCTGGAAGTCATTGACGGCGAGCCACAAGAGATTCTCTTCCTTTGGATTAGGTGTATGGTCCGGCTGTACAACGAAGTAGTTTTTGTTGTATTTGAACGGGTCACTATTTTTAAGATCGTTCCAAACACTCTTCTTAATTTCGTATCTGCAAGTGGAAACATGTTAATCATAGTTTTGAATACTTTTCTCCACGAATAAATGAGAATGCTGACCTTCCTGGACAATCGTTATTAATATGTTCGCGTTTGCGAACAAGTAAGGGATTTGGTGCGTAGTGCATGGTGTACACATCCTTGTCGTCTTCTCCACGGACTGAAAATGTACTTACTATTTCTTTCTCTGTTTTCACCTCAACTTACAGCAAACAAAGTGAAAAATGAAGACAGGTTTTCCGTATTCGAAAAACCCGTTCTCATTTAAGCACGGAGTGACTGCGCGTAGTATGATGCTCTCGTTCTTCAGCTTGAAATTTCTTTCTAGATCATCCATGACGAGCTTTTGTGGATGGTATTGAACAATATCCGTTCGGGCAGTTGGATACTTACTGCGAATCAACGCGAGCAGTGTCTCACAGTCGGCGTTTTTTGACATTCTGAAACAAAATTAGAAGGTAATTGAAATATAAAAGAAATTAACAATAAAATATACAAAAGAGAAAGATATTTCCAAGAATGAATTATCTTACAACATATCTAAAAGTAACATCACGTCATAATAACGTTATATCAATGATTAATTTAAACGAACACTAATTGAATCGTTTTCATTTAGAAAGAAATGGAGAAAGAAAAAGGATTAGCAAAAAGGAATTCTCAACAAAAATTTAAGCATAGTAGGTAAGTATTGACACCAGATATATAATGTCGGCGTGTTCTTTCTGAGATCTTAAAGACTTCCAATTCTCTCTGAGTATGTTGTACGGAGCATCTTCTCAAGGAAGTATCCATGGAGGACATTCCTTTCGTCGGCACTGATGAGAACTTTGTGATCCAAGCTCAGGTGATCAACGTCGAGTTTACGATAGAAATCGGCGCGTGCCAGGTGGTAGGTGTTACGAGTGTCGTGGTACTCCTGTAAAGGCAAGTATCAGTGGCAAAACTTGATTGTGAACAAACCTCGTTCAAGTCTTCGAAGTGATTGAGGATGAAGTCTTCGCAATCATTGTCGATCTCTATAATGCAAAAAATTATCAAATATTTATTCCAATCTAAAATAAATATAAGTTACCTTTCATTCTTCCAGGCTTTGTGCGAGCTTCGAACTTCATACGAGCAAGCGTTTCTTGGATGAGTGCCTGGTCTCGAGGCTCAATATCCCTGTCTGGCGTAGGAACAAAGTAATTCGGTTCACATTCAAATTTGGAATCGATGGTGTTTTTCAAATCGAGATAAGCAGAGTAGGTGATCTGTTTTCTGAAAACCATGATTTCTCTTACCTAGTCAAAATGCTAAATTTACCTCTCTGCGTTTGAGGCAAAAGGCAGATGACGAGACTCTTTCTTGGGAGATGGATTTGGATGGAAGCTCTGGATATGGGCGACTTGCTTTTCCTTGGTTCTCAAAACTGGTGTTTGTTCGATTTTATCATCCATGTATGCTCCGGAGCCGGTGGCGGTTTCGTCTTCAGGATCAATACTAATTTCCTCCATGATGGTGGTATCTGAAAGCAAATTTCTTGAGTGTATAGATTCGGAACTAGTCTATGTAAAAACTCAAAAAATCATCTACATCATTTGTTAAAACGGAGTCACCGGTATCAAGAAATTGTTCATTTTTCTAGACGATTCTTTGTCAGCGCTTCCGAAACTTTCTCACTCTTGTTCACTGGATGTGAAAGTGCATTTTTAATTATTCGGATTTTTCTTTCAGTTTTTTGCTGAAGTCACTACGCATGGCAGCGTTACCTTGTGCATTACTCTGGTGATTTGATAAATGCATAAGAATGAAATAGTTGTCTGGAGCGCCTACGCTGCTGTGAGAAACTATTAGAAAAGATATTAAACGTAGAGTAGCTCGTTTGACAGAGACATGGCGATATGGAGAAGTAATTGGAAACGTGAAACCTCCGAAGAAGTGAGGTGCTCCTCATAAGTGTCGGATTTACTTATTTTTTGAGATGCTCATCCCAAAATCGTCCTTTTTTGGATTGTTATAAACTCTCCAGTCCCATTTTGAGAATCTATATGTTTCAGTTTAACTACTTCCCATCAGAATTCAAAACTTTCTTATATTCGAGATGATACTTTGTTCTATTCCAAAAAACTGAATACTTACAGAATCCCCAGTGAAATATGGTTCTTCCGGGTTGGTTCTCGGTATCATGCTTCGGAAGGGAGATCATACGGAGGAAGATTTTGTCCATTCCCATTTTCTCCTCGTATCTATTGAACTCATTCATACGAGGGTCGACATCCTTCTTATCATCACTCGCATTTGGGTGTTTTGCACGGATCTCAGCCACCGCTTGTTCGAGTGATTTGTCGTCCATCACTGGAAAAGGTTTAGATAACACCCGTAAGAGAGCGTCGTTAGGTGGAGAGGAAACAAAATGAAATTGAGGAAAGGGTCTAAAAGAATAATCACAGAAAGAGATAGAAAAGGAGGGACGAGAGTCGAAATTTGCGCGCACACACATACGCACACCGACACTCACTGGGACAGTGTCGTCTTCAACGACAAGAGCTGGGGGGCGATTGCGGGCGGCAAGTAAGGATGGAGAGTGGACATGGTGCGATCACCCGTGACTCTCTCCATTTCTCGTTATCTCTTACTTCAGTGAGCGAAGCAAAAGTGGGCGGCGCCTAAGTTGCTTGGCACCTTGCCAATAAATGGTCACAATCCGACGAGGCTTTCTGGTGGAGAAGAGCGAGAGAAGCAACGGGGTGTATGTTGCGAGAAGGAAAGGAAGGACGAACACGTTCAAGACGACGGTTGACAACGTAATATAAGACAAAGCTGTCATATTCGACCTCTAAAACTATGGACTTAACAAGCGCAGTCATGTTCTTGCTTCCTTTAACCTAGCCGCGTCTAGGAGTGTATTTCGAAAAGTGGCATTCAAATAACGGACAACGCATTGGATACGGCTATAAGTGCAAAAGATTAAATGATAATGGGACTAGTTGAATAAGAAAGGGAGTTGCAGATTTAATCCTACAATCATCTTCTATATTGGAGTGATTTTACTATCATTGGAAGTTGTTAATAGAAAAGTGAAAAAGAACCGAAAGTGATTGTCTTGGTGAAATTCGTTTATCATCTTGAGGAGGCAGGCAATTAATATCGATTTTGACAGTTATCGAGTGTCTTTTTGCATCCAATTCGCAAATGATTCGTGAATTGAGAAAATGTGGTGATGGGGTTTCTTCTGTTGCTATCATCACATCTTTGAAACATTTGGTTTTCTACTTGGGGTCAGAACACAACCAGAAAAGAAAATCAAATCAGGATTAGAAAATCTTCAAAAAATCCAAAAATTTGAACCCTTATAGCTCTGGACCAATCGAAAGAAATCGCAAGTAGAATTGATTTCCTCGTGAAAAGGGAAATAGACGGGTGGCATGTGAGTTGTAAGTCTAAACACCTTTTTTGAATGTTGATTGTTTCTACATTCCTTTTTCCCAGTACTCAATCGTGGAAAAAAAGGAAACGGAGGAAGATTGATGGAGGCAAGAAGAGGCAAACATGGAATGATGTTAACGTTTATGATGTGAATTTTTTAACCACTACATGCGTTTGGTCATGGACGCCTACAGTATACTATCAAACATCATTCTTATCAACTTATTATTTGTGTTCAGCTTGAGCGCGTTTAGCCAACCTTGATTAATTTGGGAGAGAGCCATCAGAGCTGATCTATATCATTTTAGATTATTTTCGTTATTTTCCGTATCTGATGTTTTTAAATTAGCGCATTGATGCATATTTTACATTTGCTCTTTAGTAACTCTCCAGTACGCTTGGTTGATATGGCACTTCGATTGTGGTATATACTTATTAGTGTCTTTAATGAATGATACACGAATAGTGGAAGTTGATACGAATTTTGCCCATCAACTTCTTAGTCAGTGATTGGATGATACTGAATGTACAAGTTGAAAAAAGGTGACTCTTTACTCGATATGTTTACCATCACTTTTTGTCGAGAGAAGAAAAATAGTCCAATTTTATTTCTACCGTTTTCGTGCTCTCAAAATGTTTTTTCTCGTCTGGTTTCTTTTTATTATTCCAATGATTGGTGGCAATTTGCACATGGAACCTGAAGCACTTTCAATGTTTTCTTTTTCATTTTGAATATCAGGGGACAGTAGTGCAACGGAAGACGTGTATCTATTTATTTCGAGAACAACATAAAAAGAGGATAATTTGAATGTATATTTCTAGCAAGTCTCTTTCAAATAATTGAAAAAAGTCTGCAGGACATATGATTTATTACAATTTACAGCACTAGAAAATGCATTCGAAAGACACGAGTATATAGGATGTCGCTTTGGAAGCAAGAAGTGGACAAGATAGCAAAAACTGGGATTGAATCTACGCGAGAGTAAAATGATCACCGGAAAATATGAAATTATTCCATCTCCATGAGAACTTTTGTTGGGAAAGGGAACATCTTCCTTTCCAACACTTCGATCTCATCTTGTTTCCTATTGCAAAGCACAAAAAGGAGAACTGTGGCTTTGGATCTGTCAATTTCGCTTTTCAGTTTTGTTAACTTGTGGCGAAAGTGGACATGCATTCGATCTTCATTCTCGTCGCACCGCTGAAAATAGACTTAGTTGAATGTGTGCAAAACTTACAAACTAACTTCTTTATGATATGCAATCCGTTTCCCGATTTCGTACCGGGCTTTTTCGAGCACTTCTAAAATTTAAAATGTTTATCAACTCATTATTCAAAAAACCCACCTTCATCTGGAATTGATTTCATTTTTTTACTAAAAATAATGAACTTCAATTCCCGATTGTAATAAGTCCAAGGGTTTAGAGAAGAAACGTGGCTTGAAAGAGAGTCGAATGATTTCACATTGGTTTTCTGAGTTTTTGTCTGGAAAAGAAAATGTATTCAGTTATGTTTTCCGTATTAATCAAATAAGCTTACACGATCAGACAATTGGTACTTTTTGAGACCTGGACCTTTGGTTGGTGTTGGTTTCCCGACTTGCGTTGAAGTTATCTGCAGAAAACCAATTTTACTTTATGAAAATGGAAACAATTTCTTTGGTTTTAACAATTTTTAACTTTCGATCTACATGATCCCTGATTGCAATTACAGACATTAACTCCACACTTTCCGAAGCATATATTATCAGTTGGTTTCAATGTCCGAAGTCTGTCTAGAGGAAAAAAAAGTTTAGACTCCTCTCTTTGGGTCAAAGAAGTGTGACTGATAAGAAAGTATAAGATGATCTATTCAGACATCAAACTTCTCATCTCTTAGTTTCAACGAACAGTTTTTGCACCAGAACTATATTGTTTGAGATATCTTACTTCTTTTTTCAATTTCTCCAATTCTTGGCAGACATCAGTCATAGTGAAACTCATCGGCTCCTCATCTGCAGTAGTCTCGGGATTTGGTAGTTGTTCTAAATTGAACAAGTTGACATCAACTGTTGTGTTATCCAGTGGAGTTGCATCGTTTTTCGACGATTCCATATTTGTTCGATTCCTACAAAGCAAAACAACTTTGTTCGGTTTAAAACAAGTTTTGAAGAGAGGAAAAGGGGTGAACTGCAAAAACGAAACAGAGCGGAGAAGAAGGAGAAAAACTAGGAAATATGACAGAAAATGGAAGAGAGTGCGTGTGTTCTATTGATTCTCTCGTGCTACATAACACGCATAATTACAGCGAAGATTTTTGGAAGTAAAGACAACTATAACCATAAAAATGTGTCTTCAATAAAAATAAATTGTTATTGGGGAAAAGACAATTGCGAGTTCTGACAATTGTCTTCCAGTTTTTTTCTGCTATGACAATAGATGGGAATGGGCAAAAAACGTTGGGCTTCCATTCCCAATTTCGGTAGACTTTACACAACGAAACGTTAATATTTATTAGAGGAAGACATAAAGATAAAACAGTTTGTGAAAAGAACACATAGACTTCGGGTACGTTTGCGATGGAATCTGTTGTAATGTGACCCCTTTCCTAGTATTGATACACAAAAGGAGAGAACAGACCAAAAAACCGAATGCCCTTTTTTCGATGCAAAACAATAGTTTCGTGAGAGATTTCATTGTCATCATTAGTTAAACGCGCGTCGTTTGATGGAATGGGAAGAAGTCATTCGTTTCTAAGTAAATCGTTTTGAAAACTGGTTACATAAGTTTTTCGAGTAACGCGGTGACCGATAAGTAACAGATAAGAAATCACTATTGGCAGGTTCATAAGTTTGAATTGCACGTCAACTTCTCAAAAGAAAAAAACAAGTATACATACTTCCTGCGCACTGAAAGGGCAGATGTATCATAAACCAGAGCAAGTCGGTGTCTCTAGTCTTAACTCTCTTCCTGTCGGTTCACAAATTACATATATTAGTGTTTAGTCGGATGGTGGGACTTTATTAATATTCAATATTCTATCTATTATTAACATGTATGTACAAATAATCATGACTCTTATTATCATTCGATTATTCTCGAACAGTGGGGACCGAGAATGCTTGAGAGTCATCTGGAATCGGGAGATCCATTCCATATCGCGCTCTGACTTGTTTATAGTGGTCCAGGAACTCCTGCTGGGTACAGCTTGTTTTGATGAAGTTATCAGTGGAGATCTCCCAAGCATCGCATCGCTCCGCTGGGTCGTAGTGGTTCAAGTCGGTAATGAAACTCTAAAAAATTGGAAATTTTTTTTCGAAAAACCATACTGATTTGATTTTACATAGAAATCATCGGAAAGATTCAGCTGGTTCAGATCGGGATAGAACTCTTCCGCTATTAATCGGCGATACTGAAAGTAAGAAAACAGGAACTTTATAAGAAATTATGATTTCTGTCACCGTTTGAAAATCGAAAAGTATCCCTTGTTGAAACGGATTTTTTCCAGTTGAGAGAAACAACGCAAGGATTCCAAGACTCCACATATCAGCCCTTGTGTCGTATCCCGTCATACTAATTACTTCTGGTGCAATCTGCAAAACCACTATTGTTTTTCAGATAAAATGAATGATACGAGCACTCACAAATCCCGGAGTTCCTCCGTATGTCACTTGTCCTCGTCGGGTCGTATTTTCAAGTGTGTCAGCCATTCCGAAGTCCGCTGGAAATGATAATTTAGCGCAGAAATTAATTTTTTGAGCTTACAAATTTTGACAACTCCTCTGTGTGTGGCTAGAACATTCCTTATGCTGAGATCTCCATGAACAACTCGAAGTGTGTGAATGTGTTGAAGTGCATTTATCACCTGAAAGTATATATTTCTCATTGGTAACAGATTTTTAGCAAACCTCTTTACAAACGAAGGCAATGTGACGTTCCTCTTTTTCTTTCATGGAAAACAGACCCATATCACTCAATGCTGCATATTCCAAACACATCTGTAGAAGTTTAAACATAGACCAATTATTCTGTGTGGTAATTAGTTCTATTTCTATTCAGAAAGTCATTACATTTTTTCTACTCAATTATTCTATACCCATAAAATTGATGTTTAATATTTCAAAAACCGAAAATAACTCACTTGAACTCGATACCCATCTCCATATTGCTGGCAATAGCTCACGCCAGCAAAAAGCACATTTTGATGATTCCGACACCGCCGATGCATCTCCACTTCTCTCACAACTTTGTCCAACTCACTCGATGGAAATTTTACTATTTTGAGTACAAACTCATTATGAATAATGTTTTCTCCTGTGGCATCCAACTGATCCGACTGTACCAAATGAATCTCTCCGAACGCTCTGAAACGTTCTTTTTGGATTTCAGTTTCTTATCTCTTGATTAGATTCTAAAAATCTCACCCTTTTCCAAGACTCAACACAGATGTCCAATATCTTGGGATGTTTGTCATTTCGAGTAAGTCAAGCCGCAGGAACGCTTCATCTCCAATAACAGGTGGTGGTGGTGGAACGTGGTCCGGCTCCATAGCGAGCGGTTCCGGTGGTGAATCAGAGTGTTTAGAGATTGGTTCACCAGATGTACCTTCGTATGCTGTCGTATCTGCTCTTCGCTAATTCCATGTGACGAACTACAACAACAATTTCAGAAAACAAAAGTTCTGATTTTATATACCTCATGAAATACGAATTGCAAAATGAAAAATGAAGCGGAAAAACCCGAAGAGAGAATACAATATTCAGCAGAGTCTTCTATGCCTGAAAATGGAGGAATATATACATTTGAGGAAAACAAAACGGGGGTAAAGACAAAAGGACACCGGATGTGAAGAAGAACAAAATTGAACATCTGCATGAAAAGAAGACGAATTAGTCAGCGCGCAAGAATGGCATTTGAATATACATTTGCTTCCGTCCCATGTTCTCACCGACCACCAAAAAAAACCACAAGAGAGCAAGCATGGAAGGAAAAATAATGAGAAGCTTGGGTGAATGTGTGTACGAGAAGGGCTATGTTTAAAACGTTTGTGACCAGGACAACCTGAACCTTTGCACTCCTCTCTTGTTTCTAATCTTCATGAATCTCCGAATTCGAATTCTGTGTTTTGGCGCTGGCAGATGATGTCAAGGGCTAGCTAGAGGAAATCTGGTTGGGCATAGAAAGAAATGAACAATCTGTCCGTTTCATCACGCAGCCAAATTATTTTATTTGAGAAAAAAAGGAGGAATGAACATGCAATGAACACGTCGAAATCGGCATGGAGAGGAGAACGCATCTGTGGTTTGCCCTCGGGAGAAAAAACGTTAACGCCCTGCACTGAATCGTAAATGTGTTTGCAGGCGGGTCGGTATGAACTTTTGTGGAAAGACATGATTACACTTTGCAGTCTCGAAACTTTTATTTTTAAAATTTAGTTTCATCCTACTGAACAACTGTTTAACCTCTCCAATTGATAAAGTCAAATGTTCGATATGTTTTCTGTTTCTCCGATAGGTAATTTCTTTTCGATGACAAAAATGATTATAGGGCAGAGAAGAAATTTTGATAAAAAAGCGCGGCAAATTCGAAATAAAATGAAATGGTTGAGTACGCCTGGCACCACCAGAGAAGAACAGCAAGACACCTGCTGTTGAGCTGGTTGAGCCGTAACTAGAGTCGCGTTTATGAATTCTGATTTCCCAGAATTGAACTCAGTCAAAAATAACTCAAATGTATTTTTGATTGGTTTAGTCGAAGTCTATGATTGAGCAAGGTCTCTTAAATTGAATTTGGTTTTTAATGATCATTTTTATTCAAAAAAGAGTAACCTTCTCATAGCAACGGAATGGGGAAATCATAAGTTTCATAAATAAATCACAAATTGAAAAATTGGTATACTGATATAAAGACTGATAGAAGAATTGGAGGAGTGATCATGTTTTTGATGACGTCAAACTAGGGGACAATTGTACCTGTAAATTCGAAGGAATTCTAGGGGCAACAAATGATGAAAAAAGATGAACGAGCGTGCAAAATCAGAATTATTTAAACGGTCTAGTATTATCAAAGGGGTCAAAGTTCTAGAAAGTTATTGTATCATTCAAAACATTTCAGCATTGAATTCTGGGGCACGATCCCCATCGTAATCCGTCAGAACGCGGATTGCTGCCAGAAGACGTTCGTATTCCGGCATATTGTGGTAGAACGCGATGAGTACAATCCATCTTTTGGGGAATGGGTAGGTTTGGAGGTTTTTGATAAATATGATCTCGTTTAGGAAGTGAACATGCTCCGCTCTTTGGTAAATCTGGAAATTATGATATGCATGAAGATACTAAAAATATTGAAACTACCTCATTGAGCTCCTTGATATAGCATCTGAAGGAGTAACGCATTCTTTCGATCACATCTGGAAAACGGTACACTTTTTACGAGAACTAGGTATCTTGATTTCTTACGTCGATAAGTAGTGTTATTGCTGGCTCTGTTGAGATAACTAGTGAAACCTCTGGTAGAACCAAGATACTGTAGATAGTTTTGAGCTAAATTGTAAACATTATTAGTTTTTTCTAAAGGTGTTTTAACTCACCTTTTTGCATATTCTGTTTTTTGTCGACCCTGAAAAATGAATTGATGATGAGTATGTTCAAAACTAGAAGTACCACTGTTTCGTGACAATTTCATATGCAAAACCTCAAAGTTACCGGAAATTAGCTCAATCTGCAGCGCGTTTCCGGTGGAATGAAACTAATCTACCTACTGAACAGTTATTGGCTTCCGTTTGTCACGGAAATGTTTTTTTTTGGATGACTTCGTAGTAGAGTTTGATATAATGATACCATTGGTTTTTCATCATTGAAAAGTTCATCGAGCAAATGTTTTTCAATTTTAGATAATTAGTATTCATGGTTTGTGAATTCAGAATCACATCATGTTTTCGAAATTTTTTGGACAAGTGATAAACAAAACAATTAACTATTCTAATTGGTTTTTGAAACTTACGATTGATGTGTAAAATATGGAGGAATATTTAACTTGACTGTTACATTCATACTGTCGATAAGATCTGATCTCATAGTAGGCGTCGGGTAGTATCTTCTAAATTTTACAAATATTTGCAATGTTTCACGACCAAACTGAATACAAACCTCATGTAGGTTTTCAGTATTTCATGTCTGTAGAATCCCTTTCGAGGTTTTTCCTGATACTCCACAACACCGATGCGTCTGGTCCTTGGTTCTTGAAAAATGGCTGCCAGCTTAAAAAGAGATAAACGTGCTGATTGGAAAGAGCAAAACTCTGATAATCCCCCGTTACCTCTGGGTCATGTTCAAAGAAGCGCGAAGCCGCGCTGCCCGCAAGCATCCGACACTCTCTCCTTTCGGCGTTGCCCCCCTGAAACACATAAATTGGAAGAAAGACTCTACTTGACGAGAACGCGCAAAAATTGCAAGAAAAAAAGAAGAGAAATTGGAAACGAGGTGCTGGATGGGGGGCTACAGAGAATAAAATTGGATAGAGTTGAAATAAAAATGGGCAATTTAATTTCGAAACGAAGAATGAATGTGAGCTCGTTATCTGAGGAATATAATATGAAACCATCGTAAAGAAAGAAGATGGAGGATAGAAAAACTAATTGGCACAAAATGTGAAATGGGCTTCCTCTTTTTTGTAATAGAATCCCGAAAAACAAAAAACTAATCGAACAATTATCTCTCAGAGATTCATTATGCCAGATAAGTCGTTGGTATCTTAATAGATAGTATCTCTTATAACCTTCACTAATCAGTCATCTATGCATTGTGTTTGATATCACTAAAGCGAGTTCTGTCTTTCAAGAGAACCTATATATGTGAATACAACAGCTATCAAAAGTTGTTATAGACAATACTCGATCAGAAGAGATAATCTGGATATCAGAACTCACAACAAGTCATTCCTGAAAACGGAACTAACACCGGATGATGAGGTTGAGCAGTGGAATTTGGTTGATAAAAGCGGATGATAATAAGATACGTGGCTCCACCCAACTCTTTCTCTGCATCTCATTCTTCTTCTCCTTGAATAAGACCTAGGTGTATGAGAGGTGTCTCTCAACTTGGCTGTCACTGATATAGAAAAAAACACACATACATGCATGCAAACGACGATCCCGGAAAAGTGGATTGAGAGACGAGAGAGGAAAGTGCGTGGCCTGGAGTGCAAAAAAAACGAGAGCAAACGGGGGCGCCACCTCCCTCACTGGCTTCTGGAAATATTCGTGGGGGAGCAATAACACGAAGCGCCACTCAGTTAGCCGGCTCGCATTTTTTTGCAATTTATTCGACATAAGCCATGTTGAGAAGGTGTGCAAAATGTTTGTGAAGAAAACGGAGAGATTAAAGAGCGAGAGGTGAAAGATGGCAGATTGAGGGGCTGAGGTGAATCATGAAAACTTCATTTACCAAAAGTTCACTTTGTCAAATTGAAAAGTATTGGAGATTTGATGAGGTTCTAGGATTGTAGCCAATCTTTCCTCTTTTTTTTTCGTGTCGTGAAGAGCAATTCTAAGAAAACCTTCTAGAAAGATAAGATACAGAAGAAATTCGACGAGACAAAATTTGTGAAGCGTAATGCCAAAGCTTTTTGAAAATAAGGTCAAAGAATTATAAGCGAGTTGAAGCTTTTGAAATAAAATGTGAGAAGAATTCAATCTGTCAGTATCAAGACTTGCACTTTTACATTTGGGATGTAAGGACACAATCTAACACGCGTGTTGTGCTTGAGAGACAACACAAGGGTCATTGGGCATGTGTCTGCCAGTTCTTTTTAGATGGGATCATTTTCTATTCTAATAGTCTAACATCTGGGGTGATTTAGATTTTTATTGTTTGAGGGTAACATGTACAATAGTTAAGATGAAAAAAACTCCAAACAGTGGAATTCAGGTTAACGGATGAGAAATTTCAATGAGATCAAACTGACATAAGGTTCATTTATCTTTCAAATATGACATCTTAAGGTCTCGGTGGCGGCTTGAGTGGGTTTCCCAAATCGTGTCCACGGAAGTCGTCGAATTGAATATGGCTCAATTTTAGAAGCTCTTGCGAAACATGATTTGACATGTCCGGTTTTTGACCTTCACTTGGTGCAATGGCCTTAGAAGTACTCTCTTTAGAGATTTTGTCATCTGAATAACAGTTAACATCTTATCATTGGAATCACATAGTTTTGAAAAGAAACTCACCAAGTTGCACGACAGATGTCTTCTCAATTGTCGCTTTTTGGTTTGCAGACATGTTGCGTACTTTGACAACTGTTGGCACAGGAGCAACAATTGATTCAAAGTAATACCCTGAAATACATATACTCAAACAGAATACATGGAAAACGGGAGCTCTGTGTAAGTCATTGAGCCTAAATGGAGGTGAAGGAAAAGATTGGTTGTGAGCCCCCGGAGTAAAACATTATGGAGATGTCACGTGTAGTAACTCACTTATGATTTATGAGTGTCTGCTATACGCAAAGTACGAATTAGATCGAAAAATTTATTTGAAGTATTAAAAACAACACCAAGAAAGGACATTGCTAGAAATGAGTTCACCGAGTTTTCGAGTCATAAACCTTCAAAACACTTTTGTAATCCGCTCTAAATTGGTATGAATGTAATTTTTGTATTTCTTATTCCAGATTTTCAGTTAGAATGTCTTGCGGATTGATTGTTCGACTGAAGCCAGACGTCTTCTGTTTTCGGCAGAATCGAGTGACTGGCCTGCACTTTCCAGATAAACCAAGGGCAGCACGACGTCCGAAGGTGCAACATCTGCTACCTCTGAAATCTTTCAAAGTACAGCTAATCTTATAGTTGAATTCGCGTTGATTCTCACTCTTTCATTTCCACTTTCATTCCCTTTCATAAAGTCATTTTCTCACTCTTTCTTGACAAATCATTATGACAATTCACTTCTTTTTGTTTCAAACTTCTTTTTTATCTCGAATCAAAACAAAAGTACATTTGGATAAATGTAGAGTACACACACATTGAAACCATTTGTGGGTATGATAGTTGTGGGCAACCTTTGAGGTACAAGTGCACTTTCTAGGCCTCCCAACGCAATGCGACATAGAATTGGAATTAGATCTTTGTTCCTCGCAGTCTTTTGAATTCTTGCCATATTAGTTCCACTTTTTCTTGTTAATCTTTTATCTTCTAGGGCCCACCCATTAGGTTTCGGTGGCAGATGTTACTTCTTATCTCTGACCATAATCAATCTTCATTTTGTTCCCGTTTCCGAGAAACGTCGGTGTTGTTTTGAAACGTTTTTCATCTTTAGTCTATTTCTCCGTGTTCCACTTTACATTACTTCTGTTACCTACTTATAAATCAACAAACAAGGCTTTCTAGTGTAAACTTCTCTCAGACTTTTTCTAGGTGATTCTTTTTTTCTCACAGCCTAAGTACTGAAATGAAGGTCATTTCTGCTATTAGAAAACGCATCCATCGGAACGTTTCTTCAGCGGAGGTCTAGACGTTTTTTAGTATCATGAGAACACATGCCTCCCTTTGTCGGCCTAGGGGGTGCAAGCAGTATGTAAGTCATTTGTATCTCGTTTCCTTATCAAATATCCTTCCATCATCGACATGAGGGTTCTGACCTGATAACCGAACTTTTTTTGCAACGTAATATCTGAAGAATGAGAATGTTTGCTTGATAAAAATCTTGGGAATCGCGTAAACAACTCCATACCTTCCAAAGTTGCCATTCAAAACCAAACTGGTAGTGAGATTTAATCATACATTAGTCTCAATTCTCTTTCTCTCATGTACTCAAAATTTTCAAATTGTAATTCAAATATTTTCTTGTTATTCAAATTTATTCCCATAAGTTTTCAGTTTTTCAGCAGAATGAAAGAAGTCCAATCCATTCTCTGCCTCGAAAACATCTCTCTGGCCGATGCCGAATCGTTCCACAACCCCGATGAAAACACCGCGAAAGGTAGGTAATCTAACAAGAATGTTGCGAATTCATTTCCTTCACCTCATTTATCATCTTACCGTTTCATTTTCACAAAGAACATTGCGTATGTCATTTGTCCTCGAACTCTTTACGGCAATTACAAAGATGAAATTTCTGTCAACAAGCACGTAGATTGTTTTGCAGATGCCTCGCCCGAACGAAGCATTTTGAGGGAACTGATTGACCTGCCAACAGTTAACACGTTACTGTTGAAAAGTATCCATCAGTTTCTCGCCGCCGGTGGGTTTTCAGATGAACGGATTAGTGAGTTTTTGGAACACTGGAATCAAACCTACTACGATGTCAAAAAACCACTCTTCGACAACTTCGTGGAGACAGTATTCGACAGAGAAGACACAACCACCTTCGATTCATTCATCAATACAGAGAGTGAGCTATCTTAAATTTATGACCTGATCAACAACATCAAGATTTCAGATAACGAACTTAACGGTCGTCGGAAAATGCTTCAAGACGTTCATTACTATCATGCTGTTAGTCTCCAGGTCTAGATTTCTATTTCCTTATTTAAACATTTTAGGAATATCAAAGAAGCAATTATCTGAGCAATGCATCTCTGGAGAAGATGATTGCTCTACTCATTGCAACCGATTACATCCAACCAAACTTCTTCCTCTTCTTCAATTTTGCATGCGAACAACCGGACACAACTTTGAAGACACACCTATTGAACTCCATTTTCAATCTCAATTTGGTCGGATACGATGAAGAAAACGACAAAAGACTCGCCCTCAGACTTATCAACAATCCTTGATCTGTTCAACTATTTTTTGTTTGTATTCATGTTGTTTTTCCAGGTTGAGAACCATAAACTTTCTTCTTTCACATACTCTTCTCCATGTAATTTTGTTTGAAAATATTTCTAAATGATTATTACTGTACTCCAATTTTTTGTTTATCACTTTATTTGAAAACAATGAAATCATAGTAAAAAATATGTTGTAAAGTTTGTTTTTAAAACATCAAAGAAAACTAGAATTACTGCTTTTTGTGGAGAAAGAACAAAATTTGTTATCGAGACCGAATTACAAGAAAAAAGACACAGGGAAAATTGCACAGGAGAGAAATTTAAGAAAGGAGGCAGCCAGAAGATTTAAAATCCCAAAGAGGTAACAAGATTATTTTCAAACTTGAAATAGAAATTCTATCCTAAAATCAAAAAATACTAGCCAATAACTTACTAGCCAATAAAAATACTTGCCAATAAAAAAAGTTTTCAGATAGTTCTAAAAGAATGAAATCGCTTTTAATACTCAATTGGTGGCGCCAGTTTCTCTAGCTCCGCGTTGTACGAAACTTCGAAACAAGCACGCAGCACCTCTTTAGCCAGTGGATAGATGATTTCTTCGATTTCATCCCATGTAATGTTAGCTGTCTTGTCTCTAATGAACAAAACCAAGCAGACCATGTAGTCGTCCATATAATTGAACTTCCTTTCCCAAGCTATCCGTATGTAGTTGTACTTGAGGTTTTGTGTGTGGAAAAACTTCTTACTCAGTTCGACCATTCGTTTGTAGAGGTATTGCGCGGCGAGGCGTTCACGTACTAAAATTAAAACGTCAAAATTTGAACTTTTTTAACGAAAAACAAACTTTTCGGGTTCACAGCCATTGTTTTAGCTACGAAAGCTTTGAAGACATTGTTATGTTTTGTGTAGAAATCGATACCTAAGAATACTCTGCCAAGAGAAGGTCCATCCACAAGATAATTATCTTCTTTCATATGCTAAAACAAATTTGATTAGTTTTACAATTCTCAAGAATAGTTACTCACGTCTTCGTTACCAGGTAAAAACGCCCGAATGAGACAATCTTCTTCATGCTTGTTTATAGTGAAGCAATCTAGCATCGGGACAGCTAAATCAAGATTTTGAATCCACTTGTCGCCGTTTTCACGGAACTGAAAACTTTGTTTTGAAATTATCCACTTCGGAGTAGGTACTCACCGAAATATAACAAGAGACGGTGTTCACAAACCAAGCCTTTGCTTCTTTTCTGTATAGTTTCACTACATGGGATATAAGTTGATACTGCTTGACGGTTGGTCCTCCAGAGCCCCTGAAAATTGTGTTCTTTAGGTACTATGACCAAATTTGGATAAAGTTATGAATTTTACTAATTTTCGAATATTGCAAAATCCTTACCATTCGAACATTGTTCTTTCCAAGTTGTAATTTGGAATTTTGACATCGATTGGAGAGTATGCTCTGGCTGTCCGCTGATCAATTTCCAATTTCTTCATTAGTTCCAAAATCTCATCTTCTTTTGACGTTCTATTCTCCTTTGTCGCAATATTTTGAAAAACTTCCTCCGCCATCTTGATACAAATATTCGTTTCACTAGCCTGTCTCATTCTGTGAAGATTCTCAATTGTTTCTTTCACAGTACTGTCTTTCAACTCTTCTGCTTTTTCGATTTGTTTAACCTTCCTATCCCAATCACTGCCGTAATCAGTTATCGACGCAATCGGAGCAATCGACTCTTCCTGAAAAAAACAGTTAGAAAAGTATTCTATCAACTGTTTCAAACTTACATAAGTAGTCATTATGTCATCAAAAACTTTGAGAAATATGTTGCTGAAGAACCCCATATGTTGAATCCCTACATCGACCATTGTTCTGAATTGAATGGGTTAGTAAAGGCAATGATAAATTTGAAAAAGATTGCGAACAAAAAAACGAGAAGGGTGTCGCTTTCACTATCAATAAACAAACGTTACTCTGTTCGAAGCAAATGAGATGTTGGAAAAACTGGACAATCGATCGATATTCATAGGAAGAAGCAAAGAGACGCAGAACAGTATTATAATGAATCACTGATAAGGGACGTCTTTGTGAGGGCTCACAAAAATAACTCTTTGTTTGAGAATACATTTATATTCTTCGTAATTCAAAAGATGTACAAATAGAATCCGTATATATATCTAAAATTGGGAAGAAATCTTTGAAAGAAAGGGGACGTTCGAGAGCCAAAGTGCTACTAAAGCTTTACATGGATTTCTTTTTTCTGAGAAAGCCCTCGTGCACATTTCTTTTTATGGTGCATGGTGAAAAGACGAAAAGAGAGAAATGAATCGTCGTACGACACTAAAAAAGGCATATGGAAAAATAAATGCATCTGCTTCTGAACAAATTTTAATCTGAATTCATCATTAATTTTTTCAATTTCCGATGATTAGGATTCAAATGTATTGAATAAAAAGTAAAAGTTTACAAACATTGTCTTTCACAAACGCCTATCTTTGAAATCTTGTTCGAAAAGAGAAGAATGGAAGAAAACTGACCGAAGCGAAAGCAATGGAGCGAGGGAATAAACGGAAGAAGAAAAAAGAGAAAAGAAGGTGAAGACCTACATATCGGCTGCCCTTTTTCTGTCTGCTCACCCTCTTTGGTCCTTTTCACTCAACTTATATTGCATGCTTAAAAACGACAAAAAAATGAAATATCATAGTGAGACCTTACTACAATTCAGGATAACTCGTAATTGTATGCGACGTTTTTTTAGCCAGGACGTTGAATGTCCAGACGAATTAAATTTTCGCTCCGTCTTTTTTTCCTCAACACTTTATACAAGATTTACTGAGAGATGATCGAAAGGAGAAATAAAACGGGGGAGGAATGGGGCGAAAGGAAGGGAATGAAGAGAACCGAGAAATAGATGAAAGAAAAATGTCATGAGAAATGTATCAATAAACATGAATAGGATAGAAGTAGCGAGTTTTGGCAATTATCCATATGAAAAGATGTGAATGGGGAAAAACGTACAATAGTTCAAATCATGAAAAGTTCGATTTATGAACTACCCAAACTCAAGGAGAAGGAAAGAGAACAGTCTCAATATCGGCGAATCCCACATTTGATTCCGGTGTATTGATGTAGAGCATGATCATCAGTGCGTAGGGGGAGCAATCATTCACGCGTGACCAACCCTTTGCCTTTCGTCGAGATTCACGGTCAGCGAATTTTTTGAAACGCTGAAATGAGAAAATATTAATTATTTTGCTCCACTCATCCATATTACGAACCTCGTAATGGAAGACAATTCGAGCATCCGTATACTTCTTGACAAGACGATGGATTACTAAAAGTTAATGAAAGTTGAAAACAGA
This sequence comes from Caenorhabditis latens, assembly GCA_002259235.3. Classification (NCBI taxonomy): domain Eukaryota; kingdom Metazoa; phylum Nematoda; class Chromadorea; order Rhabditida; family Rhabditidae; genus Caenorhabditis; species Caenorhabditis latens. The sequence goes on along the minus strand of CM056097.1, from coordinate 15,212,905 downwards.
ACAAATAGGTGATTATACCTTTAGGGTCGTATTTCGAGTTTGCATACTTCTTACAGAACTCTCTGAACTCCTGATTTTGGGCAAATATTGGAGCCGTTTGGCGAGCAACTCAAAGGAGAATGATGTTTTATTGAAAAACCCATAAAAACCTTACGTTCAGATTGGAAAACCACATTGTCTCCTTCTGAGTTCAACAAAGCTTGCAAGTCATCAATCGAAGGGTTTGCTTGATCTGATTGTCCGAAACTGAAGCTTGAATCTACCTCATCACTGAAGTTACTTCTGATTATGTCAGCGTTCAACTCAGGTAGCAATTGATTGATGGTGGTTGTGAAGTGTTTCGAGTTGTTCGGACACATGTAATTCACGTCATCGATGTATCCATCCGGTAGAATGGGTACTTGAGCAATCATCTTTTGATTGAGTATCTTCATGGTCTCTTTCATCTCTTCTGAGCTCACTTCTCCACACTTTGGAACTCCATTCGGGTTTTTGTCATCAACGACATAAGCCAACCATTTTCCCTTGTCCAATATGTTTTGTGAGATGTCATTTGGCACGTATAGGTTTTGCATCTGAAGGCTCATCTTGTTCTCTGTCATAAACGTTATGTAACTAACCTTTCTTTTTCTTCCCTTTGACTCATTTTCGCGTTTTTTCTCCTCATATTTCTGATCTATATCAACTTCTCTGCTAGATCCACCACCAAAGTTGAGCTCTTGTATATTTCTCTGATGGTCAACTTGCATTAGTTTGTATTCACCCGGCAGTAACTCCACTGAATGAGAATGATTGTCATTCACCACGTATTCACCCTTGGCAGCCTTCTTTTGAGCTTTTCTCTTTTGCCTCTTACTTATGTTTTTGGCTTGAGTTTCATCCTCCATCTTGTTTTCAATTAGACCCTTAATCTGAAATTATTAAACATGTTTCCAACAATTGGTATAATTTTACCTCTTGTGGTGGAGTTGCAGATTTATCTACAACAGTGTTAGCAAAATCGCTGAGAATTTGAGCTGCTTCTAGAGAAGAATCTCCATTAGACTTGTCGTCAGCTGGAGGTTCCTGGACTAATTGTTGTTCCACAGCTTCCATTGGTTTTGCTGCTAGCTTAGATTCGTTCTGTGAGTTATTTGGATCAACAGAGTTTTCATCCGCGATTGGCCCGTCCGCTGGTATTGGTTCTACCTGAAAGGTTCAAAAGTTTATGATTTTTCTATTGAAATACAGATCTATGCGAAAACTCACTTTTTTCTCTTCAGCTTTGTGCAACGCCAAAAGCCTCTCTTGCTCTTTCTTTTCCTTCCGGAGTTTGTCTTTCAAGCGCCTTTTCTCTTTTCCACTAAGAGCTCCCTGTTCAGATCCAGTCGACTCGGACACAAAACTGCTTCGCATTGATGTTACACCTGCAGAATCTTCTTCGGGCGTCTCTTCTTGTGTTGTTAAAACCCCTGCTGCCTGCTCGGCTTCTCGAAGTTTTTGGCGATATCTTCTACCGTCTCGTCCAGTCAATTTTGTGGGATCTTTTTGTATTGGAACATTAACTACTTCCATTTCAGCATCTGTGAGTTTGATCTCGGAAATGTCAGAAACCATTCCAGAATCTGGAGTTCCTGCTGACCGTCCATTATCCGTGATTGCTGGACTGAGAATATCGGAGCTGGCGGTAGCAATATCAACCTTCTCTTCAACATTCTTTGTTACTATTGAAATATTCTGAATGAATTCTGATTTGGTGGTATATGGCATGCATAACTTACTCGCTCCAACTTTGTTGCATTTTCAGCATCAAAATGACCAATTTTAGTTTTCCCTTCTGATTCCTTTATATCTGAATCTTTTTCAGTAACAACTGGTTCAGACTCTTTCTTGTCCTGTAATGTAAACATGTTTGGGATTAGGGGTAAATTTGAAGTAATAACCTCTGGAATGTTACTGGCACTGTCCACATTATCTTTTTTCAACATGTTTTCAAGATGCGTCGGTTTTGCCGAAATATGAGCGACATTCCAGAGACATTGTTCAGCAACTGCATTTATGTGATGGGTCTGTTTTGGATGTTTCTCGTGATCTTCGGTTTGCACGGTCGGTAAATTCGAAACAGTTTCAGTGTCCATAGTCTTTTCGGTTGGACGTTTTTCAATTACCAATTTTTCCAGTTGTTCGGTGATCTAAAACTTGAAACGTGTATGCGTCATAAGAAGCATTACTTAGCTCACCATTTGTTGAAGATCGTCAATCTGGAGAACAGCTTCCGATGACGAGCGAGCAGATGATGGTTGCTTAAAGGTGTTCTCAAATTTTTTCAAAAGATCGGAGACCTGATTCTTCATTACTGAAATATCTTCAGCAATCTGAGCATTTCTACACCTGCAATCAGAGTGTTCGAAAGTCATGATTCGAAGTTCTTCCGCTGCAAAATGTAAACTTATTCATGATTCTAAATGTTGAATACTTACTTTGTGCGTAGGGGTTGATTTTCTTGAGAAGAAACATCTCCTCAAATTTCTTGACGCAGAATGCAGGAGTGTTGATCATTTGCTCAAATGATTCACGATCTTCGTCGCGCATAGTTCGTTGCATGTGCCGCCATCCTGATCTGATCTGAAAAATTTATAAATTCAAATAAAATAGTTGTCCAAATGAAACTTACAATATCTAATTCACCGACCCTTGCATTGATAAATGGAACTGCTTGGATAACCATGAGATCTGTAACTGAAAACAGAAAGTGTGAATCTTCCAGAAATACAATACGACACTTTTTTGTCTAGAGAAACAGTTACAAACGAGTTACAATGAATATGACAACGAAGTAATAAGAGAAACGAACGACTGCCGGTTTTCTTGACATTGAGAACGAGAATGGCATAGGCCAGAAGAGAAAGAGAGAGGGGGACACTAGGTAAGAACACTATGGACCTTCTCGGCCATTTGTAGAGAGACAGTACACCATATGAAGAGACACAGAAAATACAAGAAGGAAACCGTTCGAAGGTAGTTGCACTGTGCAATCGTCTTGAATAATCGATTGGAAAGAAAGACAAGGAGAGAATAGAAGAGAGCACAAGGGGTGGGAGAGAAGAGAGAAAGGTTTACGATGATAGATGACTGCGATAAAAAGAGTGCCTTGGATAAGATTGGAAAAGGTTGAGGATACATCGGCTGGTACATAAAAGAAATTGAAGGTAGGTATATGCATATTTCAAAGATTTTCGAAAATAATAGTTGAGCTCGTAAAAAAGAAAACATTAAGAAATGACCTTTATCAAATCCATAGCGTGAATTTATAATTTATTTTCGGTTTTGACTACGAAAATTCGATAACATTTTTAACTGGACCGGCATATTCCTGAAATGCACATAATGAAGATTCGGAATAAGTTTTCGTGTTTCTCGCTATGCAACAAATACTTCAGGAGATGAATGACTTTGTAATATGCCGAATTTTTTCTTAAAACTCCGTCAAGACATTGTAAAGGACATTTTTCATTAGTCTGAAAAATCAATTCAGTTATTATCAACTATATCAATAGCATTTTGACAGTCGAGAAGAAATGATTAAACAGAAAAGAAGAGAGAAGTCAGAAAGTGAGAAAGGACGTTGAAACGCTTTGTTCTAACCACCGGATAGCCCGTGTTTCTGCGGCCATAAGATCTTTTTTTCATCAATTTTGTTATCTATGTAAACAAGTCGAATAACACCTGATGTTTTTGAGAAGAAGCGAGGAAAAAGCAGTTTAGGTGTTGCAACATGAGAGTGAAGAGATTCTAGTGATGAGCTCTGTTGAGAGTTAGATGACAGAGAAAGCGAGTGGTGTGAAAGGTCATCGAGGTTGTGTGTCGCCCGCATACATTAGTCATTCTCTTTTTCGGTACACTCAGAGTCGCACAATCTAATTGAAAATGTGGAAGCTCTTGGTTGGAATCTTAAATTAAACATCGCTGAAGTTTTTCGGACGTTGCATGAAGAAACAGTAAAAATAAATCAAAGGAAAAAAGATGAAACGGGAGGAAATAACGGAGGAGAGGAGGGGTCATAACGTCTTGTGAAACGAATTATTGGAAACCAAGCAACATTTCCGTTATTTCTGCCATTTGCACCATTTGCGAAACGAAAGTGCAAGAAAAAGAGGATAGAAATATGAAAAATAAGACGGAAGAGAGATCAAAGATGGGGAATAACAGATTATGCAAAATTGGGATGATTTAGGAAGAGAAGTGCGTGAATCAGCTGGTAAGCTATCATGCTCGAGCGAATAGTTGATCACTTCACAGTGCACAATCTCAAGATTCAATAAGAAATACTTGCAATGGGGCGGCCGATGGGGTTGGAATTTAAAAATTGCTTCAAACTAATTTTTGAACGAATATTTGAAATGTTTGAATTTTTTTCCGAAAACAAAAAATTTCTGACTATACTTCCGAATTCAATCGAAAACAAGTTATGCATCAAAAGTTGGACTTTGTCAATGTAAAATTTCTTTCTAAAAATTCAAAAATTTGGTTTAAAAAAGTATCATTTCTTGAAGCAGTTCCTTCGGGCCTTGCCGGGCCGGGCCGAGAATATGTAAGTATGCAAAAAGTGAATCAAATAATGCACACTTGATGTGAAAACTCGGTGGGTGACAGTTCAAAAATATTAGAACACAAATTTCTCTTCCAGGTGGTGCTTATTCCAATCCAAAATTTTTTTTAGTAAGCAACAATCATTAACAACAATTATTAAATTTCAATGAATAACTTGAAATCCAATTCTGCTCACTAGATAAATTTTAAGTTTATCAGACAATTATTAGCTCGTATTCCAAAGTTCATGTCAACACAAGCTTATAAGATGTTTGATCGAAGAAAAAAAAATCAAAAATTCACTGATAAAGAACTCTTTTTAACTTCCTCTTCTAATCGGTTTTCTAGTCTACTAAACCATTCGTGGAATAAGTTTATTTCGCTTCTTGGACATGCCAATCAGACGGTTATCATCAGGCAAAAAGGGGACAAAGGGCTCGTGATTCAATGGAATTGAGTTCACTTCCAGCCAAGATGATTTCTGACTACGTCAGCCACAACTGATAACTCAATTTTGTGCATTGTTCTTCGTTAAAATAGTGTCTGTGTTGAGAGAGAGTAAAAAGGGGAATGTTATCTTATCGGTTTTTGGGGCATTATTCCAACACGTACACGGCTCTCGAATAGTCTACAAGTCTTACCACATCATTATCATCATCTTCAATCTTATCGTTTGTTTTTTGATACTGTTGAAAAATTGAAACAGAGCACCGATACACTGACACAAACAAACCATTCATTTCATTTTTTACAGAGTTTCTGTTTTATTTGTTCTGATCATGTTCGACCGTTTCCCAGTAGTTTTGAGCGTCTCTCTTTCTCAAGGCTTCCCAAAATTCCATAACGGAGTGGGAAAATAGGATTTTATGGTCTCACCTCTCCCCCCCGATATTTTTGGTTTGATTTTTCATCATTCTTTTGTTCATGTTAACCACGTTTAAGAATGCTTGTTCAGTTGAAATATTCTAACTACGCAAAAAACAGGAGTAAGTTTATCTTATCTCTTAATTTAGGGTTCATTGTTTTCTGAGTATTTTATCGCAATCAGTCAGTTTTTCATTTTATGTTTATTTTTATTTCTGGTTAGGATTTTTCTTTAACGTTATTAAAAAAAACCACTTCCCAAAAAACATAATTATTTTCAGGACACTTGATGAATATACCGCCATGCCGTTTGGTTATCTTAGCAGCCATCGCTTCGTTCTGTGCCAATTGGTCTTTTGCGTTCCAGGTAACTTTAGTGACGTTATTTACAACCATTTTTAATTTCAAACTATCGTTTCCGAAAAACGATGAAACTTTCCTGCTGAATCAACATTTTCTAACTTTCCCTGATTTTGCACACATATGACCATTGAACAACTCACCTTTCTTTTCCAAATGGTCAAATGCGGCAATTTTTATCAATAGCGGGTCATCTTTTTTTCAGATAACTTATGTGAACACATCTGTTGATACTTTCTACAAACTAGCGAGGAGGGCCTACAAGCTCTCAAGATTCTGTCCAACATGTCAACTCCCAGAATCAGACTGGCTTGCTCAATGGAGTGTAACCGTAAGCATGTTCTACCCAGGAACAATTCTCGGATTTTTGATGGTATGCCTTTTAAAACGAATATTTACTCCAGATGTTCATAGTGTTGTTTTAGGTACCATTTTTAACAAAATGGTTGGGTGTGAAACGCGCTCAGGGAATCATGTGCATTGCTGCTACCATTGGTGTTGGTGTACATTTTCTTGCTGTATCATTCCTGTCACTGGGTAAATAGAAAACAATGCGTGATAATGATTGCAACAAACAACAATATTTAAGGAGAAGTCACATTCACAACAATCTTGTCAATTGGGAGACTCATGATTGGGCTTCAAGCTGGCAGCTCTTTGTGTCTTCTGCCCTTGTACATCATTGAAATCAGTCCACCACAACACAGATCATTTCTGAATAATTTTCAAGTGAGAAATCGAAAGAAGGGAATCATCAAACAGACAAAATGTTTTCAGCAAGTGTCACAGTCGTTGGCCACTCTACTTGGATTGTTATTGGGATCAGAGGAAATACTTCCTCTAGGAAATGCAAGATTCACTATTATGCAGATAGCAGCAGTGGTACCTGTGCTATTTCTTCTTTTCTTACTAGTAATCACACCTCCAACACCAAATTATTTGAGTTTGTTCCATCCAGAATGCATTCATGAGGGTATACATATACGAGTATTAACTGCGCAATATAAACAATTTTCAGCAATAAACTCCAGACTGTTCTATCATGGAACCGATAGATCAGACTCATATCGACCATTAATTTCAAACTATGAAATGATGGAGAACAAGTCACACTCCAAATACGCCTATTACGGGTAAGTACTTTATTCGTTTAAAACCAGCACAGTATAATACAGAAATTATTCAGAAAATCTTGGAGAGATTCATTCAAAGGTTTTATTATCGGAGCCATTGTGGCAGCTTCCTACGCGTTCACTGGTGATGACTTAATAGATACGTTCTCTTCAAACATGTTAATTGTAAATAATTATTGCAAAGCAAATTGAAAATTAAATTTTTTAAAGGGAGATACGCAAAATTCGAAGAAAGTACATCAGACTACTGATGCATTCACTATTCTTGTTTCTGACGCACTTGGAGTTGTGTTGTTTTTTGCATCTCTTCTTGGAATTGTTTTGGTGAGTTCATTTACAAGAAACTGTTTTAATCATAATAAGATTCCAGGCGGATCGTTATGGTAGAAGAAAATTAGTGCTGGTTGGACTATTTGGAACGTGTGTTGCAAACATTGGTGCAGTGGTCTTCACAGCTAACAAAGTGATAGTTGCCCTCTGCTTTGCCGCTACCAAAGCATTCATTGGAATTGGGTGTGGCGGACCAGCTTGGTTTTTGACATCAGAGCTTGTAGATCCAGAATATGCTTGGATATTCCAGCCGTTATCAACTGGAATCCTTTTGTCAACTACTATGATTGAAACATTCTTCTATTTGAGTATAGATGCCTTGATTGGAGGTTACAGGTAAGTGAGATAATAGAAATGGATTGTTTAATGATTTATCTCAGTCTCCTCATACTTGCGGCTGGTCCCGCTCTGATTGCTGCCATTCTTCTTTACCTGTACTTGCCAGAAACGAAAGGAAGATCAAGTGAAGAGGTAGGTGAAAACAGTCAAGTGGTCTCTTTAGCAGGAAGTTTTCTTACGTCTAGGAAATACCTCCATCGTAAAAAAGGAAAATTGTTCCCATTTTCTTGAAATAATGAAAACGCTAAACACTTCCTTAAACGTTTTAAACCAATTGTTACAGCGTGTTCAAATCGCGCTAGGTTGCTTATCAATGGCAATGGAAAATGAAAAATAATGGTGATCACACTAAAAACAATAGAGGTATGAAAACACGTATATGTTTACTATGCCTTCCGACCAACACTCCATTTATCAAAAAATCACGTTCATCGTTTGGATGAGATAGTCTTTGAACCTAATAAAAGGAAATAAAACAACAACACTATTACAAACATTTACCGGTATCCAAATAAAAAAATGTTACTTTCAGATCCAACACATGCTAAACGCTACAACATTCAGTGGGATTCATACAAAGAAACACATCAATGACGATTTGTATGGAACTTTCGACGGCAATATTTTTTGACATAATTAATTTATAATAATTTTCAAACAAAGTTTTATGGGAAGAATTGCTTTTATTGCTCACATGGAATACAGGGAATCGTTGAAGATAAATATGAAAAGAAAATTAACAAAATACATATTAATATCCTGGGGCGGTTCTTGGTGGTGGGCAGTGATCGCAACCTCCTGGGGCTCCGGTCTCTCCATCGGCTCCATTGTCTCCGTTGGCTCCTGGTTGTCCTGGGGCTCCAGCAGATCCGTTGTCTCCGGCTGGTCCTTGTGGTCCTTGGGATCCTGGGTTTCCTGGGGCTCCTGGGGATCCGGCTGGTCCAGCTGGTCCGTCTGGTCCTGGGGCTCCTGGGGCTCCGGCTGGGCCTGGAACCTCGACAACCTTTCCTGGGGCTCCTGGAGCTCCGGCGTTTCCTGGGTGTCCGTCTTGTCCAGCTTGTCCTGGGGCTCCTGGTCCTCCGGCGTTTCCGTTGTTTCCTGGGGCTCCTGGTTGTCCATCGGATCCTGGGTTTCCGTTTGGTCCCTTTGGTCCGGCTGGTCCTGCTGGTCCGGCTGGTCCAGCTGGGCAATCGAAGCAGAACTCGTGGTGTGGAGCTGGGGTGGCGGCTGGTCCGTCTGGTCCGTCGTTTCCTGGGGCTCCTGGAGCTCCATCGAATCCATCTTCTCCGTCTGGTCCAGGTTGTCCTGGTGGCCCAGCGGCAGAGACTCCGCATCCACAGCATCCTCCTTGGCTGAAGGAAGATCCCTCAACTCCGGCGCTCTCGTATCCAGCTTGACGACGGGAACGAACAGCTCCTCCAGAGACCTTAGCGAGAACTTGGGTACGGGTCACTTCTCTCCAAATGTTTCCAGATCGGGAACGGCAGAAATCAACCTCGGATTGCATTACGGATTGCATGTGTTGCATGTAGTTGTACAGCATTGGAGCTGCGATAACGCACACCAGTGTGGCGGTGAAAGAGACGGCGACTCCAACGAGAGCCACACGGCGGAGGGAGCTAGCCTCGTTTTCGAGTTGCTTGATATCAGACATCTGTAATTCAGAAAATAGCTTAGAAATGAATTGTTGGAAACAATGAAAAAAGAATGTGAAAACACCACCCATATCTTCTGCTAGCTTCTGCCACTTTTTATACTACAGATGGGCGGAGATGGGTTAATGAGTGTACACTGACAATAGAGAGACTGTGTACGTGAACAAAAAGTGATAGTTTTTTCGACACAAGGAACTACTTCTGTCATGTAGGAAATGCTTTGTAAGACTCTGGCATCTACCATATTTTGTGTCTTTTGCACTATATAAGGGAGGTCTTCTCTGTATGATATACTTGTTTTTCTTTTTCGGACAGTTTACAGCTGTAGGCTGATAGTGTACCACCACATCCAGCAGCCCGGAGATTGTTATGCTCGGTTAATATAAATGAAACAGCTTTTTACCACTTTGAAATTGAGAAAGTTTGTTTTATTCAACTTTTTGGATTAGAGTTTGAAAAATTCACAAACCTATATTCAAGTTGAAAACTGTAAGGTGTTGACTATGTCTGTAACTTCCAAAAAGCAAAAATCGCTTTCCAGAAAACCGTAGTTCATGGGTGAAGTATTCTTGGAGCATTTTTTACAGAGTCACTTCGTGTTATTTCGATCTCAACTACCGGATTTCGATACCACTTTTAAATAATCTAATTCCATTCGATTGCTTTCTCTTTTCAAGATCCATTCCTCAATTAAGATCAGAAGTCGCAAGAGTGTTGTATGATGGATTCATTTAAGATGCCATCCAACACTCAATTCGTCAAAAAATCACAATCAGAATATAACGACGTCATTAAGCGGCGCCTGCAACACGATAAAAAGGAGGTTTTGTGCCAGTTTCCTTGAGGAACACGTTTCTCAATAATGCCTTTTCGAATTTTTTGTTTCCTGGTTACACTGTAATCAATAATAACAATAATTATTTTTATTTCACTGAGGATACAGATCAACATGTTTTTTTTGTTTTATTTTCGAATTGTAAAATTTCTGACAATTTCAAATGTACGACACCTGCTTTCCATCTATGAATTCTTTTATTCGTAGTCGAGTTTGTTTTCAAAATAGAAAATAGAAACACAAATTACTTTTATGTTACCGTAATATCTTCGATAGAGGCGCAACCGCTAGCAAAAGTTTGGAGCATCGTATCTCGGATGTTTTGAAAATATGAAAATTTTTTCAACTGAAGAAATTTTCTATGAGTATAAGGCTGTATTTTGTCAGTTAGCACCTTCTTTTTATATTTCTTTTGGGAACGGAGATGTACCGATCAGGCACCGCTATGTGCGCATCTGTTACAGGTTTCATGGTAATTGTAATCAATGATTGATAATTTCCTCGAACTAGAATGATAATACTTTTGCCACACCAAAAGAATATGGCAGAAAATAAATCCTTACTAGAAATAGTTGATTCCACATTCTGACAACGACACCATGTGAACTTTTTAACGGTGATAGAAAAATTAGTTGTAGCAGCTTCAGACCATGCATTATTCAGCTCTGTGAAATTGGTAGAATCTTCAGGTAGAGTATCTGGTGACTCAACTGTGCTTTTGCACTCATTTCTATGAACAAACTATGTGAATTGCATTTGTAAATGAAGTCATGATGATTTATTTGGAGGTATGGTTTGAAAGACTTGCAAAAATAAATACTGCAAGAACAGGGATAAAAACAAATTAATATCCTGGGGCGGTTCTTGGTGGTGGGCAGTGATCGCAACCTCCTGGGGCTCCGGTCTCTCCATTGGCTCCATTGTCTCCGTTGACTCCTGGTTGTCCTGGGGCTCCAGCAGATCCGTTGTCTCCGGCTGGTCCTTGTGGTCCTTGGGATCCTGGGTTTCCTGGGGCTCCTGGAGATCCGGCTGGTCCAGCTGGTCCGTCTGGTCCTGGGGCTCCTGGGGCTCCGGCTGGGCCTGGAACCTCGACAACCTTTCCTGGGGCTCCTGGAGCTCCGGCGTTTCCTGGGTGTCCGTCTTGTCCAGCTTGTCCTGGGGCTCCTGGTCCTCCGGCGTTTCCGTTGTTTCCTGGGGCTCCTGGTTGTCCATCGGATCCTGGGTTTCCGTTTGGTCCCTTTGGTCCGGCTGGTCCTGCTGGTCCGGCTGGTCCGGCTGGGCAGTCGAAGCAGAACTCGTGGTGTGGGGCTGGGGTGGCGGCTGGTCCGTCTGGTCCGTCGTTTCCTGGGGCTCCTGGTTGTCCATCAGATCCATCCTCTCCGTCTGGTCCTGGTTGTCCTGGTGGTCCAGCAGCAGAGACTCCGCATCCGCAGCATCCTCCTTGGCTGAAGGAAGATCCCTCGACTCCGGCGCTCTCGTATCCAGCTTGACGGCGAGAACGGACAGCTCCTCCAGAGACCTTAGCGAGAACTTGGGTACGGGTCACCTCTCTCCAGATGTTGGATGAACGGGAACGGCAGAAGTCAACCTCGGATTGCATTACAGATTGCATGTGTTGCATGTAGTTGTAGAGCATTGGGGCAGCAATTACGCACACCAATGTGGCGGTGAAGGAGACGGCGACTCCAACGAGAGCGACACGGCGGAGGGAGCTAGCCTCGTTTTCAAGTTGTTTGATATCAGACATCTTCAAATAACAAAATTTACTCAATGAAATTATTAATGAAACTCACTTCTCAGAACAAAAGAATGAGATGAGAATACACCTACTCTCTGTTCACCTTCCCCACTTTTTATACTACAGGTGGGCGGAGATGGGTTAATGAGTGTACACTGACAATAGAGAGAGACTTAGCTGAAGAACAAAAAAGGTGATAGTTTTTTCTCATCAAGGAAATACTTACGACATGATGGCAATTCTTCGGGTTTGGTTATTGACTGTGGTGGTGGGGGCGACCACACCGCACGAAAAATTTGACATTGCAGAGGACACAAATTGGAAATGAAGTTCCGATACTTCGCCGCGGAAGTGATTACTGAACAGCTAATACCAAGTGTTTTTTGTTTCATGAGTGTTTTTGTTCACAACAGTGTAGTTTCAGAGAAAAACTGACGCACAAAAATATGTTGCAACAAAGAATATATGTGTATTAAATTACAGCAGAATACATATGACTGTAGTTTACACGCAAATGCAACGACTAGAAGAAATATTCCAACGTTCTTCGATAAATTGCAGAATCTTATTTCAGCTGAAAAACTATGTCAGATACTAACATTTTAAACCGGCAAAAACCATTGGATAGATGTTTTTCTTGTTCTCATAAAGATTAGAGTCCAAAATGAAACTAACTTTATGGAAAACATATTCACGTATTTTGTTGCTTTCAAAGAGTTAGAAATAAATATTTTGGTTCTTATCATACTTTCATTATACACCGTTTGTAAATACTATCCCAGTGGTATTCAAAATATGAGCAGAACTATCATATCCAACTAAAAACTATAAAATACCGTAAAAACTGTATTTGAGGTGCCCCTCAATTTGAAGTGCCCCTCTAATAGTGGTGCCCTCAAGCGATTTACACTTTTCTCTATTATCATCATTAACTGACTCCGAACTGTTCTCTCGCATTACTATTTCAGCATTTTTGTTCTTAAAAACGTAGTTTGCTATAAAAATTCAGGATTTTTTCAATTTTTTACATAAAAGTTCAATGAATTCGGCATAAAAAACTAATGAAATCAAACAAATTCAAAAGATAGTTGGGTATCGAGGTCGGACAAATTCGTCGACGAAAAATAGAGGTGCACCCTTTATTTGAAGTGCCCATCTGATAGAGTTGCACTCTGACGGACCCTTTGAAAAATAGAGTTGCATGCACCTCAAATACAGTTTTTACGGTACATCATGTTCATTTTTGACAACAGCAGAATACGAAGTGTTAGTTACAATGTTTGAAATAACATCACTGAGCAGTAAGTTTCCAGTGTGATTTCTTACTTCATTGTATTCATGTGAATGCCAAGGAAAAACTCTCCAATGAATTTTCCAGACATGTAATAGTAATCAGAGTAAACACACTTTTTTCGGCTTCTTGACGTAACGATTATCATCTCTCTGTAACGTGTAGTTGGTTTTCCAGTCGAAAAATTGTTGACAACTCTTGCAATTTCAGGACTTTCAGGAATTGATCTCATTTTTTAAGTTATCGGTCAAATACATAACTTCAAGAATTTTAGAATAGCCTAGACTTTCGAAAAACAACAGAAACCAAAACACATTGAAAATTGAAACTTTATTTGAGTTTTGAGAAATTACAAGCAATGAGAATGAGCAAAGGAGATACAATGTGAGAGAGAAACCTAATATCCTGGGGCGGTTCTTGGTGGTGGGCAGTGATCGCAACCTCCAGGGGCTCCGGTCTCTCCATCGGCTCCATTGTCTCCGTTGGCTCCTGGCTGTCCTGGGGCTCCAGCAGATCCGTTGTCTCCGGCTGGTCCTTGTGGTCCTTGGGATCCTGGGTTTCCTGGGGCTCCTGGGGATCCAGCTGGTCCAGCTGGTCCGTCTGGTCCTGGGGCTCCTGGGGCTCCGGCTGGGCCTGGAACTTCGACAACCTTTCCTGGGGCTCCTGGAGCTCCGGCGTTTCCTGGGTGTCCGTCTTGTCCAGCTTGTCCTGGGGCTCCTGGTCCTCCGGCGTTTCCGTTGTTTCCTGGGGCTCCTGGTTGTCCATCGGATCCTGGGTTTCCATTTGGTCCCTTTGGTCCAGATGGTCCGGCTGGTCCTGGTGGTCCGGCTGGGCAGTCGAAGCAGAACTCGTGTTGTGGAGCTGGGGTGGCAACTGGTCCGTCTGGTCCGTCGTTTCCTGGGGCTCCTGGGGCTCCGTCAGATCCATCCTCTCCGTCTTGTCCTGGAGCTCCTGGTGGTCCAGCGGCAGAGACTCCGCATCCGCAGCATCCTCCTTGGTGTCCAGATGAGACTGATCCTTCGACTCCGGCGCTCTCGTATCCAGCTTGACGGCGGGAACGGAGGGCTCCTCCAGAGACCTTAGCAAGAACTTGAGTGCGAGTCACCTCTCTCCAGATGTTACCAGATCGGGAACGGCAGAAGTCAACTTCGAATTGCATTACAGATTGCATGTGTTGCATGTAATTGTAAAGCATTGGAGCGGCGATCACGCACACCAATGTGGCTGTGAAGGAGACGGCGACTCCAATAAGAGCCACACGGCGGAGGGAAGTAGCCTCGTGTTCGAGTTGCTTGATATCAGACATCTGGAAACACAATGGTTAAATGGGTAGTAGGGAACACATTAAAGGCAGAGCTTATTGAATAAAGAAGAATAGAAGAACTAGAAAAAGAAGAAACCGTCAATAAAAAAGAAAATTCTAGAGAAATAATGAGAGGATACCTGGTCTGTCATTGCTACCAATTGCTTTTATACCACTAGGAGGCGGAGATGCCTTAATGAACGCACAATGTGGTAGGCGGAGACAAAACTCTCTTTCAAATTACGGTGATAGTTTTATTTCGTATCGAGGAAATAGAAAATACCCGACATTTATTGCGTAATGGAGAATCTTCACAGAAACAAGAGAGGGACGCTACACAAAAAGACCACCTAATGAGATTATGAAGCCAGTGCACCGAACAACAATTTGAAATCATTGAGAAGAAGGAAGAGAATTGTAAAATCAGTCATAGTCAATGCTAGATATCGTATGCTGAACATTATTATCTTCTCGATTCGTATATCAAGCAGAAAGAAGTTATTTATTCAAATTTTTTCCGTTTTTGTCAAATTTCTATTATATGCGTCACCCCGAGTACTGTTCTTCAAACATATCCATACATACTGGGCATACGACTTTGTTTTCTGTTTCTCTGTCGTTGGCATTAAGGTCATCACCTAAAATTCATTTCCATTGTTCTACAGTATGTTTATGCAAGTCTGCATTATTACTTCCTCTCGATATGTATTACACAATTCCTGTATCATTGTCATTCTTCAAAAGTTCATTTCTCATATTCACGAAAGCTGTCCTATGCTATGCCTAATCACTTCAAGAAGGAACCAAAAGCCTAAAAAAATCAAGTTTTTTTCTCAGTCTGCCCTTGTTGCGTTTTTCGATCCTTGCCACCAGATTAAACTGCCGCTCTCAAACGCACCGATGATGTTTCTGTGATCTTACTATTAATGTTCACAATTCACAATGACGGTGAGGGATACCGATCATTGAGAAAAAGGTAACCGAAAGGCTCTTGTCGCTAACTTTGAAGGACATCTCAAATTTTGCCGCATTCCAACCACCCATAGCGTACCAATTGAAGCTTCACTAATTTGTTCCGCTAGTAGTATTTACCGGCATGCCAAAAAAGTCAAAGACAACCGTCATAGAAAAAGAATTGTCAATGAAAAGATAGATCATATCGGAAACAGTACGTGGGAAATGTTCTATTGGCATATTTACAGGAAAAACCTCACAACGTAGAAATGTTTAAAGCAAGGGCGTGGTATTCATCATCAATAATTTTTTTGGTGTTTGCTTGCAAGTATTTGACAGGTGATCCAACCCTCACCATTCTGGATTGGCAACATCATTAAGAGAAATCTATCTGACACCCTCTTACACCCATATTCACGTTCCTAGCAATTATCTAGCATGACATATACCCTATCTTTTCGAGAAACTGATTAAATTGAATAATATTGCGTTACTTGGGATAGTCTGACATTGGAAACTTCGATATTCGACAGGTTAATGAGGAACCAAGTGCTGAGGGGTTACGATAAATGAGTAGGGAATAACATTTAGAAACGAAATTATACCAAAGAAAAACTGATGTCCTGCTTACAGAAACCTCGGAATGAATCATAACGTCGTCTGCTTTATAGTGCGGAACTAGACATGAGTACTTGTTAAACTATTAGGGATTCGCTTGAATTTGTTTTTCGCAGATTGTTCTACAAGATTAACCACGGCTACTCAATTACTTGTTTTTGAGAACAATTCATCATCTTTTCCGTCACTTTCAAAACGTTGTTCAACGAAATAACAAAAGACGAATCAGAAAGTTTGTCAATACTTTATTTGTCAAAACATAAAGAAAGACAGGCAACGCAAAAAAGCATTGGAGATACAGAGTGAATGAGCTTAATATCCTGGAGCGGTTCTTGGTGGTGGGCAGTGATCGCAACCTCCTGGGGCTCCGGTCTCTCCATCGGCTCCATTGTCTCCGTTGGCTCCTGGTTGTCCTGGGGCTCCAGCAGATCCGTTGTCTCCGGCTGGTCCTTGTGGTCCTTGGGATCCTGGGTTTCCTGGGGCTCCTGGGGATCCGGCTGGTCCAGCTGGTCCGTCTGGTCCTGGGGCTCCTGGGGCTCCGGCTGGGCCTGGAACCTCGACAACCTTTCCTGGGGCTCCTGGAGCTCCGGCGTTTCCTGGGTGTCCGTCTTGTCCAGCTTGTCCTGGGGCTCCTGGTCCTCCGGCGTTTCCGTTGTTTCCTGGGGCTCCTGGTTGTCCATCGGATCCTGGGTTTCCGTTTGGTCCCTTTGGTCCGGCTGGTCCTGCTGGTCCGGCTGGTCCGGCTGGGCAATCGAAGCAGAACTCGTGGTGTGGGGCTGGGGTGGCGGCTGGTCCGTCTGGTCCATCGTTTCCTGGGGCTCCTGGGGCTCCGTCAGATCCATCCTCTCCGTCTTGTCCTGGAGCTCCTGGTGGTCCAGCAGCAGAGACTCCGCATCCGCAGCATCCTCCTTGGTGTCCAGAGGAGACTGATCCTTCAACTCCGGCGCTCTCGTATCCAGCTTGACGGCGGGAACGGAGGGCTCCTCCAGAAACCTTAGCGAGAACTTGGGTACGGGTTACCTCTCTCCAGATGTTGGATGAACGGGAACGGCAGAAGTCAACCTCGGATTGCATAACGGATTGCATATGTTGCATGTAGTTGTAGAGCATTGGGGCGGCAATGACGCACACCAATGTGGCGGTGAAGGAGACGGCGACTCCAACAAGAGCCACACGGCGGAGGGAGCTAGCCTCGTTTTCGAGTTGCTTGATATCAGACATCTGTAAAGATGATAGGTTGTTATAATTGGGTGTAATGAGGCATGATGATATAATTCTAATTGCCGACAGTCCCTACGTTGTTAAAAAAAGAATAGATGACTAGAAAATACTTGAAAATTTAGACAGATAAAAAGATTAGAAGACTTACCTTGTGTTGGGATGTGATGAGACACCTGTAAAATGCCACCCACGTCTACCTTTTATACTGAAGGTAGGCGGTGTTTGCCACCTCCGTGTGTGTTGAAAACATAACTAGAATTCTTAAGACGCAGACAATAAGAAGGCGGAGTCGTTCGTCAAGAGATACGGTGAAACTGTGAGACGTCAGTGAATGAAAAGACAATGAAAAAATGTCCGCAAAAGGTCGACAGTTTGTGATAAAAAGCGTTTTGGACCCGGCGGTGATGTAATAATGTCTTCTTTACACACGGTTGCTGAGGGACAAGCCGGTAGGTTGTGGTGAGGGACAAAAGCGGAAGTAAATTAAAAATGACTGATGCAGATCACACATCTTCTGAAAAAATGAGGGACAAGTATGTACGCGATTTTTTAGGAGAAGTTATCCAAGGATCAACGTCAATCAGGTTTCGAAAGTAATTAGGATATTTTCGAAAAAACGAGGGAAGTGTTCGCCAGGGGAAAACAAGAACAGCTGAACTAGGGAAAATGATTGATTGTATCGCCTCACAGATCACAACGCAACTTTACATTTTCGGTAATCCCTCTTTTCACTAGTTCCATTATTTCCTGGAAAAAGTCAGGAGAAGAAAGAAGAAGAGGAGAAGATGATATGATCCAAAACTTGAAACTTCAACAACTTTCGATATGTATTCGAAATCTACCAGAAACTGGTCAACGATAGGAAGTTGAATGAAGCGGAAGCAGTGGATTTTCAGCCTGGATGCATTGATTTATGAACAGAGGGAAAAGATGAAATGGTACAACATGAAAGAAGTGCAATCAAGCAGATTCACCACGGATGGCCTTTTTCATTTGAAGTTAGCGGTACCGGTTTTTTACCCAACATGGTAAAACTACTCCATACTTTTATAACTTCAAAATTAGAAGGTTTTTTACAAATGTTAGTAGGTTTAGATCGTTGTGGCGGAGATCCCGTTAGTCTATATTCTCCAAATATATTTCTGACATTTTCCTTTTTTCTCCTTTTTGAAAATCTTCGATCAAGTATAACTTTTACTCCGATTCAGGCACTTCCTTCAATAATCTGATGATTTACTCTGATAGTGATTTTCATTACTAAGATTACTTCCGTGAAAGGTATTCAAACATCGTTTTGGTTTTTGTCACGACCAATCTTCTTCTACTACTGTTTGTTTGGTAGTTTCATCAATGCCATCGCCGCGATAAGCAATCGTGGTGGCCGGCCGTTTTGAATTCGGGTTCCAAATAACTTCCGCATTTTGGTAGAATTTGGGAGTAAGGTCATATCCTATCATTTGTTTACGATCCTTCCTTTCCTTTCGTTCACAATTACGTTTTTTTTTCTATGAAGGGATATATAGCAGGGTGATGCTACGAATTGATATTATAATAAAGTGGTATACCGAAATGATACATTATGAAGTGGCATACTGTGTATGTAAATAACACGTCTGGAAAACATTGAACAACAATTGATAAACGTTAATCAATGGAATATCTTGACCAATCGACGATTCTGAGCAGAATATTTAGATAAATCAAAAATGGGATGTTTGCATACATTTTTGCTAACTTTGTGCATGCAGCCGAAAGAAACACCCTAACATCCGATTTCTTGTAAAAAGATTAATGGTAAATGGAATCTGAACATTAAACACAAAACAGATAAATGTCTTCAATATTTTATTTTTTGAGGTAATTAGAAAGACAGGCAACGCAAAAAAGCATTGGAGATACAGAGTGAATGAGCTTAATATCCTGGGGCAGTTCTTGGTGGTGGGCAGTGGTCGCAACCTCCTGGGGCTCCGGTCTCTCCATCGGCTCCATTGTCTCCGTTGGCTCCTGGCTGTCCTGGGGCTCCAGCAGATCCGTTGTCTCCGGCTGGTCCTTGTGGTCCTTGGGATCCTGGGTTTCCTGGGGCTCCTGGGGATCCGGCTGGTCCAGCTGGTCCGTCTGGTCCTGGGGCTCCTGGGGCTCCGGCTGGGCCTGGAACCTCGACAACCTTTCCTGGGGCTCCTGGAGCTCCGGCGTTTCCTGGGTGTCCGTCTTGTCCAGCTTGTCCTGGGGCTCCTGGTCCTCCGGCGTTTCCGTTGTTTCCTGGGGCTCCTGGTTGTCCATCGGATCCTGGGTTTCCGTTTGGTCCCTTTGGTCCGGCTGGTCCTGCTGGTCCGGCTGGTCCGGCTGGGCAATCGAAGCAGAACTCGTGGTGTGGGGCTGGGGTGGCGGCTGGTCCGTCTGGTCCGTCGTTTCCTGGGGCTCCTGGGGCTCCGTCAGATCCATCCTCTCCGTCTTGTCCTGGAGCTCCTGGCGGTCCAGCGGCAGAGACTCCGCATCCGCAGCATCCTCCTTGGTGTCCAGATGAGACTGATCCTTCAACTCCGGCGCTCTCGTATCCAGCTTGACGGCGGGAACGGAGGGCTCCTCCAGAGACCTTAGCGAGAACTTGGGTACGGGTCACCTCTCTCCAGATGTTGGATGAACGGGAACGGCAGAAGTCAACCTCGGATTGCATAACGGATTGCATGTGTTGCATGTAGTTGTAGAGCATTGGGGCGGCAATGACGCACACCAATGTGGCTGTGAAGGAGACGGCGACTCCAACGAGAGCCGTACGGCGAAGGGAGCTAGCTTCTTGCTCGAGTTGTTTGATATCAGACATCTGGAACGTCAGAAACTGTTATCATATCAAGAAGACAATAAAATGAAATGTGATACTGTTTCATCATTACTGGTAAAAGATAAAATCTATCTCTTCTGTAGGTAAATAAATAAGAAGAAATGCTTACCTTAAATGGATTGAGATGAAACACCTACCAAATGCCATTCGCAGGCGTCTTTTATACTCGTGGGAGGCGGTGTTTGTCGGAAGGGTGTTGGCAAGAAAACAGTATTCCTATTTACGAAACGCAGACAATCAGAATTAAGAAAGCAGCTATGCCAAGGTCAAGCTCTATCGTTCCGTACTCTCTGTCTTATGTTCTATCATTGAGCGCAACAGATATGACATTGAAGCTGAAGAATTACGGAAGTATTTTACTCTAATGCCGCTAAAAACATCTGTTTGCTATTTTTGCGGGAAGAACGGGAAGGAGGAATATGTGAAGGAATCCAGTCGATACATGGAAATCCAATATTGCGTTCCACATTTCATATGAGAATATCCGATATCTG
Source organism: Caenorhabditis latens (assembly GCA_002259235.3). Taxonomy (NCBI): domain Eukaryota; kingdom Metazoa; phylum Nematoda; class Chromadorea; order Rhabditida; family Rhabditidae; genus Caenorhabditis; species Caenorhabditis latens. The sequence goes on along the minus strand of CM056097.1, from coordinate 15,192,362 downwards.
TAAAAAGATCAATCGTGAGCAACATCTGAAACTCCTGAAAAATCAAATTTCCATTTCTGAATCTAGAATTTTACTCTTCTTTTACAACTGTCAATATTCATTACAATTCCCTTTCTTATGATTCATTCATACACCTCAAATATGCACGATGTAATAATCAGTCTTGTTTCCAAGACACTGCAACTTCTTTGTTTCATTCTTGAAGAATATTTGTCGACTTTTCTCGTTGCCATAATTACCCGTCAACCACCCTTCTCAACCCAACCCAATCCAACCATACAAGACCACATAAGAATAATGAAGCCGATGGAATTGCCACCCAGACAACACAAGACACGTACACTCAATACTACGGTTGGAATGGCTGAAGAAAAGACAAAAAAGACCATTTTGAAAAAATAAAGGGGTCTTCCACACATTATGTTGTTGTTTACCTCGTCATCAAGTTGGTCCATTTTGTCCACAAAACCCAACAGAATTGTTTTGTACACACCGCCATGAAAGAACAATCAAAAATAACAAAACACGTTTTTTCTTAATTCTGCTAGAAATGAAATTTTCCAATAAAATTCTAAGTAAGATAGCATCTTCTGAGTCGGTGGTGGAAACAAGTACTTGTTTTCAAAAAGCAGAAATTTCAAACTATTCAATGTCCAAAAGTTTGGTCACCTTGGTCATTGAATTCCCAATCTCGGCCTAGATTTAAAAGATTACAGTTTCCGAATTCTTCTCTTGATGCTAAATAATTTGATCTTATCTAAAAGTACTATCGAAGTACTAAATTTTTTGATGTTGCTGTGAAATAAAACAATAGATGTGAACCGAAATTGTTTCAGCGTCCTCCACAATGAGATATATCGACATGACAGCTCCGTCAAATGACCTTCTCAATCTACTACTACGAATACACAACAACTTCCTTCTTTCGTTTTTTTTCTGTCGATGCAATGGTTTTTGTTTTCGACACGGCGGCGATGTTATCAATTGAAGATATGCTTTTCCGGTAATCGTTTAGTGACCTTGCTTAGACACTAGGATTGGATAAACTGGCGCCATTCGGCTCTAGGTAATGTTATTTCGTTAATGGTTATTGTGTTCTGGGAAGATTGATATCTAGATTAATTCCGTTTCACAGCAAACGAAGGGGGAGGGGATTTTACACTCTCGCTACGAGAAATCTGATATTTTGAACCTTTGCTAATCAAATCGGAATTATAGACTCTAGGCAAGCTTAATCTTCGATCAACCAAATGCCAGTCGTTGTAACAATATAAAAAAGGTATTTTTTCTTTCTTTTAATTGGCTGCCGATGTCAATGACGCAACAAATCGCAGCTTATCGCCGATAAGAGAGATATATTGAGGAACACCACGTACATATTGCGGACACTTTCCCCTTTATTTTCCATTCAACCAAGTTTTTGTTCCTTCCGTGGATTCGATCGGCGCTTCTGAACCCTCATCATCAACCTCAGTATCTCCGCTTCTCCATCAGTTCTCCCATCTTCTCACTGCCACCTTCCATCACCCACACCGATAGCTGCCCTTGAAAAAACCGGCGTCAACTCAAACCTTGTCTGCGACTCATTATCTTCATCATCTTTTCTCACTTCAACCCAAACCTGGATAGAAAAGAGGACCGCTTTTTGTGTTTTTTTGTCTACATGCGTCGGGTGAGAGAAAAATGAGAAAAAATACCCTATCTGTTCGGTTTTTTTTCATTTCCTTGAGGAAGTCATTAAAAAAATGCCATTGGCGGTGGAGATGAATGAAAAATAAAGAATAGTATATGAGGAAATGACAACATTCGTTTTTGGAAAGGAACAACGAAAATGATATTAAAATATATGTCAATTACATAACGTTCTAGCCAAGCTTCTTTCTAATTACGTTTTATATTTTTATTTTTTTCAAATAAATCAACATTAGCAAACATCCTAGGAAGTAGTTGTAAACTGACGTCATCTAATCCGATTTACGAGAAAAAACTACTTCACTATAATGAATTGGAATGTCTGAATGATGAGTAACATAAGCTATATGAAAATTGACCTTGTTGCATTGCGGTACAAAACACAACACATTTGAAACGTGTGAACAGGAAATGGAGATCAGAAAACACTTAGAACACACAGAGACACTCCAAATACGAAGGATCAAGTGGACGAAGGGCATAAAGTGGTTTCCGCCAGGCTCCCTTTTCCGGGAAATCAAAAACGTGCCCTTTCAGAGCTCTCGGTGTGTTCCACGGCTTGGTTCCGTTAAAGCAAAGAAGATTAAAGCGGCAAAATGACGACACTATTGTGCAATGCTTCAGCCAAAATGCAATTGTTTTTTGAAAGACAAGATTTTGTATATAAAAAAACAATTGAAACAATGAAAAATTATGTAAATAACAAACACGGATATGCAAAATTGTTACAATATTTGTCGAATGTGCTAAACAAATATAAAAAATAAAATCAGTTTATTCATCTTAAAAAATACAAACCTTATATTTTCCAAATTCCAAAATAACATGAAAAATAATTTATTTTCCAAAAAACTGTCAATCTGAATTTTTATGACTCACTAATCATTACCAGTCTTGCCTACCAAGAAAAATCAAGTTCATGCCGTCACTCATAATTGTATCAAATCCAATCTAAACAGTTTGTGGATTTAACATGACTCATACTCCTGTAATTTCTCTAATTTTCAAAAAACTCTCAAGGTTTTACCCAATATTTCCGCCTAGTGGCGCGTCCCACTGTTGTGAGTCAGTTGAGCGTCTCCGCGGAAACTGGTCTGGGGCTCGTCAAGCCATGCCGCCTCATAAAAGCGGACGTGCTCCAATATACAGTCCTCCGGAAATCTAATATAGTGAGTCAAGAAAACGCGACCAGTCAGTTCGTTCGACTCTTCATTTCATATTTTAAATTATCTTTAATTTAATTTATTTATAATTTATATACGATGAAGTTATTTATTCCTCTGTTATCTATTTCTACTATACTACTGACACACCCAACACAAGGTAACTATCTTCTCTATTTGCAAATCGGATGTGATCAAATTATCAGAGTTGTCATTCCATCTCATAATTTATTTGACACATAAGAAAGGAATCTGTTGGTGAAATATTGTTTAGCTATTTGAACTATTAGATGAAATACTGAACTGTGTGGTCTAATTTCTTCTTGTTCATCAAAAATCAGTCATCTGAATCAATTTCTTCATTCTCTTTTAGGGAGGCAATGTGTGATTGATGAGACTCAAAATATGTCATGAAATAGAGCAGATTCCTCGGTAAACATCAAGAGGGTTCGAATGGCGTTTTTCATTTTTGTCTTCCGCGCGGAAAGCAAAAAACAAACGAAAACGTTTCAAGTGTCTTCTATTTTTTTTTGGCGTCTTTCATCTTCTTTCCTCTCAATAAGATCAAAAAACTATTTAGGTCAATTGCGGCGAGCCTATTTCATTCAACATTCCCATTTTCTGATAGATCACAAAAAGTTCCGCGTTCCGGGTTATCTAGTTCAAGGGCGACAATAGCAGTTGTACGCAAAAAAACCGTTTTCATGGGTGGCTATCAGTTAGATCGGTATCATATCTCTACTCCCTTAAATCCTACGTATTCGAGAAGAAAACCAAGGTCGGACTTGCTTGCGTAGTAGTAGTAGTAGTATTTAGAGGTTCAAAGAACCAAAACCTAAGACAGAAAAAAGAAGAAAAAGGACACCGTGATCGGTTTTGTGACAAGGAAAAACAAAACCACAGGCTACTAGGGAGTGTTTGAAATGAAAAAAGAATTTGAAAAGAACAAAAATTGAAATTTTAGGGACCGAATCACCGTCAGCTGGAAAAGTATGTATGACAGTTGAGCATTTGAAACCTGCTGACAACACCACACAATTCTATGAATGTGCTCCATTGAACGAAGATGAAGTGAAAGGATACGCTTTGAGTAAAAAGTATTTAGGAGTCTGGAATCTTAGAGATTGTCCGAAAGAACACGAATTTGATGAATCGAAACAGAGATGTGTTGAAAAGAAAACTTTCAGAAGGTATCAGTTACTATTTTTGATTAACACTAACGGTATATGATTCAGACAACAAGTCGCTTGCGCTCAGAATGCACAAGCCTCCGGATGTGTAGCATCTTGTCAAGGTAACTCTCGTTCCCAACATTCTAGACCCCAAAATGTACTTCCAGCCCCAACTGATGTTGCAAACCAGGGAATGGAATGCAACTGGCGTTCCTCCGCTCTCCAACGTGACCCAGCTAGCAATGCTTATTTTTTCCAATGTGTCCCATCATCTCCAACTGAAGGATGTGGAGAATGGACTAGAATGCAATGTTCACAGTCTACTGTTTTCAACGCTGATCTGAATGTTTGCGTTCCGCTGGCTATTCAGAATTCTTGTGATAGCTCTACCCAGCAGCCAGTATGCAGTTGTTCCCAAGTATCCAGCTCATGTCCAGGAACATCTCAATGTCAGAATGTTAGTAATACTTTTTGGATACTAATGACTAAAATGAAATGTTTACATTTCAGAAAGTTTGTTGTCAACAAACAGATACTCTGAATCTGAATAATCTCATTCAACATCAAGCACCACGTAAGTCAAAATTTTGAAAAACACATATGTAAAGATTTCCTTTTTTCAGTGTGCCCCGGATCAAATGTCCCACCACTTGGTTCATGTAACGAGCAGTGTCCGCAGTGTGAGTGAAAACAGACGAAATAGTGATGAAATTTCCGAAATTTACAGATTCTGCTTGTACCCCTGGCCTTGGATGTTGCCCCGTACCAGTAAACGAGCAGCCAACCGGAATGATCAAAATTAGTAAGTTTTATAGTTCAAAAACATTTGATTCGCCTTTTTTCTCTCTGAAATCGTGCTGATATCCTTGAAAGGTTTTTTCTGGCGCAATCCTCTGCAGGGTCGTTGTGTATGAAGTGTCGTAGTATATGGCAACCGGTACGCAGTGTGTGTGTGTGAACTCTGTGTACATGACGGTGTCTTATTGATTGTTGAGTTCTTGATAGTTAGACGTTTTGCATCCTTTTTTCACTTCAGAAGATTATTTTTTGTAAAATTATCTTTCCTAATTTTCAGCCCTCTGCCCTGGATCATACTCTCCACCATTCGGTGTTTGTGGATCATGCCCTTCCGGAACACAATGCAACGAACAACTCGCAATGTGTTGTCCACTTCAACAGCAGCCATCGACCGATATTGTGTACAATGTAGTCTTACTCTGCCCTGATGGAACACCTTCTACGACATCATGCTCTCAAGGATGCGGTCCAAACAATGCTTGCTTCCAAGGAGCTTGTTGTCCGATTAGATGCCCAACTGGACAGGTAATTTTCGTCTATTTAAAAATCAAAATGCAGTTTTCTTATTGCAGAACGCCGTGGGTTTCTGTTCATCTGGATCCTGTGGAGTCGGAAGTTGCTACTCGAAAACGACTTGCTGTCAAGAACCCGTCAAACTCCCAGTATGCTCAAACGGAATGATTTCTCAGAAACGATGCCTTGTTGCTGCTGAATGTGGGCCGAATCTTGAGTGCTCTAACGGCGGATGTTGTCCAATTCCATTCTGTCCAAACGGTGTCACTGCTCGCGGAAGATGTTCAGCAGTTAATGGATGCCCAATGGGACAAGCTTGTATGGAAGGACTCTGCTGCCCTCTCCCAAGATGCTCGAATGGAATCACCGCTCTTGGAATTTGCACCAGAACCTTGGATTGTGGAAGAATCGGCGTCGATTGCAACAACGGAGCCTGTTGTCCACTCCCGTCATGCCCGAACAACGTTGCATCCACTCAAAGATGTGCTGCTGGATGCTCAAATTGTTGTCCAGTGGGACAGACTTGTATGAATGGTGGATGTTGTGATCTTCCATCATGTCCAGCTGGAGGATTTGCTATTTCGATGTGTACCGGAAAGTGTGGAACTGGATTCGAATGTGTTAACAGCGGATGCTGCTCTCTTCCAAGATGCCCAAGTGGATTGATGTCTGTGCAGAGATGCGTCATGGGAATCGGGTGCCCACCAGGAAATGTGAGTAATTTTAAAAATGAAATAGGCCTGCCTGAAAATTCTTATAAAATCAAATATGAACTTTGGTCATTTTAGCAATGCGAAAATGGCGTCTGTTGCCCAATGCCAATGTGTTCGAGCGGTAGCATTGCGTCGTCTGTTTGCGGAATGGCTAACTCATGCCCAATCGGTTATATTTGTGAGGGTATGTATCTATAAATATTGTCATTTTGATAATCTAAAAAGTGATTCTAGGACGTGGATGCTGCTTGGAACCACTGCCACTGTGTCCAAACGGAGGAAGAGCTTCTATGAGATGTTACAGAGGAGCTGAATGCCCACCAGGGTACGGCTGCACTCCATTAGGTATGACTTTTGGTTTCATTCTCACGTTTTAGACTCAATAAACAATGTTTACAATGGATTAAATGGGATTTTACAGGTGGTTGCTGTCTTCTGTCAATGGAACCAGTGTGTCCAACCAGATCCAACGCAGTTTGCCAATGCTCGCCCAACAATGTTTGTCCGTCCGGCTCCAGTTGTACTATGGGCACGTGTTGCTCAAGCGGCATAAGCCCTATTGTCTCGTTCAGCGTTCCTGGCACAGGATGCCAAAACTCGAATCAGTGTAATGGATACCAAAGCAGTTGCTCTCAATGTGTGCAGGGAGTGTGTTCATGTGTCAATGGAGCTGCATCAAATGGAGCGACTTGTGAACAAATGGCACCGACTATCCTGACTTTGGCTAGAAATGGATGTGATCAGTATGGTTCGCCATGCAAATTCCTGTTGTCCACAGCTAGAAGACGTCCGCTTTTTGCACCAACCTCGAATATGACAGAGACACCTTGTGAGTTTAAACAACACCTGCGAATAATAAATAGAATTTTGAACATTTACAGTATTCTTCAATGTTGCATCCAAGAGAAAGTGTGTGGCCAATATCCAAAACTTCGATTCTGACTCAACATGCCTTCCGAATGAGAAATGCATTGATGGAGAATGTAGAATGTGAGAAAATCCCAGAATCAATTAGAAACAATACTTGTTATTTTTCAGGAAGCTTTGGCCAGGAGAATATGGATGTCAAACCGACACGGAATGTCAGTCAAGGTGCCCAAATACGTATTGTGAGAAAAAGAAGAGCGACAAAAACGTTCCACAGTGTCAATGTGCAAATGGAATGTTGCTTTACGGAAGATGCTGTAAGTTTTCCCGCAGAAAATGTTATTTCTAAACCATTTCAAAATGTTTAGTCTCCCAATGCCCACGAGGATTCCATGAGTCCGGAGCCTTCTGTATGCACGACGATGAAGACAAATTCTGGATGGATGCGGAGGCACAAGACAATCTGAAAGCTTTGTTGAATGCTGGAAAGTGTTGATCTCGGCGGAACACGGAAAATTTTTATGTATATTTGTATTAAAATATTGAAAAATGTTTATTTAAATCATAATGAAAATCTACCCAGAAAAAATTGATACCAAATAATATAAAGTTGAAAATCAGTATGGAAAAGATCACAAGTCTTAAGAAAAAGAGAATCTGGAAAAGAATTTGAGATTTTTGTGAAGATTTAGGCAAACACAAAACACAATTCGACCTTAAGGGTATGTAACATCAAATGATCCGTAGCGGATAAAAATCAGAATACCTGTGTGAAAAAGAGAAAATGATAGCAAGTCTAATGGCTATGATCCTACAAGTTTTGAACTCGATTTGACACTTTTTGAGAGAAAGAAGATTAGAAGTGAATGAAGATGCAGTAGAATTTAGAAATCCCGTAGCTAAATTTTGATACTCGATTAGGCAGAACAGTTGTTAGTTGAGTCGCCAATGATATTCAGAGGAAGGGATCTGAATCTGAATCATTAAAACATTTAAGTATTTTGTTCTCTTTAGTGGATAACCTGACGATAGATGCATGACACATAAACATGAAAGACAGAAATCAAGTGCACGTTGTTAGAGATAGAATATCAATTGGACCAGTTAACGTACACGGTGGAAACACTCTTTGAGGACACTCACATATTCATACTGTGCCATACATCTATCGGTTATTACTAACCTGGTTCTGGGCTGGTTGGCACTGTCTTTCTGACTGATTCCTTCTTTGGTTTTACAAAACAGAAAGCACAACTTTTTCTTCATTTCTTTGCGGAAGTGTTTGCTGTAAAACGGAATTTTGTGAAGACCGACACAAACATGTCATTTATACCTGCTCATGCAAAAGAGTATGAAATTGGCAACTTTTGAGCATGTGACTACAGTAGTTGACACTTGAACACTTGCATACATCCATTTTGTTGTGTAAAGTGCATTATGAAATACATTTCTGAAAACAAATCAAGTTTTTTTCTTAGAATTTCAGATTGAATACATATAATTATTGTTCTGATTCATCAGGCACGTGTTTACCGACAATTTTTAAATTAGAGATAATTGCTATTTATCTAAGAAAAAACAGAGATTCTCAAACTCACATATAGACGTATAAACCAGCGGACGGGATATGTGAGAATATGTAACACGTTACAATTGCAGTCACTGTGTATGTAACATGTCTTTCCGCTTTGTTCACATGCCGATTCCAGACACCACTGAAATTGAAAAACGTTTTGAAAAAGTTATGAGTCAGCATTAGGTGTTGCACCTGTTGGATGAGTGATGTCGAACCACTTCCGATCTGTCGGTGACGTCAGTAAGAAGGGGAGCGGGAACGTCATCGCCGGACCTTGTGGAGTGTCGAGCACTTCTGGTACGTGTCGGGAAGAAGTGCTGAACAAAACTCACATATACATATGTATCCAATTCCTGACAGTTCTTACCCGAAGACGGTTCCGGAGGTAGTAGACTAAACATGTGTGGAATGTAATCAGGAGAATCATTGGGATCAGAATATGGAAAACAAACATGATGATGGTAAACACACGCAGCACTGAGAATTTTTTAGGCTCGGCGTCAATCTGAATTGAAAATTATTTTTTGTGTCCTCATCAAAATTGTTGCCTTACTGTTGAATTCGTGTGTCCGGTGTGGTCATCCAACAATTTGAAATTCATGTGGAAACATGTCGCCCCTGTGAGCAATAAGATTAACGGAATTACAATGAGATTATGTCGTGAGCAATATCTGGAAAAGATGCGATTATGATTCAACACGTAGTTCTAAATATGGCTCACGTTTGGAAGCGCGCAGAAAATGGAGCTTTGATGGCGTATAACCTGTCGAATGAAACCGTCACAATAAACCTGAATGATATTACATTAAAATTTTGTTATCATTCCCTCCAAGACAAACCATGTACTGCACGCCGAAACCCAATTGACAAAAAATGCAAGATTATGCTTATATTCAACAAACCACATGTGATATGAAGATGGACATTTTTTTCCAGGATCATCTGAAAGCAACACTGATTTTAGAATCATAGAAAAAGATTATCAAATGGAGAAAAAAACAAAACACGAATCCGGATAAGAACGCACCAATACAATCAGAATAGAGCAGAGCCTGCAATCTGCTAAGATGATTCGGAGTCATGAAAATGAGATAGAGCATATCGCTCAAAGCAGCCGCTGCCAGCATCTCATTTGTACTGTAAAACGGAGAATGTACTTTTAATTCAAAAAAAATATATATATAATGCTTTTTCTTCATTCAAGAATAATAGAAACGCAGTTCAATAAAAATATCTACACAAAATCAAACTTCCACTCACCTGCTTCTCATTGATCTGCTCAGCAGCACAAATAGTGTGATTGAATTACCAACAATCCCCAACACCGCCAAGAATGGGAACGCGTACTCACAGGTTTTCGCGAGATATCTCGGCAAATCATCGGCGCTCATTCTGAAAAATATGAAAATGAAATACATTGTTTGCTAGTCACAAAAAAAACGCAAGGAGATAAATTATATGGCGACAAGGAAGAGGATTCTGGCGAAAATGATGGATGAATTTGGCAACATGATGGGATAGAGAGAGGAATATCATTGACACGATAGAAACCTAGAGGACTACTACATAGACAACATGATCTACGGGTTATTGAAAAGGCAGAGGTCTTGTGGTCTCAGCTTCTGGAGCAGGTGAAAAATAACATGTTCATTTGATTTGAGCCCTTTGAAAAACCAGGTTAGCTGAGCATGATCTAGTTTTATCATATGAAATTTCTAGAAGAAACCATGTGAGTGACTACTATCGCCGCTTCGCCGAAAATGTGCAAAAAGCGAGAAAGTGCAAAATAACCAGTGGCTCTCGTTCCTTTTCCTAACGACATGACGCCCGGAAATGAAGGGTGGCGGGAATGGAATAGAAAGATGTTCTTGGCAAAGGGGGGAAAGAGGACGAGAGATGAAAAAAAAAACATTCATCCTATCTCCTATCCACCCATCCTTTTCTTACTCTATAAAACTAATTTCTATTCAAGGACCCGCCCCGAAGGGGGATCAAGAGCAAATGTTGCAAATTGAAAGTGGCCGTGCTCAAGACTTAGCCATTCCATTTTTTTCTAGCATGCATCAGAGTAATGAGTGAGACAGAAAATGTCGTTTTCCTTTTTTAAATGTCCTCTTTATAAATAGATAAAGTATCGGGACGGCGTTTTATACTCGGTTAATCCTGTTACTGGCGGACAGAAAAAAACTCTGATGCAAGCGCCCCGTTTAGTAATGATAGGAGGATCAGAGTCCGGATAAAACCAACAATTTCTTGATCTTCAGCCTAGTACTACTTTTTGCAAGGATTTGTGAAATTGGCTTTGTTTATGAAATGTACTAGTTATGACACTTAAAAGTTGGTCTTTAAGAACATATGTCAGATGGTGAGATGCTTTGCAAAAGGAAATTCAATGAACTGTGAAACATGGAACAATGTGATATGTTCTAAGATGTTTAATAATTTTGCAATGATATATAATTTATATAGCCTAGAAGCTTATATTCAATCATTCAGAACGACCAATGTATCTGAGATTGTGAAACAGTGTTATGCAAGTTTTCAAAGAATAATTCAGAGAATAAAAGTTAAGAAACAAAAGGAAAGAATGAAATGCATATTTTTAATGGTGGAATAATTTTTTACTAAATGCAAAAAAGAGTTTGTCCTTTTTCTCCCCCTTTTCTTATTTTTCTCCACAGAGAATGAAATGAAACCAAGTGGATTTGTTGTATAGTTAATTTTCGGTTGCGAGACCTCCCCTTATTTCTTTTTGCAAAATTCGAAAATTGCACTTTTCACGACTCTGACTCTTGTGACAACAAAAATACTGCCGATTACAAAACGACGTGCAAAATGTGAAAAATGTTCTATCCAGCAAGTGATCCATCAGAGAGATAACAAGGAAAATGCGTAAATGAAAAAAAGACACTGCAAAAGACAATGAAATTCGGTGAAGCGTTGTGGAGAAGTATCCGAAAAAATGAGATATTATTTTATGAAACGAGGAAGGAACAAAACATGTTCGAAAACAGCAACGAAAACTCTTAGGGTGGTGTCTGGAAATGGAAATGACAGAAATATATTGGCTGAGTCAAAACCGATTCAAATGACGTTTTCTGGATGTTTGGAATACTCGGATTTGTAATAAAAAGGATTATGACTTTTTTTTTCGAAAACTTGAAAAGTTCATTGAGTGCACAGTTGAAACTCAGTCTGTACCTTTGATCTCCTTTTTCCTCGAGTGGAATCTCAAATATTTCTCAAATCTCTATTCTCGATGACGAAAAAAGGGTGAAACTAAAAAATAGCAGCGATAATAAAAGTTTGTAGAACTTTTAATGAGAAACTGAGCAACTTTTTTCTCTGAAAATGAGATGAATATTATTTCATAAATCCAACTAGTAGCGTTACACACTTGGCTGGCCGAAAAAAGGTTGCCTGAGGGGATATAGTAGTCATATGAGACTACAAAGAAGGTTTGAGTGGATCACAAGAGGGGTCTCTTAGGTTGAAATTCAACACAGTTTTCTTTCTCTCCTTCCATTTTTTCTCTCCTTGTCGCAATTTCATTTTCAGACCTCCTCGGCTCCGCCTCATTTATTTCTTTTATCTGTTTATTTTTATTATTTTTTGTCTCGCTTGTCATGTGAGAATAGAGAGGAAAGTAAAAGGAAGAGAATATGAATAAATTTGGTTCTCCGACAACGAATAATTGCTCGAGAAGGGACGGGACCCTGATGAGTGTATGTAAAGACAAGGAGGAAGAGGTGAGCATCACGGATCCTCGCCTAGTCATCAGATTTGTTTTGTTCAAACGGAAGAAGCATGTGATTACAGAAGACGCGCAATTTGGAATATGACGGGGAGACTGGTGAGAGTGGGTCCTGGACTCCAACAATCAAGGTTCATGAAATGAGTAAGATAATGAATGGGAAGGATGAGTTGTGGTGTTGAAGCAAACTTTACGAAACGTGAACTCAAAAAGAGGAAAGGGGTGGTGGTGGTCAATTACATGTGTCATGGAAACTAATGTAGTTTGGACTAATGCTGAACACATAAAATGTTTTGTTCTGTTACCATGTGGATATTACGATTAATGCACTTTTGTGCTCGTTTGGACAATAAAAGTTAAACTAATATTCTATTAGAAACCTCTGGATTGATAATGAGGAATTTAGATGTGATATTTTCAAATCAACGCAAAAATTAACATTCATAAGATATGCATATGTGCAGAGCTCCAGCAATGGAATCCAAATATAAATTGGTTTTCTGTCCGGTGAAAGTCTCGCGCTTTTTTGAACAAATATCATGTGAAGTTGTTCGAAGAAGAGGAAAATTCTAAGAGCTGTCTATGGTCTCATTCAAACTACTGTGTCATTTCAGAAATCTCTAGAATTTGGGTAGAAATCGTAAAAGAATAAGTTCTAGCTTCTTACATCAACCCACTCAATGAAAAGTCTCGTCTCAGTTTCTACCACCAACGCCGTCTTGTTTCAGCAATCGACTCCACTCCGAATTCGTCTTGACTCGGATCGAATTACTACATAATCTTGAATAATTAACAGCAAAGTCGTCACCAGCAACTGAATCTTTGAGATTCTAGCGGATAATTGTGAGAAAATCTTAAAGAAAATTGTGGTTTTCTGTTTTCGGTAACTGCTGAAGCTAGAATTGGCATAGGTGTCATTAGATGACTGAGGGCTCTCGAGGGTTCTCCCAGGCTCCGCCTATTCTTCAGTGTCTCAAGATAAATTTGGGTAAACATTGAGAAACATGGTGGCGGAAAAATTGAAATTCGAACGCACCGACCCTATCTGAAGGTTTCGCTTGTCTGGCAGTATGTATTAGTTAGCACTGAACAAACAATATCTTATTTGTTATCTGAAAAAAAAACGATACTTGACCAAGAAAAAATCATTTCGAACTAAAAAGATGTGACGTAGTACATGAATTTGGTGTCGTTTCAAAAATGGCTAGCAGCAAAACGGGAAGGAATAATGAAATCAGAATCTGTCTGAAATTTGCTCTTCTTAATCCTAATCCCCTTTTTCTAAGATTTATACATTTTGGAAACATTGCATTACATTTTTAGCTGAACGGAGGAAAAATTGAAATCCAAGCTTCAACAAAAACAGGTACCAATTAGGAATCTTATTTAGATGACGAATTGGAATAATAAGATTCCTGGATAAAAACACTTGTGAATCCTTCCTAAAAAAACAAGTTGAACCCTTGTCCAACTTCCTCATTTTTCTTTTCAGCAACAAAAAAAACGAAAAAAAAAATTTTGAGCTAATAAGCAATTATGTTAGCACCTCCATTCCAAATTCTTTTCAAAACGAGAATCTATGTTGCACTTTTTGTTTCAAAAAAAGAGAGAACATACTAATTATAGACTTTCAGAAGTGTGAGGCATCGTTGAGTCGTGCAAATCCGGAAAAATAAAATGGGCGTGTTTTAGTGTTTAGATGAAACAAGAGGAGACTAAAATAAATCAAATTGAACTCGTTCAGTGCGTAGAATTATTTCAGGAAGCCAAACCAGACCTCCGCTTCATTTTGGAAACGGAAGTGACTGGTCAATGACAAAAATTGTTGAGAAAAGTCTTATTTCGATATGGGTTTCGAATTTCTCCCTTCCGATGTCATCTGAAATAGAAATATTGGTCATGTAAGAAAAATGTTCATAAACCTCAGAAACAAATGATCAGTTCGATGCACCAACAACACATTGAAAAATAGAAAAAAAGCAACATGCTGGTTTGGACTACAAGATGTTTTGGAAATGGCTACCTTCTCAAATATCGCACCTTTTTCTGCGACTTTTCAACTACCGGAAATGTGTGCGTCAATGTGAAAAATATCACGACTTGTTGGACTAAGCATGTGTTCAAACTTACTTTTCTGAATTTACGGAAACGGGCGTCTTGCACTTCATAAACTTTCACTTCTCTTATTTCAAGCATCTTTCAATAACAAGTTGTACATATTCATTTTTCAACATTTCCAAACTGAAAATCAGTCAAAATCACCAGCTAAGCATAGAACAGAAGTGGACATAATCCTAGAATTTCAAAGTAGGGGAACAAACAGGAATGCATCGGGAAAAGCAAGAGTACAGAAATTCATATCTGCCAAAAATTGTTTCAGAGTACAGATACAATTGAAAATAGGGATCTTCAAGATTTTGTAATGAGAATATTGTTATATGGTTGACTTCTCGGACTTTTCGATTTGTTACAAGCGCAATATCCCACATAAGCCCATACCAACACTGAGATAATGATGACGAGCACCCAGAGAGCATACCATGAACGACGATACGCCGACAATTGGACTCTCTCTTCATTTGTCAAATCTGCATCCGGATCCAGATCAGTCTCCGAGTCTTTTGACACATATCTTGTTATTAATTCAGCCTCGGTGTTCCAGAATTGAGCGTCAGGGAAATGAATCTCACCCTCGAGAAGTCTGAATTAAAAACAATTACTCATTTGTCATTATGAGACCAAAAAAATGAAAACACTATATTTACTTGAGTGGAACGTCCATTGAGACGTGTTGGGTGTTATTTCCTGAGAAGACTGGCCATGAGAATCTGAATAATTTCGAATGGGTCTGAGTCATATCTAGCTGTTTTTCGTTCCAAACCTGGAAGTGGACGGATCTCCAACTTTAACAAAGTTTGTTAGCATTGTGCATAAGATTTTCGACATGGTCTCCTCTCGTTTTGTGTATGGGGAGATTTCAAAGTTACTGCTGTATCCTTTCGAAAAAATGAATGCATGATCCAGACCATGGAACGCAGCTTTGTCCACTGGAAATATGAAACTTGGACCATTGCCAGAGGGCAAAAAATCATATGTCTGTTGTTGCACTATGTCATCGAAATAATAAAAAACATGTGAAAAACTAACAAATCTCAGATTTCTCCGTGCGCCTCATTTCGACCGGTTTCGTTCCAAACAACGAATAGATTTTGCGTTCCTGAATGACAACTAGATGAGAGAAATGACGCAAAGAACTCAATTACCGATTCAAGAATTGGACTCTTGGGTACGTAGTCGAAAGAGTAGAGATACACGGGGACACCTCTCTCGACGTAAGCAGAAACTTCTTTTTCGCAAGGAGAAACGAATTCAATGTCGGATTCCAGCTTTTGCAGAGCACCAACCACTTGGTCAGCATTGAAATCGTTGTTGGGGGTTTCCAGATACCTTTAAATCCAGCTGATGAATTTTTCAAGCTGAATAAATGGTAATACCTAACAATAGTTGCATTTGCGATCAACTGGATTGTCGAATTAGCCAACTTTTCAGATGCCGTCTCGTGGAAACTATTATCAATTATTCTATAAACTTGTTCTTCAACGTCACTCCTTTTCAATCCATCTCTTTGGTGCATGTTGTAAAACATTGCTGAAACACAAAATCCATCAGTTGAATTGAACTCGCCAATAATTGAATCAATGTCACATTACCCTTCTTGTGACCCCACTCTTTGCGCGCCACACCAGTCATGATGGGAATTCGAGCATTGTTTCGAACCAGGGAGACACCGGAAGAAGGAACTAAATCACCGTCCACTACCATTTTGGAGACACCAAGCTGGAAGAAAGTGGTTGGGAAGAGAGCTTTAATTATTTTTTACCTCTGCAGCAAGCGCTTTACGGAACAATGGAGAAGAGAAATTCAGTTCCTTGCGAAGACAATTAAGTTTGTCATTTTGAGCCATGTCATCCTAAAATACTGTATTGACATTACATAAAAAATAGTTAGCACTTACAGTAAGACAATTGATTTTCACATTTTGATAGTTGCACAGGGAAGATCTGATAACCGATTGAGTCAAATGTTGGTATTCATCTCCAACAACTTCCTTGGTATCTTCCTCATTAATCCATTTCTCACATCTAAAAAACTAATAAATAGTTGAGAAACTATGATCTATCAAGCATAAGTAGTCCCATGTTAGCAAAAGCGTGAGTCATAGTTGAAGCAACTGAAACAATAGAGGGAAGAGGGGGAGCGAAGCAGGAAGCAACTAGAAACATAACATTAACAAAGGAAGCTAATCGCAAATGACTCTTAGAATGTACCCCGCTTCAAGAGACCTGAAGTACGCCACCAAGTTGTCGACAGAGTATGCAGGTTGACTGTGACGATGGATCGCCCAACCAGCCATCGATGATCCACTCATTATGATTGCTTGATGGAGGAGTCCTGTAGGGAAACTTAACTAAACGGCAAGCGGTTTCAAAACTGACCAGTTGTTCTTGGAGACAATGCGAGTAGACTCGATGCAGCACCGCCAGCACTCTCACCCATCACTGTAACTCTGGTTGGATCTCCGTTGAACTGAAATCCACGAAACTTTCTAGAAAAACGATTGAACGTTGTTTTACCTGTTTCATATTCGACTGAATCCACTGTAAGGCCATTACCATGTCCCAGATCCCAAAATTTCCTTCCAGTTTATCACCATTTTGATAATTCATGAATCCTAGTGGTCCCAAACGATAGTTAATTGAAACGAACGCAATTCCCTTTGAGACAATGTTAGCTGCAATAACTTCCATGTCGATTCCAGTATCTGCGGAGCCTGCCAAGAATGATCCTCCGTGTATCCAAACAAGAATTGGATAAGTCTTTGATTCATCATCAGTGTCCTAAAAATTCAAAAATTTCGACTGAATACATTTTCGAATTGTCTTACATATGGACTGAATACGTTCAAATACAAACAGTCCTCATTTTGTCTATCCATATTTGCCTTTGCGAACTTGTCATTCTTATGAAAATCCATGAATTGTAGACAAGGTGGCCCATACTCAACAGCAGGAAGTTCCTGGTGCCAGCGAGTTTTTTTCACTGGTGGCTGAAGGAATGAACAACTGTTTTGAGTTAGACAGAGCCGTCATAATGACGACTACGAAAAGGACAGTTATTAGAACAACACGTCGGAAAAATGGAAAACAACAGATGATTTTTTTGAATCCTGTCATTGTTTTCTATGTTTTGCTGGTCAAAGTTTGAAGAATGGAAAACAATTATAAGTTCAAGCAATCAGACACAATGGAATGTATGGTTTTTGGATTTTCTGCAGTATTCAGACGCTCACCTTCAATCTCAAATCACCAATAGGTGGTTCAGCGTATGGAATCCCTCTGAAAATCTGGATGTGCTTTCCATCAATATTATAAATATTTCCTCGAACAAGACCTTGTTCCACCCAAACTGATCTTGACTTCTCAAGCAACTGAGAATTGACCCATCCGAGAATGCAGATGAGCAATAGCTCACGCATCTGAAAACAAAAAAGATGAAGGGAGATATTTTGACAAGATGTCAATTGAAGGTACGGAAAGCCAAAGACAAATTACTCTTGCGACGACAGATAGATAGAGCAGGTAAACGTGGAGAATCGGATAGCAATACTCTCGATATAAAATGTGAAAAAGATACGTAGAGTGGAGAAGAAAAAGAAGAAGACAAGAAGAACAAGGAATAGACTTATGGATTGTTTGAAAATGAGATGGAAGAGCACAAGAGTTGAGATTACAACCGATCAACTCAAGAAGAATGAGAGACCCGAAGACACGAGACTGAGCGAGAAAGAAAGATGATTCCGGCAGCTCTCGCTTTCATCAATGCACTCACTCGAACACTCACTTAGATCCATCTATTATTACAACTTTTTGTTCTCGCCGAAACAATCGCATCATATTTTTTCGGGAGGTACGATGAAATGATTGGCGTCGGTTAACGCTGAGCCTCAACTTGATAAATGACTTTTCGTCATTCTGAGTGATTTTGGCTTTCAAAAAAACATTAACGCTGACAATCCACATTCCTCAGATACTAATCTCATCACTAATTTATTTTTGTTTGAGAATATCTCAGTTCGATTGGCAGGTAAAATTTGCACGGGTATGTTTCACATTAGAAAATATGATTATGTACTATCACACTATACGGTCAGAAGTTCATCTGCTGAACAGCTGACATGGTATAGTACGCAGTAGCGCTAATGTCCAGAATTCAAAGTATTCGAGAATTCGACACAGTTTGTGATTGACGCTAATTTCTGTTTTTAGAGTCTATATTATCTAAAAGAAATCACAAAACATAAGTAAAAACGACATCCTATCTGAAAACACTTGAATGTTCAGGAGCTTAGCTCTAGCTGTCATTCTGATTGAGACAAAATAAAGTTATTGTTTTCAAATTTAGTATAAACCACCCAGATTCCGTTGAATATCGAACATATACCGTGTTTCTAGCACTAATAAAAAACAGCTCAAATGTTTCTCGATACGGCCTCAATTAGAAAGCTCACTCAACGAAAAGTGAACATCTTGAAGTGCATTACCTTGAAAACTCTTCTACGTTGTGTTCTTGTAACAAAAACTTATAATTTCTCATTTTTCGAATGGGATTTTGTTTCGTTTTAACATTTATCTCTAGTTCAAGCTACCGTATGTCAAAGCGAACTCAGATTCTTGAAAAAAGAGTTTTTGGCACATAACTTCTACAAGGTATTAAAAGAAGTTTCATCACCACACTTTGATTCTAGTACATAAAATGCATAAACATTGTATCAAACGTGTGTAATGAAAACTGAATGAGCCTTTGTTCACCCGATTGAAATTGCTCCTCCTCCTTCACATTTTTTTCAAACTACTGTATACCAATTTTAAATTCAATAAAATGACGTTTTCAGACAGAATAAAAAACTAGACACTAAATCGCTTTCCGAATTTCATTATTCTATAAAAAAGGAACTCCATCAACGCAATAAAGTGCGTCTGGAGTCTACATAAAGGTTTTCCCAAACTTTGTTTCAAGTTTGTCAGTGTCCTGAAAACTGAGAAACAAATGGAAAAAAGTTAATTTATACAAAATTTCATTGCGAGAGGATTTACAGAGATGAAGCGAAAAGTGAAGCATTGGGAAAAGTCAGAGACCGAGTTTAGAATGGGAAATGGCCGTTGGGAAGATCGTTTTTCGGAAATGGATGGGATCGGTGGAAGTAATGCATGAAGAAGTGTTAAATTAGCTGAAAACGGATAGAAAGCAATGAATTACATAACTTTTGAGAGAACAATGAATACAATGGAAATGATAAAACTGGAGTAATAATGGGTTCCCCAAATAATCCAAGCATGGGAGAATGGGTATCCAGTAGCCGAGTAGTCATCAGTGAATGTCATTCCAGTGAAAACCAAGTGGTACATTGAGAGAACCATGAAGAACAGATTGACAAAGAGTGTTCGCTTTGAAAACTGAAATTCATACATTTTACTGAATTCAAAAATCAGGCATTTTTATTCTCGAAAACTAAACATCATCACTTTTAACAAAAAATTTTTTAGGAAGGATTAGTACTTTCTGTTTTCTTCCCATATTTCATAACTTCTCCAGAAATGCCCTTTTATAGATAGGTTTATCACTCGCGAAGAGGAAATGGGCATGCCCGAATTTTCGAACATATATTTTACCCTGCCCAAAAGCGGTTTCTCATATTTCGGACATGATTTCAAACAAAATTTGAACTTACAGTGGTGTATTGATGCTTGCAGATAAGACGGTTTGCTCTAACTGGGCAGGGTTTCGCGGCGACACACATCGAGTAACGGGCAGCAAGACGTTTACGGAACACTGAAAAACATTACTTTGTATAATGACAGTTGGTATTCATTATCTGACCGGTTTCAGAGTAAGCGATAAATCCAAGAGCCAGAAGGGTGATAGTCATTTGGTAGTCGCGACCATGAAGAAGGGAACTGACGGTGAAAGTGAGAAGGACGTTGTAGGCAGTTGAGTTGAAGAAACGACGTTTGAAGACATCTGAAATGGAAATTTGAAACACTGTTTTGTATAGCCAACCCCTTACATTCATGCAAAAACGTATGGAATGGTTTGTTCCACTCGACCACAATTTGAACAGGCGATCTAGCAAACTCAACATTCAATGGGTTGGAAATGCAGACATTGGATCCGAGGAATATGACAAATGCTGAAAATCATTGATTTAGTATATTTGAAGGTCTCTATTTAATACTCTACCTTGAGTCGTGAGGCATACAAAGTAATGACTGAACCGGAATGACATGGCGGTGAGGACATCCTCCGTGAGTTGTGACGACGGCTCGTAGAATTCAAAGTGGCATGATGAAATGATTGCCAGTGTAACTCCAAAGAAAAGTACCGGGATGGCACGCACTATTAATCCCAGTTCATCCTGAAATTAGAGCTTATTGTTGAAGCTCCTGTTTTGCAGTTCATCCTATACCTCAAATCGTGTCCGTTTTCCGTCTCGCATCTTGACAAACTGTTCGAATGTCGTGTATGGTCCAAAAACGATGAACGGTGGATAGTAGATGTACTCCAAGTATATCGCGAACTGATCGAAACTCATTCTCTTGATGGTTGATTCCGCTCTGGTGAAGGCAACAGTAGTCAATCTCATGATATGCATCATCAAAATTCCGCGGATTGTGAGGAAGTACTCTTCGGATTTGGCATGACGGCAGATGTTCTGGCTAAAAAAACTTGTTGCCGTGAAAGCTGAAAAGTTTTTGTGGAACGTCTAACTCACAAAGCAATCAGAATAAAAATATTGAATGCGAGAACTTTGTAGCCGCTGACTTTGTTAACACAACAGGCCAGAGATATCACACTGAACAGATGGAAGATGAATAACGACAGGATTTTCTTTGGTGAGAACCAGGCGATGGTTGCAGTGGCAACAGCGACGTGGAAGAAGATGCGAAGTTTGATCGGAATTTCTGAAAATAATTTTTTTAATGTGATGAAATCTGTTTCCGGAATTGGTCTTATTGGAAAAATAGGAAGTTGAAAATAGCTATTCCACTGAAATTTTAGAAGTAAAGAATGTTCTACAAGGCAAGACCATGTTTTCTGATTGGTTAGAAAGGGTCCGAAGCGATGTATCATGAAGATTGATGATTGAACTCAATAATAGAACTTGTGGACTATTCTGCAGTAGGTTTCATACATGAAGCTTATCGAATTCTGCGCTTTGATATAGCTTTTCACTCACGCTTTTGAGTTTGTAAGCGGCCCCAATCTCTGAACGTCTTGCAGTGGTATGTGAAACTCAATATTTCGAAAAAATTTCATGTTCCGATGTTCAATAAAAATTACTCACGCAAATGTTTCAGAAGTCTGAATATCAAAACCAGCATTGCGATCTTCGACACTGTGACGAACATCGCATTTGCAACTTGAGTTGTACATCGTATTCCGCTGTCCTCATCGAACGGGTCGAACTCATCCAAGTCGGGACCATGAAGATGATCCATCTGAAAAAATCAGATTTTTTTTTAAATAAAAACATGAGGAGGAGAGAAGGAAAGAGTGAAACAAAGAAATATAAACCAAGAGTTCAGAACTAATGTTCAAACACGAGAAAAAACCGTTGCCTGTACACACTCAGCGGAGCGCATTTGCATACACACGTTGTATAGTCTCCCATGGAGAATGAGAGGACTTTCGCAACGAGGGGAAGATATAACGACGGGTAAGGGGGTACCGATCTGTGGGAGGGGTCATTCGACAGCTGCAGGAATGCTGTACATCTCGAGAGGAGTTTTATAGTCGAATGACCAAAAGTACACCGCTGAACAAATAAGAAGAGTGCGTCAAATCAGACAAATGGAACCAAAAAAGATTTTACCCTTTTCTAGAAAATTCGTGGGAGGCAAATCGAAGAATTGAAAAGCAGCGGGGAGAACGAATTTCAATTAGGGATATGTGCTCTAAACAGAAGAAAAAAGTGCATCGCTGCTTTTTTTGCAAACAGAAGTATACAGTCTGCGAAGAACATGACAAATGGGAAAACAGAAGCCAATATGAAAAAGAGAATGATCTTATGTTTTACAGACGTAGTTCTCAGAATCTGTAAGCACTAATTACCAGCAATTCAGACAACGTCAAAATTCGGATGAAAACGTTTTCTTTCTTCTTTTTCTTCTTTCATCCGAAATACAAACCAACAAACGAACGCTCTCCATCACACGACACACTCTCTATCTTCGGAAGCTAAACCAGTTTTTTTTTCCGTAGACCACACGACAAGGTTACAACGTTTATCGTTCTTCTTCTCTGAATCTATCGTGGGGGTATAGCTCAGGGGTAGAGCGCTCGCTTTGCATGCGAGAAGTCTGGGGTTCGATTCCCCATACCTCCAGCTATTTTTACTGTTATTTTTTTTACATTTTTGCAGAAAATATCAGTTTTCGAGTAATACGTGTTGAAGGTAATGAAAACAAATCAAATTATATGTTGCTTCAAGTCTTGCCGGTTCCTTCAGAAAACTCGCAAAAAATTGAATCTTCTCAAATTTCATGGAGGATTGATCCCACGAAGGAAGTTTCCATATTTGTTTCATGACGTCAGAAAACTTGAATCAAGTTTTTGTTAATATATTTCTAATTGAATACGTAGAAGAAACACCATTCATAGTTCCTGATAGGAAGTTTATAAAACATTCCTACCTATTTTCGGTGTCCACACAAAGTTCAAAGAGCTCAGAAAGTTCCTCCCGCTTTTTTTCGAGCAGTCTCGCTTCCACTAATTCTCTAGACAGCATGATACTGAAGCAACTTTACAATGGAGAACCCTTGAAAAGACCCCAATCAATCAATACATCGAGTGTCAGCTGGTGAAAGAATGGCACTTGCAAGAACTCAAGCGAATTTCTCTTTCAAATTTTCATAGTACCAAGTCACATGAATAAATGCGTATTCCACACTTACTATTACTGACGATAGGGATTCCCTACTCACTGACACTTTCTTGTCCTGAAGTTACTTTGTCCCAACGACCAAAACATTGCAAGAAAGAGTGTATAGCAGACGAAGATTGCAAAAGAAACAAAAGATGTATGTGCGACGGAGAATGTGGATTGAGCTGTGTGAACCCCAGTGAGTGATAAATCAGTCTTTTTCTAAATGGTACAAAAAATGTTTCCAGTTGCCATGTGTCATCCACTCCCTAGTATTGAAAATGGTTTTATTAGAACTGCTGGGGACTTGAGGTTCGGATCAAATGCAGAATACGGATGTAACAAAGGCTATATTCTGGTGGGAGCTAGTCAGAGAAGATGTCAAGCGAACAAAGAATGGAGTTCATCACAACCAGTTTGCAGATTACAATGTATATCACATCTAATTGAAACATCTAATACTGAAATTTCAGTGAAGTGTGGTCCACCTCCAGAAATACCGTTCGCAGTTCATGATGGCTCATCATTTTCTGGTGAATATGATCTTGATGCAGAAGTTGCATACAACTGCATACCAGGTTACCATAAATTCAATGCAAAAGTATATTCAAAAAATTAACTCATCTGACAACTCGGTTTTTAGGGGCTCTCAATATCGAAATGTCTACTGAATCGAAAAAACGTTGCCCAGTGGTTTGGACCAGACTTACGATGCAAAGGTAACAATAGGAGACAATCAGTTTTTACAATATAACACTTTAGCGCGAGCTTGTCCTGACCCAGGAGATATCGAAAATGGAATGAGAGAGGGAGATACATTTGAGTATCCACATCATGTGAAGTATTCATGTAACCCAGGATTCCTACTTGTCGGGTCGAGTTCTCGTCAATGCTCAAGTAATGGGGAATGGACAAATGAGCCTGCCAACTGCAAAGGTAAGATTTTTATGTGAACTAAAAATTATGAAAAACATCAAATAAACATGTTTCTAGAATTGAAATTCGTATCCATGTCAAAATGAATAAATCAGTGACGTCTAGTACTATGACATTAACAAAAACTGACATTCACGAGTTGTACAATTTCACTTTACAAATCAAAAAAAATTGATACGAGACATAAATTATATTCCAGCAACGGAATGCTCACGTCCATCAAGTCCACTGCACGGAAAAGTTGTTGGAAGTTCTCTGACTTACCAATCGGTTGTCACGTACTCCTGTGATCATGGCTATCGTTTGGTAGGCCAAGTGCAAAGAATTTGTTTAGCTGAAGGGATTTGGGGTGGAAATGAACCCAGATGTGAAGAAATCCGCTGTCCCATTCTGCCACCACTTCCCAACGGATATATCGAGGGAAGTGAGACTTCATTTGGGGCTGTTGCGGTTTTCAGGTAGAAAGCAATTAGTAAAAGAATACATTTCGAAATATATTTTCAGGTGTCTTGAAACAATGACACATGAAGGAGCATCCAAAGCGAAATGTATGGAGGACGGACAATGGAGTGCTCCTATGCCACGATGTTTAGCTTCTTGCAAAGTTCCAAATATCCAGAACGGAAGGATTAAAGATAAAATAGAAGGACAACTTATTGCATCAGGTAAACGATATTTTGAATACACCGCTTCAGAAAAAAGTATATTCAGGATCCAAAGTAATAGTGGAATGCAACAAACAGCATGAAGCAAACATTGACGAGCGACTAATTTGCAGCAATTCCACGTGGTCACATGTTCCTGTTTGTAGTCCCTGTAAGTTTGCAGGAAATTAGTACAAAATGATTCTGTTTACTTCAGTGAGCTGCCACAACTGGCCTCCCAGGGTACCACATGCCAGGATTTTGTTCTCCAAGTCTTCTCATGGCTCAATCGCAAAGTATGAGTGCAATAATGGATATCACCCGAACAGAAACAATCAAATTATTAAGTGCCTGTACGGAGAATGGACAAAAGATGGACCGCCGATGAAGTGTCTACCAAGTGAGATTTCGAAAACATTTGATTTCATGCAGTCATTATAATTCAGGTTGGTGTGAACATCCGAGTAAAACATATGGAACACTTCCTGGAGGTCAAATACTACTGGAAGGAATTCTTGGAGCATATGAGTTTCAAAGTTATATACAGAAAGTTGAGGAAGGTCGAGCAATTAGTTTTCAGTGCAGCAAAGGGAATTATTTGATAGGTGAGACTCAATATACTTTTGACATGTAGATCATAGTTTTAATTCAGGCCCGCCAAAAGCAACCTGTGTAAATGGAGAATGGATGCCAAAAGTGTCACCAAAATGTGTCTCACAAACCCATCCGATGATCGAAGGGAAAATATTGTGGGATCGTAAGAAACGAAGTTTGCCAAGTAGGGTAAAACGACAAATTTCTGAAGATGGTAAGGTTCAAATCGTGTGATTTTGATACACAGAATTCAAACATTTCAGAGTCATCGTATAACCGTCAACTATCAGGAAAATGTGGAATGGTGCCTGGAAAATTGGAAAGAATGATAATGCAGCATTCGGAAAATGGAATTTCGGTCTGTTGATAGTTGTGAATAGTTGTAAATAGTAAACGTGTTACTATAATTTTGCGTCTACTTCAAAACATAACAACTGACATCAAATACAACTTTCTGATAATTTCAGTTCTGACTATTAGTCGGAAATACAGCTTTATAGACAAATTAAAAATCAACTGACAACATGATAAAACATTATTTGAGAAATTTTTTTCGTTAAAATAATCTCAGAATAGTTCTGACACTGTAATACAATAACATAGGTTCCCACAGTCCGAATTCGGGAGCATTATGTGTGTTCAGGTGATTTGCAGGGACGGATACGAGTTTGCTAGCGAGAGAATCGTTGGAAAATCAACCTGTCTAGATGGAAAGTGGCAACCTGAAATAGCCGAATGTATTCCAAGTTTGTAGATAACATGAACAATGCATTCACCATATTGTTCCAGAATCTTGCCGAGTCCCTATTCGGCTCCATGTATTCTTTCTGAAAGCGGGTACTTCTCAAATATTGCAATCGAATGATGTAGTGGAAGATGGTACCACAGCACAAATGGCATGTCTGCGAGGATTTCATTTAAGTGGGAATGGTGTTCTGGAATGTGTGAAAGGAGAAATCAGAGAACAACTTGGGCATTGTGTTCCACGTAAGTATTTTATTTTCAAGATAATGAAACCATCATTTTTTCAGAAGAATGTGTGTTGTCAGAACTCATAGTAGGAAAGTACAACACAACTGCTGAAACTATCAAAAATGGTGAAAGTGTACTTCTGATGTGTACTGGTACAAACGTCACCATCTCGTGTTCAAAGGGTAGCCTAAACCCAACACCTTCTTGCCATGAAAATGGTAACTCTCTTACCAAAGCCATTCTAGTATAAAGTATTTCAGAATCTCGTTTTTGCATTGCACCTCAAGACACCACTCCTGCCATCATTTACAGATATCACGGGTTGAAGAAAACTCATATTGACAGATATCAGTCCGCTTATCCAAATGGAACTATATTTCAATTCAAAGTGTGTTGTTTATGTAGAACTCAGCAACATTAAAAGCTTTTAGTGTAACGATAAGGAAGAAGCTGGTGGTATCGAGTGTATCAATGGAGAATGGGTTAGCAATTTGTTGCCTTGTGGTGAGTCGTTAATTTCCCTTATTCGGATATTGAGCGATCTTCAGTTACAGCCAATATAACCGCCTGGAAGTCACCCACAAATGATGAAATGTGTGCGCCGTTGAGGATGGAGCCAAACCAAAAAATATTCAATGTGGAAAATTATGTACCTCATCCTCTCCATCTTTTCGCGCATGGAACCATATTGAATGTAAGCAATACTCCTGCTGATTTTCACCTGGTGAGTGTTTTTATTTCAGGTCGGCTGTCTGACTACCAGTGATTCCGCGGAGACAGTCCCAATCAAATGCAGACGAGGGAAATGGGGATACAAGAAAAAGTTGAATTGCTCGAGAAGTAAGTGATTACTAAATGATGTATACATGTGTAAAGTTTTTCAGTTGAAACAATATGTACTCTGAAAATGAACATCAACTCCCATACCGTCATATACCACACGCAAAAGAAGGAAACAGTACTTTTCAACCAAAACTTCGAATCTGGATCAAAGTTATTATTCCGATGTGCTAATATCGGATTAGAGCAATTGCATGGGAAGAAAGAGCTACTTTGTTATAATGGAGTGTGGAGTAGTCCTATTCCTTATTGCATCCCTATACAAGCTAGCGGTAAGTTGCAGAATTCTCATTTCATTCATTACCAGTACGATTAAGGAACAAGTGTACCCATAAAATATTCCGTCACTCATGGTACACACGCAATTTCATCGAAAGGCGAACTGATTGTCTCCAGAGCGGCTAATGTGAAATTGGCATGTCTTACTGAAAAAGTGGCATCGGATCCAATTTGGGTGAGGTGATACAAAAGTGGCTAAACTGGTTAGATCCTTCAGAAAGTCACATCCACTTACCGCTCTTATCCAACACAATGGACGAAAGCAAAAACTGGAGATTACGATGATATTGATGGTTTTGAAGTGAGTGTTTATATGACACGCAGATCATAGAAAAATAAAATTGCGTTATAGGTTACAATAGCAAGTGCTCAACCATTCGATAGCGGAATGCTTCATTGCGTTTTGCCTAACGGTGCTCGCAATTCTATAAAACTGGTAGTAAACGGTATTTTAACAATTATTAATTGACGATAAGATTTAAAAGTTTCCAGAGGATAAATGCTCACTCCCTACTTCTTCACCATATCTTCAGACAGACTTGTCCAGTCCTACTCTGTTTGTCGGAACAGTCGCTCAGTTCTCTTGTCCAGCTGGTTATTTCGTTGAAGGAAACTCTGTTTCCACTTGTTTAGAAGACGCTACTTGGAGTCATACCGTTCCCAAATGTGTTGGTAAGATGTTCAAACCTCAGAAAATCATCATACATGTATATTTCAGCGGCGCAGTGTCCTGCAGTTTTTGTGAATGGAACAAGAATGAGAGTTACTGTGACATCTTATAGAACTGGAGGAGTAGCACACTTCAAATGCCATAAAGGGTATGTTCTAAGTTTTTAGTTCAAGTGAACAGAATGAGAACGAGAAATTTCATTCTGCAGGAAATGATCGGCTGTACCTACAATTTTCCAGATTCACACTAATTGGAGAAAGAAATCTGCATTGTACAAATCAAGGATCTTGGAGTCACGACTTCCCACATTGCAACGTAGTCAACTGTCCACCTCTTCTCCCACCTGCAAATGGTCACTTCATCGGAGAGCCTAAGGAAATCTACACAAAAGGAGACATTGTTCTGCTTGGATGCCTTCCGAATTACATGTTGACCGGTGGAGACTTTGCTGTATGTCAAGCAGACGGAGAATGGAGCGAGATCAAGACAAAATGTTTGTTTTGGACGGTGTTGAATAACTAGTTTTGTTCATTTTCAGGCGATGGATATTGTAGACACCCGGGGCAGCCTGATCACGGAGCGACTACTACTATTGCAAAAGATTATTATTCAATTGGTGAAAAGATTGTATTTTATTGCCCTTCCCAAAATTACAAATTAAGTTCTGACAATGTTCTAATTTGTACATCACCTGGACAGTGGTCGAGACGTCTCCCACTCTGTCTGCCATCGAATTCTTGAAATTGGCTGACTAATTTATAAAAATTCCATTCCCCCCTACCCATGCTGTCTCAAGCAACATAATTTTCAATTTGGCTGTCGCCTATGGAATGGAATGAAGATTCATTTATGAAACCGTCTGAATAAATCTGCTTTTTTGAGGAATTGGGTGAAGTGCGTGTATGCAAATAGATGCTAATCATGTTCGGGTTTCCACATTTCTCTATTCCCACTTTTTCTCATCCATATGAACCCGGACCCGTAGGAGGAGAAGAAGAAGGACAGATTTTTTGGCGGACGAAACGAAACGGGCATTGCGTAAGGCTTCAATAACAAAAAGGAGATAAATATCATTTCGTCCAATGAATTGGTTCGTATCCAAAACTGGATCTTACCACAATGGAAAACTGTCGGTGGTGATAGTTTTCGAATCGGAAAAGTTAAAAGAGAACTTGTGGAAACGAACAAGGATGTATCATCTTGTACTTTCCATCGTGACATCCAGTACACATTATAGCACTTTCGAAACATTTGAAAAAGAGTTCTCACTTTCTGATATCGAAAAGAATGAGAAGCAACAAGATGATGACTCACTGAATAATGTTCTATTATCTTTTCTCATAGTCAGCTTGTCTCAAAATAGAAAATACGATTATGCAGAGACCGCTAACCTCACTTTAAAGTGCTACTTTCACTGATGGCATTCCTCTTTCTTCCACTTTAGCTATTTCAACTACTGGTTCACACTTAGAATTCCGACTGTCAACTTTTGTTTACCAAGAAAAGGTCATACCATCTATCTTTGGCATGTATCAAGATTGTAGATGTTGATACTACTCAGCCGAAAAAAAAAGAAAAGAAATGAGAAAATGCAAATTGAAAAAGACATGAAACCATGAATGTGGCGTGACGTAAGCATTTCAAAAAACTTCGTTTTTGATGGTTCCG
This sequence comes from Caenorhabditis latens, assembly GCA_002259235.3. Lineage (NCBI taxonomy): Eukaryota > Metazoa > Nematoda > Chromadorea > Rhabditida > Rhabditidae > Caenorhabditis > Caenorhabditis latens. Next base: position 15,162,530 of record CM056097.1, on the reverse strand, counting down.
GTTTGTTATGTCTTGTATTGTTGAGACCTGAAACATCTATATTAGAATCCGAATTTCAATTCAGATGACTATTCTCATGCAATTCAGCAATTTTGAATGCATATGCCAAATTTCTGAAAGAGTTTTGTAATGAGAAACGAGAGAACACAGTTTTAATTTCAAATTTTTTATTTTTAGGCAATTTTATCCGTATGAAAAAACTTGCAACAAGCGCAAGCTGAAATAATACAATGGATAATAAACAAATTAATATCCTGGGGCGGTTCTTGGTGGTGGGCAGTGATCGCAACCTCCTGGGGCTCCGGTCTCTCCATCGGCTCCATTGTCTCCGTTGGCTCCTGGTTGTCCTGGGGCTCCAGCAGATCCGTTGTCTCCGGCTGGTCCTTGTGGTCCTTGGGATCCTGGGTTTCCTGGGGCTCCTGGGGATCCGGCTGGTCCAGCTGGTCCGTCTGGTCCTGGGGCTCCTGGGGCTCCGGCTGGGCCTGGAACCTCGACAACCTTTCCTGGGGCTCCTGGAGCTCCGGCGTTTCCTGGGTGTCCGTCTTGTCCAGCTTGTCCTGGGGCTCCTGGTCCTCCGGCGTTTCCGTTGTTTCCTGGGGCTCCTGGTTGTCCATCGGATCCTGGGTTTCCGTTTGGTCCCTTTGGTCCGGCTGGTCCTGCTGGTCCGGCTGGTCCGGCTGGGCAATCGAAGCAGAACTCGTGGTGTGGGGCTGGGGTGGCGGCTGGTCCGTCTGGTCCGTCGTTTCCTGGGGCTCCTGGTTGTCCATCAGATCCATCCTCTCCGTCTGGTCCTGGTTGTCCTGGTGGTCCAGCAGCAGAAACTCCGCATCCGCAGCATCCTCCTTGGTGTCCAGATGAGACTGATCCTTCGACTCCGGCGCTCTCGTATCCAGCTTGACGGCGGGAACGGAGGGCTCCTCCAGAGACCTTAGCGAGAACTTGGGTACGGGTCACTTCTCTCCAGATGTTTCCAGATCGGGATCGGCAGAAATCAACCTCGGATTGCATAACGGATTGCATGTGTTGCATGTAGTTGTAGAGCATTGGGGCGGCAATGACGCACACCAATGTGGCGGTGAAGGAGACGGCGACTCCAACAAGAGCCACACGGCGGAGAGAGCTAGCCTCGATTTCGAGTTGTTTCTCGTCAGACATCTGGAATCAGAAACTGATGAAACAAGAATGCAAAAGAATTGAATACAACTACAAGCTAATATCTCAAAAGAATAAGGCTAGGTAAATAATGAATGCCAGGAATGTGGATACTACCCCTGAGAAAAGTCAAGGGGTGTAAAGACAAGTAAGAGATAGGAAAAGAATGCTTACCGTATTTGGTTTGATGAGATTGCCCACCTGCTTTCTGCCCTTCATTCCTGCCTTTTATACTGCAGGTAGGCGGGCGATCTGGCAAAGGTGAGAGGCGCCGAGGGTGTGTACATCGAACAGAGACGGCGGACAGGCTAGCTACGAAATAGCAAAGAGGAAGAAGCGAGACTGGCATGCCAAGGTCGTGACGCCGTTTCAGAATAGTTTTTCTCTTCTCATCTCCTGATGCTCTTTCATCGTTTTTCTGGCCACCCGCTGATGTCCACCGATCTTGGTTATCGTTATCAACGACCTACGGTTTCTCGTATCTTCTTTTCATTCTTGCAAAGTATCAAGTGGTTGGATGACTTGATAGTAAACGACGATGAACCCGGAACCGGTAATTGAAACCACCACCGTAATTATTTATCACGGAGATCTGAAATCAAAAAATCCAAAACAGTAAATTCTTCTGTCTTCTGTCACATTCCGATTGTTTCTCATTGACAATGACAGTTAAGAATGTACTGTATTCATTGTCACTGGATGTGCCAAGTTTAATAATACGACCACCGTCGTTGTTGACTGAACTTGGATTGACTCATTCTTTTTTCCTTTCACTTCTAATTTAATTTTCAATTCAAATGTTCAGTTCAAATTACACCTCCATTTTTCAATTAATTTTTTTACCAGAAATACCCTGAAAAAAACTCCCGGATGAGAAAATATCTGACGTCTCGCCATAATTCCAACATTTGGCGTTTTCTGCCATTTAGAGATTGGGAAACGTCTGGATGCATTGTCGAATACCTACACAAATTAGCCGTGAACATCAGATGCCATCCAGCAGTGCTTCAGTCTTTTGTCTGTCGGGACGTAACATCTTAGGAGAAAGTAAGGACAAGACTTTTGCCTCGTCTCAAGCTTTAATTTAATAAGACATCCTCAACAACAGATTTCCGAGACGACCGGATTCAAAAACGCGGATGGTTTCGGTTTTGGTTCTTTGCTGAATGTGCGAACGAACACTCATTCGATTAGGGATTAACAGATTTTCGTCATCCTTCTGTTCTTTAAACGACGCTGCCACCAGAAATGGATTCTACGGGTGTTCGCTTTTTTGTTCTTCCTATCCGTCAAGTGAAAACACTCGGCGTCTCAAAAAATTATACAATAACGCGATCAACGTCATCTGGTCTGAGAAAAAGTGTTCCGTGATGGTATAATACTTTCGATGCTTCTTGCATTGTTGCATGCTTCACAGTGTTCTTGCATAAATTCATTCTCTTTAACATTCAAATTTCTTCCTCTTCCCCATCTTTCGTCCGAAGTGCAACAAGGGGGAGATGAGAAGCCACAAAAACTGTTGTAATACAACCTCAAAAGGAGAAAACGATAAATCACAAAATCTGCGAAAGGTCGAATATTCAAAAGAAAAAGCGCCTACACGGGCTTCTTCATTGTTTTCTGTTTCCCTCTGATGCCACTCGACTCATCACACAAAAGCCCGTTTCTTACACAGTTTTTTTGGGTTGCCTGGTGGTAGTGCCGTTTGACGTCTAATTATCATTTTGTGAAAGGTGGAGGAGGCAAAAAAAGGAGGAAAAAGGACGCTCATGTACCCGAATAAGGAAACAAGGGAAGAAAAATGAGGAAAAGGAAGCAGAAATCCAAAAGAAAAAGTCCGTGCGGTTTCTTTTTGCAATTGGCTAAAAAAGAGTTTTCACTTGTTGAATACATTTTCGTTTTGATACGTAAATGTTGCGGTCACATGGATAAGTGACAAAATTGAAAATGTCTGGAATGGTGTTATTATCAGAAATTTGTGAATATCTGGACAAAGAGTGTAACATTTTGAGCACATTTGCAGGAATCTGAAAAAATCATCTTTGGTTTTTCAGTCAAATTACAACTGACAAGAACGGTCACTCCACCATACCAACCCAAAAAACCTGGTTGTTATCTGATTTACAACTAGCTTGTATCCCATAACTTTCGTTTGTACCTCTACCTGTCAAATTCAAAATTCTGTCCATTTCTTTTTTTCATTTACTATCTCCCAAGGTCATCATTGGCCGTAATCATGTTTACTTTTTTATATGGGCAGTAGCCGGCCACCACCCGTACTACTAGCTTTGATGTAATTGGTACCAAGGTTGGTCAACTGGCTATTTGAAGACAGAAAGGAAAGATAAAAAAGACATTTTGATGTGGGGTTGTTTCAATTTTAACATCCGTATCTGATTCTTACAACTGTGGTATTTTGTCTGTAAATAAACAAGTGGGCCACAAAAACAACAACCAACTTAAAGAAACAAAAGCAAAGAATTCGATGAATCTGTGAAAAAAAGTAACGCGGGCAACGATCCTGTTCTGTTCACATTCTTTGGTCTTACTGCTCATTTGCATATATTACAAACGAATATTCGGATACACTTTTGCAGGAATCTTGTCGTTTTTTTGGTTTTTTTTATTGCAAAACTAAATTGAAAACACAGTGGGATATCGTTTTACACTGGGAATTCACATTCATCATGTTTAGCCTCAAGGTTAGCATTCTTGGGCAGAAATTGAATACAGTCCTTGCTTCAAATCTGACATTAATCTTTGTGTTGTTCAGATTGAAACTAGTTATCCCAGTGAGTGACATTCCACGATTATAATGAAACTTTTGAAAAATCATGAATAATTCATTATCTTAACTTTTTTCTCATCTGAATGTGTGGAAGAATCACCCCATCAACCCATCAGTTCCAATCGTTTCCCACGCGTCTTCTGTCCAGTCCTGTACAGACTTTTTTGACAATGAAACCACAATACAAACCAATTAATGGGCCATTAGGTCCGAGTCACCATCAAAATCGGGTAGCAACAACATTGTCGCAAGAACTTGGGTGTGAATCGAACGAATGTTCGTTCAAATGTGTGATTATTTTGGTGATTAATGTAAGATTCCATAAATAATTTGGGTTATTCCATTGTATTTGATAAATGGCAGATGGTCTATATTTATGGGATTCTTCCAATTTTTTCTCAAACAACACTGGAAGAATGAAATTCAAGTTTTGTTATCTTTCATTGGGTTTGGGTTGGGTTGGGTAGACAGAATCAGAAAGTGAAAGTACAACTTAGTATGTGTGAAGTTGATAAATGTGAATAGTTTGAAAACACCTTTTACTGGTTTTTAAAAAGAAAAGTTTGAGATGTAGCAAGAGAAAGCGTTTTTAGGTTTAATGATGTGGATATCTGAAAGTTTTTATATAATAAGAACGTTTTCAGATTCTTTATTCGCTTCCCAATCGAAATCCTCTTTCTCAACTAAACACCAGGAACTGAATTACGTAACCACACTTGTTTTCCCACTTATCCTATCAAATTGGGAACGCATATCTCTCCGTTTGGGAAATGTTTATTCTGCAAATCAGATCATCCAATTACATCACATTATACCGATATTGCCTTGATATTTTACGTTGATTATCACAAGCAAGAAGAAGAAAACGGTCAACTTCCTTCTTATTGCATTCTTCCCGTACAATATCTGCCACCCATAATGACGGTTTCAATCATTTCTCAAGGTTACCTTTCTGATTCTAGAATCAGAAAAAAAAAAAAAAAATTAACCAAATTTTTCTTCGTGTGTTTCGGTGTGATCTGATTCGATTCAAATAAATCAAAAATCTACGTTTCTGTCTACTACCCCATAGTATGACGCGAGGTTTGGTCACTCATTTACTTGGACAAAGGAAACTGAAGTTTACTAATGAAAAGAATGTCATGTCTTCCGTGTTGACTTTTTGATAGTATTTCGAGGTTTCCTGCCGACACCCAACACACAAGACAAAAAAAACGACAGAGGTGGCCGTCAAATAAGACTGATACCGATAGATTCACCGTACTCAAATGAAAGAAAAATGGAAGAAACAAGGCCACAGAAGTCGTTCCGAATTTATGTTTCTCATGTAGAAAAACTATTTGTTTGACGAGTAGTTGTAGGAGTAACAGAAATAGTAGAGTAATTGGAACTGCTTTTTTGTCTCCGATTGAAAACACCATTTCGTAATCTGATGTGATTGTGAACGATTTCGACCTTGTCAATTTAATTCAAATTCCGTTCCATGTCAAGGAGTCATAAAACGGAACAAACCAATTCCAGGGTTCCTCATCCCCCAGAACTGACCAGACAAGGGTTTACAGACATGAAGAAATTGTTCAAACGTGCAACATAACAATTCAATTGAGCAGACACAAGTCATAAATGATTATATGGAAGTGTCTATGAGATGGTCTAGTTTGTAGTGAGCATTGTAATGACTACTTATTCTGACAGATCACATGCGAGGAAACTGCTCACTGATGACTATGATAACAAATTGCGTCAGCATAAATCAGAAAGTACAAGCTGAAACAATACAACAATGACAATTATGTTTTCAAAAGATCATGTTTATTGAAAGTTTCAATGAGCAGCTAATAATATCTTAATAGTCCAAATGAAGTAATTTGTCATTGCGCTGTCTCAAAAAACAGTTGAACATTTTATGCAGTCTCAAGCAATAATATCAAACTCGTGTTATGGGTAGTTAATATTTTAGCCTGAAAGTACATCCTGAAAATCTGTAACAAAAATAATTTCCCAATGTGCATGAGGCAAAGTTTATTCTGATGTTTTCAATGGTATGCTACCTACATTTCTATATGATAAAAAGTTGTTTTGACAAAAGTTCAAATTTCAAAGTTTATTTGATTAGCAAATGCTCAAAAACAGTATGCAAACAATGGAATGGTATAATCACATGTTATTAACATCAAAATTAAAATTGTTGTTCCTCTTTGGCGGGGTGAAGTGGTGGAGCAGTCGTTGGGGTCGCTGGTGGAGGAAGAAGTGGGGCTCTCTCATTGTACGTTGGATTGTGGATATGATCGTTACCATCAAGACGTTCGTATTGGTTTCGTTGTTTTACTTGGTAGACAATCATGATGATGAGAGCAACAGACAGAAGGATGCAGAGAGCGAGGAGAACCCAAGTGACGGTTTCCCAGGCAGCTTTTCCGGTGATTCTGGACAAAATCAATAATTACTGTAATAAAACAGTATATTAATACTTACTCGTCAAGAATGGTAGCTTTTGGAGCAATATCCACTGGAATCTCATTGAGATTTGGTGGACTTCCAGGAGCTCCGGCGACTACTACGGCGGGTGCTTCCGCTTTCTTCTCATTCAACACCTCTTTCAACGCTTCTTTGTCAAGTTGGGCACGGACTTTATCTGATACTTCGTTCTCGATCTTATTCTTCACACCTTGTGAGATCATATTCTGAAACATAGTAAATTGAGACAACCCGTTTATTCGAATTCTTATTGAGTACCTGGATAAGGTCAGTGAGCTCGTCTTTCTTTTGTTGGTAGGTGTTAGCCTGTTCGCCGACAGTGTCACGTTGTTGCTTGAGCTCAGTGAACTTCTCCTGGAACACAATTCGTTTTTAGATAACTGTAGCACAACTTACGTAGATTTCTTGCTGCAACACCTTTTGGTTTTCCTTCTGTTCAGCGATACGTTGGTTTTTCTCATCAACACGACGTTTCACTTCAGCAGTTACCAAATCCTTGACTTGAGCCAACTCATTCTTCAAATCTTCCAACTTTTGTTTTCTGCGCTCATCGAGTTTTTCTTTGGCCGCATTGATTTGTTGTTGAAGTTCTTCCCGTTGTTGCTGGAGCTTCTCAGCTGACTGTTTCCATTGCTGAAAACGAATTATGAGAAAAATTCTCACCAGAAAAGTGTCTTTACCTCGATTTCTTGTTCCCGTTGTTTCTCCTTTTCGTCTCGTTTTTGCTTAATCTTATCAGTGACACTTTTCACAAAGTTATCGATTTTCTGAAATGAAACTATAAACTTTTGCACGTGCGTTACCTCTAAATACCTCTTGTTTCTCTTGTTCCTTGGCTTCCTTTTTCTCTTTCAGATTTTGAACAAATTCTCCGACTTCTTGGGAAACTTCTTTCCATTTCTGGATTGCTGCCTCAGCCTCAGCTTTCTTAGCTTCCGCCTTTTCTTGTTTCTCTTTTTCAAGTTCTTCGGCTTTCTGTTTGACAGCATCCGAAACAGCGCTCAAAGTTTCATTCAGTTTCTTCTGAGCTTCCTCTCGATACTTGTCTCTGGCAGCTCTTGCATTTTCGAAATTCACTCTCAACTCTTCTTCCAGAGCTTTCTCAGTGTCAATCACTGACTGGAAGGTATCTGCGAGTGAATAGTATCGTACTGAAGAAACAGTAGAAATCGCAAAGAGAAGAAGTAGAACAATTGAGAACGATCTCATTCTGAAAGAAAAAAATCAATAAGAGAGTTAAACAAAGTAGTAGACAAGAGTGAACTAACTGACAGGTAGAAAGAAAAAGAGCCCCATATTGAGCGTCGTATCTTATCAGTCAATTGGTATTTGGCTCCAAATTACCGTCCGCCCAGCATGTTGTTGATTGAGAACAAGCAAATAAACACATCATGGGTTAGACCTGAAACTGGTGTCTTCATTAATGATCACAACTATGATGGGATTTTCAAGTTTCAAACTATTTTTATAGGTCTGCAGACTCTATTGAATTGTTGTTTTGTCGAATTATGCAGAAACCATGAAATGTCACACAAGTATATCTTCAGAGACCTCCACTTAAATATATTTTACTGGTACAATCTAAAAAAGATTTGTTTTTCGATATGAACTTTATTCAAGAAGCAATTATCAAATGTTTTTAGTCAAAATAAATCGGATCAATAAGCATGCAGAACTGGGGTGAAATTAGGAAAACGGAAATGGAACGATAATGAATACAAAGCAGAAATGTTCGGAAAAAAATCAGAGGAATTCAAAGAAAAATATGGAATTTCAAGAAATGGAAAATGAAAAACGGAACATGAATCAAGTCATGACATGTGAAGAATGAAAAGTGGCAAATGGAAAATGGGAAATGGAAGAAGAAAAGTCACCTTTGGTTTAGAGAAATCTGGAACCGGAAGATACAAAGAATAGGGGATAGAATTTTAGATGGACAATCTTTGGCGAGTATAAAAATATGGGCATTGGATCATTAGTTAGCGTAAGATAGATAGGTAGATAGGACAGGTTGAATGAAATAGACAAAGTAGACAAAAGGCAAAAAAGACAATACATTGAGAAAAAAAAGACAAAATGTATGACAATGTAGGATTAACTGGAGAGAGCAATGTATAGCAAGAATAAAAGTGAGAAGCTGAATTATGGGAATATATATAAAATAGCACAAGGAACAAAGAAAATAGAAAAAGAAAAAAATGGAATCATTCGTCGACATCGAAGTCAAAAATTGGGTCGGTCATATCGACGTCGTCGTAGAGATGAACTGAATGGACACTGGCGAGGAAACCGTCGACCAACTCATCCGGCATTTCCGCTAATTGTTCTTCTGGCTGGAAATAGAGGACGTTAGAGTCCACAAGAGAATTGAGGAAGAGAGCAATATTAGCAGCATCGTTAACATCGAACCTGCGCCCACGTTGTTGTTCCTCTCCTTGCTCCTCTTCCTCGTCTTCCAGTTCCTCATCAGTTTCTCTCTCCAAGCGTGGATCTGGTCCCTCGTCAGTAGCGTAGTCAGATTCGCTCTCATAAATCGGAGGTTCGATTTCTACTCCGTTTTGCCAGAATCTCATAGGTGCTTCTGCCGCTTCCCCTGTTGGTAATGGAATTCTTCGGCGTTCAGAAGAGCGAACTATTGTGGTGTTAGAGTTGGCGCAAACATAATCCAGGTAGGTTCTAACGAACTTTCCAGCCATAAGCAATGCGAGACTAGACGATAGTACGCTTGGACCACTTTCATAGACATTTCTTGCATTGGAAACTTCGAGTTCCGTGTTCACAATACGAGAAAAGATAGTAGCCAAAAGTGGCGCTTCGTAACCTTGGACACGTTGATTAGTTCCAAGTTCTTCCCTTAACTCTGCTTCAAATGCACTAGAAACATCGTACGAAGTTGGAGCCCGTTCTGCGCAAGCCATCATCATATGAAGTTCTTTGAAGAGAATATCTCCGACGGTTTTTGCCGGTGTGACTTCTCCGATGGCATTGTCGGCAACCTCGTCCAATTGCATGATACAAGCAGGGTTCACGAAGAACGGCAAGTTGGAGAAGAATGACGAGGTGCCGATACATGAGTTGCTACGGAAGAACGCAATTCCTCTGGAAAGTATGAATTAGATGTTATAATTAGGAGTAGTAACTTACTCATCCCGTGGCCACACTTCCGGAGCATGTCTAGCGTAGTGAAGTTGTCTGTTCAAACGGAATCTCTCCTTCTGCTGCTCTCGCAAGTGCCACATCATGGTTTCTGCTTCCTTAGCAATAGCTGGTGGGAACTGATCGGAAGAAATATCCATGATGAAACTTTGGTAGCTTGCTGGTCCCTCTGGTACAACGGTGGTATAGTGCTTCTCGCAGATCATTTCCTGTGTTGTGTAGAACTTCTTGACCGCAATATGAATTTGTTCACGGAGCGTCTCCAATGCTTGCGCGATTTCTGAATCCAAAGTATCACGGTAGCAGCGTTTCTCAGTGGTCAATTTGAAGAAGTCAACAGCAGCCTTGAGCACCTGAAAGTTTTTATGATGAAGCTTTAAAAATGGGACAGTTTCACTCACAATTGGAGGAATGGCTTCGCCGTAAAGACCTTTCTCTTTGTCTGCGTACAAGCCGAAAACCTTCTGAAGAATGAGCAACAATCCATCCAATGTAGCGAGAAGGCCGATCACTCTGAACTTCTGCTTCAGCTGGTTCTTGTGGGCGTGGTACAGAGTGTTCATCACTTTACGTTTCTTGACTCGAACAGCTCCGCAGATGTCATTGAATTGTTCGAGGGTTCTCACGTAAACAACGTTGGCATCATTTTCCTGGCCATCGCTTTTAATAACCTTGTGGGTTCGAACGAAATCTTGACGAAGTCTTCTCTCATTGACTTGGAGACATTCAGAAACCGATTTTGCGTCAGTTGGAGTTCTTGGGAATGGAGTCTTTGGATTCCAAAGGAAGTTGAGCTCTTTCTCCTGCTCTGCGGCAACAATTGCACCGCGAGTGATCGACATCTCCAGTTGATTCATACGAGCAATTGTGATGAATTTAGCGAATGCTAGTTCATATCTGGAAAATTGAAATTATATCATTTTTATCCTCTGTAATGCATTTTGTGTATTGGTTTATCACTCACTCTCCAGAAATAACAGATCCGGCGAGCCATTCGTAGTCGAACGGTTGGTACTTCTCAATATTCTTCGAGTCATATTCAATGACTTTCTCTCTACGAAGCATTGGCAGAAGAATGCGATAGTGATCACGGAGAGAAGTGGTGATTCTATCACGAATATAGAGCAAGAATGTGAAATTGGTGACGTCCACAACTTTGCTATTAGAACACGAACGTACAGTAGGATAGTAATCATAGAATGCGTCGATCACTTCACACGAGGCAAAGGAGCGAAGACCATTGTTGAATTCGCTCTCCATCACAGTCCCAATCCAATAGTACATCTCCTTGTATGTCATCATGAAGTTCACATAGTTTGCGTACTCCACACGCTTCTCTCTTTCCGGAACCACGCTCCAAAGATTTGCTGTGATACGCGAAATGTTCTTTGATAACATTGTACGTCTCTCAACGTATTTCTCACTGATGAATCTCGCTTGCTCCAGAACCAGCTGTAAATGATTTCAGAACCCTGTAAGACGCTACCTGAGCTTACCTTTCTTTTGACTGTGGCGCTACGAGTATACTCGTGGAAATCATTGAGAGATTTGAAGCGAGGAATACTTTCCGGATAGAGAGGTTTGGCATAGCTGGACAGACGTCTTGGAGCATCGATATTGTTGTGCACACACCATTTGCTGATGACTACGAATCCGTCCACCGGTTCCTCCACATACAACCCATCCTCCGTTGGCCAGCCATTGGCACTGAAAAATTTTACTTTCTGATAATGTTTCTACTCGAAAATCTTGCTTTCTAATTTGACATGGAGATACTACATGCAGATTCTAAATTATTTATAACTTACAAATGATCCGGAACGAGTGGTATTTCAGAAGGATCCTCTGGCGGGACCGGCCTGTCGTTACGTGACATAAACCCTGAACAGATAGTTATTAAAAAATTGATAACCGGAAAATTGAAAGAGATAGATATATTGGAGGAATCGAACCAATGAAAAACAACAAAGAAATAAGTAAACTACACCAGTCAAACTTTATAGGTGTGTCGTTTTGAATGGAATCGCAAAGTTGAAGATAACCGGTCGCAATAACTGCTTAAAACCGAAAAATAGAACAAGAGTGGCACAGGGTTAGAAGAAGGAATAGGATAGTGTGAAGTATGGTTAGGTTACGATCGATAATGGCAATTAAGATATTTGCGGAATTGGAATACGGATATAAACATTTGGAAAAATGAAGAGACTAAACTGAAAGAAATATAGAAATGAATATTGTCAGCGAGAAGGTTATTGAAAAAGAAGAGAATCTCATTGAACACAGATTCATCTGTATCTTCTTCCTGTTTTCTTTTTCTTCGACTTCTTGGGAGCTTTAGAGTGGGAGTTGGAGTTCTGAGGTTTAGTACTACTCTCAGCAACAGTCTGAGCACCATTCTGAACACCATTCTGTCGTTCTTGGAAAAGTTGAGCAATCTTCATCTTCACATCTACGATTTGCGGTGCTGGGTGGTATTCGTCATCATCGTCGTCTGGATTATCAGAGCGCACTCTTTTCTTTGGCAACGCCTTTCTAGCCTTTTGGATTTCTGCATGGTCTTTGTACGCCTTTATAAAAATTTCAACGCCATTAAAAGCCAACTGTCTTGCAGTTTGAGAAGATTTAGATTTGCGATCGGGATATTCGGCATGGTGTCCAGTGATTTCAAAGTCATGCTCAATAATGTCTCTAAACAAAGCAGCAAGTTGCAACGTCGTCACTCCATCAACGTCATTGCTTCCGAGAGCAACGAGAAAGTGTGCAGCATACTGATTATATAGATCATCGCTTGATGGAACACACTTTTCTTCGTCGGTGATTCTGTAGGCATGAGCAAGGATTTCATATCCTGCAAAGGATTCTGCTGTCATGCGGGTATGAATTTGAGGCGCGTCAGCAGTGACAAGTTCAACGATTTCTGTGGACATGACATCAGGGAAGTTGCAATGGAAGGCGTTGACTGGCTCTGCACAAGTGTTCAGCATCAATTCAGGAGTCCCACTGTAAAATTTCAATTAATATATTGAAACAGAGCTACTAACTAACCTTTTCCTTGGCCAATCATAGTAGCCTTGCCGAACTTGGAGGTATTGAGAGTATAGACGAACAAGCTCAAACTCCTCCCAGTGCAGATTTTTTATCATTTGATCTGCATGAATTGACAGCGTCGTTGGCAGATCCTCTTGCGTGAATGTGTACACAGAATGTAGCTTTTCAGTTAAGTCGCATTCGACTGGTGTCATACATTCGTTCTCACAGCTCACTGCCCAAGTATCATGCCATGAGCGAAGCAGTTCGCTGGACTTCACTCGGAAGTTTTCTAGAAGTTCCTCAATGAACGAGTTTAACGGAAATGTGTTGCATTGGCTCTCGTTGGTGTACTTGAAAACTTCGAAGCAAGCAGAGTAGACCTGTAAATTATGAATTAGCAATTGTACCTTATTTCGAATGTTTACCTCTCCAGAAAGAGCTTTTCCAAACATTCCGAGATCTTTGTCCATGAAGAATGCAAGTTCTTTGTGAAGTATTAACAAGTGTGCCTCGACCATAGATAAAGTTGCTATGATGCAATAATATGGAAGAGGTTTCTCAAGGAGTCCGCGAAGAAAGCAGTTGGCCACGTTCCGTTTCTTCTTCATTATATCACTACGCAACGTCAACATTTTGAGAATATTCTTGGCGAAAACAAGATCGGGATCATTTCCAATCTTTCCTTCCAAAATATTGGTGGAATGCGAAATGAGCTTCATCAGGCTTATCTCTCTATGCATGAGGCCTTTTGTCAGAAGTTTTCCACTTTCGACTTCTATCGGCAACGGAACTGATATGTGTGGAAGGTAGTCAATCTCTTCTCCGAGTTTCGCAGCTATGATATCATTGCGAAGCTTGCAGTGGTTCAGCTGAGCCATCCGTGACACACACAAATATTTGACACACGTCAGGTGATTTCTGTAATTTGGCATCATATTGCAGTTAGTAGACCAGCATACTCACGGTCCTGAAATAACGGATCCACAGAGCCATTCATAGTCGTACGGCGAATATCTATCGCATCCGATGTCTGCTTCCTTCTTCACCTGACTAGTGTCCTTCCCAGCTAAATGCAAGTAGTATCCGGTTGTATACTCCATGATTTCATCGCGTATAACCAAAATCTCTGAGAAATCTCGGAGCTCTGCCTTTCCGTCGGAAGCACACTTCTCCATCCTGGGAACAAATCTGATGATCTGGTCGATAACCTCACTCGGGAGCCATTCTTTGTTAGTTTCCATGATCTTGAATGCATATTCCAATAACTCGGTGTATGTGAACACCAAGCTAATAACGTTGCAAAAATCGAGACGGAGGTGCGGCGGTGGGATCCGTGTCAGAAGGTTTTCTTTGACCGTTTCAATTCGAATTCTTGCGAAGATTATTTTGAAGTGACAGTTGTCATACAAAAATTGTTTACTCATGTTTTTCATCTGTAATCAAAAACGATGAAACGTCTGTGAACTTAGAGGAATACACTTACTTGTAAATACATAGACATATAATGCCATTCTCGCTCAAATTCTTGCAGTGATTTCCTTGTCGTTTTTGTTCCGTCGGCGGATGGTAATCCCAATTGTCCTAGGTCGCCTCTTTCTCGATACCAGTCGCGTAGGGGTTGATTGTCTGACGGAGGTTGTTCAGAAGGCCCCGCCCTTGATTCATCCATGCTGACTGAAAAGAAAAAATAATTGAAACCAAAATGAGGAGTATTTTAGGATTTGAGAAGAGAGGGCAAGTGGGAGGAAAGAAAACGTTCCGATTTCTACGCGTAAACAATTGAAATTTGTTAGAAATTCGTTGAAAACTGAAAAGGAATCATGAATTTCCATAAAAATTTGAATATTCCGGATTAGAACGGCCTAAAATAATCCCAAAAACAGCTTGAAAACAAGCAAGTGTTCAATCGTGTTATGAATTTATGAGTTCGTGGCGAGACCCGCCGCCCGTCGTGGCCCATGCGCCTTTAACTTCCTCGTAAATCGTACACATTCTATTCGTGCGTGCATACGTGAGTGACAGGCGAATACATCGCCGGCAGAGAGTGTCGTTTGGTGAGGGGAGTAGAGACTATGAAAATAAGAGAGAGAGCGCAATGTCGTGAGTGCCTATTGATCGGCTTGAGCGGCCGGCCGGGCAGCCCGTCGGCCGGAGAGGGGTTTGGCATGTGCAAATCGAATGTTGTCGACGAATGAAAAATACGAGAAGAGGGACTTTTCATCAATTCGAGCCACCAGCCAGAGAGGTATGTTTATTTCAGAAACGAGGGACGAATGGAAAAAGTGTGACGACGGGAGCGACTGAGGAGAAGAATGATTTCAATGGGTCGACTACTATCAGAACGATAGATAAACGATTGAAAAGAAAATGATGAAAAAAGAAGAGAGGCATCACGTTATCATCACAGGAAAGACCAAAGTGATACTGAAAACCAAAAATGAGGGGTTATTCTTTCCTTTTTGTATGCGAAAAACGGCACAGATAGAGTGCGGACGAGAGAAAACGTTCAGAAAAAAATTTGATGATGATAGAAGAAAACTGATCACGATCTCAATTTCGACGACAAGTGAAGAATAGAAAAAGAAAAAGAAAAAAGAAAAAAGAAGATTTTTATGGCCTTCAAAATGGGAATGTATGAACTTGAAACGAATTGTATGGTCGATCGATCGAACGAAAAAAGAAGATTGATGATGTTCTTGACGACTTACGACCAGTTTGTTTCAGGTTGGAAGTATTCGGTGAAAAGGGCGTGCCTTATCTTCGTCAATCCCATCTTACTTTTTTTTGAAAACTAACGAAGGGACAAATGATGATGCAATCCATGGTTGTATGAAGATCCAGTGTAGTTTGTGATAGCGACGTGCATGCCGAAAAGGTTCACTCTGTTCTGTGATATGATATTTAACGTATGAAAATAATATCATTTTCAACTGATTAACACAGAAACGGAAAAATGTGATAACCAGGAGTGCGTGCAAAATGAAAACCATAGGAGAATGAAACTGGAAAACGAAGAGAATGAGACCTAATACTTTTAGTTGATAAAACAGTTATGTTGTTTCGTATTGTTGGCAATAAACGATTTTTGACAAAAAAGAATGAACCATTTTTCTGCGAAAGTGAACCTAATATTGAACGTTTCTCAGAGAAAAAACCTATGAATACATAAGAAAGCGTATGTGGATGATTGGTTGCAATTTGCGACAAGATGCACGAAGTTTCTCCGTGTTTCTCCGTGCAGGAGTTTCCAATTTCACTTTTAATCCGAGAAAAAGTGAGGGGTTTCAGGAAATAAGACTTTGCTTGATTGAAATAGCAAACGTTGTCTATGGGGGAGCACTGGAATCAAACAACATGGGCTGAGACCAGGAGTCAACAGTGTTTGCAAGAAATGTTTACTTGGCAGAATTTTTGATTTCCAGGTGTTTTCGTCATAAAATTATAATTAGGGATTTAGTGGTAAAAAACACTAACGTTCGTTAAGCGGACTGAATCAACGTATGGGATATGGAACATTTGAAAGGAAAATTAGGAAAAATATGTAGTTTAAGCCAAGTTTGTTTTGTTCGGATACTTGTGTTGAATCGATTTACATTTTCAGACATACGGTTTTTAGAACTTTTTCTATGACACAAGGTTTTTTGAGGGAACTGTTGATTGCTGTAAAAATTTGCAGACAGATTCAAATTATGAAAAAGTGTTTTTTTCTGAAAACACTTTATTTTGTCATATGATATGGAACTTTAAATCCATCTGGAAAAGTTGATCAATATTTCCAATTGTTCAAGGCGGCCAGTTCTATATTTTTGTTTTTTTCTATTAATTTTTTACGATGAGATCAGAATTCAGCAAAGACTAAAAGGCGGTTCCGTTCAATTCAGTACCAGGGAAGTGTGAGCGTTTTTTATTTTAGAGGAACACAAGAAATTTTGATAAATTTCTGTTTCAGAGAGATACAGTAAGAAGAAAAAGTTAGAATTTTTGTAATATTAGATTTTAGTGAGTTCACCAGTTATTTACAAAACATCGCTTCTATTGCTTACCATTTTTTCTGATGAACACTAGCTAGAAAGTTGCAGGGCAACATACAGGTTAAAGATCTGAATATTTCTCGCCGGTATCAGCTGTTACTAGGAATGTGTAATTTGATCTTACAGTATTACCGTTCAATTCCAAGTTTTGGAGATTTCAACCAACCATTATATTTTTCAACCATCTAGCCGATTTTGTTGGTATGTTACAAGTATATTTCTTAACAAAGCTAGAGTTTGTTTATTTTAAAAAACTGTGCGATGAATCCCGCTCCTGGAAAAGATGAACATGGTATATTTCTCCGACTTGAAACATTGGAGTCTCTTTCATCATCCGACCCTTCTCAATCTATATATGCATCACTCTCCAATCCCCAAACACAACACAGACAATGAATCTCCAATAAAAACTATTCTTCTTTAAGGAGCAGGTGTTCGTGACATTATTTGCCAGTAACCTCGAATAATCCTCATGTCCTTGCCAGATGGGTACATATTTGCATGGAAAATATAGAAGCCACCTGCTCAACACCTGTTAATCTCATCATCCATCGTACTGTGAACATCCGTCATCTTGAAGTACATTCAGTGGATGGACGGCAAATATTCATTGTTGATATATGGTAATCTGAGAAATAAATAATTGCTTCTTACTGTCAAATTAAACCAGAGATGCTAATCAATTTGGAAAAACTGTTTTGAAATAATTTTGGAAAAATCTAGCTGTGTAAATGTTTCCGTTGTTCAGTTTCTCTCAAAGTTATTTCACATCAATCAAATCACAAAAATATTAAAGACTTATCACCTTCCCTTAACCAATGGCGTGATGATTTTCTGTCATATCTCATCTTATCATGTCAAAATCATGTCAACTAACGAACAGAATAAAAAACATATGTTGAACAACATCTATATGATGATAATCATCGATTCTCTTCCGTCACATTCCAAAATCCCTGTCCAAAAACGTCAGTCAACCATGAACAATATATAAGTGTTGATGCACTGAGTGAGATGAACGATAACATCTTCATTAAGAAATGCGAAGAACTTGAACGGTATGCAGTCTCTACACTCACATAGCTGTCAAGATCCCTAGTCGATTGCTGTAACGGCATGCCCAAATTTTTGTCTCCCACACAATCCCATGCAATTATTTCTAGATAAACTAAGTAGGCGTCGACGACCTTTTGAAGGAATAATGAGGTGCTTGTTAAGTGTATAATTTTCTTAACCCACCCTCAAAAGACATCAAGTGGCTAATGAGCAGACTGTTTTGGAAAAAGGAATACCGAAGCGGTAACTGCCTTTGTTCTTGGAAACTGCAGCAGATGGGTGATTAATGGGTATCCATCTCATCCGGGTTTTTTTATCGAGAAAGAAATAGATAGTCTATTGTGTTCTACCATCCAAATTGAAGATATTGAACAGTACACTTGATCCACAGAAAATGATCTACACCACATTGCGAAAACATTGTGCAAGATTTACTAGATACAATTTCTGTATCAAAATTTGATCCCGTATTTGGATATTACGTCAAATCCCCACAACCGTACACCATTTCTACCATTTTATCGTTTTGTTTTCTAGTAAACACTTTCTTTAGAATCGTCACGTTTTACAGCGATTTAAGTGTTTTATGATCATGCTCCCTCTGAATGTTTCGAAACCGACCAATAGTTTTTCGTCATCTTTTCAAACTTTTTTCAAAGCCAGCGATTGCAATCGGGACAAAGAACCAGATCATGCAACAATTGTATTCTTGCCTTTCACAATTACCATAACAATACTTCCTGGTCATCAAACATTATCTGGTCGAAAACCAAAATAATAGTTCCTTATCGTTTTTTGGTATTATCATAGTTTGCGAACTGTGTCAGCAGTTTAGGTGTTTGTGACACAGAATGCTGGCACAGATTGGCACGGCACAAGCTTGAAACATGGGAAAGTGGGATGATTATTTTGTTTGTTTCAGAGACGTTTCGATCTTCGACCTCCTTTCAATTACATCTAATCGTTGCATACGTCTCAATAGAAATGTGAAATGAGCCAATTTCATGTCCCCATTTTCTATTTCAGAAATGACCAATGGCGATCTGCACGCATAAAATGCATAAAATTATAATTGTTCCTTCTCAATGCGCCCCCGAACCAGTTGTCGAATCCAATCTCAATTCTCCTTACTAATGGAAGAGGAAGGAAGTACTTGATGGTCAAAACCGATGTGACAGCTGAATAGATTTCTTTTTATTCTCCGATTGACTTGGATTCAGAACAAGAGCAGCTGGCCGGCCCCATCTCAAAAGTTTTTTTCTCGATCGGTCTAAGAATAACTTCGGAAGTTTGACTTGACACCAAAGACACGAGACTAAGACTCCATTTTGTCTGATAACACCAAACTGATAACCTTCTTCACTGAAAGACACGAAAATTACAGGTTGTTGATGGAAAAGAGCAATGGAATTTGATTATTGAATAGAAAATGTCATATTTGACTACAGAAGTCGTATGATCTCAATGATCAGTCAACAGAAAGAATTTTCTGGTCTACTGATGTTTTCCCACAACAAAGGAATTGGCTCCGACCTACCATGCATTATATTACATCACTGTCAAACACAATGGTCCTCTCCAAATGTTCGCCGACTCTCAGTATACAATCAACTATAAATCCCTCGTCCACCTTTTCTCACCACCATCAAGACCACTATCGTTGCCACCACTCTTACCACCACCACCACACAATGGTCCTACCAAACCAACTGTCATAGTGATGTCATTTATTGTTGGAGACCATCCGTCTCTTTGTTGCTCTGCTCATTAGGTCTCTTTCTCTAACTCCCCGCTGAGCACAAACAAGACTCAGCACTTTTGACCTGCCCACGTGCTTGATCACTTCTTGTTATCGATCACACGACGAATCATCACAATTCATTTGTTTATGTGGGAGGTAATCGTGTGACCAGCAGATTGATTTTATAGTATTCGGTCACATTTCTGTCCCTGTTGTAAATAAACTTTCTGTGGTAAAGAGTGAAAAGGATTGGATTAAACAGAAGCAGATGCTAAAAAATTTTTTCTCGGAAAAGGTCCCTCAGAACAAGAAAGAGCCTGGGGAATGATTTATCCCTGGCACTCTCATAAACCAAACTTTCTAAATATGCAGCTACATTTAATTAGTATGCAATCAAGAAAATTTGTCATATTTTTTTCAGCAACTCCCCAATTTCCTTCAGAAATTCACCTGTTTTTGTCAGAAAGGAAGTATTACCAGCTGGCATACATCACTTTTTAAAACCATCAATTGAAACAAAGGCATCTGATCTAGAGTTACTCAAAAACAACATCACCTGTTCCCCAAATATCTAGAATCATGCGACAAATTGAAACAATTTCGGTATTCTTATCAATCATATATCCAGATCAAATATTTAAACGAAACGTGATAATTTTAACGATAAGCCGATGTTATCCTGTCGGCCCTTTCACCCCAACACCACACCTATGCGAGGCAATTGAGAAAGTGAACAACAGGAATTTGATCACGATCGGTACAGTACTAATGTTGCGGTCTTCTGTTGTGATGTCTTCTGAATAGTTTCAATTTGAGAAGACATCATGAGGGAAATGACGGTAATTCAAACTGGTCTTGACTACATACATCGAAAGTTTTCAACCTATGGACCCCCTCCCAATTCTATACAACATTCCTTTTTTGACTCCTCATCATTTTTTGAAACAATGTAGATGAAGAGAAGAAAAGATACCAGCAACATTTCCATAGGCTATGAAATAGTGTGTTGATGATGCGAAACGTTTCGTCGTGTTTCTCTTTTCTTTTGTCACGGAAAAATCGTCGACGCCCGTCGAATCGATCGAGTAGCATCGGAGAAGAGAAACCGATCGGCGAAGAGAGTCGGAGAGAGATGTAGAGAATCGGAGAAATTGACGAGAAAATCGAAAACACCACATCCAATGTGTGATGGGTAATGACGCAATTTGAATGGATTACACTACTGGGTCGGACTCGTAAAAAAACGGTGGCGACTGGTACCGATTTCTGAATTTGCCCCTCTATCTCAATTATGGAAACGGGCTATTTATGTCATTGAGAGTTGAGAGGATTGCGCACACCTGGAGGATTACAAAGACATACCTGGTCTAAGAAGGCTCTTAAGCTTTTTTTGAAGGCCGACAAGGAACGGATTCGAAAGGATTTAAAAGTATTAGAACTTATTCTTTATTTCAGAATAATGAGTAATTAGACTGAAGGCGTTTATCTTCTTACAACATCTAATTACTCTGTAGGAAGGATTTCTTCGTAACCGACTTAACCCTTAACCTAGATCCTTCTGTCACTTTCTATGTGTAAAAGTAAACAAAAACTGTTTGCTCTTGATCCTTCCACGAACAAACGCATCACTATAATATTATCGGCAAATTTTATGAGGTAATCTGACGGGTTTCAAGCGAAACCTCAAACATCGGATGGAGGAAAACTAGAAGGATGGGCAACGACGATGACGGAGATCAATTGACTGAACACATCTGTCAAACTTTTGTTGTTATGTCCCCCATATCTTATTTGGATATGTTTTAGCGCTTTTCTGAATGTGAGAAACAATAACACAAACACAGTTGTAGAAAAAAAATCAATTTATTTACTCGTTTTTTTTGTGAACACTTTCTGTTTTTTTCTTTCTATATCCTCAAATTAATAAGAATAGGAAACCAGTAAAAATATACAAACAAATTAGCAACACTGGTACAATCAAATGATAAGAGAAATTGAAAAATAAAACAACAAAGCATTGAAAGGAAGGAAACATTAAAACCGATAAATTATTTAGATGGGACAGGATTTGAGAACATTTTGTGATTTTTTTGTGCAGATCAACTGCCTGAGACATTTTCGGAGGGGTTTTTTGTCAATTTTTTTGTACATTTTCGGACAATTTTGACACGAAAGCAGAAAAAAAGGAAGAGGAATCGAAAGCAGTTCACTTGCTCATTGTCAAGATATTAGGCCATTATGCTAGAAAGCAATGGCTGACAATCAGAACAAGTGGACTCTTTCGATGCCTGTCAAATTTACATAACCTAAAGAAGGCACAATTTGAAGTATAGAGAAGAGAGCTAAATCAATGACTTAGAACTACAAAGAGAAAAAGATTTTGGGGTGCAAAACTTCTGGCCAACAAAAGATTACAACTCAACAGGACTGTTTCAATCAGAACTAGCTGCGATGGTGTGAAGATACAAAAGCTTAGCGACCAACTTCCATTTGGTCCACCGTATGACCGGAAGCAAGGGTCTCTTTTGTATCTTAACCCTATCTTTAAGCGAGATTTTTCTTGAAACAATTTTGATGAGACTGCCATCTTTTTCAGAAACAAATTTTGAATTTTTGGAGTGGCTGGTTGAACGCTGGCCACCGAGAAGGAACCTCCATTTGGTCCACCGTATGACCGGAAGTGTGCATCTGGATACCAGCGTTCAAAAAGCACACAGTTAAAATGATGCAAAATTGTTTCTGTGTTAGTTTCGAAATGTCCCACCCCATCCAAGAAGTTATATCAAGTAAAGAGTTCTCATGGTAAGATGAATGCTAACCAACTTGATTGAACCTCCATTTGGTCCACCGTATGACCGGAAGTGTAGCTCAAGCATGTAAGCACTCAAAATACAACATTTTCAGAACATAATTACTCAATAGATGTGAATGCTACTAAAAAAGAGATGAAAGAAAGAAAAGAAAAGGATGTGGCAAACCAATCTAATCGACGACTGCATATGTGGCTGGTTCCTTATCGAGCTGCTTGTTGGATTGAAGACCAGCTTCAGATTGTCCGAAAGTACACGAGAATGGAGTTGATGATGTGGCAAGATCGCTTGAGTGGCATAATATGAATAGCGATGGTAGAAGAAGTGGCAAGTCAGGATTGAAGAAAAGAATGGGGATTGCCGGAGCCATGAAGCGATGGTAAGAATGCTTCGGGATTTTCAGAATAGTGGTGATGGCTCTGAAGACATGTCGAATCTCAGGTAAGGTGCACTGAGCACCAAAAGGTGCAAACTGGTGCACACCAAACCAACAGACAAACTGGATCCGATGTGTGCCTGCTCTCCTCCCCTTTCTCCCTTTTATACGGCGGAGGCAGTGGTAGGCGGGGCGTCAGCCGACTGCCCTCCCCCTCTCTCGCCCTCTCTTGTGTTCTGGCCTGCCTATCCTTTTTTGCGAATAATTTCGAATATGCATGGAAAGAGACTGTACTGGAAGAAGAGGAAGAGATAGTGATAACGATTACATATCAGCCACGCCTCGATTTTGTTGCAATTTTTCGTGGATTTTCGAAAAAAGACAAAGTAAGAAAGAATTAGTTGCAGTGACTGATGTAATAAAGTAACAATGTCTTAGGTGTAAGATCGAGTAGCTGTAAAATATGGTACAGTAGGATAGACAAGGTGTGTACAGAAGAAAGGGAATTCAGCGAAAGCTTACATGAAATGTTTTACATTTTTGCATTTTTACAGTCAAGGACTACTAATCAGACTTTTTAATGCTTTAGACAGTGTAGCCCAAAATTCCAAGATTTGAATCTTTAGAATTCGCAGAAAGTGTTTTGACAATGTCATTTTCCGGATATTTATCGAAAAGTCACATGGTTGGAAGAATTGAAAACTTGCTTATATCTACAGCCTGCCGCCGAAACATCACAGACGCGGAGATAATCTAGAGATCAAAACTGACGATATTGTTCTATCGTCTTATCATGTTATCAGGACATTTCAGGTTCACCGTTCCAAAGTGTGATCAAACTAGATGTTGCAACCCATGTTTCATTTTTCTCTCCCAATTTTTTCGAATAGTTCAGAGAATCGCCTCCTATTTATTTTATGAATCCCCTCCTTCTCCTTCACAGCGAGTACTCATAAGTTTGTTCAACAGATCAGACAAATCTTCTTCCTCCTCCGTAGACGGCTCTTTCGGGAGTTATATGACACTCAAAACAGGATTTTGTATTCCGTTTCTCATGGATAATATCAGTCATCAAGCACTACGGGTTGTCGTCAATTGACTTGATCTGCTACAACCGATTGTCTGAAAATTAGATTTGTGAATTTAATTGTATTTTCAAGCACAAAGTCTTTGATCTCCAGCTCTGTCTGGTCATTCCATGACTAAGTATCATGCGTAATGCACTTTCTGAACTCTCCCAAGAATACATATATAATGAGGCACGTTCGTCGTTCCTCTGGGGGGGCACGTACTTTGTCTGAACCTATTGCTATCTCATCTTTTTCTTTCTATTTTTGTCAATCCAAAACCAATTCCCTTTTTCTGCAACGACTTCCTGTGTATGTGAGGGTGGAGGTTCTTTTCAAGAGAAGCGCTTCTAATCAACTTGTGTGTATGTTTCCTGTCTCTCCTTTTTTTGAGCAAACGAGAAAAAAATGAGGGGACCCTATTCCCCTCCCAACCAAACATCACATTCCCAATGAGTTTTTGGTCTGAAATTTGAGGATTGCTCCCAGCATGAATGGGATTGTGGGATAGAAGTGGTTGATTTGTGAACAGGAAGAGAAAAATTACCGCCGCCGCCTACCTTAGAGGCTCAGAGATTAACGATTAACTTTTTTGACAAACATAAACTTTTTATCTTTTTTCTTGTCATGAGTGAGACAGAAGATACACAATCGACAAACAATAAACAAAATGTCTAACTCAAATTATAGTGTTTCTGATGATTGAGTTGTGATTTCTTCTGGAAATTCTAGTGATCACTCCGAAAAGTTTCGAAAATGCCTATCACTCTCGTCACCCAGGTTCGAATAGTTTCGAATAGTTTCGAAATTCTCCGTAGAGTTTTTTTTCTCCCCGCTATCTCTTTTCTGAGGGCACTCTGCGTATCCTTCAACCTGCTCGCTCTTTCACCTCCCGCGAAGGATTACATCATCCCGTGGGAGACGGCCGGGAGCGGAAAGGAAAAAAGAAGAAGATCAAGACAAGAAGCTCATCAGAATGAACTCAGAGGCGCAGGGGTTGTAAGACGATAAATAGTGCGAGTGAGTGGAGAAAAAATGTTTTTCGGCGCGGCGACAAGCCTTTTTGTCGACGACATAGGGCGCGAAGTCACGTCGTGGGTGGTGGTTCCGAAGATACCTGAAATGAAATGAAAATCAAGGCCACACGGCCAATAAGGGCAATTCAAAAGGAAAGGCGCAAGTCGAGAGATTTCATTGAAATTGTATACTGGTCAAAACTACATAATTAGTTGGAACGATGAATGTAGTTTGAACATTTCTTAGATTCAAATTTTACAAATCCTTTCGCTGTTTACTTGTGACATTCAGAATCTAGAGTGCGAACGACCCGCTATTCGGCAACTTTCTCTGTTTTTATGTCGTCATTCTGACTGTCCATTGATCTTTTTTCCTTCTTATCTTACTCTTCTAGGGGTTGTAGTGATTTGTGCTTGAAATTAGTGCGTCACCATTCCCGTCTATGATCTTTCTGGCTGATGATTCATTAGGAAACTTAAATGGCGAAATCTCATTTTTGTATGATTGCATCACGAAGCCAAACTTTCCCACTGAAATAATAAAAAACGTCTTCATGTCTGATTCTTGATTTCCGCTTATCTTTCTCGTTGTGTTTGATATGTGTAACAAAAGTTTGGTCTAACAAAGTACACGGACTCGAAAGTGTCGACGACAAACTTATGAATACATACGAAAGTGTAGCACTTCCTTTCCCCATTTTCCTTCGTTGGCCCACAAATTATTCATAAGTGGGGGAGACTTGCTATATTGTTTTTTTCCTTTTCATTCAGACATGCTCATTGCTTCCTATTGCTCCCACACGAAAAACCTACAAGGAACATGACACAGAGTGTTATTTCTTCTTCTTCTTTTTCTTCTCACCTATCACAACCATGAAAATGTTTTCGGATCATTTCGGAGAAGCACTTGCTTTTCCTTTCTTTCGAAACTTTTCGAAAACGATGCAGTTCTTTTTGTGATGCAAAACGATGCAAATCGTTGACGTCCAAGGAAGGAAGGGTGTGGAAGTGACACATAAAAGAAGTTGAAGAGAAGACGTCTGCAAGAATTCAGACTTCCCAAAAGTTAGAAGGCTTTACGTCTTTTCCACTCTTTCGCAGGATCTTTTTAGAATTTCCGCACTTTCTCTGGATTGCAAATGGAGTACGTTGAGAGCACTTTGGACATTTCTTTTGAAGAACAAGAAAAGGGAAGTGCGAGCGAAGGACCGAAGGATTTCAACATCCAGTTGGGGGGTCCAATGGATATAAAGGATATATTCTAGTTTTGAATCAGAGTCTTCTCGAATTTCAGAACTATGAGCAGCGGATATCTTAATTTGATTAATCGCTGCCTGGAATTGGTTTATCGCCCACATTCAGCACAAATTCAGCTTATCCTATGGTTCCGTTTTGTGGTTTTTCGCACGCTTTCTTCAGAGAATTTTCTCAGACGTCGCAGTCCGATAATCCATTTATTATTCTAGAATCGACCTCTTCTGAAAGGGATACTGCAATGGGATTGATCGAGTTCTGCAAAAACTTAAAGAAACCAATTTCATTAATAATTCATTTTTCATGGGAAGCGAGCTGAGTAATCGAGACGGCCGAAAAATATTTCTTGGTGGGGATTTGAAGAAACTTGAGCCATAACTTCTTATTGAGAGAAGTTGAATAAATTTACATCTGGAACAAAAAAGACGAATAAGTTCAAATGAAATTTCAGTTGAATTTGATTTTGAATTCAATTCTATTCTCCCAATTGAAAACCAATTTCCTCATTCTAGACCTCTTTTTTGGCAGTATGACTCACGCGTCTCACACCAAATGAAAGGAAGAAATGAAAAATAACAAGCTGTTCAAAGAAAAGGGAAGTAATTCGTAGAATTTGGCAGAATTTCCAGAAAATAAATTGCTAAAAGGGAATATGAAAACTTGATATCGAATTTGAACTTCTGGTAACTTCTGTCGAGATCATATTTCAGACTACATGTTTGCTCACAACTTTTTTTGTTCTTTTCTCACTGTGTTCACTCCGTTTGAAACACTCATTGGGTGTGGTGAATCACGATCAAATAAAAGCGTCGATAGATAAAATGTGTGACGCAAAAAGGTGTAGTATATCTATGAAAATGTCTTTATCACAACGCACTTTATGCATAAAATTGCTCTGGGGATCATTCCTTGGTTCTGCAAAAGAAACATCCACGACTGAAGGTCACACTAATTCTTCCGTAAATGAAATTCTCGTTTTCTAACGTTTTCTAACCTACTTGTTGGCAGGAGAAAGGAATTGAATTGTGACAAGGACTCCTACTGACAATCTATTTTTATTTAATGTATTTCCGGGGGAAATTTTTTTTTGGTTTTCACTCTTTCGATACAAGATCATATCCCATTTCTTCTCCGGTTACACACCAATGTCAATTATTCAAAAGTGCTTGCATATGTAGCAAACTTTTTTGCCCAACTCACTACTCCCTGCCAAACAAGAAAATAGAAAAAAAGTGTTTCAGGTTTCTATTTTCGGCCTCCCATTTTTCAGGACCAGTCACTTTCAGACTTGAACTCGCTCTTTGAGAATTTCTTAGAGAGATTAGTTTTTTGTTGCTTAAGGGCATTGACGCAAAAAGGCCAACGGACAACTGGACTATAAGGATAGGAGAATGAGCAAAAACCGAGGGCTTCATCCAGAAAAAAATGAAAGAAAATTGTTTGAAGATGGTTTTCAGGGGGATTAGAAACAAATATAAAGAAAAATTTCCAGACTTGTCAAAACCCGGGCCGGCCCGCCGGGCCAAGTCGGCCCGGCCGAGATTTTTCCTGATTTTGGCCCGGCCCGGCCCGTGACAAGTCTGAAAATTTCTTTTCTGAAAGACACATGTCTGAAAATTCAGTGAAAACGGACTCGATGGCACATCTAAAAATCCGTAAGGTTCAGAATTCACAAAAATTATAACAAGATATTGGTATACTTTGACACTTTCCCTTTAGTCTATGTTCGTCATTGATACAGTCAAGTGTTGTCCACCCAAACCGGAAATTTCTACAGTTTCTCAACACAAAAGAGAAAACCAAAGTCACGAGATAGTTTGCCTCCCGGTTTTTAATCTTTTCTCGGTTTCAATCTCGATAAAATCGCTCAAGAACAACAACCATACTTGCGCCGTTTTAATTTATTTAACGGTTGTTATCTCGAAACGGAACTCGCTTTTGACAGAGGGACGAATTGTGTGAAAAACGTCAATACTACGATAGATTTTATTAATCTTTTCTTTCATTTAATTTGATTCTGTCAATCAATCAAAGTTATTGCCGTGGGTTTGTGAGATTAGTCGGTCTTGTGAACTTACAAAGCTCACGGAAAACGGGTAAAGAGAAAACATCTAAAAGGGAAAAGATAGGGAAAACATACATGTTCTCGGTTCAGTGCACTTGAATAGACTTTCAGTGAAACCATTTAGAATCCTTCTCAGAAAAAATCTGAGAAAAGTAGTTCTGAATGTTTTGCTCTAATGGTTTTAATGACCCTCTAGGTCTGATGTAAAGAAGATATAAACGGTTGTTTTTCTTTTTTAAGATCTTCCTCCGGATATGATATTTGTGGGATCAGGAAAAGAGGAGTCAACGGAAGTGTATTTCTGTCTACTAGTTGTATTAGGCTGTTTGTTTTGGTTGATGAATACATTGCGGAAGTTTTTATTCTTTCTATGTGGGGATTTTGAATGTAACAGAAAACAGAACAAACGACTAATAACAAATTCCAGACAGATTCTTTTTTTCCCAAAGGCACTTAGAAAAAAAAGCGTTAGGTGCTTTTTCCTTTTCTCGCATCGCATTAATGTTGGGTGTCTTTTCTCGTTTCCGGAGAGAGAATAATTGAAATCGAAACGACGTCGTCTCATGTTTTATCTTTTTGAAATGAAAAAGACAAAAGAAGAGTTGGACTTTGAAGGAATCCAATTTCACACTCGTATCGAATTCCAAATGCGCATTTTGTTGAAGACAAGTTATTCTTTTTTGTCTGAATTCCAGTCTATCATCATTATGAGAGTGTTTCAAAGTAAGGGACTTATTATTTTGACTTCATTTCATGTCGATTCCAAGAAATGCATTCCAGCAAAAAAAAACATCCTATACCAGGAAAAGTATTTTCATAATTCTCTTCTACTAACAAAAAACATTTCTGAGAATCTAATTATTATGTTCGTTCTATGTTATAAACACAGAAAGGAGCCCGATAATCAACAAAAGATCATTGTAAGAGCAAAACCAACTGACTAAGTTTCGAGCACACCTACGCAATGACTCACAAATGTTGACTTTCCCAGGAGTGCTAGGGAAATATTTTCAGAAACTCTAATTATGTGGGTTGATACATGAACTGGCAGGTGATATTTTCACAGGGTTTTTTGTTGATTAAGAGCATTCATACTAGCAAACAAAAAACCGGGGACTACATGAGCCTGAGACTTTATAAAAATATGTTTGTGACAGTTTGTTTTTTCAAATTTTGAAACATAACTATTGTTCGATTTGTGAATACCTAAAACCATGATTATTGTTTTGGATCAATATGCAGTCACAATAGAAAAAATTGCCTGAAGACACAAATATGATTCTAGATTCACTATACAATTCACAACAATATCTATTTCGGGTCAGGTTGATTTCATAATTTGAACAGCAGTGTGTTGGCTATTATTCTCCCGTTTTTTTTTTGTTTTCCATTATTTCAAAAACCGACAATAAGCAAAACCGTCGGTCTGCTGAGTGTGTGCGCACGGCTCCAAACGATTGGTGTGTCGTCAAAAAACATGAGTCAATGAGCCGAGCAGCAAACACCTGAAGCTGATCAAATAACTGTACATCACTTTCGTAATCCTGAATTGAATTGAATTGATGATTTATGTTGGGATGTTTGATTATTATACGTCAGATAACAATACAGCAGGAAAACGCTTTGTTCTCAAAATCGTTGTTAATAAACTGGGGGGTTTGAGAGAGTTGAAGTGAGTATCTAAGAAAAAAACGGAAAAAGATCTGCTGACCGTTTGTATTAAGTGAACAAATAAACAATAGTGGTGGTCAGTGCTCACTATCAGCTTTTACGACAAAAAAATAGGCAAAGAAACAGGGATTTCACGTACAAAATAGCTCTGGAAACCATTTTGAACTGAACAGTATACATACCTAAACACTTCTTATATCAGAAGAGTAATAAAATTATCATGAATATGTTATCAATTTAAGAGGGACTAACTGGCATGAGATCGTGTCCCAGAAAGTATGATTCAATCACATCAGCTTCCAACAACTGTTCAGTACAGCGTTAATGACAAGGACATCAAACTTTCTGATTAAAAAAAAAGAAAAGTACACGTTGAACTTTCACCGACTGTTGCAAATTACCCTTTCAACTTGAACATCGATACTGCTTTCTTTCAGAAACCACATTTTCTCTTATTTATAGAAAACGGCACTCAAAACTCAAAACTCAAACCTTCACACATTAGTTTTTGTCGAAATCGAAAATTCCTGGAGAAACCAAATATCATTTATTCAACACAGTACTCAAAACTATGTGATCATAGAATTAGTAAATCTATTCATACTAAGTTCAAGACCGGAAAACTTATTTAAAAAATGTCAATTATCAAATTGTTAGGCATTGATCAGAAAATGTCTTTCTCAGATTCTCCAGCTTAATTGAAGTTTTCTGTTTTCCAATCAGTTTGTCAGAGTTTTTCTAAAGCTTCGTTTATATTCTAAATGCAAAGTCATCTTATATTTAGGTCCAGAACCATCATTACACTCCAGACGCCCGTCTGCAAAATTAGACTTTTGATCCGACTGGTGTATGGGGAGAGTTCACATCAGACAGCATTACACAAACTGCAAAAAACCAATAAACCACACCAACGGTTCTTACTTTCCCATCATCATTTATCAAATAGAGCCTCTTTTCGAGCAGCGGACCTCTTACTTCGTGTGTTATCTTCTTCCTGATCTTCATTTCTTTCGTTCTGATTGTTCGATCACCCAGTCTCTAAAGATTTTTAGTTGCGGGTGGTTGGATAGTCGACTCTGTCTTTTCTCTATATATATTTTTTCTTCATTTTCCTTCTCTTCAAATTATCATGATTATACGTATCAATATATGAAAATTGATTAATCAATCAAATCCAACAGTGTTTTCAGTTCAGGCAAAAATGAGTACTATTCATTTGCTTCTGGGCATTCTCTTGAGTGTAGAAGTCATGAATACTGTCGAAGTAATGAATAGTACCACTCCGGAACCTCTTGGGCCCAAGGTAAAACGGTTTTTTCAAATCGAAGGGAAAATCTACTGCAATGAAACCAGCATGAGATACCTTATCACAATTCTAAGAAAAGGTCCAATGTTGTAAGTTCATTTTCATTCAAGAATAAATGTCAATTAGTATATCTTCAGCTCAACTCCCATCTCTGATCTCCAACCTGTTGATGCTGTTGACACCTTCGTCTATGTCGCCATTGCCAAAGACTTTCCAACAAATTCGGTAAGAACATGACTTTTATAGAATGATGATATTTTTATTGCAGACCACATACGATCTCCAAATAAAGGTTCTGCACAACTGTAACGAATTAAGACATGTGACTGAATTCAAAGAGGATATCGGATCTTTCCTACCGGTAGAACGGTACTGTTCAGAGTCTCGTCCCCCCTTTGAATACATTTTTCTTCCAGCTGGACAAAAATCAGACACAACATTGATCTTACCGTCCCCGAAGAAGAAGTCAAGCCATCCAACCTCACCATGATGTGGGAAAATAGACCATATTAAATTTCAATGTTTTCATTCAGAATTTTGAATAAATTGTTGCCTTTCAAAATCGAGTTACTTGCTTAGTTGCCAAATGTGAGCTGCATCCGGCACAGGTTTTTAGCGGGATTCGTAGAATGGGATTTTTTGAGGTGCTGACTAAGCAAACGTAAGCCTCATCAATCCAGGGATGATTTTTTCTTCGATTGAATGCAATTGTACAAAGTAGAAAACGACGTGATCTTCTTGACTCACACAAACTTTTTTACGAACCAAAACATTTGTATCAATAGTTTTATTAATTGAAAATAGAAAAGCAAGACATGGAAACATGTGAAAATAATACTTGAACCGGCACTGAACAATTGTGAGATGTTTAATAAATAATGATTTCTGTCTCTTTTGGTAACACAAGTTAAAAATGAACTTTTAGCTGTGAACTATTATATCTATAAGCGTGGTATTGCCGCTTGTATGTTTCAAGAAAATTTCTAACGCGCGTTAAGAAACTTCCGAGCTTATTATTCCTTTTCATGGTTTCTCGACTGTTTTTGATTTCTATGATAAGGGGAAGAGCATCCACGATACTTCTGTTTTTGGCGTGAATATCCGTCGTGATGTTCGCTATGCCCATATGCTTGCGAGCGCTGTTATACTGAAAAAGTTTTTATGCATCTTCATAAACACTCAAATAGACTCACCATATCATCCAAATGGCATATACAGGTATAAAAACTGCGCAAACGAGCAATCTGCATTCCTTTTTCTTTCGAATAATATCCATTTTTGATGCAAGCAAAAATCATAATGTAAACGTTATAACCCAGCACTTCTCGCATTTCTCTTCCTTTTTTTCTCTCACAGCACACGAGGCATGGATATTGCAAATACCCTCGAATGGCTTTCAACGAGACAATGTTATTCTCAATCTTGTACACTTTGCAACCCATGAAATACTCTGGATATGGGAGATATGCTTGATTTTCTTGCTTTATTCCTGTGTTTCCAAAACTTTTACTATGAAGTGCTGGAACCAATGAAGATGAAGCATACGAATTCGAATCTTGAAAGGACGGCGACTCTTGTCCTATCGGTGAGCTTTCTGATGATGATTGCTGGTTGAAGTAATCTTCATCACTGATGACAGATCCTGATAATGGAGTCTCTGGCATGATGTTGTTCAAGTCTCCATATGTGCTGCGAATTGATGAGTATTTCCAATCTATCATTAAACACTTCTCTTCTTTGTGATTTTCAGTATCACTTGCCAAGCGCTCATCTGATTTTTGACGTCGTTCATTTGGAAAAATTTCATTTTCAGGAGCTGCTTCATAGCCCAGTACAGAGTTTTGATTCGTGTACTCCATATTTTGAATTTGCATACTCATCTCGTTTGAATTCATTTCCATCGAATTTTGCATAATATGCTGCTCAGTATTCTGGAACTCAATACCGTCGTTTCCTTCATTCACCAACACATTATCATTCAATCCCGTGATTTCCTCGTAATACGTATCGTAGAATGCCTGTACAAAATTCATATTTTGGAAATTCAAACATGAAAAAGTGACTTACAGTCATCTCCACTGGCGTCGGTAGTTTCACTCCAGGTTTCACATAATTCAATAACTTTTGAAACTTCAAATTATCGATAGCCGAGAAATTGAGACCAGTATCTATTATGAAGTCCACTAAAAGCTGTGTCAGGATTTTCGGATCGTGCGTTTGATCACCCTGAAAACTTATATAATCATATAATTCTTAGTAATAAGAAACTTACCATTTCAAATTCCTTAATACTCGCTTGGGAATGACAAAAACCAGGAAGGAAAACAGCTAGTTGCCAGATGGGTAGAATACGAAAATCAATACTACCAGAGAGACAGAGAGAGAGTGAAAGAGAGAGTGAAGCAAAGTAAGAGACGTCGATGATTCACAGAATGAGAGAACAGAGAGAAACAGTCCGTCTGTGACGAAGAAGGGAAGAAGAAAGGACAACGAACGAAAAGAGACCCTTGGAACTTCTCAAGGGGCGCAATGAAGCAAATTCAAATCAAAATGCAAAAATATGTCCGTTTTGAACTTGAATCTTGAAGCAAAAAAGATCATTTTCTTAAAAAATGATACACTCTTGTGTTAACACCATTCTTGGCTTCATAAAAGGCACACGATGCTTATGGACTCCGCGCACACAACAGTAACGTACATGACTTCGAAGACCCAGAAGAAGAAAAGCGCTCCGAGAGCGACTTACAATACAGCTGAAACTTTTAGTAGATTCAGTTATGTACAAAGCCGTTTTCACCCATAACAACATGTGATCTCTATCCAACCCAGCGAACTTTGACTGATTTGTTTCAGTTTTTAGCTACATCACATCCACCACTCTACAGAATTTTTCATACCAAATTTATTTATTTTCCCATTCTCAGAAAAAGAAATAGTGGCTAGTTAAGAATACAATTAAGCAGAATGCCATTCTACAACCGGAGAATAAGAAAACCAAAAACACAAAAAAAATCATTATTCTATTATGACAGATAGAATAAGTTAGATGGGAAAAGGTGAAACGAAGCCAATTTACTTGGTGACTTGGTGGAGAGCGTGGGCAAGGTAGGCGACGTTGTTCGACGAGATACCAGCAACCGAGATACGTCCGTCCTTGGTCAAGTAGACAGAGTGCTCCTTGATGAGTTTCTCGACTTGTTGTTGGTTGATGCCGGTGAAGCAGAACATTCCAATTTGGTTGGTGATGTGCTCCCAGTTGCGGGTGGATCCCTCCTTGGCCAGCAAGTCCTTGAGTTGGGTTCTCATGGTGATGATACGATCAGCCATCAACTTTACGTCTCCGAGCCATTGTTTGTTGAGAGCTGGGTCCGAGAGGATGCGAGAAGCAATACGAGCTCCGTGGACTGGTGGATTGGAGTAGAGTGGACGGATGAGGATCTTCACCTGGGAAGCAACACGAGCGGCTTCGTCGGCATCAGAGGTGACGACAGAGAAGGCACCGACACGTTCACCTAAAAACAGTTGAATTTTCATTTGTATAAACAATAAATATACTTACCATAGAGTCCCATATTCTTAGCGAAAGATTGGGAGAGGATGATGTTGTGTCCTTGCTCAATGAAGTACCGGACGGCGAAGGCATCGTTGTCGACATCTCCAGAAGCGAATCCTTGGTAGGCCATGTCGAAGAAGACGAACAAGTTGCGCTTCTTGACAATATCGGAGATCTTCTTCCATTGCTCACGAGATGGATCGACTCCAGTTGGGTTGTGAGCACAAGCGTGGAGCAAGATGGTAGCACCCTCTGGAATTTGAGCAATGTCGGCAAGAGCTCCGGCCTCGTCGAATCCACAGGTCGACTTGTCGTAGTAGCGGTATTGCTTAACATCAACACCAGCGAACTTGAAAACTGGAACGTGGTTTCCCCAGGTTGGAGTTGGTTGATAGATGACCTTGCTCTTGGCGTACTTGGCCAAGAATTCAGATCCAATTCTGAGAGCACCGGTTCCAGAGATACTTTGGGTGGTGAAAATTCTCTTGTTGTTGATAACTTCCGAGTTCTCTCCAAGAGCGAGTTTAGCAGAGAGCTTGGTGAACTCTGGGAGACCTGTAAACAGAATGAGATCAATCAGATCATTATTATCAGTTTATTTACCAACAATACCAGCGTACTCCTTATCGAGATTGGCAGCAATCACTTGACGCTCGGCTTCCTTGACCGATGGAAGAACGAATGGCTTTCCTTGATCGTCACGGTAAGCTCCGACTCCAAGGTTGATCTTCTTTGGGTTTGAATCCGCCTTGTAAGCCTCAGTGACTCCAAGAATCGCATCCGGTGGGCCCATCTCGACGTGCGACCACCATGACTTTCCGCGGACAGCAGTGGAGAAAAGCTTCTTGGAAACGCTCATTGTTGCTGGGAGAAAGATTACCTAAAAGAAAATAAACGTTGAAAAT
Organism: Caenorhabditis latens; assembly: GCA_002259235.3. Lineage (NCBI taxonomy): Eukaryota > Metazoa > Nematoda > Chromadorea > Rhabditida > Rhabditidae > Caenorhabditis > Caenorhabditis latens. The sequence goes on along the minus strand of CM056097.1, from coordinate 15,127,075 downwards.
TTGAAAAAGAATGCGAGACGAGTTGAATGCAGAAGGAGGCGTGGATGTCACGTTCGAGATGGGAATAAAGCAACGAAACACTGATAATATGGAGACTAAAGTACCTACACGCCTCATGATGTTTTCGAGGACGGAAAAAAACGAAACGTGGGTTATCATTATCAGGACAAATTGCAGTGTGTTCAATGGTCAAGAGTGGGCTGATCGGTATATATTTTCTGCCAAAAGAACCGCTCTATACCGATATTTTCTATATATTTTGGGGACTATATTCTCGTGTAAGACCATAGGGAGGCCATCTCTAACTACGCTAGAACTTTTGTGACTGCTGATAAGAAACGGGTCTCCATGCGGACAACAAGAGTAGAAAACAAAATAGACTGATTGCACCGCCTGTGAGCGGACGTGTCTGCTCATCTTATTCTTAGTCCACAAACCAACAGGAAAAAACGAGGAGAATTGGGAAGAAGAGTTAGAAGACACGATGAGAGATCGAGGGGATACGAGAGAGCGGAGACAACTAGAGCAGGAGTCGGGCGGCCGCGTAAACGTGAGAAACATGCGGTTCAATAATCTGGCAGTTCTTTTTGCTGTTACTCAAACTTTTATTGAGTGGTAAACAGTAAGCAAACTGTGTTCGCCGAGCCGTACTATGCTCGGAAACTGGGAAAAGACGTAATGGGAAGACCTAAGCTTTCAATATAAAGTTTTTTGTCTAAACTACCTAGAATTGTTGTCGATTCGTCAAGAAATCCAAGACGAAAGGCTAATCAACAAGAGAAGGGAAACGAGGAAAACAAAAAAGAAGGAAAGGAGATGAGCGTGCGCTCGGTAAAAAAAGGTTAATGAATGAGGACGAATGAGGAGGGGAGGCGAGGGGACCGTTGTTCTGTTGCTCTCGAACGTTCTGCAGTGCAAGCGCGTGGTGGTAGAACAAATCGTTACACGTCACACTGTACTAGGTCAGCGAAGAATGCAGATCTACAATATTTGGGCACTCAATAATTTGGGCAGAACAAATAAAGGGACTTTTTGTGGGAAGAGATGTGGTGGAGATAACTTTTGATAAATGATTATATGGAAATGGGAATCGGGGTGTAATGTGAATGACATTGTGTTTGTGAATGGAAATTGGAGAGTTTGAAAATTAATTGTATATCACAAGTTTCAGATCGGAACTTTTGATTAGTTTGAACAAGTTTCCGTTTCCCAAAAAAAGGAAAAAATTTGTTCTGGTTTTCACAACCAAGGGTTTTAATGGAAACTCAGTTCTCTTCATTATCATACGTTGAGAGAATTTGTTGTGTTTACTCTCAGAGTTGACATCAAAGTCGAGTACAATTTGATAACATTTAAATATACGTCACATATACATATATGGGAAATTCCTTCTAATCTGTGCAGGAAGTTGATCTGAGAAGTGACCTAAAAAACTTCAAACTTGTATATTGTGTTTCAATCAGTTCCCGTGTCTTTCACGTGTGCCCCACTATCTTCTTTTTTCCACGTTTTTGTTTAACCAAGATCTGAGTGCAAAATTATGTTCTGTAGGGAGAATTCGATTTTTGCTGCCTCGAGAATAAAGACTTTTGTCCGATCCGGAGGTTTAGTATCTCGGGATCTATACCGGCCTAAAACAGGATATATTATCGGGAATAGATGAGATTTCTAGGACACGATATGGACGATGTCAAGGGTAAAAAGGTCGTCATCATCGGGAAAGATTGGTCAGTCTTCCGCAAATCGCGTCTCATTGTTCCTCATTAGAAATAATGTCGGTTCCAACTCCAGAAAAACGTTTCCAACTAGAGAAGGAAGTTGTTGCAGCTATTCCTGATCTTCTTGTCATCAAGCCGAAGGTATATTACTTTCTCTTCCTTTTTTTATTATTTGATATTTTTTAGGTCTTCCCAGACGAGCGAGGATTCTTTTCCGAGAGTTACAACAAAACCGAGTGGGCCGAGAAAATCGGATACACCGAGGACTTGCAACAAGTACGTCGACTAAATACAACAATTATCTCAAATAGGTTCTAGTGTTCATTTTTTTAGGATAACCACTCGTTCTCTCATTATGGCGTTCTCCGTGGCCTCCACACTCAACCACATATGGGAAAATTGGTGACTGTGGTATGTAGTTTGTTGTTTTTCTGTTTACTTTTTCAAGTTCAATGTCATTGAATTCAATGAACGCGTTTCAAAATATAATGTCACGGTTTTTTTCCAGGTGAGTGGAGAAATCTTCGATGTGGCTGTTGACATCCGCAAGGACAGCCCAACCTATGGAAAGTGGCATGGAGTGATTCTGAATGCTAACAACAAGCACGCCTTCTGGATTCCAGCCGGATTCCTCCACGGATTCCAAGTTCTCAGCAAGGAAGGAGCACATGTCACCTACAAGTGCTCTGCTGTTTACGACCCAAAAACAGAATACGGTTGGTTTTAGGGTTAGAATCTGTATAAAAAATTGGATGGTTTCAGGAATCAACCCATTCGACGAGGATATCAATGTCGACTGGCCAATTAAGGATAAAGCTGTTGTGATTGTTTCGGAACGCGACACCCAGCATGCTTCCTTCAAATCTCTTTGAATACTTTTGATAATCAATTACTCCTTGATAAATTTATTTGTGTAATAGTTCAAAATCTGTTTTTAAGAATTTTTATATTTATGTGTCCTTTTCTTTTAATAAATTGCAGAGGCGTATGTTTTCTTTTTTGAAATCGGAAAAATATCACATGTTTCTGAAACAGTGATTAGCCACTGTTCGATTGTCCGACTTTCATAATCTTCGTTCGTGCAATTAGATTGTCTCTCTTAATCAAAAAATGTTCTCTGACCATCCGAACGCCACTCCCAACTAAAGACTGGTCTATGTGAAAACAAAAAGAAGATAAACTTGCTAGCTAAGATGATTTGATCACATTACTGTAGATTTTTCAAAATCTTCTCAAGATTTGCAAACCTTTTTTATTGTTACTCATAGCCCTCGTATTTGAAACTTCCCCAGTTTCTACTTTTTTACCCTCCATAAATGTGTATTTTACTCACGCACAAGCAAACACTACTCTGAAAAGCAAACTGAATTCATACAGCCTTCACCACCACTTTTTAGGGACAAATTTAGGTTTCAATTACCGTGTTAGTTTAGTAAAAACCACAGACTGCCTGCGTCAAGTGGATTAAAATCGCTTTTCCTCGATTTTTTGTTGAAATGTGGAGGCGGGTTGGCTGACAGAATTATTCAAAAATTGAGTGCGGAGGTTGACGAATGATTTATGATGCTTTGGAAGAAGGATTATGGTAAAACGATTGAACTGGAAAACTATGGAACGGAAAAAGTCAATTTTCTCATTTTTTCACAGAACAAAGCACAAAACGAAATGGATATTTTTTGCTGACATTCACTGCCAATTCCCGTACCTCTCATTTCAACCGGTTTCAAAATAGAGAGAAATTTCAAAACCGTTTATGACAATAAAAAGAATGACACATGTTCAGAAAAAACTTCTGTAGGCGTTGTGTTCCATTGTTAGTCTCATTCTTTCAAGGAATTCTTTCAAGAACCAATAGATAATAGTTACAAAATAGTTAATAAAAAGCCGGTTTTGAAATATTTCAAAACACTTTGAAAACGATTAGATAGGTCCAGAAAGGGCGTATTCCTTGTTCAAAGTGATCGTCCTATCCCTTCTCTTTTTTCTATTAGTCGTTCCTACAGTGATTAAATATCACATTGATCATCATCCAAGAGAGACGAGAATAGCGAAGGCGGGAAATAGAAAATGGAACTGCCTTTCGCCTCTCTCTCAATTGGTTCTGACTCATCTGAAATAGGGTAACTTTGACCGGCCAACGCCCTTCTTCTTTCAAAAGGGGTATATAATAACGCCTCCCCTGTCATACCATATTCAGAGCTCTCATTCCGTTTTGGTTTGTTCCGACAACGAAATTCACATTTTTTCTCCGGTTTCTCCCAGTTTCTTGTCTACCATTCTTTCTCCTCACACTAATTACACACTGTTCCCTCTTCCGGCAGGAAGTCAGTCATCTTTGATTATTTCGTTTTCCATTTTACTTTTGGTGCGACCTCAGGTCCCCCCAAAATAACAGTGTTGACAGAGAAACACAGTCAACATTGGCAGCCAGGCATTTTGATTGCGCCCCCTTTTTTGCCTTCTAACTCTGTTCACGTGGTATTTACCAAAAAAGTCGGTGGGGTCGGGTCGGCGCAGAAGATTCGAGAAAAGGTGAGAGGAGGCTAAAACCACGCCCAAACTTTCCATCATCATGGAAAACCACACTTATAAAAGCTTTCGGGACTGGTGTTCCGGCTTTTAAGGTTTTTATTATTACCCACATTCGAAGACAAAAACATCCTGACATTTTTTGAATACTTTGGAGTACAGTATAGATTGCTGGCCGTAAAATACAAAACATTTCTATATAGTTTATTTTTTGTTCTGTTGTTCTGCCGCAGTGCAATTATTTACATTCTGTTCAACTGTTACTTTTTGTCTTAACCCCGTTTCGTTTTATCCGGTTATTCTTTTTTTGTAATATACAGAATAATTCCAGAAACTTACCAATAATGACTTTGGCAACCCGCCACGCTGACTTTTCTCGTCGTGACAACCTCTGGAAGGAGAACGACTTGTGGCTCGACGACTTCCGCGACTGGCCTCTCGAATGGCCAAAACCAAGAGACTTTTTCAACCGGGTAGGTTCCAATTCATTGATGCTTATTAGTTTCCGATGGTCGATTGTTAGAAATAGGCACGCTAGATACATGAGGGCATCGGCTATTCATCCGCGACCTAACCGAATCCCTCTTTCTGCACGCTCTTCGTTCCGGCTACTATTATATTCTGCCAGGCGTTTTACTGTTCAAATCCGGTCGTCGACGGCCTACTTGACAGTCCTACTCGAATTTACGTACATATACACCATTAAGAGTCAAGTCTCACTGTTCTACTTTCCCTTTGGTTTATTTGTTCCATGCCACCTGAATTCCCTTTTCAGTCGTTTTTCATGAGCCTCCTCAATCTGTACAAACATTATGTTGTTTTTTGCTCCAAAAGTAGGAATCGTCACAGAAATTGTATCTGTAGACCGATATTTCTATGAATCAGAACATGAATCATATTTTCTTTTCACTTTTCAGTTCTCGCGTGACGTGGATAGTTGGTGGAAGGATTGGCCAACCGATTGGCCTCGCATGGACGCCGTCATGCCAAGAGTAATACACAATACAAAGAAATGAATACGCATAACCCATAATTTCAGTTCTCCACTCAACTTGATCGTGTCGACCGTAACTGGAGAAGTGATCCATATTGGATGAATCTTTATCCAAGATGGGCTGAGCCAATCTTCAAGGAGGGAATCGATGTGAACTCGAATGTTGTGAATGACGAACGCAAGTTTGCCGTTGACATGGACTGTTACCAATTCCGCCCGGAAGAGATTCAAGTGAAAACTCTGGATGACACTTTGATGATTGAGGGAAGACATGAAGATATCCGTGATAGAGATAACTTCACCAAAATGTACTTTGTCAGAAAGTACCAACTTCCAAGAGATGTAGATTTCAACTCAATCCAAAGTAGCATCGATGCCAAGGGACGTCTTCAAGTTGAAGCTAACAAGTTCAACAACATGGCCATTCAAGGTCGTGAGCGTTTGATTCCGATTGAAGGAGCTGGACGTGCTTCACCAAGATACGATAGTGGAACTCTTCGTTCTCAACGTGGCCCAAACTCTCCAATCCATGTGCAAACTGAGCAAGACGGAAGAAGTGCTTCAAGCCGTAGTGGATCTCGATTGAATGACAGCCCGGGGTCTAGAGATGTCTATTCTTCTCATTCTTACAGGTGAGCTGTTCTGAACCAAAATAAGTATAACTCATATTGAATTTCAGCTATCACCGCAGCGACTCCCGTAACCGTCTCTCTCCTCAAGACGTGAATATCAGAACTGACAACCGTAACTATAGCCCAGTCACTCCACGTGTCACTACTAGCGGTAAGAACACAAAACTAATGGGTTGTCCTCGAGACCTAGTTAGTATAAAACACTGCTTTTGACGTGTTGTCTTTTTCTGTCACATTTCTTTTCTCTATTCTATCTCTAGATTCTCTAATTACCTTCAGAGCGGACAGTAACACCGGAACAACGGTCGCCGGGTCGAAAAGCGTTCGAAACGATTCGAAACAATTTCGAGCAAGGTCGTTTCTACAATTTCGCACATCGCGTGCCTATTTTCTGTTAATTCCTCTACACACTCAAATTATTTCCCACTCCCATCACGATTAGCGTAAAATGTCCAACAGATCACCGAGTACTTTGATTTTTTCATCAATCACAAATTAACTTCAAAATACATTAACATGTCGCGCCTGGTCACAAAATGATCATTAATGACACTATATGAGTTCAAAACTAAGTTTTCACAAGTTTTTTGCATTTATGATCTACGTTTCAGGTGCCTATAATACCGCTGGAAATGCCAATCTTCAAGAAGAACGTTCTGGATCTCGTGCCTATAACTCTGCAGGAAACGCTAATCTCCATGAAGAGCGATCAAGCTCTCGTGCTCAATCTCACCGCTCAGAAAGTCGTAATGGAGGTTGGGAGTTTCAATGATGTATTAATATGAATCAAGCAATTTTCAGGATACCGTGTTGAGTCTCCAGTCAGCACCACCACTGGAATTCTTCGCAATGGAAACTCCGATTCTCCAAACTCTACTCAACGCGAGTACCGTTCCATTCAAATCCTCCGCAAGACTTATTAAAATGTCGTCTTGATATCTTTCTTATGCTTTTTCCAATACCCGTTCTCCTTCAAAATTCACAAAAATTCTGCCTACAGCTTTTGAAACACAACAGTACATTTTCTGATGTTTCCTATTCATATTCTCCCGCTTCTATTTCTTTTCTTTTTGCAATTCATATACCAATGTACATCCTCTATACATAAACATTGCAACTTTTTGTTGACTAATTGAACAGTACGACTTTTTTCTCGTTTCAGGTGTTGATCTTAGATCATGGAGGCGGAAAAAAATGGGGAAAAGAAACAAGATGCCGGAGCATGAGAAAAGGGGAGAGCAAAACAAAACATAATCGTTTTTCAGTTTTGTATTGCATTTCATTCGTCTGTCTTCCTGTTCCATTTGATCATGTCACGGCATCCTCCACTTGTCACCAAGAAAGAGATCATCTACCGTCGGAGCTTCATTGATGATGTTAGTTTTTTATTCTTGACAAAATGTGAAAGCTAATTATCAACAGTTTTATAAGTTCAAAGCTGTATGTAATGGTTATGTATTTTTATAGACTACTTATTGAACCAATTTTTTTTCCATTCCGTCAATTAGTTTTCATTTGGTTTCAGCATAATGATCGTTTTGAAAATGTGATGAGAAACCCAGCCGCTCATCCGCCAAGAGACCCAAGACCGGAACGCCCACAGAATGTGACAGTAAGCCATAACTATCACGGTGACTTCGAATCAGAGGTAAGTTTTGTGTCCGTTCAAAGATTAAGCTAACTTTTTGTTTAGTTCCAACTCTCAAAAATCAACAAAAAGTTGGACGGTATCATCGAAATTCTTCGCAGTCCATCGACCAAGGTATGTGCACAAACATCTATTGTTCTTTTTCGAAAACGTCGGCAAATGCTCACATTATTTCAGAAAAATGGCGTAGAGCGTGTCATTGTTGACGCCGGACGGCAAGAGCAAACTCGTCAATACAAGGATATTTGCGAACGGCTTGACAAGTTGGAGACCGAGTTGACTGTGATTTTTCGCTCATTTTGAAATACAAGGCGTTGTGATCACAATGACAATTTCAGGGAAAAACACATTATGCTCCACTTCAAAGCGAAATTCTTGCCTTGACAAACAAAGTGCACCAGCTGGCTCAAATTCAAGAAGACTTGAAGGAGAAACTCATTGCAAGCAATATTGCTGGGGATGATATCGACGAGTTGCTGGTAAAAACATCCTAAATAGTGTCATTTCAAAAGTGTTGGGTTATTTAGAAAGTCATAAATGAGACTAGACGTGATATGGAAGAGAAGATTGGAAATATCAAGCAATTGAGCGATGGAAATTACATACATTTAGAGGATAAGGTATTTTTGGTTATATTGTTTTTGTAAACTGTATGATGTTACAGCTCGACGGATATCTTCGCAACCAACACGGTATCCAATCTCAAGTCGACCATCTCATGCAACTTCTCACCCATAGTTCTCGTCCCGCATCGGTAGTTGCTTCCCGCCCAGCTTCAGCTGCTGATAAAAATGGGTAATTAGAATTATAGTTTCAATCTTAATATTATTTTAATGTTTTTAGAAGTGTATCCCGTTCATCATCCAAGAGTTCCAACTTGAAAGCTAATCTTGTTGTTCCAACACGTCGCTCTCCACCACCAAAAACCCCAAGTGAGATTAGTTACACTTCGACTCACCCAAGATCTGAGCATTCTGCATCTCACAAATCTGCCAGTACAGTAACCTCTTCCACTACCATCACTACTTTGAATAGTTCCAAGAAAAGCTCTCGTGCTGTCGACGCACCGAAGAAACCGGAGAGAAGTCATACTCTTGAGGTTTTGGAGAAAACCAAAAGCATTGAAACATTGAGTAAGGGACTGAAGACCCTATTTAAAATTCAAGTGTTATTTATAGATGCTATTCATAACGCCCAAAACATGGATATCGAGTCTTCATCATCTGGAAGTTACATCGCTCCTCTGAAAATCGACGAACGCAGAAACTCGCAGCCAGCTACCGTATTTCACAACAAGAAATTTTAGATAGGAGATAATATTTGTGATAATCTTCCTTGCTTTATATTTTCTACTATTTTACCATGCTTTGGGAGTTTTCTGAGATTCTTTGAATCCACCTGGTGTTCAACTTATTAATGTTATTTTTATATTTTTCTTATTTCGTCACGTTTGTTGACGCTAAGCTGGCTTTGAATTATATGCATGAATTGTCATCATTGCAAACATCTACCGTAAGATTGTGACGATAGCATTACATTTCATTCGAGAAGCTTCTAATCAAGATTTTTAATTAAAGAGGGCTACTCGCAGAAATAACTTTTTAGACGAACTTTGCTCACGAAATTGGAAAACTTCTCTTCAAATCTTGGTGGCTGGCGCGACGGGATGGGCGGTGCAAGCAAGGAGGTCATCGTTTGGAAAAATGTTTGAGAGAAAGAGTCACCAGAAAACTCATTTTCTATTCTCAAAGATATGCCATCAGCATCACTTTCAGGAGTTCGTCATTCGCATTCGGGACTCCAACAAGTGGTGAAGACAACAATGGTGAAGGGTAAGTTACTCAACCATAATGGTCTTGGCTAGATTCTAGACGATGACAATAAGCCTCCCCCACATATATTTCAAGAGGTCATGCAATCTGTGGGAAGTGTTGAATTTCATATTCAAATTTCTTGAGATGTCCTTTCGGACACGTTCATTCAAAAGATCAAAAATGTATTCCGCAAGTACTTTCGGTAGGAACAGTTCTAAGACTCAATGTGAGTTGTTTTCGTAAATTTTGTTCGTTGGGACAGCTCTAAAAAATGTTTTAAGAGAAGTGCGAAATCTGAGCTTTCTCAGAATAGTGCTTTCTGAGAAATAGGCAAGATTTGAGAGCTCTTGGGTTGGAGTGTTTTCAATGATCAAATTATTTAAATGTAATGCTAAAAATAGAAATACTCCAGACTAGAGTAATATTATTTTTGAGTATTGAAAAACAACGAAATTTCTAGAAAATGAAATGAACTATTTTGATTTTGTGTTCTCGATATCATTAATCTTGTGGCTGAATGAACGAATTTTCATGGTTGACCTTTTTCCGTTCTCTGTATTTCACTGTTGATGTTACAATTAATTTTGAATACGCTGCAAAATCATTCTTGGAAGTTTTCATCTGCTTGTTTTTCATCCATTCAATCATTTCCATGAGGAAAAACAATCACGGGTTCTTAATTGAAAATTGAGCTGTACCGCTCATTCCAGTTAGGTAGTTTAAAACTTTCAGCTGGTTGATTTTTGTTTAGTTACTCGTTTTCATGAACGTCACCAAATGTGCAAAACAACCTTAAACCACCTGCTAAGTAGACGTTATCTATCAATCATATCTTTTAGCTAGGAAAAAACAATCACGGGTTCTTAATTAAAGTTGGGCGGTACCTCTCTATGTATTTCTGACATTTTGACTTCATTCCAGTTTGACGGTGCTATGTGGTGTCGGCTTCTTGAAGGTAAACTGAAAAACATATTCTTGATTGGAAAATTTAATAAGTATCTGACCAAAAAAAGTAGTCGTGGTCTCAAACCTTTTTCGTTTGATTGACACCAGAAATCAAACCAAATCCGACCTATTTTTCATTATTTTCTTTTCGAAGTTTCTGGTGTGTACTACTTTTCTACAAAACGATGACAAAGTTTTTTTTTCTATACTTGACCATTATTTGACATCCAGTTCCAACTAGACTCTAAATAAGCCGCAATTAAAATCTCAGAGTGTTTCTTTCGAAATTTCTAAACTTCGACTTTCTACGTAAGATTATGAAAACAACACGCCCACATTGTCACAGGTTTCTGTAGTCATCAAAAAAAGTTATTCTCGAAAAGTCACATCGTTCATCGCTTGACCGAATCTGTTCTGCCTCAAGATTTTCGTATAAATAATGAAGTCACCGAAGCTTTTAGCCAAGAAGACCATGATCGCCAAGATCTTGTCAAGCCGCAACAAATGGGCTATCTGTGATCGTACTCTCTACCCAATTTACTATCTTCTTCTCATTCTCGGCTTGAATCAGTCGATTCGTCCAAACAATTCTTTGATCTTCCGCATCTACAGTTGGCTCGTGTTTTGTCTTTTGGTGAGTCGGGGGTTCATAGACCGGAAATTGAATGGGACTCTTTGTTTCGATGAAGTTTGGTTCCATGTTTGTTTTCAAATTTTTCAGCTTTTTACCACAGTCCGCAAATTCAATCAAATTGGTGTCCGACCAAATGGAACTCGCGAAAATGCTCAAGAGTTCTTTGCTAACCCGCGTTCTTTGATCACCCTGTGCAATGCATTGATAATGTTGAGGTGACTAACTGAATATTAGATTGTTTCTGTAAAACAATAAATGTTCAGTGGACTCCTTGCTTCTCTCCAACTCTACTCGCTCGGGGCTAAACGTCTCAAACCATTGAAGGTAAGGCAGTAGGAAAATTTGATATGAAACAAAATGTTATGGGTTTAGATTCTATGTCAATTCTCATTGAATGTCCGTTCCAAAGAGGCCGAACGCCGTCAATTCATTATAAACACCTTCCTGGCTGTTTTCAGTGGTATTCTTGCTCTCATCATGGCTGCTACCTATGCTTGTAAGTTTGTGGGAGCTACTGTAGATTCAGCTTATGAATACATTGAATACTTTAGTGTCAAAGTGGGGATACATCTTGTACATTGTGGGAACTCCAAATCTGAATACTGAAACCATCTTCTGCGTTCTTCTGGATTCTTATGCGGTAATCATTCCATTTTTTTTCTATTTCCTTATAACTCATCTCGTTACATTTAGCTCTTCGTTTCTCGTGCCGCGATTTCCGCTCTTGCAATTCTGTTCTATCAACACTGTTCCGTTATTCGTCGTTCTATCAAACATTTAATCAATGAAATGGTTCCACAAGAGCAAGATGAGTGCCCACTTCCGGAGACATCTATCCAGAAGATTCATGACTGTCAAATCAGTTATCAACGAATTTTCAACGGAAAGGCTGTGATTGAGGAATACTACTCGTTTGCTCTATTCTACTCGTATGGTGTCTGCATCCCGATTTTCTGTTTCTTAATGTTTGTTGTGATGAGTTCTCAATCGGTTGGTTGTTTTAACAGTTTGATTCAGGCAACTGTTTTAGAATTTTAAGATTTGCTGGTCGGAAGTTGTCTCTATTGTTATCTGGATCATCAATGCTATTCTCGTCCTCCTTCTGTTCAGTCTCCCAGCTTTCATGATTCATGAAGATGTCAGGAATTCCTTCCATCTATCACTTTTCATCTCTTAATTGTGATTTCAGGGTGATCGTCTTGTTGCTTCTTCATTCCGCATGTACCACGAAACTTTCCACGAGGAGCGTGATTTGACTGTTCTGGTTGGTTGACTTTTGAGTTATCATCTATAAAAAAGTTATTTCCAGTCTCAAATGACGTTCTTCACCTTCCAAATCCACTCGACCAAACTAACTCTCTCGGCTTGCAACTACTTCTACATGGACCGCTCTATCCTCCTCTCAGTAATTTTACATCGAATAAAACCAGTGTCATTCCATCTCCATTTTCAGCTCTTCTCAGCAATTCTCACCTACTTCCTCATCCTTTGGGAATTCGATATCAAGAACAAGCCTATTTCTGGCAACTACACGCTTCAGCCATAAAAAGAAGATAGTGAAAGGATAAGATGGTTGTATACAAATAAACCAACACCAAAAACCGTTTATTGGTCATAAAACGTCCCACGAAGAACATTTTCTCCTTTTCTTGCGCTTCTGAAATCATGTTGCTTTCTGCTTGAATAAATATTTGCAGCTGTTATTCTTGACATCGGTTCAAAGGGCTTGGAGTAACATCTGAATGTTTGTTCATTAGTCGACTATTGATGCAGATGTGTAGTTTCATAATTAAAGCAGCACTGATACATTCCAGTAATCTAAAAACAAGACCACTCCAGTATTCATATTTCAGTTTTTCGAGAATATATGGGAAAATCTTTGCAATGTTTCTAAATTTAGTTCTTGTTTCTTGTTTCTTTTTTCTCGGGACAAAAGATCTCATTTTTTCATTTTTCGAACCACTCTTGCACATTTCTTCCAAAAATTCTCTATTTTCAAGAGTCATAGAAAAGTATCATTTGAATAGAGAATGAGCAGACATTCCAGTTCTTGCTAAGAACACTAATCGGTCTTTGCTCGGCAAAACGGAAAACATTTTCTTCTTATCCTTTCATCACCAATATTCGAGTCAACTAGTCACTCATAAACAAGAATTATTTTGGAAGTTTTCCATTCAGTGGTCAAGCATAATGAACTGCGGGACAACCGGATAACAAAAGGAGAAAACGTCTGTTTTTGACCTCTCTGAATGTATTTTCGAGAAAGAAACATGTTTATCCATCACTACTTTTTTTGCAACCAACTTTTTGTGAGAAGTTTTAAATGTTATTTTATGTCAAAAGTTTTATGACAGAACCTCTCAAATTACTCGTCTTGTGATATACCTGAGACAATTTGCCATCTGCTGTAAAGTGAACCTTACTCCGATAGCTCTCGACTTTTGCTCTATTATTCTCTCAATTGGTTCCCGAAATCCTTACATCCGTCAAAAAGTCAAAAATAGAATAAATCAACTAGACAAAGGCATCAATCATTATAACATGTCTCTCTGTGTTCCTGTTTCTGCCGTCCCTATATTACACAGCCAATACGAATCGATAATTGCGGCGTGCTCATTGAGCGAAGCAGAAAAGAGATGCTCTCGAAAAACGTCTTCACCGCCCGGTCGGTCGATGGATCGAGGAAGACGGACCAGCTGTCCATCGCTTTTCTTCCTCTCTCATTCTCTTCTTCTTCACACTGTTTTTGCGCGCACAATGAAAGGGGCCCCGTTGTACTAGAACGGGCGTTCGAATGTGAATCGCTCAAAACATTCAATTTATCTTGTATCCTCTCTCTTCTTATCTATGTCATCTACGGATTAACTCTTAGTTCGTTTGTTTTGCCGTCATCACACTTTTGCGTAGAAGCAGAAACAACGAAAAAACTAAAATCTCTAAAATCCCTGCTTTGGGTCCTCTTCATAAAACTAGGAATGCAATTTTCACTTGTATTCTCTAACTAAAGAATTTTGTATACAGAATTTGTTTTTTTACGGAATATAATGGAGTAAGCAAGAATACACTCCTGCCAAAAAATATTCCTCTCACCTGCCTTTTGCTAATCCCTTCTTCCTCCAATCATCTCGGATTAGAAGAAAAAAGGTTCACAAAGCAGCAATAACCAAGATAATTGCTGCGGATATTTTTAAAAAACTGCATGCAAGTGCGTGTTTTTCTAAGCACTTGTACATTTCGTGTAAGAAGAAATGAAGCTGATTATTAGGGATTATAGAAAAAAGTAGGTTAATTGTTACAGCTTTCTTTTTCCTTCCAAACATGTTCTATTGAATATTCGTACGATTATTTTTACATTTTTTGTAAGATTTCGATTTAAAATGAATAAAATTGGTAGGGTCATACCATAGTACTGACATTATAATAGTCATAAGAAAAAGTCCCATCAGGCACTTTTTGTGCGCAAACAGACCCCACGCACAAGCGTCCTCATACACTCACATGCACTCACAATAGTTTTGAAACCGACCGTCCTCGTCGTTTTCATTCGAATCTTTACACCAACTAACTGCGTCTCTGTTTTTCTCTACTCGTCTCCCTCCAACTAACTCTTCAATCCGTTGTACCTCGAATTTTCTCTCGTATGCTTTATGGTACTTGAATGTTATGGTCGGTGTTATTACGCGGCTCCGACTAGTCGTCTCTTCTTGCATACAATGCAACTCTCTTTTCTCTTATTTCTTAAGAATCGAACCGCCGCAAAACGAACGGAAGGTCGTATATGGTAGTAAATCTTGCGGAAGGATTCCACTAAATCTGTATTTCCGTTTTCAACCGGCCGACGGAATACATTATTTTTTCTTTAAAGGAATAGAGTGTGAAGACGTCGAGAGTACGGTCCGCTTTTTTCTAACAGTTCGTAATTTCTGGACTGAGATTTAGGAAAATTTTTTACCTCACCACATCTAATGTTTCATTTAAATTTTTATTCCATCTTCCTGTTTCACAAATTCGCTTCCTATTCTTCCTGCCACACCCTTCCCCGGAAAAATTTGACACCTCTCGTCGAGTCTCTAATGATTTATAACAAAGAGTCAAAAGAAAAAAAGGTGGACAATGGATGCCTGTGCAGAGCTACAATCCAGCAGTGAGGCTGCTGTTTGATATTGTGCAAACATGTACATGTCGTCCCTGACCAGCTCAAAAATTGGCGCGTTTTGGATGGTAGGTCCCTTGGGTGTGACCGGCGCAGGACCCGATTGTGTTGCACCCGCCCAGCTCGTCCCCCCTTTCCTTTGTACATTTCTGCGCTTTGACATGTGAGATGAAAAACGGTTCCGCCAAAGGGTAACTCAACTATCACTCCCACTCACACGATGGCATTTTTGTTAGCAGTAGCTTAAGTTTGAGTGATTTTCCTCTCTTAAACATAGCTTATTTTTTTATGCTGGACCAGGATGGGTTACTGTATTTCAAAATAATTTTCTACGAGGTTTTTATCAAGCTTTCCTTCCAGATCACATACCACTTTGGAAAAGTACCTGGAATCTGTTGCCACTCAAGCGAACATTCCCAACTAACTTTTTTTGACCTTTCTTGATCTCACTATTCACTCTCCCAACTGTTTACATGACAGTTTTACGTAAACTTGTGAACCACTCGAAACTATTTTTTGCGGCACTCGTGGCAAGCTGAGACCTTTGACATCTGTTTCGAGATGGTCTAAGTTGACGCCCCTCTGTGTTGTTTGTATATTTGCCACCAAACTTCTTCATCACCTGCCGCCACATTCTTACTACAATTTCTCACCCTCAAAATCATAGCGCCTTTATCCAAAGCCGTCATCTCGTAATATATTATTAGCATATTAGGAATGGAATGCACTAGGGAACATTAAGTATTCTGAATATGTCGGCGTCTTTAGACATGGGTGAGAAAGACACAAAGCCTCTCATCTTGATGAGTTCGTTTGTTGTTGGTTATCTAATGTGAGGAACATGTTGAAGGGAGGGAGTGTATAGCTCAAGTCATTTGCGAATATGCATTCCATCCCTCATTTCTTAGTAAGATTAGAAAATGAAATCGAAAATTCAGATTTCTTTATGATCCCACTTCCTAGTTCCACATGCTCATGCTCCGTGACTTTTTTCTGTTAGTAGTGTGTAATTCGATCCGTATGTTTCATCTCCGATCGGTTTGAGAAGCAAGAAGTGAAGTAATCTCCAATTTTTTGTTGTTTGGCAGCCATTCTCCGTGCAAAAAAGTCAAGTTCGCGCAAAGTCAGAACTTATTTTGCAGAACGAGCGGTGTCCCATTATTTCCGGACTTTTTCTCCAAATGAGGACTAAGTTTTGCCGCAGGCAGTATGCATTTCGTCTAAAAAACATTACTTTTATTTGTCGTTTCCGCTTGTCTCCTCGTTCAGAGTTCCTCCAGTTTCTTTCCTTTCAGTTTTCCTTTTACTCAACTCTTCTCGCCGGTTTTTCCCTCAAATTGTATTTAGAACACACTTAGGACGAGCAAAAAAAGAGAGTGAGAGGTGTATGTACGCATGCGGGTGCGCTTTTTGAAAAGAATGTATAATGTGACTTCTCTGATACTTGTCTTCTTTACTTTTCTTTCTTTGGTTTTACCCATCCCATGACCTCTACTCTTTTTGAATAAGACACAGAGAAGTGTGGGAAATCAGCCTCCAGACAATAATACTAAAGAGCCGGTGGGAAAATTCAAAGGAAGACTCTGATTTGATCTTCAGTAGAGGGGATACTGTAATTGGCTCAAATCTAATGAAATCCAATAACCGATATCATTAACCGTATTATATTAGGTATAATGGGATGGTTAATGAGTAGTGAAGGGCAGGATTTGAATTCGAATTTGAAGTTATAAAAGTTGATAAGAACACAAAAAATTTAAAAGCACGGAGATTGAAGTACTAAGAAACAAAGAAGTCTAAGATTTTGCACTTCTCAACACTTTTCAGAAATTGAACCAAAAATTCTGCAAAGTAACGTTCTGTGTGTTCCTTCTAAACTCTTCAAGACACCGGAAATTTCTTTCCCCTCATTTCCCAACGCATTTCCGATGTTTTAGCAGAAGTGTTCATTCAAACTTTGCCACCAAAAAGTTCAGAATGTTTTCTTTGCAAGGCTGAAATAACTGATTCACAACCTCCCTGTTACACTACTCAATGACATTCTCACTACTGTTTGCAAACGCCAGCATTTCTTCATCTAAGAGAGTGTTTGATTCCACCTGGCCGCGTGGCGCAATGGATAACGCGTCTGCCTACGGAGCAGAAGATTGTAGGTTCGAATCCTGCCGTGGTCGAAACTTTTTTTCCGCCTTTTGCTGTTGTTGCGTACGGCTTCACAGGATTTGAGGTGCTTGAAAGTGTAATCCGGGACGCGGCGTCATTAATTCATGGGCATAATAGTAGTGTATTTAATATTCTGCGATGAGTTATATATTATTCGTATACGAACTTTTTACGCGTTTTCATGGATTCGAGAATTGCTTCGTTTTCTTTTTTTGATGAAGAAATCGAAAACAATTTTATAGATTTGTTCAAGATCAGATCTCGTAAGTCTGTTTTTTATGACTCATCTGTTTTCTAAGTTCCCTCTTCTTCTCCGTTTTCTTAGCTTCATTTCACGTTTCACCTTCTTCTCGACGACAGGTGTTCTTTCAATTCTCCCTTTCTTATTTCCCATGTTCATGCCCTAAAGTGTTATGTTCCTGACCTTTTTTCTTCCTTTTCTTGCCTTGAAAATGAAAGAATGATGGTAAATATTTGACCAGTCGCAGACGTTTTTCCTCATTTTCTGTGGCTGCTAAACTATCCTTGACAGCTCTCGGACACAAACACAATAGCCGCTGGGATGTTGCCGAAATGAGTACAGCTAAATGTATGATTTTGATGTTTTCGTTGTTTTTTCCCACTTCTTTTATCTTTGTTTCGTGTTTCGAAACACTAGAGAACCTGTTGATCGAAAGAACTAAAGACCAGCAAATGCTCGAATGACAAATTGTTGAGGGAAGGAAGCATCACTTTATCTTCTCACCTCCTCCCTTTTCCTTCTTTTCGTCCTTCCTCAATTCATCGACCCCGACAACTCAAGTCAGTCAGTCCAATTGTTTCTTTATGTGCCCTCCGAAACGACATTGTGAGTCTTTTTCTTTCTATACCTCACAACATGTCGTTCCCTCTCCGAAAAAAATTGACCTCATTAAATCTTCTCAGGTAGGTAACAACTACAAGTCCTTCATTTCAAAACTTCTGTATTTTTGATCACAGACTCCTTTTAACATTCAATTTTCTTTTTATTTGATTCTGATTCCATTTGATTTTTTTCCTGTTTTCATAGTTATACTGTAGAATACTAGTTATTCAATTATGTAGCAAACGCAAAATGGTTGTCATGCATAATACGTGTAAACCAAAACTGTGTTGTAGTTTTTCGGTTTGTACTGGTCTTTCCTTTTCTCTCACTTCCTCTTTTCCTTTGTTACCTGATCTTCTCATGAATATCCATGAGATGACTGTTTTGCCATCACATACCTAAACCTATCGCAACAACCTTCTATTATTTTATAACTTGAAAACGCGAAACTTGAAAAGAAGCATCTTCCCGCATTCTCTTCATCCCACTTCATCGTTCATTTGCATGTGTAATTTTCTGTTACCCGCTTTTCGTTCCGTTGCCGTCGCGCCTATGCGGATTGCAATATATTATGACAAAGGTGTGAAAAATAAGAAACGAAAAAATACATACATCTTCGACTCCAGGTTATATGTGGCTTTTTTAATATTCATATTTAAACTCTATCAAGGTTTTCGGAAGTTTTCTAGATAAATACGGACATTGGAGACATTGGAACTGAACTCAAAATTTTTGAATTTTTGAAATCAACGATATCTTTCGATATTTATAACTTATTCAAGTTCTCCTGACGTTGAAATCTTATTTTTCTTCATAGCTCTAAATATTGCCATGCATACTGCTTTCCCGTTGGCACTTGGCCCATTCCAATTTTCAATTTTCCAACTACCTCCTCTTTGATTATATATTTCACTGACAGCAGTCGCCGCTCCCTATATAGATTTGTCGCAACGCACTACTCGGCGCTCTCGTTTCTTCCTCTCACCTCGAACCCTTTATGAACATCTGCCACTTCAACCTCCCTCACATACGCATACACTTTCGCCCCTGAATCAATCCAATCCGCCCTTGAAATCAAACCACATCTTCACACCGAAAGTAGCTATCTATTTTATTGTTGCGCTAACCTTTGCAACCCGAATCAACATTTTTCTAATCAAAAGAATATTTGAAGTTTTATGGCGCATCTTTGCAAACGCGTGCCCGTGTTTTCAACTTTTGTCAAAAAGTGCAAATCCGAATTCAAATCGGATGTCCCCTGCAAACCAAAACTTCGCGCTTTTCGGCACGGAAAATCTAGAATACACAAATTCAAAATGTGTTCCCTCAGTTTTTAGAAAACCTGTGCTCAGCCAGGGAGGTTTGTATAGTAAGGTGCCCAGAGCAATCATTCACTATAGTTAATCAAATTCACATTCAGATTAATCAAGATTACTCTACCAAACATGTCAGTTGGTGATCAAATATTGAAAAATGGGATTTTCTGTTCACGCTTGGCTTCAGTCTCATTTTTTTCTGAAATTTCAGTTTCACGCCGAACCTAGCTACATCATCTCTCTTAAGTTTTCCCGTCATTTTTCATGAAGATTCCTCTAGTTATGAGAATTCCTGAAGAAGTCGCTGCGGCACGCAATGTTTGAATTTGAGCTTTTTCCCATGTTGCGTTTGTTGTTCTTCACGATAAAGGTAAGACGAAAACAATTCGTTATTTCTGTCTGTTCTCTATTCTTTCCATTTCCCACAAATAGATGATTTCCTGAGTTCCACCTCCCTATGAATCACTTTTTGTATTTTTCATCGCTCTGACTGATAACCTTTATTTTCTACCTTCTTATCGAATATTGTAATTGATAATTGACAATAGAGCATGATGGGCGCTCAGTTTTGACTCATAGATTCTAAGGTCCCTCTGATTGTTGATTTAGCGGTTGGGGGTTGTACTGCCAACAACAAAGAGCACAACATGTGATAAGATGTGATAAGACGTTCTGTTAGTTTTGCACTAACACTGCTCATACGGTGCCTACTAGCTTCCCTTCTATTACTAAGATGTACGATAGTCCGACTGAAAGTCTCAAAGCGAAAATGAGGGTAAGTTGTACAAGAAAACAAGAAGGTGTATTATTCATCTATGACTCACAAATGCGAATTTCAAAAAACAGTTTCTCTAGAAATAATATTAATGTATTTTTGTTGTTTTCCTCTTTTTCTCACACAAAGAAATCTGTCTATTCCACCACTATTATATTTTCGTCTCTTCATCATTCTGCATATCTTGCTGGAACCACTACAATTCTGCAAACTTGGCCACTTTGCTTGTCTTACACAAAGTCCATTATCTAATTTCAAATGTTTCGCATCCCTTTGCCGCTCTTCCTCTCGCCGTTGTCCTTCTTCCGTCTCCGCGCGAAAGCCCCACCAAAACTTTTTTTGGGACCTCTTCTCTTTTCCTCTCCCACCGAAGCACCCGCCAGTGTCACATTTCAGCAGTTTTTGGTTTTGTTAATGCATTCGAAAAGATGTGCATTTAGGGAGAAGGGACGGATGAGTGGACGGATGATGAAGTGTCGAAAGTACACAGAGTCATCAATTCAAAAAAGGGTCTTTGTTCTCCAGTGCTCAAACTTTATTGGCTCTTCTTTCTCTTACTTTTACAGTCTCTCTCTCCAGATTTGAATTCAAAATCTGCCCTTTCCAGCTCATTATTTCTGTTGATGCCAAAAGAGTACGGTTAATGAGATCCTGTGCCTGCCTCCACTCCATCAATCCATCCCTCCGCCCATCAAACCCGCCCATCCTGCTGTCCCGCTCTCTCCTGTACCATTTTTGTGACAAATGCGTTTTGGGCCCAGTCGATAAGTAGGGGGGACCGGTGAGAGAAGTAGAGAAACGCGCTCTATCTCTCTCGTCTCACAATCACTCGTTACCATTTGAACCTCCGCTTCCCGCGCATTTTTTCGAACGGGTGAAATTCGAATCGAGAGCTGATTTTGGGGGAAATCAGACTTTCTAACAAAGAAGATAATATACTTAACCTGTCAATTAGTTTTTCGTTCAGTAGTTCTAGCCTTCTAACCTTATAAAATGAGGAAAATTCAAAAATATTGAGTTTTTAATTCTTCAACGCTATTTCTCCTAGCTTCCAGGGCTGTCAATTTTCATTCTCTCAACTTTCTCTATTTAGGATCTAACTGAGATTCAAATTGTAGGGGTTCTCTTCTCTATAAATCACTTTGATCAACGTCTCACTCTCTTCTTGAAGCTCGAAAACGTCTTTCCTCCTCATTCTTCGTCCTTCTCTTTCTTTCACTTACAAACCAAATTGTTTATATAATCCAATCATTTTTTCTTTTTCGCACTTCTCTCCTTCTCTTCTATAATCCGTCAATCTCCATGTTCCTTGGTCTAATCCTTTTGTGTTCTCGACATCGAGCTCCGTTTTTCTCTCCTCCCCTTTCCTTTTTTCTCTTGATTTTCATGAGCGTTTTCCATAAGCACGTCTGTATTTATATATGCTGAAATGCTTTATGGGTTCTCCGATTGTCAACGACACCTGCCAATTTCTTATATCCGTTCTTTTCTCTTTTCTTCTTCCTTTTCTTCCTTTTTTGATGGTTCCACTTGGTTCAACTCCTAAGCGGCGATGACGTTGTTGAGCTCTGACAGGAAAGAGGCGTGGCTTGAGTTAGGCTACCTATCTAGAACTTCTTTTTTTTTCTTGAGATTTTCCTTTCGAGTAGGACTTCCTTTTCATATCAGCATCTCCTCCATGAAAGCTTTCTCCTGATAGATATGTATTGAGAGACTTGAATATTCCCATTTTTCAGGTAATGTTAACATTTTCTTGGACGGGTAAGCGAAAGAAAAAGAGTGATGCGGCTGATCCAGCGATGGCCGTATCAAAGCATCGCTCCACCTCGGATCAAGACTCGTCCGAACCGTCAGTCAGCAGATCGACGACATCTACGGGATCCATCCATTTTGGACAAGTAAGTACACAAGAATAATATCAAAATTAGTAACAACTAGTTGACCTAGTTGAATTATTCATCTCAAAATTGTTTCCGCAAATGTTTTTAGTCAAACGGACTGACCAAACCAATTTTCTCAATTAACGATCCGAATGCCGCAAAACACTTGTTTGTCGGGAGAGGATAGAAGGTGGACACTACTCTCCGAGTGTAATATTGTACTAGTGACAAGCTGAGATGAGAGTAGTCATAAATCCAACCACAAATTTGTTTCCCGAACAAAATATTGTGGGCCCTAGTTCTCAGGGTGTAAAAATGTAAAAATAGCTGAACAAACTTTTCAAACAAAGTCGAAAGACGGGGTGTAGCAGCAGAAAAAGGGAATCCCCTCTTACAAAATGAATGATGGGAAAAAAGTGCAGTAAAGCCAGTGTTATCTATCATTCTGATTCCCAAACGCGTTTTTTGAAGGGCTACTGAATTTTGATCGTTTCTCAGCATTTGGATAAGAACTCTCAAAAAATTCAATGTGCTCAGACTGAAATATTCCAGACAACATCATACACTTCAACAGTCGGAACAAGTTTCAAGGAAGCTGAATATTCCGGACGGCTCTTACTCCATGGCTTGAGACTGTCGGAATTTCCGATCGAAGCTTTCTCAAATATTGAACTCATGGACATAGTATTTATCGGTAATACAAAATAGTTGGAGCGGTAATTAATCCGGAAATTTCCAGACCTCAGTGACAACCGTATGTCAACGTTACCCGCCGACTTCTCAGCTTTTGACTGTCTGATCTCTTGTATTGCCAGTTCGAACCGTTTTCGAACAATTCCTACGTGTATCTGCTCTCTCGAACAACTCACCTATCTTGACTTTAGGTAATCCTCGCTAGCTCTGGTCAATTTTAATCTGACTTCTTTTCCAGCTTCAATGAGATCTCTCATCTTCCGGATGGCCTGTTCGACCTTCCACTCACTGCTCTCATTCTTGCTGGTAATAAGATATCGTGTATTCCAGAAGGAATCCGACGCTTGGCTCCAACTCTTGCGTACTTGGTAGGAAAAAATCTTCTGTTAGATTCATACCAGTTATTTTCAGGATTTGTCAAGAAACGACGTCCGCAGTCTTCAATCACAACTGCGATACCTGAAGGCTCTCAAAGTATTGAAGATCTCCAGGAACAGAGTTGAAGACTTTCCAGCAGAGTTGTGTTCCTCATTGGAATTGCGGACTCTGGACCTATCGCAGAACAATTTGTCCTATTTGCCAGCTGACTTTGTCAAAATGACCGATCTCCGTCACCTGCAACTAGAATGCAATCCACTGCGTAGTCCACCAATGGAAATTGTCGAACTGGTAAGACATAAAACAATTACATCCTTTTGACCGCTTCATCAATTTGTGCCCCGGCCAATCAACATTTCCAATATTTAGGGAATTGTGCACATATTCAAGTGGCTCGATGGTAGAACATCTGGCTGTTCATCGATGTCGGCCGGCTCTCAGGACGGCGTATTGGACCGAAAACGCACTCCGACCACAACGGCCATTGTCGCCAAAAAACACGCACCACATAACGAATCGAGGTAATTATTTGGGAAGAGGAAGATGGAATGACGAGAGGGGAAAACGGGTGACATTTCGATTGGCTGCTGTTTGGAGAGGAGTAATGGGTTGTAGAAGAAAATGAATACTCATATGGGGGACTCAACAAGATTTAATGGAAATTCAGAAAATAATTGTCTTGAAATATCATTGGGATTCGATATCTATCTCTGATTTTGACCGGTAGAGTTTAGAATCTTTGGGTGTTCTGTTTTTGGGTTGGTATAGTCAAAGCTTCTTCATTGTCTACATGGTAGCTGTAAACCTCTTCCGGGCTTCTTCTCATATCTTTCTCTACTAATCGCTTGCAGAACTACGCGTAACACTTCTGAACCAGCGAAACATCATGCCCATGACCACAAAACCGAGAACGGACATCTTACCCATCGACCGAAAGTAAGTACACTCCCCCGACCTAAACTTAGACAGCCTTTGTCCGTCGTGAGTTCAAAACCAAAACGTCCCACTCATCCCTGCTAAAACATTATGTTTTCTGGTCCTGGCTACGTTTCTATGACCATGTCTCCCCTCGAATAATCAACAAAAAAGGTTTTTTTAACTTACAACCTGTTCATTTGTTTTTTCCACCCTTTCTCTGTGTTGTACTTTCTAATATAAAAATATCAAGTTAACTTTTGGAGTGATTTTCCCCACATTGTTCGATTTTCAACCGACTCACCCTTGAATTCGTTGTTAATTCGGATTAAATGCATGAAAATTTGGATTTCTTGATGTTTTTCCATGTTAGAGTAGTATTCACGAGTGTTGTTGTGGTTGTTGTTCCAATAAACTGTTGTTAAAAACTGTATTTACAGGAATTAGTCGAGCCCAAACCAATTGCATCCGTACATTCGAAACCGCACAATGTACAGATTGTTCACAATAAGATTTCGTCTGTTCCGTCCCATGTGCCAACCTCAGTTCAAAATGGAAGAGAACACTCAAGACAGAGTACTCCAGATGAGCAGAACAATAATAATAACAACAATGATGTGTCAAAGTCGAAGCTGAGTAGCAACTTGTCAAGTCCAGGAATAAGTAAGTTTGTTGAATTCTAAACATATCAATTTTCAATGAAAACTAAAAATTCCAGCTAAAAAACCAATATCGAAAGTAGCTCCAATGATGAAACCAGCAGTCCGCCCAGCTCCAAATGGAAATATCCAAACTGTTAGTTCTTATTGTGAAAGTTTATAATCTTATGCCTCTATCTTCAGAAAATTGGCACTGCCCGTCGTCCAAACCCAATTCAAAACACAACAGTCACCAGATCTACCAACACTACTGCTGTCAAGAAGGAAATCCCAGTGAAAAGCACCAAAATTGCCTCAGCCACAACCCGTCGGTCAGAAGAGCCAGCAGCAACAAAGATTGCGAGTCGACCGATAACCTCAAGTGTCACAAACTTGAATAGTAAGTTATTCCGACTCGTGTCTTTCTTACCACTCACTTCCTGAATCAAGTATTCACACAAAAAAAAGTATTTTCAGAGTCAGGAATACGTGCGCCAGGCACTGGAATTGTGAATGATGTGGAAAGCGCTAGAAAGTTGTTGAGAGAGAAACTGGGACCAAGCTTTGCACTCAATAAAGGAGATATCAGTTTTAGTCTTCAATTGTCAGATGGACAGGAGCTGTGTAAATTTGTTAATAAGCTTCATCCAGATGCTATTTTGCTTGCTTCGCCAACTGATTCGGTAAGAAACCCGTTATTTTTAATTTATTAAATCATGACTCTCTATTTCAGTCCATAGCCACAACTCGCTCAAAAATGAATGTTGACAAATTCCTGCAATTCTGCAAGAAACTTGGAGTTCCAGATGTAAAAAGCCCACTCATTTTTCTAATTCTTATATATTTCTCATTTTCAGAACACCATGTGCTCTCAAATGGACATTATTTCAAAGAGGAATCCGCAAAAAGTGGCTCGCACCGTTTTGACCGTCGCAAAACTGCAACAGCTTCAATCGTCAACTCATAATTCCATCCAATGCTAAATTACCTTTACTCGGGTAGCGAATAATAAATCGTTTCATATCTTAGAATACAATTTTTTTCTAAAAATCATATGCATAATGGGGGAAAATAGAAAAATATCTTAAGTAAAACTATTCATCTGTTTATCTTACAAGGAAATTTCATGACGAGGAGAGTTGAACATTTGAACATTGGAGCTCTGGTACTTTATACCCAGCTGATTCCAAAACTGCAAGAAAAATCAACCAAATGCTTACGTGAACCGAGTGTTAACCCGTCAAACTTGCAATTCTACAACACAAGCTTCGATAGGCTATTCGGTGAGTTCACGTGAAAAAATTGAGAAGTTTGACGGGTCATAACTTTGTTCTCGTAAGCATTTGGTTGATTTTTCTTGCAGTTTTGGAATCAGCGGGATCGAAAGTACCGGAGGTCCAATTTTTAGAAAAAGTTCAACTCGCCTCGTCATGAAGTTCAATTGTTAAGTAAAACTTTTTTCTGAATTTCAAGCTCAAAATTGCAAAACGTGGACGAATCACAACGTTTTTAGCGGGGCCGAAGCACACCAGAGGGTTTCGGGGCCGAAGCACACCTAACATGCACGTTCTGTAGAGGATGGGCCGAGGCGTCATCATTCAGACCGCTGCCGGGATCGAACCATAGAGTACGAGGACCGAAGTACCGCACCACTACCACTCAACCATAGCTGCTGTTGAGAGAGTAGTAGTGCGACGGGTTTATATACGACCAACGAAGGAGGAGGAAGGCGTCTCCACTAGGGGGAGGTGGCCGAGGGACGAGAAATTGTGGAAGAGTGAGCGCCCGCGGTGTAGTCTTCTCGGACAAATGAAGATATTTTATTTTCCGCGTCGAACGATGGTTTAATCAACGTCAGCACTGAATTTTACTTAGTTTTGTTGCGAAATTTTCCAAAAAAATTCGATGGAGAGATGTAAGTTGATTTTTCATAACAGTTTTCCATTCTTATTCATGTTTTCAGTGATTCACTGGGGAATCGGTGCCGACGAAAAGTATTCGAAACTGCTCTACGAAAAGAACAAGTATGAAATAGCGTGTACATGGATTGAATGGCTGGTGAGTGAATTGTCAAGCTATATTTGTCCTTTAATTCAAACATATTCCAGATTCACGGGTTTCCATGGTTTGTTGTCGCCGCACTTGGATTGATAGTGGCATACGGCAAAAATTTCGATGAAATGACACAGTATGGCTTGGTAGTTTTGAACATAGGTAAGAGAAGAAGGTAAGAATGGTGATTCTAATTTGTTGCTGATATTCAGGGCTCTACTTCGATCTGATCTTCATTGCCGTCATCAAATTCTACATTCATCGGGACCGACCATTAAAGACTTACTCGAAAGTAAACAGCAATTCATTGAAATCAACCAAAAACTTTTATCATTGTTTTAGTACATGGAACACACCGTCGACATCTATTCCTTCCCATCCGGTCATTCTTCCCGAGCCGCTATGCTCGTTGTCATGCTGTGAGTTTCTTACTTTCGTGACGTCGGCAAGATGTTATTTTGTTACAGATATAATTTCTCTCCAATGGCTGCCGTGCCGTTCATTCCGTTGCCGTTGATTGTCGGACTATCAAGAGTTGCCTTGGGACGACATTATATCACAGATGTTCTTGCTGGTATGTCTTTGTTTTTGTAGTTTTCCTGCTTGCCTAAAAATAACCGCTAGTGCAGGAACTTTGTGAACTGGAACAGGAAAAAGAAGAAAAACTGTCGCTGTTTTCTAGTTTAGAAATGAATAGTAGTACTGAATGCATTCCCGAAGCATTTTGCCCGACAATGCGCGGTTGGTGATACATTTTCAAAAATGCCAGACAGAAATTGTGAGAAAATATCTAATCTTCAGCGGCGCACAACCTCCCGGCGTTTGTGCTGTTTCGAGGTTTTTCAGAGCTGCGTATTTAGAGATGCAATAGCTGGTGGGAGAACGTTCACAGTTTCACTTCACGGTAATAAAATCAGAATAGCGTTGAAGGAACTGATACATGAAGCAAACACTGTTGCTTGCTTAATCAGCGTGCACAACCTAGTTCTGATCAAAAATTGAATTCTGTCTGACCTTATTTCAATGCTGCCATTTCTCAACAGTACTTTCAAATTTCAGGAGTCGTCATTGGATTCATGGAAGGTCGACTCATGCTCACTATTCCATATGCTGTCAACACTGTGTTTCGCGAACTACTCAAATGAATCGATACGTGTCCATTCTTCGTGTACATTGTCATTCCGCCCGTATCGTCAATCTAATCTTTCTCTACGGGTTCAAATAAATTATTACCACTGTGAACTACACTTATTTTTAAATTTTTTTGGTCGTTTCTTGGTTTTGTTTACCTCTTTACTTCTGTCTATCTTTCTTTCGTTTTTTCTCATTGTGTGTGTGTTCTTTCAGATGTCTCCAATAGAAAGTAGCGACGAAAAGGACATCTTCCGCCATACACCCGTACGGTTCTTAGGTTGGAGAAACTATTCAAGATGGGAAATAAAGATTTGTGAGATTTCTAGGATATGCGAATGAGGTCGGAGAAGCGTTTAGACTACTCGTCCATCCGGTAGTCGTCAAATTTTCATACGTGGTCGCTTTCGGGTATGTGGCTGCTGATTCGATAGACAAAGGATTCATAGAATCAAAGGTATAATTTAAATGGGAAAGATATTGCATACCTCTGAATTCACAATCAGCTAGATCTCCAACTTTCACAGAAATTGAGAAAAAAGTTTGAACATTTTCCAGAAGACTCACGTGAACAACACGCAAAAAACGAAGAAAGTTGCAATTGCCGCAGTGGATACTGTCTTGTGGCAGACGTTTGCTTCTGTACTGATCCCAGGATTCACCATTAACAGATTCTGTTTCTTCACCAACATGCTTCTGCAAAAGTCAACAAAACTTCCAACAACTGTGAGAAAATGGACAGTAACCGCATTGGGTCTCGCCACGATTCCATTTATAGTTCATCCGATTGACGCGTTTGTGGAGGAAGCCATGAACAAGACAGCTCGCAAAGTATACAACGAATAGTTGATTATATGCATCGTTTTTTTCTTGTTAGATAGATTTTGATCTAGATTTTTGTTTCATTTTTATTCCATTTTTGTTTCATTTCATTTTGCTCGACATCTGCCATGATGCACAATCTAGTCGTTTATTGTTGTGATTTATAAAATGTTTCTTGTCATGTATTTCAGTGTTTTACATTTATTACTGATTACTATGTGTTCTGGAATCACTGATATCTGATCGTTCATTGAATTTTTTATTGTTCATCGATTTCAACCACGAGAGAGATTGTTCTTCGCAACATACACATTGACGCGAGAAAGTTTGCAGCGGTCAATCTTATACCCGGTGTAAAGTCGGACAACTTTTTTACACTTTTACTGATGTTTCGATTTCGTTTAGCAAAAAAAACATGAAGCTTCAATAAAGTTTCTTCCGTAACTATTTCAACTTTTTATTGCAAGTTTTGTAGCTTTTGAGTGACAGTTATGTTTGCTTATAAACTGTTTCCCGAAAGCATTGACGCCCGCAAACCAACATTTTGAACAGTTTCTCTCCGTCAGAGATCACTTTTCCCATTTTTTCTTTGCTTACAACATCACAAGGTCTTTTTTTGTCTATATGAATTCAAATTATTTTCCCGCAAAACCGAAAGTCCAGTGAAGCGCGTTTGCACACGACTTTTGAGTCGCTGCACAGCCATATGCGGGACTTACAACGTGCCCACGCGTGGGCAAACTTTAGGGTGTTCTTCATTCAAATGAAGCTAGCTTTCCTTCTATTTTTCTCGATTTTTTTCGGTTGAACCTCGCACAAAAAAATAAAATTCATCAAAAATATGAAAAATTCAAATTTTCAACGCAAAAAAATGTGGATAATTTTTTAAATTTCGCGCTAATTTTCAGCAAATTTTTTTGGGGTGCAGTTGCTTTATATGGTCTTTCTATGACTCTGTAAACGTACATTTTACAGAAAGGATGAACAAAATTTTGCGAGGAGTCATCAAATACCGTCAAACCATCAGAGAGGATCTAGTCAAGCAGTTCGAAGAAATCAAGAATAACCCACAAGTAAGAAGAGCCTGATTTTGAATAGAAAATAGAGAATATTGTTTCAGCCCACTTCCGTCATGTTCACCTGCATGGATTCAAGAATGTTGCCCACTAGATTCACCCAATCGCGTGTCGGAGATATGTTCGTCGTCAGAAACGCTGGAAACATGATTCCAGAGGCTCCTACCTATGGTAAGTAGTTCTTATTTACTTCCAGTTAATATTCATTTTGTTAAAGTGAGAAAGTTGCTGGGAACCAAGTTTCCTTACTACATAATTTCCGATTTTTCAGGTCCAACCTCCGAGGTATCCGTGACCACCGAGCCAGCCGCTCTGGAACTTGCTGTTAAGAGAGGTGGAATCAGACATGTTGTGGTTTGTGGACATTCGGATTGCAAAGTGCGTTGACAACCGCAGAGAAAATTCTAATTTTTCATTCTCAGGCTATCAACACTCTGTACAGACTCCATCAATGCCCAAAGGAATTCGACCCCTCCTCGCCGATGGACAACTGGGTCAGAAGAAGTGGATACAGTTCTATCAAGAGGTGACTCTGGTGGAAGTCAATTGGTATAAAACGAAAAAAATATTTCAGACTGAACGAGCGTGTTCACCGAGGTCCATCAATCATGAAATTTGACTCGGAAGTTGCTCCTAGCCAATCGTTCGAGGCTATCATTGATCCGATGGACAAACTTTCAGCAGAGGACAAACTTTCTCAGGTAAGCATGTTTTAGTAAATGGGTAACCTAGTTTTCAATTGTTTTCAGATCAACGTTCTCCAGCAGCTTGTCAATATCTGCTCACATCAGATCCTGCAGGATCATTTGGAGTCTGGTGAGTTATTCAACGTTTTGGCTCCTATAATACTGATTTTCAGGACGTCTTCATATTCATGGAATGTGGTTCGACGTCTACACGGGAGACGACTACCTTTTCTCGAAGGATAAGAAGAGATTTGTTGTCATTGATGTAAGTTGGTTGATGAAAAGAGCAGAAAACGATCAAATGATCAAGAGTGCACAACTGACATGTTATAGTGTAAAAACTCAGTTATTGGAAAACTGAGACAAATCAAATAAACTCAATTTATTACAGGAGAAGACTGTCGACAAGCATCTCGCTGAACTCGAAGCTCGCTGCCCACTTCCAGAAGACCAAGATGGCTCAGTTGCGTTTGCCAAAGCCAAATAGTTTCACTTGCATAATACGATGTTGTTAAATATGCCCGGTTATTTTTCTAGATTGAATAGATCCCCCTGGTAATGCTTCACCCCTCTAACCAAATTTTCCCCACTCCAACCAAATCGCTTCCATTTTATTCGGGTTTTTTAAAGTTGCCTTTTTCCCCTTCGCCTTCCCTTTTGATAAATGGGTTTTTTTGTAATTTCAATGTATGTCGGCCCCCACCTCGTTTTTTTAATCGGAAAGTTCTTCTAATTTGTTGAACTTCCGATGACTTTGTCTTTTGGAATCTTTCATTTTCTCGTGAGAAAAACGAAAACGATTATCATCATGTCTCGAATGATAGTTCTTTTCATTACACACACTTGGCGACATTTCACGGAGAAGGACACCGAAACTAGTTCTCACTGAACTTTTCGTTGGCGATGGATAATGTTGCGGAGAAGGGCACGTGCTTATTTCGGAAGAGAGCTATAATTGGGTCAATGTACTGAACGATTCTCAGGGAGAATCAGGATGATCAATGTTGCGAACGGATTCCGTACGGTACCTGGTTCGAACCGTGGTTTGTAATGACTATTGGGTTTTGGGTACATGATAAATGTTTCATGTCTACGGGTGGTTTATATGTTATGGATTGTTTGAATTGGAAGAATAAACTTATGAACTGGAAACCAAAACTGAAAAAAACACCGACAGTTCTTCAACTCTTTTATAGGCTCAGCAACGAAGTGCTCTTGATCTGACAAAGTACTTTTCAAGTGGCTTATTGTATTGAATTCATGGCCATCATTTTGTTCAACTCCAACTTCCTTCACAATTTTTTCAGGTTCCCATGTGACAGTTCTGCATCCAGTTTTTATTCTTTATGTTTCTCTTCTATTATGAGTCACTCTATTATACCGACCACCATCACCATTTGTAAATTCTTTTGTTTGACTGATAAAAAAGACGGAAAACTTTATTGGAATACATTTAGAAGACATATGATGCATTTGTTCAAAAGAGAGGATCGATTATGACGTAAGGGAAATTCAGTAAAGCGATGGGAGGAGATTTTAGACAGAAATTAAAGCGTGAGAAAAGGAAATCAGTGAAGTCATAATGGAGGTTAATAGGAATGAGATATTTAGTTGATAGTACGATGTCCGAGGTACTCAACACGCGTCGCATAAGGTTTTGGAGGAGCAGTGATTCCACCGATGACGCGTTCCGCAACTGGGTTTGGATCACCTGCAAATATTGTTTGATGTGGAACTGTCTAGTCAGTTTGGTTATTGATAACACACCTCTGTTCAAGTAGAAACGGAAATTCTGGAGGAGACTGGCAAAGATAAGGTAGAGTTCAGTGCGAGCAACTCTTTCTCCGAGGCAAACTCTTGGTCCCAAACCGAATGGACGGAATTCTTCCATAACACGATATTTGCCCTCTTCATCTAAGAAGCGTTCAGGTTTGAACATTTTTGGAGACTCAAACACGTTTGGATCAAAGAGAGTGGCACCGAGAGCTGGGATGATCTCAGTGTTGACAGGGATTTCATATCCTCCAATGTTGCATTGTTCCAATGTTCTGCAAAATTGTAAATTACTTGTATTTTGAGTAAGCAGGTAACTCACTTGTGAGGGATAGCCCATGGAAGAACATTTGCAAGACGCTGAATTTCGGAAAGTGTAGCTCTGACGTAATGGGTTTGATTCATCCTGCTCATATCCGGAACATCGTTTCCGAAAACGTTGAGAAGCTCTAGATGGCACTTTGCTTGGACCTCCGGGTTGTTGAGAAGATAGATGATTCCCCATCTCAGTGTAGTTACAGTAGTCTCCATTCCACCAGTCCACATATCTCCACAGGTAAGAATGATTGATAGGTCACTGCAAAATTTGAAACATGCAACATGTACTCGCTCCCATCTTATCGCAACTTACTTGAATTGTTCTTGTTTCGACTCTTGGAGGTCTATCATATGTGACATAAAATCGCCTTGATGGCGGTTGACGTGATGTTCTTCCAAAATAGTGCGGAACCTTGAAAAGGGCTACTGTATATGTATATCACATGAGAACTGGTTCTTACCATTGCTGAAGTCTGAATCCACTTCTTTTGTAATTCGTCCACTTGCGGAGAATGCCCTCTGGCAGATAACGAAGCCACGGGTAGCAGTTCACAAAGAACACTTCAGCAGTCATAATCTGCAAGAATACGGTATTCGCAACAATTGGAGATAGGGGAGAACAGGATTCTTACCTCTTTCACGACAGAGTTAATATCTTTCAATTGAGTCTGGAATTCCTGATCCTGGTACATATAATTGCGCCCGATAGTGATTTGTTGGATGACATTAGCAATAGCTCCGGCGAGAGGGTCGCGCAAATCAACCAAACTCTGTAATAGGATAACCAATGCCAAATCTAGTTGGGACTACCGTACCTGTGTCTCCGAAATCTTCATCAACTCGGTTTCAAGGCATCTGGTGTGGTGGAGTACCAACTCATCCATCGGCTTGCCGTACCATTTATTCATGAAACGACTGATTTCATGGCGCATATCCTTCCACTTTTGACGCATTGCGAGAATGACTCCATCTCCGTTTTCACGATCCCCAGTGAAAAGAACAAATGACTCAGCGCTTGAACGTCCGCTAGTCTGTTGGCCTAAAAACTTATGAAGTTCGTTTGAATTGGAACCCAAATCAAAACATTGTAGTAGAATCATAGCTGAACTTTTTCGGAAGAAAGAATGTTGCGAACACTATGAAAAACTCGCTTACGGGAATTACAATTTTTCTCGGAAGAACGTATCAGTCTTCCGAACGATTTTTTCTATTCGATTTTTTCCATACGCTTGATACTTTCTTATCTGTTCCTGTGTTCCTACAAATACTCACCATTCTTAACGAGAGCTTCTTGAATAGTTGAGTAGTCAGCAAGGATTACTGTAGGTTCTGAAGAGAATCATTTAGATGTTAAATCTCAGCATAGGAACTCACTTGAAAGATGAAGAGTGAACACTGGTCCATAAATTTCTCGGTATTCGAGAAAAGTCTCCTCTGGACAGAGGACGTTAACAAATGGAGAGTTTCCAAGAATCGCCATTGGTGGTGGTCCTGGTGGATAAGTGGTAACTCGGACGATGTAGGAAACAATTATACAAGCCAGGTGAAAAAGGAACACGCGAAGGAACCAGCGGTGATAGTCAAACTGTGGGAAGAAGTATGGAATGAGGAGTTGAAGGATGGAAAGGTAGATGGCCATGATTAAATGATGTGAAATGGCAAACATGGTCCAATCACGAACTCTGAGAAACGTCGATCGATCCATCTTTAATTTCTGAAATTTTTATCGATAAAAAATGATACGAAGGAGAAAAGTAATAGAAATTGGTTGTGCTAATATACAATGGCTGGGACACAATTTATAGGAGAAAGAAGCAGACGTGAATCATATTTCTGACAGAAAGCAGCCTCTCTTTTTATATAACTGCTCTTTTGAAAACAACGAATTATGAACAGTAGTCTACCGTAATCGCAGACAGTAAAAACACACATAAAAATGAAGCGGAGCGCTTTTTATTTTTCTCTATTTTACGAAAACAAAATTTCATGAGAAAAATATATCTGTTTTCGTGAAGGCGATCTCGATGGCAGTTAGTCTTACTGTAGGCGAAAAGGAAGTGAGAATTCAATTCACTAGCGAAATCGTAGTAAATGCGAATTTGAGAAATGGGAAGGGATAGAAGTCCCGATTTTGAAAAGTGATACAAATTTTTTGAAAATGATAAAAGTCTGAAGGTAATGAATAACTTACATTGACCGTTTCTGAAACAGTGGATCTTAAAATCGCAACTATTTCTAGAGGGGAAAGAAACATGTTTAGAGAAAATGTGAGTTGTGTCTACAGTGCACTGTCTTTTTATACCAACGTTCTACGTGAAATCTAAAAGGAGGCGGTCTTACACTCTAGTAGTGAGAGTATGTGATCAGAAAACTGGGTGATAAGTTTAGTAGAGTTTCGATCCAGACATGCTTGCACTTGCCGCAGAATTTCTCAGTCTCCGCAACATTTCTCATTCTTTCCTTTTCTTTGGTGTTCACTTTTTCCCTTTTTCTGACCTCAATCTGTCAGGGAGCGCTCCAAATTAGATGAAATGCGCAACATTTCCTTTTAGGTCGGAGTACTTGTTAGAGTTGATAAAACTGATAAGTTGCGAGAGAAGTGTGCCTCGATGTCCGAATGTCTAGCGGAGATAAGCATCCAGATTACTTACTTGTACTCGGGCGAAAATTTGCAGAAAAGAACACTAGACTGGACATTCACACAGAGAACTTTGATGCCTGATCAAGCATAGGGAAAATGAATTTATGGGATAACTCTTTGATGTATAATTATAATAAATATAATCCAGCACACCTAACTTTCTTCACATTTTTCATGTTCTTACCTTATGAACGAATGATTCTCCAAGTGCATGATTGGTGATGCCTATGAAAAAGAAGAATGATGTTTCTGGTGAACGACGTGTGACAAGTGAGAAGACTTCAATGCCAAATAATCGACTCGATCTTTTTAAATGATACCACCCATTGTGGCAGTGCCTTGTTCTAAGGTAGTCTCCAGCCACCTAGCTTGACCATGTTTCTTTATCGTCATGCGTATCACGTCTAGACAATTCTCTAATAAAAATTCTGACGTAAATTTTGCATTTCAAGTTTTTGGCGAGAGTGTATGCGGTTCAATTAGTCTGCAGG
The DNA here is from genome assembly GCA_002259235.3 of Caenorhabditis latens. Lineage (NCBI taxonomy): Eukaryota > Metazoa > Nematoda > Chromadorea > Rhabditida > Rhabditidae > Caenorhabditis > Caenorhabditis latens. The sequence continues at coordinate 15,091,416 of CM056097.1, read as the reverse complement.
ATGAGGAGAATCAAAAGTGAAAATTTTGCAGAATTATCCTGTGACATTCATCCGTGAAATTGTTTGCAACAAAGGGTTAGGGAACAAGATTCTGAATCCAAACTTTTCGATTTCCAGTACTGAAACGATTGGGATTCAAACAAACAGTATAAAACATATGGGAAAATCACAAGCTTTCATATTTTTCAACGGATAAAAAATTGAAATTCACTCGGGTTTTTCCAGATAAATTCTTCCTCTTCAAGCTTCCTTCCAAAGTGTTGGTTCCGTGTGGCTCCAACGGCGACAGTCACATTGAATCCGTCATAAGCAAGTGCACCGTTGGGAATACTACGCTATATTCGCATCCGGACTGGAGGAAATGCCCACTTTACACAAAGCTTCTCTGTTATGGACTTTTGTTTAGAAAATACGCCGAACAAATTGCACTATTCCGCCACCAAAGTTTTGTTCCCTGCATCTTTCTAACTTATGACTTTCTAAATTTCTCGCTTTGTTAGACTTACAAATTTTTTAATTGTACTTTCAATTCTAGCTAGTGCACGGCTATTGAACTTTGTGTCATTCTGGTTCTCATTAATTAAAAAGTACACCTTAATGTTCAATTGGAGCAGCTGCTAGTAAGCGGATTACTCGGTCTGAGACAACTCGATACCTTTCAAAACTGATCAGATAGCTTTGCGTTCTCTTTTATCCCATTCATCCTTCAAAGCGTTATATTTATCCTTCACAACTCAAGCTTCACCACGATTTCCTGTTTTCTCGGCAATTGCTTAATTTCATCAAGCTCTTCTTCATCTTCTCCTTCATCTCATCCCTTTTCTCTCCTCTTTTCTTCAAAGCTCGTATATGCTCAAATTGAAATGTAATAAGCCTTCATCTTCCCACATTTCATAAATCATTTCTGCTCATCAACGTGAAGATTATGCTAATCGCCGCGGTTCATCGTCTTGACATTTACTAGAAAATATTTTCAAGTATACTAAAAAAAGAAACATCCTTGTTCTTCTCGCTCGCTTTTTTTCACAGATCCTATAACGTTTGAAATTTAATCTGCAGTAAGTGCTCTTTCTATACAATGGACATCCGAAAGTGTAGACGATGTCTGACTATACATATACTATAAAATAAAACCCTCCTCCTCTTTCACTCATTACACCAGACGCGTACTAGTTCTGTTCACACCTGTCACGAAGAGCAGAGGTTCCACCCATCGTGCCACTGGTTCATACAAATTACTCCTTTTCAGCTCTATCCGTTCTCTTCACTCTATCCTTTTCCAATTATATTTTCTTGTGTCCCTTCCACTTGTTGGTCAGACGTTCGCAGCGACCACAAATTCGCTCATATAATGGTTCAGATAAGCATCTCACATCACTTTTTCCTCCCATAAATTGATTCTTCTCAAGTATTTTGACATTTCTGAGTTAGAACTAAAGACGATTTTAGTAAAGGCTGTCATTGAATAAGTAAGTATGCGCTATGTGGAAGATCCGTGAATTATTCAATTCCTCTCAACATGCAAAAATTTTGAAAACCGAATACGACTGGCAGATATCTAACATGCTTGAAATGTTATGTATTTGCTAGTGCATCATTTCTTATTCTAATTTTGAACAACATCCGCTACCCCCTTTCTGTGTGTTTTTCCCACTCAAAAAAAACAGCCAAGTTTATTTTCGCCCCACTTTGAATAAGCGCATTATCTATACTATTAGTGATACGAAGATTATGTAACACAGGATACGTAGTTGACGCCATAACTTCTCGAAATAACATTATTGATTTCCTAATCCCTCAGAAGCACGTCTCTTCTCTGACTTTTAGTTGGCATTTGATTATGTGAATGAGTGTGTGTCATTATACACGTCGTGTTTTCCTATACAAATCCATAGATTGTTAATCAAACAATATATCTACCCCATTGATATCAAAAAACATTTTTAGTTTTTGCTGATCTGATTGCAACCTACTAATTATCTGATAACAATTGGAAACTATTCGCCCGGGTGAGCAGTCTTATCATCTACTTTACAACCATCCGTTGAGCTACTGTTTTGCAATTAAATGGAAATGGATATTGTTAAGGTACGTGGCTAATTCAATTGTCTCCACAAACCATCCTTGAAATTTTGTTTAGAATCTCGATTATGCCACCACTGCATTACGAGAAATTGTTCGCAGTCTCCAACATGATAATCTTCCAAACACTTCTGACAAAACTAATCGTAAAAGGCCTAGTCCCGCCGCTGATGGTGGGAAGAAAAAAAGAAACCGAATAACTTTCGAAGCGCGTCAAATTGATGAGCTGGAAAAGGTATTTGCAAATAACCAATATCCCGATGCCACTGTACGTGAGCAACTGGCCAAAAAAGTTCAACTCCAGGAAGAACGAGTTCAGGTGAGGATACTGAAAGAGGAGAATATTAATTTCATAATTATTTTTTAGATTTGGTTCCAAAATCGGAGAGCCAAATTTCGACGAGAAATGAAAAACAAAGATTCGATTGAGCCGACAACAAAACCAACTACTCCATCGATGGAGGAGAAGAAGTTAGATGAGATTTTAAACCTCAATAAAACTATCATTGAGTATCAGACACCAATCCAGCCAGCGCTTCCAATGATTGGTAGGTGACCGGTTTCAATATCATAGTTTACATTTTTGTTACAGATAATACTCTCACATTGGGAGCCAGTACTGTTTCTCCAACAAGTCCGATTCCTAAAAATGCCGATCAAGATTTATCTGCCGCACTGTGCCTTCTTTTAAACCAAGCAGCCGCCATTCCTACTTTTTCAGAAAATGATGATATTGAAGAAGACAAGTATGAAAATCAGCTGAGTGCTGAAAACACTAACTTACTTATGCTCACTCTGTCACATTTGTTTACCACTCAACATGAATCAATCCTTTCATAATTTTGAATCTCCGATGAATAATGTTCTCAGTTGATTTTTCAATAAAGTTTTCATTTTCGTACACTAACGATTACAATCAACTTGTATACTAGTTGGTAGCCATTGGCAACAAATCTTGCTGACACAAGTATGAAAAATAAGAAAATCTGATTCACCACTTCAGACGAAAACTAAAAAAATCAATTATGTTGACTAGGGGCAGTTGATTGTACACAGCTGCTGATAATTAGAGATCACATCACCAGATTATAAGTTTGAAGTGTTTTTCTTGTAATACGATAGTAGCTCTCATGCTGCCACGGGGACGGAACACATCTCTGGCCTCGTCCCAGTCTCCATCCATAGGTTCGAATTTTGGGTGAGCTGAGGATGTTCTGAAATATAATAAAAAATTACTATCACATTTCCGCATTAAAATAACAGCAACACGAAATTTCAAATACAAAATTTAACTCACGGTGCTATCGGGTTCAATTTATCGAAGACGCTTTCGCGGTTGATGAAAGTATTGAAGGTTTGACCAACGAAGACCTTCAAGTTATTCAATTCTCCGCTTATCCATTTCCTCACAACGGCGTTCATGACGAATCCATTCAATGTATCATAGACAATGTGTATTTCTTCACATGTAGAATTGAGAAGACTCTTCAAAGTGATGAAGTCACTGTCCATAATGATTGCAATCCGTGAGGTTAGAGGTTCGCCGAACTTTGTTCCTTGCATAGGATAGGTAACAAGAAGTTGACTGTATTCGACAGTCACATTCCTTTGCACAAAAGCGAACTCACTCAACAATTGTCGGCGATCTGCTTGTGGTGTCGGATAGAATTGAACTTCTCGAAATGCTTTTGGTGTTTCCCAAGTGCACATGTCCTCTGCGACTTTCCAGTTGAAAAAATCCAGCAAGTTCATTTTTCCGGAAATGAATGTCGCCAGATAGTAAGAGTCCACTTCGGTGATAGACATAAGAACTTTAGACAGGACTTCGAGACGCTGTAGTTTTGACAAATTATTCATTCCGTGTACACCAAGCATTTGAAGATCGATCAATTCGGCGGAATTCTCGACTTCCTGCTCAGCACTGGCCAACACTTCCGAGATATTTGTAACTCTCATATGCCAATCGAGGTCGTTTTCCGGAATATCTTCGAGAGAAACCGACTTCAAAGGCATTTGTTCTTTTCGACTCTGTTGTTTTTCATCAAAATTTTCGTCGGCGTCAACTCTGATGTAAATCTTCTTTCCTTCCATTTCAATTACCAACGAGGCAATGGTGTCGTCGCTTAGGACCCATTTCACAGACTTGATTTTAAACAATATTTTGTTTTTAATCATCGCTTCTCTCACTGCATGAAATTTCAAGGCGAAAATTAATCTGAAAAGTAAACATTGATCGATACATCGTTTTTTGAAGACTTACATTTGTACTGGGTCAATTTCGATCATAACTTTCGCCATTACATTTTCTGGAAGTTTGAGGAAAGGGAACGGTGTATCCATTTTTCTGAAAGCAATTTGTTTGAAATAAAACGGATCAATTTCGAAAAAGAATAAGTGAACGTCATCAAATCGAGGAGACACATTCAAGCGCATACTAGGCCACGCGGCCGTGTACTCCTCTCCGAATATTCACTTATTTTGCATTTTCATGCTTATGTTTCAATACGCTCGTTTTTTCTATTGATTTTCTCAGTGAAAATATGTGTTATGATTTTCAGGTTTTCAGTAACTTGCCAATGGAAGAAAATGATAACAAAGCACGGAAATATGAACAACTCGTTGATGAAATAGCTCGAGAATTATTGAAATTCACTGAATAATTTTCGAAAAAAAAAGTGCATTATTTTTCAAGCAAGAAAATACAACATTTATCAACAGTTTCTGACGTGAGTGTTTTATTAAAAAAAAATTGACTTACTTTTTTGTTTCCAGCAGAATACATTCAAGTGAATCAGCATTGCAATCCAAATGTGGAAAATTGTGTGCATTATTCAACGAAGAAACACAGCAATTGAATAAAGGCAACACCTCGAGTGAACAAACAAAATCGAAGGACCCGCATGGTCACTGCACAAGAGAGGGTCAAAAGTAGATGTTAGTTGAGATGGTCCGTGAAAGAGAACTATAAAATAAGAGATGGAGACAGAAAAAGCAACATGGTGTCATATTGATCTAATTGTGCGGACATCACCTTCGCTCTTTCAATGTCAGTGTGAAATACTTTGTTGTTTGTTTAAACTGAGATAACAAAAAATATTGATACTCTTCAAGAATAAGTAATAATTTATATTTCAGAATGCAAGTGATCACCGATAGTCAAAAGAAAACAGCAACCGTTTTCAGTAGTGCAGAAAAGCGAACAAAATTGAAGTGTTCATAATTTCGATAAATCAGGAAATTTCCTAATGTATGTTTTCAAGTCTGAGTAATTTGGACATTATTCAATATTTAGCATGTTTCTCGCAGTTCCAGCTGTCTTTTTATGACCACAAGAATTAAAACAATCTGGTCCAAAAACAAAAGGAAAATATCTCTTCGAACATTTAAAAAACTCCAAATGTGGCGCAGCAAGTGAACACCAATACGGACCTTTTCAAAATATCAAAACTGATATCGTGAGTTCACTATATTTAAATATTGCCTGAAACACTATATTCAGCGTGATTCAAAAGCTCCAAAAACGATATCCAATAGAAGCCGTGATGAATGAGACTTACAAGCAAAACTCAGTGATCATCGCCGATTGAAAAAAAATCATCAAATGGAAGAGCGAGAGATAAATATAGGAAATATGTTGAGAAAAGAGTACGCGTCTCAGAGAAACTTCCGAATGAACGATTGAAAGCGGGGATTGTAGTAACTGTGAATTTTCTTCTTTTTGATAATATAAACTGTTCACATTTTTTAGAACTCTGCGATAACTCCTCCTCCACAAGAGAGTTCACATGAAATACAATTTGTTAGTTTTTAGGTTTCTTCACTTCCCTGTACTTGAAAACTTGCATTTTTTTTATTAAAACAGTAGAAAAACAGTATAAAAAATTGTACAAAAATGAGATGAATTTTCATGAAAAACTTTTCAAAACACGTAATATGAAGGAGAAAAACAATTCTGAGATAATTTCAATGATCGAAGCGAGTGTATGGGTATTTCCCTTGTCAGCCCGAAACAACTGGCCTGCAAGCAAGTGAAACCAATTCAAACCTGGCCAGCCAACTGACTCCAGTGTACCATACTCCTGCATCTGGTCCTGATTCTTCGCACCAAGCGTAGAAAACTGGCGCTGGGATGTCGCCAAGAAAAGTTACAAGCCTCAATGAAGTTGTAAGGGGGCAGGTTATTACTGTTCTGAAATTTGAAGTTTGAAGATAAAATTTTTAAAAGATCCAACCAGTCCTTACCCACACGACCCTGCCGGAATGAATGGGAAAATAGAATTAATCAAACCCAATGTATACTCGATTCCCGCCTCAGCAGCAGTAGGACACCATTGTAGTAAATTGGGAATACCAAATCCTTGACATGTGGTGTCATAGACTTTTGGGCAGTTATTACACGCTGCAAATCAGCTTTTCAGAAATGTTATATATTATCAACTTACGAAAAGGAGGTTCTGTCACTGTAGTCGTTGTGGTGGCAACCGTAGTTGTTGTTGTCGTGGTTGTAGTAGCAGAAGCTGTATAAAATGCAAATTATGTAGTTATTATTTGTAATCAGCTTACAGTCCACTTGTTGAGTAGGAATACACGCATAAAATACTTCGATAAAATGTATGAGAATGATTGAGATTTGTAGGTTCATCTGGATGTTTGAGAAAGTCAAAATGAAAAGATGATAGAAAGATTGCACTTCTATTCTCCGTTTAAATCGCTGACAGTGCGGATAAAAAGTGACCGACTTCCCTTCATTAACACAAAACACGGAATCTGTCCGAACGTTTCAACATAACAAAGATCGTTAAATTATTAGATGAGTAGGGGGTTTCCTGTACATTATCTTTGAAGATGTTTTCAATAATAATGTCAACTTCGGAATTGAAAATGGATCGAACATGAAAATCATCAATTTGCTATTTGTCCTTACTTTTGATTTGAAGATAATGATATTGAAGACATTCTTGTTTGCCCTTATTTCTTCTGCTTATCGTTTGAATGAAGTTTAGAGAACTTTATCGAATTTCGTTTTTTTGTAACCATTGTGACGGAGTTTTGAGCAAATGTGAAGAACATCCGAACATAAAAGTACTACAAGATCACTTCCAATTTCGTGTCTCGTATTTGGGTCAAAAGACCGTTGTCACTACAAATTTAATCTTCCTTTTCACACCAGTGCGCACATATAAAGGTATATCTAATTTCGATTTCGTTTTCCGCATTATCAGTTCTGTCTACTTTTCATCTTTGTCTTTTTGTATTCTATGTTTCGATTTGTCCTAATCAACCATTGATCATATTTTTTCTAATAGCTAAGTGATATATAGTTCCATGAATACTATTTTGTATCATTTCATAGTTTATACATTAATATTATCCTGAGGCTATGTTTTTACAAGTCAAAGTGGATAATTCAAAATTAAACGGAGGAACACCAGTCATCCATTTGCCCGCATCGGGACCAGTTTCTTCACAATAAGCTAGAGTGGCAGGAGTAGGAGCAGGTATTGAAGACCCAAATAAGTTGACTCGGGGTGTGGTTCCAGGTGGGCACACAATTGTTGTGCTAAAAAACTTGGTTGCTATGGAATTTATATTTTGAGAAACTAACGAGCAAGAATCATATGGCAGAAAAGGAAGAGCGGCGACTGCTCCCAAAAAGTATGTGACTCCAACATCAGCGGCTTTCGGACACCAGTCGAAAATACTGGGATTTCCAAATCCCATGCAAGTTGGGTCATAAACTTTCGGACATGTCGAGCATGCTGAAATTTCTCGGTTTATTCAATAAACTAGTTTTGAAACAAAACTTACGAAATGGAGCCTCTGTCAAAACAGTGGTAGTTGTGGTCATTGTAGTAGTAGTAGTAGTAGTAGAAGTGGTGGTTGTTGCTGTAGTAGTTGTTGTACTAGTAGAAGTAGTAGTAGATGTAGCTGTGGTAGTAGGTTTAGCAGTTATAGCAACAGTTGTGCTGGACGGACCGTTTGTGCATAAAACAGTGTCACGTTGGTGATGAGGAAACATTATTTCGACTTGGACATTTTAGGAAGACAAGCGCAGAATGGTAAACTTTCACATTTTTTGTTTTATAACAATCCTAGGTCACTTGAATTCATATGGATTTGTTATTGAATTTGACAAGAAAAATAGACAAAACTTGGATGAAACATTTGAATTTAGTATCACACGTTATTTCTAAAGTTGAAAAACTTACTAGTTTCTACTTGTTGAGTCGGGATGCATGACTCTGATATATTAAGCACAGACAAAATAAAGAACAAATATGACCAATGCATCAAACCATCTAGTTAGCAGATGATAGTAATGAGAATAGACGAATAGTTTTGTTCGAGAAACTAGATCAATAACAATTACATGGATACTTGGAAGAGATAAGCAGTTAATGAAGTCATTCTGCGAGATATCTATGGTGTTGTGTTCTTTATCTTGATATAATTAATTTATTACGTTGTTTTTCTTTCTGTTCCTATTTTATTATATAGCTCTGTTTTTTTGAACAAATGTGTCAAAAATTGATTGACATGCCAACGATGGCAGTTCGAACATTGCGAACAGTAAAAAACCAGTGAACCACTTGCCAGTCTTTGCTCCAGCCTACTCGAACCATCCGTAAATCAAAGGAGCTGAAACTTTTGTACCGCGAAAATCGACTTGTAGTGATGCTGTAAGCAGGCATGTAATTACGAATCCAAACTTTTTCGAGTGGTTATATACTTTGAAATAATTACTCGCAAGATCCTGCTTGAATTTAAAAAAATATAGCGATAATATATAATCAAATGTATCAAAAAATGATTATCTGAAAACAATTTAATGAAATTTTCCAGTTTTCTTATTATATGATTAAATTATTCAAGTTTGATTCTCATGTTAATTGCATCCTCACACAAACAATGAAACAATTTTTTTCACAAATTGCGCCAAATCTCGACACATGAAACGTCGTGTCCAGTTTTTTGCCAAGTGCAATCACTCAATGATCTTCTGATATTCTATCGGTTGAGTCAGTTCAAGTGGTGAGAAAGCAGATCACATCCGTAGAAACAATAATCATTTATTAAGAATATTATTATTATTATTTTGGAAAATACCGGTGTAGAAAAATTTTCACCAATGGAAATTTTGAATAAATCTGAACTATTATCGACCTGATAAAATCGGTTTGCAAGCCAGTGAGACCAGTTCAAACTTTAGCAGCCAACTGATTCCAGTGTACCATTTGCCGGCATCGGATCCCGATTCTTCACACCACGCGTAGAATACTGGAGCAGGGATTTCTTGTCCAATGATTTTGATTTTTAGTGCCGTTGTTAGTGGGCAAGTGATCACTGTTCTGAAATTTGAAAGTTGAAGATCTTTTTTAGATCCATCCTGTGTTTACCCACACGACCCGGCCGGAATGAATGGGAAAATAGAAGTAATCAATCCCAATGTATACTCGATTCCCGCCTCAGCAGCTGTTGGACACCATTGTAGTAAATTGGGAATTCCGAACCCTTGACATGTGTTATCATAGACTTTTGGGCAGCTCATGCATGCTGAAAGTTAGAATTGTAAGGTTAAAATAAACTATTGTTTTCTTACGGAACGGAGGTTCTGTTACAGTTGTTGTGGTTGTTGACATGGTAGTCGTAGTTGTTGTGGTACTGGTAGTTGTTGTAGCAGAAGGATCTGATACAGCTGGAAATGAATTAAGCTATATTTATCCTAATTATATTTCTGGGCATTCTAAATTTCAACGCATCAGTTGAATTTTTGTGACTCATTCTTTTTCAGCCCGTTTGCATACTTCGAAATCAAAGAAACTAGAAATAGTTCCTGTTTCTCAAGAAGAAATTCATTGACGAATAGAATTGACAAAAACGTTTTTATCTTATCTTTATTCTTGTCTGAGTTTGTGTTCGTAGTCCGAGAAAATGTTTAGTGTTAAAGTGAAAAGCAGCTTGTTCAATGGCAGTGTTAATGAAATTTGAACTGATCTTTTATCAAATCTTCTACATATGGAATCACAACCTTCAGGGACTGTCATAATGCATTCAGTGTTAACATTAAAAATGAAAGGTTCATAGTTTTCGAGATGTTATGTATTAGTTGACACATTAACTAGTGCTAGAAACAAATACCGGAAAACTGTCTAAGAATGTTTAGAAAAATCTACAGTATCAGTTTATAAAGCACCCTACCTGTAGTTGTGATTGAAGTAATTACAGTGGTCTGCTTACCTGTTGTAGTTGTTGCAGAGCCCGGTAATGTAGTTAATCCGGACGACGAAGTTGTTGTTTTCCCACCAAGAGAACCATCTATAATGTTTGTTTAAATTTAAATTGACTGAACTTGGAAAGCACAGAAAACGATGGGGATAATAAAAAAGTAAATACAACGAACTTGATCTGAGCCAGTAGTTGGACGACTTACCGTTGTTTACAAACTGAGTAGGAATACAGGTGTCTAAAACTTCAATCATACTAAATAAAAGCACACTGACACGGAGTAGCATATTTCAAGCACTGTGTATCGCGATGACACAACCGAATGACCAAGCGTTGCAGCATCGTTCCTTCATTTTTATAACACGTTTGATCTATGTACGAAAAAACGGCAGAATTCTCAAATCTCGTGAAGGATAGGAGGTTTTTGTGTTGCCATCAACGTATAAACAGGAATGACAACACAAATCAAAGCACGTAAATTTTTTAATTGTCTACACTCGTTTATGCTTGAATCGACTGCTTATTTTTTGTTGGAACAATGACATCTGATGAAAATTTTCAATTTGTGATACAATTTTGTGTTCCCTTAATTCTAATTTCAATCAAACTTGTTTTTCTTGACTTTATTCTACACAAAAAGAGCAGTATAAATTTGTAAATTGTTTCTGACTGATGTATTATGTATTCAAGATGAAGTGTGTTTCAATATGATTTATTAATTGTTATTATTATAATTAACGTGATTATTGTTACAAGTGATGTATTTTTATGAATCTTATTAGTGATATTCATTAAATTTACAATAAAAAATCAAATAATTTTTCTAAAAAGATGTGTCAACCGGAGGTGATGGATTTGCATGACAAAGAAAACATCTCAACTCTTAATAAGAAACTAACTCCAGTGTACCACTTTCCGGCATCTGGTCCTGTTTCCTCACACCACGCAATTGCAGGTGATCCTCCTAGTAGCTTAGATCCGAAAAGAATATATTCTAGTGTAGTTGTTGGTGGACATACAATTACAGTACTGAAAATTCACTGTAGTGGGTAATCTGAAAATGTGAATTCCAATACCTGCAAGAGTTGGGTGGAACAAAAGGAAACAGAGCAATAACTGCATTCAATGCGTATGTGATTCCAGCCTCAGCAGCAGTGGGACAACCAGTAAGCAAATTGGGAATGCCTATTCCTTGACAAGCTGGGTCGTATACTTTCGGACATGCGCTACAAGCTGAAAAACGATAGATGTGAGATGCAGCATTATTAAATGAACTGACGGAATGGTGGTTCTGTTACTGTAGTTGTTGTTGTTGCTAGTGTTGTGGTGGTGACGGCTAAAAATAAAAGTTTGAGAATAATCGATTTCAAATCGAAAAATACTCACGATCAACATTTTGAGTTGGAATACATGAGTAGACTACGATAACAAATGATGTGAATAATATAGTAATATAGTAAATCATGGCAAAATTTAACTAAAATTTACCAAACAAGTCCAGGAAACAGTCAATAACAGGAACTTAGTTCACTTTATTAATCTATTGATCTGTGTAAAAAGAAAATAGTCAATTTGTCCGTTTGACAAGATTAGATAGGAAGTTTCTGATAGAAGCATAGTTCATTAGGAGGTCAATTCCCGAAGACGTCAAATAAACAGTTTCTATAATTTCTCTTCATTCTACCTTTTCTCTACCTGCGTGTAAATAAAAAGTGGAAAGTGAAAAGAGATGTATCAGTGAAACATCCTTTTATTAATCACTACGGATTGTTTTGTCACTGATCAATGAGCAGCAGTGGAATATATTATAGTTTGGTTCAAGAAAACTGCAAAAATTGTGTTCCGGGTAGGATTGTTACTTTTTTCTTCATTTTCTTTTTTCTTTTTTCTTTCTTTTTACTTTCTTTTTTCCATTTCTTTTTTTTTCTATTTCTTTTTTGTTACAAGTCTCAGCAATTTCTGCACAATAAATGTGTTTGGTTTTGATTGAGTAAGAGAAATAAGTAGCTTGAAAATTGAAATATGATTATCTGAAAAAAAAACTTCAATGGAATTTTCCAGTTTTCTTCAGATATCATTACATCACCCCAGATCAATTCTCATCTTAATTTCGTCCTGACACAAACTACAAAACGATTTTTCTCGGAAGTCGCGCCGAATCTCGACACATGAAATGCCAAAGACGTCGTGTCCAGTTTTTTGTCAAGTGCAATCACTCTTCGAAAATTGAACAAAACAGGTTAAATGATAAGCATGTTCGGATGGAACGACATTATAGGAAGAAAGATCGAACTCATTGGATTCTCGCGTTTAAAGACTTGAAAACGCTTCTGTTTCGTTGAATCATTGATCTTTTGATAAACTATCGGGCGATTCAATCCAGGAAATAAGAAATCATTATGTAGAATACATCATTTATTAAGTTTATTATTATTATTATTATGTACAACACCGGTATTAAAACTTGCTTTGTGAAATTGTGATCATATCTGAATTATTATCAAGCTTATAAAATTGGTTTGCAAGCCAGTGAAACCAGTTCAAACTTCAGCAGCCAACTGATTCCAGTGTACCATTTCCCGGCATCGGATCCCGATTCTTCACACCACGCGTAGAATACTGGAGCAGGGATTTCTTGTCCGATGATTTTGATTTTTAGTGCCGTTGTTAGTGGGCAAGTGATCACTGTTCTGAAATTTGAAATTTTAAGATCTTTTTTAGATCCAACCAGTTCTTACCCACACGACCCGGCCGGAATGAATGGGATAATAGAAGTAATCAACCCCAATGTATACTCAATTCCCGCCTCAGCAGCTGTTGGACACCATTGCAGTAAATTGGGAATACCAAATCCTTGACAAGTATTGTCATATACTTTTTGGCACACGGTGCAAGCTAAAATTATTTTGTTGTGATAATTGATACGTATTTGGTAAACCCTACGGAATGGTGCTTCGGTTACTGTTGTTGTCGTTGTAGGTACTGTTGTTGTGGTTGTTGTAGTAGTGATTGTACTTGTTGTAGTGGTTGCACCAGGTCCGCCAGTTCCACCAGGACCAGATCCATTTGCTGGAAGTATTATATTTTTCATTTTTGACAAACATGTCAGTTATTTCACTTGATAAAGTTAAATGTTATAAAAAACTTACAGTCAACAGTCTGAGTTGGTATGCAGGCATATAATGTACTAGTAAAAACAAAAAACAATAGACACAAACGTAACATTTGGAAACAGTACTTGGCAAAGTGACATTGATAAGGATGCCCTCCCGATATTCTCCAGTGTGAAACTCCACCCACATCTAGTTTGATCTCGAGATAATCAAAAAGAACGGCATTTCACAAATCTTTCGCGAATGAAAAAGTCGAGAATCTGTCTAATAATTAAATTAACGATTCATTTGAGGCTGGTTTAAAATTGGACAACGTGAACTTGCAAGGCATTCGAAAATTTGTTTCTAAAAGTTATTGTGTGATTCGATAATAAAGTTTTTTGTTCATTAGGCATTTTTCTTCACTTGGTTAGCAGTTAAGACATTGTTGAGTCATAGTGAGAATGATCTCCTCTTGATTTTATTTTTCCTAAGACATTACTCGATGTGTATGAACTTTTGAAAAGTTTAGTTCCGGATTTCTGCATAAGTACAACTTTCAAAAACTTATTTTTAAATCAATTCTTGTTCTCCTTCCTCTGCTTCGAAAGTGCAGACAGCTTTCCGGGTCTTCAATTCGTCTTAATCCTTTCTGTGTACCATCACATTTTACGAGACACTTGGCTCAATGCACAAAATCGTCTATTTCAAGAAAGGACATGTAATCTCCTGCACTTTCATTTGCACTTTTGCCCGATTTCACTCCAAGGTATAAGAAGTACAAATCCGCATGATAAGTCTAATGCATGGTTGCTCCTGTCTCCCTTGACTACAGCACACTCTAAAAAGGGCGATATATAAACCGCGTGCAAAGGCTCAAACTTTCATTCTCGTTTCTTGCTTGCTGCTTGCTGCTCACTCTCCTTTGCTTCTGATATTCCTCACGTTGTCACGTTTTTACCTCTTCTCAGCTTTACCTCACCACTTATTGCACAGTGTTGAGGTAGGCCAAGTAGGAGGTAAAAAAGTGATACAACGAACATTAAGAAATTGGTAAGGGAAGCCTAATCGAATTACAGAATGAAACAACTTGAACTTGTGAGAGGAAAAGAAGAAAAAATGTTCATTTCTCGCTAGAAGAGAAACAAAAAATTATTATATATACAAATCATTATTATAATTATTAGTATGACCTGGCAATGTTACCCAGAAACAATTCCTTGACATTGCGTTGCCACAATTTCTACTGGAGTGACAGCTGGTGGGATACCATAATACCAAGTACCAGCATTTGCTCCAGTTTCTTGACAGTGAGCAATAACAAGTGACGGACCAGGAACAATCGTGCCAGTAATGGGTAGTTTCACTTGGGATGTCGTACCCAACGGGCAGGAGAATATTGTGCTGAAATAATAAAAATATTCCATTGGTTAATTCAAAGTGGATATTTTGATATCAGTTGCTCTTTTTGTGAGACCTATTCTAAAAATAAATTTAAAAGCTCAATGAGCAAAACACTCACGAGCAGGTGTCTACATCTCCATAAGAGTATCCAGGAATAATTCCTAGTGTATAAGATAGACCAACTTCAGCCACTGTTGCACAAACATCAGTTGCACCTCCAAGACATCCAGACCCGTATATCATTGGACACGTGGAACAAGCTATAAAATGAAAAAATAGGATATTTTTCTTCATAGGCTGAATAACTTACGATATGGGGCCACCGTTGTAGTTGTTACTGAAAAAAATCGTTTATCTTGCTTTTTACTAATATTTGCGCTACAATTCTCTTCTGGTAGCACTTATTCATGTCATACATGTTATTCGAGATTTATAGGAGAAATCCAAAAAACGTGATTTGTGAAAGTCTCTCATCTTTTCGTAATATTTTTTTTTCTTATTTCAGCGGCTCAATGGATTATCTATAGACATGGATAATCTGTTTTAAAAGAAAAAAATTTAATCCGGAAATTGATATCACTACTGAAACAACTGCGGAAACAAATCCAAATGTTATTCACACCAACTAAATACATACCTTCTACTGTTTGAGTAGGCAGACAGCTAAAAGAATATTTTACGAATGAGGCAACAATCACAACAACAATTGTCCACATGACAAAAAGAATGACGGGATCCCACTTCTGACCTGCGATCCCAAGATTTAGTTCACCTTTATTATTCTCCACCTCCTCGGAGGAGACAGAAGCTAATTCAATCAGTAGTTGATCGGTGATAAGATAATTTTGAAGCAGAACTTTGTTCAGTTAACGTCTCGATCATTCTCCGGAGATTTCTGACATCGTATCATCAAATCGTTTATTTTCATTCAATGAAAGGTTAGAATAATCAGGAAAGCAGGCAATATTAAAAACTTGTTAAAGGAATAAAAGCGGAAGTAATTCAACTTTGTCTACAATTATCAGCGGCATCGTCTAGTGGGTGCTCTTTGGGAGGTTTTGGCTCAAATTTTGAAGCATTATGGCGAAGCGCTTTTTTCTCGTCGGCCGTTAGAAGTCTGAAAGAATTGGGACAGTGTGATGTTTGAAACATAGAAAACAAAATGATCTACAATCACGGTTGTATCGATAAATTAAAACCTAACGTTATTCGGAGATGGTGTTGCCGATCGGTGGACAAAGTGGCCTCTCTGAAATAACAATAATTGAAGTCATTTTCTATAAATGAGAATTGATTACCGGTTGACTTGGTTGATCATCAGGTACGCGGATAGTCACAGTTTTAGCCGGCATCTGAATTGGTTTGCCGTTTTAATGAATTTCTGTCTGCAAATTTACCTTTCCATCAGCAGGTGTTCCGTGGTCTCTGAAACGATAATTCATTAGTTTCTTCAACTTTTTTCTCAGCTACACAAGTTTTTTAATAACTTTTCTCACCTTGGGCTTGCACGAACATATGGTCTATCCAATAGCTCCGGTCTGAAATTTTCCAACTTCTATGTTTTCTTTTTCAATTTATTTTTCTTACAGTGACCCTTCAACAGTTATGGATCTGCGATTAGGATTTTGAACTGGTACACCAGTGGGAGAAAGCTGAAATAACAATAATATAACCTCACAGGAAATTGATATAATTAAAAAGCCAAAAGAAGAAAGCAAAAGCAGATACTCTAGTGGAGATAGCAATAGAAGAAGGCAAGCGATGCGTGAAATAAACGATCTCGCGGGTCTCGGTCACCGTTGTCGTCTTCTTCTCTTTAACTATGCGGTCCACTTCCCCACTTTCCATTTGATTGCGAAGTTCCTGAATTATATTTTTTGATCATTGATATAACATCGGATGGTTACCTCCATAACGTTTCCGGTACTGATTTGATACGGGCCACGTCCGTCGAATTGATGGGGTCGGTGGGAGGTGAAAGTGATTGCTACAACAACTTTTTGAAATATATAATTTTTTCCGTCCTATTCTTATACCTTGATTTCTTGGTCTAATATGATTTTCCCGTTCTCTTCTTGTTTCCTCCTCGTCGACAATTTTTCTTCGATTTGCGATTATTTTCTGAAAAGAATACAATTTTGAAAGGAACCAAACAAGACACACGGAGAAAACTAGGACAAAAAGAAAAACATACATCGAGTTCGAAGTCGAAGCGAGGATCGGCGCGCGGTTGCTAAAATATGCAAAGTCAATGGAAAGAAAAAACGTTCTCACACTGCCAAAAAATGCAAGAGTGTCTTAGTTTCGGCGTCAAACAAAAAGAGTCCATTACCTTGTGAAGTGTACGTCCTCTTTGTTGCAACTGGCCATTTGCAAGTACTGGTGTGAACTTCATCTGGATACGCAAAAAGAGCAATAGTGAAGAGAACCGAGTTAAAAGTGCAAAGTGGAAACGAAAAAATAAGAAAAATGAAACTTTACCGCAGGAAGCCCACGTTCGCCAATAGAGGGTCTTACTGGTACACTTTCCAAAGTAGGAGTTCTCTCTCCATCCGACTCTTCAATAGATGGGCCACTTTTAGCAAGGAAAGATGGTCTTGGAGATGTGGACATCTGAATTGAAGGACGCGGAGTTCCAACATATTTCAATGGCGGTACTTCTTTGATGGAGTCATCAAACTTTAATACTTTTTTGTTGGTAATTCGAAAATTTGCACTGAAAACTTACATTATACAATCCGCGCTCCACAGCAGATGGTCTCAGATCCAAATTGTCTACCAATGGGTTTTTTTGGAAGAACAGAGTGGTAGACGTTCCGAGGGTTTGTGTCACCTGAATCACTTCAAAATTATGAACTTTATTATACACTTTCAAATTACCATGACACAATCATCAGTTGTTTTAGTGATACCACTGTCGACTAACATCTCAGCAACTGATGGTCTTCGGGATCCCACGGACGCTCTACGGGAGACTGGACGAGATTTCGGAGCATCCTGCAGCAGGGTGGTTATAGGAACAGAATCAGACTTTTGAAGTTACCTCTTCATCAAAGGATTGATCTTGGTTGAGAGACAATTGACGATGACACTCCATCAATTGAGCAAGCTGTAGCATATGTATATTGAAATATAATTCCTGGTCCTGTCAAAAATGCTTACAGTATTAGAATTCCTACGTTGATCCACACGAGGAACACTCAATTGAACAGTTTTCGCTTCATTATCCCAGCTCTGAAATATTTTTTGGCTTCAGACTCAATCAGGAGTTCAGAAAACTTACAGTAGACAAACGTCTACCGGACGATGGCTGAACAGGGCTTTTGAAACTGAAAAATTTAAATCTTTTTGGTCTACATCACACGTTAACTCACTCTGTACAGAAGCTGTCGGGATTCATTACAAAAGTGAGAAATGACGCTTCTTTCTGGAAAACTGTGGGCTTCACAGAGAGAAAAATGATTCACGCCACAGGAAAAAAGTGTGATGATTCACTTCTAAGCACAATCGTTCTCAAATGTTTTCTTTTTCTTTGCCTTTCATCCCGTAGAAAACATGTCATGGCAGCCATTGGAAACAATCTGAAACAAAATAATATCTGAAAATGGCCCCTCTTCCATATTGTTGCTTCTTCCCCTTTTCCAGTGAATTGAAAATCATTGTTGGCTGTGCCACTAACAATCACATGGGCGTGAAATAATGGAGCAATCAATCAGTAGCGTGGCCGCTGATAAAACATCTTCTGCTACACAAGTCTCCTTAATCGGCGTCAATATTTTCTTTAGATAACAGAGTTTTGATTGTGCAGAAAAGACTAGAAGTGGGAGGAAGAAAGGAAGATGGGAGGAGAAGAATGGACGATGAATCTGAAATAGACTCAATGTCGGTCTTTGATTCTGAAATATATTAGTAGATGGTTACAAAAATGTGAATCAAAAGTGCAAAATCAATTTTAGGATTTCGAACTAATAGTACACGAGAGTACGGTAATATGGTCATGTTAATCAGAATGAAAATTTGGCTCGCACAACATTGACAGACTCCCAGAACACATCATAGAAAACTTCCAAGGATTTTCTGAATATTAAATTTGTGAAAACAGATGGCTCCGGAAAATACAGAGTTCTTGAATACCTCATGCCTATCAAAAAATTCCTTTTTTGAAATATCACTGTATCAAAACTAACTGTATCAAGTTTTGAATCTTATATCACTCCACGAACACCTGTTTAAACAATCAACACATCCAGAATATGCTCTATGACAGGATAATCCACCAGCCGAATCCTTCCGGTCGGTACACTTCAAAGAAAATGCCAGAAAATGATATAGTTTCGACAACAGTTTATATTGATATAAAGATTATCCGCTTGACGTGTTGATGCCTTTGTCGGCATTGGTCGAAGCATGCGCGGTAGATCTGTTGGTAAGCTGCGCGAAATATATTTTAATAATATTTGCCCTATTACTGTAACTAGTACGCATTCCTAGCTGCACATGCCGCCGTTCGCCGATCATCCCCATATTTACCCTGTCATGCCATCCGTTTGCGCGAGAAAATGGCTTCAGTGGGCCTTCTTTCTCCCCCCGGGACGATTGTTTGTTCTCAGGTATAAATTTCAACTTTGTGGTAAACTTTCTGAATACTCAGTCCCGAGAACATAAACATTTAGAAAATCTTTTTGCGGTATTACTGTACAAGTTCCCATCAGTTATGAATGAACAATCGACGAAGACGTTTGCCTCTTTTTCTTCTTGTTTCCTATTGTGATATTAGTAGCGGAAACATGAAAGCTGCTCAGTTCCGGAGAAAAGGAGCCGGCTGGGAACCTGGGAAGTGTGGGAGACTCGGTGTAAGGAGTATGAGTCACAACATGGCTAAACAGGAAATCGAGAGTGTTCCTCCTTTTTTGGAATAGGCATTGATGCGAATCTGGGAATGAAGAAATAGATTCTTAATAAGAAACCACAACCGGAAACACAAGTTTATGCTCAAAATTGGAACTTTGTCCTGTGTCCCGTTTCAGTTGTTTGTGCCCCTCCCTTCATATTTTCAGCTTTTGAACCAACAGAAGACCTTATCGAGAAAATTGAGGAATCCTGACAGAGACGATTGTGTTGCCTTCTGCTAATCGTCAGTTAAGTCGTGCCAGTCCCTCCACTTTTTCACTTTCCATCTCCCCCACCACTTCACTACTGCCAAAGTCTTCTCCTTAACAGTTTGTCAACTCGGAAATTGTCATAACGCAAATAAGGAGTTGAAAACGGAGAGGAGAACGGAAAAGGAGGGGGGAAAAGGTGAGAAAGTTGGCACACGGGTCTCAAACAGTGTGCTCACGCACGTTAAAGATAGATCAAAGCGGAGACCGCCGGACCTGATACACAAAGCTTCTCCTGCTCCTTTTCTATCGTTGTCAACCAATCGTGGAGAACACACACACAGACACAATTGGAACTTGCGGTGAAGAGTACTGAAATGAAATAAAACTATGAAATGAGTTCTCTACACCTCTTTGAGGTATGCCGCCAATTAGGTTTTATAAAGGGAAACAAACCAACTCATCCCACACAATGAAACTCATCGGAGTCACAACTAGTAATAAAATTATTCAATATGTCACTGTACCAATTGAAGTAGTACAACACTAAGGTTTCTATTTGTCCAATATTTTTGGATCATTGTTTTCAAAAAAAGTTATGATGCTTGTTTTAGTCTATTATCTTAGTACAGGAATGACCTTAACGAAATTATGTAACTCTATTAATCTTATCAAGAGTCCCGTACATCAAGAAATCACCCTATTTCTCTATATAGGAGACACGACTCCTATCATATCATCGAAATTATTTTCCAAGTTTAGTAAACCTTTCAGCCCCTGGCACTTCGCACGGTGAATAGTTTCCCGTTGAAAGAAATAAAGAAGATGCTGTGTTTGGAGGCGCGAATAATAAAAATGGACGAAGGAAGACAATTTACGGCGTACCGAGAGTCCTCTATTTCTCTCACTAAACGACGCTTCCACCCCTTATGTGTGCATCGACACCTCATCCAACTACGGTAGGTTTATGACGTTCGAAGAGGAAGACGATGACAAACTTGTCAATTTTCGCAGCTTTCACTCGCGAATCAAGGCTGTTGACGAGAACTGGAAGTAGTTATGATTGGAACCTAAGAAGATAGGTGGTATCCGGAAGATAAGTTATGCAGTTACCGTAGTATGCTCTTTTCCAATTTCAGAGTGACTCGAAATCCCAACCCTTATTTTCTAGTTAAAATACCAGTTATCTTCAAACTTAGATGTAAAAATGATCAGCAACATGTGTTATCCTGTACTTTCACTAAACGGGATTGTCCCTAACCAGCTGCCAGATTTTATGAAAGTGAAAACGAGCATCTTGAACACTCACTGTTCGGATTCCAAAAAAAAAGAGAAGTGTGAATCATAAAGACTTGCACCTGCTACTCTTTCTGAAGATAGTACGTTCTCTTTTAAAGTGCATAAATTTCATTTTTACGACTCTCCAATTAAATAAAAACGGAGGACGTTTGAAAGTGTTCTACGGGAAATCAACAACTGTAATGGTTGCGTTTCTCGTTCAACTAGACATATGGGCACCTTTTATGAGGAGTTCGACATGTTGAATTATTATAACCTATTAAGTAGAACAAGGAGCTGGGACCCAAGAAAAGCGTTTGGTTATTTTTCTATTGGTCAGCTTTCTCAGAACCCGACTTTCTGAATTTCCCTAACGAAGACTAATGTGTTCATTTCTCGCACTTCTTCTCTTTACTTCTTGGTTCTGATGTTTTCTGAACCTATATGTTCCGTAAAGACCCTTCACCTTTCATTGATCCTTCCTAATCTTTTGTCAATTCACGCGTGCGCACAAACACTACAAGATATCACTCGTGTGCATTACACTTTATTCCCCCTCCCTCCCAAGTAAGATCGTTGAGCGACCGTTTATGGATTGCTGGTGGCTCATGTTTGAGTAAAGTTTTAGGAGAGAAGCAACGATCTGACGCAGCATCAGCCAATTCCGGTTTCGAAGAGAGGCTCTTCATGAATACGGTAGGCTGCTGCTGGTCGGCTGTGCTTCGTTCGCGCTTGCTCGCCTGCTTTTTCATGCAATAACATCCATCTTGATAAGGTGTGTAGTCAAACAATCAGACCTTAAGAGCGTTGTGTTTAGGAGCACAAGAATAAGAAATAAGGGCATTGGTATTGATATCGAGAAGAGCAAGGAGCAAAGCGACCGTGACGTCTGACTGGAAAAAGGGAGAACCGTTTCATCGAATTATTTTTTTTTCAAAATGGAAAATGAGTCTTATGAAATTTTTCTGAAGCTTTGAATAGAATCTTTAGGGTCTACCACTTATTCCCTTTCTGTAGCTCGTTTTGTTTAATCACAGAAGTAGTCATCGGCTGTCAACAAGAGAATTTTAATGTCCCTTAGCCTTTCGACGATTGCTCACTAATCCATGCCCGGTATAAGGAAACCGTTATCGAAATGAGTCACAATAGGTATCATGACATAGGCAAACAGGACCTCTTCCCTCTTAGCTGACGTCCTAACGGCATCAGAATTCTACAATTAAACGTTGTGAGCAGCCGGCATGCTTGCTGACACCTTTCATCTAACCTCCTTTCATTGTTTCCTTGCTATTCATCAGTGAGGTCCAAATATCGTTCCTTGCCTACAACCTCGAATAATCAAACAAGCAATAAGAAAAGAAGAGGAACAACTGGTACAATAACCTATCAAGCTTGATCAATAGCCTTTTTTGTATCAATAGCTTCTTAGGGTAACCGATGCCGCCGGAAGAGTTCTCAAACTTTTTTTGGCAGACAGTGTGTTGGGAAAGTTTTAAATAAAAATATTAAGTTTTTCATAACAAAAGAGAGGAATTCTTCTGTGTCACTCATATCATAATCTACAGTAACACAAAACAATACTGGTTTCCCTCTCCACTCACTAATGAATTTTCTGCCCGTTTTTTTTTCAACCCTCCTTCCATCTTTTGTCCTCCAAACAATAAAAAAAACTAAATTTCCTAAAGAGTCGGTACCTGAAACGTCGGTATGGAGGGGGAGACCAAGAGATGTTTGTTGGCTCAAAACAGTGGGGGACCTCTTGGGAAACGATCACGCAATACGTGGGAGTGGGGGATCAGTACAAACAAATACAAACAAATTGGCTGGTGTACAATAAAGGGGATTAGTGGATGGAAGAGAATTCACACTGGTCTGATTTCTTTTTGGATTTAAGACTTGAAAGGTAATACCGACATGAGAAAGTAGATAGTAGATCAGGCTGCTACAATAGGACACAGTTCCTAAAATAACTTAATGTATTCCCACTGTCATTCAGACACCTACAGTATCCCTCTTCAATTTTCAACTGGTTCAAAGTTTCGCTGTTAATCTTCTCCGGCCTTACGTCTTTTCTTTCAAAATCAACCCATTCGCGTCAAAAACTTCATGATAACTGCATCTTGTCAGCATTGTTGCTCCTCCCTATTTTCAGTAAGCGGATTAATTGTACCCCAAAACTACCTACTAAGTAGAAGCCTACGCTTTCTGTTATCATTTCTCCATTTTTCTTCACACCATTCAATGAACATGGTTCTGCACACTTTCCGGAAAGTGTAAATTTCATAATTGACTCACCGTCTACCGAATTCAAATGTCAGGTAACTCAGTGTCTTCTCATCCTTCCTACTATCACAAACTCTTTATCATAACACGAGTGTCCTTATAACCCATCTTCTCATTTCTCAATGATAATAGCTAATTATCATTAGGCGGCATGTTGCACCAAAGGGAAAGTTTATGTAGAGAGGGTCGTAAAAAGAAGTGGTTCAACGCGGTGTTCTGACGGCTTTGAAAAGAGTAATCTATACTGGTGATACCTTTTAAGAAACATATAAGAGTTGCGAAGTGTACGATTTAAAATTTTCTCAAAAAGTAGGCGGGGTTTTTTTCCTGCGCAGTTCATTTCTATGGCAGTGCACCTATAGAATTTTTGTACTTTACCATTTAACTCATCAATTCCAACAACCTTTACATCTAATAAGTTTGTTTGATTTATTCCTCATGAACAGTAGCTACCATTTTATGTAATTGCTCTCCAAACATTAGCACTCATCTACACTCATAGTTCTCTTTAACTTTGTTTAAAAACATTTTTTGATTCTAGTTTATGTTTTTTGGATACCATGGCTCCCGTTTGTCTAGCCGTTCCATATCCCCTTTCAGACCAATAGGCGCTATAAGTTCTTATCACTCCCAACGTATTCCCCGTTTTGACTTCCACATTGCTACCAGCTGATTATCACCACACTTGATATTAATATCCATTCTTCTGAATTTCGGTTGATTCTTCAAAAGAAGGCGGTACACGGCAGCACAGGTCTACCGTAGTCAGTCAACCAGCGCGCGCTGAGCGAGCAGCATCAAAGACAGTGGGCGGAGTCGATGGAGAAGACGAGCTGAACACGAAGTGGTGGCCGCCTCCGTCTGCTTCTGGGAAGCCACTCAGTCCTTCCATACTACGAGTCCCAAGTGGTATCTTACTTTCCAGAAAGTTCTTCACGTCTGGAAATTTGAGTAAGTTTGTGTCTTGTATTTCTATTCGCATGAGTTTTTGTAACAGTAGCATCTAGGGTTCTTACAGTAGCCACTTGTTCAATTTGATGATAACTGGGAGCTCGTTGAGTTACTTTTTCAGAATTTCTGATCTATTTAAGCCTAGATTTTAGTTTTTCTCAATAGCTCTCTCCTCCTAAAAGATCGGACGTGTCTAACACTATTTGACTTTTTGCCCCGCCCTTTCTCGAAGTTCTCTAAACTGTGACGTATACTGAAACATCAGTTGTTTAGTTTCTGAAAGCATTCCATAATACAGAAGTGTTCTACTGTTTTATGCGTCATCATCGGGATGCATCACAATTCTATTTTTCAAACAATCAGAACCCATGAAAATTTGAAACCTGCTATTGAAAAAAAAATGTGAAAAGGAGGTGGCTCGCAATACGATTTTAGCATAACAATAGATTAAGAACGATGTGATAGTCTTCGTTCCCCTGTTTGTTACTTATGCTTCGTGAAAGTTCTATTCTTGCGATGCCACCATTCTCTACTTCTATATCATTCAAAAACCGAGAAAAAACAGCGAAATGCTGAAAGTCAAAGAATTATGACTTTGTCAATAGAAGAGTTTCCCTATATTCAACGGTGCTTCTTTCTTCCTTCTGAAAATACCCAATATTTGTATATCACTTTTGACTTTTTCCCCCGAAAAATTGCCCGCTTCCCCTTTTTCGTCTAACTTTCTGACTCATTCTGATGCACCGTTTTATTCATTTCCCAACGAATAACTTTCCACAATGGACTATGACTATTCTGATTTCAATTCACGCCCTACTTCCATTTTTTCCCGAGCACACTATCTACTGATTGGTAAACAGTCCTAACACCTCCGTGCAAGTCGGCTACCTTTGAAGTTGGCCCGAAGCACGGAAGCCACCGTTTTTATAGTCTCCGTGTACTTGATAATACCATGCACCAGAGCATCAACAAGCCATCAAAACCTTTCTACTTACCGACTAGCACAAAGAATTTTTTTTAATTTCACATTTTTCTTTCTCTTGAAATCGACTGTTATCACTGCTTCAAAATTCGGAAGTGTTAGAGAGACAGTAAAATTTCAATAACGTGTCAAACGTGCTGTAGAAGGCGACTCCTCTTTCAAAACCCTACCGTAACCGTTTAAATAATACTATCTACCAGTGATCCTGCATATAATACCAATGTGCTCCGCCCGTTCACCCTCTCCTCTTGGTTTGAGACATGTTTGTCCTAGATTACCCCATAAGACCATAATACTCGTTAACAAACTGACAACTTCTCGTGAATCGTTGGCAAACAATAACTATCGCTCCTTCTTCTTCTGAATTTTCCTATCACCATGTAACATCCTTCTTCTTCTTTTTTTTCTTCTTTCAAATTCGTATTTGCTCCTCTTATGTAACATTTCTCAATTTCTTTTTAACAAGTTTTAGTTCCAGCTAAACCCACTGTCTCCAAAATACAAAATGCTGCCTTGGCAACGACAACTTCAAACTTCAATCTTCCCACAACCAAATGATCAAGTGTTCCGATTCATGCTTGCTCAGCAGCACATGCACCTCCAGAACTTTATCCAGCAACAACGGAAGATACAAATGATGGCTATCAATCCAGTTCTCCCAATGATGGCTGATATGAAGAAACAGAAATTTGACTTCACCCATATGGCTGATTCAATCGAGTCAGAGCAGAAGATCAAAGAAGAAAGTCTGTCTCCAAAATCCTCCCCAACACTTCTCAATAATCCAGTCCGAGCATTTGGCCCTTGTGTGCAACCTTGGTGAGTTAGTAGCGTGATACCTTCTCATATATCAATATGATAAGGAGAGTACGGTAACCGATTAGTTCAGTCATTTCAGGTTCATGATTCCTGGACGTGGAAGGACAACTGGTAGAGCAGCAAGACCGAAGAAGGAGTTCATCTGCCAGTACTGTCAACGACACTTCACCAAATCCTACAACTTGTTGATCCACGAAAGAACTCATACTGATGAACGACCATATTCCTGTGATGTCTGTGGAAAGGCCTTCCGTCGTCAAGATCATCTTCGTGACCACAAGTACATTCACCAAAAGGATAAGCCATTCAAATGCGAACTTTGTGGGAAAGGATTTTGTCAGTCAAGAACTTTACTTGTCCATCGAGCTACCCACGACTCCTCCCGTCATAATATGGGGACTCCAATGCTTCCAATTGTGAGTGATGGTGGTTCTATGCCTGAGTTGGATCCAAGAGTTACTCTGATCCTTCAGAACCTAACGGATAGCTTCAATTCGACGCCGATGACATCTCCACAAATCTCACCGAACCGAGATGATCTTGACACCTCCTCCGACTAGATTATTTCATTTCAATCAGATTTATCGAAATTGGGTCCTATCATTCCATTGTTCTCATTACGCACAAACATTGATTGTCCACTGTGTAGACTTGTAATTTTTCTTTGAATTCCATCTTCCTAAGCTTTAATTGTGTTTCATTTTAAAGCATCCTCTTACCAGCCAGTTGTAACTTTTCTATGAAAATTGTAGTTGCCTTTGTCATTTCTTTTTAAAAATTCCCATTGTGTCCAGTATTATCTAAGGATCATCCGTTTCCCGTTTTTTTTTCTAACTCATTTTTATACACAAATTTTTCTTATTTTTAATAGGGTTCATTGTTAGATATGTGATTGTGTCAGATATTCAATTGGAAAAAATAAAACTAAACACAACATTACTGCAATCATCTTTTCGTAAGAGGGATTCTTGCAATACGGTGGGAAAAGTTTACAGGGGGCATGCTCAGATCAGGTTTACAACTTCTGAGGTCGGCGGCGTCTCTCACAAGATGGTGTCTGTTTTCAAACCGGAAATGATTTGAAGACGGAGGTAGCCGCATGGCGGTGCTCGGTAGGCATCATGCTGTGAAGAAGGATATACAGGATGCAGTATGTCACTGGTAGATGATGTTTGGGTAAAATCGTTATTCATTGAGACAGAACATCTGAAAAAGGGTTGAGGTTAAGATCAATGTTCTTTTCAAGTTGGGATTATTTCTAGAATCTATAAAAGTGACTACCTGCATAATGTGTCATCATTTGTGATGAGAAATTGATGAAATGTCATTTTCATGCTTTATTACAGTTTTCAAATTATTGAGTCGTCCACAATTCCGAGTAATACTCCTACGGTAGTGATAAACGTGAAACGCAGTCTAAACCCGCTTATGTCTAATCATTCTGGTGTACATACAGGTTTCTGACTCTGTGTTGGTTATCGCAACTCACCAAATTATCATCTGATCAGTATGTCACACACACTGGATGGTACTGTTGCGTAATGGGAACCAGGTCATTCTGATACCATAACAAGTAGAAAGTGATATGTCTTTCGGAGGGTGTATTGACATATTTGAATATAGGAGACCGTTCTGGTCAAACAAACTGAAAAACATATTGAGAGAAGGAAAGTGTTTGTGGAAATATTCTAGAAATGTGATGATGAAATAAAATATGTTGCAGTACTATACTTGAATATGTTCTAATTATCAAATTTTGAAAAGGAACATGCCATGCAATGAGATTTGGCGTATTTAACAACATCGTATTAACGACAACTCAAACTTTCATAAGACGGATGCAAACTTTTTTCGAAAAAAGTAATCAAGAGTTTATGTAATAAATCGAAGTATCAAAAAGAGTTTGTTCACTGTTGAATAGAAGATATGTTTTGAAACGTTTTGTTTCAGTCTATGGTGTATTGAAATAGATTCTCAGGTAGATTTTAAAAGTTTATCAATAAATGTTCAAAAACTATTTGATGCAGTATTTTTCAAAACTGATGAGATAACAGAACAGCTTCGGCAAAAACGGTATTTCAACTCAAAAGAGACATTTGTTTGATAAAATCATAACTTGATCCACGCAGCACAGGCTTCTTGATACAAAATTTAGATTTGAGTTTTGCACCGTTCAATTTTCAAAAAATATAATGTTTAAAACTGATTTATGAGAGTGTTAGAAATTTTGACAGTTGGTATTACGCCATGCGTTTTTATGGATTATACAGAACAGAAAAAACATTTTACCTTGGTGGTAGATTTACGTAAGATATTAATCGATTCATTCTAAAAATGGCCAAACTTTCAAGTTCCCGTTGAATCTAAAAAAAGCTTAACCAATATTTGACTCTACAGATAGAGCAAGTACTGAAAAACTTTCAACGACAAAATAGATTTTTTGTTGATAATTGTAATTTATCTCCACTTCTTGATATAATCAGTTTTGCTATGACACTCCAGTTTGGAAGCTCACCACTGAAAACATCTGATGTTGATATCTGTAAGGTCAGCACTGTATTTCTTTTTTCAACCGATTTCATGCTTTCTATAGATTATAATACAGTAATCATCAACAGAATTTACTCATATAATTCTGTTGATTGATTGTATTCTCAACTACTCCAGCTTTTTGCTCGTCAAAAAGAATCTCCACTGAAAATTTTCTCCTGTCGTTTACCCGCAATTATGAGTGATAATCCAACTGCGCTCTACTGGACAACGTTCGTCACAAGTTTCAAATCTGGCGGCACGGCGCGAAAGACTTGGGATCCTTCCAGAACGTTTTCGGTGCACCTCCGAAACTCACTTTTTAATGTTGTTACTCTATTAATTATCGTAAAAACTGTAATAAAAAGACATCCCGTAAAATAACGATACTTTACGGTAAATTCTGTCAAATTGTTCTACTTTATTTCTGGCCTAAAATCTGATTTTAATATTTTCGTTTGTTTCCCGTTTTTTTCTCACATAACAGATTATTTGGAAAAATTAGTAAAACATTACCGATAAGATGAAATTTACAAAAAAAACGGACTCCTTTTAATTGAAAGACACTTTTTGTGAAGATATGAAAAATCAATGTCATTTTATCAGAGGCTTGTCGGTATGCACTTTTCATACATATTCAGCTTATAGGACATGCTCACCGTTTTTTAAAGATGTGTGATTTCTTCGGTGCTCTTTTCCGTGTTGGTATATTTTCAAACCACTGAATCACAGAACCACGTTTGATTCTAACGGAATTATAATTTGTATGATAACCCCTCATTTTGTCTATTTAGAACAGTATCTGTAAACCACGTCAAATAATTGTTTCAAAAATTGTCTCATTTGTTTTCTGCATCTGCTTGAAAAAATCCTCTCCGTCGTACTCACAAACTGGGAGGTCATTCCCCCAGTGTCACTAACATAATCTCGAAATAATTGCCATTGAGCGAGGAGGAGAAGCAAGCCCGGAGGAGTCATTGAAGTGTCAGAGCACCGAAAAGTGTCGGTTGCATTAGCAAATTATGTAAATTTATCAAATAGAAACGCAAGCTATGAGTTTATGTTTCCGCCGCCGATACTACACACGTTGTTCTCATTTTACTAGTATCTGGTTCATTCACACTTGTTAATTGAATTCACACACGCTATGCATAAGTCAAAAGTTTCACACTACTAGTATTACGTTTACATGAGTTTTTGGGAAGTTCTAAATATTAGTATTTCATTGTTTCTAATTCAAACAGAATACATAATGCCATCAAATTTTATAAGGAGTACTATAAATCTTCAATAAGAATTCATCCGAAAAATACTTATTCCGACCGTAGGGATTAGCCATAAAACCCAAATCCTTGACCTGAATATGTACTTCCCGAAATGAGTATTGAAACTATAAATAATGATACTTTGGTTGTTTTTCGAGTTGTAATATATGCCGCAAGAGATGTTTAGTTACAAAAAACCAACCACACTGACACCCCGTACCAGTGTGTCCACTTCCATGCAAATCTTCCCACTTTACTCATTTCCCGCCACTCATTCGTCCCCCTTCTTCTTTATTCTCGTAATTGAATCATTCCTTCTGTTCCAATTTGTTTCAGGTTCCCGCCTTGGTCAGCACTGCACAGACCCAATTAATCAGTCACTTATTATAACCACTCCCTTCCCTCTTCCATCTTTTCCCAGCAACAGCTTCTCGTTTCGTGACAAGTGCTTGAACGAGTAGTGGTCTCCTCTTCCATTGCCGGACACCCACAAAATTAATGGCAAGATGACCAGCTCTCGATCAAAATGTGTCCGAATGGCAGTCTTTTCGTAGTCATTGCGCAAGAGCATGAGCTTCAGAATGGCAAGGAGCCGTGCGTTTTCCCAAACGACACTATAAAAATGAGATGATGACCCGGAATCGGTGACCATTATACTCTCTTTGTACCGCCGAGGGTGCTGGTGCGGTGCCTCGCTTTTTACTGTCCCCTTATTTCATTCCACCTATTCATTCCTCGTCTCTCCTTACTTTTTTCTCTTTTTACGGTTGGTTACGCGCACAATTTCAAAACTGCATTTGGTAACGAACGAATAACAAAACCGTTATCTGGTCACTCTTCTCGTGGTCTTTTCTCGTCTTTGTCTCATGATTGTTTACGTTTGTCAGTTGCTATGTCCCAAGTTTTTCGAAAATTAAGAAGAATTTGATTTATCTGTAATTGAATCTGAAGGTTCCGCGCCTAATTAGTAATTAGCTTCTCAAAACTTTTTGAATGTCTTTTTTGAAATTGTTCGAGCGAGTGTCTCTCTCGTCAAGGACATTTTTCACGAAATCTTTTCCATGCTAATGACCTCCAAAACTGACAAGAAGGACATTTACTGATCAGCTTCTAACTCGAATAGAGAGATTTTTCCTCAATAACCTTCTCTACTCCCCCTACTCTACTCCTCACTTTCTGTCATTCATCAGCGCGCGCCAATACATATGTTAACACATGCGTTCTCTACCAAGCGAATGTGCGTGAATACTCACTTTTTTGTCAGCATTTATCCGCTAGTTACCCATCCGATTATGCAGTCCATGTACTGTCTGGTTTTTTTGCTTCTCTCCCGTCTGCGTTATTGTTTTTTGTTCATGTCATCATAACAGACGGCGCGAAAACTGTTTGTTAGGCCAATCTGACAAGAATTCAATTTGTTTCCCATTTACTATCAACATTTTTTGAATCTCTCGTAGAAAAAAAGAGAAAAAAATGCTCTCAATATTGTTGTAGACGAAAATAATTTCTGCTATTATTTTTTGTCACTCCGTCAAAAAATACACATTATTTCTTATGAATTTTTCATCGGCTAGTAAATAAATCTTGTGAATGAATAATAACTACACATCTGATTCTAGCCCCTTTAGTTTTTCATCCAAGTCAACCTTCCTTCAGGTGTATTGTTGACCTTACTGTCTGAATCAATTTACATGTGCACTCTATTTTTTGGCCTTTTCCAATGACTCATTTCTGTATACAGAGTCATTCCGCGCAGCTATTTTTTGTAAGAAGTCATTTTGGTTTAGAACTAAATGTAAAGGTAGGTACTACTGTTTCTTTTTTTGGTTTCTTGAAAATGATTCAATACTATTTTTATTCCTGAAAGAAGAAGCTCTGATTTTATTTCAATTAGTATCTAACCTACATCACTCATTAGACGTAACATTTTCTCTATATTCCAATGTTTCCCTTGAAAAACCAGAAAGTAAGATCCTGTTATGTTGCGGTCAATGAAAACGAATTAAAACCGAATCGAAACCCATGCATAATTACCTTTATAATCTCCACCTTCTCTTCTTTTTGCTTCCTTTCCAACATCATCAAATCTTCCCCAATCCCCCAATATAAAACTCATGCCTTGAAAACCTTTTCGTGTTCATGACCATTCATTAATTATTCATCGTGTTTGAAAGCGATTCACCTCTTAGTCTTCTTCCCGTTCCTTCTCGTTCCTTTTTCCGCCTTTCTACCCATCTTCGTTGCCCATCTGGCAGTTTGGAGGAGAATTTCACAATTTGGTCCGAAGACTCGCGGTGCCATATTTCGTCAGTCTTTTCTTGGGCAGCTGCAGCACCAACAGAAGGACTACTCGAAATCCCGTCTGGTGGAACAGGAGCAGCAAGTGCTTAAGCTTAGGTTCAGACTCATCGCTCTAATCGGAAGCAACAGATTGGTCATTTTGAACGTCCGTTGTGCTCCTTCTCCAATTGACCGGAAGACTACATCATTTTTCATCCGAACCTAGACAAAGATATTTGGTCCGGAAATGTGGCCCAATTCTATATTTTCAAAATTTTGAAAATGACATTGTACTTTGAAAGTATAACTGCGTTCAATTCTCTAACGTCGTCTTTTTAAAATTTGTATTTCTCCTTGCATATTTATACTCTCCCCAGAGGGTTCTAGGACAACAGACTTTAACAAAAACCACCTAGACCACCCGAAAAAATATGAAGAGGAAAAACTTGCAACAACTGGAAAACACTCAAAATGCTCTTTTTTCCGCAATTTCTCTCAATTGAGAAATACATTTTTTCCCATTCTTCTCTTTTTATCTCAGCTCAAATTTGCATATCCAGATTGCTTCCTGAAGACCTCCCAAAAATGGCTTCCCCGCTTTTTGGAAGTCTCTTTTGATGTTGCAATAATTGAACTGGCTAGCATTGCTTTACTTCCGAAAACCAGATACTGTAGTTTTCACTTACTTATTACGGATCGGAAGTTCTATTAGAAAATAAAACAACTGTTAGTATTTTTTGGTTGCAATAATTGAAAAAGTTTTACAAAATCAGCAAAACTTGGATATTTTCGGAGTTCAAAAATGAAGTTTTCAAAATAATTGAAAATTGAAAATTTTGAAAAAATAAGATTTCTTCTGACTTTTGATTAACAAATGTTGTACTTAAGTAATGATTAACTTTTGAAAACTGACCTATGACCTGCATGCCTTACATAGGATGAGTTAGCATGTCTTTCTTCAAAACGAATGAATTCTTCATCTTTCGCACTTTCCCGCCCAACACCCCACCGCCCGGCGACGACTATTCATCAAGGCAAATGCGCCTGCACTTTTTGTCGACGCCTACCGGGAGATGTCGGTGCCGGTCCCAAGGTGTGTATCTGTTGCAATTCGGGTCCAGAGCAGTCCCCGGGAAAGGGTCATTTTGTCTTGTTCCCTCCGGTGGACAGCCGCCTGGTCAGTTCGCATCGCACTTTTACCCGTCGTGCCCTTCCACTCCTCTTCTCGATGCATTTCTCCTCTTCAACACTTCCCGATAAACAATCTGGTACTATGTATATATTGGCCCCTCTCACCCTTCAGCGGCGAACACCTACATGTGGTAATTACGCGCACTTTCGCATATTATTCATCCATAAATCCGTGGTGCAGCTAGTGTCTCCAATGTGTTTGGCATCAGTTTGATTTTCGTTTTCTTCACAACCATATGTTGCCCTTTTGACCGAAATAAAGAAAACGGGTGCGAGTCGTTTACTTCGTGTCACCTTGACATTATGTTTTATGCGTCTTGGAAGAAAACTTTGACGTTCCACCCATCCTATTTTTGAGGATTAATTGTTGATCCGATGTCTCGATCCGTTTTCTCTTTTCACTGTTCAAAGCGTCTTCATGAGTGGTTCCTCTTCCTAGTCATGTTCCATTAACTTTGTCCTTTACTGTTTGCTTTTATCATCATTACTACTATTCAGATTCTAATACATTGAGAAAGAGAGAAGTGGGCGAAAAAGCTATCCAATTTTTTCAATTCACACCTCCTTCACGATACAAATGTACACAAGTTTAATTGATCCAGAAGTTGAATTGAAGCTTTTACTTTTCTCTATTTCCTCCTTTTCCGATTTTCCAACATTTCCTCTTTTCCTGCCACTACGTTTAATTACTGGGTTGGCGATTTGATGTTATCAGTTTGTCTTTATTTAATTTTTAACCGTCTCCCTTTCTCGTGCCACCCTTTTATTGAATTGTTCAGCACAGGCTTAATTTTTTTCAGATTAATAGCATGAAGTGAAGTGTACAAGTCCTGGAGCACGGACGACAGGTGGTAGGAATATGCGCGAATTATCAATTATTCTGGTTATTAGCCTTTCTTTGTTTGGAGTAAGTCTGTAAACTGGGTGATGTTATCTATATAGCATTTTTTCAGATAGTATTGTCTTGGGAGGAGCAAGATCACATCATTGAGAATGGAGCAGCAGTATGGGGTGCAAAGGCTCCAGATTACAGTCTGGCATCCACGGATCCTGGAACCACTATTTTCATTCGAAGCTTGATTTTCGTAGATAACAAAACGGTATGTTTGAAAAATTGGAAAGCATTTTATTGAGATCATGTTGTTTCAGACAAACTACTACGAGTTTGACATGTTACGTGTCAAGAAGAACATAATGGAAATGGTAGACGAGGCGAATCAGGTAATCTAAATATTCCAGAAGTTTACACAGTCTCTGTTATTATTGCAGTATTTGAACCAACTTGGAGTCGGTCTAATTGTTGTCGGGATATTGCAAACAAACCGAGAAGATCTCAGTCTACAGTCTTTCCATGAATACAGAAACGCCAGGTACGCTCAATATTGCAAGGACTTTCAAATATAAATTTCAGAATTTCAGAATTCACAAACTTCCGCCACACGAATTTGCAACTCTCATTTCTTACAAGTACGCTGGAGGACTGGCATACGTCAACGGAATGTGTTCATCTCACTCAGTGTCTCTTTCAGGAGTAAGTTTTGTTCATCTGATTCTCATTAAGGCGCCTTTGACATAAAGGTCATCTAGATAGGATGGAACGCGACAGTTAATTGTTTGGACGGTGTCTCCAATTTTATAGTTTTCTTTTCCTTTTTTGAAGAGAAAAACGCCGCAGTTTATTATTGTTGATAGATTATTAGATTGCGTCGGTATCTTTACTAATAATATTCAACAGATCCGTGTGTCTGTTTGTATGTTGCCTGCCATAACTCCGTCCGTAGTGGACCGATTTTTATGAAACCTGGACAGGTAGACTGGAAATTTGACTTAGTTGATGCCCGAACTTTTCTTTTTTCAAAAATATCAAATTTCACATCTTCTGGAGACAATGTCGATTTCAACAGTAAAAATCGTTGAGAAAGGTGTGTCCCGACAGGGTGGTAGAAATCTCAAAACGACTGATTCGGTGTTTCTTGACTGCCTTCTCGAGAGCGCCACGGCCGCGCGCGTATGGTGTAATGGTGTGCATAGATGGCCCTCACGCAACGGAAGAGAGTTCATTCCCGCCATGTCGGGAACTTTATTTGTTTTTTGTTTTGATAGAGCATGCCGGCCAGTATAAGAAAGTTGCAAGTAACTTTGTTTTTGTCAAGATTTTTTTTTCACCAAGTCAGAAATTGAGAGCAGTTTACACTAAGAATCGAATCCGCAGCTTAAGACGCACTCTCTGACTCGTTTGATCACCCGTAGGCACACGAGAAAAGTTGACCATCTCCGATTTGCCTATAATTTTGATCAATGATAGTATCAAGTGTCTTTAGCAAATTGAGGTACTTTTTGGCCGGGTCCGTCACCTAGGTACCTAGGAAAATCAAAAAATCGATATTTTTCGAAAATTTTTCCTGAAGAAGTTAGGAATGAAATCTCAACGGGAAATTATTGTAGACACTATTTTAAGCATTTTTGTGTTCAGATGAAAATTCCAGCTCAACACCTTCATTGTGAAAATTTTCAAAATGTGTGGAATTTTCGGGTTTTTTTCATGAAATCGTTTTTATCTCGGCAGTGACCCGAGAAGACGAGGGTTTTTATTTGAAATTCGGAATCTACATAAAATTTGGTATTGGAAACATGCTGTCCCTACTCGTATCCCGAGGACCGAAGAACGGTTTTTATGGGAAGTATGGGAAAAAATGCGATTTTAGTTTTCGAGCCCTCCCGGTAAATCGTTTTTAAGGCTCCGAAACAATGGTTTTTTGAAATTGTTTATTGAATTATATTATTTTAATTCAGTCCCAACACAGTTTTCGATCATACCACAAAAATTTCGAAAAAATTGAATTTTTTGATTTTTGAAATTTTTCCTGAATTGAATTATTCGAGCTGAAATATTGAGGATAGCATTATAAAATTGGAAGAATATTGCTAGAACATAATTTAAATTTATATAACAATTGATTACCACTATTGGGTCATCTGCAATTTACGCTTTCAAGGTGAATTTTACCGAAATGTTCAACTAGGAAAGTTGGTGCAACGGTACGTCATACTTGCGTCTTTATTTGACAGAGGACTGTGTTGAATATAACAAAAAACGTAAGAAAACTACAAAAATTAAGTAATGTAGCAAGATTTTCAAGAAAAAATAGAAAAAATAAGACTCATGCATGTTCAATGATCTGAATTTTTTGTGGAAGTCAGAAAAGTTTTTTTTGTCTTTTTTCTTAAAAATCTTGCTACATTATTTAATTTTTGTAGTTTTCTTACGTTTTTTGTTATATTCAACACAGTCCTCTGTCAAATAAAGATGCAAGTATGACGTACCGTTGCACCAACTTTCCTAGTTGAACATTTCGGTAAAATTCACCTTGAAAGCGTAAATTGCAGATGACCCAATAGTGGTAATCAATTGTTATATAAATTTAAATTATGTTCTAGCAATATTCTTCCAATTTTATAATGCTATCCTCAATATTTCAGCTCGAATAATTCAATTCAGGAAAAAATTTCAAAAAGTCAAAAAATTCAATTTTTTCGAAATTTTTTGTGGTATGATCGAAAACTGTGTTGGGACTGAATTAAAATAATATAATTCAATAAATAATTTCAAAAAACCATTGTTTCGGAGCCTTAAAAACGATTTACCGGAGGGCTCGAAAACTAAAATCGCATTTTTTCCCATACTTCCCATAAAAACCGTTCTTCGGTCCTTGGGATACGAGTAGGGACAGCATGTTTCCAATACCAAATTTTATGTAGATTCCGAATTTTAAGTAAAAACCCTCGTCTTTTCGGGTCACTGCCGAGATAAAAACGATTTCATGAAAAAAACCCGAAAATTTCATACATTTTGAAAAATTTCGCAATGAAGGTGTTGAGCTGGAATTTTCTTCTAAACACAAAAAATGCTTAAAATAGTGTCTACAATAATTTCCCGTTGAGATTTCATTCCTAACTTCTTCAGGAAAAATTTTCGAAAATATCGATTTTTTGATTTTCCTATGTACCCAGGTGACGGACCCGGCCAAAAAGTACCCCAATTTGCTGAGGACACTTGATACTATCATTGATCAAAATTATAGGCAAATCGGAGATGGTCAACTTTTTTCGTGTGCCTATGGTCAGTTGATCGATGCTCGATCGACTCTGAGAGTGCGTCTTAATGAGGGAGGGAGGCGGCTTAGTTGCCGATCAGTTAAAAACTCAGAAAAAAAGTACCTCGGATGTCTGCACCATTAAAGAAGCTTTTACACCCAGAAATCTGCTAGGAGTGTTTTGAACAAAATAATGGTACTCAAGAAGTGATAGAGATTTGTGAATGAGGGACTTTGTGTCTACCTTCAAAAAATCATGCATTCTAGGATAAGGGGTTTTAAAGCTTTTTTTTTAAGTTGTCATATTGTCGAAATAAAAAAGTGATACCCCGGTGTTTGCGGACTTAGTGCTAATTTTTTAAAATTTTGCACTAAGTCCGCAAACACCGGGTATCACTTTTTTTATTTCGACAATAGTTTTAAATACTCGGAGGGAGGGAGCAGAATTGAGGGGATTGCGGATTTTGGAGATTGCAGAAGGCGGAAGGCTGAAAGAGAATAATAAAAACTTTTGGGCGAATAGAGGACGGCGGAAGGCGTTTCAATGATTCCTTCCCTTTTAAAAATGGAAAAATAAGAATTTCCAAATTTTGAGTTTTCTTTTAATATTATATTTTAAAAGTTCCGGTAAAGGTAAAGTAAAAGCCAGTAAGAGAAAGAGGAACCGGGGAGAATTTTTTGTCACGTGTCCTAAGATTCGGGTTTGTCATTAGGTCGCGCCTGATCGTTTTCAGTGACTCCATGGATTTGTTAAAGTCTTTTGATTTGTTTTATCCTAATGGGAGGAGGGAGGCGGCATCGCCGCCGATCAGTCAAAAAATAAAAGCTCATAGCGGTATGATCACTCGCCTTTTGGGGAGG
Source organism: Caenorhabditis latens (assembly GCA_002259235.3). NCBI lineage: Eukaryota > Metazoa > Nematoda > Chromadorea > Rhabditida > Rhabditidae > Caenorhabditis > Caenorhabditis latens. The sequence goes on along the minus strand of CM056097.1, from coordinate 15,052,980 downwards.
GAAGAAAGAAGAGTTATGTATCAAATTCACGGTCTTCTGTAAGATTGTTTTGAAATAAGGATAACATAGGAAGAAAGTTCAAATTGGTAAATTCAAAAACAGCTCATTCTAAATTCCATATTCCATCAGGATAGAAAAAGTCATTGAGAAAGTTTGTAGAATTTGAGCCTGAAAATGAGAGATTTTACAATTGTGGAGCGGACTGCTAAGAAGCGCCGCAGGCGCTGTAAAATTGAGAAGGGTGGTGTAGGGAAGGAGGTTTAGTCGCCGTTAGGCGACGTAAACCGACTGGTGTATTAGAAAAGCAATTTTATTGCCGATCAGCACACTTGAATTGTTGTTCATCATATGTGTTCTGCTCTTCATGCATCGCCGATAATATGGTTTTTCCTTAAACATGCTCTCAACAATTTCGCTCACAAGAAGACGTGATGAATGAAGGGCACGCGTAATTTGGCTCTCAAATTAGCTATTCGCAATAGTGAGAAGTGCTGCCTCGAAGAGTCTCCCCCATCTCCATTTCCGCGCGGAAAATGGGATAAAGCCTAATCGTCCAGATTCGTAATAAAAGAATAGGCATGGGAATTGCATATCATTGCGTCGTTTTAAATAGTGGGAAATGAGAAAATGATGAGAACAAGTTTGTGATTTTCAGTTCTATCCAAATGAGCCAAGGGCAATGGGATCGATTTTCTTCCACGAGGTGGCTCACCTGGTTGGAGTTCCCCACCGAGATGTGAATGAATCTCTCTATGTACCTAACTGCCAGTGTACACCTACAGAATCGAAAAAGGAGGATGGGTGTTTGAAAATACCGTGAGTTTCAGGTAGAGTTTGCAGTTCTAAATGAAGAAATTTTGTTTTTAGTGGGTTCGATCATGATTGCACAGTGCAACAATTTGTCAACACAATCTACAAGAACAAGTGCATTCTAAAAGAACCGATTTTCAAAGAGTGAGTTTTTTTCTTTCTTCCACTTGCCTTTCTTTTTGCCCTATCCTATTCACGCACCGCTTTCCCGCGACTAGTTGAGGTTAGGTTGGCCATAAGTGAAATGTACACTTTATGGCATTATTGTCAACCTAAGATGGTAATCAAGAAAGAGCAATGCGTGAATGTGTGTGGGTGTAGTGTTGTCTCCAAACATGACACCGCGCAAACAATTGATATTGTAGGAGTGAGCCGGTCTGTGGAAATGGAGTTCTCGAAGACGGTGAAGACTGTGATTGTGGGTTGCCGGGTCGGTGTGCCGACCTCAATTGCAAACCGCACACTTGCCGATTCTTCATGCATCCGTTCTTTTTGGTATGTTTCATTGCAGCATTCTCAAAATATAATTTTGGAAACTGTCAATTTAAACTAATCTTATTTTTCACCCTATAAAATGAGAAAGATTTGTTAGAAACGTTGTTGGAGTATTTAACATTTCAACTTCTCGTCATTTGTCAGTTTGTTGAGAGATTCGAAATGTTATTGGCACCAGTTGATTGGACGTTTGAGAAACAAAATAATGTGGTAGGATTTAGGATTAGTTTGAAACTTTAAAACTTGAGGAAACGTGATTTTTTTTTGCTACGAAACACAGAGAACCCTGACAATAGGTAGCAGTAAATTACCGAATAAGGTTTCCGATGTAACTATTGGTGTACCTCCTGCTGTGATATCTTCTCTTACCAACAACCAGTTTTTGCTATTGAAGATCAACTCACCCTGTAATTTGTGACCCGAATACCAATTAATCTTCCTACATTCTTATTCTAATCCTACCATTATAAGGTGAACAGCAACAACAACAACTTGCCATTGAACCTGAGATGTTCACGTTCCAATCCATCAATCTTTCTCTCAGTCTCTCAATTTTCTCTTCTTCTGTCAGTTATGAAAATTACTCGCAAATCCGTTGCGGCGTGCTGCGGACCAAGGTAATAGATCAACGCGAGTAATGAGAGAGAGCGCCAACTGTTGCGCTTCGTCTGTCTCCGCCTCGATATCCTTGGAGCCCTTAAGTCGAAGGTCATCTCAAAACATTCCGACTGTCAAGTGTACTCTCACTCGTTTAATCCGACAGGTTTTACTTTCTTAGATTTCTATTTTGTGTCGCGTATTCCAATGTCGCGCATTTTGATCCTTGTCTCACATATCTTGACGACATATTCATTCAATTGATGATGACTATCTTTATTAGTGGTTTTTGTACATGAATTCTCTCAAGTGGCGCATAGAGTAAATCACATTAAAACATATCGCCATTTTTACGAGATCTCTCTATCTAAGCAGATGGGCGAGTGGCGAAACATTCCTCGCTTTCATAAAACCATCTTTTTGCCCCGTCTGTTCATGTAAATCTCTTCATTACTTCTGTCCTTGGTCCGTGTCATTGGTAATTCTAACTTTCCTTTTTTGTCAATTCCTCGAATTTCATTGAAACTTTGTGTTGGTGCAATCGGTCACACTTACGCTTGACAAGCGAGTTGAAATGTTGTACGAAACATCAATGGGTGCCGACGGGAACCCCGTGGAGAAAAATAGGGAAAAATACGTCCCGAGTGGTCGCTGAATGTTTACGATGACTAGTAACACAGCTGTTATCTTCTTGTCCCCCCGCCCCGACACTTCTTCGAATTCCACCTGTCTTCGTTCCCGTTTTCGCTCATTCATCGATTCAATTCTATCTCCTTTTCTATTCTAATTCATTCTCACTCCTTTTCATATCCCCCGAACATTTGAACCGATCGATTTATTTGAATTCGAGTTCCTAATTTATTCTTTTTTCAGGTTCTCGTTCTTGTGTCCTTCATCCTTTTCTTCATTGTTGCTACCTGGCTGATTGTTCGAAATTATACTGGAACAATGCTAAACTGCTTCAAAAAATACAAATCGAAACACGAACGAGGATCAGCAAGTCCATACACTAATGGACAAATCCAGATTTTGGCTGCTAGCCCTTATCAGAACAGAAAGATGTCGCATTCCTCGGTAAGAATTTATTCATAAATGTTCAAACTTTTGAAAATAATGGTTTCAGATCTCGGGGAGCAACACAATCCTTGTTTCAAATGATTCTCGATTTGCAACAATCCAAAGACCGAAGGTTCCTCCACCACCACCACCGTATGTTTTCATATTCAAAGTTTTTATTAGATAAGCATAATTTTTAGACCAAAAACCACAATTCAAGTAGTGGCCCCTGGCGCTGGACAACCTTATGAAACGAACAAAGTCTTTGGATCCTATCGTGAAAGCTTCTATGATGACTTCTCAGGTACTTTTCCATCAAATTTTGTTTAAAAAAATTAGATATTTCTTTTCATTTCTAATTCTTAACCAAATTTTGCTCCAGATGACGAATTCGAAGAGCCAGAAGTGCCATCCGCGTACCCTCTGCCTCCTGGTGTGCCAACTTGCCCATCATATCCGCCAAATGCTCCAATAAACCGAGTAACGGTGAGTGAGAAGACACAAACTTCAATAGTTTACAATCGCTTTGTCACACTTCTGCTAGGAGGTCTGACCTTTTGGTAATTTGATAGTTTACGGGAGATACTCGTCAAGAGTAACGCCTGATTGAATGGAATTCACGAAATGAGAATCGTTAGGATATCAAAACTGAAAATGAAAGTATCAAGAAACAATTTAAATGATAATATCGATAAAAGTATCAAATTCACTACTCAAAACGTGATCATAGTTTTGATTTTAATAAAAAACTCCTTAAAAAATAAAAATAAATAATTGTCCCACTTTTTTGAATCCTAATCAAAGTTTCCGTTGCAGTTTAAAACACCGCAATTCTCAACTTTCATAGAAATGACTTATTTGCATTTCAGGTCGAACTGCAATCCCCTCGTACAAATAGCACTGCAACAACATCGAATTCAACATCGTCCTTCTCATTTTAAGCCAAAAAAACCGATTGATTCCACCAGGAAGCACAAACATTCCTTCTACGCTCATCGCTTTGCAACACATCGCACATTTCATTTTGGAGCGAGAGCCATTTTCAACATTCATCTGTCAATTCTTTTCCTGTGTGATTAAAAGGGTTCTTTGTTCTTACCCTTCCTTATTTCCTCTCTTCTTCTATCCTGTTGATTCCTATGGGTTCTATGTGCAAGATTGGCTCACAATGCCTACATTTTGTTAAGTTTATATGTTTTCTAATTTTCTCATTCTGATTCTAATCAGTCACCCAATGCCGGTGACTTATCACTCACTTCCATCCCAGCCACAAATCTTTTTACTAGAACAATTTTCGTTGCTCACCGATCCCATCAATTTTTCAATCTGGTGCTTATGTTCTTTCTTAATTTTTTTAAATCCTCATTTTCTGCCTTTCACTTTCCAAACACCTCATCCCCCTCAATTTGCTTCAAACTTGAATTTAAATTGGTGCAATTTTTACAGTATGTACGTATTGATGACATGTTCACAATAAATTCCATTCTTTTTGCTGTTTCCTTAACGCAGAAAAGTTAATTACTCGGAGTCAAGTCGACAAAAAAGATGAGCTGTAAGTGAAACGAATGGAGAAAAAATGAAGCGTCAGGAGCAAAAACATTTCTCATTTTCAATTTAAAATGGCTAAACATGTTCCTCTTAACGCTTCCCTGTACACCCCCATTCCAATTTTTTGAACCTATTTTTCTTGAGCATCATGAAGACGGACGAGCTCCCGGTTGTGTTGTCACCACGGAGCTCAAAATGTTTCATTGTCACGCGATCCCAAATCCTATAGCTGGAAGTACTTCAGATTTGTTTCACTCGAACACGCAACCCTTTTCTGATGAGAACCGGCATCATGGTTTATTCATTTTGAAGCAAAAACAAACTCATCTAAGGCTAGAATTCAAAATTTTCAGGTTACTCTAAGTTTTCAGAACTTTTTGAAATAAAAATGTATAGCTGGGTTACGATAATTTTTAAAGCTGACTCCAATCATACCACTTGTTTTATTTTGTATTTTTATGAGCATATCAAAAACTCAAAACAGCTTTTCAATGACCACTTTCGGCAATTTGGAATTCCATTCCAAATGCTGAATTCTGAATACTACAACCAATTTTCTACATGACCAACTTCATTTTTCCATTTTTACATCCATTGTTCTTCGCATTATATATCTTTTTGTGAGTTTTTTCTCTTTACTTCAATCTCAATAGAATCCGCTACTTCTATTCAAAAAGTACAATTCTCAATCAAGTTCCTATATCTTGTGTTGCATTTCCAGAATTATATGTCTCAACTAATAAAAAGTTGTCACAATCAAAGAAGAGATGAGTATACTCTCACGGACATACTTTTTTGTCTTGGACTCTGGGGAGAAAAAGAGGGAGTGCGAATTGAATTAGAACCTACGCATCCTTAATTATCCCCCACACCGCTGTTGAGCCATAGATCCTGTTCTGTTCCGCTTTTATTGGGTAACAACAGGATTGAAACAAAAAAGTGACTGGTAGGAAGTATTCGGAGCAGAAGCTTTGGGTGTCCTAATCTTTTCGTTTTTTTTCTTTTTTCGGGTGAACTTCTAAACGTTTTCAATGATTAATAGATGTAGTTTTTACTTTTGACGTTTGCCCTCGAATGTCTCACTAACTTTCAACTAGTTTCTCCTTTTCAAACTTCTATTCAACAAGCATTTCATCATTTTTCAATACTTTGTGCCACAATTTTTGGCATTCTGAAAATTCTGAATTCATCTGAATGAGTTGTCACTCAACGTCATCTAGTTTTTAACCAAATACTTCACAGATTCCAGCTTGAGCAAATATTTGGGACGAACATTTTCATTGTTGGTCTCTAATCTAAGTGAGTACCCAAGTTGGATCAAATTTCATATCTGAAGCTCGTGGGCCGTTCTGAATGTGCGAAGTGGATGTTAAAATGTCCATGTTGCAAAGACCACAATAAACTCTGTTTTATCTAGTAATAAGAATTTTTTACAGTCACTGAGACACTAGAAAATGTTTAGATTGCTTGTCTAAAATTTCTGTCATGTTTGATAAACAACTCAATTACTGGATTTCTATTTCTTCAGATCCTAACATAAACAGCTCCCTTAGATTTTAATGTATAATTTTTTTGTCAGTACCTCAATAGGTTCTTGCTAAAATTATAAAAAAACGAACGCTTATCCTCCCTGCCAATTTATTTTCAAAACCAATTTGATTTTATTCACTGTACACCAATTTATTTTTCCTCGCGTGCTCACCCTTGCAGTATATGAAAAAACGTCAACACGGACAAACCTATCCTTTGCGGGCACAATTATATCTTCAATTTATTCCAGCAAAAACGGCTGCAGGTCTCGGTCTGTGTGGAACTGAATTTGCATACCCTCTTTTTCCGAACCCATCGACTTCTTCCTTCTGCTGAACTCGCTTTTATATTCATCTCAAATCTTCAACCACAACATCTCACGACTCAATTATAAAAGTGTTTCTGACAATCTCAACTTCATCATCTATCTATCCCTCTCATCATCTCCAATTACGTTTTCTCACACCCCTACATTTCGATTTCAGGAAACAAGGATGGCCGAACGGCGTGTGGATCCTATCTCGGTGCTGGGCAAAGAGGTTGCTCCCATCCTTTTCTCGTACCTCCAACTGCCGCACAGAACTAGGTACGTCGCAGTTATTTATTGTTTGTCGCCTCATCCGGAGGAGGAGTTTCGCTCTTCCGATGCTTTCTCGTACTTCATCCATCATGTTGTTGGTGGTCCATCTTACCGCTTACAAGTATATACCGACTTGTTTTATCCACTTTTTCAAAAAAAAAAAATGAAATTGAGGGTTAGCTCCGATTCTAGACGTGTCAGTCAAAAACTATACAACCTTCTCCGTAAACTCACTATACAACATCTTGAGCTTTTCAAAGTGACCACTTCTAACAAGTAGTTGTTTTTGTTTCTGATTCCAGAGTCTCTAAGATTATTTTCTTCAGTTAACATTCTGAAGTGACTTTGTCAAATTTTGCAAAAATCGTGATCCCACCTCATCTCGATTGAGATTCTCATGACACAGCCAACTATACACATTGGCATAAAACAAAATGAGAATTCCATCATAACCCATCAATCGGATCCAGCAAAAAAGCATTAGAAATCGAGAGATAGCTGAGAAAGTATCATCATTTTCCTAGACCCCAGTCTCGGAGGCTCTTCTTTTTCTTTTTTCCTTTCGCTTTGCTTCACAACTTATCTCTTGTCTTTCTGCCTCTCGTTTCGTTTTCCGTTCATTTCTATTTCTCGGTTGGCTTTCTTCCAGCTTCTATCTTTCATCACTGGTGCAATTGACCAGCACAATGGCAGTGTCCAGCTAAACAACTAATCTTTCATCTTTCTTTTTTTCGCTTTCGGATAATTCGTTCCTACTATCTGGCGGATCCCTGACCCTCCTTTTGCAGTCAGTTGTTCTATTGACCACTGGACCAAAAAAGGCAATTTAGAAAATTGTTTCCGATCGAGGTTTTTGAATTTGTATTTTTTTAATTGTTCTCGCTTTTTCATGTTGTACGCTTTTGATTTCATACAAATAGCTCAAACAACTTGAACTTTATAAAACCCCAAAAATAGGCATTGTTAGTAAACATTCAGCATTTTCTGAAACATCCATATGAAAAATTTAGGAATTCAAACAATCATTCAATTATCATATAAGTGTGCATCTCGTTGTTGTCATTCCAGAAAATCATTACTATTCAAACAAACAAATCTTGAACCCGACAAACGTCGTCGATTCTTTGTTTGGGACATTTCGTCTGGCGTTCGAGTTTGAATTGTAACAAAACAACACGTTTGTGTTTGTGTTTTCTTGTTTTGTGTCAAAACACCAGAGGACGACCAATTTGTTACTATTTTGAGAGAGAAATTATGTGGATCAGTATATTTAGAAGTTTACTAAGATTGTCGATAACTTTTGCGATTTTATGATGACGCTTTTGTTTAGAAATCTTTGTTGAATGATATTTTATTATTTTGTTCAGACAGACTTCAAAGTTTGCATTTGCGAAAAACTGCTGTAGGAGTTGCTTTACAATTTTCTTCACTCTCACATAAAAATTGTTGTTATTCCATATTTTGAAGATTTCTGGTTCAACCTGCAGGTTCCCCTATATCTCTTGAGACTATCTATATTTCCACTCTGCAAACTTACAACTTTTGCTCCCGTCTGCAAAATTTTCATAAAACTGCTCCATCTCTGTTCTTTTGTCTCAGTTTTTCTCGCCAAATTTTTATTTCCTGGTAGACACTTTCTATGACCTTGTTCCCAAGAGAGTTTCCTATTGGACCTGTTGGCTGCAACGCAATTCCTTGTTCTGACGCATTTCAAAATCAGAACAAACTGCCACCCACTCACTGAATATCTTCTTCGAGAGCTGTCTTACCGCGATACCCAATTCCCATGTGGTATAAAGAAACACAAAATGAAACAAAACACGAAAGTGACATCGGAAAAGGGTGGCATTGGTGGGAGGAGACAGACAACAAACACACCGACAACACATACACACAAGAAGACATGGCACCCCCATGCACCCCACCCCAACACCAACCAAAAATAAGAGGGTCCGCCTCTCGCGGATTTCTGGTAAAAGTAGAGAAGGGGGAAGGAAGCGGCAGATGGCGGCTGCTACGCCATCCGTTGGCGCCAAAAAAGGGAGTTTTCTGCTAGTAGTGTGCGGCACTGCGCGCAAAACGGAGAAAAGAAGAAGAAGCTGAAGAAAAGAGAAAGAAGAAGCAGTCCATGCTCTTTTCCTCTCTGGAGACACTCGTCCTTCGGGGGTCCGTCGTCCGCTCTTTGTTCGTCCCGCTATAGTGATCATATAAAAAGTTTCATGTTGCTGCTTTTTTGGGCCCCATTTTTGTCTTTCATCTCCTGTTTCCCATTTCCTTAAATCTTTTTCAAGTTTCAATTCTCAAAGTCCACCTCCCACATCTTCCGGTCTTGACAGCACTGAGACTTCTCAAGAATCACAACTAATATGCATAAAAAATTTGAGATTTACAACTCTTCGTAGTTTTCTTTTCAACCATTCATGTTTTTCAAACATGTCGACTTGGGTTTCTTGCCAGATTTATTCAGTTCATACATTTTATTTTTTTTCAATTCTCTGAACTAGAATAACAAAACTGTTGCTAATTTTTCCATGAGGACCTGTTTTAAATTCAGTAATCTGCCACCTGCATTCATAGTATAGTCTTCTCTCCTTCAGAACTCTTTTCTCCTAAAATGTCTCCTCTCCAACAAGAAATTGAATAACTCCTGACTCCACCCCTTTTCAAAACATTTTTTCTCCAAACATTTTTCAAAACATGCCAGTTTTACTAGACACGCTGTTATTTTTTAATGTCCCCAAGGATTTCTAGATTATTTATTTTGACGGAAAAGGAGGGGATCCTAAGATGTTATCCACTTCTAGAGACTAAGATTCTCAGTGATCCTAACTAAATTAGCTCGAGAAAATAAAAGAAGAAAAACATAATTCAATGTATCCGAGTAGTATTCCAAACCAGATGCTCCCTTTCTTAAGAAACTGTGTCCCAAAGATCTGGAACCTCTCAGAAACAAAACAAAACATTAGATCCGCCCAAAATAGAGACCCCCCCCCACCGATTCATTAGTCTCTTTTTTCGTTTATTTCTTATTTTTATACATCGTTATCCAATTCGTATGTCTGGCGAGTAGTCTGGTTGTAATTTTTCCGTTTCTTGGAAGACGTCCCTCTGTTGTCAACACTGCCATTTGGTTATGGCCCATAAAAAGAAGCATTTAGCAAATTGGCGGAAGCTTAAGATATCTCTTACGAATTTATTGCTTTTCTCCGGCTCTCCGCCAAGCCTCACATTCTTCGTTTTGAATATTTTGTGATTTTCGTGATTTTTGCAGAGCAGAACGTGTATCTCGTGGGTGGAGAGAAGCAATTATGGAAGCGACGAGGAATGAAACCAAACCCGTCTGGGTTTACATCATCTTCAGGAAAAACCATTGCTCAGGTGAGCTATGAATTCAGATTCCGAATCAAAACTAGATAAATTGCAGGGCATGAGAAGATGACGGTGAACATCAGCTTTGATGGACCAATTTTCTGGAAACGTCAAGTCGCCTACATCTACTGCTGTTCGTGTCACTTTGATGAACATGAGGTATGAACTTTGATTTCTGGTTGTTTCCTTCAGCATACGGTAATGTTATCAGATACTTCTTTTCTCATAAAGACCCTAGGGACTTGAAGAGATTGATGGCTTGTCTTTGTCGCCATTGATATTATAAACAGCAAGAAAAAACGAGGCGCACAAAAAAATGGGACAAAAAGTAATGATAGCTGTCAAGATTTTGGAGAAATCTGCAGTTCCCAAACGTTTTGAAAAGACAGATCGTTCCACTCTTGAGATTTGTGTCTGTCTGTTTTTGTTGGTTTTTTGTTGGTTTCTCGTCGCTCACTTTGCCTGAAACAAAATTTTTTGAGTCATCCATCAAATCTATTCATATTTCTTCAAGAATGTTCTGTTTTTGCTGTTGTCGAAGGAAAGGGCTAATCTTTGTGAAAAATCTGTGCATCCATCGCACAACACTTTGACTTTAGTTCGAACCGACACAACTCAAGAACTAAAGCTTTTCCTTTTTCCCACTCAAAATTTTCCAGTTGAGCACCTCCAGAACTCACGAATAGTCAATGAGGAACTATGGTCGTGAAACTCTTAAGATTTGTTCTCAACACAAACATGACAGAGTTCATAGTCATCTTATGGAAGAGAAAGACTTCATCCATTGAAAATTCATGGCAGACTTACTCAAGAGCAATTTTCAAAAGTGTCCACGTCAGACAAAACTTTTCTTCCGCGACGAAACTATTGTTGTTGTTTTTGACAAAAGAGTCAGAGATAAAACCGTGAAGGGTATTTTGAGTCGCTGTGTGGCTTAGTATCGTGTAGATAGTAGTGTGTTCAAAAACAAGTATACTTTTTTGACCTGTGAATAAAATTTTTCTCAAAATAAAATCAACTATATGCTTGATTTTAAAAATCTAGCGAACATGTCTGAGAATGCAAAGATCATATCCATTCTTTGTTCTTTTGCTCTTGCAACATCGATACGTTTTGATCTGAAAACTGAGAAGAGGTGGGAATGAAGAAACAGACCTGAAATATGATATGTGAAACGCAAGAAAACGTTTTTGTCATCTATACATTTAAATTTCGTAGTTTCTTGTGAAAAATGTAATTCATCTTTTCCCTTTCCTTCGAAAAAAAACGTCGTATTCAATTTCCGTTTCGTTTTTAACGTTGTCAGAAAAACGGAGAAGAAGGAAGATTACACGTTTTTGCAACTTTCTTGGTAGAAGAAGAAGACAAGAGTTTGACGAAATAAACAGAGTGAAACATTTCTGGAGATTTTTGCAAAAGAATGCGACGAAATAGGATTATTTTCTGTTGGCAGTACCGAACGGAAAATGAATAGGCAAAGAAAAAAAGAAGAAAGAAACAGAAGCGAGAAGGAAATTACTTTAGACTTTTTTGTTTATTCTGTTTAAAAGTTGATTAGGTTTGAGAAGAAACTTGGAAATAAATGGAAAAAGGAATGAAGATAACCATTGTTCGAAGTTCTAAAACCTCTCTTTCAGGGTCCGTTGATGGCGATTCTGGAGAAGTTTGAACAACGAGTGGAGCGTGTTTGCCTGGTCGATAAGCCTGTCGATTACCCATTCCTCCCGGATTCTCTCTTCTCCTACATGGCTAACAAGATGCCGAAATTGCAGGTTCTCATCCAAAAAAGTGATCTCTGAAATAGACGTCTTTGTTTTTTAGTTCATCTACTTGCGCGAGTTAGACTTGGAGAAAATCAACAGAGGGACCGTAGTTGAACTTGCCAATCATCCAAACTTGAAAAAGGTATACTCCTTGACTTATTCATGCATGACCACTTGCAAAAATCGGTTTCACTTTTAGGTGATCGTTCACCTCTGCCGCAACTACGAAGTACTCGAGGACTTCCGAAACTTGCCACAACTTCTGGTCGTGAAAGGAGAAATCATGGGACTCAAAGTATGTACAAAAACTCAGAAGCAGGAATAGAATAAAAACATTACTGTCTAAAAGACAAATTGTTGAATCATCGAATAACAACATTAAAAAAATGAAAGAAACAACTATTTTCGATGGTTCGGAAAATAAATAATATTACTTTTTCAGGCAATGTTGGGAGACTTCGAGGAAGAGATTGCCAAGTCAACGGCTAGCAGTTCTGCTCAGTCATCAGAGAAATCATCGCACTCGCCGGTGCCTGTTAATAACGGATATTAAAACCATCTCCATCATTTAGCTCCCGCTGTTTTTTCTTTTCTGTGAAAAATGATATGGCTTATCCTGTTAAGCCAGTTGACATCATCTTCTGATTATCTAGTCTTCAAGTTTCATAATTTACTTCTTTCCCCTATCGCCATTTGTCTGTCAATTACGTTCAGCCTACAAAAAACTGAAAACTTTCTTTCTACAAAAATTTCTTCAAATTCGAAATCTTTCAAATAATCTCTTTCCAATTACGTTTTTCAATTGAACGTTTCCAATTCAGTATCTCACATTTACTTCTTCTCTATCTCCAACAATCGTAGTTTCGTTTGCAAAACCATCGTCACAGTTTCAATTTCTAATTTCCGATTCCTTTCCTATCGTTTTATTCCTAGCCTCTCAATAAAACTGTTTCAAATACTGATACAAAACACAGAGACGAGAATGTAAACGCAGGCAAATCGAAAATCGAATCTGATGACGCCAGCCACTTATTTTCATTTGATAAGAACGAAATGAATGAAAAGTGCCTCGGCGCAGAGCCTCCATCAAACATTATTGAGCAAAATTGGCGGAGGCTTTTGTGTAGTTGCTTGCCTGGTGTGATTCTCGATATTTTTGCAGAGGAGCGCAAAATTTCACTTTTCGAAATTAAGTAAGTAAATACATAGGAAGAGGACGTCAGACTGACAGTGAGATCAAGTGAAAATAGCGAGGGGTGAGCATCGAAGGGCTACCATTTTGTTTGTTCTTACGCTAAGCACACCGAAGTAATACGAACCTCTGCTTTAGTTGTCTCGGCAGCGCTTCTTTACTTTCTTAAGTTTCAATTTTGAAATGAAAAGAACAACTTTTTGATCGATAGAATCATTTCCGTTCACCGGAAGGGTAATTGTGAGACTACAGATGTCATTTGGGTTTCTCTAAGGTCGTCTATTTCTGTCTCTGGCGTTGGTTTTTTTTAATGGTCGCTAGAAAGAACTATAAAAGATGAAACATCTTATTCTCCTCTTTTTATCTATAATCTTTCACGAGATTGTCACTTTTATATTTAGAGAAAATCGTTCGTTCTGGGCATGTCAGGGTTACTCTATTGTTCAAAAGTTACCAGGTGTTTCATCTGAAACACGGTTTTCACATGCAAAAATAGTATTATTGAATCAAAAATGCCAGAGAACAGTTTGTTTCCTCAATTTGCCTCAATCATTTTCAAAAGTTTCTAGAAGAAGTTCTTCCAACAAACCTGATTAAATAATAACATTCCATCTTGTTCCCAACTTTCATAAAGGGTAAATATATCGTTTCCCTTTTTGCAATAATTGGTGTATAGTTCCTTTCAATCAGATTATTTTCTTTTTCTCTGATAAAGTCTCAATCTTACGATTATATGACGCAAGAAGCAGACAAAAAGTACTGAATCTTATCAATTCAATACAAAAATTCAGAGATTTTTCCATTACGCATGATAACAATACGTTTGCAATACACCAAATGTAATCATTTTTAACGGTTCTTCTGAACTTTCTATTTTTATCATTTCTTTTCTCGAAAAGCAGCATTTCCCACAACTGTTATATATCTCAAAACGTATCAAAAAAGATTGGGCTTTCTTTCCTCACTTCAATATGTCTGCTTCTATCTCTTCCTCTCCTCATTTTTCTTTTGCACCTATTCGTGTGCCCCCCGTCTAAGCCTGAGTAGTGCTGCGTCTCGGAGCAGAGACTGCTTTTACGAATGCATTAGCTGCTCGGCAAGAGAGTGTCTTCCATTTTACTCCGCAGTTGTCCTCCGTCTCCCCTTTTTGCCTCCTGCTTACCCCATCGATTTCATTTTCGGGTTTTTGCTTCCTTCCGCATTTATTTCAAATCTCACATTCCAAGTCGTTTCGAAAATTTTTAATCGAAATTTCCAGATGCGTGCCGCCTGTTTCATCCTCCTTGCTTCTCTCGCCTTGGGAGTTAGGTAAGCCACTATATAGAAACCACCAGTTAGAAAATGTTCTTAAATCTGTAACTTCAGTGCCAACCTGTCATGCTACCAATGTACAAGCAACGAGAACCCTACCTGCGGAGTTAATGACGAATCTGCACTTGCTGCTTTCAAAAAGGTATGATCATGTTTCTAAACTTAACACTTCAGAAATTAAATTTTGTCCATAAGTCAAAAGAAGCAAAGCTCTTGAAACTTGCAGGTCTGCGAACCACTCAGCGAAGGATCACTCAAGGGAACTGCAGCTATCGGATGCCGTAAAATTAGCCAAGTATGATTCAAACAGAAGTTTTGTTTTCGAAAACGTGTAATCCAATTTCAGAACGTCGAAGGAACTTCTTCAACCATCAGAGAGTGCGCTTATTCCGGAGAGAACGTTGATGGATTTAAGAAGACCGGAAACCACGGAATCCAGTTGTACTACTACCAATGCGAAAACGAGCAGGTAACTCATCCAAATGTTTCAGTTAACTATTTCTTGTTTTCAGAGCGGAACCCCATGCAACTCTATCGGAAACGTCTTCTCCCCACTCTCCATTCTCACCCTCATCGCGATCTACCTTCTTCAATAGAAAAATTCCAGTTTTCGTTTTCTCAGTTTATTCAATTTTATATACAATTTTATTCTTTTTCCCAGATAACCAGGTCTCAAAATGACAAATACTGTTTCTAGGACTTGCATTTTGGAATAAAAATTTGAAAAACTCATAATACAGTGTGTGTGTACATTGGTTTCGATTTGACTTCTTCGAGAAGTTTCTCACTCATTTTCTTCGCATCTCCAAGTAGCATTTGTGTGTTCTCGTTGAAGAATACAGGGTTATCAACTGCCGCGTAACCGGTTCCTAATGTTCGTTTGACAATGATTACCTGGAATCAGTAAGTAAGTATTTTTGAAAAAATCTTTTTCATTTCCGCACCTGTTTCGAGTTCCACACTCTCAAAACTGGCATTCCTGCGATCGAACTATTGGGATCATCTTCTGCGGCCGAATTGATAGTATCATTTGAACCGATCACAAGGGCTACGTCAGTTTCTTTGAAATCATCATTAATCTCCTCCATCTCTTCAACGATATCATAGGGCACGCCGGCTTCGGCGAGAAGGACATTCAATTGACCAGGCATTCGACCTACGAGATGAAACCAACTGTTCATGATTATCGCGTCATTGAAATATGTTACCTGCGACTGGGTGAATAGCGAATCTGACACGTACGCCTCTTTGCTGGAGTTCTTTCACTAGTTGAGCAATTGGATATTGGGCTTGCGCGGCACATAAACCATATCCTGGAATGATGATGACGGAGCGAGCGTTGAGAAGTAAATCTGCGGTCTGAAATCAAGGAAGATATGAATTCAGACTTAAAATTAATATAGAACTTACCTGGTCACAAGCAATTTCTTTTGCAGTTCCTTCAATAGCCTTAGCCTCTCCTGTTCCCTTTGATTTTGTACCAACACCTCCCAGAATAACATTCAGAAGAGAGCGGTTCATGGCCTTAAACATATAGTGTGTTTATTTTCCGATAAATATGTTACCTTGCACATGATATGTGACAAAATAGCTCCGGAACTACCAATCAATGCTCCCAAAACTGTAAGTAGGCTGTTGTCTAACATGAAACCCTCCGCACACAGAGCCCATCCACTGT
The DNA here is from genome assembly GCA_002259235.3 of Caenorhabditis latens. NCBI lineage: Eukaryota > Metazoa > Nematoda > Chromadorea > Rhabditida > Rhabditidae > Caenorhabditis > Caenorhabditis latens. The sequence continues at coordinate 15,037,051 of CM056097.1, read as the reverse complement.
ATGAGTTGAGAACAGTGATGACAATAGGCATATCCGCTCCTGCAACACGATATGAGGTTAAAAATTAAAATGTAGGAACTGATAAACCTCCAATGGCCATGGTTAGAGTGACACCCATCAAACTCGAGAGTCCAACTGTTGTTCCCAGCATACTCATTCCAGTTCCAAAGTCAGATGAGTACATGTAGGTCCCCAATGCTCCAACGTTACCAGCCAAAAGTGCTCCGTTCAAAAGATGTCGTGCTGGCAGGTAAGTTGGTGCAGATGCCAAAAGACCTTGCAGTTTTCCATAAGCCATCAAGCTTCCAGTGAATGTCACTCCACCAATGTATGCTCCAAGGAACAAAGCCATCTTCGCAGCAACCGCATCTAAAACCCTTGTTGTAAGAAATTGTCATAACCTAGCTTACTAGATGGATCTTCGAGGAAATGTGGGTGTTCCTGAATGTAGTTTGCTAGACAAGTCAATGTTGCAGCTAGTCCAACAAAAGAGTGGAATGCCGCCACAAGCTGAGGTAGATCGGTAACCTGGAAATAATTGATTTCAATAAGTTTTTAGGTTTAGTCAGATAGAAACCTTGATTCGGTTTGCAATTCCAATTCCTAGTAATGAACCCGTTCCTACTGCGGCAGCCATTTGATACAAAGTGTCAATATCTGGTTGCAGGAGGCCTAGTGTTGCACTGATCCCACCGGTGACTCCAATAATTCCCAACGCGTTTCCAACTCGAGCAGTGGTTTGTGAAGACAGTCCTGCAAGTGCTCCAACACAGCACAGGGATGATCCAAGGTAAGCGTAGGAATGGATTAGAGGTGCTGCCTGGAGAAGGAACAATAATTGAATAACAAGGAATTAAGATAACTCACAGTGTATAGTCCATATCCGTATCCTCCAAGAAAAACAGCAGCAGGGATCGAGTACAGATAGTTGTGCTCAGGTGGATCGTCTGAAATAAATTTGAGTGATTTATACAATTGGGTTAGTGTCAAATCTTACCTTTCCTTTTGAACATATCCAACATTCGTTTGGTAACAAGGAAACCTCCTCCGATATTAACCGACGAAATAAAAGTAGCAAGGAGAGCCATGGTTTGAGCGGAATTTTGTGGCACCAATCCTCCTCCCATCAAGCATAAAGCTCCAGCTGCAGTAGTTCCAGAGATAGCGTTAGTGACACTCATCAATGGAGAATGTAGCGCTGGAGTGACACCCCAAACAGTGTGGTACCCTGTAATATAACCAAAGACGGTTACATACTGTCGAATGAAAAATTGACATACCAACAAGACCAGATAGTGCAAATGTTGTCGACATACTGGCAATATTTGGATTTGTACCAGCCAGTCCCAATAGAGATACAGATCCAAGTCCTGGAAGGAATATATGTGTTTTGTGTGAAACTTTCATTTTCCCTACCTGAAGTCAACAGCAAAGTCTGATTTGCAGTTTTTCTGAATGGTGTCAAGGGGACCACAGCCGTGACTTCTGCTGGTTTTTCAGATTTCGGTGCAGCTGGAGGTGGGAAATTGATTGGTGGTGGTGGCCATTTCAGCTGACCCTCATGAACGACAAGTGCTCCACGTGCTACCTGAACAATATTTAGTTTTCGCATAAATTGTGAATCTGAACGAAAATTTCACCTCATCTTCCTCATTGACAAAAAATGTTTGTTCTTTTCCAAGATGCAATAAGAATTTTGCAATGTTGTTGGAATAAAGCTCACTACTTTGGGTGGGTAGTCTGAATAATTGTTATTGCACAGTTTTGAATGTCTAATATAAATATTACCTCGATGGTAAATCCGTGAATCCAATATGTGTGACTCCATGTTTGGTGTATACTTCTCCAGGACGAGTTGTCTCAATATTTCCACCAGACTCTGCTGCGAGGTCGACCACAACACTTCCAGGCTTCATCGTTTTTATCATTTCCTAAAAAATTATTTTCAATTTCAGGTTTTGGTTATAACTGCTCCATAGGAGTAGTATATACCTCAGTGATCAGAACTGGAGCTTTTTTCCCTGGAATCAAAGCAGTTGTGATGATGATATCAACATCTTTGCATTGTTCAGCAAACAGTTTCATCTCGGCATCAATAAATTCTTTACTCATCTCCTTTGCATATCCACCACCTCCTTCACCGTCTTCCTTAATGTTGACAGTCAAGAATTGAGCACCGAGTGATTCAACATGCTCCTTCACAGCAGCTCTGGTATCAAAACCTCTTACTACGGCACCCTAAAACCACATTTTGGTTTACTAGGTACCGAAAAGGAGTTACCATTCCTCTTGCAGTTCCAATCGCACTCAATCCGGCAACTCCTCCACCAATGACTAGAACTTTGGCAGGTGGAACTTTTCCAGCAGCCGTGATTTGTCCAGTGAAAAACCTTCCGAAGTGATTTGCAGCTTCAATGACTGCACGATATCCAGCAATGTTGGCCATTGATGACAGAGCGTCAAATACTTGAGCACGACTGATTCTTGGTACACAGTCCATTGCGAACACTGTTTTGTCAGTTTTCGTGAGAGCATCCAGAAGTTTTTTGTTTTGACCCGGATGGATGAATGAAATGAGAGTGCTACCACTTTTCAGTTTTAAGACTTCTACTTCAGTCGGGGGGCGAATCTGAAAAAAGTCAAAGCTGGAAGCCTAAGGAAACACTGTCCACTAATTGTTTATAGAATTGTTTACAGTCGGTCAACATGTCTCAAAATGACCCCACATCTGTTTTTCATATCAACACTGCAGTTGTGTCCCCCAAAACTAACTTTCAATAAAACATCCGCATTGAAAACATCATCCACATTTGTGACAATCGCTCCATTTTTTGTATACTCCGCATTCGAATAGCCTGCCCAAGCCCCCGCATCTTCTTCGACCTAGAAAAAGTAATATTTCACATTTTTCTGCTTCCTTTTTTTCTCGACTCACCAAAACGGAAATCCCATTTTTCTTTAGAAGAGACACTCCAGTTGGACTCAAAGAAACTCGTTTCTCTCCTGAAAGTTTATTCATTAGAGGAACCACGTGACGTGTTGTTTACCAGGAAAAATCTCTTTGGGCACTGCAACTTTTAATTTTGAATACTCAATTTTCTTTGCACCGCTTGAAAACAAACGGAAAAAGTAAAGCCGGGTGACCTTTGAGCGTAGAATAACCATTCTAAATCAGGAAAATGTATTGTTATACGACACAGCGTGGGTAGCAAGACTTGGTCGCGATAATTTTTTGTTTACCGGTAAAGAAAAGATATCGTCAAGGACATCAGTAATGACGTTCAGTTTTCTCTATCATACTGATACTTGACAATAGTTTGCCAACAACAATTTTTGTCAAAAAAATGTGTTTACAAGAAACATAAAGAGAGAAGAGAAAGGCTTTTGAAACGATGCATGCAGAAAAAGAGAAATTTTTTGTGCGCGGGGCAGCATCACGTGGTCAGCCGAAAGAGTGAGGAACACATAAACAAACTCGTGGATGGACAAATACGTGGTCGATTTCTGCTCTAAACAAATGGGATGACAGACTACTCTGCTCACTTATCAGGCTATAACCTTTTTGACAGGAAAATAGTATCCCGAACAACTGTACTATGATCCTGATAACGTAAACAATCAGATAAGATGCGATAGTTTTTGGTCACTAGAACATCGGCAAGTCCAGAGGGAATAAAGAAATACGTCATTATGGAAATAGAAATAACATTAATATTTATGCATTGGAATACCTTTTTATTTGGCACCAGTATGGAAATACAAATTAGGTATTCGATTAAAATTATTTTGTTTGAAAACATTCAAAAATGCAGTTTGTCAATAATGGCAAATAAGAAATATGATGTCTAAAGTGATTAACTTGCCATGTTGATTTGTATATAGTAAACAACTGTTATCAGAATTGTTTGTCGGAAGAATATTGGGGTGACAAGGTGATAAGTGTAGAGGTCAGCAAGAATACCAAGAAGGCATGTGAAAGATTATTTTCGGATTACAACTTTTCAATTTATATTTCTATGATTATTATGCTTTAATTTTGGATAAACAGAACAAGTTTTATTTATAAGGAAATACTTTTATTGTTTTGAAATACAACATCGTCACTCGGGAACTTTGAAAGAATTTTGAGAATCATCACGATAATTTTCATAAGAATCACTTCACAACCTGAAAAAGAACAAAAAAAACTACTCAGAGACTAAAAGTTTGAAAGAACAAAGGGAAGTGAAGAAAATTATCAATTTGTATCTATTCGAGTGCTAGTAGTTCAACAAGATGCGGCTCTTGACGGAGTAGCTGATTCTGAAATGTTCGTGTTTCGTGCTCTGAAACTGTATTTGGGTTAAACCTTTAGTGTCTCAAGATCATAGCGAATCGCCCATTCCATTTTTTGAGTCGGTCGTATATTATAGCAGAGATTGTAAAGGAGAATATTCTCACATAGCATTGTAACCCTTTTGCAGTCATAGAAATGGCTCAACTCGAGCAGTTCAGATATATTTCCTCCTAAAAAACTTAGTGAAGGTTTTATTGAGATGGTCCCTGTTGTGCCTTACGAGTGATTCTGAATCCATTTGGGTATGCATATATACAATTGAGCAAGTTTTTGAATGAGCATGAAGATATCTCTTTCAATTCTATTGGTACAGATAAATCCGAGGATTCAGAAAACGAGCCGTTGAATAGAATTCTGAAAAAGTCGGAGACCATACTGAGCAGCTGAAATAAATAATTAATAATGCGGGACGCTTCTTCTCGAAGTATCCTCACAAATGTATGCACATGAAAATCCTCATCTTCCACTCTCAGAATTGCATTGGTTTGATCAAAAGGTCGACTGAAGTCGATTCCACTGAATTGAGTTTCACTGGAATAAACAGACATTTGTTTGTGATTTGGAATGAAAGTGCAAAGTGTACTCACTGAATTATCTGGTCAATTTCCAACTGCACGTGGTGACCGCCAGGCAGCCATTGGTGAACAACTGACTCTCCGCTTCTCGCGAATTGTGAGGTCTGCAACATGCAGTACGTTTTTTTCCGGCATTCGAGAGGAGAAAGTTGTAATGTATATAGAAGGAAACAAAGTGACTCACAAATGTGGAACTTGATACGAAGTCTGTACAGTGAATAATCAGGTCGATAGTGCAAAACTCGGCAAGTTCAGATAAAAGGGTGAAAACTATTTGCTGCTCTTCAAGGACAATTCTCCTGAAAATTTTAACACAATGAGTATCTGACTTTCTCAATTAATTTTTAACGATTCTCATTATACTGGATAGCTGCTAAAGTGTTTTGTTTTTCCCTACAATTTTTAGTGAGATCTAATTCTCTTCCAAATTTGGTACTGATTTTCAAGTACATCCTTCAAAGATTTCCTAATTATTCCCAACTAAAAAAATCACACTGTCTGCAATTTGCTTCCGTGATCTTACCACTTGAACCCATCGACGTCAAAATCAGTTTTTGCATGTCCTGGATTTACGTAGTAGTACCGATTTTCCAGCTGTCAAAAAGTAATATGCATTTTCATATTCAGTAAAGCAAAAAAAATGTCTTACTTCAATTATTGTAGTTGAATCGGAAGTACTACTAGTGTTGATCAGCATGTCTAGGACACTGGCAGAAGCAGGCGGACTATAGTCGTTGAGTGACGAGAGCAAGAAGAAGAAATGAGGAAAAAAAGGGCGATGGTTGCCCCTTCCCTCCGGGTGCACTTTTAATCGGTTCACCACTTGAAACAAATGATAACACCAGACATCGAGCCTTTTTTCTTTCTTTTGGAGACGATTTGATGTCACTTCCAAGTATACTAAACCAACTGATAATGAGACTGAGACTTTCTTTATGGGTCTTGTTCAGCTGAAAATAAAAACCTGTGTGCTTTCTAATGATAACGAGGTACGTCTCAATAATATAAAGTTAATGAGAAGAAGCTCTACTATACGATTTGTCAGGTTTCGCTATTTTTGGAAACGACGGCAACACCAGACTGCAAAAAAAGAGGAAAAAAAGAGAAGAAATTCTCATGAGCACACAGGCGTCTCCGCCTCGTCTCGCACTTGTAATGCAGAATATAGCAATCATATTCTCACGGCTTTTAGTACACACTAGTTTTTGGTTTCTGAAACAGCTCGCTGAAAACTGAGAGGGTGGAAAAGAAAGGCGCATCAATAGCGAGTGAGGAGCCTCCGGAATCGACAACACCGTGTGACAAACGGCTAAACAGATTTTCAGCTTCATTTTAGTAAAGTATACGGATGGAAGAAAATGGGAGGGGATCAAGTAGAAGAGCGAATACAAAAAAGAGAATAACATGTAAATAGATTTAAAGGGTTTAGAACTGCTTCCGACACAAAACCAAATTGACTATCGCATTACGAAGTGCACTTCCGGAGACCAAGTACGCGAGACATTTACTTCCCCGGAAAATGGGTGCAATGAAAAGCAGGAAGAGGCAGAGTTTGTTGTCTTCGTATCTGGAAAAAATACTATAGTTGTGATAAGGGAGGAGCGAACGGAAACAACAGAGACAAGAAACGTTTTGGTGTGGTGACTAACAGTGTACAAATATTGTAGATGAGTGTTTGAATAAGAAGAAACAAGGAGACGATGATGAAGTTGATTGATACTTTCAGTTCGGTTGATACGCGGGTTGTACGTCGTGGAGCCAATGCAGCAGTGCCACTGTTCACCACCGACACCTGCATCTTTTCCATCATTTGTGGTGGGGCAACCTAGCAAACTCTATCATGTTTGAGACCGAATTTAGACAAAAGTCAAGAAAAACGAAATTGAACAAAAAAAGGTTTCATGATAGTATAGATTTGCAGCTCGACTCACGGTGATACTTTTCTCAGAAAACACGGATTCCTTGATAGTGCTCAACTTGTAAACAATCAGTATATCAGTCAGTGCCAGACAGAAGAAAACAATTCCCTGAAACGGAAACGGTTGTTTTTCAAAAAATAATCGTCTGCTTTTGATTACCTGTACGACATAATTAAGATAAAAGAAAAAGTTGACCAGGGGCCAGTTCCGCTCTTCAGTCCACCCCCAGAACTCCGGGTGGAAAAGGATTGGGAAGTTTGGAGACCATAGGTAACAGACGGACAACATGGATAAGAGAACGATTCCAACGATAACTATGATGGTCTTCTTTTGAGTAAAACGAGCATAGTAGATGGTTCCGTATACTGCCAAAATGTGAGAAGCAGCGATTGCAATCAAAGAGTAGAGCTGGATAAACCAACAGGAGTATGTTGTGAAATGGAACGATTTGGTTGGGAAGTCATCTGAAATTTTTGATCAGTTGTGATTCTATTGGTATTGAAAACCACATCAATTCCTTTTCATTTTTTCATTGAATTCTTGAAAATTAGAGGACTGATTACCATCTGACTCGAGGATTGGTTCTGAGTAATTATTTGATCTTGTCTACAACTAAACTCCCACGCACAGTTCAGAAAAACATTCTTTCGTTAGTCTAGTCCTGTATCTCACGCTCTTACAACAAACAAACACATGATGAGAAATACTAGAAAACTCCAGAACTACGGCGCATGATCTCTGAATAAATTTCTTCAGAACATCTGGATTACTGTATCTTGATTGATATCTGCTTTATGTTATTAACATTACCGTAATTGACGGATAGGCGGAACAGCGGGCGATTCAAGATTTCGGATGGTACGTCAAACACCAGACGGGACCCAACATCTACAGTAGATGCGAAGAAATGAAGTGACAACAGAAGGAACGTAGACGAGTTCCGAAGAACACGATCCTTCAGAATGGCAGAGATGATGAGCACATTCCAGAACATACCCCAGACACACATCAAAGCTTTCAAGTAGACCAGAGACATTGCGTCCAATCTGAAACTTCAGTAAGCTAACGGGAAACAACTGAACTAAAAGTAGTCCGATGAGAAAAAAGTTGAATAAGGAAACGACATCCACAAAAATAGCAAATTCAGATCAAGAGTGTGATTCAGAGCCAATTTAAATTCAGTGTCAATTCATCCATCTCTGTCACATTTTGGATTTTCAAGAAAGAAAAGAGAATCATACTATGTTTCGGAAGTTGTAAAGTCTGACTAACTTTAGAACAGGAGGTGGAGCTTAACACGATGCTTGAAATTCTTCAGAATAAAGTTCTGGGTACTGTGGCGCCTAGCTCCAAGTAATCTAATTTTTTGACCATTAGAAAACAAATTACCTTGGCCCAGGTTCTCTTTAAAAGTAATCAGCCTGATTGATTAAGAAACTCAATTATAACGGGAATGTTTCTAACATTTATAGGTATGGGCGGAAGTTTATAGAGTTAATTCAGAAATCAAACAACTTGATATTCATAACGAGCCACAAAATACAACGCGGCGGCCATCAAGGAACAAAAAATCAGAATGGCTACTCCCGTAGATAGGTGCAAGACAGGTGAATGAATAGTGGGAGGGATTTCCTAGTTCTCGACTGGATCTAAGTCTTGGCTGGGAAAATTTGGTCACGCTGAATTCTATTTTATCAGATGTTGCTATGAATTGCTCATGGTTCTCACGCCTTCGCTACCATGTGTCTCTCGAAGTTGCATATTCTTGAGAAACCAGGAGAGATCTGTCATGAAGCAAGTTGTCCTCGTGATAGGACATGGGAAAGTTTGAAGATCCATTTGACATTTGTGACTGAACTTGTAGACGTTCAGTGCTAGACGTCAGCACAATATGACACAGATCCGGACTTTTGGGATTGAGAAATCAGAATGAACTAATAAGAAAATAGTGCTAGGTAGTTCTTTGAACTGTTATTGAAATCATGTTTATATCTGTATTAAAACTAATATACCTTCTAAAAGCAAGTAACAAAACTTGCAAAAGCAAAAAATCAGGCACTATTTCAGACGTATCAACGCGGGATTGTTTATAACCAGACAGCCTGATTGTTATAGAGGTTATACTCTGAAAAACGGCAAAGGTCAATGGAATAAACACCACAGAAAGCAAAACTAGGTACTTGTTCTAATTCGTGGATTTGAATAGTATCCACCGTTTTAAGAAAGGTGCTGTCAGAGACACCGAACTTGGTTAATTCAACCGAAAATCAAAGCAAACAATTTATTAGAACTGAATTCTTTTCTGGAATCTGCGTGGGGCGGATTTTGTCAGAAAACTGATGTGAGGGAAATACGAAACATTGTTTGTGTTAATCTGACACTCAAAGTTTGCAGGTGAAAACTTTTGAAAATTACTATACTTAGATTTGTCATTTGATATGAAGTTTACGATATTTCAAGATTGGTTTGTGCTGGAATCGTTAAGCAAAATGACGTATAAGTATATTCTTCCAATTATACATAAACAAGACATTTAAAATCTTCGTGATCTCTGTTTTTAGCATTACATCAACTATAGTTTTGTTCATGAAATACACTGTGAGATCTTTGAAAACAACATTTTTTAAAGAATACATATCTTATCTTGAGTTCTATAATCCTTGAACAGTATCTCAAGTGCATCACTATCGTTCCTTATTGTTCCTCTACCACTACCACCATTTCTGTCGATTGTTCAACGTACTACGCTGTAGGGTCACCGATAAGAGACACTGTCAGTATTCCTGCGCATCCTCCATCACTGTGTTATTTCTATAACCTATTCCGTTTACCTCGTGTTGGAAGAAACCATTCCGTTTCTCACTTTTTTTCACAAATTGATTTAACAACATAATTACGGATTTTTAAAACTCTAGACATGCTGGCATCCGCGTGGGAGTTTGCGAAACGACACAAAGGGAAAATCATTGCAGGTGAGTAGAACATTCAGGAATTTCTTTTGGATTTCTCAGAAAGTTCATTTCAGGAGGTGTTCTTGTGGGAAGTGCAATTGCATATATCCAGTCATCGTCGAAAAATGAAGCATTGCAAAAAGTGAACACATCTTCTGAGTTGCCAAATCAGGTAGAGGTTTTGAGTTGACTAACAACATTGATTTACATAATGTCATCTATTTCAGGCACGCAGGCATTATATCTTTGATTCTACTCATCGATCTTGTGACCAATCTATAACGGATCTCATACCATCAATTGTTTCGCAGATTCAAGTTTGTTCTTGATAACTGATACAAGAATTAGCACAAAAAACATTTCAGGCAAGATTCGATGTGGAAGCCATTCAGGAAAAATTGAAAAACACACCTGACCTTACCGCGGATCAAAAAATTCAACTTTGGGATCAACTTAAAGTGAGTTAGCAAGTATTCAACTAGTTGCAATAATAATTTTTCAGAAAAATGTGTTTTGTCGAATTGTTTCCGTGGCGTTTGGGTTCTCAATTCTCACTCTCACGTTAAAAGCTCAAATCTCAATTCTGGCTGCTGATACATGTGCTCAGTTTGAGCAAAGGAATAAACAACCGACATGGTGAGGCATGTCCACTTGACATAAATAAAAATAAAAGTTAACAGGCAAAACTACCTACCGGAATCAATGAATTCTATGTTGAGCTCAAAGATGGGGTCGAATAGTTCTAACCCCGCCGACAATCCAATGGATGTTGGAAACCGTAGGATATTCCTGCAATGTGTTCAATATTTTACCCTCCGAGGTAAGTTCTCATGATTTTTACTTGGTAGTTCACGTTTTTATTTTCAGGTATTCCGGAATTAATGGAGTACGTAGCGGAGTCAGTGTCAGCCGAGCTTCAAAACTGGAAACTGACTGATGTAAAAACGAAACATGAAATGAGAGACTTGTTCGATAAAGTCTCATACAAAATCAGTTTCACTGGATTGCTAACAAAATTAGTTGCACCTTTGGATGGAGATGTGGTGAGAAAATCAAAATCTGCTACATGTATTGATTTTTTCAAATTTTCAGGACAGCAGTTCTTCGGTAATGAAGCTTCTCCAAAAACTAACCAATAATTTGGAGTCAAGCAAAAGTATCCACGTGCTGAACAGTTTGCTGGATTTCTACTTCTCTGCAGCATTAAGGGTTTGTTTTTGTTAATAATAATGACTATTTCATGAGAATTATATTTCAGATGGTAGAAAACGAGGAACAATCACTTGTCAAATACGTGCCGTCTTTCTCCAACTCATTCCCAGTACTGACATCGACTTCATTTGACAGTCCGCTTTTCAACTCATTATACTCTTCCGATATCCATCAATTTGCAGTTTACGTTTTTAATTCTTAATTTTTGAAAAAGTCGTTATTCTAAGATTTTTTCAAACCCTGTTTCCCTGCATGCAAATTTGATCAGTCGCTTTTTTTCTTGACAGCAAATTCAATTTTGAAATGTTCTTTTTCTTTCTTATTCATATTACATTTGATAAATAAAAACCTAAAAATTTTGCTCATAAATTTGTTCTTTTTTTGAACTACTAACCAGGAACTGATTTGCTCCTAGTTGTCTATAAAATCGAAAGTGCAGACAGTTTTCATCTTATAGAAAGGAGAACCTTTGATACCATCACTCAAGATATCATCTTACCGTCCTTGACCGATGTATATCTTGTGTGTCTTTTTGTTGCCTATCGATTGATTGATCACGACAGTCACTCCTTTTAGTCTGCACTTAGGAACGCAATCATTCTTCTCATTTTCAACGAAACACCCATATCTTATCACAGTATTTTTCGTGTATGTTTGGGGTGTCTCTTCAGTAAACGAAGGCGAAAACCGATAAGATTTTGGTTGGCTACCCCCGGCAAACCTACTCGCTCTTCAGTTTTATTTTACGACCATCGACCATCCGACTAACGTTTTGTGTAGGATGCAGCTGTTGTTTGTTTCGAAGTTCCTCGTTTCTTTATTCTTCAGTTTTTGTTGATCCCTCAGTTTTTGAGTTTCAAACCATCATTATTTCAGTATGGCGAATAACGAAGGAGGCGAACCAACTCCACCACAACCAGAGGGTGAACAAGAATGCATGTGCACCCAGGACAAGGTTCTCCAGTTCTTGAACAAAATGGCTGATGTAAGGTATTGAGTCTAAAATCAGGAATTTGAGTTCGAATTTCCAGGAGAGCGGAATCAAGGATTTGACTGATCCGGCTCTTGCAGAGTTCTTGACTGACAGTGATGCACTAAAAGGAATTAGAGACTTGTTCCATTACCCCAAAGCTGGAACACTCCCAGATGGTAAAACTCTTATTTTTTCCTCTCAATCCCTCTAACATATGAAAAGTTCAGTTGATACTACGCTCGTCGACCCCGAAGCTGATAGTATCTACCTTTGTGGAAACTCCCTTGGTCTCATGCCAAAAGTCACTGCTGAAGTAATGAAGGAGCATCTCGACAAGTGGGCTAAGATGTTAGTTCGATTATAAAAACTACCGCATCTAACCATATTAAAATTACAGGGGAGTCTTTGGCCACATGACTGGTGAAGTACCATGGGCTCATTCTGATGAGCACTGTCTGGAGGGAGTTGGTCGCCTCGTTGGAGCTAAGAAAGAGGAAGTATCCGTGTGCAACAGTCTTACTGTGAACATCCATGTTCTTTTGGTACTGATTCAGCTAGTGTCTTATAATTCACAATGATTAAATTACAGACTGCGTTTTACAAACCAACTGAAACTCGTCACAAGATTCTTCTCGAGTCCAAAGCTTTCCCATCTGACCACTATGCTATTGAATCTCAAATTCGTTTGAAAGGAAGAACTGTTGAGGAAAGCATGTGTTGCCTAGAGCCAAGGGAGGGAGAAGAAACTCTTCGTACCGAGGATATCATTGATTACATTGAGAAAAATGGAGACGAAATCGCCATTGTTTTCTTCTCAGGAATTCAATACTATACTGGGCAGCTTTTTGATATCAAGGCTATCACCGAAGCTGGACATAGAAAGGTTTGGAATTGACATGAGAGGAGTGTAAAAACCAGTGTTTCTGTTTCAGGGATGCCTTGTCGGATGGGACTTGGCTCATGCTTTTGCCAACGTTCCACTTCACCTTCATTGGTGGGACGTTGACTTTGCCGCTTGGTGCTCTTACAAATACGGATGCACTGGAGCTGGATCGATTGCAGGACTCTTTGTTCATGAACGTTTCTTGCATGATAAAAGAGAAAGAATGTTGGGATGGTGGAGCCACAAAATGTCATCGAGATTTGTTATGGATAATGGTAACGAAAGGAATTAGATGAGGTTATAATTTTTGAAAATTGCAGTTCTCGATTTGGACGAAGGAGCTTCTGGTTACAGAATCAGTAACCCACCAATTCATTGTGTCGCTGCCATGTTGGGAAGTTTAAAGGTGAGAATACGTTCTTTTTCACCTAGCCATCACGTCAATAGTGTTTCAGATCTTCGACCAAGTCTCTTTGGAAAACTTGCGCAGCCGTTCATGCTACTTGACTGGATACTTAGAGTACCTCGTGAAAACTTTGTTCGGAGAAGACTCGGACAAGAGAACCACTAAGCTCTCCATCTCTATCATTACTCCAGAAGACTTCCATCAACGTGGTTGCCAACTTTCTCTGAAATTCTCATCCCCAATCGATGTGATCTATCCAGAACTAGTCAAACGTGGAGTTGCTGTTGGTTTTTTTTTCACAATTTTCCATCATGAGTCAGATTTTTCCAGGTTGACAAGAGATACCCGAATGTGATTCGAGTTGCACCAGTTCACCTCTACAACAACTACGTCGACGTCCGTAGGTTCATTTCAGTGCTTCAAGAAGTCGCTCACATTGTTGAAGATCATGCTTGAAACAATGTTTCACAACTCTGACAGTGTGATGTTAGCATTTATAAATTATCATCTTTTTGGTGTAATAAAATTGAACATTTTTGTTGTTTGATGATGATTGCTTGCTTGCAAACCTTTCGAGAAACCGGTTTCCTGCGTTATCGAATAGAATAGAAGCAAGACGGTTAAATTGATCTGATTGATGATAAATATCACAGACGGTGCAGTCACAAATCCCTGAATGTGTTTCACTTTTTTGTAAGACAGAAACACTCATTTGTTTATAAGAGCTCTAATGACATATTATTGAATAGTTTAAATTTGAGACTGGAAGTCTATACCTGAGAATCCGATACTTCCCCAATATTAACAAACCGTCATGTGTTTTTCTGTGAGGAAATAAACAGTGTCTAGCTTGAATGAAAACATATACAAATTCATTGATACTACAAAAATAGGAAACAAGTATGACTAATGTTGAGAAAAGATGATCCCACCCTATGTTGCAGATTGTTCACCGTATTCAGGTGAATATATAACAGAAGGTGAGATAATACAATTGAAAAACTAGCAAAGCTCATAGGAATACGGTTTTAGATGGCATTCAGACGGAATATCAGACAACGAAGTGAGTTAACGATGACATTGTACGATTCACAGATTGGTGCGACTAGGGAAAAAATTGGGAAAAAATGTTGACAATGATCAAAAATTGTTGACCAGCAAGCGAGAAACCGAAGCAATTTGGATAAAAATGATTGGAAAGTATTTTGGAAAGGTACAAACATGACAAAGAATGGAATGTTAAAAACAGCACGACTGGAAAAATAATAATCTCATAGATACAGATACAATATGCACCTGCACATGGTTGAAAGCAAAAACAGCAAAAATCACATAACAATTGACTAGGCACTATTCGTTTTTGACATAGAAACTTGAGGAGGTTGACTAGAGGAGTTGGCTTTGAACACATTGAAAGATTACACATGAGAAGATAAAAAAGGAGATGGAATCGAGATATTATCACTTGGGTCCGGTCTTATTTGCATCTGCTGAGTTACCAAAGAAGTAGTTAACCTTTTGGAGATGATGTCCGAAGAAGATAGCCAAAAATAAAAGGCCAAAAGCCAGTGCTGAGCGATTTCTGGATCCAGTCAATGGGCGAACCAAGTCGAGAATCGATGCGACAACGAAAAGAGCAATCTTGAGAAGCTCAACAACAATGTTTCCAGCGGTGAGAGCCACACGTTGCCACACATTTCCAGTCAACTTGACTTGTCTTACATCCATCAACGCATTCTCGATTCTGATCATCTGAAAAACAAGCAAATGAGGTATATGCACATTCAAATTAAACATACGTGATTCTCGAAAGACTCCATTTTCTCTTCCACTGTTCTGAAACGATCATTGTGCTGGAAGTCAACACGTGTTGCCATCAAGTTTTGCTCTTTCAGTGATGCAATTTCAGCTTGTTGCAGTTCAACAGCCTCGTTGAGAAGCTCCTCGAGTTTCGTTGTCTTGAAACGCTCCTCTTCCAAAGCCTCCGAGTAGAATTTGATCTCCTTTTTGACATCGTCCTGAAACAAGCAAACTAATATTGAAATTTCTTCAAACTCGCATACCTCAAGTCTGTCATATTTTCTATCAATCAACATCACATGATGCAAAATTGAGTTCAAATGTTCATTAATGAGCGCAAAGCTTTCTTCATTCCGTGATGATTGATGGTGGTGCGACACGTTGTTGGTTGGAGGGAAGTAAAGACTGTTGTCGGCGGTGTGGTACTGTAATTCGAATAAAATTAGTAACTTATTGAATATATGAATTTCCTACCGGCATGTTGTTTGTCTCATCTGCAGCACTTCCTGGACGCGAGTTTGGTTCCGAGATATCATCTTCCTTGTACGCATTCAAAGGATCACTAAACGAGAGATTTGGAGGAAGAGTGGAACTGCCACGCACTGAGTCACGTTTCTTTCTGAAAATTGAATTATAAAGGCATGGCTCATATTTAAACCATCTAAGACTCACTTTTCTGCATGTTCGGCATCTTCTGCATCGGCGCTTTTGCGAGCGGTGAAGAACGTGGATTGTCCTGTCTTTCCGACTGAAAATGAACATTTGTGATTCAAAAAACGATATTTCAAGTTTTAGTTTGCCGGTTTCCAGAAAGAAGGGCACTTATGACACATTGTATGCAAACATCCCAAATTTGGCGACAAGATTAGAGTGTTTACGGAGAAGATTGAGTGTGAAACTTTTCGGCATATTCGTTGTGAAAAAGTACGAGGTATGATGTATGATAAAGTCAACCGATGAGACATATCTGCGCAAACACGCAGTGCTCCATGTATAAATGTATTCTCCATAAGCCGAAATTTCACACACTCTCGAAAGAGTTCTCGGAGCATCAAAATGCTTTCTACTAAACTTTTCGTCGTTCTTTTTTGCCTTCCAGTCGCTATTTTCTGTTATAAATGTGCTGTTTCCGACACCAAATCGAGTAATGGTGTCTCAGACTGTGACTCCTCTGACTACTGCGTCACGTAAGTACTATTCAGCTTCGTTTTTTTTTTTTCACAAATCTCAATAATACGGTTCAGTATCAACGAATACGATTTCAACGGCAACTGGGTGAAAGAAAATCGACAGTGCTCGAATGGTTTGACTTGCTCAGTAAGAATACTCTCTTTTTGAATCACAATTATTCAACTTTTTAGAGCAATGGAAAGCGCCTGGCTATTGGAAACACTTTAACACAGAGCCTCTCAACAACCTATGATTGTTGTACTGGAGACTACTGTAACAGTGCTACAACCAAAGGACTTCTCGCTGTTCCTGTTCTGATTCTAACCTATGTTCTTTTCAAATAATTGTTATTTTTCATCCAAATAAATTCATTTTTTGTTACCTCCATGTCCATTGTGAGTACTATTCACGTTGTCTGCAGAGAAAGCCGACTTGACACGTTGGGCGAGTTCCAACTGAGCGTTCATCATAGACTCGGTCATTCCCTTGGCTTTTCTGAAACAAAATAAAAATTATTATTAGAAGAAAAAATAGGTTATATTCATATAAACTGGTATCCAAGGCGAGAAAAGCGTTAGTGTACATGTCGTTAAAAAGCAATCTGAGCAAAGGCCGCCCTTTTCTACGATTGGTTCTGGAAAGACTGGTATCCAATAAATTGTCGGTTAGGACAATCTCAAAAAGGTAATAAAGCCTTAGATTGCTCTTGGCTTGTCACGTCAATACGTCTTTTTTCGTATTATGTTTTGCTAACAAAGGGGGGATTGCTTTTGCTTCGGAATCGTGGCAGAATCAATAAACGAAAAAAAAAACAAATGAGATCTGACTCAGTTTATTTTTAAATTTGATGAAATTCGGCGCGTTTCAATCTCACTCCAAAGCTATTCGGCACATGTGGTTGTGCGCTTTTACTTTTCTTGAAAATTTGAACCGCCAAAGATATTTTTTGGATAAAATTGATCAATTGTTTCAAAAACAGTTGTTTTTGATATTTTACTATTCATCTCTAAATCTCTGGATCTCTATGGATATGAATTACTATGCCTGCTTGTTTTCTCTAATTCTCTGTCGTTTATCATAGTTAGGTCGTCGAACTGTGCCGACTGCATAATGCCATTTTTCTCAACCATGCAAACCTCCAATCACCTTTCCTCTCCACTCTAACCGGCCAATCAGCTCTCATAAATCGATATATTCAAACTAACCTGATTCCAGTTGGAATGACACGCGATCTAGACGGACTTGGTTCATATTCTCCGATGTCGACCAACTTCAGACGTTCCTCGTAGTCAGTGAGTTTTTTCTGGAAGAAAAGTAAATGATTTGATGACTAATTAATTTTTTCGAAAAAAATGGTTTTAACGCTGCGCTTGAGAAATAGCGACCATGATATCCAGACATTGAACTTCAAAAAAGATTGTTGCCTAACTTTCTGACCGCGAATGGCCCAAGTTTGACTAGTTTGATATCAGTAAGTCATCATTCAAAAGGTCCAAACATTTGATATGGAGTTTGGTCAGATTTTTTCCACTTCTGATTAATTTCAAATACGAAACTCAGAATATCTACTACTTTGTACGAATTTTCGTCGCCTAATCATAAGTACGTAAGTACAGCTGTTTTGTTAATTGGCTTGAAGCAGTAAGTAACTGAATAGCAAAATCTTTGTTTAAAAAAGCACACTTATTACTACGTAGCATTAGTGCTTCTACTACGGTTTTCATATGTATTGTGTTAAATAATTCAGATTACTGGCCCCCTGCTTACCTGCAGCGTCTCTGTTTCCTGTGCATGTTTTCTGTTCTGCCGTTCGAAATTATTCCGAATACGTGCTCGCTGAGGGTTATCTGTACCAACTCCTTTTTGTATTTCTGCTTGCCTTGTCACTGTGAGAAATTTTTCGACGTCAGCTGAAATAATACACAATAATCCTGAATAATTTAAAAATCGACCAACTCACCTTCCCGTTTTTCGTTTAATGCTCGCAATTTGTCTTTAATCTCCACCAATTTTTGTACAATTTTTGCTTTTTCTCGTTCATCACCAATTGAGCTGCATGTTCCCTCGGAAGATTTCAGACTTGCCGAGTCTGTTGTCATCTGGAAGAAGCGCATTTTCATGCCTGGTCGAGAATAGTAGCGCAATGGAAAGTTGGCAAGACAAGTGACGAGACGAAGACCGATTTGAACGTACTGATTCGAAATCTGATATCGAACAAAGGAAAAAGAAAAGCGAAACTAGCGAGGGTTTCTCGTTGCTTGTTGCCCCCGTTGATGCCCCGTGTGTTGCCCGCAAGCATCTTCGCCACAAAACCCCCGAGAACAGGCTACACTTTTCGTTTTGTCCTGAAATGTCGGATTGTCCGATAACTCTTATCGCCTTTTTTTTCGGAAAAATCGGAGAAGTAAGATAGCGTCGTTTACCTTGAGAATTAATAAAAAAAATAGAATGAGCGAGTAAAAAGAAATTTGTCTTTCTAATGGTATATACATCATCATCCATCATTAAAAGATCAAAGGAAAATAGTAGACACTCGCAAAGAATGATGTTATACATACCAATAACAAATGATTTATCTATCTGTCCTTATTACAATACTTTTTCTTGTGTAACCGATCATGGTTGTTTTGAGAATCTTATTAGTTAAAAGGTAGAATGAAGAAATTCTTATGGAACCAATCAACCAACAGGCATTTCATGCGATATTTCGATGCGTGGTCTACCACCAAAAATAGAATGATTCAAAAAATCTATCAATATTTTTTAAACGGACCGAAAACGGTGTGACTCATCCGTTGTTCTTTTTTGCCCTTCACATGTCAGAACGAAGAACAAAGTGTTCACTAGAATCTTTATATCAAAGTTGTTTCTAGAGACTCACGCAGTGTAGTTTGATATTTCCAAACATTAGACGAATATGTTACCAGTTATCTCAAATGAGCCTAGTCAAAAAGGGAAATCAGAACAAAATATAATAACCGAAAAAGCCATTTCTCCCTTCACCTATTTTCCCAATTAGCCAATATTCACAACATTATGTGCTGACGGAAGTCAAAAAAAAGAGTCTCTTTATCTATAAAATCAAAATAACACATTTGTTAGGTTGTTAGAAGTTGGGGAACAGTAGACGATGAGAACTGAAGAGTGTGTCAACACTTGTGAAGTAGTCCGAACGCAGGTGGTCTAATGCGGCGCAACAGTATAACGTAGTGATACACATCGCCCAAAAAGGATGACGAGAGGTAAATAACGGGGATTCCCTCTTGGAAAAACGGTTAGAAGAACTTGTCAACTTTCAAAAAAGTGATGGAAAAGGCAACTTGCTCATCTGTGAAATAAAGGAATTGAAGTTTCAAGGTCTTTTTGCACTTACTCACTAGCCTCCCCACTCAACACACCGAACATAATTCATGACGATAGAAGAAGCAAACGAAAAGAGCAGGAAAAATGTTTTTCCATGGTTTTTGTTCTCGTTTTCTTGAAAACGTTGAACTAAAGGGACTAAAACGAAAGATAGAGTGCATGTATTCCTCCAAGTATGTAAAAGCTATCCATCTGGGTGAGGGTTGAAAGAAAAGCAAAGATGGGGGACAAGAAGACGAAGAAGACGCTCTGGTGGTGAAATAACGGGAGGGCGTTGATGTCAATCAAACCACTTTGGAAGATTGACTAAAACATTTCTCTTAGTCAACAGGAAATAGGAAAGAAATCTGTGGCGAATTTTTGTCCATACCCGGTCTCAAGAAAAAATACTCCTGCATAAGAAACAGCGCAAATGGAGGCAAAAAATGGCTAGGCGGCGGGAAGAGGATTGGCTGGACAAACGAACGAACGCTGTAGGCCGATACACACTCATTTCTTGCGAACTAAGACCACATTTGAGGTTCGGCTATTTGTCCAGAAAAAATGAATTGGTCAATCCGAAAAATATGGGAAGCCATATGAGGAAAACATAATTTGTCTGAGAAAGAAAAAGAACAGAGTAGGAAAAGTGAGTTCAACAATTTCAGTTTTCTTTTTTTCTCAGCGCTTAGTTTTTGCACATAGTCATCGTGAGGAGGAGCAACAGCACCAACAGAATATTTGATAGTGGACAAGGTGGGCAAGTGTATGCTTATCAATTTCCCCCATTTTCATACTTAACTTTAAACGACACCGTTGACCGTCGTTAGAATTTAATGAAATTGCACTCGGAAATGGACATCACTCTTATCTTTTTGAGAAAGTCTAAAGTTCTTCTATTTCGCCATTCACAATGTTAATGTTTGATTAATTAGCAAAAAAGAACATTCTAATCGCTTCTTTTTATCAGTTTTCAACGAAAAATGACTTTTCGTAAGTCAAGTTCTGTCATTTTAATCCAAACAGTACTAAATACTAAATACCCAAAAACAATGTACAACGACACATGCCCGAGAATGTTATTCTCGGGGCAACACAGCAGTGCGATGTCTGGTCAATCGGCTAGAGGAAACAGTAAACAACGTTTTGCGCTTCAATTAGCTCTTCTGGAAAGGGTTTGCTTGCCAAAAATCGATAAATGCTATAAAAACTTTTTCGAATAAAAGAAACACCGATATTTTGTCACTTCGAACTTTTATGGGGATTAATTCAATGAGTGTCACTTGTGTACTCAACGCATCCATTTCGAAAACAATTAGGCACGCAATAAATGGTGTGAGACATGAGAGACAGCTGTAGCAAAATACCACAATCCTCCCCATTCAATGAAAAACCAATGAGTGACCTTGCGTGCATATGTATAACTCGTTAAAAAGAATGCGACCAATTCGCGCACCAAGTTTGGTCATAAAAACAACATGCGGAGCGGAACTAGTCAATGAAAACAACTGAGTGCACAAAAAACCGCAACCAGCTTATAAAAACTAATAATCGAGTGGTTTTGCAATGGTGTATTGCTAATAACACCATGGATTAAGAGAGGACACTGGGCGAAGTAAGGGTGTGCGCGTAATACGCAAACACGCGTACGAAATAATGCGGACCTTCCCTCCTGTTTTCTTGGGTGTTCACCCTTCGACGCCTCACCAGTAGTCCTTTCGACTCGAACAGCTGTGCAATGCGGCGATCCCTCATTAGATTCGATTGGTTCGTCGGTTGGTTCGTCTGAAGTGAGAAGAGAAAAATGGGTTTATGAGGTGGTAGCAAGGTCACCGACGCGTTTTATTAGGGTGGTAAAAACTCAAGGCTCTTCTTCTTTTTCTGAGTCTTCTTATATCTTTTCATTCATTAATAATATAATACATTAAATTACATTATACAAGGGAGAGAGAGAGCAACAAGCGAAAAGAAGAGTATGAGAGAAAGAGAGGGAAATGGGTACAATGAAAAGGTAAATGACTAATAAGTTCCTCTTATTGACGGGGTTTTGAAAAAATATCACATCAGATGACTGGAACTTTTTCTTCTGTTTGATATAACAAAATAAAAACGATGAGAGAAAAAGGGGCGGAGACTAGAAATTAAATACTTTGTCCACTAGATGGCGCATTCTGTATTAAACAATGGTGTACTTTAGACTAGATAGAGGAAGGATAGGAATTTGTAGAACTCAAAAGATAACAATGTTTCCAATTTCTTAGAAAAAATAATAATGTTCTCTCAGAAATCTTTTATTTGCAATTTTTGCAAAACAAGATCTGGTTTTTCACCAAAATAACTTTTCACAAATACATACAATTCATTTTAGTACCCGCTCAGCTAAACAAACTTATATTATTATCAACGGAGAATCAAAGAGCAAAAGTTGTTGTAAGTGAAAGGGTTGAATTCAAACGGAAGGCTAGATGATCAATTTTAATAGCATTATAACCGAAAAAGTTGGTCGTTTGGTTGATAAAACTTCCATTATTCCAAACGGCAATCGACAACGCTCCGCTTGTTTTTGTTGTTGTTGGAAAGGATTATAATTAATCTAACAGAGACTGTTCGTAGGTTTGAGAACTGAACAAACATTGATTAATACTTTGATTTTCCTTGACGAGAGGTCTACTTACGGTTTCTTCATAAGCTTCTGGTGTGGGTAGTCTGCTTGATTGTTAGATGATTCATCGGATACCACTCGTCGGGAGACATTGGCATCCGAGTATGCTTTGGTCAAGAATCTGCAAAAAAGATTAACTCTATTGTGTAACATTTTGATGGGGTCTTGATTGAAAAAGTGACTCACTGCTCATCCACCACCACTGCCTCGTTGTTATCTTTATCTTTCCTGTCATCCTTGGGGATCACATCCGCATCATAACTATCGAAATCAGAATTTAAAAGAAGATAATTATGAGAGTTTGCAGGGCGGAACTTGTATCCAACAACGATGAAGAATGTGAATGTGACAATTTCGACTGCAGCGACAATCACCCATTCCATGTTGTTGGGGAGTATGAACTATAAATTAGGGATGTATAGTTTTTGTCCTGTTAATGGTATTCTATTGTTGTTATTATGTTCCAAATAGATTTGAAGAGAATACTATCAGTTCGAAGTTCTGAATTTTTCAATGATTCCTTTCTAAAGATTTTGAAATTTTCTTTTGATTGGTAGTATTTCTTGAACACGTGGTATGAATATAGTTCTTCAAAATTTGTCGATTCATGCAACATAGATTCTAATGCCCCTCTCTGCAGACTCACTTTGAAAATTACACTGAAGAACCGAGTACAATAGATGTAAATTATCACAAGTATGTAGAATTGGCGGAATAACCGCAACTTTTCCAAATTGGCAGCTGCCTTCCCGTCTGTTGTTGCTCCTTCATGTAAGTGTTGAATGGACCTGAAGATTTTGAAACATGATGTAATGTCTAGAACGAGGTAACAAAAAACTAACCAAACAATCGGAAGTCCGACCAAAAAGCAGCACAAAACATCAAGGAACACAAAAAGTTTAAGCCATAGTTGGTGACTTTCGGTTCCAATTTCACTCTCGCTCAGGATGATCAAAAAAATGTTGTCGAGAACTTGAATTGGGAGCACAAACATGAATACTTTACGGTCACGGTCAGTCAGGAACTGTTTGATGAATGTGTATCCTGTTCCAATCAAGATTATGGTTCCAAATAGAAGAAGTCCTTTGAGCCTAAAAATATATCATTTTTGCAGAAAAATGTGTCAAAATTTTGAATCTTACAAATGGGTGATGTAATATAGAACAGCCCAGAACTCTTTCTGCATTCCGTACTTGCTCAAAAAATAAAAATTGAGTCCATGGAAGAATAGCGACAACGCCTTCAAGAACACCAGAACTGCCATGAATTTGTGAACACGGTAGATGTTGTCAGAACTGGGAATAAACTGTTATTACCTATCTTCTCAATAAAACTTCTTACCTCGCTCTGCAAAGCAAGTGACTCCAATAGACAGACAATCCGAAAAATAAGATCGACATGTACAGGTAGATTTGAGGTTTTGGAATTTCTCCTATTGACAGATATGAATGCATGTTTCGTTCGACGAGATCGACAGTGAGATCAACGGCCACACGATCACTGAAATTAAAATTTTCATATTATCTAAGTTTTTACTAACAACTGAGCACCTGTATCCGTGGGCTCTGTAATTGTAGCAGTTATGGAACATAAAAACGTACTGGCCGACAATTTTTCCATCAAATCTGATGGACATCTGCAAGCAATATTAGATAGGAAGCAGCTTTCAATTGAATTATGGTTTATATTTTCTTACGTTGGTCGAAAAATGATTCTCATTGTCCACTTGCAGCGGAATATAATTGTCATACGCGATTTCTGGTGCACCGGGGTTCAGAAATCTTCCGAACAAGTTGCGGAACCACCCACGCTGCTCAATTGGTCCCGTCGGATCTTCCGGTTGAAGTTCTTCCGGTTTAGGGGTACGAACGGCATCGTTAGTCAAACATCTGAAACATGTTTTGACGATTTTCAGTTTTTTTGTGAATTGGTCTCACTCATTAGCCGATTTGCAAATTCGAATGTACTTTCCGATTCCACTTCGATAAACTCGCAAACGTTTATTCGGAAGGTCAGCAAAGAAGAAGATAGCATCATAGCCTTGGTCGGTTTGCTGAAAGAAAAAAGGAATTGTAAAGACAGAAACTTTTTTCTTGTTTGATGAAAAGAATGACAATCTGATGGTTGATACTAATAATGATTATTAGTGAAAATTAACAGGTTCAACCTTCCCGTTTCATTCGGAACCCTGAAAACGCCAAATAATGATATTTAACTCAGAATTACAATATTTATTGTGTTACTTATCAATTTTTTTCATAAAGATGAGCAACTATTCAAAAAACAAACAAGGCTTGAACAAGCCTCTCACGAGACAGGGTTTTCACTTTCAGAAATCCAGGCTACTTCAAGATGGTAAAAGCATGTTTAATCGGATACAGTTGAACACAAACTTTTTTTCAAAACCCAATCAGTTTTTGCTGCAACAGATCAAAATATTTCAGCTGCTTTATAAAATGCCCTCACAACTCAAGGCCCTGCTAACCACACTTTTTCATTCTCATTTTTTATTTTTCTAATTTTCAATAAACTCACTTGTAACTGACAAACATGTGGATTCGATCCGACCCCTCTTGTTATAATAGAGCCCAAGGAGAGTGAAAATCCGATGACGCCCTGCAAAAATCGATAGTTGCACTCCTTCTACGCACTTTTAGTTCTTACTAATTTATCAGCATTTTCAGTCGAGTCGACAGAATCTTTGATCTTTTCAGGCACGGTGAAATTGTTAATGGCAATGTTCAAAGTACCGTTTGTTCCATATCCAAATTCACTGATAATGATATTTCTTCTCGAGTCTGCCTGTAAATGTTTTCAATATTCGCTATTATTATTCAATTGTGTATTCTAGCCTACCCTTAACGCCAGATGGTGAAATTTGCTTGTTGTTGTACAGATAACAATAGACAGAAGTAATATTCGACTCCACATCAAACTCTGTATCTGTAACAAAACAATTTTTGAATCGATATTTGGCAAAACTAAAAACATAAGGTATTCGACAAACAAGATAGGGGTGTTTCTTTTTCAGACAGTCACAAAACTAACATGTCAAGCATCAAACTTGAAGGGCGGTTGGCGAAACGAAAATCTACTAGTACGGAAAACAAAGACGAGTGTAAACGCGCTCCGTTGATAAAATGAGTGAAGACTCTCGATCTAATGCCTAAAGTTGTCGTAACGTCGTCTTCTCCGCTAATGGAGGTCATTCACTTAAAGGGAACAAGAAAAGAAGTGATTTCATCAACACTGACTAAATGCATTCAAGAATGATAGTTTCGTGATGACTGCAACGAGGGAGAAAGTCTAAAAACATGCGAAGAAATTGTGAAAATTTCTAGAATATGGACAAAATATATAAATAATCGGTTTAGAGATAAAGCATCCAGTGTTATTTCAGTTCTGTTTGTGTTCAATCCAAACAATTTTTCAGATTTTTGTTTTCAGAGATCCTCTTCTGTTTCTCAAATTCAATCCCACCAATCTACAGATACTATTTCTTTCTTCTTTGTTTCTTCCCAACCTTTGAATTGTCTTATCTTCTTCATTCATTCCCAGTGATTGTTATCTACAAGCAAGACGTATTTCTTTCTGTCGTACCCAACAGCCGCTATTATCGCCGAGTAGACGAAGTACTTATTGTGTCTCGAATCCGATTCTGACCTACTTACTGGTGTGTACTTTGAGAAGGTTGAGTCATTGTGTCCAGTTTATTTCGAATGGATAGAATTTTTCATTGAATTGAAAACCAGGCTCCCTTTTCCTCAAATCATAAGGTTGTGTCATGACAAAAAAACGAGATTCTTTTAGAAAATTCGTTCAGTTCTTTCTCTTTGTGGTTTTTTAAACTTTTAAGAAAAAAATGACAACTGAATTCTTCATTGTTTTCAATAAGAAGAATTTCCAGTCACGTCGATTCCAATTTGTCAATCAAGTTTCAAATCCATATACCTTCTCACAATTGTTTTTCATTACCTGCTGTGATTTCTCTAATTTCTCTCATTCTTCACACTCTCTGCTATCTACAGTGGTCCTTTCCAATTTCGGTATTTTAGGCCGCATCGCGACCGCACCGCACCCCTATACTGACGTGTACCAGAAGACCCTCCACACCCAACTCTCTTCCCTCCGCACACTCGCTCTCGCTCTATTCAACGCGGCGCACCACGATTGGCCGAGTGACTCTGCGTCTCTTCACTCTCATGAGAGCCGTCGTTTGTGCTGACGTTGCCTTCCCCTATCTGTATAGGCCACGTCGACGTTTCGGCAGTTCGGAGGTCTCTCTTTCTCTCTCACTTGCAGTTACCCCCATTCGGTCGATCCGTCAGTTTGCTCTCCCACCGCCACACTCGACGACCATCGGTACCACTCCGGCCGTACAATCGACCTTGAGCAATCGGGCGGCCTGTCGGGAGAAGAAGACGACCTACAAACCAGGAGAGAATATCCCCCACGCATTCTGTTTCTCTCACCGACTGACCTTGCTTCGCTTTTCTCTCCGATCCTTTTAATATCCCATTTTCTTGTTTTCGTTATCTATCTCTTTCTCGTAAAATTATTTAGGCCAATCATTAACTCTATTTTTTCCAGGAAGGTAAATCAAACACAAAGTATGAAGACCTTATTCTTGTTGGGCTTGATCGCCCTTTCCGCCGTCAGTGTCTACTGCGAAGAAGAGGAGAAAACCGAGAAGAAGGAGACCAAGTATGGAACCATCATCGGTATCGATCTCGGAACCACCTACTCCTGTGTCGGAGTCTACAAGAACGGACGTGTCGAAATCATTGCCAACGACCAAGGTAAGCTATTGAATATAATATATCTTGCAGAAATAGAAAATTTTCGAGAGGAACATTAACTAAATTAAACTTTCCAGGAAACCGTATCACCCCATCCTACGTTGCCTTCTCCGGAGAGCAAGGAGAGCGTCTGATCGGAGATGCCGCCAAGAACCAGCTCACCATCAACCCAGAGAACACCATCTTCGATGCCAAACGTCTCATCGGAAGAGATTACAATGACAAGACCGTCCAAGCCGATATCAAGCATTGGCCATTCAAGGTTCTCGACAAGAGCAACAAGCCATCCGTCGAAGTTAAGGTCGGAGCTGACAACAAGCAATTCACCCCAGAAGAAGTCTCCGCTATGGTTCTCGTCAAGATGAAAGAGATCGCCGAGTCATACCTCGGAAAGGAAGTCAAGAACGCCGTCGTCACCGTCCCAGCTTATTTCAACGATGCCCAACGTCAAGCTACCAAGGACGCCGGAACCATCGCTGGATTGAACGTTGTTCGTATCATCAACGAGCCAACCGCCGCCGCTATCGCCTACGGACTTGACAAGAAAGAAGGTAAATTCAGAGAAAAGCGCGCCCCTTAATATTTGTACGTGGACTTCCTTTACCAATGACCGTTTTGTGCAAACAATAGACTTTGGTCAGTGACTGGTACAGGTTCTCCTCGATTGGAATGACACTTTATGTTTGCCCAAGTCCAAATCTAAATCTAGAGAGATAGACTTGTAAAAACTAGTTTGCTCAGTAGGGAGTAGTCATTAATTTCATAATACACTGGTAGAAAACCAAAACGTGTTTTCAGGAGAGCGCAACATCCTCGTCTTCGATCTTGGAGGTGGTACTTTCGATGTTTCCATGCTCACCATTGACAACGGAGTCTTCGAGGTGTTGGCCACCAACGGAGATACCCACTTGGGAGGAGAAGATTTCGATCAACGTGTCATGGAGTATTTCATCAAGCTTTACAAGAAGAAGTCTGGAAAGGATCTCCGCAAGGACAAACGTTCCGTCCAGAAGCTCCGTCGTGAGGTCGAGAAGGCAAAGAGAGCTCTCTCCACCCAACATCAAACCAAGGTCGAGATCGAGTCCCTCTTCGACGGAGAAGACTTCTCTGAGACCCTCACCCGTGCCAAGTTCGAGGAGCTCAACATGGATCTCTTCCGTGCCACTCTCAAGCCAGTGCAGAAGGTTCTTGAAGACTCTGACCTCAAGAAGGATGATGTCCACGAGATCGTTCTTGTCGGAGGATCCACCAGAATTCCAAAGGTCCAACAACTCATCAAGGAGTTCTTCAACGGAAAGGAGCCATCCCGCGGAATCAACCCTGATGAGGCCGTCGCCTACGGAGCCGCCGTCCAAGGAGGAGTTATCTCTGGAGAAGAAGACACCGGAGAGATCGTTCTTCTTGATGTCAACCCACTTACCATGGGTATTGAGACCGTCGGAGGAGTCATGACCAAGCTTATCGCCCGTAACACCGTCATCCCAACCAAGAAGTCCCAAGTCTTCTCTACCGCCGCTGACAACCAACCAACCGTCACCATTCAAGTGAGTAACGAGAGATTCGTCTAGTGTTTGACATTGGGGTCAAACTGTTTTTGGATGTCTGAGAAACCACTAATTGTCTAGCAGTAATTATCTTTTCTTTCTTACAGGTTTTCGAAGGAGAACGCCCAATGACCAAGGACAACCACCAGCTCGGAAAATTCGATCTCACCGGACTCCCACCAGCACCACGCGGAGTTCCACAAATCGAAGTCACCTTCGAAATCGACGTCAACGGAATTCTCCACGTTACCGCCGAGGATAAGGGAACCGGAAACAAGAACAAGATCACCATCACCAACGACCAAAACAGACTCAGCCCCGAAGACATTGAGCGCATGATCAATGACGCCGAGAAGTTCGCTGAGGATGACAAGAAGGTCAAGGAGAAGGCCGAGGCTCGCAACGAGCTTGAGTCCTACGCCTATTCCCTCAAGAACCAAATCGGAGACAAAGAAAAGCTCGGAGGAAAGCTTGATGAGGATGACAAGAAGACCATTGAGGAAGCCGTCGATGAGGCCATCTCTTGGCTCGGATCCAACGCTGATGCATCCGCTGAAGAGCTTAAGGAGCAAAAGAAGGATCTTGAGAGCAAGGTTCAACCAATTGTCTCTAAGCTTTACAAGGATGGAGCTGCTCCAGGAGGAGAAGAGGCCCCAGAGGAGCCATCTGACGAGAAGGACGAACTCTAAACGATCGAATCTTTCGATAGTCTAATAATTTTATTTATTTCATGTTTAAAGTTCAATTCGAACCTTTTTGTTGTGTTTCCCTCTTTCCCTTTTTTAATTCTCAACCAAATCTTCCCCCATTATTTTAACTTCTTCTTTTCTCATCTTGAAACGCGGTCTGAATAGTGTTTTAACTAAGAAATGGCTCCCCTTCCCCCCTCTATCGTTTCATTCATCCATTGGGAAGTTTATTGTCATAGATCAACTTGTGTTTGTGAAATTTCCCAGCGTTTTAACTTTGTCTTACTGGTCTTCACACGTTTATTTATTTATTTTTGTCGATGTTGTCATGTTTTCAATGAACTCGACCCTGGTAATACAATTTTTTGTGAGTTTTTAGAAATATTGCAGATTGAGTCAATGTGTAAAAGCTATTTGTGATCTGCGATAGAATCAAAGCGTGGGCAGCCTCCGGATATTATATATTGGAAAAAAGAAATTGCCAGTAAATCCTCAGCTTAGGAGAAAACAAGAGCTTGTTACGAAATGAACAACAGTTTGTTATCAAGAATGTCATGTGATTTGTCATAAACCTCTCGTGTAGATTACGGCAAATTATGACAGCAATATGGTTTCCAGGGTAGATCTCATCGTAGTAAGTTGGGCAGCTATTCTCTCATGGAAATATGAATAATATCCGGTGCGGCTATTTCTCACATTGTTTTATAATAAGACTGGAGCTGATGAAAGTGTATTTGATTAAAATACAAAGAGAAAGGATAAAATGTAAGCTATCACATGTTTACTTTCCTCCTGGGAATCCGTAGCGGCCATATCCTCCGGTTGGTTGTTGGAATCTGTTGGATCTGTAGTCATTTTGTCCCCATCTGGTTTGCTTCTTCCAGTCATCGTACAGATCGTTGAGGTTACGTTCGTAGTTTCCACGGCGGCCATAATCGGAGCGGACATCGTGTCTGTTGTAATCCCAGACTCCTTGCTGAAATTTTTCTGGATTCCAAGACAATGGGATGAATAGGACTTACTCTCTCAAGGAACCTTTCGTAAGAACTTGGCCAACCATACCGGTTTCCGCTTGGCCCCGCGAGCGCGGCGGCCAAAACTATGAAAAAAACCAGGAAGACTGCAAGTTGGTTCATCGTTGCTGATGATGTCCTTAACACTGAATGAACTTCCTTTTATATGAATTTTCTAGGTACGCCTTTCATCTCAATTGTCTAACTTCTATGCTATATCGTCGAATTTTTTGATTACTTTTTATCTCTCTGTTTCGTTAACTTTCTTATCATCGTCAAGGAGACACTTCTGATGAAAAATGTGAGAAAAAAACTCGAGGGTGACAAAGTTCATTCTATCGAAACCTAAGGAAAAAAAATCAGTCATCATACAAACAGATTAGCTTAGAAACAGATATTAAAGTTGGGCATCTAAATCTGTTCTCAATGCAGAATGCAGAGTTTCCAACACGACTTCACTGTAGGATTTCATATGAAACAAGAACTGAAATTTTAAAAAAAACTAATTCTCTTTTTTGAATAACTATGATAGTTGTTAAGGTTGAAGCAAAATATCAAATATATGAAAAATAGTAAACTAGAGACTTGTAACTCTAGTGTCCAGAGTTATTATTTATTGATCTCACATGAAATGATTAAGATATCAAAAAAAAACAACTCCAGAATCGATAATTAGGTGTTTATCATAGTCTAATTGTTTGAGTAGTGTGTTTTCAAAACTTATATTCTGAAAACGTTTGAAAAAGAATGTTTTCTCAAACATAGGCATAAAATGTTTTATTAAGGATGCACATCAAAAAACAATTGATTGCAATGATATGTTTCACTTCGAAATCCAACTTTCGAAAATAACCCCAAATAGTACTTCAGGTGAAGGATTTCTTGTTGTTTTTTGACATGTTGAATTCAAAATAAAAAATACAAAGTATCGTTTATTATTTAATTGGAATCATGAGAAAATTTGTCAGAAAAGATATACATCATAAAAAATTTACTTTCCTCCTGGGAATCCGTAACGGCTGAATCCTCCCTTTGGTTGTTGGAATCTGTTGGATCTGTATCCCTTTCCTCCCCATTGGGTTTGTCTTTTCCAGTCATCGAAAAGATCACGGAGATCACGTTCGTAGTTTCCACGGCGTCTGTAGTTGTCACGCACGTCGTGTCTGTTGGAATCCCACACTCCTTGCTGAAAATATCATTTATTAGAATTCAATGTTAAGAGAAACTATCAAGATCTTACCTTCTCAAGGAATCTCTCATAAGAGCTTGGCCATCCGTAACGGTTTCCTCCTGGTCCAGCAAGGGCGGTAGCTAAAAGCATGGCGAAGGCCAAAAGAATAGCGAAGGAGTTCATCGTTGTCGAATGATGATTTTCTTGGTGAGAATATTCTGTTATATACCTTTTCTAAGGTACGCCTCTATATGTGCGGTCCAGTTTGCACGCCAAATTGCTGACCTCTTCTGTCTTCTACATTGTATTTTGCCGAAAGTATTTATCACTATCACGGTGGCTACTACGATGTCTCTCTTTGTGATGACCTAATGTTTTTTGTAAAGTCTCACACTGAGATGAGGTGTCAAACTCATTTAGTGAAGAGGGGAGGAAATGAAATCATTAGTAAAGATCAGCTTCAACTAAATGGGACAACTGTATGAATCATATTTACCGTATCAGATGACATCATTACTACCTGAACTTCTGGAATTGTTTTATGAGAATCAGAAACTGATGCACGTCTTAGTTTTGAACCATTTGATGACAGATATTACAACGTATTATACAAGTTATGAAAACCTGAAAATGAACTTCTATTAGAGTGTCAATATGTTTACCCAATACCTTCCAGACTATCCTACAGTTCACTTTTCCTTTGTCCAATGGATTAATCGATGTGCCCTTCAGCAGACAAGACGCTGATAAATAAGTTTCTCAAAAACTGTCAAAAACATGTCCGGTTACCAATTCTTCTAATAAGTAATGAAATTATAAGGAACCGGTTTGCAGAATTTTTATTGAAGATAAGACTTTTGATAATAAGACGTGGAAAAAGAATTGGAGTGAAACCCGATGAATTTCTGCGGATTTTTTTGAATAAACGAAAAAACGTGTTGGTTGAAATGCTGGAACAATTCCAAAATTACGGACTTTTGGAATTGAACGATGAACGAGTCGCCTTCCTTCAAATGAAATAAACGTCTATGACCACACAGAGTCGGAAGTTGAACACAAGTTTTAAAATAATTTTTCACGGAACAATGACGCATGTCTAACTTCACATTTTTCAACATCTGTAAGAAAATCTGCATACCGTGAATACTGTTTTAAACAATTTATCAAGTTTGACATAATTTCCTTGTTACTTTGTTCATTAAAAATGTATAATGGAGATTATTCATTTCATCAAATAGTACGACAATACAAAATTTTAAACATAAACATCCGTAATTATTTATTTTCCTCCTGGGAATCCGTAACGTCCGAATCCTCCCTTTGGTGGTGAGTACTTGTTAGATCTGTAGTCCTTTTGTCCCCATCTGGTTTGTTTCTTCCAGTCATCGAAAAGATCACGGAGGTCACGCTCGTAGCTTCCACGACGCTTGTAGGTGGTAGTCACTTCGTGCTTCTTGAAGTCCCAGACTCCTTGCTGGAAATATATAAAGTTAGATCCGTGTTAATTGCAATAAGTGACTTACTCTTTCAAGGAATCGCTCATAGGAGTCTGGCCATCCATAACGGTTAGCAGCCTCAGCAGAAGCGAAAAGGACGGCGAGAGCCAAGAAAAGAGCGTAGGCGTTCATAACGATGAGATGATCGTTTGATGCCATTTGGGTTTTCTCCGAGCCTTTTATAGTCGTTAAATGACCTGCCCTACAGTAAGAAAAAACGTTGGGCGAATCTTGTTTTCTTCTTGTTGGAAGCGATCTTTTGCATAGTGACTTCGTGATACTTTTGAAAGTGATCTTTCTTTCACGAACTATCAGAAAGTCAATTGATGAACAGGAAACTGTTTATTACAGTTTCATGACTCAGATTCCACAAGTCTGAAGCGATTGTGGTTATGAGAGAAACTTTTCGACTCTTATCTAGAGCTCTCTTTCGCACGGTTTCTAGAATCGGTGTTCAATATAACATGGTGTAACTTGTGGGGACTATCTAGTTTTCATTCAATCAAAACCAATATTCTTCAACAGTGACCTCGTTTTTATGACTTTTTTATTAAATATTCATGCTTGGACAATTCAATTTTTCTAATTTCTGATTCCTGAAATCGATTTTGAAACTGATCTATGTTGACCTTCTGATGCAACTTCTGTCTGTCGTACATCACACTTTTCTGTCTTCTCTCATTTCCACAGTACCAAAAAATCACGATCACATTCAAAGTTCACACACTACAATGATGATCTTCGCTGTTGTCTTTTTTCTTCTCTGAACTTATCAATTCTTTCTTTTCTATCTCTTATTAAGATGAAACAGAAACAAAATGGCACTGTAAAGATCAGTTCCAACAATTGATAACATCTTCTTTTGTCTTGGTAAAACTTTCTTCCTGGTTGTGGTCACAGTTTTCTTAATATCCGTCTATTTGGGAAAATAAAATGTTTATTATCAAGGAAGCCAAATGAAGAGAATGAAAATACATATGAATGGAACAAA
This sequence comes from Caenorhabditis latens, assembly GCA_002259235.3. Lineage (NCBI taxonomy): Eukaryota > Metazoa > Nematoda > Chromadorea > Rhabditida > Rhabditidae > Caenorhabditis > Caenorhabditis latens. The sequence continues at coordinate 15,003,119 of CM056097.1, read as the reverse complement.
ATGAGAGAAATTACGAAATTACATTCATGATATCAAAATTACATCAGAGAAAAGAAAAAAGAACTCGTGGACAGTGAGATATTGTAGAAATATGAATTTGAGAAAAATTATAATTTTTCATACAAATTGGATAATGAAATTTTTTGAGAAGTTTTTTTACTTTTTGAATTTTTTTCTTGATACTTCACTCTTTCCAGTAAAGATAAAAAAACCAATAAGTGAGGTTGAAAATGACAAATGTGAGTGGGAAGATCCATCGGCTTGTCTGATCGATTTTCTTGGCTCGATTCCTACCGGCAATTTTCCTGGAAAACCATCTTTAAACAAGACATACCATATTCTTTTAGGGGATAGCATCTTAATGGTAACCTTTAAACAAAATAAAGCAGGATTGGGAAACCGCAACCAGGTAGAAAAATATAAAAAGGGTTTAGAAAGCTTCAGGGACAGGAACACCAAGTTAGAGGAAAGATAAATCTCGAAACCAAAAAGTAAACTGTAAGATATGATAATGTTAGTTACCCAAATATAGAACCATTTCTCCTGTAATTTGGATTATTGGAAAGTTAATTAAAAATCAGAAGAGAGCTTGTTAAAGCTTCGGAAAATAACAAACTTGTGCTTCTGGATCTGCTTGATGGCTGAACTCCATTTCTCCTTCTTCCGACTGCTATCATTGCACTTGCGGTTTCTCAGCTTGTCAGCTGCGCCATATCTCACTGAAATATTATTTTTATCACATAACTGTATATTATTGCATCCCTATAGAAAACTTCTCCATTTTCCCAAAAAAGTGCTTGCAAATACTTGCAGCACATCTGTTTTTACCCATTCTTCATTTCCCCCAATTTCAGTTTTTCAAGTGTTCAAATTTACCATGAGCTCTTCCATTTCCCATTAACGGAGAACTCGCATCATTCTCTTTTTCATTCCAGTGCGCAAGACGTTCTGCTGGATCGCCATCTCTCTCTTTCCATACTTCACTCAAATTCGTTTCTTTTTGTTCTGCCCACACTTCCTCTTGCGCCTCGGCGTCCTCATTTCGTTGTTGTGTTGCAGGAGCTGCCTGAATGGGAATTCATTGTGTATGGAATGTCTTTTCTCAGTTGACATGCTGATAATGAAAAAAGAGAAGATATACTTATCAAAACATTTTTCTCCGATTTAATTCTGTTTTGATTGATTGGTTCATGCGATTCAAACAAACTGGTTAATTTTCTTTGAGAAAAGATGAAAATGAAAAGTTAGAAGATCAGTATCAGGTTGACAGGTTAAGATCATGCAGAGGACACACGGGAGAGAATTGGACATGGTTAGACAAGAATCATAGGAAAGGACACAACACAAGTTGGGGTGTTTGTGAAGAGTTGCACGGAAGCGTACCTCTTCGTCAGAGAAGCTGTTACTGTACGCTTGACTGACCGTATCATAAGCTGTATCATTCATTGCTATCTGCTCAGGTGGATCCTATAAAATCTTGTGTGGTGAGAAAGAAAACAAAAAATTTGAGAAAAATGTGGAGTCTATAAAAACTTCAGTGATATCCTATTCTCCATAAACCAAAAAGTTTGTGTTTATAGTTTTCCAAAATCAGTTTCATGGCAAACACGAAAGCACATGGATTTAGGAAACATATAATTGTAAAACTTATTATCACATAAACTTAATACAAGTATGTTACCTCCACCAAATGTTGGCGCTCATTTGTACGGAGTCTCAGGAATAGTTGTCTTGCATGTGCTCCCAAATCAGCTCTCGATGGTTTTTTCTCTGCTCCAGGCACTCCACTTTTCACAGATTCCAATGACGACGCCATTACTGAAAAAGTAAGTTTTTGTCATTTGAAACATTGAAGCACAATTCCTATGTCGAAGTTTTCAAATGAAAAACAACGTACACATTTTTCATTTGAAAACCCCCTTTTCAAAGCAAATTTTTGAAAATGTTAGTAACATAGGAATGCATATTCAGACGGACAAAGGTAGAAGTTATCGTTCCTTATAAACTGAATAAATAAGACATACATGCATAATTAAGGTAATGTTAGGAGCAGTTACGAGCATGTTTGAACATAACCATCAGTCACTATTAAGTAACTAAAAATGTTTCTGATAACGAATATAAAATGAACAGCACAATATAAGTACAAAACTGTAACTAAAATGGTGACAAGATTGGTGATGGAAGAAGATAAAGCTACAACATGTTTCTTGCTCAATGACAGTGCCAAGAAGTGCCATTTTTGCAAATGAAACGATCGGAACACCTACCAATTTCTGCATCAGTGCGGTGCCATTTCCTTCCTAGATATCACTATTTCAAATGATTAGTAAACTCTCCATAACCTCTCAACTGATGTGTATAGGCAGTTTTAAATCAAGATAATCAATTTCATAATCATCAATCATTCAAAATTATAGATGTGGTGTGAGGTTCTAGCAGTACTTGTGTGAGAGAAACTACCACAAGTTGTGCACCATATTCTTTTACACCGAAATGCCCACAGTTGAGTGGGTGAAGATAATGGGATGCATTTAAAGTTACCTTGTCGTTGAGCGTAGTTGACAATTGTGAATTCGATCATTACTCCAAACACGAACCTGTAAATTTCATTCTTTGTATGACTCATGAGAAGTTTTATACTTTGACCGACTCAGAAGTACTAGTAAATAGTATCACACCCCTATTCTCTTTTTTCTATTTTCGTGCCCCCATCGTCTGTCGTTTTCTTTTCGAATGTCGTCGTTTCTAAAAATCAGGTTATCCACGTCTTTCTCATGTCACCCCCTTTTTCTTTTGTCTCAAATGTGTTTTGACTCTCTGATCTTTTGACACGTACACGTGGGTAGTGCTCCAGTACTCAGAACTCAAAACTTGGAAACTCACATCATGCAAGCTCCCATCCAGACATCGATAGCTTTCATGTAGCTGACTTCTGGAAGAGCCATCCTAGCAGCGTTGGCTTGTGTTGATAATGTGAGAAGAGTGGTGATTGCAAGTGAAACTCTTGCTGGTACGGCTTCTACGTCAAGCCAGAAACTGAACCTGAAATGTTGACCAAATTGTTTTTTCCACTTTCAGCATTATTTTTAATTACCAAGAAATAACTACAATCAAGGTGGTTGGTACATAGGATTGCATCACGTGATGAGTTATTTCTCGCTTCACGAAAAATTCGGCTGTCACACAACTCCAAGTACCTGAAAACATAAGTGAATAGACAAGCAAACTACATTTGTACTCTCTGCTCTTTATAATTGAGTCGCTGCTTTTTTGATTCCTTTTGATGCCTGTTTCCGACTTCCATCAAAATTGGTACATGGTGGAAGGGAAGCTTTTCCTTTTTTCTTTCTCCAGCTAACTTCCTTCCTTTCAAAAAACCACGAGAATTTCGACGTGTTGTGTATAAGCAACTCGTCATACGGCGGTCAAAACTCTATTCAAAACTTGGTTAGTCACGCACTATTACCTATTCACACCGGCCGCCGAGTGGAGATTTTTAAATTTTTGAATTGTTATTCTGAAAAGCCCGCCGCCTTCAACAAGACTAACCAGTTGAGTAATTTCCGTCACAAAGACCCGGATACAAATCGACTATATGCATGTCTGACATTGCAATGTTCGGATTTCTTGTGATCGGCTCCTCTTCCTTCCATTTGATCACTAGTTGTTCTGTTGTGTACGCATCTGGAAGAAAAAAAACGATGACGTCAAACTGATTATGCTTTATGCTCCAGCTCACAGCTCAGAATGCGCAAGTGACACCGTTGTGAATCCAGTGGCCACTTCTCCAGGTTCAAAGTACACACCACAACCATCGATATGCGAGTATCATAAAGAATTGATCCATCCGGCTGTATCCATACCAGGAAGTTCGGTTGGGTAACCTACAAAAAACAAGAAAGGAGTGTAATTTAGGCGCTGAGACCGAAATAGAAAACGACTATGGTCTATATATTTGGTCTTTATGATACACATACCTCATGAAACTCTGCAATTCTTGCATTGGCAAAATACACATCGGGATGCCACATTTTGTGCAGCACTGCTTTGTCTTTCACCAAGACACGCCTTGTCTCATTATGTGCTAGCCGTGGGTCCCTCCAAAACTGCTGAAAATAGACATCCAGCTGGAAATCCATAGTCTGAGTCCGAAAAGATGACATTCCTTCGATGTACATAGCCAATTCGACAACAGTCACTTCCTCTGGAATTGAAATGGAAATCAGACGTGACATAGTGTAATTATTTTTATGGGGGACTTTTCAGAAAGATGTTTGGTGCTTTTTTCCAAGAATTTTGGTTTAAGGACAAAGATGGAACAACAAAATAAGTTCGAAATAATGGCAAACTGGTAATTTGTTTTTTAAATTTTGATTTTTTTGTCTAGTTGTTCACTTTTTTCCGCATTCATAAAGTGTATCCCTCGAATCCGTATAAATCATATCATCTCTAGACTTTGCAAACGGAGCCGAACAATTGAATTGGTTCGGGGAGGCTTAGGTTCATGTCGCACGAGACACCGCTGCCCTCCTCTCAAGACGTTTTGAAGTTCCCTTTTCAATCTATGAATATTCAGACAACTCTCGATTTCTTCCGTGATGCACTTTGTTCCCATGTCGGAAGAAGTGTGAATAAGCATTATCAACTACTTCCCGGAGACAGCCGAAAGACCTGAGGCGGATCGGAAGCAAGCACAATTTACGCCTGATGGTGTTGCTCTTCGAGCAGCTCAAAGAGCCGTGTATCTCCGTATATTTGCATAAGTGTCCCTCAATATTGGGTGTATGAGAAAAATGAAATTGAGGAAAATTGGGAAAAAATGCGGAGTAATGAAATGCTCGACAAAAAACGAAAAACCGAAGAACCTTGATACGATCGAAAACGTCACGTAAAAATAAGCACTTGTTGTTTTTCCTTCTAATTCATTTTGTTTGAATCCACACTGACCTATAGCTAATCTGAGTTATTTTATATAGTAAAATCGTCTAACATTTGAAACTATACACATGTTCTTTGAGAATCAACAATCATTGAATTCCAAATAGTGACCGACCCCTATGACGAAACTATTTCGTGACTTTAGAGACAAAAGAAGAAAGAAATGCTGCCACTAAGATGAACTTTCTAAACTAAATAACGCCAAGTTTTATTGAGATTCAATTAACGCAACGAAGTTCTCGTGTCATGTTTTTTTATAAACTGGAAGCTCAAGAATCTAAAAATGTACAAGTGCAACAGTCATACCTTTGTCATGCTGTACAGGTGGTGACTGATTATCGTAGACTTCTCTGCCAGCATTTAGTAGATTATCCAAGTAGATGGGCACAGGTTCACTCCGACTTGCTGTTCCACTTCTGGAAGAAAACCCAACACTATTCCATGAATTCATCATTGAACTCAAATTACCTGTAGAGCAATAAGAATATGGTAGACACGAATAACATGATTTCGTAGAATCGAAACGTCGCCGACGTCGTGCCTCTTTCTGAAGATTGAATTCACAGTCTGGCTTGGAAAAACATTAAAGTGAGATAGGCGAGAGCTTCATAGAGCAAAAGGAGAAAAATGGGCGGGTCAAAGCCGTCCCCGTTGACAGAGCGCCCGCAGCAGAAGCTTTTCTCAATTGGAGACCTTTTCTCAATGTTTCGTTTGGAACGAGTACATTCAGAACATTAAAACCGGCGAATGAGGAAGCTAGACAAATTTGGAATGAAAGAGGAAGCAAGAGAAGAATCTCATCCATATATCTTCGGAAGAGTAGGGGTATGCACCGTAAGGTCATTGAAAACCGGAGAATTGGAAGCGACGAGGCAATGATTAATGAGCTCCACCAATCAAATTTCAAATAAAAAGAAGGCAAAAAACTGGATGAAATGGATGTAGAATCGTTTTCTTTTTTTTTGAAAAACTCAAAAACCATGTTTGTAAGGATACAGAGTATATAAATTTGAAAAAATTCATTTCGAAGCAGGGCTAGTGTCCTCGTTTTTGTTTGCTCATCCCATGACAAATCCATACGTACTCAACTCAAATAATATTGAATATAATATACTCAAATTTCGGTGTGATGATAACCAAACGGACCTCAACACTTCAGAAGCACTTCACTTTTCGAACCTTGTTTTTGTGATGATTGAGCGATGAGGTTGAAAAAAAAAGTGATAGATCAAAAGGCCATGACAATTCTCAGACACCCAAAAGTTTGATCTTCCTATAAATATTGGTGAGCTGCAGGTGAACACGAATTTTGAAACTTATTTGTACACAAGTGAGCAACTATAGCTCATAGAGTTTTGACAATAAAGAAAAAAGCAACGTCGAGTTTCTGACGCATTGTAACTCAATGTCTACTCGTCATTGTCCGGAAGTGGTTGAGGATTATGTTGGTAAAATGCAGTGGCATAGTTTAAAATAGGAGCTGGCGACACCGATGGCCCCCACCGCACCAAAGGTAAGCACATCGAGCGGAACGGATGAAGAATGTGCTCGGTTTCCTCGTTTTCTGAGAATGAGGCACCCTCTTTTTATAGTGCTTCTCTATATATGTGAGGATTGATTGAAGTTTAATGGTTTTTAATTTGAATTGATGGAATGTGGAACAATCCCATTTTTTGTCTTCATTTCGAATACGGTAGCTATAGCCAGTCGGAAGCGTTCCTACAGGAAATTCAACATTTATGTCAGTTCGGAATTTAATTTTAGTTCCTATTTCTGTTCTTAAAATCACACTGAGGATGTGTAATAAAAGCAGTAAACGGGAAAGAGGAACATCTGCCGGAAGAAAATGAGTAAACGGGATTGAAGAAACGAATATCAACGTTCGAAACGAGATTAATGTTTGTTTACCAAAAAAATTTATGCGTTTTTTCGCCCTATCCGTGATAAACGCAAAAATTTACTTGCGAGAAAGACGATATAAAGAGAAGTAAATAATGAAATGGGAAGATGAAAAGTCTGAAAGGACTCAAAATAATATCTGTCACTAGATGTGAATTACAAGAAGATAGAATCGGTAAGTGCTTCAAGCAGTATAAAAAACTAATTCCAGACAATTTTCATTCAATAGTTTACATTTTCTCTCATCAAGTTCATTTCAGTTTTTTGGATGAATGAAAGATTAATTTATTAATAATAATTAAGTGTAAAGTGGGAGGAGAAGATTTGGAGAGGAAGTCGACGACATATTCTTCTACTAAAACGTGGTCAGCTTGTAGAGATCAATTAGAATGTTGGACGAGCAGTGAATCAGAAATCTAGATTCAGAAAAGATGGGATTTTTGTTGTGCAAACATAAAACAGAGAGCAGTGTTGTTTGTGGAACAAAACACTCATTTAGTTGAAGAAATTATTACAGTATTTCTTATTGCTATACCTAATTGTAGTTTATTGTTTATGTATCATAGACAATATGTACATGATGACTAAAACATATCCAAATTATAAATATCAAAACCATCGAATAGTTTTTTCACACACAATAAATATTCAGAAGTATGTACTCAATTTTGACGTATAAGACGAGGTGCCAAAATATGAGCGACGGACAAAAATGTGTCCCAAGAATAAGGCATCAGTTTCCTAATCTTCAGCTGAGTACGGCTCAAAAAGGAGTTAGAAAAAGAGAAAGAGCATCGGAAATCATTGTCCTTGTCTATTCTGACCTTTCATTTCTTTTCAACATTTTACTTTTTCTTCCCCTTTCCAACACCTGGTGCTTCCGGTAACCTGCTTTTGTTCCCACCGCCACAAAACTTTTCGCACAGAATTTGTCTTTTTCACCTTACTACTGAAGCAGTTAAAATTAGAAAAGACAGGGAAGGTGAAAAAGACAAAAGGTAGACTGGAAATGAGCAGACTTCACTCCGTTTTGTTAAGAGGGAACAGAAAAATATGAGGAAGGTACAAGGAAACCAAAAGGAAACGAAGATGCTTGAAATAATAATAATGTGGTTTTTGTTTTATGGAAGCTTCAGTGAGGAGTAATATTAAGAAGACAGGTTGGCTAAGGTTGGCTTGAAAAGCTTCAAAATACTTCCTGAGAACAGAATCTTCCCTTTTCAGTTTTCACGTCATTCTATTTTATTGGTTAATTGAGTAACACAACAAATTAGCAGACTAATAATAAATTGAGTGTAAAATGTTACCTAGTCATCAAAATATTTCGTATTCGCCTGTATAACATACTCGGAAAGCAAATGAACATAGCATTCACCCCGAATGTAATATCGCTGGACCATGTAAATTTATGTGTGTGTGTGTTTTTTTTCATTCATATCCCTTCATAACTCTTTGCTTTTGTTCGTTTTGACTGCTATCTTCACGACTTGCATGTGTGTTTTTCTTTTTTCAAGTTTTGTTTAAAAGTGTCAGGAAGTCGATGGAGTGTTAGAGAACGGAAGATGACGGAATGTTGAATAAAAAAAGCAGTAAATAATTGTAAAAAAGATGAACCACTATAAAGAGCATGCATGGTTTGCAGCAGTTTGTGGGTTCAGGACATTTAAAAAACAAGTTAGGTATTTCTACCAGAAAAAATAGTTATTGAATATGGACTGGATGATGAACAAAATAATAAAAACACACATTCGAAAAGGTGTCGAATTTTTTCATGGATGAAGAACAATGAATAAAAAGTTAGAATAACATTCGGCCACCCACAAACCCACAGAGCCACAGGGATCTATGGAAAATTTGATTAGCTAAGAAGAAACGAGAGAAACAGAGAGATGAAAAACTAATGTTGGAACTATTTTCTAATTTGGGACCACTTGTTGCATAGCGTAGGTAGGAAGAAAATAGAATGGAGAAAATAAAAGAAAACATGTGATAATTCGAACTAATTTGCTGCCAATTGATGCGTCATTTAGGTCCGAGTCTGAGAAAATAGAAAGAAGAAGAGCGAGTGCAAAGGTGAATTTAACTGACAGAAGATTATCAAAGCTTTGCGTTTTCTCTTCACATTTTCTAACGAAAAAAGCTGTCTGGTTTCAATTGGCACGAACCCTAACCCTCTTTAGACTTCGACACAGACGAATGAATTTGCATAAGACGGATATAAGTATACTGTGGATGAGCATTTCGACTTCTGGCAAAAAGAGCAAAGAATCTTTTACTGAAACCCGAGACGAAGGATGTCGTAATGTTCGGAAAAGCGCGTGAGAAATCGCAGGTGAGTCTTTGAGAACTCTCAAAGTTGAAAGCTGAAGCATTAGTCTGGCTAATGATAATTGGAACAGATTTCACTTCAGCAAAAAGAAAACAAAAGCACAAGTACCCCATCAAATAGACATCAAAGTGGAAAAGAACTTAAGCTGAACAAGAGGGAAGTGGTCTCGACAAAAGAGGAAGAAGGAACTTTATGTGGGCAAAGTGATACTTGCAACACGCAAAGAAACATTAATGACTCTGTTAGCAGCTTTTTTTATTCGACCGAAATCTCTCTATTTTTGATGTTTGACAACAGAACTATGCTCGTTTTTTTGTGAGTTTCCTTATTGGTGGTTTTCATTCTCCAAACATTTCAAATTGTTATGTTGTGATGGTTGAAGCAGGTTAACAGCAATTATTCTGTTCACTGAAAGTTGAAAACTGAACGGAGAAAAAAAAATAACCCAAAACATTTTTTCTTCAATTGTGTTTTGGGAATGTCTGCGATAACTTATTACTCTGATTTTGATGTACAATTAAAATATATTGTATTATTGACCAGAGTTTTCAGTTTTTATTTCAGATTCAGTAACTCAGTTGGTACAAAAAGTATTTATTGTAACACCCAGCTACTTTTCGATCCTTCCAGTTAGCATCTGCTAATCTCTCTTTTAATTTCACATCGTAATAGTTTTAAATAACCTTCTCCACCGACTGTTCGTTTTTCGTCACAAGCGATAAGATCATTGGCGGTGTCTGTATTAAATACGATCCGGGGGGTATGATCCAAAAATCTGATACAACATTTGTTGACAGGTCGCCGGAATTCGAATCTCAATGAAGTTGGTTTGTCGGAATAGTCTTAGTACGTATGTGTGGATGTATGTGTGATAGCATGCAAATCGGTCAGAGACAACGTACGGAAGATGGTGTGTCGGGAAAGTAGGAGGCGAAACCGCCAAGAAGAGACAAAATGTTCTTCATCGTTTCTCCTTATATGGGTCACCGATTGTCCTCTCGACCGGCTAAGGCCTATCAAATCGTCGGTTCAATCCTCGACGAATACGCCGGGGCGGCGGTATGTGGGAGGCTACAGCGCGTCGGGAAGCGGCGTGCTTCTGGCCAATTGCGTCAAGTCCTGTCAAGTCATTCGGAGTCATTTCGCAACGTTTCAAGTGCTTTTTCGTTTTCATTGCTTTCTGGTTCGCTTCTTTTCTGTACTGAAAGTCCGATCGGTGTTTTTTCTGAAAGTTCATACCGACTCGGGACATACTATATTCAGAGATTCATTTCACTTTCCGAAAAAAGAAACACAACGGGTTTCTTGTTTTCTGTTACACCTCATTGCACATTGAATCATAACTTTTTCTTGTATCAAGTGAAAACCAAATCCGTAGATCTTTTCTTTCTCTATCCGAATCTTTGTCTGGACACTGCCCAAGAAACACATCATGCCCGTCTGCATTTTTCTCTTTCATTCTCACACTTTTTTGTATTCTCATCAGAACCTGTTCGGTCACCATCAGTCTTCTGGCCGTCGTTTCATTAGCTTCTGCCAGATAGCTTCTTGGATGTTTTGCCTTTATCCAACACCCCACATTATCCCTCCTCCATGTCTTGTAGCCTCCTTTTTTTTATAATTTTCTTGTTTTCTTACTCATCCTGAGATTCACGTTGTCACCTGCTTCCCAGTTCTATTTCTTTGAATATTTTATATCTAATTTTCAGAAGTTGGGTGCAAAAACCTAACCATGCGTCTTAGCGACTATGGTAAACAGTTTGAAGATTGGATGGTAAAAGTGAGTGATAGTTTTTATGTATCACATCGCACAATTAATATAATTTCAGGTATTTTACAATTATGGACTTTTCATCGCAAAACATCAACGTTGGTTTCTAATTACCCCACTCGTCGTAACGCTTATATCTATCTATGGACTATTTTTCTTGCAAATTAATCTCGATCTCTACCGACTCTTCGTTCCAACCGATGCACCAGTATGTTACCTTCCATGTTATCAAAATCACATGTCCCGTTGCAGGTCCGATTAGAGTTTGAAAGGACTAAGGATTTCAATCGTTTACCACTTGGTGACCTCAATTTGATCCCAAAAAGGAACAGACGTGATGATTGCACAGATGCCTCGTGTTACTTTCCAGATGTAGAAATGGAGAGGTTACGGAGGGATCTCGAGGCAATGGAAGATGAAGCACATTTCAATGTTCCATTTGGAAATGTTTCTAACTCGGCTAGATCCAGAAGAGATGTTAACAAAAATAAGGAAAAGAAGGCAGACGAGAGGAAACTCGGTAAGAAAAATAGTTTTTTGAAATATTAATTAAGAGTTTATTGGTATTAGTTACTGCTTACCAATAGAGATAGTAATACGTGTTTCCAGCAAACTTTTAGTCTTCTGCTCAGAAGCTTCTTATAATCTAGTACTCTACACTATACGTCATCATCAAGTTTATGAGTAATTATGAAAGGGAATGTGTGGGTGTTTGTTTCAGTTGTATAATTTTCTATGAGATATCTTGTTATCATTTGGATGACCACCAACCTGACACTCTATCCTGATTTCTTTTCTCGAAACCGGGTCACATCGCGTCACTCAAAGAAAGAAAGAATTATTTCGGAGGCGGTATTGTAACACAAATACGTCATTTTCATCCTCTTTCCTCATTGCTATTCCTCTTTTTTCCATTCACAATCTGATTTCGATTTGTGCACGACTAGCCGTAAAGAAAAAAGCAAGGGGGAGAGAGAAAAAGACGTTTTTGAAAGTGACAAATGAATACCATCGTTCCGTTTCATTCGCTTCAGGATTTCGCCCAGACAAGGTGGAACACGAGAAAAAAGGGAAAGTAGATCGGACGCGAATCGCCCTTTTTAAAATAAAAAAAACTGACTATTTTAAGAGAAACAAATTGCTTGTATAAAACGAATAACACATGTTTTCGGATGATAAAAATGAAACGTTTTACAGTTCCCGCCAAAAATGACATTCTTCGTTTCTACGTTGTTCATAAGAATTTTGACAATTTGCTTCAATCGAAATATCTTGGGGCACTGTTCCAATACACACAAGAAGTAAGGATTGACATTTCCTTAAGTTCGATCAGCTAATAACTTTCAGATGATGAAAGTGACCAATGAATACAATGAAGAGGTATGGGGACTTGAAGATTTCTGTACAAAAGATCCAGGAGCTTCCACTTGCAACAACAACTTGAATTTATGGATCAAACACGCTGATGTTCTTTTCAAAGACGGAAAAATCAAGGCCAACCCGAATCTCCAACTCTCTTATCCAGTTTTGTATCTTTTCAACCGTCCAAAAGATATCGGAAATGTCATTTACGGAGTAGATGTCAAGGGAGAGAAAAACGAGATTCAAGGAGCCAGAGTCTTGACAATCCATTGGTTTGTTAACTATCCAGCTACTGCAGACAACAATGCAGCTTACTACGCATTCCGGCAGAAACTGAACGAATATTGGGAGGGTATCGCCGAGAACAGTGATCTCCAGTTCATTCCTCACAAGTGAGTTTTAAAACATAAAAATCTTGAGGGATAGTGAGAACTTTTCTTTCAGTGACAAAGCTATGGATGACGAAATGCTTGAAATTATCAAGACCACTGTGCCATTCGCGTTCCCTGCAACTATCCTCCTCACTATTTTCGTTCTTTTGGCTAACTACAGTTCGGATAAAGCAAAGTAAGTGTGATTGAACTATATTCCATGCCTTGAATTCCTTTTCTTTATATTATTCAGTTTTTATGAAATAATTTAAGATCTAAGCCAATCGAAATGTGTCTTGGAGTCTGGTGTGTCATTTTCGCACTCATCATCACTTTCGGTGTATTCTTCTTCTGTGGAGCCAAATTCAACCCTGTCACTTCTACCATGCCGTTCTTGGTTCTTGCCGTTGGTGTCGACGACGATTTCTTGATGGTCGCTGCTTGGAGAGAGTGCGACAGAAGGTTGTCACCGGCGACTAGGTTAGCTCTGGTGATGGGAGATGCTGGTGCTTCTATTACCGTCACTTCATTCACCAACTTCTTCTGCTTCTTCCTCGGATGGATGATGTGCTCCACTCCAGCTGTTGCTGATTTCTGTCTCATCACTGCCGTCGGAGTTTTCTTTGACTACTTGATGCAGGTACTGTATTCTTTTTTTCAGTGTACGTAATGTAGTTTATGATTTCAGATTACTTTCTTCGCCGCTCTACTCAAGTACTCTGGAGATAAGGAAGAAACCGGAGGATTGGCTACCTGTTGTTATAAGAAAACCGATGGAGATGATGATGATATTGAAGTACAACGTGGAGAACCGTCAGAAGCTGCAAAGGAAAAGGAAGAGCATATCAACTACCAACATCACGAAAAAACTGAAGACCGTAAGTTTTTACACCTGCAATATCAAAAAGATAAACAAAGGTATTGTAGTTCCATACATGCACAAGTTCTTCCGAGACACATTTGCACCGATCGTAATGAAGAAGTGGGTTCGTATTGGGTCTCTTGCATTGTTCCCTATCTACACCGCTCTTGCTCTCTACGGATGTTCTATTCTCCGAGTAGATATCTCTCCTGTCAAGTACATTCGTGATAACTCACCAATTCAAACTTTTGTTGCTTTGGCCGGTAAGAAATTTCAACAATTGAAAAATATTCGAGCTAAATTGGATTTTCAGATAAGTACATCTGGGCTGATAATGTTATGCCAACTTTCCATATTATGACACCACCAGATCTTCGTGATGAAGGGGCTCGCGCAAAATTGAACGAACTTGTTTTCCGACTAGAACATACTAATTACTCCATTGGAAGAGTCTCTACCAACCTTTGGGTTTGGCAATACCAACAATATTTGAACGATTTTCCAAATATCAACTACACTACTGACTTCTATGATAGAAAGAACATGAGAGACTTCTTCTCCCAGCTCGATTATTCTCAGTACAGAGGTAAAAAACAGTCCTGTCATTCAGCTTTTTAAACAAGTGAATTTTCAGATAAGGTCAAGATTCTGGACAATGTTACAAATGGAGAGCCATGTATTTCTGCATTCTCCTTCCAAACTTCATTCTACGGACTCGACAGTTGGGACAAAAGACAATCAGAATTGTTCTTGTGGCGTGATATTCTCAAGGAGTACCCAGAATTCGATATGTTCCTCTCTGGAATTTTCAGTCCATTCCTTATTGACCAGCGTCACACAATCGCTCCATCTTCTATGCAAACCATTGGATCCGCTCTTGCTATGATGGCTTTGATTTCATTCTTCTTCCTTCCAGATGCGGTATGATTTCGAAGTTGGGGAGTATTTTCGAAATCAAATGTTTTGTTTCAGCAATCAGTGTTCTTGATGACCTGGTCTCTCCTTTCAATTTCTATGGGTGTTTGCGGAGGTCTTGCACTTCTTGGATCTGATTTGGATTCTGTCAGTATGGGATGTATTGTTATGGCTATCGGATTGGCTGTCGATTACTCCGTGCATATTTGTTATAGATACCATAGATCCGAGTATAGCACAACACAAGAGAAAGTGTCCGATACACTTGCCTCCGTAGGGTGGCCAATCACACAAGCCGTGTGTTCCACGCTTGTTGGACTCGCTGTGACTATTTTTGTCCCAGCTTACTTGGTTCGAGTATTCTTCCAAACTGTCTATCTTGTAAATCTTATTGGTGAGTGTAAATGATCATAGAACATTATGAAATTCTATTTTCCAGGTATTTTCCACGCTCTTGTCTGGCTTCCACAGTTGATCTCTGCTCTGGATCCTTGTGAGCGAGTTCCACTCAGAGACCGTCACGAGATCTCGAAACAGATTCCACTTCAACTTCATTAAATTGTCACATTCCAATAGTCTTTTTTTTCCATTCAGTGCCTTATACTTTACCCGACCCTCTGAGACCTATGTGTTTTCCACGTGTTTTAAATGATTTATTTCACCTAATAATTTCTCATTTTCATTCAATGTTACTCTCTGTCAAAAGTTTCGTGGTTTGACAGCTTTATTGATCACCAAATTCAGATTACAGAATAAGTATAATAAAAATGACAAATTTCTTTGTTTGAGAATTTCGAAAAGTGGGATTGCATACTGTAGAAATCATTTATTTGGAAAAAAGCGACAAATATTAGACATACGAAGAATTTATCAGATATCAAAATGTTTTTTTTCACGACTAGATGAAATATTCACAAAAAAGGTGTTGACTGGAATCAAAGTAAGCAGACTACAAAGTATTTTTTTTAGTTCAAAGTGTTTTCAGAAGTTCAAAGTTCAGAATATGAGATTCAAATTGTTTTTTTTTTCATTTCCATAATATATTATTTAATGATTTAGAATTTCGGGACATAGCGCAAGTTGAGTTTGGCGTCTTCTCCCTCCAAACAACAAGTTTTGACCATGGCGGAAGTCACCATATATGGATCACAGTTAGACGCAGGTCGGCGATCTTCGAAGTATCCCTGTAAACTTTTGATATGCTATGACAGATCAAAGTGACATCAAACACCGGTCCGAAATTTGTTCTAATTGGTTTCGAAAATGTGACCGATTCGACGGCAGACACATTTTTATATGGTAACTCTTTCATAAAAACAGAGAGGGAAAGAATGAAAAATCAAACTAGATATTGTGACTTGGTTCAGGGTTAAACTCCCTTCTTACAGTCCAATACACACGTGAAACATACGCTACGTGCTTGTGTAGTGTGTGTACTATCTTATCAGTGCATTTCTTTCTCCACATATTTGCGTCACTTACACATTTATCCGCGAAAACTTGTCTCGGAATTCGGACACTGGCTTCTCGGTCAGCAACTCCAGATGAGAATGCATCTACAGTTTCAGTTTGGTTCGCCCCAATAAGACGACGTTCATTATCTCGTCCTCCGTGAGGATCATAATAAGCAATGTGGTGCATATGGACTTTGCTCAATTTATGTACTGCTTCCTCGATAGCGCTGAAAATAACACTTTGATGCTTTGATTTTTGGATTTATCAACGTACCGCCATCCAGCGCCGTCTTCACTCGGAGTCCTCATCACGTTTGTGGAGAAATTGAGATGACATCCGGCACCACTCCACTCGCCGAGTACTGGCTTAGGGTCCAAACTACATACAACTCCGTATTCTTCACAAATGCGATGAAGGATGTATCGAGAGACCCACAACTGGTCACCCATCTCGATTCCCTCACATGGTCCGACTTGGTATTCGAACTGAAATGAAAATGTATTGGATATAAAGTGTCTTGTGGATGATTTACCTGAGACGGCATACTTTCCACATTCGATCCGCTGATTTTAATTCCAGCGTACATACAAGCTCTATAGTGAGCTTCTAGAACATGGCGACCGAATACTCGATCAAATCCAACACCACAGTAATACGGGCCTTGAGGAGCTGGAAATCCGTTAGTTGGCCAGTTGTATGGATGCTTATCAGCTCCGAGTAAAGTGAACTCTTGCTCCATTCCAAACCATGGTTCCTGGTCTTTAGCTTTCTCCATCAGATCCAAACATTGCTGACGAGTGTTTGTTGCTGGAATCATTACATTTTATTTTAAAAAAACCGTAATATTCAGTCAAGTCCCGCGTTCACTACCAATAAAAACTCACGATGCGGTTTTTCGTCATGAGTAAGCGTTTCACATAGGGCAATTTTATTTGGCCCTGGTCTAAACGGATCACGAAATAATGCAACCGGGCGGATATACACATCTGATCCTTCACCGAGCGATTGACCGGTCGAAGTTCCATCGAAATTCCAAACTGGCAGATCTGCAACTCAAACTTTGAATACTAATCAGTTTAATTAGTGAAATGAACAAACCAGATGCCACTTTGGGTTCAAAGTCAAATGTCTTTGTTTTTCCTCTGAGATTCTCTTGAGTGGCATCAATCCATATGTACATAACCTGATAGTTGTTGAACTGATCTAACGCCATATATTTTGCATTGAGCTCCGATATATCTGAAAAAATAACATTATTACATTGATTTTATGACGGGGAATCCAATTATTACGTACTGTCGGTTCTTGCTCGCTTATGCGACCTTCCATACGACATTCTGACTTCTCGAAAATCTGAAAACTTTTGAACATTAAAAATAGAAGACAAACTGAGAAAATAAACGAGAGAAAAAGAAGGAGAGAACCAAATTAGAGTTAAATAAAATTGAGGCGGTGCGATGGATGCTACAGCAGAAAAAAATGGAAATATGAAATGAATGAGACACCGACTGACGATGGGTTCGTTTTTTAAAATGTGTGTGTATATGTGAAAGGAAAGATGGAAAAGAGAGAGTATGTCTGCAAATTGATGCAGACAATCATGTGGGAAAGGTTATAAGGGAAGGAAGACGCAGAGAGGTCAACCAACTCGCAAAAGATCGTTCTGTTCATATACAACCAACAAAAGGGTAAATGGTGGGTTGAAAGAGAAACGGGGAAATTCAGAGAGCGGTAACTACTTACGGTTTGGAGGGAGGAAAGTACTCTCTCTTTGACATTCGCACTCTCCGAGTTGTTACCTCAAGCGGTAAGTGAAAATGAAATGTACTCGGGCAGTGAGGAGAGAGGAAGGCAGATAACAATCAAAGAATGGAAGGGGGCAAATGGTTGATGGTTGCCATACTGTCAAGAAATCATAGATCAAAAGAATACAACTTCAAATGTCAAAAAATGAAAACACTATACCTCCAGTCTCTCACTTCTCCCGTACGGAACACAACAAATACTCTGGTGTTAACCGGAGGTTTTCCCTTTTCATTATCTTTTATAGTCTTGATAGATGAAGGTATAGTTTAGTGAGATCAAGAAGACAGATAGCAGCAGTAATAGATGAAATGGAAGGAGAAGGAAGTGTAACCAAACACTCCTTCAGTTGGTAGTCCAGGCAACTGCAAAACGGGAAAGATGCAATGAGATTAGTTAATCGTTAACGAAACCAAAGTCCATACTACAAAGAGATCGACTTCACCAGATGCACTTCTTGTGAATGCATAATCTTATTGCAAAACTTATACATGGGTCCAGTACATCTGCTATATCATTCCAAGAGAAAAAGCATGCTCATGACGGAAAAAAACTTGAAAAGTAAATTGACTGGATATACACCCCTTGGAGAGACATGTGAAAATAAAATAAAACTTCCTCACATGACAACATTTTTATTCGACTAGACGGATAGAAATTATGACTGGATTTAATACACAACGGTTAGGGCAAAACTGGGTAGAAATTATGAAAATTTGATCACAAGAAAATGAGATCATGAAAATCAAATTCAACTAAAAAATATAAATGAAGCGGGTATTATATCTAGTAAAGTCATATTTAGAAAAAATATCCAACATCCTACTTGAAAATTGAGGCAAGCATGAGCATCTCGTTGCGCATTGTAATGGCTTCGTACTGAAAAGAGTCATGTAAAAAGACAGGAAAAAAATCAATGTTACCTTGACAGCGAGCATCGCATCTATAAGAGCGCCGTCTTTCTTTTCGTCAATAGCGACCGGAAACTCAAGATTTGGAGTGAATCGGAAGAACGCCATTCCCATTGCTTCAGCCATCCAACGGGCACGCTCGACAGTCACTCCATCGGAAGCGGTTAGCTGAAAAAAAATGATCAGAGTACGATTTTAGTCAATACACCTACCTGCTCAATAAAGACATCCTTGAGATGAAGGACTTGATTGAAAGTGTTGATTATTCCACCCATAGTTGTTGGTTTCATCAAATCAATATTATCTATCTTCTTCTCCATCGCACCAGTTCCAACTGACACAATAATTTTTGTGGTATTCCTCTCATTTCTTTCAAACTCCAAACGTTGACAATCTGTCAGAATGTCAATTGACGGATTATTAGCAATCAATCCTCCATCCATAAACTTTCCGTCGACCGGTGGGAAGAAAGACGGTGCCGCACTGAAATGACCGTTATAAATCGGGAATGAGTATGAGGAACTCACGAAGAAGATCTAACCACTTTGGCAGCGCACCAGTTTAAGTTTGATGAATCTTTTTCAAAAACTGGATCACGCAAATCGTAACTGCGAAACATGTAGAGTTGTGGTGGGCTGATGTCAACACGAGCCACAGGAATACAAACTCTGATGTTATTCTTCTCGCCGAGCTGTTTCAGAGTGTCTCTTCCAAATTCGTTGATCAAAGCGTTCTCGAGACCTTCGCCGGAGTATGGTCGAGATCCAATGAAGATTTCATCCTAAGGGAACAATTTCTTTTAAACTAGTTTTTTATTGAACACTTACCTTCATTCTGAAATACTGTCTGATGACATGGTCGATGTTTCCATATTGAACCAGTCCAAGGGTAATCATTGATCCAGTTGAGGTGCCACCAATATGGTTGAATCGTTTCAAGAAATGATTGCCGACAATTTTCTCAATCTCTTTCAACAACTGCAACGCAAGGATTCCTTTCATGCCACCACCATCGATTGAGAGCACAATTCGATCATCTTTTGTGATAGCAGGGAAGTTTTTACAGCGACGATGAGTAGGATCACCTGAAACAAGCTTATGAAAATTGGAAATAAATCAATAACTCACTATTGTTGAATTCAATCTTGTTGTTTTTCGTTTCCTCGAGTGCTTTGAAATGTTTTTTGAGAGTTTCAGAACACTTTCTACTTTTCTGATTCACTGCATCCCTCATGAAACTGTCACTGAACTTTCCGTCGAATGCAAGAAAAGCTTTGACAAGATCGAGGTCATCACGAACAAGAGCATAATCCATTGGGTACTGTCCATTGTTGTTCAATATATTGATATCAGCACCAAAAGACCACATCGTGAGGAATGTTTCAACACTTCCGCTTTTGGCTGAAAAGACATTTATGAAAACGGGAGGGTGGAGTGTGGATCTTACCGATACAATGAATCGGCGTCAATCCATTGGAATCTTGAACGTTCAACATTTCCAATTTGGCAAAGCTCATGATCAACTTCTGTTGTTGGTGAGAAAAAGCGTTAATGTTATGAAAGATGTTCTGAGATTTGTGGAGTCTCCCCAGAAAGTCCGAGTCTTGAACGTACAAAATTTTGAGCACTCTGAAAATAATTGTTTGGAATATGTGTTCTCAAATTTCGACTCACGTCTCCAAATCTCGAAAACTAAATTTCGATGAACTGATCAACAATCCAGGCGCAAAAAGACAATGCGGCAAATTGTTGTCGATCGTGTATTCTGAAAAATTGAATTATTGATTCGGTTATGTAGCTCGTT
Source organism: Caenorhabditis latens (assembly GCA_002259235.3). Lineage (NCBI taxonomy): Eukaryota > Metazoa > Nematoda > Chromadorea > Rhabditida > Rhabditidae > Caenorhabditis > Caenorhabditis latens. The sequence goes on along the minus strand of CM056097.1, from coordinate 14,982,697 downwards.
TTACTGACTGAGGATTGATTCGAAAGATTTCGGGTACTTGGGCTCCAAAGGCGTTGGGTGGTTTTCAGCGGTGAGAATCATCCGATCGAAAACTTCTCCTTTTACGTTTTTAGTGATGTACTGAAATGAAATGTGAATTAATAGAGGATTACAAACAAACTATTATTTGGCTCCGCCAGTCCACAACGGGAAAATGACTACTAGATGAAAATGCACAAGTTAGTTATCCTTCTTTTATTAAATTCTCACCTTGATAATATCAGGACGACTACGTGCCACTTGGAGGATAGTTTCCCCATTCTGATTGATAGTCAATGGATCGAAGCACTCATCCCACAAGCACTGTAGAAGTCCAATTGTTCCATATTCCGCTGCAACATGTACTGGTGTGTCTCCACGTTTGTTCAGCTTAGACATAGAGAATCTGAAAAGTATGTTGAAAGTTTCTGTGTTGCTCATTATTTCTCACTAACCGTGTTCCTCCTTTCTCCTGCTGCTGCTTGACATATTTTGAGAATCCTGCAATGATAGCGAAAAAAACAGGGAGACAATCCGATTGTTGTTCCTTCTCCCGGATAATCGCTGGCACCAAGTCGTCGATAAGTTTGACAGGGTCGTTGTATTGCAAAACGCACTCATCGAACTCCTTCCAGAGATATTCCAAGTGATCGATACATGTGGAATCGTCGTGGGCGTAGACTATCTGAATGACTAAAGTTGATTCAAAATGAAAATGTATGACAATGACTTACATAGTTAGTTGGTGTATATACCAAAGCATAGCCATCTCCATACGTGGCACGTGAAAAGTTGGATGACAGTTTCTTCTCGATGGCAAACGGAAGAGATTTGTTCAAAGGACCTGGCCACTGAAAATTGAAATTTTAATAGTTTTATACTTCTAAATTGGTAACTGAAGTTTGTCTCATTCTAGCGTTTTAACATTTCCTTGCTTCCTTACTTCCAAAAATTGAATGAAACGTCTTCTAAACGATTTATTGAGTTTTTTCAAAACCAAAGGTCCGTACTTGTTTTTCGATTGTTTATAATAAAAAAAACCCACCAACGGCTGTCCTTCAGTATCCCCAGATTGAGATGTCGATCCAACAGAAGTTTGTTGAGAAGCAGTGTACTCCTTGAATTTTTCTTCAACGTTTTGCCGGACCATATTCATTGCCATCTGCCCCGCATCGCTTTTGGCTAATTTCTTGAGGAAATCCATCTGTAACCTGATAATTTCAACATTAGATAAATGATACTGCAAAGTTGACTAATAAATTCAAGAAACACTTTTGAAGAAGGAAAATTGCAAGTAAATGAATAAAACAAAGCAATTGCTACAACTTGTCGTCAGATCTTGTGCATTGTCCGCAACGACACTCTGCAGACTGACGCGCACAGATACTTCAAATAATAGCTTTCCGTTACCTATGCTTTTTCCTACCAAAATTAATATTTTAATTAATTGATCATGATAAAACCCTTGTTTTTTAGATTATAAAATGTATTAGAGAAAATAGAAAACAACTGTTAAAATTTATCAATCATTAATTGGTTTCTGACGGACCCTCCTGCCCTTCCTCCCCTTCTTCTCTCAACAGTGCGCATGGTTCGTATCGATTAGTTTTTATGGATATCCGGAATCATCTTACTAGTTTTTCTGAAACAAAACTTTTCAGTCTATCCTGAGACAAAATTATTTGTATTTTCTTACATCTAAAAAGTCACAAAACGTAGTTTTATTTTCATTTGCTACTATTTCTCTTTGTTTCTTTCCACAACACAGTGTCTCTGTCTCTCCAATTCAAATCCAACTTTTATCCGCACTTATGTGATATAAAAAGTTACCAGCCTCCCTAAACAAAATCCGGTTTTCAATTGACTTCCTTTTGCCTCGGTCTCAAACCATTAACTCTGTTCGTGCACTTTCCACTTAGCCTTCATTCCCTTTATGTTACACTAGTTTTCGCGGGTGAATTTTGATGGAAATAGTTGGTTTCGTTTGCAATTTCTTGTGAATCCTTCCTAAAAAAAAGAGAAAGAGTCCGTTTTTGTGATCAGAAGATTGCCCTTTTTATGGTTTTAAAACTCTCATTAAACGACGACTCGTGACCTTTCGGAACGTAATTTCGAATGCATGCCTTAGTGTTTCTGTTCAATTGCAAGTTATCCTTGACGTTTTTTATCCGCCTTTTCAAGTTCACTAGTTTTATAGCCTCTCGTAGTAATCTTCACAATTCCCAACGTTTAATTTCTGAAACCCTTCTATCCGTTCCTTTCTCTTTTACTTTTCCATTGTCAAGGAATGTGTGTAATCTTTGAAAGTATGCTCGAAAACACTCATTACTCACACACCCTTGTCTCATAAACATGGTCCCAGCTAGATGGTGGTTGGAGATGATACAAGTCATAGAGAGCGCGAGGGAATGAGAGATTTAGACAAATCCGCCAATCTCCGTTGTGACCTTTGCTACACAAGACGATGGTGTAAGTTGTGGTGGCCCTGTGTCGATGTGCAATGCACAGCCTCAATCATCATATGTTTACATAACCCATTCATAGAGTTGTGCAAGAATCTTATTCCTATTCACTTTTTCTATTGATCTTAGTGAGCATTGGGTAATGGAAAGTTCTCTATAGATGCTACAATGATAGAATTTCGTCATCTCAAGATAGTGTTTTTTGCTGATTTTGGTACCTTATCTTAACGATGCACATATGTGCTGAAATCGTCTTAACATACGTTCTGCATTTTTCTGATAAGGTTTCAGTTACTTGTTTTGACTATTTTCTCCAAGACAATTTTTCCAGAAACAACAGTATTATGAAATTTATCTTCAGTTATCATCAATGTTTCCGTTTTCTTTTCAGTACAGATAACTTTGTTGCTCCTGAACTGAACAAATAGGTATTTTCTGAAAGAAAAACCTTATACTCAAACAATTACATTCTCATATTTCCACTAAACTCTGCCGCTTCCTCTTAATTTACTCTCTTGAAATTCTAACACACATTTTCGACCTTGTCCTTGTCGTTTTGTTTGCCCGATCAAAGAAAAAACCTAAATTTCCGGGGGGACATTCTTCATCTCATTAATGTCGAAAAAATACGGGTGATATCAAGTAGAAAACAATAATTGATATCAGATTGATCCGAATTTGAAACGACATTAAACGAGAGGAGGGAACTAGTTCTTTTTGGAATTCTCGCTACATTTCAATGAGTGTATACGGTGTGTATGTGAATGTGCTTGCTATGATGATATAGAAATCGATATTAACACACATACACTCACACAAAAAGGTTTCATGTGGCCTGAATGAAAGTGAAACCGGGGGGGGACAGCGAGGATTGAGATGACACGGTGATAGGATCTCCCCTTTCCCGCAATTTGATTCTTGCCTCCTTGTCCTCAAAACCGATGATATATTCTTATAATTAGATTAATGAAAGCCTAGAGTCCTCACTATTTTTTCAAAAAATTGTTAATTGTTCTTGGACTAAGGCGCGGCGCCTTGCGCATTTCTTTTCACTCCGCAACATACCAGACAAATGTCAAACATAAAAATCAGAAACTGGATTTACGTTCATTTGATTGTCGGAAGTCGAGAAAAAAAAGTATTTCGAAAAACTCAGAAACTGTTGCAGCTTGTCATCTTTGTGTTGACAAAGTTCTTGATATTTTATTTACACCTTTTTTGCCCCCACTCAACTTTCATACAGTACCAAACTCATGCAATCTATAGAAACATCTCCGCTATTTCTGAACTTGCCAAAAAAAAATCGGGAAACACCCAACAAATGTTCTCTTGGATTTCTCTCAGGAAGCTTCAAATGATAAGTGTTGAGGGGTCGGGATGTTAGGTGGTTGTCCAAGTTCTTCTATCTCTTTTACTCCAATCTCTTACTCCCTCTTCACCCCCCCCTGTTTCCTCCCGTGTATATGTGTGTGCGTATGTCTGTGTGTGTTCTTCTTCATTTGACCGCTATCGATTGATTTTATCTCCAACGACATCCACTTATCCGTCCGTTCTGTCCGTCCGTAGCTCTTTATCAATTGCCTCCCGGCATCCGCGACCCGCCGTACTAGTTATCTTTCTCCCTTTCATGATTCGACTGATAACACTAGAAAAAGGCGCGTTCAACAAACACAGTGCCATTCTTTATTTCTGTCAAATATGAAAGTTTCAAACCGTTTTTTGTGTAAATCTAATATTTTTCGATGGTTTCACTTTATTCTATACGATTTCGATCGGAAATCTGACCAAAATAACCACAATTCAATCAAAATTATTGCCCAGTTTTGATAAAAAGTTAGTATATAACTGTAAACGTCCTTTCCTATATCTCAATCCCAAGAACCTACATATTTTCGGCGTTTTGTACTTCTCCTACCGTTTACTTTCACCACTTTCTACGTTTTTCTATCACTGTATTCATGTTCGAAGTAATACTTTTCCACACACATTCCTCACCTTTACAAGTCCAACAATCTCATTCCTAGAACTAGTTTTCAACAACATTGCACCTCGTAACTTACTAGAGAATTCGAACGTCGTTTCGTTTTCAATTGCATGATGTTTCTCCTCCCGACGTGTTGTTTTTGTTGTTTTTTTTTCTGGGGGTTTTACAGTATTAAACAGACTCGTGTCTGTCCGGCGTGCCGCTACTCTTTTGTCGAACATGCGGAAAACATGAAAGCGAACACTACGCCAATAACATAGAAAAATGAAGTGAAACATGCCTGAGTCATATCACACTTTCTCACTTTTAACGCTTTTCTTATTCCTCCTCCAAAAATTTCTTGTTCTCCTGCATTTCTTCCTTAGCTCAGTTTATTCACCATCCATCATCCCCTAAACTTTCAAATCTTTCTTTTGAAAACCAAAAAGCCATCCATCTTTTTCGGGTCAAACCCACGTCAAAGTTTGGCAACGGAAGAGAAACGCGACTCTTTCAAGCAATAATGCAAATGAGAAGTGAGAAAAAAGAAAGATCTCTCTTTTCATCAGTCGCTCTCCAAATTCCTCCAAACTTTTTCAATTCTTCCAAATCTTTTGCATTGCAATCCGAAAAGAAATATAAAAAAATAAGAATGCAACCCAATTGAAAACTTCGATTGGGTTCTTCTTTTTGCGTCCAAGATTACTCATAGAACTGGGTTGATGTCCTCTTTACACCATGTGTTGTGCATCCTCGACCACTGCTATCAATTTCCTCTTTTGTTAGTCATACTTTAACATTTTTTGAGTGGGGGCGACAAGCAATCTGCCCTTTTTCTTCTCGGCATCTTTATGGTTTGAGACTCTCAAGGATCGTTTTTGACGGGAAAATATTAGCTCTTATTTGGTAACTTGATATTTTGAATACAGAGAAACATAAACAGTTTTCGACACTTCACAATTCCAGCCAATTTGGCAATTGACGCTCTTTTTGTATACTGTATTCTTCCTTTCTTATTTTTTCACGTAACTTATTTTCTCACTTAACTTTTTCTTTCAGCACCTCAATATTCTTTTTTAAAATATTTTCATATTTTCAGACTTGCCAAAATGAAAGCTTTCTCATCGTATGATGAGAAACCTCCAGCACCGCCAATTCGTTTCAGCAGCTCTGCAACGCGGGAGAATCAGGTAATTTACTCATTCCATTGTCCCCCTCTCTGTCTCTCTCTACTACGCCCATTAGACGAAGGGTCGACCCCAACTTTCGTAGTGTCTTCCAAATCTGATGATGCACGTGTTGCTCGTGTCTCTTTTTTCTCTTCTTTCCCTTCACTCAGTGTTTGACTAACTCAATTTTTCAGGTCGTCGGATTGAAGCCATTGCCCAAAGAGCCAGAAGCAACGAAAAAGAAGAAGACGATGCCTAACCCGTTTATGAAAAGTAATCTATCGTTATTTTGTCATCTTCCAACCTTTTTGTACCGTTTCCAGAGAACAAGGATAAGAAGGAAGCTGCCGAGAAGCCAGTCATCTCTCGTCCCAGCAACTTTGAGCATACAATTCATGTTGGATACGACCCGAAAACTGGAGAATTCACGGTTAGTCTCTTTTTCCCCTTTTTCCCATTCCAGCATCAACAATACTAAAACAAAAACGCATTCAAATTTTTGTGATGGACGAGTTGTGTCAGTTTGGCGCTGGCCGCAGTTGCTAATCATACCCGATTAACGTTAGTGAATGTTAATAGTAAGCTTAAGGACTAAAAAACTGTCACTTTTACTTTTTGCATACTGTCAAAACAACCGATTTCTGTCTCTCTTGTTCCATTTTTCCATAGAAACTATATAACAAAGTTTATTTTTGATATTATTGAAACAAAGAGAAGAAAAGGCGTTCCGAGATACAGTATTGTTTTAGGGAAGAGTGTCTATTTAAATATAAGTGAAGCCAATTAGTCTTTAGACTGTCGTAAGATGTCTACTCAGATTGGTTCTACATTCGTTTTGTCAATAACTTCTCTCATCCTTTTTTTTTTTTGAAAAGATGAACTTTTGGGTCACCATTCGTTCTTCAACAAACATGTAGCAGGTGAATATGTTCATCTGTTCATCTATCTTTGTATCTAAGACACAATCGGAATAAAAAGTGATTAACAAAACAGAGAAATAATATTTTATTACAGGGAATGCCCGAGGCGTGGGCTCGTCTTCTCACTGACTCGCAAATCTCAAAACAAGAGCAGCAACAAAATCCACAAGCGGTTTTGGACGCTTTGAAGTACTACACTCAAGGAGAGAGCAGTGGACAGAAGTGGTTACAGTACGACATGAGTAAGTGACCGTAGTCAGTCATTTTGATCGAGCTCAGTCTTCTACAGTGTTTATAGATGATGCACCATCACGCACCCCGTCGTACGGATTGAAACCGCAGCCTTATAGTACATCGTCGTTGCCGTATCATGGAAACAAGATTCAAGATCCACGAAAGATGAATCCAATGACATCGAGCACAAGCAATGTTGGATATCACAAACAAGGAGTCCCGCCAACGACATTCAGTGTCAACGATAATCGATCCAGTATGCCACCGGTACGGGTTTGTTTTTTTTCTAATTTTTCTGACAGAAAAGAAGCTAATACATGCTTGAAATCTAGTAAAAGTTATATGATTTCAGAGCTACGCTCCACCACCAATACCACATGGAGAGGCTCCAGCTGATATCGTCCCACCAGCCATTCCAGATCGACCGGCACGAACATTAAGCATCGTAAGTTACTATCCATTATCTAATTCAGCTAATTCAATTTATTTCAGTACACGAAACCCAAGGAGGAAGAAGAGAAGATACCAGATCTCTCAAAAGGTCAATTCGGTGTACAGGCTCGTGGACAAAAAGCCAAGAAGAAGATGACGGACGCCGAAGTTCTTGCCAAATTACGTACAATTGTATCTATCGGAAATCCAGACCGCAAATACAGAAAGGTCGACAAAATTGGATCTGGCGCGTCTGGATCAGTATACACTGCAATTGAAATTAGTACGGAAGCAGAAGTGGCCATCAAGCAAATGAACTTAAAAGACCAGCCAAAGAAAGAGTTGATCATCAATGAGATTTTGGTAATGCGTGAGAACAAGCACGCGAATATCGTCAATTACTTGGATTCCTATCTGGTGTGCGAGGAGTTGTGGGTGGTGATGGAGTATCTGGCAGGAGGATCGCTAACAGATGTCGTTACTGAGTGTCAGATGGAGGATGGAATTATTGCCGCGGTGTGTAGAGAAGTTCTACAAGCACTCGAATTCCTCCACAGCCGTCATGTCATTCACAGAGATATCAAGTCTGATAACATTCTTCTTGGAATGGATGGATCTGTGAAATTGAGTAAGAAGCTACTTGAAGTTGGTTTTAATTTTTGATTTGTTTTCAGCTGATTTTGGTTTCTGCGCTCAACTGTCGCCGGAACAAAGAAAGCGCACGACGATGGTCGGAACTCCATACTGGGTAAGATCTCAGAAGGGAAATTGAAAGCATTGCAAGGAAATTACAGATGGCACCGGAAGTCGTGACCCGCAAACTCTACGGACCGAAGGTCGATGTGTGGTCCCTGGGAATCATGGCTATCGAGATGGTCGAGGGAGAACCACCATACTTGAACGAGAATCCGTTGAGGGTAAGAGAATTTAGAGAATTTCCTAAATATTGATATAATAAATTTTAGGCAATCTATCTCATCGCTACTAACGGCAAGCCGGACTTCCCAGGAAGGGAATCGATGACTCCAACATTCAAGGTGAGACTGTTTTTGTGCTTTTGAAACCGCCAACTTCCGGTTTTGATGATTCACCGTTGTATAGAAAATGAGTCAACTGCCACCGCATTCTCATCTTTAACAGTATCACTTTTATTTTCTATCTCTTCTCCAAAACCTATTCTTTTTTCCAGAACTTTGTCGATTCGGCATTGGAAGTACAAGTGGAAAACCGTTGGTCGGCCAGTCAACTCCTCACACATCCATTCCTCCGATGCGCCAAACCACTCGCTTCGTTGTACTATTTGATCGTGGCGGCCAAGAAAAGTATCGCTGAATCCAACAATTAGTATTTCTGATTGTATTTATGAATACACAAATTGTATTTTCTCGTTTCACAAATCTCAATTGGTACCTACTTTGAAATCGTTCTGTTTCAATCTCAACCAACGTTTCTCACGTTTTTCCTTATCACATTTGACTTCTCAATCGCCCCCCAAAAAGTCACATCTAGAACTTTGCGTAATTTTTTTCCTGGAATCGAACACGAGTAAAACTGCAAACCTTTTCAGTAATTTCACCGGGATTAACCGAATACCAACTCACACTCTTTATCCACCCACTGACAACCTAGATCATTTTTTCTGTTTTTCTTCTCTTTTACTTTGTCCAAAAACCAATCCATCTGCATACTTTAATTATTTATGTAAGTTTTTTGTGTCTTCACTTTTTCATTTCATTCGGTTTCATGCAATTGTGTCGTCGAAACGGAAATCTAAAGTTAACCCCCCCAAGTTGCCAAAAATTTCCTGTCTTCCCCCCTCATTTCCCAAGTATCCGATAATTCATGTGTTTTTTTGTAATTTCCTTCTTGATGGTCACAGTGATTTCAAAATCCTTGACTTTTATCTCTTCCATTTTGTCTCATGACGTCTCAACCTCTAATGAATGAACTCGAAATGGTATTTGAAAAAGTTATGAAAGAGGTAACCATATCAAGGTGCCATTTATGTACTGAAACTGCTAGTTACGGTTGTCAGAGATTTTGAACAAAAAGGAACCTGGTTGGTTGATGTTTAAAAGTTGCTATTCAAAAATTTCTGGGTCAATCCAGCCACTCAAAATGTCAAAATCTGAGGTATACTGACTAGGTCAAGATATTCTTGTGGAAGTTCACTATTTCAAAAAAAATATGTTGCCTACAAGGTGATTAAGTCCATTTTTTTAAATACCCATTAGTTTCCTAGCAACTTGTTTTCTTACAATGTTTATATTGGTGCAGTTAACCTGAAAAATACTAATTCTTAAACCTGAAAACTTTTCATACAGTTTTGACTAATTGACAGAGAAAGCAGCATATGAATCAACACAACCTCTCCATTCACTATTTGCTTTTCGAGTTAATTCCAAATGCTCTGGTAACGCAAAAACGGAGGGAACTAGAGGAAGTGAGAGAGAGAAACTGTTTGTCTTCTTTTTACTGTGCTGATTTTTTTTCTCCCATGATGTGCTTCCTTCCTCTCTATCTATAGCTCATAAACTCTTTCTTTTTTGTGCTAACTCTGCTCAATAAGATGGTTGAGTTGTCAGTGTAAATACAATCACTGGTGCCATCATCATCGCCTGCTTGCGCCTAGTCGTAGCCTGAGATTTTGTATGGACAACATTAAAATTCAGGGTCATGCAAATATCAGAATGACTCGTCTTTGTTATTTGTTTCATTGTTTGTTCATCACATCACAAAGGCGCCGCATTTTTGAATTTGAATATGCCCGGTATTTGAAAAAGGTTTTGGTGAGAGAATAAAAATGCACCTCTTTGTCTGCTACTTTGAATAATATTTATAGAACTTTTCCTAATGTTTTTTAGTTTTTGACTAGAAAATTAACTTTTGAACAACACACTCTACCTCAATCACTTTAACAATTTTTATTCTCCGGGCACAACCGGAGTTTCTATTGTTTTTGACGATTTTGATGAGTAATTCTATTGCTCATTCTTATAAAACAGGTGTGGCTCTTTAATTGAAATATGGGTGTGGTGGTTTGATTCAAACGAGAATAGGTCATGTTACTACAATGACACTGTGATAACAATTTGTTTAAAAAGGAGCACGAGAGCGGAAGTTTCGAGTTAGTTTTAGTGGATTATTATTTTTGAACTATTCAGTTAGTTTCAATTTTCTCTTTCCAAATTGTTTTCAATATTATGTTATAGTGTCCAGTGCTTCCACATTTTGAAATCATAAGGAAGTGATGTTGTACATTTTTTCGAAATAGTTCGTAGGTTTAGTCACACATTTCATTATCAAATTAGACGTATCTCTTAGATCAAAGGTGTTTCGCCGTCAAAGTACATTTTGTTTTTTTCTTGTCAACTATTTTCACTTCCTACCACTTTTTTCTCTAGAAACTTCTCGCGACATTGGTAGTAAGCAGTACTAGGAAGATTACCAGAGGGCAACCCGACGGCAGCGCATCATCATCCAATCGTCAGGTCCACCGTCGGGCGCCATCACCATTTCTCATGTTGTCTCTGTATCTTTCGCATCATTACCTTGTTGCCTTCTCCCACCATTTTCATCGTTGTCTTTGTGTTCTCCTTCAATTTCTCACTCTTTTTCCTCCAAACTCTTCCCGCCAGGACATTTTGCATTCCCGTTGCTGTTTACTTGTCTCTGTCTTTCACATTTCTCTTCTCTTGTGTTAGTTGCGACGTAGATAAACGGGGCACAAGTAAGCAAGAAATTGTCAATGGATCAAGGAGAGAATTGGGAAAAAAGATTTAGAATAGCAATGACCGCTGCGGACATGAAATGGTCATGTTGTGTGTCTGGCCCCTCAAACAGCGCAATGAACTTGTACTTTCTCTCACCTATCCTGGTTTGAATAGTTGCATGCATTTGAAATATACATTTATGCATGACGCGAACGAAACATGTACTGTTTTTCACTGCAAATTATGTCTACTGGCCAACTTGCATTTCACACCGTTTCAATTTGAACAACCTCTCTTGCCGCCTTATCTTGCATGCTTACAAGTTTATCAATCGTACGATGCGTTCTCATGTGCATCATCAAAATGTATCTCTCATCAGTAAATCAAAACAAGAAGAACACCCGTCGTCCTCCATCTCGTCATTATCACTTAACCTAGTCTTGTGTCTGTGCGTCGTTTGTTGCGCGTACATCTTCATTTTGCGCTCCCGACATCTGCGTTCACTCATTCAAATGTGAAATCAACAAAAATTGATCGAATACAGCTGTGGTATTACAGCGCGGAGCAGACCGACAACAAACTGGGGTCCTTTTGCCAAACCTCTCTTGCCTCACCCTTTGGCAAAACGATGGGCACCTCTAATTTTTTGTCAGCTGGCCAACGACGTGATATCCTCTTACCCGACCAGCATCTCTGTGCTCATCTACACCCCCTCGGGTCTTCTTTCTTATCAACACCCACATAAACTAAACAACAAATACTGCGAGATGAGTTCAAGACAGTGAACCCCTCTTTTACATCATATACCCTCTGAGTGCAAAGATGTTAGCTTACACACAAACACATATGTGCCTCCTTCTTATATTCTTATGTGCTGCCGCGGTTTCAGTCACTCGTTCTCCACTATTTAATTGAGAGCTCATATTTTTCGTTTGTTCAGTATCTTGTTCTCAATTTCAATTCTCTTGACATTTCTACCCTCTTCTGCGAATTAATTCAGTTATAGTCGTTTCATAATGTAGGATAGAATTTCATAAACATTTGAAAAACTGTTAGCTAAGTCTAGATGCCAATATCTCTTTACACCCAGCTTTTGACTAACAACATGTTCATTGAAAATGTGGTCTCCTATTTTTTGTTTACAAACATTTTGTGTTTATGAACACCAATAATTATTCTATATATTCCAGAAATTTCTTATGCACATGTCAGTTGAATCATTTCCTTGTCTTGAACGAAAACTAGATTTTTCTTTTTTTTTACTATTAGCTGATTCTGGAAAAACCTTAGCACCGGTAGGAAGGGAAAAAAGGCATTTCATCTTCCTTGTGCCGGAAGAAAGCATTTTTCCAATAATTCAGAACTTTGGAATGTGGTTTTGATGATGATGGAAATGCTTTTTTTGCCTTTTTCCCCCTACCGATATTTCTCTTTTCTATGCTTTCACAAGCCGTACAAAAACGAGACAAAAAGCGTTGTCCCTACCAGAGCAACATCATAACAAAAAGTTGTCATTCTCTATTTCCCATCATGCCAACGTACTCCCGTACTTTTTCCTATACTAGAAGGTATGCCTATAGTTCTTCCTATACTTTTATTACGTTTCAAAGTTTCAAGTTTTACGGTTTTGTTTGTGAAACTTCTCGATCTTTAACGACCACATGAAATCATAACTCTGCTATCATTTTTATCTCTATCAAAAGTGTTTTAAAACTTCAAAACGTCATTTTAGAGAAATGTCGGAACGCCGCATCGACGTCAACCGATCCAACTACTCGGTCATCGACAATGAGTTCGGAAACATGCGTGACCGTTTCGAGCAAGAAATGCGTCGTGTCGAGGAGGAGATGAAGCGTCTTCGCAGCGAGTTCGAAGGTAAGTAAAGCGTTTATTTGTGGAAAACTGGCACAACTACTGAGAATTAGAACATTAGGTAATTTTTCTGGTTTCTCATGTTGAAAAGTTTTCGAAAACCTCGTATTGATAAGAAATCTGTTAGATTTCCTCCATCATCCATCAGTGTTAGAGAAAAACTTTCTTGGAAAAGAAAAAAGTGAAATCCATTAAGTCGAAGAGCAGATAAGGATTGTAGATGCTTATGACGCGGATAAAATTCTTAACACATTTTCTTGTGATCAAAAATCAAACAAAAAAACAAACTTTATGGAAACTTCTGGCTTCCTCCTCCTTCGTTTTTTATGTTCCTCTGTGTATGGAGAGTCATCAAACTGAGACCTCGAACATGTTCAAACCGAAACTTTCCGTCTTTATTTCGTCACCGAATTTTTTTTGTTCCAGTTTTGACTCTTCGAGTTGCTGCGTCAAACTTTTTTTTTAACTAGCAAAAAAACATATAGGAGACAACTGTTGTTCGTCTTTTGCCCTGAAACCCTATGAAGAACGAGAGACGAGCACATTCCGAAACAAACACAACAACAAAGTAGAAAACAATTAAGATTTTATCAGGGATTTAGTTTAGAACAGCAAGAATGGAATTCTGAAGTCTTCTTGAAAACTCATAGGAAGCATCTTTGCATAGTCTTGTGTGCAGAAGATGTGTTTAGGTCAGAAATCGTTTTTGAAGAAGAGAACAAACTTTTTCTTCTTCTCGCTGCATGCATATTCTCGCTAAATTTTGTTTTTGAAAGAAAACTTTCCGCCGCTTATTCTGAAAGCCTCTTGACAATGTTATGGGAAAAAAACCAAGATGGAGAAAAAAGAACACAAAAGAAAAAGAGGACAACGTCATTTTCCGGACCCTCACTGACCAAATTTCATTTTGCGGCGCCTAATGCACTGGAACTGCGCCAATTCGCCACTTTTCTACGTTAACCACCATTTTATCTTGAGGATGTTGCTTTTTTCTCCAGTTTCTTTTCTTCAATATTTGTTCAATCTTGATTCTGATTTAAACGTACTGAATCAGAGGGATATCTCACCGTGTCAATTAGTTGAACACAGTGGATACAAGGTCATCTTGCGCTGGAGGGAAAAATTCGGGAGTGATGAGGTTCAACGGTTCATGATTGCAGGTTATCGTCCAAACGGAGGCGCCCCAACTGCTGCCATCTCCAATCAGCCGTACAACGCCTACTCCACTACTTCTTCTCATCACGAGACTTCCAACCGTACCGGTGGATTCGGAGGAGCTCCACTTCCACCACCATCGTCGTTCCACGGTAAGTACTAATCTCTAAAGTTGTGTTTTACGTCAAATTATCATGTTGTTGAAATAATTGACGTTGAAGATAGTTTCTGCGTTCAAAACAATCCTAATGTTAGAATGATCCAAAACGTGAACCTAGAACTCTTCTTGCTAAGTATGCATGCACATTCCCGAACCTTCATAACATTTTTTGTTCCAATTCAACCATAAAAGTAACCAACGGAATGTCTCAAAATGAAGGAATTCTCTGGGCCCGCATGCCTATGTGTGCTTAGCGGGGGCACTTCTTCATCCTCCTTTCCCTTCCTTTTTTGTCGTCGTGTTCCAAATAACTGGCCATGCAAAACATGTTTTCTCAGACCCTCGACGCTTCTCGTCAACAGCTTTTTCAAACAGGTTTCTGGATTTTTGATTTGGTTTAAAAAGGGAAAGTTGAGATGATGTTTCCATCATATTCGAGATAACGCATCGGAAGAATTTTCAAATTTCAAATTTCGGGACGGAAATTTCTGTCATGAAATAGACGGAAAACAGAGAATGGGAATGGCGCATCATTGAGCGTATGAAATTATCTGCGACGGGCATCAATTTTGAAAATTCACTCGTTTCATCTTTCAGTTGGTCATTTTTACCCTTTTCTATCCTGCCCATGTCATAAACATTGGCCTTTGAATGATTCGACACTATTAACCCCTCCATCATCAATCAGAGCAACCCTCCAAATTTCAAAACGAGCATGATAGGAGAGGGTCAACCCAAACTTTCGTCATTTCGCTTTGCATTGGTTTTGTTTTCCGGGTTTAGGGAAGACGGAGGGCAAACTAAGGGCCTAAAACGAAAAGTAATGTGTCGTTGGAAATTCCCAATAGCACAATAGAAAAATGCCTCCCAGATTTTTTTTTCTTTTGAAAGGCTTTATATTTGTCATTTTGAGCATAGAATAACAAAATTTTGGAAATAGCTTTAATATCGACAAAGAACAACTAACACTATTTTTTATTGCGGACCAAAGATTTTGGCATTTCCCCAAGACATGTGAGCCTACGTATTGAATTTCAGAAAAACTTCGTCATAACGCATTTCATTTTTTTGTTGCATATTATATTTTCACCATTCCCCCAGATCCCAAAATTACCGTCAAATCTTTTATGTTTTATGTTCACGTTTGTGTCTCCCAGCCAATTTGAAAGTGAAATTATTACACAGTGGTTTTATGCACTAAGCACATCCATCCACATCCCCGCGAGGTCACATAGCCTTGGCACCGCATAGCAACATTTCGGCAACATCATTGCAACCTCGGCGACGGGTCGCTCCATTTTCTTTTGTGCTACGTTGCTTTTCATTTTTATAATATTCTTCTTTTAGGACCAAGCGACCTAATGGCTCACCGTCCAACCTACGATCCATACTTGGACAATCTGAAGAGTCCACTCATCAAGGATGAGAGCGATGGAAAGACGCTTCGTTTGAGGTGAGAAAATTCTTGAATTTGTTTTTCTGTTTTTAATCAATTTTAGTGGATACGAAGTGTAGTGATTTTGCAAACAAAAACAAATGTTTAATTGTAGATTCGACGTGGCCAACTACAAGCCGGAGGAGGTTACTGTCAAGACCATCGACAACCGTCTTCTCGTTCATGCTAAGCACGAGGAGAAGACTCCACAGAGAACTGTCTTCAGAGAGTACAACCAGGTAAAAAATACTTGATGTGACGAATTTATTTTGATGATAAACTTCAAAAAATTGGAATAGTCTTCTTCATCCAAACAATAGAGATACTTTTTCTAATTACAAATATTCATTTCAGGAGTTCCTTCTTCCAAGAGGCACCAACCCAGAGCAAATCTCTTCGACTCTCTCGACCGATGGAGTTCTCACCGTCGAGGCTCCACTTCCACAATTGGCTATCCAGCAATGAACATGAGAATGACACGATCCTTCCCACTAAGCACCGCAAAAATTATTCTTAATAAATCAACCGCCCCAATTCTTTTGTAGCGTACCTAAAACTGAAACTTGTAGACTAAACCATAATCTTCATCCCAAATGTTTCTTAAGACTTGCTTTTTATTCGTAATCTGTCCATCCAAACGCCTTTTCTTCTACAAATCTTCTTGGTTGTTCATTATTTTCTGGAGTAAACATTCATATTTTCTCTTTTTTGTATTAAAAAACAAATTTCAAGACCATTTGATTTATCCAAAATTTGATACTGATTGCAGATTATCAGGCAAAGCAAGTAACGTGAAGACTAGCAAGACACCACAGAAAAACGAGTATAATTGAAGAAAAATCAGAGTAAAAAGAAATAATTTCGATTATGATGAGAATTGTTAAAAGAATTCAAAAATTCCCCGTGCAATATATGAAAATAAAACCAACAAAAAAGGAAAAGCAATTGGAGGCAACACTAGCAAAGTTATAGAGAAAAACAAGCGAAACGGATGAAATGGAATTGTAAGAATTGAGTTGGAACGAAATAAAGAATGGGCGAGAACAAACTGGGCAAAATATGTTTTTTAGTTGTTCTCGGGAGCCAATTTGTAATTAGTTATCCGTAGCTTTGAGATGGTCGAGAAGGCTGATTGATTGTTGTGAATGGAGAAGTGTTGTTAGATGTTGAATGTCAACATAACTGGCTGAAAAATAACTTTTTGTATTTTCGAGTACCCCAAACTGTAATTCTGTCAATTAGATATTTACAAACCTTATGATCTCCAGTGCAAGTTTCCATTCCAAATGATCTATACTCTGGCGCGCCTTCTTTCACCAAACCGAATGCATTTTTGTTCATCAGTACTCGATCACACCATGCTGGGGCTCTTGTCTTCATGAGGGTTTCTGAATCCTCTGGATCCTCACTCCATGGGTATCTGAATACAATTAATTTTTATTTAGATTACTTCCAACAAATTCTAACGTTGGTGGGAAGTTAATGTTCATTTCGAACATGCTCTTGAAGTTCTCGGCTTCCTTATCGTCATCTCTGTATGATTGCCAATCGTCCAAAAGTTTTTTATGGTTGAAATAGTCAAACTTCTTCTTTTCGATTCTGAGGACGCAGCTACTGTAAATTTATTTATTCAAGCTTTAAAAACCTTTTTTGTATTAATTTCCATACTTTTGACTGTCATCGCTGTCTGACTCCCTGCGGAACTCAATTGCTGAAACTGTCCTTCTTAGATTCTCAGATGGGTGTGCAGCAACTTGAAGACTAGCAGTGGGTGTCTGAAGGCCATCGGCCAACGAACCCATCTGCTCTTGTTCAACGGGATGTGGTGCGGTCCGCTCAGTTAAACGCTGAAATAACATTTCTTTTGTTTTTTTTTTCATTCACGTCATTAATTACGTTTAAGAAAGAGCGAGAGTCTAATCTGAAATTAAGGTCTCCGAATACGAAAAGCAGTGGTGTGCATCCATTCTCCATGGCAGACAACTCGGAGAGAACAAAGTCGAGTGCTCGCTTGCGGTTTTGGCTGTAGAGTTGTGGATTCTGAATTATCAAAAAATGAGAATGATTCTGATTAAATGAATATACAAACCTCATGAATAAGAGCCAAGTTTGATTCATCATGGAAAAGATGAGCATTAACAAAGTCGAATACTCTGAAAAACAATATTGTTGATGCCTAATATGACCGTCATAAATTGTTTAAAATTGTCACACCGGTCGAAACGTGATATCCAATGTCATAAGTCATCACCAACCTGTTTGCAATTTTCCATCGTGTCTGCATGTATCCTTTACGTCCCCATTTGATAGAAGGCCAGAAATCTTTTGGGAATTTGTGTTTGACGACGTATGGATAATTCTCCAATCCATGAGTAACTACTTCCTTCGGACTCGTAAGCTGTTCATATTTCTTTGTGTGGAAATTAAACTGAGAGACGCTGGACCACAATGATCTCTTGATGAAACACAATGCTCCAAGAGCCTAAAAATATAATTTAGAAAAGTTTTTGGTAGAATTTCAAGCTTACTGTGTATTCAATAGCTTCGTAGTCAATATCAACATAAGCTCTCAGGAGGTCAAACTTTGGAAGTGCCGTGGATAAACGACTGATGATAATAGGAACTTGTTGAGAACACTCGGTGAATTTCTTTCCGCCAGTTTCTTGCAAATGAATGACAAAGAACGATGGATCGACATAGTCAACTTGCTGGAAAAAGACAGATGAAAATGGAAAAGAACGGTCTCAAAAAACTTACATCAGCGACAGTTTTGACCCACGCTGCGTGCAATCGAGCATCTGGCTCGAACAAAGATCCAACGTTCGCCGTTATTAGCAAATATTGAACCATTATCTGCAAATGAAATACATTAGTTGAAAGAGTCAAGAGTTGGAGAGAATTAGGAAGAGAAAGAAATGAAGAGTCGAGATGAAAGGCTGCGGGCATCAAGCGGCAGGATTTACTTTCGAAAGAAATTGACGACGCATTTCAATGGGACGAATGTATGAATGTTGTCTGTGAGGGCTCAAGAATGAAAGATTATTGCATACATTTTCAAGATAAAACACGTTATTGGAAAAAAGGAATTTAAGAAGAACAAGGAGGAATCAAAACAGATGTATGTTAATGAAAACTGACATTCCGTTGTTTTTCTGGATTCACAAGACTAATTTTTTGTTTCAACAACACAAAAAAAAAGATGGAATGTGAAAACGTCACTATGAGTTTTGAGCGAAGGAACTTGTCAGTCATCTAGAAGCCGAGAAAAAGAAGAAAATGGCTGACAAGAAAAAGAGGTCAACGGGAAATGTTGCAGCCTTTTCACAGAGCAGAAAGCTTTTCTCATGAATGCTTTTCTATCGCTAATGAATATTTCTCAGTGAATGAGGTAAACGTTCAAGGAACTAAACACAAGTTGCAAAAGTTTTTGTGTCCAAGGACAATGTAAAACAATCTCCCTTTTTACCTTGTAAGGCAACCATTGGGAAAACGGGTTTCGGGTTTTGAGGGAGGCGTGCCCAGGTCAAAAATCTCATCCTCCTCAATGTAAATAATGTCTCGCTCAAGTTTTCCTAAGGAATTCGACTAAACCAACAACGATGACATGACAAAATTCAATTTACTGAGAACTTTATTCTCGTTTCCTTCTCGTTTTCAATTTTCAATTAAATTAAGACATTCTTCCGTTCGAATAATTGCGTTGCAGTAATCCAGCCGAAATCTCCAGTGTAAATGAGTTTTGGACTTTTAAGTGGTTGACTTTGACAAATGGAAAAAAGAGGCCACACAAAAAAATATGCATGAGAGGGAGAGGGCCCATAGATAGTGGAAAAAAGAGTAGTAGGAGGGAGAGAGTCGTCATGCTCCCACCCGAAAATATTCAACGAAAAGCTTCTGGCGTAAGAAGAAAGAACAACAATACTAACAGAAAATGGCAGATGCTATTTCATTAAAAATTTAAACATTTTTTTTTGACTGGAAGAGAACACATAGTTTATACTGAAGTATTACTCAAACCGTTCAAACTAATGTAAAGTTTTGGAAGTTGATCTAACAGTTTGTTAAAAGTATGTATTTAACAAGAGAAACCAAAAAATAGTTCGGCGCGAAGTAGCAAATATTGATGCACACTTTTTCCTTTCAAACTTTCCGCTGAGCTGCTGACAAACTGCCATTGACAATATTGTCAATACTTTGATTTTCTATTGGAAGACTTTTGCCAGTCAAGCAATTTGACAATCTCGAAAAAACAGAGAAAGATGACGACGTGGTTTTGCTTTTGCTTTCACCATAATGAAAATTCGAGCTTTTGTGGATTTTGATGAGCTCGTTTTTCTCAAGGGTCACCACTTGGGTTTTATTTCTTTTTTTATATGTCAGCGTCATGAAAAACGATGAGAGGGAAGTCATAGAGAAACAGGAAGTCCTGGGGCCATGTGATTATCATGTAAATCTTTTTGTTGTTCAGTTATAGATATAGGGAAACTGGAGAATCGAATTGAAAAAACACTGCTGAGCAGAAATTGTATCTTACTATTTTCTGACAAACGAGTAGAATCTGAGTAAGGGTGTTCAAAAATTATTGCTCGCAGATGTTCGCAGTAACACCTTGAAAACTTGGGTCAGATATCTAATGGTATGAACTCCTGGAAACATATGATCTAGTTTTCAATTCAAAGACTGATGACTATCGAGATCAATTATATGCCTTCCGCCGATCACCAATAATTCGGAGACAAGATCAGAACATAAACGTTGTCAATGCAGTATGTGAGGTGCTTCCATTTTTGACAGCAAACATCGTTTGGTCATGCCGACGCAGAAAAAGAAGAAGGTCACGTCACAAAATACAACAAAAGGGAAAATGAAAAGGTTCTAAGAAGTAGATAATTAGAGAGGCGTAGAAAAAACGGAACAAAACGGAGAAGAAAAACGAAAAATGAATGTAAATCGGAATTTGTTACGTCTACATGCGGCTCATGTTGCTTTACGTATTCTTCAGTAGGAGCACGTCTCGTATCCGTCGATTTTCATGTCATTCAGACATCTAAACGACCCTAGAAAATAGGTGAAACAGATGGGATAGAAGAATAAACTGAAAGGGGGTTTCGAAAACAACAATGCATGATATAGAACGAGAGGAAAGCATAAAAACGATGAAGCAATCGCGTCAAAAGAGAGAACTCAATTGGTGGGGTGTATTGAAAAGCATGGGGGATAGAGAAAGAGATATTGTCAACACGCGTTGAAATTTTAGAGATGAGAGAACTATTTTGAAAAAAAGATGATTTTCGCAGTTTTCAAGTTTCCGGGACGACCGACCAACATCCATCGCCTTTGTGAAAATGTATGTGGATGAAGCTAGATTTTGAAAGAGAACATTGGGGAAGTTTCTCACGTATTATGCAGTCATATTGTATGGGATGCTTTCTAGCAAAGTTTTCAAACAGGGAGGGGCGACCATACAGAGAAGAAATCTTTTGAAAAGATCACAACATTGAATAGGAATGAAAAGGGTGAACACATAGATCTGGTTTCCAAAGGCGGTGCGCTTTTCCAGAAGTTACGTGACTACAATAGTGCAAAACCAAAACAGACGCCTGAAATTAAGCCCGGTCAAAATCCAAAAGCTATTTTCAGCGAAAAACGAAATGAAACTAGTGAAACTACAGGTGCAAACTAAATGAAAGCAGATAACCCGTTCTGCAGTAGTTTTACAACACCTCAATATCTATGTACGGGAAGGGAAACATTTGAAAACAACACTTTCGCCATTTTGTCTCATCGGAACTGGAATTGGGGAAAGTGGAAAGTGAGAGGAGACGACTTCAAATAATTTCTAATGATTGATAATGAAGTGAGAGTGACCCGCGATACGCAACATTATATCAAAATATGGTGAACAACGATTGAAATTGAAATGGGAACGCTTATAACAATGATATTGTACCTTGTGATACTGGAATCGGATTTCAAATTACTTATGCAAATCACTGCCCACGTAGACACACCGTATTTTATTTGGTTTTATAATTCAGAGAATGACTGGAGAGAAAGAAAAAAGTGAAACCCTTCTTTCCTGAAACAGAAAAAGGTCACGTTGCGTTAATCTTAAGAAGCATAATTCTTCTTTAACACCACATATTTTCAGTTTCAATATCTACACCAAAAGAAAAAAGTTTGGAGACATTCTAATCTGTGTTTCGGGTTTACATAAGATCAATAAAATAAGTACGCGAAAAAAATTGATAACAATTGCGCCTCCTCCAAATGCTTTTTGTGCAGTATTTCTTGGAGTGACGTTGCCACTGCATTCATGATGATATTTACAATCCTTGGGATTGATGGCTGCATACCGAATACCGAATAAGGGAAAAATGGAAACTACTTTGTGGCAAAGTTCATTTTTAGTAAACTTTGACTTTCTTCTTCGAAACTTTAAACCTTTAAAAACGATCGGAAACAAAAATAATACCACATTAGTCACAGAAAGTTATCTACAGCGTGAAAAAAAAAGTAAAGATTGTTTCTTAACACTTCCTGCCGTGAAACACTACGTAACGTTTGAAAGTGGTAAAATGTGACTCAATGTGTGCCAAGACTGAACTGAAACTATGATCGAAGCGATGGAAATTGCACAAGTTTTCGAGTTAAGCTGACCAACGAATTTGTAAGTGTGTATGTGTGTATGTGTGTGATAAAAAATTTCAGTTGCACGAAACTCTTATTAGATAAAAAGAATTAATTCTGCCGGGTACACGATGATGATTCCTGTTTTAAGAAGCGAGAATCTTTAGTCTTTAATTTTAATACTACCGTTTCTTAGAGAAATGTTAGTTTTAAAAATCAAAACTAATAAGAAGGAAAAATAAGCGGAAAAAGTGACTCAAACGTCCCTTTTTTGTAGAAAATACACTGTTCTTTTCAAGCTATTGTTGCTGCTTCAATACGAATGAATCATATGTGTCGGCCGGTGAAAGGAAAACATGGTTGGAAATATATAAACGTGGAGCATTACGTCAAGCGGTATGAAAAGAAAATGCATGAAAGGAAAGTACGGTCACGAGCACTAGCGAAATGAATGAAAAACGAGGAAACACGTTATCTTTAGTTCTGACCTGCATCCAAGCAGATCAAAACGGTTTCACGTCACTAACGTCGTACATAAAATGTTTAGGGCACGTAAGAAAATAGGGGAGAAAAAAACGAAATTCCAGCTCAATTCAAATTCGATGACATTTTCATGATAACGCGTTTTGACTAACCCAGAAAATCATGACCTGTTTGCGAAGCACTTTGTTCTCTGATGTAACTGAATAGAAAAGGTTTGAGTGTGAAGGTACGGTAGGTTTAGGTTCAAGAAGTGTCCAACTAAAACTCGGATTGGGTTGAGATCGGACTACTCAAAAATCAATATTTTGATTATTATAGTGCATACTCTTAGGAAATCCTACAGATAACTAAGGTTACCAAAAGACGTGGAGATTAAATGTGTTATCACGGGACTCCAAAATAGTTCTTTCTAACAAACAAGAAATTCCACTTTATGTTATCATTCCTTAATTTCCTATTTAGCAAATACAAAAAAGAAAGACCGAGAAATGACTTATCTGTTATACCATAACTCCTGAAACGGGTTCTAGAAACGCACTATCGATTTTGAAAATCATTTTCAAGACGACCCAACCCGCAAGCTTCATCGAGAAAAAAAAGTTTTTCGAAAGAACATCAAAAATACGCTCATGTTCTAGAAACGCAGGTATATTTATTGAAATCACATGTTTTCTCTTCCTCAAAACATTCGAGAGACCATCTTGTAGTGTTTTGCATTGAAATCTAAACTGAAACATCCAATTTTATTATTATGCAATAAAATAGAACTGCCTCTATTTCTTCTTTGAGTAGTTTCTATCGGTGACGTCGGCGGCAACGAGAAGGGTCTGGTCAGGAAAAAACTGATAAGAAAAAGTGGTGCATGCTAAGCCTTCCAGCCTCACTTTTTGGGTACGACGCCTGAACTTTGATAAGAAAACTTTAGATTTCACTTCTCACCTACTCTCATCTTTTTCTTTGAAGTTATAAAATTTAACGGTGGTCGGAAATGTGTAAGAGCTCTCAACAAAGTATCAATGTCTCTGATAGTTTAGTCATGAGAATGTATAGTTTCATGTGAAGAACAAATGGTTTCCGAATGAATGGGAAGTGTTTCGAAAATTTGGGTAATTTTCAACTTAACATGTTACACAAAAGTATGACAGTTAATAACAGCACACCCAGCTGAAAAAAAGGGTATGGATGTCGAAAGGTATTCAGTTCATTTGCTAAATAAAAAAGTATTTCCTTCCTACTCTACTAATTCTCTCATTCGCATCATTCCAATTCTATGTTCTTATCACTATAAATAAGTGGGACGGAGTTAAAATCAGAAGAAGAACAAAGAAACATACAGCAACAAAAAACTGTTTCCAAAAAATCAAGTGCTTACGGATGTTTGATATATTCAGATCTTGTGTACCGCAAGGAAAATCTTTGTTAGTTTTGTGATTGATCTTCATATGCTCCTTCATAATAAACAACGTGGTTTGGTAGTGATGATTTTATGATAACTCACTCAGAGAATGATTTCGAGACGACGGAGCACGGAGCAAAATGAACTAAAATGAGAAAAATTGTCAGAAACAGAGGCTTGCCATAGGAAATGAAAATGAGTCACGTTTCCGATGTTACAGTTTTCTTATTGTACTGTAATGAAAAACAATTGGAAACAAATTCTTTTGAGCCGTCAGCGTCAGAGATGAAAACAATGGCACAATTCTAAATAAGGAAAACAAAAATAAGGAACACTGTTGTGATTTTTTAGAATTGTGATGAAATCTGGACATGTGAAAAAAAAACTGAGAAAATTGCATGAAGAGCCGAGGATATACAAGGTATACGTATATATATTTTTACCTTGATATGTATAAGCGGCCTTTGGTCCTTCAATCAATAAATATTATTATTATTATAAAAAAAAAATTATGTTACGTTCGGGATGCGAATACCTACCTATATCAATTTTCAATTTGACACAAACAAACCAATTGGAAATACAGTACACATAGGTATAGCAGTTTAGAAATTGCAAAACTTGTCAATTTATTGGTGTTCGATACGTGAATACACTTGTTATTATTATTGTAGCAATAATAGGTCAAATCACCCATCGTTTGACTATTCCCTCACAAAGAATGAGTGTAGTTTAACGCCCTTTCAAAATCTTGTGTTATGTTATGTTTGGCTCAATGAATTATCTATTCAAATCACTGTTCACTCAGTCTCGTCCGCAAATTGTCTCAACAATGACACTTGTCTCTCACATCCCCCTAATTTTCCCCCGCCGCGTCAATATGCAACTTTCTGAACTTTGCTCGAATGATAGAAACACTGTAGCTCATTCTTCTCTCTTATTCATTTTGCCAAACACATTGTCGCCGTTTGCGAGAAAGTCTGGTCATGTTTGACGCAGCGTCTCCTCCCTCACATGTGTGTTTCAGTCAGAACGGCCCCACCTGAATGAAACATCTCGAGTTACATAGACTTGCTCTGCCGCGCCTCGCAACATGAGCATATCCGCGGATGGCACAAAAGCGACTGTGTTTTTTTGCTAAGGCGTTTGACTGTGTGCGGAAAATGGCGAATACGCGGATACCGGCTTCCACTCTTTTCCTATCTTTTTATGTCCCTTTTTTGTAATCGAACACAGTTACAAATTGTGCAAGAATTTGGGTGGGAGGACTTTGTTAGAACACGGGGCTGATGAAGGAACACAAAACGAACGCGGTTTTTAGGATTGTGGAATAAGGGCGTGGCTACAAATTGAGGAACAATCTAAAGATAGGAGGAGAGGAGGGCGAAAGCTGGTGCAAGGAGATAGGGAGAACGAAAGGAGCGAGGTAGAATAAGTGAGTCAAATATCAAGTGGGTCGAAACGGTCAACAGCAGTGACCACTCTACCATTTGCCTGGCTCGTGCTTAGCCATCCTAGCCTTATTTTCAATTGATAACAAACCTCCCGCTTTCTTATGGATTTGTAACGATATCTTCCTATTTTATTGTATTTTCCTTTCTAGAATTTACATTATTTTTAAATTACTATTTTACCTTACAAATGTTTGCTGCAATCTTATAGATAGTTGTAACAAGCTGTTTTATTCCTCCTTCTTCCTCCCGTTCTCACTCGGATTTTTGTTAATTTTTCGTCTACCTGAATCGTATTTCTACTTTTCTTTCAGATCATCTTTGTTTTTTTTTTTCAATTTTCGTCACCTATTGTTTAGTTGTTTAAAGTTTCTCTCCATAAAAAACATTCCAGGTTCACTAGAGTTCAATCAAGATGCTCTCGTTACTATCCCTGATCATAGCGTCAGGGACTGTTCTTCGAGCTGACACTGAGGTGATTTTAGTTTTTCTATTAGTTGAGCTCAGCTGGAAATGTTTCCAAACCTAGCCTAAAAATTGTTGTTGAAAAAACCTGTTGTTAAGCTGTTGGGTTTGTATTGTTTAGCACAAAAGTTAGTATCCCATATTTCCTTCATTATAATTTAGTTTCTACTCAATTTTTGTTCCTGGTTGAAACATATGAAGTGCATAGCTAAAATATACCTTATATGACTCAAAAATTTTATTACCTGATCTCTTCTTCAATATCAATGTCACTAAATGCTTCCTTCAAATTCCTTTACACGCCACGTCATTCCGTCCACTTTACCTGTTTTCTTCCGATCAGCGAAACATCAGCTCTTGAGAGCTCTTACACCACATGAATTCATTTCGAAAATCACAAAATGTATTTGCCAATCCGATTAGAATTTTTTTTGTCTAACATCTAACTTGTACAAACAATGTAGTTTTAGGCTATCATTTACAAAAAATTACTACCTGATAGACTAGGAAAGTATCTTTGCTCATAGAAATCGCCATCGCGCAATCTGTTTGAGAAGATAGTTTGAAAACAAATGACGGGGAGAAATGAGGTGATGAGGGTCACTTATGAAGTGGATACTTCTCAAACACCAAGCTTATACATATTGATAGGCTGACTAATGGAATAGATCTTCCATTTTAAAATATAGGTTCTGTATATTAAGTTTTTTATGACAGAAGATTGAAAAAATAATTGTTACAGCTATGGGAACCTATGACGTATCCAGATCCACGAACAAACTCCACAGATTGCAATGTTCCACATGAAGGAACGTTATGTGACCCGGACCATATTCTAACAGACACATGGCGACAAACCATACTGGAGAATATTGAACAACACATGGCTAGTAAGTTACAATTTATTTGACTTCGAATTTCTTTCACAGAAAACTTTCTTTAGAACTGGAAGATGCAAAAATTCACTATACCGAAGATGCGAGCCCGGAATGTAGTTCAAACAGCAGCGGGTCTGTGCAGATTTTTCTGATACTCGCTAAAAGAATACATGCTGCAAGCAACCAGAGTATCACTAGCAATGATTTGGTGAGAATTTATATGTGGAAACCTGTTGAATTGTTTATATTTTTAGACTCAATTCGGTCATGGCATCCGTGAAGCATTCGGCTTGGACAGTATGCTATGTAAAAATTATGTACTTGTTTTGGGTGTCGAGTTAGCAAAGCAAGTTTATGTATGGGTGAGTAAAACTAACAACTTGAACAAAAGTCATCTCTCGTCATTTAAAGACAGGATCAGACCTGGCCATTCCAAAAGAGGCTCTAGATAATGCATTGGCTCAGTACAAAAACTTATTCGCTGAAAGAAATCATATGGAGGGACTGAATAAAATTGTTGATGAGATTAGTTCGCTTATTATGGATCCATACAAGGAGTACTCAACAACACTGGCTCCTGAGCTGTCAACGGAAGACACTGCCGGAACAACTTTGGAAATGTCCAGCCCTTCCAATCAGACAGAAACCGTTATTCCAACGTAAATTCATAAACTGAGAGCCATCAGCGTTATATTTAATTTCAGATGGATGTACGTGGTCATCACACTTTGTGTCATCATCACCGTTCTCGTTGTTGTGTTTTTTGTTTTATTTATCATCAAGTATCTCAGAAGCCGTTCAAAATCTGCTCAAATCTATCCGATAGAATCGAATCAGAAAACTGGGCCAATGTGAGTACTCAAATTTCAGGTTATCACAAAATGTTTATTTCAGATTTAATGTTATCCAAAAGCATGACAGCAATGACAATGAAAACTATCAACTGGAAAGAGGGATAGTTATGAATAGAAGATTTAGCATTGATTCTGAAAATAGTCATCAACCAATAAGTGAGCACAGTGAATGCACTGCAGACGCAAGGTTTGTGATTTTTGGATTTTTTTCCCAATAGTGAAGTTTTTTAGTTCAATTATAAGTGCCGATAACACTGCAGTAGGAGTAGAACATCACAATGGTTTTGAGACAATCCCACCAGATACTATGATTAATACTGCTAAGGTGATCAAGCAGTCATAAATAATACCATTCAAACAAAACTACATTTTTAGGTGACACTGAACGATGGACATCTCTCAACAGATCGAGTGATCGCTAGACGTAATAGTGATATGCGATTGGCTCCACCATCAATTGAAGACCAATTCTCCTCTTTGTAACAATCATATTTTCCGGATATTATTTATGCGCAAGACTTCTGAATTCCTGAGACTGACTTCCTTGTAGGTCACATTTTGACGTGTATATTGCGACGTGTGTATCATAAAATACCAACTTCATATTTTGAACTGTCATTTCCTTTTCTATGTTAACGATTTCAATTCCAATATTTATTTTATTATTCAATTTTATTATTTGATACATATGAACTTGTCTTTCTGACTGAAGTTTTTTGACTTTGTTATGAGATGTGTTGTTGAGATGGAGGTATTCATGGATTATCGAGTTCACATAGAGAAGATTTTGGAAGTGCTCCCAACGGCATAGCATCAGCTTGCTAAAACACAGTTTTCAAAGATTAATATCTCATTCTATGTCTTCTTACCGATTTCATGAATTCAGACACATCATCAAAATGGCGGCGATTGAACTCGTCAGTATTCCTCACGAACACATGATACGATCTAAAAAAGACACATGACCTTTATTGTAAAACAATGGAATACTCACTTGCAAGCGTACTTGCCGGTTGTCTCCGACAAGATGACATACTCAAATTTATCAGATTCTGAAGGGCCGGCCTTGACCAGACACACTGAAAGAAGTCAGGTAATGTATTTCAAAAAAATACCTTCAGATTGCTATGGCCAGATAACAATGAAGTATTAGTAATTACTTACTGTGGGTACGGTATAGGTTCGTTTCTACACTCATGATGTTGTCCTTCACAGTAACAGTTCCTCGCATCTGAAAGATTTTTGGTAAAAACTTGGTCAACCGGTTTCCGACGGCTTCTCACCTCATGAAGCTCGTTTCCTTCATCCGAATCACGGAAGAACAGGTTCATTTTGGAGGATTTTCTGTGACTACTAGCAGCTCCGACTTCCATTCCGACACACGATGTCTTTTTGTTGGTCATTTTGATACTTCCAGTTGAAGACTTCATGTTCTCCAGACTCATGACGGTTCCGAACACTTTGTTGACTACTTTTGGGTTTCCGTAAATCTGAATACAAAATTTATGACAAGATATATAGGGAAAACGAGGCCAACCTGAGTCCAGGCACCTCTGACCATTTTAAGGTTCATTGGAATGCATTGGTCGCAGGCTTCGATTGGAGTATTTTTTGACGGAGAAGCTCTTTCATTACTCATTTTTCTGAAATAATGGTAGTTTGCGAAATTATACTTTTGTACCAAAATGCAAACCCTTTCAAGCTATCCATTGTTTTGAACACTCCGTTTTCCTTAACTTTTTCTTGTTGACGGGAAAGTTCACGCTTGAGGGCTCTAAAGTTACAATTATTGTCTGCGGTAAATTATTGTAATAGATACCTCAATGTAGCCTTCTCATCGGCTGTAAGTTGACTAACATCATCTGGGATATCAATGTTATACTTTTGTTTAAAGTATTCTTTCAAATATTCGTCGTTCGCAACTACATCATCGTCCTCCAACTCTGCAACGAAACTTTTATAGCGCTATCGTAAAATCTGAACAAACTTCTGTTTGTCGGCACTTTCATCGTCTTCACTCCTCTTGCACGCGCGGTGAGGTACTGTAATAATCGTAAATTGCAGTTCTTCCGAAAAGGATTCGATGAAAAATGTTTACCCGTCCTCCAACAGTGTTATCGTTGTCTTCAAAATCCTTGGTTTCTCCTGGAGTGTTTTCTCCAGCCCCGTAGGATTGCTTCATGTTTTGCATTTGCTTTGCAATAATTTCTTGTTGTTGTTTTTGCATAAGAAGCTGAAATTTCAGGCTTGTTTGTTTTTAACTAAAAATGCTCAAAGATACCGCAGCTCCTGCTTGATGATCAATCATCGCCTGTTGATATCTTCTCTGTTGATCCAAGTACTCCATCTGCTTAGCACTATACGCATTCAACTCAGACTGATGTTTGGAAAGTTCCGCTAGATAAGCTTGGTTACGAACTGCATTGACAGCTTCTGGAGTTCCGCCTCCACCAGAAAGCATTCCAGAAATATCTGGATTTCTCATTCCCGCCATTGCAAGTGCTCCCAAACCATCCATTCCAGCTGAGGACTGACCAATCTTGGTTTGAGACATCTAAAAGTATATGTTTGACAATTCTGAAATGTTTCAAATTTTGCTTACTTCTGGCATAACAGAATAAGTTGATGGTTGATTAGCTTGGTAGCTGAATGGATTTCTTGGAGTGTCAGCAGCCTGTGAAAGTTGCGGCATGGCGTTGTATTCTGAGGCAGCGAATTGTGCTGAAAATAAGATTTTTCTTTCCCTAATTTTTTCAAAAAATACGTTAAGGTGATTGTTTTTATTGTTATCAAATTCATCTTTAAAGACATTCTCCTTTCCCCATGCGAATTCCTCTACCTGCGCTATAATCTTCAAAAAAGGACTATACACGTGTATTACAATTAATTACCGCTATCTAGTCCTTAGATCATTTTCTCCAACTAGGTGGTCTCCCTCATCCATCTTTTTGGTTTTTTTGTTCTGACGGATGTGTGTCCTTCAACAGAACGTACGTGAATAGCCTTCCATTGAAGAGATCAATGGGTTGATAGGTGCCCTTCGAATTTCGGAAGATGGTGTTGGGGGAGCTGGTGTGGGGGCCTCGGTTGGTTTACGATCCATCTCAGGGAACATACTCTTCACAAACGCGCCAGCCATATTCACAGCAAGGCGATCTATCACTGAAAATTGAAACAAAGGCAATAGTATTCTAATGAACATCTGGACTCACTCTCCTCTCCAGGCGTTTTATCCTCTTCCTTGCCATATGCGAGGCCCAATATGGCCAGTGCCAACAGAAAAATGGTTCTCAGCAACATTGGAAGAGAAACCGAATAATCACCTATCGGCTAATGAAATAGAAGACAAAATAGTGAGATAAGGTGACCTAAATGAATGTGGAAAACCGGGAGGCAAAACGAAAGTTGCTTTCTCGTCAAGGAATGAGTGAAAGCGAAATTCGATTCGTCTTCCCAATCCCTTCATATCATTTTGAGATTAAGCTTGCTGTCCTGTCCGACCAATGCCTTTCATTTCTCGCCATCATCAAGTATTCCCTGGCTTTCCTTCTATATCCATTGTTTTCCGAGCGGATGATAACGCGAAAGGGCACGGCGCTTGATTTTCCTCTCTTATTGATAACGCTTGTAGTGTCTGTAGATGAATTCATTAGACAAAAAAGATTCAATGACGAATGTGATTTATATCTGGTAGTTAGTAATAAATTAGAGAATGAATTTTCTTTTTACAAAGAATACAGCCATTTTTTGTGTTATAAATCATCAAGTAATTAGTTTTTCTTTTCCATCTTGACGATGCGCAAAATGGTGGAAGATACTATCTTTTTTCGATATAGAATACTGTAAGATGAAAAAGTGGTTTTTGATCAGTTTCATACTGCTCCCTTAGTTCTGAATACGAATCTTGAGATATCAGGGATGATGTTTCCAAGAAATCTATTTTTGTTCCCAGTTGTATGTATTATATACTATGTACAATCGTTTCAGAGGCTCTTAAAAGTACATTTGGCACACCTTTTTTATAAAGCTACAGTAGACTAATCTCATGTCAGATTACCCACACCCAATGTTCATTTTGAGGATAGTCAAGGCGCCAAGCAAGACTGAGATGTTTTCGAATGATAATGAGGATCTGTTACCTTGGAGAGTAATTAAACCTAGTGGGAGGTCAAATTACTCAGTGTGATGTGTCTCCTCTTCAATGAATTAAGTACCCTTCAAAAAGACCTCCGTGGGCCTCGCGCCAGACACTGTTCGTCGGGCCGAACAAAGAACATTAGCCTTGTCAACTTGTGAGGGGACGAACGAGTTGATGGCGCAACGTGCGAATGGGGTATAAATCTCTAGAAGGGCGAATTGACAGTCTCCTCAGTAGAATTGGAAAGACCCGTGGCGCACCACAGGTGACCGACTCAATTGCAAAAAAATGTGAATCAAAAACCAGAGGATCACAGACACATTCAAATTTCCTCAATCCAATTTTCTCAGTAGTGCATTTTGATTGGTTTCCCTTCGGTGGTCGAAAAATGCGAATGCGACCAGAAAGGGTTAATTGAATTTCGTTTTGGTGTTACTGCGTTCTCATTGTCCGCATACATCAAAAACTCAAATTTTCAGATGACTTTTGAAACAATCAGAAAACAATATTCATGTTGTTGAAAAATGTTTAGTCAGGATATAGATGTGGCTCCACTCGCTTCTCCGTTCAAATAACATTGTCAGATATACTTTTACCAAAGTGTAAAAGAAATATATTTTGCACTTTGAGTCACCCTTCCGTATATAAAATTTTGTGAATAAGACAGAATACAAAACTCTGTAACCAATATTTTCAGTGTATAGACATCACGCTGTAGTCAGAAACTACGAAAAGCGCAAGAACCAATTCTATGAACAAAGTTCACGAAGAAAATCAAACACTCAGTATACGGTAGTTTCGATTCATTGGATAGGAAGAAGTCTAAGATTAATCTTTTTTCTTTTTGGAAGACTGACATGTTCTATTTTCATGATTCATCCCCAAACGTGTGCACACTATATATTATACTGCAAAAACCTGTCAGAGACGACTTGAATGTTCTATAGTCATTCTTTTTCGTCATATACGACCCATGAATTATTCTTCGATTCTTTGCTGGCTCCCTTGCCAGAACTCCCTTTTTTCCCATTTTATGGGTGTCGACGAAGAACAATTCGAGGAAGAACATGACACCAGGCGGCATATCGTGTATTGAATACTCAAGCGAAAAGAATGAAAAGACCTCACACGGTGAAAAATGAGAATAGAAAAGGGCGAGAGAGAGTCAATCAAAAAGGAGGTGAAAAACTGGTTGACAAAATTGGGATGAACAATGTTCTCGTAAAATGGAGTGTGTGGAATTGCTATTTCGACAGGGGGAAATTCGAAATTTTTTGTCTTTTTTTGACAGGTAAGGTCATCGAGAAATCTGAAGAGGCGAGGATCTGGAACAAACCCCTCGAGAGGATACTTGAAAATCTATCGAAGTTTTACGGAGAAGTTTACACCAAAACCATCTCTAGGTTCTCATGACATTCTGGATAAAATTACAGATAAGTATAGGAAAAAGAAACTATTTTTCAAAACAAAATGTGACTGAAAATTAGTGGGAACGACATTAAAGATAATTGGAACTAATTAGGAAAGGTTGCCAGAAATTCTCATGGTCACGATTTTAAATTTCAAAAGTTTGAAAGTTCGTAAACTATTCAAAATCAAGAAGAAACGAGTAAGATCAGGTCTGCTGTCGTGCAATTCAAATGTTCGTTTCCCCTATCATCAAGTCGTCACTACCGTACCTGTCCGTCAGTTGATAGTTTTTTTTCCAAAAGAATTCCTCGAACCAATCCTGTATGTGGACACATCTCAACTCTATTTTCAGAAGAACCAGTTTTTGTGGATTGGCAGCAAACCTACCGTATCTGTCACTGCCCATCTCTTGAATCACCCCATTTCCCAAAAGAAGAACTATTCAATCATCTCTGATTTTTTTTTCTGCTTTACACTTGTCTCCACCCATTTCTGTACCTACTTCTATTGACCGGAGTACTGTAGCTATACGATTTTTTGAAAATGAAGTGACGAACTGTCCAGCCCCCACAGTTCGTTTTTGAATCGATTAACACCATGTCGACAATATCGCGTTGGCACCGGAGGAGGGGTCGGGCGCGAATATGCAAATCGCGGCCGCGAGGGGCGGAGCCGCGACGTCGCGCTTTGGCCCCCATAAAAGCAAGGCGTGTTTTCGTATTTTCCGTCAGTTGGCCTTTTCCGTCGACAAACCTCGAGGCTAAAAATTATGGGCCCTGTTCGTCTTTCTCTTTTGTTTTCTCTTTTTTCTACTTGTAACGTACATTTAACATGTCGCCTGGAAACAGGAAATGCACCGAGCAAGTGGATGCTCAACTTTGATCCGGGATTCGTCATCCGATACAAGTCGTTTTCTGCGCATTCATTCCACGCCCATATAAGAAATTGGCTTCAACTTCCCTCGTGCTCCTTCAAGGTTCTCCATCTTTATGGGACGTCGACAGAGGTCTTTTTTCATTTTGCTCATTCGCGGATCTTGGAATGGCCATTCATCCAATTGTTGGCGCCTGGAAATACTTTAGATGTAATGAATGTCTGTCGACGACCAGTTTGGTGCCTGCCTCTTCGCATTCCATCTTCCAAATACTGCTCTTCCTGACAGAAGACGGGCAGTACCCAAGAAGAAAAAACTCAAATGAGCCATTTCATTTTCGTTCCCAACTTTCTTGTTTTATTCTTCTCTTTCGTTCTCGTTGCTCGTTTTGCTCCATCTTTTCATATTCCAAAATTACCGAGTTTCAGAGGAATGTCATAGTTTTTGCTTGCATTCACACTTCCCGAGCACTTCGCATACAATCCGGATTTCAACCAAGAATCGGATCGTCTGCAACACTTACATATTCCTTATGTGCTGGAAGGTACGTTAGTTTTAGAGAGATAGCGTGGTCGGTTGGTAGATCAACTCCAATGGAGCAGATTTTTTCTGATAGTTGTAATTTGTCAAGAAGATGTAGTTCATGTCACTCAAACTAGAATTTTTATCAGTAAAAAACTCAAAACTGACAATTTCAATGTAGGTGACTCTGATTTATTGCAATACGTGGGTGAATTATTATTGCAATGCCGAATAGAAAATCGCGTAGAAGAGAAAGACGTCGTTTTTTTATTGCGAAACGTATTGAAAGATTTATTGCAATATTTTATTATATAGTTCATTTTCAATTCATTTCCAATAAAGGACATCATAAGAAAGGGGTACGGTAGCTTCAGAGGAATTGAGTGTAGGAGTGTCTCAATAAAATATGAAATACGGAATAGAGGGGAGGGGTACTGTAGTTTCTACAGCGTATCTCTTCACATGTATGTAGATGGTTGTACTAATGGCATGTTTTCAGAACTCTCCTTGGGCCCCCGACTTGCTCGGTTGCAAAATGTCGGATACACATTTATCCTCTAGAACATTCAGGTAAGTCCAACCAGTAGAGACTAACTTGAAAATTATCAAGTTTTTCAGTCTATTCAACAAAAAATGATTCAAATCACGTCTTCTGAAATTCGTCGTCAACCGTCGTCATAATCATCATACTGTTCATCATTACTTTTTCAAGAAATTGCAATCACTCAATTTTCCCGTCATTCCACAAGTCTTCAATCTGTCAATTCGCGCTGGACGCAACAATGTGCACATCTTCCTGGTGGAGACAAATGCAATAACAACGGGAAGATACAGACTGTATCCAGCTGTACACTAACATATTTATTTGGCATTAGATAATCGTATAGGACAAAAATTCAGAAAAAAACAAAAAATTATGCTCTCAATTAGCCTAGAACTGTATCTGACCTCAAAGTTTTCACTCACCCCAATACCCACGTTGGCTGAAAACTTTTCTTTTCGCATAATACCTCACATCTACTCATCACCTCTCTTGTATCAGACCTCACCCTCACCCTCACCTCAACTCTTTACCTCATCCTAATCAGAATCATATTTTTCTCCCCTACCATACCATATTTTGAGCACTTCATTTGGCTGTATTATATTTGGCACTCATTTATTGGACCTCACCTCACCACCTCACGCTGGACGTGTTGCACCCCACCTCATTTATTTTTTACCTCACGTATTTTTCACTCTTTCTGGCCAGTCCGGACCTTTCTAGTACAGGTGTATTTGTTTGTAGCATATTTCGGGTTTGATCCATCTGATTTTATTGAGACTGCAGGGAAGATTGAAGATTGGATTTGGAAATTAAAAAAAAATACTTGAAAAACTGATTTCCTTACTTCATGATCAAACCTTTCCACACTCTTGATTTTATTGGTATGATTGACTTTGTTTGCTGGTTGGAAATCAGGCTATGAAATTGTGAGAATCTTTATGAAAGATAACATTTCATATTCTCTGACTTCCAATATGTAAACATCGAAGATAGAATACTGGTTTCATATTATAATTTGGTATACCCCGAGCTTAGCTCCAGCCTCTTTTAAAAGATTTTGTGTGAACTGATGTGAGACTTGTTTGATTTGTACATTTTTTGAATTTGTTCTGTTACCAAATTTTGACTTTGACGACAGCTGACGACGTTTTTCTTGAATAAATGATTTGAATCGAAACCTGGAAAGTATTGATCGAGAACAAAACATCACTTTTTATTTGAGCCTTGAGAAGGATCGGCTGTGTGCGCAACTAGTATCACAACTGGAAAATTCAATGTTTGCAGCAGTAAACAGTCTTGAGCGCAAACAGACGAAACGTTCAGTACAAAACTTACACACTAACAACAAATTTTTGTCAGTTTCTCACTTTTGTCGCTAACCATGTTCAGATTATTCTATACTTTCTTCGCATTAGCTCTTTTGGTGAGCTTCGCCAGTTCTCAGTCGTTCAACTGCAATCCAGCATGTGTTTCTCCAGCATTGTGTG
Organism: Caenorhabditis latens; assembly: GCA_002259235.3. Lineage (NCBI taxonomy): Eukaryota > Metazoa > Nematoda > Chromadorea > Rhabditida > Rhabditidae > Caenorhabditis > Caenorhabditis latens. The sequence goes on along the minus strand of CM056097.1, from coordinate 14,946,029 downwards.
ATACCAATACAGGTGAGACTTCGAGAATAGAAAACCTAAATCTCGAATATATGGGTAATCTTATTTTTAAATAGAAAATTGAGCACGCCTTCGTGCCAATTATAGGAAGCTTACGACGGCAAGAAGTCAGACATTGAAGAGATATGAATAGACAGGCGGAGATGTATATTTGGTAAAAATTCAGGAGGTCTTTAGTTTTTCTACACGGTTTCGAACCCCTAAACAAGCTTACTAGACCTATATTGTTTCGAGTTCAATCTACTTTCCCATTTTACAGAAAAAAAAATTTTTAACAGCTGGCACGCATTTTGCTACTTTGGTTTGTTTCAAGAGTGAGAAACGTGGAATAACTTCCAACTTGAAAAATTCAAACTTTTTGAGTTTATTAAAATTCCTAAATACAGATTTCCTTACAAGCTTATTTCCAGGAGTATGTCGTAACTTCCGTACCGCTTTCAATGGTCCCGTATCAATTGGATGCAACACTATCTGTCCAGCAGGAACGTCTTGTGACACAAACACTGGAATCTGCCGCACCTTCCGTATTCCATAACTCACAGCGTCAGTCTATCTATTATTTTTTGTCCCATTGTGATGTATCTGTGTTTTACGTTTCATGAAAAAAAAGTATAAACTTGCGTAAAATTCTCAAAAAGTGTTTTATTGTTACATACGTAAACTCGTAATGTTTGATAACAAAATTTGAAAATGTCGAGGAGAGGGGATGAGTGATATAATCGAGATAAAGATTTTAGAAATCTAGTTAAGAAAATAAGTTTCGGAAAAGAACAGAGAGTTGGTCAACATGACATGAAGTATTCGAGACAGAGGGATTGGTGGATTGAATGACAATGTGGTACACTGAGTAATTTACAAGAAATAAAGGTCGTAATGATGCCAACTAGCTCTAAAATAGCGAACTGTTACAGATTTGAAAAGAAAAAATAGAAAATAAGACAAACACAGTGAGAAAGTGATTATAAGAGACAGTAGACAAGTGAGATTCGAAGTTATTTGTTGAGAATTGAATTGTTGAAAGGTTGAGAGATGGTTAGTTTAAGCTTGTTTGATTGGATAATCTGGAACCATCAGTCCCATCTTCTCTGGAGTGTAGAGATGCTCATGGGGTCCCTCCTCAATCCCTGGGGATGTCGACTTCGTGGAATGGCCATGGTGGACAGGACGGGCGTACGGATCCTGAAATCTAGCTGGGTGTTGGAATCGTTTTAGGTATCCACAACCACAACTTACGTTTTGGAGATAGTTCTGGAACAAGCTCGAGCAGATTTCCTTGGTAACCATTGCTCCGGCATGATCGTCGATGAAACGCATCAAGAGAACACCGTCTTGTTTGAGTCCGTGGTTGGTGAACTTTCCAATTGGGAAACGTTCGTCCTTCATGTTGTGGTTTCCTCCGCTGAGAAGAGATCTGATGTAGTTGTGACGGGAGCTGTCGATGCTCAATCTCCAGATAGTACAGATGGTGTTGACAAGTGTGGTGATGAGCACGAAGACAAACCAGAACCAGATGAACAGGTAGATCTTTTCGTTGAACATGTTGATCATGAGTACGCATTGGACGGTGTAGCGGTGCACGTTGGCCAGCTTTCGTACTGAGAAATCACAGAGGGTAACACGTGGAAACACTCCAGAATCTTGCCATTCACGTCCTGCATACAGATCAGCAAAGGTGTGGAATCCCCAGAGGAATGTCTCATTTCCAAGGAATTTGTTGAGGATGATAAACTGGATGAAAACATTGGCGAGGTACATGAGCTTGATGCAGATGTAGAGCACAGAGGTCATTGATCCAAGTCCCTTTCCGAATCTGTAGCAGTAGAAGCGACCGTATTCGTTCTTTGAGCGTGTCTCCAGAATGTCTTCTATGAATGCAACAAGCTTGCTGACTCCCTTCTTGCGTGAATCCGAGTCACTTGAACGGAGAGCTTCGGCTTCGCTGATAACCGATGGGAAGTCAAGTCCGCATTGCTTGTAGAGTGAAGACCAGATCCATGATGGCAAGTAGAACATGAAGGCTTGAATGGCAAGGACAATTGGCACCCACTGGTAATAACCGATTTCGGCTTTCTGTCGGTCCTCAACGTCGCCTGGGATCTCAGATCGTTCCGGGATGAAGAATGTGTTCTGGATGAAGCAGTAGTCTTCAGCATATTGTTCCCAGCCACCTTTGAACTCCATTGGCATCCAACATTGGATTGCTGATCCTACGTATCTGCAAAACAAAAAATGTTTATTGTTCTGTGGGTTTACTGCTGGCCTAAGCTCAGATTGCTCTTCCCATCTCAAGTATTCCCTTGAATAATTACATATTGCTTTCTCAGGCTGTGGGTTTGTAAGGTTTTCTGTCGATATCAATCACCGTGACACATTAACACGTCGCATGGAACCGCGCTTCAAAAATAATTTATTCATACAAAAGATCCGACGCAACGAGCCCCTCAACCATCGAAATCGAAGATGTGCAAATACAAACACCCGCTTATTCTATCTCGCGCACCTCGTTTCCTATGGGTCGTCGGCGCAATTGAACCGTAAAAGAGAAAGAGCATTTTGGTGTGCTCATTCTCGAACGGAAATGGTATAAAAGGAATACGGTATTTTTTGAGAATGATGCAATTGCTGTAAACCCCCTTCGAGAATCACTTACTGCTTGCAGGAGACCATGATGGAAAAGAAGGTAAGGAGAGTAGCGGTGGTGACATAACTGAGACGGTCCACAGCATCGTCGAAGGTTTTGGGTTTAAATGTATTGGAGAGCCACCGATCAATGAAAGGTACACCCAACATAGCTTCTGAAAATAGAAATAATGATGAAACGATGAAATTCGAGAGGGATTTATAATCAAAAGATAAGTGGATGAGCGGTAGGAAAAGGTGACGAAAAACGTTAGGAAATCGGTAAATAGACATGAAAAAGTGACGTAAAGCATAGTGATCCACTGAGAAAAAGCTCACGTTGGAATGGTGGACATTGTGTGGACAGAGGAGCAAAACGGAATAAAAGCAGATGGTGACTGAATGTTAGGGTAGCAAAATGAGTCGCCCATCTGGTAACCCCGCGCAGGACCCCGTCCAGTGTTGGGAGAGGAGAAGAATGAGGAGAGCGGACTCACCGGCCCCTGCCAATGCGGAGCGCTCGAATGATCTGTCGATGCGGTCCGCGCACACACATACACACACACTGTGCGGAGAGGAGGAGGAGGAGGTCGACGGGGCAAAGATAGTCGATAGTGAGGAGATGGTCCGCGCGGACACCGAGAGATAAGATACGCAGACAGCGTTTTCCCACCAAAGACGGGTCAGGTCACTGTGGCACCCCTTGTATTTTCGAGAACTGCACGTTTCTTATTGATTGACGACGTCGCCCTCTCTCCATGTTTGGTGTGGTGTGGGAGACTGTGAGTGAGTGTTTGTGCATGAGAAAATGAGCGACAGGAAACTCTAATGAGGAAAAATGTGGAATGTAAAGGGCTGGGAAAGTAGGAGACTGTGTTAAAAAACAAAAATGGTGGGATAGATGGGGGAGTCTAGATTTGCACCGAATAAATTAACACTGGTTGAAAAATCAACTATTTGCATTGGCTACAGGTGAAATAGCAAATCTATATAACTTACTGCAGGAAGGTGACTGTCTTGGCACAAGCGTTGGTCACTCCAGAAAGTTTCTGAGTATTTACTCTGTGAACATACTATGCGGTTATCATATCTTATGTGACAAGGTCGTCACCTTGTCAAACGGTGAAAAGTGGTCTAGATGCCTATCAACATAATTATGAGACATAGTACGGAAGATCAATGCAATACATTATGTGTCCAAACCCCTCTTGAGTCACGTACCAATAAAAAGCCTAGGAACAATGAAATGAGCTATTCAGCTAACACTCTCAAGCATTTATCAGAGGGTTGTAAAACCGCAAGATGATGCGTGAACGTGGACGACAAACATGGCTCACGCATGCCGCCTTAATTCCTTGTTTGAACTGTAGAGTGACGGAAAGTGAGAAGAGTTGGTCACTCTAGTACAGTCCGAATAGCCGGTGCGTCGTAGTACCACTTGGGACAAGAAGTAGGACATAGGTGTGCATATTAGATGGGGATAGGAGGTACTAAATCAAAAAATCACACACTGCGAGACCCTCGAGACAGACATTCTTTCATCCGTTGATTAATGAGTGGTACCTCTTATTGACGTTCCCAAGAGGAAAGGTCAGATGATGCAAATCTAGAATCCGGTAAGAACAGAATAAGCGAGTTATTGAAACAGTATCTGTTCAAATTGTAAACTGTTCCGGAAGAACATCAAAACCAAAAGAATATACATTACAAGGCAGGTGCGCATATGTTGCTCAAAAGAGCCGACTTCTTAGTCGGTACCAAAAAGAAAGAGTAAAAATCACCTGTCGTCAGGCGAATTGGATACATAAGTTGAAGGGAAACGGCGAGTAAAAATACTTTGATAGCAAAAAACCTTCCGAAAAGTGAGAGTGGGAGGATTTTTTGATTTGAGGGATTTGTTCTGTTTGAATTAATCGAGCAAATACAATCGTATCTCAGAAAATGTCGTCTCGCAGTAGATAAACGAAAGACGACATTGATACTGTGCCATTTGGAATCATGTTGACATACACACTTCAAAGAGCTCTCTATTCTACGTGTTCATCTTCTAGATTCTAGTACCATAATGAGATAAGATGAACATGGTGAGACTCAAGAATCGGGTAACACGAAAACAATGGGAATGAGTGGATGAAAGAAGAAGGGTTAGCGGGTTACTTGTGAGTTAGAACAAAAGAGCCCAACAACAGGGGACAATGAAAGAAATTAGACCGGGTCAAAAGCCATATGGCTAATGCATTCTCCGAAATGAAAAATTGGATTAAACTCGGTTTCTTTGTGAATGAAATATTCCATAAGCATGTTGGAAACAACATTTATGATGGTCAACACATTTTGAGAGCAAAAGTTTTAAAACAGTTCTAATTCAAAAATTATCATCACGAAGTTAGTTTTGAAATCCAAGACCTTTGAAAATAGTAACCGATAGCAGTAATAAGTTTCTAATTTCAAAAAATGTGCGAGAAGTGATTAATAAACTCTCCCATCATCAAAGTGTGAATTGCGCGGAGAGTTAGTGAGACGAAATGAGCCGTTAAGCGTCGACAGGACTCGTCGGCGGTAAAGATTCGATCAAAATAATTTGGCGGGTTAGTGCAGGTCCTCCCCCCTATCAAGAGTAGATGATCAAATAGATCGCAACTCAAATGAAAGCACCACGCAAACATTTCATATCATTCCAATCTTGATAATTGTTAATTTCGGGCTCTACTTGAGTAGATTCTCAATGACAGTAGTTTTGTAAAAGTTTTTTTGCGTGTTACAACTGTATGTGAGGATGTTTTACTTTTGTGAAGTGGGTTGATTCCACTGGGATAGAGTAACAGTTTTTTTTTTCAATAATTCGATTTATCGGAGCAGAAATGTGTTATTTGTTTTGCAGGTTGATACATTTAAAAGTAAACTGCATAATTTGAAAAAAATATCAAATCTTCGTTTTTTGTTCAATTGGTTTTGAGATTAAGGATCATTTCAGAATTTAGCAGTTGTTGCTTCCCTACATTGAGAAAAAATAACAATTTGTCTGTGATAAAAAAGGAACTTTTTCAGAAGTTCGCCCCCCTCCGGAAATTGGCTGAATTGAACGGAAAATGCACTTTACTTTTTCCCGGCAGGAAAAACGTTAACTGGTTTCAAAAAACTCTCCATGCCACCGTATAAAGGCGCAACCCACTTCCTGAGAAACACCAGCCGTTGTCACTGCCCAGGATGGAAATTCTTACTGTAGTTGTTCCGGACCTCATCCGATATTCAAAGGATTATTTTATGGAAAACTCTTTGTTCCAACAAATCGAGCATGTTCGAAAGGGTACTCTGCCAGCAGCCGTCGGTCTTCATCCTATCCGAACAATGGTCGATGGCATCGACTACTGTGCGACGGCTATTCAGGTACCACCGATTAGGTATTGATGCATTACAACCTCATTATCTGGTTCTTTTCAGGTGCCGGTTGCGACACAAAAGAAGTGTGACTTGTTGCTTCATGACTGCGAGAAGGTCTCACTCGATTCTACTCATTTGGCTGGAATTCTAGGAGAGGATACTGTAATGACACTTGGAAAAAATAAGGAAGGAACAGTTTTTTTCCTACTCGTTGATCGTAACCCAGAAAAAGTAATAAGTTTATCTATTTTTATTTCACACAGAAAATTTTAACAGGTGTCCCACGTACCCGAGATCACCAAAGTCATGGCTTCGATGATCCAACTGACTACTAATATCAAGTTGCGCGAGCTAAGAGAAATCGAACAACTCCGTCTCCCAATTGAGCTAGCCGGTAGCTTCATGCTGATGGTGAAATGCGAGGAAAACGGAAAACGTACATTGCAGCTCTTCGACGAGAACATGACTCAAGTTGGATTTGTGAACGGATTCGTCTGGAGAGAGATTGTCGTTTGAGAAAAGTCGAGAGAACTATTTTATTGCATTTTGTAATTTTTCATGAAAAGAAAGTCATTTTGTTCAGTTTTTTGTTCGAAAAGTTAGAAAAAAGAGAATCACAAATCGTTGAAATACTCGAAACTGCAAAAGAAAGAAACTAGTAAAAAGTATGAAAGAGATGGGCAAATGTGTTGAGATACAATAAAAGAAATGAATTAAAGTGAGATTTTCAAATGTTTGGCAAACGTTCAGTAACCGGAGAGTTGACTCGATCATCTGAAATGAAGTTATTCTCCTGTTATGTCAAGAAGGAAATAGTTACCATCAGTTGTAGAATCTGCAGAAGAGGAAGGATACTTTTCTCTTCCATTGGCAATAAGGGGTAATGAGCTTTCGGATTTCTTTTTCGTGGCTGTCATCAATCTGGAACAGTTGGAATTTACTGTCAAATTTTTGCAAATAAAACAATCATCCCATCTAAAAGAACCGAAACGAAACGATTCCGACAGTATCAAATTACCCGTCAACACGTATCATAAACAATTACAGATGCACCTGATATCTTGATAAACAATCACCGGAAACCCTCAATCATACCTTTCTTCTATCACGATCGTATTGTTATTGTTATTAATTTTTGGAAGTAACATTGAATTCCACGAGACCGTTGTTTGAATGTTTTTCAGTGGGAGCAGGTGATAGTGGAATTGATTTTTAATCACTCGATATTCTTCTTCTAGTTTCTTACGGTCGGGATCTGAAGTTGGTGAATGAAAAATAATACAAGTATCTTGACTCCTACCATCTAATTTTCCATCAATCAGTTTATCAGCCACCATTTCATACTTCTGAAGTTTTGCAATTGACGTGTCGGTTCTGTCCATAATAAGTCCCTTGATAGCTAGATCGGACAACGCGGAAATTTCTGCAAATACTTTCTCCCCGGAATACTAAAAATAGTTAGAAACGCCTACTCTGTGCTTCTATCTCCGCCATCTTCACCATTAATTTAACAACTTCTCGCTGCTCATTAGTGGATGCCAGGCTTCGCATCCGGGATTCCAGCCCACTCGCATTTTCTTCTCCTTTTCTCAAAGCCTTCTCTACTTTAGTTCGTTGATCGGATAGCTCCACAAGACGGACTCTCTGAAAACAAGTTATTTTTTTCTTTTGAAATATTTCAGGTCGTTATTTTCAATTGTCAAAGAAAAGTATGAATTGTTGACTACTGATTCAGTTCACATCGTGTTTTTGTTGTACTGAAATTCTATAGGAAATTGAATCACATTCCTATCAACACATCTTTTGATTAGTACCCATAATGACCGTGCGAGAAATCACAAGAAATCACTAACTTGTATTTCTCCATCCTGTTTCAATCGTTCTATACTTTCAGTCGTCTTGTCTTGATGATGTTTCTCCCACGCATTGATGATGGCATTCTTTGAAATGAGTGACATTTCCAGAGCGTAGGCTTCTTGATTAATTGCCATCAATTTTTCTCTGAAAACTTATTAGTATCAATTTTCATGTTTTCATGTGACAAAGTGACGCTCAAATTACCTCAATCTTTTCTGTTTATCCGACAGTGTCATATATTGCTCCTTGAGCTGTGTGAAAAGTGAGCCTCCCCGCCCACGTTCTATCTGAAAATGAAACCAATTTATGATGGCGATGTCTTTTTTTGTCCACTCACAGGCATCGGAGCAGGAGCTCGCGTCAGACTGCTGTTTCGTGAGATGGACTTTGGACGAGATCGACTGCTGCTTCTTTCAGGTAAGCCATTCCTTGCAGCTACTGTAATTGATCAATTCATTTTTAGCATGTATTTTGAAAATAATTTTGAAGCAAAGTGATGGTACTGTAACAAAACAACGCGAAATGTTTTTTGGCTTTCTATCATTTTTTAATTTTTGAATATAACTTTTTCTTCTTCGTTTATTTATCTGTTTTCTTACATCCAGTTATCGATGACGAATTCTTAATCTGGGATCCCATTTCCTTCCTGATCGCATTCATCGCTTCCGCATAAACTTGATCCGCGGAGGCAGGTCGATTACGAACGGGCTGAAAAGAAAAATCATGTTCCGATTGGAATCACGGTGTATTTCCGGCACTTTATTTGTTATATTCATTGCTCTTGATGCATACATCAGCGTGTTATATGTCTCTTCAAAATTAGAACTCGATGGCGTCACGTGTGCAATCATACATGTCCTTGCAGTTCCGCCTGGAATAGATAAAAGTTTTCATGTCACTCAATTAATCACAAAGTTTACCAAGCGAATCTTTCAGGAGTCTTGTTAGTTTGCTATCCCGATAGTTGACATATTTCGTAGTCTCTGAACAAAAACGTCACATGGAATAAAAACGAAAAAGCCCCCCTCAATTTCCTTTTCAAATCGTAATTTGGGGGTTCAACTCAAATCGTTTTCCAATCCGGAAAAGGCTCTCAACTCACTTGAAGCCAAAGAGTTAATGACATTCCCAAGTGCCAGCAAAGAACGATTTATGGCGGCTCCTTCCTTCAGACGTATTCCTCGATTCTGAAGTGACAATGAGGAATGCGTACTTACAAAGGGTGAGTTCAATTCAACAGAATTGAAATTGAAATAAAAAAAACAGAAAAAAGAGCCCACTTGAGTGTTTGAAGCACGTTCCGATCCCGCCAAGTCTATCATGAAAAGTTTGCTGTGAAGTGCTTGATTCTTGACTATCATCACCTGAAAATCCCTCCATTGCATTTGTTTTCAGTTCAAGTTTATATTATTCTGAATTTTATGGGGAGGGGAGAGTGTATCAGTTTTCAATTTCCCCAGATTGAAATATGACACTGTCTCGAATTTTTCTCGAAACTGATTCAATGAACTCCAACCCCTTCCACTTTTTCCCAAGCTTTGTGTTTTTAGCGTCTGTCTCTGTTTTCTAAATTTTTCGTTCCCCAGTATAGAAAACTCGAGAAAACTTGGAGAAATCTCGAAAAAGACGCAAAAATCAAGTGCGTGGTCGGAGAGGGGTGAATCACACAGATTGAATCTTGCCTGGAGCAACGCGTGACTTCTTGAGCTTGTTTTATTCGCCATCGTCGCTTCCTGAGTGCGTCGTAGATTGCCTTCTTGCAATATTTGCATGATCTACAAAACGAGAAAGAAATAGTAAGAGGATTGCTAGCAGTGGATGAAAATGACAGATTGCTACTTCGAAAATGCGTCTGTGTTTTGAAAAAACGGAAGCATAAAACCTACTCGTGAGAGATTCGGCGCTTTCACAGATGACAATCCAGGTACTCTGATATTTCCTCGCTCATCTTCCAATAGTTCCAAGTCGCCACCACTAGGATTGAGCAAATCTCGTATTATCTCATTGTAAATTTCCTGAGAGTTCATATTATAACATTCATCCAAGTATAGACTCTTACCATGTACGAGAGTAAAACTTGATATTGATTATCCAGCTTTTCATACAATGCTTTCGTCATCAGTGTCATCAATCCTGGCCTCTCTTTTGTACCTATCATAGTAAAAGTTTTCCCAGAACCAGTTGCTCCATAAGCAAAAACAGTTGCATTGTATCCTTGAACAACTGACTCTATTATGGGACCAGTTGTAGTTTCATGAACATCCTCCTTAACAATTCTCCATTTTTATGCAAATCTCGAATAAAATTGCTCTACCTGATTCGATACAGCTCCAAATGTTGCATCAAATTCAAATTTCCTTTCATGCTGTCGGTTTTGCCTGAGGATATTATTCTCAAACTTCTCCGGGTCCACAAGTAGTACTCTCTGAATGAGATCATTTTTATAATTCGTATCTGTCATCATATCTTCAATTACCCTTTTGTCTAATGGAAAGACGCATTGAAATGCCTTTCTAGCTTTTTCTGCAGTATTCAAAGGTCGAACTCTTACCACAACCTGAAAACATTATCCATTTTTTATAATGACCATGACGTTGTTTGTTACAGAAGAATTATTCAATTCAAGAAAAAAACCAATCTCTCATTAGTAAAGTTGTTATCCTGATGAATTTGTCCCCAGCTACTCATTAGTACTTCCCCAGAGATAAATCGCGTAGATCTCAACAACCATTTCTATTTATTTCTTTTTTTGAATTTCTTCTCAACACCCATTGTACGTTTTTTACAATAGAGCTTCTATTGTGAGCAGGTAATTTCTTTAGTTTCTTTTTGTAAAACGGCGTGCCCTCTTCTAGTACTATTTTGACCTTTTTCGTATATGTGCTTATGTCTACGAACATGTGAAAAAGCCTTGCCGAAGACGCATTTTCTTCTTTTTTTTTCTCAATAGATGACCACAAATTGCTTTTCCTTTTCATAGCTGTACAGCATAATGGAAATGTGTACACATAGTTATAAGAAGGAAGTTAGATGAAAAATATGAAGGCAGACGAAAAATGACGATAGAAAAACCACCAATATTCAAGAAACACAACCAGTAATTTGTCTGGGATTGGATAAGTCTCAGGTTGTGTTTTCGATTCAACCATGTGTGAAAAAAAAGTTTTATAATGATAAAGCCATGCAACTGATCAAAAAACAAAGAGAAGAAAACAAAACACAGTGAGTCACTAACATGGATTCTCACTTTTGCGTAGGAAAGTAAACATGCTGAAAAGTTTCAAATTACATTACGTTTTCATTGGAATCCGATTTCTATAAGATCTTTTTCTTAGTCTAATTGCCTTCACAATTTTTATTATTTGGCTAGAAAATCTGTGATTTGATCTTTTGAACCACATAGGTTTCTATATCAACTTCTGTTTTTGTTGTGCTGATGACGTTTCCTCTTCTCACTGCTACCCAAAAAATTGCGAAAGACATCGTGATCTCTCTGTCACACACTTCTGTGATTTGTATTTTCATATTTCAGAACTTATAGTCATATGTCACATTGCTAATGACAACCCGACATGCACACACATTCCCTGAATTTCCGAGAAAGACAGGAGCAACAAGGGTTTGTGACCGATTGATTCAGGAAACAGGAAAGTTGACTGCAAATTAATTGAAGCCGGATGCGTATCGTTATACATACGCAAAAATACTAACTGATAAGCGACCAAATAATTGAAAAAATCATCGGTGACTGTGTCATCTTGATCTTTAGAATCGAAAAAGGAGTATTGTTAATATGTAGACTCATAATTTCTAGTATTCTGACTACAATGAGCCACTTTTATAACACTATGATTTTTGGTGGTCCCCCTTCTTGAAAAACGTTTTTGAGAATATCTATCGCTTTAAAAAAACAAGAACAATAGTGATACGTACCGTCAGCTGCTGTTTTTGCATTGCCATAATGGATAAATATCAACAAAAGTACAGTAATATTGAGCAGTTGTACATGTCTCGGTCGACGCCAAAAAATATGGCTACTGCTCCGACAATTTGACTGCAATTTGGCCAGGTAGCACTAAAAGGCGAAACCTTCTATCGCACTTTCTTTTTGGAAAAACCAAAACGTGCTCCTGACGGCCTCTCCAAAATCGCTACACTCTCAGCTTTTCATTCTTTTTCTATATCTACTCTCCATATAAATTCGTCTAGTCTCGCGCTCCCTTAATAACTCAGCCGGTCACCTGGCAACGGGCAAAACTTTTACGCTGGCTTTCCCTCCGAAGGCTTCTCCCCCGCCCACTGGCTTCCTATAGTTTGTTCGGGTGTCCGTATTTCTGTTCGGCCTCGTCGTATTCGAATTCGCGGGTTGTGCCGTTTGATTCGCAGGCAAACAGGCAATGCAAGACCGCACCGCCTGTTCCGTAGTCGACGGGAATATAAGGGTTGACGAAAAGAAAAAGAGACAAACAAGATAGATTGTGCAAACGAAGAGTAAACAGACACGCGGGCGAGGGAACTCTCGGACTCTCTCAATTTTGTATAGTCTCTCATGGGCAATATTAGAATACTCAATGAAGGTTTGGCTCTTTTACCTTTACAACCCTACAATAGTTTTATTGTGAAAAATAAAAGGACAATAACAGCATTCCCCCTTATCTACGATATTCATCTTTCGGCAAAACAACAGCGAGGCGGCGGCAGCGGCAGCGGCGGTACGTGTCGTTTTTTGTTTCGTTTCGTTTCAGAATCAAAGACGTTCAATGAAAAACGCGATGAAATGTGTAACTATGGAGAGAGAAAAAATTGAATGAAAAAAAATCAGAAGAGTGAAAAAGCACACTCTCTCGCAACTCATCATACGTCTGAGTATAAAGGATTAGCGACGCTACTTTTTTGGATAACCCCGGGGGAGAGACGGATTAAAAGTGATGATAAGAGGGATCGGAGAAGACAAAAAGTTTATGACTTCATAGAAGTCTTTAATTGTAATGAGACAAAACAAAAAACACATCCGACCTTTGTATTGAGACTTCATATTCTATGAAAAGAAAAAAAAGAAGAAAAGAAACCACACATAGGAATAATCTCCGTTTTCTATTCCTTGAGATTTTCAATGTCGGAAGTGGCAGATACCCAAAACAACATGCCCTGAAAAACATTTCTGCTCACATTTAGTCTTCCATTCTAGTTTTTTAGAGTCTACAAGATCTTTCATTTATTAAAGACGTCTTGTTACACCTTAATTTTAATAAAAAGTAGTGATATCCTATATCTGGAGAATTTTTGGAGAATTTTCGTGCTTGGTTTTGAAAAGGATAAAATTTATAGCCATCGTATCGCGTGTTTTCGCGTTTTTCTCTCTTGAAGAAAGTCAAAAAGCAGGCGTCTGAGTCTTTTTTTGTAATAATACTCCAGCTCCACACAGAATCCCGAACCTCTCTCCATTACCACTGCTCGAAACCAAACCAACCAATTGTCTCAAGACACTGCAAGTCGGATCCAATTTATTGAAAAGAAATGCGTTTTTCGTCGTGGGCCCCATCTTTTCATTTTGACGGTCGGCCTTTTTGCTCGCCTAAATAATTGAATTTGACGTTCGGTGTCCCAAATGGCGTGTTCGGTAATCTGGTTTAGTTGGCACATTTTGTGTTATAAAATCTGCTTTTGAAAAAAGAAAAAACGGAGGGAAAAAGGAAAAAGAGACAAACATCGTTTCACTGTCTTCTGCTTTTTGGAATCTCTGTAGATCTTTAGTTTGTTAGCGGTTGAATGTTTGGTCCGCTCTCCAAAAAAATAAACAAATTAGAATATGGAATATCTAATGTGTTGGCTTTCGCAACAATGGTAGAGAACACAGAAATAGTTATGTTAAGGAAGAGTGTTCGTTGGCTTTTTATGAATTATTCATAAAGAATTCATTAGTGATTTGAAATCATATATGTTCACTTCTCCAGTTGGATGTATTATCAATCCCCAACAGTTGCCTCAGTTCTCGATTCGTTTGGTTGATTGGCTCCCGGAAGTATGATCTTTTTCTTTGATTTCTTCTCAATTCCGAACAAAATTCAACTACGTAGGCAATCAATGTTTCCTTCAAGTGAGTCCCTGACGTACTTCTCTCTGTAACTCAATAGAATAACTCTCTCCGAGCAAAAAACACAGTCACATGGGTCCCACCAGAAGCTGAGCCACAAACCCGTTCATTTTTCTTTTGCTGTTTGGTTGTTCCTTTCCGTCGGTTCTCCCTTTTCTTCGGAAATCCTCACAGACTTCCAATCCAAAAGTTTTCAAACTAACGTCACTTTTACCAACACAACTTTCTTTCTTGCTTCTTCGTTTTCTTTTTTTTGAAGAAAAAAGGAAAATCATATTTCTTTCCCTTTTTATGGGTTGGAAAGAGAGACTGAGGAGGAAAACGTCACTTGTTATATTTTCTTCTTGAGTTGTCAACTCTCAACGCAGCAGTTGGACAAAGGACCCTTGAAAAAAATGTCTGACGAGTTGAAGTGAGCTTTTTTTTAGTTAGTTCGACTTTGTTTTTGCCAGAAATCACAGTTGAATTTTGTGAACAAACGTAGCAGTGGATGCGTAATTTTTTGTTTCACCTATCTTCATTCATTGCGAGTGAAAAATAATCCTCGCACCTTTAAAAGTTCACAGGAAAAATTCCTGTAATTCTGAATGTTTTTGAATGAAATTTTGAAAACTATAGTTTTATGATGACTACTTTTCAATTTTGGACCTAAAATACGTATCAAGAGTTCATCCAATCAGTTGTATCTCTTCGAAGATTAGTTGGATTATTCCCGTGATATGTTTCCTTGCCAGATTTCTGATTCCGTCGACTAATCTGTTTTCCTTGTCTTCACTACTATTGTGATATATCATACATACTGAAGTCATGCCAAACCCGCGAATCTCATTTCACTAAATTTGTGCACCATTTTCACTCATCGTTTCGTCTTTTGTGTGAAGTGGAGAATTCCTTAATCTTTCCTTGAAGTGAATGAAATGAGTGTCTTTGACGGACATGAAGTAGTATTGAAGCTGTTGGCCAGCACATACACACGCTTTCGATTTGCTTACATCATGCAAAATGCGTGAGAAAACGAGGAGCAAAATAGGCGAAGCAGAAGAAGGAGAAGAAGAAGTAGGAAAAAAGAAGAAGAAGAAAAAAGAAGAAGATGAAGAAAAAGAAGAAGTAGGAGATGGAGAAAACTGCCCAACTGAGAGCTTCACTCTCGTTTTTCTATTCCAGCCCAAAAACTAGTCGTCGACGGCGGTGCTCCCTAAACGATGAGCTAGTTGTTACGAGTTGTTACTAGTCAGCTACTTTTTTTCTGCTCATCGTCTTCTTCTTCTTCTCCGCCATTCCTTCTATTTGTCGGTGTGTTTTATGTCGAGTGATTTTTTGCGACCGTCAAACAATCATTCACCAGATGATGTGGTCATATCGTATTAGCAAATCCACCAATTACCTTTCTTCTCAATAAAGTTTAGGCGTCGACGGGTCATCTGGTCTAATTCTTCTTTCCCAGCGACCACATAATCATAAAAAAGAATGGAGACGAGCGGTTTTAATGGTTTTGCAATTTAATTTCCAAACCTGATCTTCATTCCCTATCTACCTTATCACCACAAAAAATTTTCATTCTCCTCGGACAATTTATGAGATACATTTCCTTGAGCTATGTTCAAAGAAAGAAGACCTTTCAGCCGAAAAGACTACAATTCATATCTCATGTTGTTTATGGCGTATCATCATCCCTAAGTAGCATAAATCAACCGCCTTCTTTCTATAGAAAATCGTTGCCAATATTTCACTAACTAGGAGCAATAACGTTTGACAGGCTCCATTTTCTTCTTTTCCCATAGAATTGTGGGCGTATAAATGGCAGCAATTTATTCTTCTTCAGACTCCTATCCTCCATTTTTCGTTTCAGTCACTCGCCTTTTCTAGTCATTGGTAGGCAGCCGTTTTCTTATCACTTTGACTTTTTATTCGGTCATATCCCTCTTATCTATTTGTTCAGTTACGTACTTTGTACTCGTCAAAAGGTGAGAAGCATCGGTTGGTTTTCCGTGTTCAGTTTAGTTATACAATAGTGTCTGGGTGGGATGTGTGTTCTGTTTGTGTGTTATTTTTTTAAAGCTTTTCAACATTTTTATGTGTTGGAACATGGACACGTAGCAATACGTCTATCATGAGAAACGAAAACCCTCAAGTGTTGATATTTTCCACTTCCTTATTCTCTTCCGAGTTTCCAATCTTTCCAGCAACATACTAGTATAAACAAAATATAGTTTGACAGCGTTTCGACGTAGTTCTCTCATTTCGTGCTGGCAGGTGAAGTTGTATATAGGCAGGCGGTAGTTTATAAAATATGCAAAAGTTTAGGCAGCACGGAAAGTAGGCAACGTAAAAACTAGGAGAGAAAAATAGAGGACGAGCATTTCGAGACACAGCCCAGAAAAAAATCTGTCGCGAAGTCTGACGCTGAATTGACATTGATTTCTGTTTTTTGTTGTTTTTTGTTCAATCTTGATGATGTGATCAATGTTGGATGTTTAGTGGCCCGTGAATCAGAAAATAAGAAGTTGTATAGTCAAGAGAGGGAGTTTTTTCACTGTTGTCAGTTTTATCTCATTTTTCGTACAGTACGTGTGCGAGAATGAGAATTACAGTTGGCTTATGGCACGGTATACACATTTCTTCTTATCTGAAGTATATCTTGCAAATATCCCTCCAGATAGTTGAATCCATGTGTCTTCATAAATTTATTTATCTACCTACCGTATACCTTTGCTGCTAAATAGATCGAATTGAGTTACCCAGCTGAAAAAACTAAGTTAGACTGACATTTAGAAACTCTCTCGTTGGAAAACATTTCAGAGATCTTGAATATGCGAAGTAACCCCTAATTATTTATTTTTGCCATGGAAAAACTTCAAATTCTAGATAATTTGTGCTTTCACTCTCACGACGTAACAGGCACAAACCGGCACAAGATTTCACCACTAATGCAGTTTGGCTTTGTTTTTCTGTTTATAATCACGTTTTTCTCTGAAAACCATTACAAAAAGTCGCGGAAACTACATTTATTTGTTTTTCAAAAAGATTTGAAATCCGAATTGTAGCAATATCTATCAAGCAATCCAAATAGATGAATCAAACACCTCAATGGTTCGGTACGTCAGAGCCAGTTTTCTCATTCTTTTCATCAATTTGTACATAAAATGCTGGGAATTGAGTTAACGGAAGTACAATCCTCCTTAAGCCTCTTTTATTTTCCGTTTCTCATCGTATTTTCCTAAGATTTACTGCTGAGAAGAATTCTACTCAAATACAGCTTCTGAATGGAAATCGAAATCCTGAGAAGCTATTCGATTTTTCAAAATGAGATGGGACGCCAAATTTATGTATGCGTACGCGGTTAGGAGGGGCCATCCCTATAAAACTACCTAATTCAAACATCCATCGTCTTTTTTTTCTTTTTCTTTTTTGTCGCAGTCAGTGGTTCTCCTGAGACCAAGAAAAAAAGGGTGGGCGCTCCGCAGAGAAGAAGAAAAAACAATTTCCCCGGCCATCGTCGTCGTTTTTCGTCGTTGTCCCTTCCTCGCTCCTTACGCTTTCTGTCCATGATTCATTGGCTCCTATTTCTTATAGTTTTGCTTTTTTTCTCGGTTTTTATGTTACATTTCCACGTCATACTTGCAAAAATTGTGACTTTTAAAGTAACTTTAGTTTAGCATTTGCTCGAAACTTCATGCTCTAGTAACATAGAGCAGACAGATTATCAAGGGAGGATTAATGAAATCTGGAACGTGTGAAGATGAATGCTTGACTACCAAGAATCAAGAAAAGGATATGAAAATATTATGTTCACTTCGGTGTTCACTATTTCATTTCACGTCATTTGCTATTGTGCGAAGAGAAAAGGTGCGGAGCAACGTCAGCTCCGAGGGAAACGACGTTGTAATTTAGTGATAACATTAAGGCCCCTCGCTGATTGCATTGATAGGTCATTTGTGATATTGATTTTTGAACGTTTAGTTTATAATCGTGCAAATTTTGCGTGCAGAGGTGTAGTAACCAATACAAAAAACTAGTTATCGAACTCGTTTTTTCAAAATTTCAAAAAAAAAACGGATTGTTGAGATTCCAGAATTTTTGAGACTGGTGAGATCAGTATCAATTCCACTTGAAAATGAAGGATAAATTAAAAAATTGACACAAGTATACTCGACCGTTGACCGTTTATCATTGAGGGGTTTTCCTCCTTAAATTGATAAATGCGTTGTCTCAATTTTATTTCCGGTCCTTGCGCCAGACAATTGATGAAACAGTAGTTTTCGTCTCTTGCTGCGCAATGTTTCATTCTGATAATTACTCCCATCGATCATCATATTTACTTTTCGACCATCTGTCCCGAACTTGTTTCAAATTTTGATTCAATTTACCCGATTCCCGTCATCTCCATCTACCGAAAGTTCCAAATTGAATATTACTTCTCTCTCAATTTTTCTTAATTTCATTCTTTTCCTACTCTTTTCTTCTTATTTAATCATTCGACTTCTGATGGGACGCCGGAGAAAAGGCAGGCTGAGCCCAACTTTTTCCGAAATGCTGTACACTGATCGACGCTTTGGCATTCATTCGGTTACCGCTCATCTCGCTATCTTTTCTTCGGCTTCCCCCGTCAAAAGTCTGCGACTTCCCTCATTTTTCACCTTTCGTTTCAAACTTTCCTTTGTTATTGTTATCTTCTTACTTTCGCTTCTTTTTCTTTATTCTCTCACAATAAATATCACATTCCAACTTGATTTCAGGTGACATCGCTTTAATGTCGGGTGGAAACGAAGAGGATCAGTTGGCACAGTGCCAAGCCTACGTCCAACGGCACAACATCCAACAACTTGTTAAGGAAGCGATTGGTATGAAACACCGATCGAAGTATAACCAATCAATTGAATTTCAGTTGTTCTCTGCATACATAAACCCGACAACCCGGTTCTTTTCTTGAAAGATCACTTCGAAAAACTGAACGAGCAACGAGCACAGGTTAGTTTTTTCAGGTTTTCAGCATGTCTCAATTAAAAATATCACCAGAACCAGTTCAGTCTTTGTTCGCGAGAGAGAGGGTATCAATATCCGGTTAAACCAATTACAGTATGTCCGCAGGTTATCAATTGCTGTTGAAGTTTTCGACAAAGTACAAACTGTCCAATCATTGAGATAGATCACTTTGATAATTGATGTGATTTGTTCAAAAATCACTTGCAAAAATGGAAAGTGAAGATGAAACAACTACAAAGAGGAACTATTCCGCAAACGGGGCGTGACGTAGTTATGGGTGTCGCTCGAATCAAACGAAATAAAACCAATGTTATGCTTAGACCCGGTCCATGCGTTAATTGTGACTATTTGAAACGGTTCTTTTTATCAGAAAACGTAGTGAAGGCATATTGCGTAAGCGCATTATAACGCTGGTGAGAACAAGATGTAATTCATTTCACTTTTACGGAAGAATAATCATCCTTCTCTTCTCATGGATTTTGTATCGGTTTGTGGTTTTGAAAGACATTCTCAAACTACATGCATGAATTAGATTTGACATTTTTGTTGTCTTGTTCTTGTTCATCGTTTCGAATTAAATTCAAAAAATTTGAATTGAATATAAAATCTCAATTTTTGACACGATCGAAAATCTTTTCTCTTGTGAATTTTCCGGGTCACTTCTTTCTTCGAGACTTATTTTTATATGCCAATCGCGAGAATTTGAAAGAGTCCACGTCAGTTTTCCTGTTTTCCCGGAGTTTCGAGAATGAGATGCAGCAAAGAGAAGGAGAAAATGCAAATTAGGTCAAACTTCTTCTTCTCTTTTTCCATTGCCTCTTCATTTTTTCACTATGAGGCTGAAATCGATGAAAACAAGCTTCTTTTTCTTATTTTTATTTCACTTCTTTTTTTCTTCTTCAGTCGCTTCTTGTTTTTGAAGGCAAAAAAGCTTTCAAGCTTCTGGTTAGCTCTGTAGCCATCTTCTCTCTGTGTCGTTTTTCGTCAGAGGACCTCTGAAGAAGAAAAAGAAAAAGAAGAAGAAGAAGCAAAAAAGAGGCACTAGTTGGCTGGGAAAAAGGGATGAAAGAGAGCGGATAAGGCACAACAAAAACGTGGAGAAAATAGAGAATGGCCCCGTTGAGACGAGTCCCAATGAGCCCTCCAGAGCTGTCCATCGAGCATCGAGCGCCCGCAGCCATTGGCTCAGCCGCCGAGCTATTTCTCTCTTCTTCGGTCCGGTTTTTGTGAAGAGAGAAGTGACGAAGAGTGAAGAAGGCCCCGAGGCAGATTTCCATTGCTCTTCGGACGATCTCTTCCGTCGTTTTCAACGTCTTCTTCATCGTTTCTTCTTTTTTCTGCGGCTTCTTCTTCTTCTTTTTTCTGCCAACACTTCTGATTTTTGTTGCTTCAACTTTTTTCTACCCACTTTGCTTTTGTCGTCTGAAAAAAAACACATTCTGAGGAGTATTTCCTTTTTTCGAAAAAACAAAAGTCAAAAGAGGCTAGTCATAAATCTTAGAGGGTCAGGTGAAAAGAAACTGTAACAGTGATGAACCAAACATCAAATTCTTTTGTTATTTGAAGATTCCAGATTTTCAAATTATACCCTACAAACTCCAACAGTCGTTAGAAAATTATTTGAAGTGTTTTTAGTCTTTAGTTCCAATTAGTTCGTTTTTCAAATTCTATCCTTCCGCTAGTCGTAAAACGAAATCTTCTAATTTTCGGTTCAGGGCGTATGTTTCGTATAAAAAGGACGCCCAAATAAGATTTCTTCACATTCTCGAGATTTGCGTCTTTCTCTAATCGAAAGACAATAAAAACTGAAACACTCGAGCACCCCACTTGTCCTCTCCAATTTCCACCCATCCATCAGTACATATGTGTTTCAGTTTCATTTTGGGTCCCCTCTTATTCACTCCCACAATATTCATATACATGTATGTATCCCTACATTTTCTTCCGATATCTTCTTTCCTCTCTCGGAAAATTCTGCGCCGTTTTCGTTTTCCAATCAAATTCAATAATCGAATAAAATGTGCCCCGAAGGCCGCATCGACGGCGGCCGGGCCGTTTTTATGACCGCCGAAGAGATAGAGAAAAGAGAAAGAATCAGAGTGGAAATGATCGGAGAGAGTGAAAACGAGTCAAGCTTTTTCGTCAGCGGTAGTAGTATATTGTCGTGGTTTGAGGGAGGGAGGTAACATTTGTAACGGTTTTTTTATTCTTTGAAACGACCTACTTTTTCAATGACTTTTTGATGCAACCGGTGTACCTAGGTTTTCTTTTTTCAATTCTTATTGTCAGTAGATTATGCTTCTGGGCTTGTTCAACCCGCTTAATTGAAATATTGAGATTGAAAATAATCAGATGACTCATTGATTATTTTTTCAATGTTGATTGTCTCATAATAGTGTATTGTGTCACCTTCACCGAAATCAGCTGACTCCTCCACGATCTCAAAAACGAAATTCCTTTCAAATCTAAAAATAAGATTTTTTCCAACATTTATTTTCCTGGTGGGCGGGAACATTTTAATAGAAATTCAATTTGAAATCCAATTATCTGATACCACAATGCACCGAGTGCATCCTCCAAGTTTTCTGATAAAAACGAAAGTCGGTTATCTAAAACTGTTGTCTTTCTTTATGTGTACAACATTGTTGTTCACCAAGACCTCCGTCTGTCTTCAATTCTGAAATTCGTAGTAACCCACCTACAAAATACGGGGAGACAAAGCTCTTTGAGAAATTGACATTCTCACTTTTTTCACTCTCACTCATTCTGTTTTTCTTCGTTTTTTTTCTGTGTTTCAACAAGAAAAACATTCGCACGCCTTCAATTAGGTCTCATGTGGAAACCCGGTCCGATTTTGTTCGTCTTGTTTTTAGCCATCTCACTACCTCTCAGTCAGCAATGACATACTCAATGTTTCGTCATCAGTTGTCGTGGTGGCCACTGTTTCTAACTTCCCTCCATGATTCGTATTAGTTTTTATTCCATTCTCTTGTTTTTCTCCACTGCCAGATTTTATAAGAAACGAAAAATTCTCCCTCTCGAGATTCAGGTTTCCATGGAGTTTTTTTTTCCAAAAACATCTGCTCCATGGATATATTCTTTCCCATTTTCTTTTTTCAGTTTCAGTTCAACTTTTTCTCTTTCTCTTGCTCTTGTTCTTTGGAAAAACATATTGATCGATTGCGTTTATTCTTAGAGGCACCGCCACTGAGGAATGTGATGGGGCAGCAGCTGAGCAATCGTCGAAACTCGCAAGCCGTGGGCTCCACAAAAAACTCAAAGAAATCCCCTACCAAGGTTAAGGTGAATATTTTGAAAAGTTATATCGAAAGTTCTATAGAATCATATTCCCATATTTATGAAAAGTTTCTTTTCAAAGACTTGGAAATTGGAATCAAAATTCCCATGAGGCTTAGAGACAACTTCTTCCAACTTTTATTTGATTTTCTGAAGGGAGAAAATGACGTATACATAAGGGTGCCAAGTTGTGTTTTCAAGCTTCAACATCATTCTCCATCCTATTACTGTAGAATGTGATAATAGTGAACTAATTGATAGAATAACATTAGGAGCGTCAGAATTAATGACGACAGTCTAGAAAACAAACCTCTTCATCAGCCATACAGCCGAAAGAAGAATATAAAAAAACAACCACAACACAAAATTCAGAAGCCTAGTCGCCTCCCTAAAAAACAAAAAGAAACCGCAGAAAATATTTTCAAAACCAAAGAAAAAATAATAAGAGGTGTCTGCCAAAATGTTTGGATCCCAGTCGACAGATGAATGATGAGCGGATGGGAATGAAGTGAAAAAGGGGAAAGGGTTGGAACCTTGATGGAGCAAAAAGAAAAAAGTGAGGCGTGGAGACTTGCGAGAGCTACTCGTACGCATTTGAAGCACATTAGACGGGCGCGGCAGCTCACTCGACGATAGATTGGGTCTCAGTGTGCTTGGCACTTCATATTTTTCCTAACGTTTTATTATCGGAAAAGGTCTCAATCCATTTTCGATTGCATTTCACACACCACCCTCAAATATGGAGTTGAACATGTATCTGGTAAGTAGGGAGTAGGCGGTATTTACTTTTTCTTTGTGTTTTTTTACCTACTGCGCAAATAGGCCGACTTGTGAGGAGGCAGTTGCTAAACGTAAACTAGTAAGTTCGCTCCGCAACATAATTTACATTACTGGTGGCCCACTTGATGCGATTCCCGATTTCCAATTTCCAACCTCAAGGTTAATGTTGTGTCGAAACAAAAAGTGAGGGTCAGTAATTGACTGAACTGGTTCTGGTCATTCAAAATTTCTATTTAGTCACTGAAAAAACGCACTTCAAAATGGTTGGTTGTTTTCTGACTGCATGCATTTCAGTTGTGATAGTTAATCAATTGTTGTTGTTTTAGGAAGGAGGAATTCCGGACAATGTTGATGATGATGATATCATCATCGAGCCACCAAAGAGATCCGGTGGACGCAGAACTGGAATCTCAGCCGAACCAATTCAGGAGGACGATACCGAGTACAAGAAAGTGGTGATTCCAAAGGATGATGCCACTCGGAAGTCACTTGAGGCAGCCATGAGGAAGAACTTGCTCTTCGCTCATTTGGAGGTGTGTTTAATGCATTTCCTGTCGCAATTCTTTCTCATTTTTTTAGTTTCTAATTCTAAATTTTTATTTTCCAGGAGGATGAGCAAAAGACCATGTACGATGCCATGTTCCCAGTTGAGAAGGCTGCTCAAGAGACCATCATCGAACAAGGAGAGGAAGGAGATAACTTCTACGTTATCGACAAGGGAGTGAGTGAACATTTCTAGGAATTAATCTTTTGGATGAGATCCGCTTATACTTATAGATAATCTATTCCTCTTATTCCAGACCGTCGACGTCTATGTCAACCACGAATATGTCCTCACGATCAACGAGGGTGGATCGTTCGGAGAGCTCGCTTTGATCTACGGAACTCCACGTGCCGCTACCGTCATTGCCAAGGTAATCTGTCACATACTTCTAGTTTCTGAGATTCAACTCTTCATTTCCAGACTGACGTCAAATTGTGGGCTATCGACCGTCTTACATACCGTCGTATCTTGATGGGATCCGTCACCAAGAAGAGAAAGATGTATGACGAATTCCTCTCGAAGGTTCAAATTTTGGGTAAGTTCTTGTTCTGAGGAAAATGAAAAAGAAACAATGAACTCGTCTCAACTCGTCTCATCAATCATCTTTCAGCCGATCTCGACCAATGGGAGCGCGCCAATGTGGCCGACGCTCTTGAGAGATGCGACTTTGAGCCAGGAACTCATGTCGTCGAGCAAGGACAACCCGGAGACGAATTCTTCATCATTCTCGAGGGAGAGGCTAATGTTTTGCAAAAGAGAAGCGACGACGCTCCATTCGACGTTGTTGGACATCTCGGAATGTCCGACTATTTCGGTGAGCAAAGATTAAAAGTGGAAAATGACTGTTTGTATTTCCAAATGTACTCATGAGCAAGAAAGTAAACTATGAAAAACCAAGAGAACAGTTTTTTACGGAAGCCTATTAAAAACCGTTGTTTTTTCAGGAGAGATCGCTCTTCTTCTCGACCGCCCACGTGCCGCCACTGTTGTCGCCAAGACCCATCTCAAATGCATCAAGTTGGACCGCAACCGTTTCGAACGTGTTATGGGACCAGTTCGTGAGATTCTCAAGAGAGACGTTTCCAACTACAACTCATACGTCAAACTGATGACTTAATTGGCCTATCCGCTCCTCTTCGTCCAACACTAACCTCTACTTCCCTTTCCTCATTTCTGCCAAAGTATTCGTAATTAATTTTTTCAAAGTATCTTATAAAACTTCTCCAACTTTTTCTTTTTTCTAGTTTTAGTCTTCTTCCTGTATGCCTAGAACTTCATAACTTCTCTGCTTTGAATTTCCTTTCCCTTCTCTGATTCTATCCGTGACATCTTCAAATCCCACCATTTTTCTTTATTTTCCCTTCTAGTCAGATGATGTCATTGTAATAATTTTTCACCCGGACAATTTTCTTTGTATTTTTTAAATTTGATACCATAGCCAACAAAAATTCCAAAAAAAAGCAAACAAAAAAAAGTCTTGAATTAGTATAGTACTTTTTTCATTTTTTCTCTGTCCCCTAAATCCCATCTACCACCACCACTTCTGTAGCTTTACAGATAATTCTTTACCATCCAGTTACCATCATTTTCTGAAAGTAAATAAGAAGAAGAAACCCCCATCCGTCTTCTCTTCATATTTAACATCAAGCAGTGAATGCCAAATCTTGTCTTTAATAATATGTAACATATAATTTTATGAGAACTGAGAAATGCGCATCCACCTGACTTTTTTTTTCATTTTTTCCCCTTCCACTTCTGAATTTGGAAATCCAACACCCATCCAGCATTGCGAAGTCTCTCCCCAACACCTCTCCAACTTTATTACTTCTTTTTTCTCAATTGTTTTTAATGGAAAACCGTCATGTTGTCATCTCAACCACACCCTTTTTCAAGTCCTCATCATTTTCCATCATTTGATCACATTTTCCACTAGAATCATATTTTCCAAAGTTTTGTCCCACCGCACACACATAAAAAACATTTTGTTGTAAACTATCTATAATGTAATCTTTAGAGGTTTATTGGACTAATAAAATTTGGAAGTTGGTGTTTGGTTACACACGAAAATTCAGAGATCTCATGGAATAAATATCTGAAAAAAGATTGAAGAAAGACATTTCTCTGGATAGTTATACATAGAACACTCCGGCAAAGATAATTATAGAATACAAATTGATAATTATGTTTCCTAAAATATTGAGTGACAACAAATTCCTTCTGTATGTTGTGGTTAGAACACGAAACCGATAAATTCTTTTCTATTTTATGAGGTTCAACAGTCCCATCAGTACATGCCGAATAATCCATTAATCAGGAAATCAACAAAGGACTACGAAAACATCCGTATTCCGTGTGTCATGGTCATCCAACGAACCAATTTCCCATAATCTCAAGATTTATTGTAAGCAATTTCCTAATAATGACGAAGAAGATGTGTATAAAATCATACAAAAAGAAGCAAGAAGTACAAAGAAAAGCATCGGGATCATACAGTTCGCAGCAGGGACTGAACAACATAGCAAGCGGTAAAGTTTGAAATGATACGTGGACATGGAATGGGAGCAAAATAAATGGAACTTTTTTTAGGTGGGGGATCAGGAAAGGAATGAAAAATGAATTGACAAAATTGAGAATGTACTTGGCACAAAGATTGACAAGATGTTATACAAAGATGAGTTCAAATGTAAAGTACGGGCAAAATAATAAATACCAGCATTTCTACACACTATACAGAAAATTATAACTTATTATTCTCAAAATGGAATAGATTAGACAAGTGATTCATTGGCAATATCTTCTCCATTAAGGAATCCATCTTTCCTGCGAATCAAAAAGTTGCCTCTCAACCAGGTTCTATCTAATCTTTGAATCACTGTCTCATTCTTCAGACGACGTTCACGCTGACCAATAGCTGCTACCAAACACAACTCGGCACTGTCAGACAGTGTAATATCGCTATCACTTCCTGCAGCCGATTTGGCGATTTGCTCGACAACAAAGTTCACCACCTGCAATAAAATAAACAATGAAACTATTGAGACGAAAATTTGATTACCTCTCCAGCTTCTGTACTCTGAGTGACTGAAAGGGCGATTTTGGTTCCCTTTGGAACTTGACACTCATATCCAACAATGACATTTATTGACTCCAAGAATATTTTATCCTCTTTGATTTGTGGTCGGTCGGGCGTGAGATTTTTTTCTTCGATTCCATTCAAATTATTGAGACTCGTATTGCTTAGAGCGAGTGCCAAGTCGGTGGAAACTTTCCTACGTCGGCGATAAACACTAAAATATGAATAACAACATTTGTGAAATTGTTCCTAAAAATTCTCTTACCTGTCAATATCACGATAACTTTGTTGTGGAGAGTTGAGTGCAGATCTTGGTTGTTCAGATTTCAAGAATCCATTGCTTCTTGGATTAGGATCATTACTCATCACAAATTCATACTCTTCGTCAGTATCAGACTCATCCCGAGATGCCAATCTATCACCCAATAACTCCAGTCGCATTCTTCTTCTCTGCTGAATTCTTCTGAAACTCTCTCGCTCGTTTTCTTCTTTTCTAACTTCTTCCGGGTTTCGAGGAAGAGCAGTCATGAAGCGTGTCAGAGGAATAGCATTTCTTGATACTCTGTAATTTGAAATTATAGTCATCCATTTAGAAAAATGGCTTTTCTCTTACTTGACATGCTTATCACGGGCTTCTGAAGCAACACGGCTGATCCAACGCGCACTTTGCCAGATTTCTTCGAGACGTTTCTAAAGCCAAGTGTTCAGAAAAATAGCCAAAAAGGAACAACTTGCCTGGAACTCAGTCAAAATTTCAGTTTGATTGCGATACACTTTGCTGTCATTTTCCAAAAGACATTTTCTCTGCTCAAACTGGGAAATCATCAGGAAATGCTCCAAGAAAATGCTCAATTTGCAGTACGAAGTCAGGAAACTTGTTTGATAAGTAAGGAAGTGAACTGAAACACACAACATGTTTATCAATTGTTGCATCAAGAAACTTACTCATATCAAAAACTGGCATTGGAACACTGTTGCACTGTCTCTTTGACTCAATGTATTCAGTTGTCTTGCTAGATCCAGTTGGTGCTGAGCAGACATCGTCTGAGCGAGGGAGGATCTAAAAATGATAAATTAAGCAAAACGTTGATAATGAAAAAAAGGAACATACCAAAAGCACCGTAGTATTATCATCTGGCTGCACAATTTCAGCATGATAAAGTCTGGTTCCCGGAACAAGATCTGGATCGATATCGAGCTCATTTAGAAGACGATGGATTGCATGAGCAATATCGGAATGAATTCGTTCTTGTGCTTTGGTTGCATAGAATGTCTCGTTCATGTCAATAGACTAAAAATGTTCGCTAAATCTCATAAGAACTACTACAAAAGGATACCTTGATCCACTCCCATTCTTCTCTTGTCAAGTGTGGGTTATCTCTGACACGAGTGAATGGCAGCATTGATGGAAGAACATCCGGTACGACAACACGAATGGAGTTGAGAGAAGAGTGGAGCTTCAAGTATCCGACATACAGTCCTCTGAAATGTTTTTCTCTTGAATAAAACAAGAGTGATAGGTCACTTACCGTTGCAATTGAATCTGACTAGCCTCATAGAAGTTCAAGATGTTCAACAATTGCTTAGTCATGCTATCGACTGCTGGAGTTGGCATTTTCTTTCTCAGAAGCTTGTTGAATGGCATCCAGCGTAGGGTGATGGTCTACAAAACAAAAACTTGCAGAATCGCCAGTTATCTCTAACTCACCTGGAATGTCACACTGGGCTCAATGAATCTGACAGTGAGAAGGAAGAAGCAGTTGTCATAGATCAAAGGCAAGTAATGAACGTGTCCAATATTTCTGATTCCCAATGCTTCTTGCATTGAGAATGCTGCGTTTATCAACTTGTTGCGGAAACTGAACTGACTTTTAAGGACGCATCATATAACTTTCTGTATTACCTCAAAGACACATTGTTTGAGTAAGCAGTTGGGTTGACATCCATAAGTCCGTTGATTTGATCCCAGCACATTGACATCTTGATAAGCCAGTGATGATCATCCTTTGAAACTGTTGTTACATTCTCATCGACTGGAACAATTGGAACACAGTCATCCACAGTGACCAACACTTTTCCTTCGGTGTAGATCAGAGCGGCAAGGTATACTCCACTGCAAAATTGTACAAGTTTATTACTACTGGTTCTGTAAAATTTTCCAGAAAACTTACTGGTTTATGTGTTTGGAGAGTTTAGTGCTTGCTGAGAACAGTTCACGAAATCCATTCTTTCTCTTTTTACCATTGACTTCCATTGGGAACACTATAACTAACTTGGTCTTAGTATTATCGTATGAATTTGATGTACCTCTCTGCCAGACAAGACTCTGTCTATGCTTTTCAACATCCTCCATAAGTTTATTCATTGACTCCACCCTATCAGACCAGGTTTCACGTTTGGGATCTCCGTCGTCAAAACCTGTACACAGAATAACTATCATATTGTAAAATGAATAGTCTTACTTGTAATCTCAATCCTTCCAGGCCAGCATACCATCGGCTTGGACTCTCCATTGACACCAATACACGTGATGGTAAAGAAATAATGTCTTCCATGTTCCAAGTTATGAAGTATAATTTTGTTTTCGAGGGGACGAGGCTCGATTATTTCTCCCAGAATCACCTTGAAATCTTCCGTATCAGACCATTGAACTGTAAACCCGAATTTCACAAATTGTGTGAATCATAATAAATCTTACTTCTGAATTTCAATATTATACTCTGTTGAGGCTCCTTATAATTGAAATGAATAAGTGCACGAGAATGTGAAATTGCTTCAACGGAAACACTTTGTAACATTCTTGGTCTAACTGTCTTCTCCAAAAAATCTTCCATTTGTTTCAACAGGCTCAAATGAATCTGTAGTGAACTGATTCGTTTGTCATGATCCTGAAAATTATAATCTCTGGCCTCAATCACTATTTTTAGCTCTGGTCCTTGTTATTCTCTGTTTTGAGACACTCACTCTAGAATGCGGAGCTTTTTTCAGCTCGGAGAGTTTGGCTCTTGAAATTTCCAGTGCTTCCGACACAGCTACTTTCCGTTTCTCCAGTGTGTTAACTTAAATTTTCTAGTATGTTTATGTCAGAATCCTATTTTTAACTCACATTGGAATGACTCAATTGCCCCTCTTTCCTGCAGAAGCAATGCGCATTTCACGTTGTTCAAATTGATGGCAATATCGAGAAGAGACCATTTAGTTGGATACAATTCATAGTTCCCGTTGACAGCGCTCGTGACGTCAAACTGGTTTTTGTCAATCACCACTTTCAGAGCTTCAACATCATTCTGCTCACAAGCAATAATAGCTCCTGTAACAAAATATGAGTTGAGCGAATAAAGTATAAAATTATTACAACTATTAGGTTGATTCATAATTTTCTGCAATTTTTCGACAAAACTTCGCTTCTATTTTTTGAAATCCAGAAAGATTTCTAGAATTCAAAATATTGTCAACCAGCATCGATGGTCTTCTGGCAACATTTTATTAGCTAACTGATTCTCTCCGCGTAGATCATTCATTCGAGATTATTTGAAAAGGAAATTTGCTTCTTTTTGATATAGCTCTTTTATTCGAATTTTTTCCCATTAAAAAGTTGTTGTAGTCAAGCTCAATATTTGTAATTAAAGAGAAGAATGTTGGATCAATACGATGAATAAAAAATAATCGTCCAGCCAGATAACAACAGTTTGTTGTGGGTTACTTTCGCAACACTTGAAGAAGTCATGTCAGACTAAAAACGTTGTTTTGTTATATCTCCCCGTCCTGTGGTCACGTGATTTTAAATTTATCTAAATAAGAAACGTGAACATCTAATGTTACGTCCCTGTCCTTGTTGGAAAGTTCTCACCCCTCCACCCAGAGTAGTGAGTCCCAGATTTGAAAAACCACTTTTTTAGGTTTGAGAACTTCCAGAGCGCGCAAATCATAGTCCACACATTGTAACTTTCTCACATCATTAGAGTAACAACTTCACTACTCAATTCTAACAGATAAATATCCCGACCATACGTGTGTTGGGTGGAAAAGTACTGAGAACCAATTTAGGTCCATGTGATGTACCATTTCACATTGATTCAAAGCGTGAGGTATGTAACGACGAATTTTCTGATTGAGATAAATGGTTTCCCTCCATGAACTATAGCTACATGAGTCACCCTAAATGAAGCTGACAACCTACGGGTGGTTTGATACAGATCAGCTTCTACGATTCCCTGCAATATTTCCCTATCTAGCTCTGACAGCTGAAAGAGAAGAACTTTTTCAGTCAGATCCAAGTTTTTTGCTTAAAATCTTTTGAATCAAAATGTTTTTGCGTTGAAACAAGGAGACTTTTGTTGACATACATCAGCAACTTCCTTTTGGCTGACATGATTTTTACACCAGAAACGAATGAAGACAAAATTATGTTTCAAAAACGCAAAAAGTTGCGTGTAAATCAAATCTCCGTTCTCGGCGGGAAAAAAAGCGACAAGTAAAACTTTGAAACTGTAACAAGTACATAAGTAGGTCTAAAAAACACAAAAACAACCACATCGAAAAACAAGTCCTATGCCGAGAAATCGAAACGACGACTGGCAAGCTCGAAAATTGCAGAAAATTATGAATCAACCTAATAAAACCAAAAACTTACTGACTGAGTTCTTAGTTGTCCAGTTTTTCTTGACACAAGAAAATATTTGAAATACAGAAACATGAAGTTTCAGATTCTCATACTGATTCATTTCACAGAAGATCTATCTCCCCTTCCCATTGCACTTTCAAAAGTACAAGTTCAATACAGTTTTCAATTTTCAATGAAAAAGTGCATGGTGTAATGGATTTTCTGAGTGAACTTTGTATCAGAAGCTAGATCAAATTCCAATGACACTATCAGAAAAATGTGTTGATCTGGTATCTTCAAAACATTTCAAATCAAACATTGATCGATTTTAAGTAAAGTTTGAAATCAACTAATGCAAATTCGAACATGGAGAACAGTAACATACCAAACATTGAGATCATATTTGTCTTCATTGCTTTTTTTTGCAGTTTCTGTGCATCTTCGGCTCTTCTCCTTTCACTGAACTCCACACTTGACTGTCTTTGAACGGAGATGCCTAAAAATGATCAATTTATCAAAAATAAACAGAAACCATCTAATGACATCATCATTGTTTTGGAAACAATTCAAATCCTCACTAAACTGTGGGAAAGTCGACTTTTATTGGATAACTATGCAAATGATGATCGGTGGATAAAAGGATAAGAAGAGACGCACGAGTGTCGCATCTCGGCGTTAATCTTGACGGGTAAACGGATGAAACAGTTAAATCAGGTCAACAAAGCATTCATCAATTTGACGACTGCCGCATGTTAAGTTACCACCAACCTGGCTGTTCGATTTTAGTGAAAATAGTGGCGAAATTCAGAAATTCTAAAGAGACATGAGACATATTTCCACAGTTATTTCTGACACTAGAAATATCATTAGTGGAAAATAAATCATTGGAAAAATCAACTGTCACCTATTCCTCCAGATAAGTTTTTTTTTTCTCTTTCCGTTTCCAAAAATAGTAACTTTCCCGACTCGATGATGTTTTTTATTATCAAAAAATGTTGAGTTGAATGTCTGTTCTTACCTCTGATTATACGTGATAATGAACGGAGTGAGACGGATTTGATTCTTCTCCTTTCAGTGGGTCTACTACGAGAACACTCTGGTTTAGCCATTTTCTTAGAGTTTTGTGAACAGAAAATTCAATAAAGTTTGAAACTGGTATGAAAACAGGAGGAATAGAGAGTATGTTCTTCGTTTTCGCTGTATTTTTTCTCACATTCAGAGATGACGCAACAAACAATATTGAGACGTCTTGACTATACGTCGTGAATTTTTCTTTCAATCTTACCAGAATAGATTGACAAGCAACGAGATACGGAAAGATAGAAACACCAATAAAAACAAACATACCTCGAAGAAGTGGACCGGACGCGACCTTCTCCAGTGCTCTGAAACAAAATGAAATGATAAAAAGAAGAAATAACTGAGAATTTGGAATTTAATTTTGTCTAATGAAATCAAAGTGATTCTTGGAACATCTTTTTTCGGTCACGGCTTTTCCAAGAACTCATTTCCTCTGTTCTAACCCTTTTTCAGATTAAATTGGAAAGTCGGATGACTTTTCCTGAATATTTTGCAGAATGTGTGGTCAAACGAACCTTGTGGCCGGTTCATCCAATGATTGTTGTCTGCAAAGAAGTGCGGTAGATGCCAATGTATGAGCAGCTCCTGCACAGACACTGATCAACGGTCGGCCCCTCGAATCGTCGAGGCCAACCAAGTATGGTTGAGACATGGCGGAAAATGCTCCTGCAAAAAAGTGTAATGAATTGTGAATCACAGTGTTCTTTTCTGAACAGGAACACAAATGGAAAAAAGACAAAAAGGTTTTTGTTTGTTTATTTCCGTATCGGAAACAAATTATGATGCAAATATAATTTTTTTTTATTTTCCAAGTGTTAACAGGCACAAAAATCTTTTTTGTCGATTTCGATGAGTTGGAACCCCAAAAACTATAACGGAGGACTAATCTTCTAAAAAATATCGAAAAAGTTGGCAATAGGTAAAAAAGCGTTGCCCGACATTTTATCTGAATAGGTTTGTGCACACATATGTGCACACGAATAATTCGGAAAACGAAAGATAACAGTTTCGATTCTGACCAAAATATTTTTTTTCTCAACTTTATCACGTCGAGATGGAAGAGGTCGTTGAAATTGATTCCTGCTGATTATCAACTCATTTGGTATAAAATAAAATTAGCGGTCACAAGTTTTTCGTGATAATCACGAAACTAAAGATTGTTGAATATGAAAGAAAAAACGGTAAAAGTATACGAATTAGCGAAAATGTGAAACTCGATTTTTGACAAGAGTTATTAAAAAGAGAATGAGTGCTTGATCAGGGCAGTTTTTGAAAATTTCATCTTTTGATTCCAGTCACCCGATACCGGACGGACGCTATCATTTTAAGAGAATGAAATGAAAATTGGAATGTAAAAAGTAAATATGGCAACGTGAGAGGACATGAAAAGAGTGAGTGACTTTCCAGCAAAAAATTAAAGAAAAGAAAATAGTTGTGATCTTTCTAGCAATGTCTTTTTGACGAGAGTGGTTCAAATAATGGATGGGATGGAAACAAAATGACTGGCAATTTGGAAACGGATGAAAACATTTTGGTAGGAGACGAGGAAACAATCAAGAATATGTGGGCGACGAAGAGGTGTCACTTCGATTCTTCCCTTTTTCGCACAATGCACCTACTTGCCGGACGCTTCGGTTTTCTATTTTGCGTCAAACTTCTTGATTCGCCGATAAGACAAACTATTCTGTTACTTCACGTTTTGGACAAGAATAGGTTGAGGAATGGAAAAATATGAGAACTTCAAACAACGAAGAAAACATTTTGAAAGATTGAGGACTAAAGAAAAACCGGAGTGGAATAGGTGAAACTAACCAAAATCACAAAGATTGTCCTGCTGATGGTGGTGATTGTCGAGGAACGAAGAGCGGATGACACTTGGTGACCTAAAGAATGTCGTCGTCTAATTTAAAGATCAATCGAAAAACTAAGAACTGAAGAAAAGCACAATTGCTTCTTCTCACACCCGGAAAAAAAACGAGAACAACTGATAACATAACAGGTAAACAGACCGGAGTGGGTACGAGCTGCTCGGCGCACTGTTCCTGTGACGTTGGGTACTTTTGTGGGACGAGCGACGTCGATGTTTGGTAGATTCGCATCTGAAATCCGGGCAACTTTTGAAAATTGGAAAATAGTTTATTCTTCGCTTCTCCCGTCTTTCTCACCACCCTCAATCTCTAGTTTCCCGTCATTTCTCATCAACAAACATATGTCATCTGTAATGCTATTGGTCTCTTAAATCAATGATTTATAGGTGCTCGTTCGCTAGTTGGGAGGGAAGGAACTGCATTCCATTCTATTTTTTTCTAGTTACTGGCAATTTCATTGTGTCTGTTTCTAAAATAGTTTTTTCTTCAAATTTC
Organism: Caenorhabditis latens; assembly: GCA_002259235.3. Taxonomy (NCBI): domain Eukaryota; kingdom Metazoa; phylum Nematoda; class Chromadorea; order Rhabditida; family Rhabditidae; genus Caenorhabditis; species Caenorhabditis latens. The sequence continues at coordinate 14,911,337 of CM056097.1, read as the reverse complement.
GCACGATCTTAGAACTTCTGACTATTGTCATTTTTGACCCTTTCTTATCAGCTTTTCGAGTTCTTCCAGCACTGTTTGTAGTCGGTTTGTGACTAGATTTCAGGGATCAGACTCAAAATTGGATTGTACAAATTGACGCTTCTTTGAGTCCAAAATCTGTCTGTGTAATTCTGACATCTGGTGGATCGGATGTTTAGAATAATGACGGGATGCCCTACACAAATATTTCAATTTTTGTGGGTGTGACGACATCATCAGTAGTAAACAACCCGGAAAGAAAATTTCTAAATGTTTTTTGTGATTTTCAGAGCCTAAAATAGAATAGTAAGCTTTGAGAAGAAATTTTGACTTTTTGGATAGGAGAAGAAGCTGGCTAGTTGAACCTCAACTTACCGTTGCAGCTTTCTTTTCTTCCGTTGAAAGAATATAGAAGTCGGTGAAAATTTCAAAAATATCATAGTATTTTCCTGATTTTCTCAACGATTCTCTGTAGAAAAATGAATGCTTAGTGATAGAGCTTTAGTGAAAATAAAACAGATGTTTGAATGAGACTGACATGAGTTAGAGGGAGGAGAAAACCGACCAAAAACCTAAATTCTTTTCACAAAAACGGGAAACGGAAAATCGGGATAACGGAATCTGAGAAGCACCGAGAATCTCAGAATCTCAGAAAAAACCAGCCAGAAAAACCGAAAAACATGAGGAAGTATCCAGAATCATTTATGGGGATTCCGGCAGCAATGCGACTGTTAAAAAAAGAAACCACAAACAAAGAATATTTTGGAATAGAACTACTTGATGTCTTAGTATCTTGAGCTTTGAGTCACTTACCGCGTGATATTTCTTGAAGTGAAAATAGTATTCCGACGAGATTGATTCCGTCGAACATTGACATTTTTCTGGAGTCTAAGAACGAAGAGTATAGCACGAATCAATGATCTCTTCGATTTCATTTTCACTCCAACAAATTAAGTTGTGTTTCTCTCCTTGACAAGTCTTCTGTTATTCCTAAAACATATTTGTTTCGGATCAAGTTACAGAATATATATATATATATATTCATAAGCAAAAATAGATTGATATATGTCTCAGAAAAGAGCTTCTGAAAAGAGTAAAGAGGGAGTAGAATGTGTGTGCACGTGCTGTCGCAGAGTTATTTGAGGTTCCTTTTGACTATGAAATTGTATGGCAAGATGATGAGGTTGATCACAATATAAGCAGCGGATGAAGTACGCACAAATGAAGTCAATTATTTGGGTTCGAAAAAGAGCGAAAAGAAAATGGATGGGAAAGAAAAGAGGATAGTGCGCCGCCGTGTTTTGCAATTCTAATTCAAAAGGAAACGTATGGAAGATTTTTCGGGAAACAGTATTCATATAATTTCACTATGTAGTATTCAGTTCTAGAAACCAAATAAGCTTGTTTTAAAACACAACTCCAAAGAAAAAGTTTTCCTTCACTTTCGGCACCTACAGTAAGACTTTCAACTTCTGGAAAACAAAATGGAGAAAGTGGGATTCCGGATGAATTCATCTAAAATTACACGTTTCCAAACATTTTCAGCCATCTTTCTTCTCTCACAAGACACGGAAATTACTATGGGAAAAATCTGAAAAGCTGTTTTTTTTCTTCTCTGCAAACAGGACACTCATTTTTTGGAAGATGACACGTGAAATTGAGGGTGGAATGATCGAGAAAAGGAGAAAAAGAACGGCATGAAAACAAAAGAATCTAAAAGAATCTGCCCCCTTTTTTCCGAGATTCAAAACTTCTTCTGTTGACATTCATTTATCCACATTGCATCTCATTAGAGGAATTCTCAGGAGACATGAGAAAGTATCTCTGGGCATAAAGTGTACTTAATTATTATTGTTGAAAACAGCTTTAATTAAGGGAAACAAAAAAAATGGACTTACTATTCGAAGATGGACTAATGAAAAAATAGACAAAATACACAAGTACGTTTTTGTTTCTGATGAAATGAAAAGTGTCTAGACGGTGTCAAATTTTAGAATGTGGAACAAACTATAAATTTTCTATAAGTCCCTACAAGATGTCGACATAAAGTTTTATAGCCTTCCCTTTTTGCGAGAACTTCAGTTTTCCTGAACACTACAAGTTCATTCTAGGCATGCAGAAGCTTTCAAAGAAGAAAATATCTAAAATTGCTGCAAAACTAGAAATAAGAAGACGACGAAAATACTCAGTGCATTCTGAATCCAACCAGCTCACACAACGCCCGATCCACGTCCACATATACTTCAGAAGACGGGATATTTACATTTCAAGAGACACAGAGTCCGATCAAAAACCTTAATTAAATGGTCACACGGCCGTAGATGTATTCATTCTGGAAAACTTGAAAACCCTTGAGCATGCAAAATAAACGAGAAAGAACTGAGACAATGTATTCTGATATTCGAAAGTATATTTTTCTGTTTACCCTTCCTGCTTTCGACCAACCAGCAACATGCTTCTTTACATTTGTGGTTAACATGCAAAAAAACTTGGTTGGAATCACGGAATCATGGACAATGCTACTGCATTTCCGTTCCGACAAAGCGTATGCGTTGGTTTGTGGTGGCGCCTCTTAAATGGGATAAGGGTGCAGAAATGAGATGAAACAGATGGGGGAAGGGGAAGAAGCTCTAGACTGCTCGCGCGGGGCCTACGGCCACAAAAGCGGATTGGGAATCCGATAGATTGGGATATGACCGATAATTAATGCAATCACAATTGGGCATGTCAAGAAAGCGAGACGTGTAGAAAGGTTTTTGTGTATGTGTCATCTCAGAGCGAGAGAGCTTTTTCATCTAGAGAGGCGTCCTTCTAATATGAAAAATGTGACACGTTTTGCCGAGGGACCACAGAATATATGAGCTGGCGGTGCGGGGTTCACCGGCACTCAGAACGAAAAACACGAAAACTGATGCTCTCGAAGATGTCGGTCATTATCAAGGTATCAAAAAACATCTAGAAGAGTTCTTCTTTCTATATTTGATCCGGTAATTGCCATTTTCTCAATTTTCTTAAATTTGTGTAAGAAACAGTCATTGAAAAACAAAAAGGAAAAGAAAAAGAAGTTCGAGAACTATTTTTAACAGTAAGGAATGAAAAACATTGTTGGAAAATAGTGAAGTCACACGTTTCATTTGCCACTGTCTAAGCTCTCATTATTCATTTTCATCATTCCTCATGACTATACTTCACTTTTTCTTCTTCACCAAAAAAATCATTGTCTGCCCTCGTAAAAGATGATGAATTATAAATTGCTTTTATAAGGTTCTCAAAAAGTGCTACCGCATGAGACACTGAATAAAAAATAGAGTTGTGCAATACTTGCAGAATATCTACCCGTCTAAAAATAGTGAGAGAGTACACTTAAACGGAAGTGAAGATGAAATTAAAAATCACACTCGGAGAATAAGGGTTTCACGCGTTATTTTGGATTTGTTTTTCACGTCTCAGAAGATATCTCATCAAATATTTGATAAGCTGCTGTCAAAGTTATCCAATGGAACAAAGACTAACAGTACACTGCTTTTTCAATGTTTGAAGTTTGAAAGATCAGCTGAGATATATTTAGATTCAATAAAAAGTGACCGGTGAGATCGCTTTCACTAAAAAGTTTTCACTATAAAAATATTATTAAGAACAAGGCAACGTCTCACAAAAGTTTTTGAAAGCTAATACTAATGTTTTTCGATTGAAAACTTTTGAAATAGCAATGCAAATGTGGAATGGTAACTACAGAAACAGGGACGCACATCTGCCAGACAGCCTCTCTATTTCAGGAAACATAAATCTTCTGGAGATGATTTTGAAGTGGTCATGTCTGGAAATCTAGAACTTTTTTTCGTGAGAGAAATCCGATCAGATGGTGTCCGCTAACACTATTGAATAGGGCGACAGTACAGATTGGAGATGTTGAAAAACATGATTAAGATGAAGGTGCTCAACCTGTTGACATCAAAACACAGCCAAACGCAAAGATTTTCCTCAAACCTCCGTATGACAACCAGCAAGTTTTCCACATTGAGATTATGAACTCTTCTGCTTGTTGGATCAGAGATGATATGAAAAACAATGTAGCTTTCTCTTAGTTTCAATTTTTGAAAGACACTATTTATGATCATCAGTAAATAGACCAACACCTCAAACTGAGTTGCTAAACAACTCCGTCGTGATTGATTCTAAAGACACAGTGTGGTTTTTTCAAAATATTTCCCATTCGACTCTTCCCAGTTAATAGTGATTCATACTCATAAATCTGTTTTTTTCTGCCAAAGTGGCTGAATTTCGTTTCATTTAATCTTCCTCTCTCTTCAAGCTCTGTCTTCACAGTTTCTATTGTAATCCATAGCTTCTGTAGTTGATTCACTTAATCTGGTAATGATAGTCCGATGGTTTGTGTGCAAAAGCAAACTTTCTCGCCAATTGTAGTCTACAAAATGTGGAATTTGAAATGCAAATCTGTTAGAAAGTATACATGAAGTCACATATATGTGCTTCCACAAGCAAGCCCACATAATTACTTCTGACAGTATCGAAACTTATCAACAGACTTTCTGACATTTATATCTTCAAGTTCTGCTTGCAAGTAACATTTGTTGGATATGTTTCTCTTTCTTCTGCATAAAAATCGAACAGTACATATTTTCTACAAGTTTATTCAGTTTTTCAAAAAACTTCAAAGAACTTATCAAAAAATAACAAGCTAAATGACCATTACACTTTCTTATACATCATTGGCATAATCTGCTGGGTTCTTGCGGTTAGCTTCGTGGTTGGTCTTCTTAGCCCAGTCGTAGAGAAGGTAGGCTCCGATGGTTTGTGGGATGTAGTAGTACCATTGATCCCAAACGTAGGTCTTGAAGGTTTTCACAAATGCCTGGTCCACAAATCCTTTATACGCCTTCTGCTCGTTTGGTGCTAATGCGAATCGATGTTCTCCGTACATCTTCCCAAGATTACCAAAGTGTTTTCCCATAGCAACTGCCGTCGGTCTCATCTTGGCCTGAAATCAATAATTTTCCGATATGAACCAACAGTAAACGGGGGGAAAGGGTGGGAAAAGGGTACGTGCGTCTCCGAAGGGGAGGTGCAAACGCGCTCTACGGACACAACGCGGCGAGACCTTTTCGAATAAGTGTGTGCGCCTTTAACGTTCTCCCAACATTTTTGCATTATTGATGTATATTGAGCGTTGAATAATATGAATCAGTCACTTTTTCTTCTGAATTTTGTTGTTAAAAATATAATTACATATTTCTTTTTCATAAATTAATCGATTTTTGTTGCAGAAATGAGGGTACGAAAAGAAATTCACATATTGGTCGACGCGAGTCTGAAGATGCACGTCAAAATCGATCATCAGAAGACACCAATGAACAAAGTGAACGATTTTCTGTTACATTTGGCAAAAATGAGCGATTTGCAACCAGCTTACTTCAGCAGAGTTCATATTGTAAGTTTTCCGTTTGTTTTAACCTGACATTATTGATTGTTTAGCATGTCGGAGACGTCTACATTCCAGTAGAAGAAGGAAATGCGGAGAAAATGATTCGAGAAGCAGAAAAAGTGATGAACGATGTATCGAAAGAGAACGATCCTCTGTTTTTCTGGAATACAGTTCTCAGTGGCGACGGAAACGACGACAACTTGTTTTTCATTATCTCCTCCGTTGTGGACGATAGAGTAAGTATTTGATCTTTTTTATTCAACAAGTAAAATTTGTTTTCAGTTACTCTCTATGTTCGAGAATTATAAGAATAAGCTCATTTTCCTGGATTTTTCCGGGAAAAAGATCGACATTTCTCCAGAACATAAAAGACTAGTTCATGTTGTCAAGCATCGCGACGTGAAGAAATGTGCTAAGAAGATTCATAAAAGGTTTCTCAGTGAATATTTGACGACAGTCAACTTCGGATTCTTGATGAAAACTGAGTTCTTCCCAGTTCTACTGCACGAGGAAGATGATTACGACCTGGAAAGTATCAAAGTCATCGGAACTTCCACGTTTCAACCTTTGGAGTCAATTTCTATTTTGGCGAAAGGATTCATTATGCCAGTTGACCAGTGCTACGATAAGAAAGGTATGTGTCAAGTAGACATAGCTGTGAGTTTTGATTAATTTTTGTGGTTTTCAGGCACAAAAGTAAATAGTGCAGCTGCATACAAGGTTCTGAAAGCATTGCTTGGCGAAGAGATCAACCCAAAAGTAAAGGAGGAAGATACAAGCGTGGATGTCAGTAAGGATGACAGCGTAACCATCATTGAAGATGACAGCAAAACGGAAAAAGTAGAAGATGCTACCGCTGAAGTTAAACAAGAAGTTAAGGAAGAAGTTATGGAGGAAGAGGAAGTAAAAGAAGACATCAAAGAAGACATTAAAGGAGACGTACTAGAAAAAGTACAGCCAATGCTCGTAACTCCAGCAAAGAAATCTAGAAAAAGAAAAGCAATGGGTGATGACGACGATGAGGAGTACACACCCACAAAACGGAAGACTACAAAGAAAACTGCGAAAGCTACTGGTCGTTGTGGAAAACGGAAGGTTGTGAAAGATGATTCTCCTGCTAGTGCTAAAAAGACAGCGACTCCTGGCAGAGGTAGAAAAGCCAAAAAGATAGTGGAAGAGGAGCCTGAGAAGGAAGATGAACCAATGGAAGAAGAACAGGCTAAGGAACCGGAGAAGGCTGAGGAGAAGACTGAGGAGCAGCAAACTGAGAACAAAGAAGAAGTGAAACCAGCTGAAGTGGTTGAGGAAGTAGGTTTTTACTACAAGAGATTGTAATATAAGAATCAAATAGTTTCAGATTCCTGATCCCGTGTTTCTTGTTGCATGTGCTTCTGAACGTCACACTGGTATCCGTCGTCCAGTCATTCTTAGACTTCGTGGACTTGAACAGCAAGATAAAACTTACTATGATGAGGAGACACTCAAGTTGAAGATTGAAGAAAAAAGAGCAGCCGCTGAAGCAGAAGCAGCAGAACAAGCAGCTAGAGAAGAGTTTGAGAGACAAGAAGCAGCAAACATGGAGTATGCACAGCAAATGGCAATGTTAAGACAGTATGAGTACGAAAGAGCCCAACAAAACGCTCCGATTGCTACTCCAATGGAAGACGATTCTCCAGAAAGTCCACCACCATACGACTGTCCAGCTTCTCCTGACATGGTTCCAGTTACTGCACAAGATGTGAAGATCATTCCAACAATTGCAACTATTCCACTGGAACCAGAAGCTCAAGAACCGGAAGAACCAGAAGAACCAGCAGAACCAGAAGAACCATCCGGTGACGTTGACTTCAGAACAACAACGCCAATAAAAATGATTCCGTTGGAAGCAGTTGGGACAGAAGAGGGCTCCGACAAGTCAGCCGATCAAACTGAACTGAATGTTTCAAGTGGATCAGCCGACAACTCTGGAGAACCTGATGCAAAAGAATCAACTTGCATTGTTGACGAGTCAGACATTCCAGAAGAACCGGAAGATTTGCTAAAAGTACAAAATACACCAGTCAAGACCATTCCAGTGGACAGTTGTGTCAAAGCTAACGACGGTGAAAACCAAAGTGAATCGGTTGAAGAAGCACCAGTGAAAGAAGAAGATGAGAAATACATCGAAGTTATTGTGGTGAGTATAATTTTGTTGATTTTAGTCACTTCCGAAGTCTGAAACTTTCTCAGAAACCAAAAATGCATATTTTTCAGCTCGACATGACCTGGGAGAAGTTCAGAGAACAAGTTGCACTAGCTGACGACGAGGAAGCTATCGAAGAACTCACCGAGCGGGAACTCGAAATGCCGGGAATAGAACCAATGCATGATTACACAAAACGTGAGTTTTCTATGGCTGTTCACTCACTTCTAAACACTACATTTCAGTTACCGGATGGTATTCTTCGGAAGCAATGCAATTCTACCTCAACAAGTTGTTCAGAGCAATGCGTAAGCTACACGATAGACGTCCTCTTTATGACAACGAGATAAGAAACATGAAGCAAATGGTACAGTATGGACAGAATGCAAATCTTGCTTGGAACTTTTCGATGTTGTTGCGAGATGAGGATAACATTGTTCCAGAAGACTTTCTTCCTCTCCTGGAGAGTACCGCTCAGGAGTTTGACAAGCTGTACTATGAGATTTCGAAACGGTCGCCGATGAGAAGACCAGCTTTGCCAAGACGTTTCCAACATCATCACCCGCTTCATCACCAGCCTCATTACAATCCTCACTATCAATCGCAACACCATGCAAGACACTCGTATGGACAGAATCCTCAGCATTTCAATTCTCATCACCATGGTTCACCACATCAGTCGCCACACAAAAAGTACCCACAAACTCAGCATCATTATTCATAATGTTCTTTAATATAAGAAGTTTTATATTGCTTTATAATTCTGTAAAATGATTCCAACAAATCATATTGATCCCATGGTCGATAATTCTTTCGGGTCCCCCCTCTTCAAGTCATTTTTAATTATTGATTGGTCATATTCCATTTCCCGCTGATCCAATAATGAATAAAGCTGTCAAGTAGAAATGTTATTTTTGAATATTTACAGTCCAGTGTTATTATCACTGACTTTTAAAATATCGTTTATCATTCACCACCACCTACGAATACTACTCGAAGAGCACATCAACATTTTGCACAGTCTTCTTAACTTTCCGGTTTGAATAGTTTCGTACACATATGATTCTCACTTTTGAATCAATCAATGACATCGATGTTTGCTCTTTTTTCAACATGCCTAACACTCCAACAACGCGTTTTATAATTTAGTGAAAGAGACGCAGAGAACGAACGAAATCCACGCTGGCGCTTAGTCAGGCAACGCGTTTTGACTATCGTTCTGCTTCTCCGTCGGTTTGATGGATTCTCTGAGATTCTAGTGGAAATCCGGTTTTTTTGAAGGATTTCTGAGAAACTATGGCGCTTAGGTTCAGAATGTTGCATCCTTTTTGAGGAAGTCAATTTTCGTTCTTTATTTTTAGATAAGACTATACAAAAATAGCCAAAAAATTGAAATCAAATTAAAATTTGTCTATTGTTTTTTTGTTCGAAAGAAACTATAGCAAAGTGATTCATAAAATTTACGCTTTTCATTTCACTATGCACAACCTTCCGCCCTTACGTTCTCAGTATTCACCAAATAATGCTTTTCTTGTATTCAGCTTCCGAATGCGGTGATCTTATGCGTGTCAGTCTGCGATTCGCCATTTTTGCCGTCACGGCGATGATCTTAATCCCAGTATTTATATTTATATATGCGGTTGAAGCACACACGTCGGCGAATGTGATACTACAAGGTAACTTTCATTAATTTCTGAAGTTTTTTAATAATTATTTTTGTGATTTCAGAACAAGAACGATCCTACGGAGTGATATGTGATGCAGGTTCAACTGGAACACGGTTATTCGTTTACAACTGGGTTAGCACGTCAGGTAGATTTTTTGAATAGTAATTTAAAATTAAAACTAGTTTTATCTTCCAGACACCGAGCTCATTCAAATTGAACCTGTCGTTTTTGAAAACAAGCCAGTCATGAAGAAGATCAGCCCAGGACTGAGTACATTTGGAACAAAACCTGATCAAGCTGCTGGTGAGAAATCCATTATTTATCCCAGAAAAAATTATAACGTTCCAGAATATCTAAGGCCGCTGATGGAACTCGCCGAATTACACATTCCAGAAGCAAAACGACCGTACACTCCTGTTTTCATTTTTGCTACAGCAGGAATGCGATTAATCCCGGATGAGTATGTTTTTCAAAGTTTGTCTCAACATGACGACCATATTTCTTATATTTTTAGACAAAAAGAAGCAGTTCTCACAAATCTCAGAACAGAGCTTCCAAAGATCACATCGATGCAAGTACTAAAAGAACATATCAGGATAATCGAAGGAAAATGGGAAGGAATTTACAGTTGGATAGCTGTCAACTATGCTCTTGGTGAGGCTAAAGCTAATTGCTACCGATCAACTTTTGAAATTTACAGGAAAATTCAACAGAACCACTCAGCCAGACTTCCCCGGTACATCGCCAGGACAAGCAAGACAGAAAACAGTTGGGATGATTGACATGGGTGGTGCTAGTGCACAAATTGCTTATGAACTTCCGGACAATGATGATTTCAACAGTATCAATGTAGAGAATGTAAGATGTTTTGTGTGTTATCGATTCATTTCGTTTTTTTTTGTTTCAGATCAACCTTGGCTGCCGAGAAGACGACTCGTTATTTAAGTACAAGCTGTTTGTGACAACATTTTTGGGATATGGTGTAAACGAAGGTGAGAACGGAAAAAATTATAAACATTTAGAACTGATTGAATTGCAGGTATCCGAAAATATGAGCACAAGTTGATGGAAAAATTGAAAGACCTGAATGGAACCGTCATCCAAGACAACTGCATGCCACTCAATCTTCACAAAACCGTTACTATGGAGAATGGAAACAACTTTGTTCGGAGAGTAAGTTTTTTTTTTCTTTTTGACTTACTTATTTTATTCTAATTTTGTTAGGGAACTGGAAATTGGAGCTCTTGTGCTGATGAAGTAAGGCAGTTATTGACTCCAGAATCCTCATCAGAAGTTTGTAAAGCTATAGTAGCCAAATGCTACTTCGGAGCTGTCCCAGCACCAAACATTCCTCTTTCAAACGTGGAAATGTATGGATTCTCGGAATACTGGTACTCAACACATGATGTTCTTGGACTTGGAGGACAGTATGACGCGGAAAACATTGCTAAGAAGTCTCAGCAATATTGTGGGCAGAGATGGTCGACTATCCAGGTGAGTTCTCAGTGTGGATGGAGGAAAAAATTGAAATTGAAGTTTTAGGCTGCTTCGAAAAAAGATCTATACCCAAGAGCGGACGAGGAAAGGTTAAAAACGCAATGCTTCAAATCAGCATGGATCACTTCAGTTCTTCATGATGGCTTCTCGGTAGATAAAACACATAACAAATTCCAGGTGAGGTTTTTAATACAGAAACGTTTCTAACTAACAATACGTTTCAGAGTGTGTCTACAATATCCGGACAAGAAGTTCAGTGGGCTCTCGGAGCAATGATCTACCATATGCGTTTCTTCCCGCTACGCGACTCTTCACGTAATCTGATTGTGAAAGAGTGGGTGTCTAATGTCTCGCCATCCAGTTTTGGGTCATTTATTTTCAGAACTCATTCCACGTCGGAGAGTTTATGGGCACCTCTTTTCTTCCTTACCGCTGTATTCTGTCTTTTTGTCTTGGTTTGCGCCAAAGAGCACTCATTACTCTGCTTTGATGATAAACGAAGGGCATCGTTCGGGTTGACACGGAGTCAGTATTCGTATAAAATGCTCAAAGAAAACCGAACATCATCATCGTCGTTCCTTGAGAACTTTGCCTAGTCATCTAGTCGTTATTACAGTTTACGTGTCTGATTATCTGGGTGTTAGAAATATACTTTTATCGCCTTACTCAATTTATTGGATGTTTGTGGAATTCATTTTTGTTTCAATTTACGGGTTCGTTTGAATATTTGTGATGTTTTTTTCTATTGTATTATAATCTATTTTCTGGTCAATTTTGAATTAATGGTATCAAGTCGCTTTTCTTGGTGTGCAATAATTTTAATTATAGAATGAAGATTTTTATGAATCGTTAGTTTTACAGATTATCTTTCCAATCACAACATGTGATTTAATATTTTTTCCGGGCATATTCGACATTTCATTTGTAGCCGTCCTCCAACTACAAACCTGTCACACTACAACATCTGTCTGTACAGACTACATCGTTTTATCTCAGAGGGCATTCTAAGAGAGTAATAATCTTATAGCATTTCTTCTCTTCAAATACTCTCATAACGGGTCAAAGTGCAGTCATCTCATCCACCAGCAGTCCACCCAGTGTACATTGTACTCCGTTTTATCGATCCACGATATGATCGTGAGGGTCCAACGTAGCACAGCCCTCATCTACATCTTTCTGAGAGTGAACAGTTGCTCGGGCCTCACGGACACTCAGTGGGTCCATGTACTTCGCACGCGTTGGCCATTCGAATTGCAGCCGCTTGTGCGGAAAAAGAATTACTTTGTTTTTCTATTCGATTCTAGTTTTTTCATTGGATACTGTGATTGCTATAATACTTTACCGACGTTTTTTCTGACTATGCTTTAAACTCAACATACTGATTTTCAGTTCTATTCATATACGTTTTTGTTATTTCGATCAGTTCCTTCTTGTGCTCTCTGTGACCGTGAAGGCACTGATTAAATATGGTACCAAAAACAAGGTGTTATGATAGTGTTCCAGCTGTCATTCACATTTCTTCTAGCATTCCACTATACACGAATCTTGATTGAGTCCTCTGGTCTCTTCTTTCACTCATCTCTCCTCATCCGCCGCACACATTGGTTATTACAACACTTTGAATAGATGAGTGGATGATATGACACGCAGAGAAAAAATAACTATGAGGTGGATCGGCTTGACTGTTCTATCCTACCGATGGTATAGTTAGAGCGCAAAAAGTGCAATTGTTTCAAAAAAATAATTGAAGATAAACTCAAATATTTGTTGATTTTCTTTGTTGATGAAAAGTAAAGAAAAGAACCATAGGGACTAGATTTGGTTTTTCGTTTTATTAGTTTCTAACTTTGTCTTTACTTTTAACGACTGCCTCTAAATAATGCAAAAGTACTAAAAGGGACCTGTGACTTTGATAAACAAAACAGTCAATCAAGTGATTCTTTTCATGGTTTGCCGCTTGATGAGACTAATAGACACTACACTTTTCACCTTGTCTATTCCTTTCGTTTTTATACCAATTCTATGTGTTTTAAACCGGTCAGAGTACACCTCACCCTTTAGATTTCTTAGCTTAATTTGATGATAGAAAACTGTAGAGAAGCAGAGATTCAGTCTGTCAGTCATTCTTCAACCGAATCAGGTTCAACAAAAAACATCTTAGTGTTGGATCACTTGTCGCAAAAATTATTTCTAATTTGTTGTTCATCTAATATTTTCAACTTCAAATAATTGAAATAAAAAGTATGGCGTCATCACCGACTGCACAATCATCCGGTGAGTTATTTGATGTTTTGTGTTCAAAAACAGATAGGACCTTTTACCTATCGTTTCCCTTCCCACTATCAGCTGATCGAATGACGTTTTTTTCTTCTAACTTCCCTGGCTTCTGGCGTGTTGTTCGTCTTCGTTTTTCTTCTTCATTTCTATCACAAAACGACTCATCCACACAAAACTTTGTACTCTTTCATCTCCCATTTCTTCTCATTTCCAATTTCACCTTCCGTTGCGACGAACAACACTAAAGATGATGATCATTTTTTCTTTCTCTTTTCTCTCTCACCCAACTATCGTACTTTGTACCGGTAACCCGTGTGTACAAGCGATGAGGAGAGGAAAATGTTAGACTGGAAGAGGACCCATAACAACAATTGGTCATCTGGAGTCGGAGGAGGAAACTCTGAACTGAGATTGAGTGAACCCAAAACGTTCCTTGCTTTCTTATTTTCTCATTCTCTTATCACTTTCCACGACGACCTCGTCTCTTGTTTTTCAATTTCGCTCTTCAAAATTTTTAGTGTTTTGTTTCTCTCATTTGCGACGAGACGCCATACAATTTCTGTTTAATCTAAATGACCAGAGCCCACTTTCTGAATTTCGACAAAAATTGGTGTTGTTTGTCAGGAACCAATTCTTACCTTCCTATATAAAAACAAAAGAAATAGAGGTGGGAAGTGGACAAAGAGGGGAACTTTTGTTGTTTTCTCGATTTTTGATACATACGTTGCTGGCTAGGTGAATGTATTCGTTTATATTCAATATGCTGATGTTTATAATATTTTGGGTCTTCAATGCTTTTTTGTTTAGAATCCCTTTTCCCAACTATATTTATTCTATTAACATTTTCATTTTCTAAAATTGGATTCTCAAACTATCAGAAAACTTTCAAAAGTCACAGGTTGACGAATCACAATTGAACCCACTGAAAAAAACGAGTGGAGAACACAAAACCAATTTTCATCTATTTTTGATAACTCTAAAGTTGTTCAAAAACACGAAAAATCCTTTCCTTTTCAAAGAAAACAGTTCTGATGTTGTTTGAGTATGACCAACCCATTTTACCTGTTCTTCCTTCTTTTTTCTTCATTTCTCTGTTCAGGTAGACAACAATTCAGTGTTTCTGCAACTGTTTTTCACGAAAAAATTATTACACTCATCCACACACAATTGCCATCACCCAGCATCGAGGCGAGGCACTGCTCAGAGCTCACAAAGATGTGTTGTGTATCCTTTCCACAAAAGCAGACGTTATTAGTGGCGTGATCTTCTTCAATCACTTTTTGTCTCTTTTCCTTCACCCTCTCACTTGTTTTTCTTCTATCTCTAATCGTTTTACGTAAGTTGAAGAAGTAGAAATAGAAAAAAGAAAAGACAAAAGGCGCAGACATACATAACTTGGGTGAGAGGAGAAAAAAGGCGGACCAAGGCAACCACGTGCTCTCGAACAGCGCCACGCAACTTTCAAATAAACAAATAAAATACAATTTGGTTTATCAGGTATTCTTTGCTCTGTCTCATTTCTCACACCATATTCATTTTCCTTCTCATGACTTACTGCAATCTAATTCTAAATTGGCAACATTACTGTTCGCTCTGTCATATGATTTACAAACCTCCGTTGTCTCACTGTCCTCAAATTAACTTTTTCAATAATATTTGTCATTTCAGAAGAACCTAAAATGGTGGATGAATCTGACGTCAAATCAGCCTTAAACGGTCATGATCGTCCATTTTCAATCACTCTTGCCATTGTTTTGTTAAAGGTAAACATCGAACTTTGAGGTTTGGACAGCAAACAAATAATTTTGTTTTCTTCTTGTAGATTGTGTTTTTCATTTACGACATCGTCACTTTCATTCCATTCAAAATATTTGCGGACCCAGCGGAAAAACTCGAAAAGTCGGAGAGAGTCAAGGTAACCACCTGGTACACATAAACAAACAATATGTACTCAAGTGTTGTTTAGGCGGAACCAGAGAACTCGGATCCATCCACTCCATGGAAGAATATCAGTGCAAAGGATGGTCTCATGAACTCATCTTTCGAGGGAATTCATGATCTTGGAACTCAATGGGAGGAATGTGTCCGGTAGGTGTTTCATGTTCTTCGATCTCTCAGAAGATGAAATCATTGAGACCGCATGGTAGTAGCTTATCAGTGTGTTTCATGGTCGTCGTTATCTATAAAATGGCAACTGTTTATGAGTTCTAGTGCTTTGTTCTTCGCTACCTTTGTACTCAAGTAGTGGCTAGAAGACATGTTGATCACAAAACCCGATTTTTGTAAACTACAAACCTATCATACTGATCAAGTTTGTTTTATTGCTGTATGGATAGCATACATCGATTACACATGAACGTAGCAACATCTATTACCAAACAGTGTCTAACTAAAATTTAAAATCTCTAGACGTTACGGAAACTTGTCATGCATGGGAACCCGCGAAGTCCTCAAAGTTCACAAGGAGAAACAATCCAACGGAAAAATTTTCGAGAAATGGCAAATGGGAGACTATCACTGGAGAACTTATGCTCAAGTTGACAAACGGGTTAACATGGTTGCTTCGGGACTTACTAGTCTTGGACAAGAGGTTGATACTATCAATTGTTGTCAGAACTCATTATTATTCATTTCAGGAGAAGGAACCAATCATCTTGTTTGCTGAGACCAGAGAAGAATGGATGACCACTGCATTGGCTTGCATGAAAATGAACTTCCCAAGTGAGTAAACCTTCTAATTTACAGAATTTAACTATCATTTTCTAGTTGCCACAATGTACGCGACTCTTGGAGATGAAGCTGTTCAATTCGCCATCAATGAAGTCGGAGCCAAAACCATCTTCACCACTGAAGCTCTCATTTCCAAAGTGAAGAAAGCAATGAGCAACGGAGCAACCTCCATTGAGAACATTATCTTCTTCGACAGTGTGGATCCAGCATCCCGTGGAGAGTCAGTTGATGTGGACCTTCCATTCACTCTTCTCTCCTTTGACCAGCTTCTTGACCGTGGAGAGCGTGAGTATTGTATGTTGCTTGGGGTGATCCGCTTGTCATAGTTACAGTTTTAACCTACTGACATCATCTACGTTTGTCAATTTATTCTACTCTACCCTCATGTCTTATGTTACCAATTAGCCGACCTCCTTTAGAGTGTCCTCCGCTTGGGTTTGAAGTGCATCGCAATAACAGTTCTGGAAGATAGCCGTTAATTTTGGAAACTTTCAGCACACCCAGTACCAATTCGCAGCAAGAAAGATGACCTCGCCTTCATTATGTATACTTCCGGAACAACTGGAAATCCAAAAGGAGTCATGATTTCTCATCAGAATATTGTTGCTGTTACTGCCGGACAAGCGTTCAACATCATTCTTGGGTAAATATACATTTGGTAGCAGAATCAAATAAGTGACGTTTTTCAGAACCGAGGATAGATACATCGGATACCTACCACTTGCCCATATTCTCGAAGTCTGCGCTGAGATGGTTGTCTTCACCAAAGGAGTCAGAATCGGATACTCTTCTGCTCAAACTTTGTTCGACAGAGCTCCGAAGATAATGAAAGGAGAACACGGAGACTGTTGGGTCTTGCAACCCACCCTCATGGCTTGTGTCCCAGCTGTAATGGATCGTATTTTCAAGGCAGTCATTGATGAGGTCAACGCTAACAGTGAACTTTTCAAACAGCTTTTCAAGACTTGTTACGAAAGAAAAAGATCGAGATATGAGGAGGGATACACAAGTTTCATTTTGAACAAGTAAGTTACCACGTGTAATGAATATCTAACTGTCTCCATCTCACAGATTGGTCTTCAACCGTATCGGAAAACTTCTCGGAGGAAAAGTTCGTCAAATTCTGTCTGGAGGAGCACCATTGAGTCCAGAAACCCAACGATTCATGAATATTTGCTTCTGCTGCCCGGTTGTTCAGGGATACGGACTCACTGAGACTTGCGGAGGAGGAACTATTGCTGATATCCATGACTTGTCAACTGGAACTGTTGGACCACCACTCACTTGCTGCGAGATTCTGTTGCAAGAGTGGGCTGAGGCTGGATACTCTCCAAAGAACGACCCACCACAAGGAGAAATTCTTATCAGTGGACCAAATGTTGCTCTCGGATACTTTAATAATGAGGAGAAAACTAATGAAGAGTTCGTTAAAGTCAATGGAAAACGATTCTTTGCCACTGGAGATATCGGAGAGTTCAGAGAGGATGGATCCCTCAAGATTATTGGTGCGTACTTGATTCTCACCTGGATTTCCTGAAAAGCTGTTCTTTGAAATTTTGATATAAGTATGTTGATGTTTCAGATCGCAAAAAGGATTTGCTCAAGTTGTCTCATGGTGAATACATTTCACTGGGAAAGGTTGAGACTAATCTGTTGACCAATCCAAATATTGACAACGTCTGTGTCTATGGTGACTCGAACAAAAGCTTCCTGGTCGCATTAGTCGTTCCAAACCAAAAGAACTTGACAGCAATGGCCGAGAAACAAGGAGTTGACACCGGAGACTTTGAAAAGCTTTGTGAAGATAAGAAGGTTGTGGAGGCATTGCAAAAAGAGTTGGCCTCATATGTTGGCTGTAAGTGTTTTGCGTTTTTTATATCCTGCTGCATAACATTCCAATATATTTTTTCAGCCAAGCTCCAACGCGTTGAAATTCCCCAAAAGATCTTTATCTGCCACGAACCATGGACTCCAGCCTCTGGTCTCTTGACTGAAGCTTTGAAATTGAAGAGAAAGAACATTGAAAAACAATTTCGTAAGGAACTCGATGAGCTTTACAAATAAACTAACGTTCAACTCAATTTTTCACCCGATCTTATCCCGTTTTTGCCATAAGAAATGCATTTTTACCTTCTAATCTCTTTGATGTAGTAGAATGTACAATATTCTTGTTTTTTGCTTTGTTTCCCAACCATTTCTTGCTCAAAGTTTTATTTTTATCAAATATTCAAAACTAATTCATCACCCATATTACCGAATCACAAACCGACGCGGTGGCCATTACTTTCTAGGGTTTTTATTTGAAATTTCCACAAAATTTTGTTGGAAGAATAATGTCTTGTCGTTTTTTTTCTTGAATTGTATTTTGTGTATAACGTTCTCGACTTTCAATCTCGTTTATGGAATAAAAAATAAACTATGAAATCGATTGTATTATATATATCAGGAAGGAAATCGTAGGATTGACCGGTGATTTGGAATGAAGGCACGCGGAATGTGACGAGGAACTGAAAATAGAGATGCTAGAACCGTTAAAAATCCACTGGAAATAATGTGATCTGGATGGTTGAGGCCAGTTGTCAATAATTTATGAGTTCGGTCTCTCATTCTCAATTTTGAAAAACAAAGAAAGCATTGAGTTTTCAGCGAAAATGTTCAGAGCCTAGTTCTGTGGGAAATCTTCTCGAAAATGTTTTTCACAACGACTGTAAACAATTCTGCTGATTTAAAATCAACATTTAGTGGAAATGGTTTGTTCCCACATATTTCAATTTGAATGATCAAGGAAGACTTGCCAAAATGGCCTAGAAGCGGATTGTAGTAAAACTTCTGTATGCTCAAATGTATTTTGTCAAGTACTACAGGAGTACTTGCACTTCTTGTGTGCAATTCCTAACATCCTTTAACTTCGATTTTTGTCTATACAAATTTTCTACAGATGTAGTCAACTTCTCGTGATTTTTATCTGACTCACAGGCTAATGTTAATCAAAAAAGCTGTTTCAGCAATTGAATGTGTACCCGCATCCATCCTCCCATTACTTACCGTTCAAATCACGAACACATTCACCAAAAGACGGATTATAACCCTGACGGCATTTACAAGTTCCTTCGATACACTTTGTTGACGGTCTACAGACACCTCCTTGACCGCAGGGATGTCCAGCTAAACCAATTGTTGGCAGCCTTTCAGGCTTGTCATCTTGAAAGGATTCTGGAAGAAAACACAAACTAATGAAGAGCCAAAATGAGGCACCCTTCCAGCTGATTCATGCTGCATAATGTACAAATTGTCTTTTCTGTCTACTCACCAGATTCCTTAATTTTTGAGTCATACACTGACTTCTCTATACATTTTCCTTCGAACTCTCGTTCGCCATCAACACAAAGACAAAGAACGTCTATGCAGACGGAGCCTCCGGAGCAGATTCCACCAAAAAGACACTCGGTACCAGGAATTCCAACTGGAACATAAAAAAAATGAGTGTTCTTACCGTATCCATTCACTGAGCTCAAACTGAATGATTCTTACTTACCTTTTGAGTCAGCTCCATAACATTGTCTGACCAATATTACTAGAAAAGCTGTGACTTGAAATTTTAAAAGCATTTCCAATAAAGGATGAAACGATGAAACAGATCTGAACGTGAGAAGATACCCGAATGTTTGCAATTCGTTTTTTCAACACCCCGCTATCAACTGTCATTTTTGTTTGTTCTTCCATTTGCTCTTTTTCTTTAGTGTTGTCAAACTGATCATCCCAATTTAGGTTTTGGAGTTTTCCGAGAGAAAAAAGTTTCAAAAGTTCATCATCATGATTCAGCAGACCTTATGAATGTTTCATGATAGAACATGATCTAAATTCGAAGGTTCGTCAAACATTCTAGACGAGTCGACACCTTGTACTTTGGACGATACCATCTGAATAGTTGAGTAGTCACTCCAAAACTAACTCAACTAGTTTTCTAATTCCGAATTCACTTTCTGGAAAATCTAATTTTTGTTCAATCCAATCAGGCGTTTTCACATAGTACAAGTTTGAAAATTTCAAGAATGGAAAAGAAAAACAAGTTTTATTCTTTCTGAAAAACAGAAAAAGCAAATAAAGATCACATTTTTTAGTCGAGTTGAATTTTTCAATAGAAATGAATTGGAATTTGAAATTCACGAAATGAGAAGAATGAAAACGAGGATTATACTATCATTTGACGGGAACTACATATATATTACAATAAGATTAAGACCCGACGTAGGAGCTTGGCGCAGTTCCGTTTATCAGAAAAGTTCGTGGGGACTTTGTTTCTTCGTCATGACGATTCTTCCAACTCCCTGTAAATAGGATTGAATAAGAATTGAAAAATTCATGTTATGAGACAACTCACGTCTGGGACCCCGCAGACTGTTCTTTCTTGCCCAAGGGAAGAATAGTGCACGAAACGTTGACAGATATTCGTTAGACATCGTACAGTATAACACAAAGCTGACGGAACTATATAGCAGCGTCAGCATCTCCATCAAATTTCCCACGGGATCGTAATAACGGTTTCCGAACTCTTCGCCATAGATCGCAACACATAAGTTGAGGATTCCCATTGGGAGTTCGACCTGAAACAGACATCAATTAGGATAGAGATCAGAATCGTAATAAATGGATGTTCAGACATGTTCCTAGATGTCCAGACAGAATACAGACATAAACTGACTAACCATTACACAGAGGAGTAGGATGATTACTAGCATTCGAGTTGTGCGTGGTCGTGTTGTCAACTTCCGTTTCGCTTTACGCTCGGAATTCGTACAGATGTTGGCCCCTTGAGTACGTTTCCAGTTCTTGCGTCTCCTCTCCACACTTTTCAGAGATCTTATAAGAGCTGTGAGTAAGATTGAGAGGATTAACGACGGAAGCAACTTGAATACAATTCCGAAAGCCCAGAAAACAGCAGACACGAGGAGAGGGCTTTCTTGATAACTAAGATCATAGAGCGGTCCTTCCATCTCACATTGTAAATCGTAGGCGACATGATCACGAGCGACAATTTTAACCTGAAACAAAGTCAGATGATTCCGAGGATTATCTACACATTTTAATACCTCTGAAATGAAGAACAATGGAAGGCTGATGATCGGAATGATTATCCAAATGACAACGTTTGCTGCAATAGCTGGCTGACATTTGTATATGAATCGATTGGCTTGAATAGGGAACTTTAGTGCGCAATATCGGAAAACAGCCACTACAATTGTTGTTGTGAAAGCAACTGAAAAAATATAGTCAGAACTAGTGAGTCAGTTGTGAACTCCAAACGTACTTGTATGAAAAACAGTGTTCAAATTGACGTTAAAAAATCTGTATCTTGTGAAAGCCTCTGACCACAGAATTTGAATGCTGAAAAGGAAAACATGTTTTTCAAATCCATCTCTGACTCCCTCAAAACTTACCATTGGTATCTATAATACTCGAGTAATAAGTATAGGAAGTAATTAGTCGCTAGGAGCCATTGAGCAATCGAGAGACCTGTGAGCAGAATGTTGATTGGCGTTTGCATCCGTTTTCTGAAAAAACAAACAAAGTTGAATTGGAAAGTTTTTATGTGAAGTGTGTTACCTTGTGAGCACAATGATATTGAAGACGTTGGAAACTGCTCCAAAAATACAGATAGAGATGGAGAGAGGGATATGAATTTCATCGTAGTACTGTAAGAATGACTTTCCAGTTGGGATTCGCGATGAGGAAATAGTTGCATTTTCTCGGCTCGACAATCCGAGCTCACTCCATTTTCCCATCTCTAATTCAGCTGAGGAGGACTAGACAGTTGGGGGGAAGACAACAGCCAAGAAAAGTTGGATCAAAATGCTGCAAATGCTCCAATGTTGTTGCCCATTCACCGCCGGATTATCCGAGTGACAATCTTGACAGAACAACGAGACAGCAGGAAAAAAAAACAGGAAGAAGGCAAAATAAGTATTCGTCGTCGTCAAAACGAAGTGGGAGGGGTGAAAGGGAAATCGGTGTTGGAAGTTCCGCCCCCCGCGGCCGCGTGCCCCCTGTCTATCAGCTAATTATTTTCAAGTTGAGCATTGCGTGGTCCCCAAGTGACACCATACTGATTCACTGGTCCGCTCCAGTCCGAAACAAAACAGAAAAAGAGAAGAGCCGCTCAAATACTAACATGCGGTGAGGTCGTAAAAGGAGTAACGACTTGTTTCTATCGAGCCGTATGCTCAATTGGCTATGAATAAAAAGTACACTTCTTTCAGTTTATTGCAAAAAGTTGAGAGATGAGATTCGTCGTTTTTTGAAAGTTGTCGAAAGCGTGTCTGAGGAAAAAATGGATTGATCCTTGTCCAGATTAGAAGTTATACGGTTTCTGATAAATTTTCAAAAATTCTATGTTTTCATTTTCACGACATTGGAGCATTGTTTGAGTGTTCTTGACCATAAAACAAAAACTTGATCAGATTTCAACTGAGGAATGTAAGGTTTCCCAGTTTTGGGCCTTATCGTAGCCAAAGCAAACTTTGATTCCTCCCTCTCACTTACCATTGCAAATGCATGAATATAACAATCGAAATATGTACAAATCAGTGTGTCGTTCATTACTGAAAGGCTGTCATTTTGCTCTATGATGTCCTCCATCCTGCAACAAAAGACCTTGTTGTTTAGCGAGTTATGAATGAGAGCAAGGAAACGTGAGGAACAGAAAGAAAGGAAAGAAAAGATCAAAAAGAAAACCTTTTTAACGTTATGGAGAATTAATAAGTTATAAGAGAAAAAATAGAGTTTTCTGGATTCTTATTAGAAATTTCGTAAATGGTGAATCTATAGCAATGTCTCTTGGGAAAATGAGTGTTTATAGCTAGAGTACAGTATGAATACGTAATAACTGACTAGACATGAGGAACTTCAGGTATTCCCAAGTTTCTGCAACGTCGAGGTCTGTAAGTATCGTCATTTGGTTTTTTGAACGCTTAAGGAATTCTAACAAATTTATTGTTGCAGCGAAGCGACAATGAGGAAAGGCACGAAGGCAGCCCGAGATAAATAATTTTCGAAACGGCACACCGTCACTCTGCTACAAAACGAAGGAAGACTGAGTGAATAATTAAACTGATGTTTTTTTAAAGAATTTTTTTATCTCCTTCTAGGAATAAAACGAGACGCAAAATTAAACAGTGATGTGCTTTTGGTGGAAGAATAGAGTCACATGTCATCAAAAACATAAATATATATTGTAAGAAGACGAGGGATGAAAATTTTAGCGTTTCAATTCACATTCTGTACGCGAGACGGCTTCTTAAATCCCCCACTCCGCTCTTCTGCACTCAGAATTTATGATTATTTATGGAAATCCTACATTCTTGATTTTTTTCGACGGAATTTTCAAACGAGTTTTTTTTTAACATTCACATTTGTAGGATCATAGAAAAGTGTCTGTTAATATTTTAGAAAAAATACATCACTGCTAAGTTTCAAAAGTTTCATGGTTTTTAGCTAATAAGGATAGAAACAGTAAATTCAAAAATCAACTGAACATGTATGTGATAAGTTCAATATGTATGTTTTAAATTCTAATTAAAAAATAATTTGAGAAAAACTAAATTCAAATAGGAAAAGCCAAAAACCAAACGTATCATGGAAATGAACGATTCGAATTGTGAATTGGTGAAAATGCTGGAAAATAGAAATCAAATTTTGTGAAATTATTCCCATCTTTATTTTCAGTGACGCATAATGAAATAAAACCAGGAATCTATTTTTCAGTTTTTCCCGCAGTCATCCTTTAAAATGCTCCAGAGAATCAGATGGTTACTGGAATGCCAAGAGTGGAAATGAGAAAGGAAAACGTGGCAATATGGGCCAGTCATTCATGATGAATTGAGAATTTCGGACTATGATTTTTAGTCTAGATCTTTCCCTAGATTAACAGAATTTTGACAAAGGACCCTAACACTAACTAGATTAGGAATATGAGCAACAAGTACCAAAAATTATAGAAGATAAATATTTTATCTTCATTTCCTTGTTTTCGTTAGGTAAAAATTGGTCTTAGTCAAGAGCAAGTTTTTGAAGTTTCAAAAAATGAGAAAGCCACAGACGTATTATGAGACATAAACAAAAGGAAAAATGCGGAAGAAGTTCGTTTTTTGCTACGAAAGGGATTATCATTTGAAAAAATCAAAGTTTCGGTTGTCTTCTATTGTTCATGAACTCACAAGACAAACGTTCGGAAGATGTTATGACTAATTCTAATACGAAGTAATGTAGTCTTGCCATATTATCTGAATAATGAATTAAAATCGAAATGCGTGGGAACAGTGTATCAGAAGTGATGGAGTGTGGTCCGCTCGTAACTAAAACAAAATGTGAATCTTCGAACCCTTGAATTATTGGTGGAAAAAACAGGACACAGAAAATATAGAGCACCCAAAATTTTGGAGGTTGCTCACGATGCTTGATGTATTCTATTTTACCGACGGACACTTATTTTGTTATTGTTTTTAATGGCAGTCAGTCAATTTCAATTAATTTCCTATTGTGATATCTTATGGAAGCTGAATATAAAGCATACAAAAAGAAAACGAGTTTGTGTATCTATATCATGTTTTTGTAACAAAACAATACATTTTTGTGAAAACTATACAGTGAAACTCTCTAGAGATGAATATAAATTCTGAGACATCAAAGTTGCATTTTTCTATGAAAGATGGTTTCAATCTAGGCAGAATCTCAAATAATGAAAATTCATTAGCTCGCGCTGAAAGTTCTCAAACTGGCAGCTTCTATCTCTTTTTTCAGAAATCTTTTGGTTTGACTAATCCAAAAACAAAACAAGGATTACAAACGACTGATACCAATTAACTCAGGAAAACATCAAAAATGAAAATGTTGACCTGAAAGAACCTTACAGATCCAGTTTGAGACAAAAATAGCACCAGAACCGGATAAAAAGGTAAAACGTGTCGCGTGTGTGTCATTCAAATAGAAGAGTATCTCCAAAGGAAAAACAAAACAATTTCATTCATTGAACATTCCAACCGAGGTTCGAATGAAATGCTCCGGAGATGCTCTGGAAAAGAGGAAAAAACGGAGATTTGTTGTTTCGGCACCACCCAAAAAACCCCACGAAGGAATCGTGCAACTAAAAACATATTCATAATGTATAAGATCAGATAATATCGCACCAGAATTAACAAGAACGGAAGAATGAAAATTTGGGAATTTTTCAGAAGAAATGGAACAAGAAAAAGTAGTTTTCCTTTCAAGTGGCGGTTTTCTGAGCGGGAGGCAGGCCTCCGAGTTCAAAAAATAAAGGAAAAGAGAAATGGTAATAGAAGGGTGTGTTCAAAGATGATTCTAGGATCTCAGGTTCCGTTTTCTTTTCTTTTTGAAAGATATATCTGACTTTTCAAAAAATATAAAAACAACACAACCGGAAGGATTACAACCTTCTTTCAAGGTTTGTTTGGAGCAAAAGACAGTCAACAATTTGCCTAATTCTCATTTATAGCTATTTAAATTACGAATTCTACGTTCTTGCAAATTGTGTGGGATGTGAACTTTAATTTTATGGGAAAAGCAAAAAATCACAAATTTTGAATCATAAGCAGCTGAACTGAAATGTTTGAAGATAAAATTTTAAAGTTTTTAGAAAAGAAGAAACTCAAAAATCAACTTCAAAAGTTTCTAACAATCACCTGTTTGAATTCCAGGTAGGGCAAACTTCATATGTTAACATTGAGCTCCGATTCTGAAAACCGCTACGAAAAATTGGTTTAAGTAGCTCAAATCAATTGTGAACTAGATCGAAAAATCCAGAAGACATAAACAGACAGAAAAAACAATGACTGGATGTTTTGCGAAACCTCAGGAAACCTGACATATGTCAACTCATAAAAGACGGAGAAAAAACGAAAAAAAAAGAAAGTGATGATCGAACATAAGCTAGTCTGCAACTTTTAGTGAAGATACATTGTCTAAAACTATTGGTTAAAAAGAGCTGTAATGTGAGTCGGAAGAGAAAACAAACACCAACCCCTCCCGCCATCAGAAAAAATGCTCATGAAATTCACACCTCGACTGGAATTCAATTTGAATTCAAGCGGCACCACGGAACACAAAACTCAAACTAATAACAAACTGACCACACTCGATTAACCAATATTTATATTTAGAAATACTGGTGTTGCATAAACCATCAATTATAAGTTCAAAAAAGAATATTGCAAGAATAGATACCTACGTAAAACATTCAGCTAAAATAAGTTACATACTACGTGCGGTATCGCGATGCAAAACGTTGGAAAAGTTGGAATTGTTTGATCTGAAGAAGTAATTAAGAGTGATGTGATAATTAAAATTTTCATCTTCATGAAGTTTATGAAGTTTACCAAAGTGGGTAGAAACAGAGTGACTCGAGAAGAGATCAACTATTTTTTCGAAATTTTCTTTTTAAATTGGATTAAAATTTTGGGGGTGAAAACCAAAACTTTCATTTGATCTTGTCGATTCTTTTCGATCTATGAGAGATTGTTTCGAATAGATTTGAGGAAGATTTTGATTAAACTATTGTTGGTAAATTTTTCAGTCACAAGAAACTGAGATCTTTGATATATCATTTTCATTATTTATATTTGGAACTAGACAGTTAGATTGTCCGAAGGGTTTTGCAAAACAGCAAACATGCCTACGACTATTTTCATAATAAAATAAAATACTCCCTTGCTTCATATTTCAGAGCAGTTCCAATTTTTTTTGCCAGAACGTTCTCCTGCCAACTTTAAAGGAAGAAAAACCGCACTCACAAAAGATTTGAAAACTTTTTCATTTCCGGTCATTTTAAAAGTCTAATTGAGACGTGTCTGGTCGTGACCTCAGTAGTCATTTTCATTTTAACTATGAACTCTAATGGTTAAACGAGAATTGGAGTTCTCTTGTCTAGAAATGTCAATTACACACACAAAGCGCCAAGCGTTAATGAACTTCTCATCTGAAGTTACCAGAAAATGTGTGACGGATGAAAAATAAAAGAGAATGGAAAAAATGAAAAATAGGTGTCCAAAAGGAGTGAACGTATTTTCAGTTCTCTTATTCATAATCGTAATCAGTACAATAAACGGATAGAATACTCATAGTTTTACGTATGCAGTATCGGTTTGCGTATATGTGTAGAGGATGATGTGTATCCTCCCTGACTATAAATATTTGGACTCAATAAGGAAGAAATTAAACCGGAAAACAACAGAGAGAAAGATGAGATGCACACAGCAAATGTGCCACGTTCTCATTGTCAAAGTAGACTGAACTATCGCTCTCGAAGATTTGTGCATCACATCCTATTAATTCACAAAACAAAATATTAACAGAAATGATGTTAATAATAACTATGAGTAATGGAACGTTTGAAAAATTCTTTAAAAAATGGAAACTCAGCCCAACAACACTTATATATTCAGTCAGGTGAAGAAGACACAAACTTGTTCATTTAAGTTTTGCAGAGAACCATTTCCGTTCTTTTTCATTCTCCACCTTCAATTTTTGAGGTGCAACGTCATTTTAAAATTGAATCCTTATTAAAACAAAATAGACTATTATTATTCATGAAAGCACAAAATAAAAAAGAGCGAGGCTTCGCTCCAGGAAGATCTAGCAGGCTCTACGATCTTTGGAAATATATAACAAATTTGAATTTATTCTAGTTTAGTGCTATCATGAACTGCGAAAAAGAGAAAATTGGGAAAATATGTAAATTTCAAGAGTAGGTATGTCCACTATGGTGAGTGAAGAACATAGATTAATCGTATTGCGTTGGTCATCCAACCCACCCTCACACCGACCTTGTTAATCCCCTTAATCTTGATGTGTGACAAGGGTAACAAGTAATTACAAAACGTCCAAGGAATCTTCTAACTTCTTATATTCATTAAACATAAGGATGATATTGGCAAAAGTTTCTTTTTTTCGACAATGTGAGAACAAAATACAACACAAGATTTGACTGGAAAACCAGAAATTGTACTGTTCCAGACAGGAAAATAAGATATTTGATCGTTCAAGTACTTGATAAAGAATTATTAGAATGACAACGAAAAATTATATTTGTATTTTATGAAAAACTACTATAATCTCATTATTTACATATTATTATGACTCGTGAACACGGTTCAAAAAGTGAACTTGTGGACTAAACAGGTGGAAATAAAAATGTTATTTATTTTGACAGAGGTTATGTAAAATTATTGCGTGGATATAAATCTGATAATTTATCAACAAAAACATTTGTCGTTCTCAGAAAAATTGAAGGATAATCATGAGGAAATCACTTTGTAGCCTCTCTGACGGATGTAGGGGGCAGCAAGAAAGAAAGTTCATACAAAGAAACGTTTGCATATTTGGAAAATTGAATTTTAAATAATTCTAACTATGAAATGATTAAAAGTGGGCAAGGCTTACATCACTTTAGGAAAAAAAACTGTTCAATAGAATGGATCTTATGTGAAGAAAAAATGGAGAAATGGTATGATTTGTCATGGGATGATGTGTTAAAAACATTTGACGCCTGGAGAAAACAATTTCTGAAAAGAGAAAGTCAAAAGTACACAATCCCAACACAATGACACAAGCATTTTTTTTAACTGGGATTTTGAAAAAGACAAGAAATCTAAGAAACCACTACCTGTCTGGAAAAATGAAACTGGTGAGTGACGAAAATTTCCTCCGTATTACGACATCCGTTTTCAAACTTTTCAGTCTATAATTTTCAAACAAAGTTCTCAAGCTGAAACTATTTTCAGAAGTAAAATACGCCGTCATTATATTTAATCACCAGCCTGGCTGCCGCGCCTTCGGCGCTTCATCCGGCTGGCCTCTCCTTATTTACTTGTTCACATCCTCAGAAATGTGTCCGCGTGGCCGAGTGGTCCAAGGCGGCGGTCTCTGCGCAAAGAGCGCAAGTACGGTTTTGGGCCCGGCCGCCTTTCTTTCTCATTTCTCAAAAATTTGCGGACATTGGGACAGATGGACAGACTCCACATGCGTTTTATATATAAGAATGATAGTTAGAAAGATAAAAAAGTGATCGCTGCACAATGTGAAACAATGTCATTCCTTGGGAAGTGTTCCAAGGTTTTCACCCCAGGCAGTAAATATCAGCTGCTCTGATTCAGGAACCACGCTGACTCCGCCCGAACATAAAAACAATGCAACACGAAGGAACATCTGTGTTTCGTTATAAACGAATGTATCAAACCAACCGAGATCGAAAACCTAGTTGTTTTTCAGACCCAACTTTTAAATGTTGGATTTGAAAAAAAAACACAGAACTGCTAATTTGTGGGAACACTGAAATTGAAAAATCTTTGTGAACACTCCTATTTTCATGAATTAGCCCAGATCAAAAATTAAAAATACCCTGGAAACACGTCGCACACTTTATTACTGCCACAGCGAAGAAGTATCGGAAAATTGGAAATCAGGGAGGAGAAAAAACAAGGAGAGGAAGTAAAATGGGGAGAGGAAGATAACAAAGGAAATTGGCTCAGTGATTGGATAATTGTCTCATTTGTGTCGATTTGTTTGATATTTCGTTGTTACATTTTATCAGGTCAGTGTACATTCATAATTCAAGGAAGAAAATAAGGAACAGAAGAAGAAAAGCAAGAGAAAGGTCGGAAATGAGGATTGATCAAAATGAAGAGCGTCAGTCTGGCGAGCCGTCGTCATCATTTTCCAATACGCGGAGTGTAGAAGAATGCTCGTTTTCCAACGCGGGCCATGTAGAGCCTTTTTTGAACAGAGTTCGGTGGGCCATGATGACGTGCACCCCTACAATTAAACATTTGTTTTTTTTTTGTTTTCAGCTTAAGTGATTACTTCATAACGTTGCTCCGTTTTCCAACTCTTGGGTATGGCACCAAGAGTGCAGATGATGGATGTGGGGCTCGTGCGATTCTTTGCAAGGAGTAGTCTGAACTTTATACTATAATTACCACCAGTAGACAGAAAATGTAGCTTCTGGTGTATTCATGCACTTTGATTTTTTGCTGACATTAAGTACTAATAATTTTGCTTCCTATTAAATCAGGATTAAAATATTAATTTATCCTGTAAGCAAGGGGCGCGCCACTATAGGCTTTCAATTAAGTCATCTCAAACTTACCGTTATAGTCTAGAGCTGTGACAGGGACGGCGGTGAAGATGAGTAAAGTGGCGACCAACCAAAGTAGCATGGTTTCTGAAGAAGTTTGAAAGTGTATGTCAATTGACAGAGTCCGATGAACTCGGTCAGTCAACAAATAATAATGATTTGAAATCTCTCCTCTTCGAGGCTCGGGGGCTGTATAAAAGTTGTCGAAGCGACAAAATAAGCTTCAAACTCCACCTTTTTTAATTTCCGTTTTGGGTGGAGAATCGCCCGTCGCCCCTGGCCTTATGACGATTCGGCTTAGCTCCACTGATATACAACACCTACTCATCTGTTATCCGAAAAAGTTCATCGAGGTGATTTTCCTTTCTATTTTCAAAAGGAAATGAGAGAAGACTGGAAAGGAAGCGAAAAGCGAGTGAAATCACTATTTCGTCCTGTTTGCTCTTTGACAAAAGCGAAAATCTTACCTGGAAAGGATAAATCCGATTTGTGAAATGGGGAGACTGAATCGTCAAAATAAATGTGGATTTTCTTTCAGTCGTCACTCCAGGCATACGTTTATAGACGTCTACACACGGTCGTAAAGAAAAATTCAGATTCAGACACCCACATTTCCTTTTTAGTAAATGAATCACGCCACCTTTACACAATTCATGAGTAAAACCAAACAAGGTGTTGTGAACGGGATTACGGTCATAGCTTCTGAAAGAAATTGACCGTAACAACGGTCACAAAACCTTGATGGTTTTTTTTTGAGAATTTCATTAGGAATTAGAAGAGAGCTAAGGAATATTCAGACGAAGAAAGGGAGAATCGAAGACTCTGTGAAGCCAAATTGCACTGATTGGAAATGAGCAGCAGCAGTTAGACTTTCGATGTTTGCCACACGGATTTTGGCGGACCCGCCCCGTTTGTCGATGGATTATTTGTTGCGTCTTCCTCATTCCGCCACACAGTTCTCTCTCGGAGGGTACAGATTCGTACAAAAGGATTAGGAGCATTCTTTGGAAACAACTGCACTCCTTGCACTTTGCAAATGATTAGAGGCGCTTTGACAAGAAAATTAGTCGACAGTCGATTTGACTAGTTTTTCAGGTCTATACGTAAACAAATGTTAGAAAAATGATTGAAGGTGATTCATGGTTCATCAAGACTGTTTCTGAAAGATGTGAAAAGTTATAAGGTGTCCGAAAATACTCATGTCTCATTTATCTTCCATAACACAAGTAATCAAACCAATGAACAACTGATTAAGATGTGGTCCAGCAGGTGTTATTAATTTCTGAAAATAAAGTAAACTTCCTTTATAGTATTTCCATCATAGTAAAAACATTCAGGCGTTCTGCATGAAATCTGTGAATCATCGAATGCACAGGAAAAACTTTATCATTTGAAAAATTGTGAGTTTGCGATTACGTGTAAGCTATGAATGTGAAATCGGACTATGAATATTTCAAAAGAAATTGTGAACTTGTTGCAGGTACCCACATCATAAAAACTCTCGATTTCTTTTTCAACTTAACTTCAATGACCTTGACTTTTCAATAAACAATACATCACTAAATTTTAGCTACTTTGGAAGTGTATATCACAACTCTTCTCAATTTTGGTATTCTAATTTCATGTTACTGGTTATATCTACTCTGGAACAGACATCAGAGGATAACCATATTTTCCCGCTGCTTT
Source organism: Caenorhabditis latens (assembly GCA_002259235.3). Taxonomy (NCBI): domain Eukaryota; kingdom Metazoa; phylum Nematoda; class Chromadorea; order Rhabditida; family Rhabditidae; genus Caenorhabditis; species Caenorhabditis latens. The sequence goes on along the minus strand of CM056097.1, from coordinate 14,879,694 downwards.
TTCAAAATCCAATTTTCTCAATTACCGACTGCACAACATATTTGGATCCTCAGCTCACATTATATCTTTGTGTTCCTGCATTCTTCTTTTCGTTTCAAAAGAAAACAATTCATTTTTTGGGTTTTCCAATTAATTTTCAATATTTCTCTCGCAGTTTTTCTTTCTCTGAACTGCCGTAAATTGAGGTGGGAAAAAGAAAACTTCGATGAAAAAGTGAACTCTTTTTTCAATTAATAATGCATGAAAAATGTTTCACAGATGAGAGAAATAAAGAGGAAAAGTTGGATGGAGTCTATGATGACTCTGCTTTTTATGGTTCGAAGCTCACGGACGTGAATATGAAAGCAAGAAGTAGAATTCATAATTCTGGAACCTTGCCGTCAGCCCACGCTCATTTTCAACAAAAGCTGTCTCGTGTGATACGCAAATTGGAAAAAAAACGAAAGGAGCGGCAGACGGACGCCATTATTTCTTTTTGGTTCTCCTTAACCGCAAAATATGAATTTATTGTAAAACCATTGTTTTGTTGTTCTCGAGTTCAGGGTAGAGTAATGACGTTTTACTGTTCCTCTCGCTTATTCAGATGTCAGACAATGTTTGGGTAAAAACCAAAATCACAATGTATCGAAAAATTGAAGTTTTTCATGATAGACCATTGATTAGTAGCATTTCTGCGATAATTGTAATTACTATTTTTTACACAAAAGCTTCTTACAACTCCTCCTATTTCTTTTTCTCTTGTCCGGGAAAATCACATATTAAAATGTTTCGAATATATCCTAAGAAACGTGTTAAAATAATATTTTACCAGTTTTTTGTATATTCTTACGGTTCACTAGTTTTATCACTGTTTACGTCACATCAGATCACCCAATTTTCAACATGTTTCAATTTTCAATATGTTTTCAAACATCTCAAAATTTCTTAGAAAACCACATAAAACCCATATAACCACGATACTACATAATTACTTTTCTACCCACGTGAGCACATTCTCTGCTTCTCTTGTTGTGATATAATATTGTTTTATTTTTGATGACTTTTTTCCGAATATCATTCCTGCTAACGACTGCGGAAATAATGTGATCCGCCTACGACAGCCCACTAAACCCAATGACATTCTGTCGGAGCCGTCTTCCCATTACACGTCTTTTTTCAGAATACATCCTCGCATTTCCTTTTCTTCTTTTGTTTTCAGATGACGCACCTGACAATCGCCCAGGAGGAGCATCTCTCTCATGCTATCTGCAACAAAATTGCAGTGAGTTATTACTTCAATTGGTTGAAACAATAACTAGTTTTTATTTTTATTTTTCAGTATGACCGTCGCCAAGCAGCGTACATGATCCACGCAATGATGGAACAACTGCAAAACTCACATGTCAGTTTCCTTCATATTTATGCAGTATATCATTACATTTTTTTCAGCTGACTGTCGACTACAAAATCACGTTGTCCCGCCAGGTGGCGGCAGCTCGTCGGAAATGGTGCCGAGAGTATTTCATCGACGTCGACTCATACTCTCTCATCGAATTGATGGTAAGTTACAATATAGAAAATCGAAAATGACTTATAATATTGAAACTTCTTTCAGAGATACGCATGCAGTGTTCAGGACTGGAGCAGAAGACTTTCCAACCTTTTCACTACCAACGCCCGCATGATCCGTGATAGGCTGTCAAGAATCCGTGAAATCAATTTCAACCGCCGTCACCTCCAATGGTGTTTCTAATAATAAAAACTCTTGTTTTTTTATGAGACTTATTTGTGATCTCTTTCCTCACTACAATGTTTGTAATCTCTATGATATCAGAGGTTTAGAAATGCTAGTCGCTCCTATACTCATTCGAATTTTCTTTCATAAAGAATTTTTTCAATAAATCTGATATTCAGACAATTCGTATAACTGCTCACGTATTATATTCAAAATTATCTTGAAAAATGCCGTGTTGAAGCATTTTTTCAGTGTTTCTTATACAACATCAAACATTATCATTTCAGTTTACTGGCCTCTTCAAAATGGAAATCTGAATACCTGAAGGACTTTTCTGAGATATTATAATTGGCTGGTATTTCCATGACATAACGATGAAATTATTTATTGGGTCAATGGAGCTTCAATTTGTTTGGGGGGAGAAAAAATAGGGGAAAATGAAGACTAGATATCGAGGAACTGACGAATATCAATAAACGTATACAAATTGAGGAGCAGCTTTTTTTTGGAAGAGTTCTTAACAGTTTCAGGAACAATTATAGGTAGATATTAAATTTTCGACACAAGCCAGCGACAGACAAATGAGGGGAGAGAACAAGAGAGGAGAGAGACAGAGAGAGGATAGAAAATAAAGTAAGAAAACGAGAGACACAGAAAATTAGTTTTCCTTAATTACAGTCAGAGCCACAATGAGAAAGAATGATGAAAACGTGGAAGTTTAGTGTTGCCTTCTCAATTTATTTCCGCCCAGAAGGCATGAAATGGAAGTTATCTCCGCCCTGTGGTGAAGCCATGTACTCAGCCAATGAGAGTCCCATAGATGCTGGAAATAAAGAAATAGTTATTGTCTGGAATGGTTTTCGTGATGTCACTTACGGCTTCTCTTGGATTTGAGCAACACAGTTCTGTACACTCGCGACATCAGTTGGTCGATATTAGCGTCCTCATTCTGAAATATTTAATTTATGATTTCAGACAAAACACTATTCAGATTACCCCATCAGCCCAGGCGTAGGCAGCAATGCAGAAAACAGCCAAAAGCAGCCACTTCATCATTTTTGATGTGATTTTACCTGAAAAAAAGAAACAATTTTATGGGAGAAAATTCAATGGAATGATGTGAAAGATTCAAGAAAGACAGACTTGGATGTAAAAATGACATGTCGAGATTGAAAACATGATGTGAATGTTAGGGACGGGGCGGAGCATTTGCTCTCAATGAATGGAAAAAAGCCGGGGTTTCGGAGTCACTGACGAACAATCCGGAGCTTAATTGCGGACATCTAGAGACACGGAATTGAAGAAACGGGAAGGAATCTGTTTTTTTTTCTGTGCGATGAAAGCGTCAACGCACTCGTCTTCTCACAAATTGGAATAAGACCGGAAGAGTCCGGAAGATTCGACAAAAAGTGACGAAGCGGGGAAAGGAAACTGAGAAAATGAAAGAAATTCAGAAAGCTGACGACAATGATAAGACCGAGTAAGAATGATGCTTCCTGTACATTTCATCCTCGTTTTATATGAGCCATTGACGCATCCCGTCATCCGAATATTGCCACATGTGTCCTTTGTATTCGTTTCAAATCATATTAACCAGACTATAGGAATCTTGATTATCAAAGAAGATGTGAGCCCTCTCTGGCACCCAGTCGCAATCGAATTACGCCTACCAACAGAATATGGCGTTGAATACAACACAACCCCACACATCATCATATTCAGTTATTGTTGGCTGTGATCGGATGGTGGTTTGTAAATAATTAACAACATCTCGGATTATGAAGAGAATCATGAGAAGGATGTAATGAAGAAACTGGGGAGTCCAGGGGGAAGAGGACAGTTCGTGATGTGAATTTGAGATGATATCAGTTGATTGATATGTTGTGGATAACTGCATTTTCAATCAGTAGTAATGAATTGAGTCCGAATAGTCAACATCACCTTGAAATTTATATAAAATGATTGGGTCTCACGACTTCAACTAACTAGAATAGTGAAGGCGGATAATTAGTGGAACTCGATATATTCAAACTCTGAGAAAACTTTCTACAAGCCTCAAAACAATTGTAATTCATTTTCAAAATCACAACGTCTCAACAACACGACACAACACGGTAAACTTAGGTTTTCAAACTTATTTTGCTTTTTCTGAAATGATGGAAAATTAGAGACAACTAACAAACCTCTTCAGAAAAATACAATTGTCTACAACCTTTTCTGAACTTCATGAAAAATTAAGTTTGTTTTTTGACGTTTTTTGAACTGACTTATCTGCACTTGTTCATTTAATCAAGTAAATGTTTTATTCCTAAAATAGACCATAATTGACAAAGGTCGATCTCTGGCATAGATTGAACAAAAATTTAGCCCTAATCAGACAATGACGACGTCACAGAAGTTCAGTTCGTAATGAGGACTACGTCAACATTCAAATTAGAACACGCGTTTTTTCCTCGTTAGTCTAGATGAAGAACATTAAAGATTGGATGATAAAGTTCAATTCTTCTGTCGGGTTGTGGGCCTTTTATTCTTTGAAAAATCACAGCATATTTTCCATCAGCTAATGTGAAAAAACATGAAATATTCATAAAGATGATTTGCAGGACATACAACTAACAGAAATATAAAGAATGAAGAAACACACATTTCTAACAGTGTCATATTCAAAAAATGAATAAGAATCAAACAAATGTCACGTATGGACTTCAAAATTCAGGATGACATTTGACTTCCGTGCTTTACTCACTGACTACTTTACTTCCAAAATGTCAACAAAGTATTCATGTATGACATGTTGAGTTGTCCATCTACTTTTCACAACAAAAACTAAATCACTTCCTTATTTTATCTGGTGTTTTGTTGAAAATTTCAAACTTGTTTATTCAGGGTTCAGGGAGTTTTTGAAAATTCGAAGCAGAGTGGAAAACAACTGAAAAATCAGAAATGAGTGGGTTAGAAAAGAAATTCCTGCCGTAAATCTTGTATTACATTTTCTCAGGGAGGTGGATTTCTAAAAGAACGTAGAAAAACGATCATGAATCTGTCAAAGTGATGTTTTGAAATAAAATTAATCAAGATCAACATATAAATTTTATGAATTTTATTGATAAAGAAAAACGATCAAAAATGATGAGTAGAAACGGATCAGACGGTTGGAAAAATTAGTAAACCAAAAGAAATGTTGGAGAGACAAATATGGTCGTTGGAAACTGGGTGATACATATAATGTGAGTGGTTCATTGATATGGACAGGCTTATCCGGATGATTCTGTAATAATGAAATTAATGTGAAATGATTTAACCAAATCAAGAAGAAGAACTGTAAAAGCTAGACGATTTTCAATTACCAGTGTCATGAGAAGTTTTTTTGGGAGCGGCAGACGGCATCGAAACTCCCCAATTTCCGCTGTTGTCAGTTTTTGCCTCCCAATCATCTCCAGAAGAAAATCCTTGATCTGCCTCGTCATCGCTGTCATCCGAAGACCAAACTGTTGTATTATGATGTGATATTCTACAATGCCACCCGCCCCGTATGCGACCCGATGTGGGTGATCTCATTATTTCTCTCATTTTTTCGGCAGGAGTATAGAACAGTGGAATAAATTTTCCTGGTTTTTGAAGGCACGATCGTTTTGGTTCCGGTTCGGAAGTTCCTTCCTTCGATGCCACTTTCTGAATTTGTAATTTTGAATTGATTTTTCAAAAAATGAAAACATACTGTGGATGTTGGCTCGAAACTTCCGGCATCATTATTGAAAAGATTTAGACCGGCCACGTTCACAGAAATCACTTCTGAACCGTTCTCATTGGATGGAAATGGTTTTGAATATGCAGTATGTATTTGTTTGAACAACGCTTCAGACATCCGTATGTTTTCAACCGGTATTCCTGAGTTGATTCCTTTTTCTTTTGCTTCGAACCACTCCATTATCTGAAACACTTATTCTAAATATGTAATACGATTTAAGATTTCAAAGTCTCACCGAAGGAGCCGGCACATTTATTTTTTCCGATAAAACACCGATAACGCCCAAGCTTAATTGAGGATCTTTGTGGGCTTTTCGCAATTCGGTGTGTATATCATCGAGAAACTTCACTTTTCCAGTGTCGTTCTTATTATATTCAGCCCAAGACCTCTTGGCCCCCGCTGTCTCCTTATAATACATGATGTCTGGCTGAAAAATTAATTTGTAAACTCAAGTTTCTGAAAATTCAAGCATACCAGTCGAAAGGGTTTTGGATTTTGAATCGATTTTTCGTCCAAACATGCTTCCTTGATGATTTTTGACAATACTTTATCTTTTGATACTCCATCAATTGGATCGGGAATTTGCACGAGGGAGTTTTTTTGTGAATCTCGTTTTTGGTTGAACCAGTTTTTGATCTGTAATTATATGTTGACTTATTTTTCTGAAGAAAAATAACCAACCTCTTCCTCATTGCGTCCAATTCGTTTTGCCAACTTTGCGATCCAAGCATCATATAAATATGGTCCTTTCTCCGACCACAGAAGATTATAATAAATGAATTTCAGAGTTTTCTCGGCATTTAATTTGATTTCTTCTTCGAGACGCGATAGTTTTGGTTTCTGTTCGGAAGTTCCTTCTTCCGGTGACACTTGGATATTGATTCCATTTGAGACTTTCGGGATTGTTGTCTGTGTCTGAACTTTTATTTTGATTTGAAATTCAAAAAATTCATAACGTACGTTGTATTTGTGCTGTGAAATTCCAGAACGTTTGTTAGTAATGATAGCAATTTTGATGGTTCTCGTTACATCCTTGTTTAGTTCATCGGAGACTTCTTTGGGACGATATTCAAATCTTCTGGGATCAGACTCGCGTCTTGCACGAAACCAGTTTGTGATCTGAAATCAACACGTTTTCAAAACTTTTGTTACTATTCCATGGATTTACTTACGTCGATCTCTGATTTCTTTGTTACAGCCGCTAATTCTTTTAGATCGGCTTCGTATAAATATGGACCAGTTGCTTGTCTTTGAAGACTGTAATAAATTGATTGTAATAACTTTTCAGCCTTTTCATCCTCCATATCCATTTTGATAAGAAGTCTGAAAAAATCACTTTTATTGAGAAAAAATAAATAAAAACACTGAATGAAAGCTTTCGTATTTTGAAAATTGATTTTCGCGGGCCTAAGCTTCTAGAACAATCAGAGGACATAGTTTGGAGAAAAGAGAGACTCGTGCTCTCTTCATCGAGTGGGGCGCGTTTGCATTATGTATTGATATTCCTCCTCCTCGACTCAAAGGCGTTATAACGTAGAAGTTTTCTGATTTGAGCAGAAGAGCTAGGGAACATAAGCAGTAGTTAGAAGGACGTCAATTTTCAAAGGTATTAAAAGTAAAAAAAAGACGAGGGGAAAAAATGGGAATTGAAAAGGAAAGAAATCAAATGACACATGAAAATCAATTTTGATAAAGCTAGTCAGAGATTCAAAAAGTATTTTTTGAAACAAGAGAACATACTTTTTTTCTTTAGACAACATGACGGTCATTAAAACTTGTCAAAGTTCGTGAAAAATTAGGTTGGTTTGAAATGAAATTCCTGCCGTACTCTTGTATTACATTTTCTCAAAAAAGTGGATTTCTAGAAAAACATAGAAAAACTTTCATGAATCTGTCAAAGTGATGTTTCGAAGAAAAATCAATGAAAATCAACATATCTTTCGAATTTTATTGGTAAAGAAAAAAGATTTGAAATGACAAAAAGAAACATCTCGAACGGATAGAAAAAATCAGAAAATCAAAAGAAATGATGGAAAGATGAATATGGTCGTTGAAAACTGGGTGATACGTCTACTGTGAATGGTTCATTGGTATGGGCAGGCTTCTTTATCGGCATGACTCTGTAACTATGAAATTTATGTGTGATATTCGAAGAAACAACAAAAAGAACTACTGTAACTCACCTGATTACAATAGAAATTACGGAATGATTTGTGAGAGTTCCATTGTTCTAGCTCTGGAGAGCACAACCCTTCTAACACACATGGAATTTTTTCCATTCTTGTGAATTCGAATAATAGACCACGTGCCTGTAATTATTTTCGATAATTATCAAAAACGAGTTATAGTAATTTACTTTTTGCAAAACTAGAATAGCATCCATGTGGTTGGCAAGAGATGCAAAGAAAAGAAGAATTTCATCATGTGGTAACTCTTGTGTGATAACGTCTTTCCCATAAATTGACACTATCGCTACACAGACAAAGAGATGGAAATAGTTGGTACGATAGTGGGCCCAGCAGCACTGAAATAAGAATGGTGTTTCAAACTGTCTGAAAATAATGATTCCCCCTCACCTCCCAAATATGAAGAGCGTGATTTTCAGGAAATTCTCTCTTGAAACACAGAAGGATCCAGCGATGAACAAACATCATCTGCATTGCGTCTGGTTTTTGTTTTTCAAGATGTGCATAGAAATCTGGTTCCATCATTTTCAGCATGTTGCGGAGATATGTTAGATTAGTTTCCATAAGGTTCTCGTTTCCTTGCGGATTTGAGGAAAACACAGTTTGTTGCATGAAATTCTTAAAACAGAAATATGCATCCACTTCGTCCCTGAAAAAAGAAATTGATTGTTTATTGAAAATTTCAAATACTTCAATGTGCTCAATAAGGGAGCAAGAAGGTCAGACATTCCTTGAATGTAGTTGATTTCTGGATTCATCACTGCATAGTTGATGAGTATATTTCTAAAAGAAATTATATTTCTCCTGCTTATAAATAATTCTTCTTACTTCATCATTTCGGAATTTGGGTTGTTGTCCCCGGCAAAATAGGGATTTTTACGATCAGTGCGGACGACATCTTTAATTATCGAATTCTCAATAGACACCCATCGGGACGGAGCATTTTCGATGACGCGATAACGTTTCTTTCGAATGTTTTGATACTCGAGGAACAAATCATTCTTGATGTTCTCTCTTTGATCTGCTGATGACTCCCATGGGTAGACTCTAAGAAGGAATGGCCACACTTTCTCACGCATCTCGACATCCATGGACGCGAAGAAAATATGCTGTGAAATTAGAAACAGGTTTACTTTTAAAATTTTTTATCTGAAAAGAATCTGAAGGTACTGTATCGATGACAAAAAAGTTTTTGAAACCTTTTGTCAGCTGACAGCATTAATGTTGGAAATTGGACACTAATTGAAAATTTTGATTTTATCTTGATTTTTTCATCAGAAGTTGCCCAAACGTCAACAACGCTTGCCTCTACAGTATCCCTACCCAATTCCAGTTTCCTCACGACATACCTTCCGTACAGTTCCACTGTCTACAATGACTCCTGACTTGTTTTCATAGTTCCTCCAAGTGTTCAATGAGATTTTCTCGAAAAGTCCTTCTTCTGGATCTTTCTCCACTTTAGTCACTGCTGGTTGACATATTATGAGTTGCTTGTCGGCAATTACCGATGGAGACCCCTATAAGTTTAATATTTCCTTTTCACGCATTCTAGCCTGCTTGATTACTTCTTGCACACTGCGCGCCTTTATTGATGACCATTGTTCAAAGATGTAGGCGAGTTTGTCCAGTCCACCATGATGAAAATGGAGAATCTAAACATGAAATGACGACATTGAATACAAAATATGAAATGGAAAACATTAGGGGGAAGTGAAAAAGAACACGAACCTTGTAATGTGAGTCAAGAGTGGCGATCACTAATTGCCCGGATGTGCATTCAGGATTTGAGTAGAATACACGCATGCTCCGCATTTTTCCTGCAAACGATTAAGGTGAAAGTGTAATTGGAACATTATTACCAAGATTGACGGAGAAGAGACTGGTGGTCGCAGCTGCCTTTTTACGTCCACGAGATTGCTCGTCATTGTCATTGCTCTTTGTGTCGGTGAGCATGAGATCATGCTCCAACGCAAATTGTTCAGGGGTTTTATCAAACATCTGTGTTGATTCAAGAATCTTCTCGAGGCCGACCCCAGTTTCTAATTTATCTGAAAACAACTCTTATCTGGTTGTACCTAAGAATCAGCGTACCACATGTATCATCTTCATCTTCAGAAGAACTCAATTCCTTTTCAGACATCTCATCGGCACAAGACGTGGATAGAGAAGACTGTGAATGACACTCAGGATCATCCTTTGATTTTTCTGCACTTTGCAGACCATCTTTCTCATGTTTGATTGGTGTGTGAGGGATCACATTGATAGACGGAACTCCGAGTGCATCATTGAAACTATGGTCTTCTTGCTAAAATTGAACAAAACATTGAAAAAATGAACACACAGGAATTCTTACTGTAGAATATGGAACCAAAGTGGTTGGGCGTTTCACCTGCTTCACTGGCACTGCTGTTCCACATTCCTCGACTTGAATATCAAGTGAGACACTCTGAAATGATGATATGACAGCTTCAACTCAATATATGGAAATCATACGCTCTCTTCATCAGATCCCACTGCAATTTTTACCTCTTCGGTTGGTTTTTGCGGAGGTGTCTGCACATTCTGAAAGTTGAGCATAATTGGCATGATTGTAGCTCCCAACGATTAATTTTCGAATATTACTTCTAATTAAAGAAGTGTTCAAAACATTATCTAATTACATTCCTGTCTCCTACTAATTACCTCGTCTCGATTCTGTTTACCACGAGGAGAAACACTGCGAATGCTGAAAAAAGAAACGACGTCAAGTCATATTCTCTCACATTTCCTCTAACCTTTGTGGATTCTTATGAAGTGTCAAATTTGGTAGCCACTGCAAGATCAGAGTCAATCCCATAGATTCATTACACTGGCAATGGACTGTTAGATATCCGGGACAGTGTGCTTCGTCTTCTCCCTGAACGCAGAACTTTCAATTTTTCAACTCAAAAAGTATTTTTCTGGTCTCACCGCTTTTGCATCGGTTTCATGAACACAAACGTTATTTTTGGAATAAACAACATCTCCATCTCGACCCAAGAAAAACGAGTTCACGCCTGGAATGAAAAATGAATAGTATACAGAATCGACAAAGTGGAAGTAATTTGTGTATTACAGAATAATATACGACGTTTTCAATAAAGATGACATGAACTCACCACGAATTCCATTGAGAGCGTCATGAGCCTTCTTGAAAAATTCGGAAAAAGCGCTCATCAGATATGGAGAGGGGTTTGATAGCCAAGTTGGAAAGATTCGACTGAAAATCTGAAAATAATTAAAGTTGGAAATAATATTGTAGCGGGAAATCAAGGAGAGAAACACTTTGAGACACGACTTGCTGGAAATATATAGGCAGTTTGCCCAAGAAGTGGGCGGAGTCTTGGTCTTATTTCTTATTTTCACTTGCATCTACACTTACATTCTAGCGACTTCGCATTTTTTACTATGATTGAAATTTTGTGTATGGCAACTACATTCAAACACCTAGTTCATATTTTAGAACAGAAAAATAAGCTGAAGACTAAAAATGAAAGAAGAACAAGTCAGAATGAGAAATACATCACTTCAGAGGAGCACTTCAAAAGAAACTTTATTTATGGGAACAAGTTCAAATTGCCTTCCTTTTTCCTCCCTCTCTTCTTTTTTTGTGCTTTTTTTGGTAATGCAATTGGTAAGAAAAAGGGGGAGGAAGAGGTCAGAGAAAAAGTGTCAGCGAGCCTCCCCTAAGCCAAAAGGGGCACACCAAAACTTGTTGGTTTGCTTGGCGTGATGCTCCCTCCTCTCCTCACTCTATCCCCATCAGCTCCTGCTCTTTGCTATGAAAAAGGAAAGGAGAAAAAACGCACCGAGACAACAACACAATTTTACGAAACAAAGAGTAAAAATAGGCAAATGAGGAGTAATGAAGGAAGAAGAAAGAAAAAAGGAGGACATAGGCTCAATCGATAGCAAAGAGCTCATTCGTAAGCCAAGCCAAAACGGGGGGCTATTTGGAAGAAGAAGGGAATGTAGAGAAAGAAGAAGGGAAGGGTATCCCTCTTCTCTTTTCTCTGGTAGAAATGAGACATATCTACTTCATTTCGATAACCAAATGGCAAGGATGCCACTAGACATTAATGGGGAAGGAGTGGGGGAATAGCTGGCAGAATTTGTAGAGCAGCAGTGGCTGCTATTATAGGAAAAAAGGCGTCGTGCTTTTTGGAAGCATATAAAACAACAATAAGATGTCCTGGACAACCAACAGGAATATATTATGATCTCAGTCAATAAGTCAAAAGCCATAGTGTGTAGCTTTGTACTACATCATATTGTATTTTGGTTTTAAAATGCGTTTCTTGTTGCCAGAAAACAAATCTTTTGTAATTCTGCAATCTAAAGCTTGTTGAATCTGAGAAATACCCAGGGTGGCAGAAATAATGCAATTTACACTTTATATCTCAGAAAGCGAACATGCAATCTATTCCAATCTTGTTCCATAAAACCGTTGTCTACTCCTAAAAACAAAACAAAAAATTAGTCAGCGTGGAAGATCTCTTTTTTCTCTTTTCGCACTCCTTTCCTAGCATCTATATGAAACATCTCTTACTGCACGTTTTCTTGCCAGAAAAGAATAAAAAAGAGCAAATAGGCAAGAGTGCAATAAAGTCATGTCTATTAAGGTTCGCTAATCCAATGGAAGCTGCCGACTGCTAATCCTTACTCCACGTAACTTCTCAGCAAATCCGACGGAGAAGAAGAGAAGAGGTTTTCCGCAAATGATGATAACCAGCTACTATTATAGATATCCTGAGTTCAGAAAGGGCAGTGAGGAATAATGGATTCATGACATTTCTTTTTTATAAAAACAGCAATCTCTTGAGAAAATTCAATTGGGGTCAGGGAAGCAAAATGTTGAATCTGTATAATATATAATAGTCTTATCTTAATTGAGGTTTTTTGGTAAAATCAAAGACGTTTTGGAAATTGAGCAAAATTTATTGCGCGAAAGCAAATCTTGACCAGTAACAGTGAAAAATGAGACAAAGAAAAGTAGCACGAAAAATGGAGAAGACGATGAGATAAGCTCAACAAAAATGCATTCGCTCAGACCAAATATGAAAAGTAAAAAAGTGATGAAGAGCATAATACCTGCTCTTCTTGGACGATACGCCCTACTTGAAGTATTGAAAAAGGGAGAAAAAGATAGAAAGATACAAAAAAGACCAAAAGAAAAAGTGTGGGGTTCGATGAGCTCTGCTTCAAACATCCGCAAAGAAGAAGAAAGAAATGGAAAATGGAGAAAAAAATTAATTAACCGAATCGGATGGGCTCGGCTTGTTGCTGTTGTTGTCCATCGAATGCCATTTGCTTCAAAGATGGCTGGAGATTTGGTGTGTCGTTAGGGGAGACTTTTCGGTTGGCACGGCCCATTCGGAATCGTTCGGCGTATGTTTGAGCTAGCGGGGCCATCCACCTGTAATGCTCTCTAAAAAGGGAGGGAGTGAAAGTTCTTAGTGTTTGGAGGCCGAGTGCAGGTGAATTATATGGAAAGAAACTGATTCTTAGAATTTCGTTTGAAAAATGATGTGAATCAGTATGAATGAGTTTCTTTACACATATTTCACCGTGTGTAGTTAGAAGGATACACATTTAGACATAAAAGGATCGACTGTAGCTGCAGTTTTGATTTGTGGGAAACGAATTGATTGAGCGCTGATGGATAAAATGAACATGGGATTGTGATGCATATGGTTTGAATAGCCATTTTGTGAACATAGTACTTTGCTTGTGCATAAATGTGATTGTGTGATTGTGTGATTGCGACTGCTTCACATTACTCTGCTTTTCTCTATCTGTTCTTACTTAGCCGCTGTTTTTCCTTGTTTCCAACACAGCTCGTTCGAGATCGAAGTGAAAACTTTTGGAAGCCATGAGCACAGAGCTCCAAGCGTCTGCTCGTAAATTTCGTCCATAGATCCGGTAGCAACCACTGGCTTTTGCTCGGGGATTTTATTGTCGCTCTCGTTTGGTTTAGCCTAGAACACAAAACGCGTTTAGAGGGAATAGAATAATTGATCATACCGAAACTTTTTCTACTTTCTCTTCAACCCTCTTGGAAACTGGAAATAGAGGTGGTAGAGTGTTGGCTCCGGTTTGCACCTTCTGCCACCAAGGTTGTTCAGTGCTTCCAGAACCAGCTAGTGGCCACCATCTGGGAATCTTTCGAGTGGTAGTTGGGACGGTTTGTGCTGAAAATGACAAATGTGAAATGTTTTGCGGAGTGGATGGCTCACGAGTTGTTCTTTTCACAGTAGTGGTTGGTGGTGCAGTCCATGTCTGTGTAGTCAAGGTGACTGGTTTCTCAGATGATGTTGTGGTTGTTGGCTGTGGTGTGGTGGTGGTTGTCGTCGTGGATGTCGTTGTCGTTGTGCTCGACGTGAAGGTTGTAGTTGGTCTGGGGGTAGTTGTGGTTGTAGATGTAGTTGTAGTTGGTTTTGGAGTTGTTGTAGTAGTTGTTGGTGTTGGAGTTGTAGTAGTTGTAGTACTTGTTGTAGTACTAGTGATGGTGGTTGGAGACGCTGTTGGAGATGTTGGTGGTATGGTTGACACTTTTCTCAATGGAAGAGTAGCAAAGCCTTGCTGAAAACATTTAAAAATAGTTATCAAATGGAGGAATGTTAGATAGAAGTGGGAAACCTTTTTCTCAATTGGTCTGTATTGGCTTTGACCAACCTGGAATCCTTCTGGCAGACCGAGATCTTTCTTGGAGAAGAATCTGAAAAAGTACTTTGAGCAACAAAACTCCTTTAACCTAATACCTGTTATGGAAACCAAATGGAATGGAAATTGGAACGTATGCTCTACCAAGTTCAGTCATCTTCTCAGCATCGATCACAATAAGAACTCCTGTAAACATTGATTGTTTATTTGCAGAAGCGTGTTCGATGTTCACAGTTACCTTTGTTCTCAGCTGTATCCAAACCACGAACAAGAAGGACTCCTTCATCCTCTTTTTTAGTATCTGGTTTTTGAACAAACCAAGGCTCATGAAGTACCAAAGTTGGCTCAGCACGGAATTCCAAATTGCGGTTACCAGCAGGCTCGTCAACATTGATCTTGAGAATACTGTTACCAGAAGCGAATGGATGTTGGACCAAATATCCCCACTGATAAGCTTTCTGTTCGTAGTTGTGGTTGAACTGTGGGAAGTCGGCAGCAATAGTTTCTTGTGGGACGAGGTAGTTGTACATGACACGTTGTTTCTTGCTGTCCAAGGTGAAACGAAGAACACGAGCAGTGCTTGGGTAGAGTTGCTTGGTGAGGAAGTCAGTGTAGAAGTATTTGACGTATGGATCATGAGAGTCATACACAACCATATCAGCAACCAAGTTACCATCATCAGCTTCAAATGCATTCAATTGATGAGTGACGAACATGGATGGGAAAACTTCTAATGGCTTGGAGGTGGTGAATTCAAGTGTCTTCTTGTTGAAAATCAGGAATCTTAAAAATTAAATAGTTGAGTTGTGTTATTATGGTACTAAGAAAACTAACCTCATTGGAACCATATCATAGAAATCCATTCCCCAGAGCCCTCCCTTCTGGATAGCAGATCTCACATTGTTCAATGGTGGTTCTTTGAATTTGCATGGGTTGATAAGAAGAGAAGTGATTGGGAGGATGATGAAGTTTTCAGTAGATGTGATAGAGTGAATGTATCCAGGGAGAAGAGTTTTGTCGCCTGAAAAACAGTTAATTGGATGGTTTGATTCTATCGCTATATCCGTTACCAATGTACTCATCGTTGCTTCCGCAAGCATTAGTATCCCACACTCCATAGTCATATAGTCCCACAACTCGACGGACTCCATTAGTGTCGACAGTGAAGATTCCCTGAAAAAAATCTATTGCAGGTGAAAACAAGAATTTTTTCAAAGATTCACACTTCTTTTGTGTTCTTTTTTCTTCAGTACACAAAGTGTTTATTGACACGTTACCGGCTCTTCTACTAGTGTCCACTCTGAGTGCCTACATATATTTGCAAAGAGGTTAACAAACTGTAACCTGAAGCTTTCCAACACTTTTCGGACACTCCATCCAAACCAATTCAGTTGTTTTTTATGAAACACTTGAGAGTAGTTTTTTGGGTGTCAGGCAAGACACTATACTGGAGAGCCAGCAATTGGAAACCGAAATAGATATAGATTGGAATTCAATTCACTTTTCACGTCTTCGTGGCTTTCAATGTTTGCATTTCAACTTATTCCATTGCAGTGTATTTATTGTTGACCTATTGATAGATTCCGCGCACCGTGAGCACGCCTACCGTTTGTTCAAGAATTCAGGCGGCGCGACAACCGTTTTGATTGAAACCGTTTGTAACCGATTTGACCACTCAACAGGCTCAAATCGGTCGAAATGTGTCATTTAGACCTCAAAGTTTGTACATTGACCAAAAACTTTGACCGAACACGCGTTATTGTATGTAGTAAGGTTGAATAGAAACATACTTGGAAGAATCGTTGCTCCTCGAAATTCATGGCAGAGAAAGATCCCCAGATAGTACCATCAGCATCATTACGTTCGTGGATAGCCATTGAAATTGGGATCATTGTGTGTCTTGGAGTAGAGAAAATGTCATTCTCCTCTTTGAATGGGAAGAGTTTGAATTTTTGAAGAGTACGTACCTAAAAAAGTGAACTGATATATAACAACTGAAGACAAAAAGTAACTCACATCAAATTCATATCCAACCCAATATGGAGCTTCAGTTCCTGCGATAATTCTGTTACCGACTTTCCAGAAATCAAGATTTGGATGGAATCTTGCAGAATCTGGGTTGGCTGGCACTTGTTCCCAACGAGACATGGCAGTCAGATTGTAGTCGGACCATCCAGCCCATGGAACACTAGCTTTTGTCATGTTGCGGTCATAGAACTCCCAAATTTTGTATGGGCGAGCTGGATAGTATTGAGCCGAGAACACGACCTAAATTTTAAGAACTCGTTGGTGTGCTACAGTAAGAGAGACTGTGATCAAAAAGAAAAGATTTTACTAACCTGTCCATTGCTGACATGGAATGATCCAACAGCTCCGATTGCATCAATCATGTGGTTGAGCTTTTCACCTTCTGGGGCAGACGAGTTACCGTAAGAAGCGGAAAGTTGACACAGAAAATAACCATCTATAACAATACAATAAGACAGATAAGAATGCATTCTCAACAAATACCTAGCCATTTCGGAATATTTTTGCTGGGACAATACAATTCTCGATACTTATCTCCATCCCATGCTTCAGGAAAACCGAGGTGGGTCTGATTAAAGGATTGGGAAAGTACCAATGGTACTCCCACTAACAATAATACAGTAATAGGTGACATATGAAGGCGAGCGACCTCTGGAATCAGATTTCGAGCCACTGACTATTATGGTCGTCCTTTGAGAGGCGGGGTAATAGGTTGGTCTCCCTCGGGAGGCGACCTCACTACTTTGGAATGGGGAGGAGCTCGCGCACTGTATACCGAGTGTGTGGCCGGCGGCTTATCGTTCGTCGCGCGCCATCTGAATCTGCGCCTCCTCACGGAACGCACATCTTTTTGTAAGATACTCTCCGCGCGGAGCCGTACTATTTCGTGGCGACGATGACCTAACGTATCAGACCGAGTTCCGCATCCTCGGCTCGTTTCACCACCAGCACCCCCCGAGTTTAAAACCAAAAGCTTCACAAAATACGCTATACACGAACGAAACGAATATTGAGGAACACTGGACACACGCAAACAGAAACCGTTTTCGGAGAATGGATGAAGAGGGGTTAGTGTGGAAAAATGAAACATTCTATGAGGGCTCGACAAAGTTCATGTTCTGCAAAAAAGTGACCGTTTAGGAGAAGTGAGACAACAAATCGAACAATAGCATTTTTAACCTGTTTGCAAATATTGTCATGTCTGTGTTTTGCAGGATTAATTGACCATCAACATTATTCTTTGCTCATTCGTGCAACCTATAGAGAAAACAGTTCATTTTTTGTAATAACTATGAGTCTAATTCTCTCACATCCCAATTACTCAGAATCTGAAACTGATATATATTTTTCTCAATATCTATCAAATCTACAAATATGTTCCAAATACTAGAGATTCTCTGATTGAATTCTGGGCAATAACGATCCATTTCGAAACCATGTTATATTCCCAGTTGGTCAAATTCTAGCAGATTCTAACTTCCAGCATATCGCTATCTAAATTTACATTCAAAACTGACTAATACCCTTATCAAACACAGTTTTTCTCCGAACCCACAAAAACAATCTTTATTGTCAGGCGTCTTTGATTCAGTGCCTTTTTTGATTGCACCAGTATGTTTGCGATGCTATTTTAATTCCGACCACCCGTTAGATTGATGATTCGAACTGACAAATAAGGCATCGTGACAAACTGATGGGTTATGCATTGAATCATAATAACTAAATTTGGAAGACTGATTCATGAACCGGTTTTAAGTATTTCTAAAGTGATAGTCCCGACGTTTTTTCATAAAATCCCTACGAGTGTTTCATATTCCATGAGAAAATGTGGGTTTCGTTGTTTTTTCAAAATAAGAAAACAAAACGAACGTTGTATGACATATTCGGAATAAAAATAGTCCGATTATCCAGATTTCAGTTTTCAATCCGTGCATTTATGTTTTTTTTTTCTTGGAAAAGAATGTCTTTACAGATGAATTCCGTCACTTAAGTGATTTCATTTTCTAATTACTCATCGTGACGTGCTATTCAGACCGAAAAGTGACAAAACGTTTAACTTTCGGAAAATTTTCCATTGTTTCTCCACTTCCTCTTGTGTTTTCTGTTCCATTTTTCCGTAATTCGATCCACCAAACTACTAAAACATCGCGTTGAACTTTTTTGACCGCCAATTTGCACTCAGCGCATGCAACTTTTATTGTTTCTTCATTTCGCTGCTCTTTTCTTTTCCTTTTTACTCATCTCCTAGATCTGACGTGAGATGACAAAACTCGGGAGAAATAAGAAAATTGCTTCAGCATGGATACCTTTTTCCCCACAAAGCCATAAGTCAGCAAATGTTTTTTCTCACATATTCCAAGAATCGAGTTAAGTAAATTATACTTTGAAAAATATTACATTTCAATCAAGTATATTTGTTTCTGGTGAAGTTGGTAGTCGGGACCTTGATTAGAATTCTCACAATATGTAGAAAGTGTATACATTTGGGTTTGAAAAAATACGAGGAATGAGGTTGTAAGATTGTTTGCGGAAGCGGAACTTTGGCAAGTGTGTTATGAGCTAATAAACTTTTTAGAATAGTTTTTAAAACCATTTGGGTTTATTAGTGTGAACAAATATTTTACGAACTGTGTTAAGAACGATTTCAACCTGAACTACCAGAAACAATTTTTACTCACAATCCTGAGAGATTGCTGCCGTTTTTCAGACATCGCGTACCATCACATCACTATATTTTTAGCAATTCGAATAGTGTATCTCACAATAATAAAATTTATTTAGAAAAAAAACACGTCATTTTCTGCAAAATACCAAAACACCTAGGTTATCCAAGATTTACGAGCGGTTACCGTAAATATGATCCGACATCATTAGCATATATTAGAATGGGACAGAGTTCCATGTCTCGCATGCACAATAATTATTAAGAAATTAGATTCAATTACCTGGTCTGATTCGATTTTTCCATTCCGGATCTGTTTTTTTCTTAAGCTGCATTCAGATTTTGATTTGAGCACAGTCATTGAGAAAACCCTTGGGAATAATAAACTCTTACTCATATTCATCAGCCTTCAATTCATATGACTCTTCGAAAATTTCGAACCGTCTGAACTGACCTTAAGGGACTCAAAGTGCATTTCTTGCGAGTAAGTAACGAGTTGCTTGCCTGACATGACGTGGATAAGGATTAAGATTAGACTTTTTCATTAGCTACCGGACACACTGGACTAGTTCTTGCTGTTGAGGGTTTTATAGTTTCCCTATCGCTTTGACTAAGAATATGTAAGTCCGTGAGTCTATGGTTTATGACACGGAAACACACCCGGACAGCAAATTGTAAATGCAGAAAAAATTATATGAGAGTATATCCCATTTTTTGGTCAACGACCCCGGATGATGTCGCCTTCTTCTTGGAATACTGTGTCGCTCCATCGGAGACCACATTTTTATTGCTGTATTTTGAGCTTCTCAAGTCATTTTTTGGTTTTCTGAATTTTCAGATGCTCTTTTTGATCCATGGAGTGAACAACAGGATTCGGTTCTTTATTTTGCAAATTCCAAAGTATTCAAATGGGAAAAAGGGAAAAAAGATGGCGACCAATCTGAACTTTTATGTCAAGTGGCATGTACGGGGAGAAATCGAGAAATTGTGGAAATGGATGAGAAAAGAGTAAAAGATGGATGTATACTACAATAGGAGACCGTTTTGTTCTTAATAGTTTTGTTTCATGAGAGTTTCTTCATTCGTTGTCTTGAATTTCTTTGTTGTTCTGCATTTCGTTGATGTCGGATGGTGCTGAACGCTTTCCGAAACGGACCATTGATGATCGTTGCATTGGGGTGCGTTTTCCAAGTCTAAATTATCAGAAGTTTATTGAATTAGTACCAGCAACATTGTAACATACCTGACCATCGATGCACGGTCAATGGATGATCTTCCGAATCGGACCATCTTGGATCGGTCCATTGGGGATCTTCCGAAACGGACCATTGCCGAACGCTCCATTGGGGACCGTTTCCCGAAACGGACCATCGATGATCGTTGCATTGGAGACCTCTTCCCAAAACGAACCATTGACGATCTTTGCATGGGTGATCGTTTTCCGAAGCGGACCATCGACGAACGCTGCATTGGAGAACGTCCGAACCGAACCATTGATGAACGTTGCAATGGGTTACGCTTTTGTTCATCAATCCTATAATTTCAATGATTTTAATCGAGTATGGTGGTATAAATGAACGTACAAGTCTTCTTCCGAGAGTTGCTCTCCCGACTTGTCAAGGCTGAAAAACCAAAGTTTTAGTTTAATCGGATATCCCCGATTATTGAATTTCTGACGACAAGAACAACACAAAATATAATAACTGATAACTTACTCAGTTTGTTCCTGAACCTTCTGTTCGGTGGACTCCTCGGCCCAGACCAAAACAAGGAGACCAAGCGCAAGAAGGAGGAAACGGGATCCAAGCATTTCTGTAAAAAAGAAAAAAACCGATACGGAGGAAGAATTACATCATTTTAGAAAATATCGGAAAATATGGGAGATGTGAAACGGAGAAGATGAGTGGGAAAAGGAAAAAAGTTGAAAATGCAAAAAAGAGAACCCTTTTTGAGTGTTGGGATAGGGAAATTTGATTTGTAACTTGAACTGCAAATTGGATTGACGATTGACTAGATTGACCAATAGTAAGTGACGACAATCATATGATGATCATTTCAAAAATGTTTCTTTCAAATTTATAAAAAGTAACTCGAAAAATGTGAACGTGGATAAGTGAAAAATCACAATCGAAACAGCAACGGAAGCTGTTTTCCATACTTATATAGGCTCGCTTTCATATTCCCTTCTTGGGCTCGCAGTGCCTCTGACCCCGCCCACTTTCATGCTTTCTAACCTTGACTGCTCTGGACTCCGCCCCAAAGTCTAAACAAAAATGGAATGTGGGACAGAGAAAGAGGGGGAAAATATTGAAATTAGGTTGGAAAGCACACGGATGGGAAGTAAATAAAAATAAAGATTTTGGCGGTTGGTGCAGGAAAAACGACGCATTAGCCCGATTAAAAAAATCGAAGTTCAAGACACAACCGAGTTATCGAGGCCTCGAGGTACTTGATTATTCACGCGGAGCCATCTCTTCTTGATTGTCCTGCGATATTTTTAGGATTGTTTCGGACAAGAAGAAGCACTTTGCAAACGAGAAGATGTTTCAAACCTTTCTTTGTTTCTTGAGATCGGTTCGGATTGACATAAAAAGGAAGAAAAGGAAGAGTTTGAAGATCGAGGGATGAAATCGAATCGGAATAAAAGTTGCTTTTTTGTGATTGCAGTGTCATAAAAACTTAAATTTCAATCAAAAAACAAAAATACAAAACCCGATTGGTTTCATTTCAATTCTTGATGCATAACAAAAAATGGAAAACATCTTTAAACGTGATGTCACAAAGACTTAACTACTTGTCATTCTTGTGAATCATATTTTTTGACTCTTTTCTCCTTATAGAGCTCAATGTTCGGAAGAATGAAAAATCGTTCCAATTTCGCATCTGCCCGGGTAAATTTAGGCGACTCCAAGAAAGATATATCTTACGCCAGACGGTTCTCGAATCTTCAGCTCATTTAAATACAATTTTAAATTAAAATTTGATTGACGGTTGTCCTATCTATTTTCCTCCTCGAAAATAAGACTGAGACTAGGAGTGCATTCTGCATTTCAAAAAAAAGGGAGGCATTCCAGATGAGCCGATTTTAAGACTTCTACCAAAAAGATTAAACTAAGACAATGGACACTGAGAAAAAAGGGGAACAGAAAAAACATAGTTTTTCATAGAATAATAATTCGAAATTCAATCCAAATGACACGTTTGAAGAGCAATTCCCAAAACGTAAGGCTTGATTCAACAAACTGATAAAATCTTCTGACAAGTGTGAAAAAAGGAAATTGATGTGTTGCAGAAACTTCTTTTCTTAAGAAACCAGACAAGGGGGAAGAAATTTCACACGTAATTTGTAGTTCCAATGCTCCACCATTTTTTGTGTCAGATGGAAACTTAGATTACAGGTTCACTAAAACAAATTGTTGGTCTCACATGTCTTTGTTTCACGGACACATCTACATTCTATCCACATCATTCCAGATGAGGAGGAAGTTCGTTTTAAAACATGCACATCTAATCCAGAGAAGGGTCCGAGTGTCTTGATGCCAAATTAGTAGATAGTCGTCAATAAAATCGTCAGAATACGTTGCTCTTTGACCGTAAGCCAATACATTTGTTATAATCGAAAAAGTGTAGTTTTACTAAACTCTACATTACATGGATTCTAATCAATCTTGAAACAAACTGGCTTTCTCGGAAAATTGAGAATATATAATTCCGATTGAAAATCAGAAATTTGAACTAGATGTTTTTTTTTCTGATGAAACTTGATTTATAGTTATTTTCGGTGTTTTCTTGACAACTTCAAAAAAAGAATGGGAGCAACAATCTCAGAATAATATGAAAATAGTGAGAAGAATTGATGGAAAAGATGAACACCTCACATATCCAAGAGAAAGGGCATTCGCTCTGATTTCCGAATTTTTGAAGTTCGGAAAATTGAGAATTGAGACACGTCCAACCGCTTCAGGGCAAGGAACTAAATTATTGGAATAAAGTTTGTTTGATGGTTCCGTTTATTCGGTTGTGACAAAAAGATGATGATGTGTTAGAAGGGAATCGGTCCTTGAAAATTATTTGTTCAAAGTGCACTTCTAAGAGTCCTGACGATCATCAGAGAGTAGTTTCGTAGCTCTTTACTCCTACTCAGCTACTTTAATAAAAATCATAACGTCATATTTTTGATTTGACTTTTAGGAGACAAGGCAACAAGGGAATTGATGTCGAAACGGAATGAAAAAGAAAGGCCAATATGAGTAATACTCGAGTCAGGAAGCTAAAAAGTTCATAATTGAAAGTCTGATAACCCGATTTTGTCCCCAGACATTTAATGTAATCAACATTTAAGGATTCATCAGTCCATTTTCATCATTTTTTGCAGTCGGAATGAACCCGAATATGAAGGTTTTGATAATTGAATCAATTTCAGGGAGCGATGCAACACGTGGAAATAGAAAAACTCGAATCAAAACTTCTAGTAGGGCAGATGTTTCAGTTCCAGCTGTAATTGCGATTATTTTAAAAATGAGAAGAAATGTTATATCTGACGTTGAATATTCGTTGCCTATAATACCTAAATTGAAAACATTAAGAAGAAAAGTGCCCAGTAAACAAAATTCAACCTCAATCATTAAGAAAAAACAAGAATTGTATATTCAAGCGTGACTCTCAAGTTTTCATAACCTACTCGAGCATAATCAACCACTGCCTGACCAATCGAGGGAGCACCCAACGCTCTTCCTATTTTTATTTTCAGCTCTTATTTCAAGAATATAAAGTTTTCTTCTTAAGACTAGAGGAAACAAGAAAAAATAAAATTCTACATTTGCGAGAAAGACCCCATCTAAAGTTCTTTTTCCGCAATGCATGAATACGTGAAGTCTTCAGTTTTCCTGACTCCCTTTTTCCGCTAGACTGGATGACCAGTCTATCAATTTTCTAAGAAGATGTTGTAATTTGTGACGTTTTCATTTCACAAATGACAAAACGCTTGAAATTACTGTGAATAGGAAATGATGAAAGGAAAATTTGATATCAAAACGCAGTTTTCCGAGTCATACGAGTAGGAAGTGAATGAAAAGGGTTGTCGTTTTTCCGGATTCAATGAACAACATTTTATCAACCCACAACTGCTCATTCTGAAAAAAGTACAGTCTGAATTCATAACAGTGCCTCGTTTTCCAAATAGCATCAAAAATATTTCCTAGCTGAAAAACTAAAAGCTAGGCTGAAATCCAAGACGACCTCCCACGCGTCAAAAAGTGAAGCTTGAGGGAATTCGAGAATTCAAGTGGGGTCATCAAACCATCAAAAATGCTGAACACAAGCGATCCATGAATTTTTAACTTTTTCGAGATGAGATGTTATGTCGGATTTCCATTTGAATTGTTTATTTACAGAAAAGCAAAGGATTCAAAAATATTAGTTAGTGGAAGTTGTTCTCAAGAATCGAAAAGTGAAAGTTGACATATCTTTTGACATTGGAGCATGGAAGATTGGGAAAAAGAAAATGATTCGGGAAGTATGTGCATACATGAAAAAAAACTCGGAAAGAAAGAATACTTATAACGGAAGATTTCATCTCCTTGTTGTTCATATGGAGACACTGATATATAATTCTTAATGAAGACATTAAATCTTCAATAACCGACTGAATCATCACGTCAAAACAATCGCTTTCAAAAGAACACGATTGTTTGATGTATCAATCAGAGACGGCCATATATAGTTGACAATGTGATTGGTAGTTTCCGAGTAAGCACCTCTTGAGTGACGTGTCGGCTCGAACTCTATCCCGTCGTACTCCAATTTTAATCTGTAATAAGATGAGTTATGGTTGTTGCGTGGGTAGATTTATTATTTTGATGAAAGTCAGGTAGATCCTTTTTCAGGTGACTATGTGATTGATTTATTGTTTTATAGTGTAGCTAGTGAACTTCTGATTCAAAAATACAAATCATTGAATGAATAACGGGGACCAGGAACCAGGATATGAGGGATATTTTTGGTTTAAATTCTTTCTCGCCGTTGCAAAAGTTTTTCAGAGGAAGTTATCATCCATCTCAAACATTCTCAACACTGATGTGGGTGTATAAAACTTTTCATTTATCTCATCCGATATTCTGGTGACATTTCTGATGCCAAGAAGCACGAACTTTCGATGAGCATCGATTTGTCAATGCCACCAGAAAAAAAAATGAACGTAGCACTCTTTTTTCCCAGAAAATACTTTTTGGAAGAATTTTCTGCGAATGTTTTTGAAGAATGTCCCCGGAAGTAGGGTACCGTTCAGAAATTCAGATATCAAATACTCTGTTCAGAACCTAGATTGCCTAGAATCTGGGTGTATGTTTTTAGGTTAAGTGGGACCACATCAATAATTCCTGATTCCAATAGTGATTTCAGATATTTTTGACGGAAGCAAAGGGGGGATGTGTGAACCTAAATAATTCTAATCTGTGGCGAATCACATTATTTAGTTCTAAAACTGAACAAGTCGGCGGGATCCAACTTACTTGTGCTCTGGACAACATTGGATGTCCCAAGACATTGAAATACACTTCTGAATGAATTGGTGAACTGTTAGACACTCGTCAATCCCTGGATAGTCGTTCAATTTTTTGAACACTTCTTGGCAGAGTTCCTAGAAAACGAATGTAATTTGACTAAACATTCAAATGAAGCAATATGTACCTCTGAAATTAAACCGCCAGCTTTTGTTGTAGTGAACTCTTTGTATAACTGTGAGCTCAATGCATTTTCAAAAATAGTTAGTTCCTTTGACTCTGATGCATTGTTGTTATCTCAAAATATTAAAATATTAAGAAAAATTGGCTACTACGACTAACCTGATCCCAAAGCTTTCAAAACAGCCAATTTTCTATCTTCAATGTGCTCTCTGACTACATTGTAAGTGACTATCAAAGTTTCATGACCAAAAATAGCTTGCAAGTCGTCTTCCCCTTCCATTTCCGGTAATGTATCCAATGAATCTCGCAATTCCTGAAAGTTTTGGTGAAGATCAAGTTCTGTTTTCATGTGATCCTCACGTACGTTGCTTGCGAAAATGAACAATTCACCGAATCGAGTGACCAATTGACTCAGTTGGTCTTTTGTGGATGATTTATAATATGCGGTTGCATCCGGATAGTCGGGAATAGGCAAAGCACTGTAATAATTTGTTGCCACTTGGAAATTATTAGTTCGGCTTACCTCTCTTTTATAACTGACTCCTCCTCAGATTTCTCTCGTAACTGGGTGATAGTGTAATTTGCAACTCGAAGTTCTTTCCGTAGCTTTGAAATCTGAAACCGACAAAATTTGTTTAGAATTTGTTTCTTGTGTTAGAGTACTGTATTACCTCTTGTTTGAGATTATCAAATTGAATTGAATTTTCTGATGACCGCACAGAAAACTTGTCATCTGAAAAATACAAACTGAAAAAATCGAACTTTCATAAATCCCATACTCAAAGAAGGCGTTCCTTGAGAGACTGAAGATGTTGAAGATCCCGAAGATAATCTAGTTGCATTTACTTCATCGGGACACATTTGCAATAACTGAAATAACAAAAGACCACCTACAAACATTGACTTTTAGTTCCGGCTACCTTGTTATATGAATTATTGAAAACAACTATGAGTTGAGCGACAATTGGGTCCATCTGCTGAAGTGCAAAGTCTTCTGGGGCGGCTCTTGCAAATGCATTAAACAATCCGATAAGCAATTTGTCAGAACCAACACGTTTACGACAGATACGTAGTAATGATCCCAACTAAAAATTTTAATTAAAACAATTTTAGTCATCATAACAGGAGAATAATATTACATGTTGGTTTTGGAACGTTTCCTCCAAGACACATTGTAGGGTTTCATTAAGCTTGAGACGTTCGAATACTTGTGATAATCTCATACTCATTTGTCTCTGATGACTTTCACATGATGGATCAGGGGCGCTTGATTTGGGATCATGTTGTAATTCTTTTATCTGTGTACAGATAATTTTCAGATTCTCCACATGCTTGAGCAATTCCAAATGAACAGCATCAGTCATTCTGTAAACAACACACTTGTTTACATCTTACGATTCAAAACGAACCTAATTAAGCCTGATGAGCAATTAACGAGTCCGTGACATCCAAGACTCTCCAAACAGGTTTTCAGCTGATTTCTATCCTCGTGAGCTCTCTTCACTAAATCTGGGCATTGCCTTCCAATAATGGACATCAATGTCGCAATACATGGTTGGAAGTCCTGAAAAAACGGAACCCTTATTCATACTTTTTCACATTTTGCTGGGTTGAGGATGCATAGGAAACGCCGTCACAGAAACGTTATTTGATTATCTTCTCTCAGCTCCTCACACAAGAGAGCAATTCCGCTGTCAAAAGAGAAGGAGAATGCATTTTGCGCTGGCTTTGCGACGTGTTTTCCTTCTGTTACTCTCTGGAAAAAAGTGCGCGCGAACACGAACAGCTATTTACATAAAAAACAAGGAATGTGAAAGGAAGGAAGAAAAGAAAAAAGGAAAAAAAGAAAATGTATGCAATTCGAATCCCTACTTGTATGTAAACGAGTAAAAAAAGTTATGGGAAGGCTTACCGTGAACATGACACAGTGTTTTTTAACACTTGACGAGTTGCTCTGCTCACAGAATGCAGTCCACCACACAAGTTGACAGAATAGCTGTTCACAGCAAAGTTCTTTTGTTGGAAGCAGAAGACCATCCTCAACAGTTCTCTGAAAATGAAACAACCCTTCAGTTTTCCTTGAACTGGCAGATCCTAGACTCAACAGGCTTCATTCTCGAATTCTCACCAGTTCACACTTCAAATAGATAGCTTCCAACAGTGGCAAAGTGTACGGTATCTCCGAAACAAGCTGTTCTACAGGTGGCAAGATGTTGAATAGAACCGACAAGTCGTCTGTATTCTGAGCCTGCAAAAAGTTCGAACATGACGCGTTTTATTGTTTTAAACCCGTGAAACACTTCTCGTGAAATACGCCTAAATCTTTTCGTTCGGCAAGTTCTTCCGTGTACTTTTCTGATTATTCCGGAGCAGACCCCCCACGCGCATCGCGGGAAATGAGACGAGTCAAATGATCAAAAATTTATGCTAAGCAAATGTTCAGTAAACTGACTTTGATCACGGCTGACCAGAAAAAATCGGATGAAGAATGAGAAGGCATCTAATCAGTTCCAGTTTCCTCTTTGCCCTACCGTACCAACCTGTTCTCTTAGATGATTCAAAAGTTGAACATCAAGAGGTTCCACGTGACATGTGTATTGAATCAAATTGAGTTCCTGCCGAGGTGGTTTGAAACTCCATCCAGCTGATTTGCTGGTTTTGTGCGCCATGCATAAAAGATTTGGTTCGCAGTTCCTTTCCTATTGTTTTGTTTTCATTCCATTGTTAGGTTTTTTGGAAAAACGAGGAGAGAAATGACGTTGGGAAGAGCGGTAAAGGAATGGATGAAGCGCGAAAAAAACAAGACAAAATGAAAAAAGAAACGACAAGTGTGCAAGAAGAAGGCAATTAATTGACTCTCAAATGGTGGAAAGACCTACTTAAACAACAATTGAAAATGATAGCAACACTTACTAGATTACTGTAACAAAATACTAGAAAAAGGGAACTAAATGAGAGATTGCTTATTTCCACCATCCTTTTGGACATCTCATAGATACTATTCATAATTACACTGGACACTTTGTAAGTGGTGGTCATTTGAAGGAGTATGACTTTCTCTTGCGTGGAAAACGGGAGAAATGGGAAAGAGAAAAGATGCGTCGTTTTGGAAGGTACTTCACAAAGAATATATGGACAAAATCTCGTCGCTTCCAACAAAAACAATCGCGAATAATGGACTCGAGAAATCGTTTGAGGAGGAGTCCGGAGATTGAAGAAATACTTTGGTAGAGTTGTGATCATCAGAAACTATGACAGAGAATCTCTAGTTTTCAGAATTCAAAAAAAGTAAAAATGAAAGATTTTTAGATTCGATACACTGATAAGCATCAACATCTAACTTATGAAACTTTAATACTCTGGTCATGTGTCTTTGAGCATCAGATACCTCATTGAATTTCAACAACTTTCAAGAAATAACAGAAATCAGAGTAACAAGGTTATGGGATGTTACTGAAGTATAAAAATGGTCATAACGTGAAAAGAACGATACTTGGTCTAAATGGTCTCACAAGATATACAAGTACCTCTGAGACTATCTAAACATCCTAGAAAACGAAGATAGGAAACATCATATAGTGACTGTACAGGTGAGAAAAAAAGGAAGCGCTCCCAGAATATCCGGTGGCGGTGAGAAAATGGTTGGCCGGTAGCCGGATAAATTGTGTTGTCGTCGATTTTGTGTTCCCCTCGAAAGCGGGGAGACGCGTTTTTCGAAACTTGATACCGCGGCGGCAATTAGAGGTGCCAATAATGAGATACTGTAGCATTCGGGCCTCGCCCGCCACTGTCGTCGCGCCTGTCAGGATTTGTTTGTATTGTTGAGTCTGGACTGGAGGAAAGGGGCCGACTTGGCAGGCAAATGACTGCAACATAGACACACAGAGGAGGCGCTGCCGCACCGAGTGAAAAAATGGCTGATGAAGGCGGCAAAAAAGAAGGAGGATTGTAGGAAAGAAGCGAAATAGGCGGGGCGCCACCCGTACTGACACTCTGACATACTACGTGGCAGGACCGTCTTTTTTCTTACTTTATTCTTCTTTTTCAAATTTCTCTTTGTCAGTTTAGGTGTTGCCAGAAATTGAATCGGGTAAGAAGGCGAGGTCTCACAATGGTGAAAGGGGGTCCTCTGAAAAGGTGTTGTTGAATGGCGCACGGGATAGGATCAAGCAGCGGAAGTGAAGGCAAAAGTTATTGTGTTGTACGTGTGTTTCGATTCTTTCTTTTGAGTCTACTATTGCGCCCGTTTTGTCCTTTTCGATAGTAATTTCAACGCCCGTAAGTGGCGTTGAGCGGAAGCGGATTTTGATGAATGTAAAGTTCAAGGAGGAAGAAGCGTTGTCGATTTTTAATTGAATCGTTTCACTGATTTCCATTTCTATCATTTTTATAGGTCTCAATGTCTAATGGAATACTGAATGGAAATAACATGCATTGCAATTTTCACAACCTAACCAATAAATAAAAAAGTTTTTCCATGATACAAACTATGAATATCTCAATTAGTATGTTTCTGTTGACAAGCCTTTGATTGACAGAAATGTTTTTTTACCCCCTTTGCCCACCGAAATGAAAAAATTGATATCAATTCAAACTTTTTATTCAAATTATACGTGTAGGATGGTTACCATAATAATTGTGAGTCAAGTCTGAGAAAGTAATCGGAGAAATCAAATGCAAATCGGATGACGGTGACGGTGTGAAAATGGATAAAATATTAGAAAAAGATGTAAAAATGGGAAAATGTTTCGCGAAGTTGGTTTATTGAGAACCGGATAGCGCATCCTAAAGTAAAATAATTAAAAAATGTGGAGAACGAAAATGAGATATCAAAGAAATGCGCAAAACTGTCATTGTAATGAGAAATAAGGGAAAATGTGTGGGATGGCCCAAAGTGTTTTGTAGTATTGCTGAACAATTGCAGTGGTAACGGAGTATGAACGGTTAAAGCTGATTATAATTGAATACATATTGAATGTTTTGGAAAACAACTAATTATTACTAAACGGGATGGTCGTTGTCGAAATTGAAATCGAGAAATTGAAATTTTAATACTGTTAAACTCCTGAGTTTTTCTTTTTGAGAAATCAAATATTGAGAGGAGAAGTTAGATGAGCAAGGAAAAATAACTTGTTAGAAAAATTAGTAAAGGTGCAATTCGAGTTTTCACAACCACGATTATTAATTAAAAATATTGGAAAGTTGGGTTAAGTAGCCAAAGAAGCTGGCTCATCGATATTAATCCGGTTTCCATTATTCAACCCGACACTGATTTCTTCTGGCTCTGTTAACTGTCCAATATTTAGCTCTTCTTTCAACTTCTCAGCATCAATCACTTCCATATCTTCCATATTCTCATCTCCATCTGATTGCACCTTCTCTTTGTCCCCACTTTCGATACCACTATCTGCTGTCGATGCACTACTGTCTCCATTGGGCCCGATTAAGCGCTGAAGGAACGTCATCATTGATTGCTTGTCTGTCTCGGCGATCTCTACCTCAATTTTGGGAGCCGGCGACGAAGGTTCCGTCTTGACGACACCATTGTTGCTGGGGCTTACTGATGATTTGTTGGTTTGGGGACTGGGACTTGATCTACTCGATCTGTTAGCTGGTGAACCACGTTGTGCATTGGCGGCTTGTGCTGCGGCGAGTGATGACAGTGCAGCAGCTGGGTTGAATGGTAAGGCACCATTTCCCATGAAAGGGTTGAGAGCACCCATTTGAGCTCCCATGGCTAATAATGGGTTTGGATAAGGGAAATGAGGGCTCATTGACATTGGCGGGAAATTTGGCAAACCGGGGAAACCTGAAAAGAACATTTTTTAATTTCATGTGCTGTAATTTCCAACATACCCATATTAAGAAGTGGATGAGCTGCACTAGTTCTACGATTAATTGGATTGTTATTACGCATTACTGCTTCTTTATTGATACAATGTGTTAAATCTTGGGGACATCTACCATTAATAGCTTTTCGGATCTGTAAGTCAACAAATAAGATACAGTTGTTTTTGACGAGTTGCTCACCTCTTTAGCTGCTTGAATTCTGAGTTCCTTGCAAGCTGACTCCGTCATCCATGCAGAATGCGGTGTGTTGATAATATTGGGGCAACCAATTAAAGGATCTATAAGAACAAATATCATTTTGATACTATAGTCTCATTATACTTACTCAAACAATTAGGATCAAAACGAACACTATCATGAACATCGAGCGCTGCTCCTTTAACATGTCCGCTTTTCAATGCAGCAGCCAGGTCATTTTCGTTAATCAACCCCGCGTGCGATGTATTGACAATAAAGATTCCTGGTTTACATTGTCTTAATGTGTCCGCACTAATGATCCCTCTGGTTTCATCTCCAAGATTACAGTGAAGAGAAATGCAATCCGAGCGGCTCATAAACTCATCAAGTGAAGAAACTCTGAATAATTCATAATTGTTCGAAACCACAAAATTTAAATTGAACCTTTCAAAACCCAATGCTTTGTCATGTCCATCTCTTACAAATGGATCATAAAAGATGACATGAAGTCCAAACGCTTTTGCTCTCAATCCAACTGCTGTTCCGACTCTGCCGCATCCTAGGATTCCGAGAACACTACCTCGCACTTTTTTACTACCGACTGCATTTTCTCGAACCTGATCAGCGCCAATTGTCTGAACTTTTTTATTAGAAAAATCAAATGAATATGTATAAACTAAATACCTTTCTCGTTTCAGTGTAAGACTTGGCATGCCAATACGTTCTGCGAAACAAATCAAGAATCAATGAAAGTGTGGAATCCGCAACATCTTCCACGTAGTCACCCGGTGCGTGACATACAGCAATACCTGAAATAATCAAATTGGAATATTGTACTCCGATAGCAATTCTATACCCAATTCAGTTGCTGCTTTCACATCAATGTTGTCAATTCCATACCCAATACGGAAGACAACTTTCAGAACTTTGAACTTTTCCAGATCCTCTTTTTCCAGTTTTATTGAGTGGTACATCAATGCTGCCACCGCTTCATTCAATACCTGAAATTATTATTAAAAGTTTTTACACTTCAAAAATTGTTATTTTTTGACTCCACACTTTTTCAGAACTGATCCCGTAATAACTTTTTGACTACAGCAGATGTTTCGTTCCCAATCAAGAATTGGTAAATATTATTCATCTCCGACATTTGGCAGCTTCTTAGTCCCGCAAAGGCAATTATTGACTAGCGGTTAGATACTCACAATGAGATGAGAAGCGAAGTGGACCCCTAGTTTCCTATTGTTTTCAAGCTCCTCTCTTGATTGACATTGAAGAGCAACGAAATTGAATTCCATGGGAAAGGATATGACGGAAAAGGAAAGGAATGAGAGTGACTATGAGTAGTCGTTCTGTTTACACACTTTGTCTTTTTATTCACCTTTTCATGAATTTCCTGAGTCGATTGAGCATCACAAAATGCAACAGTGGCGACATCTTTCAGAATCGGCATCTCAACTGAACAATCTCTACCATCAAGAAGTGCAACAAGCGGTCGTGAACTTGATGGACCATTCATTCTTGGGTTTGTCACTGAAAAATAAATAAATTATTATGAGAATTTATTAAAAATGTGTTTCAAAATAATAATTCAAAACTTACTGCTCAAAATATCATTCAATGCCTGTTGTGGATCCGGAAGAACTTGCTGGTGGGGCGTTTGAGGACTCTGTGCAGGATCTGTAAAGATTTTTCGTTTAAAATACCGAACTGAAATGGATATTTTATTTTCTTAGAAATAAATAGTGATACCCTTTTGAATGACATTTTAAAACGTACAAATACGATTTGTAAAGGACACGGGTCCCATTTGTTCTGAGATTTGCTCTTTTCTTATGCGCAATTTCCCATCCTTTTTCATCTTGTCTCTCATCCTTTAATTTCATTTCTGGACGTGCCGTACCCTCATGACACGCGATTGAGGTTCTTTGCGGATGCAGTAATGAGTATAAGATGGACCACCCAGTTTCAGGCACAAACAAACAAATCTATCTGATTTTCTAACTCTGTCCACATAATTTGGTATGCGAAGGTAGTTACACAATTCACACAATTCATGAAACGGAGTACGTATTTCTCGGTGTGACCACATGTGCGCTCATTCTGTATTCTACATAAATCAACACTCCTTCTTCTTCATTCAGGTATTCACTTCGGAACTTGTCACCTATTTTCATCCAGAAGCTTCTTCTTATTCTAAATGCGCATAGTGGCGGCTGTGTGTCTCTATATGTGAGAGAATATATGTGCGCGCATGTGTGGCGTGCAGCTAACCAGTATTTGACATGAATTAGATATGTGAGCAACTGCAATGGAAAAATAGTGAAGAAGCGCCAGGCCCGCTGGACGATGTCTACAACAACAACGTCCGTCACTTCTCCATTTTTCGACTTCTCTTATTTTGGTTTTTTCTTCTTCTTTTTTCTACCGCTCCTTCAACTTTGTTTTTATCTTGATGGAAAACGAGTGGTCAAAGATAACTGGAATGGGTTCGGAAAGAAGGAGAAATATTGAAAGGGAAGAGAAAAGAGGTGGCATTTCGGCCAATGGGGACAAAAAGATGGATGAGTAATTGGCTCGTCGTGCGGTGGCCGAACGCTTTGTTTCAAATGCTACAGATGCATCGACTTACTTCGTTTCCGCTTTTGTGAGCCCGTCGGTTTAGTACCATTGCTCTCGCCACCCATTGCTATCAGAAGCTAACGAGAGGAACTGATTTTGGAAAATCAAATCTAAAATAAAATCACTGAATAAGCAGGAAGACGTCGTAGGAGAAAGAGAAGAAAAAATAACAGATATCGGAGAGAAATGAAAAGAAATGTTAATGAATTACCACAGGTGGTTATGAAATTGAAAGTTGAAACGACCAAAAATAAATCTGGAAAAGGAAAAATAGAAAATCGGGATGAGAAAACAGGAAACAAATTAAAGAAGACTCTTTTACTGGTGGTCGGTGAACAGCAAATGAAATGAAATGATGACCGGGTGCAGATGTCGCACAGAAGAAGGAACAAAATACGACTGGCAGGTGCTTGATGTGACGCGCCATTAGCTTTGATAGTCCATACCGAAAATAGCGATTATCTCGGAAGGGGAATTCGATGAGGATGAAAACAAGGACTGTCGCATGCATATGTCGAATTGAGAGTCATAATAGAGAGTCACAAGAATGGAGAGTCACAAGCGAAAGTTAATTCAATTATAAAATCTTTCAGTTTTTGACTATTCAGAGTCGTGGGGAGTCAATATTTCTATTCGGAAATTTTGAAATTCAACACGTTGTTTTCATCTTTATGAAACGACAAGACGCTATTGAGAATGTGAACAATCGAGTGTGCCAGCATCCACAAAAAGAAATAAGAAAGAAGGTTTTTAGGAGAAAAAGAAGAAGAAGGCAAACATATTCAGTCGACTCTATTAGAAATTGAAATGATGTTGCAAAGGTTAGGTTGGATGTGTTGAAGACGACAGCGAAGAATAAGAAGATGTCGGGAGGGGAAAGAAAAATAAGAAGTAACGGAAGGGGAGAACGACATGATGTCCATATGGAAAGTAGTCGAGTCCCGCATGTGTGATAAGTTGAACCCTACACAGAGAATGGAAGAGTGGTTGACTGAAGCGGACACTTGTCGGAAGCTCTCTGAGCCAGTCAACTTATGTAATAGAGGGAGAAGACGGCCCCTCTTGGCTTCCTAATTAGACGCACTCATTGTGCGGACTCAGTCGAATTTTGGAGGACGTATAAAATCGGAAGCTTTCTTCTCAAAATTGCTTTTTTGAGTAGTTGTGTGAAATCTTCTAGAATCATTATTAATGTTCCAACTTTCCAAAAAAACAGAAGCCGGAGTGAATGCATTGAATTGAGAAGTGTGGTTCACCAACCCGACTACCCCCTTCTATCTCTCTATTCTTTTTTCTTTTTGCCCCCCAAAAAGAGAATTCGAAGAAGTTGTTTGTTGCGCACAGATATGTGGCCTCCGGATTCTTCATGAGCTTTTGGAAGTATTACAATCTGCGGCGACACGTCATTTAGGATGAAGGAAAAGAAGAAAAGAAGAGAAAAGAAGGAAGACTCAAAGGGGTGTGGTAGGAGGAAAGACAAAAATGGACGAAGCGCGGGGCCTACTCAATAATGGGGCGGCGCTGGAAGGAGTCGTCGACAAATACAAGTCTGATGGGGCTCATGAAAACAGGGAGAAGCCAGAGCAGAACAAAAAATATTGAAAGAGAATGGGGCGGAAGGAAGAAAGAAGGAAGACAGATTGGACGAAGGATGAGTGCTGACTTCATTATTACAGACAGAAGCAGTCGGAAAACGAAAGACATCTGAAGATGCGTTTGAAGACAAGATAAAGCTTGAAGGAAAATGTGAGGTAGAAAGACAACTCAAAAGGAAATTTATTCTGCTCTCATGCACCTAGCACTGACTTTTCGCAGGATCAAAGAAGGGGATAAGAGCCAAACCGCGCACATGAAGCAGAATCATTTCGCAAGCAGCTGCTGTATCTGGTACCCCTATCCCAATTCCCCAATGACAAATAATACAATTAGTAGAGGACAAGAAGACAAGAAGTATCACGCACTGAATATAAATGTTTCTGCTTCCGAAACGGCCCGTGAGACTCAACGAATAACTGTAGTTTCAAACAATCTATTGTTTTCGAGAAACTGTCTTTTTAGTAGTAATTGATGTGATAGAGATACATCTTCTTTTGGAGAGAACTAGATATGAAATAAGTTTTGAACAACAAGAACCTGACCACGCGACAAACAAAAAAAGATGAGCGTCAAGACGGAAGGTAATGAAGATCGCCGTGTAAGATATCCGGTTCGAGTGAGACATTGGCAAAGTAATGTTTCACACACTTATACCCATTTTCTTCTCGTTATTTTAAACATGTACACGTTTAGACATCTGACACGACAATTGAGAGCAAATGCAACAATGAGACAAAAGGGGGAGAAGAAGAAGAAGGCGGTGAATAAGGAGCCTTTTTCGCATTTTATGCTCCAATAAAGTGGACAACGATGGTGCGTGTCTTTTCGAGTAGTGGTTCATTGAAGAAGCCCCCCTTCTTTCCGACCTCTTTGGGCAATTCCACTACATGAAATACATTGGATATAGGCATCTAACTTGTTGACAACGACGTTACCAATTTCCTTGATAGATTTTTGTTCCGGTTTTTATTATTATTTACAGACTCACAACCTGACAGATAGAAAACTAACCGAACGACGGTGTTGATGATAGTGAGGGGTAGAAATCTCGAAAACTCCGACTCTTTTTTGAATATGAAGGACTGTCACCTGAAAATCAATACATTAGCAATATATACTGTTGGGACAAGATGTATCAAATGGTTAGGAGAAAGATTTTCCAGAGATTAGACATTCTTAAAGGTGATTTCTTAAATCTTATTTCTAATCTCAAGGACAAAGTGTATTGACGTGACAGTTGTCATAGATTATTGAATATAGACTTCCGGATGCTGTTCCAATACTAAAAAACAGTGAATTAAAACTGTTTACGTAAGAGAGAACAAATTTGGTACTTTAGAAAACCAAGAATTGAAAAAAAATGTTTTTTTTTGCACGCTGTAGATACATCAAGTACTCTGACACTTATATAGTTATGGGTAAAAAATGAACATTCTAATTGTACTGACCTTTCTAAGTATGAATGGAATCCAGTTTTTCAGAGCAAAAAGGTAATCCTCTTAAAATTTATTTTATCAGTAAATAATTTTCTCAAGTCATGATAATGATTCAGAATGACTCAGATTCTTAAAAAATGACATTTTCGAAATTCAAACTGACCTGATGGCGACTCTGGTCTTGAAAACCTGTTTGGAATGTTCTGTTTCCTCCTTCTGTCACTATTTTTGCTCTCCTTTGGTGGTAATTCAATTTTGATCTGCTTATCTACCTGAAGAATCAACTATGAGTAAATATCTGAACGGCTTTAAAATTTTCAAACCGTTGGATCAGGAACTGGGATATCTCCTTCTTTCTTCTCTCCTCCTTCGAAGTGAGCCGAGCAGATTCGAAGCTATAAACAAGGAAAATTGACTATTTCAGACAATTTTATTGTTTGAGTGTCTTCATTGTGTTCGGCGCTGTTCAAAATTTATTTTATTTAGAAGCTGTTTTCTAGTTTGTGTATTTTGGGATTTCATCTCTGTTTGAAATTTCCCCTTCGAATAAAATCGAAAATGATTTTCACCACACATCAGAAAATCAGTAGGCCATGCACAAAAGTTTGCATTTTATAGATGTGCCGAAAACTGAGAAATTTGGCCAAAAAAGCTGATTGAGCAATCACTTTACCTGTGAAACTACAGTTTCCTCAGTCCTTCCTATTGCTGTCAGCCACCTCTGCCGTAAAATAAGCGGCCTTTTAGGTATGCGGTAAAAATGACGGTTGTCTTCTAAACCACGATATCGAGAACGGAATTTGCAATTTGGAAATCCACAAGTCGTTGGCATTGCGGTTCCGTCACAAAAGCGACCAGAAGCAACAACCTAAGGAAGCCACAATGAATAAAGCACACAAGCGATAAGAAATAAAGCATAGAGTAAGCATAAGTTAGATGAAACTGTAAACTAGAAAAATAGGAAGGAACTCGAGTTTTTAACACTTAGACCATGAAAAAATTATACATGCAACACTATAGAAAAAAATGAGAGTGGAAGAAATAAGAAAATATTTTGCACAAAAGATAGGAATACCATTCCGAACAAAGAAACATTTAAATTGTTGGAGTTCTGCAAATAATCTCAACACTAGAATAAAATACAAGAACATATTAAGTAGATGAAACAAAATGTTCCTAGTCCTTTGCATTTTGTCAGGCCATTGATTGTATTAGGGGAATAACGTCTATTAACGTTGTTTATGTAAGTTGTTTCAAAAATTGTCTTTTTTTTTAGTTCGTGACTGTGTTACTGGTTATCTAAGTACTAAGAATACATTTCAACTTAATTGATTTGTTTTCAAACATACAACTCTATGGCTTTATAACCAATATTGCGATCTTTTGTAATCAGGGTCATATCGCACCTTGGTTCTGCTCGAAATGATTGTTCGATTGAATTTAATATAGTTTCACGCTCACCATCATTCTTACCATTGGTCGTTGAACAGTCTCGTGAATATTTTTCAGAACAACATTAGGAAGGATAATGATACTAAAAAAGAGTTGGTAGCTTACTTCGCTCTGATTGCGAGCTAGGACTACATGAATTTTATCGTCAGTGAGTTACAGATACTAAAAAACTACAATGTCTTTATAAGGAGTCAAGACCCGTTGAGAAATATTTTTTTACTAATTTATGGAAAAAGTAAATAAAATTGTGAAACAACCTAATAAAATATAGTCTAAATAATGTCTTTTACTGTAATATCTAACATGTTCTTTTATTTCTCACCTCCAAACAGTACTGATCCAACATATTTCTCCAATCAATACTAAAAATTATTTCAAGAAACGACTCCAATTGTTTTGTTAACATAAACAACTAAACTAGAGCATTGGTGGTTCGTATTTTCCAGTCAGACTAAAGTTACTCAACTTTGAAGATTTGCAGAAATCACAACTTTTAATGATTAACAGAAGGAAGTTTTTTAAAAGTCAGAGAACAGGGAATTCCCCATAGAAGAATTGAAGACGAATTCATGGTGAATCTAGGGTTATCACTTTTTCAACGACTGTGAATGCACTTTTGCTATAGAATTGTCTTGTTAGGCGCTCAGCTATCATGTTTGAACAAAGTCTGATCCGTATAGGAGGTCAGTATCGAAAATCATTTTACCGGTTCTGAGAATTCGAAACAGCTTGTTTTTTGAAATAAAAATATGCAAAAACTACCTCATGCTTAACAATTTGTTCACCTGAGTAGCCGTGAGTACTACAGAAATGAAATCATCATGGTCTGTTAGAGCACTAAAAATGTTCAGATCAAGTGCTTCTTGCAAGTGTTTAAAATTTCCCCAAATTTCAGTTCCGTTACATTTGGAGCTGACTTTTAAGCCGTTTTCCTCCGCTCTGATCTGGATTCACTAGACTTTGGAAGTGATGATATGAATGAAATTTTAAATTCGTATAGTTTGAGCTAGAAAAATTGTGTAGTGATCTGTCTCGTCACTACATAATTAGCGAATCAAAAAACTTGACAAGATTTTTTCTAATCTTTTTTGCAAAAAAAAAACGCTCAAACTTGAAAAGGGGAAAGCGTAGACAAGCGTAAATTTCTCAGTCGATTTGTTCTCTTGAAGTAGAAAAAGTTAATACATTTGTTAAGTTCCCACAAAAACGAAAGGAAGAACTACAGTGCTAAACAAACCGATACATCGAATTCGGTCTTATTTTGCCAGGACATCTATTTCTTGTTTCAAACCTGTTACACGAGAAATTTGTTCGGAACGCACAAGAGTGCCAGTAATTTACGCTGATAACTAAACGACGCTGAGAAAATCGAATCAAGAGGTATACCACTTTTTTGGAACACACTGGGTGGCGGATGTCTTTTTTTTATGAAACTGTTGATTTAATGTCTATTTAACGGTGATTAATTAAGATTCTCGTTCGTTCCAGTCTGTCTGGCAGATTTTGAACTTGAAGATTTGATGCACCCTCATCAGAAGTTCCGGTTTGGTGAACCATTTGGAATTCAGGTTTGAACTAATGGAGTATGAAAATTAGTCAGAGCTACCAAATATCAAGAACTGGAGACGAAGTCTCAAAAAGCTATGGTTTTTCCGTAGATGAAAAAGACATTGTATCTATTTCTCATAAGCAATAAAAATACGATCACTTTTTACATCGAATTTAAAATACTGGTTACTGTACTTTTCAAAATATGATTTCATGTTCCTACTTCCAAATGTGCTAGTTTCCAAATTTTAAAAAGTTGATACCGAGGAATGTTCCATAAAGAGCGCTTACATGCAAAAAAAGCGACAGATCTGGAATAAAATGAAAAAGGGGTTCAAGATATATCATTCTTCCAAATTCCCCTCATAGACAGAAATCAGGAGGTACCACAGGTGGAAAATTGCTAAGAATTTATTGGTGGCGGTATAATCGAATAAGTTTCAAACTATGTGCTGCCAGTGTCTGAAGTTTTCTGACCTAAAAAAGGGCAGATCGAAAAGATTAAATTGGCACAATTTGGTTTTTTCCAATGTCTCTTTTTCTCAGGCTGGAACCACGTGTAAAATTTGAAATTGAAAACTTATCTTTTAATACGTTCGGATAAGACATGATAAACGAACACAACAAAACAAATAATAACTTTTGAGAATCTGTGTCAATGCTTGGTTTTGGAAGAAGTGTATTTTCACAAAGCTGTCATCTAACCTGTTCGAATAACAGATACCGATAGGGGTACAAGATACCCGATCCCAAAAAGTTCATTGGAGCTGTCGAAATGTCAAGGAGTCGCCTCCGACCCCAGATTCTATATTGAATTGAGCGGTGCTGCCTCTTGAAACCCAATTTCGAGTTACACAGGAAGAGAGGCACCCGATGCACAAGAAGTGAGAAGGGGGGATGCAACAACTTTGGATCACCCATGAAAAGTCAAGATGAGGAATGAAGGCCAAGAGTTCTTGGGGAGACACAAAAAATAATGAACATTCATTGTCTTACGGACATAGTCCCCAGAATGCAAAAGAAATGAATTTTACAAAACAGGTATTCTAAAACAAATTTCTGAGTCTAGCGTCACAACTTCTACAAAAATGAAACACTAGTCACACCTAGAACGAGAAACAAAAAAAATGTTTGAGCACCTACATAGAGTGTTCGGTTTCCATTAACCTACCGATCCGGTCCATATGCCAACCCACCGTACCCCGGTTCTATTTTCCCGCTTTATCCAACCAAAATGAGTGACGAATATGCGGGTCATCACGTAACACTTACACCCGCCCTGTCTGTCTATGCACCTCGTAATTATTTGGTGCAGACACCTTTCGAACATTTGCAACGCACGCATTCGAGGCGGAGCTTATCATAGAATGAGTGAGTTTTGAAAACATCAAAGATCAACCGAAAGGACTTTCGAATTTCGAAAAATTGTAAAGATTACTTAAACCTAAACTTTTATTTTTGTCTGATAATGGAATACATGCAGAAAAAGGAAAGTTAGGAGAGTCAAAAATGTCATAGTCATACTGTAGAAGCGGAATTACTAGTGAGACCAACTTCTGGGCGGTGGAACCCCAACATCGAGAAAGAGCCCGAGGCTGTAATGTGGTGGACGTACTACGGTATCCGTGGTGGCTGAGAGATGAGAAGCAAAAAGGGGTACCACTGCAAAAAGGGAGTAAATTAGATCTTGCCCAAGGGGACTTGGAAGTCGGAGGGCATCAAAGAGAATAGATGCTCGAAGCTCGAAAATAAGATAAACCTTTTGAGCGATCCAGTCAGCCAGCTCGCTGTCGCCGTGCCCCCCAGATTTGTTGAAAAGAGTAAGAAGTTGTGGTGAATCGGGGCGGATAGGAAAGGGAAAAAAGAGAAAGAAAAAGGAGAGGCGTGGTAGATATATTCACCGTGTGTTGACCCTTTACGAGTAAAGTGAGTTAAGGATAGTCGGACGACTTTCGACTAAGATGGGAGGAGGATGCTTGACTCGGCGGTGATTTGACGCCAATTAGAAAATAATGGGGGACGACAGATTCCTCTCTCAGTAAATCGAGCCACTTCTGATGGAAGAGTCGAATTTTGGAAGGAATTGGAACGGGAGTACAGGATTGTGCGGGAAGAAAGGGACTACGACCAATAAGATGAGCAACGAGAAGTGTCCCTTCCTCTCAACACCGCCTGTCCAATGTGTTTCCTTTTCAACTTGAGATGGATGAATGACTGCTGCTTTTGCCGCCACCTTGGCTTATAAGTAGTTGTCTTTGCCAATTATATTGGTCCACTAGTGACAAGGAGGCGCGAAAGGCGAAGACGATGAGCTAACGAAACCACTTGACGAGTCGACGTCCGGATCACTAGATGGGGTGGAGATATAACAGAAGAGGTGCTGTGGTGCATGTGTCGACGTGACAAATATTGGGAGTCAACTGAGACGACGTCTCCTTTCTTGAATCCGAAACCCTTATCGCGGTTCTCACATCTGTTAATTAATACCAACCGGAAAAAGTAATAGGTTTTGGAAAAAAGGGATTCCGCAAACCGATAGCTACATTCGATAGTCGGATAGAGCCGAATATGCAATCTGTCTACCAGGGGGGGAACAAGGAAATAGATTATACCAGTAAAACGAACACTGACTCATATTCACATCACTTCCTAATGTAATATAGCATTATCTACAAATCTGTTCGTAAACCTTTCAAGAATTTGCAGAAATTTCGGAGATTCAGTGATCTCAAACTTAAAAAATGAGAACAAAAAATGAGAATGAATGAACTGGAAGCAAAACTAGGACGATGAGAACAGACAACTGATTATATTTTTTCAAACCAAATAAATTGATCTGATTATACTTC
Source organism: Caenorhabditis latens (assembly GCA_002259235.3). Lineage (NCBI taxonomy): Eukaryota > Metazoa > Nematoda > Chromadorea > Rhabditida > Rhabditidae > Caenorhabditis > Caenorhabditis latens. The sequence continues at coordinate 14,836,462 of CM056097.1, read as the reverse complement.
GGTTGGAATATTTTACAAACTAGTCATTACAGTATATCTGCTGATCACTATACAGTGAGAAGATAAGCGTCAAAATACTGAGTCCGAGATTTTCATACTTAGAAAGACCCTAAAATAAAAATAAAGCCTTCTTCTTATACGTCAAAAAACTAAATCGGAGTTATTACTATTAATCGCGCCAGATTTTCTATTTGAACATTTCCTTATGACAACAAAGCACCCAGACTGAAAAACATATTTCTAAACCTATCCTAGATATGCAACCTCTGTTTGCTGGTATCTTGAGCTTCTTCCAAAAAAAAACCGAAATACTACAGAAATAAAGGGTAAATAGATCATACTAGTAAATCGGCTTGATTTCGATGGCGTTTTGAGAAATAAAACACGCGGAAAACAATTTTTTGGTACAGAAGACAGCTGTTGTACCGACTGGACGCAAACACCATTAGGTCAAAAAGGATATGAACAACGGGAAGAGATAAATAAACTTAATATCTTAGATTCGACACTTCGGATAGTCGCCAGTCAGGCGCTCGTTCGTTGATACAACTTCGAGAGTAGAAAATCGACACCCGCGCCGATTTGCAATGCTGGGCCGGTTGTTGGCACCCGATGCCGATGGTTTTATGAAATTGGAGTCATTACCCAACACCGCTGGTCACTTCCTACATCTTCTCAAATCTCCGTATCTTCTTGTTTTCTATGCTCATCCGTCCCCGGCCGTTACTTGCATGCATAACAAGGAAAAGCGGGGCTCATTTTGCCGCCAATTAGAATGTGTAGATCGGAGGCGGTAGGGCGGAGTCAGTCAGTGTCTCCAATAAACTTACGGTGTCATCGGCCTCTAGACAACTAGCTTCATCGAGTCAAGTTAAGAGCCGGACCTCTTCTTGAAAAGAAGAAGCGCACACCATTTTCTCATTTATTATGACCGAAGAAGCGAGAGACGTCTTGTCCGCATCCGGTACCTAGTTGAACACAATTACCGTAGGCCGCCACTCGGAGCCGAAGTGTCACATTAGACGAGAAAATGCCCAAGTGAGCAATTAACAAGTTGGTAAGACAAAATGGGAATTCTCAATGCGGTGGAATAAAATAATGAAGTAGTGAGGAAAAGAACAGCGAGAGAAACGGGGAAAGTTATTTCTGAGGGTGTCTTACTATAATACTCTGATACCGACTACCGGTGGCTGATTGGGTGTCGGGAGAGGGTAAACGAAGAAACGTATCACAGTTCCGGTACGGTAGTTTGTCGGCGACCTACAAGATGATGGCAATTGATCAAATTTCAGATGGATACCGCGGACACTGGACGAACGGTTGTAAATCACCTACCTATCCAACAATCGTTGCGTTCATTATCACAATATGCATATCACCGACACATAGTTCTTTCCGAGTGTGATTATATCTGGGTTGGGATGAGTCGCTACTCACTGGGACCCTGGATTGGATTATCGCCTTTTTTGGAGATGAGGTTGCAGCTAGTCCAAACTACGCTTTGTGCATTGGTTTGGTTTCAATGAGTCTACGCGTACTTTTGGAAGGACTAGACATTGCATACATGGATTAGTCGCAAAGATGATCACGTCTGGTGTTGGAAGTTGTAAAAGTGGAATCGTCATGATCTTGTTGGAAGGAGACATGTAAGCTGGCCGGAGAAGGAGCTTGTCACGATCATTCAACTCGTCATATTTCAATTTTGATCCAAATCTACTTAAACGTACGGCTCAATTCCGATTTTTTGGTTACGGGTTTTTTGCCCAGACTAAGTGATTTACTTAGGATGTTACATTTCGGACGAAAACAGAAATAAGATTGGTCAGGAAGACAAAAAACGTTACATTGAATAAAATAGAACCTACAGTAACCAACAACAACTTTTTTATCCTTTTCAACTGAATTTCGCTATAAATTATATTACTGGTTGAATTTTGTACTATATTTGACTACTACGGTAACTAAACATGTGAGTTTCTGAAAGTGTTTTAGTTTTGGCTATCAAATTTTTGGTACCTCTCAGCCGCTTGACAAAGCATTTTTCATTTCATCACAGACAGGTGTGACTTCATTCTGATCACCTCCCTCTCCGATAACTTGTGAAAACTTTTAAGTGTGAAATATTTTTGTCTCCCCTTTCTTCGACAACGTAGAATTGTAATGAAAGTTTACTGGTATCTCTCATCTAGGTCGTAAATCATCGAAAACCTTGAGTCACCCCTTATCAAAAAGAAATACCCCTTAAACAACCTCCAGTGCAACCAAAAGAATGCAATAAATGGACTTCAGACCTCAGACAGGATTAGTTTCTTCTACCAAGATTCAATCCCGAATTATCTTCCAAAACCAGGAAAATGGTGTCAGCTAAGAGGATGAAAAGACTAAGCGAACCTATCCATCAGAATCACACTACACATCACCGGTTTAACTGATAAAGAATAAAGATCTAGAACGAATGATGGATGTTGAGAAAAGAAAAGAAAAGGTGGAAAGAAAGTTGCCAAAAGTATATTATGTGATACCAGGTTAGTTGGTGCGGCTTCGAAACGAGGCTCAAATTTCATTCGGATGCCCTGTCGCGGAAGATAAGAGCGCCTGACGCTGGTGTATGATTACCGGTGGGGAAACGTCCAAAGGGCCGCTTGGGATCTTTTTCAATTTTTTAATTTTGGAGAAAACGAGACTTCAAAAATCGATAGGTCAAATTTGATAAAAAGCGAGAATAGACGTGGGAAGGTAGACGTTGGCCTAATTCCTTAGCCATTTTTGATGAATAGTTGGTAGAAAAAAAAGAAGTGCGAAAGGGCGAAATAAGTTTTTCACAGATGATAAGGAAATGATACGGTTGATATCTTTACATTCATACACTCCCCACGAGAAAAACGGTGCAATGCAACTGACAACCATGATCTTCTCGTTTTTTCCTGCGCAATCCGTCTTCTTGTCTACTCCCGGTGCGGCGGAGACCAATAGCATCAGTAGAGGGACTCCTCATCTTTTTTCTCTCAAGAAAAAGACCCATCACCTCCACCCTACCGATACCACTTATTTTCGGCCATCACATCTTTTTTGACATGCTTCTTTGGGGTATGTCAAAAAATGCGTCACCACAAATCAAAATCAATTCCAGGATAGGTGACAAGCGGTGAGCGGGGCTGAGCTGACGACAATCAGCTTCCATGGTTGATTGGGGGTGTCACCGCTGTCACTTTTCACAATAGTCCGTCATGTTTCATGTCATATCTTGCTGTTTAGTTTTGCTGCTGCTGTCAGAGTGTAAGTGAGAGCATACTCTCGTTTCGCGAGTTGAGCAGAGAAGTTTGTAAAATGAACTCACATATTGTCCCAGAAAACGTTGTGGAATGTGGTGTGGTCGTAAGAAATCCAGGTTGCTTGTAGGTAGGATCAGTTTACCTAAAAAATTATAACTAAAGCTGGGCACGTAGCATAATAAAAAAAGACAATAAATCTAAAGTTGGCGAGAAAAAAGACTCAATAAATTCATAGGCGTTGTTGATTCCATCCATTTATTCATTTCCTCATCTCGGCTTGACACGTTTAACTTTTTTATGCGGAGATAACAAAACCAAAAAGAATAGAGAAACCAAGTCAAAAACAGTTTGGAAAAGGAAAACAAATGTAGAAGTCAGAAATGAATATACATTAACATTTCCGTTATCTTCCTAAAAATCTTAGACAGTTTCTAAGGTCTCGTTTTATATAACCGATTCGATATGCTTAATCAGTACCCGTTCTTCCCCAATTCAATTTTACTGTCTCTTCAAACGTTTCTCATGTTCATATTCCCGATGTTATGGATTCATATAAATGGTTTTTCGTATCTCACGGTGCAGACTTAAAACATAGTCTGATCGAAGTCCGATTCCATCGCGAAAACTTGTCGCAACAGGTCTTTGGCCGTGAAGAAATTACGGCGTAAGATGTATCGAATCTCAGCAGTGACTGCCTCATTCGGTCTCCACCAACTACTTTTTGTGAATAATTTCATGCAATTATTTACTTGATTTGATATGAAGAAGATGCAGTTTTTTCTATCCGTTTTCTTTTTGAGCTTGTCTGGAATATCATGCAATTCACTTTGTAAGTATTTATATTTTATTTGTTTCAATTTGACTTAATCCTGACATCATGCATTCACATTTCATGCAACGTGTGACAAAAACTTGTTTTAGTGGACGTTGCAAGATATGCCATTCATGAATTTAAACTTCCGTCTTTCTCTGGTAAGTTGATTTTGTTGCATCATCTCAATACAATCTTAAACTTTAATTTCAGATTCCGATGGCCACGCATGTTTTTCAACCGACTCGTGGATGACAACACCAACTGGAAAGAAACGAATGGATCAAGTTGCAATTGGAGATTTAGTCTTGACTGGCAATTTGACCGCAGTGAGTGATCCCTCTCAGTTGCATTCGATTAATTATTCATTAAAAAATGTTTCGACACGTCTAGACGTATTACACTCCAATTATATCATGGATGCATCGCGAGCCGGACAACCGATACAATTTTGTGACAATTATGACGGAGTATGGGAAGATGTTGGCAGTTTCTGCGAAGCACCTGGTGTACCGAAATTTGTGTGATGGTATTTTATTTGATATTGAATTTAATATTGATATATAGTTCCTTATAGAGAATTACGCGGAATATGTTAGATATCTTCCCAAAGGACGAGACGTTGTATTTGCTGAAGATCTGAAAATTGGAGATTGTCTTGTTCTTCTGTATAAAGTGAGTTATTTTTCATTTATTCCTGGAAACAAAGACCCGAATGCAGGGAAAGTACCGACAACAACGAGTTATGCGGATTTCCATTACCGAAAGAAAGGGAATATTCGCCCCAATAACAGAGAATGGAAGAATAATTGTGAACGACATTGTTGCATCTGTGTATAGCGGGATCAAGCATACTCGTTTACAAGGGCAGTTCTATGGAAACGTAGCTTATGTTCAAAGTTGGATGCGACTGTTCGGAGAATCTGTTTTTAATCAGGTGAGTTTTTTATATTAAATTTAAGTGAGAAAAACTTGATGAACGAAGAAAGAACACATTAAAATTCCCTCATTTTACGGCGTTCTATTCCGAATAATTTATGTTTTGGAATAAATAATAAAGAATAATTTTAAAAAAAAAGCATACGTTCTTCAGGTGAGCGTTCCTATCGGTTCTGCATTGGCATCTGATTTGCTTCGTCTGGTTGTGCCATGAGTATGTAACATCAAACTCTATTCTAGTTTCATTTATGAAAATGAATAAATTATTTTGGAAATATACCTGTTTCACGTAAAATTCACATTTCCTACAAAAATCTGAAAAATATTTCGTTTTCTCAGAGAAGAGTTTGCACTGAGTTCCCATAGAAACGGCATGCATTATGTCTAGATACTCTCATGTCATCTTCACATCTCACTCTTTGTTTTTCACTCTGTACTCTAGTCATCTTCATAATATTATCAGACTCCGCCCAACCTCTGAAAAACATAGCCAAACGCGGAACCCGCAGTATGTCGGGACATGCCAAAGACTACCACCGCCGGCAGTGAGGCTCGCTTCAACCTAGGGTAATAGGTCTAACGGGTATCACTCGCACGAAACGGGTATAGACCTCGCCCAATTTTTGAATCGTATCGGAGGATACGAAAAAAAGAAATTTCATGCACGAAGAAGTGTATGAATAATAAAGCTGGTGCGACACCTGCTAATTACATAAAAGCGAATCATAAATTAAATACGTTGCCTTTAAAACACTTTTCATGAGATTTTTTTATTGAACAACAATGGCTTTGTGATGATTCTAGCCATATTATGGATACATTTATCTACGACGCAACCTGTTGATGGAAATATTCACAATTACAGAATCTACAACTAAAATAATTTGAAATTCAATGTTTTCGTTATCTTTTTGAGATTTTCTGTTTACATACGTGTTCAAAAAAAATCCGTTCAATCTGATAGTGTGAAATTGTGGTGAAAATTATTTTATAGAAGCAATAAATGAATATTGTATGAAAAGCGATAAGAGATCAAAACAAAGGCAAAGTGGCACACTATTTATTTGCAAATATTTTATATTTTCCGGATTTAACCTCATTGAAACCAATCACCATATCTGTTGATGTTTTTGATCTCTATAGAATCTCACACCAGTTGGACTATTTGGATCCACCGGAGTTCTTCCTCTAGCAAAGTTTGTTTCTTGGCGCATAAGGTCGGCAACAGAGTCATGACGTGGACGATTCCGCTGAAAGGCGAGTTTTACAGTTCTGCTCTGTTTATGTAGGTAAAACGAACCCCAATTGGTGATGTATTTCTGCTTGGAGTATGACTGGAAACTGCGGAACTAGCACGGGAAGCACGTTTGGTTTGACGAGGAGTGAATGGAACTGTCGGATGACGTCCAATGAAAAAGCTTGGGAAAACTGCATATTTGTTGGATTGCATAACTGAAAATTGTCTGGTAAAATCGAAGTAGTAAAATAAAAAATTTGATACTTTTCAGGATGATGTTTTTCATTTATTGATACTCGAAAAAATACCAGACTATAGGTTTCCTTTTTTATGTAACTTATAGTTTAAAATTTTTTTTTGAAAATGTGGCAAAAAAGTTTCGTTTGCCTACTCTCCATATACCTGCCGTCTATGTAACTTTTCCCTTCTCTAATCTTATCAGACTCCGCCCACTCCATGCAAAACATGGCTGTGTGCGGAACCCGCAGCATGTCGGGACACGCCCGATACCTACTCTCTTGGCAGTTTTGGTTATTAGAAACGTGTCGGTCTAACGGGTATAACATATTATTACGGTTATAAAGACCTTCTAATTTTTAGTAACGTATCGGAGGATACGAAAAATTGTGATTGGAATACACTTTGTTGGTGGAAATTTGCAAAATTCGAAAATAATATATTATGTACATTTTTGTATATGTAAATTCACAAAAAGACTCATCAGCTATATAGATGTTTAAAAATTTTTGAGATTGTAGAAAAGTATACCTGGATCTTTCTGGTCGTAGTACTTTTCAAGAAATTGACGGAATGCAACAGATGGTTTATCGAAGGCACACTGATCAGCAGTAACATTTTCCGCCTGGAATTAGAATATTTGATATTCTGTGCAAATAAATGATGGTGAACTTGTCGAAGAACCGACCTTTAACATTGCATCAAACATTTTGAATCCATTTCCAGACCGTTGTTCTGTTTGAACTATAAAAAAGTCCAAAATGCACATCGCCTTCTCCATGTACTGATTCTGCTCATTATCTGTCAGGTACAGAGTTTTGTATCCAACTCGAAGAAGTCCTTTCAAAACACTTTTGCTTCTGAAAACATGATTCTATGCACAAGATCACAGTCACGTCATCATACCCATTTACTTTTTCCCACATGATGTACACAATTTGATCCTCATCGTGGTCAACGATTTTTTCATACATTGTGATGATACGTTTCCATCCGTGGAACTGCAAAAAAGACAAATGTTGTGCATTTATTATTGTCTGTGATGCACACAAAGAAATGTCTTCCGAAAATGAATGCATTGCTTATGAAGATCATGAAGATTTCTCAAAAATGGAACATACCTTCGACGACATTTCTCCCAAACTGTCGATGCTTTTAGCCACTGCCCAATGACGTTTGGGACTGTACTTCAGCAAATCGGCTCTATCCAAACGTTGGATGTTATCCGTGAAAATGGTGGAAAGGTCAAAAGCAATTTCCATTCTGAAACAAAAAAAAATAAGTAGGAAACTCACACTGGTCTGCGAGAAATAAATTGGGGATTGCGGGACTATGTACGCGATTAAAGAAAATGGGCGGAAAACACGAGACTACTGGCCTCCGCCGCAATATATGGAAAAGAGAAAAGGAATAAAAAAAAGAAGAGAAAAAGAAATAGGATGTGGAAAAAAACTTGATGGGATACATACATGTCATTTATTTATGACTCACTGAATACTTCACATTGATTGGAAAAATTATTGGTGAGTGAGAAAGGTGAAATACTTTAGAATAAGAAAATTGATGAGAAAGGCGGAGAGAGGAACGTGGTCGTAGGTGCTCAAGTGTGTTTGCACGATGATGACTGGATATTGGTATGAAATATTCATTTTTTGAACAAACAAGTTCAATAGGTTCAAACGTTATGAGGGAACCATAGATTTTCTAAAAACAATATCTGGATATAAAGTAGACAGAGCTTCAACAGAAATAGTCTCAAAGAATGAAGAATAATGTAACAAAAGTGAACCACCGGACGCCAGAATGCTAGGCAGATGTTTATATCGCTGCTTTTCCACGACTTGTTTTAAAAAACAAAACAAAAACGCTCAATTTTCCGACAGAAGTGGGAATTTATAATGTGGCGGGACCGAGTGTGAGAGCGGAGAGAGTTGCGAAATAAAGCCAAAAAAAGTGGGCACAAACAATCGATACCAAAAGGACCCCGCCTTTGGGAGTGAGTGTCGACGGACATACTGCGACGGAATGTATGTTACGAGTAGTGTCGTTTTTCACAGAAGAGGCAGCTTTTCCGGGTTGAAAATCGGAGTAAGATACCTACGCACTTTGAATTATAATAATCCATTGTTCGAAATGAGATGGAAGTACGGAAAAGATCGGAAGTGAAGATTTGCAGAATAAGAGGGCGGACGCCCTATTGTTCGAGATGAATAATGAATGTGTGCCGATTAGAAGGGTGCACGGACCGGTGTTCACGTTAATATTAGAAAGGATTATTACGGGTGTGTTGAAATGAATGAAACTAAGAACTTGGACAAACTTGTCGGTTTGCAGTTGCCTAGGGCAAACATTGGAGTACTACGTTAGAAAAAAAACTATTGTTTGAAAAATAGTAGAAATGAGTTATTTCGAAATACAATTTTTAAGAACAACTTTTAAAAAGTAAATCGGTTCATGGAGATTCATATATACGTTCAATTTTCGGTGATGTCGTATAACAGACCATGTTCTCGGTTTACAGCCACTATTAGTTTGCGCATAAGGCAGTATTCTGCACATTGTCGAGGTCAAACCAATCGAGTAACTAAACAAACTGACGATTACCGAAAATTTGTTCCCGCTTTATGTGTCTAGGATGTCTTGTTTCGCTTTTTCATTTTCTTGTGAATACTTCTGCAAGAGAATGAAACTTTTAAAATTCAACACATTTCATTGTAAGCATGATCAACGAAATAAAATGATATAGTAGAAATTGTGCATAGTTCAACAAAGTATTACATCATAACATTTCGTAAATGCTCAAAAAAGGAGAAGGTTAATAAGAGTTAAGGGAACATCAAACGATAACATCCATAATCTCTTTACTGGAACGAAATGAAATTGGACATTGCGAAGGAAACAAAGAAAAAAGGCAAAAAAAGACACTGAACTTGAAGAGCAAGTAAGACCCTCCCTTTCCATGAATATGAACATCGAAACAAAAAATGAAGGCATAACAAGAGATTTACAGCTATGTTACATAATTCAAGCGATACTCAACATACAGAAATTTTGGTGACGGTACTAAGAAAAAAGCTGAGCGAACAGAACACTCAGCGCATAGTACCTAAAATTGAAAAAATATATATAAAAATTCCTAGAAAAATTTGAAAATTTGAAAAAGTAACGAAAGTTTACAAAAAATGCTCACAGGGCAAATGAAAGGGGGAAGAGGAATTCTCAGAAAAAACAGTCGAAATGACAAAACAAAAGATGACAATAGAGCGGGGAAAATTGAAAACGATGAAATTTACATATTCACACATAAAGGTTAGGTCAGGGTCAGGATACTGCTCAAAATATAAGGCGGAAAAGTTTTGGATACTCGAAATTGTTTTAGCTGCGTTAACGCGAAAAGGCTGCATGTGACATTTGAAAAGTGAAAAACTGAAGTTACAGAAGTTTGTGGTTTAAAATCCGTAAAAATGAGCTATTGAGTTTGTAAAAAATGCATAGAGAACCTAACCTAAAAACTATCCCTATGCATACAAACATGACTTAAAAAGTTGAAAGAACGGTTACCATAGATATCGGGATACATGAGAAAAAGAAAAAAAGCAACAACGGTTTACAATTGAATGGGTAAAGTGTACTGATTAGTATTCCAAAAATCTACAGATAGCAAAGAAACAGAAATGAGAACAAAGGCATTTGATAAAATATATCCCGTTTGGTTAATTCGACATTAACCTTTTCATATCACATGTACTTGAATGATTTGAGCAAAAATTTTCGTTGTAATTATCATATTTGATTCAGAATGGATGGTCACTGAAATCATTGCCAAGTGGGATGTCGAATGCTCCGGCATCGAAAATTTGGTCTGGTTCTGGTTCAGATGAAGATGAAGAGTTGACTGGAGCTTGTTTGGCGAAATACTTCTCGAGTTTTACTGAAAAGAGGAACAATTATTCATTGATTAGCGGATTTGAAAAAAACTAACACTCTCACACAAATTCAAAGCGAATAGGAAAAAATGTGAGCATGCTCGTGCGGGCAGATATTTTATGGATAGGTGGAGTTGACGTTGGATGGATGGATATGATAATTGATTAAATGTCACACGGAGTTCATTGGGGATACCGAGATTGGAGCTGAAATGGGCGCACAACACGACACACTGGGATGTTCTTGAATCACATCTTGATAGTAGGGGACCCAATCGATAAAATGATAAATTGTGAGTGGTGAAAATAAAAGCGAAAGCACAACAAAACATGGGTAAGAATAGGAAATGATGAAAATCATCGATCGGATTGTGGCTTGTCCAGTTGTTGGAGGATGTAAATGTATTCTTCGCGTAGCTCGAAATCCTCGGGGGTGATCAGTGAGAGTTCCATCAAATAAATTTTGATGTACTTACGCAGAATATGCTTTCCGAAGTTATACTTCCGGAGGGTAGCAATATGCGGCTTGATAGTCAAAGTTATCTTCTTGCGGTGTTGTGGATCCGCCACATCAAGCATCTTCTGGACAACATAGTTTGCGAAGGGATCCTTCATCATTTGAAGCAATGGTGGAGATGGGCTGAAAATTTAAGTTACAGAAAATTGCTAAAAATACAGAGAGACTTACTCATTTGGATCTCCACAAACTTTATCAATGATGACATTCCTTTCAGCATCACCACCAAATGTCAGACACTTCTCGATGACGTTGGATGCGAACTTGTGTTGAGCGTACTTGAGCAAATCGTCATTAATGACATCTTGGACAATCTGCTCCTTGTCTTTTGGACTTCCGTGTTCAATTACATGTTGAATCACGTAATTTCCATATTGATCAAGCACAAGTTGTTTCAGATGAAGGTTGAGAGCATCCAGCACTGGTTGTTTCTGCTCATCGTTACAGTACTCAAGCACGCGTTGGATAACACGACAACCATATGGATGGACGGAGAGTGTGTAGACCTGAAAGAAAAACTAAGTTTTGCTCTCGCTTCGACTGATCGAAAGAGCTACATTGTCACTGTTATTCTTGGTGAACGCGTCAATAATGAACTGAAGACGGTCCGGCTCAACGCGTTCAATCACTTTTTGAATAACGTGATTGCCGTTCTGATCCTTGACACATTTCAACACCTGTCCTTCCATTTCTCCTAGAATTTCGTGTTGGTACTTCTCCTCGACGTATTCCAGCGCCTTCTGAATCACTCGACATCCATACATCTGCAACGCCAACTTCATCACGTTCCCTCGAATTGTGCCGACTAAAAGATTGCGTTGTTCGTTGTTACCAAACTCGAAGAACTTCTGAAAATGAAAATAAAAAGTGATTGTTTTCCTGTTCGAGAGTTTGCTCACCTGAATCACGTAGTTGCCAAAAACGTCAGTCATCAATTCTTCAGCATGTTCCAGAACGGGTGTGAAAATAACAGCTTTGTCACGTATAGAAGCTCTTTCAAGTTTCTGTTGAATGAAACGAGAACCATGCTGATCTTTTGCAAATTCAATAACGTTGTTCTTAATATCTTGCAGTGTCCGAGGCGATTGACCATTTGGATCTTCTGGACCACGCCTCCTTGGTGGATTCTGGGAGAAATTTGGTGGTAAACCATTCTGTTGCTGATGTTGCTGATGTTGTTGTTGTGGAGGCATTCCACCGAAATTCCGCTGACTCCAATCATTTGGAGGTCCGTTGTTCATTCCATTGTTGGGTTGACCGAAGAATTGGTGTTGTCCATTCTGTTGTGGGTGCTGCTGTTGCTGTTGTTGCTGTGCTAACTGCTGAAGCTGTTGCTGAGCATGAGTTTGTGGAACTTGTTGGTTCTGGATTGGAGTGTAGAATACTTGCTGACCAAATCCATTTTGTTGCATTCCTTGTATGGGTTCTGTAAATAACCAAATCAGAACCACACAACACAATAATGAAGAAATAAAATTTACCGTGAATAATTGCTTGCTGATACATTGGAGCATCTCTTTGTTGGATAGGTGGCGGTGCTATACTCATTCCTCCAAAATTAGATGTTAAATTTATCATATTTGAATATGGAAACGGCGGAGACCCCGATATGAGCGGGGGTGGCTGGTGTATCCCATTAGGTGGTGGAGGCACTCCATTTTCATTATTCACAAATTCAGCAGGCATTCCAGGCATGCCATTTGAATCATTTGCTTGCTGCATTGTAGAAAATATAGTTGGTCCATTGGAATACCAATTCCCAGTCACTGCATAGGGTGCATTAGGACTACCACCTATCAAATGTCCTCCTTGTTGTAAAAAAGGTGTCATCTGAAAGTCAGGTGTCCCCTGAGCAACACCATTTTGGGGTATAGGAATTGGTACACCATAACTTCCATTTCCCATTTCTTTGTCCTCGCTGAAACAAAAATGTTTTATTTTTCATGTTATAAAGCAGATTAAATTTACCTTCTATCATTAGGTGACCTTGATATAGGAAATGCTGCTGTCGGTGGAAACTGAAAAAATAAAAATTTCAAGTATGTATTGACGAGAAAAAATTAATCATGTTTTCAACACTGTTCATTTCACATAACGCTTTGAATCTTTCTCATGTTTCAATTGGTTTTATTCTTTTTTGTTGTTGTTCAACTTCGTAAAAGTTGAAACTAAGCGCATGTCAAAAATTGCAACATGCGCAACTGTGTTACGATTAAAATATTATAACAATAACTTTCTCTCTCAATTTGATTTTCACAAAAACTAGTTGTATGAAAACTTACGTAATTCCTCTGGGGAGGGAGGGAGGAAGATGGTGATCCAACTAGATTATCAACCATTCCATTAAAAGCAGTCACGGATTGGCCAAAAGAATCAGATTTTGGTGAATGTCCTTGATCTTGAGACGGTTGAACGCCCCCTATCATTATAGGCTTTGCTATGGAATGGTCTGCAACAGTTGTTTAATTTTTTATGTTAAAAAAGTTTTTTAACAGTATTTTTCGTAAACTTTTAAATTCTTTAAAAATATACAAATTAGAAGACTTACCAGCAAATGCATATGCAGGGGGCGGATATGACCAATTTGGATCAGCCATATGTAATTTTGACTTCCGGGGTACCCTGAAACATTTTTTATATATTTCTAGTTCAAAAATGTGTGTATCACAGAACATCACGATCAAAACATTTATATACCACTGAATTACCCGTCACAGAAGCGATAATAGTCATGACAAAAGATAAATGGTCAAAAAGTGACTTTTCATATGTTATTTTGCCTTCCACTTTTTTTGTGTGATGACACATGATAAAAATACGTCATTTGATAAGTTTTAATGATGTAACAAGAGATGCTCGCTACGTATCGTGGCCACGGCCCGAGTCGCTGTGTAGGCAATTCGCTATGGAGCGCAGGAACTATTGCCAGTTGGCAAGAGAATGAGAGAGTATAGAAGAAAAGAAAAAGAGTAACGCGAAAGAGTACATCGGGAAGGTCTCTTTGTCTCTTTGAGTACGTGCGTGTGTGTGCCTTCCGCGCTTGCGATGCCCTTTGCCCAAGATCACAACTGTCGATAAAACTGCCTACGAAGAGAAATAGAGGACGTGGGAGGAAATGAAAAAATGAAGAGACAGGAAGAGAAACGAGAGGAATTGGTGTCGAAGAATTCGAATCACTTGTTGGAATGTAAAAGGACGGGGATGATACACAGAAGAAGAGTAGTAGATGAAATAGAATGGGGGAAAAAGCAAAAGAAAGTAAAAAGAGTGGGGTCGAAAGTAGGGCGAAACGTTTGCAAACTAAAAGTGCATCACTCTTGCAACGCAAAAGAAAAAAGGAAAGCTAAAGAAGGATGAAGAAAGGGAAATCGGCGATGTTACACTCTTGAAACTAAAAACTAAAACTTGGAAGCGTTTCCCTCAAAAAGTCTATTTCGAAACAGGTATTCTGGAGAGAATACAAAATCAGTAATAAAATGATAATACAAAAGACAGACGTACCTCTCGTTCAAAGGTTACACATTGGAAAAAAGTAGGAGAGAGCTGTACAATGTGTGCGAGACAGTGCAAACTGTGCAAATATTAGAACGTAAGAACGAGTAAACGTTTCCAGACTTGCCCCATGTGCCAGTTTTTTGTTGCCAGTCAAGTTGACTAGTTTTGAAAACTTATACTTGAATATTTTTAATATAATATTCAGCGTGTGGCAAGCAAAAACAAATTTTGTTGCTTACTGGAAATAATTTATTCTCAATCTCAACTAGCTACCTTGGGCATGTTTTTTCTAGGAATTGGATTAATTGTTTCATATAGATTGAAAAAAGTACTACAATTTGAAAACGCATTTTGTAAAAAGCATTTTGAGAATCGCCATGGCTACAGTAACCATAGTTGTTGAAGCAAGAGAAGTAAGCTCCAGACTTGACTTTAGAAACAAAGTCTACGTTTTCATGACAAAACTGAGAGACCCTGAAAAGTCTGCAAGTGCAGGTGGAATATGGTTCTTTGAATTTGAAAATTCTACTCTGCAGGCAGTACTAACAATCTCAAAGTGCAAGAAACTTATAGATTTGCTGTTCATTTGAGATTAAGGGCGTCCCTATATTTAGTCGCAGCATAGGGATTATATTTGTCTGAGAATAACAATCCCAGTTTATGATTGGAAAAAGGGAAGCCCAGAATATTACATCACAAATTATTTTGATTTTTAGTTCAATTCTTCTGCGCGGTTTTAAATATTCTGTTTTATATACACTTACTGTCTCGAATTGGGTGAATGTGACCAGAAATAAAAGCCTGATGAGTCTAAATTCAATATCATAGTGCCTTTTTAAAGCAAACTGAAACGTATCAGCACGCTTTTTTGACAATGAATGCGATTAGATTATTTGATGGTTTGTTTCATCAAGTCATTGACTTTTTTCCTATTCTTTCAATTCAAATTTGATAGACACACGATTCTATCATGCGGCGTTTGTGTGCCTGACAATACTGTTAGGCTAGCAGAAACTGAGATTCTGAATCGTTGATAAAAAATATTATCTAAAAGGCGAGTGAGAGAGGGAGAGCGGAGGGAATGCTCACTCTCAACTCACTCCCTTCGTTTTTGCTCTATAGTTCTAACCATAGACGACTGCCGAAGAAAATGGCCATAACGAGGTCTGGATTATTCACTTTGGAGACGTCAAATCCGCGATTTTTCACTTGCTGTGCAAGGCTTCATGTGAAGGTAACGAAAGAAGTGTGCCCCTATTTATTCATCGCTTTCATTTAAGTTGCCCTTTCATCCGGGGGCGTATTCGCAGAAAAGTACACTTGAGAAAAGCCTGAGAACCACCGACACCGCCTAGTTTTATTACTGCACACTGGAAAACGTAGTCGGATAGAATGAAATGAATTTTCAAGAGTCTAGAAAACCAAGAAAAATTAATTAAGAATTGCAGACCCTTTGAAAATATATCATATGTACGTTTCTTATGAAAACTCGAATTCCTAGTCCGATTGCGAAATAACAATCCACTATCAACCAAAATTTTGGAAGCAGTAAAATGAATGATAAGTTCTGTCAACGACATGGTGCACAGAGCGAAGGTTCAAAATTCAGTATCATTCAACAAATAGCGTATGACACTACTCATTGGTGTTTTTTGAAGAACATAAATGTTAATAATAAAAACAAAAACAAGATTTCAGGTTGCTCTGGCCATCATCATTTTCTTCCTTGGATTTCTCGAGCTAACAGAATGGTACGTTTACATTTTTGTAGACCGTGCCGGAGAGTCAGCAGATGCGGGACAAGCAATTCTATCAGTAAGGAACATAAAAGTAAAAAATCTAACAGCGTATCTACAGATCTGGCAACTGGTGTCCATCATCTGCATGACTCTATCGTTTTTCACTGAAAAGGAAGAGCTATTGATTCCATTCATTCTATTCATGGTATAGAAAACGCTGAACTAAAGATCGATTCCTGTCTGTTTCCAGATCTTTGTTGTCACAAGTTTTGCTTTTTGGGCTATGCAAATTCTTGTCATTGTTATGTTCCCTTATTCGGAAAGAGCAAATCATCTTTTAGGTTTCAGAGATGATACTGATTTTATGATGCGTGAAAAGATAGGTAAACAAAAAACAACAAAACTATCAGAATTTATGTTATCAGTTCTTCCAGCTCTCACAGTTCTCTCCGTTTTTGCTACAATAACTACAATGACCGGATGGTTCTTGCATGTAGGACTCGCTTGTTACGTCTATTTTCAAAGCAGAAATAGAGAAAACAAAGTGAAAGCATCTGCTAGAGAAGCGGTGAGAATAACAAGTATAGTCAAAATAAGGGAGGTTGTAATTTCAGAGACCTCCTATGGTGGCTCCGTTGGCAGCAGAGCCACAACAACCGAAGCCGGCTGATAACTTCCCAAATCCAAATTTTTCAATTTCCGACGATGAGGATGTCGATGAGGAAGAAGATAAAGTATTTGAACAGAAAGTTGGGCCTAGCATGGTTTGAGAAAAAACTCCTTGTAATTTTACCACGTATATAAATGTTAATAAAAAGTCACATAATGTAATATGATAAAATATTTTTAGGATCAACAGAGACTAAGAAACAATAGTTATCAACTGGAAGAGACACTGAAAGAAAATGTAAGAAGTAATAACGAAATTATATTTAATGCGGTATTACCGGGTTGGATATGTATGCGTAGGCGGGGACCAATTAGCCTGAGATATTTTAGTGGTGGTAGTTGAGAAGCGCAACCCGGCTTCATTGGAGCGGAAATCTTATTGTTATTGGCCTACACACCTTATTCCACTTCACATATGAGTCTCAAAATAGACGGGGGTTCTAATGTTCTCACTACCAGAAAAGTAGTTGTTGGCGGTCACCTACAACGTGAAGAGAATTGGAACTATAACAAAAGAAAATGTGAGAAGAAAAAAGATTACCGATAACTTGATAATACTGACTAATAGTTCCCGCATTGTTGTAATAATTCACCTTCATACCGGTTCCATTAGGTGATAATAGAAACAAGAGACTTACGTAAGGAGTGGCGGCTTTTTTCGATGCAACTACAATTATCAAATCGTCAGTATCAATCAGATAGAAAATGATAGTGTTCTTCAATATCTGTTCAGTTTAATTGATACATCAAGCAAAACTTTCTCGGAAATCGAGATGACAGCTGTCCTCTATACCACGGGTTCAACGAAAACGAGTGGTGACAAAAAACGAGAGGATTGGAACAAAGTGCCAGAAGAGAAAATAAGAAACATCGATTGGGGTGAACTATTAAACAAAGCAACACTTTCTCGGAAACGTGATGAAACGTCGAGAAAGAAGACAGCTGGAATTTTTGATAAGCTGGTTACGTGCAGCCGCTCATTTATTGAAAAAATGTCTGAGAAAAGTTCTAGTTATTTCTATACTCTTGTTAATTAGATTCCAGCTCTTTGCATTTCCAAGCATCAGAGTTCTCAAAAAACTCGTGTTTCTGAATAATGTTTTACGAAAACTAGACGTGCCTTGTTACTAGAAAAAAATTTATATCGACAAAAAGTTGGAGCACTTTTCAGAGAACTTTTTTTACAGGTCACACAACAATGTAGCAGGTAAAATACTCAGACAAGAAACGGCTATCAAGAACTCTTCGCAAAACTGATTGACATTTGCATTTCACTGATCATAGAGCGTTCTCACGGTCTTTCTCGATCAGAAAAACAAAACTTTAAAGTGACGACCTTGGAATGAACTGCGTTTTGAAAAACGAGCAAAATTAATATTTATTACAGCATTCTGGTATAACAAATGTGAATTTAACAATATTCCAGCTCTTCCTGAAAATATTGAATACAAACTTGGTGGCCAATTGAATTAGTACTACTGTAAGTCTGCCATAAATTAACCCACTGTAAAATTGAATAAATTTGAAATTCAATTTCATTACACCTGAACAGAAATTTGCAAATTCAGTTTTGAAATTCTCTTATGACGTTTCAGATACGTACACTTCTTAACATGGTTAATTTTTGGCCAAAACACTTTGAGAACAACTTTCACACTCTCCACCCTACCTGAAATGCCCTTCGGTTAACGAGTTCTGAAAAAACCGGATTCCCAGAATTGCGTTGATCTTTCACGTGATAAAAATACTCCGTCATTGACTTCTAGGAAGGATGTTTCTGCCTTGACTGGCTACACTAAAACTAATAAGACTAGCGAAAAATAGTGAAAACGACATGGTCATTCTTTATTCCTCTTTCCGATACAATCGATCCGTGATGACCTCTTTTCACAGAAAGGCGCATCTTTTCTTGTTTTTCCCTCACTGCGCTTACATATTTTCTCACTATTTTCACCTCAATTAGATATCAAAAGCCTTGATGTTAGCTGCTGTTTTGATTAGCTGCAGAAATCTTTGCTGATACAGTTTGTGGTTTGTTTCATAGTCGGATTACTGTTGTCTACATTGGTCTAAAAACGCAAAAGGTTCTGGTCACAGTCTTCCCTGGAGCATAGTGATCTTTTATCAGAAATTCCGTTTCCGTTGGTTTCGTATTTCGTTTTTATCAAAAAGTGTACTTATCTGATATGTATAAAACTGTGTCCCTGACAAGTCTTCATCGTGCTTTTCTTTTCCGAACTCCGATTCAATTTCTTACATTTCTGTTTTACCCACAGGTTTTTTTAGCCTGACTCTTCTGGAACTGCCGGTAATTCAAGTGAGAGCTAATGATGAATAACAATGAAACAAGTAGGTTATACAGTATTCCTTTCAATTATTGTTATCCATATTGAATTTCAGAAGTTCTGGTGACTGGAGCTTCTGGTTTTATTGGAACACATTGTGTCGAGGTGCTTCTCAAAAATGGGTATCGTGTACGAGGAACTGTCCGAGATCTGAAAAACAAGGATAAGGTTTGATATCTGTTATTTATCATAGTTCTCTAATAACTGGTATTCCAGGTCCAACCAGTCAAAAAACTGGACAAGAAAAATCTTCTGGAACTTGTCGAAGCTGATTTGTTAGATGCGTCTTGCTGGAAAAAGTATGTGGTTTTCTGATTGTGTGGTTAAGATTATCAAAACTCCTTCCGCTCTTGTAATCTGTATGTCTAGAGGTCGTGCGTCAATCGTTTCAGCTACGTCAGTAACTTTCTACATTAAGCTTTTGATCTTTTGAGTCGCTTTTCGCTGCGTAGCCAGCTGTCTGAATGTGTAGTTCAACAAGTTTTAATAAATGTGGACTACAATTAATAATTGTTCAATTAACATCTGAAGTAATTGAAAATAACAGAAGGAGCTAAATTTTCCGGATTGAAGAATTTAACAGTCAATTTTCATCGAATCACGTGTATAGGTGTTGTTATTACAAAAAAACTTCAATAACACAGAAAAATTTTAATTTCTTGCATTTGCTTCTATGTGATTTAGTATTTTTCAGAGCAGTAGCGGGTTGTGATTACGTACTTCATGTGGCATCCCCGTTTCCGATCGTCTCAGATGAGCGTTGCATTACAACTGCCGTCGAGGTGATTACATAGTTAATGATGTTTTAATACTTCTTCTGGTTCTTAAGGGTACAATGAACGTTATGAGAGCAATCGCCGAAGATGGCAATGTGAGAAAACTAGTGCTTACCAGCAGTTGTGCTGCTGTTAATGGTAGGTGAAGTGTGATGCCATGAGGGATTGCTTATGAAATATTGTTTCAGAAGGGTATAAGCAAGACAGAGTCTTTGATGAGACTTCCTGGTCGAATTTGGAGAGCGACTTGGTCGACTGTTACATCAAAAGTAAGACTCTGGCTGAGAAAGCGGCGTGGGATTACATTGAGAGACTTCCAGAAGAGAAAAAGTATGTATAGGAAAACTTTTTTCTTTTAGAAATAATAGTTCCAGGTTCCCAATGACTGTGATTAATCCTACTTTGGTATTTGGCCCAGCTTACATCACTGAACAAGGAGCGAGTATTACGGTATGTGTTAGTCCCTTCTTATTTTTGTCATTGAATTGAATTTGTAATGATATTGTTTAACATTTTTCTTATTTGTAACCCATTCACTTGAATGTTCGTTGAAACATCTTAAGTCATCTGCCCGAAATTGATGTCGCATTTACATGAAACATGAAAACGCATTGTTCGTTTCGCCGCCAAATAGTGAGAAAACGCGTTGTTGTCCCAACATTTATTTATTCCAGCTGATGCGAAAATTCATGAATGGAGAGATGCCAGCTGCACCGCCACTCAACATGCCCATCGTCGACGTGCGTGATGTCGCGTTGGCTCACTTTGAAGCTATGCGACGTCCAGAATCAGATAACGAACGAATTTTGGTAATGAAAGAATGAAGAATTGTTGGCAAGAAATGACTGATGATGTTGTTTAGGTCACCAATGTTCCTTCCATTTGGTTTATTGACATCGCTCGGATTCTGAGAGAAGAGTTTAAAGGAAAAGGTCGGAAATCTAAAACTCTCTCGGAAAATGCAGTATCCAACGTATTTTAAATTCCAGGTTATTGGATCCCACGATTTACTGCTCCATACTTCTTTGTACGTCTCTATGCTATTTTCAGTCCAGAAACCAAAGCAAGCCTCCCACGTCTTTGCCAAGAAGTGCGATTTGATAATTCCAAGGTACTCTTCCAAATAATTGAACGGTCCCTCACACTCATTCTCTTTTTCTAGGTTCAACGTTTGCTCGGAATCACAATGCGTGATAGCAAGGAGGCTCTTATCGATATGGCTCACTCGCTCATCGACCTGGGCATAATTGAGAGAAAATAATACCAATGTACACAGCTATTTACCCTCAAACAAACGTTTTTATCATCATCATAATCACTCACACAATCAGTTGTTTGCACCGAACCCATAATAACAAAAATAAGAGAAATAAAGAGTTTGTCGTTGACATTGTAGTTATAAGAGACGAGTTCTTTCAGGATCACGAAGATTGTTGAGTTGTCGTTTGTAAGAGAAAGTGGTGAATCCGAGGATGATAGTTGAGAGTAGGAGGATGGATAATAAAACTATCATGGAACCTGAAAAATGAACAATTATAAAATAACTTTGAATTCCAGACGTACCTGTCAGAGTCGACACCGGTTCTGTTGTTTTTTCATAGCCTTGACATTCGTAAATCCAGTCGGATTTCGGTTTTCGGGATTTCTGAATTTTGTTTTTTATTGAGTTGATAATGAACTATTACCAAAGTAAGTGCTTTGAATTCCTCCCATTCACATCCACCGGCTTGACTCCGTGAGCAAAAATGTGGGAATAGTTCAACTCTTGTCTGGTTGAAACCCATTGCCAAGAAAAACTGGAAATAGGTATTATTAGTAAATAAGAAATGTAGTTTTTCTACCTTCAGTGAAAGTTGACCGTAGTCTTCATGCATTTCAATTGCAATATGAGCTCCGTAGTTAGGGATATCCTCTGGATGACCATCCAATCTTAAGGATTCCCAGATAGTCACAAGATTCGTGTCATGCTGGAAAAATTGTTTTGTTAAAGTAACAAGTCTTTAAATTCTGATTACCCCACTAACGAAAACACCTTTTGTTTTATTTCTCAGGAGATGGGTTTCAAAGTATGACACTATCAATTCGTTATGGTAATCTGAAAAACAATTTGGGAAACATTAATGGAATATTTAATTTGTGATCTGGATTATGTATGTCTTCTTTTTACCTCCAACAGTTGTATTTTGAATTTTCACAATAGCATCGTGAATCAAAAAACTCATATTGAAAACACGATGTTCAAATCCTGCAGCCCATGTCGGATACGCTAGTCTTTTGTCTTGAAGGATGTACTGTAATCAATTTTTAGGTTTTCTTCTGTTTACGGTTTCCTGTTTTTCCTACTAACCCGAACTTTCAGAGAATCGATCACACGATTATATGTGACTGCCTCAGTAATTGGTTCGCCTGCATGTCTTCTAACCAACTCCATTAATTCTGGGTCATATTCTCCCATTTTCTCCATAACCCCCGCGTATTCAGATGATTGTCGTTGGTTTTCTCCATAGACAGGACAATTATCAATGGCACCAAGAGACACCTGAAAAATGTGTTATCATTGTCTTTTAATAGACACAAAATCAAATAAACCCAATCTATGGAAGCGTCGGTTTCTTGAGCGATGGGTTGCCAGAGGAGGTCGGGACTCCATTGTTGATCTTTATTCGGTGGCATGAAACCGGCAAACATGGCTTGAGCCGAAGCAGAAGTTCGATTGTCCACTCCAGTGTACACGTGGAACTAGAAATGATTTTTTTGAAAAAATATGAAAAGAAAAAATGTCTGGTTAAGCAATCTTATAGACATGAACGGTACTTACATCATTAGGTCTATAAGTGTCTCCAAAATGATCTCCATATAACTCTCTCAGCCTTTTTCCGAGCTTGAATTCTTCATAAATTCCTCTCTGAAAATATTTTTCAAAATTTAAACATGAATTTTAAAAAACGCAAAACCTTTGTAAGCTCTCCAGGCCAAGCAATTTGCTGCCATTCAGTATTATTTTTGTCATCCTCTGGAAAGTATATGTAGTGGCCAGGAGTCCTTTCACCGTGTCGGAACCACTGGAAGAAAAATGTTAGAAAGGATTCGAAACTACAGTAGGCAACAGCACAAACTACCAACTTACAATCTGTACAAATTTCAAAGCTCCAAAAACCGCTGGATAGAAAAGAAATAAAAGAATCAAAGTCCGCATTGTCAAGGTGTTTTTCGACAAACAAATGAAAAATGTGCCTTTCAAACTCGCCTTATCGGTTGAGAGTCAGGAGCAGTGTCTTTCTAACAAAGCATTTTGAAAATCGATAACTGAATGTAGTCAGTCTACAAGACACAAACGATTGTTTGTATTTTGTGCAAGAAACCAAAAGGCTCTTTTTTACGTTTATCAATCAGGAGATAAGATATGTAATTCTGTGGCAATCAAAAATAAAAGGAACGATCTGTGATGATTGTCTTCTACACGGTTTTTCATCAATATGGCTGAGTACTGTAATTCTTTCAAGTGTCATTTCTACATAAAATATAATAACAAATTCTCAAATATTTATCTTTTTGAGATGCAATTCAGTTGACCCCTCTTTTTTCGATAACAAAAAATGCAACACTGGTTTTTCCAACAATTGTTATTTTTCTCCCAACGGACCACTTTGATCTTTACCGATCAACACTTCAAAAAGTGTAATGTGAAGTGGCGTTTGGCTCCTTCTCTTGAAAAAAGATCCCATCTTCTTTTTTTCCCCTCGTCCTTGTACTTTAAGATATTTTTTGCTGTAGTG
The DNA here is from genome assembly GCA_002259235.3 of Caenorhabditis latens. Classification (NCBI taxonomy): domain Eukaryota; kingdom Metazoa; phylum Nematoda; class Chromadorea; order Rhabditida; family Rhabditidae; genus Caenorhabditis; species Caenorhabditis latens. The sequence continues at coordinate 14,812,723 of CM056097.1, read as the reverse complement.
TGTGTGCGTCTCTCCCTCCGTCGATAAAGGTCATCCGCAGCAATTTGAAGATATGAGATGTAGACAGAAAAGAGAAGAAAGAGAATGAAGATGAACGCAACATTTCAGGTCGCACGGAACAAAAGGACAGATAAGGAACGCGGTTTTATTAGGTGGTAGTGAAACCTTGAACATGTCAATTCATCAATCAAACCGTTTCTCCGCGTCTCCGTTTCTTTTGCGTCGCAACTAACCCTAAAATCTAATTTGAAACATACTATTTCAAAAGTTCATCACCATTCGAAAATTGTTGCCAGAGTGTAAAGTCGAGAGTGATTCTGAACGTGGTACGGGATGGCTTTTTACACTTTCCCGCTCGGCTCGTGATCCTATTTACAAGCGAAGTCGGTCCCCCTTTTCAAAAAAAATGTGTTTCGAATTTCACTGTTGTTGATGACTAACGTATTATCACAAAAAAACGTCATGGACTTTGCAGTTAAAAAATCTGTGTTGAAATAGGAAAGACTTATGCGAATTCGGACAGTGCAACGGGGATTTGCATTGAAAATGTGGTGTTTGCAGGGACAGAATTTTTTTGAGTTTCTCATGTTTCCATTTTTGATTGATATTGTACTTTGTAACTTCAAAGAACACATTTTAAGGACGCTTTTTATTGGTGTGTTTTTTAGTGAAAGTTGAAAACAATTGTACATGACGAATGATGAAAATGAAGGCTTTGAGGTGGAAACGGTTGTATAAGAAAACATGGGCTGAGGTAGAAAATGGTAAATTAACTAGAATTGTGTGAAATTGGGAGGTAGAAGGCATTATACAGTCATAGCCAGTATTGGGATTGAGGTATAAATCGGATGGCAAAAGAATCAATGAGGTACATAAAGAGAAACTGTAATTTGACAAGTAGTTCATAGAGTTGGAGCGAGCATTCAAGAGAAAGGAAACGCTGGATTATTCCTGAGATAGATGGGAGCGAGGAGGTAAGAAAAACGATTAGTACGAGTAAAGGAAATGATTATTTGAGAAAAGCACACAAGAATTCGAATCGGAGAATGTATGGCAAAAGCTGGGATGTATTGAGGTAGAATGATGGTGCGAGATAGTTACGAGTTCTGTGAAATCATTGATCACGTGAGGACATGGGAGCGTGAAAGAGGTACATAAAAAGATAAATATTGGGAAAATAGAAAAACGGTTATTAGTAGAGAAAATGGGAAACAATCGAGAAAAGCGGGGATGGATGGTCACTTCGGCTATAAAAATTAATGACAACTAGATGAAAAAAACGAATCTTTGGCATATTCAAAACGGTTAAAACTGCGCTACAATCCCTGATTCCGTAGAGGAAACATCAAAACCGTAAGAATAAAGAACAACACGATTTGGATGGACATGAGAGTTCGCAATGATTTCGAGGTGTGAGAGGTAGAGGTTTGGTTGCAATGAGAAGAAAAAATACACAAAATGCTAGATCATAGAGAACTGTAACATCAAAACAAATGTTGCACATATTAAACAATTGGCAAATAGAAAATAAATAAGTGTGAAAGACATGCAGTTAAAGCTTATTAGAGGAGGAGGAGCTTAGAAATAGAAATGAACAAAAAATGACATCAGGAACAAATGGAGCACACAAAAAGAATACCTATCCCGAATAATTGAAAGGGTACATAGTAACAGAAACAAGTATTCAGGTGGGGGTACTACATGTACTGACAACAGTATACAATTACTTCTAAGTAGTGACACGTTCTGGGAATACAAGATGAGAGTGGGGAGAAGGCTCCTTGAATATCTTCGTTTTGGCAATTTAATACAAGTATGGGAATATGTTTCGAGGTAGGGATGAAGGCTGAGGAAAATGTGACATTTGAGAGGTAACAGAAACAAGTATGAGATTTTTGGGGAAATGGACGGTTGAGGTGTAATTGCAAGAAACTGGCCATGATTAGAAAAGAACGCCCGAACATTGATAAATTAGAAAAATAATAATAGAGAAAAAAGTAAACCAGCTACAAATTGAGTCGATTCCCAAACGGAAGTGTCAGCAACTAGACGAGGGTAAGACTATGAGGAATTGGAAGATCTTCTTGTGCATTCTAATGTCTTGCTTGGAACATATGAAGTGCAAAGCTCAAGGAATCGTGAACTTGGTATTGACATTTGCTGCACTTGAATGGATTACCAGCGGTGTGATACGACATGTGGTCATTGAAGGTCTCTTGGTTCTGAAAACAATTATATTTATACTTATGATTCGAATATTAAATCCACTTACGTTGAATGGTATTTGACAATGTGGACATAACACATGACCTCTTGTAGCCATGTTTATAGCAAACGCTGCTTGCTGTAGAATAGCGTGCAACATATCTGGTCTCGGAGCAATCGCGACCGGTGCTGCAATCGGCACTGGAACATGTGGAGGAGACGATGCTGATGTTGTGTCTGATGGTGAGTGTGGCGCATCATCAGCGCTTTCTCCATCTCTCTCCATAGCACTGTCATTGCTAACTGCTGGACTGTTATTTCCTTCAGCTCTAGCTTGTTCCATTGTGGCTTTTGCAGCTTCTTCGTCACCAGATGATCCTGAAAATAGAAGAATATAAAGATGTTATTAACGTTTTTCAAATTTTACCTTGTGAGCTTCCAGTTGGGGACACAGCTGAATCACTGCTCTGGTCCATCTCTTCATCTTCATCAATATGGCTCTCTGTGGTGTTGTCGTCTTCAATCTTCACTTCACATTCCATTTGCTCATCTTCGGTCTCTCTTTTGATATTGGACAAAGTTGGAAGGTTTAAGCTATTGTAGAGAGAAGCAATGGTAGTTGGAACTGAGTTCGAATTCAGGATATGAGACATGCTATGTCTCATTTGTTCCTCTTGAGAACCAGCAACAAAGTCACAAACTGGACATTTCATTGATCCCATCCCAACATTTCTCAATCCAGGAATGTTCATCAAACCATTGTCAAGATGCCTGTTTAACAACATCTGGTTAGCAAAATTGAATCCTTGACCAGCCATCATTGGGTTCATTGGGAACGGCTGGGCCATTGATGTTGGTGGCTCCATCGTTTCCGATTTTATTTCCTGTTTCACAATTGGACTGAACGTAATTGTGGCATCAGATGAACTCAGTGTTGGTGAACTATCTCCTCCATTCATCTCGATTCCCTCTGGCACACGCCTATGGTTGTACTTTTTCAAGTGAAGCTGAAAAATAATGATATGAATTCTGACATTCCGTATTTTTCTCTTACCTTCAAACTGTGACAATATTTTGTGGCATATGTACAATCCATACATCTGAACTGGTAGTGATTCGTATGACTCTTCATGTGGGAGTTGAGCATTGACTTGTTGACGCAGTTGTATGAACACTTCTTGCATTGGAATGGTTTACTACCAATGTGATTACGGTAATGGTACTCCTGAAATTGAAAACAATTGTTGAAAGTCATGAACCTAATGAAAACTAACCAAGTGATGTTTATATTCTGTTACAAAGTTGCAGTGTTGACAGTTCAGTTGTTTCTCTGCTGGAATATGAGATCTCGCATGTGCCCATTGGTCATCCTTAGAAAGACTCTGATGTCCACATTGCTTGCACTTGAAGATCTTGATCTTCCCACTGCTACTCCTCCTGCTCTCTCCACTCGATTGCTTTTCGGGTGATGCTGGCTCTCCCTTAATCACTTGAGACACAACTCCCAACGCTGAAGCCAAATTCATTCCATTGTCTGGCATAAAATTTGGATTTTCAGAAATGGCTTTGATGTGATCCAGAGCAGATGCGGGGAAGTTGGATTGTCCGAGAGATGACAAAAGATTCGGTGTTGTAGCAGACATATCCAAGGTGAGCGCGGCAAGAGCGGACGGTTGTTCTGTTGTTGAGCAAGCAGCAATTGCAGTGTTTGTAGAATCCAGAATGGATGCCAAGGTGGTTGAAAGATTGAATGACTCATTCATCGGACTAGTAGCGGTACTATCCTTAGAAGATGAGGAACTCTTTGGAGATGTTGATTGAGTACCATTCGACTCCTTTGCTGGTTCCAGTTCCAAACCAGCTTTCATCTGCTCCTCAGCTGTATGTGATTCCCTCATATGCTTTTTCAGCCTTCCCTCTGTTCTGCTAGTGTAATCACACATACTGCATTGATGATCTCCGTGTGTGTTCATGTGACTGTTGAAATGGAATTTCGATGGGCACATAAATCCACAAATCGGGCATACAAGCATCGGCGTCTGTCCATTTTGTGTTGGTGGAAGGGCAACTGGTCCAAGACCCGGCGGCCTGCAGAATGAAGCGGACGTTGTTGTAGGTGTCGTACCGTTGTTGATTGTTGGGGCAGGTGCTTCATCATTGTTGTTGTTGTTATTTGCAGGTGGTGACTTTATCAGAAGCTCCTTGGGTTCAATGTTGGAGAATGCTGAACTTCCACTCCTGATGAATCCAAAAGAATCGGAGAGTGGCTTCTTTGGTTTTATTGCTTCTGACATGATATTGTGAAAATCAGACTGGGCAAAACTTAATAGAAGTTTCGTTTCTTCTGACGTCGGTGCTTTTATAGCTTGTCCGTAGGATAGGATTGGTGCTATAGCTATAGGAGCAGGTAGGGAAGTTTGTAGAAAAGACTGCATCATTGGGGTTAGAAGAGTCCCATTTGTGAATGTAGGCTTCCTTTCTTCTTCCATAACTTCTACTTTTTCAGCAGCATCTACCGTTTCAGCAGCTTCTTCTTTTAGCTCTGTTTTCACTTCTGGCTCGGCATCTGGGAGAATTGTATCATCTTTATCATCAGTGTCCATTTCTTCTGTTTGTGTCATACATTCTACATCAATATGTTCATCTGTACTGCTATCTGATTGAGCACCATCATTGCTCGGTGACTGTGAAGCTGATACATCGTATGAATTCGTGTGCTCACTTGATTTCCGGTCATCCTGAAACAAACGGAGACCAGTTGATAACAAATGCATTAGATTTCACAACGAACCTCATTAGGGCTCACATATCCTGCATCTGGAGTAATTTTCTCATCTGGTTGTTTTGCTGTGAGCATTTTTAATGAAGATGTGTCAAAACTGCCTGTTAAATGCTGTGGTACTTTTGCTGCTGTTTCACAGCATTTGTCCCAGTCACCAAGGGTGTTATTATTTGAACTCCATGTTTTACCAGGATGCCATTCATCTCTGAAAAGTCAAAAAATAAAATTTCTTGTCGATAGTCTGAAAAGAAATATAGTCACATACCCTATCAGTGCTGGCTTCTGAACAAATTCAGTACAATTAAACGGCATCTGTGACCTCCGAGCTCCTTTTAATACCTCCTTCAACGCTCCAGGAGAACTATCAGTGTGCACCTGCAAAAATAGAAAAAATTAGAAAGTGGTAACAGGTGAAATGAAGTAAATGAAGAGAGGAAAGGCAATTCATAAAAAAAAATAGCTGTAGAAGAAAAAGTGGAAGGTAAAGAATGAAAAACATGTATTCTGTGTTTAACACTAAAAACCCCTTATCTTGTGATGGGACAATCAAAAAGTAGGTGTTGGGAGCTATCGAGAAGGAGAGTATGGCAGTAAAAAGTCCATGCAAATAGGAGAGGAAAATAATGGGAAATGGGCAAAAAAACGACAAGATAAAGGGTAGAACGAGGGCACCAAATGATTAAAACTGTGCCTCGTGCTGCATGTGCTCTATCAGCCACTTCATTTTTTACTACTCTGCATTTCAAAACAGACAGAGGAAAGGACTTGCAGGAATATTCTGAATTTCAACTTATTTCGCAATTCCAAATATGCACTTTACTCGAAAAATAAGGAGCTAAAGGAAAAAACAACACATTTTTTACTGAAAAACAGCTTCTCCTTATTGAGGTTCTTGCGTCGACATTTTCGTCCAGGACTAGAAAACAAGATGTATGAACTTTGAAAGTTTTGAGGAATAAAGGAAGAAGACGCACTTCTGTAGAATTCGAAACACAAAAACACACGGTCAGACGTTTTTCCGTTTCTCTAAAGATGTTTTTTTGAGTCTAAAAGTGCGGATGAATTCCTAATTCCGCGGTTTCCCTAGTCTTTTGTTCAGGGTGGTTCTAAAGTGCATTTTGAACAGAAGGTCCCAAGACAAAAAAAAACGTGTTGTACTATTCAAACGGCGTTGAACTCACAAATGGCAGAAATAGAAAAGGAAAAAAAGGGTCCAGGACCACTAATCCTTTTTGAAAAGAGACACTCCCCTAGTGGTCAAAATTTAGGAACTTTTCCCAAAGAAGGCTCTAGAAGCAATGGATCTGAAATTTAAATGTTCTATCTGTTTGTTTAAAAGCGAGAAAAAAAAGAGTTGGGCTCTGCATAACAAAATCTGTGAAGTTCTGAAAAGGCGAGTTAGGGGCACTTTTAATCTAGGGAAAAAAGTTGATTGCCTTGAGCAAAATGGCAACTTTTTGGTAGAAAACAGAAGCACGACGTTTTTTAATCTAGCCAATCATTTTTCAAAAAAAGGAGTGCCATGCATAGAAGTCCGTCAAATAACCCATTCAGAAGCACGCATATCGAGTTGAGGTCATGGACCAACTCTGAACTTTTTTCGGAATCGAGAAGAAGAGCACCTGAATTGGAGCATGTGTTGCCATATGAAGATATTTTGTCATTCCACTTTTTTTTTACTGGATGAGTGTTTTTTGAGCTGTTGATGACAGAAAAAAAGACATTTTACTGGCAAAGATAGGACAAACAGACACAAACAACGCCTGATGAATTTTTTTGCTGCAAAAAACACATGTACACCTCTTATTCTGGTTTGTTCCACAGACAACATGCACTTTTGTTTATACTACGTGTAGATGAAGGGAAATTCAGATTCACACTGGAACATAAGCAACTTGAGGGTTACTGTAGTCTAGGTTTTTCAAGGTTTTGAGACCTGGCAATCTCGGATATTTTTGTTGACCCATAACATCTAGGAAGAGCCGTCCAGAGAACGAGAAGCCGCAAAAAACCAAGTTCAAACATTTGAAACCGGGTCGAGGAGTCGCCGAGGGAGTCTTTTTTGTGGCCTGGGGGTGAGAAAGAAAAGAAAAAAGACGATGGTCGGTGAGAAAGTGGAAAGTTACTAGAGATAATTGATTCTCGATGAGAGGCAGACATGAAAAATGAGGACGGTAAAAGTGCTTTGCAGTTTTCTTTCTCTTCTTCTGGGACACATTGTGGATACGTCTCAGGTCCTTCCTCTCACCTTTTTTTTCACTCTCTCAGTTACTCCGTGTATCACGCCTCACGTCCATCGGAGACACACGTTGAAAAATAAAAACTATCTCTTTACCCGTCCTATCCTACCTACCGACCGAATAATATGGTGACCTTGGAGGCGCCTTCTCTCCGAACTCTGATTGCAACGGTGTTGCGAACCGAGCGCCCAGTCATACCGTCTATCGGGCGACGTAGTCGTCACCTCCTATAACGGCCTCCTCACGCCGTCAAAAAAACCAGCACGGTCAGAAATAGTTATAAGGCACACGCGACAAGAAGAGATACGATAAGAGATGTTTTTCTTATAACTTATTTCTCCTAATGGTCACTTACTACTCATTTGGCGACACCGATTCTCCATCAGAAACTAGGTCTCTGCCTAGTACACGAACCCCCCGCAAGACAGACACGGATATCTAGGTCAGTATGTACGGTAGGGGTATCCATAACAGTATCAAATCAGTTTCTTATCAGTTGGTTGCAAAACCTATCTTCGCTAGACAATAAAAAACTATCTGATGTCGTGTCAGTCGCTCGGGAAGAGTAATTGAGTCGAAAAAAAATGGAGGAGGCTGTTGCGAAGAGCATATGTCAAAACGATTTCGCAGTGATGAAAGAAGAAGGCACTGGTCACCGGGCTACTGATTTCGAAATGTGGGAGGGACTGATGAGATGGACCCTTCCCGTCCGGCACCGAGTGAAAGATAGTAGAGATGTGTGTTTTTTTCAAAAGTGAGTTTCGGATGCTCCGAGAGCACAGAGGAAAAACTAGCTGAACACACCAGCAGTGTTGCAAATTGCTTAGGTTTCGCGTATCCTTTGAACATCTCATCTTTTTCCGTAGTCCTCGTATCTGTTTCTTTTTTTCTGGGTCGCCTCAGTGTTTTTTCAATGGCCTTGGGGGCCATTGTGTCTCCTATCTTTTCCAATTGCCCCGACAGGCTGATAGAAGAAGATTGAGTTAGTTTTTTTGTGAGCGGATTGAGATACGTGATGTATATGTGCCCTCGTTTTTCCTATCTCTCAGTTTTTTCTCAGTTTTTTGCTTCCTCTGGAGTGTGGGGTGAGAGAGTGTGGATAATCGCGTTCCAACGATGAGTACACTGCTCGTTGTACTGACGATTGCCAGCTCTTCTTTTTTTTCTTCTTCTCCTATCTCTTGTGACCACGTCGTTTCACATCAAGAGCAAGAAAAAAACCGACCGACGAGCAGCAGCAGCCAGTAGCAAAAAAAGAAAAGAAGAAGGAAGAAAAAAGAGCTGACACTGAGAGATAAGCACGATGGACCGAAGCGTAGCAAAAAGTTGCGAAACGCCGTCAAAAAAAATGATGGCGTGGAGTAGCCACAAGCTCTGACTCACATTCAAATAGAAAAAAAAGAACCAGAAGCAAAAATGGAGAAGAACAAGAAAGGAAAAGGCCGGAAATTTGATTTGGCTAGCTGAACAGTTTCAAAAGAGCAGAATCACGCTAAGACGTTTTTTTATTTTTGCAGACTTACTAGCTTACTACAAAAATAGTGAATCTTCATTTTAGGGGTAAGACACTAGACAGATGAAGATGAGATTAGAAACGCTCTTCAGTCAAATTGAAATTTGAATAAATGAATGAAATGTTCCGAATTGACTTTTGTCAGACACGCCAGATGTTTCTATGCTGGTCGAAAAAGGGGGATTTGCAAAAATTGGATTGAATCGAGGAAACCGGCTCCCCTCTCATTTTTATTTCGGTTCTTATTCCTATTCATCTTACCAGCAGCACCCACCATTCTACCACCACCTCCTATCCCTAATGTATCATTCTGCGTGACCAATTGCGCACCATTGGGCGCCCTTCTTTTTTGCACCAATATGCAAATGAACCATAGACGGATATAGGGGGAATGGAAATAGACCGGATGAAAATGGGAGATACAAAAGAACCGAGTAATGGAGCAGAAGGTTTTTTTATTGAAATTTCGGGAACAAGATCGGGAACGAGAAGCTCTTCGGTGGGCGGAGTCTAGGAAAAATGAGGGAAGAGAAGGAGGTAATGAAGACGTCCTAACGGTGCAGGTGGTGGTGGGATGGAGCAGCGTGGCACCGCCAAGAAAACTAGGTTAATTGGGATAAATGATGACGGAAAATGGGAAAAATGAATGTGAATCGGGATCGAGCGTCCTGGATGCCATTCACAAAAACCTCTTCTGAGGACCACCCCAGCGGAACCAGGTGGTTGAAAATACAATTGTCAAAAGGGTACACGTTGACAACGGAAATCGGGTATGCACATACAAATAGAGGCATAAAATGTCTATGGGTCCAGTTTTACGAGTTGCCAAACAATGGATCATCTACGGAATAAAACCTGATGGTCAAATCTAGGTTTTTGAGGTTTCAAGGTTTCAACAACAAAAAAAAAGAGGAAGAATATATTTTAGGCCTTAAATAAAGAAATATGGAAACTCTAGAAGAATAAGAAATATGAGAGAGTGCTCGGTTTTGAATGGGACCAATTAGATATCACAAGCATGCTGAGAAAGAAAAAAGAGGTTATGGAAAAAAGAGTTGAAGAAAAGGATGCAACCGAAATAGAAAGCAAAAAACTGAGTTAGGACTTTGGTTAACTACTTGAAGGGAGCGAGGAAGAAAAAAAACGGCCAGTGGTCATTTTTATTATGCAGTAGTGTTCTAGGCCTGTGGGGCTGGCCGCAAGGGGCTGGCGTTAAGGGAAGGGGCGGGACTAGTGGAGCTGTCTCCTAAAAATCCGTTATTGTTAGTAGAAACATAGTGCATCGAGTAAACAATCGAGAGAACGCATCACCAACATATACGCTAAACCATCACAGCGACCACCCGCGACGCGGAAAAACCACGCGGCGGACCATTGAAAGCCAAGAGACGCAGTGTTCAGCGAAGGACGTTCGCAGGGCGGTGATGACTGAACGCGGAAGGCGGTAGTGACCGCCGGCTGGCGGGTCGCGGAAGAAAAGAAGATGAAGATTGTTTTTCACGTGTGCCACCCGCACGTTGTCGAGAACCTCTGGTTAAAGTGCAATGTTTCTGTACGCGTTCACTCCGCCCTCCGACTTTTATCATGTATTCTTACGGTCACTATGAGGGTCAGCAAATATAAAATACGATAAAAGTATGCAGAAGAAACCCTTCCCCCCACTTTTTCCGCACTACGTTCCGCAAAACATAGAAAAGAGTACAATAAAATAGGCGGAGACTTTTTCGGGCGGAAGAATGCAAATGTTGACGCGGAAAACAGAAAAACAGAAAAGTATGAAGGGTTAAAAACTATACAGGAACGGCTGAAGACAAGGTTGACCGGGTTGCAAAAGGTGATGAACTTGATGAGTCTGCCCGTGAAAGAGGGTAAAAAGACCGTCCAAAAGATAAGATACGGTTTATAGGAGGACTGTCTAGGAATAAGGTTCGAATGGCCTTGGCCGGCTCGTTGCTGATGCACACCTTTCGTTTATAGAAATTGAATCTAGGGTTACAGAAAACCAAATGAATCGGAGGTGGGAGCTACATCAGGGAGTTCGGACGCTCCACCTCTATCTTTTACGCACTCATAGAAATAAACAATTATGGAAGAATTGAAATAAACAATTCATTTATTGCAATTGCAGTTACAAACTTCATAAACCCAAACCGCGGAGAATGAGAATCAAACCGAGATGTCTGGAATAGGATCCAAAGAAAAAATGCTGGCAGATTAAATTAAAGACATTGCGAATAGAAGTTGGGTAATGAAAAAAATCAGGAAGAAGATTCTCGGTAGGGAATCAGATGATGGATGTCGCTCTTTGGCAGACTTTTTAGTCTAATTGAATCGTTTCAAGGCACACAGAGAGGACATACGCTCTTCTGTTAGTCACACGGATATTTTCAGGATGCATCACAAAGAATGAAGGACATGGTGCCCAGATTTAATTAAAAAACCTTCCGTGGTTCATGAGAACTACTTGACGCCATCACTCGAAGGTATCATAAAATGAAGACACGAAAGTTCGTGAGTACTTCCACAATGAGAACTGGTTACGGTAGCTAGGTGTTTTTCCATCTGAATGAGTCTATAAAATATATATTATCATAAAATGATGTTGGGATGTTTAATGAGTTTATAACTGGACTCACACACCCTAAAACCTCATAATAGCAATTATAATCATTCTGGCAGAATGTATCCGAAAAGATCTCTTCTAAGTGTCTAAACGTAGATCATGTGTTTTCTTGTGTATGTGATTCGCAACATAGATCTCGAAACCCATTTATCACCTTGTTCGGTTCCGAACCAAGTACTTCCTAAACCTGTTATCCTGCCTACATCCCAGGAACAAGCCAACCAATCAAAAACACCTATGCAAGAGGGCGTGGCTCTACCATTTTGCTTGCGGCTAACTGTGGAAAAAGAGATGAGGGTGCTTATGGTAGAGTGCAAAAAATTGTGTCATTTTTTTGTGAGCTTAAGTGGTTTTCCCCAGATAAAGATTAACTTTTAGTAAGTTCAACTGAAAAAAAAAACAAAGTATTTGAATAAATCATGTTGGTGACTAACTGGTAAGTCCACCAATTTGACTTTTGTAAAAACTTTGGCATATCGGATTAATATTTTAAAAGTAGCAGACACAGAATTCATGTTTGATGTCAAAGTCAGATATCCAAGTTTTCCGAAGTGACTACAAAAAGGAACTGTACTTTAAAGATATGGTTTTTCTGACTTCTGGTAATCTACAGTAATGGCGAGAAGAAAAAAGATTGACGTTACTGACGCCGCACGTCAAAAAATTTTAGTGTATGTAGGTCAACATGTTTCGAATGTTGCATGGTGTGAGTTCCACCCAAAACACTCGTCTTCCACCCGCTTCTCTCTGACGCCTCCCACTTTTTCATGTTCCATTTTTCCATCGGCGTGGCCACCAAGCCAGAAAGGGTCAGTTTAGAAAAGCCTGCGGGGCATGGGCTTTTTGGTTGGTTGCATTTGTGAATGGGGCGGTCCGTGGGTCCCCTCTCTCTCTCCTCTTTACTCCGTTTTCCCACTCCTCACTCCGAAAATAAAAGGGGGAACCCGAACGGCAAAAGATTCGTTTGCAACATTGCGTTTCACAGAGACTTGGCACGACTCCTCAATATGCAAATGAGTGTTTTATGCGACGTCGCTGGACGGCGCGGCGGTTCGAATCGTCTCTCAAATTGAAGCGCTCTTCCTTGCACTTCGCGAACGAATCGAGGATGATGGTGGTGGTGGTGGTTTCGAAGAAGACAGAAAAATAGTAAGAAGAAAACGAGGAAAACGGTGATGGTGGTGGTGGGGGTCCGCTCTTTTTTCCTCCATTCGTCTCTTACTCTACCACAGCCCAAAATGCAACACCACAACAACAACATTAAATCGGTTTGAGAAAAAGGGAAACACCTCTTGCCTCTCCTAACTCTTTGAAACATTTTTGTTCTTATGTCTAACATCTCTGCCATCCGTTCCATCCATGAGCCATCAGAAAAAGAGAATAAAACGAACTGAGTGGACACTGGCTAGGAAATGACAGATTAGGATGACGAGGCTCATTCGAATTATTAGATTCATTTAGAAAAGGAGAAGACGCAAAAATAAATTGTGTCGATGCAAAACGGAGCAAGTGACTTTTCTGGAGTTTTCCAACTGCTTTTTGTTAAACAATTTGTTATTAGGGACACGAAAAACTGAAGGAATTTTCAAAATAATATCGTAATTGTGATCTCTAATTGGCAATTTGCAAATCTTCAGAAAAAAACTAGGCTCAAAAAACAAAAGGATAGCGATTAGAACGAACATCTAGGATGAAAACTATTTAGGCCATCTTCGCGGAAGTGCGCGACGCAAGTTTAAAAGTCTACGTGAACCAAATACCATACCGTTTCGACGGAAGAAGGGTGAGGAGAAAACAGTTGCTTCTTTATGTACTGGACACTCTTTTTTGTGACATGCTTTTCGCTACTTCATCCCTAGTGTTGCCGAATTCAGAGTTTGATGAAGATTTATTTCGGTGGTTTTACTTGGGTTCTCACAAACCTCCTGTTGTCCGATCCGTCGCTTGTCACTAGCGTCACTCATTCGATCCACAACTGTTCTGTGGAGTCGACGATCGGCTATCCTGCACCTGGACACAGCAATGTTGCTTTTCAAAAAAAAATCTCAGAAAAAAAGGTTCAGAAAAAGATAAGGGTTTAGCTTTCGGTTTGTAGAAAAAAACGTTTACACCTCAGGAAATGAAGAATAAATAAGAAATAAAAAGAACGTAACGAAAAAAAACTTGCGCAAAAAACTGAAATACGCTGAAGATGATGAGATAGGTGAGGTGAACTAACGAAATCTTTTTTTTCCTATTCTCTTTTTTTCCGACAAAAAACTTAAACCTCACAAAAAAGAGAAACCGAGAAACGGAACTCAGCTACCGTAGTAAACATTGAAAAAGAGGAGGAGATTTTTTGAAATTAATGGAAAATCTTTATGAGTAAGCGTGATGAAAAGAAATGTTAATTATGGTTTTCCGGCGTGATGACAGTGTGTGGATCGGTGTTTCGAGTACAGGAAAAGAGGACGTAGGAGTTGGAGTCTCTATTTTCAGAAAAACTTCTCGCGGAAACTGAAGAGCAACCAATTAAAAATACTGAGATATCAAAAGCAAAATTTTTTGTTTCCTCGTTTTTTTCACAAGATTTTTTTGAAAAGGGAATCAACAAAAGATGAGAAAAAACCTCAAACGTTGGCTGGATGCCAAATGAAGAATTTTTTGGGAAATTGGACTATTGAGGAGAATTGAAGTAGTGGTCGGGTTTTTTGTGTCCACAGAAAAAATCAACCTTTCCATTTTGAGTCAGAGTAAAACAAACGATTCGAAGAAAAAACATGAATACCAATTGACTGAATAATTTCGAATTCAGTTACTAGTTGGACATGTGGAAGAGAAAGAAGAAACTGTCGAATGGCGTTCGAAGATTAAGTGTCTTCGGTTTGGACCGTTGTTTCAAAGTCTATAAAGAGACAATGAAGGCCATCAACATCTGCGTAAAAGAGCTTGCGATCATTTTTCTTCAGCCTGCCCGTCGCTCGTCGTTATTTTGTACTCAAGGACGACATTTTGAACGGTTTTGCCCTTCAATTGCAATTTTTCATGCAATGTCTCGTTTTTTTTCGCGGCCAACCTATTCGAATTGAGGAGATGAGACGATTTCAAAAGAAAGAAAAAACGAGGGCGCGTTTAGAAAGTTGGTTTTTTTATTGTTCACTTCCATCTGACCTAATCTAAATAAACCTCTGTTCGCAACCTTCAATGAGTTTTTTGAATTTGAAACGCATTGCCTTAAGGTTTCTGATTCTTCTGTCAGACTCTCTTCTTGTTATCGTTTGGTCAACCTCTGATACCTCAAATAACATTACCCTCACACAGATTGTTATCAGTGGTACACAGTATTTCTTCCCCAAAAATACATGTGTGCTCAACGAATGAAGTCCCATTATTACAGTCACAGCCAAGAGGGACGTCTTATCATTGGAGGAACTTTGTTTTGCATGAGCCTATTCAAACAATATTAAACAACTCGAAGTAGAAGAAACGGGGGACGACAATAGCCATGCGGACAAAAAGAGGGTTTTGGGTGGGATCTAGTAATGACAGTCTTCCTATTTTATTATTAAAAAATTACATGAAATTTAAATTGAGTCAAAAAACGAAACTACTCATTTTTTATCAAAAAAAAACGAGAGGGAGGAAAACGGCAACATTTTTCGGACAGTAACAGTGATGAAATAATAGCTGAACTTTTGGCGTTGTCGTGGCCCTTATCAGTTCCACCTTTTCGAGCCAATTTTACATGTCTCCCTTTCTCACGAAAAGTCGGAGAAAAACCAGGAAGATCAAGGGAAACTCAGGAAACATAGAGTATCGAGGGGACAGAGTTACAGTATCCTATCAGACAGTTGGAACTAACAGTGTGTTCTCTAAAAATTAATCTCTTCAATACACGAACAGTTTCTGGGTGGTCAAAGAGATTAGAAAAATGATAGAAAAAGAAAATTTATGATTAGGAAAAAAAATAGGAACCTAGATGTCGTTTGTTGCGATTAGGGATAGGATAATAGACATAGAGAAGCTTATCATAAATCACTGAACAGTATATCCGCCTAGTCTAATCAGACCGATTGTTTTAGCGGGTAAACCACGAAACATCGTAAAACGGTTCACTTCAAATTTAAACTAATTTTTTCTCTCCTTCCTCTTCCGATTTTTCTTATTTTCTCCTCCCTAACCTCGTCCTGCTCTCTTTTTTGTGCTCTCTGACGCCGATACTGAAAAAATGACTTCTGATGATAACAAAACGCAACATTGAAGTTAAATTTTCACAGTTATCACTAAAAAAATTCAAATTGGTTAGGTTAGACAGCAGTAAAGAAGACGCAGAGAAATAGTTAGAGAGGAAATTTCAAATCAAATTTTTTTCATTACAGGGGTTTTTCGTTCACTGTTTGAATTTGTCGTGCCGGCTCGTGATGGTGATAGTGATGAAGTCTGAAAAATCCGGAAAAGTGCAAGTAATTAAAAATGTGCTACCATGGAAAACGAGACTTTTTTGAGTCTTATCTTTAAATCTAATTTGAAAAAATGATGAACTTTGAAAGGCAAAAATGGACTGTACAGGCAATAAAAATGGTGAAATTGTCTTTGAAATCATCAACAAATGCTTTTTTAATGGTTAGAAAACAATGAAATTTCATAACTTTTTACTTTCTGGAAAATTCTTGTAGTGGTTCGAGCTTTTTGGTTGATACCATCAATTTGAATACCAAATCTGTAAATGTTTACAGGTAGTGTACACAACACGCTATTAAGATCACTGTAGCCCTGAAAATGTTTGCTTCTGAAAAATTTCAATCTGAAAAAAACATCTGAAAAAAAAACATATCAATAAATAACATTAGCATAACTTCATTATTTAGTCATATAATAACATATTATCCTTTGAGCATAATCCGTAATTACCGGGTACGTAAGCAGGACATCTGCGGCCGTTTGCTTGCATAGTGGTTCAGTGGCATTTTGGTTTTGATGAGTTGCGAGTTTTCTGAAAATATCTGAACATATGACTGGAATAAACGAAAGTTGTATTTTGTAGGGTTGTGCTGAAAATAGCTGAAAAAAAAAGTTTTTTTTCTTTTTTTAACTGAAAAATACTTGTTTATAAAAAACAGTTTTGCTACAATGTTTCTATAAATTGTGGAACACTTGTTTTTTTAACATGGTTTAACTATATTTTTAGTTTCCAGAAGTTTTTCTGACTTTTGAATTTCTTCTTAAGTTTTCAAAGGATCTAAAATTTGATCTTCCGCGAAGAAAGTGTATTATTTATTGCTTTGTAATCTTGATCAAAGAACCGTTTATTCATCTCGAAAGTTGATTGAAGTTGAAGTGAACAGCTGATAAGACGACGTTTCTTTTCAATATACATTATGCATACATTAAACCACCCGCCGCGGTTGTTTTCGACTCGCGAAACATTTTCGATTGTTGACTAGTGCAAAACAAGTGCGGAAGAAGAAGAAGTGGTGTGGTCACTCAGCAAACGGCTGTCGGTGCCTGGTACCGCGCACTCTTTTCTACACGCATGGTGGTCACTTTTCTTTCTAACGAACGTCCCCTTCCGCGGGCTGCCGCAGGCGGAAAAAGAGGGACGCGGAAAAACCGAGATAGTGCAATGAGGGAAGAGTGCACGTCAACAACACAACATATACGCACAAAAATCAATCGAGTAGCCATCCGCACACCCGTCCGCATCGCCTCCTCCTCTTTCTTTCCCCCCTATTCTTTTCCAAGAGATAAACCCGGTAAACAACCAGGCAGCGCGGCTGGCACCAACCGGCTCCGCCGTGCGGCAGAGAAAACTGAGTGGTCAGCTGTGAGGGGAAATAGTGTGTGAAGGGGCGATGAATAGAGAGTGGTCATTCTACGCCCTCATCAGTTATGACGGGAGGGCACGTTTGCCATAGGCGTGCCCTCTCGATTTTCTTTGCACTCTCGCTTGTTTTGCAAAACAGAACAACAACACTGCAAAAAGAGAACGGACGTTCGAGAAATTTAATATTCAACATTCTGGGGACCAATGGGAAAGAAAACGAAAAGAGCACGCATACTGGTAATAACAGGGGATTTGGAGCGTAACCTGGGGGTTGAAATCCGATTAAGTATTACCTTGGCTTAAGCATCAGGAAGGATTTATGTTGATATTGTAATTATCCGGAATTCCTCGGGATGCATAAAAAACAGTTTGGATAGGTGTTTTTTATCCAAAAAAAAACTGAAAACTTGTTTTTCAAAGCATTTTTCAGCACAATTTTATAGATTATCTTCAACACATTAAAAAACAACTGAATTCTGCCTTGGTGATTACAAAAAATGTTTTTCACGACTGTGGTTCTGAAAACTTCCCTGTTCTGTTTATTAGTCATTTCACTGTTTTTTTTTAAATCAAAGGGAAACCGTGTGGTGCTTCAAACATTACCTTTCAATATTGTTTGACCTATTTCGAAGGACATTGCTATCAGTTTTGTTATCAACATCGAGTTTTGTTGCAAGTATCCATCTCAAGAAACTGTATTTTACTTGAGGAAGAAAAGACCAGGGGTTTTCTATCAAAGAAACAGTTTATCTTTTCAAGGCCTCTAGAGTCACCCAATTTCGTTGCCGATTTCTAAAAGGGCACATTTTTCTTATTTCCTTTGACCTGTCAATTACTTGCCACTTTCAAAATCGGACACCCGCCAAGAAAAATTGATGTGAGAGGAATGCAACACTATCTACCGTTTCTTCATCAAAAAATGTAATAATATGAGATGATACTAGGTCTCCGTTCTTTTCCTTTTTTGAGAAGATATGTTTTTCATCTTGATACCGAAGAATTTGGCGGGGGGATACGAACAATTTCTGGATGTACGATTTGGACTTTTGTTCATCCAAGGACATCTATGAATATAATTATGTTTTTGAGGGCATGTTCGTTCCGAAAAAGAGAAAAACAATATCCGAAGATTTTTAGGTCTGAAGGACAATAATAACATGTTTATGATGTTGTGTTGCGATTCAATTCTTTCGGGGGAGAAAAGTGACTCAATAATTGACTTCATCAAATTGAAGGCGAAGACTTTTCGAAATGTCCATTTTCTTCGCAAAACCGACTTGCACTACCATCTGCCCGGTTAATTACTATGACCTATTTGACATAAATGGTTATTTGCTCTTAAGAAGAGCGTCCCGTGTTTTTGTGAAATTAAACCTATTCCGGATATGAGGGCAAGAGAAAGCAGGACGTCGTGCCAGGGCCTGGAGGGAGCAGCAGCTGCATCATCTCAACATCTGCGCGCAGGTTTTTTAATTCCAAAATTGGTTTCGAAACTAATGGATTATCTCCATTCATCCGATGCCATTCACTTTTTGGCTTGGTTCCTCCTTCTGAACAGACCCGTTGCTTTATGAAATAAACATGAGGGAGCTTATCCGAAATAAGTCAACCATAACGGACAAAAATAGTTTTTATGAAGTTTTTAAAAAACTTTCGGAACACTTAACACCAATAATAGGGAACTTGAAATATAAAAAACTTTACCAATGTATATTATCAAGAAAATGCTCTGAAAAAATGCTCCAGATGTGAAAATGTGTCAAAAAACTCCATCACCCAATCAGCGGAGTGCCAAAGTTCAGTTTACGGTTGACTTTGGCCAAACGTGATAAGGTGATTGAGAATTCGAACGTACCGAATAATTTTAGAGAAAGAGTTTGACCAAGATGATAATATACATGAATATCGAAAAATTTGCTCTCGAGCAAAAAGTATTTATATGGAAAAAATATATGTCTTGTCATATTAAGGCTTCTTATCTTTTTTGTGTTCAATCTGAAATCCGCAGATTAGAAGATCTTAGAACTGCTGTGCTGGCGGTATTTGAAAGTATGGGCAATTGATAAAACTTTGAAAGCTCTTTGTGAAATAGTTTATACTGGATCATCAGTAACTCTGCACAAAAATAATTAAAAAATCATGCTGTTAATGATAATATAAACTTTAATTTTTTTCATTGTGAAAATGGTTAAAAAAACAAAATAATTATAATTGAAGCGTTTTAAAGTGTTCATTGTTACAAATGGGCGGTAAAATATTTTTTACATCAAAAAATTCCCACTACCTGAAAAAATATATTGAAATTTCATCAGTATTTGCTAAAATCATGATGTTTATCGGAATGCTTCCTTCTGAAAATCTATTCTGAAAAAATATCATCGTATTATTTTGGTTTCCAGTCAAGATACCGATCATCCAGTTTTCCAGCTCATCGCATCATCAAAATTATATGAAAACATGTTTTTTATTATTGTAATCAGCTTTACCTGATCCATACGATACCATCACCCTAATATGAAAATGAGCATGATGTTTTTCGAAAACATGAATGATTTAAGTGACACATTTAATTTTCTAGAAATGTTTTTTTTAAGAAACCGACTTTGAATTCTTCAGATTCTTCTATAATACTTCTTAGCTGTTATCTTGAGAAGGCTTTGAGATGTAAGCAGCTCCTATGAGTTCCGTTAATTCTCCCAGCAGCGTTTTTATTTTCGTTTACCAGTATGAATCGTGCATCTGTTTTCTCTGAACCTCTCATTCCCCATTAAATCTTGTCTCTAAAAATGCCACCAGTTGTTTGAGAATGACTGATGAACACTTTGCCACTTCCCAGCTTCCTGGGTGCAATACATCTGTTATTTGAGTTCATTGTGAGTGATTTTACCGAGAACGGAAAAATATCCTATATTGTCTACTATTACTTTATTTTTGCTAATATTCTTATCCGTCTCTTATTCAGAGCTCCAGTATTTGATATTTGTAGCTTTTTCATGCACTTTCGTACAAATAACTAATCTAGGAGCCGTGTTACGCAACACAAGTTATCAGAATGCAGAATCCCTGTTTGCTGTGTTAATTGTGGTTATACAAATGCGAGAATTGATATAACCCAATTGAACATAGCAAGTGGTGATCATTGCATGTTTGAAAAAGGTGGAGTTTTCAGAATTCTTCAATGATTTTATACAGGTTCTGGATCATATGCCTGGTGAAAAAAGCATTGACTTAATGTGAAATTTCAAATTTTTCTGATCATCTGGGAAATATAAAAAATGGTTGGTGTCTATAGTTGTTCTATTATTTCTAAGATCTGTTTAAAGTTTCAGCAAACTATAGTTTTCATGAAAGGCAGATGCATAGTAAAACATATATCAATTCAAGTGCTACGATTTTTGTACGATTTTTCCGTTTCAACAATTAAAGTCATTATATGACATTTCTGCTTTTTTCTCCCAGTGCGTTCCTCTTTGATTTATTCGAAAGGCCAAAATGCCATAAATTTTCTAATAGAACATTTTCACTGTCCTCTTGCCGAAATGGGAA
This sequence comes from Caenorhabditis latens, assembly GCA_002259235.3. Classification (NCBI taxonomy): domain Eukaryota; kingdom Metazoa; phylum Nematoda; class Chromadorea; order Rhabditida; family Rhabditidae; genus Caenorhabditis; species Caenorhabditis latens. The sequence continues at coordinate 14,792,011 of CM056097.1, read as the reverse complement.
CCAGCCGGCGCAAGACAAGCGTTTATTCTCATTCAGGCGTTCTTTTCAACCCGCCTCTTTTTTTAGTCACACACAAATGAATCAGCATAGATTTCGAATCTCAGCTTCAGCTGTCTTATTCCTACACCGCTTTGGGTGGCACATTATTCTTGCTGGCTTCTGGGAATTGGTATTGATCTGAGAATGAATCAGATCACTATTAAATATTTATTCTTCTGAACTATCATTATTCCGGAAAAGAGTTGTTGTCTGCTATGGGTTCTGCAGCAGTGGTAATATATCTAGTACTGATATATTACACGTTAGCAAAACCAATAGTGTTCAGCTACCATTCTATTTATGATTTGTTTCTTGTCTTTTAGGTTAAATATTGGAAACATTTAATTTTTCGGACACGGTACAATCTAACAGAACTGTCATCTCTGACTGTTTTTTTGAAAACTGAGTTTGTCGACAAGATAACAATCATCTAGATTTATGTTACTCTTCAATTAAACAAACCTGATCAAAAGTGCTTTGAGCATTGACTCTTTTTCTTTTGATATTTTGTTTATAACCCTCAATCTCAGCACCTGTTGTCTTACACTTTCTCATTTCCTTTTCTTCCCACTTAAAAAAAGAGCTGACGTCCGAGCACTCGAAATCAAATCTTAACCAGTAGCGAAAGCACACAAACACCTTTACTTTGCGACTCATAAGCGAAAAACCATTGGAACGTCGGCAACGAGAAAAAAGAGGTCGTTTTTCAGTTTCTCTTCTCCTTTTTCTAGAATGTTGTTCTTGAAACGTTTTTTTCCTGGAACAAGAGAAAAAAAAGCGTAGGAAAAGAGATAGGCAGAGAAAAGTTGGAGAATTTGAAAAAAGGATCACGTTTTCCATGTTGTTTTCTTCACTTTATCTTCTTTATTCTTCGTCATGTGCTCACTTTTTCTTTCATTTCGTCATCAATTTCCACATTTTGAATGTTTTTCAGACCACCAAGATGAGTAATAACAACAAATCATTGCTTTCAATCACACAAGTTCGCCCACACCTTTTTCTGGCGGGATATGGGTGCATCACACCATCTCTGGTAAGTGTTTTTAGATTTACCATGGCAAGATTCTGAATTTCTTCTATTCAGTTTTAATATTCGATACGATCTCGTTAAGTTCAATTTTATAAGTTATTATTTTTTAGTTAAAACAATACAACATCACACACGCTGTCGATTGCACAAATCTGAAAACAAAACCGATTCCCGGGCTTGAAAAAATTGAGGTTTGTTATACTTTTTCATTCAACTATTTCAATTTCAATTCAATAGGTTCCTGTTGATGACAACACACTTGCCAAAATCACACAGTACTTCGAGCCAGTCGTCAAATTTGTTGAGGATGCAAAGCAACAGGTTTTAGATTTCTATCTTCTCTATTTCCTTTCTGAATTCAAATATTTCAGGGACACAACACGGTTATCTACTGTGCGGCCGGTGTGAGTAGAAGTGCAACGCTGACCATCGTCTATTTGATGGTCACTGAGAATTTGTCCTTGGAAGAGGCATACCTCGATGTGAACAAAGTCAGTTTTTTGAAAATAAAATATCATCGATATCATTGAAATACATTTCTCAGGTTCGCCCAATTATCTCTCCAAATATCGGATTCTGGAGACAAATGATTGATTACGAGAAATCACGCAGTGGAAATGCAACTGTGGAGTTGATCAGTGGTAGAATGGCCCGACCAGTTCCAAGTGTTTATTTGAGAAGAGCAGTTTGTTAAATACAACATTCGCCAGTTACAGTTTTTGAAGTACAATACTTAAATTCCAAACCCCTGAAAGTGTAAATTTTCTTGTATTTGAAAACTTTCCTCATTCATCAGGAAATTTTGGCTTTACAACTATTCTGAAAATATATCGAGTTCCGTAAATTCAGTCAGATTGACAAATTCAACGTTACCATAACATTAGTTGTATGTAAATTAGAATATATTCTTCTGTCTTCTTCAACTGTACTTTCTAATCTGAAATAAACTCAACCTCTCTCAACCTATATCAAAATTGATGTTAAATACCGTCTCCTGGTCGCACAACTAATACTATCTTCTGGCAGAACCGATAATATTAGATTGTCGACCAAGTATCGGTACCGCATCTTTCGAAAAAAAGAATAAAATCAAGACATCCAGAAGAAAGAACACATCGAATGCTAGTCTGATGAAATGTCTAACCACCGTTCTGTTTTATACTGCCCCCAACCTTTTCTCGCTTCAAAGCGGGCGGAGTTTTATGCCCGACCACCTAGCAGAATACATCGATTCGAATCGGAGATTGTCCCCATTTTGACTTTTTGACAGCGAGAAGTTGTGTCCTTGTGAATGACCTAAGACATGATGGGGGAGCGAAGACACGAACGTTTTGAGACCTTGAAACCATGAAACAGCCATTTCATTGATGTTTCTAATGACGATAAACTCCAAAATCCAAATTGACCCGTGCGAAGGACAGTCATTACTGTCAGATAAGATAACGTTTGATTTTTCAAAAAAAGAGTATGAAAGTTGATGAGAAATTGCAAATGCCTGATTAATAATAAAAGACACCAAGGTCGAATTGTGCGGTAGGTAGAATATTGCATTATTTCCCCAATTTTCAAAAAATATGTCTGAACTCTACAGGTATTCAAACAATATTCTCCATCGTCTAAGGTTTGTACCATCGATATAATTCTCACAAGGAATAAAAAGTTTACTCCATTTCAAAATCCATTTCCAAAGCCTTTCAATAGAGATTCATATCAATTGCTGTTCAAACCGGGTCCAACTGAGTAAAACAAGCAATGACCGATCTTCGGATTCTCGAAAAGTAGAATACTTGATCAGGGAAATTGATTTATTACAACGGTGTATTGATATCTGATAGGAATGCAGACCCTTCGGGAAAAGAACGCGTTCGACAGGTAGTGAACTGGAACCTTAGGACAGACAAACGTGGTTTTGACATTCCAAGAACGTCTGATTTTAATATGTAGGAGTTTGAAAATCATAAAGATAAATTTGAATTTGGTAATTGAGAAATGTTCACACCGTTGAAAAGCAGGTGCGTCGCAGCCAGTTCTCTCCAAAATAAAATAAATAAGAACCAAATGAATAAATGGGATTATACTGTCAATATACTCTTTTGTCTGAAAACCAACTCAATAATAAGAAATGCATCTAAAAATATGAATATTTTCTTCAGATTTTCATTTTCACAACTAGGCATTTGAATGGGAGAATATTGGAAAGTATGATTCTTTAAAGATTTTTGCTATTGTTTTTGTTCCAGTAAATTGGCCACCACTTCAATTGTCTCGTGTGAAGTCAAGCTTATCTTGTTATGTATTTTCGTTCCGCTTGAGTGACCAACCAACCTCTACAAATGAATAATTCAACTGGGTGAGTGATCAGGTCGGCTCACATCAAAATCGAATTAGCACTTATGGACATTGCTTTTTGGCAGCTGAACGTCGTTGTGGAACCCACTTGTCTACCCTTTCTAAATTAAATGAGCCTTGGGTAGTTGTAGTTGTTGAAAAGAGTGCGAATGTTCTATTGGCTCGTCTTCTTTTTCTTCTACTTTTTCTCCTTCTTCTTCTCACATCTTTCGCTCATTCACTTTGCGGGAAAGAAGAAAGGAAGAGGATTCACTGGCTTCTTTTGAGCCCTTTCTAAGGACTAGTTCTTTCTTCAATCACTCTCACACCACTCTAAATCCCTTTTTTCCTTTGTAGATTTTACTCCAACAAATGCTGGTTGTTGGAACTTGCTAGTCACAAGACCACCATCATTTTTACTTTCACTTACCAATGTTTTTGGAATGGTGTTCATTAAACATTTTCCTGTAACATCGAGTAGCCCTGTCTGATATAAAAGAGGTTTCAATGATTAGCAATCAATTAGTCTTGAGTGATGCGTGAGTTTCATACAGAAATCGCTCGTCACATAACGTTTCATATTTCAACTTGAAAGTAAATCCACTACTCAATTCTGAGTACAGTGAGAAATACCACATGATTTAATGACTGTGTAAGAATAACAGGGAGATTCCACATAAAAACTTTTTCGCATTACAGAAATGAATGCTGTTTGTCCTCGAGACATCTGACAATAAGATTCCAGATTCTGTAATATTAAAATATTACAATCCCAAGATACTAAATAACCTCTTTATGAGAAAAGCCATAGCAAAGTCATTTATGATTCATACTGAAATTTAGAAAGATACCAAAAAGGAATGGGCCGAACCGGGGATTGAACCCGGGACCTCTCGCACCCAAAGCGAGAATCATACCACTAGACCATTCGGCCACAGTGTTCACTCCGTTCATCACAAGTGTCATTCTACCCAAATTCCATAGTCTTTCCTCTCACTCATATCTATTCACTGCTTTTGTTACGCCCGCAGCTTGTGGCGCGGAGGAAACGGAGAGAAGGAGGACGAGCGAGTGAGTAGAATGACACCGGAGAGTGAATGTAAGGATTTTGTGGCCGAATGGTCTAGTGGTATGATTCTCGCTTTGGGTGCGAGAGGTCCCGGGTTCAATCCCCGGTTCGGCCCATTCCTTTTTATTTTTTCTTAATAAATAATTTCGATATGTTCTGAATTAGTTTTTCTGAGAGAAAATGTGTTTAATATTCATTTTAAATATTTTATAATGTTTTTGATGCAGTTGATGCATATATGAATTATCTAGTGGTGCTATTCAAAATCTCTCGATTCCATATTCAGTGTGCAGAATTCCACATTTCAAATTTCCGTTTTCTCCCCTCCAGTTGCAATAACTCGATTTGTGCATCAACATCCTCGGCTAAAACTTTTCTTCTCACTCTTTCAAGAATCCCACATATCCAACATTCCTTCTAAAATCGTCGTGTTTTGTTAGAAGAGGTGGAAAAAAGTAACAACTCTTGCCCGTTTTCATTGTCGTCGTTTTCAACTGAGGACCTACAAGGTGTTTTGCACACACATGCATACACACACACACGTTTGGGACCTCTTTTCACTTTGTCGGTCGTCACCTCTCACAAGCACCCACACATACGCACATGGCACACAAACAGACAAAAGACGTGTTTTTTTTTGTTCCGTTTTACAAATGAGACGGACAACCCCGGCAGACCTCATCATATCCTTCAGTGTGTAATAAGGCATCTTTCGTCCTGGAGGATGTCTCGTACTTTGACTGAGAGCCCCCCAGTCCTTCACAATTTATTCATGTAAACGCTACAAGGAGAGTAGTTTCGGAGTACTTTTTCCTTTTACTTGACGAAGTTGGATGCAAGAAGTTTCATTGTGAGTTCTGATTCAGAAATATTTTTATTTAAAATTATTATTTCTGGGACGTCTTTGTTTATACTGTGCGTGCTTTTCAATTTTTCGAATTTTCAAGCACATCTGGACCAATTATTGTTGATTCCATCTTATTATTTTTAGTTTTAGGATTCTTTCACTTACAACTCTATAAAATTCAGACATTTGTGAACAAAGCAATCTTAATTAGATCTAATAAAGTATTTCTTCTACCTCGAACACATAGTGCTAAATAGTGCGCATGTATGAGTAGCCAGTAGTTCTAACACACAAGTAACTTGAGCTTTTGTTTTTGATAGATCTCTTTTTTTCCTATTCCCAAGTTATTGACACTTTTTCTCGGAGACTGACATCAACTAATCTGACATGCGGATTACGGAGAACGAGTATTTATGAAGGATGAGCTTGACGCCAGAAGCGAATGTCTGAGCACATCTAATTAGCCGCAAGTTCCCAACGAGCAGAGTTCCATTACTTTGTAAAAGAAAAAGGGCCTTAAGCTTTCACTTTTAATAAATCAAATTTCTCTGACTGTCTCTTCAATTCTCTTTCTCTATTCGGGTTCTCCCTCTTTTCTACCTTTTTGTCCTTTTCACTTCCGAAGGGGTTTTGGCAACTTGGCAATGCACATGGTCCCTTCCATTTTCCATTTATAAACACATTAGATTGGCTTCCTCTATCCGAGCCGTTTTCAACATTTATGTGTCTGAATGTGTGTCTCCACACAACCAATTAATTCTTCTTTTCCTCAAAACTATTTCTTCATCCATTCTTTTTTCTTTACTTGTTCCAATTTTCCCCCTCATTTTCTTCTATCTTTCAATAGTCCTCATCGCAATTGCATCTGCGTATTACCATGTAATATGATCGCATTTGAGCTCGCACTCTCTTATTTTCCAGTCGATTCCATCGGCCCCCGTTTTGCTTTCAGTTTTATTACTCTCTACCTACCTTTTGGTATAATTTCGTAATTTATTCCCATATACTTTCTTTGCTTTTTGGATATTTTTATTACCTTCCTCAGTGCACATGTGCAATTTACTTTCGTCGAGATTTACGACATTGGGTCTCTCCCTGAGTAATTCTAATGGTTTATTCATTCAGAGTTGGTCGAATGATGCATAATAGAGCAACTTGATGGGTGCCGTTATTTCTCAGCTCGGATTTAATCAGCCGTTCTTACTTGCTCTCGCTGTGTAAGTTAGTTTCCAATCGTTTTGAAATTTATTCTGACATTGAAACCTATTTTAAAATGTCAAACGTACGCCTCAAAAATTCAGAACCGAAAATTCTGGTGGAAGAGTGTGAACACAAAAATTGTACGTTTTTCAACTATCTTCGTTAGAATTTTAAAGTGGGCGAAAAACTTGAAGACATTTTCTGACAAACGCTCTACTAATAATTTTTCTTTTCAGAATAGTTATTCTACTTGGGTTGACAGTTGCTGCTGTTGGTCATGATAACAATGAAATAGTCTGTGATTATGTTCCAATTGTGAGTTTTTTCTGTTTTTTCAATCCTTCACCAACTAACTTGTTTTCAGCCTCAAATTCGGATACTACCCACTTCTGCTCCGCCTCCCCCAGCACCTCCACGAAAAAACATGTGAAAAGTTTTGATTTCTATGCTTTCTTTTTCAAATTCGAAGTGACTTTTTTCGAGTAATGAACATTTTATTTATTAACCAACTACATAAGCAGTATTGTTGAATAGTGGTGGGTTTCAGATTGAGACAAATGGAAAGACGTCAAAATAATATGTGACCTACAGGAAAAAAAATAATTGAGTAGATTGGTCTAGTTAAATGGAAAGGTTCAGAAAGATAAAATTCTTCTTCAATTTGTCAGCGGAAACATGAAAAAAGCACTACGTAATACATATCAGAATTATTAAATGAAAGTTGGAGAGATACAGTGAATTATTATTTCAAAATAATACGAAGTTAGATTACTTGGGAAACTCTACAATTGTATGAGAATAGGTTGATGGGTTGAATACCATTTCAAGTTGATCGCTCTCCACTCGCCGGCCATAGTAACGGTTTTTCAAGATCTGAAATTTTTAGTTTCGCCGAAATAATCGAAATGTGGTCGATCTTACGTAAAGGAACTTTCTGAATTTTGAGCGGTCCCGGTCATCGCGTTTTCTTTGAATAGCCAATACGTTGTCAGCTTCTTGGGTAACTCTAGCAGATCCTCCAAAGTGTTGAACATCAATCTCAGTGTCTCCGTCGGTTTTTCGTGGATGAACAACCATTGTGATGTGGATTTGATTCTGAGTGGCCAGTTGACGCATGTACCCAACAAAGCGATCCTAAAAAGTTAAACATGAATAACTTTTTTTGCTAAAGCAACAATCATTGAGAGGTAAGAATGGGAAACCAACCTGTAGATGGAATCTATCCAGTCCACTTGACTTCTCATCTGCCATCATTCCTTGGTTGATCAAAAATTGGAGATTATCGATAACAACGTGTTGAATTCCACTATTCTCAACATGGATCCGAATAGCCTGAACCCAATTTCAATTTTCTCTTTTTTCTTTTCACTTCCCCTACCCTGGCGATTTCATTAATGGATTTCTCCATGAACTCTTCAGAGTCCAACATCGTCAACGCAGAACTGGATCTCTCGAATCTATCTAGCCATGAATTGATAGAGTTGCTGTACTCGACACGATGCAATGGAAGTCTGAGGCAGTTTGATTTGAGAAGTGAATGATTTCCGGAAGTCTGGCCGACAATCAAAAAAAGCATGCTAGACACTCATTCACATACCCCCATTTCCGGTACCCTGAACAAACTACCGTGCAAAACACGTTTAATAGAATCGACAACTGCCTCGCGCACCACGAAAAGCATTTTATCATATCACTAGAGTAGTTATTAGCAGTAACAAAAAAGCAGTGAGAACTACTGATGGACAACAGAAAAGTGATATTGCCTAAAAACTTAGAGTGCATCTTACAGTTCTAATCATCTACTTTTGTCAAAGAAATTACACAGGTTATCAACTTTTCAGAACAGCGAAAGTTCAACCGTTGATTTTTATGATAATCTGTGTATTCTCCTTCCAGCACTACTAATTCTTACTTGATGCCATTTTTATATGAGTTAGTGCGCGCGAGGCTTCGAAGATGTGATGGACTGCAGACAAAACAAATGTTAGTAAAAGTTGCAAGCCAGAAAATAACAACACTTTTCACATTATCGAAACGTACCCGGCATACTGAACCAACATCCAGTGGAGAATCTTTTTCTCTGGCATCTCAAAACTGCAGAACAGGGTGCGAACCTAAAAAAGTAACCATCGGTGTGGTCAAGTCAACTACAATGTACCCCTTGAGTGAACAGATCGAGTGAGTATTCACAGAGGAAAGTAGTTTTTCCGTTTCCAGTTCCTCCGGTAAGGACGGTCATCTCTCCTGGGCGAAGTCCTCCGAGATACTTGTTCAACACTCCAAATCGTTTCCACTGAAATATTAATTTCTTGTGGAATGTATTCATTGTATTTGTTACTTGTCCAAATCCAACAATTCTGTTTGTTGAATTGAGTAGATCGGAACGGATTCCCTCACGCATATCCAAATCCGTCATGGAACGGAAACCACGTTCTCTCATACGAACAACCTGAAAAGTCAAAACAGAATAACAAATCATGAAAAATAACTGACAGAGTTGGAAAGAGAGTTGCGGATGAGACGATGATCTCCATTACGGACAAGCTCGATTGGCCTCTCTTCGTTTCTGAAAAATGACATATTCGATTGATTTCTACAAAATTTCAGATTACTTGACAAGAAGACACTTGAGTGTGTTCAGAGCACTACCCCAGTCTTTTGCGTAGCTAACGTGTTGCACTGGGAACCACAGGTAGATTTTGTCAAACTCCTCCAAATACGGAAGAACGAGTGGATCCAGAATTTCTCCATGAGGCAAAGCGAAGACCAACGCTTTGGTGGCTTCGTAGATTGCCAATGCATCACGTTCATTAGTGGTAATCACAACGCTGCGATCCGAGAGAGTTGCCATGTGGAGTCCAAAAACACCACTGAACTTTTGACGGACCCTGAAATTCTATGTGCAGACTGGAATTTTGAAACGACCACTTACGAGGTTTCATCCGGAAGCGGATAGTTTTCTTTCTCCATACGATCACCAACTTTACGGATAAGTTTCAATCCCATCGGAATGCGGAGTCGAGAAGTCATTCCACGGTAACGCGGGAACAGAATAGCTGGTTGTCCGTAGGTATCAGTATGGACACGGACATTGAAACGAGAAAGAGTTTCGAATGAAATGTTCTCAATTCCAAGCATCCCTTGGAGTTGCTTGAAAATGGTGAAGTCGTGTCCGCTCAGATCAGTAATATCCAAACTACTGTCCCAGTAGCGCTGGAAACATAATTTGGTATCTTCCGAATTTGTGTAAGCTACCAACCTTAATATCAGCATCTGGTGGAGCACCCATTGCTTCAGAAGCGTCCAGTCTTGGTGATGGGGCGTCAGAACTGCAAATTAGCTTGTTACTCTGATGACTATATTTTTTACAACGACTGAAATTTTCAGATCAAATACATTTCGAGTTCTCAGATCTACAACAGCATGCTAAATAAAAATTATATAAACAATAATAACAGAAATCCGATTACAACTCTCAACCTGAAATCAAAATCGGCAATCTGATTCATTGATTCAGAAGCCGTGACTGATCTTCCCGTCCGTGGTGCTTTCCGTTGTCTTCGTCGCCGTCCAGTAAAGTATTCGTCGTCACTATGATCAAATGGAGCTTCGTCAGGACTTGGTAGAATAGTATAGTCATCCATATCAATCCATGATACGGCTTTAGAATTTAATGGTGGTAAGAAGCCACTACTGGATGATGAAGGCGCTTGGTGAAACTGGTGTTCTAGAATTCAACGAAATATTATTGAGAAAAAACGAATAGGTGCCAAATGGGGAACTAGAGCAAAAAGTGGCAAGAATCTCAGGTTTGATGTTTACAAACCAGTGACTGGGAAGTCCAAAACAGGAAAAAGGCACTGGTGGTACCACGCAAACAATAATTGTTCCCACAAAAAATGCCATTGTGCTCGTCCTTTGGCCCCCATTCTTTATGATATTCGACAATTGCGCAGCTTATTCGGTCCCGTGGTTGGAGCGAAATTGCCCGCCGACCTGACTTCAGCAGAGAGTTTTCATTTTTCGAGAAGTCTACACAAAATCTAAATAAAAACATGGCGACAGCGGGAGAAAGGTTTTTGAAAGGTGTTTTCAAAATTGAACAGCATCCATTCTAATGTTATTATTGAATTCTCTTTTTTACAATTGGTGGCGCAAAAATAGAAAACCAACATACCTAATGGATTATAATGGTTATCCTCGTCAGAACTTGAATACACATATGATTTTTTGGATACTCTAGATACCGGTCGGGATTTTGAGCGTTGCATTATACAGTAATAGTTTCAGGTGAATCGAATATAGAAAAATGAGAAAAATGAAGTCGGAGTTCGGAATGAATCAATTCAAGTGCAAGTGAAATTGACCTCGAACTAATGGGTAGTTCGGAGCAGCGGGCCGAAAGAAAAAAAGGTTGGCGGGGGCAATAAGACGTACACCTCACTTTTTAGAGCAATAATCCTATGGTTGAGTGAAGGTTTGGTGGAGCAAAAATGCTCTTAAATAGAAAGCTATCTTCGACTTTTTTGTGTGCCTCTCCTCAACCTCCTCGTTCAGACTCGCTTTTTATGTTGGCTGCGTTAAAGGCTTCCTGGATTTTTGGTGGCTCACTAAAATGGAGCGACCCAAGTGCTTTCATTGTCTTTCCGCCCCGATATTTTTTTATATCTCATGATATTACAAAACTTGAGATTTGGAAATATTAGTGGGACTATCATTTTATGGATCGTTAGTCGTAACTGCTAACTTTTCAGGGGCACATAAAATTATGGTGAAAAACTTGAATAATAGAAAACAAAACTTGAGACATAGACAACTAGAAATATAAGAACAAGAACTTAACCAAACTGTTCAACAGAAGACAAAATAAAAGAAAAATCAAATCACAACACCAAGGTAAAAGTCTAAACTTCGGCGGAAAGCAGAATATGACAAATGCCTGGAAGACTATTAAGCAAACAAAAAGACTGCTTCCGGAAGTCACTTATGTCCAGGTTTCTGGAAAATGGGTAAAACTTACTCATCACGGAATTTCCCAACTTTTGGAACCTTCTTCCGAGTATCTATCTTGTCCATTAGGTTCAAATAGCTAACACGATCATAGAGATCGGAGTCAAGCTGTAAAATGTTCAGAAGAAAGAATAAATAACAGTTCTGAAAATAAAACTTACTTCGTCTTCCATAGTTTTCAGCAGCAGCTTGCTAGTGGTCTTTGACAAGGTACCTGAAAAGAAAAAGAGATTGAAATTGTCTATAGTTAAGCATTCTGTGAAAAAATGTGGTTTATGAAAAAACAGGAATAGTATCCAGGTTGTTGTCAGGAAGGCTCAGACATAAAAATGTCTCATATAGGGCGGAGTGATGTGGGTGGGGTCGAGGGGATAAGAATAGGAAGCTCAATTACTTGTATCGCCGACAGATACACCTCTAGGACGGAAGGAAATGTACAATCGTTTGAGCAGTTGACAGGGACTGGAGAAAGAGGGCTATGATTGCAGGCAGTACTGGCCCTAACAATTTTTCTACCCCATTCCACAAATGTATATCCATCATCAAAAGTATACATTCACATTCCGTCTTCCTCCTCCTTTTTCTCCCAACCATCATCGTTCTATTATTTTTCCTGTTGGATTGGCACGAATTGGTACCCCCATCTAAATTGGTACACTTTCTTATGAACCCGCCACATACCTTTTCTTTTCTTTTTAATAGTGTGCATCAGGGAGGAAAAAGGACAGAAAACTATGAGTATACCAAGAAGCAACGTCTGCACTTTCAGGATGCCTCTGAATGCCGCTCGTTGATTGTTCTCAACCGCACTTCCTAGTCTACTGTTACTTTTTTACGCTTCATGGACCACACGTGTACAAAATCGTCTGCGACCGTTGGACTCCGTGCGGGGGCTCAATGGCAGAAAATTGCTGGCTCACCGCGAGCAGGAAGAATCAAACTACGGGAGTTTCATGAGTTTCCACTTGCAAAATTCGAAGTTTGCAATATTTCAAATATTTAAAATCGCCAGAAAAGTTACAAAAATTGATTTATTACACCCGTCGCAAACAGAGTTGAATAAGAAATTGTCAATATATAGTACACATGAAAAATTAAACTCCAAGACCTAAAAAGTGAACACATTGCTTCAAACCAGAAGTGGTCTCTTCCTCCTCGTTATCGTCAGATCCGCTATCAAAGTTTCCGTAGTAGTCATCACTACCACCACCGGTTGATTTCTTCGGAGACGCTTTTGGCTTTGGCTTCGAATCATCGACTTGATCGTAGTAGTCAGGAGACCGACGTAATCGTTTGATGGAGTTGAAATCCTGGAATTATTATGTTATTTGATTAGAAATTTTAATCGGAATATTCGATATACCTTCAAAAAGTTGAATTTATCAGTCGAGAAGAATATACCGTTATCCAACTGCGGTGCCTGAATAGGCTGGAGAATCAGAGATGGCACTGATTTAAAGGCAAGTGGAGGGGCTGGTGGGATAGTGGGTGGTGCAAAGAATGGCATGGGAGTCCAGCTTGAAATCAGGTCATTTCGGATTTCCAATGGTTGAAGTGATTCTGAAACACACGAATCTATACAGAGGCCTATAACAATTGCATTACTTGTCTCTGGATTACTGCTCCATGTCTTTGAGCCATGTGCTGTTTGCATTGTGATTACCGGTGCAACTGCACGACTATCATAATCAGCCCACCGTTTCTAAATTTATCAGTTTATTATGTGTGTGTTCACTTAAAATTGATCTTACCATGTTCTCATCATCTTGTGGTTTTGTGGGATCATCCATCATTGGTTTTTGTGGCTCGTCGTTTATTGGGTCGTCGAAATCAGGAATAGGTGTAGTTGGAGGTTCAGTTGATGGTGGCGCACCACCCTTGGTCTCTGTTGGTTTCTCGATCGATGTCATAAATCTTAATAACTTATATTTTTGTTTTAGTTGTTCTTCGTAACTCACTTATCAATCAGTTGGAACCCTTTTGAGAACAATTTACATTGTGCATCGTCCATTCCTTGCTCTTTGCAGACTGCTTGAACAGCGTCAGTATTACTGAAAGTTATGCGTATTTATGTAAATCTAAGGTTATTGTCATTCAAACCTGCTTATAGTTTTTCGAAGCTTAGCATCACCAAGTATTTGAGCGGCAAGTTGGATGTTTCCAAACGTAGGGTCTTTCTTGAAATTTTCAGCGGAACAAGATATGAAACGGCAGATGCTGAAGATTTGAAGGATTTGTCACGAACTTTTCCGTAAAAGTTCATAAGTAAACTTACTTGCTATTTCCTTTACACAATGGAACATCATCAAGTGCCGTCCTAGAGTGAGATCCAAGAATAGAAGAATCTCTCATATCATCTTGAGTTGGTGCATCCTTTAATTACCTCATCGTTTTCTTTTCAAATTTTTCATTTCAACAAATAAAAGAAAAAATCACTCACGGGTTTTCTCAGCATTCCTTCATTTTGAATTGGCTTTGATGTGTCAAAAATCGGTCTGACTAAACTAAGAGCTCCTGATATGATGTCATCAATTGAAACTAAAAAACATCATTTTCAATAAGCAATAAAAGATACGTTTTACTCTGTCGTTTTGTTCTCTCTGCTGATAACACTACTGGGGCAAAATATAATAGTATAAGTAGAAGTTTCATCTGGAAAAGATGTTGAATTGATTCGAAAAACAAGAAAAAAATGGAACACCTAATTGAGAAGATAAAGAACGAGGTTACGAAAAGATCACGGTGACCGATTAACAAAAGAAAAAGATGATAAGAGAAGGATGAGTAAAAGGATATAGTCTCTCATGTCGTTGGGTCATAGAAGAAGCAACGGCGAAAACTGGATCAAGTGATAAAATGATGTGAATGACACATGTTTTATTGAACTTAAACAGAAAAGTTGGCGACGCTTCTAGAAATAACAATATTCTAGGTGAACGTCCTGGGTGGGGTGAAAACTTTTTCCTAAAACCGGTCAATGGCGGGATTTGTCTGCGCATCTCTTCTTTTAACTATCTTCTCAACATCTCCTTTAAACAAGCGCATGGGAAATCCTCTAAATTTTGCATGCGCTGGTTGATCGATCGACCGAATTACTCCGGTTATAGTAGGACACTTGCCGTCAATCCGGTGATGCAATCCACGGATAGAAACGGTGGATCGCATCCGTAGACTAAATTCGACACTAAATTGGTGTCATGTTTTTTATGGTTGGCAAGAGGTGAGAGTAGTTCAAGGGCGTTGAGGAAAAAAGCCTAGTGAGTTGGAAAATATTAAAAAGTAAAAGTAAAAATTACAATATAATACGACAGCTGGTTTTACGGGTTTCTATGTCGGCAAATTTGCATAAACGGTTTGTCGTTTGATCGGCAAGTAAACGAAAAATAAAAATAAACATGATTGCTTGCGAAAAAAAGTTTGTAAACATGAATCCTGAAAAGTACTGCGAAATATAAAATTTATACAATAAATCAACATGAATTTAAACACCAAAGTTTAAAGATGATAACCAACAGACGGTTCTCATTTTACATTACCAAAAAACCTCTCAAGAAAAACTGAAAAGTAGACAAATCAATGATTATAAAAGTGAAAGAAGACGTTTGCGAACCATGAAAGAAATTGAAAGAAACTTCATTGACAGTGTCTGCGAGTACACTTTCCATGTTCGATTGGAACCACAGTTGTTACACAGAATAAGACGACGGCGGCAGACGACGCACGGAACCGAATTGGGAAGGGATTGAAGATTCCCGCCTCAAAGTGGTTCGGATACTGAAATAATCAAGATAATTAATCAAATTTCTTGACTTAATTGAGTAACAATAAAAAGAAATGACTTACCTGAACATTCTTAAACAGAGATTCTTCCAAACTGCAACCCATATCATCAATTATCGGATATGGCTGGAATCCGGGTTCATCGGAACTCAAAGTGCAGTTAACCACTTGCAGACAATTTCCAGAAATTGGTTTGCATTTTATCTTATAGTAAATTTCATCGTCTAGAGAAGCTCCTGAAATTTTATTTTGATTATTAAACAGAAATGATGTACAACCATTGTAACCAAGTGAGAATAAAACTGTTCAAATTTACCTGAAACCACTTGCCCATAAGGTCCTTTCTTATGGATAGAAAAATCACAGGTGATACTGTTCTCCACGGTTTTCGACAACAAATTGGGTTTTTGTTTTGACTTATAGATAGATAGCACCGGCGCTAGAAATGTAAGAACAAATATGAACACGAGAAGTTGTTTAGGCATTTGTATGCGGAATCGACTTCTCTTTTCTGGAGATATCGAGGATTGAAGTAGGTCATTGCGTTCCGAATGATGTGTTCCTCGATAGATGTATAACTTCACATTAAACACGAAGCACCAACTTTTTTATGGAAAATTTATGACGACACTGTTCATTTACATGAAGATAAGAATGTGATAGTACAAAAAGATTTGAAAGATGGGAAAACACATGTTGGGGTGAGGAAAAGGTGAAAAAAGATAGTTACTCGTTCACAACATACCTTAGATTTAAAAATCTCTAAAAATGTTGAATGTTGGCAAATGAAAGTGAAATTCACAGGTGACAAAGTGAAAAGAATTTGATAACCGATCAATAACTACATATATTTTAGACTAGTTTTAGTATATCTGATACAATTCATTTCTTGGTTGACATCTTCAACATATCGCTAACCATGTCATCGAGACTCGCAGAAGAGGATGACGAATTGATCCCATTTTTCGATGAATCGACTTTGGTCAAGTTCTTATTCTCCATTTGGCGTGTTGGTTGTAATACTGAAAAAAGACCAGATAAGAATGGATATCTTTTAGTTTGATTTGATCCTATTGATGAATCATTTATCGAAAGTTGTAATACAACGTACAAAAGTAGCAAATAAGGAGATACTTTGTTCTTACCAGATTGTGAAGACGAAGTTGCGGGTGTTGTGTGTCTTAGCATCAGATCATCAAAGTCGAACAGATCACGGGAAGACTGTGATCGAACTTCTGTTTTGTGATGAGCTGAAAATTAACATGTTGTTTTGTTTAACTTGAAAGTGAGTCACAACACAGTACTGATTAGTATCGCAAGTATCCCTGAAACTGTTATATCATCACTTACTAGTTCCGGGCCAATTCTGCAAAGACAGCAAATCATCACTATGTTTTGCATCCAAATTATGTGATCCTGATTCCGCAAACGGGTCTAACACTTCTTTTTTCTTGGGAGCAGCTGGCGGTGCTTGATTGAAATCACCCCATTCATTGCCTGATGCTGAACTTCCAATATCGGTAGGCCATGAAGCTTCAAATGTTGCCACTGGTGCAGGTACAGGAGCGGATGGTTGAGTTAGCGGAGCTCTCGGAGTACTCGTAGCGGATGTCCTTTGGGATGAAGGTTCTTCTTGAAAATGCGAAGTAAATCATTATTTTCTATTGGAAATAAAGTTGTCTAAAACTAACTTTCTGATGGTTGTTGTCGCTGAGCCTTTGGCACCATTTTAGGGGAAGTTGAAGGATGACCAGGGCGAGGAGTGGTAGTTGTTGGTTCAATTCCCCATCCCATTTTAGTCGTTTGTTGAACAACAGTATTCTTCAGTGAAGTGAGATTGGAGAATATCTTGTCCTGCATGGTGAAGAATCCTTTAGCCGCTTGTGATTCTATAGTTTGCTCATGCTGTACGGGTTGGGCATTCATCAACTCTAAGATGTCCGTGAAATCGGTTTTTGCAGCGAGTTTGGGTTGCTTTTGCATCGCGATTTTCATGTATTCTTCGATTTTTTCAGCAGTAATTCTTTCGTCCGGATTTGGAGTGAGGCATTTTGCTGAAAATGAAATTTAGATGTTTGAAGTAGTTGACTGATTTTTCAATTGAAAAAAACACAGCCTTGGAGTACATAATCAATGATGTCTTGGTTTCTTTGCTCGTTCTGTGTTTATTGTTAAAAGTAGCTTACTGATGAGATCAGCGAAAGCAGAGAGTTGATTCTGCTGCACTGGCGGAGGCTTTTTGTATTTTCCATTGATAATTGCCAGAGCTGATCCATCAAACGGATGCTCTCCAAAACAGACAAAGTATATCAGACAACCCATCGCCCAGTTGTCTTGTTGTTTCCCAATTGGCCAGTTTGAGTAGACATCACATACTTCCGGAGACCTGGTGATAGGCGTCGTGTACTTGAACATCTGAAATTCTCATCTTGTTGAATGCATATCCATTGGGTCAATCATCGTACCTCTTCTTGAACAGCTAATCTCTCTGAATTTGAAAGTGGTGCCATTTCAATAGATTTAGTTGTTGCACTTCCGAAATCGCACAATTTCAGTTTTCCTGGAAGAGAGATCAGTGACTAATTGAATCGGAACTAATGAAAAGTGGGAAGAGAAAACCAACCATTTCCGTTGATGAGAAGATTTTCTGCTTTTATATCCCGATGGATAACTCCATTAGAGTGCAAGTAGACCAAGGCCCGAGTAGTGAAATAAATTATGCGGACGACAAAGTCAACGGCGACTTCTTTATACTTCAGCAATACGTCTGCTATGGAAACTGAAAGTGTACATATTGAATGACGTGTGCACAATAGTAAAACTCACATCTGCAGTACTCCATAGAGATTTTGTACTCTTTGACAGATCGATTTGAGTTTCTGGCTTCACTTGACGCATCGAACAGTTGAATAATGTTCTCGTGTTGTAGCTGAAACCAAAACTATGCTGAGAGATTTGTAATGCCATTCTCCAATACCTTCTTCATCATCTCAATTTCATTGTCAATATCTTTTGTAGCAGCTGCATCGTGACTCAACATAATCTTCACAGCCACTTGCTTTCCTTTATTGTTTGTTGCCAGGAACACCGTGCCAAATCCACCTGAAACCAGTTAATCGAAATAATTCTTTTTTTAAATCAAAAATCACCTTTTGCAATGACATTTTCTACTCGATAATTGTTTCCGTTGATGCTAAATGTTTGGCCACGATCGTAGAGCTCACTCTGCTCACCGATGCCCGTACCTCGACTGACAGATTGAATCACACCAAGAGCGCGGGCGAATGCCATCCTGAAAAAAGAAAATTAGTCAATTGATTGCATAAATCAGAAAAATGTACCGGCGAGCAGGCATAATAGCAAAACATATCAGAATGGATTTGGAGTTGGGGAAAAAAGATGCAGAATACGGAGAAAATGAAGAAACGGGGTGGATCTAATGGGAGTGAAAGAAAAATGAGAGGAAGAAGGGGTAGAGTCATTTGTAAAGTGCATACTGAGCAGCTCTGTGAGAAACTAATATGACTCCGGAAAGAAAAATGAGCATATCTCATTTTATATAGTCATAGCACACATTTAAATATAAACACTTGGATAGAACATCCACAGCTGCTCAAAGTTTCAATTTTTTCAAATGAACTGAAAATTCTGAGGCGGGAAAGCATCTTCTTTTTCAGCGTTTCCTATCGTTAACAATGACAATGATAAAAATTCCGTCTTTTTAATGTCTGATTTCCACAGAATTATACGACGAGAGAAGTGTTTGTCAAGACGAGAGCAGACACGCGAGACTAATGAGAAGATTTTCCCACTGCTTTTCAGGAAGAGGGTTGGATAGATGTCTCCTCCTGACAAAATGAAACGTACTCTCTCAACACAAGACTTTGAAGCTCTCAACGAAAAGGAAATGAAAATATACATGAGCTGTATGTGAGCACGCGGTGGTCGGTAGGCAACGGAAATGAGTTTCAAGGGGAAACAAAGCTAATTCAGAGTAAAAATCGAAGTTTCAACTGGGATCTGGGTGCTTATTATTTAAAATTGTAAGAGAACGTTCATCATGTTTTTCTATTAAGTAAAACACACTACTTGCAGGTGATACCTGGAAACCTTTAGAAACCATTTTTACAGCATTAATTACAATTTAACACTATTTCTCGAAGAACACATTCTCAGTAGGAAAGTCACAAAATCAATTGTGAAAAGACATTTTTACACTTATTACACTAACGAATTGTAGTAATTAAGCGGAAATCGATAGAAAAAGGGCATTTGTAGCGAACAATGCAACCTTTTCGGGAGGACCGGAAACGCGCCCTCACTTTTTTGCTGACGCATTTCGTGCGCACATAATATAACAACGTGGAACCAGTCGCAGCTCTCGTAAAAAACAACATCATTTCTCCGACTTTTTGCTTTTTTGTGTTCTCGATAACAATATGAGTTGGCACTTTTATTATTTTTTCCCCTTCAAACTTTTTTGCTTTGGTTTTCCACGTTTTGCTGCTATATACGCGGTGTTTAGTGTCAAATGAACGCAAATCCGACCAATGGCTGCCCTCTGTTTGTTGGCAGGTGTTGCCGTATAAGCTGTGATATACTTTTTCCTTCTCTACTCCTTCGAGAGTGTCATTTTCATTTTTCCGACCGCAACCACCACATCAGCTCGCGTGCGGCTGCGACGCGGCCCTTGTCTCTTCCTATTTCGTGCCTCCTCTCTCCTTTCGCCTCATTCGGTTCAACACCACTATTTCCTCTCTTATGTTTTCCCTTTCGTTTGTCCGGAGAGAACCCGTTTTTGGAAGAGTCATTCGGGGCTAAACGTCTTCACTTATGCTTATGGACGAGACCTTTACTTTGAACCTATTGAAACCGGTTTGCTGTTTTGTTTACACTGGGTACACTACTCGAGAGTTGAGTAAACCAGGAAAACATCAAGAAAAGTTTTTTTGTTTCTTTGAATGATAGATTCGTTTTCCGATTACTTTCATTGTACCAAATCACAGTTACTACACTAGTTCGGTTTCTGCGTAGTACAAAAAAAGACGCGATGACGTACACACGCACACACATACACACTCGGTGAATTATTTTTTTTCCTAGTCAACGTCAAACATAACTGCCGCCCACGGCTTTCTCGTCAAACTCAACGAATTCGCCTAGAACTATATTGTTTTATTGAGATTCCGAAATTCTTCCAACGATCCGTTCAAATATTCGCCGTCCTCCAGTGGCCAGGCCCTATGTTGGCTAGTTTAATAAACAAAAAGTCGTGACCGCTTTGTGTTGACATTGTGCAGCTTTGACGGTTTTCCTCCTACCTGGAGAAAATGAGAATCAGAGAAAGAGAATGATGTTTTCAAAATTCAGGCGGCTGATTGTTTCTATTTATAAACGTACACTCTAATTTTCAAACGTCTGTTTTTTTTTCTCTTAACCCACGTCAGTTGTGTAACCGAGCGGCGCCAACGGGTGCAGCTCATTTGCAATTCACAAAACAAAAAACCCGCATCGAGATGATGGAAATTGCGTGGGCAGAAAAAGCTAACAAAAGCCTCTAGAAATGAATACACATTTGTGTATGCTTGGGCTACTCTTCCTACTAAACGCCGATATTTGATAGCATCTTTTTTCTACTAGTCAGATGCTCTTTTGCAGCTTTTGAATACACCAAAATGACGAGTTCTCGAAAAGGAATACTAACAAATGGTGAATGATCATATATCTTATTCTCTTTAATCTTTCATTCCATTCATTCCATTTATCTTATCCTCTTCAATAAACACTCCGTGATATTGAATTGAAACAGTTGTGTACGTGTCCCTCTATTACATATCCGTGTTTCGGGAAGAGAGGGAGAGAGGAGAATATTGATCCGTTGACCTCTTACACCTCACCAAGATTCCTCCAAGAGACGCAGACGGCAGTTGAACGCATCATTCGTGAAGTGCACACGCCACGTGTTCACTTTTGCAGCCATTTCATTCTTCTTATACTTCCATCCATCTTTCAATCGTCTGTCTAAATAGCTTCAGATTTCTTGATTTCCGCTCGCTCCTCCCTAACCGCCTGTCATGTATTTTATCGACCCGTTATCATCCGATTGCCGTTTTTTTCGTGTTTTTTTCTCGCTTCGTCACTTCACACTACAAATAATCACACCATAGGTTTCCAGCTCGTCTCTGGAAAATGAACCAGTTCCGAGCTCCAGGTGGTCAAAACGAGATGCTGGCGAAAGCCGAAGACGCTGCTGAAGACGTGAGTTGTTTAGAGAAGACATAATTGGCACAATCAATTTTTTTCTTTCAGTTCTTCCGCAAAACAAGGACCTACCTGCCGCACGTTGCTCGTCTCTGCCTGGTATCGACATTCTTGGAAGATGGTATCCGTATGTATTTCCAATGGGATGATCAGAAACAATTCATGCAAGAGTCTTGGTCATGCGGATGGTTCATTGCTACCCTCTTCGTCATTTACAACTTCTTCGGACAGTTCATTCCAGTTGCCATGATCATGCTCCGTAAGAAGGTGTTAGTCGCTTGTGGAATCTTGGCTAGTATCGTCATTCTTCAAACCATCGCTTACCACATTCTCTGGGATCTGAAGTTTTTGGCCAGGTAGTGAAATCGAATAAATTTGACTTTAACTCATAAATACCTTCCAGAAACATCGCTGTCGGAGGAGGACTTTTGCTTCTTCTTGCTGAAACTCAGGAAGAGAAGGCTTCCCTTTTCGCTGGAGTGCCAACCATGGGAGATTCGAACAAGCCAAAGTCATACATGCTCCTCGCCGGACGTGTCCTTCTTATCTTCATGTTCATGTCTTTAATGCACTTCGAGATGACTTTCATGCAAGTTCTGGAAATTGTCGTTGGATTCGGCCTCATCACCCTTGTTTCAATTGGCTATAAGACCAAGCTGTCTGCCATGGTTCTTGTCATCTGGCTCTTCGGACTCAACCTTTGGCTCAACGCTTGGTGAGTTCTACTTATAAGCATATGAATGTGTGAATGCAGGAAATTATTCCTAATACGAATGCACTCGTTTCATTCAGATTTCGAACAGTTACAGGAAACTCATTTTCATGTTTTCAGGTGGTCGATCCCAGCTGATCGATTCTACAGAGACTTCATGAAGTACGATTTTTTCCAAACAATGTCTGTCATCGGAGGACTTCTTCTCGTCATTGCTTATGGACCAGGAGGAGTATCAGTTGATGACTACAAGAAGAGATGGTAGATTCAATTGGTCATACCAACACTTACAAGCATTTCTACGTCAACCACAGCATTGCACTCACCTCTTTCTTTACTCGTCAAATTTCTATCTGGATTGTAACTTATAAATCTATTCTAACCCTAATCTTACCTTTCTTTTTCTCACATTTCTACCTAGACTAGAACAATTTTCCTCTCGGTTTCTCTCCACTGCTTCTTGTCGTAATTTTTTAAGTTCATATCTATTTTCTTGTTAATATGTTCTTTTCCTCTTCATAAAACTTCATGGACTATATGGGTTGTTTTCGACGACTAAAAACTCTCCCTAAATTTTTAATAGTTTCTTTCCACACACCAATCAAAGTCATTTTTGTCTCCTGTTTTGTCTTCATTCTTTTCCTGGTAGCTTCCATTTCCTCCTTAAAATAAATATATTTCAATTCGTCAACCATTTCAGAGAATCATTCATTTTGAAACAATTGATTGTTTTCTATTCACCCGAAACAATTATCATAAATCAGCTGCAGTTTACAAAAAAAACCCTTGGATGATACAGGCATTCAACAAAAATAGCTTGAGAAGTGGAAACCGTAAAGTTGTAGAACCAGAGAGAGAATTGTACGAGGGACAGGTAGTATGTCCTTCTTGAAATACAATAGAAGTAGATAGTAGGATAAAAATTGATAGCTATGAATTCAATTATCATTAAAATGTTCGGCTACATAAGACGTCCGTTTTGTCGGCGGACGTGGATTGACAAGAGGTTTTCCATTCTTATCCAAAAATTTCTCTAGAACGAGACCAGCATTGTTGCCCTCGACTTCGTCTTCTGAGATACGACACTCGGCAATAATCTTGTTAATCACGTTGTCAGCATCGAATCTGTAATGAAATTGATTTCGTATCGAACATTCACGATTTACATTGACAAAAAACTGCGCAGTTTGGAAATTTTAGAAATTAATCTATTGTTACAGGCCTGGTAATCAAACGGTGGATTGAACGGTTTTCAACATATGAAAATTACGATCAATCGTTTTTCCCCAACGCGTTTCTCCCGTTTTTTTAAACATGTTTTCTCTTATAAGTTATAACTCACCGTGAATGCTGAATTTTGTGGGCCGATCGGTCCTGACTAAATCTCCGTTGCTGACATACTTGATGCGGGCCTTGATGAACTCCTCGACGCTCAACATAAGGCTCTTCCATTTGTGAATTGCTTGCCGCTGACGCGTTTTCTGTAAAAGGTTCGTGTTTTTTACACTGCGACATGTTTTTGATGCGCGAAATTGATTTGGCACAACAATCAGTAGTTCTAGCAGCTAATAATGACGATAAATTGGGAATAAGATTACCTGGAGCTTCGATCATTGATGGTTTCGGATGGGATGATGTTCCTTCTTCTGAATCTGTTTCATCATCGGCTCTAAATCCATCCTGATCAATTGCACCATCTTCTCGGGGGCCGAAGTTTGATAGTCGAGGTCTGAAATAAAACGCTCAAACTCAAACGTTGCCAAATTTGAAACCTACACTCTGAAGAAAGGATCAGCGCTCTGATGTGCCATCGCAATCTTGATGCACACTTTTGAATTATCCAGCCGTTGATTACTGGTGTATCCATTGAGAAGATAGGTTCTTGACATTCCTTCGACACCAGAAGCCGCATATTCGGAAAGGTTGATATCCACGAATCCTAGTTTGTAAAAGGACTTTCCGCCTTTTTGCTCCTGAAAAAATATATGTATTCGAGTTAGGGGTATCGGTTTGAACAACAAATGAAAACTTTTGTTGACATTTCAAGAATCTTGTTGCCAATAGATTGCAACAAATCATTCATATCATTCTGGCATCATTTGATAATCAGTTATTGTGCTCACCTTCCTGATTGATACTCGACACAAACACTTTTCCAGTGTCCCCGAGTTTTGATCACATGGAATCCGGCAGCAAAAAACGAAACGCGTGTTGAACGATGCACTGTGATTTTTAACCTGAAAAGCAATTAGTTCGATTGTAAAACATTGACTTTGGATGTTTTGAAAATCAATACACTTACTTCGACCCTCTCCGTTGCTTCTTCGAATGAACCTCCGTCGAGCAATCTCATTTTTCCGAATACTGTAGCATTCACAAGTGGAACATCTGATAAATGGCATACCTAAAAGAAATTATTGCTTTTATTCGATTTTTTGTGAGATTTTCTATTGACAAATGAAAAAAAACAACTCACTTGAAGATCCACTGAGAATTTGACCGTTTTCCGTTTGATAAATGCCATTTTATTCCATAACCATGGCACGAAGACGAGCTTTGCTGAAAAAGAAGGCATTTTAACAATAATAAGTGAGGTAAATTGAGTGAATTGTTATCAAGCAACACTTTGTCGCGTGCAACTGCTCAATAAAATCAAAACTTCTAGCGTGCCTACATGTTTCGTGACAAAAATGATAAGCAAAAGTCAGTGAGAGCATACAAAATTCAAATAGCGCGGCATATTTTTTACAGAAGAAAAAAAAAACAGAAAAAAGCACTCTTATATCGGAAAACGCGTCAATACGCCCGTTGGGTCGATTTGGTGCGGACGGAGACACGTTGTGCGAGGAGGAGGACATATGGATAAACAAGGAGA
This sequence comes from Caenorhabditis latens, assembly GCA_002259235.3. Lineage (NCBI taxonomy): Eukaryota > Metazoa > Nematoda > Chromadorea > Rhabditida > Rhabditidae > Caenorhabditis > Caenorhabditis latens. Next base: position 14,766,860 of record CM056097.1, on the reverse strand, counting down.
GAAACATCGAGGAGATCTACACAGCAGATGGGCAAAAAGGGCCAAATGTTGCCTCGGAGATCTACCCGTTTTGGAGGAGAGAGGTCGCTGTCGATTTACTGCATTTGGGCAGTGTAATTACGACAACTGCAGATGAGATAGAAAGGATGTAGCAAAAGAAGAGCTACGGATGAATAATGCAGTGGTCCGCTATTCTCTCCTTGACGAAAACAACTGCTAGGATGAGTTTTCAAACTCATGACGGATGTTGAAATGCTGCGTGAGACTTGTTTTTTGTGAAACACGATCAAGATCAAAAATTAAATTGCCTAAAGCATACCAGTGATGCATGGTTTTCTGGAAAACATCATTCTGATTTCAATTGTTTTTATTTTGTAGAGTACATCGTAGTTTACGAGAATTATTTAACGTCAAGTTCTTGGTTTTTAACTAATGTCCTAGACTCTGTTTAGGCAATTATCATACCTATAGAATCCGAAAATTCAAAGTTTGATCTTGAAGAAATACCCATGGAATACATATAGTAACAGTTTTGAAATAAAACTAACATGGGAATGACCCAGGGTGTAACGCTGGGATTTCTTAGATATTTTGGGAAATGATAGCCCATACCCCAACTAGAACAAAACAAAAATCTTACGTGCCCCTTTTGAGTTTCCAGAGAATGGCAGACACAATTTCATTTTTTCGACTTTTTTGAGTTGAACCACTTCGAGACATCAGAACTCGGTCAATTCGAGAGCAATCTTCCCGAACTAAAGTGTAATCGCAAGATGTAGACACAGGCTACATAAAAGTTAACTGACTCATGTTTCCAGCTGTGACTCCCAAGTTACTATAAAGCAAAATGTGAAAATTTGCACTTCTCATGAAATCAGAAAGTGGCCATTTTCGAAAAAACGTATTTGGGAGACCATGTCTATCCAATTGCTAATGACAAATAAGGTGTATATACGTATTCAAATATATGGCTCACCTTTCATTCCAGAGACTTATTTTCATTTTTTCAACTTTTAAGTCCAACTTCATGTATACATGTGTTTTTTCAACTGTTCAGTTGATCGTTCGTTTCGAGCAAAAGGTATACGGATATTTTAGCCAAACATAGTTTTTAAAACACTGTTATAGCCGTCTTACATAAAAAAAAAGAGAATTCACCGAAAAACGCCGAATTTATTTTTAAGGAATTAACGTAATTAACGTATGAAGATGGACTTAAAAGTTGAAAAAATGAAAATAAGTCTCTGGAATGAAAGGTGAGCCATATATTTGAATACGTATATACACCTTATTTGTCATTAGCAATTGGATAGACATGGTCTCCCAAATACGTTTTTTCGAAAATGGCCACTTTCTGATTTCATGAGAAGTGCAAATTTTCACATTTTGCTTCATAGTAACTTGGGAGTCACAGCTGGAAACATGAGTCAGTTAACTTTTATGTAGCCTGTGTCTATATCTTGCGATTACACTTTAGTTTGGGAAGATTGCTCTCGAATTGACCGAGTTCTGATGTCTCGAAGTGGTTCAACTCAAAAAAGTCGAAAAAATGAAATTGTGTCTGCCATTCTCTGGAAACTCAAAAGGGGCACGTAAGATTTTTGTTTTGTTCTAGTTGGGGTATGGGCTATCATTTCCCAAAATATCTAAGAAATCCCAGCGTTACACCCTGGGTCATTCCCATGTAAGTTTGGTAAAAACCTTGAAATTTGGAAGTTTTTCACTTGTTTTTGCTATCGCATAGGGAAATCTTGATGGATTCGTTTTTTTTTGAAAACCTGCGCAATCGGTTCATCTTTTATTCAATTTTGGGTAAAAGATGTTGAACGGGCAAACTGTATTTTTAGATTTATAATTGAGATGCCTAGTCATCTTTAACGGTTTCAGATCAAATAAGACTTACCTATGCTATTGCGATAGATTATCATGATTCAATGCTTTCGAACTACTACTTGCCCTCAGCGTTGAATAATGTGAAGGTAAGAAAATTAATAATCATACAAAATAGAATTTGTTTGTACAATTTTAGTTGAATAGGACTGGAAAAGAAAATGAAAAAATGTTCTTGCGAGGAAAATGTACATGCAAATTGGCGTTTGCCTCTATCGTTCAGTATGCTTTTTTCGCTTTTTTTTTGCTTGTTGATTAGCTACATTATTTTAGTTTTGAAGTGTTTTTTCTCTTACAACTCACAAACCTGGAAAATCTCGTTGTGCAAAGATAGGGAGTACAGGACAAAAAATAGTGACCATGTGGAAATTTTTAAGAGTATAAGATAAGAAAATAAGGTGTTCAGGGATTTTTCTACCGTTTTTAGAAATATATCCTATGTTAACCATAAAATTAGAACATTTCAGTATAACAAATGAAATTTAGACAAAAAGCCAGTGGAATATTTGAATAACAAATTTTGTCACATACTTCATGATAATGTGGCATTTGTTTCCCGTTTCACTACATGTCATTCCAGAAAAAAAAACATATAAAAAAAACACACGAAAATATAAAGAAAACAGAAATAGAACTGAAAAGAATACCGACCGACCAACATATGAAAATAAAAGAAAAAACTAACCGGCTTTGTGGGTACCAAAATGCGACGACATCGATTTTTCAGACGTTCCAGCAAGACACCATTCTGAATAAAAAACCAATATATTCTTGTTGTTTTTTTGTGGTTGCTATGTTTTTGTTTGAAGAAAAGCATAACAACGGAATGGTGAGAGCATCCTTTTCCAGAAAAAGGCTAACAAAAAAAAAGAGAAAAAAACAAATCCTGTAAAGAGATGGGAATGTACTAGTACGCTGAATAAATGAAAACAGGTGAAGGTGTAGAAAACAAAAAAAGAAAACAAAAGAGATCATTTGCCAGAATTGATTTTCGATGAGTGAACCTATTTGGCGCTAACAGTATTGAAGATTTGAATCTCTCGCAGGAAAATTCGAATAAATGATTGTTTTTGTTCTTAATTTTTTTAAACACCTGCTTGTTTGCCGTTTTGAGATTTTTAAGAAAACATACGGATCAAGGTGAATTTTGTTATCATCTACAGAACCAAAACTATGGAAAATTGCAGAGAATAAAGGGGGGAAACTTCAACAGAAAAATTCAGATAATGGAGTCAGCAAACTGTTCAAACTTTGGATTTCTGAATATGATGGTTTTCTAACGGAATAAAAAACCCCAATGTGACAAATTTTAATAGAGACATTTGCAGTGAACAGTTCCATTTGCAAAAAAGGGTGAAAGTAGACAAAAGTGATATCAATCGAACGGCGTGTGGAAATCAAATTAAAAGTAACTGACTTAACATGGTTGGACACGCAACGGCAACAGGATGGAAGTGTAAAAAAGAACAAAAGTTGTGATCAAGGGGGGTGCGGACTTGGACAAATATTTGTGAAGTGAGGGGCGCTGCAATGCCCTACGTCCGCGCGTTTGTGCACTGAAAAAAGGAAAAGACAGGTAGAATGTCAATATTCTAGGATGAAAAAATGTATGAATGTAGGCTCCTTTCGCGCATGTATTCAGTGACATGAAGCTAAGTCATAGCTCTACGGTTCAATTGTATACAATACGCTGCGCGAACACCAAAAAAGTAGTTCTCTCAATAGAGCTATGAAATAAAAGAAGTTGTCACCTCGGTATGACATACATCTCACAACGCAATTTGTAAAGCCAATTTAAAATTCATTCAGATGAAGAAATAGAGAAATAGCACAAACTAAGAGGCAATATGATGTATGCTCGTAGATGAGGGATGACTAAAATAGTATTAGATGAATAAGATGGATATGAAGGATGATGTCTGCTTATTTGAAACAGCTAATATTAAGATTTGAAAAATGTTCTCTTCCATAAGGACATATTAGAAATGCTGAATAACTTAAAGATCATGGTTTTAACATTTTAGGAGAAGGACGTACAATATATTCTTTACACGTTGATTTCAAAAAAAAACAACTCCCTGGGGGGTTCCAAACCAAACACGGAAGTAGAACAATTTGTGGTTGTTAACAAAGTTTTCATGGATGTTCAATAGGCTTCAAAACACTTAATTTCTATTTTCGTATTTTTTTCAAAAAAGAATAAAAAGAACTTCACACTTTTAAGAAGGGAGCAAATGAGCTACTGGAAAAAAACCGACGACGAAAAATAAATTCGTTCGTTTTTCCTTCTTTTTTCTGCCGATTCATCATATCCTTAGAGGGTGATGTCATTGAAAAAATAAGGAAAATTGAAAAGAAAAAATGCGCATTCTATTTGTGGATGTTTAACTCTGATTTGACACCTTCGTTTCTGATGGGATGGTTGTTTGCTCAATGCATCCGGATAAGAGAGCAAATAAGATAACAGACAATGAGTGGCCACTGATTGCCGCAGAGAATCTTTCGAAAAAATATGAAAAGGTCATAGTGGCAGTGGTTGGTTGAAAAAAATTATACATTTCAAGAAAGCTGTTGAGTTTTCTGAAACATTGGAAATTTAACTTTTTCAAAACGTCAAGATTATGCACACTGCTATTTCTATGTAAAACTCAAACTGAAAAAATCTAATTGTTCAAGGTTTTTCTTACAAAATTACGCCTATATTTGGAAAAGAACTAGTATAGAGTTCATAAAACTTAAAATGACTCAATGCCACCATATTCATCGCAATATTGTGAAATTCAGTGAAACTCTCTCAAACTGAATACTTATTAAGCATGAATATACTTTCAAAAATTATATGGAAGTGACGTTCGGAACAACGTACACAATATCAAGGTGGACACAATTGATTCTGAATTTGCATTCGTAACTGGTCTGAATCATCTAGTTTGTACAGTGAAATGCACTTTTGAAAACCATATTGAAAACGAGTGGGTAATCTTCTGAAACGGTGTCTGCGGGTGGTGGTAATCGGATTTCTTTAATGTTCTTATATTGGAACAGAAGCGTTCATGACTTTCTTTTCCTACGTCATATTTTTTTTTCTCTGATCAGGTATTTAATTCAAATTGGATTCATGATGTTTGACCGTGAAAACATTCTTTTCATAAAAAGAACATTCGAAGTTAAGTGCACAAAAAGTTCACGTCGGACCAATGTCAATTATTTCTATAGTCAACACACTGCAACCTGAGCGACGTTTTATGCCTATTCATCTTTCTTTTTTGTCGTTGTCTTGGTAAACGTCTTAGTCAAAAATTGTAGGAGCTGCATGTCCCCCATGCGAGCGTCCTTCTTCTCTTCTTTTTCTCGACGTATACTTTCCGTTGCCTGGCAAAGTGGTCCAAAACAATATTTCGGGTCCAGAGCGTGGCGCATGTGTATATTTTCTCTTATGCGCTTTTGCCTACACTCATGTTTTTTTTGCTCTTTGAAACTTCACAAGCTTTTCTTATGTTCATATGTAACTAAAAATTGGATATCAGAGGTCTTTGGATATCTTCTAGCACGTTTCCGTTTTCTGTTTGCATATTCTACATATAACGAGAGTTGCAATGCCAAATAGCTACAAGAATCAGCCGATATCAGGTGAATTTTTTTGTTTTTCAACTCACATCAATTTCAAATTTTGAGTGAAATAAAAAAAAATCTACTGAACACATCAGTGGAGCTATTTAGAAATACTCAAAATAAAATTGCCATACAATAAATATATAATAAATTTGCTGATTGAATAAGTCAGGTGCAACTTTTAACAGAAATGTCATGTGCATTATTGATAACCACTAACCTTTAAACGACTCCAGGTTTCACCGGTTATATCCCTGGCGCAAAATGGCAGGTTGGCAGTCGATATGTGGCGGGATCACGCGAAAACAGTGGATTCTCGACAAGAAATGCTTCGGGACCTGGTAAGAATTATATTATTCCAACTGACATTGTTATTAATATCCAGAAGACAAAAAAGTAAGAAAAAAGCAGTATCGTGTTTCAATAAGATTCTTCCTACGGGGAGAGAATAGAATGCTTGTAGTACATAAATATACCCTAGTTTGGTAGATTGAAATGTGTTTTTGTGAGGTCACTCAGCGTGAAAATTTATTGAAGTTTGAACTTTTTCAGAAGGCGCTCAACTTCAAACACCAAACGCTTCGAATCAGAATTTTCCGGCGGAGAACGTAAGGAAAAACTGAGAATGATTCCACATGTGTGAACAGAAAAAGTGCTTTTTTGCAGAGATCAATGGCAATGGGAGGGGATGAACAAATGAGAAACTTTACGGAAATGACGAATGACGAACTTCGTGAAAGGCTAATGAAAATGCAAATGGATATGCAGAATCTTCAAATGGCAATGAGTATGCAGCAGCAACACACAGGCAAGCAAAAATGAATAAAATGACGGACAGAAATAAATAGGCAATTTTGTTTTCCAGGAGTAAACGGGGATGGATCTAACCGGAATTCTGCAAATTTCGCGAGAGAGGAGCCATCGGGTCGAATGGTAATGAAAAATGAGGAAATGAAGATATAGAAATTAAATTAGAAGAGAGGAACATATTCGTTTTCAGGACAGAAGAACAGAGTATGAAAATGGACAAAGGGGGCAACAAGAGCAACTGAAACAAAGAAGCAAAAGTATGCCAAGAAGTGAGTTCAGGCGGAAACGGACAGAAGAAAGTCACGGAATATAGGAGTTACTTGATTACCTTATTCATATTCTCTAGTTCCGTGTAGAGCTTCATCACATAACAACAGCTGAAAAAGGAAATTGGTTTTTTGTTAGGTTCCTTTTTCGTCAAACGTAAATATGTAATAAGGAAACCGTTAATATAACTAGAAATGCCTGAAAATGCCAGCCAGAGGGAAAACAGAAGTACTACGTCAATCAGATTTAATTTCACTTTTTGTGATAACAAGGCATGCTTAGCTCTGTTTTCCACCAGAAAGGACATAAAAAGTTGTCATTAAACGTATTAAACAAGTTCACACATCTTTTTGAAACAATAAACAAAAAATATGATAATCATTAGGTCAGGGACACACTTTTCTACCAGGTAGCAGCTTCTAAAGTCTAATGGAGTATTCTGAATAGGATTTATTAACCCTGAATGTTGTACTAAAAAATTTGTTTTCAAAAGTTAGAAGACTTTACAAAATATAACTAGTACAAGACGCCTGCAAGGGAGATCAATTGTTTTTGTTGTTTTCCGAAAAATAGACCGAATCACGATACTCTTCTCTTTTTTCTTTCAGAAATCGAAAGCAATCCGTTTGACGGAATCGAGAGTGGATGGTGGAGTAAAGGAGAGGTGAAAAGGAATCAGGTTGGTTTGCTGGAACAAATGCGTTTGCTTTTGCTTCTTTATTTTTGCTTCTTTTCGTTTTCTTCTTCTTTCAAAAAGCTCAAGCTCATATATTTCAAGGAGCGACGGGAAATTGCGAACGGCGGACAAATGGTGAGCGGAGGAAATTGGAACCAACGACCGCCAAGTCGACAAAGAGTTTCGAGAAAACTCGGGGCCCTCGAGGTTAGTGGCTTGTCATTAGAAAACATTTTATTGGGCTAATTGTTGTTTTTTTTCTTGCAGAAGGATGAGGCTGAAGACATTCCAGCAGCGGGGTATAGTGGTCATATTCAAGGTGAGTGCCAACTAAATTTTTTCAATCAAAACAGAAATTGGTAGTGCTCGCTGGAGATCTACTCAAGAATTTGTTTGCGAATTGAATATTTCAAAATGTTGTCAACTAAAGTATGAACGTGTTGAGTTTGCAGGATTACGTCAACTTGGAGTTGGAAAACCATTCAATGTTGCAGCTAAGCAAGCCAAAAAGGAGTACATCGAACGGCGCCGAACGTACAGTGGAAGCCGAGGTAATTGGATTTGCGCAGAATAAATTGAAAAAATGAAAGAGATGAAAAACTCCGTCTGCAAAAAAACATCTGCGCAGTGTTTATTAGTCTTATTTCAAGGAAGTAAAAATACTTAAGGGAAAAAAAACACAATCACATCGCCAAAAATAAGTAAGAGTGAGGGTCATAACTTACTCGAACGAAGTAAAAGAAAAAAATAACTATAGTAGAAGAAGAAAAAGAAGAATAGTCAGTCTGGAAAAGAAGAGAAAACTAGGAATTATAGAGAAGTGTCTCGGGTGGGTGCGTTCTGAATGATTTTCAGAAATTTATTTACCATCCTTACTACGAAGAAAGTTAAATATCATAGTAAAGGTTTGACTGTGACACCTCATTTCCATTTAATGTTCTGAATTCTGAGTTTAAAAAATCGTATTTGAGTTTTCCTTTACAACATCCACCCAATTTAATATACACGCTGACGTTTTTTGTTGAGACTTTGTTAATCGAAATAAAATCCCTTAAAACTTTTTTGAAAAAGGAAATAGATAAAAGATAGAATGAGATTGGTCGTTGAAACGTTGATCCTAGTTGACCACCTCATTTAGACCTCTAACCACATCTGCTGAAACAGAGAAGCGAATTCATTTCAGATGCACTGAATGGTCGTGGACGTGGTACCCAATTCAGTGAAGAAGTCCTCTCCGCCAACGCAGTTAAGCTGCCCGACAATCGTTTTTGATCTCCTAAAACTCCCCGTTTTCTGTCATTGAAGATGATTTCCTTCTGAGCTCTTCGCCGTTATATTTTGTCTACTCCTTCTTTTTCTAGTAATAACTGAATCAATACACCCACCAGTTTCTCCGTTCTTTCACTTTCCACTTTTGAAATCAGATCTCTAACTTTTCTTTATTTCTATTCATTCGTTTTCCCATCTTCTTTCTTCGAATCTTGAATTTCATCATTCATTCTTCCCCACACTTCTCATGTTATTTTCTAGAAGTGAACCGATTGTCTAATTCAATCATTATACTTGGGAGCTAAAATCTTCTTGAATATATATTACTTTTAATAAACGTTTTCCGATTGCCTCACTTATCTTTCATACTAGTTCCACTTCATCTCCCCATTCATATGCATATTCGCCTCAATGACGCATTCCAATACAGCTAGGGACAAAACGAATAGACTGCGTGTTTATCTTCACTTATGTTTACTATAATTAAACATTGGTTTTTTTCTCTTTTTCTATTTCACTTCTTCAGGAAAGATGTTATTCTAGCTGCTCAGAGAGCAGTAAGTTTTTTCATCAGTGTAAAAGAAAAAGAAGAAAGTGAAGTGAAGCGAGAAAAAACTAGTTTCGGTTTTAAGCGGAAATGATCTTAAGACCACGGTGTTCTGGCGGTTTTAAAAAACTTTTTATGCTTAATAGAGGCTTTGGTGTCAGATTTATGTCTGCGGCATTTCATCCGGCCAGTGTTTATTTTTCAAGAAAACGGAATTTTTGAGAAGACGAAAAATCTTTGAGCATTCATCTATATTTTGTGAATAGGAAAATGTTTGTTTCTTGGATGTTTTCAGATTTATTTATTTTTCAAAATTGCTCTTGAAAATCCCTATAAAAATAAATAATCAGAAGTGATTCATTATTCCAACCTGACATCGGACTCGCATAAATTATTTCTTTCCGCCTCGGCGAAGGTCATTTTAGAAAATCTGCTTATTTGGTCACGTTTCGGTCTGGTTTTCGGCCTTGTGGTAAGTGCAGAAAATGAAAGTCAAAAAATAAAAGTTTTAAATCTTTTTTCCACAAGTGTCAAGATGTTACTTGCATGTTTTCTTCATCCAAAAATTGAGAATTCCAGTTACTGAATATCTCCTGTTGTATGTTCTGTTATTTATTTTTATTATAAGTTTCTCCACGATTCACTCATTTATCTCTTTGTAGTCTATCCGTTCACCCACTCGATCCTCTTTCTCTATCCCTCAATGTCTCTTCTTCTCTTTTCTCACTTTCTCCCAATCGAACACTCCGAACGAACGCTCTCCCCATTCTTCACCATCCATCCATTTATAATTGTAATCACTAGTTTTCCTGCCATCCTCTTCTTGTTCTTCTTAGAATGTCTTCCTACCACAACTTTCATTTTCTCATTTCTACTGAAAGTTGTACATTGCCAAATGTTTCAAGTCAAATCACAAAACACAAGTTGTCATGTCAAAACAAGGATTACTTGGCTCATTTTGCTGTTTTTTGGTTTCTTCCTCGATAGCAAAAAAAAACAGCGTGTGCGTCGTTCAATTGTTCTATGACAAAAGAGAAAACTAATTCGATTGGCTTGTTCTTCCATTTTACTAAAATAACCATCTAGTATCATTATTTTATTTGCAAATATACTTCTGTAGCAAACTAGGGAAATTGTAAAAACAGTAATCCAATCACATTACGTTTTTTCCTTAACCCTTTCTGTACTTTTTGAAAAAAACAGGCGCAGTAGTGAATGACCTGTTTCTCTTTCGAAAATCACAATCCATAGTTCTGAGAACTAGTTTGTTTCTGAGTCACTCAGCTAATACGTGTTGTTGAACAGCTCACGTTTCACATTTTTTTGTGTTTCGTCTCATTGAACAAGGAACCGAAAACCTTATCCCATGTTTTTCGTTAGAACCACATAAAACGTGTATCTAGAATTGGCAACTTATATCTAAAATTCAGTATTCGCTTCTCCGTATTCCTGCTACATATACTCTAAGCACCAATGTGTGGCAGTGGCGGGAGAGTTTTGTTTGCGACAGCAGTTTGCAACAAATCTACGATCAATGGTCCCGAGTAAACTCTCGGGTAACAAGGTTGGAGACGAGAGAGTACTTGAGTAGAAGAGGCTTAGAATAGGAAAGTATTGTGAATGTCCACTTCCCAGGGACCTTTCTCCTCCCATCGTAACCCCGATTAGTGGCCATCGAGAAACAAGTGCGCTCCACCGGATTGGTTCATGGCGCGCTCTCACACCTATCGGAATGTGGTGTTTACATCACTGCACGCGCACTCCCTCGATCCGTCAGTTATTTCCTCGCTCATCGTCCTTCGTTTCCCTCACTGTTCGTTCGATTTCAATGAGTTTTGACCGCATTTCATTTCAATTTCTCCTTCTCATCGTCCTCGTTTAGCCTGCGCGGCCGCCTTTTTTCGGGATGATGTTGACCATGCTGTTCTACTTTTCTCCAGAGGGTCGAAAAACGAAAGACTGAAGCGTTGAAATGGTTAGTCTTGAGAAAGTAACTTCCTTTCTAATGGCTTCTCTTTTTCATCAATATGGAATTGCTTTTCTTCTCGTATTCTTCGGTTTGTCTTGGCCCCGCCCCCTTTTTTACAATGTTCTCTTATCCGTAGATTCTTGGCAAAATCGTGTTTTCGAATCAATGTCTCCGCGAGAAAAGGATGAACTGATGAAGAATAAGAAGGAATAAGCATAAATCATTTTTTGTAACGTTTCTCGATCCACATTTTATCCTCGTCCTACCCGCTACTCTTCCTTAAAATCCGCAATAAATTTGAGCTCTCTTTTCCCTTCACTCTCTTATTTTATTGCCTATTTTGTTTGCTTTCTCTTCTTTTTTTCTTCCTTTCCCAGTTTTTCCTTTTTTTTTCTTCCTTTCCTTCGGTTTCGTCTTCTTCTCCCGATGTCTTGTCCGTTTTGCTCCTCAACTTTGTCGCTTTTTCAAGCAACATTTCTTTTGTTCTTTCTCATTTTGTTTTCTCATTTCACTTCAATACGGAATATCTCTGTTTTTCAGTCCTTCCCCTTGCCGCTCATTATTACTGCTAGAGCTAATCACTCAGGCCGTCTTCAATGTCAAATCGGAAGAGGACAAAAAGGAAAAATAGTGAAGAAGATTTTGATGTTGACGATGGGGTTGATGGACTTGATATAGACGAAATTAATAGATGGGCCTGTCATTCGTGCACATTTGTAAATCGAGCAGCGGCGTTCCGCTGTGTTGTTTGTGGAACGAGGCGAGCTATTTTTTGTTGTTGAAAAGTCTTTAGGATCAGAAAAAAACATCAAAATAACACAGCTGAAAATGCGATTTTTCAAAAATAGTGTGACGAAATGTACTTTTTTCGGAAAGTCTACTTCCAACAACATCACACAATTTTTCTTTCACCTGTTGTTATTTATATATTCAGGGTATCTAGTTTTCTAGGTTATTTCTAGTCGCTTATTGCGTCTTCTGTTGTCTTTATTAGTTTCAGGCAAAAACATTTTTCATCTGCCACGCGAGACCGCTTATTTGATGTTATTTTATGTTTCGTCTGTGTACACGTAGGTGTGTGATTGATATTCAGTTCCGCTTCATGTTTTATGCATGAAAACTAAGAAAAACGAATAGTGACCCAACCTCAAAATCCGTCTGGCTTCCTTGTTCAATCTGTTCACTTTTGGTAGCTTGACCGTCACTATAGTGTGTATAATGCAGAGAAAAGCAACAGAGGGGGACTGAGCAAATAATAAGAGAACGTGTGTGCACTCGTACTATGAGAATAAAGTCGAGATGGACAGAAAAAACGTGTTTTTGGTCAGAAAGTAAACTTTCCCTTCTTTTTCAGAAAAGGAACTTCCACACGCAGATCCCGCTGTAACGATAATGTTGTGGAAATGCAGAAAAGTATCACCGATATGGTACAAAAACAAGTGGAAAAGGAGAAATCATTGTAGGTTAAACAAAGATGCAATCTTTCCCGAATATCTAACTATTCTATCTTTAGAAAGCGAAAGGAACGATCAATGTTGAAAACGTCAGCAACACGGGAAACAAGTGAGGAAGTGACAACAACAGAAGTGAAACCTGAAGAACTTGATGGAAATACAATATTAAAAAACCTCAAAATTCCAATGCCAGAAAACCCAATGACTTTTGAGAACATAAGGGAACTGACGCCCAAAATTGAACCTGAGACGAGTGGAACGTCTGACCTTCAAGAAACACTAATGAAATCGTTCACGCCTCCAAAATCAACGGAGTCAGTTCGAGAAAAAAGTTTGACGCCAATTAAGAAGAAGTCTCCGAAAATATCTAGAGAACCAACTCCGTCTAATAATGGAACACCTCAAAAGATGATTCCGTCCAGCAGTTCAGAAGTTTCCGATCGAATTCCTCTAGAAGTCCCAATGTCATCAAATTCACATAACGTCATCCTGACAGCAAATCAGCGACCTTCTCCAGTGTCACTTGACGTTCCTTCCACATCCGTTTCAACTGTAATACCCCCAACACCTACAAGCCAAGGTGAAGATGTAATACGACATCGCCGAGAAAAAATGATGACGACGTTAAATCAAGGATCACTGAATTACAACACGCTGAAATCTTACCAGAGTATAACTGGAGTTGATCCGGTAGCGGTGGAATCAGAAACTATAAGTTTACCACCTAGCTGGAATCAACAAAAAGTGATGAGAGAATCAGTGTCTTCAATAGGATCAAATCACAATGTTAGCCCCACAACGTCGCGACAGTCTTCAGAAACAGATTCTTCATCTTCAGAAGGGAATAGAAGGTGTGTTCTATTTCAAAATATTAGGCGATTATTATTATTCAAATTATGAAATTGCAGTTTCGAGGCACCACTATTTGATGCGTCTGCATCCATTTCAAAAAGCTGTCAAATTCCGGATTACATGATTCATCGGTGAGCACCAATAATAGTTATTCAGTTGTTTTGAATTTTTCTTTTTTCAGAGAAACGCCACAAAAGATATTTATTGTGGCCAATGGTTTTCCTGCCTACTTCGACGAATTTCCTAGCAGACGTCATTGATTACCAGTCACCATTCCATCAATCCAATAACAGTCACCATTCAAAAAAAATTATTTAAATCATTTTAACCAAATTAGTATTATTAATCATCTCATTGGTAGCATTACATGTAAAAGTTTTTCTAAAAACAAAACACTAAAAATGCTCTTAAAACTGTATATACTCACTATGAGTGCCTTTAACAACTTCTGATTCTTTATTCTCCCAACGAAACTTTCCGGTCCGTCATCTCCCGCCCACACTCCTTAAAATCGTCATTTGCTCTCACCAAACTTGATTCTTAAGGCATTCAAATTGCATAACATCTCATCGTTCCTGTTATAAAATTTTTCAACTAAATCGAGACTCTATTTTATGGTCAGATCTTGCGTTTAGTTTTCCTTCCCAACAGATTTCATTACTTTATGTATATTGCACATTGGAATTGAATTCGTATTGTTTGTCATTTTCTAGGATTTTGCTTTGTGGTACTTTTTGTATTTTTTGACTGATTATCAAATAATTGTCTCTGAAAAATAAAATTCAACATTTCTACACTCCACTTTAAAAAAAATTAAACATCTTTGCATTTTGGAATTATGAAGACAATAACAATTATCGAACTGAAAACTTTGAAACCAATGGGTTTAGCTGGAATCATGGAATCGACAACTGACGGAGAATACATCACATAGGAAAAACTGCCGCCAAAGCAAACTAGTACGGATACTTTGTTTTATTTGAAAAATGATTTGAAATAACTCACCATGTATGTGAATTACCAAATCCGCGTTTCATACAATACGAAGTTTACGTCTTGCATGTTAATTTTTTAGTCAGCATTCTTAAAACGGTAATAGTATTAGAATTGAAGAATTTTTCATCGACATCAGTAAAGTTTCTAACATTGAACCAATGTAAACTGATTCCATTTTCAAAATTTCCTGATCGATTAAGTCTTGAAACTGTGACTCCAGTTGTTTGTTTTTCTCAGAAGATAAGAACAAAAACAACGTTTTAAACATTCTCTCATTATTTATTCAAACATGAAATGTCTCTACACATGTGTATAAGATTCATTCACGTTTTGTTTTGCACCCGAGCATCCGCACAAATCCAGGATCTATGTCTCCGGTTTCCGTCTTACTTATTTATAGTTACTCGCACAACAATTACTCGAAAAACTTCATAACTTTTGATAAGTTCTACTTAAACACACGGAGATATTTGCTAATATTTCATCTTTGTCAATTTGAGGAAATAATTTCCGTTTTTGGAGTTAATTCGGTTTTTTTCAGAAGCATGCGTCCTTTTTCCGGTCAGTTTTGTAGTTACTCATGTTTTGACAAAACAAAGCATCGAATGAGAAAGCATGAGTTGTAAATAAGACACTCAATTTTTTCGAGTTTCCCGTGTTCTCATCATTCCTAGCAATGTGATATTATTAATCTATTTTTGTCCAGACGATACCAACCCAGACGTATGTTTGCCTTCTCAATACTTTATTAATTTTCAAGACCAACATTTTGTCATTATTCTTCTAAAAGTTTAGCAGGAAAGATTAAAATCTTCAAAACATGATCCAAAATAAGTTATGAGCTGTTTGGTTTCTTTCGCACATATTGTAAAACTTCTTTGATTACAATAATAAGCAGACATTATCGGAATTCCTTGTATTCTGTCTGGTGTTGTATTTTGCAAATTTTTCTGAAAGTCAGAGAGTTTTGACGTTTGGCATTTTGGTTTTTTTACTACCTACAATTGTGTACAGCAATTTATTTTACCAACGTTGCAACTCAAGTTCAAAAGTAAAATTCCATATTTGCGCGTCGCTTTGTTTCCGCAAAATTTGTTTCGTAGATCTTTCAACTAACATGAATAAAAGAAAACCAGAGGATTGAACTTGCACTCTTCCGTCTCTCACAACCTTTGTTCCAGTTATTACATAGATGAAATTTTGCCGAATCAAATTAAATATTCATGAACTCGACTACTCATGCCGCACATTTGAAATTACAGAATGTATACGTTTTTCAACTTATTCGAGGCCATTTAGGTCAATGTGTGGTTTTGGTGTGAATGTGATTTTTGCCATTGTTTAATTCCTCTGGAAACTGGCTATACGTCATTGCACTCGTTTTAGCCGTAATCTGATGTTTTGATTCCTTTTTTCTGCGTATCCTTCTAAAGGAAATTGAGCCTTACATTTGGTAAACGAGCGAATCGGGACGTCAATTTATCATCATCTGAATCTCCTGAATCTCTTCTGAACTGGAAAAATAGTTGTGTCGGAGAGTCAGGGCAAATATGCGAGCACTCGCAATGTTCTCCGATTAGGAAATGGCGGATCACTAACGCAATTAGATTCGATATTCTGCACCATTTTGTTGATGATTTCCCTATCTTATTCGCCCACAGTACTTTTTTGTTTTTTGGCAATAGGCACCAGTTTTTGATTATCTACTGGTCAAGGCAATGTTCTAAAAACAAACTTTTACATTTTCCTCATGCAAGACTGGCATCAGAAAAAAAGGATCATTCAGACTGGCGGGCTTCCCAGAAACAAATGAATTCCCAACTTATCGCTCTTAATTGGCAACATGAGATCTTCTTGAAAGTTTTCTTTTATTGTTGTCAGTTTTTCACTTTTCTTACTTTCGTTTTTTTTTCTTTCTGGTTTTTTTAAAATATAAAACTAGCCAAATCTGAAAAAGTGAGTCATTTTAGTTAGCCGCATTAGCCGATTCACAGAATATCTTCTCATGTTCTCATATAGCAAGCATCCGGTTCATTTTCGGATATTCTTTAGTTTCGTTTTTTGTAGTTGGGAAATTTGGTTTTTGCTCTATAATATCTTTTTGAAAAGCTGAACAATCAAATCTAAACAGTTCATATTAATTAAACAATTATTAGACAAGGGAGAAACAGTTTTTCAAAAACTCACATACATTGAAAACTACTTCCTAGTCATTTATCACTACTAAAAAAGTACATATATGAAATATGAGTGTAAAATGTTCATTTCAAAGTTGAAAAAAAGTAACACTAGCGTCATTGCTAGCATAAGTAAGTTATTCCATCTTTCTTAAGTTGTTATCAGTTTCCGATACACACTAATACAGACATTTTTACTTAAGATCGAAACTGACCAAACTTTTTTGATGAGGTGTTCAGGAAGTTTCGTTTTCTGTATATATATATATAGGAAGAAGATTGTGCTTTGATTTTAAGCGAATTTTGATATGGAATAACAATCAGCACTAATTTTTTATCGAAACAACAAATTTTGGAGATATATTTTTATAAAATTTTGTGTTCTATTTTGTTTACATACAGATAAAACCAAATCAAAGTTTTCTGTCGGTGCAACACTGTAAAAAATAATACTCTTGAAGTGTTTAATTCTCTAGGACTGACCAGTAGTAGTGACGAAATGTGATTTACTTTCTTTTTTCCGTTGATACATAAAACAAAAGTTCATGCTCATCTGATGTAATGAGACTTGACGAAAAAACGTATACATCTTCACTCTCGGAATGTATCTATATTCGATTTCTGACACTCTTAGATGAAGCCATACATCTCCTTCAAAAACGTTGCTCACTTGTGTGTTTTCTTTCGTTTATTTTGTTCTTTGACAATCCCTTGTTATCCAATTTCAGGAGGAGGGATGACTGCTTCATGAGCAACTAGTTTTTTTTCATCTCTATAATTTTTTCGTTTGATCATATCAGTTACCGTTCACGACACTCCGCTACATTCCGTTTTTTTGACATTGAAAAAAACAGAAGACCTTGAAAACATAAGTCTATCTAGTCTGTAACGAGATTTGCTCAAAAAACATTTGATTTTTAGAATAACAACAGATCCACCTGATGTTCTCTGTACGTAGTTTGAACTCCAGTTTAAAACATCAATTACAAGATCGTTCCACTTGAGAAATATAAGAAACGTCATGGTTTTCCTCCCCAAGAAACATTAATGTATGTGTTTGAAACACTTCGAGTCGCAATGCTACGTTCACATTTACAAATTTTTAATTTACTTCTCTCCGTGGCAAACCGTTTAATTTAACTCCGCGAGCAGCCCATTGTGTTAGCCCGCATTGAGCATCCACATTTAAAATCTTGACCTTGTTTACCTACCGCCCACATTCATTTCCAATTCTTTTCACATTTTTGCATTACTTCGTCTGTTTTTTGTTTCACTTTTCCTACTCTATTAATTGCAATCAAACAATATAATTTAACATGGATATGGTTCGGAACATCGAGCGACAAAATAGGGATCAGAAAAAAAGAAAGTGAAGAAGAAAGATGCTCGAATACAAAAACATTATTCAGTCGTAAACACATTTCATTTTTGGGAGATGAGAGAAAAAGAAGAGCAGACCATTGTTCAGAGGTAGGCTATGCCAAATTTGTTTTGAATAGGAGGAGAAAGCGAAATGCTTCCATATGATATTTTTTGTTCCAATTCAAGCAATCAGGCAAAACAAGCTCATTAACCAGTTCATACACGGATTCCTTATTTTTCGAATTTTCATTTTTGAGAAGTGATAATCAGAATCCTTGACTCTTGGTTTAAATTTCATGACAACCCTAAAAACTCTGAAAAGTCATTTGGTCATACTTTACTTGGTTAATCCAACATTACTCATTTATTCATCAGAATGCCAAGCCAGTCTGACCTTCAGTTTTTTTCGGTTTCATGCCATATTGTAATGTGGAGCCAAACCGAACAAAAAATGAAAACGAGGTTACTGAAGCGGAACAAAACACATTAGCTTCTGATCATCCCTTTCGAGACACAGCATATGATGATGCGCTCTTTTGATTTTCCAACAAACTCCTCTCTCAACTTTCGTTTTACTTTTTCCTTAAGGGTGGGATTTTGAGTGTTTTTGTCGTTTTTCGGTCAAAGATGAAGACTTGACGATTAAGTACATTCGATTGAATAACTGGAAATTTACCGCTATGCGAATCCGTTCAAATTCAAAACATATTTGCTTGATAGCTTATTGTTAATTTTCAGTTTATTCACCAGAGTTGTAGAGAGATCTTAAGTTTCACGATACCCATTTAATTTCATTTCAAAAAATGGTGTTAGTCATCCAATATGAGACAAAACAGACGGCGTCAAAAAAAGGGGCAGACGCTCAATTTAAAGTAAAAAATACAATATGAACTTTTTTTTCGCTGAACCACATTATAGTTCTCTATGAATGTGATTCGATCAAAGTATTTTCTGTGGTATTTAGTGTGTTTCGGAAAATAATCGAACAGTTTGTAGTTTCTGACCATTCTCAATTCTTTGGTTTCTTTCCGTTAAAATGTCCGCAAACAGTTGCGAAAACTTTTTCTACACTTCGAAAGGTCAGGATGTACAATAAAACCAAACTTGTCGATTTTAAAACGTTTCTTGGACGGTTTCGTGTGTAGTTTGATTATTTATGGCTAGAGTTTTAATACGGCACTAGACATCCCAATTTTAACGAGGATTTTGTAGACCGTTTTTGAGCATTTAAAAGGCAAAGGATTTCAAAGCTACTAGGAAAAAAGAATATCAGACCGTTTTATGAGCATTATTCAAACGAATAACAGCGAATTAGTTCTCTAACGTGAAACAATACTCAAAAATGCCGGTAGTAAAAATTCAAAGACGGAAAGACGAAAACTGTGAAGTTATGGTTTTTGAATAATACAGAGTCAACATAAACAATAAACCGTAAAAACAGTATTAGAGCGACACCTCTAATAGAACGACACCCATATATACTCAGGATTCATAAATATGAGTATTCCAGTGTATTTTCTTGGTTTTGATTAGAAGCAGCGTGAATAGTAATCTCTAGATCAACAAATAAAACGTTCAAAATAGATTTTTCTGTTTAACTTTAATGAGTGTCTGAAACCACAACATTTTTCTGAGAAGCGGTTGAAAAATAGAGCGACATGTTGCTTTAATACAGTTTCAACGGTATATATATATATATATATATATATATATATATATATATATATATATATATATTTCTTTGATTTCTTTACTGAAAAATCTGGAAACAGTTCGGTGAACCATTTCCCCATTTTCAAATGTCATGATATACTATTCACTCTCACTTCTTGATCTCAAAATGCATTTTGTAATGTTTCTCATGAATTTTGTGTTCACAAATATAGTGATTACTGTATATAGTTTATTATATTCAGAACCAAATAAAGAAATTCATCTAGGCAGTTTTTTTCCGAGAACTTTCTCTATTAATGCAACTATGTTATCAAATAACTTTAGGAGTTCGCATGCTTTAAAAAAGGAGAATAAGAGAAAACCACTGAAACTCTATCCATTAGTTTGCAAAGTGAATTCCATAGAACGCCTACTCCTTTCTTATTCTTCTTTCCGTTTTTCTCTTTTTTGCCTTTTCTATCTATCCCTATCTGTCACACCAAACTTTTTATTAGTTTGTCGTCTTTCGGAAATGCGCTTTTCTTCTTCCAACTTTAGTGCTAACTCAATCCACCATCTCTTTTTGAGAAGAGCGAACTCAGAACCTCTAATTCGATCTCTCGAGAAACATCTTTTCGTTTTTTCTACTCGTCACCGGATCCTCACTACCATCTGAAATGGATGAATCTTTCTCATGTTTTTCGTGTTATCTATTTTCTTGTTTTGCTTTATATTTGAAAACATCTATAACACAAACTTGTGAATCTTTTAACAAAGCCAATTATTCCTTCGCTGACTATCGAGAATATGACTAAATAGAGAAAAATGCAAAGTTCATGAATGAAGTTATTTTTGAAACTAAATTGAAAATAACAGAAAGACCGGCTAAGAATACATTGAGGAGGCCAGCTAAGCAGGTGGGATTAAATGTTGTCGGATCTACGAATGAGACATTTTTGACGTAGCACAGCTAATGTTCATACAATTTTTAGTTCCTCATTCTATAAAAAGGAAGGAATCCTTAATCAACCTCTTCTTTGTATTAAAAAACACTCGATTCGATTCAGTTAGATACTTGAATAAGCAGTTTTCGATACAGTATCTCGTTCAAAATCATTTTGCTGATTGAGGAACTTCATTGTCAATAGTTGTGCGATTTGTGGTTTTCTTTTTGATGAGCGTTCGAAGTCAAATGACTTGACATAATTTGAAAAAACGCAAGTTGTTTTTCCCATGTAGATCTTCGTCTTGTCGAAAAATCTTAACAACGTGAATATCAACATTTCCCTTAATCTGGCTACAAAATACACTTCCTCATGTGAACTTCCTTTCTATGATGAATCAATAATCCTCATCTGTTCAGCCAATCTTCGGGTTCTTGAGCATCCACATCACTTACTGCCGGCGGCTAATTGGAAAGCTCTCTCCTCAAACCAATGAATTCGCACGCATCAATCTGACTTTTCCCGCCGTTTCGATGAAGGGGGTGCTCCCGCGCAGTCTCAGTTGAGACCACCACATCTTCTTCATTGAATATTTCAATAGTTCAACCATCGTGGGTGACTTCCTTTTTACTTTTTTTTTGTTTGTGTTGTGGTTTTCTCTCACCCTCGCACATACTGGCTTTTTCTTGGTTTTGAAGACATTATTGATATCATCAACATATCAGATGAGTCAAAAGTTTGAAATTCTTGAAGGTGCGGAGTTGAGAGCGTCTAGGCTGGATAGTGCTAGTTTACTACGTACATAATTTTGTCCGCTCGTAGACATAACCCTTGAAACGCTTCACCAATGGAAAAACAGAAAAACACTCTCGTAAATTTTAAAAAAGATCGTGTGCAAATCACTCTAACAATTTTCAATGTCTTAAAATTGAAGTGTTCCTAACGTGAGTTATCTAAAACTCTTTTCGCTTCAAAAACGATGTGTTCTTTGAATCAGTCAAGGAGAAAGTATCAACAAATTTTGTACAGCTATATTTGATTTTTTATTGTCCTGCATCTCTGATTCCTCGTGATACCCTTAACCATGCAAGCAGCGTTCACTGATTTATAGATGAAGCAAAATCTGAGATCACGTGTTTGTAGGTGTCAGTTATTTAGCCGAAATCAGAAAAGAAGCGCTGCTTGTGGCGATGTCACGAATCCGCAAAAATTTTCAACCCACATTTTGTCAAATCTGGCTTCCAGTCTAATTTTAAATATGTATTTTTCTCAAAAATATTTTTCATTCTGTCCGCTGCTTCATCCTTCACTCTTGTCACGAAAAATGATCCATAGTTGTTATATATGATAATACCTTTACACTGCGCGAACTACTCCTTTTCTTCGTCCTTTTTCCTAACACAATACATTTTCTGAGTTTTCTTTGCTCTGTTTCTCCTAAACCAGACCTTTCTTTTTTCTTCTAACAAAGACTGCTTTCTCGCCTTCCAATTTCGACGACTCATTCCTATATTCCCCTGGAGAATTGAGGGGCCGAAAGGTGTGAGCCAAGCTTTTGCATCGTCCAAACTCTCAATGGTGCTTTCCATCATTTCTGCGCAGGAAATGGCAGTATGCGAAACGTTTTTTGTCGGCATACGTAATAAACGAATTTGGTTCCTGTAGTTCGTGTTGCACGTCGTCTGGGGATTCATAAACCTTCCGTCTTACTTTTACAGCTTGTCCACCCCCTTCAATCTTTACTTCTGTTCATTTCCCAGAGCAAGTATTATTCATTTTCTTTTTGTTGCCAAATGTTTCTACTTTTGGTGTTTTATCAGACAACGCATTGTTTATATCTTTTCAATGCCGCCTACAAGTCGGCTTTGATGATAAATTCGAATTTTTGAAGCGAAACATAAGCTTTAAAATCCTGCTATATAAGACTTAATATTCCTGAATAATAACTCAAAAATCCTGTTTTTGCTCTTTGGGAGGCGAAAATGTCTGATGTGAAAAAAAACTCTGTTTGCTCACTAATTCCTCTTTGGTCACTTCATTAGAATGCAAAACGTTACTCTAGGAGAAAAAGTTTTGTTTTTTTGTCTACCATTTTTTCAAGAAAAATGGGCGTGTTTTTCTTGTAGAATAAATGTCTTTATTTTTTCTCGCTTCTTTTACACAAATATCAATTTTAGATTAAATTTGAAATGGATAATGTAGAGAAACTGATTTGTGTGCATTTTGAAACTTCATTCACTAATAAGTCGTGTATCCCTTGAGTCGATCAGTTTCGAGTTCATGATGACACGTTTATTTTTATTCTGAATGAAAATGTCTATAACGAGCATGAGCATGACGAAGGTTTTAGTCATTCTAGCCTCAACTTGTACTATCAATGTTCTCATCAACTTTCTGTTTCCACTGATTCGTCATCCTCCAAGTTTGTTTTCTCCGACCATCTGTCTGGCTTAAAACCTAAAATTCACAGACCCCTGGCTGGGAAAACAATGCCGGAAGAAGATTAATGAAAAAGGAATCTTATGCATTGTGTTTTGTCTGACGAAAAACGCGATAGAGTTGAAAAGAGCAAAAAGAAAGACGGATATTTCTTTCAACCCCCGTGATATTCATGATGAATAACTCTACCGCTGAATTCAGATACCGAGCCTGCTCGCTGTTTGATTAATTGACCACAATCAATTGTACTGCTCATCTCATATCACATCACTATTTTCTTTTCAAAAATTGTCGCCGCCCGCGATTTTCACGGGTTCGGTCTCTTATCTATGCACCAACTGTCGGATCAAACAAACTAATAGACTCTCATCTTGTTTTTTAAATGAAATATGCGAAAACCACTACTATATTTTTGTTTCTTTCTTTTTCTTCCCCTAATTGAATGAATCATCGAGTCTAAGTATAACGTGATCATAATGAGAGTTGAGCCAACAACTTTTCCCCATTGACTATGAGTGATACCTGCCCCCGTGTTACTTTCATTGTATCTGCACACGCGTTATCACTACATTATCTAAATATATATCTTATAGATTGCATCCCACTCATCTCTGTATCAGAAAGTTTTCATTTTCGAGATATTTGAATGTGAGGATTAACCAATTTTCTTCGATTTCTAATCCAATAATCAGAAACATCTTTTTGCTTTCTCAGTTCAGTTTTTGATGAAAACGAGAATCTGAGAATATGTTCTATGGGTTCTTGATTTTTCGTTTGTTTACTTTCCCATGACCTGACAACATTTTTGTTTCATTTTTTCTGGAAACCAGATGCGTCAGCACAAACTAATTTCAAATTGTCTTCTTTCTCTCAAATGAAAAAATGAATTTAAAGTTCGAAATAAGCACCTGGTTTTTCCCAAAAATAGTTTATTTTTGTACTTCAAATGCCTTTTTTGTTCCAATCGCATCACCTGTAATCTAAATATCGAGTTTCGGTATTAGTCAAACCCCGCCTTGAGAACTTTGTACAAAGTTCAAAGACTTATGATCCGCTTGATCTCTAGAAATATATTTTTGTTCCATGAAATTATTTCGGTAATGAAGTGAACAATTTATCTTTAGTAAAATACTATTCTCTTGAGAAATCATAGAAAAAATATTCCATTTGATGATTCAAGCATTTTGTACTCCAGAAATGTCATCTTCGGAAATATTCCGTATACATCAAGGCTTCAATAGCACTTAAAAAATGATTCTCAATAATCAGTTTTTTGATTCACAAAATTCGAATTTCCGACAAATCTTTAACACCTCCTCATACCAAAGATCCGCAACTTATTTTTTCGGATTTTCAGCCAGTCTGCACACCTAGCAAATCACGTGAAACAACATCTATGCGGAAGTGTACTAAATGGCATATGGAAATGCAACATTTTCCAAATTCAGATTTTGTTTCGATTGTCATCTCTTAGAAAAAAAGAACTTCAGACCGTTTTCAGAACATTGATTTAAGCGAATAACAGCAAATTAGTTATATTACAGTGAAATAGTACTCACAATCCACCATATCCACCCCTATGCGCTGCGTCTCCCCACTGCCCCCAATCTCTCACCCTCTCCTTATGTATGAACACAGTAGATGGCGGAACCGGTGAGATGTCGGCTCCTCGCCTAGTAGGAGGTATATAACCGACCTTTGTTTCTCTCCCCACCGGGCCTTCCTGGCTGTCTACGAGAGACGGTCAGGTGAAAGTGCGCGTAGATGGGCCTGTGAGCCTAGGCGCGGTCTCAGAGCACTCTTCCCACTAAAAAAAGAATGTATACTTTTTCGTTTTTGTTCATAAAATTTATGTTTTCTGAACGAATGAAAATGTAAGTAGTTGTCATAAATAGTATTGAACGCCAGTGAACGCTTGGAAAAACACAACTGTGAAGTTATGGTTTTAGAATAATACAGAGGCTACATAAGCAAGTTTTCAAAACTAGGAAGTCAAAAAACTCATCTTCACTTTTATTTTGCTTTTTGATCGTCCGATTCAATTCTTCAACTCACTCACGGAATTTCCTCTTTCCGAAAAAGCGGGGAAAATCTTTTCCCCTTTCTTCTTTTCTCTTCTCCCATCTGGTTAATTTATGCAAATAGTTTTTTTTTTCTAATCCCACACCCAATTTCCTTCAGTATTTTCACACCTTAATCCGTACCCATTCTCATCAATCTACCGTAATCGGCTTCTTAGAGCCATTTTTCTTTCTTTCTCTTTTCTTTTTTCTAATTTCCGCAATTCATTTTTTTCTAAAAAAGCAAAAGAAGAGAAAATCGCGATCCTGAAAGCTCATTTCATCACAAAGACGTTTCTCTTTTCCTCTCGGCTCCCTAAATTAACCTCGTTAAAGAAAAAAGAAAAGAGGCGGAGGAAGCAGGAAAAATAGTTTTGTGCTTGCTTCTTTCTTTTTGAGAGCATGGTCATAATTATTCTGCGAGGCAAAGGGTACACAGTCAGTGCTCTCTTTTTTTGAGCCGGATGCGTTTAATTTCAAAGGCGTCATCACGAATAAAAAAGGAAAACTTTCTCGTCATGCTTGCCCTATCTTTTATTGTTCTCATTCTCATTTTCGGCTTCTTGGGTCACAGTGGAATACGAAGACGTAACAAATTCCCGTCCTTGTCTTCCAACTCAACATTTTTATTACCTCACTTTTTTGTTTATTCTGTGTCGAACCGTTTTCAACGTCACTCTTTTCTCTATAATCGAAATTATTTCTTCATGCTTTGTTGTTATCTGTTTGTGTGCCTGCTTTTTTTTCTTGTTGTTCTTCCTCAATATGAATTATGTTATATCATCTTGAACTCACCTCGTGTCTCGGGGACAATCTTTCTACTCTCCCACTTTTCTATTTCTTTTCATTCAATTGTCTCTTCAGTTCCTTTTTACTCTAGACAGACCCAATTCTAAGTTTGTAGAAAACATAAGAGGGACCTAATGTTCTGGTTAGTCACTTGTCGTTTTCACTCATCTGAAAATTTCAGACATACAAAAAATGTTTTTTTTCTTTGTATTTATAACCGTTACCTAGCATTGCTATGAATCTATGGACGAAAAAAACCTCCATGAAAACATTTCTTTCGATTTCCCTAAAATGAAAAGGAAAGCCAACATTCTTGTTTTTCATGTTGCAATTTCCTCAAAATAAAATTTGAGCTATATAATTTTGATTTTGGAAAACTTCTGATCTGAAATCTAAGTGCGCGATTTGTACGAGTTGATACCAATTTCCCAACCAACTATTATTTTTATGCACACAAAACCCCGCACTTCTCTATTTCACATCATCAAACCCTTTTATTATCTGCTGATTTTCTGTTAGTCGAACTCAAAACCAAATCTGAATCTTGTTTTATTTTTTAAAATTTATAACTCGTTCATTCATCATTTCGTTTTAGAATCGTTGTGTTATATTGAATCTAAATTTTGGCAGGGTGAATGTCATTCTGATAATCCATACCAAGTAACTATTGTGAAGTATCGTGTACAATGAGCGAGGCAACACAACAAGAAACTCAAAGAGTCGAATTGAGCTTCAGTTATACGGTATCAAAAAATAAAGTTACTTAGTTGAAAATAAATATTTTACAGTTAGAACTATGGATGTACGGTATTGCGTTTTGTGTCGGGATACCTGCATTTATTTTTACAGTGGTTCGGCTGGCAAGGTGGGTTTGAAAAAAACTTGTATTGTAGTGTGGTCATTTGGGTTTTTCGAAATAGTGAACAGTTTCTCTCAATAACACTTTCAGATTGACAAGGTGAGAAGGGAAACATTGGTTATTTGATGTGAGAAAGCTTTAAATAGAGTCCCACCGCTTCCTAGTTGTTTCAGACCCACATTATACGTCCCTGTCCTATATCCCCATTCCCCGTAGTGTTGTTCATGTCAAGTGATATAATAGTTTTACCTGGAGTACTCAAAAATTGTCCTTGTTTCAGATCGCGATCCTCTCGACAACATCTTGTTCTTGCTGCTCGACTATTCTCTTATAAAATCAGTTTATCTGTTGCTGATTGCATCGTTTTATTTATCTATGCGCCGACGCAGTTTGCTTGGATTCATTCTTATTGGGTTAGTTTCTTTTCGAATTTATAGCTTTTTTACGTTTTGTTTTAAGTGGTTTGGTGGGGATATCGGATGCAGATTATTCAAGTTCATCTCAACTTTTGGATTCCATTTGACTGCCAACATGCAAGTACTCGTAGCAGCCGATCGTTTGTTGATCACTGCCAAAATGAACCGAGTGACCAGAAATGTAATCTAAAATCTAACTAATTGTTATTCCTAGACTTGATTTTTAGATCAAAAAGCGACAATACAACACAAGGTTATCATTAGCGGCCGCATGGATTTTGGCTCTTGTTTGTGCTGGACCGCAATTGATGCTGTTCCGCCAGAAAACTACTCCACAAGGATACCCGCAATGTATTTCTATTTGGTATCCAATAATAATAAAAAGAATGTATCAGCAAAGTAAAATTTGTAGGACCGAACACCGTGTTGACTTCTATGACCGATTGGAGCTTCTGGAACAGTACAAATATATGCAACAAGAGTTGGCCAGCAAATCGCCTCTCTATTTCTATGAGAACGGAACATTGAAGGTGGGGGCGGACGTTAAAATCTAGAAGAAGAAGGTTTCTTGCTAATTTCGCTCTCCACTGAAGCGTGTCTCATTTTTTGTTGATTAGGTCAACGTAAGAGTAGCAAGACTTTCAAAAGAAAAAAGTTGGGGGTCTGGAGAGTAGTATTTTTTTCTGTTCTTCGAACAAAAGTTGAGTGGCATGAGAAAAAGTGCAAAAATTGGTGAATGGAAAGCAAGAAGTCATTGGTAGAGCAATTGAAAGCATATGGAGGGTTCCAAGATTCAAGATAATGAAACCTGTTAAAAAATATTTTTTTAGTATGCAAAAGAAGATTTTCCGTCTGAGCCAGGATTCACGATAGAAGAGCTACACACTAACAACAGAAATTGGCTTTATCTGGAAAGAGTGAGCAATAAGGGATGAAAGATTGTTTCAAAATCAAGTGATCATTTTCAGCTTTATAATGTTTTACATCTGGCAACTATTTGTGTGATGCCTTATGCGTTGGAGTTGATATGTTACACATTGATCTTATATATTCTAAAAGGAGCATCGAAGGGAAGATTTGTCAGTTTATCGGATATAATCAAGGATATGTAAGTGAAACTTTTAAGAATTTGAAATTTTATGAGTACAAAAACAAAAAATCTTCTAGATTCTGTTGCTGTAGAAGTGCTAGACAACGTGATTCTCCGATTGAGTCAAACGTTACACAGGAATCTGACAACTTAATGGTTCGGGTACCATCCCGCTCCAAACGGTTACAGAATATAGCTCCGGAAGGTAAAAGCTGTGAGTGTTTGGTTCTTTTTTGTTTTTTATGTTGTAGTGATCAACCCACATACACTTTTAATAACTCATACTCTATTATAGGCGATATGGAACGGAGGAGAGCTGCGTCGGTGGATGTTCCAATGAGAATGAAGAACTCATCTAGTTTAACTGTGTGTCTTGATGAAAATGGCTCAGCGACTGGTAGGAACTCATCAATTAAATTTCGTATACATAACATATGCATAACATATTTATAGCAGCCACGAGACCCGAAGTGCCACCGGAAGCGGAACCACAGACAAAGCTTCAAGGATGTTTTCAACGAGTTTGGAATTTGTTACTGGATCTATTTCACAACGGATCAGAAGGTTCTGTTCATTTCAACGGACATAAAACAGAGCTGCGGTTAAGAAAACTCGAAAAGGGCGAAGGTAGAATAGGAATAAATGGAATAAGTGAATCTAGCATGTCGACGTTATCAGCATGGGAACTGAGAAACCCGCAGTTACCAATTATGTTTAAATACAGATTCCAAGCGTAAACCGCGTTAAACTATCCCAAAATCGTATGCATGGATATTTCTGTTCCCTATTATTCAGTATTTTACCTTTCCCTAGAAGCTTTGTTCATATGTCCGTCCTAAAAAGGACTTTGTTTTGGTTTGAAAAGAAACCATACAAAACCTTTTTCTGAGGAAAACTGTGTTCATTTAGTTAATTTTCAGTTCGACGACAAAGTGCTCCAGCAAGTTCTCGGTCCAACACACTTTGGGTCGTTACTGTAGATACTGCCCGCAGAAACGCTCGGTGGAAGGTATATCAGAAGGTTATTATTTTTCTAGTCTGTTTATTTTCAGGCTTTCATTATGCTCTCACTTAATCTTGTCTTCTGGGCTCCATACTGCATTCTGGCCATTACGTCTTCAGTAATCATTTCGCAATACTTGACGAACTTCCAATTTGTAAATGCACTAGTCACATTCAATGCTGTATCCAATATTATATTGTAACCAGATTTCAAATGCTTAATGATTACTACAAATCCTTCAAAACCTTGCCGTACTTGCTTTTCCCCTAGATTTTCCTAGAAACCCATATTTCCTTTACGTGTAACATCCCACATTTTTTCTGCAATTCTTAGAAATTAGTCTGTATCCCATCAACTGTTTTCTTATTTCTGTCCAAAAAAACTATCGATCTGTAATGAAGCTCAACGTTGAGCGAAAACTCCCACGAGTAATTGGGTTCTGTTCGTTTACTTTATTTTCATTTTTCTTTTTCAATTGTATTGATTTATGATGGTCCGGTACAGAACCCGAGTGAAGAACGTTTCCTATCCCTGTCTTGTAAAGTTTGAATATCCGGTACTAAGAGTTTTGAATTGTTTTTATGATGATAAAAATAATAAAATAAAATAAATACTTTACTGATTTCAAAAACCACGGGACTACGTTTAATTGCCCCGTCACCCAGAGCGATCCCAATAAAACTTTAAATTATTTCGAAGTTTTTCAATCAGCTCTCTCAAAATCGCTTTCGCGTTTTGAACCTTTTAATCTTTTGATTGCTTTTCCGTTGAACACACCCCTCACTCTTTAAGCCATTTTGAACGTGTTTTGATGGAGAATTCTGAAGACTACAATTATGTTTTCTTGATGTTTCAAGTGGAACGACCTATTATCCATTTTGTACTTTTGTTCCCAATTTTCCAATTCTTAGAAATGGGTCACTTCTTAATTTGGTATGAACTAGATATTAAGATTATTCATTGGATCACCGTGCTGACACAAAATTGTCTTTGTATGCATAAAAAGGGTTTTCTCATCTATCACTTTTAGTTTAATTAATGAGAGTTGAAAGAAACACAAAAAACGAGAGGGAAAAAACAGAAAACGTAGAATATGCATAGTTCATCGTTATTTTTATGAATAAATTGACCTCTTTTTTGATGAGCCCGGAAATTACATCTCGAACAAAAAGTGAGGATGAGAGATAGAGAAAAAGAAAAAAGTTCTAAATGTATAATTTTTATGGCATAGTTGTTGACTGCATGCCGTTTTGTCCAGGTGATTTTTATTCCTGCTCTTGTTATGGCGGGAAGCCTTATTAGATTTGAGCTTAACTTTCAAAAATAATCAGAGTACGTTCTGTCTCAAAAGTATAGCTACTTTTTAAGATACTTTCGTCGAGAGACTGGAGGATTATGAATATTTTTTGCAGTGTGCACATTTCTCTTTTCCAATCCTCCTGAATTTTCAAATGCCAAAATCGTATGTAAGAATCAAACCTCTCATTTCTGAATACCTTCTACATCCTCTGAATTTTGATTTTGTAAAACGTTATTTCTATTTTTCGTTAGATTCCTCCGAATTCAAGTTAATATTCTTCGTGATTTACTGACATTACCATCAGAACCCGAACACGTGTTCAGTGAGTTGAGAATTATTATTCTGAAAATAATAATTGCTATTGTTGTTTGATTGGGTAGTTAGACTCACCTATTAAACCGGCTAGTAGGGGCAACTCATGTGACCACATAAAACTGAATGTATTCTCTGGGTACGTAATTCTCTTGACATAGAATTATATACCGTAACCTTCGGTTTCCATTATTCTAACAACTTTCAGTTACCCATAAAAATTGATATAAATTGAGCTGGATAAGTTATAACGACTAGAATTCCGTCGTCCTGGTAGCAAATAATACACTGCGAGTGATATTGTTTCCTCGAATGAGTTTTTTGGAATTGCTTCCAGATTGTGGGTAACGACCACATTCAACGTTTATGGGGACTTCTGGTTCCAGTGCACATGCTGAGAGCTTTCGATCTCAATCAGTTTCTGCCGTCATTTTCTTTACACTCTCCGTTCGGTTGAGAGATTCAAACTTGATTTCGAAGCGTACTTGAGTTATTAGTCTAACAAAAAGCGTTCACGCTGATTTGATTCGTTTTGTGTCATTTCATTGCATCCGCGCATACAAAAACTTTAATGAAGAAAATGTAACTTTTGTTGGTGTTAGATATAAATCTGCCATCGAGTACTTCAATTGAAAAAAATTCAAGGATTGATGACATCTCAGATGTCGTTCCGAACACACCTGATGTAACTAAACAGTAGAATAATTTTGTCATTTTTACATTTTTTATAACTAGTACCCGTCCGGTTTAAAGAAAATGTTTATGAGTTTTAATACAAAATGTTTTAGAATGATGTCACCCGTTCTATATAAGAAATTTTTTATTTTCAATGTTTAGCAAACTTTTATCACAGAATGTATTTTACCCGCCTGAACGGAAATATCACTCATTAATTCTAGTATGAATTTTAGCTGTGCGATGAACAGGAATGGTTTTGAAGAAAAAAGTGTTTTTTCTTCTTTACTTCACCTGTGATTGCAAGAAAAATCAACCCACGTAGAATCATTTTTACTATTTTCAGCCGCTTCTCAACTATTTAATTTCTACGAATGATTAAAGTCAGTCACCATTCAGATGGAATTATTTTTGTTTTTTTTTTGCTGTCTGAATGTTTCAAATAAGTACAATTATATCTCAAAAGTGTAAAATAAATCTGAAAACAAAAGTTTTCTTATCGAATAACAGTGTTTTATCTTTCATGGGAACGTTATCTCTATCTCGTTCTGCCTAAATCCCTTTTTCAAAAACAGATATTTTCCCGCCTGAAATACGAGCGATGTTTTCGTTTTTTTGGCGGCAACCTGAAAATTATTCAGAATAAGAAATAATACGGTCTTGTCGGTTGTTTTCACGAGTAGCTAAATTTGATGTTTGTCAGATATCGTCTGTCTGTAGTCGATTGTTATTCGCTGTATTTCAATAACAGCTTGTGAGTTTTCTGTATGGGCGGTCTTGCCTAGTTTTCTTTTACCTAATGAGAGTTGGGTTTTGGGCAGGGTAAAGCGATGCTGGGTGAAAATTTTCAGTAGAGGATATCTAGAAGAAGTGATAAACAGATAACATTTGTAAAACTTCATTAGTTTATGATATTATCACATTTTGATGAAGCAATATGAAACTTTTTGAGACTCACGTGGGAAGTTATTCCTATTTTCAATTAATCAAATTCAAAATTAAGAAAAAGAACCAATAACGTTGAAATAGCATCAAACGCTTTACCTGAACGGACGGTCTTGTTTTAATCCTTTAGCAAACTTTAACATTTTTGGATGTAACGATATTTTGCAATTCGAAATTGAAGGAAAATGTTTCGAAAATTATCTTCTACTTCCTTCTTTACGTATAAACATTTTTCAGTATTACCTTTAGCGAAAGTTAGAGTAATTGATTCTGATCCGCATTTACAAAAATCACGAATTCAAGCTTATTTCGAATGCTTTGTTAGATTTCTTTTTCCCCTGTTGAAAAACTTTCAAAACAAAAAACAGTCGTTGAGCTTTAATTAAAAATTTCTTCTCTCGCCTGCCCTTCTCGGGCAGAATCATTATTTTAGACTCCGCCCCTTTTCTTCAAAACATCATTCGAATACAACATCTTTCTTTTATGCTCACTACACGTGTTGTTCTTTCACAATCCAAACGCTGCATAGTTTTTTTTCATTTTAAATTTTTTACCAGCGTAATATCATCAGATTACGTTTACGCTGGAAAATTGATTAGCATGATGAAATTTTAATCTTCTTTATTTGCACTGTTAATTAATTTCAGCAGGCTAAAGCCATCAGGAATTCAATTTTCCAAAGTTTGCGGTCACATCAATTTCCTTCTCTTCCCATTCGGCTGCAAAAAATCTAATACCTCACGAAATCTCTCAAATCCTGCAACACAACTTGATTCAAACACTGTGGCGCGTCTTATTGCTGAAGATGTGTCTTTGTCGGGCGGTTGCACAAGCCGTTGTTCATGTCTCTTTTCTCGAAACGCCTCTCATTATACTAATTCGTCTGCTTGTGGTTATCTAAGATGTCGCTATGTATTCTAGGGTCTAGACACATTAATCATCCAATAAACTCAAAGAAAAAGCCATTGTAAAACCATTTCTGTTCTGTATGTACAGCTCCGTACTTCAGTTTTTTCTCGGAATGCCAGTTTTCATATTATATTTTTCATTTTCCAGTCTGTAAATGTAATCGTGGCCTTTTTTGTATTCAAAATTCAATTTCTTCAACGTTTTGTTCTGATCCTTCCATCTTTCGTAAAGCAGCAAGGATTCAGTTTGCACAAAAATTTGAATATAATAGATATTCAGTAGTCCCCTCACCCACACCACCCTCGAAGAAACACAATCATAGTATGTCACGTGACACAACCATTCTTCCCCGTTTGAGTAAAGACACAAACACAATGTATTTTTTCCTCTTTCATAATCCTTACGGGTAATTAGTTCAAGCAAAACGTGGTGTAAAAACGTGAAATCGAAACGTCGAAATGAGTCGACTCGCAATACAGAAGAAATAAGATTGCCACTCGTTTCATTCTTTTTATTCTTTCCGCTTCATGTTTCACATTTAGCAACAACAATGCTTTCTTTTCTAATTACCGTAGTGATTGTTGCTCTTTTGCTCAGAAATTGAGTAACTATCTCAAACATATTGATTTTACGTAAGAGATTATGATAGAAGAAAGAAGTGAACTGGGAATCAGATGTCACCCCATCAGAACGGAGCACTTTCTTATAGTTCACTGATTTTCCAGCAAAATCTGAGTTACAGATGTTTTCTAGCTGAAAGAACACAGCGGATTTTACTTCATTAGCTTACTGAAAACTATTGATTTTGTGTTTTTGCCACAGAACTCCGGAACTGAGCAGTTTTGTTAGATTCAAAAGTTATAAAGCTATTTGTCAGGAACAATTACAGTTAAGATGAATTGTCTAGCGCTCTAGGTTCTCACCTCATCAGATTACTCTCTACGTTTCACTATAAACTTATAGTTTTTTTCTAATGCAATAGGTAGCAACATTCAAAAAAAAAGCAGAGATCACAAGACGGAACATAATTGAAACAATAACCAGAGACTACACATTCGAAATTCTATTATGCTGATGACAAAACATGGATAAGAACCGACACATAAACATACACACATCCATACACACGCACATATTGAATCTGGCGTAGAAGAAACTTGAGAAGACTCATCATGTGTGCACTTAATGGTATGCAAATACGGGGCCTACCTCACCTAAAGCCCAATCTGCCCCACACATTTCCTTCTGAAATCCACGCGCACTGTGCTTTGAAACATGATACTTTTTGTCTTCCACCCAAAAACTTTGCCGATCCCCGCACTTTGTTCTTGTCGAAGAATGTCTCAGACATTCCCAGGCTCATTTCTTTTGCGGCTCAGCTCTAGAAATGAAATGTGCACTTTTTCTCACTTTTCCTCTTCCTCTCCTTTTGTGTATGTTTCAGCGTTTTTGAATCCGACACATTCATGTGTCTGTGTGTGTCCAAAGTCATTTTTATATATCTGCGCGTTCTTTTTTCATTCTATTTGATTGTCGTGTCTCCAACATTAATTTGATATCTCTCATTTTCTTATGTGTCTCTTTTCTTTATATCTGTCTTTCAGATAACTTGGACCCAAGCATTTATTCTATTTGTATCTCCATTCTATTAATATCAATCAGGTAACCCAAAACTTCATCTCATTCACTCTATAACTCAAAATTAGCGTCGTCACTCACTGCCACTGCTACAATTCATCATTGCTGCTGTTTTCGCAAAAAAAAAGAGAGGCACAAAAAATCAGAAAAAATTCAGATTTTGCGAGTGTGTTGAAAACAGGTTAGGTTGACAGAACACAAAAACAGCGAATTACCGCTGACGATACAGCAGGTAAGTGAGTCCCCGACTTTTTTCCTTTTCTTCTGCTATGGCCTGTTGTTGTCAGTCGAATATCAAACCGGACAGCTAGAAAAGAAAAAGGAAATTGGATGAAATGGGACGTTGTGTCGTAGAGAAAATTGGGAGCACGGAAAATGGAGATGTTCCTGTAACACGAGATCTTGTTCTCAAAGTTATCTTGGCTGAGATTTGAGGAGATCCACTATGCTTCTTGAGCAAGAAATCGAGTAGTCTACGGTTTCATATTAGGAATTTATGGAGCTAAACTGGTCGAACGAGCAGAAAACGTTTTGAATTACAGATCACCAATCCTATTTTGAGAGATTGTCTTGTTATGCACAAAGTCTATGAGGAATCATTAGCTCAACATTTTCATAGGCGAAAATTCCTCCTTTCGCTGTAGTAATACTACTAGTAGAATTTTTTTCGAAAACAACTCTGTAAGAATCTCGAAAAAACAAAAAACGATTTTTTGGCAGTTGTTTTTTCTCATGACATGAACATTATGAATAGTCACGAATATCCCACGTGCATGTTATTTTCACTATAAAAAAACGACTAAAAAATTGTCTGCCATTTAGTACTATGAGCTGGATTTTGGAGACCGAATGGCTTCTTTCATTCCGATAGATAAGAAAAGCTGAAACTGATAATTCCTGTTTTTGGAATAGTCTTTTAATTTCTAGTTTTGAAGTGGACATGTATTTCTTCCGGTTGTTAATTGCTACCTTGTACAGAACATGTGATTAGTGCGCTTCGAATGTCAGTGAGCTCAATTTCTTGTTTGAATTCACAATAGGTTTTTGTGAATGGTTATTCTGACAGAAATAGTTTCATTTTGATGAATGGGGGACGTGATTTTTTTCTATTCATGTATTCAATAATGCAAACAAGCATTCAGAGTCTCACAGGCATTTTTCCAGTGTCACTTTTCTGTCTCTCTTACTCCCCTTTTTCTATTTTTCTCTTCTTTTCCTTTTTTTGTCTCTTCTTTTCAGTTCAGAATGCAACTCCGGGGGACCAGCAGCCCCACACTCGTTTCAAAGCCCACGTCCCCCTTCTCTTCCAATTTTCCGTCAAAACGCATTTTTCTACCACGCGGCGGTCCGCCCTTCTCGAAAAAATTTGCAATATCCCCCCTCTAACCTCTTCGACCCCTTCTCTTTTTCCTGCTCCTACTTTTTCACAAGAGCACCGGACATCATGAGTCACAAACGACGTGAATCTTTGTTGTCGGCACGTCGAGTCAAGTTGCAAGCTCGATTTTTTTCATTTTGGATTTTTGTAAAATTGCAATTCCCCCAGATTTACCACCACTCATTTTGTTAGGTCGTGTACATGCTCGGCAGCTTTGCCAGCCAACCACTGTTTACTTTGATGAATCACTTTTCGTAGAACCAAAATGTAAACGAATTTGGATGGAAGCTCTCGCTCGTCTCGGCTCTCATTTGGCTCTCGCTCTGTTTTGAGATCTGACTATTAACGGTTCAGGTTTCAATTTTGGTTACATTCCATCCGTTCTGATGTTCTTGTACTCTTATTTCACATTAAGGTTGTACAACTTTTGTTTTAAACATAGTGTTTGGTTATAAGCTTTTGTAAAAGTCATCTGATATGTGAAATAGTTCATATATTTATATATTTATTCAACAATGATCATACTGGTTGTCAAAAAATCTTTGAAATCTTCTCACCTTTTAAGTAGCCATCAGTTTTACGCAGTGAGCTCTTCTTAGGCAAGTAGCATCTGAAAAAATAGGCCATAATTTGTTAGAATTTTCAGTTTTATCTCATTATTATGCTGTCCAAGCTTGTATGGTGTATCTTGTATCCGTCAAGTTGTCTCTGAAGAACCCTGCAAATTCACTGAATTATCCGTCTCCTGACTCGTTGGAAACTATTTTCTTCACATATCCGCTGAAATCCGTCGATTCTATCCTGCCTCGTACAGTTGCTTGTCGGCTTTCCGTGATTCGTTCATTCTTAAACCAACCACCTAGTCTAAATCGCGTGTCGCAAAACTCAGTCATTCAACTAGGGGCACGGGAAACGTCTGTGTTGAGTTGTGTTTGCGTGGCGAGTAGTGCGGATCATTAAGCCTACGACAATCAAATAGTGAGCCCTGAAGGAGGGGTAGCAAAAAAAGAGGAAGAAGAAGAAAAAAGAAGAAGAAGTAGGAGTAGAAGGAGGGACACTTGTTGTCGTCGCGTACTTCGTGTAGAAAGGGTCTGGCGACGTGTGCAGGCAATGGGCAATGCTTTTATCTATCGACCTGTGCTTGTCGGAGGGGGGACGAGCAACACTAGTGGATATTGGCCTACTGCTTGCAACTGCCTCCTGCCTTGAGGCGCTTCTACATAAGCATGACAGAAAAGAGAGTTTCCACAACGGAAAACGACGACAGCAAATAAGTAGAAGAAGCAGTAGAAAAAGATGAAGAAAAAAGAAGAAAAAGAAAAAGAAGATGGAGACGACGGCCGATGAAGGCAGAAGCAGCAGCTAGTCCTTCCTGCATTTCTAGTTCTCTCTATGTTCAACTCACTCTTCTTGTTTTCTATGTTAAGAACTCTCCTTCCTCAGTAGTAGCCTCTCCGTAACCGTCTGCTTGTCTCTCCGGGGCGTCGCGCTACCCCCCATTTTCGCATTTCGCGCAACCCATGTCGCACCCCTGCTGCCGCTCGCACAAATCGCTTTTTGGAAAATAGACGCGGCGAGCGCGCGAGCCTTCTCTTCCTCTCTCTCCTCATTTCGCCTCACTTCCAGCCGTCGTCCGTCCGTCTATATATGCCGCGCACACGCCACACTCTAGCATGCGTGGTACGTCTCCATACTTCTATCCCCTACTTCTTCTATGTCTTCGTCTTCTTCTGCTTCCTCTCTTCTTCGTTTTTCCTCCCACGGCACTCACTGCCATTGAGCATTTCATTCGCGCACTCAACCATCCATGCGTGAGTTTTGCTGCTGTGAGTTATGTTTCATGAGTTGTGGGCGGGCGTGAGTGAAGTTGACGAGAGAGCCAAAAAAAGAGAGAAATTGAGAAAAAAGAAGAGACGCGCAAAGCGATAACTATTACCACTTTTTTACATCAACGACTACTATTACTACTACTCATGCGCAGCTATTATTTGCATTTTGTCTCGAAACATGTTTTTTCCTTGTGTTATGCACGTCTCTAATGGCCACCTTGGACACTGACGCCGAATAATGTATATCTTTATATTTTTCCGTCAAAAATCTCGACTCTTAGAGTCTTATGACCATCATCAATCTTATGGAGTGATCGCTTTGAACGCCAAAGGGGGCGGGGGAAAGAATGGGAGAAGATGAATTGTTACATTTCAGCACTGTCGGCCATTGATAAATGTCGACTCCATGCTCCGGAAACGAGCCCAACATAACACCGACAAATACTTCACCTAATAATGAGACTTCAAATTCAAGCTTATCGATGGGCGTTGGTGTGGCACCTAATGAGACGAATTCCTCGAGAGAGTTGAAGGTAAGCGATTCATTTGAAAAACGGAAAGAAAGACAAAGAAGAGAAAGAAGAAAAAGTGGGAAGAAACTGAGAATACTACAAAATGGAATAAATTGTTCTCGGAAACTGAGAGGAGAGGGGATAAAAATGGTTTTGGGGGGAGGAGTGAGCGCACTAAAAAGGACTGAAGAAGTGAGAGCAAAAAGAAAGAATGGCTGTGTGAAGTGGAGAAGGACTGGCGGTCCTAATGATTCGTCTTTTTTGGCCGTTGCTTCAAACCACAAATCTCATTAAATCGCGTCCTCGACATGTCCTTTTTTGTCTCCACCCCAAATTTGCCTTTTTTAGAACTCCTTAGAAAGCGTTCAGTGGTTTTACGATTCTCTTTTTTCAAACCAACTTTTTGGTTGCTTCCAGCGCAATGGATTTTGTGGTAAGTGAATAACACTGCAACATTGAAAGTACACTTTGAAACTGTTACAAGATTTAGATTAGAGAGTTTGCATAACTTGTCATAGTTTGAAAGCATAATCCCACTGTTGAACTATTGAAAACAATATTATTTATAAATCTTTATTTTCTAAATCTGACTCTGACTATCGAACATGTTCTTGTTGTGATGTGAAATACTTTTGCAACTTTTACATTGCTTTTTTTTTTACATATATTCATAATTGTTTACACAAAATTTCAAGAACTGACTTGAACATCTTGAAGAATTGTTGTTTGAGTCCGATAGAAAAACTGATTTTCACTATTTTCACGTCAAATATCTGAGTTTTAAACATGCCTTCATCCTAGAAAAGTTATTTTTCCTGAAACATCAAAAATTGAACCGATCAGAACCGCAGCCGGTGCAAAATTAGTTCCAGATGTTCACGTTCCAATCAAACCCAAGTGCTTTCATTTTTCTCCCCAAATTGTTTCTCCGAACCGAAATCTCTTTTTCTCTGTGAATTACTTTGAAAAAAACCGGGGATAATGAAAAAATGTTCATGACACGGCTCTTTTGTTATGGGGGATTATGAAAGTTATGACAACAATGAGAACCACTGGCATTATTAAAATGTTGCCAGTTGGTTTTTTGTTCGATATTCGGTTCAGCTTTGTGTTTAATGATGATGATGATGTACACGGATTGGCTGTATTCAGCAGAATACTTGTTCTCTCTTTGCCTTCTTGTCCTATTCAAAAGGGTTTGCAATAATCCTCCGATGCGCTTCCCAAGGAATTACATGTTCTTTTCTCTCATTCATCCTCACACAGAAAAAAACCAACTACGTATAGCAGTCTTTTTCTATCGATTCGTAAGGGGTCTCTTCTTTTGCCGCATCGGATCATTTGTTTTTCCAGTGGATGTCGTTAAGAGGCGGAGCGCCGGACTGCCTACGACAACTGAGCACAGCCGGGTAGAAGCAAAAAAAGAATATTGAATGGATGGAGAAGTTAAGAGAGCGAGAGAGAGAGAAGGACTTGACTAACAAATCATCTGGAATTTGTCCGTTTTTGCAGTAAATGTGGCAGGAAAAAAGGGAAAAGAAAGAAGCAATGCAACTAGTTTTCTTTGCAATGTGAAACGTCAGGGGTGCTTAGAAGGCTTACTGTTTGAGAAATGATGTTGATGAGAGACGGAAGCTCTTATGGGTAAAGGGGGAAGTGGAAACTGACAGCAAATGATTTGAGAAATGTTGAAGATTTAAAACTTATTAATTTATTTCAGATCTTCAAAAAAGTCATCCGCGACCCTGTGTTACGAGCACCCTTTCAAGAATTTTTGGAACAGCAATTTTGTGCAGAAAATTTAAATTTTTATTTAGCAGTAGAACAATTCAAAGAAATACAAGACTTCCAGGTATATCTCTCACTATTGTCATTCTCGCATCATTTATTTATTATTTTTTCAGGAGAGATCTTCTTTTGGACGTCGAATATTTGACAGATATTTTGCCATGAATAGTACAGAACCTGTAAATATTGATAATTCCACAAGTAAACGAATACGAGAAACAGTAGAAAGTGGTGCTTTCCCTTTAGATACATATGATGTAGCCCAATATCAGGTTTGAAACATTCTCGTCTTTCTATAGATATACTGATTGCTATTTCAGATTCTTCACTTGTTGAAGTATGATTGTTGGCCACGTTTCTTGCGGTCTACTAATAATACGCAGCCTTCGTTCACGGATGAAGAGCTAGCGGCGGATGATGAAGAGAAAAATGGGCACAGCCAACCAACTTGTGCGTTTCACTTTAAACA
This sequence comes from Caenorhabditis latens, assembly GCA_002259235.3. Taxonomy (NCBI): domain Eukaryota; kingdom Metazoa; phylum Nematoda; class Chromadorea; order Rhabditida; family Rhabditidae; genus Caenorhabditis; species Caenorhabditis latens. The sequence goes on along the minus strand of CM056097.1, from coordinate 14,725,971 downwards.
ACGGGGGTCCGCTAAACGGGACACTCACGCGTGTCGCCAACGAAGGGGGAGCTCCTGGGTTAGACACGGAGCTAAAAAAAACTGAAGGAGGGGGGAAGATTGAGAGATACGTCATGGTGAATCGCGTTTTTTTTCAGCCCTCAATAACACGAATGAATTTGAAGCAGCTGCGCAACATTCGCAGCCTGCTCCAAATGCACCAGCAGCAACAAAGGAAAAACGTAAGTCGATTCTTTGGCACGGTTTGGATCGGTTTTCGCGCCGATTGCGACGCGGTGATAGCAACACAACCACTAATTGTGACGACGATGCCGACGCCAGCGCGTCCGGCTCGGCGGTTGGTGGAAGAGGTGTTGTCGGGTCTGCCGGATCAAAACGACGATATATCTTCGCAGCATCGAAGCAATACAGTATGCCGGCCGAGATGACGTCTCCTGTCAAGAAGAACTCGTTGTCGCCTACGCATCTACGTCGTCGATGTCGACCGGTGGAGCCGAAGCATTGTCAACTGATGATCGGGGACCAATTCACTACGGAAACTGTTACTCTCGACGACCCGGTTGGTTTCTGATTCGCACGTTTAGTTGATTTCTCAGTTTTTGTTAGTATGCATCTAAACATGGACTGGTCTCCACCTACATTCCTGAAACTCTGAAAGTCAGATTTCTGGAAAGAATTGCCTATAAAAAGGTGTATTAGGTTTTTGTGACGTGGCCTTAGCCGCTTCTCCCTTGATTTCTGAATCTGGGACTGACAAAATATGTTTTTGCTGTTCATTTTGATGTTTCTTGTTTCTCTGTTTGGTTTTTGATCTCCACATAAAATACCAACACTAATTCAAAAAGAAGAGACATTAGAACTTTTGAATCATCCTGACAAAGTGAGTGTATGAAACACTTCTTACACAACTAAAAAGTTTAGTTCAGCTAAGATAACTTTATTCTTGACTATCATTAGCTTTCGAGCCAGGGAAAGAGGAAAAAACTCTAAGGGTCCCAATTAGTGTACTAGCATCAGTTTTGTAGAAGCCTTCTCCGCGTCTTCTCAATAAAACACTTCTCAATAGGACGTTACTCGCACAAGTCTTTTTTCGTTTCCCTTTTCTCTCATTTCTACGAAACTTCATCGAGAATTTCTGATGTTGCTCCAGGGGTGGCAAACTATTTTTCCCAGGGAAGGAGAAGTGCACTTTTGGCCAGACGAGGTAAATGTTATGAAAGCTTTCAAACACTTCCCCTTTTTGAACATAGTCCGGGAAGTAAATGAAAAAAAGAAGAAGATATGAAAAAAGCGATTTCATGTTTTGTGTGCTCTGGTCCAGAAGTTCATTAATGTGTGCGGATGTGTGTGCCCACATCCCTTAGTGTTATTTGAGCAGAAAGGAAAGTCCCAACTTTTACGACGCCTCCGGGGAGGTAAGGGGTTACTGGTGGTGGTAGAATTTAATTAGGGAAATTGAATGCGTTGTCGTCTCGACTCGGACAAAAACGTGAAGGATGAGAAGAAAAATAGATCCAAAGAAAAGTCTCTCATCTATTTTGAACGTCTAGAATAGATATGCTTCATTACGTTGTCGAGTGTCCAACAGAATATCCTTATTAAGCAACGTTCGAATCCTTGGTTTCCTTCCATCACATTCAGGCACCCATGAGTGACATTTCGTTTTCATTTCACATGAGAAACTTTGAATATGAAGGATGCCATTTCCTTTTGTTCAACGTTCGCTTTGTTCTGAACACATCGTATAGGGAAACGGGGAGAAGTGAAAAGATAGAAGAGCACAATAATGGAAATGAATATTTAAAATATAGAAGTGCATTGAAACTTGAAGCCTTTAGGATTCTTAGTGTTTTCATCGAGTTTCAGTTTGGTTTTGGATGGAGATAATACAAAAAAATGGGAGGGACGAATTTATGAACAACAGTCAATATGAATCAGATAGACAAAAACACATCGTATACTAATATACTAACAATTCCTAAACTACAGGACTCACAATAAACAATCATTCTTCCCAGTATGTGATTATAATAATAATAATTTTCAGACAATGTCGGTTCGTCGATGGACGCAGGAAATGGCGGACACCCAAGGAATGGATCGGATGCATGTAGAGGTTGTAGATGCTGAGACTGGTAGTACAATAGATCCAGCTAGACAAGCCATCGACGCACTACAATCTCGTGCACTCCGGCTCGTTCCTGTGGTTTCGTTTATTATCGAATTTTTGCCCGCCAATTTCTCGTTCAAAAATCCCGCTTCAACGCCAACCAAGTGAGTGATCGTTGTTTTTTTCTTTTCGTGAAATAAACGGGTTCTGTTTCTCTATTGTCGTCGAAATTTGACAAACCTTACAGCTGTTTCAATTTTCGAAGATTATGGTTGTGGTAAACCGGTAATGCAATAACACCCCCCATTTTTCCCGAATAGACATTTTGCGCGTTCAATTTAATCTCATGTTTCTTTCTTAGCATGCATTTAGAACCTTGTTAGTACATCCACCACCTTCCCTTCGGAAAATGAGATTGACTCTCGCATCGGATATTCCAAATAGAAAACGTTTCCGGATTTTTGCATTTTCATTTCCATCTAGACAATTTCCGGTTGCACTTTTTCTAAATTGGATTTCAGATTGGTTTGCATTCGCGCCCGACACTCACTGTCCACTGGAGTGGTGTTACGACCGCTACTCCACAAATATACATTAGATCCACAAGTGACTAGGATAGTTTTAAATGGGTCATTGGAACAAGTGAAACGTTCCTGTGTTGTTGGAGCAGTCTCTCAAAAGTGTTTGACTGTCATGTCTGAAGCACAGTACAATGGTTTGTACTTTAAAATAATGAGAAAGACACCAAGTTTTTGTTCCAGATCGTGTGAATGCTGGAAAAATGAGTCTACCTCCAAGAGATCCAATTCTCTCTCAACTTCCCAGTACCATCTACGAGCAAAACAATTTCCCATTCCATCAAAATGGTGATATTTCGTATTGTGAGATTCCAAGCGAATCGGAACGTAACAAGCATGCTCATCTTCACGGTGACGCACAAAATACGGCGCATCAACAAAAGGTTAGTGAGCTGAAACGACGGAGGGATGATCATCAGAAGTGAATCATTAGAATCGAGATGAGAAACACTGCTGATGAGAGGAGAGATGTATATGTGCATGTGTGTGTGTACGAGAGCAAAAAAGGGATGAGGGATAAAAAAAGATGAGAGAGGGGCTTTCGTTTATTTAGTGAACTTGTTTTAACTTTATATTAAAATTTATATTTCATTTCGATCAGTTTTTTGGAAAGGTTAAAATATTCAAAAGAGAAGTAAAATATAAATTAGAGAATTTCTCATAACTAGACTAATAGTTCAAACTCTTAAAAAAAACATTTTTTGCAGGAGTACACACTTAGCATTTTCAACAAGTTTGTACGGAAAGCTTCTCACGCTGTATCAAAAAGTGATCCAAATCCATCTGCAGGTGCTTCGAACCCTGAGAAAATGGTAGCAACTTTCCTATTGTGCCATTTCGTACATATCTGAATTTCAGGCGTCCGGAGTGTATGCGCCAGCAACAGGGGGTCCTTCTTTTGCCAGTCGAGCAGCAGCTGGAAACAACTTCGGCGGATCGGCCAATCAAGTGAACAGTGCCGGTGCTAGTACATCGACTAACAATGTGAGCGAACCGAACAAGAATCGGCTGAGCATATTCAAAAGTGTGAGTGTCACAAGGATCCAATCACATTCCATTTCTTTCGAACGCTCTCTCACAAAAACGAAAACTTATTTTTTTTCCTTTTTGGTTGATTTTTTGAAATAGAAGGGGTTCTCCCTGCTGTCGGAGTCCAGCTTTTCGCTCTATTGAATTTTCAATGTGACACGGGCTTCTTTATTATGCATACATATACTTTTTGCCTGATACATTTTTTTCTTCTATGTCTACCCACAGCAGAACCTTTTGATGACCTTTTTGAAATAGACAAAATCTGGAACCCAGGGAGCCAAAATCGTGGAAGATGTGATTGGATGGAACTTGATACTAGTTGTTAGAAAAATATAGAATTGATATTGGAATGCTCAGAATATCACACAGGAAACAGGAATGTATAGTTCAATTTCACCCGCTCTATTTCAGAAAACCGATAAGAAAGTTGTCAAAGCTGAGCCAGAGAAGGAAAAGCTGAAGCCAAGAACCGATGACATTCCGACAACGTCGTCAACTCCTGTGGCAGTTGACACAAAACCGAATGGTGGGCGAAGCAACGAAGAATCAACGAAGACAAGGATAGGCAAAAGCGGAGACGACACACAGGAAACGTCAGGTATCCGGCATCCGGCAATTTTTTCGACAAAAATTGGCGACGAGGCAGCAGCCGCCGCGGCCGGAGCACCTTCGACATCAACGGCATCAAAACCGATAGAGTCTCCACCAAAAGCACTGTCAACATCATCACCAAAGAAGACGACGCCAACACCGACACCATCTACATCAACGACGACGGCTCCTGTTGTTAATGCAGTACCTCCACCCGTGATACATACAATAAGATCTTCATCTACTCCAGCGACAACGTCACAAGTAGCAGGTGGAGCTGGTGGAAATCCAAGGGAATCCTCTTGGCAAACTGCTGCTTATGTGTAGTTGTTATTTGATTCGATGTCGGTGTTCTTGGTTCTTTACTCATTCTATCATTTTACATTTCATATTTATTTCCATTGAATACATCTCGGAGCTAGTGTTTATTTTCCACTTTTATATGATTTTTTTTTCCAATTCGGTAGACAATTTTTCACTTTATCTTTACACACTTCCTTTTATTAACTGTTTTTTGTGCTAAAAACCTCATTGTCCTCACCAGTGTTTCATTTCAAGCTAGCTTACACTTCAACTTTGGGTATTTTAAGAGTCAAAAGTATGTCAAAATCAACAAGAGAGTGTCTCATCAAAAACCATGTGCTTCATCAAAAGAATCTGAGAAAATATGTAACAATAAATTATTATGTACTTTTTCCTTTCTAGTGTCAATAAATCTTACATGTCTTCACTATCTTATTCGATTCAATTCATCACAATATGAGAAGTTGGCCATCTGGAAATTGAATGCAAAAAAGAAAATGCATTCGTATAGCTGACGGGGGGCAGTGTTCGATGGCAAAGGAGACATTGTTTATATCAAAACGGGCAAGTGAAAAGAGATGGTTTTATCAACAAATTTCTTCATTTTCATATAAATTATTATTTGAGAACAATCACAACTTTCAAGCGTCAGTCCAGCTACCCACTTCTCTCCTTGAAAACATTGTTATGTGGATTACTTTACAGCTGCTACTAACCACCATCAATTTCGCTTTTGCAGAAATTAATGTTACAGTCACAGGTTATATAAGCCCAATCCAAGGTGTAGCTATTTCAATTTTTTTTAGAAGATATCCAAAATGGGTTAGAGAATTCCACCCTCCCAATCATACGAGAGGATACTCTAACCTTATTGCTCATGGGAGACACACAATTCCATTTTCCATGTGAAGAAGATAATGTTCAGTGCAAGTTGGTCTCAAAAAGACCTCGATCCAGGTTTTTCCTGAACAGTGTAAAATAACAAAAAGACTTTCAAAAAATCATGGCTTCTTTTTCAGAGACTGGAGTTTATAGACGGTGTTGAAGTGAACGAAACACTACGTCAGGGTCGGGATTCATGTACCAAAATAGAAAGCAGATTTGCGAATCGTGTGCAAAGACAAGCTTTGGATGCTCTTATTAGCAGTATGGATTATAAACCAGCGGCACTCGTCATCAATGGAGATTTGACTGATTTTGGACATTTACACCAGTTGCATGAATTCAGAGTTAGTATAAATACTTGACACAAAATTGATAAAACATCAGTTAATACTAAAAATTTCAGCAAGTCTGGTACAACAACTTCCCTATACCATTCATTCTTGGGTTAGGAAACCATGATTATCAGAACAATATAAACGATTGTGCATTAAATTTCTGTGCTCATACAATGCTTTCTTGGTATTTGTGTAGTTATAATATATGTTTAGAATTAGTTTTTCAGGTACACTGACTATGTGAAGAACATGTCTCTTGTGGCGGATATCCAGAGAAGAACAGTAAAGTTCGATGTGGAATTTACCGGAAGTTTGGCTTATACTGAGACAGTTTGTTCTAGTTCAAGTAATCTTTTGCTCTATTTTCACTCATCTTCATTGCAAATGTATATTGCAGGAAAACTATGTGCCTTCGTAATCCAACTCAACAATGCAATTGACTATAATGTGGAATTCTCATCTCTTTTTGTGAAATGGAATATCTCTTCTCCGATGAAATATCTTCATAACGAGTTGAACCTTCTTGGAGTGAGTGAAGTAAACTCTAGTGAACTCTCCTATCTTTTTTCTCTCATCTTCTCTTCTATATTTTTTTCAACTTTTCAGAGTACCTCTCTTCCAATTCTTTTGAATATGCACCAATGTGAAAGTATGCATATTCATAAGATCAAAATGATGTTAAGACGTTGGATGTCAACTGTGAAGAAAAGTTTTGAATCAAATCACAGAGTGCCAAGAATTGGAGCATTTTATGCACATATGCATCAAAGACATGAAGTGACCTTAGAGTGTATTGAAGGGTACAAAGTGCCTTTTGTGTACATTGGGAGTGTGCCAAATAATAGGTAGGACTAGGGACAGAAGATGGGACAATCAGAATCTTTTTTCCACAGATTCACCAAGTTTGACATGACCGCTTCTACAGCGACTATCACTGGGTACAAGGCTCGTGACAGTTTGATGTACAATGGGGAGATACTTGAGCAACTGGAGACTGTCGACTTATGGGGACCGTGTGTTAAAACGGAACATTTTAGATTTGAGGATCACGTCACCAGGAAAAGAAGAGACTATATTAGAAGACAACGCAATCAAGCTGATTTTTCATCGGATGCCAGTGCACTCTTCTTTTGAAAATAATAACTTTAAAAAAAGAATGTTACTTGATTTATTAATATAATGAATATTCTTCCATGTTGTACCATATGAAAAATTATAGTTTCTTAGATATTCCGTTTCGTCAGAATGATACCTAATTTATCCGTTGGCCAAATTGTTCCCGTATCTCGAACTGTCATATTCACCTGAAAACATCATCTTTCGTTCAGTTTTCCCTTTTTCCCAAAAAGAATTACCATTTTTCCGTGACTATCATTAACCGGTAGTGTCGTTTTGACAACATATTTTTGAAGCATTCGGAATGCTGTCGTCTTCAGTTCAAGTAATGCGAATCGCATTCCAACGCATTGTCTCGGTCCGACACCGAATGGCATGAATGCTTTTCTTTGTTGTTCGGTCAGCTTCTCAAACCTGAAAACATTGGTTGTTGACTACCATGGACCAAATATTGAAACCAAACCTCGATGGTCGAAAACAATCAACATCATCTCCCCAGATGTCTCGATCGTGATGAGGTCCCCATGGGTTGATTACAACCTGCATGTTTTCAGAGAACTCGTATTTTCCGATTTGTAAAGGTTCAGTGCAGATCCGAGTTTGCAGTCTGGAACGTCATACAGATTGAAAATGGTAACATACTGTGTCACTTACGGAGAGGCATGTGGAAACAATCGAAGAGTTTCGAATATGCAATTCTGCAACAGTGGAAGGGAACAGACAGTTTCAAAGTCTATTTTGTCCGAATGACTTTTGATTTCCTCATTAAAAATTCGTTCTTGAATTTCTGGATTGTGAGCCAAAAAATTGAAAAGAAGTGTTAGCGTATTGGCGGTTGTGTCAAAACCAGCGACCGATAGGAACTTGCACTGTGCAGTTATTTCCTGAAATAAGTTATGATTGATGTGTATTTTTTGTTTGAGTGGAGAGTGAAGTCTTATACTGTTTTTCAATCATTAGATAAACAATTTTTGCAAAATGTTTGAAGGACACAAACTCTAGTGTGTCGGACTAGAAGACTACAGATAACCGAGACTCACACCTGATAGGAGATACTTTTTTCGACTTTCACTTTCTTCATGTCTATCTGTCCCTCCGCCTTTTCCACCAATCTTTTTTCGTTGTGATGATCAAAGAAGAACTCCAAAAGACTGTAGTTGTCCGGTTCTTTCTCACTTGGCTTATTGTTGTTCTCATTAATTGTGCGAGATTGAAATCTTGAGATTAGATGAAGTAAATAATCCAAAAACTTTTGTTGATTTGCACTTTGTAAAAAATGGCCAACAAAACTATTTTTGAAAATTAGCCTCATTTCTGGGAAGAAATCTGCAAAGAATTCTAAATCTAGAAAATAATTGCACTAGTGACTCACATGTGATTTTCTCTGCAGTGGATTTTTGGAAATCTGAGAAAGCACCAAATGCATTGGAGAAAACCCCCAAAAAGTTATTCACCCGATGGTTCTTCTCCTTGTGACCATAAGCACATCGGGCTAACACATAAGAAGTGTGATTTTGAAAAAGACTGAAATAGAAACACTGTGTCTATATTTAAAAATCATTGTTCTAACCTGTGGGAATGATTAATCACAACACTACGACCGTTGGAAAGACTGTTCACGTGATCCAAGAATTCAGACACACACGTCTCAATAGTTGGGAACAACTGAACAAATATGATTAGAAAGTCCATTAAAAAGTATCATGTGACCCACTAGTTTCAGTTTCACAGTCGATAATCCATAGCTTGTCAGGGTACGAAGGCGCTTCCATCGTTCACCTTTCGCAGAAAACATGTGAATATTCTCTGATGTAATGGGGTCATCCGAAAGTACTTCCGGCTGAAAGATTATCATGTAATCGCATAAAATTTCTCCTTCAACTTTTGTTCAATCAAAACCAGTTCTCACTACAAAACTTACTATTCTTGAATGAAAACAATCGAAATGTTCTGTTGAAATTGCATGAATTAAGTCAACATCATTGGTCACTACGACAGGTGTTGCTCCGCGGAGCACAGAAAACGTTTTGTCACCGATAACAGAGCACATTCGTGTGAAATTTTCATGAGCTGCAGAGCTGTCCAGCCACATCAACCCTTTGATCCCAAAAATGTCAAATTGAGGGTTCAACCCTCGTTTGTGAAGATCATAATAAAGTTTGATGTTTCTGAAATCAAATTTTTAAAAATAAAGTTTTACTGACACAACTTACCTAAACAGTACATAAACTAATACAAGAATCGGAAGTAAGAACAGAAGAATCATCGATGCAGAGTGAAGAAGTGCAGACGCGTATAGTTGTTGGTTCAACAAACAATTCTGGCAAATCGAAGTGTTGATAGTCAGCAAAAAAAAAGAATCGAACGATAAGATAAGTTTCTGTGATTATTGTGGGGTAAATGATAACAAATAATACGTGAACCTAGGAGAGAAAGATGGGTGGGTGGATTGGAAAAGAAAGAGAGCGGTTTGTCAAGAAATTGAAGATGAAAACGAATGGCATACTTTGAGAAATGGGATGATCAAAAAGGTCTGTCTAGCGGAGAACAGTTTTCAAAAAGATAATGATGGAGATGATGACAAACAATAATTGCTGGGAAAACTGTGTTAGACTATTGCGAAATAAGTTTGCTTTTCAAAAGTGGAAGGAAGAAAAAGGGAAGAAACCCAAACAATGAAGAAGTGAATCAAAAAATCAACGGAAACCTTTCTTCATGAAATATTTATCAGCCAGGTTTTATTGACCATATAATTGGACGTGTTTTATTGAGGTTTTTGGTACATTGAAAAATAAACAATACGGGTATGATATCACTCATAACATATTAAAATCACTTTTTTTCTGGAACATGTTATGAAAACAGTATGGTTCATAGTATTTTGGTTTCTGGTGGACATGGTCTCTGAAAACGAGTTTTCAGTTCATGGATAATAGTTGAACGACTGTTCAAAACTGAGAGAACATCATAATTACAAAAACTTTGAAAACTTCAGAGTACCGGCATTTATAAGGTATTGTTTGATTTACAGTAATTTTATTCAATACTCGATTTAAAATAGAAGAAAGGACAACTTTTTAAAAATTACATTCACACCCCAACTTTTGAGTTGTCAGATTAATTTCAGATTGATTTTTTCCCGAGTCACCGACTGGTTGGTTCCAATCAATCGAGCACAGGAGTTTCCCATAACTGCAGCCTCGTCCAGTTAGATCATTGAAAACCTACAATTTGGCCAATTCTATCAATATTTTGGATACTCTACTTCTTCATTTTTACTATATCGTTCTATTGTCCTTTTTTTAATATTGAATTCTCCCAACTCTCCTTATACCGTAATCAGAAAAAAAAGCAAAGACATTAATTTTTACTATGAAATGTACCTATGACTTTATTATACATAATAAAACACTCATCAAACTGTGTCCATACCATCTAGACAATCATTCTATGTAGTGCTACCGTAGCCCTATCTGCATTCAGGTCTGTTTAGGAAACTTCAGTTCTTTAGTTTCCGTATCTCGTATTCCGTGTATTTTTTGTAAAGGATTGTTTTTGAGAGCAGAAAGTCATTTCGTCTCCATGGATAGACACTGCTTATAAATACACGTAATTGCCATTGCAGACCTAAAAGGTTTCTCTTTTCTTTTTCTCTTTTTGTCGTTATGAGGACCAATGATTTGTCGGGAAGCAATTGCATCAATACATCCTGCCATTATCCCTTTCTATTTCTTCAGTGGCTCCGTTTTCCACTTATTTCATATCTCACTATTTGTCTATTTATACTCAAAAACGTTTTACCTCTTCTATCCAGCCTTTCTCTTCTATTCACTTCCATATCTGTCGCAGCTGAATCAAAATTCAAACCATGAAAAGTTCCTTGACGGGTTTTTGAGTTGATTCACACGCACATTGGCACTTGACAGAGAGACTTTCGACGGCGTCGTTGAGTGAAAAATGTGAGCATTATTCTCGAGAGCATCATTGAATTCGAATGAGATTTCTTCTCATTTCACCTAGGGAGACATGGACGATTCCTCTCAAGCACTTTATGCCTATTTATGAGCCTTGAATCGGTATGAGTCGTGTCATTTTGAAGAGTTGAGAAATATTATAGAGTGTAAAACTTCACTTTTGATTTGAAAACATGATCGGCTACCAGGTTTTAGAGTATTGTTTTCTAAAATTCATTTTTTCAAAATTCCTTTTACAGTTATTTGGAGTCAACAAAATTTTCGAAAGTAAAACCCCTTTTTGAAAGTTTTGAGAAGTCCCAGACAATTTTACTGCGAATATCTCACAGTGAGAAACGCTAAAGATTATCAAGGTGAGCTCTTGATTTTCATCATACTCTCTTTTTCGACCAGCTGTTTTTGTGTCCGAGACACCCTCTTTTGAATCTATGATGGGTTTTCGGAATCAAATTTCTGTTGGTAAATCTCACAAGTTACTAGATTACAAACAAGGTGCCGAATTGTGGGGAGCCGTTTTCGTGGATTGTATTACAAACTGAGTAAAAAGAAATAAGTGTGTGTTAAGCATTATTCTTTACTGAATCATTCATCATTCTGGTTTCCGTTGTTACCCATTCCGCCCGTTGGTTTCTCTTTTTCTTTTTCTACTGTCAGAAAATTGTCTTCCGGTAGTGCGAATTCTGTTGCGCCCACCTCTTCTTTTTCTTATCCTGAAATATTTTCCTTCATTCCTTTTGTTTCATTTTCTCCGTGACACTTTCTGGATTGAATGCGAAAATTTGATGGAAGCGAAGGCACCGTTTCTTTTTTCCAATCTATTCCGGGACGGCACCCCGTCTTCTCGAAAGCCATATAGACAAAAATGCGAAATGAGCTGTCATTACCAGTGTTCACCCTTTTATTCTTTTTTCTTTTAAATGAGCTTCTCGCATCTTCTTCTCCTGCTTTATTTATTTTTTCTTTCATATTTCACAATCAATTTCACGATTCCAATGCTGACTATAGTCATAACCGGGTGACATTCAACTGTGGGACTTTATGCCTTCTCTCTTTCTCTCCTTCTCCCTTTTTTTCTTCGGTGCCAATCATTAGGCATAAATAATACCAAATCAATTTTCAAAGCGTGGGAACCACAAACGAAACTATGAGATTCCTAGCCCACGTCTTCATGCGCTGTCCACTCTCTCACTTTTGTTATCATACTTCTCACAATTTTCTTGGTTTTCTCAATCGAGTGCGTACTTTACTTTTTCGATTTCAGGAGTCGGATCCGATAGAACTTGGAAGAAGAAGGTATGTCGTACCTTCTTGATCTTATCAGTTCCTACAGGAACAATAGGAAAATTCTGCTTCTAATCGTTTATATTGCGTTATTCCTCGATAATATGCTACTCACTACAGTTGGTAAGTCAAGACTGTTATGGTTCTAAACTGGACTATTCTTGTTTAAGTACCAATTATCCCTGAATATCTGCTTCGAATGGAGCATCCAAATGAAACCGATATACTCTTCAGCCATGACTCTCAGAAACGTGTGAAGAGACAGGTAAGGTTTTATTTTGTTAGAATATTTTGATATCTGTGTTGGTTGCAGTGGGAAGATGATGACAGTTGGGATGTTCCATTGAAACTTGGTAGCCAATCTGAAATTGACTGGGAGGAAAACCCAATTGGCCCGGTTGGTCGTAATGAAGACAACAAAAAAGAATCACGCAGGAAAAATCAGAAAAACAAGAATCGTGAATACGATGACCGGTAGGAATTCAGTGTGTGGTTCAATAGTATACCTTTATTTCAGAAGAAAGTATATGTCACCTGCGGCCAAGAAACCACCGATAAAGAATGAGGAACCTCCGAAAAGAGTTATCGATGAAGCAGAAAGACATCGACTATTGGCTAGTGAAAATGTTCATGTCGGACTCATGTTTGGTTCCAAAGCACTGGTTCAACTACTGGTCAATCCGTGGATTGGTCCACTTACCAATAGGTACCTCCCGTGGCCAAAATAATTGTTTTCAACTTTTTTGTAGGATTGGTTATACATTACCAATGTTTGGAGGATTTGTCATTATGTTCTGTTCAACTATTCTTTTTGCGTTTGGTGACTCTTATTTCACACTTTGGTTGGCTAGGGCTCTGCAAGGTGTCGGATCAGCATGTACCAGTACTTCAGGTAAGGCAGATGGTACAAAAATAGGGTTTACATTGCAGTTTCGTAAGCACCCGAAGAATCTGTTAAGACATTCTGAATATTTGTTAGTATCGGCACAAACAGAGTGAACCTGGCTCACAACTTTTGTGATTTACATAACTCTTTCCTTAAAAAAGTTGGACTAGACCTGTCTATAATGGTCAAAATATGGAGAATTGTTGCAGAAAACCCTTGAAAATTGTTTTTTTCTGCCTTAATAAGAAAGCAAAAAAGATTCGATCAGGATGAGATTCGAACTCACGCGGGGAAACCCCAATGGATTAGCAGTCCATCGCCTTAACCACTCGGCCACCTGATCAGCGGGTCTCACTGGGTCGAGAAGAGTTGTTATACTCGCTTCATGCTGTCTCTTTCCTACTAGTCGCCGCTGACCCTTGTCGTCTGGCGCTCTCTCTCTCACGCATACGCGTACACAACACAACTTTTGACTTGTGGAAAGCAGACCACAAAATTGAAAAATTGAGAAGAAAAGTGTTAATTTTTAGGAATGGGAATGTTGGCGCAAGCGTATCCAGATGATTTGGAAAGAGGAAGTGCTATGGGTATTGCGTTGGGAGGTCTAGCTCTTGGAGTACTTGTTGGACCACCTTACGGAGGACTTTTGTATCAATGGAGTGGAAAAGAACTTCCATTTGTTCTTCTTGCTCTTCTTGCGTTGTTTGATGGATGTGAGTCAAGCAATATTCAACTACTTTTTATAATTTTAAAACTCAGCTATTCAATTTATGGTTCTCCAACCAAAAATTGACAGGGGAGAACCGGAAGGATCAACTATCAAACAACTGGCTAAGGATCCATACATTATTGTGGCTGCTGGTAAGTGGGAAAATACCCTGGTTGACTAAATAGGGCATTGACGTTTTCCTGAATCTGTGAATGACAGATAATGTTTTTAAATTCTGATGCAAGAAATGATGATTGACATTTAGGTGCAATCACTATCGGAAATCTTGGAATTGCTATGCTGGAACCTTCTCTGCCACTCTGGATGATGGAATCATGGGGAGCTAACTCATTGGAACGTGGAGCTGCATTTTTACCAGCTTCCATATCTTATCTGATTGGAACTAACATCTTCGGTCCTCTGGCTCATCGTATTGGAAGGTTGATCAGGAAATGAGAATCATGATATTCCAAAAGTATTTACTTCAGATGGCTCTCATCATTCATCGGTCTCGTTGTTATCGGTTTCAGTCTTCTCTCTATCCCGTCTGCCACATCAGTTGCTGGTCTCATTATCCCTCACGGCCTTCTCGGATTCTCTATCGGTTTGTCGTTGATCCGGTCAAAAGATTTTATGACTTGAGATTTATCTAGGTATGATTGATGCGTCGATGTTCCCGCTCATGGGTTACCTTGTTGATATCCGTCATGTCGGTGTCTACGGATCTATCTACGCCATCGCCGATGCCGCCTTTTGTTTCGCGTTCGCCCTTGGACCTTTCTTCTCCGGACCACTTGTCAAAAGTCTCGGATTCCCAACGTAACTGGAAAAAAGAATAAAAAAGTGTGCATGTTGCCATGTTTTCAGAATGATGTACATCATTGCAATCATCAGTTTCTTGTACGCCCCTCTGATGTTCCTTCTCAAGAACCCACCAGTCCTCATCGAACCAACTACTCAAACCCAACCAGTGGAGCTTCGTCCAAATGGAGACTCGAGAGTCACCAATGAGAATTATGAAAGAATCGAAGGAATGAACATTGCTGGACAAGTTCAACAGAACAATATGTATTCCGCAACGAGTGCATTCTAGATTTTTCCTTGAAATTATGAAGATTCGTATTTTTTTTTATTAACTCGTACATTTTTAACTTTGACTCAAATCACGTAATTTTTTTCCTCAAGTAATATTTTTTCAATGAGATTCTGACAATATTTTTTAATGATTAGACAAATCAATGTAGTTTTTTTCCATCATCTCAATAATTTTCAATTCTACCTATAATTTATAACATCGCATAAATTGTTCAGTAAAGTACTTTTCATTTTTCCTATCCATCCCCTCCTGACTTCCACTCAACTGAACTGTCAATCCACAAGTTGGCCATGATAAATGTCATCCTTCACTTTCTGGATGACACTCCCCAACGCCAGCCTATAATTACGGAATAAGCCAAGATATGCAAGCCAGATAACGCCATCTCGAAACAACCGCATCTGCATCAAATTGATAGATTTGCAAGTGGATCCTCTCCCCTCTTCACCAGATTGAGTGTTCCATCCTCTTGCAGAAAAAAAACAGAGAGTACCACCTAAATAAATATTACGCAGATGGTCGAAGGTGAAGAAGGACATGAAGACGATGCGAGGAGAAAGAGCGACAAGACTAGCATGTTTGAGGTCACTCGATTATCGAAAGTGGGTATCGGAATGGATGGGAGTAAGTGCTACCTTCTCACAGTCGACTGCACATTAAATGGAATTGTGACACCTGGAACGATGGACAAATCTATCGTTTTTGACCGTTTTCATAGCACATTCATCGCTTTCTATCTACTTGACAATCCGGGTAGACTTGTTTGAATTCAAAAAAAGGCTCTGCTTTTTTTCATACTTTGTGTAGGTTAGTTGCGTTTTCACATTATTATTTCTTCTCCAATTCCAATAATCATTTTCATATATGCATTCAGAATTTCCGAGATTAATCCAAATGCTTCAAGTGCCAGGCATAAACGACACATAAAAAGAGAATCACTTGAGACTATTATGATTTATTTTAAATAAGGTGAAGATGACCAATAAAACTATTGTTGTCAATTTTCTAGATAATATAGAAATATTCCTTGAATTTTTCCTGTCTCCGGTCCCCGTATCTATTTACCCCGTCATTTTCCTTCCCTTTTTCGATGAATCGTCGTTTTTCCAGTGAAAGAGGCCAGCTTGCAGCTTTGATTTTATCTTGGTCGGGTTCTTCAATCTTCTCTCTTTTTCCTTTTCCATCGTTACCGACTAGCGACAACGTCACACGTTTTCAATGAAGTTTTCGTCCCGTTATTCGCTCTTTTTTTGTTGTTCCCGACTCTCAAAGTCCGATCAGTTAATCGAATTAATTGAATTTCATATGAAGCTTAATTTGGAAAGAATCTTCTCATCCATAAATTATCGATGGTCGAGATAAGAAGTAATTTCCGAAAGTAATACTGGCCGCGACGGGAAACTTCTAACGTTCTCATTTTTTCCTATTTCAATTTTTGAAGGAATCATTTTTCTGATGTTCCTGAAAGTAATTCTGACTTTGTATCGCCCAACTTGCTTATTTTACTTTCTTCCTTGAATTCTACATCATTCAACTGTGAAAATGGAGAATTTTTCAATATAACGTTTCAAAAATCATTACGAGCCATGTATTCGAATCTTTAAATGACCAATGTCCCGAATCGAACAGCCATTTTCTTTTCAATTCCACTTCACAGCCATTTTCGAACAGTTTCTTTTGAAAATCAACAGGCATTGAAAAGGCATCGAACGGCAACGAAGAGTGAAATGACGGATGAGGATAGTGCGCGGAGAAGATGGAAGAAAAAAAGACGAACGAATATACATAAAGAACCATTTTCGCCAATTTTCCGCTCGCTTTAATCCTTTTCGGCCCTCCAACACACTGATCGATATGTCCAGTTCAAACATTTAGTGTTTTGTCGCCCGTCCGTTTGACGCCGTCTCGAATACCAATACCGCCGGTCATTCTGGCTTTTCTCCTCTCTTACTTTCAAAACCAAAGCCGAAACAAATGAAATAGAAATGAAAAAAGGAGGAAGACTCGTTTTCATTTTGTTCTCACACATTTAATTACAATTCAAAATCTTCATCATTTTCATCGGAATCAAACCTACCAAAATGCAATCATTCTTGCTTTTGACACTATCCCACGCCGTCGGCGGTTGTCTTCGCGCCTTCTTCCAAGGACAATGTTGATGAGTCACTAAGTGACTAAATAGTCCGACAAAGTCAATTTATAGGTCACCACAGCTTGTACAATCTGGTTTTCTCTCCTTGTTCTTGACTCATTCTGGATTATCAGGCGCTCGCATCGCAGTAGATATTCCACGAACAAATGTAAATTTCGTCATCGAATTTTCTTATTATTCAGATGATATTTATCATCCCTTTAACGTTCATGTGTTATTACAAAGTGTTGAAAACTTCTCATCACATCTTTGTCCTTCATTACTTCTTTCAACAAAAAAATCCGTAATACTTTTTTTTTCTTTCAAGGTCTCTTTTCAACTGGACCGATCCAAGAAACATTCTCCCCAAAAAATATACATTTCTCTACCTTCAAACATTTTTTCTGACACCAAATCAACCTAACAGATCGCTGATGATGGCATGACCTTCACGCATTCCACTTTCTTTTACACCTCTCCCAATATACTATGCCCTTTCTTGGATTCGAAATTAGCAAAAATCAAGCGGTGTGGGTTCTTGGCGGAGGTGCAGAAGGGGGTCCCATACTAACGCATAAACAACGCAACCTAAACAATGGTATTCGTGGCGGCGTCAAGTGCTTGCTTAAGGCTGTCAAACACGTATGCCAAGAACAATGGCCCGGTTTAATTTGAATAGGTATACAGAGAGGAAGCGGGGTGGTAGGTAGGGAGGCAAGTACCAGAAGCTTCGAATATATTGGCACACTGTATGTCTAGATTGTTTGCATTTACTCAAAAACCTAACGACTTCAAGCTTTTGTGTACAGTCTATTCAGTTTCATCCCCCCGTCGTCTATCGTTCCCATCACAGCGCTAACCAGCTACTCGTTCGATAATTGGAACACGGTTTCCAATTAACTCAACCAGCCAGCTTAGCCTTGTGGCCCCGAAACGTATGTCTGAAACCTGACTCCAACCCCTTTCTAATCAACGCGTTCTCTTTTTTACGAATATTTCGGTTAACGACGACTGACTTTGGGAAAAGTCAGAAATGAAGGTTTGTATCAGATGCATAGTCAGTCAAATGACCAGATTTGCATGTTCCGATTGACAGCCGACAGTTGCTAGAATGCGTTGCATTTATGCGATATCCACCCATTTACCCATTTTATTGGCTTGATTGTCCACTTGACTGCCTTTTTTGACCCAATCTCGGAATCCTTTCTCTATCATCAAAAGACTGTCATAGTCTCGAAATGTCCGGTTTTCCTGAAAAGCAGTAACCAAATTTGGACATATTCTAAGCGAAGTATCGTGAAATTCAAGCTTCTCGAGTTTTTTCGTTGACGTAGCAAGGCTGTCTTCATTTTTATCCCATTTACAACTTTCAAGTCACTATTCCAAGGTCCTTAGTAGTGTCAACTACTAAAAAGAAAACTGTTCTATATTGGCGAACACTCAATATTTTGGCAAAACATATGCACTGCACTTGACGTAGGCCCCATTGTCGAGTACCATTCATTCCGGAATGCGCGACTCTTGTTCTTGTGTCCCAGTGGTAAACTCTGAGAGGGAAGAAAAGTGCCTCTAAATCCTGACATAATTAATTTTCGAACTATCCTCCGCCCCTCGCCTACTTCTTCAAACCCTTATCCCACAAATAGACAACTCTTCAAAACCTTAATTGAAGACTTCACCATAAGCAATAAATGTTGTATGTCCTGGTGTTGGTACCACCCGAAATAAGCTTTGGTACCAGTTTTCATTTCCGCTCAGGTAGCTACTAATTAGCGGTTTCGGCTTCCAGGCTTTCAAAGCGGAGCATCCTTCCTTTTGATGGCACACTCGGTTTGTGTACCTTGGGCTTGATGTAAGCCTAAACTCCGTCTGTTTACACAAACCTTTTCTCACTTCTGATGTTTTTTCTACACCTTTGTTCCATTAAGAAAATGGGTACTACTAGATGATTTTGTTACACAACACCTAGCAGGTGCTATCAAGAAACAGAAAATAATGCACTTATTGTCGTATTGTCAGTCTTCTGGAGTGAGGTGAAGTGGGGGGACACAAATAGACAGGAAGATGAACGTTTATGACCTTATGCGCATGCTCACAATGAGGTGACTTATGCAAATTAGCTAAATTTCATCGTTCTAAGGACCAGCGGGAAGTTCCGGTAGTGATTGGTGCCTGTTGTGAGGAGGTTCCTTGCCACTCATAATATTCGAACACATGTCGCAAAACAGCAACAGCATGCCCTTCATTCACAAAACTTTGGTGAACGGAGTGTTTGTTCATGCAAGGTCGTTCAGTTTTTGTAAGTGATTAATGCTCCACTTTTCGTCGCAACATTGAACTTTTTTTCGATCTTCATGTTCAAGTGGTAAGAGATCTTCGATTATGGTTACCCACTTTTGTAGTTTGGCTATTCCTTCATTTTTTTAGTAAAGTGGGATGTTATTTCTATTAGTTCTACTACCTGACTGTAGTTATCAGTGCTCATTATCTCTCCACTTGTTATCGCAAACGGTTCGTCATTAGGTTCTGGCAATAGGGTATGTTTCTCTCTGACCCTTCCGACAATTTACGGTCCGCCGATCGTTTATGACTTTCGCTTTCTATCTTATCTAGCAAATGTATGAGAGTTCATAAACCCATACTTTTATTACTGAATACATCGAAAGGTCAGTCTGATTTGCCGCACAGCTATGTGGAAGCCGCCTTTTTATGGTTGTGGCCACATGTCCCATCACCAGACACCCCCTCCATAAACAGGGTATCAAGTTCCCAGAAGCCGGCCGTCCGAGCGCCTTTCTCAAGACTGAGTCTATCTCCCGCTTTGTCATCTGGACCCCGTACCATTCTATCCAACAAGACATCATCTCTAATCCCTCTTGTTCTTCACACAACAGTTCCGCGAGTTTTCTTGTCCGAGTGTCAACAAATACGTGTGGACCATATGCACTAGGCCAAGTGTTCATCATCTCGCACTGTTTGACCACGCCCCTTATCCGTTTGACTCTTATTCTGTTCTTCTTTCTCTTTTTAGGACGCGTACATCTGTGTAAGCATCTGTCTTCTGCATTATGATTATTATTATTGCATCGTTCATTAACATAGACTTGAACGGTGGCTCCGCGATAGACTCGTGGCACACCGTTTTTCTTTTCTCTCTGGGGACTGTCCGACCCTCGTTCTTTTGTTTTCTTTGGCTCATCATAATATAATTCTTTCGACAGCGTGAGGGGAGTCATTTACCAGCGTTTACCAAAATGTTCCCTTTCCCACTTTTGTACTCCCTCCAGTTAGTCACATCTGTCACTTCACTTTCTCGTCCTGACCGGCTATCCAGGAACTTTATTCACACGCTTCCCGTTTCGCATTGTTTAATTCTTGTCAATCTCATCTTCACTAGATTTTCTGATCTTCTTGAATTTCAATTTTAATCCGATTAAGCATGACGTCTCCTTCCATCTCTATCGTTCCAAAATTTAGTTCTTGGGTGCCGAAATCGCGCAAAATGCCAGTTATCTCATGATGAATCAATTTATTCGTAAATGTAATTGTTGTGCAATCTGCTGTTGAAAATATTGCTCTATCTTCCCCTTCTCATTCTCAACGCGCACATGACTGTCATCTTTGGTGGTGGTCCAACCACTCGAGATATACATCTCGACGCAAAAGTGATGAATTGAATGCTCCGCCTTCTTCGTTCCCCTTCTTCTCCTCCTTATTCACTTCCATTCGCGCTTTATTCTCTTTCATCAAAAATTATGAATTCAATTGTCATTTCCATTCTTTGCTCATCTCTTCAACATCACACAGAGTGAACATCTTCTGTGAATGAATCACTTTTGAAATTTCCTCTCCTTCCGCCATCTTTATCCTCAACCAACGTCTCATTGATTGCCACAAACAAAAGTAATTACTGTTTCTGCCGACCAATCATCCGGCGCTAAGTCGGATTGGCTAGTTTTAGACGATTCGCAACTTGACAAAAAACGTCATGTTGAATAGAAAATTGTTTTGAAATTGCATAAGAGGTGACAGATGGCCTCAGTTTCGGCAGGCAAAAGTTTTGACAGTACTTCAGATATCACGATTCATTTCCATTTCTAAGTATTCGTTTAATCTTCATAAGCTTTCATTTATTTAATTTCGAATTCCAAAATTGCAGAACCGGCCAATGATATCCCAAGCGGTCCGGACGTTTCTGCTATCCTTTGTGATAAGCAGTGTCTTCTGCTATGACATCAACACTTACAATGCAGATTATGGAGTGTATGTCGGAGAACTTTCTAGTCCGGAATCAGATATATCCGGACAAGTGTTTGTTGTGAACGCTACCACTCTTCAAATTTTCAACCTAACTTTCTCACCGACTCAACAAGACCTCTACTTCTGGCTTGATACCAAAGAAACACCAACTAAGGAAGGAGTGAAAGCACACACCTATGAATACGGAATCACACCACTCGGACCGTTCCCGGAAGACAACGATCGAGTTGTTGTTCACGTTCCAGAGAAAAACAGAATCGACGATTTCAAATCATTTTCCATTTACTCTTTCAAAACAGATGTGAGTTTGCATATTGGTGGCTAGAAATCAATTTTTGATTTGCGTGAGTACTTCTAGTAATGTGTCATACATTTTTTTTTCAGAAAAACTATGCATCATTGGTTCTCCCAGAAGGACTGAAAATCCCAAAATCTGTTGCGCTTACTACTGAATTTTCCGGAAAACGGTACAGCTTAAGATCAGGACCCCTCTATGTCATCGACCGAAGAACTATCAAGGTTTACGGATTCACTTTTGAAGGAAACAAGGCGCCAAGTACGTTCAAAACATTTTCAGGTTGAAATCAAAAACACCTGCTGACGTCATGATTGATAACAGTGATTAAAATTTCAATATTTATTTTTTCATTAAATCACATATCAATCAGTACTGACGGTTTAGTAGAATTTCAATTTTGTTAAAGTGTAGTGTCCATCTTATCAAAAGTTTTAATTAGTGTTGAATCAGCAGAAATCGGAAATCACACTTCTCGAAACAGAACGTGAATTATCGAACATGCAAACTTGCAGAAACCTATTTCTACGCTGGTCGTGGTGCATCGGTATCTTACAGTTCCGGCGTCAAAGTGGCGATTCGCGGGAAGGACGAAAAGGAGTAAGTGTTCTTTGACAAACACGCCACCAAAATGTTGCGAGTGTTTCTTGAACCGGCGGGCGAGCCAGCAGAGGATGACCTCGTACCTGATTACACACACACCATTCACTGGTTTATAGTGTTAGACAAAAAACTAGACGCAGACATAGGGAGGCGCAATTTTACCGCTCTCAGCAAATCTTTCATATTACTTCGCTCTTTTTTTCGCTCTCATCTGATGATAAGAAAATCGTCCCACCTGCTGTTTCTAATCAGACCAGTTAATTCTGCGTTCCGATCCGATCCCCCTAGTAGAAATGATTGTCACAATTGGTGAACAGAAATTCCGGATACGGGACTCTATCGTTACACATTTAATATCCTTATTCTTTCTAGCAATATCGTAAGTCATAGTTTTATTATCTCATCCGATTTCTCACATTATTCAAATTGAGTACTTTTTCAGGATAAGTGAGATCAGTGAAAACTACCGCGGAGGAAAGGACATCATTCTTGAACTGCCGGAGAATTATGATATATTCCACATTGATTGGATCTCAGTGTATTGCTACAAATACCGGGTCAACTTTGGATCAGTCCTGGTTCCGACAGATGACACACTTGCTAACCTCCCACCTTATGTGCCGTCATTCAAAAGAGTGAGTCAGCTGGAAACATGTGATGAACTTATTCGAATCAAGTGAAATCATTTCAGAATTCCGATGAGAAGTCAATGACACGTGGAGTCTTGAAGGGATCCGCCGAGAGGAGAAATTTCACCTTCCAACTAGGAGACATAGAACACATCAAGAATTACAACGTATTGTTGACCACCCGCACTGACAAACTGATAGCATTTCTTTTGCAGGGAAACCTTCGGTCACCGAAATATGTTTGGCACGTGAATAGCGTGATGACTCCGGATCTCTACTTGATGAGAAATGTCACTTACAATTTCAAGTGAGACACATTTCGTCAAAGTTGAGAAACAAATGTTGCTTTTTTCAGTGTGGAAGGAGGCCGTGAAAAGATGATCCCAGAATTCTACAATCCACTTTACATTGGAGATGATGAGAACGGAGGATACAATGAGCTGTCAGAAAATGAAATTGAAAAAGTCACAGTTTACTCTCCAGGACCAATCGAAAGCAACACTGGACCACTCTGTCTCTGGATGCACAACAAAGGTATATTTCATCTATATTCGAAGGTTTCCAGCAAAATTCATGCTTTCAGATAAGTCTGCTAACGAACCGGATACGTTTTTGGACTGTGATGGATGGCCAGAAGATGTTCACTCATTCGCATTCACTCCAAATGAGACCACCCCATCTGTTCTTTATTATAACGTATGTTCGATGCGGAATTGCGCATATAAACATGATGAACATCATTTCAGAGCGGAAACAACTTCAATATGGGAGGCAGAATCTTCATTGTTGATGAGCTACCAGAAGATATCGCGGATAGTGCAGAAGTGCCGTATAACCGCGAGAAATGGCACACTTTGGCTTTGAGCCGTCAGCGAGCCGACAAAGTAAACGGAGGAAAAGCAACTCTTGCTGCAGTTTTTCTGATTATTCTGACTATTATGATAGCCTAAAAGTATTCCGCGTCTCACTATACCTGTAACATACAACGTCTTTTCAGTTAGATCTCTCCCTCCACTTCTTTCTCTTATGTTTGATTTTCAATCATTGTATTACTTATTCGGGACTCATCATTTGCTTTTTTGTTGTCAATTCTGTCGTTTAACCGTTGGGAAATTGCCATACCCCAACCTGTTCCAGTAGGTATTTTTTTCGATTCTATACGAGATTTTTATATTTTCTTTTACTCGCTTTTTCATATTCTACTGCTCTTTTGTGAATAGTGTCATTCTTGAGTTGTTCGAAAACATTGTGAAAATACAACTCAATTTATTATTGTGTTTTAATAAACATATTTAAAAATTACTTTGAGAAAATACAAAAATACAACGATTTACTGTACACATTTGATAATTTCGGAATGAAGAAGATTGGAACCGGCAGTACTCGTTCAGAATTCGTTAGTTTTGTTCATGATTTCTTGCAAAGCAATGGTAGCGTAGCTGACAACTGAAAAATATAATGGTAAAGAGGTATATCACTTTTTTAGTCATTAATGGAGAAAAAGGACGTTATTCAAAGCTTTAGATATTCAAACCTGAATGACTAGTCTACTATCTACTGGGTGTGGGAACATTTTCCGAGGGAGATTGAAAAAAGCATTTCAGGAAAGGAAAAGTTTCGAAGAAAATGTATTACTTACGCAAGTTATACCTCAAAAATTAATGTTTGCATGAACATTATTGCATTTTCGAATATTGAACTGTCTGACTAGGGAATAATGTATATCTGGTATGAAGTTTTGAGTGCGGACAAGTGCAATCCTATCGCGAATTTGACGAAGAGCCCAAATTTGTTCTCAATTTCTGCTAAATGACCCTACGCCTCGAGGTATTCTTGTTCGAATTCTCAGTACTAACCCACATAGATATGCTCACTGACGCCACAATCATAATTCTCCATTTCCCCGCATTTAATGGGAACTAAAAATGTTGATTGGTGGTCAAGTTGTGTACGGCAGTGTTCTACAATTGAGAAGATTGAATCCGCACTTCACGGTTAGGGACTACTCGACCACCAACCAACAGTTTCGTTGTCCATTAACAGGGTTCGACTATCCAAACTTTTTTGAGCGCGTCATGGTCATTAATCAGAATTAGGCGATGTTTGCGGTTTTTAAATTTTTATTGAATTTTGGCACTCCTCTTCTAAAACATCAAAACAGTTCTCTTTCAAACTGTTTTGATAGGTTCCTAGCTGAAATTTAATAAGATAGCTGAATTACGCGAAAAATTAACTAATTAAACTTTTTTGTTCTGCTTAAATGAAAAGTCTAAAATCGAAGAATTCACAGTCACTGAGCATCAGTTCCTCGATAAAAACTCATTAAAGTTTGAAATTATTATTCGGACTTACTTTGTTCCTCTTGAAAAATCGAAATGTAGGACGCGTTCAGTTTCTCAAATGCAGACATCAGATTTTTCGAATTTTTCTGAAAACATTCCACTGTCCAAATCTCATACTTTCTTCACCGACCTCAAACAATGAGAAAGAGTTTCTGAACTCCAGATCAATGACTTGATCAATCAATGCAGTCGAATAGTGACGGAGATAGTTCTTGACAAACAGAATCAGTGGGGATGATCGCTGTTCTTCTGGAGAACTACTAAGTTGCTCCTGAAATTAAAAGACAAGTCTGAGTTTTTGGACTTCCTACTTACAGAAAACGTTTTTACCAGTTCTCCAAATGATTTGACATCTGATAGTGTTTTCTGTAAGTTTTCATTTTGAGACTTATTTTTTTCTGTTATAATACTTTATGCTCTTCTGTGAGATGCTCTGGAACTTGCATTTCCCTTTGGAGATTATACGACCGCTGAAAAAAATAAATGATTTGAAAGATACACAAAAATGTGAACCGGTGAGAAACACCTAACTAGTAGTAAAAAAAGATTCTGATGTGAGTTAAGATGTGAAAACTGATGGAACTGAATTTAGGATTTGTTTGTTTTCTAAGCGTGGGCAAAAGGAAGAAAACAAGAGAATTCTGCCTTCGGACAGTCCTCTGTCCCGTGTCAGGCGGTAGAATAGAACGAAAGCTTTTGTCTTAGAAATGTTTCCCCAATACTACGCGTTGGTGTAAAAGCTCATGATGAAGTTGGTTTTTGGCTCTTATAATTGTTTTTTTGGGAATGGATACAATCGAACGATACAAATCATGAGACATGGACAGTTTTTTTTGAACAATCATAAAATTGTGATCATTAGAAGAAGCGAATAAAAGTACACTGAATACTAACTATTGGGAAAAATTAGCAATAAAATAATGCTAAATCAAAAAATATCATGTGATTGCCAGATACCACTGAATTGACAATTTCAGGAATAATTAAAAGTGGATGTTCTGATTTTTGATTTTTGAAAAATGACAATCATATTCCCTAACCATTAAAACAATACCTGAATAATCTGCTGAGCCAAATGGAAATGTTGAGGATTTCATTCACGAGACGCCACTGTGACGACTCTTTCTCCGAATGCGTGCCAGAAGAGTGGAAAAAAATTTATGGCAAACGTGGTGATGCTAGAACCGAGAGATGAAGCACCCAACAATTATCTCGTTTGTGTTCACTTTCATGCCGCCACCACCGACACCGAGTTATTTTCATTGTTTTTGAGACAATCTACAATGAAGAAAATTGGATGAATCATATTGATGTTAAAAAGTGGCTAATCTGAAAAAAGTAATTGATGAAGTGTTGCTTTAAAAAATTGAGTATGATTTTGAATTTCATTTTTTGCACAAGTTAAATACATATGTACTTTAGCATGAATGCTATTGTCGAGTAGAATGGTTTTAAGTCTACGGAGAAATCAGAAATTCAAAGTTTTCAGTTCTTAGGTTCTTTTCCAACCCTTGTTCAAATCTTTCTTATACTTTTTTCTGCAATAAATCTCTGAAGTGCCGCTTTGAAGTTAGAATAAAATTGATTTCACACTGACAAATGAAATTATACAAAACTGACTATGTAGCTGACTCATGATTATTGTTTATGTTCAGGTCACATTATTCTGGACTTCAACGTCCAGAATAATATAACCAGAGACATAAACAAATAAAACAAAAACTTCGAGGGCTCGTTCGAAATTTTGTACATTGATAATTTCACCTGTGCAGTCAGGTAGATAATCTGCTCGTGTTTTTTTTTGTTTTATCACTCAGAGAGTCAATGCTTTGGATATTGACCTGGAACCTTCATAAGCGTCGCAAAATTAATCGATTTTATTTTGGAATTATGCATTCCACAAGTCGTACTCTGGCATTGTAAATACCAAACACAGAAATATAAAAATATCTGATCCAAATCAGTAAAAGGAGCAAAGCTCCACCCTTCTAAACCCCTTTTTCAGCTTTCCCGTCGTCCTTTTCCCTGGAATCGCCTTCTTCTGTTTCGTTCTTGACTGTCCTGTTGCGTCCGCGCTCTGCTGGACATTTCTCTGCGTAGCGACTCATTCGCCTTGGGATGGGTGGTCGTCGGCGGAGGCAAATTCAAACCAGTTGGAATGATGATGAACTCTTTTTCCTCTGCCCTTTTTAGTTCCCTTTTTCTCTAAATGAATGTATTAATTTAATATTTCTCCACAAAATTTTTTGTAATTTTATCCCTTCTCTCGTCCCTTTAGGAAGCTCAAAAGCCCACTGACAACGTGGCAATTAATAGTCCCAAAATTATTTCAAATGTACACTTTAATCAGTGTACAAGTTCATTCATAACGTATTCCACCTATAATAAAACACTTTTACACCCTATGTCTTTTGGCTTTGTTTTCTTTCAGACTCCTTCTTCTCCTTTCAGATTTCTTCTATTAATTAGCTCTGAAATCCTTTTCTGTTCTCTTCTCATCTGTCACTCTCTCGCTCTCTTAAAGTCTACCCAGCCTGACTTTTGAGTTCGATTTTTGAGTTTAAAGGAAAACCTTTTCTTTGGATTCACATCAGATTTAACGAAAAACGTTTTGTTGATTTATACCTGCATTAAAAGTGTTGGACACTTTCTAGACCAGATCTATGTATTCTTTAACTATTGGCATCAGAAAACAATTTGTGAAGTCATACCAAACCTTCAAAGGAGGTTATCAAGAACGATGAAATTTAATATGGTGCTCTATATTCATCATAACATTTGTCTCATCAAGCCCTAGCAGTCGTAGAATAACAATTACCCCACCACATCAAATTGTTGTCATTTTTCTTCGTGGGAGGTCTCTTTTCTTTTCGGCACCGCGTGGGTATGACCCGCTCAAGGCGGCACGACCTTTACCCTGCTGCCGCCGCGATGTATCACGCAAAACTGTCGTGGAAGCCACACTTCTGTTTCTCTCCTTCACTGTTTGCGTGTGTTTGATAGCTTTGAAGATTTCCTTTTTTCAAAAGCTTTCCGTTTTTCAGATGCTTGCCGTTTCAATTCGTATTGTTTGTCTTTTTCCATGCCTGATTCATTAGTTTCTACCAACTAGTCTCTTTTATTTTTCTTATCTTGCACACGTCTCCGCACGGTTTGCAAAACGTCAACTTGGCAAATTTTTATCACTCATGAGCCAAACATTTGGAATGATTAACAAGCAGTATTAGTTCTCTCTTTTCATTTCTATCTGACTGGGTGGTCCTAAAAGTCTTTGGAAATTGCACCCAGCACCTGCAGACACTGGCCATATCTCTCTTTCTCTGGATTAAATCTCCACACAAATTCATTTCAATCAACACTGTCTAGAGTGTAGGTTGTGCGGCTCGAGTACAAATCTTGGAGAAGCAGATGTGCGCTAAAACGAGTCGTATAACATTGGAAAAGATTATTGGAGTAGCGCATAAACAACGCGGACCATTTCTGTCATCTCAATTTTATGACCCGCCCTGTACATTTTCTCGTTGCTAGCTCTTCATATTACACTATTCCAACCAACAAATAACAACGGATGGATCGTTTTTGTGTAATATCCCAAAAACCGACTCTCACTCAGATAAATAACCTAGCAAAACAGATCATTTGGAATAATAATCGTATAACTGATAACCTAACTTATCACTACAACAAATATTGTATTGGGCATTGTTTATTTGAAAGAGTGGGCATATTTGAGATTGAAAATTGCAGAACCTGCCGAATGAAGTTGACAATAATGAATTAGTCTATTTGCTGGTTGCATACTGTAAAAAAAGAAAGGAACCATCGTTGTGGTATGGGAAATTTCTGTTGTTTTGTACTCCAAAATTTCTCCATTTCTTTGGTCTTTGTTTTCATTCACACATTCCTTTATCTTCTCTTTGTCTTGTAGATTTCACGTACAGACAACAATGAAAAAGTTAACTTGTCCTTTTCGTTGCGTGTGGTCGCACTGTTGACCTTCCTCAAATGTACTAGCAAGGGGGTTTAGCAAGGAGGTATATGAAATTTTATCAGGTGTCTTCAAGTTTCTAAAAGTTCCGCTACTCCGGTATGAGAGTTTCCAGTTTAGAGCTCACATCTGTAGTTTTGTTTAATTCTTAGCTTATATTCAGTCTTGTGTTCGAAAACATCACAGGTGCTATGCATAAATTGACCATCCATTTTCTGATCTTTTTTCATACTTTCGACATTCAATACTTCACATTTCTGGCTCGGTCCTTTTTCAATTAAGAACTGAGTCTACTGTATCTACATCTTAATCCATCTAATCAAAAATTTGCACCAGCTCAAATGGGGACTAGTGCTTTCGTTACTAGATTGAAAATAGTTCAAAAGATCAGACAAGCTGATGTTAGCGGTCACTTTGGCTCCGCCTCTTGGTGGGCGGAGTATGATCAGCCAACTCGGCACTGCCCGGAGGACTCCTTCATTTCATTCACCCCCCTCCATCGAGGCTTGCCATATCCGCGGAGAACCTCATCTGCCTCGACTGCGATACCCCCTGCCACAAATACACCAAACCGCGAGACGTTGGCTGTCTAGGAGAGGACCATCGGTCAGGTACGTCTTCTCTGCATCTCTCTGATGACCTTTTCACACGGGGATTCGCGAATTAGAAGCGCATAATAAACCATTTATATAAGCTTGGCAAGTACCTTGTGCATATTACTCTTGGTTGATATTATTGGGTTATTTGTTACCTAAAATATTTTTGGGATGGTGTGAGTCCGTTTTCTGAGCAATGTATAGGTTAGGCCTCTGGATTGACAAACTGCGGTTGATTCCCCATAAAAGGAAGGCGACGGATAAAAGATGGACCGCCTATTTTGTTTCCAATAAAGCCTCAAATGTACATTCAGTGCTTTATGCCATCACTTCAACATACCATATCGTTTTTTTCTCCTTTATTCTTTCCATTCTCCTTTACCACGCAATAGTATTTTTCTGCGAACGATAAAACATCCAACACGATTTTCTTTCTGTGTGCATACCGAAATGAAAACTAGCGAATGGATTTGTTTGTTCCCTAAAATATTGATTCTTTATTTCTGTCATTCTGACCATATGTATTCTCTGCGCATCAAATTTTATTCTGAAAAGATACTTATATTCAGAATGGAGATGAACGCTCCCATCATAATACTTCCGTCATGTCATTCACCACAAATGGAAAAGATGAATGGTAGCTTCACACAAAAATATTAAACGTATTCATTGAGTAAAAACAGTTGACACCAGATAACAGGCAGCTGCTCTACCTCATGCTTACCGGTGGTAGAGGCGGTCTTTCTTATTGAATGGAAAGAAAGCTGAAAGCTCGGTTCTCTGTATACTGGATCCTGGTTAATGTTCGTAGTTGAGTCTCAGTATCTCCTGTCTCATCTCACACCATTGTTTTTGATAGGAAACCTATCACGCTTTGTCACTCAAAATGTTGGCATTGCCAATGGTCAAAACACGCTCCGACCAGAGACTTCTCTGTGCGTTTCTCTGATCAGAGTGCCAAAAGGTTAGATAAAGAAAAGCGGAGAAAGAAGACCGCGACACAGGACGATAAAGAGAAGAAGAGGCAAAAGAGACGGCAGAGACAGAGAGAAGTATTATACGAGAGACGTGAATGCGTGTGTGCGCTCGTACTCCTCTCCGCCGGTCCGAGTGTCCCTCCGGCTGTCCACTAGCATTCGGTTTGCGCTACATTTCTGACATGAGGACATTCCTCCCCTCTTCTCAGTAGTTCAAGGCAAGAAAATCTACTGGTCAGAAGTAGGTGAGTGCAAGGTTAGACAGCTACCGTATTTTCTTTTGTAGTTTTGCATGATCCAGATTTGCTTTCAATAGTTTCTGATATTGAAAACGACTAAGATACCAATCAATCATAATTAGAAAACCAGTAAAATTTGTTGTGAACTGTAGCCACTTTGATAAAATGTTTCATTGATGCTAGACAAACACTGGGTCATGATGAATGTGTTTTGTCCTACATTAGTCTGAAAATACAGTACCACTCAAAAGGTTGGAACATTTTACTGTTTGCTGTTTAGGTTGAAAATGATGAACTTTGAGAGAATGGGACGGTATCATTGGTTGCTTCATTATATTTGTAGAAGTTATAGCTCATACCTAGAACTGTATTTTTGAAATTGACTTTTTTTGCAGCCATTTCTTGACAAGTTACGGGTCATCAAAGTGAACAGCTCCAAATTTCACAAAATTTCAATTACACTCAAAGTTGCTTGGCTGACCCTTAACTTGTCAGGAAGTGTCCGTACAAAAACGTTTGTCAAATGAAGAGAGAAATAATGAGTGTTCATTTAGATCTTGGGAGTCACGATCGGGAACATTAATTTTTCTACCATGGGTGGTCAACTGAACTGAGATTATCTTCTAGATCGGACATTGTACGGATATGTGTAAAAAATCTTCTATGCTTAAGTTCAGAAAGTTTGACTGAATCTCAATAATTTGATAGTTGATAAAGGGAACATTGATAATACAAACAATTAGATCAGCGACAGTTTAATCAAATTTTACATGAAAGATCCACATTTTGGAATACATTATGTCTGTCCCCAAACGGAAGCATCTTTATGAACATTTGTCTTAATTTCACCAAACTGGCAACTCGCCAGTGACTCTTCGAAACTTTATCAGAAGCTGAAACGTTCAAATAGTTCCACAGAATAATTCTATGCCTCAGTTTGGCGCTATTTATAATTTAATTCTGTGTTTAGCTATCAACGGACTGAGTCATTCGGAGATGATTTAACTGGTACATTGCTCAAAGTTGAGGAGCTTCGATGATAGAGTGCGAATGTGCATGAAAATTATCCATTTTTAGTAGCATTAATGTTTCATGAGAAAAACATTATAAGGATTCCTGTCTGAATAAGAACATTTTTCTTAATCTGAAAGCTGTATTTTTCCTTCATAATTATTTGAGATTGAATACCTTTGTTGTACATCAACCTTTTGGTTTCCTCGATTATTTTGCTTCTTTTCCTTTCCTTTTCTCTCAGTTTCTCGCTTTTATAACTTCCAGTTTCCTATATATTCAATTTCAGAATGTGCAACACTAGAAGAAAATCAAATGCTCTGCCCCCAGAACTCGTCAGAGGAAAAGTAAGTAGTTTTTCAAGAAAAAAATGTTTACGAGCTTTAGAATATT
This sequence comes from Caenorhabditis latens, assembly GCA_002259235.3. Classification (NCBI taxonomy): domain Eukaryota; kingdom Metazoa; phylum Nematoda; class Chromadorea; order Rhabditida; family Rhabditidae; genus Caenorhabditis; species Caenorhabditis latens. The sequence continues at coordinate 14,693,611 of CM056097.1, read as the reverse complement.
TTTCAAATCTTGGAATTACAACAAAAACTGTTTTCACCTTACTTACAGAGAAAACCGCAATCTTTTCGACGAAGGTTCATATCAATGGAACCTGCAAGGAACCGGCTCGAACTCAACACAATGTATCCGTCTCCTCCCCCAATACCCGTCGTAAGTCATAATGTCTTTTATAGAAAATACGTTGATCAGGGTGTGATTTTTTGTATTCAAGATTTGTTGGGTCCTATCATTATTTCAATAACACCACCTATGGGGTCTGTCGATCTTATTTGCGAAGTTTCTACTTGTATCTGGTATATCTGCTGGTGTAGTGGGAAAATTATTCCCAACAAAAATTATAGCGGCGCTGCCAAAATTCAAGGAATTCACCTAGTGCTCCGGTTTAATCAAATTTTCGACTGCTTACCTCAAAAAATCATACTTTAGTTTTGTCCAAAAACATTTTTTCAAACTTCTTTGGCACACTTGATTGAAAAGTTTAGACATTCAGTGTAAAAACCTAGTTAAATATTATTTCTGCTTTCAGAGGAAATGTCTGCGAGCAGAACGCTCGTTGTCGTCAAAAATAAGAATTGGAAGGAGCACTGTGGAGAAGATCGACCACACAAACATTGATGAAAAACAAGAAATTGATCACATCGTGCAGGTATCAAAACACTTACTAACTCTAGAATCAAGGATTCCCTAAAGCTTTTTGCTTACAAGGGAATGACATAGATTAGAACGCAAAATTCATGGCATTGATGTTAGATGAACCTCAGCAAGATTAGAATTATATGTTTTAGGATACAGCAATTCTTTTCAAGAAAGTTGCTCTCATTTTGTAATTTGTGCTCAATTTTTTGGTCTATTCCATTGGGGACATTGTGACTTTCCTCATACTGAAAAGTTTCATGGAATTCAAACTGTTGTGAAAAGGTGAAGAAGTATGCTACAAACTAACTCACATTCAGAACTCCAACTGACCACAAATCAAACCTAGAATATTACGCGTGAAAAATGAACAGTATTTATAGAATCAGAAAATGGTCATCTGGTACAAAGTATTCGGGGAGCCACGTTTATTCGATCCCCCCTGTCTGATCAACTGGGAATATATATGTATCTATAATGTTTCGGTAACTCTATGATTGCTGATGAAACAAATGCAATCATAGTTAAAAAAAAACAATATCGATGTATGCATGAAGTTGGATTGAAAAATTGAAAAACTGGCAATAAGTCTCTTCTGTTAATTTTTTCAAGAAAATTTTGATCTGTAGTTTTTTTTTTGGAAACAAAGTCGTTGAACCTGAAACATGTAGTTCTAGCCTCGGTCAGGACATTCTTATATCAAAACATGACCGAGAATCTCGCGTTTTACTTCGGATTATTCCCTTGCGAGTCAATTGAGACAATAGTTAACGTTAAGCAGTACGCACTTTTGCACAAATAACGTTCAAAAAAAAGTTCTGTTTCAGCAATTCCAACTGAGAAAAGCAAAAATCAAAAGAGAGGTCATTGGAATGCCCACTGGTTTGTTTCGAAGAAACATATACTCATCACACCGAATTTTTCAGACGCGGATTTTGATGAAATTGTTGAACACGTGTTCAACAGGATGGGAGAGTTCGAAAACTATCTCAGCAAGCGAGGAAAGGAGCGCAAAGCCAGTGCAGCGCAAGGCAAAAAACAACTGCTTCAGAAGTACGAGGCTGCTCTTCCTGAGGAAAAGAACCGATGTGAAAAAGAGTGAGTTTCAGTGTTTAAACATTTTTTTCTCAATTAAATATTTCAGGATAGAAGACATTCTCAACAAATCATTGGATTCTCACATTTTGGTTGGAGACAAAAATCGAATTGAATTGAGAACGTGAGTTTGGTGAGAATAACCTTCAAAACGTTGTCTTTTTCAGGAAAAACAGCAAAAGATCGCTGTTTCTCAACAAAAATCAAGAGCCAGAAATCAAAAAACTGAAGCTGGAAATTGATTATACGGAAATTGAGAAAAATAACACTCGAGATGTGAGCGGGACCCATTTAGAAGCTCGGAGAGAATTGAGAGTTAAAGCAGAGGTGACTTTTCTAATTGAGTCATGATTGAGAAACAATTTTTTTTACAGTCTTGTTGCAACTGCGTTGGAGGAAAATGCGACAAAAATTGTGAATGTGGACAAATAAATAATGGACTCAAGAATGATACTATTGTAAGTTCAAAGGATGGAATCATTTTCATTGCTTACTATGTTTCAGTACGATCCTGATCACATTCGCAATTTCAGTTGTTCCATACAGTAAGTTCAAAATTTACCCAGTTAGAGAAAATCATCTTTTACAGCTGTGCATGCAAAGGAAGATGTGGGAAAACGTTTCCCGAGCCGCCAGAGGACTCGACTGAAACAGTCCTTCACAACTTTCCGCAGAAGGGGTTCGTCAGCCGGGCTCTGCAATATTTCGGCCAAGGTTAGTTTATCTTTTATGTAGTTTAGGGGGGAAAGCCAGTCTAGAAAAAATGACAATGGCGGGACTGACTTTATTGTTGAGCAGAAGCCGAAACAGAGGCATATTGTTTATGAGAACAGTTTAGTTAGGATCGACTTTTGGCAATGAACAGGCTCCCTATTTTCAGGAGAAACAGTAGCTACCATGACTGGTAGTTACTGTCGAGTTGGATCCCTTCAAGAAGACGATAGCTATGCTATCGACATTTACAACAACAACGAAGACAGGGAGTGCATTTTGGAATTATTCAACCAAAATAAAAGACGGGTTGAATCAAAAAAATTGAAGATGTTAACTGAGGACATTAAAAACACTTTGACGGTATTATTTAACTGTTGTAAAATTATTACAGAAAACTAGATTTCAGGGTACTCTCGGGACAAACATTTGTCTTGATCCGAGATTCGAAGGGAATCATGGACGATTTTTGTCATCTTCATGTCTCGGAAACGTTAAAACCAACTTGTAAGTTTCTTGGTAAATTAGTTACTAAATAATATTTGAATCATTTAGCGTTTACCGAGGAGGTCTGGCGCCCACCAACATCAGTGTGATGCTGACCTCGAAGATGCCTATCTTCCCGAACCAAGAGCTCAGCTTCTTCTATGGATTTCCATACGTCACCAAACAATTGAAGAATATTTGCCTGTGTGGTGAACTATGCTGCATCACCAAAAGGCATTTATTCCCATTTATCAGAAGGGATCATGTGAGTAACTAAAAAGTGCATGGAATCAGATAGTTTTGTATGCAGTTAATGAGAAAATTAGCTATCAAAATATATATTTTTCCAACATAATAACCTTCACGATTTTCAGATCATCAGATTCTACAAGAGACTGTACGGTGTCGTCTATGGGAACTTCAAATCCATCACTCGCAAATCTCCCAGGAAAAGAAATAGGAAAAACTGATACAATCAATGTTCACTTTACGGCCGGTGATAGCTTTTTTTGTGAATGATCATTACTTTTTTCATATTGAAATCTTCTAAAAACTCTCATTTTTATGACAATACCCGTTTTCCTAGGTTTCTTTCCACATTCCTCCTGTTGTTCCTCTCCTTTCTTCGTATTAGAAGCCTTTTCTAGGGTCGATGAGTTGATAATTGACACATTAGCTGTAGATACCCACACAGCTTTTCTCTGCTTCTCCTTCCTTCTATTGTTATTTTTTTGGTGGGCATCTGGCGGTGGGCCCTGGTTGGCAAGTGCACGTGTTCTGTACGATCGTGTTGACCTCCACTCACAAAAATACTGTGCACTGTTGAGAGACACAGATACGGATGTACTGTGTCCAGGACCACCACGGCCCGGTCGGAGAAAACATCTGCCATTTCACTGTCCGCTGTTGACCCTCTCTGCCGTTCATTCGCTATACATATTGGTTTCATGTTAAGCATCTAACAGAATGGAAGTTGTCTATTAGTAAGCGAGAAGTTGTTAATCATTTATTTTCGTTCGTTTGAATAGAAACTATTCATTCTCATTATTAGGGAGACATTTTCATATGCACGTATCCATTTGTTCAAAAATGCTACCAAAAACTGTCTACCAAATCGAAATTTATCACTAATATCTTTTAACTATCATCACCATGATTCACACGTTTTCTATGTTCTTTCAATTTGTTTCTAGATTTTCACTGAGTTACTATTTTTTAATTTCATATTTCCGTAACAATCTTCCAATCAATTCATCAGACAACTGCTTGTGCCATGTTTGTGCTATCTGAGTTCTTGAGTTATCAACCTACATGCCTTTACTTACTTTTTTACGTTACAATTTTCATACTTTCCCTAGCACTTTGTGAAGATCTTCTATTCTGCCATGTTTAATAGTTTAATTTTTTGAAACATTCCTTTCTTTTCCCATTTGTTGTTTTTCTCTGTTTTCAACTCTCTTTCATCTACGCAGGTGTTCATTTCCCCCAATGTGTAACTATTCTACAACTTCACTCTTACAAGGGAACCTTTTTCATATCAGGGTTGAGAATTGGCTGAAACTTTGAACATATATACTTTCGACCCTGCTCTATCACATGCCGTTCTTAAAAGCTGCGCAATACGGCTCGTTGGCGAGAAAATTGGGTCAGAAAATATCTGAAAATCGCCGTGTCAAATTATACGCGTGACGTCCTTTTCTTCAATCCCCCTTTCTCTATTAAAAATATGAACACCGGTGGTCCAGTGGTTGTGATGAGAGTTGTGGTCGGAAGGGAATGAGTTCGATCCCCGGTCACGCTAATGTTTTTTTGCTTTTTTGTTTTGAATTTTCAAGGTGCAATTATTGGGTCAGTATAGTTTTTTTTCGAGATTTGAAAAGTGAAATACTGATTTTTTGAAAACATAGAGAAATTACGACCACAAAAACGATTTTTTTTGAAGATTTCTCACTTTTTGATGATCAAGTGATAATCATTAATTTGACAATTCTGGAGTAACAACTTTCTCAAAAGAATTGAGGACCTTTTGGACATGAAAAAATTATGAAAGACATGTTGCTTTTTGAAGAAATTTTCTTATGAAACTTTTTCTGCAAAATGTGTTTTTCCAGAACAACATTGTTCTCGAATAATAATAGGTTCCCTTGTTATTACTGATTCCCCAAATTTCTTTCGAATGCCATTTTATCTATTCTAAATATTCAATTTCTCTTATATCTTATAATTTCTCTTATATCTTATAATAAAACTTTTTTTTACTTTAATTGTAGGGAATGCTATTTTCATATATGTATTTGTACATTTAAATACCTGTTTTTCTAATCATTTTCTTCACATTAACTCAAAGTTTTGCAGATAATGAGAACAAAAAACCCGCCTGTCAGAAGAAGAAATTCCCCGGAAGTAAGTGATAATTGAATACCAAGGTCAGAGATCATTCCACAATAAATAATTGCAGATTGATGAAGAACCCCTCGTCGAAATGACTTCCGTTATCCCGGGAAGTGAAGAGAACCACCCCTCAAAATGGCCTCTTACTGCCCACTTCGACACCGTTTCAAAGAATTTTGTAGGTAGAGACCTCTCTACTACTGCCCAAAAGGCATTAATAGAAGGAGAAAATACCAAGGTTTGTTAAAAAAGAGAAGTGGATGAATTTCAAACATTACTTAAAAACTTCCAGAGATGTTGTTCATGTGGACCAGGAGTTAACTGCTCCGAGAACGAAAATTGCGAGTGTTATCAAGTTGTTGCTGAACTCCAGAAGATATACTATAAGAAGCAAAGAGGAAACTTTGTGGCCGAAAAATGCCAGGCTTTAGTAAGTATCCATGTTTAAATTCATGTTTCAATATTTTTTATTTTCCAGACTGATAAAGGAATCAAAGTAATTGCTAACATGGTTTTCAATCAGATGTTCTACAATTGTGGGTCCGAGTAAGTTAACTACACATATCGTTTTGTTTTTGATATCGTTCATTCCAGGTGCACATGTGGCCCATCGTGCGAGATGAAAGTGCTCCTTAAAAGTGAGCAAGGACACGCATCAAAATTCTTCATTCAAAGAAGAAATGCAGATATAGGTTTTGCCGTTTTCGCCAAAAACTGCATCGAGAAAGGTTTTTAAACACTCTAAAGAACACGTAACAGTTTAAACATTCAGGAACGGTGCTTGGATGCCTTAATGGGGAAATCTGTGGAGAAAATCTTCTCCAGAGTGACGACACAATCGCAGCATACTCAATGTCAGTCACTCACAAAAATGATATGCTTTGGAAGTTCTATAAGCAAACAAAACTTATTGGACGACAGCAAAAAACATATTTGGAGGTATTTATCATCCTAACAAAACAAGTATTGAATGTTCCTCATTCAGACTATACTGAAGGAAGAGGATGAAATTATATCTATCAATACCTTACAAAGTGGCAACTTCACAAGGTTTGTAAACCATAGTTGTCTTCCAAATGCAGTAGCTTTGAGGTGAGAGGGAAACTAATCAATTTGTTTACATATTTTTCCATTCCAGATCATTTGAAGGAGGGTTGTCTATTGCGGACATAAGAATGTTCTTTATTACAAGTCGGAGAATAGAGGCTGGAGAACAGATCACGATTCACTATGGAGACGAATACAAGGAACAACTTTTGGCAATCTGCATGTGTGAATACTGTGTCTTACAAAGGCAACGAAATGCACCTTCTACAGCCAATCAGCCAGTGCCTCAAGTTCAGGAGGAAATTTTACCAATTGAAAATGAAGAACAAGAAAGAGATATTGAATTCCAAGAGCCTACTGAAGAACTTGCAGCTGTTCGCATCACTTCGCAAGACCAAAATACAGAAAATGATGCTGACATCCAAAACGAAGGTTCTAGTGGAGCCCAACGAGACACAAATGAGCCTCTCACAATACGCCGATCTATTCGTATTCGCAATCGTAGTGTGCATTTGCCACCATCGATTGAAAATCAAGAGAATCAGGTGGTCGGATTCTCTAGAAAAAGGAAGAGATCATCAGAAACGTTGGATCAAGACGTCGAAACCCCAAACAGAATGCAAAAGATCAGGTCACTGGCGTGCGATACAATTTCGGGATTGAAGAACTGTGTGCACTGGCCATTCGCATCAATTGCAAACATGTGGTCGAAAGTTTGGCAAAATCAGACTCCAGCACTTTCAAATACTCCCGACTAATATAAAAACAGATATGTGAGTTTTGGGTCCCCATTAGTGAGTGTTTGGTCAATTTTATAAGAAGCGATGATTTCCAAATATTGGCTTGTTTTCTTTATAATTTTGCAATATGTCAAAAAATTATCACCAAGGGAACTTTTGCAATTTCAGGTCTCCCCAAATTTCCTACACCAACCTTCTCGACTTCTTTCAACTCAAATTTTCAAAACATATATCATCCCAAAGCTACTGTTTTCAATCATCCGTAAACAATCATTATCTCTATCTTGTTTTATGTTTTTATTCTTTGTTTCAAGTTTCTTTCCTGTTTAAAACATGTATACGTTAATTATATCGATCTTGTATCAATGCTTTACTCCCGTTTAAAATGTTTTTTTTTGTAATTTCAAATATAGAAAATCATAATAAAAGTTATTTTTCCAATCCATTTTCATGATTTTTCTTACAGGGAGCGGATTCTGAGTCGAGGTGAGGTGACAAATCGAGACATATATCACTAGAACGGATAGTTTGCCCTGATTTTAAATCTACATTCAGTTTTTGCAAACGATCTCGAGAAAATGATTATTTGCGTTTTCGTGGCTTGCAAAAATGGACGTTTTCAATGCTTACAAAACTAACGTTTTTTTTCAGAATAATTTCAGACAATTTTTTTCAGCCAATATCATTCTTGTCAACTACTTCTTGTCAAATTTCTAAGCTCCCAAAGCTTTCGTATCAGTTTTTGATATATAGCTCTTTTTTTTATAAATATTGTCCCGGTTTATATATTTAATAAATGCTGTTGCTAAAAATTGAAACATTAATTCTCTGTGATAACTGCTTTTTCTGTAAAATGTTATTCTACATTTTCATTTCTGAATACATTATTTGTTTGTCTTTTCAAAGCTATAAACTTATTTTCAGATTTCCAGAATGTTGAGAGCAAGACGAAACAATTGCTTCCGTGTAAGTTATGAACCGCCCTGAACGCTAATTTGATAGTATACCGTGTAAAACTCTACTTGAGGTGAATGCACCTATATTGTTCGAAGAGTTCGTCGGAGTGCAACTGTATAAAAGAGGCACTTCAAATAGAGCGTGCACCTTTATTTTTCGCAACATTTAGGCTAAAAACGGAGAATATTCGAAATTTTCAAAGCATACTACGTTTATAATAACAAAAAAACTGAAATAGTAATATAAGAGAACAGTTAGGAGTCAGTTAATGATGATATTAGAAAAAAAAATCGCTGGAGGGCAACTGTATTAGAGGAGCACGTCAATAGGATGGGCACCTCTTTTGTTCAAAGGGCCGGAGAGCACCACTATTATAGGGGCACTTCAAATTTGGGGGCACCTCAAATAGAATTTTACGGTAGTTAATTCTGCTGAAAGACATTCGTCGAAAAAAAAAGCCGTTTATCGAAAAATGCAAAAAATATTTTTTACAGTTGCAAAGAGGTGTAGCCATTGAGTTAATATCGGAGTTGCCAAACCCGATCGACAACGACCCCTCGAATTTTCCACCAACCGCCAGATACACAGCAATATCACAAAACATTGTGATGGATGGTCTGTCTGAAGTCGCAAAAAATTGCGTTCAAGTTGGAGAGGGACATAGGGTAACTAGAGAGAAGTTGGATTTTCGGAAATCAACATTTTCAGATCTGCTGCTCTTGTGGACCGGGAGTGGATTGTGCCACAAACCCCGACTGTGAATGCAGAATGGTCTCTGAACAAGTGGCGGAACATTTCGTATGTTAATGTTAAAGTTTCTGTTGTGGATTTAACAATATTTTTCAGAAATCAGAAGGAAAAGAAAAAACTTTCTATAACACGATGTTGTTTGTTTGTGGACCAGAGTGAGTTTCGCCCTTTTAAAGCTAATTTCAAATTTTGAACCTTTTTTTATTCAAGTTATTGCAGGTGCTCATGTAACCATACTTGCAGTATGAGACAGCTCGATGGAGCCGATGAGCATCACTTCGAAAAATTTGAAGCAAGGAGAAGGAATGAAGCAAAAGGATTTGGCGTATTTGCTAAACAAGACATAAGAGCAGGTTCATTTAGGAAAAATGAAAGTTTGAAAAACATAGTTCATTTGTTTTCAGGATCAATTATTGCAACCTTCAATGGTGAACTGGCTGGAAGAGCTGCTGTTAAACGCCAGCAAGATATTATAAATTACGCTCTTCTTCTGATTCATCATCAAGAAGATGAGTTGAGGGAATTCTATAGGAACACGTCTTTCGCGGATAAGCAATATAGATCGTTTTTACTGGTGAGCACTTTTCGAAAATCATAACGTGAATCTTCTTTTACAGGCAACTTGTAGAAGCGCAATGTATATAAACCCGCTGACGTACGGGAACTGCACAAGATTTTTATCACACAGTTGCAAGCCGAATACGTCTTTCTGGAGGTGAGTTGAACTGTTACGAACATTAAAATGTCTGTTGTTTTCGTCTCGAATTGATTTTATCCATTTTAGGGCTTTTCAAGGAGGCATTTCTCCAGCTGATATGCGAATTTTTTTTATTGCAAATGAGGATATAAAAGCTGGAGAAGAAATTACTTTCGATTATGGAGACAAATACAACTTCAGCGAGTGTTTATGCGATCCCTGCATCGAAACAAGGGAAAAGGAGGAGGAGACTGAAAATGGTCCCTTGCAAGCAAATCGCATGACAAGAAAGCGAACAGCGGAGCTGGAAAATGAAAACGAGGGTTTGAGCCAACCGAAAAAACTACTCTTGGATAGTATTACTAGCCTTCGTAATGTATGAATACGTTTATTATACGCACTGAATGATAACTAATTTTTCAGTCAATCGGCAGCTTCGCGAAGTCTGTCCAAAACTACTTCAGCTCATCAGATGGAATTTCAAAACAGTAAGTTGCGAAACATATTGTTTTGGATTTTGGGAGTTTTTTCATGGTTGAGTGAGGAACTCTCGCAAAACCTTTATACTCATTTTAGTTGTTCAATGTTTCAAATTTGAGAAGTTTTACAATTTCATAGTGAACTGAAAGAGACCTAGACAGATTGAAACTATAAAAATTTCTGGTGCTACATAATGTCTTTGATTTTCAGATGAATCCAAGTATCAATCGAACTCTCCCATCATCAACAAACATCAAAACAATCTAATCAACTGCCATCTGCAATCTGCAATTTCACCCAACCTTTCGTTGACGATGATGTCTACTATACTCCATATTACAATGCTCCCTACATGATTCATTTACTTTAAAATATTGCTTGTCAATCTTCTTTCTCTGAAAATGATTGATTTTTTGAATCAATCATATAATCTTTTATTATAACGCTCTATGTTCCAGGTTGCCTTATCTGAAAATCTGTAATAAGTTCTTGTCTATCCTAATTTCTTTTCATAACTTCATGATATTTTTTGTTCTGTTGTATGTGTGTTTCAATCACCACATGTTTTCTTTGTTTTTTTAATGTAATGATCCTTCCCATCTACAATATTCACTTTCATTTCATCACATGATCCTGCCTTTAAAAACTCGCCTTAATTTTTGTTACAAACGGCTTTACTTTCAAACAATTACAGATCCCAGTCATTCAATAAAGTATTATTCAGATATTTTCTTTATGAAGTAGTTTTTTTAAATATTAGTTCTGATTCAACACGATATGTGGAAAGTATTGTCAGATACTCTATCATGGAATTAATTAGCCATTAATTCACGACTTCAAACAACCGCTGACAACTCTATGGCTTCTATTAGATTCACAAATATCTAACCAAAATGGCTATAAGAAATGAAAATGGCCTGGCAATAAACTCAATACGTGATACGTGACCTTCTATCTTTTTGTGGAAATACTCAACTACTCTCGTCGACTACTTGCGTGTCCCTGAACTCTGATTGTGCTCGCCTCAACGATTTCCCTCGATTCGTTGAATATCAGCAAAGGAAATCGCCAGATCAACTGCCGGAAGCTCCACCAATCGACATCTGAACCGTGACTCCGCCGACCGTCTCCAACAAATGCTCTGGCTTTCCAAGAACTCAAGGCATCAATTGTATCCTCCTGTCTTGGTCACACGATTGAGTAAACTTGCCAAACCTCTCCTTTTTTACTGTTCTTATCATACTCATTCTGACGAGGGTGCCCTATTAAGTCGGAACATACTGATTCTAATTCACTCGTCTGTTGTGTGTTGAATTTTTTTCAAATATAACATTTATCAGAATACGTATATAAACCATAATCAGATGCATGCAATAAAGTAAAAGTAAACAGAAAATGTTGTGAGGATGTGTGATTGATGACTAGCCTATGATTGGAAAAGATTGGACAAAAGATCTGCCGCCTGATGGAGTAGGAAACACAATGCTGAGAAAAGGGAAAAAGGAAAATGCCTAGTTTGGAAGGAGGAAAAGGTAAAGTTGATATGAATCACACAAAAAATAAGAGGAAACTGAAAAGCAGTTGTCAGAATATGTGAAAAACCATGTTTAAAAGTTGAGATTCTTGAATTGGAAGCTTTAGAAGGAGGTGAAACAAGAAAAAAGGATAGAGAAGAGAATTGCATAAAGTTATGCAATATTCAATGAAAAAGGAGCATTGGTCCACCGGCCAGCAGATTGTAGAATTGTTTCCAGACAACGATTATAATATTTTTCTGCTATAGTTGAAGTGAGATACAGTAATAATACATGATGGAACCAGGAAAGTAAATGTTCTGGGTGTGAGGGGATCGGAACGAGTACCAAAGTAAAGCTGGTATGAGAACAACACGAGAAGTAGAAAGTATTTGAATGTTTGGAAAAGTACAAAAAAACGGTAAGAGGATCGAAGAAATGACACGCGTGGATAAGATTATTCAGCTGTTTGCAGGAGATGGGATTGATGGTGATGAGCGAGGTCATTAAGCAGATTTACATGAGACGCCAGTTCCATCTGAAAATAAAAAATGATAACAAATAGATAACAAAATAATTTGTTTTTCGTCTTACCGATGGCTGAGAAAATCCAGGCTCATCTCCCCACATCAGATCTTTTTTGGTCTTCATAATGGTTTTGTACTCGTTAACGCGGACTTTTTTCCCATCAATCACACATGTCCTCTTAGGACGTGGTCTGTACCGATAATCTGGATGTTGTTCCATATGCAATTTGCTCAGCCTGGACTGTTCTTCATAGTAAGGTTGTTTTTCCGAGTTGCTCATCCCTTTCCAGCGGGATCCTAGAAATCAAAAATTGAATTTTTGAAATGATCTCGTTCAAAAACCAACAGACGTTTTAGCTACTTACCGAGTATTTTGGAAATGTTGCTGTTATGCATATCCGGATAAGCTTTCAGGATTTTGCGTCTCTCGTCACGAGCCCAGACCATGAACGCATTCATTGGTCTTTTGATGTGGTTTGGCGACTTTGCTTGTGGACGTGGAGTGGCTACTTCACTAGTGACCGATGTGTTACCAGGTGTGCTCTTACCACTGGAGTCTGGAGAACAGTTATTGAATAGTTGTCCTGAAAATATAAAACTTTTTATTTTAAATTCTAAAATATAACAAATACCATCACTTCCATAATTCGTTCCAAGAGAGTATGGTAACCTGAAACCGGAAAGTGGGGACTCTGGAACTGCAGTTGGTGACGGAGTGTCTTTTGATAAATTGAGAGGAGTCTCCACTTTCTCTGCAGCTTGTAAAGCATTAGCAGCTGCGAGTTTAGCTGTGATGCTCTTCTGGATCATAGAAATATTGTTGGCAAGTGTATTGGGCAAGTGACCGGCGATTGTTGCATTTAACACCGGATTGTTTAGTAAAGCTTCATAATTTAAACCTCCACCTGGAAAGATATATTGCAGAAGAGGTAGAGCATTGGAAACATACCATTGAATAACATTGGGAGTGATGTGGTTGCTTTCAGCATGTTTGCAATTATCATTTGATGTTGCTGCTGCTGATGTTGCTGCATCATTTCATGTTGTCGTAGGAGCATCTCAGAATCAAAGTTCCCAGCGTGGAGCATCTGAACCAATGGCCACATTGAAATAGTAAAAGACGACGAAAAAACGAAACTATTTTTATTGTGTCAACAACTATCATTCAATTTTGCCCACTGGCCGAAAGAGGGCGGAGCGAAATTGTTACAAGGTTAATGGACACTTGAATTGTGAAAGTCAAGAGAATTGCCGACTAGAAATCATTGATAACCTTGCAAAGACAAAAAGCGGTAGCGCTGTTTGAAAATAAAAAGTAAAAGTTGAGAATGAACAATTCTGTTCTAATCCTACCATATGCGGATAGATGAAAGAAAATTGACATAGCTACTTCAAGCTGTGCGTTATACTTGCGTAACATGACACGTCCTTAGGCACTGTTTACTTATATCACTCAACGTGTCACCCAAAAAAGAAGGAATGAACCAAATAGAGGGGAAATCTTCGACTTACCGGGCTCATGTCGTCACGGTCTTCTTTTAAATCGTCTTTGATGGGACTTTCGTCGCTCGTTAACCTCTCCTTTATTGATGTCAACTGAAATTTTTATTTGGATCGTCAAAAATCTTCTGCACGAGTTGAGTCTTAAAATACCTGTCGAATGACGTCCGATAATAGATCTTGCTTTCCGTCTTGTGTATCCACTGAGTTGATAATCTCTCTAAAATACCAATAATCAAAATCTATCCATTTGATTTATTACCAAACCTCAAATGGTTCCCGTCAATTAGAACAGAACAACCGTGTTCGGTCTGGGCAAGTATATCGGGAAAATCTGAGATTCCAGTTGTAGCAGACGTGCTGAAAATAAGACGAACTTGTTTGTGTATGTGACACAGATATGGATGGTAGTTCAAAAACGTGCACTGTTTTATCAACGAATGACAATAGTCCTAGAAAGTGCAAACGCCATGCACAAAAATAGTTTGGGTTATCAGCATTATGTCACAGGTGACAATGTTGCCACAAACAATTTGTCCGGATGTTTTCAATTCCAAATTCACCAAGCAATATGTAGTTAACTTGCAAAATGTGAACATAGTTCTATCGAAATCATAATTATAAGGTTTGCTAGGCATTTACTGACAACTCTCTGTATTTTGCACCTTCTGTTATTGTGTGAAAGACTATTTGTTTTATTTATAGAGCAACTGAGGAATGCATCGAAATTCCAATGATTGCGGGAGACACACCTAGGAAGTAGCGTCTTCCACTATCTTAGTATTTACGAAAATGAACATCCCTTGAAGAATGAAACTATGATTTTTCATTATTACTAACCCGTCAAAATGTTCTTATCAGTGCGCCAAAGTAGATGAACTGGCACGGAGTTTTACCGACCAGTCTGTGTCAATTTCGCAAGAACAAGAAACGGAAGCATTCTACAGTGTGCCACTCCCTTTCTTTTTTGGAAAATAAAAGATCCCTTTGCTCATCAGTCATCTTCTTTCACTCGTCACTCAGTGTGGCCTTTCTTTTATCTTTTATTGGCTGCTGCTGCCCACTCGCTTCTCTTCTTCTTCTGTTATTGCAATTTCAGCTGTCACCGAATCATCCTATTCTACTTTGACAGTGAATGAAGAAGAAGAAGGAAAAGGAGAAAGGCAATGTCAAGCTGCCAAGCCGAATTGAAAAATTAGTAAAATGTAAGATAGGAAGAACGATGTCTCTTCTTCTTTTTTCGGAAAAACAGTTGAATTGGATAAAAAGGTCCTGTCTACGGTGTCTACTCAAAAATAGAAGTAAATGAGGCCAATGTGAAAAATTCCGAACGAAAATAATGAACAATGAAACAACTCGGAAAAATGTTTCATTTCCGTTGGAATGCTAAGAAAACGAGGGAATTGGAAGCGGCGACAGCAGTAAATCAAGCACTGTATTCGTCAGCTCCCTGTCACCAAGAACAATGACAGCGTCCACTTCTGTCAAGGCGGCCATAACAAAAACGGACAGCCAAGGGCGTCTATTCTTCTTTTACCAGGTGGAACAGAAAGTGGCAAATTCAGAACTTTTTGAAAATGGAGAGAAGAGAATAAAGAAAACGGTATGTTTGATTGTATGTTTTTGTATAGAAAGTTGAACAAAATGAAAACTGAATGAGAATGATTAGAAGGTAAAGGAATTCGATTTTGTACTGTTTTCAATTTTCCGAAAAACAAAACATAATATATAGATAAAAAAGGTTTGTTTTGAATGAACAACGTGAATAAAAGAAAGAATCATCCTTAAAACGGAAGAGTGACATACTGTTTTGTTTTCTTTTTTTGTATAACGGAATTGATATTTTGCAGGTTTTGATGATAAGGGTAGGTTTTTGGTAGGTTTGCTCAAAGGTTTTGTTACTTTTGAAACTAACCCGAAACTGTAGATCACGGGATGGGAATAAGCGAGCACACTCATTGTTTGCGAATGAGGGTGAAAAAGAGTGAGCGGTAAAATTCAAAACCCGGCAATTCATTGTTATCATCTTGACCTAGGTTCTCGAAATTTTAATCGAGGGGAACAATTGTGCCTGTCGCTTTTTCTATTGCAACACACTGTCTTGTTAACACACTGCCGCTCGGGTGATAACGTGCTGATTCACCCGTTGGTCATTTTCGGAACTCACCTTGTATGATCAGAGATGGTGCTGGAACTCGATTTGATTGAATCGTCGTGTGGGGATACGGCAGGATTCGGAGTGTCGTCCATCTGAAAGCAAGGATGTGCATATGCTGGAATTTGAGACAAAAGAGAAAAAAGAGCTTGTTTAAGGAAGAAGAAGGAGCCTTTCTCCTCCGAAGAATTGGATACAGCTCTTCGGGGCGGGCGACCACAAGGAGCTGTGTCTTCTTCGTCTTGCTAATTGTGAGACGGATATGTAGAAGAATGCTAGACTCGGGAAGAGGAGGTTTCTTTTATTCTATTCTCTCAGTTCTTGTTATTCTTATTATTATTATTTATTGTGACAATCAGATTCAGTACTCCTTTTACAACTCTTCCTTCTTCTCAATTCCCCAAAAATAGTCGAAGGACGGAGCAGAGGGATCAGAACGAAAGTAATGTTTCTTTAGAGATGTGATCGAATTCATACTTCCTATATTAGTACAAGATTCTTAATCCTAATGTTAACTAATGATGAAAGTTGTCCTACTATTCAAAGTTATTCAATTCATCAACCTACTCATTATCATACATTATAACAATTCTATTTGTAAATTCACAATTTTCAATTCTAGGCTCTCCGGCTCTCGGCTGGGCAACACTCTCTTAGAATCAGAGAAGAAAGGTGAAAGGTGAAAGTTGCAAAGGAGTTGAATCAGTGTTACAGGATGAGACGGCCAATTGAAATGTGATATGATGAAAAGATGGGACTATGGGAGGTGTAGGTAAAATGCGAACGTTTCGAGAATTCATATGTACAATGAAATGGAGTAAGATGTGAGAAGCACAGTGAGCTCTAGTTAGTTTCGCTCCGCCCACACGCCACTCTCCGGACGACTCTAACGCTTTTGTCCCCCGGACGAGAGTCACCCCTTCTACCTCTATCGGTTACGCCATGAGGAGGAGCCAGACATAATGGGATTATGAAGAAGAGCAAAAGTGGGTGGCGCCCTTAGTGGTATACGGTAGAATATGACAAATGTAAATGGGAAGATATAAGGAACCAGGATAAGGAATAATTCTGAATACAACAAAACAGTGTCAAAAGAATAGACAATGGTGCTACCAGAAACCCGCTAATGCGAATGTTCACCGTTCCACCCAGCTTCTTGCAAAGAGATTACGCAATGTGCGGTAAACGGATTCATAATTATAGTGTTGTTCCTAATTTGCGCTTCTGTGCTCCGCTTTCCGGTGCAATGCCCGCTCTTCTTAAGAGAATATCTTCTATCCTAATTGAAAGGTTACCCCATTCTTCTCGTAAGATTCTCTACCGAGAGTATCACACAGAACAGAAAAATAGGAACTGAATTGGTAACTTACGTGATCTGGGATTATGATAGTCGGGGTGTGCGATTGGGTCAACATTTTGTCGTCGTTCTCTTCTTGACTGTTTTCAATTTCCTTTGATAATTTTTTTGCGTTTTCAGTAAGCTTTGTCGGATTCGCTTTTCTTCTACGGCTCATGCTGGAAACAAAAAATGTGTTGTGTTTTGCAAAAATGAGAAAAAAAAGAAAAAAGTTTACTAAAGTGGGTTGTGAGGATTGAAAAGAAAAAAGAAAAGAGATCTATCATAACTCTAAAATATATGCATACACACAATGCAAATATACTTCGAAACATGAGCGTTAATGAGGGGTCGTCTCCTTGTGTAAGCCCTCCCATCCCGGGATCAGCTGGACTGAGGAGCCTTCGACTTGTAAGTAGGTGAAAGCGAAGGGTGGAGAGCAACGTCGGCTTCCGTGTAAATCCGAAGAAGAGCACCTGGACAAGACGTGCCATCACCGGAAATGGGCCCATCAAGCCACCACAGGAAATGTTATGCTTTCTAATCACTTTTGTGCAGTGTTATTCACTTTCACCACTTATTATTCTGATGGAAGACGTTAGAAAACGGAAATTTGTCATTTCAAAGACTCTTGGAAAATCGGAAAATGAGAATTGTACATACATGTGTTACATGCACATCAATCTTCAATAGGAAAAACGAGAAAATTGGGAAATTGAGAAAAACGAGCTCTGTCAAGAAAAGGAGGGAGGAGGCGAGAGGAGGACCACCTGTGATTGGAAATTCATATAATCGTTTCGTAACTCATCCCAATACGAGTCATTAGTCATTAGATGGGTCAACATGCGATTCACTTATTCACACAGATGTTGCTATCAGGAATTCAAATAATTACGGAAAATGAGAATGATGGCACAATTATGAGAGGAGTCGTCAAGAATAACGTGAGAATAAATGTTGCCATGGTGGGCCTCGAGATGATTCCTAACATTCATCAGACACTACCGTATACCTGTCCACCGGATGTCTCAATATGCTTTTATTCATGAGGTCTACACACGCAAACGGATGCTTTGAAATATAAGTTGGAAATGGACAGAGGGAGAAAAGAGAGAATGACACCCTTTTGCGTTTTGTGGATTCTAGATATGATAGAAGTGATTATGAATTAATTATCAATGATGCTTTCAAGATACTCATTGAAATTTTTGTAGACTCGTTGTCAATAGCAAAACTTGAAAAACAAGGTATCTTTTTCTGAATTTAGGGAACAATTTTATGTATATCACGTATGTGTTGTTTCAGATGTTAAGATTTTTGTCATTTTCTAGCTTCCAAACGTGTAATTTCATTTTCCTCTCACTATGACCATACAGTCTTTTGTACTGGTCAGAGAAAGAGAAACTAGCCGACACAAAAAAACCAATCTATGACTAATCGATTCGCAACAATACCTTCAACCACGCACCTAATTTGTCTCCCTTTCTTCTCGAAAAAGCTGAGAAAATGGTTTTGTGGGAAAATGGGAGAAAAGTGTCCTTGTTTGGTAATCAATGGTGATGGTTTCCATTGATATTCGTTGCATGGGAACTCTACACAATTCTTATATTTCTCATTTGACAATGATTTGAATACTTTCAATTACACCTACAAAATGTTATCGCGAGTGTCGGTATATCGGTGTCATATTCCACAATTCTAATACAACCTCTCTAAGAACTCTTTTGCCTGTTGGTGAGGGAGGAAGAAGAAGCAAAGAGAGGTTAAGAATAAAAGACGTTGTGGACAAGGATAGAGCCGATTATAGTCTCGAGATCTACCGGCTCAGCAGAGTCTTTTCGTTAAATGAAAAATCTATGCAAGGTTCCAAAATGTTGTTGTATTTGTCTTCGCCGGACAAACGTTACTAAGGACTGGTGTACGGTAGGTGCCTGGACCAGAGAAAGTTATGACCGAGATTTGATAACAAAACCGAGGTGTTATAAGGTGTAGTATATGAGAAGAACAAATGTGACAAGTGGCTCCTCTCCCTTCTCATTGAGGTCAGTTTTTGAAAGCAGAAAAAAATTTTCGCAACATTCTGTTCGAGATTCGTATGAGAGCATTGAGAGAAAGATGAAAAACGGAGGTTTCTTCGTCTTCCAGGAAGATGCAACAATTGACAAACATATTGACTGGCATTGTTCCAACAGGACAGGAGCCAGAGGTTCCTCGCGCCATCACGAATTTCAACGAAAAACGGATAGGAAAAAAGATAGTAGTACTACAATTCTCGGTTAGACGGATGAGCTCGCATGCATCAGTTTGGTGTTACTTTCTCAAGGTGTCACACATAACTTACCATCAATTTCGAAAGACAATAGATATCTCAGATAGGGCTGACAGGTGACAGATTAGCAATAGAAGAACACCTAATTGAACACACGTCGCATGGCTTTGTTCCGTGTATGCGGGGTCCCGATGACAACTGGCTTGTGGCGGCGGAATTCGAAACAACGGTGTGCTCCGTTTCTCTCAATGTCACACTTTTGAGAAAAAAAAGATGAAACTTTCTTCGAGCAATACAATGGGACTGCGTTGCACTTTAGGTTAGAGACAAAAAATGTTGATGGGATTGATGAGTGACGAGGCGGCGGGATGTTTGATGAACGGAAGAATATGTTGCAATGTTCTGGTGTCAGAGATAAATGAGTATCCGCTTCGTTTTTCATTTCAAATATTGGATAGAGAGGAAGAGCAGGTAATTGTTGATTTCACACAACATTACGCTTTGAAAAAAACTATCAGAAAATTAGCTCAATGATCATCTCCATGTATGTTTCTCTTTGTAAATTTTAGAAGGGACCCAATATTATTTCAATGGATTTTCAATAAAAGATTCTATAGAAATAATTGACATCTATCCCCTCTAACTGCAAACAGAATAGCTAGAGGGGGATAATTCATCATCCGCAGCTCCAATTATTTCCTACAGTCTGTCAAGCATACATGAATATTTGATAATGTAAAGTATGGGATGAGAAATAACACAAAGGATTGAAAGAAAAAACAATTATTTATGGAATAGACACTGCCATAAGAGACACATGATGATAAACTCGGAGGAGTTAGCTAGGATAATAAAGGGATCATGAGTGGTGACGGGTGCGCCGATTTGGCCTACTATTATTATGATCAACAACGGCACCAGAAGAGAAAAGAAGACTAGAGAATTACTACGAAAATCTTTATATGAAATCTTTATCTTCGTTGTCGCACCAAATATGAAACAAGAAGGAACATTATGAGAACATAAAGTTTGCAGAGGGAGAGAGATTTTTGCACCTAAATGCCTACCCAAGCCAAGAACAGATGTGTGCAAGCTGGTACTGGTTCTACTTGTTGTTATAAAAGACATTGAGGGAAAAAGAAGGAGCAGGTGTTAGGTAAAGATTGTACAAAAGTCTAGAATAGGAACTAGTTTCATCAACTCACCACTATAGAGCCATTCGGGATGTCGGAGTTACTGATCCAGCAGTATTCGATGTATGCAATAGATTTTGGTTTTCTGAAATACTTCAAATAATTATTATTCACAAAGAAAAGAATCAAGAATTGAGGGAGAAGAGAATATAAAAAAGAAAAGGGTATAGAAACTGAGAAACTCTCAAATAAGCGATTATTCAAGTTCAAGTCAGTCAATTATTCAGAAGTTTCACACGCGCTGAATGAATTGTGGATTATGCGACGGAACAAAGATATTGCACGGATATCATGAATTCTTCTTCTTTCTTTATATGGTCTCACGATTTGTCCTTTTAGTGTTGGGCAGAAGGTTCGAATGAATGAAATACGGGGAGTAGAGAGATGGAGTGAATTGAGAAAAATTGTCGGTAAAGGCAACAAAAAGCAGTACTTACTGGAACAACAAAAGGCAAACAGTAGGTATAGTGGAGGACTAGTCAAGAAAAAACAGTGAAATTGAAGAAGAAGCTTCAAACATACAAATTTTGGAAAGTGAAGTAAAAACTAATTGGTTTTCTTTTCCTTTTACTGTTCTCTTCTGAGTGGTCACTTGTTTCAGACTTTGGCTGGTTGACCTGGTTACAGCCAAGAACTTTGAACTAATCGACAAGCAGGCAAAGGACTGGTATTGGTTGTCTAGAAGGTAAGCAACTAAAGGACTGGGAGAACTGGTATCAGACAAGTGTTTCAAGGTGGTCGTGTTCCATCACAATGGAAGAGTGAAATAGAGTGACCACCTGAAAACAAAACTGACCACGCAATTTGTTTGTCCTCTGAATAGTCTCACAATAAGTTACACACTGTGCCCTCTTCTCTGCGAAAGTGGGTGTTGTTGGACATGGAGAGGAAGAGAGGGGACCCGCGCTTCTTCAGAAACTGGATGTGTTTGACCAATGGCGCAAAAGTTTTGAAGAATGCGAAATGGTAATAGGTCGAGAACCACTTGCAACAATTCCATAATGTTTCTTTTAGTTGACACAATGCACCTACTCAACCTCGTTTTGATCGAGAACGGAAGATTCCGAAATGCGTTTAAGATAGACTAAGAGGGCTGTGAGATGTCGAGAACAATTGGAGTACGGTCGGAAAATAGACATTTCGAAAATGGTAACGGGAAGTTGAAAAACGAAAAGTGTTGCGAGAGTACAGTATATAGTTCATCAAAAATTTTTGGGTGGTTGAGTGAAAAAAATTTTGGGACCATCAAAATTTGGATATGAATGTCAAAGGTTAAAGCCATTTTTTGAGAGGGTGTCTATCATTACATGCGTGGTTATTAGTATGGCATCACTGAAATTCGATTCCTCTTTCAAAAACTTGGTGCTCAGCGAATGCTACAGTAACCCAGAAACTTGAGGTCACGAAAATTTACGCTGTTGTCATGGATTTCAGTGTTACGGCAATGAATACAAAAGAATTTTAAAAAACATTCAAGGACACCGTATACCAACGAATCAGAGGTAGTCTTGCTCAAGTTTTCAGATGCTTAATACAAAGAGCTAGATTCAGGAAAAGCTCAATGTTGATCAATTGTTAGTAGAATATCTGAGTTTGTGGTAGAAACAGTTAAGAGGAGTTTTCAGCCCGGATATCTGCCAACCACACCCATAGGTAGACATTGTATGTATGTAGATCCGAAAAATCCATGCTTGTTCATTTGCCTCCCACCGGTTAATCTATTTCTTTTTCCCTGAGAAAGGCCGGCTTCGCCTTCTTTTGCTGCTTTTCCTTCTCAATTTTTGCCGCCCATTGTACCCGTGTTACGCAAAAGCGGATGACCATTGCGGCAAATGCATACAAATACAGGAGGTAGTGTCAAAATAATTTGCGATTTGCCTTTTTGCCTCCCCCCCTTTCCTCAATTCTCCCTCATTCATCGTCTTTATTATTGACACTCGGAACCTGTTTGATTTGATTTGCCACTGGTCACTACCGTACGGATGGCATATAACTGTATGAGGAGATGACGATTAGCGCGGCTGGAATGAATAGACAAAAAACACACGAAGCGAATGAAGAGGTGGACTGGGTACCGACAACGCCATCTATTGGTGATGGTACCCGTGCGGCACTCCAAAAAAAATGGCCGAAAGAGAATGGAAGAACTTGCTTCTACCCTCCTGAAGTCGGATGGCGCAACCGATCAAGGGAAGTTCTTAAAAAAACGCCAATGCTAATAGAGACAATAGATTAATAGAGACTTCAAGATACCGCTTCATCTTATCTGATCCTTCATTCATTTTTTGAAGAAAAAAGTAGAATGGCAGGATAGGCATACAACAATCCAGACGTCTTCAGATTTGAATGATAAAGGGGCTAAAACCAAGAAAGGGTCAGTTTAAAGTGTGATGTAGAAATTGGTCAAAGAAGAGGAAAATGTGGATAGTGTGACAATCGGGTGGTCTTTTCAGAAGTTTACAGCGTGAAACAAGAGGGGACTGTTTCAAGAGCGGAAGCATTTAAAAACGTGTGTTTAGTTTCATTAACAAGTTCAAATTTTATAGAATCTAGAATTTAAGATGAGCACGTAAATTTAAAAATCTGGTGTTTTTACTGCGATTTTATTTAAAGTGTTGTGATTTACATTAAGATGAGTTGATAACAATTATCTTATATGTTTCTAAAACAAATATCAAACTTAACTTTGATAGAAGGACACAAAACAATTGAAAAAATAATTAAGAATCGCTTGTAGATAACTTAAGACACTCTAATTGATCGGTTTGCTGCAACAAATAACATTAGAAAGATAAAACCAAAAATTAATTGAGAAAGTACAATGAACCGTATGTCACGACCGGAAGATGTCTTTTAAAACATAATTGGAACTGCCACTAGCCACACGACCCATTGACAGTTTTCACGCTTGTTATCTTTCCTTCTCAATATATTGTTTTCATACTGTTTCAAGTTGTTTCATCTATTCATTCTTCTCTACCAAGTCACTCCTCATTGTGTTCACGGTCATTTTCTTCTGAATGTGTTTGTAGCAGCAACAGTGACAGTTTCGAGTACAAAAATCGTGGTCACGAATTTCAATTTTTGAGACACTGAGAGAGGATGAGAAGAAGACAATGTCCGACCTTGTGGTCAAATGGCTACCATAACGTCCTTTGTGTCTCGCCGGTGGCACCTCCCTCACAATTTAAGTGAAGAAGAGGGGGACTTCGAAACAGAAAGGTAAAGTGGGAGAAGTAGAAGGAACCCGTTTACTTGTCCATTTTTTCAGTGTGAGAGAAAGAGGACATTAGAAAAGAAACAAATTCCTTTCCACTTAAGTTGGCGGCCGTTGCATGATTTTATTTTTGGGGCGCATTGTTTTGCTTGCAAAGAGCGATAGTGTCACGTCTTTATCAATGTTGCAAAAATGAAGCTTAATCAAAAAGTTCATCTTTTTTTAGATTCATCGAGAAATCTGAGGGACTTGTTTGCATGAGACAAGTTGATCTGACGCAATTACTCAATTCGAAAGTTTTTGGAGTATCCGAGCAGTTATAGAGCAAGATTTTGGTTTGAAATTAGCATAGAAAATCAGAGGTGTGCTCATTCCATATTTCACAAAAAAATCATAATACATTTTTACGTGGGAGCATGTGGCACTGCTATTTCAAACAGTTCTATTCAGAACCGGAGAAAAGTTGAATTGGTACCACCCTGCTAAAAATCCAGACAACTACTTTTATCTTCTCAGTTTAAACAAGAAAATAATGAAAACAGTGGTTTTATTTTATGAGCCCAACCCTCTAAATCCCGTTTCCATTCTCATCGCCCAACCACCCAACTTCTTTTTACCACTCCCTTCTGGACAACAATACTTGCTCGAAACTTAATTGCATTCAACTCGACACCCTGAGCCCTATACAGAACAGCGATGCTCATAAATGGCACATTTATCTGGGGATAGACAGAGAAACGGCCGTGGGGCTCGACCGCTATGTAAATAATGCAGTTTTCGCCAGCGTTTTTTGTGTCTTTCATTTTGATAGAATGGATTTCAATAGACAAGCCGATTAGTTGTTAGGGAGAAGCAACGAGTGGAACATAGGGAGAGGTTAGAACAAAAATTCATGGGTGTCAGGATAGTGAAAGGTGGGATTGGTGTGAATGGAAGTTGGTGTTTCGACGGATGGCGAGGATGTCCCTGTAACACACTTCAGATCCTGTTTGTTGCCGATGCCAAAGAAAGTGAACTATTTCTATTGCGCAACCACCCCCGTTTCACAAAGTGAGGCAATGAAATCTACGACCGATGGTCATCGGATGGTGGACAGTAGAAGGATTTGAATAAAAAACAAATTAGCTATCGAAAGTTCTTTTCTCCATTTGTGTATATATGTATGTGTTGTTGCCTCTTCTTTTTATTCTCTACTTGCCCGATTCTTTGAGAAAACATAGAAACATACACACAAAAGGAAAATGAACATCATTGGATGTTGAACGCAATGACCAAAGTGGCCCATTCTACTAAATAGATGAACGTGAAGTTGCTACAATCAGATACGGTAGAAATTCTGAAGAAAACTATTGGAGAGATAGTTTGGATAGATTGAAATAGGGACTAAGTATAAATCGAGTAGAATACTAAGAATATTTAACATAGTTCCCAATACAGTATGATATTTGTCAATCCACAACTTTGTATGTAGGAAGTCAGCTTCAATCTAAACTTATTAAGAAAATTATAAATGTATAAACAAGCGTTTCACTATTCCTAAAAGCTTCAAACACTCAGTGAGCATTATGAATTTTGACATGAACACTAATTTCCATTTGTGTTCCTTGTCACAACTGGTTCATCATTTTTACCTCTCTCCTTACCTGTTTTCAATCCTTAATGTGGAAGTTAAAAATGGCACCGATTTAGTAGAAGGGACCGAAAAACTGAGGAATCTCAGCGTGGGACCACCAAACTAAAGAATCTCGGAGCATATGAGGTGCTCATCTTCATATCTTCATTCTTTTCCACGACACAACAAATGCGCTCACTTCGGGGTTCACCCTAAGGCAATCTGTGCTGTCCACTAGACCAGTGCCTTTATTGCTAATATCGCATTCAATATATTTCAACTCAATTCGCAGTTTTCCTCTTTAAGATGATACGATAGTTGTCAAATAGAATAATAATCCCTCTAGGATGAGAAAAGAAATTGAAATTGTTTGAGGAGCGTAGGAAATAGTTTGGAAGACAGTGGGAAACAGAAAAAAAAACGAATTTCGGATAGGAAAAATGACCTTTTGCTGACATTGGGACCTCAGGTTAAGAGCACAAGTGATTTCAATGAATGCGTAATTTGAATTAACTGAGCAATTAGGCTTTGCAATCTTGGCCACAAAGAGTTGCCCTCTTGGCAAATGGCCCTTCAGAGTTTTCCTTTTGTGGATTTCCGTTTGCAGAAAAGATGCGTTAGACTACTTGTGTTCTCAGGAAACATTATACCTCAGTGACAGAAAAAAGTCTAGAAGTTTATGTTCTATTAATGTTCTGAATGTTTGATATCAGAAAATATGTCTCTAGTTTTTTGATAGTCTAGACCAATAAAGATTTTTTTTTGAAAACTGGACATGTCTGGGCAAGTTCCGATTATTAATCATGCACTAAAACTACTTACTCCTGATTCTGATTTAAACCAAAAAAGAAATTCTCACAGATACAATTCATGGTTCAGAACTACACGACGAAACAGAAAAATGGATAGACAAGATCACAAAAAATAAAGGAAACAAAATTAAATAAGCATTATTTGTCTCAGTTTTTGACATATTGATAGATGAAATAATCCAACTGACGACATACTAGTGCTCTGCTCTCATAAGAAACGTTTGATTTGATTATTGCCAGGTCCTATTCAATTGTTTCCGCTAGTTACCTGGCCAACTCCTGATAATTAAATTGTTGAGTCTAAATTGGAAATTCTCTAGTGCCAGTTCGATTTTTGTCGTTGATTGATAAGATTTTGGAAATCAGAATCGAAATCAGTCGAGACTTTCAAAACCGAAATGATAGAATTCAACCTAAGAAAGAACATAGACAGGAATGCATAACAGAGATGGGGATGAATTGTGGGCCGATGGATTCGCTTACATAGACGGGCGGGGTTCAAAGTGGCTTTGTTTTGTTGTCTTCAGCTTCGAGTGCACAATTACCCATTGTAATTGAGTGGGAATGAGATGTTGGAGCATCTGTAGTAAGGAAAGGCTTGATGCGCAGGGAGCAGACGAACATTCACCGCATTTGCGATAACTTGTGATGACACCTCAAACCCACCACTTATCCATAATAGAGAATTGTTCTCGAGATTTTCGCATTTCTTCTCAGAGAAGGACTCTTCTTTTAAAAAGATTTTAGGTTAGTTTTAAATCCTTTTGTCTTGTTTTACGTAATTTGAGATCAACTCTCTTTTTTTGGTAAACTTTTAAAAAACAGATTTCCAATTTAAGAAATACTGTAAAATGTTTGGTGACTTTATTAAACGATTCATATTATTCAATTATTTCGGGACGCACAGTTTGTCCTGGATTTTGCCATTTGGTCCACACTGCGTTCCAGGAAGTCTTTTGGAGGACTGAGTGATCTGCAATGTTATTGCAATGTTCTTGCTGGAAGAAAAACACGATTCTACTTCAAAGTTACTCAAAACACTTTTTGTGGTCCAAACAAACACATTCTTTTATAGTGAATAAACAGTTCCAGATCCGTCGACTTAATAGCACACCGTTTATCAACACATGCAATTTCAGTTTGAATTGGGTTCACGTATTCCAAGAAATATGCAGTTCCTTTCTCCCATTACTTGACTTGTGCGGTTACCAGAGAAGCATTGGTTTTCCCGTATGTAACAAACGATTTGAATAAGTACCTGTTGAACTCTGCCTCGTTCTTTCCTCCAATGGTGTAGTAGTAATGCCACTGAGCGCCTGGTTTGGTTGAACATGGAATGGAGTCGGCGATATCCAAAAATTTATTGCTGTGTGTCTGTAACTCCCAAATCAAAAAAGTGTAAATCTTCTGGACTACTTACCAACGCCCACATGTTTGGGATTCCATTATCATCTGCAAGTTTTTTACGGAGGTCGTTGAACTTGCTGAGTTCATCGGCTAAAATAGTTGTAACGTCGCAAATGACAGCAACAAGAATGAGAGTTTTCATTTTGAACATGATGAAGTTTCTGTTTTTAAGCCAAGTATTCATTTCAAAACCGTCTGGGAAAGCCGCTGTCGGTACGGTTTTCTCACCTTTACCTCGTTCTTAGGTTCCCAGAGTTGCCTTTGAGAAACTATTTGCAGTTGTTGGTGGTTGTTCTGGATTGTTTTAAAAAAATCAATGAGAAAATGATAAAGCTTGGCAGTGCAGTCTTCAGTAACTGTACTTTGCAGTGGTTATCATGAAATAGGGAACTCTACATGGGAAACCGGGTTTAATTCGGTAACATTGAATTGTTTTGAATCCCTGCTTGTTTTCCGAACTGTTTTCCGAATACACCGATTTTCTGAGAATAAAACTATAGGCAAGACGTGAACAACAACAACTTTAGTTTTAGAAGTGCCTTTTGTCACCAAAAATACTATGAGTTTCTTATTTGCAATATGCCTACCAACCAAAGAAACCCATTGCCGATAATTTGCTATCCGATTCGCCAGCAAACGTCAACTTCAGACAGTGTTATCATATCTTCATTTTTGTAAGAATTTTAATTCTAAACCGTAAACATCTCTTCTAGACATTACAACCTGCAGATACTATCACTTTCTGCCAGACAGTTTTAGTCACAAACATTCTTTATCGGAAACATAAAACGTCGAACAGCTGTCATTCAAGTTCAGTGTGACTGCAGTCGGCAGCCTTGGAGAAGACTCTTGTTTGCACTTTATTTTTTATTCCGTCTGCTATTGAAAAAACCATTGAAAAAGAAAAGAGATAGAAAACTGGGAAACGATCAACGTTCGATGAAGAGGTTTGCCTCAGGAGAACTTGCGTAGGAAGAGAGAGATGAAACAAAATAGCATAGCTAGCCGTCTGAACTGTGTAACATTTTTGACCTGTCTTTTTGGCACAAACAACTTTATAGAGGAGTTTCGGGTTTGCTGGGTGCAAAGAACTTCATCGAACGGAGCGAAATAGTTTATACAGATTATTTTCGAAACCATGATTATTGCTGATGAAACAATAGAGAAATAATGAAACGTTCTTGTAATAAAATACATTAGAAAAAACCGTGAAATCGCTAATCCAGGCTAAAAAGCACAATCTGAGTCTATATACGTGTATTATTTACCAAGTTAAATTAATGTTTAGGCCCCCTTTCACAAAAAAATCTCACAAAAGAGGTATCGATTCTGAAAAATAGTTGTTATTTTAAGCAATACAGTCGAGTCGGAATTGAAAATGGAAAAAAATGTTTGACTCATTGTGTCATATAATGGAAAAAGATAATTATGAAAAATTATTTGATCGAGGCTGTAAATCACAACAAAAACATTAGAAAATCATAATTATAAAAATGTATCACAGTGTTTCCTCACTCAAATAATAAATTTGAGCAGTTTGGATACTATTCCGTAGGCGTTTTTCTGACCTCAAAAAATTCTCAATCCTTGGCTGATGTTTATAAACTATCTTGCTTGCGAAGAGTTTCAGGTATAAACATGTCAGGCTACAGAAAATCTATAGATGATTTAATAAATTGCTTGATTAATTAGAACTTGTTTATTCACAATAATTCGAAATTTCAGAGAACATTTTCTCAAGATGTCAGGATCCATATTTAAAGAACAACTAGTCTTTCCACCCTGGGAATATTTTAGAACAGAACTGAAATCATTCAAAACGATGTCCGGTCAAACAGTTGGTACTCTTATCGTCATATGCACTTTTGATTGAAACTTCTGAATGAGCGTCACACCATGTTCTGAGTTTGACACTTCCCAAAAATTGTTTACCATCTTTTTTCCAGTTTCGAGAAATTGACGGGTCGTGCAGAATTCCATTGCACTTCATAAAACCTCTTCTTCCTCAACCTGCCAGTATCTAGATCGCTCTTTGACCATCCAATTCCAATTCCCATTTCCCTCTTAACCACTAACATGTCTATTTCAGTTGTGCTAGACTAAACATCGAATGTTGCGAATCCTAGGCCCAGCCCACTTCTTGTCTTCCTGTCTCTGTCTCTACTGGAACTGTGATGATTCACGTGAATTGTGTGATTTCTTTCGGTTTCTGCGGCTGTTCTTGTTAAAAGTGCAAACTTTTTTTGGCAGTCTGCTGCCCGCGTCGTCGTCAACAACACAAACATATCAGCCGTGCACTCTCAACCGACAGGCGTCTGACAAAAAAAGATTGCACTTTTAGATTGCAGAAGGAGGCTGTGACCAGTATATAAACCGCCCTCTGGAACTGGCAGAAACCATTCAGCAGCCAATTAGCCTGCAATTAATTCTCTTCCAACATCTACGATGTCTGCCAATGCTTCTGCCAGAGCTCTTCAATCAAAAGTAAGTTACTAGAACAGTTAAAACTCAAACCTCTTTCTGTTTACAGGGGTCTCTTATGAGTAATCTGAAAAACTACCGACCAAAGTATCCTGTTCAACCAGTTCGTCATCCAGAACTTCGAACAATGGATCAACTCTATGACTGTTTCTACAAGTATGCAAGACAACTCATCAGTGCTCGATCCAATCCGGAGATCACGTTGGAAACTCGTAGAATGGCCGAATCGGAGTTGAAAGTTGTGATTCCACTTGCCACTGATTTCAAAGCCCGGCTCAACATGACGGATAGTAATGGTCATATCCGTATGGGACGACTTCTGGAAGCTGTTGACATTGTGGCTCCATGTGCTTGCTATATGCTTAATAGAGAAGACCTTTCACTAAAAACTTTCGAAACTGGAACCCTCCCAAGAATGTTTGTCACTGCTCGATTCCACCAGACCAACTTGTCTAATGGTTTCGGATTGTCCCCATATCGTGATATTGTTTTGAGAGGAAAAGTCACCTGGACTAGTGACAACAAAGCGGAAGCAACTGTGAATGTGATTCAGAACAAATCAGAGTTTCTCACTGCCAGACTTGTCTTTGTGAGTTGTCTTTTCTTTTTATAGTGTATTTCTAGTTCTCATTCAATTATTTTCAGTCTTCGTTAGATGGAACAAACACTTCAAGAAAGCTTCCAACTAATCAACTCTTCCCATCTACACCAATTGAAAAATTCCTCAACCAACAGAGGAATGATGCTAACACAGCACGCCCGGCCATTCCAGAACTTGGAGCGATTGAACTTCCACTTGTGCAGGTAACATTTATATTCTGAAATTACATCAATTAATCCTATTTATACAGGATGGACAACAAGCAATGACATCGACTACTGTAGAAACCACAACCATTGCTCAACCGGAACATGAAAACCCATACGGATCCGTTTTTGGAGGATTCCTGGTCAGAAAAGGTCTCGAAACTGCAGAGCTTTGCGCCAAAATGTTCGCGAAGACTCCACTCCGTGTAGCCTCAATTGATGATGCAGAGTTCTTGAAAGTTGTGGAAATTGGCAGTATTCTGAAATTCAGTGCATTCATCTGCAATGTTGACAACAAAGAACAGAGATTCCAGGTGAGTAGTAGTGATAAGAGTCATTCAAAACTCACTTTCATTCTTATGATCTAATAACCAATGATGATTTTCAGATCAGTTCTCAAGTTGAAGTCTACAATTCGGAAACCAACACTTTCGAACTTTGCGATCGCTTCTTATTCACATTCGAAACAAAGGAAGAAATCAATCTCCCTCAAGTTGTTCCACACAACATGCAAGAGTTTGTGGCCCAATGGAAAGCAAAGAACATTGCAAAAACGAACTAATTCATTTGTTTATTTCATCGTTCTTATTGTCTTTGTGGAGAGTCTAGTTTCACATCTGATGTCATAGTCTTGCTAGCTTCAGTGCACTGTGTGTCATTGAATGTATATAAAAATCCAGAAGTATAACTTCCCTCATAAATAAACGTTCATTTCTTGAAAGTCGCATTCAGAACTTTTTAGTCCTGATAATACCAGTGTTTGGTTTCAGAAAAGTGAAGATATCAAATTTCCGGAAAATGTGGGAGTTTGGTATGTAGCCTTCGATAAGAAAGTTGAACTCTTGAAGACACGGAACATCAGTTTTTGCGGAAGAGTTCAAAATCCAAGGGTTCTCATTGTTCTTGCACTCACATCACTCTTTCTAATTTTCAAGTCTAAACGGCAGCTGCATTGTGTTCAATCCATTACAGATGTGTAATTGGTTTTTTGTTCTCAATTTCCTTTTCTTGCTTTTTTTGTTTCTTTTTTCTTCAAATTGCATTTTTTGATTCAGTTTTGAGAACTCACAACCTGAAAAAAGGGATGAACGTTTTCAGAATTAAGTTGGTCACACTTATTAGTGAGAAGTAGATCCATTAAGTTTTAAAAAAAGTGTTTATTAATTTTGTGAAAAATGCCAAGAACAAAAAGTAGTAAAGATCCGATTGCATAAAAATAGGTACACGTAAGATATTTGTTAGATTTGAAGAGTGCAGCATTTGGACGAGCCTCCGGATTTGATGAATTCGCTCATGTCGACAAATCTGAAAAGATGCATTACAATGTTTGCATAAGACTACTGGCAATGTCGTACCTAACAGTGAAGCCCAGTTTAACAAGCTTATTGGCAATTTCCTCGTTGCCTTGATGCATTATGACATTCTGCCCGACGACGACCGCGTTGCATGCAAAATTGCGAGCTTCTTTCTGAGAAACCTGAAAAACTCTCAGTTCTTCATAGTTTGTTGGGCAATTCATTTAGGCTACCTCAATCAAATCCGTCTCATTTCTCATATTATGGCGGGTGATGTGATCAAAAGCATATGGGTAGTAGATGGCAACGTCCTCGTTGAGTGGGCAGAAGGCGGTGTCTATGTGGTAGAACCTGAAAACATTTTTTTTATAATTAAATATTCAACATACTCTATTTCTGCGAATGTCTAGGCCGATGAATTTCCATTAATCTAAGTTCTTGCGGAAGTAAAAGATCAAGTTGAAGAATTTTCAAAAAATTTTCTAATAAACAAACCTTGGATCGACGAGTCGACACCCGATCACTTTCCAGTTGGTGCCGTCGTCGAGTTTATTTGCAACATCGCGAAGTGCTCTTACGTCGGTCCGAGTTCCCACGCCCATGAACAGAGTGCGCAATTGATCTCCTCCCCAGAGAGCATCACCCGCACCTGTAATTCACTTTACTTCGTATTACTCAATCATGTGATTCTAGACATTTTTCCCTTATAGTTGTTTTATTCGTAGTAAAAAAGTTTCCTAAAAACCAAAACACCTGGATTGAATTCAGCTAACTTCAGAAAAATTCATTATACTCTTTAACTTTTTGTCTATACCTGAAAACTCCTCTCATTTTAGTAATTGTTTTAATCAGTTCCTACATTCCTCAAATTACAATGTCTCATTTTCAGCCTCTCTGAGCTCATGACGTGTTTCTATCATTTTCATTCACCACGTGCAAAAAACCCAATTTAAAGTGGTTTTCAATTTCAAAAACTATGAATAAATAGATCTCAAAATTGAAACAATATCCAACCACTTAAATTCAAGAAGTTCTATTTTGAGTGAGAGTCTATGAATCATATTTTTTTGGGCTAACAAAAATAATACAGTAAGCAAAAATAATCAAAGATTAATTTAAACTCTTGAATCGGGAAACGAAGAAACTTCACACCAAAACACGACTAAAGCATGACCTCTATTTGGCTATAGAATCTGCTCATCTCATACTAGAAACCAGATTCCTAGACATTTGCACATCTCCAGATGAGCCACGATCAGCTGTGTCTCAGCTCTGATTTCTAATCCAATATTACCGAGTCACAAGTTGAATCGCTAATAACTCGCTATGTTTATCCGATCCGAATAGGAAATTGAGACCATGATATGGGGGCGCGCCCTTTTTTGAATAGCGTAATTTGATCGTTAAACCAAGGGTCCCACACTTTTCTGCCACTCCAACACCACCACTCTCTACTCTTTTGACTCACCTTCCGATGGAATATCTTGATCTCCGACGCATTCATAACCATTATTCGTGAACCATTGCTCGTAGAAATATCTTCAAAAGAGAAAAAAACGATGACGTTTGATTTCGAAGGGTGAGTTCATTCAATAGTACCTTTCTCCCTGTCTCTCTGGGTGTGCGAAACTCGCCAAATACGCTTTATTTCCTTTGATGATGGCTGCATTCGCGGCAAAAACAATATCCGGAAGGCTTTCAGCACCCTGAAATGAGAAATTTCAGCTGCTAGACAGCTAGACCGTTAATCAACTTTCAGCCTTCCTCATTTTCAGATTATTTCTCAGATATCTAAAAGTTTATTTTCTAATATGACTAACCGTAGACTCCATCACTTCCACTTTTGCTCCACTTGCTTCAATCGTGTTTTTCAAATAGTCCCACTGCTTCAAAGCCTTTTCTCTATTCACTCCTCGTTTCATATCCATCCAAGGGTTGATCGAATACTTTAGTTCGAAATGTGTTGGGCGGACCATTAGAATTCTTTTGACATGATGCTCCAATGTACGTACGAGTGTTGAAGATGCCATTGTGATAACTGTAAATTAGAAATGAACAGAGTTGTATAATAAGAATCAGAAAATAAGAGATATTAGTTTGAAACCAACGAGACAACACCAAACGAACTGTATTTATACCAGCCGATAGTTGATCTGCTGACGTCTTAGCCTAAGCGGACTACGCTGACATTTTCCTCCCACCCACTTCAGGGAACTATAATTTACGACGTCAGATTGTGAGATCAGATGGCTGGATAGATGTGTGTGGTTGGGTGCAGAGTTTGTTTCTTAGTCTACGCGTATCATGCTTCTGTAGAATAGATAAGGAAGGAAGATAGCAAAGGGGGGGAAGGTTCGAAAATCAGAAAGAATCACTTGATTCGTTTGCCTTATATAGAGATCCTGCAGGCTGTCTATTTTGTTTGTAACTGGAATTTTAAGATCCAAAGAACAAAGGAAAATGGGCGGTCTCTATAGAACATTATAGTCAAACAATATGAAAATAACTATCAGTTCAAGTTTCAGTCAGCAGTTGTCCATTTTGATATGAGAACAATAACTTGTGAGGTGTTATAATTAGTGTACCTGGTACAAGTATTTCTGAAATTTAGTTCTGAAAACCTGTTGAAATTATGAGTCAAGATCAAATTGTAATCAGAATCTTCGTATCAATGTTCAATTTGCCAAATATTTACTTCAACCCGGAAAGTGTTCAACGAACATAACAACAGTGTAGAATGTTGCTTTTCTTCTATATTATGGACCCGGATCACAAGGTGATTAGACACTAGAGATGGTCAATACAGGCAACTGATTTATGATGCGCGCGTGCAATTGGTTCATTCACTACATTCACGTGAATATCGTTTTGATACGGGTGTCTTCATCAGGAGAAACTTGTTCTGATGTACAAAGCAGATGCTGCAAAGATAGAGATATCATTAAGGGGTCAGATTGTGTGGCATGGATGCTGCAAACATAGAAGTAAGGGTTTATTTTTATGGATCCTGAAAAGTTTGAAGTATTGAATCCCGAAGGGAATAGGATTTGAAATCGCTGGATAGTAGAATTATGACAATGAATGTTGTTCATTAAATACAAGAAAAAAACTGTTCGTTTCTTTGGTTCTCGAAACGAATCAAAAAATCAAAAGAAAAAGTTTGTAGGCTGAAATTGCTGTCTGGAATGTGACGAAAAGTTTATAATGACTATAATTTAAAATTCTTGAGCTGTTCACTATAATTACATTCTCAATTTCAAGTTATAACATCAAAGCTTAAACATCTTCTTTGGATTTTTATTTCAGAACTCATTCTTCTTCACAATTTTTGATTCAGTGACATATATTTCATATTCTGTTTGTTTTCAGACTGCCTATGGCCTCCAATGCAACACTGCCAGAATGGTTCGATCCTCTTGAAAGTGTAGTGAGCACTGTTTTCATGTTGGGATCATTTGTAACTATTCTCCTGTATTTTATGGAAATAATGATTCTGGTTACGCTGAGAAACTCGGTTTATAAAGGTAAAAATTATATCTAAGGTATTTTGACAATATTTTTGATTTCAGGAATGTTTTATCAGATTTTCACAGTTGGTATCATTGTAGATGTCTTCAGTTTAGTGAACAATTATTTCGGTTGTGTATTTCCAGCAAAAGGGTGAGTGGAGAGTCAGATCAAAAGATTAATCCAAAAATATCTCTTTTCGATATTGCTTTCTTTTTCTTTTTTATGGGTTGATGTCTCATATTTCAGATGGTTTCGTGATTTCTATTTATCCATGGGCACGTTCGTTGGCCAAATGTATCTCATGATTGCATGGACTGCTCGAGGCATCCAGGGATGCACTGTAGTTGCCCTTGCGCTCAATCGTGCCACCGCTGTTTGTCTTCCGATCAAACATAAGCAAGTATGTGTGATTTTGTAAGGGATCTGACATAATAATTGACGGATATTAGATTTGGAACAACAAATTTATCTCGGCGATCCATATATTTCAATTGGGAGTTGGGCTATGCATTGGTTCAAGTTTGATAACTCAAAAATTCTACTGGAAGTTTGAAAGGAATGGGTTGGTTGAGAATAACACTGTGATTAATGATAATCTCTGATTCACTTCTGCAGAATCTACATTCAATTTGAAAACAAAGATTTCCGAAGAGGATTCTTCATGTCTGCCTATGTCATTGAAACTATTTTTGTAGCATCTATTATGGTCATTAATGCCACAATGGTCATCGCCTTCAGAACTAAATACAGAGTGGTTTGTCAACAGAAAACATTCTGAACCACGAATTCTTCATTTCAGCGTCTGTCAACACAACCACATCTAAATCAAAAAGTGATGAGTGAAAAACAAAGACAAGAATATAATCTTAATATAGTGGCTGGTTTAACGTGTGTCGCAGAAATTATATATTATTGTTATGTTATCTACGTATTTGGAATCAACACAAGTGTTCCTACCAGGGTTGGTATTTGTCGAAGATTCAAAATGTAGATAAGAAAATAATGTTTGTAGGTGTTCTATCTTCTCTACGATGTTATCAATGACATTTATTGTGGACTGTCTGGATGGTTATTGTTGATATACTCGCGTTCCATGCGAGCGCATGTGACTAAAATGCTACGGTATCATTTCCAAATATTACTTCCAAAAATTGAAAGTAGTATGTTTCAGATGTCCAATGTTTGGGTTCCGGCGAATGAGAATAATGATTCCTCCAGAACAACAATTTGCATCCTCCACAAATATAGATGGAAACAAAAATACATCGAACAGAAGAGTACCAACTTGTGGAACGCCCTGCTAGAATAAAAAACTATTGTATTTCATATTTGTACATACTGTTCTTAAAATAAACGTGTAGATTTTTCTAGGAGATTATGCAAGCGAAAAAAACCACATACCTTGTCCTCAGTCAAAATCCAAATCCTTAATCTTTATTTGTCATCTGTCGAGCTGTTTTCCGACCATCTCATTTTCTCAAACCCGTTCATTTTGACAAATCCCATTAATCTCCTCCTTCTCTCCGTACTCTCTGCATCTTCAGAACCTCTTATTTCTTATCCCGGGGCCATCTGCTCTTCTCCGAACAATTACAAAAAAAAAAGACGACTGCGTTACACAAAGAATGAGGGGCCGTTTCTCAATGAGTCTCCGCTGCAAGGTCATTCTTTCGTCTGCTCGTCTCAGCCTCTTGCCTATAGATATCGACCACCGGGGGGCCGCGGAGAGACACGCGCACGCCACCTCAAGCGGCGCGTATTGCCCCAAAAACCAACCATTGAGTGCTGAGAAGAAATGACTTTACTATACTTTGCTTCTCCTTCCTATTTGACCATTGTCCATCAGAAAAGCAATTTTGATATTTCAGGTTGGTAGTCAACCAACAGAACTTTGGAATTGCACTTCTAACAATGCCGAAGAACAAGAAACCCCAAGCTCCGCCCCCTGAGGTTTCAGGTCAACCGGAGACTCCTGAGGTTCAACAAAAGAAAGTTTTCGATATGGTATGTTCAAAGAAGTCATACCAGACTGTTTTTGTTCATTTTCACATTACAGCTAACATATATAAAAGGCCATATGGATAAGGAGAACGGTTTTATTGGCGAATCGAACAACTTTCAGGGAAAAACAGGAAAAAGTCGAGCTATACACATGAACAAAAAAGAAACAGTATGTGTTGATCTGTTCGTGACTGAATTGATAGTTAATTTTCAGGCCGAACATGAAGTAATAATAAAGAAAAACTATAAAACTTTGCTACCTGGCCAAATGAAAGTTAATGATTACCTCAATGAGATGAAAGCTATGCGGTCAAAGGCGATCAACGAAGCAAAACTAAGAGGAGAGTTCAATGCAATCGAAATGTTAAAACTAAGACACGGATGTCTACCCATCTGGGATCCAAGTTCTAAGTCTGAACCATTTGGAGCAGGTGGATATGCGTGGCCAGACAACAAGAAACTACAGAAGAATGATGAAGTTGCAGCTTTTGTTGAAGAATCCAAAACATGGATTATGGCTGAAGTATGTTTTTTTTTGCATAATTTTGTTAGA
This sequence comes from Caenorhabditis latens, assembly GCA_002259235.3. NCBI lineage: Eukaryota > Metazoa > Nematoda > Chromadorea > Rhabditida > Rhabditidae > Caenorhabditis > Caenorhabditis latens. The sequence goes on along the minus strand of CM056097.1, from coordinate 14,655,435 downwards.
AAACTGAAATCATTTGATACATGATATTTTATAATACACATATCACATTTTCTGCCTACAGTATCCTTTCAGGTCGTTGGGTCAGTATCTAACCACCGTTACGAATGCATCGACATTGACGATGAAGAGAGAAAAGTCGCAGTGTTTGCTCGGAAACAACTCATACCCATGCCGCAGTATACCGTCCACTATTGTCAATACCCAAATCTTGCCTTACCAAAAAACGCAATTGTTTTGGCTCTTTTCCCAAACACAACGTGCTTCTATGAAGGTAACAATTGATGATATAGTTATTTTCGTACATTATTGTATATTTTAGGAATCGTTCATGAGCCTCCAAAAAGAGCATCTGAACATTACCTGATCCGCTTTGTCGACAACGATAAACCCAGCAAATACTCGGATCCGGTGCCCGTGTCGGATAGATATGTCACTGCTTTTAAAAAGGATCCAAAAATGTACATACGTCCTGCTAAAAGGATCGAACTGGGACTCGAGGAGCCGAAGGAAGTCTCTCCGAGTAAACAAAACAAGAAGAAAAAAAAGAAGGAGAAGCAAAAGAATACTGAACAAAACAACGTGATTGATGAAAAGTAAGAGACCCAAAACAAAAAACACATTTCATTCATCCAATTATTTCCAGAGATGTGCCAGGACCGGCTCCAAAAGCTCCGACCTACTATGAGTCGCCGGATGAGACGGCGCCAGTTAAAAAACAGAAGCCAAGAAAGAAGTCAGCGGAGCCGAAGGTTAAAATTATCCGAGCTAAAGTTCCGGAACACAAGAAACATGTGTCAACTCGTCAATTTGGAAAAAGAAAAGTCAAGAGAAAGCCGAAGAATGTGGCCCCCACGACTGCGGATCAAGTCAATGAGCCTTCGGTTGCAGTGAAGCCAGAGGAGAAACCGGAAGCTGAAAAAATGGACTCAGAGGATACGAACATAGAAGCAGAGCATAATGATTCTGATACTCAACCGCAAACGCCTCTCACAGGACTTGCTCGATATGGTTTGGAAGATGAGAGAGAGGAAACTGAAAGTGAGGAAGAAGAGGGAAAGAATGAAGATCATAGCGAACAAGAGGAGGGAAAAGAGGAAGAAGTTGATGATGAAGAGGACGAAGAGACTGAAACTCAAAAAGACGACAAAGATAATACAGGAGACGATGAAGACGAAGAAGAAGAAACAAGAGAGCCTCACGATCCAGAAGAAGGGTCATCTTCCGGACAAAGACGCCATGTGTTTCAAATAGAATTCGAAAGTGACGATGAAGAGAAAGCGCTTAATTCTTCTGACGATGATTCCAGTGATGCTCTTTCTGGACTAACTATATCAGACCATGAACGTGATGGAAAAGGAGTCAACTCCGATCATGAACCAGAGTTCTGAATGTTTAATTTATTTTTTGAAAATATTGTTCCAAAGGAATATACATTTTATTCATTTTATTTATAAAATTTATTGCATGCTTACGCTATTGTCATATAAACACACTGTCATTCTAAATTTCTTCTATGATTGCTGTCACCCATTGTCTTTTTCTGCTTTATCTTAATTCAAAATCTTACATGGAAATCTACTTAATCATGTTTCCAAGCTAACTTTGAAATTGAACATTAATTCATGCCCTCCCAAAACAAATCTTGTTTGTATAAGATCAATTTTTCAATTTCGAACTTTTTGAAAAATAAACGTTTGGCTATTATTGAGTTGGTAAAAACTAAACGATAAATATGAAGCCCAGTCGAAAGACTTTGTGTTTGTTCAGTCAGCGGCAAGTGAGGGAGGAGAGACACGTTACAATTGCTGATTCTATCGGAGTGTTTCAAGTATTTAATGATTGAAACACTCACTTTCAAACATCTCCGTTGTGGTCTAGTGATTAGGATTTATGGCTCTCACCCATAAGGCCGGGGTTCGATTCCCCGCAACGGAAGAAGTTTTTTTTTCAAGCCAGAGGACATAAACATATTATTTTTACCTCCAAAGGAGGATTTTGGTCAAGTTGTCAATGACATTTTTGGATTTGAAATTCACAGATTTTCTTAATGGACAAATTTCAAATATTGATTATTCCGGTTATGAATGTAACGATTATATTACTCAAAATTCACGAAAAAACATTTACTGTTATCAGAAATTGACATGTGATCTATTTTACAGGCAAAGTGATTCTACTAGCAAAGTAAATTACCCAGTGATAATGTTACAATAAGTTTTCATCAAAATTTTCATAATTTTCTTGATAATCTCCGATGTTGAAGTTTTGTACAGCCTCGATAAAATCCATTCGATGTTGCAATTCCTCATCGTCAGATTCAGACTCACTTGTGTCCTCATCGTTGAACCTATTCCCATTAGCCTGAGGATCCCACGCAAGATAATCTGCTCCTTCGAATTCAAGTGGATCAAAGAATTGACGAAATATGTCGTTGTCTTGGAAATGATTAACGAGTGGGAGAATGTTTTCTATGTTTTCCACGTCATGCATTTGGTTGACTGCGACAACTGAAAAACGTTAGGAATTTAATCACGCTGGATTCGCAAACTGATTACTTCATTTTCTCAAAAAGCAAAAGTTCTATACTACCTGTTTGCTCACACTTACATGTTTTATCAGTTTTTTTTCAAATCGATTTTTCTGTGATACAGAATTTTCACTTTCTGCGCCATTGTTCTATTTTCTAGTTTCTTTTCTAGTTAAAAATATTTTCTAGTTAAAAATATTATTTTTGATAAATTTATTTTTCTACAAACCTGGTATACCTTGCACTTGTGGTGCCGCTGCGTTTGGATCGATCTCCTCCAAATACTCAATTATTGCGAAGTTTTTGTGAAGCTCTTGAACGGAGCCTGGAATAGGAACATTCAAAAAACTCAAATTTATCAACCCCTACCTTCCAATTCGGTCACTATGCGATCAAACGGACATGCAATATCACCAGCCTCATTTTGATTAAATATAGTGACTGCACAACCTTCACAAATTGTATGACCACAACTCGATAATATTCTTGGAGTCAAGTCTTCTACATTTGCTTTGTATTCTCGAAGACATATTTTACACTCAAGACGGGCCATTCTGAAAAATACTGTTCAACAAGAAGAGCAAACTGCCTGCTTTTTGGTAATCGATCACACACGGAAAAAGTAGAGCAAATGTGTCTTATCAGTTGGCGAGTAACAGTCGCGTCTCTGCAATTCAGGCGGTTCTGGCCCGTTTGATAATTTTTTCAGTAATAATTTCGAAACAATGCAATCGCCAGTATAAATTTCTGTTCATAAGTTGTTTTTAATTATATAAGAATATTAACAATTTTACAATAATTACCGATAATCTAAAATCGGAGTGAATATTAATATGTATTATGTATAATTTGGGAGAGCGAAACATTAAATACAGAAGAAATGCTTATCAGTTACAGTATGATTTGTTTTCAAAAACAATGACGTATACAGTTTTTCCAGAGAATTTATGACAATTTATGATTCACAAGCACAAGTTCTGGTTTAAAATAATTTTTATAAGATTGAGAAAGTCGTACGCAACTGAAAACCATAAACATCGTAATTACTCAGCTTTTCCAATTTCAGTAAAATGAGAATCATTTTCAGAGTGATATATTTAACATTTTCTTAACAATAGTTCATTTATGTATGAAGAAATTGAAAGGAAAAACAAATTAACTTATAAATCATGAAATAATAAATATAGGAAAAAACTTGAAATACAGTAGTGAAGAAAATAAACAATGAACGAGAAGAAATCTTACTATTTTACAAAAACTACAAAAATAACGCAAATGTGTTTTTATGAGCTGAGTAAAAAAGTGTAGAAAGATTTCGCGTATGTGAACAAAACCTTTTTTGCTTCTGAAATGCCCCGAAACTACTAAAAGTATTTGAATAAATAAAGAATAAACAACTTTGTGCAACTCAATACTTAAATCTGTACTAAATTGTACCAATATTTTACAGAAGATAAAGTTTTTTTGTTTCTGATTTGACCTTTTTTTCATTTTGATTAACATTAATCAACAAATTTTACTTGTATTATTTATTCCGATAAATGGAAAACTAATAAAAAACACGCCTGTCTTATGATAGCAGTGGACTGGCATTTAATGGATATAAACTGACAAACGGTGAGCACAGTAACATGAAAAATTTATTCTTCATATCGGTCTTCTAATTCCCTTGTTGCCTCGAAGATGTCTTTGTGCCAATCATTTATAACTTTGCTTACCTCGTTGTAGTTTTCCAAACCGCTTTTCCACAGCTTTTCGACTTCAGCACGAATGAGGAAGATTGTTGAGAATCCATTTTTAACTATTTTCTTGTCTCCTTTTTCACCATTTCTTCCCCAGCCGTTGTTTTTGAAAAATGCTCTCCATACGTTTGCGAGAGTATAGGTGCTACGAAGCAGATCCTGAAAAAAGAAAGTTTGATGAATATGAAGCAAGTAAAAATTACCACACAGACGGACATGCCCATCGACGGCTTGTTTTCTAAAACATATAGTAAAACTAAATCAAATTTCTCCAATTTATATAATTCGGAGAGCATTTCGCTAAGACTTCCTTCACACATTATCCATGTATTAGAAGACAAGTGGAGAGGTTTGATCTGAAAAAGATAAATGCATTTACATTTATAATTTTCAGTATAAGAATTTCTTACCAAGCTTTTTCCACTTATGAATAAAGCAACGTAATTAACTGATGGATCATTGAGAATAGGATTGATAGCCTCGGATGGAGCTTCATCGATATCCTCATCGATCGTTTCATCGCTCTTGGAAAAACAATGACCCATTCGGCAGAAAAGGATAAAAAGAATGAGCAGAGTAGACTGTCTTATGGCTGAGTCTCGATTGTCATAACAATCTATTAGGGGCAATTTGTAGACGTCTCTGAGCGTCTGTCTTATGCTGAATAACAATAAAAAAACAGAAAGTGCAAAAGATCCCTTCAAAGTACTCCATATCTAATTTTATTTTTCGTGAAAGAATCTGAAAGTAATTACAAGGATACTGTGAACAAAAAAGAAGTTAAAGTCAGAAATATCGAGATGTTTGTTACCCAAAAAAAAAACGCATTTCTTTTAGAAAAAGCACTGCTGAAGAATGATGCCATAGTAGTGTTGGTGGTTCAAAAACGAGTTCATTATAAACTTGACCAGGCTTATAATTAGTGAACAAATTACGGAAAACCTGATGTATCAAAAGACGATATGAAATCGATTCTCCTGCAACTTTTGAGTTTCATGACAGATATATTTTTTGCACCATTCATTTTTTTTCTGTCAAACTATTTCACCCATTTTTTATTGCATAAAGTTGTGGACGTGTTTGAAAGAGTACAATCATTGCCTGAAAAATCAACTTTGACAAAATCTGATGAAAAAAATAATTTCTATGCAGACCAGTAGGTACGAAGAACGCGTAAAAAGGATAATTTTGTCAATAGTAATTCTGTTTTATTTTTCTATTATACACCGCATTTGAAAGGAGTTGCATGATCAATTACAAGATTGTCCCCACTATTCTTGACAGCCTTAGGTAGAAGTTTTCCACGTTTAGAAAAACTGGAAGACATTCCAAAAGAATATAAAAAATAAAAAAGATTTATACAAAGATCTCAGAAACTCTCTTCTGATGAGTTGTTGACAGTTTTTCGGGAAATACGAAAAATCAAATAAAAATTAACAAGGATACTGTAGTCAATTGACGAATAACACATGCATTGTGAACATTGTGACTGTACCACATTCACTTTTATTCTTGAAGGGGTTAAATTATTCATTAATTGACACAGCGTTCTGTTTATGAAATTAACCATTGTAATTGAAAGGAAAAATCTAATCGAATAACGGTTAATTAGGCACAATTAGGATTGAAATCTTGTGAAAAATACGTTATTAAAAATGAAAAATTATTGGAATTGCCTTCAGGGCCAGGGATACATGCGTTTCTAACATTTTTTAAAAATGAAACAAAACTTATTTTAAATTAACTGTTTTATCGATTTTATGCCTGTCGAACCTGTCAGGTATCTCATTTGTTAGCTCGGTACATTCAGCTTCTTTATAGACAAATAGTTATTTGTAATCCAGTTTTATTGAAATTATAGTGCAAAAATGTTGCAATTATGCAAAAATGTAAATGAAAAATTGTCACAGAATCGAGATTATTACATGGCTTGGGAAACTTGTTGAATCTTTTCAGATTTGCTAACACGAGCAGCAATTTCATTGACTGAGTTGATTTGGAACTGCTTCGTCTTATAAATGTATTCTACAAGGCTTGATACAAGCTGTTCACTAGTCCTCTGGTGGTCGTCAAATCTGGGAAGAAACTCGACAATTTCAGTGGCAATGAGTTTGGTCAGGTCTATGGTCAGAAGAGCTTTGATGAACTCGAGTGCATTGATTCCATCAGCAGACGGTGTTCCGACAGCTGGGGCATAAGATACATCGAAACCATCAAGATCAATTGATAAACCGTATCCAATTGTATTTCTGAAACAGACATTATATTAGTCTTCAAACTGTGGGAACTGGTTAGTTACCTTGTGACAAGATACTGCGCTTCTTGCATCACATCTTGGATTCCTCTCTTCTCAACTTCATTCGCGTAGAAGATTCTGACCCCTAGTCTTTCGAGAAGTTCCTGTAACAAACGAAAAATTTAATGATTACAAAGGAGAACTGTTATCAATCATTCTCAATTTCTTTCCCAATTTCTCTCAATCTTTTCTCAGTTTCCTAAAGATATACCTGACCATTATATCACTTTGAAACTACCGAATTCCTTATCAAAGTGATATTAAAAGATAAGAAAACTAAGCGAATCTTACCTGTTCTGGCAACTCGTAGTCTCTGATACCGACCATACACAGATTGTGCGGAAGAAGTTTGGGCAGATGATCTCCGATTTTCACAAGGTTTTTGTCACCGAAACCAAGAAGATGGGCTACAGGCATACCATGAATGTTCCCTGTGTCACTTGTGTCAGGTGTATGGGCATCCTAAAAACAACCAATGATTGTTTGATCTTGTTGTTTACTAGGAGATCAGTCTATTTATGACATGGTGACCTAATGGGGAAACCCTCTTTCTCTTAAAAACAATATAAGTGCAACTACAGTAACCATAGTCAGAATTCATTTTTCTACTGACATACCATATGAGCATCCACCCAGATCAATCCAATGTCTCCTTGTGGTCTGAGTGCTGTTGCAACTCCACTCCATGTTCCGATAGCACAACTGTGATCTCCTCCGAAGACTAGAAGCTCATCCTTGTTCTCAATTACTTGACGAGTCTCATGTGCAAGTTGTCGGCATGTCTGAAGAAATTGAATGTTCTGACTTAAATTCACTAGAAAAACTAACCTGTGTGACTCCTGACAGAGCACTTGCATGTCGTCCAGTGTTCACTTCTTCTATGATCTTTCCCCATTGGAGTGGAAGTCTTTCTTGAACATTTGTGAAAAATGGAGAAGCTTTGATTACTTCCACAGCATTCTCACATCCAAGTTGCCTTCCAGCTAAACCATTGGCACATCCGACTGCTTTGATGATCTGTCTGGCAAGTTGTGTAGTCTTCTTCATTCTGAAAGTAGCCGGAACTAGAGATGAAAGATGGTTCCAAAAAGTTCAGAAATGGAAAAGACATAAAAAAAATGGCTATCACCACCAGTTGGTTCGAGAGATCATCGAATGACTGAAGGAAATGCCGTAACCTCCCCACACGTGTGGGGATAGTCGACTGTAGGCGGAGTCAAGACGAGATGCGATGATGTTGAACGATATGTAACGTGTCGAATGTTAGAATATTGCCTCAGAAAAGACCACGTGATCATTGTTGTGAGTGATAAAGGACGGCGTTTCCGAGTGATTATGGACAAGGAGGCAAAGGACAAACCACGTGGTTGCACTGGAACAGCTGATGATTCTTTTCAAGTTTTCAGTTCTTTAAAAACCCAAAAGTTCATTATATCAAAAATGAAAAACAACAAGGATGCTAAAAATAGAGTACCGTAATGTTTTCCATTTATAGAAAATTCATTTGTCTTCAGTATAACTTATAATATAGATTTCACTATACAATGACCACCTGAAATGGTTGTTGTTTCGATAGAGGCTCCAAATGGAAAATGCTAAAAACGGAGGTTCAGTCATTACCGACATGCATAGGAAACTAAGAAAAAACCGTCAAGTTCAGAAAATTTCTTTCCACAGTAGTTGTAGAACAATATAATTATCGATATGCAAGTAACCGGTAAAAAACTGAATTAAACGGCATGTATTTGTATTTTTCAACTGCCTCAGAGAAATAATGTGGTTTCAATAACCTATTCAAGCTAAACGGAAACACTTTTTAGACGTTTTATTCGCTTATCTAGAACTTACTATGCACGCTGCTCATAACCGGAACCAAGAAAAAACAACGGAATCTTCACATTAATGAATTCTGGGTATAAATGAAGTGTTGTTATAAGACAGGTGCCGTTTTATTACAGGCACGGTTATAATACAGTTTTTACGGTATTTCTACAAAATGTTCAAAACCTGTAATGCAGACTTGGAGAAATCATGACGCAAAGTAAGTTTATTTCATCATATTCTGTTTCATTATCTATTGCATACTCTGCAAACTGGCGTGTTTCCATTTCTTATCATGAAATTCCAGAAGTGATCAATTGATCATTATAGTTATATTTGAACAACCATGCTTTGGCGATGATGATATTATGATCATTGAAACATTACTTAACACAAGTTTCGGATCAAAAGTGTACTAAGGCCATGCCAACTAGTTTTTATCACGCTCTGACTAGGCATTGTACAGATATTGTACAGTTATTCAATCGCACAGTCCAAAAGATCAAACCCATCCCCGAATGACCACAGAGCTTTTTGAACCCTCTCATATGTTTGGTACAGTTTATTACCCTTCTCAGATTATTCGTGTCCGCGACAAAGATAGTCAGTCGACGACGAAACAAAGCACGGAACGAAAAATCAAACATTCCTTGTCGTTGACATTCAACTGAGGCCACGTGACGTATGGGGAAATCCCTGTCATAAATCTGCCTCTCTATTGCTATCAGTCGCTGTGATCTCGATCCAGTATGACTCTCAAAGGGGGAATCCCCCTTTTCTTCTCAGCGTATAAACCGGCGTGACGAGTGATGGGAAGATATTTCATCAGCGGAAATCATAATGATATAATTGATAGAAAATTTTACCTAAAAGGGAAAAAGTGTGTGTTCTTAAACTGAAGGGAAATAACACATCGTGAAGTATTTGAATCTAACGTGTTACACAAAATCGTCTGTTAGAAGGCTCATCTGCTATTTATACTATATAAAGCTGAATCGGTGTCAACAAGGCTAAAGATTGCATTCCTCACGAGTTGAACTCATCTTGAACGGGATAGTTCTCAGTTTTTTATTTGCTCGTTTGTGTTTTTATATATTTACGAGAAAAACTGCCATAGACAACGTACCCAATCCTTTTGTTTTTCCTTCCAAACGTCTTAATTGAAGAAAAAGGGTGTCGCGGCGCAAAAGATTGAAAACAAAACTATCAGGTTACTTTATTCCCCGAGTGGTCTTCGTGTTCTTTCCTATTTCATGTGTTGTCATCAGGATGGGTGGTGAGTCTCTGGACTCAATTCCAGAAACCAACTAGTCTCCTTTTATTCGTTTCTCTTTCAAACTTTCGTCTCATTTTATACTCACAGACAAGAAGATAAACCAGGAAGGATGATACATCCGGAAATAGTCGGTGCACAGTAGTCACAGTGGTATGTCAAATACAAATGAGAAGCAATATGAATGAGAGACGTCAGAAATGCCGTTCACGATTATTCCCACTAAAAAAATGCATTAATTAAACATGCGTTTTTTTAGAGTGACTATTCAGAATACACGTACATCCAGTTATCTTCTTTCTTCTCATTTTCAGACTTTTCTTTCCTACGCACACACTTTTTTGGAAATTCATTAGTGAGTCCTCGTTTGGTGCAACAAATGATGAGTTCATTGCTTCCATTTCAAAATGTCTACATGTCATATGATGAGAAAGATACACAAAGTATGGATATTCTGTTTCTGCATATCCATTAAAATCTAGTCGTTTTCTCTTTTCTCTATTGGAGTTTTTCTAATGTTTCAATTTTTCTCTCAATCTTTTTTCTTTTCAAAAAGGAATTTGCCCTATCCGCAGTTGTTTGCAAAAAGTGTGTTCTAATCATGATCGGCAGCTTTGTCGTTGTCGACGTGTCGGAAAATCCTCTTTCCGGTGAAGAATATCTCTTGATGAACTCAAAAGTTTTCTATCTTTCGGCCCTCACAATCTTGTCTGAATCTGAGAAGACACAGTTAACTTTTGTGTGTTTTTAACTCCATCTCCATTTATTAAAAATTCTGATAGAAGATTAGGAAATATGAATTAGAACACGAAACATTTTCTGATTTTTATAAATTGAGCTCCATTTGCAGATTCTGATCAGATTTATGATGTTTCCGTTTACACGAAAATGTACGTCACTGGTAGGGAAGAGGATGCAGATGCGTTCCTTTGCCCGCATTTAGTAATTGTCCAAAGTTAAGTGAACAGAATCCGCATGTTGTCTGGTCTATAAGTCTATTAGATACCTAGAAAGTACAAAAAATCCACAACACCCATGAAACAGATTGAACGTTGACCTTTTTTTCAAAAAGTGTACACTCTAATCTACCCTGACATAAGTTTCTCTTTCAAACTATCCGCTTTCCTATAGTGTGTTTGATTTTGTAATCCATACACAATGTCTAGCCTTTGAACAAAAACTATGTTCTCTGCACTCAAGAGCTGTTCAAACACAACCAATTGTTCCAGCTAATATTTTTCTGATGAAAATATAACTTTGAAGAGTTATTACCTCATAATTTTTCATTTCATATTATTCGTACAAGTTTTATCGATTATTGTTGATACCACATTGAATTTGAAAGTCTAACTTTCAGTTCAATTTCTTCAATCTAACGTCTCGTCGAAATATATTGTAAAGCTGTCTAGATAATTGTTAAACTATAACTGAAAAGCCAAGTTATTCTCGAGTCTGAAATGTTCTCCAGGGACCTATGTATTATTTTTCTTATTTTCGCAAAAAATTTGGTTCCTCTAAGGGTGTGTTAAAGTTGTCTAACATTTTCCACGAAATTTGAGTTTTTTCGAGAAAAACAAGAAATTATTCAGCTCGCGTTAAAAAACAAAAACACAGTCATATGAAAAATTGTTTCGTTTCATGTTTCGACATTCCGATATCGAATGACTTCTGTTATTTGAGAACTGGGTACCGTGAGACGAACACATGAACGGCAAGTGGTAGGTGCAAAATAAGTGAGTCATGTACTCGGTGCTGTCTGCTGTCTTTTCTCTTGAAAAACTGATTGATACTTCTAGAGAAAAGGGTGAGAGAACCGGAAAGAGTGGCTAGAGAGAAGATCTCTGAAAACTTTGTCTTAGCTTAACGAAAACTGAAAAACCAAAATCTCTGGGTATTTTTTTGGTTTCCCAGCTGCCAGTCTGTCATAGTGTCAAAGTTAGAATCCAAGGGTAGTTTTTTCCTTCACTGCTTTTAAATTATCACATCTGTCAATAACAAAAAAATAGTTTCCCCTTTCTCAAAATGTTTGATCACAATTGTTCTTGGTCTTGTTCCTGATAAAAATCTGAAAACCTTGTTTCAAACTCCAACATTCAATTTCCGTTATGATATGCATAATCTGATTCTGGGTAAGTAAATTGGATATCAAAAACATTTCTCAAACTGATTTTTGGATTCAGTACAAGAACGTGACTAATAAAGACAAAAGACCACTTAACCCACTTTAGTTCAGCTGTTCGCGTTTCAAGTCATAGCCATGATTTCATTTTTTTGCAACTTTTTTCCTCTTACAATTTGGAAGTTGAATGACAAGGTCCAAAGTTCTCACAACAGTTGTATTTATTCAGGTTAAGATATCAATTTAGTTGTAGACAATCTTTGTGAAAGTTTACAGGGAATAACACTCAAACCTTTTCATGAACGAAATACCTTTTTCAAATGCTTTTTGTTCGTTATTTCCTGAACATTTCCATTTCCGCCTACCCAAAGATCTCTCATTAATTTTTCCCTCAAAACTACTTTTCGATTCTTCCTATAGATAATCTTTGGAATCCATCAGAAAAAAACATACATTTTTGATTCTTCATACATGAAAAATTGAATGTTTTTGGTTCCCGAGTGGAACCAACTTTGTGAACATGTCACATTTTGTCGATCTTACAAGTGTTCCACTATTACGAATGACTATCACTATTCAATCAAAAACGCATTCAGAAAAAAAATCAAAAGTTTCATTATGTACTCTACTGCTCGTTGGCCTCACAGTCTGCCCCGGAGATCGTATAAACCTTATGAAATCCGCTTATCTGAAAGAAAATGCGGATTTGACTAAATTCGAATGATGCCATCTTCAAGTTTCAAGTTTCCTCCTTCCTTTCACTTTGTTGCTCCAAAATATATCGCTTCATCCGTCTGTCTATCTGTCCTCCCACTCGGAAAAATGTCTCGTATCCAGCCTGAAATTTCGTTTTTTCGCTTCTCTCTAACCATGGTTTTCTCTTCAATTCATCTTTCTGTCACCATTTGTTTATCCATTTATCTGTCCAAAGTTCGTCAGTTGAGTGACAACTCGACGTTCGAAAATCGATTAACCACAAGAAGAGTGCAAAATATCTAAGATTTCATTCCGCCGCTCGTTCTATTTTCATCACTGCCATCCATGTCAAATAACGTTGAAATAGCTTTGAAAAGACTTCAAGTATTGATAGCTACTAGCCCGTGTCCAGCAGTCTTCCTGATTCTCAAGTGGGTGGCTAAAGAAGCCAGATACTCAAAACGGACCAAAAAACTATAACTCTCTTTCTCACTTTTTTCAAAATACTTCTGGAAAAAGTACTCATTATCCTCCCACCTCCTCACAATTTTTCTGAGATTTTCAATTTTTCTGAGACATTCGTTCAAATCTGGAGAATATCTGAAAACAGGCAATTTTTGAACGTCATTAGATGTAAAAAATGAAAAACAAAAAGTAAAACTTGAAGGACAAATAACAAGAAAAAAATTCCAAAATTCTGGATTGTCAATCAGCGAATTTCACGTCCTTCTGTCTGACCTGCTCATTGTATGCATTGCGTTCGAATCGAGTCATGCATTTTTCTTTTTTGTCCTTTTCCGCCTTGGAATCATTCTTGAAAATCAACAAGCCATTCTTGACTTCTTAGATTTTCCATTCGATGTCACGCAAAGGTCAAAAAGACAACGGGAGTCTTTGCACCCGGAACATTGTCGAATCTCTTCTCACACATAATTTTAAAAATTCTTTGCAATTTTCTAGATTACGATTCATTATTCATAATGTATGTCACATAGTCAAATAAAAAAAAACTAGGGAACTGGAAAATAATTTTGACGTCATTGTGTCTTTATATTTTAACGTATTGACTAAGGACGTTATTATTCACCAGTGTAATCTGTCTTTAAAATACCTACCCTAAAAATTCTTCCCTGTGCTCTTAAAGTCGATGATCTCAACTAGAAACATATTTGTTTGCCAGGAACTAAGATTTTTGGTAGCAAATTTCTTCTCTCCGCTGCTTTTTTTCTAATCTTCCACAATAATCCAACTCATTTATTTACAGTTGAGTGTACGAAAACAAAAGCTTATTCTTTTACGCACTCAATTAGAATGTTATGACTTAACGAATATAAACAGAACACTTGTTTTGAGGTTAAGAAGTCAGAAATCTGGAAGGAAGTGATGTAATTGGAATGAGTGTGTACCGAGAACAAGACTTTTGAAATTATATACAGGAACACGCACACTACAAACAGAACACGTATTTTCAACAGGTGTAAGAATTTTTCATGATTTAGAGTATGCCATATGAGGAAGAGATTTATAAGAATATTTGAACACATGTCGAACATAATTCATTCTACCAAAGTTTAGAGTGACCTTTTTCAAAGTTTTCCATATTTACGAATTCACACACTTTTTCTAATATTTGTGTAGCTCAAAACTCAACGCATAGCTGGCAGATTTTCAAGATTTTTTTCCAAGATTAATCCACCTACTTAATTCCTGTTTTATTATTAGAAATCAAACGATTAAAAAAATATTGCGCTGCTTTCATGCTTTGCGTTCTTTTTTGTTTTTTTCTGCTATTTTTCATCATCTTTTGATAACAGAACACACAAAATTTTGAAGATATGAAGACACAAATTCAGTTTACCACAACTAGCTATGTTTCATTTTGAACCCAATTTTACGTTCCATAAGTGTATACACTTTTCGTCACAATCTAATATGTCTTCCAAAATTGTAAACGTCCTACTTTAGTTTTTCAACTGCAAAAACTAAAAACGTCCCTCTTTTCGTTTTTTCCTCATTTCGAAATAAGGAAAAACACCCGAAATTGAGGAAAGAGTTTCTTTTTCCTGCACATAGTCGAGCCTTCTTGAAATTGGTAATATAATTAGAAAGTTGTCGTTGTCGTTTTCATTTTCTCGATGGGACAACTTCTTAACAACACCATTTCTTTTGCGTCCCTGTCATCGAAGTGACTTGATCTCAAAGAACAACACCTCCACTTCTTCTATTTTTCATTAGTTTCTCTGAACATGTGGCGCCGTTGCAATATTCTAAATGTCACATAAATATTGAGCATTGCTTTCATCTTTTTCTTTTTTTCGATGAACCAGACATTGAAAGTAATATCGTGATTCCTCCTCGACCAATTATTTTTTCCCGCGTGGTATTTTTCCCCTCCGACCTCTTCCTGTTTTTCAGTGATTGTTCTTCTGAATTATTTGTTCATACTTAATGAGGAATCGAAAAAACAACAATCCTTGAAAAGAAACCTAATTTCTGCCACCCAATGAGAGGAAAGGAAGAAGAGGGCGCGAGAAAACAATTTATTTTTTCAGAGTGAAAAGAATTTGAGCTGAAAATTCTTTCTCTTCTCACTCTTCCTACTCTTCTTATTATCTGCGCCAGTTTTTCTCATTTTTCAGAGTGAGCAAATCTGGAAGATCTTTATTGGGTCGGCTTGGACATAGAACAAAGATTTTTGCTCCGTCAGTACCTCCCACCCTGCAGACAAATGTTTTGATGCAATGTGTTGCACTTTCAAAATAAAAGGGACAAGAGGAGAAACAAGTGAGAAAAAAAGATTCTCTGATCTGTCTCCTTAAAATATCTCTTTTGCAACTCTCTGTTAAACAAAGCGTACTCAAACTCAATTCAAAAGGTTCCGGCATCTCTTCCCTTGTTTCTAGTTCCTTTATCACAAATTTGAATCAACAAGTGTGAATCGAATGACGTAATTTATCGGCGAATCTTGTTATATTTAGAAACATGTTTGGAATAATCAAACATAAACCTGAAAGCTAAGGATAACGATTTTGTGTAGGTGTCTTCTCATCTTTTTTTCAAGTTCTACCTGTTTCCTTCTTGTTTTTTTATTTTAAATATTTACAAATTCTTCATTTTATTGAAACTAATGCGATTCATAACCAATTCAGATTTCACGCCACTTGTTTGCTATTTCGTGTTTTTTTCGAAAATGTCCTCCGCCGTAGAATAGTTTTCTTTTCCGTGGCTGCCACGCACTTGATGAATGATCCTCACAAATTTCTTGCCTAGGCCGCATTGTTTTATTTCATTACAATGACTAACTTTGAAATACACTCAATTAAAAACGCTCGAATGAGCAGGAAACCATAAACCAATTCGGGTGTACGCGAGCCAACGCGTCCGTGTGTTATTCATCCTCGACGATGGAATTCTGGAATCGCCATTTTTTTCTTTGTTACTGGAATCTTCAATTTTTAATTCTCAATTCTCGATTCTAATTTTGGCTGATTTTGTGTCTTTCCGGGTTGATCTGAATTATTCAGTTCTGCAGGGTACGTGAGATGGTGTCACTCTTTGGTAGATGCTCTTTAGACTATAGGTTAACTCCTGATATAGAATAGCACGAGATCGTTTGTTTTTATTTGGTTCTTTCTTATTCTGTCGTTTTATCTCTACTCTTTTTGCTTCAGGATTGAATGACACTATTTATGTACGTTCGGTCTGACTATAAGCGTACGAAAAAACGTTAAATCCCCTCATTTGACAATCAGAAAAAAAACGGGGACCCTTCTCTTCTTCCTTCACGTCGCCACTTGTTTTTTTTTGTTTGCAAAATAAACACGGCACGTTTTCAGAAGCTCATTTTTTCGAGTCTTCAAATCAAGTCAAACCGGCAAAAACACATATATCAACGCATTGCGGATCCATCTCCTTTCCAGTCAATCGGTTTTTTGTTTTGTTGAGTTGTATCCATTTCAGAGTTTCGAAATTTCTGAACATAACTATTGTTCTTTGGAAACTCGGTGTCCAATTAACAGAGACATGTAGATGATCTGTCTAGTAATCTTCGGGTCGTCTTTCTATTTCCTTTGTTTTGGAATTCGTCTTGACTCGCTAGCCGGGAGTCAAAAAACCATATACGGCTTCGAAATTTGGTTCTGTTTGTTTTCGTTTTCATAAGAGGTTTTAGCTTTCTTTCAAGCAAGCTTGAAATAAAAACAGCGATTATCAGAAACCGGAAGTCATACGATCTATGAATCCTTTTCAATGAACGATCGCACGAAATTTCACGATGTGGGAAAATTATATGGTTTGCACACGAATTAAAAATATTATCATAGAAAAAAGAGAAAGTTGTAACCTTCGCGATTCTGAAAAAAACAACTTTTGAAAATAACGACTATAATCGTTCCCATTTTTCATTCTTCTCCTTCTCTTCCGACGTTCACTTCACCCATTTTGAAGACGAAATTTCTTTTTTCCACAATTGACGTATGTTTTCCGCTGCTTCCTTCCTTGGATTTCATTTGCACCGTGCAGAGACGGGTATTTTCGAATAACATGTATGAGGGTGGATTGAGATTTTGAGATCCCTCTTCTTTCCCCTTTCTCAGATGACGTGTAGTTCAGAAAAAAGTGTGTTAATTTGTATGATAAGTTAGAAGTTAAACTGAAGTACTATCATCATTATATTGTCGCTCCCATATATTATCTAATTTTTTTTGAAGTTGCTCATCCCTTTGGAATCCAACAAATTGTAACTGACGTCATCTGAACAATCGAGGCCGAACAGTTTCCTTGTAACAAATTGTCTGAAAATAACTTTTTGGCTGTGTTAGTCACCCTAACAATGAATCTTTGAGCATGTTTTCCATCTTCCCACAGATTTGTTGCTAATCGTCACTCTAAACCCACCTCCATCCACCCAATAAATGTATTCCAACTTTTCTTCCGTGAGTCTGTAAGTTTTCGATTTCAACGACGTCTAATCAAAAATTCAAGTTTTTCTCCTTATTTTCGTTTTCCTTGTCTGGAGTGGAACTAAGAGAACCATCTGGTTCTTTGGTTATTTGAAATCCTTAATCAAACTAGGTCGTGTTCCTTAACCATCAGAATTTTATCTTACTTTGTACATCCTACTCAATTCGTTTCGCTTCATGTGTTCTGGCCCAACATCTTTCACTCCATCTACGTTTTGCTTTGTTTTTCTGCCGATCCGTTGGCCTGTATGCGTGGTGTTCGGCACATCCAATTTCCTTAATTTCCAGTTAGACAATGGGTGAGTGGTTTTGATATCATGGAGGTCTGTGTGTCTGGACATAGCTTTATCTAATATAACGCTTGCCAAAAATTCATTTCTCCAGATTAATTAGACCAATACCTAAAACCAAAATATTCTTCGAAAGCAAATGCATAATAAAAAATAGTCAACCCCCGCCTAATTCTTTTGGATGTCACTTAAATCGACTCTCTTGAATTCAGACAGTTCTAAGAATTTCATTTTCTCCTATCTCCAATGATTGACGTGACGATGTTCTAACCATTTTGCCCTGAAAGCCTCCGGAGAAGATTTCAAATGTGGGAAAATAGCCAAAGGCGAAACACGTTAGCACTGAATATTTTTGGCGCGGTGTGCTTGCGTATGCGCAGGCAGTTAAGTTTATGAATCGGCTCGAAAAGTGTGTTTTTTCTCTAGAAAAGAGAAAAAGTTTCCTGTTTCTCATCATTTTTGACATCCGTTTTTGGTTTATCACGTCTAGTACTGACGTGCAATTCTGGCCTTTTTTTGGCTCAACACAATTTCAATATCCATTATAATTTCCTGTGCAATGCCCGGTTTTTATTCGAAAATAAAAATATATCCTGATCAGTCACAAGCTTTGCACGATCAAAAGGTTTTTTTCTTGTTTTCTGGTCTAGTTCGAAATGAATATGGTAGTGAATTGAGAAGATAGGTAAGTCAGTGTGAAAAACAAAAAACAGAGTAAAATATGGAGTCTGGGAGCTATGAGCCATTCGAACACTTCTCGAATGTCACACTTTTTTCTTTTCCTAGGCACTTTTGTCGTCGTTCGTCGTTCCAAATGTGGCTGTCTGAATCACCAATGTGAAAAATGACTCCGTTTCTGTATAAGGAAGGGCGTTCAGAACCTGACTACTCAACTGGCAAGTCATGCTTTCAGCACACTTACTAACTTTTGATTGGAACATCATACCTTTGTGATTTAATTCCACCAGTTCAAATGAACAACGGAAAGCTAGTTCCGTTCTTTTATCTTCTGGCTGGTTGATCACAAAACAAAGTGTTCTCAATGGAAGAGACCAACTCGGCGTTTCCTTTTTCTTTATCACATCAGTTTTGCTCATGCGGCAGGTCATGATTCATTCTGAGTATATTACAGCCTTCTGATCAAAAATCGTCATTCCATTTTTCATTCTTCCCCCTACACTTCCATTCCTTCAATTTGTCTTCTTTATTCATTGTTTTTACTCTTTTTCATTTGGAAATCATGGCAAGAAACATTTTTCATAGAAATGGGTGGAGCCAGTATGTCTTTGCATCTGGAGCATCTGGAGCCGAAGTCTGTCCGCCCCCTCGCTCCCAATTCCGGAACCTTGTTACTCTGATTCTCTCATGCAAATCAAAACATTGTGTTTTTGTTCTTTTCTTGATAATTCGAGCGTTCTTAACTCTAATGACCAAGTCTTCTTCTTTTTTTGTCTAGATTGAAAGCCGGACCATTTGCAAACAAGTGAGTATTTGTTTTCATTTTATTCATATAAAGCAGACATTCTCGAACAAAAAACATATGTTGAAAAACGTTAAGAAAGAAACATTGGCTTAATTAATCTTCTAATTAACTTTGATTGTGTGTGCTCTTTTCCGTTTCTTGTTGTTTTGGCACTTGAGCCATGAAACCACATTTTAATTCTGATTCTATTCCTAGTTCTTAAAGCGTTCCTTGTATTTATTGGAAAATTCTGAGCGTCAGGTTCAATTTTTGGGTCTAGACTTTATTTTCATAACAGCCTTTCCTGGTGTTCTTGGAGAAAATATTAGAAGTACGAAATAATAAAAAATTTGTCAGGCAGAAAAGGAAATGTCGAAAACAGTAATAAAACATAACCTCCTCTTGTACGAATGTTCCAAAATAACATTTTGTTATTTTTACCTTTTGGAGCACATGCTATAGGCCATAAGAAGAACAGTCTGTTAGAATTTCTTGTGAAATAATTTTAAATTACATGGAAGCCTGCGAAAAATACTGCCGTTCCAAAAATTGAAAAAACACGCTTGCTCAAAATTTTCGGTGGGATGTCTAGGTGTCTATCTGTTAGGTGTCAATGCTCAGGAATCAGAAACGAATTCACTTAATTTCAAAGCACAAGTTCTCACCGGATATTTGCATGCACTTGCTCCTCACTTGCTTTTTCTACCATGTTCACAGTTCAAAAACCCATCCGGAGATGAGACTGCTTAGGATGTGTCGATGATCTTTGTAGATTATGGATCCCCACCAATTTCAGTTCTCTCTTTTTAAATCTTACATATTTAGTTTTAGTTACTTTGATACACCGGTCACACTACCTCACTAGTCAGCTGGGCACTAATGTAAGCGTAGTAATATTGCAAACTACTCATTCATACTTTTTCCAATATTACACTCTCTATCTCTTTTTTTGGTTTTTGGAAGTCAAAACGAGAAGTGAAAGCTGTTCAGATTTGAAAAATTCAAAAGAAAAGATGGAGTCAGATATCATAGTGATAAAAAATTCAGCTAAGAGTTCATAACTCGCTGTCGTCGTCAGATTTTTAAACGAGAAGCCCCGTATCGATGTCCCACCAAAAAATGAGTAGGTCCGTCTTCAGCAGAAAATGTAATCTCTGGATAAGCTTCTGACGTGTTCCCCCTTTCTTAACTCAGATGCTTGTTTGGCATCCACATGTCTATTCTGAACACCTACTATTTCTACAAGACTTTTTCTTTTGTTTCTCGGAACCCTCTTCTGAAAATCCTATTTTTCGACCTCCACCTTCTTAATTTCCTGTCGATTTCCGTTATCGAAACAAATCATCAATGCTCTTTGTCACACGGTCAACGTTTTCTCCTCCTATTTTTCATTGCATTCGGGTTTTTCTCTCTCTTTTCTTTATTCTAAGAACCGGCGGTGGCAATTAGAGACAACCATCACTGAGAGAAGAACCTTGAATGAAAGGCATTCCAGACGTGGGACTGAAACGCGTCGAGTTGTGACACAGAGAAGAAAAACAAACGAAAGCAGAACATACTTTATGGTTTCAGCTATGTGTGTCCCAGATTTATTCTGCTTTTTTAAAATTTCTGTTAATGCAAATCGTTTCGTATTTCTGTCTCCCATAATTTCCAAATATTCCTTTTTTCTAACTTTGCTCCAATCTTTCAACTATAATCCCAGAAGACCAGTTTATTCCTTCATTCCCTCAGCTCATCCTTCATCTATCACCTTCAGTCTATCTTTCAAATTTTTTCCCTTTTCTTCGTTTTCCAACATTTTGTCTCATAACGTTCCCATTCCAATTTTCAGACCATCCATGCACTAGTAAGACAAAACATGTGGAATTTGAATTGCAGTGAGAGCGATACAAAAGTCGCCTGCCTAAACCTTGGCGAAGCAGTGCTCACAATATCTTCAATGCTCACAGTCATGCTGGTAAGTTGATGCAGTTGGAGTTTGATGATCTTCTAGAATGCCAATTAAAATTATCTGAGTCATGTGCGACGCTCTGGGCTTCTTCCTTTGTATTGTTTTGCATAGAAATCTTGCTTTTCCTTGTAGCTTGCTTATTATTTTTCAATAGAACTGACTAAGTCTATAGAACATTCATAGGCGTAGCAGGAAGTACAGTCCATCTAAGACTCAGTGTTCAGGTCCTAATGAGAAAAAAACAATGACGTAAATAAGGAAGAAGAGAACGTCTGCAATAGTACACTAACTCCCAAATCTTGATTTTTGCAGATTATCATATTTGGCAACTTACTTGTTGTCGTCACAGTGTACCGAGATAGGAAGTTACGAATGCAAAGGCAAAACTGGCTAATCGTGAGTCTCGCCGTTGCGGATATGCTTGTCGGTCTGTTGGTCATGCCACTTACTCTGACTTACGAAATCGTTGGAGAATGGACAATGGGTAATTTGCAGGACCACCACAACAACACAACACTTGAATTTGATTTCAGGGACTGTTCTGTGTGAGATGTGGCTGGCCCTCGACGTTCTTTTTGTAACTGCTTCCATCTTGCACATTTGTGCAATCTCGCTGGATCGCTATTTTTCAGTGACACATCCACTTACTTATCCAGCAACACGGACTCCACTCAGGATGTTCATTTATATTGGTAAGGAAGAAGAAAGATATGTATTTTTAGATGCGATTCTTGAAATGTTGCTATTTTTATTTTCATGCTTCCTTTTCATTGAATTCATTTCTACTTCCAGGAGTCTCTTGGATTGTATCTCTTCTTATTTGCCTCCCACCAATTTTCGGATGGCGGCCGGAAAGGGCAGAAGGAGAGTGCTCCGTGAGCACTGATATCGGTATGTATCTTGCACGGAAAGGCCAAAGAATTGACACAGGAAGTTCTTTTTTGCAGGATATGTGCTATACTCGTCCCTTGGGTCTTTCTACATTCCCGTCGTTATTCTCATCATTGTTTATGCAAAAATCTACAGTATCACAATCCGTCATAGTAGGCAGAGACTGAAGGAAACTGAAAGACGTGATCACACATTGAATATGCTTACAATCAGAAGCAACACAAATGGTAATTAATTAATTTCCATGAGATATGACGTATTGTTTTGTTTTCAGAGAGATACAATATGGAGTATGAGTTAGAAGAAAACTCGGATCCAGTGGAGGATGAAAAAGAGAAACCTGCGTCGAATCGAGATATGATTAATAAAGTTTGTTGGCAACTGAGGAAAATCTCTGAAGAACTACCAAGACAAGGGGTCAAGGTGAGTGTAAGTTGAATCATATCTAAATTTTGTTCATCATGTGGAAAATTTTAGATTGCTCTTGACACAAACCACAATAGTCCACCATCATCTGATCTGGCACGGAAAATGGAGGAGAAGAAGTTTTGTGAGAAGAGGAAAAGAAAACTGAAGGCTAAGGAACGTCAAGCTACATTGCTTCTCGGAATTATCTTATCTGCATTCATTTTAAGTTGGCTCCCATTCTTCGTAAGCTTATCTTAAACTCTTTACCCAAGCAATATGATAAATATTCAGTTGCTCTACGTTATCGGCGCTTTCGGTCATGAGGCTCCTCCACTGGTCTTCAAGTTTTTCTTCTGGTTAGGCTACTGTAAGTGAAAACTCTTTGTAGATACCATCCAAACCATCATGCTTTCAGGTAACTCTGGAATCAACCCGGTCATCTATACGGTTTTCAACCGGGAATTCAAACGTGGTCTTTGCAAACAACTTCATAAGTTCGAGAGATTCATTCATCCATTGATGGAGTTCTACAAATGAATTCATGCTCACTGCCATTCATAGCCTCATTTATTTGAAATTTTGCGTATTCGGGTCATTTTTAATTTATATGCCCAGCTGAAACTCCATTTTGAAACATAATCAATCAAGCATGAGACGAAAACTTTCATGCAGGAAATGATATTCTTGTATTGTTGAACATGTATGGATTAATAATATATATTATTTGGAAAATGAAATAATAAAGTTTCCCAATTTTTCATTCGAATCGCAAAGAGTAAGATCAATTGTTATGTCAACAGAAAAAAACAGAACCCGTTTGAAAAATAGTCTAACAATACGAAATTCACTTATTAAATTGTGTTTCTGGGAGTTCCATCCTTGTTCAATTCGCAAATACTCAAGAATTTGTCGTCCATGTTTTTCAATTTCAAGCTTCAAACGTCACAACAACTAGGGCGACGTCGACGAGTCGTCCAAATGTCGATTGCTTCGCCGTATCTTATTATTTTTACGAAAGTACCCTTTCCGCGCTTGGGCCATCGCATCTGAGGAATTACTTCCTTGACCCTGGATTACCACAAAATAATTGTTGTTTACCCCGATATTATTATGCAAAACCTCGGACATTCGTCGTGAATCCTGTCTGCCTAGAGTCTGGTGAGATGGTGTAGTTGTCGTCCTCATCGTGCAGTCGCTCGTTTTGGGACCAATCTAAATATGAAATCTCTTTCTTTTCCGCTCCGTTTTGAATGATTCAAAGAAACGGAAAATGAGGAAGTGCTGGGAAAGTGGGGATAAACTTGGATGAGTCCGGAGAGGATGAATTAGGGAAGTGGGAAAATATGACGAGAAACTCACGTTGCTCTCAAAATAGTGCTGTGATTTTCCGGAACTCTCCTCGCTACCTGAAAACATTTTGGATAAGTCCTTTGGAAAGGGATTTTCAAGATGTAATGAGACAACTATTACTAAGTTCAGTACTTGAGGACTGGTTCACAGTGATACGAGTCGGCAGTCTGACAGTAGACGTGGTCGGCGTTGTCTTTTGTGAATTGAGTGAGTCAATTGACGACGACGATTGTTTTTGGAGCTGCAATTGTGAAATGGGGTTCTGTGAGTCATTACCGCATTCCAATGTAAGTGAAACCAAAGGTTCAGAGACCGGAACCAATTCTCACTGGAGCTTCTTTTCAATTAACTAATCTGATTATACATTTGGAAGCGGGTCGGATCGCCTATTTTCAATTGGAATAAAAAAATGGATAAAAACAAACAATCAACGTTCGCTGGCTTGGTGCTTTGTGAATAATGGTTGGAGCCAATATGGTTGGAGGGGAGTTGCTTCGCTTCTTGATCGAAATCTTTGAGCGAGCATCTGATGATAATGATTCCGAGGATGATGACAAACTAAAACCAATTTTTCAGATAAAGTTATCTATAAACTGACTGACCTATCAGAATGTGATCGGTTTCTAGTTATAATCTTCACTGACGCCAAGGCTTTCTTCTGAATGTCATTGAGATGAGAAACTTGCACTGAATTAGCCTTGTTAAATGAAACTGATGACGCTCTTCTTTCCATTGCACGAATTTTCTCTCGTTCCTTTGAAACAACCATTGCTAGAGCTAAAACATGAGAATAGAAAAAGAAACGAAAACCGTCTCGCTTACGATCATCAGACAAATCTGGAGTTTCTGCTCTTCTCAATGCTGCAGTACGCCTCCGTTCTTCAATGAATTCTTCAATTTTCCGTTCTTTTTCTTCAGGAGTGATTGGGTACATATGAGTAGTGCCACGATCTCCATCATATTTCTGTAAGAATGTGTGTTATCGGTGGAAAAATGAAAATGATGTCGTACCGTGAAAGATCCATTAATCCCAGCATTCAGTCTTCTAGCAAGAGCAATATTCACTCCACCTCTCATTTTTAAAGAACCTTCCTCACGGAGACGAACTAACCCCGCGGGTATCACTTCCGTTTCTTGGACCTTAATTAACACAGTTTTGAAACAAAGCAAAGATTTTAAATACCTTATTCTTCTTTGGCAATAATGGAGGTGGTGGATTGGATATAGCAACGTTTAGAGCTGGTGGAGGTACTACATCCAGTTCACTGCTTGATGAATTTGACACCAAACTAGTCTTTGATTGTATTTTTTGGAGACTCTGATTGAGTGGACTTGACTTTTGAAGAATTAAAGATCTGCTCATTTCATTTGGATGATATTGGAGTGCACTTGTGCTCGACGCTTTTCTATTTCCAAGTTTTGGAACACTTTTGTAGAGGTCTTGTTGTGATTTCTGGCTGAATGCTGAGATGAATTTCTTGGCCCTACGCCAACCTTCAAAACGACTTCCGGTTTCTTCATACGGTAGCGTAGAGAAGTCCATCATTGATCTTCCTTTTCTTAAACCAAAACAAACATTACACACGTTCCCTTGATTTTTGAATCTTACGAAGGAATTCGATTTGTTAAGAAATCTTTATGTTCTCCACAATTTGAAAATCTCGGTGATTCACTTGCAGGTGTGGTCATTGTTGAAGCCTTGCGATGAATGACTTCATGTTGGCCTGAAAAAAGGTGAAGAATTTAAAAACAGTGAATCACATGTGTCGTACTTATTTCCGTTTCTTCTTCAGGTAGTGGAGGTGTAGGTCGTATGACATGGGATACGTTGACATAGTCTGGTAAACTTGTACTACGTTGTTTAGCGTGGATTCCTGGATTAGTAATTAGTGATCATTTAAGATGATACATAGACTGGCGGTTTGATTGGAATGTAAATATTTTGGAAAATTATTCTTTTCAAAAACTAAATTCCGAGAAATATCATGCCAAGACCCAATTTTTCTCAAATTTCAAATGTAGCCAACCTAAATAAGGAGCGTTGTCGGTTGCTGCAAGCACTGGGGATTCTGAATTTGATGTGATTGGTTCTGAAGGGTTGACCTCGGGTGGTGTTTCAGTGTTTTCTGTCTCCGCTGGCGGTGGAGTGGGTGTCACTTCAGGCAATAACCCGTTGAGAAATTTCAAACTTCCTACTGGCGTCTTCATTCCGGAATTCTTCAGACCGACGGTGTTGATTGCCGCGCTGATAAGGATAAAGATATTCAGTGGGAAGTAAATAAGAACAAAAAGAAGATATTCAACACAGATACGAGAATATTTTCTCACCTAGACGAAAAAATATCGCTTTGCTTGATTGATGGTGTCGCAGGACTCATAAGATTAAACCAACCACTGAAGGTTCCGGACAGACCCGATATCGAATCTTGATGCTTCCGTGTCCGATTTCCAATCTGTTAATAACGGCGATAAGAAGATTAATTGCTTTCAAATCAACTCACGTTTTGTAACCATATACCTTCGGCACTCTTTTTGTTCAGATAGAAGTTGAGTGAGCCATCATCTTCGTTAGCTTTTCTCAGGAACTTTGAAAACTGCTCAATTGATGGACAACAAAATACAAATTCACTACTTCCATCGTACGGAGTTATTGTTACACGGTGGTTCATATGGTCTGCAGATATACTTGCAGCTGCTACTTCACAATATAATAATGTTTCTGCTGGATATCCATACACTACAGCAAGTCGAGAATCCTGAAAAATAATCAAATTTTCACGGGTGTTATCTCCAACCATGCGTTTGGTTCCGCATAGTTATATATCCTCACGTGGAGATGACATCTGACTTCTTTGTTGACAAACGACGGATTATCTTTTTGATTGGGAAATTGCAATAGTTGCATATAATGTGTCGTGCCTGTCAAAAAAATGAATCGTCAGTTGTAGAAACAGAAATATCAGTCTCACTCACTTTGACCACCCACATTCTTGAACCATGTTTCCCATTGTAAAAGAGTTTCGGGTAGATGAAAAGCAAGCACAACGTTATACTCTTTTGTTATAACCGTTAGCGTTTGATTTTTATTCTTCAGAGGGAAACCTGAAATTATAAAAAAGAGAAAATGCAAGAGGAATGCGGGAGAAGTCTTTTATTTTAATTTCCGATTCACTTTTCTCAAACCCGATGTAGTTTTGAAGAAGAATCGACTGTTTCGCTTTATTCTTCTGCCGATCTTTACGATTCTTGTAAACGGTTAGAAGTTGATCTTCCAAATCATTCTGTAGTTTGCAAGCGATGTATCGGGGCTCCCACTGTAATACAGAATACATTCAATTGTTGAGATGAGGTGATATGAAATGAATACATTAATTGATTCAATTTGAATGACAACAATCTTGTTGATAGAATTGGACTGATCAAATTATAAATGTAAATACGTATCGTAATCAACACACTATCAGATATCATTCAAATCAGTTGTTTTCTACACGATATCAGAACACAGAAGATAAACGAATGATTAATGCAACTCATTCGCTTTTCTTCTAATTTGTCTATGAGAGAAGAGATGAAAGGTGATTTATCATTTTCAAGCCTTTTCGTGTTCCGCCGTTCTCTATGGCCTAGATTGATACACTAATTTGGATTGACAAGAAAACAAGAGGAAACAAACGAAACAAATAGGTATCTCGAAGCTACAATTGATAGTTTAGCTGAAAACAATGCTCAGAACTACGGTCGTTTAATTTCAAGTTGTTTATCAAGTGTTGAAATCGTTTGGTATATCAAACTAATAGCCGAAAAAATAAAGTATACCTTATCATTCTGGAACAATTTGCAATGCGATTCGATGGATCTGCCATTATTGTTCAGTTCGACTCTTTCTTTCATTGTAACATCTGCAAAACGGAACAGACACATTAAGAGGTCACATTGATACCAGAAGGCAATAAAGTTTGAAAAAAAACGTTGTAAATCAAGGCGAGAAAAAAACCGTTGAACACGTTGTTGCGCAGATAGGAGAGATGATTGAAAAGAGAAGAAGGATCGGAAAAACCGGCACCACACGCACCACACGCACACACACATACACACATGCATCACACTCTTACTATGCGCATGAGGGGACCCCACAGAGACAAAGATAGTGTGAGACTGGAGAGAAGAATTAGGAAAGGAAATCGATAAACGACAGTGATAATGACCGGGGATATAGTGTTATTGGCGAATCGGCGGCACAAGTGACGACGGCGGCGCCATTACAAAGACCGGTATCACATAAAATTAACGTCGTTTCTCAATTTCTCAAGTTTCGCCCTTGTTGTCAGTGTCAGTTCCAAAAAGAGATAAATAAATGCTCAGCAGGAGGTTCTTCGGATGAGAAAAATTAAAACAACTGACATAAATATTTGTTAAAAAACATAGAAACAAGTAATTGGCAAAGAACAAGAAAAACATGACACGATGACGACTGGATTATAGGATTACCCCTTCCCGCAGACAGTCAACAGAACACTGCCGACATGACCTCTGATATTCACTAAGGAAAATAATCAAAAGATCCTTAGATGATATTAAGGTGTTTTCCTCAATGTGATATACTTGGATGTGAATTTCGGTAAGTTTTGCTTTACTGAGTAATTTTGTAGATTGTATGTTATCTGCTATTTTGAATCCAACTGATGCACAAATGTTCTTAAAACTGAAAACTGTTCTAATATTTTACAGGGTTTTCTTAAATTAAATATGTTGTGTTTTATAAAATTCTTTTCTTTTTCATAAATAAAATTCAAGCGGGAAATCATTTTCTATGAAAATCCATCGAAAACACTTTTGAATTGTAATCTACAAAATTCAATAAAATTGAATTTTTAAAACACCCCACCGATCAAAAAACTAATCAGATGTGATATGACACCTGAAGACACTAACGAAACATTAAAAAAAAAACCAACTACATATCATGATATTTTCACAGTCAAAGATTGAATCCATCAATTTTCATATGTAAAATGACTAGTTATGACACTACATGAGACGAAAATTGTATTCGTCGGTCCATTCAAACGTGATACACGTTTTAACAACTTCCGTATTTTTTTTGGGAAAAAAGAATTGGTCTTTTTCGTCTTTTTCTTACTCATTTTCATTCTTTTCCCGAAACATCCGTTAACCTCGACAAGAGTGACTCATAACGTCATTGAGAGGGACTTTGTTTCTGCAAATGCTTCTATGCGCATACAAATCAATAAGTGTCCCAAACATTTTATGATGACAATCGAGACAGTATGATGCAGCCTTTTCCATTAAATTTTTAAGTGTCTTTTTTTTCAGTGGTGCCAAAATAAAAACAATTAAACCCATTTTGCGGAACCGGTGGCTCTCAATTCCAAGTATCGTCGTTTTGTGCCTGCGATAAAAATGGGTTTTTTTTCTTCTTCGTCGTGGGAGAAAACCATAAAACATCGTGGCGACACGATTTTTTTCCGATTTGCATATGTATACTTTCGTAGCACAACTCACCTTTACCAGGCACCCCCTTTCCGTACCATCATACGATAAAATTTCTGAATCTATGCATAATTCGGTACCTCGGTGTACCTTTTTGTGCCTGCGATAAAAATGGGCTTTTTTCTTCTTCGTCGTGGGAAAAAACCATAAAACATCGTGGCGACACGATCTTTTTTCTAATTTGCATATGTAGAGTCTTGTAGCACAGCTCACCTGTACCAGGCACTCCTTTTCCGTACCATTATACGATAAAATTTCTGAATCTATGCATAATTCGGTACCTCGGTGTTCCTGGCACCGCTCCCTTGGCACCCGATATAAAAGGGCTCGCGTTGAGCACAAACATACAATATGTTTTCATTTCCATTGATATTATCGGTGTCAATTGTTTCCGATCACAGGACGACCCTGTGTTATCAGTTTTAACCCGATTTTAGGGGTTTTTCTGATGAAACAGTGGGTGTATTTTCCACCAGCTTTTCAATAATAGTATCTTTGACCGCGCTTATCAGCTGCCTCCCCCATGTTTGTAACTTTCCGGTTGAGTAATGAACTTTTTTACAGCCGTTCTCAAAGAAGTACTAAAAGGAAGGTCTGCTGCTGGTTCATTTGAAAAATGAATCAGGTAACTACATTTTTCAACATTTAAAAATTATACGTTTTGTCTTTAGCAAGAGTACGACGAGCTGCATGGATACAGCAGGGAAGATCCCAACAATTGGGTGATGAGGAAGGCAAAAAATTGTGCCCTCGTCGTAACCAAGGATGGCTTCAAAAAAGCCTTGAAAAGAAGACTCCCAATCCTGAATTGGTTATCTCGGTAAGCGTTTTTAGAACAAATAAAAACAATCAGTTTCGAAGTAGTGTAATTATTAGAGTCTTAGAACTTTTGAGGGTGATTTTTTGTAGTGGTGAGATACTTGAGAGCGTAGCGCCAAGAAATCATTAGACTCCATGAATAGTGTTTTTGTTTTCTAAAAATATAACAGTAATTTGGGTTTTGGTTATCCTAATTTCAAATAATACTCTCTTTTTTAGTTACCCGGCAAAGCAGCTATCTCCTGACTTCTTTGCAGGAGTGACAACGGGAATTTATAATGTCCCGCAAGGTATGGTAACATAATTCACTTAACGCTTTTCAGTGCCATTTTTCAGCCATGAGCTACTCAACCTTAGCAGGTCTCCCCCCTGCCCATGGGTTGTATGCGAGTTTCTTTTCCCCTTTGTTCTATTCCATCTTCGGATCTTCCCCAACTTCCAGCATTGGTGTATTTTCAATCACATGTCTCCTGGTGAACACATGCATCGAGAAAATGCAACACGGAGACAACGCCATCAGTGAGTTGACAATGGGAAACGAGGAACATTTCTTGTATTCAGGATTCCCCGGACTAACTTCCATTGAAATCATCACCAGCCTCTGTCTCTTGACTGGAATTTTTCAGGTATAAATAGTGCGCATTTTCTCTAAAAAGCTCAAATCTTTTAGGCAATAATGTCCGTCCTTCGTTTCGACAAGGCCATGCTGTTGTTGCCAGAGTCTGCCGTTTCCGCGTAAGCACTTTTCCATATCAAAACTTGCAAAGAAAGTTATTTTTCAGAATTACGTTCTCCGCTTGTTTTTTCGGAATCGTCAATCAAATCCCAAAAATATTTGGGTTTTCCGTGCCACACAGAAACGAGTTTATGTTCAGCTTGTTTCACGTGAGTTTTCCATATTCTCAAAAATTTCGATCTTCTAATTTTCAGTCAATGTATGACATAGCCGTGCATATCACAAAATTAAACGAAATGACTACATTTGTCTCTGCTGGATCGCTTCTGTTTCTCATACTTGCGCAAATGTTCTTTGAGCCTCAATTCAAGAAGATATGCAAGAAGTTCCCATTTCCAAGAGATCTTATTTTGGTATGTACCACAATAAGAGATAATAATTCACTTTATTTTTACAGATGACTCTCGCAATTAACGTATCGTATTTCATGAATCTCGATGCAGAATACGGAGTTCAAACGTTACGAACTGTACCTCGTGGGTGAGTATCTTTCAGGTTTTGGCAATTATCATCAAAAACAACTTCAGATTCCCTCATTTTGGCATTCCGAGAGTTGATCTGGAACTTCTGATAGAAATTGCTCCCAACGCTGCTTCAATTGGTATTTTTTATTGAAGAAATGACAAAACACAATTTAATTTTTCAGCTATTGTGGCTTATTCGGTTACTATTGCAATGGGACGAATGTTCGCAAGTGAATTGAAATATCGGCTGGATAATAATCAGGTGCGACATTTAACTGAATTGTTAATCTGACATTCACTTTTTTTAGGAACTTCTTGCATTGGGCATAACTAACATCGGCTCTTCTTTCTTCCCAGTGTTTCCAACTTCTTGCTCTCTATCCAGAACAGTCGTGAACAAAGACAGTGGCGCTAGAAGTCAACTTTCCGGAATAGTCAGCGCTCTCATCATTTTGGGAGTTATAATGTTCTTCGGTGTATTTCTAGAGCCCCTCCCCAAATGCGTGTTAGCCACCATTGTGGTTTTTGTTGTGCGCTCACTTTTGAAGAATTGTTTGGAATTACCGTACTTCTGGAGATGTTCCAAGAATGACTTTGTAAGTGTTTTCGATGTATTTCCTATCATATTTTTTGCTTGTAGTGGATTTGGATAGTCACAGCAATTGCCACTCTGTGCACTGACATCGCCCCAGGAGTTGCTGTTGGAATTGCGTTCGCGTTGCTCACACTTGCTATTCCATTCCTACAGTTAGTTTGATACTTGGTAAAGTTTTTATAGAAATTTATTTTAGGCCAACTACCAAACGCCTTGGACAAATTGGGGACCACGACTTTAGAGCAAAAGCTCATTACCCAACGGCAAAGGTACGCGCGTCATTGATAGTTTCTTTCCCAAGTCATGTTTTTCCAGGAAACCCCGTTCCCGATCATTCGGTTTGATGCCCCATTAATTTTTTGCAACGCAGAAAAATTCACGGACATGGTAAACGAGGAAATTGCTGGAAGGCGAGAAAAAGGAGAAAATGGTTCCCTAGAGGCATGGACAGCAATCATTCTTGACTGCCACACTTGGACTTATACGGACTCGATGGGAATGGATGTTGTGAAAGAAGCGAACGATTGTCTTCACAGATTTAACGTTATACTACTGTTTGCCAACTTGAAATGTATGTTTAGAGAATCTAAAAGAATTAAAGGTAACATTACAATTTTTGCAGCATCTGTCCGTCGTCAGTATAGAGCTGCTGGTCTAATTGAAGAACATCCGATAAATGAAGAAGACCTTGAAAGAGAGGGGAAGAGAATTGAACAGGAAGAATCGAGGATTCAGGAAGAAAAGAAAACACTTTCTTCGGTCAGAATGAAAATGGATGGGAACAAGATAAAATGTGTTGAAGCAAAAATGGAGTCCGGAGGACACGATGATGAAGAGGTTTCTCATATTGAAATCAAAATCTCTCAAGATCAGAAACAATTGGCTGAAGATGAAAAGAAATTGGTTCACGACAAGAAAATTCTGGTTCAAATCAGAAATGAGCTGAAAATGAAGCAGAAAAAACTTGAGGAATTCAACAATTTGTCTCCTGAGGATCAAGAGAAGAAGAGAAACGAGGAGGTGAAGAAAATTTCATACAATCAGATATATCCCTCAATACAAGACGCTTTGCTTGCCGCCCCCGAGTTAATCACCAAACAACAGGAGTTGTTCGATATCAAAAAATGTGAATGATTGGGTCTGAAGTATATCTGCCATCAACATGGGTTGGGTCATAATATCTTAAATAATAATAATTAATTTTCTTTTTTTCTATCATTTTTTATATCAAATTACAATCATTGAAACATTTCGAATAAAGACATTCAAATATCGGAGTTATGTGATAATGACACCCGGACAGAAGTTTCAAAGTTTTTTGTAGGCACAAAAAATTTGGTCGAATTTTAGAAATGATTTCAGAGAGGTTCTGAATTTAATTGCTGTGAATTGTGGGATAGCAGGTGAGGAAGGGATGTAGAGCTAGAAATGGGTACAGTATTTGAACAAAAAAAAACAAAAAATGACAATGTTGGACCGAAAAATGTGGGAACATAGGGCATCTGGTATACAAAACGGTTTTGATTGGGGGATTATATTATGTAGATTACTTGTTTTTGAGAATTAAGCACCAAGAAGAAGAAAAAAACAAGGGGAAAGAAATGAGCAATGGCATGGGGCAGTATAGAAGATATTAGTTTGATTGGATCCTTATTTTGGACCTGGACTCATCGATCTTCTCTGATTCTCGACGTCGCGGTCCTTCAAACTTTCTGAGATACGTTTTTTGAGCTCTGTTGGGAATCTGTCGTAGCATCGTTTGCATGTTGGCTTCATATCAAATTCATAGAATTTCGTTCTGTAATGCATACCGTTTAGAATATTATAAATGGATAGGGAAATGGTTAAACTTACTTCTGGTCCAACTTCTTATCACAGAAACTGCAGGCAAAGCATTTGACACACCACGTCTTCTGAAGAGCTTGGAACACTTCTCCACAGCATGGATCTCCACATCTGAAGCAGAGGTTTCCGAAGAGCTGCAACGAAAGTACTTTAGATTTTCACTCTTTTCACTTTTCAAGTACCTTATGGAAGTGCTGTTCGCAGTATGGAAGTCCCTTTCTCTCGTAGTGACGATGTCCCAAGAACGGCTTCTCACACACCGAGCAGACAAAGTGCTCCACGTGCCAGTGCTTACCCAAAGCAGCAATGACACGCTCCTCGATTGGTCTGTGACAAGCTCCGCAGATTGGGATTCCCATTGTGTCGTGACATCTCAGACAGTACAACTCGCCGTTCACTTCACGAGATGCTGTTGTGAGTTCCACGCTATAATTGAAGAATTGATACTTTGATAATAATGATATGCAATCTTACTTGCAGCGTTTGCACTTGAAATGATACGGATGGAAGGAATCTCCACGGAACTTGATGTGCTGTCCATCATCTATCATAGCATGGCATTTGTGGCACACATATCGTCCATGACCTGCTGCTTTTTCTCGTTCGTTACACTCACGGCAAAGCGCTCTAAAATAATGTTCTTCCTGTTTCACTTTTTATCGAATCTCTTAATCTCCTTACCTCCCAGCATTTCTTAAGAATCCAACGTCGGCCAACTGTTTATTGCAAATCTCACAGCAGAAACAAGCCGGATGCCAGCTGGCATTCATTGCCTTGATCACTCTCCCAACAATGAACTCATCTAGAAAATAAAACATTTATGGCTTTGCGTGCCATCTCAACACGATACTCACTGCATTTTCCGCAGCACGGAGAAAAAAGGACATGGAAGTCGTGCTCGCAATACTTCCTTCCTTCGTACTCGAAATAAATGCCGTCTGGGAATGGTTCGAAACATTGAGCACATCTGAAATATTGAATAGTTTATTTGAATTACCATAAAACAACTTACACAAAACACTCAGAATGCCAAACTTCTCCGGAAGAGTTGACCATTTGATCTTGCATCGAGAACCCATCTCGACAACGCACACACACCATATTCTCAAAGCCATGGGCGAGATCGCCGTTGATATGGTTGTGGTCGGGCTCCATTCCGCCACACACCATCTATTGTTGAACCCCTGAAAGCAGAAACGATCGACTATGCATACAGATGGTAAACGACGAAAGGTAAGAAAGGAAAGCTAAGAAAAGAAAAAGAGGACGAGTAATATGAAGACAAATATGTACAAACAAGGGAAAGCCAAAGAAAGCATAGAGTGTATGGGTTTATGCTTTCGGCGTATAAAAAGGTATTTCAAAATCGATATTCTGAACATAGAATTAGGAGAAAGAGGGAACACGCAAAAACAATTTGCCTTTGTTGTGTTAATTTTGGCAGCGATGACATGTATATGGTAATTTCGAAAATAATAAATACCGTTGAAAACATAAAAAAGAAGAGATCAAGAGAAGAGGGGGGTATCTTTGTAGTCGTAGAAAAGAGAAAAGATCTTCGAGAGAAAGAGCAAATGTGCCAAAGGTATAGGATGAGACGGGTTGACATATGTGTAAGAGAAATCGGGGGAGGCGGTGGCGTGTGGAAGCATTGGCATTGCATTTTGTGTAAAGAATGAGAACGAACCAAGAGATAGAGATAAGTGAACAACAAAAGTGTGTGGAGCAGCACAACAGATTCAACCGAGATGCCGCTGAGTCTCTGCCGTTTCTTTCCTGACTCTAACTCACAGAATCTTCTCCGAGCAAGACGAGATCCGATGTGTTGATGATCAGTATTGATCGAGAAACAGAAGATATGAGAGGGTTGTATGAGATACGGAGAAGAAAAGGGGGATACACTTCACACTTGACAACATTTTTGAAATGGGTGAGAAAATGGGTGTTCGGACGGAAAAATCGCAGAAATCCGAAATCCGACTGGTTATTTTTGCCAGATTTGCACTAGTTTCTCGCGCAGACGAATTCAGCGAGGCGATGCTTATTTCTTTCCCGTCAAATAGTGAAACATTGCGCATTGCGTCAGATATTTTGAAATGCAACAATGTTTTCTTCTATTTTATGTTTTTGTATATCTCAGCACCAACTAAATTCTCATGATTTATCGAACGATTGAAAGGAATGACTCATAAACTGTGAGCCAATGGAAATACAGTGTGAGAACAAAAAACGTGTCGGGTAAAAACGAACACCCACATAGTGATATGGGCATTTATTGGCCAAAAGAAAGTGCGCAGAATGTACAACTAAAAAGAGTGAAGAAAGCGAGAGGCAACGCGCGCGGCGGGTTGGCCGACAGCCAAGCGGGGGGTCACAGACTACAGCCGCAGACGTAACTACTATAGAAATAGTCCGCGATATGGAGAGACATAGAGATGGGTTGCGTGCGTTGGGTCACATTAATAGCCAAGTATTGCTGCTCGTTGATACTCGGAACAGGCCGGACAAGCTTTTTCTAACACATGTTTATAGACAGTTGTGAGAGCGAGTCATCAGAAATGCGGATGTTGAGAGGTAACGATGTATATTCTAAAGATTTTCAAAAAAATTCGAAAATGAATCGAGTAGAGGGAGACGGCTGGCAGATATATGTCTTTGTCCTTCACCTTTGGTTTTATACCTGTCCTTCGGCCATCTTTATCATCTAGTATCATATCTCATATCATGTGGAAGCATCCGGAAAAAATCAGGATTTGTCATCTGGAAAACAATGACAATTCGTGAAAATGATGACATTCGAGATATACCATGGATTTCGTCACATGTATTTCACAGTCGAGGTCCCGCCACCTGTCTCCCAGCTGGTGGTACTTGTATAGAAAGTTGACCGCCCTTTCAAGAAGATCGTAAACTGATTCCTCAGACTTTATAAAAACGAAAACGCATCATAATGACTGGAGAACATCTGCTAGACGTTTTGTGAGAAGTAATCCGATTTTGGATTTCCTCGAGACACACCGGAGATTATAACACCATCATGTGAACAACATTCTGAAATGGTAAAAGAACGGAATTCAGAATGTTTATTTTGGAATTTGAAAAACTGGAGATCAAGTTATTTTTTAATAAATCGGATAGGATAGAAGAGGAAGAGTATGACAACAACAATGCATTAGCGTTTGGTGGATAAGAAATCAATGGAATATAAAGAAAAATAAATCACACAGAGATGAGGAGCCAGAGATGATCAGGAGGAGGTGCTATCATCTTTTTCAGCGCGATCCTCTTTTTCATTTCCTGCCCAAAGTGGTTTGACCAGTGCAGAAAGATTTCGGTCCATCTCGTTAAAGTTGTACCGCTCGTTGATCGTCTTACCTATCGGATCAGAAGTGCTGAAAGAAAATTTTAATTGTTTAATTACGACACTGGCTTGAGAAGATTTCAAAAATGTTGAATTTGCTATAATGTATTGAGAAATGTTCTCATTTTTGGAATCAGATTCAACATTTTTGAAACCTTGATATAAATATAAAGTGCTCAAACTCACTGTGATGTGCAGAAAGAAGCAGAAAGCGGAGAAGAAGAGGAAGAAGATGCAAGAATAACTAGTAGTTGAAATTGCGGCGTGCCAATGCTTCCGCTTTGATAGATGCGGCAGAAACCACAGATTCCCGAGAATCAGTTGAATTCATGCTTTCTTGGCTGCCCATTACATTCATATGTTGTGGATCTGCGGGATCTTCTTCTCTGGCGATTGGAGCTTTTCTTACGCCAAATCTCGCCACAAACTTTTTTCGCATTTCATCTTCCGCCCTGACAGTGGCATTTGAATCCGTACTTCCAAGACTTTGAACACTTTGTCCGTCACTTGAAGCAGCCATTATTGTTTTGGAGACCACATTTGATGGAGTTTGAGTGAAAAACTCGTGGCGTGCCTGCAGATTTCTTTGCGATGGAGACTGGGGGATGATTAATGATTGCGGTTGAGAAGGTATATCTCCTGGTGTTACATTTTCATATATACTTCGCTGCGTGGCTGTTTGGCGTAATGAACCTCCGGATGGACTCAGCTTATGAACTCCTGCAACTTCACGTTGAAGTTCCCGTTGTAGTTGAGGAGATTGTAAGGGAAGCTTCTGAAGTTGCTGAAGAAGTTGATGCTGTTGCAATGCTTGAACTTGTCTATTGAGCATTGCTTCCTCATACGAAAAGTTCATTGGACCAGCTTCCGGTGGAGGTTCGAAGTAGCCACTAGCAGATCGAGGCAGGTTGTAACCAAACAACAAACTGTTTGATGCTGAATCTTCTCCATGCAGCTTACTCATAGAACCTAACATAGTTCTATCAAACATTTCGTTGCCACCAACATTCTGTATCTGCACTCTTGGATTCACATCGGTCCCCAAGAAGCTGTGTTCATTCCTCAAGTAGATATCAGCACCCTCCACATCTTCTGCATAATAACTGTTCTGAGAAAGTGTGTCTTCCGCATCTTCCTCTTCATTCTCTTCTTCTTCCGACTCATCATCTTCATACTCAACACCTTCATTTTGATCATACTGCATTTCTCTCCTGAAATCATAACCTTGGGCAGCGAGAAGAGCAAGTCGCTCTTGTTCTTCGAAGTCTTCCAAATCTTCATCATCATAAATGTCAGTGTGTTCTTCTTGTTGACGGTTCTGAACCATTTGATCATACATTTGTGGATCCTGTTGCTGCAGCATTGTCAATTTTTTCTTCATCTTTGCTTGACTTGGTTTTGACATCTCATCATCACTCATTATTGCAGCATCGTCCTCACTGGAAGTGTACACACTGCTATTCCTTTCAATCTCATGAGTTTGAACTCTGTCGTTGAATGTCACAGATTTGAAAGATCCGCGTGAAAGTTCAGACATACTGGAGTCTCTTCGGTCGCCAATATTCTTCTTCCTTGGCTCACCATGTCCTGATTTTTTGGAAGATGACTCTGCTTTCAGTTTCCGTACGGAGGAATGAGTGGTACCTGATGGAGGACGACCTTCATTTTTTGAGTCCTTATCAGTGGTTTCTTCTTTGGAGGGTTGTTTTTTCAATTTTTCTTTTGAAGGTTTTTCAGTCGAATCTTTCCTTATCGTCTCCTTGGAACTATCACTTTCAGTAGTTTCATGATGTTTCTCCTGTTTTGACTTCTCCTGAGACTTTGTTTTTTTATCCTTAGAAACCATAGTGAGAGTTATTGTTGCCTCTGCCTTTTCCTTTTTCTTCTCCACAGTTTTCATCTCAACTGACTCATGTTCTCCAACTTCTGATATATATGTGGAACTTCCTTTCTTCTTTTTCAGCTTCTTCTCCTCCTCAGCTTCTTTTTTCTTCTGGGCCTTCTCCAGCTTCTTCTGTTCCTTTTCCAGTTTTTTCTTCTCTTTCTCCAAAGCTTTTGCCTGCTTCTTGTCTAACTTGGAGTCTTTTGCATCCTTGAGATCCTTTTGATCAGATTGAACAGAACTCATTGACTTATTGTCACTTCCACTATCAGCCTTCTCACTGCTTGACTGACTCAACAGGTCAGGATCCAGTTCTTTGATAACTCCAGTTTCACTTGTAGACTCTTTCCGCTTCTTCCTATTCTCTTTCACTACACTTTTCTGTTGATTTGACATTTTCTCCCAGTCAGAAGTTTTGTATCCGGTTCTTCCCTGATCATCACGATACCAAGCGGGGTTCAAAAGCACACTCTTTGACATTTCACTAGAATCAGTTCTATGAATCTTTGCTGGTTCTGTTGTAGGAGAAGTTGCAGAAGACGAGGCGAGATTTGGATTTGTCGACGTTTCACCTCCATCCGATGGTGTTACATGTGGCATCATTCTGTTGGCAATCGCCTGTTTGAGCAATGAATTAGCTCCGGCTCCTGGAGCTTTGCTGCTTCGACGAGATTGTTGACCAGAGCGCGAACCTGAACACATGCTCTGTCGGGCAACTTTGAAGAAACTGATGGGTGCGAGTGCTTGATTTATGACAAGTCTTCTTCGTATAAAAAAAGAAGAAAGGAATGCGATGCTTTAGAAATTGAGTGCTACGGAAACGAAAAACCAAGCAACCACATACTAATAGTGACATGAGAATAGTAATCGTTCTTACCTGGGTCCAGCTGACTCGCTGATGTTTGGGACTGACTTGGAGCTGAGATCGGCGGCGCTGCGGAGTGAAGCTGCGCTTCTCGCATGCTGGAAAGTATGAAACATGAATGATTGAGAACTTCTAAATTGAATTTAGCCCCAACACTTCGAGTTTTATAAAATCTATTATCTAATAAATTACATAAGCCTTCTTATTTATATTTGAAGAAGAGTTTCTGTGAGCGAGTATAAAGTATAATTTTGATCTAGTAACTTACAACTATCACATCAATTGAATTATTCTAACAATAAAATTCTCAAAAAACCCACTAGACGGGAACTTACCAAAACTGTTCATCTTTACTAATGGGAATATTTCGAATAGTGGGAGTATAGACCCCGGCTACCAGCTTACAACACAAATTCATTGTAATGTTTGTGTTTGGATTAGATAATGATAATACCACAACAGATACACTATATCATGGATATATGTGTGTGTGAAAAGATTTGAAAAATAGCACAAAATCGGCTGTTCTTTTTCGCACTCTCTTCGGTGTCAGCTGTTGATCAATGGAAGAAAACGAAAAGAAGACAGGAGAAAAGGCAAGTGATTGTGAATATTTCAAACAGACTTCTTTTGCTCCTTGTTCTTTCACTTCTCTTTTCTCTTTTCTCTGTCTTTTTTATAGTGATATTATGTAACGGGGTCTCAATTCTGAGATCTAAGCGGTCCCGCTCGTTTGTATGCGCTATTCCAACACATAACGTCGTTTTGCTTACAATAAAACGGCCGAAAAAGTATGATGGAAATGTTCAAAAACACATGGTGCGTGTTTATAGAGTGGAATCAGCCGGCTCTTTTATATTATAAACGATTTTTCATTGTCACTATTACCTGCGGAGCAGCGGACGGCCACTGGTGGTTGTGGTGCTCGGGCCGGAACCGGCTTGAGATGGATGGTATGCTCCCTTAAAATATATGGATGTGGTCAGAAAACAAACCCTGAACAGCTAGAAGTCTATGCGTACCTTTCGCCCTCACCTGAGAAGATCCAAGTCCTCCTCCACCATGAGAGTGTCCATGACCACCGCCACCGCCTTCTCCTCCAACCATTCCTTGTACCCAATCAGGATATTTATAAAGACAACACGATCTTATTTTCTTTGGAAGAGCAGGGGGTTCCTCACTGAAATTGATTTTTTTGGTATAGGTTTAATTTTATTTTGAATATATCGTCGTGTTACGAAAAAGATTTTTTTGACCTGTTGTAAAAAATGCATCACTCATATTTCGAGTATGCAGGTGCTCTCCCGTTGTAAGTCAAAGCCACACGTGACTTATTTTCTGTTGCAGAAACATGTAATACACTGTGTAGGTATCATATTTCATGTAAGCCAATCCATAACAGTGATTCGGTGACAATGATATGAGACAGTTCATTGAAAAAAATGTATGTGCTGGTGAGGGAATATTGAACATTCAAAAAAATTGTACAATTAAATGTAAAATCAAAATGAGATTCAGAAGCTTCTATTGAAAAAGCCAGCTATTAAAGTTGAATGGCAAAT
Source organism: Caenorhabditis latens (assembly GCA_002259235.3). Lineage (NCBI taxonomy): Eukaryota > Metazoa > Nematoda > Chromadorea > Rhabditida > Rhabditidae > Caenorhabditis > Caenorhabditis latens. The sequence continues at coordinate 14,614,002 of CM056097.1, read as the reverse complement.
AGAAAGTAATTCCATTGAAAATTTGTAATAAGAAAGTTGGAGGATGGAAGTTGTATCACATTTTCAAAACATGAAATGTTACTGTCAGAAAGGAAATAATAAGACAGGACAGGGAAAACATACAGGAAAGGATTGAATGGATTCACCGAGGTTACTCAGTTAAAAATAATGACTATGTATTTCAAGAGGAAAATTTGTAAGTTGTTATGACCAGTGTCTTTGGAACACTCTAAGTTCCTTGTTGAAATTATTAAGGTTGAAAAATATTAAAATTTAATTTTTTTGGTTTGTGAAAAATGAGGTCACTCAAAAAGATGTAAGAAATGAGATGAATTCAGAGAGAAAATGATGGAAAGCTTTGGAATATCACACGTGTGTGAAGCGTGAAGTGTTCAAGAAGAAGACGGTATTCCACCGGCTTTTTGTTGTTGTGACGCAAAATTGTTATCACTGCAATTGAAGAGAATGAATAAAAAGCAAGGTGATTTGAAGCAAACAAAGCTTTTTTATTCAACTTACACTTTTGCTGCAGGTCGTTGGAGGAAAGCGCTCAGCAAGTCAATCGGGAATGGGAAAATGATGGTTGAGTTTTTCTCGGCACTAAAAAAGAAAATTAAGTTTCTGCCACAGGGAAAATAACTGTAACTTACGAAATACTGTTCAATGTTTGCAAGTAACGGAGTTGAAGAGCAGATGGGCTTTCAGCAATGACTTCGGCAGCTTCCTTGAGTGCACGGGACGCTTTTTGTTCTCCTTCGGCCACAATAACCTGAGAATTGTAGATCAGTAACAACTGCTAATACCCGAAAAGTTCCTACCTTCGCTCTAGCTTCACGTGCAGCTTCAGCTTCAGCCGCCATAGCACGTTGAAGTTGTACTGGCAAACGGACATCCTTCACTTCGACTCTCTCGACTTTCACACCCCATGGCTCAGTAGCTTCATCCAGAGTTGTCTGAAAAAATCATGATATTAAAGAAATAACACACAAAACTACAATATGACGACTATGGACTTCTGAGAGTGCAATGAACATACCTGCATTTGATGAGAAATGGCTTCTCTGTCTGAGAGCATTTCAGCAAGAGTTTTTGTTCCGAGAATGTTACGAAGAGTAGTCTGAGCAAGAAGTTTGGTGGATCTAGCAGCGTCTTCAACGTTGGTAACCTGGAAAGAAAAACTAGTATAAGTTGCTCTTTAAATGAAAAAAAAACACAGTAATCAAAACAAGGTTGAGTACTCACCGAAATAGTTGCATTGGAAATACGGAAGTAAACGACAGCATCGACAGCAACAGTCACGGAATCTTTCGAGAGAATTTCTTGTGGAGGGACTTCGAATGAAAGGACACGGAGATCAACTTTCCGGTAGGTGTCAATGCACGGAACGATGAAGAATATACCTAAATTGTGAGAGAGTGAGTTGGTTCGACTAGACATAAAGCTTTTGCTTCTACTTTCCAAAAAATAATGTAAATTTCCAATGACTAGCTGTCAATCATAATGAAAATTAGAGAAAAAGTCTTGAACCGATTTGAATTTTAACTATTTGGCTTGTTCAGCGAAAACATTTCACATCGGTCCCCCAAACAAATGAAATCCCGTCGTTCAATTTCTCGCAGGAAATCCATTAAAGCCATAAACCAACCTGGTCCTTTTGCACCACCTGGCATGAGACGACCAAGACGGAAGATAACAGCTCTTTCATATTCTTGAACTACCTGCAATTAGACAATTTGAACCATTCAATTATCCACTTTCAGTTTCTTTTCAATTACCTTTATACACATGCATGCCGAAATCGGGAGAGTGAAAAAAATGAGAAGATAAGAAAGAATGGTGAGAATCCATCCACAGACTCCAAACTCATTTTGAATGTTGGCTGAAAAAAAAATAAATTTTGATAGATATTCACAATACCCCCAAAAACCACCCTAGTCCCAGATTTGTTTAGATAATCCCTGTTATATTCGTTCTTCAAAACAATTTGTTTAGAATTAACAAACACATTTTTCTACAGCTTTTTCCAGTAGGTAACATCAAACCTTCAACATGAAAATAGTCCTTTTTCGCAGGCAATATCGTTGTCTTTGGTGACGAATCGGCACCACTTGTCGTGGCGACCGTTTCGCGTGTTTTCATTCAGTTCGAAATATGAACTCGGGATGCGAGGAAGGGTGGACGAATGGAATTGTAAAAGAAGAAGGCAACACAGCTTCTTCTTTTCTCGTTTTTCTTAGCTTTGGCCGCCAGCGGGCATAAAGCGACGTTGATATCGAATGACAGCACCTAGGTTTCGTTGTACCTATATTTTGTCCCTTTAATTCTGTTTTTTTGAAAAGTTACAAGTCTTGTTTTTTGAAGAACGTGCTTCAAAAGCAAGAAATAAAAAAGATGACAAAGAAAGACAATGAATATCCGAAAAAGCAAATGATCATTGTTATCAAGTAACATTGTGACCATGGGCAGACAGATTAGATCTAGAAAAGTACTGAGGATAAGTGACGAAGACACTCCTTAAAGAAATGAGAAATCTGAATAACATTTAAAATTTGTACCAGGAAACAGAAAATTTCATCCATCTGATTTGATCAGGGTTCTTATGGTTAGTGTCAATAACTAGGTTATCACATCATCAATAACCGTTAAACCACACTAATGTAAGGTAAAAAACCGACTTTAAAGTTATAATAACTTGTTCACAGACTTCACAACTCAGAAAACAGCTGACGTTCTACAAGTGATCAGTTCTGATTAGTGAATCATGGCAGGAAAAAAGATGAAAGTTCCTTCTAGTTTTTGCGAAAAAAAGAAAAAAAATTGGAAAGTATCCGGTATGAATATATATTTTGAAATCTTTCAAACCGACTTGAATCTTTTTTATTGAAACAAAAACAAACAAAAAATACAAATTGTGTCTGGCACTTGCAGAAACGAAATTATATCATCAAAGCTAAATTTTGGAAGGGACCTTCGACCTAACATCTCATACTCTCTCCTCGGTTCAATGAATTAATTCAGAAATGAGAATTTTTTTGTTTTTATGAGTGTAGTTAAACTATGAATGACATATTGAATGGGGGTACTACTGGTCATGTTGAAAGAAAAATGTGTATTCCAAGTTTGTATCAAAACGGAATAGAAATGTGTGCTCTTCAAAAAATGAAATAAAATTGAGGAATCGGAACGGAAAGTTATGAGGATGAAGTATATTTCTTCTATCTTTTTTTTCAACAGAGATCCTGGTATACGAAGAAGAAAAAGAAAATTGAGAGGGTTCTTAGGATTTTATGTGAAGGTCTGAGTGAAATGAAAATGAAGAATTGTGGTATAATTTAATGCAACCTTGCCAATCTCCACATTGCACTTTTTCCCGTACAAAAGGTGGGTTGAAGAATTGAAAAAGTGCAACGGGTGACAGACGACGGGAAGAAAAAATTGAAAAAGTGAGTAATGTTGGCGGTGGCTTTTTGGCTGAGTTTCCTGACTTTTTTATGGGTTCGTCGGTTGCCGTTGTTTGGGTACTTATGAGAAAAAGAATGGATTATTAGTAGGCGGCAAAAAGGTTTGGTTTTTTTTTGTTTTGGGTTTTAAGCTTTTGAGTTTTGGCAGACACTTTTCATATTTGGAAAAAGGGTGAGGGAGCAGACGAACACAAAATTTGAGTTTAAAATTGAAAAAAAAACAAAACAGTACATGATGCTCAGAATTTAGTTTTGATATAAAAGTGTTGACATGAGATCATGAGGCATTCACCATAAATACGTTAGTATCCGTCCACAAGATGAACAAAACGTATGAATTCAAAAAGGCGAAGTGTCTTGTTCGTGCCATGGTGATATTGAAGATTAGTAGATTCTATTCCATTCAAGAAAACGGCGAAAGATGAAAAACAAAAACATCCTAGCGAAGGGGGATAATCCAGATGAGTAACGTAAGTTGACACTTCGAAAATGAGGGCTCTTAGACAATTTGCACCGATGTTTTAGAGATTCGGGGTTCACATCTAGAATTTGATGAAATGTGGACCACTGTGCTCAATTTGATTTAGATAAATCCGATTTTTCTACAAACTTACTTTTTTGCATAACTAGTTGTACTGAGAAGACTAATACAGAAGCATCGAATAAAAAAACAAACTTAGCAAATAATAGCAGTCATTGCCTGCTCATAGAGTAGATATCCACATATGTTTTGGTTTTACGTCTTGTTTGAATTTAGTTTTTCTTTTTTCTCACTTTCGCTGCTTCTTTTTTATTCGAAATCTGAGAGAAGTTTTTGCAAAGTTTAACCAGTACCAGATTTCTTGTCGGACTTCTGATCGTCTCTGCGTCGCATGTGAATGATAGGTGTGAAGAATATCTCTTGGTATAACATTTTGAGAATACGAGGCTACTAACGATGCGCAAATGCACAATCATATGTAGGAAAGTTAGTCCAAATTGAATAGAAAACAGAATATAGTTATGAAAACATGTTAGCTGTCAGTCAAAAACAAAGGAAAATAACACAGTGGGTGGGAAGTCCTTTTAAGGGACCTCTGGGAGTTGGTCCACATTCTTACAAATTGGACAAAAAGGGCAACTTGAAACAATAGGACATTATTTTTCCTGAGCTCAAGTGCCGGGTGTCCAGATAGAATTCTTACCTCCAAGCGGTTCGAGCGGTGGTTTTTTCACATCGGTAGTGATACGTGGAATATAAGGTGAAAACTTGAATTCTCGAGGTGGCGGAACGGAAAACTTGCGTTCAACCGGATCGTCATACATAACTTTTTAGGTATGTCGTGTTGTTGTCGTTTGGGAATCCATGAACATGGAAAGAAATGAGCTATATTAAGTCGTATGAAGGTTCGAGCGGTTTGTAAGGATCGCTGCATAAATATAAGGAGCAGAAATAAACGATGAACAAAATTGAGGATGCGACACAAAATGAGACAAGAAAAATGATGCTTTTTTTTTCAAAAACCTAATAACAATCATAAAAACGCTGCATGAAATGTAAGTGTCAGCATTTGAGGTTTAGTTTTGGTTTCTAGCCGAAATTTGAATTCGATTTCCGAGATTTTGAATCAAAACTTGAATTGAGTGGGTCTTTCAATCTAAATCACAAGCAAGAATGAAGAAGAAAACAAAACAAATTTTCAATCGAGACTGAGATGAGATCTGACTTTTATAAACAAATGTACACTAGGCTGGCTGGATTGAAACGAATAAAATGATCTCGACTGATTTATAACTTGTTTGTTGTCTCCTGACAAGAAAACTGAACAAAAACGGAAGGGTTGAGGTTTGGCAAATAAATGGGAGAAACTCGGAACTTGTGGGGTTAACTGTTAAGCCGTTCGCATGAGCAATGAGTAGACTTTTTTCCAGAAAAGTTTTTCGAAATTTGAAGAAAGCGAGAAAATAGTGACAAAAAGACCAAGCTGTTATGTTTTGGTAAATGAGACATATAAGAAAAAGAAGAATTCATCTCATTTTCTTTTCTCGGTTTCATTCTTTTTTCACTTCAAATTTCATTTCGGTTCGAAATTTGCCATCGTTGCGTGACGTCTATTAAAACTACACTGCAACGTCTTCTTGGACGCCTTCAATGTTGCAAATATGTTAGATTCGGATAGATAGCAACAATGGGGTGTCAAGACTCGTGCTTTTTCACTTTTTTGTTGATATGTGTTACTTTATCTAAAAGAATCTGAAATGCAGAAAAAACGAGGACGTCAGCACTTTTAAGCTTAATTAAAGATATCCAGAGAAAAGAAGAAAAAGGAAAAAACTGGGTTTGTTTGATGTCTGCATTAAAAGTAAACACAGAACAACTGGAAAAAGAAGAAAAATGAGGATACTTTTCTTCCTAAATCTTGTTTTTCGCATAAAAATAAAAATGAGTTCCGAGTGTGACTAACTTCTTCCAACTATGTTTTTGTTGCAGGCTTCCACAGTGATAAACTTTTTTCACTCTGGAAAATTACTTTTCTAGGAAGAAACACGAAAACATCGTTTCCAAAATGTAATTTTGCATTTTCAGACAGAAGATGCTTGTCAGTTAAAGTTGCAATTTGTGAGAAAAACAGAAATAGAGAACATGACAAGAGAAACTGTTCCGAGAAATAATTTCAAAATTTCTAATTGTATTTCGGAACGGAAAAAGTTCAGTCATGTTCTATTTTTAACTGAATTCAGGTTTGAATGATATGAAAAGCCAGTCCCCAGAATTCACAAAAATTGTCAAAATTTCAATAATTTGAGGGCTAAAAATTGATCAGCCATCTATTCCAGCGTTCTGAAATTGAAGATTTGACACTTCAGTCTCGAAATAATAACAAAAATATTTTCAGTCTGGATATTCAGAATGATACGTCTAAAACACAGCCTGTTTTCAATTTTTATCTTCTTAGAACGACAAACTCACTCGCATACACAAAAAAGCTATAGGCGAGGGAGGAAGAACGGGGGTCCCGGAAAAACCGACTAAGTTGAAAAAAAAACATACAAATAACCGGGCAAAAAAAGAGAGGCATCTTTTCCAGAGGCAATACATAAGCCTTATGAAAAATAAAAAGAACGAGGTGAGTAAACTATTTTTCAGACACTAAAGGGGCTCTGGAAAAAAAAGAAAAACGAAAGAAACAAGTAAAATTCTCATTTACTTGGCTACTGCTTATCCGTTAAATACGTCTATTCTATTTCTCGTTACTCGAGAATATCTGAGCTCCGACAGTGGCTAGCATGACAAAAGGGAATGAAGAGAAGAAATAATTTCACTGTAATTTCAAAGCGTGACATGAAAAAAGGAACGCTTAATCGTTGTGGTTCCACGATAAGTGGTAAACAATCGTACTAATATTCAATTACTATTCATGAGTTCCTTCACGCCTTCCCACTTTTTTATGCTCTCGGATTGGAGTCAGTTAATTCACCTAACGCTAAGCCACCGGTTCGATGCTCTGCTGACGTTTCATAGAGTACGACAATTTTTTTTTCGTTTTGAACGAATAAAATGATTTCCTTCCGCAACACACGCTAAGCGAAAGAAAAACAAAATGGGAATTCACTTGAACCAGCAATTCAGTAATACTCTTGTCTTGTTTTCCGGTGTTCTGTTTCTAGATTTCTTTAGGGGTTTCAGAAGTGTTTACAATATTATAAATTTGTAAGAATGAAAGCGTTTGATAGATTTTATGAATATATAAAACATTCTTGGCGGTAACAATGCTGAGAGAAGAAAAATGAAAAGAATAACAGCGTGACGACCAACATGTAATCAGTAGTACTTTTTTTAACTAAAAATTCACGTCAGCAGATTCGATGAAGCGGGAATTTTCAAAAAATTTAAAGACAATGACTTTGTTTTTCAAAAGTGAAAACTGAAAAACTCTTGTATACGTTGGAATATCATTCTATCCCGAAACTTTATATCAAACTACTCAAATGAAAGAAAATTTGACACCACCGTTCCAACTACAAATTTACATATATGAACTGGTACTTCCTTATAGACTGAGTAAATAATCCAAACGTTAGGCAAATCTTCGAATGAATTAATAAAAGTCAAGTGTCAAAGTATAAACCTTTTTCATCTCTATCGGTGTCTCTGGCCATCTCCACATCATTCTTCTTGTCCTGTTTTTCCTTCCTAACCGAATCATCGTCGCTATTGGCAGAGATGATTGATGTACTCTAGAGCGGAAACAAAAGTTAATCCGGAAACCAAAAAATCTAATACACACCTCTTCCAGTTGTTGTAACGTCCTTGTGGCCATATTCTCCACTTCATCAGATGATGTTGATAGTAGATCATCGTCCTTGGAACTTGAAGATGGGAGCATGGCGCCTTCTTGTTGAATACTAGAGTTCCGTTCGTTGCTAACCAATCGGGTTTCAACTTTGACAGAACCGTTGGAAGAAAGAGAAACAACCGAATTGCGAGCCGATGACATTGCGGTGCTCATAGATTGAATGTGTGGACATTCAACTACAGAATACAGGACTAGGATTCACGAATGACACATAAACACTCGGAATAGTGGGATGTACTCTCGAATGTATGGATTTCCATGAGCAGACTCATGGGTTGGAGAGACCATGAAGACGCTCTCTTTTCTCCGACCGTTATATGACGTCTCTGATCACAAATGCATCGAAAACGGTTCAGATATAACAGTGCAGACTGCAGCGCATGTTGACTGGCGTGACTCAATGATGTCCATCGGAATGCAAGAGTTTTGGGAGAATTTTCTTTTTTGGAGACGAAAGAAACTTGAATAGTAGGACTTACATGCATATATTAAGACGGTCTTTGGAGTAGTAGTTTCTTGGAAAAAAGGTCAACGATACTTTTGAAAGATGGGAAATGTGATAGGGATCGAACGAGGGACTTTTGGCAGTTTTGAAAGAACAGGGACCGCCACAGGGTATGAAAAATCAAATTGTTCAAGATAAATTTTAAATTTACCAGAATTTTCATGTTTTATAGTTTATCACATCAGATAACCCTTTTTATTTTCAATCAAGAAGTCTAGTCACTTTCTTCTTTAAGTTTCCCCCGTATTCATAAGAATACCTCAGACACTTGTTTTTCGAAACATCTAATTCCTTTCGATTCATTGACTTTTCATCAATTGCTCTTTTATTCTTTCCTTCCTCAAGACTTCTCTTTTCTTCGTATTGTTTATGTGTTTCCCACGCCTCTGTCAAGAATAACTTTCGGAAAAGACACAGAGTAGGATTTGAAGAAACCTAAGACGACTCTCCTCTTATTTTCGAAAATCGAGTCGAGTGTTTCAGGGTGTCCATTCAAATCCTTCTGAACTCATTTTCAGTTAATACCCCTGTGTTTTCTCTTGTTTTGTTCCGAACTGCTGGTATACAAGTTCTCAACATTTGTTGTTGCTACCTGAGAGTGCGGAAACGTGTCATTCCGGTTATAAATGGAAAGAAGAGAAGTGGAGAGGGGGACTGCAAAAACACATAACGTGTGAAGGATGTATTTCATGTATGTGTATGTTGTACGTTATGGAAAAAGGATGTACACCAATTGAATCAACCTTGCGGGGGCTCCGGAGATATTGGAAACATTCGTTGAATTTCAAAAACACTATTTTTGCAGAAATGATGATGATGATTTCACTGTTTTGCAGAGATAAATGTTCGCAATGAACTTTTCCCGAGTTCTCACTACACTTTTCCAGTGAAAGTACACTTTTCCCTCTTGAGAAGAGGTCCTTCCTTAGCCTCATTAACTCATTCACTTCTTCGTCTCCTCTTTTTCCCTCAAAGTCAACCCCCGGCACAGATTTCCTTGATGCGCATAGAGGACCTCTCTTGTCTTCAAAAATTGTCCAGTCATCACGCTATCATGCCGGAAAAGGCAGGAGCGGCTCGGACAACATCAGATGAAGGAGAAAAATTGTCTCAAGTAGAGTATAGAGAGTATCGCCGATTTGATGAATAAAACAGACTTTCTTCTTGACAGCCTAACTCGACTTTTTGTCTCTTCGTTTTTCTTTTTATTTCGAAAAAAGTTCTGTTACGGAAGCGGGTGACGTGACGACAGAAAAATGAGAAGAATAAGTGGGTATGTCGAATTTTTAATCAGAATGCTTTGAGAAGCGAGCATTGAGCCGCAGAAGTGCTTTCTTTAAAGTATTCCTCTCTTCCCCATATGTTTCTCGGTGACGAACACAGAATTTCTAAAAGGAATTTACCCACGATCTAATTTTAAATTCCATAAAATCTGGGAAGATTGAAAACTCAACACTTTGGGTAATGAGTGACATATTGGTAATAGCTGGTTAGATAGAAGTAACCTTCAGCTTGTTTTTCAGTGAGTTGAAATTCTAGATGCTCTAAACAAGCAATTAGGTAGGAGGTAGGGTACTGCTCAAGAAAGTTACAGATTTTCGGGCTTCTCAGAGGCTAATCAACAAAGGATGAACTAAATCTGTTTTTGTCTTGCTGTCTTCAAACGACAAGTGGAACATTGGACGATCATATGTTTTTGATAGTTACAACTTTTGGAAATTCAGTTATTTGATAATTTGATAAACCGAAAATTGACTAACCTGATAATAAATCAATACGTTGGCCTGAAAATTTTCCAATTAATTGTGCTGCTTCAAATATACTGGGCGGTGTTGGTTTTTTCGGGTTCCTTCGACTGTCCGCCATCTCCGCCATTCTTTCTCGGATACTTCGTTTTCGACTCATTGAGGATTCTGATGGGGCGTGAAGACTCGAGGCAGCAGATAATGCAGAAAATTTTCGAAGTGATCCTGCACTTGAACACTCGTCTAGTAGACAACTCCCAACTTCGAGATTTGACTCCATAATTATTTTAGGTTAGTGTAAGATAAAGAATACGAAAATAAGAACTAGCAGATCAGTACGGAAGAGAATATAGGGATATAATACAGTTATTAGAGATGTATGAATACTATTATGGTAGGCGTATGCGCGGGAGTTGTTGGACAGAAGGTGTCTAAAGATGAGTTATTGAGGCCTCTCCGCCTGCGCTGTGCCACACTCGCGCGAGCACACGTTTCTTAGCGCTAAGGGGTGGAGCCGAATCGGCTAATGGCTCAATTCGCACCCCGAGAGCAATTGGCGCTTTTGCCTCAAAGACAAGAACGGATGTATAGGAAGCTGTTTTTCGTGGCAGTTGACTGACTCGACGGGAGCCTCTCACTCGGTCCAATTAATTAATTTGTTGAATTTTCGGCGACGCATTTCTCACTCTTCTCGCACGGCGAGGTGGCGGTGGGGTAAAGAAAAACGTACACCGCTTTTGGAACACTTAGCCAGGAAAAGATCATCGGTTTGGGATGAAAAACAAAAAGGAAGATCCTCAGGGAGTTTGAGATTGAGAAGCAGATCAGAACGGAAACATCTAGACTTTGGATGACTTTTTGTTGACCTCATTTTTTTCTAGGGAGGAAAAACAAAAAGAAAACAAAATTCAGAGATAATTGAGATTGTGAAAGATTCATTTGATAGCAGTTGGTTAATCCTATGCGCAAGATATTGGTAATATGGAACACTCTGTTAACAGATGGTCCAATTTTGAACATCTATTAAACAACAGACGTTCGGACTAGAAATTACTCTAAAATGCTGCTTGGGTCAATAAGGAATTAAAGCAAAAATAAGAAAACTTTTTTTATTGACTTCTGCCAAAATCCAACGAAATCGTAGAATTCTTGTGGTTTTCATTTTAAATGATTACCCTCTGCCATTCAAGTTTACCAAAAGCCACTCTACGTTCCACCTGTTTAATTTCTTTTCCGAAATGTGCACTTCCCATCCGCGGTTAACTACTACACCCGATTGATACTTATCGCTGTGTGCATTCTAATCAACAAAATGGACCTTTGAGGCCTTCACTTTTTTCTGCTGTTTTTTTGTCGAGCACCGACCGAACTACTTTCATTTTATATTGCAGAGAATTTACTTGGAAATGTTCTCACTGAAATTAAAAATTCACCTACACCTCCGCGTGAAAGCACAGCCCGACACTAGTGATATAATTCAAAGTATGTGTACTGATTTAAAATTCTTGTAAAATTTCACCGCTCGTTGAGGAATGAGAAAAAAAACCTTGGATTATTTCTTTTTTTTCCCATTTTCACTGTTGTAGGTGGAGAGGGCGCAAGAAAGAAAAAACATCTCGAAGAAGACACTCAGTGTTGAAAAACGGAAATGGAAACAGAAGCGGGTGTCGTTTTTGAATTGCTTTTTTCAATGTTCTAATTTGAATTCCTTCTTCAGATCAAACATATTTCTGGTGGCATAGTGAGGAAAACGGAGAAAACGCATTTCGAATGGAAATCGGACCCATTTTTGGCTTATGTCAGGATCTCAAATGTCTCTAACTCAGCATCTCAAATCTCTATGTTTTTTGCTGTCATCGCTCTCAAATATGGAGGGGGAACCTATGAAAAAATTACTTGATACACTCAAAATACACCGTCTTTTAAGATGAAACTGCACATCGAATGTCAAGGCACCGGAAATTTTGTGAAATTAGATGAACTAGTCCGGTTCAGTTTAAAATTGAGTTACCAAAATGAGAAGTCGAGAGTTTAGAGTGAAACTGAAAACTGAAGCGTCCAAATCGTTCAAATACTCAAGAAAAGAAAGACAAAAGATACACAAAAAGAAACGGAAAAAACAATTTCAAAGTCTGGAAAAAGTGATTCAAGGGGTTCGCTTTTCACAAAAATTTGGTTCAAGACTTAAAAATTGAATTAAACGACTTCTTTTTGATTCCTTATTGAAAAAAAGAGTTTCTATTTCCAAAAAGAATGGTAGTATGCTTCTCATTTTCTTTGTGGGCGATTTTGTGGACCCAAGGAATTAGTTGAGAATTTCATATTATAAACTTTGACAAAATATTAGGCAGCGAGAAATGTTGAGAGTTTCAGTATATTGCTAATGTGATTTCGAAAACTTTCATATTTCTTGAAAAAAAACATAAATTTTTGGAAAAATAAACAAACACTGATCGATAGCATTGAAAGACTAAAATAATGACTTATGCCCTTTGGAGAAGCTGTGTCGCGTGGTAAAACAATAAACTGGTGGAAAAGGAGCAATAATTCACGGCTGCCTGAAGAAGTTCACAAAAAAGGGTTCAAGAAATCCGGAATGCTTGGAAAAGAACAAAAAAAAGAAGACTTCTGGAGAGGTTCTGCTACACACAGATTGATGTTTCAAAAGGAACGAGTACTTTTTCCGGGTAGAAATGTACGGGAATCCAGCACTTGGAACCTGCTATTACATTCCAATTATTCCATCAAAAAGATAAACGGACTTGTTACATATTGACTTGTGAGCTTTTTTTGGAAAACAAAAAACTTGGGTAGGAAGATTCCAGGTGAAAAACCTCAAGAAACATTTTTTAGGTTTTTGTTGAATATTCTAAAAGTTCGAAAGAGTACCAAAACTCAAATTTCTCAAAAACGAGCACACAATAAGATTTGGAAAGAATAGAGAGAACGATTCCGTTCTATTTGAAATATACATTTTATGGGTTTTGTAGAAAATAGCTTATGTCCAAAAAAAGATCAGAACATTTCCCAATTACGGTAAAAAAATCATAAATAATTTTTCGTTCATTAATCATTAAATGAGCAATTTATTATATTGGATTCATTTTGGCAAACTCTGTGTTAACATTCGCAGCTCAAACTCACTACCACTAGCACTATTATTTGATATATATTTTTGATTGGTTGTCAGAAGAACATCTCTTTGTATCCTCTATTGCATAACAAGTGCGTACTCGCTTCGCGTCAAAAACAACAAAAATATGCAGAGAGTAAAAATAAAAGCGGAAGTGGGTAAAAAAACAGAAATACACTAGATGCCATCACGGATTCTCACTTTGAATCCAAAATATGACTGGAATAATGAAAGGTTGAATGAGCAATGCATTTCCAACACAAACTCATGTTGTTTTCTGAGTATTTTCTCTGTTGTTTTTATCCAGGTTTTCATTTGTTTCCAACACAAATCTATTTTTGAAAATCCCATTTTTCACTCGTTTCCCTGCATTCACTTTATTGTGGGCTTTCGTTGTGATTGATGTCAACCACTTACCGGTGAAAAATCACCATTCAAGTCTCATTTATTTTGTGGCCGCCACCGTCTTTTGAATAGAAATGAGCGGATTTGAAATGAAACAAAAAACTCACGCTTTTTGGGAGATTTTCCCTTTTTTGGAAAATATCGTATATTCTCTGTTCGAATACTTGGAGCGTCTACTGTCATCGCAATCCTCGCATTGATCTGATATGTACGAATGTTATGAAAAATAGAACGGATGGAGAGTAAGAACAAAAGAGTAAAGTTTGGAGCAGAAGATAGACAAGACACAAAGCAGAATTAGGGAATATAAACATACCATTCTGGGTTGTGGAGTGGCTGCTAGTACGGAAAGACATAGAGATGAGAATGGAGACGGTCCAGAGAAAGAAGTTCTCTGACCGGTACTTGATGATGTTGTCTGTTCTCCTGGTACACTACTACTTGGTGCCCAATGTGGAGGTGAGTTATGATGTGCCAATCCCTCCGGATCAAAAGTTGAAGGTCTTCGAGAAGCCGATACACTTGGTTCTATTAACTGCCTCATAACTGGATAAGAATACAGACTAGAATAATAGGTTCTGGGCAGCCACTTAGGACGTGGTGTGAGAATCGAACCGGAGATGAGGAGCCCAAGACTTTTTGTGGTAAGGCATAAAAGAAAAGAATTGACACATTGCTTGCGCTTATTTCCGGATTTTCCCCGGGGAGCGGCCCTCTCCGGTCGTGAAGAGGCTCAGGGCTCGAGCTCACAGTCAGTGCACCACACCATCACGTCGTGGTAGAAGAGCAAGACGGCAAAAAAAGAAACATTCTTGTCGCTTCTCACTGAGAGCACAGCTATCCTTCCACATTGACAAAACTCGACACCCTCATCCACTCCACAAAATAAGGACACATCATGAAGTAAAAGAACAATTGGAGTGCAGTTAACTTGGTAAGCGGAACGAAAAAGAGGATGGGAATAACGAATACTGGTAAGAAAGATGAGGATCGGGTAAAAAAACACTAATTGAGATAAGTGATACTGTAGAACTTGTAAGAAAAACTAAATTGTTTTCAATTCCTTTCCGTGACAAATTTTTGATATTATTATAACTGTTAGCACCTATCCCTACTAGAGCGAAGATGTGCTTAAACTGAAAATCGTGAGTGGTCTAATAGTTTATACCGTTTTTCCGAAGAAAAATACCATCAGATGAAAAATTTCGACTGAATCAAGCACGCACCATTTTTGCCAAATGACATTTGAATTTTGTGCTTTTTGTGTACAAAATAAGATTACACCGAGCTCGTCTCTCAGTAAGAAGATAACTCAATAATCATGTGAAAAGACACTCTAACATATGAAAAATTGTAAAAACATCACAATTCTTCGTCAAAATCTTGAAAAGTGAGTCGGTCTTCACTCGCAAAAATGTTTGATGAGTTAACCTGATAAAAAGGGTGAAGTCTTTCCCTACTTTACACCCATACACACATACGCTCTCCGATAGATCTACCGCCTCCGAAGACGCTATCCGGAAATCTGATCTTTTCCGACATTAATTATTTCAAATGAAGTATCTCTGAAGGTGTTCTCAGAGATGAATTGCTCCAAACTTATAAATCATCAGTGAGAGAGGGGATACTCCGAACTGCTGCTTATCATTTTACTTCGGTTTTTCTCTCGACACTAGAAAAAGGGTCGTGATTGAATAAGTCATGAGTTTCTGGGATTCTTTCACTAGTTTTCCGAAAAAAAACTACGATAAGTGGAGAATCGTTCAAAGAAAATATACTAAACTGGTTAGTCTGTTTTTGTAACCAGACAAAGAATGGGAAAAATGCAAAACAAGAGAGACTCCTCACAAATCAATTGCACCGGAACAGAAACAAAACAAATTAATTCGACATAAATCAGCACATTTTGAAAAGACTTGATGAGTCTTGAAACACATGTGTTGGTGTCGTCTCGTTTTCCAGAACACGCGAAACATATGTACAGCAGAGAATCACAGTTCAACACACCCTCTCTCTCATTTTTGTCTCTCTTATTGCTCACTGAATTCCATCTGCTTTTTCTTCGTCTCCTTCCACCGGAAATGAAGAAATTTACATATTTATGAGCAGATTGCACTTTTTGGTGGTAGATCGAAAAAATAGGAAGCATCTTGTCACCAAGAAATTTGAAATCCGTGATGAATGTGTAATTTTAAAACAGATAGCTAGGGGAAGACTAGTTTTAGACGAAACTAAATTGGAAACTACAAAACAAGGTTCAAGAAAGGAACGATGAAAACAAAAAGAGCATTTTTCGAGTAGACGAGTTTATTAGGTTTGCTTGGGAAGGTTATTTCGAGAACCAGAGTTCTGAATTGGAACTCAAAGTTTTCGAATAGTTAGTGGAACTGTATTAAGTTAAGTCTCAGTTGTACAAAAATGGAAGAAGTACAACTCTCTGAACGTAAATACGAAACTTTGCTGATTCATGAAAAAAAAACTATTCAGAGCTGAAACACAACTAAAACTCAAAATTCTTATACTATAACTGGTTCAGAATGGATTCTGAGTGAATTCTGAGCTGCCGAAACGGAACATCTTTTTTCATGTTGGGTGGCGCTCAACACTCTGAATCCTCTCTCATATCAGGAAAAAAGGAGCGCATTGTTGTTAAAAAAGGAGGCTCCGTTTGAAAAAAGGAAACGGGAAGAAGAAACAAAGATTATGAGTAAGTAGGACGAATCAGCAAGTTCCATGATGCCCACTGACTAGCGGGAACAAATCGCGAGTTGAGGAGTGGTGTGGACCGGCCAGAGGAAGAATGAAGTGGATTTGTGTTTGGTTTGTAGAATAAGGCTTGTGGTGGAAAAGGAAAAAGAAAGTAATCAAATCTGTACACTCACTTAATTTAGTTATGCTTTGTCTGGTAATGTAGAAAGCAAAGTAGAAAAGTAGACAGAAAGAAGAAGCATCCTCGAAATTAACGGTGTAACACTATATAAGTCCAAGCGGGAAAGAAAAAACACTGGACAAACTTGACAACTCGTTGCTTCAAAAAAACACGGGAAAATACTCAAAAAGGACAGAATGGGTTGAAGGATGAGTGAGAGAGGATAGGCTGAGACAACGATCAAATCTTTCACGCTTCGGCAGTCCAAAGTGGAGGGAACACTCGGTTATTCATGTTCTAGTGAGAATCCTAAACATTTTGCTTTTGCTTACTCTGGGTAACTCTTTTAGTGTACGTCATTTAGGAAGATCAATTTTTTTTTGTTCTCATCAGACTGTGAACTATATCCGAGATTCTTTAAATATTCTCTACAAAATCGAGTGAGGCAAACACAGCAAATTATAAAAATAATTATGAGAAAAAAAGGAATAGTGTCATGAGTAAACCAAAATTCGAAACATTTGAAGTATTCAGTCTGATGTATCAGCAACTTGTTATATGGAGTATGAAATAATTATGATACTCGAAATATCTTGAAAAAGTTTGACTTTCACGACTATGAATTAGAAACTTGAGCGAATTCCAATCTAAGAACACCATTAAGCCCTAACACGAAGTACACATACACCTTTGCACAGAACGAGTTTCTATGGTCATTGGTGCTCACTTATCTATTTCCTGCCATTTTCTCAGCCCACAAGGTAAGTAGGTGGACACCCCAATGGAAATGAAAATCTGGGAAGAACGCTCCTAGAGTTTCTGTCACCACAACCAGCACCGAAAGCTTTTGTGGATCATTATGAAAATGTGATTTGAGATTTGTCAGAGTGGTTGTTCAGTTGATGACTGCCGACTGCTGACTGACGGCTCGTAACAGAGTCTCAGAACATAGGAACGCCAATCCAATAACAAGGTACAAATGCGAGTCAGAATATGAATATTCTCATGAAGAAGGAGGTGAGAAAAACTAGAAAAAGCTGGGCAAGCAGAAGAAAAGTCAATCCATAACATGGAAATGGAAACATTTTCGGGATGTGTGACCCCTTTACCCTCCAACATTTTTCGGTGTGGTGATTCAGTTTCAACGGCTCTTCACACAGACACAAGCTCACAAATTCAATCATCGGCAGGGGTCGTTTCTGTCGTTTTTGTCAGTCTTCTCACACTTTTTGACCCCGAACCAAATCAGAATGGCAACAAATTGCTACAAATTTTTCGGTTTTTTTCAGTGGCTGATTCGACCAAAAAACGGAATGGAATATCTTTCCGACTTTTGACACGAAGTTGTCATTTCTGGTTGGCATATCCATCAATGTATTACATACATGGGAAAAGGGAAAAATGTTCGGATGGCTAGACTATTGGAAGAGAGTGCAAGATATTCTCAAAAAAACTGAAGTTAAACTCTTTGAAGTATGTTTGAGAGTGAATTGAAGAAAGCATGAATTAATTCAATAAAAATAGGAGCAAATGCAAACAAGAAGACCTTAGAAGTCCTGCGGAAGGCTACATTTCCGTTCAGAGACTATCCGATTTCTTAATATTTTTTCATTTGTCCTATACATCCTAAACAAAAATCTACATGAGATATATAAATCTGATTGGTCTTTTTTGAATTATTCATTGTAGACACACACGCATGGAAGAAAACGAAGCGGGTGGCGATGGTGTCCATCTATTCTCCAATGACGTGATAATAATGAAATAACAAAAAAACACAGATTTTTCAATGTGAAATGAGAAATCAAAAAGAAGAAAAAACGGAAACAAGAAAAAATGAAAATATTTTTCTAAAATACTTTTATGCATTGTCTTTTCCACAGGGATCGTGAAAATTGTATTTTTGAATGTATTGAAAAACTGAAAACACAAAAGTGCAGAACATCAAGTGTTTTTTGTGGGTGGTAAACTATTTCCTGAGTTTATTGAAAACAATGAATGCGTTTAATAGCCCATGAAACATTTTATTTTTGCACGTATTCAATTTTTCCACTGTTCAGTACCATCATTCTATATTTGTTCACCTCTCTGATCGCTGTGAACTTTCTTTGTAGCCCTGTTACCCTTATACACAACTAACCTCCGAATACTTCATTTCCATTTTGAATGGCATAAGTCTTAGCAGTGTACTTGTTGAGATCTCCACCTTTGAACTCACTCATGACGGATTTGTTGTCTCTTGTTCGTTTCTTGGTCATGAAGACCTGAAAAATAGAAAGTTAGAGGAATTCAAAACGAATTCGTTAGTTTCTCTGGAAATTTTCTTTTGTTGTTGTGAAATTTCAAGAAAAATGGTTTATAAAAAATAAATGAATATCGATTGATAGCATTTGTAAAGTGATTCACCACATGACAGTACTTTTGAAATGTGATTGTGTTAGCTTATGAAAGAGAGAAATTGTTGTTTTTCTATTCATTAGTAAAGAAGTTTGCCTAGATAGGATAGACCACATCAGGCACATACTACCGGCTCAAATCCATGTTGCTCTTGGAACATCCGGAGGCGGAAGGATTCATGCGCGGATTTGAACTGCCGAACTGCTCTAATTGCTGGATTCTCAGCATGTTCTCCATGTCCATGATGACTACCATGTCCTTGCTCAATGTCTCCTGCGGCTGAAGTTGTTGGCTTCCTTTTGTCCGAACTTGTACTGAACGAGCTGATGGGTTGAAAATCGGAAATTAAAATTATAGATTGAATCTCACCGAAATAATGATTTTTTAAAAGAATCTCTAAAAGAATCGCGATGATCTTTTGATGGAGTTCCAGGAGGAGATGAACTTTTTGATACTGATGGTTTTTTCATCTTCAATCTAAAATAGTAAAATTTTGTTTCAATTATGGAATTGAAACTATGAAACTATGATCAGTTGCCAGAGACTAATTTCAAAATCGGGCATTTAGAAATGTTTTGAGGCTTCACTCCAAAAGAATATTCTCGAAAAGCTGTGCCACATGATATGTCACCAACCCTTGTAGTGCGGAATCAAGTGGAGATAACGACGACTCTCCTCGTCCGGATGCTGCAGGTGATGTGGGCACAGATTGAGGTTTGAGCTTATGCTTTTCCGCCTAAAACTAGCCTATCTTCCGTAAATTTTGAAGTAATCAATTTCTATTCATTCCCACCTTATCCTTTACTTTTGAAGAAACCCATGATGATCCGTCTCCTGCCGCAGTCCAGGACATTGTTTTATACAAGAAGGTGTCTAGAGAAAAATTGAATCAGAAGATGCGAAGACTAGTCAAAACAAGGCAATATCTTGATGACGATGAAAAAATATGGGAAAGAGGAAGATATCGAGTAGGCTCCCCTTCTTCTCAGGATTTAGTCGGATTACAAACGGGTAGTGCAATATGATCGCAAACAATACGGACTTAATTTAAATAGGCGGTCGGGTGATATCCGCAAAAATAGGAAACGAGCAAGCGCTGCGAAACTACAAAGGGATTAGTTAGTTGGTTCGTGGAGGGTTCTGGAAATTGATATGGAAAGGATTTGTCTCGTGTCAACTACTTTATAATAAAATATATATCGGAAATTATTTGGTCATCCGGCGGGATTTTTTAGTTTTGAATAGGTGGCAAAGTTTGACCTTTTTGATATCAAATTTTGCAGAATAAACGGAACTGGAAAAGTCGGACTATATCTTGCGAAAAACCTAGTGAATGAGCAATACAAGACACCGACGATGAACTATGAGCACATGCCAAAGATTATCGGTCGGGATAGAAAACGACATCCATGTCTGCTAATGCTCACAATTTTATCTCTCTCTCTCTCTCTCTCGCTCTTCTATTCTTTCGGATTCTTGGGTGATAATCCTGATTTGATACAAGCACACACTCGCCGCACTCTTTCCATTCGTATTGGCAGAGAAGAAAAGTGTTAATCCGTCAGTCAACGCGTGATAAGGATCATAATTCTTCTACTTTCATCTTTTACGACGTCTTCATCCAGAACATTGATTTTTCTCTTCCCGAAAATCACAAAATTTTGTATCTACAATAACATATGTCTAGTTGAATACGTACGTGGCTTAGGTGGAAAGACGACAAAATGTAGTGAAAAATAAAAAGAATGATACAAAAGAAGGCTTCCTATTGAATACGACTAAACGGTGTGTTTGTACTCGTTAATGAAGAGACAAGAATAGAATTTTTGAAATTCTACGGACTCGAGACCCTACAACGACAATATAATGTGGTCGAAAACACAAATTAATGTGTGAACAAGTGCGATACAATTGTAGTAATGGTCAGTGGGAAATAACATAATTAGAAAACAAATAATATTAAATCCAAAACTTCGAAAAATAATTCAAAACGAAATAATAAATGATATGAAAGAAATACATCACATTGAGATGTTTTATAAAATACTGATAAACATTTCCAGTAAGACATTATAACATTTTGAGATAGCTCACCGGCTCAAATCCAGATCCAGATTGTGTGGTAGTTCCACTAGCAGGACCATGTTGCTCCTGGAGCATCCGAAGACGGAACGAAGCATGTCCGTTACGGAATCTCTTTGGTTGTTGAACAGGTGGTGGCCCTCCGCTCATGATGTCCTCCTCTCCAGATAGTGCCACGAGCTGTATAAAAGTAAGGATGAGTTCATTGATGAAAGTGTGGTACAAAACAAGAGTTGAATTCAGAAAAAAAAGATCAAGTGATTGGGATATATTTCAACATTTTTATTTGAAAATCTTCATGTTTGCGGGCGTTCAGTTTTAGTCACAGACGGGGATTTGAATATGATAATCGAATGAAGCATGTTTATGAACAAATCTCTGTCTTCATCCATAAGTGCAGAATGTCAGAACCCGCGGATATCAACGAAGACCGCAAAAAGGATTATCGGTATATAAAAGAATATGATGCGGGGAATAACACGACTGGAATATGTGGTACGTCATATACGTTTGTATATCATGGACAAAATAAGTGAAATACGCAACTCAACAGCAATCACTTCATTCAAACCACATTCATGACTCAATTCAAGCATTCAACAATACCTTTCTACCCGGTTTTCGGGGGCAAGCCGAAGTCGTTTTCGCCTCATCCTCATTCGTGGTGCTCAACTTTCGGACATGCAAATGAGACGGTGAGCTCGGTGGTGAAGTCATTCTGGGATTTCAATTCGTTTTTTTTCAGAGGGCCACGGAAAAAAGTAGCGTATGGGAAGAGGAAAGAAAAAATAGGAAAATGAAGAAAAGAAGACAAAAAAGAGGAGGGGAGGAAGAAAAAGATTGAGGGTGTGTTTTTGGTCCAGTTTAGTCCCAATACCTCAGTTGGAGTTCTTCATGCTCTTAGAATTTGATTTTATACCGAACAAGTCAAGACCATCATAATAGAAGAAATTGAAGTTGGTCCTAGTAACATCTGATAAAATCATAGTTGCATGTTTTATCACGAAGAGAAAAAAGGGAAAAGGTGTGAAGTGAAGAGGTATGGCATTTCCGAAGCGTGGGCAGGATGCTCTCAAATCGACATGCGTCTATCGATTCTCGGCAATATTAATCCTCTCACATTGCTTCACAAGCACTCGTTAACTTCATTCGGAAGTGTTATATTCAAAAAATTGCCTACCTTCACGGAAGATGCCACTTTTATAGCCGGCATTGAATAGTTCTTGATTATTTCAGAAAATTCAAATGAAAATGATTTTATTTTGTTGAAAAATCGCATGACAATCTGAGATTAGTTAAGAGATTGGATTCTTCGGGAAAAGTGTAACCAGAAAAAAAGACTAAGAACACAAAACTTTGCAACACAACAAGAGAGAAAAGAATAAAAAACCAAAAAACTTTCGTCATGTACGTTCGACCGATTGACCAATTGTTTCTCAGATTTCAACTCTTCAACTCAGGCACACCTCAAACGTCATCAAAACTACAAATGCCAAAAATGGATTTTAGGATTTCTATTCTTGAGGAAATGGCTTATTTCCTCTGATCGTATGATAATAGAGATTGATAATAGAGATGCCAAAAGGCTCTTTCACTTTTTTCTCACGAGTTTTGTTGATAAGCAATATCAGGGACTCCTCGTCCATCTAAGCTTTAAAAAGAGGGATTTGTTAGATGTGATTCATAAGTGCCATCCAGACAAGAAACTAACAAATTGATAGTGATAATCTTTCTCTCTTGGTAAGTCTGATTCAAAAATTCTATTTTTCGAATAGTGAATTCACATTTTAGGAGGGGTTTCAATGGCTTCTAGAAGTTACTCCACTACATTCGATAGAAAACATGAAAACTGGGATCGTATATTCCAAAACGAATGAATGAAAATTTGTGTTCAAAGAGTCATACAAATCTCAAAATAAATAGATACTTTATAGTCTACAGAACTTCTGCCCAAATCTTATTCCATGGATTCGTTGATATTGAGAATAACAAATTTAAGAGAAGATGTGAGCGGATGTGATAAAGAACTGCTGTCGGTTATCGACTGATGTCAGTTGGTAGTTCCAGAGAAAAAAGGGAGAATCTTTGGATAAGATGTTCAAAAACGAAAAACAGATTAAGATTATTAGCTGAGTTAGTTTTTTGTGTTAAACTGAAAAGTTCATCTCTCTTGTTATCAGTAGCTCAGAAGAAAAAGTGTGTTTTGTTTCAAAGTTGGAGTCGAATCTTCTTTTGAAAGGCTCAAGCAAATTGAGTGCATTTATCCCCGATTGAGGAGAAACGTGTGTTTTGGCAATCTGCCGACAAAAAGTGCAACATCTGCGGCACATGCGGAGAAACTCCGGACAAATGCATTAGGTTCATGAGAGAAGAAATGGGATGAAACAATGGAAAGTAAGTTCGCAATTATGCCATGCGGTGACAAACAAAAAACGAATAATTCAAAAGATCCGAGTGGTCTTGATTTCAGTTTCCGCTATTTTATTTCATCCGGTATAATGATGACCAAGTTGAAATGAGGTCTTTCCGAATGTGGGAAATTTAGATTGAAGTTTTAGCTGTGCACTCCAGAGAACAAGAAATATATATGGGAACAGAGAAAAGGGAAGAACGGAAATTCAAAGAAAACAAAACACAAAGTTTCAACAAATTGATCAAGTCTTGTAGAGTTCGGGAATGCAGTTCAGACCAACAAAAAAAACAAGACCTTTGATGGAGGTCTTTTGTGTGCGAAATTGGTATTCTGAATGGCTGCTCAAATTCAAGGATTTGAACACTCACAATACAATCCAGTGCTTCTTGTAAACAACAAAATTATATACTTTTTTGACCTGCCTCATTTTACTCTACAGTTTTTTCACAGAAACATTATTTCAGGAACACCAATAGTTAATAAACCTAACGGTAGTTTTAAACGTAACTTTCGGCATATAAAACAATAAACAAACCGCAAAACAATATTCATTGACCGGAGGACAAAGACAAAAACTCGGAGAAAAAAGACCACTGCCAAACCACATTTTTTGCAACCAGGTTTTTTTGTTCGGAGCAATCTCTTTTGTTTCATATTCGTTTTGAAACCGTTTGGTCTTTGCAGATAGAACGATAAAGGGTTGTTTCGAATTTTGAATTCTTACCAAATTGTGAACATTGGCTCAACCGAGTTTCTTTTTTTGCTTGTCTTTCTCAGGTTCTATATTTTTGTAGCCTCAGAAACCATTGAATTTTATTATATCAACTCAGATACACACATGTTCATTTGGTTTTCATGTTTCTTACAACTTTTCATTTTTTGATTTCCTATTTTTTCATTGAACGAGAGTTTTTGTATTCATTTGGATTACATGGGTTCCAATGTAAGTTTGAAGTTAAAATAAGTGAGTTTTCATTGATGATTCTTTTTACTGGTTTTCTACTTTTTACAGATCAGTTCTGAAAAGGTCCAAGTGGCGGAATGTAGGTTGTCTCCTTGTGGAATGTAGCGCCGAAATATTTTTTTCTCTTCGAAGCGTTGAAAGCACTGAAAACAAATTGATTATATTAGAGGATGAAATTCGATATATATATATATAAAAGACACTGGCACTAGGAGGTGAATTGATAATTCAATCGCAGTCTTGGAAATGGGTGAGTAAACCTTCTTCTGATCGGAAATCTGGTCTGATTTACAAAAATGGTTTTTTAAATATACTCAAAGTATTCAGAGCACCATTCATTTTAAGAAGCAATGAACAGCCATTCTCACTTATTTAACAATCAAAAGGGATGCAAACACAGCTTCTTTTTTTTCTAACTTCACGATAGATTGCAACCGATGAAAATAGAGATTCTAGATTGCAACCGATGAAAATAGAGAGTGCCATACTATGATTTAAAGTAATGAACATTTTTTGAAAAACTGTGATGAGGAATTATCGTCAAGTTATGAGAAAGGAGAGGTATCTCCATTTCATCATCCTTGCAACTTCTTTTGTTAATTGGTGAAGTTTTTCTGAGTGTGAACTACGAGAGTGGTGAGAACTTTTCCGTGTTTTGGTTCAATGAACTTTTTCTATTTTCAGGTCAAATGAAGACGCACTTCAGACATCTGTCATTCCTTCGGAATAAGAAGATCCTGGTCAAGCAGCACTCTACCTTTGGACCTCTAAATTCAAGAATATTGTTATCTTATAGATCTATAAGTATCTATGTTTCAGCATGAAGATAGAAAAAAAGCGTGAATACAGTACAGGTATTTCCAACCACTAGTAATCAAACAAATTCACAATTTTTTCTCAACAATCTGCAAACGGCACACATATCATTATTCGATTATCATTTCATGAACAATCCTTCCAATCTATGACGTATTTTAATTTTAAGTTTCAATAATTTTTTCGTATTTATTTTATTCAAGAAAAAACTACATAATCAGTAATTCAGTAAAAGAATATATATGTTTACACGTTTGTTTGAAAGCACAGCTTATTGTAAAATAAGGTTTTAAGAACGAAACCAATCAAGTTGACAGCAAAGACAAAAATCAATTTCTTACGAAAAATACCGCAATTAGAGAGAATGCAAAAAATGGAAGTTGAGCTGAGTTTCGTAATTTCCGTTGAACAGTTTTTGTTTTCTGCCACCCTGTCATTCCTTTTTGATTCAACCAATCTTTGCAGCTTCTTGGTAGTTTTCCGACTGTGTTAGTCTGGTCGAGGAGTTCCAGAATAGTACTGAAACATGCACATTCATTTTCGCTCTCAATAAAAAAGAAGCAAACTAAAAAGAATTTAAAAAACTCACTGTGATGTTTGATGGTTTAGTTTGACAAGGAATCGAGCTGCTGAAGACCCACAAAAGTCATAATTTTCATTCACAAAACATTTGTCGTATTCATAAACACTTCTGAAATGAGAATATGCAAAACGGGACGTTCTTCTGTCTTCCGCCTACTTGCACAAGCTATCCAGTGACTCTTGAATTCCAGTGGGACCACCTTGAAGGAGCTGCAGTACTTCCGCCTGTAGAAATGAAGCGAGTGATTCACAACGTGAAGATATTTGATGCCCGTAATCAGACCAACATGGAACTATGTTTACTCGGAAATCTGGAATTACTATCAGTGAGATTGGATGAGGTCAACGAAGTTTTCTAACCAGTATCATTTCTGAAATCATGACATAATATCATCCAAACATTTTGTCCTTTGATCAGTATCTCTTTCGCTGGAACGTTTGGACACCTTAGCAGACAACTATGATACTCGTCATTTCTTCTGCATGCACGAGTCAATCTGAGCGCCATTTTTCCTTGTCCGAATCTGAAAAGCAATAAAGTAAAGTAAGAAAACATAATGAATGAATAACAAATAGACTAAATATTACTTCAGAAGGCTGTTCATTGGAGTAACCATATCAATTGACCACTCATGAAAGTCTCCCATATCGAACTGCATTCCATTCATCTGCAACATTGTTATACTATCTACATGAGGATCAGTGTAATTAGGCACTTACATAATTGTCTTTGCATTTAAGAAAGCATGGCTCTTGGAGTGTATCAATAAGATTAAAAGTTATGAAAATCACAAAAATCTCAAGTTCCCGCCACATTTTCTGAAATAAACTAGTATGGAAGAATCGAAACATTGACAATCAAAAATATACGAGTAGGTTTTTCCTATTTGATACGAATTATACATTCTGTACTCTGTTTTTTTGCAGAAAACCAATTTCAAGAATAGAAGAATACAAGTAATAAAGTTAATTGGTTTGTTGACCGATTTCAGTTTGAGTCTACAGAAGTGTGGAGCAAAATAGAACGAGTTGAAAAGAGGAGAGCGTTATGAACCATGAAATCTGAACACGAAGAAAAAAAAGAAGAAAGAATAGAATGTTGTGAATGAGCATGAAGAGCACAATTGAATCTGATGCTCAGGGGAACAATTAGCGGGAACTTGAAGTTTTAGGGAGCATGCGCAAGGGGTCGAGCCTCCGGGTTAGGGGTAGTAGTGAGGACGTTGGGAAAAACTTTGAAGCACCGCACACATAAACACAGACACAGATGCATCTCACATTCTCCCAAAAACACGTATCCATAAATAGTATTTCGTGCGGTCAGTCTCAAAAAGTTCTGATAATTTATCATTCAACTTCTCCGTGAAAAAACCTCGGGTGAAATATCTAGACCCAAAAAGTTGAAAGCATGCAATTGGGCGTATTGGGGTTGGTGGTAGTGGTGAGTGCTCCAATGCAAAAAATGAATGAGGAAGGAAGATGGAAAGGGGAGTGAGGAGTGTGAAGAGGAGAAGCCGTGGCCTCAGCTTGAAGGTGAGGCACAGAACATTGTAGAAGAAAGTAAAATTAGTCGAGTTTTCGGGTCGGCCTGTCACTCACTCACGATGTCTTCTCTTCCCGGAAAAACGGGTTGAATATTCAAATTAATTGCATGGTCAAGGTTTTGAAGATATTTAGTGGAGAAGATGAAAAAGAAAAGAAAGGCGAAGAAGCAACTCGTTCCGGATATAGACAAGAGTCGAAGAGTTCCATCTTGTTGTTGCATTGAGAAAATGAAGAAATGATTGGCGCAATTAGAAGAAACTCTTACATCCGGGTATACTAGGTTCTGCAAAAGTACACATCACTGTGAGATCTGATATCATCAATCCGAACGATTGTTTCAAAAACTTCAATCCATCCCTATAATCAGAATTCTCCCCACTAGAAGCGCTTCCATAGTCTCGTCCCATATTTTCATGACTGTATATCCGCCAAGGCCATTGTGAACAGTTCGATATTGAAACCCGAGCTTTGCCACTCAAGTGTGCGTTCGTTTCTATTTTCAGTGCAAATCTTACCCTCTTTGCTCCCTCTCTTGTATGTGTCAACTTCATTTTTGAAATCCATCCTTCAACAACAAGACTTCAGACTGTTTTTGTTTCGAAACACAGCTTTATCTTGCTGCAGGCTCGAGCACGGACTGTTCAGCAACAAGTGTTGCGCGCTCACGACAATTCAACATATGTCCATCTAGATCTTCCGCACACTACTTTTCTCTTCAGTGACGAGCCGCCGAGAGGTTCTCCCTCCTTCTTCTCCGCCACATCCACTTGTATGCTTATCACGCTTGTATTTTGGCTTGACCAGGCCAAAAAAACTGGAAGAGTCGGGTGGGTAGAAAGTACTGGCGGTCGAAAACGAAAAGCAGCGGGGAAATGAGGGACAAGAAGAATACATGATTATCTCAAGTGTCATGGTTTGATAAAAAAGTGGAAACGACGTTTTTCGATAAACTTGAGTGGACTAGTTCTGACCAGTTCTTGCAGAGAGCAACAATCACCCTTATCTATATTATATAGTCTCAGAACGCACGGAAGTCCTTCATAAGTTTCATAATTTTACGTGAGTGTTTTCAAATGCCGATTTTGTACTATGTATTCAAGTTATGAATGAGATAAGCACAAAAGTGAATTCGTTTGCACTGAAAAGTTACAACATCTGAAAATCCAAACATTTGAAACTCAACATTTACTTCTGCACTCTACATTTGAATTATTAGAAGATTCCCCTCTCAGATATTTCTCTTTTTTCCAAGCTTAACATATCGTACTAAATGATCTCTTCGCTCTTTGCCATTGCCAATAGAACTATTCATATCCGGTGTTGGTGCACTTTCCATCTTGCAGTTGTCTTCTTCTGACATGTGTCAAAATAAGGACATTCCTCTATTTGAACAGGCTTAGTAACTATTCTTGACGCGTGCCAATCCCATTTCCATGTTTGCCACCGTTGACCACCTCAAACAGCTCATTTCCCAGAAACGGTCAACATATAGTAAAGCTTGATTTCTTGATCTGGAGCCATCTTCACTAAATTTAGTCATTATGTAAATCATTTTTTGCCTCATGCATTTCGATCCGCAGGCCCTCCCACTTTTTTCTCCGTTTGAGAGGGAGGGCAGAGCTCTCGACGAGAGCTGGTCAGCGAGAGGTGGATAAGATAAAGAAATTCGGGTATATACACAATCAAACAAGTCTTTTTGAAAGTGGCTGAAGCAGAGCGCCCATGGCTGCGCTCCCCAAACGGTCTGTGTTTATATTTGTGGGCTTAGAAGGGCTGCGGTAAGGGTGAGCTGCCGAGAGCTGAAGATCGTTTTATTGTTCGTCATATATCTCACATGCCTTGGGTATTCAGTTTTTTTTTTGAGATCCATCCACTCATTCGTTTTCTCAATTTTTCCAAATTGTTATGTTTCATACATATCTTCAAGCATTGTTAAAATAATTTTCTTTTCTATTTCTCCTTGGTGATTATATTCCCGAAAACTCAAAAAACTAGTGATCTATCGTTTTCTCACTGTCTTTTCATCATTTCAATCGTGCGAATTATACATGATTAATATAACGCGGCGTGCGGTCATCAAAGCAGCTTAGTGCAAACGCGTGAATCGCTTCGGTAGACTCCTGTTCATCGGTTTTGAAATTCGAGACTTGAGCATTTTGCCTACCGATTTCCGCTCGTTCCCCATTTCTTAGAAAAATCCAGGTAACTCGTTCGATTGTATGCTCTATTTGACCACCGGTCTAGAGTCCAGTCCACTCTTTCCTGTAATTGAGATGTTCAACAAGCCGAGATGCGACGTTCCAAGTCTTTCTCCGACTATAGTCTTTTTTACGATACTCATCTTTTTAAATCCACTGTTGTTCCATCCGACAGTTTCATGTTTCTTTCATCAGATCTCTGAGTTTTGATTGGATATAGATACACTGTCTCAGATTTCTTACCGATCCCTCTTTATTCTTTTCATTTCTCTATTTCTCATCTCATGTTAGAGCCAGGAAGTTTCCGGAATTTCCTTGGAATGCAGTCATGTCCACCCTATTGTTTTTTCACAATTGATCCGTGAATGCTCTCCTCATATCGTTTCACTGAATTCACACCTCGTTTCGAAAAACCACCTGTAGATTCTAATCCGTTAGTTCAACACTTGTTCTCAGCTTCCAAAAAAAAGTCGTCCGAAACCGAGACGAGCCCACCCATTTCTTCATTCACTCCTGATCGAGACTCCATCTCCTTGTCATAACATCACGCACCCTCTCTGCTCCTTCTCATCTCTCTTCCCAACTTTTGTCGCCGGTATATGGTCACCGACATTGGAAAAGACTCTCTTGTTGAGTCAACATCGAGTTGACCAACCCCAATGAGAAGGGTGCTAAAATCCGAGAAGAAAAGAGGAATAACCTTCTCGTGGGAGGGGACTCCTTGCGCAAAAACTAAGAACACCTCTTGGCTGCGCCCTCTCGCGTTCATCTTATCCTCCCATCGCCGTCTCAACTATCTCTATTGATACCAATCGGGAGGGTCTATGAGCAGACTGTAAACAAATGATGACACCCGTTTTTGTGGTCATTCGTGAACCACTCAAAATTACTTATGTCTTTTCAAGTTTACTCCTTGTTTCTACTTTTCCTTTTTCTTTTACAATTTTCACAGTTCCTAATATCTCATGACTCTATCTTAAAGCGAACCTTTTATATCTTCAACTTCACATCCCCATTCCTACCCGATTACTCACCTAGTCTATTTGAGCCAATTCAACTGACCGGTGCACACTGTTTTTAATGTGATCCGCCCAGTTCCACAAGTACAAGTCTTCTTGAGGCACAACCGAGATTTGTAAACATGTTGAGTAGTCGCACCGTAAAATGATTTCAATAGTACTTGATATATTCATGCACTCCCTTTTCCCTACTTTACCGCTCAGAGCTGTGACCGTCGCATCTCACTTCCGTATTCGAAACTTACAACTTTTTCCCTCAATTTCTGAATTTAGGCTCTCCAACGACAGAAGATCTAGCGGGAACAATCAGCTTCAACAATAACGATGCGAGTGCTTCTCGCTATTTCAGTTATCTATCACATAACTATAGGTATTTCTCAAAAAAAACGTTCCGAATTTGAACTAACATAACGGTTTTCAGCTCAACAAGTGGGAATCAATGTGCCATGTAATAAGGAACTCGATGGATTATTAACAGCAGATCCAGATGGTGATGAACGTGCTTTCATGAGTTGTCAAGGAGTTGGTGTAGGGTAAGAAAGGAAATAGAAACGAGAAGATTCTGATCTTTCGATTTTTCCAGAACAATTGGTTTCTGGGAACGAAAACTGTGCCCGAATAACATGGTATTTGACTTCATCAATCAACAATGCAAGGAGCAGAAGAAAAAAGCACGTAAACAACAAACATTGAGTATTGGTGAGTGTCTGGTTAAGGTATTCACTCACCTAGCGATAAAATAATGTTCCAGCTATCCTCAACAATAGTTGTGCAAATGGAGAAACGTGTATTGGAGGTTCTGTGTGCGACTTGGACACCCTTCGATGCATGTGTCCATATGGAACGACTCCAAAACTAGACACTTTGTCTTGTGAATCTTCTCAACCTCCATTTGTCTCTGCCACTGTTGATGGACCAGCACAATTCTTCAATTCGTTCAACGGAGCCAATGGACTTGTATGTGGATTTTGGGAAAAAAGTAAAGTGAATTAATGAGCTTCAATATTTCAGAGAAACAACAATAATAACAACAACAATTTCCTCCCATTCGGACAGCAGGAGGTTCCAGATTTCCAGCCAAATAACAATTTCAAATATGGAAACAATTTTGGAAATAACCCAATTCCCAATACCAATGGAAACGGAAACAATGATTTCAACTGGAATCCAAATTTTAACTGGAATAACAATAACAACAATAACAACAAGCAAGCTCCGATGAACAACATGAATAACGGAGCAGGTTCCAGTGAATTCAACCCATTCCAACCGAATCCAAACCAGAAATTCGTCTTCAACTTCAACAAAAATCAGGAAGTACAAAATGGAAACAACCAGAATCACATGAACAATAACAATAATAACAATAATAACAATAATCAAAATGTTCAAGTCCCAGAGGTTAAGCCTAAGGTTACCACTCTCGGTGAGTCTGCACTTCTCATCTTTTATCGCACGGTTCAATTATTTTATTTTCTCTTTTCGGTACTCTTTGGTTCTCTCCTTTTTTCTAGCTATTCCTGGTGCATCGTGCAAATCCAACGAAATCTGTGTTGGTGGTTCGATATGTACCCTTCCAATTGGAATCTGTCTTTGTCCTGGTGATCTTGAAGCTCGTGATGGAGAATGTGTATTGCCTGCTGCTTCGACTATCTCTGTTCAAAAGGGTCTCTTTTTTTATTTTGTTTAGTTTTCTAGTTTTTATTTTCATTTTCCTGGGTTCTTCTTTTCTTATTATTTTTCTGAACTTCTTTCGTTAAAGTTTAGTTTTAAAACAGTAATGTGCTAGCCCAGAGCACAAGACAATTGCAATGTTTTCCAAACTTGTTGATAATTTCTCAATATCATTCCAGTTGGAATCGGTGCTCTCTGCTCTGATCTTGCCGAGTGTGACCATGGAAGTTCCTGTGTTATGGGAAGATGTACCTGCGTATCCCCACTTGTCCAGCATGAAGGAAAATGCGTTCTCCGTCAGCAACAGAAACTTGTCGGTGAGTGAAACTACATCCTCTCTCTTAATATATTCACAAATGTCATGGTTTTTTGAATGCAAAATTGAATCTTCTAACACTTTTAGGACCTGGCGAGTTGTGCGACAACGGAGAGATCTGTGGAAAAGGAAGTGTTTGTGACGTGATGATTCCCGTTTGCGTGTGCCCAGCTCATACTGATCTGAGTAACGGAGAATGCATTTCTGTGACCGCTCAAACAACACAACCTGGTTTGTAGTTTTATTGTTTTCCTCAAAAATGTATTCATTCCAACCATTGAATGTTTTTTGTATTTCCCTAAACCTAAATCTAAACATTAAAGTTTGTAAAACTCATTTCGTCACATGAAAAGAAAAAGATCAACGCTCATTCTTGAAAAATTCTAAGAGACACATGATCTATTTTCCAGTCCAAATCATGACACCACCACCAACCCTCCCACCAGTCCAAGTCCCAATTCAAACTCTTCCACCACAAACCAGACCACCACCACCGCCGCCAGTCCAAATGACTCAGGTAAGCCCGATTGTCTGCCTCCGAAATTCTATTGATTCATTCCAGCCACCAATCCAAACCCCGGCTCAACAAATCTTCTACCAAACCACTCGGCCACCAATGCAAACTTTCATGACTACTCCACCCACAACTCAATACATCCCGAAACAGATTTACACTTCACCACCACAAATGCCAAAGAGTTCGATCAAGATTAATCAAATGAAAATTGGTGAGTGATACATCTTTGGTTCGAGTTATCAGATTGAACATCAATAATATTCTAGGAGGAAGTAAGCAAGCGGGAGTCGGAGTCCGATGCTCCTTGAACACAGACTGTATGATTGGAGCATACTGTAACGGAAACACCAATCCACCATCCTGCCAGTGCTTGTCGACTCACGTAAACATCGAAGGAAGATGCGAAAAGGGTTTGTTTTGGGGCTTCTACGTTTTCTATTTTTCTGTTCTCTTCTCCTTCTAGTTATCTATCCGGGACAAGTTGGTTGCCGTAGTGACTTGCAATGCCATGCCGCCCACAGTGGTACCCATTGCATCGATCGGATTTGTGTATGCCCGGAGGGACAAAAGGCGGTTGATCAGACTTGTGTCTCAGGTTACTTCTTTTTTTCATTACTATCCCTTGAATAACCATCCCATTTTCCCTCAAACAGGTACATCAATCCCTAACCAACCCTGCGGATTCACCTCGTCTAATCCTTGTTCCAATCAAAGTGTGTGCTTCCAAAACCTGTGTATTTGTCCCGATCGTTATTCGTATAACCTGTCTTCCCAGTCTTGTGAAAATTATTTCCCTGAACCGACGGAATGTTCCAAAGCATGCTCCTACCCTCGTGCTTGTGTTAACAACATATGTATCTGTCCTGATAATGTTGACTGCTTCAATTCGTCTAAGGCCAGAAAGAAGAGACAGATAGAAGACTGTGCTGCGAATCCAGATGTTTGCAAAAGCAGAAATGCTGCATGTATTGATGGATTTTGTCAATGTCTTCCAAGTTTCCACGAGAAAAATGGAAACTGCGTACCGAACAACTCTGGGTTCACGACTAGAATGCGAGACACAAATTGTACCGTTTCATCGTCTTGTCCTGACCATTATATGTGTGAAAACGGAAAATGTCGCTGTGAATCTGAAGAATTTGATATTGTAAGTTTTCTTATTCCAGACCTTTACTAGTTTTACTGTTCCAGAATGGAAACTGTCAATCGGTTCGATTTTATGGTGCATTCAAAAACATCAACAATCAATGCACGTCAAAAGATAGATGTGCCGGCGGATCAAAGTGCAAAGACGCCCTTTGCCAATGTGTCGACGGAGCTGTCGAGCTCATTGGAAAGTGCAAACAATTTCCTGGCGGTCATTGTTCGAATGGCGAGATGTGTTCCGGTGGCAGTAGCTGCTATCTCGGCAAATGCCGATGTGATCCGTCGCGTACACTTGATAACCAACGATGCGTCCAAACAGCGGTGCCAATCGGATCAACTTGTCGTAGAGGACAGCAATGTGTGAATGGAGCCGCGTGTCGGTTTGGGATGTGCATGTGTGTATCAAAAACCATTGCGGTGTTGGGACGATGTGTGAATGGAGTGGACGCGGTGGGAACCAGTGTCAATCAAATATCGGATAACAAAATCGGTGAAGACAAAACACCAGGGATGCCGTGTTCAGCAGAAGACACCTGCTTAGCAGGATCCGCCTGTCGTGATGGAGTCTGCCTTTGTGATGCAGACTTGGTGCTGGAAAATGATAGATGTCTTATACCAACTACTCAAGAATCTACTTCTACAACTACAAATGATGGCACACCAAACGATTTGAAATGTTTCTCAGATGACGTTTGTCCAGTAAACGGAAAATGTTCAGACGGTCTTTGCATATGCCTTTCTGGATTCAAAATGAATGGGGAAGTCTGTCAAAAAGAGAAAGTGTCATTTTCATCTCATCCTGGAAAGGCAACCCCTGGTAGTCAATGCACCACCACTTCAGAATGTTCATTCCGCACAAAATGCATCGAAGGAGTGTGTCGATGCAAAAAAGGAGAGACTATAATCGATTCTACTTGTCGCTCAGCAATTCATCATGTACTCCCAGGACTAACTTGTGATCCTTCAAATGGATATGACTGTGTTGGAGAATCTATCTGTCAGTACGGCGTCTGCAGATGCAAAAAGAGATTAGTTAATGATGGTCAGAAGTGTGTCCCAATTCATCTGGCACTATTGGTAATACCTGGCAAATCGTGTGCCAGTGGAGAGCCCTGTGGTGGAGGATCTTATTGTGCCAAAGATGGGATCTGTCGTTGTCCGAATGATGAAGTGGCGGACGTGAACAAAAAGTGTGTGAAGAAACACTCGGTGATTTCGGTTTTCAACAAGATCAAACCAATTGCCACCACCGCTCTACCAACAACCACTACAACAGTTTTTATTCCAACGACAACCATTGATAACATATATGTTCAAAGGAAAATAGATGAGCTCGAAAAAATGGAATTGGAATTCAAAAATTCAATTCCCACAGAGATGACTCCGCCTGCCGTCCATCGACCATCAACGTCTATTCTAGCTGGCCATCAGTGTACCCTAAACTCTGAATGCCCATCTTTCTCATTCTGTTTTGCCAATGCTTGCAACTGTATGGCGGGATTCCGTGCAACATCGGGTATATGCGAGCCTGCTATTGCTATTGGAGAACCTTGCATGTCTTCCAACCAATGTTTTGATGAATCCGAGTGTTTGTTTGGAATCTGCACATGTACCGGATCAAATTGCAAAGATACAACAATGGCGCATCCCGGAGAAGACTGCACATCTCTCAAAACAGTCTGCAGCTACAACAGCTATTGTAGTTTGATGAGTGGCGTCTGTGAATGCCCTTCCGGTATGGCAACCAAAGGAAAGAAGTGTGAGAACACTTTTGAATCTATTGGAAAGGATTGTGTCACATCGAGAAATTGTCAGAAATCCAGTTATTGTGATAATGGATACTGCGTCTGCAAGAATGGACACAAGATTGCTGACAATATGTGCTTCAACAGTCCTCCAGAATACAAAAGTTTTAGCATACTCCCATTCGACAAGAACATTGGTGAAAACACACCGCTTCAAAATAATCTGAAAAACGAGTTCAGAGGTCTACAGGAAATGACAAATGATGGATTATTTCACACAACTACCAAATGGCCAGAAATCTTATCCTTTACCATGATCCCTCCACCTCCTGATACTAACCAGCCTAACTCCAACTTCCCTCAAATCTTTTCCAGTTTTCCCATTGCTTATGGAGCAAAGACTGTTGCGGAACAAGAGAATAACAGTA
The DNA here is from genome assembly GCA_002259235.3 of Caenorhabditis latens. Lineage (NCBI taxonomy): Eukaryota > Metazoa > Nematoda > Chromadorea > Rhabditida > Rhabditidae > Caenorhabditis > Caenorhabditis latens. The sequence goes on along the minus strand of CM056097.1, from coordinate 14,577,705 downwards.
CAATGAAGTATAAAATCGCTTTTCCTGGAGAATATTGTGGAACTGGAGAAGTTTGTCTCGGAAACTCAGTGTGTGAGAATCACTTCTGTAGATGCCTCCAAGATGTGGCAGCAGAAAATGGGATATGCCCACCACAAGTCGATGATCTACGAGTGCTTGGATTGCAACCATTAGGGAGAGAATTTCGTTTCAGTCAAGGAAAGAAAATTGAAATGAAAAGAACATCTTCTCTTCCACTTGAAAACTGCCAGAACGGAGAAACTTGTGAAAACAACTCCACGTGTCAAAGCATTCTTGGACTCGGGATGATTTGTCAGTGTGTTGAAAACACAGTTTTATGGAATGGGGAATGTTTGGAAACTGAAGATTCTTATTCCTTAGTTCCTATTGATGGTCAATGTGATGAAGATTCCATGTGTCTTTCCGGCAGTGAATGCACCGAGGGCAAATGTTCATGTGCTGAGGACAAACGACTGATTCTTGGAATCTGTGTGATTGTCGCACTACCAGAAACCTCCTGTGAGAATGGAGAAGTGTGCATCAACGGTTCCATATGTGGTGATTCAAGTTGTGAGTGTCCAGAAGGTACAATAAATCACAATGGTAATTGCGTAACTTCCCAAAGAACACAACCAGATGAACGCAATGAGACCCATGACAAAGAACAGGAAGAAGAATTGGCAGTCGAGCCGAATAATGATGATGAGAACAGTCTTAGAAGTTTAGTCCGTCGGGAGCTCGCGTCAATTGACTGTGCAAATGATTCGGAGTGTCAACCAAACTTCAAATGTCAAGAATACGTTTGTGTCTGTGATGGCAACACAGAGAACTGCCTAGAATCTATTGTGGAACAGAAGGAGTTAGTACCCCCAGGCAGTGGCTGTGATGGAATCAGAAAATGTGGAAACGATTCGATTTGTTATAAGAATTACTGTGTATGTAGTTACGAAGACTTACCGGAAGACGACCGATGTGTTTCTCGTGATTGGCATGTTGGCCTCGGCTATCAATGTAGTAATGTAACTAGATGTCGTGAGGATCTAACATGTCTTGGCGGTATTTGCATGTGCAAATTTGGTGACTTGAGCTGTAATCGTGAGTTTTTCTCTCCCCTAGTCAATAACTATTTTGCATGTAGTTTTCCCATTTTCCCATGTTTTCATTATTATTGTAACTCCAACAATAAACTAATCCAATTTAACAAATAATCATTTTTCAGCTAATGAACCAGTCACTTCTCCACCAGGAGGTTCTTGCTCTAATCTTCGTGAATGCACCGGTGGATCAGTTTGTAGAGAAGGTACTCAAATAATGTTTTTGAATAAAAACATCAATGACTTATTTCAGGATGGTGTATCTGTCCAGATCCATCTATGATTGTCAACAGAGGAATTTGCATCCAATCTGGACCAAAACCAACTTTGCCACCAAGAGTAACTTGAAGGATTCAGTGTTCCGACAATATTAAATTTCAGACATCTGTCCCACAAGTTCCATTGCCACCACGACTTCCAATCAACAATGTTCATGTCCCACAAGTGACTATCACCAAGGCTCAACCATTTGTTGTCACCGAAGCTCCACCACAAGGCAAGAAAATAGTGCCCGGAGGAAGATGTGGTTTGAAGTGTCTCTTCTCTGTTCTATCATTAACTTTTCCTTTGTTCTAGGACCTATTGATGTTTGTGTGGGTGGGAGTAACTGCATAGAAGGGTTCTGTCTCTGTCCAGCAGGTCAACAGCCTAGCAACAATGGGCGTTGTGAAAAGTTCACAACCACTTCAAGACAAACCACTTTGCCGTCAACCACCACCACCCAAGGTACCACGTATACCACAACAACCGCACCACCACCAACAACAAGTGTGTTCTCGTTTACCATAGCCGACTTGCTCAGCACTCGCCGACAGCCCGCTTTCATCGAAATACCAACGCATGTACCTCTAACCACCACTGTTATACAGACCGATGATGAGTGCACGGCAATCGGTTTAATCTGCAAGGGTAACACTGTGTGTATAAACAAATCCTGCCAGTGTCCTGAGAACTATGTGCTTCATCACGACGGATGTGTCTCACCTGAAGAGGCGGCACGACGAAAAGCTCGTGGGAAAGCACGACATGAAGGTTTGAAACTTTGAATGAAATCCAACTATCTTTTTCTCTTTTTCTATTGATTTTTAATTGCTTGGTGTGTTTGAAAATGTTTTGCTGTGCTTCTTGTATTATAGTTCACTAAGACCAATCTATACGTAGTATAAGAATACTCAAAAGGGTACACCACTCTCACTTGCTGCTTACAGCACAATGAACTCAGCACGCGCAGTGCTTTTTGAATTATTTGCTCGCACTTACAAACCAGGAAACTTCTTGTTTTGTTGAACCGAATAAGTCATAACAAACAACATTTCAGCTACCACCGCTAGAGTATACTCCAAACCTGGAGAGAGTTGTACCCAAGGACAAACATGTGTTGGAGGAAGTACTTGCTCTTTCAGAAAGGTTCATAACTGAAACAAGACAGTAGTGTCAATAAGAATAGTTTCAGCTCTGCGAGTGCCCACAAGACAAGTCAGAAATTTCGAATGGACATTGCGTGACCCCGAAGAAAATTGAAGCTGCTCCAGGAACATCTTGCAATGAAAACTCTTTCTGCACCAAAGGAAGCACGTATGTGTTTTTCATATAATTATTCTATTCAACTCATTACTATTGTGTTCAGCTGTGAAAGCGGGCTCTGCCGTTGCCAACCTGGTTACATCGCTGTGTCTGGAACTTGCGTTGCACTTCCAATGTCTACTACTCCAAAAATGAAAGTTATGGCTAAGCCATTGGAAAGTTGTGAAAGCGGAGAAGTCTGTGAAGGAGGATCCAGCTGCGACTACGATACCGGAATCTGTATGTGCCCACCAGGACAAATTGTGTTCAATGTTCAATGTATGCCACCACCAACCCAACCACAAATCACCACTAGAGTTACCGTACCAACTAAAGCTGCTCCAGTTGTCACACCAAAGCCACGTCATTCCAGTGAGTCATTCAACTAGCAAAACCTTTAACTTATTGTTAAATTTCAGCTGACTGCGAACAAGATGCCAACTGTGGTGAGAATAAGATCTGTGTCTCTGGAAAATGCAAGTGCAAACCAGGATTTGTCGACAACTCCGGAAACTGTGAGCCATTAGAAGGTGAGTGAAAACAAACGTACCCATCACCGAACCTAAACCTAGCAACTTGTGTGGTTTGACAGTTTTCATTTCTCCCAAAACGAATTAGACCAACCACGTTTTTGTGAAGTGCAGAGTTGTTGTTGTTGTTGTTGTTGTTGTTATCCTCCCGTGTGTACTAACTAGACATTTCAGACATCGACGTCATCGAGCGACCGATTCCTGTTTCATACGCCAAACATAAGGTTGCCACCCTATCTGAAAGAATGTTGCCTAGAGAGCAAATTGAAACTTCTAACATTGAACCTGTCACTATTGCTACACCAGCCAGACAGGAGTCTGAAACTCAGAAGCCACGAATTGTGGGACCACCAATCAGAAGACCACGACCAAAGAACAAGAACAGTGGAGGATCCGGTGGAGGAGCGAGTGGAACCGGAACTGGAGGCAGAGCATACAAAACTGGAAATGGAAGCGCAAACTGTCCACCTGGAAATGAACCAACCAGAGATGACAGTGGAAAACTAATTATCTGTAATGGACTTGAACCCAACTGCCCGCCTAGGTCATACTGCTATATCACTTCTGGAGGTTTTGCCACAGAAGAATATAACTGCTGCAAGTCGTGGTAGATGTTTTTGTATAGCTGTTTGTACTCATGACCAGATTTTAATATCAAAATAATTTGAGTTTGGCAAAACGTTTTCTGGTAATAGAAATGTTGAGCTCTCTTATTTATTATCCTACCCCCGTCTTTTTCATACATAAGAGTGTCAGAGTGTCACTAATTTATTGAAATATCAGATGTTCTATGATTCTCTTTCCTTATCACAACTTCACACACCCACATGATTTACGTTTTCTTAGTCTTCAAAATCTCACTGGTGATAAATATTAACTGTACTGTAATAATTCAACTTTTTGTGTCCAAATATCACCCATTCAATTCCCCCATTCTGCCTTTCTCGTCCTTCCCTCCAATTATTTATTTCTTTTCCCCCCACATCACTAATTGTATTACACGTGTGGATTATGTATTCTGTCACAGAATTTCTCACTAAATGTTTGATATAAATAAATGTTCAAAGGTATCCGAGGAAGAACATTGAAATACGGTCAAGCTTGCGACCGTTACCAGGACAAATGTATCAACGGCGCTAAGTGTATTGATAAGATTTGCAAGTGCTCTCCAGGATTCTTACTGGCTCCAAACGGATGGTGCGAAGGATTTGATTTAGCGAAGGTTTATTCAAATTACATGGAAAGGAATTGTATTTTCTCCCATTTCAGGCAATTGAAAACAACAAGCAATCGGTTGGTACTACACCTCCAACAAAGGCAAACCGTATTGTTCAGACCAAGAAGCAACAAGGTTTCAATATCTTAAAAATTGTTCAAAATCTCTTATCAACATTTCAGTCTATACCACGACTACCACCACAACTACCAGAGCTCCACTCCAACAAAAAGTTGTTCCACAAGACTTCCCAACCCCTCCGTCAAGCATTTTCGGTTTCCCTGACAGAAGAACAACTAAATTGGTACCAAAAGTTGCTGCTGTTGGATCAGCTTGCAGGCCAATTGATATTTGTCTTGGCGAGAGTGTGTGTACTAACGGATTCTGCCATTGCCCTGAAAATTACATCCGCCAAAACGGGCAGTGCATTTCGAGTGAGATACAAAGGTTGATGGTAGATAGTTATATTAAATTTACAGCGGAGAGCAAACACAAAGTTGCCAAGGTCGGTGAAACATGCAAAAATAGAGAGATTTGTGCAGGAGGATCTATTTGTGATTATGACAGAAAACGTTGCATTTGCGCAGCTCAGCATGTGGCTATTCGAGGAATTTGCAAACAGAAATGTAGGCAGTTTTTGGTATGTAGAGAATTAATATTTTGGTTTCAGCTGCCCCAGCCTTCGCTGCTCCAGGAGATACTTGCAGCATGCGTGAAAAATGTACCGGAGGAGCAACCTGTATCGAAGGAATGTGCACTTGTGATGATCATCATTTTGCTGAGGATGGCTACTGCAGACCAATTGGTTAGTCATTCTCAATGACATCATCATTCTAAAAATAGTCATTGTTTACAGAAGCGCGCAGTTCGAAAGTGCAATTCGTGAATGGAGCCGGATTGAGGTTCTCTTCAATGCAAGTACCAAATAGACAGAGAGCCCAACCGTGTAATGAAGCTGAATGCAAACTTCCCAACTGTTTCTGTAGTCATAATGGTAGGGACTGAATGAGAAATAAGGAAGAATGAGTAGTGGTGTATTTTAGGAAGACAATCTCCAGGAGGACTTCGTCCTGAAGAAACCCCACAGTTCATCGTTTTGACATTTGATGATGCTGTCAACGGAAAAACTTTCCCCGATTACAAGAAACTGTTTGAGAATGATGTTTTAAAGTGAGTTTGATAAAATTAAAACAATATTTAAACATCATTTTCGAGGAACCCAAATGGATGTGATGTCAAAGCAACATTCTTCGTTTCTCACGAATGGACCAACTACGACGCAGTCAATTGGCTTGTTCAAAAGAATATGGAAATCGCTTCGAACTCTATCTCGTAAGATTTTCAAAGTTTTCATTTTTACATGTTAACTGTTTAGACATGAATCATTGGAAAATGAAAACACAAACAGGTGGTTGAATGAAATGGATGGACAACGAAGAATTTTAGCTAAGTTTGGTGGTGCTCCAGAAGAGCAAATCGTCGGAATCCGTTCTCCTCAATTAGCACTTGGAGGTGACAATCAATTTGAGGTGCGTGATAAAACTGAAATGTCCAAAAACATAAACAATTAATTGCAGATGATGGTGGGAGCTGAGTTCCTATGGGATAACTCAATGTCAGCAAACCCAGGAATCCATGGTGAGCCATTCTGGCCTCAAACAATGGATTACCAAGTGGCATGGGACTGTCATGAGGCATCTTGCCCAAAGAGTTCGTTCCCCGGAATTTGGACAGTCCCATTGAACCAATTTCACGGTTCTTACATGAGACAAATTGACAGCTTCAGAAGAGCAAGTATGCTTCGTGCTGCTGTTGATTTGAACAATACTGTTGATGAATTGGTTAGTTTTTTTATTGGATAAGATACATTCTAGTGAATTCAATTTTAGGAAGAGATCATAATGCGAAATTTCGAACGAAGCTACTCCGCAAACCGAGCGCCATATGTGTTGTCATTGAATGCTGACTTCTTACAACTTGGTGGACACAACACAGGAATGAAGGCAGTGCAGAGATTCTTGAATAAGATGTCTGCCCATAAGGACGTTTACATTGTAACCATCAAGCAATTGATTGATTGGATGAAACGCCCAGTTCCTGTGAATCAAATGAAATCAGTGAGTTGATTCCAATCACCACTTGCATCTTTCAAAGTTGAATTTTCAGTCGAAAGCAGTTGGTTGTCCAATATCTTTCAACCGCAACCCATCTTTATCCACATGCGACAAACCTAACAAATGTCTCTACAGTACGCCGTCGTTATCCAGCCAGGAGCATCAGTTCTTGACATGCTTGCCATGCCCAACTATGTATCCTTGGCTCGAAAACCCAGCCGGTGGTATAGTCTAACTCATATTACTCGTTTTATTTTAATATTAATATTTCTCTTATTTATTCATTTCTTTTTCATTTTTTAATGTTTTCAAAATATCATAATACCCATGTCTTTCACGTGTATGTATCTACTGGAATTCAAACCTCCATCTACTTAAAAAAGTAGTTTTCAAACCTCAATTTTGATTTAGTTTTTTTTAAATTTTCAGTTTTTTTGGTTATTTATATAATAAATATATTCATGCATATACATCTCGCTTCACACAAGATCCATAGCAGAAAAAAAAACATTTCTTACCAGCATATGTGCCTGAACATGAGTGCTTTCTGGCCACTCGTCTTTCTTCTTTCTTCGTTTTTTTTCTGCCCGCTTAGCATAAATTTTCCACATATTCTTTTTTTGCGTCATGACCTCACCCAGGCCTATTTTCACTTTTCTTGCAAATCGTTGCGTTTTCCAACTCTCAACCGTGTTGGTTAATGAAAGGAAAAACGGGAAAAAAAGCGTGTAAATTGTACTGATAATGAATTTTCATTATAGGAGTATGTACTTTCCCCTTATTAAATTCTTCCCGACCCTTGATCGGCCTTCAGTTCTTATCAGTCACACATTCTCCAAATGTTCACGCAAAGATGATAGATGAGAGGCCTACCGATAAATCGTTTGAAGTTTGACAAGCAATTTTGTAGAATACTGGTAGTGTGGAAACCATTTTCTGGTCAGTACTCAGAAATCGCGCTCTAATGCAAACGGTCCGGGAGAGGGGGCAACAGTCCGCGCACAGGCTCGCTGCCTCATAATTGTGGTTATTATTGTTATTATTGATTCTTCGTTCTCTTAACGCGGGAAACAGTTTTTTCAAATCTCTTCTTTACTTTTTCCTCAGAAAAAGTTTGTTTTGAAAGGAACAGTTTTGCGAGAGAGTTATCACGTGTCGTTTCATTTCGAAAGTAAACAAAATTGCTGAGTTTCGTCGTATGACTCTTTTCTCTCTCTTCTTCTCTTGTATAGACTCGTACAGTTTAGTAATATTGTGTTTTTTTCTTGCGAATGAACCTAATCTGCGATAAGTTTTCGTAGTCAAACCATTCTTAGAAACTAGAGCGGGTGTACATCCGGGATGATGACTTCAAATTAGACCTTGACCGGCAGTGCGTGTAGTTTTTTACCCAACGGCACGACACAAACCCACTGGTGGCGTGATACTCGCATCCAACCAATTGTCTCTTTTCTTTCTTTTCTCACTCTTTCTCAAAGTTCGACGGGTCTCTCTCATTTTCTTATCAAAAGTAGCTCTTTTTCGCAACGATTTCTATGATTTCCGATAAGTTGTTGTACTATCAGCATCAATCATCTTATCCGAGTAATATGACACGCGACAGTATTTATGTTGTGTAGTTTTCTAGTTTGTTTTTGTTTTTATTTTTCTCACTATCCATCATTTCTTGATTTATGATACGTAATCTTCACGTTTCAAACTGAAAAACTCATTTTTGAAATTCCAGGTTCCGACATCCCAAATGCCGGGAATACACACATTTTATGATGGATCCAAAATATTGGAACCGCTGGCTGAAACAGTTGGAATCGAAGTGGATAGAGTGGGTTACAGAGAAATTACAAATTTATTTTACTGATAGCAATATTTCAGGTAAATTTCGTGCTGAGTCTCTTTGCCAGTTTCGGAATTTCCTATATCTACCAAAAAACATGTTCACTGAAGCAAGTGAATCGACAAGTCAGGACAGTCATTCCAGCAGTGGTTGGGTTGTCGTTGGTGTTCTTCTGCTTTGGAAGGTTAGAAGGTTTTTAAGTCTTAATATTGAATACTGATGATCAACACTTCAGAGCTATCAAACATCTGCTTGCCAATGCTCTCGGAAGTTATGCTATTATGTATTTCGCCCCACCAACTCAAGTTCACAAGTAAGTGTCCTACGAATCTACAAAAACTTTTAAAATTTTAAAATTTTTAGAATCGTTATGGCGTTTTCAATGGGATACTTGTTCTTCATTCACACCTACCGCTGGATGATTCTCGACACTTACAGTCTGGATGTCACTGGTCCCATTATGGTCGCTGTAGAGAAAGTGACAATGATGGCGTTTAACTTGAAGGATGGAAAAGTGAAAGATGAGTCCAAGTTAACGGAAGAGCAACGGAAAGAAGCTTTGAAAGAAATTCCATCTCTTCTGGAATTCATGTCTTTCATGTTCAACTTCCAGGTGAGAGAAGAACCAGCGAATAACTTTGATTTTAATGAATTGCATTATTTCAGACAGTTCTCTCCGGACCAGCAAACAACTACTACGATTATGTGAAGTTTTTGGATGAGAAGCACCTGATCGCTAACAAGAATGGAAAAATGCCATCACCAACCGGTGTCGCCATGACAAAGTTCTATCAAGCTCTCGGTTTCCTTGCTATTGTTGTCACACTCGGTGGAAGATACAAAGTGGAAGATGTTGGAACCAAAGAATACTTCGATCTTCCAATGTACCAATGGTTTTTCTGGTGGTTCATCACTATCTTCTTTATCCGTTGTGCCTACTACTTCGCTTGGGTGTTCGCTGATGCTATTTGTAACATGTCTGGATTCGGATTCAGTGGATACGATAAGGAAGGAAACGCCGAATGGAAACTTTGCACCAACGTGCTTCCATACCAAGTCGAAATGGCTCAGAGTTTGAAGGAAACTCTCGATGGATGGAATATTCAAACTGGTTTTTGGCTCAGAAAGGTTGGATATGAACGTGCACCAAAGTCAATCCGTACTGTTGCAACATACTCTCTTTCTGCTGTTTGGCACGGAGTTTCAATTGGATATTACATGGCGTTCTTCACTTGCGGATTGTTCACAGTTGCTGCTCAAACGGTTAGTTTTTTTGGCATGATTATGGACGGGAACCGTCTAGAATTTACAAGCTGGTAATTTCTTATTTAAAAATTTGTATTACAGTTCCGTCGTTCGATGCGCTGGAGATTTTTGGACAACGTGGACAAGAAGTTTGCTTATGACATCTTCTCCTTCATCATCAGCAAAATCGCTTTGGCCTATGCTACCTACTCTTTCGTCACAATGCATATGTATCCAGCTTATGATGTATTGAAGAGAGTTTACTTCATTCCACACATCGTTGCATTTGCTGTCATTTTCATCCTACCAAAAGTCTTCAAACCACTCAAAAAGACCCAACCTGCCAAGATTGAAAAGGAGATTATCGACGAAAAGCAGATCAAGCAGGAATAAATCATAATTTTTCTTTGTCATGCAGGTTTCTTTCAACTTTTATTCGTTGACCGGTACCCTCTACGATATTCATTGTTTCATCTTTTCTTTTTTGTTATTTTTCTCTGAAACGTGTACTAGTGTCGGTGAAAGTTATCTACACAACATGCAGTTTCTGATGAATTATTGTACATTACAGTTACTATTTTCACTGCTTCTGCTGAGTAAATGCGTTTGAACTTCTGAACTCATGTTCCCTTAACACTTCACAAGGGGTCTTGTGACATATTCACATCACTTTTGTTTCTGAATAATCACATTTACATATACATATTTCAACATATTTGATCTTTCATGTTGTTGTAAACATACGTGTGACTCATAGCTTCTGTTTTAGAGGGGAACCTTGAAAACCTAATAGATGACGAAGAAAATTCTATTGACATAGTGGCCAATTTCAATGAATAAATTTGAAGTCATTTGTCCCGTTTTTCGTACTCATATAACATTTCACTTGGTCTGTTTCAAACAGCTGGAATGTGTTACTAATTTTCAAAATTTTCACATGTCTGAATAGAAAGTCCCTTCCCGTCTCTGACTCCTTGCCACACTTCAAATGATGAATTTATGATAGAATTTCAAGTGACAGCCATATTTTTTGGTGTCGGTCCCCCAGTAATCTCGATCCTTGATGTCTGTTATCGTCAAATTGACTTTTTTGTACTTTCACTTTGTCTATCTTCTCTGGTGCGCAAGTCACATCATTTCAGTGTTCATTTCTCCGCTTTTCTCACAACAACTTTTAGTAATGGAATTGTTTTTTGTGAGCTTTGGTGTCTTAGAGATGATCGCATTTCGCAATAAGAAGATAGATAGTAAGAGAGATAGAGAGACGTGCACCATTTGGCGGAGACATCAACATGGGATGCGTCCCTTCTCCTTTCCCACAGGCCTACTTGTGTTGGCCCTCTCAACGGCTACACCACATGACGTTCGAATCGATGTTGACCTCGGATTGGGTGACCCCTGCTCGGTCTTTGAGGCACTATACACCATTACACAACCGTTCCTCTGTTGTTGTGTTCTTTCTCAGTTTCTCTCTTTCCTCTCGCTATCTCGTTCTTCCTCATTTGCATTCACATGACAGATAAGCCCTTTTATACCGCTTGCGGACTTACAATCAGGGCTTCACTTATTCTTGTCTTACATTTTGAAAATCCGTTTTCAATTTTCTTCAATGTTTCCCGTTTCTATTTTATTCTCTGAATCGGCATAGTATCAGAATCTTTGCTCTCTGCGGAAATTGGAAACGTTTTCAATTCAATTGAATGCTAAAGCAGAACATTCTTGAAACCGACTCCCGTCTTTGCCCAAACATACATTTTTGATTAATCTAGAAACCTGAAATATTTCCATGCGGAATATATCAGTCTATAACTCACGTAAACAGCCAAAACTCAGTCGTTCTTGCTCTTATGAATTGACTTATTGAACATGTTTCTTTGAAACTTGGCCACTATTTGTCCCTAGAAGAAACTTTGAGATTAGTTCAGAACGGTTTCCCTCCAATGTTCAGAGCTGATTTGGTATTCAAGGAAATCGATAATATTGATACAGGCTAGGACCCGCAACGTTCTTTCTGAAAAAAACAAGCATAATGGTTCAATACTCTATCAAAACTTCTTAGATTCTCAAAATAGTTCAAATGCACTTTGGTTCAATTGCGATTGACTATTTCAAAATTCTGTGAAGTAGGCTACTTATCAATAAACGTAATTCATTTCTCTGCAAATTTTGAGAAGAAGGTCAAATCGTCAAGTTCAAGTACTCCTCATCGGTTGTAAACAACACAAAACACTTGCCATCTCTCATCAATTTCACTTTCTTTCAAGACACCCTTCATCGTTAGAAAACCCAACCCAACGGCATATAGTGACCTCCGCTCTTTGTTTCTGCCTCTATTTCCAATTAATCTCTTGGCCGTGTTTTCGTCTTCTTATTTAATCCAAAAACGGCACGTCCATGTTATGTGCACGTTGTCATGGATTGTTATAGATATTGCGTGTCAGCAATAGGCTCCGCCTTTTCAATTTCTCATCTTGTTTCCCATTCGAGACAAGTCCTCGCCGGAGACTTATTCTCTCGTCACGTTTTATTTGCAGTACATAATGCCAAACGATTGTCTAGTGGTGGGGCTCTGCTGGTAGCAAATTTCAAATGCAAACATGAACCATTTGTTGAGTTTTCCCTTGATTATTTGCGCGGAGCTCCTCATGACAAACAACAGTAAAAGTTGTGTCTTAAAAGATTCGAGAATCCCAGAATGAATCATTTTGTAGATCACAAATCTGAAAAAGGAACATCTAACTTTCTTTCTTCCTTTTCATTGTTTCTCTTCCTGTTGTGTTCTAAACAGACTAACTTTAAATCACGACTTCTATATTTCAAAGCCTTTCTTGTTATTCCCGCTTTCACCAGCTGTTCATAGAGTATAAAACCACAAGACGTCTGATTTCATATTACGAAATTTCTTCAAGGAAAGTTCTGAAAATGTGAAGAAAGGTGTTTCTTCTTCACAGTATCCAACATTTCGAAAAAAAAGACGTTTTGTTTTCAAGTGACTCAGTATTGTTATATAAAACAGAGCATTGCACGAAGAACGTTCCCATTCTTTATGCATCTGGCGTATATATTTTTCGTTTTGGGTTTCCATTCGAACGACCTTCTTTTGAAGGATGAATTTCCAATTCACTCACATAAATCCATCTTTTCGCACTTATAAACCAGACGGCCCAAACAGCGTACTCTGGTGCCTTTAATCTCATTGTTCATATTCTTTTCCGCTCTCTCTTCTGTTTTCCACTCTTAATAACCCAACATTTCAAATTTATACAATTTCAGAACTCATCTCTGCAGCCATGGCTCTCACTTGCACTGACATTCCAAAGTTCCTCTGCGCTCTCCTTCTTCCGGTAAGAAAATTTATAATGCAACTGTCCACAGTAGCACATATCACTTTTTTCAGCCAATCGGAGTCTGGATGGAGAAAGGATGCACCTACCACTTGGCCATCAACATTCTTCTCACCATCCTCGGATACATCCCAGGAATCATCCACGCCTGCTACGTCATCCTCGCCTATTAAACTGTCCGGATACCAACCACCATCAACATGACGTCATAATTTGCGAATCGTATTCCATCATAATTTAATTTTGTTCAATTCTCAAAATCTCTCCCCATCTCATAATATTGGTACACCTATTCCAAGCAATCAACTTGTGATATTGTAACCTTTATCTTGAATTGAAATATTTTCTACGAATAAAGAAACGAACAAAAAAGATTGAAGAAACATAGTGACTCAACATATTCAGAAAATCAAATGAACCAAGACTCTCAGCGCGATGAATGAGGGGAAGTTAAAAAATAGATTGTTTACTGTTCACAGGTTGGAAACAAGAGCAAAGAAACGCAGAGAAAGCAGAAATGAAAAATAGTGACGACAGTTTCTTTCTGTTTTACACTTCAATCATCAATTGTTCATATTTTGAAATTGATGATAAATTGAGCTTGATCATAACAAAAAAGAAGGAGAATTTAGATGCTGGCGGAATTTCAATTTGAATTGAACACAATTCTCTCAAGAGTTCTTGACTAAGCTCCTGAAATTCTCGAAAACGCAAAAAAGGTTTTTGATTACAAATGATGTTTGAAACACGTTCTGAAATAAATCATCTGAAACTTGTCCCCTGAAATGATTATCAACTCAAAAAGAATAGAAGGACAGACTGCTTCTTTTTTTCTGTTTGTTTACTTTTTTCTGGGTTGCTGTTTAGTTCTTTAGCACGCGGAATTCATACATGACAAAAAATTTGAAAACAACGTGGTGCCTTGGTGGTCTCTTATTCGCTCCTCCTACTATTTCTCTTTATAATGGGCCTCCGAAACACTGTTTTGTTATACTTCGGTTTTATTTTTTACTCAATTCTCTTTTTTTTGGGTTTTCCATTGCCTTCACTTCAGCTGATTAGATTTTTTGATCATGTATCATAATGAGAGCCAGTTTTGTTCATATTTAATATTTTTTCATGTTTTCTTTCGTAAATTTGTAAAAATGTTATGGGAAAAACATCTCACCTAGTCCGTTGAACTTGCGATTTTTCTGAAATCATAAATTTCTATCATCGCAACTATTTTTCGGCGTCCACCGTAAAACATTTTCAAAAAAGTGTTCAGCCTGTAGATTCTGTTTTTGTTAATATTCATTAGGAAAAACTCAAATAAATGTGTTAAAATGGTCTGATTCTCTTAAAAATCCAAGTTTGTTAGAAAAACCGTTCCCCTAGTTGGTCCTATGCCCGAAGTTATACAAAATTAAGCTATTTTCTCAAAACCCTTCTTATTTTTGTCATCCTGGTCAATTCTCTTTTTCTTACATAACATTCAAGGTTGAAACTACTTTTGCTTGCATGTATCATTCATTATTTTTCACTGAAAATTTTGTAAATCTTTGTTTTACAGAAAAACAACTTCCGTTCACTATGGCTCTTACCTGCAGCGACATTCCAAAGATTCTCCTCGCTATCCTCCTTCCAGTGAGTTTTCATTTGCAAATTTATACTTGAAAAATTTGTGACTAAACTTATTTTTTTATTTTCAGCCAATCGGAGTTTTCTTGGAGAGAGGATGCGACAACCATCTCATCATCTGTATTCTGCTCACAATTCTCGGATACATTCCAGGCATCATCTACGCGTTGTACATCATCTTCGCCTATTAAATATTTTCAAGTATTGCTTTTCTTCAACATGATGTCTTTATTTTCAAACCAAACTCCATTTTCATTTAATTCTGTTTATTTCTCAGAATCTCCCACCATCTCATAATAATGGTACCTCTCCCAAGCAACGAATTTGTGATTTTCTGGCCCTTATATTGAATTGGATTTTATGTACATAATAAAACAATTTCAATGAATTTCGGTAATTGTGGTTTCGATGAAATGGTTTTTTTTTCAGAAATGACCCAAAAAAGTCCGGTACCTTTTGGTATTTTACATTGACTGAAAGTGAATAAACAAACAATGTAAAACGTGAAGCTGGAAGAGAGATATGAAATACGATTCACATGATAAAATGGCAAGTTTATTTAGCCAGTGAGATAAATTTGAACTTCTTGTCACAAGAAGATAAGAAAATCTGATTAAGATACATCGCATGAATTCTAATACTAAAACTCTAAAAATCATTGATATTTCATTTCAATGAATCTCGATAATTCATATATTCTGAAATGGATTATCTGAAAACAGTTACTCAAAGTGCTAATCAATTCATTTTGGGTGAAATCGCTATCTGTCTCTTTTTGTTTGTTTACTGCTTTCAAGCTGTTGTTTAGTGTTTGAATAGACGCCATTCATACATGACAAAAAATTGAGAACAACATGATGCCTTGGTGGTCTCTTCTAGACTCCTCCTTCTTCTTCTCTTTATAATGGACCTCCAACACACTGTTTTCCTATTTCCACTCGTCGACATTTTCCTTCTATCTTTGTTCTTTGTTTTTCAATTGTTTAAAGATTATTTTAGTGTTTTGGTAGTCTTTAGTGATAAATAGTGAGATCTTTTCTCAATTTCTTTTGTTTGGTTAAGAAATTATGCTAAAATTCTTTCATTTCTTAACATCGAGAGTTATTTTGCTTTGAAGACTGTTCAAAACCTATTTAAAATCATTCTAGATAGACACCCTCTCCCACTCACATTTGGTTGCTAAGAAGTTTTGGGGTTCATTTTTCAAACTGTTCGTCCATAAGTACAGCTGCAACGTCCCGTTTTGTTTTCAATAATTCCTATGGAGACGCTATATTTTTAGTATCGTTCATTTGACTGTTTTTCATATATCCACTTATTTAAATTTTAATGAGACCAACTTTTTTGGAAAATATAATTAATTCTCCCTTTTCTTTATTAGCGTCGACAAACCCATCATTAATTTTTCTTACAGATAAACTAACTTTCATTCGCCATGGCTCTTACCTGCGGAGACATTCCAAAAATTCTTCTCGCTATTCTCCTTCCAGTGAGTTTCTATTTGCAGTGTTTTTTTTTTCAGAAATGAATACTGAACTCATGTTCTCAGTTTCACCCAGAAGTGAAGACTAAACTTATTCTGCTTTTTTCAGCCAATTGGAGTCTTCTTGGAGAAGGGATGCGACAATCATCTCATCATCTGCATTTTGCTCACAATTCTCGGATACATTCCAGGCATCATCTACGCGTTGTACATAATTCTTGCCTACTAAACATGCCCAATCATCGCTTTTTAATGACATGAAGACCATTTTCATTCACTTTCCAAAATCTCCCACCATCTCATAATAATGCTTTTTCTGAGCTATTTACTTGTGATTTTGTTGTCTTTACATTGAATTAAAAGTTTTGTGTGTATATAATAAAACATTTTTGATCAAACTCGGTCACTGAGAATATTTCAAAAAAGAAGCGAACTCAAACCAAATGAAAGTGCTAAAAGGATAAAAATAATGTAAGAAATATGTTTTTTTTTCTGTTCACTGGCTAGAATTCAGCACTCATTCGGATAAGTAAAAATTTACACGCCACTTCAATTTTCCTATTTTATAATCCTCCAGAGAGACAGAATTGAACATGGAAAGAACAAAAAAATTAAATGTATCTGGATTGAAGATTATGTTCTAATTCAGATGGATACTCTTAACACGATATTCAGTTGTAATCTTTTTTTCTTTATTGATTCTCAATAGCGATTTTAGACTCCGTTTGTTAACCTAGGCACAGTTTGAACAAACCGAAAAATTATGGGTTTCAACACCAAAACTCTCAATAACTAAAAAATCGTTTTTTGATGATGTCAAGGAGATAACATGTTCTAAAATAATTTTTCTAGAAACAGTTACCTAAATTAATAATCAACCCAACGATTATGGCATCACAAACTGCTTCTTCCTTGTTTGTTTACCTCTTTCATGCTGTTGTTTAGTGCTTTAGCACACGGAAACAGAACATCACAAAAATGAAAACAACATTGGTCTCTTGGTGATGCCTTATAGGCTCCTCCCACTTTTTCTATATATTGTGTTGGCGGAGCTCTATTTTGTCATTTCAATTCTTCCCATTCTTTGCTTTTTACACTCTCAATTTTACTTTTCGGACTTGTTTCACAGTTGTTTCACAGTTATATCGTATTTGAAGCGTGTTCTCAGTGTCGTTCAACGTTTCCATTGAGTAACTTATAGATGATATATTTTTCTTAACTTTTCTTTTTCAGCATGTGAACGATATTAACGAACTGGCTTATAAAATCCAAATTCTCTACCAACGTTAATTTTTCAAATAATCCTCTAACTTTCCATTCAAAACCAAATTATCTCGAATTCCACACAGTTTTTGATGACATTCTGTGCATCGACCTACCCCGCAATGATTCTTCGCTTTTAATATCCCATTTCATTTATCTCTACCTCTCTATGATGCCACTTTTTTTAAATCTCTCTCTGATAGGAACGAAATCATTTTATTATTTTCCAGAAAAACTAACTTCTGTTCACCATGCCTCTCACCTGCGCTGACATTCCAAAACTTCTCTGCGCCATTCTTCTCCCGGTGAGTTTTATTTCTAAAAATTAATCTTAAAAGTCAGTCACGGAGAGAATATTTCATATTTGTAGCCAATCGGAGTCTTCTTGGAGAAAGGATGCGACAATCATCTCATCATCTGCATTTTGCTCACAATTCTCGGATACATTCCAGGCATCATCTACGCGTGCTACATCATCCTATTTTATTAAATATGCTCAAACCTTGCTTTTTATCATTATGACATCCCATTCTTCAAATCAAAATTCCTTTTATCCTATTCTGTTCACTTCTCGAAATCTTTACCCATCTCATAATAATGACACTCCTCCCAAGCAATCCATCTGAGATTTTGTCGTTTTTATATTGAAATTTCTTTTGTGTACATAATGAAACGTTTTCAAAAGTCATCGTGACTCAACATGTTCTGAAAAAGAAATGAACTTTTACCACAGATCCTTTGAAAATGATGAATGAAGGAGGGAAATTGAAAAATAGATTGTTTACTGTTGACTGATTGACAGAGAATGGAAACGCAGAGAAAGAGAAAAGTGGAGACTAGCGGCGGCAGGTTTTCTCTATTTTTCACTTTCACTCAGCAATTTTTTGTTAATACTTTGATACAAAGGTCGACATAATATTTACGACATAATAAGGAAGTCTGGTAGTTGGATTTTTGATCTATCTGAAAAGTTATTGTCAGTCATGATTCACTGTTACTCTGATCATGTTCCAATGATTAAAAAACATTGCTCAACTGGGCACAAATCCGACACAAATTCGACACATATTGAACACAAAGTCGAGAGAATTTTGTATTTACTTTTTGGTCCGTTTTCTGACAAGAAGAAGCCATAGCTATGTTGTATAAAAATAGTGGACAAAAATTTCACAAATTGAAAAATTGGTCCTGTGAGACTGGGAGGACAAACTTTCTCTCTCTTTCTTTAGTCGTATCTTCCATGTTTTGTTTTTCAGCACGCGAAATTTGTATATAAAAAAGAAGACAACATCGTGTCTAGTTGCTCCCTTATTTAGTCCTCCGTTTTCTTTCCTCGAAAAAAATTATCATGACGCTTCTTCTATTCTGTGATATATTCATTTGTTATTCACCACTGACAACTCAATGATCAAAGATTGGATGACCCATAGGGCAGACTCCGCGTTGCCCAACCAGTCAGTTGACCTCTGGTCCGTTATTTTGTTGTTGATGCCGCTTCTTCCTCGCCTCACATCCCATTCTCTACATTTTCAATTTAGGGACTGAGAAGCCTCTATTCTCATCTGTATCTTCAGTTAGCAGTAATTGCTTTCGTTTCCTTCTTTTCTTTTCTTCTTCCAATATGCCTTCTGCTCAGAAATTTTGAAACCTCAATGAGTCAGTTGGCTGCATATTGTGAAATTACGACCACTGCAAAGTATTACTCAGCGTTCAAAGAAACAGTAGAATGTTTGTTGAGCGCACATATGAAAGAAAAATGTCTTCTGCCTCTTTCCTCTCGGCACCGATTTTTTTCATCCTGTCACAAACATATAAATAGGTAAAGAGAGAACCTTCACAGATAGAAAACGCAAAGATTCTATTTTCCAATTCCTATTTTTCACAAAAATATCCCATTCTCCCTACTTGACTTTTTGGTCTTTTTTGGCAATTGTGAAAAATTCAACACTGGTCGTTTGACATGTTAGTGTTTTTGTCTTCTCGATGTATTCTTAGAAAATTAGTTTCAAGAAATTCTTGTCGTTTCGAAAAACATTTCTTAACGAGTATTCATGACTCAGTTTCACAAAAAACTCATGGTTATTTCAACATTTTCAGACTAGACCGGTGTGACTCTATAGTCCACTGGCACAGATCCCAAATCGTGTCACAAAATACAAAATACGAAAATTTGCAGCTGTGAAGACTATAGCTAGACTATTCAAAGCCTAGCCAAATTATACTATTCAGTAGTATGATACATTTTAGCCAATGTTTGTTTCTCATTTGAAGTTTTTGCAGGAACAAATATAAACCTGCCAACAGAGACTTCTTTGTTTAGTACCAATCCTCTATCAGCTGTTGGTATCTCTTTGCCATCCGAAAATTTTATGTTTGATCTAAGGACGAAAATCTACTAACAAGCTCATATTCTCTATAAAGAAATAGTAGAAAAACATGACAATAAACATTTGGGTTGAACGTTTTTCTTATCAATGTTACTATAGAAAAAATCAAAAGATTAGGTGTGTTTTGTTGGTATTAGTTTGGGCGTTGTTTAGTACTTGGCAGCATTCCAGAATAAAACATGTTGCACTAGGAAGTATATTTTTCTGAAAGTTGATACAACCGGCACCAAGTTTCAATATCCCTGTTGTTTTGGTATTTCGACCAATGACCTCTGTTATTCCGTTCTCGGTCTCTGGTCTCTATGACAGGAACGTTCCGGCCATATGAACAGAACAACATGTTGTTTATGACGAATTTCCAATAATGCCATCTGTTATAAAAGCCTTGAAACCACGAGCTTTTTGCTAATCATATTTGGTTCATTTCATTGAACACAAAATACGAAATCTGATTATCGCATGATACTCCCCTAGAGGCTAACTTTTGAATTGTCATGTCATTTCTATGGAAACATCAATTCTATGTTCTCTTTCACTTCCTCTCTCATTGTTTCCTCACTTTCCGCAAACATTGAAGTCCTCTTCGGCACTCCACCCATTTCAACCAGTCACTCGACCTGCCGGCGGTTTTCTGTTCATATTTTCGTTTCACTCAGTCCACCAATTTCACTTTCAAACCAATAGGTATTATTGACTCATATTACCTCAGCCACAGATTTGAACAGCATCAAAATTTGGTGATCTGGGATGCAACAAGTTGGGCAACACTTACAGCCAGTTAGTCAGCCATCCCACTACAAGAACACAAACAACAGTTTTTTCTTCTTTTTTTCGTAAGATCACCTATTTACGTTGATCTTTTGAAAACAACACGAGAAAATTCCCAGCTACGGACGTCAGAAAACCTCGATTCTTCAGAAAAACTATTCTCCGTGTTAGTCATATGCCCAAAAAATCAAAGCACGTTGCTATTTTCTCACAGTTTCCCATAGTATTGGTTGCTGTTTTTCTTCACAGTCACCCATGACACTTGCCGCTTTCTGCCATCCCCATGGCGACGTTAGCCCCGCCTCATGCTTCTGGCCCCTTTTATTTCATTCATTTCCACATACATCCCCATCGGATATACATTCTCGTGAATGCACTTCCTTCCTCTCCTCAACGTTTTCTCTCTCTACTTTGGGTAACCTTATAAAATGATTATTTTTCAGTAAGACTAACTTCCGTTCGCCATGGCTCTCACCTGCACCGACATTCCAAAGTTCATCTGCGCCGTTCTCCTTCCAGTAAGTTTCTATTTCTAGATATATTTTCTCAGAAATGAAGATTAAACTTATTCTCTTTTTTCAGCCAATTGGAGTTTTCTTGGAGAAGGGATGCACTTATCATCTTGCCATCTGTATCCTTCTCACAATTCTCGGATACATCCCAGGCATCATCTACGCTTGCTACATCATCCTCGCCTACTAAACGACAGACGACTGTTTTTTTTCTTTCTTCAATCTGAACTCTTTTGAAATTTTTTGAAAAACTGCTTTGTGGGATATTCTTTTACCAATAAATGCTGAAAGATTGAACCAATTGTTTCTTTGTCGTTTTTCAGATTATTTTTTTTTCAGGATGAGAAATGAATGAAAAAGGTCAAGAAGAAAGATTTATTTGATATATTTTTTGTAGCAAAAATTTATGTAATCTGAAACAAATTCAAAAGAGAAGCGTTTGTGAAGCCACGAAGCCCAATGTTTCATCATTTTGAACAGACAAAAATAATATGAACATTCCGATAGCGTGGTCCATCTTGAAGACGTCTCCACAAAAATTCTTTAGAGTAATACGGGTTTGTCTGAAATAAGTTCCAATAGTTGGGATTCATATAAATATATTTTTTCAACTAGACTGTGAGATGTGGTCTTTAGAAACGAACAAAAATTTTTCATACTTCACAAAAAACAAACTATCAAACAAAACGTAAAGAGACTCTAAACCTCATCAGACATTATTACCCAATAACTCATCTCGATAACATGTCCACTCAACTGACAACTGTTCTGACGTTTCCATCCTTCAGGATTTTCGACCATCCTTTACTTTTTCACCCGTCGGTCACAACATTTTCAGTTGAGTAGGTCATAAGATTTCTCCTTCGCTTTTATTTCTTCGATCCACTTTTTCATAGATGTATTTGTTTTATTCACAGTCCCCTAAAAGAAAATGGATTAGTTTCACAGTATTTCATATGAAAATAGTTGTTTCCTATAGCTTCTCTAAACCATTACAACAAACAAGTGTATTAGTGGTGTTTAAACTTTAAAATAATGTTTTGGAACCCCAAGTGACACCACCAAAGTTTAATTACACTCGGTGGCAAGATTTTCGGTTTTTTTGTGGTTTTTTTCGGGACAAAACCTAATAGAATTGCCATCGGGTAGTCGGTCCGCCGATCTATCATATTTCCGCTTTTCGCAATGTCACCATACCAAACTGGAGAGGCAGACCCAATTCACATTTGTCAAACCACGCCAACCCGACTGCAACAGTCCACTCTCAACCCACTATCCGCTCGTCATAAAAAAGTCACAGAAAGAATACTGGAGACCCCATCTCACTTTAGCAATGAGCTGGGTGATCTCACCAGTGTTTAAAGCATGTTTCGGGAGGTGCCGCGTCCGGGTGCTCCGTTTCTCAAAGAGAAGGAGACCGCCACGTACATGTCTCGTTTTTCTCCGCGTCGCACCAGTTGTCACGGCATTAGCAGAGCACAACACTGTGCTCCCGACGACATGTCACTACGGATAGCGCTCGAATTACTGCCAAACTGTCGTCGTGCTTTGAACTATCTTCTCACTTTTTTCAAAGTCTCAATTCTTGTTTTTCTACTTCTTTGTCTAGTGACGTATCATCATTTCTCCGTTCACTTCAAATTTCCAGAATCTCTGAAAAAACACATTCGCTTTCCATATATGCACATCGTAACTTTTGACGACTTTTCTTCTGTGTATCTTCTCTTTTTTGGTATTCTCTTTTCCAGTTCTCTTGACTATGATGTTTACCGTGAGGTCTTGTTTTCAAGAAACAGGTAAAGACGTTTTTAAAAACAATCGTTTATGAAGTTTATCATTGTTATCAGTAGAACCGCGCCACTTGATAATACCGCTTGTTTCGTCTGCCTCTAATGATTCCAATTTTTTTTTGTTGTATTTTTACCTCCTGTATAAGGAAATTTTTCAGAATTTATTTGTTATTTTTCCTAGTTTTGAGAAGAAAATACCGTTTCTGATAAAGTGAAAACTGATTTGTGAGTTAATTTTTGAATACTAAGCGAATTCAATAACTACTGTACCTACAAAAGTATTGAATGAAACAATTTAGTTAAGAAAATTATTGAAACTTAATAAAAAATCTAGTACCCTTTAATTTTTTTTAAAAATTTGCATGTCTCTAGAACCATTTTTGAGAATTTACCACTAACGTGAACATTCATTTCCCAAATTTGAGAATATTCTGCTTCATTCCTTCTCCACGTTCTTCAAAAACCCTCTTCAACGACTCAACCACTTTGAGACTCTTTTTTCCATAGCGGAACGTGAATAGTAGTGACAGTCGAAATAATAACAGACTGTTGTTGTCTTCTGTATTGTATAAAGTCTTGTCCCGTACGCGCACGCTAGGTGGTTGAAAAACCGGAATATGGAGTAAAATAGAAAATGGCGAGGCACGAAAATCGATACGGCGGGGGCGAGCTCACGTCGGGTTGGCAATGCCTCTTTCATATTTGGTGTATGTGTTCAGTTGGCAATGCGAAAACAAATTGGCAACATGCCAATTGACTTCTCTCCCAAAATTGTTCATTGAGATCTCTCTTGTCTTTTGTGGCGGCCAATTTCTATTTGTATATTCACACGCTCTTACATTTCTTTTAATGTGCATCTTTTTCTCTTTTTTGCTCTTGTGTGTTTTTCTTCTCTTTCTTTTTTCATCCCACATATGTTTTTCTTCTGACGTCCCTTTTTTGCTTCTTCTTTTTTCTGTTGAAATGGGATGGGAATCTCGTCTAGAAGTGGAATCTCTTTTCTCCATTTCCATATTATTTTTCTCTGCTAGAAAAAAACACGCAATTTTTTGAATAGAATTTCTGAACAGTATGAAATATGCAATTTAAATAATTGACACTTACGAAAGTTCAGGTTTTTGTCATTCCATGAGATTCTCCGAGTTGAAGTTGGTTTCATAAAACTATGTTCGCACTAAAAACTTGAACAGTGACCAATTTCAGATCTATTTTTACCAGATCAGTTGCTTTTGGTTGAGTATATAAAAAACACATAACATGAATCTTCCGTAGGTTACGCATCATTTGACGTTTTCATTTTACATCAAAAGTGTGAAACGAACAGATAGACCTCTCCCGGAGCATACTCACTCACGCACACATCAATTCTCAAACCCCGTGTCTCTCTTCGCCACATTCGATTATTCTCTCTCTCGGTCGCAGGAAGGTTAGCTTCTCCCGGCAGGATCAACTTCATCCTCTCCGCGTTGCATCGTTTCTCAACATTTATCTATCGCTTCTCAATTCCGTCCGGAGAAAATGAAAGAGGGGCCTCGTGCTAATCTCGGACAGACGACTCTGTGATGGGATCGAAGGAGGGGGGAGAAATCGGCCACACTTTTTGCACATGTTTCTGTTTTATTTACAATCATACGCACATTTTGTAGACATATTTTAAATTACGAAATCTTGATTGAAAAAAAGCTGAAGCTGTTTTGAATTGGAATCAAATTTCAGTTTTTTGAAAATTGAGATCTCTAGTTTCAAAGTTTGTAAAAACATACAAATATGGAGTTTCTGCAGAACCCATTGAAAAATAGCTGCAAAGATAGAAAATGTTTTTCATTCACTCTCATTTCCCGTATTGTTTTTTTCCATCTGTTCTTTTTTAGGGTTCTCATTTGCACCTGCTCGCTTCCCATTCTTTCCTCTCCTCCCTTTTTCTCGTAGTCTTCCAATCCGGCTTTTCCATTAGAGGTGTTACAAACTGAAGTAGTAAGAGTGTTATTTTGTGTCCTATTTCTCCTTTTTTTTCCCTCTTCTGCAATACAAGTTTTTCACTTCTTACTCTTCTTCTTTCATTACATTCATTTTCTTCCTCTCATTTACGACATCATCTTCATCACTTTTTGTTGCTAGTTTTTACTACGTATCCCGCTGCCGTCGTCTATTGCAACTTCTAACCTTTTTTATTATGTTGCAGAACAAAAAGTGGCGGGACATACAATTTAATAGGTTTGCTGCTGTTTTTGCTCTCGCCAGCGCCTCCACAAATCATGATGCGAGAGGAACTATCAACGTCGGCAGATGACGAGTTGGCGACCACTTCTACGAGGTGAGCCCAACGTTTCCAATTTGTTTGTTAGAGTTCTGTGGGAGGAGAGATATAACGGATAAAAAAAGAGAGAAAAGAACACAAAATAGATTTTGTGGATAACAAGTGAGAAGATCATTAATCTGTTTTTCTCATTTTTCAGTCAAATAAACGGTGAGCCACCACCAAAGAAGGGTATTTTGAAACGACCATCGGTGGTTAGCGATGAAAAACGTGATAAATTATTTCCACTGCCCGGATTCCGACCCTCACCAGATAGATTTCCCGAAAAGGGTACGACACGAATACCAAAGCTACAAGTTACATGGTGGGAGAAAAATGCAGGTTGGTTACTTTCTAAAAGTTTTTTTTTCCAAGATGAATTGATTAAAATTGCAGTTGCATTCATTGGTGAAACCAGTGATGAGAACAACACAGACTCTGAACATTTGATGCGAGATCTGGGGAATGGAAGGAGAGAGGAAGATAAACCATCTCGAGCGTTACAAATAAGGTTTTCAATTTTTCTTTCACATGTTAATGACCTATTAAGTTTTCCAGACAAACAGCGATTCTAGATTCCGAAGATTCAGATTTGAATGAACAAGATCTGATTGCACAGTTCCAAACACCAGACCTAGACGATGCGATGAGTGTAACAAGTTCCACATGCAGTTCTGCATCAGCAATAGTTGGGAGATGGTGGAATGGAAAAGACACGCGATACGTCCCACATTGTCAGAAAAAAGGGTGCAATCATGCACACCACGATCTTCAAGGAGAGTATATCACACCCACACAAAGAAGGAATAAAGAGTTGGCGCAGTTGAAAAAGGTGACAGCTTCTATTATCTAGATGTGCAACAAATCAAAACTTTTCACTATTTTCAGGAACTCCGGCAGGCGCTGTCCGAAAGAGATGAGAAGGACAAACATCTTTCAGATTTGAGAGATAAAGTCAAAGAGGTGAGAATTGTGGTGTCATCAAGTTGCTTCTTTTTTATACTTCCCCATAAAATTTTTATTTTATTTCCCTCCAGATCGAAATATTCAACGAGACCCAGCATACGCTGGCCGAAGGTCAGAAAATGATGAGAAAAGAGCAAATGGAGAAAGAATTGATCGAAAGGGAGAAGAAGCTGCTGGAAAAGAAACATGCCGTAAGGGTCAACCAACTCATTCAAGAGACGATGACGGCGAGGTTAGTTTGTTTTTTCAGTTTTCATAAAATTTTTGATTCTGAAATTTAATTTCCGAGTTGTTCAATTCATTTGTCTACTTTACAGAGAAGAAGCTGTAAAACTGACTTCCCGAGTCGCATACCTAGAGGAACAACTGAATCCTCCTAGATCAGACGGTGAGACGCAAACTGATGAAATGGAACGAGAATTTTACCTTCGCCATAACCCACCCGATCCATCTGATCCTAATCAAAACGGAACACTTGGTAAGAATGAGATAATCACTTTCCAATTATTTCATCAATTTTATGTTCAGTTTCTCAAACAATCCAAGCCGACCCATCAACGCCTCTATCCATCATTGCCACTCAACCAGATCTCCACAGTCCCAGTCCTATGATGATTCCGTTGGTGACCGGCGACAACAAAAATCAGACAATTTACTGTAGTCAAGAAGCGTTGAATCATATTCAGGTAACAAATTTTTGATTAAATAAATACCTTTTTTGGAATATCAGGCTTGTCAAAACGAAGCGTTTATCTGGAGAAACAAAGCAGCCCAGTTGGAAATAGTTGCTAAAGATCAACTGGTTAAGATTCAACAACTCGAAGATGTTCTTCAAAAAGCGATGGAACCACCACCAGAGGTTGCACTCGAAAATAGTAATTTTTCATCCTGTATTCTATTCCAGAGCCACATCACAATGACTCCCAACGCATTTATTGTGGAAGACGTCTCTCATACTAATAAAGAAGCGGACTCTCATAATGTGAGTTTCACAACATGATATTCATTCCGAATTCAATGTTCCAGGATCCCATCATCATCACAGACTGCACCTTCGAGGCTTGTCAGGAAACTAAAAACTTGATGAAGAATGAAATTGAGAACCTTCGTCAAACGTTTTCGGAGGCAAAATTTAGAATAGAAGAACTTGAGGAAGATGCCAATATATTCAGAAGGGATCTTGAAAAGGCAGATGATGACCGATTGAAACTCGAAGCCGCTATGAAAGACGCCAACGATGACATTGACTCAAAAGCTGCCGAAATTGTGGCCTCACTCAACACAGCCAACCGACTGCAGGTGAGGATTATACTACAAACGTACTTTGCTCGTTTACGCTTCAAAATTTTGCTCGTTTACGCTTTTCCCACGAGTTTTGATTAAAATATGTATAATCCCATATCTCTCTTGTTTTTGTGCAACGATGTCCGAGTGGTTAAGGAGGTGGACCTTACCCCAATCCACTGGGCTTTGCCTTCGTAGGTTCGAATCCTGCTCGCTGCGTTAACTTTTTTTGTTTTTTTTTCTTTTCAATCCCGAATGAAACGAATAAAATATGTATTTTTCCAGCATGAAAAAGATCAAATGCAACGTGCTATCTCTTATATGGAGGAGAGAATGCAAGTGTACCGGAATACCATCCAGGACCATCACTTAGTTGTGACAGATGAGAAAATGGAAGACTGGAGGAAAACGATGTCTGATCCTAGGTTTGCTCTCTTATTCATGAACTTTTCAGGACACAATTTCTCATTGCAGGTACCAGATTATGCATTCTAAAGAGGTTCAAACAACACTTACTTCTCAACAACTTTCCGAACATGAGTCGGACTTTTTGAGCACTCAACAGACATTACACGTACGCTTACCATTTTTAGTATTGTTTTTCAAGTATTGGTTTTCAGGATCTTCAAAAAGAATACAGTGCGAAAAACACGACTCTGGTGGACAAGTTCAAAGAAGTCGAGGAGATTCTCCTGGCAAAAACGGAATTGGTTGATGCATTGACAAAACAACTGGAAGATATCAGAAAAGAACAAACAAGAGAATTGTCGTTGAAACAGAATGAGAGGGATCAATATAAAAAATCTCTCGAGGAAATGACATTGATTGCTGAGAAAGTTCCAGTTTTGGAAGCGGAGATTCTCCAGTTGTCGAAGGTATGATAAGCAAAACTCGTAACCAGAAATTAGCTCTACAACAATACAATTTTCAGGATAAAAATGAGATAGCAGCCAGATTGAAACACGATCAGGAGTTTTTCGAAGACGAACTTGCTAAACTTCTAAATGATTCCATGAATATCAAAAAAGAACGTGACGACTACTTGACTGAACACATACGAGCGAATGAAGCGATGATTGAAAGGTTGAAACTGGAAATCAGCAGTCTCAAAAAAGATTTGGAAGACCAAAAGATGCAGGCTCATCTTCAGAAGGCTGAACTTGAGAAGAAGTTGTTGAGTAGTATAGATCATGTCGAGCAACTTCAGAGCAAGGTATTTATTTGAGATAAGTTTCAGCTTATAATCAAATTTTTAGACAAACCACTCGCAACGAGATGTTGAATGCCAAGCAATCCCACGACAAATTAATAAATATGTTGGATGCAAACCAAATGTGAAAAACAAGGAGACAACAATAGAAAAGGTAACCTATTCATGAATTGAGCCGAAACAATAAGATGATTTCTGCAGGGTGCATTGTTTGATGAGAATGAGGAACGACTGAGGATTTGTAAAGCAGAATTGGAAACGACTCGTCGACAAGTCACAGTTCTACAACAGAAACTCGTGTCTATTATTCAACAGCAAGGCTCACAAAAGATCAAGAAACGGATAGCGGTTGTGGAAGATTCCAATAAGAACACTATTCATTCAGATGATTTGGATACAAAGTTGAGAGAAGTTGAATTGAAAAATACTGAATTAATGGAACGAGTAAGAAACATAAACTTTCAAGAATGGAAAAAATTTTTGTTTTCAGATAAATTCATTAGAAGCCGAACGATTTGTTGCGAGCTCAATTGAAAAGAGCAGAATTCAGAAATTGGTCAGCGAGTTCGACAATTTGAAGCAAAAACTGGATAATGACATGAATAACTACAGTAAAGAAAAACAGTGGCTGCAGTGGAGGATTTCTAATTTGGAGAAGGATAACTCGGAGCTTCAAAAACAGATTCAGCCTAGTTTGGAAAAGTCTCAAGAAGCATTGAATAAATCAAACTTGAGAAAAACCATGTCAGAGCCAGATTTTGGTGACGATATGAGTACTGAAGGAGATGGAGGATCGACAAATGATAGTGCTGAGTAAGATCTATGGTTTTATGAACATTTGTGTATGGAAATTATTTCAGTTTTATGGTTGAAAGTGTCACAGCTCCAGTTATCTCATTGCGCTCTGAACAACCATTTTCGCAATTAGCTGATGTTCTCAACTTGGTCAGATCAGATCTGGAACAAGTTCTGACTGAAATCGAGGAACCGGAGGCTGCAAAAACAGAAGAGCCACTAATTTCACTTGAAAACTCTACTGTGAGTCAATACCCTCTGTTTAGAATACCAGTTTCAAAAACTCAGATTAGTAGCATTCAGTTTTTGGAGTTTTCAGAACAAAAATGAGTAAACCAAACTCAAAAACCAAAGAAAAAAAAGAAAAAAGTGAGTAAGGTTCAAAAAAACTTTCATTTGAAGTTTGAATAATATGTCATAGATATTAAAACACCACGCATGTCTACAATAGATTTTACGAGTCCCTTTTTAACGACGTGCCGTGCAACTTCTATAAAATTTTTGAAAATTTTAAGTTCACAATTTGAAGTTTCATTTAGACTCCAATTGGTTTTCGGAGGGTGTAGTTAGTTTTATTTATTGCTTTTTTCAGAGTATTCTAAACGATGTGTTAAGCGAATGGGCGGAAGATGAAAGAAAAACTTTGGAGAGACGATTGAAACGATCTCAAGAAGAACGAACTATTTTGAAGGTATTTTTGTATGAGAATGATGTGTAGGGGACACAATTTTTGATAATTTTCAGAATAAAAATAACAGGATGTCGAAAGATCTTCAAGTAGCCATGGCAGAACTTAATGTGTATAGATCTGAAAAGCCACACAAGGAAGATGAGCCAAAGATACTCGAACGAAGCTCTAGCTTCTCTTCATTTAACCACACAACAATTGAGAACGACACACAAAAGTGAGATAAACCCGTCATAAGTTTTTTTCTGAATACAAATCTTGTTTCAGATGGAAAGAAAAGTCTGGAACGTTATTCCGAGAGGTGAACAGAATACGACAAAACTTGGCAGAAGCTCTCGAACAGAACAATGAGCTCAGATACCAACTAGCTCTGGCAAGAGGAGAAAGAGAACTGTCGAGCTGCATTGAAAAGTAAGATATTGTGCATGAAATATTATATAATATCAGAGTTGATGTTTCCAGAGATGCACAGTATCCGATTTCCCCTTCACTCAGTTACCACACCGCACATGATGGTCAACGAAAAGATGATATTGTTATTCATGAACCACTAGAACCATTCCAACTAGGATCTTCTAAAGCCAGCCTGTCGTGTAGTATAATGATCAGAAGTAATAGTTTGGAAAGGAAGAGTCAACCGAGAGAACCAAGTCGTCAAAGGAGTCGAAGTGCTAACCGAAGGCCTCCAATTTCAAAAGATGAACTCACGAAACGGGAAAAACGAAGAGAAATGAGAGTAAGTCATTTAAGAATTTCAAGAATTCTATGTCACTGATTCATTTTGCAGCTCCCTAAAGGCGTATCGCGATCTTCATCTGTGACTTCTCTTTATCTCACATCAAAGGAACAACAGTGAGTGAATTTGAGAAGCCGAAAAAAGAAATGAGATAACACGGAAAAATATTTACAGGAAATTGCCACTTATGTCAGCTTCATGGCATGAAAAAGCCTTGGAAAACGATCTGCTTGATGGAGACACGGATAACGATCGAAGGAATATCCGGGTTCGTTAGATCATTCGAAATATTGGTTCACGAAGAGTTGGAAACGTGTTTTGATTTATAGGTGATATCCCTACGAGAGAAAGTTGGAAAGTTGGCAAGAGAGAACAAAGATTTGAGTGCAAAACTCACATACTTCACAGCTTCACAACCAGATTCTTCTAAAATGTTAGAGTTAGAGAAGGAAACGGAGGAATTGAAGACAACAGTGAGGGACTTGTTGCAAAGGGTGTCACAGGTAACATTCTACACATTAATTACGCAGGACATAAAAACAGAATTTAGGCAACTCCAAACTACGACCGCCAACTTAAACTACTCCAAGATGAACTGGATATTCGGCGTCAGGAAAGTGCAATGTATGAAAAGAAGATAACCGAGATTGAAGACGAAAGAAAGGAAATGTACTTGGTTATGTTCAAAAAAGGACAACAAGCGGCAAACATGGAGTTGAAAGAAGACAAGTTGATGGATGCTATGACAGAAGACAGGGTTACTTTGAAGTTTTTACATGATGCATTCTATTATTATTTGTTGAATCGAGGAGATTCTCAAGAACATTTATCGGTAAGCCCTGTTAGAAGATGAATTGCCTAATATCAACTAAACTGTTTCAGGTTATGATGACAATTCTCGGTTTCACGTCAGCTCAAAAATCAGAAATTGCCAATCGTAAACGTGGTCGATCAAACTGATTCCGGTTCCCATCTCCGATATAATTATAATATTATTAACCAGCCTATCTGCCCCGCCTTCGGCGGTTCAGTCGGCTGGTCTCTCTTCAATCACGTGGCAACTCTCAGTCAAATGTGCCCGCGTGGCCGAGTGGTCTAAAGCGGCGGCGCTGTCCAAAGCACGTCAGTTCGCTTTTGCCCGCTGGCTCAGTTTCTCTTCTCTTTCCAAAACCGTTGCGGACAGTGCCTCAGACAAACAGACAAACACCACTTGTCTTTTATATATAAGAATGATACTGCTTGCACTTGCCCACACTCGTTCAGCATTTTATGTTTCAAATTATCATTCCAACCTGTTCTCGAGCTTTAATAGTAGTACTTTTGTTAAATTTCATATGAGTATTATTGAACCTCTATCAAAATTAATAATGCCTTAACTCCGTTGTTTTTTTGTATCGGGTGCTTTGTAAAACTTGCTTTCTTGATTCGATTTTTGGGATAATTATTTGAATTGATTCGTGTTCGAACTTCACTGTTTTAAATATTTTAATTGTTTATGTATTATATAAAAATAAATAAAATAAATAATTTTTCAAAAGAATGAGAATATTGATGTAAAAATATTGGTGGAAGGAAAGAATCAGAAATTGAGCGAAAGATCTCGGGTATGCATAAAAAAGTGTCGGAAAAGTTGTTTCATAAGGAAACTAATTTCAAAATGAGAGACAAAAAGTGAGCAGGACGAGAACAGGGAAAAGAGAAGAAGTAGAAAAGAATGCTATGAATAGCGACATCCCGTGAAAACAGAAATTCAAAAAATGATCATGTAAATCAATAATATAATCAAATAGAATTAATATTTTCAAAATGGTTAATATAAAAAAGAGTTGGTTAGAATGAACGTAATTGTGGGGGAGTGGGTAGGAGGAAGGGGGACGGAGGCGGTAATTCAAATTTCAAATCGAAGGAATATGAAAAGTGTAGAATGAATTTAGACAGTTCGGAAAATCTGAGAGCGATGACCACTTACTAGAGAATTTTTACTGAATCGGGTGTAGGGAGGGCAAAAATAACAAAAATAAGATTGCAAACTAAAAGATTAAGCTTGAGCACGTCTGCTGTGAGCAGATTTGTTCTGCTGGTACGGTTTGGCGTACACTTCTGTAGCAACTGGTTGATGAACGATTGTCTCCATAACTAGTGGCTGTGCAGGTTCTGTTGCATTGATGTCCATTGTTCCCATCATCTCAGCAATTGCTCTATCAATGTTCCCACAGAATCCGCGTGTGGAAAATTCAGTTTCAAGACGATGCCGCTGAAAGAAAAAGACACATTTTTTCAGGATAGTTTCAATTCGATCATTTCTGATCCGAGAGTCGATAGCAGCTATTGTTCTTTTTTGAAACATCTCCTCATCCTGACTTTTGCCTATCTGATCCAACTCACAAACCTGTTTAGCGTATCCTTCCTCTGTATCCAGTTCTGGCCAATCGCGCTTGTTCATGTGATGAAGCATGGCTTCGGCCAAAAGCTCTCCGCACGGCTTGGCAATCTGTAAACACGAGAGATGGTTATCTGTCTGGCAATTCTTGTAGTACACATTTTGGCCACTTTTTCACAAACCTTTGTTCCTGTAATGTCTTCCAACACGGTTTCAGCTGGACCACCACTATCACAAACGATGACCGGTCTTCTTTGATCGAGAGCCTCAATTGGAACAATACCGAAGTGCTCATTTGGCGGAGTGTAGAGAGCAGTATCACACTGTTGGTAAAGCTGGAACTTCACTTTGTCAGACGGTGATGGAATGAATGACACCAAGTCGGTCACATTCAGGTCCTGAAAACACTCGATTAAAAAATAATCTTAATAATCACTATTCGTACTCTGGCCATTTCTTGAAGTTGATCGTAGTAGATCCTACTTTCTGGAATGTGTGGCATGACTGATCCAGCCAACTGAACATGAAGATTGTATCCTTGCTGCTTGAGTATGGACGTCGCCTCGATGATGATATCCAATCGCTTCTCTGGCCAGAATCTGTTCATTGACAAGAAGGTGTAGACATCGTTCTTGGCACGCTCGGCTCTGCTAACCGGTCTATCAGACTAAAAATGGGAAATATTAGTTTTCAGAAAACGACTCTGCTGGGAATTACCGCGCTAACAATCCAGTCAATGTCGCATGGTGGGTAAACGACGCGAACTTTGTTTCTCTCAATGTTTGGCATCACTTTGATGAACTGGCTAGCTGAAAGAAACCTGATGTTGTGGCATACCAATTCTATAGCTATTACCTGTAAAGTTACTGTTAACGAAGATTTGATCAATCTGTCCGAAGAGTTCTTCCTCAACAATTCCGATAAGTTTGGCATACCATCTGTACAAGAAGAAGCGAGATGGTGTGACCAATTGTTGTGGGAAGTGGCAGTAGAAAAGAATTTTGCATTGTGGGAAACGCCATTTGATCATCGGAACACAACTAGAAAATGCTCAGAGTTGCATATGAGTCAAGAAAATTCATTTTACCTAGCAGAATGATCAATGATAGCGACATCTGGATTCAAGTTACTGAAAACCATGTGCCATCCGAGGGCAACGTTCTGAGACCACCAATCTCCTGGGTGAAGTTTCAGGCCAACCTCTCGAATTTCTGAAGCTCAAAATTGATTTTCCCAAAATCAGAATTCTCAAACTAACCAACTCCATCGAATGTGTGATTCTTCCAATACTCATCAATCATAGTTGTGAGCCAAGTGACACGATGTCCTTGTGAGACAAAATGTCTGATCAATGCAACAGTACACCGATCGGAACCACCGTTCCATTGTTCTGGATGAACAATAACCACGTGCATCTGAAACAGTCAATGTGTATGTGTGTTTTTCTCTCGGATTATGAGATCTCGTGGATGAATGAATCTTGTGAAAACTGAAGAATCGGATGCGCGAAGATAGGATCACTAGTGCATTCGAAACAGCGGGCCGACAAAAAGCCAATATAAAAGGAAAAGGAAGAAATGGGAACAATTTTGAGATGGCGAAAGGAGATGAGACAGATGGGGAAGAGGTGAAAGTCACGGAAAGTCACGGAGAAGTGAGAATATTGATTGACAGGATTGAAAAAAACACAAACAAACCTTTTTTGCGGTGATGTTGTTATTCAATGTGGAGCTGGACATCGGGACAAGTAGCGGACTCGTTGGAAGGGAGCTTCTTCTTATTTTCGACTCCTCCGAGCTTAAAATGACAATTATAAATGAATCATATCAGGAAAAAGCTCAAATTAAAAAAAAGCGAAAGTAATTTTAAAATCTTACCTGCTTCTCGCCAGCGACGGAAGTTTCGGTACAGAGCTCACGACGAACGAACCAGATGCAAAGTGAGAGTGGAACGGAAAAGAAAAGAGCGCAGGTGTAAAGAGCCAAAATCGAGTAGCGCTTTAGCTCGGAGAACATGAAGGGATAACTGACACTGTTCCCAGGGAAATGGAAGCAGCCGGCAGATGGATGGCGATAAAGCACAGTCGGACTGCGCTCTAGATGCGACAATAGACCGTCTATTCGATATCGAACACTGTGAAATGAGGGAAGACGGGATGAGGCGCAATTCGAGTCCTCGGAAAAGAAACTCCGCCCAGAATGTCGGCCAATACCGAAAATCTTGTTTTAAACAGAGTTTCACTCCGCCCTCAATGAAAGTCATCCCACTGCTTTCTCTCCGTCTCCCCCGCTTTTGGTCCGTGGGGCGAAGCGAACCTGATGAAGAATTTGAGGCTACAGATTAAAAACACGATCAAATTTTGAGATTCGGTGCGGCCGGGACGATGAACAATGTCTCAAAAGAAGTGCAAATCGTACGGATTCCGCACGTTTTTCCCGATGGCGTTGCACGTCTTCGCCGGTAAAAGAGAAACTTCAGAGACATGTAGGCTACGTTACGCACAAGTGAAGACGGCTATTCTGATGAGCCGATAAGTGAAGGGAAAGTACCGCTATACCTGGATAATTTCACAATGGAGTCAATTTAAATATTTATTGACCGAGTCCTAAATCAGAGCGGTTTGCTCTTGTAACTGCTAAGATGAGTAGAAACTTCAGAAAACCAAAAATTGAAATGCAAATCAAAAAAAATAATGCATATAAATCATGTTCTACTGAAAATCATGTAGTCCGAGAAGACGTGCATCCCATTTGATTCAAACAATTACAATTTTCGAAAAATTTGAGCAGTGGATTCTCAGATATCCTTGAAATTTTCGCAAGCTAACATTACTGTAGTTGTTACCATAATTTTCTGGAATACTTGTAATTCTCTTCATTTCACTTCCAGTTGTTTCAACACACAAATATTTTATTCAGGATTGATATTCATGACTAATAAATTTTTGCGACTGGTGTATTATGTGTTCTAGTCACGTCATGGCAGACAGAAACAGGAATGTAATATAGCTTGAAGATGGAAATTTGGATATGGCATTTCGGTTTTTTTCCTTTAACGGTGTATTTTTGCGATCTGCTCGTGTCATGCATAAATTTGAATCGAAATTCTTAGATTTTTAGTTTTCTCAATAGGTTGGAGACTTGCAGTTACAAAAATCTCATTTTTCTTCATTTCTTGCTCTTTTGATGTGATATTTTTGAAAAGCACACAATTTCTAATGAGTCGAGAATATTTTTAAACTGTTATAATACTTCTTTTTTCAAAGTTGAAAACTTGTTAATAAAACAAAACAGTTTTGTTAACATTCAGAAATAGGACCTAGAGTTCAATCTTGTACAGTTTTGACAGATTGTTTGAACAATTTCAATTTATCACTGACAGCGTTTGAGGTAGAACAGAATCCGTATTTTCAATTTTCTTAGAAACAAGCTTACATAGCCTATGATAAGTAAACGAGATACATCACGTACACTTTCTATTAAGAAAAATGTTCAAATGTTCAAAAAGAACCGCACATTCCAATCCGCCAGGGAGACTCGTTATTGTTTCTCTTCGGAGTTTGATTTTTCAGCAAATCCATGCAATCTAAACGGCAGATCGTGGACATTTTCATCAATCTACATTCACCTTGAAGCGTCGAATAGGATTCCAGTTTATGCCGTCTTTTTCCTAAAATGGAGAAAATGAAATTGAAGACAAGCTCGGCAAATGATGACGATCTTTGGATCTGATAAAATGCAAGCATGCGTTCAACGGACATACACTCATTCACACGCACGCTCTTTTAATTTGCGGCAAAACTATAAACGGTTTTTTGGACTTCAAGAAAGATGGCAGCTGTTGTTCCAGTTTTTGAATGTAGAATTTGAAATATTTTCTTCCTGATGTTAAAGGAAAACATTTTTGGAACCGATAGTAAAAGATCATTTAGTTTTTGTGTGCAGTATACTGCAACAAGTGGAGAACATCTTGTTTCCGAAGACTTGAACAAGTTTTCCCACGTTTCTTAAGCTCTGGAAGCGTGTCCAGGTTCTTTTTTTTTTCACATTCCGCTAACAACGGTCATTCCAACCATTTTCCGATCTTCTGTTCTGACCGTGTACCTCAACGGCCGTACTCGTCAGTTCCATCGATCTTCTCTCTCATTTCCCATCGCCACGATCTTGGATTCCTTTCATTTTTCTTTCTGCAAACTTTTCCGACGAATTGTACTTTTGTCAGACACCGCGTACCGCCCATATCTTTAAAATCTGGCATGGCTGGATGAAAGGGCAGGTTACATTGAAAAACGAGGGCAATTTGAGAGTTTGAAATGAAAGCGACAGCGACTAATTCGTTTTCAGAGCCCGATAAGAATCAAGTCACGGTCAGCAATGTCTTCTGCGAGCGATCCGGAATAATTGTCGTTTATCGGTCTTCTTTTTCATTTCCCGACAGGTAGCGGTAAATAGGAAGCACTCATTAACCCTAACCCGCATTCTCACTTTCTTCTCACAAAGTTCACTAGTGGTTTTTTTTCTGAAATGATTCGTTTTATTTTAAAATGAAAAGTGAAATGTGGTCTGAAAGGCAAGTGGTCAACATAAAAAAAACAAATCGATAAAAATGCAAGAAGGGAATGGCTATAGTCAATTTACAAATCAAAATTTTACAATCTG
The DNA here is from genome assembly GCA_002259235.3 of Caenorhabditis latens. Lineage (NCBI taxonomy): Eukaryota > Metazoa > Nematoda > Chromadorea > Rhabditida > Rhabditidae > Caenorhabditis > Caenorhabditis latens. The sequence continues at coordinate 14,539,929 of CM056097.1, read as the reverse complement.
CCCGTGCAAAGGGTGTGAGACAAAGAAGGAAACTATACGTATGGGAATGTTGAAACTGATTAGAAATGTGTCGAAAGGCAGCTAATACAAGTTTACGTTATGATACTATCACTGAAAATGAATAGTTTAGAAATTAAAATGAAAAGGATAAAAATGGGGAGGACATCTTTGGGAAAATTTCAAATCGGGGGGTTTCTAACCGTGCTCATAGAATTTCAACTTAAAGGAAATGGCTAATTCATTCACTTGGGAATCTTCTCCTCTTTCCGATAATAGAGACAGCTTTACCTTGAGTGTGGCGCACAACAGTTGGACGAATCACGTGGATGAGCAGTTCCGGAATAAAGGTTGCAGCAACAGTGAAATCACGTTGAGCTGGATTCAACTTGAGTTTGTGATCGTTTGTCGGTAGAATAGGTTCTCTCTCATTGATGTTCAGCAAGCAGTATCCGAGCCATTCGATCGGATTCGATGGTTTCACTTTTAAGTTTACAAGTTTTCGCAGAGCCTGCAATACGATTTATGAATACTCATATATTCAACATCAAATTTACCATTTTGAGAGCCACCTGAATATTATCGTAGAGATAAGCATCTGGAGGCTTGCAGGAGGGAGCGTGGCTCCATGCTTTCAGACACTCCGGTGACATCTCAGTGTTGAAATAGACAGAAACCGTCATTCGCTTGCTGAAAAACAGGGTTATGGGTAAGATTCTGTACTACTTGCGGTAATTCTATTTTTCTTACAAGGGAACCTCAGGGGGTCTCAAGTCAGGAATCTTTTCGATTTGCTACCCGGTATTAAGATCAACTTGATTAGGAATACCTCAAATTTTTGTTTTGTACTCGTCACTTGTTTTTGAGAGAATCCGTCTTCACTCCTGGTTATGGAAGCCATTTTTGGACTTAACAGGGCATAACCACAGAGATGAAACTTTGAGACTGTTTTTCTCACATTCAGCGGCAAGTCCACAAAACAAAAATTTGGGTTATGCCTATTCAATTCGATTCAAACTTGCGACCATTGAGGTTCCCTTGTTGTAGTTTTTGATGAATGCTTTATTTTTTGAAAGTTTGTGGAGTTTGAAATGCAAAGTTCCACTTTGATGACTCTTTCTGTTAGAACTTCGGAAGAAAACGAGAAATACTTACCTGTAGTCTTCCTCCTCGTCTCCGCTACCTTCCGACTCAGTACTCGAGTTGTCACAACTCTCTTGGTCATATACAAGTGGTGGGTAAGTTGGTCTTTTAGGCATGTATTTGTTGAAAGCATTCACCAGCTCGTCTTGACTGAATCGGGCCATTTTGTGACCTGAAAACTTAAAAGTATTACGGAAAACAGTAAAAGAAAAAGCCAGAAAATATAGTTAAAGTAAACGAAAAAGTCATAGGCGCAATTGTCCAACTGGAGTTCGTAAAGTCAATTTTAAACTCAAAATTTCTGAGAAAAACTTGCAAAACATCATTTAAAAAATATACAACTTTTCTTTACTTAACTAAAATGAAGATTCAAACGTGAAAAACCTTTTTTGGTAAAACCATTTAGCAAATAAAAGTGATATGAAGATAAAGAATCGATAAATCCTATGTATCATAAGCGTTCCTCGGCAAGGACACCAGTGATGCACACAAAAAGCGCACACACACGACAAAGACGTCAGCAATAGATGGCGCAAAGTATGCATTCGCTTACAATCACCCATTCTTCTTAAATTTTACGTCTTGTTCACAGAAAGAAACATTGAGGAAAGAACTGATTAGTTTGACATCACACGGCGAACCGCTCAATTTTTGAGATCAAACATTGATGATATTTGTATGATAAAACATGAAAGTGCCAAGTGTTTTAATACCAAACAATTCTCTAATACTGGAAATGTAGGAACGGGGTGTTTCAAACAGAGCAAAGAATTTGAATTGAGATTCTTGAAGATTCTGGAAACAAAACGTGTTTGGTGAGAAAACATTGCTCCGGTTAAGGCTCGAAATCATCGCATGCAGATTGTGAGACTGATCCCATGTCTAATGTGTTACAGAAGCACATCGATATCATGGAACGGTGAAGTTCAAGAATGATACCTAAGACCAACGTAAACACATAAAAATTGTTCTTCAACTCGGAACAAAGGAACAAAGGAATCATTCAAGTGACACATTTGAGTGACATTAACGAAATGTGACGAGTAAGCAGGGAATGAAAGTATAACTGCGTTTGTTGGTTGGAAATAAACTCGAAGTGACAGCTAAAGGAAGCTCTAGGGATCCAGACAATTGAATATAGACGATAGATAATTCAAGAACATCTGTCAGACTGAATTAAAACTCTTAGCTCAAACTGAGTAAGTATGATAACATAATCATGAAAGTAAAGAAAAGCAAAAATAGATTGCTCCCGGTGAGGCTCGAACTCACGACCTTCAGATTATGAGACTGACGCGCTGCCTACTGCGCTACGGAAGCACACCAAACCTTGAGACGTAGTGTCCCTAAGTAGTAGAAAATGAGAGAAACAGACAAAAAACGAAACGGCAAAGTCTGGGCCAAGTCCATGAAGAATTTATGTGGATCATTGTGCATGTGATTTAATTTATTCTGACTCAAAGAATTTTTCCCATTTTGACAACACAGAACTATTTATAGTAATCTTTATTTCAAGGCAATTTAAACCGAAATATATATTTTTTGAAAAGTTTGAAACCAATGGATGAAAATTAAATGCTCAAAAAGTAAGATGATTCCCACAGAAAATAAATGAGCCAGAGTATTTCATCAGAATGAGTTGGAATAGAGTAAAATGGAATAATGGAACATTGAAAAGCAATGAAGAATATCACAAACTGTCACAATTTCAAGTAAGAAGTGAAGTGAGGGTGGAAAGATTAAGGATAAAATGCTTTTTTTTGTAGTAAAAAGAAAGGAAAATTGATTTTTGAAATCAAACAGCGATAGTTTTTCGAGTGCAGATATAGAACAGAACGGTCACCGTTTTCTGGCAGTGATTTCAGGTGAAAAAGAAGGTTATGAAATAAAGTAGCACGGTGAGCAAAGGGGGAAGCAAAGGATCAATAGTCAAAATCCAAAATTTACCAACTTTAAAGATTGGCCTTTCGTATTTCTGAGTTCAATTGAATATTCGAAGAATTGAGAACATGGAAAGGTCATGTAAATTAATGCATAGTTTGGGATAAAGTGAATTTGGGGGATAGAGACTCCAATGGAGGGTGGGTAACGGGATAAAGCAGATGACATCAAAATTTTCTCTCAAGAACTTGTATTTCTCAAAAGATATCACAACACATAGGGGACCTAGATGAAACCAAAATATTTGATTATATGAATTTCCGGTGATTAATTCTCATTTATGACAACGATGAGTGTGGCTTGGCTGCTAGCTAGGCGATTCGTCTAGTGACGTGGTACCCAGATGGTGTTCTGAGATTCACGGCCAATGAGAGAGTAGACTCGGGCGAGAACTTCATTTGCACTGTGGACGTTGGAAATCTCATCTGAAAATGTTCATATAATAATAACTTTGCTTAATGTGATTTTTATGATATTTCAACTTACGAGTGAATAAGTCTCCGAAAGTTTGCTCGATTCTCTGGCATCTCGAGTATTGTGCTTGTGCCTCGTCTTCACTCATTGCACGATCATCCTGTCGGGTGGAAGCAAGTTGGGTGTCCAAGTCACTGAAAAAAGGTATTGAGTGAATTGGTTCTATCTAGACCAGGAAAACTAACAGAATCTGCTTTGGTGAGTTGAGTTTGACAAAGATGGAAATTGGTTGAATGTTAGCATTTGTCTGGAGTCTTCTGATAGCATTTCCACTGACATCCAAGATACAGTGTTTTCCTTGACTGGCCACATCTTTGACACTTTGAATGCTGGTTCCATATAGATTGTTCTGGAACTGTCCTGCCTCAATGAACAAGTTATTCTTAACATCCTCTTCCATCATGTGCTTATTCACAAAGTAGTAGTCACGTCCGTGGACCTCACCGTCTCTTGGTGGGCGTGATGTGTCTGAAAATTAAAGATCAATAGACGTTGTTACTCCTGCCTACTGGAACTTACGTGGTACACAGCTACTGAATCTTGCTGGGTCACGGTTGACAAGTTCGTCATTGATTCTGTCTTTAAGCGCTCCAAGAATGATGACTGGACGGACATAGTTGATCGCCTGTTGCTCAACAGCTTGGTATGAGAATACTGGCTCTTCGGTAACATTGTTAGTCTCTTCAGCAAGATCGTTGAGTCTGTCGGTACTCTTAACGAATGGGAACTTTCTGGAGAAGGAAAGCTGGCTGCGGCTTCCTCTACGGTTTTCTAGTCCAGTGCTGCTGGAGTTTCTTCCAAGGGATTGTGATCCAGAGTTGAAGTTGACTTGCTTTCTACGGAGTCGTTCTCTCTTCTCCACACGTTTCTTTGACGGAATCACTCCTTCTGTGGTCTCTTCTCCGTTATCAAGAACTTTTCTTGCTGTCCACCATTCATCGTCAGATGAGTTGATGATATGAAGGATATCTCCATAGTTGAATGCCATTGATCTGTGTGGTGGAACTGAGTTCTCGCGGGATGGGTCATAGTCAAAGAGGGCTCTGAAACAATTTCAAATTTAATTAAGAATAACGTTTAGAAAGTTCATACCTGACATATTCTGACTTTCTGCTCAAAGTTCCCATTCTGGACTGAGAAATGACGTCGTTTCTGAGCTTCTCAATTTTCGACTCAAAGATTTGATAATCTTGTGGTCTGTACTGAAGAGTAAGGTACACTGGGTTTCCAACGTTTCTGAGAGCCTCAGCTGCTTCTCTATGAGTGGCATTTCTCAAATCAACTCCATTCACTTCAAGGAGAACATCTCCAGTCTTCACATTCCCACTGAGGTCAGCAACTCCGCCTGGGAGAACAAAACTGATGTAGATTGGTTCGTTATCTTCTCCTCCAACAATGTTGAATCCGAGTCCATTCTGTCCTTTATTCAATTGAACTGGTCTTGGCTCAAGTGGAATGGCAACTGGTGTTTGGGAGCTGTAGCTGGTATTTTGTGGAGCTCCGTAGGAAATGTGGCTCTGGGATCCCATAGAACGGTTGTAGTCTTGGACGGAGCTTGCTGAAAACATAAGTTATTAGTTGCGATCCAACGTTATCATCTTTTCTGAAAACTTACGTCTAAGGATTGGAGTAGTTGGATTGAACTGCTGGCTAACTGAATCACTGAAAATTGGCCCATTTCCCTTCTGAACCAACAGACGGACACGATTTCCAGTGTTTTTAAGAACATCAACAGCATACTCGTGAGTGACATTAATCAAAGAATGATGATCAACTTCAAGAATCTTATCTCCAACTCTGAGTCTTCCATCTGTATCAGCTGCTCCCTCCTCAATAACTTTTGTAACATAAATGTCAGTATCTCCCTTGACATGTTCGTTTCCATTTCCACCGGCAATAGAAAATCCAAGTCCGCGTGCTCCCTAAAAACAAAAGATACAGTTTTCTATTCAAAAAAAGTGTCACCAACTTTGACCAGATCAATGACTGTCGTATTCGGTCGTGTGGAACGGTATGGAGCGACCGCTAATTGGCTCAATGATCCGTGATGAACTGGTGGCGGTGGTGGTGGATGCAATGGAGCCGATGGAGAGTGAATAGCGTGTTGCAAGTTGCCGGCGCTCACGGATGGTGTGATTCCGCTGCGGAGGTAGGATGTAGATCCTCCAAAGTTTCCACCAATTGGGATAGTGACATCATCACGACGAGGGCGCTTCAATGTGAGCGTGACAACATTTCCGGAGCTTTTGAGAGCATTGACAGCAACCTCGTGCTTTACATTCTCGCAGATTGTATTGTTCACCATGATGATAATATCATTCTTTCTGGAAACTATCATGTTGTGGAGACGGGTCATTAAAAGATAATCATCTTACCTCATACGGCCATCAGCAAGTGCGGCACCTCCTTCAATAATATTAGTCACATAAATTGATTTATCTCCGTCTTCCGTTGGTTGGTCCGTGCCTATAATGAGATAAGTTATGTCATAATTATCGGCTGAGTGCGCATACCTCCAGTAATCGAGAATCCAAGGCCAGTGTGACCTTTCTCCAAGACAATATTCTCAATCTCCCATTTGCGGCCAAAGTCATCAATGATTCCGGTGTGCTGAAAATTGATGTTGGATTCAAATAACTATTTAGAAAACAAGTACCTCAATGGTACGTCTCTCAAGTCCACTTGGAGTGTCAACTGTTCTTGTGGTCACTTCCTTCCAAGTTCCATCATGGCTGGTCTGACGTTGACGCTCATGAAGATAATGTGTGCTGGATGAGTTGTATGGAGAAGACGAAAGTCCGTTAATGAGTCCATTTCCAAGTCCAACAGTTTCAAGATCTCCTCCGTTCAAATATGAGAAACCTCCGCGGTCTCTGAGCTGAAATTGAAACTATGAATATTGAAAAAATTTCCCTGAAGTATTTCTTACATCTGAAACAAGTGGAGTGGTGCTTGAAAGATTATAGTTTGATGTGGAAGTCGTTGTGGCTGCTGCACGGTTGTTGTAGAGAAGTGGTTGTGCATCCAGTTTGTCACACATACGTTTCACTTCATTCACTTTCTGTGCATATCCTTTTCGATCGCTGAGCAAAGTACCTTCGTACAAGTCATGAATATCGATCAACGTGTGCATCAACTGTGACTTAAAGGTGTTGATGAGTCTTTCCACGCTGCTTCGGAGCTCTTCATCCGTGTGTCTGCTGAGTGTCAGGAAGTACTCCTCCAGACGCTCTATCGCCTGATGCGCTCCTGCAAAAAATTAATTTCCAATTAGTATTGTAACTTTTTGTTTGACAAGCGCTTCTCATTTGATCTCAATGACATTTTGAACTAAGTCAAAGTACTATGTATCAATGTTTCATATTCCCTCCGATGAATCATTTTGCGGCAAAACATGGTCAACAAAAAAGTTATCATGCGCGCCTCTACAATCGACATATTTTCTTTCCCATCCTTGCAAATAACGATGAGTCATCTCCGAGATGCGCGCACCTCAATTCCCTCTTTTCTCTTCTTTTCGGAATGTACAAGACTAGCCCGGAAAGTCGTCGCGTTGAATGTCGAAGAGACCCCCGGTCGGACTGTCGGACACGTACGCGCACCATCACAAACAGATTGTTTTCTTTTTGCCCTCCATCGTTTTTGCCTTCTTCTTATTCTTCCTCACTGCGTCTTCTTCTTCTACTTCGTCTTCTTATACAAATATAATGTTTGCACATTCAGAGACGCATCCTCGCCACCACCATGCGCGCCAGAAAGCATTCAAAGGTTGGAGAAGAGAGAGGGCTCCGAGTAGTGTGAACTTTTTCGAAAAACGTATACACAAAATTATTACGTATATGTATGTGTATCGAGATGTATTTGTGTCAACACGAAACGGCATGAGGTTGTGGAAAGAAAAGGGTGGCCGTATTTGGCAGTTTTCAGAGGTGATAAGAATTGAGAGATGCGATCATCGCATCGGAGTCATAAGAAGAAGACGAGGAGGTAGATGTTGTGTCTCGGCTAATTCTGGTCATTGTGACATTGAGTTTAACGACCACGGCGACGGTAGAAGAATGGTTTTAGTGATAATTGGTTTGTGGATGGGGGGAAAGTCGTGAAGAAAGAAAACAAATGACGCAACGAAACCAATAACCAAAGTTGACAACTTCTTATGGTGATTTCTGGTAGTTGAAATTGGTCATTTTGTACTAATAACCATAGTGACCCAGATTTTCATTTTTCCATTTTACTGTCTCTTTTTTTCAAAACTCACTTTCCGATGACTCGACGGACATGCTTCCTTCGGTGATGTTTCCAATCCCACTGCTATTTTTTCGATGCTTGTCGCTGAAAATGAAGAAAATGATTATTGAGTCAAGGTTTAGCGCAAATTAGAAAGAAAATGAAATAATCAGGAGGGGGTTTACTATTTCAAAAACAGAGCCACGAGAAAAAAAGAGACGATGGAGACAAAAAGGAAAACTGTGCGGTGATAAGACATAACTTATCAGAAAGAAACAAGAATTTACGGCAAACACACACACACACACACACAGGCAAGCCGCCAGCGAGTTTGTTTTAGCGAACTTGATGTAAATAATAGAGAAGACAAGATGCAGAGCAACAGAAAGCACCTAAGGGATTGAAATTTTCGGGAGAGAAAGGGGGGACAAATTCCGGGGGAAAATATTCATAAATCCATCGTGGAAAAATGGTTGAATTTCTCATACATAGATGGCATTTGGTATCAAATTACTATTCTGAGAATGTTGGGTCACGTATACTTTTTCCCTCTGCATTTTTTGGTCTGTTTCACAAACAACTATTGGTAGGAATCAGTAGTTTGGAAGACGAAAAATAAATATCCCCTTTGCCTTCCTCCTCCGGGCGGGTCGCATCTTACTCCTAGATTAGTATCTACCGAAGGGACTCAGTGAGAGAGCGAATGAGATCTGATAGATATGCTTGAGTGGAAGAAGAGGTAAAAAAGAAGGGCGTTTGAGTATAAACGGTGGGGTCTTCACCGTTTATTGGACACCAACCCCCGCTATGCGGATGGTTTTATTATAGGATGGAGGCACGGAAAGGAGCGAACCGCAACCCTTTCTCCGACAACGGAAGATGGTTGATGTGTTGGAGTGCCACGGAAAAAGGGTTGGTGTCGGAAGAAAAATAGAAATAAAAGGTGATGATAATCTAGATCTTAAATTAGATTTCCTAATTCACTGTTTCAGGTTATGTTAAGTTAATAGCATATAACTGGATTCACTGAAACTGTTCCTAGGTTCGCAAATCTGTGGTCTGATATGTAATCACAAAATTAACACGCTCTAACAAGCCAAGAACTTGAAAAAAAAGTCATCCGTATCAGCTCAGCGGACAAAGTCTGCTTGTCACAACTGTAGTGGTACAAGAATGGTCAGAAGGACAGGAAGACACCACCTTAGAAAAAACAACACTAACTTATGAGTCACGCAGTGTGAAATTATATTCAACATGTACAAGCCAACGGGACATTAGTCACGACATGCGGGAAGAAGAGGATAGTTGAAAAAGAGAGAGAACATCTATTGTACGAAAACATGTAAGGAACAAATGAGAGCGCGCCAAAAAAGTGCCTGTGTGGGAGGCGAACACACTGGTATTTCGAAATTAGAAAAAATCGACAGGAATATGCAGATTTTCTGCATTTGAACATGTGGCATACGTGGTGTGATACGGAGTACATAATATGTCGAGTATATTTTCACTGATCCCTCAAGAAAAGGACTATTTGGATGGAAAGAATGTTTAATACTAACGGAAGCAAACTTTAGTCTGTGAATGTTGAGTTTGAATTTCTTATGCACTATTCTTCCAAAAAACTTATGATTTCACGACTAGTAAACACTGGAGTACAAAAGTTTTGTAAAACAAGACTGCGCCAAAAATGGAAGTTACTGTCTAACTGGAATGTTAGAACACCGAGGGTGAGATGACAAACATCGAATCAACAATTCGATCATGGGGGCAGTGAGAAGTAAAATAGAAAAAAAAAGAGACACAAAAGGGAAGAGCAGCGGTAAAAAAAGGAACTGTGAATCGATTGATTCTGTATTCAGAAACAGAGCGATTGCGTGGAATGGGAACCAAACGACGATCAAACTGCTTACATGAGAGTGGTTTCTCTTGCGATGGCCATAAAATCGGAGGCCCCAAGAAAGAAGTAGAAGACAACGAGAGCGGAGAAGCAGAAAAGGGGGTGCTGGTTTTGCTGCCCCAAGATAATAGTTTCTCAACAAATATTATCATGACAAACAATCGGTACGATGAAAATGCGACACTGTGTTGGAGATCAAGTGTCATTAGAAACGGAAATGAGTCAACCATTTTCGACTAATGAGCTGGAGCGTTCAAGCGGTGCAATCTTGAAAGAAATGGTTACAAAACACCTATAGATAGCAAGCTCTTTGAAAATGCCGTTTGATATATTGGCGGAAATATGGAATGGTGTGCATGAAAAGAGAGAGGTTGGCTATTGATAAGGTGTGAAACGTGTGAAAATATGGGAGTAAGATGGGAGATAGAATAGTATTGACAGTATGAAGACAGACAGAGGCAACGATGCGTAGAGAGAAAATGCTTACGCATCTTTTCTTCCATCTTCCTCTCTGTGGGGGACTTTCCAAGCTGACAAATAGTTTTGCGCATTCTAAAAGGAAGATCATTCACAACGTTAAAATTGGAAACAGCAGGAGGTCTCAGCGACCTGTATTACGATACTTTGGCTAATCACTAGAACCAAATTAATGCCAATGTCAATGAATCAGAATAAACATAAAAAGAAAAACGAATCTAGATATGAATTGGTTATGAAAAAAGTCAAGATGAAGTGAAAGTCTGAAAATTAATAAGTAGACTAATAAAACTCAGAAATACGCGGAAGGAGAGAGAGGAGTTAGAGATGAAGCGAAAAAAATAATTTAAAATGAGCGTCGACCGTGGATAATGTAAAGATGTTTGAAGGACATGGTTTTAGTGATCACTAAGGAGGCACCCACTCACTATTCCCAACAAACATCATGGAAAATGAGAGACTGTGCGAGGTGAAAGCAGCATGGAAAGTCGGAATACTATGGAAGAAAAATAGAAAAATAGAAAATTGGCGGAGAAAACACAAGGATTATGAATGGTGTCTCTTATTTTTTCTATTTGAATAAAACCTGGACCGGTCACTTATTTCCTCGTTTTCTTGTCTCTAGTTGTTTCTCAAACAGCTCTTTTGCCGACTTACAATCACCTCTTATCTGTTGGCCGACTTGTGTGGAGCCAAGTGAGCCACCTGAGACAAATCATTAAAACATTGAGAGAAACATGAGAAAAATGGGATAACAACGGAGTATTTTTTATCATTTGATTTGAAAATTGTCTCATTTGAGAGATAGATTGAAGAACAATTGGTTTCAACCTCTAAATTCATTGAAAACGGTCATCAATTGTTTGAATTGGGCTCCGATTAGAGCTACTTCCATATCAATCAGGTACTAAAAATAGCTCATTTTATCGTTTTAATGAGAGAAAAAAGAAAAAAGATAGTAGTTATGAAGATTAAAACTTCCAGAAATAGCATAGACTGCAGCAGGGAGACGTTTAATAGCAAAAACTAAATGGGTACTTTTTACTTTGTTGTTTCGTCTAACATATGGAATCGAATAAAAGTTGAATGCAAACAAACCAGATAACACGAGAGATCAAGAAAACGGAAAAAAGTGGGACCTCATGTTTTCACTTTCTGTGCTCAATGCTATCTGATCAATTATTGTTCTGGCAACTGATGACCCTGTTTTCATTTTGGTGTCAGAACTCATTGCTATCGTTTGAAATGCAACTGGAAACGTTTTTCTGAAAAAATCAGCAGAACGGGCGGTTTTTATTGATTGAACCAAACAGGGAAGAAATATTCACGGACTCAAAAGTGCAAATAATAACGTATATTTAGCAACCAGAAATATTGGAGATTTAGTTGAAGAAACAAATGCTACATATATAAAAATTCAACAAGAACTTAAATAAACTCTCTATTCAATATTTTCCTAAGTCGTCTATACAATTCATTTGATTTTCATAAAAATTTTCAGAAAATTTCATCACACAGAAAAAATTTCATCTTTATGCCTAAAAAATATCTGAAATTGGTTACTGTCTTCATTTCACAGATTTCAACAGTTGAAAAATCTCATAAACTATGTTTACCGGTTCAAATAAGTTAGTTCGAATACAACGAAGGAAGAGGAAAATCCCAAACTCATTGGAGCATAAGAAAATTCATATGTTTTCTGTCTTGAGAACTACTCTAGAAGCTTAGAGCTTGAGAAAACCCAGAAAATGTGAATAAACACGCTAGTACCAAATTTGGAAACCCAACAAAAGCAGTCTGCGGATGGTGGTGCCGGTAGGGAGGTAATGGGCCGCAGCTCGGATTAAAGGCGCGTCCTTCCTAACGACAGGCAGAAAACAAGGTGAAAAAGAGGAAGACCGGGGCAGGTAGAGGTCACCATCTTTGGACAAACGTTCCTCTTACAACGAACCGTGGTCCCCCTCCTCATCTCTTCACTCACTTTTCCTCACAGCAGAACGGTTTGTAGAGGGAAGAGAGAGGGAGGAAAATGAACCAGCGGTCATTCAAGAAGAGCGAGAGATCCACCGGGACCACGTCAGGTGTGTAGAGACGCTGAGACTCATCGGATGTAGATATTGGACGCTTCAGAGACAAACAGACACCCAAACGCTAGCGGCACACACACACTCACCTCACCACCAGACCCTCGTACACAACACACCGTCAAGTGACGTGTTTGACTCTACCTGTCTGCTACTCTCTTTCATTTACCTTCTGCTCTAGAGAGGTCATACTTATCGTTGAAACCTCCCCGGTGACCTTGCCTATCGTTGTGTCTTTTAACAACCCCCTTACGGATGAACACCGTTCGGCATGAGTGGAATGCACGTCCGTATGAAGTGTCGAAAACTGCAACATTGGCAGAAACACGGACAAAAATACGGCCTTGGTGAAGTCGGATGAGAATAAGTGGTTGAAGAGAGATAGAGAGGATGAGCGGATTTGGTAGTTGGAGTGTATGAATCTAGAAAGTAAGCAGACGAATAACGATAAAAACAGGTAGAAAAAAGCTTGAGGAGTTCTGAAGAGGAAAATGGAAAAGCGAGTGACAGAGGAATAGAAGGGAAAACCCGAATCCGATGTAATAGTTTAGAAACCCTTCAATCTTGGATAACTGTAAATTCGGGTAGCATACAAATCCCCGTCTAAAGATTGTAGTGACTCTTTCACTTGGCCCTCTTAAGTTTTGAAAAAAAGTAATAGTCATGTTTAGCTTGATATAGAGAAAAAACCACGGGAAAATTTAGGGACCCATTTGCAACAAACGATTGATTTAGTCTTTTTACTTACCTTATAGAGTTTTTCAAAGTTCGCTAGTTCGGTCCTTCAAATACAAAAATCTTCAGAGGGAATAAGTTGGTTCAAATAAATTCGGTTTGGTGTGTACTATCATAGCTGAATGACTATTCTGAACCTATCTCCTTGTCTATTTATGCCGTTTACCGCATTTGGTTCCGCGCGGTACTGGCACCACACACGTCATTGTTTACTATTGTTGTGAACGCCATCCTCTTTTATTTGAACGGAAAGAAGTGACGTCAGTTTTATTCATAATTAGAAGGTTCCGTTCATTTGGGTACATAATATGAATCATTGTTTTCGATCTGGGTCAGGTATTTACTCCTTCTACCGTTACTGTTTGGCATCTGTTCTTTTCACATGATGTCATCTCAGTATGTGTCATTTGTAAAGTTTTGTACATAATTATTTGGAAATAATGTTGTCCATGGATTTGGGCACCATAGTTCAGTTGCACAAAACTCCCGGACAAAGATTCCTTCGTTTTCGCCTCCAATCTCTCGGTCACACAAACAGTTAGTGTGGAGCTTTGAGCAAACGAATGAGTTGAAAGACAATAGCCTAACTGTCAATAACAGAGTAAGGAAGCGCCAAGAAGCATCTCATCCGTTCTTCCAAAGTATGTCTCAACTATACAATGTGTTGAATCAAAATTGCTTATTTATTCGGAAACGTGGGAATACATGAAACAAAAGTAAGAATAGTGAAGGTGTTATAAAAATGTCAAGCTAAAATCATGAAACAAGAATGTATATCATATAAATTCGATAAAAAAAAGGAATTTGTGTAGATAAGTGTAGAAAAATCGAAGAAACTACTAATTTTGAATGTATTACTGCATGCCACCAGTCGATTCAAGAATGACTCTTCCGCGTTGATCAACTTTAACAACCTTTGGAGTGCCTGGCTCCACGGTTGGCTTGACTCCACGTTTCGGTGCCTTCCATGGTCCCTTTCTTGGCACCATTTCGATACATTCCGGAATCGGGCAGACACTGAAATCAGAATTTTTATGTTTAAGAGAAACAAATGTTATGAGATCACCTGTAGCAAAGAGTACATCCAGTACAGTCATCTTCGGTGACATGTGGTTGATGAGTAACAGAGTCAAAAGTAATTGCTTGGTATCCAGAGTCATTGCAAGTCATGTAACACTTTCCACAGTTGATGCACATATCCTGAAATTGGTAAAATAAGAACTGATTACTTTGAATAACCACTCACGTCATCAATGATAGCCACTTTTTGTTGTTGGTTATCCAAAGTAACATATGGACCGATTCTTGGGAGAGCCTTACCAATGACGTCTTCAACAGTTGGAACATTAGAGACTTGAGTGTCAGGTCTCGAAGCGAAATGATAGTTCTCAGTATCAAGAAGGTTGGTTTCAGAAAGCTTGATGGATTCAAGCTTCTCACGCTCATCTCTGAACTTTCCGAAGAATGGAAGATTCTTCTGTCCTTGAAGCAATATAGGTTTTCCCTTTTGGTGCTTTGGAACTGGTGGAGATTGACCATCCCAATCCTTGAGAGATTCAGCTCCAGACAAGTAGAGGAGAGCTTTGAGTCCAGTGCAGTAGTCTTCAACGACGGTGAAGTCCTGGTTCTGTACAGCGGAGCAGACTTGAAGGACCGATGCTCCAGCCATTAAGAATCCAAGTCCTGTCTCAGCACTTTCAATTCCTCCGGTAGCCATAATTGGGAATCCGTCAAGTTCATTCGCAATGGAAGATACAGCCTTCATAGCGATTGGACGGATGGCAGATCCAGACATTCCTCCGTAGGTGGTTCTCTTAGCTGCTCCGATTGCTGGCCAAGCATTTCCATCAGCCTTCATGTGCATCAAGGATGAAACTGTGTTTGTTGCAGTGACTCCACTGGCTCCTCCGTCTCTGGCAGCTCTAGCAATCTCACGAACATCGGTAATGTTTGGTGTCATTTTCGGGAAGAATGGAATCTGGAAAATTTCATTGTGCCATGTTAAGTTTCAGAAAACAATTACCTTCACACAAGCGCGAACCCATCTGCAGATCTCCTTGACAATTTCCGGACTCTGTCCACACGCTAAACCCATTCCTTTTTCTCCCATACCATGAGGGCAGGAAAGATTGAGCTCGAGAATATCAGCTCCAGCCTCCTCACTCTGAGTAGCAAGTTCAACCCAGTCAGCCTTGTTGTAGGTGCACATAATGGAAGCGACCACTATCTTTGTTGGATGATCACGCTTTAACTCTCTAATGCATTGAAGCCAGTATTCAGTAGATTTCTCAGAGATCAACTCAATGTTCATGAATGATCCTTGGTTTGGTCCGTAGACTGGTCCACTGGTAGATCCGCGGACAATACGTGGAGACACATTTGTGACCAAGTCCTTATCCAATCCGTAGGTCTTGGTGAGAATGAATCCCCATCCTTGCTCAAAAGCACGACGACACATCGGTCCGGAGGTGGTAGGTGGGGCAGAGGCAAGTCCGAATGGATTCTCGAATTTCACTCCACACATATCAACAGAGATGTCGACTTCATCGATTGGAGTGAAGAACTTTGGAAGCTCTGGGAACTCCGATACAACATTTCCGTGAAGAGCTTGAATGTGGCGATGCATGTTCCAGGCGGCAATCTGAAATACAAATTGAATTCAGGTCCCTCAGCCATACCAAACTACCTTTCCATCATTGACAGATTCGACGGTAGTTTCAGCGA
This sequence comes from Caenorhabditis latens, assembly GCA_002259235.3. Lineage (NCBI taxonomy): Eukaryota > Metazoa > Nematoda > Chromadorea > Rhabditida > Rhabditidae > Caenorhabditis > Caenorhabditis latens. The sequence goes on along the minus strand of CM056097.1, from coordinate 14,524,230 downwards.
TTCCTGCGACGTCTCCACCAGCGAACACCCATTTCTCAGATGTTTGTTGAGTAACTGGATCAACTTCAATTCCACCCCACTTGTTCAATTGGCATGGTTGAAGGGCCGATAATACTGTAATAGTTCAATGACCAATCTAAGCTTTTATCCAACATGTTTTTGTAATGAATCAGAGACCAACAACTGTTTGTCACTCAAAAAGTCAAAATTTCTTTTGCAATGATTGAAATCTACAAAGTCAACTGGAATAGTTCTTTTGAAAGGGAGAAAAAAAACCGCCCGTACTAACCTGCGTCTTCTTTCAACGTGGATCCAAACGCGGAAATCACGTAGTCGCATTTCAAGATAACAATCTGTTCCTCATCCTCGTACCTGCAACGAAATGACAAATTTCACTTGTGAATTTCACTTATTTGCCCTCATTTCACACTACTCACCATTTGCCGTTGTCGTCTTGTTCGGTTTTGTTGAATTCGATAGAGACAATGCGGCCGTCTTTCACGTTGATCTTGCGTGGTGCCGAGAATGGAAGGAATTCGCATTTCTCTTCTTTAGCAGCTTCCATCTGAAAAAGAAAAAACGGGAAATTGGATTTATGATATGGGAAATACCTCTTCTGGTACAGCACGAATTCCAGTAAATCCTTTACGGAACGCAATAGTAACACGGGAGGCTCCACAACGGAGGGCAGAAGTAGCACAGTCCATGGCTGTGTCTCCGGCTCCAAGGACAACAACACGTCCTCTCATGGTTGGGAGTGGAGTACGCTTGCATCCACACATACCTGAAGTAAAAAATTCAATATGGGCACAAGTTATTGAATAATACCTGGTTTACTAGCAGCTGCAACGGCCGGAAGATAGTTCTTACTGGTGTAGAATCCATTTTCAATTGTAAGTCCCTCGAAAAGTGGATCAATCTTTGGTTCTGGGTTTCCGATTCCAATGAAAACTGCAACTGCTCCTTGCTCCTGAAATTAAAAAATATCATTATCTTATCATATCGAAACCAAAACCTACTTTCAACTTGTCAAGAGTGATGTCCTCCTTGCAAAGGGATCTGTTGGTTTCGATCTTGACTCCAATATCTCTGGCAAGTTGGATCTCAAAGTCGACAACATCATATGGGAGACGGAATTGTGGGATTTCAGCGGATGAAAGTCCACCAATGTAAGCACGTTTTTCGTAAATAGTGATGTCAGTGTATCCGAGACGAGCCAGGAAAGAAGCACATGAGATACTGGCTGGCCCACATCCAATGAGAGCAATTTGCTCCTTGTGAGAGGCATTACGGTTTTCGCGAATTTCCTTGGAAACGATTTGACGGACATTCATCTGTTTGAAAACCTGCAAAAATCTATATTAATTTATTCGAATTATCAAGAAAGACTACTGACATCACAAGCATATTGCTGAAGTCCTCCGATGTTGATAGCTCCTTCTTCACTGGCTTGGAGGTTACATGAACCAACGCAGAGATCCGAAGTCGGACAGATCATACCACAGGTAAGACCCAATGGGTTGTCAGACAAAATTTGACGGGCGGCTCCGTAGTAGTTCTTGTTTGAAATACTCGTGATGAAAGCTTTGATATCCAGTTGTGTTGGGCAACTTTTTTGGCATGGGGCATCCGCACATTTCAGACATCTGAAACACAATATAATAGATCTTTATCCCATTGGCTGCAAAAAATGTGTTCTTTTGGTTTCTACTTTTTTCTATCACCGCGCAAAGAGGTATATCAGTATCAAATCAGAAAAGTGATTTCTCATAGATCACTACGTCACTGTCACGAAAACAATGAAACAGTGTGATTTCTGTACATGCCTCATGGCTTCTTTCAGTGCTCCGCGTTCGCTGAGTGTTGTATGCTTGATGTCACGGAAGTCATTCTTGAGTTTGGATTCTCCGCATGTCTGAAATATCATTTTTTGTTTGAGAACTTTATAAGAGATTGTTACCGCTCCGCATCCCTTCTCGTCGTTTCTCTTCCAGTTATGCTTGTTTTTCTTGGTGACAGCACTTGGGATAGCATTAGCCTTCGACTGAACTTTCGGATTCAAAATGAGAAGACTCTGGAAACTTTTTTGTTGATATTTTGAAGTGTGCCTGTTCTATAATACTCTTAAAAGTTCAATAATACTTCAAGTGGAAAGTTTTAATGTTACATGCCAATCTCTCTTGCAGAAGATCAAAGGTTTCTCTAAAAGGTTGCTATCAGGCTGCACGTGCATGTCGCACGTGCGCTGGTTATCGGACAGTCTTATCGGAAAAATTGATTGGCGAAAAGAAGAAGGCATTGGGTTAGAACTTTGTTTTAGTACTTCAAACATGTTTGACTAAATTTAAATTCTACCTCAATATCCGGAGAGTCCTTGCTGAGAAGTGGGAGATTAGCATTTGGATTTGAAGTGTTGGGTGTCGGAGTCATGGCTGAAATATAAGACAATCTATGGATTACTGTAAGAGAAAAAGTTGAAAGAGTAAGAGGTTATGCTCTTCATTGTTTTTGATGTAAAGAAATGTCTACTAGCTGTGAAAAAAACTAGTCTCGACAATCAGAATAGCATTACAAAAAATTGAAAGTACAAGTCACGAATGTAACAGAAAACGGCAGAAAACATTTCACGGCAGCAGGCAGCGCATCGTCTGACCAATAAATGAGCGGGGACTGTATGAAAGAAAATGAGAACTGATAAAATAGGAGAAAAGAGAAGGTAATGAATGCCGAGATTGTATCAACGAACAGAACTGATAAGATTACAGCCGATTTTCCCATATACTGCAAAGCATTGAGGCGCCACGTGTTCATTTATCAGGTTCTTGTCACTCGGTTGGAAAAGATGAAATGATAAGTCTGCGTATCCTTTTTATTTTCAAAGCAGGTTCATTGTATCATGAAGAGTGATATTATACACTATCCTCGAGGTGATATTTTTGATACCGATTGGAGAAATGAGACGGAGAAAAAGGGTTGGAGAGTGATTATAGTCGCGTGATTAGATATTATCAAAAAATACAGATCATGGTAGAACTTTTTATTGAGTAGAAAAATTCAATACGCGTAAAGACCATTTAAACAGAATACACCACAGAGTTGACTAATAAAAGTTTGATTCTGGACAATGGAAGAGGGGGGAAAATACTTTTTTGATCTCTAGAACTGAGAAAAACTGCAGAGACATCAAATAACGACAGTCAACAAAGACATAGAGAGCCCGGGTCAATAAAGCAAAAATGAGAGGATAAGATAGTAAGAGAGGGAGGGAAGGTGCGCGGTATGGGTACCTCCACCCTCTGTCCTGTGTGGTCCAAATCGATAGGACACCACTTTTGTGTTGTCTTGGGTAAGGCTCATTTGCTCTTAGGAAGGGGTTAGGTCAAGTTTTACAACTGGTCGAAAACCGTTTTGAACCGTTAGGTGAATGGCGAGGGCATTTACAAAAGAGAGATCACAAATCAAAAGATCAGTTGTATTTCTTTCTCTCTCAATTTTTTTCTCACCGCGTGTTTCTTCTTACACCGTTGCCGAAATACAAAATACTGTATTCGTTCTTCTCTATTTGACAATGCCCTCGCAATACCTGCACTTCGGTCTCAAAACTATGTTTTCAATAGATTCTGAATGTATATACTCGTAGTTTCTAACTTTGGGAAAGATTTTGTGAATGTCATTGTTTCAAAGCAAATGGGAGAGGAATCTCAATGAATGAGTTGAGGGATTGTTCCTGAATAAGTAGAAGAAATGGGGGTTGGAGATCAATTGGTCAATGTGGAATATGTCTATAGAAGATTGGTTTCAGTTATGAAATGATTTTGAAAACCGCTCGAATGTCGGTCGCTCCAATTGATCCACCCTGAAGCACCGAGTGAGAAGTTGTAAAATTTCATAGTTAAAAACTGTTGGCATCAATGGAACGACCTGAAAATAAGTTACTTTTTTGAATCATTCTCAGTGTCTTATAATCCTACCCCATTTGGTTGTTGATCCAAGAGAGCACACGCGTTATCAACTATCTGCTCATTGGTTAGTTCCTCGTAAGGACGTTGTCGACATTGATAAGCCATCTCGTACACTGTTGTAGCCACGGCCCAGGCGTCTGATTTGTGAGTAAATTCATTCTGAAAATTGTAATAATTTTAATAGACATTTAATAAAGATGCTCACATTCACAATAGATTCTGGAGCAGAATATCGAAGCTGTGCATGATGAGATGGACCTCGAGGAGAACAAATCTTCGCATGGAATTCACCGTCAAGCAGGATATTGTTGGGAGTAAAGTGACCGTGGACTATCCGGATGCTTTCCAAATATGCCATAGCGGCATAAATGTCTTTGCATATCCTGGCTAAGAATTCGGTGCTGAAAATTGAACAGTTTCAAGTGAAATGATCACATAAACTTGCTGTATCTAAGAAAAGCTTACTCTAAAGGCGCATCCGAAGCCAACCAGAAATTCCTGATACATCCGTATTCAACATGCTCCAAAAGCAAGTTATATGACTCATCGACTCCAAATAATTCCACAATTCGAGGATGTCTTCCGCATTTTAACAGACATGCTATTTCATCGCCTAATGCTCGCGTACCATGCACGCAATCTTCTTCCTTTGTCGATTTGTGTGCACATTTCAAACCTCCAAATATGATACATTCTTTAATCATTGTGAACTTCCCCTCTCCAATTGCTTTTCCTATTAGCAGCGCACTAGTTGGGTACTTTTTCCTGAATTAATTTTGAAAAATTGAAACATATGAGATACTACATTTCCTTACAAAGCTGGAATTTTCTTGACACTTCTGTAAGATCCGTTGCTGCTGCTAGTATTCTCTGGAGAAACAGGCTGTGAGTAGGTGTGCTCTTCTGAAAAAAGTATTTTCAGTTATGGCTGGACCATTAGTCAGTTACCTCTTCCTTCTGGTGGTGGCGGGAAATTGAAATCATTCCATGTCGGAGGAATTGCTCGGCATGATGAGCTTGATTTTGACGAAACACTTAACAGCGTAGATTTCTGTGATCTTGCATAGAGGATATCGTTAGCGACTTCATAAGAACCATTCGAAAGTTTGTTGTTTGATGGGAAAACATGACATGTTGGCTTGTTACCCATATGAGTTATGATTAGATCTTTTTTGACATTCTGAAAAAAAAACCGTTTGGTTTCAGAATAAATATTGTCAGTCACATACCGAGTCTACACTTTTGTTCTTTTGTCGACGTTTAAGACAAACTGAAATACAGTATGCAACACAGGCAAAAATGGTCAAGAAGATAATTCCACATATCACAAGAAGTTGTTGAGTGGCAGAGGATTGGGGTGAAGGTATCTTTTCAGACATCAGTGTCAGGTTTGCAGCTAAAATACCATACAACTTGAATCTGAGGGGAATTATAAGTTAGTACCTGAAGTAAAATGAACTTCCGTCAAGAACATCCAGTCCGACGAGAACTTGATTGATATCCGTACTTTTCTGCCTGCACGATTGTGAAGAGGAACACGGAAGTCATAACTGAAAGTGGCAAATTGAGATAATGATGAACGATTTGAATAGAACTTACCGTCTACTAGTGTTGTTCATAGTTTGTCGTTCACTTGAAGATATTTGAGAGAACAATGGAAAGGTTTTTCCGTCTTGGCTGAAAATTTTTTTAATAGACACAATTTGCATGTGTATGGAAAATTGTTGAAATTGATTCATACCTGAAAATGACATCAATTCCATCAATTCTGTTTCCAAACGTGGCAAGAACAACATCAGTAAAGTTGTGAACTTCTTCGAACTCGAATAGTATTGTAACACGTCCGTCTTAAATGATTTTATTCTCACATCACCCTTTCTTCAAAAGTCCCTACCAGTAGTGTCCCTATTCCAGCCGATCCAACTATTGTTCATCTGACTTTTCTCAAACGGTGACGTCTGCGCCACATAACCATCAGTCAGCAGTCCAAGACCCCTGGAAATCATCAACATTTTGTAACTGTCGATCACATTCATCAATCAAGTTAACTGTTATCAACCACTACTTTAAAATTTTTCTTTATTTCTTTTCTTTTTATATTCTTGGTTTGTGATGTCCTTTTGATAAAAAAAAGGGAGTGGTACAACGTACCTTTTGATGCCTGATTCAGTGTACATTTGACTATTTTCAAACATATTGTCTTTGAAGTCAAGAGTGTCAAGACGAGAACCATCTGGCACAGTTGAGTAATAGATGACACCTGTAAATGATTTGTGGATTGTTAAACACTGGCTTCCGATGTGTATAGTTAAAGATAAATTACCATCATGTTTGCATCCATGAAGTTCTGCACGCATACAAACTGTCCGTGTGTTTTTTGAAGAAGGAACAATTCGAATGCGAGATGCAACGATTGGAGGGTCCAACACTCTGATCACTGGGGTAGTGGTGTCGAAATTTCCATCCATGTACTAGAAAATAGAAAACCTTAGTTGATTCAAGTCCAATTTTAATAAAAACATACCACATGACCCGTTCTATTTTTGTATCTTATCCATTGACTTCCAGTTCTGAGATAGTCAATCATATAGTTGCTTGCAAACTCTCGCCCTGTTCCATTTCCATATCTCCCCTGAGTCTCTACTGCGGTTATCAAGAAAGTGTCATTCAGAGTGACCTGAAATACATTCCATCGTTTTCAGTTATCCTAAAAATAGAAATTACCTGCAGGAACTCATAGCTCTTGGAGTTGATCTGAGGTTTCGGACACCAAGCACCCGATGCCAGTTCTGAATGCAACCTCGCATTCTGTGGTCCAACACTCTGCTTGTCAAAGCTGCTACTTGCCGTTATTTGTGAATCCAGTACGTCACCATTTTGCATACCAAGTGCCCTCTCGCCACATTGATCTGAGATGTTGAAACGAGGTAAGTTTTATGTGACACGCTTATGGTTTTAATTAGAATTCATCAACTCACCAATGCGCAGAGCATTTGTTTTGGTCGTCCCATAAATTGCTAGAAGGACGAGTACAATTTGCATCTCATCTGAATAGCAATCCTGCAAAAAGTTTTTATTACTAAGAGGATCTAATGGTGGGTTCGACGAGAGCATCAAGTACGTTTGCGTTCAGAAAGTGAACGCGGAAATAACAATGTAAGAATGGTATATAAATAGTAAAAAAAGAACCGTCAAGAAAAAACAACTACATGTAAAAGGGCTATGTCGACAATATGTCGTGAGCAAAACAGACAGAATGAGAGCTTTTCATTTATGAATTATGAATCTTATATGTATGTCCTTACATTCATAAGTTCACATGTAAAAGATTTGTGAACAAAGAATAAAAGAATAGGGGGATCAAATGAATCACAAATTTTCTCTACGTTGTACATAGCGGCAGACCACAAGGAGTCTGAAGCAATGTGACGGAATACTTACGATATGTAAATCAAAGACATCTGTTCATAATGAAATCATCGAGCAATAAAGAGGATATGAACCGATGGGAAGGGTAAAAAGGGTGAAGCAAGATGAAGAGGTGATGGTGGTTGGAAAAGTGCAGAACGATGAAAAGGAAACAAGGTTGGGGCTTGCTGTGCCGGCAGCCTCGTTTTTTTGTCGGAATTCAGTATCTTATTATGCAAAGACATCTGCCAAGTAGGGATTGGATTTGTAAGCAGGTGCAGGCGCCTAAAAAGTAGGTCGGGATGAATGGGATGGGATTGTGAGCAGTGATGATGGGGAAATTGAACATGACATGTTTATTGTATGAATAGAAAAATAGTGAGGAAAATAGTTGTGAAATGTGGCAAACGTTTTTGGAAATAAAATTCCCAGGCTTGAAGCAAAAAAATGTGTTTAAAACTGCACAATTAATATGAAAATCATTACTGAAGGAAAGTTAATCAATGTTCTATTGTTCACGCTTAGAGTATACAGTTGTTTTGTACAATTGCGGTTAGGATAAAGAGTCACAAGAGAGGTGGTTGCCGACAGAAGGACCCAATTGAAAACAATGGGCAATTATACTATTAACTATGTACATGTAGCACCCTTCCGAACAAACATTTAACGGTTATTACTGCAGGAAACAATGATAATATAATATAACCGGCGACGATGTTGGCAACCATGATGGTAAATTATGATAACTTATGACTGTACTGTAGAGATTGCGACAGTTGATAGAAAGTAGTTAGTCCAAGCGGAGGATAATTCGTAACGGATATTGTGATTTAGTGATGACCAGAAATAGAAAGGGATACATGGAAAAGGATATAGTTTCGATTGTAAATTCTGAGGAATGTTTTCTTTTTTGAATGGAAAAAAGGATTGTGGTATGGAAATGGATATGAATACGAGAGATTAGATGTTCTCGATTCGAAAAACAGATTAGAGACCTCCAATTGTGTAATCGACGACGAACAGGTGAGAATGTTCAACTTCTCGATTAAGCATGATTGATGGGACAATCGACGAAACATCTGTACCCGATTTGAAAAGAAAAATGAGGAAAAATGAGGAGAAATGGTGGAAATTGAGAGGAATGAGGAGGGAAGGCGAGGTTGGTTCAAAACCGAATTGACATCTCGCGTTCTCGCTCCCATTATAATATAATTGTTTAAACATTATTTCAATCTTCACAGTCAGCGATAGTTTTGTTGACAGTATTGAAAAGCTGACTGTCACAGCAGAAACTCTTTTTTGTGTTTTCTCTTGCGTTCCCGCCACCGATGTTTGTGGGAACGAACACAGACAATTATCAGCAATTACAGAAAGTGGCTGTAGGAATAAAGAGAAACAGAGACATGGATGCAGTGGTAGAAAGAAAAAGTGTTTCAAAAGCATAGTAAAAATATAAAACTGTGGAATCAAAAGACACTGCCACCTCCGTCAACCACTACCACCATTACTGAAAAATGAACTGGAGGGTTGTAAGAAAAAGCGTTTAGAAAACAAAAACGCAAAAAGTGAATTGGATGAGGAGGAGCTAATGTATTCTGAATGCTCCAAAAGCGCGGGCGGCGAAGGAATGAAAACAAAAAACGCGGCCATCCTATGAAATCTTTCGCTATTTTTCAATAATGTAATTGAAAAAAAAATCAAAAGGGAGAGGGGAACAGTTAGAGAAAAATGTATTTGGTGTGGCGTTATCAGTGTTGCCGATAGGATTATAAAATTGAAATAGAAATTGAAAGGGCATAAGGGGTAACTGTGTTGAAATAAGTTATTTCCGTGTTTTGTGTGGGAGGGATCATCAGTGTAACTATTTTGAAAAGTGTTAAAGACAGTGTTCTTCAGAAATTTTAAAGAACTGTTTGAACTGTCACCAACAGTGTGAAAATACGACAGAATGAGAAAACTTCAACTAATTTGAGGCAAAGATCCAAAAATCTAACCGCATCAACTCACTTCCTCACTTTCGAACACACATACACCTAGAAAAACAAAAAAAGAAAAACAGGAAAAACGTATTTCCGTAAGGTATGTGTTCTGATGGTATCAGTGATAGAGAACAGTGACGAGTTCTCTAAAAATGACTCATGTCTCATAATCAGAAAAAAACTGTTTCCAGCATTACTTTTAGAGAGAAAAAGAACAGAGAACATTTCATTCCCAAAATATCATGTTGGTCAAACTTTGATGGACAGATTTTGACAGCAGTCATTTTTTTTTACTTGTTTTTATGTTTCAAAAAGAGAAAAAAGACAAAAAAAGTTGTTTGATGATGAAAAGGTTTGTGGAATCGAAATAGTAGTGAAGTTTGAACAAGAATGACTAGTTCTACGAGGGGAGGGTTACAATGGCAATAGAACACCTGTGAGCTGGGCAAACATATCTACAAACATGCGGGAAAAAGTTCATATCCACTATATCAGAGTGTGAAAAACGAAACGGATAGACTAGATAAAAGAATGTGAGAAGATAGAAAAGAAAAGTGTATAATCGAGAAAATAGTTTGCGACCGATGTGTCGACGAATTGTTGTGAATGAACGGAAGTTGCAAGCGGGAAGGAAGGCTGGAGAAAATAAGGAGAGACATTGAACTACTACCATAAGACGAGAAGATGAAATGTCACGACACGGAATGAATGTGTTGCCATTGAAGTGTGAGAGCGGCGGAGCGCGGCGGGGGATCAGCATAAAAATATGATTCAATTAAGAATGACATGCAAACGTTCGCGCCCGGTTAGGATTAGTGACATCTGAACGACGTGTGTGTCAGTGTTCCTCGGTGCTCAATTGCTCATGTGCTGATTTTCGAGTTGGTTAGGAGGCCGCATTGTGCATCCGCCCCACATACATGCATAATAAGGTGCGGTTTTCTGTGGTCCACGTTGTCGTTTCTCTGTTCCGTTCAAACGACTTTACTCGCGCCTTCCTTCAACTACATGCATAATTTTAGAGTCTTTCTCTCTCTTGAAGAAGTTTAGTCAAAAAGAAAAAGTTTCAAAAAGAATGAATAGTCGGGTCAAGCGTCAATCCTATTTTTCATACATTTCGTTGGTGCTTTAGCTATTGCTGAAATTTGAGTAGTTGTGAAGACAATGCGAGTGACGGGCCTGGTGAAAGCAAAAGTTTTCGAGTATTCATGAATCCATGAACAATTCAAAAATGATGAAGGGTTCCGAAATGCTTCAGCACTCTTTTCATATTTTTATTTGGCTGAGAGAGAAAAAACTGGGAGACATTCGTAAAAAATAAAATAAAAAAGAATGAAAAGAATGCGTAAGAGCATATTAAATGAGGAAGGTTCTCGCATTCAAGTAATTAATCATAGTAGAATCATAGAAACGAGGGAAAAGTTCAGAAGTCATTCTAAAATAAATAAAGAAGAATGCTTTCATTAGTATAACAGTCAAAAATGTGGCAATTGATATTATATGTCTAGAACGAGATTTTTTCAGTAAAGGTTACAACATTCAGAATATTTACAATTAACAATCACAGGGATACTTGCACATCAGTAAAAAGTATGAAAGAAAGTGATAGTATTGTTCTTTCAATAAAATTCTAAATTCTGGAACCGAGAAAAGAAGAAAAGCCATGTAGTGGTCATTTGAAAGAGAAGTAACCGGACATAGTGAAACGACGAGGGATTATCTTGACGATTAGTAGTTTTTTCTTCCGAAATGCTTTTCCCATGTCTTGTTCGCGGGTAATCAAACCATATGAAAACAAGGTAAACACTCCAATGCAGAAAAAGGGTAATAAAAAGATAATGTATTTACAGACGAGCTCATGTTCAATATTCGTCCATCTTGTCCAAGATAAGAAACGGCTCGTACATAATAAGGTACTTAGGCAGATCACCCCTCATTCTGTGCAAATATGAACAATGAGGGATGGTAGTGGTCTGCAGCATTGAGCAAATTGATTTACAATGTGCTTACAAAAGAAAAGAGAATAGGGGGACGTGTTGGCACGCGGTAGAAACAGAGAGGAGACATTGAGGTGTCACCGATCTGACTGGGGGCACAAAAACAAAAGAGTGACGGAAACAGAAGGAAGACAAACGGAAAAAGGGTTGAAGGTTAAGAAAAAAGAAAAATATGTAGAGTAGAGGGTGAAAGAGGAATGAATTAACTATTCTTCTTTCATTTTGAAAAATTGAGTTGGTTTCCTTCGCGACATTTTTTTTGTTCATTCATCACTTCAGATGCCTCGGCTCGACAAGAAAACGAGTAGGAAGAATGGGAAGAAGCCAATGAGATCAGTTTCGCGATTAGATGTTGAACATTCATTTCGAGTGTATAACGTACAAAAAACAAAAACTGTCAAGATGTATTTGTCTAGTGGGTTCTCGATGCAGCGATCATATCTGTTTCCTTTTTCCAAGCACTAACAGTGAGGTCAGTGACTGCAATGGCAACAGGAAACGGAAGCGCTTCTTGAGAAGCAAAAATGAGAAGGATAGGAATGAAGTATTAATCCAAATTAATAAGCGCCTAATGTTGTCGGTATGAAGAGCATCGAAGGCCCTCCGGGCGCGAAATGTGAATTAAACAAATAAAAACAGTTGACAATGGAGACGGTGTTAAGTCAATAAAATTTTTATATTCTCTCCAACATTTTCACTCCAACAATAAGAGAAAAAGCTTTTTGATATATAGGAAGAGGGCACATTGGGACAAGAGAGGCGTCATTTGTATAATACGGTTTAGTACATGTTTCATCGAATTGCGGTGGGGAAGTGGTTTTGGAAAAAGATGGCGCAGAGAGAAAAGGGATTAAATTTTGATTTAGCCATCGAAAAGTGCGAGATACAATTGTAAAGGTTGAAGATATTACTTGAATAATACTGATCCCTCTTGCCGTTATTAGTCTATTTTCCGACTTGAATATAAATTTTGAGTTCTATAGTGGGCTCAATAGCTTTCGAAAAGTTTTCGTAGTTTGTTATTCCAAGACATCGAATTGAATATCCTGAATATTAAAAACATTGGACTACTGTTTTACAGTAGTCTAACTTTGAATAATACATTTCAAAACAATAGTCTGAAACTTGAAACAAACTTACATTATACTGACACTGCTCACTAGATGAGAATGTGAGACTGAAGATTTCTGATCAGAGATAATGAAAAAGTAATGCGATGAAAAAGAAGGCACCCAATATACACATTCTCTCTCTCATCCCCATTTTCTGATCTAATTCATATTCCGGAAATTAGGAAGCGATGGAAATTAATAGTTGCATGTTTTTACATAAAATATTTATTTTGAATCGACACCTCTCCTACTTATAGCAGTTTACCGGAGACGATTACGGAAAATACATGCATAACATTCATTCGAATAAACTAGGATTCGTTTTTCATGGTACTGTGTGAAATGGATTGAAAAAACTGAATAGAGAGAAACAAAATAAAAAATACTTCACATTCCGAAAAAGAATAATGGATTTCACGAACGAAAAGAGAAGAAGAATGAGGCTAATTTTCAACGGGTTAGAAGAAAATGGCAAGAAAAAAAGAGCGTAGAAAATGTTTTGGCATTCGACAAATATGCAATAAATTGGAAATGTGTGAAATGTGCGAGATGAAAAAAAAGAACCTATCAAGGAAAAGGGCGTAAAATGAGAAATTGTTCCGATGTTTGCATTCTTTATTGCTTTCAGTTTCACGTCAACATTAACCTAAAGGCAATAGGTGTTGTCACAGTATGACAGGTACTTATCAGGAACAGCCAATCAAGGGTTCCAGACTCTCAGATTGAAGCTTCCATGACGTATCTCGATTAGCATCTTGCTCTTGGTGCTGTTTCATGTTGTCATGAAAAAGTGCAAGATATACAAAGAGATCTGAATACTAAAGAGCCGCCCGGGAATGATGCACTTGGTAAAAATAGAGTCTCGTTTTCTCGCAGAAGTGAAAAAAAGGCGAAAAGGGGCAAATAGCCAACAATTCTCTGGTTGTTGCTGTCACTTCAAACACGAAACCCATCATTTATACCATGAGAGAGAAGGAGAAGTTCAAAAAGTTGAAGATTCCTAAAATGCCTACGCTTTTTGAGTGCGCGTTAGGACAAAAGCCGAAACAATCTGATTGACAAGGCCTCCTCACATTCTCCGGGGACCCCCCGGTGGTCTATATGCGTAAAAATGTTGCAGCCCCGTTTTCGAGTGGGAAGTGCTCTGGGCCACTCGTATTATTATGTTTATTACGTACTATGATGATACGAATCTTCGGAGAAAAACAGCAGCGGATATATGAATGGAGCATGTTTTTGTTGTGACGGAAATCGGATGGGTTATGCCAATAATATTTAGTCGCTACGAATTAAAATACTTGAATTCGGAAGTTGGTTGAATGCAAACAGGAATAAACAAGAATTCTGAACATATTCAGACAGGATATGGTATTTCCGACAGTACACACTTGTTAAATATGAAACTTGTATGTATTTCTGAATTTTCCAGTAACGTGCTTCTATAATCATAGCTTCTCTCGACCCAATAATACTTCACAATCCAGTTTCGACAAATCATAGATCAAAAAATGTCTCATAATTTATCTAGACTTCCAAATTTATCTCAGTGTATCTAGCCCGTGAAGACATTTATCTGTTTGAATCACGAGCTCTCTTTCTGAGGCGACACCAATCCTGTCAATGATAGATAAACAAATTCGTTCGGCAATAGAACCGCAGAATAATCGGACGACCACACACTCTGATCCATTCATTTTTGAAAATGATGATCTCAAGATTGCTACCGAAATTATTTATTGTCTACATGCTGATTGGAGTTCTAGGAATTATAGATGGTGAGTGGAAAACGGTAATTAAATTGGGATGAGACTTACTTCAGCAAGCTCTTCAATGTACTCAAGACGTAGAACTCCAAGTGAACGTGTAATGTCAATTATCCGACCAAGAATGTTTCAAAATCCAGGTTTCAAAAGTAAGTATTAACATTTTCTCCTGTTTCTAAGTCTTACAACTTCAGTGAGCCAAACAATTCAAAAATCTATTCAATTAAACCCAAATCGAGCTCTTCCATGCTGTAAAGACGAGTCCGGTGGATCAATTTGCAAAAATCTAAAAAGAACGGATATCAAATTATTCACTCAAAAGTGAGGTTTGTTTCAGCAGAAATCATGACATATATAATTTGCAGATGTCAAACGGAACCGGACTTCTCTTTAGTTGTGTGTTGCAATTCTTGCAATGAAGCCGGAATTTCTTATAGGAAAAGAGCTCAAAAGCAAGTTTTCATACTGTAAATTCTGGCGGAATCACTGTATTTTTTCAGCTTTTTCGTAGGACCACCAAACTCTACAAACTGCTTTGATCGTATGAGTCCAGCCTACTGTAGCCGCTTTGAAACCGGAGATGACGCGTGGAACAACAGAAGATGGTCATGTGACACTTCCCATTTCAGACTTGGTTTCAGAGTCTGCAGAGCTACTTGTGGATTCTGTGGTCTCGATTGGGCCAACGCGCCGGAGGCATTGAAATGTCTATAGAAAGTTTTATATTATATACTTTATTGTCGATAAGTTATTGTTATACTGTTTTTAATTATGGTTCCAAAATTGAAAAGTCGAGTTTATGACTTCCATTGGTGATGGTGATGATGTCGTTGTTGTTGAACTATAAAACTTCAATCTCCATCTTCGTTTTTCTTCAGCAACCGGTTGAACACGACACGCCTTAAAATTCAGACAATTTTCTTTTTGCAATTGTCAAACCAAAAAAAGACCTGAAGCGCATTATCCAAAGTGTATTGGACGACGCTAAAATTGCAGTACCCGCACGATTTACGACATGTACGGAAAGCAATTTGAGGATTTTCGCCGTCACAAGACCACGTGTTATGTGGCTCAAAAACGTCTGTCTTGTTGACATATCTGCAAATGGACAATTGAAAAATAACACGATTGGGAGGGAATAAAGGGGGATGGGCTCAACCTGTCACAGAATTTTGGACCGTATCTGTCAAAACAGTGCTCAGAGACAAGAGAACGAGCAATCAAGTCGTACGCCATTCCAATTCCGTCAGTATTACAAGAGGAACAACATTGGATTAGTCTGAAAGTTATATATTAGAAGTGGCAAAATAAAAACTCATATTTTAATGAGCTTTGAAAAAAAACTAACCTGAACTCGGCATCAGAATTGCACCGTTTTGCAAAAAGCCTTGTATTTTGATGCATCAACTTTGAGCAAGCCGCGGATCCCAAATGATCACGGCAACATGGTGGTTTAGTAGTATAAGTAGTGACTGAACATGACTTTAATAGATAATTCACATTTAAACCGAATAAATCTTACCTATTGAAGAAAATAGAGCTATAATCAAAATCGGAACCAACATAATAGAGCACTTCTGATAAAATGGTCAAAACCGAAACCGGAGTTGAAATGTAGTGGGAATTTGCCTTTTATGATATCGGCAGGGCTAAAGCTACCGCCCAGTTTTGACACATTTCCGTATTTGTTTTTCCGTAGTCTCACACTTTTTTGCATTCCTCCTCCTTTCCTAATTGTCGTCATTTGTTTCGTAGTGCTCAATTTCCGGCAGTCAAGCTTCTTACGTGATTTAGGCCAAAAAATCAAGTGTGACTTTTTATTCAAAAAAAGGAAAAGAGGATAGAGAAACCATTTGGGTGTTAATCATCACGTGGTGATTACTGACAGAGAAACATTTGTTGGTTAGTACGTTTTTTTGCAAAGAAAACAGAACTCACTCCATACATACTGCGGGAACGTGTTATGGATTTTCTTTTTAAAATTTGGAAGGGAAGTGTTTTTTTTTCAATTCAGGAATTTTACAATAGAAAAAAAAAAGAAAAGTTGCATCTACTTACAGAAAAAAGAGTGGAGACTGGAAATGAGGTCAGCAAAATAAATTAATAGAATTTGTTAGCAGCATATATATAGTCAAAGAACAGTTCTCAAAATCACCGCACCTCCGGAATAATAAAACTCATTATTCAATTGGTACCTTTAAGTAACATTAGATATATGCATAAATATTTGTTTGGCAGAACATGTGATCTAGGTGGAAAAGAAAAAAATTAGAAGCTGATCTCCTCCAACTGCACTTCCTCACCAGCCATCGATGCAAACGTCAAAGAAGGTCCCATACCAGCAGCTAAAATGCCTCAATTATTAATCTATAACTAGGCGGAAGTGTAAAATTACCTCGTCGAGAGCGGGTTTGTGCTTCCTGTTTTTTAAGCTTGTAAGTCTGACGGAATGCACAGTGACGAGAAAGAATAGTACTATTGAACACGTTAATGTCAGCTTTAGTGAGCTCATCTCCAACATTGTAGGTTTCACGAACAACGCGCGTTTGGGCGTAAGCAACTTCTGGAGCCATAATCTGAAAAATATAATAGTAAAGTGGTTTAACTATTACATCACTCATACATCAATGTTTCTGAGCATCTCAATCAGCATTCTTGGGTTTCTGATTTTTGTACGGTCTAACTCCTTGACGAAGCAACGGTTTCCCACAGTATCAACAATAGCAGTAAGATTCTAAAAGAGCACAGTATAGGTTTAAAATCCCAAAAGTTCCCAAAAAGAGTACCTGCTTGAAGTCATGCAAGAAAATGGCTGGTCGGTTGGATCCGAACTTTGGGACATCAATCTTCTCGTACGAATCGTTGGCGTTGATTTCAACATTTTGAACCAAACGCTCGGTCGTTCCACGGTTAGAGAAGGTAGCCGCGTTCCATCCATGGTAAACTCCTTTTTGGTAGGCAACGCTGGAATAAAAATCGTATAATTTATCTATAGTTATTGGTGATTCTTGTGATAACTTTTATCATTGATTGGAAAAAAAAACTTTGAAAGGTTTAGGTTAGGTGATGTCAGATTAGACACAGTAATCTAACAGACAAGAAAACTCCAAACCCGTTGTTTGAAAAACTATTATTCATACCTGATGAGTCCCTGTTGATAAAGGAAGAAAGAAACCAAAATGACGAAACTGAAGATGGCGATGAGTGTGAAAGTGAGCTTAGTGCATCGACGCATTCTGAATACATTCCTGATTGTCAGAATCCAGAAAAACTGATTACCTGCGAGCATTCACAGCGTTTTCATAATCTGGTGGAGATGGAGATGGAGTGCGGGCCAATGGTGATGGGGAAAGACGAATGATTGAGAGTGGTCCAAATGAAGAGCTTCTCTTCTCCTTTGGTCTAAAAATTCAGGAAGATTTTAAAATTTCGAAACTCGAATTACCGGTCAAAGTTTCCTCCCTCCATTGGTACCCACCCACAGTTGCTGATGTGTTTCTCCTCATCAGCTTCGCAGACGACCACCTGCTAAACTCATATGTTTTATTTTCCACGAACAGTCATTCATTCAGAAAATAAATTCAAATATAAAATACCTAATCTAATGCGAAAATGCATGAACCTACCTTTGGGGTGTCCTCCTTGACGCCTTCAACAGTTTTCTTCTCGGCGTCGGTTTCGGTCTTAGTGAAGATCGTCATCTGAAAATGCAGTAGGTGTTTAGTAAAATCACGAATGATGTATGACGACAGGTGCGAATGACCACCGAGGAGGGCGAGCAGAAAACAAACAGTCAATGAAATTCGTATACAATTTGTTATATTTAGAAGTCAGGCAGTCACTGTTGGAACAGCAATGTACTCCAGGTTATTTTCAAAAATAGAACGACACTGCAAATGGTTGGTAAAATCTGGGCAATGGAGAATGAAAAAAAACGAGAAGAGAGACGGAGGACGAGCACTTGACCGAATTAAAAGCACGGAAAAGTGAATTCGTGCAACAAAAAAAAGTGGCCACCTCTGGGATTCTAAGGGAGCATCATTAGTTAGATGGGTTTCATCAGGAAATGGATATCCAAAAAGAGCATAAAACATTTGAAATTTTTTAGAAAACTAGATGAATTTTTTTCAATTTACTTCCCTTTCTGCCGAAAACCTTCCAAGAACACTCTTTTCAAATTTGAGTAATGAAACCAAAGCTTTTCAGAAGATTGCACTGCTTAAATTAAGACAAAACTAGATTCTCCAAAAATGGAAAACAAAGTTCAAGCTTGACTCGACAAAAATAAATGATTGAATCGTACAGCAGGAAGAACTTATGTTGAGCTTATGTGATTGGAGAAAAAACAGGTGGGAAAAAGGGACGTCCTATAGAAAACAGGATGAGAGTGGGAGAGAAGGGAAACGAATGAAAACAATAAAAAGTTCTTCGTCTTATTATTCTTATTGGTCAGCAACCGCGGAAATCGTACTGGCATTGTACGACTACTTTTGTTGTCAATCCAAGGGTACTACAACACAATAGAGTAAAATGGGGGAAGGAAGGAAACCACCACAGGCTCATAGAACTGAGTGTACGGAATGAAGTGAGGAAGCAACCCTATCCGTCCAATCAGCCTCGATTATCAGTGAACTGACATGTTCACCATAAGTGGTTGATTTACTCAAAAAAGGGGCGGGTTGGATGTGAAAGGTGAAGAGGGGCCTCCCTTCTAAATACGAATAGCAGAGTAGCTCTCCGATGGGTCATTCGAGGCGGAAGTGCGCAATACACGTAAATAGTGTTGAGAGAATAGAGAGTGAAAATGTGAAGAAACGGTGAGTTAAGGAGGGAATGGTAGGGAACGACGCGGAAAACAGTAAAGGAAAAGTGTTTACCGTCCGTCTTGTCACCCTTTCAGTCTGTGCATACTGTTTTCGAGGGTGAGAGACTAAGACTAATGAGAAGAAGCACGGGAAGCAGCAGGTGTGATGCGTTCCAATGAGATTATAAGGCTTAGCGTGGTCGCGCTGAACCTAAAACGTTAGACCTAATACGGTAGCTTCTATTCACTTTTCAAGAGCGTGACAGTAATACGAATTTTGGAAAAGAGTGGATTGGAACTTATCGGTTTTGAAAATGATACTGAACTCAAACCGAAAATAATTTTCTTGAGAAAATGGAAGACGTCCGAAAATAGTGAACGAAATGAAATCTTGCTCGGGGTAGTACCATCAAATTTGAGCAGCTGTACCTCGTACCCATTCCATTTCTTAATTGAAAATAGAGCGAAGAACTTTTCTTTCTTCTTATTTCTTCATTTCAAAATAGGATTCTTTCTAAAAGCACTTTTCATTTTCGAAAAGGGAACTTAATGTCCTAAAAAAGAAATTTTGGAACGTTTACGAGCACTCTTCTATCTTCTTTAGATGCATCATTTCTTTTGAAATGTCAGAATATCCCTAGGAGGTTCTTTTCCAATTATTTTATGTTATCCCTCTCATGAATTCTAAATTAGCAATAGGTTCCGATGACTATTTCCGAACCTCTTGCACTTTAGCCCGTATTTACTTTGACTATGCAGTTAAAAATGAACACGTCAGACGGAAAAACAAGTGACATCGCGGAAGAAGTGTTTACCGAAAAGTGGACAGTTGAAAGAGTTAGCCGAGGGCGGCTTAACTGTAATGGTTCTGACCATAATCAGACATTGAGAGAATGGTCAGAGAGCGTAAGACACAAAAACGATCGTGACCAAATAACCTTTTTCGATTGTGCATTGCGGATAGAGTATTGGAATGGTCACGAGAACAAACAGGAGAGGATGCGGGGACCGCAAGCCAAGAAGAGTCGGACACCAGCAGCCGGCCCGGCGGACGGCTAGTTGCATCTTTTCTCTAGTTGTTTTCGGAAAGGACAAGAGCCTCACGGCTTTTTTCGGTCGTCGCCTCCTTGCAATTGGGACGACTGGCTCTATTCTCCTTTTTTCCACTTCTCATTCGGTTCACAATCAAACAGATGACCTTTTTCCCCATCTTCTCTCATTTTCTCATAGTCATCAAACTGAGGAAAAATATGGAACGCCGTTCAATTAACTGGATAACTATCATCAGTAAATTCAGAAAAATATGAAGTGAATGCAAAACTAAGAAGAAAATGAGTAGTGACAAATTACATGGATCACATTTTTTCAAAAAGTGGCTTTGAAACAGATGCAGATGGAACATTCCATTTTTAGCATGAGTGATGAAGGGAAGTCATCTTCTAAATGAGTGAATAGAAATAACAGAAAAACGTTATTTCAAGTCAAAAGACGTCAGAACTTCCACACTGTTCATGGAAGCCATTCTGACCCACTCAAAGCAATAAAGAACTATTTTAGCTTTTCCTACTTTGAATGACATAATGAATTGGTATACTTCCGGAGGTAGGAAGCGGTAAACAGACTTTTTTCGGATAGAACGACGTGAATGATGGGCAGTTGAGATGAAAGCATGAGAAAGTTCTGTGCTTAAACAAATATACAAGTTATTATTGAAGTGATGCATTTTATTAAAATAAATAAACAAATCGAATTCGGAATTAGGCGTGATCGAAATAAGGTTTGAAGGGCGCAAGTATCAAATCTTTTACTTTTTTCAAGTTTTCGGCTTTGAGACAAGATTCGTGGTCGCCGTCAATCTGAAAAGTAAATTTCTTGTAAAATATGAAACACTTGACTAAAATTCTCACCAAGTAGGTTTCAATCGGCTGAAGGGATAACTCATCGAATCCGTTGCATGTCATAGATCGAGATAGTTCCTCATTCAGATCCACTCTGAAAAGTAACAGAATTTTGGCTTGTTATGCGATTTAAAACAAATTGTTGCACTCACCTAACAGCTTTTTTGAACGCAGCATCTCCAAGCTGCTTACTCTTGAATAAATATAATTTGGTATCGGATACGGAAGTTTTGTATTCTCTGAGAAGTTGAGCGAGTTTGATCTACAAATGCAAGATAACTAAATGAGAAAGTAACGAAAAACATGTTTACCGCTCTATCAATACGATGTTCACTGTCTGGAAGGCCGGAGAAGACATACTGCAATAGATATAATAGGTATTGGATTCAAATGTTGAAAATTCACTTACTGTAATGAACTTTTTGATATTCTCAATATCCAGTTCATTAGTACGGAGAACCCATGAGTCAAATAGCATAACGAATGGGATTTGATAACCCCAAATCTTTAGTTCTGCTACTATCTCGCGACTCATAATTCCTCCCATGGAATGGCCCATAACAAAGATTTGCTTCTCTCCAGCATGAGCAGCAATCTGTAAGAACACTTGTTTTGTTATAAATGAAGATAATAATTCGATACCTCTCGAGCATAGAAATGAGCAAGTTCTCTCAAGTCGTTTGATGGGTATTTCAAGTCGAATTCGATTCCATAAAGGGAAATGTTTTTCGGGAAGATTTGCAGGAATGAGTAGTACGGGTAAATGGTTCCGCCTATAGCATGTACCAGATAAATATTGAACTTTGAGTTTGGAACCTGAATTCTTAGAGTTACAGTTTTTATTTAGTACTCGCTCAACCTCTCTCAGTTTGGTTATAACATTTGAAACTTTCGAAATTGGTTTTTCAACAGATTTGGTCAACTGGCTACTCAAATCTTTGAAATTGTTGGATTGAAGGATATCATGAGCCTTGACTTCAAATTTCAACTCTTCAGTGAGTCGGTGTGCGAGTTGAATTGAGGTCAGAGAGTTACCACCAACTTCTGTGAACTTGTCAGTCATCGATGTCTGACGACCAAGAACTTCACTTGACACTTTTGTTACCTAGTAATCACAAAAGTTATGAAATTGAAATAATAAAGAACTGGGGTACCTTCTCTTCCAACGAATTCTCCAATGAGACCATTTCTCGTTTATAGGACTTTCGAATGTTCTCAAATGCCTGTAAAAGTAGAGACTTCTCGATTTTGCCACTAGAATTCAAAGGCATCTTTTCGATTTGCACGAAATGGTCCGGTATCTGTGTCCGATCTTTCAATTTTTCCAGAAGCATGGAGTACTGCATTTTCGTTTTGTGTCCAGCCATAAAAGCAATAAGCATTTGATTTGAATAAACAATAGCAACCTGAAGCAAGCCTAAGCACATAAGAAACTCTTTTTCAAGTTCTGCCAAATCCACGCGTACACCTTTCCATTTCACTTGGTTATCAACTCTTCCAATGAATTGTAGGTGACCTGATCTAGCGTCTACAACGTCACCAGTAGAGTAGTTATCTGTAAACGATTTTCCGGAGGGTTCCGATGTTATGTAGCCACGAGCCAGAGAGTTTCCTCGAATATCCAGAATGCCACGTACATAATTATTTTGTGTTTGGCATGTTTCGTTTTCCATTGAAGTCCCAAGTCTTGATCCAATATTCTCCGATTTAAAATGACAACGGTTTGTTAGAGACCAAACACATGTTTCCGTGGGTCCGTAAATCTGTATGATTCTCATTTCTGGGAATTGTTGCAACGCTTTCTGCAGAACAACATTGGAAACTGTCTCTCCGCCGATTGTTAGTGTCTCCACATTTTTTAGTCTGCTCATTGTTTTGGTGGTAAATCCATTGAACACGGCGGCCGGTAAGAAAACGTATTGACACTTTGGAAGTTTTTCGGTTATTGTTGTTGAGTGGTCGGGAGCAATGAGAAGACCACCATTGAACACCGTTCCAAAGATGTTTGAAACACTGACATCAAACACTTGTTTGACCGAATCGAGAACACGCACCTTCTCACGGAACATGCATTGTTTTGTCGCTGATGTCAGAAATGAGGAGACCGATCGTTCAGCCATGAAGACACCTTTAGGGACTCCAGTGGAGCCACTCGTGAAAATTGTGTACATTCCACCGTAGAGGGTTCTTGTTTGAAAGTTTCTGATTTTCAAATGCTCAGGGTGTGAATAATATTTTAGGAGCATTTGAACTTTCTCTCCAACAAACTTTTGACGGTCCTTCGGACAAGTTGGGTCTATTGGAGAATATGTGACGCCCAAGTAACAACAAGCAAGTAGTGCAATTGGTGGATAACTCGAATCGATCCCAATCATATCATCCTCTCTCAGACAATCCGCTCTCCAAATGTGAAACTGTTTCTGAATGTTTGTTGCCGTGGACTTAATTTTTTCGGCTAGTTCAGAGTACGAAATGGTGTTTGATGAGAGCAAAAGTGCAGGTTCCTCCGAAAATAGCTTCCAAGAGGTCAACAAGTCACATTGGAAAAGATTAGAAGGGTAGTCGGCTCGACGAACGGGTATGATTTTGTTTTTGGAAAAATTCACCTTTTTCAAAAACATGTTCGAGAACATATTGACAGTGGACTTGAAGTATTTTGAACTGTCATAGTCTATTGAAATTAGGGAGCCAGAAGGGGTTTCATCAATTGTGAATGAAAAACTAAACGCATTGTTCAGGGAAATATGCTTGATTTCACAGTTTGCTCCTGGAAGAGACACTGTTGGGTAGTCGAGTTTCTGGCGGAAGTTGAAGTATATAGATATTGCATTCAGTTCTCTATTCTGCTCAACAATTTTGTGGAATGGCACATTCGAAAACTTCCGACTGGTTTCAAGAGACTTCGATACAATCTTCAAAACCTTTTCAAATTCTACGACATCATGGCAGATTGATGTTTTGAATAATACATTATTCAAAAAATATCCAATCAGATTCGAGTTTTCCGTGTTCCTTCCAGAGTCAGCATACCCGATCATTATTTCAGATTGTCCAGTAAAATAGCGGATGCACTCACAGAAAAAGGCCATGCATATGTTGTGAGTTGTAGTACTGTACTTTTTCGACAAGTCGGTAATTATGGTCCACAATCTCGCAGGAATTTTCTTTATGAATCTCGTATGATTCTCTTCAGAGCCACGATTTGTATCATATGGGATCACGGTGTGATTTGAATTGTCATAATGCTTCAGAACTTCTTTGATATTGTCTTCCAATTTTCCAAATTCCTGACTTTGTTTGATTGCTAGTTTAGTAATCATCTGATTCGACTTAATCGGGAGATCATTTCCATTTCTGTACGAATTATACAAATTGTTGATAGTATCTGCGAGAATAGTCATAGACCATCCGTCGGTGAGAATATGATGTTGATTGAAAACGATGTGAATTCGATTGTTATCACAGTCCTCACCAATTCGTACTCGTAATGGTGTCGTTATTCCAATGTCAAACGAGTGATTCGTTTCATGGGAAATCGCTTCGATGAGATTACATCTATCACCAAGATTGTGAAAACTTTCTGTAAGAGAACACAGCTTCTGATTTGGGGGTTTAGTATTACCAAACAAACTCCGATAACTTGTTTGATAAGCGATCAGTGAGAGTAAAGAATATTTTAGGTGTTTCCAGCTGAACTCATTGTTGTAGGTGATAACAATTTCGAAAATCACATTGTACCTTGAAGTAGCATCAATTTGACGGAGCATAAACATCTGCATCTGGGAATGTGTCAATGGGATATTATTGTAGTCTGGGATGTGGTCCTCTTCTTCAATTCGGACAACTTTCAGTTTCGCTGATTTCAAGCTCTTGATATGATTTGCGAACTCAGAAAGAGTTGGGTTATCAAACAGGTCACTCACTTCCACAGTTATCCCAGTTTGTTTTTGCACTTGCCATACAACTTGTAGAGCACTGAGAGAATCTCCTCCAAGAGACAAAAAGTTTGATGAATCGTCAATTACCAATGATTGGCCTAGCGTCGTTTTCCAAATTTTTTCAATCAGATCTCCTACACAATTTTCTTGTTTCACAATTTTTTCTGCTTCGATTATCAGTTCATTCTCATTCTCACCAGGTCTATGATGTCTCAGACTTTTCGATGCAATTTCCGAAGGATTATAGGGGGACAGGAATACTGATCGGTCTATATCAGAGAAAAATGTATCCTTGAATACATCCACAAGGTCTTTTTTGCTCATCAGTACGTGACTCAACATTTGTTTTGTTGAGGAAGTTGATTCGGAATACATTCTACTTCCCTCCAGGGGCGGCAGCGACAAAACCAATAACTTCTGAATGTATTCAAATTTCTGTCTAGGCAGAGCCTCCACAAAACAGTTCGCACTGGCGTAATCCGAGTTACTAAGCAATGGGATGGTTGAACTCAGCGATGAGAACGTGATGTATTTGTCAACATGGATTTGGTTTTCTTCAAGACATTCTAGAATATTCAGATTACCTCTTGTTTTTGATGAAAGCACCAATTCTTGTTCTACGAAAGCTTTGACAATGGTAGGTGAGGATTCTTTCCCGACACAGTTAACAACCAGGGTGAAGTGATTCAACTCAATTGATTTGATAGTTTTTCTGACACTTTCCGAATCGGTGATGTCGCAAGAATACTTTGAATCACGAGCAACCGAGATGACATTGATGATTAATGAATTCAAATATTCCACAACTATTCTTCCAACAAATCCATTTGCTCCAAACACCAATGCGTGGCCATCAACAGGACGACTTGGAGGTGCTCTTGGAAGCAGCTCCTTGAAGTCATTACAAAAAACTTCATCTGAAGCCAAGCGCAGGTAGAGTCCTTCACAGTTCACTGTTCTTTCAACAACACTTGATATTTCAAGGTGATCCAGATTCTCAATGTACTTGGTTCTTGTTCTGGAAACCAATTGATGACAACGAAGAAGTCCGAGAACCATTTGATTGGAAGAGTGATCACTGTTAGCAATGAAAAGTATTGTCTCGTACCGAAAAGAAGACCTCAAGAGCCTTTCAACGTCAAAATAGTTCTCATGAAGACCTTCAGATTCTTCAAGGAGATAAACCAATATAGAAGACGTGGTGGCTGTCGCACTCCTGTCATAAATCTCAAAAGAGACAGATGAGTCAATGACATCACAACTGTCTTTTTTTATCCAGTCTTCCGAATACAATTTGAACGGTTTCTCAATTTTTTGATTTATATTCTTGGCATTCTCGATATTTTTACTGAACTCGGTTTCATCGAAACAATATCCTGGTGCGTTACTGTCAACGTTTGTCTTTTCGAATAATTCACGTATGTCGACTCCATGATTCCAAAGCTCTCCAATGCACTCCATAAGTGACCGCTTGGGGTGTTTTTTTGTTCCACACGTGGAGATGACTACAGTTTTTGAGTTTTTCTTTGCCAAGAGGTTTGACAACACACCAGTTGGGCCAATTTCCACTATAATATCAACGTCTGACTTGATTATAGCATCAACAACCCGATCTAAGTTGATTGAACTTGTGAGATGATTTTGACAGTATGTTGCATTGAAATCGGTGATTGTGGAACCCGTTATGCTAGATATCATTGGAATCTCAGGTTTTTCAGCCGGCAGTGTAGAGAATGCATTTTTGAATTTTGTTGATATAGGCTGCATCATTTGAGAATGAAATCCGTAATTTGTTTCAATGTTTCGGTACTTGATATGCTCATGTTTGAGGAATTTTTCAAACTCGTCTATAGCTTTGATTGGTCCAACAACACATTTGGTATTGGTATCAATAATTGCAGAGATTGTGACATCTACGGGAAGTGTTTTTTCATAGTTCCACACCATTAACATTCGTGCTTCCTTAGTCATTCCAATTAGTTGGCTCCTTTTGATTAATAGATCTATCATTTGATCTTCATTCAACACTCCTGAAATCACTGCCGCTGTATACTCACCAACACTGTGGCCAATTAGCAGTTGGGGTTTCAATACTTTTTTGAGTGATTCGTAAATAGCCATACATTGGATGAAAAGAGCCACTTGAGAGAATTCAAAGGAATGAATAAGATCGTCTTCCATGTTAGTTGAGTACAGGATTTTTTCCAAGTTCCTCAGTCCAAGTTCATTTGCAGATTTACAGAGTCGTTGAATTGTTTTTTGATAGATCGAATTATTAAGATATTCCTCAGGTAAGATGTTCGAGAATTGAACACCTTGTGGAGCAAAATACAGAGCAACTTTTGGAGATGTTGATTGACATTTGACTCTTGGACCTCTATTGATAGAGATTGTGTTGTTCATTAGGTTTGAAACAAAGTATGTTCGATGGTCCATCAATGTTCTGTCGTGAATAAAAGTGGATGATAGATTTCTTAAAGTTTGATTGTGATTTTTCACATAATCGCTGACGGTCTCTTCCAATTTTTTCAACGCACTTTCCGATTTTGCAGACAACGGGAAAATGTGAGAATATGATTCATCCTGCATTCTCAAATCGTTTTCTTCTACGAGATGAGATTCAAGGATCATATGAACGTTTGTTCCTCCAATTCCGAATGAGTCAATACCAATAAAACTATTTTTCTTGATTTCGGCCTCTTTGGTGTTCACCCTGAAGAAACTCCCGAAACCATCACGGAACTCAGAAAAATTCGCTTGCGGAGGTACTCTTCCTGTCTGTAGTATCATGCCGCATTTTATCAATGATGCAAGCCCTGAGGCAGCATACGCATGTCCAATGTTGGCTTTGCAAGATCCGATTAGTAAATTCTTCTTGTAGTTATATGCATTCTGAAGGGAACTCATTTCAATGGTGTCTCCAAGTGTAGTTCCAGTTGCATGGCACTCAATATACTCAATTCTTTGTTTTTCATCGTTAGTCAGTTTATCCAGCACACTTGTCATACATCTCAACTGGCCAGCTGGGTTGGGAGCCATGAAACTTGCTCGTGAAAGTCCATCGTTGCTGATGGAATAGTC
Source organism: Caenorhabditis latens (assembly GCA_002259235.3). NCBI lineage: Eukaryota > Metazoa > Nematoda > Chromadorea > Rhabditida > Rhabditidae > Caenorhabditis > Caenorhabditis latens. Next base: position 14,496,288 of record CM056097.1, on the reverse strand, counting down.
CTTGATGACAAAATGAATATGGTCTTTATCTTCAACAGCTTTCGAATACTTCTTCAAAACCAAACATCCAACACCAGATCCTCTCACAATTCCTTCAGAGTTTCTATCGAACGGTCGACATATTCCTGACTTGGAAAATATTGTCTTTTTTGAGTCCCCATATCCATCGAGAGACTCGGAAACCTCTGCTATTGATGCAGCTCCTACCAATGCATAATCAATTGAACCAGTTTGAATTGACTTTACTGCATTTGCCACAGCTACCAAAGTGGTCGAACACGCACTGTAAACGGATACAGCCTCACCTTTCAAATCGAGACAGTAAGACGCATAAGTTGCAAGATAATTGTTCATATTCATCACGAACAGTTTCCTCATGGCATCATCTTGCTCATCTGATCTACCGTAGTCGGATGGTTCTGCCCCAGCAAAAACGGCGCATTTTAATTCAGTCCGTTTTTCGATGTATCCAGAGTTTTCCAAAGCCAAATATGAATGTCGAATAAACTTTCTCACTTGAGGGTCCAGCATTTTTGCATCTTCATCAGATACATTAAAAAACTTGTTATCAAAACCAAATGGAGAGTTCAGAAGATGTGTTCCTTTGTTTGTTGAAACGATTCCATTGAGTAAGTTCTTCCAGAATTCTTCAATGTTCTGCGCTCCAGAAAATTCAGCACTCCATCCAATTACCGCAACACGGTTGTCATTTTCTACTTTGTGTTCTAAGCTGATTTCGTTTTCTGAATTTTCCGATTCTCTAGTTTTCAAGTTCAATAGGTTTGATGTGTACGCCTTCAGTTTTTCATATGTAGCGTTTTCGAACATCATGGAAACGTTCAGATCCAAACCGAGTTCAACGTTCAAAGTGTGTCTTAGGTTCTCCATACACAAAGAGTCAATTCCGAGATCCATGAAGGGAATTTGAGTTTTGCTCTCCATATCTTTGATTCCAACTACATCAGAAAATACACTATCGAAATTAGAGGTTCTTTCTTTGGTTAGGGTTTCCTTCTCTTCAACTATTTCTGAGAGGAATTTCTGTAGATGTGGCTGTCTTGCTACAATTTCTTCAAAATCTCCATCAAAGACTATTACTTGACTTTTCCGACTCATAATTTCTGTAGAGAATATTGAAAGTGCATCAGAATTGGACAACGGATTCCAGCCATTCATAGCAAGTATTTTGTTTATTTCATTGCATTCCGGCCTTGCCAGCATTCCAACTTCTTTCCAGGGACCCCAGTGAATAACGTTTGACTTCAATGAAGTCGTTTCTAAAAATGAAGTGACCAAACCATTAGCAAATGCATAATTTGATTGTCCATACGATCCTAGAATACACGCAATTGAAGATGAAAACACAAATGTTCCTTGATTTGAACAACACTTGATCAAATTCCTGGCTCCTTGTAGTTTTGTTAACAACAATTCCTCCACTTTTTCTTTTTTCATACTCGAATGTGATGCATTTTGGACATTTCCAGCAAAATGGAAAACATGTTCATATTGAGTATCAGATTGATATATTGCCACATCTGACATCACATAAGTCTTTTCTTCTTCGGTTTTCTTGTTTTGTCGTGTGAGTATAGTTACCTTTTTTGGCTTCAACTCTTTCAGGACAGCGTTGCCAATTCCTCCCGTTCCGCCAGATATTAACAATTGTTTATATTCTGATTTCTCTTTAAATGTAGGAGTGAATTTTCTTATTCTCTCCACAAAACGGACATGGTTTCTATAGAAAACAGTCTCAAACACATTATGACTGTTGAGTTCTTTCTTCAATTCATCAATCCGGTCAATGGAAACAAACTTGTAGGGAATCAACTTCTCTGCAGCTAATGACCGTAGCACTCCTGTCCATTCAGTGTGAGATGTTCCATTGTTGAAGCAACATACAATTATCACATTATTCTGATCCGGATTCAGTCGACTCCATAAATCAGTCAGCTTCAAAAACTCTTCGATGCTGTTTGTCAGGGGGTGGAATACAATAATTCCATTTTCAAAACAAGATACTTCATCCATCTCAATTTTGGGAATTAGATTGAATCTCCCAATGCATGCGACATTCCTGATAGTGGTCACATCCAGAAAAGCTTGCTTTTCAACAAAAACTTTTTCATAGAAAATTTCACGGAACGAAACTTGACGTGTTTTGAAAATGTCATCGTGGAACGGTTTTAATTTCCAGTGCAAGTTGTTGTTAAAAATGATTGGCGGTAATTCGACTTCATGAAAACCGGTTTTTCTATCAAATGGTATTGCTCCTTCTTTCAAAAACAGCGTACACTTCTTTCTCAACATTTCAAGTCTATCGTCATTCTGACAAACTGTGTCATTCTGACTGTCCAATACAATTTTCCTTCTGTAGTCGTATATCACGAAATGACGATGAACGTGTACTTTTTTCTGAAGTAAACTAATCATGATGTCATGCAACGATGCTGAGGAAGCTGTGACAAACTGAATAAAGTGTTCGATGTATTTTCTGAGTGATTCCATTGTGTGAGCAGATAACAACATCGGGTACAAAATATGGCATTCTTCTGAAGTTTCCAAGTTTCTTGAGTTTGGTTTTACGACCACTGAACAATTCGACCCGGTGAAACCAAAGTTATTGATAAGAACCGATGCATTTGTGTCCAGAAATAACTCCTCGCCAACAAATTGGCAATGCATATTACTTCTTCTTATCACTTCGGTTGGACATTTAATGTGCAGTTGTGCTGGTTTATAATTGGAATGTGTTGACATCAAAAGAGCACACAATGACACCAATCCACTGACACCCTCGGAGTGACCAACGTTTGATTTGATACTGTTGATAGAGCATTCAGCAGAGATCAATTTTGAAACTGCGCTTAGTTCAATTGGATCACCGAGTTTGGTACCAGTGCAATGTGTTTCTACAGCAACGATGTCTTCAACAGTTCTTGTAGCTTTCTTCATCACTTCCAATTGAGATGTACCATTCGGAGTGAATAAAGATGAACTGTTCCCGTTGTGTCCAGTAGCCCAATCAACTAACGTACCAACACAGTTCATCTTTTGAGACTTTGATAAAAGCATTGTGCACACTGTTTCTGACCGTTTGTAGCCATCCGCATCTACATCAAAAGCTTTGCAAAAATCATGAACAGTCATTTTTGCATTTTGAAGCACGTTTGTAGTCATTTCATGCAGAACTAAGTTGACTGTTCCAACAATTGCATATTCGCATTGTCCAGAACGAATAGCATCGCAAGCGGAAGTCAAAGCATAAAATGAAGAAGAGCAAGCAGTGTCTACAGTAAGAACTGGGCCTTTCAGTTTTAGCCAATGAGCGATTCGACCAGCTAGAGCAGAATTCGAGGTACCACCACCCCACTCTGCTCTTGGATTTTCATGACTATGAGCGTACACAACTTGAGAGAATTCATAAGTTGAACATCCGATGAACACGCCGGTTTTACTGGGCAGGTTAGCGATAAGCAATGAATCGAGAAGTTTAGCAACACTAACAAGAAGCAGCCTTTGTTGCAAATCAATGTATGAAGCTTCGCTAGGACGAATCCCAAAATATTCAGGATCCCAATAACGAGAATCTGTGTCAAGCAAACCGACGCGAAGGTTATCTCCTTTTTCAGAAAAGCGATTTTGAAGCGGTTGCTTGACTCTGTTTGTTTTCAAAAACTGCCAATTTTCAGAGTTGGTAGAGATTTGATTATAAGGAAGAGTGATATCAAAGCCTACTATTTCAATCTCCGTTTTTGTCGTCTCCAATGTGTCAGTTACTGTCGGAGTCGGAGTTGGAGTTGCAATTGGTACCAGTTTCAAAACCACAATCGTCATGTTCCGCACTTCGCATATGATCCGGTCGCCAGCAAACAGAATGACATTGACTTGAATGAATTTTTCGGTTTCCGAAGTGATCACAGTTTGAGCGTGAAGATTCGACAGTTTGAAATCTTGTTCATTTTTGATTGTTACTTGACCCATTGCAACTGGTAAGAAGTAACTGTCCGGACGACGAGGGACCACACTTGCAGTTATAGAATGCATTGCAGAATCAATCAGAGGCCAAGCAAATGTAGATGACTTTAATTCGGAGAAACATCGTTTTTCAGATCGCTTTGCTATGACCATTCTTCTGAAACCACTTTCATATTGTAGTCCATTCCGATACAGTGTTTCATAGAACTCATGGACATCGAAAGATTGTTCATTTTCTCCTATTTTCTCTGCAACCAGTTGTCCTTCTTTCATATCAACTTTTGCAGAACACATTGTCACTTTCTTCACCACCAACTCAATCGTCATGTCAGAATTCCAGCGGATTTGGAAGTTTTTACAGTCCTCGATGTACCACGGCTTTAAAAACTTCACATTTTTCAAAACCAGATCTAATCCAGGGGCTCGCGATTTGACAATTTGATCCATTTTGAACATCTGATATGCTCCAGCAACAATTATTTTTCCATTGAGCCGATGACCCTCCAACACTTCGAACTCATCGTCGTGAATTGAATCTTCTTGAATCACGGGGAACTGAACAAGCGGGGCATCTTCATTCTTGTCACAACCATAAAGCGTTGGCCATGAAATGTTCAATCCAGATTGCTCCAACTCTAGACATGCTTGCACCAGAGTTTCAACATCCGAATCTTTTTCCTTACATGTCTGAACAATTCTGTGTTTTGCGAGTTCCGCTGGCTGAATAATTCTCTTCACAAATGTTGCGAGGACTGCAGCAGGCCCTGCGTCTATCCACACTGTGACACCCTCGTTTCTCAGCGTCTCCACACAATTCACGAATCTAAAATAATCTCATTCGGCAGTGGCAATGCGACAGGGTCTCTTACTTGACGGCAGAAATTGTGTGTTTGATGATGTACGCCTCCGAGAACGTGTTTATTATCTGGCCAGTCACATTGCTGACCAACGCAGTAGTCCCTGCCCGAAAGCGCATGTCGGCGAGACATGTGCGCAGAGAAACGAGATGAATGTCTTCGATAAGATTGGAGTGGAAGGGGTACGTCTGGTTGACAAACGTGCCTTGCTTGCCTAAAAAAGAGGATTAGGGAAAAACGGGAAAACAATGAGTCACTTACCCTGCCCCTTTACATATGCCAACGCCATATCAAGCTCAGGTTTGGTTCCCGCGAAGACTACTTGTTTTGGACTGTTAATAGTTGCCACTGAAACCTTGAACTTCCGAAGAACATCATCGGCAATTTCTCTCTGAACTGCAAGAAGAGCTCCTAGTCCGGCAATGTTTTCCATAGCCTTTCCACGCTCAACAATCAAACGGAGACCATCTTCAATTGACATTATCCCGGCAAGAACACCAGCTACAAGTTCTCCAACACTGTGACCTAAGTAATAATCGGGTACAACGCCAAGTGAGAGCCATAATTGTGCAGTTGCATAACCAAAACAGAACATGATGGGTTGCATGTGCTTGGTTAATTGGAGCAGTTTGTAATGGTCAGTGTTGAAGAGAATTTCCCACAAACTGACATCTCCTTGTAAATATTCATCACACTTGGCGAGACATGATTTCAGCGTGGTTCGGAACACTTCATAGTTTTCTACCAGTTGTCTTCCCATCATAGGATATTGGGATCCTTGACCAGTGAGCATCAACACACATTTCGAGTTCTTTTGACAGGACTTAGCTTGTTGTGGAGTTGCAGCTTGTATTTTCTTGATCACATCTGTCATGGATGTTCCGACGACAGGAATTGCAAAATTTCCAGAAGATGGAAGCGGTTTTCCAGATTCCAAACATTTGACAGCTTCTGATTTTGATCTCTCAATGTTTTCTTTGTCGTTGAAGAAAAGATTCACACCAAAAAATGAACAGAAATCAGTAGATTTTTTGGTTTCCTCCACAAGGTTTTCAATTTCAGAAGGTACGGCAACATCAACGGCAGTCAGTTTTTCAAAAATATGAGATGCCAACTTCTCAAGTGTCGAATAGTTGTAAGCGTCGGACAGATTCAGTTTAATCTTGAATGTAGCGTTGATAAAGTTTAAAAATTCGACCAGAAGTCTAGAGTCTAATCCAATATCCATGATGTTCTTGTTACTTTTCAGTTTGCTTGGTGCACATTTCAAGATGGATGACACTTTCTCTTTGATGAGTTCCAAAACTTCTTCTTCATCTTCTACTGCAACATTAATGGAAACTTCTTCAAAGTCTGTTGTTTCATGAGATGCTGCAGAAGATTCACTTTCTTTTCTTTCAACAACCAAATTCTCGAATGAAATAATTCCATTGTTGATAAGATCTCTTGGCAAGTCTTTTCGATTTTTCAAAATCACGTTCCAGTCAATATTAGCGACCATAATGACTTCAGGTTTCTTTTCGATACAAACTTTCAGATATTTCAGGGCATCTTTGTTGTGTTGTCCCAAGAATCCGAGATCTGCAAGGAATTTTCGTACATGAGCATTGGTAGCCATTCCAGTGTCAATCCAATTTCCCCACTGAATGGCACATCCGGATTTCCCTTCACGCCGACGACGTTGAACTTGATGCTCCAAGTATGCGTTGGCTACTCCATAGTTCAATTGTCCTTCATTTCCACAGGCTGCAGTGAATGATGACATCATGATGAAGTTCTCGATCTGGAAATTTTTAAAGATACCAATGACACGCCATGTGTGTTAAAATTCACCTTATAGTTGAAATGCTTCTCGATTTCTTCCAAAACAAGAACACCATCAGCTTTCGGTTTGAAAACTTGATTGAACGAATCTTTTGTTTGTCTTTCAATTTTCGAATCTTTCAGAACACCAGCAGAGTGAATGATTCCAGTAACATTCACTCTGATTCGCTCCAGTTCCTTTACCAGAGTTTGCTTGTCACTGATATCGGCAGCAATAGTTTGTACCTAAAAAACATTGTGGAAAATATTATGATTTCGAGAATAAATGTTCTTACCGATGCTTTCCAGTTTTTGATCTCCTTAACAACATCGTTACTCGGCTGTCTTCTACTGATGAGGATAACGTTTTCAGCTCCGTTGTTCGCCAAAAACTTTCCAATTTCAAATCCAATGCCACTCAATCCCCCGGTGATCAACCAGTTTCCACTAATTCCAGAATCAGAGTCAACAAAACTAACTTGTTGAATCTTTTGGTCCCATTCGAAACTGATGAGTGGGTATTTCTCCGAGGTAACAGTTTTCATGAAAGCTCTAGCAATCGAATTTCCAAGACTGAATTTGTTGGATATGGCAAAGTTACACTTGATTTTGTTCTTTGAGATAGTTTTCATCAAATTCAAAAGAGTCATGTAGAGAACATCCACGGCGCTTTCAAAGTGATCGAGAGAAATCATTATGTTATTCTTCCCGTCTAAGCATCTTTGAAGTTCCTTGTCCTGGCCACCATCTGGGTTTAGTTCAATAATCGGATTTTGAGTCGACGAATTAATCAAATGAAACTTGGATTCCGAATAAGTCAAGGTAATATCAGAATTGAATGTGGAATTCTTGTTGTCAATCAACACATAGCACTGAGTGAGTTGTTCAAGTTCAGGGTGGTCCTTTCCATTTACAGTGATCTCAATTTTTTCAGGTCTGTCTGTATCGACAACCAATTCCGGAGCAGCTGGTAACGAAACACTCTTCTTTCGAACAATATGATCAGCAAGTTCATCAACAGTCGGGTAATCAAATACATCACTAGCGGTGATATCATCTCCTGGGAAGTATTTCTCATTCAAACGGTTTACAAAGTCTACAATCGAAAGAGAATCCATTCCAAGTTCTGTGAATCCTTTCGAGTCGAGATCTTCAACAGACAGTGTTTCAGTTGCTAGATCAAAAACTGCAGAAGATATTTTACGTCGAATATCTGTTCTGTCAACGTTATCTTCCTTTGGTGCATTGGTTTCATTTTTCATTTCAGACAATTTCTGCTCTTCTTCTTGTTCTTCTTTCTGTTTCTGTTGTGCATTGTAGTTTGTCACAAACTCGATTTGGGCTAGTTCTTGAGCTCTGATGGCTGGAATGGACAGTTTTCGTTCACGAAGTGACAGTTCTGGGGTCGCTGGCTGCGATGGTGCAGTGATTCCTTTCTCATTCAGCAGTTGTTCTATCATGATTGAAAGATCAATAATGTTTGGATTGTCGAATAAGTCACTCGTAGTCAATTCAATTTCTGAAGAATAAAATTATGTCGTGTCTATAAAAATCAAATGAAAATTACCTGGGAAATATTTCTGATTGAGTCGATTCAGCAGATCAACAGTAGCCAAAGAGTCCATTCCAAGTTCAGAGAATCCAGTACTCATTTGACTATCGTCAATTTCTACTCCAGAATCAATTACATCGCCAACTGCGAGACACACCTAAAATTTTAATGAAAATTTTTGGAATAAAATTTAAAAGACCCACCTTGCTTCTAACAACCATTTGAAGAGATTTAGCCGCAACAATACCGGCTTCTTGAGAAGATAACAAAGTCGATTTTTTGTGCATTCGGACAGTTGGAACTTCCAATCCCTTAGCATCTTTCAGCACATAAATATTAGAAAGAACACGTTTCTCTTGCGAAATCATCTGAAAAATGTATTTTTTATTTATACACTCCTATGTTTGTTACCTGGAACTGCCACAGTGCTCCATCATCCACTTGTACCATATAATAAACCGCTGGTAATACACCAAGAATCTCCACAAACATGTCCGATGGATTCGGGGCAAATCCAATGATTTCATTAAGTACAATATTTGCAGTACGGAAGGGAGATGGCTCTGATCTGGAGTCAACGTAGATCATGTTTCGTTGTCTTCGAATGACAGCATTCGGGCACTCTTTCAAATAGACAACTTTATCTGGAATCTGGACTTCGACAGCTGGCAGCTCAATATTATCAATTTCAACTGGAGAGGCACTCAGTGTGAACAGTTTCTTATCATCAATAAATGCAGAAACAGTGAATCCTTCATCTTCCTCTTCTTTCTTCACAACCGTTTCCAGCCAAGCAGGTTTGATAAGAGTGATTTGTTCAGTTTTCAAATTTTGGATAGAAAATGGAATCTCATTTCTAATTTTCAATGCTTCAATTGCAATTTCTGTCATTGTTCCTACATCAATCGGTTTTCCCTTGAAGAACTGAGGGTGTCGGAGCTCGGATATTTGATTTTTCAGAGTAAGAGTATCATCAGTTTCCTTATCAACAGTTCCAATCAGGTAGTGATCTGCAATCTCTCCACGATCCTCAAACCAAAGTACCTGTTTGTTGAATTGATAATTCGGTAAAGCTACGAACTGCTCAACAGGTGAATAGACAGTACTCCAATCCAGTTCATACCCCGCGACATAGAGATTCATAATCGTTTTCATTATTTCTAACGGACTGTTCAATGTCAAACATTCTGGTTGAGATTGATAGCTCTTGATTGCCGAACAGGTTGTTCCATTCAAGTTCAAGTCAGCAAGTTCATTCAAGAGACTTCCCGCTGGGTAGTCCAGAAGCTTCTTGTCAAACTTATCCCATTTCAGAGACCCATCTGCTAAGAGAATAGCCAGGAGTTCTTCAGTGGACGATGCAACGATTTCAACATACTCGGAAAGTGAAGTTACGAACTTGATAACAGCGAATTTCATAGCAAACGACTGTGGATTTTTTAATGCAGCAACAGTATACATTTCGTTGACAACATCATACTGTAGAAGGCTTGCATCCATAACGTTTTCACCAAGCTTCACATGGAATCTGTCTTTCTTGGCAACACGGTGTGGTTTTCCTTCCATTTTGGAGATCACTCTTCCAGAATGAGAGATCATCAGAGCGTTCCGGATAGTGAAATGTGATCGATTGTTGGCTAGCGCACTAGCAATACTGCTGATAGGTACATCTGTTAATGGAATAACAGAGAGAATCTGCTTCTCTAGTTGATCGAGAGAAGTTTGATTCTTTGCAGATATCGGCAAAATGTAGTACTTATGGATATGCGTGTATGGCTCCAGTTTGTTATTGTCATTGAAGGCAATTGCTGCAGCATTTGTTCCACTGACTCCAAATGAACTGATTCCAGCAGACACCAATTCAGCTTCTTCTCCAATAATCGGAAGGCGAATGCTTCCAGCATTAATGTCTTTGTTGAGTACATGGAAGTGGATAAGAGTTGGGACATACTGGTATGTCAGCATCAAGAAAAGTTTTAGCAATCCACATGTACCGGCGGAAGCTTCTCCATGTCCAAGTGACGCTTTCACAGAACCGATGATAATGTTTTGCAGAATAGAAGACAGAGTATTAAACTCAATAGGGTCTCCAAGTGGTGTACCCGTTCCATGAGCCTCCCAATAGTCAATTGCCAGAGATGGACTCTGATTAATGACTGATGTTAGCAACATTTTATGAGCAACTCCGTTTGGTGCTGTTAGAGATACACTTCGCCCACCATGATTCACATTCACAGATTGGATAGTTGACATGTAATGGAAGTTGGGTTTTGCCAACTCCAACATCAAAACAACACAACCATCAGATCTTCCGTATCCAGAAGCACGAGAATCGAAACTTAAAGACATTCCGTGTTGAGAAAGCATTTTTCCATTGGTTCTTAATCCTTGTCCTGAAAATTTAAACGTGTTAACTATTTGATTCATTTGAACAAAATACCTTTCTCATTCAAAATTAGATTCACTCCGGCTACAATAACCTTTGAGCACCGATTATCAAGCAGAGCATTAACAGCCATTTCCAGAGCAACAAGAGAGGAACTGCATGCAGTGTCAATTGTCACGGAGGGTCCTGGGATAATACATTTACATTGATCCTAATATTCTTCAACCTACCATAGCATCCAAATACGTAATTCACACGGCCTGCAATAACAGCAGCCATAGATCCCAGCATAGCAAGAATTGAAGACGACTCCATCATATCTTGATATTCTTTCTCCATCAATCCGACGAACACTCCAACATTACTAGTTTCCGTAACACCACTGTTTTCCAAACACTCTTGCACACATTCCAATAGTATTCTCTGCTGAGGATCAATAAGTTCAGCTTCACTCTTAGAAATTTTGAAGAATGCAGGATCGAACTGTGTAACGTCTTGGGTGATGAAGTTTCCACCTTCAACTGGGTTTCCATATTTTGAACCTTAACGTAAATTGTTGACATGTAACTGTTTGTTCGGAAAATTACCTGAAATCAGCGTGTTTCTTGTTGGAACTCTTGTTGCTGGAATCCTTGATGATGCATTCTTTCCAATTTTCAGCAACTCCCAGAGTTCAGCTGGAGACGAAATTCCACCTGGTAAGCGACAAGCTGCTGCCATAACTCCAATAGGGTTCTGGGCCAATCGTGTTGGGGGATTATCTTCTTCCATTTCTTTTCTCTCATCTGTGGCTTCCTCTTCTTGATTTTCTGATGCTGGGGGATCATTCAATGTGGACAAATATCCTGAGAGAAGTTCGATACTTGGGTAGTCAAATACACAAGTGGATGAAGCATTCGGATAATTTGATTTGATAGTATTTCTCAGTTTCACTGCTTGGATTGATGTTAACCCGAGATCAAAGAACCCAGTAGTGTTATCAATATCAGTCCATCCAAAGTTTTCTTCAAACCACAAATGGAGCATATTCTTCGACGCTCTCTTCAAATCTTCATTCTCAATTTTCTTCGTAATTTTTGAAGTATCAACTGTTTTTGATGAGATGGATGGTGCTGATTGTCCATTGAGTCGCTTGAACGTCACATTAGATATATGCAGAATTACCTGAAATTTAGAACAAAAATTATGTGGAATCTGAAAAAAATAAAAATAACAACTCACGTTTCCAAACACGTCATAGACTGTGGCATTGCCAGTGATGAAGTTCTCGGAAGAATCGTAGGTGAACACAGTATGCAACTGCTTCTGAGCAATCTCACCGGTCACAATTGATAGTTTATCGATTGTGAATGGAACGAAAGGGCTTTGGTCGTGAGGATTCTCGAATAAATAGCCTCCGACAATTGCTTGAAGCGTACCGTCAATAAGAATATCCAGGTTAATCATTTCTACAAATCTCGCTTCTCCTCTTCCCATTGTGAATCTGAGAGACTCAATCATCTGGAACTCATTTCGATAGGTCAAATGACTGGCGGAGAAACGCTGGTAGATACTGTCACTGTGATGAACTTCGGAATTCAATCGCTCATTTGGAACAAGGTTGAAATCTTGAGAGTCTGAGAAGTTGAAGCTAATGGCATCTGTTTCTCCAAAGCACAATGTAGCCAATCCGTTTTGTTCCTTCAACTTCACAATCGTTGGTGTTTCAGTCGGAGTGATTTTATTTAAGAAATCAATATTGCTCATTCCGACAGATGTCTTTCCATGCAGCTGATAGACTAAACGGATGGATGTTGCTCCTGGCAGCACTATCTTTGAATCCACAACATGGTTCTTCACATGACTCCATTTTTCAGACTTCAGCACAAGCTCGTAATCATTTGGAAGAGATGCATGAAATTCCTTTGTTTTTAGTTGAACATTTTCCGGTATTGGAAGCCAGAAGGGTTTTCTGTTGAATGGATATTCAGGAAGGTCTATTAGTTTTGAGGGCTTTCCGAAAATACTGACAAAGTCTATTTTAGCTCCTCGTGTGAACTTTTCACCAATCAGTTTGAAATAGTCAGTGATGTTTTGCAATGGCTCAGTGTATGGGTATGTCTCATTGGGAGATAAAATCACAGCATCCTCTGATAAACGAACATTTGTCGGGTTGATATCAATCGTGGCATCAACTGCTTGTCTGGCAGTTGTGATCGGTTCTCCCTTCAAATTGAAAATTTCCAAGTTCTCGATATTGATAGTGACATCTCTAGCTATTCTTTTCATCAATCTGACGTCATTGCTTACAAAAGCATGAAGAAGATCATTGAGGTAGTGGGATGGTGCTGCATCAACTGCAGCAAGAACAACTAAACTGTTGAATCCCCCAACGGCAAATGATGAAGTGACTTTGTGTTGAATAATAATTTTGATAAGAGCATATGCTAGTGACAGCAAGTGATACAAAGATCCTGTATCAGAATGTGGCTCAAAGCGAAGGCGATGGCAGAAAATGGAGTAGTGATTTTCAAATTCCGGAATGTTGTTGAAGAAAGAAGAACATCCGATGGAAAATGGACTTGTGCAAATGTGCCAGTTTGATGTTATACTTCCACTTTCACTTGTCAGGGTCCTGCAAAATTAAAAATCAAATTATTCATCTATGAAGTATTCAATCACTTTTTCAAGTTGCGAACTATTTCTGAGTGATTGATTCCTACAACAGCAGCACGCCATTTGAAGTTTGTTTTCTGTTTTTGAAGAGTTGTGGAAATATCGTGAAGACTCTCGCTACTATTTTCTATCATTCCAATCAAAGAAAAGCAAGCATTTTTTAGAGCGTCTTTAGTCTTTGCACTGATTGGAAGCATGAAGCAGTTCGACTGATTTTTGCTCTCCGCTGCTTCCACTTTCTTTGTAGTCACCACAGTTTTTGTACCAGTGATACCAAATGAGACTATAACAGATTCCCGAATTTCACTTTCCTCAGATACAAATGGCAACCGAATATCATCGTTATGTCTATAAACTTTTAATTTTTAAGTATTTTTGATTGAAACCAACCTTATATGCTCATTCGGCAAAAAGTTGTGAACGATGGCGGGAACTATTCCATGATTACTCAAACAGGCAACTTTCATGAGTTGAATTAGCCCGGATGCAACTTCACAATGTCCGAATTGGGCCTAAATTTCCGATTTCAATTCATTTTCTTCAAATACAAACTCGCTTTCACTGAAGACATGATAAGCTCTTTTCCAAGTTTTTGATAAGCCAGCGATTCTGCACTGTCTCCGGCTGATGTTGCAGTTCCATGACCTACAAAACTCTTCGGTTCATATGTTTTTTGATTCATCATTTACCTTCTACATAGGTTACATCTCCAACGTCTTCCAGAAGCTGAGAAATTGCACTGACCACTGGAGTGATGACAGCTCCACAGTGATGACTCTTTGCTTCCGAAATGTTGATAACTGCTGAGTCACCAGGTTCCGCAGCCTTCAGAATGATAACTCCAACTCCATCAGAACGACAAAATCCTGTTCCATCGACAGAAAATGACTTTGTATTATGATGATCCAATAGAGTTCTTAGAGAGTACAACCATTTGGAGGATTGAATCAACTGACTTGTAGCTACAACAGCGTACTGTTTTCCTGGAATATGAAATATAATTTTTTCTTTTTGCAATCTCTCACCCTCTCTGATAGAGTTGACAGCCATTTCCAAAGCAGTGGCAATAGATGAGCAAGTGGTGTCAACAATAACTGCCCGACCTCTGATTCCCAGTAGTGCAGCCAATCTTCCTGCAGCCATACTGTGTACAGTTCCCATCCAAAGTCGTTCATCGAGTTCTTCAACATGTTTTTCAGCCAAAGCGCGGTACTCAGAATGTGCACTGATTGCAAGGAAAAGATCTGCATCTGGAATGGTAGTTAATCCTGATTTTTCAAGTGCGTTGTAAGCGGAATGAAGTAGTAGACGGTGTTGAGGATCCACGAATTCCGCTTCATCTTTTGCGACGGAGAAGAATGAGTTATCGAATAACGAAATGTCTTGTTTCAACAACCCGACTTCCAATCCAGCGTCACCCTCACATTGCTTCTTTCTTGTTTCCGAGATTTTACTGGTGACGAGTTTGGAAGTGAGTAAAGTATCCCACAGTTCCTTTTCTCCTTCAACACCGGCAAACATAAAGTCAGTGGCAACCACATTGATATCTGTTTCCACTGCATGTCCGATAGACTTTTTCTGAGCATTTTTTGTTTTTTGTTGAACTGCTGGAGCAGAAGCTACAAGAGTTTTTAAGAATTCAATGATGTTCCTTGCAGTTGGGTAACTTTCCAATAGGTCGAAAGGCATTGTTTGGTTGACAGCAGTTCCGAATGCTTCCACCATCTCAATAGAGGTCAATGAGTCCACAACACCAGTCTCCAACAAGTTGACGTCATCATCCTCAATATCCAAAAACTGTTTCACAATTGTTCTAACCGTAGACTCAATCTCTGATGCCGAGATACATGCTGTCACTTCCTCATCAACAGTGTCTGTTATAGCTAGACCAGTTTTTATCGACTCTGGCCAGAACTTTCTTTTCAGGAAAGAATATCCAGGAGTCTTGACGATTTGCCCACGGAATATCAGATTTGGGTCAAAGCCGGAAGCAAATAGTTGGCAATTGAGACTTTGCACTTTTTTGATTGGGTCCAGTTCGGTGACTTCTTTTCCATTCACCAAGAACGTCATCAAATTTGGAATTGCAGTTTCTTTTAACTCTCCAGAGATATGAATTGGTAGTATTTTCTTGACTGTACTCTTTAAATGTTGAATCTCGATTGGTATTTTTGAAGTTTTCAAATCTATGTACGAAAGAATATCAGTCAGTTTTGACTCTGCAACGACTCCCTTGATAAGTTGAACTGCATTCTCAAAACTGATGACTTTGGCAGCGGCAAGACAGAAAATCTGGCCCAGTCCTTTTCCTCGAAGCTTAGTCGGCAAAGTGTTATATTGCACGAGGAGCTCAAATGTAGCCATGCTCGATATAAGACGGGAAACATTATAAGTGAGTGGAGTGAGAGTCAGCTTAAACGGGAAGAAAAGAGCTGTTCTTGCCTCAGGGAAGCCACACGATTCAGCCAGTTTACAGTATTTATCCACTGCCGAATGGAATGTTTCATTTTTCTCGTAGAGCATTCTCAACAACCAAAGCTTCTCGTTTCCTTCTCCGAATTCCACTTCGAATGTGCCTTCTTGAGAGTTTGTCATTGAATATTCATGGTTTTGTAGTTTTCTGACAATCTCTTCTCGGTTTTTACCGAATACAGCAGCACGTACATCGTATTTGGTTTTTCGTACATTCATAGTGTACAAAATATCTTCCAAGTCAGAATCTGATTGAGCCAAGAATCCCGTAACTTCCTCAATTTGAATTTTCAACGACTCGTGACTCTTAGCAGAGAGAAAGAGCACTTTCGATTCTGCATATGACTCGGTTTTTATGGCATTTGGTTTGGGTTTGGTAATAGTTGCACATGCATTAGTTCCACCAAATCCATACGAGCTAATTGCCACTTTTTTCAAATTCATCTCTTCATTCACAAACGCCATCACCTTTTCATCTCCCAAATCTTCAGACGGCAATTGGAGGTGCAGCTGGTTGGGAATAATCCCCTGTTCCATTGAATAAAGAGATTGAAGAACTCCGATTAGTCCGGCGGCACCCTCTCCGTGTCCCATGGAGCTGAAATAGAAATAGTTGCACGTTTTGCTGCATATTAATCTCACCTCTTCGGGCTCATGACACGGATATCCGGCTTAAACGATTTCTTGATGGCAGTCAGTTCCACTTGGTCTCCTAGTTTAGTTCCAGTTCCGTGACATGTTACCAGTTGTACGGAATCCCTGTCGATTCCTTTCAATGCCTCGTTTTGTACCTGTAACTTTTCATTTCAGTGCTTCCTCACTATTTCGATTATTTCCTATTTTATTTTCATGCTTCAATTTCATATCATATTATAGCTTTTCATAGTTTTTGTCTCACCTCATATTGTGAAATCGGGTTTGGAGCGGTAAGCGATGGAGTTTTTCCGTCACTGTTGAATGCAGAGCCGATGCATTCACAGTGAATGCGTAGATTGTTTTCCTCAGCAAACTGTTTCGAGCAGAGCACTGCAACAGCAAATGATTCTGCTCTAACGAAACCGTTAGCAGAACGATCAAATGCAGCCAGACGTCCGTTAGGGGAAACCATGTGAGAGTTGTACAACGAGTGGAATGATCTGATAACAGATTAGTGAGATATTTAAGTTAAGTTCTATAGGTACCTCGATCCGACATGGTTTGCTCCACAGACAAGAGCAAGTTTTGTCTCACCAGACATGATCGCTTGTCGAGCAAGATGGAAAGCAACAAGAGATGAAGAACACGCGGTTTCAATTCCAACGGCGGCACCTCGAGAGTTCAGAAAGTAGGTTATCCTAAACATGAAACAGGTTTAGTGGGTTTAATATTACTCTTGCATCCAACACGTGCTCACGTAACTGTCCTACCTTGTCTTACTACTACCTTTCTTATTCAACAAGATTTGTATCCGTTCCTGATATCTGATGATACGTTTTTATCTCAGTACAGTTTCAAACATCGTTAAAATTAATGAGGTATTCACTGTACCATGCAATACTCTTCCATTATCTTAGCTCTATCGCTCATGCGAATAATTTTACGTACCTTCCGCACATGACACTCGCCGAATTTCCCGTCGCCATATACTGATCTGGTGGAAGGAGATCCTTGTAGTCATAGCACCAGGCGGCAGTGTACACAGCCACGCGTGCTTCTGAAGCCATTTCAATAGTGACTCCAGCATTTTCCAATGCTTGTATCACTCCCTGCATCAACATTCGTTGTTGAGGGTCCATACAAATGGCCTCCGACTCGCCAGTCTGAAATGTAAACACTGATATTCCATTCGTCTGGAATCTAAACATGCTCACCCCAAAGTACTGGTCATCGAAGTACTCAATTCCATTGACAAGTGCTGCTTTCACATCGGGATGCTTCTCACGGAAATCGGAAAGGTAACTTTTTTCAATTGGGAGTGGAACAATATTGTCCCTGAAAAATGTATATTTTGTGAAGTCAATATTTCAATATTACCTGTTCAAGAAAATATTTTCCGCCATCTCATGACCATCTTCACCATTCGGTATTTTTGCCCAGCTTCCAACTAGGCAAACATCCATTTTCTCCAATTCTGAAACGAATAGATACAGTAGTCAATCGAACAAATGCTCATAAAACTAAAAATTGGTAGAATATTCTTTATTGACAACTGTCTTCATCTCTACTCAATAAATTTGAGCCACTTTGCGGTTGTTGACAGGTCCGTCCACTGTCTAACACCAACCAATTACGTTTATATAGTGCCCATTATGCTCGTAGACTCCACAGATATAAAAAATATTCACCTCGAGATTGGGGGACAGCAATAAACGGCATCATGATTCTCAACAAGAGAGACTCTGATAGTTTTCTTCATTTCATCTTTCCTTTTATACCCCATCGATGCCAAAAAGTGTGAAAGTGCATTTTCGAATTGGAGCCAATTGCAATGTGTTCGTCTGTGCACAAATAATTTCATCATGAGTCGATGACAACTATTGCAGAAACAAGACTTGGAGGGACTAGGGAGATTTATTACCCCCATTTTTTCTCCGCAAAAAAGTCGTATTCGTTCAGTTTTCATCCATCACATATCTCAATCTTTTTGCCTATTAATCTTTCAACACCCTTCAGGTTTGTGCACTCTCTTTCTCCCTTTCTTTCCCACCTGTTTTCTCAATGTTTTTCCCACCCTTTCAGTATTTTCTTCATTTTACTTTCTTCCAATCATCTGTGATGTCATACTGTAGTTCCTTTGCTTCTAAAAACTGACATCAATTCTATTCTTTTTGTTTCAAGACATTCCTTTTCTATAATCGCATAGAAAAAAACGCAGTGCTTGAAGACGAATTTTTCATCTAATTAGCTCTAATATTGAAGCGCAGCGTTGGCTCAAAAACGCATTCAATATAGAAGTGTCAAGTCTTGTCAAGACGGCCCTTTTTCCATTTCTCCCTCAAAAAGTGTGCATCTTTGTATGTGCTGAGTGGGAAGTAGAGAGGAGCGAGGAAAGGAGAAGGTGTCAGTTTGTTCCCCCAGCTTCTCAGGATTTATAATTCATTAGAGAGTGCGGTGTTGAGTAACTTCTTCATATTGAACCAATCAACAAAAGCTCTCTATCTCTCTCTTTCTCAAATGTTTATTTTTTGAGAAAGTCTGCGTGCTCCGTCACTCTCATCTGGTCAGTTTTTTAAAACCAATGTTTCGTAGTACTAGTTGAATGCTTTGCCAACTTTCAAATCTAAACGTATCTGTGTAACCGGTCAAAAGTGTTTTCACAGTGCTGTTACACTATACAGACATGCTCCGATCTAACCCACAATCTTAACACTGTACACCCACAGGCGTCAATTGTCAGTTTTAAAAACACATTGTCCGATTGATACTTACTCATCGGGCTGTGTAATATTGAAAAAAAGTTGAATGAAATGTGTACGATGAATTGAATGTCATCTTTGCTCTTTTGCTCTCAACCACTGCATTTTCAATCTTTTCGTTTCTCTAATTAGTGCTAACTCGCGGGTGAAAATTTGGAAGTTTTGTTTGCGTGCTGCCCTTTTACATCTTTTTCGTATCTTTTTTCTTTCCCTCATTGAATAATTATTCAAAGACTTCTTCATTTGAGCATGCTCAGCGCCAGCCGCTAAATTCTAATTACGTCTTTTCGTCTAACATGTTCTTCCATTTTCTTTCATCGTTTTCCTCATCTTTGCTTTCTTTTTGCCTCTTCAAATCTCATCATCCATTTTTTTTCGTTCGCACAGTTGCTAGGTGTGAGAGAAAAATAGGATTTTATCCTCCCAACATCGATCAATTAAAAGGGGAGCATGCGGCAAAAGAACATCTGCTGTATTGGTTGCTCCACTAGCCTTCTTTTTGTTTTTCTTCTTTTCCTTTTCCCTAAACCTAAGCGACTCGCTTGCTCTCAGTTTTTCATTTTCTGTCTTTCTCTCTTTCTCCCTCATTTCGTGTATCTCTTTCTTCAATGCCAAACTTTTTTGCAATATCTTAGCGTGTCCTGGCGGGCCAGCTCGAGAAAACATTTTCACAACAGTTGTCGGTTCTCAGTTTCTGAGAGGATAGGGCGTTCAAAGTTCAATCTATTTTTATTCACTAACATGAAGATGTTTTGATCCCACTCACCTCACTTCTTGCATAATACAATATGAAATGAACACAAAAATCAGAAAATAAAAATTTCAGGTAATTTAATTCTAATAAACCGGTATAATGGCAAGTGAAGAAGATGAGAAATGGAACGTTTCTGTGAAAGTGCTTGTTGGAAATGGCAAGTACCGAGAGTACCGTCTCCCAAGCTCACTATGCACGGATAGACCTACGCTTTGGGGCGCCAAACGTGAGTTCTTCATGTTTCCGGTGTGTGGGAGAGTGATTTGGTTTGTGAAGAAACGCATGTATTCAATTATGTGCATTCGATTAATTTCGAAATGTAAGAATAAAAGCAAGAATTGAAATATTCAAAAGCGTGTGAAAGATATATGTATCTCATAACTAGAATGAGCTCAAATCTGCGTGAAAGCTTATATGAATTCACGGCGACCAATTGCTAAGCTCTTTCCATGTGTGTCTCTTTCTCAGAGTCCACACACTTTCACCACCTTTCTATCTTTCTGCTGATAAATGTATACGTTTGCCAACTTTTTTGATTTTCTCCTGCACTTTAATGTGATTTTGCAGATGAGGTTGGCCAACGGATTGCTGATATTGTGAGAGACAAAAAGTTAAAAGTAGCAGAATTGAAACGTTATATTCAAAAAATAGAGCAAGTGAGTTTTTTGATTTATATTAGTTTTGTGTATATGATTGTAATTTCCAGAGCCAATCAATTTGGTTGTCACTAGCAAAAAATGTTAACGGAAAAAGTGAAAACTTTTTTCTCGACGCACTTTCGGCTTCTGAGGAGGATCTTGAAAAGTTTGAACAGTTGAACTTTTTTTCGAAGAAAAGGTGTTTTTGATTATTAAAAATATTACAAGTGAATGTATCAACTATTCCAGCTGGTCGAAGCCTCGAGATGTAGAAGAGCTATCGGAGCTAGAGAAAGATGAATTGAGCTTGATTGATAACGAAGTAGAGCCCTGTAAGTTTATTTACAGAAACATTCAAAATTTAGGTGTTTTTATCCAGATGAAACGGATGATGTCAATGAAAACGGAGAGAATAAGTTACGACATTACGAGTGGATGTGTAAAAAGTCGGTCGGGTTATCGAGTTCGAGACAGCAAAGTACCGAGGGAGAGGACAGGTTTGTTTTGTTTATAATCCCTCATTGGTCGGTTATAAACACCGACAACCACTAAAAGTAAAGAACTGATTTATTAGTATGTCGTTCTGGTGTGTAGTTTATAGTTGTGAAATGCAAACTCAAGGTCAGTCTTATCACTTTTATTTCGTGTTCAAAAAAAATGAATTCAGTGTCTATCAACCCGAATATTTTTGTGATCTCTACTTTGAATTTTAATAGAATATTATCTATGTTACTATTTCTCTAGGCTTTTTCAAAACGAACTCCCTCGTCTTCCCATTACAAGACGTACGTTTACTGGTTGCTTAGCAAAGGTTTCTAAAATGTTGATGTACACGAATGAGCTTTCTACTGAATTTCTTTTCGTATAGATGATTCATCATTTTTAAAATGTAAAACATATGTTTCCGTATCCCCGAGAAACCAGTTCTCTCATTTCAGAAATGTCACTTCGAGCGCAGCGAAAGAGACAACGTCTAATGGTTTTTCAAAAACCGAGAAAGGTGACGTTGTTCCCGATGAAGTTTTGCCCGATTCTTCCCAACCAGTTGATAGTTTGAACGAAGAAGTTGTGAATGGAATAGAAACTGATGCTGCTGTAAAGAACAATGATCTCAAAGATGAAAAAAGAACTGATAATGATGTTGTACCTACCGCCCCGAATAGTGTCCCCGACACAAAAAAAGTGAAAGTCTTTGATGAAACAGTGCGGAAAATCAATAAGCAGTTAGAGAAAATCCCAGCGAAATCAGAGATATCCAAACTTAAAGCTCCACAAAAAGAAGTTGATGATGAATTGTGCTCTACCAAAGATGCCAGCTCTTCAGCCATTGGCGGTACCCAATCTGTGAGGATAGTGATTGATTCAACTGCGGAAAGATCATCACAACCAACTGAAGCGGTAGTGAAAGATGATGAAAAGGATACAATCATCAAAAAAGAAAAAATGTTCACGAATCGAAGAAGAAGAGTGAAAACAGTGGAACAAAAGATGATTCGGTATCTCAAAATTCTTTCTCTCAAGTCAAGAAACCACTTGCCGACGTTTCAGGGATCTCTAGATTACGGTATTTTCTTATTATCAATTTTAAGCCTTATGTTTAGTTTTCAGATTGACAAGCGGGTCGACAAGTGATGTGAAACCTGTTCCAGTAACCGCTCCAAAAGTAAGCGGTAGTATTTGGGAGCGTAAAGCTGCAGAGAGGGAACAGAAGCAATTAGAAGAGAAATACGAGCAGCAATATCCAAAACCCGGATCTCAGACAAATGGAGATGTTTTATCAGTTAGCGATGCTGTGATAAAATCGAAAATGTTAGTCAGTTTTCTTTTATTACAGCTGACAAGTTCTTTTTTTCAGTGAAAATGTTCAAAATGGTGTTATTTCAAAACGAGCTGCCAAGAAATCTAAAAAGGAACAACTCAAAACAGAGCCTCCAAAGTCTTCTGATTCAAATGGTTGGATCACTTTTTCTGCCAAGAAAGGAGGTCGTGCAACTAACGGAACATTCTTGAAAGATTTGGAAAAACAAGAATCCACGTCTGTTTCGACTAGATATAGTGAAGAGTCTACGGTCAGTTCGTCGATACAGTCTTTGGACTTAATTGCACAAAGTTCTAATTCTTCTACTGAAAATGTGACTGATACTGTAGAAAAAGAAGTGAAGGATACTCCAAAGGATGAGAGTCAAGTAAAACAGCCCAGGTTGGGATTTCCACAAAAAAACATAAACATTTCAATTTTAGTAATGATGACATCAAAGCAGAAAAACGTGCGAAACGTCGTCAACGAGTACATGAGAAAGTGAAACTTTCTGCGAAGCAAAATAAAGAAGAGGAGAAGAAGCTAAAAGAACAGAAAAGAATTGAGCACGAACTCCAAATTCTATCAGAGAAAAAAGAAAAAGAAGTTAAGCAACGTTTAGAATATGAACAGAAGAAAGCGGAAATTCAGAGAATTAAGCGTGAACGAGAGAACCAACTGCTAACCAGGAAACATAAAGGATGCGAGCGTAAGTTGTTAATATCAAAATGTGGTGTAATGCAATAATTATAGCAAGCAAAGTTCAAGACATGCTCGAAAGCAAGGAGAGATTAGTCGCTCATGTCAAAGAAAAACCACTTCGATGTAAGTGAAACATACTTTAATATAATATAATTATTAAATTATTCAGATCTGATGATCGGGTCAAAAATTTACATGGACAAGCGTCTAATGGAGCTAGCAACAGACAGGTCCATGGAAATTAACAAAAACAAGCACAAGATATTGCATACGTACAAAGGACGTCTGAAAACCATGGACAGAATGAACACTTTTCTTGTCTTCATGAGCGAGCTCACGGAAAACACCAAGGATTTTAGACTGGAGGAACTTCTGGATTATTTCACCAGTAAAAGTTTAGATGTGAATGAAGGTGAGTTCTTTTCATTATTTTGTATGCTTTTCTATTTTGGCCTAATCCTTTTCCTTAGTTGCTTATTTAAACTTGTCTTCTAAGACAAAAGGTATGTTGCACAATAATAGTAGTGTTGTTCAATTTTGTGATTGTTCAAACTTCTCTTCTCTCTCTCCAAAATTCCACTTTCCTGCGCAGATCTTACAGCAAAACTTCAGTGTTTTCACTAAAGCATGTTTTCACAATTAACAACAGTTGCAGAGCCACTGAATCCCGTACACGAAGCAATTCGTTCCACTTTCATTCATTTCTGCAAGACCTTTACCATGAAAAATCCAGGTTCGTTGTGTACCTTCCAAACATAAGATTAATAACTTAGGAGTTTCAGAAACTATGGAAAAAGCTTGTCAGTTCGCTGATTCGCTGCTGCAGAAAATGGGAAAAGTAAGTTTCCTACTTAACGCATTCCCATTCTCTCATTTCATCTTTTCTGCAGATACGTAAAACATCAGAAATGATTGAGAAAACCAACGAAATTCTGACCAACTATAAAATGTTGTATACTGAGGCTGTTGATATCATGGGATTGACATCTTATCTGAGGACACGTATGGACACCGAGCTATTCATCATGGAAGAGGACTACTTGCTGACTGTCACTGAGAGTGAAATATGTGGGTATCAGGGGCATGAAACAGATGACGAAGAAGAGTTTGAAAAACCTGAAGTACACGATATGTGTTGCCAGACAGACGGAGAGACATACGACGTCAGAGCTGCTTCGATGCTGCCGCTAGCCGACTGAATCACATCCGCAACGACACAAATTGATCCTACAGTATTCTACATATACATCTCATTATACAATGCATGCAGTCAATCAATTATACATCTGCACTTTAATTTCACTTCCATTTTCAACATTTCCAAATTATTTGTTCCTTCTAAACAAACTTTACTCGTTGTCCCGTGAAACCCAATGAACTTTTTTAACAGATTCCTTCACTTCTCTCTTTCTCTCTTTTTTCGATGAAATTTTATCAGAACGGGTGATTTATTGACCCCTCGATATCTTCTTCTTTTCTTTTTCTTTTTCTTTTCTATCTCTTCATCTCTCATTTTCAATTCTTCGTGACATTGCAGCAATAAATCTTACCCCAAGAAATATACCGAAAGATGGCTGCCGAGACATCGACGAAGGTGAGTTATTCATCTGTTTATTTTGAGTTTATTAAATCAATATTTGTATTTCAGGAACAATTCATACAGTTTTATGGGCCTGTTGACATTCCAAATTATCAATATAGAGAATTTCGCGTTAGAGAAGCTAATCTTGCCAACAAATCAAAAAATGGAGCCACACTAAGAGACATCACTGACGGATTACGACATATTACTGATAAGCATAATCAACGAATATCTGATCTCAAAAAACAAATACGGGAAATAGAAAAAGTTTGTTTTGAAATTTTCTGTTTTTAGATTTTTTCTATTCCAGATAAATTCAAACTGGAATGCACTAGGAAAAGTGACTGAAGGAGATGTAAAAAATTTGATAATCAAAGTTCTAGAAGGTGACGACAAAAGTATTGAACAATTCGAGATCGACAATTTTTGCGCCGATCATGAGTAAGATTTGTCACAAAATTCTTTGTCTAGGTTCGAATTCTTTGTTTCAGTTGGATGTCGACAAAGAAGGCAAAAGATGAAATCACGTTGAAAGCGTTGCTATCATCCATTAATAAAATTGATGAGGATGGTAATCAACTGAAAAGTGAAGATGATGAAGAAGATAACGGAATCGATCAAACGTGCAAAGAAGATACTTTGCCGGCGCATTCAGAATCGGACGATAGTTTAAATGAAACAGTGGTAGTTGATGTAGCATTCGAGAAAAAATCGAATGGCGTACAAGTTCTCCATCACTCTGGGATCGGAAAGAGTAACCGTGTAGAAAATTCAAACATTGTTGAGCCTTCTAACCATTCTCCTCAAAAAAATCTAGGAACCATCCAACCTGAAGAACCGATCCAAGTTCCGGTTGAAAATTTGTAAGTTCTTATTTTGTTATCAGTATGTTGACAAAAACAGTCTATGTTCAGAGAACAAAAATCTGAGAATGCAGAAGAAACTGTTGACACAACAAGTCAAAGTGAAGAAAATTCTGGTGAAGACAGCGACACGGAGAACGACGAGGCAGAAACAGACAGCGAGATAGAGAACGAGAATGAAAATGAAAATTCTCATAAAGACAGGTAATGTATTCACATACCTAGAAAAATACGATTCCGATTTTGCAGACAGGATTCTAGCACTGTGGGAAAGAAAGACGACCTTTTCAAACCATTCTATATCAATTTCCCGGATGATAAGGAAGGATTGTCTATTTTGGATAGGAAAAGTATCGATACTTTCAAGACAATAACTCAAAAATTGTCTGAAGATTATGAAATGAATAATCGGGCTGTACTTGATGCTGAACCAGAAACAGCTGAAGAAAAGGAAAAAGAAAAAGAGTAAGTGGATTTAATAGAAACTACGGGGAAATGAAAATACGTGAACGACGTATTAGTAATGAGTTATTGTTAGGTGAAAGCGTTTGTTAAAATGAAAAAATGAAACATGTTCAAGCGTTTCTAGTGTTTTTATTCAATTTATACTATTTCTCATAATCCTAAATAAAATACAACTATTACAGGAAGAAACTGGTCATTGCGGTTCAAATTGCTGAATTGACAAAAATGCTAGCAATTCAGCAGAACAATGTGGCATTTGACATAGACAAGATTAAAGCGCTTAATGTCATGAACGTGGCCGCTAAGAGGACACTGGAAACAGTCCATGAAGAAAATCCAGAAGAAGCTGCTTTGAACGATTCAGAAAATGGAATTAAAAGGTGTGTTAACATTTATAAAGGTTCTGCAATAAAAAAACAATACCTCAAATTCAGGAATAGCAATGGTGTTTATTCAAATGGTGATAAGATCGCTCCAATAGTGAAAACGGAAAGTAGTGAGGATGAGAGAAGCGATGAAGAGGGTGATGAAGATGATGAATGTTTCGAAACAGCACGATCGGAAGAGTATGAAAATTTATAAAACATTCAAATTCAGAATAATTTCAGATCTTTTGAAACAACTAACACTTCGACTACCGCAGATTCTGAAACACAAGATCGGTGAGCAATAAGTTTAAATCGAAGTCTTCAACACAATTATTTTCTAGAAATCACTCACCAAAACCGGTTCTTGCTAACAAAGGTCGTGTTGTTGCTCCTCATGCAAACCGCAAAAAACGTTCCAAGAAAGGCAAAAAAAGCAGCAAGAAATCCAAAACCGGACCAAAAATGACAGTAGAAGAAATTGAGGCAATTAAGAAGAAGAAAAAAGAAGAAAAAGATAGAGAGTTTGAAAAGAAAGACTCTGAGAGAAGATGTCATCTGGAGAAGGTAGATACAAGCGATCGACACAAATTATTCAGGAAAGTTGTCCAAACGGCTCTGCAGATTATTAAAACCGAAGGCTTAGAACTGCCTAAAGAAATCAAACAACTGGATAGTGATCTTGATATTTACGTAGACAAAACTAATGATATGGAAAGGACTTCCTTGAGAGATCAGTACTTTGAAACAAGAACTGTGGAGTGTACTACTGTATGTTTGAAACGTTTGGTTGAATGTGTTTATTGATTGTTTTTATTTTAGATGTACGTCGGAGCAGAGCTTATGTCCAAAATGGAATTGCTGTCGGTTCATCAAGACCTGATATACAAAAGCATACGTCTGTTCCAATATTTCATGTACTTGGGGAGTCTCGATGAAACATCTGAAGAATTTTGTGAATTTGAATTAGCGACGCTTAAATATTTCTTTGCGGGTTATGAACGTAAGGAGTGATACGCGGATTGTTTTCAAAATATAAGTTTGTTTCAGAAAACACGATTCCCACCCCCGAAAGTACCGATTTGGAGAAAAACTTCTTCACATTTGTTTGTGAAGTGCTTCCTGGAATTCCAGAGACAGGTACTTTTTTATAATCTTTATTTTTCATGTTACCTCAATGTTGTTTAAAAACATATGCTTATCGAGTTTTCAGATCAATTTGTCAATACGGTCAGATTTGTGAGAAACAAACTTCTCGTGTTCTCAGACGTGAGTTCTAATTCTATTCTAGTTATTTCAATAAAAAGTTATACATTTTCAGATGGCAGCAACTATCAACGTCACTTCTGACGAGAAAATTTTGAGAGAAGGGTACATGGCTATCGGACAACTTTTGAAACAATACAAAACTTCAACTGATCTTGCTGCGTTCTTGTACACATTCAGAGACAACACTTCCTACGCGTTAATGGAAGCTTGGTTCTTGAAATCGAGACGACCGGTTCCATTCCAATACGATGTATAATTTCATATGTAATATTATCTTTTTCTTAAATTTTGTATTCTAATTGTGATCATTGGAGGCATTTACATTTTTAATAAAAATTTGTTCGGTTTTGATCCAGGTTCTACAACTTTTCTGAAAAAGGAATTCCTTCGAATTTAATATTTCCAGAACGCGATTATCAAAACAATGATCTTTGTATGTCTTTGATCTCCTGCTAGCATTCATTTAGCTTTGGTACAAATCAGAGAATTAGATTCAATAATTTAACATCTAAAGTCGTCTCCTGAATATAAGAATTTACGACAATAACACAAAAGTCGAACCATTTGCCACTATGCTGTGTTTTTGGGTGGATCTTGTCTATTTTCTCCGGAATCAGCATTTCTCTCTGACACTTCTTTTCAGCAAGAGCCATGCCCATTTTTATTCTTGACCGACAACTCTTCCAGCAATATTATTTATTTCGCTTTCTATCTAACACCAGAATGACTAAAATTGTGCAACCGATAGAAAAAGTTCACAAGGCTGAAATTTTCTTTCGGCGCACTATAAGTAATCGAACTCATGCCACAATTGGAAACTTTTTGAAACGTATCGGCAAGGGTATAAAAAGATTAGAGCTCTGACATTCTAACAAATTACTATATGTTCAAGGTAATCTAGCGCGTTACCGCTGAACAGGACTTCGAAACTTGACGTCAAGTCAAAAAATGGGTGAAAGTTTATTTTGGCTTGAAACAACCGGAGTTTTGGCAGGACGGTCGAAACGTACCGAGTAAATTGGAGACAGTTGTGGACTGAGATGGTTACGATGTTTGGTTTTTGGTATGCTTTCTGTATAAGTAAAACAATTTGAGTCATACCCAAAAACTTTCTTGTATACCTAATACCATCAATAGCTATTCTTCGTTGAAACAATCACAACAAGACATTCAAATTTGCACACTTCACTAACACTTATTTGGCACCTTTGTTTGTTTCAACAGGGCTTCTTTTTTTCAATAAGTCACTACACTTTTTTTGTTCACCAATTTACTCTGTTCCTGATTATAGTGAATAACTAAATATACTCTTTTTCCTCCTGTTGTTCTTTTGCATCCAAAGCATGCCCTTTTATCTGCAAGCTGTCGTGAATTGTGGTGTTTTGTCCGCAATGATTATTCGCCTGCGTCTAATGCACAACATCTGCTGCATTTCTTTCTCTGATTTCTTTCATGTGATAATATTTTCTTGTTTCCATGACGACATTTTTGATTTCTGGCAGCCACTTGACAATCATTTTGTTTTCAGGGTTTCCGACATGTCGAGACAAGAAAAAGATCAACTTCATTTAGCAAGAATTAATTTTTTGAACCTAATTGGACAATCAAACCCAAGTGACGCGTGGAAGCTTTTTTGTCTTGTCACTCCGAATATTACGGTAGAACAAGTGTCAGAATGGGGAAATTTGTTGAAAACGGAGAAAGTCGAGGTTTCTGACACTGCAAGGTAAGCAGTTACTAGATATTCTTACACTTTTTTTTTACTTTTGTTCTGGCCAAAGTGCATTCAAGATATCTGATGTTTTGAATTTTCAGTGACGATCAAGAGGCTACTCCCAGTGATCTCACACTGACGAACATTCCACTAGACGTTGTGGAGAAGATTGTGAGCTCAATCGACATTGAATCGGAGTCAGTTATTGAAAAGTAGATACCAACAAGCTTTGAATTTTCAGGAAAAACGTCAGATTGACTTGTAAACATTTATCGCAAATCGTCGATACAAGGGACACACTGTTCAATCTGCTGCATATCCATTTGTGCTCGCAGAGAGTGGGAATTGAGGTTCACCAGGTCTCAAAGAAAAAGAAAACATACCCATTCAACGCTTCTCCTGGAGTCAGTCATATTGAAAATGCTGTTAAAAAATTTGAAGAAGTAATCAGTATGCCCAACACCAAAATCAAGCAGCTCAAAATTGATTGGGACAGCAGTGAAGAAAATCGAGCAAGTTATGACGAATTGTTGAAATTATTGGCAGTATCCTTAGCTGAATTTGCTGAAAAAGTGCATGTTGAAGAATTGGCAATACATGCTAATGCTGTGGATCATCTGGAAAATGTTATATGCTCCCTAAAGCCGGGCATCTTGAAAAGACTGAATCTGACGGGGCCTCCGACATATGATGATGATAAGTTCGACTTCTCAAACGTAGTAATTCTACCTCAATGGAAACATCTCTTCTCATTCATTTGTGCTTGTTGTGATCTGATTTGCCCCATACAACATCTTTATCATATTCTACACTTGGACATTGACATCGCTAGCACTTCTCCAATAGATATTTCGGCTTACAGAGACGTTTGTTTTTCTGCCTTTTTTCTATCATATAGCTTTTGGTTTCAGGCCTTGATCGTTTCTCAGGGAAGGATAGATCATAAAATTACAATGAGCTACAACGTTGACCGGGCAAAACAGAGGCTGCAGCCCTATACTGATTGCAGTGGTTTAACGAAATTGTGTGGATATTACATCCGACCAGATAATAAGAGATTGACATTCGAGCTGAATCCCGAAATCGATGAAATAAAATTCAGTACTCCTTTGTTATCAAATTTTTAATGTGACATCAACTTCAACCACTCTTTCCCAATTTCTACATTTCGTTCTTCAAAATCTATGTCCTTCTTCAAAACTTATGCCTTCAGTGTTGTAAAATTTCCTATTCCTCAATCCCGTACCGCCTCGAAGTTTTTAACCTTGTCTCCCTTTGACACCGCCGACGGAAATCCCAACTCTGTCCTCAATTCGCTGCCATCCTTCTATTTCTGATTTTTTTGCATCCCCCCATTCCAATATGAAATGCAATTACTACCAATGTCTTCCACTTCCTTTCCCCATCTATATTTAAATCTCTCCTCAACTCTCATACCCGTTCCTAGTATTTTAGTTTAATTATTATGTTTTCTCCCCGGTTTTCTTTTCTTTTCACTTACTATGAAGTTATATATATATATATATATATATATATATATATATATATATATATATATATATATATATATATATATATATATATATATATAATTTCATTATTGTCTGTAAATTTGATTCGGTTGCTGGTTCATATTCTAATAAGAAAAATTCCATATTTTCAGTCTACAAACAAACTCTCTGGAAAACCATGTTTTTGGTTTTGAAGTAAAATCTAAGAAAAATAACAAAATTGGTCAAAATTTTAAACTTAGACGTCATTTGGTAACTCAAACGTCACAAAAAACCCTGAGACGTGTTTTTTCCCGTCTCCTTAGCTGATTTTGCTAAAAAAAAGTTCATGTTGAAAAACTGACAATCTATGTTATTGTTATGAAACATCTGGAAAATGTTAAATGCTCCCTGATATCTGAGATCTTGAAAAACTGTACATGAAGGTGCCTCCGATATATGAAGAGGATAAGTTCCACTTCTCTAAATTGTTATAATAACAAATTTCTTTTTAGCTGCATATTTTTAATGTGTATAACTATTTCTTACAGTTTTATTCGCCATTAATTTGTCACCATCGTGCACTATTAATTTGTTTTTTTTGTCTCTTTGTTTTCAGCCAGTTGTTCTTTTTTTTCGTTGATGATTCTTTAACTCCTCATCAGAACACGTTAACTTCCCAGAGGGTTCTGTGGCCGTCACTGTCTCGCACTTTCTCAATCTCTAATGTTGTTTTCTTTTGGTCAGATCGTTCATAATTGTATGGTTTTTCATTAAAAAAGCATTCCTTGCATATTTCAGTATGCTTTGACTTTTCTTTAACGTGAATTCCAGGTTATCAGTGAGAGAACCAAATGGTCTGAATTTTTGCTGCCCAACACCACATGGGTTCGGATAACGGTCTCGCACTCTCGAGCAAAGCTGTAAGTCGTAATATTATTAAACATTTATTATCAGCTTTTCTATTTTTTAGAAGACGCTAGACATAGACATGCAGAAGAGAAAAATGATCTGAAGTTTTGCTCAAACTACTGCTTGAGAAAAGCGGTAAGTGTTTTTCTCATTCTATAGAAGGTGGTTCTATTCCGATCATAATGATTACCTTTTCATTTTCCAAAAGACGCAAGGCAGTGACGTGCAGAAGAGTTGAAAAATTGGAAACGCAAGGAGTATCAAATTAAGGAAATTGTGGAAGACATGAAGAAAATGATAATCGAAGATAACGGGAAATATACAAGGTATTTAAAAGCATTTTTTCGGGTTTCACATAAACCGTACCACTATTTCAGATTGAGGATACATCTTGCTGGTTCTATTCTAATCTTGCTCATTTCCAATAAACTTTCCTCGCATCTATTCCCTAATCTTCCGAGCTCCGATGTATTTGAAGTAATATTTTCCTCAATTTTATAGAACTCTTTATGTAGCTTAAACCCTCTAATTTTTATAAATGTAACTTTTTATTTGTTTTCTTATTTGCATAAATGGTGTGAGTCATTGAAAGGAATGAACGAATCAAGTCAATTTCCAATAGTGTATTTGTCCAGTTCTGTGAATTTTTCAAATCGAATTTTTCCTTTTTTTCTTCCAGACTTTTATTTTTGCTCTTTGAGCATTTACAGTAATACCGTAACCTGGAGCCCGGAGCCCGTGTTCAAATTTCTGCATACAGGTTACTGATGACCAAGGGTAAATTTTTTAAATTTAACTGAGGCATTTCTCAAACACTGAAAAAACAGGTCACCTAAAAACTCGAACCTCCTAAACTAAAACATCCCAAAAACACTAAGAAGACCCATAAAACACTTCTGGAAGTAGCACATTTCTGAAAACAGAAGAAATCAGAAGCTTGCTTGCACTTTTTCAAACAAGCTCCCAATTGTCTTTGTTTTCCCACAAACAACGGTTTTCAAAGAAAGTTTTTTTATTGGCAGAACAATTTTGGAAATATAAATTTTTGTTGATAACAAAACGCGAGTAAAAAATTTTACAATTAGACATTGATGCGGAGCTTCAGCAGCTGAATAGCGTCGGAAACTTTGTAAATCCAAGTTTTGAGTTCTAGTTCTCGGCTTTTGAATTCTTGAAGTTTGTTTTGTTTCATGTTTTCAATTTCAGCACGAATCATGAAAAGTCTACCGTATCCCAATTCAACGACTCCCGCTTCTCCATGGATGCCATTCTCACCCCAACCGTTTTTCACGAAATAAGCTCTCCACATGTTTGCTAGAGAAAATGTGAAGCCAATCAAATCCTGAAATTTTCAAATATGATGAACTCCAAACAAACAATGCGATAGTTACTTCACACAGATAATCGTTTAGCAATGGGACGCAGTTATAGAACGATTGCAAAAGTTTGAATTTTGCAATCATTTTTTCAGCTTCGGCACTCATCTCTTCATATGTTCCATCACATTGAATCCATTTACCACGGTGCTCAGGATCTGGCTTGATCTGGAAAATTGCAATGAATATTTTCAAATAATTGTGATAGCTATACTCACCAATTTTTCACCGCTTTTGAAGCTTTCAGTTTCATAATCAATCGGAGTATCATTGATAGTAATCCTGGCAACGCCAGATACGCACTCGGCCGGAGGCTTTATGAGTTTGGAAAGATATCCACCCATTTAACAAGATGAAGAAATTATGCGGGTCTCTCCTATTTATATTGTTGGAGACTGTCACAAAAGATTATTCAGAGAGCCTACTGTAGATGTCTCTGTGAGCTCTCTTCCACATTCATCGAAAACAATTTGGTGAAAAACACAAAGTGCGACAGATTTTCTTCAAAAATGCTGTCTTTGCTAGTCTTCAAAACAAAACGTGAATAATAAGGGTTACTGTATCCCGTCGCCGAATAACAGCCAGACGGGTCCAGTCATCTTTTTCGTAGAGAATAACAAGAGAATGATTTGTTTTTGTGCATATGAGGGGTCTGAGCCTTTCGTGGCGTGAATGATAATACAGGATAGCCGTGACGAGTCATATAGTGATATATTATTACCATTTTCACCGTAGTGTTTCTCCCAGAAGCGACCATGTTTTAACGATATCGGCAAAGTGTGATAAACTCAAAACTTGGTTCAAGCCATAGATTGATAAAACGTCTGAATAGTCATCAAGTAAAAAGCTGTTTCGGCTACAAAAACTAAGATATTCTGTTTCTGTCTAATTTTGACAAGGGTGTATGCACCCAAAAGTGTTGTGTTCTGTGAAGAGAATAATATGATTCTCGAAAAACCTGAAAATCAATTGAAACCCGTTGTTTGTTCATTATTCAAAACTTTCCAATTTGTGATCGAAGAAAAAATGTGAGCGCCCGGCGTGATTCCGGCATTTTTCTCTTTTTCTCCCTCTCTCCAATCAGCACTGTCCCAGTTGGCAATTGATAGAGGAAACCAACGCGAGCGTAGCCTTATCTGTTGTTCGGTCAGAAACTGCAGTCTATCGACTGACTATTAACTTCTTTCTCGCGAGCATATAGATAACCTGCCGGTTGGAAGAAATTTGCTCTCACCTTGTCGTTTTCTGTTTTATAGTCTGTAACTCAAACATTTTCAAACTTCTGAATAATATCATTTTTTTCAGATTAACTGGGTAAAATGGCCAGCAGAACATGCATCTGTCGGGTAACTGCTGGTATTCTGTTTTTGATCGGTGCCCTTCTTCTTGTTGCTGGTCTTGTCATCGTTCTTGGAGTGTTCCCGAATATTGTCAACAATCAAATCAATGACGTATGAAATTCCATATTTTTATCCGCGTGGATACTTTTGTTTTACAGGGAAAAGTGTTAGGACTGAATGATGACGGAACATTGAACTCCTTTACTGATAGTTGGGTAAATTCAAAATATATTTCAACAATGCAATACTGGGTGTACGATTACACAAACACTATTGGTATTATGAATAGAGCTCTCTACCCGGATGTTAGAGAAAAAGGACCATACGCATATGAGTGAGTTTCATTTTTCAAAATTTTCGTCCGAGATTAAGATGTATTTAGTGAAATCATCACTATGGACCATGTGAATTTTACGGATAATGGAAATTTCATGGAGTTCCGACAAGTTCAAACCTTCGTTTTCAATCCCAACAAGTCTTGCCCAGGTGAAACAGTTCATGATTATTTGTAGTGGCAATACATTCACTTTTTAGGGTGTGACCCGTACAAAGATAAAGTTTTAATTCCGGATATGGGATTCCAAGTAGGAATTGATACTCTTGACTCAACTATTGAGGCCATATTGAAGAATCCGACAGCTGTTCTGATTTGTCAACTTATCATGACAGTCAGTTCTTCTTTTTGAAAACGATGAATTACCACTTTTTTTCAGAAGAGAAATGCGCCTGATCCAGTGCAGTCCTGTAAGAATCTTGCGGCTTTGATTGAAGGAGAAATTGGAACACTCATTAGTCTGTTCAATGTTGGACCGTTCGTAACTGTGGTATGGAATCTAAACTGTTTTCCATACCACGCTGACATTTTTTAGACCGTTGACCAATTATTGTTCTCCGGCTACAAGACTCCATTTGTTGACAAATTTGTGAATCAGGCGTTGGGCCTGCTCCACTTCCTTTTTGGAACACCACCCAACCCGATTCCAAACCCTCCAATTCAACTAAATGTGAGAAATTAGAGAGGAAAAGTTGAACACCAGAAGAATCTCATTTCAGCCTCTTAATGGTACCAGTGACATAATCAACACAGTACTATCAGGCAAATCAGATCCTCTCCTTGCGGGATACATGACATCGTTCAGAAGTATTTCAAATGACTCAATGTTCAATAGTGTTGGAAGCACCCTACCTCCAATGTGGTGAGCATTTACCGTTATCTAATCAAAATGACAAATCCAACATCGTTTGAAATAAACAGGTGGCCATTTGCTAACAAAACGTATTGCAAAGACCCAATCTCTGCTCTGACTATAGTGGGAACCAGTGAGTAAAGGGAATATTAAAGAGATGTATCAATTTTATTTCAGATGGAGATTTCTTCAAAAACTTTGTAAAGAAAACGGATGTTCTACCAGCATTTGTATCAGATGTCTGCAGAACAATACATTTCAAGTTTGATCGCGAGGTTACCGTAAAAGGATTCACTGGATATCGCTTCATCATGCCACCAACTCAATTCGACTATAGTTTGGACGAAAATTGCGGGTGAGAAAACAATATTTGTTGCGTAGATTAGTTGTTTGAGCAAAAGATCTGGTCAAATTTGTTTCACAAAAAATGTGTCTTGTTTTGCAGATTCTGTATTCCGCTGAAATATGGAGCATATGAATATCCACCTCATAGTGCTTGTCTTCCAAGTGGTTTGTTGGATATCAGCGGATGTACTGGCGGCCCAATTATCATGTCAAAACCACACTTCTATCAAGCCGACAAAATGGTTTCAAGATTTGTACCAAGATTCAAACCAACTTATGATAATGATGAAACCATGTTGGATATTGAGCCGGTATGATTTATATTCATTTGATCATAGATCAATAATACATTACTGCAGAACACCGGAACAGTACTTCAAGCACAAAAACGTCTTCAGATCAATATGTTAGTGAATCAATACAAACACATAAGGTCTTTTTCTGTTATGAGACCGGGAGCATATCCATTGGCTTGGGTTAACGAATCCTTCTACATGGACCAGAACACAATTGATCAGCTGAATTCTCAACTTTTTGGACCTGTTAGCACTGTGAACACAATTTGCTGGGTTGCAGTTGGTGTTGGAAGTAAGTGTAAAACAATCCTAGATTTTGAAATGCCGTAACTTTGCAGGTGGTCTCATCGCTCTGTCAATTGTCATGGTTGTTGTATCATTCTGCTGTTTCCAAGACGAACATCACAAAGTTTCATAATTAATTTCATTTTCCAATTCTAGTATTTTATCACCTTATTTTCTACGCTACAATGAAAATTCGCCAAATTTTACGACAATACTATGGTTTCTGCTCTCGGTGCTTAGTAGGTTGTTGGTCAGCGGCACGGAAGAAATACAAAAAAAACGGCGCGAGTTGGACAGAAGCATGATGTGTATCAGTGTATTGTTTGAAGACGCAAAGACAATGCTCGTAGACGATGCACACAATGCTTGTTCGGTATTCCGGACGGACTAATGCGGTCGCCGGTAGGACAAAGAGAGGCCGACAGAAAGCTTTAACCTTAGAAAAGTGGCACAGCCCTCTTTTGCCGCCTGTGATTACGTTGGTTGCCATTCACTATTCTCTCTTTAACGAACAACTTTTCGACCGGACTTCTTGTCCGGATAATTATTTATTATGACACCTTCATTCTATCTACTCTCTGTTTGCATTAGTTTTGTGAGCTGTAGAACGATTCAGGTAATAAAAATGTTCATGTTATCATCATATAATATAGTTATCACTATCGTTGCATTTGATAGTGCCAAGTGTCAAACAATTTGAATCTTGGAAATATGTAGCCGCCCCCGTGGGAAACCTGAAAACAAAAAACATCTTTTCAGTTCTACATTGAGCCAGCACAAAAACAAAATCCAACGTACGTGCAGCAATTAGTAGAAGGAAGTCTGAAAAGAGTTCAGCATGTGAGTCAAACTAAAATTAGAAGCTTGTTAGATTTCCCTCTTCTTTCTTTCTTCCCTAATCGATGTTTTCCGTTTGAGGGTATGAACTTGACGGCGTCGGTCAGCATGGTATATGATGGTGGCCATTACATTGTTGTTGATTCACCCTCCGCAACGGATGTGCATTCAAAAGAGCTCATGTTAAAAGGCATCGCATCGAGAAACATCGCTCCGGGAGAAATACAATATGTGGTGACTACTCATGGTCATCCTGATCATTTTGGACAAGGAAATTTCTTCCCGAACGCAAGACACTTCTTCGGTAGTTATGAGTACTCGGACACTAATTTCATCTCCACAGAACTTCACACGGTTTGTTAGACACATTAATACGGGGAAACAATCAAATTAGGTTTTACAATTAGTAGGAGGTGATCCAGTTATTCTAATAGTAAAACACGGCCACAATGGACATTTATTGTTGTTAATTGAGTTACAAAAATAAAGTTGTGCAGTGGCAAGTTTCGAACTAGGACAACTGTAAATTTCAGGGATTTGAAAATTCAGTTATGACATGACAATCTCCAACTTCTAAGCTTTTCAGAAGGATATCATGCAACTGACTGCAAATGTTCAACTCTGGAACACCCCTGGTCACACAGCCCAGGATGTGACGGTCATGGTCCACAATGTCTCGTGTTGCGGAATAATTGCAGTGGCTGGTAAATAAATCTCACTTTTTTCTTTTGCAAACAAATGATGTGTTTTTCATGTGACCTGTTCTACAACGAAGAGGACGCCAACGAGGCTGCAGGTATCTGGTTTCAAGAAGCATGGAACCCAATTATTGGAAAGATTAGTCGAAATAAAGTGATCTGTTATGCGGATTATGTGATTCCTGGTCATGGGAAACTTTTCCGGTAGAAAGTACATAACCTCTCATCAAACTAAAGAATAATTTTTAGAATTACTCAAGATATGAAAACTGCTGCGGACTGTTTCACAAAGTATGAAACTAATTCAGAAGGCCAAACTGTAGACAGCCTTCTTCAATTTGAAAACACTCTTGAGCAAGGTATTATTCAGTACAAGTTAGTTGTTAGCACTCATAATGTCTTACAGTGATCCGTAAGCCAGCGGAGACCTTGTTTTCCTCTGCCAACTCTTTGTCGTCCAACTATGTCCGGGATCCTACACCAACAACTGTCACAACCACACCAACCACACCAATAACTTCAACTTCTTCGTCGGAATCTGATGCTACGACAACATCGATGTTCTACACAGTAGATCTTACAGCTGGTAATTGTTCAAATATGAACTCCAATTTATAAGAATAAATTCCAGAAACACCATCAACATCGGACACCGATCTCATTTTTGACACACAAGAAAATCTACCGCCACTTGGTATGAAAATCAAGAAAAATGCAAACTACATCGAACTTCCAGGTAGAAAAAACAATTGTACTTCCAAATTACATGTCTCTCTTCAGACTTATCAGGCGACATCCATCCCATGGTTCAAAACTTCGCAAAAAGGGTGTCAGATGTGTTGAAACAACCACAAAACGAGGCAGAAGTCGCAAAAATGATGCCACATTTCAAAAAATGGCAAACAACCCTTACGAAGCTGTGGTAATTGTTTGAAAGCTGTTAAACTTAACAAAAAACAATGTTTTCAGGAATCAGTACTTGAGTGCAAGCCCAACAAAAGTGTGAAGAAGCGTGTTCAAACTTAATTTATATTCATTTAAATTTTCTGTTTCATCTTTTTACACAATAAACAAAAATATATTACACGAAATGTTTTGTTTTTAATCGGGACTGTTGTTCGGAAAATATTAAAATACAATGTGAGATGGGTGTGGAAGAATGTGTTGATATTGGGGTTAGAGCAAAATAAATTGATGAAAGATAACGTCACGGAAGAAACAAAAGTTGGAAAAAAAGACACAGATTAGTAGTTAGGAGCGACTGTCGTGGCGCTCAAATGGTACCGGAGAGGAAGTAAGACCTTGAAATCCATTGATAGAAAATTAAAAGCTAAAAGTTTGTACTATGTACCTTGGAGTTGGGGAACATTTGGAGAGGAATGATGATAATGATTGCGGACACTCTGTTGTAACACCTGAAACAACTGTATATCAGTCATTACAGAGTTCCGCTTTCCTACCTCAATTTGCATTCTCATTTCCTCTTGAACATTTAGTAATCTCTGCATAGAAGTGTGCATATCAGTAACAAGACGTGTCATTTGAGGGTTGTTCTGACTGTTGTTCTCGGAAAATTCTCTCATTTCACTTTTAACTGCTCGGAACCTAAAAAGTGTTATCAGAAATAGTTTTTGTTTTAATGTTATTCTCACTTGTGAATTGCTTTCAAAAATTTTCTCTGGTAGGTTCGAAGTCGTCGATTACCGCCTTCCCCTCCTTGAAGACATTTGTGAATATGCCATGTGTGTTGTAGAACCCGTGCGGCAGCTTCCTTGTGCTCCCTCGCTAATTTGCTGTCGTACATGAAATTGTTCACATTACGTTGACCTTGAGAAAGCAGGATATTCCGAGAAATGACTGCAATGAGAATCGAGGAAATTACAGCTCCCTAAATGTTATACATGAGAATAGTGAACACTGAAACAATTTATCCTACCACAACTCCTACAAAAATCGCAATAAATCTTCCAGCATTAGTTTGTGGCACAATGTCACCATAACCATTCAGCATAAATGTGATTGCAATGAACCATAGAGAGTTCGAGTACAATATTGATTGAGGGTTCTTCCCAGAGAATCCATATCTCTCACATTGTACAAACATCCAGGACATAATGATCCAGAAGATAAATGTGAAGGAGGTGAGAAACAAAACTGGTTGTTGGTCGAGTGATGTTTTGATAACAAAAGAAAAGTTGACTTGAATTCTGTTCAATGCTGCAAGGGTTCTTGTTGATGCATCCTGAAATTAGTCAATTTGGCGTTAGATTTTTCAGTGCATAGAAGAGTCAAACCTGGAATTGTTTGCTATGCAAAACCATAAATCTTGCAAACAAATAGGAACGACAGAGCATGAAACATGACAGAATAACATCCACTGGAAGTTCTACGCTCCGAGTTGACACTGTTCGCCCTTCAGTTGTCCCATCTTTGTGTAACGATGGTTCGATAAACGTCCACTTCATATCACCACTTCCTGTAATTGGTTTATTTTCACTTTTTTGGGAACAAGAGTTTGATCTAACTCATGAATCACTTAAACTCTGTTTCTAAATATACTTTTTCATTCGAAAACCAGATTTTGTATTTTCAAAACTCACGTTTTTGTATAACATAAGCTTGTTCTTGATCTTTTTTTGATCTTCTACTTGTGTTCTGCACTTACCAGGTAACGGACAGATAGCACAACAAATGAACTCAATGCAGAATTGAATGATACGTTCTGTTGTCACCACTACTCTCCAATCATCTGCTCCACAATCTACCAGTTCGAGCTGAAAATATTGTTTTAGAGATATTACATTTCCACTGGTATCCTACCACAATATCATTCAAATGATATAGGATGATGTGATATAGAAGTACAATTGTAGAAAACGTGACACCGACTCGAAGAGATTGAGAGATCCAATGTGCTTTTGAAACACCATAAATCCTTTCAGCAGTAATTTCCGATTCAACCAGCATAAGTATGACACCAAAAAGAGCCAAGTAAAGTGACCTATCCGTGATTCGAACTCTAAAATAGAACGAATAGAACACATTTTTTGCATTCAAAAGTTTACCGATTGGTCAGACGTTCCGATCGAACCCGATAAACCTGTTTGACAGCAATGCTATCAATAGGGACTCCATATCTGTAACCGGAATACACTTTAGTGGTGACGCCGAGATTTACTTGGATATACATTCTCAAATATATGTATGATCATCAGAAATAAGCGGGAAGTTTTTGCAGAACTCATGGGAGAATGGGTAAGAAAAAGAGGAAAAAAGATTAAAAACAATACCAGAGGTGGAAGTCATTTTCTATTTTACCTGCTGTTATTTCGTTGAAAAGCGGAAGTTGTATTGTGTGACGTCACCGATCCATTGCTCTCACATTGTGTTACCATAGCTGAAATCAACTTTCGTTTTCGAACGAATGTTTTTAATTTTTAGGCTAATTCTCAAAGAATTTGTTACCTGACTGCGAAATTTTCCGCTTCTTCCAAAAATCGGACTGCATGCGATGCTCATGTTTCATGGTTATAGCGGATTTTTGATAGAAAACGTTTCTTTTTCAAAAATGCGAAAGCTTCAGTTTGGTTGTCAATCGAAAAAATATGACTGCCTACTTCCCTTCCGGAAATTAAAACTGGTTCGCATGCATTCAGACAAAAGTGTAAATTGTATTTTCTCAATGATGTTAGTTTCAATGTCTACACAGGCCCCAACAATTCTAGTATGAATAATAGATGATAGCAATGAATAAGAATCATCACCTGATGTTTCATGATCAGAGTCCTTGAGTAATGTACTTGAGAGAATGACTGAGTTTGCACTTTTGATGAATTTCGAAAATTTTACCAATATTTTAGTGAAGATAGTAGTTATGACACCAAACGAATAGATCATAGAAAAAACAGAATTCAAGCATTACACAAGTGAAATAAATCTTATTTTCTGAAAATCTCACACCCTCATTTGGCTTGACAAGAAGCACACGTGTGAATTTGTGAAGAACGTTTTTCCCACAGCTGTTTATTTGTGAGCTTGTTCTAAAACAATTCAATTTTTGTTCTTGATTTTTTTGTAACAGTTAAGAAAATCGAAATAAAATTGGGCTCAAAATTAGCGAAACTCGAATACCTCAAAATTCGCGCATCCAAAGTTTGTTAGATAAATCTTACTTTTTTCAAAAGAACATGATGTCTCCAACAGATTCTGACTTGGTTTGATGTTATTGATCCGCAATTGGGAACCCGTGTCTTCCACCGTTATTACAGGACCATGATGTTGTGGGAGTACTCGAGCTAAAAAGTGATAAAATATTTTGATGCTATAACGTTCAAACAAGGAATTATTAAGTTTTAATAAACTTACTTACAGCATTCATCAACCGAATTCAAATGTTCTAGCATCTCATTCAAAAAAGTGAAATACTATATGTACAGCTGACCATATTTTATACCAAATCTATATTGTGGTCGTATCTCTCATTTGTTACTACCGTATCAAGTGCTTGTAAGTACAATCACATCCTGTTTTGTCTCATCTCCACCTGACTACTACTCACCGGAGTGTGAATCCAATGACTCCCGACTATAGTCAATCCTAGTGTACGCAGGCGGAAGGGAACCCAGCTTTTTCCGAGCAGAAAGAAGATTTTTGAATTGTTGTCGACTTCCGTTTAACCGGAGAAAATCAGCAGAAACCTGAAATCATATCATGATTTTTGAAAGTGCATGGATGTTGATGATTCATAAATTAAGTTACGTAGAATTGCTAAAAAAGGGCTCTCAACCCACTATTCATAAAATCAAAAACTAAAAACGCTAAGAAGTAAGAGTATAAAATAATCAAGATTACATCTCAATTGCAAGAATCTGGTCTCGATAAACCAAAGTGAGATGCATACCTCAGTTATCATTGTAAAGTGAGAAAAGCTCGAAATTACTCAATATTGGGAAACGCGTCATTCTCGAGTACACATACAAAATCGCATACATAGTTTCTGCATTTTGAACAAAAATTACGAGATTTCCAGATATACACCTACACATTGTTAATTGTGTTGAATATGTATGTAAAACAAAGTCAAGTCAATTTTACTTCCAAATATTTGAACGGAAATTGAGAACTTCGCACATAGTCCTCTTACTTCAGATATTAGGTTACCAGTGAAAAACAAAACGTTTGTACCTTAACAAGTCCATTAGATTCACTAGCTCCAAATGCTCCATGGTGTCCATAGGCACTGCTGAAATCGAAACTTTTTCCCGCATATCCATTGCTATCAAAAGATGGTCGAGGTGTTCGGTAGTCTTCTTGTTCCACAGATGGAGCGGATGCAATTGTGGGTCCCTGAAAAATTTTTTTATTGAAAACAGAAAGTTTTGAAGAAAAGTACCGGAGACGAGCATATTGAGTCTTGATGCATTGCCTTATAGCAGAAAACACTTGTTTTCTGGGCGAGTTCTACCTCGAGAGCTAATATTATTTAGTTTAACTATGCTTTACCTGGTTAGACTGACAATTAGTAAAACACCAGAAGTCGGCTTTGGTTTTTTAGCTCCGCCCATTTAAATCTACAGATTATTTTTCCTATTTTTGGCACATTTATTCACTCCATTTTGACATCACCCGAAAAACGCCATTTTGTCGTTTTCTGCTTCCGTGAAAAACAAAACGACACTCAACACTCTATTTTTAGATTACTCAAATTTCGAAATTTGAATATTGAGCCAGAACCAGTCAATCGTTCTTATAATCGTCAACAAAAAATTGTATCTTAAAATACGTTTCCACTTACAAGACTTCGATTTCTGTAACTCCGTCGCTTATCACTGAGAAATCGCCTTGCATGAAGAGTATCAGCTGCTTGAAGTGCTGAAGAAAATGACGAATTATTTAATTTTTGGTAGAATGAGAAACGACTTTGATAAACACTCTTTTTTCTGCTGACGGATATGCAAAATAATAAAATTCCTCGCATAAT
Source organism: Caenorhabditis latens (assembly GCA_002259235.3). Classification (NCBI taxonomy): domain Eukaryota; kingdom Metazoa; phylum Nematoda; class Chromadorea; order Rhabditida; family Rhabditidae; genus Caenorhabditis; species Caenorhabditis latens. Next base: position 14,452,294 of record CM056097.1, on the reverse strand, counting down.
TGTGAATTCTTAGAAAATGACTAAAGAACAAGGCAACATTCTTATGTTGCATAAATTAGTTTTTTGATTTGATAAGTAAACAAATAACAAGAAACATGGATTAAGAAAAAAAATTAATGATTTTTTACTTTACAAAAACAATTTTAGTGCTAAATGAATTAACATAAAATCTTGTTATTAACACATTTCGGATGAATATAATCATATATAAAATTTGAGTAAAACTCACTTCCGAGACTAGGCCGATGCTTTGCTACATTGCTGTACACCGTTGGAGTATGAGTATGAAGAGAGAAATATGGTTGTACAGTACACTTGTACGACACCTCCGGATGACAATGTAGTCGTGAATTAGGCCGTTCCATGTCTATGTCAGTGCTACCAGTGATAACATCAGAGAAGGAGAGATCCGGCTGAAAACGGAAAACACAAGACTTAGAGGGCGTGAGAAGAAAATGTGATCGGAGAGAAAAATATTAGGAGGTGTGCTGATAGTGAGGACTGAGGTTGAGTAGCTCTCACTCACTGATTCAGTGTTTTTCTTATATGCCTTTTTTCATTCTCTTACTTTTTTCCTCGTATTTTGCCTCCTGATACAGCTGGTAAAGGAGTGTAAGAGGAGAGGAATGGAAAGAACAAAGCTCAAACAACAATGTACACGAGACAAAAACTAAAATCTAAGAAATTAGCTGGCAATGAGCCAAGACCAGAAATGGAATAAAATGAAAGAAGAGGAGAAATTTTTTTTTGGTGGAGACAAAAGTCCGAATCGAGTATGGACTTGAGAGTAGTGGCTGCTCAGTGTGAGATTTCTTCGGAAAGCAAGAAATGAGAATAGAGGGAAAAAAGGGGAGAAGTGATCAAATTACGATTACCTCCATTTGCATAGTTGATAAGTCTATGCTTGAGCCGTGTCCTTTGTGTTGTTCTATCCCGATCACGTCTGAAATACGACAATTTTGTAGTAGATAATTTGAAAGTGTGAGTAGCAAGAAATACTTGGAACGAGTTATAAAATTAGGACAGCAGTAGGCGGTAAATAGATTAACAATATGAAAGAACAATTTGTATTATTCTTGAGAACAATGTTCTTTGTGCTTCGGTCATGCTGTAATTAAAATTTTCAGATCACACTTCATTAGGGAATATCAAAACTTAGAAAATGAAAAAAAAACATCATAATGTCTCATTCATGCGGAAAACGAACTTCTTCTCATTTTTCATGTTGTTTGAAGGAACGCTTTTGTACTTTTCGAGTGAGCAGTAATTCAATAAATGCATAGCTTACTATTCATGTAACTTTCGAAAAACAAAATGGAGCCTTCAGAATGGACTTGGTAGGAACCGAGTCAACAAATGGTAGGTACACACTCTGAAAGTAATTCAAAACTTGACGCTAGCCCTACACCTCAAAAGCTTTTTTGTTCCCAAATAGCGTCACTCTCAAAAAGAAACTGGTACTCTTTTCAATAGAAAAAACACATGGACTTCGAATGAATCAGAAGCATTTGAAAACCCAAAAATCCAAAACCACACCTAGTTTTTTTTCTGAATGTTTCCGAAATGGGTGCAACTAAAATAAACGGCATCTAGTGAGCAGAATAAAAACCGAAAATCATTGTGTTCTTTTAGAAAATGTAAGATGGGAAAGAAAAGAAAAAAGAATCAAATGGAGTGAAAACGCAAAAAATAGAGGAAAGTGGAAACGTAGGATTTAAAAATTACAGCCTGAGGAGACGAGATGTAATTCCGCTTGTCTTCTGGTTAGAATTGTTTTCAAAAAACACCATAACAAATGGTCTGGAAAAGCCCCGCAAAAGTTCAGAAATTCAAAACCTGTTGGTAAAATCAGGTTTCGAAAACTGGGAAACATGTATACTCCAAAATTTGTATAGGTGACACCCAGCCAAAAAGTGAGTTGATAAAATTCCGTTGTTCAGCAAAAGGAAATGGTCTCTGCCATCTTTTCCGGATTCAAAAAACCAGAATTGGATGAGCAAAAAATGAACAGAAGACTAACTGAAAAGGATAATAAATTTACATACGATTTGATGCTAGGTTTACAGGATTTAATTTGAGAAATATGGAGTCAAAAAAGTATATTGATCAAATCGCGGGTAGCCGTTAAAACACGTAGCAAATGAGAAGATGATTGATGAATAAGTCATAGAAATGTCTTCATGGAAAGCTGATAACTATTGCAAAACCAGCGGTTTCTCAGAGAGGGAGGGTGGCTCAACATGGACTTTTTCGACACTCACATGACATTCCATAAATTACCAAATCAACTCGGACGAGTCCGAACTGCAAAAGGCAATCAACTCACTCTGGCACTACGATTACGTACATCTTTATCTAAAACAGCTATAGACAACCCCCTGCGAGCCATAAGAATTTTTTGTTTAATACCAGACAAGGATTAAAAACATCATGTGACACACACGCGTATACTTTTATCAATTTTCGTTTTTCCAGATAGCCAATTCATCGCTCAACAAAATCAATGTAGTCGTGTAAATGAGGATGTGTCGTCAGTAATCCAAAATAACCATGTGAGGTCGTGAACACAAAATTCAAGGCAGGAAAGAAAAAAACAAGAAAATGGACACGAAAATTTGCGGTTCTCGTTTAACAATGACGATGACACATATCTTCATAAAAACAGATACATTTTGAAGGGGATAAAAGTAAAAACTGAAAAACACACAAGGTGTTATATAAAAAATGAACTAGAGAGGTATATGGCAAGACATCACATATTTTTCTTTTTATGATATTTTCCTAATTAACAAACTCTAAAAGAACAGAGACGAACAGCTCATACTCATCTTGTCTGAACAAAAAGTCTATAGATTCTATAAGTGAAATCATTTGACGTCACCTTTCTACCAACAAAGGTCTGGAAGAATTTTATGGCGGATTCTATAAAAATAGCCTTAAGCAACATCAATTCAAAGAAAGCAATTGTATTGTGGGAAGACTAACGTCAGAGATAACGTTGATAAGCAATAAATTTGGGAATGTGTTAAGGAGACTGCTCAGTAGTTCACAGATTTATGCAATCCTATTACGATAAAGAGGATGTTCTAGGCGGCAGATAGGCAAAATGATGTTAGTGATTATTAGCATGACGTTCGCGCATAGATTTCTTTCGCGTAAAAAACTTTCTCTATAAAATAACTTATCTGGGATTATCAAAGGTTCAGCAGATTTGTGAAGACTTATTTCACTTCCTTATATTTGTAATAACAGAATATAAGTTCAATGGATTATTAGAGTTGCATAAATTTGTTCAAGAAATCAAAGTTTTGCATTGCAGATCATGAGAAAAACGAGAAATTCTCAAAAAACCTTCTCATACCGTTGACTAGTACTCAATGATATTCTCACACCTTGCAAAAGACTGAAGCTCAGAAACTCAGAAAATCTAAAATAGTGACATTCCCCTTCTAATAATCTCACATCGGTAGGAGACCACATTGCGAGAAAAGATCAGAAAAAAGGATTTAGAATATTCAACACATGTCTCTTCTGAAAATTCATCTCTCACCTAGAAAGTCACCATAGCTACCAGACAAAAAAGGATTTTGGCAGATGAGGATAATTGAAGACAAGAGAGAAATCAGAGATTTTTATTTTTTCCTATTTTGGCTTTCCGTCTTTATCTTCATCGGCAATTCATAAATAATCCTTTTTTCTAAAAAACAAGCAAAAAGTAATCGGTTAGTCTCCTATCTTTTGAGTAAAGGTAATGGAATTACGTATCAATAAACAGAGTTTTGGAGTGGGAATATCTCAGACTGAGTTTCAACGAACGAGTTAAAAATGAGAAGAAGAGAGACGAGGGCGAAGCCATGAGTAATGTGAGAAAATTATTTTCTTGATTCGAAGCTATGTATTTATTTCATTATCTGCCTCCCGTTTCCTTCTCTAAGAAGCCCCGGCAAGTTTCAAAAACCACTGGGAATATCAGAAGGACAGGCTCAAACGTCCGACGTTTTTTTTTTCATCAAGAAACAACTTAGAAGAACAACATTGCAGGAAAAATAACAACTAAAACACATGTTGAATCGTTAAAAAACTGCTTCAACTCCAGCGATGACAAAGCGAAGCTGGGAAGACTGAAGGAAAGTGCATGTGTGCTCCCGTTTTTGTGTCTTTGCCAAGTCACTCCTCTTCCAGAATCAACTCACAAAAAATAAGAAAGTGGTGCTTAGACAGAGGACATTCATGAAATTTACGCTGAACAGCAGCTCAAAATTGAACTATTTTTTGGTCTTTGTTATATATTATTCTTCCAAATGTCTACGCATACTCAATATCCTGCAGGATTAAAAAAGACGGAAAATAGCTAGACGAGTCATAGTTGATGTCAGACAAATGTCAGTTGAACGTTTGTTTGACACGGTAAAACTACCTTGGATATCCGATGCAAACCAAAATATTATTTTCATAAGGAAGTATTTGTGTTCCTTTATGTTTTTGTTTCTCAACTTCGGTAGAATTATTGAAAATTAAAAAAAGACATATTTTTATATGAATAAAACTATGAATAGTATAAAAATGTGAAGCAACAATTGATGCAATCAAAAGAGCAAAATAGAATCAGAGGTCATAAAAGTCCGGAAGAGCTAATTTATTTTCTTTTTTGCCTCGTCTTCTTCTCTTTCACCCTCCAGATTTTTCGATTGCATCCTGATCATTTTTGGTTTTTACCGCTATAAATAGCAGAGATTGCTGAAGGAGATATGAAGAAGTTGGAAAATCAAAGTTGATGAATTCAAAAGTTTTGGTTACGAGAATTTGCTATTGACAGCTTTATATCTAGAACTCGAAAATTATTGATAAGCTAGTCGTTTTTGGTCAACACAACTTCCGATGCACACAAGATGGACCAACACAGAGAAAAATAAAAGTTTTCGTTCGGATTTGAAAGGAACAGTGATAATGAATGAGAGAACGCGGGGTAATGTGAATTAGGAAATGAGTCAGAGAAGAAATTTTCACCAACTACGGATCCCAGTACGAGGGTTGTAATTTGGCTGGAAAGAATTCGTGTGTCCATCACAAAAATACAAATAATAATATGCTAGGCTACAATTACTCGTAAGCAATTGACGAGCCAAAAATCTCAATGACATCATTGTTGCTGTTTTCGTGAGAAATTCTGATTTATTCCATTGAGTCAGTCACAATACTCAAGTACCGCCTACTTTTTTTTTTTTTGAAATTTGGAGTAATGGTCAAAAGATTTATGATAACAGAAACGGATGGAGTGAGTTGTGTTATAATGACAGAGTAGAAACACATTTCAGAAAATGAAAAATCTTTAACTTTTCGTATTTTGACGTGTACATTTATAAAGATTATATTATTCAGCAGGGAAAAGAAAATCATCGAGCCATTTTCCAACAGACGGTCTTTCTGCATTCGCGTTGGTCGCATTTCCCTCTCCAGTACCAATGCAAGAAAACGGGACGTCATGCTCCTTGAAGAAAGCCAACTCCTGCAAATCTTACCAATTAGAACAAATTGGAAACTCGGCGAGTATAGTGCAGTTGTTTTTTGTTACCTGAACGCCGTTGAGATTCGGTCGATCGTCTTTGCTTTTCTGAAGTAGTTTCTCGACAAAGTCCACCAAGTTGTCACTGAATGCTCCCTGTAAAGAAAAGAGTTATTTGTTGATTTCTTTATCACTAAATTACTCTTCGCAGACGTGGTGGTGCTGAATTATAGATCGCTCCGGACAAAGACAATCCAGAGATATCAGATGGGTAGGGAAACCTAAAATGTGGTATTCACTGTTTTATTTTCAATAATTGTTTATTGACTCGACAAAACACCATAGTTTTGTATGCGATAAGGGTGAGCAATCATAAAAACAAAGAACTTACGTTAGTGTGGCCAACTCGAAGATAGAGATACCAAGTGACCAAATATCACTTTTGATAGAGTAACCTGGAGAGTGAACCAGCGATTGCTAAAACCAACCACTAAAGTGGTAAAACAGCTGAATAACTTACTTCATTGATTTCCGGGGCTGTATATTGTTGAACTCCTGTTGCAGAGATAGCGAGAGAGTTTTGAAGGATTCCACTGATTCCGAAATCACAAATCTTTACTCTTCCATCATTATCGATCAATATATTGGATGGTTTGATGTCTCTGTGGATGATTTGCTGCAAATTTTCAAAATTTAGGACGGTGGTTTTTGATAATAAGAGTACCATTTTCTCCTTCAAAAACCATAGGGCATGGGTGACAGAACAGACAATGCGACCGATTACAAATTCGGGTATTTGCTGCCCTCTCTCACTAATTTCTCTCTTAAGGAACGATGCACTCAGAGCCAATTCTTCCATGAAAATGTGAATATTCACGCACTGAAATTGAAAACAGTGTTTTTATAGAAGCAATTTGAGAAAAAACTTACTCCGATTACTTTGTGAACATAATATCCATAAAAATGAACAATGAACGGACACGGAGAGCACCCCTTGATAACATTAACTTCACGTAACTTCTTGTTCAACATTTTATTAATATCTTCATTATCAGCTCCAAAAGTTAATTGCACACGTACGTCCTTAATACTTCCTGGTTATTTTCAAAACTATAATTTTATTGCAAAACAAACTTTTCTTGCAATCACAATTCCGTTATAAACCAAACGATAAACTGCCGCATGTCCCTCGCCACTTCCAATCCTTGTACCACCGGTGATCATGTCTGGTGGAACATCAAGTCGAACACCAGAGAGACAGATGTGACCAGATGGCCCATTTTTCAAAAAGTCAACTTCCGGTTCTCTCAGTTCAGGGAGATCTAATTTTGGTCTGGCGATTCTTTTTGGAACGAGTTGAGGCATCCTGAAATTTGATATTCGAAATGTTTTCAAACTTTTCTGAATAGAAAAAAGAGCTGCAGTTCAAACTCAAACTAGTTACGATGTGGTTTCTGTATAAAAAAGCGGAAGAAAAAGTGTGAAGGAGAAAGAATGGAAAGATGTCAATAAGAGACAACCATCATATTTATTGATAAGACAAAGTTAGTCATCTGGGTGTTTCCACGTATTGGGTGTGGAAAGGAAGTGAAAGCAAACCGAAAAACAGAAGAACATAAGCAAAGTTGTGAAAACCCGTGGTATGATTTGACTCGTAAAATTATTCTAATAGTTCAAAGTATTAAAAGTCTAAAAAAGTAATTGAAATGATAAACATAGAAAAACTTGGATTGATTCGTTAATTAACGCATGGTGTATTGGGGATCGGTTTCAGCTCGTCTTCAGTTTTTGATCGTTTTATTATATCGTTGAACCAATCCGCTACTTGATTATTGTTACCATTAATCTGTAAAATTGCTCATAAAACAAGGTCTGAAGAAATTTCAAGAATACTGTTTTCAGTTTGTAATAATCTCCACTGGCAGGATCGTAGTCGAGGAAAAAGTCATGTTTCTGAAACTTGATGTTTTCCGTGATAATAAATTGAGTTCTCACCATAAGTTGTTTATACTCCGGTCTCTCGCGAACGTCTTTTCTCAGACAAAAGTCCAGAAATTCAATAAATAGCGGCGAGAAGCTTCTCGTTGTCTGAAATTTCGAAAGTAATTGTTTCAGTTCACATTATTCGGGAATTTACGTCTTTTTTCAAACTTGGTGATGGCAGATTTAAATTGGCAATGATAGTTAGTGTTGTGAATTCCATATCGTTCAAAGGAAAAGGATATAGTCCTGTGACCAATTGATATACTGTAATCCCCAATGACCATACATCGCTTCTCACGTCGTATTTGGAGTTTGTCTGGGAAAATGAGAATGTAAACTTGTGACATTGAGAAACATCCACCTGTTCTCACGACTTTCTGAAAATACCAAACCCCGTTTTTGATTTTTGTTCTCACCTCGATCGTTAATCTTTCAGGAGCCATATAAGGAGGACATCCTGCACTTTTGGAGTGTGACATCGAATTAGTCATAAAACCACTTATCCCAAAATCGCACAGCTTTATATTACCGCTGTCGTCAAAGAGGATATTAGATGGTTTAATATCGCGATGTATAATCGACTGCAAATCCGGAAATGTAAATCTTGCTCTGAGAGCATTACACTCTTCTTCCACTTACATGCTTTTCCTTCAGATAATCTAACGCACTAATCGCCGAGTAGACAATATGACCGGCGACGAATTCGGGGAAGAAATCCAATTTTGAGTGATATATGCGCCGTAATAGTTTCTCACAACAAGCTGCCATTATTTGCATACAAATTTTGACTGATGACTGAAACGATAACATTTGTGTATCGTGAAGGATGTCCTTACTTACATTAAACATGAAATATCCGTAGCTGGTTACTATAAACGGAGAATTGCAGAGAGACATGATCCTGACGTCACGGAGAATCCTTTTCAAGTTTTCTTTATTGTCATTCTTGTACATAGTCTGAAGAAGATAAAGTTGAGAGCAATGACGTACAGATATATGATTCTGTGTCAAGTGAAGTAATTCTCATGGGTGCTATGTATCATATTCTGTTCTCACTATGCGAAAGTTCAAATTTGTTTTTACCCTTTTCTTCCGGGTTTCCTTTTGGTTTCTTTTCATGTTGAATGAAAAATGAAACTTGAGAAAAATCATAATGTGCGTTTCCCCCGAATTTTAGTTGGAGGTCCTTCTTTTCGAATCCTTTCTCTTTGCATTGTCAATTGAATCAACAAAAAAACAATGGAATTTCTAATGCTTTCTACTACCACGAGAGCCCACTACAATTGGTCGTTCCACTAAAGATTAACCCATTGAAAACAAGGGCCCACTCTTTTTTGAATTCTGTATGCAACGATTCTGTCAATCTCATTTCCTTATGCTTTCATGCCGAAATTGCACGTCAGGGTTTTCGATACGAAGCTCAATGAGATTTATAGCAACCATCTATCAAGCTTTCCGACGGGGTAATGCTCACCTTCACAGCCATCAATTTCGATCGTACCATTGCCGACTCAACCACGCCACAAGAACCACTTCCGAGCAAGCCGATGATATGAATTTCATTTGGATCTACTGCCTGCTTGACACCTGACATTGAAAACATGGATGTTTGAAGATATGTCTTAAGTTAGAATACCATCAATATCTAACGTTCCGGACTTCTTGCACCCTTCTAAAAATTCAAACTCAAGAGCATCCTTTTCAGTATCCCTTCTAGACGGAGACGGTTTCATGGTAAGCGGTGTGACTAGAAAATATACCGTTGTTTTCAACAACATTTGAATTGGACTCACATTTCCTTTCCATAGGACTTGTTAAGTAGCCGATATTATTTGGCCTTTGGTGTTGTGGACTTGAGGAGGTAGAGGAGCATTCTAAAAAGAATATTGTTGGTAATTACATCAGAAAAATACTATATACTTTATAAAAGTGACGTGGAAAAATGCTCTTATTTTTACTAGCAATATTTAGACGGAAAGAGGTACGATATTTCTATGGAAAAGTTTTCAAAACCGCTAAACAGAGAATGTAAAACATACCTTTGTGCTTCTGATCCACCGATGTTGACCTTCGGTCCCGTGGCCGTAAACGGACCTCAGTCAACCCCAACTTCAAGAATTTCCATTTGCGGACTCTGGTTTCCAAATCTGAAAAATGAGACGACGTATGTATTACAGAGTGTGTGCAAAGGCCAAGACACCACCAGTGAGACCTCACTAACAATAAACAAATACAAGTTCCCATTCTCAAATTTTGAGTTTTCGGTTGATTGACATGTCGACCCCTCTGGAACACTATATTTCTATTTTCAGTTTTTCAATTTGTATGCCGAGTTCTATACAACGGCAAGGTTTCTGTTATCTACTTTTTATTAATGAGAACTGTCAATTTCAAAGCTCAGTCAACTGCTGGGCCCTTATCTATAAAATGAAGCCGGAATACGTGGGGCGACTGTAATGGACCTTTGTTGTTATCATTACAAGGGCAAAGTCCGTTCTTTGAAAATTCACGTGAATTCCATACATATTCCTGATATCAAAAACTACAGTATACTTATTTCAGTTTGTGAATCCATTTTTGAATTCTCATTCCATCACTTCTTTTTCTATTTTGAACATGTACCTACAAATGTTCGCAATTATAGCATTTGCTTTTCATTCTTTTTTTTGTCCCCGTCTAATAACTTGTCTGCACGCAACCAGCAATAAAAAAAGCTCAGAAATTAGAAATTTACCTCGTAGCCGTTGTTGGAAACAGACATTATCCATTTATATGTGACACGCAATAGAGAATAACGACAAAACAAGAAAATGACCCGTTGGCCGTCGTCGCTTGTTCCAAATTTTAATAAGAAGACGTATGTGAGGTTCTTCGCAGCAGCCGCCAAATGCAGTAGACAAAATGGCAAGACACTCGCAGCTATCGATTCTGAATGGACAATGCAAGTGGAAGAAGCGCAGAGGGGCTCCCGTCTGGGCCCTCTTCGCTCTCATCACCAACGACGTGGGAGGAGCTGTGGAAGAAGAGAAGAAGAAGAAGGCTATAAATGCACACACATACTAGTGAAAATATGCGGGAAGGACTGCTCCTTTCTTCTTCTTCTTGGCCATGTCTCATTTCCAATTGGTCCTCATCCTCTTTCGACGTTTTTGGATGCGCGAATCTTTACGGCTTTGATGGGTGGCCCTGTGAGAGAGAAAGGCTAAACGCTAATCGTCCATTTGAATAGGATTCTGAGTTTGGCGGAGGTCCGCCGACATCTCTTCTATCTTTTTGTGCCAACTAGAACTTTCACATTGAGAAAGAAGGCCGATGTACAAATCTCATCAACGAGAAAGCCACAACAGGCACGTTGGACAAGGTTTGAAGTTCGAAGAACACAGTACCTGGATGGAGAAACAAAACATGAGAACCTTTTCAAAAAGTTTCTGAACTAACATGACCTCTTTAATTTTTCATCCAGTTTCTTTTCATGGTTTCACATTTCCATTTCGCATTTTCCCCTAATTCAGTTACTTCCACTTTTTCCGGTGTCTGGAGCCAAACGCATTTTTAAGGCTTTCTTTCCTTTGCGTGCAACACGAATTTGTCATTTACAATGCAACAAACGTTTACTGAATAGAAAAAATGGAAACACTTATGAACAGAAATTTCAGTTGATTTTGATAAGACCTTTCTCGTCCTCAGCAGAATACAATCCAAACTTTTTGAACTTCGCTTCAGTCATTCTCTTCAAATCCTCATATGTGATGTGATATCCCATAAGACGATCAAGATAATTGAACCATGGTTGGAAGCACGTCAATGGTCTCAAATGATGCATATCGTGAGCAGGGGCGCCGGAATAGAACCAGAAGATGCGATGGAGAGCAAACGGGAAGTCATATCCAATGTGAACCTGAACAAAGAAAAATGTTCTGAATGAACTTTTGAAAGAAAAAACTAGTGTATTCGGTTTCAGTCGCTCACCTCATAGGAAACACTTTGTGCGACAAAGAACCAAAGCCAGTAGGTCAAACAATGAGTTGGGAAAATCCATGGAACTGTGGTGATGAATGTCCCGACAAAGAACAACTGAAAAATGTAATTTGTTTTTGGGATTAGCTTTTGATGTTTTCACTTCGAAGGGGTGAAGATGTTGAGCAGAAGCGGCAAAAGGGGATGAGTACATATGATGGACCGAATGGCACCAACGATACAACCATTTCACCTGAAAACTATTTTTATAAATGAGATGTTCCATGATGTCATGACTTTTGTACTTTTTGAAATTATAAACTTATCAGTTAGTCATCTCGAAGATAACGTGTTTTCAAATGATGATTCAGTAAAAATTACAATGAATTTCAAAGTTCAGAAAGTCTATCTATTAAGTTTTTTCAAAATTAATAAACCTGCTGTGCATCACAAATAAGTTTTTCAAGAGCACACTAACATTTGAAGAAGGATTACCAAAAATACAATAATAAAGAAACGTTTAGGTGTATACGTAGTTTCAACAACCTATTCCATTGATAACCCCATTATTTTTTTTGCAGAATTGTGTTTCGTGTGTGAATCATATCTTTTGTTGAAACAATCGTTTAGTGGCAAACCTTGTGATTGATATAATGGAACCAAAAGTAGGTGAAATCGAAGGCCAGGAAGAAAATAGCAATTTGAGACACCATCTCAAATACAGTTGGTGCGAGAATCGGCAACTCAGTGTCTGGAACCCAAATCAATTGAACGAGAGCCATTGGATAAATCCACAGAAGTTGATTCCATCCTTGAAGTTTCAGTGACTGCTTCATCAACTCCCATGTCACTTTACGATCCTTTTGGATTTTAGCGTTTTTGAAGAGTGGAACATCATAGAGGCAAAGGTCAATAACTGAAAGAAACCGAAAATTATGTTATCTAACTGTGCCCGTGGTACGTGCTCACATGTGAATATGGCAACCCAGGTGTAGTCGATGGAGAGAGCGTAGAACGGTGGGAAGAGTGGTGAACTCAAGATGTGCTCATTTCCATTCTGTAAAATGTAACAATTTTGAGATATGTATACGTATGAAAATGTTATACCTTGATCCAATCCCATGCTGGTTGAAGAAATCTGGTATTTTTCTCGTATTCCAACTGTTCAACGGTGAAATTTTGAACAGGATATAGGTCTAACATCTGAAGAAAAATTGGAAGATTATAAAGTAAGTTCTGAAAAATCAAAACATAAATTTGCACCAAGCGGTTATAATGGAGCCACGAAAAGACGTCAAAACCAACAATAAATATGGTCTGAGAAAATGAAACTATGTGTCTAGTTATCACTTGAATGGTTAGTGATAAGAAGGCAGATAGAAGCCAATTGAAAGACGTATGATGTTAAATATGTACTGCAAACGAGAAGCAGTGGAAGACAAAAAAAATCACTACACTACATTAGCTTCCATGACTTACGGCACAAACCGTGGTTTATGTTGGTAAAAATTGAGAAATGTGAAATGCGAAATACTGTTCAATTAGGTCAGACATAGATCACATGTTCAAATTGATAAGGGAAGCAAACTTAAAATTATTATTTTTGAAAACAATACTGTGACAGTTATATGAAACTGAAGTAATATTGATAAAACGGATGGTTCGTTGTGTGAATCTTAATCTTCAGAAGAACCTTGAACTAGAAATGCGTAGAACATAACATATCTTGTTGAGAAAAACGACACCCAAATTTTTCATTTTCACAAATCAAATGAAAGGTAGATACTGATTGTGATAATAAAAAGCTGACTTACAACAAAACTGTATGTTATCAGTTCAGTGTGAGAAAATGATTGAGCAACTTGAAAATTGTGAAAATCGAATCTGGACTTTCTTGAAAGTTAATAATTATACCATGATGTTTCAGCAAAATATGAAAAAGTTGGTAGACATTTTTTTTAATCGTGTTCTTTTCTTTATATGTTTTTATTTGAATTTCAGAAAGTTCCGGACAAAGTGCAGGCATTAAGAGGATTTTCCAATTTCTTGTGTACTTCTGATTAACACTGTTCTATTACCCCAAAACCCATCGGACGTCATAAAATCATGTACTATTTGGTTCCGTTATTTTCGTTTCCCTTTTCCATCACATCATCCGTTTTAGATTCTCATCAAGCCACTCTAATGAGCACATTTTCCCACAGGACTGCTCACACCCAGACAATTTCGAATATTTTTTTTGTTACTGAATAGATCAAATAAATCGTTTTGTTTTGCCGTTTCTAAAACTTTATCATACTGTACAGATCATATTTTCAAATATCGCTTGAGTTTAAACCTGTGCTGCTCTTCATCGTGTGCAATTTCATTTTCACTTTGTTTTATCTGTTATCTTATCCTTAGACTGACATCTCGACAGTCCAAAAGAATTCACACGGTTGCTTACAAACCCGTAGGATCTATTTGTTTTCATCTTTGAACATTCGGAAGGAAGAGTAGGCCAAAAGTAAATACATAGTTAGCCGTGGCAAGTTGTGTTTCGCTTTCATTGTGCCGCAGTTTTTTATTTCTGATTCTTCACCTTGCAATAGCTATGAAACAATACAACTACAGATATGAAGGTCAGTTTTTGTCCTTACAAAGATATATGTACAAGCTGAAGGGTAAAACATTACTTTCTAAGAAATCTTGCGTCATGTAAAAATCCATATTTTACCAAAAGTTTATAAAATTTCGGTGGTGATATATGTAATGACAGACTTCTAAACCAAAAGAGAATTCAATATCTCACGTTATCTAGACAGACGAATGATGTGTATGAGTAAGTTTCCATAGTGATTTCCGCCAACCCACTAATTGGGTTCCGTTTCGATTCGCACAACCGACAAAAAACTTATCAACAAGGAAAAAAGTTGGAAGCATAGCGTGTGATTGTGTGAGAGTTAGAAAATTGAATGTTATGCAGGTTACTATAGAGATATGAGAGGAGAGAGCGGACTGAAAGGCTTCAGTTTTAACTGCAAGTTTTGGACAAACGTTTTCAGTCTCATCTTGAACTGTTATTTGTTTTCTAAACATATTTTATTTTATTTTCCACCTGTAACAAAGATATTTCAGCTGCTTCTCAAGATTGGAGTTACCCTGCAATGGCGAATCAAACTGCTCCAGGTGAAAATTTGTTTCATTAAAAAATATTGGTGGGCTTCTATATAACGATTAATGAAGAAGACAAGAAAGAACATCCTTTGAAAAGAGTCTTTGAAAAGCAAAACGTTTGAGATTTTGCTCCTGGATGTAGTTTGAGAGAGGGGAATAATGAAAAGTGCAGGTAAACATTGAAAAACTTTTTGCTCTTCTCCCTCAACATTAAAAAAATGCTCCTGGACTTCCAATTCCTTCTATTCTGTTCAATATGAAAATACTATAGAACATCTGTGAGTCTTAAACTTATGGAACGTCAGGAATCTGAAAAAACAATTCCGAGTTTCGGAGTCTCTTTATACACAACTATTATTTTTAGGGACCGCCGAGTCCAAACGGCGGGACAACAACCCGATGAGCGACTTCAATTTGGGCAAAAGGTCAGTTTGTGTGTTCAAATATTTTCAAAAGAAAGGGAAGAATGGATTCGTACTAGTGACTAAAAACTGAGAAGCTAAAGCAGGTGCAATTTTTTCAAAGAAAGTGGTTTCTAAAAAAAGGTGTTTTTTTGAGCAATATTTTTTATTTGACTCTTCCTGTGTTCTATCCGTTTTTCTTCCTTCACCAGTTGAGAAATTCATGAATATCTCTTTCGAAATGTGTGTATTTCTTTTCAACGCGTGACGTTTTTCACAAGTTCTGATTTGGGGAGGTGACGTAACTGACATTTGAGTCTCGTTTTCCTCCTAACTGCCGTGATATCCCATGAGCCCTTTTGAAGTTAGGGAGAAGCGTAATTCTGAAAACTATGGGTGTTGGAATAAATTTGTCTGGGAAAACAACAAATTAGGAATAAGAACTACTTATAAATTCCCAGAAAAAAACGTAGGTTCTTGTTCAAAAAAAACTGATCACAATAATTTCGATATACTAAAAGTCAATAATGTCACAGAAGTTTAAAAACATTCTTGCATTTGTTTCCAACTACTTTTAAACCAGTTCTCTTAACAATATCATCGAGACGTGAACTTTTGAAAACTTCTCGACACGCAATATTAGTCAAGCGTTCGGCAAACATTGTAACTGAAACAAAACAAAGATGAACATGAGCTAGGTACCAAATACCTTTCCTTTAAACTTGTTTTCTTGCCACCAATGACGACCTTCAATGGATTCCTTTTGCCTCATAAAATCATTATGGGAAAAAGAAGATTTCTGAGATTCCCTCACTCTAACGCAAGTGTTTTGAAGGAAAAAGAAAACTTATATTTTCTTTCGACTTGGAATTCTATAGAAATTATCAGAAAATATATAACCATAGAAACTTTTCACATGTCTCTTGTTTTTATTTTTTATCTAAATTGTGAATTTCTCGTTAACAGATTCACCTGTCTTCTGGTAGGTTCTACGCCTGAAAAATACTTCAATAATATGTTTTGTTTTCTGCCTCCTTGCTTTAACTTGACTTATTACTGGTTTCGCGTCTTGTCGCCGTCACAACATCAGGAGAAAAGCTAAGAATTCCAGCTTCCATCAATGCGTCATTATCAAGTTTTCCCTTTTAGTTCCCTCCTTTCTTTCTCTCACTTTTCCATTATCCTGTTTCTCATATTAGATGCGACAAAAAGATAGTTTTCTCACAACCTTCGACCTCATCATGACTATATATGTATTTACGTGAAAAAAAACTAGTTTATGTATGCTGAACGGTGTGGATGAGACTAGGAGGGAAGTGAGAGTGCGGCAAGATATCCAACACTTTTCTGTGGTTGTTCTCGGCGGGTTTTTGTTTCATTTCTCTATTTGAAATCCGATCAGGTGTTCGTTTTCACTTGTTCGCAGCCTTTTTTCAAACTATCAAAACCTTTTCACATTGATTTCTATTCAATTCAATCAAAATTCTTTGAAGCGGAATGATTTGTAGATAAGTTGCGCTTCCTGTAGCGTCTTATTTGAACCAGTAGATTTTATGTTCCAAATATTAATGGTTGGAAGAATTTTTATGAAAAAAGATCAGACGTGAATCTTCTTTTTAAAATGTTCATTTCTAATCCTTTCGTTCATAATCATAACGGTCGTCTCCGTGTAATGAACTTCTCTCAAACATGTTTCTTTTCACCAGGATAGCTAAAAGGAATTACATGGATAACGATAAATCAGACAAAACGTCATCATTTCCTATTGAAGTTCTCGCTTTGCACTTCTTTCATTTCCTGCTCTTCAATATTCATTCAATAATATCCACACGCATATTAGTCTCTCTTCAGTTCTGCTTCATCTTCAATGGTTCAAAAAATCCGGACAAATAAACAAAATTAAACAACTTAAGCACGTCCTAAATCGGCTACATCTCTTTTCTCTGCTTTTTTGCTTCACACTGTTTTCATTGTATTGTGAGTCATACCCACTGTTGACCACCCGCTCATTTTCTGCCTTCTTTGGAACTGAATTCAAATAGGCGGCGGTCACTCACTCAGAAATATTTTGACCAGTGGTCGTATTGTTTGCAACGGCGGGTTGCGCGGGAAAAACTGTTCCTGGCGGGAGGAGGGTTGACATGCAAAGGAGTGTCCTCGTCCGTGACCACTACTCATTTACTCATCCCCCCGCATTGCACAGTGCACCCCTCATACAGTCGACGGTCCGTTTCTTTCGCATGCTGCGTCTCTTGCACTCGTATATTCTTTTACTCTCTTTCTCTCTTTTGTGTTATGTAAGGACCATTCTTGTTAGGTCATTTGCAGTTTTTCCTCTCTAATAATTACCAGAGGTGGTTGACCTTCTCACATTCTCCTATTGTTTTTTTTCACTTCTTATAGATTTTATCATAAAGAAAACTTTGTACACTCTTTACTTTGCATTAGTAACACAATCCCACTACAATTCTCGACTTTTTTGTCGCCGTGTACTACTTTTTGCTCTCAATCGGCCGCTTAACTTGAAATTTGAGCCCTAAGCGTGACGTAGATCTGACCTCCATCTCTTTTTTCTTGTTGTCTTACTTTCCAAGCGTTGAAGGCAAGAACAACTGTTCCAGTTAGATGTTTTCATTAGATAGACACTCACGTCCAAAGAACCGAATTCAATAATGCAATTATCTTTGCCTTCTGCCCAATGGGTTTTGGCCTGCGCATTTGAAGTTCTTGAAGGTCATGTGTTTCGAGTGTTTTCAAGACAGATAATGGTTATTGTCTCTGGATTTTTTCATTTCGTCTTCGCTGTCAATTTTCTTTTACCGTAATGTCCTCCTCTCATTTCTTCTTTTCGTTCAGCCAATTGTTCCTATTATTTGTTTTATTTTAGACAGTAGAAAATATGGCCCGTAAGAAGCATCGTACCGTACCGGCAACGGAAGTTTACGAGAAATCGGACAGCTTTCCGCCCATGCCAACCGCTCCACCATTGTCCCCAACTCGTATGGATAATGTCTATCCAGACAATTATGGACCGCCGATGCACCAGGCTTACCATGTTCAGCCGGCTAGAGCGAACTATGTACCCGATCAGATTGCCCGATTTAACGTGATCAAACCGGATCGTTTGGCTAAAAGACATAACCCACAGTTGTATACTAAAAGGTAATATAAGTACACATTGTATTCGCAAACGGAAAAAAATCTTTTGTGAGCGCATAAGGGCGAGCACTTGCGCTCTATTGGACAACTAGCATATTTGCATGAAAAATATTTTCTTATTCTGGTTTATATTCAGAAGTTTTATAGAAAAACAAACAATAAGCGTTTTCCATAACAGAGAATTGCACCTGCTTTTCAGGCTACTACTAAAATGCATTAAAATTGTATTAACCATCTTAAATTTCAGAGGCTGTACGGATGTCTTCTGCTGCTTCCTGTTCTTCGTCTTTATCGTCGGATGGGTCATCGTCGCCTGTTTGGGAGTCATGTGGGGAGATCCTCAGCGACTTATCTACCCGACCGATTCAGAGTTCAGAAGATGTGGAGTCAATCAGGACGGTTATTACAATCTGAGGTAAATCTTATAGACTACAGTCGATAACCAATCACTGAATAATTTCAGCAAACGCCCATACCTGTTCTACTTCGATCTCACCAAGTGTATCTCTTACGCCACTGCTCTCGGAGGATGTCAAACTACTCAAATCTGTGTTGAGGAGTGTCCATCAACGTACTTCTCGTACCTCCAGCTTCGAACCGCATCGGCTTCCGAGATTCAAGCAAAGATGAAAAGTGTGGTTTACTGTACTGACGATGTCGACAAAGCCTCGGTCACCACGTTCCAAGCGCTTCAAGCACTTGTCCAGAAAGGAAAATGCGTGTCTTACACTGTCAAGTCTGTACCTGGTAAGTTCTCTTCCAGTAGGAACAGTGGTTTGAGCAATTGAAAAGTTCCAGTACTTCAACGATGTTTCCCGGAAGCCATATTCAATGCTGTCGACAACGTTAACACTGTTCTCAACAGCTCCAACTCATTGGATTATCTGAAGAGAACATTCGGAGACGATGTATTGATTCCACAAGACATTCAAATCACTGGACAGAGTTCAGAGTAAGATTTTATAACCACTACTACAAATTTCAATAAATCTTTTCAGAGTAATGAAGTCAGTTGTCGAAGACCAACCAGTAACTCACAAAGTCATCCATGACCTGTCACAAACTTGGTGGCAAACTTTGATCCTCATATTCGCTGCCGGAATTCTATCCTTCATCTGGACAGTCATCATGAGACTTCTTGGATCTCTGCTCATTTGGATTTCAATTCTTCTGGTACTCGGAGCACTCGGATTTGGAGCCGCGTTCAGCTGGATCAAGTGGAACACTCTGAAGTCAACTGGAGCAATTGACGACTACTCCTTCCATCCAGCATTTGATGCTTACTTCGAGATGCCAACCACTTGGTTTGTAGTGGCCATCGTTACATCCGTCTTGTTGGTCATTTTCTTGCTAGTCATCTTGTTTATACGTCAGAGAATCAGTATTGCATGCGCATTGATATCTGAATCCAGCAAGTAAGTTTACAACACCTTCCAAAAGTGAAAACTACGTAATAATTGAATTTTAGAGCGATTGGAAGCATGATGTCTACCTTGTTGTTCCCTCTCTTCCCGTTCCTTTTACACATAGCAGTGTTTGCTTTATGGGGAACAATTGCAATCTGGTTAGCTTCGTCAGGACAAGAAGTATGCCGAATGAAAGAGACGAATGGACAAATCTACAACACTTCAGCCAAATGTGACTGCAAAACCAAATTGACTGGATGTACCTACGTTGGAATCGAGAAGGAAAGTGACACAATTTTCTGGCTCCAAGTCTACAACTTGTTTGCTTTCTTCTGGCTATCATGCTTTGTGACTGCACTTGGTGACATTGCTCTGGCTGGAGCCTTTGCTTCTTATTACTGGGCTCGTGACAAACGGCACGATGTACCAACGTTTCCAGTGATTCGTGCTTTGAACCGTGCTGTTCGATACAACCTCGGATCGATTGCTTTTGGATCACTCATCATCGCCATTGTCAAAATCATCCGTGTGATGTTGGAGTATATTGACCACAAGCTTGGAAAATCGGAGAACAAGGCTATCAAGTACTTCCTGATGTGTCTCAAATGCTGTTTCTGGTGTCTGGAAATGTTCTTCAAATTCCTTACAAAGAATGCATACATCATGGTGAGTTATAGGTTTTATATTGTATTCATAATAACTTTCTTCAGATTGCTATCTACGGAAAGAACTTCTTCTCATCCGCCAAGGACTCATTCTTGCTCATTACAAGGAATATCGTGAGAACTGTGGTGGTCCACAAGGTTGCTGGAATACTTCTATTCCTTGGAAAGGCTATGATCACTCTTGGAATGGGTTAGTATTTTTAATGTTTTTCAGACTCCATCGATAAAATTGGAGGCGTTCTAATTTGTTTTCCCCTCAATACGATGTCTTGTTTCAGGTATCCTCAGTTTCTACTACTTCTCCGGTCGATGGGTCGTGGAAGGTGTTCCAAAAGTCGAACTCTACTACTACTTTGTGCCAATTGTCATTGTTGTCATTGGTAAGACCCTGATCCTACTTATTTCAACACAAAAACAAACAATTCTCCCATTTCAGGAAGTTACTTCATGGCCGACCTGTTCTTTGATGTCTATGAAATGGCCGTCGATACTACTTTCATTTGTTTCCGTAAGTGCAAACCACTTTGTCAAATCGTTCGGTTTCTAATTCTCTAATTTTTCTAGTGGAAGACAGTGAACAAAACGACGGAAGTTTGGAACGACCATATTTTATGTCTGAGAAGCTTCTTGAGATTCTTGGCACCAAAAACGAAATCCCTCTCCATACGAAATGATCTCGAAATCCCCGTGTGCATATCAGCTTTACATGCCAAAAACCTCCCACTCATGTGTCCTGTCTTACTTAAACCTTTTGCTTTTCATCCCGTGAATCATATTTTGCACGTGTATTTGTAGGTAGAATTACCAATTTCTGTCGTAGACATTTCAAATACGGTTTCACCCACCCGTTGACTTATTCCACCATACTCACTTTCTTGTGTTATCTTTTCTTCATGTCATGTAAATTTCCTATCAACGCTCCCCAACTACTATTTTTATCTATTCATGAAAGTGTTTTTTCATCTAAACCGATTTTTTCCAACTTTTCTCGTCTTTCACCGGAGAATTTAGCGCTACGCACCTCAGAACAAAACAAACTTTTCCGAACGAAGATGTGTGACCAAACATCCATGTTTTTCTGACTTGGTGACATGCACAACACTACATTTTGACTGTCATGAGCTTAATGAGACCATTTGAAATATCATTGATCCCATAATACCGCACATTTGGGTAGATGCAATCCTGCCCTATCGGACTTTTTTGAATTTGAATTCAGTCGACTCCTAGAACATTCTATGGAACACAAACCATTCGTCATTCTGCCACGGGTGCCCGGGGCGCACGGCGCTATCGCTCCATCCGCACACACATACACTATTCGACTGTTTTTGCCGTTTAGTGTCGCGCGCTCGCCACTTTTCTCCCACAAACAGTTTGCACTGTTTCACGATTCACTGCTTTTCTCCTCGGTTTCCTGAAGTTCCGGCTCAAACTGTTCGTTTTATCACGTAAATGACAGTAACTCATGATTTCCAAACTTTTTAAGTTTCAAATACGTTTATGCCAGGTTTTTTTGGAAATTCGTGTAGATTCTCAAACGTTATGCTGTTTTTTTTTCTGATTGCGTTCAATGTTTTTCAATAGTTCAGTTTTTTTAGCCGTTTTGTCTGTGTTCAATTACAATTACCAAGTTCGATAACTCATTATCCATTTTGACCATTCCAGTTTACAGCCATTTTATTATGGAAAACTGTTGCGATATGATCCGTCTCGATTACTTGTCTTGGTGTCCCCATTCTCCGACCGATTGCCAATCTAGGTATTGGCGAAAAACACCGACCTGTCTTTCATTTAGGCCAGTGCCCTTCATTGTTCGAGCTTCATAATTCTTGAGAAGACACAGAGACACAGAACACCCGCACACCATCTTGCGCCCTCCTTTTGTCGCAACAGAGACTGCATTCGGACTGGGTCTGAAGGGAGGTCTAGGAGCGTTTTTGCATCTTTCCTCCGTGTTTCACTTCTCTAGGCCTTCCCTTGTTTCTCTTTTCGTTTTCCTTTTCTTTCCTTCACTGTTGTGTCCACTGGCCGGTCCGTCGCCCCGTCCCCGTCCATCCATCCGTCCGTGAGATGCGTTAGTGTATTGGTGAGCGAGTGAGGAGAGTGTCTTTTCGGTGTGTGCGCGGGTAGTGTGAGGAGTGTATTGGGAATGAGGAGGCAGAGTGCGCTGTGTGTCTATGGAACAGACACCGAGCATCGATCGATGGTATTACGTGTCCACCAAATCTACGATTGTTTTATTTTTTTCCCATCAACGTCACCACGAATTTCTTGTTTCCCGACCATTCTTCTTTCTTTCTTGCGGCGTAAAATTACCCCGTATTTTATCAAAACATTTGGGCGCGCGTTCTCACTTTCTTACAAGAACAACATACAAAACGCGTTGATAACGGTCATCAACCCCCGCGACTGTCACCTCCACCCGATTGTCTTTCATAACTTACTTTTTGGTATTGTACACCGCGTTTGGCGGCCACATCGAAAATATTCCCACAAATGTTTTCTTCTCCGATTCATTCCTTCAATAGCATCACTTGTGTGGAGGAGGAGGCTGAAAAGCTTTTTCCTCAACGAAATGATTCATAACGGCTGGCCTGATTCTCATTCTTCTTCCCCCATTTTTTCGTTTCATTTCAAAAACATACAAAAGAACACTTTTTACATTATTTTCTTTCCAGAACCTCTAAAAATGTCTGGTTGGGACGACTACATCAAGCTTCTCTTCGGAAAGAGCCCAGCCATTAAGAGAGCCGCCATTATTGGAACGGATGGATCCGTGTGGGCCAGATCCGGAGATTCCAACGCTTTCAGCGTGAGTTTTTTCTCTGAAAAAGAAACAGTTTTCAACGTTGAAAGTATTGCAGGCCACCGAACAGGAGCTGAAGAAATTTGCCGCTCTCTTCAACGACATCAACTCCGTCCCAGGCACTGGAGCTGACCTTGAGAACATCCATTACATCGTCCCACGTGTCGAGGAGAAGCTCATCTTTGGAAAGAAGGAACAGACAGGATTTTTCGCTTCCAAGACCAACCAAGGTTTCCTTATTTCATTTCGGTATTTAATCAAACCGAAATTTTCAGCTATTGTCATCGCCATTTATGAGGGAGACAACGCTCAATCTGCATCCGTACGCGCCGGAGTCGAGTACATCGCCCAGTACCTGTTGGGCGCTGGATATTAGATTTCTAAGGTAATTTTATACTCTTAATAAATAATTCCATAGCCAATTAGCACAAAGTATTATTTCAGATCCTACTCCAACCGTACACCCCGCTTCGCTCTATTCATCAATTCGTTAATCTTTTTGTATCTGTGTTTTTTGTAACGTTCCCTTGTTTTGTGTGCTGAATTCCTCCTCCTTTTCACTTTCCTAATATTAAATTCAACTTTTCGTGGTTTCGGTGATCCATTCCGAATTGATTCCAAAAATTCACTCATTTTTTTAAGTGATTCTTTAAACGGATTTTCTTTTTTATAAACTATTTTGCATTCATCGTTCTTCTGAACTTTGTTTAGACTGCAACTTTACAGCCGCTCAGATTATCGATTGTCGAAAGGATTGGTTTTAAAAGAAAAAGGGCGAAAACAAAAAATACTTTATTGAAAGCTTCAATCAGCAAATGGACAAGAATTGGCACATGTTTGATTCAAGAAAAGCGAAAATCAGAATCAAGATAGCAACGATGACACCAATGACGATGCACACTTTCATGGCTTGAGCCCGTTGTTGGAGTTTTCTTGCCTCTGCGACATCCGAACGAGCTTGATGAGTGTATACAGAAGCGCTGTGAAGATCACTCTCGATATGATGATTGATCATTGTTATCTAAAAGCGTTTTTATCACTGAAAGTTAAATAATCGAATGAACTAGTCACCTTTACTGAAATATTCGAAAAAAGAAGAAACTACTGCGAAAAGAAAAGAACGATTCACAGTCGAAAAGATAGAGTGACGCTTCGCTCCGATATTTCATATGACTTTTTATTCATTTTGCCGTCCGCTTTTCATGGTTCTATTTTGCTGAGAAATAAATTTTTATAGTATGCAAGCGATCATAGAGTAGTTGTTGTAGATTTTCCAATGTTTTTGTTTACGATATCGAGATTTGAGGCTATTCATTGCAGTTCAATAAACGTTTAGACTAATGAATCCGTTTAATTAAATTAGGCGAAAGGAATATGTGCATTTGTTTACGACAATAGGGAAACTTTGTTATGAAACTCTTGTTTGTTTGTAAAAACGGTCTGAAATAAGCCAGTTGTTTATGTAAATTTAATTTTTCTCAAAACAAATTTTTCAGTTATCAATTTTCCTGAAGAATTGTATAAAAAACGAATATTCAGACTGTAGTAATAATTTCATAAATTTATTGATGTTGATAATCAACGCAAGATTCACACATATTACAAGAATTGAAAGAAAAGGCACGCAATATATCAAAAAATCATTTGGCGAAAAAGCTGAGAGCGATAAAACAAGTAAGTGAATACAAGCAGTTCATGAGAGACAATCACTTTGAGAAACAGAAATTAGAGACGAATCGAAAAAGGAAGAAGATCTTAAAGCGATCGAAATTGTGACTGACATCAATTGAAAAAATACATAGTAACGTAATAGCAGGAGAAACTGTCAAGGGTGTCACATATGAAATGCACAACCAATTTGTTATAGTTATATGAGATAAAAATTGAGAAAATTTGGGTATAATAGAAAAATGAGAATGACAAAGCTAGTTATCAAGAACTTATCAACAAATTGGGGTGAAATGACACACAGCAGCTTGGAAGAAGACAAGAAGGATTAAGACTGCAATAATTGCTCCGATGATAATGCACACTTTCATCTTTCTAGCACGTTTCTGCAGTGTTCGAGCTTCTTCGACGTTTCCACGGGCTCTCTGGGCATATTCAGTTGCGTTATGAACGCTATTCTCAATATGGTCCACCATTTCGCCCTGAACAAGCCAATGTTTATAGTTTTTTGTTGAAAAATATTGAAATACTTACCTGACTGACAATCAGAATGTGGAGATCATGGAACATTTGCGCAAGTTCTCCCATTTGTCGTTCCAGATTCTTCAATTCGTCAGCACGTGATTTGACATCATCATACAGTGCCTTCTTCTCATTCAAAGCCAGCATAACTCCTTTTGTTAGTTCTGACAAATTTCCTGAAGATACGGCGTCTTCGATTTCCTCATCGCTGAGCTGCATGTTTCCTGAAACTTGTTATTAGGTATTGTATTTTTGTTAATATCCTCTATAACTCACTAATTTTCAAGTAGTCAACTATTTTCCTTTTTGCCTTGTCTTTATATTCTTCTTGCTCCTTATTGAACTTTATCATCATAGTTTCGAAAGTTCTGTAGATAGCCCGTACTTGTTCATTTTTTGCCCGAGAGATTCCACACGCGTTTGCAGGTAAATTCCTAGTTTCCTCGGATAATACTGAAGATGACTTTTGAAGAATGCTTGAATATATAAATGCAACTCACTTTTCAAACTTTTCTGTATTTGATCTGCTTTTGTAATAAACATCTGTGAGTGATTATTCAGTTTCACGGAGTTATCTGCATCCGCTCCTGGGGTTGACAGAAGAGATCCATGAAGTTGTACTATGGCGTCATACTCATCATCTAGACTTTTCAGACTTTGTCGGAGGTTTGAACATCGTTCCAGAAACTGAAAATTTAAAACATTTTGGTACATTAACTGCTAAGGAATAATAATTTCGTTACAAAGATGTGAAATATAAAAACTTACCATTCCAAAATCGGCAGATGGGTCGATGAGAGGCTGGTTGGCTGGATCTTTTGTTTCGGGTTCATGATAAATATGGTTTCCGGAAGCTTTCTCCTGAAAGAGGAAAATTTTCATGATGACTTACACTGAATCTAGTGATCACTCACCCTCAACTCCTGTAATCTATCTCTTGGCATTGCTGACTACGGTAAAGCTCTGAAATTAGAAAAAATTAGTAATTCAAGGAATGTGTATTATTAAAGATTACGTAAGTTCAACATGGGATGCACACTACACCCAGAGAAAAAAAGAATGTTTCACTGATAATGTGCTCTCTATCTCTCAGAATTCTTTAGAAGATTTGCAGTGTATTATCACAGAAACAATAATCAAACGAAATAATAAAGCGTTCTGTGATAGCTATTTCTGTTTCCTATCTGTAAAGAATGTTCGAAATTCAAAGAATCGAAAAACATGAGTGGGTGGCCTGACAGGCCGTGTAAATGAGAGAAAACGAAACAGCTGGCTGACTAAATGAGAAACAGACAGCTAGGATAAAAGACCGAAAATTCGAGAAATGATATGTGAAACACTATTTTTCTTCTCAGACCACTTTCTTCTCAAAACCTATGCCGCGAAGAGATGGCAAATCAGAGAATTTGCGAGCGAGAGGAAGAGGAAACTGCTGCTTGACTCGGTCAATACAATATGGTTTCCAACAAATGTCGGCTTGTTTGTTTTCAACACTTTTTTCGTCTCTTCCAACTCATTTGGCATGCAGCATACAAGAGTGAAAATATGAAAGTAGAAATTGGAAAATATGACCCATTTGTTATGAAAAAGTAATAGCAAACAAAAACATTGCATTCATATTTTGAGAAAATGTTTCATTAGAAAGTCGTCACAAAAATCGAAGAAGAATGCGTACTAACGAATGAATGGGAATGGGATAGAACAAAACGGCAAAGAGTATTCAAAGGGCATCAAAAAAGAAGTGAGCTACAAAAGAAGATGAAATGGAAGAATAGAGAAAATGGTGGGCAATTTGAAGAAACGAACATGCACTAGCATGCACTAATTGAGCACAAACGCAACGCAATAAATGAGATTTGAAATGGACGAAAATGTGAAATTTTAGGGGTTTTCGGAGAAAAGAGCAAGAAAAAATAGTGGGAATAGTGCGGAAAGAAATGGATTCACTGCTGACCCATAGAAGCTCGTAACATGACAAATTTTAGTAGATGTCCATTGTGGTACTGGGAGGTCCAAGAATAGCAAATGTTGAATGTTGAAATGGAAGGGAGATGTTGGTTACCAGTTAGATATATTTGACGTACCAGCGTTTTGGTTTTGCATTGAATTTTCTCTGGAAAATAATATCATTAAAAAGGGAAAAGTTTTTGATTTCCCGAACAGGCGATTTAAAGTTGTTTCAAAACTATTACCTCATCAATGAACTGACAAAGACACATCTGAGTCTTGCAGTGCTTGGGTGCGTAGTTGGAGACTCCGTGAATTGGTTTACTTGGAAAAACAATACGCTTCTGAAATAAAACTTTCATTTCTCCAAAATCGTAACCTTACAAACCTTAACAACACTCTTCACATATTCTTGGCTGTATTGTAAGATCAAAGCAGCGGCCTCCCGTTCAACACTCTCATCGCTCACTTCTGGTTGTGGACCTTCTCCAAATACACATCCTCCAGAATTTCGAATCTTCAATTGTTTGATTACATCTGCAGTGCATTCTCCAACATTGAATCTGATGAAGTGAATCTGAAATCGATTGAATATGCTCATCTGTTTCTTTGCTCTTCTTTTACCACAGTTTTGTGGCAACTCAATTGTCCGCGATCTTCCACTCCAATAAGAAAGTGTCGATCAACAATTATCTTATTTGCTTTCTCAACAACGTGATTCAGTCCGATCCGTATCTGCAAGAGAAACGTTTTGCTCTTTACCCCATTTACCACAAGAGTCGTGCTGCTTCTTTTTCGTTGTTGTCTTTTATCACCACTTACTCTTCTTCTTATCATCGCACACACGTATATTCCAACAAAGAGAAGCACCGCCCAAACGAGACACCAAATCATGACAGGCCATCCACCCTTTGATTGGAGAAGTAGAGTGATTGTGAGAGAAAGTATCCAAAATGTCATCCAGATGGCAATCAGTCGCGAGTAGATTGTTGAAAACCTGAAAATTGTTCATAAAGGAAATCGTCAAGTGTTTTCAAAAGCTCACATCTTGAATCGAGTGTCTTCCACAATTGTCTTGATAGTCGCAATGTAGTCGTCGCCATTCAACTGAAGCATTTGAATTAATCTGTATCGACTGATCAGAAAATTCTTACTGTTGGTATATCGATAGCCAAAATAGATGGCATACTATAAGCATCGTAGTGTGGAGGAGTGACCCAATCGCACACAACATTATCCGGAAAAACAGTGGCAAGAACCTTCGCATTCACATTTTTTGGGTCGGAGATGACACTGGATTTTGCTATTTTTGGCACGCCTTCTTCCAATCGACTTACATCTGAAATTTAACTTATAGAAAATGTGCCTCACAGCTTCTGGAACCTATAAAAACTAACCCAAAGCAATTGGAGCTTTCGTTTTAACAATCGGCATGCATGCAACAGGCGAAATTGTCGCAATCCTGAAACAAGATAGTGTTGATTGTGCAAATTTAAACAATAATCTGACCTTGGTTCATAAGATGCTGCAGGTTTTGTTCCTGCAGAAGATGGAACACTTATTTCATCTTCTGAATCAGATTTCGATTGAAGTGGATCCGCTGTTTCTATATTCTCTTTCTTTTTCTCTTTTTCATCATTTTTCTTCTTTTCTTCCTTCTCATCATCTACCGAAGGTATCTCAACTTTTTCATCCTTCTTTACACTGCTTGGTTCTCCTTCTTTTGGAGATTCCTTTTTGTTGGCGATCGGGAATTCTTCCATGGAAACTTCGTCGAATTTCTCCCATTCTGAAAAATATGAAATTAATATCATTCTTATATATAAAAGACAAGTGGTGTTTGTCTGTCTGTCTGAGGCGATGTCCGCAGCGGTTTTGGAAAGAGAAGAGAAACTGAGCCAGCGGGCAAAACCGAACTGGCGCGCTTTGGACAGCACCGCCGCCTTAAACCACTCGGCCATGCGGGCACATTTAGAAACGTGTGGCCACGTAAATGAGGAGAGACCAGCCAGCTGAACCGCCGAAGGCGGGCAGATAGGCTGGTTATAAAATAAAATAAAGTTTGAAGAACATTTTAAATAGATTTTTGTATGAAATTCTATTATCAGCTCAGTTTAAGATCTACATTTAATACATTTTTACTGAGCGAGCGAGAAAAATAAAATGCAGTGGTGCAAACACCGCGACGCAACAATGCACGGAACAGCCGTCACACAACACCACTCACCTTTTTGCGCTTCATTGTTTGAATCCATCACGGTCCGTAAACCAAGTTGGGGATAAAGTCTAAAAATATGATCTCCCGAGTAGTTCATGACGAATATCAAGCACGAATGAGAAGAATAAGAACGAATTGAGAAAGAACTGTATCAAAGGCTAATGAATTGATACGCAAAAAAAAGAGATAGATTCCATAGAAAAAGTTTTTTTTCTAGATGGTACAGTAACAAAGCGAAAGATACGTCATCTGATGGAGTGTCAAAACTAATTGCAAGTTCATGTATCAAATTGAAAAGAAAACTTTGCAAAAATATCTTTTCCGTTTCTCTCTCCCTCTCTACCATATAAGATTGTTTTGAGTGATATGCCATTTGAACAAATAGAAAAAAGACTGGCTTACCATAAGAGAAAAAAACAAAAAACTCGATGAAAATCCAGTGTCTTAAGTTGAAAAGAAAACATAAAAAGGTGGAGGTGCGCGAGTGTCGCTATGTTTTTGTTTCTATGCGCACCCTAATGCCCTCTCTATACTGCGTGTGATTTGTAAGACTCTTTTGGTGTCTGACCATACCTGCGTGTCTATTTATGTACAGTGCGTTGTCCGGTCCGTCCGGTGGTTGTTTGATCGGATACGCGCAGAAATTGGAACACTATTTACTTCGGGATGGTACTATGCAATATTCGAGTTGTCGGAACTTACTGGCTCAAAGAATGTCGAATAATTCAAACCCGATATTTTTGAAACTGTAACTGGTAGAAGTGACTAGTAGTTATTTTCATCATACAACACCTGATAATGTTAAAAGTTGTAATACTCAAAATAGCAAGAGTGACTCAAAAAAGTGTCAACACTCGGTATTCTCACTTGCATCTACGCTTGTTTTCTCAGGCGTTATGTTTTTTCTCAAAAATAAACCTAAAATAAGTTCTAAAGTGTTTGAATGTTGTATACTAGGTTTATTTCCAGTGATAGCACCACAACCAAAAAAATTCTGAAATACATCCCGGCGGAGTACATTCAGAAAAGAGAAAGGTGAAAGCAGAGAAATACAACGTCATGACAACAATAGAACATCGGAAGACAGAATTTTTGAAAAGAATGACGTTTTCTATTGAGGTGTATGTATCAAATGGAAAACCTTTTTGTCCAGAAAGTTTCACTTTTTCTAATTTTTAAGATTCGGCAAGAAAAACTTCGATTATTTCGATGCAGAAAACAAAAACGTGTAATATTTTGTTGTCTATAGTATCCGTACATGTGTTTATGATTACAAATGACAGAGCTCAGACCAGAGAAGGGTTTGAAACGCAGACTTCTCACTGGTTCTCATTATAATGCGTACCTGCATAGGATATATACGTTTTTGGAATAAGACACTGAAGGTTTCAACAAAAAAAATTCGAATATAGACTCTGTTATTATTTTTATTATTTCAAATAAGTTATTAATATTACAAACATAAATACACTTCATACAATCCATATGACAAACACGGAACTACAGTGATTGTTCATATCATTATTACATCAACTGGTAATAAGAAAGCAATCTTTGACTTCTAGATCTCGGTCTCGACTTTATGTAGTCTGCATAAGTTTTAGCGGTTGCGCAACCACAACCATTCCACACCTGAAAATAACATTAAATTACTCGAACAATACAAGTTACTCATACCTGACGAGAATAAGAATATGGTTGTGGTGGATAAGGCATCGCACGGTAGTCTGGAAGAACATCCGGGTAATTTTCAAACACTGGAACGTCTGAATAATATGATATTTCATTGTGAATATATGGATAAAGTGTATTTCTTACAACTAGGAGTAGGATCCTCTGGATAATCAAACATTATATCATTACTCAGATAAATTTGTGCCAAAGTTTGAGAAATAAGCAGAAGAACTGCAAGAAGTCTTAACATTATTCGAAGTGACAAGAAAACCAAATCACTTTTCCTTTTAAAATCCCGAGATTTCGATTCCTGTTCACCTTCCTTCAAAAAGTGACATTTGATATCACAAGGATCTGGTTCTTCAAGCGAGTTTTTCCATTGTTCTCTTTTTGTCGGTCGAGATAAGAAGAGAACAAGAAATAACAATTTATTAACGTTTTATTGTTATTAATAGATACTTATTACCTATGAGATTATCATTGAGAAGTGTGAAATTTGAAAGTGTTCTTGTTAGGTTTCTTCTCATCCGGGAATCCTGGTGCTAAGGGATCCAGAGGACTCAGATTCTGACCATAGTTGACAGAAGTGTCGTCGTGATCTGAAAATGACCCACAGTGTGAACAAAATAAAAAATAAACAAACCGTAATGTATATTTCCAGATAATGGGAATCGATAGGCAATATCTTTTCCAAGTGGAATAGGTAAATCGAGTTCTCCTTCCACTCCGTCTTCTATGTGGTAATTTGCTTCAACCTGTAAGACGAATGTAAAATGAAGACAGTGTTTCACTATTTAAGAAAAAACTCACTCCTACTCCGAGAGTTCCTTGATATGGATTACAGAGTGGTGGCTTGCAAAAGATTGGTTCATACTCTCTTGGTAATGCACCAACTGGCAGCTTTGGGTGAATTTCTGAACGGAATGTTTTTTACAGAACTCTACTACAGTAAACATTACGTCTATTATAGTTCAATGATGGATCTGAGAGCAATCGAGTGATTTGTTCCTTCGTTAAACCAAGCATGTTGACTGGACTGTTCACATATCCTACTTTTACCCATTCTTCCTAAATTACAACTATAATTTCAAATCGTGCAAAAAATCAAAAACCTGGAAACGCTCGATGTAATGTCCTCCAATGTTCAAAAAGTTATTCCAATAAGGCACAGGAACGAGGATGTCACCGCCGACGTGCTAGAAAACTTATCATATATTCCTCATACGCCCGATACAGAAACCCTACTCTTCCTTTTGACGTATCATAGGTCACCGCAGCATGATATTGGTTTGACATCGGCATAAGAGGCCAGTAGTCTCCGAAAGACGTCCTGCCGGGAAGTGGATTGTAACCTCCTGGAATAATTTTAAACATTAAATTTCAACTTTTGTAATCTTCACCTGGCAACTGAACTATATCCGCAAGTTTCACGGGTTCATGTTCTTTTGGAGGTTTGTTCCTTTCTTTTGGTAGAACTTCAGGAGCACGACGAGTTTCTTCATCTTTCTGAAATGTTAGTGTGTGAGCATATTTTCCAGAAACGTAATCTATACCTGGAAAGAGTCTGACAGAAATTTGTAAAAACCATTGTCTTCTTCGGAACTTTTGTCTTTGTCCTTATAGGCTACACATCGGAAGAACAGAATAAAAAACACACAAAGGACCAAAAACGGAGGTTCCATGTTTGAAATGAATTGTTTCTCTATTCTTCTCGAGGCGCCAGCTTTTTCTTTCTTTTCTTGCTTTCTGATTTCTATTCTTATCATTTTTTTTCCTCCCAGAAGAAAGAAACAGGATAGACTGGATATCACCGAAAGGATGTTTTTGATGGATTCCTTTGGATATGTAACAATATTCAGTTTCAGTTTTATTTGGTTTTCAAATTAAGAAGACAGTTCCAATTTACAAGCTACTGATGAGGATGTTGAGGTTGTGAGGAGAAAATATTAATAGTGAGAATAATTAAAATCATCGTTTAATCGAACGACGGAAGGGCAAGTTTGACGTCAATTCCCAATAAGAAGCAGGCCACTGTGCTTTGTGCCATTCTTCTTTGCAGGATAGCTTTTCCGAATGCTGACAAGTAAGATTCCTTCGAAGATCTTGGTTCCATATCCATCAAGTAGACAGTGATGAACATTGAAATCTGTAACCAATTAGTTTATACTGTGATTCAAAAATAGATTAAACTAACAGGTCTCTTCTCAAGAATGTTGTTTTGAATCTCTGGTGGGATGTAATCTTTGAAGTCATCCATTTCTGGGGTGCACATCTCAGTTTCAATGTCGTAAAGTCCTGGTTGCATGTCACCACATCTGAAACCGAACTCGTTTGGTCACACGTCACTTTTTTGTATCATTTCTAGTGTACGCACTTTTATTCATCAATGTTTTGATATGTGACATTGATGGATGGTACGGACATGCGAGATTGAAAATCAAAGCTGACTATTTGCGTACAAGTACACGCGAACCTCCAGTTTTCACTAGCAATTAATGAGCGGAACAACTGGAGAAAAACTTGTAATTTTGACATAATTGACTAAAGTGAAAACATCATTACATACTTGCAATCCTCATCGATCAATTTGTGTTCGGGTCTGCTAAGCTTGCTAGCCGTGATTTTGGACGATTGGGCTTTGAGTTGTTTGCAGAAATCACAGAAGACACTGAAATTATATATTGAGCTACAGAAAATACGAGCAGAATGTTACCAAGATCCCTCTAATTTAGCGCATGGACACTGATTCACTTTCTCATCAATTTTCTTTGAACAAGGGAGAGATGGATTATTTGGATCTGGAGTTCCTCCAATTCTCATTTCTACTTCAGCAATCAAGTTCTTGGTTGGTCTGGTAATCTCAACACCTGTAAAACTTAATTCGGTTAAGTTTTGAATATTTTTTGACATTACCCTCTGCTTTGATTTTGATACATCCTGGAATAACTGGGTTCTTTGGAATCAGTTGGATTTTGTCTGGATTGAAACGTATACTCGGCCGGTATTTGTTGATGTCGATTCCCTTTCTTGACAAGTAAACTGAAAATTCCATTATTTTGATGTCAATATTCACAGTAGCTAGGTTTTCGGTTAATTAGAAAGTCATTTCGACGTTCTGGTTAGAGATCTTGATATCAGAAATGTCATGTGATAACTTTTAATGAGATACCTATTTTTTCATTATGTAGTACCAAACGACGAGTTCAGATGTTCAACTAAGAAACGTAAAAAACGTATAAATCACTCACTTGGAGAGCATGCTCCTGAAACTCGTATATCCACTTCAGCTTTTTCTTGTCCATAGACAAAAGTAATGAAACAGAGAAAAATAAGCGAATAGACCCGCATGTTTTGGGAGAAAGTGTGGATCAGTATGGTGCGCGGCGGACACCGGACGGACTGCATCGCCTATCGGCTGTGTTGTCGTCCGCGCCTCTTCATCTCTTCACGATCCCCCCTTCGGAAAATGCCAGTTCGTTTCACTTTTCTTTATCTCATTTTCCCCTTTTCTCTCCCGTCTATCCACACATCATACCGTCTTTAATCGTCTACAGTGACGGCGCGACGGCGCTGACATCGTTCCCACTAGTCCTGAGTGTACACACCTTCTAATGATAAAACGCCCATTGATTTTATCCGCTCAAGCAATTGGATCTGTACATAAAAGTGATATACCGTGGAAAAGATAGCGATTTTAAATAAACGTTCTGTATCCGCACAAATTGTGGAATCATAGTAGACACATCGGATATCCTGGCAAATGTTGGACTCGAATATTTCTGTATTGAATGAATTCCGTAGCAGCTGGACTCTGAAATTTTGTTGAAGAATACTGAACAGCCCCGAAAAATACGAAACACAATTTTTCTGTTTTGCCGCTGAAACTGTTTTGTTACTCTGGTGTCACGAGTATTAAAAAAAAAAGTACTTCAAAAAAATAACTAATTTGTGTCTCGAGTTGTGAAGTGTCTCAAGTTGTGAATCCTTCATTTTTACACTGAAATGTTACACTGTGACTGAATTTGCTACCAGAAAAAGTGGAATCGATCAAATAAGAGATACCGATCTTATCTCAAAAATGGCTATGTATGACCCTTGTCGCAAAAAATGATTTACATTTGTAAGTCAGATTAGATTTCATAAAAAATTACAGTGTTGGAAACTGTATCGTTGTTTTTCTGTTTGTTATATTGTTATCAGTTTCAATCACTCAACAAGCCGTTTTGTATAGCATTTTGAAAACCTTCAAACACCAAAAGAGACGGCATACTGCATCCTCCAAAACACCACGTCGTATACACTTTCGGGACGGAGACAGACAAGAAAAATGGACAACAAGGGGGACTGCGAGAGATGGGGTATAACGGGTCGACGGACGGACACACATTGTACACCCGCCACACACGAATACAGCCACACATCACGCGCTCCGCAGAGACCCAGAGTCGAGCGGAGGAGAGTGCGCGAAAATGTGGGTTGGGGTGGAAAGGGGGGTGAACAAAAGTTCGTCTAAATTATTACACATTCTCATTTTACAATATCTCTCTTACGCTATTTCTTTTCTTTTTCATCTTCATATTTCTGATCGCCGATCATGACACAATCCTGCGAATTTCATCCATCAGGTTGATATTAGCTTCAATTTCCTGTTTTCAGACACGATGCTGTTCTATATTGATTTCCAATACTTAAAAAGGTCTGCTAGGGTTTGAGGGAACACCCAGCTTAAGGGTTGAGCGCAGGAAGCCTTTTTTTGAAAAACAAGCAGCACTTCACTGCATTGAGTAAAAAAGTGTTGGTGTTCAAGTTTTCCACTATCATTGATAATCCAGAAAACTGATAAGATAAAAAACACAGTTTTCTCGGATTCTGTCAAATCTCATTCACTCATCACCCTACGAATCACTATGTTTAAATCAATGTGGCTGTTGTTGTTGTTGTTGAAAATTGTTTTTATTGTCCTCCACCTCCTTCTTCATTCCTTTAATCCTTTTTTCCAAACCCTTGTCCCATGTTACATCCACTTTTCTATGCCATCTTTCTACGACTTCGGTAACGTCTGACAGGACAACAATGGCGTGTCATGTGCCCTCTCACGAGGTCAATTATTGAATTCGGAATGGAATTTCGAATATTATGGACATTATTCATTTCCGCCTAAGCAAGCGACAGAGTCAATTGGTTTTCTTGTTTCTTATATTAGCATTATGTAACTAGTCACAAAACTAACGATAAAGCATACAAAAAGACAATGTTGTCGGTTTTAATTTAAAATAATTAGGACTTATTTAGAAATTTCTGAATCAACCTCAGCGACATGAAGTAGCCCTGCCTCAATTTCCGGCTGCAGACAAATCGGAACTTAATTTAGTATGTCATGCTGCCTATTGGAACACAAGACGTTATCTCCCATTTCCACGTATATCAGTTTGTGTACACTCTCAGTTCTATCCTATTCACTAAACCTATATCAGTTTTTCATTTTGTCCAAAAATTTTTACCACTATATAGATAACGAGTCTTTAGGGTATTTTTCAATATCTCACAATCAGTTCGTATTTGTTTTTCTTCTCTCCTCTGTATTTTTTCATTTGCTTTATTTTCGAATATCATTTTCGATAATATTATTTTTACAGCTACCAATTTCAACGTCAACATAATGCCACCGGCTTCAAAGAAAAAGAAAAGTACAAGAGAATACATTTGGATTTACGGATGTCCAACGGTAACTAAAAGACTCATATTTGATCTCAAAAACATATAATTTTCAGCTGAAAGAAGGGTGCTTCGAGTTTCACCCGAATGTGCAAGAACACATCGAGAAGTCGTTCAATAGAGGAAAGAAAATGTGTCAAATTTACGTTTTTGGTGATACATGGGATTTGGATTTAGTTCAAATGATTAAAACGAAAAAAGATGATCATGATAAATATCAGATCAAGTGAGTGAGAACAGATGAAATATAGGATAAAACAATATTATTTTCAGGAGGATTATCCCAAGTAAGGCCAAAAAATATCATATTCAAGGAATATCTGAAGCATATTACAGTAAGTTTGTTTCAAGTAATTGTGACTCTCATAGCAAAAAATTTTTCAGAAAAAATGGAAGGGTTCCGGCAAACTGACAATATATGCAACATTTGTCTTTACCCACCATCAATTCCAACAAGAATCCAAGACTGTGGACATGAATTCTGTTTTGCTTGCTTGAAAAGTGCGGTGAAAAACTGAAAGCGTTTTTTATTCTAGTAATTTCAGGCAACTACATGATGGGTCTGGAATGTCCCACATGTCGAGGAAGAATCCCACCCGAGTTGTTCCGTGATCCCAAACGATATGATCTACCAATTGATATTGAGTGTCCAGTCGAGTACGCTAATGATTGTACCTCTATGTTCGCATTGACAGAAGAAGGAAAATGTAATTGTGGAGATTTCTCTTAAATATTCAACAAAAATCTTGTAGGCTCTGCAAATTCGTCTGTGCAACTACGCCGGTCTCAACGATCCACTAGAACAAAATATTATTGGATTTATCAGGTAAAAATTGTTGAGAAAGTGAAAACCTTTCTTACTAGACACTTGCAGGCAACTGACTACGGATGGTATCGATACGACCCAAAAAACGAAAAGTATTTGGAGGAAAGCTACATTCGGAAGAAATCTAGTTGTACTGTAAGGGAACTGTTTCTCAAGTCCTTTATAATATTTTGGTTCATTTTCAGATTTTCATATGTGGGTTTAAAATGTCCATCAATCTCAAGTCCAATGTACAAGAAAGAATATCCGAAGGAGAAGTGCATAGGAGGAAAATCAAGTGAGAACGAAAATTGATGTTCAAAAATTCTAAAACAAATATTCCAGGAGAATCAAAGCAGGAGATCTCAAAAATCATCGTGTAAGAGGAATCTCTGGAATTCAATCGTATGCTTATCCAGTCATCAGTGAATAATAATGGAACTGCCTACCTTATTGCTTTTCGCATTAACTGCCTCTGCTATTTTTTCAATTTAGTTTGCTTTCTTTTTTATTCTAAACCCCCAAATTTTGAATTTCATTTAGGTTTGAGTGGGGGAAAGTGGAACAATATGTTCCACTATAAACAAACACTATTCAGCTTTTAGATTATAGACCGCTTTTGCCATATGTACTATCTAATCAAGCACACTCTTTCAGTTAGTTTACTCTTGCCTCAATTCATCAATTATTGTACTTTCATCATAAATTCACGTTCAATCTTCTGTATATAATGCTAGTTTCCAGGTGTATCAATTAATTCTCATTTAATTATCAAGGAGTTGAATCAATTTTATATGTATAATGTTTCGATGTATCATTCTTTCACAGCTCTTTTCTATTGTGCCTCATACTATTTCAATGCCTCTAAGTCCCTCAATCAACTGTCATTCTGTTCAATAAATCTTTTGTACATAAGTTTCAGCTCACAGGAATATTCAAAAAATAAGTTATTTTGATATTGTCTCCGTATCATTCAGGGCATTCTCAACGGCTCCTTCTGAACTGAAAACAAAAACGGCAGATTATGGCTAAGGGAACCACTCTAGCTGTCCAAACGGTTTAATCCCTCTTTTGGATTCATGATTTTATTGAAAATATATAACTCTTCAAAACATACGGTTTTTAAATTAATTATCACATTGTTTATTGATTTGCAGACATAGAAAATAACGAATTTTTAAGAGGAGAGGCCTAGGAAATATTTAAGCTCATCGTGAATGACGGCTCTGTTCTTTGCAAGATCAGCTGGTTCTCCTGCATATGTCGGGTACATGTCGGAACAGTGGGCAGCTCCTGAAAAATCAAAGTTTGTTGATGAAAAATTAGTTCATGTATACCTTGAATGAGAAGTGGTGTCATGTGGTTAGCGGTGTTGTTGTTGTATGTTCCGAGAACGTGCCATGGATCGAATGCTCCGTTTGGAAGGACAACATTAGTCGCTTGGTAGTTGTCAGCTCCTTTATATTTGTACAGAGTCTGTTTGTTGTTGTCGCGAATAAACTTGATACCGACATCGGCTCCAAACATAGCAGTGCACATGTCAATGTAATATCTGGAAACCGAGTAAATATATGGATTGAAACCAACAGAGGATAAAGGGATTGAAGGTATGAAAGCCCTTGTCCCAATCTTGAAACACACCCCATTGGAACAGTTTGCTGGAAAATATTTCTTCCTTGGTCAGTAGTTTGAAGAGCTCCGAGTTCATTACAGCACAACCACATCCATCCTCGGTTAGCAGCTGAAATTCTTACAAATACAACCCAACAACATCTGAAAACATACCGATGTCTCCTGAATCGTCGTAGGTAGCATTAGCCAATACAGCAATCATATCGGAGTAAGAGTTGTCTAGTCCACCGACTGGATCTCCATTCATTGTGTTGACCTGACGTAATTCAATAATCAGAAGCATTGCTCATTCTATTTCTCATACCCAGTCAATTGTGTTCTTGACACGAGTAATAACATCTGGAGTGTTGACATCATTCATTTTATTGCACAAATTTTGAGCATTTAATCCTCCCAATGTGGCCGCATTCTGAAGTATTCACATAGATTCGCATCGCAGCTGATAAAATATTTTTTGAGTTACTCACTCTTCCGTCATAAGTGTATTGAATGACTCCCTGGAAGTAACCGTACACATTTGCGAAGAAGTTGTCAATGTCATTTTGAGTGTATTGTCCGTCAACAAATGCTGGAGTGAGTCTGAAATGTTGAATTTAAATACAAGGTCTCTAATGATATTATACTTACGAAAAGTATTTGTTCAGTTGTTGGATGCCTCCTTTTGTGAGACTGAGTTGTTGCATGTTGGTAAAGGCTTGGTTCACATTTTGCCAGCATTGCATGCTAGTTTGTTTCAAAACATCTTCAACGACCATGGCATACTCTGAAAATGACAGTAACTATTGAATTCTCAGTAGGTCACATACCAAAAAAGTCAAGAGTCCAGTCCAACGGAGCACTGCTAGCAACAGCTCCGACAGTGTCTTGTGGGTATTGCTGACGGAACAAAGCAGAAAGAGTTCCTGGGTAGGAACCTCCGAAAGTAATCCATTTCGGGTTTCTGAAGTTGTATTTATCGTTCATCTTTCCAATGAAACTATGGATATCAGCCAATGCTTGTGTCATTGTGCAAACTTTGATTCCTGGCATTGAGGTGTCTCTGAAATTTTATAACGTTGTTGAAATCCAAAAACAAATTGTATAAACTTACGGATACGGTCTACTCTTTCCGAAACATCTATGCTCCAGTTGGAAAACATCAGCTCCGAATTCCTTGGCCCATTGCAAATACTGATAGTTGGGGTTACTGATCCAGGTATCAGTGGCTGGAGATTCTCCTTGGATCATCAAGAAGACAATATTCTTGTTTTGAGTGAAGTTCGAGTTGTACCAGTACCTCTGTAATAACATTTATTATTATT
Source organism: Caenorhabditis latens (assembly GCA_002259235.3). Taxonomy (NCBI): domain Eukaryota; kingdom Metazoa; phylum Nematoda; class Chromadorea; order Rhabditida; family Rhabditidae; genus Caenorhabditis; species Caenorhabditis latens. Next base: position 14,411,773 of record CM056097.1, on the reverse strand, counting down.
AAATGTCTTAATTTTTTTAATACCTGAGTGTACGTGGCACCATTGGATGCGTCAAAATTGTCAACCTTTTGAGTGACAGTGGCTCTCACCAGAGGCGTGGCTGGGGTATCGAAGTTGTCATAAAAGCGGTCACCGTGTCTAACGAATCCATGAGCAGTTGGCCTTCCCAAAAGATATGGTGGAAGCTTGGGATGTCTCGCCGCCTGGGAAACAACAACCACTGCCCCGAGAGCCAGTAATAACTTCACCCACTCCATCAATAAAATGTGAAAAAAGTGACTAAAACCAGCAACTTTACTCCAATGACAGAAAAGACTCTTTATCAATTCGTCTGTCCTGTTAACACGGTGATAAGACAAAAAATCATGACAGATCGAAGAAAAATGTGCAGTGCGTTGAGTTGAGTCGGTCGAAATTTTGTCATCATTTGCATAGTCTTTTGGCAGAAAGATTGGAAGACGGAAAACGCGATGAACTTCGAAACCTGGAACACGTGAAATAGTATTTTAAAAAAAGAATGTGGTCAACAATGATGGACATTGAGATGTGACATGATGACATCTTGAACATGCTTGAGAACCGCAATAATGGCAAAAAACGGCCGCGTTTATTTGTTTTTCAGAATTCCTTGTGAACCGTGAGAAATTTTAGACTCCAAGTGTTAGTTTTCAGGATATTATACAACTCCTTTTCAAATCAATACTATTTTTTGAACCGCCGCCACTTGTTTTCTGGTATTACACCTCAAATTTGTCACATTAGGCAAAAAAAAGAAAACAAACAATGATACTTTATTACTTATATCGAAATGCATTTTTCTACCTACCTCGAGTGAAAATTCTGACACTTCATCCGTCATTCGAAATTTTCTTTTCTTTTTTCGTCTTTTTCACCCTACAAAAATAATAATCCTCTTTCGTGAACGTCCCACCAAAAACTTTTCCTGGTCGCTTTCTCTTCTTCAGTAGTTTCTTATCTATTTGTTCCCGCATTCGAAATCCTTAAAAATGTGGCAAAGGCGCTTCAGAATGTGCATAAGTTGTATACAGCAAGCAATTTGCATAGTGATGAACCGAAAACTAGTAAGGACAGGCACGGAAGAAGGAGACAACGAAAAGAACTCTTGGCCTCCCTTCAGTTTGTGATGCTTGATTTTCTAGTTGTGATAGCAAGTGGATTTTTCTGTTCGATCTCAGTGTGACATCTGCTGTAGTACTTGGTGGTGGGCGATTATGAGAAAAATAAGAGATAGGGCTAGACTTATTTTTGTTCAGAGTTCTTCGACATCAAACGATACCGATAACATTTAGAGTCGTTTGAAAATAAAGAAATAAATAGAAAAAGATTAAACATATTTGAGAATTTGACACTAATTTTTTGTGAAGTTGTATACTTTTCAAGTATTCCGTTCTCAAACCAAATTAAAACTTGTTCAATATAATTTTCCACTCACTTTGAACTATCAAGCTCTTTTTTATAATCTATCTAGTTTGTTTGTATGTTTTTGTTTTTATTCCCAATGCCAAACATTGAATTTTTCTGTGCTCTAAATGAAAGCGCTGAGCTGAAATGAAAAAAAAACTTGGGAACGAGTGTTTTGAGTTTTTGGAGAATGTTCATGTAGGTTCTACATCTGGAAATGTAGGAAATATATTTTTTCCTTTTTTCCTGAAACTTCAATGGTCTATAAAATTATTTTTTTCTCTGCCAAAATATTGTTTATTTGGCTGATAAGTTCTTGTTTTGAGTTATTGTTTTGATTCAGCAAGTCTACGAACCGGATAACAAGTTTTTTCACCGGATTGCCATAATTCTAAAAATTTTGGGAGACATCTGTCTGGAGAAATTTGGGAAGACTTCCGCATGGCTCAAAAACTGCTCAAAATTTTCTTGCTATGTTCTCTGGGAAGGAATCAAATAAACAACTACTTCCGATGTTGAAAGATGAGATTTGCAGACGTGAGACGGGGGGTCACAGACGGAATCCATCCTAAACTATCTCCCACGCTTATTTCTTTTATTCATTTCTTTGATACAGAAGGAAAAGGACTAGTCAGCCATCCCACGGACATTTCCGTCTCAATCAACAAGTCAACTTCTTTTTTTATACTTTGACTCTTTCCGCGAGCTCCACGCACCTTCCTCTTCTCCTTTTTTAGTTTTTGTTCTACAATCTCAATTTTAAGTTACACTTTTATATTTCACCTGAATCTTGCTTCTGATATTTTATGACAAATGAAAAAGAGCAGGTGTTTCACATTCATTTTCACATTTTCTTAGTACAATTCACATATTGCTTTTTGTCCTCAAACACTTGTTTTATACTTTTTCCATATTGCAGAAACAGCATCATACATGAAAAACATATTGTGATGTCTTTCTCTTTTTCGGCTTCTCCGCCATGAATAATTAGTCAATAATTGAGGGTGCCGATAAATCTTGACCATCTTGTGTGCAACTCATTTTGATGACAAGATGAGTACACTAGGAGGCAAAAACAACACTTCCTTGATGGCATCAACAGAGTCTAAGGAGTTGCAAAAACCTCAGAGTATCATATTTTTCACAGAAATAATGACACAATTTTTTGTTGATGAATCCTCAAAAAAAGAGAGTAATAGTTATCCACATAAATTTTTCACAATTTTTAATTTGTGTCAGTTTTAAAACTAGAAAAAGATTTTCACTGACATCATAGTGTTCCGAGTAGCCCATCTTCCACAAAAAAGTTGCTAGCACTATCAAACTCGAATTAGTCATACTCCAGAAACAAGTCTTCTACTCCTCAACACTTTGTTTTTCACATAAATCCTTTTTGTGAACATTCTCTGACACTTCTCGAGTTGTTTTGGTCAAGAATGGCAACCTTTGAGTGAACACTAAACAAGTAGCAGGCTCGAAACAAACATGGCTTTTCATCTTTCTTTGCAATTCGATACAATTTTTATTTGAGATTTTCAACGAGTCTAAAGACGTTTCTCTTCTTTCTCTATTGTTCTTCACTTCCAGCTTTTGAATTATTAAAAAATCCAGATGAACGCGATTTGCCCTCTTCTTCTTCTTCTTTTTTTTGGTTTTATGCTTGCACTTGTCTTTCTCTGATCTACTTTGGGTACGATTATATGTTTTCTTTCTTTTTCATTTAGCATTGTTTTCTCTGCAAACAAGATTCTTACAGATGAGCAAATCTGGCGGTAGTCGGAAGCAAAAACTACGCTTTGCCTCAAGCGAAGTTTCATCCTCAAGTGAGTTTACTGTTGTTTCCTATCATCTTCATCAGTGAAAGAGAAATTAACTCACTATGCATTATATATTTAAGACTAAACAATTTTATTAGTATACTATACGAAATGTCAAAAAAGTAATATGACCTACAACATAAAACATCGTAGTGGTCACTTTCAGTAGTTTTTATTTCAATTCATGGTCATCCGTCCGAATCATCAAAAACGTATAGTTTCATTGAACGTCGTTCTTATTCATAATTCAGTTTTTACTTCCTTTCCAAATACTTTATATATCATGTTTTAAGATGGTCACTCTATTCAGAGTCATCATTTTTATTTATTTGTTTTGAGCTAAGCGATTTTCCAGTGGGAGACGGATTTCAGTTTCAAGTGACAGTGAGATCAAAGAGGTGAGCGCATCTGTTTTGTAACAGCAGAGCAGAAATTATCAAGATTTGATGGCTCATGTCACAGATTTTCATTTTTTCACACTTCTGTTTCTTGCACTCTTTTTTTCTCATGAAATATACTTTTTTATAAGCAATTTTCCTAATACAAACAGTTTGCAAAAAAACCTCGGCACAATTTTGTATACTAAAGAACTAGTAATGCAAAAACACTTCAGAACTTACTACATATATCTTGAAAACCTCCTGAACTCCTCAATTTCAGTTTTTTTCTTTCCAAAAAATAATACGGATTGCAAATCCTAATATGATTCTCTAGGTTTACACATTCTTTTTTAGCTTGTGATCAATTTTTTCTTACTTAGCTACCTACATTCTTCACATATCCATTTCCCTTCAATCTCAATAAGTTCGTTTTATCTTATTACGTGGAATGTGATGGACCACCAATTTTTCATTTTTACGCTTCACTGCACCCCTTTCACAGCTTTGAGCCTAACAAATTTGTAGTGCCTCAGCTATATAAACGCTACCAAAACGGGGGGAACACTTTTGGGTACGGACTACTGTCAAACCCCTTGGGGATACGTAACATCATTATAATAACAACGTAACTTTCTCAAGAAGAGCACAATTTGATGACAACTAACTGCTCTTGCTGGTTATATACTAATATGTTCGTATAGCTTTCTGATTTCCGAACGGAACATGATTTGATTTAATTTAATACTTGTGAGAAACTTGACGATGGGTGAGGAGAGAAAGATACATTTTTTGGAAAGAACAAGTTTCTTCTCGAAAAAGTAAAAACAGTGATTGCAATTGAATTGAGTGCAAATGCAGGATGCAAACAAGAAAAAGAAAATTGAAAATGGGTGGGGAAACGGGAAAAGAGTTCGGATCAGTTCATTTATATCCAAAAAGTTAGTTGTGGGGCAAGTCTGTCAACGTGAGACTCACCAGGGGGCCCTCCATGCTCTGAGAAAAGGAGAAAGCTCATTTATCTCTACCCATTCGTACGTTGTGGTGGTATCAATCATTTTGAGATAAAGGATAGGAAAAAAGAAAGGAAACAACGTGCGAAATAAATCATATTGAATCTCTTCGGCTGTCGTTATGTATTCTGATTCTTCATCACCAAGAAGCAGTGAGTCTTTTTTATTGTGGTCATACAATTATCATGAAAACTTTCTTGTTTTCTTGTTAAAATAAATAAGAAGAAAGATATCTGTGTTGTAACATTTTCGTAGTGAAGATGAATTTATCACAAAATTGAAGACCGAAGTATACATTATTGAACTCAAATGTGATAAAAATTGAACAAAAAAACAGTAAATACCGAGTCAACATTTTTTGAATCATCTCAGTACATCTTACTTTGATTTCTAGCACCTTCCTTCAAAATTAGTTCATCAGAAACCAATTATCGTTAAGAGATAACGCAGCACATAAATTTTCATTGTCGACCACCGCAAAACCACAAACTGCAAACCTTATTTCAAACTAAAGAACTTATTTCCCTTGATACTGAACTACTATTCTACCGATTGAAGCGTTTTCCTGAATTTAAAAGTAGTACTTATCCAGTATAATTGTCGAGAATCTGCGAAGCATCTAGGACGGAGGGTCGTGGAAATGTGGACATTTTCTTGTCGTGCCATTACAAATTGCATTCTTAGAGCCAATAGTCTGAAGATGTGGGGCCAGTTAAAATGATTATAGAGGAGGGCGGAAGGATCGCCGTCCGTCGAAGTAGATTTTTCCGACTTCTTCTACAAATTGTCATCCCTTACGGATCGTTTCGCTCTATTTTCTATTTACATGCTTTTTTCTCTTTCTTTTTTTGTTCTTTTACGTTTTAGTGGTTTTATTTACTATATCCTTTCTCTTTGTCACCAAAATCTTTCGTTAAGATTTCAATATTTTTATATTTCATTAACAATTCTTTCTCATGTTAGTCAAAACTCTCTTTCTTCCATCACTGCGAAAAAGAATGCAATGAAAAATATAGGAATAGTATGTTTTTGTGAGTATATATTTCTGAACATCTTTCCCAAATTCCACATTATTCTCTTCTCAACGATTTCTAGTTGCTTCCATCTGGCGCAGTTTTTTCAAAAACCACATAATAACGTGAGTCAATTCTACTAGATGTTGCCCTCCACACAATGTGGTAGGCCTTGGCGAAAAGGAGAGTGAGAGAAGGGGAGAACACGAAATAGTGTAAAGAGTAGATACCTATCGGTGTGTCTGCCTCAATAGCTCAGTTGGGAGAGCGTTAGACTGAAGATCTAAAGGTCACCAGTTCGATCCTGGTTTGGGGCAATCTTTTTTCCTTTTTTCGCATTTGATGAAACTTAAAATTGATAATGAAAAGTAATATTCCATATCTCGTTGGACCTTTTCGTAAGAGGAAAATTCTAAAATTTGGGTTTGTTGAATCTGGTGGTTCATCCTCCAAAATATTATTGGATGTTTTGTTGTTCCCTTTTTTTGTTCCACATCTGACTATGAAATGTTGATAAACAAATACAATTTTTATAGTTCAAGAGAAATTTTTGTTCACACCATTTCCTGCTACATATCGCCTGACTTCGAGAATTTCTGCCCTATTTTGAAAAATGGGTGTATAAGTGGATGTGTGGTCAAAGAAGAGCCGCGTCCATATCAAAAGAAAGTAGAAAAGAAAAGAAAAAGGAGGTTCAACTCTCTGACTCGTGTTCCATATCTACTCTCAAGATCTTCCACCATTCATTTATTTTGCTTGTTCCAATTTTTCATAACCAGTCAAAAGTCTCCAGTCAACTCACACCAGTCTGTTGTGACTTGGTTGAAACGAGCAACTATTCTTTGCCAAACACCACTATACATTGCTCGACAAAACACCCCGCATACATTCGAACTGACTTCCTGAAACCTCAACTTTTACACGCCTGAGATGATGTCCGATGAGTGCAGAGACTTTTTCTATCCAGAAGGTACCGAGTTTCATTTGACCTATACATACGACGTATGAATTTCTTTTCTTTGACTATTTTTTTTTAAAGTTTCGAGTAAAATCTAAAAATGCTGATTCAAAAGTCAGCCAAACATTGGAAAAATCCTGTGACTTCATCAACGGTTTTGTGTTTTCCACCGGAAAAACAGGAAATTAAGTTTTTTGTCCAGCATCTTGGCAGTTTTGAGAAAGGTTTTTTCTAGCCCCACCACATCTCAGCTTTACTTTTGAAGCGCTTTCAAGTACTTCCTCACACTCTTTTTTAGCTCTGTACTTTTAATTAGATTTGTTTCTTCTCTTTGCACATAGACTAGCTAGGAACCTCCACTTCAAGTGCAAAAATCACTAATTCTCGGTTGAATGCATTTCTTGAAAAGGTTTCTCAAAAGTTAAAAAATGAGACAATACTCAAGTAAAAAAAGAGAAAAACCCGGAAACAAAGAGAAAACTACTCAATTTTCCTACTCGATTTTCCCCACGTGTCAAACTTGGATTTGTTTATCATCGCTTGTAAACTTGGTTCATCTTATAAACTGGTGAGATATAGAAAGAACACATTCAAAATTTATATGAAAAACGTGGCGGCGACCATCTATAAGACAAACATTATTCATAGATGAAGAAAAGTCCTGCAGAGAAGAAAACCGATGAGCGACTCCTCAGTCACTCAACTTTTGTCGTCTTCTTTTCTTTGGTTGGCTAAACTTTTCTTGGTTAGGTGGAGATTATATTGTGTTGTTTGTTTCCCATTTTGGAAGAAAGCTTTTTATGTGTGATCATAAGTCAAAATGAGATGATGTTGAGTCTAGATGGAGAAGACAGCTCCGGTTTTGGAATAGGAAAAGAAATACAAGTAGAAAACTGTGAAATGATCATGAACCTGCAAACGGTTTTTTTTCGAATTGGTACTTTGTAACGGCACCGCTCCCATTCTGAGAAACATCTCAAACACAATCTTTCAATTTTCCGAAACCAAATTCGTTTTCATCTCTAAGTGATACTTTATGTAAATTGGTAGTATCACATTGTCCATCTGCCGGACATAATTCATCAATCTTCGAGATCCTAAATTAGAAAAACCAGTTGGAGGAAATTGATGAATGACTTTTTGTTTGTTCCGGTTCCATCTTATTAGACTTTGCTATTCTAATTTTGACGTCTTCATTCAGGAAACATCAAATAGTATAAAAGTCACCAAGACAAAAGGGTTCAAGTAAACCAGCAATTTATAAAACGTCGAGAGTTAGATTTTCATATTTTCATTTCTGAGGAGGGAGGGCATCTGCGTCGGCTTGTTTCGTTGTCGAGTGGAGTTGTACATGGTTGTGTCGGAGCTCCGGAGCACCGGACTCCGCCTCTCTCAACGCATCGTCTAGGCGTTCGAGAAGAGGAGAGACCCTTCACATATTCTTTGCGTCTAAATTGAATAGTACGGATATCAGCATTCACACCCTGATTCCGTTTATTAGTTGCTTCTATTACTAACTGTATTAATATTCACTTCGACTTTAAACAAAATGAAGAGCCAGCCAAGCATTGAGTCGACCTCTCCGGCTCCCGGAAATATTGGAAATCGGAGGACATCAAGCACCAGAATTTCGTTTTCTGACCAAATAGGTAACATACATCCCTTTTTTATTTCCTTTTGAGTGAAAGGTCAACGAAACGAATATTAGGAAGTTGCCTGTGTATCTCAGTTTCCGTTTCATTTTTATTTTCCAAGAAAGTACAATTTAAGTTGAAAAGTTCTAAGGTTTCCGGCTCATGAAAAAATCAGAGCCTTGGGTAATAAAAGTTCTTTCCCTTATTCAATTCGGTCTTCTGATTCTCCAACTTCTTCATTTTTCTTATTTGGAAAAAAGAGTCAATAGGATCGTTGCTCTACACCAACTCACGCCATAGTTCCAGAATAAAACATGAGATGAGCTCGACGGCGCCATCTATAAACGTCTCATTGTAGTCATTGTCAGACCAAGACTTGCTTTCACATCTTTTTCCTTTTTCGGCATTGTTTTTCTTTTTCAAATCAAGTTTTGATAGTTTACCTGGTGTTGCAACACACTCGTACTACTAACCCTCTGCCGCTAAATTCAAATCCGTTTGCCACCCGCCGTAGATGATGGATGATCTACTTTTGTGGCGTTGAAAAATTGTTGTTCTCGTCGAAAACAACAAATCAACACGAAGTACTTCTGGGAATTAGCTTTCTGTTCGGTTAGACAGACTTGTAGTAAGAGGCAAAAAGGCGCGAAAAAACATTTGACCAAACGGAAATACGAATAGGTCATGCCACCGAGCCGAAACGCTTCAGCTCGTGTTTGCTCTGCTTTTCGAGCTTCATTCGTATCAGTCTGGCGGGGATGAAAATTTAATTGTTTTCAACCGAACCTCCCGAACCGACCGGACAATGAATCTGAAAATGTGAAAATGTAAAACAACGTGCTCTTCTGGACACACAAGTCCCAAAACATGGAATAAGATCGGATAATAAAATGGCATCTCCAGCGAATCGTGAGAAAAAAGTCATCGCTCGAAAATATTTCACAAATTGACTTTTTATGGCAAGTGCCATGAAATAACTTACATCTCAGGTCTTTTCTTTTAGTGTTTTTGCTCTCGAAACAATTAGATCGGTCGTTGAGTAGGGTTGTTGTATGCAGTTTTGGAAACAAGGGCAATTAGGAAGCTCATCAAGTGGTTTGACTTGCGTAAAATGTTTCCTTTTTCTAACTCGCGAATAAAGACCCACGCAAAAAAGAAATGTACAAATAGAGGGGTTCTCATTTCGAAAATTGTTGTATGTGACTCTAATTTATGAAAAAAAATGTTTTCGAATGCATATGACAGATTGAGTACAAATAGAATGCCTGTTTACAACAATAGTTCAAGCTTTCTAAAGAATAATGAACTCTGAAAAAGTATGTTTCAGAGAGGGGTCCGTATGTGTAAGAGAAGGTAATCGAAATTCTTCGGAAACAAAAAAACTTGAAATTGGGGAGTCCCAAAAAGTAACCTTTCGGGGTTTATCTGATTCAAAACTTACACTTGCTCTGGGTAAGATGCCCGCATAAGATCATGGTTCCTCGTGAAATTTCATCATTCCGAAACAGACCCCCAAACATCATTTCCTTGTAACTTCCTGCGCTGTTATTTCTAAAATTGGAAAAGACGACGGAGAACTAACACATCAAACAAACTCTTAAGTAAAATTCACGAAAATTCCCAAATTCCACTGATCCGTGTGCCGCGTGTCTTTCTTTCCCCCCCTTCCCGACTTTGCTTCTTAATCTTTCTCAAAAATTGATTCGGCCCTGTTGTCAAATGCATTTTCTTCTTCCTCTCATCCACTCATAGAAAACAAGGATGTCGTAAAAAAGGAAGAAAACGTTCGAAACAAAAACAACGTTACTAGGCGACGTTTCTTTTTTCTCAAATTTATCTTCTTCTTGACACATTGTCCCATTTCGCGTTTCACTTCTTCCTGCACCCCGGTTTTATTCTCCGCCCTTGCTCTTCTTATTTCAACCATATATACACACACCTGCCCTCATTTTAGATGGAGTTTCTGGAAGTGCGTCAAGGATCACCGCGTAAGTTAGAAATCAGAAAGAGAAGAAAGACCTTTGAAGTCAGAAGGGCGTCGTTGTCGTAGAAAGATGGAAAGGTTTTTTCGAGACCATGACAAGCCCCACTGGATTAGTTTCATAAGTCCAGCTGCCCTGGTTTTGAAAAATGTACACGGGTCATTCCACACTCTTTCTCCTTTTTCGAAACGTCCAAGAACTCTTCTCTCAACAAAATTATGAGGCTATTGTAAACTGATCTGTAACCGCAAACCAATTGGCATTCGTCCTAATTGGATAATCCGCTCTAGTCACTTCTCATGTTTCCCTAAAAATGAATGCTCCGCCTCTAGAGAGACTTGTAGCTCAATTACCAGACTGGAAAGCTGGACAGATAGACTTTTCTAGCCAGTGTCAATTAGTCAAGTTTCTCCAATTGCTTCAAATGTTTTTTTTGTTACAGACGGCGGTGATTCGGGTGATTCTTCATCAAACGAAAGTGAGAGACTAATGGAATCGGACGATGAAGGGAACATTCAGATTCCGGTGCCCACCGGACAACCTCGTGGACGAATGGGTCGCAGGTAAGTACTTTGTTGGGTGGGAACTCTCAATTCTTTCCTCAAAATCCGGCCTCACTTCCCGCTATTCATTTATTTTCCTCAATTTATATCTCCTTCTTATTCACACCTATACCATGGTGGGGGACCCAAATGAACTCTGACCGACTTCCGCTATTACTTTCACTCCCTTTTCAAATGAAAATAGTGACAGAAACATGCAATGGGTGCCGTTGAGCCACACATACACATGCATACGCGTACACGGAAGATTACACTTTGAGTAATCCGAACTCATTCATCAAAGCACATCTTTGCTACAAGAATTAGGGACATTTTCCATAAACCGTTGTGCACACTCGTCCGTTTAGAAAAGTACTAAAAAACGTGAAAGCAAGATGTCTTGTTTTGGGAAATAGAGTTTCTTAAGATAATTATAGGTTGACCAATGACGATTTTGACGGACGGCACGGCAGGTTCCTCCAGGTTCTTTTTTACTGGTCCAACGGGTGCTATTACTAAAAACGGAACTGGGTTGGCAGCAGAAGGAATAAGTATATTAGGTTACTGCGGGATTGAAACACATTTCAATTAGATCTGTTTCTTGGGATATCTTGACTTATAAAACTTGAGAAGGCGTTACTCAGTTACTAATCTTCCATGTGAAAGTCTCAAGGGAATATTCACAGATTACAGAGTTAATGGGGGCTATTATAAATGGAAGGGAACGGGGTCAAATGAGGGAATGTATGCTCAGCATTTTGAAATTTAAAACGGAGTAGAGATTGTTGAAAATGTGTATGAATTAAAAAACAAGGGAAGGTTTTAGGAAAGAAAATAGTTAGACGTGCGAATGAACAGCCGGCAAAAATTGGTTTGTATAGTATTTTTAAATCAAAACTGATTTATTCAAACAGTCGATCTGAAAAAGTTCAGAACACAAAAATCTACGATATGCAAAACATTTGTACTTTGAGTCTTTGAATTTTTGTGTTTTTTGTTTTGCGACCGGTTATGATCCAGTCGTTCCAATCTATTTCCATCATCTGTCATATTTCATCAAAATCCTTACAGATTCACTCTCAATCCGCTTATCTTTGCCAAAGAAGAACGAGAGGCACGACGACAGTCCTTAGCACAGCTCAAACTCAGCTATTATCCAAAACACATGAATCGTGAGTGTTGCATCGTCTATCCATGCGTTAATTGTTGCTCAGCAATCATTAATTCTAGCCGCAAACTTTTGTAAATACGGCTTTCCAACTTCCTCTCGGGTTTTGGACAGCTGCTTAGAGAGCAGTTTGAATTTCATTAGTTTTGAAGGGAACAAAATTTAAATTTTTCAGCAGAACACTATGACACTGGTTTGGGATTTTGTGGATGGTTTCTGATGGGCTTATCATGGATCATAGTGATTTCAACGTTCCCTGTATCAATATATTTCTGTATGAAAGTGGTTCAAGAATACGAAAGAGCTGTTATCTTCAGACTCGGAAGACTCATTGGTGGTGGAGCAAAAGGACCAGGTAAATATTATTGAAAACAGAGATAAAAATAACTTATTTGTTTCAGGAATATTCTTTGTACTACCTTGTATAGAATCTTATACGAAAGTGGATTTGAGAACTGTGTCATTCAGTGTGCCACCACAAGAAATTCTCACGAAAGATTCAGTGACAACTTCAGTAGACGCCGTTATCTATTATAGAATTTGTAATGCAACAGTCAGTGTTGCCAATGTCGAAAACGCACATCATTCCACAAGATTGCTTGCTCAAACTACTCTTCGTAACATGTTGGGTACCAGAAGTCTTTCTGAAATTCTTTCTGATCGTGAAACACTTGCCACTTCTATGCAGGTCTGCAATATTTTGATAAAATGTGAAACGTGTTTCTTCTAATTTCAGACTATTCTTGACGAAGCTACTGAGAGCTGGGGAATCAAAGTAGAACGAGTCGAAATGTAAGTTTTTAACAACTAAATCGTTCGAGAACTTTAAATCATGGACTGCAAAACTATATTCGTTTATTTGAATATTTAGTAAGGACGTCCGACTCCCAATTCAACTACAACGAGCCATGGCAGCTGAGGCTGAGGCTACGCGGGAAGCCAGAGCCAAGGTAATTAATTAACTAGAAAGACATACAATCTGTACCAAAAAGTTATCATTTCTAGGTAATTGCCGCCGAAGGAGAAGAAAAAGCCTCACGGTCATTGCGTGAAGCTGCTACAGTCATTGCTCAGTCCCCGGCTGCTCTCCAACTCCGTTATCTGCAAACATTGAATAGTGTCGCGTAAGTCTATGACAACATTTCCTAAAAGCAGATTCGGATATGATGTATCTATCACGTGTTTGTCAACGTGAACAGATATATACTTACATGATTATTCGTATATTTGCTTTTTTTTCAGTGCGGAAAAAAATTCGACAATCATCTTTCCACTTCCGATGGAATTAGTTAGGCATCTACTCAACTGATTATATATCGATGATGCTTTGATTACGAGTGCATAATGATATTCTTCCAGCTTGCCCTCCCCAAATTTCTTTCTATTTTTTCTACTATCTCTTTTCTCATTCACTAACTTTATTGTGACATAATATTTTTTGCAATTAGAGTAATATTATGGAGATGTTAATCAAATTTTAGTTATTGTCCTTCGTCATCCAATTCCCGGAGACTAAAATTTTGAATGACTTTGCATGAATATCAATATGCTTATTTTTTATTTCTTCTTTTTTTCTGATGTTTTCCTACCATTATATTTTTCTTCCAAATATTTTATTTTATTTTCCGAAATAAATACACTTATTATCAATAAACGATGAGAAACATTGGAATATAATGTATGTTTTCAAAAAAGGTTTTGTATGCTTAGTCAATGTAGTTTTGATTTTGACGAATACGGGCAAAGAATTTCTCTTTGTAAACTTCCACTTTGACTTCGAAGATATTGTATAAGTCCTTCCATAGTTCTCTTTGCAAACGCTTCTCATCCAAGTCTCCCATTTCTTCCATTTGTGAATCAAGTTCTTGTTCTTTTTCAGCTGCTAATGCAATTTTCTCCTGGAAAAATTAATAGAAAGATGATAATGTCAAGATAACTGTTAACTAACAGCAATCACGTATTATTGTATTCCAAATTCATCATAATGTCAAACTCTGACTTACCTCCAAATTTTCTCCACTGGCTCCTTCCAAGTTATTTTTGTCATCCAGTAATGTTGCCAATTCATTTTTCAATTCAGGAATTTTTTCTCCGCATTCTTGAATTGTATTCTCGAGATCTTTGACACTCTGCAATAGATCAAAGATACATATATCAGTGTATTCTATGATATCAGGTTACCTCAACAAGCAATCTGTTATTTCGTTCCATTTCTGCCACTTGATCTTCTCTTTGCCTCTTCATTAAGTTTATTGCATCCATTTTTTGCTGAAATGATCAGTCAAAAGTGTCAATTAAGTTGTCACCTACACTCAGCATGAGTCTCATTTGTTCTCGTTTTGCCCGCTGATCCGTTATCCTATCTTTTCTCTCATCCAATGAATTCATCATTTGTTTCATATCCGATTTGATGTCCTGAATGAATGTATATCTACCCCCGAATTATTATAATTCTTTTAATCGTTATGTAGACATGTAGTACTCAAAAGAATATATTTATTTTTGAAAAACTAAGTAAAAAAGAGAAGTTCCGATCAAAGAACATCAACATTTTTCACTTTCTTTACTTGCTTTCTGTCATACTCAAAACCTTCAAGTCCTACCAATTCTTCATAAAACATTGACATAATCCCCCAGTGGATTGTTAAATTGAACTCGGGTTTTGGAAACTTTCGAACAGTCAGTTAGCTTTTCAAATTCTCTCCTCTTCGTTTTGTCAAAGTCGAAATCCAAACCTTTTATCTCACCTCGCTATTATTTGTTTGCGGAGCTGCAGTTTTTGGACGATCGTATTTCGTTGGAACATTCAAAACTTCCACTATTTCACCGCCAATGCTTTCCTGGAAATTGGTTGAACTTTTCGAACAAGTTTTTGACTTTTAGTTTTTTGACATTCGCTCAAGTGGGTGTAGTTTGTTCTCTAGAAAAAGTTGTTTGTATCAATTCTGGCCTTTTTGATATTTGAGAGCAATTTGTGGATTTTCGTGTTTTATGCTCTTACATTGTTTAGTGTTTTCCATTTCTCAGTTTTAAGTCTACACTCAGAACAATTTATGAGTATTTCTCTAGATTCGAGTTTTCACTCATATTGAAAATATGACAATTTTAATACAGTGGTATGTGTAACACTGTTCTACTCACAATATGACTCTCCAATTGTTTGTATCTTCTTGAAAGGATATCCACCGTTCTGCTAAGCACACCTTTCTCGGTATGCATCATTTCCATTTCCTTTCTTTTCTTCCTCTGATCCTCACTTTTGACCCGGTACTGCTCCAAATGTTTTCGATACTGCGGAATCGTCCATTAAACATAAAAACTTCTCTACTTACTTGCACATTTGACACCACTTCTCCGCCCACTTTGTCCTTCAAATTGTGTTTACGTTCTTCCACATCTTTCTCGACTTTTGCAAGTTCTTGTCTGAAAATCACGTATTTGTTTTACTGTAGCTTTCAATTTCCTTAATTCATTGAAGTTCTTTTGTCTATTTCTCAAGACGTGACTCTCGTCATGTGTAGTCCATTTCGGAAATTGAGAAATGGGCGCAATCAAACGTTGAAACCACGCCGCCTCTAACGGTTTTTTTCAATTTCAATTTCCTATTCCCAGCGGAATAAAAAGGACTTTCGAGAAGAGGACCCCCAAACCACTCACTCACCTCAACTCCTGCAACTTCTGCACCGCCGTCTCTTTTTTGCGTTCGAGAAGAGTAACTTGATGACGAAACACACTGAAAACACGTCGTATGTTTTTACGAAGAAAGGTTAGTTGCTTGGTGTGCATCCTACGTTTTTCGTGTTATTGATGCAGGTTTGTGTTTGTGTTCATTATCTTGACTATTTCATCTAGATTTATAAAAATGGTTAAAAATTGCGGAAGTGCTTTTTTTCAAATTTCTGTGATTTCTGGTCTTGTCTATTCCTCCTCCTTTCTCCTACATTGTTTCGGCTCTGTCTGAATTTTTCCGTCGTCTCATTCTTCTTCTCCTCCTGAATTCAAGGAGCACTTGACAATGCGACATTCAATCAGAAAAAAGTGAAGGAAAAGCGCGCATATTGTGCCCCTGAGCATCGTCATCATCATTTCCCCCCTTCCATCCCATGATTTTCTTCTTCCTCTTTTTTTTTGTCTTGTTCATTAGCAACCGCAATTCTCGCAAATTTATGCACATCTGAAACGACGACGCATGATGAACATCACCCTTGGCTTCTCTGGTTTTTTCCTTCTTTAGCATTTGCGAGCCGACACAAAAACAACATAAATGCCAAAAGAGCAAATTACTGACCTCATGTTCTCGTCAATGTCAACCTCTTTGTGGTCTCTCTCGTCTTCAAGTTTTCGAATTCGTTTTGTCATTTCCTCAATCTGAAAGTAGGAACTTGAAAATAAGGATTTGGTCTTTTGGCTAGCCAGAAAAGGGCTTAAGTCAACAATAAACTTATTTGGGCATTTGAAAATTAGGAAATTTCGTTGACGTCTGTCTGACGTCTGAAGCCATTGTTTCTCCTTTTTTCATTTGTTCCCACCCACGATTTGAAATCGTTTTCAAGTTTAACAACAAGGAGCATTTCCTTTAAGTGCTCACACATTCCAATGTCAGTTCCACCGGTATCAATTGAAACATTCCTTGTCATTTCTATGTACAGTCTGCTCAGTTTTTGAAAACATATGTTTTTGAACACAGACTGGTTAGTTACCCAACGCCTAATTTGTATTTTGATCTACATACTACGTGTTGTCGCCCACCAACTATGAATATTCTCAACTTCAACTCGGACATGACAAATACTGCTTAATAATTTTTTGGAAGGGTGCTTTTCTGAATGTTCATAAATATCTGTCTACATATAGTTAATTGTATTCACCTCTTCCGTCATTCTTGTGATATCATCTTCTTTCACCGAACTTGATCTCGCCATTGTTGACAGTTCCCTCAGTTTATTCTCTTTCGTTTCAATCTCTTGGAACAACTTCCCGTTCACTAAATAAGTGTTCGTCGCAACTTCATCCTAAGACTTCCTCATTAGAAAAGAAAAGAAAAAAGAAGAAGACCAGTAACCTCTAATTTTTCCATTAGCGCTTGTTCATCCAGCGTGTCGGCAACTGCTTGAGCCTCATTCAAATTGATTTTCATGCGATTGATTCTCGATTCAATGTTCAGTACCTAAATGGGGATTTTCTGATTTTTGATGCGTGCACAACTCGGAGAAGAAAAAGGAAACGGCACTCAAGAACAAAAGGATTGCACTCGCTATTCCTGTACTTTTTCTCTCATTTTTTTCAGAGAAAAAAGAGAAGAAAAAAACGCTGTCTGATTTATTTCCTTTTCTTTGCTGTATTCCGATTTATAAACGGACCAACCTTTTGTCTCTCAAGCTGCTTTTGATGCGCCATCTCGGCATACCGAGATTTCTCTCCGCGTAATTGTGATGCGAGCTGCATCTGTCTGCAAAACATGACCAGAATTATTTTCTTATTCTGGTTTAATGACATAATCTGTTTGAAACATCAAAATGTCTCACTCACTTGTCAAAGTACGGTATATTTTGAACTTTCTTTTCGGTCTTCTCAATTTTTCGAACCAAAATCATTTTCTCCTTCTCCATTGACTTCAAATCCTCTTTAATGTCATTCAACAATAGTACATCTGACATGACTGATTTGACATCCGCATGAATCTCCTGTTAACAATAATATTATTTTTCTATCTCTCAGCACACTACGTTTTTTTTCCTCGTGGCGTTACTTAGGGAATAATCTGAAATCCCTTCCCTGTCTGATTCACCTTGAACTCTGTCATTAGCTCTCCAATCTCATTCTGAAGCTCTTCAATGTCATAATCGTAGAATTCTCCCGGGACATCAGTCTGTAAATCGAAAATTTTCTTAATCTCAAATGCACTTTCTGACAGGTGCAAAAATCTAATTTCCAAAACTTCTCTTTTCATTTTTCATGTATGTCAAAACGGAACCAAGCCTTTTAAAGCGCTTTACATTTTGTGAGATCAGCAATTCAAGCAGAACGGAGGCTTGTTCTCTATGTATCATTTTTCAAAAATAATGACAACCGCTTTTTTTCTCCAGAATGGAGGAAAAACTGTGGTAGTGCGTTTTGGTCCTGACATAGCAATTCATTACCTTCATCAAATATTTTGCCAAATACGCTCGCTCTTTCAAACCATCCGAATTCTCAAATAGAAAAACGAGCAACGGATAGACACTCGTCTTCCGCCCTTCAACAATCCCTGCTCTCCATTCTTCTCTGTAATGTTATGTCAAATTAACTTCCATTAAATAAGTGCCCTCGCTTTGTCCCTACTGTTCTTCTTGGTCTTGCGGCGGACGATAGCGAAGAATTCTTAGCGAGTTGAGAATCCGAATTGCAGTCTCCTCGGCTGCCTCTCTTTTTATATCAACACGTTCCGTGTCGAAAATCCAGCTGAAATTGTTATATTCTTGCAAAAACTATATTTTTGAACTAAATCTTATGAATGCAAAGTTCAGTTCTATAATATGGGAGTGTGTGGCTTCATTCAAGTTGAACAAATTCATTTTCTCAGAATTCGAACTATTTTTCGAGGTTTGATGCATAGAAATATTTAGACTTGCATAGCCTACAAACTTATTTTTGTTCTCTGATTTTATTGATAGAAATATGTATAGTCGAGAAATTCAGCTGTCATAATCAGTTCAAGTAATTATTATTCAAAAAATTTTGAATCCGTGAACTGAAAATTGATGAATCATCCCAGTCAATTTTTTCAAATAGATATCAGGCATGATTTCAAAAAAATATTATGAAATTCACATTCCTTACTCCGTCAAAAACTGACCTCAAGACATTGCTCAACAATTGTAGCAGTTGTTGATGTTGCATTTGGTCGAATTGTAGTGTTGACAAGTTGAGATTGAACGGTTCATCATTCAAAAAATGCAATATGAACGTAGCCATATTGTTCGCCATCTTGAACCAATATTTCTCACAAATAACGCTTCGTTGCCTGCTTTCAATGTGCGTTTGGTTACCCAGGCAACACGACGTAAATAGGAGCAAACGTGTCCACTCGACTAGTCTCTGTGATTCATAGCATTCGGAAGGGAGAAGGAAAAGAGAGAGGTGTTGTCAAGGAAATGAATATAGGCAAGGTGATTTGACTTTTAATTGCAATTTCAGGTGGTTTTTCTTATTTCCATGGAAAACTTTATGTTTGTTTTCTCTTTCTTGTTTTTTTTTTCATTCTGGATGGAAATTCTGACTAGGCACTTCAATTCGTCAAATCTATCCCGAATAAACCCATTTTTGGCGACGCAATGACCCAGTGAAAAGCTTATTATTCCGCATTATTCACTAGTTTTTGTTTTTGGAAGGATTCCACTTTTTGTGACTGACTGGACACGAATGACGTCAGCGCGCGGCCACTAGCTCATCTGTTGGGTCATGTATAGAGAGCAGAGACACAGACACATCGAGAATGTTTCTTTTTCGCATACTGAGCGGCCGTGTAACGAAAAAACAAAAGACTCCGTCGGTCCGTACTTGTTCGAATAAATCATTCGAATACTTTTTTTGAGGTTTTCTTTTTGACAAGCCACGTATGTTTCCTTTTCTCTAGTCTCATCTTTTTGTTCTTTCTTTCACAAGTTGTGTTCAGTGCTCCGCTGTTTTATTTTTTGAAAGTGAAAGAGAGGTCATTATTGATTATTGCAGCGGGGAAAGGTGCGATGCAGGACCGTTCCTGCTACAAACTGACCCAGGAAGGAGAACGTCTTTTTCGTATGCAAAAATATGAGCAAGGTAATTTTTTATATATTAATTAAAATTTTCTAATCTGAATTTTTCTAGGCATCGATCTATTGAAAAAGGCGTTGGAAGTAGGAACAGATGATTTCTCGCTGCTGTCCGCCATTTATTGTCAACTCGGAAATGCGCACACCATGCTCAAAGACTATGAGCAAGCCCTCAAGTTTCACACTTATGATATTCTAGTCGAGAGGTAAGTTATTGAATTCATATGTCAAATGAAGAAAAAAACGAGACGGTCTCAATTTAGACTGCTCGGAAACAAAGAAGGAGAGGCTAAATCATGTGCAAATTTGGGAAACATATTCAAAATGAAAGGAGCGTACAACGACGCGCTCACTTTCACTTTCAAACAACTGGATTTTGCCGAGGAGCTTGGAGATAAAGTGAGTGCCCCGCCTGGGCGACGCTATGTTGCTATGCCAACGTTGTCCCAACAGAGTCGGATGATATAGAAGTTTCTATGAGAGTAGAGGGCGGAGTGCCTCCCATTCAGTCAGCTGATTATTTCATAAACAACATAATGTAGTGGGTGTCGTGTGAATCTGAAAAATAAAAGTACCTTTTTCACCTAACTTTTGTTGAATTGCGGATTAGAGAATCTATACTAAAAAATGTAATCTGTTCTTGAAAAGAAACAAAAATGTTCTTTGTTCCACTAATGCTAGCCAAATTTATTATAATAGTAGTCATTTTCAGGTTCTAAAATCCCGAGCATATTACAACATAGCAACAATCTATGTTGAACGCGGACGATGCACCAAACTTGAAGCGGCCGAGGAGAAGAACGAAGCGAAGAATGTTGAAGCTACTTCTGATTTTGAGAACGCTGCTAAATACTTCAAGTAAACATCGATTCTAAATTCCCCGATCGAACAATAATAATAAATTCAGGTTGAATTTGGAAGTAGCTGAAAAGTTGGAGGATGCATTGACGATGGGCAGATGCTACGGAAGCTTAGGCAACACTTTCTATTGTCTCGGAGACTACGATCAATCTATTCACTTTCATAAGCTTGTAAGTTCAGCAGACATTGAGGTCATATCTCGGACATGATAATGTGACGTCGCATGGCTCATACCGGAAATCTTGTTTCGAGCACTTCAACTTCAACTTCGGTTCAAAACTTTCGAATTTTGACCCTTTTTTGTGTTTTTCTTTTTTTGAGCTTCTCTCAGAAGATCTCCATTTTCTTCTTCTCTTTAGTTAGTTTTTCCACGTGCTCAGGTAGAAACCTAATGCTCATTTCCGATCACATTTCAGACAAAACGTGCTATTTGTTCTTGTCAGGTGTAGAATAAGGAAACTAGACAGACGTCCAAAACCAAAAAACCAATTCTTTGTTCACCGGGAAAAAAATCCGAGTTCAAATTTCAAAAGTTGCTCCGTACATGTGTCCTCAATTATGTATGTCATCAAATTTCATTCTGAGAAACTTCCGGGTCCCAGTTCTCTCTTCCCGAAGAGGATAAAGTTGACTGAATCACAGAATATGGAACTGCCTAAAATAAGGATGTGTTTTTTTTCGAATAATGAAATATCACCAGCACAAAACCGGACTGGCCAGAGAACGTAAACTGATGCACAGTGGGTTCCGAATATCTCCTTTCTTTCTCACTTTTTGCATCATGAGCATTGCATTCACTTCCTCTTACTTTTTCCCTTTTATCCTGCCAGATTCAATTTCTTTGTCAATTTTTTTTTCCGACAAACCTCTTCTCTTCTCACTTTTTGCGCGTGAGCCAAGGTTGAGACGGAACTCTTGAGACTCCCGTCAGAAAAAATAGAAAAAGAAAAAAGAAAATGTAAAACAAAATACTAAGAAGGGATAGACGGAAGAACCTGAATCTCAGCTACTACTCATTGTACATGAATAATTGAAGATGTGAACATCTGACTCATCAATCACACATACCCTTCCTCATGTCATTCATTTTCTTTCAGAGACTCGAATTATCCCAACAATACGGAGATAGGGCATCAATGCGACGGGCTCATGCTAATATCGCAAATTGTCACGCGTTGAAATCGAACATGCCTCTGGCTATTCAGCATTATAAGTGAGTTACACCCGACAGGCAAGATTCTGAATGGGTTTCGGATGAGTAATCTGTTTTTCTTCGAAAAATCTTGTGATCTCTTATGTTGTTCTGTTTCAGACTGGCTTACAACCTGGCTATGGAAATTGGCAACAAGACCGAGGAAGCTCAAATGGCTTATTCGTTGGCCAACGCCCTCTACATCGGAAAAGAAGTCCAGAAAGGTACATGCCATCACGAGAATTTTTGTGTTAGGAGGTACATGAGATCTTGCAAGAAGTGGGAGGGGGCACAAAAAAAACCTACAACAAACTGGGTAATAGGTATTGAATTTCATCATTTCAATAATGGTCATAGCTCCCCATTCTTCTTTGCTCACCGCTTGTTGAGAGTTTTGCTCTGATGACGTTCGATTCACTCCAAAAATCTTCTCTTCTTCTCGGTTCCGGAGTCAGTTTATGTCGTTGAAAATAGCATTGCAACTTGTCCTCGTTTTCACTCTTTTACTCTCTGTTATGTTCACAAACAGCTGGTCAGCTGAACATTTGACATCTTATGTGACGATTCGCTCACGCATCATTTGATAAACAAACCCAGGAATTTCACCTATCCCTTTGAAAAGCGTGCATACATTGAGTCAGGTGTAGTTTTGATCAGAAAAAGTACTTTGTTTGATTTTTGCTTCACCATTATCGGAGATTGATTTCAATCGCAATCTCAGCTTAGTATCTGATTTGGTTCTAACAACTAGTGGTGTATGCCAATTCATTATAAATCGAGTATTAGAAAAGTTGTAGGAGTTAATCGAAAAGAAAAACCAACCACTTTCTTGACTCAAAAATCAGAACTGAATTAAATGAAACCTCCCAATCGTGAGAATACCTACAAACCAATCGAAAAATAGTACATTTCACTTTAGTGGTGGTGGTGGTTCCCACATCTAAAATTCAATATACGTCTGTGTCCGGAAAAAGATTTGATTCTTCTTCTTCTTCTTCGTTTCCTTTTTCCACATGAGTACTAATAGTCCATTACTTTCACGGATTGAATGTATTTGTTCAACTGGTAGAATCCCCAGCAACACAAAAACAGCTCCTGGAATTGTTATCCCACAATATTCTATTTTTGCTATGTCCATTTCTCTGGCATCCCAGCTTTTTTTGTCTCGTCGTTGTTCTCTTTGTCGCTTACCACAATTTTTCTACTTACACCAACATCATCATCCACACGGCAGTGAAATACAAACACTTGAAGACTCTTGAAAATTCAAGACAAATCGGAATGAAAAATACGTGAATCATTTTCATTTCACCATCCAATTTCACGTCACTTCATGTTTCTATCGCCGTGCGGATTTTTCCTTCTGCTTTTCCTTTTTTTCGCTGGGACCCTCGTGGTGTGTGTATGTGTGTGTGTGTGTGCTTTTGTTTTGTTGTTCCTCCCAAAAAATTGAGAGGGAGGCTATTCGAATTCACTTGTCTTCTCTGACAAATTGTGGGAAAATAGCGGCAACTGTCATCAGATAAAAAAAAAACCTTTTTGAAAAAGAACTCGTGGAATCTTCGGATTTCGAATCACACGTCATTTCTTCGGATGAGAAGAAAGGCAAATAATCGTCATTCTTCTTTTTATTCTCTTCTTCCCATTCTTACTCCGTTTCCTTGTTCATCTTATTCTTCATCTTCCCCATCATCACCAAAATTTCTGTCATATGTATTTAGTTCATTACAATAATCCTGATGTTTTCATTTTCAGCTATCACCTACTTCCAACGTCATCTTAAAATTGCCCGAAGCTTGGAAGACATCTCCGGACAGTTACGATCATACTACTCACTCGCCTTGTCATTTAACAATCTCTGTGAACGACGCAAAGCACTTTATTTCTTGGTCCTTGCCAAGAGGAGCTCTCTTCAGGTATATCACCATCTCTCAATTTATCTCTTATTGTAAAAGTGTGGAATGTTCTCACGGTGTCCCGTGTTGTTTTCTCCACTTTGTTTTCCTTCAAAAAGCACTTCAAAACTGTGTTGAGAGAAGAACTCGCGACAGAAGACAACTTCTTTCAAACTCATGCAAACGTTTATCTCTGTTCTTCTTTTTTGCAACCCATCTCTTTTTTCCCCCGAATAGTCACGTCGACTTGTCAATTTCATAAAAAGAGAGTTGTCTTCCCAAGCGAGTTCAGTTTGACTAAAGAACTCTGTAAGAATTCAACCTACAAGAGAAGTGCGAAGAAAAGAAAAAGGGAAACCTATTTCCTTGTTAATTCTCAGTTCTCCTGCTGACTTGTCGTTTGAGTAAAACCTTCAGACAAAGTGGAAAAAAAACATGTCTTCAATGAGATTGTAAAACTTAATCGTTTTCTAATTAGTTTTCGTTTTGTTTTATTAAGTCTTGAATCATTTTCTCTTCGAGTGAGGGCGGGTTGAGAAATGAAGTCGAGGTATCACATCAGAATCAAATTAATGGCAGAGAGTCACAAAAAACAACGTGCTTTTTTATTGAAGGTTAACGACACGAGTGCCATCACTGACATTGATAACTTGCTCAACGAAATTCTGGAGGCCGGACAGGAAGACGTGCTGGTAGACGATATCGAGGTGAGTATTTGTTTTCAATCACCCACACCGTGGAATTCCTCGTGACTTTCTTAAAAACGCTTCGGGTTGTACTCAATATTCTCAGAACTGAATATTTTGTATGAAATGTCAGAACAATTTGTATTTTAAATTGAAATTTAGTCAGACATTTTCAAGAAATCACACACGTAAACAGCTCGGATACCTGCCAAAATGAATCATAATCAAATAGCTCCGCCTCTTTTCCCATCCCACTTCAGCATCGAGTTCACTCATTTTCAGCTCATAATCGACCAGTCAGCCGACCCAGCTCCAGCTGACATTGAGCATCGTGAGCTTCGTCTTACCTACTTCCAGAAGAGAAATATTAACGACAGACCAGTG
This sequence comes from Caenorhabditis latens, assembly GCA_002259235.3. Taxonomy (NCBI): domain Eukaryota; kingdom Metazoa; phylum Nematoda; class Chromadorea; order Rhabditida; family Rhabditidae; genus Caenorhabditis; species Caenorhabditis latens. The sequence goes on along the minus strand of CM056097.1, from coordinate 14,387,039 downwards.
AACGTAAGTTTGGTCACAGACACAGATTCGAGTTTCCGATAAGGTGTTATTGAATAAGAAAAACATCTCTTCTACCAGATTTTTTTGATTACATTACTTCCTCTTCCTGCTTTTGATTGCAACAAAAAAAGAAACATATGTTGCAAGAAGTGCCCCACTCAATCCCCTCATTCATTTATCTATTTTCAGACACCGGAAGATCCACTTGCAGAGGATCGCTACGAGAAGGAGGAGTTCTTTGATATGCTTGCAAAGCTGCAATCAAAAAGAATGAACGACCAACGTGTAGATGCTTCCGTTCTCAACACAAACATCGACTTCAGAGTTCGACAAACAGACACAGAACCGGACAACTCTTCAACTGGTAAGTGGTCTTCGATCTAGGAATGAGAACGTGATAATTAGTATGTGTTCACTTGTGAATCAAATTAACGGAATAGTTTCAGTGACATCGATGCTGAATATTCATGAGATCTTACGAATTGACTTTTTTGCTTTTCTTTTTTCTTTCTTTTTCCTTCACATCCCATTCGCATCCTCTCAAACACTACATGATGAATTCCTCGGCCTCTGCTACTCTAGCTATTGATAATTCTGAACCTAATGATGGTAACCGACAAAAACATCTTTGTTGATAAAACTGAGAGCTAGAAAGAGAGAGGGGCACATTAGCAATTCTAGAATCCGGTCCCTCAAGCAAGTTGTTGTCCGTGACTAGTCTCGTCAACGACTTGTGGACAACAAGCCCCGTCTTTTCATGGATTTTCAAAGAGAAAAGATATCTTTAATTGTCGTCATGGTGACTTTTCAATTTTCAAAAAGATTCATTCACATCAGATTAGTGTAGGAGCATTAAGATCTCCCCAGAAGACTAGACTAGTAGTCAGTTGTACTAGTCCTGAGTAGTACAACCACGATTTCTTTCCAATTGTCTTGTGACCAAAGTATTTTATTCTTTTGTACTTTAGCCATGTCACAGAAGTCAGAATAATCGGAGAGAAGCGAGGCACACTTATTTCATTTTTTCTCGCATGAAAAAACACTAGGATGATTAAAAAAGTGTTTGAGAGGTCGGTCTGAGGAATTCCCGGCCGAACCTCTTTCTTTTATTTCTATTCTCTTCTTTTCTCCGGATAGCGAGTGGCACTTTTTTTTTCGTGTGAGTGAAATTCAGAAGTAGAAAGATTTAGAAGCTGGGCGAGAACAAAAAGTGTTTCAAAGTCAATAGCAATTTGATGCAAGAAAATAGCCTGCGGCATTCTGTTGGAGAAGAGCCATGATGATAAACTTCATAGTCTCTGCTCTTAAAAGTGTCGTTTTTTTCTCACTCACATTAGATTTCTTCACTTTATCTAAAATTCTATGTTTCTTCTTTTAGATGGTTCGGAAGTTCTGATTGATCTGATTTTAAACGCTCAAGAACGTAGAATGGACGATCAAAGGGCTCCATTCTTGCCAGGACTCAATCCAAACGGCCAAATTATTCTTCGCCGTCTCAACACGTAAGCATCTTTGCTTTTACTTCAAAACGAGTCCTTCACCAACGCATTTCTTTTCAGTGATCCCGGAAACGAGGAGCTAGACGACCATTTGGTTGAGTGGCTCATGCGAGTTCAGAGCCAACGACTTGACGAGCAGCGTAGTGAGCTTCCACCAATCAAGCCAGAAGGACAGGAAGGTAAGAGATTGAGAACTTCCAAGACATTCCATTTCCATTTACCAATTCACATTTACTTTCAGAACTCGATAAAAAGAAAGAAGAAGACGTGACTGCCATTGTCATGCGTATGCAAGCCGGTCGTTTAGAGGACCAGAGAGCACATCTCCCAAATATCCCAACTACTAAGAACTAACATCTCAATATATCACTTTGTCAAGATTCACCAGTCAACATTCACGGAGCTTTAAACATAATTGAGTTGCCATTTCAAAGTGAAATCTCGTCATTTTCCATTTTTTGTTGTATTTTCCTTTCTTGTCATGTACTATTTTTCCTTTTCTCTTCTCCTTCCTGTCACAACTTTCCAATTTTTTTCGGAATTCCACAAGTTCACACTTTTGATGCTCTTCTCTCATAATTCTATTTTCTCTATAATTTAACTAAACCTATCTCTTGCTAAGGAAATTTCTACGTCCTATCCCTCCTTATTCGTCACGGCCGATTTATTCTCTTTTTGAAGCATCAAAGGGCTAGGAAAGATGTGAATGTATGAACAGAATGTAAAAACTGTATATGATGATGCAAATTTTAAGCTTTTTTTCTTTTTGGCAAATGAAGATGCGGTTGATTCGTATTACTCTCTTACATGATATAATCAATTTCAGAATCCGATTGGTATCAAAGGTTTCAAAAAACTATGTCTCCATCGACCCATTACTACAATACCAGAACTACCATTGAAAGTTTATGACTATATAAGCTTACAACATATTCTAAATAAAAGTCTAAAACAATATTGTGGCACACAATTCACTTTATATACAGGAATACAATCACTAGAGTCCAAAATAATCTATCACAGAGAGAAACGTTAATATCCGTAATGAAATGAACTGTTGAAAACGTTTTGTAGCGGGTTTACTGTACATTTTTAATTTACACGTTGACAGAATCTGAGTTGTCGGAGCAAGAGATGCAAATTCCGTCTTCAATCGAGTGACGACGATCGATCTGTGAAAAAAATATATTTTCGGCAATTTGAATTAAAACACCAACCTCGGATGTGGAACATGCCAAATGGAACACATGACCACATTTGAACACTTTGATATCGGTGAGCTTTCTACCGAGTTCTTGGTTGGAAGCCATAATTATTTGTGAGCAGAGGGAACATCTTGTCATCAGGGTGACAGGGACTGATTCATCGGATGTTTTCAGAAGATTTTGTGTGAGCACGCTCAGATCATTCAACGTTGACTCGTAACAACCTGAAACATTATGATATGATGAATGGTCTACTAATCATTTTAACTTACACTTTTGAAGATCCGCGTGGTTAGTATAATCCATCAATAGCTTTTCCAATGCTTCACTCAAGTTTGGAATGTCGGCGTCATCCGGAAGTTTATCCATAATCAGAAGTGGGTCGAGACAGTTGGACGCTTCGATGATCAATTGTGAGAAGTGAGCAGGGAACTCCGCAACCACACCAAGAAGATGAACCCACAAGTCAGGATCGTTTTGATCTGCAAATGTTCGACATACTTTGAATTTCACCGTTGTATCTTATTATACCTTTGCAGTAAGCAATGACTTTCTCAATGTTTTTGTATTCTCGGACCATCATTTTGACAGCGTCAAAATGATTTCCACTCTTGGCAAGTAGGTAGATCGTCTGAATAATGTGTTTTTTCTAAACCAAAATTTTTCCACAAAACTACCTCTTCAACAAATCCTCTATCCGAGCACAATCTTCTAGCCTTGTTCACATTATAATTGGCGTTCTTTCTCAAAAACGGCAACAACTTCTTCTTGTCATGATCCGCATACAATTGAACAGCTTTGTCTGCAAACTCTGTTCCCTCGTTTCTACTCATAAGTTTTGTGAGGTAAGCCAGTTGCAATTTGGGTTGTCGACCGATTTTTTCCATCACAAACGCTGGTTCCACGGAGTCTGCATTATCCAGAAGAAGACGAAGCGCCCGTTCCGAGTTGATGTTCATCAGTTCCGTGATTTGATCCTTGACAAGATCAAATAGTTGATGTTTGTCGATGACATTGAATATTTGAAAGTCTTGACAGGACATCAAAATCTTCAATGCATTCTCGTATTTTCTCTCGTACAAGTACAAATGTGCCAATGTGTCCATCAAAATCTTCTCCACTTCGTCGACATCACCGGATTCTCCTGATCTACTGATTTGCTGGATACGCCACTGAGTCTTATCAATTATCAAACTGGTCTTGTACAAGTCCGGACTCCAAGTTTGCACAAGCTTCCGGAATTGTTTTGGGTTATTGAAGAGGCAGGCGATAAGAACCGTCTCGTAACTCTCTGAGTTTAGTGTGGGTGAGCTATCAGGTAGAACCTGAAAAATATGATTACATAGAAATAGTTCCTGCCAAAACTTACGTCCGCCAAAAGTGTCGACATTTTAGCCTCATGGAACTGTCCCACTGCCCATTCCCACTCTTCTTTGCAATCTCCGCAGATATGCGGTAGGTACGAAGCTGCGACTCTTGCTTGCTTGTTGCTCAAATACCCTTCTATGATCATTCTCCCTACTTTCTTCTGACTCAAATCAGTTTTGGCGAGAAGATCGGCCTGAAAAAGTTATCAATTATTCATGTTCTGTTGTTCATGACTAATGTACAGTCATCAGAAAACAATGAGAATACTAACATGATGTTTTGCCATTTCAAATGCCTCATCGTACAGTTTGTATTGTAGTCTCCACCGAATTCCGTCTTCCGGACCGTATGGAACTGCTATGATGATTTGTTTCGTAGTCAATATAAAGTATGTGGCAAGGTAAGGAATTCCAAGTCCATGAATCATATATGGCAGAGTGTGTGAAGAGAGGCGGATACTGCAAACAGAAATAATAATGAAAATTGAAACAAAAAGGTGGATTCTACCTCTCAATAACATCTTCTGACTGCAACTCAAAGTCTTTCAACCCAAGGGGACGGATAACAGATGTCTTCAAGACAGTAGTGCAAGCGGTGCTTTCCATTGCTGTCAAAGTGGTTACTGTAGAGATGACAGACTGAAAAAATCATCATTTAAAAAAATACTATATCACAATTACTTACCGCACAATCATCAAAATCCTCTCCTTCAAGCTGTAATCCCACAAGGAACAGCTCAACATTCTCGATTCCGTTTTCAGGAATGTAAGAAATTCCACAAATGAACATAGAGACGTGGAAAATGTGATGAACTTCTCCTTTTCGTACTCCATGGTCGTCACGGATTTTGAGAATGGTTACTGTGTCCGCCCAACCAATTACCAAATTGTTTTCTGGCATCCACAAATGTTTTGGAGGGGAACGAGATGATCGAACACGATCCACGTCGTGAGATGGTTGTACACTAGTGACAATTCTCTCTGGACCTCTGAAAATGTGCATTATAGATAGCTGAGAAGTGGAATATTGAAGTCTCACCTTTCGTAAACTCTCGTGCCAGTGTCATTGGTAAACGCGATGAAATTATCGTTCCAGGAGCAGCAATGTATGAATCCATCTCTTTCCGAGCCGCAATACAAGTTCTGAAATTCATACTGAAGCTTAATTAAAAAGGAGAAATTTTGAAAACTTACGTTAGCCTTGTACTGAAAAAAAGTTTTCTCGTATAGAACCAAATTCCGTTCTCCCATAATGAAACAATGGCCGGACTGTTGTCTGATAAAGTCTGGGGAGAAAGCGATGGATTTTGGCATTACTGTTATGTTCACTGTCTGTAATTACAGGTTATTACCTGAGATACCCGTATTTTCAGACTTACACAACACAATTTATCATTTCCGACTCCCGAGACAACGAGTTTCGAATCATTGGCACAACTTAACACGTACGATCCCGTTTCGTCAAATTTCACTCTTGAAACTGCGCATCTGTGTGGTTTGAGTGGTGGAACACTGTCGAAATTGCCGTATCCATGATGATCAAGAATATAAATAAGTCCGCTTGCAGTTCCAATCGCAATGAATTTGTCATGTAGATCGATTGAAGTGAAAGTGGCAGTTTTTAAGAACGGAAGTGTGTGCTCTCCTTCTAATCGTTCGTATTTGAATCGAGGCTCTAGTGGAGGCTGTAAAATATTTTCATGAATGTTTTTGAGCAGTGTTCAGTACCTCTTCATCCTCGTCAAAGTTGAATGAGATATCTTCCTGGTTCGAATCATCAAAAACTGCACTGTAGAACTCATTATCGCCATTATTCACGCGTCCATTCTCGGGTTCATTTTCATGACCATTATTTTTTTCCATTGAACCTAAAAACATGAAAAAATGTCTCTATAAATCTGCGAAAAATGGATAAGATAGTGGGGACAGGCTGAATACCTGAGTTTCCGAATAAAACAAAAATTAACACAATACACCAATATAAATTTCAATAAAAAGCACTTGACACCAAGAAATAACCGACTTAGAATTATAAATTGACACGAATAATATTAAGTGAGAGTGTGGGCGACGGCAGTATAATTAATGTATTATCTACTTGAATTCCGGAGCAAGCCATCAAGCACTGGTTCAAAATTGATGAGTAGGCTGGACGGGTTGCTCGAGTTATTGATCGGTCGTTCGTAGATGCTCACGTATTTTCTGCAAAAAAACGAAAACGGTGACTCAGGGAATTCTTGCATAATAATTTTATAGTTTTGTAATGGGGGTTTCCTTTCCCGTGGTTTTTGGTTGAAACATTTTCACTTTCTTCATTCTTCTTCCCGTTCCTCACCCTTCAGTCACCGAGCGAATCCAGTCGGCTAACACTGAAAGTGTCTTATCTGCAACTGGAGTTGGAATGCCACAGTCGGATCGGAGCTGAGCAATATTCTTTCCAATCCAATTGAGTCCTTCGAAGAATCTCTCACGTTCCGATCGCTTTTTCCATCCTGACAGGATTGCCCTAAAGAAAGACTGGTTGGTTTAAAAGGGATAAGCTTTTGAACGATTAAGTTATACCCAGCAAAGTCTAACATGAGACATTAAAGTTTTGTTCAGACATTTTCATTTTCAAATGTCTATCAGTTGAGTAGGCAAGTTGCTCAGACACCGTTGATTAGCAGTAAGCCAAAATCCAAAAGGAATAAGAATTAGTTTGAAAGATCATGTTTACTCCAAAAAGTGGGAGGAAAGCTATCACATGCCTTTTGCCATTCTCCATATATAATGCTTCAAAACTCAGTTCCAGAATCATTTCATAGCTCATAGCGGAACTCAGAGCTTAACTGGTAGACTATTTATTCTTCTATAAGAATCAAAGAGCCTTTATTCCGAATCATCTGGAAATCCATTGTTTTGTTGACAATGAAATTCTAGAAGAGAAACATATTGTGCATTATTCCGATAAACATGTTTCGCCACAAAAATGACACTCACGATAAACTCAAGAGGAAAAAGTGTGTTTCACGATATTCAGTCGAATGCTGCCACAAAAACTCTATTTACTTAGTTCGCCAAAAGTGTATTCCTTGCCACCTACCAACAAGGTTCTTCGTGCAAAACGAGCACGCTCCTTTTACTTCTTTTTCTCGCACCAATCACCTATCACTATAGTGCACCTGCGCTCTATCTCCCTCTCTTGGCGCTTAGCCCTCACCTTTTCTGCGCCTTTTCCCCCGTCTCCACACCATATTCGTTTCATATCCTCATACTTTTGGGCCTAAAATTCCCTCCGTTCGCATATGTTTGCAGAGGGTAGTAGCCTTCATTTATGTTTCTTTTTGAATAAGAAACTCTCTCATCTCACCTTCCATTCGGCTCATAGATACATGTTCGAATTGCGCGTCCCTCTCTCTCAACACACTCTCGTTCTTCATTTTGCGCGCCAAAGTTGTATGCACTATTATATTCGAAAATCGACGGTCCCCCCTTTTTTCTTCTCGCGTGTGATGTACATGATGGGCGACAAGAATTATTGTTGTGCTTCTCGCTTCTCAAGCCTGCGGAAAGTTGTAATCCTTTTTTGAGAACCGTGAGAAATGTGTAAGCTTTGAGAGGAAGAAGAGCACCAAGTGCTCGTAGGGAGTGCACGCAATGAATCATCTATAGGTGAAGCTTATGGACAGTGATATTACAAAAAATAGGTACGAAAGTTGCAGCTACTCGTTTGAACGGAGCTATAGACGGTGGCTAGTCTTTCTTTTTTTGTTTGAAATCTATGCCATGTTCCGTCAAGTGCCATTTCGTAGGTGCCCCTAATTTTTTGGCACACTGCCCCTCAACATATGTTTGCGTTTAAGAGTTTTCCTTTGTATTTATTAGCGGAACGGTGCATTTACAATGGTTTGCATAGGTTATCAGAAAGTGTCATGCGAACTTTACAGCCACCCGTCACAAATTATTTCTCATTGATTTTCTCATTTCAATGACATTTAGTTGGAATTAAAAAATTGTAGTTTTGTGAGTTTGACAAACGAGCGACGAAACAAGAGAACCAATTTCCGGATTGACTAAAATGTCGTTCTAAATGCCGTCCTCCACATTTTTTTCTCATCCGCTTTTAAAATTCGTACTTTTTTTTTGTAATTTGAATACTTGAACCCACCATTTATCCTCAACCGGGCAGTAAACTCGTGAAAACGACGCGTATGGTACGACTGGATAACGCAACGAGTATCCAAGAACTCGGCTGATGATGCTGATGAATTGGATGAGCAGTCCTATTGCTGCCGCTGTTTCCCTTTCATTGTGAGGGGAGACTGAAAAAGTTATCTTGGGAGTGAGGGCCTGGGGAAACGGATATTGGAGCTTACGCTGAATCGAGGGGACGTGAGGCAGGTGTAATCCACGAATAGTGTCCACTAGCACACACCGACAATCACCCGGTGGACGATTTCGTTGCATTGCCGCTGGACCACCGTCAATCTGAAAATAAGTTTCTGATTTTTGTCGAACGCAAATGTCTTCTGGTTAAGTAACGCGCGTTCACCCAAAAATAGAAATTCATAGAACTCACATCAATCTTGAATATCTCCATGACTTCTTGTAACAGGTACGTCTTCCGATAGGCAACAAGACGATTCATTACACCAGTTATTTTTCTGAAAACAAACTCTCAGTTAACGAGCAATTTTTCAATCCCGAGAACTTACACATTCTTCTCTTTTGCAAGCACGTTTTTCCCAGCTTGGGCAGCATATCCATCTGTTTTCTCTACGAGTTTTTGCTTATCTTGTTCCTGAAATCGATGGTCTCCAATTATTTGCCCGTTCACATGTACAAAAATGTCTATACCTTTTTATCCAGCTTGTCTTGCACTTCGTACATTATTCTTCTTTTAGCCAATATCAATTTCTGCACCATTTCTATTTTTGTTTTGTACTTCCGGATCGCTACCTCCTTTTCCTCTATTTTTATCTCCTACAATTTTATTGTTTTCTGATATGTTATTTTTGCAGGGTTCACAAACCAAGTCTTGTGCCATCTGGTATCGAACAACCAGACCGTCCTCATCATCGATCGTTTCTCGCAATGTCTTCAAGTTGGTTTTTTTGTCTTCTACTTCTTTAATGACTCGTCGAAGTCTGGAAATCGGTGATTTCATTCATAAATTACCGCTAACAAGAATAATTACCTGTCAAACGTGGCATCTTCAACAACCACTTCATCTGTGTTGCTTTTTGTGGTCATCGGACCAGCCGAAAAAAAATTATCTACAGAAAAATTAATAGAATTAAGGAAAAATAGTGAGTCACAGCATTTATTAGCAAGGTTAATAAGGCACTATTAATTCAGTGTAGATTTACGGTAAACAATGCGCACAGCGTAATTTCGGAGTGTCGTTAGGACAACTGTGTGGCCATTGTGTGAGAGGGCAACGAGCTACGGTTTCCGCGCGGATAATTGTGCGCATCGGGGTCATTTCATTGTTAGGGGTCGCACAATTGAGATCTCATCGTGGGACGACGATATGAGAACGTATGAGAGAATGAGAGAGAAGAGACGCAGGGATTTTTATGTGTTGAAGGTTTGCCAAGGTCGAGAGCAAATGACGCGGAGAATTGATTGAGAGGAGAAGAACCTGGCGTGTATCAAGATAGTACTTTGTTCTTATCAACTCAAAGAAAAAATGGAATCGCTCGGAGAAAAAAGGAAGGAGAGAAGTGTTTACTTTCAGTTTAAACTCAATGGAGCGGCTATCGAAACTTGTTAAACATAACTTTCAAGTACTTTTTCAGAATAGATGTCTGTTTAGATCTGACAACGATTAGATGCTGTTTGTCGAGTGCTAGTAGAGTAATTTGTAAGCGCAACCAAGTGGTCGTGCTACTTTTTTGATTAATGTGCTGTCTCGGAAAACTAATATCAGGCAATATAGAAATACATGTGCTGTACGAGTCGTTACATTTTTTGCCATGAAAATTTCTGGAATTATTTTGTGTATCCAATATTAGTTGTATTCTATTTTGGAACATATGAATCTTTATTCTGTTCGACCCGTCTGAGTTCCTTTTGAAAAATGCCCCGATGCAATTTTCGCTTCAAAAACAGTAAGTGAAATGGTTCATTTATTGCAATATTCGTTGTGTGAAAATACAAGTTTGAATGTGAGAAGACAATTGAGTTACCCGTTTCAAATCATAATAATTGGGTGGCGGAAGAGATCTAATAAGTAGAGCAAACAGACGGCAATTTGAGAAAATGCTGCTTCTTCTTTTTTCATATTTTTGAGCAGTAGAGAAAGTGGCTCTTCAACGGCGTATTCGTCGTTTCCTTCGTAGCTGACTGACTCTCTCATCAAAAAGTTTGATTGCATATTCGTAGAGTTCCCAGTCTAACTTGTTCACGTTTCGAATATGCGCGAGTTGAGAATCCGTTAGTATTGTGTCATTGGATTTACTTTTTCCCCAGACTGACATTTTTCGAGAAAATCTGAAAACTTTTTGAATAAGATATAGTAAACAAAGACATGCGTTCCTTACGTCATATCAAATGTGCTCTCAAAAAAGAATTGGCTGTCATCCATCCGTTCTTTAATTCCGAAGAACGCCATATTTCTAAAAAATAAGCGATATTAGTGTTTGTAATATTTTTTCATGAAAAAAGTAGTCACTGTAAAGAAAACTTGCCTAAGATTTTGCTTGGCACTTTCCATCATTATTTTATCTTGTTCATAAGATGGTTTACGCAAGTGTTCATAGCATCCAACAAGTGATAAATTAGACAACATTCTGGTTTGTCTGTTGAATGCCAAGTTGTACGGGCATGAGATGAACTCTTCTAATGATACACCTTCCCATCCGATCCGTGGATCAAAACATGTTGGCAAGTCATTGATTGACGCGGGTTTCCCATCACAGACGTGTCTGAAAATTGAACAATTGTTATTCCGACAAGTTATTAACTTTCGATTATCGCTTATCATACTTAGATGATATCCATGTAGCGCCTCTTTGAACATGCCGAAATTCCGATATGAATCGATCAGTTGGGTTGCGTAGAAATGTAGTGTAGAAGTAGTTTCTTCTCTTTTTATGACCTGCAAATCATCATTCACTTTTTATGTCCTTCTGCCCGCAGAAATCGGAAATTGGATTTTGTCTCTTTTCCTCTAGGCATTCGCAAAGCTAAAGCCACTGTGAGAAAAGATGAATACCTACAGAAAGAAAGATATTTTGATGTATCCCTTCTGCTATCATTGGAGATGTGTCCAATCAATGAAAATGAAAATTTGATAGAACACCGATTTCCCGACTTCCCGAGGAACTTTCCATTTCTCACTTTTACAAAAATTATACAAGATAGTGAATATGCTTGAAATTTTTGTTGTTTTATTCAGATCGAAGTAGATCGCAAGGGCCCCCGACACAGCCTAGAAGCTTCGTAGAGCGGATGTCGTTCCGTAAGTCATTGTCCGTTTGTCTTGTCTGTTTTTCAGTTTTTGTATTGTCTCGGTGTTCTTATTTTTATGTTGTTCATGTAAGGTAAAAATACAAGAAAAGGGTTTTAACATTACGAAAGGTAATTTCTCTAAAACTTCTTCCCGCCCAAATTGCAAATGCTATTACCTGCTTGCTTATCCAAAACTCGTTGAACACAACTATTGACAACCAGTTCAGTGAAATCTGCGTGAAGACCACAAACCCATCCTGTTGAATATCGGGAAAACAGCCACGTCTGAAACAATGACACACTTTTAGTTTCATTTTAAAGTCAATTGCTTTCTGTCGATTACCTACCTCATTTGACGCATTACGCCCACAATTGCAACGCTTTTTGTGCGCTTGACACTTGCATGGCAGACTTTGTTGGTAGCGTACTAGAAACTTTTCGAAAGTAGTTCCGGCAGTCTTCTGGATGTGGACAAATACGATCACGTCGTTGGAAGTCTTGTTAAAACTGCAACTCTTTATTAAGAAACAAATAATTTTAAAATTAATACCTTAAAGCTTGTCCTTCTTCCTTTTGAACAATTTCTTCGTAATTATAAACATCATTTTCCTGTTGATTGTATCCATTTTCTAGAACTCGATTACTTGTTTTTAATGGGAAATCTGAAATTCTAATTAGTTCCAACTGTACTGCATCAACCGAATTCACGATTTCGCTTCTCACCTATATAAAAATAAACAATTGATGCGGCGAAGAGGATTGTAGCAAAAACAAACAATTTCCTCCCTAGAACACCTTTCCATCCTCGCAAAGAGCACATTCCCATTTTTTTCATCGCATCTAAAACGAGATTTTCATTGGATTTTCCTGTGAAAACAAGTAATGTAACAATCAATAGAAAGGTCGTTGCACCCTCCTCCACTAAAAAGCCGGGGGTGTGCAATTGCGCTCTCTTGGACAGTTTTCCTGCGTCTCTATTGCTAGTGTGTCTTCTCTCAATGCACGCGAACACTAACGCGCAGACCTCTCTTTGTATATTGACATGCTTTCGATGTGCTACACTTGTTTCGCCTCTTCATTTTTTACTTTCTAATTTGCCGCTTTTTGCAGGTAGAATGGAGGTCGGCCACCGTTTCAGACGGATGAAGCACAGCCTTCAAACGTGAGTTTTCGTTTTTTACATGTCTTTAGTCATCGGCAGATGTTCTGCTGTCCGCATATATTTTGCAACAACATATTAGTCATTACAGCAAGAAATTCACCGATGAGGAACTCAAACAATTCGATAATCTGATGTTGCGTAATTCAAAGGTAGTTCAGAGACCTATTATTAGGAAGAATTGTTTATAAAAATGTGTTTACAGGTCTCAAACTTCGCGTCAACATTTCGCAAAGACTTGGCATCAACTCTCGAAACAGGCTTCAAAGAGGAAAATGTGGATAAACGAAAGGTAGCACATTAAAACAGCGGGAATTACACCGAAATAACTAAATTCTTTAGAAAAAAGTCGAGGAGCTTGCAATGGCACAAACACTCAGAGAGGCATCTGTCGATTTGGGATACTATGGAACAAGTTGTCTCCATGACGTTGTCAATGAATACGGCATTGTTCTGCTTAATGAAGTCGACGAGAAAGTCAAATTAGAGATGGCAATGGAGCGTCGAGTGTACGAAGAATTGGCTCCATTTGTGGACTACGAGAAGAATCTGAACAAACTGAAAGACAAACTAAATCTATGCAGCACAGGTAAAAGTTTGTGCGTGTTTCATTTTTCAAAACTATTTTTGACTCATTTCAGACCTCGAAATTGCTCAGAAAGATACTGAGAAAGAGCAGACTATGGGTAAACAAGAGATTTACGATTCAACTCAAATGAAATACGAAGGGATGAAAGATGCACTTGTCACTGACATTTTTGCTTCATCCGTTTCCAAGGAGTTGCAAATGAGCGAGGTATGACATTACTCATCAGTTCCTCTGATAACATATGATAATTGCAGCATGTGTTGACAAGTATGATTTTGAAACGTGACTATTTCAAAACAATGGCGAATATGTATGACGAGTTGATCCCAGTGGTTGAAGAGAAGATTGGTGAGAGCAAATTGGGGACCATTATGAACAAATTTTTTCAGCAACCGCACTTCCACGCCCAGTGTTCGGCGTCGCTCTTGAGGAGCATTTGAAGATTCAACAGGAGAAAATCTCCGTGGTTCTTACCAAATGTTGCGATTTCCTTAAACAACATGGAATGAACGAAAGAGGAATTTTCCGTGTCAGCGGAAATGCATCCAAAGTGAAACGTATCCGTGCTGCTCTTGATGCTGGACAGTTTGAGGTAAGATTACTCTTAATTCTATTCAGAAACTAACTGAAATTTGCTCAGAACGACGAGAAACACTATCACAACGACCCACATGCCGTCGCTTCAACACTCAAAGCATATCTCAGAGAGCTTCCGGATCCATTGACAATGGAGTCACTGCAGAATGATTGGGTTGAAGCTGTCAAGTAAGACTGACTTTCACAGATGTTTCTTCCCAAAAAATGTATATATTTCAGCCTGGAGGGAGAAGATCGTTTTGCTGCCATTGACAATTGTTTGAAGAAGATGTCTTGTGCACACCGCCAAAATCTGACATACCTCATGAAATTCCTCTGTGAGATTGAGACAAGAAGAGAGGAAACTTCGTAAGTTTGCAACTCCTTAAAATATTTGAATTGATCTATTTTCAGTATGAACGCTTCCAACCTTGCCATCGTCTTTGCCCCAACCATCACTGGTATGGTATTCGATGGATTGAATGCTCACGGAGTCAAGCTTACTGAGTTTTTGATCAGCAATGGTTGTCGTATCTTCAACTTTGGTGCATTGGATAAGCTGTGAGTTGGATAGTATATGAAATCTGTCCACAACAATTCTGATCTCTTTCAGTGACACTTCTCCACCAACATTCACACGAGCTCAGTCATCAATTAGTCCTCGTTCATTCCGCCCAAAAGAGAAGGCTCCACCACCGCCACCGACTCAGAGCACATCTCAGCAGAGCACCTCTCATCAGAGCACATCTCATCAGAGCACATCTCATCAGAGTACCTCTCAGGCTGCTTCGACAAGCGGGGACCTTATTAATCTGGCAGACGAAGATGACTTCTCTGATGACCAAGCACCAACTTCATCCAACGGAGGTTCCCTCTCAAGAAGTAACACTGAGCACCGTCCGAATCGTCCACCACCACCAGTAAGAAATTTTATTTACCATGTAGCTTAACCTCCCTAAAAGAAATTACAGTCGTTCCGATCAACATTTGCGGAGACACCAAAATCGCGACCAATCAGCTACAATATCGCTGTTGGAGCTCGTCCAACAGAACCACAGACAGCTCCAAGAGCAATGACTACCAGTATGGAGGATATAATTTCTGATGCACCAGTTGCCCCAGAACGTAAACGTCTCAGCATGCTCTCCATCGGAGGATCACTTCGTGTCGTGCCAACGACGCAAACATCTTCACAAGAATCATCATCTGGTTCTTTGGTTATGGATGGTGGCGACAATAGGTAATATTTAAAGGGATTTACTGTAACGTAACTGGTTATTTTCCAGGACACTGGTCTCAATCAATGGAGAGCCATCAACATCAACTTCAGTGACGACTTTCGTGTCAAACATGCCGTCTACCTCAGCGTCAACATCAGCGTCGGCATCTGCTCCAGTTCCAAGCAATGTCCAACCACCGCCACAATCCACTAAACCAAAACCTCCTGTTCCTCTCAAGCCAAAGGACCTCACCAATGAGAGCTCTCGTTTGTAAATGCTCCATTCTATTCACATTTCTTTCGCTTCATTAGCAACCATCAACTAGATGCATCAACTTGATTTCTTATATTATAACACTGAATATGAATTGACTCTCTCCATCTAACTGAAATAATGGTAGGAACCTCACATGGTTTGTATGAACTGATGCTAGTAAGCACTTCAATGCATTTTATCTTTTTTGTAAGCTTAATTTAACACATACCGCCCTGTTAAATGCAATTTTCTTCTCTGCTTGTAAAAAACCGTTCCAATCGTTTTCTGTCGCTTAAAATGTTTTCTTTGTGAATTTCATCAACTCGGTCTTAAATTAATGTCTGTCTTAATGGTAACTTTCTTTCTTGTCACATCATTCCTTTCGAATCGTTTTCAGTTTATTCTTCCCATCTTCCCACCCAACCAAACGAACTTAGTTGCCCATTTCTAGAACCAACGAAAAAATCATGTTTTCTGAAGTCATCCCCTCCGGTAAGCATTCTGAACTGTCCTATTTTTTGTATGTCTTCTGCTTTTTTCCTATTGTTTGAACTAAATTGATAAAAATTTGAAACTGTATGACTGTTTATATGAATATTATTATCATGATTATTATTAGTTTTGAAGAAAAGAAGAGATGGGTGAGAAAGAAAGAGAGAGAGAGAGAAAGGAGAGAGCCAGAGAAAAAGTGGAAAGAAAGTATCGAAAAATAATGACGGAAAATTATTATGACTGTGTTTTGGGTTTTCGGTTGGACGGCTTGATTTGGTGGGAGAGTTGCCAGGTACGTTCCTCGTCGACGCAGTCTTTGAAGCCATTGAAGTACTGCACTATGATGTCGTTCTTTTTGATGTCATAATTCCTGAATGATTCGGTTTATGTGATCGGTTTTTGAATGACGAGTAAGTGAAGTGAGTACTCAAGTCAACGACCTCTTTCCTTTCTCTTTTCTTACCATTTCTTTAGTTTGCGGATGCTGTCAAGAATGGCAAACTGGTTCCAACGTTTCAGGAAGTTGATCATGTTCTTGGCGCCGTTGCACCGGTCGGTGGGAATCGTGTCTGGGTTACCGGCGTGAACGAACGTCAAGTCTTGAAGGATAATTCCGCTGCAAATTGAGGGTTTATTGACGGTTTCGACGTGTGACATTCACATTGAAATCATCATAATTTACTACGCATGCGACCAGGGTCAATTGAATTTCAAAGAATGAGTTTCAAGTATCCCAGGTAATATCAGGGACCTGTTTCGTGACTATTCGACTTACATGTATGGAACACATGGGGGCTTTGCGGTTTGCAACAACGCTCTATAATTTTTGTACGATTGTGAAGTATCCATTACGGTGGTGTGTTCCTTAAGTTTTGATTTTTTAGTGTTACAGAATAATATAGACACACTTTGAGAGCATCTTTGATATTTTTGCCCCATTCCAATCTTGCCAAAGGAGTAGACATAATTGCACTAAGAATTGCCAGGTATGAGTTGAAATTGCACATTTCTCGGAGATGCTAAAAAAATAAATGAAATAAAAACTGAATTTTACTTGAGAACTAGTACCTTCATAATTTTTACAAACTTCATCATATGCCTTTCTCGTTCTTTTTGAGTTGATTGTGTAATGATCAATGTGCGCACCCAAAACGAAAGCTGAAACAATTGAAATTATATTTTCCAGTTGGACTACCTATTAACTTACATTATTGAACTGCTCGGTAAAATTGACTAGATTCTTGCTCTTTTTCTCATTTTGCTCTTGAGACCACCAAAGTAATTCTGCGGATTCTATTCTATGGTAAAGCTGAGAGTCGATATAAGTTAACTGGCACGCGATGTCTGCGGACTTGAAATCAAAGAGGTCATGGGGTCTGAAAATAGTCTTTCCTGTTATTATTCTAGTAAGCTCTCAACCAACTTTTTTGGTTTGCACAAGTTGGTTCCGAGAACGGTTTGAATGTCGAAGGAATCTTTGATACGGTCCAATAAACGGGTTCTGAAATATGAATCTTATGATTTTCTCTATTTTTTCAAAAAGTTGTTACCTAAGAATTCTAGAGTATGTAAAATTTCCGTCATGAATCAGTCGGTACACAAATGAGGTGACGGAGGTGATAAGGTCAAAGTCCAATTCATACTGTGTAACCTCATCAATGATTCTGACAATGACTGAGAATGTGTGACGAGCGATTGACTCTGATTGAGAATCATTGGCAAGTGACATATAGAGATATCTGAAGTGAAGATATGTGGAATTGATTGATCCAATTAGCTTAATTTCATTACAAGGCGGTTCAATGACCAACCTTTTGATAAGCTTATTTACTAGCTCCAATGCACTGATAAAAGTTCGGAACGTGATAAGGAAAGCCTCTTGGTAAAGCAAACTGGAATGCGTAGATTGTGTGGCATAAACTATCAGAGCATCTTTTGGACCTCCACGGACCTGGAAATAGTATAAGTTAGTGAATGAAAACAGTACTAATTGAACAAACAAACCTCTAAAACTTTTCCTTCTTTTTCACGAAAAATAACATAGTCTACTGCATCATGCTCCAATAGTAAATCTTTCTCCGGTGGGACACTGGTTGGTTCTCTTTGCCAGTCGATAGCCTTTGGTAGCTCAACAATCTAAAAAGCACTATTTTCAAAACAAAATATTTGTGACTAGCACTTACACGTGGGGTGTCTTCTTCCAAGAATTTGTTTGGTGGTCGCAGACAGTTGAAGTCCGTCTGATTTAACAAATCAGACAGATTATCAAGATCGATAGTGGTTGAAGAGGTGCCTGAAGAAAATAGATTAAGGAAATAGAGTAAATTTAAAAATAAATAATACCAGCTTTCACACTTCGAAGTTTTATTCGGATTGTTATAGTACAACAAAATTTCATCAGTTCTTGTTATCAGAAGAGAATATCCAAAATACTGAACAAGATCTGTTAGACGTTCTGATTTATAAGAAGTTATCATCCCGAACTGTTTTGCTCATATGTTCTCTTAGAGAATTTCCTTATGGATAAAAAATTCAAGACACCTGGTAGGATTTGCAGATAATGCGCCACGGGATTATCGAGCAGCTCCATAATAATCATCGAAGTGGTTCTTTCAGTTCACCGCAGTCGAAATGGTAGACAGAACAAAAAACTATTATTGATGCGAATTTCGTTATCAGAGAAGCATTTTGCCATATTAGCGCAGAGATTGCGAGGTGAGATGACAAGGCTGTTTACGCAAGACCTTTTCCATCAGAACTGGATTGATTCGCGTGTCTCGTCGGAACTTATTAGAATGGTAACGATCGCTTCCTCTCTCTTTCTTTCTCTTTTTTCTTGTTCAATTTGCATTTCTAATTTTAACGAGAGTTTCTTTTCTTTTATATGACAGTGCGTTTGACAATATGGCGCATAAAACTTTGACTACTAGAAAAAAGTTGCAGTTTTTGGGGAAAAGATAATTTCATGTAAAATACGAAAATGGAAATAGTTAATGAATTATACAGCTACGTGGGATTGTTGACACAGAAAATAATGCAGTGCGAGCGTTCTAAATATACTGTCCACTAATCGTTTTAGAGGTTCCGAGTTCTTTTTTACATTGAAACCTACTTTTTGAATGCCAGCATTTCAGCATTTTTCTGAGAAACATGGTTTTTCATAAACTTAATCTTATTAAATCCTCAAAACTATATATACACCATTCGTGTAACTTATAATTCCCCAATGGTTAACTAAAGTTATTTTTTAAGTGGAAGACGGTCTCATCAATTCCCCATATGCTCACCGGCTGTACTGAACTCAAACTGGATCTTCTTCTTGAATTGCTCCTCGTGAGTTCTGAAACGATTATATCTCTAATCAAAAGATCTAGCCCACAACTCACGTTAAATTGCTATTGAGACGGACGTAGGACGAGATGGTGGTACCTTTGAGATACTCATTCTCGTTGTTCTTCTTGTCATCACCAAACATCTGTAACGGATAGAAACTTTGAAATTCGAAAACGAAATAGTACAGTACTAGGGGTATAAAGTGATTTTTGAAGCGAAGAGAGCACCATATTTCAGTATGGGAAAACATAGCGCCACATATAAAAACAATAGCGCGGAGAGGAGACAATATTATGCAAAGCTGTGTCAGAATTTTTTATTGACAAGGTTGATGGTGGAAAGGTTCAACTGAAAACTGAAACCGGAGGAAGTGAACCACTCACCTTCATGTATTCCACAACGTGCATTCTTGGAGGTGTTGTCACTTGAGAATCACGTGGAAGTGCATTCCGAACCAATGTGCTCTCTTCGTAACTTCCTTCACCTTTACGATCAATCAACGATGTGCCCTGAAACGATAAAAATGACGAGAAAGCTAGTACCAAAGAAATCGAAAAGACTTAATACTCCCACCATCAATGATGTTCCGTAGTTTACTCTTTTCATTTCAATTGTAAAATTCTATCTCTCCGAAAGACTCCAAACCCCCTCTAGCGGTTTCTCCTTCGTGTAAAACACACCTGGTATGTATCAACTTGCTTGGCAAACAAATTGGACTTGTCAAGTTTCGAGGCTTCATGTTCTGCCAGTAGTCTTCCATCTTTCTCTTTTTTCTCTGACACTTTTTGTGACACTTCACTTGTTCTCTCAATAGTTTTTGACTTTGATGACGAGCCAGGTGTTCCTGGTTCTGCGGACTCCCCTTCAACTGCTTCTGTCTTCTCATCTTTATCTTTGAGCATAGAGCGAAAACGTTCAAATGGGTCACTGCGGAGATTACTGGATCCAAAGTTAGTATTCTCCTCTTCCTCATCTTCATCAAATCCTCTTCTGGCATTCATGAACGTTCTGCTTACTTCCGGCATATTTGCACTTTTAGTAGATATTGTGACGTGTTTAGAAGTCTGTTTTACATTCACTGTCTTCGTCTTCTTCATTCGAATTTCTCTTCCATCTGGCAACTTGACAACTTCTTCTTCACAAACCTATAACGTCATCAGAAATGTTATTCTTCTCTTCTTATCCACCTCACCTTCTGCCCATGCTGCTCCGCTCTCTCCTCTTCTTTTTGTTTAGTGGTTACTCCGTTTTCGTCGTCAGAGTCATCTTTGATATCAGGGAAAGCCGGGGCGAAACTCGGCACTTTTCTGAAATTGAGAGGAGATCTTTGAGATTTGGTGATTGATGGGAACAAACTTCAAATTCAACTGATTTAGAAGATTGTCGATGTTCTCTTCGTCAGGATTTGGAATGGGTTCCATGTCCCGGAACTCCGCGTTTGGTTTCTTTTTACATCGGGGGCTGCCTTCTGGCTAGATTTTGGACATTTGACAGAGAGCTAAAAATACATTTTTTAATTGGATGACTCGAAGAAATACAAATGGGAATAGTGTCAAAAATGTGAATGATGCTTACTTTTCCAACTTCTTGGAGTGAAAATTTAATTTGGTTGACGTCAACTTCTTGGTTCAAGAAACATTTTTTGTCGATTATTCGTAAGAGTGAAATAAGAGATCTCTGAAAACCAAATGGTATTTTCGAAGAAATGAACATGTTACTAACCTTAAGCTCTACATCAGTAGTGTTACAATTTTTAGATACAGCTTCAAGCAATGCAGCAGTGCTACCTGAAAACAGACTAAACTATTTCGGGACTTTTTGAAAATGTAAACTTACTGAGAATCAAAGTGGAATTGTTGGTTGAAAGAACATTCTCCAAGTATCGTATGGAAATGTCAATTTCTTTTGACATCTCTGAAATGCAATTAGAATAGTAATACTGTTTGCGCGGGTGAGCGACAAGTTGAGAGTGAAATCGGGAATTGAAATGGGAAAAGAGGCAAAAAAAAGTTGCATGAATTACTGATGACCAATTTATTTTTTCTTGAGACTATTTTTTAGGAGTAAGTTTCGAAAAAAACACTCTAGCATGACTCAGTTCTAATATTTAATAAGTGATGTGGTGTATTTGAGAATCTCAGCGAAAAGAAGTGTTTCAAAACTTATTCAAAAACATATGCGAGTATATATTCGAAAACGATTGGCTGGACATTTACCGCTCCGTTCTCGAGCAAAAGGCCGAGAATTCAGAGTTTCGAGCAAAAGAGTGTAATGTTATTCAGTTCAGATGGTGACATTGAAAAAGAGGGCACGATGGAGGATCTCCAGATGATTCTCTCATTTGAGAGGAACGAATAAGAAACTGCGTAGTTGGTGGCAGTGGCACCGTTTTCGAAATAGACTATCCAAACACAAAACAGTTGAAAAAAAGAAGGAGCGACAAGAAGGGGGAATGATGATTATGGTTGGCTCAACATTAAGCTAATCATGAAAGATGAGGCCAACAAGAAAAGAACTATGGGCAATCTTAAACCATGCTGTTTTTCGTGTTTTTTGTCTATATTTTTAGTGTTTCTGTATTTCTGAAGATCAGAAAAACGAAGTGAAAACAAAAATGATGATTCGATGGAAGATGCGTCCAAAAACGGTGCTAACTATTAGATACGTATACATTTTTGTTTAGAGGAGCGAATTCGAAAGTGCAACAACCAGAACGGATACTTCAATTTCCGGGCGGTTCTTTCTGCCGATGTAGCTTGTCCTAAAGTGCAGTTTTCAGACAATAGACACTGCAAATTTTGACAAGAGGTTACATGAACAAACACTGTGAGTGTGACAATATGCGTTTGGTATCCTGTGGTGACCTTTTCAAGAGGCGTTTCAATGGTACACAGATTTGTTGTTCAGTGAGGAATATATATGACAGCAGGGGATCATGTATAACGAATGAATGAAATTATATAAAGTAATGATATGGTCTTCATATATTTCAGTCAACTTTCGAAACATTTTTTCAGGATTACTGTAACCTTTTAGCAAACTCTGAAAATCAAAATCCCTATGGCGTGAACAGATACACTTAACAGTCTTCATTTTATATCTAACAAAATAAAATGCGCGAAATAGATCAATGAGTAAATGAGTGGCGTGGTGGCCACACACTCGCGCGGTGCAACAGTTCCCTCTTCTTCAACTCCGTGCAAGCTTTTCCTTTTGACTTTTCTCATCTCTCTGTCTCTTGAGCGCTCCCGGGGGCCTGTCTTACTTCATTGCGCTGTCTTTCCCCTATATTTTCTGTTTTCCTTTGCGTTGCCTTGCTTACTAAACTATTTGCCAACACTTTTTGCCTCGTCGCGCTCCGTGGCTACAATGTTTAACTTTTCACTTGTATAGAATCTCCAAATTTGTTACATTTTTCAAAAAAATTCCAAAAAATATCTCGAAATTGTGAAGGTTGAACTTGCATTTCAATTCAAATTCGATCACATTTTCTCAGTTGGTGCATGATAAGAAAGGTTTGTTAAACGTTAACTGCTGATCAAATAGAAAAATAAGGAAAGAGTAAACTTGGGTTGGACTTGACTTACCCTAGCAAACTGAGTCAAAGTACAAATGAATTGGAACGCAACTCATTTTGAAAACAGAGATGAGAAAAATTTAGAAAATTAGGAAGAGCCAATAACAAGAACAAATAACAGAAGAAAAAACAGCTAGAAGTTCTCAGTTCTTCCAGTTTTTTTTCAAATGATTCAGTTGTCCAAACAATGCGGTTTTGTGGGGAGAAAAAATATAGGAAATGACTCAATGACTATAGGTAACAGTGGAAAAAAAACTTTTCTGTTATCAGTTGCATAATTGGAATTGCAGAGAAACCAGAAAACCAAAATAGGTGTGGTTGCTTCTGGGAGAGCAAGTAGCCGCCTTTTGTGCAGTCTAGTGAAAGGTCAGAGCATTATTAAAAGTGATTCATTCAAGTTTATCCAACCATTAAATGACAACATTAGTAGACTAAGACAAAGTGAAGAAAAGGAAATGTGGGAAAAGGGTCTGAAGAAATTGCACTCTGAGCAATTGTATGGCTCTAGAAAATGCCAATTTTTCATATTTTGATGTTGCATAAACTCGGGGGAATAGTCAAATGGCTGGGCAAAAATTGAAAATATTCGATGGAAAAAATGACAAAAGGTGTCAAACTTTATTGTTAAGGTTTAGAGAAACAGTTTTATGATGACACATAAGTTCTCTAATTCTCTTTGTTCAAATTTTGATCGGTTGGAATCTATTTCGGTTTTTGAAGAAGACTTAGAACGAGCCGAAAAAATTTTCATGCTCCAATATTTCGCTGCAATAGAAGTGTCGTGCGTCTCGAGATAGTTGATATTGCCAGATGTCTAAACTTGACCAGATGCTCACCAAGCTCCAAATGATGAGGGGAAAAAACATACACGACTGTGGGAAATTGTGGGTGCACTTTGTGGAAATTGCTTACGAAATGTGGGTGTGCCGGAAAGATTGGCAACTCGAAATGCAGTGTACCTCGGATTCACAAACACGACACTAAGGACGATATTTTTGTCGGAGGGGTTGTCCTGTGGGGGCGCTGCGCTTCCACGCATAATGTTTACTCATAATGAATCATCCTGTCGGCGAGATGTCGAATTTTCTTCTCTTCGTTTCAGAATGTTCTTTTTTTCAGACAGGCTCAGAGTAACAAGTCTTCAAAAATTGGTTTATTTGGCAAGGGTGAGAACATTCTGTACATAAAAAAGATAAATCATTTAAACACGACATGAGATGAAATCTAGGGGAGAGAGGGAGAAGAAAAATGAGAAAACACATGAAAAAAGTGTTAAAGTGACTGGGAGCTACATACTCAACTCTCTAGAGACTACTCTTGTGTTCAAAAATAACTCAAAACAATAATAAATTGAACTAGAAAAACTAGAAACAACAAAATGTTTTTACCTCTTAAAAAACTGAATGATAGATTCGTAGTATCTTGTAAGAATGGGTACTTGGTAGGTCAACAACAACTTTGCATCTTTCTCTTCTTCCGACGGGGTCCGATTGACTCCATTGCAGTGATCCATGTACTGGCGACGTGCTCTTTCAATACCGCTTCTAGTCATTGTATCATCAACGGGTGAGGATGGAGCACAAGTTTGGCGGATTGCATTAAGCGACTGCTCGACAAAATTCATTACATCATGATGAACTTCTGGTGTTACAGAATTGCGATAGACGAATAAAGCGATGAATACAGAAATCATAAGTAGAGGAAAAGCTACCGTAAGGGTAACTATAAAATATAATGCAATAATTAGAAGTACGAAGTTCATTTTCTTTGAGTGAGTTCGAAGTGTTTTGAGACGAAATACGGGGGGACACAATTGAGGATGTCAGTTGTCGTTTTGACTCGTATCCCATTTGAACTGATAGCGACAACTGCAGCTCGAAGATGCAAAAAAGTAGAGTCTCAGTTTACAACGCTTTGTTTTTTCTTGAGTGCCAGGAAATACCTTGTTCAATACATTCTTCTGTCGGGAAAGCTGGCATTTTACCTGTCAAGTGAGATAGGTTCAAGTCGAAATTCACCAACTATAATGAATAAATCACATTTGTAATATACAGGCATGAATAATATTGGAAATATCTTTTGAAAATTGAGAATGTATTATGAATGGTTATGGTGCTGAAATAGATAAACTTGAATTGTATTTGAATATCACACATAAATTTGTAATTTTCTGGACTAGATCAATCAGATTGAAAATTGTTCTTGGTTGGAACTTGGGATGATGGGAACTTTTACACTCCAATGAAACTTATTTTCAAATTTATTTCTTTTCATCTGGGTTCTCGGATAAATGGCAGTTTCAGTAAAAAAAATGTTGATAAATTGGATTCAACGTCTTAAACCTGGAACATTATGTCTGTAATATCTTAGGTTTTCTTCACCTTGTTCAAATGGATGTGATACTCTGAATCTCCTGAGCTTTTACTAATGAATATAGTCTCAATCTTCAGTTGATTTATGTTCAGAGAGGATAAGACAAGATCAGATGCTACTCCTTCTACATCCGACTCAATTACGTCACTGCGCGCAATATCTTTTTATTCTCTTCAATTGGAGCCGTGTGCATGTTGGCGTTAAGCCGCTGTCAGTTTTTCTCACAGAGAGCGCCATATCTCTATGACAACCTCGTGATTTTCAAAATCAATACGTTTCCAGTGCGGCGTCTAGTTTTATGCTTGTGCCTTACAACTTCCGATAATACTACCATTGTTTCAAATGAAATTGCGATTTATATTACTCGTTTATTAACCCTTCTTACAATTTTCAAATTCAGGTATGAACCCTGTGGATATGTCTCGTGTGGTCCCATTAGTACTCTATGAACATCCAAGAGAGCCTATTATGCAAGTAGATATTCTTGTTCAACTCAAATTTAGTGAAGAACGTCGAACGATTCAGATCATTGACAGAGACCTAATCCGCATGATTCCAAGAATCAGAAGGACTATTCAACAGCTTGTAAGTGTTTAATATTGAGGCACGACCACACTTCTCAAATTCAGGAACCAGATTGGGAGACTGACTTTGCCGTTTTCGATTTTGACGTACGTGGAATGGACCTCAATGCAACAGCATTCGTGCTCGAACATGTCGACAAAAATTGGTCTCTGCGTAGCAGACGCCGTCGCCGTCCAAGGCAGAGCGATTTCCCGATTCTCGATGCTCAAAGTCTCACGCAGTTGGCAGCAATCAGAGATGTATTCGCTAGTTTTATTGAATGATTGTTCATTTTCTTTTTTCCAGGTCGCGCATAGTCTCGAACTCCGAGACTTTCTCGACTGCACTAATTTCATCATTTCTCGAAAACAAGATGAGCAACTAATCCGCAGTGAATGTCCGCGATAATCATTGTGGAACTATGAGAAATACCCAGAAGAAAGCCATTCGACTTTCCAACACCTTCTCAAATAATCTCTGTTTCCAATATTTATTCCCATACTCCATTCATATTGTGAAATTTTCTTGTAAACTCTGCTATTAACACCACAATTTGCGAAATGAAAATAAAATAATTCTTCCTAAATAGCAAAGTACGTAAAACAACAAATACGCAAACAACTTCACCACGCTCTGACCAGTTTTTTTTCAGAAAACTTGTCTTAACACCTTTCCAGGGAATTTCCATTCACACGATGATTTTATTAAAAAATAAGACAGAAAATAATAATTTGGCAGAGCGGAATAAAGGAGTTTCATTTTGTCGAAGTGATTAGTGCCTGATTTGTTTAATCCCGGAATCGACATAGTTACGAAATCACAATGCTGAATTGGAAGTTTATCATTCAGTACAAAACGTTAAAAACTCACATGAACATTGGAGATTACAATCATGCAGTACAACACGTCCGGATTGTCTTGCATATTCACATCCCCACCATGAGCTCTCCGAGTTGCACAAACTATGGTCAAACAAGGCGTTGAAACATCCGGTGTACTGTTGGAAATACCTAAACAACAGTGTTATCTAGAAATAAAATGTTTCAAAATTACATGCAATGGTTCTTGTAGTCAGCCAGAATGTTGTTGGCAAATTTGGTGCGACACGCAGTGATTTGAGTCTGTTTGGTGGAAAAGATTTGAGACATGCACGCGTCATTATTCGAAAATCCCTCAAATCCGGCTCCGCACGCAAATCCAAATTGTTTATACATAGACACAACTTGCACAGCGTCTCTCAAAACAACCTATGAAATCATCAAAACTATTAATAAACCTACGACAAACGAAGTCCAGCTTTCACATGATAGCTAATACTGGTGCAGTCACGACGCGCTGGTCCGAGGCATTCGTAATAGTTGTTGAAAGCACTGGGATATAAACATAAAATGATGATTTTTTGAAAATAGAACTTACTTGCAGACTTTAAGAAGGCCACTGGTACCATTTATGTACATGTTTTCGATTTCTTGACGATGACATTCTGGTTCGAAAGCAAGAATTCCTGAAAACTGTGAACTTATTGTTGAAATGATTGTGAAATAAAAATTACACCAACCGTAACAATTAGCAAGACCCAAGTCAGATTTCAGTTGCAATCCGCAACATTGAAGTAAGTCGGGAGTACACGTGCCAGAAGTTGACGGAGTGCATGCCCCGGAGATTGATGGAACAACTAAAATTTAGTTTACAAAGTTTATGAATATTTTCTGATTTTGAAATTTATTCAAAAAACTTACTTGCCAACACGGCAATCAATGCTAAGAAACTCATGTCGTGGAACACAAAAACCAGAGAAATGTTTCACTTATGGGATTAACAAATGAAATTCTTATCAGTTGAAGTGATTAACAATAATCTTCTTCCCGCTCAATTGCCATTGATTATTGCATTAAAAAAGCTAAACAGGGAAACACCTTACATAACTCTTCGCACCGGAAAGTTAAACATGACATTTCTGTGGAATGAGTTGGCAAGAGAGATCTGAATGAGTTTTTGAGGAAAAATCATATTGTT
This sequence comes from Caenorhabditis latens, assembly GCA_002259235.3. Taxonomy (NCBI): domain Eukaryota; kingdom Metazoa; phylum Nematoda; class Chromadorea; order Rhabditida; family Rhabditidae; genus Caenorhabditis; species Caenorhabditis latens. The sequence goes on along the minus strand of CM056097.1, from coordinate 14,359,380 downwards.
TCACATTATCATTGAAAATAACAGTCCACTTATATGGAAGTGTCAAGATCTCAAATGTCATCAACAGTTTTTGGTATAATTTATATATCACTGACCACAATTCATAATAATGTGGAAACGCCCAGTTTTTGAACATGTTTCTGGAAAAAATTAATGAGACCAGTAACATGCAGCCATATGATATACACCTACTTTGAAACTTCTAAACAATTTACCATTACTCTAAGTTTTGTCAGGCAATCATGTTTATGATATTGTCAATATATTCCTTCAACTTTTGAACTTGCACTTTCACAAAATTTCATTCAGGAATAATTGTTTATTCTTATCACAAATGATAATACATAGTTTAGCATGACAAAAATTATATAATTTGTTTGATTCTGACATCATTTTGATTACTCGAATCGACTCATCCGATGATACCTCCCGAGTATGGCACTGAAAATTTAAATAAATTTCTCTGAGAAACACATTGAGTAACTAACAGACACATCTAGCAGCACATTGCGGGAATCTGGTGAAAATGTTAACACGGGAATACTCGCAAGCCCAGAATTGTGAGTCGTTTGATTTGTCACCACAGTTTTGTTTGAATTGGCTCTCAAAACAGATCAAGTACTTGTTGGCCATTCTACAATAAAAATATGAATTCAAAATTTTTGCATGTCTTCTCACGTGCAAGCCTGCATTGGATCGACATCACTAGTAACTTCATAGTCCAGTCTGCACTGTGTCAATTGTTGTCCACTCTGTCCTTTCCACGTAGTAGACATGCAACCCTCATTCGAAAGGTATGCTGAAACACTGTATTTTTGTTCCGTTTTCTTATCGGAACAGTTTTTTTCGTTGCCTATGTTTCGAAAAGTTCAGAAATGTTAATTTTTCAAAAGGGTGTGTATGTTTGTACTCAAGAAATTCAATTTCAACCACGCGTCGAAAAAAAGTAATAAAATTCACTTTGCAATCCAGCTCCACAGACGAAGTGCATTTGGTTGAACAATCCAACAAATTGATAAGCAGCGAATGGAGTGGCCGAAACCGAAACAAAATGGACCGGAGACATGCAATCAGAATATTGGGCACCCATACAGGTTTTGAATTCACGGAAAGCTCTGAATTTGTGTTGTTGTATTGTACAATCTATGAATGCTGTAGGTTACCTGCAAACTTTGCGGATTCCATCTGGTCCTTGGTTTTGGTAGTAGGATTCAACCTATAAACGTGTTTTGTTCTTTCATAGTATTTGATAATCATGACATTTCTAAACTTTTAAACCTATTGACTTAAAACTTATCATCAAAAATGTTCTAATTTGATATTTTCTACGCACACTCTTCAATAATCGTCATATCACCTCATTCACTTATCAATTGCCATTGATGGCAGGCATGCACATAATTGCATTTTCAAACTTGCCTGCTTTCTGAAATTTTCAGGATCAAACCATGGTTGTGGGTCGGAAATGCTCAATGCTTTGTTCAAGTCAGACTGACATTCCATGTAGAGAGTAGAGTCACAGTCCAGACCACCGGCTGTGACACCTGAAACAACATTTAATCTAGTGAGACTACCCGATCAACTAGAAAAAAAACAATTTGTTACAAAAAGTACCTGAAAGTCCAACGATGAATGCGAGAAGTGGCAAACACCGGCCCTGCCACATTGTCTGAAAATTCAACGTTATGGAAATTAGTACAGTGTATTAAAAAAGGATAACATACGAACAAATTCAGAAATATGGAATGCAATTCTAGCAGTCAAAGTTTAAAAAAATGAAGATGAGGCACAATTACATAATATTCATTCCCAAAAAATGTGAATTCACATAAGAAAAATTTTAACCAAAACAATACGAGCGAGATGTTGAAACAAGATGATCAGACGCGTTCGTGGACTGAAATATTTCAATTTTCTTATAGACTTTTTTTTGTTTTAACTTACATGAGCAGAAAATTTGAGTGCACTGTGGGTAGAGGAGGTTGGTACCAGTACGCTCGTAGTTGCATCCCCAATAGGCCATCTCTGGCTTCTTGCATGCGTTCCAGAACAAATTGAAGTAGCACATGGAAGCCACCTCGACGTATCTAAAAGTTGGATTGCTGTGTGGTGATACATGTGCGCTTTATTCTTACGAGCAAGCTTGGGCTGGGTCGGCTTTGGAGTTGACATCAAAATCGTTGTCACATTGTCTCATGGCAGCAGTTTGATTGTTGAAGACACTAGAGCCACAAGCTTCAGCATTGGCGAAGACTGAAATTATATTTTATATTGAGGAAGAACATTAGATTTTCATTAAAATTGAGTTAGTGAAGCTTTCTTTTAAAAATATAAATCATTCGAAAATTGTGCTTACTAGAGAAACCAGCTCCACACACGAAGTCAAGTTGATTCCAGATTTTGACGTATCCATTGGCTTGGTCTCGGGTATATTGAACACCTCCGTTGCTGCAAAACAAAAAAGCAATCAGAATAAACATGAGATACTTATTCATCAAACGTACTTGGTGGCAGTGATAATTCCAAATGGATTCTGAGCGCAGGCAAAGAACTGACCGTCAGTACTGAAGATATAAGTAAGTTATTGTAAAAACAGAAGCAGAAATTTCTTACTAGCATTGCTGGTACTCCTTGTAAGCCTCGCATGTCTGGAGAAGACCGTAGGCTTGGTAGTCAGCGTAAGACTTCTCAATGGCACTTCTCAAGTCTTGGTATTTGGCCACGCCGAGTGAAGCTAAAACAAAACGTTATCGCGCTTGTTAAGGGCAACACTCTATTTTTTATTACCATCGAAACCGAGTTTGGTATTGAACTGCGCTTGGCAAGTGTTGAGACTGTTGATGCCATTACAGGGGGTGAGTTGAGGATTCTGTTGAGCGGCCACAACTCCTGAAATCATGATGTTGCAGTGACAGAAATCCGAATTGAAGTCGAGCGGCAGTCATTTCATCTAATGTTCAGAAATAATGATCATGAACTTCGTGAAGTACAGTGCCCCGCATATTTATTTCTTTTTAGTGACGATAGCTTGGAGTGAAACATTGTCGATTCACAATTCACGAACTAAGAGTTTGAAATCTTCAGACGGAATACAAGACCATAGAGTAGTTTTTCGCATTTCTACTAATTTGAAAATGCCATAACTGCCGTATGCCACTTTTCCCACGTTTCTGATAAGAACTTAATTGCTACTATGTGTGACGCAAACTTTTTCAAATTTTCAAATAATTTATTATTATCATAACAGTTATGTGATACTCCGTTCGTTTTGTTTGATCATATTTGAAACATGTCTCCTGATCTTACAAAAGTCAATTAGTCATAATCGGTTAAAGGCGTCACCGTGGTACACGTGGAAACACGACTTATCAACTGATGATAAAATAATCAATCCGGTTAGTGCAAGAGAACGAAATCTGCCAACGGCTTGTTTTTGGAACGGTTCTTTTCGAAGGAAAACGTGTTTGGGTTTTGAAAATAGAATAGTTACAGTATGCCAAAAACTTCAGGGAGAGAGAAAGCTCTGGGCAGAAGGAAGCATGTCAATTTTCAAATCAAACAGAAGCAAGGAAGGCCTTTATTAAAATATTCAAAATTCATCCTCAAGTCTGGTCTACATGATTTAACCCAAAAGTGACACCGCCAGATTGAAAAATGACAAAGGATACTTAGGTTTCAGAAATGCCTAGGAATTCAGATAGGTTACGGATGAGGATCTTACCGACTAGTACAAAAATAGCCAAGCAATAATTGGTAGAGCACATTTCGAGGGGAGCAGGCGTAGTGCAAAGTCGCGTCTCCCTTATCGCTTGCCGCTGGCACTTCTGTCTGATTCTCCACCTTTCAAGGACCGGCTCGCTTTATGGGTTTGCCAACGATGTCCTACCTTTCTTTTCCACCTCTTTCCTCTTACTCGTGTGTATGCACATTTATCGTTTCGTTTATTATGATAGTCATAGCTATCAAATTGTATTATCACTTTTTTCCTCGGTGTGAAGGGAAAAGGAAAGGGAGAGGCTTTCAAAATGATGAAAACTTTTTTGTCGACAATGACGCCGGTAAAGGTGAGGGTGTGGCTCACATCAGGTAACAGGTAATAATAACTAGTCACAGTTCCAGATTTATTAAAAGTCATGGGATTTTCATGGGTGGACAAGGTAGGGGAGGAGGAACAAGTTGTCAGGGAAAGGGTGACTTTGCACATCGAAAAGATCAAAAGATGGCATCAAGAAAAGAAATTACACAGTAAGAGGGGAAGCAAGTTGAGATCTTTATTGGTTGACATAGACTCCAGTTACACAGTAACTCATCAGATGTTGGATTTGTTCGCAGGTCGCCTGAAATTCATGTATGAGATAGTGAAAGTCTTATTGGTAAGGGTATTACCGTTGGGTGGAAACTTTTCACAAATGCACAATTGTTCTTTGCAAATCCAACAAGGTCTCTGATTCCGAACGATTTTGAGATTTTGGCGACATAGTCACAAACTTTGTCCAATTGTTCTTTTGTCGGCTCAGCAGTGGTAGATGGGGCAACTCCCTGTAAAAGTGTGTATAAAAGTGTGGCTTTGAGTTTAATGGCTTCTATAAAGATAGCATAGATAATAACTGATGTTTGAGAGTGATGTGATGCCGTGTTCAAATAAAGCAAAAAATTGGAAGACACGGGTAAATGTTAGGAAAAAGAAGTGACTCACGAATGATTGCGTTGTTGGTGATCCGAATGGAGAAGGAGTAGGCTTAGCCAGTTCTATTTTTATTTCCCGAGAAACAGAGGAAGCTGATTCGCCTGGGGTGTTGATGGCTTGATTGTGTTTTCTGCAATGGAAAAAAAAGATAGTGATAAAAACAAAAACATAATCTCATAATATCTATCTAGATAATTACTTTTTAGACTATAATAACGTTCACTATACGATTTGGTTATTGACTTACTGGTACCACTCGGCATAATACTTCTCGTAATATTCCTTGATAGCCTTGTCATCATCGATTGAAATCGAGGCTGGGATTTCAGAGAATTGATTGATGGCCGATCCCAAAGAAGGTCCTGAGGTAGTAACTATAACTCCCTCATCCTCATTCCATCCTCCTAGATAAGATTCTCCAATCTTAGCACCCGTTGATCCACTAGTTGGGAATGTTTGAATTTGAGTGGTGGTTGGTGTAGTAACTACACTGGTCGGAGTAGTTGGCACAGGTGTGGTGACTGGGGTAGTGGTTGGAAGAGTAGAAGTCTCAGTAAGAGCGGCTGTGGATGGTTCAGTAGTTAGTTCAGTAGTTGACAACTCTGTAGACGGTTCGGTAATTATTTCGGTGACAGTTGTGATTTCTGTCGGAGCCTCTGTGACTTTTGTTACCTTCCGCAACTTGCGATGCTTGCGCTGAAACAGTATTAATAAAAATCACTCTAAACAAGTTTTCTTACTCTATGACGACGTTTCCTGGGTGCCTTAGTAGAAGTTGTGGTAGGCTCTTTTATGTCGACCACGTTGGTGGAAGCTACTTCGATTTGTTGACTTGGAAGAACTTCAACAAACTCAGTTGTAGGATGCACTGATTCCATCGTTGGGTAGATTCGTTCTTGAGCATACTCATGGATAACAGGAGTTGCACGAGACACTTCAGAAGTTTGTTCGGTTGATGATGCAGGAAGTGATGGGATTTCAGATGGAGCGACTTGTTCGGATGTGGGAATAGGTTCGAACGTGGAAGGTTCAGCAGTGGAAGGCTCTTCTGAAGTGCTTGGTTGCTCTGTGTGGACTTTATGTGTAGACGGCTCATCAGCATCCTTGATGATTGGCATTGATGCAATGTTGAATTCCGTGAAGCTGAGAACTGTTGGAGTCTCATTGGAGGTTGGGACAAAATCTAATGGGATCTCAGTGACAGTTTCAGATGATGGGACAACTTGAATTGGAGCAATTGGAGTTGGGTTGAGAGACTCTTCAGTTTCAAGAACAGCTGGTTCTACGAAAATTGGTTTGATGTTATCGGGAGCACCTGAAAGAAGAGTTTTTCAAAATAAGAACTTCAAGTGTTTTTTATCGTGTGAAGAAGTTTTTGGTTCCGTCAAGTCTCATTGTTTCACTCACCCCTCAAACGCTCGAATCTTGCCGACCGAAATCTTGGAGAGATGCCATCTTTAGGTTGAAGCCTGTGAAATGTCGCAACTTCCTAAACAGTTCAAGAATCACGTTTTCGTTCTCTCTTTATCTTCTCACCTCTTTATGACCGAGTGATGGCATGGAAATCTCGTTTGTCATGATGGTCTTCGAGGTGGAGACCATCTGATAGTGGCATATCAGGAGAAGAACACCGGATAGCCACATTGGACACTTGCATAAACTATCGGCGGGCCCCCAGAAACCAAAAAAATGAATATTGTAGTAAAGGCTCGGAAGGAGAAAGAACTATAAAAAAGAAAAATGTGAGATTGAGAAATTGAGGAGCCCGAGCACAAAAAGTCATAAAAGAGCTTGAGAAGAGAACGCTAGGAATGAGAAGATGATGTGGACGGATGGAATCGGAAGGGGGGAAATTGTTAAATGGGACAAAGGGGAAATTGTGGAAAAAAGATGGAAGAGTAATGTGAAAAAGAGAATGGATCTGAAGAAACAATTGGCAATTTCAATTTCTCTTTTTCCTCTAGAAATTTGAAAGTGAAGTGGGTGGGTGAAAGTGATGAGGAACGAGTATGTTAATAGAAGCCATTCAATTTCATCTGCCTCCTCAGATTCCCATGAGATTTGGTAGAAAGTTTGAAACAGACGAAGCGACAGTATCGAACTACATCAAATGTCTGCGGTTCGTCCGGAGGGAGGGGGGAAGAGAAAGGGGGAAAAGATGCAAAAAATATCTGATGAGAGGATCTCGATATGGCGTCTCATTCTATTGTCGAATTGCCTAATGGCCACCCCCAAACGGGATCACTTTGGCAGTTTTTCCCCTTTTTGGTCATCCTCATTGTCGTAACCGACAACGGAGTAAGGCAACATACGTCAAACCGGCTACCGTAGCTAGAAGAAGACGAACCAGGGATGTTAGTGCAACACAGGGCGGCCAGATACAGGAGGATGAGAGAAGCACAACCACGAATAAACACTCAGGCGGGCTAAGGAAAAGATCTGCCTCCTGGAACTTGATGTTGCGCCACCCCTCCTCCTTTTTCATCCTTTCCTCCTTTTTCTACACATTATCTCAAAAATCTGGATTTTTCCGCCCTCATCATTTTTGTTGGAAAAGCCAATGGACAACCAAAGGACGGTCGAAAATGGCAAATGGTTCGGAAAAGGCATCTTCGAAGTGTTGAAAATAAAGGAGGGGAAGATAAAAACTTGATTCTCATGGTCATAAATATATTTAAAAAAGATATGATATAGATTGCGCAATGATGATAAGAGAAATGAGATATCAAAGCTTTTAAGGAAAATGATTTATCTAAATTCAAAAAAACGTGCCTGTCAATATAATTAATTCATACGAACTTTTTCATTTTTCGAAGAGCTCTCTATACTTTTTTCTATTCTTTCTCATCTCACAAATGAACAAAATGAAAGAAATGAAATGAACTGGTGAAAGCTCCCGCAGTAGTTCGCGCAAAAAGAGCAATTGAAAAGGATGAAGCACGAAAAGACTACCAAACAAAATTGAGTCGAAATTTTGTGAGCCGTCCTGCTCTAACCCCAAAAAAAAACGTTCATTCGTTCAGATTGGTTTTCTTTTCCCTTTTCAACAAAGCGTATAATCAAATCAATTTTATTTTGCTATAGACGCTTTCTACAAAACCTTTTTCGTACTAGTTGAATGTGAAAAATGAGAAAAGAAGAGAAGAAAAAACGTAAAAACATTTGGATACAATCACTATGGATACTTTTGCCATTCTTCACTTGAGATTGAAAACTGGAAGGCGTCGTTTCGTTTTTGCGTTTTTGTCCGAGAAGTACTACACCCTGATAGCGGAAGCAAAATCCAGTGATTTCTTGTGATCTCGTTGATGAGAGGGAGAAGGATAGAGATGAAAATGATTGGATAATGAATCAAGAGAAAAAAATTACATATTTTTAAGTGATTAGATTATGAGATGTTGATGTGGCAGGGCTAATTGGATTTATGGAAAGTGTTTCAATAGTTGATTAAAACAAGAGAAAGAAACTACAAACAGAAAGATTCCAATATGTAAAAAACGAGAAATGGAACAGCAGCTCATATCACGAGACAAGAAATAAGAGATGTCTGCTTCATTACTTACCTCCAGACAGCCTCTAATTGATACATTTTTTTTTGTATAGTAATCATGTCTAGCCGATTCGATGATAAAAGCATTTTTTGTTCTACTCAGAACAGATATCCCTCGAGGCAACTACTGTGAACAGACATAACAAAACACACCCCCTGTTGTCAAGGTAGAATATATTGTACGAGAGAATCGTAGTTGGAATCAGAACTGAAAAGGATTTGAACCACATTTTTTAGACAATGGGCAAAGATCTTGTAAATTCACAAATGGAATGTAATTAAGTCTGTGAGTCAACTAGAATAGTGGAGTTCCTGGTCGCAGGTTGTTCTGACAAGAATGGTTATCTAGACAAGGAAGAGGAATAGGACGCGTAACTCATTGTGAACTTGAACAGCATTCTGTGTTATATAGGTTTTTTGTCTGGTAAATACACATTTTTGACTAGATGGTGACAGTGACAAAAAAAGTCGAAAGATTTTTGATCTTCAAAAAATCCATCATATTTTTTTCCGGAATAGTTTTTGCCTATTTGTCACTTCTTGTCGCATGTAATTCGTCTCTAATTTCTGTTATTTGATACAGGTCCCTGCAGAAAAGCCAAACAAGATAGATACAAGTTTTCTTTATTTCAGTAATAACACAATAAAAAAATGGCAAGCTGGACCGAAAAGGGATCGGATTGTTTTGAGCAAATTGTGAGAACTAAAGCAATTGACCATGAAAATTCAATTATATCCGTTTGGATTCTACTTATGTACAAAAAAAAACTGAATCACACGCTAATTAGAATACAAGTGTAGAAATAACAAAGTTTCTATTCGAGATCTTGACGACTAATTCATCTTGATTGTTTTTAATACGTCCTGTAAGCCCAGTCGCATAGTGACTGCATTGGCTCTTCTCCGCAAAAAATCTGTATTTGACGTGTTATCCGTTATCGCTTGTTTTGTACAAATTGCAATCACGTTTACTTCGTCCGTAATTGAAACTTTCAGGCAGGACCCAAAATATTGAGAAAGATCTTCAACAATCTGAAATAAGAAATATTTTTTTCGCTTAACTTTCTCCAAATTCTCGTTTACCTGATCAACTTCTACACCGTGTTCACTTTGTGAGAGAATGTTGACGACCAATGCGCCTGGAAAAAAGATTATTGCTTCAGTTTGAAATAACTGGCAAATTTACCTGAACTACCAACTATTGATGACAATGAGCTGTACACTTCCGCGATTCTAAACACTTTTGATGGGCATGGGATGCTTTTTGAACTGTCGCACGCATCAAGAAATACCACGTCGTATTTAACGCCTGAATACGTAAATTTATGTATGCAGATTGGAAAATCAATAGCTTACCGTTTTTCTCTGCTAGTTTGATGAATTCCAATCCATCTGTTGTTATCGTTCTCCGCGTGTTGTCGTTCACCACGTTGAACCATTTTTGAGCTAAGCTTACTACCACTGGGTCCAACTCTACTGCGGTTATATTCAGCTAAAAAAGTATGATTGATTTAGAAAGATTTTTTCGTTACCTTAGGGTTTAACTGATGAAGGAACATATCCAAGCTACCGCCTCCCAGTCCAATTTCCAGTATCGCTTTTCCGTCATTATCCGAATCCACCAATGATAATGCAGAAACAATGAATGGGGCACTGATGAGAGCTGCTATCTAAAAAAATTTCTGTTTCTGCATTTATATCTTGTGTCAATTCATCAAATAATATCTTATTTCTTCCGTCTTATCTGTTCATTACATTTTTCGTGTCTTCACGACTTTACTACACATATCGCTGCTGCTCATAGACAACTCGACTGAAGAACACAATGTGTGAAGTAATGAAACAGATATGCTTCTTCAAAACATGATACAGCTTGTTGTATCATGAATGTTTGTTTGTGTGCACACAAATAGTGAACGAAGAAGATGGGTAGATTATTCGTATTTGATAAGTGTGCAAAGAGATGTTGTTCAATGTGAAGAGCATGGAAAACAAACTTACATACTGTGCCCGGATTGAGAGATGATCGATTTTCCACATCCGAGTGTCCGAGTACTCGAAGGTTCTATCTGAAATTAAGCCAAGTTTCTTTTTTGAACTTTGAAAGAACAAATGAGCATGAATTGACATATCCTATCACACTTAGAAAACTAATTTTGAAAATTTTTGCTTTGTCAACCAAGTAAATATTCGGAAATCGATCACATCTAGAACAAATTTGATTTGCTTTGTGATTCATATTTCCGACGCGTCATCTTTTATTCATTTGATTCGCATAGATTTTTAATTTCATAAAGCATTCATTTCAAAAATATCATTATTGTTCAACACTGGCGGAAGTAGTAATAAATAGCTGATAGAAAACATACCGCCTTGTGGAATCAGCCTTACAATCGTATCGCTCTCGTCTTCAAATCCCTTGACATACATATGACGTTCCACCATTTGGCCGAGGTCTGTTTCCACTTTTTTGTCGACCACAACGTAACAATTATCTGTCACTGTTGAGCATTCTTGAGAAATGATCGATTCTTCTAATCCTTTCCTATAAAAAACGTCGATAAATCAAATCTTGGTTGCGTTCTCCTTACTTTTTATTCAACAAATCTTCATCGAGACCTCGTCCATACTGCTCGTCAATCAATACTTCCGATGGTAGCACGTAGAAGTACTAAAACATCATTTTTGGAGCAATCTGAGAAAATCCGTAGAAAAACTTACTAAAACAAGGTAGATGAGAATGCAGAAAGCAAATATGCATGCAAAGTACTGCTTTGTCTTGATTGACATTGTTTTGGGAGGTCTTCTGAAAAAAAGTGATGAGCTATGATTTTTTTAAACGATAATAATCTTACTTTAAATTAAATACCGTTTCATTTGGCGTGTGAAGGATTCCTTGTGGCATTGAGTTATTTTCCAGTTTACATATTATTGATTTAATATTTCTCTATCCGAAACTCAACTTTTGCTTCTTTATATTACTCTTTTTCTATTGAAAAGCTGAAGAAGTTAAGTAAAAAGTTGTCCCACAAGAAATGCGCCAACCCGTCGGTTGACGCAAAGCGTGCATTGAAGGCGCGGAACGCGTGCGTGAGGATGCGCACTCTTTATCTTAGAATAGAGGGTGTCTCCCCTCTCCTCCTCTTTTCAACCTGCGGCAGTAATATGTTGCGGTCGTGTTCCGAGGCCGCATTATGTTTTTTGTTCACCATTACTTTTCTCAACTAATTGTGGATCTTATCTAGGTGCTGTATACTTTTTTGTTAAATAAAATTGAAACGTTTTGTTTTTGAAACTATTTTTGAACAGAATAAGATTTTTATTTGTTTCACATGTTTTTCCGCACTCTTTACTGCCTAGTGAATAACGATTGCCAAGTAATAAGACTACCGAGTAACTGAAAACTAGTTTTCTTTTTGCTATTCTTTCCCTCCTGTCCCAGATTTCTCTCGGTTTTCTTTTCTCTTTTCCGGCTGTCTTAGATTTGATTTGTATGGCAGCAACAGATGGTTAGTTAGCAATTGCTGAAGATCCGTCCATCTGCATTCAATTAATGCTCTTTGTGCATATGCACGACAGTGACCTTGGCTTTCTCTATTCTATTCATTTCCTCTTTCTCACTTAGATATCGGTCACTTGGTTTTTTCTTGACGGCAGTGACGTTTTGATTCTAATCCAAAGTTGACTCTCTTTCACGCTGTCTGTGTCTCTTTTCTTCCCCCACACTCTCATCTCTCTCCGTGGAACTTTTTTTTTCTCCTTTACTCGATTTCTTATTGAGAGAGTGGGAAAAGTACCTTTTAATCGCTTATCAGCAGAGAAATAAACCATGTTCTTGCCGTCAATGAACTGCCATTTTTTCAAATTTTTTCTTCATTTCTTCTTTCCAACATTTTGTTTCCGTAATCACTGTTTTGTTCAGATCTCAACAGAAACATCATGCGGGATCCGGATAAGGTAAAAAGCGGGCCGATTTGTGACACAGTAGCCGTCATTGTGTTGGAGGAGAGTGAAGATGGTAAGTGTGACTTTTCTATGTTATCAGCTAAACGAAGGATGCAGAAGTTGAATGAAAGATAGTCAAGAACTATGAAAAAATGAATCAATTGTTTTCAGAGAACGCTCTTCCTGATGTGCTACACGAAGTACAATCCGCACACACATCGGATACCATCCCGACATCTTCCATCAAAAAGTTCGTTCGGCCTCGTGGATGGTACAATCAATCAGAAACGTCTCCATCCGAGTTCTTCTATCAAATACTAACAACAGAGAAGGGTGCAAGAAGGATTGCATATGTTCTGTCGGTGAGTTATACTAGATTTCGACCCAGTCATTTTAATTACTCTACATTTTAGACATGGGAGGAAGACGAAACGACAAAAAACTTTAAAGCAGTCTCCATAGTTCTTATCAGTCAAAACTTCCATCCGAAAGCATTCAAAGAAATTCTTTTGGAAATTTCAAATGATCTACGAACTCCAGAATTCTCATCTTCTTCCGAACTCATTAGGTTCTTGACTGATGAACTAGTCGAGGAAGGATCCACCATCGAGATCAGAACGAAAACTCTGCACGTCGAGTTAGGATTCGAATTGAGTCCAGTGTCCCCTGTCACTGGGAAGGATGTTGCCATGTTATTTAAAATGCTAGGTGAGCTACCTGATTCAGAGAACACTGTTACTAAATAACCATTTCAGGATTTCGAAATGTTGTGAAAGTCATCCACGCCCTCCTTTCCGATTGTCGCATTGTGCTTACGAGTTCTTCTTTGATGCGCTTGTCAAGATGTCAGAATGCGATACTTTCTCTTTTGTATCCATTTGTATATGTGTAAGTGATTCCTTGTGTCAAGTGAAATCAATTCTTCCGCATTTCAGTCATTCATGCGTCACAATTCTCCCTGATTCGCTGGCCGAAGTTTTGGAATCACCGACGCCGTTTTTGATTGGAGTCCTTACCGAATTCGTCACGGTACGTTAATTTGTCGATCAAATCACAGCTAATTTTCAATTTTTTGCAGTCATTCGGTGACGAAAACATTGTGGTTTACTTGGACAATGGGGAAGTACACATACCAGATCACACAGAAATCTTCAAAGCGGATGACTACTACTATGATTCCCTACATCAACGACTTCGGGATGTATTGTTCACCACAACCAGCCAAGAAGATCTTGCGGTTCCAAGCGAAGAAAGACTGGATGTGGATGAATTCATATTGGTGAGTAAACTCAGAGAGTGGATAATCATAAACTGAATCATTTTACAGGACAAGAAACTCCGAGCATGCTTCATACTCTACTTTGCCGAACTCCTGTATGGTTATCAATACTACATCCTTTACACACGAATCAAAGGAAACTTCGAGAAGAAGCTTACTACATCTCTGACATTTCATGTTGGCGCATTTCGTGGCTTTCGTAAGCTCACAGACATGATGTCGAGTTCACTTCTAAAAAGTGTATACTTCCAAACATTCATCCTGTCAAGAGCGCTTCCACGAAGAAAACACGACTTGTTCGACGAGATTTCGTGTCTGAAAGAGCTTGATCAACTTATTTACAAACAGAAGTCAAATAGTTACGAAAGCAGAAAGATCATTGAGCAAATCTCATGTGAACTCATCCAGAAAGAACGGTACATGGAGAAGTGTTCGGTCCGAAAACAAGAAGTTTTCACCAAGATTTATTGGACTACGGGAAAAGAACTGGCACCCAACAACAATAGTATCATCCACACAGTTAAACCCAAAATGAGAAGTAACGTGATTCTCCAAGCTATGCTTCCAGTTGTGAACACCCATGTGGAATACCATGCAAATCAATTTGAAGCGTACGCTCACAGAATAGAAGCACTTCGCAATTGCCTCGGAGATATTTTCGAAAGTAAAGTCTCTTTCGCTAGCAAGTCTTTGGATGCCGTCAAATCATCAATGAGGTTCGCACCACTTAGAATTGAACTTTGTCGACTGCTCAATCAGAAGTCATCCGCCCAGGCAGTACTCAGCGATAAACAGTTTGACGATATTGCTCTTCTCATGAATGCAGCTCTACAGGCAGAATGTGAAGAAGACAAAGATGGAGTGGTTAGGAGTTTGATGTACCTTTCGAGCGTGTACAGTAGGGTTAGTTGATGAATGAGGCACAGACAGAAATTTAATTTGTATTTATTATAGAAGCTCACACAAGGAGTTCAGCAGTACATGTACACCGCCCTACAAGAACACAAAGTTTGGAAGAACCAACGATTCTGGACGTCGTGTTTCTACTATGAAGTACATGAAATGCTATTTTCAGAAATGTTGAAGCAAGATCGGAAGATTGTGAGTCATTTCCACAAATCCAACCGGTCGTATACATGATTTCCTTTCAGACCGAGAGTTTATGGTGTCACACTCTTCGACCATGTGCAATGGAAATGATTGATACTGACGATACGGATCAGGAAGAGCTTGTGCGGCAAGAGAACGAAATGATCCAAGCACAAGCAAAACATTTTGCCAATTTGATCATTTGTCTACTGATTCCATTGACTGACGAATTCTTCGACAACGAGGAAAATCATACAGCAGTTCAAGGAGAGAAGTCAAAATGGATTGCATACACACTTGACTCAATTCTCGGTGTGACTGGCAGAATCAACGGCTTACCACTTTCCCGGATTCAAAACTACGTGGAGGCTCACGTGGAAAGTCTACGTGATGTGTATCTGGAGTTGTCCCATGGAGATCATCTGAAGAAAGACAACTTTGATCCAATTCTAGTTTGTCCCAGTGAATTCTTGTTGTCAGATCCAATCGACTGCTACCTTCTCGCAAATACAGAAGAGTCCGAAATGTCTCTCAATCAGTTGGAAAACCTACTCCCAGCGAGTGGCTCTCTTTTCCTAACAAACTATCGTGTGATTTTCAAAGGGAAATCTGTGGATATCAATGGTAAACAACTGAAAAATCCCAAAACTATTATACAAATCTCGCATAGTTTCAGTCACAAACGGCACAATTGTCCAGACTCTTCCTCTCTATTCAGTGGAATCATTCAAAAAACTAACGTCGAAGAAAATGATTCCATCGCAACTGATAGAAAAGGTATTAATCTTGATTTTAAGAGAAAAAAAACTATGAACACTTATTCAGGGAGTTAAGATTGAACACATCATTGCTATTCGATCCTCATGCGCGGCAACAATCATTGTAGCTTTTGATGAAGATGAAATCAACAACTTAGCTATTGAAAAGTTTCTGGAAGTGATTGAGAGTAGCTCTCATAACAGTTTCGCGTTCTACAACATAAGGAAAGATAAGACAATTACGGACACCAGCAGTCACAAGTTCTCAACACTGAACTCGGCAATACGAGGATTTACCAAGAAGAAGACAGATCCTCGTAGAATACGAAGTCATTCCTCTCATCGTGGTTCAGTGCACATTCAGTTTGACAAAATAGGTATGATTGCTTTTATTCGTTTTAAGTTCTACAATTCTCGTTGTTTTCAGAAGATTTCGACCATCTCAAGAAGAATGCGTATATTCGATACGCAGTGATTGACTACCCCAGATTAGGATTGAACTCAAAGAATGTGAAATTAAGAATGTCTGCTGCCAACTTGGACTACAACATCTGTCCCAGCTATCCAGGAAACTTCATCGTTCCAAGTGAAACAAATGAGTCAGAAATAGCTAAAGTAGCGAAGGTATACCAAACAATCAAGTTCAAAATAATTAAGATTTTATTTTAGGGTTTTGTGGATCATCGACTGCCGGTTGTAGTATGGATGCATGGTAACGGATCTTTGTTGATCAGAGCCAGTGCGTTTACCTCAACTGATATGGTCAAAAAACTCAAAAAAGTAGTCAATTACCGTCGGAATGCACCAAAGTTAACAGGAACCATGACAGGAAGCCAACAGACACTTCACTCCAAAGCAAGTAGTAATGAAGAAAGCAGTTCTAATGTGGTTGCTGGTGCTGAAATCAAAAGTGCAGAAGTTCAGGTAGGCAACTTGTCTCATTTTGACAAAAATATAAATTGCTTGCAGCTGAACTACTTCGCGAAACTTGCCAACTCCTCACAAAAAGTTGTCAGTTTTGCACTGCCCACTCAATATGCTGAGAAAAACAGTGTATTCAATGATGGTTGTACCTTGACACACCATAATGGTTACTCCAGTCGAACTGCTAATACCGAGACAGTGACTATTACAGCCAACGGATTTCCGGTATCACGTTTCCATCGAAAAGCGTTGTATGTGCTTTTGGAGAAAGGGCATGCTGTAAAGATACCAACTGACTCAAATGCAGAGGCGATCATGGTGCGATCGGTGAAAGAATCAGAGTTGAGAAGATCTCTCCAGAAAGCTCGGCAAATTTACAGTAAAGAATTTCCAAAAGACGCTAAGATTTCAAATCTGGAAGCTTGGAATTTGTCGAATTGGCCGCAGTCGGTGAGTTTTTGATCTTCTGGTGTCCAATTAAATCTTAATTCTCAGATATCTCGGATGATTGAGCTCTCTAACGCAATAGTTGCTCTGATGAGTCTTTATAACTCATCAGTAGCTATTTGCTTAGAAGCGGGACGATCTATCACCACCATCCTTTCATCTCTCGCGCAACTTCTCTCCGACCCCTACTATCGAACTTGTGCAGGATTCCGAGTGTTGATTGAGAAAGAGTGGCTATCGTTTGGACATTACTTCCACAAAGACGCCGAAATGTGCTCACCGTCGTTTCTTTGTTTTTTGGATTGTGTTCATCAGGTAAGATTGATGATGGTTGAACGGAAAACAAGTATTTATACAGGTTATGCAACAATATCCCGCTGCCTTTGAGTTCTCCGAGTTCTACCTGAATTTCATGGCTTTCCATTCTGCTGCGGGTTATTTCAGGACGTTTGTTGATGATTGTGAAGAGAAACGACTGCAGTCCGATGCGAATGAGTTCTACTTGCCGGATGACCTCACGACTATCAGCATATGGGAGTACATCAAACTGAGAATTCGTGTCAGCACATCATTTCTCAACGAGATGTACGAACCGATAGGCGATGTTTTAGTGCCGTCCAGCTCGTTATCACAAATACGAATGTGGTCTTTTCTGACAGAAACACATCTTCGTTTTGGCTCTCCATATGATATTGGTGAGTTTTTTCTTGTTTCTAGTTCATTTATAACAAGATCTCTTCTACAGAATCCTCTTATCACGAGAGGAAGTTGGTGGACGCGGAGTGTGAAGAAGAAGATTGGACTAACTTGGACAACACTGAAGACCTAGACAGATCCGTTTCTTTCACAAAGCCTCCGGAGACGGAGTCGACAAAAATGAATGCAATCAAAGCGTTGCAGAAGAGTTTTTTGGTTGAGTTGTTCGATGCGTCAGAAAAGAAAACAACAAGTAATGGAGAAACTAATGGGTAGGTTATCAACTTTCCAATTCAAAAATATCTGTCATATTACAGAAAGGAAACAGTCCATGAGCTAGCTCCATTTGCGGTTGGAGCCAAACCAGTGCAATGTTGCTACTGCGCAAATATTCTCACAAGATGGAGTAAGGGTGAGTATTAGTAAAAAGGAAAACGGTTTGAATATCAGCGTGAAAATAAATAACAATTTCAGCTGTTCATTGCAAAAAGTGTCGAATTCACATTCACGAAGGGTGCGTCAACCGAAACATTACAATTGGCAACATCGTACACACATGGGAAGCCAAACCACTAGAGAACATCAAGATGCCGTCGGCTGCAATTCAAATCTCTACACCAACTGGTGAGTGACAATGAAACTGGTTTAGGCAGAACAAAAACAAATGGTTTCAGCTGAAAAAGTGGCGTATAGCCCCAGTAACACTCTGACACGAGAGTCATTGTCACCACCAATATCCAACAATATCCCACCACTTTGTACTGGATACTTAAGTAAACGAGGTGCCAAGCTGAAACTATGGGTTCCAAGATTTTTCGTCTTGTACCGTGACACACCAAAAGTCTATTACTACGAGGATCTTGAGAATTGGAAAAATTCCGAGAAACCATCAGGCTTGATTGACCTTGTTGAATATAAAAGCTGCTATTTGGAGCAAAATGGAAGAAGAGCATTTATGGAGGTATTTTGAGAAATTATTTTTTAATATTCACTTATTGTTTTCAGCTTCACATGAAGAACCGTACATACCGCCTTCTTTCTGAGAACATGAATGAAGCAGTTCGCTGGAAAGAATGTATCGAACAAGTCATCCGAGATTAACCAAACTACTTGTCACAAAGAGCTTACCCCTTATTTCAATTATTTCAGTACTATTTTTTAAAATTATCTCATTTATGTGCCATATGTAAACTTTCCCCAAACCACTATAGTCTCAAGTTCAAAAACTCGGTGTAACATTATCGCAATTCTACTCAACCCTTCTCCCAGTATGCTCAATGTGAATCTAGTCATCTATTTGTATGTTTTCTATTGGAAAATTCTGCTGCCATTCTGCATTTTCCTATGTATTTTGCCCTCTAAACAAAGAGACGGGTTATATGAAACCAGTTAAACGGATAAAATTGTTACAATGAACGAAAATTCCCATTTTGTTGATTAGCTGTTTTTTCAGAAGATTTTTTTGCTCAAACTAATTTTGATCAGATTTTTGGAAAAAATTGTAATAAATGACTTTTCTTACACTTACCAGGAAAAAAGCTGGCTAAATTTTCAATTAGAAAATTTGCAAAATCTTCTCAGAACAAAGGCAAATTATTTTTCGATTGCAAATAATCTAAAAACATTATAAACTAAAAAAATAGACAGTGAACTTTAAAATGATGTACAACTGAAACTAAATTATTTAATAATACGTCAAAGTAGTACGTCAAAAACTGGTATTCAAATTACCGCCATGTTTCGGTGTTTGCACTTGTCGCTGTGGAACCTTGACACTTTTTGGTAATTGCGTACAAAAAGTTTGTTTTTTGAGCTTCTTTGGTATCGTGCTTTCTGGAACAATATATGGTTTAAAGGTTTTTATAATTGCGGCTTCAGAAATAATCATTTCATCAGATGTTTGTTTTTTTTTGTTGTTCGTGAGACAGCAGTTCTTCTCCCATTAGTTTAGCTTTGTTCTTTACATCTGTGCGAAATTCTGTTGGAATTCATTGTTCACCCATAATCGTTTCTAATTTCCCTATTCGTTTTTCTCTAATGAAACAACATTTGTTTATAAAAAAGCAACTCCCTACTTTCTATTTCTGTGAAGTAGTTCTTTCAGATATAGGAGTAATAAGTGGATAAATTTCATTGCACGTCCAGAACAGGAAAAATGCGGTCTTGTGTTCGGGAGGTACAAGTGGTGGTTAAAAGATTTTTCGAAGGGCAAGGCAGTGCCTGATCGCGTGAAAAAATTGCTGGAAGTCGAAGAGCTAGTCAAGCTGCATTTCGAAACCAGAGGTTAAAAGTCTTGGTTTTTCAGAATCCCAGCTCGTCAATAAGTTTCAGATTTAAGCCGTTCCAGCCGTATTATCGCACAAAGCTTTCAGAGCGAGCCGGTCCCACTTCAGCTTCAGCTCACCAGAAAGGTATATATCAAAATTTGGTAGTTCTAGGAATTTTGAAGCACTAGATTCAGATATTCAGTTGAAAGAGCAAAAAATGGACGTTTCAATAAGTTATAATTGAATTATGAAACAAATGAAAACCGACATCCTGAAATTTCAAGTAACAGTTTTGAAATTAGGGCGAATTCTCGGACGTTATGAAGTTATATCTCGAAATTTGTTGCAGTTATTCGATATTTGGAACACTATCAAGGATCATCATCTGGAACTTCAAGCGTTCAGAAGAAACGGGGATTTCCGAAAGAAGAAGGAGATAACGACGGAGCTGCTCAATGTGAACAAAGAAAATAACTGTTTTGTCTATTCTTGATGACTATCTTTTTTTTTAATTGTATTTTGTACTGGACAGTTCATGTTTGAGTAAAAATTTCTTTATTGTGCGAATAAAAACCAAAATCAACCCTGAAGTTAAAGCAGAGAATCAAATGATCTTTACGAACAAAAGACAAATAAAAAGTCGTGAATGTTTTTGAAATGAATATCATTTTGAATGTTTTAGAGTTTTTCTGAGATGAGAAAAGAAAAGCGGGTAATTTAGAATTTCGAGAAAAAAAACATTGAAGAAAGTGGTTTAATTTCAAAACGAAATTAGAATTGAAGAAAAAAAAATTATTTGGAAAAGAAAAAGACGGGGAAGGATGAACACTCGATTACAGTAAGAAATCGACTAAATGATACCGACGATGGGGAAATGAACGTACTACAGAGAAGGGCACTACATGTATTCAAGCGACTGAAAGAAAGAGTGAAAAGAGTAAGGGAAATGAGGGTTGTCAATAAGAAAACGAACATGCTTTGACGAGAATGAAACTTTGGTTAAAACGTGAAATTACATTGTTAGAGTACAAGTGAGAGACTACAGTAATTCCAAAGGGTGGATAGAAATTCATGACAATCAAAGACCAGAAAGTACAGTATGAATGAACTACGATAGGAAGTCTATGAAGACATTACATTTCTGAAGAATTTTAACCGAAACATGAACAGTTTGTGATTTGATTAACTTTTAGAGGTGAGTCAATACGGTTATGTGATCTGAAGAGTGATTTTTTTGGCGAGAAAAGATTCGGGGGCGTTTTTTGTAGTTTTCAACTAAATGAGCAATTTACTTGAATAACTGAGAATGTCTACTTTTTTGGCTTACATTACAAAGGCAATACATTTTGAAAAAAGGAGCAAGGCGCAGGGGGAAGTTTTACTTGTTATCGATATGAGCAAGTTGACGGAGAACGGGTAAATATGCAAACGGTGTGAGTTGATGACGGCGATTAAAATTTTGAGAAGTTTTTTTGAGCGGTGTTTTTTTGATTGGCGATTTTAGTTAAGAAAGGGTGCAATAGTATATGAGAGAAACATATTTTGGATGTTTTCAATCCGAGTGCTCAGCATTTTCATCAACAACTGCTTGCTCTGTGGAGCTCTCCTCTGAAGATCCCTCCTCATGATCAAATACATTGCAGTCATCCTGAAACATCACACTTTGAAGTAATCCTAAATAGATTGTGATGATACCTCAGTGGTAGTTCCACCGTAGTTGCTATCCTCGTCAAAGTTCTGTGGCGTATCTGCAGCTGAGCTGCTATTTCCAGTACTTTTTCTGTCATTGTTCTTCAAGTTGAGATTGGAAAGTTGCTCGTAAAGTTCACGGGGAGAGTGTTGTGCTTGTGGACGTTTCCAGTAGGTGCTTCCGTTTGGTAGTTTGGTGAAAACGCGCACCTCGATCTTGCGCTCGTTTACGATGTGACGACCGGCATTATGAGAAAGACAACGGTCTGCTGACTCCTTATCCTCGTAGATAACAAAGCCAAGACCGCGTGGTTGACCAAGGATCTCAACTTGATCGAGGGTTCCAAAAGTCTCAAAGTAGACGCGTAACGAGTCAACAGAGTGGACACCACCGGTGATTCCACTGAGTAGCAGCTTACATCCAGGTGCTGGATCTGTCTCGAAGAATGGTGGTGGAATCATGGAAGACATTTGTTCACGTGGGATGGCTCTTTTCGAGTCAACCTGAAAACTCTTTTTTTTATCTTGGAATTACAAGAGCACATTTACTAACCGTCTTGCCTCCAAGCTTGTGTGGCCTGTCATTCATTGCCGATTCGGCGCTGAAGATTGAGGCGAATGTGACAAATCCGAATCCACGCGAATGTTTGGTGGTTGGGTCCCGAATGACGATCGCGTCGACGACTGGTCCCCATTGCGAGAAGTAGTTGCCGAGCTACAACAAAAACATGACGTCTCCTGGACAACGTCATTTCGTGTCTGTTACAAACCTGCTCATCTGTCGTTTCGTGGCTCAATCCTCCTATGAACAATTTGCGGAGTTGTGGCGGGCTGTCATGTTGATATTGGCCCATTCCCATTTGTTGAAACTGCTGCAAAACATTAGATGACTTGTGACAGGGAAATGTATAGATTTGAAATCTCGGATTCTTACTTTCAGTCTATAGTGAACATATTGATATTTCAAAAGCATGATAACATTGGAAATATGCATTTGCGACATGACGATGTAGAATAATGAATAAATGTAGATAGGTAGCAGTATGTCTCAAGGCTCTGTTGTTTCAGTGTATGATGCAATGTTGGTCAGGTCACCTTAGATAAACGTCTCTCTGTACACTGTTTCCTTATTATTCTGTCGGCACCTGCCTACCGACCGCTCACGAGATGTTCTTAATGCTCACATAAACCCACAGTGATTTCCGGGTCCCTCATTCTCTCGTGGCCTCTCACTATTTCTACGTTTCCCTCAAATACCTCAGATGACTTCTTTCCGTTTCTTCTGCATCTAATACACTCTTCCACTGATTGAGTCGAAAAGAAAAAAACAAGTGGCGGTAAGAGAGTGTACTGGATGGGAGAAGAGATGAAAAGAAGTGTGAATGTATGACAGTAAAAATAGCACAAACAACAAGAAAAAATTCATACTCGAAGCATCTGGTGTAATTCGTATGGATGTATCACCGGGTATCCATTCCATTGTGGTGGTGGTGGCATGCCGCGGTTCATCATGGCAAACGGATAACCTCCAGTCTGAATCATCTCAGCAACCTCTGGAAATCAAAAAACATTTTGAGGTCGAGCTGTCGTCCAACCAACCTGGTGGGTACGGATATGGTCCGTACATTGTCTGATTGTTTGGGTCGGCGACGAACAGCTTGAAAAGAGAGATAGGTTGTGAAGTGAGAAAGAAAATGGTGATGCAAAAAAGAAGATGTACGATACGAGGACTGGTATGAAACCAGGGATAGAGGTAGAAAATGAAAAACCACAAATTCACAATAAATACTTTTTTAAATTTGACAGTAACGTGTAGAAGATTCAGAAGACTGAGTATACTGGGATAGAAGGATGACAATACTTATATATGACTTACGGCGTTACAAAATGAAAAAAGAGAGAAGTTATATTCGAGATGCAAGATTAGTAGAGTAAATAAGTTTTTAATTGGATAATGAGGCGAGAGAGAGAGTAATTATGTTGTATTTTTCCAAGTGGAGATGTCCAGATGTGTGATGCGCTGAAAATGATGAAAGTTGGTTAAAGATGTTTCTTTATGATGTGTTATCTAAGAGAGGAGCCGAAACAAATGTAGTTCTCAAAAACGAAAAATGACGAGTTGGGGGCGGAGTCTTCTGCCACTTCTCCTGCATTGAGGTGGCCCGAGATGAATCCACGGGCCCCCTTTTCGTATACATCCATCTATTTCTCTTTGCCGTCCTTTTTTCTTCTTCTATTCCTAGCACAACAAAACTAGTAGGTGGCCCTCTGGGGACAAACTAACTCAGAAGCCCACACTGAAGTATGGGGTCCGCGCCACTTTAGCCTTAATAGGTTTAGCGCCGCACCGGATTTTTTTATGGCTCCTACTGATTCTAAACCACAATATCTCATTTCCTCACTCTTGAGGTTCAGACTAACCACTAGTTTTGTGAGCCAGAAGGTCCGGGCTTTGGAATTCCAGGGATATTGATGCTCATCAAGGATGGAACTGGCTTCTTTGTTGGAGTAGAAGTTGGACTGCCGGTGTTGTATGTACTCTGAGCCTGAAAACATAAAACTGTATTTATGCATTTGTTACAGTAGTCAATACCTTGCTGACTTGAGCTTTCAGCGCATTTGTGAGCATGCTTGACAGGTTGTTGGTCATCCGACCCATTTGTGGGTTTTGTTGTGGAATAGGCTTGGTGTGTGGTGGTGGCTGACTGTACTCTCCCATTCCTGGCATCTGAAATAAAAAATTAAATAACAATGAGATTGCTTATCAGTTTACCTTGTGTCCCGGTGGTGCAGTTGAAAAAGCCATTGGGTTGAGTCCAGCTGGTGGCGAGTTGCTGCGAACCAATGGATCTCTACCTGGTGGCGGATGCATTCCAGGATTGAACGGTGGTGGTCCCAAAAGACTGATTGGAGGTGGCATACCAAACGGTGGTGGCCCTCCTGGACCCATAGGCGGTGGAGGCATTCCCAATGGTGGTGGTGGCACACCCATTGATGGTGGCGGGAATGGAGGAGCATGTCCAGGTGGCGGCATCCCCATGTGGTGTGGAAACGGTGGGCCATACCTTCAAAAAAGCGATGAGTTAACGGGAAAATGTGTAAAGTGTCTTACTTTGACGGCATAAACGATGAAGATGAAGAGAACGGCACTTGCTGCGACGGCATGGGGCCTCCTGCAAGAAAACGATTCCGTAAGTGTGAAGAAAACAAAGAAAAAGGTTAAAGCATTGCACTTTGATATCTTTCGGCCAAACGCTCAATGGCTTCATTGCATCTTCAAAACACGTTATCCTCTTGATAGGTTTTGCAATGTAACTCGAAGGATAGGGGGGGGGGGAACTTACGTTCTTGAGCAATATGAACCGAGTTTCCGTCGAATTGAAGAACATCTTGCATATGACGTGGCATGTTGGCATGAATTTTCTTGATCTTCTGGAGCTCCCGATCGCGCATGTCTTCCAACTGTTTCTTCATGAGGTCCTTCTTTTCAATAATATTATCCAAGGCCTTATCCAACTCAAGGCAATCACGGACAACAAGATAGAGCTCTTCATCGGTAATCGTCAATCCCTGCAAGAATGAAAGAGATAAAGTGATTGTCGACCGCCAACAGGAATATGTAAATGAAAATGATTAGCATATGAATACAAGTGATATGGTATCCTGTGTAGATCACAAAAGAGCACAGAAAGCGTGTGAAAACTGACAAGAAAACTGTCTATTGTTGGATGAGTTCTAGAGAAGAAAAAGTAAAAGAACCAAGAGCGTCAACAAGAATACTGTATTGTTGGCAAATGCAACGCCGTATTATAGTTGGTTTTCAAAAACTTTTCTATTTGTTTTGGGCACCAGGTGCCAGAGCTCCCGGAGAAGAAGGCAAACCCAACAAAACCAATTCCCTGCAATCAACTGGTTGCCGAGACCACACGTTGTTATTGATGAGAGACAGGCAATTAATTATTATCTGTTTTGTAACATAAAACTACTGGTCAAATTGCATCACGATGATATCACTCAGGATACCTGATACCCATGGGTAATCGAAGGGGAAAAATATCTAAGAACACACATCACAACGGCGTTTTTCCTATCGGTCGAAATAAATTGGAAAGAGTGAAAACGGGGCAAAAGTGTATGCCGATTATGACCATCTGTGTGTCTAATCAATTGTCCTCGTTTATGAGGTTTTCTTCGTCGATAACAGAGCTCAAATGTTACAAATTCATTTTTGCATCATTGTCAACGTTGAAGAGTGAAGAGCGAGACATAGTTATTTGTCGTTCTCGAACCACACCATATCAATTGCATACTGATAACATGACTCGATGAAACGATTTGTGAGTATGACCACTCAGAAAATGAGCACACTTGGTGTTGCCAATTATTTCCGTCTTGTGTAAATGATCACTTGTTGAACGTTATCTCAAGTGTTCCAAAACACACGAATAGCTACCGTACCCACACCTTCCTAATCCAGAAACTCCCTCCGGAAGTGTTTTTTCTCAGAGTTCAACTCTGTGTGTATTTTGTGTTTGTGAAGTCGTTCCACAGTCATTTTCTGTTGACGTTAACCAAAAAAGATTTGCGCAAGGCGCAGGGAATGATGCAATTTCAAGAAGTTGAAGATCGGAGATAACGTCAACGCGTCAACGAAAAGAACAAGGAGAAAAAAGACGAAGTGAGAGATAGACTTCTCAAAGTTCATTTTTAGGTCCGATGATGCAAAATCTGATAGTTGAAACAACAGAAGGAAATCAAGACGGCTCCCGATATTTGAGTCGTTTTTACAAAAACACAGATTGTTTGCGTGCCCCTCACTTTTTCTTGCTTGCGATCAACTCGGAGAAAACGAAGGACGTACCCATTTAGATTCGCTAGAACAATTAGCAGAGTACAATTTGTTCTCGCAACTCACAATGAGCCGCTTCTGTATGTTTGCAATAGCTCTTGACTTTTCGCAATGAGATGAGCGAACAAGCAAATGGGCCGAGGACGGACTCACCCTAAAGGCTCTTCTTGTCACTAATACCATAACCAGAAGATTAATCTTCTTGACGTTTTCATAATACCCGTCACTAAAATTTTGGTGGGTACATTTCAAGCAGAGGTCAAACCTCAGATGTCAAGAGCCATTTTCTTCAGAATCCAAACGTCAAAACCTGGCAGTATCCGATTTGAGAAAACGTGAAATCCAGATTTCAAAATTGAAAACCTTTTAGTAAAAAGTGAGTTGTCCCTCTGCATAGAGCTCACAATACCAATAATGCTTCGGAAGAGGTGCCACCACACGCAATTTTCTGATTTGCGTCAGGAGTGAAAAGCAATGCACAGCGCTTCAAGTGAACTTGAAAACCGTTGAAAAATGAGGTGTAGTACGGGAGGAGAAAAATGGATGGGGGACTTGCGACTTGCGCAAAAGCCTAGAAACGCGACTCTGTCTCTCGTTCTTTTTTCTATTGGTGAGTGCAACCAGAGCAGTTGAAAAGTTGTGGCAAAACTAGGGACTTAACAAGAAAAGAATTGAAGAAAAATGATATTCGAGAGAAGAAAACGCTTTTGTGAAGTATTCTATCAGAAGCGACAGAAGAAAAAAAACTATTCGGAGAGAAAGAAAATGAAAGAATGCCGACTGGTAACTGCGAAACGTTGAAAGAAAACAAAAGTGAGAAAGGAAAATAGGAAAAATGACATATTGTTTTCAGTTTCTTGCGTGAGTTTAAAATATCTCGGAATGCTTGTTTGTGCACGAGGGGTCAATGATATTGTGATACTGAGAATGTTCCAAACATCGCATCTCGACAGACGACGACTAACTCAAAAATAGAGAAAAAGTCAAGCGAGAGCTGTCTGTGATTGATAAGTTTTCGGAACAACGTTGTGCTTGATGGAACCCTTGGCTCCGACGTTTCCGGAACAGGCACTGCGTAGCACAGCTCTTTTTCTCCTACTTGGCTCATCCACACAGATTTATACACACATACACAAAAACACACAAACATACTCTTTTTTCAGTGAATTCCAGCAGTGACAAACATTTCTGAGTTGCAATCGCAGGGAACGTCAACTCCTTGGAAGTAGTTTCAGCTCGGACATATGGCTTCTTCTTTTCTTCGACTTGACGTCTACGAACATCGCGAGAGCGCGGTCTGCAATCATTTCCAAGTTTAGACGTGTTAGGTTGAAAGGCGCGAAAATGTGATGTATTAAACATGTGACAATGTAAAGTGCTACTACCGACGCGGTGTCATCAGACTAATTAATCAAACGATCAATCCTAAAAAGGACAGACGGCGACAGTATTCCTTGCAAAAATTGTAACATTTTTTTGAGGAATGCGTTTCTTTCAATTTTTGTAGGCGTCTTTGAAGATTCGCGTGTAGTGATGATGAACTAACCTGCGCTGCGGAGAGGAATCCAAAATCCGATGTCTACCCGGTGATTGCGGACGTTGTTGTAGCGAGTGAGAAGAGCGTGGCCTGAAACAAAGGGCGTTGAATCGAAAATGAAACAAGAGAAAGATGATATGAAATGGATAGTAGCCGTGAAATTCTTTTGCCGTCAAAGAGGCGACGATGAGACTGCGGCAGAAAATGAAAATGTTATCGAAACTAAAACCCTAGAGAATGTAGAAAAAAGAGAAAATATAGACACAGTTCGTTTGTCTCATTAATCAACCTTTTTTCGCTGCCAACTGTTGCCCCGCGTCAGGGGACTGAATCAAGAAGAGCGATAATCAGTGAAGGAATAACATTTTTGTGAAACGGAACATAAAAGATCAAAAGAGACTAACGCGAGAAATTCAATGGGAAAGAATGATGCAACTTTCGAAAGCTCGAAAAACGGAATGTTTGAAAGGTCAAGAAGACGGGCTGAGTAATCGTATAAAATTCGCGGGGGGACGCCATTTTTTGAGTTTCGCATCTTTTTATCCGCCTTATTCTAACAATGTGCACACAGGAAGGAGAGGTCAGAGTACGAGCACTGCGCAAAGGAAAACATCTTCGTTGAGTGGAGGCGGAGAGTCTTCGGAGAAGTAGGAGCACCGGGGATTTGGAGTATAGAAGGAGCGGTTTGGAGAAGAGTAGTATAAATGATAAACTGGTTGTGTGTGTACATATACGGACACATACACATTAGTACCGTAATCGGCAAGCAGATTCGACCGCCCTCTTTTTTCTATCTGCTTTGGCAGCCGAGTCTTTCTCTTATTCGTTTCAGTTTTTTTTGGATGGGTGAAAGGGAAAAACAAATGCTGACAACTTTGAGTCGATCTGTTTTTGGAGATGGCAAGGATTTGTGTTTCCGCATTTTCTTGGTCTTAACCCCTCATGTATACGTTGACAGAACATATTTCCGGTGTATTTATATTCTCACACTTGATTTATGAGATCAGGAAGAGTTTGTACAGGAAATGCTCAATTATGCAAAACAGATTGGAACGGATGGGGCTTATTTAGAATTAGGCAATTGTACTATACATCAAAATTTCTTGCTAGATAAATAACCTAACTGATGCTCAACTAATCCTTTCTTTTCCTCTCATGGATTACTAGGGAGGTCCTCAATGAAACATTCATGAGTCGTGGGTGTCTTGATTCAAGAATAGAAAAAGACCTTCTCCGAAGTGCGAGGGCGGCCCAGAAAGTGCACTACAATAAAATAGTGACAGAAATCAATCAGAACACTAATTAACGTCTTACACTATCATCATAACTCTCAGAGCAATAGAAATAAAGGCAATTTAATGGAGACAAGAGATAGAGATGAAAACTGCACGGGTCGACTCAGGTAGTGCGTCTCAGAGACCTCCCGAGTACAATGTGCAGTGTGCGTTATGTGCTGTTAAAGATAGTTGTGCCACAGGTGGAAAAGAAAAAGAAAACGAGGGAAAATGATGAGAAGCCGCCTCAACTCCTTTCACTTCCCATCCCTCTCTCCGTCTCCCGAAGGCCTCCCGGGCGACTCATCGCACTCATCAAACGGTTGAAGAAAAGAGCTGAGGTTAAGAGATGCGGACGTGCGATTTTGAAGGTTTTTCATGTAGCGGGAAGTGATCTGCTAACAAAAACCATTGGGAAAAAAGAGATGATAAATTTCCAACGATAAATTAACTTTTTTCTTCCGCCGTCACCTCTATGTAGTTGCGTCACGAACGTGACACTTGTTTGCATGGCAAACGAGATTTGTGGGTTCATCGAGATGTATCTCCCTCAAAATATAATATTTACAAACAAAATATTTAGTGGTAGTCGTAAAACGCTCTGGGGCTTGAACGTCTTCTCCCAGTTTTTCTTGTCGTTGAATCTTCTATCCGGAATGGAACGAGATGAGGGATAGAGGGCAACGGGTTTGGTGGTACCAAACGAAGTTTTTGTGTTGTGTTTATCATCCCGTCGCTTTTTTTTTTCCTATTTTCTTTTTGTTGTTTTCTTGCTCCATCTTCTTCAGCCCCAAAAGAATTGACACATTCCGCCAGAACGAAACCGGCGAAGAATGAAGAAAACTCTAGATAAAAATAAAAAAGAGAGAGAATAAGCAACTGAATGGAAATGGATGAAAAAACTGTGTTGCGTTTGGAAAAGAAAACACATTTCTCGTGAAGGTCATCATCGATCTTCTTTCCCAAATTATCCAATTGCACTCATTTACCACGATGATAACAAAAAGGCAAGAGGTATGACGGGAGATATGGTTTGGTCTGATAAACTAGAGGTGAAAAACTCGGGGAAAAACCGAATGGAATGGAAAGTGAATGCTAGAAAGGTACAGTTGCCGTTTTCTCATGATACTTTCGACATTCATAACACCTGAATGTTACTTTCGAATTCACACTTACGCTCACCAGTAATACTGTTGGTAACTCGTTGTTCCTCTCCCTCTTTTTCTCTATCTTTCTTGTTTATCATCGAACATTGCACTACATAAATACAGATTGCCGCGAAAACGGTGCGGGGGTCACTGAACTTTTGGTTTTACGTCATGAAACTCAGAAAAGCACAGAAAATGAGCGATAAGAAGATGAGAGAGAGTCAAATGAGATGGTGGGGACTGAGAAAATGAAACAAGGGAGAAGTGTACTTCCGAGGCTCCTAAATAACAAAATATCAAGTGACAAGAATCCGACAGATCTAAAGGGCAAACGGGGCTCCAGAGAAGCAACCAAATACTCGAAAGATGATGGCTTCGGATGAACCTCGTGGGCATCCGCTCTCCTCTTGAAACTCGATCTACCGCTTAACCGCACCTGCTGTCAGAGGTGTGTCGAGATGTGCAGGAATAGTCTCCACTGCTTCCTTTTGACGGAAGGTAGCGGCGGGACCTTTCAAAAGCAACAACGACTAATATATTCAGGAGTATGCAAAGTAACGTTGCTTCGAAAATTGCCGCCGAAAACTAGCGAGAAAAAGGGGAGGGGTGGACCCCTCCGGTTAGCACTGGCAAAGTTGGATGTTAGACAATAATCGAGAAAACTACACATTTGGAGGGACCCTCCTTCTTCGACACCCTCCATAATTTATGTATCGGATGGATAGAGAGTTTTCCTCACGAAAAAAGAAAAGTGAGTAAGAAAATAAAAGTATATTTTTAGTGAGCTAAAACTACGTGGGTGGGTATGAACTACTAAAAATATCTTACATGATGATAATGCCCATGCAATTAGAGACGAAAATTGCAACATCACATTTCAGAACAAAGAAACCAAGACAAACAGAAGATCAACGTGTTTTGAACTTAGTCGGCAGAGATGAAACATACAGAAATGAGAGAACAGACCATACATGAAAAGTCATTGTTGCATCTCTGAGAATATGTTGTGAACCGAATAATCCGGAAATCGCCCATGTTCTCGAAACACTATCAAAACAAAACTGAACCAACCAGTTGTCACCTGACAATATTAAAGTGCAATAAAAACAGAAAAGTTAACGACTGGACCATTCTCCGTCTATTGACGAACGACAATGTGATGGGAGTTTGAATAGGTTTTTGTTCGGAAAAGTAGTGAACAATGTATTCAAAACGACACCTTGGACGTTTTGCAATAAACCTCTCAAATGATCTACTTGGTTTCGAGAAGAGTGAAAAACCAACAAAATCAATTTTAACGGTGTAATACTCACATCAAAGATTTTGCACGCCTTTCTCTTTTTCCCATCCTACAGTTTTCTTAACAATCTGTGATAATTGATGATTAGTGAAAGTGAAAATGTTTTGTTTTCTTAAACTATCTTCTTTACCCAACACAACTCAACAATCTAGTTTTCTTGAAGAGATTCGAACTAACATTGATTAATCTTGACAGCTGCAAAACGTTTTGAACATTGTTCTAACTTTCGAAAAAAAAGAATAGGAGAGGATTCGTTGCGATTATCGAACAATTTGGTAAACTATTCAATAGATTATAAATTCTAAATTTCATTCATTTTTTGATACGGCTGGGGAGATCTCATCAAATCTCTTGGATACTATTCGCATAAAAATTCAAAAACAGTTGTAACAATAAACATTACACTTTTTTTTAAAATAATTCTGATTTTCACGATTTCTTCCATATAAAAGAGAACTACTCACCGTGCTACGTGCTGCGAAGTTCCCTCGTATTGGGAGACTGGCGGGAACAAGGAATCCATATCATCGTCATCTGACAGCTCGCCATCACTTCCTTCTGGTTTCGCAGCCACCACTGGGATCGACGCCTCGGAATCATCTTTTGGAGTTGGTGGTGCCGGCTCAGGTGGAGTCTTTGGACCAATCTGACATACGTTATTCAGTTGGAATGTTCATTCTTTTTTTCTATAAATACTTTGAATTCTGTTCTAGGTTATGGGTATAAAATCAACCTCGTTGCCAGAAGACTACAATTATGTTTTTTGCAGTTTGTTTATTTAATTTGCGTTATTCTGATCATAACATTTTTAAAAAGTTTTAATAATATTCAAAAACACTCAACATAATTTTTTCACTTACTTAGCTTGTTTTCTCGTAATTTTTAAAATAAAAATGAATATTTTGTTCATTATTTATTATATATAAAAACGATTTGAAAACTTTCAGCGCAAAACAAACATTACGGATTCATCTTTTTATTCGGAAATAGCACTAAAAGTTTGCAAAACCATGTTTCTATTTTATTTTTTCGCCGCTTACAACCGATTTTATAGCAAAAAATGAAGACTTACCCTTGGTCTTCCATCAACTTCATCATCGTCATCGGAAACATCATCAATATCGTCGTCAGGAAAAGGGATCAAGCCTGGTCCTGGCTGATCGTCTGGAGCCGGTCCAGGTGGAGTTTGTGGCGGCTTTCTCGGAAGACCGAACTCATTGAGACCATCGTCCTCTTCTTCATCATCCATTTGGTACCCCATTGCAGCATATTGAGCACGTTGACGTTCAATTTCAGCAGCAGCAGCGGCTTCAGCCGCCGCGGTCACAGCTCGGTCTTGTTCAAGAAAATAATTTCTTACAGTATTGGTATCGTCTTCTTCGGGAAATGTGTCAATGGGGGAGCCTTCTACCACTGCATCCGCGGCAGCTCGCATTATTGCCTCATCGTTTTCTTCCATCGTTACACAGTACGGGGAATAAGCGGACCGTCTTGAAGAAAGGTCGTGCAAAAAAACGGGGGTGCAATGTTAGTTGCCTCGCTGGCCGTGCAGGGGGTTGCTTTCTCTCTATGTCTGCCCTCTCTTCGTTGACTGTACTCTTTTTCCACTCATTTCTTTGTGACATTGGCTGCGAAGAAAGATTATGGGAGGCGATAGACGCCCTACCATTGGCATATTTGATCGCTCATTGTACCTCTTAAGAGCGGAATACCATTCACTTAATGGTATTCAAAAGTAAACTCTAATGATTTTGAATAGTTTGAGATCAAAAACAACTACTTTTTCAAAATTTTTTATAAATTCATAATCAAATATGTTCCCCGATTATTAATATCTATTTTTAGCGAATATCTCGAGCTTTACACTTCTGAGTTAGTATGGCTTTGGAGATAAATTTGATAGTTTTTAGATTTAATTTAGTACAAGCACAAGAAGTTTGATATTTGATATTGTTCTTTTATACGTTTCTGTAGGTCAATATGACAACTCGTTCACGGCATGTCATTACAATTAGTGCAATAATAATTACCAAAAATGCCGTTTCTGTCATTCATATTAAGATTGAAATGACATAGTGTGTTCTTTCAGATGACCCAAAAATAATTATTCAATTGTTTTATTAAACTTTGTATTTTCTATTAACAAAATATCACTTTACCAAGTGTTTGGTTCCATATTGAAGAGCATTCACACTCGCCCTTTCCATCTGTAGGGTTTTTATTTGTTGGTGACTCGTTTCTCGACTACTACATCCGCTCTCTGGCAGAAGATGTAAGTGGTTGTGAAGAAAGGCAGAAACACGGCTCTAATCGTCTAAGCACCAGGCATTCACTTCGTTCACTCTCAATTATCTTGACTTGTAGTCGACACTTGATGGATTTCCGCTTCACAAAACTTCATATGCAAATGACAGGTGTTTATTTTGGGTTTTTTCTCTGACAAAAAAGAGAGAGATAAACAAGAATGAGGGAGTACATTGAATGTTTGGAAAGGGATTGGATAGGAATGTGAGATATATTGAACAAAACTAGTTTGCATATTAAAAAAGAATCTAGCTGCAAGAAGAGCATGAACACTATGACGCTATGGAATACAATAAGATAACCGGAATAAGTTGGGAATTTTGGACGAAGGAATTTTTTTTTGGGTTGGAAAGAGGGGTTTTGAATGTTTTTTGTGGAAGGTTTTTACATCTAAAAGGTTGGAAATGTTCAAGTGCGTGGAAATATAATTAACAATAAAAATAAAGATAATAATTAATAATGATACAAACTTTCGAATCTATCAAAGTTAAATATAGATAACTAGCCTGCGCAATTCAAAAGATCAATTAAAATGTTTCTGGAATTGATAAAGTTGGAATAAGAGATACTTAATAAATGAAATTATTGCATTTGAGATTGTTCGAAAGCCTGGTTGATAATGTTGGAGTGGTTGGAGTAATTATTCCATTCCATACCATGTTGTCCCATAGCCGAGTTGTTTGGGTCATACATAACGTTGTCGCATAATTCATTCATCTGAAACTAGATAATGAATGATATTATAAGGTAGCTTGACAACTCACATCATGATCAGCGGTTCGATCTCCACAAATTTCATTGGAGTCACAATTTTCAGTCCAGCAATTCAGAAGAGCTGTCAAGTCGACATCGTCCAAAGACGAACTAAGTGGCTCCGCTGAAAAATTCTAATGAACAAGATAATGTTGAAAGATTAACTTACAATCTTTGAAGTTAGCTACCATCTGATCAATATCTGGGAAATCGAAGTCCATTCCATTATTATGACAGAAGTCATTGTTAGGAACTTTATTGTACATCAAACTCTCGGAGTATTGACGAGTTCCCAGCTCCTGATCCAACGTGCTCTGTTCAAATTGAGGTAGAACATCAGTTTTTTCAACTTGTTGAGCATTAACGTTGATATTTTGAACTTGTTGTTGTAGGAGTTCATTTGGAGTGATCAAAACTTCATTTGGTGAGCAACTAGATTCAGTTTCAGCTCCCATCGTATATTGTTGTGGGGAGTTGTCTTGTTGGTACATTATATTCTTTGTGTAGGATACATCCGAAAATACAGATTGAGCGCTATTCTGACTTTGTGTACGCATTGGGGACGACACTTCAGAAGGAAGCGAGATAACTTCATTATCGGATTGCTGTTGCTGGTTATCTGAGTTTTTCTGACTTTGAGGACTACGAGACGCTTCAATGA
Organism: Caenorhabditis latens; assembly: GCA_002259235.3. Taxonomy (NCBI): domain Eukaryota; kingdom Metazoa; phylum Nematoda; class Chromadorea; order Rhabditida; family Rhabditidae; genus Caenorhabditis; species Caenorhabditis latens. The sequence continues at coordinate 14,324,223 of CM056097.1, read as the reverse complement.
CAGTTTTGAAAATTTCTTCCATATCTACATCCGATTGAGTACGTGGTCTACGTGGTACTTCTGGTTGGGAGAATTCCGTGAAATTTTGAGTTTTTTGTTGGAATATCTCATTTTTAATAATTGGTTTTTGTTCAGTAGTCGGTGGTGGGATAACTTGAACAATTTCAACATCAGGCCGTGGTTGTGATTTCTTCTGTGGTGGTCTTCTATTAGATTTTGCAGTTCCAGGAGCTGGTCTCTTACGTGGAGGCGCTTTCTACAAAGTGTAAAGAATTGAAGAATCAAAAACAATCATTTTGATTACCTTCTTTGGCGCTGGAGCTGCTGCCACTTCAACAACAGCATTCTTATCATCAGCCACAGACTCGGTCTTTGTCATTTTTACACGATTGTTCTGCTCGCGTGTTGTTCGATAGTCATGTAGTAATGACACGATAACAAGAGCAGTTCTTCCATCCTGCAAATTGTTGTTTCAGGAAATTTGATTCAAATCACGTATTTACAAACCTGTTTGATCAAACGTGCAATGTCATCGGTAGCAGTGTTGATGTGCAATTGTTCGATGAGTCTTGTTTCTGCAGTACGAATGCTATCTTGCTGTTTTGTTAGTTCCTGTAATAAACCATCGGTAAAATGGACTACTCTGAAACCCACTTACACTTAGCATCTGTAAATTGGCACGGTTTTTCATGGCATGCTGAATACATCTACTATTCATATGTTTCTCTAATGCAGCCGTCTGTGAATTCTGCTGTTGTCTCATTTTCTGCTGTTTCTTTGCCAGATTAATTTGCTGTTGTTGGTCTCGAAGTGTGTTATGATTCTTCTGTATCAAATCAACCAACTCATTTATCTTCGCTTGTTGTTGAGTGAGCAGCTCTTCTCTCGCACGTAATGTCGCTGGCGACAACCTACAATATTAGGCTGATAAACAATTCTGTCTGGAGGTAAAAGAATGCAGGAGTGAAAATAGAGTGGAGAACAGTTGTTCAATGTGTTATGGGTTAGCCACTCACAATTTTTGCATTGTTTCGTTATCCATCATTTCTGCATTCTCGGTTGTTTCGGTGACTGCAGAGATTACAACTGGGCTACCGGAAGTAGTGGCAGTTGCATCATCGATCGGCATGTTTGGAGATGGTCCAGCTTGATCAGCGACACAAGGACTGGATTGTAATCTGCAAATCCTATTAATACAATTTGAGCGTACCATCAAAGAAAACACAAGCAACATTTATAAATCAATTTTCAAGGAGAAAAATGAAGAAAAAGCAGAAACTCTACAGTCTAGACGGTACAGATCAGATCTAGAGGAAACAGTGGAGATAAGTAAAAAACAACAGTGAGACCGAATCAAACAGACAAACAGACAAAACGTGGGTTAAACCAAATCGCAAGAAAATCACATCACGGGAGGCAAATTAGTATAAAACGGTTAATAAGGGTAAAATTGATTCCAGGTGTCCCAGATATGGGGATAAAAATCCTCTGGTGGTCCCGGATACTCATACATTCCAGCGTACCCATTCTGTGCCAATGTTGAGTTCATGTAGATTGTTTGATTTGGATGAACCATGTGTTGCTGTTGTTGCTGTTGTTGCATTGTAGTTGGTGTCGAGATGGTGTACATTCCCTGGTTTGTGTTTGGGTTACTAATCATTTGTTCTGAAACTGTTGCGAGACTAGTTTCAAAAACCGATTAAATGGCAAGTTACGTTGATTCAAGTTCATTGGTCGAGATTGGGCTACAGACTGTGGTTGTTGTTGCTGCTGTGGTTGAGAATCCATTCTTTGTTGAACCATTTGCTCCTGTCCATTATACATTTGCTGCTCATTCTGTTGTTGGAACTGATTTTGCACGTTTTCGGGTGGTGGTGGTACAGTTGCCTGGAAGGCTCTCGCAGTGCCTCCATATGAGTTTTGACTTTCATCATTAGAGTTGGAGATCAACTGAAATATATTTTATAATTATGATGTTTTTGTTAAGACAATCCTACTCTGCATCCTGAACCAAGATGAGAAAAACAACTGTTGTCCTTCATGAAGAATCCAGTGGTGCCGGTGGTTTGGCTGGTTCCGTTTCCAAATACAGGAGCTGAGTTTTGACCAGATTGGTGGTTCTGATTGTTCCCCACGTTTCCGAAATTCATAGATGGTTGGCTATTACTTCTTCCAAGAAGAACATCAATGTCAGTTGGAGTATTGTTATCATTGCTAACTGGTGCCATATTGGACATCTGGTTGGATGCATTAGGAATGATGAGTTGTGGCTTGACAACATTCTGAAAACAAGTTAATACAATTTTAACTAGATCCCCGTGCAATGAGTAAGAGTAGAGTATCAGTTTGCATTCTTTCATGTCTTCATTCCCACATTCCAACACTTTTTCCTCATTTACTGACAGATGTTTTCCGTGTCGTTTGTATTTTGGCAGCTCGTATTTGAGCTGAAGTAATAACCCGTAGACTCGGTGCACTGCTAGTTGCACACTCATACGTTCGTTGATTTTCAAGAAACAACTGTTGGCTGGCATTCTTGTTTGAGACGACAACGGACACGTTACGACAATGCGCTCTTCTTTCAGAACTTGTTATTTTTCGTGGGATTCTAACAAGCGCAAAATGTTCGGCGCGGCGTTCTATTTTTCCTGAGCGTATAAGTTTCAGAACACAGCGTTGATTGATGAATGACATCTCGTTTCGATGACATGTCGTTTTTATGTTGAGCAGGAAGAAAAGAAGATAGGAGAGAAGAAAAGAGCAAAAAAAGTAGTTTCGAGAAACGGATATGTGGATCAAAAAACGACCGTCAATGGCCAGAGGCCACTCTTGATTTATGGGTTCAGCACTCTGTTGGCGGAAGTGTTGACAACATCAACTACGGCTCAATTACACAAAAGTCAAAGGTTTTCAGGAGAAGATACTGATAAGAAGATGATTGGATGATAACACAAAATCTCAAACTACACACACTAGAACTCAATGTTTCAATCTCCTGTAATAAACAATGAATAAATAAAAAACGTACCTTCTGAACTTTTGGCTGGGCTGGTTTTCTAGGTCTGGATACACGTTTCTTCTTGGCAGGTGGTCCTTCGGATGTCTTGTTATTGTTGTTCATGGCATTAGACAAGGTTGAATTCTCAATAAACGACTGCGCTGTACCGGATATAGAACCGCCGTTTGACACCGATCCCGCCGTCTGACTGCTGCAAAATATTTGATTTTCAATCTCTCTTTTTTATACTCTTTTGTTGTTTGCGAGGGTGGAGGTGAATCCTGATGGGGGGCCCCCAACTATGTGTGACGTCAGATAGCCACCTTCTTTACTGATCACTTCACAGATGATCAGAAACAAATCAACAGTTGTCTTTGAGGTGAAAAGTGTGACGTACTTTTGAACCTGCAGCAAAGCTTTCTTTGCTTGAAACGCTTTCAGGGTGGCCGATTGGGCTTCATACATTTGCTGTCGATGAGTAAACTCTTGCATCAGTTGATGGTTTCTCTCATCCAAGATTTCATTTTCATACAAGGCCATACGCTCACACAGACGCATCTTGGTGCCTGAAATTCGAAATATGAGACCGAAACAAAATAGAAAAACAACAAATACCTGTTGATGTCAACTTTCTCTTTTTGCACTCAAATCTGAGGTCAGTAGTCGACATATCCTTCAAGGATCCATACTGTTTCAGACGTGGCTCTTGCATGAGAAGCATCTTCAAAACAGAATTATTATGAATAATTCCTGTAGTTCTCACCTCGGTGCCGTCTGGAGCAGTAGAAGTCATGTTTTGTATTTCTTGAAGTTGTTCTGAAGTGATCGGGGAGTTATTGGTGATAGCCATCAGCAGTTGGGTTGTGGAATTTGCGTTCATTGGAATAGAAGTTGGGCTCATCATTGGATTAGTCGAGGTTTTGTGTGCAGAGTTATTAGAGAAACCGGAAGAAGTGGATGAGATTGAGCTGATTGACATGTTGGAAGGAACGTTTGCTGGCGACTGATTCTGCACCCTCAACTGGTTGGAATTACAACCAGTCTGACCCAGACGTTGTTGTGACTGGGATTGAGGAACCTGGAATTTCGACAAAAATAAGTTGTGAAATTCTCAAATGATGACCTAGACAGACGGAAGAAAAACAAAACGCCTACCGAGTTCATGGAATGTTGAGTGGGTGGCGGCTGGTCCATATGGCTCAGATGAGGTACTTGCTCTTGCGTTTGATTGGCTTGAAAAGAGGAGATCATTTGGTTGCCAGTTTGAAGCGCAGGTTGAAATTGAGATTGGTTCATTGGCATGGATTGGGTTGACATGTTTGGGTTCTGATCTGCTATCCGAATATATCGAGTCTGATCAGGTTGTTGCTGAATATGTGTGTTCTGCTCATGATAAGTAACATGCTGCGGTTGCTGGTCCACATGTGGATGAGGAGGCAGTGGAGTATTCATTCTGATTGATGCCTCCATATTTTGTTGAGAATTCCCCGACTGTTGGTCAAACAGTTGCTCATTCATTGGCAAAGAAGACGATACGTGGTTATGAGTTATCGTATTCTGATTGTACTCGCAATGGTTCATCTGTGGTTGCGATTGAATTGAAGCATTTAGGAATGTCGATTGGTTATGATCTTTCGCTCCGTTATTCAAACGAACGGTGCTGTTTTTAGAGTAGTTGTTGCTATTCAGTGTCAATGGAGGTAGTCGTCCGGAATTTTCTGCATTGACCACTTTATACGACATCATCGCATTTGTTTGCTGATTGCTTTTTTGCACTTCCATCATACTCTGATGTGGCATCTGAAGACTATTGTTCTGGTGCAAGTGGCCATTAATTGACGACTTCTGAAAATAATATTATTTATTTCTTTTTTAAAGCAAAATAAATAAGTAAAGTGGGTAAAGTAAAAGGTAAAACTGAGTGGGTGAAAGTAAGACAATAGTTCAAAACTTTCAAGCTCACTCTCTTTTTTTCTCTCGGTCGAGTCAGGTTACCTGATCGTTGAAAACACGATTTGCTGGGTCGCCTCCTGTTGTTGCCGGAATCATGGCGTGTTGCTCAAAATTGTTGCTTCCATTTGATGGCCGTTGATGGGGACCACTCATTTGAGACGGCTGTTGACGTTGCTGCTGCTGGAACAAACAACAACTGATAAAAAATTAGTGAAAGAAAAAAAATTGGTGGCGAGACAATTGTCAAATTCATATGGCTGAGATCAAGTATCATCTATTTGTTTTCTCGTTTGCCACAGATAATAAGAGTTCCAAGGGAGAAGAATTTGAACTCATCAACAGGTCTAGAAGATAAGATAGCACCAAGAATGAGGTTGGAGAGATAAAAGACAATTGGTTCTAGACAAGTGACCATTCATGTCAATCTCACTAATAGAGAGATAGTGAACATCAAAAATGTCAAAGCGGCACCGTTTTATAATTTCTGGTTTTTTCTAAATGATGTGCTAAACAATAAAAAGCAATTGAAACTGAACAAATCTTAAAAACTATGAAACCTATGCCCCAGTAGTTTAGATTCATAGAATTTTCTTTTAACCTCACAGCTAATATCCCTCTGGTGGTTCCCAGTTTTATTAGTTATAATTTTTGCACTTTCCCGAGAAAAGTGTTCATTTAATTGGCTCCAAGCCATCTGTGCATTTGGTTTTTATCCCGAGAAATTCCTCACTCACTTTTATGTAGCTGCCGATGGAGATCATATCTGTACCGTTGATATTATTCTGTTGTTGTGCAGGTGTTGATATGGATTGGTTTAACATCTCCATATTTTCTGAAAAACGTTGACAATTGTCGGCTTGTCAAAGGGCACTAAAAGTGCACGTGAGGATACAATAAACAGAATAACAAAAAGTTGAGTGTTCCGTTTGTAAGATTAAAAACAGACGTACAGCTGTGGATAAATATGAATCATGTCTGAGAGAAAAGAAAAAGTTAAAATCAGAATAGAAAACAATGAAGAGAAAGTCGGGAAGAAAACAACCTGGGTGGGAGGTAGAAGTAACGAGAGGGCAAAAGTAAAACAATGGTGGAGGTGAAAAACGCATGAGATATAGTGGCAAACAGGCATATGCTCAAAATCTTTGATCAGTGGCATCCCCCCTTTTTGCCATCTTCTTCTTCTTCCTTCAGCCGATCACTTTTTATCGGCTCAGTTGAAATAGCAGTCGTCCGGCAGCCGCTATGCAGCTTGGGTCTCGCCATCCACGTTTCTTCCTGCTTCAACTTCTCCGCAATGCCGCAACCGTGCCGCCGCCGCCGTCGTCTCACTGATCTTCTTTTTCCGTCGAAGCTTGACTAGGCACCCAAGTCGTACCTCACAGTTGTTTTGTCAGGTTGCCCCTGTCGTCGGCATGGGGCCTCCCGACGAATATTCAATCTATCTCTCATGACGAGTTCGATGATCAACAAGCCCGAAATTGATGGGTACCTCATAAATTTACACGAGCTGCGATGAGAAGGAGGCAGACATAACGGAGATTGCAAAAATTTGAGATGAGTTGTTGAGCAGAAAAAGAATGTATAGTAAAAGTATCGATGTCAGGCAGATCAACAATTTCAAATGAAAAAAAGTGCAGAAGACTAGCGAAAATTTCAAAAAAATGAATTGTATCGCGGATATATCCGGATTTGCGTCATTGTCATATTCTACAGGCTCTTCCTAGTAAAAAACCAGACAATATGGCAGAAATAGACATGAGTCACAGAAGAGAATGACGTTTTATCCTTACAGTTCTTTCTAGAATCTAGAAATATTTAAAGAATGTCATTTCACACGAACATTAGAAAATTTGTTGAGCAATGTGTCTAATGAAATGGGATGTGCCGAGAGTTGCGGCGAGGGTGCTATCATCCATTATTACGGGTGTCTTGCCCTCGATCTTCCAATCTTTTTCTTCCGGTTTGACACTATTTATGAAAACCGATGTTTTCTATTTCTTTTATAGAACAGAGGGATGTAAAAATTGCAGACTCAGACTGAAGATCAGAAGAGTAGTCTAGAACTTTCAAGAATTAAAAGTGAATCTACTTACATGAAAAAAAATACAGCTGATAATTGAAGAAGTTTTTGAAACCTGTCAATCAAGAACCGTTTTCCTAGTGCCAATAAGAAACATAATAACTTGAAGAAGGTTAAAATCACAATTAAATCCACTTAATATAGTAATTGAAAAGGGGCGGGATCTCGCGAGGTAGAGAAATGAATACGAGATAACACGTGATCTAGAAAAACTTTCCAAGGTTAATTAATTTGTAGAATACTTTCGATAATTCCAGCAAAAAAAATGAAGTTAACGAATGGCCCTTATCTTTCCTCCAATCTATTTTGAGTGAAAATAAGGAATGTATGAAAGATTGATACTCCGATACCAATGACCGGTATACTGTACTTCTTGAAAAATAAGTAGCCATAAATTGAGGGGAAGTAACATTATGGGGGAGAGTTTTCTCACAGGTTAATAGCAAAAATTATGAGTGTGATCCTATTGACGTGGTCATAAAGTTTACGGTAGGAAAATAGTCACAAAGATAGAAACATTTACAGTAGGGTTACCAGTCATCTCTGATAACTGCAGGTTGTTAGATTAAGAATAGAGGAAATGAATAAAAAAGAATACCTTAACTTTACAACAGTGAACACTGAGGTGTAGTGTTTTAGGTCTCAGAAATCGAACCCATGAAAAAAGGGTATAAACAGAAACACTTTGAAATCCATGAGAAAAGATAAAAAGAATGGGAGATCTCGAGTTTTTTTGCAGTCGAACGGAAGAAGGCACTAGTACACTGTGGGTCGGGAGAACACTTTTAGTAGCAATAAAGCGCGGTTGCTAGTTTCCAAGTTTCTCGCCCCGAGAGCTCATTTCTTAGATTTTGAAGAACGCGAAAAATCAAAATCAAGGTAATGGATTGATACAAAAACTGGAAACAGACTGAAAACAATATGAGGAAAACAAAAAGAAACAACGTGGTTTAAAATTGTATCACATGGTTTCCAGAGGGGGTGGGAGGGGAGAGTAGTACTCAAGTACAGATGCTTCCGCTAAAAATTTATTGGGAAACGGGAAGCAAATGTGAATTTTATACGCCTCCCCCCTATCTACTCGCCTTTCTTCCTCTATATCTCCCACGTTTTTGTTATCCATGTACACAAGAGAAAGGATCGGGAAAGCTGGGATGGAAACATCCAAGAACATCTGTGGTCTCAATTAAACTTATTCATTGTTTTCATGATGCCATCTATTTTGAAATTTTCGGGGCGTGGTGGCGGGTGGACGTTGGTTGGTCGGGTGAAGAAACTAATAAAGCTGCGAGAGTGAGTATCGAGAAATAATAAATCAAAAGACTGAAGAAGAAGATGAGTTTTGACCTGATCTAAACAGACACCGTAATATATAGATCATTGTGAAGATAACGTTTTTAATTGACAATATGAGAAGGCGAAAAAGGAGAAAAAAAATGAACTAGTACTGCAATTCCCATTACACTTCCAGAATTGACAGAGACTGAAAAATGTTTATTGTCTTGGTGAACCGATGAAAAGTGAAAACAATTCCTATTTGAGAATAGCCAACGTTTAAATTGAGAAAATTTCTGTGATATTATTAAGTGAGATAATTGATGAGATAATTGCGATACGGCACAATCAAAGTTGGTATTTAGTACGATTGATCATTCTGAATATGCAAAAAAATTGTAAAAAAACAAATGATTAGGAGAATACACACTGTCTGGAAGATTAAAAAACCCAGGAATTTTTTTTGAAGGAATGCAGATGTAAATGTTAGAGAACATTATAAAGTAAAGAAAAATCAAACTATTATGATCTGGGAAATTATATAAAAAAAAAAAGAGAATAGAAAAGAAACATATAAATTTAACTAAAAAATGCTCATTTCAAATATTATTCTCACTTTCATCAGCAAAAGGAGTAAATACTATAGCATCAGTTGTATTGCACCTGCAACTCAGTTGCAAGTGCAGAAACAAAAACGAGATAAATAAAAAGACTGCTCGAAAACAGATGTGTTCCGTTTGCGATACTCGCTTTTTCTTTTTGATTTTAGCATGTGCATGTGGCTCAGAAAATGCAGGATCATTAAAAAATCAAGTGCTTACTCAAAAACAATAAACCGTCACACACTCGTTTTTTACTTTTCTTTCTGCTTTTCAAAAGTTTACTGACAGGTGTGAAAAATGAACGCTTTTGATACGAGTCGGTTGTAACAAAAAGCAATTGGGGAGCAAAAGAGAAAGAAATGAACGAAAAGAAGATTTTTGCAATTCGAAATCAAATCTCATTTGCCAATCTTCCTATCTCGCTTCTCAAATACCTGCGATGATCTTCTAATAGTAGATCACCTCAGAAACAAAGGGTACTTGTGGAAATTGGCACGTATTGTTAAAATGGTAAACAAAACTTGGAAACCTATTAACTGTTGGTAAACTGGCACAGTTAACACCGCGTCGGCACTGAAACATCTTCAAAAGTGTCACCTCTGAGTGGTTCTGTGTGTCAACTAGGGCTCAGCGAAGGTTTTCTGTGTGTAGTAAACATCGACGATGGCACGACATTTATTAATGAATGCGGACAGTCGTCAGTTGTTCTTTCTGGGACGTCCCCCGTTGTTCTCTACTAGCTGTCATGATAAATGTGTGTAAAACCATTCACTGACTGAGATAAGAGTCAACGAGGTTGCTTACGTGAAATGCTCTAATGCAACGTTGTTGGCTAAAGATTAGTTTACCACAGAAAACACTTTTGACAAGTGTTGTGTGTTTGTCAGTTAACGGAAAAAAGACCATATTTCACTCTACATGAAATGTGCTCATTTGGTGGACTCTGTTCCTACTTTTAATGACTCGCGAAAACCGTGAAATTTATTGTAGGTCATGGGTAGGAGGACTTCTCAGAAGCATCTATTGTTTGCCTGTTCACTTTGACACCTTTTGTTCTTCCAGTAGTTTCTAAGGAAAAAAATTAACTTTTTAGCCGAGGGACCCAAATGTAAAGGAACTTCAAAAACTTCAAAAGTTCAGGAAAAGAATGAAAATGACTTGTTCAGCCAGACTGAAGATTATGCTCACAATTATGCACTTTGACTAGACAAACGTAATCAGAAATTTATGTCATAGAAACGAAACAGAGGAATTGGACGAAGATCAACGTGCTCATCTTGAGTGAACTTAATGGACCTATTTGGAAAGAAGCAAAAAAAAATTAAATTAAGTTTTACTTCTAGCAGAAAATGGTTATTTGTTTTTTTTTGCTACCTCCATAATAGACCCATAAGCTGTGAAGAGTATAGAGTATGGCATGGTAATTGTTTTTAGGTACCAAGTTAGTAAAAAGCGTGATTTCTAGCTGGGAAAGGTACCTCAATACAAAAAGTTGAAAATCATTGCGTTAAAAAAATTTTAAAAGCACACAACTGAATTTTTACTTCAAGTTTTATTCCAGAAATAGTCCTTATTTAGATTCATAAAAGGACTGAATAAACTAAGTGAAAAAAATGGTTTGAAGTTTGAGAATTCAACTAATTTAGAAACCAAGTAAAAAAGATAATTTTGTGAAAGTTCACACGATCAGATAATAGAATGACGTTACTTGGAAAATTGAAATTCAGACTGATTCAAACTCTGATAAATCTAATTGTTCCAATTCAATCCAGAACGTCATGACAAAGTCAGACTAAACATACGAGAAGATGAAGCTCAAGAAGACCAATTAGTCATTTGGAGTAGGAAAATGGTTTCATATATGCTTCCCTTCTCATGTTCTCAAGTAAAAGGGAGAACCCTAGCAAAAGATTATAGTGTTACTCTGTAGTCATATATTTCTAATTGTATTTCAGTTTCCACCGCAAAAATGGAAAAAAAGCAACGTGTGTTGATATATACATTCCCAAACAACAGTTTTCAGACAGTGTAGACTGTGTATAGAACTATATGGGTGCGTGGTCAAGCTGATCTTTAGTTTGAGGTTGCATTCTTATGCAAAACAGTCTAAAACTTTTTTTCTGTAAAAGTTTTTTGATGTTCGATGATTTCTCAATCAAATTGACCTTTTGTTATCAAAGTGCTATCATGTGCACAAGTTTCGATGTTTTCACTCTGGACTTCCTAGCAATTAACTTGTCTAAATAGCCTCTCTCAATCACCCTCATCACGTTTTTCAATGAGTTGCCGCCAGCTTAATGGGCTTCGGCGTTCTTTTAATCTGAAAAAAGATCGAGGCAGAAGCGGAGAGCGGTGCTGGTAACCCAAGCCTCTAGTATTTTATAGGATCTAAACTGATGGACGTCTAAACACCTGACGAAAACTTCACAACCGCCTTCACTAGTGGCTACTATCATTCTTGCTCACAACCACTGGTGGAGACAGATGGCTAAAATTCTTGCTTTATTTTGCCTTGTACTTGTTGCAGTAGGCACGATTGTCCTGGCAGGTAAGGAAAAAAACAGGAGGATCTATATTCAATTGATCCTATTTCAGAGGAAAATATAACAATTTCTATCAGTCCAAATGCTAATCCAGTTCAAAAACCAATCGGTCATCAGATTTCTCTGGTATGCTCCGTCAAAGGTGATTTCCAAGAGAAGCCAGGAATGATTTGGAAGAAACATGGTGGACTCGATAGGTAAGTTGGACTATTCAAGTTAAGAAATCAGAATGAAGGAACCTTTCAGAACTGGAAATGTTGAAATCAAGAAGTTGGATGATCGTACTCTGGGACTCATCATTCGCAACTCAAGTGTTGATGACAGTGGTGTTTACTACTGTAATGCTCAAGTCGGAAGCAAAGTGTACATGAACAAGATGGATGTGATTGTTTTCGGTTCGTTTTATCAGTCATACTAGTCTGAACGTACATACTTTCAGAAGACATTGTGTTCCGTGACAAACAACTTCATTTTGGACAGGTCCTTGCCACTGCTTCAGTTAACATTTCTTGCGAAGTTTCTGCCAAGAAAGGTAGTGTTATCACTTACTGGACTCGCCATGGAAAGCAAATCTTGGAAGGTGAGATTGAGGGTATTTCGAATGAAAGTAGTAAAGAACTTCAGGTGGAAAGCATAAGTTCTACAATGGAGGCTCAATTCTGGAGATTCAAAACTATCAACCAGAGCAGGACGCTGGCCAATATACATGCGAGGTAAGACACGCCTCCCGAGCTCAAGAAATCCAGATAATACAAATAGAGAGTGAGATGAAATAATGATGGGTCTTTATCATTTCCACTACAATTAAAATGTGAGAACTTGCGTCAATATGGCTAGAATATTTTGTATAGCAATTGAAGACAACTGAAGACAAATGGAAATAAGCCACACCCACCCTATGCTTTATCATTACCAGGAAGATGGATTGTCGGTTTCCGAAAAGGAGAGAATTTACGATGTGTGATGAAAAATGAGTGAGCGCAGGCTCATTTTGATTACTTATGGGAGAGATACTATCTTCATGCTTCTTAAAGAGCCGACAGTTTTAACTACCTCTTCTAGAGCTATTCAATGTGAGAACTACACGGGGGAAAAGAAACATTGGATTGAAGTTCACCATTATTTGTAAACTTTACCAAAGAGGGAAAGCAGTTTAACCAGTCATTATAAAGTTCTTAGAAATGTGAACCAATCTGCTCTGAACTCAACTGAACATTACAGGTTTTCCATGTGAGCAGTGGATCATCCAATACTAAGACTGTCACTCTTGGAACTGCTGGAGAGAAAAACTACGTGGCTTGTCAACAGATGTGCAATAGCTTCTGCACCGATGTTCACACCAAGATCTTCACGAATAACTAATTATTTTATGAAGTATTACTCGAATTTTTTTTAAACTTTGAAAATGACTGATTTCCGTAAATATATAAATGTGTCTTATGAGTAGCGGGAAGGACATATGTGTTAAGCAAACACAGCATGATACTGATCTAATGCGCGGAGGACGTTGTTTCAAGTTACCGCAAGCTGTCGTTAGTGTCACGCGGAAAGGTCACTCTCCCTCAGCTGTCACGCAATTTTTCGAACAATTCTATGGAACGCAGACGCATCAATGTCCAAAAGAGGAACATGAGAAATAGTTTATTGGTCCAAAAATTAGACGAGTATCATCGAAGAATTGGCAGTTGAGTCACTCCCACATACATCTTTCTCCTGAATCTGGATAAATCCCTTCAGCTTTTTGTCGAAGATAATGATAGCATTTTGTAGCAGCCCATATTGCACCAATGCAAATTACAATTCCAAGATATATGGATATCACCATCAACATTTGATCTGAACAAAGATACTTGATATAAAACTGCTCAGAAGTTTTGGAAATTCACCAAATTTTTGATAGAATTTCTGTCTCCGAAAAACAATTGTATAGTAGAGAACATAATTGGCGAGAATGAAGAAACAAACGCATTGCGCTATCTGAAATGAACTCATTTTTCTTTTGTATATTTTTTCGAATACATACTTCAGATACTATAAATGGAACTAGTAAGGCAGCTTTGTCATAATAAAGCCCAATCATCATGAGAATGGCCACAACCTGAAAATGTTTAAATATCCTATCAGATTAGGATCTCAGTACATTCAACAATGTAATGATTCAAAATAAAGACTCACCGTATTTGCAACAATCAAAAAAATATCTAGCCATAAGTTGACAGTATATACTCCGAAAAACATGCATATTGTGGAAAAGATACAAACAACTAAGGCTGAGATCGACACGTAGAAACAAGCACGCTGAAATATTTCTATTTGTTTATCTGATACTGCTAACTGTCAAATTGGTACCTTAACGTGAACATCTCCTCGACAACATTTGTACGAGCTTCCCTCGTCTTCGCCTCCAATTTCATCCTCGAGAATGATTCGAGTTCCTGAATTCATAACGGTTGTTATGAAGTGTGTCTTATGCTCACTCACCTTCAAGACAAAGGCAACAACTAATTTCCATCAAATTTCATCACACCGCCATAGATCTGACTTGACTGGGCGGAGGAAGTGGAAGCAGATCGTGTAGTTTTGAGGCGTCCTATGTATGATAATCTGAAATTCAGAAAAATAGAACAAAAGTCGTCATGCATTAGAGAAAAAAGAGGGACTTTTTGTCACAGCAGTAGAAGAATCCTGTGATGACGAAATTTGAGACCAATCCACAGTTTCAAAAAATCACTTGTGAAGAAAACGAGAGATAGATCAGTGAAGAAGATTTTACAGAAGACACATCAAAATATTCGAAAAATTGTTGAATATTGTCACTATTTGAATCAGCAAAATGATATTTCATGGACCGGAAACACTAACTATAGTCAAAAGAGTTGAGAAATGTGCGAACACAAATTTTCAAAATAAAAATTTTCAGTTTTCTTATCACTTCTTGACGACAATATTCAGGAAGTAAAAAACGATCGGAAAAATTCAACCAGGTGTAACGGATATAATCTCTTCAAAGAGAGTATACAATTTGAAAACGAGCGAGCGCATTTCGAACATAAAAATCTTCGAAACGAGAGAGGGGCTAACATAAGCCAAAAAGCCATCGATAAAAACTGGATTCGAGACAAAAAGTGGGTAGTGAAAGAAATAATTCAGATGTAGTAACACATGTCTGGTTGGAGAAGCACGTACCGAATTCAATCCATATATCATATCATGTTGCTTTGCCGGCAATATCACATTTCACACAAAGTTTCACAAAGGCTCACGGAATAAATGTGAGTTTTCGTTTCATGGCGATTGTTCAAAACGAAAATGAAAAAGACATAATAATCTAAAGTCTAGACAAAATTAGAACAGAAAACACACAAACTACGTGAAAACCAAAGCAAAGAAACGTTTCAGTTGTAAAAAAAGATGAAAAGTGTGAAAAAAAGTGACACACTATGATGAGACTGGCGAGACGAAACGTCTGAAATGATTTGATGGGACAATTGTGTCTCCAATAATTGCACTTTCTGCCGTGAGAGTGTGAGAAGATCGACGGAAAAAACGGACCTGCCGATGAAATGCGAATCGGTCTCATTTTTCAATTCCGACACCAAGATTTTAAAATATAGCAACAGAAGGTAGGGAGATCTCGGATAAATTGATAATCAATGGAGAGGAAATGGTGAGAGATAGAAAGTCGGCATCTTTCATTCAGAAGAAAAAACTTAAAGTGAAATATGAATGAGAAAGACAAAAAAAACAACGACGTCATACATTTCCAGCAATAACCCACCTACAACTGAAGAGACGCAAAACATGTTTCGAAAGAAAAAAGGGTTTTCGAATGATCGAAGATCGAGAATGGGTTTGGTTTTCGAGTCGGAATGGGGTTTCGGATTCCATTGTTGTGGGTGGGCGGTAGAAGTAAGAACACTGAAAACACCTGAAAACATCATTTAGATCCCGGCTCAAGATATTTGCGAAGACTAGTAAATCCAATTAACTTGCTAATGGATTGGCACCTTCACCGCTTCATCATTCGTTAGCAACTGAGTTTTACAATAGTTCCTGGTAGCTTTTTTCAACGTTTCTTGATCATCTGCCCAAGATTTTACACCACAATGACAAAGTGTCGGGTCATTAATATACACAATGCAAAGTCGAGCCACCTGAGACCAAGGCCATCTTTTCTCTCCCAACAGCAGCGCCAGATTATATGAAAGCAAGTATTGGTTCAAATTGTAACATTTATTTTTGAAATTCGAAGTTAAAATATCAATTGTATTTATTATCATAGTTGCGTATTCATAATCGTCACATAGTCATCACTAGAGTTGGACTGTAGAAAAATCGTACGTTTTGGATAGTGTTTCATAAATATCAACTGTTTTCTGTTCCAAATCTGCCAAACAAGCAGCGACATTGAAAATGGATGGATTGTTCTCCTCCTGAAAATCTTATTTGTCACTCGTTAAGGCTGATTTCCAAATAATACCTTGATCTTCACTAACTGTAGTTTGCAGCTGAGATAGCCAAAACCGGATTTGAACATAGCTGGAATTTCAAGTATAGAATAAACAAGATGCCTGAAAACTAACCATCCTCATCAGCGTCTGCACGATATTTTTCAATGAAGAGATTAGCAACTTGAAGCAAATCAGATGATTCCGCAGAGACTAGACCTGTTATTTCGTTTTCATGAAGGCTTAATGCATTTCTAAAACATGATATTACCGTATTGGTCCTCAACCATTAGCTTGCTTGTCTTGTCGAACAAAACTGAAATGGTTTTGGACGGATCGGCTCTAACTGATTCAATAATTTCCATGTACACTAGACAGTTGCAACATTTCCGCGTAGCTGTGAACAATTTGCTAAACAACTGGGCACATTTTGTGAGCTCTTTTCTCTTGGCCTCGGCAATAGGAAGCTGAATTATGATGTTTATTCACATCAACAAAGACGAATCACTTACTTTTTGGATGTTAATGTTACGGAAGTACCACTTGATACGCTTGTAGATCACTGAAGAAAGTCTGTTGCGAGAGATAAGAACTACAGTAACCCACAAAAAATTTCCATCTGGTTCCTTTTCTTCTTTTCTTCTAGTTGTTGGCACGTGCATTTTCTCTCAGTTTGATCACTCTTGCCTGCATCATTGGAACTTTGATCAAACATGGACTTTGCGTTGGCTGGTATCGAAACAGCGAACTCGTTACCTCTGTATAATTTTTCTTTTATTTAACCAAGTTATGAAAGAATTACGGTTTGTTAGTGAGAACTCTCCCAAGAATGTGTTTCTGCCAGATTTCATTCATGTTATCATGAGCACCATTGTTCTCAGAGGCTTGTTCATCTCTGCCGTTCCTACAACATTCTTTATTCAACGTCACTACACTTTATTCGAACCCACTTTGTAAGATTCTTGAACTCAAACTCCAATAGAGTGCATTTCGGCGACAAGAACTCGTTCAAAATAGTTCCTGCTGTTTTGAAGTCCATGTTGTCCACAAAATTATCATATTCCCCCAATATCTCGGTGAGGTGACTTCTACGCAATCCCATGAAGTACTTGGCCGACTCTGTAACACAAACCACACTCTGAAATGTGACTCACTTGAGCAAAAATACCAATTACGTCGCTCTCATTCTTCGCGACTCTCCTATAATCAGATGCGTAGTCAACAACGCCACAAGTTGGTTGGAGTTCTCTGTTTGATTTCTCTTCCGTAGACATAATTGAACAGAACTATGATTTCACCAGCCTAAAATAACAACAATGATGGTAAAGAAGAGAGAAGAAAAGAGAAAGGCGGTGTTTCGACTGAACAAAAAGTTTGATATGAAAGTGGAGAAGTTCTCAATCAGCGAAATGGATAAGGAAACTCGTTTGACGTTTCGCCTCCTTATCAACCACATAAACGACGAAAAAAAAGACTGAATGTTGGATCTGATAACGGGCAATCGGTTTGCGACCTTTGAATCGATGTTCAAAAGAATAGATGACAATTTTGTGTAAAGCGACGTTGCAGATAAAGGAATTCATCCAAACAATAAGAAACCAATTAAGGCATTTGATTTATTAGCGAAAAAGTTGACATAATCAGTCAATTGAGTTGATACTCAGAAAAATTAGGATAAATTTGAAAGAGGGATTATTGCAACTGGTGTAGTTTTTTTAGTTTGAAACATTGGGTGTTTGTTGTAGAGTGCCAAAATACTGCACTGAAAAAAATCGGTTACTGGGGAGCGAACAAGGATGACGTAGGCGGAAGTTGCCGGATAGTACAAAGAGACCACCTGAAAATATTTCTTTCAGAATATTCCAGTGATGATTGTGATTACCGTCAAAATTCCGTGAAACAAGTATGGTATTATCATGGCAAATGTAGTGTAATACAGGGACTTTCCAGCGGAGTCAGTGTAGACTCGTCGACCAGCACTAAAAAACAATGAGGTTTTGATTCGCCATATGTACTCATAGAATGTCAACTCACTTGGTAGTTTTAGCCATTTTTTTACCCAGATATATAACGCCAATGTTGAAAAGAACAATAAAAGAAGCTCCCGTAATAGTGAGTGGAACAAAGAAAGGGTCATGTCGTTGGTCGGTTCCGGCGTAGGAGATGTAAACAGCACCAAAACTAAATGGATGGTCCCATTGACGACAATATCCAACTCCTTCAAACATAAAAGATGAAGCATAGATTCCGAAACATAGGATAAACACATAACCACAGAGTAAGGTCCATGCTGTGATCTGTTAAAATAATAGTTGAGAAAAACCGTTATATTATGCAATTCATTTTGAATAGGCTAATTGAATTTTTGAAGTGATTTACTTACCTTTTTATATGACAGAGGAATAAAATGAATAATGAACCGCGTGACGCAGAATAATAAAGAAGATCCCACCGACAAATATGTTGAGATGAGTTGCAGTATATATAGACTTATTAAAAATTTGTTTGGTTCACTAGACGCACACCATACAGTTAGTAATCCCGTGGATGGAAGACGAAAAACGAGGGTGTCAAAAATGCAAAGAGATAAATTCTGGAAGCTACAATTTTCAATAAACTTAGCTGTAAATTGCTTACCGAATATCCCATCATCATCAAACTAGTGAACGGGACCAGATGGAGTGTTGCTTTCGATTTTGATTTGCAATACATGTAGCACATTCTAGCAAGTGTGAAAAACTGATATGGGATTGCAGGAAGCAATAGGCCAAAATAAACAGTTTCCCAGTTAAAGTTGTACTCATATTCTAAATACTGCGGTTTGTTATGAATGGAGTTAACCATCTCTGTATGCATTTCAATTTACTGATTTGAAGAGCCAATTGAAGTAAATGGAGACGAGGTATAAGACGAAATGAGGTAAGGAATGAGGTAGAAAGTGGTTCAACTAAAAACAACGAACTCGATAATAATGATAATGAGCTATCCTCGAGAGCCCATTGCCTGTTTTCGCTGATTTACGTGAGAAGAAGAAAAAGAGAAAGAGAAAGAGAAGCAGATTTAACTCCGGGGAATTGAGAAATACTCTGAATCACATACATCAGATAGAGTTATCCCATTTTGAGCATATAACATAGATGAGACTCAAATTATAGAGGATTTAACGGAAAGGGAAAGAAATAATTGCGGTTCGAAAAAAAATGGCATGTGTACATTTTTTGTTTTGCACGTATTCAGTGGAATACAAAAGTGTGATCTTACAATTGGAGGGAGAATCCACCACGTTTGACTCAGAGAATAGGAGTACGGTAAAACCTTGAATTTATTTAACGGAATGGGTGAAGTTCTTCGATTATCACAGGAAGACATTAGTTTTGTGAACAAGGTTTCGCTTTGCTATGATAGAATTAGCACCTTCTCGGCACGCATAGAATGGGCCTGTAGGAGTTTAGAGTCCACAACGAGAAGATCACACTCGAAATACCAAATAGACAGGTTTAAACAGACCGTTTCTCTTCTTCCACTCAGATGTGGAACATATCGTTATTGTAAGGCCATGAGGTAAAGTACAATGGAACTTTCAGAATAATGATGGTATCTATATGAGTGTGTTTAGGATAATGGCATCATTATGAGCGTTTACAGGAATATTTGAATATTATAGTAGGAAATCTGTTTATCTTGGCAAATCTGGAAGGCAAATTTATTTTATAGTTTCAAGTTTCAATGCAATAGTTATATTTGAAATTGTTTCTCACTCTGATTATTTTACCAATATATGATTCTACATATATTTTTCTTTTTTCTTCCTTTGTTCTCGTTAGAACTGACAACGTTTCGATATACAAGTCAGCACCCACAGAATTCTTCTCTTTTCCCATTGTGTGCCAATAGAGCGCGTTTGCGATACTCTCGGACAACAGTGCACGCGGAGTGCCTTATTTTGACAGTTGCCTCTTGCAAAGGTCGGATTGCGCACCCCTCTCCTTATTTATCGATTTTCTGCTATTCGAGATGTCGTACCAATTGGAGAGAACGTATGGGCTGAAAGCTGAGCATTGGTATCGTCCGGAGGTAATTTTTCAAAAATAATTCTTTAAAAATATATTTATATCTTAAATATTCAGACAAATTTGTCCAGTCTTGCACAGCAACACTTCCTCGCATCGACACCCGACAACCAAACTCAGCAGTTTCTCGACAACTCAAATGAAATCGCCAGCAACTACTTTTGGCAGGTGAGTTTCATCACATTTCGCCTTTATATACTATTTTTGTTTCATTTACAGACTGTTCGCAACATCGGTGTTATGATTTTGTCGGCGATGTACACGAAGACGGATATCAACGGAATGACCGGATTCGGAAACATGTTCCTTTTCAGTGAACATCAATTTGCCAAGTTCTTGTCAGTCGAGAGGTCTTCATGGAATGCAGCCAACAAGAAGGTATCTATTCCGAAATATAAAACAGATAATCATTCAATGAATATTTTCACAGGTTCTTGACCTTGGTGCTGGGAATGGAGACATCACTGAACACATGAGACCTTTCTTCGGCGACATTTATGCAACTGAACTCTCACCGGTAACCTTTTTTTGAGTTTTTTTCAGAAAAACAATGTTTTACTACAGAAAATGAGAAAACGTCTCTCGTCGAAAGGATTCATTGTTCTCGATGCTCTCGAATGGGCGAATACGGATATCAAGTTCGATTTGATCACAGCATTTAACCTTCTCGACCGGTAAAATAACAAAATTTCGACAATCACATGAATACAAGTGAATTTTCAGGCACTACTCCCCGAAAAAGTTGCTTCAAGACTTGTGGAACGTCTCACATCGCTCCAACTGCAATGTCATCGTATCGCTCGTGCTTCCAGTCAGTCATTACGTGGAATTCAACCCAAACGGAAAAAGTACACGTCCAGGTAGCTATCAATTGTGATACCAATTCATCATTTTGTTGTTTCAGACAATTACCTCAATGTGCAAGGCCGCACATATGCCGATCACGTCCATCACATGATTGTCAACGTTTTCAAGCCTGCCAACTTTGAGGTTGTAAGATGGACAAGACTGCCATATCTTTGTGAAGGAGATATGAACAATGTGAGTCAATTTTTTGCTGCCTTCCATCTTTAGAAAGTACCAGTCGGTCCACGCAGCCTAACGGCTGCTAAACCTCCTTCTCTACACCACCCTTTTGGGTATTACAGCGCCTGCGGCGCTTCTCAAATGGTTCAGAATATCGAGGTCTCCGAATTTGTTCCGGGAGAGAACAGTTAAAACATTTCTGATTTTCAGAAAAGATTTCAACGAATTTTAACAAAACCTCATCTTAGTAAAAAATTTAGTCTATTTTTTTTTTCTCTATTTGAACATTTTATACACTGACATTTTCTTTTAGCCTGGTTTGATACGAAAGTTCTGCCTCCTGGATTTTTGACTGTTCGGGGCAATGCCGCATCTCTTCGCGGAAAAAAACCCATCTCACTTTTTCTCATTTGTACCTGAAAGTGTTTCACAAAAACTGGCAAAAAAAACTTCAGGTAACATTGACAAATGAATTAGAAAATTTTTCTAGACAATGCACAAACGAATCATCTCCCACTATCATCTTCTACTATTACTAAACCACCGAAGATAATTTATTTTTGATCATGACAGAATTCATCTGTTTCAAGAAATTTTTGAAGATTTCTCGGAATTTCCGTTTGATGAAAATCTTTATCTGAAAGTACTCAGATTCCTTACTATTAGCAGACGAACAGATTTGTTCAATATTATCTAATCCACACTTCAACATCTGACTCGTCTCGTTCACATTCGTAAAAATGGAATACAGTAATGACCATAACTCTAACAACTTTGGCCTTTCAAAACATTTAAACGTGCTTCATGGTCTCAAAAATGCTCAGAAATGTTTAGACGTCCCTTGAAATCCTTAAATTGGCTTCAAATAATTAGTCTTCCCAAAAAATATCCGGGCGTCCCTTGAACACTGAAAAACCAAGAGTTGTGACACCTGGAAGTAGTGATTACCTAAAAACAAAAATGTCCTTGAAGCTTGAACGTTTTAGTGTTTGAAGGGACGTTCGAGTTTTCAAAGAGCATCTTAACTGAAATAGAGCCAAAAAAAAAGTTTATAAAAACCCACGCATTTTTCTAGACGATTTGAAGAAATGAATTCATTTGAAGAATGAAACGTTTCTATAACTATTTTTCCCGTGAACTGCTAATTCCCTATTTTAGAAATGAAAGGCAATGAAAGGCTTGAAAACCACATTTTTTCACGTTGTGACCTAGTTTAGAACTATTCTAATTTAATAAATAGACGGGCATCATCCGGGAAAATTTCCAATCGATCTGTGTAAATTTCATTAAAAACGGTTCAGTACAGAGGGCGCTAGAGTCGGCGACAGACGGACAGACAGACAGATCTGTTGAATATTATTAGTAAAGATTCTGTGAGCAGAATGCTCGCCGATATCACCAAAAACTATGTTACATGTCAAAACAATTACCACTCACTGATTTTATTACTGGAATTGGCTAAAACGTCCTAATTTTGCTATTTACAGTCCGCTTACTACCTCCCGGATGCAGTCTTCCTTCTCAAACCCATCGCGCCAACAGATGCAATCCCAACATCTGAGAAAACAACGACTCCTCAGCCATCAACTGCACGCACTGATCTTTAAACACCAAAATTCTTCACCCGATTTCCACACGAAAGTATTTTTTAATTTATCTAAAATTTTATCGCATCACACATTTCACAACGTTCTCTTCCCATTGATATCGCTGTTTATAAATATTGATATGGTTGTAGTAACGTATTGTTTTCTCTGGAGATTGGAATTTCAGACGACTCTTCTGACAACGAGGAGGAAGTAGGACACTTTCGGTAGACAAGGAAGTAACTTCAAGTTCTAATTGATATCTTGTAAAGTGTGACGTTAGAACGCTGGATGACATAAATCTATTGTGGTTTAAATGGTGGAGATGTTAGAATCTGATTTCAGTGGGGAGTGTTGGAATCATAACATAATTTCAGAAGCGCTTTTCAGAATAGGTGATGATAGAAAAAGGATTATGTTGAGATTATACATCGTTTCAGAAGCAAGCTGAATATGAATCTAGTGGCCTGTCATCAATTCTAACGGTTCAACTGTTTTTTTTTTTTGAAAACTATCTTGCCCAATTTCAGTTTGAATAGAAACACACGGCTAATGAATATAAGATTTCTTCTGACAATGCGATCCGGTAGATCTATAGGTAGTCGTGTATTGGTAAACCTCTTGTAAGATATTTCAAAGAAGGAACCGCAAAGTTCCTGCCCCGACGACCTCCGTTGAAAAACCTGTCAGCGTGAAGTGATTTTCCTTTAAACATTTTGAGATTATATCTGAAAGTGTTTTCTGCCTATCGGTTTTTTTTTTGAAACTAGTAGAGAGAGAGAAGCTTCGAGACTGATATAGCCTGCTCAGCACTTGAAAAATTGTTGACCAAAGCATATCGATAGTAATTTTTTGTTGAACTCTAAAAAATCACTGTTTGTCTACAAAAAACATCAAAAGACTGTGGGTTTTGTTTTTTTATTCTTTTATAGCTCGTGAATTGTGACATGACATTAAAGGCTAAAAAATTAGAAGATGCGAGAACGAGAATTATTACGGCTGTTGCTTTTTGCTTGAGAAAGACGTGATTCACAAGACTCATCACGAGTACGGGTTCTTGAAGAAGTTCTCGATCCGCTGCGACTGGAAGTAGTTGTGGTTCTAGGAGCTCTGAAAAAATATATTATTGTGTTCCTTTGAAAAAAGTAATTTGAAATCTTACGGAACTGTAAAATTGCATTATTTTGTGCATTTAAAAACCAAAGAAATCAAGCGGGGGAAAGGGTAAACAGATAGATAAGCATTGTGATTAAATCATATATTGAATGAAATGAATAAGAGCAAGCACGAAGAAAAAAATAATGGGGTTAGTGGTTGATGCTCATTTTGTTCATCCGCTCAGCCAGTGAGATTCTGAAAAGGAATTGCACACAGCACAAAAATCAAAAAAGTTCCAGCGGAAAACTTACGGTGTCTTGAGGCGTTGTTGTGGAGTAGACGTTTGTGGTTGTGGAGCGTCACGTTTGGCAGAGTTGCTTCTTCTGAACAACGGATTGTTTTCGAAATCATTTAACATCGAAAATGTCTCTTTGTGATAAGTAGAATCATGAGGTTTTATTTCATATCTTATTTCACTCTCGGATTCAAGCTTACTTGCTGGTTGGAGTCATCGGCGGAAGTGATGGACGCATTCCAGCAGACAACGACGTGTGTCTATTAGATGCTTGCGCCGTGGTTAGTTGAGATCTTGTCTCAAGAGATCTGAAAAAAACAAATAATTACGTTTAAATTCTCTAAACTCGAACAAAACACAACATACTTCCTTCTATTAGTTATTTCGTTCGAGTCGTCTCTACGTGCTCTCGAGAGACTTCCGTCCCTTCCTCTCGTTGTAGTTTTCCGTTCAGCAGATCCGTTTCTACTCGAAGACTCTTGTTTTCTTGCCTAAATCAAGAATGAAAGAATTCCTATAAATGTGAAAGCAAGCGCACTTCATGTTTTGAGGGCAGAGCTCGGTAGTTGTTGCTGGTGAGAGCACGATTTCCGGCAGATGATTTCAAACTCCCGCCTTGCTTTCGTGTTGCTTGCTCTCTGAAAACTCATTAGTCTTCAAAAGTCCTAGTTGTGGTATCATCTGTATGGAATAGTTACCTGCAAAATGGAATGTGTCTTTCAGCAGCTGCCGAATTGAAATTTCTGCTGCAGTACTCGCATTGTACATAATCTGAAATACGATGAAGTCTCGGATTGATCATTGATCATTTGAATTTTTAATGTCACAGCTTGTTTTTTGACAGGAAAACAACCTTTTCAGTGTTCTCATGCGTAGAACTAATGACGCAAACACATGAATTTCAAAACAACAGTGCATTTCATTTGATCTGTTATCAACTCTTGTGAAAGTCATCTTTAATTCTTTTCGTACGTATGAAGAAGTTGAGTAATTCAAATTTGTATATATTATGATCAGTTTCTGCACTAATTCACGCTTCATTGAAACTCAAGAGCGGTAATTGTTCTGCTCTCTTGCTCTATACCAGTTACATGAACACTAAAATATGCATACTTCTGCTTACACCACCCACACGCAAAACGAAACCTTGTGACCCATGTGAAACAACATAGTAGATCAGAAGATACATTAAACTCTCCACCTGCCCGTTAAAAATCTAATCTGACACATTTCAACTAACCACTTGGAACTGCAGTTTTTGGTGGTGGTGGCAATGGTGCCCCAGTTTTGAGTGCATAGTCGACACGTTTGGATGATGAAACCGCATCGATGAAATTGCCATGACGTTCTCGCCAGTTTGTCTGTGGCCTCGGGAACACCCCACCATTCTGGAGAATATGTAACACAAAAATAGTGGTTCTGATTAAACTGACACGTTACCTTAGCCTTCTCGTTTTGAGCCTTTTTGATTGCCGCATAGGTCAAGTCACTTCCAGTGGCACGTTGTTTACCGGAGTCGAATGGCTTACGGTGGAGAGAAGCGAGCTTCTTACATGCTGACTCATGTTTCTCCTGAAGGAACCAAGAAACATCAAAAAATACAGAAATATTGATTCAATGTAATTTACCAAGCTAGACTTGATGAATCTGCGACCACAGATTGGGCATGGAAAGGTTGGCTCATTTGGGTCGACGTTATCTAAAAACAGGAAATGGCGGGAAATTATTATTCTCACTACATGAAACTACACGTCATCTATTATGACTACAAAACTTACCCATATTGAATATCTCAAGAAGAAAGAAAGTATTCGGGCCTGTGAGGTCTCGCGCTTTCACTAATAATAACGGCAGTAGCCCCCGTAAGAGTGGTCACACAAACACAACCGGGCTTCTCGTTGTTTCTAGGCGAACTGGTTGCTATGCGGGACTCGGCGTGCCGAGCATGCACATCGCAAGTAGGACAGCCAAATTGGAGAGAAGAAAGAGCGGGATGTGAACTAGTGCTCGTGGAGCATGTCCGTTTACTGAGATGCAGTTGTCAAGGGAGCTTTTTGAAAAATGAAAGAGAATGGAGTAGACAGGAGAGCAGTAAAAAATATGGTCATAAAAATGGATTAGCTAAAGGAAACAGAAAAAGTTAATATGAATAGAAATCTTAAAGTACATCACAAGTACAGGATGCACAAAACATGAATAAGTTTTTTTTTCAAACTAACCTGTGTAGTTGTATTGAACTTTTGGCCAAAAGGACATAAACCATTTGATTATTATGTGCTTTTATTCATAAGTATCACATTTTTTGAAGATCCATCTGAAACTGATACTCCAGATGAAATATTTTTTTTCTATTTTTTGAAGATTCAATAGAAAATATATCTAGTTTCATAATCAGTTTTCGTTTTTTTTGTGTTCATTCATTTATTGTTTTCAACTAATCTGAAAATGACACTATCTCCGTTTATCTTGAAGATAAAAATTTCAAATAGACTATGAACGTAGCATGTGAGATAAGCATCCAGACAACTAACTATTGTGTTCTCTTTCCAAACTTTGTTCATGCAAATCAATCATCATATTCGTTAGAAACAATAAAACACAAAACCGAAGTTGGTAAGCCAGGTCAATTGAGCTGGTGAGCCTTCTACAACTCCCTCCCTCTCTTTTCAATAATTCAAATATCTCAAACTCTTTTTTTGTGAACTAATAACTGGGAGGTTTTCTCTTCTCTCTCAATAGTTTGTTGAGTGAAATTTGAAATTTTCTGCACGACAAGTTTTCACCACTTCCCTCAATACTTGCGTTTGGTCTCAACAGGCGGCGTCAAAATGTTTTTTGACGTGAAATAGTTCATAAAAGTTTCATTATCCAGAATGCAAGCAAAAACAACTAGTTCGCCGGGGCGACAACCAGTTTGCTTATTTTTTCTTCTTTCATTTCGAAAACATTGCGGATTTTTTTCAAAGAAGACGTATGTAAACTAGAAAGATGTGAATGAAGTAGCACTTGGAATCACGGGTGAACATATTTTCATATTTTCACACATGTCAGATTTTCAGAATGTTCGTCTGGTTTTTCAGTTTTTCACAGATGTACATAAATTTCCGATGCTTCTTCCGGAAGGTTGGTTCAGTCTTTTTTTTCATTTTCCTTCAAGAAGAAATGAATGCATATTTACTCGGTTTCGTTTTCTAACCAGATTTCATATATAATATAATATAATTCTTTTACTTCTCCTCTCAGCCACACGTTTTTCTTTCAGTTTTCTTATTCTTGATGTTCAAAAAAGACTCCGTTCTGATCATTATTCAGCATTCAGTTAAAATTCCCATAATCAAAGATGATGTGTTTTCTTTTTTTCTTCTTTGCCACTTTTATCCACTCTGAATAGAAGAAAAGAATGAGTAACATGATTGTGAGTGCGAGTGTAGAACGAATAAAGAGAGATATCTTTTGTTGTTTTGTGTGTGGTAGACTGCTTTTTTCACAAGTCCACAGCAAAAATTTCGCTTCTGGAGATTCGGAGGCAAAAGAGACTGAGCTGGTTAGTTAGCTCTTTTTTGATCCGGTCCATTTTTATTCACACCAAAAAATGTTGTCTTCAATGTGACGAAATTTGTTAATCGAGTTATCTGAAATGGGATGATCGTATCCGGTAGAACGCCCCAAAAGTTGAACCAATGTCATCATTTTTCTACTCTTCCTGTTTTGAGAAGTTTTAATCCTAATCCTTCACAAAGTTCCACAGAACTCACAAAGTTCAAATAACCAACAATTTTTCAACCCACTTGATTGAAGAACGCTTCTTGCAAATTATTAGTCTTTGCCGCTGGATCCGCTGAAACAAATGACTTCCTCGTAAAGTGCTTTCCGTTTTTCATACTTCCTCATTCTTTTTCTGTTATTTTGCAAATCTTTATAACACAAACAAATGCAACATTTATTCTCTGAGAACTGTGATGCCAGAAAATCATTTCACCAACTTTGAATACAATTGACATTTGTCAGTTTTCCTAAAACTGGATGCTAAGAATTCAGAGGTGAGAAGAACTTACTTCTTTTTTTTGAATCTTGATGAAGTATTCCATTTATTGAGCAGTGTCTTTTTCTCTTCTTTTTTCTTCCCACTTTACTATATTATATACCAGTGCTAATTATTCCACAAACTCTCAGAAAATTGCCGTGTTTATCTAGATCCCTACAAACTTCTCCTCATCATTCTTTATCCGGTTTTCTATTAATCATAAAACACCGTGTTTAGAAGCAATATGCATATAATCCGGCTTTGAAAAAATCACATAAATCTTTTTCCATTCTCAAAATTCTCAATTTTATCACATACAATTTATATAACTTCCCTCATCTTGACTCGTTTCAAACGTTTTTTTTTTCTCTTCATTCTCAGATCGAGTGTCGATAGTGCTCTCAATTATTTCGAAACACTCATTTAGTCATTCTAACACGCATTTCTTTTTATCTCGACTTCTCACAACCCGTACATTTTGTTCCGCTTGAATTTGTGCTTTTTAATTGCGTCGGAGATCAAAATCCAATAAATATTAGATATATTGCGACAAAAACGTAAAACGTCTTCATGAGAAGCACACCACCGGAATAAGGACTTGCACAAGTAATTATTCCTGCTTCGACATGGTCTTGGTCTACACATGAATCTACTCACCAGCATCAGCATTTTGCTGTTGGCAGGTTAGTGAATAAATAAAATACATTTAAAAAAATTTTGAGTGAAGTTAAAAAATTAGAACACCCAGATAACATTTTCCAGTTATTTCAACTTCTGCTCAGTACTGCACAGCTGTCTGTATGACTAAGTTCCACAAGTCGATTGCTGAGATAACAGGTATCGGTAGGTTCATTCACTGGTCATGTTTCAAAACGCTTCTTTTCTGTAAAACCGAATGCTTTAGTTTTGTGGGTCTCCTGTTGCATGACCATCCTTGCAAACATCTGTCTTTACACTTATATTTTCATCAAATACATTTCAGGTTCGTCCGAAACAACAACCATGTTGGCTCCATTCCATAAGATTATCGCCAGCACTGAAGACAATCGATCAGCACATAAACAAATCCGCTCTCTTTGCACGTAATAACTTCTTTCTTCTTTCAAAATCAGTATAAATTTGAATTCAGGCGAGTGAAAAGCTGGGAGACCTGTGTTCGTTCATGTTCACGGGACAGCGCACGAGCAATTCTTCTCTCCTCTATGGACCAATGGAAGAAATTCTGTGCATTGATGCGAAAACCTACAAGAGGTGTGTTTGGAACACCGCAAATAACAACCATATTTTCATAATTTTAGCGTCGAACGAGTACTTGAATTGTGAAAGGGATCATCAACAACAAGTTAGCAAGCACTGTGATGTGTACATGCCTACCACATTTACTATTACCGTTTTTTGCAAGTAAGAGGTGAAAACAGAATACCCCGACTACATATTCTATTTCAGATCGCTGGAAAAATACCGGGATTGCTCCGACCGTTATATGCATCAGTGTTCGGACGAGGCGTTCATAGTGAAAAAAGCGATAGACGACGCTATACAGAATAGTTTTGCCAAAGTACTCAAATTCGCAACGAATCGGATACGATTGCCACAGAGGTGAGCAACTTGATTTCGAACAATGTTTGGAAAAATGAGTGACTTGCTCTTTATTCCTGAGCAACTGACTGAGACCGGCTACATTTTTTTTTGAGAATTAATGAAAAATCAATCAAATTCCTAATTAAAAACAAAGCAGTAAACTATTCAGACAACTTAAATTATTAGAGAATTATTCGAAACTAACGATTTTAGAAAAAATCAATCTTAATATTGTTTTAGGTGTAACATGTATCATCGAAGTCATCATTATAACAAGCAGCGTGGCGAAATCAATCATAAACCAATTATCATGTCAACAATGAGCACCGTCACCTCAGCAGCAATTACCACTTCTCCGGGAATTTCTGACGTCTTTGCACCAGAAATTGAAATGTCGAAAATAGAAAAGGCGGAGAATCCATGTGATTGTGAAGTGAAGCATTGTCCTCAAAAGTGTCTCTCCACACTCGTTTCCGGCACAACAACTGCATTGGCAACAACGGCGACGACGACGACGACGACGATTTCTACTTCTTCCGCTTCCAACAGCAGCAACATACCGCCTGAAAACTCAAAAGAATCTCAACTTCTCGTCAACTCATATCCCTCGATCTTTCAATTCTCAATGATAATCTTTCTTATCACAATTCTTGTAGTTCTTTGATTTTTTTATGAATAATAAAGTACAAATTATCGACATATGTGAGATGAGGTCAGTGGAATGTTGGTTACAACACAAAACATTATAATACCCAATGAGAAACGTCTTAATATAAGACAAATATGAACATAACAAAACACCTCGACACTTTTCCACGTAACAGACTAGAAAAATAATTTGATATAAATGACCCAAACTAATGATCATAAACAGGCAATGGATGGCCTTCCGTAGTGAAAACCCATTTGTCAAGAGGCAAAACCGTTTGGTCATCTCCGAGAAGCAAGTAGAGATATTTGAATGTCTCTCCCAGCAAAAATGACTCCATTGAGTCTCTATATTTCACATCGATCTTTTTCACATTCACGACTGACGAATATCCTCCAGTTGGAATTCTCGCGTACTTCTCGATAGCTTGGAATGCAGCCCAACCCCACTCTTGATACTTTTTGTCACCTGAAATCATCGATGATGTGTGAAAATCTTTGGAAATATGTGAGACCTCATGAAGAAAACCTAAATTTTCACAAACTAACTGTCATTTTTTGTTTCACTTACCAGTAAATCTGTAAAGGTAGAACCATCCTTCAATTGCTTCTGGTCGGAGTAGACAATGAGCATCCAGCGGCTGAAATTTAACCCTGAGATGAACATCACTCATTATTCTTCACTAACCTTCACATATAAATCTTCTTTCCCTGGAATCATGTTGAAATGAGCAATTTCTGGTCCCAACCCGGTCGGATTATC
Source organism: Caenorhabditis latens (assembly GCA_002259235.3). Lineage (NCBI taxonomy): Eukaryota > Metazoa > Nematoda > Chromadorea > Rhabditida > Rhabditidae > Caenorhabditis > Caenorhabditis latens. The sequence goes on along the minus strand of CM056097.1, from coordinate 14,293,233 downwards.
GTACATGTTGTGGCAAGTCTCTCCAATCTTCTCGGCCATATCCAAATGTTTTTGTGGGAAACCATTTTTACTACCCTGTGATAATGTTCCTGCGATAAAGCAGACGAGATGGTCCTGAAATATGTCGATGAGTTTCCAAATTGATTGAAACCCAAAAAACCAACCATCTTGGGTGAATACGTTTCTCCACTTAGCAATTCTCCAATAAAATACATTTTCTTTGGCTCTGAGTTTCTATAAAGATACTTTTCCATCGCTGTCATCGCCTTTCCATAATCTTCTTTCAACCTAAACACTTAAATTAGCATGATTTCATACACCAACTCTCACCAGTCAATCGTCTTCCCAGTTTGGATCCATTGCTTGAACAAATACTCGTAATAACTGTCAGATCTTGCTCCAAATGTAATGGTGGAGCCTTCTGCAATAACAATTATACAAATGTATGGTTTGATACTGATTTAACATACTTTTAAAATTTCCCGTATTTGCATTGATGAACATTCCACACAATCCTTCGTGAGTTTCGCATCCGATCTTGTGAATGTGCTTTGAGACGTTAAACGACAAGTCTTCGTAAGTGCTGTTGCCACTGGCTCTAGACAAAGCTCTGTATTCCAGTTGAACAGTTGTGACTTCCGATAGAGATGAGTCTGCTCCCCATTGTGGATTTGTTGCAGTTCTGAAATTTATGAGTTGGTCAGATTGTTTTTCAACTCAGGCTTTTGACCACCTACCTCTTTAGCAAGTTGACATCACTATACGGAATTGGAGACGGCGATTTGAATGCAGATAGCAGACGGTCACCCAAATCAACAGATTTCTCGAGGAACATTCGATTACCAGTCAGATAGAAAGCACTCATCATTCCACCCAAAACACGAATTGTGCACTCGAAGAAGTTGACCATTCTGTCCTTTTCAAACGTCAGCTTATTCTGAATCCAGTCGGTGGCTTCAGCGGCTTCTGAAACAAGAATAATTATTTTCTGTGTGTAATGTGAATGAGTCAGTCACCTTCTTCAAGACCCATAACAATTGCCGTATCCAGTCCATCCACAATCGTCAATCCAGTATCGAACCAATCATTGTAAGACTGAAAAGTTATTCAAATCATTTCATTTTTCATCTTTCATAAACTAACCTTGCTAACTGGTTTCAATGTATCGTGTCCCCATGCATATTTTTTGTAACCGAGCCATGAGTGCTGAAATGCTTTCACAACTGCTCGTTGACGGTCGTTGGTGGGTCCTGAATAACTTTATAAGCTTCTTTTCTTCATTTGTAATGTCTTACCTGTGAACTTGACCACATTCTCATGGTGTTCCGCAAGTTCAATTTTGTCGTTTTGGAGCCGGTCGGCAGACTCGGGAAGTCTTTCCAAATCAACATGATCTTCGTTGAAGTCGTCGTTTTTCTTCTCAGATTTATCTGCTCTTTCATTCTTTGCGAAAATGACTTGCTCGTTGATTATAATCTCCTCTTGATTCTAAATATTTCAATTTTAATAATTTTTTGCAAAAGATTCTCTGCTCACCGAAATGTAAGACTCTTGGGTTGATGACCTCCTTCCACTGCTGATTTTAACTAAAAGGAAAAGTGCAAACAAGAGAGTGGTCGCGATGCATACTTTGACACCGATACTTCGTGATGAAAACCACTGAAAAAAAATTAATTGAGTTTTCATATCAAAACTTTGAAAACTTACATGACGGGCTCGAGTTCTTATTCTGCGAAAGGTGTAGCCACGTGTATTGTCTGTATGGTAAAGCGGTAAACCAGGATCATCTCTTGATAACCGCATTTCAGTCAATTAACCCTGAAAATAACTTATAAAGCTCATCATAAACAAGAGTGTGACGAAAATATGAATTTGGAGAACGGGAAAAAGAAAAATCAATAAATGTTTGTACAAAAATAAAATAATTTTGTTTTATTGTTTTAAATTTTTAATAATTCGGGGAAAATTGACATATGTCTGAGAAGAAAATCAGAATTAAATAAAAATAATAATTCTACAGAGAGAAAAAGGAAAATGCGCCTAAGATTTACTGACGCGTTTAGCGTCGCTTGGCACACAATTCGTGGGAGAAGAAGGAAAAAGAAGGAAGAACCACGTAGAAAGCGTTTGCATTAGTATGCAAACAGCCTTGACCGAGAAGAGAAGCCAAGGAAAAGATGAAAACAGAAGTTTTTACTTTTTTGCAAAGTTTTCGAATTTCAATTAAACTATTTGAAAACGTTGGTAAATAGTTGAACTTGTTTGGGTATGTCTAATGTTACGTCAAGGAAGACCAAAGAGTGACAAAAAAGAAACTCAGGCAACTCAATATCAATCTAATTAGACGCGGCATCAGTTAGATTCGCTTGAATGTTGGCATGATTAGATTAGTGCCGCGTCTAATTAGATTGATGAGCAATCTTGTAAGATTAATGCGCCGTCTCATTAGATTGATGTGAAATCTTGTGTAACTAGTCAAAATATTTGAAAATTTTTTAGGTAAAAAGAAATAGTACATTTATTCAAATAAAAAATAGAGTTTTTACAATAGAAATGTACAAAAAATATAACAGAAAATAAAAATTAAAAATTAGTCGAAAATCCATTGCAAGTGGAAAATGACAAAGTTGTTCTCTGTCCGGCTGCTGTCCATTGTCGTCCACTCAGCGAATTTTGCTGTAAAATTAACGAAATTATCAAAAACTGTTTAATTTCTGAACTCACAAAAGAATCTTCGTTCGAAGCTTATATGGAGAGTGCTGACGTTGAAGAAGTAGACGATTACACCTGAGCAAAGAACTATTTTTCACTGTTAATTGTAAGAGAAGCAATCCGCTTACCAATGAATTTATTCACTATTTCATCGCAATGTTGCTTTTTTTCCAAACCAGATGGAAGTTGTGGAAGACTGAAGAGTGCAGTTGAAGACTTGAGGAGCCATAGAAACCGAAAAATACAATTTTCAATAGTGGAAAATAATGAAAAAGTCGGTAAAACCGCAAACGAAATTAGTTCGCAACGGTTTCACACTTCCGATCCATAAATAGGTAATTAAAACTTAGAAAAAAAACATTAAAATAAAAATAGAAAGAAATTTTGCGCGTTTTGTACTGACTTATTCGTGGATCCTGGCGCGAACGAAGTTTGCGCAAGCAAAATCCACTAATCTAATGAGATTGAGATTAGATTGATGCGGTTGTAGGATTAGACTGATATTGAGTTGCCTGAGAATGGAGTAGAGAGTAGTCTCGAGAATGGACATGATGATAATTCATAATTTTCCATTCGACAATTTCGATATGACAAATTTCCAAGTACATGCACAGTGCATTGGACGATAGCATTGTTTGATCGAGGTGAGGAGTATACACGGGAACCAGAGCAAATTCGAGTCGAAACAGTTGGTATGTTTATTCAGAGCAATATAATAATTTTCAATAAAAATCTTCCATCAAACAAACGGAGTCCAGAATGGGTTTACTTCAACAGTGAACTCACTCTGGAACGCCAAGTATAAGCAATACATTTCTTAGTAGCTAGTTTTGAAGTAAAACAGAAGTTGAAGAGAGTTGTGCGCGTCGAAAGTAGTTTTTTGAATGACACACTCAACTCATCCTCATAACAGACATGCTTAAAATTGCAAGCAATTCTGACATAGCAGAAAGAAGTTTTTCACATTTTGTTTGGTGAAACATTTTGAACAAAGTGGATCCAGACTCCTTTTGTGATCATATGTAGCACAATGTAAGAGCAGAACAATCGCATAATCATATTTTTCAATTAATCACCTCGTTTGAGAATGAATTTAGAGGTTGCAAGTCTACCGGCCCACTTGGTCGCGTTTCGCCAACCAAAAACAATGAACAGAAGGGAAAGAAAAATTATTTAAGGATAATGGTCCGCACACCTGTCTCTTTTCTCCATTCCTCTAATTCTGCTCTTTTTTTTCAAATTTCTTTACGGAGCAGACTGCAACGAGTGAAATTCCATTGGAATTGTTTAATAAATCAATTGTTCTCCTCTTTTTATGATTTCACAACGCTAACTCAAAATCAAGTTGCAACAATTATTGTGTAAGTTCAGAGTATTCATTTAAGTTGATTTAAATGTTTTTATTTATACCAAATGTTTTCGAGTTGCTGGGAATTAAATGACCTAACAGACGTCAGACGGAATAAATGAAAGAGTAAAGGTTTTGAAAAGTTCAAGTTTTCACGTGCTGGAAGTAGGTTTCATGTACGTTCAGACCAAAATTTTATGATTACGTGTTTTGTTTGATATTTTCTCTGTGAATAACAAGATCACAACTGTTGAAATAAGTTCAGATCTAACAATGGACCAACCTGGGTGATATTTTTCATTATTATTACATGTTCCTGGTTTCAAACTCAAATTTTGATTATTTCGAAAATAATGCGTGGTAATTGACAAAACTAATCAGTTTGCTGCGGTTCCTTGAATCACACACCTAGTTGTTGAATTCATCTGCCACTTTTGAAATCTCAATGGCCGATCAAAAACGCTATTGTGTGCTGGTCAATCATAATTGGAATAAGAAGGAAGTTCAAGAAAAACACCAGAAATCAGACATCGTCTACTATCTCATGATGTTTGTGTTTTATTCTTGTGACGGGAAATCCTCTTGGATAATTGAGCAAACCCAATTCTGCTCATCTCCTCCAGACTGGTAATAAGACAACATCAGGATTATTCAAGTGTTTCATATTTGAAGTCAAACGGGCTTGTTTTCTTTTTTCAGTTCTGAGATATTGTATAAGGAATCATATTTCTATTGTTTGATTAACAGGAGTGATCAGTTCATTTTTTGTTGTCTTCAAATGGTGGTGTATGGACAATAGAAGAAAAAAGCGAAAAGAAAAATGATGTAAAGCAGAAACTAGCAGGATACACGAACATTCTTATTTGAATCAAAAATAGATGAGATCTGATGATAAATGTGAGTTTTGCAGCGAAACCGGTCGGATGTTTTTGAAGGGTTCTGAGTGTTCAATTTACTTCGGGATGAATCTGACATTTTCCATGTATTTCCGATAGCGTTCTGCCTGCGATGATGTGAAGCAACCCGAGATGGTGAACATGCAGTTGCGACCGAACGACCTTTTCAGTTTGTCGATTCTGGAAATAAATTATTGTTATCATTATTCAGACTAGATTGCATTGATGAGATCAGTACCCTAACACCTATGGTCTTGTTAACATTCATCAACCAAAGTGGTGACCTTCTTATTTATTTCTACCGAGATATCTCAATGTAAATCTATGAGAATTTGAAAATCGGCTTACTCTGCGACATATGGGCCAAATTGGTTGTTTGTCTTAGCCACCATCTTGTTATCATCGTCGATGAACAGAGCTGCATGAGCAACGGCAACGATCAGAATGAGCACAAGTCCGGACATGCTAGACGACATCTGAAAACAGTTTCATAAAAAGTGTTGAACTGGGAAAGAATGAAATAGAGGCGGAATCGTGTGTGATACAACACGGAAACAAGAAACACGTCAGTAATTTCGAATTAAATACTATACAATTTAAGATAAATTTTTAGATTTTCTCTGTATTCTGTATCATGTAATTATGAAGCGTGAGTAACAATAACAAGTAAAAATTGGATGATTGAAATGTCAGGTTCTTCTCGTCAAAATAGAGATGGTCACAACAACACGACAATGGACGATTGGATTCGTCAGATATCATAACCCTGAGGAACAAATAAAACACTCATTATGAATTCTTGGTCCCCAAAAATTCAATGCCAGTACAAGGTGTGAATCGATGTGAAAAGATATTTATCTTGGTTTAACTCAAAAACAGGAGGAAATATCTTATTTCTTCCACTGTATATTATTCATATACACTCTCTTCATCTCATTTCAGGAAGGTATCAACTACCACACACAATTCTAGAATATTCTAGGGTTAGAGTACAAAAACCAGAAACACTTGTCTGTGACATACGGTACTGAAGTTTTGGTATATATTTCACAGAATATACAAGAATGCGAAAATTCAGCACTTTTGATCTCTTCAATAAAATGAAACTATTTTGGGATCGAGCCAGAACGTAGAAAACGAATAATGGGAGGAACGTATGTCATTGTGTAACAAAATACAACTTGAATTCAATGAAGATAAATGAATCGCATTGAATTTCAAACACAATGCACTGAAGTCATACAGAAAATAAATAGTTAATCCCGTTTCTTATCAATTGGCTTTTTATACCTGATGGGTGGAGCTAGGCTTTGTTGGCCGTACAAAGTGACGAGAGACTCCGGAGGAGGTTGGACGTGAATTTCTCGTTTCGCAAAAGAAAAATTCTATATTTGAAACAGCTTCTCCTATTTTTCACCTGTTCGCAATTGAATTCAGCAAAATAAAGTGAGAAATACTACAAAATTAAATGATGTTGGAAAACGTTTGGGTGGTGAAATAAACCCCCGAGAAAGAGAAGAATAGTTTTCAAGAAACTAAGAATACGTTTGATTTATTCTTCATTCTAGAAACGGAAGTGCTGAAGAAAGAGATTCAAATTATTATAATTGGACGGATGGTGGTACTAAAAAGAGACTCGATATAGATATGTACATGTATCATATTCTTTCAAGAATAATCTATGACCTCGGGTTCACACTTTGAAACATTTTTTTCTAGGAAATTCAAAGTCCGGTCTAAAAATAGGGTGTTTCTTGGCCGGAGAGAAAAAGAAAAGATGCTCGGTTACAAAATGAACTTCGCAGCATTTTAATACATCAATGAACTTGTCGTATTCAGTGGTCAAACGTTATTAACAACAGAGGTGAATCTCAAACCGCAAAAACAAGAACACAAATAAGATATCAAACAGATAAACCCACTTACACCTCCGACTAAAGACGTACTTCTATTTACTACTTTCTAGAAAACACCATCAATCTACAGAAAAATAGCAATATGCTCCAATTCCAAAAAAAATCTGGATTGATACTATCGGAGCGTCAGACAGAAGGAAGCTGTTTTGAACACGTTCCGAACTAGAGCTTCCGAATGCATTTTATCCAAGTTCTGCTCATGACTGAAGTCAGAAATAACTCAGACAAGCTCTCCAGTGGACCAAATTTGTAAAACACATACATATATACGGAATAAAGCAACGTTTACTAAAGTCAGTGACAGATTTTTATGTGAATTTTGACACGAAGACTAACAAGTCTAGACCCCCCCCCCAGGATGGCTTTTATGTACTTCTAAATCTGACGCGGGTGTCTAAAACTGGAAGTGTTTGGTGGTTGCGTAGGATTTCAACCGGGACTGACTGCTTTGACAGGCTTCTTGAAACGTGAATTCGGAAGCCTTAAATTGAAAGTTCGAGTTCGAAATGAGATTTCAGAATGTGCGATCTTATACTTTGGAGTGCTGGAGGAACTGATAAGACACATCAATGTTCAGATGATGACAAATTGGTACCGAAATAGTGTTCTCATAGTTTTCAAGTTAAAAAAAGAAAACAACCGTATTCTCTGTTGTGTGAAATCAATATTGAATTTAATCAATCTCGGAAAGCCCAGAAAATTTCTTGTATAACAAACTAGGTTTCAAAAATGTTGTATGTTGTTTCAGTTTCTTATTCATTTTCCACTGTACTTGCTAGTAAAATTCAACTACTAGAATTGATCTGTTTTACGAATCAGGTTTTCCAAAAAGAGATGGGTGTTCTTTATAGCGTCTCTTCAATACACAGACCTTCATCTATCACACTCTGATAAGAAAATGTCGCATTGAAATAGTTTCTCGCAAAGTTTCTTTTTCCGATGATTTTTATTTTCTTTGTTTCTTTGCATCAGAAGTTTCACAAAGTGTCTTTCCCGACTACTTTATTAGTATGACGATATTTTTTCTAATTCTTAAATGCTGAGAAATTATTCATGCATTCCAAGGGAACACGATGAATGATTCTTTAGAAGAAACATTTCACTTAGCGACATTTTGTGAAAAGATAGAAGAAGAGAAGATATATAATATGAAATTCTCAGACTTATTGAATTATTTATTCACAAATCTGACAAACGTAGTTCCAAAAAGAGTATGGGAAATCCCAAGGAATGAGGAAGTAAATAACTTTTTCGAACGGTGGGAAACCTAATAAAAATTGGTGACAAAAAGGAATTTCAAACTAATTGGAGGATCTCGGTGTTGTGACATACTGATTCAGAGTGTATCATTATATTGGGGGCATTATTCTCTCTACACGAATGGTATTTTCGAAAAAAAGTTTACTCATTTAAATTCTTTCAATTGTCTTTTACTATCTTTAAAGGTCACATCTGATTCTCTCACTACACGAATACATTGACCTACACAGTATCTATCACTAAAGAACCTTGTATCTTATCTACACATCGAACGACCCCCAAAACTGAAGTCATAAAAGTCAGAGATACGGTTTCCCTGCTCAATTAGCGTCTCGTAACAATCGTCTCTATTTCTCTCTGTTTCCCCGTTTCCTACAATTGCATCATTTGAGATTCTTTGTGGTATCAGTTCATTTTTTGCAGATGGGTACAATTTCTGCAATTCATCACATTGAATTCATTGTTTCGAATGCACTACAGTCAGCCTACTGGTATTGTAGCAGTTTTGGATTCGAAAAATTTGCAGTGAAAAACACGGAAGTTTCAACGAGTTACGCATTGAGAAATGGAAAGGTTGGTCGGGAAATAAAATTGGAAAAGAAAGTTGGGAACTGATTCAGTCTGGAAATAAAAGTAACATTATTCGCGCCCACCCCCATTGGTCTCATTTAATTCTAATCTTATTATCCAGTCTGCAATTTTCTTTTCCTGTTCCTTTTTGTTTTTACTTGAGTCACCATTCAACTTTTAGGCTCGTGTTATCATTACTTCTTACAATGCTCAGAATATGTATACTGATCAATTGATCAAACACGGAGATTTCATCAAAGACGTTGCCTTTCGTGTTGATAATTTGGATGGAGTATTGCAGGTGATTTTTTTGTATAATTTAATTACTTTTTACATAACAAAAGTGTAAACGTGAGTGAGTAAAAAGTGTTTTGTAAGATCTGCTCTGTTTCCTTGACATGTTATTATGTTTGAAGTGGAACAATGGGCAAAGGTGGGTGTTAGTTTATTCACCTGTTGACTAGCGGTAATATGTCTGGCATTTGATTTTCGTTCTAGAACTTGAAAGTTTGTAACAAGATTATGGGAAAAAAAAACACAAGAACATGAATAAAAGAAAAGAAAATGTTCACTCTCTAGAGAAAAACTATGAAATCATTTTGTTGGTTCGTTTTCAATAGAATACTGAATTGTAATGAAAACATGCAAAACCCACACAGTGAAAGGTTAACCAGGATTATATTAGGGACGTTCTTCTTACAGCTTAGGTATATCTTGCATCCTGCAAAACGGGAGTATAAGAAATATACTAATTTACTAGGAAAGGTTATTTAACGTGTGCAAGAACACTGCATAGGATTGAGGATTATGAACCGTTGTGAATTGATGCTAGGGCAAATATGTGTTTTTGAAAAATGACGACGAGCAAACGTGTGAAATGAGAAATTATGCACAGTAGTTATCATGCTTGAAAATCTAACAAGGGACCCTCAAGGCGTCGCAAGTTTGGAATCGTTCTAAATTGCTACCAGGTATCACAAACAACTTGATCAGACATATCCTAAATTTTTTGTTTTGTCGCTGAGAAAAACCGTCTTTACCCTTGGTTTTGAAAGCCATTCTCGTGCTTCAAAAGGGCTCAACAACAGTGATGAAACTTCGCGGTGGTTTTTCTCAGCGGCAAGCGACGACCACAAAACAAAAATTTGGAATATGCCTAATCAAGTTGTCCTTAATACCTGGTAGCAATTTGGACCGATTCGAAACTTGCGATATTTTTCTTCTGTTTTCCTGGTGGCAGTTGAATTTCAGTCCAACATTTTCAGTTACTTTGCAAATGTTTCTTTCTCGGACACAACCTTAGAAACTATTTTTAGTTTTTTCTGTCCGTGACATTTCCCCTTTCAATGTATGACTGCTTCAAAACATCTGCGATTTTGCAGGTGACATAAACTTTGCGGGGTTTAATATTTTCATCCAAATTTCGTTATTTCAGAACTTGATGGAAAATGACATCAAGGTAATTCAACAAGGAGAGATCAACACAAAGGAAGGAATAGTTAGAACAGCCACTCTACTTGCTGATGTAACGGAAATCTGGAAATTTCAAAACGAGAGATAATTTAAATCCTTACAGGGAAGTGACGTAACGCATACACTCTATGAGTTGGGATCATTCGAAGGGGACTTCCTTCCTTATTTTACTCCGACAACTAATTTTGAGTTGTTTGACAGAATGTATGGCACAAATAACTATCATAGAGCAATTTATTTCAAAATATTTCAGAGAACGAATGCCAGTGATACTCATGGATCACGTTGTTCAAAATTATCCAATTGGAGAGATGGAAGCAGCAGCGGATTGGTACTACAAAACAATGAAACTGAAAAGGTTCTGGTCTGTTGACGATAAAGTTGCCACGTCAGAATACTCCGCAATGAGTGCATGGCTTCTTGTAAACGAAGATCATACTGTTCAAATGACGCTGGCTGAAGGAGTTAAGGGACGGAAAGGGAAGAGTCAAATCGAGGTTTGGCGTTTTTCAATGTGCCTACATTGGTGTTCATTTGCAGGAATTCATAAACTTCCATGGAGGCTCTGGAGTTCAACATTTTGCCTTATTGGTAGATGATATCATTGCTGCTGTTCAATCAATGAAAAGGAGGTACGTTGTACCTGACACAAACATTTCCAGACATGCCATTTTCAGGAGTGTTGAGTTTCTTACAATTCCGGATGAATATTATAACATTCTTGAAGATAGACTCAGCAAGACAAACCTGAATGTAAAGGAGGATTTGAAAATGGTTTGTGATACAGAGTTTCCTAAATCCAAAATTGGAAGGGACATCCTTATGACTCACTGACAGTACCCCACACTCATAATTGTCTTCATTTCAGATCCGTAAATTGAATATTCTTATGGACTTTGACGAGAATGGATATCTCTTACAAATCTTCAGTAAACCTATGCAAGATCGACCTACACTTTTCATAGAAATCATCCAACGGGCAAACTTCAAGGTTGGTGATTTCCTTGCTTCACTTCACAATTATCTGTTTTCAGGGTTTCGGTGCTGGGAACTTCAAGGCACTCTTTGACGCAGTAGAACGTGAGCAAGAGAAAAGAGGAACTCTCTTCTGATAATTTTCTTTTTTTCATTGGGTATTAGTTTATGCACCCAGAATAAATGTTAATTAACCATATTTTGAAAATTGCTCATAACGACCTTATATGATTTTCGATTCTTCAGTCTTTGTGTTCAAGTGTTCAAACATTCAAATCAATAGAACAGCTCCGTGATAACAAACGTGTGAGATCTGCCACCAAGAGATTAAAATTGTTAAAGTTCGTGTACTAGATTAGACCTTCATCCGGTCTTATTCATTGTTCAACACTGAAATCTATTCACGGATTATAATCTTTTACCGTAGTCAGATTTTAGGCCACGAATGCATATTCTTTTCAGTGTTTCTTCTAGACTCTTCAAACGCGTTTGAAGATTTTTTATTGATTTCTAGAATAATTCAGCTGTGGGTAGCTGTGAGTTAAAAATTCTAATTCAGTAATCAATTGTTTGATAACTTCATTCATAGCTTGATGCACTTAGTCATCGTGACCGAACTGTGATCTGTTTCAGCCTCGTTTTCTTTTTACGTTCTCACACCTACATTGAATACGTGTATTGCAACAGTTTCCCACAAGAACATGCAATAACTTTTAGCAAAAGTACTACGTGAGAACGTAAAACGTAATTCTGAAACTCATTGTAAAACAAAAACCTTTTGAGACTGGGATTCATTCATGACTCAAGTTTTCAGCGATCTTTCTCACATTTAAACTTATTCTCGACAGCTCAATTGTTTGTTCCTAGTTTTCAGGTCAATTAGCCATGAGTTGGCAGATTTTGTGCTGCATGAGAAGTCTCTCTCAATTCTGGAAGAGAGGCACTGTCGACCCACAAAAAGTAGTGCGCAACTTCTATGATACAGCGAAGAACGGAAAAGGAGTACACAAAATCCGTGTGGTAATAGATCAAGATGCTGAAACACGTGCTGAAGGAGATGAAGATGATGCATCGCGTATTGGAGAAAATCAAGATGATCGTGTTGAAAAGCTGCAAATCTTTACCATCTGCGATAGAGTGAATCAAGATGCCGAGATGCCAATACAAGAAGAAGAAAGTATGAATTAGTTTGATTATAATTAGGGGTTTGGTCCGCTTCAAAGGCTGTGCATTACGTAAAGAAGCAACGTATGTATAGTAACAATAACTATTTTGGTAGTGCTATATCTGGTATGGTTCTGCTTATGATTTACCTAGTCGACAGTCATTGAAGTTTTACACCCGTTGAGGATCTCACGTGATTTTATGTTGTTTACATATCTAACCTTTTCAAATAGGACACTTTTTGAAGTCCCACTCAAAATCGAACTACTTCTCTTTCTGAGCAGTTCTTTATTTGACGTCTAATTCAACTTTTTGGTGCCTCTTTCGTCGTCTTGGCATTCGAGCAATGAGCAGCATGAGTTGATCAGAATTTCGTTTTGAAAAGACTCATATAAATGATAACAAGCTATTGTTAAAAGATATAATCCTTGTGAGGCGCTCAAAGATATCTCTCTGACGAGCTACCAATGGCGTATAAATATCACAGGAAACCAATTATTAGTCAGCCCTCAAAACGTCCATCTATAAATGCATATTTCAAATTTTGCTTTTATACATTTAATATTGAGTACGGAAATAAAACTAGTTTCAAGACAAGTTTTATTCATAGAACCATTGTGATATAATGTGGGATTGTAAAAGTAATTTAATATGAATGTAATAGTGATTTTGAAACACTTTCGAAGTACTTTCATTTGTATATCATATCATCCAGTGACATTTTTGAGAAATTTTTATATATTTCTTGACAGAACATTCTCGAAAGTCAAATTTTTCGCTTCTCGAGATAGTTTCAATGGAGTTCTTAACACGTGAATGGCTTCCATCATCTTGTTAACAAGAAAGCCATATTTAGTACATACGTCTTTCTGGTTTGTTATAAACTATTCAAGCGTGTAGGTGTAGACTTTTCGAAAATATCCGGTGATACTCGGTTGACTCATTAATGTTTTGAATATGCGTAATTCGATCACCTGATATATCTTCACGTGATAACTTTTTCATATTCGTTTTAAATTTTTCTCTCTTCCAGTCAACTCAAAAAACATGGACGAGACCTTCAGCAATGGTAACGGTTCTCATCGTGGCTTTAGTAAAAAAGCTCGTGAAACCCTTCTTGAAAAAAATGAAATCAGAGGTATAGTTTTCAGTAGTTTTTTGATGTTTTTGTTATTTGAAATGGCATATATCAGTAAGAATATCACAATGCACATTCTGTCCACTAATTAAATGGTTCTGAGAGAGAATTCAAAAGCTGTGATTTGTCTCTCAAAAACTTTCGTTTGTTTTCCACTGCTTCTTTGTTTGCCAAAAACTTTTTCTGTAATGATTTCAAAATCAATTTCAAAGTATTAAAACACATTTAGATAGCCAAACCCATATTAGTCAGCTGTTTAGGTGTTTAGACTCAACGAATTCAATTTCCTGTTTCATTTCCTGTTTTAAAAACACTATGAAGCATCGAAAATTGAAACGGAAACCTTCACAAAAAGTTCTCCACCCTCACATGTTATTTTCCGTTAGTTTTCTCTCATTAGCGAGAATAAGGTGCCAAGGGAATCACTTTGCCCAATTTCAGACACAGCCATTTTTCGGTTTATGTTGTTGTGTCTTCTTAGAGTTTTGAATAATTTTCCAGTTTATTTTTTCAGTGATGCCGAAGTCTTCAAGTGAATTCGATATTCGTAAGAAACTCAACAGCATCGCGGCTCGTAAGAAGGACAGCAACGACAGCTCTCCAAAAAGCCAATGCTCCGTGAGCTCGATCCCAGAGCATCGTAAGTAGAATTTAATAAAGAAAAAATATTATTTCATACTTTTCAGCAACCTTCGACACCATTGGAGAGCGTCCAAATGTGAAGAAGCACATAAAACTCGGTGATCTCGGAAAAACTCGCTCATGTGTTGAGTTTAAGACCAACGACAAACGCCTTCTCCGCACTTTCCAAGAGGACAACATCATCAAGATGCCAAGCATGGATTCCGACATTGGAAACGAGCATGATGCCGGTCTCGCAGATCTTTGTCTCAGTTTCGAAGGACTTGGAAAGGTAAGACACTGTGACGTAGCGTGTTAGTTACGCATGTGTTGTCTGTGATCTTTTTTCCTCGTCTAATCTTTTTTCGAAAGATTAAGAAAGATATTTCAGTCGCTCATATACTCCCAGTCCGATGACAACAACGACACTGACGTCAAGAAGAAGAACAAGAAGTAAATGATGAATTCAACATTTCGTCTGTTTCTCGACATTATCCAATCACCTGAAATCAGAACCTAACGTCACAAATCTTCTTATTAATCTAAAATCGCGGAAATATTCTTTTGTAACTCCCCTTTTCGGCCTCTTCCCTATCAATTATAATCTCTCGATCATTACAAAGTTATTGTATCAATCATTTCAAGTGAGACAAAAAATCAAACATTCCTCATGTATGATCATCGTTTTGTCAGTGAGTCCCATAGAACCGTCACAATAGTATCACCTCATCTCTTATATTTCTTCCTTCTTGCAGGCGTCCTGTCACCGAATTGTATTCTTAATCTAACAAGTTCGCATTCTTTTCTCGACAAATAAATGACTAACTGACACAGTTGAACATATGCAATTTTCTCATCCCTTATCAATGTATCTCACCGAGAAAAAAGAGAAATTGAAAGTAATGCGACGTTGTCTCATTTCTGCGGTCGCGCGATAACGGAAAAAACCGAAAGTGATCGGGAGAAATCGTTCATGATGAAATGACCTCGAAAAAAGAGAAGCCTAATCGCGCCTTATCGAGTTTTACCCAGTGACCTATATCCGCTGCTTATAAGTCTCGGCATGGAATGCAGCTTCTCAGACTTTTCCTCGTTTTCATTTCTACACACATTTTCCCACAATGCGGGATAACTTCTATGACGTTGCGGTTGCGTCGATTGTCGTATCGACGTTTACACTGGTTGTAGCTGTGTTTTCTGTTCCAATGCTCTTCCACAAATCGGACAATGTACTTCAAGAGATTTCTATGCTATCTGATGGAATTAAGGTAGTAAACACATTTTATGTCCTTTTTGAATAACGCTAATCAGGGTGTTTTCCAGGCAAAGTCCGACATGGTTTGGAATGAATTGATGGAGATTAGACAAGGTGACGCAGTTCCCGGAATTCAATATTTCTCAAGAAAAGCAAGAAGTGCATGGATGGGAGGTGCATTCTGCAAGGGATGCTTTATGCTATCTTGCCCAACTGGACCACCTGGCCCACCAGGAGCTCCAGGACCTGATGGACAACCAGGAGATGCTGGAAGACAAGGACGTTCTGGAGATGATGGGTTCGATATTCAGCCAGAGTCCGAACCGGAGCTTCCATGTGTCATTTGTCCAGCAGGACCACCAGGACCACGGGGAGCACAAGGAGAGAGAGGAATGACTGGAAATCCAGGAATGACCGGAATGCAAGGAACTATCGGAATGGAAGGAGTTGATGGTGGACCAGGACTTCCAGGACCACCAGGGCCAAAGGGTGAGAAGGGACCACTGGGACCATACGGACCACCAGGAGACACTGTTATTGCTGGAGTTGGAATCAAGGGACCAGTAGGACCACCAGGACCACAAGGAATGAAAGGACCACCAGGCCCAGGAGGCAAGGGATCCAATCAACCAGGACAACCAGGACAACCAGGAGAAATTGGAGGAATTGGAAAGACAGGAAAGATGGGAGGATACGGAATGGAGGGACCAGCTGGACCACCAGGAGATCCAGGAATGCCTGCTTCATACTGTCCATCTGACTGTGGTGTTCAACCAATTCTCACTGAAATGTTCCCAACACCATTCACTCCAGTCAGTGGATACTCAAATATGCAAAGACCAGCCGCTCCAGCTAGAACTCACAATCAACCAGAGTATGCCAACGAAGGATCTGCGCCATCTCATCTTCCTCATGCTGGCTCGGCCGCTGCTGCCGCTGCAGCTGCTGCAGATTCTGAAGGATATGCACCAGCTCCTCAACAACACCGTAAGAGTCACCGCCACAGACCTTCTCACCATCAACCACAACCATACGGAGATGAACAGTAAGTCAATTAATCTACAATAACCCATTACATGCGTCTGTTGCAGAAACACTGCCGCTGATGCTAGCCGTTCTGTTCAAGCTCCAGAATATGGGGATGGAGCTGCACCATCTCATCTCCCACGTCATAAAGAACATCGTCTTCCAAACCCAGCGTCACAGAACTATGCCGACCCAGAAAAGTGAGAAATGGGTTCATGAAAAACGTTGTACTTTAGATTATTATTTGCAGAGGAACTGATACAGCTGCTGCCGACGCCTATGCTAACCGGATGCACGACTTCCAAGACTTCGAGAGAAAATGGCGCAAGAAGCTCCTCCAAAGAAGACTGCGTATGATGAAAAGACAATAGATTCTTTTTCAATAATTTTTCAATAAAAATTAGAATATTTCTTACAATTACTTCATTTACACCACATGAATGAATCAATAGAGTTTGTATGGATGCACCACATAGACCTGAGCGGATAAATTATCCTGCGGTGCCATCCGTTTTGATGGTCTAGTATTCTCCTTTGGTTCCGTTGTACCGTTGAACGGGATGGAAAACTTGGACGGCTTTCCAGATGGTTGAGTACATAGTTTCTTGTTTGGTGGCTCTCCACATGAACGGGCTGAAATATAATCACCTATTTCGTCTCAAAATTATATGGTTACCGTGCTTCGAACAACACTTTCTTTTATCATTTTCCATGATGTCACTTTGATATTAGAAGTTATTATGTATTCTGAAGAAAATAGTTATTAAAGATGATGTTTTCAAGTTTAAAAGGAGATTCGTGGATGGTAATTTAGAAACTAATTAGACTCCGCCTCTTCGATCATTATTAAGTTTCTTCTTCTTTTTTCTGGCAACCAAGAAACCAAATTCACCTCTAAACAAAAAAAGAAAGAAAGTCAAAAGAAATTGATGAGACAGATAGACGGAAATTATAGGATAAAAAGAACGGAAATTGATAATTTGGGAAACCGTTGGTTGCTAGTCACGGGATTGATGGAAAGAAGAAAGTACAAAACTCAATTTGCAGATATCGACGAGGTGATAGACTGGAGGAAACGTGCCCGCCAGTTTATAAACGTAATAGAATACTCAATGTTTATACGGAAGACTCGATGGAGTCAACGGTAACACACTGAAAGTCCTCCGAGTGCATTATAGGAATTCGTATAGTCAGAAACAAAAATTGGATCCAATCAGTTTTTTTCTGAAAATTTCAGGCAATATATTTGTAGTTCCGCTCGAACTGCTCAGGAGCATTGCTTCCTTTAGATCTTATTAGCTCCGTACTATAGAAAAAGAACAGAGAAAAATATTCAGGAACATATATTACAGCATTCTAACAGATATTCATAACAAAGTTTTATTGACCTTTTTAATTAAAGCAAACATGGGAGGCGAAGGGTTGGAATGAGTTTCTGAATACAATTTCGTGCAACATAAACTGACAAATTACTGGTTGTAGCACTAAAACTCTCAGACACGAGGAATCGACTAGAAGTAGGAATGTAGTGGGGAGAAAAGTGAACTACTATTTTGGCAAAATGGGAAAAAGAGAAGGAAAAGGGGAAAAGGAGAAAAAATTATATCATCGGAAGCTTTTGTCTGTAAATCAAATATATCAATAGCATTTAAAAGAAGAAAAGGGTAAATATAGTTAAACATGTATCATGACTTATTGGAGCAGAATCCTATTGCAAAGGCCCCCCGAATTATACTAAGTATACTATAAACCTATTGGATGGGAAAGGTGAAAAGTAAACAAATGAAAAGAACGTCACAGGAGGAAGAAAATAAACAATTGAAGAATCCAGCAGGAGTACTCAGTCGCTGGAAGTAACATGGAACACTTCAAGTTCATAAATATCAAATGCTCCCTCGTCGCAAAGTTTTGGGCTGTTGAATGTGTTACTTGGTCCTGTCATTCCATGGGTCAACTCCTCGTCAATACGAATAGCATCACTGCCTCCCGATCCAATCTGCAAAAAAATTATTGAAATGTATAAATCTTAGAAAATCGTGTACAAAATCATTATGAAATTTTGTTTCAATACAACTTTAGTTGCTGTAAAGTCTGCTTACCACAAATGATTTATCAGTAGCAGACATGAAATATTGTGGGCAATCGGAAGAAGTGACATCTGGAGAATTTCCAACCCATTGGTAAATTTCAGGAAGTTCCATGTCCTTGTTCATGCGGAACACGAAAGATTCTCCAGTTCCCCAGTACCTGAAACTCAACAATAGAATGAAAACAAATAACAGTTTGCTTCTTACTTTGATCTTGTTCTCTCTTTACGGTCATGTCTCTCAGCCCATGTAGAGCTACAGTAAGCTCCGAAGATAGCTCCAGTTGTGCTCTTGATGATGATAATAGTCTGATCGAGTCTGTCAATCCTGAAAAGAAAATTATGAATTTTGACTAACACCTCTCAGCTAACTCACTTGTTCCAGAAGTTGTAGAAACTGGTACCATCTTGACTTAATTGGTAAGCCAAAGTTGGAGTGACCAATTGAAGTCTCTCTGGCATGTAAGACATCAACTCGATAGCAGTGTCTGAAAAATATTTTGATGATTTATCTAGTTTGAATATTAAGTTACCGTTGTCCACAAGACATGACTTGAACGCTTCACAGAAAATGGTGCGACGAACTCTCTTGACGGCACGTGGACGCTGAACAACTTCGTCTCGCAGCTGAAAACGTAATAGTGTCATAAAAAGAAAATGTTCCATGAATCTCTTACCTCATCTTCATATTGTGACTGAAGTTTTGCAATTGTCGCCGATTGCAGATTACGAATTTTGACAGCAGTTGCGATGAAGGTGCTGGTGCTCACCTGAAAAGAACTGCGTTTTTGAGCCCGAATTTAGAAGAGAATCAGTTGAAGGAATACCTTAACCATTCTTGATATCATGGTTGAACTAAAAGAAACTATGGAAAAGAAAGTGATGACTCTCTTTTGAAAACCACAACAAAAAGCTAGCACTCTTTGTGTTTCTTGTTACTATTGTTTGCAGAACTGTACAAGTAACAAAATTGGTATTTTCATTGGTTCAAACAACTATTTTGACGAATTCAGGGACGTATTTCGTTATTTTCAAATCTTGAATTTGTCCCTGCATCATTTCATTTCCTGAGATTCATTTTGGTTTATCATACCGAGATATTAGTGGCAACATCCATGAATTCCTTCTTGATCGAATCGATCTTCTCTTGTATTGATTTGCCACTGAAGTCTTCCATTCCTCTCTAGAAACGCCAAAATGTTAAATTGTCTTCACAACTGTCTTACTATATACCTTATGCACTTTGGACCAAATGTAAACGATGGAAATAGCAGAGCGAATAAGAAATTTGTGTCCTTCTGCAAAATAGCAATCGACGATTCGACAAACGTATGGCAATGGCAGATATTGGAAGAGCCATAACAACCAATCCTCGATCTAAACAACGGACCATTAAATTCCCTTTTTGCCGTTTTAATTTCTTTCTCTATGGAGATAAGAGAGAAATGATTTCACTTACGCATTTCACGAGCACACTGTCGTCAGAGGTGCCGAGTCTTCTTTTCAGCAGCACGTACGCTGCGGATTTATGCTTTTTGACAAGTGCCAAAATTGTATGACTGGATGCGGCCCATTGAACTGGTGCTGTCATAATGAAACCCTGGAAGTGAAATTGTAGAAAATGGAAATGAATAGGAAAACAGTTACCTTGGTATTAAGCAAGTAGTTAATACACGCAAAGCAGTCGGCATCGTCATCATTGAAATGGAGAAGCAGGGAACAGAGTGGATAGATGGTCTGAAATTTTCAGAGACCAGGTTACGATCTGCGCCTTGTCGAAAATAAAACTTACCGGTGCGTAGACAATTTCTGGACGAAGTCTCTCAATAATAAGAAGAAGACGAATCAACTTGACTGATCCAACCTCCTTCAAATCAAAATTGTTTAGAACACCTCCTTCGTCAGCTAGAATTTGTGGCGATTGCTTTTTTCCTGAAAACAACTCAATCAAATGTTCATAATTTTTTGGCAGTCACTGTCAAATTCATATCTTGTTTTCATATTCTTTGCTTTGAGAAAATCACACAATCCGCCACCAAAGATTTCCCGCCGTTTCCTTCCTCAAAATTTCAATTGTCGGGTAAACAACATAAGTCTTGACACCGCATCATCATGCGGAATAAATACACATAGTGCGTAGATAGAGAGTTTATTTGCAACGCGGCATGCGCAAATTTCTACTTTTAGTTCCATTTTTTCTTTTCTCTCCCACAAGACAAAGAAAAACATTGCAACTGGCACTCTCGATCAGCTGGCTCATGCTGGTTTTTACTTACTTACCTTTACTTCAAGTTTTGAGTCAATTTTGAAGATATAGTTGACAAAGAAGTAAGAAAGACGTACCTTGGTTGATTCTGTCATATTCAATTGCTTCATCATAATAAAGACGTTTGCTGCTTGACCAGTCCTTCGTATTGCAGAGTTCTTTCCAGAGACTTCCACGAATTTCGTGACAAACCGGCCAATCCGTTCGTCGTATTAGTTTTTTGACCTGAAAACAATGGATTGGGAAGTGGATTAGCACTTTTCACGATTGTTTTTGTTGTTGTTTTTGTTTTGCCTAGCGGTGAGAAATCTTTGAAGCAAACACTTT
The DNA here is from genome assembly GCA_002259235.3 of Caenorhabditis latens. NCBI lineage: Eukaryota > Metazoa > Nematoda > Chromadorea > Rhabditida > Rhabditidae > Caenorhabditis > Caenorhabditis latens. The sequence continues at coordinate 14,272,200 of CM056097.1, read as the reverse complement.
GTCCTAATTTGTTTTTAATAGCACACTGCGTACAGTTTGTCTAAAAAGAGTCTGCATATTTAAGAAACTCACCGAAAAATTTAAATATGGTGTCCTGGTTCGGAAACTATCATCAATATCAGTTTCTAGACCAGAATCTTCTGACGAAGCAACGAATTTAGACAAAATTTCAGTAATTTTGAGCCGTTTTGCCTCAAGACGTTCGCGTAGACTTTCGATTTTAGGAAGTTCAAAATACTCCTCTTCGGAGTATGGGTTCCTAATTGGGTCAAATCCCATTGTTTCGATATTATGAGAAAAATAGATAATAATATATCGTAAGGGTGTGAATCCGAACTGTCTGGAGCCAAGAGCGGTGAAGCCGCGGGAACTGAGGAAAAGGGAGGATGGCTCCGCCTCTGCTCACAAAAAAGTTCTTGAGACGAGCGGCAAACACAGTTTGCCGCGTTGCACTGGCGGTCAAGTTTGAAGTTCAGGAATAGAAAAGATTAACATAATAGTACATGTTTGTTTTGAGGTAACTTGTAGCCAAAAAGCTTCACAGAAACTTATAATGTTTGATTTTAGGTCACAGTTTTTGAGCAGAAGACACTAACGCTTTCAATAAGCAAGCTGGTATTGAAAATTTGGAAATAATCTTACTTACCTTATCATATCTGTTTAGACGCTTGTTGTCGATGATTTCCTGGAGAAGATTCGGCACATGCGATTCCCCAATCCGGGTGTCTCTGGTGTTCTCGGTGAAAAGAGGTCCTTCAGGCTGCAAATGTTGTTCTGTGAAATGTTTTTCTCAATATTTGTTTCTATGCAGACCACACATCACACTAATATAAAAGTTCAAACGAAAAATAACCCCACGAAATGAAAAACAACACTCCGATATTCTTACCGATGGTCCCGGTTGTCCCGACATAACTGAATTATTCTCATTTTTTGTGTAAATTTGATTCAATTTTGTTACAACTTCTCAATTTTTGATTGTATTCAAAACTTTATATTCTAATGTGTCAGTTTTTGAAAGAATCGTTTTCTGTGAATCTCTTTTACAACTCACCGAAAAACGGTCGCCTACGGAAAACTAGCTACTTGTCGTTTGAATAAGTTGGTGCAATTCAATGCTCCAAAACGTGTAGCCTTTGTTCCATCTATTGACAAAATAAGCTCGTATTGAGCGGAGGGGAAAAGAACAACGGGTGCCCGAGGCTGGCTATTTGTGCCGCAACGTTTCAATGGTGTGTTGTTGGGAAATGGGTGCGCTATGCGGACGAAAGCGGGGCGTTGGGCACTAGTACGCGTATTCCGTCTTTTCTTTTCCTCGCAGCTGTCAATAGTCCGCAGTGGGGCTCACGCCACTACTAGGACGCAACCGACCGCCGTGGTTCACCATGAATAATTTGTGTGTCTGCGTCTGTGCTGTTTACTTGAATATTTCGTTGAATTCTACGAACGAGGATAACCGAACACTTTTGATTATATAAGTGTAATGTGAAGGAATTCAATTAAATCTTTTTCAAGCTGTGCAATATCTTCATCAAGGTGTACTTAGAATATCTTAGGAATATCTCAATCTTTTGAGTTGTAACAAGATTTTTCAAAATATTCACGAGCTCTTTTAGTTTTTTACTGGACACAAGTTCGAGATCAAATTTGAACAGAAAAAACGTGTCTTTCAAAACGGACAAAATTAATCGTGTTTGTAAATGTTTGTAGCGTATTTGCTCTTTATTTCAAAAGATCACGTTTTCTTTCTTGTAAACTAATGTCGATTCCATTTGCAAGTATTTTTTCTCAATCCGACCAAAAACATTTTCGAGAAAAAGGATCTTGATGTACTAAAAAAGCTTGTGAAGTTTCTAAACAGAAAATGTAGCTAACAAGTTTTTTGAATTATATATTCCCCGATTCTCAACCTGAAAAATTATCCAAAAATCCAAACTCACCACAGCCTCAACCAGAATCTGTTCTTCTCTAGCAGCCATCCGTGCTTCAGAACGACGTGGCAAACGTAGTGATCGACGAATGGCCATAGAAATTCTTCTGAAACTTTATGAATACATTGAGTGTTATAAATCGTGGGAAACAAACGCGATCGAGCTAGTAGTTCGTCGCATTCCTGCCGTAGTTCCATCCAAGTTGTGGTTGATCATATGCTTCGGATAGACAGGAGCGGCCCTCTGGAACTGTAAATGTTCAAGTAATTAGACTAAAGAAACAATAGAGCTCACTCGGAAAAAGTTGTTTCCCTCTTCATTATCAACTTCAGACTCATTGGTTCGACCGACGGCTTGACCAACTCTGGCGGGGACCACCTCATCTTCGTCCCCGCTGGTGTCGCTCATGTCGGCACCAGCTTGGAACATTGCTGCCAGGTTTAGAAGACCCGGTTCTAAATAATATAAAATAGGATTCCTATGGAAATCATTTGCTCGATTGAAATAAGATTCCCACAAACTAGAAAGTATTTTTTTTTTCTTGATATCATATCGAGTAAAGAAGGGAACTGACAGATAACCGCGCTGTTTTCAAAAAAGAAAATTCAAACTTTCATATCATGTTGGTTTAGCTACTTGATAAATGAGACGAGAGAAAAAGAGAAACAAAAAACTGAAGAAGAAGAAAGAAACTATTGAAACTGTACAGAGGGGACATTGAGAAGATTAGCCAAACCACAAAAGACCAAAACGCAAGTCAAAAAAGACGTATAGGGGTCTCACAAAAACGATTGTTTTAATGGAATTCGTATTTCAGAGAAAGAAAATTAACAGTTGTACGTTTTGTCGGAGTTTAGTTAGGTATAAAGTGTCTAAATTGATAAATGTGTTTAAGAATGGAATGTTTTGTTATCATAAAGTGTCTGCGGCTCTTTCACTTCCCGCCAACCATATTTCCATACCTAAATTTATTGATAAGACATACTGATGTAAGAAATAAAAAATTTTAGACTTCTGAATCAAAAAATTCGCAAAAATTATGCATCCAAAAATTTGTTGAATGATTTTCAACGAGAAAGAATTGGTCTCCACGAGAAAGAGCGGTTATTCAAAACAGGTTCCTCCGATTCATTGATTAATCTCTGTAGTAAAAATACAAATATTGAACGCATTTTATAGTGCATTTTAGTGTTTTTTGAGGTCATCATGAGAAAAGATACCAATCATAAAAAATTGAAATGTACTTACACATACTGGTTTTCCAGTTGCTGAATAAATAGAAATTTATAAAAAGAATTCTCCACTCAAAGTAAAGAAACTGTCGTTGTTGTTGTTTATGTTTTAAACATTTTCATTCCATTCTTTTCAGGAAAACACTTTTGAAAGTTGCGTGTTCTTCTGTTTGTGTCGTTTCCGAAAAGTTTCCGAAATGAAACCCTTCTAAACAAAGATATTGTTCTCTCTTTCTCTCTTTTCTGACCATTGTGAAGAAACGGTACAGGAGACATAGGCAGCCAAACAACGGGCAATTATACAAAAGTCCTTGAATCGACTGCTGTCGGATGACACCATTTTTGAATTTGATTCATCGATTCACAAAGATTTCAATTTTGGATAAGGTCATCTTTGCAAACGTTTTCTCAGACAAAAACGTCAATCGCAAACTATCAAACTTTAAAGAATATGATAGTATTCACTTTTCATCGAGGAAACTTCTAGAACATCAATCAAATACTTTTTTTTAAAGAAAAATACTTGGAATGAATGCAAATACAACTATTTTCTTCACTCTTCCCAAAACTTAGCAGTTCTTTCGAGTGCTAGATACTGCTGAGGTATAGTTTGCACAGAGGTTTTGAGAACAAATAGCATACGAAACGAAAAAGAAGATAAATGAATCATGGGGAAAAATAGAAAACGGAATATTGAGTTGAAATGTTGTTTTCAAACGTTTTTCAGTGCATGAATCATCATTCTTTGGATTTTTATTGTTGTCTTTTGACATAACAATGATGCAAAACAGTTTCTTTTCTGACTTAAGATCTCGGTTTTTTGAATACTTGAAAAGGGTTCTGAATACTTATATATATTAAGTACTTTTTAGATGACCACTATTAAACAACTGCAAACTATAAATGAAATATCTCAAGATGTTCTTTATTAAGAATTGGTTTTCTGATCTCAAAAAAAAACGTCAATGGTACTCTGAACTATAATCTTCTATCAATGTTCACCACTATCATCAATTCATATGTTAATTTTTAGCCGTCACGCGAGCCAAGAGTAAACGTGTCAGAAACTGACATCAAACCAGAACTGACGGTCTCAACTGATATATGATTTCAGAATCTAGGTTCAATAAATCGATCAACTGATGTAGAAAGAAGGAAGAAGAAACATCAATTAGTGCAAAAAACGATTCGACTGTAGCGAGGTACACCATCAACACGCTAACGTAGTGGAAACGTGTAATTGACGATACATTTGTAGGTTTCAACTTTTTTTTTCGGAAATTTGAATTCCTTTTCTGGACACTGTCTTATTGACGTCATTCAAGACTATTTTATCGATTACAGTTTGTAATTAACTGAAAGTATAATTTCTTATCTCAACATAGTGGGCTTGCCAAAAAGGTCCAAGAAACGAACGGTTGCAAATAGATTTGTTTCAAACGATTGTCATCAACAACGTAAATGAGCTATTCATTCCATCTGCAATATATTCTTATCTAAAAGTGAGACCAAAAGCCGAGAAAGTTTTGATTGTTATTCCAACGATACGGAATCGTACCTTTACGTCTATCACTTCGAATTAGACAAGCCATTGTGTGATGGGCTATCCAAAATGACAGAAATCGTCTGTCCCCTGATTCACGTGCTTTTTCGATGCAACGTGAACTAAACTCTTTCAATCGCTTTCCGTTTTCGGTCGACGTGGTCTTTCTTACTTTTTTTTTGAAGAACGGTAACAGAGAACATATGACACGAACCGTTTTTGTTTCGGCTTGTTCAGTATATCAAGATTCGCTGACGGATGATGATGTGCCGCCGACCCCTTGCCCCTGGCAGTCTTACTCGTTAGTTTTATTATCATCGCTATCATTCGTTGTCCCGCAATTCCATCTACCGTCCCAGAGTGTGTGAGAAACAAAACAAGGGGCGACGGGACTCGACTAAACTGAAGATCAGTTGCAGAAGTGTACTGTTTTCGAAAAAGACTCGGTCAAGGAGAGGAAGGAATGACAGAAAAAAAGAAGGGATACTATTGAAAAAAGAAAGAGAATTGTTTTCAAGCTATGTGACGTTCAAAAAAATAAGAAAGGTTATTGTAGTAATAGAGAAGAAAACATGAAAATATCTGGTGATGTCTGATATATCTGATTGGATGAAAACTCTCCACCGAATGAAACTAATATACCGTAAATTTAGTGGGTCAAAAGGAATTCTCAGTGAGGTAAGGTCAAAATATAGCAACTGGGAATACTAATTTGATTAGCCACCAATCATTATAAAAACAAAAAAACTTACTTTCAGTCCGTTTGATGATAATGAGACGTCCTTTGCCAGTGTCGGTTTGATCTTCAACTTTTAAGAAGTTAATCAGTTGTTGACTAGTTAAAAACATCAGCTACACGATAGAACTTACCGCTGAACGCCACTTCTGGCCGGATGATTTTTGATAACATCATGATTGCACTATTGACTTTGAGATGATGAGCCCACCTAAAAATGTTCAGTGTTTATGAATTATCTTATGTGGGATTTCTATTCAAGCACATGCAAATTCGAATAAAACAATTAGCGACTGTCTAAGAAAAAAGGAGAATCAAAGAGAATCAAAGAAAGAATCAGACCTTGTTTGCTTCACCTCCGATTGATAGAGAATATATTGTTGAAGTGCAAGCAATCCCATTACAAAAATTAGTCACAAAAACCCACCACGAGTGAACGTTTTCAGAAACTAAACTGTTTTTAAAACGATGATGGATAGTTGTTCTAATACGTGTTCTAGACTTTTTGCTTTTATTTTTATATTTTGTAATTAACAAGTATATCAAAAAATGACGTCCGAAGCGCATCGAAAACTGGTGCGTGGGCGGTTCAGTGTTGTTCTATTTTGATTTTTTCTCGACGGTTTTTTTCTTGATTCTCAAGGACTAATACGATGGTGATGGGTCAAATTGATGCTTCTTCTTACTACTTTTTACAGTGTGTGTTTCTGAAATTTTGAAAAGCGAGAAAACTGTGAAAACATGATTGTATTCTTTTCAGAAGACGTCTCAACCAGAAGAAGACGTAAAAACAAAAGTGCTACTGCTACCACCCCTGGCGGTTGGATTCAAAAAATTTAGAGGCCAGATTTTCATCTCCTTTTTTCGTCTTCTTCTTTTTCTCATGCATAATATTTGAAACAGGAAAAAAAGACGGGCAGTCTAATCAACAGTCCTCCCGATATAAATGTTGGTCTTTCACGTTCGATCTCACCCCTCTTTTCTTCTTTAGGTTTTTCAATTGGCGCTCTAGTCAACTGATTACTCTTCTTTCCCTCCTACTAGTTGATGTTTATGATAGTAAATGGGATCTTTAGGTTTATGTAGTGGTCGAATTAAATGTGTTCCATGGTACAAGAACAACACTCGAATATGCAGATTTTTTCAATGTTTAAGATGGAGTGCGTGGGTACAAAAAACATCAGATATCTAGACCTTAACGAAATGATTGATGGTGATAATTGAATCAAAATGGAGAAGAAACTATTTTGGGAAGATCTGCGTACACTAGCAACCGATCATTTCTTCTGCATGATATCAAACAATAAATGTGAAGGGAATCTATTTCCGGCAAGACAACCTGTATTGGGCTTGTCGTTGATCTCTAGAAAAGTTGAAAGACCAAAACGGAATGACATTGAAGAAAAATGGAGAATCAAGTGAAATTAGTTGTTGTGTTTTCTTATTTCTTATCATGAGATATCAGTTATACGGGAAAACAAAAGGATATCTATTATAACATCATTATCACAAGACCAGGGAAACTGTAACTGAAATGTCAGGAAAAATGACACCGAGTTTGTAGGCAGAACAGGCGGATTAACATGAATAATCATGATGGGCGGTGGTGGGCATGACCGTATTACAACAACGGAAAAACACGTGAAACGAGTTGTCGGGTAGAGGGTCACGCCAAAATTGTGAAGCGAGTCTGGAAATATGTTTTTTTTTTGTTTGGAAGATGCTTCCAGGAAGAACCGGAATTCTGACTTTTTGATTGTCAGCAGGTGTTTTTTTTAGAATGTAGGGTAGGGCACGTTTCCCGATAAATCAGAAGATGACTGGTACAACTACTATTTGTGAATTACCTGTAAGCTGGTTAAGCTAACTCAAACGCAAAGTTGTAAATTTTAATTTAAAAAAAATTTGAACGTTCAGATGATGATACTGAAGCAGATTTGAACATCTCAGGCTTATGTAGATTCCACCGTTAAATACCTTTCAAAATGTTTTGAACTTAGAAAAAGGGAACGAAATGATTTTTCAGAAATATCTATGAAGTTTTCAATAAAGTTTATATTTTTCAAATGAATTGATGTTTCATATAACTTCCAATTGTTTCAAATTTTATACTTCTGTGCTCACTCACCTTTTTAGTTGCTACTAAAGATAGAGATTCATCAACCAAGAAGTCTTTTCTACTTTCTCGCAGAGTTTACTTTTTTTGTGATGTTGTCCTGAGAAATTTTCTTTTACTTTTTCCCTCTCATCAGTAAAAATTCAATATTTCTTGTTTTCTAACTTTTCAATCTTCATACCTACAAAACAATCATATTCCATTGGAACAGATATCCATTTCTTCAAGTTTCCCCAAGAAGTTCGTTTCGGTTGATTAGCATTGTGAACGCCTTCCTTCTATCCTCCAAAAGAAGATAATTCCCCGAGAGAAACATGTCAAATCTAATTTTGGTGCCGCTCATTGAATGACATATGGCTAAGATGAGCGGCTGCACATCTTCTCACTGCTCACAAATTGCTTATTTTGGTCGATGAAAAACGCTATAGCGAGTTGAGCAATATTCGTAGCAGTATTAGTTTGTGTCAGTATTTCTCATGTTCCAACATCACAAAAATTTGTTAATAACATCTTCTTTTTTGGGAGAAGAGAAGATATCCGTTTTGGGTACATCTCCATTTATAATGAGAATGTTGCCTTGTTTGATACGTTATGGATGTGCCGAGCTCCTCCGGCGAAGGGCTCCGCATATATTTTGAGCTCGTTCTTGTTATTCATTCAGTATTTCGAAAAACGAAGAGACGCATCAGAAATTGTAGTGTGTGTATGTGTATCGAGCAGTGAAGAAAAAGTAACTCTTTCTTCAATTTCGAAGAAAAATAGAAAAAAGAGTAAGAAAAAAAGATGAGTGAGAGGAATAGTTTGTTCAGAAGATTTATTTTCTTTTTGTTGGACCAAACCCATTGTCATTTGTTTTACTCTCTTTTGAATTGTTTTTTCTATACCCATATCTTTGGAAAAATCTTAGTTTATTTTGAGAGGAATTGCAGTCACATGTAATGAATGTCTGGTTGTTTCGAACTTTCTCTGAGTGAGAAAACAAATGTTTTCTTTTTTATTCCCCGGGAGCCGGTTAATATCAAACTCTTTTTTTCCAGCTACTAATTTATCATCCTGGATTGTTATAAGTTTAGTGTGCTCTGACAGTTTGTGAATTTAGACCATTGGTCTGTTTTTCTATTCAAAAAACATTCTAATGAAGTTCGTAGATCACAATTCGAACATAAATAATTTCCGAGTAATAATTACTCGTTCAGTCGTACATGTTCTAATACTCAGAAAAATCCAGTTTATTTTTAGGTCGCCCATAAAGTTTCAAAAAATGTATTCACCACTATTTTATACATAAATGTAGAATAGTTGGGAAATCTATTTCCTAAACGGTTTCCACTTCCAAATAGTTACCTTTAAATAGAACATTTGAAGCGTTCGGATGAGTGTTGTTGTTCAGTGGAAAGGGGACAAAACGAAACGAAACGCGCGGTTTTATAATTGTCCTAGTTATTTCCAAGCCGAAACAGTACGCCACATTTGGAGACGTGGTCATGGAAAATGCGCACTCCAGTACTTCAATTCCTTACTTTCGTCCAATTTACTTCAGTATTTTTTCGGAACATTTTATTGGTGAAGGCCATGCTTCTCTGTTTATGACTTGCCTCAGTTGTTATTCTCAAATACAACTTTGTGTGAATTAAATTCATTTTTCAAGGTCAATTCCAGGATTTTCTGGGCAATTATATCATATATGTTTGTATATTTTCAAGTTCACAAATAATTAGAACCTTCTCAATTCAAACAAAATTTCAAAAAACCTCCACAAGAAAGTATCCGAATCTTCTAAATAAAATAATTAGTCTAAGAAAATTTATCTTCTCTCACTTGGACACCCAAACCGTGAAACAAGTGTCGTTTTCCTCCTAAATCTTATTGATGAAATTACATTAGTGCACGCTCTGATGAATTGAGGAATATTTATCTGATTTCGCGCATTGTCATCACCCGCCCGTCTCGGGTCCACTTATCGCCACACAACGCACGGCATCCTAAGATTCATTAGGCCCATTATTCAAATTCCATCCGTCAGACAAACTTTGAAGTCCAACACTAAGACAATCCTGACACGAAAAGAAGCCCCCGACATTGTCCTTCGAAGCTCTCATTCAATTATATCCTGCAACCAAAAAGACTTTGTATCTGTGGGCGGCTTTAGTCACAGCCTTCTTTTCACAAAAACACCCGTCGTCATAGTCTCCATAGGAACTTCACCACCATTCAGAGAGAAAGCTTCAGTTTGATTTATTATTATGAAAAACTTAACAATTTTGTTTTTCACTCTTTCCATTTTGTTTTTTTTTTGTAGAACTTGCGGCTCAAACTTTTTGAGTATTTGAATAACAATGAATTCTGAACTTCAGATGTGTATGTTTTTCAACTTTTGAATTTTTCTAACTGAACAACTGAACATGATTCTTGTTGTATATTTTTCTTTTTTTCTAGTATGTTTTTAGAATTCAGAGCTCGCCATCTCATTTCGTGTTCCATTTCTTACTACTTGCTCTTTCTCCCACATTGCTCCACATTTTGTGCTGCCTTTCTATTTTCGGCAACTCTTCTAGTCAACTTCAAAAGCACCCGCCGACAAGAAAATTGGAAACTTTTTCTCATTTTGGCCCCCTTTTTTCTTCTTCTCCATGTTTTCTTTTCGGAAACACACAAGTATCTATTGTGTCTCCAAAAGTTCTCCAATCCATCTTCTTGTTCTTCTTCTCTTCAGTACAAGTTTATGTATGCATTTGCTTCTATTTTTTGGCTTTATTTTGAACCCCGTCCACCATTTCTGGTCCACTAGTTCCATTCAACGGAGAAATCCGCTAGCAGATTATCAGCTAAACCACTACCAACGAAAAACTAATTTCCTGCGACTAGTCTAGTGTGTGTGTGAAACCAACCCAATAAGTGTATACATCTCTATTGCTTTTCTGTTTCACATAGGTTTCAGGAAATTAGAATGAATTTATTTAGCTTTGTATCGCAATACTACGATTCAGAATGCCAAAGAACACGTGTTGATTATATTATAATGGAAAACTTAATTTTGAATATCCTTGAATAGATTTAGTTGTACTTGAATAAGCCAAATAAAATCTAGCACAAACTATACAATTTTTTCAAAAACCAATTAAAGATTGCAGACAGCTGATAATTCGTATTCTAAGATTTCCTCATGAGTATACTTTGTTTCTCTATAGCAATTTCTTTCTCAACAATAATAAAAGCGATCAATCTCTTTTTGGTCGAATACTCTAAAACGTCCAGAAAAAGAGGTCACACTATACTTTTTTCCTTTTATTTCTTCCAACCCAGTCGAATAGTTAGTTAGTGAATCAGAAACAACTTCGGTGGTTAAAGCCACACTTGACATCCATTTCCACACTACTCATCCGTTTATTCTATCCACCGATTCCTTCCGCCTCTAAATGCAAATGACACATTTACAGCTGCCGAGAAATTGCGTTGATTCAGCTAATATGTCTTCTTCTTCTCCTTTTTCCTCTCTTTTCTTTGCCTTTTTCGCTATTCCACACTTTTCCATTGGTCGCCCATTAGGGTATACGAACCATTAGGGTTTGTTGAGAAATCAACGATCATTTTGTTTTTTTTTTTGGCTTGGTGGGAATAGAAACTAAATAAAGAAGTAAATCCCTTATGCTAAAAAAACGAGAGTGAAGAGAACGTGTCATTTTTGTATCCTTGATCAATTTGTTTCTGCTTCGTGCTTTTTTCCGCTTCAAAACTCATTTTCTTAAGATTTTTTTTCTTTTGAGAACAAAAATGAGCAACAATGTGAACTATCGAATCTGAGATTTAAGTTTTGCAAAAAGCGGAGTATACAACTCTCTACCGATGATAGTGTACAGAAACATCAATTTAGCACAACATGCTTTCAGTCTGCCATGTGTAGATCAAAAATATTTTGTCACATTCACACTTCTGAAATCATACAATATGCTGCAGGACAGCTGAACAAAAGCTTTCCATAGAATAAAATGAAAAACAAGCAGTAAATAGGTGGCGAGTTGACTTCCTTGAATAAGAAAAAAAGAGAAAGGAGAGTAAGACTTCTTCGTTTTCTTCTTCTTCTTCACTTGAATAATACTTGTTTACTCTGATTTTCAGAGTCCCGACGCTTTCTTCTCACGAGCACAACTTTCTAATACACATATAGTTTTGTATACATTCGAGAGTTTTTATGAATTGAAGGATAACGAGTTTTCACGAAATGCAAAAGTTTTTTGAATACAATTTTGTCTACTTCAGAAATTTTCTAGTTAGTTACCTGCATCGATTTTTCAGAGTTCTCTTTTTTTCCGCGAATCTTTTCAATCGCTTGACGCATTTCCTTTTCTTTTCTTTTTTCCCGTCTTCCTGTCATTCTCCCATGCATAGGTCACGGCTGACCCCATTCCAGAGCGAAAAGATCTTGCTCAGTGCTCTTTTTCCGTCAAAAGTTCCCATTCATCCGTCTTGTCCTCTCTGAAAGAAAATTGCTGAACCATTACTCGGCAATGGCTGTCGTTTCCCATCGCTTTCAAACCCTTTCGTTTTTCCATCTATTATTTATCGAAACAAAAAAAATGCGTTCATCCCAAAGCGATCTCTTTTTTTCATTTGCCATCCAATTCATCATTTGTTTGGTCGTTCAAACGGTCTTACTCTCTCGTTCTCTTTTTTAATTGAAAATTGTTCGCATCCCTCTCTCCCACTTGTCAAAGAGGTAAAGGATCCTTCTCAGTACGAAAAAATACGTAGTTCTGACTTAAAGGTACGTGACGTTGTTGAACTTGTATTCTGTTTATCCATGGTATGTGATTCTGTGGTGTTTTCTGAAAACCCCTTCAAGTGGAATCAAAATCATGTTAAGAAAGACAGAAGACGCATCACGAATCTCTGGTTTCTCTGCCTTTCGGAGGAGCCCGGTACCTGGCACCGGATATCCGCCAGCGTCACTAATCCGAAGCGAAAGAAATGGCAAGATACGTCTTATATCTACTTTGTTAAAGAACATCGCATTACGAGATTTCTATTTTAGACATTTGTCAAGAAGGATGAAACAGATCTTACAAAAAATTTATGATGAGGAGATTTGATGATTAATGGTCAATGAGAACACGAAAACATGAATTTTGCCGTCTAGACAAATTGCTATCTGCCATGTTGGCATTCGCGGAAATATAAGAGACACTCATCAGGTGTTTTCAGACATCTTGTCTGTTTTTCTTGTTCATGGGAATCTTGGCAGACTCGACACGGAACTAGTCGATTCAGAGTTTGTTCTCCAACAGAATTTCTCTATTGATCTTGAATTTGTGGAAGATGTTCAGCTGCAAGGTTTTTGATACTCAACTCAGTTTTCTCGAACATTGGTCGGTGTCAAAAAGAACATAAGTTATACATGTCATCCTCTTGGTCTTCCACATCCGCTTGTCCCTTCGTATTCCAAGGTCTCGCTTTTTTTAGAAGACTAATTCGTAAGCAATATGTCATTTTGACAAAAGTCCCTGACGGCAGATTCTGACATTTCGTATCCTTTTGTTCGGAAAAATATCATTCTTTTCAAAATTGAAGGTGTGGAATGAGAGCCATACTATAATTTCACAAGAAGTGTCACATCATTTTGATTTTTTTCATTTTTTAAAGGAATGACGTGAAGTTAACAACAAAAAGTGATTCCATAAAAGGTGCACCTCGGTGCCAGGAAGAGGAATGTTGCCAATTGACACCAAAATCTGGAGTGATGGCACAAGTACATTTTTGCAAATTAATATATATTTTGAATTATAGATCTCTGATTGAGATATACGGTAGATACAAACATGACGTAGTGGTGACATACGGTAGGAAGATGTACTTTTATTTGTGGTTTCGAAACACTCAAAACAATATTTTTCAAGAACCAGAAGTTTCCGGCAATTTTCTCAAAACAAAAGGTGCCAACTCAATGTCAGACACTCCATCTTTTGTGATTCATCAAACATTTTATTTTCTCAAGACTCCTTCGAAAATCCACGTCCACATCTGCCACCTCCTCTAAACAGTGAGCAGCTGGGTGACAGTGACAATCCTCTCGCTTACCCGCGCACATTTGATTCATTCCATCCTTTCAATATGTAATCCATCCTTTTCGTCCTTTTCATTCCCACCCACACATGAACTGAGTGTTGTTCAACAACCTCATTTCTCGCACCATTACCCTTATTCACTGAAATTCAACAGACATCCATTTCCTCATCGTTTTCCCCATTTTCTTCTCGCCATTCTTCTGGTTCCGTGGCTAAATACGAACGACCTTTCATTTCGTTTTGCGACGCCATCGTATTCAAATCTTCAAGACAGTAACAATTAGTTATCCTTCCATCAGATCTTTGACAAATCGTCCCGCCGACTTCAAAATCAGACTTGCATCGTATGAAAAATGGTTTCTTTCGGTTTCTTTTCAAACAAATATTTCACAAAACCTTTAAAGTTTTTATTAGATTATGTCACCTTTGAGAACGCTGCAAAAAAAAAGTAGTTTAGTCATAACAGTTCAAATGCGTTGGCGTGTTTGATTAACCGATTGATTGCATTCATCAACAAAAAATAATCATTCTATTTGCACTTGTCTAATATTTGAATTAGCAACCCTTACAATTCCAAAATCTACTACAGCCTAACCTCATTTCCAATGATCCTCATCTTCTTCCAATTTATTCGTTTTTCTGCGTCTCATATGCAATCTCGAGATATTAGAAAACCCTCAATGCGTAATCCAAATAAAAGGAAAGGTCATACGGGGAATGACCGCAATCTGAGTTTGTTCCTTTCCTTCGATCGTTATCATATACATAACCTTCAGTGTCTAGAAACGTTCCTTCTCAGTTCTCCCATTACCTTCATTTCCTTCTCCTCTCGTTCACCCAATTGTTTGTCCCTTCCGAGCTCTACCGAGGTAATGCAGCACACTACGGAAAGCAAACATTCAACCTGACTCCTCTGACTCTGTTGCCGCCTTTGTAAATACTATAAACTTATCGATCGTGAACTATACTGCCGAAGAGTAGTGTAGACAGAGCTAGCCATCGTCTCAACAATTAAATGAATTATTCATCAATATTCATTTTCAAAGAATTCTTCCCTCACATCTCATTTCCTGATTTACTTGGCGCTCGAATCTTATACGCACGTCTTCTTGAATAATTCATCAAATTTTTTGAATAGATGATACATACATTCATAATACTCTGAAAAGAGCTTAGATATTTTTCTCATTCACCACAAATCCACTCAATCTCATCAAATTAATGATCGTAGGCGTATTTCGTCGAATTCCTTTTGAACTTATTTTTTTGAATTGAAAGAAAAGAGTTCCGTCTGCTTGTCTTCACAATCTCAGAGGGATACCGCTTAGCGAGGACATTGTCATCTATTCTCAGATCAGTTCGAACTTTTTTTGTTTTGCCAAGGCCGTCTCCTCCTACTTGTGTCCTTCTTTCGCAAGAAATGATTGTTTCTATAAGAATGTCGCAGTTATCGTTGTTCTATTGGTAACCTTATCAATCGTTTTTGTCCTTTCTTACCTGTCATCTAAAAAGTTCGACATTCTTCTTTTATCACTGGTAGAAATGATTTAGTAAACTCTATTTTCTTTTTTTTTTTCTTCGAAGGACTGCAGATTTATTACAAAAGTCTTTGTCAAGGAGAGGTCAAACCGAGATTTTATTATTCTGGTCGGGCAGAGGGGGCCAAATAACAAATAACTAATGAGGTGGCCCTTACTTAGCCGCTAGCCGGATTGAACCATTCCTGCCCTCCACTTGACCTAGCTCAGATATACCTCTCCTCTTTCTTGATCTTGACGGAAAGCCCTGTTGTTCACTTTTTACTATTTTTTTTCTAATAAAGAAAAAACTTGAAGCTTGACAGAAGACAGACGACTGACAGCTGAAAAACAAATCCTTTCAGCTGAAATTGCGCATTATACATAGTAAACAGATATCGTTGATGTTTTTTGAGGCTATGTTTTGTTCACATGTTTTTTTCTCAATAAGATTCCCAAACACACTGCTCAAGTTTTGTAACAAAAACTATGATACACTTCTCATACGAATATGTTTCAAAATGCCGGCACATTTTTCTCATAATCTGAAACGATGTGTAATATATGCATGTATTTCTCTCAAAGCTCGCACCCGCGCAATGCCCGGAGGGGAATCAATAAATGTGAGCATGTAACGCGCATGAGCAAGAAAAGACATGCTTGTGGTCGAGCGGCGACAGCAGGTGCTCAAACTCGCTACATCGCATCCTTTTTCATTTCACCTCGCAACACCGGGCCCATGTTTCCTTTTAAAAGCGCAGATGGCGTGACTCAGCATGTTCACCACTGTCTTCATAGTAACAACTGTCAGAATGAATCCAACCGCAATGTACCATCTGCCATTCTTTTGACATCTTTCGAATTTCGGTTTCACCTATTCTCGTTTTTTTCCTCATTTTTTTTCTTCCGAATTCTATTCGGTAATTCGTTTCCGTTGGGTAATCCATACATAAATTATTGGGAAACTTCACACTAGATTTGCATATGACGACCTATTCATAGCTTAGTCAGTTGAGGTTGTTTCAATTTCTAGGAAGCTTCACGCTCTATTTTTATAACATTTTATTCCGATACAGAATAAACAGAAGCTCTCATTCATATTTTGTTTGTTTTTCTCTATCGGACAGAAAGGTGATACTCAGAAAAAAGTACAACCATTTAGATATACATTGAGTTCATCATTTCTTAGAAATTCCTCTACTATTCGTCTTCTTAGGAAAGCAAGAAAAACATAATATCTGGGGGGAGGAAATGAGTTCAGTGAAGAAAAATGAGTCGGCGTCGATCGTCTCATCTCATTTTACCACTTCTCGATGTATCATTCCTGGTGCTCAAATATCTTTTATTTAGTGCCTACGTGTTCTCATCCTGAATAGATATGATTTTTATTCTTCTTCACGTCACAAAAGGGCTTCCTTCAATCCGTTTATTTCTTCCATGAACTTTGCAACTTCGCAGTTCAATCGCCTTGAAATTCCAATTATGGGAATTACGAATCCTCACATAAATTCAAGTGTTTCACATGTTTTCCAAACTTCCCTGCTTACGTATGCAATCCCTCACATACCGTATGAGGACGAATGCAACTGAAAAAGCGCACCGCAAGATGTTTGTCTGTGAGGGAAGGTAGGAAGGAAATGTTGAGTCACCGTAATACTTATTCATGTACAACAATGCTGTGCAATACGAGGAATACAAAAACTATTTCGTAACGTTCCTCAGTTGGAGGTCTTATCCGAAATTGTTTCGAAACATGGCATAAGATCAGGGTGAATCGGAATGAAATATTCGTTTAAGTGCAACTTGTTGAATTATTCCCTTTTGATCATAGTCTATGCATTTTTGCTCTGACTTTGTTCTCAGAAATTGAAGTAAAAGTGCACCTTCCGTATCTTCCTGGTTCCCTTTCCCAAATTTCTTTATTCCTTGAAAAATGGTTCCCTTGAGAGCTTCTTTTTTCTTTTTCGCAATCTTCTTTTCTTGTTTCTTTTGAAATCTCCAATTTATTATCAATCATTTCAGAAGGCAACATCTTATGGCAGCAACTTCTGGACTACTTCCTCCAGTTTTTGTTGTTGTCCTGCCATGCAGAAACGACTCCACTTGAAATCACAGGATGGTAACTTTAGTGTACAACTTGTGATTTTGTTTCAAGGTTTTTTGTTCAAATTACTCCACTTAAATTATCAAATCAATCAAAACCAAGAACTCTTGAAATTGCTAAAGGCCGTTTAATCCCAACCCACTTGACTGAAGTTTAGTTCAATTACGTGTTACCTGCGGGCACAGTGAAAAGAGTGTCACATTTGTTCAGTGGCTCATATTTCGTGGTTGAATGAGTCGACAGAAGACTTGTTCTCGTTTAGCCGCAAATTTCATGTGACACTGGATGCAACATTCTCATGTCACCATGATGTTACAATTCTAGTTATATTTTCTGAATTTTTATCAACTCGAGCAGAAGATAATCGGCCCCGCTGCGCTACAAAAGTTTTGGTCATGGTTTTGAGCAATCTCGTTTTTGAGCTTTTTTTGGAATGCAGATGTTTCATGACGTGACTTCTGTAGCTTTGATCTGTCATCTTTGGAATGAGTAATATGAGTTTTTCACGAAAATATCTCTTTTCGCACATTGAAAGATTAGAAAATAGCCTGAGTAGGTGTGTGAATTACTCGCAATCATTTTCCCCTATTCAAATGAATTCCATCTCACGTTCTTTGAAGAAAGTGACTCATTTCTTCTTTTGCTTCCACATTTTCATTTCCCTCATTCCTATTTAGTCACTTCTAGTTTTTCGCTCCTTCCTCTTCTTACAGGACAACCCTCTCCTCAAACTGTAACAATTTTAGGAAAGTACGAATCAAAATAGTTTTTTTTTCGTAAAACCTAAACAGCGGGAGGTAAAAACTCCCGTATACATAGTGTGAGGGAATAAACACACAAAAGTTTGAGAGAGAAGGGCATCACCATAGTGTTGTCCAACCGCAGAACCGGTTGGCCCATCGGGCCCTCCACCACTCTCCGACCGCAGAAAGACCCATCCATTGCACCTCTCTTCCATCTCTCTTTCCCTGCTTCTCTCTGTATTATGTACTGTATTCATACAGTTAGGGGCGTCTCCACCATACACCTTTTTTCTCCCTTTTCCTCTTCATTTTTCACACTTCATTCAGTTCTCATCAACTAGCGTCCGATCATAGTTTTTTTTTTGATTGATTTCGTTTCTTTTGTCGTTGTTTCTTGTCTCGTACATTGTTCTTTCTAACTGTCATAACTACAGATCCTCGTAAAATAGGTTGATTAATGATCACAAAAATGTCGGTCAGAAAAACATGAGTTTTTGTATTTATTTCCAAAAATAATTCAACTAAATAAATTCTCTAGTTCCTCCTCTCCTGATAAATAACTCAAGTCAGTCAAACATCGTTCTGATCCTCCTCACGTGCTTCGATCCTAGGATAGCTGTTAGTTATGATTGGTTTGATGTTGGATGCATTTCTGAATTTAGAATATGGATGTTTGAAGTTACAAGTTGTCTCCAGGGGCTGCTTCTGCAAGAGTACGCATGGATGGCTCATCGGAAGTAACGAGCTCAGAAAACATAGCAAGAAAAACTTTCTGGAAATCATTGTTCACAAGTTCCTTGTTCTTTATCCACAATAAGTCACCTCATGTCACCAGTGACCAAAAAAGTCAGCGGTTCACAATGTTTTCATTAAGAACTATCCACCCATATTTTTACAAACATGTTCAATTCAATTGATAACATATTATTTTCACCGCTGAAATTAGATAAGAATTGATGGAGTCCTCAGTTTTAACGTTCAAATTATTTCAAACAGTTGCTTTGTTCTGTACTATGATTACAAAAAATCAACCGGTTTGGCATTCCAATCAGTCAGGCAGAATAACTATTGCCTTTCAGTTTACCGTAAACAAAAATCTCGAGTTTTTTTTCTGATCGCTACCGTAGAATTCTTCCACCAAAGCTCACAACATCAACACCAATTAGTTGTATTTCCGATAAACTTCATCTCCAACTCAAGGCTTGCTTTCTTAGAAATAACCAGAAATTAGTCCTAATATCATCTTGAGATTTGAAAAGTTTTCGAAATCTTTTTCAAAAACATTTCAAAACTACCCAATAATTACAAAACTTAGTCTCGAGCTCTCTTTTTTCCTCATGTTTTGCTCTCCATAGTATGTTTTTCATCAAGGGAACCTGAATGTGAAGCGGAAGTTATCAATGCTTCCGGTCTCGACAAGAAACCTTTTCATCGAGAAAAAACCTCTGACCTTTTCAAAGGTTGAACCAGTTTCCGGAAATGAGTACCAAACGGAAGTTAACATTTTGACTTTTTACCGTGAAGAACTTCTTCTCAAACTTTCGACAAACAGCTTCAGTGTGTGGATGTGCCACGTATTCTCACGGTTTCAAGAACACCTTCATAGGCTGTTTTTCTACACTGGGTGTTCGAAACAACACGATGTTCCCAGGAATGTACTTCATTCAGTGTTATTGAAACAACAATAAGAGGCGGTACAATGTTTCGTCTTTATTATCATTCTGTTTTCGCCATGCTCTAAGCCGTCAACCAATCTCCGAGCTTATCTTCTTACAGTAATCATTTCTCTTCATTTTTGTTCTCAGTTTCTTCTTATCTCCTGATAAGCCCTTGCAGTTTGTCCAACTCACGAAGAACGCCCCTTTTTTCATGCTCAAGCTCCGCCCCTACACCCCTACTGCCCGAGAGCTCAGTTCACTCTTGATGTTCTCGTCTTATCAACGCCACCCGGCTTTTCTGAGCTGAGGCTCCGGGTGCCGCGACAATGCGATTTCTTTTTTTTCCAACATCAGTTTGGAAAATATCAAATATCTACTCCCGTTATTTACATAGCGTTTTGAGTAAGCTGCTCTTCTCTCGCATTCTGCTTATGTCCTGCACATTTCGTTCATCAAAAAGAAATAAAGCTTAAGATCGAAAAATTCGGAGGTGAAAGTAAAGAAGGAAACCTTCACAAGTACAGTATCCATTTTGTTCTATCTCTATCTTCATTCTCCATCTCACTTCTCCAAAGTCTCTAAGTCTCTAATCTTATTTGAAGGCAGCTAACCTTGTTTAGTTTTTTGTGTTGCCTGCTCTTTTTTCTTTGTACATCCTTCCCTTTGCAACAACCGCCTCGGAGCATCGACTCGATTTCGACATTGAACGATAATTGGGTTTTAGGTGCCTGAATGTCGACGGGGGTCTCAGGGCTCATCCCTCATCCAACAAAACCAAATTCATACGCCTTCTTCGATTCGGTTTTCTTGGGTCCAAGATAAATGAGAAGATGGAAGGGGAAGATGGGAAAAAAGGCGAGAAGAGATGGATGAACACCAAATATTCCTTTAATTCTGAATGTACTCTTTTTTCTTTTCTTTTTTCCTTTTTTCTCATCTCTCCAAGTGTACACATAGCTCTTTGAACATCCATATGTGACACTTTCATCAATCCAAATTGATGTCAATAGTTATGAACTATTTCTACTGCTCTCTTGCTCTCTGTTTCCTATTTCTTCTCATTTTTGGCATTATGATGTGTACATACTTTCCATTTTGTGGAAGTGAACTACTTGTGTTTGCCCTTGTGTAAGAGATCGACTCGATGTCTGTTTTCATTTCGTCATACAGTCCTTCAGTGCGTTTCTATCAATCTTTCATTGTAATTTATCGATTGTACCCCACCCGCCATGTTCGCTTTTATCATCACCCGTAATTTGACGCTGTCGGCCAGGCGCTTTCTCGTAGCATGTATCGAAACTTTCTCGCCTTATTCCATTTCTCATTTCCTCTCCACTCCCATTCACTAATTCCTTATTCCGTTTTCGAATGCGGGCTGATCTGATCCAAAACGTCATGTCAGTTCAAACGGAGGTCATAAAAGCCGACTCTATGCGCTATCACTACAATTTTACGCACCATAGTCATCATCATTACATCTTTTCATCCCTCCTTTTTTCCTCAATCCTTTTTTCCCTCGTCTCTGTTCAATCGTTTTCCAATTGACCCACATTTTATAACACAGACATTTTTTCAGCCATGACGGTGGGTAAACTATTGATTGGCTTACTTATACCGATTCTCATCGCCACAGTCTTCGCTGAGGTATGTTTGTTCTAGCGCTGATGCATCTTGCGGTCGAATCTCAATGACTCGGAACACTATGTCATAGAATTGAGAAATCGATTGAAACCACCCGATCAGTCATATGATTGGAATTAGAGAAAAAACTGAAAAGTTACATTTGATAAGGAATGCGATATTCTTGTGATTGAATGATGAGTGGTCTTTTGACAAGATTGAAATTGGGAATTCACATGAAAAACGTACTTGAAAAGGTCATAAGTTCTAAAAGTTCTTGAAATTGAATAATCAAAAAAGATAGAGATAAATTGCACTCTTCCGGTTTTCCGTTTCCTTTTAATCCACCAGGGAATAACAAAATGTTCCATAAGAATCAGATCAGCGTTGACTTCTCTTTGCGAACTATGTGCACATGTATAATAAAATGTAGTCGGGCACAGCTTGTTGTTAATCCGATTCCCATTTTCAATCTCAGCGAAAACCAATCAAAACTCAATCAGCGCTCTCAAGCACCTTTCAAGTACCATACTCTTATCCGCAATATTTTTGCAGGAAACCTCAGCAGGAAGCAAGAGACATGAGAAGTTCGTTCCAATGGTCGCATTCTCATGCGGATACCGCAACAAGTTTATGACCGAAGAAGGCACCTGGAAAACCGACGAAGAACGTTACGCCACCTGTTTCTCTGGCAAACTTGACATCCTTAAGTACTGCCGCAAGGTAAAGAAATGTTCAGGGTTTATAGAGTTTGAACACACACATCGTTTAGATTCGAGCACAAGAAAAAAGATAGAGAAACTGATTGGTTTGTAATTTGAAGTTTCTATTTCCTTTCCTTTCTTGCTTTCTTTTTGACTTTCTTGCCTAGTAGAGAAGCAAATAAATTAAATTGAATTTTAGGAACTAAACAAAAAAAATAGAGCTAAACAACCAATCGCTCTTTGGCGTCCGACTTTTTAATCCTACAGGGATTTTTTCTTGTTCTCATAGATTGTTCCGGAAAGAAAACAGACATAGAGCGAAGGCTATGGGTCCTCACATTCCGCGCGTGCTTCTTCGTTCTCCCAGTAAGGCGCAAATTTGAGTAAGGACCTCCCGTCGGGGTAGTCCCATGGGAAGATCCAAGTTTGAACACGCGACTCGATTGCACACGAGTTTCGGAAGTTGGTTGTACACATATCTTAGTTTGTAAAACGAGGAATAAAGAAAAGGGACGGAGTAGTAAAGTGACAAATCACGTCTTCGTTTCAGGCTTATCCATCCATGAACATCACCAACATTGTTGAGTACTCGCATGAAGTCAGCGTCTCCGATTGGTGTCGTGAGGAGGGAACACCATGCAAATGGACTCACAGCGTTCGACCATACCATTGCATTGGTGAGTTGTAATACATCAAACGATCGGTGACATCCATCAGTTAAGGCAAACGAGCTTGAGAAAATGGAAAGGAGGGAGGAAGATTATTTTTTTCTTCTCAAGTCTCTCCTGCGCCTTTCCTAGCTCAGTCGCGATAAATAATGAATTTCCGGTTCGAATCAATCTTCAGTCAAGGGGAAAATAGAAAATTGATGCGTTTAGTTGTTTCGGTTCTAAAAATGGAAAAAGTGAAAGACGAGAAACCAACGGGGACAACCGAAGTTTAATGGTTTTTTGTGTTACAGACGGCGAGTTCCACTCGGAAGCTCTTCAAGTCCCGCATGACTGCCAGTTCTCGCATGTCAACTCTCGCGACCAATGCAACGACTACCAACACTGGAAGGACGAAGCCGGAAAACAATGTGCGACCAAAAAGTCCAAGGACTCCAAAGCAATGATTGTCAGATCATTCGCTGTTCTTGAGCCATGCGCCCTTGATATGTTCACCGGTGTGGAATTCGTCTGCTGTCCTAACGATCGTAAGTGAAAGCATCATAAAGGATTAACTGTGTCACGTAGGCTAATGTCATGACAACCATTGTGACTAACCGAGTGAAAAGAAAAAAATTAAGTAGCAGGGATTAACAGAAAACATCTTCCATCAATCTTCTTTGCAGAAACGAACAAGACTTCTGGTCATAAGGCTGACGACGACGACGACGATGATGATGACGATGACGCTTACGAGGACGACTACTCGGAAGAATGTAGGATTCTGTTTAGGGTTGTTCGGAGTTGTACAATTTTTATTTTCAGCCGAAGAGAAGGAGGAAGAGGAGCCAACTACCCAAGATCCATACTTCAAGATCGCCAACTGGACCAATGAGCATGAGGACTTCAAGAAGGCTGAGACTCGTATGGATGAGAAGCACAGAAAGAAGGTTGAGAAGGTAAGATTATTTCAGAATTTTGATAACCTTCTTCAGAACATTACAAAAAATGGAATATGTGTTCGAGGATTATAGGAGACTAAGACTTTCACATCAATATATGAAATTAGATTTCACTCTTATTAGTATAATCTTCCGCATGACTGTTTTCGTCTTACGTCATACTTTCGTTGAGAAGTGTCTCTTGAAATTAATGTCAACCACACGGCCATAGAAAATACATCAACAAAATAAAATCCTGGAATTCTTCAGGTAATGAAAGAGTGGGGAGACTTGGAGACCAGATACAACGAGCAGAAGGCTAAGGATCCGAAGGGAGCTGAGAAGTTCAAGACCCAAATGAACGCTCGCTTCCAGAAGACCGTTTCCTCTCTCGAGGAAGAGCATAAGAGAATGAGAAAGGAGATTGAAGCTGTGCACGAGGAGCGCGTTCAAGCTATGCTTAACGAGAAGAAAAGAGATGTAAGAAATTGAATTGTTCTGGACGTGGAATTCAATTCATTCTTTCAGGCTACTCATGATTACCGTCAGGCGCTTGCCACCCACGTCAGCAAGCCTAACAAGCACTCCGTTCTTCAAGCACTCAAGTCTTACATACGCGCTGAGGAGAAGGATCGTATGCACACTTTGAACAGATACCGTCACTTGCAGAAGGTTGATTCTAAGGAGGCCGAGAGCTACAAGCCAACTGTTCTTCACAGACTCCGGTAAGAAGTTTTACAGAAGTTCAGATCAAATACGACAAATTTTCAGTTACATCGATCTCCGCATCAACGGAACACTTGCAATGCTCCGCGACTTCCCAGATCTCGAGAGCCACGTTCGCCCAATTGCCGTCGCCTACTGGAAGGATTACAGAGAGGAGATTTCACCAGAAGTCGACATTGACGAGGCCGAAATCTCTGCAATCATTCCTGATTTCCACGACGAAGAGTTCAGCAAGAAGTTGGTTTTCTAGTCCTTCACCCCATGCATAATTTATATTTTCAGTGCCAAACTCGACGTGAAGGCCCCAACCACCACCGCCAAGCCAAAGGAAACCGACAACGCCAAGGTTCTCCCAACTGAGGCTCCATCATCATCTGACTCTGAGGAGGAGGCTGATGAGTACTATGAGGATGAGGATGATGAGCAAATTAAGAAGACCCCAGACATGAAGAAGAAGAAGGTCAAGGTTGTTGACATCAAGCCAAAGGAGATTAAGCAATCGAAGCAGCCATTGGAGCCAAAGGAGGTGAGACAGTTGGTTTGGTGGGATAATAACTAAACATTCTCATTTTAGATCAAGGTCACCATTGAGCAAGAGAAGAAGTCACCAAAGTTGGTTGAGACCTCTGTACAAACCGAGGATGAGGAGGATGACGAGGACTCTTCCTCTTCCTCTTCTTCTGAATCTGGAGAAGATGAAGATGTAAGTTCACCCATTGGTGTAGAACACAAATTCGAACAGGATTATTTTCAGAAGAACATCAAGGAACTCCGTGTTGACATTGAGCCAATCATCGACGAGCCAGCTTCATTCTACCGTCACGACAAGCTCATCCAGAACGCTGAGGTTGAACGTTCAAAGTCAACCATCTTCCAGCCATACGTTCTTGCATCGGCAATGTTCATCACTGCCATTTGCATCATCGCTTTTGCGATCACCAACGCTCGTCGTCGTCGTGCCATGCGCGGATTTATCGAGGTTGACGTCTACACTCCAGAAGAGCGTCATGTCGCTGGAATGCAGGTCAACGGATACGAGAATCCAACCTACTCGTTCTTCGACTCAAAGGCTTAAGCCTTGAGCGTACCCTACACCTCACACCTCAATTTACTCACACTTCCATTAATCGTCATTATAACAAAACCAAAACTGATAATGATCCATTTCTCCAAATCTCAGATACATTTAAAAACTTTTGTGTTAAGAAACATCCCAAATTCATTCCCCCAATCTCTCTTCCATCCTCTCTCCTCAAATAAAAAGTTGTGAGTGTTAAAACAAAATTAAATTCAAAAAAGGTCATAAAACTCATTTCCCCGTAGCTGAATCGTCATAAAAGCCCAAAAAGAGCAATGACTGATTGTTGTTGCTTGTTTTTGATATCGATCTGTCCGTTTCACACGAACTAAATTGAATATGATTCACGTGTTTAGTATTCGGAAGCACCCGTTCTGTACACACCAATCACCTTTTCTTTCTATTCTCTTCTTTATTCTTCCTCTTTTTTCCTAACCACACCCGATCTTGAAATACACCCTATTTCTTGTGATAGTCTTATTATGCACACTTCTCTCTGTCTTCAATATATTTTCCTATTTCTGAGTTGATATTCAAAAAAAATCGAAAATTGTATTAATAAAGAAGTTCAAAGAAGTAATGCATCCTCTCCCGTCTCCCTACATTGCTTCTAATCTTTTTTATGTCGTAAACTTCTTTTCGTCTTCATCTTTGTAACACCTGTCGTCAAAGTTTTTAAATAAAACTTCTGGAAAAGAAAAAATATATGGTTAGCCACAAATTTTATATCAAAGGGCAGTAATTGAAAAATTGTCAAAAAAGGAACATTGCAACAGTAAATCGGTTTGAAAAGAAAAATGCAGTTTCAGAAAGTTTCTTGGAAAATGAAATCCGTCGATCTTTTAGTATTCGTCGTTGTTGAACGCATCGAACCCGGTCCCTGAAAAATTTTTTTTTGGTTGGATCTGGGAAATTGTTTCTGATAGGACAAATCTTGGTCACAGAGTTGAGAAAGAACATTTTCAATAAAAAAGTCAGAAAAATCACCTGAACTTCCAAATTTTCTGCATAGCTCAGTTCAAAAGTTGTCATCAAATTAACGGTAACAACATTCAAAAACGTTCGAAAATGTTTGAACTGATCTCAATAATATAGTGTGAAAATGAAAAAAACTAGAGAAAATATGAAACGACTTAAAGTGGACTGCGCTATTCGAATTCAAATCATTTTTTACATGAATCGACGCAGATTTTGAGGTTGACCATAGAATTCTCTTGAAAGTAGCTCTGTACATTAGATTGAAGGAAGTTATGAGCTGTCAAAGTTGTCCGATCGCACCTCCATGGTACACTTTTTCATTGAGTTTTCCCATTACGCACGTGAAAGTATAATAAATTTGTAATGAACGTTCAATGAAAAAACGTACCATCGAGAGGTGATATGAAAACTTTGGCAGCTCATAACTTTCTTGAATCACGTATCCGGACCTACCTTCAGAAGAATTTTATTGTCAACCCCTAAATCTGCGTCGATTCATGTAAAATAATTATTTGATTTCAAGTCCCTTTTAATATTTTTTCAAGTAAATCATTTTTGCTTTTATGGTTGAAAAACGTTCAAAATTTTTAAGACCAAAGTGAAGCGATAAAAATTTACAAACCGTTGGCCGTGATTGGACGGTTTTGTATTCCTTTCCAGTGAAGGGATAATTCTGAAACAAATTTACATTTTTCGCGTCACAAACCCCATTGTTTGGTCTCTACAAAACTAATTTTTAATTTGATGTTTATCGAAACTACCCAAATTCTTTGGTCTAATCCATACTTCTCGACGTTGCAGAATGAAATCGAAAACGTAGACGATGACCATCAGGAACTCAAGCACCTAAAATAATTCTATTAACCCCTCAACAAAATCAACTCAAAAAACCGCAGCAGCAATCCATTGTCCCTGAATGTGCCCACGTCCACGTCCTTGATAATTCACTTCCCGGTCGTTAGCCAAAATTGCCATCCAAGTGCCCAAGATTCCGGCAATAAACATAAAGATGATTCCGAGGATAGCGTAGACCTTTTCCTACAAAAAATGATGTGCTTGAATAGAATCCCAGACAAAATTGTGATCCGCGCGATGCATTTTTTGCCAGGAGGGAGTAGAAAATTGGCTGTCATCTTTAGAAAATGTAAGCGTTTCTGACATCTTCATTTTTTGATATTTTACGCTGTAGGTCAATCGGTTTTTTTGCGTCTCAGTAAATTTATACATAGCCTTTTTTTCCATGAATACTAATTAGAAAATTAAAATTTAGAGAACGAATGTGTGACGTGGAATGACTAGACCTACCAAAGGGATGATGATAGATGGGATCCAACGATGGGCGTTCAAAACGAAAGCGAGCAAGATAATTCCACAGAATATAGAGAGTCCGAGGAAGATAACAAGGACGAATAACTGAAATTGATGTCATTTTCTTTTTTTTTTCAATACAAATTCTCTAAACCTGTCCCATAGCAGTGTATCCGAACACATTCATTATCATTGTGCAGGCATCACCTCCACAAGTGATTTGTACAAGCCACTGTAGAACAAAGAACATGAGCTGAAAACAAATCTTAATATTTATTCTTTTCTGAAGAGCTCCCCACCAACTGGAACCATCTGAGAAGTCCCATCGGATGACCCCACATGTTTGGTGTGCATTCCACTTGCTCCGTTTCGATTACTTCAACCTGAAAGAACATCCCTTATGTGTTTTTATTCTTTTCACTGAACATATATTCTGTGAAGCTACAGTAATCCCGGAACTCCAACACATCCGTTACAGCCCATAGTCACTCTTGACGTTAAAATTATACATGGGCTCGTAGCGAGTTGTTTTCCCTTGAAATTATAGAGCGGCGGCAGGCAGGTGAAATTGTCACAACCTATGTGATTATAATCTCCCATAAAAATATAGGCTCCGAGTCAGGCGACAAGACAAAAAAAACGGAAATTCGGGGAAACGCTATGTCGGGTGGAATGAGTCTTGGGTTAGAGAGAAAGGAAATCGAAATGAGACCTGGAAATGGGTAGAACTGCCTTTTTTCTTTTAGTTGTAATTGGTTTGAACAGCTTATAACGGGATATGATTAAGAATGTACCTACCTCTTTGCTTTGGGTAATCAGCGGAGGAGGTGGTCGGTAGACGGTTTCGTTGTATATAGGGGAACTCAAGTAGTCTCGACTCGGGCGGAACTTTTTCTCATTCTCAATGAAGGCTTTGTCCTTACCATACATTGACATGTTGGTCCCACTGAAATTATGCGTTAGTTGATTTGAGATGGAAATATATGTTAAAAATGTATAATAAAAATGTTGTGCAATTTCATAACAATGAAAATGTCATAGTGAAAAGTTTGAATCAATATGATTATTGAAAGGGAATTAGAAGTTCTGTTTCTTATCACCTTAATTCCTCGTGCAGCACTATTATCGTTTATTGATTCTTTAATGACCGATAATTTGGTAGCCCCTTTCAATAAAGCAGTTGTTTGTCTAGTGATTAGCGTCGTGTTGATGTTTCTGGCTGTATAACTTTCTGATTCCACACACATTGAATTGTATGGGTGGTGGGTGGATACGGTAACTCGGTTTTGCAACGTGGGTTTCATACTCTTTTATTCTGTGCACCCCTTGCTGAAAATGGACAAGGCGAATAGTTTCAGCTGTTTTGCGAGTTATGGGTAGTCTGAAAATTGGGGGAAAAAGATTATCAGCTGGATACTTACACGATTCTTGAAACGTCAACTATAACAAAGCAGGAAAAAAAATGAGTTTTGATGATAATCATTGAAGTGCCATTTTATGGTACAGCAAGTATGATGAGCACAACATTGTGCATATTACAACGTGACTAATGACGTACATAGTTCAAAAATGAAAAACATCTGCTAGAAATAGGAAAAAGCGCTACGATATGGAAAATTGAAGAACATGGTTCCTGTAAACTCACCTTTTGAACAAAGCAATTCTTTCCAAATCATTCAATTCCATAATTCGAAATTCTAAAAATATTTGAAACCGACACCGAATGAGATTTCTGGGATAGTGACGTGAACTATCCTATTAGGTTGACAGAGACGAGAACCAATCTCCTCTTAAAATTCTTCAGAAAAAACACATAAAACGCCTAATAATACAAGAACAATTTGTTCTTATTGCCATACAGCGATGCCCCACAGCAATTTGCTCTGGAATGGTTTGACATGAGTGGCACAAATCTGACGGGAATTCTTTGAAAGAAAGTGAATCTTTCTCAAAGAATCGGTTTAATTGAAATCTCATCTCATTGTTCGTCTTCAGGCAGCAGTGCCCTTCTATTGATATGTCTGAACGTTGAACGTGTACTTCTTTGGAGAACGTTTGCACGGGAATAAGAGGAGCAGATAGACTTTTTTCCCTCATAATCCCCTCATTCGTTATTTTTCATCCTCTTTTCTTTTTTCAAAAGTAGTTCAACTCATGCACGTTTCTATGACATAAGCAGTTTGAACCAATGTGCAGGTACATTCTCATTAATTTCTTATGCCTGACCGTTTTTATAATCAATTTTCCACTTCGAATGATCCGACGCGTCTCTCAGCTCATCTTAGCAACTTTTTCCTTTCTTTTTTCTCCTTTCAGTCGTCACCAAATTTTTGTGAAGCTTTCTTAGATTCTGTTCTCCTTTTGATATAACCAAACTTTTGGCTGTAAATTTATGTTCCATCAGATATCATCCTCCTGCCCTTTCACATTTTTCCCCATTTTCAATATTCGGCGCTCTTTCAACTAGTCAATATTTCTTTTTCTCTGCTATCTAACGTTTCCCTCAACCTTATACGTGCAAGCTCCGCCCATTTTAGCTCCGCCTGGTTCAGACTAGTCTTGTTCAGTATTGGGATTGCATACACTGATGTTCTTTTCTTTTCTCATTTTTGCACTCTTTTTTCTCTTCTCCGTTCAAATTGCTCTCTCCGGTTTCCTTTTACTTTTTGGAAATTTTAAAGGTATTAGGGATGTCTGAAGACGATTCTCCAAAGCGCATGCCTGTGCGCGTTCGTAGCACTTTCGAGTTGGCCAACCCAATCAGAGAACTTCCACCAGATCCGGATGCGGTTGCGATCTCGCCAAACACTAGGCGTGAAAGAGAGAAGGCGATGGATGATTTGCTGAAAAATGCAAAGTGTGAGGAAGGAACTTCAATGGATTCGATCGCAACTTACATTCCATCGAAATCAACACTCAAGAGAAGAGAAGAGGAAGCTGCTCGCGCTCAAGCTGCTGCTGAACAGACAGAGGAGAAATCAATATCTGCAAGAAAACAGGCGAAGATCGCTGAGCTGGAAGCGAAGATTGCCAACTTAAAACGAGATTCGTTTGATGAGAACATGATTGAAGGAAAGGCAATTGAAAAGCTTTCTATTACTCGTCCAACTTCAGTCTTCGCTCAAGGAGAGGATGGCTCTCAACCATCTGCTCCACCAGGGCCACCACTGCAAAATCGGGCATCATTGTCTTCATCGGATAGCATCACCATCGTGTCGTCACCAACAATTGGTGCATTGGCTGCTGCTCCACCAGCAATGGGGGCATTGATGGGAGCTCCACCAGGTGTTGGAGCCATGGTCGTCGCTGCTCTTCAGCCAGCGCAGGGACAATTTGTGAGCACGGGAGATGTGGACGACATCTCTCTCAGTGAGGTAAGGAGTGTTTTTTCAGCTGTCCCAAGTTTTTTTCATTGAAAATACAGCACTTTTTGCAGGATTTCCAAATTGTTCATGATGAGTTCAAGCAAGCGGAGGCCATTGACAAGTCCACGAAAAAACGTCATTGAAACTTACACTCTTGAGTTTGATTTGAATTTCAATTTTTCTTCCTTCAAAACTCTTTTTTTTGTATTTTGTCTCTCTCTCTCTCTCTCTCTCTCTCTCTCTCGAAAATTGATCTCCAAAGTCTTGCTGCTATATACTCCACCATTAGTTCTCACAATTTTTTTTTCTGCTTAATTTACTCGTAGATCTATTCTGAATAAATATAAAACGACATTTCTATTGTGAAAATTTATTCGTGAAAGGCCAAAAAACTAAAGTCAAAACAGAATGTTCTGAGACAATTACAGTGAAATGCCGGTCAAGCTTATTCAATAAGCGACGCAGGCGGTCGGGACCTTGACGGCTTCGACGAAGGTGACTGGGTAGTCGTTGAGCTCAAGTGGTTGCTGACGAGACTCCTTCATGAGGCGGCTGGCGTCTCTGTTGTGACGTGGCAAGCAGGTGAAGCGGATCTTTCTCTGTTGTTGTTGTTCGACCTCGTATCCACGACGGCACTCGGCAACTGGCTCAATGGAGAAACAGATGCGGTGGGAGAATTCCTTGATTTGGGTCTTCTCGACGATCTCTGGAATTGATGAAATAAGTATTGATTTTCCATTTGTCAGATCCAACTTACGGTTCTTCTTCTCGGACTTTTGGCTCTTCTTGGTGTATTCTGGCTCCTCGTTGTCGTAAGACTCATCAGACTCATCGGATTCCTCCTCGTCTCTCTCGTACTTTCTGTAGTTCTTCTTCTCGGTAAGACGCTCCTCCTCGGTCTCGCACTCCTCGTTCTTGAGAAGGTAAGAGCGGTGGAACTCTTCCATGTCTTCGGTTTCGGTGTTGTCGGCGGTCATGAACTCGTTGGTAGACTGAAAATAAATATTGAAACATGTGTTGTATGAGAGAATCTGTTTACCTCATCATCGTTGTTTCCGCAAAGTCCGCAAAGTTGGTCTTGATGGCTGTAGGATGGGAGTTGGGTCTTGATGGTGTATCCGTCGAAGCGAACCTCTCCTTCTGGGAGCTCAATGACGATGGCGGATTCTCCGAGTTGCTCGATTTGGTATTGAGAGTAGTCCTCAGATTGGATTCTCTTTCCGTCGACCTTGACGCGGATCTCCTCGTTTTGGAGTTGGGCAACAATCTCTTGTTCTCCACGGAGAACCTTGACGATCATCTCTTCGGAGTTCTTCTCGGCCTTCTTGGAGAGAACGGCGAAAGTTGGCTCCTCGGAGCAGTCCTTGGCGATGAGGGAGTAGCAGGTGGTGAGTGGGGTCTTGTAGAGGACATCATCGAAAGTGCGGATTTGGTTCTTTTGGACTTTGCACTCAGCTCCGGAAGCCTCAGTGAGTTGGTACTTGGCGGAACGTTGAGCGATGGATGGAAGGTGGACACGTGGAATTTGAGTGTTCTTGAGCTCGACACGTTGCTCTGGGGTTTGGACGGTGACGTTAACGTATTGACGGGAAAGTGGCTCGACGGTGACTTGAAGGACGACGCGGTTTTCCTCGTTGTCCTCTGGGCGGCTGGAGACGGTCCAGTAGTTGTAAGCCTTGACAAGGTCGAAATAACGGGCAGCGACTTGCTCGTTTTCCTTGGTGAGCTTGTACTCAGCAACAACGTTGACTTGGTTGAGACGGGCGGCCTTGATCAAGAGCTCGTACTCTGGGAGTCCGTTGGATTGACGCTCCATGTTGCGCTCGTACTTCTTCTGTTCCTTGGATTGTTGGAGTTGAGCGTTGATGGTGATCTCGTTCTTCTTTTGGGATCCCCAGGTGGAGGTGAGGGAGAGTTGAACTTCGCGGTGTGGTTGTTCACGGAGTTGACGGAGGGAAGATGGCATCTCTGGGCGGATGGCGAGAAGTTGGGAGCGGAGAGTCCATTCCTTGGTCTCCTCGAAGATTGGGGAGCGGCTAACTTCCATGTTCCATTGGCACATACGGACTTGCTTGTCGCAGACAGTGGTGAGCTCGGTGTTCATGTTGTAGTCACGTGGAGCCTCAAGCTTGAGGGTGATGGTGTGCTTGTATCCTTGCTCCTTTTGGATGTTCTTGACCATCTTGGCGAAGTACTCACGACGGTTCTCGGATTTCTCTTGCTCAAGCTCGAATTCCTTCTCGAACATCTCGTTGGCCTTGATGTGGGAGAGTTCAGACTTCTCGAGTGGGGAGACGGTAAGACGGGCAACGAATTCAGCTGGGCGGTTCTTGTTCTCAACGGAGACCTCGAAGTCTTGCTCAGCGAGGAGCCAGTTCTCGACGGTGTGTTGGCGGAGGATGTTTCCACGGGTGGAAACCTCGAGTCCGAGGAAGTTGTGAACCTTCTCGATTTCTTGGGTCTTTTGTTGCCATTGTGGGACCACGACGGTTCTCTCCTCAGCCTCGATGTACTCGTACTTGGAGAATCCTGGGTGACGGAGGAAGACGACTGGGCGGGTAGAAACGGAGACGATGGACTTCTGGTTCTCTGGTACGATAACCTTGTATACGATCTCGAAGTTCTTCTTCAATCCAGCGACGGCTTGAATCTTCATTGGGATGTAGGCACGGACGGATTGGAGGGTCTTGACTCCTTGCTCGAAGAGTGGAGTGAACATTCTCATCTCGTAGACGTGGGTGGCAGCAACAGATGGGCGGGCCTCAATGGTCCAACGGAGTTCGGTTCCTTCGAGCTCGAGGGAAATTTGTCCTTCGGCGGAAGCAACAGTTGGGATCTTTCCGGAAACGGTCATTGGAAGTCCAAGGGTAGTTGGGAACTTGCGGATGACCTCGTAGAAGTAAGAAGCGTGGTGAGCCTCGAACTCGTAGTCCTTGTTGAGCATACGGCGGATCTCGCTGAACTCGATCTTTCCGTTGCGGATGAATTGCTCAATAGCATCATCGATGATTTGGGAGTCAATTGGGAGAACGGCGTAGTCCATATCCTTGTAGCGAAGGTAGACCATGGCGAAGGCGTCCTTCTCGTCACGGGTGGTTGGGCGAGCACGGATGTTCATCTTTTGGGCAAGCTCCTTGAGAAGCTTGATTCCGGTTTGGATGCGGCGTCCGCGGACAACGGTGGTAGATTCCTTCTCAAGAGACTCAAGCTTTTGGAGAGCCTTGTAGAGGTATTGGTCCATGTATTGTTGGGAGAATCCGATTTGGGCGAAGTACTTGTTCCAGTTTCCTCCGAAGACGGCGTCAAGGGAAGCATGAAGGTCCTTTGGCAAGACAGAGCTCTTCTCGAAGACGGCGGCGAAGTCGAATTGAGCTCCAGTGTTGGAGTTCTCAACGAAGAGTGGAAGTTGAGCGTAGGCAGAGGCGATCATCTGCTCTTGTGGTTGGTATCTGGTGAAGGAGAGAACCTTAGAGCACTCGTTGGCAACACGTTGGTTGCATGGGTTGGTCGATTGAGCGAATTGACGGATCATCTGGTAGGTAAGAGCAGCAACTTGTTGGTTGGACTCCTTCTCCATTTGAGAGACGACTTGGACGAGGAGTGGCTCCTCTGGGCGGGTGTGCATCATTCTCCAGAGAGCGAGCATGCGGATTTCTGGCTCGAATTGACGGTTCTTGTAGATTGGGAGGAGGACCTTTTGGATCTTGCGTGGCATGGAGTCCTTGAGGAGTCTGAGGGCATCGATGGCTTCCTTGCGGACTGGGAGTGGTTGGCGCTTGTCAACAATGATCTCGTTGAGCTCGTTGACGGAGATGTCGAGTCCAGCGTTTCCGATGGTCTTGAGGGCCAAGATCTTCTCGTAGGTGGTCTCAGCGTTTTGGAATTGCTTCATGAAGACACGGAAGAACTTGTCCTTCATCTCACGCTTATCCTCACGGACGAGTGGGCGGATGTTCTTGAAGTCAACGATTCCACGGACGACGGATCCGGTGGCGAGCCAGACGGATTGACGAACCATTTGGTTGGTCTTAGCAACACGGGATTCGGCGAACTTGAGAAGGGACTCAGCAATGCTTTGGGAGGCGAATGGAGTCTCTTGGATGGACTTGAGGAGCTTGGCAGCCTCGAATGGAGTGATGTCCTCGTTCTCGATGTGAACAAGAAGGTGTTGGATGGTGTTTTTGGTTCCAGCGATGGCAAGAGCGTTCTCAATCATGGATTGGATCTGGAAAAAGCTGTTGTGGTTCAGAACAAGTTATAATTTCACTAACCTTCTTGTCAGCCTTAACGTAGAGGGTCTCGTGGATCTCCTTGAGTTGGGAGGTGGAGGTGGTGCGGAAGATGCGGACAAGACGGGCGAGGAAGTGAGCGGTCTCTGGCATGTTGTTCTCGACTTCTTGGACCTGCTCGGTGATGGTCTTGATCAATTGGATCTTCTTGTCAAGTGGGAACTTCTCGAATGGGGAGAACTCAGCCTTGTCTCCATTCTTGTAGAAGTCCTCAACAAGTTGTTCCCAACGGGAAGAGTAGATGATGTCTTCCTTCTCTCCGTTGACCTGGAAATAGAATTGATAAGTTTAAGTAGGATTCAGAAAATACGACTAACCTTCTTGATGTGGTTTTTGATGGAGTGGTTCTCCTCAAGGGCGAGCTTAGAGCGGGTCTCGGTCTTCAAGACTTCTTGTCCGTTGACGTTGACGGTGTAGAGGGAGCGGACCTCGGTCTCTTGGAGTTGTTCGTTCTCCAAAACGTAGGTGTAGACGGTTTGTGGGCGGATGACTTCAGTGTCCTTCTCGCATTCTGGGCACTCAGAAGAGAAACGGAGTCCGTAGGCGGTCTCGGAACGCTCAGTGCACTTGTCGAAGTTGATGGACTTGGTGATGATGGTCTTCTTCTGCTCACGGACAACGGTGTAGGCGACTTGGCAGTCTCCCTCGAGGGTCTTCTCGTTGGTGAAGAAAGAACGGTTCTCCTCGGAGGATTCCTTGTCATCGTAGGACTCGAGTCTCTCCATCTCGTTTCTTGGGGCAACTGGGTTGAAGGAGATCATGTTGAGAACGGCTCTCTTCATGTTCTTGGACCACTCAGCGTCTTCCTTGTCGAATTGGATCTCGGAGATGAGTCCATTTCTGAGTTGGGCACGGACTGGGAGCTCAAGCATTTGCTTGTACTCGTCAGAAAGCTCACGTTGCTCCAAAGAGTTCATAGCTGGCATCTGCTCGGACTCTGGGAGGTGGGAAGCGGCCATGCGGATCTTGATGAGTTGGAGGGCAATGGTACGGTCATCGGCAGATTGAATACGGACACGGGCAGAAATACGGGATTGGGCAGATTCAGAGGACTCGGTTGGGAGTCCGGAGAGAATGAGTCCATCGAGTTTGTAGTGGTAGTCAGTCTTTGGCTCGAAAGTGCGCTCGAAAGCTGGAGAGGAGGCGAGGGCCAAGGCCACAAGGGAGGCGATGATGATCGACCTCATGGCTGAACCTTGGTTTGACTGTTTCTGGTGCAAGCTTTTATACGAGTCACAATTGACACCTTCCTAATTGACTTCTCTTGGAAGTTGAAGCGTTTTAGCGCATTGATAAGCTCACTGATGGACGCATGCACGCGGACAGCTCAAATTGTGACTCTTATCGCAACGAAATTGCAACATTTGTCGAAAGCCCTGTCGATCGAATCTGAGTGAGGGGTTCTTAACATGTACCTGACTTATTGAAATAATGCAGTTTGGTCATATCGCACTTTGATACTCATGACTTTTTTATGATGAGGTGATGATGGTAATATGTTGAAAGAATCGACAGGAGAGTGGAAATTGCATAAAATTTGAATGGAAAGTTAACTGAAAAGTGTAAACTAGACTGTTGGAAATGAAAAAACTAGGATTTTCAGATGCTCTTTCAGATTTTAGTTCCTGGGTCCCTTCTAATGAATTGTAGAACATTCGACATCCGTAATTTTCATCTGAAACGAAGCAAGATACAACAATGTAGTTTCCATCCATACTTCATCCCACTTCCTGTTTGTTACAATTAGTACAGGTTCTATCTCTGCTTCAAGTACGCCCTGCCACGAGAACTGATATCACGCTAGTTGTTGAAATCGACAACGCCGGTGGTCGGTGCGCACTTGGCGAATCCGCAACAAGGAGGAAAGATTGGATAGTCAAATGACCCAGAAATGTCCGTGGAGGGATATAGCCGTCGTCTCGCGACGTACGATGGCGGCGCACAACGATGCGACGGAATTCGGATGTAGGACAGTACTCCTTAGTCAGTGAGAGGGCCCTTTTCCCGAAAAACACTCCCCCTTTTTCGGTTCTCTCTTTCCTTCGCTTTCGGTTATCATTTCACAGTTGTTGATGTCACAACAATCCTGACATTCAATCCATCCGAAGATATGTCTCTCAATTTCTTCTTCTTTTTCATCATCCCGGAGAAGTTTATCTCCGCAATATACGCCTCTCGGTTCTATTTCAATTGTTTGAACTATACGGTTTCTGATTTTTCATTGTCACCTCATAGTTTTATCAATTCGTTTCAGTTTGTGAGGTCCTCCAATTCACTTTAGTTTACTGTGTTTGAGTTTTTTTTTGAATACAGATGCTGATAATACTTTCTGATCATGTCTAAAAACAGTTTTTAAATATACTAGCGTAAAGCAGATTAATCATTTTTTGGAATTTTTCATTTTCTCATTTCGGAAAACATTTTTCAACTTTTGATACATACGATCCAAGTTTTCACAAAAAAATTCATTATAGAACTTCAGTACTTTTCTTTTTACAGTGACCAGCTTCTTTCTTAATTTCAACATGAAAACTTTCTGAGAAAATGTTATCTCCAATTGGCGGGATTAGAAAGGAAACACTCCTAGACGATAACTTTCTCCGATTCACCCAGTTCGGATTTCTCCATTCTCGTCGCCCCCCACGTCGTCAGTTTCGTAATCCCTTTCAAATTTCTATCGTCACTTTGACCCCAATAGTAGCACGCTGAATCTGATCTGATCTTCCACAACTTTTTTGTTCGTCTCGTCAATCCGAAACATACAAGAAATAGATAGCACTCGTTGTCGCCGGTGTTCAGGAATTTTTATGAGATGTGAAGCGGTGAATGGAATTGGGAATCAAAACCAATTGTGCATGACGACCTGATCTAATCCGGAATGTTGACCAACGTGTAGCCTGGTTGTCTCGAGATTTTCGAGATTTCACCATTTTTCCATTTCAATATGTTTTCGACGGAATGATTAAAACTTGTCAATATCTATTTCTCTGGATATCCATTCACACGAATAGATACATTCCTCCGAACATTCACCCAAACACTCCTAATAGATCATTTGTCCTTTTCACGGGCCGCGGCATTCTTGTCATATACCCAAAAGTCGGATCGGGTGTCTAATTGAGTTAATCGGTTGCAAAACGATAGCCGTTCCGAGTGACCTTCACTTATACAGCGGATGTTTCCACCGAGTGTCTCCATCTTCAGGACAATCCTCGCCGCCTCACTTGGCTCATGAACAATCTACTTTCCAATCTTTTTTTCCAAGCGGCGAATGGATTTATAACAGGATGTATTTGATGGTGTGTTAATGATGCCTCCGCGTAGAGTCAGTTTATGTGACAGTATCCCGTTGGTCCGATACATTTCATTACACCGTGGAAAGTACATACTATCCCGTTTCTCTCACTTTCTTTTTTTGCTTCCAATGAATGATCCGAAGCAACACGTTAAGCTTCAGAAACATGTTCTCCGGGAATTATGACGCCAAAAAGTGACGCCATTCATTAGAAATTGTGTCTTGTATATAAATTTATCCTCAATTGATTATTAATATCTGCCTGTATATTTTTTTTAAGTTTGAACGTTAGAAATATTTTCTAATTGAACAACTAATTGCATTGTCAAATTTTGAAATTTTGTAAATTATTACAAACAAACGAATGATTAATTTGATTGTGCTTTCTAACGTTTTTTTGCGAATGTTTTACAAGAGTCAATAATTTCCACTTATCAACTTTTTTAATCTTTCATCGATTTTACCAAAAGTCTTAACCGTTCTCACAATGACACAACAACGTATTATTCCATTCTTCCAACTGTTTCACAAGACGATTCCAATTAACTTCCCATGAAATTATGTCTGTCATGTCTGCAACAATGTTCCTTTAGTGTTGCCAGAAGTGTTCCTAAACTTCAGAAAACCCCTCCAATAAAAATACACGTCGAGTGGTCGAGTGCAAGGCCAGATTTCTTCAGAAGTTATTAGAGAAAGAGAAATCCAGTGACTGTCCACACCCGCCCTCTCTCTCTGTCTCCCACACCCTAAGAAAAGAGAAGAAGAAGAAGAAGCGCTGCCGGTTTTCGTTCGGTCCGCCGTTTTTCACTTGTTTGTGTATATGAATTCTTTAAACAGTCTAAAGTTCCAACGCGTTTTTTCGGTATTCTGTCAAGGTGTACTTTTTGATTCCAATAAGTTTTGTCTTACTATTAAATCTTAAACTTTGATCTTATCTCAAAAGTTACAAAAACTGAGAGAAGTGCGATTTCAAGTTTACTGTAATAGTTGTTCCTTACACTATGTTTTCCTTATTATATATAACAACCGTTTACAATCCGCCGTTCCTCTTCATACTTTTTGTTATTGTTCCTGTGTATCGTTCAAATTGACGGACGACTGAAGCGATAGTAATCTTATTTCATATTATCCTCTTCATTCGATGATTTATCTTTCCTTCCACCTCATATCCTCGCATAACCGTATTCTGCAAGTCCAATATAATATAATTCGATTTATCTTCAAAACGTTTTCGAAATTTCAGATGAAGTTCAATATACTTCTCCTATTGCTTGTGGGGGCCTGTTTGCCATCGTTCTCTCAAGAGATCAAACCAAAACCAGAACTCTTGCCAGCAGACGAAGCACCAAAAGATCCAGAAGTCGCATTCTCAGAAGGTGAACCATTCGAATTAACTGATGCTCTCGACACTCCAAGAAACGGTTCGGTTCCAGTACCGGAGCCAGAACCAAAACCAGAGCCAGAGCCAGAACCATCTCCAAAATCTGAGCCAGAACCAAGTCCTACTCCAGAACCGGAACCAGCTATCAAATTCGACAACATCGAATCTGAAGACTATGGAGATGTTGCCGAGGCAGTTGTTACCCAGCCAGATGAATTGAACACTGAAGTCATCGAGAAACTTGTGGACACTTTCTTGAACACCGGATCGATTGCACCAGTAAGTTTCAAAAAATATTTCTGACAAATGCTAGTACCATTTCATTTTTTTCAGAACAAGACCAACAAAGGACCAGTTTATCAAAATCCAGCCGCTCAAGCGCTTGTGAACAGCAGCGATTACTGGAAGACGGACAATCTTCAGGTAAAGTGCCATCATGTTATTATGCCTTCTTCATACTAATTGTTCGTTTTTGTTGTAGGCGTCAGGATCTATCAAGGATGAGGAAAAGCTTCGTTCTTGGTTGGCCGGATACGAGGCAGAAGCCATTAAGGTAAAGATGATATGATAAAAACGTCACTGTCAGACGAAGAGAAGTGAATGAGTGAGTGAGTGGCATCGAGAGAGAAATACTGGATTGTGATGGGATTTGCGCGCGGCGGCAAATAAATGAAGAACGGATAATTGGCCCTTTGAATCAAAAACGTGTTGTCTTCATCGTCTAGTCAGTGGGAGAGGAAGAAAGCAAAAAAAAACTAACAAACGTTGCATGTTCTCGGATATAGATGTAGAAGATATGTAGAAAATTGATGGGTTTCTAATAACTGGGAACATTGAAAATAGTTGTAACCAACCGAGTTTCAGGTTCTCCGAGAAGTCGCTCTCTCCGGATGGAGATACTTCAACGACGCTTCACCAACACTCAAACTTGCTCTTGATGAGGCTGAAAATGTTCTTACCATGTTTGTCAGAAGCACCTCTATGCAATCCAAACAATTCGATATGACTTCGGTCACCGACGAGAGACTGAAAAGACAACTTGGATACGTTTCATTCGAAGGAATGTCTGCTCTTGCTCCATCGAGACTCGCCGAGTTCTCCCA
This sequence comes from Caenorhabditis latens, assembly GCA_002259235.3. Lineage (NCBI taxonomy): Eukaryota > Metazoa > Nematoda > Chromadorea > Rhabditida > Rhabditidae > Caenorhabditis > Caenorhabditis latens. Next base: position 14,231,126 of record CM056097.1, on the reverse strand, counting down.
AGCTCAGGCTGTATTGAACCGTGACAACAAGGATTCTACTATCTGTGATAAGGATGTCCCACCACCATGTGCTCTCCAGTAAGCTTTTTTAATATCTACTTTTTCTAACGTTTAAATTTATAGGAAAATCGACATGGATTCAATTTTCCGCAACGAGAAAGATGCATCAAGACTTCAACATTTGTGGGTGTCTTATGTAACCACTATTGCCAAGAGTAAGCCAGCATACAACAATATCATCGCTGTTTCCAATGATGGTGCTAAACTCAACGGATTCTCTGATGGAGGTGCTATGTGGAGAAGTGCTTTTGATATGTCTTCCAAGAATCACAAGGCTGAGTTTGACTTGAACAAGCAGATCGACAAGATCTACTCTACCATCCAACCATTCTACCAGCTTCTCCACGCTTACATGCGTCGCCAGTTGGCTGGAATCTACTCAAACCCAGCTGGACTTAGCAAGGACGGACCAATCCCAGCTCATCTTTTTGGATCTTTGGATGGAGGTGACTGGTCTGCACACTACGAACAAACCAAGCCATACGAGGAGGAGTCTGAGACTCCAGAAGCCATGCTCGCTGCTTTCACTTCTCAAAACTACACATCCAAGAAGATGTTTGTCACCGTAAGTGTCGAAGCTCCATTGATCAATGCATTTTCATTTTTCTCCAGGCTTACCGTTATTTCAAATCCGCTGGATTCCCACAACTTCCAAAATCATTCTGGACCAGCTCAATCTTTGCTCGTGTCTGGAGCAAAGATATGATTTGCCACCCAGCTGCTGCTCTCGATATGCGCGCTCCAAATGATTTCCGTATCAAGAGTTGCTCTCAACTTGGAGAACCAGATTTTGAACGTGCCCACTCTCTTCTTGTCCAAACTTACTACCAATACTTGTACAAGGACCAATCCCTTCTCTTCAGGTTTTGAAATTTGAAAATTTCAGTTTTTTACCCCATTTGTTTACAGAGAACCAGCATCCCCAGTTATCACTGACGCTATTGCTGATGCCTTCGCCTTCCTCTCCACCAATCCACATTATTTGTACTCCCAAAAGCTTGTCCCATCTGAGCACTTGGACATTAAGAACTCAGTCATCATTAACAAACTCTACCAGTGAGAATTCCTTTCTTTTTTATCAGTTCCAACGTATTAATTGCAGAGAGTCGCTCCAAAGTTTCACCAAACTGCCATTCACAATTGCTGCTGATAACTGGAGATACGAGTTGTTCGAGGGAAAAGTGCCAAAGAATAAGTTGAATGACAGATGGTGGGAGATTAGAAACAAGTATGAAGGAACTCGCTCTCCACAACCATACAACACTTCCAACTTGGACGCTCTTATCCATAACTCCATCTCTCAAGTTCACTCCCCAGCTACTCGATCTCTCATCAGCTACGTTCTCAAGTTCCAAATCTTGAAGGCTCTTTGCCCAGAGGGAACTATCTTGGTGAGTTCATCTATTCTCCTATACCTAAATAATTACCTTAATTATGTATTTCAAGAGCGAAGGATGTATTCTTTCCGAAGACACCACCGAGAAACTCCGTGAAACGATGAAGTTGGGATCCTCGATCACATGGTTGAAGGCTCTTGAAATGATCACTGGAAAGGGAGAACTCGATGCTCAACCACTTCTTGAATACTATGAGCCACTTATCAACTGGCTCCGCAACACCAATGAAATCGATCAAGTTGTGAATGGATGGGATGGAGAAGGAACTCCATTCACTGTGTAAGTACATTTTTCTTGTTAAATGTGGTGAATGATATTTGATCATATAATTTTTTAGTGAGGAAATTCCAAAGACCAGACAACCAGGAGATGGAGGAAATGGACTTCCAAGTGAGGACCGCGTCGCTCTTCCAGGTAATCAATAATCAAATATCCAGCTGTCGTCTTTTATCTATAATTCATTTCAGGAGCTGAATGTGTGAATGGACAAGAATGTCTTCTCGACTCTCACTGCAACGGAACTATCTGTGTCTGCAATGAAGGACTCTACACATTGGAGATTGGAAACACATACAATTGTGTTCCAGGAAATCCATTTGACAGAGGATTCGGAGACGGAAATGTAAACTTGAACTACTCCCTCACAATTATTTATCTATTACCATTTCAGGGAGGGCTTCTCATCGGTTTGTCCAACAACGATGTCTCAACCCCAGAGCCTGCTGCTGAGCCAGAACCAACTACTGTGACAACATCCACAAAGATGCCACCAAGAGTTAGAGCATCTGCTTCAATTTCATCTCTCTTTTTGACAATTCTCCCAGTTTTCTACTTCCTTTTGTAATTTATTCATTTTTTTCAATCTCCGTATTACACACTTTAGAACCTTAGGTTTCCACCTGAAATCTCTGACTCCACATTTGCTGCAATGATAATATTTATGTTTTTATAATTAACTTATTGAGTTTCGGGCCGAGGCTACATTAGTCCCCAATTATCTTTTGTAAGTGTAGCTGCTGATGAAAACGGTTATCAGACTTTTATTTCCCTCTTCTGAATGTCTTTTTATATGTTTTTCTCTCTTTGTCCTCCTCTATTAAGTACACTTATCTCAGTTGTACAGCATATCAGTTTTAATCTGATGATTCATTGGCCATAATTAAAAAATAATGAAGAGAAAATAATTAAAGCAAGCAAAGAAAGGAAGGACAAAAAGTACAGCTAGTCAGCAAAGCAATTGATTATTTAAAATATGGAATACAGGTTTGGTTTTGAAAGAAATATGTGGAAATGTTGAACAAAGTGAAGTGATATGGGTGTAAATCAGAAATCACTAAAACACGTTTTAGGTATCACTGTTTTGGCATGTTTTGGGTATCTACTTATTGTTGCACACCGAGCTCGTGCTTGAATACAACACTGAACATTTTTCCACCGAGACGATCGGCAAGCCATTGAGTCTTGATGACGGCTGCCTGTAAAACGAAACAATTTCACTTTTGCATTTCATCGGGAAAGTTCTAGGTAGACCATTTTCCGAAGTTGATTCCTCTGGAATAACTAACCTTAAGTGAGTCGCATTTGAACTGAACGTTGAAATTAGTGTGAAGTGCACGACCCATTCCTTCGATAACTACTAAATCGGTCTTGTACTTTTGCACGATTTCGTTGAGGTCTTCATGCACACGTCTACAAAAACAGTATGAAGATATGTAGTACAATTAATTTCAATTACCTTGCATCAAGACATGGAGACTCTTGTCCAGATTGGACGAACATCATTTGGCCGTTCTCAAGGAACTTGGTTAAGTCTCCATCAATCTCTCTGAACTCGTTCGCCAGAGCCACCATCTCTCTGTAGGTCAAATCATTGAGAGCTGGTGAGCTGTTAGCACAGATGATGACTTTTGATCCATTTCGGAGGAGCTCTCTTGCAAATGGAATGATTCCCAAGATGTAATCAAATCCGGAGTTGTCAACGAAAATCAAGACAGACTTATACTCTTTGTGCTTCTCATAGAACGAATCGAATCCATCAAACAACCATGGACGATTCTCAACGTGATCGATAGCGGTTTGGAAACTGAGTCCAGATTCACTATTCATCATTTTCACCACTTCCTTTGCTCCCCAATCAAAAACGTTTCCAGCGAGAAGTCCACGGGAGACATATTCCAAAACAGTCTTATCGTCACAAGTCTGCAATTGATATAGTTTCATTATTAACTATTTTCTATTATACGGTTACCTCCTTGAGCTTGTCGATGGTGGCAAGAACATGTGGGAGCTCAGCAATGGCCGTGCAGTTCTCCTCGTGTTTCTTCTGCACATAAATATCATCGAACCCCTTCTCTTGCAAAATCTGCTCACGGACTTCCAACAGATTTCTGGCATTCGAGTTTCCGTATGCTCTGAAAATATCGTTGTTTGAGATTACTTTCTCTTCCTCCCAATATCTTACACATGGTGCTCTTTGATAATATCCATAGTCTTAACGAAGTCATTCTCAAAGTCCTTGGCTCTGTTTGCGACATCTTCCTGATCTTCGCAGTTCTTTTGTGATGCAATCGCAAATTTAGTCATATCATTGATGGTCTTATCCAAGATTTCAATCCAGAAGTTGCGGGCTTCGTCATCATTGTTGAAATCAATGGTATCTGGTTTTCCATCTTTATCGACCAACAAGCAGAATGGAGCAGCCTTGAAACGGGCGCACTTCAATGCAAACGTCTGGGTCTTGAATCCAGTCTCCAATGGCTCAACTGGAACAAAACGACCGAGAGCAGTAGATCCGGAGCAGTACTCCTTCCAATACATGTCTGCATTCGGGAAATTCTCCAGGAAAGCTCCGAGTCCAGTTGTGTAGTTCTCATGGCGAAGGAAATAGGCACGGAGTTTTCCACCGGACCAGTAGTTGCAAGCGAAAGAGAGAGTCTTCATGACGATCGGACGGTTTCTGACAAGGAATCCGTTGAAGAAGACGCGCTTAACATTTGAGATGTCGGATAACAAAAATGCGAGCTGAAAGTTATAAGTTGTGTTCTAATAAACCCTGCTTTTGAGAAACCTGCGAAACGTTGTAGAGGATCATACGGAGAAGGCTAAGAATTGCGTTGTTCTTCGATTGTTCATCGAACTCTCCAGCTCTTGGGATGTTCTCTCCTCGGGTGACCCGTCCGAAAGACGATGCAAGAAGATGAGGATCCATGTTGAAGTTAGCAGCACTATAACTATGGAATTCTTAGTATCAAGCAGAACAATTTGCTAAAATCACTATAAAAAAAAGAAAACATACCGATCTCCATAGATATCTCTGATGAAGATATCGAACTCGTCCGGATTTCCTTGGAGAGCCCGCTCCATCATCTCCTCAATATCAGTAACTCCAGTGATGATCTCAGTCAATCCCAAGAAGCATCCTCCTCCGATCGAGCTTCCTCCAAGTCTCTTGAAGTTGTTCTCACCCTCAACCAAGACAACAGACACACCAGTACGGATGTTGATTAGGAGATACGGGTACATCGACTCGGTGTTGAGAGTTTGGAACTCGTACTTTTGACTCTCATCGAACGAATAGGTGAAGCTTTCGGCTTCGATGTTACGGAGAAGGAAACAGGTTCCTTTGACAAGTCCACTGAATGCGTCCACGTGGCGAAGACTGAAAAATGGCGCTCATAAATTTGAGAGAGGGCTGCTTCAGCAGGACACCAATATACTAAGCATCGTTTCTTATCATTTTCATATTGATCCTGTGAAATCCTTCAAGTTTAGAACTACATTTCCCACTCTACAAGCAAGAAACTATTCCATTTATTCCCACTCACGTGACATCCAGAGCTTTGCTAATCTCTCCTTCGATTTCCGCATTCTGGCTAGCAGTGACAACAAAATCAATGGTGGTTCCCTTGATTTTCGGGCAGTGCTCTCCGAGATACTTCAAGATCAAAGGGAAGTCCGGATATTGCACTTGGATGCAATAGATTCTTTCTTCGCTTTTTCCAGAGTTAAGTCTCTGAAAATATCACACTCTGGGGGGATAATTAGTGTTAGACACTACTTCAATTGCTAACAAGTACATTTTAGTCACGGGAGAAGCCTTAATAACATATCCGATAAGTCTATCAATTCGATAAACAGTTTAAAGAGCTCACCTTGCATTTCAGAGTTGTATGAGACAACGGAACCTTTGATGAGTAGACGATCTTGACAGTCTTGGAACATGCGTCGAAGCAGAGATGGTTGATGTTCGGCGCATCTCGGACGAGGCGACGAAAGTCGATCTTGCGCTGAGCAGCATCCATCGCGGAATGGAGCGCTGAAGTATAAAATGGTATGGGGGACGGGCGGTACGTTACAAAAAGTTTTGAAAAGAAAGATTTGATGGAGGAGAGCAACAGAGATTGAAAAAAATAGAAAAATATTGTAGGGAAGGCAGTTGAAAATTGAGCAAAAATAGAATTTGCGGAGAAAAGGAAGAATACTGTCGAATTCTTTTCTCAAAAAGAAAAATGTGACAGATATCTGTTGTGTTGTCTGAATCTCCTCTCGTTTCTCATCTTATTCATAAAATATAAGGGACAAAAAGCATTTTGGGGGACACACAAAAGCGCTCTCATGCAACAATGGAGGATTTCATATGAGTCATAACTCATGAAAACGAACATTGATTTCGCCTGGGAAATTTCGAAAAAATAATGGTTTTCGTTGAACAATATGCGGAAGTGAAGTCATGTGAGGTGATCTAGTGTTGACAAGCAGATTGTTGTTTGAGATTGATTAATATGACAACTACGGCATTAATATTGACGTGGGAGGTGGTTTTTCTAATATCACTCAATTAGCCTCAAAGACAATATATTTAAAGAAATGGATCACAACTAAAAAGCTAAATGGCACTTTGCCTAGAAAACATGAAAAATTGCGAAATTGCATAAAAAATCGTTTCGAATATCGGCTGGCAAAACTGACATCCGTTATGCATATGTTTGGCCGTGGCAATCACTATTGTATAATTCGTGTCGAGACCCGCAAAGCAAGTCGCTACTCAGCTCGTTAACATTTAACATTTCAAAATCTGAACACCAATCACATTTTCACACATTTAGTGCATGTGGCGGCCGATTTATGACGACTAAGATAGCGATGTGGAAGATTTCGCTATTTGACTGCACTTTTTGAAAACGTTTTCAAGAAGTTATGTATTATGAGGAGCGAAACAGAGAAATAAGTTTCACATCCACAACTTGCTTGTTTTCACACGGAAGCCCAAGTCAGGTGATTGCGTTTCTATCTTAATCTTGATGTCTGAGTTGCGTTGGCACCGACCCAAACTGGAGAAGTTTTGAAAAGCTATCAGTAGCAATTCTACTCCAATTATTACGACGTGAAGAATAAACAAATGTAACATGAACTTCGAAGCACTTTGAGAAGATGTATGTCTTACAAGACTTGACATTTGTCTACACAGCTTGACCTCGCTAGAGTAAAAAATAATGTCTAGACATATACTTCTTCAATGTACGCTCAGAAACTGATGAGTAATTACTGCTAAAAGTTGAAAACAGGAAGAAACAGACAGAAAACTTCGGCACTTCGAGTGTTTCATGGAAAGAGACCATTTTATGATAAGCTCTAAATAAAAAAATAATGGTTTCACGATAACATTTATAGTCAGAATTTTTTTCAAACTTCAAACGTGGTAACTCAAAAAAACGAAAGTTCTTACGACAAAAAAAAGTTTTATGATAACGATATGATAGTCCATTTACGTGCTATAGTTGTTCCTGATAACTTTGAAATATGAAAATAAGGGCAAGAAAAATTCTAGAAGTAATCTCAACTTAAAAAAAGAAGAAAAGAAGCGAACATTTTGCAGAAAAGAGCAGAAATTCATTTCAAAGATAATTATCTAGTGCATCACACTCGTTAAGTGAGCAAAAAATGGAAAAATCTTCATTTGACCCCGGAACTCGTTTGTATACTTGGCACACAGCTGGCGGCATATACGCAGTAAGAAAAAGATGGAAGGAAAAGAAAACTGAGTCTAAGTTGAGGAATGAGAAATATTGTTAAATGTGACGGGAGGGTCTTATAAGGTATTATCAACAACTTTGGCCAAAAGGGGAGCTGATGGAAAAATATTTTAGTGTTGAGAAACGAGAGAACTGGGAGATGAAACCAATCCAAAATTCGTAAAATAAAATTGGATAGAAATTATTTGGAGGAAACATGTGATATTTGAAAATTTGAATGCTTTTTTAGCATGTTTTCAAACTGGAAAAGCGAAATTTTGATTGAAAGAAGAATGTTGTTTCTCTTTCTTTGCTTCAAATGAGAAATTAAGAAAAAACTTATAATAAATGGTGTTTAATGAATTGAGAAAACAGTAAAAATGAAGCGCATGCTGAAACTGTTTCAAGTGCGGTAAAATCATCCATGTGACAGTGATTGCGAGTCAAAAGAAACGAAAAATTGACCTCGCTAACAAACGTTCGACCACACCGGTAAACAAGTGAGCCCCCCTCTCCTGAGGACAGCGAAAGAGGGTGCGCTCATTGGAGAGTACAGACATACTAGGTCGTCTTTTTATGACGAGCGTCTTCGCAGACGTTCTTAGAAAGGTGGCATTAGCAGATTGAAATACAGATAAGTATACGATTGTGATGAGTATTTGGAACAAAGGTGGAAAGGGGAGAAGGCTTAAGTGCAGATGTTGTGGCGATTTGCTTAGAGAATATTATTGGGTAGTAAGGAGTGGAAAAGTAAGAAACGCAGACATGTGAAAAAAGACCTTTCAATAAACACTCAAATATCATTCAAATATGAAATCTGATTGATACTATTTATAATTAGAAAGAAAAAGAATGTGTCCACGAAAAAAGTTGTTCGGAAGAAATCAACCTGACATATTAATTGTTATTTCTTATCAAGCACACCCGACCAGAACTAACGGATATAACCTTTTTTCCCATTTGTATTATTGATCAAAAATAATACTGATGAAAACCTTTGTCTATAGTTTCAAAAATAAACAGAGATCACCAAAGAAACTTTGAATTTCTCAAAAAATAAAATTGCACTGAAAACTAGAGTGTACCAATTTTGTTGTTGCAATAGGCTCCCGTTTTTTCTTTCGTCTCTCCAGACACTTACGACGGCCGTATTTCTCTCTCGCCAATCCTCCGTTTCTCATTCCACTCACTTCACTCGCAGTTGGTCGCACGCGATAGATAAACGAATACTGAATAGAGAGTTGACGTGCCGCCATAGCTCAGTCGGTTAGAGCGTGGGTCTAATAAGCCCAAGGTCGCAGGTTCGACCCCTGCTGGCGGCAAATATTTTTTACATTTTTTAGTAAAATCCTTTAAAGAATTGAATAGTCCTAAATTTCACCTCATCTGAATAGAAGTAAGGTTACTCACCACTGAAAATAAAAACAAAATTCGATCAAAGGGAAGTGTCACTCTCGAATTTTCTAGAAACGTAAAATGAATAAACTAACCGTCGACCTCATAAATTGAAAAACGTCTTATCAGCACTCACGGTCTATCAGAAACGCTTTCTTCACATGCACTTGAACATTAGAACTTTGCCCAAGTGTAGTTGATTTTCGATAAGTAATTGTACACTGTTTTGAATAGATACATTCATAGTTGCCGATACAGTACAAAAATATTGAGAAAAATTGTGAAACTGTTTGATGGTAGGAATCGGAGAGCCGACTCCCATGCAATATGATTCTGGCGATATGGAACTTTTCATATCAGTTCAGTTCTCATGAAACAGTGTAGTGTGACAGAAAAAAAAACAATTTCATCGATAAATCTGATAAGCCTTTCTGTGTGGAATTTTATGATATAAAGTGCTTGTTTTCAGAATCATACGATTTCAAACATCGTACATCTCGCGACCATCGAGGAAATGGTTCCATTTGTTGTGTTCACGGATTCCGTGTACTTTCACCCTATTAACAATTTCATCAGTTGAATGTTATCACGTTTTACGTTTTTTTGTCTGTCTGAAAAATAAAGAATTGCCTCATAAATTTGATGGCTCGACATTTAATGAATGTTGTTCAGAAATCAAACGCCTACGCCGAGCTTCACATGGAAGAAGTGTCTAAATGATGCGATAATCGAGGTTCTTCATTATAATCAGAATATTCCATTAGATTCGGCTTGTCAATACTTTAGTTATCATACCGGAAATTCGAACGGAAGTCAAGAACCCCGACAAACTGCCACTTGCCTACTTACGACTCCTCAACTACCGTAGTAAATAAGGCACGACGTCGCTGCTGAATGGAGCTAGTCGACGACCAGTCTTGGAGCCCCCGCCCTCCAAATCGGGAATCCGTCTTGCGCATGTTCGAGGCTCTCTTCATTGCACTACAGCTATGTATCCAGCAACCTTGAGTAAGTTGTATTATTTTTATGCCTCACAGAATTAGAAGAGGGGTCCCAAATCTATTATGGCACCACGTCTGACAGGATGTGATTATTGTTAGGATGCATTTGTGAGGCAGCGCCTAGGGTACGAGCACAAAGGAACGGAAACAGGCGCTTCCGCACCTTATTTCCTGGCTTCGTGCCTAGCTTATAGAGCCTCAGTTCCTCCGAAGTCGATCTCCGGAAACACTAACGATTCTTTTTTACACCATTTTTTCCTTATATTAGTAGTGGCGGGCTATCAAGTCTAACGAGAGAACGTCGACTGGCCCTTTTTATGGGCCCCAATTGTGAGCTACCAAAATGTACAGGAAACAATAGACATGTATTATCTTACATAGAATTTGATGTATACACTGAAAAAAACGATGATTTAGGTACCTTCTATTTAGAATTTTTGTTAATTTGAAAACCAAAGAAAAATTTGTTTTAATCCTCCAAAAAGTTGGTCTTTCTACAATAGCCTTTTGTATTGCTCTTGTTTACCAAGACCTTTCAAGATTTCAGAATGTTATCAAACCAGATCCGCTTTTCATTCTTCAATTTCGATCTAAAACTGTATTGTTGCACAGTTGCCCACGCATTTTTGAGTCTCCCTGTAGATCGAAATGGATTCTGGCTCAGCTCAACTAAACTGCTGTCTAACTGAAAGCATTTGGTTCTTATCATTGTCCCCTTCCTGTGCTACCCATGGCTATCCAAATTTCACGGCCAGGAAATTAACCAATTTCCAGCGGATAGGTGGGGAGATAATGAGAGAAATACACATCCTCTCGAGCCCACCTATCATTTTGTTCTGTCCATCACGAGTAATAAAAATTACAATGTACTCTGTGACACCAGATTATTATTATGATAGTCAAGAAATTCACTATGATATTCCTGATTTTATTCCAAATGGTAAAATTTCCAAAAATTTTCGGCTCTTTAGATCTTATTTTCTGATTAGAAAACCGCATGAAATAAAACAGGATATCAAAAATTTATTCAATTTTCTTCTTCTGTATTCCAGACAACTACAACAACGTGTGTCAGCCGGCGTCTTCGACACAATGGGATACTCCACTCACCAACAATCCGGACACATCTCGGCTAACCGATGGTCAGTTCATGAACATGAATCTTGTTCCCTTTCGGTCTTTTTCTATTAACACATGCAAATGTTTTCTCTTTTTTCCTTTCTTCAGCTAATTTACGACTGCTTCGTCCAGATTTTGAACCTTATGTTCTCTTATTTCAATTAATTTTGGTCTCTCTTTGAATTTTGAGAAGGCAAAACTTTGTATGTTGCCTCGCAACTTGCATTTCATTGAAGTTTTTACCAAGTCATGGCAAATGTCTCAGGATTGCCAAATGATGTGTGAGACGTCTATTGAAGCATGCTCAAATAGAGCAGTTATGCGCTCCGCGTTTCTTTTTGGAAAACTCTTGTTACCTTCCAAAAGCACAGGTTTTCATAGAAATCGCGAACAAAAAGCAGCAGAAATGAAAGAGAAGAAGGAAGAATGGTCTTTGGATTGACGAAACTTCCTAGAAAGTAGTTGGACATAAGTAGTGGAAACATTTTGAAACGGGAGGATTTGAGTACAAAGTTTAAGGAATGGAATTATTTTAATTTTGCGGTTTGAATAGATAAGATTTTGTGAAAAATCTATTGAAAATAACTCGGAGCATGAAACTTGTTAAAAACACCTCTAATTCATAATTGATACTGAAAGTAACTTTTTTCCTATTTTTTTCTGGCAATCTTAGTTTCCAGTCACTTCTAGCTTATTCACTCTTTCTTTCACATGATATATACACTTTTCAAATCTAAACAAACAATAAATGTGTTTCTTGAATTCAACATTTCCAGGATGCATGCAATATGCTAGTGCTCTTTCTCGAATCCCATCAGCCAATTCTAAGTCCGGCATTACTAAAGGACCTATGGCAATAGCCTTCTCAGCAACTGGAACTGGACAAATACAACTTTGGCAGTTTCTATTGGAGCTTCTGGCTGACGCAGTCAATGCACATTGCATCGCCTGGGAAGGAAGCAACGGAGAGTTCAAATTGGTGGACCCAGACGAGGTGGCCCGGAAATGGGGTGAACGGAAAAGGTGAGAGAACGCGGTTGACTTTGATGTTTATAATTTAATTTGATTTGCTTTCCAGTAAACCGAATATGAACTACGACAAGCTGAGTAGGGCACTTCGTTATTATTATGACAAGAACATAATGACAAAGGTAAGCCATTTCTGGAATCTTTACTAATTTTCTGTATCAAGACGGATGAGAAACAGTTATTTGTGTAAGGAAATAATCAAACTTTTTTAATTTCAGGTTCAGGGGAAGAGATATGCATACAAATTCGATTTTCAAGGGCTTGCCCAAGCCTGTCAGAATGCAATTCTGACAAACGGAGGAAATCCAAATGGTGATCTGTCTTCTGCGGTTCAGTCATTATCCCCGTATACGAATCGTACGCGTTGGTTTTATTTTTGAACTTTTTTGGTTTTATTAGAACTGCATACTCTAGTTTAAAATTTATTTTAGTTTCAGAGATTCTTCCGCTAGGAGTCACAAGCAGACTTTCGACATCAATGAGTTCGTATCCATCGATTCTCTCGGCTTCTTCGTCTGCCTCTGCAAATCAAATTCTACCGCCGTCGGTATATACCATTGATATAATGTTCCATTCCCTGATTAATTTTTCAGTCGGCTTCATCCACATATTGGTCTACACCTCAGGCATCATTATCTTATGCCGGAATGCCATCATCGTATTGAAGACGGTTCGCCAATCTTTCCACTACTTTGATTATCAACATTTGATACTTGAAATAACTTATTCTAATTGTTTTTTTCTCAAAAAAACTCTCTGATATCTATGAATTTTGTCAACGAATAAAAGAAGTAATTATATTTTGTTTTCAAATAACAATTGACTGCGATTGAGAGAAATACTTTCCGATGGGTCGAACATTGCAAAATGAGAACCGGTCGACCGGGGGCACTGCCTCCACACAACTTTAATTGGTTTTGACAGTTAGATAGCCTCTTTAAAAATACGTGATAAAAAATGGTACAGTTTGTCGCAAGAATAAAGACCGATAGTCTCGACTGCTGGCGGCGTACTGCACGTAAATCGTGAATTATCAACTAATTAGTTGGGAGACTCTTTATTAGGGTCAGTAATTGTTTAAGAAGAAACCGAGACTGGAGACAGAAAGAGATGAAGATGTAGACGTGGAATGAAAACGTCGAAAAGTCTCAAATTTCATCTCGTGTTCGGGTGGGTCAGAAGATGACGATGTTTGTTTTGAAATGACTTGAAACACGAAATAACAAAAAATGATGTATAGTATTATGAAATATTTTGAATAAATTATTGACCAGGTTGGTTCGGGAAGTAAGTTCAAGATCTTACTGTAGCTACCTGGTTCAGTAATCAAAATACAGTCGGGTGACCTATTATCAATATGCAATGATATTTGAAATCTTTTTAAAACAAGGAAACTGTTAATACTTTTGGTCCTTTATTTTGGAAAAACTGTTACTGTTTACATGTTGATAATCAGGCGCAACATCGTCATCGATAGGTCCGAAAACCGATTAATTGATCGTGTAAACGTTATTTTTGAACTATTTTCTGTTATGATTAACAAACTCGTTTTGAAACTCTGTGAAACTACACATTTTTACTATCTTATCTATTCCAGAACACTGTAGGTCAATTACTGGTGATTTGAATTGATACGATTTGTTTCATGACTGCAATACGAATACGTATTTGAGAACGAAAAAGTTTCGCTTCTATAGATACTTCAACACACATCTATCACTAAATTACAGGTTACGGTTGCTATGTAATTGTGTGATTGGTTTACTTCTCCTTCTCTTCTTCATTTCCTTTTTCATCTTTCTTTTCAACATTCTTCAGTTGATCTTTCCTGTTTCCTACAATGATCCTTGCCCTCACTATCAATCTTTTTGTAATTGGTCAAAACTCAGTTTGAGAAGAACATTTGTGTATTTCTCAAAGACGATGTTGTTATCAACACTCATCAAGGCACTGTATTTCATTCCGAATGCCAAAAAATAATCAAGGGGTCTGTAGAGGGGCGTGTCTCAATTTCGGTCTCGGTGTCTGAAGGGCTAGGGACAACGAAGGTTGCCCGGTGCGTCTCCTCCTCTTTTTTGTGACTAACAAGGGGGTCCTGCTGGTAGTGTCGTCGTTTGTTTCTCGTTTCTCTTCGCGCCGCCCGCATTCTCGTCGTCGAATCAAACACGCGTACTTTCATACAACACACACGGTGCGACCAGCCATCAACTCTTCCTCCCACCACCACCAACAACCGATTGCCTGACTGACTCTTGCCTGTATTCAGCCAAACAAACATGGGCGCCTGCTGCTCTTCAAAGAAGAAGAATCAGGTATGTATACCTATTTCTACAATTCACACTTTCTCGCGATTCGAATTATGTTGTCAGTGTCAGTTCTGCCTAGTTGAAGTGATAAGCCTCTTATCAAAATTATATTCCATGCCGTCTTATTTAGCGGAATATAACAATGCAGAAAACGTCACCCAGTTTAGAACACATCAGAAAATAGGACTTGCATAAGAAGATGGCGTCGAGGAAGACGGAAAGAACAACTTTTTGGAGCTCATTTCTCAAAAAGTTTTTTCTTTACACATGTTAACAGACCCTTTGCGTCTCAAACCTCGAAATTTTCTGAAGAAAAAAAAAGAAAGAAAAATAATCGCAACGCAAACATATCTGCGCGCTGGCCATTTTTGACTCACGGTTTCCCCACGTCAAAAACAATCATGAAACGGTATACACCGTCATGATTCCGATATTCCGTGTTTTATAAAAAGACAACATTTCAGTTTCAGGGTGATTCATAATTTTGTTGGGGCTGTTAACATGAAATCATATAATAGCATGGTTGAAGATGCATCAGAGAAAAACGGATCTAGAGGAAAAATTCATACGAATTCCCTTCATTTTTGACGGGATAATTGTTTTTAAAAAATCATAGAAAACGGAACTAAACTGAAATTACAAGGAAAAGAAAAGAGAAAAGATAATACTGGGTTCTGAAGTTTTTTCGGTTGTTTACTACACATCTCATACAATGGGAACTAATTCTTGCCGCCAGACACTAAGAAACATTTTCAAGGAGAAATGACAGCAATATAGAGATCATTTTGCAAAACAAATAATCTGGTTATTTTCGATCTGTGCGGGAAAATAATCAACAAACAAACTGACTTCTTATCATTTCTTATTGACCTTTAGTGTTTTATTGTTTTGTTGTGAAATGTTGAGAACAAAAACTTTAATTGTATAAAAGAGGGGCAATTCATTCATCTCGAATTGTCGTCTTTAGAATGAATTCTCAGCTGAATTTCAAGGTAAAATGTTTCATTTTAGTCATTATTTTCTCTTTCCATTTACTTTTTCTTGACGTCTGAGAACTAGAAGAAAGTTGACAAAACACACCTTGGCTTGGTGTTTGGCAGTTCGCTAAGCAAACAGACAGAAGAATATGAATACTAAAGCAAAAATGACATGTACGTCTTTTCTTGCAGGGAGAAGTTGGAGAGATCCGAGAGGACGACTTGAAGGGAATTTTCAGAGAATTCGATTTGAATGGAGATGGATTCATCCAAAGGGTTTGTGAGAAATGAGAGGGTACTCCATAGTGCAGTATCACATGTTTCAGGAAGAACTCCGTGCTGTCATGCAGAAAATGGGACAGTCTCCAACTGAAGACGAACTTGATGCCATGTTCGAGGCAGCTGACAAGGATCATGATGGCAACATTGATTTCCAAGGTAATAATTCTTTCTGTTGTGTATTTGCTGTTCATTTCGTATCATATCGAATCTAAATTATTTTAGAATTCCTTGTAATCGCCAAGGCGAATCCACTTTCACTCTCTTTGAAGGCAGTTTTCGAGGAGTTGGACGTTGATGGAGATGGTTACATCACCAGGTGAGGGAAGTTTACTACAAATCTCAATTGGCCCTGAAATGTGACTAGTTGATGCCACAAAAACGTTTCGGTGTGTTTAGTACGACTAAATGAGAAAAATGACGGACGTAGTCTATGGAAACGTTCATGGAGTGTAAAAGAAGTTGACAGGTCACAAAATGACAAATTTTTGAAAATATATGTTTTCAGATCCGAGCTCCGAACTGCTTTCCAAAGAATGGGACACTCCCTATCCGATCAAGACATCAAAGCTATCTACAGGCATGTCGACCAAAACAATGACGGGAAAATCAACTTCCAAGGTCAGAAGCCAAATTATTATTTTCAATCGAAACAAGTTTTTTTTGTTCTTTCAGAATTCTGCGAGATGATGACCCGCAGAAAGTAAAGAAAACCCGACGAAAATTACAAATGATGCAGTCCAAAGAATACGACGGAAACCAATAACATCCCGGTGTTTCTACAACAAAAAATACATTTCCAAGTTTTCAATTCCATAGTTTCCAAATATACTTTTCATTATAACAAGAAATCAAATGATACACTTCCATTCTAATTTTTCATTCCTGCTGAATACAACATAGTCATTACGCTCATGGAGCAAGCATTTTCGGATAAATCACTTCTATCGACTTTCACCTGATTCCACTTCCCTTCTTGTCAAAACCAAAAACGATATTTTTCTAAAAACTTGTGCCTTTCTGATGATAACGAACTTTTTTTCGTAGTGTAGTTCCAATTTTCAATAGATGTTCCCTATCTTCACTTTTCTTCATATTCCTCTTTGTCTTTTGGTGTCACAATTATAATTGGTATAATAATAAAGTTTACTGCTTCGAGATTTTTCGGTTTCAAAATATGACATAAACACAAAAGAGACGTCACCATAAATAATACAAAAAAATAGTTTATACGGTAGTGTGCCACCTAAAAAATTGGAGGAGATCACAAGAAATGGCAGAAGTAATGTCAAAAATCAAACTCTTGCAAATCGTGGTTCATGAAGTGGAGCCATTTCACGCATTGGGAGATGTCTGTCGGATTCGTTGTTTTGAAGAAGGGAGTACGCGGAAATGGCTGCCATAATTAGAGCCAAACAAGAGATGGTTGTTCCTGCGACGTGGAGGTAGAAGGCCATTCCGATGTTTTGCTAAAAATTGGACGTAATGATAGCAGATAGGAATCTGTTTCTTCAAAATTATACAAATGCTTTTTTAAAAACTAAAACTAAATCTAAAAGTTTTATTAGTTAGATGTTCTATAGTATAAAATTCTCTGTGAATCAAGATTCCGCAATAAATGTTTTCAAGCTACTTCATCTTTCACAAAATGGATTTCAATTTTTTCAATTTCTTCTTTAATTGTCAATCTATCATAAATCGGATGATACATCCATAACATAGATCTCTGAGAACCCAGTTGTATTGTAAGACCAATAGAAATATGACCTGTCAAAATTCGAAAATATTTTTTATAGATTTAGTGTATTTGTACATGCAGTTACGTCTTACTATTGCTCAATATGTTCTCCTTAATCGCTACATTTTATGAATTGGAATAAATACAGAACAATACATTTTGCTTCATTATAGTTCTTTCCTGTTTTAGATTTCTAGATATATGAAATCCTTACCTCATACGTTCCCACAAGTCCTTGCACGAATCGACTGTCTACACGATGAGCAGCGAAAAAAAAGATTGCATCTCCGCAAGTGGCAGTGAACGCTGAAAGATCTCAACTGAAATATGATGTATACTTTCCGACTGGAATACCTGTGAATGCAACTAGAATAGCATATAAAACCGCAAATCCAGAGCTGCATGGTGCACAGATACCGCATAACAAAGAAAATGCTGCTAAGATGATTGCGCAGAGCATAAAACCGAGTGTAAATTTGTGCCATCCTGAAAATATGATGGTTCACCTTTAAAATATGTGTTTTTCTATATTCTGAGTTTTTCTAGTACCAAGAATATCCTTGGTCGTGATTTTTTTTATTAGACAACTTTTTAAAACTTTTTCGGAAACAAATAAATTTATCTCCGAAAACTTCAGTTTATTTCATTTTTTTTTGGGTTTTTGCTCATCACTAAAATCCCTTTCAGAATCGATTTCAAGTTAGCCGTATTACCAAAAAACTGGTGATGCTCGCTTTCTCCGGCAGCGCTGTTTTGGTCAATGTCCTCGATGTTTTCGTCAATAATCTCTGTGGCAGACATGTCAAATTTGTATGTGCAGTGCAAAGGAAGATCATCTTTGTCTTGATTTTTCAACAGGTGAAGTTGTGGTCGGACACAATCCAGCCAAAGTCCATGCTGAAATATTTATAATCAGTACATTAGATACTTGGAGACTTGTGTTTTGTTCTATTGTTCTCACGACGTTTTTGAAGAAACAAAGTCCGATGACGTGAACTTTCTTTAATTAGATTTAACTTTTTTCAACAGGTGAAATGTTTATTTACTAGAAACTAACGTAAAGAACACAAAGAAAACTCACATGATGTGTTGATCGAAACTCCCGAATATCCACGACTTGCCAACTTGGTGACATTACTCCTCCGGCTTGAAGACCCAATGCAACAATGAGCAGTATTAATGATGATATGATAACGATCGTTTGAGCGCTTGTTGTTTTCCGCTCCGACATTGTTGTAGTGTCTGAAATTAAACATTTTCAATGAAAAATATAATTTTCAATGCATATAATATGAACATGCAATAGTAGCACTTGAAGCACGGGAAATAACAATGTTTCCGGAAAACATGGAACGTTTTTTAGTAGGTAACACAATGTTTTGTTCTTCTGAAGTACCTGCAACAGCTTCCATAAGATGCCAATCCATTCTAATGAAGCGGAAAAAATAATAGAGATCCCTTCCCTTCTTTTTAGGCAAAATAAATGGGAAACGACTGCTAAAGAATGAGATAAACTCATCAGAGCTATTGTTCTCTGTTGTTTTATATCCGTGAGAGAATGGATAACAAGAGGGAAATTTTAGAAAACAAAAGGAACTAGACGGCGGCGGACCCTTCAATAAGATTATACGCTTTTTATGGTAGCCAATTTTTAGGAGTGAATGAATTGAAAACATAATGAATCGAAAATGTGGAAGGCGATGAGAAATGTGGTGCCAAGAAATACCGTTCAAACGGAGGTAACTAGGTCGATTAGTCACAAAAGGATGAACATTATGGGAAGTACAGACACTGGAAGAAAGAAAGAAAGCGAAAATAGTTTGGAGACACGAGGGAAGGAGAGATTGACCAACAGCGTGTTCACACTTATGCTATATACCCTCCTGTTCACTCTCTGTTTTGGAATCGCAATAACACTCGAGTTATTACTTTCCGCCCCGTGATGTACCCCTCGGACCATTGTTGGTCTTGCCCCTCTTTCATTCATAATTCATAAATGAAACGACAATTATTCGTATTTTCCTGTTCACATCTCTTAGAAAATGTGCGGCAAGAAAGCAAAAATCTTGAAGCTGAGAAGAAAATGAAAATGAACAAAATGAAATGAAATGCACATCAGAACTGGGAAAAAGGAGGTTCGAGGTTACGCCCTGCGTGGATTTATCAAAATGGCAGGTGTGTTGTCATGACGAAGCAACGGACCAGGTTCATTGGAAAGGGAGGGAAAAGCCGGATCAGGACACGGAAGCTTCTCGAGAGAAAGAGCTTACCACCTAATTGCTCGGAAGGGCATTGAGGCTTAATGACTGTTCTCACGTATTCTATGTTTAGAGCCAGATGTATCGAGTAGAGTATTCGGGAAATCAAAACAGAAAATAAGAAAAATACGTGTTTTGAAAGCATTAATGGGAACTTAGAAGTACAAACAGATGATTTTTAATGTTAATCAGGAAATTTAATGATTATTTCATTTCTCATGTATATTAAATCCTATCTCACATGTCTATGGACTTCACGGAAATCACAAAAATGTTATTCTGAAAGCAATTTTCAGATATTACTCATAATTTTTTGAATGCAAAATTCAAAAGAATGTGTTCACATCGTTCAATTGGTTGAGGAAAGAGGATTCTGTCAAAAAAACCTCTCATCGGGGAAACAAACTGCTGAGAACGGGATCACGGAATCGATTTGCGCCGAAGAAAATTTGAATACGATGCAAGCAACAATGAGGACAAAACACCGACCAGAGGAGAAGAAACAGCGGATGGTGAATTGACGAAATGGCCTTGGAGGATATCGATCTGACAGGTCAACTGTACCCCTATGCCGTGGTTTTACTATGTATAAGGTGCGACGACGGAATGCATAAGAGGAAATACCGTTTTTCGCTATGAACGTCGTAGATTACGTTTTCATGGATGAACGGTGTCATTAGGTATCGCAAAACACAAATCTGTGAATGAATGGTAGGCATCACTTTTGGAAATGAACAACGGGTTTTGATCGGCTTACTATTCTTTTTGCTGTTTTTTCCTATTTTTACGTAGGCGGTAGGTACGAAAATGCAATCCTCACGCTGCGTAGGTTGAACTTTCAAAAAAAAGATTCAAAAGATTACAAGTTGATTTATTTTGGAACGGATGTTTAATAATTCAAATGTTAAAAGAAAAAAAAATTACGCATCCTCAGTCCCGTTTACTGGAAGAAGAGACAAACCTTCTGTGAAGCTAAACTGTTCCCAAAAAAAAACGGAGAACTAACATCGTCCGTTTTATTTCTGGACAGCTATCGTGTTAAAAATCTTAGAATCTAACATCCAATGACGTCCGTTTGTTTGCTAGCAGACATTTGCTATTATTTGAATAGGGTCAGTATTTTCAAGATTCAAATGTTCAATTTTTGCATTAAAAAAACAAACTCATTTATAATTCATTTTGGATGACTGATAAACAATTATTACAACAAATTTCATTTACCCACCATTTTCTGCATCTGTTTTTGTTGAATAGAACTGGTTGAAACGTAATATTGAAGGCATTCTGTAAATTAGAAACAACACTAAGTATCAAGCAAAAAAGGTTAGATATAGATGGAAATAATACAAGAAAAGAAGGAAAAGGCAACATAAATGCTTAATATGAAGGTAATCGCTGTCTAAATTGGCCTGCATGACAAGATGAAGTGTTTTGGTGGAATATGTATCTGAGCTTGTAAAGCAGGAGGTCCCTTTCTGTTTTAAATTGATGACAGACGCTCAATTTCTAATGTTGTCTTACGAAAAACACAGCCAAACGAGGAAAATTTCAAAAAAAAACTTTGAAAGTGAATAAGTTATTCAGAAAAAGTTGACTATTTCCGTATGCTTCCACACTGATGGTTATGCATTTTGACACTTCGCCAATACAAAGGATTTTGAAAACCAGTAAGGTGTCAGTGTGTCAAAATTGCCAACCGCTTTTGAAATAGAGTTTGTCCATCCGGATGTTGAATATGCGCGGCAAGTGAAGCGGACAGAAGAGGAGTTCAAGTTGGGTTTGACGAGTTCCGAAGTTGAGCATTCACTGTGAGCTACCCAATTGTAATGTGTTTCGGAAGTTGGTTAGTGCTTTGCTTTTTTGTTAAGGTTGTTCCGTAAGTTTTATGAGAGCATAGTTATGCACTTTCAGATTATTTTTTGTTGCTGTAGTTCCTGCATGTCGTCCTGAATCTCACCTAAATAAGTCATTGTCTTTTGTAAACTTTATTCATAAAAAATTGATATATACAATATAATGTGAAAATGAAATTTATGAGAATAAGGTATAAATGGTGCAACTAACATAAGCTTTGTGAAGGGAAGGTATTTTCGGTAGATTTCTTCAGTTATTTTTCTTCACCAAAGTGCTTAGAATGGTGGGGGAAACAAAGTTGAACCTGCGGGATCATAGAAATCTGGAATTGAACTTTACACTCGATGAATTGAAATGAGACTATCGGGAAAAAAAGCAAGAAGTCGGGAAAGAAAACATCGGCAAAAAAGATATAGGGCAAAGTGACATAACGAGAAATTAGGAAAGCATCTAAATTTTAAGATTTTTTGTTTTTTATGTTATATGAAAAACATTTTAAGTAAACGCAAGGATTATCAATGAAAAATAGTGACTAGTTAGAAGGCGTGCAAAAATTTGAACGTAGGTTATATTTTTTCAAACGGCAACATTAACGTGGTAATTTTGATCTATACATATTTTGAAGATTATCTTGACAAAGAAAGAAGAGAGGGAGGGGAGGGGAGGGTTTGTGAAACATCTGAAATCAGTTTCAGTGATTCCATTTGCTCAACATTGTCCGTGTGAAACACGGATTTCATCGATCTTTGGAGGGAGGGGAATGGGGAGTCCTTGTTCTTCAGCGGCTTGTTTTTCTGCCATGTAGAGGTTGCAGCGTTGCATGAATCGATGGCCACGGAAAACTTGATCGTAAAAAACAACGAGATCTTCAATGTCTTCCATTTCAGGTTCGTAGCAAGGGCACATGCGATAGCTCTTCTTCTCTTTGTCTCCCGGTGCTGGTGGTCTTGGATACAATGCGCTGAGACGGACATCCAGCTTACGAAGAATTTGGAGATATTCTCTGGACTCTTCTTCAGTAATGATGTGAGGGGTTTGGAGGTGCTGGAATATGCGTTTTGTGGGTTCGTTTGTGATTTAACGACAAACTTACAACTTCACGAACGAGTTTTTCAACCTCATCCCGTGCGAGTTCGATGCGAGCGTAATCCTCTGGTCTAGGTGGGATACGAAGGAAGATTGAGTTTGGAGATGGGGTAAATGGAGAGATGTACGACTCGATTTCACGGTGATGTTTCTCCAGTTGCTTCTGAAATTCATAAGTTTTTCCAAGAGTGATCAGTGGACGCTCGAACCATATTGATGGTGATTTTGACCTCCATCTTTGAGCCAGGATCTCCTTCCTTTGCACTCATATCCTCTGCTTCCAAGAGCATCGACGCAGTATGTCTGCTGGCTTCAAAACGGTGCTTGTTGGCAGTGTACTTCTTGTTCACCTTATCATCAGCATCAGGCTGAAACAAAACACATTTTCCCTAACGCCACTGGCTGTAGCGCTTTCGGAAAGCCAATTGAAAGAACTGAAGAGGACAAAAAGCGTTCAATTACGTTTTCACATTTCGACAGCTTCATTTCCATCTGTTCTTATTCACACCGAGATGAGAGTCGTAAGAAAGTTAATGGGCTTTTTTGCCATTTTCGGTTTCTATCTGCTCTGGAGGAAACCGAGAAGGCAAGATGCTATTAAAGATTGAGCTCCGGCGTTTTACGAGAAAGAAAAATGGGCCGTTTTTTCGCGGAGAGAGAATAAATTATTCTGTTTGAGCCGTTGAAGATGGCTTAATGGAAGTGTCTCGGAAGAAAGAAAAGAACATTCTCTCAAAAGACGCTTACCGTAGCCTCCTTCATGTTGATTTGCACAGTGACCGCATCTTGGAAGAGCTTTGAACCTCCAGACTGAAATTAACAGATCTCAAACTTTTATTATCGGCTCATGACTATAACTATTGCACAATTACAAACAGTTGAAAATAATAGGTCAACTTCCCAATATTAACAGTGGGATATCTCTTTATTATCTGTCAAAACTAACCAATTTTAATTGCTGGGTCATCTCCGGCATTCGTTGACTACTCATCGTTGTTTGGTTGTGGTCGTCTCCCAAGAAATGAGAAGGAGTACTCTGAAAGAAAAAACAAAAATTTGAATAGAATTCGAGAAGAGAGGAGTAAAGTAAGGAGAAGCAAAAAAGGAAATGAATTAAGGAACAGGAGATAGCTCCGCCCCTTTCCCTCAAATAAATAACTCTGAGGAATGAGACTGAGAAGACGTAAACTGAGAACATTGTGTGGGTTTTCTTATTCAAATTTCTAGGAGGTGTCGTCAGTAATTGCTCATTAATATGATACGAGAAATTCCAGAAGAAATATGACGCTTGTTATCCATTTGAGAAATATGAAGCTTGTTATCGTCTAGCTAACTTTGATTTTGAGATTCCTGTTTTCAAAAACAACAAGACCTACGTGAAGTCACTGATCCTTATTTGGCTTACCGAAGTATTCAGAAGAGAATTATTACTTTCGAGACAAGTATCACTTGAGCGGTTTAGAAAACAGTAACTGATAATGAAACTATTGGAGTGCCATGTATGGGTAGACAAGGTAACGTTATCATACAGTATGACTTGAAGAACCGCCCATTTGAAAAGAAAGAGAATGTGAGAATAGAGAATAGAGAAAAGTACAACATTCTTCCTAAACGAAAAACAAGAGGAGCAAGATTTCGGATAAAAAGAACGGCATTCAAATGCGGGGTTTTCCGTTTTCTTTGCCTCCTCCTGCCACGATTAGAAAGAGTGTGAGCGCAGATGGTTGTGAGTGTGAATGAGCGACGAACTCGGCGGCCGTCCGTCCGTTTTGTTAGAGTGTGTCCGTTTGCCCCCCGAGGAGAACGAGTGAAGAGCAGCGGTGAGCAGGCCGCCCTCTCGTCGGAGCGTCACAGGGCCGCCACGACAAAAAATTCTTGCCGGGGCCAAACGGTTAGTGTGGCTGTCGAGTGAAGAGACATTTTTACTATCGATTCACTGGAGTCTCTCAAAAACGTCGAGGCAATGTTTCCTTGCGATGATAACACACTGTTATCAATTAACTTGGACAGAGAATTGAGAGAACGATGACAGGTCTGAAATCATGGAGAACGTATGAAAAAAAACGAATGGGGTGATTAAAAGACACAAAGAAAAAGGGCAGGTACAAAGTTTGGAAAATGATTTATTCGGGTAATTTTAAGATTACAAATAAAGAAACTACCTGAAAACACAAAATATGGAAATAACAACCAAAAATTGACAGACTAGTTTAAAATTCCAGTACTGGTGTGAAAACGAAATTGAAAATGCGATAGCTTGTTTATGCCTTCGTTAATCTTCAAATAGTCAGAGATGCTAAAAGAAGAAAAACAATATTTATATTCATGCTCGTCGTCCGATTAGTTATGACATATCCATCCAACAAAAGACACTTGACGACTTTCGGATATTCACATTGTGCATATAAGCTCAAGAGAACATTACGCGCCGCCGTCGTACACATCGCTAGAATATGCTCCTGAATTAATTGCTTACACTCCATATATAACCAGGAAGCATCAACTCGAATCTCCTGCAAGTCTTCTCATTTTCTTTCTTTTCGCATATTATTTCTATAGCGCGCTGTGCATTTCTTTTTCATTCTCGTGTTTCTTGCTTTGATTTATAGTGCATGGATTGAAAGTGCAGCGAACCTCTGACAGCTGGATACTCGAAAAAGGACGACTGCTTGGTTTGAGTACTTTTTTTCGTTTTACTCGGTTTGATTAAAGCGAATTCGTTCTATTTTCGAGAAGCTTTCGTCTCAGCTGCTCCCCCAAAGCGCGAATGATTCATTCACTTTTCCAAACAGCTCTTTTCGAAATTGTCCTCAGAACAACCATATAATTTTTTGTGATTGACGTTGAATGAAATGGAAAACCAAGGAACATCCGCGTTTCACCGAAATTGTGGACTTTTATCCCTTTTTTGACGACAAGCTCTGCCTCTCCTTCCCATTTCTTCTTTCCAATCTACTTTACGCCGGAGTTCTATTCCCGGACCTTATACGGAAGACATTTTTGGAATGAACAATGATTGTACCGTTCTCGTTGTAAAATATTTGAGCACATGAGTGTGTCATTTTGTTTCCTTTTTTGTTGAGTTGACTCATACCAGCACAACACTACATAGGACGAACATCCAAAACTTTTGTTTTTAGGACTGCTGTTCACATGGCCGAAGTGACCATCGTTCAAGTCGAGGTGAGCATTTCCGTTCAAAAAACACAAATGTATAACATTGTATGGTTTCCAGGACTTGCAAGACGACCTGAAGGAGTTCCTCCTCCGTGCTCAACGTCGTTCTTACCGACACAACTTGAAGAAAGTCAAGGAGTATGTTTCTAAGATGAAGTCGGAGGTATGCCCCGGCCACAAAATGCTTTCCAGTAGTTAAAATTTCAGAGAAGCGTTTTCAATAGAGTTCCACTGGATGGAGGAGCCGTTATAAACATTTACAATGCGAGGGATAGAACATTCAACCTCATCAAGCGTTTGGTAACGAATAATCTCACAGAGAACTTAAATTGACATAAGATTTCAGATGAAACTTGTAATGAGTCAAGAAGTTTTGGTCACTCTTCGAGACTACCTCAAAGTCTGCAATCATTTGGAAATTCGACTTCAATCTCTCATCTACCACATTGCCCAGTGTCCCCAATATGATGTGAGTTTATTAGAACTCAGTTTCCCGTATCAAAATTTTCTACTTTTAGCTTGAAATTGCTGATATCCAAGAGAAACTTGATTCGATGGAGGAAATCGTCACTAAACTTGAAATGGAATACAAAAACGACGAAAACACCAGTGACGAACTTCTCGAAACCTGCGGTGTACTCAAATTCACCGAGAACGCAGCAGACGAAGATGACCAAGAAGGAGGCGAAGGCGACGGCGACGATCAAGACGATGATGAATTCGAAGATGCCCGAGAGGAGACACAATGGGAGAAATGAACTATTTTAGGACGATCTCTGTTTCTCTCGAAAATGCTTCTCTCTTTTCAATTTATTACTCTAACTTTATTACAAACGCCGCATAAATATACCATTAAAACACTCCAATTGCTTTTTAATTCAGAAAAATCCAGATGAAAGAAAGTAAATTAGTAAAGACATTCGGTTAATTTAAGACTGGGGTCATGTGATGGAAGTTTTGTTCCGTCACCGGTAGAGGAAACTGAGATAGTATTCAGCATCAGATAAGCAGGTTTGAATCTTCACAAGATCGGTCTGAAAAGAAGGAAGAACTTGTAATTTGACGTTGGAAGTCATATGACACTTACCTCGAATCCAACATAACAAAACCGATAGTTGAACACGTAGTCGACCATTTTCATGACAGTCGAGATAGATTTTAGACCTTCGCTCCTTGTATTCATTTTTGAGGCGTCATCACTGGTGTAGTCGGTCTGAAATTCAAATAATGAACACTTCAAAATCTTGACACTTAAGTAACATACCAAATCTTTCTTGACATCTAGAGCTTTGTCTCGGATATCAAAAAGTCGGTCCTAAAATAGCTGATTCAGGTTAATATGGAAAGTTTCAAACTCACAAGGGCGTCGATATCGAGTGGAACACGATCGTATATGCTCATTGCAATAGGGCTTTTCTGAAACAAGACTAATAAAAATGCAAAAAAAAATTATACGAAAAAAGGGCATATCCAAAATAAGGAAGTTCACATCTTCTTCAAAAAGATTTGAATAGTTGGGTGGTCGAGAGGAGGGGAACATCAGACTGCTATCTCGGGGGTGGTCTACTCAGCGGAGGTCGACCTGCTGAACTATCAAGGACACTCATACACATACACACACACGTACACCTACATTCTTCCAATTGTCCGACGAGCGGAACTTAGTGGGGAACGGGAACACCTAACAGGAAAACGAGAAGGACAAAACCAAATAGAGAGGATGTGGATGAGGAATTGAGGGCGGTATTAAGCTATTGATAATAGGAAGATAACAACAGGTAGGTGCATCAATCATTGCCAATTCGTGGATTCTTCTCATCGTTTTAGCGATCAAAGCAAGTCGGCAGACAACGCCATTTCGGAAAAAGGGGTCGTTGAATCTGGAGAGAAAAACGCCCGCCGATTCACCAATCGTTGATTCGATCAAAACTGTTTGTCATTCACATTCGTCGTCAGCTGTTTTAGGCTCGGAAAAAAGAGAACAGGAAGATTCATAAACACCAGTGTCCACTATTAGATAACACTAATTCCAGCGTACACATCAAATTTATACTAGTTTCCAGCCATCTAATTGTCCCTCGTTCCTTCTAGAAGTTGTTCGTCACGTTTTATGGCTCTGGTTCCACTTTCTTGAAAACAGAGGGAATCAAAGAATTGGTTGTACTATGAAGGAACAGTATTTTTGGAACATTTGATTCATTTTCCATGAGGTTACCACGGACATAATTCGAAGTTGATCTTTATCAAATTTGTGACTCTCTCTCTCTGAAAGGAAAGGGCGAAAAAAATTTTCTCTCACAGAATCACGCCCACAACTCCAACGGTTCTCACGACTACAAAAAGGAAAGTTGGAACTGAAAAATATAATATGATTCTCTGAACTATCAGAAGTTCAGGTGATCATTATCCAATGCCACAACACTTTGAGAGTAATCGGTGTTTGCCACACTAGCAATTTGTGGTGTCTAGCTATATTTTGCCCATGGATACCTTTTATACATGATTTATTCACAAAATCTTCATCATTACTTGTGTCATCTTGACAATCTATTCTGAAGTGTGTAATTATTTCCAGCCTTGATTTGCCATTGCATTTGCTCTAGATTGTTACCCTATACTGAAAACACGCCCATTTGCTCTCCGCCCTGAAACTCAATCCTTGCCTCAAAGCTGGCCTGATTTTAAATCTGAGTAACACCGAGTTCTTCGAATGTTTTGTTTCTCAGAACTCGTGCACAAACTGCTTGTTTTCCCACAGTGGGAAGATTCAGAAGTTTTTATTAACCGCTTCGATAGAGTATCCATTCATAATAAAATACTCGAGCGTGAAATGTTCTCTGAGCTTTCTTGAGAAAAATCACCCACTTTGCTTTATTGAGCATCTTTTCTCGCCATCCAACTTCAGTAGCGAGTGAGCTCCATTTTGCTTCTTTTTCTTCACTTCCTGGTGGCCACATTTATAAGCCAAAAGAACCAGGAGTGAATGTAAATTCTCCATTATACTTTCATTTTTGTCACTCACCCAAGTCATAATTTCTGTTTCTTTTATACAGTTTGCTCTAAAATGCACACAGGATATTAGTTGGCTCACAGCTCATTATTAAGTCGTCACATTGCTGAACGTTTGCACCATGACGAATGCTAAATGGGTTGTTTGACAGCAGCTCAGACAGAGATACAACGTATTCTTTCTTCTTTTTTTGTTGGACATATATACCTTTTCTCACTGAGCGAGTTGTTTGGCTAATTATATTTCCTTTTTTCTTTTTTCTCCCGTGTATCATAATATTTCAGTTGAGAAGAATGTCGAGCAGCCACCAAGAGCCAAGACCAGTCGATGTCCCTCTTTCTAAGTCTTCGCAGGTGCGCATAAGATTATAGTCTTACCTCACTATCTTTTATAATTCCAGGCTTCCATCCATCAACTAATCGAAAGATGCATTGACTCTCAACGTCGTTTGGTAAATACCTACCTCATAGAAAACCAAACTAGAATCGAATTCTCTGTATTCCAGGAGACTGCTGGACAGAATCTCACTGATCACATGCTCCGTCAACGCACAGCTTCTCTTCTCAGTGATCTCAGAAGCTATCGTCGTGTTCTTGTTGAGAATCTCACTGAGCGCTTTGAACCAGATATCGTTCAGGCAAGGCACATTTCTTTTTTCAGCCAAATAATTCAAGTTTGTTTTTATAGGAAAGCATCAGAATCGTGGAGAAGGCATTGCTGTTTATTGCCTCTAGCACCGATGAAATCTGCCTAATTGCCGGAAAAGAGTGCACTCAACAAAATTGATTTTTTTTTCATGGTCAAATGAAACGACTAAAACTTTTGCAGTGTGTATAGTATTTTGCTATTTTCGTTTATAATTCACCGTTTCATTTGATTCAAATAAACAATATTTTGTACAAATGTTTATATGGAAAGTTTTGCTGGGAACTATTTCAGGTTGAGCGATAATTTTTCCAGGGAAGATCTTGGAACCATGAGTAATGTGTTTTGCTGAAAAAAGATGATTTATAATTTGTTATGTCGAAAAGCCCCTTTATTTATTTATTCATAAAAGACAGTCATTCCTTTCATCAAAGAACTGCCACTTCCATGACATCGTGAATGGAAAAGTCTTTCCAATGCATCATCAGATTTGTTTTTTTTTTTGGTAAAATGTTGAGGTTTGTAAATGTCACCAAAGTTCTCAAAATCATGAAAGTGACATGAGTTATGGATCATATATGATTTGAACAAATTCTGTGACATTCAAAATTGTGAGTGACAACTAATTATTACTCTTGTTCGTGTGCCCACGCATATAATGATTTATTCAGTTCTTAAAATGGAGAGAAGTTTGAGAAATTGATATAATGTTTGAAAATTAGGACACAACAATCGGAAGAATTGTTAGTTGTGATACTTTTTGTTCAGGGAGCTTTATCACTGTTGTCGTAAAATCAACTGAAGGGAACAACTAATCAAAATACTATATACACGTGTTAAATATAAAAAGCTTTTACTGAAACTGAGTTTAACTCAAATATTCTGAAATGTCAGAAGTTAATAGTATGTGCCTTCTTGAAAAAAACGCAAAATCGTCTATAAAATAAGAAAAAATAATGAAAAAAGAGAAAACAACTTTATATACAACAAATAAATAATACCGGAAGATTTGATATCAATAAATTAAGAGGTAAAATGTGAAACTAAAATTCAATTTGTTGCGTATTGCTGGTTAAACTCGTCTATTAGCGAACTCATTATGCCAATTTGGGTATCTTGCATCAGTCTTGTCGTACGGCGAGAATCTCGATTCTCCAGTCCACTTCATCATGTTCCGAGAGTACCTGCAACACAATTTTTTCATTGTTTGATTAAAACAAAAATCTTATCTCATTCTGACAGATCAAACAGTTCAAAAGATTGGAAATAATTGTACATACCATTTTGGCCAGTCTTGTGGTGCATATCTAGCTAGATATCCTTGTGTGACTTTTGTTCCTGGATGTGGGTGAGCAAATGACATGAGATATGGGTCATATTGATATGTTTGACGTTTGAATCTTGCCTCGATGTCGGAAACAAAAAGCGCTGAAAACAAAACAATAACTATGAAGAGAAAAAGAAAGGGAAAACTGACCTGCAATGATGAAAACGACGGCAATTGATAGAGTGCGCGACGACATGATCCTAGAAGACAGTAGACGTTTTGTCCGTTTTCTCCGAGATGAGAAGAAATCCGGGTCGTCAAGTGGAAGGGTTGTCCCAAAAATACGAAGTCTTTCTTTCTCTTTTGTCGACAAAAAGAAAGTTTTTTGGGCGAAGATATAGGGTATTTGGGGGGTGAAAAGCCACGCCTTTTTTCGAATCCGATTTATTCGATGGACAATGGAAAGTGGGAAGAGAAAGTTGCAAAAAACAAGATGCCACACTATATAGCGTCTTTTCAAAAACCCACAAACACGCTGACCTTGAATATAACGTCAAAAATTATGTATTCGCAATGAGGAAAAAAACTGATATATGCTTGTTTTGACCAGAATAATAAATGATTTTTTTCCTCAAATGTCCAATGCTGGCAAAACGGGTATACACAAACCAGAATCCAAGACGATTGACATCAAGGAGATGTTGCATTTGATGAGTTAATACAATTGATTGTCAACCAGTAAGATTTGGAGTGAATGGGGTTGATGACGACAAATCTTATAGTTAGCAGTCCTGTCACAAACAAAAACAAACAACTATATTTTCAGCATTCCGAGAAATGCTGTCGGTCAAAAACTTAAAACTTTTGACCGCTATTTGAACTTTTGGTTTCTGTGATTCAAAAAACTGTATTATGACCCGGATGTACATACTTGCAGATGTTCCAAGTCCAAAAAATCTGAATTTCAAATCATACATGATTTGTGGCACACGACTCTCCACTTTCCACTTTTCTAATACCAATCATTCAGTCATTTTCAATAAACATCACCTTCCACATCCTTCAATTTTTGATCTATCCATTGCAATTTAGTCAAATATCCGCAAATCGACACACTCATCCCGAACAAATTGTCGTTTTTTGTACTACAGTCCTAAAGTTTTCGTCGACTCTTCAAATCCGACCACTCACTCAATTTTGTGATCCGCGACCTTGCAAAGATGAACGCACAGTGCATCATATCTCATCCCGAGGAGCTCCGATAAGAGAGAAGGAAAAAAACGATAAGTTCAAGCGACTTGTTCACAAGTAGAGAGTTTTGTGGTGAGGCGATCTTGAGATGTTTCCACTGAAGCGAACTATGTTTGACTTACTCAAGAGATGACCACTTGAAACTTTTCAGAAAAAAAACTCCTTAGAGGTCTGCTGTATTTTCTACTCACTTTAGTACGATACCTCTCCCTTTTTTCCGTTGCTCGTTTCGATTCCAAGCTGTCAAGTGTTTTAGTACAATCTGCGCTGTGTTCTCGGGGGTCGAGATGGCACCCCCCCCTCCCCAACTACTCAGAGCACATTGGCAGTGCTCAGAAAGTAACAGTATTGTGGTTGTGACTTGGTCGACTAATGACTTTTCATTTTTCAAATCTATTTTTAGTAATTGTGGTTGCAATAACAATGATAATCAATAACATAATACTCACGTCAGACTTTTTCTAAAATAACATACCCTTTTCCAAAAATCAAATCATGTACAGTATTTTATAGACTTATTGTTTAATCAAAATTAGCTTGAATTACTTTTTTTTTTTAACGGACAACCAGTTTTGCCTTTTTGTAATGATTAACAATACTAGGCCAAATAATTATAATTTAAGATTTCAGATTCTTTTTTTCCTTTATTATGCCACTTGTAAAATCTATAACAATAAGAACAAAATTTCAGACCAACTGATTACCAGATCAAAATGAAGAAAATAGAACACTTGACCAAAGTGAAAAGTGTCCTGAATTCCCTCATTTTTTCCATCATATCGTTGATGATCTGACGCACTTGGTTAAGTAAATAGAGGACCCACGCAAAAATCTGCTACTTCCCTTCTTATCCCTTACACTCGATACAGTTTTCAAAGTTCAGATCGCTATCTTTGAACTTATTTTCCTTTTCTGTTTTGGTCAAGTGGTGTGACTTTTCTATTTTCGATTTCTCAAAATTCGAAGAAAAGCCCGGATCGAAAAACAGCAATTTGTTTTACTCAAATTCGATATTCATGAACTCTGGCGGTTGGGCCAATCCACTAAAGTGTATCAAAATGCGAGTATGTGTATTAGTTTGCTATAAACCATTGCCCTATGCATTGAGAAATTAATTCAGCTGCCCCAGAAACCCTTGTAGAATATGTATTGTTTCCAACGACCACCCAGTGCGAGAGTTTATTAATGAGCCGCCTGGGCTTGGATTTAGATCCTTGTTCAAGTGGTTGTTCGTCCCCTCTATGGACCCGGAGAGAATCATGTCCAGTGCAGATTTATTCAATTACTTTGTTGATTTCATGTACTCGAATAGACGGGCGGTAGTGACTCCCTGACCAGTCGTACACAGCCAGCAGCTAAGCCATTTTTAGGCAACTGTTGTAAACATAAAGTTTATTTCACAACTACTGAGGCACTTTTTGCAAAACTTCACAGTGCACAGCTTCAATTTATACTTCAGTAAAGAAGACATCTTATTACATGTTTTGTTTCCAATATATTCCTAGATGATTTGTAGAAACCGCATGTATCCCAAATTTACCTCAATCAAAAATTCATGTTTAACGAATTCTCACCATCCCATTTCCTCAATGTTTCCAACGTTCACCTTCGATGAGGAGCATGCAATTCTCACGATTAATTAGAGGTTGTTATGCTAGCGAGCGTGCATGCATCACTACTCACCTTACGTCCGGTTTACGGGATTAAGAATGTTGGATCACTCAAAACAATATTAATTGCAATATTTTCGAGCACTCATGGTTATCTTTCGTTCTTGAGAAAGAATTATTCTGAGATTCCCTTTCCATCAGAATGTTTGCTTTTGTCAGAAAAAATGCGTAGACAACCCAAATCGAGTCTTTGCTGTTTGATAATACGCAGGTTTACGTTTAGTGTTGCACAATCTCTATTTTTTCTCCCATATTTCTTTCGAGTATCTCTGTTCGTCGCGCGAAAGCAGTATGCACTATCCGCAAATTGATAGTTAGCAAACTCACCACTTATCCTCTCGACATCTGGTTCTACTTCGCGATGAGAATCATAATTTGGGAGAGGAATGCGCTCATTTCATTTTTATCGTTCTCACGGACCTCAAGACCTGAGTGTAATGTCGTTTAGGGTCTTCGGCTACCATAAGGTTTATGTGGGCGTGAGTCAGTTTGCAACCCATAACTGCAAAACCGCCCGTGCTTATTCAGGAGTGTTTATAACCGTTAGAACTATGAGTAATCCTCGTTAATCTAGTTCGAAGGGGTTTTCAAGGAATTGTGTACTCTCCCGATTTCACTCTCATTTTCGGAACACCTTTAATCGAAGAGGCCGATTTTACTCTCAAGTTGTGTTTCGTCAACCTCTTATTTGCGGAGAAGTTAATGTCTCCAAATACAATAGGACAAGAATGGAGACCTTATGGGTGGGTTCCTAACCGCTCCGCGTCGCGCATTTTCAAAATGCCCAATTCCTTTACAAGCGTACTGTATTAATAGTGTTGCAAGTAAATACGTGGCGGTGGTGGGAGGTTAATGTGGGTCACTTCCTCTTCTTCATTCATACTCTCCGCCCCTCTCTATTTTCGGGAGGCACCTTCACGTCTCCGCCGTGTGTGCACTTTTGTGGACTGTGCCGGTCTCTTGCAAACATTTACCGGACAATGTGTTCGTGACACCCAAGGATCATATTTGAGCAGTTTCCTGATCATAACCTACTTGACAAAATCTTAGTTATGATTTCATTGTCAAAATATTCCGAAAAAAATTTGATACAGCGTTTTAGCGAGCGATGAACACGAACAAATGTTTCTATGATATTTCGTCTTACCCGAATTTTATGAAGTCATTCTATTTTTCTTTCATGTATTTTCAAATTTTCAACATTCCCATGACCTTCCTTCCATATGAGAGAAATTTGATCTCATATTTGTGCTAGGTAAAACACGCCATTCCTTAAATGTCTAATTTTTTTTCTATTTCAAACAAGAGAGATCACTGAAAACTCATTTGTTTGATATTTGAGACTCTTGACCTCTCACCGGGTGGTACTGATCTTCCCGATCTTCACGACGGGGTTCTTGATCCAAACATTTTTCTCTCGAATTAAACTATTATTTTCTATTTCTAGTTTGAATTTTTATGGAGCAGATGTCAATGATCATGCTTTGTCGGTTGACCTACTATAGTTTCACGTGAAACTAAACTAATTTCCTAGTAGCATCCTGTTAGTTTTTTTTCCCGCCACCACTATGAGCACACTCTCGACCATTCCTAGCTTCCCATTGGTTCAATGAGCCAACGTAAGATTGTGTTTGTCAACTTCAACCACACTCGATTCCACTCATCTTGCCACAGTTCGCATCGGAATTTCAGCTAATTTACCCTCAATTTTCATGTCTATCTCCCTTTTCCGAGAACACATCTCTCAGTTTTCAACTATTTTGTCGCCGACTATTCACAATATAAGATGTAATATGTTCCTTTGTCCTCTCGTCTTTGAGCCGGTTGTCACTTCGATCATTTCTCTAATTTCAATCCAACAAAAGAGGATCCGATTCGGTTGTCAATCACTGGTAACGTGTCGGCAGTTTGTCTTCTACATTCACAGATTTCTCTTGGTGTGTTCCATTGTTTATGCGTATCTGGGCCAACTGCTGACAAAGTTTTGAATATCCGGTGGTAATACTGAGATCCCGAGTTGGCAGATGCTACACTTCTCGGTGGTCCGTTATAATGTGGCACAGTGTGCAATGCATCAATTCCACTCATTCACTTTGATGTGAAGGAACGCCCGTTTTCTTTAAACATTGCCGCAAGGCCACTGTGTTTTGAAACATTCCGGAAGTTAAGTTCCTAATCTCATTGGTAGTATACATTCATTTCCATTTAGAAAGTCTGAGTTCACTGGAAATCATCAATGCTTATGCTACAGTAAGCTCCTGTATTTCATTCATCATGATCATGCATTCCTTCGGCACAACATCTGCTGAGATTCTTGATCCTGAAAAGTTGAAAACGCGAGTTTCGCAACACTTCACACATTTCAAAAGAGTGGTAATCTCTGTTCGTCGCCAGCCGCCCACCTGGATCTCTGAGCCCTCCCAGACATTTATTTTGACGGGTGCAGGTTGTTTTTACCAGTGAGCCCTCTGTTAAGATCAATTTCATCCTCCCACTTTTCCTTGACTTATCTCATCTCCTCGTCATAGAGAAAAAAACAATGGAGCAATCTGGACACTTTATATTTGCCCCTCCCATTATATTTCAGAACTTATTTTCATTCATTTGAGAACAGTTTCACTCTCCATACGTTGTATTTAATTCCCTTCTTGTCCTATCTAACTGCGTCACTTCATTTGAAACATTTGCATTTACTACAAGCACTTTCTCTTTTTATCAGTACCTCTCTGTGACTTTTTTGAAGAAACCATTACCTTTATTTGTTCTTTTTCAGCTAGCTCCTTGGACATTTCCAATTGTCCCCTTCTGTCGAAAGTATACAAGCGATCGAAAATGAGACTCTTAGTTATTCTTCTCATCCTTGCGAACGTCGCCTACTCAGTAAGTTACTTTGACTTTATTTTTTTGCAACAAACATTAAAACAAAGTTTCGATGACCAAAGTACCCACTTTAACGTGATTACACGTTCCGAAACAATAATTCCCTTATCAGTTTTTGCACTACAACTAACATATTTCTAACACTGCTGCAACTTTTGTTTTTCAGAAGTTCCACTGCCAAAGCGGACTCAGGAAAGTTACGGAGGTAAGTCGGTCCCTTTCTTCTAATCTGAAAATTTGCGGTAACCACAACCCCCCATCAATTGCTCTTTTCCTTTTCTATTGTATACTCCCACTTCCGACCCCAATCAAGATAATTGTGAACAACAAATCGTTTTAGTGTAGTAGTAGACCGAAGCGCTATGTAATTATCCTATAAGGCATGTATACATAGTCTTTTGAAACAAATGTCAGTCAGTTTCTCGGTTCACTGAGTTTCAAAAGTCGGAGTGAAACTACAAATTAAGTGGATCGTAGCAAGTGAAACCGGTGGTAGGGTTCTACGTTGCAGGGTAATATAACACCGTTTCAGGTCGGATTAATCGAGAAATGCCTCACACTGTCCGAGTGCTCGAAAATGCCACAGTGCTCCGACACAGTCCTCGTAAGCTATTAATTTTTCTTTAGATTAGACAATTAATTTTTTCTAGGGAGGATGTTGTTGTCAGGAGAATAAGAATTGCCTGCTCACTCGTGCTCGTCGGCATTTGAAGACGTATGTTTTCACATGTATCATATTGTGTAACTCAATCTATATGTTCAGAACAACACCAGCCTCCGAGGATTCTGAGGAGTCAACAGCATCGGATGAATCTACGGAAGATGTGAAGACCACCGTGAAAGCTCACAAGAAGAAATCAACCAAATCTCAACCAACAACTACCACTGAAGAACCGAAGACCACCAAGAAGGTTGACAAGAAGAAGGCTGAGTCGTCGAAAAAAGCTGGAAAGACTACCACAACAGCCGCTCCTGAAAGTGCCGAGACAGAAGCCCCATCGTCTGAAGAGAACAAGACGACGGAAGAAGAATCTGGAAATGTATCAAACGAGGAGTCTACAACATCATCAACTGAAGTCTCGGCAGAAGAGGAGCCAAAATCCACTGAAGCTACAAAAGAAGAGAGCACCGAAGCATCCACTGAGGAAGTGAAGTCTACAGAATCATCAGATGAA
Organism: Caenorhabditis latens; assembly: GCA_002259235.3. Classification (NCBI taxonomy): domain Eukaryota; kingdom Metazoa; phylum Nematoda; class Chromadorea; order Rhabditida; family Rhabditidae; genus Caenorhabditis; species Caenorhabditis latens. The sequence goes on along the minus strand of CM056097.1, from coordinate 14,193,541 downwards.
GCCACTACCTCTAGCTCAGAGACTTCTGAAACCACTGAGGAGAGTGAGGAAGAGGAGACCACCACAAAGGCTGCCAAGGCCACCAAGGCTCCAAAATCAACCACCACAACCACTGAAGCTTCCACATCGGCCAAGAAGGATTCTAAGAAGGCTCACAAGAAGGATAAGGTCACTACTACTCCAGAACCATCCACTGAGGAGGCATCTCCAGAAACCAGTGAAGAGCCACAGTCTTCTGAATCAACACCAGAATCTGAGGAATCGACTGAGAAGCCAAAGAAGGAGGACAAAAAGGATAAGAAGGAGAAGAAGGAAAAGAAGAATAAGAAGGAAGAGAGTGAGGAAGATGATGATTCCAAGGAAGACGACGACAGCAAGTCCACATCTAAATCCAGCTCAAAGACTGATGAGAAATCCACTTCTGAATCTGACTCTTCATCTGAATCTTCCTCTGAGAAGTCCGTTGGAGGAACCAAGAAGACTTTGTTCTCTGGACCACCAGATTCTGATGAGGATGATGATGATGAGGGAGCTGGCGCTGACGAAGCGTTCTTCTCAGAGTCCAAACACGCCGCTACCGAGGCACCAGCCGAGCTTTCCAGAACTACCACAATGGCTGTCAAGAGCAAGGTAAAACATACACTTCATTTGACGCAGTACAACAAAATAACTATTTTTTCAGAAGATGAAGAAGGCTGGCAGTGGATTCAGCTTCATCCCGGTGGCTTTCGGTGGATTGGTCTTTTCGGCATTGGTCGGAGGTGGAGTGTACATGTTGAGAAAAAAGTATGTGTATTTTTTCTTTAATTGTAAATGATTTGATCCATTTTCAGAAGTGAGGAAAGAGCCGCCCAGGAGTTGGTTGACGGGAAAGAGCTGACAACAATCGCTCCTCTTCTTGAGGATCACAACGTGTCTGCCAAAGTCGACGAACAGCCACAAGAGAAAAAGGAAGATGACGAATAAAAAAATGTGCTCAACATCTGCAAACCAATTAATCATCATTAGGCTTTTTTTTTCGGATTCATCTTTTACTTATGGTCTCGCTTCCTCTCCACCACTCCCCCATCACACTTACTACAATTTCAGTTACTTTCTCATTTATCTGAATGTTTAGTTGTAACCACCATCATACCCAAAACAACAGAACACATGTGTTAGTCAAAAAAAGAAACTCTCGCAATGCCCCACTCTCATTTTCTATTCTCTTTCTTTTCTTTTCTCTTGTAAAACCGTTTACAGTCATTTTCCTTCTCTCTCATTCGCTTTGACTCTTATAGGTATGCAATTTCCCGCCGCATTGGTGTTGTGACTTCGCGGGAATGTTCTTTTTTTTCATTTAGTTTGTCTCCATGATTCATAATTTTCGAGATTGTACCATGATGATATATTTAATCGGATGTACCCCTTATTGCGTTTGGTTATCGATAAATAAATAAGAACTTCAGCCAATTCTTTTTAGGAAATAAAACTTCCAAAAAACAGCAATGAATGCGTTTTTCATGAATTCTTGATTTATGTTCAGAGTTCTGAACCAACTGTTCGAATTGAAATCAAGAATCTTGCGCACCAGCTAAAAAATAAAAAGTGGCCATTCAAGAATTAAAAATAAAATTTCAGATCTGCGTTCATATATCTTCTAATCATTATTCCTTAATAACACAACAATTTGTGACAAACAGACTCTCAAAACGTCCTCTGTTCACTCCATTTTCCTGGCAATTTGTTGTTTCTTACTTCTACTTGTCCTCCGAAAAATCCTCTAATGAGCCGTCTCAGCATCGCATTACTCCGTCAAGAACAAGTGCCGCCCGCACCAAATTATAATCCGCGCGGGGGGTCAGTGAGAAGAGGAACAACAAATGAAAAGACAAACAAATTTTGTTTTGATATACATACTTCTCAAATGAGCTACTTCGGGGTGTTACATAAGCCTTGTCTTCTCTAGAAAAGCTTTGTTTTTTAAACAATTCTTTTTCTTTCAGATTGGATACCACTTGAAGTTCTTATGAATCCCCTTCACACCAATTTCTGATGAAGTGATCTTCTACGTTTTCTTCTCATCTCCAGTTTTTTATATTTTCTCCTCATAACAAAACCAGACCGCTATACCCCTCTCTATATTCGCGCACGCCATTTATTGTATTCGCACCAACATTTACAAATCGGTGTGTCTCTTTCCACAAATGCATTATTGCTAAGTTTGTTTGTTTATTTCTATATTTTCCACCCAATCCACAAATTTCGGTAGAAACGATTGCCACATTCAACTTTGATTCAACACGATTCACTTCACTTTTTGAAACATACTTGGTCATTCCCAACGGTTTATGAATGCCTTCGATCCAGCTCACTTCGTGGATATGGAGTTCAACGTGAGTCTTTCTCTTTTTATTTCATTTCTTAGAATTTCAACCACTTCACATATACACAACAATTTGACATTTCTAGTATTACCCAAGGTAACATGTCAATTTTCAATTTTTTCTTTCGAGAACCAAATGTTCTTCGACCAATTCTCTCCCTCGTGGATTCAGTGAACCATAAAATATACATCAAACGGTTCTCTTGAGAAGTGTGTAATCGCTTGACATAACAGCTTCTAGAAACATATTTTTCAGCTAGAAATGGAGATGCGGGTATGTTTAATATAGTTCTGTGAAATTAGCAAAATGAGCAAGTCAAAACTGATTTTGAAAACTTTGAGAAAATTATAAAAAATTTAAAAATCTATTTCATTGATAACAAACGTGCGATACTCACGAGGATTTCATCATAACAATTCTACATATTTAGGAAAGTGCAACAATTTCTCAAAGAGGGTCCAGATTATTCAAAATTAACATGTAAAAACTTCAAACATCTCAACTCCAACATCATACTTTTGCAATTTTCAAAAATAAAACAAAAATCCACTCATTTATTCGAATTATAAAATAACTCCATCTCATGCATTCATGTTATGTCTTCTGTTTAGAAATATGGCAAATGAGGTCACCTCCGGAAGAAAATTCGTTTTGTTTCCCGAATCGTTTACCGGAGAAACAGTTTTTCCGCTGTTTTTTCGGGTAAATGAAGGAAAAAACTTTTAAAGTGAATAGCCCTAGTAGAAATTTAAAAACAAAAGACATAACATAAATTCCGGAGATGGAGCTGGATTATAACTCGAATGAATGAGCGGATTTAGGTTTATTTTCAAGAATTGAGAAACTATAATCGTAGGTTTTTGACAGATTCTGACCAAGGACCACTATGAATTAGACATACATTTCTCAGAAAAATATTTATAGATAGATGTGAGAGCACTGACTCAACCTTATTTTCTCCGAGACGAGGAATTCTGTTTTCGTTCTATTCTTTTCTTCTTTCTTCTGGAACAAAACTGGAGAGCTAGCCAGTGTCCCATGTTTCGCATCCATTTTTCAGTCTTTCGGTTATTCAGGGTTCCTTTTTGTGAAGGAATAAAAGACTTTGTTCTCTGATGAAAATGAAACCAAAAAAGTTTCACATCCGTTCATCTGAAACTTTAAGTGAAACTCAATCAGTATTCGTTTTCATTTCATCGTTATTTATTCCATCCTTCTCTACTAAAACAACACCAGAGGCGTGCTATGTTCATTCAGAATTCCATGTCAAACATATCTAATTACATGTGATCCGGTCACATTGGCATCCTCCCCTTGTTTCAGTTTCAAATCCACTTTTGCTCTTTCCATCTCTTTTCGTTAATCTACTTTCACGTAGTTTTTGTGCCAGTTTCCCATTTAGAAAATGAGCTCGCTAATGAGACGCAAAGTCAAAAATTGATGGATTAATGTTGCAAATAGGATTACATTCCTATTCCTCGGGATAGAAAATTGAGAGAAAATTGAGAAGCAACGGCACGACGCCTAATTTCCGCCGGAGCTTTTGGATTGCTTCGCTATTTTTTTCTCCTTTTTTCTCAAGTATGCTGTTTTTGTGTCCACCCAAAAGCTCAAATCGATAGGCGCCAGACAAAGCAAAGAGAAGAAAAAACGTCAACCGACATCTTCACATTTCCTGACTTTCCTGAAAAGTTCAGTTTGCTCCGTTTGGTTGTTCAGGAATAAAAGAGAACCTTTTCTTATTTTGGAAAAATGTTTGATTCATGACTTGGCCTCTTTGTCCGCTTGCATAGTTGTCCAAGACGTTAACATATTCTTTGAAATGCGTTTTGTCTTTGTGGTTCAACGGAAGTCTTCTAAGATTGAACGCCAGAGCTCAGAGGTCTCAACCGAACATCACCCTATTTTGTTGAAAAAGGAGAAAAAAGATGTTAGTAATCCAAGGTTCTCACAATGACAAAATGAGCAGCAAGAGCAAGAAACAAGAGCCCGAAGACCACTTCTTAAGAAAAAAAGACTCACGCTGCCATGCGTGAATATCTGCATATATTTATTGGCAACATATAAGTTTTTTCCAGAAAAGACAACATTGCATTTCTGTTTGTTCTTTACCAACTTGTTTCTTTTTGGAGAAAACTAACTCTTAGAAAAAAATGTATGGAAAAACAAACATCAGAAGAAAGAAGTAATTCAAACAGATGTACCCGGTGGCTCGTTTTAAACTAATCGCTGTTTTTTGAGTTGACGAAACTTTCATATTTTGAAACTGGGTTTTATACACTTTTTCACTAAAAATTATAAAACCGCGTTGTATAGGAAGCACTGTTTTTGGGAATGCATATTCTTCCAATTTCCTTATTTTTCGAAAGATCAAACATTTACGAAAATGTTAGTAAATGCATCATTTTATTGTTTATACTAGAAATTCAAATCTGATTGACTCATAGGGAGCTATATCAAATAGAACTACATTTTTCATTTCTAAAACGCTACATTATCGCATATTTTGCCTTTTCCTATATTCTGATTTTGATTTTGATTTTCCTCCATTATTTTTTCCTAAATTCTCATAACAAAACATGAATCACATCGAATTCAAAAAGAATACAAAAATTTACGAGTCATTTTATGAGGCCCTGTTTCAACACCTCTGTTTGTACTGTTTCTTTTTGTTTCACTTTCAGTTCTTTCCTCTTTTCGTTCTACACACCACCTTGGTGCATCAGGTCATGTGGAACTCACTATACTTCTTATGATTTATTTAGTGAAAGCGGAAAGCGACTAATAGATGCACCTACATCCTTTCCATGACCTCAGAAAGTTATATGGAGCGAAAAGAAACCGATAAAAAGTAATATCATGCAAGAAACATTCTCAGTTGCACGAGATTCCTGATATGTAGAACAGTTGGAAACACAACAAGTAGACTTTTCCCCATTAATATTCTATGAGTCATTTTCGAACGGGAAAACAACATTACAAGCCACCCATCAGAATGATGAAACGTGTCTTTTTCGTTCCCTACATTTATCGTTTTTTGTCTCTTTTCGTTTCCATCAATCCGAATTTCCCATAAATTGGTCCTAAAATTGCCCTGAACTGTGGCAGCTCTGCCCGCCTCTTCTTCTTCTTTGTAGCTCCTCACAACCAGAGGCCAGCCTCCTTCTTCACGTCTCCGTCGCTTGGCTCAGCCCCCTGCGCAACAACTTCTTTTTTGTTCGCTCATTCTGTGAAGAGCCGCAGTAAACATCCAGTTTTGGTAACTTATAAGTATTTATCTGTTACCCTTCTGACGCGTAAGCATTCAAAATGATGCAGTCACCGGTGGTGAGTTAGTTTAAGTATCCCAAATTCTTTGCTGACGTGTGTTCATCAGAACTAAATCACAGATAAGTCTGTAATCTTCAATTTTGTTAATCGGTGTCGATCCGTGACCCTGACAATGATTCTCTGTGATCTGCCAGACGCTGTCACATACCATTCAGAAAATGGTTATCATTCGGTGTATTACTCCTGACTTGTGTATTTCAGCTATGTTTGAATATTTCAAAGTGAGTATCACTGAAAAAGTGGACACTTGATTTAGAACAACAAGATTTTTAGTTCAGCATAAAATAAGAGAACTTCTGAAGCTGAATTCTCACAATGCCTCAAAGTGTGAAAATTCATTTAATATCAAATTTCTGAATACTCTAATCTATCATTTCTGACATTCTCAGCTTTTTAAACACAATTGTTTCAGCTCTTCGACATGGTTGATCACCCGGACGCCCAGGAAGAAATGATGAATTTCAACTTCGTCAAGAACGGAAACGGTGAGCACTCATTTTTTTTCTAACAAATTGCTTTTCTTCATCTTTTCCATCTCTTCTTCCGTCATAAGTTTCCGTGCCAACAGGCGGAAGAAAAAGAGCAAAATGAAAAACAAGATTCCTTTCCTTCCTCCTCTATTATATTTTTTCATTGATCTTCACTCAATAGCTTTTCAACTAAAGAGAGAAGATAGAGTGGCCCTCTCACCTACCCCCCTTAATCACCTCACCCTGATGTCTCGAGTCCGTATAACACAAAAGACGCTGATGCGTATTTCCTCTCCAACCTCTCGTATTTCTACAACTCTTGCGGTTCCCTTGAAAATGACAACCCCTCAAACTATTCTGACCGCTGCGCCCACAAAATTAATGGAAACTTTCAAAAATGGTACAATGGAACCTGATAATATTACAGAGGCAAGCGCTCTCCGCAATGAGCTTCTCGCTTTGATGGTACTCTTGTGCCTTCTCATTCTCGGAGTCATCATCTACTTCGTCTTTCGTTCAATGGTTTACATCAAGAAGGTTAGTTTTATATACACAGCTTCCGGTTTTTGTGACGTATTGAAACGCTTGCAATTCAATTTTCCTCAGACATCACATCTGAGTTCAAATTGAAACTTTTTTCCCAAACCCCGGAAGAAAAAAAAAGCTCTCAGTGAATCGAATTCAATTGGATTTGAGTTCTGTTCAAGTATATGTGATTGAGTTCAAAAAGAAGATTAACTTCCGCTTTCACATATTTCAAACTTTCCGTACACCACAGAATACTGAAAGTTGTACATGGAAATGCAAAAAGATTTTGCAAAAAAAAAAGGGAAAAGACGGAGAACCTTTTCGCTCCCTTTTCAATAGTTTTCTGAGCATCACGCACCAAAAAGATGAGCTCGTAAGTCACTTCTGACACCATCGATCAAATGGAAACTAAACCCGCACGTTTTTCTTATTTCAAACTGGAAAAAATAAGAAGATTCTATATATAGTCTCTCTCATATCACTCATTTCCAGGAAAAGGCTCAAGAACGCTTGCCGATCAACACATTCGGACCAATCAATCTTCCGTAAAGCAGCTGTTCAAGTTCAACTTCTCTCGACCTATCTCTCCAATGAACTTCTCTCCGATAACTTATCCTCTCTCTCTCTCCTCCCGATCGTAGTTTGAACTTCTCTACCGGTTTTGACAGCACAATTCCATCATCATTTCTGTCAACGTTTTGGCGGATCTCATCAACATCAGTTTTAAGGAAACAGTCTATCAATCTATCATTCTTTCCTCTGCTTTCCCTTTTCCTGTTTCCCTTTCTCTCCTTTCTTTTTCCCAACCAAACCTTCAAATCACTGTTTCATCCGAAAATTGCTGCAAAATTGAATAAAGTAGCATGTTGACTGGAGGTTTTTACTAATTCACTTTATTAGCAGGTTTCAAAATATTATTAGTTTTCTCATTATTATATTATTAGAAAAAAGTGGTCGCTAATTCAATATGTCATGTCAGCAAACTTCGGTCTCCATGTCGCCGTCGTCATTTGTCCGAACCTACAAAAAATAGAGAATGTTGAAAGGCTCTTTATACTTCGAGTGCAACGTAAGGTGGATTCCAAGAAACGACTTACTCGGACTGTCTCCCCGTTAATTTTATAGTCGCATCCAGACCAGCCTCCAGTGGAAACAGATGACGATGTCTCAGACGAGGAAGTATCAAGAATTGTCTGAAAAACAAGAGCTGGTTGTGATGAATTTGTATTTCTCTTTTTTTGTTCGCTCACCGAAAGCGACGGGCTGTCTTTTCTCTTTGGAGTTACACCTTTCCTTCTACATCCATTTTCAATGAGCACGGTTTCTCGATCAGAGTCACGTGCATAATCACCAGAGGAAACATCAACATTATGAATGTGACATTTCTTAGAAGACGATGTGTAAACAGAACTCTGAAATTAAAGAGCGTGGGATCTTTGAGCAATGCGGGGGGAAAATATGAAGCCTAATTACCCTGCAGTCATCATGCTCTAGGCATACGCGTAAGCAGTCGGTAATTGAGCCCGCAGATTTGGTTGCGATTCGATGGAGCTTTGAGATGGTTTTTTGGACGTGGAGGATGAAGATCTCATCATTTTGACAAACGAATGGTGATTCTGAAACAAGATTAAAAATATGAAGAATTCAAATGCGAAATTTCACTTCTGGTTTCAGATAATTATTTACCTGGTAGACAGAACTTTTCTGCATAAATAACTTTCTCGTTCTCTAAAAGTTTTCCTGAACCATGTGGTTCTGCCAATATTCCATACAACTCGCACTTCCTCTCCACGGGGAAATAGTTCAAAGAGCGGCAACTGATGGACGATCCATCGGGACCCTAAAACAACCGACACATTGGGAAGAGGGCAAGATAAATGATCATGTTCTCACTTTGTTCTCACTGCAATATTTGGCACAATCTCCCTGCTCCACTTCATTATACACCCGCACATCTCCGCCGCTTATCGGCAAAACGATCTCGTTTCCGACAACTACGTAATATCCACTGGATGTTTTGCATTTCAATGGGCCATCTGCAGAAAAATGTTTTCTTTTTTTGTTGGCTCGTAAATGGCTATTTAGAATATGTGAGTGGGAGGGAGTAAATGGGGAATTCTTAGTACTCGACACTTGAAATAGATACTGACATCATCTTCAACATACAACGGAAACGATAACATACCGGTCTTTTCAAACTCCTTTCTCTCTTCCGTATCTTTTCGTGACATCGGGACAAGCGCATCTTCTCCTCTCAACTTTGATCTCAAAACTTCGTCCATGTCCTCCATTCTTACCCTATAAATAAAAAAGATTGAAAGCTGTGAAGTTCTGCAACAATAATAGAAACTTACATTGGAGCAGCCATGGCTTTTGTCTTTTGCATGAACTGATCGCTTCTGAAAGCAAACACGATAATCTTACAGTACATCAATCAAGAATTATTGTTCTTCTAAAGTCATGGATACGGTGTCAAATATGGCAAACATCAGTTCGAAATATGAGATGATGTTATTAGTGAGAACTTACACAGGATTTGGTAGATCAGATATCTTGAAATTTGAACTCTTGTCCAGCGTATTTTTCAAGCTATTTTTGCCGTTATTCAACTTGACAAAGTTTGGATTCATATGCTGACCACTCATGGGTCCTGCACATTCTCCCATATCCGATGTTCTGTAGAAAATGTCAACTCCAATGATTGGATGAATAACAGCAGGGATCTAAAAAACCTTTCTTGAAGATGATTCAATATGAGGTAACTCACTTTGTGACCGTCGTTATCATACAGTTTGCACAACTGCTTCTCAACTTCGTATGTGAAAGCTTTGCAGATGGAACCCTGGAATTAATATTATAATTTCACATCAAATCTGTAAAACTTACCCCTTCTGGGCCATTTCCAGCTGCCATTATACAGTGTTGTGTACACATTGTGAGAGCGGTGCGACGATATTCCGCAATTGGGGCATAATTTCCTATGGATCTTCGAGATACTCGTTTGAAGCAACTTCTGACTGAAAAAATCTAGATAGTCAATGTATCTTGTTGATTGGGAACTTACAATCTTCACAGTATACAACTACAAATAAAAATAATAGCAATAACACAATACGTTTCATTGCAATAATTGATTGATGCCTAACGATGAAGAAATTTCGGAGGAAGAAGCCAGCTAGGTAGCCAATTGAGGTCAATAAACGCTTCCGATATGAAACAATGACTGAATCGCTAGGTGAGATTGAAGAACGGGTCTTTGACGCACTGCCTGATTTATTGGATGAGGTGAGAAGACAAAAGCTGCGTGCGGGAATGAATCGAGAAAGCTTCTTCGGCATGGTTGAATTTTCTCGGAGACAAAAACGCGTCGCATTTGGAAGTACTTTGTTTGGACGGGAAATGCGATCATCGAGATTGAAAAATATAACTTTTTGGATCAAAGTCTAAACTTGAGGAATGTAATAATACTCAAAAACAGAAAAATTGTTTGTGGAAAGATGGAAACAGTCAAAATTCATAAGTTTAATTTGTGTTCGTCATAAACTCAAAGAGGTGTATATAATATATTTGTATGTCAGAAAAAATAGAAAATTATGAAATTTTTATTATTAGTGAAATGTACAAAATAATCAAAAACTGAAAAGTGTTAACACTCCTCAACTTGCAAATCCTCGTCACAATCCTCGCATTCCCGTTGACGAACTCTCATTTTTCTTCCTTTCACGCCGTACTGGCATAAACTCCATTCTTGCCACGACGACGCTGACTCCTCGTTTTCTGAATAAAAAATTTTCATTTATTGACAAATGATTTTGAACTCATGTACCTTCTCCAATTTTTGAGTCTTCATTCTTGACTCTGTTCGCAATATGACATCCGTTTTCAATTACAATGGTTTTTCCATGACCATCTTGAAGCAGAGACTCGTCATCACTTGGTGAAACAGAATGAAGTACACACATTCCTTTTTTATAGGTGACAGCCTGGAAACTGATATCACTGAATTGTTTTTAAATTAAAAACTAACTTTGCACTCTCTATTTTCAATACATTCTGCTAGACATTCCATTTTGGAGTCTAACCCGGGAACCTTTCCAATTATATCTTTTGTCAATTTCTTGTAAAGGTGAACTGGGTAGAGAGTTTCCGTATCACAGTGATTCTTTGCTGAAAATAATTTCTGAGTGATAGCATCTCATGTCTACTGTCCACTCACTTTTAATGCAAAATTTGTCTCCAAAAGTGTGCTCATCATCGATAGCCAATACTGAAGAATCACTTTCATTTCTTTCTTGTTTTCCATACATTTCACAAATTTCGTTAGTAGGTTCATAGTTGAGAGAATAACAAGGAATGTTTTCTCCGATTGCATTCTAAAATTTGTGTGACCTTTATTCTAGTTTTATTTGATACTTACAATATTCTGACTACAATACATCAAACAACTGCTCTGATCAACACCATTCAACCTTTGTGGTAACATTTTCGTTGATAACCGACTGCCATAAACCAAGAAGTACGACAATGTCTCGTCTTTCTGACACTCTGCAAAATTTTTCGTTTTCTTCGTTTCCTCTCTGCGACAGCTAATAGATAAACACCATGGAGCGCTCTCTCTTTCGGCCTGCTTAGTATAGTGGTTAGTACTCCACGTTGTGGCCGTGGCGACGCTGGTTCGATTCCAGCAGCAGGCAACTCCTTTTTGCTTTTTCAATAGAAAACTTACTATAGTTATTGGCTGGGTTTCTAAACGTTGTGATGACATCTGGATGTGTTTTCTTTTTCGGTGCTTGAGTAGTTGTCATGTAATCCATATCGAATTCATCTTCCATCTGTTGGCGTTCGATTTCTTGTAAAATCTCGTTTTCAAAGTGAACGGGAGCTTTTCGCACGTTTTCTCTTAAGACTTGAGGATTCGGATCTTTCGGAAAGTCGGAGTTCTCAAACTAAAAAAAGTTTTAGTTATATTTTCAGTGTCAATGAAAACTTACTTTCGGTAAATTGGAAATTGGTTGAGAGAGTGGTAAACTGGCAGTGTTTTGCGATTGAAGATGCTGAATGCTTTGTTTGTATCCTCTGCTCGGAGTTATTTTGTCTTGACACTGTCCATCCCAACTACTCCTAATGTAGAAATCGTGTTCTTCAAGATAAACCACCTCAGCACCTCAAAAACAACGAAAGTGAAAAACATGTCCAAATCATAACACAAAGGAAATACCGTTGTGAGTTCCGTCATGTCCGTAAAGCTGACAAGTGTTGAACTTTCGGTGGAATACTACGGAAACACATCCGTCCTGAAAAATATGTGGGTAGGTTTGAAAAGTTATATGTTTCATACTCCTTTCTGTGCAGCTTGTGAAATACAATAGTTCAAGCATTCTCCTGCTGTCACATGGAATAGCTCAACGATGGAATCAGAGTTCGAAACGGCGTGACTTGGGTGTACATTAAAGCATTGCCCTGGAAACCAAAATTTAACATTTTTGCATTAGCGCAAAAGATTAATTTGAATTACTTTGCTATTCTGAATGAAAATGCGTTAATTAGTTTCAAGACGACTTTTTGATGAGTCGATGAAATTTAAAATTGACATATTCTGTCCGTGACTACCATCAATTATATGGTTCTAATCTCTTTTTCAGTAACCCCGAAGGTTATACAAGATTGTCTTAAAATTTTGAACTTAGTTCAGAATAACAGAACGTTCATTGATCGCAAGATTAATTATACGATCATTATGAGAAATTGTTGTCAGAACATACTCTATAATCATAACTGATCAACTGCCCTAGAAAAGAAAAAACTCACATGACGCATTAGCAATAACTAGCCAATTGGCCAGGCATAGTAAAAACAAAAATCTCATTGTAACCTAATTGAATGTTTCACGGATACGATTCGAGAACTTTTCCTTCTTTTCTCTTTCTTCATCTCTTCGGTTTTCCTTTTCCCAACTGTTTTGCGCTGCGGATATCTTGACCTCCTTCGCCCCGCGCGGATGGTTCTTGTTATCTTAATAATAATAATAACCGAATGTTTCAAAACAACCAGGAACCTCCCAACCGATCACCCACCAAATGTTTCATTATCATCCATGAAAAATCAAGTGACAACGAGGTGAGGTGATAGAAAGTGAAGACAAATAGATGAGTCAGGGTGGGAGGAAAAGTGTGTACAAATTGAATGATGCACTTCAGCAGAAGAAGCTGATTAGAGCACAAAACAAAACCTAGATTGGAATAACCACTTTTGGATAAAATCACAAATTGAAGGTGCGTTTGACTAGAATATGCATGAATGTTATCACTTATACAATGGAAAAACCGAACGGGGAAAGAAAGAAAGAAATAATTAAAAAATGATGAGGTGATGATGGATTCGAGTCAGTACTTGAAGAAAACAAGGCAACAAGTGTTTTGAGAAGAACAGAAAGAAAAATGATATGAGGAATTCCGTAAAGTTTGGAAATGAACAATAAAAGAGATTAAATAATTGGAAAAGCACAGGCTAGAAGTTTGCAAACGGTAGTCGGAGACGATGTTCATACATTTCAAAGACAAATTGACCAACAATCCGCTTATGGTCATCTCGTATATAGTCTTTGAAGATCCCAGTCTTTTTCAGATCTTCAAAACTTGCTCGCAGAAATCGATCTTTAATTGTGCTGCAAAAAATATGTATAAGAATTTTCGCCGTTTGTCGAATATTTCTCACCATTGAGCTATGAACATCTTCATGGGCATCGAGAAATCATGATTTGGATCCAGTATTGGAGGATCGCCATACACAACCATTCGGACTTGGTCCAATATAGGCGCATCCAGAAAACCGTCATAAGGATATTTCCCGTTGGCTACCTCCACCATCGTGATGCCTAGACTCCACACTTCTGATTTGATGTCATATCCATCGGCGTTTGGTGCTAGTCGTTCAGGCTGAAAAATAAAGATTTTCACAAAGGTTCAATGTTTATTAGTTTATGTACTGTAGCTGTCATTGTCACTATAACTCTGTTTCGTAACTTTACATCTTTATTAAACATGGAAAAGGCGCGGAAAGAACTTATTTTCATTTAATTATGAGATTTTACATTGCGAAATACTAACCCGGCCCGTATTTCTGAGCCATTCAGCCTAGAACTGGGTTCTTTCATTGCTTAAAAGGGTTACTGTGTAATTCAAATGCAAAAGTAGAAGCTTACCGCCATGTACGGCCGACATCCAACATCCACAGACTGGGCAACGGAGTTTTGAAGGTACCCGCATATACCAAAATCACACAACTTGACACAGCCATGCCTGTCCAGCAGAATATTTGATGGCTTTATGTCTGCAAAAACGTTTTCATCGGATTTGAACTAATACAATCAATTTTACCTCGGTGTATGATGTGATGAGTTGTTTTAAGGTGCTCCAGAGCGCGAATTGTCTGAAATATGAACTTTCGATAAAGGATAACCGAGAATAGATGTTTTGCGTGAAAAACGACAATGTAGTCAATTGCTGGAGAGACTTTAAAGAAAGTTTAGATAATGAAAATGGGGTTTTTACTGAAATTTATCAAAATCGCTCTTCATTTGAAAAAAAAACTCACCGCAACTGCAACAGCTCCGAGAATTTCTTCCGGGATATCCACTGACAGAATGTCATGAGCAATCATATACAACTTGTCGAGAGATAGGTCCATCAACTCCATGCACATCCACGCAACTCCCTGTAATAACATTTTTTGATAACATGCCTTCATGAAAATCTGAATATTTACCTCATGAAATGTAATACCATAGTATCTAACGATTTCATCGCAATTGCTGGCTGCTTTTGTTGCTTCCACTTCCAGCCGAAACCTCTGCATTGATTTGTTGAAAGCGTCGTCTGGTCCATTGTTTATAAGTGTGATTTTCTGCAAACCGAAAATATTCTATTGCTTTGCCTATCGAAACGCATACTTTCACAGCCATTTCTACACCCGTTGGTCGATGGAGCATCTTTCGGACAACTCCAAAACTTCCATTGCCAAGAAGTTCCAATTCCTGTAAGTGATCACGCGCGAATTCGTGAATTTCATCCTTCGGCGGTAGGACCAATGTGTTTGACAGATATTTTCGAACGTAATCTCTGCAAGTGATTTGATTACTGCGAGTTCTTCAATTTTTCACAACAGAAAACTCACAAACTGTTCATATTATCTTCATTCGACAGGTCCGGTTCGGGATTTCGCATTCCACTCAGATTCAGCTTCGCCAGATTATGCCGGTTCCGTGGCGGGGCAAAGGGCTGAATATATTCATATGAATTTTAAACAGTTCCTTCTAGAAAAAAACCTTACAGGTGGATGCCCGTTTCCGTCCGGCATAGCCGGAGGTAGTTGTCTTTTCCGAGTCGTTTTACTGAAAAGAAAACAATATTTCGAAATATCCGCGAGTCTGAATAGTGTGTGCAGGAACGTGTGGAGTGCCGAAAAACGAAAGATTTCGTCATTATTGACTGCCGTGTTCATTAAACTAGGTAGGTTACCTCTGCGTGACGCCACTCTGTTTGCATGCACTCGACTTGACGACATTCTGCGGACTTGGCCTGGGCGAAGAAAAATTGGTGATAAGTGGTTTGGTAACAGTTGATTAAAGATAATTTTCACAAAGAAAAATTTTAAAAATTTCGGTAACCGTGTTTTTGCAGTCTATTTTTGTGGAAATCGCAAAGGAAGATTTGGAATGCGAAAGAAAAGAAAATCAATAAGCGGCCCCAGCCTCCTCTTTGCCTGTGCACAGTGCCCAGTGTAGAGGCTCAGAACCGATTATATGGGTCCTCAAAAAATAAACACTGGAAGGACACGGAGATTTCATTTTTTGCCTTGCATTAGAAAATCCGAATTAATAAGATCTCCGCTAATTCTAAGTCTCTATAAATTTTTCCATTAGATAACAAGAACAACTTTTTGAATATCTGTCCCGACTTTTTTGAAACATACTTTCGTTTTCTTGACTCCATAGTTACCGCAAAAATAGAATAGAAAAGTTGATGAAAAGTTCAGTTAACTGTTTTACCTAGCATGACTAACCCTGAGAAGACGCTCTATACATTTGCGAACCGCCGAAAGAACAAATAACGTTTTCGAAAGATGTTGGAGAGCGCACATGTGACCCTCACACGCCGTATTTTCTCTTGAATTTATTCTGAAACAACACCCAAAAACAAATGTTCTTTCGCTGACTCGATGATTTATTCAGAATTTTCACAATCGGAAGTTCCACATTACAGAAAACGACAGAGAAGAAAGGAATATCTCGTTCAAGAAAGGTTGTTTAATAATTTAGCTGAATTGTTAGAAGTGGCGAGTAAAAATGAAATTTATAATGAAGAAAGATGATGAAACTCTATTCTTTCTTCCTCATCATGTTTGGTGTTGATTGACACGTGCACTTTTAGTCTTCGGAGCATGGAGTGTTTGGTGGTGGAATGAAACCCTGAAATTCCGAAGTCTGAATACTGAATATTGGTGTTACTTGTTGTCATACCTTGATTGGTGGGAGTGGTTGAGCGAAAACGGCGTCGGCATTCTGTTGCTCTTGGGATCTGAGGATGGAAGCGACGTTAGTGAGGGTTCCACTGGTCTCCTGTTGTCGTGGCTCTGAAATATAAACGATTGAAAAAGAAATATGCGAAGCTATGTAAACAAACCATCTTTCTCCTCCGGGTAGCTTCTCTTCAAACTGTTAGATTTGTTCTGAAAAAACCGTCACGGAAATATTGTTAACACCCTTGAAGTTTTCTTACCTCTTGTGACATTTTCGACCTCGAGTTGCAGTAAAAAAGTCGGTGGATAAAATTGGAACTTTCAATTGAGAGGAGAACGTTGTCGAAAGAACTTGTGGAGCCTTTCTGAATGAGAAATGAGGAAATTGAGAAGGTTTTTTTGTGAGCAAGAGAGCCCCGAGCAGGTCGTGGTAAGGGCAAAAAAAGAACGAAAATTCTCATTATAAATCTAGCACCAAATTAGTTTTCTTTTTTCTTTTAGCCTTTCTTATTCGGGGCACCAGGAGAGAAAACTGCTCTCACACAAAAAATCGCAAAGCGATTTCTAGCCACAAGTTTCCTTCAAGATCACGGATACTTAATGTGGTTATATAAAATCCAGGGCCAAGAGTCACTTGCATTATCCTTTTATGGGACGCGGTTTCATGTGCTGAGTGCTTATAAAAATGGGTAAAGAAAAGAGGAGGGCACAAAATGCGCTCGAAAGAGGCAAGGTTTTTGTGCCTTCTGCGTGCATTTCTATGTAAATTATAGGTTGACTTTTGTGGTTAATCAATCGGCTAATACGTAATGCTCCAACGAACTGATTCTTGGCTTTGACGAAGAAAAATGAGTGGGAGTAAGATGTTGAGAAATGGAAATGAAAGGTTTTTATCGAAATCAAAATTGAATTTGGAACACAACAGAGCGTTTGCTTGCCTGTTCCACATCAAACATTGAATTGAAATGGAAAAGGAAAGGAAAAGAGAAATAGAGGCAATTTTTGCACTGCATTAATGCAGATATTTTCATGGTAAAGGGAGGAAAGAGAGAGGAAAAAGGGAGCAGTAGATCGTTCGTGGAATTCATGGAAAAAGAAGAGAGAAACGAACAGTGTGACTGGCGAGTAGGAATAGGAATACTAAACAAAATACATTCGTTACTACGGGTGATGGCAGAGATGACAGGAAAGCGAAAAAATAAAGAAAAATATGTATGATTCGAAGAATAATTAGGTCTCATGAGTGTTCGAAGAGCTACCGATTACGCTGGTGTTCTGAACAATTACGCTCCGCTCATTTCCAAATCTTGGCGGTTCCCCTACACATTGACGTTTTGCCTCCGGTCCGGCGTCGTCGTCGTCCAGCTTGTGACGGATGGCCATCCTCTCGGTTTTGGGCTCTCCATATGCGCATTGGTAATAGAGATCCTTGTATGGAAGAACATTCGCTGATGCATAGACAATCTTGTCATATCCCATTCGTCTGAAAATGAAGTTTAGAAGAAGAAGTGTGTTCTCAAAGTAAAGTAGCTAAAGTTTTTGATAGGGTTGAAAACAAAAACTAGAATGAGATAACAACACAATACATAAAATTATGAAACAAAATGTCTCAACTTACGGATCATTTTGGTAGACGTTTTGCTGCTGACTATGGCCGGCCTGCTCTGCGTCGAACATCTGATACGTGTATTGGTTTCCTAGTCCGGCATTCAGTGTAGCCAGTGCATCCATGCTTGGATCTTTTGAAGCCAACAATGGTTGTTGATTGTACTGAAATGAAACTTTGATACAAGATATGTTATGCAATCTTCTACCGTAATTGGCCACATCGAGTTGGATCCCCCTTGACATGGGTCATTGGCGAATTGCTGAAATGTATCGATTGTTCAAAACACTAATTTCCGCCTAGTTACGTTATCAACAATTAACTTATAGCAACTCTGCCAGTAATATTACAAAAATCACCTGAATTCCAGCCATCTCGTAGTCATTTGGTGGAATAGTGATGCTGAGAGGTGTTTGAAAGTTCATGTTTCCTTGTTGATCAGCAGAAACAGAGCTGGATGGTCCCGACTTGAGCTGAAACAGTTTCCGTTGAAAATGTGGTCAGAGTTTTGAAATATACCGGAGACAACATCGAAGAAAGACTTTGCATTGTGAGCAACTAGGATTGGAACTATGAATTGCTGAAATAAAAAGGGTAAAAAAGAAAAAAAAGAATATATAGTGAAAGTGTAAACAGTGGTATCAATATGTGCGGTAGAAAGTGACTGATAGCAAAGTTCAAGCAACAGTTTTGGCAAAAGTCTGCTCTGAAACTGAGAATGAGAAAGAGAAAAATATGATAAGCATATGACAGGGGTGAAGTAAATATGGAGAAAAAAAATGCAGTGAGGTTAATTCCAATTATATCAGTGGGAATCGATTCTCTTTTAGAGAAAAAAGGAAATGGGAAAATTGAAGATGAAAAGAAAATCGGTTTGGTTCTGTTTCAATGAGGAACTGGTTTTGTAGTTTTAGTGTTGCTCCACAAAAAATGACAGAACATTATTGCTTTTCATTTGAAATTGAAATATAAAAAACAGAGATTATGAATTTCATGGATTCGTTTTTTTCGATTGCCCAATCAAAAATGTTTTATGACAAAATTGAGCATATGAAATAGTTTTGCACAATTAAATAGTAGGGAGAGAATAACTTTTCGACTTAATAAAAACTAACTGCTTAGCGGTACATACAAGTAGTTGACATGTTCATGACAGTCGAGGGAACTGGTTTCAAACACTGATAATTTTCCACGAGGCAAACAAAACTGAATCTAATATTGTTATGAGTGGACGTCGTACACCCATGAACATGTTCGTTTGCAGTCATTTAAGCTGTCATTCCAACTTTTGGAATTGTGGAAAAAGCGAGAGAAGAACTGTAGAAAATGAAAATCTAATATATGTGTAGACCAGTCGGTCAGTGAAGACACATTTAGGATGAATTGATAAAAACTGCCACAGATAGTGAGTGACCCGTAGAGAAGAAGATTCGAACAGAAAAAGAAAAGGAAAGAACTAAACTGTTGCGTGTTTCTATCAAATTAGTCTCAACCATTTGAACTAGTTGATAGAAAGGGTAAAAGAGAATTCGGAAACGTCCTCTCGATTTCTATAGAAAATTGTCTCAAGATTCTGGGTAAGAATTGTCGTTGCAAAAATTTCTAGGGTATAATTTATATATGATAGGGTTTTCTTATCTGCCACATATGAGAGTTTATTCATAACAATATGTCAATATGTTCCAGCCAAAAAATTCGAGTTTGATTTCTGTACTGGTTTTTTCACAAAGTATGTACTTTTGGAGAAAATAAAGAAATACCAGTAAACCGACCTACACTAGAAAAGTCCGACTGTAACTTCAAAGAAGAGTCACTCTTCAAATATGGAGCTAGGCTGACAGAGTAATATTGTCTCTAGGTGAGTCACCATGTTTTGATAAGTCTACCCTGTTCCTTTCTCATTTAATTTCCGTTAACTGCTGATAAGACAAAATGATAACAAAACAAACTTGGCTAAGTTAACAGTTGATATACTGAAATAAATAAACAGAACTTCGTGAATTCGACTGATATGTTTACTTTCAAACTAATAAGACTCTCAAGCTTTCCCCTCATTATCAATACAAACTGAGACTGAAAATAAACTCATTCCCCACCGGACCAACGTCAGTTTTGTCGTTGAGAATACAATGAATTCTGGTTGAGAAAATGAAGTGAAACCAATCGAAAAGGCCGTGACGAATAGTTTTCCATTTATTCGCGGAGTGACGATGAAATGCAGCCATTTTCTGCCTGAATGTCTAAGCACAGCCTTTTTCGGAAACTCATTCCAATTCTTTCTCTCCATGCCAACATCACAATATATGACAAATTATTCAGCACTTGTTGACGTTAAGATTTTCAGAAGGGGAAAGAAAAGAAAATGAGCACTCGAAAGCACTTGTTCGAGTGTATAGACAAATTAGATACTTACGGGTTGACTCGAATTGGTCGAGTTGGAGAGAAAAGAAGGGAAGAAAATGAAATGACGGGCGAATTGAACTTCAATGAAATGTGATACGTTTTATTACCCATAAATTTTTTTTTTCGGAGGAAAAATTAGAAAGAAGCAGAGATTTCATGTGTTGAACAAGACAAAACTGAGAAAAATATGACTTACAATGAATGAAAAAATTATTGACAGAAATTAGCACAATGTTATGGTAATTCAGTCACACGGTAGTGAACTGGTACCCGGTGCAGAAAGGATTTCATCAGAAACTCATATTATCATGACCGATGTCAAACACAGAGCATAATTGTTCACGAATGTGTCTGTACTCTTAGATTATATTAGTCACACGTGGAACAGATACCCGCATTTCTCACTAACATTTCTTATGGATTCATCAACAGCTGGTAAAACACAGAAATCGCTGGAGTAGTTGAAAAATGTCATTTAATTTATAACTTATGCTGTAATTTTGGTTCGAATGTATCATAAACGAATCCTGAGCACAGTTCACTCTTGCTGTTAATGTTAATGTAGTTTCGTAGCTTTTTGAGTGAATTCGTTCTGAAACCTGTGAGCCATTCTTTGCGAACTCAATTCCAACTATTCCCTTGTTCTCTCTTTTTCTCTTTCGAGTTCGTCATAATCCCCATCCGCAAAGTTCACCAGATTCAAATTTAATGGGAATTTCAAACCAGAGGTAAAAAAAACGATAAAATCCATCATTTAGTAAAGTTCAAAACTATAAACTTACCCCATTTCATTTTTTCTCCCTCATGAATTGCCTAATTAGGACCCTGCTATGATTTCATAGTCTCTCAATCAGTGAACTGATCGAGGGAGCAGAAGAGATCTCAACACCGGTGGAGAGCGACAAGCACAGGGTGACACCGGGTTGGTGCCCTGTTTGGGTAGAGGGGTGATTTCTTGTCAACAACTTCATTCAACCTTGGTGAAAAACTCAATTTTTTGGAATGAAAAACATCTCTTTCAAATGAAAACATGTTGATTTTGAGTTTGGAAAGGAGAAAAGATTAAGAAAAACTTCAAGGAGCAAGGATTAACAGTACAACACATTCTTGAGAAAACCCACTGTTACCGAGTATGAAGTTTACATTACAACGACAGAATACTGTCACTCATAACCAACATCCGTTTGTCTTGAGAAATTCAGAAATTTTGAAGAATGCTCTTCTTTGTTATTTTTTTAAACTAATTGACTTTTATTAGCATTACGGTGAATGAAACTTGAAGTTTTTTGAAGGAATAGCAATTTCTCCCGTACACTGAGATAAGTTCTGTTCGTACTTCTGATTTTTCGATTAATATGTATGTTTGATGTAGCAGTTTGTGGAAAATTCTGAAACAGAATGGAAGGAAGAACATAAACTAAATTGTGTTTGCACAGGCAGAAACTTCTAATGTGTGAGAAATAGCCAGAGGGTAACAGATGATTTGGGAACAATTATAACTTTATCGGAGTGCAGTGATGTGAAGTTTTTGACTGGCACCTGTTGACAGTTCATACTAGCATTTTTACTATTTCTGTAATTCATGACGTTTTGGGTTGTAAATGAAGATCATGTTTCGAATCAAATGAGTGTTATCGTTTATATTTATCTCCGTCAACTAGATTGAAGTTGTTCAAATGTCTCAAAGTCTAACGTATAACAACTCTTTCCGTAAAATAGTTCCCGAACTTTTTGTTCTTATTTACATATGTATTGCCAGTATTTTCGTCCAGAATATTTGAACCGAATGCTGTTTCGTAAAACTTCTTCTACAACATCTTTGATCTGATTTTATCCCCTGGTAGTCCAAAACCTTCTTTTTTCAATTTCATCTGTGCTCCCAAGGTTTGAATTTAATGGGAAATTTGAAATATAGAGAGAGAGAAAAAAAGAGATAATCTCCCATATAATTAGTAAGGTTCAATATTATAAACTTTCCCATTCTCTTTTTGTCCATCGAGTGAACAATGGGTAATTGGAACTCTCTCATAATTTCATAGTCTTTAACGTTGTGAACCGATCAAGGGAGCTGAAGAGATATCGAAAACGGCTGCGAGCGATGAGCAACGAGTGACCCGGTTGACACCGGGTGGGCCGCCTTTCTAGATAGGGTCAATGACGTTTTGTGAACCGCTCGATACAGCCTTAGATGAAGGCATAATATTTTTGAATGGACAACATCTGTTTTAGAACATAAAGAAATGGAAGACTATGAAATCAATGTGACATCATGTATACGTATTGTAAACAAAATATACGACTTTTGAAATGTTGAGTAATTGAACAACAAGCTCTGCCTGGAAAAAAAGATAAGTGCAGAAGTTCTACAGCATATTTTTTTCTGGAAACGTTTCGATGGTTTGATCTGCATAAACAATGATTTTCTGAGGGAAAAGCGTTGAAACATGTTTAAGTGTTTGATGCTCTAGTCCGATGATATCATCTGTAAATCAACCTCATGTGATGTTGCTCTTAAAAACATTACTTGTCGACAATTGTAGTATTTTTATTGAAATGATCTGTCTGAATCGTTTTTTCTTGTTTCAAGATTCCCAAAACCGTATCTTTATGCCTCGTTACTACTTCGATTCTTCCCTTTCAAACCCCTCTGCGCGCCAAAGATGTGAAATCACTAGGAAATTTAAAAAAAAGAAGAGACACAGAGAAAGATAGACTCCACTTGAATCAGTCCATGTAAAAGTGCAAATCATTTTCCACATTTTTGCCCTTTTTGAATCTATCGGAGGAGCAGTTCAAAGTCTGGCGAAAAGTGACAGAAACAAAGAGACACCGAATCGTTCATGAGTGAAAGATGACGTGATCTGGTTGATCGTCTCATCTCTTTATCTCTAGCAAAGATTCTTTTCGAATTTAGAGTTCTTCTTGAAAAATCAGCTTACGGTAAAAAATAAAAAAAGAACTTTCATATTTTTCAGAAAATTTTTTAGAGTCAAGATGATCTTACTAGATGAACTAGATATTGGACTCCCTAGTCACTCGAGTACATAGCTTCTTTAGGTTCTTGCAAGTCAGCTAAGTGTATTCAAATCTGAAGGCTACTTTCCTGTCCCAAGGACTTGTTGTCACTTGGAGTAAAAACATAAGCGGCTTGATAAAAAGCGCGCTCCCGCCGCCCCCTCCGAACTTATTATTTTTAGAAGTGTTCAAAGAAGTTGAATTTATTTGAAGAACCGACGTTGAGTAAGTTAGAAAAAAGCATAACAAGAATCAAACAAAACAAAAAGGGAATTAACATGAGGACGAGAATAAAGGTTAACGGGGATAGGGGGTACAACAAACAACAATACCGGGTCACTAGAAGAAGAAGAAGAAGAAGAAGAAGAAGAAGAAGAAGAAGAAGAAGAAGAAGAAGAAGAAGAAGAAGAAGAAGAAGGGGATTTAGATGAGGTGGCGGTAGTCTTCGAACTGGATGGGTGGGCGGAAGGTGGTCAGTGGGTGGCGGAGCCGGAATGCTTCAAAGCATCTTACATAGTCGAACATCTCAGCTACAAGTCTGTCCAACACACGGACGAGCTCAGATCTTGGGTCGTTTGGTCCGAACTGTGTCTGGCCGGAGACTGGGGAGGACAATCCGTACTCAACGACTGAGGAACCAGCTGGAGGAGCGAGGAAGATCCAGTTGTGCTCCGGTGCAGTTTTGAAGACTTCGGGAACTATGAGCGACAGTCTTTGCTTCTCCACATACTTCACGATGAAGAAGATGATGGGGGTGATGATGAGCTCGACAGCCAGATGAGAGTTTGACACCAGGATGTTGAGGGTGACAAAACTTCGTGAGCTGAAGAGGAAGTCTGAAAAGTTTTTGGTAATAGAAAAGTTTTATTTTATGTTATTCTTACCCAAGACAACTGCTAGTCCGGTGAGAGAGCTGACGAGTGCATTGACCATCTTGAGAGCCACCATCCATTTCACTTTGATCATCTCATCTCTTGCTATGCTCTTTATTATAGCATAGAGGACCATGAAGCTCATGCCGACGTTGGAACCATCAATGGAGAGTTGGAGAGCCAGAACGAAATAGTTCTGAAAATGCTAGATGAGAACAGCCCGAGTGATATCTACTCTACTAACCGCGTTCACACAACCGTCATTGCATTCGATGATTCCAGGGGTGATGACTGAGCGGAAGAAGTACGATACGAGAGGGCCTGAAAATTTAGCTATATGCTGGAATAATATCCCCAAGCAAAAACTTACGTGCAAGATTGACGATCAGAAGAGCAAGAACCAAGAGGAACTGATAAGCTTTCAAAAGCCCAAGGATCTTCATGTTGGCACCCACAAACAACGAAAGGAGAATACTGAGGAGCGACTGAGAGTACGTTCGAGTAGTGATGAACTCGGCAGAGTGAAAAAAGGGCGGTCTTTTTTGTCTTGTCTACAGCGACGGCATCTGTCGCTCGCCCCCGGTCATTTAAGGGGATGGAAATGTTGAACGATGGAGCGGGTCAATGTTGATTGGAAGAGAGAGGGAGAAAAGGAAAGTAACAAGTTTTTGGAGCAGATTCGAGTTCGAAAAAAGGCTGATCTCGATTCAATCAATGAAATGAAAATAGAATTTGTAACATGAAAAAAGAGAAGAACGACACTTATGGAGTGTAAACACACTGTTTGTTCAACGTTTTTACACGTATCTCAAATCTTGGATGTTGGTGATATACATAGACACTTTCAACATTGAATCACTTTTTGGCATGTGGTTGTTGGGAATATTGATGCGAACGGAGAGTTTGAAATAAACTTTTTTATTGAAACTTACGAAAAGATAGGAATCAAAAAGAGATAATCGTCCAGAAAATTATCAGAATCATGAAAAGAAGAGTGTCGAAGTTGAACCATGATCCGAAACTATGAACAGCAGACTGAATTGGTTGAATACGATAATAATCTACCGTCTGAAACACTTTTTGAAAACTCTGCTCACTTTAACAATTACTCTTACTTTCTTGAAGTGGTTTTTTTCTGGAACATATCCCAATTCCTTCTCGGCTTTCTCAATCGAATACGTGTTGTCAGTGACCAGGGTTTCCAACTCAAAGCGGGTCATTGGTGGGCTTGAATGAAAGATCTCGTAACAAAAAAACGAAGAAATGGACACGAAAGCCGACACGATTGGGTATGGGACAGAGTGGACAGGTGGCGTTTTGCCAAGTGCTCTGATTAGAGGACTCCATACTTCATACTGCCCAACAGTCTCTCCGTCCGTTATGAAGTAGGCCTGCAAGTTTATTTTTCAATACTTCACGTTGTTTTAATTACTGCTACCTGTCCGTGTGGGCCGCCTCGTTTGGCAAGAGCTCGATTCGCCAGATGGAATGCCTGTCCGCAGTTCTCTCCGCTGCTCATGTTAGAAATTGACTCGTGATCGTGTCGGCTTATTTTCACCATGAACAGATTCTTACGCACCATGTTCTGACACACAATTTGTATTCCTGTTTATGGAGTTTAACACTTACAACTACTTTCTCCGCCACGGACACATCTTGTGGTCCGTAGATAGCACGGAATCGCAAACAAGTCGTTTTGAAGTCGTGACACGATTGGGAGAGAATGAAGGATTCGGCTTCAGCTTTTGTTGATGAGTAGATATCCAGATACTGAAATCATTGAAACATGGACTTGTAAAATTTCAATACCAACATCACTCTGTTTAGGATAGGGTTCAGCTTCGGTACAAGAATACAATGGTTTCCCGGTAAATACAACCGCTATAGAACTGGAATATATAAACCTCTGCACTCCGTTTTCTTTGCATTTCTTGATGAGTTGTATAGTACCAAGAACATTAAACTGATATACCCGGCTTTTGTATTTTTGAGCCTAAACAGTAAACTATTGATTTACATTCAGGTCTGGAGTTCTCACCCCAAACCTCCCAGTGTGTCCAATAGCGCAGAGATGGAATACGGTAACACAATTTGGTAGTACATGGTTCAAGACTGCTTCATCCAAAAATGATCCCTGAATACCGTATGTATTTTTGACGAAAACAATTTTAAAACTGACCTGTATGTATTTGACAAAAGAGGTATCCAGCTTAATTGTGTCGAATGGACGATAAGGAGTTGGATCTATCACGACACACTTTGTGAAGTCTCCGTTTTTCTGGAGAGAAGAGATTAGTTGACTTCCGAGTAGTCCTGCTCCTCCTGTGATGACGTAGTGCTTCATAATTGCAGACAACAGTAGTCTTTGAAGTTTTCTTCAAATAATACTCAATTTATCCAAAAGGAGCGAGAAAGTAAAAATTGGCAGCAGTAGTTGAAAACCTTTCTGAGACACTATACCAAATATAATAGAACATGGAAAAAATCTCGAACATGATAAGAAGAAACAATAAAACTTTTTGAAAAGTTCGAATGATATAAGGTTGAAGTCCATATTTGAAGGTGGGTTGGCCAATTATCAGTCCCGGAAACAGAAGGTAAGTACCGACAAAATCAATGAGAGGGGTGGTAGTGAAAAATCAATTTAGGCAAAGACTTTCTCAAGGACACTTATCAAAATTGAAATTTGTACTTCTTCAATGTTCTCAGGCTTATGGTGTTTTTGGTATAACACGAAGCTCTGGAAACTGAGAAATGCAAACAGGAAGTACATCTATGCGACGGTAACGACATCATGATGAATAGAAGACGTCTTTTTGAATGTTTCGTTTTGCGAACACATCTTACCTCCCTCGTAGAAAACCCGGTCACAAAGTGCAACCCTTATCATTCTCCCTGGTGGCATTGGATAGATTGATCGTGATTGACAATGTTGCAATGCATTGAGATTGGAGAAACGATTCTTTTTTGGAATTTCATTTTTGAGTATCATTTGAAAGTACGATGACTTCCAAACTTTTGGAAATTGTGCTAGAATTGAAGAAAAGAGTACACATTCTGAATTGACTTGGCTTCATCATCTACACAATTATCATCATATACCTTAGGCTGTTGCGCTCTCGGCGCGTTCTCTCACGTTTGCGCCACTCGAGTTTACGTGAATACTTTTTAGGTGATAATTTGTATTTTGGAAATGAAAATTGAATGCCGACATTGTGGCAGAGATTCGGACAAACCGCACATGCGTTTTATATATTCTCATATATGCTTATTCCCGGAAAGTGAAATTTTATTAGGTGCCTCAGTTTTACTGATTTCTGAGGAAAAACATTTTGCTAGTTCAAGAAAGTTCTGTTTTGTATATCGGTATATCCTTAATCCTGTGTCAATCTGAAGTTCATATTGACTATAATTTTATTCAATGCAACATTCCACTAAATCATAATAGTTTTATTGGGAATTCCAAAAGAACATTTTTCAATTCATTATTATCACAAAAAACGGTGTAGTCTTGTGATTTTCCACTACAAATTAATCAAAAAAGTAATTGCGTTTTAATGATAACAGTGTCTGTACTGGACTCGTGAAGTAACCAATGTATTGATCTTGGTCAGTTACTGAGTTCCTGATAGAGTCTCCATGTTGTTTTATTTCTAACGAAACATAAAATCATATATGCTCCTAATTATAGATTTTTATTTTTATTTACACATTCAGATGGTATGACAGAAAAAATCAGAATTAGAACACATGAAAACGAGTTTAAATTAAAGTTTTTACAACAAAACCGCTTCAGAGAAGCGGGATCCAATTTTATTTTCAATAAGGTCTTCTTGCTCTATAAAGACTAACTATGTTGATACCGTCTGTTCTCTGAGGGAGAGGAAGAGCTCGAATGTCGCCATGAAACAGCCGAGGGCGGACTGTGACCTCGGCTCTCACTTTGTGATTTTTGAGGGCACAGGCGAAGCATACACTGGTCATTATTTCAACCAATAGAAACAGATTGAATAGTACTGTAGCAAAATTATATGTCTTTGAAGTTTTGAAACCACAACTTACCACACAAGTCACTGTCCTCCAGAATAGTTAGAATAATATAGCACGTCAATCGAAACACAAAAAATGGGAAGTAAGCAATTTTCTCATTGAAGACTCTAAAAAAGGCTATTGTGTCTTTGTTGTTCTTGGTGTTACAAACTTCGAACTCATTTGTTTGATATACACAACAGCAAGACTGACTACGGTATTGGTGATAGCGGTGACGATGTAGATGCAAATAAAAACTTGTCTCCAATATTGGTCTAGAGAATCCGATGGTTTGAAGCCATTAATAAGGACTTCTGAGAATTGAAAACTAGTAAGGATAGGTCGCACTTCGCATTCGACTTACTCAAAATAATTGATCCGGATTGTAATATGGTAATTACAAGAATTAAGACAAGGTAGACACTTTCCAAACTCATGTTTAGTAGAGGAACAGAAAAAAATCAAGGAATAGAACAGGTTACAATTATCTTTTGATTCACTTTATCAGAATGATAATTCAAAAGAGGTTGGCTCTTTCTCAACTGATAACTTTTCTCTCCTTGGTTGAAAAAAACGAGAAAACCTTTCGTTCTGATTGAATAAGGTAATAAAACATGTTTATTAAAGAAAAAAAATACAATTCAAAAATTTTATTTAAAAAAAAACTATATATTTGAAAAAAGCTGAACAGAGTTTTGTTATTTTTCTGAGAAACTGTTGTTAGTAACTGATCCGACTTTCTACTGAAAAAATGTCTTGAATTCCAACTACTGTGATTCTTCAACACAGATGATGTGAAATATAAATGTCAATTCCGTGGATTTGAAGAGGACAGCCACTTCTATCACTATAATGAACTGATCCCAAGTTTGTTGATATTTTCTGCTTTCACACAGGCTTCATTAGAGCAAATCCAAAATCCGAAAAAAATTAACATTTATCCCTAGGTTGGTTAAGCTAATAACATCTGCGTTTTTGCAGTCTCAACCAAAGCAATGTTTTCACACAGTTTAGCACGGACTTGCTGAGATTTCACAGCTTGATATAGACTTTTTGCATCCGACATAAATTTGCCATAGTGGAATTCCTTATCATTTTTAGAGGTGGCAACTGTACAGCCTCAAATGCTCCCTTGTAACAATTTCTCAACCAACATTTGTTCGAATTTATCACTTCACTATAGTTAATTCTATAAAAGACCAATGCGTTTTTCAAAACTTTTTTCCTTGTACAAAATATATTACCGATAACAAAATCGTTCAACAAACTGGCCATTATCCATACCAAAAAATGTGTTATCAAAAAATGAAAATAGCGTGGAAACAGTGAGCGTTGGTAAATGATTAGGTCGTAAATTTTTTGTTACTAGAGCGTCAGAAAAACTAGACTGCTACAAAATTTTTTAGACTTTTCTCACTTCTATTGATAATAAATTTGACCACTTTTTATTGAAATTTCATGTACCGCAAAGCAATTAGGCACAGCAAATTAGATCACATGAAAAATTAAATAAGCGGTATAAGATATAGAACAGCTATGGCGAAGAAAAGAATACACAAGTTGGTGACGATGAACCTCCATGTGGTGAAAGTTGAAACGATTGATTGATCTTCCAACTCTTGGTAGTATTTAGCCACCTGAATGCATTTTTCTGTAGTTTTACACTTATTCGGATCATCGCCTACCTCCGACATAAGACTAGGCTCCGGTTTGTATCCTAGTTCGTTCCGTGCTCGGCTGATATCATACGTGTTATCAGTGGCCAATATGGAGAGTTCGAACTTTGTTAATAGTGGTGCAGTTTTCAACAATCTGTAGCATAGATGTTCAAAATGAGGGACTACTACTCGCATAAGCTCATAAGGAATGAATCTTGATGGAGGGGTCTTTCCAAGAGCCAACACAAGAGGAGTCCAGAACTGATACTGTCCGGTTTCTTCCTCATCCATGATGTAGTAGGCCTGTAAGAACAAATATCATTTTCAGATTTTGAACGATTGAAACTTACTCTTCCATGAAGCCCATCCGGTTTTTGAAGCATTTTATCGGCCAGCTCGAAAGCTTGTCCGCAATTTGCTCCACTGCTTGCATTTGATTTAGATTCTCTGCCATGTACTGACACTTTTCCAACAAACAAACCACTTTTAATCAATGTCTGGAAGATATAACACCTACTTGTCTATTGTAAATCACACCAAAATACTTACTGCTACTTTGTGGGTAACATTCGGGTCTTCAGGTCCGTAGATTCCCCTGAACCGGAGTGCAGTTGTTTTGAACTTGGGAGTCGATTGTGACAATACAAAAATTTCCGCTTCAGCTTTCGAAGCGGAGTAGTAGTCAAGGTACTAAACAAATGAGATCTGAATTATATGACTTGAGATTCTGAACTAACCTTTTCTGCACTTGGAAGAGGCTCATCTTCAGAAACATTGTTAAGTGGTTGTCCAATGAACGAGACAGCAACACTGGAAGCATACAAAAAGCGAGAGACTCCGTGTTCTTGACATTTCCGAACTAACATTTTGGTCCCATTGACGTTGAAATCAAAAACATAATCCTTGTTTCCCTAAAAAAGTGAGGATTCGTCATGACGTAGACATGAGCAACTCACAGCAATTAGACCAGTGTGACCAACAGCAGCTAAATGAAATACTGCTTCAGCATTTTTCAATACGACATCAAGAAGAGATGTGTCAAGAAAGGATTTCTGAACCAAAAAAGAAAATGTAAAACATGGCAAGTAGAGGAATACCTTTATGAATGTTACGTTGTCTCTATTGAAACTGATAGTTTTGAATACACGTGGATATGGATCAACTACGATGATTTTATTCTCACAACCATGTTTTTGAAGACGATGAATAATATTAGCTCCAAGGTACCCACCGCCACCAATAATCACAAAGTGGCCCATCTGCTTCTTCTTTGATAGTTTCTTCGTCAGTTTTTTAGCACTGATCATTTTTGTCTGGAAATGTGTCTTTAAATATAGGCATTGTGTTCAGACCATTTTTTGCCGTTCCATTCATAATGGGAACAATCATGACACGCCTCATTTCTGACAGTTCATTCATATTTTTTTTGAAAACAATGAAAACGAAGGAAAAATATAAAAACAAAACGAAACTTGGTGGTAAATGGACAAAAACTTTTGATAAAAGAGAGAAAAGAGATTTACTTTTGAGACTTAATTTCCGGTGTGAAGCACTTGCGAGTATGGAAAACAGGATGACGAGTCGTTTCCAGAAAATACATCGCGTTGTCATAGGGTTGAAGTCTGACGTTATTGGGTTTGAGGGGAAAAAAACATAGATTTGGAAATTAGATGTAGTGTCTTCAATACTTGTGAAGAACCAATATGTCCATGATTTCCAAGTTTCTCGCGACTTGTGAATACCTGACAACTAATTTCCAATATTTGCAGTTACTGTTTCGAATTCCAGATTTTTGTTGCTGCTCCCATGCCCTGCTATTGATGTCTTGACTCAGAATTGATTCACATTTTTTGTGTTCCTTCAAAGAAAACGAAACAATGTTCCGTCCCCTATTTACAATAGCTGCCAATTTTTGATCGATGCACAATAGACCAGACGTACAGTCATTTTTGCTTGTCTGACAGTTTTCGGTGCCATTTCAGAACAGATTTTGATATTTTTTGAAAAAGTATAGTGTAGGGGGATAGTGTGAATATTTATTTCTGAAACACTCGAATGCAAAATCTGAGAAAGACAGTAATTAGTAGTATAAAACGACGATAAGTTAAACATTTCAATGGGATATATGAAAATTGATATAGGAAAAAAGACTAATTTCAGAACTACAAATCGGCAACAAGTTCAGGAAGGTCACCCAGATCATCGTCAATGGTTTTCTTATTGGTTTCTGCATTTTTCTTATTCTTCTTATTATTCCTCTTTTTCTTGTTCTTCTCAGCATCTTTCAGAGCTTTTTTCTCTTCCTTAGTCAATAATCTTTCTTCCAATGCTTTCTTCGCTTCCGGAGCTTTCTCGAGAACATTCACAAAACTTCTTTGGAATTGCATTAACGATGAAAGAGCGTGGTCCATAAATCCTTTGGTTTGCTTTGACAGGAAATGATCAGCTCCAAAGAGATAATCCATGATGCGATGGGCTTCAATAAGGTATCTGGCTGCATCCTTATCGTTGTGGAGCTCCAAATGGAGTTGTCCCATTTGCCTAGAAGCAAGAAAATAGGAATAGTTCATAACAGTTATTGTACTTACAAGAAATGCATAGCTTTCGAAGGATGAGCATAACGATACACGTATCTCACAAATGGTTCACATTTGAAATGGAGATCCAGAGAGGCCACAAGTCGTTCTTTCTTGGTCATGCTAACACGAGAAAGAAGTGGTATCATGGCAGCAATTAGCTGACAGAAATAGGCATTCGACATCGGCAGAACACGTTCATAACTCATCAAAGCTCCTTGGTAAATTTTCAGAAGCTCTACGGGTTCGGTCTGAAAAATATCATAATCTCAGAAATTAAATGAAGGACTTACTGAAACATCTTCAGCGGACTCAATAGTTTTTCGAATCGTCCTCATTCCATCCAATGCAAGGAAGATGTATTCCTAGAAAAATGATTACTGTGTAAAAAAATTATAATAACATTTTGAAACTTACCCTTTCGAGTGTAGTGTGGCATCTATCACAGATGATTTCCAAAGTTTGAGGATTTGCATAGGCCTCTTGTCCATGTAGTTTGACTGTCTTGTGGAATTCAGACTGAAAACTCAAAATAATTATTTTAGTGAAAACGAAACCTACTTTAGAAATACAGACGGGACAAATAACAGCAGTGAGCCAGTTATCCTCTTGATCCTCACATCTTTCGCAATGACACTCAAAATACCACGTTTCTTTAAGCATGTGACGACGCTGGATTTTGCACCTGCAATGCTAAAAACTTGTTTTCTCATTTCAAACCTATTTCAACTTACGGAGGGAGTTCGATATAAGTGTAGTGAGTTGTTTCCACATTTTCCAAATCAACGTTGTCGTGAAGTGCTCGCAGTTTTGCGACGGTTCCATTGCAACTGTAGATCTGAAATTTTTTATTGTAAGATTTATAGAAATTTAAAAAAACATACTGCATTGGGTCTGCAAGAATGATCGTAACGACATAGATCTAAGTACAATCCCTTTCCAATTTCCCTCAAGTAATCAACATTCGAAATACTATGACGATTGATAAAGTTTCTTGAGTGAAGTTGAAAAGCAACCTCTTCATCGACCAAATAATTTTTGTCAGCGAATTGTTTCACGCGGTCGTAAATTTCTGAAAGAAATAGATAAGAGACGCCAAGTTGGAAACGACATACTCTTAAAAACATTCATTGCATGCTCATCCTTTTTCATATCAGCGCAATGCTCCCAAATTTGCATAACTGTTCTTCCACTTTCTCGGTTAGTGTAAAATCCGTCGATTTTCTTGTCATTCCCATCGAGAATGTCCTAAAAAATTCAAGACACTATAGGCAAGCATTGTTTCGATAACAAACCTTGTATCTACCAATGATTCTGATCAGCATTCTCTCGTCTGTATTGAGGTCTGCACATTTTTGAATGGCACCACACTCATACTGAAAGAATTGGTATAGAAATGTTTGTTTCGAATGGTCAAGCCTTTTCTGAATAGCGTTTATCTTAGAGTTTTGTATGTTCCCCATCGAACATCAAACATCATACCTTGTGGTCGAAAGCTCCGGAAACTTGACATTGCTTGGAACAAAATCTTGCGACTTTACACTGATCACATGTTCTGGAGAAGATGGGTAATAAAGAATTTAAAAAAGCATGAAACTCACAACACCACAGTCTCTCCTAGACAAGTCCAACAGAAATGATCTTTAGTAGAGTCTATCAAAGAATAGGCAAACGGGTAGAACTCTTTGCTTTTCGGTTTAGACCCAATCTTCTCCACACCCACCGCCTCTAACGGAGCATCTCCAGACGACATTCAACCGGCTGAAATAATCAAATAACGTCACAAAATGTAGTCTGCAATCAGTAATAAAAGCAACGGGAAGAGCACCGGAGATATTGGAGGATATGCGACGTCTCGGGAGTGTTTGTGTAGGAAAAGGGGAGAAAAACCGACGGCAAAGAGAAGAGACTACAAATGAGAGCAGGAGATAGGAGGGCTCGGAAGAGTGTGTATTTGCCCTTCCAACAGTGTAATGCTTCGACGAATGGCGTACGATCGAATGGGGTCTGACGATGGAGGCACGCATAGTGGGGCCGGGATTTATTCTCGCCCAGATCTTTCAAAGATTGCAAAACGAGGAAAAAACTAAATTTGTGAAGCGAACACGGGAGTGTGACATTGGAGGGCCAAATGAGGCACTGCTGTACAAAAGGAACAGAACAAACCAGCAGAGTACACAAGCATACAGTCGGGTGGTGATTCATTCCTGAAAAAAACTGAAATGAAACAATATTTTATCAGATTTTTGTCATTTTCCATCAGCAGATATTTTTCAGAACACAACTACCGAACTTGGAAAATTACTGTATTGTAGATTGCCCATAATTTTGCAAAAACAAACTTTATTCACGAACTCTTCATTTGAGCGTTTTTACCAATCCCTAGCCGTATTATTTTTTAAATCTAATTTTCTTTACCCTTTGTTTCTTGTGTGTTATTTTGGTCAGGCAGGTAATGTCCGTCAATGAGGACGGTCCTCCTCTTCCCTCTCCTGCACACAGTTTGGCCTTTCGACTCGACGCGCGGCAAACGCGCTCTACTGAGAACTCTTTTTTGTTGCGTGTTTTACGCTAATTCAGTCATTTTTTTTAATCAGTTCCGGCTCATTTGTGCATTTATTCAGCAGTTTGCAAGTTTAAAAAAATAATTGATTAATTTTTAAAAGTTTAGCAACGTTTAGTGTTAAAAATCTGTACCTGAGGTCTATTTTCGTAATGAAATCGGTTGACAGAATTAAAAACTCAATTATAAACTTGTTTTTCTTTTCTATGTTACTCACTTATGTGTTATTTCTACTAAATTTTCAAATTTTCAGCAAAATTGAGCTCCACGCCATGAATAGCGGACATAACGACTCCGGTAAGTGTTTAATTTGTTTTTCAAACGACAGACTAAAAACAGCTAAAAACAAAGCAAAAAGAGAAGAATTATTAATCGATAATTGACTTGACATAATGCTGAAAGTGTTTTGAACGTCTGAAAATGTGTTCCGATGTTTTGAGCAGTGTGTTTGTGTTTTAAAAGTAAAAGTATCACACAAAGGTCTATTTTTTTATTATTAAAAAAAATTCCATAAATTGTTCAGAAAAGAAAACGCACTAGTCAGTTTGGCTTTAGATCAGTGGTAGAAACTTTTGAACTGGAATCAAGGTATCGAATAATCTCAAAAATGAAATTACTCATCACA
This sequence comes from Caenorhabditis latens, assembly GCA_002259235.3. Classification (NCBI taxonomy): domain Eukaryota; kingdom Metazoa; phylum Nematoda; class Chromadorea; order Rhabditida; family Rhabditidae; genus Caenorhabditis; species Caenorhabditis latens. The sequence continues at coordinate 14,157,984 of CM056097.1, read as the reverse complement.
AGTCACATTTTCACAGGTGACATGTGAACAGTAACACTATTAGAAATAATCTTATCAAATCGAATCAAACCGCGCATGTCTTTCTCATATCATACAAGTACAATAGCAATATATAACAAAAAAACAACGACACTTGTTGAAAACACAGACGACGAGACGACGCATTCTCTCTTGCCGTCGGTTTCGTTTTCGATTTCGATTTCTAGCCCTCATATCTGATGATTTCGATCGAAAAAGTGTTACATCTGCTTTTTTTAGTGAAATCGACAATTAAACTGTGACCCCGGCGCTTAGATGAACAGCTTTAAAATACACTTCCTTTCTAGAATCGGTGTCTTTTTTTACCTCCCACATAACGATGAAGTGTGATGAGAATGCAATGACGCAGATCAAGTTTTCCCTCAGTTTTTTTTCTGAATGTTTTAGATATTCGTTTCTGAGGTGAAGACATTTATGCAGTTGTTAATTGGCTGTAACATTTTATTGTTTCCTAGCTATGTTTGTTTCAGTTCATGAATTCAAATTTTTCAGAGTCGTCGGCTATCTCTCCAAATCGTCGTACTGTCAGAATGTCATCTTCTGGAGCGTCGGAATCGGAGGTGGAGACTTGTGATGAGAACGTTGGGTTACTTGGATCTCGTGCGAAGAAGACAAAACACGAGAGACCAGTAAGAGCTGAGCAAACTGCACCACTTCACAGACCATTCGGAAGCACCACTGACGATGCAACCGTTGAGTTTGGCGGAAGAAACGACTACCACGATCCGTATACTTCTGACGATGAGCTCTTGCACACAGGTATATAGCTTTGAAAAACAAAAGAGCAGTCGAGACAACCGGTCATTATTCCAGGAAGTGATGCATACGGATCAACTGTCGGAGCTACAATCTCATTGAAGTTCAACGAAGCGTGCCGTGCCATTCACAATGGTCACTACCCGCAGAGAATTGCACAAGGATCCAGCGGAAGCTATTTTGTCAAGAATATGCAGGATGTGAGTTGCCTTGTATGCTAATGAAAATAATTTTTTCTCTGTTACCACTTTTTGGTTTTATTTTGCTAAAACAGTCATAGGCAAGAAATCATGACTAACGAACGCGAAAAACATGTTGTTTTCATCGAAAATTTCTATTCCTGTTTTCCTATTTTTGCAATGACTCACTGATGACGTCTACTAGAAAAATCTCAACATTTTTCCTCACATCCAAAAAAGAAGTTCATAATGAATTTTTCGAGAACATGATACTCCTCTCTCATTATGCATGTATGTGAAACTCGATCTTTTCAGGAAATCATCGCCGTCTTCAAACCAAAAAACGAGGAGCCGTATGGATCTCTCAACCCAAAATGGCTCAAATGGATTCATCGTGTATTCCTCCCGTGCTGTTTCGGACGTAGTTGTCTTCCACCGAATCAGGTTAGTGATGTGTCGGTTACTCTTGTGTTGTCCTGGGCTTTTCACTTAATTGGACTCTGATTTTCAGCTTGGACTTGGGTAAATACAAACTTTATTACATCAAGATTGCTAACTATAGAGTGGCGATTTACATGAAAAAGAATGGGTTTGACTTAGTGTCAAACGTGCTGGGGCAGTAGTCAAACGATAGAAAAATAGAAGGCGGGAGACAAAAGTTTGTGACGTGAAAATGAGAAAACGGGGGCGGAAAGGGAAATAATCAAAATTTTATGAATTTCAAATTGTGCAAGGAACAATCAAAGAAGGGGAACGAAGACGGAAAGGAAAAAAGACAAAGCGATTTGAAAAAGCGATGGGTTATGTGAAGTTGCTTGTTAGGCGAAAGCGTAAAGTTGAATTGGTCAAGCAGTGTGCGGTGCGAATAGTCTACAAGTCGTCGCGGTTAGGTGCCAGGGTATCATAGCGAGATCCTCCTTGAGAATGGGTGGACGTAGTCATTGGCTCGTTCGATGGAATTTCTACGAGAGACGGATCACGTGGCTCAACGCCAGTGCGAGAGATGGAATCTCCGGCACGTGTGCCAAACGACGAATCACGTCCGCCACCACCGTAGACCGAATCGCGGTCTCTAATCGAGCCGCCGTACACCGATCCTAGAAAAGGGTTTGATTTAAGACAGGTTTCCCAAGCACACTAGGATTGAATTTTTTGATGTTGCTGTAATTTGGAAGAAATGAGACGGACATGATTGGGTAAGAGTTTCTGTACGTTGAACTGTACACTAAGAAGGTGTATCAGAGTGAGGATGAACATAAGGGAAAAGAATGTACACACTAGTTTCTCGTGCTACGAGAAATCGAATTCACATGCCCGTCTCAATTCTTGAACATTTGTTAAGAATTTTTGAGAAGTGTCTGGTTTTTAGACGTTTTTGGTTAATAACGCAAGGTCAGTAAGAGAAGGCAAAAAGGAAAAATGTTTCGAAAGGACGTTCACATAGGGTAGACGTTTAAAGTGGAAAATTTCAAAATTCTAATGGTTCTCAGCACTCGAAATGTGGATCTGTTGACTATCATTCCTGTTCTCTTCTCTGTGATGATGCATCTCTCTGGTTTCGATGACCTCCTGATGCAACACCTCACGGCTTTTACTTCTATGCACACGGATAACCGGTGTATTTTGTTGGTGTTTAGAAACTTCTGGTGGATAAGTATTGAATGTCACTTCCATACCGGAATCCTCAATTGTGGAGATTGGACGGCGATAGCTGCTTCCGGCATCAACTGCACTTCTGAAGTCTGTGATGTGTGGGCGGTGGGTTGGAGTAGATGTTCCAAGTGGTGGAGTCAATGGGTTCGATGCGAAAGTCGAACGTGGATAGAATCTGAAAGAGCTCTTCTAGTTGAAATATCAATTACAAAATGTTAGAAATTAAAAAAAAAACACAAGTAGATAATCTCAACTCACCCAACAGAACGGCTTCCACCATGAATGATTGCATCAATGTTGTTGTCACCATAGCTGTTACGAATTCCGAGAACATTGGAACCAAGACGTCCAATGTCATTGACCATGGAGCGATCAACATACTCACGTCTGCGACGACGTTCGCCATCGAGTTGGTCACGGAGGATGTTAATTTGGTCTTCCAGCTGCTTGATGCGATTGCGATGAGTGCGCTCACGATTCTCGATGACTTTCTCGATCTGAAAACATTTATTTTTAATTATCCCCGGGCTTGTTAATGATGTACCTGTCCCTTCTCTTGGCGCATTCTGATGAGTTGTCTCTCTTGCTCCTCACGCTGCTTGTTGGTAAGCTCCAAGATTCTGTTACCGTTCTCCATCTCAAGCTGAGCAATTTGCTGTTGGAGTTGAGCACAGTTCTTGTAGAGCTCTTTGTTCTCACGCTCCATAGCATTCAACGATTTCTCGATGGCCTCACGTTGTAGAGCTGTCTCGCGGATGGCGGCGTCTGTACGACGTTTCTCATTTTCAAGCTGTAAAATAAGGACTGTTCGTTTAATACCCAAAGATCTGATTACATACAAGTTCAATTTTCTTCATGAGCGTAGCCTTCTCTTTCTTCCATCCATCAGCAAGTTGAGAAGAGTTGCGTCTCTCGTTCTCCAATTGAGTAAGACGTCTCTTGATGTCTTCAAGCTCCTTGAGAGCAACACGTTTCTCATTCTTTGCAGTCTCGAGTTGTTGGCGGAGATCAGTTTCAGTGGTTCTCATTGTGTTGACAACCTTCTCCACAGAAAGGAATCTGTCCTCGACGCGATTCTTCTCAGAGTTGGCATCTTGGAGTTGACGTTGAAGTTCGGCAACACGGTTGTTGACATCATGGACACGTTGCTTGTAGTCTCTGACTTCGCTGCGAGCATTGAGAAGCTCATTCTCGAGTTGTTGCTTTCGAGTGTTCGCACCATTCAATTCATTTTGGGTATTGAGAAGTTGGTCTTTGAGAAGTTGGTATTCATGTGAAGTTTTGCTTTGAATGTCAATGGTTTTGCGAAGTTCGTTCTCAACACTTTCAGCCTTGCTGAGGTCACGGCGGAGTTTGTCAGTGTCATCCTTCATGTCTTGAACCTTGGAGTCACTCAAACGAAGAGCTCCATCCAATTCCTTGATTTTTTCTGTCAAGATCTGGCGTTCACTCTCGAATGATGCAATTTGGAGTTGGAGTTTGTTGGAGTCCGAATCACTCTCACGCATTTTGGTCTCCAATTGGAAGCGGCTAGAATCCCATTGCTCCTCCTTGTCGCGGAGAGAGCGAATGTCGATTTGAGCGTTGTCCAAATCAGTTCTCAAGTTCTTGAGTTGCTCCTAAAAACATCGATTTGGTTGAATGCACTACATATTTCATTTTTAAACTCACATTCAAGTGGCGGAGTTGGGCTTCCTTTCCACGAGCTTGGAGTTCAGCGGCAACCATCTTGGATTTCATTTGGCGACGTTCCTCATCTCTCTGCTTGAGAGCTTCCTCTTGAGAACGAAGCAGAGTCTTGGCAGATTGAAGACGAGATTCGAGAGCACGTTTCTCTGTAAAAACTGGTTTAGTGAAAATGAATGTTTGTTCCAGCTACTCACCTTCCTCAGTGTCTTGAAGATTATCCTCGATATTTCTGTAACGAGTTTCCTTCTGGTTGATGGTAGTATGAGTTTCAGTGGTCTTCTTCTTCATTCTAGCCAAAGTGTCACGGAGCTCATTGCGTTCCATCTCGAGTTTCTCGATCTTGTTGAGAAGTGATTGAAGAGTTCCTTCAAGGTTTGCAATGTCGAATCCACCATTCAAGTTGACTGTAGTGGTTCCATCGAGATTGTTGATCACACGTCCTCCGGCTAAAACAGAAGAATCAAATTGTTCTATCATTAGGTACAAACTCACCAGATGTAGCGCCTGGACGTCCACTGCTGAAGTCAGAAGATGGTGGGAATGGAACTGAACGAGGATAAGCAACATCGGATTGATCCGAGTCGCCGCGACCTATTTCGATTTCACGACCGAAATCAGATCCGCCTGGTCCTCCACTGATTCCAGTTCCAATAGCACCTCCACTGGCTGGATCGTAAGCTCCCGAGCGTTGTGCAGATGGTCCTCCACCGATAACACTGGCTCCTCCTGGAACTCCATCAACGTATCCAGCTCCTCCATCAACGAAAGTGTGGAAGTTGATAACGCGGTTAGCAGAAGATTGGAAGCGTCGTAGAGCATCGGAGAGGATGTCTCTCTCGGAGTCGGCCTTGATGTAGTCTTGTTGGAGAGTAGTCAATCGTTGCTCGGTACTATCGAGACGAGATGTCAAGTCATTAATCTCATATTTTCTGGCCTCTGTAATAATGATTTGAATAGAATCAACTATTAGGAAAAAACTAACCAAGTTCTTGAAGAGCATTGAGACGACTGTCCTCAGAAACACGGTGAGAATGTGCCAAATCATCAATGATGGTCTGGTACTCATCTGATTTGCGTTGAATCTGCTCATTTCCAAACTTGAGCTCTTGGCTGAGCTTCTGGAGCTCGTTGCGAAGAGCGGTTCTTTCGGTATCGGAAGTGATAAGCTGAAAAATTGAACATTGACTATTTTTCTAACAGATGAGTATACTACCTTGTCATTGGTGTCTTGGAGTTCGTTACGGAGCTTGGTCAATTTGGTGTCGAATTGAGAAGCCAGTTGGTTCAAGTGATCAGCCTGCTTGGTTTTCTCACGGAATGCATTCTGGAGACGTTCCTTCTCAGTCTTGGCATGGCTCAAAGCTGCCTTCAACTCCTTCAATGCATCTTCAGCAGACTTCAGACGATTCTTGAGACGGTTCAAGTCAGCCTCCATGTTGGTGTTATTGCTCTTAAGAACATCGTTCTCACGAAGAGCAGCATCCAATTCTCCTCTCCATTTGTTGGAGTCACTTTGAAGGGTACTGTACTGATCCTCTAATGAGCGGAGTCGGTTCTGAGCACTTTCAAGATCCATTTCCTTCTGGACAAGATTAGCCTTGCTGTCAGAAAGTTCATCTTCCAAACGGCGAACTTGAGAAGTCACTGAATTTTACAAAATTAGGTCTGAATATGTTAACATAGATTTATGAAACTCACAGTCACGGACTTTGGAGGTGTGATCATTGACAGTCTTTGTCAAATGATCAATTCTATCATTGGCAGCTTGGAGTTGTGCCTTCAATGCAGTGTTGGTGGTCTCGAGAGCTTTGGCTTCAGAGCGAACAGTGTAAGCATCGGTCTTCCATTTCTGGATTTCCTTATCAGCATCGTTACGGAAGTCATCCCATTCATCCTTAATCTTCTGGTTCTGGGTGTAGAGATTATTGATTTTTTCATCATAATCTCTCTTCTCTCTCTCAAGTTCGTTCTCGCGATTGAGAGAGTCAGCCAACTGCTTCTCCAAGTTGTTGAGCTTATCACGAAGATCGTCCTCTACGGACTTCAAGTTCTCAACCGCCTTTCCGTATTGCTCCTTCTCATCATCAAGATCACTCAAATGCTTGTCATGAAGAGCACTGATATCACTCTTCAGCTTGTCAATTTCAGCAGCATGCTTTCTCTTCAATTCAGTGATATCATTCTCAGTCTTGTCGTTACCACGTCCTATCTGAGATAATTCATCTTCAAGTTCACGGATTCTGCGCTCCAAATCATCCTTGTCGTTTTCTAGACGCTCCAACTCTCTCTTCCAGCGGTCATTAATTTCACGAATCTTGTGCTCAGCTAGCTCATCATCATGATAACGATCGAGAATGTTCTTTTCGATTCTCTCGATTCTTTCCTTGGTGTTGACGATAGTATGAGTGCCACGTTGTCCAGTAGCATCCTTTCCATCACGTCCATCACGTCCGTGGATAACATCTCCTCCGGATGATGGAATAGTGATCTCATCTCCTCCTCTGCTCTCAATATCTTCAGCGGCTGGGATGTAGACATTGCTTCCAGCAGCACCACGTTGTCTGTTAGAGTCGGCAACACTGCTACGATCTCCGAATGCTCCACCATCAGTTCCAGTGGTTGTGCTGTCTCGGGAAACACGTCCACCTCTTCCCATATTAGCCAAACGTTCCTTCAAATCACGGATGTCTTGCTCCAACTGCTTGTTGATTTCAGTGGAGTGCTTGAGATCTTGTTTGGTGTCCTCCAATTCTTTGTTAAGAAGATTGGCACGAGACAAGTGTTGGTTGGCAGCATCTCTGGCGCGAACTTCCTTTCCAACAAGTTCCTTGTTCTCATTTCTGAGCTTCTCCAACTCATTCTCTAACTTTCTGATGGTCTCTTTGAGAGCTTGAATATCTCCATCCAACTTGAGCTTTTGATTGAGAACATCCTGCTTCTCCTTTTGAAGACGTTGGTTCAAGTCATTCAACTTCTCGATTTCTCCAGAACGTGAGTGCAACTCATTCTCCAATTGAGTGAGTTTTCCTTGGTGTCCCTTGATGGTTGTATCCAACTCATCATTGTGACGACGAAGAAGGTTGATTTGACTCTCGTAGTCACTGATGGTTTGACGGAGTTTGTCAAGTTCATCGTTGCTTCGAACACCATTCTTCTCCAAATCTTGACGTCCCTTGATCTCAGTCTCCAACTTGTGACGGATGTCGAAGAGATGACGAGCATTTTCATCCTTCTGCTTTTGGTAGTCATCACGTTGAATCTTGATCTCCTTCAGTTGTTGTTCAGCCAAATGAGCAGCCTTCTGAGCATGTTCCAATTCTCCAAGAATCTTCTCGTTATCACTGTGGACACGATCGTACTTCTCACGCAGGTCATCCAAGTCCTTTTGAATATTGCGACGAATGTCGTCAGAGTATTTGATTTGAGTCTCCCTCTCATCAATACGACGTTGAGTGCTGTTGTATTCATTTTCCAAATCACGATACTTGTCCTTCAATGGATTGACTTCAGACTTCAAGCGGTTGTTTTCACGAAGAAGATTCTCAATGCGACGGTTGAGTTCATCAATTCGAGTCTTGAACTCTTCTTGAATCGAGTTTGCATGCTCATCCATCTCATCACGGAGCTTGCGAGCATCGTCAGTCGAACTCTTCTGGAAAGAGGCTTGCAACTTGGCAAGCTCATCCTCCAAGAACTTTCTGGCCTTCTCAGCAGCAACACGCTCAGCTTCTGAAGCTCTCAGTTTGTCCTCAGTGCGACGAGAGTTGCGTTCAGCTTCATCGACACTTTTTTGAAGATTGCTAATCTCACGCTTGGCATCTGCAAACTGCTTGTCGAGACGACGACGAGCCTCATCAGCATTCTCGAACTTGTTCAGGAACTCCTTGACTTGACTCTCAGCAATCTTGAGTTTTCTCTCCAATTGTTGAATATCATTGTCCTTGTTGCGGAAAGTATTACGGACAGCACGAAGAGCCTCAGATGGTGGAAGAGGTGTCTTTCCTGGCGACAAAGATCTGGTTCTCTTAATTGAAGCAGTTCCATCAACGTTCTTCTCACTATCTTGAGCCATCTCATGCAGTTTCTTCAATGCATTCTGTGATTCATTGAGTTTTTCACGGTTGCGACGGAGTTCAGCTTCGAGTTCAGCAATCTTTCTCTGAGCATCATCTCCTTTTGACTCCAACTCAATGTTTCTCTCAATGGACTCCTCATACTTGGTCATCAACTCCTTGTGCAATTCAGCATCCCCTTCTGAGCTGCCACCTCCACGAATTTTTCTCAACTCCTCGAGAAGTTCAGCACTTGATGCACCTCCAGCACCTCCAGTGTTCATTCTCTTCACAGTTTCAATAAGAACTTTTTCGTAGTTGTTGGTGGTACGGTTGATATCGTTGCTATCATCCAATCCATAGAGGCCAAGTGAGTCTCCAGCTCCACCAGTGAAGGTAACATTACGAGACATGTTGCTAACATTGCGAAGTGCACGAGTAAACTCGGACTTTTGCTTGTCAAGATCTTCTTCTGTTTGAACTTTCAAGTCAGAGAATTGCTTGCGGACACGTTGGAGTTCAGTCCACAAGTCGAGCATCTTGCGTTGTTCGTCGCTGAGATATTGGGCCAAGTTCTGAAATCATGTAATTAGACACTTTTTGAATTATACCTCAACTCACTCTCTCCCGGTTGACAAATGTCTTTTCCTTGTCCTTGCTATCATTAGCGTAACGCTCAAACTCTCGTCTCAAGCGGTCATTCTCATCCTCCAAAACCATTGCCTTCTGACGCTCGTTCTCCCATTGCATTCTATACTCATCCGCACGTCTTCTCTCCTCATCCAATCTAGCGATCATCTCGTAGTTTGCATTTGGATCACCAGCCATTGTTTGACCTCCTCCATATCCAGCAACTCCACTTCCGTATCCTCCAGTTCCTGCTCCAGTGTGAACATTGACAGTGGTGAGCCCTGCTCCACCACCTCCAAGAATAGTCTCACGCTTTCCACGAGCTGGGCTCCAGAGCTCAACGTTGTGATTGGTGCTAAAATTAAATTTGTATTAAGGAAAACTGAAAGGTTCCCGGTACATGTAGGTGTTTCCTGGATCATAGTTGTCAAAAATCATAACGTTGGAACTTGGATCATCCAACATGCGGTTGCGAGCTCCAACCATTCTTCCTTCAAGCTCAGCAATATGCTTACGGTACTCATGAACCTGAAATTATATCATTTTGACCTGAAATCAATTTTATGGCTATGCTACCTTGTTTTGAAGAGCAGCCATCATCTCACTGTATTCTCTTTGTTGCTCAACATTGTTGTCAATACGTTGACGGAACTTGTTCAAGTCATCCTGAAACAAGACACATGTGTTTCTCAATAACAGGATAAATATTTTTTACCTGAGTACGGTCAAGACGGGCAACGGCGGCTCCACGAGAGCTGTCAATCTCGAGAAGTAGATCATCATCGAACGAAGAAGTATGGTGATAGTTGTTCTCACCAGAAGTATCCCTGGAGTACTCATCCCTTAACGAGGAAACACGTGGCTATTGCATGCAACACCGCAACTTATTTAATGTTGGTTTAATTTGGTTTGAAGTATTCAAAGGCTGCTCTGATTATCAGCGCGTGATTGTTATTTCTTTGTATTCCAAGCGGGTTATAAGGCAAAGAGTATTATGAGGTTTTGAATGATTAATGAACCTCTCGACTAGTCTAACCTTGCTTTCTTTTCAACAACTTACCAACTGTCACCTTCATACTCATGAGTTTCCTCCTCCGTTTTCTTCATATGAATTGTATACGAGTACGTTTTCAAACTGTCCGTTGTTGGACTTAAGAAATTAAATATGTTTTATGGAACTGGTTGTCAGTACTAAAAACTAGCGAGGCTTACAATTCTTAAGACAGAGGATTCGGGAGTCTCTTTTTGAAAAACAACATGTAATTATTTTATAACTTATGGAAAACACAAACAACGGGAGAGATGTGCGGCGTGTAAGGGGAATAGAGAGTTTCAAAGAGACATTGGCGAAAAATCTCGAGAGTGAGAGATTTGTCACCAAGCCAAAAGCGCATGCATCGACAAAAATAGACACTTTTTACATACCAGTAGAATTCTCCGTAGTTGGAACGAGAGCCCGGGCTCTCTGGAGTTGGCTCCTTTGAGTCTGCAGACGGGATATGGATTGTTCCATCTCCTCCTCCAGAACTTCGAGTATCGTCGTGACTCGACATTTTGAGCTTGTCTATAAAAGGATTGAGAATGAAAATTTGAGATTTCTAACAACTAGTGAAATGAGCAAAAGGATTCAAAGAATGCAATGGGTGGTCTAACTATTCGAACTTCAAACTTCAAACCAAATAAGAGAAAAAAACATATCAAACAAGAGCACACAGAAACCTTTTCTAGAAGATCGTCGATTTTTCTGACGTTGACGATCAAGAACCGATTCGGTTTCAGAAGGCGTCAGAGGCCGAACGGAGACTTTTCCAGAAATGTGTGTCCACTTGCCAGGAACAATTGCTTCTGCACGTACAACTGGTGAACAAGATCTGCTAGTTGAACTACTAGAATTCGCTGTAGGCGGTGAAACCGGGGATAAGGTTCGGAGCGCTTGTGATGGTGGATCGTGTAGAGCACTTTCCGGTAATGATTCGCTCACAACTAGCTGACGACCTGGGGTGCTGCTATTTACGCCACAGCTGAAGAACATCCAATGGAGCACATCAGCATGCTGCAATAGTTATCTCCGGCAATTATAGTCCTAGGGAAGGAAAAAGGGAGTAGCAGAATAAAGACGTGGGGGAATTCTTGGCAGCTTTCGTTTTGGAAATTGTTTACGCGGAGGTCGTCGTTTTCTCTGTTTCGAGGAAGATTGGCAACAGTTGGAATAGAGAGTGAAACTAGTCTTTTTTCATTCCACCTCATTGAAATATGCTGGACGGAAAAAAGAGAAGCGACGCTCCTTTTCTTATGTCCCGAAAAACCTTGAGATGGGAAGTTGTTTAGAAAACAACGTAATGCAACAATTCACTTCTCGAGTGGAACTTGTGCAAAAGAAATTAGTTTTGGTTTCTAGAATTGGGTTGGTCATTTTTAACACACTAATCTATGTAAAACTCACTGTCAAGTGATCAAATGAGGAGTGAATGTAGAAAGTAGGATAATCTCAGTTGATTTCAAATCTTCTTTGATCTCAGATTTGTGTGAGAGGGCATGTTGCCAGAGAGAGCAGAAGTAAGAAAAGATGCGCTGTTGTGAGTATATCGAATTTCAAAAAAAGAAAGTCGTGAAGAGCGAGCATTCAATAGGTCGGAAGTCTAGTAAACATGCGTATTTGTTTGCCTGTTTCATTTGTTGCTCAATTTTTGACAAATATACACATATTCATAATAGCGAAGTGAGAAATTGAGAATGGAGGCGGAAGAGAGAAAGAGAGACTGGAATCGTTATTTGTTGCTTGGCAACCAATCGAGCTCTCAAAGAGCATAGGTATGCAGAGGGTGGAGAGGATGTCATGTGCAGTTTCGTATAAGTGAGAGAAGAGTTGCTTTGGAGTGTTGTGTCCCTTGGTTGGAGAGAAATAAACGGAGTCAATAAAAACCGTTGTTCCAGCATAGAATAACATTACATGTACAATCAGCACCAATTGTGGCTCATTTTTGTTTTTGTTTTTCTTCCGCTAGGACTGGAAAATAAAGACAACCTCCATTTTTATGATTCCTGCTATTTACCAAATATGACACACACAAAGAGCAGTTTCGGAGTTGGCCACCAATTTTGAAGCGAAAAAAGGAAGAAGGGTGGACAATTGTGACTTTGCAACGCGCGCACGCGCGGATGGCTTGCCATCGGGCTCTTCGGGCTCTTTTTTTTTTCGCCGTGCTACTGCTCTTTTTTCGCTCCTTACTAGGCAAGAGGTAAACAAGTAAACAGAGTGTGAGCCGATGAGAGATGGAGAAAAAAGGGCGACTAGAAGCGGGGACGACCGACGACATCGGGCCATCGCCAACGACCACGCCTTCTTTGGAGTGGCGCGCGCTTTGGTGGTGTGAGCCATCGATCTGGGAGGGCGCCCCCAGTGTTGTTGTCGACAACAACAAACGAGCAATGGAAATAGGAAGAAGAGGACGTCGTGCTCCAGCGAGAACGAGCTCCGCTAAGCCTGAAGTCTTCTTGCTCCCGCATTGGACTCTTTTTCTTATTCTTGAAAACTGCCTAATGATGACTGCTGGCTCTTTGAAATGTTGCGCAAGAATAGATGAAAGTTGTTTGAGCTAGTAAGAGGGAGGAGGAATAAGTAACAAGTTTTTAGTGTAAAATGTGTCAAAAATGGGAGGACTAGTACGAGAAGAATAGTACTATTTCCCAGTGTTGATTACTTTCAAGAAAAACGAAACAGACAACTTTTGATATCAATACTAAATCAAACTGTCACACACATAATCCCCTACACTATTCACACTTTCGAAACAAAAAAAACATGAGATAGTGGGCGAACTGTTATTCTAACCCCCTTTGATTCCGCAACAAGCAATTCTGATAAGGTAGAGTAAACCTCCACCGCTTATCATCGTGTTTCCTCTCCACCCACTTTTATTTTGAAAAAGATGAAAGAAAAGTTTTCGGAACAACACAAATTAGGTTTTTTTTGACTCTGGGGACTTTTTGAGTGTCGCCAAGAAATGAGAGAAAAGGAGAACCCTTCAGAGTCTTTTTGATTTATGAACATGAGACGAGAAGATGAAAGAGAGAAAATGCACCGACCTTCGCGCATGTTGTTTGGAAAATAAGCTGCTGCCAAGCCCTGATGATATATGAATATGTCATTTTGTTGGGATCATGAATCAATTTTCGGAAAACCTTACCGGATTTGTGGCTTTGAATTTTCCTCAGAAATAGGAAATTGAGGGCGGAAAGGCTCAGGGGGCAAGTCGAAGTGCTATGAGTGTTTCTACTTGTTAACGAAATGCCGTTCTTCTTGTCTGCTTCAATCCTTCACGTGTGTTTTTTAGTCTTCTCTGTCCTCTGCCTTTCTTTGGTATGAAAGCAGATGAAAAAGAGTTCGCAGTCGGCGTGTGTGCACCCTGTCACTATTGATTTCTGGAGAGCATGTTTGTTGGTTGGTTCAAGGAATTTTTGTTGTCGTGGCGGAGTGAGAATTGCAAAAAAGGGATAGTGGACAAAAAAAGGACGACGACCAAGTCGAAAGTTTGATGGGCACGTCGTCCTAAAGAAGCCGACTTGTCCAGAATTTGACAAGGCACACAGACAAGACGCACACATGAAACCACCATCATCCCAAGATTTTGCAGAATGATGGTGGTGGGTTTTGGAGTCTTGGAATCAAGGGGTCAGAAAGTCAGAGGATTACTGTAGAAACTTAAAATTTAAAATGTTTTTGAAACCCTCACTATAGTCGTTTTTCTATTAAAAATTTGGGATTTCTAAATGTTTATAAAAATTACAACTACAAAGAAAACATCTGGAGTGATTTCCTGTTTAGAAATCATAACTTTTATTCCTAGATTCCATGACACCAAACACTGAAGAACAAAATTATTAGAAGAAAACGAGAAGAAACTGGCATTTGTTGCTATTCGCATTTCTAGGAGAGGTAGTTAGCACCCCGATTCGTCCATTGACTTTAATAGAATTGCTCTGTGGCAAAGTCCCCATGCCTTATAATTGCTACCCTCTTGGTGCTACTATTGTGACCGGTTTCTTTGCCGTTGACCGCAGTTGGCTCATCGTGTCTTTTTCGCGCTCATTTTCGATTCTCAGAAAACATAGTCGACGATCTTGCTCTCATTTCGAAATGGCAGCCAATTGAAAATAGTGTTGAGAGGGAAAAAAGTGGAAGTGGTGAGCGGAAACGAAACCTAGATGGGGAAAAGGGAAGAGGAAAAAGAGCCAAATGGAGCCAAATGTTGTTGATTAAGAATGAAATACGATTGTCAGAGAATGCGAATGAGAAATTAAGCTAGCTGAATGTAAAAAAGTAAGAAAACGCAAGATGTGACAATTCTAAACAATTTTGTAACGATGCACATTTATCCCATTCTACGTCGTACGATAATGTAGCTTACACAAAAGCAGAGAAGGTGAAAAACAACAAAAAACGAAACTTCTGGGATTACAAATTGATGATTTGTGAAGTGTAATGATTCCTCTTGGCACTATGTATATATGTGAATATGTATGTTGCCGTTACCGGTTTTGCGGGTCAATGGACTTTGAAAGAACAACACAACGATTTCGAGGGGGGTGAAGGGGCTGAAGAAGGACGATGGATGAAATAATATTCAACCTCCGATGATGCGCCTAGGTAGTGAGGTGGTGTGGCGCATGAGTGCTTAGCGTACTACTGAAATAATTATGTGTCGTCCATTTTACTGCCGGAGAATGTGTCTTTTTGGCGGGTTATACCGGTGGATAGAAAATGGGGGAAAATGATGGAAACATGCTGGAGTGACGGCTTGGTTTCCCGAAACTTTATAATGTATACGTGTATGTGAAAATTATCCATTTCACACTATATATACCTATTCTGTTTTTCAGGGATACTTGTCGGAAGTCGGAGCTTCGTTGGTTGACGAGAAACTCAAATTGGGAATCGTACCACCTACAGGAGTTGTCGAATTGGCTGCTCCCACATTCTACTATGACCGTATCGATAGAGCTAAGGCTCGTACAAAGGAAAGAATTCAGTCGAGATACCCAAATATTGGACGACGCTTCCATCGTATCGGATTGCCGGAAAAGGTAAAAAGAATATAGAGAACTTGAACAGAATTTCGAAACAAACAAACAATTTTCAATTCGAATTTGATTCTCTCTCAACCCTTATCAACCTTTTTGCGCTTGTCAGGCTGGTGTCACTGAACGGTTTAGTTTTTGTTCATTTTTCAAAAAATTGTTGCCGCATTAGTCACGCGATTCTAATCTAATTCCAAATTTGTTTGCTTTCGTTCGGTTTTTTTCAAGAGTTAAAGACACATTTTTCAAGAGTTAAAGACACGAATATAGAGAACTTGAACAGAATTTCGAAACAAACAAACAATTTTCAATTCGAATTTGATTCTCTCTCAACCCTTATCAACCTTTTTGCGCTTGTCAGGCTGGTGTCACTGAACGGTTTAGTTTTTGTTCATTTTTCAAAAAATTGTTGCCGCATTAGTCACGCGATTCTAATCTAATTCCAAATTTGTTTGCTTTCGTTCGGTTTTTTTCAAGAGTTAAAGACACATTACACTTTCGAAATTGCCATTTTCATCGTTACCAAACCACTAAATTGAACACTTTTGGAACAACAAAAGATAACGATTCTAAGGCAGAAAAGAAAACTGACAAGATTTATGAACCGATGATTTTTCTTTTCGATCATCAACCCGCTGCGCGACTGGTCACTGAGATAAACAAGGAACATTTTCTTACCAAATAAGGGGATGTAATGGAAAGGGCTAAAATAATGACCAACCGAAATTTTATTAGTTTCTAGTGAAAAATAGTTGTTGTTTGCTCAAACACACTCGCATTCCATACGTGGTGCCTGGAAGTACCTTTGTTTTCGTCTAAAAATTATCATGTGGTACATCAACACTTTTTTAAAATAGAATTTCAGCTTTTGGTTTCCTCAGATAAATGTAGGGATTCAATAGTTTTGTTTTGTTTAACAAAAACTTTGAGAAGGTCGACTCTCACTTCTTTTCCTTGACAACAACTTGTTTTTGAGCGTTCTTTTGTGGTGTTCAGTGAAAATAATGAAAACAACGTCGGCAACAAGTAAGAGGAGAAAACATACTCGAGTTTCTAATGTAAACAAGTTCTTTTTTGTTTCATTACTTGATAAACACGCATTGAAAAAGAAATGAAGATTATTGTGTGAAGAGAGAGGAGCACTAGGATTTCTATTGAGTGAATAGGAAATGAAAGCATATGGAAACAGCAAAAAGACTAATCCTTTCGATTGACAAGTAAGGGATTTGATGGGGCGGGATGGATTCAAGAAACCATGGGAGAGGGAGGTTGACCACCATCTGCGCGAAAACGAGTGTCATGCACGAAAGATAAATTTACGAGATACTGAGCCAGAAGCAGTCGTACACTTTCACTCTGGGATACTGGCTTCGTTTCGAACATGCCAATTCATTGTGCATTGATGATGGAAGGAGAGAGAAAGAGGAAACACTCGGTCACTCTACCCTTCTTGGACAAGTGGAATAGCTAATCGCGGTCCATTAGGGCGGACACTACAGAACAAGATTATTCCCACACCAGTAATTAAACTCATCATTTTTGCAGACTGGCAGTTTCCAATTGTTCGTCAAAGGATATCAAGATGCTGCTCATTGGCTCAGAACCTGGGTCAATCAACCAGAGACTGCACCACCACCGGTCACACAAAGAGAGTTCCAGTTTTTGTTCGAGAAACTGGTTGCATTGGACTATATTATCCGTAACACCGGTAAGTTTTTGTATCTAATTGCTGAAACAAAATTAAAAAATATATAATGTTCAGATCGTGGAAGTGACAACTGGCTTATCAAGTATATCCTTGCCGATGTGATAGATCGCGCACCGGTTCATAACAATGATATTCCATGCGATCCAGCTAATGCTAAGCCTCAGGTACAGTATCACGGAAAAAAGAAAATTACCTTGCAAGAAGTACACAAACACCTTTAGAACAGTCAGTGAAATGATGAGGAAAAGTAGAAGGAACACAATGAGAAACAGTATTTCTAGATAGATGGGAGTGTAAGATATGCTGTACTAATTGGTTGGAAAAAAAAGAAAATTTGTCGCCGACTACTTACAGCAGTTTTCTTTTGATGATACCGTGATGTTTACAGGTTTCCGATATTTTATAGAGGTTCTGAGATAGATGAGAAGAAAATAGAAAGTGACGTTCTGAAAACGATTACTGACGGGCAGTACGCGTTGTTGATTCAAAAGTTGCAATGTTAACGGAACACAAAGCTAATGTTATCGTTTTGTAACTGGTTAGATTAAATAGATTAAGTTTAGTTTTGAAACCAAAGTTGGAGAGAGGCACGCACAATTTGGAAGGATAGTTTTGTAGTACAAAATATTTGATAAGTTCGAAATAGAAATTCAAACCATGAGTTGGTCATTAGAACAGATATTGTTTGATAACCAATCATCATGAAAATAGAAACTAGATTTTGAGAAATACTGATAGACCTTATAGAATTGGTCATTCAAAAATGGTTTCACTACAACTAAAATTCTTTGAATCCTTTTACTCAACTAATTAATTTTTTAGGTACCTGGCGACGAGAAACTCATCGATTTGGTCGACTCGGAAGTGATTCCAGATGGTGGGTACTTATCGTATGTAGATACAGACTTGAGCGGTTTCTCATGTAAACGGCGTCCATGAGGTGTTGTGTCGACTCCCGAGTCGCTGCTCATGAACGAGTAGGCACGATCGCGGTCATCCTGCTCAGCTTGAGGATCGCTCATGATTCCAATTGGCGATCAGCTGAGCACTTTAGGAGTTGAGTAGAATTCTGAAGTTCAGAATTTTAGCATATAAACTTCTGTTGGAATTAGAGACGGAAAAATGAAACGGTGCTAAGCTGGCAATACCGACTGACTCTGACGGAGGAGAACACCGGAGAGGAGTTTCAGTCGACGGCAAAAACCGACCTCTACAGAAAGAGAGAGAGAGAGTAAACAACTCAGTTCTGTTTCTCCACAGATTCTACTTTTTGCGTTCACTATGATGTTGTTTTTCGTCGTCTGCCACTACACAACTCTAAGCACCTCCCCATTTCTC
Organism: Caenorhabditis latens; assembly: GCA_002259235.3. Lineage (NCBI taxonomy): Eukaryota > Metazoa > Nematoda > Chromadorea > Rhabditida > Rhabditidae > Caenorhabditis > Caenorhabditis latens. The sequence goes on along the minus strand of CM056097.1, from coordinate 14,139,862 downwards.
CCTCTTGTTGCTACGGTATATTTCAGTTGTTTTCGTCCTGAGCGTGTGAAATGTTCCTTGTTATTGACACGCCCCCAATTCCAACATCTGGGTCAATGTTTTGGTTAGAGTTGACTTTTTTGAAACGAACTCCAAAACCACGCCCTCACCAATGTTTTGATCGAAAAGAGCGGGAAGTGGGATGGGATTGTTATTTCGAATTCAAGAACGGGAGAAATAGTAGAAAAGCGTAAACTGACATGGTGGTCAGATAGCTGGACAGTTAAGTATGTCTCACTCGAACACAACCTCCAAAAGTCGTAAAACTGTTGCCAAACAGAGAAACGAGTAGCTAGAACTTTCATCAACATAAATAAAATCGGGTGGCAAGTATGTCAAGAATGTTCTCAATACAGTCATAAGAAAAAAATGTATACACTATGGTGTTCTTGAAAATGCACACGCACCATTTTGGTTTTGGCATACAGTTGGAAGTTCCGATAGGTCCTTGAGACAAAATCTGCCACAATACTAATCCAAAACGTTATAACTTGTTATTAGATCCAAACTGAAATAAATCAGCTGAATTTATGGTATCATCCGTTTAGATCACAATCGTTTTGTTCTAGTTTTTATATACTAGTGGAACCAAATGGCCAGCGGCAAAGCCAGCATCTAACAGCAGTTCTCTATTAATTAATAGCTGTTTCTCTCATTCCCCATCTCTCAATAGATTATTTTTCCGTTTCAGCACCACTTGGATCTCTTCACATCGACGATCCAGCTCCAGCAGAGGTCGAGTGGGCCGACGTTTCGATTCCAACTGTTGACGTGGCAGCCATTGATAATGGATTGGCATTCCCGTTCAAACATCCTGACGAGTGGAGAGCGTGTAAGTTGTTGCTTTGTTTTCAGATTGGCAGGGAACTTGAAAAGAATTTTTGGGGGAACACCTGCGGGACAAAGAGAACTTGTCAAAATAGTCAGTCAGTATCTGAAAAATGATTGGCAACTAACCACATTTGTCATTGTGGTTGGAATGAGAGATCAAAAAAACAAACAAGAGTAATCCACTTGAAAAACGTATCCCATTACTTCAAAAACGGAAAGAAAATCCTAGAAATAGACAAGTAGGGTTAACATTGAAACTGCTAAAACGATCTTATAATCAGTTAGGATCCATAACTGTCTGGAATGTTAGTATCCAAATCTTTAAACGCTTCGTGACCCAACGTTACTCATTCCCAAAACTTTTTTTATCAGTTGTTGTCGTTTTCAGAAATCAGATCAGAGCACAAGGTTTATAGGTTAGGTCTGCATCTTTGTTCTGTTCAAAACAACATGTTTCTATTTTCGATCGAATAAAAAAACCGATCAAGTTGTTGATTTTAAAAATAAGTTGCATTCCTTTCGATTTCAAATGCTCATTTGACTTTTTAAATATTCTTTCTTTTTGACTGCAACCGGTGCTCCTATTTTTCACTGTCTTTGTTTACTATAAAATTAATTCAAAAGTATACTGTGAACTTATTCGTGTTTTTACACTTTTCGCCCAGACAATGTTGACCGTTGAACTCCAAAACACTTGGTGTTTTTGACTGAACGAATTTGTGAGGCAGAATGTTTTGATCATTATTCGATCCATCTGCCAACTTTTATGGGTTGCCTTTGTCGCTTTTTCAATGATCGTCTAGGCAAGGCAACATCAAGAAATAGTGGAGAAATTGTAAAATGCTATTTTGTGACTGAAAGATAAGAATGATTGGCATGGTTGGGACTTTGACGGCATTTCAACAGCTCTAAACTATCGTAGTGAGAACTTATGGAAATTTACAGAAATTTTTTTGTTTACATCGAAACAGATTATGCGATCATTTGTTTTTTCCGCGACTTGGTATCAGTTGTTGGTTGACCTGTTTTGTTTTCCGTCGTCAGAAATGTGTGAACATGATTTATAATCACTCCTTTACTGACACTGATTCGGTAGAAGTCATCAACAGAAAAACCACACTTTGTTTGGAAACACTATCTGAAAAATGAGCGAAAAATAAAATACGAAGACTCAAAAACACATTATTTCAGATCCTTTCGGATGGGCGCTTCTCCCACAGGCTCGTATTCCATTCTCGGATGACATCGTCGACTTGCTTCTGCCAAAGCTGGACGATACTAAATGGGTCCGTGAGCTCTGCGAGGATCTCCGACGTGTTTTCAAGGTTTGTAAAAGAAGGGATGAGGGGTTCTTGGGCAGTCACTCTTTCAATTGAAACATCTGTTAACATCTATAAAATATGTGTTTATTCCAGAATGACAAAGGATTCGACAAGAAAATCTTCGAGAAGCAAATGTCGGTGATGCGTGGACAAATCTTCAATTTGCGCGAGGCTCTGATGAAGAAGAAGAGCCCCTATCAACTCATTCAGATGCCTCCACAGCTCATGGTCGAAGTTAAACAAAAGAAGAAGAAGTCGAGACGTTCTCGCAACGCCGAGTACGAGGAGGCACCCAACTACGATTGTAAGTTTTTTTTTAAAATTCTGAAATAAGATGAAGGACCAGATGTGATGAATGAATAGTATGCAATTGTCTGTCTCTAGACAGAAAACTATAATGTGTTGTAAAAACCAAACATTCATCATCAATTTTGCAGCGGACGCTTCTGCTGTGCACAGCGCATCTGGCAATGTGGAGCCTGAACAGCAGCCTGGCCCTTCCACTTCAACTGCCGGCCCGTCGACTTCTTCCGAGGCAGGAGCATCGAGCATTGGCTCCAAATCTTGGCAAGAGACATATGAGCAGAAAGTGCAGACTAAGCTTCCGTTCTTCCGTTGGTGGTGATCGGTCTCGCCCTTCTATATATACACGTTTCCACATCTATCATTTCTTTTTGCTCGTCCTATCAATACATTATTTTAAACATATTTTGTATTCTTTTCCCAACTTTCTCAAATCGTCATTTTTCTTTCATTTTCTGTCTGTCAAAAAATTCCAATCCTTCCCAATTCACTACAAGTAGTTGATCTTCTATCGATTCGAACTCGGTTATTGTCATGTGAGACAACTTTTGTTTGGTTCAAACATAACCGCTTTTCTGTGAGCTTTACTCTCTATCCCTTTCCAACTCTTACCTAATTGTAAAATATTTTCTCATCATCTCATTGACAAGGTTCGTAAATGTTGTGTTGTGTATTGTGGTCCCCCTAGTATTTTCTTATACAGTTGTGAATAAAATGTTCCCACTGGCAAAACATCTCAGTTTTTGTTTTGTGTAATCAAACAATCCGACGATCGTTTCATCGTTCCATTTGAATTATATCTGTTCTATTCCCACTTTTATCTTCTCCTTCTTCTTTTCTTTGTTTTCGTTCCTCCTAACTAGGTAACTGGGCCGACGCAAGAAAAGATGCGACGTGCCGAGTGATAATCAGAGGCGCGTACGGGGCGATTTATTTCTATGCATTTCTATGCAAGATATGGTTAAACAGATAAGTTGTATTGTGGTTGAGGTTGGAAAACGAAGATGATTTGGGGTCACCGCCAGGCACGCATCTCCAGGGACAGAGGGGATGAGAATTTGAAGGATGAGAGAAGAAGAAGAAGAAGACGAATAAACCTCTGCTGGGGTGACGTGTTCCAGGCGGAGACGACAGCTGTGAAGCGAGAGAAGATTCTCGAACGGTCCACAACTGTTGTCCGGCTCACCTATTTAAACGCCCCAGACGCGCGTCGAAGCTGACCGAGTGAATAGACAGACGTCTCCAACTTCATTACTTTTCTCATTTGTTTATTGGTTAGGAGAGGATCTTTGTAAACGAAACTTCTCATTGTTTATTCCACATCTGTTTGGGAAGATTTCTTTTCCAAAGACAATGCAGATGGGTGGAATAGCACAATCGTTTTCACGTAAAGGTGGAAGGTGTCAATCAGCATTAGCGGATAGTTAACTCTCAACTAGTTATGTTAGATTGTTTCACTATTCTTAAGTAACAGTTGCCACTTTCCTTCAATTTCATCCTCCCCTCCGCACGTTTTGAAACATTGGATACCTTAGATTAGACGGATATTTCGGAAAACTACTAGGAGAACTACACACACACTCATCACATCTCATCCTCGTTAGAGTTGAATTGTACACGTGGCTCTATGGTGAGTGTGTGGACGAATGTGTCTCGACGGGGTTGTTCTTCTCCCGCAGTATTCTTCTTCTTCTTTTCTTTGCCTCGACAGAGTGTCTGTTGCCTCCGCCACTCTACAGTGTCTCTCCAATGTTTTAACTTAACCTCTGACTGCGTCTCCGAGTACACAGTACTCTTTGCTCTAAGAAATCGGCAGCCCCGGCAGGCACTGACCCCTATTTTGTGATGACCATCTCCTCTTTTTCTCTCTCTTCCGCAAAAGTATCTCTTGTGTGATGGCCCTCGACGCTCACTTTTTGCTGAACCTGTAGACTGCGGACTGCATAGGTAACAACACAGAAGTAACGGGTTCTTCTCTAGATGTTCTTCTCTTTTTCTCCTATCACTTCCCTGTTCTTATAGCCGTTTGAATGAGAAAATTGAGAGAAAACACCAGAAATTGATGACACCTCCTTAGTCCACGTGTACTAAACGGAGAATCTTTATAAACAATTTCCCCCTGCCTAGTCCACTAAGTTCAAGCATTTCAGTTCATTAGTAGCTGCGTATGGAAGTGTTTGTGTGAGCAGAAATATTGAGAGTTATCGAGGAACTGTCAACACTGGCGGGTGAGGTTGACAGTTCGCAAGCAGGCCAACTCACTCCTTCCAATCGGGTGTCCGTCCGTATTTTTGGGTTGTCTACTTTCTTTCCATCTTCCCTTTTTCTGTTATATACACCTCAACACTATCGCTGGACGGTGCATAAAAAGTGTCCCCGATTGCTTGACCTATTTATGTATATCCTTTTAAGGAGCTAACAGCGTCTCCTTTTATCGTGTTCGCTAATTTGACAAATTACCTTCCGTCTATTTTGTTTTAATCATCTCAGACAACCAGAAACAAATCTAGTTCATCTTTCAGGTAGTGTAATCTAACACAATGAAGGTCCTTCTCATCGTCGGCCTACTCGCCGTCTCTGTCCTTGCATCCCATCACTCTTCCGATCCAACCAAGGACGGAGAGCACTTCAAGGTAATATTCTAACTTTTCTTTTATAGACATTTGATTAATTCTGAATAAATTTTAGGGAAAGGAACATGACAAGAAGTATGACCACGAACAGTTCCTCGGAAAAGACACTGCCGCCGAATTCGACGAGTTGACACCAGAGAAGTCCAAGGAAAAACTTGCGTAAGAGTTGTTATTTAGTGCGACATTATAAAAAATCAACCACATTTCAGCAAGCTCGTTCCAAAGATGGATGCTGACAGCGATGGATTCATTGAGGAGAACGAGCTCAAGGATCACATCAACTTCATGCAGAAGAGATACGTTAACAACGACGTGGACCGTACCTGGAAGAACTACAAGGCTGAGAAGATTGTTGATGGAAAGATCAAGTGGGAGGACTACAGAGAGATGGTCTACGGATCTGCTGACGGAGCTGGACAAGAACTTTCCCCAGAATATGCCAAGATGATCGCTCGTGATGAAAAGAGATGGGCTGTTGCTGACTACGATTCCAACGGAGCTCTCGACAGAACCGAGTACGGTTGCTTCATGCATCCAGAGGATTGCGATCACATGAGAGACATCGTTGTTGCCGAGACTGTTGACGACATTGACAAGAACAAGGACGGTACCGTCGATCTTGATGAGTACATTGGAGATATGTACAGACCAGATGACTACCCAGAGTTGAACGGAAAAGAGCCAGACTGGGTTCAATCTGAGCGTGAAATGTTCAAGGAGCACAGAGACAAGGACGGAGATGGAAAACTCAACCAGGTAAGTGACTATAAGCACATAATTAATGATTAAGTATGAAACCAAATCATTCCAGGAAGAGATGCGCGATTGGATCATGCCAGTTGGATTCGACCACGCTGAGGCTGAGGCTCGTCACTTGGTTGGAATCGCTGATGACAACAAAGACGGAAAGCTGACTCTTGACGAGATCGTTGCTCACTACGACACCTTCGTTGGATCCCAGGCCACCGACTACGGAGAGCAACTCCAGAAGCACGACCCAGCCGAGCTCTAGATTGTTGTTCCATCTCAAATCAGTATTAATATTTCTCAGTAGAGATCTTTTAATAATAATAATGTGTGACTGATTTTTTGCATCCATTCTTACTTATATTAAATTTCACTGTTTTCTATTTATCCAATAACTTGTTTGCCTTATTTCATTGTCATAAGAGTATCTGTTATACCGCATGCATTTTTTAATTTTCTAAACTGGTTCAAAATTATCACAAATAAAATGTAATGTGTTTAAACTTGTTATCTTCATTCTTGATCAGATATTGTTAGGGAACATTCCAGATACTACCAAATCAGATTTAGTGTGTCAAATGTGTACAACTTCTTCTCTTCTTCATACAGCGGACGTGGCTATGATGACGACGACGGTGACCCCCGATAATTTTCCTTTCATAGTCTCATTTCTCTCAGCGGCGGATTCTTCAAATCGTCTCTGCCCCAATTTCTCCTCGCCATAGTGATGCATAGCCCATTCATCCGACTGTTATTCTTGTTTTTGATTATTGATCGATTAGCAGAAGCGTTCGATGTTCCCTGCGCACGTAAGTCGCATTCATGGATTGAAAAAAGAGTTGGACTTGTTTGAAAAGGATATACATGAAGATCTTGGATAGAAATAGACTGAATGATCATCGAACCACCAAACCATCTGAAATTTTCTGATTAAGTGAAACATACAGCTGTCATGTTGGATAAAACAGTGGATTAATTTTATTTATAATATGCACGAGATGATAGTTTCATAGTTTATAATTTCTCTGACACTATGATTGACCAGGAAACTTTGATTAAGCAGGAAAAACTATGATAGACAACAACTGCAACTGAATAAACGATTATAAATTCAGAATAATTGACATGAATGAACTAGCAGACAATGTTATTCATGTTTCCGTTCAAAAACTAGAATCTGAAATCCAAATTATTTTCTGTAAATTTTCAGAAAAACTCATTGGAAGTGACTGTCTATTCGATGAAGAATGTTATGGAATGAACTCAGTATGTCGGAACTCCCGATGCACATGCCCTACTAACTTCGAAGAATATGACATTGATGAACGAACGACTGTCTGCCGATTAGGTGAGTGACATCATTATTTTTTCACTTCATTTTTTCTAGACCTCTTACAGTTCCAATGATTCACCAAACCGGTCTCTTATTGTATAAATTAGCTTTTGCTTTCAGCACCCGCCAAAATCGGCGATTCCTGTCAACGCGATTGTAAGCCTCCCTTATTGTGCAGAGATGGTAAATGCGAGTGCTGGGGTGGAAGTATTGTCGACGGAAAGTGTGTTGTTCGTAAGTGGTGTTTTTGAACGTTTCGGAGAAAAGATGAGTGGATTTTCAGCGTGCCCAGCAGGACAACAACTGTATGGAGTAGAATGTACACGTGTCGCTCATTATATGCAACCATGTGAAAAAGACAGCCAGTAAGTGCACATTGGCAGAATCACAAAAAACTAAATCACAAGAATCCTGACTTGAAATAGTCAAAAATTCTCATTTCAGGTGCGTAGACCCATTCAATTCGTGTATTGCTGGAACATGTCAATGTGCTCCTGGAACCACAAGAGATACCGTCCGTGGATTCTGCTATGCAGGTACACCCTAACAGTCTATTTTGAGTTATCCAAATTCATCTTCATTTCAGTTTGTCCCGACGGGATGCACCCTCGTCAAACATGTCGTCGGCTCTTCATCAACGATATTGATATGCTTGAGAACGCCGCCAACACAGATAGCTGTCCATTAGGGTATCGATGTGTCACTTATGGTAGTCCATATGTGGGCCATTGTTGTCGGTTGCGTTGTCCATATGGAGAGCCAGATTTGAGTCAATCTTGTGATGCCGGCGCGTCACCAGATTCAAAGTGTCGGCCTCTCACACATTTCTGTTTCACAGTCAGCGAGCCAGGGTACAAAATTATTTGCGGTTTTTCAGTAACTTATCTATAAAGTTTTAGATGGAAGTCGTCACTGTGCTGTCCAAGACCATGTCGGGATCCAACACCTCTCTACGTCAATGGACAATGTCTTTCCATTGCCCATCGTGGAGATCCTTGTCAAATCGATCAGCAGGTAATCACTAGACATTGAAATATAAACGTTTCTCTGAAAAGCAAATAGCCATAATTATGAAAACCAACATTACTCAATTTTCAGTGTGAAGGTGGAATCACTATGTCATGCTCATTGGGAAGCTGTCAATGCAAACTTGGATACCATGAGGTTTGTTCTTAACTTCCGAACTGATTTTCGTAACTTTTAGTTTATTTTTCCAGAACAATGACGAGAGATTCCCAACATGCACAAAAGACTGCACGCTTGAAGAGGTTGCCAGCAACGATAGATGTTTGGCGAAGGTAAAAATAAAAATAAACTTTCTTTTTCTCAGGCTGCTTATTTCTAGGTACAACTTGGAAGTAGATGTTATTCCAATAATCAATGCATCCCTTCTGCTGAATGTCGTTTTGGTACTTGTCAATGTAGATGTGGTTATAAACAGGTTAAGGTGAGTTTGAAGAACTGTCTTTAGTTCAAAAAAATTATCTTATTTTTTTATGATTGCACAACTAGAATTTCGAGTTTTCTCTCTACAATCCCTCTTTTCTCAATCCACTGTAAGAACCAAACAATCAAGAACCCCCTCCTGTCGTACAATCCCTCAATTCGCAATCATCAATCATTCAACGCGTTTCGATGCATTTCAATAGAAAGAGCCGCGGGATATGATTGATTCTTACCAACAATAAGAGCAGAAAAGAGAAAGAAAAAAGGTTTCCTTTGAGAAAAAGATTTATGAATAGTTGATGAATCAGAGCGGGAGAAACAATAGAACGAAGGATGTGGGCTGACTGGACTTTTTCATCAGTTCAAACGGAAGCGGATTCTGATTCAATAAATGCAATATTGGTAGAAGGGCATGTCATTCTTGAAGGAAGAAAAATCCAATTAAAGTGGTTTTGGTGGGAACCGGATCTGAAAACGCTTAGGTTTAGATATCTGAAAATGTGATGAAATCACGCCACCAGTCGCAAGTTTTTAGGAAAGGATTTCAAAATATCACAGATTATTTCAAATGACACAGTCTTCAAAGAATTCCTCATCAGTTCAAAACAACTTGGAGAATCCAGAATTCATTAGAAATCCAAAGCCATTTCTCCTCTTTTCCGAAACTGTCTGGTTTTTTGCAATTCAATCAAGTGTAGTAATCTGATTAGCACCAGCTTCTTTTCTATTGAAAGAAAACTGACAAAATCCTCTGGGTGCGATATTTCTCTCCTCTAAAACACTTTTCCCATTCATTCCAAAAACCCGCTAAATCACTTTCGAAGCTGCGGAAAAAAACTTGTCTCAAAACTGCCAATCTTACAGGATCAACTACTCGGAGTCCGTTGCTCAAATCCAGATGATCCGCTCAGCATTGGTTCAATTCTCGATCGCGTCGGGGACATCTTTGGAAATAAACGAGGCAAATAATCTGTTTTTCCTTCTTCCACTCATTTGTCTTCATCTCTTCTCCGGGTTGAACTTTATTTCATCATTTGTATTTTTTATTGTTTCAGAAAATAAAAATAAACTTTTTGTCTTATTAAAAGCTTTATTACGAACATATCTCAATATATGAGCATATTTCAGAGAAAATTTGTAAAAATGTGTCAATTTTTGTGTGGGGGGTGACGAGAGGGGTCATTGGCAGCGATAGAAGTCAACATCAGAAATGATCGCATTAAACATAAACTTCAGCCAAAAGATACAATGAGAACCTAATTATAGATGCCTAGCTTACTACCGGGGTAGTATTGAACAAATACAATAAAAGTTACCATAGGAGATTTTGGAGAGGGTTAGAGGAATAATGGAGCCTTTTTGAGGGGTAGAAGTCTATCACTAACAATGTACACGATAAAAGAAAGAAGAAAAGAGAAAATAAAGACAAAAAACGGTGGGCTTGATTGTTTGCAGAATAATACAAAACATTCTTCTGTTGAGCTTGGAGATGGAGAATGAAGACGTTTAGAAGCACTTGCGGTGGACAATGGATGGGCCGGACTCGTCGTACTCTTGCTTGGAGATCCACATCTGTTGGAAGGTGGAGAGGGAGGCAAGGATGGATCCTCCGATCCAGACGGAGTACTTGCGCTCTGGTGGGGCGATGATCTTGATCTTCATGGTACTGAAATAAGAGCAGATTTAGTTCACTTGTCACTTGAGAGTGTTTTTTTTTAACTTACGATGGAGCAAGGGCGGTGATCTCCTTCTGCATACGATCAGCGATTCCTGGGTACATGGTGGTTCCTCCGGAAAGGACGGTGTTGGCGTAGAGGTCCTTACGGATATCAATGTCGCACTTCATGATGGAGTTGTAGGAAGTCTCGTGGATTCCGGCGGACTCCATACCCAAGAAGGATGGCTGAAAAGAGAATGGATTAGTGTCATTTTCCAATTATGAGTTAGGGTATTATCTTACCTGGAAGAGAGCCTCTGGGCAACGGAAACGCTCGTTTCCGACGGTGATGACCTGTCCGTCAGGAAGTTCGTAGGACTTCTCGAGGGAGGAGGAAGAAGCGGCGGTGGCCATTTCTTGCTCGAAGTCGAGGGCGACGTAGCAGAGCTTCTCCTTGATGTCACGGACGATCTCACGCTCGGCGGTGGTGGTGAAAGAGTAACCACGCTCGGTAAGGATCTTCATGAGGTAGTCAGTAAGATCACGTCCGGCAAGATCGAGACGGAGGATGGCGTGTGGGAGGGCATATCCTTCGTAGATTGGGACGGTGTGGGTGACACCATCTCCAGAGTCGAGGACGACTCCGGTGGTACGTCCGGAAGCGTAGAGGGAGAGAACGGCTTGGATGGCGACGTACATGGCTGGGGTGTTGAAGGTCTCGAACATGATTTGGGTCATCTTTTCTCTGTTGGCCTTTGGATTGAGTGGAGCTTCAGTGAGGAGGACTGGATGCTCTTCTGGAGCAACACGGAGCTCATTGTAGAAGGTGTGGTGCCAGATCTTCTCCATGTCATCCCAGTTGGTAACGATTCCGTGTTCAATTGGGTACTTGAGGGTCAAGATACCTCTCTTGGATTGAGCCTCGTCTCCGACATAGGAATCCTTCTGTCCCATACCGACCATGACTCCTTGATGTCTTGGGCGTCCAACGATGGATGGGAAGACGGCACGTGGAGCATCGTCTCCGGCGAATCCGGCCTGAAAATAGATGTGATTGTTTCAATGTGTTTCAATGTGTTTCATGATGACCCCAGTCTAAGAAATGAGTTATTTTCCTAAGGTCGGAGAAGAATGTCCAATGTATTTACATTGCAAAGAGAAGGTTGCGGCGAGAATTTGGTTGAGATTTGGCAGAGCGCACGAGCGAGAGCAGTGCAAACACAATAGACCCATTCTCTAGATGCCCTCTCTCTTATTCTACTCCTCTAGTTCACGGTTGATATCGAATGAAGTACTTTTTCCGAGAACGCTTTGGTGTGTGGTGAGCGGCGACGCTCAACATATGTGTGTCTGTGTGTGAGTGTGCCCCAATGCTTTCTTACCCCGTTGGTCGCGGGGTTTGCTGCCACTGGCCCCGTTTTTTTTTCTATTCTCAACCACTCAGACCCATTTCGCAATCCAATTGCGTTGTTGAATAATGAGATAGGAAACGGGACGAATGGGAGGCCATCAGCAGAACTGAGAAGCAGTGGGGACACTGGGGCACTAAGACAGATTTCGAAATGCATTGAGTCATCGTCGTCACATCAAGAGCACCAGATGTGAAAGTGTCAGTTTTTGATTTCAATAAGAATTGAATTGAATTAGAATGCGTTGAAACCGCTACTGCTGTCCTATCCCCCGTCCTTTTTGATTCCTATCCACCCATCTCATCCTAAACGCACTTGCTATCCTCGACCTACTACTTGGCCTCAATCGGACTCTCATGTCTCCATTGCGCATATGCATTCCTATCAATCAATATAGTGAGGGTTGACAAAAGGTGGCATTTCTTGGCCTTGACAGTCCGTACGTCCCTCTTTGTGTCCTATCCATCCATCCGTTCGGTCATTCAACAAGAGAAGGGGGGCCGAAGGAGGGAAATCGCCTTGCATACAGTGATGCGAGGAGGATACAAGGGCACACTTGACCAACACTGTCAAGATTAGCGATTAGCGGCTGCCTCTTTTCTGACACATATATAAATAAATCCGGGATAGGGAGGGTTCGCCAATACCATCGGAATCTCACCAAACACTTGCATACAGACACTCTCACACGTCTTGTTCCTAGGGGGCCGCAAATTAGCCAAGTAGTCCTAGTACTATTGAGAAGAGGGTGCGGATAATTGATGTTCGCGTTTCGTTTCGTTCCCAAATTATACTTAATGAGGATTGCAAAGTGAGGTGCTTGTTAATATAGATACTCGCGTAAGGATCACAAAAAACCTCTACCCCACAAGAAATTTGTCTCAAGTGTTCATGTCCTACCGCCCGGATACTAATCTACGTTCGGAATCTCAGTCTCTCGGAACTATCATCCTTTTGGCATCTCCCCCTTTCAATGTGCATTACACAGTGGTCGTGATATATCCCATTGTACAAAGGAAACGTCGCGGACGTTCCTTCGGCCTCTCTCACACACCATTGCAAATGCGCATCGGTTCGGGGTCGGGGTCGGTTGGCCCTCTTTCCACAATACCCCTCAACACACACTAAAACATATCCTTGCGACGATACTCCCTTTTTTGCCTCCCAGTGGGATGTGGTATGAGCGCGTGGCGCCAGATTTTGAAAAACGGAAAGGAAACATGGGGGGAGCGAGTGACCATGCGCAGGTGTTGAGGGACGATATGAATCACTACTGTTGCCATAATTATTTTTGAAACAACGTAAACCGAAAGGCTAAGGAGTGAGGAAGAGAGAAGGAAATTCCGAAATTCAAAAAAAGAGAAGGATATATAAAAAGACAACCTTTTGGTTTGTGATGTGATTTTTCTCTTAACCCTCAAAAGGAATTGTTCCAAAAGTTCTCTAAATTCTAGGCCAAAAACTGTTAGCACCCAAGTGGTTGTAAAATTCAAAAGTAGGAGTTCCCATTTTCTATTCCTAATACGGTATTTAGATGTTCTATTCCTTTCGCCCACCCAGTTGTTATCTAAGACTTATCAACCCATTGCTTACCTTGCACATTCCGGAGCCATTGTCCACTACGAGAGCTGCAACCTCGTCGTCACACATTTTTGTAGGATCACTGAATAGATCGCCGTAAAGCGGTGCACGGCTCGCTCCGTCCTCCCTTTTATACTAAAGCACGCGACGCGTCCGCGTCGCAACTCTGCCATTGGTCGGGAGACTCCGCCCACCAAACGAGGGATTGAGGGAATACGGAGAGTGCCATCCGTCATACACTCTTCAGGGGGCGGGTCGAAGACAAAAAACAGTGAGGACGTCCCGAAATTTTGGAAAACGGACCGCTTCTGCAAACTGCGATTATCAACGGGGCAGTGTTGAAATAAACTCTGAGACCGTTACGAAATAATGGCCGAGCGCACGAGGGACTAGCGGCCGCTGATCATGGAAAGTGGACAATGGAAATGATATTTTCAGGTTTTCAGACAATGAATATGCAGAAATCTGGTGATTCATGATCATTGATGTTTTAATAGTAGCATTTGATGAAGAAATTCAATCTGTTGGGACCAAACTAGAAGCAATCTTCAATGTGATCGTTCACTTTTGTAGAATTTGAAAAAAAAAAAGTTTTTCTTGCAATCTGAAAATGTCTGAAAACTTTTGTAGGATTTGTGAAAGTACAGCAGTTCCCAGCACAGTTTCAGCTACGTATGTCATGTTCTTCTTTCAGTTTCTGTTTTACATGGGAAACCGCTTTTGATGTTTGGAATGTATTCTTCTGAAACTGTAATATTGTTCTCTGTTTTTCTTCGTTCCGGGGAAAAATATTGGTTCTAGGAAACCCATTCCAATCTTTGAGCTTTTTGTTTTTTTTTCAAAAGTTCGAATTGTTTCCAGTGAATTAGCTGCCCTGCTTTCTCGCTGTTACACTGCAAGTTTAGCTTTCAACTGCTCGACGGCAATGCGGGGGAGACAACAGGGAGAAGAAGGAGCATCACCAGGAACCATCAACAACATGATGATGTTACCTCTCGGCAATTTCATCGGGCATTGCTTGTGAGAAAAGGGAAAGAGGGAAAGAAAAAAGGTCTGGGAGTGAGAGGGACCTGATGAAATGGGTTCGCGATTTAATTAGTATTGTCCCGAGAAACTTTTTGTTTTCCTTTTCCTATGGGAAAGATTTCGGATTGTTTCCGTTTTCTGCATATTTGTTTCTATTGAATTTTCATATGTGTCTACCTCCTTCCGTATAAAAGCATAAAAGAATAGTTTTTGTTTCTCTGTACAAAACATGAAGCGTTCGACTTTTGATGAGTAATCGCTATATAGAAAAATATTGAAAACAATGACGGGACAAAAAAAGAATAAAAAAAATGAAAATGTTATGTTTAGAAAAAGCGAAATGTCAATGATGATTCAGATGTATGGGGCATCGATGTTCTGTTTACGAATGTCTTCCAACTTTTTTGGAGATTGACCCAAGTGGGACGGAGACGAAGAATCGGATGACATCACTTCATGACCATCAGAAAGCACACTGCGCTATATGTTGTCTGTGCGAGTACTACATCTCTCATGTGGACATAAACTTTTTCTTGACAGTTTATTTCTAGAAGAGTACTCTTCGCAAGTGTTTGATGTGAGTACAGGATTCCAGATCCTTTTCAGTATGAGTACTTTTGAGAGGAATCTTTTTGAGAGGAAATCAGAGAGGAATCAGTATGAGTACTTTTGAGAGGAATAAAAAATACAGAAATTTTGTTAACTATTTCACGTGTTCAGATTTCTTCTCATTTTTGATCGTTGAGTTAGATTTTGGAAGAAAATTGTATGAGATACGAATATCATTGAATAAAAATTGAAGATCATGAGTGTCCATTGCATTTCATTGAATATCTGCATTTCTTTTCAGAAAGTGTCAGTTTTGGCTATTGTCAAAATGTATTGTGTATTGAAATTTTATTGTTGAGAAGCTCACATACAAAATCTGTTCGTAGTTCAACTTTGGCAAACTACAGTAATACGTAAGAGGTTACTGGTCTATTTGAAGATGGGTTTAGCGCTTTTTTGTTTTCCGTGTTAACGAAGCCACTTGTTCTCGGAATATGTTAACATTTCAACTATAATTTACACTCTGATTTTCGATGTGATTGTTCTTGTTCCTAGTTTTCTGATCACGTAAAACAGGAAGGGATATCTCTGATCGAGAAGCACTCATTGCTCGAGAAGAAATGAGAAGGAGAGAAGACGGAAAGTGCGACGGAACGAAAGGGGTCAGATTCCCCGGTTCACTTGATTCCCAGGGATAGATAAAAAACACGATGCACCGGCAATTGACACAATAATTACAGGTTACTCAACCCGTCTCCGTTCGTTGCAATTCATTTCGAAAGATAGCCATTGTCAAGGACGTTAGCCATTGACTTCCGAGATGGCTACCGACATTATTATACTTTGATCTATGTTGATGTTTCAGACATGATGATGCTGATCTATTTCCCTGAAACTCCATTTTATTTCCTGACGTTCGTTTCAATTTTTGATTCAAACGAGGGGGTTACTTGAAAATCGGCTGGTCGAGAGCTGCTCTTTCTCTTCCTTGATCTATTGTATGTCTTTCGCAGTCTACCGCCATCCGCTATCACAAAGTATCTCGCTGCGGCGATTCCAAGAAATCGTCTCCGATCAGCAGCACCGCATCTCTCTCCATCTCCTCAGAACCTGCGGAATTTTTGCTATTTGCCAATGTGTAATGCTCTTGTCGCTGCCGTCCTTCTGCCACCACGAATGTTTCGTCTCCACGGATCGCCTGCTCCTCTTTTAACACTCTTCCTCATTACATCTCTGCTTTTTCACTGGCACGGTAGTAAATAGGAGTGATGGTGGGTGTTGTAAACGCTTCGGAGGGAGGGAGAGGGAGCTTTGGGCCAAGGCATCTTCAAAAAATAACCCATTGTGCAAGGAGGGATCCGGGAGATATACTGCCAATTGGCACATCGGGGTCTTATCATGAAAGCAATCACCTTAAAAACGATCAAACGATCAACTCAAATCATCCATCATGCAGACGCTTGGTCCGTCACAATTATGAGGATTTTCTTCATGGGGGAGTAGTAAACAAAGTGTTGTGGCAAATTGAGATAGTTTGATGTTCTAAGATAAGGCAGGGGTTCACAAAATCATTGAGTATTTTCTAAATAGTTTTCTATGCTTACTATTAGAGGTATAAAAAGATACTGTATTTTTCAAACCTACAGATTTTTTTCCATAGTCCATCTGATGAACCAGATGTATAAATTACCTCCGGTTGTTTTATTACAGGAATCAAGGTCAAACACAGTTTATCTCCTAAGCTACCTAATAAACCTCCTCGTTTGGCTTTTGCAACAAATCGTCATATTTTACAACCCACCTGTTTTCCAAACTTTGTTTTTTCCTAAACAAGACATCGTCAGTCAATTCTTGTGACATAATCCAAGTCATATGCAACAATTTCTACTTGTTTTGCCAAGTTGGCCTATTAATCTGAAAATAAGTGTTTCCCTGTCTGCTATGACTTCCCTACAGACAATGGGTATTCAACGGATAGAAGCAACGATTCATTTAAGAGAAGCTGGCAGAGTGGTTTTGAAAAAAAGAAACTGACGCAACTATTTTCTTGATATTATTGTCGTGCGGGAATTATTCGGTAGTGGAAAGAAAAACGGGAGAAAAAAGGGAAAATCAACTCGCAATGGAATTTTGGTGAAGTTGTCGGGGAGAAAAAGAGAACAATCGAAGTTCAATTTGAACCGTCCATTTTTTGGGGGGAAGAGAATTGAGAATACAAATGAAATCAACGTGGGGACCCATTGACACGGAGTTTTAGAAGCTAAAAATTGATACATGACAGCTTAGAATATTGTTGATTGTTGATGAAGTTTCTTGACGCTCATGGTTCGTCGATGATGTTGAACACAACCGAATGAAAGGAGATCACGGAAGCATCGTCGGAAGTCACCGTTGTACATAGTGTAGATGATTGGGTTTAGAACCTGTAATCATAATATTTTGATAAAATCAACTATTTGAAATGTAGTACCGAGTTAGAATAGCCCAGCCATAAGAAGAACTCTGAAGTGATTCTGTAGACTGCTGACTCAGCGACTGGATCAGAAATGAACACTTCCACCAAATACATGATAAAGAATGGCATCCAGCAAATGATGAATCCTACAAGTAAGACACTTATCTTGAAATCGGATTAAATTTAAGTTGAAATACCTAGAACCACAATTCCAATAGTCTTCAAAGCTTTTCGTTCCCTCAAATACACCATCTTTTCCTTTGAACCACGAACAGCTTTTCCTGGACCGTTAATTTGATAATGTTCATGAGCCTGAGAAAAGGAAAAATTAACAAAAATTGAGTTTTGTGTTTTCTTTCTTCCGGTTCTCTCCAAAACGAACCTTTTGAAGTAAGTTATTAGGCTGCAGTCTAGCATTGCATTGTCTGGCTCTTTTACTCAACGACGGAGCAATTCCAACTTCAGTGTTCTTCCTAACCGGAGTATCGGCGCTGTTGACAATGTCAGCCAAGGAATGACATTCTCGCTCCATTGAGTTTTTGGCCTCTTTGTGTGATCCATTTGGAGGAGAATTCGTCACCAAAGACATGGAGATCTAGAAAAAGAAGCCGCGGCTCATTAAAAATGAAATCTGATTCATGTATAAAAAGAGTGCTTGAATCATCACATGACGACTCAATTATAAGTTGAAGAAAAGGAAGAAACTTATTACATTGCACGTAGTTCCTGCTTCTAGACTATCCCCATTTGGTGGTGAATCTTCACAGTCGGTTGAATCGAATCTTTCCGTACTTGGCTTCAATGAGTTCTCCAATCGACTGAAATGCAATAAATGGTTAATCTCCGGTTTCCTAGTCTGTGAACTATTCATCTACTGAAATCTCACTTTGCATACTCCATCGGTCTCACTGAGTAGTTCACTCGACCGCAGTTGTGGTTGACTTGAACTCGTGTACGTGAGTGAGGTGCACTAGCAGTTCTGCAAAAAGAAAAAAACATAGAAAAATGAAACGGATGTGGAAACACTAGAAAAACTCATGCATTTCGAATTGTTGTCTAGTGTCTGGTAAATCCTCACCTCAGGTTGTTCCTCTGGTTTTTCTGCTGCGTCTTGGTGAGTCGATTACTGAGTCGACAAGTTCCAACGGATTGTCTCATAAGGGCTTCACGTTCAGAAGCGACCCGGAAGATTTTGAAATAGACAAAAAGCATGACGAGCAATGGTAAGTAGAAACTTCCTAGAGCACTGTAGATACGATATGCGACAGATGGGGAGTAGGCACATTTGAAGTCTTCACTTGATCCCGTGTTATTGTTATTATCAGTGAAGAGGTTCCAACTCGGAACTACCCATGGAGGACTGCATACAACGAAGGATAGTGTCCATACACCTGTTAGAAGTCCTGCTGCCATTTTTCGTGATCTGAAATCATGAGTTACTTCCTGTTTCCTTTTTTGTCTTTCTTAAAGTTCATCTAGAACAACAAAAGATCCACAGCGCAACATTCGATGGGTATTTCTTATTGTTGCCGAGTGGAAAGAAAAGGGTCCGTTTATCGAGTTAATTTTAGATTGGCAGGACCACTGAAGCGTGATATTGGGCTGCGTCCGCCTCATCTGTTTTTTCTCTGATTTTCCTTCTTTTCTTCCCCTTTTTTTACCCGGCACTCTTAGAAGAATAAGATGAAGCTCTAAAGGAGGGCTTGATGGAGAGAAAAAAACGCGGAGGAAGAAGAACAAAAACAGAAGAAATAAAAACAAAAGACTACCTTGTTCTTGGGTATTTGAGGGGTGATGTGATGGCGAAATAGCGATCGAGGCTGATAACACAGAGATTGAGAATACTGGCAGTGCATAGCAGAACATCTGATGTGGCCCACATTCGGCATAAGAATCGACCTATAAAAATGAGTTTTCGAAGAAAAAAGTAATCTTGAGACAGAACTGGAAGTAAATCTTGTGTTTTTTCCTTCAACTGAAAAAGTTATTTGACATCAAATATTGTGCGATATAGTTTATTCTATCAGTTTCATTTTTTTCTAGAATCTCACCAGAATTTTGACTTCCTGCAAATCTTTTTGTGATGTCACGCCTGATAGAAGAAGAAAATCTTTATCAAAAGCGTTTTCCGAAATGTTTCCATTCTGAGAGCCTATCCGCACATCACTTCCGGTTTAAAAGTCTAATCCTATCTTCCTTGTCTGAACATACCGAGTGGCCATCGATGATTATGCAAAAGGTCCAAAAGTGACATTGGCATGACTATGAGGCCGACTAACAAGTCGGCGGTGGCTAGCGAAGTGAGCAGTATATTCGTGAACGTTCTCATTCGTTTGTAAACAACCACGGAGAGAACCACCAGTATATTACCAAAAATGGTTAACAGGATCAGCATTACCTGAAACGTTATTTAAGTTTATTGTTATCACTAGAACATGAAAATTCAAATAAACTTACTAAAAACAGAGCAATGAATACATCGTGTATACCCAGACATAATTTGACAGGCAGGTATTCTGATAACGGTGAGTTGGGGCCTAGTGTGTCGACAAATGTGTTTCCAGGCAGGGAAGGCTCCCATTGTGGCTTAATCGTTGTCGATGTAATTGTGGCAACCGTACTTGTCGGCACACTGACCGATCCTTCTGGCGACGTAATACTCGTCCAAAGCGAGCCGCCAAGCGCCGCCTGAAATTATGGATCGAATAAGTTTAGAATTGCTTCAGTATGAGCCCACGTGTGAGAAAGACGTCCTTCTCTATCTAATTGGACCTCATCGCTTATTATCCCACGCGCCGCCCAACTTTAATTGGAAGGACGTCTCACAGACAGTATGTCTTGAAGTGTAATGAAAAAGAATGTGAAAAAAGGAGTCTACAACGAGTCTAAACGAGATGTGCGTTAGAGAGGGGCAGTGCACAACACAAATTGGAATCGAAATCGTTTGCAGTGGCACAGGAAGTGGGCTCGCGTCACACATTCACCCATTCATACCTCATCCTTCCACTTCTTCCCCACTACCGAATTTTTGAGAACGTTCAAAAAGACACTTTCGAGTCATGTCCAACTAATTGTTTCCCGGAAAAGTTTTCTTTGGAAACAGTGAAGTTTGGAAAAAAAGTAGAGTGAAATGTTTTTGTAAAAAATGGGGTTTTCATTTCCTTTTCACAATGCCCATAAAGATTATTTTGAAGATTAACTTTTTTCAGAACCATGCAGAGATGTATAATGATCAATGTACATACGCATATTATTACTTGAAAACTGAAACTTGAGTCAGAAGATCAGATGATGCTTTCGCTAATTAGACAGACACAGCTGAGAAAAAAGTCCACTACTATCTTCTTAGCTTCAGACTATTGCAACAAAGGTTCTAAGCATTTTTAAAACATCACGCATTTTTTTGCAATTTTATACCGGAACTCCGCAAAGGGGCAGTCGAGTAGCGAAGAACAGACTGGTCGAAAATCAAATGTTTCCACTATTTTGGAGGTGTTTTGGAAGTTTTTTCAAAGAAAAGGGGAAGTCGAAGTTTGGTTTTTGAATTCTAAGAATGTTTCTCACCTGGATATATATGAACACACTCCACGCCATGATACTTTCAATTTCTTTTTTTCTAGTTGAACTTTCAGATGTCCAATGAATAGCCATGTGGCAAGATGTCAGGAAGTAGTCATTAGTATCAGTTTCTCATAAAGTTGCAATCAGAATTACAAATAACAGAGATTAAGAAGGCACTAAAGAGAAGAGGAATCTGACAACTCTGCCGTCCCGAGTGATTCTCGCTCTCGTAAGCCTTACACGAAGAGCTGCGACTAAGTGGGCGGAGTCCATGTGCTTTCAGAGGCAAAGAGAGCACAGCTCAACCCATTATAATATATTTTACGCTTGCAATCACACATTTTATATATGTACGCAAACTCCAAAATAAACTGCGTCCCACTCTTTTTAGCTGTCACAAAAAATTGCCTTTTTTCTCTATTGAAAAACTTTTTTCAATTGTTTTTGGCATTCTAGATTTTTGTATCCCTCCGTATTTTTCCATTCCCCATTTGTTCATTCAACCTCGTATTAAAAGTGTGAGTAGGGGTGTCATGAAGAGGAAACGGTTCCGAATGGTGTTTATGAAGCGAGAGAAAAAAAGGGAAACACGCATTTTTGGCGCAACCAGAAGAGGCTCTCCTCGGATTATTTGGTGAGCAAGAGAAGAGTTGTTTCGGTTGTGGGGCAAATTGAGAAAAAAGTGCAAGACGAGAAGAGACAGATGGAAAAAAGTGGATCATGTGAGATGAGACGCTGTGTTGATTCAGACGACGACTATCAACCAACCGACTGACAAAAACACATCCGGTTGACTGACTTAAAAGGAAGAATGGATAGGCACACCGTTGTCTGGAACACGCCAACCACTTTCAGAATATTTTTCTGTCTAGTTTTATTCAAAAGTGTATGCGTTTTTGTTTAGAATGAAGACATAGCTGGAAGCCGGAACAAAAGTGAACAAGGTCATGCTCAATTAGCGTATTTTTCCGGTTTCACCTGCTCTAAACCACATTTCCTAAGAAAAGACGGAGGAGTAAGTTGAAAAAGAAAAGTGGTTTTGGTTTGGAAATAACTTCTTGCACACTGGTGTGCGCTTACAATCTGAAGAGAAGAGGCTCTTCAGATTTCGAAACTAGCGGTCTGCAAGTGTGTCAGAAAACAAAGTGCAAAGGTTTAAGAGAACGCAATGAATCTCTGCGAAGAAAGAAATTGAGATAACAATTTTTCAAGTTCATTGATTATTACAGATTTTAAAAATCTTCAAATACAAAAAATCATTCCAAAAATTGTACAAGAAAAATTATTTTGTCTCTTTTGAAACGATTTCTCCTATTGTTATTGTTGGTAAGTACTTGTTGTGATTCAAGGGAGCATTTAATTACCTGTTTTCAGTTGTTTTCCTTTCAGAACAGAACGGAAAACTAAGAGAGCGGCAAATAAAAATCGGAGTCTAATGATTCCACTTACCATCAGAAAATTGTCACCGTGTAGATTTCTCAAAATATTGCTGCTATTTGAAGTTGCGGTTATGGTGATAATTCTAAAAAATAGAATATAAAAGAAAATCTTTAAAAAACATATGTGAGGAACAGCGAAGAGGAAATGAAAAAGAGACCTTTGTGAGGGATTAAATGGAAATCAATAGAACAATCTCGGTTGGAAGAATAGCATGAAGAGGAGTCACGGTTTTTGAGAGAAAGAACAAAGGTCTTCTTCTCACTTCTCTTTTATCAAAATTACACAATCAGTTTTTGGTTTCTTTTGATCTACAAGAGTCACAGAGGTGGAACGAAAAGAATGCTGGAGCTCTCTTATGAAACAGCAATATCTTTTACATATCTTACCAGAACAATAAAAAATAATGTGTTACTGGAAACTAATCAAAACTTAATCAAGCGTTTCTCTATGAACTGATTTCTTTTTAAGAACAGAAAAAGCAACGTGATTTCGTGATAACAAAATGCATGACCAGAAATGTGGGTTCTTCAGTATTTTTCTTTTTCTTACAGTCTTTTTCTAAGAACAAGTACATCAAAAAAAGAGAAGGACTCTCACTGGATGTGCGGAAATTTGGAAGATGGGAGATTATGAAGAAAAAGAGAAAAAATGGATAGAAAATAAGAAAGATGAGAAGAAATCTGTGATGATGAAAAGAACGAGTTTTGATGAAGTGGAGGAGCAAACCTCCTTTCACTATTCGGTTTCTCTTGAACATCTTCCGAACTTATGTGCAGAATATTGAAAAATTTCTAAGATTTTTGTTCTATTTTCTTGCAGACTTCTTTGAAAAATCTAACAAAAGATCAGAGCATTGGGGAAAAGAAAAGTTGGAAGAAAAAGAAGATCCCGGGAAAGTGAAATGACAAAATTTAATCTTATTGAGTGCAGCATCACCGGAAAAGTTTGCTAATGCATTAATGTACATAGTTAAATTGATGATCTTGTCGTATCTCTAAATGTCGCAACGGACCTAGACAGATAAGAGAAATATTTGGGGCGGAGCAAAAGCGAAGAATTTTGACCAAAACTAAAAATAAATCTGAAACTAACGAAAAACTGAAAGTCACAAACTCTGAAATCTTCCGAAGTGTAAAAATTAATGAAATGAGTAACCGAAGTCACGGTGAGAAATTTCTAGAAATCTCCATCCATGCGGATCTTTTGTTTTTCAGCAAGAAAAGATATCAGTATCAGGCGATGACGCCCAAACATCAAACTTCATTCATCAACAGTTTTTTGTATTGGTATTGGGAGAAAAATGAAGAAAAAAGAAAACGAGAAAACGAGCATCTTCGTATGTAACACTTCCTAGTCATTTAACACAGATTACTTTTAATGTCATTCGTCACTCATCATCTTTTCTTTTTTCCTTAAAGAAAGAGGAACGATGCCAATATCTTTTTTCTTTTTGTTTTCCTGTTCATTGTGAGGTAGGCAAAAATAAAGAAGTGAGCAAAAATAGAAGAAGAACAAGAAAAAAAAGAAAAGAGAGTTCTGCTGTGTCGTTCCATCACTAAACTAAGGATGTTAGAATGACGGTATCATCTAGACTCTACTCGTGGATTTGAATAAAAGTAGAGATGTGAATCGACTGCATAATAAGCAACGACCAGGATTATGCAGAACGTTTGACGTTACCCAAGAGGATGTGAGAAAACTGAAAAGTTAGAATAATCTTCTAAAGGAAATAGGTATACTTTTTTCCCAGCAGAAGTACGTGCAGTCGCATTGAAACATGATCAAATTATTTTTGTTACTAATCCTGACGAAGGACGTCGTCTTCTTCATTGGACAAGCGGATTTTTTGACCAGATGACAAAAAAGAGCTGTGCTCGCTGAAAAAGCAAAGCTGAGCAACAAACCAGAAAAATAGTTGAACAAGGATGAGCCTCCTCGACGTTTATCTGTGTCAGTAACCTAATCCCGAACGCAAAGAGGGGACGGCGAGAAAACTGCCCCCCCCCCCTTTCAACGTAGTTCAATAACAATAACAAGAAAATGATGTTATTTTAATAATGGGTTGAAAAAAGAAGCAAATTTTTCTATACTTTTCAATTTTGACAGTCACTCTGTCTGAGATTCACTCTAAAATTCATTTCAGAAAACACGCAGTTTTTTCAGATAATCATGAAAATATTATTGTAATGTCTGTTTTTTAGACTTGAATACTATTATCTCTTTTTTTCACTGCTAACCAGAATTTCAACAGAAATGTTCTGTATGGGCTGTTTGGTGCTTCATTTTTTTTCTGAAACATTTAGATAAATTGTATAGATAGTTTAGAATAAAAAATAGTATAGGCTTACTTCACAAAAAATGATCAATTCATCTACTTGAACATCTTTTTTGAGAAAAAATAGCTATGGTTGATGATGTTACGAAGTGAGTCATAATGGTTTGTAATCCGATACCATCCTGAGAAACGGTCCATGTGAAAATTGGACATTTCATAAAATTGACCCCTCTCAAGAGTATCAAGGATCAGTTACCAGGCAAATTTAACTCATTCTTCCTGTTTGCCTAAGTGTTAGTTTTCTCTCTCAAAAAAACTTGGACAACCGAAACAGAGAAAGGGCTAATTTGGTGAGCCAAGAAACGTTGTGAGCTGCACAAATTGCAACAAGTTTTCGGGAAAGCATCGTGGGTCAGTGACGGCCGAAAGGATATGGTGATGGGTTCTTTTCTTGAAACGCAAATAATTTGGCGTCCTACTAACGTTTTCTTCCTTTTTCTTTCCTCTTTTTGACGCCGCCTCTGTCTATTTTTGGTTTGATACTTTTAGATGCAAGCAAATCTGAGAAAATCAGAAAGAGAAACAGAAACATCCGTTGATCTTAAATTTGACTCTAAAAGTGCAACAGCTTAGACGTTTTCAAAAAAAATTGATAGGTGGTATAAGTCTAATGAAGCTAACGGAGTGTAAAATATGAAAAAAATGAAGAGAAGGGATGCGGCATCGCAATTGCTCTACAAATGACGCATATGAGGAAGCGGAAGCCGTCAGTCCAGGAGAGAAGAGCAAATTTTCGAAGCGAACAAGGAAAATTGAGAAAAGAACGAGTGAGCTGAAAAAGAGAAATTTCATCGAGTTTCGGAAGGGATATGTAGTGGGAGGCAGATTTGGAAGCACAAGAAGATGAAGAAAAAAAGAAGCCTTAGAGTTTAATTTCAAGAGGAGCAGGAAAAAAGAGGAAGAAAGCAAACCAAACTGAGGACCCCCAACTGATATTGCAAATACATCCACACGAAGATGGAGTTAGCTGACTCTTCCTGATTCTTTTCTTTCTCTGCAGGAAAAAATAAGTTAATCTGTTTTTGTGATAATATGTTTGAATAATGTCGGAGAGATACGTGAACACCATTCATTTCTTTCGAATATACCTATCATATAGAGCAGTAGACAAGGTTTAGTCGCTCACTAAGTTTTTATGGTTTTTCTTTGTTATCTATTTCTGAATGCACGATAATTTTGAAAAATAGACTCCAATAACAGTTTATTTTCATTTCTTAGAACAATTTTCAGAAAACTTGAAAAAAGCTTTTTGAAATACTTTTGTAGGCTGAAACAAACATAAAGAATGCAAAATAAGACAGCAAAAGTACAGAAAGTTTATTCTTTGGAACAACTGACTTATTCCTAAGGCTTACATTTTTTGGCCATGAGAGTTCAGAGTTTGAGAATCAAGAACCGCGATACGAAAAAATGAAAAAGAAAATTATTGTATCAGGAAAGATAAATACAAAAATATTGGAATTCATAGTATAGCTCCAATTCATAAAACAAATTTTGCCCGTTCACTTCTCTTCCAGGTCCTTATTTTTCCGTATAAATCACGCTTCCAATTCCGTGACGTACACGGAAAAATGGGAGCCAACGAAAGACAAAAGACAGGGAGACTGCCTCAACCAGGTTTAATCGAATGCCTGGAATTCGTTTTGTTACAAGACTGAGAAGAGGGAAGCAATAAAGGGGGGCATCCCTATTTTTTGTCTCTACCAACCAACAGACTCTTTCGTTCTGTAATTAACTCTTCTCGGAGAGTGTTCAGAAAGGCTTAACAAAGTTTAATTCCCCTGCTGGCGAAATGTCATAAAACGTTTCAATTTTATATGGCAGTTTAGGAATTCTGGCTATTTTTGGACACTTTATTGGAAAATAGTTTTTGTGTCAAGAGCAGTATCTGAGCCAGGAGTTAATAGAAGAATGTGGCATATGAACGAATGCTCGTCTGTTCAATTCCAATTTCAGCAATTATAAGACAATAACCAATTAATTGTTCAATAGTACAAAATGTTTCGGGCTTTGTAGGTTCAAAATAACTCTGAGAACCTCAAAGCTCTTCAGTTCTCACAGACATAGAAACACTCTGTTGCCCATCATCTTGCACAAATTCTCACGGAAAAAAGTCAGAGGTCGAAAGAAGTAGTGCAAGCATCTCAACCAAAGTAAAAACTCAATTTTTAAAAGATGGAATGAAAAACGAAAACCGGGTATTTCTCAATAGATAGCGTCTCATAGATCGTTGCTTCACGGAGGAAAATAGATAGGGTTGAAGAGATTCGATGAAGATTTTGTTTTTCAAATAACCAACAACAAATAAATGAGTCCATTATGAAACACCAGAGCCATAGCTGACCACGCACGAGATAGTAAAACTATTTTTCTCAAACTCAACCTAGATGGAAGAAAAAAACTGAGAAACCTAATATATGATTGTGAGTGGTATTTGACTGGAAGCTAACTGAAACCACGCATATAAAGTAGGGAGTAAAACTCATTCACGGCCAGGAAACTGCACTCTCAATTTATGAATAATTTTATGGATTATGAACAATCTTCTCAATCCATATAAAATATTGACTTGAAGCTAGAGGAAAATTGAATGAATGGGTATCAGAAACTATAATCTAATTACATCTATTCTTTGTATTCTGAAGATTATGAATGAGCTTTTTTTCGCTTTTTTCATAACTCCAAAAGTCTCAGAAAAAAAGCACAAAGTAGCACAAAAGACAAAATTTCTCCATTCTAAAAGAAGGTTGTACGTAGCAAAAAGGGAAACGTGGAGCACAAAAAAGTGCCGAAATCAAATTGGATTCGAAAGGCCACTTGATACTTTTGGTTTGGCAGAGAGTCTCGTGTAACCTCCTGTCGGGATAAAACATTAATAAGAAAATGGTAAGGGGATAGGAGTTCATGAGAAATGGATTGTTTGTTATAACTGAGAAATGGAAAAGAGAAAGAAAAACTTCCGCAAATAAAGGTCCATGAATTTCTAAACTTTGGTCTATGGTAGACAATTCGAATTTCAAAATTACTCACCTGAAGGTACTACTGGGGTATTAAAATTTCTGATAAACCATTTCTCTAATTTTACTAGTGTTAATGGTTTTCACCAACTGGGTTTTTGACTTTTACAAAGGTTATGTAGTTCATTACATTTCAATAAGTTCTGGAATTATTTTGAAACGTGAAGATCTATTTTATATCTAGACAGTATTAAAAATTACTGAACGAAAACTGCAGTTTCAAGATTGTAGGTCGGTAGTTACATAAGAGCACATTATGAAATTATCTTGCTTTGGTTTAGTTCAAGCAATTATTTAATAACGTCAAATTTTACAGGAAAATGGAAAAATGAAAAAAACAATCACAGTGGTCCATGTTTCTGGTCCATGTTAGTGGTACACTTGCTTTGATCACTAATGCAGCTCTAATTTCTATTATGATTCATTTTTTATGTCTCTGGGTGCCCTCTCGTTTTCCTGACTCATATCTAAAAACGAAAAATTGCAAATTAGTCAAAAACCAGAGAGACAGTAGGATAATACACTTCCCGGATGCTTTTCTGCCTATTCAAGCAGTTCAACATTCTTCTGTCTTACAGACAATTGTGAATACTACTAAATACTGTATTCTTAAATATTTGTGGAGAAAAACAAGTTTGAGTTCAAACTGCGAGTCGATTTTTTGGTAGCATTATGTTTAATTAACACTAGAAGACTTCTTGGAAGCATTTCATAATGACATTGTATACATACATAAACATATGAAACACGCACTGAAAAAAGCAATATTCGTGTGGTACAATGTGTTGCGAAGACACGCATGTTGCCAGATATTTCTTTTTTCTTCTTTCAGAATGTGAGCTCAATGGATTCAGCGTCTTGGCTCTATGTTTCATCTTAGAGTATGTGGTTTCGGGAGAAATGAAGAGTGTCAGAGTACATGTCCCAACTAACGCCTTCATTTTGTATTCGTTTCCAATTAATTGGAAGTTTTTTTTGCAAAGAGGAAGAAAACGTGAATCAAAAACCAAAAGCTTGACACGGCGAATCGAAAGGATAGTAGGGAAAGGTAGAAGAACAAATGAAGAAAGAGAAGAGGTCCCCAGAGAATTTTAGAGGTGAATCTTATCATTGTGCTGAATCTTCTTGCTTTTTCTGAGTCTCCTAAGATTTGAATGGGGATTCACTACTTCAAGGTTTACGAGTAGATAGCAGATAAAAGGAAAAGAGGTTTCGACTCTTATTTTCCAAGAATAAGAACATTTGATCAATCCCCTGCAAAGAGAATGTGGCGTTGGAATAGACATAAATGGAAATCTGAGACAGTGCCGGTTCCCTTAGACAACATTCCAAATAAGAGCTTCCTCGTCTAAAATTGTTTCATCTTTCCAATTACATTCAAACACAAGAACAAAGATTTTGAAAGCGAGAGAGAGAGTTAGAAGCTTTCAAAAAGTGCGAGTGGAGCATCTCTCCACATCCCGGGAGCGAAGAAATTGCAGACGACAACGGAGGACACGGCCCTCTTCGTGAAGACGAGTTTATATGTGTCCGAGAGTTTTTCTTGTATCTAGTGCCCTATGCTCTTGTGAAAAAGGAGAGAAAAAGCACCTCGGAATGCTTTCAAGTAGGTCGAAGATGTTTAAATTGGAAAGAAGTTTTGTAAAAAACGGAGAAGTGCGAAGAAAATGAATATGTAGGGAGGAAGATTAGGATGACCAACAGAAATAATGTGTCTTGGACCAATAATTTTTGCTATCGGACGTCAATGAATTAATTAAGATAATGATCATGCCACAAACTACACACATACAGACAACTTTTTAAGTTCTTTGTCTTTATATCTGTATAATGGAAGGATAACATAATATTTGTTTTCGTAATACCAATTTTAGGTACAACAAGTTTACTTAGATCAAAACTAGAACGAGCGAGATTTCCTGTTATCAAATTTTCCGACACAAAGAAAAGAGTATAAATATTATTTTCAGTACATGCTGGCTTGATGAGATACTTTTCGAAGAACCAACACTGTTTCCATTTATGAATATTAGTTCAAGTCTTATCTTGAATATTAAGCATGTGGTAAGCAAAATTACTAGATCAGACACAACATTCGCAGAAAATCTTTGAAATTTCGCTCAAAAATAAAGAGTACAGTGTAAGAAAGCAGGGAGAAAATGTTCCAATTTGTTTGATATTCATTCTTTATGAGTCTTTATGATATTATTAAAATCCGCCCACCAAATCTGAGCAATCACTTAATCCTTATTAGGAAGTGCACTTCTAAAGACGTTTTCGACCCCGAAAAAACAGAACATTTCTCAAAAATAGATTAATCTGTAATACGGAGGAAATGGATCAGAAGCCTTTTAAGAACGTCAAGTCTTCGTCAGTGAAACATGGAAAACTAGAAAAAGAACTAGAAAAAAACAACTTCTAAAGATTTTTCAATGAATGAAAAATGAAAAAAAAAACGAAACTCTGTCGAATTCTGGTTTAGCGTAGAGGACAAAAAGTTTTGTGAAAAAAAAACGTGTCAAGTCTACATACATTGTGTTCTATCTCTAATGGGATCTCTCTCGAAGATTTCATTTTTTCCAGTCAGTTCAAAAGACGCTGCTTTTATCCTATTTTTTCAAACATCGACTCCCGTCTCCTTCTTCTTTTTCCTTTTTGCGCATCACAATTTTTCTCTGATTCACACACTGAATCGAGATGGAGCAAAGAAAAGTTGCCTTTTTTCTTGCGATCATGAATGTGTGACGAAGATAAGGATCAAATAATTTGGAGGCCTCCGGAGTTGGAGAGCTGGACGTTTTGGGAACATTTTGGAGATCAGACATCGAAGGTCGCATAATTGCAACTTTTTTCACACTTTCACAAGCTCTTTCAGGAAGCAAAATGAAAAAAAGGTTTTGAAGCTTAATGTATTAGTTTTTTAATTGAAGAACGGCTATTATAAAATTTTTAACAGGAACAATTTGGAATGGGGTGTGACTCGGTTGATTATGATTTTGAAAATGAGAACTCTGACGCTATCGAAGTAAAATTTCAAGAATGTGAGTTTCAAGATGGTTTCTGGTTTTTTCAGCTATAATGTTTATGGTTGAATGAACGTTTTTCTGATTTTACAAATCGTGACATCTTTTACATTACTACGTAGTTACGTAACGATATTTATGTTCAAATTCAAAAACATATTAACTTCAGTTCAGTAATTTTACATGATACCCTGCCCCCGCAAATTTTTGAAAATTGTTTTCATGAAGGGATTTCAGTAGATTTCTTCATTTTCAGAATGTCTCTGTTAGAAACATATTCGAACTACAGCAATACTGTATGTCTCATAAATCACAGTCGGCAAAGTACAAAGTGTCATTGGCATTTCCATTCAATTAAAAGGTTATGGGAAAGGTACACAACGCCACTAGAGCCGTCTTACAAAGGAATCACTATCATAATAAATTACATCATTATCATATATGGGCTCTTTTATACTTATACTCCCCGCAGTTGGATTTTTGAACTCAGATTCAAAGTACAAATTACTGTTTAAAAAAATACATCCGATGCCAACAGAAAATAAGTATTAGTTCAAAAAATCGAAATCCAAAACACTCAACTTTGGTCGAATATGGATTGTGAGAAGGCTTTTCGCAGAACCTTATTTATTCTGACAGAACAGGAAACCACTAATTTCGTGAGACATCGTCTGCTCCCTTTCAACTCGGGACCCTCCTTCACAATGTTCTAAAAGATAATTGGAGCACCGTGACAAATATTCGAAAAACAGGTGTTTGGTATATTTGTTAGAAACACCGGAAAAATGTTTCTGTTTCTTGAGGGATTTCGAGTTTTATCTATGAAGTGTTGATCTTGAAACCTGGTTAAAATAAATAAGCATGACAGTGAGCGCGCTCTTTCACCATTTTCAGCAAGATAACCAATTTTTAGTGCGAAATTCAATCAACTATCATTTATTTTGAGTATAACAGTATCCCGGAATAGAAACTATCTTGAACAACTCCTATTTGAAATTTTCCAAGAAAAGACATAACCTATGTAAATCCGCAGATACATACATCTCCACCGTGTTCTGTGTGATAATAACCTTTCAAATTATTCACATAAAGGTCATGTACTGCTGTTGTTCGATTAGAAGAAAAATCCATATATTTTTGTGCTACATGGAGAGCACTGGTGATACGTTTAGCATTGCTTGATTGTTTGACTTTCCTGTTGAAAGATTCGAATAAGGAGCACTTCTTGAAATTCTGATCAAAAATACAGTCTGAAACATTGTGATTTCAAGTCAGGAAATCGAATGATTCGAAAACAAAGTTTGATTAGCTTTTGAACCCGAAACACAGATTATGTGCTCATCCATGCTCACAGAAGAAGCTTCAAACTGGAATATCGAATCATGACTTGCATCTTGGATTCATTCTTTTGCGGCCAATTTTCGAAAATTTTCGAGATATTCTTCATGTTTTCATCACGTTTCTTGTGACCGTCCGTTATAATCATTGAGCCTTCAGAAACGATAGAGTACCATTCAAAACATAAAGCAAGGTTATTCTTGGCTAGACAGCCGGCTTTCGACTGAGAAAGTTTACAACACTGTCTAGACGGACAGTATCGCCAGATGTGCAGAGATTACTCCGAGGTTCGTAAAGCCGTCGGCCGTCGTCTTGCACTTGTAAGTTGTGAAGTAAGAGAAAAAAACACATTTGTGATGTTGACCTGTTTTCACGCTAGTTGTTCAAATTTCGAACAACAAACATACCCAGCTACTTGATACTTCGTGTTCTCCGATATCTTCTATCCCAAGACTCGCTATTTCCCATTCTCTGTCTAAATCTAAAACAGATTACTCGAAACTTTCATTTTTCTAGCTTAAACATCTAAAAAGAAGTTGTCCGAAAAAATTTCAACATTTTTTGGAATCTTGCAATCAACAAGGTTTGAATTGAGATCAAAGATCATTCTCAATGTACACTGACGATGATCAACCAACTCATTCAGAATAATGGTAATGTAATTAATTTTTCATCTACCTCTCTATTGAACTATTTCGTTAAAAGGGAATCTACAGTAAGACTAAACGATGGGCGGCACCTCTCAAATAGTTGTGTTCAAAAATAGGCGGAGTTTGACTCGACCTAACATCAATCGGCTCCATATATGTAGTTATTTCGCATTTTTCTTTCCTTGGCCTCGTGGGTGCTCTCGAAAATACCGTACTGTTTGAAAGCAACCGGAGCAGCTAAAAGGATAAGTCTGACTCATGTTCCATTCGAAAAAATCTTAGATTTGGCACATCCGCCCACAGAAGTTTTTAAACATTCTTGCAGCCCACCCACTTTACGAAATTCCTCAAAAAACGGTATAAAACCATTCGACAGATTCTTTTTATACCGTTTGCTTTCAGGAGCTTTTATTTTGGATGTTCTGGTTTTTCCACTTTCCGGCTTTGACCAGACATCTCGTGACCTTCCAATGTACCTAAACGCACATTTTCGTTTCGACTGAACTCTAACTAGATTAGAAAACGAAATTAGTTCTGGTGCTGTCGTTTAGCTTCTTCTGGCTTAGTGGAGACCACATCAGCCGTTTTTGTGGGGTTAGATGATGTGTTTTTTTGGTTTTTTATTTGAAGATATAGAAGTGGATAAGCCTCCAGGTGATAGCGGCATCCTTTTCTTTGACTTTTTCAATATTCCTCTTCTTGGGAACGCAGAGCTTAGGTATTATTATTTTCAAAAGTTTATATTTGTATATTGATAAAAGTCTTTTATATCTTCAACATCCTTCTCTCTTTTTTGATAATCTAATTACTTCTGCAAAAAGTTTTCGATTCCCTCTTAAACATTCAATATCAACAACCGTTAGTGACGCTGCTTCCATTCATTGTTTCTTTCTCGTGCAACACATTATGCTCTTCTCAATTACTGTTTCGATATAAACAAGGCATCTGAAGCTTTGTGGAGAGAGTGTCAACTGAAAGGGGAAGAGGGTGTGTTGGGCGCCACTAGCAATCGATGTTCAAGCGCTGTAGAAAGAGACGAGAGGAATGAGAGACTCGGCAATAGAAAGACATGGGGGAGAGCCAACGGAATAATGGCGCTAGATGAGTGAGAGACGGGGTGGCTCGTCTGCTCTCATTCTCTCCACTATCTTCTTCTTCACCCGCGCGGTCCAAATGTTTCATGGCTGCTAGTGTAGAAAAGAGAAATAGGAGGGAGAGTAAGCTGCGGGAGAGAGAATGACATGCAACGGGAAAAGAAAGGACGTTCGAAGTCTGTACACTGGTCATTGCATATTTCAATTGCGTTTATAACTTACGAGTTTCACCCCCAGCCTTCCCACAGCCCTCGTTCCACTCACTTGCTTATTTTCTCCGCTTTGCATTCAAAATGCAGCTCACAAATGAACGAATTACTTTCTTCACCACTCACTTTTCCTTCACACAATAATTTTTCATTCCGCTTCAATGCGATGTACCACCCCCAACAAATAATAATAGTTATAATAATAGTTATTAGCGAGGATCAAGCTTTCAAAAAAAAAAGTGCAATTTCGAAAAGTTTGTATGTATTTATTCTGAAACTGAAAATATACCCTTTAGTTTAGTCAGGATTTGAGGTTTAGTCAGGATTCGAAGAAATTTTCGCTGAAAATCAGGCTCAGATGCTTGGAAAATTAATCGGTTGTTCTCGCTTCCTCCTGCAAAATCCATTTTTTTTCAAAACAAGCATCACGCCATATATTTCTATGTTTACCCGTACGGACCCACACACTTTTTTCCACTTGTATAGTGTTTTTCTTCTCACAATAAACAATTCCTGCCGAAGAAATTTCTCTATTTGTGACTAGTTC
Organism: Caenorhabditis latens; assembly: GCA_002259235.3. NCBI lineage: Eukaryota > Metazoa > Nematoda > Chromadorea > Rhabditida > Rhabditidae > Caenorhabditis > Caenorhabditis latens. Next base: position 14,105,317 of record CM056097.1, on the reverse strand, counting down.
GAAAAAAAACCCAGATGTCCTTTCTAGTTCTGGTTTCTTCCCACAAATGAGATTTTGGATCAGCGTTTAGAGGTTTTGAGGTTCAAATTGAGCCGGATGTAGACCCAGTCTATCGACTTTTTTTGCTCTCGCTGTTTTTTTCTTCCTAAAAAAACGAAGACATTGGTGCTGGTCACGCATGTCTCCAAAAAATTGCAAAACGTCAGTCTGCGCGGACAATAGAAAGTTTCACAACATAGTGAGGGTCACGGCGCCATGAATCACACACAATTTGCGCAGGTGCGTGTCTTTACATGCTCGCGTATGTATCTGACTTTTTGCAGCATTCATTCTACACTATTGTGTTGAATCAGTCTTCCTGGTGTTTTGTGGTGGTGGTGGTTCAATTTGATTCCCATCTATCCCATTCTATTCATTTCAAGTGACGTGTATACTTAAATTCAGTTTGTCAATGTGCGTTTCGATTTGAGAAAAATCTAATCATGGCCAGCAGAGATGTCACTTTCATAGCTCTTTTCCCTTTCTCTATTCATCCATCCTCCATCTCCATTACCCAGCAGTTCCATAGGTCAATCTCATCAAAGAGATTGCGTTTCTAGAATTCCCGGTTTTCCAATATGTGAGTGGAATATGTATATATTGTGCTCTCACGCATCACATCTCTATCTATTGTTGGCATTGCGGTGGCGATAGAATATTCACACATATGGAAATTAGTTATACGGTATCTTCACAAAAAACGACCAAACGTGCAACTATCATTTACTCCACATCATTTTGATATTATTCTCCGTGCAAAAATCCTCTTTTATTGCTTCGTCAATATTTTTCAATTCATCCTGGAGACCAGTTATTGTTTATCAGAAAATATATAGTATCAAACAATTAGCTCAAAGAGAAAATGTAAAGAAATTGTGGTGCGCCACGCCAATGTTGTTTTTGTTGACTCTGAGGATTTGAGGCGTCTTTGAAATATAATCATCATTGCAATAGGCATTATCTTTGAACTTCGTGTCACCCGCACATTTTTCGGAACATGCGGAATATTCTCTCTGGCGCATGTTTTCTATAAAAATACTGCATGTGAACGTCAGTTTTTGGTGTTCGATGAAGCAGAAGAAAAGCAGTGGGAGGAAAAAAGATAATCTAATTCGACCTCATTGTTTAGTCCTCTTGAATCATTCTTCACGAAATTGGAAGTCCAATATTGCAACTTTCTTTAGTAGTTTTTTTCCTGAAACAGCGAAAAACCAGAGATCAATTTAGTCATGGGGGTGCTATAAACTAAAAAGCATCCGATTCACGGATTAGAAGATGTTTGCTGTTTCAGAAGACGTTGAACTCTTTTGAATCATTGGAATCTACTAAAATGTTCTACTTTCTATTAAAAATTCGACCATTGACCCACCTCCACTTTTCTCGCTTCACCTTCCTCACTGGCTATGTTATGAAAATGGTGTCAAATTACTAGAGAGTTTTTCTTCCGGAGGTGGCCCTCTTTGTACACATCCGATCTTGACCACCTCTTTCCTTTTTTCGCTTACTTCGTTTCTATCTTCCCACTAAATCTTGAATTCTCTGCTTCACTCTGAATTGAAAATGCATGGAGCTCGTTCACGCGTTGTCTATCTATATGTTTGTTCAGGTGGATCGGCCGTTTGAATTCAAATTCCAAGCTTTTTTGCCCTCGAAATACTTTTTTGACGGAGGTGCGACGACGCTTTTTTATTATCATGACAAACATCTGGCGAGCAAAAACTCAGAACTCAAGTTTTGATATATCTTTCAGAAGGGTCATATTTCTCATGAATTTTTGATAACAGTGGTCGAAAGATGAATTTCTAGACAAATATAAGACAGTTCTCGGGTCACAAAATTTTTTAAGCATTTATTTAACACCCTTTTTGGTAGTTACGTCAAAATCTAAAAAGTATAGTTCTACATGCGTAAAATTGGGCTGTATATTTAGTTTCAAGATATCTAAATTTCTATTTGCACACAAATAACACAATTTTTATCTTTACGCCAATTTTTTCTATGCTCCGAATTCTCCATGTAGCGTTTTTTGTTGTGTTAATTGAGCTAATTTCGTAAATTTCAGGTAACCATGCCGGACGGCAACGACCCCAACAAGGAGCAACCAACGTCGCCTTCAAAGTCGGAGAAATCCGCGAAGACTGGTACGTTGAAGTACCTAATTTGATTGAGGGACAACTGTAATCAGACTGTGTGGCATGACACGAAGAAAACACTTGTAGCTACTGTTTTTTGACCGATCCTAGCAGTTCGGCCAAGTTAATTCAAGTTAGAAATCGGATTCAAGCTAGAAATCGGTTTTTTTCAATCTTTTGATTTCTGTCTTCTTTGTTACCTTCTTACCAATCACACTATTCTCCAAGCACTTTCACACATTGTCAGCAAAATTTGAACTGAAACTATTAGTTTCGTGAATAATCCTCATTATCACAGATTTCAATGAAAATAAGACGATTTGGAGTGTGAGAATACCCTCTTCTTTTTCGAAGTTTGAAATTCGAAAAGAAAGTGATTAAAAGTATCACAAAGGGCAGCAGGCACGTGCATGGCTTTCATTCTTTTCAAACTTTACCCTTTCCCTCTCCAGGACAGTTTGTTATCAGTTCTGGAAAAAATTTCCTCCGATTCCAATTAATTTTCACTGAAATGTTGCCATTTTAGCAAAAACCTGATTGGCTGATAGTTCTTTTTTGTATGCAACACACTCATTAAGTTCTTGATTATGAAGTTGATAGTAAGTGCTCGATGAGAGAATAGTGATAAGATCGCCCTCGCTTCTGCTTCCATACTGTCCATTACGTGACAAGAAATTCAAAATTGATGGGTGTACGACAATACAAAAATTTTCATTATCATTAGTGTTGTGCCTAAAAACGCAACATTTCCCTATAATCTGATTTCTATTCAGCTCTTGCATTTTGTTTTTTTTTCAATTTGCTGAGTAGCCTCACATTCCAGTTAGTCAACAATGATTGACTTTGTGGTTACTAAAATCTGATAAAATAAACAGTTGCTTCTCGATTTCTTTGAAACTCGAGAACAATTCAATGATCAGTTATTGTTACTTTCGACATGTCACATTTCATGAAAACGTCACATTTTGTTTCCAAAAACAAGTTATTCTATTTAAAAACACAACAATGTTCTTTTTTTTCTGAGACTTTCCCTCTCCAGCAAAATGTGTCAGTGATCTCTCTCATCATTATTCTTGTCTCTTTCTCTAGAAAAGTACTGAAAGAAAGCGAAGAGAAGTTAAAATAGATGTTTCAGTGTGAAAATCAACTGATTCTAACACCTCAAGCGGATTAGTGCTTTAAGAATGTGTACCGAGGGCGACAATACGGCGTATTGAACACATTTTCGCTCCTTTGTCTCTTCATCTTTCTCCTATTCTCGGGCTTTAGACATTATTCTTTTGCCTATCTGCCGTCCAGCAGCTATCAACAAACTGGAGTGATCAGCTGATCATATCCATTGATTGTTGGTTTACGATCTCTGCCAATGGGACCTTGAGTGCCCAGGTGGTGGACCAGTTGTTTTTTCCCTCTCAATCTTTTTTATATCTTCAACTACAATTTTTTGTAGTCTAAACTTTCACATTCCAACCTGGTATCACTTACTTTTCGATACGCTGACCTTATCAAGGTTTGCACTTTTTCTTGGTCTGGACCACCGCGTCACGTTGGCACCATTTATCAGCTTGGAAAGGTGTTGTAAAACTGTAGGCGGGCAAGCAGTCAAGAAAACTGATAATTCTGAATTTGCACGGGTTTAGAATAGGTCTTCATTCCACTTTTTGACACTTTTCAAATCAGTAAAAGTGTGATAATAGGCGTGAAAGATAGGTCGAAAGTTTGAATTTTCAACTGTAGAATATAGATACGGTCTATCATCAGAACAGATCAGTCTCACTCACTCTTTCTGTTGAATTGAGAGAATTCATTTGGATAGTTGAAAATCCATCCATCAACCATTCAATGCCATTTATTTTCTTTCATTTTTTGGTTTTTACCGTCACCTCTCCTCCTCCTTCTCATTTTCATTCCTCTCATTAACTTCCAATGTGTATGGAGACGATAGTGGACGACGGCGTGCGTGTGAAACAGTCTTGGCGCGACAGAGACCTGCAAGCAGCCACAGATATTTTATTCTGATAACGATCAGCCATAATGATTAATTACCCTCGAAGCGTACTAAGAAAAGCGAGAATTTATGTTTCACTCATCGGTCACTTTCAGCAGAACCACCATTTGAAGAAGAAGAAGACCAAGACAACGGTTCTCTGTTAAACGACGAGCCTCTCACCACTTTCTCTTCTCAGTTTTCAATCAACATGGGTGCGCAACAAGGTGAGTGATAATCTTTTTCAATTCTTCCCAGAAAAACGTATCCTTCATTTCAGTAGAAGCCCACTTGGTACCCCATGCTCCGGATGGAGGATATGGATGGGTTATCGTTTTTGCCGCTTTCATGTCTAACTTCGTGGTAGACGGTATCTCCACAGCATTTTCGGAATTCAAACAATCGTACAAGGAGAGGTACATGGTAAGCTATCCAACAAACCAATTGAAAAAATAAAAACTGTAACTTCAGTCATCGGACGCCTTGACATCACTCATCGGATCTCTCATCATCGGAAGTTACTTGCTTGTCGGACCAATTGTTGGAGGGCTCTGCAACAAGTACGAGCCAAGATATGTTGTCATTCTCGGATCATTGATCTCAGGAGTCGCTTTCCTCATTGCCCCAGCTGCTCCAAACATCTACGTCTTCATGCTCATTTATGGAGTCCTTGGAGGAATTGGTTTTGGTATGATCTACCTGCCAGCTATTGTTGTTGTCGGATTCTACTTCGAGTCGAAGAGAGCTATGGCTACCGGAATCTCTGTTGCTGGATCTGGAGTTGGAACCTTCGTCATGCCAATTATCTGTCAATATGCAATTGCAAGTAAGAAGCAACATTAGTAAATTTTAGATTTTTTACGTTGTTTTTTTTTAGACTTTGGATGGGAGAAGACACTCTGGATTTTGGCTGCCTTTAACTTCATCTGTGTCATCTTCGGATTCCTCTATCGCCCTCTTCCAATGATTGACATCAATGAACAACGTGAACAAGAAATGGAACCACTCCGTCAAGCTCTCTCGAAAGTATCTGATGGAGAAGACGATGAAGTTGTTGAGAGTCCACATGTGAACCGTTCGACATCGGCCGCCAGTGGTGCCAATCAGGAAGGTGAGGTGTAAGATTATTTCAGGCACATGCAGATAAGAAGTGGAAACTGTAAACTGTCGCCATTAAAATTATTACGAACGCAAATTGAATGGCAAAAATAATAAAAGTACTTATCATGAACTTTTTATGAGTATAGTTTTCCGTTTTTGCAACGGAAAACCAAACTTCAACAAACGATTCTTTATTACAGAAGACTTGTCCCAAGACCCAGCTGTTCAACGTCTTCGTAGTGTTCTCAACGAGATTGATGACGGGACTGAGACTCCAAAGACTGACAAACACCGTACCCATGCTGCCCCACGATCCCGCAAGCATACCATGACTAGCAACTCTGGATCTCAACACGACTTGAAATCTTCTCGTGGAAATTTGGCTGAAAACCGTCTTAGCCGTGTTTCTGCTAGATCATACGCTCAATCTCTGAGCAAGCTGAGCAAATCTGGAGGAGCTTCTAACCTCAGCATTGCGATGAGTGTATGTTTCGAACTACAGAATGAGTAGTCATAATGTCATATTTTTTTCCAGGGAGTTGATCCAAATGAGTTCTCTCGTCCGTTGAATCGTCAAGATATCTTCTACGGAGGATCCATCAGCAACTTGAAGGAATTCAAGCAAGAGGGAGGAAACATGACCAACTACCGTGCCTCTACTCTTTCCATCCCAAAATCTGTTGTCGGACAAGCCGCTTCTCAGATGAACTTGAGCCGTGCAGGAAGTCGTATCGGAGGACAAGCCGTAGCTGAAGATGAAGAAGAAATGATCGAACCGTTTGTGGATGATGGGTACGTCATGATGATCCGAAAGGAAAGGGAAAACGTTGGAGTAACGTTGTCGACAGAGATATCCTGCTGTGTTCTTAATGATACGGATGAAGGTGTAGATGATAAGCTTGTTTCAAAACCTACGTGATATGTCTGTGTGGAATTCGACCATATCTATTGTAAAAAGAAATTTGTTTTTTTCTGCAGTTTTCTGGCATAGAACATTTTCTCTGATTTCAGAGAAAGAAACAAAAAACTATGTTTCTTAATTGTTACATAGAAAAAACTAAAAACCAGTCATCAAGATTTCATTTCAGATGCTGCAAGATTCTCCCACTCTCCATCCGCAATGCTTTCTCCGAAATGATCGATTTGGAACTTCTCAAGGATCCAATCATGCTCATCCTGTGCCTGTCCAACCTCCTCGGAATGATGGGATTCTACATTCCATTCATGTTCCTCAAGGATCTATCTGAATCCATGCAACTCGACCCAAGTCAAGCCAAGTTCCTCGTCCCAATCATCGGTGTCACCAACACCGTCGGCAGGGTTTTCTTTGGATGGGTCGCAGACAAGAAGTACCTCACTGCTCTTACCATCAACAATCTTTCCCTCGTCATCTGCGGATTCCTCACCCTGGCATGCCCACTTCTCCGTACTATGGGAGGACAATACTTCTACTCTTTCTTCTTCGGATTCATCATCTGTAAGTGATCAGTTGTATATTTCAATAACAACCTATATTGTTTTCAGCGGCTTACATCTGCTTAACCTCAATCGTTCTTGCTGATCTCATGGGACTCGAGAAACTCACCAACTCTTTCGGACTTCTTGTTGTTGCCAGAGGTATCGCCGCACTTGCTGGATCTCCATTTGCCGGTGAGCTACAAACTGAACAACTTCAAACAATTTTTTCTGATTCTAGGACTCGTCTACGATATTACTGGAAGTTATGATGCCGCTTTCTACTTCGGAGGAATGGTTATCTTGATCGCTGGATTGATCTCTTGCACTATCCCATTCGTTCTCAAGCGCCGTGGAAACGCTGCTGGTAGGCAAAATATAATCGAAAAATGAAGACAAAAACTAGACAAGTTAATAATGAATTGAGTTCTTCAATTCAAATTTACAGGTGTGATGTTCCAGTCGCAAGACCAAGATAATATGTCTGGCAAACTGTCTGTTCTGACCGAAAGGTCTGAAGAGGCGTTGACTGATTATCAGAGAACTATTCAGTCTCTGAAACAACAACATCAGTTGTTGCAAGGTGACAAAGTCATCGTGATGTGAATGTGTCTAGTATACTTTGTTGTGATTGTCTTGATAATATGCATGAGTGCTGGAATAGTAGGAAAACCATATCCAGAAAAACCTTTTGTATCAATAACTGACTGAACACGAAAACAAAATCTTTAGTTCGTTGTGGATACTGCCCCGAGACGTTGAGAATATTGAGAAACAAGATTTTCTAGTTTCTGAGTGCTCTAACAGTCTCGAAAATTCATGAAATTTCTATATCTGCTAATTTTCAGATTTGGAAGAGGAAAAGCGGAAACAAATACAAAACGGTGTGGTAGAGGAAGAAGAAGAGAATGATGAGCAAGTATGTTCATCTGAGAATGAGAGTGATAAATTGATGTTTTACTAATTTAGATTCCTCTGAGATCGCTCAAGAATAACCAATAGATCATAACTTCGCCGCTAATTGATTCTCAACACACGACACGCCTCACGGATTCCCCTTTTTGTTGCTCTTCTGTTTTCCCCAAACCCCAATCATCTCATGAGCCGTTTTGCCACGTTTCGTTTTGACGGACATTGCATTTCTTCTCAGGTTCCAGCATTATAACCGTCTTCTTTTCTCTCTCGTCTTCAATAATCAAAAATAATCAAACACTGCTTGCATTTACACGTTTTTGCATAGTTAGAACGTTTGACAATTAACTATTCTCTCCTAAGTTCGTCATTCCATATCCGTTGCTTTTCTTTCTCTGTGTTTGGCTTCACGTTGCCTTTTCTATTGAAGTTTCTGACATTTTTAACGATTTTGGGTACGTTCATCAAAGTTTCTCTTCTTTCCTCAATTGGTTGTTGTTTTTTTTTTCTGTTTTACACTTGAAATCATTTAGGCAAAATTCCCTGGTTTTTCTTTGACTCATTGTGTCCTCATCGTCCCCCACATCATAGTTATTCCCACTGCATTTGGTTGTTTCTCCGTTTTTTCTTGTCCCATTTTTCAATTTTCTCCTTTTTTAATATTGATTCTTTAATAAATTTGCTTTGATAATCAACTGTTTGATGTTTTGATTTTGTACTACACTGTACCGAACTGACATTGAGTAGCAGAATATACGTCATTTCCTGTTTTATTCATGCGATCATCAACAGTTTTCAATAACAGTAAGAAACGACAGTTATGGTAAAGCTCCATCTTTGCAAATTTTCAGAGTAGTTTTCCCTTCAGTTTGATTGTAGGGCAAATAGAACTCAACCAAAAAGGTCCACATTCTCCAACCCATGCCGCTATACTATTAATCACGTGGTCCCAGGCTAGAGTGATGCTGATAAAACTACACTTGGTTCATGTTATCAGTGCATTCCCGTTCTCGTCAAATAATCTCCGTATTGCAGTTTCAACTTGACATCGGACTATGTTCCCTGAAATCACGGTGACGCCTAGTGACTCATTGGTTCACGAAAGAGTTTGCATCGTTATTCAAGGATTACTCTTTCAGAAATTATATAAAATTGAGTTGAGGTACGTTTTTAAAAAATCTTTTTCAAACTGAATTATTCCAATTTGAACGATTGACTCTCTGAAAACAGTCAAATTCTTTTGAAAATTAGGCCCAAGAATAATAATTCCTTGGTGCATATTGTCGTCAGTTCATGCACATTGCTACAGTGTTTGCGGACTTCTGACATGAGAACATTTATTTATTTTTGTTTCGGTGTTTCAGCTGATATTTCCATCGAAAACCGGAGAAAAATCTTGTAAAGCAATACTTATTTAAGATTAATACATAAAACTGGAACTTACCGGTCATATGGCATCTTCAAATCAAGTGTATCAGGGAGAATTGACTTGAAAAGGGATGCACCAATACGTGGAACATATTGTGGTGTCAACGAGCAAGGATTGTTCGAAAGTGTAGAACCAACTGATAATGTACGATATGGAGGATATTTCAATTGCACTCCTCCGGTGGATTTTGAGTATCAATTGATGTAAGTTTTGATTTGGGTAAAGTGGGAAACATTTTTTCTCAAACCATTAACCAATTTTCTATGTTGCAGCGTTAGCGATACCGAAGAACAACTGGTTGGCAAGAAAGTATTCAAACGAAGGTTGAGGCATCCATTAGTTGAGCGGATTGAGGTGGAAGAAGCCTATCCAAGTGGAAACAATGCTCATAATGCTCACGGAATCAATAAAATCAAAACGAGTACTTTGCTGGGCGAAAGTGGAAAATCAAAAGTAACCGGCACTATTTTCAAACCCCCTGGAGTTGGACCTTTCCCGACCATCATCGACATTTCTGGAACTGGTGGTGGGCTGAACGAACAAAAAGTGAGATTTTTTGAAGTAACATTATAATCAGTGGTATTTAGGGAGCTGCACTTGCAAGTCGAGGATTTGCCGTATTGTGTTTGGCTTTCTTCAAATTCAAGAATCTAACAGAAGACTTATTGTCGGTGAATTTACAGTATTTTGAGGTGTTTGATTTCAAAATCAATTAACTGGTCTAATTTCGGTTTGCAGGATGCTATCAACTACATCACGTCGCTGCCATATACGTCAGATAGAATTGGGTTTCAGGGAGTTTCGTTCGGAGGGACACTTGTGATGTATCTAGCCACCAAATTTCCAAAGGTTGATATATACAATATCATATAAATGCCAACAGGGCTTTTCAGATCAAAGCTGTGTGCTCTATTAATGGAAGTTTTGCAATGGACGAGTTTTCTCACATTCAAGTGAATGGAAAACGTCCACCGATTGGAATGTAGGTCTTCATTTAATTAGTAAGTATGGTTATACTAGAGTTCTTTCAGATTTTCACCAAACGGAGGTCATGTAAGATTTTTGAATGATCTGATGGTATATTCTGATATGGTGAAAAATATCACATTAGAAGATGGAGCGGAATTCCAGTTTGAAAGTTCTCCAAAAGATACTGCATTTCGATTTGTGGTGAGTTGTACCAATCTTTCTTATATTTAATAGCAGGTTTTCAGTCCGCTTTTGATGATTTGAGTGTTCCGACTGTTCATTCAACTAATCGACTTTGTGAAAGATTAAGGAAACTTGGAAGAAAAGTTGACGTTGACTTCGTTCCGGGTGGTCACTTATTGGATCCACCATGCTTTCCACATCACCCGATGGTATACTCAAATATAGCTGGTAAGTTTCGTGTTCTTTAACTTCGTTATCAATTTTAATTTTGATATCAAGTCACTTTTAGGCCTGTTCCAAACATATGGTGGAGAGACGAGTCTTCATGGAAAAAGTGAGTTCGAAGTTTGGGAACGGACAGTCAAATTTTTCTCCGAACATCTTGGAGCGCCCACCCCACTGTCTGACTATTTGAGACTTTCGCCAAAACTTTGATTTCTCTGTGCAAATAAAATAAATCGTCTCCATCTTTTCTTCGTTTTCCTAAAAAAAATTGATTTGAATATAAATACTCTCTTTGTATGCCTAACGACGAAATGTAATCGAAATGAAATTCCGATCATTTCGAACACAAAAAATCTTAAATTGCGGAAGACTGTTGTGGAACAAATTGATAAACGTTTTTGACGATTGTATATGAGTCACAATCAGATTGAATAGAAACTTATATTGTCAGGTTATTGTCCCCCGCAAAGGTACAACCGATACATCATCGTCGCTTCCAACCCTCACGTTCCATGAATAATTATGCAGGAAATATACATAGTGAGGCAGGAGAGTCACATAGCAATATGTATTGGTACACTGTAATCCGCACGTTGAGCGGCCGAAACGGCTTAGGCAGTTCTTACAGACAATATTCAGAATACCAAATACATAACCTGTTTTTGTCGTTCCGAACCAATACCTCTGAATAGTATATGAACCAAAATCAGTTCTCAAGAATCACCAACATATTCTCATAACTACATTATCAAACATGACGACCACCAAAAAAGTGAGTACTTTTTCTTTTCCAAGAAACAGTGAATGATACCGTAACCCATGGTGAGAAAAGAACGAGTCGCAGTCCTTATGACATTTTCAGTCGTTTCCACTGCGAAATTGGAAACGTTTTGTTGTTATTTATATGTCTTTAACGCTTCGTGTTGACGGAAAGGAGACGCATTCGGCTGATCCTCAGGCTTATTGTCTACACAGATCAAAAACTTTCTCTCCTGTAAAACGATTGTTTATTGCTGAATGTCGCGGAAAGTCATTGTTGGTACTTTTTGGGTTTTCGTTGATTTCTACAAATTTTCTGTGCTCTTCCATCAAAAACTTTCATTCTAGGTTGTATAGTACCTGTAAATTTTGTTCAATCTTTTAATTGCCCGTGTTTTGAGTCTCCTGACTCATGAACACTCCAAAGCATACTTATCAGTTACCAAGTTTCAACCCCTTCAAACATTGTTGTCAAAATGTAAAAAGGTAAAAAAGAGACTGTTGAAATGCAAATGTTTGTTTTGATACCGCTATCAATCCTCCCATTTTTTCCCTCTTTTCTCCCCAGTTTTACTGTCCGAGTTTGGCGTTTGTGTACATGTCGCTAAAAAAGGCGACTCCGCCCACATGATATTTTGCATATATATTTCAACCCACACCAACGGTTTGTTTGTCTGTCAGTGTTTCTTTTGGGAGGGAAGGGTTACTGTACTGCTCGACTCTTTGACTAAACCGCCTCATGTTGAAAATAGTTTTTTGATGTGTCTTACTTAGTTTTTGTTGTACATTTTGTTATTATACAGATCATTATTAAGATTACTAAAACTACCATTCATTAGTTCTTATCTTTGTGTTCAACAACTGATCGACCAGAGTTCCGATCTGCCTCAGGTTTGATACTAATAAAACTATCAAATGTAAAATGGAAGCAGTGTATAAACACGTCATGACGGCAGCTAGCATCTAGTAATCGGTCAGCAATCGCCGTCCGCCGTCCGTCGGCTTTTGAATAGCGGTCAGTCGGCGTTCGTCAATAGCTCGATGAACCGTTACTCTCCCTCCAACCGACGCAGTTTTCCGTTTTTCTTCATAGTCGACTTCATCTTTTTTCTTGCCTAGTTTTTGCTATAATTTGACTATACAGACAATTAGCAGTAAGCATAGTCATCCCTCATTCACGCATGCTGTAGTCTCGTCAAAATAAACAGTGCGCACCGAATTGCAACACGGTTTTTTGCGTGCTGTCAAGAGTTGGGGGAGCCTCTCGAGAAACCAATAGTTCTCGCGCGTCGCATTGTCATACGGGCTCGTCACAATTATCCATCTCGAATCTGTGTCATATTCATTCATTCATATTCTTGTCACATATGTTTAGCGTTATTTACTATGAGGTAATTCTTTTTCGAAACCCCTATATTGGAACATTTTTCACCTTGACAACTAAATTGTTTTTAGGAAATGTCGGAGAGCGAATACCGAAGCTCGATTTCGGTGCGACCAACGTTCAATAGAACTCTGCATTCGCAGTCGACGGCTACATATGGAAGTACTATTTGTGAGTTTCTCTCTAAACACTTTTTTGAAACGTTCGTGGTTTCCAGCTTCTGGAACCAGCCGGACACTCAAGATCACGGAGATCGGAGGATCTACTTTGACATCTGGAATGTCTCCATTCGGTAATCATGCCGCTTCTGCAATTCGTGAGTCGCGAACTCGCGAGAAGAAAGAAATGAGTGAATTGAATGACCGTTTGGCAAGTTATATTGAGAAGGTTCGCTTCTTGGAGGCTCAAAACCGCAAGATGGAAAAAGATTTGGACTTGCTTCGTGGAAAGTGGGGACACGATTCGACTAGTGTCAAAGTGATGTTTGAGACTGAATTGCGAGTAGGTGTATTCCTTTTGCGCTGTTAAAATCCGAAATGTTTTCAGACTGCGAAAGAACTTATTGCTGACTCTGACAAAGAAAGAGGTCAACTGGAAGATCAAATCCGTAAACTCACTGAAGAGCTGAACAACTACAGAAACAAGATGCATGAAGCAGAAAGAGGAGCTGATGTGACACGCAAAGACCTTGACAATGTGCTCACTAAACTTGGAGCGTTGGAAGCTGAAATCGAACTGTTGAAAAGAAGAATTTCACTCATGGATGATACCATCGGACATTTAAAACGGGAAAACCACCGTATGATGGACAACCTTCATCATACAAGAAACGTAAGAACAACTGCAGGGGACAGAATCTGAAATTTATAGTTTTCAGGCCGTTGAGCAGGAAACATTGAACCGTATCGACTATCAAAACCAAGTCCAAACCCTTCTCGAGGAATGTGATTTCATCAAGAGAATTCATGATTCGGTAGACAGATAAAACCGTTGTGGTTCATTCCCCATCAATTTTCAGGAAATACACGATCTTCTTGCAATGGCTTCTCGTGATACCACTGTTGAGAACCGTGAGTACTTCAAAAATGAACTCTCCTCTGCCATCCGTGACATCAGAAGTGAATACGACCAGGTACGTCACTCAAAATGTGCTATAGGTGACTAATGTATTCAGGTTCACAACGTCCACCGTACCGATATTGAGTCGTGGTACAAACTCAAGGTGCAAGAGATCCACACTCAAGCATCACGCAACAGTCTTGAACAGAATTATGCCCGAGAAGAGGTCAAGAGACTTCGTACCACCCTCGGAGATATGCGTGGAAAGATGGCAGATTTGGAAGGAAGAGTGAGTTCACAAATAGAATACGGTAGATAAAATCACTGTGTTATTCCAGAATCTTCTTCTCGAGAAACAAATTGAAGATCTCAACTACCAAATGGAAGAGGACATGAGATCATACGAGCAATCGTTGAATGATAAGGATACTTCTATCAACAAACTGCGAGATGAGAGCAAGATCTTGATGGTTGAACTTCAAATGTTAATTGATACCAAGCAGACATTGGATGCAGAAATTGTTATCTACCGTAAGATGCTGGATGGTGAAGAAAATCGTGCAGGACTCCGTCAACTTGTTGAACAAGTTGTCAAGACTACCTCGATCCATCAAACCAAAGAGCTGGGTAAGTCGAATCCCAGGTTTTCCTTACTATGACTGATACAATAGTCGAAATCAGTAGTACTTGAAATTGAATTAGTTCTCGGTCCAAAGTTAAGAACTTGTTTCAAGTCATGTGGTCACCTAACAGTGTAACTCATCAGTATTGTTGTTTGTTGACGCCCAAAACTACCGTTTTGGGTGTGTCCGCTTGTCCAACCATCACCAATTTCGTATTTAATCATTTCACTTTTTCCATTTTGGGACAGTACTATCTTATCCTAAACCGAAATGCCTGAGATTCATTGTTCTCAGTACGAGACAATCACTTTTGATGAGGTTCCCCATACCCATTACCTTGTCGGCGATAAAATTCGCAAAAAGCCATACGGTAAGATTTATGAGAGTCACAAGACAAGATCGTTCGGTTTTTGTTGCAGAATGGGAGTATTCTTGTTTTGTTTTACAGAAAGTCTACGAGTCCTCAAAGGAGAAACGACTAGTCACTCCTCCTACTCCAGATCGGCCAAGGGAAATGTTGTTATTCAGGTTTGAGAAAAACAAAACACAATACAGAAAACGGCGTCGTTGATTTCTAGGAAGTGGAACCATCAGGAAAGTTCATTGTCTTGGAGAACATCTCTAGACGTGATGAGGCCATCGGGGATTGGAAACTCCGTCGTAAGATAGCAGGAAAGCGTGAAATCGTGTTCACTTTCCCACGTGAATTCACTCTTCGTGCTCAGAAGAATGTGAAGATCTTTGCTCGTGGTCAAGGTATTCACTCCCCACCAGACAGTCTAGTGTACGACGTCGAAGACTCGTTTGGCACCGGAAACGACGTCGTTACTTCTCTCTATAACAAAGAAGGAGAGGTAAGCAACTATAAATCACTAGGGTCAAGCTTACGTACGTGGTTTCAGGAACGTGCTTCCCACAGCCAACGTGCATCGCATAACTAAAAACGGAATCAGTTCAACCCTTCGAAGCTATTCAGTGAATTGACTCTGAATTATTATCGCTTGCCTCTCTTTTTCTCTTGATTTTCTTAATTTTATAAGTCTGAATCTTGACACAAGATACACTTGTTCTCATCATTTCCGTTTAGCCATTCCTGTATCATACTTGAAATAAATGCAACAACTATTCATAATTTTCCCGTGAGCCGCCAAAACAAAACTAGAATTTTCGGTTTCTTCAGACGAAAAGTTTTCCTTTTGGCTAACCTTTTTAACCCCGGCATATGTTTTAATTTCTGTAATTTTCTTTTTTTACCCTGTTTCTAACATTGGTTTCAACTTCTATAAACTGCTTTTCTCTTAAGTTTGCTTGGTTTTTCTTAAAATGGGTATTAAGTTTATTTCGGGAAAACTGGGATAGACAAAGTGGGAGTAATGAATGCACAGGGACAGAACAAAGTGACATACAAAGCGATAGTACAGAAAAAGTGATTCGTGGGAAAACAAAATTATTTCCAGAGTCAATTAAAAGGGATGCGGTAAGGAATGAAAAGTTCTTGAGTGTGGTTTGAAGGGAATTAACTGAAAAGATAAAGCCGATAGCTTGACACGTGAATCGACAAAAATACACAGATATTATGAGGAGATGAAGTAATTATTCAGGCAATAAGCGTTTGTGGGGTGGAAGTTCCAGTCGACGGACAACCCAAATCAAATGACGTTTCCGAAAGTTCGGAATTCTCGTCTCCTCCATTCTCATCTTGTTTTTTGAATTCCGTCAATTTCTTCAGCAACTCTCTTTCGGTCTCCTCGACACGTTTGATATCACTGAAAACATAATAATACAATCATTTGATTTTGGTTTTTCTCAAAAGTGCAAAACAAATTTTTTTTCTGATTTTATAGTCGAATTTGCAAAAATTGGATCGAAAACTTGAATTCGGTCGGTAAAATGTCCTTGATAAGAAAACAGTAGTGGGGGCAATCAGCCGAACACTCAACGTCAATACACACGAAAAAAATTGGTCACGTGGATAGTTTATTTCTTGGAACGTCACTTACCTATTAGTTTTGCTAATAGCTTCCTTGGTTGCAGCCAATGATGCTTTCAGTTTATGGGATTTCTTCAACTCAAGTTGATATTGTTGAGGCCAGTTGGCAGAAATCATTGGCTTCAGGATTGCACGAAGATTTTTCTGAATGTGCTCATATTACAAAACCATACAAAACGGCTATTCATTACCTGTTGTTTCAGTAGTTGACGAAGTTCTTCTTCTTGAACAAGATAGTCGGCAATTTCTTGTTGATTCATGGTCTCCGATAGCTTCTTGACATCAGCTCTGAAATTTCAAACTGGAATTGAGAATCAGTTTTTCAACCTTAAAACTCACCTCTCAAAGTTTTCAAAATCTTCTTTTTGTGGAAGTGTAGCACCCATCATGATATTCTTTTTCTCCATGACTGACATGTAGTCTAAAATCGAAAAAATATATACTAGAAGAATTGATCGGATGATGAACTATCCGGTCATGTCTTGTGCGTGATTACTATATGTCAAACAGGGCGGCCTATTCATTCTCTTTCAGAAAAATAACCAGTGGTGTCTGATTGACAGATTCAATTGTATGAATCTCGTTCAAAATAATAGTTGCAGACAAATTTTTTGATGTCATTCTATTCTTATTTTGAAAAGACCAGAGATTTTTGAAAATTTCACTATTCTCTACTGAAGTAAAAATGGAAAGTGACGAAAATTGAACTACTCTACCGAATGACCGAATGAATGTGAGGGCAGAGGCATTGATGGTTTTATGGGGCTGAGAAAATGGTATTGGGTTGGTTTTGTCGAGGTTAAAATGGGTGGAGTGAGTTTATCTACAAAGTAAAATCCAGTTGAGTTTTGGTCTGAACTTTAATTGGGAATGAATAGGCGGTAGACATTGAAAAGAAAGAACGATCGAACAGACGAAATACACGTTTTCCTCTCAATCATAAAGACAAGAGAAGCGGTCAATACAGGGAGGTTATCGAGACTTATGTAAGAAACAAAAAAGAAAAAACGGTCTTTTGTTGACACTGATTTGCACTTTTCCGGGGGGACGCTACTTCCGTTACGACTATTTCTCTAACAAAGTAAAAATGCAACTAAAATTCATTCGAATTTGAAACAAGAGGAGATGCATGACAATTTGGAAAGATTTGAAGAAAGCGGTAACAACAAAATTTCAAAAAAACGAAAATTGTGAATCACTGCCAATGTTATAAAAGACGTGAAGTGAATCAGTATTGCAAATCATAAGATCTATTTCATGAACCATCAACATGAATGCTATATCTAGAATGTTCTCCTCTTTCTGGATAATCCAGACCATAAACAAATCACATTTAGAAAACTATCAAATCACTTTTGATAAAAAATGTATCAATGGTTAGAAACCCGAGCGATATGTGCGGCCACTTCCTTTGGTTGGCCGACATTTCTTCACTTCCTCGATAATACAGGCAAAAAAAGTGTCGACCGGTATAAAATTGCGTCGTTTAGTTCAGTTTACAAGACCGGCGATGAAAAAAAAGGAGTAATCCGATTTCGAATGAGCGAATCGGGTGTGAAGCAATGAATTTATAAGAGATGACATATATCAATATATATATCTTACCTGGTGGCGGAGGCCGTCTGGTGTTTCGTCCGAGAGTGCCAGTGACACCACCTGCCGAAGCGTAAGTTGGCAACGAACTAGTGCTTCTTTGTCCATTTTCAAGCTGCTGGCCCGCCGCACTTCTTCCTTAATTGGCTTTTGTTGTGTAAAATATGTTGCAGTTGGGGTGTTAGTATGTGAATTTGAGAGAAAGAGGTGGTAAGAGGCAAGAGGTGAAATTGTGGGAAGGAGGAAAAGCTGAAGAGAAACAGAGAAGATGTTGAATGAGACGAAAATGGTATGCTAGATGGCCACAACAAATAATAGTGTAAAGGTCGTGCGTTACAAGCGAGTCGAATGAAAAATTGGTTATGGTTTTCTGTGGTCTCTGTCTTTTTTTGTCATTATGAATGGCTATTTGGCTGAATTCCTTATTACACAATTCGTTTATTAGTGCCAGTACATACCATCTCCTCTCTGTTCAATTTTTTTTCATCTAATGATCACTAGTAAGACAAAAGACTACATACATACATACCTGGTAACGAAGTGATCATACTACTCGTTGACGTCTGTTTGGGTGGAACATACGGCTTGGTTGGCTCGGGAGGCAACGTCTCGCCTACTAGATCTGAAGAAGTCATCTGGTTTGAAGCACAGAGCGAAATCGTTAAAAAATGCTGAGCAGAGAGACAAACCTAACTCACCACAAATTGCATCGTTCTGATCGACACGAAGCATTTGAAATGTGACGTTTGCGGCGTGTTCCCTCCATTTTCGTAATGTTTCAAGAGGTCGATCATTCGGTGCCAATCGGCGTTCCTGAATTAAGGTAATTTGAGGTAAGATTCAATGCGGAGGGTTGTCAATTAGTAACGATTTGGGAATGCGGTACTTAATAGTGTCCAATCAAAATTTAGCGCGCGATTGTCAAGGACTCGTCAAAATTTGAGTAAGTTTCAAATCCAACATTTTTATCAATAGAAGTTATTTCTCAGATCAATGTTTTGTTCCAGTTTATTAAAAACTACTTACAACAATCAAGCCAGTAATATTTAAATCCTAATCAGCATCTTTTATTTTCTTTGTACAAAAACTTTAATCCTCTTCACCCAACAATTATTTAAGGTTTTTGCCATTCATAAACATTTCCGATTCCACTTGAACCATAAAATTGCTTTTATCGGGCATGACTTCCTCACAATTGCTGACCTTCCAGCTTTCTCCAAAAACTGGTTTTAAGCATTGTCTCGCATTCTAATGAGCGAACCGAAAAACGACTAAGACTTACCACATTTCTATATTTTTCCACCATTACAAATCGACCTCGTTGGCTTGTGGCATGAGCGAGGGCATATATTATTTGGGAGCAAGTTGTGTTTTCTGTCACACCAGAAACACTTCGTTCCAGTCCGTCGATGTTTATTTTCAGTTCCATTCCTGTAACATTTGAGATGAACATGAAACTATGCAAAAGAAAGAACATAAAAAGTGAAAGAAAACGAAAACGGAAAGAAGAATCGGTCCGTAGAAAGTGCGATTGTGGGAAAAGATTAAAGATGATGAAGCTTTTAATCGTTTTGAAGGCGAAAATAAAACGGCGACCCCACGTACAAACATGCGCATTTGAAATATGTGAATTTTATGTATTTTTGAGATTTTTGAAAAGATAATATCAAAAATATGGAAATTTTCAAAATCTTCGCTACGATAGAAAAATGGGCATCACTATGGTTTCCTTAAGAAAAAATAATTTTTTTAAATTGTTTGTCAACGAGATTCTAATAGCTAGATATCGTAAAATTTCTGAATCAAACACCTTTCCTTGTTGACAAGGACTGACCAACCTTGCATTCACAGCTGGACATTCTCGGTATTCAAATTCCGAAATTGAAATTGATTACGTCATGAAACACGCACTTTAAGACCAGACCGCTGATAATAAAATTTGAAAACAGTGAGAGTGAGTGAGAATAAAAAATCAATTGCTTCATCAGAAAAGGCACATGAGTAATAACACGCAATACGTGATATGCATCTCATTTTCTCACTGTTTGAATCATATATGCATATGAAGAAAGACATTTATGGTATGCAATCGGAAGTTGCTATTATCTATATACACACACATCTGAACGCAGAGAAGATACATCTGCATGAATGATATCCAGGATGTGTCTGTGTTTGTAGGTGACGCAACCTGAATTTCTCACTTCTTTTCTAACCTCCGACAGAGCGAAATTCTTCTACCTGTTTTCTCAAGTCCGAGAAGGTAAAGGTTGTCCTTGGATCACATTCACAACGCACAATGAACGCCTCAATTTGTAATGTAATCGGTGAAATTTTCGAGGCTCTCGGTCTCCTGTTTGTTCTCATGCCAAGATCGGAGCGCGCGAAAAATGACACAAATGTATCCGAACACGTCGTTCGATGAGGAACTGAGAAACTAAGAAATCGAGAAATGCATTGAAAAAAAGAGGTGAGAAATTGAGGATGAAACGACCTGCGAACGTCTTGTGTCGATCAAAAATGGTTGTGAGGAAAGGTCGCTGATGATAATTGCATCAGGTAGAGCGCGTCGTATAATATCCTTACTACTACTACAAATACTGACTAGACGGATGAATGGACGGATTGAAGGACACCGCGGGTTTTTCATTTTACACATGAAATTCGAACCTTGTCATCAAGGACAACAAATTGCTGAGAGAAATGAAAGAGAGCTTGACGGGAAAAGCTTAGCAGTATCATAAACGAAAATTGCGAAAACAGGACAGGTTGATTGTGTGAAATACTATATACTTGTGTATATTTGTGAAAAAGCTGGAAGGATGATTCGAATGGTAAATATTTGTGTGCGCGAAAGTGATACAGAGAATGGTATTGAGAAGGTGAGAATAAGCATAAAACTTGTTGTGACCTACAAAGAGGTGTGATGTACAATATATTTGGTTTTCAGTGGGGAACTTGAAGGAATTTCTGTAGATTTCAGAAAAAATTAACTTTCGAGAATCACAGAGAGAAATGAAATACGCATTATTTTATTTCTAGTCAACGAGTAAAACGATGCACAGAAATATAGATGAACACCGGTTCAGCCCACAAAATAAAATAGAACGTCTTTGGTAAGTCTAAAGCTATCGAAAATTGAGTTAGACTTGGAAGACACCCAAAGTAATTGCTAAGATTTGGTTGAGGATGAATAGAAAGTGAACGAACACAATAAACAAATTTAGGAGAGCAGAAGCAAAGATGATCAGCAAGTACGCTAGGGTTATGCCCCCACCAATAGAAATGTTTCTAGTTGAACAAATAGAAAAGTATGAAAGACTCTCCGCCGCGAACTCTTTCGCACCGACCGAGTACTATTCGAATGAAGCATCTGCTATACAATTTCTCTAGATGCTACTTTATAAAAGTGCTCTCCACTAAAGAAATTGATGAGAGTCAGGGTGAAGAACTCGACGCCTGAAAGAAAGAGGGTGGACACACGAAAAGAACAACAACGAAGAAAAAACAACTAGCAAATGAGAAGATATGTGAGATAGACGCTCAAAAAGATGCACTCGTTGAGAGAGATGCTCTTCACGGCTCTGACCACCACTCCAATCAGTTTAAAACACACTCTTGATTGTGCTTACATAGATGGGTGCAGTAAGGAATCAATAATCTACTCAAAAAACAAGGGAAAAAGAGGCGATGGTGAGAATGTGGCGGGAACACACGCTTCCCCTCTTCCCTCACCGCGTTTGGTGACCCATCGGACCGGCGAGAGACCTGCACACCATAAAGACGCAGGCATGAATGGACAAAGACGAGTGATTTAATGCAAATGGTGTGAGGACGTTGCGCAACATCCGTTTGGATAATCCGTACTCTTAATGAAGAGGTTGATGATGAAGAGGGTAGTACAGTAAATATAATAATGTATTATTGTATGAGAGTGAATAGGTTCAAAATGATCCACTTATCCGGAGTACTTTATTGACAAAAGTGTTTGTATATTATGGAAGTATCAAACTTACTCGTCTTCAAATTCGTTTTTTGATTTCCAGAGTTCTTCATTCGGATTCAAAGACATTCATATAAATACAGACTTCGATGTACACCAAAACCCAATACCACATCAAAAAACACATTTTGAACTGTGATTTCTATGAAACGAATATATTCAATTTTGAGAAGAAGAACATCCGATTGAATGGAATAGAGTACACATCCTCAAACATCAATCTTATTATCTATTCGTTTGACCAGATCCCTCGATTCAAACATGCTTTGCTCTCGTTTTTCTTCACTCTCATCAATTTCTATCTTCATTCAAAGTTTTATTTTGAAAAAAGTTCTGAGTATCCATTTGAGTTAGTCCAGAGCAGATTCGTGGATGGCGGTAACTCAATTTGTCAGTCTTTTTCCATCGTATAGCTCTTCCGTAGTCATTTTACCATCGAATCTTCTTCCTTGGTTTTTATTTTTTTAGAACATTTCTTCTCACATATCAAAAATTTGCAGAGTGTGAGACTTCTGCTGGAAACACATCCAAAGAACCACTTTTGAGCATTTTGTTCTTGTTTTTTGCATGTTATGTTCGTGCTCCTACTAAGCTCAAGTTTTCAGACATACAAAGCGAGAAAGCAGCACAAAAAACGTATTTGTTCTGTTTACTGATACATTTTACATTAGTTCCTTGTTCAACTTGTACATATCTTGTATTCAATTCTCAACGAACCAATTGAAAGCATTTGTTGATTGGTGAAACTATTAAAAAAGTTTTCTTTCTCCAACTCCTGCCACTCAGCTTCTCTCAGCCAAGTTTATGACTTGACAAATGAGAAAAAAACGAGAAGAGAAGACGAGTGGCACAGTTTTTTTTGAAATTAGATAGCTCAGTATGTTGGAGTGCTCTAAACACAACTTGCTAAACTGGATCATGTTCTATGTATTCTTGAAATTTCAACCTTTGACTTTTATTCTTTTCATCTAACTGCCAGTTGTCATGACAAAGCTCCCGTCAAAATTTCGACGGTGACTGAAAACATCTCACGTTTCAATTCTATTGTCTTCGCTCCTTCACTCATAGTTTGATTCATTGACATATTTGAACATCATAAGAAAAAAAACACAGAACAAAAAAAAGTTCCTTGTCAACAATTTCTTCAGTCTCTGGATACACTCGGTAGATTTGCATAATAATGAAATAAGAAAAAAGGAAAAGGAAAAAGAAAAAAACAGCTGTGATAAACAGCGTAAAGAAACCTGAATCAGACACCCAGAAGCAAAAGAAAAACCCACGGATTCTTGTCCGGTTTCCGTTTTTCTCTTAAAACTCAGACTCTTTTCAAGTATTCAGTTTAGTTAGTCATTTTTCCCAGAACATATTCACAGATGATATCATATAATATTTATTTCCCAAAGTTCTCATTTATAATAACACCTTAACATGATCTCCTGAGAATACTCTAATTCTTACTCTTTGTTTCTATGTGTCTGAAAATATTGCCGTCTGCCCACTCGTTGATAACCAGTCTCCCCGAATTCAGTGTTTGCCTTCTTGACTGTTTTTGTTCGATAACAACAAAGAGCATCTATATATAAATTCTTCTCCCTTTCTTATTTTCTTCCCATTATTCATGTTCCCACATCACGTCATTTGTTGCCCTTATATTCTGAATATTTCCAGATTGGCAATGAATGTCGAGATCCCTTCAATGCTTGTGACAAACGACGACGAGGAGTCCGTAGAGGTTGAAATGGATAAGGTAACGATTTCAGACATTTGAGAGTTTTCCTCTCCATTTTTGAAACCTGATATAGGGAGGTCATGAGAATGGCTCTGCAACTACTGAAAACAATCGAATAACAAAACACAAACAAGAAGAACATTTCTATAAAATTTCTAGAATATAAGAATGTGAAGTTTCTAGACAACATGATCATTTACTTTTTGAACAGGACCTCCGCTAACGTAAGCCCTACGTAGGTGTCTTTCTGTTGACCAAAAAGATCTTCCCAAAGGGAATTCACAAATTCTCCAGTTCACTGACTTTTCCTCTTTTCTTAAAGCTCTGCCTAGCCCTCCTTCTTTTTTAGATTTATGATTTTTGAAAAAGTAATTTCACATTCAGAGAATGACGTGAATTAATAAGAAGAAGATAGACAAGTTCTGCTAATTTCTGCTTCTCTCATGGTACTTCATTTGTTCCACTCTTTTCCAGTATTTCCACATAAATTCTGAAGTTTTTTTTTCATCTGACATCATTTGCATTTATGTTTGCCAAAACAATTTCCATATCCCATTACTCAAGTTTAGTGTGTTCTGAACTGACTCCCAAAAAACTTGACCCCACTCTCTCGTTTCCTGCTCCGACTCGAAGAAAAAACTCATTCCGTCACGTCTTTTTCTATTTTCACTTCTACTTCCTATCTGGGTGGAAGAAAATAATAGGGCCGAAGATGAATTCTTGTGTACTGCTCTTTAGTCTCAAAAATTGCCGAGTTTGAAAAAAGAGCTGCTTTTTCCCCTTCAATTTCTGCGAGGGACACTCCTTAAAAAGCAAAAGCAATTGATGTAAATGAAATGAAAAGAAAAAAACGAAGGAAAAGCTCAATGAGAAATAAAAGAAAAAGGAGGAGGTCGCGTCAGCATGTAGACCCAGACCGCTCTCTCTACGTCACAGCTCAAAGTGAGAAACGAGGGGGTGAATGTTGAAAGCAGAGAGATAGTAGACATCGTTTTTTGAAATTGCTTCTCACTTCCCATATCATCAGCACAAGTTCTGATCATCTGTTCGAAGGCTGATATCCAGATGCTCTGAGACTTCTTTTCTGAGGTTTTTGCTCTCAGGAGACCATGAGTCAATTGGCTTGTTATAATGGGCTCTCTTTCTAGAAATTTCGGCATTCTGTCTTTCTAGCCTCCCATTTCACATCATCATTTATTCATATATTTATTTATCTTTTTTCCTGCAGCTTAGCTCAGCCCACTGAAACGTTCTTTACTCTTCATTCAAGAGAATCCAATTTCTCGGAAGCACTCAAAATGTACTCGATAACTTCATTTTCATAGAAATAAGATAAACTACATTTTATTCTATATCTCTTTTCTTTTTTTGTCAATTTACTCTATCTGAGAAAAAAGGTTTCCAGATGACCGAATCCAATGTTGTTTTGTTTTGTTTCTTTCTTACTCTCTCCCGCCCCATTAATCCTTGAATTTCTTTCTTTTTGGATTACTTCCTTGTCTTCAGATGAGAATGAGAACATGAGAAAAGGAAAACACTTGGGTTAGGTTCCAGTTTCTTTGCAGGTTCTCAAACAAAAGAAGACAATAAGACAACTAGGACATACTCCATTCTCGTAGCCATCTACTTACACTTACTATTGTTTTTAGGCAGTCTTCGCGGCACCTCCTTCTTTTTTTCAGGAGTGACGTTTTTCCTTTTTTTGCTTTCTTTTCCTTCCCTGAACAAACATTTAGTCTGTTTTTTGTCTCAGCGGTGGGTGCTCTGCTTTATTTATAAACGTTAAGCTGACCTCATTTGTGTTTACTTTTTTTGACTTGCACATTTTGGTTTCTCCTAGAGAACATTTGGTGGGAAGCGGAAGTTTCTTGGAAAGAAAAGTTAGAGAGAGTGAGTTGGATTTCGAATTCCTCAATTTCCAAAACTTTTGCATTTTTCATGACTGTGACGATAGACGATTCTCTGGGGGCTAAATTTTGGAAACGAATGGCTCACGTTCTACGACTCGTGTGTATTTCAAAACAAACTCCTTCCGGTTGTGATATGTCTGAGACTGACTCATTTTCATTTTTTTCATTTTATTTCTCTTCCTCCTGTCATATTCTGTTTTTCTGTACTAGTTCCCTTGCTGGGCTCTTCTTTTTTGCTGCAAGGGATTTCCTAGAAATTTCCGAGAAATTCTTTAGAAATTCCTTGGAAATTGGGAGCATCCGACGAATACTCTTTCTCTCTTTCACTTGCATTCCTTTCTTTTCATAATTTCATTTTCTTTCTGAAAATAATTTTATTTCGTGACGTCTCTTTGCACCAGACAATAGGATCCAACGAACCAACCAGATAGCTCTTCTCTATTTAAAATACTTTTTTCTTCCTGATCTTTCATAAATTTAATTCCAGATGGTTATCCATTGTGCTTCCCATCGTTCATCAACAGCCAGCGCATTTCTCATGCCAGATTTTACCAACCAAGATATTATATTAGAGGATAAATACGAGTACAATGATTCTTTGGACGCTATGATTGGAATGGGTGCATTCGGAGCAGTTTTCAAAGGACACGTCAAAGATTCAGATAATGTGGTATTGAAATTTAATGCCTCTCTTCTTTCGTCATGTGAATAGTTTCAGGTTGCCATAAAAAGAATGCTCAAAGTGCACGTAAAAGAAAGTGAATTGAAGATGATTAAGTAAGTTCTGAAATGTGATGATGGTTTTTGACAATTCAGATTTTCAGGGAACTACACAGTGAATACTTGGTCGGTGTCCTTGACATCTGCAATTTTGACGATTTCTATTGTTGTCTCATCATGGAACTCTGTGATTGTGATCTCGACCATCACATGCGGAACATCTCGGAGAAAGGGAGATTGAATGCGTCAAATTTTAGGCACGTTTTTAAGATGCTTTGCATAACAGATCGAGTGGATAAGCTTGAGATAACAGAAGAGTAAACATGTTTTGATTCTTGTAGAAATAAGGGGAAAAGGGAAAAGAATAAGGAAGTTGAATTTAGGAGTGAATGCGTTTCTCTTTTTTCTGGAACCAAACTTCAAACCAGAAATCACTCAACTGTCTGCTTTCAGACTCCTTCTGGATAACATCGCTCGTGGATACAAAGCTCTTTATGAGTTGAAAATCGTTCATCGAGACATCAAACCACAAAACATACTGATCACTTATACGGATGCATCGAAACAAATTGCCTGCGCCAGGATTACCGACTTTGGTGTGTTTTGTGTTTCGAAAATGTTTTTTGTGCTTTCAAACTAAATGGAATTCAATCAGTTTTCAGGTATTGCAAGAACTCTGGACGATGAAGGAGAGGAGTTGTGCAACGTCGCTGGCACATTCTATTACATGGCTCCAGAAGTCGGGGCGAATCTGTTAAAAACCTGTCAGTATGATTCAAAAGTCGACATGTGGAGCATTGGATGTCTTCTATATCAATGTGTAACTGGAGAGGTGAGCTTATATTTTTGTTTTGATTATGTTTTTCGAGTTCTTTTCAAGGACAGGGATAAAATATGTCCCCCAAGAGACCTCGTTGAAGTGGATGATGTGGAACGAAAACTGTGACGTAGATAACTTCATATTCCACTTTTCTTTTGCAGGTCCCATTCGACGAGTGCAGTCTTTGTAAGCTTTTCCTTTATGTGGCGGGGGCCAATTTCGACGCCTACGACCCTCCCGAGTTGCCTGTTGAATTGAGTCAAGAGGTTTCTGGCATCATCCAATCACTTCTTCAACTTGACACCACTCAACGATGTACGCCTACTCAGTTCTACAACAAAGCAATCACTTGGAGTCAACAAATTTGTTAATTGTTTTTTTTTCAGTCATTCCCTTAAGAAATTTCCAATTGTAGTCAACAGAACTAAGTATTATCTCATATCTCTTCACGTAGAATTATCCACCTTCTAAAATTTAGAAAAAGAGAAAAAAAGTTCGGGTTGGAAATGTTTTCGAACTGATTATATTCCAAATTGTGTCAATAAAATGTTCATTGAATTTTAAAAAAATAGAAAAAAGCAGACAACACAAAAGAAAGGGAGATCAGAGATGTAATATCTGTCAAACTGAATTTAAAAAATATAAGAGAAACATGAAACTGAATGAATCCGTGATGAACAGAATGTAGTAATCAGGATAACCTATTAAAATAAAAAAGTAATGTAATTAATCACCGTCGGTTCACTTTAATCATAACCGTACTAAAACGTGTTCATTGTTATCAAGATCTTATCTATCAATTCATTGCGTGATTCTCATATTGTCCTTCCCTTCTCTTTCTCTCTTCAAAGAGGCCAAGTCCTTTGTGACCAGTTGCAATGGATCAAAAGTACGATTGTAAGTATGCGAAAACGATGGAATTGGACTGCCCACTAGTCTCCATAATCCTTCCCGAGAACTCAACTCAACACACGACAAGTATGGTGTGTTTTGGAGTAGATAGTAGAAGTCATCAGTTGATCTGATATCACCACCAACCAACTGTCGAGTACACGTTTCGAGGGAAGCACCATGAGCCACAATTAGAATGTTTCCTGAAATACATTTACTTCGACATTTCACTTTATGACATTTCGTGACATGACATGACATCAGGTACTAGACTTTTCTACGCGTGTTTTGTTTTTCTGGGACTGTGTTTTGACAATCACGAGAAGTATCAGTATCTCAACGATAAATCATATTTTTTTCAAGAACTTTCCAATTCGTCATATTTCAGAATCTCAAAACATCTGAACAACAAAACATGAAACTTTACATCTGCTTACCTTCAGGGTATTCCGCAAGCAGTTTGTTCATGGAACTGAAAGATCGTTGATAGTAATCCACCATTGTTTCACTCATACGCAATTCCTTGTCTGTATAGCATGGTACATAGTTTTCTTGAACTGGATATCCCAGTTTCTTCAAATCTTTCGGTGGAATCCAACACGGTTTTGCATATTTCGCCCAAGCCATCCATTCATATAGTCCGGGCTCTACTGAAAACTGAAGCCGCTTATCAAGGCCTGAAATAAGTTTGTGTAAAACTATGTCAAAGAGAACTTTTTAAAACATTACGCACCCATTCCTTTCAAAAGACCAATTGTCGTTTGAATGCATCTCAGAGCTGGAGAGCAGAAAACGTGATTGATCTCGATTCCGTTGTCTCGTAGAGCACGTCCTGAACAATAAAAAAATACTCGTAAAGTTTTTTGAAGTAGTTATTGAATATTCGATGTTTCATAGTAATGAGATTGCTGAAATATTTTCTATCCGGAACGTAACAAAATTTCAGAAAAATCACTCACCGGTTAGTTTTGACTGGAGATAACCAATTTCAGTTAAAGGTGTGTCCGCATGGAATCCTTGCCATCCATCAGGTCTTTTTGGAAGAGTTCTTGGAAGATTGATATCAAGTGGGCGGTATCTGAAACACATTTTATTATATTTTTAAATTCATAATTACGTTTCTCATACCTTCCTCGACTGTCAAAAGAGTTAATCCAAAGTCCAGATTTTCCAAAAGCGAAATCGCATCTTTCACCATGACGGATAATGAATACTCTCCGTTCCGGCATTGTTCTGAAAAATAGAAATAAATACAACGGATTACTATGAAATTGAAAACGAACACTATTAAAAGTGTATATGTAATAATATTTGAAAGTGAATTGAAATGAAATGCGAAATATGAAAAGGGAAACAATAAAAGAAGATGCGCAAGGATAGAGATAGTACAAGGTATAGAAGAGACAAAAAGAGAAAAAGAGAAGAAAACAGTGGAATCGAACCTGAATTCGGGTGGATGCGTGCCAATAACTTCGACAAGCCGATTCACCAACCAGTACAACACACAGTTGAACCCAAACAACTGACAAAATCTCAAGGACGATCAATAGAGTAGCGAGACGCGTCAATTGTGAACAATGACTTGCAAAACCAAAAGACAACGCGATGAAAAAAACGCTTTTGATACTGATAAGAAACTATTCATACTCCGTAAGGAAATGGCATAGTAAAAGTAGCAACGTTGATTGCAATTCGTGAAATAGTGTATTTATTTTTCAGAAATCGAAAGAAATTGGTTTGACCTCGGTGTTTGGACAAGACAGAATGGGGCGTGGAACAGGAACCAAATTGGACGAATTCACAAAAAATCTAACGAGCGCAACATAATTGAGTTGAATTCAAAAGGCACTTTTGCAGTGGTCAATTGAAAAACACCTGAAGACTGGTCAAAAGTGTAAACATTTTGATTCTCGAAATCCGGTTGCTCAGAAAATCAATGAACTTTTATTATTTGATGAATGAATTCGAGAAAATAAGGTTTTTGCAGTCTCAATGATTACTTTGTAAAAATGCTGCAGTTTGATCATTGAATTCTGCCAAACAATATCTTTCAAATAACAAGATTTGTCACTTTTCAATTTTTTAAATTGACCAACTATGGATGGATATATAAAGCTGTGAAAGAAACGGAAAAAGACAATACGAGCGGTTGGTAGGCCGGGTTTTGTTTGCTGAAAGAATTCAAAACTTTCTCTAGTGCTGGTGCTCTACAGCCGCACCGCATTTAACAAATAACAAACAGTAAAGGAAAGAATGGACATCTGCGTTCCATTTTTCAGAAAAAAGGTTGAAAGCAAAAAAACTGAATTTAACAAGTTTATATATCATGGCAACAAATGTCAAGACTATGGGAAAAAGTGAGAGAAACAATGGGTGACAATCAATGGGGACGACCCGTCAACAATGGGGAATTTTAAAAGTTCGGCGGAGCAACAGGAATATATATGTCAAGCAGTGACAGGATTATGAAATCAAACAGGAAACCGTAAGAAAAAAGACAGACAAATCACATCTAACACAATCAACTTCAAATATGCATTATTATTACTTCTAAACGTGTAATTCTCTAGAAGAGATGTTCTTCTTCCGGCCAGTTCTCCCACGGAGCTCTCTTCTGATGATGAACCATTGGAGCGTCGTTTCTCTCAACTGGAAGATTCAACTTGATAGTGCCTCCCTCCTCTAGGTGGTCTCGGAAGTAGCGTCTGGAATAAAACATATTGTTTCGAGGGTTTTGTCCGATAAACGCTTAACAATTCATTAATTTTCTATACAATTAGCGAAATTGTTTGGTCTAAAAGTTGCTGGGAGTTGATGGACCATCTTCCTGAATCGTGGAGCATAAGGTTCTTACCCAGTGACAGGAGCGATATATACACATGGAATTTCCGCACGATCCAACGACTCATCGGGTATCATGTTGACGTAGTACTGACGGAATCCGAATTCTGGAACTAGATAGATGTAGAGTCAACCCAAGTACTTCGAAGGATTACCATAATTTTGTGAATCAGTCACCATAACCACAGAAGCACCTGCTTTCTCTCCGTTAATAGCTTTCACTGTGAATGAGCAGTCTCTGAAATAAGTTTTTGTTTCATTTTAAGTAACATAATGAAAAAAATACCCTCTCTCCATGAGAATGACTGTCGGCGCGTAGATTTCGTTACGGAGAGGATCGCATCCATTGATTGGATCAGCGAGGACCATTTCCAAATTCTGAAACAAAATTCATATTGGAGTGTCATTTCACGCACGTTTATATTGCGTCAGAGGTTTCAAACACCAAATCTATCTTGAAAAATGTTCCATCAGTTTTTATTCAGAGATGTATCGATTTTTGTCAGCTGATGAGTCATGAGCACTAATTTTCTACAAAATTTTTGGGCAAAATGCTAAATACCTTCAGAGTCTTGTTGGCACCATCCGGAAAGTGTGTTCCAAGCATGAAAGCGTGTTTCATTTGATAAGTGTAGGCAAGCATATACGGCTCTGTGACTGTGAAGAGAAGGTTGTCTTGATTAACTGAAAAATGAATTAATTTCCTAATTTTTCCATTCATTGGCGAAGAAACTGACCGACTTCTTCATATTCCCGAGGAATTTTGGCAATAACTGATCCAATAAATAGAAGGAAACAAAATATCCACCCGCGATGTTTCATTTTCCCCGGAAATAGTGAATCAGATGGAAGAAATCATGCGTTGGAAAATAGAAGAAAATACATATAGGACGGATGGTGCAAACACCGCGACGGCAAAATGCACACATTGTGGTTGCTACTCACCGCCTAAGGCGATACGCGTTCCTTCGTTGCCAGGTGACAAAATGTGTGACTTGCATGTTCCTGAGAAATTCGGGAAGAATCAATAGGCTACGACGTCTTGACAAAACCAATTTGTTTTGCGAATGAATAACATGTGGCTTTGAGAAATACAAACGGGTAAAACGAGGGAAGACATGTGGTGAAGGAGAAATCTAATGGAGGAAGGAGCGATTTCCTTGTTGAATCATAAAAAATAGAAAGGTTTTGCTGGTGAAAGGAAGAGTAGGATCAAAATTTGTTCTCAGCGAGCTCCCAATAAAAAAGAAGCAAGAATGCGCCAAAATGAGTAGAATTATGTGCAGTGGATAACTTCAGGAAATGAAAGCAGACAGCTCAATTACCTT
Organism: Caenorhabditis latens; assembly: GCA_002259235.3. Taxonomy (NCBI): domain Eukaryota; kingdom Metazoa; phylum Nematoda; class Chromadorea; order Rhabditida; family Rhabditidae; genus Caenorhabditis; species Caenorhabditis latens. The sequence goes on along the minus strand of CM056097.1, from coordinate 14,073,235 downwards.
TGAGATTTGGATTTTTTGATGAAAGAATTAGTTTAAGTTTATTTCAAAAGAAATTCATTGTCGCCATTCATATACAATGATACTTTGGCATCTTTGTTGAAAATTAGAAAATATAAGACGGTTCCATCACTACGATATTCCCTGTTCTACCAAAAAATATCCGGACGAATGAAAACTTTATAAGTTAAATATTTATTCATCAAGGTTATGTTCGTATCAGATAATACAGAAATCAGATTAATATTTCTCTTCTTCCACCGCGGCACTTCGTATAGTGTTCATGATGCGATTTTCAGTTTTGATTGTTTGCGCGATCACACATAACTTTTTGCTCTGCTTGGAAGATGTAGGGAGAGTAGCAAAGAATGGGTACTTGTTGACGTGTTGCAGCTGAAAGTAAAAAAATATTCGTTAAGATTATTAAAACTTGATCTACCTGTGCTTTGTTGCAGAGACTTCTCTCTTTTTCATCAAGTAGGGGTATTGGTTTATCCTGACGACACAAATTGTAAACTGGGCGATCAAGAGGATCAGTGCTGAATCAAAATACTTTATCTTCAATCAACGACACTTATTTATACTTACGGGTCCCCTGAGTTAACATGATCAATCAATGGAACCGTCCCGATGACAACCGGAATACTCAAATCTATAACATCCATTCCATTCGATCTCACTTTAATGGCGAATGTATATGTGATCGCTAAGATTCTTTGCATGTTTGATGACGAGGAGATTGATTGTCTCGACTTTTGACTTGTCAAGGATAATCTGCCGAGTTGCGACTTGCGTCGAAGTTGGAACTTGTTTCCGTCCAGCTGTCCAGACCGGAAAAGAATCGGAAGTGGAGTAGATGGAGCGGTGCAGGGAATATGTACTTTTTTGTCGATCTTATTGACACAGCCTTCTTCAATATACATTGCCATCAGATCTTCTTGGATTAAATGATTGTCCACAGTTGCATTCTAAAAGTTTCGATCAGTTTTGCTGAATCAGTAAATATCTTATACCTCAACATCTTCCTCCACATCATTCCCAAATCTTGTGTTTCTCATAAGACAAACCGATACCTTCTCGATCCTTCGATCGCTTTTGTTTTCTATTTTCCCTGAAAAAGACCACACATATCGAGACAAAGAAGGATACATCAATACCAATAAACGGGATGGCCTCGCCACAAACAAATGCGCTTCTCTCAAAGGTCAGGTGAAGTCTTATATGGCCGCCAGTGCAAGCAAACCATCCAAACTTCCGCTGCTCAAACTCGGTTTTTGGTTCAAACCATGTTTTTGAGATCTTGTTGAGATCCAAAGACTCAACTACCGTGATACCACGAACAGCTTTCACGAGACTTGGGGTGCCAGCTGAATATGGACTTTTGGGTAGCAAAGATCTCAGTCTGGCGTTTTACCTGCAGTTTTGTATTCCATGGTGCATTGAATAACATATTGAATGTATCCCTTTGAGCTGTAAACAGAGGTTGGAAGCTGATCCGGAAGGGTTTCCTGTACAAAAAAAGCTATATTCATACATCTTATTTTCTAGAGAAACAAAAACCTCAATAGCTATAGAATATTCCGGTTGCGAAACCACAAGTGGGTGAGATATAACATTCGAGAACTTTTTCATATACGTCATGTTTTCTTGTAACAATTCATCTTTCTGAAAGTAACAGAAATGCATCCAAAAGCAAGGATTTGTCACAAACCTTTCCTTTGCAATGGATTTTACCGTACCCGTGGAATAGAATACGGAGTGATGTGATTTCAATTGACCCATCAGAAATTTTCAAGTTGAGTTTTCCTTGAATGGTGTCACCCCAGCTATAGCAAGCATCCTTTTTGGATAACTCCAGCATACACTCCAGCAGATTCTCTTCACATGACAACTGCGGCTAAAAGTGTGGCGTAAAATAAATTATAATAACCAGTAGTAATCCATGAAAAGCCCATCTAACTTACCGTATGCAACATCGTTCACCAGAAAAAATCCGAGACAAAATAGGAATGACTAATATTGAGTTCAGTAAAAAAATAAAGAGCTCTTACGGACTCTGCTTGAATATATCTTGTGTGTCATGCACCTATGGTTTGTGACAAATAAGTTCCGGTGATTATGTAAGAAGAGGAGGGCCAGCGGTCCAGCTCGTGTGGTCCAGAATCGGAAGTGGCCACTCTTGTGAAATAAATGACTGATTCAGTAGTGTACAACATTACCATGGGATAGGTTAAGACCACAATGATCACACTTCCTGTACTATGCAACGAAATGAGCATGTCTGACTTTTGAGCTAGATCGATGTGGGCTTTTGACCCATTTATTATCTGGTTGTCAATCATTCAAAACTATTACTTCTGCAGTTTTGGTAATAAAGAAAGAGAATAATGATAGGGCAAACAAATGATTGGAACAGAAATGAAAAGACACATGTGTACTATATTTTATGGACCTCTCTGGGCGACATGATAAGGAAAACAAGATTACTAAATAGCAGAACGCATGACATTTATAGTTTATTTGTTGGATTACGAGACTATTCCGATAATGTGGTGGAGACGAAGGTGAGTGATATTTTGTATGTAATTCCAAAAACTGTTTTTCTTAATCTTGTGATACTTTACAATTCGTCTATTAGATACTGTGTGAACCAAGTCATTCCAATTACCAAACGACCTTGCTCTCTATCCTCTTCTTCTCTCCCATTTCCTTCGGTTCGATTTCCACTCTCCCAATAAAAACCGTACTTCAAAAGGAGAAAAAACGGATGGCGACAGAGTTTTGAAACGAATGAACGCACGAATGTTTGATTCCATATCAAGCCGCTTTCTCGCTCATTTCTCTTTCTTTCTCCCCAGCGGCGGCCGAAACAGTCTCAAACAAAAAGCTGTACAGTCTTTTATGGAGAGACTTGTGAGAGATGGGAGGTCATCACCTACACCGCTTATCTACCTATTTGCACAACCCCGTCCGTGCGTCAACTATCTTGCTGAGCTTGTCTCGGAGGACCGCACTCTTAATTCATCTGATCCCCTCTTTTTTGGTTATTGGCGCATGTTCCTATGAAGTTGCATCCTTTTCTGAAACCACCCATGTAATGCCGTGTGAAGTTTCCGCCTACATCTTCTTATCCATCTCTATGCGGTCTACTGATTGCCTAATTCACTAATCAAATCTGTTCCTAAGAGCTTTTCTCTCTTTTCTTCATTTTCCAGTTACTTTCTTCTCACTGTATTATGCAACCTTTCTTCCAACCTATCTTCAATGTTTTTCCTAAGTGCAAACAGGCCAAAAAGTGGTTAGATGGTAAGAACGCGTCAGACGAAGACGACCTACTTTTCCGCTTCAATTTGCAACTAGTACTTCCGCACGCTACGCTCTCCTCTCGTACCTTCTCGTATTTCATTAGCCTCACACCTGTCTCTGGTTTTTTGTTTCTGAGGATCTCACTTACATATATTATTTATATGTTTTATTTAGTGAATTGAAGCTCTATTTTATATTTACTCAATTTTAAGGAGAATTACTTTTATTCAGAGGTGTAACTGTTACTCTTTCATTTTCAAAGAACATCTCAGACTATGACGTTATTTCCTATATATATCCCATCTTGAACAAGCAACTCACAGGTCAAACACTTTTTTTTCGAACACTGAACCTGCTTTTGTCTTCTTTGTTTGCCAATTGGCCCTATGTGACTCATAATCGGGCCAGTTGGAAAGGTAGAACATCATTCAAAATGAGGCAAGGACCTGCATCCATTCCGCAATCAGCTGAACGTCAAGTCATATTTCTTTCCAAATGTTTCTAATCAAGTCGTTCTTCTTCTTCTTTTTTTTTCCTAGGAAAACATGATCATCCTCTTTTCAGACTCCAGTTTTTTGTATCAAAAGAGAAGCAGCTATAGGCAACAAAAACGATTTGATCATTTTCCTTCATTCTTATCACATTATCGATTGTGGATTCACTCCTCTTTTTGCGGCGTTTTTTTTTCGTACCCTTCATCCAGTGAATAAATATTCTGATCATATGGATGAATGAACGATTGAATGACGTCTTTTGAGGTGTCCTATATTTTTAGTCCTCTGTTTCTTCAAAAAGGAAAACAGAAGACGTTCGGACTAGTTTGGAAGTCGCGAAGTGAGAAGTAAATGACCAGTTTCTGTGTGCGTTCAGTTCTGCCAGTTTTCACCGGATTTTGAATAGAAACGAAATGCCTCGAAAAGCTTCAATCAAAATTCGGACGACGATCGTCGAGAAAGCGATGAGACGACAAGTCTCCGGTGAGAATTGGCGAATCCTACTCGTTCGCCATCGTTGAGGAACATGTCTAAATCCGCTTTTATGAAACGAATACAAAAACGGATCACCATCCTCTTTTGAAATCCTCGCGCCAATCCGTCCATTATACACTGACTGTAAAACGACTCATCGGCCCGCACTGCTAGTAGTCCGCATCCTTTTTGACCTCTAGTACCCTTAATATACGGTCAGTTTTGCATATATATCCTCCTCATCCTCTCTACCTCCTCACTATCCTCTTCTCCGTTGTTTTCTTTCTGTGGCCATATGGCGATCTCACCATTTGACCCTTTTTCCGCGCATCTAATCATTAGTCATCTGCTCGTTTTCCTCCACTGGTCCCTTGTTTTCCTATCATCAGATCTTTACACTAACGACATCTTTTTCTTTTGGTAGGTGACGCTCATCCGTTCACATCATTCATCTTTTCCAATGTTTTCGGTTTTCCCGATGTAAACTTAGCAAACACAACTTGAAATTTATGTTTTAAACTGCATAGTGATTGTGTCAGACAATTTATGATTGATGCGATCCATTATTTGTTGAGTTCTCTTTTTTTCTACAAGATATTAATCAGACACACTCTATCACTCTAGATCTCTTCTCAAAAAGATCGGTGTCTTTGAGGTACAGTAATTATGAAATGAATAATTAACTAATGAACAATCGAATAATGGCATCTCAAAATATATTAATTGGTAATATTGAAACATTACACACCGTTTTTTTCCCTTCATGCTTTCTGATCATTCAAAAGATATCCTACCATTCCATTTAGATTTTCATTCTTTATTCACCCCAATTTGCATATTTAATCTTTCTTAGTGTCGTTCTTAATACCACAATTTGCATACAAATCTCGTTCTAACGTTTGTCATTTTTCTTCGGTTCAGCTCACACCAATTTTCTACTGTCTCCCATTTTAGTCATTCACAGGTTACTTCAACATTTGTGTGAGTAAATGGTTTCTAAGCGCTATATCTTTCCGTATAGAGAAGATCTTAACAATTTCCTCTATTCAAAACGTTTTTTTACGTCTGTCCGTCGTCTCAGCCATCCGAATCGTACGAGCCAGGCCGTTGGCATCAACTGGTTGTTCGTCGTGTTCTACGTGTTTGAATTCATCAATCAACCGTCATAATATTATAGACGCGCCGTGAGACATGTTGATTCTTTTCTTTACCAACTGCTAATTGTTTGGCCTCTTCGAAAGCGTCAATTAGAGTTATCCGAACAGAAATGTTTTCGTGAGGGCCACATTCCCTTCTTTCTCTCCCACCCGTGCACTAATCAACATATTTAGAGGTTAACCTCCTCCGTTCGTCTCGCTTTTTCCCACCATATACGCTTATGTTTGCTAATTATTGAGCGGCTCATTTGGTGGGTGTGGCGGTGGTGTTGGTCCATGCTTCACTTCGGTCAAATTATGACCTTCCATTCTATTAAATGAGATTCTGCCAAAAGCTTACCGGTTGTCATTATACGCTTTTATCTCAACCTGCTCTGAGAGCAATAATAATAGATTTCTAATTGAGATGAGTGTGAAGAATTCTTCCATTGTTTGTTGATTTCTCATTTTGGGCGAAACTTTGTTTCTCCATTTTTAAATTGGTAAACAGTCCCATTAATGTTCACGTTCTCATTCTCTGTCTCAATCTTTACTTCTCTCCCAATTGAAGCGATACTTGAGTAATAAAAAATGGAAGCGTTGTTCTGTTTTCGTCTGAAGTTTTATTCTAGATTTCACCCCTCAAAGTATTCCATGTAAACCAAATTTGACATTGTTCATAAGTCAAGTATCTATTGCCAACAATGGTCAAGAATAGTCAAGAATAAGATCACAGACAAACCACTTATTTCTCATTTCCGTCAACACTGTACACTTCCACCCATCTCAATTCCAATTTCTCACTCTCTTATCGCTTTCAACGACACTTGAATTCTGACACATGAGAAGCTCTTCAGGTAGTCCAACCATTCAAGGGTCTTGCCTTGTTCTCGACTCATTTTTTGCTGCGTTTTCGCATGCTTCGCGTATCACTCCGCACTGTATTTCTCGCATGTGCGCACCCGACCGCGTGGGGCAAGCGTCAATGTCTTGTATTTGTGTCAATGTTGTCAAAGATCTAGAGACTAAAGCCTTCTTGCCCGAGAACACGTCCTGTCTTTGGGTTGTGTAATGGCAAGCTCATCGGTCCGCGCGGAAGAGGATGATGTGATGTGTCAAGTACCAGTCCTAGGCACTCTTCCTACTCTAGCTGATATTCATTTTTCCTGAGAATAAAAACTGAGACACAAACAAACACAAGTCTTCAAACTAAACATTTTGTTACTCCCCTATTTCTACTTTTCCTTCATCTCTTCTTCCCATTTTTATTTCTTTCCACTTTTTTATTCTGTTTCATTGTCATCCAGAAGACTTTTCCGTAAACTGCGCGAAACGGCTAATTATGCGACACAGATCGGAAAATCACTGAGAAAAGACTGTCGTATAATAGAAACTGCAAACATCACCGTCCTCTTCATTCCATTTTTTTTGTTTTTCTTTCTATTTTCCTCACCTTCAATTCTGGTTTTATTTTTCCTGGTGAGAATAATGAAAATGAAAATAGTCGAATGACATTTTGATATGTAGATACTAAAAGTCACGAGAAAGCAAATGAATGACAAGAATTTCTAGTTTTGGGTTTCATCCCTGATTTTTAATTTTCAATTTTCAAACTCTATTCCTTGCCATACTTCAATCTTCCTCCACTTTTGGACGACTATACTATAAAAAGCGATAAATTTGAATGGGCCAGGAAAAACGGAAAACTCTTTTTTCTTTTGGCGTGTGCCTCTAAAATAGTAATATTCTGCTTGGAGCTTTTTCATGTCTCTCTTCTTTTTTTTCTTCCTAATTCCTTTTCCAACACGCAGCGTCAAATATTGGAATGTCGTGTTTCCAATTAGTTGGCTCTTCCGAAGACGATGTGTCAGACACCCCATTCAATGAGTACTGAACAAGTCGTTAAAGTTAGTTCCAAGTGGAAAAGCCGTGTCGAGAAAAGAGAGCGCAGGTATAATATTCTTCAAAAGTGAAATCTTCTGCTGCTTCTTTGTCGTCTTTTTCTGTTTCCTTGCGCTCTTTTTTCTCGACATTATTATGTACACCTCCTCCTGCAAATTACTTTGTTTCTCTTCTGTCGGTTTTCGTTTTGTATGTTTTTGCATGTTTCATTGGTGGCGTTGTGAACGAACATCCGGAATTCTTTTTGTTTCTTTCTTCAGTTTCCGTGTTGTTTTCTCTTTTGAATTGACTCAGTGAATGATAACAGATTTCTTTGACAATCGAAAAGTTATTGGACAATTCTTCCATTCAGAAATATTAGTAACTTCATAACTGTCCAGTTTCCCTTCCATATAACAAAATCTCATTTAATTTTGCTTCCGAAACGTTTCCGCTTTTACTCTGCCAGCATTAAAGGGCTGTCCACTTTTATTTGCATTTTCCTCATGTGCAACAAAATCTGTGTGAGTCTTGCCCCTCATCCAGTGTTTTACTTTTTACCAAGAAGCTTAGAAAGATGATATTAATTTCAGTTGGCAACAGAATAAAAATGAGGAGAAAAGGGGAAGAAAAGGATACGCGGATTCCCCAAAGGAATCGTACTTCTTTTCTCAAAATATATTTTCTCCCACTTCTCCCACCAACCAATAAAAAGAGGTTGTATGCGTCTAACGCCAAAAACGGACGAACAAAAAGCCATTTGTTTCTGTCATCTCATCGTCCAGCGATTCGTGCTGCTTCTAGTGTTTTTCACGCTTCCACAAAAAAGATAAAGCTCAAAAATTGCTTTTCGAGTGGTCATTTTTGTTCTAACACAGATTCCAACATTGCAATGTCTTCAAGATTATTCTGCTGCTTTTAGAAATAAATTATATCCAGCTCTGTTGGCAGATTTTCAATGTTTCAGTAACATCTAAGAACCTCTAGGTATTTCTTTATTGAAAAATATGTAAATACCAAATTTTACAATTCCTTTGACGTCTATTCTTTGAATTTTTGTTACAATGCTGATTCAACAGTTATTCATTTTTGTACTTTTCGAAATACATGAGTTGTACTTCAAAGAATTGTACTTTTTGAATTTGACCGCAATGAGACATTTTGTCTTGCACTTTTCTGAACAAAAATGAATTAGCCGTCGTAGTGCATTGCTCCCGAAGTGAATTGAGTCTCAATTACTCTTCATTCATTGACTCATTTGGAAACGTTTCATTCAAAAGTGAAGTGCATCCTATCCGTCCTCTGATCTCGTGTTCGGTGTTCAAAATCGCACTTTGTTTGAGTTCGCCGACGCGATCGCCGTGTGTGTTTTTTATCCAATTTTCTTTTCACTTCTTTTCCGTTACCTCCTTCCTTTTTTCTCGTTTTGGGTCATCTCATTTCATTAGCAAACAGCACGCTTGTTGTTACGACTAATGTATATGTACTTTACTGTAATCCTATTCTCTTACAAACTTTTTTTTTCCAATCTCATCGAGAAAGAGAGAAAAAACGAGAAGAAAATACCAAGAAACGTCAAGAGAGAAAGGAGCGTGATTTCCTATTCCACTTATCTTCTCGCTTCCTCAATATGAAAAGGAGTGTGAGGATGAGAGACGGATTCATTTCCGAACAACCGGCCCATAATTTAACTGGAGGTCGCTTGACTGTCAAGAGACAAAAACGTTGACTCAGCGGGGGTCTTTCCTCTTAGGTTTTTTGGTGAATCCGCTTAGACAGATGTCATTCCTATCATTTCGCGTTTTGTGGTGGCATATTCTTAGCTATGGATGATCACATTGAAATTTCATCTAGTTTATCGTCAATCAGGTAAGAATATACAGTTTTATGATGAAAGGTTTTTTTTGGATGAAAGGAAAGATATATCAAAAGATGTGGTTGGAAAAACCGAGCAGAATTTCAATCGGTTATATTTTTCACTTCGAATTCCTGTACAAAAATAGACATGTAGAAATTCCTCTCTGACTATTTTTGGCAGATTTTTTTTGACATTTTCAAGATATCACCAAGTCCACGAAACATTTCCGGAGATCCAACTTTGTTGAACCCCATTAAACATTTCTCGACATTTGAAACATGGAGAACTGGGAACTCGCAAAAATTAGTGTGGGATGCAGTTTCCTTGTAAATATTTCACCAGTTCGAAATGGCTGCTCAATTTGTATTCGTCCTCCTTTTTGCAACCATTACTCTTTTACCCCTCTCTGGCCTCTTTCTTCACTCCCGTTTTCCTCACTTACATATGACAAACGGGTCGCCATGCAGAAATGCCTTTTTTGGTACCTGCTTGTTCCTATTCTCGACCGGCCAATTATTCAACGCATGTTGGAGGTTACTCTATTCTGTGCCAAGCGTTCTTCACCCCCATTTCCACTTGTCTCTACATCGGTTTTTGAAACGACATGGAACAGAATAGGAGGAGAAATGGAAGATGGATGCTGATTCTGATTCAGTCACTTACCCGCTTTTTTATCACTCCACTACGACGACCAGCTAATATGTTGCGATTTTCTGGACTGGTTCTTCAACCTGTTACATCATTCCTATTTCTCGTCTCATTTGCTTCCCTATTTCGTTTTTTATTCTCTTCTTCGGTTTTTCGAGATTCTGAATCTGCCTACCAGAATGTGTGTATATATGTGTCTGTTTTTTTGTCTTTCTTTCCACAAACTTTCTTCAAGTCCACTTGATGAATTTATAAGATTAGATTCTCCGCAGAAAAAGGAGAGAAAGGAAAGAGAAAAATGAAAGTTCTTCTGATCAAGTTTTGGGTTTTCAATTGTATCGAAATAGAATTTTACAGTTTTTTGTTTATGTTTTCACAGTACTAATGTATCTGTTAGGTTCAAAAAACTAAACTACGCTAGATCGTATTGTTGCCGATTCACTGACAAAAAAAAATGTTTTAGAATTCAATTGAATCGTAAAATTGCCAAAAGAATAGGATAAGTACTGGAAGAACAAGGCTAGTTTCTCATCGAAAACAGGTGAGAAGTCCGAGTACGTGAAACATGCTAGCCCTCACTTGTCTGCCTATCTCATCCATTCTTTCCGAACAGAATATAATAGCGAATAAATTTTATTGGGCCTGGCGGCAGTTGACTGCGGTTGGCTAGCCACTAGCCACCCTACATCCACTGACTGACCTCTATTTGAGAAGAGTTGATGTCCATTCACCGCTCTCATAGTTGACGTCGTCATTTCAAGTGTTCTTTCTATTCCCTATACTTTACCGCCATCAACTATTCTTTTGGTATTGCTAGTCAAACGCGGTTTATCTGAAACCTTCAACTCAATTTTGTATGAGATGCCCCATCGTACGTCGAGACGGTTCCTGAAGAAGTAAGTGTTTTTTTGTGGAAAAAGAGACACACACACACAATTGTTACTGACTGACCCACTTCTATCCGCTATCACATCCTCTTTTTTGATCTATGACTACATTGAAAGCAAATCGTGTGTGACCATCTGTTTTTGTCGTCGATTTTTCCAAGTTCCGGCAGATGACTATAAAATAACACGTGTGGCGTGTTCTGTTTCGACCCGAACCAAGATGTTTTTAATTGTGCAATTTATTGGGGCTCTCTCCTTTGAAATCGGGAAGAATTGATTTCTTGAAATGTGTAGCTTTCTTGTTGAAACCTTTGACTTTTTCACTTTCACAACGTTTCTCAGTTTTTCAAGTTTACAAAATGTAGGATTGAGTTTTTTTTTCTAGCAACATGATATATACTCTGAATTCGAAATGCGACAGAAGTTTTCAATCTATTATTTTCAACTTTCTCAGTTCCGTTTTCATTTTGATTGGTAGTTTGATTCAGAGAGAAAGTGAAATTTTTCGAGGATAGGTATCAATCCTTCTCCAACTGTCATTAATCATCTAGTCCATCAAATGTCTTCTCTTTTCCTTTTTCAATTTTCTTTTTCTTTTTTCTGCTTCAAAAGGAAAGAAAAACTTTTGATTATTCTTTCATTAGGATACTGTACCTTTCGAAACCTAAACAAAACAATCCTCCCAATCGACCCCAATATTTGTTACACAAATTCGAAAACGTTTTGATCATCTTCGCGTCGTCTCCGTCTTCGTCTCCTTTTATTGAATCCTTCTTTCCATCGGACAGTTTTCTCTAATGATAGCATACGGCTAACCCAGTGACCATAAAAAATTGAAAAGTGGCTACTATTCTGTTTCAAGTCTCTTTCTCTCCTCCCCCTTCAAGGCTAAGTCTTGAAGTAGTGAAGTACACTTTTGGTGTGTGTCAAAAGTAAGCGGAAGGCTTTGTTTCACACAACGTCCTCTCCTTCGACACTTCCAACGATACCAGCAGCATAAGGAGAAAAGAACGACGACGACGTCCCTCTTCCTATCGTCTTATTCAATCTTCGTGTGCTTCCCCCATTACTCTGTCCCTTGTCTTGTCCTATGCCTTTTTACATCGGCAGTGGTAGTGCTGTACAGCTATGTTTGGTTTTTCGAGTGAAGGTAGCTGAAACTGATTCTAGTAATAAGCCAACTTTCATTATTTTTGTGTTGCCATGTTTCTATAGACGCAAGCCACATTCTGAATGACCAGAGTGGAGAATAGTGCGCCAAGCTTTCTCACCAACTTTCGGTAATTATATCGGCATGCCTCATTGACTCATTCTTTATTCTTCGTTTTTTTTTGTAGCCATTGCTTGCAAAAAACTTTTATAATTCTTTCATACTGTTTGAACGTCCCCTGCAAAAACTGCTGAATAACTGTGGCTAATTACGAGACTTGCCAGGAATTTTTGAAGTTAATTTTACACACTAAACGAAGTGGAGGATGCTTGAGATTGTGTCTATCCATCAATCCTCAATTTTTTCCTTTCAGTTCTCTATACACTCTTCTTGATTAGACATTGTGCAGCATGCCAAAACCTTCGTAACAATTTACGGGAGGAGAAAGGGAGGGACCTATTTTCTTTTGTCCTCCCAACTTTCACTTTCTGGTATTCCATTATTGTGGCATCTAATTGGGGGCTCGTCTTCAATTTTCCCGCATCTGCTCATCCTAATAGACAGATGTCGTTATCCTGTTGGTCACGCAGGTATCGTCTCGTATTTCCTTTTCTCTTCCAATCCTTTTCTTCTTCTTCCCATCATTTTCTTATTTCCCATAGATCCTTCTGTATAGACTTGTTTTGCATCTTCATTTTGCGGTTCACTGATTTTGCAACTAAATTTGAATAGCCAAATAGCTGCTTTGAAAATCAAAATCTAGCGGAATTTCCTTCATTTCTCTCACCCTCACTTTCTATCCCATTGGATTCTAATTCCGAATCACTCATCAAATTCACACGTTTTCTTATCACATCTATCACCAATCATCATAATTATTATTTTTCAGCGCATCGGGCGCTTGTGACTGGGAACAGTGTCTGCTGATGGGCTCCGGCGAGCCGATCCGAGCTCGCGCGGTGGTCTCATCGTCACAGAAACCACGCAAACCACGACAGGAGATATCGGCATGCCTGAAATGGCTCGTCTTCACCCTCAACTCAATTGTCTTCGTAAGTCAAAGTAGAGTATCTCGTACGCTGCATCCGGAATAGTAACTTAGAATTGAGTGGAGTATATTGGGTGCCACTTCAATTTCCGAATTGTCACTTTGAATACGTAATTTGAAATGGTGAGAGTTAATGGAGTCCTCAGAACAAAGACGGATCGTTTTATCTCTGCCAAATAAAGATCAGAAATCTAAGAAAGAATTTTATATGCACCTGTTTGCAAAGAAGAAAACTGCATTGGCCATCTGCCTGAATTCCATTCCAAACAAAGCCGCCACAAAGGGATTGGTTTTTGAAAAGAGATAGAGAAAACTCATTGAATTGTGGCAGATGTCCTTTCTAGTCTTAGGTTCTTCGTTCTCATCAATCGGATTTTGTTTCTGAACAATTGTCGGCCATTAGCAATGGGTCATTTACCCGATTTGTCCAACACAGCCGCACCGCCACCCAGAGCGCCGCGTTACAGACCAGTGAATTTGGCAAAGTTGAATAAAGACGAAGACTTGGTAATTTTCTAATGAGATTTGAAATCTCATTTGGAAAGGGAACTTTGCAATTTTTGAATGGACGGGGGATTTGTCTCTAGACAATGTTTGAATTAACAAACTTCTAAATGGGGGTTCTTCAACATAATACCTATTGTTTGGGGTCACGAAATAAGAACATTCAAGACATTGAGTGTTCTTGAGATTAAGTTAACCCTTTTTGAATAAGAGGAAATTGTTGAATAAGTCACAAGTTGTAAGCCAATTACTTCTTCACTGCCATTGCGTTCACTCTTAAAACCACTCAAATTCATAAGTGCGTTAGGCTTCACCTCCTTCCCATCGCCCTCTCATCCAAATTGCCTTTTCGGTGTTTGTGCATTTCCTGCTGAATGTTAATTGAGGATGACCTTTCTTTTCATAGGGCTCCTAATTTGCATTGAAGCTAATCGTGTTGTCTATGTCTCTTCTCCATATGCACTAGAGGAGACAATCAAAAACGGTGTCTTTGACAGGGGTCATGAGAATTTAGGGAAGCTTTTGGCGGCATGAGACATAATCATGTTTCGCAAAACAGAAAACACAAGATCAATCAAAGAAATGACGGAATGAAATTAATCTGAGTATTATTTAATAACCCGGAAAAACAATAATACGAATGATTCAAAAACCGACAGAGGTAAAATAAAGATCAATCTATCACAGTACAAAATACAAACGGAAGTTAATACAATTAAAATAATTCATATAATTTCAGCTACTTGGGGTTGGAATCCTGGCACTGGGAGTGTACCTGTTTGTCAAGGACTTCCGAGAAGTTAAACTAGTTGATGTGATATTAAATCCTGCCATCCTTATAAGTATATTCGGTAAGCACTACACTTGGAAAAAAGTTTAGTCACATATTTAATAATTCAGGTTTCTCAATATGTGCAGTATCATTTTTCGGTTTTATGGGTGCCTTGCGCGACAATATTTTCTTGCTCAAATGTGTATGTTTCAACCAAAAATATTAAAACGCCTATAATTATAATTGTTGCAGTTTGCGGCATGTGTCTTCCTATCTTATATTCTAGTCGTTGCTGTTACCCTAGTCTTTTTCACATTGTTCTATACGGACACCACCGAGGTAATAACAATTTGATCATCTTTCAAGATAACCTTTTTTTTTCAGGGTCTTTCTGCGAACTGGTTACTTCTTTATGCTGTCAAAAACTACCATACCAATCGTAATCTTGCTGAAATCATGGATGCACTCCAAGAAAATGTGTGTAACAATGAATTTGTAATCAATAATTATGAAATTTTTCAGTTGGAATGCTGTGGAGTTTCATCTATTGCCCAGGGCTATCGCGACTGGAATATGAGTTATCAGTTCAATTGTACTACCTCAAATCCCCAACCAGAGAAATGTGGTGTTCCATTTTCATGCTGCCGAAAATCTGTCATTTCTGAAGCGGTATGTTTTTGTCGGAAGACATGACGTTCTCATTGCGAAACGAAAAATGCCATCATACCCCGGATTTTGGATTTGAAAATGTTTACTGAGTCAGAATGAAAGACGATTTCAGAAAGATTATATGCAACGCTAGTAATCCTGGAAGTTTTCGTTTCACATAATGTTATAGAAAACATTAAAAATCTAGAAAAACAAAAAATGAGGAATTTTAAGTTTAAGGCTGGATCATCGAACCCTCTGTTACCGGCGATGAGGTCATTGGAATGTTGGCAGAACGCACTGACCAAACGACCAGGAGATCTCGAGCACGATATTTATACTCGTGGATGTCTTCAGCCTATGAGAACACTGTTTGAATCTCATGCAGTACATGTTGGGGCATTTGTAGCTCTTCTTATTGTTCCCGTGGTAATTATCGCCAAGTACCTGAGAAAAACAAAACTGTTTTCAATTTCCAGTGCGTTTCTGTCTGTCTCACTAACATTCTTGCCAAACAAGTTGACCATCAGAGATACCTCCTGGAGAGAGAAGCAAGAAGAAACGAACGTCGTCGAAAGAGAGATCGTGGGCACAACCAAAGAGATCAACTGAACTCTTTAGACTTTCTAGAAGAAGGAAAATTCAACAACTCATCTTCTAATGCTGTAAGCGTTTATTTTTGTTTTTTAGAAGTGATTTTAACAGCGTGTATGGGGGTAGATAACTCTTATCCATTAAGATGATTGAAGTTTGCTTTGATATACTTTGAACGGTTAAGAACTTACAAAATAAGACACGTAATCTAATGGAATGATAAATGTAATGTATACACAAGTGTTTAGTTGGATAAGAAAGTATAAAATCAATTTTTGTCAGGATCGAATTTAACACGTTTTTGAATTTTTTGATACATCAAAAAAAGTATGAAATTGCCACCGGACTTCGATTTAAAAAACACAATAATGCAATCAAATTTGCATCTATCTTTTCTTGGAACTCAGTGAATTTTCCAAAAAATAATATTCTGATTTATTTTGCTTTAAAAAACAATAGTTGTTTTTCCAAGATGGAAATGCTGGAATATGATAAATTGGAAAGCACATTGAAGATTTTGGAAATCCGTGTTTTTGCATGATGAATTTCTCGAATAGTCATAATGCAAAATTATTCTTGTAAACAGAATGAGATCACCAACGTCATTCTCGCATCATCTACGCGGGGGTTCTCCGCATAAACCCACAGACAACATTAAGATGAGCCTTGTGCAGTTTTGCTGAGGTCTTTGCATAGTACATACGCCTTAAATAACATTTTATCAGACAAATGAATCAGAAAGATGTTTGAATTCTAATTCAAGACTGAAATTGTTTACAGACTCGACCACGACCCCCGGATATTCCACCTCCGCTTCCACCGATTGAACACGTACCACGAAAAAAGTCGAGGAACGCAAGTGCCTCGCCGACTAGAAAACCAAAGTCATCTGGAGTGGAAAATGTTGCAGCTAGACGAAAGAGGACCCCAGCAGCTACAAGATCACCACCGGTCCCTTTGACAGGACCAACGCCGACTCCTCAAGCGACATCAACAAATCGAACGCATCAATGGGTATTGCAGCAATCTGATTTGGTTCCCCAGAAAACAAAATCATAATTTTATTCAATTCCCAAATACAAAGAAAACTCACTTCAGTTTCATACATACCAAAACCTTTTTGTCCACGAACGCGGTGATAACTTATTTTAGCCCACTTTTTCCCATAAAAATCCCAATCTCTCTTTCTCCATCACTTTATCTACCTAGAACGATTTTTAAATTTGCCATACACAAATCTGGTGCTGTTGAGATTTGTAACTGTCTTACATCTTCTCCCAGACTCCCCCCTCAAACTCCCCCGCTCAATTGTTGGCCATGAGCAACAACTGATTTTCAAACATCGTCTTTTTTTCTTCTAGGGTCGCCAAACAAGTTGCCTATTCATTTTCCGGAATTCTAGCCATTGCTTTACACGTCTGTAGCCTCTGTTTAATTGTCTTTTTTATAATGATGTTGTAAATAAAGAATTTCAAACATTGAAACGAAGTTTATTGGGGTGCCATCAAAAGGAAAAAGGGGTATCAAGAGAAACATGCAATTATTGTCCATTCCAGGTTTCCAAACAGTTCAGCACATTGCACTTGATTGACAGCCTCCTGAAATTACAGAGATTAACACAACCTTATAACAATGAAGTAGAATTTATGAATCTAAAACAAACCTTGAGTACAGCAGTATCCTTTCTTCATACAGTATCCTGGGTGATGACCAATCTGAATTGTATTAATGAATACTGATAAACTCGATTGAAATACAATACCTTGCAGAATAGTTCAGGGCAGACGGAGTTGTAGCTACATTCGTTTGACAAGAAGCATTCTTCATTGGTACAACACTTTCCCTCGGATACACAGACTCCTTCGTTTTCAATTCCTTTAATGAAAACTTATAAGAATTCACATTGAAATTAAAAAGTAACTTACCACAGCTTGAGCAGCGGATGGTTCTTCCATATCTTCTGTAGGGACATGAGTTAAGGAAGCAGGCGCCGACAAGCGCGACCGAAATGGTGAGCACCAGAAGAAGATGGACAGGTAACGAGCGCATGTCGGTATGAAAGTGAGGATGGAATGACAATCGGCGGCTCTCTCATCCGTGTGCTGGATTGCCGTCGGACCGCCCCAACGATTATCTTCGACTTAAACAGCTTTATTACGACTGGATCTCGGCTTGTCGGGGGACGATAAGACGTCTCACGCGTCCATCTACTAGATGACTCGGTTTTTTCTTTCTCTAGAAAGCTCTGTGTATTGGATTTCAGGACAGTTACTGAGAAATGGGAGATATAACAAGTCAGGATGTGGGTTTGAAAACATGTGTCATAAATTTGGATATGTCTGATAAAACAGTGACAACTGGTGACAGGAAGAGTTAGTCACTTTTATGATTATAAAATACATAATGAAATACTCGAAATGATAACATTGGTATAATTTGCCTAGTTTCTTTAAGTCTCCAGTTATAGGACGAAAAGTTGGAAAGCTAACAAAATTGTACTAGTTCGAACAGGACACCTAGCTAATGATTATGTCTTGAATAAAAACAGACCAAAGACAGTTTTTGATATTCTTGCGTATGCAACAGTCGTTATTGGTAAGGCTGTTTTAAAGTCAGTGGCACACTTTTCAAATTTTTTATTGATTCGACAGATACAAGACACGTTATAAATTTTATGTTATTACTGAATTTTTGAAATTTTTATATTTTTTTTTTGGTTTCTCAAAACCTGATGCAGTTTTCCAATGATCATATAGAAATGATTAGAAATGAACCATTTCAAATACGTAATAGAAAAGAGGTATTTGACATTTGTTCGAACCTCGAATAACAACTATTTTTCATGATTATAAAGATTAAACCGACGGCAAATCTGAAAAACAAAACTGTTGGTTTGTAACGAACAACTTTCTGTTTCAAAATTATCCCGACCTAATTCATCAAATTCGGGGGGACACGTCTAAGTGTTTGAAAAGATGCGACACTTGCTCTGGGGGATTGCCGACACCACGACGTCGATTTGTCATCTGGAGTCAACTGGCATAATCTGCTACTGGTAGCGTTTTGTTGTCCGTTGCTCATGCGCCATTTATATTTTACGTGTAGCATGCCAATAAACTATAAAATTTTTCAATCGCTTACTTTAGATTTGGCAACAAGTTCCCTTGTTCCAAAACAATTGGGGATTACATAAGAGGGTCCCTTCTTGTTCACTCGAATAATCACCACTACACACGGAGCTTCATCTTTTTGCTCAAAAGAGCGGCACAGACTCAATGCGTACTTTAACGCGACCAATTCAGTACAACTGCAAGATTGCTCTAATTCCATTAGACCGCTTCTTCAAACTGCCCCATCTGGGTCACCGTTACTTTTTCTACAAATAGGTTTTTCATTCTTCGTAATACACACCCATTTTCGAGTTAATCGTCTTTTAACAACACCCCGGCTCTTTTTCTCTCACTCAATTCTATCCGAGTAAGGGTGTGAACCCATTTCAAAAACTTGATAGATTGTTGCGTATTCTATCTTCAGTCGTCAACTCGTCCTAAAACGCGGAGTCGCATTTTTTCGGTTAACCTTGCTTCGTTTTTTTTGCTCGTACGGGGTCCTTCTGCTCGATGTGCATGTATTTGTCTTCTCGCTCCTCCTCCTCTTCCTTTTTTGTGCTCTCAAGATTTGGCTTTGTTCTTCAAAATATTCTACAAGAAGAAAACGACGAAAAAAAAGATAGATGAAGAAGAATTTTTTGGTCCTCTCACTCTCCGCGCTTATTGGCTTTAGCCAACAGGATCATATTTCTAAAAGCAATTATCTACTTTAGAAACGATCTCATGGCATCCAACGGAAAAGTGGCGATAGTGGCTTCTTTTGTTTCTTGCTATCTTGTGGTTTTCGATTCAATGAAAGAACATCACAAGTAGTATATATAGTTGAATATATGTGAAATTAGTTCAATCGAAACAAAATTAGCTTCAACTTGTGTCCCAGTGTCCCACGCAGTTTTTGGATTGTAAGAGACTTCCACTTTCTTGTTCTACCAGCACTAGAAGTGCACACCCGTACATAGAATATTGGTTCATTCTACAGTAAGTTACTTTTTTTACGGAATGAAAGTTAAGAATTATGTGTGCATATACTTGGGTATAAACACATGATTGTTGCCTTTGAAGGGATCTTATTGTTCAAAATCCTCCCAATATCTTCGAATACTTCACATATTTTATCCATTACCAATTCTCGCCAAATCTGTTCTCCCCTCCTCCCATTGTCTCCTCGTTCACGTTTTTGTGTCGTTTTGATCCATGTTTCTTCATGTTATTGTTGGCCGATCTAATTATTCAAACGCACTCTGGCCGCCTTGGGTTCTTTAAACGAAATGCAAATTTGAGTGCGTGTAAGACAGACCAGGGGGCGGCTGGTGCATGGTCTGACAAATGTTCTCTTCACCACGACTGTCTATTCAAGGTCTTCTTCTCATTTCTCACTTTTATTTGTGTCAGTCTTTACTAAATATGCTCCAAATGACATAAACTCGGCATTTTTAAGCGTTTTGATGGCAACTGATAACGGTTCGTGTCATGCTCCCTGTTTGCAAGAAAATCATTGTTCCGCAAAAACCGTTTGTTCTTTCTTCTGCTTCTCCATATTTTGTTCCTCTTTCGTCCGTCTTTTCTATTTTCTCTTTGCCTTACGGGCACATCAAATTTTTATGATACCTGTTCCGAGCAACGGGGAAACTGCATAGATCGTACAGTATTGCTTTGACTATATTGATTTTTTCTTGTTTACTTTCTAGACCATTTCTCAGTTTCAAATTCATATACAGATGTTTCAGACAGTTTAGTTGAGACTTCCATGTTCTCAATCAACCGTAGCATTCATTCTCTTTCATCTTCTTAGTCGAAACGCACACAAACAAACGAATGAACGCAAATTTCTTCGAGTCAAACCGCAGAAAAACGATCTGATTTGAATGAAAGTCTTCCGCTCAATTGACAATGTTCATTTCTTCCGTTTTCTTCTTTTTCTCACTTCACCATCACCACTTTTACTCTTTCTTCTTTTCATTCTCTAACTTTTCTCAATAAAAATAAAACCTAGGAGGCCAAATTGGAAATGATGAAAGGACGAGGTGGGAAAATAGGAATGAGAGAAACATGTTTTCTCAACTTGTTCTTTTTATCAGATCTTGCTGATCGGAAAGGTTAAAACAAACAGTTTGTTTTAGTATCGTCGCCATATGTGTGTTTCATATTATGTTAGATGTTATCGGAATTCTGTTAGGTTTAGGTGTAACATCAAATAACTGTTGCAAATGAAACGATTCAGTTTACATGGTCATGTTTCAAATTAGCATGTTCGAATTCTCGGGACCTCCACATTTGAAAAGTGCAATTTCCCTTTACATTCCTGTCTTTTCATTTTGATTATCCATCCTGAATAACAAGACTCCTTATTTCTTTTCTAAGAGCAGAGCCCCCCAAAAGAGAGTACATGTAAACTTGAGTTTCTTCTTTTTCTCTTTTCTTCCTTCATTCCTTAAATTAGATTTGACAGAAGAAGAACTTTATCGCAACAGGCGGATACCTTCAGGTTCTCAATCTTGTTTGCCGTTTATCGGTTCCATCTTTTTCTCTTTTTGAAAGTAAACGACCGACTCGCTCGAAAATCGCCGAAATGTTTAGGGGGTCAAGTTGAATATTCACCTTCATAAACATAAGCACTGCTAGTAATTAATTTCATAATATTTCTCATGGTGAAGTGGAGCCCTCCCGGAGAGCAATAGTGCACCTCCTTCTTCTTCGTTATATAATAAACATATCGATACAGAAATGGACCTCTGCAGGTACACGAATATGTTGAGGAAAATCTAACGGTCCCACACTGAACGAACTCTTTTCTTGTAAATTCCCGTTTTTGTCAATCGTTTCCAAGTTAGAACTTGTGCAAACATTTTGTCGTCGCATGGCTAAGTATCATGGTTTTTTGCCTTTCTGGTTTTAGGCTCGCCTTTTTGATCTTTACTTTTCCGTGCTTTTTTTTTTAAAGTTCTGTTATTATTTGTCTTTTCTTGACGGATCCCGTAAGAGTATTATTGTAATCTAATGTTTCATTTTATGCAACTTTTTTTTCTAATTGACAACTTTCTAAATACTTAAAGCTCGTCGAGTGTTTGCCTTCCTCACACTTTTTGTACTAACTAATATGTTTTTCTTTCTAGATGTATGGGCAGAAAAGTAAGGAACGAGAGCGTCCCTATCTTCGGGACCCGGATGACCCCGAATATATCAAGGATCTTCAAAGACCGGCTGTAATCAAAGTGAGTGAATTCAATTCAGCGAAATTCGCATTCATGAGAAATAAATTCTACTGCCTCCGTATTTCTCTAATTCTGACCTCTTCTTTTTTCCTATTCCCCTTTTCAATTAATGAAGAACTTCATTATTGGAAAAGGCTCTCTTGCTAGTGTCATTTTTTGAAAAGAGCTGTCACAGTAAATAGAAAAAAGAGAAAGAAAAGAGGAGTGCTCTCTAATCAGCTTAAAAGATGGATGAGGGATGCTTTATTTCAGGAGGATTTGTCAGAGATGGAGAGACGGAAAAGAGTCCAACAGATACTCGAATCAAAATCATTCTGCCACGAGTTGGAGGAAGTTATTCGGCAGGTTTCTTCTATTCTATTTCAGTTTCGCTACATTAAAAACGTCATTTTAGGAGTGTGACACTGCTAAAACGGATCCCGATCACTTGCAAGTTCTTCAAAAACTTTCGGACCTTACCGTTCCTCAGGGGAATATGTCATTCGGAAATCTACACACATACGGTTTGTACTTTTTATTTTGAAGTTTCAAGTCTTTTCAATGCAAAAGACAGATTTATGGTCAAACTGGGTGTTCCCATGTAAGATGGGCGAATGATTTATGTAGCGTCTTGGGAATCGATCTATTTTTTACTTCCTATCTTTTTTCCAAAGAATAAAAAACTTAAAGGAAAAAAGTGAGAAAGAAGAAAAAAGGGATAACTAAAGAAACCACACCCTATCATTTATCAAAGCGCGTAAAGGTTGTGGTTTTGACTGCCAATTTTCTCACACTGTCTCACATGTTTGGTGAGCCACAATAACGATTACAACAATCATTTGCACCTTCAACATTAGCTTTTTTTCTCCGCGTAAAATTCTCAAATACTCCGATTTTTTGAGCGTTCTAGCCTAGTATTTATTCGAATTTCCTGTCTGGAACAGCAAAGAGTTCAAATTCAATTTATTATTTGAACTATGTCATTTTCGAAATGCATGGGCTTGGAGTTCATTAAGTTCGGTAAGCTATTTTCCATGAGTTATTAAAAATTATGTAGTAAGATACTGTTAACAAAGTTTAACTAATTCCAGGTGGCAATGCTATAGCCATTGCGGATCTTCGTGGGAATGACACGTATTCGAAAGTAGAACGTATTCAAAGAAACAAGTTAGCATGCTTGTTCCGTTTAGCTGACTTGTTTCAGTGGTCTCAAGGAATTCACAATGAAATTTCGGTGAGTTACTTTAATAACTCTGACTCTTATGTTTCTATTTTCAGTACCGTACAAATGATGAAGAGAACACGTTTCTGATGAATCCATATGGACTCCTCTATCATGAGATTACCGCTGCAACCATAGTGAAAATTGATGAAAATGGGAAAATTCTAGATTGTGGTGCATTGAAAGCTGGAGTCAATCAGGTAATACAACTATAACCTGTTATTTTTATCATATTTTGTGTTTCAGCCAGCATTTCTTCTTCATTCTGCAATCTACAAAGCTCGTCCAATGGTTAGATGTGTTCTCCATATGCACACTGCTATCGTTGCAGCCGTTGCCAGTATGAAATGTGGTCTACTTCCTCTTTGTCAAGAAGCGATGGTTATTGGACCTGTTGGATACCATGATTATCATGTAGGTCGAAGGTTTTAGTGGATGTGGATAGAAATGTGTTTTCAGGACATTGGTGATGATGATATTCCGTTCGATGAAATCGTCGAAAGTCTTGGAGACAAAAATGTGCGTTATCCTTTTCTGCCAAAGATAGCTTTCTATCAACTTTCCAGCTTTCTATGCTTCTTTTTCAGGTCCTTTTTCTCCGCAACCAAGGATTCCTTGTTGTCGGTGACACTATCGAGCATGCAACTTTTCTAGCCAACAACACTGTGATAGCATGTGAAACTCAGGTGGCTAACGTTCTTACTTAATTACAAATTCAATCAAAAGCTGTCTTTTCCGCGTTTTCCAACTATCGCCAATCTCGTGTGTTACCGAAAAATCAGTAGACATTTTTTGAAATTTTAAGGTTCTGCTGATCAGAGGAGAAGGATGTTTTGTTGTTGGAGAGTCCGTTGAGGAGACAGCTATAATTATGCGCAACTTGGTCACGGCGTGTGATCACCAGGTTTTCAAATTGTCGAAGAGACATGAGAATTTCTTTTAGACATATCGCTAGAGAAAATTATATTGAGTGGGTGAAAATCAATTTATAACAAACGCTTGTTGAGGTACGTGCTGCAAGGGCTGGACTTGACAATCTGATCATTCCGGACGAGAGAGCTATTCAAAGAGCTTTCCGTAATTCTAAAAATAGTAAGTGTCTCCAGACAAGTATTAATAATTTTTGAATATATTTCAGCTAATTCCCTGAAGAGAAACGGAACAGTTGATTGGAGAGTCGGAGAACTAGAATGGGAGTCTTGGATGAGAGTTCTGGACCACGCGGTAACTAAGAAAATATCACATGTGTGTTCTCATGATTCCAACTAATTATTACAGAACTTCCGGACAGGACATGTCTATCGCCAGCCACAACTCCGGCCAAAGTCTGCAATGTCTACATCTATGGTGAATAACAATGATGTCGCTCTTCCTCCAACTACGTCAGCATACGGACAAATTGATGAGACCAACTTGGAGAGTGTTTCTGCTCATCGTCTCGCTTTGTTGCGTAAGGAACAAGAACGGGTTCGTTGGTTGAATAGTCCAAATGCATATCAGAAAGTGGAGTTCATGGAATATGGAGCTGATAATCCCAAGAAAGTGACGAAGGTAATAAAACCTGACAATGCTTCATTTCAATTTCATTTTTAGTGGGTTCATGATGTGAACGTACCATCTGCAAGTGGAACACCGGTCAAGATAAACAGTGTTCATCAGTTCAGTCCTGCGTCTGCAAATCCCAAAGAATTCAAAGAAAAACAGAAAGCAATTAAAGAAAATAATCGTCTGGGGACTGTTACCGCAGGACCACAAAGTCAAATTTTGGACCATGTTACATACGAAGACATTTCTCTTTTAGTCAAAGTAAGTTTTGGATGCTGGAACGCTGAAATGCGAGGTAAAAAATATTTTTCATTACAGCCAAGTTCCGACGGAACCGTTGGACAAAGTTCCACCAACGACCGAGCAATTCTTATCGGAACGGCTAGTAAGGGAA
Organism: Caenorhabditis latens; assembly: GCA_002259235.3. NCBI lineage: Eukaryota > Metazoa > Nematoda > Chromadorea > Rhabditida > Rhabditidae > Caenorhabditis > Caenorhabditis latens. The sequence continues at coordinate 14,048,376 of CM056097.1, read as the reverse complement.
TCATTGATAAGCAATATCAACACCACACGCAAGTATACCATCAAATTTATGCACCGAATCCATTCTCAGTTGAGACTGATGAAGATATTAGGAAATATGTTGCTATGGTGAAAGCAAAAAATGCTATGGGAACACCGTTCTCATCAGCAAGGACTGCTATGAGTTACTCACAATACGATGATTGTGAAGCAGGTCAGTTTCATTTGCAGATACGGAATGGTGTGAATTGAATGAACTGATTTAAGATACGGTTTCGTTAATGCAAGGCGTCCGAGAGCATAAACTTTCGCAAGCCGCTTTGAGTGCATCTGATGATGGATTGAATGCAGGAATTTCCCCTGTTACAAATAACGGTAAATCAAAAGTGTATATTATCCCGAAAAGCTATCTTCCTCCCATGTCGCATTCTTCTTTTTTCTGCTTCAATCCTATCCGAATGCTTTTCCCCTTGTGATTCTTCTTTGAATGCCACTTTCAGTTTATTTTCCAGTTCAAACTTCCGAAGAAAGCGTCAATACATCGTACATGAGCCACTCAGTTGTGTTTGATTGTAGGTTATTCTTTCTCTTTTTGTGTTGCATGTGTGATTTCCAACTATTTCTAACTTTCACAATGTATCTAACTCTATGTACAGGTGACCACTCTTTCCCCGTGTCAATGTCACCTGAATTAAGTGAGAAACCCAACGAGAAACCAAGTCTGGAAGCGCAGGGAACAAGTGAAGGTAAAAATGTTATTCAGTGGTCTCTACTTGCACTATTTATGAATACATGTTCTTAATCGCTTCGAATAACACATACTAATATAACTCTTTAGGTAATACAACATCTCGATCTTGCACAACTGCTTCTGAGGAAGAGGTAAGAGTACATTCTGATTAAAAAGTAGAAAAATCCTGAAATTTTAAAACAATTTATCTCAAGTTTGATGACAAACTTATTAACTATGAACTAACTCAGCCTAACCTGCATTCTCTTATTCCAGAAACACGCAAAAGATGAGAAGAAAAAGAAAAAGAAGGGACTACTGTCATTTATGCGAAGAAAGGAGAAGTGATCATCTCAACCTACTCACTGTCCTACCATAACAGTCACATACACTTTATAACCAACCATTTCCAACTTGAACTCAATAGTCCACTTTATTTTTACTTCAAAACTTCCAGACGCCGATATGATCCGTCCAATTCACCGCCAAGAAACATATGTCTAGTCTCTTGACCCTTTCTTCTTTCCCGTGAACTTTATTTATACTCCGGTTTTGGATAATCGATTCTTCTGTGCTTTTTTCGACTTACTCATGTCATTTTGTATGCATATTTCTATCCAATTTTTCGTATTTTGTAATGATCTTATCTATTATTTGTTATATAGTAATTTTAAAGTATTTTAAATGAAAATTAAGCGAAATAGTGTTTCACATGATTTTCGTGGTGCCTTGAATTGGGGAGAGACTATGGAAACATTCAATATGAGTGAATGGGATAACTGGAGGGTAAAGAAAAAATAAAAACTTGGTATTGTAGATAATCTACTATCACAGTCAACTGAATTCTACTAAAATACGGTATTTTTGAAAAAGGAATCCTTCCACAAAAGCTTAGTCAGTCCTTCAAGACGTGAAGAGGCAAACAGTTATTTTCGAATTTTTGTGCAGAAAGGCTGGCCACCTATTGTGAAACTTCATGGAACGATGTCTTGCGTCCTGTACAGTCTCTTCAAGCGCGCTCCATTGATAAGATATTTTCGAAAACCCTGCATAACTTATCCGAACCCGGTAATCACTTTTCGATTAGCTAGTCTCTTGTTTTCTTATCGAACTTTCTTTTGACATAGGTAAGTATGTAGAGTTTTGGAATGTAAAAAAGTTTTTGTTAATGTAGACCGCTTTTTAATTTTGTTGTAATGTTAGAAAGTTGCATCATGAAAATTGTATTAAAATTGTAGTAAATGAACATTAATGTTTCGTTTACTTCTTCAGATATTTGAACGGGAAAATTGGAACAATTTGTTCAATGTTGAGTCTCTACAAATGCTGAAGAAATTGTAAACCATCAAATGGTCCAGCTTATCAAGCAATATTCAAAACCTCAAAATATGCGGATCCGGAAAATACGGAGTAGACAAGGAATTCCAAAGCTGGAGCAGCCCTTGATTGGTTCACACTCGTATTTGGTTAATAATGGCAAACCAACGGAAGATTGATTACGTTATGAAATCAAAATTTGAATATTGAAGTTTCAACAACGCCGGTTTGTTAAAATGTAAGTTATTGATACATTCTTTTTCATATTTCAGATTGTCAATAGTCAGAAAATATATGCAAATCTGATTCCAAATAAACTCGAACGCCAACAAAAACATCCAATAAACAATAAACTCAAATGGACTACTTGCTATTCATCGGCAATGCATTCTCCAGTGAGTTTTAATTTTCTAGTCACCTCTTCTTGTGCCTTTCGGTGAATCAGAATGCTGGTACATCAAAAAAAGTAAAATGGGATTGAGCGTTTTTTTTTTCATTCGTTGACGGAAAGCTTATCACAATCAGTTTTGCAACACTTCTCTCGGAAAAGAGACAAAATTGTAATACTCAAGTTGCTGATAAGATTTTTATCTAAACTTTCTTGTCACTGAATGATTTTCTATTCATTCGTTTCATTATTTGATTGAGAATTGTTACACTTGATATTCTCCAAACGTATTCTCTTTTCTCTTCTCAAACATTGTCTGCGTCTCTTGTCTCTACTCTCTCTCTCCGAGGCCGTGGCCTAGGTTTCTCTGTGGCCGAGGAGGACTCATTACGTTCTCTCACTAATTATTAGGTATTATTGTTGTCCTTTCGCTTAGTTATTCATGTAATTTTTCAAGAATTTATTCACTGAACTGGTATTTGTGCAGCAAATTCGGTTTGCTATTTCAGTTGCTCAACAATGGCTGAAGTCACCCTTGGATTTGATGACATTTTCAAAGAATGTTGTCCAAATGAGTGAGTTTTACATTAAAACATATGAAATTAATCATAAAATACCAGTTTTAAAACCTAAAAATTAATTGTTTCATTGCAGATTCAACGAATTCGGATTGAAACGTGAAATGCGTTTCATCAGTGAGCGTATTATTGTTGAATATGACCCGACCGACCATCTCTCGGTAAGTACTCTTTTCGCATACAAATCGATTATTTGTATCTTCTCAGGTCCGTGAAATCATGCATCCGATGGACGCGTTTCGCACTAATGAGCCGTATTTCAAACACAAACTTGCCGACAAATCGAAGAACCAATTTGTGACGGCGATTGATTTTCATGAACATATCACATACTTTCCATATGCTAAAAATACTGGTGACCTTTGTTTGGCGCGGTATATTAGTAATTTCAATGATATCAATTTGTAAGTGAACAAGTGAAGGGTATTAACACGAAATATTCATTTTTTCAGTGCTAAGATCAGTGGACAAGACCTCTGCTCATTGCCGGGTGAAACTGTCTACGGACTGCGTGTGGGTCGTCTTGATAAGGGAATGTTGGCGGTCAACCATCGTACCGGTTCATCTGTGTAAGTACTTTCTACCCTCGCCAAACCTTTTGTATTATAAATTTCCAGAAGTCAATGATTTTATTTTCAGAAATAGTACGGTTACCGTTATTGATCTCGTCAGACCAGCGAGAAACATTGCTCACTATGATTCACTTATTCCTGTAAATACAATTGACTGGATTTGGTAAGTTTCACAACTTCACGATATTTTCAATGTGCTAACATTTTTTCTTTTAGGCATAATGCATTTCTACTTGCTGTTGGAGATGATAATTCACTCCGTATTATGGACGTCCGTTGTCCGAAAGCCTTCAACGCCGTTTTCTTTGAGGGAGGTGTTCAAAGAACCGCACTATGCTCAACACGACCTTTGGAGATAGCTTGCTGGGATGGATCCAATGTCCTTCTGTATGATGTACGCCGACCTGAAGTGCCTTGTGCTATTTATGATATTGGACTTCACAAAGACGAGGGAATTATCGATATGAAGTTCAACCCGTATATTACTAACGAATTATTTGTACATACTACTAAGCATCGTGTATTTGCAATGAATGTCAATCCGGCTCACCTTGTTGGAGGACGCGCGATTGGCGAGAAACCGTATAAGAAATGGCAAGTGATCACTTTCAAGCACATTGACAGAGGATGCACTGCAACTAGACATTCTATAAAACGACGTGAGACGTGAGTGGATAATTTCGAGCGAAAATCAGGATTTTATCAATTTTATTTCAGAATGCCGTTTGAAAACGAAGAGGTGCCACTATTGGACTACTACAATCAGTACGAAGCTTCTAAAAACGATCCTGTTGTCCCTGTGCCAAATCACTGGAAATATCCATCTAAGGCTGTGAGTTCGAACGTAGAACTAATCCGACTTGTCTTATTTTCTTCCAGGACAAATCCATTTTGCACAAAATTCACAAAATCCCTGAGATTGATTACGAAAGTTATCTCTACAAAGCAGTGGAACGTGTTTCTGCAGATGGCGATTTTGCTACAGTGAAGCCGAAGGTTTTGTACCAAGCGATTGGAGTTGAAACTTTCGATTTTGTGTTCCCTGGAGTCAATGCTATCATGTGCTTCGACCGTAGTGACTACTCGTACAAAATCGTCAGAGTGAGTATTGCCATTGCTGGAACTATATATGAGAGAGATTATTGCAGAGTCCAAAACACTACGAAGGAAGTATCAATCCTTATGCTGGGTCCGACTCTGTTCACTTCTATCGAGGGCTCCAGATTCAAGAAATGATCCCTGCACAAACTCTCACAATGATGTGTAATCGCTTGGAAGAGGGATGGAATGCTTATCAAGTTTCTGAAAGATCCCTGAAAAGTGAGTTTCTTCACATACAGTACTCATTTTAACTGAACTATCTGAATTCCAGGACTTGCTTTCACAATCACGGAGGATACACGTTCTATTTGGTCGGATTGGCTTCGAAACTCTGTCATCATGCAATACGGTGGAAACGAGTTTGTTAAAATTGGGAAGGATGGTTCGAAATGGAAGGATTATGTTTCAATTCCTGATGGTATTCTACCGGAACCAGAAATTCTTCCTTATGATAAAGCAAAAGATGATATTGCTACTGAAGAAATTTGCCAAATGGTTGCTCCATTTTTCCGGCTTTTTCTGCCGGATCCTCGACCAGATTTGCAATCAGATTCTGAATCAGAGAATGAAGACCACAATGCACCACCTCCGAATCCGTTCCTCAAGACAGTGCATCCAGAGACTGGATTTTCAACAGGATTGTCGGACAACATGAGAACTCTGTGCAAATGTCACGCGAAACTTCGTTACTACAACAAGAAGGAAACGGAAAGAAAGTATATGTACGCTTCTATGGGAAACACATTCTTCATTGCTGCAAGTAAACGGATCCGCGAGAAGTTCTTCAAACTTGGTTGGCAGGAGATCACAAAACCTCAAATTTTGGCTCATCGTCTGATGATTGATACAAAAGTCAAAAGACGTCGGATTATCGACGAACTTCCAAAGTTTCAACGCTGGAAAGCAAGAGAGTTTCAGAAGAGAGTGTTGCCACCAAAATTGATCACTGACTCTTCATCGATATTCATGAAACCTGAATATATCAAGGAACGTGAGGAAAAGGAAAGGGAGATGAGGGAGAAAGCTGCACAACCAATTCAAGCTCCAATCGGATTATCTATGCCAAAATCTAGAAAGAAGGAACCAAAGAAGGCAGCAGTTGTACCCGATGTCTCCGGAGAAGAGGATCCAGAAAAAGCTCGTTTCATGATTCGTGCAGCAATTCAATTAGCGGACAACAACAGTTCTGATGATGAGATACCTCTTCCAAAGCGTGAACCAACTCCTCCACCACCGCCTGCTCCAGGTCCCGCACCAGTGGCAGACAGACATGTCAGAACACCTCAAGCTTTGTCCGTCAGAAATGAAAAAGATGATTTCGAGTACGAAACTCCAGAAGATGCCTACTTTGGAATCAAGAAGAAGAGAATGTACGTTGTCTATCAACCAGCAACTGCGCCTCTTGGATTGCAAAGATACAAGCCGGATCGACTCGCAGAGCACACTTTCGTCAAACGACTTGAACATCTGATGTACTGGGGACGACGTCGACATGAGCGTGATATTCTTTATGGAAGATATGAGGAGAATGACAAGAGACAGTCGAGTATCAAGGAAAGAGTTACTCTAGATTTGAAGGTAAGCAAGAAACTGAAGTTAAATTGTGAATATACTAAATAATTTTCAGCTAGCTCTCAACAATCACATGAAAGTTGGATGGCAGACATTCTACGACAAGAATTACTTCTTCTCAAACAAGTGCTCTTACAATCAATTACTTCGAAAAGCTGTGCAGTTGTATAACCGTATGTGCAATGATGCTCAATACAATCTGTCAACCAAGCACGTCAGACACGAAAGATTGGTTAGTTGCTCTAAGAATCTATATATCAGAATTATTATATCTTTGCATTTCAGTTTTTCGGTGTCAAACCAAAGATGCTTCTCAACAACCCATCGATGGAGGAGATTCTTGACTTAAGAAAAAACTGCTCAGTCATTGCAAACACTACTATTGGAGCATACAATCAGTTTATGAACTACCTCCAAGCACAACTTCCATACCAAATAGATCACAATATTTTCATTGAGAACTTCGAGGGCGATGTTACAAAGCAGTTGGAAGCACGAATTCCGCTTTCAGAAAAAAAGCCAACTGCAGTCTATGATGAGGAGGAAAAGTACATGTTTCCAATGGGTAGATTGAGGTTTTGTGAATATGATATTGTAAGTTCAATATAATATTGTTAATCTCCACACCTCTCTGATTTCAGCCACCCAACTTTATGCGTGAAATCGAAAGACGAAGAATACCTGTTCCACCCAAGAAACCTAAATGCTACTATCTCGAAGATTACGAACTCCCATCATCTATCAAGGCTGAACTACCTTTGGTTCGGCAAAGCTCATCTTGTCCCGATCTTTTTCTTTCCTTTGATACCACCTCGACCGGAGGAGTCAGCTATGAAGAGATTTCTTCTGGCGCTATTCGTCGCATTATGGCCAACCAAATCCTCGTCGATTTTCAAGGTCGGATGGGCACCAGTGATCACTATGGACCGCAGTTTTTTGAGCCGAATCTGTCGGAAGAAGCCCAACATCGACTTGGATTGGATAAATTCCAAGAGAATAACAATGTGATCTGTGCTGTCACCGAACCCACAAAATTCATCAACTGGGATTCACCTATGATTGCTGACACTGATCGAAAAACTGGCAAAAAGTTCATGAGAAGAGTAAAATAATAATGAAAAATTACTGTGAAAATAATGTACTAAATTTTAGGTTGTTCCATTCAAAGAGCCGCAACCACCTCGTCAACTTGACGCTATTGACCCTATGTTCGAATACGTCTCAATCGAAGCAATGTTGGCTGCTGCAAAGAATCTCCACGTCTCCTACATCTTCAATGATCCGATTCTTACTACTTGGCCGGGTCTCCAGATTTTGGATGAAGGACGAAATGAAATGTTCACACTCTGTCCGAAAATTCCCAAGAGACGAAGCAATGTTCCAATTGAACTTGAAAAGTCACCACTTGTGGTACCCGAGAAAGATGCACAGTTCTACAGAGATTTTTACACTGAAACCGCTCTCGTTGGTCGAGATGCTCCAAAGAATCGAACCCGTCCACCGGTTTTTGAGGAGCACAGTGAGTTCTAAATATATATCAGTAGTATCTAATCCTTATATTTCAGGTATCAACATCCCTCATGGATTGATCGATCTACTCAAACCAGGGTACTACGGATACTATGAGTGTGAACCCATGAGTCGCTACAATGAAGACCAAGTTTACGAGATGAAGAATCGACGAGAATTGCAACAAGCTATTATGGAGAGAAGAATAATCACTTTCCGTCAACCAGTCATTGAAGAAACGGAGCAAGAGTTGATGAGCGAGGAGCATGTAAACGTGGAAGAGGATGACTTGAAAACGACATCGGAGGAAAGTGAAGGTGAAGACGATAAGGATTCGGATAATATCAAAGAAGATTCTCCTGAGAGACGGACTGGTGACGGTGTCATTGAATTCTGGAGAATGTTTGACGGTGTTGGCATCATCAGCGACTCGGATGATGACATAGAAGAGAATTCTGTCAGGAGAAAAGTTGGAATGTTCTACACAGGAGCGGAGACTCCATCACCTAGCAGAATCAATCCACACACAAGAGCCAATATGCGAAAGGTTTCTGTTGAAGAGGAGGAAAGGGATGATGAGTCACGCAAGTTAGGTTCTGTTCTAACAAATCTCTATGAAGAGGACGTAGTGAAAGAGAAACGTCGCGGTGACTGTCCGATAGGAAGTCCAAGGAAGAGCAGTATCAGAATCCCAGTTCACCCGGAACTGCATCCAGTTGTAGCACCACTCGGAGCAGTTGCTAAACCTTCAAAAACCGTGTCATGGGGAGAAGTCACTGAACATCATGTACCATCTATGCCCATATTCCGCAAATCTCGCCGTCACATTGTAGTGGACCCATCGTTCTTCAAAGATCTACACACTGCACCACCGACCGCACCGCAACTAGCTCGACGAGTCAGAAGCACAGGCAACTTCCAATCGCTGAGACCAGGTAGAAAGAACAGTGATCCTATGCCTGTTCATCCCAGAGGTCTTCCACGTAGAGTGAGTTGATTTAATCGTCTATGAGAGAGAAATATTTAACCATACACTTTTCAGTCAAGTCTTGATCAGTTTCTGAGGAAAGACGCTCCCATCACCTGCTCAGCTTGTATTCAAGAACCATGGCCTACCAAGGAAGAATGTATTGTTTGTAAACCAGACACAACAATCTATCGATGCACCAACATTGTGAATCTGAAGTTGCCGTGTCATGTGTGTGGAAGTAACATCTACAAATTCTCTTGCAAGAACTATGATCTTCACTCTCAATACTCAAACAAGCTCTACTACCTTATCCAGAAGCGCAAGAAATGTCCGGTGGATAACAAGTTCCGGGAGAAATATGCAGTGGAGAGCGATCCAGTGCAACATGAAAAGACGCCGGCTATCTGGAACGTCCAGGCTTACAAACCAGGAAATGCAGCTGTAGACACTCTTCTTCAGGTAACGCCTTGAAAAATAACAACTGAAATTATTCGAATTATTCCAGAGAACCGACGAGCGATCGTTTACAGCCTCCCAGAATAATCAGCTCTCTGCACTTTTTCATCGAGAATTCCAGTGGGTTACTTGGCAAATGGATGATGAGAAAGCTGAAAGAGTTGTTGTATCAGAAGAATTCGATGTGGCATTTGACAGAGATGCTGATGTAAGCGTGTCATACTCTCTCCCCCAATTAATCGTTTTATTTCCTTCAGATTGATATGATGCGTGATACCATGAACACTATCAGTCAAGACGGTGACATGGATATGATGACCACATACGATCAACGCACTGGCATGAGAATCCGTCGATGGATCAGTTACGCTGCTCTGGCAACTCGAGTGCAAAAGCAAAACGAGAAGATTCGGTATCGAAAGATGTTGGCTGATCGAGAAGCTCGGATTCTTGCTGGAGAGATTACGGTTGTTCCTGCTCTGTTATCTGAATTGAAAAAGAAGGCTAAAGACAAAGAGGTTGCTGCAAGCAAAGCTACAGAAATTGATGAGCAGAAGAGAGCCGAGGAGAGACGGAGAGAATACAAACTGTGGAAGAAATTACCGATTCCTGAGTTTCCCGAAGATCCAAAAAAGGAAATGCCAAACTTTGCTCCACCAAAATCAGAAGACTGGCTGGAATCTTCTGGATCAGAAGATGAACTCCCACCGATTCGATCTCGTCAACTGAGCAAAGAACTCAAAGATTTCATTCAAACGATCAGAGTTCACATGGACAGTAAACCGAAGAACTTTGACGGTTTCCGAGTGACTTATGGAAAACTCTTCGAGAGACGACCCATCTTGAAAAATGACATTGTTCTTGTCACTAAGAAAAGAGTCTTGAAAAGAAAACCGCCAGTCTTCAAAATCCAACGCATTCCACTTGATGAGACTTGGCTCAACTCTTCACTTACAGTCGCTTTCCAACCTGCACCGATGGAAATGAAATACCCAAAAGACTCCAATAAGTGGACTGTTCCATTTTACATGTCAAATCTTTTGGACCTTAATGCAAAGGAAACCAAGGATAGAACTTTCCGACCACCAACACCACCTCCTACTATTAAGGCGGAGTACAAGAAGATGAAGAATATGGAAAAATCGTATTATCATCAGAAGAGGGTTGCTAGACTGGCAATGCTGAAAAAAGCCAGAGATGCTCGTCAGTTAAGATTCCACAAGAAAGTTTACGGTCACGCCAAAGTTCCATCTTCCAAACCGAAAGCCTGGACAATAGCTCATCATCGAATGCTCCAAGCCAAACGAGCTGCAGCAAGACCATCAGCAAAGCTCGGTCCTCCACGTGTTCCGGATAAAAGGAAGTATATTTTTTCCTACTACCCGGAATCATCTTCTGAGAACGTTCCATTGAGCAAACGAGAGCAGTCACGCATATCTTCGCCAAGTGATAGTGATTATTGTCCAATTATTAAAGTGCCGAGAGTGGTAAAGACCGAAGGAGAAGATTCAGAAGAAGAAACTAGTATGTATTCTGATGAGGAAGGATATCTGCTATCTAACCTGAATCATCCACCGTTTGGAATAATGGACCGGACAAAACGACAACTAAACCATCAAACAGCTTCTCAACTAAAACCCTCGTTGAAACAACTTCCGGAAACTGGCCACTTTGTGAGACGTATTTCCGCTGTCCAAGAAATATCTTCCTGTGATTTATCATCCACTATCACTGATACTCTGGAGACAATAATCCAAAAGAAATCGGTCGGATTTACTGACGATAAACCAGAAATCATTGCACCGGAGACCCCAGAGCCCCCGAGGAATCCAGTTTTTGCATATGTGGAGGACAAGTCGATCGATAACTTTTCCAAAGGAACTCCTGCAATCATTTTGGTCAAAGAAGACAAACCTCCAGCTCGAGAAAGTCGGGAACGCGTTTTGAAAGTCACCGCCAGCACAAAAGCTTCTGCAGAGACGAAAGTCAGAAAATCCACTGCCAAGATACAGAAAAAGAGTGAGACGCGCCCAAGAACAAGAGCACCTTCTACTCCGGCACCTTACGTTAAGAAATCCCCAAAGGAGATAATGACGAGACGTTCGTTTTCTGTGGATACTGGATGCCGTCATGTGAAAGTTGTGAAAAAACTTGCCAAGAAGCATAAACGTGATATGTTGAAGAAAGGTCAAACAAAAGAGACATTGGCTGCAACAAATTTGGTTCCGGAGCCGAGTGCACAAGATAAACCAGTTGGTGAATCAACAACACCTGCAAATGACTCGGAGTCCAGTTTGGAAACTAGTGAAAACTCAGTGGCTGCTCCAACATTTTCAAATTTCTTACTGAAATCATCTGCTAAGTCTGTCAAGAGAACTAAGACGTTGAAAAAGTTCAATCGCACCAAACTTCCGAAAATGAGCTCAATTCGACGAGAGTTCACGATGAAATTAAATCAAATTCGGCGGTCTCGAGCCAGAGGAGTTCACACGGAACATCCATTCCAGCCACGCTGGTACCCAACTGAACATGAATCTGATTCCGCTGATCGGGAAAGTGAATCTTGTTACCAACGACAGCACATGCGGTATAAACGATTCACTAGATCTCAGAAAATTCTTCATTACGATGCAACTCGCTCCAAAGTTCTGAACACAATTCGGAGAATCAGTGAACTCGAGAGACGGAATCAATTGATGATGTGCGAGGAACCAATGAATCGCAAAGTTTCTGATATGTACTTGTATCCTTATGAGTCACTTCCAACATACTGGGAACCAGAGAGAAAGAAAAAGAAAAAGTCCAAAAAATCCAAAAAGGCGGAAGAATCTAAGGAAGTGAAAGAAGGCGAGGAAAATAGAGTGAATGAGAATAAGAAAGACAAGAATGCAGTAGATGAGATTGTGGAAGAAAAGAAAATTGTTGAAGATGAGTCAGAAGCAGTAAAATCGGAGCGTGAATCACCGAAAAATGGAGTGGACCAGCAGAAATTGCGAAACGAGCCCGTTGTAAGAGAGAACCAGACTGACAAAGACTTGAAGGAAGGAACGGTGGTAGAATCTGAAGAAGAAGTATCCGAAGAAGAGTTGGAGGAAATGCTGAAAGAGGAATTAACAGAACCAGAAATTCCTCAAACAGACACACCTCAACCGATGTCATGGAGACAAATGCTTCGGAAACTAGCCAACTACAAAGTCAACATCAAGAGAATCAAATTGAGTAATCTGAAACGTTTGAAAAGGAAGAAGAAAAATTTGTCCGAATGTATTGATGAGTCACCGCAAGACGTTGAAGTAATTGTGGAACCAACAGAGAATCTGAAGTCATGTCTGAAACGTGGAGCTGGTCGTCGCTCACTGAACATTGCTTCGAAGCCTGCGGAGACTAAAGACACCTTCATTGGATTCAATAAAACCCTCACTTTGGTCAAAAAAGCAGCGAACGCCTCTGTTAAGGAATCACCGTCACCCATCTCGGATGTTCCCTCGTTTTTGGATAACTCGGATTCTCATCTGAACAAGAGTAACTGGTTGACAAGCACACGGAAACCTTCAAAATCTAAAGAAGAGAAAGAGAAAGAAGTTCCTATCAAAGAAGATGTTCTATTCCCACGGATTGAGGTTACTACTCCTAAAGAGGACCGATCAGATACGAACTCACCAAACTCTCCAATTCGTCTTCTGCGGCCAATTGTTCCGGACAACTCTGAAAATCCAGAAGACGAAGAAGAAATCGATCCTGCTTCCTTGATTCCTGCACCTGCCCCACCGCCAAAGATGCCTGCCGATCAACAGTGGAGAGCAGCAATGATGGCACGGCGATATGTCGGCTCAAGTCGACCGGTCTCTGCTCAACAGGCTAAGAAAAAGGAAGAAAAGAAGAATGGGGATGGTACTGAGGACAAGACAGATGTCGATGCCTCTTCATCTTCTACTCCAGCTTTGCACAAAAATGTTGATGGATCAGAACCTGGACCGTCCACTGTTCCTGCCCAGCTACCCCGAATGAGTGCTTCAAAATCTCATGTGATAAAAACATACACCGAACCAGTAGCAGTTCCAAAAGCTACCGCTCCTCCGCCGACAACATCGGATAAGCCAGGAGTCAGAGGAATCTACAATTCTGATTCATCAGGAGATGAAAATGCTTGGCCATCGGTATCAATTGCTGGAGAACTTGAAAAAAGAGAACCTACTTCGAGATTCATGAGACAAGAGAAAGAAATGAAGAGTAAGTCAAGAAGAGAAGCCAGAAAGAGAGAACAATCCAAACCGAATTCACCAAAATCTGATGATAACGTTCCATCTACGAGCCAAGTACCACCAGCTCAGCCACCTGCACCAATCGCTCCAACTGTGCCTGCGATAACAACAACTCCAACCCCAAGAGCAGAAAGATCTTCATTTTTCACTGCTCTGTTTGGACGGAAAAAAGTACCACCACAACCACCTCTGGTTATCAACACTGAGACAGAGACCGAAAGTAGAACATCGCCTCTTCTTCCTCGGATCAAAAAACCTGAAACTGGAAAATTGATGAAGAGATCTCCAACATCTGATGCTCCGAGACCACATCCTATTGAACCGGAGACGATAGTCAAATTTGTGGATGGAAAGCCAATCTCGAACTCGCCAAACTATGTGACACCAATGTCTCAGAGACGTAGGAAAGCTGCATCAGGCTCTGGATCAGGCTCTGGATCAGGATCGGGGTCAGGTTCCGGATCAGGGTCGGGATCTGGTTCAGGTTCGGGATCTGACAGTGACGATGATTCTAAAAAGACAGGAAAACATGCTGAGAAGTTGACATCAGTACTCAAACCACCTACCGACTGTGAAGAAGGAACTTCCTCCCAATGGAAACAGCCATCTTCAAAAACTGTAAGATTTGGACCAACATCATACGAACCACCGAAGCCTCCAACTCCTGAACCCCCTAAACCACCGAAACCAGAACCGAAGCCAGAAGTCTCATTTGAAACTCTCCGGGAACTGATGCTCAAGGAAATAAAGATAAAGGAGGAGGAAGAACAAGCAGCGAAACGACTCGAAGAGGAGAAGGAGAAGGAAAAGGAAGCAGAAATTGTGGTTCCAGAAGAACTCCCGGCAGAAGTGATTCTTCCAGATGCTGTGCCAACACCACCAGCAACAAAACCTCCACCAAAGTTTTCATTCTTTGGATTGGCACCGTTTGGCAAGATCAATAAGAAAAGACCAACGGAATCACAAGGACCTTCAACAACAGCAGGTTCAAGTAATCCAACATTTGAAGGGTCTTCGACTGGACCATCCACGTCCACCCCACCCGTCACAACTGAATCAACTCCTGGGCCATCTGCAATGAATTTCGATTCAAAAGAACCACAGGCGTCTTCAAGTGAGGTTCCGAATGCTGGACCTGGAAGACCGCTAGCCTCTGGACGACCGATTCGTCGTAAAAACTCTACTCGAAGACAACTAAAAATGGATATTCCATCGGCGCTACAACTTTCTGGCGATCCAAATCTCCCCAAACCTGCTCAACCATCACCTGAAGCACCGCCACAACTGGATATCCCAACGGGAGTGCAGAAGTACAATCCGGTGTCTCAACGCAAGTACTATAGTCGAATGGGTCGGGAATATATACCACCAAAATCTCTGCCACCTTTGGTTTTGCCTGATCCGGAACCGCTCTCTGCAGATCTTCCCGCTCAACTTCCAGCTGAGAAAAAGAAGAAGCGAAGAAAGAGAAAGCCGGCGCCTGTGGAAACAACATTGGTTCTTGATGGTACTGAGCACTTCAGCAAGTTGACCGCGGAAAATTTGAAGTTGTTGGAACGTGAACATGATTACAAAGAAAAACCGCTAACACCGTCAGTCAAAGGATTCTTCGACAATCACGATAAGGAGAAAGTTAAAGATGTGAAGAGCTTAATAGCAGTTCTTACTGATATTGAGAAGCAGCTAAAATCTATCGGTCCAGATGAGAAAATGGTTACAATCAAAGCAATGTTTCATCCAAAATTCAATGATTCAGTAATCACCAAAACAGGACCGTCAAAAGATAAACCAAAGTATGAGACTGCTAGCAATAAGTTGAGACGGATGGAAAGTACTCGGAGAAAGAAGATTGATGAAAGTGGACTTTCCTCTTTGTCCAAACGGCAATCAGCAATCAATGCAGTTCGTCATGTCAAGAAAGTCAAATTTTTCCAAACTCACAATAGGCACATGACAGCTCCGATTGCAAACAACTTCAAGCCCAAATCAATTCTCAAACCTCCCAAGCCACCTGTCACCTGGTATTACCGAATCGACTTCGAGGGCAACAAATTGTACATGAAGAAACTTGGTCCGAGCGACTGGCAGAAGAAAATGGATGAAAAACTCTCACCTCCAAAAGCCGATGCTGTTGTGAGGAAGAAAAAATCAACCAGCTATTTGAGACAATGGGCAAAGGTCATTGACAAAGTTGGCAAAGCGAACATGACAAAACTTCTGGAAAGCGAGAACATGAAGTTCGAAGATCCACCAGATATGAAACCACGTGGCAATTCTCAACCAAAGGATGTATATGTTGACCTTCCGAAGTTTGATCCTCTACCACCATCAAGAAGTTTGACATCCATAACGGTTTCAACCAACGCTTCATTGAACTCTCTACTCGACGCCTTAAATGCTGTTGATGCGGTTCCAACGAATCCACCAATTTCAACGTTCGAACCTCGTACAATTCTTACATCTCCTATCCCAACTGTCTCTTCCTGTCAAGATCTTGTTTCCATGGATAACCAACCGATTTCGAAAAGAAAACGAAACGTGTCTGAAAACAATGTGGATGATGTACCTCCACTTTCAAAGCATTTTCCATTGGTATATATTGGAGCCACAGTATCCCGATCACCATCAACTTCAACCAGTGCTGTCAATGTGACTGAGAGAGAGCCAATTTCATCTCGGGCCCTCGATGGATCTGAAATTCTTGAATTTGTTGGACAAGAAGAAGCTCCGACAGAGACAGTAAAACGAAGATTGGATCCATTCGTTCGTCCAATAAGTGCTCTTTTCAAAGCATTCGGCTCAAACTCCACTGAAGTTGGCACAGATGCAATGTCTCGTTCACGATCAACTGACCGATCATTTGGAGGATTCTTTGGACGATCATCTCCACCGATGCCCGAATTCCCAACAAGACACCGTTCCTCATCCCCTCCTCAACGCCGTGTTCGCATTGGACCAATCACATCAATCTCTCAAGGATCATCTGCTGAAGATATTCTTGCTTTGATGCAAGCTGAGCCCAATGCTCTTGAAATAATGGAGGAATTGGCTAAACCCAAGTTCCCAGGTCTCGAGCTGCCAGGAGATTTACCTAGTGGAATACCAATGTGGAGGCCGAAGCTGAAATTGAAACGGAGTATGTATACACAGTTGAGAAAGTTGAAGAATGCCTCGGAAAAGCAAAAACAGCTTGAGTACCTTCAACATTTCTACAAATCGACGGGCGATCAGATTTCTGCTGACATCCAGACATTGATCACGTTTAAGTTAAATAAATACATGAAGACACATCGGTATCCAAGACCATCATTGAGCTACAACTTACTCGGAAAGTACGATCCATCGTCTCTACAAATTTCGACCAATTCTAAAAGTGGAATTCAAAAGGCATCAGCCATGATTGTCAAGAAGATTAAAGGTTGTGAAAAACGTCTTGAGACCGCCAAGAAGATTGTGAAAATGTCTACGCCTGGATCTCTTTCGAAAAAGGAGCTGGTCAAACAAGCGAAGAAAACATTGGAGTTTGCTGCTAGCAGGAAGCCAAGGAGGATTCCAGTTCTGTACAAATTCAAAAGAACATGCGTCAAATACAAAGTTCAAGTGACAATTCCAAACAGTTCTCGGAAATTGCTGACGCCTTGTGAGAAGAAAACACAGACCATTATAGACAAGACTCTTCCTATCGTTTTGGAGACTGTTCAAGAGGAGACTTTGGAACCAGCTACTAAATTGAATGAGGATACAATTATTTCGGATATCGAGGATGACAACAAAACTGATGTGCCTACTGAATACGACGGAGACAACGACGAAAATGTGGATGACTTTGAAGCAGAATGGGCAGCTACTGCGAAACCTGCAATTATTCGGAAAAATCAAAGAAGCAAGCTGCTCCGAAAATATTTCCAATTCTCTGTCAAGATGGCCCGAAAGATCTCACGTCGATCGGTTGGAGTTCAGAAACCATTTGTATTCTATGCTTTTGTCAGTCAACTCCGTGCCAGAATGGGGAAGTTCATGGATATCAGGCGAAAGGACCAGAAAGCAGAGAAAATACGGTCGCAGCTTCCTCAATTGTCTGGATCAGGAAAAACCCACAAACAGCGGAAAATTTCACAACGAAAAAAGGTGGCAGCCGCAAATCGGAGACCATACTTGATTCGCCATTCCTTGAAATATGTGAGTTTTATTGATTGGTCTTTCAAAAACTGAAATTTTTTTGCAGGGATCAACTACTCCGAAACAAGTCGTTGTCGAGCAATCCAGGTTCAACTTCCTAAAGATTGGTGCTAAACTTGAAACTTTCATGGAGTGCTTGGATGAGTACGTTGATGTGGGAACACCTATTAAATTGGTATACCGGTCAAGAAATACTCTTCTCCCAAAGAAAGTAAGTGGATAATATTTGATTTGTGTGAAAATTTAAATTTTTCAGATGTTCGAGACTAGTAAAAAGCCGCTCATTGATCCGGTTTGTTACACATCACCTTCGCCATGTAACACTGATAGTGATTTCTCGGATGATACACCAGAAAACCCGAAAATAAAAGAAAAAAGAAGATTCTTCCAACGTCACAGCTTGGAATCCATGTATCACGTCAAGGGTTTACCTGGACTTATCTATCTGGCTCGTCTGGTTCAAGAACGCATTGGAGATGATATTGAAAGGAATATTCCATTCAGGGGACCTGGAATGGATAATTCAAATCTTGTCGTTTACATGACACCAATTCGTCGTTTGATGTTGAATTCCGTTGGATTAAGAATGCCTGATCGTTTGGATCACATCTACTTGTCCAAATACCAAAATGAGAAGTTTGAGCTCTGGTTCGGAAGATTGTACAAGATGTTATGTTATGGTCGTGGTGACTTCTGCAAATATGTGAGTGTCCGCTGGGAAGTAGTTTTGAATTCAATTCTAATATTCACAGATCATCGATAAAATTGCGCTCGGCCAAGGACCGCCTAACAAGAAGTACGAGAAAATGGACATAACCTACCAGGCACACATTGTTCACAAATTGTACAAAAAGTGAGATACTGTCTTTTAATTCATTTTCTATAATCTACAATTCAGGATGATCTACATGGAGAACGGAAGAGAGGCAAAGCTAGCTATCCATGAGTTCTTCAAAATTGGACTAGATATTGATGAGAATCCGTTCGACAGGACACTGAAAATGGGGCCGTACGATCGAATGCTCTACGGTCATCCCCAACCATGGAATCGTGACAATTGGATTGAGGCGTGCGATCAGTTCCTGAACTATGCAACCACCAAGGAAGGTGTTCTTGTCACTTGTCAAGCCTCACTTTTAGTCATGAGAATGATATTTGTTGGAGGTTACTCTCAGGATGTTATCGACCAACTCATCACATTGGTTTGTTATTTGTGTGTGATATCCAACTGTATTTATTTTCATTTAGAAATTGCCAGTTCGTGAAAAACTTTTGTTCATCATCAACTTAACGCCACCAGAAAATCTTGTGGAGAACATTGTGAAGATGTTCCATACTGTTCGAGGACTTGACCGTCTTCCATTTGTTGGGTTGGGATATCATGCAGATCCACTACGTGTTCTTTTTGAAGAAGCGGTGGAAAGTGGTGATCCTCAACTTATCGCACATATCGTCCGCGTTGGAAGATGTTTGGATCGTCGTTCAAGAGAGCCAATGGTAATAATATAGACACTTAACATTAGTAAACTAACTGATTATTTTCAGATGACTGATTGTGGATCGGAACACATCAAGAACCGCGACTTCTCGACTATGTTTGCCAATATCTTCAACAATGGAAAGCCAAGACGACCATACGGTGCTCCAACTATGGATGAAATGTTCCCATTCAGATATGTCCGTCATCCAGATGGAAGTGAAGTCACCGAAACTACGTAAGAAAGCTTTATGAATTTCAAAATACTAAGCGAAAACGTTTTCAGAGAACAACTGGCCGAGATTATCGAATGCGAAGTGACACGATACATGGCTATTTTGGAACTCACTAAGGGAGCCGCTGTAACCAAAGGAGACTTGGATCACAATCCAAAGTTTAATACGTACCCCAGCAAATTTTTCGTGAGTGAAAATTACTTGAAAACACCGTTCCATTTGTGATTTTTAGTTTGATGTTCTCTGCACTGGATGCAAAGTGAATGTTGCGAAGGGACGTAACTTGGGACGTCTGGGTAGAACACTTTGTGTCTCCACAATGCCGTTGATTGAACAAGATAAGGATAGAAAGAGATGGCCAAATGCCAAAACAATGTCTCCACGTTTGACATTTGAGAACTACATTGAAACATTGGATCCCACCGAAAACAAGATGCTGATGGCTAAGGACATTGAAGAAGAGAAAACAGACATCACCGTTCAAGTCTTACCATCTCGTTTCGGATGTTTCCAGTGTCGTTTCTCACTTCCAAGATGCTGTGTATGCATGTGCCCTTACTTGAACGATCATATGGATTATGCTCTCAAAGAGTACAACGAGAGATACTCTCAATTCAGCGTTTGCAACGTAAGTTCACAAGAAAGACAATTCTATATTTATTTTTTCAATCAATTTTTAGATCTGCAATCACGGAGGTCACGTCAATCACATTGCGGAATGGTTCGCGTCTGAAAAGTATTGTCCAGTTGCAGGATGTGACTGCAGGTATGCCATTACTGTTTTTATTTCCAATTATAGTAATCACAATTCAATTTAAGATGCCTGAGACCAAAGCAAATCAAACATCTCAAAGGAAGACTCCGCCGTCATATGCTTCTGTCTGCAAACATGCGTGCCAAATCTCATCTCTGCAATCCAGAATGTGCTATTGAAGCGGACATCGATGAAGGCTTCCTGCCAGATCCAGATCTGGCCTTGTTATATGACTAAATTGTATACTTTGTTTATATATGATATTTTTGTTCACGTTGTTGATCTCACTATTTTTGCCCAATATTTAAACTAGTCACTAATTGTTTTCCCTATAAAAATGAACATTTAAAAACGGGAACAGGGCATTTTACTTTATTCGTACAAACAAATGTTTAGTCGAACATTTAGTAGTAATAGTCATTGTGCCTATTCTCAATGTTTGATTCGAAAAATGAAGGGGGAACGTTGGTTGGATCGACGCCGTAGGTTCTGAAAAATAATTGTATTTGAAAAATCGATTTCAAAATTTAAAAGTGGTACTCACTCGCAGAGCTTGTTGTGAAGGACGTCAATGATATCTGTTTGTAAATCAGCTGCTGTTGCGGCGTTTGGTAGCAAGTAGTAATCTGCTGGTTTGGGTTGTACCGTCAGCATTTGGTAGTACAAATCCGTTTTCTGAAAATTATAAATAAGTATAATTTCAAATACTTCTATACCTTGCTGTCCTCAGTGATATCGTAAAACGGAACAACAAAATGGTACGCGTTGGTAGTAGCATTCAATTTTACGTATTCCAGGTATTCATCTGGTGCTCTGAAAAAACAATATTGTTCGCGTTTGGAAGATACTTGCTCACGGGGCTCGAGGTAGCCAAAGAATGATCTTCATTGTTTTTTCATCTGTGAATCTTGTGCAACTACAACCATAACTGTTGATGTTTTTCCCAATTATTTGCCACATTCTGAAAATAGAGAAATACGTTGAAGTATATTTCAATTTCTGGGTACTTGGCACTGAATGTCGGAGCATCGGTGTTTCCCATGACAGGGGAACCAATCTGCGAAGTATATTGGGACGGGCAGAAGTTGGCGGTATTAACGAATTTTTGATAATAAGTTAATGCAGTCAAAGCAGTTCGTTCTGAAAATATACATTTTGATGAATTTATGCAAGGTTCTCGTTTGGAAATAATACGCGACCAGTAACTCCAGCTGAAATGTGTATTAGTAAATTTTTTTCTGCAGTAAAATTTCCAAGTCATTTTTCAAAAAAAGGTTCTATCCCAGTTTAGGTGTGATTTGAAAATATAAACGTATCAATAAACACTTTGGCGTCTTTTCAAGAACTTTTTTTTTTGATTTTGTGGAACGTTCAAAGGTTTTTTATGGGACATCTGATCGTTTTTTGGCATGCTTAGAAGTTTTTCAGACGTGTTAACATTTCAGAACACTTTATGGACCCCATAGGACATTTAAGTGTTCAAAGGGACCTCTAACATGTAAGTGTTTTAAGAAACGTCTCAGTGTTTTTTGGGACAAACAAGTTTTAAAAGGACATCTAAACCAATAGGAATGAAGAAACTAACCGTTGTAGAAGTACGGTAATGGATCTGTAGTTGCACATCTGTCCACATCATTTTCAATATAATTGAATGCTAATCGGAAGTTAATCAGGAATGTGTTTAACTGGAAAACTTCAGCAACAGTTTTCCAATTACTCAAATAAACTTACTATGTTATTGATTTCATCAGTACACTTCGAACGATCAATGGCTAATCTGATATTGGATTGCAGTCCGTACACACAGCTGAGAGTAGGTGCTGTAAAGTTTTATATATTTTTTATATGTAATTGTAAGAGTCTCTCTTCAATCTGACATACGTTTAGTAGGCAAGCTTGCTCCAGTGTTGTCCAATGTATCCGTCACCATTGCTTGTAAACCGTCAAAATATGTTTGGGCAGAGGTAGCATTGGCACTGAATTTTTTCAACGAATCCAAGACTGCCTGATCTGCTTTTTTTGTGAATGATGAGAAGACCACAGAACTGAAAAAAAATCACTGTGGTTATAAATCAAACACAGTGAAAAACTCGTACCTTTTTTGAAACTGCTCCAGCCCGACAAGAGCTGCTGTTGGATCATCAGTGTCTTTGAGGCTGCAAAAATTGATATAGAGTCAGCTTGTTGATCAGTTTTACCTTATTTGTGTGAGATAGAAAATGTTGGAACTGGTTGCACCCTCAAATTGTGTTTTTCTATCCATGAAAGCTTTGTTGATTTCATTCAGTGCACTTCAAATAAAGATATCAGTTTAGGACAACAACTCAACAACTCACTAGGTCAGACTGGAATTTCTACTTGGAAGGTATCTATCACGCCAAAACTGCATTGTCCTGTTCACAATTGATGATTCGTCTGGATACTGCAGGAATGGGAATTCTAAAACGTTCCCATCGATGTTTGATATCAGCATAACCCAATGACTATTTCCAAATGATTTGTGATACTCCGCAATTGATTGCTGAAAAATGTTTGTTTAATTCAGCTTCACAATATTGTAACACTCACTATTGTTTGGTTGAATGCAAAGTCGTCAGATCCAATACAATCGATAATAAAAGCAACAACTCGAACTACTGGACGAGGTGTAGTCGTGATTGTTGATGGAAGAGGTGTAGTCGTTATAGTAGATGGAACAGGTGTAGTTGAAGTAGATGGGATATTTGTGGAAGACGGAATGTAGATAGTTGTTGGAGCTGATGTTGGTGGAGCTGTTGTAGGTGGTGATTGACCGAACGCTGAGAGTTTTCATTGAATTAATATATAATCATCCATAGAAAGAGAACAACTTATTATCTTTTCCGAAGAATCATCAATTTTAAAGATCACAGAATTTTTTCAAACCCGTTTTTTATGAGCGCTGTTTTGAAGACTTGTTTTTCAACCTCACTTTCGTTGCATCGTAATCCGTAATTATCAACAGGGCAACGGCAGACTGACATATCTCGGTATCCATTTTTACAAACTGGCTCTGTGCAGTCAATTCCTCCGAAATACAGATCACATTTACATATTGGATTTGGTGGGTCATTTGGCGAACCGTTTCCTTTACAAGCAGTACCATTGTTTACATATTCTGAAAAACCGTATTAATCACACCGAAGCAAACTTTTTTCTCACTGGATTTGAAGCAGGTCAGAACAAACTGCTGCTGGCGACTCTCTGTTTCAGTCAACCGTGTTGTTAACTGAAATTGATAGGAATTATTGGAAACAACTTATTTCTGGAACTCGAGTCACCTGAACTTGGTAACCAATTGTGAAACTTTGCGAGCAGACGTCGAGAGTTGTGAAATGTTGGAAGAAACAATCGTCGCCCGTTTTACGTGTGAAAAGAACAGTTTGTGAATCAGACAAAGATCCATTGTTGTTGATTTCTCTAACAGCCAAATACGGGAATTTGCCTGGATTAGTAGGAGAAAGGTTGTCGGCTCCGGGTACAGAATAGATATGCATTGAATTGTCCACATTGTAAGTGACTCCAGAATTGAGAACTTCATCGGCTCCAATTGCATTGTTACTGTTGAAACCGTAAGCGGTCTGAAAGTTAGAAGTAGTTTATTCAAAAATTACTGAGAAAATTTACCTTAAAGTACCCAACAATTTCTATAGCATAGAATCCACTTTCTCCTGGAGTGGACACTTTCAAAGGAAGTGTTTTTCCTTCTGAAAAACACATTATAGGTTACTTATTCAGGTTATTATTGTCAACCTTTGGGATTGTAAGCGGCAATCACGTACATCCTAGACTCTCCAATTTCAGTTGGTTCTGTAATAGCGATTGAAACGTTCAAACAATATTAAACTAAAACAAACTTAATCCGTTAATGTCAATGTATCCTTTGTATATGTAGACAAAAATGTTGATCTTCGCGCTGTCGAATGTGGAATCTTTTGGAATATCCACATTCAAGGCACCAGTTAGTTGATCTGTTTTGTAAACGTTGAACACGGGTTGTGGGGTATTCGCTTGATATTGTAAAGATTGGAATAACGGACCGACGTAATTAGTCAAGTACTGAAATATAAAAATATTGATTTTTGAAAATTAATAGTTTTCACTCACGCTTTGGAAATCGTTAGAACTTGTAACGGAGATTGGAATTCCGTTTCCAACCAAAGAGAGTGTAAGCGAGTTTGCACTTTCTGTGCCCGAAACCGAAAGCACTCTAACTTCAGCTCTTCTAATTGCAAGTCGAATCAAGAAATCTTGATCGACTAGAACATCCGCATTAGAAGTATACACAACAATGTATGCCCTGTTAGTTAGCTGAAATATGTTGAGTTTGACCAACCGGCTTTGAAAAAAGCAATACCTGATTGTCTAGTGCAAGATTCAGTGCTTTGTACATATCACTGCTACTGCTGGGTGTTGGAGCTGATGGTGATGGTGTTGCTGAGGCACCCAGAACATCAGTAAGATGCTGACTGTTTGTAGTGGATAAAACGATTCTTGGACCATTCGCATCTCCATCTGTGAAATTTTCAAACTTAGAAAAACGATCGGAATACAAACATACAAAGAATCACTGTGATAGGAATTCCAGTTACGCCAATATCTGAGGTGAGCACTCCACTGGAGAGGGCATTC
This sequence comes from Caenorhabditis latens, assembly GCA_002259235.3. NCBI lineage: Eukaryota > Metazoa > Nematoda > Chromadorea > Rhabditida > Rhabditidae > Caenorhabditis > Caenorhabditis latens. The sequence continues at coordinate 14,023,647 of CM056097.1, read as the reverse complement.
ACATCAGCAACGATCACAAGTGAAGAAAGATCAGAACGATAGTCTGGTTGAGACGGTGGATTCAAACATGTTGCAACAGCTAAATGAATATACTTGATAGTTATACTTTTTTTCTCTAAAGTTTTACCTATTTCACAGAAATCTCCACTGAATGCCATCAAACATGAGCAGGTGTCTGCTGGTGTGACGGTTCCTGGAATATGAAGAACAATGTGATTACTTTCAAATTCACGTAATAAGATCAGTTATTTATATAGCCTTGGTTTTTTCACACTCACCTCCATTCAAACAGCGTGGGGTTTCACATTGTGATCCAGTCCATTCCAAAGGACAAGAGCAGTCACTTCCCTGAAATCTACAATTTTTGATATCCCATCAGATAACTAGTACCTCCACAAGACTTCCTCCATTCAAACAACCTCCAGAGTTTGGACCAATACATGTGATAGGGAATGTTCGAGAAATGCTACCATCTTCTGATATTCGGTCAATCTGAAATAAATCCATACTTCGAAAAAAAACATCGAGAAGCAAACTTTACCTTAAAATGGTATAAGCCACCAGAAATGCTACATTTCCAATCAAAAGGTGTAGACCACTTATAGTTTACATAACTTGAACAGCTTGTAGTAGTAATGTTCCCGCTGTATACTGGCTGAATAAAATAGGGTTTTTAAGTCAAAAAATTTCTAATAAACTCACTTTTGCAGGATTTGCGGGATCACTGTAAGTGACGGAAATAGCAGAACCAGCTCCAAACGGTTTAGATGAATAAATTACTGGTGTGAACGCTCCACCTACAAACAAAATATAGCAATAGAACGCTTTTATTTTTACCTTTGAATTGAATATCGTTGCGGTTTTCACCACTGCTGTCAATGAAAGATAAGCTGATAATGTCGGGAGCATTGTTGGTGACAAGAATCGCGTTTGACTAAAATGAATTTTATGAAACATCCTGTCATCAGATTGACTCACAAACTGTGCAAATCCAGAAGTAGAAAACATAATAGGAATGTTGTATACTCCAGCAGTTGATGGAGTGACATTGAACAGTTGAAGCTCGCCGATGAAAGATGTAGTGACAGCAGTAACGGTAAGGTTAGAAACATTCACAGTTGCTGAAATCAACAGAACTAAAATACAGTGATACCTATGTTAGTAACCTACCAGTCACCGGGCCATCACCAGCTAAATTTTCGTTAGTAATTAGAAGATAGTAGGTGATGGGGAGTAGATACACGTTGTTCAGAGCGATTCCGGCTTTCATGCTCTCAGAATATGCTTTTGCAACGATATCACTACTAACAAGCAAATTGAAGTATTGTTCAAAGAACTGCAACACAGATTATGAGTAGCTTTTTTAGTTAGAGTCATGTTTGGAGTTGCAAAATCAAAAACTTACGACATGCAAATCATCGTAACTATTCAATCGAATAGCAATTCCTCCACTTGAAATAGCCAAATCATTTGTATACTTGTAGATATCACTTCCATATTGCATGTTGGTTTGAACAAATAGAACGAACAACTGAAATTTTTGTTATAAACAGAAACTGTTTTGCAATCAATACCTTTGATCTTCGTTTTTCCAAAGCCCCTTTGATTGCTGTTGAATCATTATCACTGACAGAAACATTATAGTTCACAACAAGAAGAATATCTAAGAAAAAAAATTATATGAATAACGCAGTACCCTAACAATACCTGAATACGGATTGGCTGACTGAACTGTTGATGTTAATAAATTGTTAATAGACACGGCAGCTGAGTCAAAAGTATCAACGGTTTTAGAATCGCTAGTAGCTTTCATCACTTTGGTCAAAAAAGTTCCATAGTCAGAGTGCTGAAGAAGAAAGTTGGTGTGTGTTGAGTAAAAGTTTACTTACTCTTTGTGAAGTTGAATCTGGGCCATTATTCAAGACAGCAACAAAATTACTATAACGTGAATTACTTGTATAGCTGTCAGAGTTCAGAAGATCAGATAGTTGATAGAAAATGCTGTTCTTGTTACGGAAAACATTGTCCACTGAACTTCTGTAAACAAAACTTGAAATCAACTCTTCTATATTGGACTAACTTTGACGAATTGGAATTTTTTGAATTTTCCGCAATTATCACAAATGCTCGATTTCCGTATGTTTCAGGAGTAATTTCAGCACCGCATGCCAAATCTATAAAACATATATATTCAATCAATCGGAAAGTTTTTACCTCTTGAGAATGTTTGACTGCTCTCGAAATGCTTTATTTCCATTACATCCGAAACAAAGTTGTTGTATTTTCCACCTACATAATTGATTACGTGGATTTGAAAGAATTTTGATTGGAATAACACTCACTCGCATAGTTATAGCTAGCACAGTAAACTGGGAACGATACTGAACGTGCGTTGTCTGGAGTGACGATCTATAATAACTCGCTCAGAAATGAAATTATTTTTTAAGCTTTACCGTAACGACAGAAGGTCCTACTGTATTGCAAGTTGCGTCAACTTTAAAATTAAACTGACAGTTCGATCGATCAGAAAACGAAGATCCAAGTGTAATTGAATTTGATGATCCTAGTTGTCTGAAACCGACCGCATAATCCAACGCTGCGGTACCCGATTCAAATCGGAGAACGAGAGGGTATCCAGTTCCTTTAAACAGAGTATCAGTATTTTATATTTACAGTTGAAACGGCTAACCATTTACAGAAATACTGTATACTGCATCCACAAGTGTATCAGTCGTAAACGCAGAGTAAGCAGTCAGACCTCCAGAAGAGTAGACAAGAATTTGTGTGTTATCTTTCTGATTAGTTATTGTGAGATGTGGTGGAAAGGTCCCATTGGTTATTCTTAAAATATTACTTTTCTCAGAAAGATTTATCTTCACTTACTTGTAAAGCTTCCAAAAATCGGTTTTGCTCACAACTGTCGGCATCGGATTGACGTTGAAGATAGCATCTGAAATATAATCTTACGGAAAATGCTGGACATAATAACAAACCATCTCCATATTCGGTCTGTACCGCCACAAACAAATCAAGTGTATTATCGACCGGCATGGTTTTCATGGCATTTGTGTAAACGTTGGATAACTGAAATCCTTGGTCCCAATTATCAAGAAGAGCACTAACAATCTAAAAATGATCAGTTTAAAACATCTTTCCAGTCCTCTATTTACTCCATATTGTTCGTTGACAGCTTTGATACTGGGTAGGACAAATGTTCCAAGAGTGGCTGATGCTATGTCGCTCAGTTGAGCTAATCCTGGATCATTTGCAAGGAATCCGGTATTATTGTAGACGAGCACGTTGATCTGAATCAAATTTGGGTATTAAAAACTAGAAATGTAATGAACCTGAATTCTTCTTGCGATGGAAGTGGCTTTTATTTCTTCATATAAGTCAGCAGTGTCAGATGTGTTCAACAATCCCATGTTTGTAACAACAAAAATCTGTAACCATCTTTACTTGGAAACGCTTCAAAGTGGTGTGACTCACAATTGAATTTGGAGGAGAGTTTTGAACGAGAAAGTTCAAATTATTGATATCTAGAGGAGTGCAAGGTATTGGTTGATTTTTGTCGTCCAGACAAGGATCAGGAGATAGATATTGTTTTACTTGCCTATAGCATTCTGTTGCGCTATCATTTTTCTGAAACTTGAAAATTTGAAACGATATTTAAAATGCAACATACTGTGAGAAACTGGGAATTTCCATAGTTGTAGTTGAAGTTTCTTACATAAGCCTCCTTGCTACAAATAAGTTCACCAATATCTCCAGTTTTCCACGTTTCTTCCAATTTTGTATTGTATGAAACCAGCAATGAAATGGATTTCTCATTTTTGGCCGTTGAGTACACTTGATCTTTACCAGGAACGCAAGAAACTGAAAAAAAGTTTTTGAAAAAAAGATTCAAATGTTTGTAACCTGGTTCACAGTTCCTTCCAAGAAATCCGGGGGGACAGATGCAGCGGTCTGTTTTTGTTTGAAGAAGTTGTCCATCAAAACCGAAGTTGCGACATTTTCTCTTCAAACAGAAGTTACCGGTGTAGTCAACATTACAAATACAATTTGAATCTTTTTTGAAACTGTCATGTGAACAAAATTCAACGTTAGCTGAAAATAGTTAGTCTTCACGGAACCAACGCCGTGTCTTTATCCTACCAACGTCTTCAGTCGCTCTCCAGTGATTTGTGTATTCTTCGGCTGACGTCGATCTCCAAACAATGAATAGGAGACCGAGAAGAAGTTTGAGATTCATCACTGAAACAGAGAAAAAAAGTATGTTGGAATCTCCAAACAGCAATAAAATGATGGGAAAAGAACGATAAACAGAAAAAAAGTAAACTGAAGTTAGAACGGTGTAGAAATTTATCAAATTGGTGACACTCAAACTCCAAAAGTATAAAAACGGCACGCCCTGAAAAGCATTTGAAAATGATATTGCCAGTTAATACTCCCAAGCGGTCCAGTCATAAACCAATACTCTTATCAAAAATTGCAATGAAATGCTCTTTTTAAACACTTCTACTGAGGGGAGAACAAATTTTATTGCCCTTCGATTTCCGATTGAAAAATTCCACAGAAAAAGTTGGATATGATTTAATTTTTTTTGCTGTTATTTCTAGAATGCTATTATTTCAGTTTTTGTTCAGATTACGAATTTCTAAAAGTTGTTGCTGATATTGTGAGGTTACCTTCATCTACAAGTTCACCTAAACTTATTTTCCAGTATTGAGAGATTATTTAAAACAATTCCGATAAAATGCAAATAATCCTCATGAAATCACTTCCGTTCCACAAACTGACAAGACGCGCCTAAAACAGTTAAACAATTTCAAAATGACGTCAAGATTCTTCCTCTGTCTTTGATAAGACTCCTCAATTTTTTGATTTCTTGTTTCTCCTGACATTTCTGAAAACTATTTATTGTACTGAAATCAAAGTTTAAGAAAACAAAATTTTAATGACAACAAAATATGAAAAATGACTGAAATTATGGATCACGATAATCAACATAAGGAAAGGGGGGAAGTGGTTGGCAAATGACAGCGAGAGCGTTGAGAGGGACAAAAATATGCTTTTCAGACCGGAATACAATCACAGCATAAGGTTATTCCCATCCAAAGAATTGTGGGAAATTTTAAATGACAACGTGAAATGATTAATAAGGCACAAAAATTTAATGAAGAAAAGAAAACTAGGTTATATGGTAGTGAAAAATGTCGATTTTGAGTGACGTAGTGTAGGTTGGAAGAATCATTGAGCAGGCAGTTGGAAGTCTGGATTTTGCGATTTGATTTGAGAGAATAGTTGATCGTTCAAGTCACTAATCTCACGGAAGTCTTGAGTCAACAATTCGAACTGTTTGTCGTATTGTTTCTGTTCTTCCACATCAATCTGAAAAAAATAAAATGTATGAAATTGGGATACCTAACATGACAAACCTCTGATTGCAGGAGCATAACAGTTTGTTTCAGAGCACCATTGTCTCGCAACATCTCCAAAATTTCCATGCAGTACAAGTGGATTCTGGTGAATGATTCCATCGCTAAACGTCCACGATAGTGATCACAGTGCTGAAAGTACACCAACTAGAAAACAGTAATGATAAGGCTAAACAAACTTGAAGAAGAATATTGTAAATGATAGCAAATGATCGATTAACAGCTTCACTGTCCCGTTCTTCTTGGGCACGGAGAGTTGTTCGTTCTTCCTGCATCTTCATCATATCTTCTTCTTGCTTTCGTACCATCTCATCCAAATCTTTGCTTCTTTTCTCATACTCATACAACTTCTTAACATTACTCTCATCTGTTCTTGCCAGTTTCTTTCTCTAAAACCAAAAGTTTGTTACCCTGATAGGAAATGAATATGATACTCACCAACTTGTCAGCCAGCAAACGATTTTCTTCAATTCGGTCATCAATCCCGACTAAAGCCATCTCCATCTCTTCCACGGTCCGCATTTCTTCATCATTCGTACCCTAAAGTTGCATGAGGTTGAATAAAAACTATCAATAAATACAAATACCAATTTCTTCATCTCCTTCGCCAACTCCTTCTTTCTCAAAACGGCCTCCTCTCTTCTTTTCTCCAGAGTCAAAGTGTCATCCTCCATCTGCTGATTCAACTCGGCAATCTTCACCTAAAAATATAATTTAATTGACTAAAATGAAAACTTTCAAACGTACCGTTAGTTTTTTAACATAATCCTCTGGATTTTGAAGTGCCTCAATGAGTTCAGGACTATATTCCGTCAACTTACTTTGCAACTCTTGACATTGTTTCTCCACTTCAAGACGCTTCGCACGCAACTGAAAGAAAATAAGAGAGGCTGCGACAATAAGTCAGAAGAGGTACCTTTTTATATTCTTTCAATTTCTTATCGTACGTTTCTTGTGAAAGTGCATTCTCATCAACTTCGTCAGGGACTTGTTCTGGTTCTTCAACCTGATCTCCTTCAGATAATGTCTGCCCTTCGACAAAAACTGGTTTTGGAGGGAGTGCAGGCTTTGGGCGCCTTGGCGCGGACTTCTGGTCTACACAACTTGAGTTGATATATTGAGAAATCCATTGGCGCGAATTGAAAAACATCGATGGCTTGTCGAACTGAGCAAGTGTGAACACTTCCGGTTCATTCTGAAACTTATTATTTTATCAAATTCCTTTGGCTCGTTGAACTGACATCAGGAACAATCCATTCATCTGTTTTTATCAATCCACGACAATACGCAGGGACCCATCTCGGTTTCGATTCCAAAGTTTCAATTGCAGTAAGAAGAAACTGATGACCTTGATCTGAAATTGATTGAATATTTTGTAAGTAAGAGGATCAGTGTTTACTTTGATATGCAGTTTCTATTGCGTCGACAGGCAACTTTCTTATCAGCTCAATGAATGCGCTGCGTAGATTGTTGATATTGCCATAGAGGACTGTGTGAAGGGCGGTGTCCCCGCGTATGTGAAGTTTCTGGAATAATTGAAATTGTATTTCACAGGAAGAAGGGGTTTTGAGTTGTTTCTCACTTGCAAATAGTTGGAGATAGCGTTTCCAAGATGAAGTCGAGCGGTAATGATATTGGGATATGAATATGATGGAATTTCCTTTTTACTACTGCTATCAATTTTCCAAATACATCTGAAACATGATAAACGTATGAGTAAGCACTACATATGACGCATTACCTAACTAGAAACTCAAAAATCTGAGGTGTGCTGAACTCGAAATCATCATCGTCGGCAAATGAACTGAAAATTCAAATTTTTTACTGCAACAGATTAATTGAAATCATCAAAACATACCATCCAAGATGTCCGCAAGCCTCTCTGATAAACGCATCCGCTTCCTCCATTTTTCACAGGTGAAATTCCCTGAAAAACTATCAAATCTACCTAATTTTTACTTTCAAATTTTTATCTGATGCAATTTTTCGGAAAAAGAAGATATAATGAAAAGAACCCGTTCGGAAAGGGAAACTTTTGCCGGGAAGTGAAAATGTCTGCATTGCGTACAATGTACAAAACCTGACGACAATTGTTTACCGTACACTGGGAAAAAGAGACAAGGGAGATTAGATGGGGGGAGGAGACTGGTGAGCTGTTTAGTGCAGAAAGAAAATAAATTTCAACCACATTGTATGAACACATTCCATGGATAACTGACAAAAAAGTAAATAGTGGAACATCGATGGACTCAAAATTTCCAACTGAAAGTGTTAAAATGCAGACTTGTCAGGGGCCTGGCTGGGTCGGACTAAAATCAACAATTAAAATAGTTGTTGATATTTTCTTTGCCCTGCCCGGCCCGCTCCGCCTGTTTTAAAACAAAAATATTTTTTTGTTGAAAAAGTCAATTTTTGAACTAAACGCTAAAAGTGCAACAAAAAGCTGATTATGTATGAAGATTGTAGCACTTTCATCTGAAATTTCAAAAAATAGGTACCTATTTTTGAATCCGGGCCGTCAGGATCGGGCTGGGCCGGTCCGATTTTTGACAAGTCTGTTAAAGTGCAATTTGAGTCATTTTGGTATCAACAGAGATTACACTTTTCTTGAAAACCACGAAACATTTCTAACACAGATGGTGGGCACTCGCTAAAAACAAAAACGGAAGAGCTTGGTGTTCGTAAAAGCGTGCAGCTGTCATCAAAAGTGTAATAAAACCTATTTGACCGTGCTCTTCCGAAAAGAGTTCAGTGACCTTTCTCATCTTTATTACATATGTCTATTCGACAAGCTTAAGCTCATTTCATTTTGGCTGTATTCTCTTCACATCTCCCTCAGCAAAAGAAAAAAGGAATCGATCTGCATCGGTCGTGTGCACACATCCATGGCTTGCGTGAGACGATATACGTATTAATCCTAATACAGTGTGTGGATTCATCAATCGTGGCAGGTATTTGGCAAGTATAGACTGCATCCAGCATTGTAGCGCATATCTTTTTTTCCATTGTAATTTCAATTAGTTATCACTAATCTCTGCTTGAATTTCATTTTCATCCGTGATAGCTAATCGAATAGTTTATTCTTTTTTATTCATGTTTTGCACCGTAATGATCGCAATCAGTCTGTTAATTTCACCAGTCACTTTTTTTTGAATGGAACATCAAGCGAACACCAATAAGGGCTTGGTTGAAACAATGTTTCTCAACGCGGCGTTTTAACAAAAATCCGCCGGATTCGAATTCTGTTATAACTGGTATGCCGAACAGTTTCCAGTTGGATTTCGGATTCGGAACCGATTGTTAAGTGTCTCCCAAAAGTGAGTGGTGGTTTGGGACGCACTACAGGACGGATAATCCTCAAAATCCCTCGCTCACATCGCAAACTGCACAAGTATACTTGTACGCTCTCTCCGGCCTGTGGCACGGATTGTTCGGCCAGCCATAACCGCCTACGGATTACGGTACACGATCATGTTCTGTGGAAAATCAGAAAGGATTCCTCCAGTTGTATATATCCATTCAAGTCCAGATTGTTATAGCCGCCTCGTTTTCGAAATCTTTTTTCTTTCAATTATAGTTGTCTGTCTGAGTGGACGAAAAAAATGGAAGTGAAAAACAGTGACAGCTGCCATCCTCAAAAACATCTTATGTTATTCAACGTACTAAGTTGTTATCCGCGTTACTCAGAAGAAGCGGTGGACCATTTCTAGCCTTCACTATCTTCAGTGATGCCTGTTCATAATATTTCACTTTCAACAAAAGGTGAGTATTCTTGAAATCACGCGCCACAAGATTCCTGTAGCTTGATGATACGTTGTTTTTAAAATCATAGGATACGCCTTATCTTCCTTTTGTTCCTAATTAGTGATGCTCAAATAAGTATGGAACGTCTTGAAAAAATAAGGAATGAAAACATGTTTTGTAGGTTTGCCGTAGTATTCCAGGTAGCTTCACGAAAAGTTATTTCCCTCTAATCTTATTCAAACATTGTTCGGCTTCTCCTGGACACTACATCAACACGAGCCGACTGACCTTACTACCGTTTGCTTAACACTTGCTTATAGTTGGCGCCCTTGTGAGAAGACACCTTTGAAGTTAGCGCCAAAGACTGGAGATTTCCTCTTAAGGTATACACGAACTCCAGAGTTCTTCGTGATTCACATTCGGTACCTTCAAAGAAATGTTCAAAATTGTCAATGTTTGTGAACGCGCCACTAGAGATGTGTCCTCTTATTTTTTCCTCTTCATGCCTTCTGTAGCTTTCCTCCTGCTTCTCCTCCCTCTGTGGATGACAACTCATAGTAAGTTGGCGTGGAAGATTCGTCGAATCGGATACCTTTTCCTGTTGCTAATGAGCTCGTACCTTAGGGTTCACTCGACCATAGTAATGTTTCCTCCTTCTCTCCTCCCACATATTCCTTGACATGAGAAAAATCCAAAAGTTTTTCGGAGAGAGTACGCGAATATCTTAGTTATCAATCAAACAAGTCAACTAGACAAAAACTTCCATGAATCGGATAGTTGCAGAGTTCGAGGAGAGTTTGTGCTTTTGCCTACTAATCTAATCAGCCGGCCACGGCTTTTTAATTCTCGGCGGCTCCAAATTCGATCATAAAGTTTTTTTGGCTTGTTGTCTTCAGGATAACCTTTTTCAGGATTTCTTTCAGGTGCATAATGTTAACTCTCTTAGTTTTTGGTACGTAGTGTATTTTGAATCTATTCAAAAGACTTTTTGTAAAGTTGGTCCATCTGAGAAATATGACATTTTTCACAATATTTTTTGCATGAAACTTCATTTTTGTTGATGCGACACCGTTTTTAAACATGACTCAGTCTCATTGAGAGAAAACACTATCTCTTTTCCAATCCAAGGTTCATGAGGAGAAGAAAGTAGGAGGAACCTTGATGAGGAGGACTGTCGCTTCCTAAAGTGGCAAAAATTCCAATTCCTGTTTTCTGGTTATCATCCAAGGAAAAAAACGACAAAGTGTATTTTTCACATCTAAGTCCAAGGTCGAAGTTATCGAGACATCATCTTCCAGTGTTTGTGAAGAGAACTTTTCAAATTGTACTGTTCTCGAGAACTTAGATTAGTTTAACAGTTCCATCACTATCAAATTTTCTCCAAACTTCTTATCATACTTAATTTTGAACAGTCACACCTTTTCGACGCTCCGCCCTCTCATATCTTAGATACCACTGAGTGTTTCCCGAAGTTTTATCAAAGTTCGTGAAAATCAATTTAGGATATCAAACAGTACCGGTTTTTGATTTTGGTAACTATCTTGTCAAAGCAATTAACGAATGTCAAGTGATTCTTTTCCTGGAAGGTTATGAAACAGGCGTTTTAGTGTGAGAGAGTGATTTGCTTAGATGTTTGATGAGACATGGATGTGATAGAACATACCGGAGGAAGCCGCACTTTCCCTTTGCCAACATTAACACTATATAACATCCTTGTCTCTAAATATGTAACATCTCCTAAAAAACAGATGATACAGGGATGATGTACACACTTCGGAAACCACGAGATCGCTAAAATCACTTGTTCTCCCTCCGTTTTTTTCCATCTCTTTTTTTGACGTTTTCCCAAATGTTCATCCAATTGTAATTCCACATGCCTTATCTATTGGAAGGTCATTACTATGTTCCAGACGCTCTTCTCACTGCCACAAAAAACCGGGTTTTTTTCATCGTAAGGAGAAGGCATAGTGCGGAGAGGGAGGAAGTCTCTGCTGCAGCTAGTATGGTCTGAAAAGATCCCGTCGTCTTCACTTTAACCTTGCCGACCTTCTAGGCCACCCGCAACGGCATCCCTCCTCCCCCAGGCCCTTCTCTCCAATTTTTTCATTCTCTTTCTTCCGAACTAAACGATGTGTGTGGGGGAGAAGGATGGGCTGCGTTTTTCTGATGATGTGCGCAGCTCGATTTTTTTCTTTACATCTTGCGCCCACGGCGGCAGATAGACATGATGCCCGTTGCTGCTTGCCGCCACTGCCGCTGCCATCGACAGTTTCTTCTTCTACATCGCTTTTTCCCTCTTCTTTTTTCTTCATCGTATTCCCAAAAAAGCTTGTTTGGCACCCCGCGACACCCGCACTATCTCTCTATTCCCTCACTGCTTGTAAATGCCATTCAGAAACCGTCACCTCCTCCCCCCGATCCCTACATCTCATTTTTTTCATTGCCATCCGCGTAAAGTCGTTTTTCCGCCCTGCCACCCCCAGGTGTAGTCCGCGTCGTATCACTATGCCAGCTTTTGCACTCTTAGTTCTACAGTAATCCTGATTCTCCTTTCTCCTCCTTTTTTCACCATTCTCCTCCTCCTCTTCACTGAGTCTGTCTACAAGCTTCTGCTCCCTCCTCCCTTTGCCCAACCCCCAAAAAACCCTCTTCCTGACAGAATACCCATTCCCTTCAGTTTTTTTCAATGAATGTGACACCATGCAACACGAGGACATGTTTGTCTCGCAACTCTTCAGTCATCTCAATTACCTGTTAGCACCATCTGTCCATATTAGCCATCTCTTCCTGCGTTTCTCGAACTTATACTGGTTACGCGCAATTGACAGTAATCCAGTGTTCTTATGTCCATGCAATCCTTCATTGAACATAATTGTGCTATAATCCCTCTACCACTTCTTATTCTTGAGATCTCGTTTTTTTGTCTGTGAAACGGAATGAGCAATTTTAGATCCAGAACATGATTAATCATTTGGTTTTAGTGGGAACTGAAACTACTAAAACTATGAAATTGTAATTCGTGTTTCATGATACATCATTTGTGTAATAGTCTATGTTTTGATGTTTCATATCTTACACAGAACATGTCTGGATGAGATAATCAATCCATAATATTTTATAATATGTTCTATCTTTTGAATTGACATTCAAACCGTAACCGATATATCCGATGGCCTCTTCACTTTCTTCCTGTGCACACCTTACCTCTCCTCCTGCCAATATGGTAAGCACACAGTAGCTCGTCGTCTGTGAGTGTAAGTCAAATCCGGAGAAGCAGCTTATGGAGTACGGGAGGCATCGAGTTGAGATGTTTGGCCAAACCCGGAAACCGTATCTCGGTCCTTCGCCGCCGCAAGATGACAAACAACTAAGCCGAGGTCACTAGCTGCTCTCAAAACTGTGGACCAGGCTCAGTAAGTCAAACACACTCATAACTACTGCTATTCCGAGCAGTTGAGAAGAAAAAGCCATCCATAAATTACTGCTTCCTCCGTTTTTTTTCCGTATCCAGGCATGTAACCTGCAATTATTGGCTCTTTGTAAATGCTCGTCGAAGTGATTATGTTGGAAGCCAGATTATCACCTTGGTATGGATCTGACTCCTCCCTTCTCCTGCCTCCTCCGCTTTCTGTCTTTTAGTAATAAATATTTTTCCAGCCAACTTTTTTTCCATTCTCCTATATCCGCTCCGTTACCATTTCCTATACATTTCCTTTCTTATCTTCTGTCATCCGTAAACACCGCTGATTATTTTGTGCAAGTTCCGTTGTGCCGTATTCCTACATTTTCCCTCTTCTTTTTTCTCTCCTTATTTTTGCCATCGCTTCCTTGTCGTTCTCATTACCAAATTCTGTGTGGGTTTTGTCGGTTTTTGCAATGGCTTATCATTTCAGTGATCTCAACAATGGATGAACTGAACGCTTGCACAGAATGCGGATTCACGACTACTGTATTTTCCGAGTTTCAAGGACATATAGGTAACCAACCTGTTCGGAGATACATGAATGTCAATTCGTTCGAAACATTCGCCTCCTCGCTTTGTCCATCTTTTTTCACATCTCAGAAAAGACAAACCCGTAAAATTTCGGATTTGTTGCGGTTTTGAATGCTTCAACCCATTAACCGTTTGCTTCTACTTCAATGACACTTTTTTCTTCACTTATGCAACATTAACTATTTCCTATCTATTCCTTTCTTTTTCAGAAAAACACGAGTCAGAGCACAGTCGGTCTTCGAGTGGGGAAATGTCCAATTCTCAGGTAAGTCATGTTAAACATCCGGAGAATAGGAATAAGGAAGAAAGATTTGCGTCATAATGTCATGTTTGGTTAATTAGTGCTGGAGGTAGAACGAGGAAAAAGAAAAAAAAGGCAGAAGAAGAACGAAGGGATATAGTGACGTTGTAACAGGTCTTCCAGACATACCCCCTGAGATTCATCAGAAACATTGAGATCACAGTTTTCAGACAATCGAATGGGGTGATGGAATTCAGTCATCGACACCGTCCCCTAGGTCAACGCCGCCATCAGATCCAACCCCTAGTCCTGATTCCGAAGAGCTGCTTGATCCTATAACGATAACGGAAATTACAAACACTCTCGGAAAAAGTGAGGTTTCCTACTTTTTTATATGTTTTTGTTCCTATTCATTTGTTGTTTTTTGTGTTATTGGTTCCTGTCTCAATTTTTTAGCCAAATATTCTTGATTCCATGATACTCAACGTTTCAGGAGAACCAGGTACAAAAGGACAGAAGCAAGTTCACGTTTGCCCTCATTGCAATTTCACCACTTGTATGTCGCAACACATGAAAAGCCACTTGGTAGGTTCAAGGATTTCTCTTTCTTCGAAGCTTTCTCTTGTGGAATAATAGGGCAAGCCAAAAAATACTGACGTGAATGTAATTAGGTTGGGTTAAGTACAGTATAATATGGAATAGTGTATACCCGAGGGGGGGTCAACTCCAAATAATGCTATCTATCCGAGATAAGTTATAGAATATAGAAAAATAACAACTGGCTTGTCTGTCTAGAAAAGTAATGTTTCCCTCTACAAAATATCCGACTGATTCTTCTTCCATTCCCAGCGAGATGAGTCCAGTAAGTCAACACTCCATAACCTTTCTCTTCCACCCATCCGCTTCTTGCCGCTTTTCTCACTAACTACTGTTTACTTTCTATTGACTGTCCAGTTTACTGCGTCTCTTATTTATCTCCACTGTTTTTTGTGTTTTTGTCCTCCGAACCCATCACTTCCCGAACGGTCATCGGGAAGAGTCGTCGAGTAGGATAAGAGTAGTATGGGAGAAGACGACGCTCCTCATATTGGCTTTTCCTCTTAAGGATGTTGCCTTTCATGTGAGCCGGTGTCATCCTAATTGGTTAAGGCCAGTCGGAGAAGAACGGGGGGAACTGGTGAAGAAAGGGACGCCAGTATTTTTGGTAAAGTGAAGACATGACATCAAGCGGGTTTGATAGGATAGGAATAGATGGGATGGTAGGGAATTGAAGAAGATGGAAGGAGGAGGGAGACGTTTTTGGAAAAAGAAACGGGAAGACCAGATACGGGGGCAGTACAAAAAACGTGATGACCTTAGAAATCACATGACACGCCAATAAGATTCTTGAACATTTCAGGAAGCGCATGAACGACACCAAGGCCAAATGTACCAGTGCGATATCTGTAAAATGCAGTTCAGTCAGAAGGTGAGCACAAGTTGAATCATGTCCATAGAGGGCAAAATTCATGAAGGAAAGGGTATTACGCAGGAGAGTTACTGTTTGGGGACTCAGAGTCCAATCTTTGGTTTGAAGCATTTCAAGTCTAGCTTTTGATAGTTTACGTAGACATCTGAAAATTGTCAAATCGATTCAAAAATACAAATCAAATACATTTGCTGATTGATCTCTTGTGTTTTATTCCTTCCTTCTACGAATTTCACTTTCTCTCATTGGTTTATCGATGTTTCGTTTTCAGGCTAACATGCATCGTCATCGGATGCGACACAGCGGTGTGAAGCCTTACGAGTGTCGTTTTTGCAAGAAGCGATTTTTCAGGAAAGATCAGGTATGGTGTCTGGCGTCTTTTTGATTTTTATTGCCGATGACTTCCCAGCCTATTTAACGGCGGACGGTTGCGTAAGAAGCTGTCTTCCGCAACTCAAAAATCGTGTTTTATCTTCCGATTTACGTAATCAAATCGAAAGTGAAACTGATCTCCCCCCGTAAGGAAAGCGAATCGGGGCCCCCCTCTCTCCCACTTTCCGCGCGAAGGTCGTTTTTCAATTTGGATTTTCGCTTTCCCGGAAAGAAAGGCAGGGCGACGTGTCCAGACGAAAGTTGGAAAAAAGAAGACGACACCGTAAACAATTCACCGAGCGCTCTCTCATTTTGCTTTGATCATATCTGTTTGACCGAAACCGTTCTTGAAGGTCGACGAGCCTCCAGAAAACAGGAAAAGAGAACCAATTTGACAGTAGCGTCAAGTTATGTCGCGGAATATGGAATTCGTTGGAGCGTCTCCCTTATTCCATGCCTTCCGAAGTCGTCGGCGAAGATGAACGAAAAGTAAAAGACCTTGACGATGGCACGCGCATTTTTCGGAAGATCCTCTTCATCCTACTTCCTAGCATCTTCTCCACGTCTCCTTAAAAGTTTCACTCTTTTCCACTGTACCTTACCCCCAGGCCAATCAGTAAAAAAAAAGAAAGACGATGAAAACCAGCCATCGGGTTTTCTAGCTGCGTCTCTGTTTTATATGATTGGTTCCCGAAAAGTTGAAAGCCATCACCCTCACACCGAAAGGGGTTTTCATATAAAAAACTGAGAGAACTATAGACTGTAGGAGAAAAGAAGGCCGGAGAAAATTGTAATGTGATTGAAAGCGAAAACCGATTTTTAAGACAATCGGAATAGTATGTTGACAGAAAATCATTTTGGGGGACAATAGACATTGTTATTCAATTTTCAGATGCAAGAGCACTCCATGACTCATATCAAAACGGGTTTCGGATTTGATTGTCCTGTTTCATTGTGTAATATGCAGTTCAGCCAGCATAATGCACTTCGAGCACACTTAGAAGAAACGCATACGATATCGTCAACGAATCCCGCATCATGTAAAAGATGTAATTTGATGTTTGCCAATTCTCGACGTCTACTCCTTCATTTCCAGACGAGACATGACGAGCCTGAGGTAACGAACATAATTCCAGACAATAGGAGAGAAAAATGGTTCTTTGTAACACATTATTAGTGAGAAAAACGGAACAGAACATCATTAGATGATGTTTTTCCATTTCTCGGAGTGGGTTGCCCCGTGAGACGTACTTTTTCTTGAAATCATGTGACATCCCGAGAATGAACTATGTTTGTCTTTCAGGGTTCTCCGAAAAAAGAAAATGCTGCTAAGAGGAAGAAGTTATCAAATGGAAACGTTTTACCTATGGACCCTGCTAGTTTAACTATATCGGAACAGTTACAAAGAATGGTGAAAACAGAGTTCAGCCCTCCCAACACGGATACTTCAGACAATTCAACATCCTCAGAGTTTGACAAAATTGTGAGTCACAACTCTAGTGACTACGTTACACTTTTTTGAATTTCCACTTTTTTGAAATTGTTTACACTGTGAATATTACAGCCTCCAAGTTTCCCGATGGCAAGCCCCGACATATTGTTGATGTGTCTCAACCAAATGAATCAGTTCGGAGGATTCGGAGAAAATATACCTCGTTTGCTCAACATCCCAAGCATGCCATTACCTGTATATAGCCACATTTTCAGTTAGAGGTTCTAACATTCAGTTTTTCAGTCACTTCATAACATTCCGTCAGTAGCAGCTATGGTAAAACAAGAGCAAGTGCAGCTGTGGTCTGAGCAAACTTCTAGTTCAGTCAGCGTCAGTGCTCCGAGTCCCAGTGACCAGTCACATTCCCCACCTGTCAATGACTCAACACTATCTCTAATGGACAAGGAGAAATCTCCTTCTCCAGAAAAAGACGACGAGGAGAATGTGGTAAGTGCGGAGATAATGACAGATGTTTGAAAAATCTCAAGATTCGCAAAGCAAATATATCGTCATCTTGTTTTCGAAAAGTCAAAAACATAGTCATCTCCAAGTTATATTACTTCTCGGGAAATTAGTTCTCTAGGGATTCAAAAGTTTTCTTATCACCGAAAGTACTTATTTCGTTTCTGGGTTCTAATGAACATCATACGCCAGTATTGGAACATAAATCAATCTATTCATGTCAGTACATCTGAAAAACTTGTCGGATAGAGGCCGACAATCATCAATTTGTTGCAAAATTAGGAACGTTCTCAAATAGAAGGAGAGATAGAAAAACCGAACATTACAACATGTATAGTTTGATAAGTTCTTTTCCTGTCGGCAATTTCGTGTCACTGTCACAAGTTTGATTTTATTTCACAATCAACCAAAAAAAGGGTGTAGGAAGGAATGAAGGATTCTGTCATCATCCTTATCAATTCATGTACACAATTAGAAAAAAGAGATAATCAACAAAATAAATCACAGAAAATAATGGGTTTTTAATTTTTCAGGAATGTGGCCACTGTGGAATGGTGTTCTTTGACAACACAATGTATCTGCTCCATAAAAGTCTTCACTCTGAAGGTGATCCGTTCAAATGTGCATTATGCGGAACTCAATGCGGAGAGAAATACATGTTCACGACCCATGTCATCTTTGCGGATCATAGTACTCAAGCAACGACTTCCGCCTGAATTCACCAATCCCCTCATGCCAAAAACGTACCCATTGCTCTTTCAGTTTTAGTTGTCAGCCTAGAAAACCCGAAACCCACATCTCTTTCTTCCACCCATCACCTTCTTTAACTCTTTTTTTGCTCTCACTTACTTCATTTCATTGTTTTCATTTTGGAAACTGGAATTTACCTCATTTCTTTTGTCACTTTTCACCGTAAAACAGGGAAACAACGAATGATTCTGCTTCTTTCTCACTGATTCTCAACTGCTCTTTCGTCTCTATCAAAAAGTATTGTCCCAGTGTTCTCAACCTCTTTCTGAATATCACAAATGTGTACTTTTCATGAAAATGTGATCCCAATCCATAACTCACTTGAATATATCAAACCCTGTTAATGTTTATCTACTTTTACATATTGCCTCTTCCATTTGCTCTCTACTTTGTTTGAATTACATCTGGAAACGTGTCACAAGTCTTTTGGTCCCGTTCAGAATCTTTTTTCTTTCATTTCACTTTTGATCTGTCCTGTTAGGTATTTGTTGTTAGTTTATTTTCCAAATTTTTCTTAAACTTCTTTTTCCAACCGACACCAAGTTTGTACAATTTTCAAGATTTCTTCAATTCTCACAGCTGTATTTAACTTTAAGTCTCAAATCTGATATTCAGAATAATTGAGACTTATCCCCACAAACTCTCATGTTCCAACTGTTCATAGTTTGGATTCAGCACTGTCCGACGCTCTCTCACCTCTTTCGTCATATCCATTCACCCTCAAACATTTCTTTCTGTCTAGAATAGTAAATTTATCAGTCTTTTCTTCTTTCTTCTTGTTTCATGGATAAAAATGTTGAAAACAAACACTAATTCCTAAACGCAAAAAAGAATGTCACAAGTAAAGAAAAACTACCCAAAAAACGACATGGCGGGCAAAATTCTTTTTTTGGGCGGCCAAATGGATTGGCAGGCAGTCTGTGATTGACACTGGCCCAATGTATATGGTTATGAGTCGTGTGCTCACTACTGACAATTCGGTTCATCTTGGTGTGTCCCAGAGGGCTCTTCCGGAAAAAGAAGAACCCAATGCATCAACAATGTGTTTGCAGAACCGACAATAGTGTGCTCTTCCTCATATTTTTTGTGCAAGATTAGCGACTACCAAAACAGTTTTTATTTATTGCTTGAATAATGTTTGTTTCAGGGCGTCTGAACTTTATAGAAGACGTTGTATGTTTTCCGTTTACTTGTATTAATATGAAACTTCTTTGACATCCAGTAACAAAATATTCAAAATGTTTCTTTTTTGGCAATACATAGTACCACTTTCAAAGTACACAGTGTTAGTGTTTTCAGTCGTCTTCTAACTTTCACTAGCATTCAATTTTGTTTAAATACTTTGTTTTCAATTTTACTTCAAATCTCTGACATCTGTAAAAAAAAAACTTAACACTGTTAGCAGATAACTGTGATTTCATGAAAATTTAGTAATCTTACTTTAACTTTGTCATAAATTCCCTTTTTTCCATATTTCTTCTCTTACGAACAAACTGATAGCTTTCAAAAAAGAGAAATGTAGCAGAGCAACTTTCTGATGAATGAGTTTTTGTCTGACAACGACAGAAAGTATATAGACAAGAAACAATGTTCTTTGCCAGTTCATGAGGTTCTCATAATAGAATTAGACCGATAAGGAAAGGTCCGATCCAATTATCATAAATCATGATAACAATCGAAGTAACACTCCGCGCGTGATTGCTCGTCGTTCTGTACATTACGTAACCGATCAAATAGTGATTATCGTTACGCAAATTTGTCAACTTCATTCTTACCCTTGACCTCTAATCCATCATATCCCAAGTGTTCCGTTGAACGGGTAGATATACGCAACGTTTGTACAGTAACGAGTACAAGAGTCCTTTTAGCTCTCCTGGTTTTCTGTTTTTGTTACTTCATATTTTTCCCGCATCTTTGTTGTTTTTCCTATGTCAACTTACTAAATCATCCTGCAACACCTGCACATATTGTTATAGTTGTGATGTGCTCTTCCTCTCGGAACAAAAAAGATAGAAACAATATTGATGATATAGAGGAGGAGAGGAGACAGGAAGATTGAACGATGGTTTTTAACGCAACCAGATGATAGACACAGTGCTTTGCCTGGGAGCATTCTCTGCACAAAACAACAAGCTCAGTAGCTTTCTTCACAGCTGACCCGTGTCTGCCAGCTCGTTTCTTGCCTCGTTTTCTTCGGGAGTCTCGCTTCAGCGGTGTTAAATTTATGACACTCATTTAACCGATTCACGATGTGTTAACGTTTGTTTATTGGACCCAATTAACATGAAAAATTGTATTATCCAGTTTCTTCTATGACTTGAATTTTGGTTTTTAGGGTTTTGATTATAAGTGATTTCTTGAATATAGTTAGTTACCTCATTCCATGTTTTTTTTCCATTTGCCAAAAACAGAATCTATTAACGCATGACAGCAATTTCTTCCTATTCCGCAATTCTCATTGTGACCTTCTTTTTCTGAAATATTTCTTATCCGAGAGTCACAAAACATTCTTTCACAGCAAAATCAATCCTTAGTCCCACAACGTCGTCATAAACATCGCCACTTCTTGTGCAACTGCCTACCAGATTTTTAGCGAATTCGCGTGGCAGCTGTAAAACCATCATAAACAGCCGGTGTCCGGTACCCCTGACACAGAGTTCCTCCGCTGTTTTAATCAAACTTTTACAATCTGCTACTAACGAACGTCATTCGTACATTGAGCAACTTTTTTCTGAGAAGTTCACATCTGTTGGTGTCGAGACAGTTCATTTCAACATGTGTCTTTTTTTCTTCAGCTATTTGTCTTTTCTGACCGATTCTGTGAATTCTGTTCATTCACATACGTTTTTTTCTTATTGCAAGTGACTCTTCATTAACATTTGCATAGACGGTGGATGGTACCAAGAAGGAGTACAAAAGAATAACATTTGTTATGCAAAATACCTTATTGTGTTGTGTTCTATTCATTTTTTCTCTCTTCCTGATTTTTCATTTTTCTATACTGCTCCACCAATATGTGACGAGGGCTTACACACGTCGTGCTTCTTTATTCTTCTTTTTCTATTTCCCCACAAATGATACACTGTCGATAGGAGGGGTGAAGGGGAAGAGCTTCTTGGGACGGACTCGTCGTTCTCCCTCATCAATCACTGACAATGCACTCGACACAAACACGTTACAAGACACTCGCGGCCAGCTTCCAGCCCATTTTGTTGAAATATGTGCTTTTGAAACGCAACATTCGGAATGGTTTGTCACAACAGTCCGCTGATTAATGGACTCTCGAAATGTGAGGGCAATTGGGTGCTAACGAGGCAAGCAAAGAAAACGGGCGGTGAAGGGAGGAGCAGTGGGTTAGGGATTGGATGTAATGATTGACTATCTCAACAGATGACCTGCTTGCGTTTGGCACCTGTCTCATTATGATCTCATAAATTTCAATTATTTCCGATTTACTCACTAGTGTAAAATCACTGTTTTATGAGGTCCTTATAATTTTCGAATTAGAGTGCTTCTCAACATTTTTCACCCTCAACTTTTTCATTGTCTCTAAGAATCTAAGAACTTTTCAATATTCATTTTCCATTACTCATATCTTGCATACAATTTTGATCAAAAGGTCCGATTCACTAAGAAGACCCGCACAATGGTAGAATATTCAATGCCAAATAATACAGAATGCGCGAGGCGGCTGGTTGGTGTCTTCTCGGTTCATATAAGGCTCATCTGTTCAATCACCGGATGATCGATGTGTTTTTGTGGCCTTCGGCGTCAGTTTGGAGCACTTCACCCTTCTTCATTGAAACCTTCCTTTCTTTCCTTTTTTCTTACACACTATTCCTGTTGAAGTAGTGATGGTATTGTTTCCCGCCGGTTATCACTCTCTATTTCTCTCGTTTTCCGTTTTTTTGCTCTTATCACAGAACAATTATTGATGATTTATTGCCAACGAGTGGGCTATTTCTGCATTTTTATTAATTCATTTGTGGTTTTTCTCTGCAAATACCAGCAAACCAACAGTTTATTGGTCAACCGAAGGTGTGCCCTTTTTCCGTGAAATAGGAAGCAATCGACCTCAATCAAATGTATATTATTCAGTCATTTTCTCGGAGTTACGAAATTTAATTTGGAACTTTCACTTTACGAAAAAAAAAACATTTTGAATATCAGCAAATAGAGAACATTTACAAAATTAAACTTTTGCCGAAAGTTTTCCACAGTGTTTCAAATGTTTTAAATTGAATCGTAAAACAATTATTTATTTCGTTCAGGTTTTCACTTTCAAGAAAGAGCACATAAATTAGTATTCATAGTTCCTGATCTAACTGTTATTTGTCTTTCAAAGTTTCAAAAATCAAAGTTCCCTTCTTCCCCATATAACTACCAATACGGAAGTGGGCGGAGCTAATGAGCTCTCCTCAACTCACAGTCAATCTCTTCCTCTTCTTCTTCTACTGTACTTCAAAACGACCCCTCTTTCCTCCTCGCCCTCCCTCCTCTTCCCCTTTTCTCTTTCTTCCCTATCGTCTCACTTGCCAAGGGAGTCATAAATCGTGCAACATGTTTAGTAGGTGCCGGTTTGAAATATTGCCTCCGTTTTCTCGAACCACCTTTTTCGATGCTCTTCTTCTTTTTTGAAAAACAAGAACTTTGATTCTTGCGACCTACGCAGCAGTCTTCTCAACTGCCAGATAGATTGACGTATTTACTTAGGTAAGGAGAGGTCAGTATGGCAGAGCGCACTTCATCGTATGCAAATTTGCTTTTATGATCTCTTTCCCTCAGTTCTTTTGTAGATCTTCCTATACAATCACTCAAACACCTTTTTCCTCTTTTTCCTTCGTTTCTGGGTCATTTTCCGGTTCTCTTCCTTCAACAACTTGGGTACATTAGTATGGTATCACCTCTGTCCACTCATTTGTCGGATTATTATTTATACTGTTATCATTCAAAATGTGTCAATGTTGTAATACGTTCTTCTTTCCAACTTTGTCTTTTCGCTAATCCCTTTTATCATCCTCATTAACATCAGGATTTCAGGTAATGCTAAAACTATTCCTACCACTCATAATAGTCACGATATTATGGCCATCTCTATACGCTGAGCCTATTGCAAGTAAGTTCCGGAAAATGAATCACAATTTAACCGTATAAGTCAAATGTCTCTCTTTCGAATTCCCATATGAATCAGTAAGATGGATGGGAGTTGAAATAGAGAAAACTCCACATCAATTTATGGCAAAATCAGATAAAAGTATACACATTATGTAGTGTAGTAGCTTCCGTCCCCCATCCCAGTAGACACCAAATTTGCATGATATATGTCTGAAGAGGAAACAAAACAAATCTATGTCTTTTTAGGTTTTTTCGATGGCCTGGACAGTAGAAATGAATGCAAAGCAAGGTTGGACAGACGGCTCACTGGATTTTCCGGACTCTTATACTCCCATTCAAAATACGGACAAGAACCATACAACACTAGTAGAAACTGTGTGCTTATGCTGGTAGCCCCAATCGGGTACAGTATCCGAGTTAGAGCAATTCATTTCGATGTTGCCAGTACGGAAAACGCGAGAAATTGTGAAAAAGACACTTTGCATGTCTTTGATGTAAGCCGAAAAAACAATACCGACAGAGTCGGCTAACTAAGTTTCTTTTCAGCATGAGACGACACTTGATCCGGAAAGCTACGCACCTGCTCGCATCGATGACATAACATCGCCAGGTCCGATCATCGGTTGGTTTCCTCCCTTTGACTTTTCCCGCCTTTTGTTGCGCAATCCCGAAATCCACTTGACATGAACATGGTCTCCCCCCGCCTTTCTACCCCTTTTTCTTTTATCCCATACCGATTCCTGTGTTTTTGACTTCTCCTAGGTTTTCTGAGTAGACTGGTTTCACGTTCCCAGTCTCGATATTCTCAAATTAATTTGAATCCCCAAAAAGAGGGGGGTAAGCATGAGACACTAATCCAGATGGCCAGATGCATCTTTTTGACCAGTTCGAATTGGATTGAGAGGGATAAGATGATGATCAAGTGGTGTACTTGGGTAATTGCAGGACAATTCTGTGGACACTTTGAGAATCGCATTTTGAACATGAGCTCACACAATGCGTTAACACTTTGGTGGCACTCCAATCAGAATGGTTCCAATTCAAAAGGATTCAAATTGCACTGGGGCGCATTCAGAGTATCGAAAACTGGTAAGTAGACACTCAAGAAACATAAAACAAAGAGATCTCACTTACAATTTATAGTAGGAATTCCCAGAAGTCGTTTTTTCATAACGTAAGAAAAAACATTATTACCTTCAGATCTCCCCGATTTCTAAACAAAGTAAAATTTTTCAGGAAACTGCGTAACCGGAGAATTCTCATGTGGCAATGGAGAATGTATTCCCATCGAATCCGCATGCGACCGTTTTGCTGACTGCTCAAATGGAGAAGACTTAATCCACTCTCGTCAGATGGCTGCCAATTGCCAGAGTAAGTCATACCACTTGATTCTTATCTGAAGGACAAGTCGTTGGATTTTGCATATGAAATGTAGAAACGGAGCATATGCATATTGAGATTCTCCTCAATTAACCCAATGTTGCAGATATCGAACTGGACCCCTTGACAACTGTCAGTGGTGTTTTTGTCTTATTGTTCTCGGCAACAATCATCCTGTCACTCTGTGGACTCATCATGTTCATCTGCTGCCTTTGCAAGTGTCTGAAGAGCACAATACCTATCAAAGGTAGTTTCCATTATCCTGGTTTATATATGAACAGAATTTCTTATTCCAGGTGCTACATCTCACACCACTACAACCACTACAACCACATCTGACTACAAACCTGAGCCACCTCAGTTCTACCCACCATCACCACCAAAAATGCCACCACCATCGGCTGCAAGCAGTTATACCCCAAGATTGCACCACCATTTGTGAGTTTGACTGAATATCCCAACTTAAACTAAACTCCATTTTTCAGTGAGGGCCCGTTGGTACCAAGTGAGGCGAGCGCTTTCCATTCTGGCCGTCTCCAGAATCACTACAGCGTCAACAGTGACATCAACGGAGACTACACCTATGTTCGAAACGATGTTCACCGCAATCTTCTCTAGGAACCGAAACTTTTCTTCATAATACTCATAGAAATGCAACTTTGTCTTCCCCCATCACTTTAGTATTTAGTTGTCGGGTTATTCTTGAGCATACTGTTGTGGTCGAATTCTCCTTTTTCTTCTTATTCGAGCTTTGTCATTTTTCTCTTCTGTTTCTTTGTGTTTTGTCCCGTCATTTTTTAATCTTTCCGGTTACGATGTGTTTTTATGTATCAATTAGGGTTTGTCATATTCGCAAGGAATGTATGCGATGCTGTAACAATATGTTTTCTTAATCAATCGTGATCTACAAATATCTAGCCGCCTGTAACTTATGATCTTTATTGTCTAATAAATGAATATGGTATGAATAAAAAACATAACAAAATGAATGAAATGAATGGCTAGAACAATTGAGGAACATTACCCGCCTACATATTTAAAATGAATATTGTATGAAAAAAAAACAGAATGAATAAAATAAAATAAAACGAAATGATTATTAAGTATGACTGGAACTAAAACTATCTAGAAGTCTCTGAAGTAGCGAGAGTAGCAGACCGATTGTCCGGTAGTACGTGCTGGAACATCTAAGACTGGCCAGATGCAGCAGGTTGTAGCATCCTGAAATACATTTCTTTTGTTCAGACTGTCCTCATTTAGAATTATTGTAATACCTGTGAAAAGCTGACTTTCACATGTGCGTTGGTGTGAGTTCTGGACTGGAATTCCATGTAGTTGTGTGTTAATTCGCGACGCTCGCATTCCGCCAGGAAACGTGTTTTCCAGGTATCATCACAGTTGTGGAACGACAGATTAAAGAATGATGCGATTGGCAAGCCAAGCCATTCCTGAAAATATGTCGGTTTCTGACACGACTTATCGCGGAAAAAACTGTCAACTTTCTTTTTTCTTAGCCACTTATCAGCAAATAAATAACATGTTTCCTAAACGAGTGAAAGTTGCCAAATGAAAAGAGAAAGACATCAGAAATTGAAATCATGTGAGGTGATATGGCTACAAACCTCGAGAAAATCGCAGACTGCTTCGACAGTGACAGAATCCATTTCAGCCAGGAAAGATCTCTTGTTCACTGCAACCTTCATATCGTTTTGAAGTTTTTTGAGAATGTCAGTGGTTGGAACAGGAGTTGAACCAGAAGAAGCAATCCAACGAAAGTGGTCAAACTTGGCCGGGTTCAACGTCTTCATATCAAATGAAATTGGGAGAACCGAGTTATCCACAATCAAATTCTGAACATTTTAATTTGTGAATAATGATCTCAAGTTCAAATGATCTTTGAAGGCTTACTTCACATTGTTTCAATGCCATATTGAAAAGTCCCTCAAAAGAGATCTTGGTCTTATCAGATAACTGAACGTTTGTGAACACCATCTTTCTGAAAAATTACAAATTGTTGTGTATCATGCATATCCTCTATCACTACCTCAATTGAGACTGTCTTGTTTTGACCATTTCATTGAAGATCAATGTGAATGCTTGCTCAATACATTCTGAATCACACTCCTGGATATTCTCGAATTCCATATCAACTATCCCAATATCCCTCCAATGGTTGAAGTCGAAATCGAACAGATTCTGTAATCGTTGACTTTTACTATCACATAAATTCATTTCGTGATATTTGGTTTTTCTGCCTGCCATGCCGAATGCACGTTTTGCTGCTGTCAGCGTTTTTGTGTTCACCGCTAATCTCTTGATAGTTCCTCTAAGAAATTCACGTTTTCCCCTATTGATCACTCTCTTCCGAGTTTTCATGTTGGTGTGACAAAAACTTTCGATTTTTTATCAGGGTCATTGTTGTACTTTCACTTTCAGTCGATCACCAATCGGCACCGTGCTACTATGTGAAAGGCACGTGTACTGTCACTCTCACTCGAAGAGAAAGATCATGAAAAGAGCATAGGGTTAGTGAAGAATCGGCGACAGAGAATGGTCAATATGCATGTTTCGTTGACAAAAAAAAGATGGAGAAAGTGATAATCTGAGGGCAACTCTGATAAGCACCGAAAAATGATAACTTTGGTTTGTTGTCGAGTGAAATGAAACGAAAATGCGCTCCACTCGGATGAAAGCGAATTGAGTGGGTGAATAGATAAGAAAGATGGGTTTTCCTGATAACTTTTCTTGGGGTTTTCCACGAGAAAGTTCTCACAAACAGATACTGTAAACCAGGAACTAACATATGGATGGTTGAAACTGCGCACCTGTGTGCATCCGTTGATATCTCCGGACTTCATATTGGCGATCATGATTTGTCCGTTCTCTGAGAAGATTTTGACAAGGTATGCAACACGTGGCAAGTAGCAGTAGTTGGTTTTGATGACGTTGTTGAACTGAAAAATACTCGGATTTCGGGAAGTCTCATGGAGAAATAACGGTACCATTTGGCAGACATTTCTGAGTTTCGGGATATCATGAGAGTTGACGTTTTGGAAGACAGATCTGAGCATTTCACTTGGGAGATGATGAATGGACATGGTTGGTCTGTAAAGAAAAGAATGAAAATTGTGGAAGGTTTGAGTAAGATTGGAGCATCAGGTCATGCACTTCCTAGACCTCATGACAAGAAACTGTTTGTTTCCTTCCCATGGCGGAGTCATCTTGACGTAATTCATAATACTATAAAACAATCGGTTCCTGAAAAAAGTACTCACCAGAGAATTGAATAAACGTAAGTTATAAATTTGAAATAAGGTCGTTCCTCGTACGAGAACTCGCAACACTATCTGATCGCAATGTTATCAGTAGCTTTTATATTTTGCACCCTCTCTAAATAGTGCTGCATTTGCTGTTTCGAGATGCTTTTCAACGAAACGCGGAGAACACGCCTCATTTGTCTTAAAGAGTGAAAATGTAAGAGTTAGAAAGTTTGACAATCTGTAATCAGGTGTACTATGAGCGATTATTGTTGGTGAATAAAACAGAAAGTTCTGGAAACGCATGTATGTTTAAGTGGAGTGATCTTTGTATGTTTCACACCTCAAGAAGAAGAGGCATTTCGTTCAAACAGAGTTTTGTTTCAGGACTAGAATCTGATGGAGTCGCAACAGTTACATTCTACCTTGCATTCTATCTTACAGTAGTTGTTTCGTACTTATCTTCTGGAACACGTCGTACCATATCAGTGAATTTGCTTATCAAACCTGTAGTTTTTTTTTCTGAAGGTGCCATGATAACAACTACGTTCCAACCATTTGCTTTTTTTCCATAATCATTTTCTTTCTTTTTTTGTTGGGTACAACCACCATTTTCACTTTGCTCCATGTTCTTATCGGTCAATTTCAATAGACAATATTTTATAAAATTGTTTTTCGCGGAGTGGAGGCGACGAAACTTTTCGAAAAAAATGTTACCGCGTTGAAAAGTTCTAAGACATGAGAATTTCGAAAACTAACTTATTTGAATTGTTCTTGTCTATTTTCACATCAAATCTTCATTCAGGGGATCTCCCGGAAAACATGTTGGATATCTCATGCCCTTTGTTTTATACTGTAAACAAAAGAACGTTTTACGATTCCCTTGGGTGTGTGATATCTCCTTTTTTGATTTATCTTCATTTCTCGGAACTTCGTGAGCTGCCACATGTAATGTGACACACCTTGAAGTGTGTGCAGATTCCCAAAAGGCAAAGTTTCATTTTCTTTTTTTTTTCTCAAAATTCACCTCTGAGATTTTGATGGATAAGACCCATGAGAATTGAACTTGCCAGAAAAACGTTGTGAGTTTCAAGGAGTGTGAGAGCCACCGTATCCGTGCCAAGAGCACTTCACTTCATGAATAATATCGCGATGGTGTTTGAAACTTCCCCCTCATCTTCCTATCTATGTTTTTTCTAGCCGTTTCCGACAAAAATATAACAAAGACGGATGTGGGAGGCATGGAATCGGAAAAAAAGTAGTGAAGAAGTGTGCTTTGAGTGAAAACGTGGTCACCCAGCTGATGCTTTTGGTTGGTTACTTGTTTGTGTGTTGTTGTTATTGTGGGTGGTGTGAAACTTTTCGAAACTTTTGAAAGTGCTACTAGTTTATTCAGCAATAGAGAAGAAGAGAAGAGTGGGGGCGGAAAGGAATGAAGTAACAACACGGAAAATGAGCTTAAACACGACAGGATAGACAGGACAGAAGAAATGAAATTATGAAATAGAAGAATTGGTGAGTAGTTAAGGAAAAGATGACTTTTTTATATGTTTTAAATTATTTCTACATTCAGGTTTTCAGATGATTATATTCATTCTTGCATCATTTTGACAAATTCGAAGAATGTGATCTTTCCATCCCCATTCAAGTCGGTGGCTTTGAACATATCTCCAATAGCAGCACGATCTTCCAAGTCGGCGGTGCTTCTAAGGATTTCCGCCATCTCGTCTGCAAAAGAGGAAATCAGTTTTTGCAAGAGCAGAGGAAGACGGAAGAACGTAT
Source organism: Caenorhabditis latens (assembly GCA_002259235.3). Taxonomy (NCBI): domain Eukaryota; kingdom Metazoa; phylum Nematoda; class Chromadorea; order Rhabditida; family Rhabditidae; genus Caenorhabditis; species Caenorhabditis latens. The sequence goes on along the minus strand of CM056097.1, from coordinate 13,994,152 downwards.
AATTTGTCTTCTCCCTTCCTTCCTGGCACACAGTTTTTTAGGTGGAGCAAGATGGTATAGCGCGTTCTATCTCCCCGCAATTCTTTTCTATCTATCTCTTTTTTGCTTCGCTCACTGAAATAAATGAACTTTGGGAGACCGAGAGCACAAACTTTGTGAATTGGCTTTGGCAAGTCGGCGGCAGAAAAAGTTTCAAGAAATGATTGTGTATCCCCTCTCTGGAGGATTGAAAACGAAAAACGAAGAAAGGAGTGGGTGAAACTAACAAACCTTCAGTGATAGCTCCGTCACCATCCGAATCGAACTTGCGAAACTGGACTTCGAGTTCGCGAAGAGTGGTTCTATGAATTGGTGGAGATTTCATGTAGTTGACGAACTCTTCCTTGCTGATTTTTCCAGTCTCTGAAATAAACATGCATAATGAAAGATGGAAATATCAAAATATGAGTGCTTCTTGTAAACGATACTCCAGTGTTCTTTGTATTTCCGGAGCGCCCACACGTTTTTGGGACAAAGATCCTATGAAAGAAATTTAATAGCTCATCATGTCAATGTTTCTTATGACTTGACTCTATTCTATGACAACACAACAAAAATCAGAGAAAATTGCCAATTTTTGGTCATTTCATACGCCCCATTACCTCTGGATCTAGCAGTTCAACGACCAAAAATGATGTGGGTAATGTGAACAATGAAGAGAAATAAGACAAAAAAGTCAAGCCACCTAGGGGACTCGAACCCCTGACCTTAAGATTAAAAGTCTCACGCTCTACCAACTGAGCTAAGGAGGCCCACATGTCGATAGGTTGTGTTTGTATACACACTTCGATAAATTGTGAAAATGTCAGCCGCCGAGAAGGTAGAGATAGTGAAAACCACCCTCGGCGCTGGTCGACCCCCCGTTTCATCAATTTATTGGGGTGTGACATCACTAGTGAACATGAAAACTGGTGAACTTACTGTCGGTGTCCATCTCTCCGAAGATGAAATCCAATTCGACACGAGTTGGCTCAACATTGATGGTTCTCAGTAGAGCAGCAATCTCGTTACGTGAAAGACGACCGTCCTTGTCGACATCAAGAAGGTCGAATGTCTCAGAAAGTTCTGAAATGTGCATATATTACTTTGATGTTTCTTTTTCTTCCCAAAATACACTTTTTCCCACAAAATGTTTTCTAGTTTCAATAAGCTTTGCTCTAGGACTCCACAAAATAAGAGCAAAATGAGGACGTACATGAATGAATAAATTCATCTTCTTTCCCATTTTTCTTCTGCATGAAAAACCCTTGTTGTTCTTAAAATCACGTCTTCCCACTTTCTTTCTATTCAGAAATAGCCTCGTTTCTTGTATCTATCGATGCATCATAAAGTCACCAAATTTCAATTCGATTAAGAAGGTTTGATTCGAGACCTTTCCGGGACATGGGACTCAATTCAATTAAAATAAACGTTTCTGGCGCGAGCAAAGAATTTATGGCTAGTTTGTGTGACGGCATCAACGATCACAAATTGAGGGATGGAATCGAACAGCGGCCTACACATCAGGTTCTGATTTTTTGAACCAATCCCGATTTCCAATTCTCCTGCTTTCGTTTTCTTCGTTTGCAAAATAGCACCCATAAAACAAAAGGATGGCCTTTTGCTCTTCTGGAACCTCCTCTGTTTCACCTATAGTATGGCTTTGGATAGGCGCACTGAAGAATGTGCCCCTATGGAATTGCACTACGCCTACATCCTTTCTTGAAACTAAAAGAAGAGCTAAAGTGTGCAATGAAGAAGAAACTGTTAGGTTTAATTAAAACAACTGACCAAAGTACAAGAAAACTCTTCTTAAATGAGGTTTCTTAGTTGAAATTCAATTAACGTCGGCAAGTGTGTCAACTCGGGAAAAAAGTTCCATGCTAGCTGTGTAGTATGATCTCACACCTCCGTACTAGAAAGTACTTCCGTGTCTGAGAAATGCACCTTTGACAACTTGTCAATCTCTCCATTCCCAGATTTAAAATAGACGAATAAACGTCATTCAGAATGAGCGTAACACAAAATCCAACTGCTTCAGATTTCTGGTTCTCATCTGCTTCGAACTGATTTATGGTATTACTTTGTTCTCCCTCCGCCCACAAAAAAGTGTCCGCTATTAAAGTTATTTGCAGACCAAATTATAGCAATTTTGTGTGTTGCACACCCATTCTTCACAAAAGTTTCCCAATTTGGAAAAAAGAGTTTCGCTTCTAGAGGCTCACTGCAGAGAATGCGATGATTGGCGACACATTCTCAATGTTGCCCTTCTTTGAGAGAAAAAGATAAAAGTTGGTGCTGAAGGGAATGACGACACTAAGTTTTTTTTGGGTAACTTGACACTATATCTGAGTTATGACTTCCACATGTTCCGATGGGTAAAGAGGAAGAGAAGAAGAGCACATTATATAAATGCACGTCGCAAGAAGAAGAGAAAAAGCTCAGTGAATTTGTTTATTTTAGATGTTCGTCTAGAACTACTACAAAGCACTATACAGAAAGAATAAGGAAGCTGAATCGAAGGAAGTATTAAAAATCAAGAAATTTGTAATTAAAAATATCAAAATCGTTAAAAGCGGCAGAACTTGGAAAATGGCATGTTTCATATTCTGTTCTCATTTTCAGTTACGCTAATTCTGAATCTCTTACAAAACCTTGTCAAACTTCAAGTGATTTTTGAAATCAGTAGATTTTCTGTGTCGCTACAACCGATCCGCACTGGTATCGTTTTCAACTTACGGAGGTCATCCAACACATATCGTTGACAAATGATGTCGTGATTGACCGGGCTTGCAATAGCAGTCATTATTCAATGATGAAGTGATAATACTCTCACTCAGGAAATACACTCACAAACTCAGAGGGAAAGTTTGAAGGAGCTGAGGGCAGATGCTCTTTTGAGTATGTGTCGTGCCTATGTTTTGCTCAGCGAGCTGTGAAAATGGGCGGAGACATCATAGGCGGAGAAGGCGCGCTCCTCCGTTAGGGGTCCGGCCGGCCACGAGAGGCAAAATGCATGGATTTATTGGCTCATTGACACATTCTTTGAGCTGAATGTGGCAGGCAGAATGAGAATGAGATGTGAAGCTAAGCATGAAATATAGGGCAAAGCTAGGTTAATGTCTAACATTGCTTCATGAGCAAAAGTCAAGTGAACTTTCATAGAACAAAAGTTTATTCTGTTCAAGGTGAATACACGAGTTACCGTATAATTAATACACGTTCGCATCTGAAATGAGGAAATCAATTTTTCTTTACCGACAACTCTTGTAGTTGTCCAATTGTTTCGTATCTTTGGTTCCGTACCCCACTCTCAAAAAACATAAATATCAAAGTGTGAACACCTTCGCTTGTTGGTTTTTTTCCATGTGTACAAACTTAGTCATTCAACATTCTCTCCGATGACATTATCAAAATGTTCTGCAGTGTTTCATGAATACTAACGCTTTGCTGACATTCAACAAAAGCTTGACAAGAGACAGGATGACGCCGGAAGGAGAAAGCGACGACAGCTGTTGTTGAAACAAAAATTTCTGTCTTCACGTTTCCCATCTTCCCATCAAGAAATGATGAATTAGTGCATTTTTTGCGTTCTCTCAATAAATCCTCTGGCAAAAGATTATTCGGGATTGAGGTGAAGGGAGAAAAGGGGAAGAGAGAAAAAACATAAAAAGAAGTACTTTACTTTAGATGAAATATTGTGGCCTATTATTTTTTATGTTAGTATAATCCACACTTTGCAGAACTGAATGCAGATGGAAGGGAAAGATTACGGTTTCTAGTTTTTGCTTTGTTTTGTTCCTACCAGGTTGACACCAACGGAACGTTTCTATTTATGGAGCTATGTAGGCGTAACAAAACGATGATATAAGAAATAATATAAACTTACGCTCCGTAGTCAGCGACGTCATGTTTTTCTTCTAACCAAATTTTCCGAGTGACAAACGGAAGAAGTCTGCAATGCTGGCGAAAATTGTGAGAATTTTAAGAAACAACTTAAGATTCGATTAAAAAAGGGCTATTGAAAACAGGTTTAAAGAGGTGCGATGGTGTACAGGTGGAGACCGCAAACCTCGTCATGAATCAAACTTGCGGTGAGGAAACGAAATTCATAGATGGAAACAGAAAAAAGTACAAAGAAGGTCAGATGACACAATGACTCAATTCGAAAATTTAAACTAAGTCAATACAGGTTGTATAACAGGCGCACGGTATCATAGGAATTTATACAATGACTGTTTATTGCGAAACATCCAGATGCGGTGACTCGAAGAAATGACTAAGAAAAACAAAGAAGTGGATTGGTAAGAGAAGACTGATGTAGTTGAAATCGGGTAAGTAGCTCTAATTTCGAAACTCCACATCTTGAAAATTTGATTTCTTTAGTAGACCAGAAGACATCCAGTTGGTGTTTTGAAAACATTGAATGACGTAGGAAAAACGTAAAATATGAACTTCATGAATTTTCCTGAAAAATAATGAACATTACAGACAATATTTTCCAGGAGATGTTAACATGTTTTTTTCTTCACGGTGGTTTTCGCAATTCCAACTATTATGAAACCGTTTCTTAACCATGATCCGTTTACCCCTGATCAATGCTTCCAAGTTTCATGCCACCCATGTCTTGCGATCGAATGTCCATCAGAAAATAACTGGCGACGCATGGAGAGCTGTCACCCAAACTGTCAAATCGCCGGTCTCGATTTCTCTTGTTTGCTTATTGATATTGGTCTCTTTTTGAATGAAAACAAGATTTGCTTCTCAATTCCAATAAACTATAATCTATCTTTTTTAACATCTGATTATCTATTTCTTGTTTCATCTGGTTTGTGAGACTTGAAAAATGTGGTCCAGTACCACTTTACCACGACAACGTCCTATGGACCCCCCGCCACCTCCTCCTCATAATAAATCTTCAACAATGCTGAGGAATCCAGCAAAATCAGTAGACGTGAACAGGTTACGATCGGATATTGAAATTGTAACATAATTTTTTGTGTTTTTTGTAACAGTTTCTCTTTTTCAGCTTTCTCAGCAACTTGAAATGGTAAAAGCTCGTCTTGAGTCAGCACTCGCTGAGCAAGATGAACCCGATGAGAAAAGCTCGAAGAAAATGCTATCAAGGTTTTGTTATTTCCGTTTTCCAAGACGAACACTCTTATTATATCTATTTCAGAGACAATTCAATAGACTCTCGGCTGTCAACATCGTTATTTTCAACAGGATCAAGAGAATCTTGTGCTCATACTCCGGTGCCTCAGCCTGAGCAGCCAATAGGTGAGGGTTCAAATAGAATGCTCAAAATCAGAAGATCAATTATAGCTGCATTTCGTAGTGGTTCCAATCTGTCAAAACTGAACAAACCATTATCCATGTCAACATCTCATTTGGTGAATGCTGTTAATGAAGAGCCAGTAAACAAGAGGTAAGCTTGAAAGCTAACACTTTTAGTCCAACCATCAACTTTTCTCAAATCAGGTTGTCCATGGCACTTCCATCTTCTTCTACTAGTGGATTCATCACATCCTTGAGAAGACGGGAAACTTTTACAAAAGTTGATGAGATTACCAAAGAAATTAATGCAAGAATCGGAAAAGTTAAAAGAACAGGTTTTGAACTGAACAATTTAAACATCATACAATTATCTAATTAAGAAAGTCTCTCGATTGGGATGAACAGACAACCAGGACCTCCAGTACCGCCGCCAAAACCAATGCGAACGTTTCAAGAACATACAAGGAAGCCAATCGAGCAACTTCAAACAACAACACTAGGGAGGTTTAACACAAACCAGAAATTCAAATGTATAAATATTGTGATAAAGGACAATGCCTGTGATAGCAGTAATTTTCAGCTCAAACTTCATCTTTTATGTCATCTTCAGTTGCTTTTCTCTCAATGTGTAACCACAGAGAGTTCGTGGACGCTATTAACAAAAGATTTACCCAAGGACAGTGTTGGGTTAGTCAAGTTATTTTATATTTAGGTTATGGTAAATAAAATGTTTCCAGTTTTCAAGAGGTGGACAGTTATTCTTTGTGAATCCTTTCAACACTGTGTCTTCTCCAAGATGCAATTTTTATTCGGTTATCCCTACAATCACGTCTTCTCTATTTGAATCGAAAAGTTCCACATTATTCCTAAGGTAACTGAAATAGTGAAATTATTCTTACAATCAATAATTTTCAGAGGAGTCTCTGGATCAGGCAAATCCCATGTTGCTGAACTCATATGTATGGACATTGTAAAAAGATTGGATAGTCAGGGCCAGCTGAGTCAAATATTCAAAACGTCTCTAATAATCCTCCGACCTTTTCTCACCGCCAATAACCCTTATAACAATCAATGCTCAAAAGCTGCCCTTCATTACGTGTTCCAAACCAGAGAAAATCGTTTACATCGAATCTCTCTGTCTCACTTTCCGATTGAATCAATGAGCAGAGGGTGTCGGGCCAATATATTTGCCGTTGTCGCAAATGACTTGAGTGACGCCGAAAAAGATAAATACAAAATTGCTGGTTTTCGATTACGAGAAACATGTTACAACTATGGAAGTTTTGATGAAATCAAAACCGCATTGAGTTCAGTTGGTGTGGATGTGGCAGATGTTCTGAAAGTAAGAGCTCCGTAGATTTTTTTTGTTTTAAATAACGTTTGTTTTCAGATTATTTCTGCTTGCATTTTATTAAATAACATCAACTTCAAGACTGAAAGTACTGCATCGGAAATTGACAACATTGCAGGTAACGTGATTTTGTGAAATTTTCATGATATCTGAGTTTCAGATTTGGAAGATGCTTGCAGTTTACTAGGAGTCTCTGCATTAACAATGTATAGATTTATGGTTTCTGATGCACTGATAGATGTGAGTCTTATGAACATTCTTTCATACTTTGCAAAATTTATTCTTAGAGTCGTTTGATGAGAGACAGTCTGGTGACCGCACTATACTCAAGAACAGTGAAGTATATCATTGACAAAATCAATCTTCTTCTTGATATTTATCCGGATTCCTATGATCGTGGAAGTGTAGTGACAGACTCTGGAATCAGTGTTGGAACTATCAATGAGAACAACCATATCATTCACATCATTGATATTCCCGGATACGTTAGGTCTACTCAAAATTCACTGAACGAATTAATAGTGAACGCTACTAATGATATAGTACAGTGCACAGATTCAGATATGGTGAGTCAAAAGTTGTGTTCCAAACGAGAAAAATATTCAAAGTTTCCAGGTTCATGAATTATTAAAAACTGTAGAAGTGGCCACAAGAACTGGTGAGGATTGGACCGAAAAGTCAGTTGATGGATTTATAAAATTTAACAAAAAAAAGATTATTTCAGTAAAACTCCGAAAATGATCAAACACTGCACTGACTCATTCGAGATTCATTATGACTTGAGACTGATGATAGAGAGAAATAGCAACTATGTTTCAAGAGAACTGGTGAGAACATTTCAGTTGTTATTTTACCCGCAAGCGACCATACTCAGGTCAATATGTTTGATTTTCGAACGTGCACTTTTCCATTTGCGGTCAATATTTTTGCACAAGATGTTGAGTCAATGATAATTGATGAGAATTATTTTCCAAGTGCTATAAATTGGCCGAATAATGGGAAAACTGTGATTCAAAATGTCATGGAGTCAATCCGAAAGTTGAAAAAAGAGATATCAGAGACTAGTTGTCAACAGATCATTTGTTTGAAGGTAGGAGCCAATCTTGAATACAGATTCTTTCATTTTTTGTTGATTACAGTCTAATGACGCGTTGGAATATGCAAGAGTGCATGAAAATGGCTTAGGATATCAACTAAATTTATACAGAAGTGTAATGGCAAGTTCATGTATTTCATCTAACAGGTATACGATTTGCACATTCCGTTATTTATCCTTTTTTATGTAGAGTGAACTCAATTTGTGATCGTTCTCCAAGTATTTCTACTGAAACTCCAAAAGTATCATTCCACCGACATTATGCAATTCGAGAAGGACGAAAGCATTATTTCCCACAAAGACGGAGTGTCGTCATTGATTTTCAAGGTATTTCAGTTAAGACACAAGCTTAATTACATTTTTTGCAATTCATTTGAAATGACTTTTAATTGAAACAAATTGAGCAAAAATTCAATCAAAGTTTAATTCCGAAGCCTTTGAAACGATTACACCAAAGAGAAATTCCAGTTTGTACTTTTCAGACCCATCAACTGGAGTCATACTGCGTGCCGGTGAAATAGTGAAAGCGATCGGATTCTCTGGAGAGTGCTATTTGGTAGAGAACGGACGACGAGTCAGAGCTTCTATCCCAATTTCGTTCACCGAGAAAAGTGTAGTTGTAGCACATAATATGAATAATTAAATGTTTCCTGCGCAAATGTTTCTTTCCTCTCCGTTGAAATGCAAAAAATGTGATGTATCTTATACAAATGAAAGTTATTCTGGCTTTCATAAGAGATCATAGCCAAAAGATGGGCACACCACACAAATTGAGTTGGAAGACAAGAAAGTTACTGCATTATTTTATAGTTTTTATTCTGTTTTATGGTTATGTATCGTGAGGGTAAAAAACTTTGTTACCCTTACGCTTGCATATAAGAATATCTCAATTTTCAACGGAAAAAAGTCTCATATTCTCTCCTAGGACCCATTCGAATTGTCTCATTTTCAGCGCGTAACCATGTTTTTAGCAATCTTTCGTCTTTTTTCTGCAGTTTTTCTTTTCTAGAATACATACATTTCCTTCTTGTCGACATCATACTACTCAAAAATGTTCAAAGAAAACTCTGAAAAATTCACGATCCAGTCGCGTTTTGATTCTAGATTCTGTGAAATTTGACCGAATGGAAGTCTAAGTAGTTGGTATCTTTTTTTAGATTAAAATGAGGAAGGTGTGGTGAATCATACATTTGATAAGGAGTAGAAAATACGCTATGAGGAATATTTCCTTCTCATTGTTTGATTGTTGTGGTGTCTTAGACCTGACACGTTTCATTTTGACCTTTACTCCCACTTCAATACTCTCCGAAATACTATTCTCGCACCTTTCTCACTCACAAAGTACTTCAAAATAAAAATAACCTCGCAAGGATTTTTTTTGGATTTCAATTTTTTTCAAAAAAGAAAGACAGGAGAAGATGATATTCTGAAAACATGCCTTTCTCGGATTTTATATTTTCTGATTGAACGGAAATAACTTATGCTGTTTTGTTCAAAACAAAAAAGTACACCACTTCTTCACAAGGATTTCTAGAAACTTCCCGAAAATCCTATTTAAATTTAAGTTCGTCTTGTCTTTTTCTCACGGATTGTTTCCACTTCTCAACCCCTGTTGATTTTCCGAGTGACACAATAATGAATGCATATCGTTTTCGCATATTTTCTCAAAAATCACTTGGCGAGTCTCACTGAAACAAAACCGGAGACGACATTCGAAACTATGGCGGGGGACATCGACGTTTCGGAATAAAAGAAAAAGTTTTTGAATGCATAGCTTTCCCTCGGTTATTCCTTATTCTGATCGTTTGCTCACCCAAGATCGTCGATTGTGTCCTTCGAAACATTGATGACCTCCTCCCCTTTCTTTTCTTCTGTTTTTTTTAATTGGCGTCTTCCGGAAGTCGAAATAAAACCAGATGTTTTTCACTTGTTTCACACGTTCTATTTGTCGGTATCTCATTTTCTTATGGCTCCAACGCATTGCTCGTTCCAAATTTAATTTAGTTTAGGTTGTAAGAAACAGAATAAAGAAAACGACAAAAAAACACAGATTTTCTAGTAGTTCGGAAAAGGGTTTCTCAGGTTTTTCCACTTCTTCGCTCTCAATTAGTAAACAGGACATTTCAAGGAATTCTCTACTTTGTCGCGGGATTTTGGCACTTCAAATCGACTTGCTTCTCAGTAAAGTTTCAGTCATTCTTATTCCGGTCTTCTATTTGTGTTTTTTACATTTTCAATATTCAAGTGGTAATCCACCATAAAATTTGACGACTTCTCTATCTTCTTCGGCCTTTAATCTGAGGCCATAATTCTCGACTCAAGTTTCTCTTCCTCAGTTTCTCAATTTCTTACTATTCGCAATTCGCAATTTGTTATATGGTAATATGATGTTTATTTTACCCACGTTTTTGACGGAGACGTCATTCTGGTGAGAACGACTTCTTCTCCGTTTCTGCTCAGTTTTCTTATTTTCCGTTACGCATTTTCGAAGTTTTTTTCTCTTTTTTAGGAATCAAAATAAGAAATAATAATAAGAAAACAAGTTGAAAAAAGTTTGAAGAATAAAAACTACTGCTCAAGTCCAAAAATGAAAAGAAGGTGGCGGGGGGTGGAAGGGTACCCAGTTACCAAAAACATGTCAACCGCATTCTCGTGTTCCATTTTCAGTTTTTATTTCTTTCTGGTCTTTCTTTTATAGAACTGCTCTTTCCCTTTTGCTCTTGATTGTTGAGTTAAAGAAAAACAAGCACAAATCAAGAGTACTCACTCATCCGGAACCACCAATTGGAACAATCAAGTGTCTGTGTTCCGAACAATTCAAAAATAGTCGTTTTTGTTCTCTTCATCCAAAAAAAGGCGTAGGCCATCAAAAACTTGTGCTCTTCCATAAACTCCTCATAGATTGTGAGATGTCAATTGGTTATTGCGTTGTATTTCAATGTTTGACATATCTTTTCATAACCATTCAAGCCGATCCATCATGAGCAAAGTTTTGCATTTGGTAGACACCATTTCCCATATTTCACTATTGCTGATCAAAAGTTTCTCATGGAAAAGTGCAATATATTCTGAACATGGGAGTTTGGCTTTCATTCGACTTTATTCAATGCCAGATTACTCGGAATCTTTTTTCGATTGAATAAGCAAATTAAACTTTTGAATAGAACTTTTTCGGAGATTGTGAATATTCTATGATCCAATGAGGAAGAACTGATGATATTCTAAAAGCCTAGCCAAAATACAGAATTTTTCACATTTACCCAATTCCATGTCCCCTGACATCAAAAACGGAAAAATATGGTGACATTACGTAGAGAAAGAAAATATTCATAGCGAGAAAACCGAACGCGTGAAAAAAAAACAAGATGCAAAGCAAAAATTACAAGATTACAAATAAGCCAGTAGTGTTAAGATTTTCTGTTTGAATTTTTTTGCATCTACTTTTGAATAAATAGAAAAGTCTTTGTTCTTCTGTGGCTCAGAAATGAATTATTAATGTTTTGACTTGGATCAAATCTCATCGTGTTGCTTCGAGATCTTCCTTTTTCTGGTTTTGCTTACTAATGTTTCTTCTTAATCCTTCATTTTTCTTCTATTTTCTTTAATTACACAAAGATTCAAAGTAATCGTTCTGATCTTCCGGTGAATAAAATTTGGCATTATCGAAACAAGTAAACGAGGTTTATCAATCATTCTAAATTATTTCCATTTTCCGCCCCAATATTACTAATCAGCTATAAGTGCTCTTAACATGTCCACCAATTTATAATAAGTCACGAGACGTTGAAAAATTCAGTGGCATGAAACATATAGATGGTGTCTGAACACTTGACAAATCGCTTCTTGAAAACGTTTGGTATAAATGACATAGTTCTTTAATACTAATTGCATTAGAGTTGATTCCAAAGAAGCTGTTTAATTCTATACGCCTCTTCTCTGTTGCTCTTATGTTTTCCTATTTTTCTAAGTGACTGTGCTTCAAGTCATGTCATTCAAGACTGTGTAACCAGGAATTTCGAATTTTACTCACTAATGACGTAATTGTTCTAACAAAGAAAAATATGAAGCCATTTAATTCCATAATAGGCGTTATCAAACGAGCCCAAGATGTGTCACCTCCCACGTCTTAGTCTAGAGAGCATTCCATTATTCAATGGAACTTGTTTTGGCTCTCTCTCTTACCTTCATTCGTTTTCTCCCACTCTAAATTTCAATTCATCATCTTCTTTTACTGGGAATTGAATATGAAAACATGATTATTTTCAAAAAATTGATTATATTTTCTGTCATTCTGAAGACTTTCGAAATAGAAAAATTCTTTAAAAAATTTTACGTCTTTGAACTTTAAATGGCGGTCCCATACATATGTATAGCATTTCAAAGAGTGAGACATGCGATCCTAGCCATGTAACCGGAAAACTGGGTGGTATACGTACCTTCGCTGAATCGAAATTTATTATTTTCATGTTTCAAATGAAGTTTTTGATCTACGTTCTATACGCATGAAAATTCAGAATGTATGTGTCATGTTTCAAACTAGAGAATATTACCTTTTTTTAAATGTACTCCTATGTGAATGGTCTAGTAAGCGGTCAGTGCAGAGAGTATGAGGTATCGTTTTTTAAATGATCATTCTCTGTTTAATACTGGTTCCAAAATTTTAGTTTAGACTGTATTTCAGAGTTTGATCATAATAGCTTATAGATGTACTATCCGAAAATATATCAATCGCTTCTTAGAAATTCTTCTTGACATCGGGTTTTGTCAATGAACAATCCTAATCTGACATTCTTAAAAACAGAATGGTATTCTGAAAACTAGTTTCATTTTGTTCTGTTGATCCTAGATATTTTTAGGGTTTTTTATCAAAACAAAACTGATTCCAAAATAATCTCAACCTACGTATAATCCTTGTCTTTTCCCTTTTAAAAATCCAATTTCCTGTCCTACCTTCAACTCGATTCACCCTCTCCCACACCTTCGTCCGCCCACCTTCAACAAGCAAAAAATCCCATAATAGAAATAATCAGACTGTTACCGATGTATCAGTCATCATTTTTCGTTGCCTACCCATAGTCTTACTCAGTATTCATCCCTTTTGGTCCTCGCTCTTTTTTTCATTAACGTGAACATGTCAACCATTTTTTCTTGCTTCATTACAAGCCCCTAAACTCGCATCACTCCTCGTGTTTTTTCTCTCATTTCAAATTTTTCAAATTTTACCACACTATTTATTTTCTTCCTGCTTTTGCGACAAATCTCCCTCACGTAGGTCCCTATTTTGTGGTCAACTAAGGACGTCACGTTTCTTCGGGTGGAGCGATGTGACGAACATTTGGTCAGGGCCATCTAATCTAGCCAATTTCAAAATTTTGTCTTCAGTTATCCAACATCCCATTATTCCTTTCTTTTTGTGATCCTTAAGAAAATATTGCAAAAGGGCGGAGTTAGACAGAAAAGAGGAATGTTTGAGGTGCCCTTCCGCAAAAGTTCTTTTTATAGAAGTATATAGACTGCAAGTAGAGAATCTGAGCTATTTACACAACCTTGAACTTTCGTTCTTTTCCTTCAAAGCTCTAATCAATCCCTGAGGCAAAACTCAAAACCAAACCACTTCAACTTCCCCGTCTTTCTCAACCTTTTCCTTGTTCTATCCTTGTTTTTATTCATGCCCACATTGCTTTCTTGACTGCTCTGTTTTTTTTCTTATTATCTTCATTCTTAAACCTCATAATTTTAACTTTTTTCTTATTTATCTGCTATTCCAAGAAGCCATAATCCATGAGAATTTCACAGTGTAAGCTGATGGTGAAATAGAATTATAATTTGCGAAAGAATCTTGAATCACTACGCGAAAATTCAAAATTTTACGACTTCATCCTTAAATCTTAGACTCTAATCATGCGATCTACTTGATTAATTTCTTTCAATTGAACATTCATTTACAGATATTCATAGGCCAAATGGGAGATGAAAACTTCACTGACTGTCAGGTTTATTGGAAAGTCTATCCAGATCCATCACAAAGTATATACGCAATCGTTCCATTTCTCTGCGTGTACCTGTTTCTCTTTTTTCTCGGACTATTCGGAAACGTGACTTTGATTTATGTCACTTGCAGCCACAAAGCTCTACTGGTAAGGATGTTTTCAAATTCAGTGTCTAAATTTTGAACCCAAAGCTCTAAAAATGGCACATCGTCTTGTTCTCTGTAAAATTCAATAAGTATCTCGGTGCGAACGGGTTAACGGGTTAACCGCACCCAGCTAACGAGAAAAAAAACGTAGGAGGGATAGCTGTGTCTAGTTTCTTATTTCAAAAATGACGTACGCATGGGGTAAACTAGGAAACTCACTTTTGTTAAAAAGGTCGTTTCCGGTTCTGCCAGAAACCAACGTTGAAAAAAGTTGAGTTTAATATAAGGGGAGCTGAACTCAAAGTTCAAATTGTGAAGAGAAACATTTGATCCGTCTTGCAGAGCGTACAAAACATCTTTATTCTGAATTTGGCTGCCAGCGACTGTATGATGTGCATTCTATCTCTACCAATTACGCCAATCACCAATGTGTACAAAAACTGGTATTTCGGGAATCTTCTATGTCATTTGATTCCTTGTATTCAAGGTAATTTAGGTTTCAGTTTAATATCTTATGTTGAATAATTACAGGGATTAGTATATTTGTCTGTACGTTCAGTCTTGGAGCCATCGCACTCGATCGGTATATTCTGGTAGTGAGACCTCACACCACCCCATTATCTCAACGTGGTGCATTTTTAACAACTGTTTTGTTATGGATCTTATCATTTGTTGTCACTCTTCCTTATGCTTTCAACATGCAAATGATTGAATATACAGTAAGTTTTCTGTATGAAATCAAAGTAAATTTTTTTGTTTAGGAAGAACATATTTGTGGTTATTTCTGTACTGAAAAGTGGGAATCCGCAAAGTCACGAAGAGCCTATACCATGATCGTTATGCTGGCTCAGTTTGTGGTCCCATTTGCTGTCATGGCCTTCTGTTATGCAAATATTTTCTCGGTCCTTAGCAAACGGGCCCAGACAAAGATACGTAAAATGGTGGAGAGAACAAGTGCACTGGAGAGTTCATGTGCATTCCCATCCCACGGTCTTGAGCAATATGAAAATGAGGTATCAAAGTTTTTCATTTCTTTCACTCAAGTTTATGTGTTTTTTAAATTTCAGTTGAACGAGTTTCTGGACAAACAGGAGAAGGAGAAGCAAAGAGTAGTACTTCAAAACAGAAGGTACCGTAGAACTTAATTGTATTTGAACCTCACGAATAATATTTCAGAACTACATCGATTCTCGTCACAATGGTGGTTTGGTTTGGAATAACTTGGCTTCCACACAATGTGATTTCATTAATAATTGAATACGACGACTCTCAACAATTCTTTCGGTTGTATGGAAGAGATGACTATGATATAAGTTACCTACTCAACCTATTCACTCACAGGTAACATTTCCTTTGAAGTCAATAATAAAACATATTATTCTCAGCATTGCAATGTCGAATAATGTTGTAAACCCTGTGCTCTACGCATGGCTCAATCCAACTTTCCGGCAATTGGTAATGAAAACGTACTTTGGCGATCGCCGCAAAAGTGACAGGTTTGTTGCATCTACAAACAATAGAAATAAACATGTATCTTCTCAGAATCATCAATCAGACATCGGTTTACAAAACGAAAATTGTGCATGACACGAAGCATTTGAATGGACGGGTTAAAAATGGTGATAGTTGTCATGAGGCTTTTAAACAAAGGGAACTCAATTCGTGTTCAGAAAATTTGAGTTACCGTGTGAATGGTCAAACTAGAACTCCGACTCCTGATGTTCAACTCAACGAAGTTTCGAGTCCTGAGATAAGGTGTCCAAGTTTCTATTCTAACCAAATCATATGAAAACTATTTCAGTAAACTCGCAGCCGACGCGGATGAGTTGATTGAGTTCAGCGTCAACGACACATTGGTCTAAACGTTTCTTTCTGACATATCGTTCTCGGTTTTCTTTATTATCACAATTTTCAAATACGCTTTTTTTTGCTGACATAGTCATTTTCCTGATCTTTCTCAATAAATAATACATAGGATGCATATAAGTGTTTTGATGACGTACACCCAAAAATTGATGATATGTGATCTCAAAAGCTAAAGGATCGACTCGTGTTTTCACAAGAAGGAAACGAACCAAAGTGCTTCAATAGGAGATGATGGAGTTCGGTGATGAAATTATCTGGGAGACTTTTTTCCTGGGAAAGGATATTATACTGAAACTGAGTTCAACGCGAAGAATGATTTCATTCAAAATGTGACATTAACCAAAAAAACAGAAAACTGGAAAAGGAACTTCCGGGATGGAATTGAGTTTTGTGTTCAATTTTAACAGAAATGAGTAACGAAGGGAATGTTATAGAAGTGCATTGTGCCAACAGTAGATCGTAATATGAGTTCGCCATTCAGAGACCCATAGAGATTTATTGGAACATGGTCGATACAAGAGTATTTGTCTTATGCAAATTTCATATTTTGACGTCTTCAGCCATTATATCAAAAACGACAGTGTCACAATTTTTTGATACTAACAGACAATTATTGTTAGTTGATTCAGATTTATGTAACGTCAATCGTAACAATATCTCATAATTGTACATTGTCAGGTTAATCCGTGCAGTATGTTATTGCACACCATCGTCTCGTTCCGGTTGCTAAGGATTAACACCTGAGGTGTCAGGAAAATACAGTATCCACACATCATGGGGAAGTGGCCCCTTTCCCTCTAAATCGCCTTGTGTCCATCAACGAAATTGAGATGTTTGAGAAAGGAAACGTCTTTCTTAGTCCATTATTGTTAACCATATTGCTAATTTGACGTTTATCCAGTATGCGCATGCCACACCATCCACGCACATCTCATTCCAATAACACGACCCTTTTAAGTAATTGAGCTGCAAAGATGACGCCTTTTACACATTTGCCTTCTTGATCCCCAAATTAGTTTATGAAAACATTGACAACATGTTTAACGTCTTCACGCCAAGAAAAATAGGTTTCGTAGTGGGAAAGTTACTAAAAAACAAAAGTTCGGAGAATATACACTAAATGCCAGGTTCTAGCCTTTCCAAATAGCAACATCTATGATCTATTGCAATTTGAAACTCACATTCAAACTTTTCATCAGTTTTTTTTCCGTTGGAAGTACTTTATACCAATTCCCATTCCCAATCTTCCAATCGCTATTTAATGAGCATACGTTTCATTATTTCCATTAGTAGAGAAAACACCTTCATACACTTGCCGCCCCGTATCCGTCGACAGGTGTGTTTTCCCTACATTACCACGTTTTTAACCATGAGAGATTGTATCTAGAACATTAAAAACAACACAATCTTTGACACCCCCTGTCGGTGAATAATTTACATCAAGTTATCGGTGCTCTTTGACTTCCATTCACACTTATACAAGTTCACAGTAGTCTCGTGTGTGAAGAATGTTATTGTGAATTCTTGAAATGGCTGGTGAACTCATCAAAGATAAAACATGTGTTTTTGATGAAATGACCTTAGTCGATATATTGTCCTTCCTAGATACAATTATTGAAGCATGAAAATTTTATCTCCACTCTGCTGACCAATAATTTAGAACCCATGTTCTCTCATTTTGCATTACAACAAGTGATAATAAAATTTCAAAAATTATTCAGATAGCAACAGTAACCAAGTAAGTAATCTGTGAAAATTTGATTACAGATGGGGTATGAAGCGTGATTGAAATACGAAAAATCCAGTTATATTTACGAATCCCCTTTCTCACGATCAAAGTTTTTCATCGTTTTCAGCTATCACGCAAAATGCTTTTTGCCTCCAAGTTTCACATTATTCAAATCATTTTCTCTCTTTCCCAATTGCCACAGTTGAGGTTGCTTTCTAAGAACGTAGAGAATTCAAAATGTCGGTATTTTTGACTTGTATTAAAACACTCATAAATTTTGATCTGGTCGCATGTTGCAAACCAAACCTTTATTGATTTACGGTCGTCGGGAAGAGCAACATTCCGACAACTTTTGAATTCCTCCTCTTTCATTCTCACACCTTTCTAACATTTGTGTCTCCAACGTAACAGGTGTCCATTGCATACCGGAAATAGGAATTCCCATGACGGACCATCTAGTGTTTGCGCAATCTGGCTAACAAACTGTTGAACAGTCCTTTCGTCCATACTTTTGTATCGTATGACCACACCGAAAGGTACTAAAAACAATGGGCTAGATTGCGCTAATGGAGTAAATTTGTTAAGCAAACACTTCCGGTCGTTATCCTTAGATGTCATGGAGAGTGTGAGATATCTCGACATCGCACCTCCCACAGTGTTGCCTTTCTCACGAGAAACAAAACATTGTCGGATATGTGTGATTAAATCCATGTTGATGATACAAAAACCCATTTCTATTAAGAATGTGTAAAAACATTTTCCAATTTCATTCTTCTTATTCACTCATCTTCTTCATTTTTTCAGCTCATTTCTCTGAACGCCGTTACCATCAACCATTACGTGTTCATGTTTTTCCAACCATATTTTTCTATACAAATACGTCGTCCGTCCTTCAATACCACCAGTTTTAATGAGATTGTGTTGAATTATTTTTCTACTTGACACCAAATGAGCGCAGACGCGTCTTGGGGCGGCGGTAGTAGTAAACGTCGAGGGTTCCAATTACCGTATATCATGGAAGTGGGTGGAGCTGAGTCTGTTCATTCATTACGGCGGTTGGTTCTATTCGAGAGATTGACGCCTCATTGCCGTTACACTTGTTATTAAAACTAATTTAATTTTATCCTGCTTCTCTATCCGCCTGAAAACATTTGATGTCTAGTTATACTTCATGGAATCTCCGAATTTCTTGTTGAAGTGCATTTATGATAGTCATATTCCATATGACTGATTGTTTCCGATTCACTTCCATTAAACTGATGTGACTTTTGATACAGACGGATGACGTCTTCTGATTTTTCTATTTTCCAAGTTCTCATAATATATACATGATAAGATATCAGAAATCTGTTCGAATAACAATTTAAATTTTTAATGTGAAACACATCAGCTGAGACGTTTCCATTTTAATGAGTTCCGCTTACAGTAACCTAAACACGATGATAGTCAGAAAACGGCAAAAACAACCCATTATTCTTGTGATTTGACTCTTGACTTCCCTGAATTCCAATTTCTTGTATTGTCAAGTGTTGCTCATTGAGCATGTATCCCCTCCATCCTTATTTCCATTTCGTAGGCATCACCTCATTATTCCGATTACCTTGCCAAACGGCGCACTCTAAATTTGACACTGGCCACCGATAAGCCGCTGCTTGACCCGAGCACACGCGTAGCAACACCAATCTAGAGTCGCCTCAAATTTCATCTAATCTTCATTTGTGCACTAAAAGCATAATTTATGAATTCTGAATAGTTTCAAAATTATTTGAGTTTGGACCAGTTACACGTGTAGATTATCAGCTATACTTTTAAACCTAACACTCGAAATCATCAATTGATCACCCACTTTAAAACAACTGCTGGTCAGGCAGCGGAAGAGAAAAAACGGTTAATTGTTGTGATTAATGGTGTTAGTCAAACATAGTAGTCCACTTAAACGAATTAGGCATCAAGTTGGTCGGGGCGTATCGCTTAGAAACATCTCTGTTTTGCTTTATCACTTAACACATTAGCAGAAACCATGATTGCAAAAAGAGGTTCGTCGGGATCTGCAGATTCATTCAAAACCATCGTCTTCAGCATCTTGTCTACTCTAAACTTTTGTTTAAAACGTTGTATCCCACTCCTCTTCAATATGTGTTCCTATGTAACTCCTCCCTATTCTTCTAACCACACGTTTATCCGCCACCGCTTTTCCACTACCATATTCTTGATAGTTGGGCGGGGCGACTCATCAGCGTTCTCGCTTAGACCTCATTTGACTTTCAACCGCTCATCCTGATGATTTCAGCTATGAATCTTCCCATTGATATGACGACGATGAGCTCACAAGAGCGTCTTGAGAAAATGTCTCAAATTCCAAAAATTGACCTTCTCGAGGAAGACGAAGAAGACGATGAGCAAAAACCAAATATGGAGAACAAGATGAAATTTAACATAAATGAATTGTTGGAAGATGATCGGAAACCGTAAGTTCTATTTTTCAGTCTTCATCTAACAATATTCTCAATTTTCAGGAACAATCAAAGTTCTCCGTCTGCATCATCTGAAGATAGTGTCAATGACAATGAACCACAAGCTTTCAACTTTAACTTTGATCCTAAAATCAATCCGATAGCTGCTTTGTTTCAACTTCAACAGTCTCTCATAAACATTGGTAGTTCTCAAAGTCAGATGATGTCTCCGCTGTCAATGTTTCCATTTATGGGTCTTCCAACTGCCGCTCAAATGATGCACTTCAAAAACTTGAGTAATGGAGGTCAGTTTACATCCTTCTATATTACACAACTTCTTTCTGTCCCGCACTCTGTAATTAGGAATGTGTGAAAGGCTGGTCATTTACTAATTCCCCATATTTCACACACAACAATACAACTCTTATTTCATTTACCCCTATAATTTCACTTTGGTTTCTGGTCGGGTCGGCACTTCTTAGAAATCGTCACTCTTTCTACAGTTACTCTCACCCTCCATTCCATTGTTTGTGTTTGGTCTCGAATTAGCCCAGTCCGGACTCATTAACAAGTTGAACAACGGATTTGGACGGGGTAGATGGGGTAAGGAGGAGGATGTCGGCGGATGTTGTCTTTTTCTTAGGATAAGAATCAGTTGGTCTGCGTTGAACTCGACTAATTACCTTTTGTTGAGTAACACCCATGCGGTCTACAATAACTCTTGAAAGGATGCGCCTGTTCGTGCTCAATCAGCAAGAGGTTATGGGTTAATAACGTGAGAAAACAACATCTCTTGTGGTCAGTTAAGCGTGTCAATGTTTGATACCTTAAAAAAATACAATGTGCTTCTGGTACAGTAAGGGAGTTGGAAAACGGAAATATTGAAATGTATAATAAGGATGTAGTTTCATACACGATACCAATTTCAATGAGATCACTGCATTTGTACCAGACAAACGTGACATACAATGACGTTACTGATACCTTATTTTGATCATATCAGTAATGTTACACTGATTTGTTTTGAATATCAAGTATTCTTATCTATAGTCAATTTTAATGAGCTGCTTTCACTTCAACAAGAAAATCTAGACCATGCTTCAACGAACATTCTTAGTCGTCAATATTCGTAACGTAAGCGGATACACTTCTCGTAATCAAGTCGCATGGAAGAGATTCGTTCGAACGTACTAAACATCTTAATATAGACAAACTAATATGTAACTCTCCTCGTGTGTGTATATTTGTGTGCCATTTCGACCGACATGCGTGTCCACGGTAATCCCGTCCATCAAAATAATTAGCGGGGGACCAGTGAGAAGATGTGTTATAATTGTACCTTGCCACTGAAAGAATATCAATGCAATACGTCTCACAATCTGCCAGAAATTAAATAATTACTTAGATATGCTTTTACAGACTTGAATGGTCAATCAGACAATGGAGAAGAAAAAGACGGGAAAAGTGAGGGAAAAGACGGCGAGACAAGAGACTCCACTGGAGGAAGCCCGCTGGAATCAGATGCGGAAGATGACGACGAAAGTGAGACACTCTAAATATTCAGACGTTATCCTCTATTGAACTTTTTCTGTTTCAGTGGGCCGTGGCAGTGACGACGAGACAAACTCCAGTGATCCA
Source organism: Caenorhabditis latens (assembly GCA_002259235.3). NCBI lineage: Eukaryota > Metazoa > Nematoda > Chromadorea > Rhabditida > Rhabditidae > Caenorhabditis > Caenorhabditis latens. The sequence continues at coordinate 13,972,588 of CM056097.1, read as the reverse complement.
AATCAGTCAAGAAAGAAGAAGACTAGAACAGTTTTCAGCAGAACTCAAGTATCTCAACTGGAAATGATGTTCGATCTCAAAAGATATCTTAGCAGCCAGGAGCGTTCAAACTTGGCTCAAAAATTGCACCTGACTGAAACACAAGTGAAAATTTGGTTCCAAAACAGACGTAACAAGTTCAAGAGACAAGCTCAAACCGACGACCCAAATGCTTCTCTTCAAATCCACAGAGCCAACATCTTCTCAATTCCACCAAACCAAGCCATTCCATCTCCGTAAGCGATTTTTTCACTTCTTCTCATAAAAACCACTCTCTTTCAGAATCCTCTCCATCCCAACCACAAGTGCCGGAGTCAACATGAGGAACATGATCCCATCTCCAATGGATGCCTCTACTGCCGCTGCAAGATTCTTGTTTGGATTCGGAACTCTTCAAGCACAACAGAACATGGCTGCCCAGGCTCAAAACATGTGAAGACCATCCATCGAATCAGTACTTCTTTAGAATCTCTCCCCTGTGCAATCCAACATTCTTTTGAACCTCATCAACGATTATCTCATTTTGCATTAAATCACAGTCGTTTTATTTCCGATTACTTGCCTTACGCAGATTATCAATTATTTCCTTGAAATAACCTAAGTAAATGTATTATTATGTGTCATTTTCTATTGTACATCCATCTCTTTTTTCCTCACATGATAATTCATTTTTTCTTCCTATTTTTCTGTATTTATATTTATTGGCGGAATAAATACCTAAAAATACAATACGCGATTGAATTCCATTTCCATACTCAAAAATTTAGAAGGAAAAAGAAGGGCGAAGTCGGAATAAAACCCATTTTCATGAGACTGCAGCTCGAGAGCAATTGTTTTATATAAAAATCATAAGATTTTCTCATAAATCCTCCGGTTCAACACATATCGCGCTATAGGAAAAACTGGAAATAAATCCTTCATTTCCCGTTGGTCCCCTTCTATTCTTCTACTACCCTTTTTATTCTACACGCCATATTCAAATTTAGTAGGTGCGGTGCGCCTCTACCCCGACTCCGACGTCCTTTTTGACTCACTACCATTACTTTTTATCACGCATTCGGTCCCTCTCTGATTAAACACCGTGGGTCCTTCATCCTTTTATCTTTCAAATCTAGAGTGACATCACTAACAGAATGTACTATTAGCCCGGCGGCCGGTGAGTTTGAATATCATTGACCATCTAATGAATCATGGGAACCGTCACCTTTGACGAGCCGACACTTTTTGAATTTCTTTTCGGAAAGAGAAGAGACGCAGAGAGATTTTATAGAGACATTCAAAACTCCTGTATTTCCCTCATCTTTTGTTTCACCAAAGGAAAATACGAAAAAAAAAAAGGAAAAAGACAAAACAGAGAAACGTTTGTGTTATCGTAACGAAAATTGACATTTCGCAATGATGTAAAAATTTCCCCCGAAACATGAGTAAAAACAAGGCTGTTATGATTTCAAGGTGTGAGTGGGATAGCTTATTTTTTGAAATCTTTGTTGTGAGAGTATAATGAAACATTCTCCGAGTTCGAAAAGGATGTTCCTTTCAAAGGTGATAAAAACCAAAGAAAACTTCATATTATCATTGTTCTTGAATTCTCGAAGCTGTTGGAGTTTCTGAGCTACAACTGTTCCTACAGATTCGATTGAAAGCGCATGCTAAACGTGTTCATTGATTGAACCAATTTTAAATTTTGGAAGAAATGAATTCCTATACCTGCAAAAAATTCAAAAACTTCAAAAATTTTGCTAAAAACTAACAACTTTAATATGAACAAGTTCGGAAGTCTACCCAAAAGGAATTGGAATCATCTAATGTAATTTATACACACTCTTGGAGTTCTCATTTCTTTTTTGTCCAATTTCTTCCAAGACACACGTGAGTACACCCAGACGCGTTTTTCAGATAATATATTAGAAGAGTCTACGTTTCTTATGACAAAGTTGAAACAAATGTTTGAGTTAAAATTTCGACAGACAAGGAGCTGTTTATGCTTTCAACTGCATTTCAATGATTTCAAAATAACTCGAATATCCGATGTTCACTAGAAAAACGTTTGTTTTTTTCTCGAATTTGAATAATCCCAATGTTTATTATAGTGCTCAATCTGTTGTATGTTCTTGGATGTCCTTCTCTGGAATCAAAAGATGATTTATCGAATGATAGAGCGCACAGGTTTCTTGTGATTTTAACCGATGAATATTAGCCAAACTGTTTCATATTCTAAATGAAACCTCTTTGGAATCTCTGTTTCTCACTCTTCTCTCCCACATAGGGGTGCGAGACATAAGGTCCGCAACGAAAAGTTTTGAATTTACAGTACCAGTCGCGTTGCGTGCGCGTCGCGTTCTTCTTTGAACGATAGGGGAAACACACGCTAAACTTGAACTTGGCACCATGCCAACCGCTTTGCGACAAAGCGCATTTAATCGACCTTGCGTCCCGCTTCTCTGTCTTCCCAGCAAGTTTTGAGTTTTCTTTTATCGTTATCAAGACCCATGGATGCGTCTGAATGTATATATCTGATAACTCTCTTCCCTCCTAGTTTTGATTTTATTTTTGGAAAAATTCAATCAATCTTCTTATTACTTTTTGGTCTTTCGGAGTTGAATCAATCCAGTTTTCAAAGCCTTCTCGAATGAATTTCTGTCTGAAATTGTTGAATTAACATAGGCAAGTTTGTCTGAGGCGAAGGGCACCTTGCAACCAAGAAGAGAATGGGCTCTAGTCACCTCACACTACTGTGGTGGGTCACTAGGGGCGATTCTCTACTCGGAAGAAGATTGGGTTAGAATATCAAAGTAGAGAAGAATGGGAGACGAATGATAAAACCCATCAGCTCGCTCCTTTTTATAGTGCGAGGGGCGGAGCTAGGGACACCTCGGAGAGGAGTGGCGTCATGGCGAAAGTTTGTTTGCCTACTTTGTACATGGGCGGGCAGATCCATCAATGCAATGACCTTTTGATCATCGGACTTTTTTGAATATCTTTTCGAATACTGAAGAAGTAGTTATCAGAAAAGAGTGGTAGATAACGAATGGGTAGACCGGCGTGTTGAAATGGAAAGAATAGTGCATCCAGAAAATAGTAAATATGAACGTGAGCAGGCACGAAATATTTGGAAAAAAAAATCGTTTTCAGTTTCTAATTCTAAATATCCGTGACTCTCGATGAATTTTAAGTTCATTGTTATAACACGAGAAAATCTTATACAGAACGTCTCATTTTGTAGATCCTCTGAAAATCTTTTCAAATCAAGAATAGATTTTGCGTTGTCTTTTCCGCTTGTTGCCTTTTCCCGGCGTCCTCAGATGCTATTCCATCCACTTGCCGTCATCAACTCTCTGCTTGATACCATCGGAACTCTCTGCACATTTCCATCTTTTCGATGTGTGTGGCCGCCATCGATAGTCAGAACACACCCGACGTTTTTGTTTCTGCTATTCCCATTCGTTTCCCCCCGCTTCTCCGTTTTTGCTACCCAACGCGAACTATTTGACAACAGCCACTCAGAATTTTTGCCTCGCCATCAATACATCAAAAACACATTTACCTACATTTGACCTGACAATGGCACATTTGGGTTCACTCGGTTTCTGTTTTCTTTTCTCTTCTCCGTTCAATCAATGATAAATTGCTCTACTTTTCGCTTCTAAAATGTTTGACTTCTGTGTTTTCAGGTGTTCAATACATTTCAATCTTGATAATGAATGTTCTCCACGAAGCACTTCTGCGGGAACATATACGGCAGAATTTGGAGGAATTTGATCTTGCTTTTAGACATCTGGAAGATGAATTCACTTCCGGAAGTGGTTATCATTCCGATCTGTCTATCAACAGCGAATTGACTTCTTCTTCTTCTTCAAGCGATGATCAACAATATTATTTGTACCGGGATGACGGAGTGGAGACTGTCGATGAGGTGTTTGAAACTGACGAGGAAGATATCATTGATCGAATGAATAGACTGGAACGACGCATACCCGATGCTGAAAGCGACTCGCCAGACAGTCTTGATGATTATGGGTCTTATGACGGATCCATGCAAGTTTCGTCCATTTGGAGCAGTGATTTCACGTCCGATGACGAGTATCAGAATGACCTTTTCTATTTCAATCCACTGGACAATCACGATTCTGGATACGATGCTGACGTGGAGGATGAGGATTGAAACTTTTTTGCTCTGAACGTTTTGCTCTGATTGCCATTTATGAATAGTTAAATATATTGACAATTTGTTTTTTTTTGGAATTGCATTTTATATCGGTAATAAAAATGAGCGAAAAAAGTGACATGGAAAAAATGACAACAAACATAGTATCCGGGAAGGATAGAAAAACCGATGGGTTTGTTACAATTGAAATAAAGTATAAATCGATAAAAATTCAATAAAAAACAAAAAGAATAACTTGAGAAAATAAAGAGCAAACTCGTAGTAATTTAGAAAATGTTACACTGAATTGTTCGAAAAAGCTACAAGTTTAGAAGGATAGACAGTTTTGAACAAAGTAAACAGAAAATCGGAATTCGATATTAGTTTTGAATAACTTGCTAATTAGTTGAAAACAATTTAGGAGTTCGAGTAGTAAAGAAGACGCAAGAGTTTGGAATGTAATTTAGCAGCTACTTTTTGCTTTTTTTTGTCGAAGCATTCTTCTTTTGTGGTCCTGAATTATCTCTTTTCGGAGCCGCTTTTGTCACCTTCGTCGCATTCGGTTTGGCCTTCTTTTGATTTGCTGGTTTGGCCTTTTGGCCTGGAGTCTCCGTCGGCTCCGCTCCCGCGTTCGCAGTCTGTTCAGCTTCCGAATTCGCCGTTGGCTCTGCAACTGGGTTCGCTGTCTGCTTCATGTTCTGATTCTTCCTCATATCTATTGGCGGAATTTTTTGTTCTTTGAAACCTCGAGCTCCGTTTCGGACTGCCTCTTTAATTTGAACTGAAAAAAACAATGTTTTAGATAGATCACGTACTAGCAAAAATCACCTGGAGTCATTCGTTTCGCATTGCCAAGATCCTTCAGTCTACTCAACAGATTGCGAATGAATTCTTTCTTTTCTTTTTTCAGTTTTTTTCCTGATTCTCCTTCGAGAAGGTCAATCAAACATCTTCGATCATCTTGAGGTAATGCAATTAACTGTTCCGCCGAATAACCTTCCACTTCTTGGAAGATCTCCAATCTGAAATGATTTAATTGTGGTTAGCTCACTCGATCTAAAATCCCTTACATATTACTAGCTCTTGCCTCCCCAGATTTTTTTTGCGTTTTGAGGTGGTCATCAAACACGAAGAAAACTTGCACAGCTTCTGCGTTTCTCTAAAACCATGGAAATTAACTGTGTTCTGAAAACGATAAAACTCACTTGAAGAGCAACTTGAAAAAAATATTTAGTAACATTTGGGCATGAGTGCAGATACACTTTTGTCTCCGTTGGCAGAACATACGGAACAATGTCGCTGTCAAATGGAATGTGAAGAACAAATTTTTTGTTAACCACGAATTGCCTGAAAAAAGCTTGTAGTTTTAGATCTTTTTATCTGGTTTTTACTTGATCACAGAAGTCTCCATTCTTTGATTGTTTATAGCTCGTTCGAGATCTTGCCACATTTCTCTCTCGAAACACTGGTAAAGTGCGACAAAGTCTTTTTGTTCTTGGTTAGCGTGGTCAGCCAAGTAGTGTTGAGCCAATTTATCAGTATTTTCGAATTCTTGCTCGCATTTCAAGCACTTGATCTTAATAGTCTGAAAATGAATCAATTTGTAACTATATCAGTTTCGCTAAAGTGTTCTTAATAGGTTTTCGAGAAACGCGTTTTTATCGAATAGTTTGATATTACAAATCATCAGACAGATGAATTCACAGTTTTTTATATTCTGAGATACATTTTATTTCAGGATACCAACAAACCTTGTACTAAAGGCGTCCTGCTACCAAGCGTTTGGAGCATCTTATTTTTGCTGTCTTCAAAGGTATAAAAACATTTTCAACTGAAGAAATATTCTATTTATATTAGGCTACATTTTATCAGTTATCAGCCTTTTCTTTTGGAAACCGAGATATGCCTCTGCAAATAGGCATCGCTAAACACTCTTCTATTACATTTCTTACAGTATTTCTGCATGCATGCTATTGAAATTTGAAAAAAAACACTTACTTTCAAGACATTGAAAGGTTTAAGGGTGCCATCCTCATCTTTCAAACGAGGGACGGCTTCCTCAATTTTCAAACGATGGCCATCTGCATTGAGTATTGCTTGAAACTTGCTGAGTGCAAATTCCTTTCGATTGCCCGTTTGTTCTTCTTCCTCATCACCGTTCGCTTCATTTCTTGCTCTTTGTGAGAATGGCGGTTGATTCACAGAAAACAGAGAGCTGCGTAAGCTCATATCAGAGCTGTCATTTTGAGCTGGATGCATTTGACGACTTGAAGATGGCTGCTGATCGCGCTGCCCATCTTCAGTCAAGACTTCCTGCTCTAGAATCGGGCGTTCCTCTATTGCTTGATCTTCCAAATTCTCTACTTCCGAATTCTTGGAGTTGTGACGCTTGAACTCAGGTGGTTTCTCTCGAGCATCATCATCTTCCTCCTCTCTATCTCGTTTCTTACGAGTTTGAGCTCGTGTGCCTAAAGGCATTGTACCCGTAGAGATAACCTGAAAATAATGGTTTTGGATCATTCGAAAAGCAGAATCAAGACACATTATGAAGAAAATAAAAAGAGGGTGCATTTATCAAAAACAGAAACTGCAATAGTTTGCTCTTGCAAGAATTGCATGAGAAGAACTGCGAGTTATCTTGTAATGCAAATTGTCTTGGCCATTCACGATACAAAAGTAAGAGAGAAAGAGAGAGAAGAGAAGAAAAGGAGACCACACGAACTGACGACACGTTGCCCGTTCAAATGACACTGTGAGCAGAAATGGAGGCATCCGGCCAAAAGAAAAGATGAGGCGAAAGGAGAGAAACCAGGCATGCAGACAAAAGAACAACACTGCCAGATCGTGATCATAAGCGTCTACACTCCGGTGATTCTGGTAACCGAATAAACGAACGGGGAGGTATGAAGAGACGAAGGCAATCGACGTGTCCGCACCGTGCACGGAACTGAGGTGGGGGGCACCTACTGCGGTCGAGACCGGAGCGGTCCGCTACCCGCACGTTGTCTCCGTCGATATATCTTCTTAGCATTTGTGGTTTGAAGAGGACGCGGAGTAAGGGGCAGCGATTCGAACAAGCCTAATCTAGCATTCTGTGTGAAGCCGTTGCAAAAGAGAAAACTGGAGGGTGAATACGCGGCATCGCATTCGGTTTTTTCGTGATAGCCAAGTATCAGACGAAGCGGAGGAAACAGAGAGATATCTATCAGACAAGAGAGAGTAAAAAGAAAACAGACGGCCTTGGGGTATACTTTGTGAAATTATTGATTCCAACGACCAAAGATCGAATGGAGAAAAGTTCTCGGGAGGGACCGATTTGCATGTTGCCTCTACGTCTGCTGGTGTCCACAAAAAATCAATGAGGCCCTTCCCGACTCAAAAGACGTCCCGTCAGCAATAGGATACATTCTCTTTTGCAAGAGAGAAAGGGTTATTGCCGAGGTGCAGAGTAATGCGCGGGTGTCATCTAGCGTCATTCACAACCTGGCAAATCAATTTGATTAATCTCACGCAGAAGCTTAGTTCTCAATTAGATTACACTAAAAGTACAATACTTGATATGTTTCTCCGTTAGTCGATTCCACGATTGATAATAAGAACTTTCTGATTCATCTTCGTAAAGTAATCGAAATGAGAATCAAACTATGCTACATCATTGTTTATCAGGATTAGAGAATGATTACTCTCCTGATTAGTGCCACAAACGGTGATATCCTCCAGGTCATCGGAAATTTCCATAAAAGATTTCTTAGCCAAAAAGACGAGATTAAGAATCTTTCATGGATCGATTCACACACATAAGCGATCAGAGAAAACATTTCGTTCGCTTCATGATCAAAACTAGGAACTAGGAACTAGAAAAACTAGGCGAGAAATTCCACAATGATAATAATCTCAGAGACTCTGGACACTCAATGGAATAAATGAGATGATTTTACGGTAAGCAGCAAGTATTCAATTGTTCCGATATATTTCATGTGAACAATAACAAGTGAATCTCATCTGGCTCAATTCCCAAGCTCCCACCTGACTACGACTTTGTGGGGGAATATACAAAGGAGTAGAGGTCCAACGCAGCAAACGAAACCTTATCTGATAACTAATGAAGCTTGATATACGTCTCATTCATAATTTTTTGGAATGAACTGAATTGCTAAGCAGTGGAATAACAGAGACTGCTCACTCTGATGACCAAATAAAAAGATATTGCTCGAATTCCTGACAGAGAGTCAGCCAGGTAAGAGCCAATGAGAATTCAACCGGTGAAGGCAGACTTTATACAAAGTTTTGAAAATTCTGAAAAAAAACTTGCTGAGGTTCTATAAACGGATGGGAAGATCTGAATCTCTGAAACCCATACGGAAACACTATTAATTTAGTAGAAACTGAAAACCGTTTGACTGGTGAGTCAAGCCAATTGTGATAATAGATTTTTTCTCTGAGATAAATAAGCTGTGCATCAGAAAAATAGATTGAGTGTGGTTTGGATGTTTTGAGTTGGATGAAATCATTAGCAGCAAATATTTCATCCATTTAGTGTAGTGGTACCAACATGAAACAGACGCGGATCAATATCGAAGAGGTTGCCAAAAGCTGGTATAATTATGGAGAGTAAACGGCGCGCCAAGTCATTTGAATCAACTTCGAGGGAAGTTTTGTGGAGCGCTTTTGCATTGTTTCACAAATAGATCTAGCAAAAGAAGGAACTTTGCGGAATCTATTGTGGAGAGAAAGAGAGAGAGAGAGCACTGGGAAGAGGTAAACTCAAAGTTGGTAGACTAAATTCAGAGACGTCTGTCCTTGAAGACGAACAAATTTGATTTATCTGATGTTGATCTAGCCCGAATAAACCATGTGTTGAGCAGAGCTCTCTAACCGTCACGCTGAGGGCGTGACCGAATTTTCAATTGGTTAGTTCTACATAAATGAAAGTAACGCTTTATCAGAAAGATAATACCAAAAGCGAAAACAATTAGGAAATCATCCGACTATGTTATTAAAAGGATTCTCGAGACGAAACTTTCATTGTTTCAAAAATTTACATTGTTGATAAATCTGTGTGTAAGAATAAAGTAAGGAAAGAAACGGAACACTCTTCTCGCCTACAACATAAAGTAGAGTACACTATTAAACTTTTGTAGAGTATACAGTTTAGTGGCACTCGTCATATTAATATCTCAAGTCTTCAGATCTCCTTCTTTGAAGATCATTCTTGTTTCTTGGTGTCTTCAAGGACAAGGAGTTTATAAAATGAGTCAAACAAGGTGAAGAGATTCATTGTCACGCATACACAGGAGCTGAATTATATTATGAAGACCTATAGGGTATAACTGAAACTAATTGTCCAAATGATCCACCGTTTTCAGATAAGGCAAATTGTAAATTTTCTGTTGCTGGTCTTCATGACTTTCAATAATTGGCACTGAATCTCTATTCCTTAACCTTCCTAAAAGCGTTGCGAACAACCACGAAATCAGACGACTGTTATTGCCAAAAGCTTTGTAATCCTATTTTCTATCAAAAGCGCACAAATTCTTCTCTTAATAGCTTTGAGCCTAATAGTCACTCTGAAAAAACAGATTTTGTAGGACATTTGGATAGGTATCAGTTTTGATGAGTATAAAATATTAATATATTATTCTCAATGCATCCAGAAAAAACATTGAAATACAGCAGAATTTATCACTGCACAGTATTGGACATAGAAATATCAACACACGCTGTTACTAGTACAAAACTGAAACTTTCCAATTATGGGAGCAGGGTAAGAAGTTAGAAGCTTGAAGTGTTATATGACTGCGTAGCCCAATCATGGAGCTCCACTTTGATGGTTTACAACTTTTGGCAGAATGCCTTCCAAAATGGAAACTTTGTTTGCAACGCGGAAACTTTTTATTGCACTCCATTTTAGCAACGAACATTTTTTCTCACAACTGACATCTTGCTAAGAAGACATAATACAAAAAGGTGGTCAACTATAAAATTAGAATTCCGGGATTAATCTATACAGGATGAGCTTAATCTATACCATGTAAAATTGCCTGTATTAGTGATTCTCAATTGACATTTTACTCTCTAGGATCTCAGTTCTTAGACTTTGTCTCGAGTACTTCGAAAACCACGGTTTGACTATGAAAGATCATTACAAAGGCTCGGAATGTTATCTAGTTATCCATATGTTTTGCGTTGGCCCGTTTTTCAACCAATTTTTGCTTCTGCTCACTAATATTTTCCTTGATTTGTTCTCTTTTTATTTTCACTTTTCATATGATACCAATTTTCTACTCTCCTGTCTTACCGTACGTCGATGTTAGCCTGTTTGATTTTCCATATCTTGCTAATAAATTTTTTTCTGATCTACTATAATTAAGAATTCACATTCAACTTGTTCGCTCTGTAAGTTTTCCAATTGGAATAGAATAAGTTTTACAGATTTCAGGCTCAAGGTATGTTTATTGTAGTCATTTATACAAATTCAGCTTTTCTTTTTTGATTGCCCTCAAGTCCGGACCATGTAGGCATCCATCTTTCCCTCCAATTATGGGAACATTACCTTAATTGTCCAAAAAAGGAGGCATTACCTCCCATCGAGAAAGGATTATACCTCAAACGTTGGACAACATCTGGGCTCTTGCGAGGGGTCAATCCGCAGAGGCGGCGTCTAAGAGACTGTTTTATCTAGTCCATCAATCATAATTGTGGGACCATTGGATCCCTGCAGACATTTTTGGTTTCTTTTGAATCTCATTATATGAGAATCAGTTCAGAGGTTGAATTGGGCTCTTTGCGAAGGGTTTCCACAGTTTTCCAGTTGGATGGCCTTCAAAAAAGAGTATGTTGACAAAAAAGGAACAAAAAGTTCCAGGTGCAAGCCCCACCAGCTGCGTTCCCGTACTATTACCCAGTTGCCTGATCATTGAGTAACTTTTTTTAGGGACACGCCTCCACCCGACCAACATTTTGAGTAAAGCGTTCACAACATAAATCCACTTCAATTCATTAGCATAAGACATTTTCCCAATGATGTACACAACTCTTCTCATTATTTTCTAGGATGCATACATATCCATAGTCTAGCATGCAATACACATAATGATCATAATCGACCGAGATCTAATCGGTGACGATTGTGCAATTCATTTCTCGCACGTCGTTTCTCACCCAACAAGTACCACAAGAAACACGTCAAATAAATACATTGTTTTGGGTTTTATCTAGATTTGTTCCAACACATTTTCTTCATTGATTTTCTTCATTGTTCATCTATTCGTCATCATTTTCAAATTTCGATAACTTGATGAAAATCAAAATATCTGTTTCTATTCTTTAAATTCACTTCCGTTCATGTTTTCTCCCGCTTCGCCGCATCAAATGATAGGTTTTCGAGAGTGGATTAGCAGTTACTCAAGAGGCCGAGTTTGAATGGCTGGTAACCCATCTGCAAACAATACCAGTCGATGGTCCTGCACCTCTTTCATCGTACCGCTTCTGTTGTACTGTCTGTCCGTTTTCCACGCTGTCTCACCACACTCACAGCCCTCGTCTTCGTCGTAAACGAGCACTGTGTGTTTGTATGTAAAGGAATGAACGCCTTCTGTTTTACGGTGTGCGCTCGTAAATTTCCTCGGATCAAGTGAACGTTGGGAAACAATTCGGATTGTGTTACTCTTTTTTCCTGTTCGTCTGATGAGTACTCTGTATTGTTGAGAGTTTTTTCTCATGGCTGGAACACAAATAGTTTTTGTCGAGTTGCCTCCTTTTATCAACACACGCTCGGTATTGCACATTAGTCAGCATCTTTTTTGGTGGGAACTACTTTCTTACGCCTAAAATTTGTTTTTGAAGAACGTTGTACATGAAAAACTTAGCGGTCTGGATCTAGTAATCCTATCTTTATCTTTTGTTAGTCATTATTCACTTCAAAAATGATGCCAGTTATCTCAGGACCATCACTTCCGGCAAGAAAAGAGTTCGGTCTTATGACAACCAAGAATTTGAAAAATTGAACCAGAGAAAAACGGAAGCAAGAGTCTCGTGTTCAATGAGTAAAGACATTTCTCATTTTCTGCTTTGTTCGCCCTGCCACAACGATCAATCTTCGCGTTCACCAGCTGTGCACTAACCATCGTTTCATTTTTTTCTCACTCGTTTTTTCCGTTTCCGATTCTCACCTGGCCTCCAATCGAATAATTGTTAGAGTTTCTTAGTGTTAACGTTAGTTTCTAAGGCACTGAAACTTTTACGATTCTTCTTGGCCGTTATCGAAATAATGGAATGTGGGAATTTTGGGCTGTAATAAGAAACACTATTTAGGTAGGGAGTGTATATATATTTTAGTGTCTTCTTTCATTTTTGAACTTCATAAGTGTTTATTTCTAAATATAGAAACTAGCTTACAAATCTGAAGTTCCGAAAATTTCCATGTTCCCATCGTTGTTCTCCGTCACCGACAATTTCCCTTTTTGTCACCTTCACTCAGTCCCTCCCACTAAATTACGTCACCACAGTCCTCTGTTCAAGGAGAAAGACAGTGTGATACGTTCTCGTATTCATTTCGTCTATATCCGCCCCTCCAAGACTTTATCACCTTTTCCATCCGACCGCCCACTTCCATCCGGCGAGCCCCTCATTTTTTTCGATTCCACTTGCAATCAGTTGTTCGAAGAGTGACAAGTGATGGGTGGAGAAGATAGATACAGACTATGACATAACTTGTGCTCCATACTTGCTGATAACTCTATTTGTCGATTGTACATTTTCTCATTTCTCTCTGACTACCACACTATCTTGATTAGTACAACGTCTGAAACTCTAAACTATTTTTCTATCTCCTATTTTTCTACTGTTTCCAATTTTTGTTCCACTAAATTTTCTGATTTCAGCATGAACTTTCGATGGCTCATTCTGCTGGTAATATTATTTCGGACCGCTCTGTCTTCAGAAGAAGTTGTTGTCGTTGACATTTTGACCAACTCAACATCATTGGAGGAACCCACAGTGAGTTTATCTTCCTCGTTTTTCTATCTGTCCTCAATCTTCAACATGCCGAAATATAAATCTATGTCAGCTAATGACTGAGATTTATCAACAGAGTTTATCTAAGCAGGCGGACCCTTTCTATCTGTTGAGTCATTTCTCATTAGCTTCTGTCAACTTTCAATTGAATTGAATTGAATCACATTGAACTGAATCGCAAGGGGAAAATAATAGTTTTGATTCACCGGAAATCTCTGTCAAAAAAAGAATAAGATAACTGTAGACAAAAATGAAAAGTGATGAAACGAATGGAATGAACATTAATCTTCCTGTCATGACGATATAGGAGAGTCATAAATTTCAATTACACATGCGGCTTCTTTTTTTTTTGCTTCCGTAACTTGATTGATAACGCCGAATAGTGAAATATAACTGTGATAATTAATGATGATTGCAAGAAAACAGAGAAGTCAGGACAGATTTTGATTTACTGATAGTTACAATGAAAGTGACACTGTTTCGCTCAAGAATAGATGTGGTTCTGGCATTCCAAGAATAACAGAACCGAACAATTGGTAAGTCAGAGACCAAGCCATTACCCATTTTTGGGGAAAAAAGATTTAGTTAACGTTAAAATTGATGCATTTGTAGTTGTTGGTAAAAGTAAAACTGAACAAATGACAGACTCGTCAATTGAATTTTATGTCATTCAGGAGGAATACACATGTGAATGCGATGCAGAGGATTTGCTTGAGAAGGGAAACTACACGCTGACAGTAGAACTCCGAAATATGCAAGTTCGACTCGTAGAGCCGTTCCGAGATGCCATCGCGTTTGTTGCAAGTGAGTTTGTTAAATTAGAAAATGTTTTACAATATAGAAGCTTGACAACTAAAAGATGCAATAACAGCAAACAGTAACGGAGATATAACAATTTTGAAATCAGGTTTATGATACTTTTTTATAAAATTATAGGTGATAATGTCAAATGTGTTTGACTTAATCATAATTTTCGAACGTCTGGCTGACTTTTTTTACAATAGTATTTTCAAACATTCTAATGGAATTTCAGGTGAGAAAACTCATCTCCTCGACTTCATCAAGTTTGTCACACTTCGCGACATTCGATCTACCTACCCATTGCTTTTGAATTATACCGAATTCTACACAAATTTTGACGATCTGATTGGAACATTCAGGAATATTCTTACAACTGAAAACGTAAGGCTAATTGTTTATGAAAAGTAAAATCAAGATTCTTTTTTTTTCAGGCAATCTCGCTTTCTGGTATCAAATATGAAGTCACCACTGCTGTTCAAAAGTTTTTGAGCGCTCTTCTTCCTGATATGTTTCTATGTTTGTCAGTTGGAAAGTGTCGGACTGTCCCGCTAGAGTACCATAACTGCATGATGGCCAGCACCGAACATTGGTCCGAATACATTGGAAACACTCCAAACAAAATGGCGATGACGTGAGTAGTTTTCAACTTTTTATAAATTTGAAGATTTATTATTTTCAGGATTGCTGATGCAATCTACCGGTATCGAAAAGTCGAATTCGTTCTGGTCGATATGCATAAACAACTAATGAATGCTCATTCTTTAACAGTCACTGACGGATGTCTCACAGAATACGTGGCTACTTTACCTTGCAATTGCACAATGCTTGGAATTGCTCGATGCCAGTAAGAATTATCATTTCATATTATACTCAAATAAAATAATTTCAGCACATCATGCTCAGAATCAATGGAAACTTGTTTTGGGAAGTATTCTCGTGAATGGGCAGCGAAATTGCATTTGATGAAAAATATGACGAGCACGAAAAAGTCGTTTTTAGAAGAATTTTTGACGGTAAGAGTTTTGAAGTTCATGCAAAATTTTCATTGCGGCATCTGTATGTAAATTTCACTCATCCTATAACGTTTTACAGCTCAAAAAGACCATCTTCTCCGTCATCCGACTTTTCATCGAACGAAAATCGTTTTTGTACGCTGAACAGGTGTTCAAATCATGTGGACCACTAGGAGAGATGATAATCCACCCATCAAAACATGTCGCTCAAATCCATTCGCCGGGACCGTTCGTTTCCCGAGCAGACAATGCCGTGAGAGAGGTTGGTTTCTGTTGTCGGCAACCTCTTTGTGCAGTCAGTATTTATTGCATAATCACTCCGTTCCCTCTTTTTGATGTTTTCCATTTTCCAATTTTTTACAGCTTCAACTTTCGGCAAAGTCGTGGGACCGGTTTGGAAGAAAGATTTGTGATCATACAGGCGTTGTTCTGCATCCAGGGTATTGCTTTGATGGAACCAAAGTAATTAAGTAAGTAGTCGTGTTTTGTTGTCTATTAGGAACAGAATATGTTGGGAGTGCATGGATAAGGTAAACATTTGGAACATGAGCTAGTTGAACACCTGCTAATTAAGTAATGAGGATATGCTCATCTCGGCTCTTTTTGAGTTTTACCGGATTGAGCAAATAATTTGAACCTAAACAAAAGCAAAGTACTTCAAAAGATTTGACCAGCACCACTTGTATCTTTCCATGTTTGATAATTTGTTTCAAATTTTGAAATTTCACAAAATCTTTCTGACCAATTCTTTGTTTGCCTTTACCAACTCTCAAAATGACAGTTTCTTGAGACAAAGAGTTTTTTCTCTTTTTCTTCTTATGTTGAGAGATAGATGACAGTGTTTATTTCCCAATAAAGGAATAAATTCATGTTCCCAGAGGGCAAATATATGCATAAATCTCAAGATATGAATCAGGTGGTTTTACGATTGGTTGGTACTAACCAAGGTTGATGGCCGGTCATTCAAGTACTAGAAGTTTCTTATTGAATAGTGAATGAAGGGATAAGGGTCAAAAGTAGACATTGCATGCCACTCGAGAGCACATCTTCCTTTTTCTTCTCCCTCACGTAATTAACTATTTCATTACGCAGCTCACGATGTTCATTGTCATAAAAGAAAGAAATTTGAAAAGAAGGAAAGAAAAGATAATTGGAGATGGGCTTTTCAAAAGTGAAATAGTTCAATCAACCACGGAGAGACTGCATATTAGGTAGTTCCGGAGCTATTTTGAAAATGTTTCATTCATTTAAATTAATTGATCCTCTCCTCCTCCCTCGTTCACCCTTTTGAAACCTGTCAATTTCAAATTGAAGTGCTTTCCATCCTATCAGTGCTATCAAATGACCAGTAAAGGTTTGGTCTGTCAAAAAATTTACATGTCCGGCACCCGCCATTCACGAGATAGTGTATGAAACGTATGAAACGCAGACAATGGCTCATGCCGGTCGAAAAAGAATTGAGGCAAGAGGGGCGGGGCGACGGGAGGAAGACCGACGACGGCGCGGTCGGGTATGTTCAGCCAGTCGGTCGGAAACGAAGAAAGGGCCTCACCATGCACTCCCTACTGATTATTCTGACTTCATGTTTACTTTTAAATGGACTCGTTCAAACTGCCAAAAATTCCAGAATTCAACATGAACTGGCACCGATTACCAAAGATGTCCGACCGAAGCCAATGGTGAGTAGTTTCAATCTTTTTGGACTTTACACTCTTTTTCCAAAATCCGTTGAAGGGGCGCAAACGGTTTTAGCGAGAAAATGGTTTTTTGTTGATACACTACACTCCAATTTTTTAATCGAATTTTAGTTTTAAAGTGTGTTGCACTTTGTCCGCTATGCCATTTTTTCAATGTTTTAAGTGCTTTTTCTAATTTCATTTTTACAACAGTGTTCTGCAGCAATTTTTGAAAAAAACAAATGGAGTCAGCGAATGAACATTTTTGCTCCAAAGATAAAGTCTCATTAGTAACAACTGATAATTAGAAATATTCTAAATTGGGTTTTAATGCTCCACATGATGCTTCTCATGAATGCTTGTTGCTCACAATAGGGTTTAATTAGTCGTTGAATGTTTGTTTTACACCTTCTGCTTAATGTATATCCAATAGCCAATAGGGCACTTCAATACGTTCCGTACTATACATGTAAGCCCATCTATATTTGCACATTTTCTGTGAAGGGCAAGCAAGAGGTGAAGCAGAGGCAGATCCATTTGTAAAACAACTCGAGTTTGATAAATGTCTTATGGCACGCGTGCCGTACGGCCCCTATGGGGTTTTGTCGAATCATATCGCAACGCTCTCCTCACCAAGAGAATTTCACCATCTTCTTGTCTCACCTTGAACATCCTCATTTTCACA
The DNA here is from genome assembly GCA_002259235.3 of Caenorhabditis latens. NCBI lineage: Eukaryota > Metazoa > Nematoda > Chromadorea > Rhabditida > Rhabditidae > Caenorhabditis > Caenorhabditis latens. The sequence continues at coordinate 13,955,215 of CM056097.1, read as the reverse complement.
TGTGATAATGGGCTGCGAGGTGAAAAAACAGAAGGAATTGGTGAATGCCTAAGATAGGTAGAGGTTGTGATTTGTCAACCGAGACGCAAAAAAGAATCCATTCGTTTTTTAGACTTCAGTAGTTTTTCGTTCGTATCTGCGTTTTTTGTTGCATCTTATGGTGACACAAAAGAGCGTCTGATTGACTCAACGAACATGAAAAAAGGGCCAAAAAAGGAAACAAGCAGTGTTTTTTTTCAGCTGTCATGTCCGTGACAACAAGTGCTTGAGAACAAGAAGCATCATAAAAATGTCCAAGTTGTCAGCACCATTTTTACGATTTCAGTAGTGGTCCCTTCAGTTTCAATGCGTACTGAGTCGCCACTAAGAAAGGAGACAACAAACTGGTCACCCGAAAATCCCCAAGAGTATCGTTTGCCACCGCGGCACTCGAAACCCACACAAAACTCTTTTATGTACTCCATGAGAAGACTTTGATAATTTGTAGAGACCCACAAAGACAATGTGTCAGAAGTGAATGATGATTTTGTACATCCTTGCGGATATAGAAGGGAGATGAGAACATGAAAACGAGGAGGACCGGAAATTGCGAAATGGAATATTAATGCTGCGATTCACTCGGCGCAAAAAAAGCGTTTGCCCTTGAATAGCTAACTAGCAGTTATCTTGTTCTAAGGATCCTGGGAAAATATAGTTTTGTTTGTTTTCTATAGACAAATTTGGGAAGTTTAAAATTTTTACAAAGCTAAAATACAAAGGTTGAAACATTTTGACACTGTGAAAATGCTGCAAACTATTTGAAACGTGTTTTCTAGACTCCAGAACTACTAGGAACAAATAACGGATTTTATCTGTGATCTATTTATCAGAGAGACACGTTTTATTTTGTAACGTATAGTTTCTTATTGTTTTCTTCTACTTTATCCATTTCCATTTTCCCAGAAACAAGTCAAGTCAGCCTGAACCAACGCGTTCTTTGTTTTCTTGTCCCATTTCGTTTATAAATTAGTTCTCCCTTTCTCCTCTTCCATTTCTGGTCTTTTTCTCATCTGTCCATCTTAGTATTGTTTCCTCGTCTTCCATTTTTTGTTTAAGATTCAGACTTCAGGGAATCATTTTGATGTGTCCCTTCTTTGAACATACACCGCCGCACGTCAAAAAGACGAACAAGTTCGGAGCATGAAAGCGCAAGGGCACAAATAATTGCTGTGTGCCTGCGCCCATTTAGAAAAAAGAATTGGTGGGAGAGGATAAGGCGCGCGTGAGGAACAAGGGAAGAAAGAAAAATGAGTGGCCCATATATACGTATAGTTGTTTATAATTTATGAGGGCCACCGCTTCAGGAAATCGCTTTCTTTTTTTCTGTTTTTTTATATTGTGCTTATTGAAAGTGCATTGCAGAAGACATGATTAAAAGTATTACATTGTTAAACAATGAATCGTTATACATTACACAACTGAGAAAAAACACAACACTGCTCCACTTGCTTGTGTGCATTGTTTTAACCTTTTTGTAACATTTTTGGCATTTAGAGTCGAATAATTTGAGGCAATTATTCATTGCTTCCAGCTAAGGACCAATTGAGAAGAGTGCAAACATTGAGTCACAGACCACCCTCCAAAATCTTTTGGGCTCTTTTCCTTTTCTTTTCAAAAGGGTACCCTTCCATCCATCATTAAAAAGAGGGATCACTTGACACACTTAAGCTCTTTTTTCTGCTTCCCATGCCAAGGTGACACGAAGAAACTAGTAATTTCGGGTGGCACATGAAGATTTCCTCGTTTTTTGGCTATTCCTAGAAGTATCATGACATGCTAAGTATCCAGATGGTCGCGCATTTAGTTTTTCAATGTCGAGATAAGATCTGACAGCACTCACTGAAGTTCATTAACCGGGGGGATTGAAGAATAGGGAAGTGTGAGGGGATGTGAAGAATGAAAACACCTTGTTTAATGAGGTCGCAAGGTGATATATTCGTAAAATTCATTGGGTGGCCAGTTGATTTAATGACTTTTTTGGTTAATTGCAGATGGACTGGATCGAGAAAAAGAATGAGAAGAAAATTGCTGTAGAAGGGTCGGCAAGTCCGTTATGGGATGATGAGGACTCTGATGGATTTGAAGGATCGGGATCTGGAATGCCACCGAACATCATTGACAGAAATCCAGTAAAGGCTGTCATTCAACAAGATCATCCTAAAAATATTGGTACGTTTTTAATTAGAAAGACACGTTATGCACCAAAACCAAAGGTCTCACCCTGGACGTTTATATAGAACAAGGGTCGTAGATTTTTGTGTCATAGACCTAGAGGACAATGACTTTTTCAACAAAAGCCAGTCGAACCCATTTTCTCATTCTTCCTTTCATTCTTTTGGCGCTCTCGCTTACACTTAATCCCGGAAAATTACCTCGTAGCGCACTTTTTGACCACAACTTTTACGAGCCGAAATAGTAGAAGATGAATAGAATACAATGGGATGAGAGAAGAATGAGAACGAACTGGAGAGAACTATTAAACATTACAACTATTATTTTCAGATCTTTCCACAAACCCGAAAGGACCATCAGTTATTGTCACAGAGCAAGGAGTGCAACCAGATGGCTCATCGACTCTCACTATCTTCACTTCTTTTATCTTCATTGCAATTATCAGGCTCTTTTGAGTCAACATTTTTCCTGGTTTTAGTCTCTGTTCTCCGTTAGTGATAGTCAAACCATCCCGGTCGTGTTCGTGCCCTTTTTCTTTTCCTGTCATTTTTGTGCTCATCGTTACCAAAGTTTTCAAACCTCCGACCAATACTTGATGCCACGTTTTATGGGTATTACAATTTGTTCTGTTTCCTCCTCTTCTCAAAGTTTTTATCAGGTTTTGGTTTGTGAATCAAACTCGGGTCAGATTCGCAGTCAGATGATTCCGATTCTGGTTTTCAATTTTTCTTCCCTCATTCTTTATAGTTTTAGAAGACTATCGATTCGTTTCTGTACCTCATTGTCAAAATAATAATTCATTGTTCTTATTTTCCAACACCAAATTTGTATTCCCATTAATGCATTTAATATAATTAAAAGTAACATATTTAAGTTTACTTGCGTTCGACTTCAATCTCAAAAGTGAGAATTTCAGATGGACGAATTGTGAACGATCCTGTTTTAGATACAGCAGATCCTGGAACATTAGTATGCCGTACTGTTTACTATCCGAATGACTCACTTGAACTTCCTTTCTGTTTATTAGCACCCAACAGCAATGGTTTGAAGGAGAGAATGTCCAAGTTTGTGAACAAATTCTATAAAACAAAAATCAATTTTTCTCTAGGAGTTGTTATTATTACTTTTGGATTGAAACTTTCAGCAACTGCAAACTTCTCCGATTCAGGTCCATCATTATGATAAATATGCTCGAATCTAACCAAACTATTCTTCTTGTGCCATCTCTCCAAGGTGAGAAGATTCAGATACAAAGGCAACTCTTGTGTGAGTCCGGAGTACTCTAGTTTTCTATTGAACTCAAACTTCTCTGTATTCTTAGAAAACGCCAACACGGGTTGGTGGAAGTTCTCAGATAAAAGTGGACGGAGTTGAACAGCAGAAGCCTGTAAAATCCGTGTATGTTTAAAATTCTATTTTGAATAACATAAATATATGCACCTTGACATCCGTGAATAGAACAATATGCTTGCCCATTGCCACCAGACCATTACCGTCTTTCCCTGGCTCATCCAGTGCTTCCTCGACTCCAAAGTGATCATCATAAAAACAACGACGATGAAGCTAAATTTGATACACATCATGTGGACGGTGATAAAAACAGTTACCATGATTTCAACAACACCATCAACCGCCATCATTCCTTGGGCTCTGTCAGTGATCAAGCTAAACTGGTCATTACTATCTTTGATGTACCCAAAACTAGTTATTGGGTAGTAATTTCCGGCAATCGGTTCAGTATCAGTATCCATATAATCGAAGGAATCAAAGCTAAAATGGCTAAAGTTATCAGAAATACAGCATTGCAACCTACAATCTTTTCATTACTTGACGACCATTGGAATCAGTGAAGGAGACGGTCTTCGACTGTACATCGGTAATGTACCTTGTGATGAACTCTTTAGTAATTGGATTTCTGAAATCAGATTATTAGTTTAACTCTCTCCAATCTTTATCAAACTTGGTCTCCTTCGGAATTGGTCCGACAATCCATTCGAACTCCAAGTAGTTCTTTCCTTTTGGAAGACGAATCTGCTGAGAAATCCATGGGTTTACCTTCTGTCTCACTTCGTTTGTGATGCCACCCTAAAATATTGCTCGATGAAATGTTTGATAAGATACCAAAGTTTTACCGTTACAACTTCCAATGCTATTTTTGAGGTGAACGCTATGGGTTGCTGAGTTTTTGGACGGAAGATGTACGCACCAGATGGCTGATCGTCTTTTGAGTCAATACCTTCGTAATAGAAAAATTCTTGACGAATACTTCTCTTCTTATTGGTTGCTTTTTCAGTTACATAAGACAGATATCCTTGTGCATCGAATCCAGCAATCAGATGCTGAAGATAAATTTATTAGAGAATCTGAAACGACTATAATGTTTTACCTCATTTTGAATCTCAACTTTTGCATCTGCTTTCTTTTTGTTTTTTGACTGAACATGAGGAGTTCTATTTCCTTTTGACACTGTAATTGTAGTGTATCCTAGCGGTGGCACTTTAACCAAAACGTGTATTTCATATAAAGCCCTATCACCGTTTTTGAGTTGGTCAATTTTGAATGTCTCAACAACCTTAAATTTAAATGTCGATCATTATCATTATTCGTTGTTAAACCTGGCTCTCAATAACATTCTTGTTCGCATCTCGAACTGTTGCAGTTTTTTGACTGTATGGGATGCGAATCGTCCCGTTGTAATATCTTCCATGTGAGTTGAAAATGACTATCGAGAACTCATCCAGGTTACTAAAATGGAGAATGCAATGTATAAAAATTATCTGTCTCTTACCTGATTGGTTTGCAAATAGTTTCATTCAGAAGAGGGCATATGACCAACTTTGGCCCAACTCCATTCGGATTCATTGCACTCATGAAATCGTTGATCACAGACTAAAATTGTTGAAGTTGATATGGAATTATCAGTCTTAATAGCTGTAACTTACCTCAACTTCCGACATTCCTCTAGCCAATTGTTTTTCATAATCTCTAGTTACATTTTCTTTTGCTGTTCCTCTAAAAACGGTTATAATTTAGTATATCAGCTGATCTAAACTCACGTCACAGCATCGTGATGTTGTACTAATGCAGATGCTTCCCGAAGTATATTCAAATCAGACTCATCTTCTGGTCCCAAATCAGCAATTACATCAAGTTGTTTAGCCAACTGCAACATTGAACTAGCCTGGCGAATCATTCCTTTGAATGCCGGTCTGCTAGTAAAGAATCCTGTCCAATAGGAATGTTTTCCAGATGCATAAGGGAAGAAATCATCGTTTTTCACAAAAAGTTTTGGAGACCGACTTTGAACAGCTTTGGTATAACATGCTGGTGTTGAATAGATCACTCGTATCTTTTCAGCAGACTGGAATGTTGGTTGAGATTGTAAATGGACATTTGAAATAATCACTCACATAAGTTTTCATATGTTTGATCAACTTATCCAAGTTGACATACCAGGAGTTAGCATTGGTATATTGGAAGTCACTACCCATTAATAGCATAACTTGGTTTGTTTTTTGATGAGCAGCCTGAAGACCTCAACAGAACATGTTTAAAGTTTTCAAGGAATCCAGAAGTATAACCTGTTTCTTGATATGTTCTGCAAAAGCATTCACTTTTTGCTTAACATTATATCCTTCAAGGTCCACATTATCCATGATTGGATCATCTCCACAAAGAGAATCAAAACAAAAACCTTCCGGAGGTCCATAATTATCATTGAAAAATGCGCCGGTAAAAATTTGAGTGCCTGAAATATAATTTGGAGTCAACTAGACGATCAGACTAGTCATACCTAAGTCGTCTGATGCGCTCCAGTTGAACTCCAACGTTTTATTATTCAAACGTAATTCTTTGTCAAGATAATGAATACGAGCAAAGTAAAGAGAAGAGTAACCCATCTGAACAAAGAATAAGTGAAAATGACGTGAATGAGCTGAAATTGAATACCTGAGCATAAATATTGGCCATTTCACGAGAGTGCCCAAATGGGTCGATTTGCCATCCGGATACTGGTTTTCCGCAATCTCCAAATATTTGATCCAATCTCTGTAAAATTTTTTGAAATCTGTTTTCTTTTTTCAGAAAAAAGGTATTCCCCATCTTTAAACCAAAAATTGTATGTGATTGAGTCATAACACTAGGATACAAAAATCGAGTAAGAAGAAGAATACAACTAACTTGTAGTCCAAGAGTCATTTGATCAATGATATCAACATAATGTGAAGTGGCTTCGTCGTTTTGTACCCATCCACCTCCAATTAATTCAATTTGTCCATTTTTCACGAGTTTTTGTAATTGATGTCTCTCATAGTCCCCATTGCTAGTATACCATCTCCACAAGAAACCCGTTTCAGCAAAAGAGAATCTGAAGTGTTTTTTTATAGAAAAGTATTTCATCATTTTATCACCTTCTATCCGGATTTTTCAATAGCTCGTCTATAACCGTATTATATATGTATTGCACGCCAACAGGAACTAACTCGGGTTTTGCTGTAATAAACAAATTAGCGGATGCCTTGAGGCAAATGATGAACTAGGAAAATAAACAGCTTTCAAAACAACATGCCTCCCCAGTAATACTGATCAACAGTCTTGATCCAACCAAGATCGTCATGAGTATGTGGAATCAAGTGAGCTGTGATGACATCTGGATCGGGATCTATTTCATGACAGGTCTAAATCATCATTTCTTTTCCGATATTTTTGTTTTAACTCACGTCCCAAGCACAATCTTGAAGGGATCTTTCAATCTGAAAATACAGACAGAGAGCAAGAAAGAAAGGTAGCGTCTTCATTGGGTTTGCCAATGTGAGTGATAGTTTGAACGTAAGGTATTCTGAATGGGGGAATTGTCGAGGTCAACGATAAGATTGTGGTGTTTACTTTCCTCTAATCACCCCTTATATAGTTGTGTATCTGTAACCCTACACCATATAAACGATTGAGGTGTCATCTATGAGTAGAGACTGAAGATACTTGCAGAGTTCTTGATAAACAAAATTGTAAGCAAAAATGAATTGTTTATGAGACGAACTCTATTTTTGAAGGTTCGGAAGTTGAAAAATCAAAAATCATCGGTGCAGTCCAGTTTTTTCTGGAAACATCACTCGAGGAACTTGTCATTCTTAGCACTCAACATAGTAAAAAGTTCATCGGAAACAACAACGAGTGTATTGGGTACGCGCGTTCCTGCATTGCATTTCTCCCGCAAAAGTCTTTCTTTGGGATTAGTTTGACGAAGCGATGGTTTGCGTTTTTGTTATATGCACCACAACTTCCTTCCTTTCGGTCGCGTCAGCCGCATCTACAGCACGTCGGCAATGAAATTGAAATTGGAGTGCTCCATTGGCAGATGTTCAGCAAATGTCCTTCCTGCTCCAGTCGTATTTTCGTTTTTTCCGAGATTAGGGTAATCGAGACATCACAGAGCATTCATTACTGACTCTTCTTCTTTCTTTTTCCATCATTGCTCTTCCTTTGTTCCTGGTCCCCAACAACATTGAGATCCTAATCAAAAACGCACTGAGCACAAACCACTCGTGGGACACTAGAATTATTCAAGATTTTTCAGGAATTCTCAGTATATAGAGATGTACCCAATTCATTCGTTACGAAGCCAAAGTAATTACTCAATTTGGGGTCGTGTATTCGGGAACCTTGGTGAAAAATCTCGTCTCTTCAACTTGACCTTTCGAAGTTTTTCATTAATTTTATGAGGGCCACTAGTACTACCCATTGCTTGCTACCGAAGTTCATTCAAGAGGCAGAGCTTCGAAAACGCGCGTCGTTTTTGGAAAACAGTTTTATTGGTAGTACGTGCAGCTGTGTTCGTGAACATTCGCCTACGTTTTTTTCTGGAATAAAACGGAAACATATTTTCATTTTTTAGTCAAGCGGATCAAATTTTTTAGTTGACCAACTTAAACCAGCATATTAGCAAAAGAAAGAAAACGCAATGCAAAACTACGAGCAGTGTCTTGTCTTGCATGAAACCACCCAGAAAAATGTTCGCGGACTCATTCTTGATCCATATTTTCCCCTATACTCAATCCCATTCTGTGGCTTCTATCTTGCAATTTGTTATGTGTTAAAGTGTCGAGAGCAAAAAAACGGACTGCTGTTTGAAGATGATCCTCTCTCACCTCGTGTCAGCTAATTTCATTACGTTTGACTCTGTTTCGTGCTCCCACTCACAAAATCATTCCCCTTCATATTTCATCCTCAATCCGCTGGCCATGAAGTAGTTAGAGCGAGCGTCGTGTGAGTGAGTGCACCAATTGTTTGAATTATGACCGTTATACAGGAAAGTGAAATATTATTGAGTTGAGCCTTTGGTTGATCTATTGCTATATTTAGGTCCTATTTTTTGAGCACATACCTTCAGTTCATTTTTGGGAAGGCTAGAAATGATTCGTCTAGAAACGCAAGAGTGAATTGTTCTAGAGTTGAGCTCAGCACCTATGAAAAAGTGATTCAAAACTATAATGCTGTCAAAATCTACCTAAACTCTCTAATTTGAAAACTTCCAAACATTTTAAATTCCCTGAAAAGGTAATCCTGGGTATCCCGCATACCATGAACCGCAAAACGACATCATCCAGTCATTCAAGCGCATCACACTCTCCTTTTTTCTCTTTTTCCTTTTTCTAGAGTGCAATCCAATCTTCTCAATATTTCTACATCGTCTTCAGAAGGTAAGAGCATTTGTGATGTTATTCGAAATAAGAGAAAAATGACAAGAGGGTTCTTCGTAGAGTCAGTTTCCCTGTTCTTCTTGTTTTTGAACTTCTATGAGCCGTGAAAAAATAAAAGTCACATCCTTTCTTCCGTTCATACTATTTTCTTCCTCTGACATCTTCATCTTCAAGAAAATATGAAATACATCTCGTATGTGTTCTTTTCATATTCTTCATGTTCCCACATGTTACTAATCACCAGTTTCCTGTTGCTCACTAGCTTGTCAGCCGTTTTTCGTATCTCTCTGCCTATACCACAACTCCTTAAACATCATAACCCAGATCGAAAGAAGAGAAAAACAACAAACATCATTCCTATTTTTGTACATTGGACCCCTCGATTATTTTAGCACTGTCCACCACACGCACCACCTCTCTTTCCGTTTCCCTTAGTTCCATCCAGGAATCGGATAATTTTCCTCTCATCGAGCACCACGACCACCATCAAAAAAGTGTGCATGAGCGGTCGCAGCTTCCCGTAATCAAGGTAGGACACGTAGGCATTTTATGAAAACATGATTGTGTTTTGGAAATCGAGAAGAAAAACTGCTCTTCTATAAAAAGAGAGTGCACCTTGAGAAAAAAAGCGGAAAGAAGCTGAACGGGGGAAATTTTTAAAGTGAGCTTTTCAAAGAAAAAATATATTCAAATTGCACAACGATCTTGTCTCGTCGTTGTCGTCATTGTGGTCCCGGAATGAGAATGCCAGAGATTTTTTGTTTTATTTGCTCTTTCACCTCTCTGCCACCTCTCAAGGACAATCCAATTTCCATCAAATACTTGAGATCTTCATATACTTCATGCAAAGATTTGTTCCAATTCTTTTTCATTCTCTGGACTTTTTGTTGATTGCAACATTTGTTTTGTTCCTAACTGTTAATTAGAGTCAATTTTTTTGAACTTGATATTTTTTTATTCCGTCAGTTGTTCATGCTAAGGTTTGCATATCTTACATGCACGAATATATTTTTAAAATTAAATAAAAGTTATCTTGTTGCAATCATCATCATAATACGTTTTAAATAATTAAAAATTCCATCTGTTTCAAAGTGATGAATTCTGCAAAAGAAGCAATGAGAAAAAAGATGATAAACTTTTCCTCGGATCCCCTCACTTTTTTTCTGCCATGTTTAAGTAGTTTCCATAAAGATTTTTTCCAACAACTCATCCCATTTGTAGTTCCATGACCTTTCTTAGCCCATCTCAACTGTACGAAAATCCTTTTTCGAAATGCTGACACCTAATTAAAGGGGCATGGTGGCTTTGATGAGAAAAAAGATTCCGGTGGCCCGACCCTCTCGTCAAATGACTTTCGTTTTTTTGTCGTCCGTGAGTGGCGTCCTAGGTGTTAAACTACCACAAATCACTCGAATGTCTATGGGCCAATTTGCCTCTTATCTCATTGCCGTATCATAATAGCTCGTTAGACGATTTTGCTTTTTCATTGGTATACTTCCGATGGCTAATGCCCTTCCTGTCAGAATTATTTGAAAACGCTTTCATCCTTCATTCTTTTCAGATTTGCAGATTAATTTATCTCCTTGGCAACTCTCTCCTCCCCCTCTTTTTATTAGTCCTTACATGAAACTCTTCTCTTCTGATCATATGTTTCTGCATAGCAATTTTATTCTTCGCTCGTCTCAATTCGCAATTGTTAGAATCGCGTATTTATCACGTGTCATGAATTATGAATCAACCAATTGTCTGATCCATACATTTTTCGCTTCCCCCTACTGCTGCTCCATTTACCTTACCCAACACTGCCCTTTGCTTCCTTTTTGCTAAAAAGTGTTTATTGAATACAGAATGTGAAGTCGTTAGGGTTTCGAGGGTTTTGAGGTTTTTGGCTTGGAGACTGGAGGAAAATTGCTCTTTTTCTCTATTGCTCTGAAACGTATGGATCAAATGTTCACGTGTGCCTATCCAGTCGAACAATTAAATTCACTTCTCTTTCAATTTTTTGGCCTCCCGATTGAAATTCTATTGAAATTTTCAATACAATTGTTATTACAGAATCCACGGAACTAAATCATCAAATACTTGACGACATTGTGCATTGGAAACATTATACAGTATGTTTTCAAAACAAAGAAAATATTCTAAAAACTATATTACTAATTTCTAAGTAAATATAATTGTTTTCATTTACTCTGTTTATCAAGAATCACAAAAACTAGAATTAAATAAACTCATTCATAAGTTCTGAACCAATTAACTTTCCTAGTTGTCTTTTCTGGCGTCAAAAATAAACATCACTTTATTCTTAATAAAACTTTTGATGACTTCACAACTTTCCTATAATTACTAAATTTTCTTGTTGTTTTTTGTAAAGAAACGACTTTTCTTTATTACCCTAGGAGGTAATTCTGTATATGGAAAAACACTGTTGTTATTTTTTAAACCTGCCTATATATGTCTGACATGCTCGTTTTATATAACATTTTTCCACATCCAGAATTAAGAAATTGTTGGTCACAACTGCAAAGAAGTAAACGAAAATGATGCCATCCATCTATTTTTTTCACTTCCCCTTTTTTTTGGACATCAGTTTACTTTTCAAGAAATTAATAGATTTCTTTCAATTCCCATCATCTAATTTCCGTTTTTGCAGTCGTCATCGAATGTATTCGAATGATTCGAACACGGCACGTCTTCCTGTTTGCCGTTCTCTTGGCTTCTGTTAGCTCACAAAACCTGACACCGGAGACACGATCTGAAGAACAATCATTGGAGGTGAGTAGGAATGAAATGTCTGATAACATTGTCAAAGAAGTTTCAGAGTTACTATTGGAAACTTTACGTTCAGAATAATCTGATTCTCAGTGAATTGAGAGAACGATATAAAGAGGTGGTTATGGGTGTTCTCACACATATTTTTGCATGTACTAAACCAAAATTAGTGTTTGGTTTTGAGATATCTGATGACAGAAACGACCACTTCTTATTTCATTGAACCACTTCTGCACGTTTCCAAGTTCCCCAACTGAGTGAATATACCTTTAACTTTTGAAAACTGTTTGAACTCTGCTAACAATCTTCTAAACTCAACACATGGATAGTTTCCTACTGAAGTCCTTTCTGCATAATGCATCCAAACTTCTTTGCTCTTCATTAAATAACATTCGGATGTTTTTTTCAACTACTCACTTTTGATATTTTTATTTAACATTTCAAACCCTTTTTATTTTTTAGGAAAACAAATTTTTCCCTCTACCGCCCACAACTCCGTTACCCACCAATGCAGTGGTAGATTCAAATTGTGTTTTCTTATCTCAATAATTGTTTTTTCAGGCAGCTACCGATGAAGATGGTGAAGAGCAGTGCACATCAGACAAAACAATTATTGAGAAATTGCTCAATAACTACAAATCGTTCAGAACACCATCAGAAACTGGAGTTATAGTATGGATTGAAGTGAGTTGATTTCCAGAAATCTTATTTTCTGAAAACACAACATTTCAGGTATGGGTGCAGGAAGTGAACTCTGTGAACGAAATCACAAGTGACTTCGACATGGACATTTACGTCACTGAGCTTTGGATGGATTCTGCCCTTCGATATGAACACTTGAATCCGTGCAAGTACAACTTATCCCTCAACTCTGAAGTGAGAACTTGACTTTTGAGAAGAGGGAATCACGTACTTTTATTCTTGCAGATCCTCGACCAAATCTGGAAACCAAATACGGTTTTTATCAATAGCAAATCAGCAAATATACACAAATCGCCTTTCAAAAACGTGTTTCTTATGATTTATCCAAATGGCACTGTATGGGTCAACTATCGAGTTCAAGTTAAGGGACCATGCACAATGGACTTCAGTGCGTTTCCAATGGATCAGCAGTCATGTCATCTGACATTAGAATCATTTAGTTATAATAATCAAGAAGTAAGACTAATGAACTGCTCAATAAAAATCTATATAATGGATTTATAGGTTGATATGCAATGGATGAATTGGACATTACCCTTGTCACTCCTGAAAAAGGAAATAGTGCTTCCAGATTTTGTAATGACCAATTACTCCACTTCTCTGAAAAATGAGGTTTATTCATTTCTAATATTGTGCTCATTCAAAAACTTTCAGATATATCCCGCTGGTGTATGGAATGAGCTAACAATGACATTTGTTTTCAGTAGACGTTACGGGTGGTATATTTTCCAAGCATATATTCCAACATATCTGACGATATTCATAAGGTAATGCAACTGATGAAAAACATGTTTTCTGATACACATTCGCATGTTTTCAGTTGGATCAGTTTCTGTTTGGGACCAAAAATGATACCTGCTAGGACAATGTTGGGGGTCAATTCTCTTTTGGCACTAACATTCCAGTTTGGAAATATTATGAGAAATCTCCCGAGAGTCAGTTATGTTAAAGCGCTCGGTAAGAAGAACCAATTTTTAACTAAAATTCATCAATTTCTTTTAGACGTTTGGATGCTCGTATGCCTTACATTCGTTTTCTGTTCTCTCTTGGAGCTGGCGATCATTGGCTCGATGGGAGCACGTTCTGAAAATCGGTTAGCTCAACAACAAAAACAACAAGATGAAGAAACGACAAAACAACAAAAAGGTCGAGAGAATAGTACATGTTCTCATTTAATATCTCCATCGTCATGCCCGAATAGTCCAAGAATATGTAGGAATCATGTTCCGAATGATGTACCACAATCGTTCAAAAGCTATGGATCAACAGGTGAGAGATCAACTACCCCAGCACCTAGCTCAGAGAATAATAGTATTAGTTCTCAGAAAAATTTATTTCCACGATAATAATTATTTTCAATTTATTCTCACACTTATTTATTCCAGATCCAAGAATGAGAAAACGGCTGATTATCGCTTCTAGCAGTACAATTTCCCATGCACCAAATGCCAACCGAGCTGAAAAAGTGTTACTGCTGGATGGATTGGAAGAGACACAGTTCTCTCAGGTTGACACTAAATACAGTTCCATGGCTTCGATAAAAATGAAAAAGGTAAAGATATTCCTTCGACATAAATAGTACATAATCTGTTTTAGCACTGGACAACTGAGGAGATTGACCGGATGTCGATGATAGTGTTCCCTGGACTATTCACGGTGTTCAACATCATCTATTGGACGTATTATCTGACTGTGAACACTTGAATTGCGTATCAAAAACATATGTTTCTTCCTCGAATGAGAACCCAACCATGTCATAACTTAATTCTAATTTTCAATTTTATTTTCAATTATGTTTCAACACTTTCTTGTACGTGCCTGTATTTTCGAACCACCTCCTATCTCTTTTCTTCCTCTAATTTTCCTTTTTTCCCCTTTTATCTCATAAAATATTCCCATTCTGTTTGCAATCTCCGACCCATATGGGAACTCGAGAAGGAAATGTCGCTTCTATTCATTCATTCATATTCTGAAACAGAAACAGACGCACACGCGCATTCTTTTACATTCAGTTTTTGGTCAACAACAACAACCATTTTTAGTGGGGACGAGTGTATGTGTTCACTAGGTCACAAGGGTACTCGGAAATGTCTCATTCCTCGTTTTCCTTCTGACACACCATGTAAAACTTTGTCGTTCGTAAGAAGACAAGAAAACCAAACAGCACTCCGTTTGTCGTTATATCTCTCTCAAACGGTTAGATGTTTTCGTAAAAGGCCGACATACCTCATCATGTCATATCAATGATGATAAACCTGGATTGAGGGCAGTTAAGAGAAAGCTGAACTTAGAAGTGTATTAGAAATATCTTCACCATTCACTATCAATCAAGCTGATAAAATAAAAAGTCTGAAGTATTTCTGCTCTGATTTAAATATAATGCGTCAGCAGATTTATTCTTCTATTTTCAGTTTTTTTTCTTGGAGTTCTTCTTTTTATCATGTATATTTCACATTCCAATAATTTGTCATTTGTGAGCCACTCCTTCATCTCCTTCCCTTTCTTCCTTTTCCAAAGACGTTCGTCGTCTACCTATTAGAATGCGGTCTTTGTCTAAAAACCGAGTGGCTGAAAGGCTCGGTTAATGAGGAACGGCAAAGAAAATGGAAAAAAACGCGTTGCGGGGCGGCGAGAGCAAGAAAAAACACGAAGAAATGGGCGGAACTCAATAGATGAATAATCGATGTCGAAACGAAGAGGCGGGCAGAAGAGTCGACAGGAGAGGGCCGACCGAGGCGCCGCTTGCGCATTTTCAGTTGGTCGAAAGAAAAGAAAAGTGAGTGTGTTTGAGAGCGGAGCGACGTTTTCCTTTTTTCCTCAAAAAAGGTTGAAAAGTTGGTGGAGCATGAAGGAAAGATGTATGTGTATGTGTGCTCCACGCATTTGCTCTCAATCAGGGCACTTCTTCCAATTATCCCCCGTCAAAGTGCTTTGCCTGTGTCCCTCCACCGACGCTCCTTCACCGCTTCTCTTCAGGACGCGACTTATCCTGTCTGTTTTTTTCTTCTTTGACGCGTTTTCTCTCCTTCACTTCTCCGGCCAATCTCTCAACCTCTTGAAGAAATAGTTTTCCAATCTCACTTCTTCTTCGTTTTCTTCTTCTTTTCCTTTCTTTCATCTTTTTTTCTTTACTTTGTGCATACCTTCCCGTTTTTGCACCATCATTTGATTCACATCCAGAAATATCCGTTTTGTGACTTTCGTCGCATTTTTACTCGAAATCAAAAAAGTTTGACCTTATGAAGTTTTGATTTTTACCTCGAATTTTGATTCCTCATTTATCCCGTTCCTGGTAATACTCCTGGCGTTAGTCTGAACTTCCGTAAAATCAGAGCATGAGTTCACTCAACCAACCGCTTGAATGATTTTGACACTTCCTTCTCCAGTCTCCAGACACTTCCGTAGTCACCATACTAATCCACTCTATATTCTTGATTTTTCAGTCATTTTCTCATGATGTGGTTGTGGACATCTTCCCTCAACTTCGTCTTAGCAATACTCCAACTGGGTTTCAATCTACTCGTACTGATTGCTGTTGCATCTGATCGTCGACTTCACACGAATATTCATCTACTTTCAACAAGTTTGTGGGTGTGTAATAGTATCACTGCTATTGTAACCATATTCTTCTCACTGAACCCGTCACAATGTCTCGAAGTGCCTTGTTTTCAACATCAACAACTACCAAAACAGGTGAGAATACTTAAAAATGTTTTAAATGACGTCTTCACTCTTTTTTTCTTCCTAAGCCTTCCGATGTTTGATGTTTCTTATCCCAGGATAAGAACGCAACTTGGTCATTTTGAACAATTGTCTTTAAAAGTGACACATAGACCGGAAGTGCGTGTACACTGTCAATATAAAGAACTGCTGAGGGGAACAAAAAAAGATCCCCGACATAAAAAAAAAATCTGAGCCCATCGTGACTCATAACTGCCAGGGAAATTGAATGTGCTTTCTTAGGAACTTTCTGCATCCACTCAGTCATGCACATAAAATAAAAGCATTCCTCAGAAGCTCCTTTTCTTTGTTCATGGAAAAGATTTCTTTGTATAAGGAGCTCGTACTTTTTATAGTACTTCTTTCTCATCAAAGATGAAATGAAAGTTTTGAGAAGCTACAAAAAACAGCATTTTTGGCTTACATCGTATAACATAAAGTTATTTTTGTTGATTCATTAGACGCTTGTTTTTTAGAAGGCAGAACATACTAATTTGTCTCAAAATCATATAGATTCTCAATTAACATGACTTGTTGATG
The DNA here is from genome assembly GCA_002259235.3 of Caenorhabditis latens. NCBI lineage: Eukaryota > Metazoa > Nematoda > Chromadorea > Rhabditida > Rhabditidae > Caenorhabditis > Caenorhabditis latens. Next base: position 13,938,575 of record CM056097.1, on the reverse strand, counting down.
TAGATGTAAAAAGTTAGAAAAGCTCAAAACAATCCATCGGAAGGAAGTGGAATGAGAAAACTTAGATGCAATCTTTTGCAGCCCACTTTCAATAGATTGAGGGAGCAGCGGAAAGAAAATGTTTGTTTCACAAATGCTTCTCTTCTTCCTCAAAAAATCAGACCATGGTCAAAGTCTCTGTTTCATATGCCTCATCGAGCACAAAGTGGTTGAAAATTCTGTTCCGTTTTCCATAATTGTAAACACATACGCAAACATTTTCAAGCGTTTCGAGTCGTGGCTCGAATATTATGAATATTGAATGGAGCGATTGAGAGAAGAAAAATGAAATGGCTTGTAATTCAACGATCACATTGCTAAAAATGCAACAGAATTTTGACGAATTGACGATGGGAACATGAAACCTGAAAGCATGAGTAGATTGTTTATTTATTCAAAATGAACAGTGAAGTAGTTGACAATTTGAAAACTAAAGTCGTCGCACTTTTCTGAAAATTAGTTTATAAAAAAAATTGTTTTTGAACAAAAACCAGTTTTTCATCTTTAAAAATGTATGAACAGTCTGTCACTTTCAGCTTGTCGATATGAAGTCTCGCTCGTTTGCTGAATTGGAAAAATTCCCAGCGCTGACGACTGCTATTTTGTTGAACTCGACGATTAGCTTGCTGACCTTGCTCACAATTGGATTTGTGCACGCGCTCGCCCGACACAACTATCATCTGTCGAGGTGGGTTTTAGGGAGAGAAACAAATTTTCGCCCCATTTCTTTTGGTCTGAGAACATGTCAGGTGCACTACCAAAACTTTGCTCTTCTCAAGGAAGTCAATGAGCTTGATGGAGAGAGAGAGGAAAGGGCAAACGGACCGAATGTCACATCGCATACATGTTTCTCATGTGTACGTCACATAAAGGAGTCTCTCGAGATTTTCATTAGTGTCGCTGTTGGATATTCTATAAGATAGAAAGCAACATGAAACTTTTCTCTTGTGGTTTTCTGTGTTTGTTGAAAAAAAAGAAGAAAAAACGTTTTTGTTTTCAGCCAAGGGGTTTTACTAATGAACACGACTCTTAAGAAGAGGAACTAGACGGGGCTAGATGCAAAATAAGGGAAGCTGCTTCTCAAGTTAATAGTGTCTTTTCAGTTTCCAAGAACATAAAAAATAGAAATATAAAAAACTTGAGACAAATAAGGAAAAAAGCTCACATTCAAAAGTTTTGTCACAGTTCAATTGCTCTTTCCATTCATCAAATACAATGAAAATTATTCAAGTGTAACATCTGCACATGGGCATGAATAACATCCTGGTTCTGGGAGCATAATTTGGTTTGAAAATTGAGAGAAAAATTAGTTGAGCTCCAGAAGAGTGCAAATTTCAAAAATTTGAAATTCAAAAAATAGAGCGTGTTTTAATTGAAAATAACTATTTGTATGTAATTTGAACATACCCTATCCTTCAAGATAATTCTTATTCAAAACAAAAACATTCAGATCTCAACTATCGCGTCTTATCGGATCAACATGGCTCTTGGTGACGTTACTTCTTCTGTCCGACTTCTTCCTAATCCGCCTTTCTCGGTCCTTTGTGTTAGCAGTACCTTTTCATCTTGCACTCCTATCCGTCTTCCTCGTACTCAATTTGATTATTCACCCTCTTAACTTAATCCAACTCATCATTTCTCAAAGACTGAGTCCTGAGGTGAGTAAAGTAGAATGCTGTGCAGGGGTCTTGAATTTAAACATTTTCAGTTACAAGAAAACAGTCAAACAATTCGATTGAAAAAAGATTGCGCGACAGCGTCACTTTGGTTATTGTTGAACAGCTTATCCTTCATTATCATTTTTATGATGGTTGCATGGGAGTCAAAAGAAAAGGTTTGTTTCAAAATATAGTTTATATCCGTAATCTAACACTTTAAGGACCAATACAATTCCATAATGGGTATCGAAGTTGCTGCATTCTCAGTTCATTGTGTTGCAAATCCCTTAATAGCAGTTATACGAGACAGACAACTCGAACGGAGTCTTTCAAGGATTATAATGAGAAACAAAAGGTCAGAAATCATTCAATCTCCACCTATAATTCTCTAATTTCAGGCCACGCACTAACCATGAAGAAGATCTGATTATCGCTCTGATGCGTGACCCACCACCGCCATACACAGAGTAGAACCGTTTTTTTGTGAATTCATTTGTATCAAAATCCCGGTTAGAAACAATTTCTGTCTAGTTCTAGTCAACGGTTTTTGTATATACCACTTTCTTGGATGTAGTAATTTAATTTGATATTCTTCCGTAAACTTTCTCTTCCCTATCTTGCATTGTCTTCTTATCATATGTTCCAGTTTCGATCTCAAATCACTCCACTTCCTAGTGATTCATGTGCTTTTTTTGGCATAATCCTTACTGATATATTCTGAAAAGCTTATTTATTTTTGAATAAAAATGTTGTCTCTGAAATTTGAATATCTTTCCAGCCAACTTGCTGTTGCTCAAAAACTCATAAAGCTTATTTTTCCATAACAGATTGTTTATTGATCAAACAACGAGCAAAACAACAATTTAGATGACTCCGATCTTGTTGGCAACGTCGAGAGCATCGTAGTCAGCGGTGAGACGGACGTAGGCCTTCTTTTGTTGGAGTGGAGTGATGAGGGTGTTGACCTGTAAATGACACGTTTAGTATTTCAGTCGTCTGCAATTTATTCCACAAACCTTGGCGGCCTGAACGTTGTAGAGCTTGTGGACGGCGTCCTTGATCTGGTACTTGTTAGCGTCGTTGCTGACGATGAAGACAAGGGTGTTGTGCTCCTCGATCTTTTTCATGGCCGACTCAGTGGTCAATGGGTGTTGGATGACGCGGAAGTGGTCCATCTTGCAGGTCTTTGGGGCAGACTTACGTGGGAAGCTGGAAATGTTTGATTATCGAACATTGATATGCTATTATCAATCTGTTTGTCAACTCACCGAGCTTGACGGGCAGTCTTAAGGGTGACTGGGCGACGGAAGTGAACCGAGGTGCGGACTTGACGCCGGTGGGTGATGCGTTTTCCCTTAACGACCTTCTTCTTGGCATCGAGAGCCTTGGCAGTCTTAGCTGGAGCGCTTGGAGCCATTTTACCCTGTAATCGAAAGAGATTAGATAAAGAAAAAAAATGAGAAAGAACGAGATATATAGAGGTATTTCACGGTATGAGTAACCGGTAGAACAAGCAGAGTGATAATATAAATAATTGATATAAATAAATACACAATTATATTCTTTTTAATAAAATGCAATGATTGAAGTTTGATATGACAGTAATAGCGTTTCACAACCTTAAGGCATCAATGGTAGACCTGAGATCACAATGGACCGATTAAAACTCGTACTAAACATAAAAAGTAAAGGCATGAGATTCTACATGTTAGTAATTATTATGTTAGTACTGAAATCAATAAATTATTCTTAATATACATATTATACATTTGAAATTCTTGATCTGGGGGATCGAGTTCGAGACGAAACGTCGGATGTCGAGTATCCGACAAGTTGATGATTTTCCACTTTATCGGCTGCTGCTGCTTCTTCATTGTTTCCGAACACCATGTATCCGAATGCTCCAGCCAACACAATCAGCAATGCAATGATGATCACATTGACACCGGTGATCCACTTGAAAACTGTTATCTCCCTTCGATACGCAACGTTTTCAGGTGAAAATGTTGTTGTCATGTAATTGACCAGCGCTGGAATGTATTCATTCCAGAACGCCACATCCTGATACCGGTAGTCCCTTGCGATGGTTCCAGGAACTTTCCAGTCTTCTTCATGTGAGTAGTTGAAGTTCATATACCAATGACGTCGTGGTTCGTAAGCTACCCAACTTCCGTCATACAGAAAATTAGGATTCTGATAGTATGTGAACCTCCGGATGATGTTGGAGAAGGTTCGACTGGCATTCCTATCCATATCAGTGAAGTTGATGCCTCGTAGTCCGATTGGCCGTAACTCATCGGGCAGAAAAGGGTAGCCAAACATCAAATACAAATCACAATCACGACAAACACCCATCCAATCAGGAATGAACTTCAGATCCGGATGCTGCTTACTGAAGTTGTAGTTGTTCACGTATTGGAAGACACGAGATCCGGAAGCACTGTGTAGATGAGCTGACAGTTGCATTGGCGCGGTGTAATATGCATCTGTTGCAAACTGGATGAAGTTCTCTTTGATTGCCCAAACGGCAGCTCGGTCTGGCCAGAAGGTGTACTTGGAGAGGATCGCATCAGCTGTTGCTTCTCGATTCATAGAGTAGTTATGACGGTAGCAGTATTCCAAGGAATAACTCTTGAGGTACTCATGATCGACGTCGTTGAATTGACTGAACTCTCCCAGTCGTCGATCTTCCAGAACAACTTCACTTCCATCTTGAGCATTCATTCCAATCAGCATTGGGACTGGGCTCATGATGGATGTTTCTCCACTGGGTGCATTCACCAGTGTCCAAAGGGGATTTCCAGGTAAGTGATTTCCGTCAACAGTTGGCATGAAGAGGTATCGATTGTATCTGAACATAGAAACTTAGGTTTTATCATCTCAGTGGCTCAGTCTTACTCGATAGGAACGTTCTGTGTCGCGTAGACGATATCATTGGTAGATCGAGTGAGAATGCAGTTCCACATGTTCTGAGGCACTGTTTCAGTACATCCAACGTAGTGGCCCAACTTCATGGTGTTATTGAATGCTAGCGCTGGTTTTCCAATGTACGAGTGGTAGGACACATCAGCTCCAGACATTGTCGCTGCAGATCGGAAAAGATGTCGAGACTGCGGGGCCTGCATGTGATATCCAATCGAAGCAGCTCCAGCATCATGTCCAACCACAGTCACAGCTTGCGGATCTCCTCCAAACGTAGCAATGTGGTTCTTCACGAATTCCAGTGCAAGGCGTTGGTCCTGGAGTCCGTAGTTTCCAGTTTCAGAGTCTCCAAAACTCATGAATCCAAAAGCGCCAAGCCGATAGTTGACTGTGACCACGACCATTCCACGAGAGGCCAGTCCATGAGCAGGCCATTCGTTTGCAGATCCTGTTTGGAAGTTGCCTCCATGGAAAAACACGATTACTGGATACGTCGTTGGAGCATTCTTTGAGATCTGAAACCACACAGGTTAAATTTGCTAGAAATCAGTTTTCCCTTACGTCGGGAGAGAAGATGTTCAGATAGAGACAGTCTTCGTCAACCATGAATGGGTATGGATGATCCACAAATGGACTCGGAGCTTTCTCGACGTCTTGTGCACAGGAAGCTGCATAGTTGAACGCTAGGAACGGTGGTTTTCCAGGGAATGTTGTCAGTTCTTGAGGTGGCTGAATAGTTCAAATTGTTCTCTGCTCGATTTTTTGTCAAGTTTTACCTTGAATCTTCTCTGTGACGTCGGAGGTTCAGCATATGGTACTCCTAAGAAGGTGAACACGGTAACAGTGTTGTTTGGCTTCAATGGGTTCGGGTCAAAATGAGTTCCATCTCTAGGCAGCTCTTCCGTCGGATCTTTATGTATCGTCCACGGCAAGTTGTGTAAATGTACTTCTTTGCCAACAATGTCTCCGAGAGGGAGACGAACGACCACTTCATCTCGGTTTAGCCCCTGCAATGCAAATATATGTTGGTAGAAGAGGTGACGAGAATCGATAAAACGCCAACGCAAATAGTGCGACTAGGGCAACGTGTTCCTGGCTTTCTCTTTTCCTAACCAAGAAAATAGTACGATTTAAACTAAATTTGCATCATGGACGTGAGCCACACAAAAGTTACTATGCAATAGAATTTTAGTATGAGATTCCAGATTTCGAGCAGAGTTTTAGGATTTACGCGTGGAAAATTGTCAAATTTCTCTTGAAAAAAGTAAAATAAATGCTTACTTGGTTTAATCCTGATGGGCGTGGTGTTGTTGTTGTTTCAAAAGGATCCCACAAGTTTACCGGACGCGTTGGTGGAGGTATAAATTGTGAAATGACCAGCGGAAATGTGAATAAACCATGAAAAATGGTGCCGAGGAACATTCCATGTGTCGCGATCTCTGAAAAATTTGTAAAAATTAGAATATTTTCTGTATTTTATTTATAAGTTGAAAAACTGCGAAATCACAGTCGATTTTCAAAAAAAATTGGCCAAAAAACTCCGAAATTTTAGGAATCGTCTGATCAGCAGTTTGTCGTACGGTAACACTCGTTTGCGCTGTGTCGACTAGCAAATAGAGCGCGTGACGAGACCACGGCAGTGCGGTGGAGCGCGGCCGCACCGAACTTCTCGCAATGTGTCACCAATGTCGAATAGAGAGAAGAGGGGTTGTCTCTATTGACACTCTCTTTTTCTGCCGTTGTCTCTCGCAATTTTCGCGCTCTCGGCAATGGCTCATAAGTGTTTTACATATTGATTTTGACTTGTGATCTGAACTGTTCGACGAATATTGTGTTAAACTGCCGATCGACACCCCAACTTTCACTCGCATTACCCGTATTTGTTGAATTGACACTCTTTTGTTTTTTATTTGTTTCGTTTTCTCGTTTTTCACTGTTAACTGTGTACTGTTCAGTCGAAATTCAGATTATTCTTGCAGGCAAATGAGCGGAGACGGACTACGAGAAGCGGAAGAAGGAAGAACGGGTGGTCAAGCCCCTCCTCGGGAAGAATCTCCTCCTGCAGCCGCAAATATGGATGCTAAAAAAGGAACTCATTTATATAATGTACTGGGCATACAGAAAAACGCCACTGAAGATGAAATCAAAAAGTGAGTATTTTGTTATTTGTAAAATATGCCATCTGTCATTGAGAGTATTATTACTTCTCACGGAAAAAGCCAAAAATACATGAAATTCGTTGCATTTTGTTCATTTCTCTTTTGTTCGAGGCAATGTATAGTTTGGGTGTGCCTTTTCAAAATATTCTTAGTAGAGACATTTCCGTATGGCGTCAGCCTAACACAATTTGAAACTATTTGGCGAATTTTGATCTCTCAATTACCACTGGTCAGCAGTTTAAAAACACATGAACTTCTGTCCACTATCAAAGTGAATGTAGTATAAAGCGTGAAAAACGAAGTATCTTATTTCAGAGCGTACCGCAAACTTGCCCTCAAGTACCATCCCGACAAAAACCTTGATGGGGATCCTGAAAAAACGGAAAAGTTCAAAGAAATCAACTATGCCAATGGAGTACTCTCAAATCCCAATAAACGACGCGTTTACGATGAAATGGGAGAAACCGGACTGAAACTTATGGAACAGTTCGGAGAGGATGAGAAGATTCTGCAATGGATGTTGAAACCTTGGTTCAAATGGACATTCTTCGCATTCGGACTTCTCACATGTGGTTTCTTCTTCTGTTGTTGCGGTTGTATGTGCTGTTGTCAATGTTGCTGTAACTTCTGCTGCGGGAAATACAAACCGAAACATGACGACGACTTTGGAGATGAGACTTCTGATGGGGATGTTATCGTGGATCAGCCAACAGCTTCTGACTCGCCTCCAAATACCGAAAGACAGACGCCGATTGTCATTGCCATGCCACCTCCACCGCGTCCTCAAAAGTATGGGTCTGTCGAGAGCAATATTTGAAGCCCCAATACTCGTTATTTCAGAGACTAGTTGGTTCACTGATTGAATATTGTTTTCGTTCTGTTTTATATTTTCACTTCAATTTTCCTCTGTCGGAAAACACACTTTCCTCCATTCGGCTCGTTTTTTTCCCTACGATTCCACACAATTTTAATGCATGTCTTCCAAATTCTTCTCTCTTCTCAATGTTGTTTCGATAGTTAATACTGATGAATCAAAATCATTTCCTTTCTTTTTTGAAGACTTTGATTCCAAACATTTGCTCATTTCAACACTCCCCCCTTCCCCCAAATTCTGTTCTGTATTGGTATTTGTTAAGTAACGGTTTTTTCTCTAATTGTGCTCCTTCTTCTCATCCAACCTATATACATACTTCTACATAATCAAACTTTCATATCATCCATCTGTGAATATACCAAAAATGTGTGTTTTCGATCGTCGCAACCGTGTTGAATTTTTCTTTTTGATTGAAGAATTGTTAAATTGATAAGAAACAATGAAATACATTTTTATGAATCGCCGAATACAAACGAATGCAGTGTTATACTATTGAGATGCAGTTTGTTGAGTTCAGTTTCAAACTTTGACAGTGAGCGGAACAAAAAAAAAGAGAAAAAAGGTTATTACATACATTCCCGTACGCGATTGGAATATAAACTAGTTTTTTACAATAAATAAAACGCAAACACAAAAGAGGTGAGAAAAGTCACAGAACTTTGCTCCTCACGCGGAAAAGACTATCGGAAATGGCAGGAGTGAGAACCGGCAAGTTCCATGTAAGTGGGATCAGAAAGTTGAGGGCCCAGTTCTTGCCAAACACTAGCTGCAGTCGTTCCTTCAGGTTCTCTCTGAAAATGTTAGATAATTGAGATTTAGACTTCATCATAATTGCCAAGCTTCACGACAATGCAATCCACAACTCTACTCACCCATCTCCTTGGAAAGTAGCACGAACCGTTAAATTGTTGTATTCGTACATTGTGTATCCTTGTGTGGTGTACCAAACCTATAAACCGTTTTTGATCCGTTTCAATTTGTCACGTTCATTTTATATTTGCTCTGGTTTTGGTTTGCAATGCCACATCAAATGTTCGCGTAAAACTTTTTGAGTCACGCATGTTGTTTGCGCAAAAGTGAGGGATATTTTCTGACTTGGTATGTTGCTGAACTCAGCGAACAGTCTTTACAAACACTGCTGAAAAAACGCACCTGCAATCCAAAAAAGCCGCCCGCAGTGATGAGTGAAGCTCCCGCAAATGAAAAGAGAGTTGAGAAGCATGCGTGACTGAATGGGATGTAACCGAACATCCAACGGAGCACGGCGACCGGCCCGATGTAGTGGAGAAATCCGAATGGGTACCTAAAAATACAGTATTCCAAGTAATCAAAGCTAGGTGAAACTAACCAATATGCAATTTGAGTGTTCATGTAGAAAAACAAGTGAGGCATTGCAATAATTAAGCCAATTGAGCACCAGAACAGGAAAACCATGAAGTATCTCTGAAAATAAACGTTAGTAATAATAGAAATTTGGAAAATGTGTAAAGTACCTGATTCCCCAGCCCTACACAGGCTCCAGTGATGAAACAGTGATGATCTTTCCGGAGAACGCACATTTTACACAACGGACAGTGATGACTCCTGAAATTTGAATAGAAATTACTCGACTCTGAATACTGTATCATCTTCTTCTTTTCTTGTTAAACAAATTTTTTTTTGATCTTCCAATCGTTCCTCATCAAATGTTTTTTTTTCGAACACCGATTACTTCTGGGTGGTCAACACACACTGGAAACGGTTACAGCATCAAAGTTTACTTCATTGTTGTTTCTTTCACACACTTTCCATTTCATTTGGTGGTCAGAATTGTCACATTACAAACCTCTGAGGCGCCTCCTTATTGCATTGGAAACAGAATTTACTTCCGCTCTCATTTGCTGGTACCCAGCTGAGGTGCTCTTCAACTCTAGGCTGGGCACATGCATATTCAATTTCTGGTTGCGCTGAAAAACTTCAATTATCAATTTCTTGGTCATTCATCTTATCTCCAACCTTCATTGTCTTCCGCGTACACTCTCAGGTCAGCTACACACGACTTTCGATGCCAATAGGTCACACTGTTATATCTGAAGACGAAAATCGTGAAAAATCTTGTCATAAATCAGCATTGTAATGAGTTTACCGTGCATAATAAACAAAACAGGCCAAATTGACGACGATTTCCAAAATGATGCCTCTCGCTACCAATGTCAACCAATAAATCTGCGCCTCGTTATCGTACATCTACAAGATTTCATTGTTTTGTATTCACACGAAAGGAATTTCAAAAAGGGAACTTACGTCTTTCGCTATAATATGTACACAGGAATAATATGTGCTGACGAGTACAAATGACTGAAAATTATTGATTTTTTTCCGGAATACCTTTTTTTTTTCAAAACTCACCACAAGCATTGTTCCACCCCATTTCACCATAAATTCTCCAAATATCGCCAATTTCCGGTTAACCATTGCCAAGCCCATAGAATTTCTGCAACACAATAATTGATGAGGATGATACTAGAGTAAAATCATTAGCACTGGAGTGTTTCAAAGAGGAGTTGAGAAACAGAACGATGATTCATAAATATGATAAAGAAAAAACGGAAGAATCTAGAACTGGAAAGTAAATATGCATAGAAAAGCCAATCGTTTTCTACAGAGGGTGCAAACACCATCACGTCAAAATGCACCACTAGCACACAATAATGTCTCGGGCAGATGGCGAGTATGCTCGAGTTGAGTGCTGTGTGCGGAGACCCCACACAATCGCATTGGAAATTATGACGAATCAGGGTTAACCAGTGAATTATGGCATTGTCTTGTTTGTCCTCAGAATTGGAATCGAGAAGGAGAATCATGAATGTGGAGGTTTTTGAAAGAGAATGCTTCCAAGCTAATATGATTGACTGTTTTTGGTTATGCTGCTGTGCACCGATTTGATTACTTCAAAAGAAATTTTTTCTGGTGACGTAGATGCTTTATAAAGCAAAGCCAGTGGAAATGAATTAAGGAACCATGGCCCTCACCAGCAAATACAGTGAAATTAATTTTTTCAGACGTTTCACCCTTAAGTTATCCGAACATTGCAGTCACCCATTCTTCTCTCTCCGATAGCAAGATGTTTTTCAGGATTACAATGTACTTGATGTGTCTTATCTTCTACGCCAGCAACATTTATCCTGCAGCCCCAACCTCAAAACCTCAATTAGTCATAACATTCGTCCAATTCGTTAGTCGACTGTTACGTGGTAGCTTCACGAAAAAACTGTTGGATCTTGGTGCTGAAGTGTATCCGGACAAGCATGTGCATCTTGACACACATGTACTAAAAGATTATCAATATCTTCTGCTAAATGAAAAATGGTCGGTACTTCGAGTTTTATCACATGTGACCTTCAATAGTTATTTCTGTCAAACATGAAAATCAAATACACATGAAGATTATCAGAAGTGTGGTTGGAGAAACTTCCGGAAAAATAGAGATCATTCGACTCAAATGTGGGTCTTTACAGTTTGTAGAGTACTGAAACAGTAGAGTGTCTCTGTTGAAAGGAACATGGAGTATTCTGCACCCCTCGATTCTTTTCTGACTGTTCAATTTTTTGTGTTTTGACACTCCATACAAATACTATGCACGTCAGATTGCCGAGTAAATTTATAGTAAAATCAGCACTCTGTCAAAAGTGTGAAAACCGTTTTTTGCAGAATTAACCTCTAATTTGCTTGGTTTCTCTCCTAATTTTCAAAAGTCATACGTTTAATGATAATGACGACAATTTCCTGAAATGAAAGAGAGAAAACTAACAGATAGTATCTATTTTTGCGCAATCTTTGAAAGTTACTGTTTCTTGCAAGATGATAATTGAATTTCAATGTCAACTAATTGTGATTCTTTTCCTTTTTATGAAGGGCGTTTTTCTCGGCAATATGAGTGACCTCCGGCAGATTTACTGTTACTCATTATCATGCACATGACCAGTTTTGAAAAATCATGAAGAAAAGTTCCGGGAAAGAGAATTCATGGTCATTTGGAATTGATGTTCATTGGCCAGCAGGAAGGAAGAAAAATTGAAGTACCTGTATGATGAATAAAACTCATTGTCAATAAAACTATCATCAATGAATAGTTTATTTGAATTGAAGTAGTTAATCACAAGATTCAACTTTCAAATTTCAAATTTCAGATTCCAGAATTCATATAAATTTCTGATTGTTATTTCACATCACATGTGCCTATTGTACAAAATACTGTATTAAAAAATTTAATCAGACTTATTATTCAAGTATTCAATACTTCTTTGTCCGATCAAAAGCTTTTCCCATCTTAGTTCATAAAACCAACTTAAAAGTTAACCCAAGAATGTTGCGCATAATGTAATTTGCTACAAAAAGTCATGTGAAAACTTCACGAATGCGCTCTTTGAAAATTACTATAAGTCATACTACTGAATAGAAATCCAATTATAACCTTCTGCCGAAAAATGTTTCACAGAACTCGGCAGTATGTCCCTGAAAAACTATTTCATTTATTCAGACATGAATCACTGCACAATATGTCATAACAGTAAATGTGTAACCACGAAACTTGGAATTTGCATACCAAACTCAGTTGAGACCATCTATCAGGATTATCATAAGTATTTTCATTTTTCAACCGGTGAAACCCGCCTCCGACGCATTCGTATCTTCTCTTAGTTTGTGTCACCGGCTACCGTAACTTCCCGCCCATTCTGAAGTTTTGCCGTGTCCAGTTCCCTATTTAAAATAAGCGCACGCCTTCTAGATAAGGACATTCCGCGTCCGTCATTTTTCTTTTTCAATTCTTTGGAGACTTTCTTTCAATTTGTGACAATTTTCAGGTTATGGGTGTCTTTCAAGACAAAATAGCCAGCATTCTTCGAATCGAAGATCAGCAGTTCACAAGAGAGCTTCTAGCAGAATGCATCGGAACCTTTTTCCTTTTGGTTAGTCCCCTCTTCAGGTCTAAAATCATTCAGAGAGTATTCAGCTCATCGGAAATGCTGCTAATATCCAAGCTGCTGTCGCAGTTGGTGGGAACTCAACTTCAGCTCATATCGCCTGGGGAATCGGATTCATGTTTGCAGTTTATCTGGCTGCTAGTGTTTCCGGTGGACATTTGAACCCAGCTATCTCTATTGCACAAAGTATTCTCGGAAATCTGCCTCCATGGAAGATCATTCCATATGCCATTGCTCAAGTTATTGGAGCATTCCTTGGCGCTGCTGTTGCCTATTTTGGACATCACGGTAAGGTACTAGTCGTTCAGGTCGTTGTAGTCATAGGTTATCTTTGAAATCAGTGTTTATAACTAGGCAAATAATTTATTTTTCAGACGATCTGTGGAAGCTGGACGGTGGAATCCGTCAGGTGACTGGAGGTCAAGCCACCGCTGGACTGTTCACCACGTTCCCATCAGATCATATGTCGGTATGGGGAAGTCTTCTTGATCAGGTCAGTTTTATTTTTAGATGTATCTCATTCGTCTTTATAGAACACAGTTCTCGATATAGAAATGACAACGTCTTATCAAAAGTAAACGCTGCTAATTTGTGCGCATCGCAATAAGATTGATGCTATTGATAATTGATGACAGATTGGTTCAATTTTTAGAGGACGCTTTACTAAAACAGAAACTACAGTGGTGATATGAGTTACTGTAGTTTCGGGCATCCATCAAAAAATTAGATCTCTTTCTGTAATCAAATTATATGTGTTTGATGCAAGTAGAACACTTCACGCTCCTCCTTCAAGAACATTGCTGATCGAAAATCAAAAAGCGACATTGAAAAAGTTCCTTATGAGTAATTGAGGTTGTCAGCGTAGTAGTGAACAAACGTTTTGATGAAACATCAAGTACACCGTCTCTCTTCTTGCAGATTATCGGAACAGCCATGTTGTCTGGGTTGGTATGTCTTATCACTGATAAGCGCCATCAAATCCCAACCGGAGTCGTCCCTGTTCTGGCCGGAAGTATCATGACTATGGTAGATCATTGTGAGTAGTATAAATTATTGGTCGAGGTTTTCAGGTTGCAATGACTTTTGGAGCTAATGGAGGATTTGCTATCAACCCAGCTCGTGACTTTGGACCACGCGTTTTTTGCCTTTGTGCTGGATACGGATGGGAAGTGTTCAGTGCTCATTATTATTATTTCTGGATTCCAATCGTTGGTGCTCTTATCGGAGCAGTAATCGGAGCATGGATTTACAAAATCTTTGTTGGTCTCCACGGAATGAATGAGAGCCTCGATATCCAGCCAGCAAAAGGATTCAATGTTAGTGTGAAAGTTGATAGAGAGTACAGTAATAGCAGTGGCAGTTATTGAACGAATGATGATAATATTTGAATGCTTTAACTTTTGTTTTCAGAACCCGGCTCTCTGGGAGCCAACTATTATACGTTTTTAACAACCATATTTGTTACCCGGCTACTAACAAACGAGTTATTCAACATTCTTAACTTGTTGCATTTTTATCGGTTTTGCATCCTGAATGAGAAAAATAAGTGTCGAAATCGGTTTTCGAATAATAAATGATGTACATATAACGTATTCAGTTCTCCGTTTTACATTTTCCCTTTTTTTATTCAGAATTGCATTAGCATATAGCATGGTCTGCAAAACGAAACAATGAGACAGAGAAGCAAGCAGATGAAAATATTTTGAATATGTTGCAGGACATGAAAAGAAATTCGGAAGGCATCCTGATTGGATACGATAACACTTTGTCCAGGTAAGACAAGGATCAACTTTGATAAGATAGGAGAAGACAGACAGATATATTCCGAAAATTTGATCGGTTTCCTGTCTTTTCCTTTCTTTGAACCTTCTCACACTTGCAATTTCTAATAAGTTTTTTCCTTATGAAAAACTAAAGTCTTTAAGAATCCCGTAGAGACTACACTATTATTATCCAAATTATTATATATTAGTGTCAAACCACTTGTGATCAACAAGTTTTCTCTATTGCTTAACCACTACTACCACCACCATCCACATTCAACACACACACTTTTTTCTCGTTTCCAGGGCCCGCGGAGAAATTGCAGCACCAAGAACATACACTCCCAGCTATCAGGTTTTCGAATCTAGCCGTACGCAAATTACAACAGCAGATCGTCGATATTAGTAGTGTTTGTCCTGTTTTCTATTGCCTTTTTCATATTGTCCAGTTTCGATTTAGCTCCTTTATATTGATCCACACACTATGCCCCTATTGTCTTCAAATTTATGTGCCGATTCTTTCAACGAACTTTCCGTTAAAAACGCCTTGCTTTGTCACACTATTTGTGTTTTTGGTATTTATCTAAATGTTCAATTTATGTTCAATGCTTGTCTGATCTTTATTTGAACTTTCCTTCAGTTGTAATCACTATTTCGTGAACAAAAATTTCCTGTTAACGTTTGTTTAATGTAAAAACAGTGAGATTTTCTTCAGTGAAAAATACTCGTGAAGACTTGATATTCTGTAAGCTTATTCTTTGCAACGCCGAAAATGAAATTTGAGAAGATTCAACAAGGAAAAGCTTCACAAATGTTTCCCATGTATTCCAAGAATTTCCATTTCATTTCAGCACTTCCTTTTAGAAAAAGTTGCAGTATTCCGTATATTTAGTTTATGGTAATATAAACTTCATAGTCACTACTGTTGCTTCCGGTGTTTATAACATTGCGATCTCTACTTCTGTTGAAAGAAATCTCAGAATCGAATATAACAATTCTTGCATTTGACACCAAATCCGATTACACTCGAACCTCCTGAACTGGCCCTCTCTAGAAAGAGGTCTGCGCAATAGTTCGCTCTCCTTCTGGCGTAACAACGCAAGTGTGCAACAGATGCCCCTTGGATAGGCGGCTCGTTGTCGCCTTCTTCTCCTCTTCCATTTTCTTCGACATCTTCTACGCTCACCCTACCCGTCTTTCCCACCACTCTACAATACTCGTTTACCCTCTCCACGACAATTATCGTTCGATTCCTTCGCTCTTCTGCACTCCTCGGTTTTTAGTTTTTTGTCGGGTGAGAAGGACACCGGTTGAAAGAACACATGATGCCTATCTTTTTCCTCTATTCATTTTAGAAAATGTGCACGTCTACGATCCTATTATCAGTTAATGATAAGAGGTCTCTAGAAAACGGCGCTCACAACTCTCATTCGCCAACAGTTGCTTTTTGTCGTCTACCACCCTCGTTTTCTGTCTGTTTCGCCAACTGCGGCACTCAATTTTTCTCTTTTTTCGTTTAGTATACAAATGAAACTGAAAGAAGCAAAAACGGAAATGGAAAAAAATGAGCGACGTTGATGTATTAACGAACCGCTGCCCCTACAACCGCTCACTGGTAATCTCCTCTATGACATTTTCTCCATTTTCCCTTTCTCCACTCTCTCCTTACTCACACAAATACCAACTGCTATACTGGAGATACAGGCAATTGTGTCTGCATATCTTTGAAGATCTTCGTTTTCTTATTGTCTACGCAGAAATGTCCGTCGTCATCCCAGCGGTCACGAGCGACAATGTGGAGAACAACGGGTGGAGAAGAATATTTTGGGGGGACACACACACACATTGAGTGTGTCGGCCCGCAGCCGTCGCACAATGCAACACTGCTCTACTGATAACCTCTCCGAAACATCTTCTTTATCCACTCCGTTTACGTTTCTTTTTCCCGCCATATTTTTTGCAGTTTTAAATACTCCGAGTGTCACTGTCTGCGCAAATATTGCGGCCCCGTTTGTATTGCGTTGTTTTGTCACCCCGCGTTCCGTTTCTTCTAAATAAAAAATGATTCACCTCTCGGCAGTTTTCAATTTGTGCTGACTGCCAACACCTTTCCCAAATACTTTTATTATGCTATTCCGTTCCCCCACTATCACTCGCGTCAACTTCCAAAAATTACAGTTTTTTCAGCAATGCTGTGGTGGTGGGATGCTCTTTATTGGCTGCCACGTGGCGTCTCTTGGGTAGATATGTACAACAAAACGACGGAACCGGGTTACATGTATCCACACTATTCACATTTATGGATGACTGTTCTTACTGGAATTTCTCTCATTGTAAGTTTCCATTTTTTAAAGTGTCTTGGTGAAAACCATTTGAAAAAAATTGAGCCTGATCGGGTAGCGTTTTTAAGTGAGAATTCCATCTTTTCAGATTTACCGATTTGTTTTTGAATCCTACATCTTCGTTCCACTTGCCTACTTCCTCAGCAGAAAGAACCCACCAGAGACGAGGCGTGAGTTTCCAAGATTCTGAATTCAAATCCAATAATCTGATTTTTGAAGAAGGTGTGTTGGATCGTGAAAAGAAGTACACTCGAATGGCGGAATGTGCAATGAGAGCTCTCTACTATTTCATTTCGTTTTGCTCCGGGTGAGTTTTTAGTCTTCAACTTTAGTAACATCGATTAAAAAGAAAACTGCGGTTTTTTCTTATCGCGTGATTCTGCCCTTTTTGGTTGTCCAAAGATGGTCTTAGATAAACATTGCCAATTTCAACCGCTCATTTACAACGGTTTTAAAGTTAATTACGTCTTGGGAGACGTACCGAGAGACAGATGTTCTGTGAACAAATATGTTAATTTGATCTCGGGAAAAACAGTCTCTTAGAAAATGCTGTAACCTCACGTTTTGCTCTCTTTTTGTGCCGGAGCCTACAATCAAGTCATGATAGAAATTTTGTGACATGGCCTTATTTGGGACTCTCTTATCAGTAGTCGAAACATGTAAATTGACAACTTTCAATGACAGAAATCATTGACTGATATAAATCAAGGCAGAAAATACACCGTACAACTGATTAATATTGTTTCAGATTGTACCTTGTGTCCAACGAGTCACATTTCTACGACATTACGGAATGCTGGAGGAAATGGCCGTTCCATCCAATCCCAACTGCTATTGCATGGTACTACTGGATTCAAGGAGGATTTTATATTGCACTAGTTTTTGGGTAAGAGAATAAATAACTTATTCTCGTAGTCAACAATCATTTTTTCAGAATTCTCTTCCTCGATGCCAAGCGAAGTGACTTCTGGCAAATGCTTGTTCATCATTTCATCACTCTCGCCCTGGTTGGAACCTCCTGGATCATGAACATGACTCGAGTGGGTACACTCATTCTTGTCAGTCACGATGCCGTTGACATATTGATGTGAGTTTCGGCATCTTCATCCTCAAATGAGAACCCATTTTGTTTCAGTGACGTTGGAAAAATCTTGCGCTACGAACAACTCGACACTGCTCTCGCTGTATGCTTCGGATGTGTTCTCATCGTATGGGTGGCCACTCGTCTCGTCTATTATCCATTCTGGATTATCAGATCAGTCTGGTTCGATGCTCCCGCCTTGATTCAAGATGACTATGAATGGCTAAACTTTGGACAACAACCACAGGCACCGAGATTCATCATGTTCCTTTTGACGGCACTTCTGATTCTTCATATCTTCTGGGCATACATTCTTTTCAAGGTAAGTCAGTAAATGTGTAGTGAAATGATACGCTATAAAAGTTTTCGAGTGTCAGTGTTACTAAACATGTTCATTTTTAGATTGCCTACGATACTGTCAAGTATGGAGTTGTCGATGATGTCCGTGAAGACTTCGATGAGAACTCAGCGGTCAACCGAGAAAAGGCCAAGAAGCAGGATAACAAGAAGGATGATTAGACCTCTAGGAACTTTATCACATTAACTTTATTGCATACAACACCTCAAGTTTTTTGCCTCTGACCCCCCGAGAGATTTACATTCCGGAAAGTGCCTTTAGTACATGTTTACTGTAAATTAGTTGTCATCCTAAATATATTTCTCCCCTCCAATCAGCACCGTCATTCAGTAAAAATTAAGTTTGTTTTCAATTTTTTGGCCAAATCTATTCTACCTGTTCTCCCTGAACTATGCTTGTTTTCTTTTCATTTTGCTCAGATCATTTACGCATGTGGACGATTGTCCCAATCACTCCTCGAGTAAGAACCAAAGTACTCTCACGTAATCGCTTTGATACGGCGTGCCAAAAAGTGTTCCGTACTTCTTGCCTTTTGTGTTTTGTTATTTTGCTTTTAATAAATGATAATTTGAACTCGTTCCAAGTGAGATCCTCATTTTTCAAACAATTATAGGGCGATATAGTACTATGAAATCAGGAAAAAGGGCGTTTTTCGTTCAGTATTCTTTGAAAAACAACAGAAATGACAGTCCGATCGATATTCATCGTTTCCCAATTTCAGAATCGTCATTTCCGTACTAAAGAAAACAACATTTTCACAAAACAACATGTAGATTCTCTTGAAAACACCTTCTTATTCTCTGATTTCCCTCTTGACCAATCTGCTGTCTCCTCCTCACAAAATTTCAAAATATTTTGTATACATTTTGTTATTCCGGCAAAATGAAATTTTTAAAAACGGTTCATTCCTCAGTCAGTCACATTTGTTGTGAACCGTTAACTCACTGATGAATCATTTCTAATGGAATTTTCGAGAAATCTATTTGAATTTTTATATTTCTTTCCGGATGCTTTTGTTTTATCATAGTTTACGTAGCTGCTTGTCAATCTGGAGATTACTAGGCGTTTTCCTTGTAGAATATTCTCTTCACACATGATCAATGGGCCACTTAGTTAATCTAATCAGTCATCTCTTCTAGTTGTCTGCTTTATAGAAGTCGCTGCCTATCTTCTTGGCTATCTTTCATTCATTTATTCCCCAAAACGTTAGGCTGTTCGTGTTCGTCTCGTATTTGTCCCATCATTATTCGCTTCGCGTCACTTCCTCTCTTCCTTTCATATTCTAGATTACTTGCTTGACATTGAACAGAAAAGAAAAAGCAAAAGAAGCAGTTGTAAAAGCTAGTAAAGAAACACACCATGCGGCTATTCTGAACGATATGTTGTTTTGAAGTCATCCGAATAGGGAGAGCGCCTCTCATCTTCTGGTTGTGTGCGTTCAGGAAAACGAGGATGCGAGAATGGATGCGACGCAACTAAATCGCTTTCATCTAGGTCACAGTTCTCGCTATGCCAGAATTCTCAGTGTGTCGTATTCAAATATATCATAAATGACTTTAAAAGCTTTCTTTCCGACTTGTCAGGCCCCAATTTCATTTTCGTTTTCGGCAACTTTTACATATATCCTTTCTGTTGTTTTAACGTTTCGGCGAACAAAAAAAAGCGCGAAAAAGAAAGAAGTTTTGGGTGTGTGTCGATTTCTCCCCCATGTAAGTTTATACAAAGCGAAGAGAAATGGCTAAAGCTGAACGGAGTAAAAGACACATCTCCGCTCATTTCACCCTCTAACGTTTCGAACATCATCTTCACTATCTGATTGACCTTGATGCAGGGAGGTATTGAGTTGAAACATCTCTTCATGCATTTTGTGAAAAGAGGACGCATTATTTACTTCCACTTCATTTCAATCAACTTTTTTCGTCGTTTGCAAGAAAAGAAATTTGTTTTTTTTTCGAAATTGCTCTTGCTTGCAAAATAACAAAACTCAAAACGATTCATTTGGTCTTCACAACATACCCATACTATAAAACAACATCACATCATTTCTTTTTAGTTTTGCAATTGAAATCAAATTATAGCCACTTTCCACTTCTCCAATCCATTTTCTGTCACTTGTCCTGGTTCACTGGTTTGGTCATTTTTCCGGTTTTGACGTTTCCCTTCATTCTCAGCAATTCAAAAAGTCATAGAGACGCTGTAAAAAGTTTCTATAATCTTTACATGAAGGAATCAGATAAAAGTCTATTAATCGCCCATATCTTATCAAGTTGCTAGATTTTGTTTAAGTGATATTGTGATCAATGTCTGTGATTTCACAAAAGGTGTGGCCAAAATCGTTCTATGACATACAAATATGTTTCTAATAATGTCTTGTACTTCTAATTCAAATCTTGATAAATACTTCTACCAATTCACAGAACAGTCACAAAAAACTGTTTATACAAAGCATTCACGAAAGAAAAGAGAAAATTACACCTCATTCAATGGTTATAAAAAAGACGTGTAGACCAGTATTTGTGGTTTTTTGAAGACACTTTCTACTCGTTTTACAACCTTTTACATGACGAAATGGAAAAGAAAGTAGCAACATGTTAGTAAACATTTCCTATTTCCGTTCGTGTTTTCAACACTATTAAGCAAAGTGTAATTCACGTGTCAGAGCATCTTCAAGATTTTCCTATTCTAGTAAAACACTTTTCTTACGTTGTTTGTTCCTGACATGTATTTTATGTATTTTATGCACGGTCCATTTACCGGTCGATAAAATTTGAATATAATTCAACTTACCCTGCGCATGCTTTTTTTCGTCATTCCTCCATTCCAATCTGGTTTCTCTTCTTGAGTCTATTTTCAAACTTTTTTCTAAACTTGACGAACAAATTTATTTTCTCAAGAAGATTTGAAAAGGAGCTGTTAGAGCTCAACGTGCTACGTGCTTCAGAAGACAAGTCAGTTTCTTTTCATGCTCAGTCCGGAAATTGGGCGCCGAGAGATGTAATTTATGGCATTAAATCCGACTTTTCACATTTCTTCTTTCAACTAGCCCCCCCTCCTTCAACAAGTCAAGAATAATTTTTGGCCTGCCCGAAATTCAACATGAAAAATACTATTTTGGTCCTAGAATTATTGATAATGCCACCCTCAACATGAATCTTACTAAAGTATGCAAAATTCAACACCAAGTTTTCACGTTCTTCAAGAATGCACGCGTGGAGGTTCGAAAACGCATTTTAAAATATTTTACAGAGATTTCCACTCTTTACTACCTGAAGTTCTGTTAATATACATAACTTTCCACTTATTTTCTCTTCAGCGTTACAAAACAGCAACCGATTCTAGAATTTAGAGTCAAGTTTATGACTGACGCCTCACTAGTGAACATGTTCGTATTCCTGAAACACGGAAACGAAAATTTTCCTTCTCTGACTAGATGAATGGATAGAGCAGAAAAAAGAAAGGAATGGAAAGAGGAAAGAAGAAAGATGTTTTGGGGGACCGAGTCAAATGAGGGAACACACTGAAGAATGTATTTGTTCGTGCCAAGCTAACTAGTATTTGAAGAAAGAAGAAAAGCATTGCGGCGATCCTATTCGTTTCCCACATCCATTCATTTTCTTTCCCTTCTCTTCCATCCTCTTTGATCATTTATCCGTCTTTTTTGTGCTGTTCATAAGCGTGCTCTTCAAAAGTTCGACTTTCTTTCATTGAGTCGCGCTTGTGTGGGTCCCTTGCGGGGGCTTCCATTGCTTCATCGCGTCGGTTTTTTTCAATTTTTGCTTTCTGTCACTCGTCAAGTTTTCCTTCACCCTTTGATCATCATAGAACGTTCAAATTCTTTTGATTCTGCTTTCTTTCTCTAGTGAAAAATTACCCGCAAAACAAAGTCTGTTTCCATCATTGGTGAAAACTGTCAATTTCTTAGGAGATATCCGTAGAGTACTTTTTTTTTCTTACTTTCACAAAATGCCCACTTCGATGGTCATTGTATCAAATCCCACAAGTATTAGAAAAACAAACAATGTGAGGTTCGCAAAAGACCAACATATTTACATAATCTGAAAACAAGAACTAGAATATTGTAGTGAGCGAGCGTTGTTCAGTTTAGAATTGGTGGCTAGATGTGGCAGAGCATAGGCGTCGTTAATGTGGCAGAGAGTAGTTCCGGTGAAATGTCCTCAAATAGATTATTGGAATCTTCTGACACGTTCGTGAACTTTGAAATGTATGTTATCATCTTCTATATACTTTTTTCAGCATGGGTGAAGCCGATGAAACACAGTTTGGATTCTGGTGGTTTCGGCCGAAGAGCCTGCAATGGCTCTCTAATTTTATTCCATTCATGTCGATTCTATCAGCGAATGCACTTTTACAAGGTGCAATTGTCAATGGATTAGTCTCCGTTTCTATCAGTTCTATTGAAAAACGGTGAGTTTTTCTATTTAGTGAAAACGACTGACTCTGTTATACAATTTCAGGTTCAAACTCACTTCGACGCAAAGTGGAATTTTTGCGGCCACGTATGATGTTTTTGTTACAGTTATGCTCATTCCACTTGCATTGTACGCCACGAAAGGTAACACATTCTACGAATAACTTATTTTTGAAATTTATTATTTCAGTGAATAAAGTGAAATGCATCGGGATTGGTATGATGATTGTTGGCATTGGCAGCATACTGGTTATCATACCGGAGTATACCGCTGGTGCTTACTCAGTCGGGGAAGCACGTAAAGACGTCTGCGTAACCGGTGGTCCCGATAAAATGTGTGCAGAGGATAGCAGTAATAGTTTTACGGCACACAGGTTAGTTTTCCTGACTCATATTTTTATGATGTGCGGAGTTTTTAGGGAGCTGTTGTTACTGCTTCTTTCTCAAGCATTTGTCGGAATTGGTGCGAGTCCTTTGTTCACTTATGGAATCACTTGTCTTGATGAGTTTGACTCACACAAAAGAACTGGTAGAAATCTCGGTGAGTTTTAATTCCACTTCGCATGCTCACTATTAAAGTGGGATTACAGCTCTATACATGATTGCATCAACTGTCGGACCAGCACTTGCGTTTGTTGGATGTGGATTCATGTTGCGTGTTTGGGGAGATTGGAGAACATCTCCAGCAGAGTGAGAGAATTTCGGAATTGTTAATTCAAAAAATTCATATTTTAGTATGGGAATAGATAGCAGTGCGGATCCTCGATTTATTGGAATGTGGTGGATTGGTTTTGTTGTATGCGGATTTGTTGCTTTGTTCACAGCGTTTCCTCTAGTGATGTTTCCAAAGAAACTCAAAGGTATTAATTAATTTATCTTGAAAATTTATATAGATAGATAACAAGAAACATATTGAAGACACTGGCATGCGAAAAGCAAATGATGTTCATCGCACCGATGCGTCATTGGACAAAGATTTCTCAGATCATAAGTACGAGTTCTTCAAAATTATATTGGTGAGTTTCACATTCATTACGTTCCTCAATATATATACCTCAGATGCTCCTGAAAAACAAAACATGCATGTGTGTCATTCTCATGCAGACTATTGAAGCAATGTTGATGAATGGTTATATTACTTTCATTCCAAAACTTCTAGAAACTCTTCTCGGATTCTCTGCAGGAAATGCTAGCTTGATTACTGGTATCATTGGGACCTATTTTTTCAGAGAAAAACATTTCACATTTTTCAGGAGGAGTGGTTGTGCCAGTTGGAATATGTGCAAGCTATATTGGTGGAAGAATTTCTAAAGTGTTTGAGAATCGCTTCAAACCATCAATGTACTTTGTGATGACATTTGGTCTCCTGGCTGCTGGATGCAGTAGCTGTCTCCTGCTCCGTTGTGAATCTTTGAATGTTTTTGAAGTCAATGTTCCAGTCAAAGAGTAAGTAAAAATAACTGATATTAACATTTCATGTGTTCTCTTCAGGCTTCCAAAGTTTGGCGCCACCGAAACATGCAGTGAAAACTGTCACTGTGATGCGTTCTTCAATCCTGTCTGCTCCGAAGAAAGTCAATTGACTTTCCTCTCTCCTTGCCATGCTGGCTGTGTCGATTCTCCGGTATCTTGTAAATGTTAGTTTTCTAAACGTTCTGTTGTTTTTAAGAATATCAAATTTGGCGCTTCCAATTGGACCAACTGCGGATGTTCCAAAAACACAATTGTCAAGAAAGGATACTGCGACGCGTCATGTCAAAAACAGATCTATCAGTTTATTGCCATGTTCATCGGTCTGTCTTTCTGCATTTTCGTCGGAGCTCCAGTTCTTCAAAGTGCATCTCTTCGAGTTGTGAACCCCAAACATCGGGATCACTTCACATGCTTTGGTTGGTTGTGGATGAGAATTCTCGGAAGTATCCCTGGAGCGATTGTCTTTGGATACATCATTGATGTCAATTGCATGTACTGGCAGAAAGATTGTGTTTCGCAGAAATGTCAATACTATAATGCATCAAACTTGGGATGGGCGTTCTTTTATTTTAGTAAGTTTGTTGAAAATTAATTATGCAAAACGTTGCTCTCCATTTGTAGCCATTGCCGTCAAACTCGCTGGAGGAGCATTGCTGTTCCTGGCCGCCTATTTCTATCAAGAAACAGACCGGCCGAGTGGCAAAGAATCTTGTCGAACCTTAGACACGGATGCTTCCGAATCGGTTAAGATGTCATATGAAAAGGTGCAGCTGTGAAGAAACAAAAATGTATACGTTTGACTAACCATGTGTGTTTAGAATCTGCCAACTGGATTGTCACCACAAACCATGGTATACTAGTATTTGCGGGGAACCGTGTATTCGTTCAGTTATTCAATGTGTTATCTTCAGTTCACGGGATTTTTTCATCCACTTTCAAATTCGTCTTTAAATATCCGGGTGTTCAAATTTTATCGAATTCATTTGTTCCATACCAATCATTTTCTTTCAATTGTGATAACGATTTCATCTCTTTACATTTCTTTGAGAAATATGTGTTGTTTTCTTTGTTCATAATTTATTTCGAAATAAAATTTTCATTAAATGAATTTAATCGGAAAATCTTCCATTGCTTCCAAAATCTTATCGATTCCGACAGTCTCAGAGTCGTCAATTCATAATTGATTTTGACTTATGCAACCCCAATAATTATGCAAAGCCGGTTTAAAATATCTTCATTTCGGGAACAATTCTAAAATCTGAAGCAGATTAGATATGATGACATAATTTTCCCTCTTCGCAGTGTTTCTATCCGTTTGTCAGTGAATTCGCCTGCAGATATTATTGCAGATCTATCCCAATTCTTTCGATAAATAACTGACATGCAAATCTGAACGGTCGTGTGACAACGTATGTTCACAAACTGGTCCAATCTATTTACTTCTTAATAATCTGCTTCTTTTGCCGTTCTTATTTAGCTACCAAATAAGTCATTTATCCAAGAATCTGAAAACGAAAGTTTCATGTGTGTGTGATACGGATTTTAGTGCAAAGCTGATATCTGATGAAGTATAGATGATGATATCAATTTTCATTGTGGTTTCCTGAGCGAATGGACCTGAATGATTTCCTAAAAACACTTACACCCCTGCATAGTTTGTAGTTTTATCCGCTATAAACTGTCTTATATTTTGTCACCATCTGTGATAAGCCTACATTTTTCTACATCACACCTTCTCCTGTAGTGTCGCTAATCGTCAAAGTTGTTCCGAATCGGCCACACATATCCTTATCATGATATCATTTCCACGCAGTCTCTTTTTAGCCAATTATAATCACTCAAGACACAAAACTACTGCAAACACTACCGTTTCATATGTTGTGTCTTCTGTTGGAAAGAGATTATTCTCACCTTCTGCGTGTTATTTAATATATAAACTTTCTATTCAGGAAGAAAGATTCGTTTTCATTTTCCTCCTTCTTTGTTTCCATTTCTTCTTTTTTCTAATACCGTAAACCAGTGTCTAATTAGATTTCCGCTGGATGGAACGATACCAGATTAGTCACCCTTTCCGATGTTTCGTTTTGTTTCCGGTCGTTCGTTTCCTGCCTACCGCCCTTGAAGATCCCCGTTCACAGAACTTCATTCAAACTATTCAGCATTTCTCCTCACAAATGTTTCCTTCATCCTCATTTGAAATTACTATCATCTGCAACATGTTACGCTTAACTACAATATACGAATTAAGCCTAAACCACAACCTTCTGCACCACATGACATAAATGAACATAGGTTTTTCTCTCCAATTATTACACTTTTGGATTAGAATATTACAGCACTCTCGATTAAGCCAATTGTTTGGTAGTCGAGAAGAGTGAGCTTAATAGTTTAGTTTGGTCTACTTTGTTACTGTCGACAGTCCAAGGCTACACGTAAATTGAAATTTGTGCAAAGGTCATTGTGAGAGAAAAAAATGTTTACTGTCGGTCACAGTTTGTCTCAGATCAACCAATTCGACTCGACACCGGCGGGTCTGATGAGAAGATAGAAAACGAAATTGTGTTCTTCGGGAGAAAAGAATCTCACTGAACGTGATCTATCTTATCAGCCAGTCGTGTCGGTTCAAGATGCAATTTGAAAGTTAACGTGACAGATCGCTGAATATGAGTTGATTCGATTCAGTTGATACTTGATACAGTTTCCCTCCAACCATGTGAGTCGTTTTGGAGAAAGAAAAAGAATGGACGTCACCAGTGTCCAGCAAATTATCATTGACGTTAACGATAGTTCTATTCTTCCTCCCAGCGTGATTTATTTCTTCAGGACCGCTTGACCTCCCACCTCCCCCCTTCTGCTTCTTCAAAAATATAACAACTGTACACTATACTTTTACTTCCAAGACTAGAACAATTAGTGGATAACTTAACACACAATGCATTTTCGTTTTCACCTTATTCTAACCCCCTCAACTTTCTCGTCACTTTTTCATTTACCACACCCATTAGAAATCCTGCCCTTCTTTTGTTGAAGGCAAAAGTGTTACGCAACACTATCCACCAAGTGAAATCCGGTTAATAAACGGAAGCAGAAAAAAGTATTTACGCTTGAATTCAGAATATTAGCATCAATATGAATATGCCCACTTCTCTATTCTCCGATAGTTTTGATATGTTTCGGAAAGAGAAAAAAGGGAAAGGACTTGCAAATCACATATCATTTCACACCACATCAATCATACACACGATGTCTTACAAATCATTTTTTGGCGCGGACTGTAGTTTGCAACTGATCCCTTTCTTTTTTGCAGGGTGTTTGGATACTCATTGAGATTACACAATAAACAAACATTAAGGATGAACTCTCGGAATAAAGGAAAATGACACATCACATCACAACCACTTTTCAAGACGTCATTTGTAACACATCATCGTTCAGCGAAAGTTTATGAATGAATTAAAGTTCATGAAGTATTGAACACTGGAATCTAGAATACAGTTTGATGAATTCTACTTGAAACATCAACCCATTCATTCATCCACCTCGGGTATCGAAGCCTTAATTATCCACATGTGATTTGAAACTTTCTCCGAATGACTTTAGCTCCCCATTCGTTTCGTCGCTAACCCGTATATTAGATCGTTAGCCGCCATCGTGTTTGAAATGTTTGAAGTAAAAATAGGAATGCCGATACAGGATAGACAGCTGCATTATCCTTACAGGGTGGGCTAACTCAAATTCCAATCTATGATTCACTAAGGAACTGATGTCACTCTTCACTTTATTCACTTAACCACATTGTGATTCATCATATCCCACTATCGTTCTTCACATGCCGCCAAACCTATTCCCCTCGTCCTCAACCCATCATCTAATGCCTCTCATCAGCTTGCAACGTTCGAGAAAACTAGGCGGTGAAAGTGAAGTAGAACACT
The DNA here is from genome assembly GCA_002259235.3 of Caenorhabditis latens. Taxonomy (NCBI): domain Eukaryota; kingdom Metazoa; phylum Nematoda; class Chromadorea; order Rhabditida; family Rhabditidae; genus Caenorhabditis; species Caenorhabditis latens. The sequence continues at coordinate 13,910,581 of CM056097.1, read as the reverse complement.
ATTGTGAAAGAAAAGAAAAGGTGAAGCTACTACTATTTCTCACCTCCTACCGCGCCTCTTTTTCGCTACCATCCCACCTCCATCAAAATCTGAACTCCAGTATGATGGACAAGAAATCGGGGCGAGGCTTCTCAAAAAAAGTGAGTCATTTGACAAACCGTCGACCCCCAATGCACTCATTTCATAACCTTTTCTCACAACTCACTCACCTGCCCGCAGCTGTCTGTCTCATCATTCACAGTACGTCCCAGTCATCTCGGCCACACCCATAAAAGCGCAGCATACTGTAGAGAAGACATCGTCATATGTAAATGCAGTGCCCTCTTCTTTTTCTTCGTCTTCTGCTTTCACGACCAGTTATTATTTGGAGGGGGATCCTGACTGTCTAGAAGTTTAGAACTATTCCGTCACTTCTACCAGATAGGTGACTTTAGATTCTTTCCAGTTGGGCGGATGATGTTTCTTGGAATTTTCTAACAAGATCCACATCATATTTAATGTCTAAAGCTCCTTCAGATCTCCCACCTGAAAACTCAAAACAACTGAATAATAGACAATAAGAACAACAGCTACCTTAAATTTGTTTTGTTTATCTATTTGATTCGATTAACACCATTTTGACATCCAGTCTGGCAATTAAAATCTAGTGTTTTCTGCAGCACCATGTTCCTTAACCTCCATTTCTATTTTCTTTTCACCTTCCGTTTCCCACCTTTATCAAAACTTTCGAGACAAGAAGAGGGCATTCTAGATCTAGTTGCCCGTGCAGAAGCTGCAAGTTCGAAACAATAAAAGACGAACCGCTTCTCACTTTCTGTGTCCATTGATAGTGTCCGAGTGTTTTGGCCACCGACTGCTTCATTTCATCGCACCCATTTTCATCAATTTTTCCCACAGAAAACAATCAACTTTTTTGTGCCCTCTATCTTGTCACTTATGATTATTCTCAAATTATCATCATCAATTACTATACCAGTTCCCATTTTTGCAGTCTCATAAACAATGGTGCTCAGGATACGGTACCTTGCGATCCTCCTCCTCCTCATCGTGCTGATGGACTTGGCCTTTGCCCATGAAAAGTGAGTTTGAACTACTTCTGAAGTCGTGAAACACTTTGGGTTCTGATACCAGACACAAGTGTCTTCAATGAATAAAACAACTGTTGGACGTTTATGAGTTGAAGACGCTTCCGTTGCCAAAAAAAGCTAAATTTTTACGAGTGGCGCTCATGAAATTGCCTCTCTCGTGTGTCCGTCTTGATCATCAAAAAACGGTTGTAAAATGTCGTCGTTTTGTAGATTCTTGGTGAGGAAAGGAGGCCGACTGGATCGACTGCACAAGCGAACGTTACATGACTGGAAGAACGCGGTCCATAAACATCGCCACCGACGACACAGGTACAGTACGACGTTTTGATGGGTGAAGACGAATGGGGAAGAGGGAAAGGAAATTAAGAGATCACGCATGACTAATGGTTCTATTAATCAAAAAAGTCGGAAGAGTTCACTAGATTTATGTCCAATTTATAATTACATCGAAGTTTATTCCAACGATAGATTGAGACAATTACAGTAGTCCGCCGATCTTTGAGAAATGTCTTGTTTTTAGTTTTTCTTTCTTCCGATCCTAGTTTCGCTGGCTTGTTTTCAAAAATAAGGACATCACTTGATTCCAGCGCTAACCCAAGTAAGCCCAGTAGTACTACAACCATTTATCATTTTTCTGTGCGTGCTCTTTGAGCAGGACCAGTCAGATTCTCAAAGAAATTGTCAAGAGACTTCATGATGTTATATATACATTTTTTTTATTTCTAGACACAAAAGGCGACGTCACTACAGAGATGGTGGTTTCCGAGTTGACAACATCCTTGCTCAAATGGACTCTTTTGTCCGCCCTCGCTTCGGCAGATCCATCGGATACGCCGAGTGGCGGAATCATGGTCACACAGGAATTGACGTGACATAGAGGAGGAAGGAGACCAAAATTTTGACTGAAGAGCGTCAAAGTTCAACAAATGTTTGTGAATATGAGTATAGAGAGCAGCCTTTTCCATATCCCCCAATGACTTATCCCTCTTCTTTCGTTTCACAGCTTTATCAATCACTTTACAACCAACTCGTCCATTCCTTTTCTCTCCACACCCACGCTTTCGACTCCTTGACTTTACTATTTATAGTGACCTACTGGTCACAAACTTTTCTCATTTTTCTACGTCTCATCCCAAGATTTTCATTCCACAACAGAATCATACATTGTCTTATCCATATGCACTTCCTCCTCTCTTTCACTATTTATTCATCTCATTTATTTCTTCACTTTTTGTTTCCAATAGTCCTGTGTTCTGTTTCCTTTTAATCCTACTTTATCCTTCTGTAAATGAAGTCTTTCGATGTGCTCTTTACTCATTTGAGAAGAAAGACAAGTTTCGGGATCTCACACTACACGTCATTCAGCAAGACCTATGGGGCCGATAAAACATAAACCAGTTGATGATGTGGGTCCTGGTTTTTTACGATTCTGGATGAGAGATAGACTCGAAAAACTTAGAGAAATGAAAAACGAGTCACGACCGTTTAGAAGGGCATTTACAAATGAGCTGGTGACTTGGCTCAGCATTTTTTTCAAGAAAAAGGCTCCATCTAATATGGTATCTGGTATACATAGGACTGGTGTTCAGAAGCAGATCTTTCAATTCTTTGCTGACTCAAGTTTCATCTTATATCATCGTACATTTACAATTCTACAATATTATTCTGATGACTGATCCCTGTGGAAGCAATAATATTGCATAATTAGTGTTCTTTTGTGAAACTGGAAAAACAACATTTCATTGTGCTCTGTCTGGACATGATGTAGGTTTCAGACACAACTTATGTTTTGGAGAAAATCATTCGAACATCCTGGTTCCACATTTGACATTACCATATATTCATATCAACTGTTATTCCTATCGATGTTTGGTTCTCGAAAGGTTATGCTGTATTGTATTGTCATTCCCTCTTCTTCCTACTTTTATGAACCATTGTAAGCAGTAACCCGTTTCCTCAAAATCAAAAATAAAAAAAAACAAGTATCCCAGAAGACCCCAAAAAAGCTTTTTCTAGGGTCGACAAAGTTGATGAATGGGGTGAGAGAGTTAACTAGGGATTGAGTTTTAGGACCCATCAGTTCCAATAAAGTTCCCTCTGTCTCTTCGCACTTTTCTTCCTTTCCTGATTTTCCAATCTGTTTTTAGGACTTCCTTAGTTTTATACACTTTTGAATATCAGTTTTATTCCACCCACAGACTCCCACTCTCTAACTTTTTGCATTTGGTCTCAAGAATAAACAATTTTTGGGACGTTGAAGAAAAAAAAACGAAAAAGATGCAAAACTGTGACGAAGCATCTTTCCGATTACCTGTTGACGTGTCCTCCACTCAATAAAAGTTTCCGCGTTTTACCTTCGTGGGCCCCACTTTTTATGAATTAATCATGATCGAACCTCGGCGGACGTCTCCAAAGTGATGCGTCATGCCGTAGAACAAATTTGGAAACATTTTCCCAATTTTTGAGAATATACTATTTTTGATTGTGTTCCGCTCGAATAACTTACTGTGTCCATTCACAAAAATTGTCCTTTTTCTAAACATGACTTTCTATATGAAAGGAAGTGCAACTTTGCAAAAGTGCGCAAGAAGAGAGGTATAGATCGAACCAAGATAAAAGGAAACTCCTGTGAAACACAAAAAGGCAACATTTTGCAAACTTCCGAAATTTGAAACGCACTGATTTTGAGATAGCACACTTATAACACACGTGAGACCCTTTGAGACAAACATTGGTCCTATTCATTTTCTAGTGATACTTTTATCTTAAATGTGAGTTCCCATTTTTGGTACTTTCTTTAACCCTCCTATCTCTTATGGGACTTCGCTTTTGGAATGACTTTTCCCTTATTCTTCCCTATTTCTCGGCTCTTCCGGGGCACTATAGCCAAAGGGGCGTGGCTTTCGGAACGTTTCAGAGCACAGAACACCTGCGTTTGACCTATTCATTCCTTTAAAAGGCCTCAAAGCCATTGCACCATCTATCCCTCTGTCCCTCCAACTTTTTTATTGAAATGAATTCCATTGACATCATTCTGTTTTTCTTTTGAGATTTTCATTATAAATCTTGAAAACTCATCAAAACGTTTGTAAATAGTAATAATATGTAGCTCGCGGCTATTTACCCTTTTCTTCGAAATCGTTACGCCCCTTATGCTAATAATGAGAGCTGGTTATAGGTATAAAAGACTGCGCTTGGACGCTTGTCTCACTTTTTCCAGTTCATACTGAATCATGACTAAACTCTCTGCATTGGCACTTCTTTTGATCGTCTTCGTTGCCGCCACCTTTGCTCAGTCGTATGAAGACGTCAGGTAAGCTCATAATATAAACAATACTATTCTTTAACATTGATATTTATAGTGCGGAGAAACGCGCCATGCGCAACGCCTTGGTTCGTTTTGGAAGAGCTAGTGGTGGAATGAGAAATGCTCTTGTTAGATTTGGAAAGCGGTCTTCATTGGATGAGGAAGACTTTGCTCCAGAGAGCTCTCTCCAAGGAAAACGTAATGGAGCCCCTCAACCATTCGGTAAGAATCTTGACCTTCTTTTTTGCTTTTTGCTCTTGCTTTATGTGTTGTGACTTTGCTTTGCAGTTCGCTTCGGCCGATCTGGTCAACTCGATCACATGCACGACATTCTGTCGACTCTTCAGAAGCTTCAGTACGCCGGCAACAAGTAATGACCGACGATGACCGTATCCTTCTCGAACAACTGCTACGGCGAATTCATCAATTATAATTTAACAAAACACTAAAAAACTCTCTCGTTCTCTTTTCTCGTTCTCTCTTGCTGTCTAGTATTTGATTGGTGTCGCTTAACCTCTTTTTTGAAGGAAAATGATCTCCAGATCTCTCTTGGTGTATTATCATAAAACACCACACATTTTTCCTATATGTTATGCTCTCTCTATGAACAATAAAGGCGTTGTTAATTAAACCAGACCGGATTAGTAACCATTGAAAGAAATTCAGAAAAACATTTTCTCAAAATCTGATGTGCCTATAAAACACATCCTTATTTTACGTTATGTGACTGTTTTAGATCTGTCAAACGTTTGATTTTCTAGAAACAAGAACCAGTTCATTCAACAAGAGGCATATAAAGCAAGGGGTTGATCATTGCGTACTTCGCATCAAACTCGGGAATTTTCGTGTAGATGTCACGGGAGATATATCCAAAGTGGTCATAAAGTCGTCGATTGAATAAGCCGATTCTGAATAAAAAGTTAAGGTTAAGGGAGCTCGTAAAGATTTTATCTTCTCACTTTCCACCGACTAAGCCCGCAAGGAAGTTCAGATAGCCTCTCCGAATTGCCCTCGGTTCAATGACTGCGTTCCATAAAACATATCCAGTAGTTATTGAGTACAGAATCACTTCAGCATTCTTGATTTTTGGTAAGTAGCCTCGATCCACAAGATCAAAATACACAGTCTGTAAGAATGTTCGGAATAATTGTTGACGCGGATCAGAAAAATGTCGCTGGAATGTTGCTATGGATTCCCGCCCGCTTTCATTCAAAATTCCACCTCTGCGGAACAAACTCATCAGAATTCACACTTCTTTTGTCGAGAAAGAGTTTATTTTTGTTTCTTTCTACTACGCATTTGCACTACGAAAGAACAACAAATTCCAAAAAGAATCTTTAAGAAACACACCTCAATAGCTTTCCAGAGACAATACATTGCTATACTGACGGTTGGATAGAATGCCATAGCAATAGAAGAAAGACCAGCGGAAAACATGTTATTCACAATTGGTGGGACTCCTTTCACTCGGTTTAGTGAACACCGTGAAACCTAAAAAAATCATTTGTAATATACAGTCGTTTTCCATTTGAACTCACATTGAAAATAAATGGAAGAAAACCGGCGAACAAGGGAAGTTTCACATTTTGCTTTGAAACTAGAAGTTTTATCAAATTGAATGGGTTTTTCAATATTGATCTGTAATTCCGGACAACAGTCAAAGCAGAACTAGCAAACAACCCAAAAGAAAAGTTCTTTGCAAAACTCTGAAAATAGATGTTACCGGGTGGTCCGTCTAATTTTGAGTTACCTCTACAGAATGGCTAACACAGGAATGTGGATGCTGGCATAGTTCTGTTTTTTCATAGTCATTCCTTAATTTTTCCAGAAATGTTTTGAAGCTTTCTGGAATTTTCTTCTCGTTTATCACATTATCCGCGACATTTGTCTTCAAAGCGGCACTGAAAATTTTCAAATAAGGAAGTTGACCAACATATAATATTTCTGTTCCCAACATTTCTGATTTATTCGAACCGGCGTATCTTTTTGTACAAGATGAATTATGCCGTGAGGAATTCTCAAGTGTCCTACTCCGATTTCAATATTCGGAAGAGCAAACTAGACTAAGAATTGAAAATGCGGAATGTTGCCTCAGGGTTAAAGTTCGATGCAGATTTTGCAACTAACTTCATGAATCCGTTAAAAGATTTGGGGAGTCTTCCTTTAGTTTGAAGATAGGTGAATAGCATTAGTCCAATTGCAAACGGGACACACTCTCCATATGTGTATATTTTAACGTATCCATGATTTGCTAAGTGTCGGTAGTATGTTTCAGATGCCTGAAATGGGAATATTCATTGGGACTCAAAACATTAAAAGAATCTCACCAAATTAGTTAAATATAAAGCAAGAGCAGGACGCCGTGTCTTTTTCTCTACCATAATTGCTATTCCAGATGCAAGAATACTCGTAATAAGTCCCATTGTGACAGGAGTAAAAAATCCTAGTGCTTGTCTGAAAAAATGAACTTGAATAAGTAGGTGTGAGCAAACTGAATACCGGAACTTGCACAGCAAAATTAAAAAGAAGCACATATTAGTAACCAGAAATAACGAGCTTTGACAGACATCTATTCCAAACTTTTTCCAGCTAATTTTGTCGATTCTTCCACGTTTTCCAACTATATTTGTAATCTGTAAGAAAGTTTTGAAAGTTTCAATTTCAAAAAAATAAAAAACGTACTAAATAAAACGAAGCATATGTTTTGACCGAGAAATATAATCCAACACCAAGAGCATCCTGAAAGCAAACTATTGAATTAAGCTTTAGTAATATAAATATATAATAATTAAATTTAGTATTGAATAAAAAAACAAACTTACGTATAGAGCACCATAACAATCTGGGTTCCACGTGTGAATAGTTTCATAGCAGGTTGCAGTTGAGATGGGTTGCCCCAGTGCGTAAGCAAGTTTCGAAAAAGCACCCATCTAAATAAAAACGTATGATAAATTCAAAACGAATGATGTGAAAAAGCACACAACTCTTATCGCAAATGATTTATGGTATTATCAGACGGAGACTGTTTTGCTTAACTTTTGATGGTCAGTTTCCAGCTGATTTTCGTAAAACTATTCGAGAAAAAAATGAAGTGAGAAGAACGCTCAAAGAATTTATGAGAATTGAAGAACAGTTTGAAAAAAGATCATGCCATAATCAGACCACATACAAAAAGAGATCGCAACAATTTTATTGTTATTTAGATAATGCTGGTAATAAAAAATCAATTTCGTAGAGTGTATTTGATAAGGTGTGAAAAATCAGTCCTAATAGCTTCTAAAACAAGACAATATGTGTAAAAATTAATCGACGCAGAAATTGAAACGTAGTGCAGCGTACGTTGTGTTCAAGTCGCCCTATCCTGTCCTTATCATACCATATGTCTATTTGCCTCCGTCTCCGATATACGCAACCATGTAGTCGTCTTGACCTTCTTCTGCCCATCTCTCCGTATCTTTCTATCTCACCAAAATATCGAAGGCCACAAGTTAGTCGATGATGAAGTTGCTCATTTATTTGTATAGTTTATCATTATCACAAGTTTTTTTGGAAATTTATTAAAATGACAAGTTTGACTAGCACCAATAAAATCAAACTAGACTATGTGTCCAGAAATAATTTTTGACTATACACCAGAGAAGAATCAAACGGGAGAATGTTGAGAGATATCACAGAACAAAATTAATGCACAGTAGAGTAGGCAGAATAGATTTCCGGATATGTATCGTCATCTTGGTCGTCTAGAATAGCTTGTTCGTCATCTGAAACAATATAAAAATGTTTTATTTCTGAGTCCATTATTGTGTACCTCTAACAGGACGTGCTCTTCCCCTCTCTCCAATTGTGAATGGAGCTAAAGATAAGAGAACCAAGAAGGCAAGGACCAAACATGTTCCGGGTACGAATACCATCACTCGTCGATAAAAAATGGCGCTCTCTTCATGTGGTTTGAGGGCGCTGTAAATCATAATCCTCAACTTCGTCTCACATCACAAACACAAACAACTTACTCATAAGTGGGAGCCCACAATTCAATGATTTGATAAGCGATTCCGTTAGAAAGTTTGTCTAAGAAGCTCATTGCTCCGTAGACGAAAGCACCACTTTCCTGAAATTATATGGAAAATTCGGGATGAAAACGGGATTTCTTTTGGCATATCTGAGATAGTTCTTTCTAAGTTACTACATTTTCAAGATAATTTTACATGATTATACTCTCTCATTCACCCCTATCTCTTTCAATAAGAACTCACTGTATTTTTGTTGATCAGATCAGTTGTGATTGACAGCGATGTTATCAGTAAAATAGCTTGTGCTATTCCTATTCCTACTGCCAGCCCGTAAATTCTCCATCCTGGTAGGTCGAGCATCATTGTAGCACATGACATCAAACCAGCTGCTAACCCAATTGTATATATAATCTAAAAAAGTGACTATTTCTTACCATTCATATGATAGTGTTACCTTTTTGGATAGTTTGCTAACTAAAGGTGTACTGTTGATTATTGAGACGGAGAATGAAGATAAATATGATACCATTGGTAGAATTGCAACGTAGGTCTATAAATAATAGGTTTTTGGTTGGTCCCCTATATTTCCCACTGACTTTTTCGTAATTCTGTGTCATAGTGATATAAAATGGGAAATAGACTTGTGATATGTTTATATACAAACGAGATAGCATATAGAGCAGAGCAATCTGAAAAAATTGGATATCAAATTACACATTCAATCGGAAATTGGTTTACCTGATAGAATTGAATGTGGCCAAACCAACTTGTCCAATGCATACGGGCAAGCTCACTTGCATCCGAGGAAAATGAATTGAGTCTACTGTAATCAAATTTCTGATTTTAAAAAAAGTATTTTATTGGGAATAAACTAACCTTATCCTTCGCTGATTTGTTGGTTCTCTTGTGAACGCGTAAAACACAAGTGACACAGTGATACCAAGAATCACTACTAACCATCCAGCGATCTTAAGTCAATTTAAATTATTTCTGAAAGTTAAAATGCTCTAACTCACTCTAAAATGGCTCAAATCCCATGGTCCAATGGTTGAATGACCTGTAGATTCCGATAATAACCAGGCAAGTGCAAAAAATACCGAGAGATTTGCTATCACAGTGAATGCATACCTGAAAACTAAATTTAATAGAACTATATAAAAAAAATTTACTACCTTAATGAATTCATAGTGGCTCTGCTGGAGGGTACCGAAGATAATTCAGGAATTAGAGCAAGGTGAGAAATCTTAAAGAAAAACATAACTTTCCATGTTCAATGTCTAGCACGGTAACTTACTTGTACAGAGGCCCATCCGAACTGAAAAACCATGATGAATGGTACAAACCACAGTACTTCGTACCATTCTGACGTATCACTTGTACATAGGAAACATCTATTGAAAATCATGGGAAACGATATTGATACCAAAATAGTACCGATTAGATGCCATGATATTCTCCTTCCAATCTTGTCAAACCACGAGGGTAGTATACTCGAATCACTGAATATTCCTACAAGTGGAGTCGAAATTGCATCAGTCACCTAAAGATTATTACAATCTTGATATTTTTCAAAATAAAAATGATTTTTTTACCTGTCCTATAAGCATTAACATTCCGGCTCGACTACTTTGTAATTTCAAAACTTTCTCCATGTATATCATCAGGTATGTAAACCACATACTTGCACACAAATCATTGTAAAAATGTCCAACACCTGAAATTTCACCATTATTCTAACGATTTAATTAGTTGCAAAACGAACCATACGCAATTTTCCTATAGAAACTGATGTCATGATCTGGGCGAACATTTCGTCTGGGAACTACCAACTGAAAAATGTTATGAAATGAGCATTCGACATTTTTCTTTTCCAAAAAAAAACTTACTTCCTCACATGACCTCACTTGAATAACGTCTCCTTCCGGTTCTTCTTCATTCATCCTGAAATGACAGCACGTGAAGTGGAATTGTGTAACAGTTTGATTGAAAATATAAACATTTGATGTTTGAAACTGAACTCTATTTCTAAATAGCGGTCAGGTCGAAATCAATTGTGTAAACACATATCCCTAGTGAGTCAGGGCGCTGAGTGTCCGTAAAAAGCGGAAAGGGACGCAGAAATTCTAGGCCATCTTGTGTTTGTTATGAAGGGAGCGGGTGCAACCTTGCTTTTCATTGTATATTTTAGTATGATGAAGAATCGGAAACACTAAGAAACAGAGAAAATATTCCTCCTTTCAAAAACAAAACAAAAACATAAATTTGAAAAAAAAACAGCGTTCAAAAATCGGTTTTTCTCACTCACCCTTTATGTGTTTAACCAAAAACCAAACAAAAACGTTTTCAAGGAATATTGAATGTATTAGTTATTTATATATCAATAGTCTGATGAGGAAGAAGTTAAATCAAAGATGAGAAATCAATTCAAAAAATTTCACATCGTTTTCTTCCTGCGCGCCATAAAAAATCCGGTTGTTAATCTGCATCGTATCCTCTCTCTAGGTTCCCTCGTCGTTTGTTCTATTTTCTTCCTCACGATTTCTGTTTCTTCCTCTTTACTTATTTTGTTTGACATCCCATCCTACTCATAGCACTAAGCAATTAGTGATTCATGTTTAGAATGCTAACAGGAATTATTATGAGTAATGTCTTTACTGATGAAGGTCTGATAGAATATTGTGTACCAATTTTGTTTTGGTATTTTTCTATTATTTTCATGATTTGTTTTTTCTTCTCATAAAATTTCATGTGCCACAAAAAGAAAGAAAAACCAACAAGCCGATCGTTCCTTCGTTTTCACCTTTTTTGCAAAACCACTCATAAGAAAATGCAGGCCATTTCGTCATTTCTAAATTTTCAAAGCTTCCTCCTACACAGAATTTGTTAAAAGAAATATGAAGAATTGCTCATTAGTAGCACTACTCACATTACATTATGCAAACGCAAAAGCTGTGACGTGACGTAGTTTCATGAATAAGTGTTTTTCTTCACAACCCACATATCTATCATCCTTCTTATAGAACTTTTGGAATATTCAAACATGTACTGGGTTTCAATCAAATTTGCGAAATCACCATATTCTAGAGCATGTTTCAACAAAATAAACTGTGTTACATGGAACCAAAACAAAATCGGAACTATTGATGTTTCACGTTCACTTTGTGAGATACGCTTTCGATTAGTCTCACCTTGTCGACTTTATTTGCATTTTCAAGTCCCCGCACGTCGCCATCAAAAAGTCGCCGTGATTAATATCTTCCTCGTTTTCCCTTTTCTCACTCAGCTCTGCCCTTTTCCGATGAGACGAGAAAACTCTCGTTTCATGCTCATATGCTGATGTGGGCATCTCCATAGGCAACCCGGATGAAATATGCGCTCATTCCCACAAAACACAACGTATTATTTTTAGAATTGTGTCTATATTCTACGCTAATATTGCCGGCTGTTGTTTTATGTGTACACTGTTTTGCAGTTCCTCAGCACTCATTGCGAAGCGTTGAGGACCTGTCACAACGGTGTATACAGGTACTACAACATACATTAATTTTTTCGGTAAGTGTTATAGGTAACTAGGCAATGCGGTTTTATCAAGATATGTACGCTAAAATAACACGCATCAGTTTGATATTCAGGAAAGATTGGAATCAGGTACCGGTGTGGCATTCTTACACCTCCCAAGTTTACAGCGACTGCAATGTGATGAAGAAGTGTCTTTGCATAGAAAAGGAAATTCCATGAATATATGTTCACTACTTTTTTAGCTTTCTAGATTCTATGTCTTCCACCTCTGCAGTTTTAAGAACTGAATCAAATGTTTTATTTAATTCAACCGGAAAATCTGAGAAAAGAAACATAATTCTTCAACTGCACAGAATGAATCATCTAGGGAGACTTACAAGTTTCTCAAGACTCCAGGAGTATGTTTGAGGACCTGACGAGTACTGTACACAGATACTACAACAACCTTAACGTACAAAATTATTTATGTAACTACTGAAGTGTTGCTTTTGAAAGCCAAAGACCTATTCAGTAATGGAAAACTGCAAATATTTAGAAATCATATTGAACAGAAATCCGTTTCTTTCTGATGACCAATTTCCGTATGACTTTTAGATTCACTTTCATTTTGAGTATTTTTCCAGCTTTCATTCGATGTTTTATCAAGTAGTTACTTTCTCAAATCCAAACGTGTCACCCAGCTCTAGCGCAATTGTCATACTTTTCATTTTGTATATCCTTCGAAAAAAGATTAAAAATCCGATTCGCATGATCAGAAATTTTGAAAAGTGCACATGATAAACACTTTTCAAGCAGAGGGCGGAGCAACATTATTCAGTCAAGCGAGACGGGAACTCATTCTAACATCAAGGCAACTTCTATTCACTTCATCTACTTGTCGCCTTATTCTCCTATCAGCTTTATCTATTCCACGTTGTTATATGTGAACGGCACTTGCAGGCTTCTCGACACTCAAGACGTAGAGTTGAGGACTTGTCGAGTTCCGTTCATAGATACTACAACAAACTTAATTTAAAACGTCAACAATAAAACTTTTGAAGAGTGGTAGGTTTTCAAGAGGAAACCGTGCTTTGAAATGACAAGCCATTCTAGACGTGAAGTAACTTTATTAAACAGGAGTCTGCTAAAAAGATTAGAAAACTCAATTGACACCAATCCATTTTTTCAGTAAGCGAGAGTGCTGAAAAGGAATCATCCATTATCGCTAACATGATGGAGAAATTACTTTTCCAGAAAAGGACCGTCTTTCTAAAAGTTATCATGGAATGTTCGTAGACCACTATTGCTCTATGGGTAAACGATCAAAGTAACCTAATCAGAAAGACGGAACGCGTTGTGACGGCACAAATGATTAATAAAAACTCATGGAAGTTTCTAGAAAGAAGTGTCTAAAACCGACTGAGGTCCAATCACAGGGTTATAGAACAAGAAAAGTCAGTAGTTCAGTGGCTGAAAAACTTGGCCCACGAAATTATCGAAGCACTTTTATTCTGAAAAGATTAGGCTTATATAAATAGTTCTCATGGAATAATTATGATGATAAAAGAAACATAGTAAAACCACTCCGACTTGACTCATGACGTGAAATTTCGTATTTGGCTTTTCTGTTTCAAATTTCACATGAATTCGTCACAGATAACCTGAACGTTCATAGAGAGAGGCTTCGCTGATCTTTATGTTTCTTTCACGAATGAGCCATTCAGTGCATGCTCATACAATCTTGTCTATACATCATCCGTTTTTGAAGTTTTTATCAATAGAGATCATACTACAGACATCTACAAAAATGTTTTTCATATATCCCAACTTTTCTCGTTGAGATTAAAAGTCCAGCTCGTTTAATCAGAAAACTCAAAAACAAGAGGCGTGTACGAAAAACTCAAGCCTTATCTAGAGAATGGGCGGAGAAAAGGAGTTTTGTCATGTGAGAAGCAAATTTTATTCAAACCACAATACGAAATGTACTCTCTTCATTCAACGCTCGCCGTATTCTCCTATCAGCTCTGTCTATTCCACGTTGTTATATGTGAACGGCACTCGCAGGTTTCTCAACCCTCAAGACGTAGCGTTGAGGACCTGTAGAGTTCTGTACACAGATACTACAACGAACTTAATCAGTATTGATCTTTAAAATCATTAGCAAGCGGGAAGTTTTGAGAGACGGTTTCTTGATGAATTTTCAGATTTTCAGATAGAAGAAATGTATAATTTCTATCCAGGTTTTCAGATACTACAAAACCAAAAACAGATCGAATTTGCATTAAACAGACCCAAACATCCAACAGACTTTGAAAAAAATCGTTGGAATAAAAGCAACTCAATCCAGCAGATTCTCGATACAAGTTTATTAGCTTTCTCTTCCAAAACAATTGCAATTGTGAACCGTCGTAATGCTTTCTCACCTCTCACAATTACAGAAGTTTCAATGTGGGAAAAAATGCAATAGATTTTCATTTATTTTAATCCTATGCTCTCGATGAGCTTAGAAAGCACAACAATCCGAGATGTCATTTGATACTTTCTCAAGTGATTCAAATTCCCATTACCTAAAATGTCATCCACCTTTAGCACTTCATCTTTTTTCTACTAGAATTGTTCTCGAAAATTCTTTCCGAAAGATTAAAAATCCAAATCTAGTCATGGGGAATTTCGAAACGTGCACATGATAAACTTACTCCGAGCAGAGGGCGGAGCAAAAAATATTTAGCCAACCGTGACGGAAAACTCTTTCTAACATCAAGGCGACTTCTATGAACTTTATCGACTATTCGCCTTATTCTTCTATCAGCTTTATTTTTTCTACGTTGTTATATGTGAACGGCACTTGCAGGTCTCTCAACACTCAAGACGTAGCGTTGAGGATTTGTCGAGTTCCGTTCACAGATACTACAACGAGCTTAATCAGTCTTAATGGTAAAACCTGTCAGTAAATAAAAACAATTCTTTTTCCAGGTTAAATAAAAGAAAAGAGTTGCATAATGAATATTTCAGGTTTCTAATTGGCCAGATTGGAATTATTCTTATCCAGTCATTTGCAGAACGTTTTCCCGGTGTGAAGAAGCACTGACCAGTTTTAAATCAGTATTCGGGTTTCAAAACAATTCCGCAGCAATCCGATTTATGATCACATAAATCTGACCCCATTATCTCACATTTCATTTTTTGTAAAATGAAACAAAAACCGCGTACATCAGATTCCATTCTGAGGCACATACGACTAACGATGTAAAATGGCTCGAGTTGCAAGATTGACACAAGTTGAGTTATGTTTTAATGAAAACATCAAATACAACTAAGATCACTGCTATATTCACTTATAACATGCGTTGAGTTCTTCTCATTAAAAGTAATTTCGGTTTTGTTTTCCTAAACTGATATACGAAATTCCTCCTGTTCTATACATATTCTCAACCAGCAGAAGTCATGTCTTCTGATCGAGTTCAGTTTGGTGCCGTGCCTACCAAAATCGAGAATGATGAATGAGTTGGTATAATGGAGGGTGTGTAGAGGTTTTTATTCTGACCAAAAACGTAGTGAACAAATGAAGTATTTGTCAAAAGTGTGATGTTAGACTTATAATGATTCGAAACGAATACTACATTCCTTCTCGTCTTTGAAATTGAGTTTTAATTTCAGAGTACTTCAGTTGCCCTTTTTGTGGTTTTCCCATGACAACCAGACGAAAAGAGGGAGTGGGAGATTGTGCCGACTTCCGTCCACTCCCTACACATTCATATTTATTTAAAACTAAACGAATTCAGCTCCATTCTTGATTCTGCTATTTCTCTACTGTTCTCTGTTCACAGTTTTCTCAGGACTTTGAACGCACACTGAAAAACGTTGAAAGACTGAAGAGTACTGTGAACAAGTGTTACAGTAGTACGGTGTGCACTCGATAAGGCAGTATTTTGTTGTGTGCAGTGTCGTACCATCTTCATTTTTACCGAAAGCCATTTCTTTACAATTTCAGGGTGTTAAGAAATTCTGCTAACATTAGATAATAAACAACAATTCTTTTTTTTTTCACAAATGTGTTGGCTCATAGTTTCTTAAAATTATCACACCAGCCTGTTTTATTTCGGCTTCCAACACAAAAACCGTAGGCGTTTATCAATCATGAGAAAAGAAAGAATTTAAAGTAACACACGCATTTTATTTCGATCTATGTCTGAAAACAACATTGTGAGCACGCATGTTTCAGAAACCGTCATGTCATCCCATTTCTTGTCTTCTACAGTTTTTGTCAAAGACATGTATTTGATCTTTGTACTCCAAAATCTAGATAATTTCCTTATTCTCTTCTTTTTCGTAGAAGCGGTGGAGCTTTGTCAGTCGATGAGAGCAAAACGGAAACGGCCTTCCAATATATCCCGTGGCAACCACTCCAAACGAGAGTAGACGAATTATGCTTTCACGCAACCCGATATTGAAACATCACATAAGCTATATTACATTTCTAGACTGCTATTTTCTTGTTGTTATATGTTCACAGGTCCTACAGGGCCTTCCACACTCACTGAGAAGCGTTGAAAGACTGATGGGTCCTGGGAACAGATACTACAACAACATTATGTTTCCATGTTTATCAGGTAAGTAAACTCAGTGATATTATTGAATTGATTTTGTCACTCTGAGAATTCCATATCTCAAAATTAGATTAACCCTACTAGGGACAGATAAACGGATTTTCTAAGTTTGCCGTTTCCAGGTCAAATATCAAGAAAGGAAGCATTTCTGCAATTTACCTTGAAACCAGCAAACTTCGCCAAACCATAACGCTGTGTCTTTATGATTGAACCGGGGTTGACTGCAGTAAGAGTTTGAGATTTTTCGCAGTTTGAGATCTCATTTCGAAAATAATTTGCAGCTGTAGCGCATGAAAGTTTGCAGTTTTGTGGTTCAGTGATTGTACATATTGCAATCTGTAAAAACGTAGACTTTTCTTTTTTTCACTTTCCAGAAATATTTCTGTGCCGAAATTCAGGTAGCTCCGCCCTGATGCAATTGGCAAAAAACACGAGATTCAGTCATGAGTGCGGATTATAATGTGGGCGTGAATATTGTGTTCAGAAGCACAACGGAATACAAAAGTCATTTGCCTCGTCGAGTCACACACTTCTTTCTTACTCCCCCTACTCATATTCCTTGCTATACAACAACTATTCATGAACGTTGTTATGTGTTGACATCACTACCAGGTTTCACAGCGTTTCAATGGAAACGCTGGAAACTTGTAGATTGATGACAACAAATACTACAACACAAATTTTGTTTTAAAAAAGAAAGGTAATTTCAAAGAAGTATATTTTCAGAATGGTAACTAATTCTCTTTTAATATATACATAATTCAGAGAACGTTTGCTTCACTCGAATTCGTAAAGCCTTATCTTCAGAGACACATTTCGCTTGTTCAACGTCTTCCTTCCCAGATAGAATTTTACTACGTTATCCCTGACAACAGCAGGAAATGAAGGAGAGCGATGCAAATTTCCTCATATTATCAACGTTCTTATTTCAAAAGAAGCAAAAACTATACTACTCTCCTAATTGTCCATTTGTTGTCATATGTTCACAGACCCCACAGGGCTTTCCACTCTCATAAAGAAGTGTAGAAGGACTGTTGGGTCCTGTAAACAGATGTTACAACATTGTTGTATTTTAAGAGAAAAGAGTCAATTCAGAAGGTAAATCCGGTAGAAGAAATTCCAAAGGTAAATTTGGCAATAGAGATTCGAAAGGTGGCAGATAGATACATTTCAGCAACTACCAGACTATGGCCTCTAGATTCACACGTCTTCATTTGGAAAAACAAAAAGTTCATTTGTGTAATTCCATTAGTCACGCCTTGCTCCGCCCATCAGTATTGAAACAAAAAGCAAGGAGATCGAGTCTCAATCTTGAATTAAAACGTATTTATGAGCATTGCCTATAACCACTGCGCGGAATAGAAAGACAACTTTTCTTGTTTGAATATAAAGCTGAACATTTTGTTTAAGCTACGTCATCATGAGTATTCACTCTTCTATATTTATTCGTGAAAGTTGATTTCTGTTAACGTCACCCACAGGTACAACACTCAGTAAGAAGCGTTGAGGACTTGTTGGTTGATGTCAACAGGTATCACGACTAGATTTGAATACTTCACCATGATATCATTGTTTTGAGCTGGAATCTGTGACTTGTTGTGTGAAGTCCAAAAATCCCGCAGTTTATTTTTAGTTGGAGTTAAATAACATTGTTTCAGGTTACCGCATGATGAAAAAAACATTGTGAATGGAGATGTGGATTCGAAACACTTATGTCAAAAGAGGAGCTGATCTCGGAGCTCAATCATGCTGAAATCTTTCGACTGCCTTTGTGATGTCTTCTGCTGAGCCGGAGTCTTCAAATTTCGCTAGTTATCCAACAGGATTAGTTCTCCAGAAAAACAAGACTTGAAAAATTTTATCCGCTTTAGATGATACTGCATGAATACTAGAATGCGTGAACAGAGCATATATTACCATAAAATCAGAAGACAAGCAAAGTTTCACAGGCATGAAAGATAGAAATTGACAGCAACTCAAAATACTGAAAAGCCGTTTAAGTTGATTAGGAGAAACTTGAAACTTTCTCTCCAGCCGATCTGATAGTAAGATGAAATGCGATTGATATCAAATTGTATAGAAAAATGAAAGAAGAATATCACTTCCATTATAAAGTAATTTTTCAATTGATGTTTTTTATGCAGTAACGATAAGATACAACTATCATTCTTCCATGCATGTGTCACATTTTTGCAGAAAATCTGAACGTGCCTCTTTGCTTCATATTCACAGAACAGTTACCGCACAAAATGTTCTGTTAACCACCTGACAGTTTTGTTGAGAAGAATGAATTTTCAATAAAATAAATACACTTTTTGAGTGTTCTGACTCTTGAATATTGGGCTGCTACGAGTTTCTATCTTCCTCTGATTTCGTCATGGATTTCTTTGTAGGAATGTGTCCTAAAAATCAGAAGCAAGCTCTTATGATATTGATTCTTGTCGCGAGGACACATTTCATTTCTTTGCTAAAATCATATTTTCTAAAATCTGTTGTGTATTCCGAGTTGACTTCTGCTTACCGAATTTAGGATCTCGTCATTAATACAAGATTAATCATGGGGCATAAATCCGGCGAGCATAAATCACAAAATTTATAGCATTCGATGTGGGAATACAGCACAACTTTTTTCTTCTCTCAGTCCTAGTCTCATTTCTATCTCACGGTTAGATAGAGAAGCAAGACCCCACATTAGTTGATTCGGTCAGTGCATTAGTGCGAGTCCTCTCATTAAATCTCCATAGAAACCGATTGAGGAGCCCGTCCGCATTCTTTTTTTCCAGTTTCAAAAATCATATTGATTGTCCTATATGAAGTATTTCTTGACCGAATGTTGGTTTGTGTTCTCGGAAATTGTACATGTTCGATTGTCCTCTAGTCACCGAACATTAACATTTCCGGAAACAGAAAATGCAACATGTATTTTGCACGTTTTTCAAAAATATTATGTTGTCGTTTTTTAATTTCTGGTAAGTTCTTGTTGCATGATACTTCTACGTTTCCCTTTCCAATAATATATTTGTAGTTTCACACCCTTTAACGTAGGGAATGTTACAAGCGTGCAAGCACAAGACATGGTTTCAAACCGACTGTTCTTTGCTCCGCTTCTTGACCAACAACCTGCTCGTGGCGATTTCTTCTCTGTTTTGTTGCTCGGCCAACAAGGAGATTCAGGGAAAGCTGTATTTTGGAAGGATAGTCTTTTGTTTCAAAAAAAAATGCTACGTTGACAAACTTTGCATGTTCTTTGTCTCTGGAGCACGTGATTGCTGTTTACACACTACGAACGGAAAGACCGAAAGATAGGTGCCTTGCATTTGTAGTGAACAATTATCTCGATGAGTTCGGAGAATGTTCATTGTCAAAAACATGATCAGATAAAAAATAAAACAGAAGACCAACTATTGGCTCAAAAAAATAACAATATTTTTCAGATTTCACCAAACCGGACAAGTCAGTCTCCGTCTTCAAGAACATCTTATTCATATCCGATCTTCTGAGATGTCCCAACGTGTTTTTGAAAGGTTAGTGCTTTCACAAATTTTTAAAAATAGGGTCTAAAATAGTTCAGAATCAGTTTTGAACTTTTTCATCCTGACCAAATAGTGATCAACCGAGAAACATAAGGTCAGCAATCACGTTTAAAAGTGCGCCAATATTCCCATATGATTCTAATCATGTTTTGCTTTCAAGTTCTAGTTGGACTTTGCTCATACTTTAGTTCCTTCTTATTATGTGTGTAATTCTTAGTCAGCTGCGCGACCAATTCCGACGTTTGCACTGCTGGGGCGTGCACTTGAGTGCAAATTATCTCCTTGTTCCCATTGTTCAACTTTTTCCAAACATGTTTTGATCATTGTTCAGGGAAACGCAACACAAAATAAGTTCAAGTGACTGTCCGAAAAAAAACTGTCAGTTGTAATCAGCCTGCCACCAGAAAATAACGAACCGTCGGGTGTACGCTAATCGTTTTTCCCTTTGACGATTAGTTTTTTCTCCCGCTTCCAGTTCATCACTGAATCTGTCATCATCAATTCTACCTTTTGTTGTCAGTTGCTTGGTAGAATATTAGATTGCAACCCCATCCGGCCGATATCTGTTTCGATTTCTGCAGTCTGTCCGTTTTCTTTAACAAACGATAAATTGGTTGATCGAAGATCTTGTAATTTAATGGCGTAATCGAAAAAGAACCAGAATAAAGATCACGTACTTCACTTGACAATTTTTTCTCTCTTCTGCAACTAATTCAATTGTGTTTTGAAACATTTTCAATCAATATGCGTAGTTTTCAATAGTCAAATAGTCAAATAGTGTCTTGAGTTACACTTGCATGAACAAATATGTTTTATTGCTTTCGTAGCATGGCGTATGATTCTTGAATTTTTAATTCCGCCTTGTTCCGGATGAATTATTGAAATTGGCTGGAACTCTGAGAAAGCAGAGATCTATTGCATATGTCTTACTTGTTTTTTTTTTCAAAGGAAGAGAATTGGAAATCTGATAGGAATTCAATATTTTTACTCTATACCACTCATCAAAAATTGACCGAGGTTTCAAATTACTATAGACTGGCTGGTTGGCTAGGTTTACCAATTTTTCAGTTTCTATAAAATTTTGAACGTTTTCTTGTTGTTATAAATTTTGGTAATTAAGTTTTCCGTTATGTGTTCTGAGAATGTATATATGTAACTCTTTTTGCCTTTTCCCGAATAAGTTTTTAATCTGCTAATCTAAAAACAGAAATCAAGTTCGTACGTGTTAGATCTTGCATTTTTTCAACGATATACACGTTTTACGTTCTAATTTGATATTTCATACCTGAAGTAATTCATGGTGACATTCACATGAAACTACACAGCTAGTTTTGAACTGATCATATTATCCTGCTATCCGATTGATGTCTATCATCATTTCCTCGACTGTTTTTTGTTTCTTTCCAAAAAGTGTGATAATACCTGTCCACAGCCGGTTTGTTTCCGTTCACTACAATAACTGAAAAAAGGATAATGATGATGTGAAGGAGACCCTCGAAGATAAGATTAGACTGTCTAGCACTGTGGAAGAGACGACAAAATGAGCAGTGTGATCTTATCTATTTCTCTTACTCGTTTTCTGTTTCTTTCTCTGTTCGCTGCTGCAAAACTTTTTTATTACAATAGAAACTTGATTAGAATGTAATGTACTTTTGGTGGTTAAGACCACCACTAGAGATCGAAAATCATTATAATGAAAAGTATAGTGCAAAAGGACGAAAGGATGAGACGCGTCTTTTTTTTGTTGAAGACCCTGCGTCTCCCAAAAAAACAGGCTGAATTCTCTTTTTCTCCTCACGCGTGACGTGTGCCTTCCTTCTCTCCGGACCATTTAGATTGGCTTGAAAGAAAAAAAAAACTTTCGGAAAGCGAATTCTTTTCGGTTTTTCCTTTTTTTCTCTTACTCTTTTTAGTTTTTCACTCTTTGAAAGATGGTCAACCCCAAAAGATTCTTTATCTTGTTCGGCGAACTTGAGCGAGGAAACAGCGAACAATTGCACTACTCATTCTCTCTCTCTCTCTCTATCTCTGTGTCATCAACAAACAGGGAATAGAGAAAAGGAGAAACTAGGGAAAGAAGGACGTGTAGCGCTTGAATATTTGCCAAATCGCTGTATGCGCACTGTCTACGATCTCGCGCGTCGGCATAGCACTGAATGGAAAAGACCGGGAAAATTTGGAGAAGGACAGTGAATTAGAGGTAGAGAGACAATGAGAAAAGAAGAAAAACGATCGAGAGGGAGAGAGAGGGAAATAGGTAGTCGGTCCGTCCGAAATATTTCGGTCGTTACGCTCTCTCCTTTTTACTCCTGTTGGTAGGAAAGAATGGTTGGGAGAGAAATTGGATAGAAAAAAAACGATGAAATTTCGCAATAGGTTTTTTCCACGGGGGTATTCTCTCGTACTTTCTTTTTCCCTCTTTTTCAACCCCACGTCATATTTGTCGCCGATTTCTCTATTGATTTTTGTTCCATTCACCATGAATTTCACGATAAGAGAAACCTAAACGGTACTGTCGCGTTTCTCGCTTATCGTCCACAAAACATTATTCGCCAATCTAGTCAGTCGTGCATTGTCCGATCTATCATTATGTAGTTTTGTTATTTTTCTACAATTGGTATATGGAGTTTGTAGCGAGTGTATTTTCATGGGAGCAGTTTGATTTTGATTCAAATCAGAAACAGTTCAATTCTATTCTGACTACATTCCAAACTATGCAACATTATCAAAACGCACTTTTTCATAGTCCATGATTTTCAAAAAATTTTGAATGGAACGTGATCTCACAGTAACATATAATCAAGCTTGCAGAAAATGACTACATACGCATGAAGAGGAAAACCTATAATCATGTATAACACACTATTTCTCTTCTCTCTTCCTTTGGGGAATCCCATGCGTTCATCTCACTCTTTGAAGATGAATATGCTATATTACTCACATTCATTTCTATTTTTTCTTTGGATCATCTAGAAAAATCGTGATGATTTTCTGAAAAGTTCTCACACCAGAGTTCGGTTTTCTAGGAAATCGAAAATTGTGAACTTTTCGCCTGACAGAACAGTTGTTTTTTGTCTACGCGTAACTATATTTCGCGAACACATTTCTTTTTATATAATTATTTCTTGAGAAAACAATGATCAAAACTATAAATTTTTTCGCAGAATATACTTTAAAGTTTTTCCAAATGTTGGCTTCCAACTAAATCTTGCATCAAACTAGAATTGATAATCTTTGCAAAACATGCGTCATATTTTCTTTGGTCCCATTTGCTTCCATTCAAATCTTGCACCCATCCTCAGCAGGATATTAGAAAGCGCGTTTGCCCTTTCCGTCACCACCCAAAAATACTGCATTGTCCTGCCTTTTCTTCCCGGACGGAAGGCTTCAATTGCTTTGACACGTCGCCATGGCAGTGACTCCGAAACAGGTGCTTTCATATTCATTTTCGACAAACTCGGTGCAACTTGAATTGCCCATTGGAAGTGATCTTCTGACTCATATATCGGAAATGACCTTAATCCGTACGTTTTACGCCAGCTTAGTGAACGCCCTTCCGATTCCCAATAGATCAACCTTCAATCAAATAATTTCTGCAAATTCGAAATTTTCTGAACTCTTTAGGGAATTGATTGTATAAAGTGAATCAAAACAAAATTTCTATGGACTCCAATATCCAGGGCGCAGTAACGTCTGAAAAAAGAAGAAATTCTAAAAACTACAACTTCAGAATCTAATTTCCTTACCAGCCCATCCTTCTTTTCTTTTGTTGCCAAAAAATGTCTGAAGAAGTAAATTAATTTGAACAACCTCTTTCTACCCCAACCCATGTGATCTCAATTAGATATTTACGACTGTGACCTGCAAAGAACTGTAAACTGTGAAAAACTGTGACACACTTGAAAAGAAAAATAATGATGTCAATTTTTGAAAAAAATACGCATTTCTTTTCATTGCCAATTGATTTTATCGTATGATTAGTAATTTTGAAATCAGTGATAAGAAAAGTTATACGCATAAAGATGGTCGTCTCGACCATTCTTCGAACATTGTGAGCTTTTGTGGCTGACGTCGTTTCCCTTTTCTTATATTGACCTGGTTTTTGACTCACAAGTCATACTACCAGAATTTTGTGACTTAAATACAATCGTTCAGGATGTTTTGCGAACAATTTTTTGTAGTTATTGTTCTGATTTGTATTGCTTACATATTTTCTAGATGCATCATGAGTTAGCGTGATTTGGTTACTAACATCCAGGAACAAATCGCTTCCAGATTTTGAAAATCTTGATCTATGCTCTTATTTTGACATCCGTGGTACACTTTGATTCCATGTCGAACTTGTCCAATGCAATTTGTGTGTTATAAATTGAATAAGTCGTCAAATATCCACGTCAACCTGTTTTGCAACTCTAAAACTTAAACCGTTTTTAGAAACAACTGGAAAGAGCAACATGTCGTGCTTGGTGTGTGAAACCGATGCACACGGACAACATTTCGGGATACGATGTTGTAGGGCATGTGCTGCATTTTTTCGGAGGACCCTTACAATGAACCTTAGGTACAAGTGCAGGTTCGATCGGAAATGTGAAGTGTCATTTAGTAAGTTTTTAATTCATTTTCTGTTTGAGTTTGGCATCGGTCTATTTCGCAATCGTCTAGGTTTGAGATGACCGATCAAATATTTGAAATATGACACCGGAAATGATGACGATTCAAGTTATTTTATTTTCAGATAAAAGATATTCCTGTAGATGTTGTCGATATGAAAAATGTGTGCGAGTGGGGATGCGAAAAGACAGTAAGTGTTCACTTAAGTTCTTTGACCCTAACACTCTTGACAACATTTGTAACCTAAAAATAGCATGAGTAGGTACTCGAATAATGAATCGGGTTCACCAAACCACCACAGCATGCTTCCTATCCCCCGAATCAAATTCCCACACAATTGCAGATCTCACATCCCCTGTTTCAGTGGTGCAAAACAAATCAGAAGCGGAAAAGGATTCATCTGGCAATGAGACTGATAGCATTGAACACTCTTCTCCGCACTCCTCCCTCGAGTCATATACATATCGGCCGCCGAGTTTTGACAAGCAAATTCAAAATCCGGACCCTCCGCCGCTGCTTATGGGCAACGGGACCTTTGTACAAGAAGTTTCTTCGGAAGCCTACCAACCAAATGGAGATTTGCATCAGCCCAATTTCTCATTTCACAGAACTGTCATTGAAGAGGTTTGTGGTTTTTTAAGTTCTGGTTTGATATTTGCGCTCGAAATCATAATGATGTATGTCAATAGTTCAAAGCATTGACCAAAGTTGAGATGAGTCAGTTAATCCAATAGATGCATCGTTTCGAAAAAGGGAGCGCTAATCTGTTGCGGATTGTCTGCTCCATCTTACATAGATCATCTCTATATCTTGGGCGGTTTTATGAAATCTTATGTAATGCACATAGAAGCACCAGTCTCAGCCCCCATCATTTATTCATCTGCCATTTCATTCCTCATTCGGCTCTTGCTCGCATAAAGTCCAATCTTACGGAAACAGGCGGCGCTCCATCAGCGTCATAATTTTACGCTTCGATTGAACTCTGATTGTCATAGCAACTCCTAGACGCGCAGTGCTAGGGTAACTCAACGAAACGCCCAGAATCATCTGCTCCCCTAATCTTTACGATTTCTGAATTCATTCTACAACGCAATGTTTCTCGTATACAACAAACGAAACTTGCGAATATGGTTTGCTATTACAGAGCGCCAGCCTCTGACTTCTGTTGTGAGTTGAAATGTTTCGGGGGGAAAGGGAGAAGGTTTATGAGTTCAACTGTCTTATCAAATTGGTCACATACCATACTTTGAAAACTTCAAGACACAGTTTAGTTTTCATTGAAATCAATTATTTGTCTTAATTTCATTTTCTTTTTTTCAGGTGGGCCGAGCAGTAATGCCAGCTCCTCAACAACACATGCAACAGCACCAGCAACACATCTCACAACAGCAATTCGATTACCAGTACTCTGATCTTTTGAGTAACGACGAACAAAATACCACATCGATGCCATCGTCGTCCCACTACAATAACATGCCTCAAGAATACAATAATGAATCCGGAAATCAGAATCAGATGTTCGCCATGGCAGCACAACAAGCTACACAAGATCTTCATGTTAATGTTCAAAATGTTTTGACGCCAACCATCGACAACATGTTTGGACAGGTATTGTTTCACCTGGTCACTCTAATTTATTCAGTTTTTTTCAGCCCCCAGAAACATTTTGCCAGTTGCCGGATATTCCGCTTACATTGTGCCAGCAAGCATTGCTTGCTTATCGAGAACACAACAAGCAATGGCCGGACCAAGATAAGGTTAGTTGGTGGTTGGTGTCTTCATCTTCTTCAGCTCCTTCAAAATCGATAAGCAGGTGGAAGGTATCATTAGGAGCGGCCTGCGCGCTTCAGCCGCGCGTCGTTGAACATTTGATCTATTAAACACCAAATGGCCCACTACTTCCTTTTAAAACATTAAATTCTTGACAAATCCTTCTTTCAGATGATTGAAAACGTGCCTCTTGATATGGAAAACTTCATGCGAAACCACTACATTGAAATCGAGCACATCGCACGATTTTGCATGTCTATAAGAGTCTTCGCGCAACTGCCAAAGGATCAAAAGTGGATTATCTTCAAGCACTTCTGGACGAGATTCTATGAATTAGATCGGTGCTTCGCGACGTGCCAACGCCTTGGATATAATCTCAGTGATGAGAGAGGACTTACATTGAATGGCCAGATTATCAACTTTGGAATATCCGTGGTTAAGCTTGAAAATATTAGTGATATGGATGCGACGCAAGTGAAGAAGTGAGTCTAATTCTTGTTCAAGAGATCGAACGAATTGCGAAATTTTCAGTTTCCTCAAAGGAAGTATGGACAAATTCCGATTGATTTTCATCAACCCATTCAAGAAGTTGCAACCAACTGAATATGAGCTAATGTACATGATGATGAGTATTATGTGGAGTGTTTCAAGTAAGAAATACATAATGCTCTCGGGGCATTGTCAAAAACAATTCACTTTCTAGATCTGCCGGGTATCACTGATGCTACACGAGACATGTCTGAGAAGGTGGAATTAAGGCTTGCTGAAGATCTTCATACATATTATGCGGAGCAATACGATAACAATAATCCAAACTATGCTGGTAGAATAACAAGGCTGAGCAGTATCGCTTCAGCTGTTGATGTGAGTTTTTTGAAACGGTTCTTGAATCATCTGGATAATATATGTTTACAGGAGATCACTGAACGGAAGAGGGAGGATAGTCAGGTGTCCAAGACATTCAACATCTTCAAGAATGATTTCTTCTTTAGCGATCTTACTGATTTTCCTGTCTGATTTTTCATCGGTTCCCTCTTTAATTAGCTAGTCTTATGTACTTTTGTGTCTGTTCAAATCTCACGAGAATCAATAGTTTAAAGCCAAACCTTCTTCCACCAGTCATTCATTTTATGTGTATTAATGTGCCTTCGTCAGAACCATTTTTAATTTTTCAAAAAAAGCTCCACGTCCGCCGTCACCTTTGACCAACAACCTTTGTAGTATAGAATACAAAAATGTACTTGATTTCAATTATACCCTCCCAAGGTCTTTATAAATATTCTCCCTATCTTGAACTTTTCCCACTGATCAACACTGTCTTCTGTCCTCTCTGACCCACCTCACAAAACGTATCTGTATCCCCTTCACCGCAACCTATCATATGTATTCTCCATATACCAAATGTATTATACCTATTTTAGTTTCATGAAGTTTTTTTTTATATTTTCGTTTCATTTTCTTTCATTTTTCTCACGCCACCTGTGGAAAACGGCGCAATTAGGCGCTGTTTGTTTGAAAATTCCTGCCATTATTGTATCACATGGTCGGAAAAGCTCAGTGAACATTTTCCTGGCAGCCAAATCAGTCTGAATTTTTCATTGTGATCTAACTTCTCGAAAATTTTCCAACCTGTGAATTATAGAAAAACCTCTCGAATTCTTCACAGCATTTGACATATTCGTTCTGGCACTTTGAAAAATCTGTCGTGAATTGAGAGATCACTAGCTGATGAAAAATCATTGTCTCAGAATCTAGAGCGAATTAAGTAAGACTGATTGCCGTGTATTAATAAAAAACCACAGACAATGATGTGAACAAAGTTCGCAATTTGCGAAATCGTTGAAGTGATGGAAATTTTAATTTCAGCATGAAAGATTATCCGACCATACCACATCTAGAAATAGAACACCTGGAATTTTCGTTTCTTTTTTTTAAATTTTTATCAATGTTTTGGCGAATTATAACAAGAAATTCTGAACATCTGAGTAATGAACCTTCAGTGTCAAGATAATTTACTCAATTATTAGCATTAATAATTTGAACTCAAGCGTTCCCAAAATAATAAAATTTCATAAATTGGTCATATGATGATTGTGAGAAAAGGTTGAAATCTGTCTGGCCCCGCCTTCTTTTTCAAAAGTTTTGTGACTCAATAATCTGAAACTTTGTCCCATCCCACTAGTGGTCTTCTTCTTCTCCTTCCGTTTTCATATTGTTCATACCGTTCGCAATAAAAAATAATAATAAAAGCTTCATCATTCCTCTATTAAAAATGTCTACTGTAGAATTCTTCCTTTCCTCCCCCTCGCTCAGCCACTTCATCGTAATATGCAAAAAGCCCTGTTGCATTTATTTGACTATTTTTCCATATTGTTCCCATGTTTCATGTTAGTATTCTCAATCACTGGTAACAAATAAAAAGAAGCTCCGGTAGGCGGCATACTTCTGTACTTTTGGAACAATGGTAACTGATGCGGTGACTAGACCAATAACAATAAAAAACTGTGAGTTGTAAAGGCAATGGGTCATCTCATTATCTGGTGCGCCAGCATTCCATTATGAATAAGAAGCTGAAGAGCCCGTTAGAAGATGAGTAGAGAAAGGGAGGCGTGACATGTTTTATATAGTTAGCAATTATTACGCAAGTGTTGTTTGGAAGATTGTAAATGAGATGAGCAACGAGGCGAAGAATGGGGTCCTTGGCAGTCGTCCAGGCCGCACATTTCGTCGCCCAATCAAAGCTACCCACCGACTCCACCCATCTGCTGTCAGTTTGATTTTAAAAGCGATCCGATAGGCTCCTGGGAGTTTATCTCATCAATCTCCGCTCTCGTTTTTTGCACCTTATAATTCAAACGTTGTGCCAATATTGAATACCATTTTCATAACTGATTATCATGATTACATGGCATTCAAGGATGAAAAAGATTGATGCTGTCTTAAAACTGTAGGAATCTATCTCTAGAACGTCTCTTCTTGTCATATCGATCACTTTTTTGAAACTTATACTTTCCACATCACATGTTTTTAACCTGAACGTTCACCCAGCTGTATAAATGAAAAGTGACCTCGACTGGTTCATCTCGAAAAGAGTTTTCTCTACTTTTAATTCTGAAGACTTATAGCAAACATTCCTTCCGCTACTCTTCTCTCTCTTCATTTCTTTTTGTCGGTTAGTCCGTCAGAAGGCTTTCTCCAAAATTAGAGTTCAAGGTCTCACTCGTCGTTCGTCACTCGTTTTTGCTAATGCAGCACTTTCATTCATCTTTCCTATCTTGACAGAAATGAGTGGCTTTCGTGTCGAAGATTTGCTTTCCGAACGGGAAAAAGAGTCCAACTCGGATGAAACGACGCATCCAAAGTCTCCGACCGACGACAAATCGAGTCGGAAACTGAAAATGCGACGAGCCAGAACTGCATTCACTTATGAGCAGTTGGTGGCATTGGAAAACAAGTTTAAGGTGAGTATCTAGAAGAAGAAATATTCTAGAAAATTAAAATCTTGTTTTTAGGCATCTCGATACTTGAGTGTTTGTGAACGTCTCAGTCTTGCAATCCAGCTTCAACTGTCGGAAACTCAGGTGAGTGTGATTATTCTAGGAGAAATCATCTCTGATTTTATGTATTTGATAGGCTATAATCATCCTTATTCTTTTTTCTAGGTAAAGATTTGGTTCCAAAACCGTCGTACAAAATGGAAGAAGCACAACCCGGGACAAGATGCGAACACACCTCAAACGCCTCCGTCTTCCGATGAAACACCAATTCAACCAATTCTTCCTACTACTTCGGTTCCCTCTTTCAGTTCATTGGTATGTTCAGAGTATTCATCTACTGTTGTTATAGAGTGACGTTTGTTTTCAGCTCCTCCAGCCAATCATGACATCAGCAAACACTGGAATGATGAACGGAGGATCAATCCCACTTACTCTCTTCAATTTGAATCAAATTCTCATGCCACAAAATGTCGGTTACAACTGATAACTCTATTTCAATAATATCTAGTACGGGTTCAGAGTTATGACTCTACCCATATATTCCATTCATCACGAGCTTGAAACAAGCCGCACTTGACTTCTAATAGTTTCCAAAACATTCATTCTAGTGAGTAGACTCCGGTTTCTCTGTAATTGAATCCACATATCTTTTTCATTTGCTCTCTTTTTATCCCCTTCCTTTGACCCAAATTATATTGTCGCATGATCGATTTGAAATGTCTCCAAATACAATAAATTCACTCTTTGGATCATGAAATGAGTATGATTGGAAACAGAATTGACCCTGAAACCCAATGCTCCATGATGCGACCGCATGCTCGGTAATTAAATCATGTGCATTTCAACACTCGACTCGTCATCATCATTTTGTTTCAAGCTGTGAAAGAAAGAGGGACAGCTGAACGAATCACTTCTATAAAATGAAAAGGCGGTAAAGCTTAGAAGTACTTCTCAAGAGTAATCGAGACATATTCACTTCAATTAGTCGTATTATTAGTTATTGTGCATAATATGTGCCAGATTTCAATTGAAAAGGCGGGTTGATGAGATGTAAAAGGAAATACACTTATCTCAACAATAGAACTTACTACGCAATTCATCTTGTTTCACGAAAAATATTACTATTAAACGGCTAATGAAATGATGACGTAATTTTCTTGTGTAGAAGTCATTTGTGAATTACTGAAATCATGAAAATGTTGATTAACCGTTGTCAGGGGTGGAAAGGTTATTGAGGACATTAATATCGGTTGAATTTCAAAAGCGCTCTTGATACCCATGGAACTCTGATATTTGAGTTTTAGAGGTCGCTTTCATACTTTCTACTGATTAGCATGTGAAAATGAGAGATGACAATCCGCATACTACAAGAGTATCTTAAAAATCAAAGATTGTAGTTCTTCACCATTGGATTCAGATATTGGTTACAACTAAATAAAAACAGTTTTCAAACTTCTCGCCCAATTCAATGCGATCATCCGGTCGTTCTGAATCTCGGCTCACATCAAAGTGAAGAATGGGTCACATTATTCAGATAAATATGATATCTCATAAAAATTCAAATATCTACCGCCGGATGTTTTCTTCGTCGCTTCAACATTTGAATAAACGACTTTGGGAAGGTTTGGGTTTTTATTCTAACAACTCTAGCAACAGCTGCTCCAAATTCGTTTTATTTCTAAATTGGTTCAGTTTTATTTGAAGAAAAACTGTATCAGGTCGGAAATTAGAATGAAGAATATTTGAAAACTAATTTATCTTCAATCAGTGAAGAAGATCCAAATGAATTCAGTACGTTGGTGTGATCCATCAAGCATCAAAGACCCTGTCATTCCATCTTGTCATGTTTTCTTGTGGTATTGGCAAATTACATCGAACCGATTTCGAGAGGCGGCTGTTGTGGTACAATCAAATACTTGCCAATTGCCTCATTTAAAACATGTTGGCGACTCAATATCCAATGATTTGTAGGTCCAAACAGACAACTCAGTGTCATCGGGAGACCTCATAAGCGAACCGCAAAAAATGTGTTCGTTCCTTTGGAAAGAGGGGATGGTGATGAGAAGAAAGCGTATGGTGTTTTTGAATGTTTTCCGGATGACAAGCACATCGCAATGAGCAGTTATGTCGAATCGGCACCCGACCACAAAGTAAATGATGGGTGACAAATGAGCCTTCAACCAATTACATAGAGAAGACATCACATTTGTCATTGCATCTCTATCTGTTATCAACTCGCCTTTGCTTCGTGTGAACAAGTGGATCCGATAGATTTTAATGAATTACACACGGAAACAAAACGATTGAGGGATTTCATTTGGATGTTATGTTGACAAAAAATGTTTGGGAATTTGTTGGAAACATATTATAACTTTCGGCGAAAAGCATGTAGAGTCTCATCAATATTGAAAGAGTAGGCATCATTTCCAAAAGCTCAGTGGCTTGGAACAGCCAAAATGACAACATCTCAGCCATTCTTATAACTCAGTATTTGAAAAAAGCATTTTTACTCTATTAGGTTATTTATCCGCAAATAACTTTTTTTCCTCAGAACATCAGTTCCAATCCGGAAACCCTTCAACAAAGAATTGTATATTGAAAACATTTGAAAATCGTCCGAAGCCCTCCACAAAAGAATTAAAATTGTATGGCTCACAGTCTCAAAAAATTCCAATTCAAACACCATCTGTGTAGTCTTTTTTTACACATGGCATCCTCCTCAATCACATACACTTTTTTAATCTTTATCAACACGGTTTCAATCTACGAAATCTGTTCTAATCCGTGCAGCCATGTCTCATTTTTTGTGCACCCCAGACACACCCGCCGCCTCACATCGCCTCCTCCTCTCATTTGGTGAACGGTGTCCCCGCACCAATACCGGAGGTGCGCTCTATTGAGAATACTGTTTTGACCACCACATATTCCGCGAAAAATTATGTGCAGTGTGGTCCGAAGTCAGCCAGTGGTCATTCGTACTCCAGAATCATTCTACCTTTCAATTTTTTTTATTTTCTTTCTTCCTTAGCCGGTTTTTATGCTAGCAGCCGTTTTTGCGGGTTTCTTGCTGTAATACTACGCATTGATTTGTTTTCTCTTTCAGAAAAATGGCGGTAAGCAGTCACTCAAACACTTACGTTGTTGAGCAGGACAAAGCTCCAGAGGACAAACTCAACATCGTCTACTGGCTCGTTGTTCTTGTCGGATTTGGAGTCCTCCTTCCGTGGAACATGTTCATCACAATATCTCCAGAGGTAAGAACGATAATATAATGTGTATATAAAACATTCTATTTTCAGTACTACGTCAACTACTGGTTCAAACAGAACGGCGAGGAGACATGGTATTCCAAGGAGTTCATGGGATCGTTGACCATTGCATCGCAACTTCCAAACGCTACCATCAATGTCTTCAACCTATTCCTTATCCTTGCGTGAGTGAAGTATCTATAATAATACTGCTTCACCGATTATACATTTCAGCGGACCTCTGATCTACCGTGTATTTGTTCCAGTTTGCTTCAACATCTTCAACCTTTCAGTCATTCTGATTCTTGTCGTTCTTCTTGAACCGACTTTGGAATGGATGAAACCGTTCTTCTGGATCACTCTAGGAATCGCCACCTCGATCAACTTCAGTAACGGACTGTATGAAAACTCGGTCTATGGAGTGTTCGCCGACTTTCCACATACCTACATTGGGGCGTTGCTCATTGGTAACAACATCTGTGGACTTCTCATTACATTCGTTAAGATCGGAGTCACCTATTGTACGTTTCTAGTGAAAATGTGTCTTTTAACATGCTTTCTTTCAGTTTTGAACGATATGCCAAGACTCGTCGCAATTGTCTACTTCAGTATCTCGTTGGGCATCCTTCTCGTCTGTGCCGTTGCTCTTTACTTCATCACGAAACAAGACTTCTACCACTACTATCATCAGAAGGGAATGCAAGTCCGCGAGAAAGCTGAAACTGACAAACCATCACCGTCGA
Source organism: Caenorhabditis latens (assembly GCA_002259235.3). Taxonomy (NCBI): domain Eukaryota; kingdom Metazoa; phylum Nematoda; class Chromadorea; order Rhabditida; family Rhabditidae; genus Caenorhabditis; species Caenorhabditis latens. The sequence goes on along the minus strand of CM056097.1, from coordinate 13,876,669 downwards.
TTCTCTGGATGACATTCAGAAATGTAAGAAACTGGAATTCAGAGCTTCTTAAAACTATTATGTTTATTTCAGTGCTTTGGACAACTGTTCAACGTGTGGTTCTGCTTTGCTGTCACTCTTACAATTTTTCCGGTCATGATGACCGTAATCACTCGTGGAAAGTACGGCTTCTTGGATAAGATTATCTCTGAAAACGACGAAATCTACACGTTGCTGACCAGTTTCCTTGTCTTCAACTTGTTCGCCACTATTGGATCCATCGTCGCCTCCAAGATTCACTGGGTATAAATAATTTGTTTCAGTTCTCAGATTAATTCATTTGTTTTCAGCCTACTCCAAGATACCTGTTTGTGGCAATCGTCCTTCGTGCATTCTTCATCCCAGTCTTCTTCTTCTGCAACTATCGTGTCGAGACCCGTGCCTACCCAGTTCTCTTCGACAGCACCGACATTTTTGTCGTCGCTGGAATTCTCATGTCTTTCTCGCACGGTTACTTGAGTGCATTGGCTATGGGATATACTCCAAAGTAAGTTGCAACTTTTCTCTTCTTGCTCGTTCATTTAATCCCTTTATTTTCAGTGTCGTTCCATCCCACTACTCCCGATTCGCTGCTCAACTCTCTGTTTGCACTCTCATGGTTGGCCTTCTTACCGGTGGATTGTGGGCTGTGCTCATCGAGAATATGGTGGACAAGCCACAAATTTTCTAACTCGTTAACCTAAATAATATTTTTATTTACTGCATTATAACACACTAATAGTTCTCGCTTCAAATATATAATGGAAAATAAATTATTTTGACCTTTAAAAATTAGGTTTTCTGAGTACATAGTTGAGGAAATCCCTCCATAAATAAAAAAATGTGCATGTTTATATAAATTGTGACTGGCATTTTTTTTCATATGATGCTCAATCGAACGTGAAAACTTTGTGTGTAAGCAGTTCAAGTGCAAATTATTAATTCTGCTTCGTTTGAGACGTTGAGTTCCTTCTTGAAGTTTTGGCAACAGGGAAATAAACAGAAAACTGGAAAACGACTTCTGAACAAAGAAAACAACAATGTCTTTCCAAATCGGGTTTTTATTGAAAAAGGAACCAAGCTAAAATGCACACATAATAAAGTCATAGTTAAAACCAATGTCCAAATCAGAGTATTGTTTGTAGAAATGGGAAAAAAAGAATGAATAGCGTAACACCCATCAGAAACAATGAAAATGGCTAAATAGTGAGGTTGGAGTATTGAGAGAAATCATTTACAAAACTGTCCTGACTGGGAGTAAAACCAAAGTTTACACGTAACAACACGCGCCGTTTTCAGCGCTTCTAATTTCACAGATTCAAAGACTAGTGACCGACTGCTAATAGTTGAAACCCTTAATGCTAATCATAAATTAAAATTGTACTAGAAAAAGTCGCATATCCGTGAGAACCATTAAATACAGAAAACAAAATATTGAGTATACAATTTTGCGAGATTATTTAGATTCATCGCTCATTCCTAGTGCTTCCTTGAGACGACTAATGCATACTTGTCCACTCTTCTTGCATTCAGGAGAGATGAGAGTAAAGTTGAGGAAACCATGTGGTACAGATGACAGTAAATCGACTGACATGACTTTTCCACCAGCGTCGCGAAGTTTTCCAGCAAATGAAATGGTGTCATCGAGAAGTGGATCCATGTGACAGGCCTGAAAGAGAACATCATTCAATGAATATAACAAAATTATTCTAATTACCATAAAATAGCAAGGCGGAAGTTCCCTGATAGTTTCATTGTCCGCGTACAATGGTGAAATCAACGGATCCCTTGGAACTGTGCTAGCTGACACTAACTCCAGCAGGTGTGATGGTTGCTCCTCCTCTTCAATGACTTCTTCAAGAATATCTCCTTCATCTTTTCTTGAGATCGTCCTGTCCAACTTCTGTTTCTCTTTTGGAGGTCTTTCGAACCAATCTTGTAAGTTATCGAGTGCATAGGCAGCTGTCGACGCCGCAGTGTCCGCTAGACTTTGCGATAACGATCGTTTGTGCTGAATAAAAAATGTTGAATCTTGTTTTTGAAGGTTGAATTTTCGAAATCACTTACCACTGGGACATTGAATCCGTTCATAGAATTACTATGTGTGAGAGGCTTTGGTTGTTGGGATGGAGTGGATGGAGCGGTTTGAGAGTTATCACGACTTTCTCTCGAAGTGACACTACTGAGCATTTGAAGTAAACGTGGTCGCTTTGTTGTGTGGGTTTCTGGAATGCTTTCAGTAGATGGCGTTGATGCTTCATCGCCGCTTTTAGTGTCCTCGTGTTCCTCCTCAATTACCAAATTCTCACTAAAAATGTTTTGGTTAGATTTTTATTATTTGGTTTTGTTCCTTACGTCGCCTCAAGACCCAATTCAATTGGACTATCGATGAGCTCGATTTCATCCTCACTTATATCTGGAGTGTGACTCATCGCGCTGAAAGTAAGACGGATTGTTTGGATGAAATTATCTCTCTAAACTTACTCTTTGGTGATAGGATGATGACTGAGGAAGCTGATGAGGTCATCGTCATGCATTGTATGGTTCAGTTGGATATGGAATGGGTCTGCATCCACTTGAACACTAGCAATACTTGTGGTTTCCAGAGCATCATCTTCACATTCCAACTCGTTCTTCTCCAATTCTTCGGTCTTCTCAATTGTTTCAGTTTCTAGCTTTGCATCTGATTCCAATTTGTAATAAGAATTTCCTTTGGTTTTGGCGAACCCGTCGTTGTCATGACTTTTTTGAACCAATGAAACGATCGACTGAGATCCACCCTGAAACATGCATGTTTTGTAATATTGAAATCAATAAATAGTTGGTTACTTACGGAAAAATCAACTTTAGTCTTTTGAACCTCGTTAACATATTCTTGTAGAGATCGATGAGAAGCATACATATCAGTTCCTCCAATGCTATTCCTATTCTTTCGCAGTTTGTTATTATTGATTTGGGCTCCGTAGGCTCCAGTGTATGCTGCTACGCAACGAAGAACAACTCCCATATGAAGAAGGGGATCCATGACACTGAGCATTCTGGATGGCGATGGAAGGTACTGAAACGTTTTCAGTTGACTTGAACTCGGAAACTTATAAAATACCTGGAACAAGAATGGAGTGTAGCAGAGAACAAGTCCGTCCGGTTGTCTTTTGATGTTCAGTTGGATGAGACGTAGATTGACAGACATGATCAAGTTTCCACCAGCAGAGTCCCCAACCATCACAATCTTCTCCCCGGTCCAACCAACGGCCGCTGGGTTGTTGATAATCCATGAGTATGCAAAAAGAACTTCCTCTGTTGGTCTTGGAAACGGGTTTTCAGGAGCCAGTGAGTACTCGACAGACACCACTGGACAATTTAATGCCTTGGCCCACTGACGCAGATATGTCTGAAATCATATTATCCGTAAAGATTTAATTTCAAAAGTAATGGCTACTTCATGAGACTTGCTTGATGTCGCTACGTAGCCACCTCCATGACAATGCAGAACCAAGTACCTAGATGGGGGATGGGTAGTCGACAACGCGGATGATGACATATTCTGTCTATGAACTGTGGAGAGGATTCTGTATTGAACAGGTCGTGGTCCTGTATGGGCTGATGGTTCAGGGACCATAACCGTTTCTCCGCTCTTCCCTTCCATTGGAATGGCACCGTCAAGTGGGATCTCTCGAAGTTCATTCAGAGCCATATTTGGGCAGAAGAACTTTGGCATGTTCTAAAATAACGTATCATTCAAAGACCCTTTTTGAAGCTTATACTTACATTGCTAAGCTCTGAAAGGTTCCAGAATCCCTTACAGAAATCGATATCTGCCTCTCTTGTCACTTTTATGATACGCTCCGCTCTTTGCTCAGGACTCAAAAAAAACCTTCCAGTGTTGATAAGTGAACCAATCGCACCATGTCCCTTCTCCCATGACAGACTGTAAGTGGCGAGAACAACTCCAATGATGCGGAAGATTTTGTTGATAGACGGCGAGAATTGGAAACCAATTGGACGACCAAAGAAGACCGATGAATCAAGTCTCTCCATGACTCGTAGGATTTCTTGATAGGTCTCGTAGTTACCGTCGAGTGGTGGGAATAGTGACCCTCTCATGTTCTTTTCGCTCTCGAGACACTGAAAATGAGAGAACATGAATGTCTCAAGTAGTCAGACGGAACTTACCAATGGAATAGACTTATTCAGGTAGTCGATGACAGTTGCATATGCTTCGAGTTCCTTGCAAAAGTGAGAAATCCGGAAGATAAGGTATCCCCTCTGCTCGTAAACTGCTTTTTGCAATGAGACAACATGAAGAAGTGTGGTGTCACAGATACATATGAGGCTTCTGAAAAAAAAGACAACCGTGAGATTATTCATGGTTATCAATCGTGGGAATATGTATCATTATAAATTGAAGTAGAGATTTCAAACACCAATGATTAATCTTCATTTTTCTTCTTGAATATCATGTGCTTTCTTTTTTTGTTTCCTCTTTTTTGTTTCGTTTTTTTGTTGTCTATTAGGCAAATGAAAATGTATTCTATTGTTGATATCCTTGACGACGGTAATCCTCTATATTTCCCTTTTTTCCAGTTTTGGAAGAATAGAAATTTGAATACACGTCAAACTAGACGCTTTTTTCTGGCATTTCGCTTGGTTGAGCGAAAATATATAACATAAATGACCAACTGAGCAGATGAAAACTGAACACGGCAGAGAACGTTGCAAAAGTTGTTTCTGTTTTCTGCAACCAGAATAGAACGCATATTGTTACAAAAGAATGAGAGGAGACTAAGAAGGAAACATTTCCGGTTTATTCTTTGGTTTTTCATTAGTCCGTGTGTCCACATCAATTTGATTAATTAAGCAGAAAACATGCGTAAAAGAAAGTAAAGAGCAAGTGGTGACTTTTTGGACAGCCGCTTTGTTCCCTTACAAATATGATTACTCACCTGTAGCCATTTCCCGGCGTTTTCTCGTCGTAATCATATTTTGGAGCAACTTCCTGGAGCTTCTTGATGTTACCTGAATATGCAATTGAGATGACGGCTAGAAAGAGATAATCTTACCTTTCAAAGTTTCAATTGCAGTTTGTAAAACAGTCTGAACAACTGGCATCCGCTCGTTGTAACCGCCCGATTGTGCGAGTTTTTCGAAATGCGTTGCATTGTCCGAACACAGCTGTAATCGAAACAAGTTATTGCATTTGCATACATCATAGTTGTGTCGTAAACCATACACGCACTCACATAAAACCATATAAAATCGGATGGAATTTCGATTCACAGTTTTTTTTGTTTGACCACAACACGCTGAACTACGCTAGGCTACACCTTTTCTCATCTTCTGCTCAGGTGCTCTCGAACTTAAGCAAACAAGAGATACCATGAATTACTACGAAATACATGTTTGAAAAACTACGGCTACAGTATACAGTTTATTTTCAGGAATGCTACAGTTGAAACTGTTTACTTCTTTTCAGAAGCTTATTGTTCTAGAACGAATTTTAGAAATACATTTGTTAGATAAGAGTTTGCACCTGACAAAGAGCAAAGTTTCCGGTTTTCCGGTATCTCCACTGCCTACGCATACCTGTACAATAAGCTCCAGAATAGCACATCGATCCACTGATAGCCGTCCTTTGAGCTTCTGACGACGTTTGTGAGAACCTCCAGAATCTGTCATTATTCGAGCGACCCAAGTGGTTCTAAAGTTACCTTGCAATTTTTTGATGATAACAATACGGTTGATAACGCGTCGGCACACAGTACGAAATTTACGCTTAGGCATAGTTATTCAGAGAATATTTTCCAGAATAAGGTAAGATGAAGTAGAAGGAATGAGGACAGAAGTAGTCCTTGAGGTGAGAATGAAAAGCAAGAGCGCTTGATTTGGGGGCGGGCTCCAAGAGCAGTCCTGCGGCGCGAGAGAGGAAGAGCGAGAGACGCGTTCTGGCAATACTCTCGGATAGAATCGTCGCGCCAGGCAGCCTGCCGTTTTTCTACACTGTTTGTGTTCATTGATTCTAACAGTTTGACGTGAATTTTACATATGCACAACTACAATCACAACTGTAATAGTTACTATCATATGAGAGTAGTAAGTGATCAAAAACCTAATTTAATAAAGATTAGAAGTCATAAAGTTTGCCTCACTTGTCTCAAAAATTATGTTCTAAAAAGGAAATAGAACAAAGGTCAAAACGTCCAGAGAATTTTTTGTACGTGATCAGGTTTCGTCACGCATTGCCAAAAATGGCAACAGCAACAAACGACCAGTTTATCCATTTTCATTCAGCACCCGCGCAGTAGCCGTCCATTTATGCATGATTTTCGACAATAAAACCAAACCAAAACTATTCGTCATTCCCAAATCGCGCTTGAAACGGATCTTTAGAGGTGGTCTCAAAAAATGATCTTACGAAGTGTTTTTGTGGGGGTGGACGGGTGTTTAGAAAGGGGTCGAAAAGGAATTCATATGAGAGATTACCACACATTTCTTCTGTGAAAAATGGCTTCAAAAGTGAGACGTCGCGGAAGTTAGCAGCAAAAAAAATGAAGGATTGCAAAAGGGAAAATGTTGGATGGAACAGCTGGTGGCAACACTCGTGCAAATATACAAATAAAAAATGAAAATGCTCAAGTTCCGAATCATTCGATGGTGGCTCGATGGATGGTAAACTATGCTCGCAGTACAATAGATAGAACATTGATATAACACGAAATTGCACGCGTCATCACACTACTGATACGGTTTTCGTCAAAATTGTGATGGATGGTGGCGACTGAACCGAATATAACCCAAAATCTGGTTTTGAGTGACCATAGTATAAGCTAGTGTGTATGGAGTCTAAGTGATCAGTGTACGAATTTGAACAGTAAATTCCTTACGCGCGTATCATATCAATTTTCATTTCAATTTCTCGTTCACGTATTTCTGTTCTTTTCTCTGCAGCGTACATGCATGCCAATTCGTTATTCTGATACTAATCTTGTTCATTTGAATTGAAAAGAACGGGAGGGAGAGATACGTTGGATTAGATTATGAGAAGGGATATTTGGAGAATAGTTCTTTGTAACTTATTTGACAAAAACTAACATTTATACTATGCGCCCTCAAATCTAATAACATGAGAAGGAACAAAAATTACACAAACGAAAAAAAAGAACAAGCTGAACTCACACCAGTCGTATTAAAACGCATTGGACTGTTGGAAAACCGATGAAACAGGTCACACCCTGCGTGCGTCTTTGCGTATACCGGATTTTCGGCCCTCCGCAAACACTGCTACGACATTTTACACTCTTTCGGAGGGGCCCTCTCACTGTCCTCACTCCTCATTTTTTGTGAGGGCCGCACAGTCTGAGGTCAATATGTAATTGTGTCTAAGTCTCTTACTCTCGACATTTCTCTTTTTTATTGTGTTAATGATCGCCTCAACTAAACACATAATGAGTAGGTTAAGATCCGACGTTCTCTCGTTTTGCCATGACATGCACAATAAGATAGATGCCGACGGCGACAAAGCTGATGGCGGCCATGAGAAGCCAAACGAAACCCTGCAACTGAATGACTAATGAGAAAGGCTCTCCGAAATGCTTAACTCGCCTGATACCAGTCTACAGTAGCTATGTAAATGTTTTGAAGAACTAAACTTTGTGCTATTCCTGCAAGTTTTTGTGCAACCGAACTTATTGCATATGCCTTTCCAATCTGAAAACAACCCAGTACCGGATATTATTCTCATTTCCTTTTTTGTACCTCATCCGGCTCTACTATACATGCCATAAATGTATATGACATTGGGTTGAGCAATCCGTGAAGACTTCCAGGTGCTAAACTTGCAAATATCATCCACGAGGCCTGAAAGGATTACTGATTCGAATCAAATCAGAGGTGTTTCTTCAAGCATCCGGCCACATATCCGGTATTCATGTTTTTCTGCCCGTTAATCTTGTCATGAATACGGATTAGTGGAACTGATTCAAATATTCTATCAAGATGGTGGAAATTTCGAGATGGAAAAAGGGCAAAGACTGACCTGAGCCAATCCAATCATGAGCACACAGCCAGCCATGCTCAAAATGGCGAGAGAGATTATGAAGGTGTCACGGAAATGACAAATGCGCTTGAAAAACAACATTCCAACAGCCATACCCACAATTTCTGAAAATAAAATTTTTACTTGAGTGTCAGGGGACAGAATGGAACTAACGGACGATGGGTCTCCATGATTTGTAGTCTGCATAAGTGTTAGTATCCCACTTGAACGGAGGTAATCTTACATATGTACCCAAGAGACCTGAAGTGTATTTGGTTTATTATTTTGAGCTTTTTGAGCTTTGTGATTTTAGAAGTTCTCGTTGACGTGCAGTTTCTTGACCAATTTTAGTCTACCCGTCAGTTAGAGTTTCAAACAAACAACATGAAAATTAGCTTCGTTTGAAGACAGAATGTCGCGGAGATGTGAAAGGCCGGAAAGAGATCGAAATAACTTGCCCACGCAGTTTCCGAACGAATCTTCTTCTGAGGAGAGCTCTCAGCTGACTACAAATGATTTCACTTGAAGGGTCCAAAACTCAGATAGAGTCATTATGATATTCAAAATCACATGACACATTTTTCATAGACGTTTCTTGTTTTTCATATCTCAGACAACATTTGTAGATGAAATTGTACCTTTTTCTTCTCCCCATACAAACTGATCCAGGAAGTTGGCAGCAAAACAAAGATAAAGGAACAACCGACGGTGTCCAGCTCTAGGGAGCAGGAAAATTTTAGCGGCATCGTAGAGGGAGACAAAAGAAATTTTGATAATATCTATTACAGATCTGAAATGGTTAGAGATATAAAGTTAGTAGTTTTTGCAACTTACTGTTTCTCAATCGCAATTGGTATTGGGACAGATGCAAAACTCTGGTTTTCAGCACTCTCAACCGTAGATATGGTATCGTTTTCTTTCAGCAAACTATCTTTTGTGACTGGTTTCTTCTGTTCCAACACCAATAGAGATACCAGAAAAGTTAACAAGTATCCTCCTGCAAATATCGCTTTTGAAAGTGTAAAAGTATTGAAAACAAACCTTCTGCAATTATCATAACAGTGGGCTTCGAAGTCCATTTTACCAAATCTTTGACAAATCGAGACGCTACAAATGACCCCAAACTGAAAAGAATCGACACAACGACCATTCGATAAGATAACTGAAATAAGTGTTATATGCTACCAGTCCCAACTGTGTCACCGAAAAGTACCGTTATTTTATCTGGGAACTCATCGGCAATGTATGCGTTGATACAACTCATTGTCAGTAGAAAATCTCCTAGAAATCCGGTGATTACTGCTGTAGGATATGTCCAGTTTAATGACCAATCTGTGTTTTCATCCCACATCAGAAGATTCACTGAAGTATTTTATCAGTTTTCTCTCTTCTGTTCAGAAATCATAGTGATCTTACTCGCATTCGACACCAACACACTAAGAATTCCAATGAGCATGGGATATTTCCTTCCGCGATGATCACTATATCCTCCTGCAAAAAAGTGTGACTTCCACGAAATGGCAATAAGGAATTTTGGATCTCACCATAAATAATTCCAAAGATGCAAGCGATTGGCAGGTTTATGTATTCATAGTAATTGTCCCACATCACCATCTTTTTATTATAATATTTGTCAAGATCTTTCCCATGGATGTCTGGCGGAGCTGGATAATATCGTTTCATTTTGCCTTCTTTCAGAGCGGGGGACACAATTCCGCTGAAATGAAAACTCATAATCGGGAGAAGCAAATCATTTTGTTACTGATCTTATGAGAACAGAAACTTCAGAAAACTCTTGAACGAACTTGCAGAATATGAAATTTGGGTTTCTAGGGACCGTTTTTAACAAAAGTTTCATTCTATTTTTGGTATCTTAAGAGATAACAGATAAACTTATCAAGATTTAAAATAAAGATAACTGGTAAACTCACACTGCAGTGTTGCATGCTGCCAGCACGAACATCAACGGTTCCACTGTGATTTTCCAACTTTTGATCCGATCTCGTACATCAGTCCAAAATCCCATGTTTGTTTGGTTTTTCTGAAACGAAACTTCATAAGAGAAACAATGAAACGTGCATATATGGCAGAAAGATAAGGTATCAGTTGGGAGAAAAAATCAATCAAGGTTTTGCTCGTATGAACTCTTCTCTAGATAACTGTTTCTGTTGATTTAAACAACTATTCATAGAAACTAACACCTTTCGCTACAAAATTCATTTTTCAATGATTATTTTCGAACATTAGCGATCAACTTTAGACGCAAACAGACAAAAATGCTCTCGTAATGTTTGCCACACACATTAATTAATCTCTATTGATTTTCTCACCTATACATTGAGGGTAGAAGAGTCGCAGTTACCTCTGGTCGAATAATTACTCCGTTCTCATTCGATGTCTGCAGATTGAATGCGTCTGACCTCTTGTTTTCGAAAACTGAATATGTTGAAAACTGGTTCTTTCCTATTAAGTTGTCGTTCAATTTCCTTGTTGCCGAATTTCAACCTTCACATGTTTTATCAGAACAGACTTCATTTTTGAAAAATACATAATGTAAATTCACATACATTTTTGGTCAAATCTCAAGAGAAATATAGATAAAACGGATCATGTCCCAAAGCTCAAATAAGTTTTGAAATATTGACAAGAATAGTGGAGGAGAGAGAGGGAGGGAGAGAGAGAAGGGGAAAACACGGTCAACACAATACAATTGATAGTTTCATACAATTTGTTGTTAACCACTAACCAAAGAGAAAAATGAGAAGATAGTTTGACATTGAGTTCAGAGTTTTTAGAAAAAAGAAAAACAGAGGAATGTTATAGATTTACAGTCAATATCATTTTAAAATTATCGTCCGATATGATATTCTCTGTCTTCGATCTCCAATTCAGCAGTTGCTGCATGTTCTCCCTTTTGTTTGTGTGATCCGAAGGCGAATGCAAGACAAGCGACCAAACTGGTGAAAATTGCCCCCTGAGCGAGACGTGTGGAGTATCCCATCTTCTTTCCCGCTTCATAGTCGAATTCTCCGTTCTAAAAAATAGAATCATTAATCTTGAGATTAGAGACATGTTTGTGTCACAAACCCGGGCGACAGCAGTGTTCCATTCATTGATGCTGCTTGAGAGGATTTCGATAGCTCCGAAAATGCACATAACTGGAATAAAAACATGGATTGTTCATGTTACAATAATTAGTTGCATGACAACAATAGTTTTCATTGTTCTGGAAAATTTAAAGTTATTAGTCCCCAGTTTTCAGATTTGCGACAGCTCAGTTTCTTCGAACAACATGTCTTGTCCCTGTTTTTGACATACATGTTTTCTTTTTCCCTCGACTAAACCTCATGGGAAATGCGTTTTCTTTTCTCTTTCTGAAATAAAAGAAAAAACATCTCGTACTTATCCGGAAGTAAGAACCTCTCGTTGACAGGAACCTAGTTTATGTCTCTTTTTAATACTCTGAGTGCAATCAAACAAAAGTCACTGCCAACTGTTCATCTTACAACTTCCGAAGTCTAGATTTTATCTCTTTCGATTTTTTACAGCATTTTTATCATTCTGTCTATCTCTGGTTAAAGGCTTTGCAAGTATCTTGTCTCCAGTTCTTCAAATGAAAAGAAACACATGACGCTCATGAAAGTTGACGGACAACTCAATTTTGACAAGAAGTTGATGAACAATATTTATCTTTCCTCATCGCTTGACTGCAAAAGTTTTTTTTTTTCGAAAATTAGAAAAACGGGAAGACAAGAGAAAAAACATATTTTCCTGAGCCGTGAGCCCTATTATTATTGCTTTCGAGCGGGCTTTTGTTCTCTTTCAAATTCATTCCACATGTTTCTTCCCACTCACCAACAACAAGATATAGAGCAGCTACCATTCTCTTGTACATGTAACGATGATGATAGAAGGTGTATATGGCCAAAACGTTTGTGCACAGAAGAATCACTGCTCCGATACATCCGAGGAAAGCTTGGGATCGGTAGAAGTCTGAACATAAATGCATGGATTTTGTGCGGTTACTTTAAAATTCAGCATTTGCAACATGAAACTGCTATTTTTGGTCAATTTGCACTAAAAACACTAAAAATAAACTCACGTTTCAAATTGGTATCCGCAAGACGAAGAATGTTCTCTGGCGGAGCTGGGAAGTGAGGGATCCATTCAACTGAAATATTTTTGTTATGAACAGTTCAACAGGAAAAGAATTTCCAGCTTCTACTACACATTCCCATAGAATTCAGAGAATGCCCACTCTGTCTAACCTGTGATCTTCTTGAAATTGTTCAGAGTCCGGTATTCTCCCCAGACCCCTAGATCCACATGAACTGGTTGGTATTCGGTGTTAAGGAAATCAATTGTCGCCCATTGCGTTGTCGCCAACGCGGCTACCAATAACACGACACCGATCTGTAATTGAATTGTGTTAGTTAAAACAGACACGCGATCTAATTGTGTTTTCTTCCGAATTCTATGACTCTTTCTATTGAGGAATAAGAATTTTTCATGGGCTCTCACAAATGCTGTCTATCGCATGGGAGAGTAATGATGAAGAATGCAAATTTTTGATTCTAGATGCTTTGCGAAACGCATAATAAATAAAAATGACTTACCCATGCAAGGAGTGTCGCAAACGCCATGATTCTTCGTTGCCAGATGATTGCATGGTAGGAGTGCATATTGAGCACTTGACTGCCACGCAGCTCTACTGTCTTGTCAATGAGCTCCATGGCTTCAGCCTCGTCACCTCAAAACAATCACATCTTTGTTTCTCTTCTCACTCAGTCTCTAGTACTTTACATCAAAGAGAAGTTAAAGTCTCTCGATTCACTATCTTCTCTGGTCTCGATTCTTAGTGCAGACCCGTCATCGAGAGTAAAAAATCAAAAGAAAAAGAGCAGAGAGTAGCGGATTGAGCTAGATTCGCATGAAAAGAAGAAGATATATTCTTGAAGATGCACCGTTTAAATGAGAAAAATAAACAGAGAGATGAAGTTTAGATACGAAATCCATGAAGTTCGTGGAGTGGCTGGAGCATTCAATGCATCGTTTCTTGTCTTGAAACACGTGGGTGCTATTGTTTTCTCCAGGAAAATATCATAGGGAAAAGTCACAAGACATGATTATTCGATTTTTAAAGCATGTTCCAAAACATTGTCAACTTGAAACTAGTCTCCTTAGTTTTGGTCTCTAGAGACCAAACATGAATATTAATGTTTCCCCCTCTTTTTTTAGTTTAGCTCCCTCGAATCTAAGTTTTGTTCTCAGAAAATTCTGATTCATGTAATTGAATTATTGCAGCTGTTATAAGATGTGATTAGTGTAGGCACTTGAACATTACATGCTACGTGGGAACATGAAAGTGTACCGCTAACGAACAAGATGAATATAAAATTTTTGAAGGGGGTGAGAGAGAGAATATGAAGTTGATTGAATGGTTGGTGCGACTCGGTGAGAAACTGGGGTGAAAGATTAAAAACAAAAGTATTTAAACCTAAGTTCAAGTGTTCTAAAATCAAAGAGGAACCAATTTTCAAATTAGTGATATTTGAGAGAATGACTCATTATTCTTATAAGAATCTTTATCTCTTTCTTATCCCGCCTACTTTCAAAAATCTCCTCCTTAGAAACAAGGAAGCTCGACGGGGGATTTTTAATGTCTAATTTGTTTGAACAACTTACTCAAATAAACTTCAAACACTTTTTCTCACACCAATTGTACTCGAATTTAGCTAAGAAATGATGGGAAAATAGCAACATGTGGAAGAAGGAAAAGCACATGTGTGACCACTTATTTGTTCGAAAAACATATTTCTTGACCTGCACATGCAGCACAACTTTTATGTGAGCCACTCAGTCAAAACTATGGTCCCAACCACCCTCTTGTCCTCTTCTCTTTTTTTTTTTGATGAGAGATAGCAATAAGAATAAAATATGCAACTATAAAAAGAGCCAGTGCTCAATGAGGCTTCATCAGGCCAAGCAAAGAATGAGCGCTCTAAAAGCTCATAGAGAGAAAGAGGTCAACTCAAAAAATCTGGAAGCTCTGAAATACCAATCATCAAAAATCATGGGTATTTTGAACGAAGGATGAAAAATGAAAATACGTCGTCTACATGTTCAAATATTTTTGCTCTTACTCTCGTCTTCCTTGAGCTACACGTGATTCCACTACATTTTTTTCCCACAATCTACCTCATAGCACTCAAATGAATAAATAAAAAATCGACAGGAAGCTAAACTAGAATTGAATGGATGAGATGCGGCTTCCCAATAAACTCATGTTAACTTCGAGTGATCCGAGCAGTGGTGGTAAAATATCAGAGAAAGAGTCGATGACAGAAATAGTGTAAAATCGGAGATGAGCCAATGAGAACTCGGCAACAAGCTTGAGAATGAGGTCAACGCTTTTGTTTATTTTATCGGCTTTGCGATGAATGAGTTCTCTCTTCAATCTAGCGCATTTCAATGCTACTTGAGAATAGCAATCGTTTCACATCTCAAAGAATACGAATAAGGAAATTAGAGAATTGATTGACGACAGCTGAAGATGGAGCATCTTTTCAATTTTCAAATTCTCGAATTTCCAAAAGCTTCGATTCTGAAAACTGAAAAGAAACAAATCGGAGGGTCAGAGGAAGCACACCGAGAGCACACGCGGTGTCATAAATTAGGATTAGAATTCAGAATCTGTCTCTTGTGAGCCACACTCTTAAGACATTGCTCTCAGAAGGAGACACTCAAATTGCACTAAGCAGATGATACATTGAACCGTTCGCCCCAATTTGCCGTTCTCTTCATCAAAACAAAACAAGATACTTAAAAGAAAGAGCTCAGACACAAATACTGCGATTAAGTGAGCAGATCTAAAGATAAACGTGTGACTCCTCTTCCTCTCTCCGCGCGGAGAAACAAGGCCAAGTGTTGTGCGAAAAGCACCCTGCAAGCCGGTTTCTTTACGCACTAAGGACCTCTTCCTGTGTTGTTATACACTAGATCTCAGCTCCTCCTTTTTCCTTCATTCTCGCTGTCCTTATTTTCTTTTGTTTTTAGTTTTCAGCCTAATATTGAGGTCTCACATATATCTTCAAAGAAGGAAATTGAGAACGGGAGGCGCACGAAAACTGCCCACTGTCTCGGATTTTCGGTGGATAAATAGTAAACAGAGGCCGGAATCGAGAATGGGAATGGACTGAAAGAATCAGTAAACAAATGAAAACTGAGAAGAAAAACTGAGGAACTTCTCAAATTGGGATTGGTATCTGGTATCCATATTTTTACTCTCATGGGGAATAAGTTTTCTTTGTTCTACTCTCCCGTTTTTTACTAGGAAGAAATAAGAACAAAGACTTCTTATTCTTTGCGTGCTGCTATTTGTCACTTTGAGCTAGTCAAAACTAGAGGACAGAAAGAACAGAATTCTTTTTGTACTTTCTAGACACTCTTGGAAAGAAGAAAAGCACTAAAAACTCAAAATTTTAAAGAGATAAACAGTGAGACTCACGAGTTTTTGGAGAGCTCACAAAAAATGTTTGTGAAATATCGAGGTGTTGGGAAGAGGTGTGAAAAGCATACGTGGCCTAGTTTCTATAGTAGCAAAAACACTTCAGAAGCTTGTGACTATGTTTTTGTGTTTTTGAGTCGCTACAAAGTTGCTAGGAACACGGTGAATCGGAAGTAGGAACAAATGAACCACATCATGCAGACATTCAAAACACATGAATTCAAGAACCGGGAAAAGTTGAAAGAGCTGGAAAAAGTTGTATGGTTAGAAGAAGTTTTTTTGTAATTAATGTAATCATACTTTTTATTAGTTTTGATATAAATCACTCCAGAATCCATCCCATTAAATTCATTTGTCTTTGTCAGTATATGCATATGTATACTACTCTGCTCAACGAACATCCCCTTCACAACGTTTCGGATAAAGATGACGAAGCTTTTTCTCTTTTTTCTGAAAATATTCCCGACATCTTCTCTTTTTTCCGATGCACTCTCCCTAATGAGATATTCAACAAGAGTCCTCGAATCGAGAGCTGGTGCCAGATATCGTCTTCGTGCGGAAGAAAAAGTAGATAAAGAAGAATAATTTTCTCCGTCACTCAACGAATCTAATTTGTGTTCTGTAAGTCACAATTACTTCGTCAAGCTAAAATTATTCTTCATTCGCTAACCGTAAACGATATTTGAGTTGACAGCGTGTTTGAAGCATGATTTTTCTTTACATTTTGAAAAAGGGGCTAGAGGGTGACTGTTTTTACCAGAAGATTCCCTAATTTTGTTCATTTCTAGTCTTCCAGTTTTCTATACGAGTCGTCTATTCTTTGTTATTTTCACTATTCAAAACCAACCGTCGTCGAAGGTGTTTTGATGGAAGGCACACCCTTCTTTTCTCTGAAATTGCCTGCTGTCACGCACTTTTTCAATTTGGCTCAGTAGCACAATAAGAGTCTTTGTTGTTACTTACATACACAAATTTTTCAGTCGTTTCTGACACTCGGTGTTACAGTTTAAACTTAGCTAACTAACGGCAAGTTTATAGTTGAGAAACTGAAAAAGAGATGAGACAACAGGAGGAAAAAAGAATGGAATGACCATAGAACATTGTCCCAAACATGCGAAAGAAATAGAAGACAGAAAAATGGAAAAAGAGGCTAGCTAACTTTTAGAATAGCTAATGACCCCATAAAAAATAAAACAGCTCGAAAGACCAATTTGAAAATAAATGATCTTTTACTCTTTTTTCTATTTCAGAAACTAATACCCAGAATCTAATTATTTCGAATAGTCACGTAAGTAGAAGCTAAAGAAAGCGGAAGAAAAAGCTAACCGGATAGTTCGAAGAATGAAACACAATTTCGTAGTAGAAATCCTAAACCATTGAAACCCTTTCTCTCAGTGCAGAAACATGATATGATGTGAAAAACGTTAACATCACTTTCTTGGTCCCTCCTTTTTACACGAAAGGTCTCTTTTTCACTCACCTTCTTCAACATCTTCCAGTGGTGTGGGGTTCATTGTTTGTCGTATTTGGCAAATGTATTAGAAAGGAGTCAGTGAGGCAAAATGAAGAAAGAGAAGAGGGACATCTGCAAGTCGGCTTATATCAACTCGTTACCTTGACAACAATCCGATTTATTCACCACGCCCCAGTACAAGACAAATCCGATGTTCATTCAATTCTGCGTCAAACAAAAAGATATTATATACATAATACGAGCAAATCCCCCTCTTGCCGGCTCACGATACCTCTTATTTTGGACGTTTCTAGATTAAAGACAATTGCAAATGGAGGGAGTCAAGGCAGAAAAATAATTGCAGCCTAATGCGAAGAGGGCAGAAGGTGCTCGTTATAGGCGTCACGCTCATTGCATATGAATTACGTTTTCGGTGAGTTGATCGAGGCGGAAGGGGAAGCAAAATATGGGACAAACCGAACCATTAAATGAGAAAACTAATCACGGGGAAATGGAACAAGACGTGTACACCGACGGACACTATGGAGCCATATGTTAATGAAAGCGGATCAATGTCTCGAATCCGGGCTACGCTTTCTGTTCCAATTTCTATCTCTTTCCTTTTCCTCTTTATTCTGCCATTCACGCCCATCAGCTTACTGACAAACCAATTTTTATTCGTCCAATTTACATCTGCATTTCCATCCCTTCATCTCATTCCTTTTTTATTTTTCGAGCATTCTCAACCACCCCGAGGCAAAAAAGGAAAACGGGAAGAAAGGAGGAGGCGTATATCGCAATTCCTATTCCAATTTCTCGCCTAAAGCCAACCAACCAACCCATTTTCTCTTCACCAGCTCTTTTCAGAACCTCTCATTTTCTTCTCACGAATACATACATACACGCACACAGAGAATCACGCCAGTGTACTAAAAATATGTGTTCCGTCTTCTACGCCATTCAGTTGTTTTCAGTGTGTTACATACATATCATTCATATTTTCTTTTCTTTTCTCTTCTTTCCGCACGACCCCTTCGTCTTTCCTCTTCTTTGAATATCTTAAAGCTTTTCATATGCAAAACAAGAAATTATAATTATAAGGTATTGTGGAGTAAGAAGGGTATGTATAAATACTACACCGTATCTTTTTCTTTTCTATTGACAATGATTACGTGTCATCGACAGAAAAGAACACATTTAAAAGTTTTGATGATGTAATCGTAAAACCGCGCGCAGCGAAGCCACGTTTTTTAGTGCAGAAAGCAAGCATTCGAACTTTTTTTCCTTTCAAAAGAGTAAAAGCTTTTTCCCTATTTTTCTATTCTTGTCAGCTCAATTATTCTGATTCCAAAGTAAGTTAACTTGTTTTTATCTGATATTCTAAGTAAGATCTGAATCATCATTTTCTTGAACAAATCCGCATTATATGGAATGTGGATTTGTGTATCCGCATCGAATCATCATCACTCAAATCCTTGCATTTTCCGTCGTACTTTTTTTTCCTTCTTCTTTCCACATCATCCTTTTTCCTTTTTAGTCGTATATTTTCCAATTCACCTGAGCGGAGCATTTATGTGGATACACATATAGCATGTCAAAGAGATATATGTATCGTAAAAGTGTGCATCTTCTCTTTTCTCTAAGACGTCGTAAGATACATCATCTTTTTCTTGATCCCCATTTTGGACACTGCCATGACAACTCCGAATCGGATCTGCGGATGTTGAACCCCTCAAAATATAGAAAAGAGCATTATTTTGTTCATACTTCCTCGTCTGACTTTTTGCCACGCTCTCTTTCTTCCCGCCCTTTTATTTTTCAATGCTTCCCCTATACGAATAGGCTCACGCCAAGCTCCTACGCCCATCTCTTCCTCTTCTCCTTTCCTCTTTTTGCTCTGATGAAAAACATTTTCAATTCCATCTACTCATCTGGAGAAACAAGACACATCGTTATAATTGGTTTTCACATGCTACGCTCTCACATGGAATAGTTTCGAATCTTCGGCAAAAAAAAGAACTTCGTTGCACTTTTCTTGCGAAAAATCTCCGCTTTTTTCGAAATTTTTGTAATCTTACAACAAAATCTTTTTATACCATTTTTCAATTTTTCTCCATTGTCAGGCACTTGTTCTTCGACTCCTTTGATTTGTTATCTGGTCCGTCTTTCTAGTGCCGACACTTGACGCACAATCAATATTTTTCAATTTTCGCAGTACATATGACGTCCCCGTTAATTTTTCATTCGATTCAATTTCACCTTTTCTTTTCTATTCTGAGGTTCATCTGTCATAAAAAAAAAGAAAGCGAAATACAGAATGGGAAAATCAAGGCGAAAGAAAACCCGTCGTCGCGTCATTTCTGTTCTCTTTTTCTACCTCCTTTCTTCCTTTTTCATTTCAAAAAAAACGTGTCTCTTCCTCTCACTACACTATTTTTTCTTTTGTTGCGCGCGCACCAACTTTGTTATGAAAGTGTGCTCCATTGAGACTGAATACTTATATGATCCCTTTCTGTTTACTGGTTACTCTATCGATTTTCATTTTCAGTGCTCATTTCTCATTAAGCTTCCCCCAAGTTTTGGCAGAAATTCTTTAAAATTGTTATTTCCAGTGGTGATGGACCGATTGTTAAAATGAATAACAAATCAGACAAATCGGTGCCTCCCGGCAAATCAGCAGAAGGTAATTTCACGTTGTGACGTGCTATTTCTTCCGTTGCTGTCTTGTCTTTCCCTTCCGTGTGTTCTTTCTGATAGTTTCGTGTAGCTTTTGAAAAAAAGGGATTATCTCAATCTGAATCATTTTTCGACGCGGCAGAAAACGAACGGGATGGTTGGTATGTGTGAGAGAGAAAAGGGAGAGTGAAAAGTCGAATGAAAATGAACGCAATGATGATAATCATGAGAAAATTGGTGTGTTGGCAAATCGATTCGTTTAGTTACCCAATCAGTTTATTGTGTATGCTTCCTCTAGTTAGTTTTTTTGGTTGTAGAACATTTGAGAGTCTTCATTGTGCCGTGTGTTTACATTTGACCGTCACAAACATCTGACATTCTGCTCAGTCTTCAATATTTCTTAGCTATTCAACTTCCTCATTAAAATAGTTAATCATAACTTAGTAAAGTTAATAGATATTCTGTTCTGGCCGACGCTAAACTGGCGGAATGTTTTCAGGTAATCCTAAAGCTTGCTTGTCACTTGATTTGATGAAAATCAAGAAAGAACCATCTTCTGACTGGTATTCCGCTGACGAAAGAGGTAAGTCTTCCTGGTTGTTGACTATTAATAAGAGCAGTCATATTTGCAGACGAAAGCGAACAACCATCTCCCAGTGAACAAACTTATCCGGAAGTGAAATTGGGTAGAATGCGTGCCTCTTCATTCAGTAAGTGAACAACTCCAAATTCCCAAATATACCCCCATTACAGTTCCAGACTTTGATTACAAACGTGTCAGTTTCATAAATGCTCACTACACTTCCAAGGATAAAGTGTGCGTGTGGAATGATCAAACCGGTCAATCAGTTGTCGTGGCGAGCAATCAGTCAACACGCGATGCACTCAATTCTCTCAGTATGAGAGATTCAGAAGCAGAGCGAATGGAGATAGCAACCAGGATATCATACAAACGGATTGAAGATCGAACGCCACAAGAAAAAGAGACACTACGGCAATATCATGCAGAGTATGCTTCAAAACAATTGGCAATCAAAGCGAGAAACGAACCTTTTTGCATCACTCCTCCTCCTATCCCTCCTCCACCTACTACTAGAACGAGAAAGAGGATAGAAAAGGTCCAACAGACGTTCATTGACCCTGCCAACATGACTTCCGAAGAAGCACAAGCTATGTTTTACACGTATTTGAATTATACTCAACAGAACAAGGAGAAAGTGCATTCCTTCCTTACTGAGGACCATCAACTGAAACCTTTCATTCGCCAACTGAAGAAGAAGGCCGTGTCTGAGGCAAAACCAACAACCCTTGCTCCCACACCAATTAACAGATCAACGAATGCTACTGCTACAGCAATTATAACGGAACCCTCAAAACCAGTTTTGCCACCTAAGAGACAATATAACCGGAGCTACTTTGGAATTTCTCGATTCTTAGACATCAGCTCGTCTGAGAGCAGTTCATCATCGTCGAGTCCAATGGCAGGGAACGTTCACAAAGAAGGAAATTTTGGACGAGCTATTGCAACAAACGGATTACAATCTCTCTCCATAAGTGATCAATCTAAAAACAGTCACATGACGCAAGGAGGGGTTAATCTGGGATCTTCTGTGAACAACGTTGCCACACCTGCCGCACTTGTCATTAACGACGTGTCACTTCCAATCCCCCCTGAGACTGTACAGCGAGCAGTTGTTTTCAACGTTGACCGACCTATGAAAATTGAGCCCCGGCAGATGGCGGTGCCTGTACGTCCGAGTCTCGTTGACCAGGCTCGTAAATTGGAAACGTCACCTGTTCTAAGAAGTAAAAGTACTCCAATCGTGCGCAAAGACGAGGATCTCATTGCATTTTTAAGAGAACCATTGGCATTGGCTAAGGCGGCCGAAGAAGCAGCACGTAGAAAGAAAAACACGGAACCAAAACCGAAAAAACCAACAAAACGGAAATCTCGTCCCAAGAAAGTTGTTGATCGTCGCACTCAACCTCGTTCTGATTCCATGGTGACAGTGAATCTCAAGAAAGTAGTGAAAATGATAAAAGCCGCAAAAACGCCACGTTCAAAATCGACACCATCTAGTTTATCTGCCGAACTCCGTCAAATGAAGGCTCAGAATTCCATCTCCCGCAACCACGTGGATAATCCACCGTGTTAGTTCACATGCAATGATTTGTGAATGTTGTGTTTGAAGATGCTCTGAAAAACTTATATCTAAGTAGATTCGGGATAGATTCAGTTTTTTGTCGCATTCTGCCTGTTGATTTTGGATATCTTTTGGGTTTTCGTTTGTTCTCTGTAGCTGTTTCATTTCTTCGAATATTATTTTTTCCGATCGGTGCGGTGATAACTCACTCTTTTTATGTTCTCTTCTGCCGTTTTCTTTTTCCTCGTGTCCTATTTGTCATTCACTCAACCCATACTTTTCTATTTTCATTTTTGCATGCACTTTCCATTTCTAAAAAAAAACTTTAAACTTTAAAATTATCTAATGAGTACCTATTATATTCACCCTTTCATGTCTGATTTTAATGAGCATATAATTTTGAATACGAATGGCCTTTTAAGCCGTTCATATTACTCTGCAACCCTCCAAATATTACAATATCTCTTCCTACCTAATGAGGCCCCTAATTAGCCACCATCAGCCATCGGTGCTACCCTCGGTACCCTTCGCCC
Organism: Caenorhabditis latens; assembly: GCA_002259235.3. Classification (NCBI taxonomy): domain Eukaryota; kingdom Metazoa; phylum Nematoda; class Chromadorea; order Rhabditida; family Rhabditidae; genus Caenorhabditis; species Caenorhabditis latens. The sequence goes on along the minus strand of CM056097.1, from coordinate 13,854,306 downwards.
TCTCTATGCAAATCTGCTCAGCGATGACGTATCAGGGTGCGTTGCGGTCGCGGACGCGGTCTCTTGCGCATACGACCCGAAGGGTCCGCTTGCGGAGGACGCGTCTTCTTCCCAAACCCCCCTTCTCCACCCCGTTGTGTGCGTAGCGTCGTGCGTCGCGTGCGACCTCAGAATTCCTGCCAAGTCGATTTTTCGCCGTTCGCGCGTTCTCTCCTAAAAACTTTTTCGAAATTCATGCATGTTCTCACTTTTTATGATTACTTCCCAGAGGACTAATATTCGTAAATAGGAAAAGAAGATAGAATCGATTTTTGAGAGAACAGGCAATAAAATCCCTCGTTGGCATTTATCGATTTTCGAGCGTTCGCTTTCTCTATAGGGAGGTCGTTGGGCAAAGGAGGTGTGATGAAGGTTATCACGTAGAACAATTCACACTCCATTCACATCAAAGAATTTTTTATCAGCTTTTCTTCCCTTTGTCGTATAGTAGTATAGAAACCTTGCATGAACTTCTTGCTTTTCTCTCGTTTTTGGGAATCCTTATCTTCCGATTCTTGTTTATTCTAAACATTATTTTTTCAGTAGAAAACCCCCCAACGGATTACAATCCGGTAAAGGGGTCACAATCAATTCGGGGTATCATCCGACTTGATATGTCCCTAGGACAAGCAATACACCAAGTACCCTTAGGAGCAGTCGCCGGACAATTACGAGTTCAGAAAGGTGAGATTCTATTTTCGAAGTGATCAAGATTTCAACTTTGCTTGTTCAGCATTATACGAAAAGATGGAACCTTTCAACGGAGTACAACCAGAATTCGCGCCAACACCGGAAATAGCGCCAACAACACTCGGACAGAATCTCACAGGAGGTAAGCTAAGTGTTTTCGAAGCCAGGTTTTTGGCGGGCGCCTTCTATTTATAAGATATCACCAACTAGTATAGTCGTCTAGCTTTCTATATAGTTATTGATCAGAAAAGAATGTGTGTTGAGCCGTCTGCCTAAGAAAAACAGAATACAATCCGCCATATTTTCCGCTCAGCGGTTTCTCGCGTGTTCTCTTTCATCATCGTAATAAGAAATAATTCCAGGTGTTCCCACTGTACCCGAACCTGCTTCAGTGCCTGAGAAGAAGCCGCCGCCAAAACGAAAGAGACCAACAAAAGCAGAGCGTGAAGCTGCAGGAATGAACCCAGTGGAAGAAAAACGTAAGTACTGGCAGCTCAATCCGTTTAAGGCTACGGTTAATCATCATGAAATGAATGGCTGAGTAACATTATGGAAATGAAAATCGACGAAAGCATTTTGTTTTACGACTCTCCTTCCCTTCCACTCGCTGTGCTCGTTTATCCTCGGGATTGGTACGGCGAGCGCGCTATTATCCATAATCCGACAATGCAGTGACATTTCCGTTCGTACAGCCATTCAACATCATTCTTTGCCCTATTTTACTCATAGTATGTTCTTTATGTTTTCAGCAAAGAAGCAGAGAGCGCCATCGAAAAAGAAGCTGGCAGAAGCAGCAGCAGCAATAGTTGAACATCATATGGTCCCTGCAAATCTACAGTATCCAGAGCACGCGGTTTTCCAACCACCGATTCAGCAACCTGCTCATCAGCCGCTGCCATCAATTAATAATTTGCTACCTCCGCTGCACAACAACCATATCCAGCAGCAGCCGCCGCCACCACCGCCGCCACAACAACAAAGACAAAATGGAGGAATGCAAGACAATATGATGGGTGGCTATGGATTTACGGATGGTACGTCTGAAATGAAATACACGTGGGGACTTTGTAGTTGTTGTTGACGCTGTCTGTCGGTATATCTATTCAACCACTACTACAAAGAGAGAATGAACTCACATGAATGAGCTGATAGTCAATAACACTTGCGCACAAACGATCGTTCAGAAGACAAACGGAGGGGTTAAGAAAACGAAAAAAAAACAGACGCGTTTCTTTTAATTCATAGTGTAACAAGACAGCTGCGAGTTCGCACATTCATTTTACGCACGGGTGGAAGGCGAACAGCTCGGTTGACAACTTTTCCATTTTCGAAACTTGTGGAGTCAGGGTGACGCTTCTTGCACTTTGTAAAGTTTATCAAAGCGCGAATTTCAGTCTCTCATTTATTCTCCCAACTGAGTGTCTGTGGTTATGAAAATTTTTAGTTTCAGCCAACCCAGGATCATCTTCCTCGTCTTCTTCGATGTATTCGCCATTTAACAACTATGCAATGAATGGTCCTCAAAATCAGGTTGAAAAGCACCCAAGTCGTAAGTTTCATCCCATCCAGTATCGAGCCTTTAAATTTCTCATACTTCCAGTTGCCTCAATGCTCAAACCGCTGTCATGTAGCTCAAAAATTGCTCCAAAGGAAACCACAAACAATAACCTCAATCAAGGATACCCGGTTAACCGACAGATGTATCAGCAACAAGCCAACCAGTTCTCAAATTTGAGCCAGCCTTATCCTCCACAAGCCGCAATTTATCCAGGTCAATCGACTTCTAATGAATACTACTCCGGATATGAAACGGCTGCAATCAAGCACTATCCATCGACGACTGACTTCCCTCCGCATTCGGTCGAAAGCCGTCAGTCGTGTCCCTCACGGGATTCCAACGCTCCGAACTCACATAATTCCAGTATGCCACAAACCCCGATCTGTAAGTTTAATTCTTGTAGTTTTTCATCATTACTATCATATTTTAAGCTCAACAATCAAACAATGGGTCTCTTCTCAATACGATGCCGGTAACCCACGACAACCAGTTCTCAAATGCCAACGGTCATACTATTATTGATGATCCCAGTAATGGATTCGATATGGAACAATATGCGAAAGATTATGGACTGTTCGGTCCAGAAAATGGAACAACTGATGTTCATCACGAATTCAAACTCATCTCGGATGTCCAGGTGGAAGGATTCTTCTCCGCGTCACTTGAAAAGGAAGACTCAACGAACCAAGCTTCGGGAACTTCCTCTCCGAACTCGAACAATTTGAATTCTCTCGGATCTGCTGTTTCCACTCCGAGCGATTCCCTTGGACACTTTTCTGATTCTGGACCGTCCACCCATCAAACTCACAGAGAGCAGTCAGTTGGAGCAGAGATGAACAGTCAACAGGCATACACCGAACCACAGGCAATCCGTGAACGTCATCCTTCCCAAGGTCCACCACAGGCGAATGGCTCTCTCCCAACTACAGTGAATCCACAAGGTGTCTCAAGAGGAAGCTCTAGTGAAGAGAAACAAGAAAGAAGCTATGCGGATGTTCAATATGTACCGAGTGTTCCAAAGCCTCCATCATTCCATGCACCGTCCCATCCACCACCATCACAGAACCAACGAGTTCACAGTGCTCCACCTCCTGGATATTCTGGTGGTCAGGACAGCATGCAGATGGCACAACATGCTAACAACGCAAACCGTCCACCTCCACCTGGATATTATGACAATCAGGGAAATACACAGATGCCTTCCCGTGATCGTTCCGTGCATGCCCCGTACCAAGGAGCCCAAATGGTAATAACATTTTCCCATAGTTATTTTAGTTATCAAAATGGTTTTCAGATGCAACCACCTGCTGGTTTCCAACAGGCACCGAACAACAGAGTCAACAGTGCACCACCTTCCGAATCTTCTGGTGTTCAAAATAACGTGCAGACGCAAAATGGTGGTTTTCATCATCCAACAGGATATCCAATCACCATTGTTGGTCCGCCCGTGGTTTTCGAAAATCAAGGCAATGCACAAGTACCAGGACATGATCAACCACGCGGTTCTTCCAACAATGCTCCTCCACCGAGATATTCTGAAAACCAGAATAACGAGATGATGCAATCACATGCTAGGCCCCAAGAACCTCCAAGCAATAGAAGAAACAGTGCACCTCCTCCACTTTATTCTGCGGATCCGAACAACAGACAATTGGGATCTGGTGGAATTCAACAAGCGGGACGCAACACAGTCAATAGTGTTCCACCGTCTGATCCTTCTGGTTATCCATTTGTGGCAGTTCCAAGTGATCGTTCTCAGCAACCATCAAACTTGCAAGACGGCGAAAGACGTTTGTCTAGTGGCGGTGGTGATCGGACTTCCGCCCAACAACCTCTAAACTACATCATCCACAACTCCTCATTGCCTGGATACTCCGGACAGCAAGTTAATGGACAGATGACGCCGCAAGCTGTACAGCAAGAACCAGTGAACAATACTGTCAACCAGTCGCAACACCCTGGATTCTCTGAAAACCGACAAACTTTGGAGATGCAACAACGTGCTGATATCCAAGATCCGTCCCATTACCGAGTTCACAGCGCTCCTCCTCCTGGTTACAGTATCCGCCAGGAAAATGTTCGGATGCAAGGACAAGAACCACCTAAGAGTGCACCTCCACTCCAACATTCTGATGATCCAGACATCGTGATTATCCCTACTTATCACACGGATAGTCGCAGAACTTCTCTGGGAGAGAATGTACAGAAGAAAACTCCTGTCAAAAGACAATCAACTGCACCGATGCGGATTCCAACTGCTTCTGCTCGTGATGCTCAATTTGGACAATCGCAACAGCAAAGAGACCTATCAGGTGAGCCTCGTGAGCAGATTAAGTTGTTGCCGCCAGATGACCGGCAGATCAGCATTGTGGCTTATCTTCCAAGTAGTCTCTCTGAATTACCCACCCCTGACGAGTGTGAATCCACCGTGAATTCTACAGTTGTTAAAGGAAACCCCTCCAACACGTCCGTGACAAAAGCAGGCAGATCCTATACGAAGAAAATTTTGGTGTTGGATGAGAGGGAGGTCAGAGAGATCAATGAAAGATATTCCAATGAATCTTGTTAGTTACTTAAGCTTATGTATTTTTTCAAACTTTTTCCGTTTTTCAGCTCATTCGATGCTCCAATCCGAATCGCGATACAATCCGAACGAGCCAGTTGGACAAGTGCTGAAACAACAATGTTTTCGACCAAACGCGGGGATGTTCCCCCAGCCTTCTTCACAGCCAACATTTAGTCTTTCAAATGGTAGATACCGCGAACATGTTGGACGAACGGAGCAAGTGGAATACGTTGAACGATTTGAGCATCCGGAGCGAGTGGCATATGAAGAACCACCTCTACAACTACCAGACAACTTTTTGGATGGAATCACTAAAAGTGAGGGAAACTGCGCTGAAAGTATCGACGAAGTAATCAATACAATGTTGTGCAACATAAAAACTGCCGAGGAACAGAAGAGATCCAGCAAAGTTGAACAATTGAGAAGCTCTTCTAAAACTCCATCAAAGAAAAAAAATGGCAGACCCAGCACAGATGTCCAAACGGGATATCAGATGGATCCGGCACAGCATCAAGCAAACTACCAGAAAGTGCAGGAACAGTTGCAACAACAACAGCATAAGTATGTGGTGCAGGAATGCTTGAAACCGGCTGGAACCCCCAAACGGAGATACAATAAGAAGCGAGAGCCGGTTCAGCAGGATTATCAACAGCCCAATCAAGTTCCGAATATGGCGAATAGTGCTCAAATTAATCAAAATGGACAATCCAGCTCTTCTCAACCACCATATCAGCAAGCAGCTAAGGTTGAGTATGTAAACCAATTTGGTCAGAGTGTCCCAATCAATTCGATTCCACAAGTACAACCACAAAACTTTGAAGCGATCTCCCAGAACTTAACTCCGGCCCCTAAGCCAGCTGGTAGAAAGAAGAAACCGCCACCGCCGAAGCAGCCGGCAGAAGCAGATGAATCAATTCTTGACAGTTATTTTCAACCAATGGAAGCTCAGCAAGGACAGCATCAGCAAGTTCAACAGAAGTTTGTGGTCGATCAACAGGTTCAACAGCAACAGCAACAACAGCAAGGACAGAACCAGTATCCGGAGGTTGAACAAATTGTGATCCAGCCGACTCAGGGACGTCCGACTGAAATGAATGATGCTCCTCAAAACAATTCACCAGTGGAATATCAAAATGTGCAAAATAAGAGTGTGCAGATCAGTTATGTTGAACAGGAACCAGTTCAGCAAATCCAGCCAGACTACCAACAACAATCATCTTCTCAATCTGGAAATGCACAGCAACATCAGTTTGCTCAGCCACAATTGCCGGTGAAGCAGGCAAAGCCCAGAAGACCATCAAAACCAACATTGAGTACTGCTCAGAAAACCCTGCATCTGAAAGCTCAAGCGTTTATTGACCAAGCTAATGCGATGGCTGAAAAAGCGCTTGAAACGCAACAAGCTCAGCAGCAGACGTTGCAGTTTCAACAACATTATCAGCAGAAGGCACAGAAGCTTCAGCAACAGAAGCAAATGGCACAAAGTTCCGTGCATATCCAGGAGCAGCAGCCAATGCAGCATAGTCAGATCCAGAATCCTCAACAGCAACCAGTTCCACAAAACCAGATGCAGTACCAACAACCACAACAGCATCACCAAGGTCAGTATCAACAAGTACCGGAAAATCAAATCCAGAGAAATTCAGTGGATCAGCAGCACCCAGTATCACATCATCAGGTCCCCCAGCATCAAGTTCAGCATCACCAAGTACCGGAGAATCAAATCCAAAGAAATTCAGTGGATGAGCAGCATCAAGTCCCACAGCATCAGGTCCCGCAGCATCAAGTTCAGCATCACCAAGTACCGGAGAATCAAATCCAGAGAAATTCAGTGGAGCAGCCAAATCAAGTCCCACAGCATCAAGTGCAGCAGCAACAAGTCCCCCATCATCAAAACCAGCAGCACAATCCAGGTCAATACCAGAAACCTGCCCAGATGAACCAGGAAACCACGATGCAATACCAACAGCCACAGCAGCACAATCAGCGTCATCAACAGGGCAACCAATTTCCACAACAGCAGCAAGCTCAAGTGCATCATCAGCCATTACAAAACCATCAGTTTCCAGTTCAATACCAGCAACAAAATGGACAGCCAAATCAGGTGGTGAATCAAATGCAAGGCCCCCAACAAAATGCTGATGTTCACAATGCCGCTGGTCAGCCGCCTGGTTTTCAAAATGAAGTACGTCCAATGCCACCTCCACGACCTCCACCGCCGGCTGCTCGATGCCAGAAACTTCAGGAATTGCTTGAACGACCGGTGCCTCGATTGAATGTACAGTCTCAACAGTCGTATCCTCCAATGCAACAATCTCAAAGAATCATTGAGCCAGTACGTCAGCAGCAATCAGTGCAACAGCAACCACTTCAATATCAGCAGACCCAGAGTCAACAGATTCAGCACCAACAGATGCAGCATCAACAGATTCAACATCAACCAGTTCGGCATCAACCAGTTCCAGTTCAGCAACACTCAATCCATCACCAACCGCTTCAACATCAACCCCATATGGCTCACCTACAGCAACAGCAACAATCGAATGCGATTGCTGCAACGATTGCAAGCGTCTCTTCTCAACCTCCACCACTACCAAAGAAAACCAAAAGTCGTCGTAGTCACAAGAAAAAAGTGGAAGCTGGTTCACAGGAGTCAGCTGATCACATCGTGAAAATCATTAAAGAAACTTTTGAGCAACAAAAACTAACTGCCAACGCAAAGCAGAAGGTCGTGGAAAAGGTTCCAACAAAGGCACCGTCAAAGCCAGCAAAAGCAAAAACTGTAGAGCACATTATCGAAACTGTGGAGAATGTTGCTAAAAATGGTCCAAATGATAGCTTGTCTCCACCACCACCACCACAGATCAGCACCATCACGCCACTCATGCGTTCAAAACGACTGCGAGAGACTGTAGCAGAGGTCGCAGCGCTTGGGTCTTTTACAATGGAAGAGTACTTCCAAGATGAACATGTCATTCCCTGTGAAGACAACTACATTGAGTTCTGTGTAAAAGTAACTCAGGAGATGGAAGACCACCCGTGTCCGGCTGAAATTGGAGTGGAAGATGCTCTTGCTGATCCAGAATGTGAGTTGATAGTTCACACGATGTATTGTCTAATTTATAATATTTCAGTGGAACCCGCTCTTCACGGCCGATTCCGAAAACGAATGATTGCTCTGAGAGAAGGAAGAACTGAGAGCACTGTGTTCAAGAAAAGAAAGTGTCATTCGACTGACGTGGCTCCTAGTGCAAAGAAGCTGAAAGTGATTGAGAAGAATCCGGATAACGGTGTTACTGTTACATCAACGCCACTGTCTGTGCAATCTCAGGATAGGAACTCGTCAGATGGCCATCTCTCACATAATGACGTCCAGCATCAACCGATGTCTGGAGCCACTGGATCAAACTCCATGAATTCATCGTCTTCAAATAATCAAATAGTCACTGGGAGCCAACAACAAGGAACTCCATTTTATGCTCAAGTAGTCCCATCATCGTCCTCAATTAATACTCACCAACCTCATTCCACCGATATATATAGTAATGTGTCACAAGCTTCAAAACCGTCAAACTCATCTGTCGCGCCGGTGTCTCCAGATTTCTTTATCGATCAAATCGATAATACTGATAAATGTGAGTTTTGGTGTTGAATGTTGTCATTGTGAGTACTCATCCGTCTTTTTTATAGATATGTCCGATCTCATCGACTCGAATGTACCTCAATCACCAATTCTTATCAATGATCCAATCATGGGATATGCTAATTCTGAGAAACAAGATGTTATGACTGTTTTCAACGAAACCGACAATGGTCCAGGGCGTAAGCAATTCGTTTGTAATGAAATCACCTCAGTTTTGTTTTGTTTCAGCTAGCTTCGGCCTCTCCGACCACCGCAGCATTTTCGATACCTCAGATGATTTTGGTCTTGTTCCCAATATGAATGCTATTGGACACAATAATGGTGACAGAAGTTCCCGCCTCGGAACTTTTGAGGACATCGACAATTGTCCGTTGTTTGAAAACATCTTTATGTAAATATAACAAGTTAATAAATTTCTCTCTTACAGCGGTTGACACGTTTTATATCGGTGGTTCTCCTTATTCTCCATTGGATCCCAATGTCACTATTCCAATGCAAAATGACCGTTCGTTGTCCCCTGACTTGAGCGTGCCAAGCCAGTTAGTGGCATCATCATCCGTATTTGACTCTGTTGTATTCAACGACGATTCTGCTCAAGAATTTGATGACATTGATGGCCAGGGTTCATCCAACAATGTGTTTGGCAATGACTCAAACAACACGAACTCCATCGATGCAGTGAGTCTAGTTGGCCAGTCGCAAGATAGTTTGATGCCTAAAACTGCAAAGCTTACAAAGAGAATAAATTACAAACGTATAGCAGAAATAGAGATTGGCAACATTACACTCGAGACCTCGAGAAATTCTCGTTCTCTGTGAGTGTCAATTTGGTAACAAATGGTATTTTCCCTTCTGTTCCTAGTCAGCTTCTTTCTCTATTCCGTCGTCTTCTTCTAGATATAGTTTTTTTTGTCTTTCACAAAACTCTTTCGTCAGCACAATCGTGATGTGATGCTCGGGATTCGGTATGATGTGTTAAACTGGAAAGTCTGGTACAAACTCTGACAAAAATTGAATTTTCTTCTTAAAAGTGATACAAATTTTTCTTGAAAATTGAAAATTTTATGAATTTTGTTTGTTTTTTCTTCACATATTCCGCTCCATTTTCACTTTGCATGAATAACGAACACTTTTCCACCAATTTCAACTAATCCTAGTCTGACCAATCGGTTTAACACGTCTACTGAATACTGTGCATGCACCACTTCGTGTCCTAAGAACTGTCAGTAAATTTTTTCTAAGCCCATCTTGCTTTTGCTAAAAAAAAAGTTCAAATTGTCCTAAACCTTGCGGATCACTACAATATATCACTTTTTACAGTGGTCATCAAAAGGATGGATCCCAATTGTCTAATCAACGCACTCGACACAAAAATGCACCATGTAACAAATCCATGTACCCCCAAGCCGTTGCTTCAGTAATAGATAAATTCGCCAACCATCCAAGAATTTTGTTCAAGTCAACAACAACGAAAAAGATGCAAAACAATATGAATGCTTCCGGCAGATCTTTTCACCAAAAGAAGCAATAATACTATTTATGCAGTAAGATGATCAATGCTGAAACATGGACTCATTCTCACTTTTTCAGAATTCCCACACCCACACATCACCTTGGTTCCCATTATGTCTACTCAATATTAACACTCTCTACGAATTGAAAAAATATATATAATCAATACTTTACTCATTTTTCTTGATATCACCTCAACATTCAGTAATGTTGGGCAACTAGCGTTGTCTAGGTTTTTAAATGTGTCTAATCATTGTCCTCGGTCTTTTTTTCATGTCGATCTTTGAATGTTCCAAACAAACGGTTTCAAAACCAAACAATTCCCGTTCTTACCACGTTTTCCATTCTTGTAACAAATTGTGTCCTGTCCCCCGAGTTCTTTGAACATCTTTCTCCCCGCTTTCTCACTCATAATTGACTTTCTCCTCGAACCCTCACCATAATACTGCCACCTGCTTTATCAATCACGCTGACTGATGTTTTCAAACTCAAATGTGTACATAATTTTGGTTTTCGCATAAAACTTTGCCTTTTCCAGATTTAATAAATCATCGGATTACTTAAAGTTAGATTTCATCCGGTTTTCTTGGAAAAACTTCTTTCAGAAAATGGGTTACAGATTCATACTCATCAACATCTGCAGTTATCTTTTCCCGAAGAAATCGTCATTTTCGAAAGTTGAATTCTCTGTCGCAGTTTGATTTCCGGAAAATCGTCGTTTCAATAAATGCTCTTCTTATCTGCTCAGTTGACCTAAGATCTTTGTTCTGACAACTCTTTGGATTCTTCGGTTTTCACACTATCGTATCGGTTTTCAAGATTCAAACAGCTCACAGTTATATTTTTTTCTCAAAGAAATCTTAAAGGTGATAAAACATTACTCTGGTATAAGAAGGTGAAGGAACCTCCTGGTGTGTCATATGTTACCTCATTCAGATGACATACACAACTTCAAAGACAAATCACGTATTAGTGTGTCCTCGACCATCTGCTCTTCAAATAACATCTGCTTCCCATTCACCTAATTCTGTCTGTCTGCGGATTTATTATGAACGTGAGAAGAAAAACGAGGGACCAAGAGCACAATGAAGGATAACTAGCGTATAACTGAGTCAAGTTTTTCAGTGGAGCATAATATGAGTTCTTCTGATAAACAACGAAATTCTCGAAGTGTTCAGAGCTTATCCCGATGTCCCACGTCTATGAATCTGAAATAAATGAACAGTTCCTGTATTAAGAATCCCTTATCTACTTTTGAAACTGTTTCCTGACAATTTCTTCATCTTATTCCTGAACAAAAGACTAAAACAACGGATATAGTGGTGTGAGATTTGCGTTGAATGAATGACTTCAATTTTTCAGGTTTTTGGAAAAAAAGTATATTCTACGTTTCGGTACAATTTTATTTTTTTCAGGGACGAGCAAACTCATCCGCGTATTCTTATATATTTTTAATTCTTTTCAAAAAGTCCAAAGATCATATTTGAAAACACTTTGGCGGAACTTGCAAAACTTGAGATGACCGTCAACGGACATGCGACAAATGACCTTTGAATTGTATGACGCATGTGTTGGATAGCAATTTTTTCGACGAGAAATTCGAATTTTATTGACTTGCAACTGCTTCCAATAGAAAGTGATAGGTTATCAAAAAAACGTTTGGGGGTTTTCACATGCAAATTCTACAGGCATTTAATTTCGGCGAATTTTCTGTCCAAGTCGATACTTGTGCTTGGATAATACAGCACCGGTTGATGCATCACAAGGTTGAAAATAGAGCCTTATTCCTTTGTATTGGCGCTGGCTAGTAAGTTACGTATCGATAAAGTAATTTCTCTCTCAAATCCATCAATTTCAGTGCAAAATACTGCGATTTGTTGACTGTTTTTTAAATGAAAAATGAACTTAACTCTCCAAGGAGTGGCTGTACAAAATAGCTATCCACAACAAAAATGAAGCTCTACTCTTAATTTGTGTGATTCATTGAAATACTATTTGATAGGACAATCAGTATTACCATGACACACTCTCAAAATCGGACAGTTTCAACAGAAAACTATCAAAGTCCAAATCCTTTGAACTGGTACTGTTCATATAAACCACCACTTCTTCTATTTAGTATGGTTGGAACTGCCGTGTTTTCTTCAACTTAATTTTGGACGTTTGGTTTTTCTCCCAAATCTGTATACTGCTAGGTTTCCGCGTAAGGCTACTCATGCGGTCACATTTCTTACCGCTTTCTGGCAAAATTGGCTATAATGAGATTTGCCGGCGTTACAGAGAAAAAACCCGTTACCCCTTTTTTCACCTTTCCAAAGTTTTCTCAAAACTTGTTGAGGTTTTGAGCCGTTCTCTAGTGTAAAAAAAGCTGAACATCTCTGTTGATGTTGTTATCGCCCATCATGGTTGAGTCTATTGTGTTTGACATAATTTTGATTGGTTTTGTACCTATGTTTTTGATTTTGTTTTGTTTATAGTGGCTCTTTTTCGTCATTACAGCTTCTGAGAACACATTCTAGTTGTTTCAATGTACCCTCTTTCTCCACTTTTCCCAGTCTCTGCCATTGAAATTAGACGTTTTCAAACAGGAAACGCCTCAAAACATTTGCAATAATCTTTAATACATTTTTTATTATGCTCCCTATGTGATAAATGTTCTATAAAACACATGCGATACCATAAAATGTTGAATATTTTAGTTTCTATCGTTTTCGAAGACAGAGTCACCGTGTTTTCATTGTTTCTTTTTCTTCAATTCACATTTGTGTCCTTTTACTTTCCATGAGACTCAAAATGTCCTCCCTCTTCTCCTTCTCTTTGTTCGCTGTCTTTTTTTCCGCGCGTTTTTGAAAATGTCATTTTGTTCCCTAGAGTTTTCTTGAAGGAACATCTTTGTTTGCAAATGGTTTTGAATCGAAGAATTGTGAATAGTTTTAAATTTGATAATGGTTTATTTCACTACAAAATTTGATTCCTGCTCATACTCAAAAATTCGGAGTATCATAGAAAGTAATGTCGCCTATGTCGGAATAAAAGCAGTAAAACATTATGTTCTCTCACAACAATTTCAATTTTCCATCACTCTAGGTTTTTCAGAATCAAAAACTTCAAAAATTGCATTTATAACTGTTTTCAATTTCGATAAAATATGCTCGAAAAAAATTGATTAACGTAGTGACGTCAGCTGAGTTGCGCTGTGAATACTGAATCCATAGAATACCATATTGCATGGTGTTCCACCATCGGACCTTAAGACAATTTGTGTGTCCTCGAAAAACGGCGATGAGCCGCTCAGGGAGGCAGACACCATGCCATTAGGCCTCCACGTCCTCCTCCTTGGGCCTCCTTTTTCTGGCTGCCTCCGCATCTCGCGTTCTCTCTCGTCACGTTCTCGCTGCCTACGTCTCTCACGGGAGAGTACACAAGAACGTTCTCCCTCTCTTAATACACCCTCTCAAACACTGCATACCACCAATAGTCACGTCAAACTCTTTTATAACCTTTTTATTGGCTATTTTAATACTGTTTTGTGCATTGGTTCATAAAAACTTCAATTAGAATTAGTTTTGGTCATTAAAATAACATATTGCAATAAAAAATTACAATGAGAATAGTGTGTCGCTTGAGTATTTGATGTAGCTACTGTTGAGTGTGTTCTCGGACCTTTTTCCGAGAAATCAATAAATCTTGGAATCGCACTCTTTGTTTAACTTTCTCATACCGTTTGGTATCTTGTTTTTTGAACAAATTCAACACACTTTCTCCATTTTCAGATAAAATTGACTCAAAATGGATGATATTCCTGGGACTAGCTCCAGCTCTGTTCCCGAAGCAGAAGAGGTGAGTGATTAGAAAATTAAAATAGTTTCTATTCCAATTTTCCATTTCAGGACCCCGCAAATCACACGTCGGATTCCTCAAGCGACTCAACTTCGTCTTCGCTGCTTGAAGACGAACACAAAAACCGTGAAGCGTCGCCTGTATCTGAGTCAGTTCCGGTGAATAAACCTGTAAAAGTCCCAATCTGTTCACAAATCAAAGACGGTGGACATCGGATTGATCTTCTGAAGTTGGAGAATGATGAAGAGTCGGAGGACTTGTACAAAAAAGCAATCGAGTTGGCAAAAGATTCAAAAGATGGAAAACCGGAAATCAAAATTCCCACGACCAGTGAAGAATACTATGATCTGGAAGAAAATTTGATGAACCCGGCAAGAATGGAATCTGGCGAGCTGAGTGTAAATGTATATGACTCTGTAAGTTTTTGAATTTTCAAATAAAAAATTGATAAATGAGAAGGTCAATCTGCTCTTCTCTACCCCAACAGTTTTTTTTAGTAATGAGGGGTTAGACAAGCAGTGTTTGTGTTCTTTTCACTGTTCGACTCTCCGTCTCTCTATTTACTGAGGCAAAAATGGCAACTAATAGAGAAGAGTTACATAACAAGCTTTAGAAAACAGTATCTAAAAAATGTTTGTGTCTTATGTAATTGTTTACGTTCAATTCGAAATTCTGATTCTACAGAGATAAGAACTATTCCGTAATAGCAGTATTTTGAAATTTAATAGACATTTAGAGTGAAAAATCATAGAAAAACAGCATCTTCGCTTTTCACATGTTTGAAAGGTCTCAGTGCAACTCTCAAATTTTCATTTCAGGTACGCAACACATACAATGTCCTGCCAAGTCAACACGTCTCTGAAACGGATATTCAAAAAGTTATTGGCAGTTTCTCATGTCACGTTTGCCAAGAAGTCATTCAACAATCTATTGTGACAAAGGTATTTTATTAAAATTAGCTCAGCATTTCTAAAAACAACTAATTTCAGAAATGTGGACATCGGTTCTGCGACCAGTGTATCATTGTGGCGTTTATTCGATCTGGAAACACATGCCCAACATGTCGTCAAAACTTGGGATCAAAAAGAGAACTTCAGCAAGACCCGAGATTCGATCAATTCATTCTTCAATTCCTCGAAAGTCGGTCGATTGTTCCTCGTATGATGGCAGAGAAAAGAGATCATGAACATGATATCTACTTTGGTCGCTATGGATATGTGGAGGGCGAGAGCGATTGGAACAAACGATATGGAATCGATTTGAATCAGAAAGTAAAGAAGGATCTACCTTTGGAGCTTTGTCCAAGTTGCAAGGTCGAATGGTTCAGCGACAGTAACGACTATGGAAATGTGCCAGAAATAATCTCAGAGGCACCAACAGAAGATATCTTGGACTGTATTCCGGTTATAACTCTTGACCAACCATCAAATGAAGCAAATCCAATCGTGATAGATGACGAAGAAAAATCTTCAAAGAATGATGAGATTGTCGTCCAGGACATCGAAAAAGAAAAGGAAGCAGAGAAAATTGAAGAGAAAGGAGTTGTCGCTGAGAAAGAAGATGCACCAATTGTACTGGATGACAAAGAAATAGATGGAGAGAATGACCAGGATGAATGTAAGGTTATCGCAGAAAAGTTTACTGAGCCGACTGTTCCTGACGACAAGACATCCGGAAAGGTGCAGTCAGAGGAAAAAGCCATACTTCCTGATGAGAAATCTGTTGAACCAAACAAACTGGATGATGTTGAAGGCGAGGAAAAGAAGGAAGATGATATTATCGCAGAAAGAAAGAACGATATCATTGCACAAGGAGAGACTGTTGATTTTCCCATCGAGTTAGATTCAAATGAATCCGATTGTGAAGACGAATCGGATTGTTCGGAGAACTCGGATGACACTGACAGCGACCTCGATCTCGATTCTGACGATAGTGACGATTCCAATGAATCCGGCTATACCGATGAATCTTCCGAAGATGAACAATTAGAGGATGAAGAATCCGCCAAGGAAAACGAAGAAGATGTCACTTTGGAAAATGATGCTCCAGAAGTTGAAGACGATAGTCAGCCAAAAAAGTTCTACAGAAAAGTGAAGGCGATATCGAATATCGACCCTCTCCTCGACGACTCCGCTGAATCCGATGAGAGTGAGGATGAAAGTTTGGCCAGAAAGAGACAGAAGAAGAGTGCTCCAAGTGGACTTACTTTGGAAGCGGCTTCCGCTTTGGCTCGAGATAATGTAGATATCCCGACACCGAGTGAAGACTCTTTAACATCATCTGGTGAAGAAGTGGATGAAGGAGTTGATCCATATGATCATGTTTTCCAAGACGGTGAGTATTTTATAATCAGAAGTATGCAGTTATTTTGAATTGATGTTCATTTCAGAATTCAATCGAGATCCACGTCGAGATGGTAATCCTGAAAAGGACAAACTGATCAATTTCGATTGGGCCATTGATATGAACACCAATGTGAATCGAAAATTCGAAGTTGATGGAGAGTTGAAGCTTGTTGAGGACGATTCTAACTCAGAAATGGAATCAAGCAAGTCTGATTCCACCGATAGTGAAGATTCAATTACATCGGACACTGAAGAACGGGCGAGACAGTTTTTGAAGCGAAAACTTCCAACATCCTCCGAAGACCAGTCAGAAAATGGTACCTCCGTAAGTACTGGGGAGAAATCAGAGAAGTTGGTTAAACTGGAAACATCTGCAACTTCTGACTCTTCAAAACCACCTGATGTACCTTCATCAGAATCAATTATTGCTCAGCCAAAGGAGACCACTGACAAACTTCTAACTCCTGAACCTACTTCGGACGAAGTAGAGCAAATTGTCGATAAAGAATCTGCCAAGGATGCTGATGGGATCGAAGGCGAAACTATCGACGGAGAAATCGAAAACGAGGAAGGCCAAGAGTGTGATGAAGAGGAAGAAGAAGTCGTTGATGATGAAGTTAACATGAGTAGAGCAATAAAAAATCACCGGAAGTTGCAAGGCCCGGCTGAAACTGAGAATCGGATGTTTGAAGGATTTCTTTTTAATCCGGAAAATGCTAATAACGAAAAGCCATTGGTTCAACGACATTCAGCATTTCAACAACTACAGTTGGATGGAGATCCACTTGAGGTTATCGCAGTTTATTCCTCTCCAGGTGAGAATCAAACTACAAAGTTGCTGCAAACTTGAAATTGATTCATTTTCAGCTCCTCAAATCAATAAAAAACGTGAATTGCCACCTGAAGACTACCGAGCTCCTCTACCTGACCTTCTTGATGTAGAATCGGATGTTTCAGATGAAGAAGTCGATGAAAAAGATGTTGATGATCAAAATGTTGATGTGGCGAGGACTGATGAGTTGATAAAGCCAGTTGATGAGTTGGTTGGGGAGAAAACCGAAGAAATGAAAGAAGAAACTTCGGAAGATCTTCCGTCAGGACCTTCTTCACCCAAAAAACTCAAATCCATTCTCAAAAAAACAACATCTGAACCTTCAACTTCGACCCAGCCAATGGAAATTGATGTTGAACCAACCACTTCAGCAGAAACTCCGGCCTCAGTGAGAAAAGTTGTCAGACGGAAGAAAATACCTGTGATAACGGAAGAAATTCAAAAAATCCCTCTGGCAGATTCTGATGATGACTCTGATCAAGACTGGGAGGAAAGTGCATCAACAGATCTGGACAAAATCACAAAAGACAAGTTTGAAGAACTTCTAGCTGTCAATAAAGTGAGCTGGAATCATCGCGTATTTTATGGTATGTTCACTATTTATATATAGATATTTTATTTTATTTTTCAGACAAAACATCACGAACTCCTTCGGCGACAAAGTCTGACAAACCTCGTCGACGCTCTGCAAGAGATTTGCCAATGGAGGAAATCGATCGTTTGACAGAGGAAGAAGTTGCACGCGAAGAAAATAAGATTCATCAACGTCGATTTGCATTGGAGAAGTCTGTAAATGACGCTGCTGATTTGCTTGGTATATCAGTTGAGAGTACGGACGACGAGTCGGAAGAAGACGAAAGTGACTCGGAGGACGATGAAACTAGAGAAGACGATCTGTCGAGTGTTTATTCACATGATATCGAGAATCTGGATAAATGTTCGACTCCAACAGATTATCCTGATCTCAGTATTGACGCTATCTCGAGTACGGAAGATTCTAAGTGCGAGGAGCCAAATACGAGTGGCGAACAGAAGTCCGGTGTAAATGAGGAACTTGTTCTGGTTGATGCGCCAATTGAAGAAATATTCTTCAATGAAGATGAGCCATGCAGTTCTGCACAAGCTGAAGCTCGTGATAAGATGAGAGAACGTTACGAAAGACAGCAGCAGCTCATCGAAGATTCATTGAAACCAAATAGAAAGTCAGTGTCTCCGACGGTGTTCAAAGTACCAGAATCGCCAATGAAACAGAGTGGAGATGAGTCCTTGGAGAAATCCGCTAAAATCTTTGACTCCCCTGTATCCAAATCAGAAGTGAGTACTGTCGATAAGTCAGATGACGTAAAGACTTTGGAATCGGATGACGATAACTCTGATGGAGATGAAGGCGCTGACGAGTCGGATCCAATGAGCATGGAAACAATGGAAGTTGAGCAAGAATCCGATGAAGATATTACGATGGAGAGCACAGACTTTGATGATTCAACCAACAAAATAAAGTGTTCTGTCGTACTGAGTGAATCAGAGGATTCAGGTGGGATTATTTTTTTAATTTCATTCTATTTTTGAAACATACATAATTTCAGAAAGTGGTGATGACGAATCGTGCCTGAAAGACAAACTGGCTCAATTGTTGGAAGAGGCTGACGTAGGACTAATAAAGCCAACTTATGGGGAATATGTTTCTACGGAATTTCTTAACGTGGTTGCCAAATTGCCACCTGTTAGCGATGAAACAATGGTATTGGACTTCTGTAGCCGAGACACAAGAGAAGAGTTCACAACCTTTGGTAAATCTGGAAAAAGACTGGCGAGAAATCCAGACGACGTGAAACTTGTACGTTGTTTTTTTGGTTGCTTTTTGAAATACAGTCTTCATTCATTTTCAGGAGAATTTGGTAAAAAACTTCCGGAAAGACTTTGCCATCCGTCATCCAAAGCCGGTTCGAAAGAATCCACCAAACTTTGAACGCAAGCTGCTCGATAAGGCTTATATCATACGAGCAAAGCATTTGATGGAAATGGACGAGTTACAGATGGTTAGTTTATACCAAAATTCACCTGCTTATTTGTTTATTTTCGTATATTCGCTGATATGGGTTGAATTTCTTTATACACTAGAGTGCGTAAATTATTTATGAAATTTCAAACATTTGGTAATTCCCTGCCTTTTCCATAGTCCCCCTAGTTCCAATACTCGAACTAACACATGCGGCTTCGGAAATTATCTAATTTCCTATTCCAATTTTTTGAGCAACAATTTGATTAATAACATTCCCGGCGGTAAAACAAATATGGCTTTTTGGCGTGCTCATTTCCTTTACTATAGCTCATTTCCGCTATGTCTGAAGATACGAGTTTCGCACCCTCTATTCACAATGCCAGTTTTCAATTATAATAGAGTATTCATTATCATGAGGGAGGCCGTTGGCAGTGTGCGTGTGGCTATTGGCTATATTACCTCGCGTGTGTGTGTGTAGTCCTATAGATTGACATTCCCATCCTTTTTGTACTGAAAACGTCTGAGTCACTCTAGCCGTCTCCGCCGTCACTGTGAGAGATTGTTCTTCTTCTCGATTATCTTTTTTCATTTGGTCCCATTTTCTTTTCCCCATGTGCTGTGGCGTGGGCGCTCAAATTTTTTGTTCTTGAGATTCCATTTTATATGGATGTCTGCATTCGATTAGCTCCATTCTACCACATCTCACACATTTGAAAAGGCTTGTACTGGTCACTGAAAATGCATTGTGCCGCCCATCTTCTTTCTTACAACACAATAAACCTAATTTGATATTATTTGCAGCAAATTCTCATCGCTCTTCAAAAACAACAAATTGCGTCGAATTGTGCCAATCTATCTCAACCAGTGACTGTAACGCCCGAAGAGCACCAAGAGCAAGTGATTCTTCTTACAAATCTGCAAAACCCCGCTATTCTACAACCGTTGATGCAAAACCCACTGTTTGCGACCACACTGATCAAGGCCCAGAAGCAAGCAGTTCGCCAGCAAGAAACTGAACAGAAAGCTCGTGCCAGCAAGGAACAGGCCGCACGTCAAGCGGAACAACTCCGTGTTGAAGAACTTGCAAGAAGAAGAATTGCTCAAGAAAAGGTGGAAGAAGCTGAAGCTTTGAAGAAGAAGCAAATGGAAGCGAATGCTGGTTCAGAGCCTTCAAAGACTGAAACTCAGGTAGTCCTTGAAATATTCTTAGATATCACACCAAATAAATTTCCGTTTTAGGCAACAACACAGTCCTCAACCGAAGAACCTGTTCCTACTTCTACTGCAAAGGACGATGTTCCACAGCATTATGCATTGGTTACCTCGGATGCCCCAATTGTCGAAACCGCTCATTCAGAGCCCACTATCAACACGGCACAAGAGCCAGTTGTTCCATCAGTTGCAGAAAAATCGGAAACAAGGGACAACAGCAATGTCTTTGAGGGAGTGAATACCTCGTCTGTGGTCACTGAATCTGAAGAAACAACAACATCTCAGGACATCTCTTTCCCGAAGAACGATCTTTTGACTGATAATGAAGATAAGATGGAAGCCATTCGAGGAAATGAGGACGACCAAGATGAAGAGATTTTGGCTGGAAATATCAGTCATATTGTGGAGACAACTATTAACGAAGACGAGGAGCCTCGGAATGATAGCCCCAACCTTCTGGATTCCACACATGAACCATCAAAGATTGAAGGTGAATGCTCAACGAGTCAAATCGTTGAGAAAACTATCGATCTTGATATTAGTAATTCCTCGGAACAAGCGGAATGGGAAAAAATTATTCAACAGCCAGATGATGATTTGAATCGCGAGAGACTTAGCTATGTCAACCGGTATCACCACGATACAATGATTGCATTGAACGACCATGGTGTTGCCAAACACCACCAAACTATTCGAGATCTGCTTGCATCACAAGAACTCCAAGACTTAGTTGCTCGCCATTCCTTGGGGTTGGCTCAACCGGATGACGATCCGGAAGAAGAAGGGGAGGATGAAGAACCAGCATTTGAAATGGATCAGTTTCAGTTGGCGAAGTCTATCATGAGTCAACGTCTTGGTTACGAGTATTCGGATGATTCAGAAGAGTCAGAAGATGATGGTACGTTACATTGTTCTGGTTATGATTCTAATGCATTGTTCATTTAGATGAAGCGTTGGCCGCTGGACTCCACACTAGCATTGATGAGGTACTGTACAAGAAAAATCCTCTTTACAAGAAAGGAAGAATGTTCATTCCCAACATTCCAAGAAATGTTCGTCGCAAGTATGTTGAGAAAAAGCTCCAAGTGGATAAGACAAAACGTAAGTGTTATAGTTTTCAAACCCTGTACGAAAACGTATTCTTACAGTTCGTGCTCGTCTGAAGACACAAAAAATGTCGACTATTCGCATCGCGGTCCCACCAAAACCAGCCCCACAACCGCAGTTTGTCACACCGCAACCCGCCGTGAGAGGAGCAGGAAAACACTCAATGCAAGGAGCTCGTGCAACACCCAAAGTGAAGAAACCGAGAATCTCAAACGTGGTAAGAACACTTATTAGTTTTATCTGTGTTAATGTTAGAATTATTAGTTGTTAATACCTACTAATATCTTACAGCAAATGTCTATTGTCCAGCCACCTTTGCCTCTTCATCAATTGCAAGGTCACATGGTCCGTTTGCTTCTTAACATATTTTAGTTATTTACAAGAATTTTTACGGTTTGGGATATATTTCTCCCTTCTAGAAACTAATCATTCTGGTTTTCACATAAATTATTATTTTTCAATTTCAGGGCGCTCCTACCAAAATCACTGCTGTTCCCAATGTGGCCGCTGGATATCATCCGACTCAACAACAACAAGTATACTCTGGAATGGCTCAGGTTCCACAGAGCACTCCAATCAGAACACCACAACAAGTTGTTGCACAACCACAAAGGCCTCAACAGCCTCAACCGCAGCAACACGGCCAACAGCATCACGGCCAACAAACTCAACAAGTTCAACAGGCTCAACAGCTTCAACAAGCTCAGCAACCTCAAAATCCATCTCACCTTGCTCAACTTGGACAGTTTGTTCATGGAGCTAACCAAGGACAACTGCAAATGCCACAAACAACTGTTCCCCAACAACAACAACAAGCTGCACAGATGCAACAAGCATCCCATAGTCAAGTTCTTGCTCAATTTGCTCAATTGGCACAGGCTCAGCAGTTAGTGCAGACGCTGAATCAACCAAATGCATTGGCACAGTTAGCTAGTTCCTTAACTCAAGAACAGATTAATCAACTCAATGCTCAGCTGGTCATGCAACGGTTAGTTTTCTACTATTTCAAAAAAAAGTAACTAAACAAGTTCAATTTTCAGAACCGTTCCACAAAACGTTTTGAATGATGTCCAAGCAACTGAAGAACTCAGCGCCATCTATCAACTTCTGCAGCATCGTGGTCAATATCCACAAAACAACGAAATGTTCCATATTCAACTGAGCCAAGCTCAAGCCGATGTTCGAGCAGCCCGTGAACACACTCAAGCTCAGTTGGCTATTATGCAAGCTCAACGGGAAGCAATTCTTCAAGAGCAACAGAGACAAGCTAGGATTCAAGAACAGGCTCGGATTCAAGAAGCGAAAGAAAGAGCTCGGGCAAAAGCGGAAGCCGAAAAAGCTGCCAAGGCCAAAGCAAAAGCCGAAGCTGAAGAGCGTCGTCGAGCTGCAGAGCAAGAACGTTTACGGAGAGCTCAAGAAGAGGCAAAAGCAAAGGCCGTGGCCCAAGCTCAAGCCCATGCTCAAGCACAGGCCCAAGCACAAATTCAGGCCCACGCACAGGCCCAAGCTCAGGCGCATGCTCGGTCTATTCAGATGGCAACCCAGTACATTCACGAAATGGAGGCTGCAACTGGTCAACGATTGCCGTTCGAACAAGTACTCCAAATGTTTCAGATGCAACATGCTCAAGAACTTCAAGCCCAACATGTTCAACATGCAATTGTGGAGCAGATCAGACAGCAAACTCCAATGCTACCAGGAGTTCCTCACGAAATGCAACCTGGTATCCCTGGAATGCAACAAGGCCTTCAAGGAATGATTCCACCAATGTACCCAGGATTTCCGCCAGGAATGCAACTTTCTGGAATGGTGCAGCAGAGAGCAACTGGAATGCCACCACCTCCAGCTCCTACGCCGAAGGTTTCAGCAGCTACACCACAAGCCGCAGCACAACCGGTTGCACAGCAAGCGACTTCACAGTCTCAGAGTGCTCAGCAGCCGCAGCAGTTGTTAATGCATTTGCAAATGCAACAACAACAATTAGTGCATCAGCAGTTCCAACAGCAGCAACAAATTCAGCTCCAACAGCAATTGGCTCAAGGAATGATTCCGAATGTATGGCAGCAACAACAGGCTCAAGCAATGCAAATGATCCAACAGCAGTTACTCCAACAACAAGTTGCAAGTCAAGCAGCTTTGAGAACACCGGCACCTGCTCAAACTCCTCAAGTTGGTGTTCCACGAACTCCTGCACCAGTTGCTGGTATTCCGCCAGCAGCCACACCTCAAGCTCGTTCTGCAATTCCTCCGCCGACCCCAGCTCCAACCGAGAACCCTGCTCAAATTGTTCATCCGGGAGTTATCGAACAAGGAAGAGTGAATGTGAGTTTTTAAGTTGCTTAGAAGATCTTGATAATTATTTACTTCTTTCAGAGTCAGGTAGAAATGGAGATCTGGCCAACCAATGGTTTCGTCCAGAAGAAACAGATTCCTGTGTCTCAAGCAATGTATTGTGCAACTTCATCAGATGTCACTTGTGAGTTTTATAACAAAAAAAAAACAGTTCTCATCAGAATGTTCATTTTTTAGTCCATCACGTTGCCAGCCTTATTCGGAATCGTTACGCGTGTGATATCAACGATATTGGCACATTATGGGTTTTGGTAAGTGTTGCCATATAATTTATCTTATAGATATCGAAAATTATTTCAGAGAATCGAAGATCTTGCTGTCTTGAAACTTCAATTTGAGCAAACACTCGCCGATGCTCAACGTTTTGTTGGGAGACAACATTTGATTCTTTTTTATGACGATGTTCAGTCCGGTGGTGTCAACCAAAGCAAGGAATACATTATTAACAAATCCTGTCCGTACGCTCGTCAAAATTAATCACATTTTGGTCACCGTAATTTTTGTCATTCACTGTTTTTACCGGTCTAACTTTTTTTGTTCCATGTTTTAAATAGGTACCGCTTCATCAACTATTTGTAATCATTTTTCATATTGGAAATCTCAAAAGTGGCATTGTATTTTTTACGTCCCGTTTTACCCTTTTTGCCATTTTATAGTTGCAGTTATATTAAATTATGTGGTATATAGAGACCAGTGATGTCTTAACAGAAATAAATCTTTTGTTTCTGAAGTTTCATTTATTTCTTAATGCAAATTGCACAAGAGAGATACATTGAAACAGAGTGTTTTCCTATTCGGATACCAAAGCAAAGTTTTTGGAAAAGTGAACAAATCAAAATAAGCCCTCAGCCAACAATTGAAGTTCAAGTATGCAAAAAGCTTTGGATGTGGACAATACTTCATGCACTCCTGAGGTTAGATTGTGGCAAGAATTCCAAACCACAGATGATATCCGAAGTAGGTGACACTTAATGCACGCCAATTACTTCAAATTCAATTGTATGACGACGACTGAGTACCTCATGAAATCACTTATATATCCGGATAGATACAAGCGGATACTCAACACCAACCATTCCAGTCCATTCTGTGGCCTTCATCAAAACGTTGGCACACGAAATAACAGTAGGGACTGTCGTCTACACATCTTCTCTGTTCGAACGTCAATCACTGGGATAGATGTAGTCAAATACAGTGACAAAAAATAATTCAAGTATCGTAAACAGTACAAAGAGTTAGTAACAGTTTATGAACGTTTGTGGTTTCGAATGCAAACAGTTCATACTGTGACGACGAATACTTAACGAGATCCCTGATTTTTCTGAATAGATACAACCGGATTCTCAACACCAACCATTTCAGTCCATTCTGTAGCTTTTATTAAATGGTTGGCACACGAAAGCACTGAAGAAATTCCAACTACACATATGCGTTGTAGCCCGGACTCAAACGCCAATCACAGGAATAGATGTAGAATTTGGTTCATCTTTAATGGGAATAGGTTCATCTTTAATGGGAATAAGTCATGTACAGTGATCAGCGAGGTTTATTGAATATTTGTGGTAAAAAGCCAGCAAATATTATGAAACGAGAGTGACACCAAACAATATTCGAGTTACCATTTGGTGGCTCTTGGAAGAAGAACACCTGCAAATTAATCATTTTCTTCTCATGCGCTGCAAAAGCAAAGGCAATATGCAAGTCGCTTGCTCCATACAGTCAAAAAGCACATGGTTCAGTTCATGCGCACGTCGTGAAACCGAAGAAACATCTTCTGACATAGAACAGTCATATCACTTTTGCCTACTTGTCGGTTCTAATTTCCCCCTAACTGAATATCGTTAGTCCCAAAAATACTGCGCGCCGTTCTAGGACAGGAATCGGGAGTATGATTTGGAAAAAACAATCAGCAAGAATGTTATTTATAGAGAAGACGATATTCCCTTGACAGATCTCATTCTCATTCATAAATCTATAACGTTTTTTCAAACATTCTTCCAATTTAAAATTGTTTTTCTTTCTCATAACAAAAAGCAACAAAAAACTGCACTCTCGGCCCTTCAACTTCAATCCTCTCATCTTCAACTACTACACCGTGAGTGCACATTCAATTCCTACACACTTTGGCAATAAAAATTTGAGTGGAAATCGAGAGATGCCTTTTTTTTCGGCATTAATAATTTGGAAAATTTGAGCTATGAAATTGTTCTATATAAAACGAAGATCTCACATTCTCCCTGTCAGAATAATTTTTTTAAAGGTTATTTATTCTTGTTGAAAAATAAAATCCAAAGAATAGTGGCCGACAGAGGAATATAACTCGCGTTGCGCGCACTCACACACGCCCACTTTCTTCACTCGTCCACTGGGGCCACCGGCGGGAAATGGTGATCTCCCAGTCGAGCGGGATTTTGCTGCCCCCCCCTCCCTCTCTCTCCTCCACAGTCATTCTATTCTCGAAGACGGTTCACTCTGGTTTTCTCGATTGGCATTTCTGTTAACTTTTTCCCAAACCGTTTAGTCTCTTGTTTTTCAAACAAAATTACTCCAGGTTCTCCATTTTCAGATAGAATTGACTCAAAATGGATGATATTCCTGGGACTATCTCTGTTCCCGAAGCAGAAGAGGTGAGTGATTTGAAAATGAAAATAGTTTCTATTCCAATGTTTTATTTCAGGACCCCGCAAATCACACGTCGGACTCCTCAAGCGACTCAACTTCTTCTTCGTCGCCTGAAGACGTACGCAAAAGTCATGAAGCGTCGCCTGTAGCTGAGTCAGTCCTGGTGAATGATTTAGTGAAAGTGACATTCACTTCACAAATCAAAGACGGTGGACATCGCATTGATCTTCTGAAGTTGGAGAATGATGAAGAGTCGGAGGACTTGTACAAAAAAGCAATCGAGTTGGCAAAAGATTCAAAAGACGGAAAGCCGGAAATCAAACTTCCCACGACAAGTGAAGAATACTATGATCTGGAAGAGAATTTGATGAACCCGGCGAGAATGGAATCTGGCGAGCTGAGTGTGAATGTGTATGACTCTGTAAGTTTTTTAATTTTATATCAAAATCTGATAAATGCGGTGGTCACTCTTCGCCTATGTCACCAACAGTTTTTTTTTCTAGTAATGAATGATTAGACAGGCAGTTTTTGTGTTCTGTTCACCGTTCGACTCTCCGTCTCTCTATTTACTAAGGTAAAATGGCAACTAGTGGAGAAGGGTGACTATTTAGCAAGCTTTAGAAAGCGGTATCTACGAGATTTGTGTGACTTATGTAATTGTTTACGTTCAATTCGAAATTCTAACTCTACCTCGATATTAACTATTGCATAATAGCGATATTTTGAACTGAAGAAAGAAAACTGGGGGAATAAAAAACAAAAAAACTGTATTTTTGCTTTTCAAATGTTTTTTTTTTTTAACCCACAGTTTCATTTTTATTTTCAGGTACGCAACACATGCAATGTTCTGCCAAGTCAACATGTCTCCGAAGATACTCAGAAGGTTATTGGCAGTTTCTCATGTCACGTTTGCCAAGAAGTCATTCAACAATCTATTGTGACAGAGGTATTTTATTAAAATTAGCTAAGCACCTCTAAAAACAAGTAATTTCAGAAATGTGGACATCGGTTCTGCGAACAGTGTATCATTGTGGCGTTTATTCGATCTGGAAACACATGCCCAACATGTCGTCAAAACTTGGGATCAAAAAGAGTGCTTCAGCAAGATCCGAGATTCGATCAATTCATTCTTCAATTCCTCGAAAGTCGGTCGATTGTTCCTCGTATGATGGCAGAGAAAAGAGATCATGAACATGATATCTACTTTGGTCGCTATGGATATGTGGAGGGCGAGAGCGATTGGAACAAACGATATGGAATCGATTTGAATCAGAAAGTAAAGGAGGATCTACCTTTGGAACTTTGCCTAAGTTGCAAGATCAAATGGGTCAGCGACAGTAACGATTATGGAAATTTGACGGAAATGATCCCAGAAACACCAACAGAAGATATCTTGGAGTGTATTCCGGTTATCACTCTTGACCAACCATCAAATGAAGCGAATCCAATCGTGATAGATGGTGAAGACAAACCTTCAAAGGATGATGAGATGATAGTCCAGGACATTGAAAAAGAAAAGGAAGCAGAGAAAATTAAAAAGAAAGGAGTAGTCGCTGAGAAAGAAGATGCACCAATAGTACTAGATGACAAGGAAAAGGATGGAGAGAATAAACAGGATGACTCTAAGGTTATCGCCGAAAAACTTACTGAGCCGACTGTTTCTGACGACAACAAATCCGAAAAGATGCAGTCAGAGGAAAAGGGCATACTTCCTGAAAAGAAATCTGTAAAACCAATCAAACTGGATGATGTTGAGGACGAGGAAAAGAAGGAAGATGATATTATCGCAGAAAGAAAGAACGATATCATTGCACAAGGAGAGACTGTTGATTTTCCCATTGAGTTGGATTCAAATGAGTCGGATTGTGAAGACGAATCGGATTGTTCGGAAAACTTGGATGACACTGACAGTGACCTCGATCTCGATTCTGACGGCAGTGACGATTCCAATGAATCCGGCTATACCGATGAATCTTCCGAAGATGAACAATTAGAGGATGAAGAATCGGCCAAGGAAGACGAAGAGGATGTCACTTTGGAAAAAGATGCTCCAGAAGTTGTGGAAGATGATCCGCCAAGAAAGTTCTACAGAAAAACGGAGACAATTTCGAATTTCGACCCTATCCTCGACGACTCCGCTGAATCCGATGAGAGTGAAGATGAAAGTTTGGCCAGAAAGAGACAGAAGAAGAATGCTTCAAATGGACTTACATTGGAAGCAGCATCCGCTTTGGTTCGAGATAATGTAGATATCCCAACACCGAGTGAAGATTCTTTAACATCATCTGGTGAAGAAGTTGATCCATATAATCTTGTTTTCCAGGACGGTGAGTATTTCATAACAAAATATGTGTAGGTTTATCGAATTTATGTTTATTTCAGAATTCAATCAAGATCCGCGTCGAGATGGAAGTCCGGAAAAGGACAAACTGATCAATTTCGATTGGGCCATTGATACGAACACCAATGTGAATCGAAAATTTGAAGTTGATGGAGAGTTTAAGCTTATTGAGGACGATTCAAACTCAGAAACGGAATCAAACAAGTTTGATTCAACCGACAATGATGATTCAAATGCACCGGACACTGAAGAAAGAGCCAGAAAGATTTTGAAACGAAAACTTTCAAAATCTTCCGAAGACCAGTCAGAAAATGGTACCTCCGTTAGTACTGAAGAGAAATCAGAGAAGTTGGTGAAACTGGAAACACCTGAAACTTCTGACTCTTCAAAGCCATCTGAAGTACCTTCATCAGAATCAATTCTTGCTCAGCCAGAGAAGGCCACTGACAAACTTCTAACTCCTGAACCTACTTTGGAAGGCAAAGAGTGGAATCGTGGCGTATTTTATGGTATGTTCATCTCGAGTACAAAAGATTCTAAATGCGAGGACCCAAATGCGAGTGGCGAACAGAAGTCTGGTGTAGATGAGGAACTTGTCATGGTTGATGCATCGATTGAAGATATATTCTTCAATAAGGATGAGCCATGCAGTTCTGCACAAGCTGAAGCCCGTGATAAGATGAGAGAACGTTACGAGAGACAACAGCAGCTCATTGAAGATTCGTTGAAACCAAATAGAAAGTCAGTGTCACCGACGGTGTTCAAAGTACCAGAATCGCCAATGAAACAGAGTGGAGATGAGTCCTTGGAGAAATCCGCTAAAATCTTTGACTCCCTTGTATCAAAATCAGAAGTAAGTACTGTTGATAAGAAAGATGACGTAACGACTTTGGAATCGGATGACGATAATTCTGATGGTGATGAAAGCGACGGCGACAAGTCGAATCCAAAGAGCATGGAGACGATGGAAGTTGATCAAAAATCCGATTATGAAGATATTACGATGGATAGCACAGACTTTGATGATTCAACCAACAAAATAAAATGTTCTGTCGTACTGAGTGAATCGGTGGATTCAGGTGGGATTCTTTTTTTAATTTCATTCTATTTTTTAAACATAAATAATTTCAGAATATGGTGCTGCTGATATGCTTGATATATCAGTTGAGATTACGGACGACGAGTCGGAAGTAGACGCTCAGCATGATCAAAATCCATCCCACCTTGCCCAACTTGGAGAGTTTGTTCATGGAGCTAACCAAGGACAACTACAAATGCCACAAAAGACTGTTGCTCAACAAGAACAAACGGCACAGCTGCAACAAGCATCTAACAGTGAGGTTCTTGCACAATTTGCTGTAGTGGCACAGGCTCAACAGTTAGTGCAGGCGCCAAACCGATTGGCACAGTTAGCCATGCAACGGTTAGTTTTTGAATGTTTCCTGGAAACAAGTAACATAACTATCTCATTTTTCAGAGTAACAAGTGTTCTCATTGAAGTTCTTCAAGAGCAACAGAGGCAAGATAGGATTCAAGAACAAATTCGGATTCAAGAAGCTAAAGAGAAAGCTCGTGCTAATGCGGAAGCTGAAAAAGTAGCCAGGGCCAAAGCAAAAGCTGAAGCTGAAGAGCGTCGTCGAGCTGCAAAGCATGAGCGTTTACGGAGAGCTCAAGAACAGGCACAAACGAGAGCTTTGGCCCAAGCTCAAGCCCAAGCTCAAGCTCAAGCCCAAGCTCATGCCCAAGCTAAAGCACAGGCCCAAGCTCAAGCACAGCTGGATATTATGCAAGCTCAACGAGAAGCAATTCTTCAAAAGCAACAGAGACAAGCAAGGATTCAAGAACTGGATCGGATTCTCCAAGCTAAAGAAGAAGCTTGGGCAAAAGCGGAGGCCGAAAAAGCTGCCAAGGCCAAAGCAAAAGCCGAAGCTGAGGAGCGTCAAGAACGTTTACGGAGAGCCCAAGAAGAGGCAAAAGCAAGAGCATTTGCCCAAGCACAAGCCCAAGCTCAAGCTCAGGCCCACGCTCAAGCTCAGGCTCATGCTCAAGCCCAAGCTCAGGCGCATGCTCGGACTATTCAGATGGCCACCCAGTACATTCACGAAATGGAGGCTGCAACTGGTCAACGATTGCCGTTCGAACAAGTACTTCAAATGATTCAGATGCAACATGCTCAAGAACTTCAAGCCCAACAAGATCAGCATGTAATTATGGAGCAGATGAGACAGCAAACAACAATGCTGGTCATGCAAAGGTTAGTTTTTGAAAATTTCCCAAAAAAAGTAACTAAACAAATTCATTTTTTAGAAACGTTCCACGAAACATTTTGATTGATGTCCAGGCAACTGAAGAACTCATCGCTATCCATCAACTTCTGCAGCATCGTGGTCAATATTCACAAAACAATGAGATGTTCCATATTCAGTTCAGTCAAGCTCAAGCCCATGCTCAAGCACAGGCCCAAGCACAAGCTCAGGCTCAAGCACAGGCCCAAGCTCAGGCGCATGCTCGGACTATTCAGATGGCAACCCAGTATATTCACGAAATGGAGGCTGCAACTGGTCAACGATTACCGCTCGAACAAGTACTCCACATGTTTCAGATGCAACAAGCTCAAGAACTTCAAGCCGAACATGTTCAACATGCAATTGTGGAGCAGATCAGACAGCAAACTCCAATGCTACCGGGAGTTCCTCACGAAATGCAACCTGGTATCCCTGGAATGCAACAAGGCGTTCAGGGAATGATGCCACCAATGTACCCAGGATTTCCCCCCGAAATGCAACTTCCTGGAATGATGCAGCAAGTGCAGCAACAAGTATTATTGCATCAACAGTTCCAACACCAGCAACAAATTGAGCTCCAACAACAATTGGACTCATTTCTCGAAGGTGTCTGTGACGAAGTTTAATCCGGTGCTGTCAACGAAAGCAAGGAAAAAATCCGGTCCGTTGTCAGACAGGATTTCCTTTCGGTCGCCGTAATTTCTTGTCATTTACTGCCTCTACCACCTTTTTGTTCTTTTAAATATGTATCATTTCATTTATATTTATAATATTTTTTCATGTGGGAATCTCAAAAACAGAATTATACTGTTTATGTTCCGTTTTACCCGAGTTGGCCGTTTTATATTAATATTTATAATAATTTTTCATATTGGGATTCTCAAATTGTAGCTTTATATTGTTCACATCCCGTTTTATCTTTCTTATCATTTCATAGTTGCAGTTATATCAAATTATGTGGTATGTAGAGACTAGTGATGTCTTAACAGAAATAAATCTTTTGTTTCTGAAATTTCATTTGTTTTTGAAATTTCACAGAGCGCTTCTCTATTTGGATACCAAAGGTTTTGGAAAAGTGAACAAATCAAAATAAGCCCTCAGCAAACAATTGAAATTTAAGTATGCAAAAGGCTTTGGATGTGGACGAAACTTCATGCACACCTGAGGTTAGGTTGTGGCAAGGTTTCATGATGACGGGAGTGGGTAATAATTCATGCTTACCTATGGCTTTAAATGCATTGGTATGAGGACAATAAATATCTCATCAGAGCACTGTTATATCCGGATAGATACAAACGAATAATTCACACCAACCATTCCAGCCCCGTTCTGTTACCTTCATCAAAAGATTGGCACACGAAATAACAATACTCACTAAAAAATAAAATACGTTATCTGAACTTTTGGTTGAACGGTCAACTGCGGCTTTCAAGAGTAGAATAGGTGAATGCAACCTCGATCATTTCATTTTACTAAATCCAAAAAGTACAAACTTTTTTTTACCGCATTTAAACCGAAAAAAAACTTAGGGAAGTGTCTAAACATATAATTTGTTTCCCGGGCTTGAACGCAAATCACAGGAATATCTGTAGAGTTCCAATACGCCAAGCACAATAAAGCTGAATATTTCAAATATTGCAAATGGTTACGGGAGTTGATAACCTTTCATGATTAGCAGTGGCTTAAAATGCGAAAACCTCGGTGCAGATTAATCAGATAGTGTTTCAATCTTCAAACAAACAAGGCAAGTGGAAAGTTTTTCAAGCAACAGGAATATCTGGATAGCCAACAGTTTCAAATTCAAAAACTCTGTTACAGTACCGCTCAAAAATATATTATGTTTTGCCGTTTTCAGTAGAAAATGTCCATCTTTGAGAGTGAGTTATAGTGAAACTAACCGTCAGACAAAATAACTTTTTATGGGATTCAACAGACCAAGAATAAAACTTCATTTGTGTAATGGACAATTTTTCTGTACGGATACTCTTAGCAAGTTACATGACGACGAAATCATTTCTTCCTCAAATCGTCCTATTTCAGTGCAAAATAGTGCAATCATTGAGCTGTCCTTTTAAATTTCCTATAACTCTCTAGAGAGTGTCCGTACAAAAATGTGGTCAACTACAAAAATGGAGTTCTACTTTTGGTCTATTTGATTCTATAAAAAGTGATTTTGTAAGACTGTTATCTATACTATGGCACACTCTCAAAGTTGGGCATTTTCAACTGAAAAAGCAAAAACTTAATATACTTTTGAGCCGTTAAGTATACCGTTATAGCAAAGCCAGCATGAAGCCGGACATGGCTCCACTGGACGTAAAATCGGATGAGACTGTCTATGACAAAAAAAATCACGTTCTAAAACATAATTCGTAAATACATATTTCAAATACGTTCACTTTTTGACTAATTCCAACCTTCAGTGGAAGGTGAATTCTTTACACATACAATTTTCAATTTTCACAATCAGATATTTATCCTTAATGAAAGTATTTTATCCTCAATAGAAGAAGTTTTGTACAGTGGACATCCCAACAAGGTTTATTGATTATTCGTTGATAAAACTGCAGCAAACATTATGAAACGAGAATGACACAAAACCATATTTGAGTCCTTATGGGATGGTTTTTGAAAAAAAGAAAATCTGTAATCTCAGAATACTGTTCTTCTCATTTGCTGCAAAAACTTAGAAAACATGCAAGTCCTTTGCTCTCGAATGGTCAAAAAGTACACAATATAGTTTATACACACATTGTAGAATCAACAACATATCTTCTGAATCAGGAGACAGGAATCGGTAATTTCTTCCAGAAAAGCACAACCAGAAAAAATTTATTCACAAAAACAGCAGTTATTCACTTGTCAGAATTTGATTTCATTTTCTACAGAACTAAAACGTTTCAAAACATTATTTCAGTTTTATTATTGTTTTACTTTTTTAAAACAAAAAGCAAAAAAATTAGTCAATAAAAACATCGAGCTTTTGACCCTTCGACTGCCTCTCTCTGATCTTCAACTACTAGATCATTAATGCACGTTCATTTCTTACAGTCTTTGGCGATTATAGATTAAGTGGAAATCGAGAAATGATGTATTTTATCTTGTTTCGAATACTAAACACATGGAGTTATAGCAACAACGCTCGAAGCGTCCTTGTAACAGTGGTGGACTTGCAACAAGGATTTTGAACATAAATACTAGTGCGTCTGCTTCAGTCATTTCAAAGAAGGGTTTTTTTAAACTTTTCTGAATGAAGCACTCTTTAACTTGAGTAGGAATTAAAAAATTGTAAACAAAGATGAACATATTTTGGATGTGGTTTGTTTATCATCAAACCTCTATGGAATATTCTAAACTTGTTTTCAATCAAGACTGATGTCTTTGCATGTGATATGCAATATTTCATACTAGACTTTTCTACGCAAAGGTTCTCAAATCAATGGCGAGACATGTCCATGATGCAATTGTGCCCCTCCAGACAACAACAGTACACTATTCAAACTTCGGCGACATGGCGCGAGATTTTCATTAATAACTTTTCATTCTCTCCTTTTTCGCTTTTCTAGAACATTTTCATTCACCCGCCAAAGTCCTTGTTTGTTTTGTTTATTTACTGGATAGTACTTGCATGTATGAATGGTTTTTTCAAATGGAAATCATATAAGCTTAGAACATAAAAGAAGATAAATTTAGTGAAATAAATTCTGCTTGCAATTTTTCTCTCAATTTTTTTTAGATGTTTGTGGACGAACTATAAGACTTTTAAGATAAGATCGTCCGATCTCTGGAATCTTAAATATTTGGTTAATTGAGCAGTGTACAAGTGGGAAATCTCTCTCTACTTTCATTTTAGCTTCTCTACTCTATACAAACTCTTTACAAATGACTAATATTCAGGTTGTGCCAAGTTGGTCTCGTCCTTTCCCAAATTTATTGATTCTCACTCCATGTTGTGCGGTTGATGTGATTGTTTATTCGATCATCCAATGGAAAACTTGATAGAATTGAGAGGCGTGTTGGATCGCACGAAACTTTCGCCAGCACCGTCTGATTCTCCATGCTCGAATTCTAACTATTCAACAGACGTGAATAGAGAAGTGTCAAATTTGCAAAACAGCAATGATTGTGTGCAAGTTGCGTCAAATCCGTATTCTGAGATGAGCCCACTGGAGTGCACACTCGCATTGTCGGAAATGTTGTACAAGTTGGATCCCATTGACTTGTAAGTACCAAACCATTAAAAATGTTAATTAATTTTTTCGCAGGAAAAAGGGAGAAGTGATCAAACGGCACAAGAGAAAAAGAATGATTAAACAACTATTGTATTCACGTGGACAGCTTCCACCAACCGACCCACATCTGTTCAAACTTCACGTACAGGAAGCGCTTGTTGAGGCCAGAGCACATCAGGAGAGAGAAGCCACTTCCATTCGTGAACGTGCTTTTGAAATATCCACATCGTCAGCTACGATCTCACAATCACCAAAATCTGTTTAATACTATCTCACCATGTCTTCACTTGATTTGACCGCAATCACCAATCCACCTGCTCAGAAGATGCTCGTTCACAGACACAATAGTTGAAAAAAACACCGTATTCCCTCTAATTGAAGCTCCCCTTCGGTAAAATATCCTATCTTATAGAAGCGCTTTAAAAGGACTACTAAAAAATAAGATATACACTCCCAGTTTGGAGCGCACTCTTCAATTGAAGCGCATTTAATCTTTGCTCGAATTTTCCAATCGTATCCGCTGAGAAAATCAGTTGAGGCAAAAAAGCGCACCTTTTGCTTGAAGCGCTTTTTTGATAGAAGCACATCCGGCTTTTTTAGATGGAATACGGTATACCAATATAACTTCTTTCCAATGTATTCCTAACTATAGCATCAATTAATATCCTAAGATACTATAAATAAAGTTGTAGTGCTTTCAAATCGCATAATGAATCATAAACTACGAAATTTCTGTCTATAACAAAAAAAAGATTTTCATGTTTTGTCCCTCTCTAATTGTCTTCTTTTGAAAAGATGCATCTGTTTACTCAGAACTTTTCTTGCAAGTTATTCAGAGTAGCTCACACGTTCCTCACAGCGGGTCAGTTTATATTTCAACATCGGTTTGAACCCTGAAAAACCATTTTCAATGGTCAACAAATTTGTGGCTTGTAAAATAGGCTCCTTTTTTAAAAGAAAAAAATCGAGCACGGAACTTGTCTTCTTTTTCTGGTACACCAACAAAAACATTGTTTCAATCGATTTATATATTGGTAAAAGCAGAAAATGAGATGAAGAAAATGCAATGATTGAATAGTAAAAGGTTATAGCAAACGAAAGAAAAGTCATTGACAGATACATTTTGAGATCACAAGAATCGGCGGAAAAATTAAATTAACGTAACTAATTTAACTGAAATTTTCGGTGTAAAATAAGAACAATGAAATACGTGAATTAATAAATTTTTTTTATTTTGACTGCAATACTACCAAGAAGTAAAAGTGAGTATTTGGTTTTGATCTCAATCATCATTCTCAAAGGTTTGATTTCTGCGAAAGATGACAGAAATAACTGAACAGAAATGACAGAAATGACACGGATTAAAATGGAGAAATAAAGTGGTGTTCACTGGTGACAAGATTCAAATGTATGTTCCACAACTCACATTCAATATTGAACAGAAATAGTCATATGATGTTTCATCAACCAGGTGAAGTTTTTTCAAGTAGGAAATCTACAACCTTCGAGACTTCAGTTTCTGAAACATTATTTTTTGTAATAAATTTTGTTTTGAATATCTGTCATTTTTTTGTTCACCAGGTTGCTCACTGTCATAAGCTGCATTCACACTGATCACTTTTGAACGACCATTTCTATACTTCACCTTTATCGTTAACCCAGCAATCTCGCAATCAGATTCTTCCTTTTTCACTTTTTTCCGAGGTGATACAGTTCCGGTGTTCATCCGTCGTTTCCTTTTATTTGTGGAACGAGACGTAGTCGAAATAGTTGTTTCAGTTGCTGGTATAGACACTGCGGATGGACTACCCAAATCATGGTCCGCTTGCAGTCCGACTGCTTCTTCTGGAGTATTTGGTTGCTCAAGTTGAACGATCAGAGGAATATCAGGAACAATTAATCCATAATCTTCAAGTAGCTGTTCTCTGTGTGCCTTTTTCCCTTCTTTGAATATATTGACAAGGTCGGATTCAGCTGCTCTCTCTGCACTCTTCGATTCAAAATCAACTGTCATTTGCCCAAGGAAGGTATGCAATCCAGATAAGTCCTTCTTGATTTGACTCGGATCACTTCCAGCTTTACTCAATGCTAGTTTAGCAATTTTCGTAAAATAGCTGATACCTTGCAAGGTAGAGGAAAGCAAAATCCGGTTTTGGTCCTCCAATCCACCAATGCAACCCGAAAACTCAATTCTGTTTCCCATGTGTGTTACATCGGCTTGTGTAACTGTCATAAGTTTGTACACATCTTTCTCCGTGAAAACCTGAAACAAAATATCAGATATTCAACAGCAAATTTTCCTACAACATACATACCGTGACATCACCAAGGAAATAACGTTCCGCTTGATCTGCACGCTCTTGCAAGTGAGCTGGATATTCGATTTTCGCAAAAACTGTAATCCAGATCTTGGCATAGGAATGAACACGTTGATCAGTAAACTCACTTTTTAAGTAGATATCAAATGTTTCTCTTGTGTGTTTCGGTTTGAAACTGAAAAACTATGTTGAGCAGCATTTTACGTTCATGTATTACCTGTTATCGGGTATTCTTGGTTTACGCTGTTCTATCTCTGTTTGCTCTTTTTCTGCTCCGAGTCTGATAATTAAAAATATATTTCAAACATTCACTTGACTACTTACTTGCATGTTGCACATTTACATGTACCAGATGGAAAGAATGTTGGTCCATAATTCACTGTTATCTCTTCACCAATCGATATCGGAGAGAGAACCTGGAAAAACGAAGTAAATCAAAATTTACACAGAGAAACATATGTTACTTGTATTACTGTCTTGTTTTCTACAGTGTGATACGTAGCATTCGGTTTGCAACTGTGATTGACAATGGCACATGGCCCCAACCAAACTTTGTTTGACTTTCTGAAAATCATGACTGCCAGGATCATTATTTTCGACTAATTGTGCAGTTTTCGATATAAACAACAAGAATTGAATGAAATGACACCAAGTGACTAACTTCTTGGGCGCACTAGATACAGAATACTGGTTGAAATACGGCTCCAGTCTTTCAAAGTAACTGCACATGTTATAAGTAGCCATGAGCTGACCGGGCATCCTAAAATTGTCACTTTTAAGTACCAGTTCTCAAAACTAAATCATACCAGATTCTAGTGGCAATCAATTTCAAGCCTAAATTGAATTCCATGTCAAAGTCATGACATGGAACTGCCGTGAAACCAGATCTTACATCAAAAAGATGCATGTAATTGTTGACCTGAATTGTTCGAATAGTCGATTTTGTGAAAGTACATAACCTACCACAGTTCTCAACCTATCTTCAGAATAATAAGGAGTCAAAATTTCTAAAATATTCTGAAAAGAAGTGATTTATAGCCGAAAAAATTATGAAAAAATACTCACTTGTCGGATATCATCATTGTTTTTAATAAAGACATGAGCTTTCATCAGTTTTGCCACTTCAGCTTTTAAGCTTTCCGGAATCGAACAGAAGCTGAAACAGAAAAATTGACAATTCTCAACATTACAGAACCATACTTTGGTAAACACTTATTAGTCTCAAACCCGTATATTGGGTCAAGAAGTGACGACCGAACAAAATCGTCCATCCTAACGAGATCCATATCCTCGTCTCGCTCTTTGAATTTATGATTTTGCCCTCGAAGCACTGATTTGATCTGAAACTTTTGTCATTCTAGAATTGTCTAACGATTTACTCTCTTCAATTCAATTCTGTAAAATTTGGTAAATTTTCGAAGATGAGTTCACCCCTCAAACTAACATATTTTCAGGTTTTCGTGGGCTGGAACAAGCAGTTTACAACGGCATGTTATTTCAAAATTGAAAGTAAGATAGGAAATAGTGGGAAACAAACAGAGGTTAAATAGTGCTTAATTATTTTGAGAACCGTTAATTAATTCTATGTGAGTCAAGACAGGTTTATAAACTTCCTTACAATCTAAATTTCTGACATAACTCATAGAGTGCAAAAATTACGTCATTACTTTTACAATCTCATAAATTTGGATATTTATACAACCGAAAAAAAGACTGTACGACATCACTTAAACAGATGAAAATCAGGATTTCTGTCTGGAAACATCCAACAGTAGGCGAAACCTATAGAAACAAAACAGTTATATAACATAATAGATGTATGATGAATAAAACAAAAATTGTGATAACTAGATAAACATAGAATTCAAGATAAAACCAATTAGTAGGCAACACGTTCAAAAATATTCACTTACGGTTTCGTTGGTAATGTAGTCAACTGTCGACATTGTTGGAAGTTATCGAAATGGCAGATGAAAGTGTGAAATGCAGATAGAAATCGAATCAAAAGAAAGGGCAGCAGAAGCAGCCGACGAGAAAATCTCTATGACAACGGGCAGCCGCTCGTTCACACTATCAGAAGGGGAAAGAGAGCGGTGGCGGTCGGTGTCGGGTACGGAGCTGAAATCAGACAGATGTAGAGATAAAAAGTGTATGAGCCGCATTAGCAGAGCCAAAAGCGAGCAGAGTGAAGATATACTTTTGAAAAGAAACAGAGTGTTAATACATAGTGAGAACAAGAAACCACACCGACGTTGGAGACAACGACATAGAATTACGCGTCGCATCGTGGTAATGAAAAGATGAAGGAAAGGGGAGGGAACGGATTTGAGCAGTGAATAGGTATAAGCAACGTGTGTAGTGCAGAAGGTAATACTATGATTCAGTGAGCAGGGATTCATTTCAACATTAAGAAATGTTTTGTATAAATGCCAGAAGATAAGAGAGGAAGGGTTGTCTGTTTCTAATAGAAGTTGTGGAAACATCTTAGACGATAAAGAAAGATGCTTGAGCTCGACAGTGTTACTTTTCAATGTATACGAAACACGTGAAGTCTGAAATAATTAGAAACCAACAAAAACAAAGCAATGATAACACGCCTTGTGCTATGTACAAAACGAATATTATTCACCTGCTCCATCTTACAAACAACAGTTTTCTTCATTGGATTAATCAACATTCTGTTTCTCCTTGTTTAAGCAAAATAGATAAGAAAACAGCTGAGGAAAATCTGAAATAGACCAGAAGAAATTTCATAGAACAAGAAAATGAGTAACGGAGTGAAAACCACACATACCTCTTTTGAATTATCGTGGGAACGACGACACATAAAATCACTATTTTCGTGTGAATGCAAAAATCTGTTCATAATAGCTAAAAGGTAGACACAGAGAAACATATTCGGATTAATATTGCCACAAAATGCATAATGGAAAACGTTTTCACGGTGGATACAATGTGTGAAATGTGAAGCAAACAAAATATCATAAACGATTTATTTTAATAGTTGATCTTGACATCAGTGAGCTTTCATTCGAATGATTGAATAATTTAATTCTGTTCATATTCTATTAACTGTTGTTCAGTTAGTACGCAATTCTATACCGATATGTTCTCAATGTGTCACTGTATACTTCCCTGGCTTAAGAATTCCACAAAGGAAATCCAAATATTCAAAGTATCCGTTTCAGGCTGAATGTTTTTCAACATTCCTTGCCTTCCAAATCACATTCTTCTCGAAATCTATCATGATGTCAGATGCATTGAAACCACCCATTCTGTCTTTGTTTTTCAAGTCAAACTCTCTTAAAATCTCTGATGTTTTCCATTTGAATTCACATTCGAATTGCACATTGAAAAGTGTAAAAAGACATAACGAGTAGGAACTACATTCGTAATGATACTTTTTCTTCTGAAGCATCACTCCCAGATGGCTCGTTTCAATGACGTTTTTTCAATGGAATCGAAAACCGCCCCCATCTTTTTTTGTCCTGTTGGAAGAAGGATAGTACTATCGGAGTATTCGTGTACACTAAACTAAAATAGAAATGTCAAAATTAATATTTCGTACAGCAATTGACAAGATTTGAAATGTTGAGCTGATTTTTCAGAACGTCATTTGATACAAACTCACTACTAAATGACGTTTTTGATTTAAAAGGGATTTGACATTCAAAAAGGTATCTATAAATATATATTTCTTCTAGCAAGAATCAAAAAATCAAATACAGTAAGTAGCAGAAGTATAAAGTATCACAGAAACATCGACGCCAATTGAACATTGCATAACCGTTGATGTCAAAGCAGGCTATATAAAAAAATTAAAAACAATGAAATAGTCAATTCAAGTTCTAAGTATGGGTGCTTTTCACAAAATGATCTAACAAAGACCTGTACAACCTGTTCTCCTTGATTTCTGCATTGCAGTAATCTGAAATTCTCTAGATGGTAATGAATTGCGAATCCCTTCCAAACACTGGCTGAACATATGAACCGACACCTCACTATGAAAATATTGATGTCCGGCCTGAGCTCTTAGAAGCTCAAACAGAATGATAAGCTAATAAACAACAACTTTAGTGAATAATATTATAATTTGATTATATGATGCGAATTATTTTGAAAGACACTCTATAAGTAGACAGGGGATAGTGACCATTACCATTGATTCATCCCCAACAAAAGTACTTTTCCAGCAATGTATGTATAATATTGTACTGAAAGCCGCACAATGACAAGAATCCTTTCAAATTTTTATGACAAAATAAGAAAAATAAATCTTGTCCCA
The DNA here is from genome assembly GCA_002259235.3 of Caenorhabditis latens. NCBI lineage: Eukaryota > Metazoa > Nematoda > Chromadorea > Rhabditida > Rhabditidae > Caenorhabditis > Caenorhabditis latens. Next base: position 13,812,525 of record CM056097.1, on the reverse strand, counting down.
ACTAAAACCACCCATAATAGGGCGATGTTTTCTTCTCGAAAACCCCAAACACCAGTAGTTAAACTTTGATTCTTATCTGTTGCAATAACTATCTTGTTTTTAATCAAGTCAGATGAGCAGTCTAAGAAATGAAAACTTTTTTGGGTGGTTTTTATGTTCCGAACTTATGACTTTTCTGCCAGACATAGACATAAGGGAATGTCTTGTATAAGTATATTCTGGATGCGGTTCCAAAGTTCTAATGAATAACAAACTTCCAATATTCCCGTGTATTTCGAAACTAGACAGTTCCATGAAATAGTTGTACTATGAATTTTTCATCTTTGAGTTGGACAAAGACTATTAGTAGTTCTGAATAGACCTAATTGTGGAGACTGAGATTTTGAAATCGACCTCCCCTTGGATGAATTCCGCTTCAGTTTCAAAATTCGTCATGGTTCCGGCTTTTTCATTTCAAGAATATTTTCCGACATGTTTTGTACGGAATTTCAAAAGTGTCTTCTATGTTTTGTATTGTGAATAGAAAGAGGGACCCCCACTGTCGGGGAGGGTTGCTTCCAATTTGCGCCTTTTGTGCGTGTTACACCAACATCACTTTTTCTCGATGTCGCCTTCCGGATTTCACTATCCCTCTACAATCAAACAGAGAAAAAAGTAGAAGACGACTCCGCCGGCGGAAAGCGATGACGAGTTCTTCGGATGTATTGAAGAGGATGCCCAATTTTGTACCATTGTCTACCATCAATCTTTTCCCGAAAAGACACATGATTTCACTTTTTCTGCCCCTTTCTTCTTTTTTCTTTTTCTTGATGTCTTGGTGACATTGAGAGAGCTCAACTTCAACCACCATAATTTCTTCTCAAAAAAAGGGGAGGTCCGTCGCGCGGCCACGCCCACTTGGATGTCTTCCCAGCTCGCCAGATTCAGATCGGCATAATATTTGTGCCGCACAAGCTGAACTTTCGGTCAACATGAATGTCCAATTCGCTATCGCCCTTTTGCTCTGCCTCATCGCAACATCTGTTGCCCAAAAAGGTATGTGTCTCACAATACTACTACTAGAAAAGACGATTAGTATCTATACTGGTCCGACTATAGGTCTTAATGAAAAAGAATTCCGTATTCTGAATTCCCGAAAAACAAAATTCTTAGAGTAGTGACATATGAAAAGAATGAGTGGGAGCAACCTGTCAAAAACAAATATATCCGAATTTTTACAACCTATTAGACTAAAAAAACACAAAAGAATGTGAATCTAGTGAGTCATTCTGAACAACAAGAATGCTAAAAACTTCCTGCCAGAATTCTTCTCTTTACCTCCAAATAATTAACGGATCTAAACAGAGTAGTCACTACAGGAGTGTTTTTTTCACTCTGACTCCAGAATACATGCCTGAGCTTATTAATCACTTAGTCGCAACTATTCGTCATGAATGTCTGTTGAAAAAAATTAGGGACTCTTCTGGTAATGAAACTCTAAGATAATAAAAAAGATGTGTGTTTTACTCTCATCTGAATAACAAGAATCCAAACCAACTTAGACAGATATTAGTGGCCCATTACATTTCAGTAACTCGAATCTTATGGGCCAGAAGGGAACATTAGAGCCTCCTATTGATGGTATCTTTCATGTTCACTTGTTTTCAGCCAAAGGATCGCCGGAAGTACTTCCAGCGGCTATGTACGACGGAGACGTCAGCCACGAGAGCTTGAACAAGGTAGACTATTTATGATGAAAAGAGCAATCAATTACACTTACTTTACAGATTAGCAGTCAGTTACTGAACGCTCTTGCCGAGTTGGAAGCATTGCAAGAGGGGAGCCAACAACTCAAAATGGCGGAGAAACGGCGCAACAAGTTTGAATTCATTCGATTCGGACGGAAATAGAGCATTTGTCACACCTACCACAATTCCTATCAAAGGAGATCTCTAACCTGATTGTCACAAATGTTTCTCTATCTTTCCTCTATGTCAATTTCGTAATGAATTGTGATAGCAGCCGAATAAAATAAAACTTCAATTGTTATTCTGTTCTTTTATTTTTTCAGAGGTGACTTGATTTATTCAACGCCGTAATTAATAAATTAAGAGAGTTCATTGGAAGAGAACAATTTCGAATCTGGCAAGGTCACATAGAATTCTAAAATGATATTCACAACAAAAGTACAAATACCAGACGATTGAGAGGACACTATATGTGAAGGAAGGAGTTACTCATAGAAAAAAATAATTAAATAATAGTGAAAATGCGTAGAACATGCGGTTTGAAGTACTAACAAGTGTCAAAAGAGAGTCGAAACCCATGGCTGACACGAATATTGGAGCCCTATAGAAAAGACAATGATTAATCAAGAAACGTCGTATAAATAAATAATGCGAGTATATGAAAATGTGACCCGACAAATGAATGTACTATATATAAATATATATACTAGAAAAATCTATTACATGACATATAATTAGGATTGTTCAGCCTGAATTTTGTTTCCATTGTTCTTTTCGGTCTCCGAGTCAGATCCATTTTGACTTGCAGACGGAGTCAAGTCAGTTGACGGTTTCTGTTGCTCCAGCAACTCATAATCAATTCCAGAGGGAACTTGTGGACCTGGACCCACTCTTCCATTGTGTTGAATACCTTTCGGACCCATCGGTGGACGTGTCAACGGGATCTGTGGTCTGAAAACCGCAAAACTATTTTTAGTTATGTCGAGAAATAACCCTTACCCCATTTTCTTGGCCGGATTCAAGTGCCCACATTCAAAGCAACGGAAGGAGATGTATGGGTATTCCGCTGGCACTGACATACCATTATGTGTATGACAAATGGAGCAGATCAAAGCGTTTCTGAAAAATGAGAGTCATTAGAACACATCGCCATGACGATGAAAGAACGAAAATAGATTTTATGAATCACGGGAGTCAACTGACCTGCAGTTGGGTCCATCCGACATGAAGTAGTCGAGGACTCTGTCGAGTGCTGTTGTTTGTCGGAGGTAGGGACGAATTGGAGCTGCGTTGGGATTGCGTTGGTGGAACGGAGTCATGTTCATCTAAAATTGTAAGATCTTTAATGTGATACACAACATTGTACATAAATGTTCTAGACTACTTGAAAATTTCTCAGAAAAAAGTCTTGCAAAACTTGCGTGTTTTCTGGTACACTTTCATCAATCATATGTGCAAATGTTTAAAATGTTGTAAATATAACATTTTCTTAAAAATCTGAAAATGCAGTTATACGAAAACAGATGGTAGGGATGTAGGAAAAAAGTAAACCGAACTCAAATTCGACCTATTTCCCAACATTCACTCACCGAATTCATTGCAGTGCCAGGTCTAGCCGGTTGTGCAGTTGGAGTTTCGACTTTCTTTTGATCCTGTTTTGGAGTTCCCGGAGTAGCGTTATCAATTATTTGTTTCTTCTGTGGGGTTGGTGGTTGACGAATAAGCCTGGCTTGATCCGTTGTGTTCTCCAACTCACTCTTCTCGTAGCGATCCAAGATTTCTTTGGCTTCCTAAAAGATTTGAAAATGTTGTTTTTTCGAACTTTACAGTGTAAACTTTCAGGAGCGCGTTGATACTTAGCGTTTTACTAGTTTGGTGAGATAATATTCTTCTAAGCTTTACTTTTTTCTTCTTTTCAAAAGTATATGTCATTCTAACTTACATGAAGACAATCCTATGAAAGCTTTCTAGAAACCGCACATCTAACATAACTCTTTATGTGCTACTGCTGTTAAACTTTATTTTTCAATCTGAACCTTAAAGAGATCGTGATCCGGCTGACGTTTTATTTTATTCATCGATGTGCATTCAAAATTAGTGAAATTGGCCAAATTGGGGATACTCGGGCAAGCAATCCAACGATATCTTACCTAACCGCTTGGTACTAACTTATGCTACGGATCTCACTAGTAAGACGTGTCTGTTCAATTCTATAAAGAGTAAAAGTTTAGAAAACGAGCGGAAGTTTCAAACAAAAACTTAAAAGTTGCAAGTGCAGCAAGATCAGCCACATGTTTATGTAATTGTTGATTTCTGTAAGCTCATTCAAAATACATACCTTGAACTTGAGAGTCTCCTTGACCAAATCCAACAAAGTTGTTTTCTGCGAGATAGCGTTTTCAAGTTTTTGAGTGGTTCGGTTTGTACGCCACGAGAAGAAACAGTTGATAACGTATCGTCCGGCAAGAACAATCACTGCTGCTCCGAAAGCCAAAGCACATGCCACATAAGTCTTTGTGGGATCCTCAAATCTGAGCCAGGTGTGTGCCATCGCAATGCTCAAAACGATGATAATGCTCATATAGTAGTAGTAGAGGGTGGTTGAGTTGCTCTGTAGTGGTTTGATTAGATTGAGAGTGCTGAAAAAGGAATACTCACTGAAGATATGTTCTGAAGTCTCCGTTTCAACTCATCGATCGAGAGAGCGACACGCTCAAGCTCTGTGGCCGGTGATTTGTTGCGTGAAATTAGGTTTCCCATCTGAAACAGTAATTGTTAATTAAACTAATATATTGAATCAGTGGAAAAAGGAACGATTCTAAAATAATAATAGATAATGTCATCAGACTGCAGCTCCTATGAAATTCGCATTTGTCAAAAAGAAAAAAAGAAAGTAAGGTCTTCCTAATCTTGATTTTCACTAATTACACGTTCACACGTCACTCACCATTTTTCTCAAAGCAGCTCTAAAAACTTTGTTGGAGAGAGAGAAGAGCAACAAAAGTGTCTCTCAATTGATTTCTAACTGACATGCTGTTGCATAAAAAAAACGACTCGCGTGGGTTTTTGTGAGTGTAACAGAAGTAAAAAGAGAAAATTTTTGAGAAGAAATGAAAACAAAGTGAGTATCTATCGAAGGGACACGTGTTTACTTGAACGCCTGCAGTATCGTAATACAATAGATAGAACAATGTGGGTGACGTGCGCTTTCCTACAAATTCTACCCACAAAACACGTTGTGTGTCACAGTTTCTTTACAAATATGAATAGATTCTGATTTTAATCTAAGTTTTTATACGAAAAATGGCAAAAATACAGGAAACGGCGACAAAACTCTAATCAAAACAGAAAACTATGCCAAATTAATTCAAAAATCAAAAAAAGCGCAAAGAGACTACTGACGCAAAAGAGAGACAGCGTACGCGTTTGCTGTGCACACAAGGGCATTTGTATAATGTGGTTCTCAAGACGGGGGAATGGAGGAAAGAGGAGATTGTTGGGAGAGGATAAGGAATACCGGCGAGAGTCGAGTAAATACAAAAACAATTTGGGGTTATGCATAATATTTTTTTCAAAAAAAAATACAGAAGAATAAAAAGAAGGAATGTAAGAAATCATTGAAATAATTAAAATCGTGTAACAATTTCACTGATCGTTAACAGCGCGGTTTGCGTTGATTCCAGCGAGAAGATGTTCCCAGGCATGAATGAAGAGAAAACTGAAAATTTGATAAATAATATTATTCTCACATGAAGTATTTGTTTTCTTACACTACGGTGTATGCAGAAACAATGTTGCGGCTGGCTGGTGTTTCACACATGTAAGCGATTACGCGGGAGTACTGGAAATTGTTTGTGATATGCAAGTACAAGAAATCAGTGTAGTATTTCAACTTACGAGGACGATGAGGAAGAACTCGATAACAAAGGAAAAACAACGGAATGCCTGAGCAGTGGTTTCAGCCAGAGCGTTTCCTGGAGCGACGACGTAATTCTCGTTAGCACGGCGGTTGCGAGTTTTGACGGTCATGAAAATTAGTTTCCTGAAATCAGAGAATGAGACGAGAGTGATGAATTTCAACTGACTGGAGTTTAAGAACTACAAAAGTTCCAACGATGACCATAGTTTTGTTGTTAGCATCTGGGCGAGCAAGGAACTGAAAGAAAATTGATGAGATTCGAAAAAGATCATCGTCACAGGGATGTTCAGGGATATCTCAAGGAAATCAATGTGCAGTTTGGAGTTGGTTTAGAAGGAAATCTGTTAGTACTATTGACGAACGCACCATAGTCTTCTTGATTTTGAAGATTGATGACTCTGCACTCTGGGTACCACTGTTTTCAATACTGACAACTTCGTAAATGTGGATGTTTCGTACATGAAAAACAAGGCAATACGTACTTTTTGAGTTCGTCCTGATTGTAGAACAATGGCACTACGGCGAAGTTATTACAAAATGACAAAACTGCTCATTGATACAATAGTATTATAACAATAACAAAATCCCTATTAGGAAGTTATACAAGACCGTGTCTGCAATTTTTGATTGACCAATTACCGACGGATGCAAAGTCACAATATCACACACTATTACTTTTGTTTAATTCTCATAACTTATATTTTTCTGGGCCTAAAACTCATAAAAAGTCATAGCTGTGATTTACTTTTATGAAGCAATGGAAAATCATGAAAACTCAAATATTAAGAAAAAAGTTCCTAATCAAACATGGCTTATGGAACATGAGTATCTCGATACTACCATATCTCTGTCTGTGAAGTATGGATTACACCCAATTGCAGCAATAAAACATCTTTTACTTTCAACCTGATAATTAGTCTTCTAAATCTACACCCTGCTTCGTAACTTGTGGGAATCACTTAGGGTGACAAGGAAAGAGTAGGAGCCCAAATCACTTCAAGGTTTCATCCGTTATTCGAGAACAGAGAAGAATATGCGATGGACACTATCTGATCGTACGGTCATAGAACTTACCAAGTAGAAGAAGAAGAAGGTGAGAACCTTGAACTTCATCTGAAAGTATATACAAATGCACTTTTGATAGAAATTTGCTACGCAGCGGAAACGAATATAAACAAAAATCAATGCATGCAGCACAGTAGTCGTCCGAATGTTGTCGAGCCTTGCTTAATAAACACGTTCGATTCATTTTTCTTCGTCACCATGACCGAAACGCCCTTTTTTCTTTTCCATGCACTGCCTTCGTTCCCATATAATTTTTCTTTCTTCTTACTGACACGTCACCCATCCTCTCTTGTTTTGAGCGAATGGTGGAAAATTGAGAAATGGAAGCAAAAATTTCCGTCGTGAAACGAAAAATGTGAAAAATAAGATGTGTAAGATCAATAAGGTAATCACAGAACAAGAATGTGAAAACCTCTTGGATTTCGTTAAGTTACGCATGTGAATGCGTGTTACTTTTTCCTTTAATGGGGTATTGGGAACTCCTTCTACCTGGAATCTGTTGGAAACATCGTAAACAGAAATTGAAGTACACGAACGTAATAAATGGGATCAAAAAATCAAATTCTAATGTTCAGAAATCTACAAAAGTCACAAATTCATTAACAAGTTTGAGTAAATGGGAAGATCTACCTGAAAAACCCACAGCTTCTCTTTCAAGATTGTTCAAAGGAACTATTTGCCCGCAGTCATACGGAAGTAGTCAGGAAATCAGAAGTAGTACTAGATAGCCAAGAAAATCTGAATAAGGTTTATAACCATCATCAAAGTAAGTGAATATTGCAAGCCACGCTTTCTCTCCCAGAAATGAATGTTTCAATGCTCGTTCCAAAAACCTTACCAAAAATAACTTTTATTTTTTCAATCTTCGCATGTCTTATATATCTCAAGATACTTGTTATTATATACCTGAAAACAACATTTCAATGTTTTATTCTTTTTTGAGTTTTCCCGCCTGTTCCTTAAATATCATCACTATTTAAGTTTTGACGAAAGTGTCGATGTCGTCGACAGCCCTTTTTCAACTGAATTTTCGATTCTCAAAATAGATTTCCAACGGATAAACAGCTGTATCATTCAATCACTCTCCCCAAACAAGGCAAACATGTTCATATCTTCAAATCCCAACTTCAAACTCTGGAGAGCGCCAGACATCATTTCCAATTAATCCCTCCGAAATCTAAAATTGCGATCAAATCCTGAGTGGGCTTCTCGGCTATGGGCACAACGAGAGTGACCAGTGTGGAAAATAAATGTGATGAATGATGGAAAGTTTGCGTTGTATCGTTACCAAAATGCGCACGAAAAAGTGCGGGGCGGGGGGAGAGAGCACAACAACCTTTGTGAGAAGGAGGGCGTGCGCTTATTTGGAAAGTGTCAGGCCGACGGTAGGTTGAGCACGTTCTGTAGATACAGATACGGGGGACTAGACTTCCCATTTTGATTTATCCTTGTCAAATCAGAACTTTCACTACTGATTAATTCGATCCTGATTTTTTTTAATCTGAACTTTTTTCTTTTTAATTCTTATTTGATCTACACGACATGCTGAAATTAATTTTCATCTTACTTTTTCTGAACGGTAAGTTTTGAAAACATAAAGTCTTTTGAATCAGAGTTGTGTTTCTAGAAGTTGTACCATCACATGCTCGTTGCCCGGACCATTCATTTCTTGGATGCATGCTTAGACTGAAAGCTCAGAGGGTGCCAATCGAGAAAAATATTCTAAGCCTTATATTCAACATTGGTACAGAAGCAAGACTATTGCACACCTGCAAGTAAGTTGTTTCCAAGATAGCTCGGGTTTTACCTATGTTGGCTTTCAGGGTCTACTCCTCTACTCTCCCATGCTTCCAAGAGAAAATTCGGGAATGTGGGGACGATAAGCAGAAGAGAATATTGAGTGAAGTCTCCAAAACAATCATGTATCTTTGCTCACCGTTCAGTATGAAGAGACAGAAGTGAGTCGCTCTTGAATTTCTCGCGGTGTGATACTAGATAAATGAAATCTTAGTTTCTGAAGTTTTCCTGGTCCAAACTTTGGTCTTTCTAGGAAAACGTCATTCTATTGAGTACATGTTGCTCGGAGTTTGTACTAAAACAATACTTTCTCGGAGATCGAGTTAATCCTGCAAACCATCAATTGAATTCTATGTTCATCGAAACCGTTATTTCACTGTTATTTGTTTCTTTCTATTTTTGTTTTCCAAGCATTTACGTGACCCGCGAATTACGAACAACCTGCGTTCGGCAACGTTTGCTCAACAGTTTTCGCGCTTGTTCTTAACACCTGTTTTCCGAAATTAGCTGTGGCGCCAATTAGTGCGGCGCCAGACATCATTTCTCTGTCAAAAACAACTTCATTAGAGAAGTTTTGAGGGGGCAGGAAATGACCATCATGAAAGGAATGAAGATGCAGCGAACGCAAGCACTTGAGAGGTGTCAATTCAAATAAGCACACTGTATTCGGATTGTGTTTACTTAATAATGTGAAATTGTCTTCCGCTATTTTCAATTGGTGTCTATCTAGGTAAAAGTAAAGATTGAGAGGGGATATAAAATAAATATGAGCTTTTCAACATCAAGATCAATCTGTTTTTTTTATTTTCAGGTTGGTCATCGAGCATCAGAAATGTATATCCGGGGTTCTTTCTTTACCAGCAAGTACTGGATGTCAGTTAGACGATAATGAGTATGGAAAACAAGTGATGTCTTGCAAGTGAGCTACTATTCACAGTTTCAGTTTCGTCAAATATGATTTCCAGACAAGAATGCAATTCTCGAGGATCTGACTTTATTTGTATGATGCGAACATGGATATCTGAACAGAATACTTGCACTTTGAAAGATATAGACCGTGGGTTTCATTTTGAGAGCAATATTCAAAAACTAATTTACAGAAAAGTGTGGAGCTGAAGCTGCTGGTGTATTCCAAGAATTACAAGCCACTGTATTTGAGCCATCCTATCCTGTTGTGTGTACTGTTGCAAATGGTAGTAGTGTGTTTGTGGTCACGCAATTATGATACTTTTCAGCAACCGCGACCACTGAACCAACGGTTGAAAAACCGAAGCTTTCAAACCTAAAGGAGAGAAAAATCAAAACTCAATACCGCAAACCAGTGAGTTTTGTGTCCATAACATCGGTTTCAGCCACTTTATTTTCAGATGCAAAAGTCAAAAACAGAGATTCAAGAGTATCCGATGGTTCTGACCTCTCCAGCAACTCCGTCAACTGCCGAAAACATTTACATTGCCTTACCTGACCCAGTAAATGTTTACATGCGTCCGCAAAGACCAACTTTTGCGGCAAACTTGACCAACAATGTTCCCTCCTCATTGTACCCAAATCAGGAAGAAATGCAAGAGAAGTCGAACATTTGGAAGAAAGGTGGATACGGGCAGAAAGTGCAATACAACAAAGAGCACTGGAAACAAAAAACTACATCGGGTAAGAATGAAAAAAAACCGCTAACAAAAGAGTAGTGTTGAAAGTGCACATTTCTTTGCAGGAGAATTCGTTTTCACAACGCAACACCCACTGTTCACGACAACCGAGTATGGAGCTACTCCACGTAGACATAAGGTAATAGAAAAATAAACATGAGCCTCTGTAACAAGCTTACTTTCAGGTAATTGACATTCTGAAGAGTCTCATTCCACCAAATCTACCTTCCCAACTTACCGCACTGCTGGAGAACAGTTATGACAGAGAGCTATTCCCGGATATACAGAGTTATAATACACCTGCCGTTGCTATATCTCCAGTCTCACAGGTGTACGCCACTTCACAAGGTATAATGGAAGTTTTCGAGAAAGAAGTCATTCAAAAATAACATTTCAATTCCAGCTGTGTATCAACCTGAAATTGTTACAACCGCTCCAAAAACGACTATGATTCCTCCACAACCAGTGAAAATTACTTATCGACCTGCTGCTCAAACTACGGCAACGACCCAACCAATTGTACTGTACCCGGCGCAACCTGCAACCACTGCAAAATGGAAGCCATGGTACCTGGGAGGTGCCTAAATCAGATGTCGACAATATTTGAAACGTTTAACACGAAGTATATTTTGTTTTACTTAATTTTATTGTACCAATTGATCTCGACAATGTTACTAATCAATGTTAAACAATAATTGATCAGGTCATTTAAAATTTTCTAAATGGTTTCAATAATCTGAACAATTATTATTCTATTAAAGCATGGATATTTGTCAATTTTTGTTTTCGAATAAATTCAAGACATTAAAAAGAATCTATGTACACAAACACAACCTCATTTAGAAAGAGCAGATAGAATTCCAGGATCCAGTAAAGACATTTTGTAATTCGAAGTGAAAGAACAGGTTCAAAAAGAAACTGAGCAAGTGAAAATAGTTTAAGAGAGGTAAATGGAAAATGCTCAGTGAGACGTAATGGGGAAAAGACACTCCGGTTAGAAATGACACAAATGGAAATTTCAAAAAAATATATAATGAAGGCAAAGAGAAGAAAATATCATGAAGTTAGCGAGATTGACTTAATTAAACCGTATGTGGAATAATAAGACGATAAGAGCACTAGCAGAATTTAAAGGCATTTTTAGCAGGGAATGACTATAAATGAATGTACTATTCTTGAAAAAAATTATTATCTAGACAGCATCTTTCTATCTGGCAGAAAGTGTCTTCATCGGTGTACTGAATGCTAGACAGTATTTCATGTAGTCGCTGCGCTCGTCAAGGTATCTATTGCAGTTGTAGATGACCACAATGAACCAGAATTCCAAGGCAAGTGATATGGCATAGACAATCATCAGGGAGTAGATTCGAACCATTGTTCCTATAAATTGGTTTAGTGTGCAATGTTTTTCGGTAATACTTAAATTTTCCCAAATTTTTTTAAAAGTTTTCTTCTGTTTTCATACAAATTCTTAAATTTGCAATGCCAATAATTTTTTATAACACTAACCAGTATCCAATGCGACCGTGTTGTTATTCGGATGTTCCATGAACGGTGCTGCATTAATCAATCGGTAGAAGACTGCTGAATCCGTACACAAAGCTATCGTTCCACTAACCAATACCAGAATGAAGCAGAGAATGGCAATAACCTGAAATTGGTGAAGATGATCTAACAAGCTTCCCCCATCCAGTGTACAAATTAGATTTTGGGATTTTCTTTTTCGAAAAATGTTCTCTTTTCTGGTTCTACTGGATTTTACTTCTTCTGCAAAACAAAAAACAACTCGTACCTGCATAACAAGATGTGGTACGACGAGTAATGCCGAGTTTCGAGACAATGCGACAAAGAGGAGAAAAACTGCAAAAATACCCAAGCCTAGTCCGATCATTTCAGCGAGAAATAAGCCGAACACATAATTTTCTTTCACGCCTCGTGCCTGAAATATACATTTTTAGAGAAATGTTTAGTTGTATTGAAAACAAACTTGTTGCAACCGTCCATCGTGTTGGAAGTAGACGAAAAGACTGTGGATCAGGAAAAAGAGAATCATGAGGACGTGAACGCAGCCAATTATGAAAGCGCCTGTTTTGACGTGAAAACAATTGCATAGGCATCTGTATTCTTCAGAACTTTCATCGAATTGTATCGAGCGGGGAACCTGAAAACTTATTTTGGTGTTATCACGATACATCTGACTTTTGAATGTCAGTCAATCTGAAAAACAATCAGAATCCAACTTACGTGATCTACAGATCCGTTCTCTTGTCGATTGTTGCGTATCAGAACGGACCTAACGGCCCGTCCGTTCATCATATTTTCGAAACGTCCTTCCAACCAAATCTGCAAAAAAGTAAATACATGTTGGAAACTATGATGTGATGGTTTTTTCACTAGAAGCAAAAAAGCGTTATTCCCCCTAACATAACAACTAGAAGGGTTCCACAACCACATGAGAGAAAAGCCGATACGCAATGAAGTGGATTTCGTTTTTTGTTCTGTTTTTTTTCGGAAGGGTTGATGCGAAATGTCAAAAGTGAGCACAACAACAACACCAGAATTGAGCCCAAAAACGAACATTTCGCAGAAAAAAGCTGACGAGAACGGCGAAAAAAAATTAGATAGGCAGAAGAGAGGAAGAGGAAAAGAAAATAACCAAAATAGAGAGAGAAACGAGGAAGCATTGCAACGTCGCACAGAAACTGACTTGGGAAGAGTAAGTATAGAGATGTTGATCAAATAATGTTGTTAAATAGAGAGAACATTGACAGTACTGATAAGAAAAAGCAACGAGTCATCACAACAACAAACTTGGTGAAAGAATTATTAGAAAGCTGCTGAATAACTGAAATAGCGATGCATTAACTCACAACAATCTGTGGTTTTCTCGACCGTCGATTCTCTTCCATGTCTAGAAAAGTGAGAAAGAAGTTGGAGAAAGTGGATAGGCAAAAAAAGAAAAAGGAGAGTGAAAACGGCGGGTTTTCAAAAATTTATGAGCAGGTGGAAATAGAAATTTGAAATTCGAGTTGGAAGTGAGTGAAATAGAAGTGGCAACATGCAAGTATGTAGGAAGGAGACGTTTCCATGGAATCTCAGAAGTACTTATGAGAAATATGGAGAGTGCTGATTAGAGTGCAATAAATTACTAGTTATATTGAAACATCAAAGTTTAAATATACAGTGATATACATATTCGAATGTCCGAAAACTACTGTAATTGGAGAAAAGTGAGTGGGATGGGGGTATTCACCACAATTTTCATCCATACTAAAATTGATGTTAGAATTTGAAGTGTTAGGCCATAAGTAAAAACCACATCAAACTTGGATGCATTAGTAGAGATATTCAGGATAAGTACATCAATCCCCACAAGTTTACACTTATTTAGTCTGGATCAACAACGAAGAAAAATATATGTGCACGTTCTGAGACTGAACATATTAAAAGTGCAAGCTTCTTCACTGGAGAAGCTCCAGTGAGTGTTTTTTGTGAAGAAGTAAGTAACATTCCCAATTCTCAACAAGTGTTAGCACACCACACACCCCATCCTAAAGTGTTTTTATTTTTGAAGAAAAACATAAACAAGTAAACCGACTAGACAAGTATTCCTTTCAATATGTTGTGAAGCTTTCTTATTATAGTTGGAAACTGCACGGTGTGTCTAGTCTTCTCTTCCTGCTATCGTCATTAGTGCAACATAACATTTCGTAGTGCAACAAGCAGAGTAAAAGTATGAATAGAAAGCGACCGAGCTGATGGACGTCCATAAAAGGAAAAGCCGTATGTTTGCGAAGATCAAGACGCATGTGGGGAGTTGGTCGCCGTGAGAAAAAAGAGGATGTATCTGAATGACTAGAAAGAAGCATCATAGGAGATTATGTTTGAGTCTCTCAACTTCAAAAACTTTTTTGCAAGCTCAGATTGTCACAATACGTATTAAGAGAAGAAACAAAAAAGAGAACAGGAATTTCAATTTCTAATAAAGATATTTTGGGCTCGCAAACTGGGAGGATGAGAAAAGAAAGAGATATAAAATGTAGACAAAGAAGGGGGGAATAAAACGAAATATGCAGAAATAGGGTTATGCACAAAAGAGGAGGTCGCGATGGAGGGAAGAAGGAAAGCGAGGGTGGCCGCTCGTCACACACCGACCACACAAGGCTCTCGCGCATCCAACAGACGCGTCAACACATGCATATTATTGATTGGCACCAACACCCTGGTCAAAAATAAGCGACATGTGCATGCGGAAAGCAAATCAACGTTGCGGACACACGCGGCAGTCGTCCCCCCATTCAGCACTAAAAGAACCACCTTTTGGTTGCGAACGTTTTTATTGGTTGGCAACCGCTAGAAAGCTTTTAAAAAAATACTTAAGCAAGAGACAATTTTTTCATAGGTTCTGTTATGTTTTACGTTTAATGGATATTTATAACCTAATGGAAACGTTACAAATTATGTTCTATTAGGCTGGAACTCAACTCATAATACTGATCAGTTTTCGCTTCAGAATTAATATTCAAAATTCCTTTAGCTGAGCCGCAAAAAGATACTTATTTGTTTGAAATCATTTGAATTGAGTTTAACAATCTAATAGAGATATTCTCGAATAAAAAATTTCGAAAAGCATGAACACTAATTATCCAAGTGACGGAAACTAATTGTTGTTTTCGCTGAAAATCACAATCAGAATTTTCAGTTATTCAGTAAAACCAATAATATCTTCAAACAGAATCTGTACAATCTTGAAGAACATAAAAACCGGAGAAGAAAAGAAATAGAGAAAAGGACGGTGAGCAAACAAACTATGAATGCGCAAGGCCGACTTTTCATGGTAGAATGAGAAAAGGAATGCATATGCAAATTGCAATGGGATATGATGATACGTATCCGAAATTTGAGAAGTCGAGATGAGTTGTGACAGGTTGACGAAAACGAGCTGTGTGAGGAAATGTTCCTCGACGTCTTCTTTTTTTTGTCGAAAATCAGGAACAGAACCCATTTAGCTGCGTTAAAAGGGAGAGAAACAAAATGTGATTTTTCTCTCTTCTTTTCCTTTCTTCGCCTCCTCGCGCAATCTGATTTCAAGCCAAGTGCACTTTTCGACAGCTCTTCAGAACAATGGCACAATGTTTCAATAGCATCCCTTTTCTTCTTTATTAGCGCTCGTTTGTAGCTTCTTGAAGATGGAAAGAAAAAGACGACGAAGAAGAAGACAAGATTTGAGGAGGTAGGCGGGGCGTATCTTTTGAAGGCCTTCTTTCGAAAAAAATGAAACGAAAAGTAGAGAAAAGGAAGAGGAAAAAGAAAGAAAAAAGAAAGAAGTTGATGTAGTGTGTTGAATAACTACAATTGGCTGGGGGTAAGTAAGTTTTCTTTGAGACTTTTTTTGTGCCGGTGAATTGTTGAAGCAGCTTCAAAGAAGAGGAAGGACAGACATAATATCCATCCAACTGAAAAAAAAATTGTGAAGGAGGGAAGAATAAAGCCGAAACAACCTGAAGTGAGCATTTCACCATTTTGTCGACGTTTTTCCATGGTCTCCGGGCATTCAATTTCGAAATTTGATATGATTGGTTTTCGTTGGCACTAAAAGAGGCAGTAGACCACTCGATCGCCTTTTTTCTCACAAATTTAGACGATGCACAGGAAATTGAGAAACAATTGGCCGGAAATTTGATGAAAATTTAGACGTCTTCTTTTCCGATTTTCTTTTTTTATCCACGGCGACTAAAGAAAACAGAAAACATATGAAATATTTTCAAAAAGTTGTAGTCAAGCTTTGAAAGTCTCGGACCACGGCCAGAAACTGCAATTCTCAAAACAGAACTGAAAACTAGAAAATTGAATTCGAAGACAAAGTCGAGACTGGACAAAATGCAAAAACATTGTCCAGCTGAAGAAAAAACTACTGAAACTAAGCGAGTTTTGGAGTTATGACCTTGGTATTCTTACGAATTCAATGGTTGTATAGTAAACTGCGACGGCAAAACTCAAAAATCACATTTTGTATTCGTCGCATGTGCTTCACATTTCCCCTGGGGAATAAACAAAAGCCCATGGCTTCTTGCGCACCCAACAAAAGCTCGCTTCTTCTTTCTTCTCTTCTCCGTTTTGCCAACTCGCATCCTGTTTCCATCTTCATCGCCGTCAAGGCGCCAATTTTCGGGTGGAAAATGACGACGGTGACAGGCGGGTGAGCACGCGCGGTATTCCAAACGCTGTAATTAGTCCAGAAGACGACGACGGGTTTCGGGACTCCCGTTGGACGGAGTTGGCGGCGTGCACGAAATAAGAGTGCAGTTGGAAGGAGGTGGTTATTGGGTAGGCATGGGTGATTGGAATTGTGACAGCGACGCACGAAACTAATTTGACGGAAATGGAAGGAATGGAAATTCAAAGAGAAGAAACTTCATTGAAGTAAAATAGAAGACAAGAACGTGTATATAATTCTATTCAACTAATCATTAATTTACAAGTCAAGATCACATTTTATTCTCATCATAAACCATCTGAGACAGCTTTCTCTCTGCTGGGTTTGTGAATAAAGTACGAGACTTCTTCGGCATTGGAATGATGTTTCCACTTCGATCGTAGACAGATGCAAGTTGTTCAATGGACACTGAAAATGCTTCAGGTTGTTAAGTTGATGTCTATCTATCACTCATACTTTCTGGATGAATCTTCATGATTCTTGTGTTTCTTCCTTCACCAACAGTGATTTTCGAACTGAACGCTTGAACTTTGTTGGCTCTCTCAAAATCATGCCATCCGTGTCCATAAGCTCTCAATGGATAGGCCATCTCTCCGTGCTTGAACACATCCAAACCATTGATCTCCACTTCTTCAGATACACGAAGTTTTCCAACCTAGGAGAGTATCTTCATTTAATGTTTGTGACATTGGTTATTGTAACAGTGATCATGGGTTAAGTTTCGGTATGAGAGATAATCTTTTCTCTGAAGACACAGTCTTTCACGTGTTTCTCATATCTCACTTCACATGTAACCCCTGAGACTTTACGAACCTTTTTCAGAATCCAGAAGAATGGAAAGATGAAAGCAACCGACCACACCACAATAGCCAATGCACAAATCATCTGCCATCCGAGTTGCTGAAATTATAATTGTTTTGATTGTGTATTGGTCTCTTATCATTTTACAGCAAACGCTTGTGTCAAGCGATCTCCTGAATTTTCCTCTCCAGCAATCGAGCCAACAAGAGCATATGCAAGACCACCACGTGAAATAATGGAAGATGACATCAATCCCCAGAAACCACCACCAGCATGCACGGCGAAAGCATCAAGAGGGTCATCAATCTTCAGTCTAAACGTGTTTTTGTTTTCTTGTGTTTTGTGTATTGTTGTCTCTACCTGAACATAAGCTTACTGCAAGCCAGATACAACAATCCAGCTCCAGTTCCAACCCAGATGCATCCCCATGGTTCCATCTTGTTACATCCGGCACATGCGGCTACCATTCCACTCAAACATGCGTTGATTGTTAGGAGAAGTGTCCATTTTCCGTGTTGATAATAATGAACGCCGAGATAAGTGAGAGCGGCAAACGATCCACTCATAATGGTATTGACCATAGCCAAAGCTACAGTATGCCCATCTCCTGCATGCGAAATACTGGCAACTGAACCTCCATTGAATGCCAAGAAACCGAACATCAGAATGAATCCTCCCAAAGCGGTAAACTAAAAAATATACTTAATGTCAACAGATCACATTTTGACTGTGAGTATCAGAGGTCAACACAAACACATACTGGAACAGAGTGACCAAGAATTTCATCCGATTCGTCATCCTCATCTTCAGGGAACTTTCCGATTCTTGGTCCCATAAACCATGCCGCGAGGAAAGAAATTGACCCCCCGCAGAGATGAACGACTCCTGATCCAGCAAAATCCTATAAATCACATTAGTGTTTTTCCATTCAAGGAAATAAACAGTTACATCATATTTAGTGTCAATGATTCCACTAGTGATTCCTTTTGCCATCCATCCATTCTCTGACCATCCCCAGTGAGTGAGAATTGGGTAGATGAATGCTGTAATTAATCACTTTTTCGCTAGAAATGCCACTATTATTGTAAATAAAAGTGAAAAAATAACCAACTTGAAATAACAGTACAGTACGTCACATAGGTAATGAATTCACATCTTTCAGCAACCGCACCGGAAACAATTGTAGCAGCAGTAGCAGAGAATACGTATTGGAAAAAGAATCGGGGGTAGTCAGAGAATCCAGAAAGGAAAAACTGGGAGTGCCCGAAGAATAGGTTCACACCGTCTCCAGATTCACCGTAAGCTAGTGCCCATCCGATTGCCCAATACCCGATGATGCAAATACAAGAGTCAAGAAGATTCTTTATAAGAATGTTTGTCGTGTTCTTACTGCGTACAGCTCCTGCTTCAAGATATGCGAAACCGCATTGCATGACTGAAAAAAGATTCATTTTACATCTGAAACAGTATTATTGAACTTACAGAAGATGATGAGAGCCATGGAGCAGAGAAAGAACGAGTTGACATTCTCATAGAAACCCGTCTCGAGTCTCGTAATCTCAGCATGGAGCTGAACAATTTCTGCCGTCAAATTCACCGGCGCCGACATCTTGTGAAACGAAAACGTCGAATGAAATGGTTGATGAGTGCAACGGAATCAAAAAGTAGGGGCGGACAGTCTACAGTATCCTTTTAACCCGATCGAATGATAACTACTTACTGGTTTTCGGTTTTTTATTACACTCTTTTCTCGCCTAACAAAAGTTATCACAACTTTTTGATCACTGATGTTCTTTGTCAGTTCTCAAATCGCGCGGTCACAAAGTACGACAGATATGGATGGGCAAAAGTATGCACTGAAATGACTGGAGAGACTATTTTCAGACAGCGGGAAATTTTTGATCCCGAATGATTTTTCCACATGTTGCAACGCCTTATATACATTTATAAAGGTGATGTGAATGTTTGTGTAGACGGTAACTTTATGGTATGAGGTAACGACTTTGTTTTCTTTTTATTTAATCGCATTTACAAATAGGAATAGTTGATGTTCTGCCACACAGAGATTAGTCAATCCGTTAAGAAACAAAATGTGACAAAACTCTGGGGAAAGAATACGATGAACAAAGGAAGGCTACTTTTCGAACTATATGATCTTTGTTGAATCAGACTATTCAGATGACGAAGTTTTTGAAAACTTGATGTTTGATGCATATTCATTGTAGACGTTTTAACGGTTCAAAATATTACAGTTTCAATATTTTTCAAACATTTGCCAATAACAACTTTCAGATGTTTATGTCCTTATTGACAAAAATTTACGGTTACAAAGAGGGTCAACACACATTTTGGTCTATCTTGAATCTCAGGATTAGTCATGCCCG
Source organism: Caenorhabditis latens (assembly GCA_002259235.3). Lineage (NCBI taxonomy): Eukaryota > Metazoa > Nematoda > Chromadorea > Rhabditida > Rhabditidae > Caenorhabditis > Caenorhabditis latens. The sequence goes on along the minus strand of CM056097.1, from coordinate 13,792,969 downwards.
ATGACATCTTGAGAAAATTGTATTCCAAGTTTATAGAACATGTTGAAGCTTTCTAAAAATAGTATTCTGCATACAAAACATCATAGGAAATTGCTATCTTACTGTGTTTATCTGAAGTCTGATATTATCGGTATTTCCGATGTATTTGGTTCCCAAGTAACCGTTGTTCTCCAAATGGAGTTCTCCAGCTACAGTCTTCGTTCTTTTTTGTTTTATGGTATTATGAACTTCTCAATTTCTCTAAAATCTATCTCACTCCAATTCAAGTAAACTTTGACCAACTTCAAAACCAATTAAAAATCCAATTAATCTTGACAAAGTATCTTCTTGAAATCAAAATTGTCGCGAAATCACGAGACGTTATGATATTGCTTCTTTTCACCCTTGAAAGTTCCTATGAGGCAACACAAACATTACGATTATCTATCTATCATTTCGTCGTCGCTAAAAGAAGACGAAGAGACTACAAAAAGTTACTTTCTAGTTGTGTCTGCGTTCTCTGTGATCGAAGAATCTATATGTTTCAAAGTGAGAGAAAAAATGACCTTCAGTATTAAGAAATCATTGTTCAGAATAAGAAGATATTTTTGACAGGTTTAGTTTTGATTTCATCTTACATCGTGAAATCGGACAATATGAAACATCGGAATAATATACACATAAAACGTCAAAAATGACTCAAACTAATTACAAATAAGAGAAATGTTCATCATAAAACCTAATAGTTACCAGAAAATTCTAAATTATGCAATAAGTCACTTTAGGTCCAGTTAGATTCTTGTTGTTCAGTGGTCAACGTTTCTTCTTCTGGAGCTTCAACGATGGTGGTTGGGACTTGTAGACTGACGCTCTTTGGATTTGTATTCTTTCTTTCTGGCACTTCAGTGTCATCAAGATACATATTGCTAAACGAATTATTAGCTTCCAACATTCTAGACTTTCTTCTCTCCATTTGATTCATGAAAAGCCGCTTGGGTTGATCCGAATCCCCAACACTTCCACTTCTGTCATAAACTGATGCCAATTGTTCCAAGGACACTGAAATGAAAAATTGCGAATTAGAATTTTTGTAGCACAATGTGACTTACTCTCTGGATGAACACTCATAATTCTGTTCTTTCTTCCAACTGGAAGATGCTTACTATGATTTTCTTTGCTAGATGGTGCAGATTCAAAATCATGCCATCCGTGACCATAAGCATGAAGTGGGTAAGCAGACTCTCCGTGTTTGTAAATATCAAGTCCATTAATTTCAACTTCTTCGGAGACACGAAGTTTTCCAATCTTTTTCAATAGTCCAAAAATTGGCCACATCCACAAGAAAGACCAAGTTACAATTGCAAGTGCACACACCCACTGCCAACCGAGTTGCTATAAAATAGACAGTATAAAGAAAATAGTTGTTCGATTCACTTACAGCGAATGCTTGTGCAATTTGGTCACCTCCATTTGTAGCTCCTCCGATTGTGTTACCGATTGCGTAAACTACACCGTCATGACCGATAATAGCAACTGAAGTGAGTCCCCAGAAACCTCCACCAGCGTGTACGGCGAATGCATCAAGTGGATCATCAATTCTCCATCTGTAAAACTTTTAGGATTATAAATGCAACGGTTCTCGTTTCTCACTTGATCATAGATCTACTCAATGTCAAGTAGATAAGTCCTGCTCCAACTCCGACCCAAATACATGCCCATGGCTCCATTTTGTTACATCCAGCGCATGAGGCGACCATTCCAGCGAGACAAGCGTTGATAGTCAATAGAAGAGTCCATTTTCCGTGATACAAGTAGTGAGCAATAAGGTACGTCAAAGCAGCAAAAGCTCCACTAAGAATTGTGTTCACCATAGCTAATGCAACAATATGTCCCTCTCCTGGTTTCACGATATCTGCCATTGATCCTCCATTAAATGCAAGGAATCCAAACATGAGGATGAATCCACCCAATGCAGCGAACTATAAAAGTCACATTCTTTTCTGACATTAATTCCAAGTGCATAAACTGTCAATCACGGTTTGTTCTCTGTGTCTAACTAATTCTAACTATACTCCATGCTCTATTCATTTTCACTTTCTGAAATCAAACAACCTAAAAACCAAACGATTATAAACCGTGATCAGAACTATTTTTATCAGAGCGCTAATTTCACCCGCACTGATAATAAATTAACCATTGCTCGATGTATCAATTGATCGGCTACTTACAGGAACAGAGTGACCAAGAATCTCATCAGACTCGTCGTCTTCGTCTTGAGGGAATCTTCCGATTCTAGCACCAATCATGTACGCGGCTAACAGTGAAATGGACCCTCCACAAAGATGAACTACTCCAGACCCAGCAAAGTCCTGTAAAAACATTTCTGAGATTCACTTCCTTGTTGTGCTCTCATTCACATACGTCATAATGAGTGTTGATAACACCGCTAGTGATTCCAAGAGCCATCCATCCTTTGGGATGCCATCCCCAATGCGTAAGTATCGGGTAGACAAGAGCTGAATCACAAAACAAAGCTATACTAGACGTCTAGTATTTTTGGTCTCACTTGAGATAACTGAACAATATGTGATGTAATTTGCAAACTCGCACCGCTCTGCAACCGCTCCAGACACTATTGTTGCTGACGTCGCGGCGAACACGTATTGGAAGAAAAACCTAGAACAAATAGGGTTAATCCTTGTCAACATCAATATGACCACTGGGCAGGCGTCTTTGATTTTTTGAAACCAACAAAAATTTGCTGATCCTCTTAAATTATAATAATGTCGCCGAGAAATGGAGAAGATTATGATAACGTTTTGTTGATTTAATTTCAGTTTCCACTCCCCAGTGTGTGCCACTATATTGTCCTGGTTCTATGCACTTTTGATTTTTTGTGACTACATTAAAACATCATAATTTTGCCAGAACATTGAAACATTGTGGACTATGGTTGCTTGCATATGTGCCCTCATAGATAATAACGATTCAGTGATTGCATCCGGGTATCTTACTTTGGGTAATTTTCAAAGTTGGCAAGGAAGAATTGAGAGTACCCGACAAATAACCCAATGGTATCATTAGGACAGTCTCCGAATGCCAATGCCCATCCTAATGCCCAGTATCCAACAATTGCAATGCCTGGAAAAAAACAGATCTCCGAAATTTTCCCCTTTCCAAATTTTAATTCTCTATGCAGACTTACACGAATCCAGCAGGTTTTTGATCAAAATGTTAGTAGTGTTTTTGCTACGCACTGCACCTGCTTCGAGAAATGCGAAACCACACTGCATGACTGAAAACGGATAGGTGAAGGTCATGAGACCAGAAAAAAGAACATACGGAAAATGATAAGTGACATGGAGCACAGGAAAAATGCATTGTCGTTTTCAGAGAAGTCCGCTTTCATCTCATCCATCTCCTGCTGTAGCAGTAATATCTGCGCCGTGTAGTTTGGAGTTGCCATTGTGCTTCTGAAAAGGAAAAATACGGTAGATCAAGTTTTTTTGGATGCAACAAGCTGAAAAAAAGTGGTGGAATATTAGAGATGTTTAGCAACTGACAGTTTGCACCTAAACAAGGTTCTTATCGACACTTAACCACGTCTCAATACTAAAACATTATAATAAAAACGATGTGCAGTCGTAAAAATCTGAATCTAAGGTTGGCCGACAAACTATTTTATGGCACTCTATAATAGCCTGCCAAAAACTGAAATGTTGCAAGAAATGAAATGAGATGATGTTTGGAACCATTGCACCTCTCGAGTGCGAAGAGTTGCGCCAAACTGAGAATCGCTTATGAATTTCTTATCTATAAACAGTCGGTTATCTTTCAGAATTTACACCCCGTTGTCCACTTCTGAGACCAAACAATCGAAATTAGCGGTAGGGAGGTTTGATGCTTTGAGCTTCGAACTCGTTAAGTGTACTGATAAGCAGACCATTCTGTACTTGGTACTAGTTATCTGATGCAATCAATGCTACCATCGTGACTATTTCTGTTTTCATTTCCCCGAGTTCCGGAGTTCAAACGCCCTCGGAGAAATATGTTTGTGTCTAAATTTAAATATCTCCACGCTTTCCGCCTTTTTTTCGGTTGACAGCTTTTCATGACTATTTTCCAAAGGTCTTGCAAAACTAAGAAAAAGTAAAGAAAAAAGTTAATTCAAAACGAAAATTACGATTTGCTTGAATGAATGTGTAGAGGTACGATGTTTTCTTTCTCTACAGGGAAGTATATTTTTAGAACGAGTGCTTTTTGATTTGTAAGTGTAGTCCTTGGTTGTGGAAGAGTGATCTGGGATCATAAGATTTCTGTTTTCTAAGTATCAGGTTCATTGCTCTATTGATCTACATACTTCCTGTCTGCAAACTCATGATTCATTTTTTACGTGTGCATTTTTTCTAGGATAAGGAGTTTGGTGATGAGCTGCATTTGACATTTAATAGAAGAAGATTTGAACTTGTTATTTTTGTTTTAAGCCAACAGTCATAATCGGATAGTCCGATTTTTCTACAAATGTCGAAGAGACACCTTCCTTAATGCTGTTCAATGATCCAAGTAAGCTAGAAAAACACTTCCAGAGATCTGGAATGATAAACTTTGTGCTTTTCTGGAATCAATTTAGATCGGAAACATTAAAACAGTGTTATGTTTACTGCAGCACACGTATTCTCAAAAAAACCCCAAAATAAATATTTATTGCGTAATCATATTCAATTGATTCGGTTACCCATAATTGATTCTGATGTAGAAAAATGTTCTAGAACAATACGTCAAAACATTATAAACTTTCAATGTGTGTGTTTTTCCTCTATTTCTGGCTGTTATTAATTTTTAATAAAAACTTTTTATGCCTCCTACTCACCCCGTCGTTTCGTTTTGTTAGTCATTCAGGAAAAAAACATCTGCTGTAGCACCTCACAATTTTACTCATTTTCATGTCCTTAACAATTGAGTAAATGGAAAACTTCCCGGTTCCTGAAATCTTAATATAGACTTTTCACATTCAATAAATGCCATGTCTGCAACTGTTGAAAATGTGATACCCGTTATTTTTAGCGTCACATTTAACGAAAACCATCAAAACACCTGCTAGAACAAAAATTAGGGTGCGTAGGGAAGAGCGAAAATAATGGCTTATGAATTCCTTTTGATGAAGAAAACAATGCAAAAACACGACAGAACACAAAAAAACGAATGATCATTTATTCCAGTATCCGAGTGATATAGTTTGTCACGACCTCATAATGACAAAACAATGTGGGATACAAAATACACATGAAAAATTAGGGGAACGGAAGAAACAAAAATTGGAGAAAAATGATGAGAAAAAAGAGACACATTTGAATGAGTTCAGAGTGAAATAGTTGCAAATTCCTAACTTATGCTGTTTCAAAATTTCTATGAATGATATTTTCAAATATCCAGATGACCAAATGACAAGCAATTTGTTATTTGAAGAATCAGAAGAAATTATAATTCAGATTCGCCGTCGCCTCTCCTTAATATCATCCAAAGTTGGCACATCTTCGGTATACAATGGGACCGGGGCAGTTGGTTCGATTGGTTGTACTGGTTTAGGACCTCCTGAGAATATTCTCATGCACGACTGGAACGTGGTGTTTTGAAAACAGTCCTTGCGACACTCGACACGTGTGTTCGGTGCAAAATGCGAGTGGAGTTCATGGCACAACATACAAATTCTGTCCATGATGGTGTGCACCATTTCCATTTCATTTATTCCGCAGTTCTGCAAACTTATTTATCATATTTCAGTTGTTTAGCCAGTAAGATATCTGGTCAGAAGAACAGCTGATATTCAATGGACATTGTGTTAGATTCTAAGATATCGTCATGTTAACCGAAACTTACCGCATTTTCGTCTATGTAGGTGCGCCTGACTCGGAATACGGACTCCGTTGGGTGTTGACCATTGGACTGAAAATAAGAGGGTAGAATGAAGAAGTTAGATATATGAATCTGCCAACTTACCGTTTGCTTATGAGCCCTTCGGTGAACAGAGACACTTTCCGAAAGGTTGATCAGAAGCAGGATGAGTAGTGGCATCAAAAGATACGCACATCTTGAATTCGCCCACATTTCCAGACACTAGGGGGCCCTCGTTTGTTTCTGAAATACAAACGAATAGCATAATAATGAAGGTGGGATCAGAAAATGAGGAACATGACGATGCAAATGGGCGACTAAAATGGGGTGAGAGGAAGACTACTCGATTCATAAGCTCTCCGGGGACCGACGATCAGATGAAAAAGGTAATTAAAGTCTTGTTTTTGGAGGTCTAGTTCCTTGCTATGCAATGTGGTTGGTGGCCAAATAGTAAGAATAACCAGATAAAACATAAGCAGATAACAACACTAAAGTAAGGGATTTCAGATAAATGGGCGTTTTCTTTTTGCTCACTGTTTTCTGGTTTATTGGATCGAGAATTCAATCACCAAAAATTGAAAATTGAAGGTGTTTCTGGTTCTGTGTCCAACTTTGAAATAAAACAATTATTGATAACTGGAAGTTGAGATTCTTTGAATTTCAATTTAAAACGGGATCCCTTCTATTCTAAGAAGTGATATCAGGTGGTACGCATGAGAGCTTGAAAAACAATGAGTATGTAATTCAAAAAGAGAACAGTTTTTGTTTTATGCACCAAACAAAACATCTCGTGGGAACTGCCAACCCTGACGAACTCTTTCTCATCGCGCCTCCCTTTGGATCAGACTAGAACAGGGGCGGTTCCAAACGCCGCCTACCCAGTTTACGTTGTCACCCTCTACGTAGCCGAGTGTCAACGCTTTTTCACCTGTTCACTGCAAAAAACACTATGGCTCCAGAATCAGGCATAGACTTAAGGGAAGAATGAAAAAGAAACTGAAGTGCAGAATTTCATTCTCAATAACAGAACTCATCATTATTCTAAAATAGAATTGCAATTATCGAATTAAATAAAGAAACTTTTGTCATGAAAAAGAGGACAGGAGTTAGCACTGCCATTTAGAAAAGCGGATGATGGAAATGAGTATAGTATGAATTTTTGAATCATGTAAGAAATTCTAGAACTCAAAAAACCGAAGAACTTTGTAATAGACATTAAGAAAGTAAAAAGGCAGACTCGAATTTGTAATGCCACATGTTGCCATTTTCAGAGATGTTTGAAAACGGAAAAGTGAACTATAATTGGCATGCAGATTTTTTTGAGCAAAATTCGAAAAAAGCATCTTCATTTAGAATAGTGTTTGTTTGTGCTTCTTTCATTATGGCCCATGGTCACAAAATAATTGAATTCGTTCTCAAATTCGATAAATTTCGCCCACCACCTCGAAAATGCAAAATAGAGAAAACGAGAGTAGAGAACACAGTCCAAAATTTTACCCATGCAGGAATTTCGCATTTTCTCTTGTCTTAAGAAAAACTACAGTAATCTCTATTTGAACGACAAAAATCTAGTTACCTGGTCAAAGAAGTACAAAATCAGTTGGAATCAAAAAATAATAATATTTGGTTGCTCTGCTATATCCTGCTGAACGACTCCAAAATAGCTATTTTTTGGTCTGGTCTTAAGTCTAGCTAGATTTGAAATAGTATAATTCGAATAAGAACGAATTTGAATAACAATAGAAGCCAGACTCAACCGCCAGAATCTACACACCTCCTCCTTTCCGTGATGCAATTCAACACGTGGGCCAAAGAACCAAAACTGAAACCCGACAATACATTTTGCAAGTCGAAATCTGGCTCAATTCCAATTTTTTGCATTAGGCACAAAATAAACCTCTCTTCTGACTTGTAGATTAGTAAGAAAACAAAATTAGAAGCGGTGTAAGAAAAATGAATCACATTTTACTACTAAGAGTTGATGACGTGCAGTGGGTCATTCATTGAAAGAAACAAAATAATCCTACTTCATTTCACCTGAAAGCGCATTTACTGACAAAACATCCTCATTTGAATGCAACAAAACGATGATGTTTCAATCAGAGGAAAAAAAATGCGTGGAAATAATTTCTTTGTTTTTATTAGGCTCTCCTCAGAATATGTAGATCGGCAAAAATATTTATCACAAAAAGTGCAAAGACAACATGAAAAAGTAAAGTGACGTCAAGGTGGATGATGGAGAGGAAGCGGAAAAAAATAATATAAAAAGTTGGGAAAAAACTATGAGTTGAAACAATGGGAGTTGCAAAGAGGACGTTCTAGATGAATTGCTGAGTGCATTAAGGCTACGTTATATTGAAGCTATTGCAACAAAAAAAGTAAAGTAGATTCAGTTTTTGGAAGGTGTCCACCAGTTTCTAAAATTGCAGTAAACAGTTCGTCACATTATGTTAAACATTTGAAAATGATAAACTACAAGGAACAGATTATGTACAGGGATTGATGTTAGGGTAATCTTGAAAGCTGAGTAAGCCGCTTTGGGGAAATGTCTGTTGGTTCGAACGGATATTGGTGCATATGAATTTGCAAAGCCAAGAGATAGGAAGTATGAAAAGGATCACTGATTTCTGATGGTTCGGGGAGATTGATTAGAATAAAGAAAGAAAATGACTACATGGTATCACTAGACTCGATGAAAGAAATGAACTGGACTTGATGGGGGGGTCTCGGGGAGGGATTTATGGAATTATTTGAGGGCGGTTCATATGGACCAAGTTGTTCAACAACATCCTCATTGCAGGATTTTGAAGAAAATTATTTGGTCCTGGGGGTGGGATGGGCATCATTGGAGGGGGCAGCATGACTGGTGGCATTGGATTTGATTGAAACTTTCGGACAATCTCAAGTTGGACCTGCAGATCTCTGATAGTCTTCTCATAAGCACGGCATTTGTCCTCGACTGCAACCAGTTTTCCTCTCGCCACCTGGAAAATTATAGGTTGGATTTGACATTCATTTAAGTTCAGACAGAATTCAACTTTTGTCAGAAACACAGATGTTACACAAACCTGACAATCAAAGCATTTGGAACTTTCGCCTGAGTGACTAGAAGATCCACCGCTGATGTGTGAATCAGAAACTGTCGGAGACGGTTGGTCATGTGAAATATGAATGTCCTTTTCGTCAATTGTCATTTTCAATGGGGGTTCTCCCTGAAAATATATTAAAGTTCAATAGGTGTCTTCAAATTGTATTCGATTTACTCACATCATCACCCTCCACATCAATATCAGCCTCGTGTTCCAGTTTTCTTTTACAAGTCGGTTCACTTTTGACAATGACAGACCGAGGACTGACATCACTGCTTTCCACTTCAAATTTAATGTCTTCTTCAGTGGTCTGCACTTCCAAATCGTCATAATCGCTTATATTTGAAGACTCGATAGAATCCTTAAATTAATACACTTCAGTTTACATAGATCGAACATGTTTTTTCCTACCTTGGACGGAGTCTGTTGAGCCGCAAGATTAAGGGCTGCCGTATTGATGGGATTGTTGGCTAGCCAGGCAGATAAGAATTGAGAGGGACCCATGTTGGATAAGTCCAATGGGAAAACGGACTTCGAGTCAGGGCTTTTCAGGAGTGAAGGGAAAATGGATCCCATGTTATTGTTATTTGCTGCCACCTGAAGCATCCGTTTCTGCATCATCATGTCAGGAGAGAAAGCTGGAGAGTTCCTGGGGGAACTTGGTTCTGAACTGCTATCTGCTGAAAAACAAAATTGAACTTCAATTCACTACGACTAGCTGATACCATCTGAGCTTTTAGCAAGAACCGCGGCTTCTCCAGGTGTTCCATTCTTCAGCATGCTTTGCATATGGATGTGGAGACTTGTCTTGTCTGGAAAAGCCCAGTTACAACACCGGCACATGAACATTCGGGTGATGTTGTGTACACGATACATGTGGCTGCGCAGTGTGTCATTGCCTGGAATATTGTTTCTTAATGAGTGTACCAAGAGCACAATTGAGAGCTAGTCACTTCAATTCACGCCGGCTCATTCCCATCAATTTTATTATGGTAATTATCAAATGGTAACCAGTAACCAACCCGGTGTCAGCTTTCAAATTCATCGTTCCCCCTCCCTTGTTTTGCCGAAAAGTAACATTAGTGAGACACACTGTGAAATGGCTGTTTGCCACATCCAACCTATCGCTATTTCCATATTCCCACTTAATTGCCTTTCTTTGTGCCAGCGAGCCTAACGGTCTATCAATCAAATGAAATTCGCAACATTGAGACACTACCGTATAACGGCATGTTAGGTGCCAATGTGACGAATGTTCTCTCACTTCTCCCTCATTTACATTCACGTCTGAATTTGAAAGCGCATGCAATGTATTGTCAATCGAATCGCTCTTAATGCCGACAAAAGCAAAAAATACGTAGAGATACAAGAGGTCAGGCTGTAAAACATCCTCGTGTTATGTTTCGTTATTCTACAGGCTGATCCGCTTATTGTTCGATTGCGCAAGCGAGTAATATAACAAATCCCGTTTATCCATTTGCTAACATGCCGCCCCTTTAATGCCACGTTTCAAGAGTGGGCAGGCGAGAAAGGCTTAGTGTTATATCAACAGAGATTGCCAAAAGTGAAAAAAAAGTGTCCACAGTTGTTGCATTGGCCGAAAGTTTCTTGAACGACCCTCATGCTCATCGAACCGTAAGACATGATTGACGACGAGTGAACAACCAATCAATTGTGAGGTTGAAAAGGTGGGAGAGTAGAAGATGCAATTTTTGGGTACACGATGTTGTTGCGGAAGAAGTGGTGAAGTGAAGACAATCGGTTTTTTGTGCGCACGCGCAATTCTTTTTCTCTCACTCAAGCTCACTTAGCGACTGTGTCGTGCCAACAATTAGCTGATGGATGGTCATCAAATGACTGACCTTGGAGGTTCATCCCTTTTCTTCCTTCAGTCCAAGAAAAGAAACCATTAAGTAATACATACATACCGTCGGTTATTTATGCCTCTTCTTCTCACAGGAAGCCGCTCGAGAAAAGAAAATGAGTAGATGGGGCAATTAGACTCATACAAATAGAATGTTATTATGAAACCTATGGCGTAATATGGTGCGAGGTGTGGTTTCTGAATTATGCTTACTGTCAAAACATCACCAATGTGATAATCTAAGAACCATCCGCTTCACTTGCTGCAGTTCTAAAGCACTAATAGGCTCCCCTATATTTAAAACTTCAAATCTACTGTTATAACTACATAGTAAGACACATGTTTGTCTTTATTAAAAGGCTCATGCTAGCTTAGTCTCTTCCTAATTGACAGCAATACTATCGGAGCTATTTGCCATGTTTGCCTCTTAGTTTACCGTGCCATATACACGTCTACAATTAAGAATAATAATAATACAGTAGTAGTAAGAAAAAGGTGTCAATATTTGGACAACCAATGTAATTTTTTGCGGAGACAGTATCAACTGCCGAGTAAGGTTATTGCCATGTTTGACACGTGCCCAATATAGACAAGTGCTAATCGCGGGAAGACGTGGGTTTAAGCTTCTTTGTAAACAGTACTCAGGTTTTCGCGCATTTCTGGTAGAGATAGCTTCCGGACAAATATATTTAACGAGAGATATGAGTAGTAAAAAGAATAAATTTAACAAGGACAATGGTGCATTAAATTAGTTAAATTTTATGAAACCCCTAAGATGATTTTTCTATTTTTTCTCTGCATATTTTCAAACCGTTTGTCGCTATTGTTCCCAGCCCAAGTTGTTAGTTTCCCTCTTTTTCTTCTATTATCAACACAAAACATGATACAAAACTGTAAAAATTTCAATAGCGGTATAATTCGTTTTGCTTTCATGCCTATTGTTAGTCAAGCTCCTGCTACTCTGATTCATCTCTTTTTCTTTAGAACTGTAACTTGACGACATCGTTTATACTTACTTGGAATCTCATTGTTGCATGTGGTACAGGTATAACTTTTGAAATGGGCTTGCATTCTATGACGACTCAGAGAAGAACTGTGGCAGAACACTTTTTGACAGATGGAGCAAGGGAAGGAGCCTTTGAGGTCAGGGCGTTTGAGTTCAGAACGGTATGGCATTAGGAAATCTGAAAAACTATGTTGTTGGTGGTCAGTGAAAAAGAGGAGAAAAAGAAGGGTCAGAATAAGAATGAAATGAAAAAAACGGTGTGAAGACGAGACTGAATGGGGAAGAGCGCTAGATGTGAACAAGTATGATCGAGGCTACCACCTCCTCATACTTGAAAAAGTTTCGCGTACAACACTCGAAACGTTATTCAGATGTGGCTCTTCTCCGGAGAAGAAGGTCGTCGCCGGCTGACACCAACTAGAGGTATTTACTTCTCCTTTGATACTGTTTAGAAGTAGCGAAGAGCATACATAGCACCGATTGGACAATGAAATACGGTAGCTCAAGTATCGGCGTGAAGGTAAAAGTGCTCGAGAGGCGGAAGTGTGAAAACTGTGAATTCACGGAGTCAGACGATTTGAGGAAATGTTCAAGTGTCAAACAGCTTCTGTGATCTCTACAGTAACCCGGCTGACCCTTGCCCTCCGAATAACAAAATGCCATATAGCAGTAGAGGAAGGTGGCGTATAAGCGAGCTGAAGGCTATGACTCCTCCCGCCTACCCGAATTCGGAGGGCGGGGCATACCATGCAGGGAAGAGATAGTGAGCGTCGGGACACACGAGGTGAGAGAAATTGTCATCAAGCACTAACGAGATAGTAAGTAGCCACAATTTCGGCTAGCAAGTGCAAGTTGATTGGCTATCTAGATGTTGCGAAAAAGTATACGATTGGGCTACTTGAGAAAAAAGAGCTAAGATTGGAGACAGGTGTCATCAAGCTGGGATGCCGTCATTTTTTTAACAAAAAAGAGAAACATTTACAAAAAATGGAAAAGAGATGTTACTAAAACATCTGTGACCTAAAAAATAGAAGTTGAAGGAGAAACATACTAAAATTGCCTTAGAGAGGGCTGACCGGCAGCATGATTGCTTCGAGTCGAGGATCAGGCGTATCTTTGATTCTCGTGTTCTTTTTCTTATTGGACAGTGACGGCACAACACGACAAAACCAGTTTTGTAAAATTGATTCGGGTTGCGCAATGCTAGAATAAACTATCCAACATCGCTATTATATTCGAATTTTTGTCTCTCTCGCTCCCCCTTTTTCTCCTCCTGCCATTCGACCCCATAATCACACAATGCTTTGAGGCCGGTTTTCTCGATCCGCATCAACAAGTTCAACTATCTATTCAATGTGCTATTTTAATTGGGCACCCCAACCGAATTTTGAAAATTGTCAAGTATGACTATGCCGGTGTATTCATGTATCTCTTCGACGTGTGTTATTTTTTTGGGCCAACAACTCTAAACTACAGTAGTCTAATTGTATAGCGGCATGGATAAGAGTAAGAAAACCCCACCCGAATAAGAAGAAGATTCTCGGCACGAAAAGAGATTGGCCTTGGCCGTGTCTAGGCGCTCGTATAATAAGGATTCACCTTCCGTACAGGTCGCGTTCCTTTTCTTGACGGCTACATAATCAGTAGCTATCATAGCACATCTTCTGTTCTCCTTTTCTCGCCCGTATATATCTGGTATATCTCCGAGAAAAAGAAAAGTAAAAGAATTGAGATTTAGCGGGAGGATAAGAAAACTGTTCCATATACATCGGCTGACAGACAGGTGAACGCAAAATGACAAGAAATGAGATGGTAGAAAATGTGGGAGAAATGAGGTAGAAAAAAGAATGGGGGAGGGGAGAAAGGAGGGAAAGTGCATTGGCAACACTAGCAGATTTTGTACTTATTCTGACATTCAAGGGGTCTAAGATTGTAATTTTACGGTCCTTCACCTTCAGAATTGCTTCCAGAGAGAACAGACCACATTATGCATTCAAAAACCATACATTAGAGGATTTAGAATTAGCATGAGTCTAATTGCCATTTTACGACTGTTTGTACCTATCTTCAAGAGTTTGCTGAGCAACTACAGTAAACATGTCAAACAAAACTTGGAAAAAGTAAATGGTCAGAAACTGGGTTTGAGGGTTACGTAATGACGAGAACGAACGACGAGCCGTCGGTAGCTGTGATGCTTTTTTTTAGGTCAAACGGCAAGCTAATCGTTTTAATCGTTTTGCGGACAGGGCAGACGAATTGAAATGCAAAGCGGTTACGTAAGTACTGCGAAACAGGTAGAAAAAAAGACGAAGAAGGGCTAAGTCTCGACACTCTCAAACCAAAATTCTTGAGACTGTGGTGAGGCACCTGAACATTTTTGTAGCAAAGTCGAAATAATTGGTGTGTTCATTTCAGGCGGCAGAGGAAGAGAGGGAACATTTTTTCACACACAACCTGGTAGTTGTCGAGATGGAAGACCGTCGACTGTTGAAAAGTTGAAAACGCCTGTCGATGTAGGTGGGTTGGTATTTTTTCAAATAAAAAATCGGAGGAAGAATAGATGGAAAACTGACTGGATTCAAACCAATTCTCTCCATTGGCTGGAGAGATAACGAGTCATACTGAAATCTATTTTAAAATAATGCAAAAGCTTTCTGGTCTATAAACTAGTCAGAACTTTTGTAGCAGTCGTTTTCTAAGAAATAGCATTTTATTTGAAATTTCGTTTCGCCCGGTCAGAAAAAAACCACATTTATTTTGATAGCCATCTTATCAAAGCAGATACTGATAAAAAAGGTATTTCTGATTGAAGTAGGTTACCAGATAAGCAATAGATATAAGAAATGGCCAGTGTAACGGCGAAAGGCCTTCAAAACTGATACCACCCATACTGCTAGCCATTAACGATGATTTCCCCAACGCAATTAAACAAACTACTTCAGGGAGCTTATCTTTTTTGTCTTTTCCATTTAGTTTTGCAACATCTCCGGGTAGATTGGCGCATTTTACGGTCATTTGGGATTCTAAAGTGTGATCGACCTTGCGATCGTTGCGCAATTAGCCAATGTGCCCGCCGGCTGGCTGCCGCACCTCTTGAGGTCTCTTCCCGGCGTCGGCGACATCTTCTGTAGCCGTCATTTTCCCTACCGCTGATCAGCTGGTATGAATGAGAGGATAAGAGATGGTCGATCTGATCAGACAGATATTTTGGATGGAAAGTGAGTCTCGAAAGTTGAGAAGTGACTGGCAGGAAAACTGTGATATACATAGAACCGAAACAAAAAAGTTAGATCATCAATCAAATGAGAAAACGGTAGGATGACAAGATGTTTCACACTTGGAGAGAATGATTTTGAAACGGATAAGAGATACGATTAGCCGTTTACTTTTCTCCAAATACGAAAATCAACTCACCAGACAAATCTTGCTATTTGATTGGTTTTGAGACATCAGTTATTTTTCAATACTTGATAAAGTTTGGATTTGAAAAACAAGATGAAATCTTATCTTGTTTATTACCAAAGAGATTTCGTCATTAGCTAAACTTCGAAGTAAACTGTAGAAGTAGAAATCAGCTGATGGTGTTTAGCATGTGTCATGTGCGCGATCGAAAATCTTGTCCAATTTCAGGTTTTTACCATTTTGTATTCCTTACAAAGATAACATTGCCCAAAGACTCGCAGACGTGTTGATGGACAATGTGATAGCCGTTGACATCGTTGTTCACGAAAATTTGAAAACCGGAATGTTACGCCACCGGCGACGCGCTACCGGCCAGCAAGATCGAGACTCTCATCAACAGTCGAAGAGTTGCTTCAACACAATTGCTAGATGTCCTTCACAAGTGCAATCTTACTAAGGAAGTGACAGTGATCTTCTCTCTCTCTCTTTTTATCTCACGAGAACTTTCAAACAACCTGCCAGGAAAACGAAAACGCTTCCTATCTCCCAATGTTTTTTTATTCAC
Organism: Caenorhabditis latens; assembly: GCA_002259235.3. Taxonomy (NCBI): domain Eukaryota; kingdom Metazoa; phylum Nematoda; class Chromadorea; order Rhabditida; family Rhabditidae; genus Caenorhabditis; species Caenorhabditis latens. The sequence continues at coordinate 13,777,172 of CM056097.1, read as the reverse complement.
AGTTTCCTCTTAGTGTCCAACCGGACAAGGGGGTCAGAGGCAATCACGAGGGCAGCTAATGTACGATTACCATCTGACATCGCGCCACCGCATTGGATAAAACTTTTGGTTGCGATTTATTCGTTTCTTTATTTGACAGGGGTGAATCTGAATCCCTCGACAATCCGATTGCGTAACTTTTGGTTGGGTCATTGCATTTCCCATATCCTGTTTTCCGATGGGATACGTGAGAGAAAGCTGGATGGCGCCACTTTGATCCTTGGACACATGGCACACAAGACTTTGACTCATAAGCGGGGAACCATCATAACTTTAACGATCGGCAAGAGATCACTCGTGACGGACGTCGGAAATAACTTTTACTCAGGAACACAAAAAGTTGAAGTTTTTTTTTCTCAGAAGTTATGATTTTGCAGAATAACTGGGCCATTGATCTCCAATGTGGTCTTCTATGCTGTTTTCAGAATGCAAAAGCTATAAAAATACACTTGACTTCATTTCAAAGTGACTCATGACCACGTTTGTGTTATGAAATACCTTAGGAGCTCTTGTCGGGCCTCAAAGAGCCAAACTCAAACCATAGCGAGAACAAAACAATACCATGTTTTCCTTAATTATACTTGTCTCTTTTTTCTTATGCAGTTCCTTATTCAATTTCGAGAGCCGCCTTTTCTCCAAAGACACTCATCATCTCTGACTCTATTGTAATATCAGTCATACCTTCTTGCTAACCAAATTGAATAGACGTCGGGTGGGAGGTACAAGAAAAATGAGACACCTATGCCAATGACCCCCTTCACTAGTGTCGGCACTTTGTTGTTGCTCTCGGCATCCAGGAACCAGAGGGGTGCAGGTATAATGGATTCCATTGTATCGGACTTCCCCTTCTTCAATGTCTTGTCCATCCGGAGGAATGGTTTGCTCAAATACAGTACGCAGGTACTTCAAGACGGCAAACACAGTAACTGGGTAACGCTCTAGATTCTTCTTCTCGCCTAAGAGGGTTTCTCACTAATAAGCAACACATGCATTAGATGTACTGCAGAGGTCAACCTCAGGTTATATCCTTTTACGATTCAGTCAGCGGGGACCCAGAAGAAGACAGATGATTTGTCGATAAACGGATGGCAACGGAAGATAAAGTAGCTATATCTTTTTACGCATACCTGCCTCGGCCAAACCTACAGTTTTCATTCAACGGTACTTTCTTAGAAAATAATAGAGGGACTCTCCGTTCTGGAGTTTGTAATTACGCGGATGGATTAGATAGATGAGTGCGCATCAGACAATAGAGCTATAGGGTCATTTAAGGTTGACATTTAATACCCCATGAATTGTTCTAGAATATGAAAACATTAGCTACGAGATATAAAAAATTGAAAACCTTGGGAAGTAAAGAGTACTCGAAAAAGTTTAATACGATTCTGCAACAATTCTATTGATGTTAATTGTAACCTGTCACCTGAAATGTAAAAATCAACATGTGTCTTTTTCAAATTACGGGGTGCCACAGGTGTCTTCAACTACCAACAAATCCAACACTTCAACGACTTTTCTCATGGCCTTGGAAAGAAGGAGCTAATCACTCAGACTCGCATAATCATTATTCAAGGGCAGCAATTTCTTGACGTTGAGATACTCGTGTCCGTCATTATCCGATTTATGCGAATGAGAACATTGAATGAGCCTCCCATAGACTACTCTATTAAGAAGAGCAAGTTGTTTCAGGACACCCGCTGTGACAATCACCGTTTTCTCACGGCTGCACCCGATGAGAATATTCTCCTTGATTGACTGTAGTATAATGGTACAACAATATGAATCTACAAGTTATTCACAAGTACAAGTAAGGGATGGGCGTTTCATGTCGCTTTTCAGACAACGTACAAAATTGAAAGCAAACGAAGATTACATTCAAAGAAATGACCATAACATAAGTATTAGTCAGAAAATGCTGGGAATGCTGATCAAATAAGACCGACCATCGCAGAACGCGTGCTTACATCTTCCGCATGATGCTACAGAATTGGATAGTTTTCCAGAACTTTATTTTGGCAATTTCCGTATTTTTTCTGTTATTAGTGGAACCTGCTAGTGGTATCAACTGTTATGAATGTACATCTTCACAAGGATCTGAATGCGTGTACAGTGCAACTTCCTGTCAATATGGATTATTCGGTTGTGTCAAAATTGCAATTTTATCAGGAGGAGTAGATAAAAGTGAGTTTTCAATTTGCTTCCTGGATATGTGATTTCTGAAAATAACATTTCTCGTATGTGTAAAATGCATTTCCAAGTGAAGAAACAACTTCCGGTGTTATATTGGGTGCGGCTATTTTTGAACTCAAATTTGTCAGTAATATTTCCGGTTTTTATTTTGGTCTACTCGGTTTATCTACGATTCAGTAGTTCTCATAAAGTCTCTAGTGCAGGTATAACTGTGAGAGAAAGAGAAGTCAAAAACACAATGGACACGCTCAAAATAAGTTTTGATCTACGAACTAAGCAAAGTTTTTATTTAATAATGCAATAGCCCTCGATCCAACTGGGATTTTAATTTTTTCAATAACCATAGCTTCTGTTGTGAAACTCATAAAATTTTATTGCAGTGGGAATGTTTGTTGATCGTGAACGAAGCATCATATCCATGATCCGAGGATGTGCAATTGTACCATTTGGAGGTAACTATTATTTTCCAGTTGACAAGACATCTTAGTAAATTTTGATATCATTTTCCAGGCGTCGACATGTGTGAACAAACGACACTTTTTGGAACTCGTGTTCTCAAGTGTACATGCTTCAACGATTACTGCAATTCCTCACCCAGTCAGTTGGTGCCGACGATATTGCTCACTTTCCTTGTCGCCCACACTTTGTTATTTTTATTCGGTTGAATGAACGAATGAGAAAAAAACGTGTTATTAACATTTTTTATTAACACATGCTCTCTTGTCAAATATCAAGTGCGACTTTCAGTGGCAACTAATAATGTGTTCTCTAGATGGTGGCGAATGGGAAATCATGTCTTGTCTCTTTGGAAGGATGAATGGGGGGAAGATGGTAAAAAAATAAAAGTGTTGAATTTGAACGATGATGGGACAGAAACGGAGAATGAATTGATAAATACGGGTTAAATTATGTCGATTTTGGAGAAGACGAGAACGATGTGATCACCACTCGGTGATGTATTGGTCGGCGTTTGGAATGTATTGCTGGTAGTATTTCTTTCCACGAACCTCCTCTGGAGCCATAAGACTGCGGAATACCTCCTGAAAATATGATTCGGTTTAGGAAATATCAAAAATACTTCAGGATCCTATTTCTAAATCTAGACCTTACAAATTTTGAAGTAGTAAGCGTAGCTGACGTCATTATAAACTTTTTTGTTTGCTTTTCATACACATTCTCATTTTTACCACCCACAGGCTTAAAATGTCAGGAACAAAAAGGGAAGTATTCTAGAATTTGGTTGTCCTCTGACATCACCATTACTTACAAGGACATAATTTCCGTTTGATTAGTCTTTACGTTCTTCTTTTTTATTGCTCACGCAGTGGAAACATCCGAAGACACATGTTAGCTACTTTAGAGTAGTTCCAACAAGGAAATAAATTATCTCACCTGGATACGAGTCATTGGTGGAGCATTACGAGCCTCGGTGACAGTGGCGAACTGGAATGCGATGGCGACGAGCGCAAGGAGGATGAACAACTTGGCGGACATTTTCACAAAATTTGAAAGCTGTCTGAGTGTAGACTTCTGAAAATGAAAAAGTTGTTGGTTTGGAGTAAAAATGAATCTGAGGAATATTCAAGATGTTATTTGCGTGTAGGAAAAAAAAATACGTAGCAAAAAAGTTGAACTCAGATAGATGTCTACGATGAATGTATTTGTTTTGAGGATGGCAGTCTAGGTATATAAGAAGAAGCTAACATGAAGATTTCTGAAGTACAATTTTCAGACTAGCATCATTTAATGGTAATAGGGATTGAGTCATGAGTTCATTACCATATATTTTTTATGCAACTCCGAGAGAGCAGAAATGGTGGTAAAATGCGGGGGTCTAAAAGAGGTAGAGCGGAAAAATGAAGCCGGTCCGACGGAAATAAATTCCATCTTTTGCTCCAGCCTCTCATGGACCACTTGAAAAGTGAGTTCCAGAAGCGAGCAAGACGATCAGCTAGCCGAAGAAAAAGAAGAAAAGAGAAGATTTGTGAAAAGGATAATTTTAGTATCAGTAACCTTGCTTTTAAGCTATTTGTAAACTGGGCGTGGCGTCCGTGGAGAGGACACTCGGGCTCATGTTCTTCATGAGTTCTCCACCCATTTTTCATAAAATATTGTGTAGTTTCTGGAGATATCGAGAGGAAAGAGCATAAAATAGGCGGAGCCTTACGGACAGCTGCCACCACGGTCAAACCTACGGTAGGTTGGAAGGATGTTGATGTTCGTGTGCTTGGGAGGGCGGATTTACGCAAGGGAACAGAAATCGTATGAATGAACTCCAGAAACTTTCAGAACTGATGTGTAACAACTATAAATCACGACAGAAATACTTATACAGGTGTAACCACTTGGTATAATTAAAAAATTCAATCACAAGATATCATAATTGAAAAAAAATACCCGGTGAAATAAAACTGAATGACTGAAAGACACGTCAAAACCACCTGTTAAGTTCATGGAGAACTTCAATAGAATAATGTCAGAAAGTTTCGAAAATATCCGTCTGGCGTAGGTCTAATTCCATTTTTCAGACTCCATGATGCAAATAGACTTCCTCACCGGATTGGATTAGGCAAGGTAAAAATACAAAGGATAGCTAAGAATAAAACGTCGGAATGAGGTTTTTTATGAATGAGAAAAGGGAACGTTGGCTCTTTTTATCTGAGGAATCAGTTGTATTCCATTTTTGTCACATTTCTTTGAAAAGGAGACTCTATTGTGTTTCCTCTAATTCAGAATTTATGAAAAAAACCTTCAAGCCTCATCAGGAATTTCTATGAACCCTTTGTATAAGAATAGGTAGTTTTTGCGTCATTGTTATTAGAACTATTTGAATACATCTGAACATGTCTAAGCACAACGTTGGTAACGAATAGATACCGAGAATGTAGCGTGCTTCAAAATTCTTGAAATTTTGAAAATGGTCAGTTGAATACTTACGAAATGTACATATCGAAACAAGTTGCTACAGTGTTATCCATTTCAGTTTCAGCCAATTTCATTTTCGGATTTCCGCTGGCATATCCAAATTTTCAGTTTAATTTGTGACTACCATTTCTAGACACAATTCCAAGTGATATCATCACCAAGTTTCACGACGAGATCAGAATCAAAAAAGGCAGTTAATGACAACATCACATCGCTCTTCACTGATAACACGTAAATTTGCAAAAGATTCTATTCACGAAGTATCCAGATTTCCGGTCAACGGAAGATGAGATCACAAGAAAGAAGAATCGAGCACACATCAAAAAATAAATTCTCAATGAGCTCTAATTATATCGCAATGTGACTTTTGAATGGATGAAACGTATGAATTGTTTGTTCACTACGGAAAAAAAGTTAACAGGTCATAACAAACAACGGTGATGTCGATGTTAAGGATCTATTGTGTTATTCCGCTCATCAATCCAAAAAACACGTTGTTGAAACCTAACACTTGCCATTTTGGAATTGTGATTCTTTGCTCTCTGAAGCAACTTGTTTGCGTGCTCTAGTGTTCTTCACAACTTTCTATTCTTTGGTTTTTGTTCAAAACAGTTGTGAATTCGTCCCTACCCAAAACAATTGTTTGGTTCCTAGAATCAGAAAACTGGGAACATGGCGTTATTTTTGACTCAGCCAAAGATTGATGAGAAAATTACATAAAACAGAGATATAAAACCAATATAAATTCAAATTCGACTCAGATTGGATCTCTCATACATCATTTGACTGTGAATTACGTGGTTAATTCAAAGGGCAGCTGAAAAGAGGTTGTCGTGTCACCGGATATTGAAGATTCGTGTTTTTGGGGTGCTCCATCTTCGTCTTGCCCCCGATTTTATCTATTCTCCTTCGTATCCGTTTTACATATTTCAATCAAAACACTACTACTACTACTATAACACGGAGGGTACCGAGTTGAAGTAGACTTGTCAGTCAAAAATAGAAAAATTGAATATTTAGAGTTCACAAATCTACAACCTCCCCGTTGTCTATTTCTAATCGTGGGCGACGTTTCAGTTGAATGACATCATACGGACTCAAGATTTTTTTTCCTTTGTTTCAAATGACAACTTCAGACATTGAGATGACTGACAAGTTTAGGAACGTAGTAGTTTCATAGTTTTAGAAATGTGTGGTAGTAGGGTCAAAATAATACACTCAAAAGAATAATAATACTCTGAGCTGCAGAAATACAAAAGTTGAATGAGATAATTCAATATTGATATCAATAAACAATAGTCTGTTGGTTGTTGACGTGGCCACTAATAACTTGAAATTAAATCTTATTCAGTCTGGCACACCAAATCTCATTACAAAAGTTTAACCAAATTTGTTCATGAATATGATCCATTTTGTTCCTTCCAATTACTACGTAAGAATACATCAAAAACATATTCGGTGAATCTGCTCAAAGTGTTCATTTAATGCAAATTCAATGAAGAGATCGACTGGTAACAAAATTCTACTTATCACGTTATACGAGAACTGATTTGTTCACCTGTAACGTGCCATCACACGTTTCTAGCAGCTGACATTGGTCCATCAAACTAGGTTAGAAAGCATGTCTCGGTGTCCTTTTTTCATTGTTCTTTAGAAACGTGTTTTCCTTGTTATCACCAAGGTTTGATGTTTCACACCAAACTATATGCGTTTTAAAGAAGCTGTGATATTTCTCAGAATTATGATGTGAGTAAAAAGTTGCGTCTAGTTTACCACCAAAAATATAATTCTACCTCAGAAAGGTTTTAATGATGTTTCTCTTTACTAGGCTTTTTGGTGATGTGTTGAAGCAAAAATATATTCCAAACTCCAGACAAAAGTGATGGTACATACCCGTATAATAGAAAGCCGAATTGAAAACAACACGGAAAAACAAGCCAAGGGAGCGAATACATCTTATGAATGGATTATTCCGTCAAAAAAACGTCAACCGTTTCAGATTTTTACTATAACAGAGGGTCTCCAACAAACTAAAAACAACCAAAACTAGTGTTCTTAGAAATATGTGTTCCTTTGTCGTAAAATGATGTTTATGATCAACTGGAAGCTTTCAAAGAAATGAATACATTCAGAAACATAGGTGTATACAAGTAAACGAATAGGGGTTCAAAAACCTGGCGTGACGTCGTAGACTTTCTGAAAAAATTAGAAATCGTTACAGGCGTATATCCCAAACTACAGATCACTCGTATGTTATTGACTCATGAAGTTATTAGTTGATTACTTGTTGATTTTCTTTTTACTTTTACTTTTTCTACCTACCGTAACTCATTTTCCATGTGCAAACGTTTACATTGACGCCTACGGAAGTCTTAAAATAATGCAAATGAGTCTAGAACATCAATTCATTTTATTTGCATATTCCTGCGAAAATATCTCCAAAGTTCATTCATGACTGTTCGCATATTCATGTGGTCCATCCGGAAAAAGGTCACCTACCATCAAAGTTCAGTGTAATAGTGATCCTCTGACGTGGTGCTCTACGCATTAATTTTGTGCACATGACAAGGTCACGCTTGCTTTGGGATTTCTGAATGGACTGATTCTCATTTTGTCTCCTCAGTATAATACATTGATGGGTACACACATTTTTGAAAAGCAAAAAAGGCAACATGACCAAAATATCAAACAACCCGACGCGACGTTTTACCAGTCGTGAATAATACATTTGAAAACAACTAACCTAATTTAAAATGACAAAAACTTTTATTTTAACCACTCTCATAGTTGTAAACCATCAAATATCTCATAGATCCCACGCAACTCGATTTATCCTGTTGTAATGTCCATCAAAATGGCTTCCAATTTCAGGCATGACTGGACTGAAACATCACTTCCCTCTCGGTCCATTTTTAGGGGTGCACCACCACTCCAAATGCCAAACAAAATGTAATAACGCTGTTTGACGCTTTTGAACAAAAGGAGCTATCACGTTGGGGGAGATGTCGTAAATTAAAATTGGGTTGAGATTGAATTCGGATTCTTTTTGTGAGAACACAACAAGGATTTTCAGATCAAAGATTTTATGAAAAGGTTGAATCGTAAAAATAGATTTTAAAAAGAAAAAGAAACAAATTACGTGAGAAGGGGAAATGAAATGATAACATTGGACTAAATAGCAAGAAGTCACCCGTTAATTGGTGTTTCAATGGCATTTTCATAGGGAGTCTTAATAACTTTTGTGTGTTCGGGAATTTGGAATAATCACAGTTTGAGAAAAACGGATATATAATTGAATATTAAAAAAAGAATCAGAAAAAAGATTCAGAGGAATATAGATTAAGAATATCCGTTAGAGTATTGATTGTATCCATTTGAGTATGAGTATGGGATGTTCAAGTGAGACGAATCAGCAAACTGCGGTGTGTGCGGTCTGAAATTAAAATCAGTACTATTCAATTTTAAGTTTTTTGAATCTCTTCGCCACTTCTTATCTGCTTTTTTCAGAAGTAAAAATTTTTAACTTTTACGTTTACTTACTGTGGTGTTGAGTATTGTGCTCCGATACCCGACATCATCACGTCATCGGTTTTCAGCAAGAGACCAGCCGTCAAACTTCTGCAAAAAAAAAACGATAATTCGATATATCATTGTAAACTTTTTCATCATTGATGCTCAGCCGTTTTGGTTTGATTGATTTATGACAGCAATATCAAAATCGAAAAAACCGAATACATGGGTCCCGGAAGATGTGCAAAAACGAAACAAACGGTTAACACGGTGGTATTATTAAACGCTGGGGATTATGAAAAACTAGAAATTTGGAATTGGAGGAATTTATGACTTTGACGAATGAAAGAATGCGTGAAAAGTCCCAAAGGAAGCATTCGGGAAAAAAACTATTAGTTTTCACACATTCCAATGTGTGCGAACAATGAGGATCAGATTATTTAAAGGGATCATGGTCGTCTAATTTTTTTAATGATTGATATCTGATCTGATCATTTTTTATGAACAGTAAATATCTCTTTTATCTAAACTCTGACTCATTACTGAGTTGAACCACCGAACTTTTGTCACCTTGACATTATGTACTTATCGCACCGTTTCATCCTCGCTTTTTGCAAGTCTACGTCAACACTCTGAAATTTTTTTCTGGTTTCAAACGTCAGATCATCACAAAATGAATGGTAGTTCACAAAGGCCACATTGTTGATGTTTGCTCATCTCAGGTCGTATGCGCTAAAGTCTATCGAAACAGTTTTGTCTACGGTCGGCCAAAAAGGCACAGGAGTGAAACATGGGAAACCAAAGAATTCGATGAAAACTTCACTTACGAGTTTGTAGGTGAATTGCTCGAAGTCGATGTACGGAGAATATCATCAGAACACTGTCCACACATATCCTGACTACCTGAAGGTAGGTCATTGATGATAGAACAAGGGGTTGGATCTGGAACTGAAAATTCTCTTCTATTCAGAAAATAATCTGTTATAGATACTAACCATGTCTGTCTTCCACATAATCAGTTTCTGCTAGTATTAGTTCCTCCATCAAAACGTCTATTCTGGCGACACCACTCACTTTAGTGAACATAATATCTTCCGAAATTGATTTTGAAAGTACCTGAAACAAGAATTTCATTGGAACCTGACTGGAATATCATCAATTGTTCTTACTGAAAGCGGTGTGAGAATAAAAAACGTCAAATCTCCAACACGTGTTAGTTCCATTGGCTTATTTGTTCTGATGTATCTTTCAAAAGCAGTGAATATCTTCCTCCGAGCGTTTAATACCAGATTTACTGCATGGTTTGATAGTCCTGGCGCCACTGTAAAAGAAGAACTTTATGAAAGTCATAATTCGACAATTATCGTACCTGGATTGAAAAATACACAAGCTTTCAATGCTACGAATTCCTTATTGTCAAGTTTCAAAAACCGCATCGGTTCTACCAACTGATCCATGACTTTCTCACAGTCTCGAAGGTAAAATCCATCGACACTGAATACTTATTATTTTTTTCTCATTGATATTTATTGCAAGTCTTACTATTCTTTGACGTGTGGATTTGTTTTCGAAGCTCTTGGAATGTAGAGATCATTAAGTAGTTTCAACGCGTCAGCAGCTCCAACCGAACGATAAGCGACGCATAAAGTCACGTGTTGACCAGCGAAATTCTTGAGAAGAATTGCCTGAAAATGTCACAATACAAAACAATAAAATCATTTGTACTTTTTGTTTTCCATGAATTAGTTTATATTTTGTGACAGTACGGGTTCTCTTATCAGTATGGAAAAGGCAAAAAAGTCTTTTTATCATTAGGAATACAATCTGATTGCAGTTTTAATACGGAATCAAGCACAGATGATGCACACATTTTTCGTTTTATAAGTTCGATATCAGAATTCTCGTTTTGTTCAATGTTCTGTCTAACCTGATCAGCGCTAGAGAGTTGCGTGAATTCCGGAAGCGTTTTCGCCCATTCGATGACTAACAACAATTGACTGTGCATGGATTTAAGAACATCGTTCAGTGTTGCTGTGCTATCTGCATTTGCAAGTCTCTGAAATATGAAACCTTGAAAAATAAGAACATACTTTAGTCAAAAAACAAACATTTTTGGATTTTGTGGTGTATTCCACATTTCCGGTTTGAGTGATCACTGTGTCTCGAAGACTTTGTATTGTCAACTCAGATTTCAGAAGGTTTTCCAGAAGTTCTTCAAACTCATCGGGGTTGGGAGACAACGCTAATTCAGGAGATGTCCGTGGTGTTGCTTCTTGTTGATGGCTTCTCACGTTGTCTTTTTTCTCCCTGGACAACAGAAAATATTTTCTAGTTCTAGACACTTTTTGATGTAGCGATGTGAAGTTTTTGCAATTATAAAAAGGAAACAAAAACTGACCGTTTTCCAATTACATCACGTTCACTTTGAACTTGATCATCTCGCATTCCAGATGCAATGCATTTCATGAATCTGCAGTACCGACAAACTGCTCGGTTATCTAAAATAAAAACTATGAATTCAGAATACTGGCTGCATCATCACTTACGTTTGTCAATTTCACATTTCGATTCAAATCTGCAGTGATAATCATAGTTTCTTCTCACTGTCCTTCGGAAAAATCCTTTGCATCCATTACACGCAATTGCTCCATAATGCCTACCGGTAGCCACGTCGCTACATATATGACATATGGAGTTGTCTTTACCTGAAATCACAAAATTACAAAGATTCCATTCATGAAAAAATAGAAACATACCGTCCAACTCAGCTTTGTTTTCACCGTTGTATGTCCCCAACATTTGACCTCTGTAATAATGTGGAATCAATAAAGTAGGTTCAACTGAGGGGTGGCGGTGGTGGGGTGAAATGAGAAGAGGACAAGAAGGCAAACAAAACAATCGAGAGAGCGGGCGTGGGGAGGAATGAAGGTAAAACTAACGTGTGTTTTGTTTCCCTTCCTCTCAATCTATTGATCCAAACGGTCGAAAAGATATAGTTGATTAAATCAACCAAACAATTATTATTTTGAAACGTAAAGTAAGTGCAACTTTGAAATTATGAAAATGTGAAGCCACCAGGACAGACACACGATGCTTTCATTTTGGACGCTTATCAGAAAAGGGAAATTGTGCTTTTTTTATCAAATCAATAGACGAATGTGGCGTGATTGCCAGTAGAAGTGTCCTCTCAACTGATTTCCGCCCTTTCTTCCCTTCCAAAATAATTACAATCAAGCAGGGAGCCAAAATTCTGTTTGGTGCAAGAATTGAAAAATGCAAGTTCAGCGTGAGAAATAATGATGAAGAAGACATGTGATAGGAGAATGGCAACAACGTGTGTTGGGATGTGTCAAGACGGAGAGAAAACTGGACACATGTCGAGAAGGTTATCGGAAGAACAAAACCACACAGTCTGATTGTTCATCGAGTGCTCTCAACGACGCACTACAATGTAGTACACAGATTTTTACAACTCATTTGTTTCGAGCGGTGAAAGGAAAGGAATAGATCCGTCATCTCTCGTAAAAAGTGACTGAGTAGTGGATATGCAAAGATAATATCTCCTGCTAGATACTCAATATGTTATTGGAAGTGAAACTAACAATTTTGACCTCTAACAAAAAACAGTGAACGTAATTTCTATAAAGAATCTGGAAATTTAATTGTTTTCGAATGCAAATACTTTCCTGCTAGAATACAAAACGCTTTGTGATTTGTTACCACTTTTTCAACATTTTTACGTCAAAGATAACATCAAAACTGGCAGCATCGGCAGAATATGGAAAAATCGAGACAACTGGAATACAAAGCACGTGAATTGTAAAAGGAGAACAAAAACGTTCAAATTTCACAAGAGTTCATATTTCACGAAAGTTTCTTTAAAAGTTAGATTAGCATTAGATTTTAAGGAAGCCTGGAAATTGAGCAGGTGTTTAAACTAAAATATTAAAATTCAATTTTTACACACACTACGTTTGCTATGACATTCTTCAAAAGCCTACATCACACTAAACACAAATATAAATTGATGTTCAATTTGAGAAGGTTGAGGGAACCTTGATAGGTAACTTTTTGGTATCTGCTGAGGCGAAACTATCTTGATTCTTCTTTATGCCAATCAAGAGACACACATAAAAAGGTTCTTTCTCATATTCTTCTTCTTCTTCTACAGCAGAAAAGTGTAATTAAGAAACGAAGACCTTCGGCATGCCGAACCAATGCTATTTTCACGTTTTCCGCATTTGGTGAAGTGGGTTGAACATTTGATAATAAAATATAACTAGAAAAATTGTCAACGCTATTATACATAATTCAATAGATCTTAATCGTAAATTTAATTCATGCAAGAAGGGGTGAAAGAAACGAAAAAGTTCGAGGTGCACTTGAGGATAAGTACTGCGCAGGTTACACTAAATGTGTAACAAAACAGAAATCAGAGATGAATGTGTGAACTGCCTTCTTCTTCTTCCCATTAGCTACTCTTCTGATTTTTAAAATTAGAACGTGATGAGTAACAACTATATGTTTTTGTATACGAACACCTCAAGCAAGGTTCTGATTTTTTAAATTTTATGGGGTTTGAATCTGGTTGAAATAGAATACAATTGACGTCATATCCTGTAGTTTACACGCGCGTGAAATTCAAGAGAGATCAATTTCTTGCAGGTTTTTCAGGGTGAAAAAACGAACGAATGTCGATTTCAAGCTGGAAATTTTTAATTAGAAATGATCGGCAACTAAGAAGTAAATGATAATGCGTAAGTTTTTGAACAAAAATTGAAAACAGGTGTTTCGTTGATTCCCAGAAACAGATTTTTCTCAATAAGATACTTAGAACTCCTGGTTGAGAAATTGCATTAACGAGATTTTTGATCTCTTCGTTTTTTTGAGGAATTCGCAAATTTAGCCGAGAGAAAAAATAATCAAATTTTGATGAACAGGAATAGGAAACACTTTATGATAAAGAAAGTCGAAATTTCACGGAAAAATAATCTAAAGACAACGATCAGTTTTCTTTTGAAGCGGGTGAACGAGAGAATGAGGTCGGTTTCTCTATTAAAGATCAGTTTACATTGGGCAACCAAAAAAACACTGGAGGGCAAAATGAAACACTCTCACACACACACATAAACCACGCGCTCTTTATTTTTCTCACTTGATATTCTGTGAATGACTTTGCAAAAGTGTGTGTGAATCCAAATAAAATAGTAAAAAAACTGAAAGGGATCAACAGAAACAGGCAAAGAGAGTTACAATCTGTTCATCTTCATGACGACTATCGTAACGGATCAAGGACGACCAATAGATATTCGTGCGATACCAAACACGGGGAATCGAGACGAATGCTGACATTCTTTTTTTGTTGCAAAAGACCGATGGTCACGCTTACAAAAAAGATAATCACGTGGAGGTCGCAGGTAGTTTGCCACAGATAGTCGCAAGAAATTACAAATGATGATAAGAGTTCTTTGGATACTAAGAGAAACGAAATCGTTGATCAGAATACCAACGGACAGGCAGTGTGGAAACCATGCTGAAGTTATGTTGACAATAGGGTAAAGTATTTAGACATTTTTGAAACGTTTCAAAGTATAAGTTTCATTGGCTACGTTCTAGTTTCAAGAACAAACCGTATCTGAACAAAACTGTACAAATTACTTGGAAAGTGAAGAAGTGTGTAAAATGAAAAAAACTAATAACTTCTATTTTTTCCAAAAAAGACAATGTTGATTGACACTGGGTGTGCAAATAGTGGTTGGTAACGACACAGTTGCTAATTTTTGTGTTTGAAATTGAGTATTTTGAAAACCAGTTGTGTCTAGCCTATAGTACATTTTGATATGACAGGTCAGGTAATTTATTCACTTTCACCAAATATAAATACAACGGAAATACATTTAATAAATGTTTTGGTTTGAAATCATTCCGGAATAAACCCAGTTTATTAGATTGTTATAAAGTGACGCATTTCCAGATTTGCTGTGAAAAGTACAATACCAGAATTGACGTTTTGTCAATCCTAAGATGGACAAGATTGAAAGATTTGAAGTCAACAGTTTCGTAACGACCGTACTCGCGAAGTACGTTTGGACTCGGGAAAGGTTTGTCCTATCGATCGCTAGGCTAATAGCAAGGAAGTTTGCCAGAGATCCCACTGGTGTCGACCCCAATGGAATCCCCTTCCTACTACAGTGAACCTTTATGGTCTTGTCCGTGTCATCATTCCGCAGTGACTTTGGAAAGAAGAATTCTTATTCATGTTACATGATTATGAGCGGTGTTCTCTAATCAGCTTGTTTTGTCTTTTATATTTTCTTTGAACAACTTTTTAATGGGATCTCATCTGTATGCAGTGGACTAGAATTGGTGCACTAGTTTCTAGATGTTTGGAGATTGGTAATGTTTTTTTGTTCTCGAAAGTCCGTCTTCTGACTGGAAAGGATTTAGAGTTTCTTTGAATATCCAGATTTGACTCTCTGATTCTTGTAGTGCTCTATAAATAAAGAAAGACACGCCAGTTTGCGTCGTCTTGTTTCACACTCTACGATATCTTCAATTTCATTGTATTCTTTTTTTTGTATTCTTTGAGTGTGTTGCTTTCTAACACTCTGCTGTTTGTTATTGAGCTGATAAATTTCAGAATTATATTTGAATAACGATAATTAATTGACATACACGAATGGTACGAGCGAGTTGTATCTTCTGTTGGATTCTTTATCGATAAACTTACTGTAACATTTACACTGGTTTCTAACATTATTAAATTAGGCATTGCTGTGGGTTTTTATTTGTTTCATTGTTTTTCTTTTAGATTTACGAGTAATCTTTCATTTCTCGCAGGATATCCATTTCTTTTGGCTCTAGTAGGAAGTTTGGTTCGTTCAACCTTTCTTTAATGAACTCGCTTACATTATGTACTGTGGTCACTATTTCGTGCTCCCATTTTTTCTTGTTCTTCTGACAGAATCCAATACCCATATTATATTCTTTCAATAACTTCTGCCCTTTCCAAAATTTTTCGATTAGGCGGAATAGTCTTTCATACGCTAATTTTCCATTAGTTCTCCTGCCGATTTTAATTGTTCCAGTATATATTGATGGATTATTTCTGTCTTTTATTTTTGGATTCAATGTTGTTAGCTTTTGTTATCATTATCGATTCTGAGTTTGTTTATGTTTGAGAGATTTATTAACTGAAGAATGAGGTTTATTAGACTTGAAATGCTGATTTTTAACGATTCTAATTGTTATCATTGGTAGCGCACTGAATTTAAGTATACACGGTAGCGATTCTCTCTTATCACTATATATATTTTTTTCTTTTATTCTGATCTACTAGTCTATTATTTATTAATTTTAACTACATTTTCTTTAGATTTCGACTATATCCTTGAAACACGCGCATTTGAGTCTATGCGAGAGCGATTCTTACTTATCACTATATACTTCTTCTCGTTATGACCTGCTGGTCAATTATTTATCGATTTTACTCAGAGTTTCCTTATAATTAGTTTGATTTATATTGAAGCGAACTCGCTTTCTACTGCTTTTTTGCATTCTTATTCTTCATTGACCTGCTGGTCATTATGAATTATCGATTTTTTACGCTAATTCTCCGTGTAAAACGAGAGTTCTGCTGAATCTCGTCTACCTCGGATACATCGATACGGGTTCAGTGGTATTACTATTTGGTCGATGCACCATTTTGTCAATCCTAAGATGGACAAGATTGAAATTTACTTAGAGAGCTTATCATTGTATTAATTAGAGTACAGTAGCGCAAGAAGGACTAACGAGAGCGCGAAGGAGACCTTACCCCTAACTGTGTGAAGTGTGTAGAACAATCTGAAAGGGAAAGAGAGAACACAAGTACAAGTAATATTTTATTACCGTAAAAGGGATAAAGGGGAGAAACATAAAACTCCCAAACCGGAGAGAAAGTTGGCCTAAAATGGGTATGGAGTCGCTGCCGACGACGAGGCACTGCTCGACAATGTAAATAGGGGAATTTAGAGGACGTTCAGCTGAAGGGGTCATTCTAATCTGTTATACTAATAAGGGACTAATTTATATCAAGTTTTAGCCAGGAAAGTTTACATAAATTCATTAGGAGAAGGGAATATATAAAAAGTGAGCAATCTCCTCGCTCGTTGCCGACGCAGTGGGTCTCGCAGCGACCGATGAAGAGAGGCGGCCCGCCACTGGAGAGACGCAGGCAGTAGAGTGTAGATATACGGCGAGCGAGACCAAGACGAGACGGCGAAGCAAAAGGATGGCGAAATGAGAGAATCTGGAAGGGAATTAATCTGAAAGAGGGAATTAAATTATTATGACTGTTTGTCTTCACTGATTATGCATATTTAATTGTATTTACGTGTTTTGGATTTGGTCGAATATTCCAGCGTGTATTATAATCTTTATTCTCATCAAGAGTGCAAGTTCAACTTGTGGAAACATCAGTTTCCACAACATGACGTATGTCCTTGGGATACACATGGACTAACAAGGGAATGACCCTGAGTGTCCCCCGAGTTTCTCAACGATGTTTTCACCAAAGATAGGCCTTATCGAGACTAGAACAACACTATATGTTTTAGGTGCAACAAACTCGTTTCCAGCAAATGGCGAACATTTTTCATTTTTTTCAAAATTTTTTGGTCGAGTCACTTTGAGTCATCGTAACTTTGTTCATTTTGGAGGATTTCATAAAATTCAAAGTGTTATAAAAAGGTGAAAATGTGGGCTACAAAAAAGCTAACTGAACCTTATTACGAAAACTAAAACCTGAAAAGATACCAGTCATAACGTGAAAATTGTCAGTTCTCATGAAATCAAAAAGTGGCCATTTTCGAAAAAAAGGTCTCGGGGGACCATGTCTATCCGATTCCCCGTGTTGAGTAAGGTACACACACATGTTCAAAGATATGGCTCACCTTTCATTTTGAAGACTTATTTTCAATTATTCAAGTTTTAAAACCATTTCCACGTACCCCTATACATGAAAATCGTAAAAAATTAATGGTCGGATTTGTTTTATCTGCGATCATGGAGTTATCAAAACATGATATTAGTTTTTAAAAACTGTGTTTTGGCATGTTTAAACAACATTCCGCCATGATCTATGTTTTTGCGTTTTTCAGTAGAAAACTCGAAGGTATAGGGGTACGTGGAAATGGCTTTAAAAGTTGAAAAATTGAAAATAAGTCTTCAAAATGAAAGGTGAGCCATATATTTGAACATGTGTGTGTACTTTACTCAACACGGGGAATCGGATAGACATGGTCCCCCGAGACCTTTTTTCGAAAATGGCCACTTTCTGATTTCATGAGAACTGACAATTTTCACGTTATGACTGGTATCTTTTCAGGTTTTAGTTTTCGTAATAAGGTTCAGTTAGCTTTTTTGTAGCCCACATTTTCACCTTTTTATAACACTTTGAATTTTATGAAATCCTCCAAAATGAACAAAGTTACGATGACTCAAAGTGACTCGACCAAAAAATTTTGAAAAAAATGAAAAATGTTCGCCATTTGCTGGAAACGAGTTTGTTGCACCTAAAACATATAGTGTTGTTCTAGTCTCGATAAGGTCTATCTTTGGTGAAAACATCGTTGAGAAACTCGGGGGACACTCAGGGTCATTCCCTTGTAAGATATACATCAAGAAAAATAAGTATATTTTCACTTGAGAAAGTCAAGGCATTTTTCGTACATAGCATTTGAAATTTTCAAATATCATGAGAAAAATGAAGCTTGATGTCAAAAATTTTATATTTCAAAGTTTCCACATACTTTGAAAATAGCTGGAAGTTTTTTCTAAGCTAGAGCCATGGGCAGTTCTCCCATTTGTTAAGTAGAAGAACGACTAACTGAAAAATATGTTCTTATTCTGAGAGAAAGTGCATGGAAACTTGAAAAATTGTGTGAAGAAAGTCCGACAAAGAAAGCTCAGACGTGGTCCTATTGTTATAAAAAAACATAGAAACATTGCACATGCCTGGAGACAGAACCGGAAGCTTTGTGCATTTTGAACACCTTTTCTTTTCATCCACATTTTTTTGGTTTTTGATCTTTTTTCTGAATAAAAGAACTTTGAAAGTTGCTGAGCTTCCAAACTGGTGGAAGTTTGTTAACGCGCCTCAATAAGATTGTTTCCCAAATATACCTGATACCGAATAGGTTTGCGAGTAGGTCGTCCATTATTTTATGCATTTTTTAATTGACTGACCAGATGAGATGGGTGGAGAATCTGACGTTCCCTGAAAAAATTGCCGTTACAGGTATCTGAATCAATAAAGCAGTTAACAACAAAACTGAAATGTCTGTATTAAAAATTTTGGAAAGATATTTGAGCATTCAAATCAAAAATACGTAAAAGAGGTGAAAATGGGCGTGCGAATAAAGCTAGGGAGGAATTGAAATCCGGAATAAAACTATCAACTAAGGATTATCTAGATTGAGAAAATCTATCATAGTCACGTAATTACTTTTTCCAGGCTATATTTGAATCAAATACGTCAGAATTTCTATTAAAATACATTTTGAAGGGGTTTGACAACGGGTACAATAGCGTGTCGGAACCAAGAAGGTGATTACAAGCATAACTAACACGGGAATTGTGGTATTTGATGTATTGAACAGATATCCAAAAGCTTCCTAGATACTTCATTCTGAACTCAAGTATTGTATCGGATCAGTCAGTTGTTCTTGTTTCAAAGTGGGAAAGCAGCATGTATTCTGAAGAAGAACCAAATCTAGACGATAAAATCACTCCGTTGTTGAATCTTATTCCCCAATTAGTTCATGTTTAGTTATAAATTGCACTGGTAAACGAAAATCGATCGAACCTCCAAGCGGTAATGAGTAGAATGTTGTTTTGCACTGCGTTGTGGTGCGTAAAGTTCAGTTACAAATCAGTTAAAGCTTGAATGCTTTTTGCTGTTTTGTTTTAATTTCATGTTTTGTTCCGCCATCATTTTTTCCCACCTTTTTTATTTTGTTTAAGGCATCTTATAAGTAGGTGATAATTTTCTGAACAGTTTCGTTTACTTTGTAGGTAAATCCTCTCTCATCCATCAATTGTTCCTTTGAGGTTCCTTAAGACCACTGTTCCTAAAGACCACTGTTTCACCAACAAACAGAAAACGTCGAATGTAGCCGCAAGGAAATAGATGATGTTAATTAGGTCAGAACGACTGCGATATACAAAAGACGAGCATGAGCAAATAGAGCGGACCACGCAACGTTTTCATCTACCTTTGGCAAAAAGAGACGGACCTTCCTCCCGTGGCGAACGGATTAGTGCAATCGGAGAATCGGTGGGGGTTCTCAATCCTCATCGAATCCACATAAACCCTATTCAACAAACAGACAATTCCCTCAAAAAGACATTTGAGCACTCAAAAAGTCAGATTCCTAATATGAAGGTGATGTTGGAAGCAAATATGGAAAATGAATAAGATGTAGTGAACAAACTTCTTGGAGTAACTAACAATAATGGAGGGAAAGCCAGAGGGTCTTGTTTAAAAAAACTTGAAAACTAAATAATGATTGCCATAGTTAAGTGGAATGCTGGAATCACAAGAGCAGATAAAAAAGCTAAATCTTTTTTTACTTTTTCAACAGCATTCGCAAATATATTTTACAGTCACGGAAGCTTTAGATTTTAAGTATAAGCTATCTGGCATTTTTGTTCTTGTGCGAAAAATGTCTTGTTTCATTATTTTCTTTCACTTCAGAAAGTCCTTCGTTATCAATTTCAAGTAGTTACATGCTCTTAAATATACGTCAAAAATCTGAACTAATGGAGTGTCATGCAATGTTACTTCTGAAAACTGAAAGCCGGCCAGCCTATTCCTCTTTTCATTTTTTTCTGTTCAGTTTCGTTGCGTTTTTTATGATCCGCATGTTTAACAAACTCTCCCAGTTCTCTAGGTTGTCTAGGCAACGTACATATATTGATCAGAATTGGGTTTTGTCGGCTTTGAAATTGTTTCTGGTAAAAATGTTTGACTTCTCTAGTCTGTGTTAAGTGTCTGAGTCTTCTCATGCAAATACTCTCCTTTTCCATCTGCATGCTAAGGATGACACAAGAGCATTTGGTGGTGGAGGCATCCATCAGCGAACCTCCTCTGCCAACGATTTGTGCGTGTTCTCGCCACACACACAGAGTAGGTCACACATCATATCCATTGGCCACCGAGGAGACACACCATTGAGACAGGAGTTACGCCATATGCAACAGGTGCATGGGTGTGCTGTTTCGCCTCCGGTCGCACAGGTCCTCACTGTATTCGAGTAAGACACCAGTCGATAATAGGAGAGGTGTCTCCGCTCTCTCATTGCTCTTCTGTGACCACGCCCCCAAACCCCGTGTGCACCACAAATTACTAGATTGCAACAACAGCAGATGCATAAGGCTCGTCGTTGGTTACCTCCCCGCATTCATTCTAATATCTCGTGCTATCGACGTCTCTCTTCCCTTCTGTCAGTCTGCACACGGTTTATTGTCTCCGATATTCCAAGATGCACCTATGCAAACGTGCTTTTTAAGACTACATTTTTGCAGATATTATTAAAAACTTAATTTGCATTTGCGAAATTGGCATTTTTCGATAATATGCCTCCTCGAAACATCACAATTTAGGAATGCGATTCCTCTCAAAAGGGCGCGTTTGCATAGGTCTACCTATTGTGAATTTCTGTTTGCCGGTATCGCATATTTCCCCCATATAATCGCCCTTTCCCTCTGCGTACTTTTTCGAGAAAACGCTGATTTTTCATTAGTTTCTGATTATTAGCTGTTTCCGAACAAATGTTCCCAAGTCTTGTGACCTAGAAATCAATTAAATTTCAATCTTCCCTATTCGTTTTTTTCTCATTCCGCTTACTCATTTTTCAACACTCTACTTTCAGGTAAGAATGGCAAAATCTCCAAAGAAACAAAACAAAAAACCGACGTCGGCATTGTCCGGAAGACCAACGAGAACCAAAAAATCAACGATTCCTCCTGAGTTTGAAGGTAAGGTTCCTTTTTTGAATTTAGAGAAGATACAATCTATATATTTTCCAGTTTACGCTATGGCGGTAAAGGATAACAAGAAGAAAAGCGGTCAAGTTCCACCATCCACTTCGAATCGAGGCTCTACCGGAAGCCAAAACAGAACCAGTAAGTTTGAATAAAGACAAAACTTAATCATTCAGAATAACCCTATTAACTAAAGTTCAAATTTGAAAAACAAAGAAAATGTTCTTGCTCTCTCAAATTAACACTTCATTGTTTCAGCTCCCCAAACTCCCAGAGCCGTTCAGAAGGTCAAGGCGGTTCAGAATGTTGGCTCGAGCCAAAGTTCTGGAGCGGTCCGAAATGTTGGAGCCGTGAAAAATGCCGGAGCCGTCAAAACTGCCGGTGCCGTCCGAAATGCCAAAAGCGCTGTGCTTCCTCCATCAGCATTGTCCGAAAGACCAGCGAGAACCAAAAAATCAACGATTTCTTCTGAGTTCGAAGGTAAGTTCCCTATTTTGAATATAGAGAAGATAATGTTTGTATATTTTTTAGTTTACGCTATGGCGGTAAATGAAAACAAGAAGAAACGCGATCAGGTTCAACCAACAACTTCAAATGGTGCCTCTCCCGGAAGTCAAACCAGAAAGAGTGAGTTTGAATAGAGACAAAACTGAATCAAGCAGAGTAACCCTCATCATTTGAGTTAAAATTTAACAATAAAATGTTCTTGCTCGTTCAAATCAACATTTTCTTATTTCAGCTAGCCAAACTCCCAAAGCCGTTAAGAATGCTGGAGTGGTCCGAAATGCTGGAGCGGTTCGAAAGGCCGGAACCGTCCAAAAAGCCCAAAGCGTTGTGCTTCCTCCATTGGCATTGTCAGAGAGAAAACCGAGAGAAAGAACAACGACCTTCAAGGGCTCTGACTACTGTGGGTTTTTCTACTTTACGCAGAGAACATCAATGTTCCTTTTTTCAGCTAATGCACTAAACGAAAAGCAACAAAAGAAGACTGGCAATCAAGTCCAATAGACCACATCACTGTTTCGGTTGAAGTTTCTAAATTCCTTGTAATGTCATCTCACTCATTTTTCTAATAACAGTATCGGGATAGTGGTCTGTTGTCTTCAGTTGTTTGGTGTTAAAGCTAGATAACAGTCGATTATAAGTGAAATCCACCATCTGTTTGTACAGTTTTCTATTCTTTGTAAAAATCAGCCTTTTGCTTTGTGTCATGAATTGTCAAAAGACGACATCAACAGGCATATTGGCACTGTCATTTACTCCGCAATCCACGCCGTTTTTAATAAATCAGTTTCGTCGCTGTTCTCTCTTTTGATGCTTCTTGATGCTTCCTTTGTCTTTTCAAACGTTATCAGTAAAGTGTTGTGTCCTCAGAAAAAAAGGAGCCGTGCCAGCAGTAGTGATAAATTTTTTCATAAGATTTCAATGTTTAAATTTCAGTATCTTAGAAACGGAGAGATTTCCGTCTCAACTCTTTCAAATTGTCAAAGAACATGCCTTCTTTTGTCATTTGCAAAAAAATCTTCGGTAATTTTGAAATATTTACTGAGTTATGTTGATTCAAAATGAGACAACCGTAGCCAAGGTCTTCAAAAACTGAGAAAGACCGCTAAAATTATTAATTTTTAAATAAAAATGAGGTATGTAGCACACGAGAAACATCATTAATATGAACTGGTCATCACATTGCGCCATTTTTGTATCAGGTAAGATGCAACGTTTGTTTATTTTCCGATAATGACGGAAAAACCTATGAAGCATCTTGCATTCAAATGTGGAAATTTTAAAAACAATTTAGGCGGTCGAAATTACCCAAAAAACACTAAAAATAGCCTAAACGTAAAAGGTACGCTATAATTAAAGCTTTGGATGAACAGGACGAGACGATCACCTCTGGCAATTTTCCCGACATTCAGCAAATCATGATTGGCAAACCTTCATCTGAACGAATATCTGAAATACTCGTACAACTTAAAATCTTTATCCAAAGTTATTCATTTATGTACCACATTTTTCCATAACACCACGAGTTAAATTCGTTTGGTAAAATTTATTAGATGACCCAGTATGTTTGACACGAATGCAATGAGAGAAGTGACTTGCATTGCTTACACAACACAAGGGAAAATTTGAAAAAGCAAGAGATAGCAAAATAAGTAGCACAGGGCAACATGTCATCCGAACTGACAATACATCGGACCACCGATTTTTGCCTTATTAGTAAAGATGAGATGACACGTCGCCAAGAGCCGTTGAGAGAGGGGGAAAGTAGAGAGGGGGAAGAAGTAAAAAGGAATAAGTTAACGATTGTGAAATTTAACAACAGGTTCAAAAACCCCGATGCGTTGAACTGAATTGTGACGATTGATTTAGAGTTCGGTGTGTCCCTCCTCATCAGCCTCCTCCTCGGCCTTCTCCTCCTCGGAAGCTCCAGCTCCGTCCTTTCCGTTGGTGTCGAGGAACTTGGTGAATCCTTCGATGGTACGGTCTCCGGTGTAGTCGATGACCTTGTTGGATCCAGCTGGGAAGAACTTGATGGTTGGGAAGGATTGGATCTTGACATCTTCGACCTGAAAATTAGTTAGTTAGAAATCAGTATTTTCAAGATTATATGTATTTTCTTACCTCATTGAGAGTAGAGTCCATCTTGGCAATAACGATGCTCTCGTCATCAGCGTACTTCTCTCCGAGCTTGTCCCAGGTTGGGGCGAGTTGCTTGCAGTGTCCGCACCATGGAGCGTAGAACTCGACGAGGACGTTCTTGGTGTTGTCACGGGCGACTTGCTCGAAATTCTTTCCGACAAGAATCTTGACTGGGTTCTTGTCCCAGTCCTCTGGAACCTCCTCGGACATAAGGTGTGGCTTGACGGATCCATCAAGGTAGTTTTGGGTGAACTTGGAGATGTTCTCAGTGGTGATCTCCTCGAAGTCTGGCTTGAACTTGGTCATGTCCTCCTCAAGAGAGATAAGACGGATGGCTGGGAGCTCGTCCTTCTTGAGTCCGAAGAATTCCATGATTCTGGCGTTCTCCTCAACATCGGTGTTAATGTAAACGAAGAGAACCTTTCCCTTGAATTGTTTGGCGGCGTTCTTGAACTCAGTCTCGAGCTTTGCAAAGTCAGATGATTCCTTGGAGACGAAGAGAAGGTTGTGAGACTTGATCTCTCCTCCGAAGATGACTGAGGCAGTTTCTTGGGTGAACTCGGAGACGAGGGCAAGACGGTTAGCTTGGATCCAGGCCTTGAGGGCATCTTGGGTAAGCTTCTCGTCGAAAGCGACACGTCCGTCATCGAACTTCTTGAAGAGAACGATTCCTTCTCCCTTGAGCTCAATCTCAGACTTGACAGCGTCTTCGGTGGAGATTCCGAATGGAATATCGTCGATTCCGGCGGCAACCTCGAGGAAGGTCTTGGCATCATCGGAAGCGGTGTCCTGAAAATTACTAGATTGTATTCTTAATTCCCCTGTCTTACTCTCAATGACCACTTCTTTCTTATCTAGAGCACTCAGAAGTAAACAATGAATCGATGTGCCCTATCGTATCGCCTAGTCCACGTCAGCACTAAAGGTATTACAGGGTTGTCTCGCTCTCTACAGTACACACTATCTCGTCGACCTACACCTCTCTCCTATTATGGATTCGAGGTCACTCATACAACGCCGCGGAGGATTAAACAAATCGGTCAAGGGCGACATCATCTTTTGTTCTTACCTTGAAGTATCCGATAACAACAACATCGGCGGATTCTTGGAGCTCCTTAACGGCATCGGCGTCAGAAAGTGGCTTGGCAACTGGTCCGGTCTTCTTCTTCAACCAGGCGATGATCGAGTCGTGGTCGCGTCCTCCGTTGTATTCTTGTGGCTTTCCGTTGCGGAAAAGCTTGAGGGTTGGGTATCCGCGGACCTCGAACTTGGAGGAAACCTCTCCGTGGACGGTGGCATCGAGCTTTCCGAGCTTGATCTCGGATCCTTCTTCCTTGAGTTGAGTGGCGGCCTTAGCGTATTCTGGAGCAAGGGATTTGCAGTGTCCGCACCATGGGGCGTAGAACTCGACAAGAATGAATTCGTTTCCGTTGATCACTTCATCAAAGTTATCCTGAAATTATATCAATTCATTATATCTTTCTTTGAAAAATGTCAAAATTTTTTGAAACTTTTGGTTTTTTGGGATTTCAGATATCCGAAAAGTAATACTGTAATCAATCTATGCCCTGAAATATTAATTGAAAACAGAAACATACCTTAGTAAGAACAATGACATTCTCTTCTTCTTCAATGACGGCAGCCGAGGCGCCCAAGACGAGGAAAAACAGACCGACGAGCCGGAACATCACGATGAATAGTGAATGGATCGGGAGTGTCCTCTTCTGCAGGCAGAGCGATGTCGACGCTTACTTAGTCGTGGAACACGTCGATTGGCCCGCCCCTGTCCCGCCCCTATCGTTCCTATTGGCCGTGCAGTCTGCGAGAGAGCGGGCAGAGACGCGTCGTATACTGCGGCAACTCACGTAGCCCACCGGGGGATTGCATCTTGAGAAAAACGAAGGACACTGGGTCAACTGTGGAATGATGTATTGAGAAATGAATGGAAGTTGGTTAAAGTATTGGGTCACCCAAATTTACGGCAGAAGGGAGTGCCGGCGCAAGGAACCGCGCGGACAAATGAGAAAATATGACAAATTGGTTGGAGAGAGGGGAGCGCGGAAAGAAACACAACTAATGTAAATAATGCAGAGAGCACAAAACGAAAAATGGCATGCATCGATATTTTAATGTTTCATTTCCGATATGGCTCAGCTGGGTGTGAATGACGGAAAAAGCCTTTTCAATGACATATAGAACCCGCTGCAGTGTCCATTTCATCCGCTCTTTTTTCCAATTTCCTTCCCGGCTGATCTTTTCAGCGTTCTTTTCTGTTTTTGAGACTCTTACGGTGATTTTCTCGTTCTGAATGAGATAACTTTCAAATCTGTATACATTCCCCATTTCAACTTTATGTCTGTGCTCTTCTATCTCTTTCTCTGGTTTTTCTTTTGTTTGTAATGCCAATGTGGGCAGAGTTTTGGAAAGAGAAGAAAGATTCTCGAGGTGGTATACAAACGTGGAGAAAAAAATCGACATATGGCCCATTTTAGTTGGTTTGGGAGCAAACAGAGAAAGGAAAAAACAAACGATGTGTGCATAATTAACTAGTGTCTCAATGAAAACTGAATACTTTGTAAGCTAACTTCATCTGTATCATTGTTATTTGAAGAACGCGGATTTAGATCTTTGAAATGAACCTAGGTATAACCGTAAATTCTTAGTTGATGCAAAATGTCGTGTTCGTCTTTTTCTCGAAGCACAATCAATTGTTTCAGCTAAACTTCACAAATTCAGTAACTTCAGCTTTTAAAGATCCATCGTTGCTTAATTGTCATATTTAGTGTTTTCCCAGTTGTATTATAAATCTCCATTATATTGGATCCATCCATTCGAACGATCTCTTCATTCTTCCCTCTGCCTGAGCGGTTCTCATAACCCATCGCCTTTTTTCTCTTGTCGTGTCTGCGCTTCTCGACACACATTGTCTCTATTCAATGAACTAGAGACCTTCTCTCTTTGCACGTCTTCTGCTCGGACAACTGCTGTGAGTGGTCTGTAGTTGTTGTATATCATACCGATCTCATCAACGTCTTCATCCTTTTTCATCTCCTCATCTCCCCCTCCCCCTCTCTTACTCGTCTCACAAAAAATGGAGGTCAACTGATACGTTTCGCAAGTCAAGCACCATGTCAAGGCCGCTCGTTCGTCTTCTTTTCCGTAATCTCTCGGTATATCTCCTGTTTTTGATCGGCAAGAATACCTGCGTAGTGGTTATCTTATCTACCGAAAGAATAAGGTCGCTTGCGGAATGATTAGCAACCAACAGCACAGTCGCGGTGTTGTTGAAAGTGTAGTGTAACACAAAAAACCATATGGAAAACTCCTGTACGTCATCTGATAATATTTGTCATATGTGCAGCAGAAAAGAGAAACCGAAAGGGAGAGATAAGCACAAACAAGTGTCTCGCAACCTACAATTCAACCGTAAATACCTCATACTGTTTACTTGACCGAGTAAAGTATTGATTTTTGTGTCAGGTGGAATCCTTGAAGGAAGACCAGAAAATGGCTGAAAAACCAAGAAGGTAATAGGGTTTTTTCTATTTTTCCAGTAAGGTGTTTGCCCATTTGACAATTAACAAAGTGTGATTTCCTTTACCCAAATAACACCTGTTGTGAACAACTAGGCCAGCCTCGTCATAGTTCATAACGTTGCGAAATCGTTCGCGCAGTTTTTTCTGTTTTTTATTCGAGAAATCGATCAAAAACGTTGCAATATGCCATGTTGTCTATGAAAACGTGTTGAATGCAACCAATTTGGTTTGATAAACTAAACTGTAATGATAACACGTAACAAATTGCCGGTCTGACTTGCTACTCAACTTTTTTGTGTTTTCATTACCCAAAAACTCTGGAGAATGTGTTTCATAATTAAAACTTTCAGTTTTAGTCAATGATTCGCCCTCTTGAAAAAATACATTATTTTTCCCATCTTTCGCATTCCCAGCGCTCGAAATAAGCTTCAAAATAGCCGGCTCTTCGTGTTTTTCTGGAGCCCTCATCCCCATGCTCTCCTGCCATTTTGAACAATGGTAATGCATACATTCGTCATTTCCAGCCCTCTGATGAAAATGTTTGTTGTCGTGGTGTTCTCGGAGCTCCCAGTGTCCACTAGAGAACGAAGTGAGCCATGAGAGCTTTTCCCTGGTTGATGTCGCTTGCCTACTACTACAACTGAACCCTCCACACACGCTTGTGCCTTTTTCCCTTCTCCATCGATTTTCGTTGGCACGACGCTCATTCGATATAACGTCTCCCGTGTTTTTGATGCATTTATGAGAAATTTTGTTTCTCGAAACAGCTGAATTAGGGCTTCATTTTGTTGAAATTCCCTGCCGTTTGAGATGATCAAGTGTTGCAATTTCAAGTAGCATAATCTACAAAAATGTACATTATCTCTATTCAAAGCAATAAATGAGTTGACCAAGTTGACAAATAGTGTTTTCTTTGTCTCTAAATTAACATTTCCAAGATAACAGTTACGCACACTGGCCATTTTCTATCTAATCCATGTTTCCCATCTTCTTACACGCAACAAAATCTTGATTAATTACGTCATCTATCTAAAGTTTATTACAGAATGAGTAACGTCACCGAGCAAGTTTCGAAGGCTGCTGAGAGCGCCCGTGAGACCGTCGCCAAGGTTGGAGAGTCTGTGTCCGACTTTTTCCAAGGAAACCCATTTGCGACTGCCGTCGGAAGAAAGATTGGTATGTTTTTTTGGAAAACAAGTCATGGAACATAGATTATGCATAAATCCCATAAGTAGTCGTTAGGACTCCAATTCAGGTTAGGGACCACTGCGTCTTCATGTATAGCAATCATAGCCAGATTATAACATAATCATACGATTCTACAACTAGCTGCGAGAAAATTTCTAAAAGGGGATTTATTGTCATATCGCACCTCTTATGTTTCCTCTTCTTATTCATTCAAGAATCACCCATACTTTCTTCTCCGTAAATTGCAAACGACCACTTCTTTCCGTCACAATTATGCGTTATTTGTTATGCGAAGTAAAGTTGAGAAAACGCATCTAAGGACGGATCCAGATTATTACGGATATTGTGGTGGCACGTTCGCATGCGAAATTACACGTCGCCTAGAGTGACCAGTCCAAGCACCACCGGTAGACTTTCATTCTCTCATCTCACCAATGAACCGGTTTCCGTCGAGGAGGCAAGTTGTATTCGGGAGAGAAAAGACGGACAGCGCCCTCTAATAGTGACACGTCGACTTGTAAAAGAGGAACTGAAAAACATCGAAAAGAAGGAAGTGGATGAGAAAGTGAAGATTTAGGAGGGATGCATTGTTGCACGTAGATTAGAAGAAGACAGATCGTAGGGGGAGAGAATGAGAGAAAGTCTTGAGAATAATAATGGAACAATCTTCCAATTTCAGAACTGGCCACCGATGCGAACCTGTTGGCAACTGAGAATTGGGGACTCAACATGGAGATCTGCGACTTCATCAATGGAACCGAGGAGGGGTATCAAGACAAATCAGCAGCTGGAAACATTCTCAATTTCTTTTTTCAGGCCACGCGATGCTGTTCGTGCTATCAAGAAACGTCTTCATAACGCTATGTCCAAAAACAACGCCGTCGTGATGTACACTTTGACTGTGTTGGAAACCGCTGTCAAGAACTGCAATCATCAATTCCACGTCTTGGTGTGCAACAAGGACTTCGTTCAAGACCTCATCAAGCTGATTGGCCCGAAATTCGATGCTCCACAGATAATTCAGGAGCGTGTTTTGAGCCTTGTCCAGGTACATTTATACACTTGAACAGGAGTAATATATCCCACACAGAATATCATTTCCCGTAACCGAAATACCATTTTCAGGCCTGGGCGGATGCGTTCCGTGGAGACCCAACTCTAGCAGGAGTTGTCCAGACTTATGACGATCTCAAGAGCAAGGGAGTTGAGTTCCCAGCTGCTGACTTAGACACTCTTGCTCCAATCAAGACTCCGAAACGCGTAAGTACAAAAATTAAGTATTCTAAGTGTTGTGGTGTATTTATTGTACGTTCAGACGGTTTTCACGCAGCCGCCACCACCAACTTTGGATGCCCCAGTTCCAGAACAAACAGCTGAGCCGACACAACGCAGTTATTCGCAAGTCGTCAACCCGGTACATATTGTTTTGTGAATTGTCCTGTATATTTTCAGAAACCTGACCAGTATTTCCCAACTATTGAACATAATTACAGACTTACGATGTCATCACCATCCGCGAGCAAGGACAAGAGCCAATAACTGCAACACCGGCTCAATTGACCAAGTTGCGTGCTGATCTTGATGTCGTTAACCAGAACGTCAAAGTGTTCCGTGAGACGCTCACAGACGTCGTTCCACGCAAGGAGACTGCCGATGAGCTCCAACTGCTCTCGGACCTCAACGATGGTTGTAGACAAATGCAACAGCGCGTCTTGGATCTGATCCGTTATGTTAACAATGAGGAGGTCACCTGTGAGTCGTTCTAGAAAATGGAATTCCAATTCATTTTTTAATTTCAGACGAGCTCCTTATGGTCAACGACTCGCTAAACAGTGTTTTTGAAAAGTACGACCGCTTCATTTCTAACCGCGACGGCGAGAAGCAAGCTGCTGTAGCAGGCGACTTGATCGACATGGGAGACGGAAAGTCTCTTGGAGACCAACTTTCAGCTCTCAGTATGTTTGAGAGTACTTGTAACAATAAAAATAACATTTTTTAGAAGTCACCGCTGCCAGCGGTGGTCCGTCCACCGCTTCTACTTCTCAAGACGCTTACAAAGCTAACGCTGAGCCACAAACTGATGTCGGATTGGCTGCTGCTGTGAGCAACAAGCTCCCAACTGAGGACGAAGCCAAGGAAATGGAAAAGTGGCTCGCAACACAAAGCGAGAAGAGTAAGATTTCAATCATTAGATTCAAAAGCTGAATTCATTCATTTTTCAGAAACCAAGGAGCAAGAGGAGAACGATAAATTGTAAATTGTAAAACTATCGGCCGGCTACTCTGTAATGTTGTGAATATTGATTTTTCCCCATTCCCTGTCCGCTTCCAAATATTCTTATTTATTCCATATATATTTACTTTGGTACCTGTGTAATGAAGGTTTTTTTTACTTAATTTATTGAATATATAACGTCGAATCAAAGCTTCCAAACCGGCAAAATTCCTTCCACTCGATAGAGCTCAAAACAAAAAATCTTCGCTTGAAATCCTTCTCGATAAATTTAAGACTGCTCATTCGAAAAATCGTTTACAGAACCAAAATATTTCAAAGTCTTCTTTTTCCGAGTTTCACCAATTCCATCATGCAGAACTCTTTGCTTTACTCCCGTTGTTTCAATAAAAAAAATTTCCCGCTGTTTGCAAGATGCGAAATATTTTCAGGTCGTCAATAAATCCAAATGCAATAAAGTTATTCTGCAGATTTTTCGAAGAATTTATGAGTCCTCATCTTGACACCGCGTGTGTTTGCGGACAGCAAACCGAATTGCGGACTGAACATCATAACTGACGACAAAGGAGCAATATAATTTCTGTTCCAATAAAGAAATATGCTTCATAATGATGACAAATTGTTTTTGAATACAATTTCTCTCACACCTGATAATGAAACTGAAAAACACAATTTATTTTTTGTGTTTCAGAAATCATATGAAAAGCCATATTCATTGTCAGTTGATATTTTTATGCATTCACTTTATGAGGCGTATAATCACAAAAACCATGTTTGTTGTTATTTTCGTCAGCATTTGAATGAAAAACTGATCATTCACCATGGTATACTTGAAAAAAGCCAAACAGGTTCATCAGGTTTATTTCATCGTCAATACTAATGAAGAACTGATCGAGTGATGGGGAGAAAGGCAACTTTTTAGAGGAAAGAGCAATTTTCAGAAACCTATAATTAGAAAGCCGGGGAATGGTGTCAGAGATGTATCGAGGGACATGTTCTACAGAGGTACCTTGGAAAGTGACAATATGGGTGAATACTATAACAAATGGGTGTGCATTCGGAAAATGAATTTAATTATCTCCGGGATTGTGTGAGAATGAAAAGAGTATGATCAGTTAAAAACAAAGGGGAACGGGGGGAAATCCGGGAATAGCTGGGAATTAAAATTTTAAAACATAAAAACAAGTAACAATCCAAACTTAAGCATGAAAAAAATAAAACAGTAAAGTGAGTTTGGGTGAGAACAAAGTAAAACAACATGATTGGAAAAAAGATGTTTGAAGACGTTCAGTAGTCAGTACGGCGTCTTCTCTTTCTTCTGCCTCCTGTCTTCTTCTTCTTCTTGGCCTTAGGCTTACGCTGTGGTGGAGGTGCGTAGTCATCATCATCCGAAGATTGAAGTCCTTCCAGTAGCTTGATATCACTCAGATAGTGATCCACAAACATGTGCTCCTGAACTTGATTATAGTCAAACGAAGAGTAGGTGCATTCTTTGCACTTGTGACGGCCTGGATAAAAATGTTTGTCGCGATGTTTGCGGAATCGTTCCAAGTTGTCTTCCTTGAATGGACAATCCGCACAGCGACGAGATCCTGAAACAGTAGCGGAGTTAAAATATAAAATACTATTAGCGAAACAATTCAAGCTATGAAATAAAACGTACTTTCAACTGCAAACTCTCTCATTAGATATTCTCTTGGTCTGTGTGGCGCAAAAGTTTCTGCAGTCACTGGCAGTGGTGTCTTGAATTGATCATCACTCACTGGGATGAGACTTCCCTGTCTTTGTCGAATTTCAAGAGCTCTATTATACTCTTGCATGGCGACTTGATACCTTCCGTTTGCATCCAGTGGGTGTCGCTCTTTTTGGAAATCCGGGTACACGGGCTTCACATAGAGAAAATCTTCGTATCTCGGTTTTACTAACTCCTTTCGATAATGGGGGATATCTACTGGAGATGACGGAGGAGAGGTTGATTGTGAAACTTGTTGCGATGTTGATTGAATTGAATCACCATGAGAAGAAGGTGTGGATCGGTTGGAGTCATCGTCATCATCGTCGTCATCGATAGATCGCTTTCTAGATCCTTCGCTTCTTGGAATATTATTAGAGTTTTTGGATTCTTTCTTGTTGAGGTCCATATTCATGTTGATTGCTTCCAAGCTCGAGGTTGGTGCTGTTATGACTACGGGGTCATCTTTTGGAGCTTTGTGATCAAAATTAAAACGGAATGTTGATGTAGCGGAACTTGATGCAGTAGAACTCCATATGCCGGCACTCGAAGATAATGGATTCAATGGAGTGAATTTGAAAAAAGGCTCACGTTGAGCAGTGAAAGAAGGAATAGTTTTTGGCAGCGGCTGAGCTTGACTTTTTATCGTTGACTTTGCTTGGCTCACTGCAACCGATTGAACCAGTGTTGCTGGCACTGTCTTAATTTGGGACAAACATTCCTCCGGTTTAAAACGTTTGGCATCAGCCGGCGAGGTGGATGGTGAGGAATCCTGGAAACGGACGGTTTGAGATGCTCTCTTACTCTTTTGAGTAGAGTTGGAGCTAGAAGCCAGTTGGGAATTAACTTTAGCTGCTTTCTCAAGATTGTCTTTTTGAGCCGGTTTTGGAACTTCTTTTTTTAGAACTTTGTTCGGTTGTTCAGCCGGTTTCGTCGGTTGCTGATATCCGTTCTCTGATTTTGTTGCTGACTTTGCCGGTTGTTGAACTTTAGCTGCAGGCTTCTGATCTGCTTTGACAGACTTTCTAGTGGATTTCGAAGATTGTTGGACATCCTTCTTCGGCGGTTGAGATGTTTTTGCTGATTGTTGCATTTTTTCTGCATGTTGCTCAGCTTCCTGTTGTGCAGCTAACTGTTCCAGTAGTTGAGCAACATTCTCCGGTGGTTTGACAAATTTTTCTGTTGCAACAGTTGCCGATTGTGCAGCCGATTTTGAATTCTTCGGGCCTGTTTTTTCCACCGAATCTTGCATTTTTCTAGCTCCAGACTTTGTGGACGTTGTAGTCAATTTGACCGGCTGTTCAGATGATTTTGCCGGTTGCTCAGCAGAAATCTTCACATGTTGAGCTTCTTTTGCAGTTTGTTCGGCTGACTTAACCGCTGGTTGAACTGTTTTCGTTGGGTGTTCAACTGCTGTAGCTGGTTGTTGTAGTCCGTTAACCTGCAGTTGAGTCTCTTCAGCTGGTTGTGTAAATTCCTCAATCAGTTGCTGAGTTGTTTTAGCCGACGGACGTCTTCTGGTTACCACTTGATGAGCTGCTCTAACTGGTGGTGGCAATATTTCAGAATCATTCTGGCCACTTCCATTGACTTTAAGGTTTCCATTACACGATGTTTTTGGTGTTGTCGCAACCTCTCCATTGGTTATTTGTGGAACATTATTCAGTTGTTCTTCTGTAGCCGACTGTGGAGTTCCGTTTACCATATCTTGATTGCTCGGGCGATCTGCACTGCGCAATGTTCGATTAGCTGCTGTGTAGTTATACTGACGAGTAGGAAGCTTTTTCGATGGCGTCGGCTTATCCAAGTCAGTCCTGTTGACTCTGCGTTCGAAACGAAGCCAATGGGAATACTGAAAATATGCTTTGATTTAATTCTCATGTTACTGTTTCTGCATTTGACTTACCTCCAAATCCGTTTCTGGAATTTCCTTGTGCAGTTTTACATGCTGGTCAACCTTCACTCGGTTGGCAGAGCTGAAGGAACACGATACACATGTCCATGACATAATCGAACGCTGAATATGATGACGGAAGTGGCGCCAAAGCGATGAAACGTTCCAAGTGACGTATGGACAATCTTTGCAGAGGTAGTAGCTGTACGTCTCAAAGATAACTCTCTTCCCAAACTGTGTGCCGCATTTCATGAACAGGTTTCTAGTGTTGCTCATTTTGAGAGCCTTTCTTCTCTTTGCAATAGCTTTCAATTTCGGCTTGAGTAGGGATCTGAAACGTGGATAAATATTCAGATGAATATCCAATGTTGAAAAACTAACCTAGTGGGAGTTGAGCTGCAACTCGGTTTGCATTTATCCGCTGCTGATGTAGATGCAGAAATTGGGTGACCAAAGTTTTCACCCATGTATCGCAGTCGTTCAGCCCTCTTCTCATCCGCCGGACGATTGTCAAAACGCAATCTCCATCTCTTGAACTGCACAGACTCAAATTTGTATCCTTCTTGACTCGTTCCCAATTTCTTGGAGTAGAACTTGACGCCAGCCGCTGCCAAGTGTCTCATCTGTCGGTGGCTCAAAATATGGAAACACGCACGAGGGTGAACATTGAACCGACTTGGGCAAATTGGACAACCGAATGGATTTTTCGAACGTGTTGCAGGAGATACATCTCTTTGACGGGGAACAGTGTCGTTGTTGACTACGTTTTCGGATTTCTTCACCGTCGCCTTCTTTAACGACAGCTTCCTTGGCTTCACTCCCAGTTTCATAGTCTTCACAACATGCGTAGCTTTTCGTGATGATTCCGGGACTTGCGGTGACACCGTGGAGGCGTGTGCCATTTCTTCAACCATCTCATTTTTCACATCCAATGGTACCTCCTCTTTCACATCCGCGGACAATTTGCTGGTATCCAAAGCTACTGAAGAAGCTTTTGGCACTGAAGTTTCAACTGAGACAGGTACTGCCACTGGCGCGGTTACTAGTACTTCCGATGGCACTGCTCCTGATACTGCTGTTCGCAATGATTTTCGGACTGACTTAGATACTAGCGCTGGTGGTGGAACTGCTGGATCTTCTGACGTAATAGGCTTTTCTGGAGCTGTTACTGGGACTACCGATGGAACAGTGTTGGGCACTGCTACCGATCCTGTTGCTCGCATTGATTTTCGGACTGGTCTCGATTCAGGCGCTGGTAGTGCTACTGAAACTGCTGGTTCTTGTGTCATAGTTGGTGCTTCTGGAGCGGGTGCTGGTACTACCGATAGCACTCTGACTGGCACTGCTTCTGATACTGTTGCTCGCATTGATCTTCGGACTGGCCTTGATACTGGCGCTGGTTGTTGAACTGCAGATTCTTGTAGCATAATAGGTTCTCCTGGAGCTGTTACGGGTGCCACCGATGATACTGTCTCTGGCACTGCTGCTGGTACTGCTGCTCGCATTGATCTTCGGACTGGTCTTGATACTGGCGCTGGTAGTGCTACTGGAACTGCTGGTTCTTGTGGCATGATAGGTTCTTCTAAAGCTGTTACTGGTACAACCGATGGCGCTGTGACTTGCTTTGCAACTGATACTGCTGTTTGCACCGATTTTCGGACTGGTCTCGACACTGGCGCTGGTAGTGCAACTGCTGATTCTTGTGGCGTACTAGGTTCTTCTGGAGCTGTTACTGGGGCCACCGATGGTGCTGTGACTGGCACTGGTAGTGATACTGCTGCTCGCATTGATCTTCGGATTGGTCTTGATACTGGCGCAAGTAGTGCTACTGGAACTGCTGGTTCTTGTGGCACAGCTAGTGCTTTTGGAGCTATTGATGCGATTGGCGTTGGTAGTGTTACTGGCTCAGGCGCTGCTTCCTGTGGCCCTCTGACTGAAGAGTTTGGTTGATCTTCGTAATCATCTGGTTCCTCCATTTTAATGTCCCGGGTGAAAACAACTTCTTCTACTCTCCTCGATGCGGACATTCTTCTAGTTACCGGTGGGATTGGTGGCAGTGGAATGTCCTCATCATCACTGGAATCACTCGGCAATTCTTCTTTGACTTTACGAATAATTGGACCACGAAGAATTCCGCCTCGACGAACGTAATCGGCGTGAACAACAAGTACATGTCTGTCGTGTTTATGCTTGGACTTGCTCGAATGACCACAGTGATAGCAGTCAAAGCTGATTGGAGCATGCTTACGAAGGTGACTTGCAAGTCCGCATCCTCTGATGAATTCTTGTCCACAAAGAGTGCATTTGTATTCGCCCTGGAATGGAAAACTGTTAAAAAGTTTTTGAAATAAGTTCTCATACCTCTGATCCAATTGGTTCTCCTCTGGTGGTCTCCTCTCTCTCGAGTTCTTCAAATTTGCGCTTTTTAGGCGGCATGGCAGTTACTGAAATATGGACTCATTAGTTTTCTGAAACAAGCGGAAACGTCGAGAAGAGAAAGAAACAGTTTTATATAGGCAGCAACGAAAAAACGACGTGTGTGGGCAAGTACACTACCAAAAACCGAAGGCTCCCGCGTTTTCCGCAGCCGCACACTACCCGTCTGCGTTTCTCCGTAGACCGCAGTCTCTGTCCATCTACAACACAGTTCTACTGGCTGCTAAAGCGCGCACCCCAGCACTACGAATAGCAGAGAAGAAAGAATTAGTACAGAAATGATGAGAGACGCAGAGAGCGGAAGAAAGGGGAACTTCGGACAACAGATGTTAGCCTAATGCTGATAGATAACAAGATTGAGAAAGAGAACCTGAAGAAATGAGTTCCACAATGATAAAACTGCATGGAATTCATGGGAAGTTGGCTGGCTGGTACGAATTTCGAGTATAATGAACGTAAATAAAGTCGTGTTTTGCAGAACGGATACTAAACTAGAGGGATCTACCAAAACAAAATATTTACGGATAAGAACCAATGACTTTGTTGTTCTTTCAAATAGAAGTTTGTCAGTTCGTCAAAAACAGGGACTATGATTTCAAATGTTCAGATGTGTCCTTCATTTCTTTTCTAATCTATAGTCAGAACCTTGAAATCGTGAGAGTCTCGAATCTCATTCCCGCGCGCAAGCGTCTTCTAGCTAACCTTGTTGTAGTGAGAAGGAAATCACCACCTTCCTAAAGATGTACCTAGTAAGGTCTGTTAACAGGAGTAGCCAACAATTTTAAAGGGACTAGG
Organism: Caenorhabditis latens; assembly: GCA_002259235.3. Lineage (NCBI taxonomy): Eukaryota > Metazoa > Nematoda > Chromadorea > Rhabditida > Rhabditidae > Caenorhabditis > Caenorhabditis latens. The sequence goes on along the minus strand of CM056097.1, from coordinate 13,739,026 downwards.
ACCCTCTATTCTAAAGTGTGTCTAGTGAGAGGAGAGGTCCGAAAGAGAACGAGTTGTTACTCGGGTCTGAATGCATAAGGAATTCAGAGGCGCAGAGAGAAAGAGGACAGATGAATCGAAAAATCAACAGGTGAGAGGGAAGAGTAAGAGTTAGCAACCACCATCCACTGTTAAGGGACGAAAACAGTGCGGTGTGTAGGAAGAGAGTATGGTGTGCACAGAATCTCTATGAACGGGGCCATGCGCGTTGCGTGTCCGCGATGCGTGCTGGTGCCGCAACACACACGCATTCCGCATTCAAATAGGTACACTGTTAGTGTGGAAAATGTGAGCGGAGCGCGCAAATCTATACAGTTCCCAGATATCGATCGGATGTGAGGAGCGAGAGGAAGAGGAAAATGAATAAAGAGACGAGAATAGACCTGGTAGAGAAAAATAACAGACCTCCGTGTTGATTTTATCATATTGTTTTGTGATATGAATCTAGCTAAAACAGTAAACAACTCAATCATTGGTGACTAAGAAGTAGCGCGAGGAAAAAGAAAAAAATGAATAAATTCATATACTGAACATAAGGATCACGGATTCTAGGGGTCTACCTCAACAGCTGATTTTAAAAAGAAAGAAGAATGGAGAACCCGCTGGCTACTTTCTCTTTCATATCTTCTCATCTCTTTTCCTCTCTTCAATTGAACAACCAAATGCTTCAATGTCTTCTCACAAAATATTCATTACAATACAATAAAATAGGCTTCTTCTGACAGTATATTTAGGAACGTAGTATTTAACTTCTTGTTTTTTCATGTGTTGTTGTCAAAGAGGCCAGGTGAAGACGGTGTCTCAAAACTCGTATTTGTCGAGTAGAACACAGCGGACGGTCTCCACATTTCTTGCCAAGAACATGCTATACTTCTTGCCACCAGCTTGCCAGTCTTCTTCTTTTTTATTTCCATAAACAAATGGAAATCCGCCTGAAATTCGATTTCCAGGGTTTTCAGGTATGAAAAGCGTCTAGAATCTACTATGGAAGCTGTAGACACCTCACTCCACAAATTCTCACAGAATACTACAATATCTAAAATGTTCAGGTACAACTAGTTTTTCTGACTAACCTTTGAGCGAGTAGCAACTGGTGAGTGGATCACACTCAAGAACGACGTGGCACTCAACACGGCTTGCGGATTCGACGATTGGAGATGTTGCCAGAAGCAAAACGTGGACAAGAGTGAAAATCATCATAACGAAGAAAAAGAAAATACGAATGAAGGGAAAGTTTGGTTTGAGCGAAATCTTGTTGAAGAATGAAGAAGCCGTGGCAGAATCTTTCGAAAGAGCACCAATAAAATCTTTCATTTATCTGAGTATGTCCTAATGGAAAGAGTGGGCAGAACCTCTTTTTTTGAGCTTTTATTCTTCTTGAGCTCTCCAAAAAATCATTATTGCGGGGTACGGTATTGTCACTCATCCCGATTGAAATGGGTTTTGTATAGTGAAGATTTGTATTTTTTCGCATTTCGAAAAAGAAGATGAGATTTGACCTTTCCGAAAGGAATTGCGGAAAGATTTTACTGAAATTGGATTTGGATTGAAATGTAAAACAAAAAATAATGAAAAAATAGTACTGAAAAATTAAACACAAAAAAACGTCAGAACAAAAATGAGCCTAAATACATGCCAATATATTCTAAAAACATTGGCATCTCTTAGAAACATTATTTTTTGCAGATCGAATAGCTTATTTTCAATGAAAACTGACAATATTCATGAGTGTTCAAATCCGACCTAGAACTTCGCTTTTGTAGTTGACATTTTTTCACAAGAGTTCTCTCAGAAACTCAAAAGTCTATTTTGTACTAGAATAAGGTGATTTGATTGAGATAATATTTTGCTGACCTCCAATTTTTTGGAAGCTTCAAACGAAAAAAGTTGTCAACTACGAACATAGAGAACTATGTTCGGTCTATGATCAGTACAATCATTTTTTAACCTGATTCCAACGCCTTTTCCATACGCTGATTTCTCAAAACTCAGTGGAAATTTTGACCAGACCTCAAATCTCTGTTACTGATCGTATTCTTGAATGCAGACTTGTTTCACTATTTCTTGAACTCACATGAACCATTAATCCACATCAATCAAATTGAAAACTAACTGAAATCTCCCAAAAAATGCAGTAGAGTTAGGATGATCTCGTTTCATAGTTGTGCAAATGTCCCGTAATGACCCGTAAGGTTTTGTAAATCCATCTTGAATAGTTGTTGGAGAGACGGCTGTTTTGATGAGAGTTCTGAATTTAATTTTTTTTCAGTCACGAATAAACCACCCGCATCTGAGATTCCGTCATACAGTAATTGTTTTTCCACTACTGGAACTGCCGCTCTGTAATAAAATTAGGATTTATTTCAATCTATAATACAAACTACGAAGTTGTACTGGAAGGCACTTACAGAGAAATACTCAGTGGAGCGCAATTTTCTGAAATCATAGAAATTGGTGTTTTGAAGAGAGAAGTTATCACTACTTTTTGCTGTCTTTGAAGTCACAATCCAACCAAGTAAACTTCCTAAACTAACAACTAAAAGCAAAATGCGCAGAATTCATTGAAATCAAATCTAAAAAAATACAAAAGATGCACAAAAAGACATGCAGACAAGAAAGTTTCAAAATACCTTGTTGGCAAGGGTAATCAAATTGAATTGAGATTTTTACTCCTAATATTTGAACAGTTTTCCAAATTCAAGTAGATGGCAAGCTCATATAGCTGAACGGGATGCATGATTTCATAACAAAACTACATTCGCAAAGGTCACATGCTGAAAGTGCAGGGTTACGCGTTGCCTAGGTTTCAAATATAGATAATGGCAAAAAGGAGACACAGAGAACAGAGCAGCACAACAGAGCAGGCTTGAATTCCATAATACTCTCATAGATAGAATAAGCATGGCTAGTAGTTTCTCAGTATTTTGTGTTGATTTCAATCAGCATTAGTTTCGATAAGCATGTTCTTCGAAAAACAACGTCCGATTGTTCTTGCACTATTTATGCAACATTCACAATTGTTACCATCTGGAATGATTCGTTATACTTCTGCATATCTGAAAAAGAGAAACTAAACAAAAGAGTCGTTTTACATATACATATATCACTTTATATGGAACAATAGAAATCGGTCAAGCATGCTACACATCTAGTGTTTTATGTTTGATAACCATATAGAAAAGAGGATGAATTTTGGTATGGATGGGAAGGATGGGATGAAAAAAAAAACGGTCATTTTCAGTTGATGAGAGTTGAGGAAGATATAAATATAGGATGGTTGAGAGGAAATCGGGTTGTATGATTTACTCCTTGGTGATGTGGAGCGTCCATTGCCAATCAAGGTAGACGTTGTTGTCGTCGTCGGTGATTTTGGAGTGAACCTTGTACTTTCCACGATGCATCATTCCTAAAACAATGGAAATAGTTAAAAACACTTCTCATTTTTACGCAATTCTCACCCGATGGAGCCTCTTCGTTTGGAGATTTGTATTGTTGGATTTCGAGTTTTGGAGCGTAGCTTCCCATCATGTACTTCTCGTTCTCAACGGTGATTCCCGAACGTTTCACCTTATGCTTGTAGCTGCAAAAAATCATTTTGTAAATATGAATACATATTCTCTCAAATAAAACTTACTGAAGTCCCGAGGCAATCTCGCGTTGCACATGGAAGGAGAAACTGAGGCGATAGTTGGATCCCTCTTTGATGTTGACAGACAAGTCCGAATTGAGGAGCTTCTTTGGATCCGACAAGTCAAACGATTGGGAATCCTTTCCATCGAAGAGCAACTCAACGGAGCGAACAATAACACGGGATGGGTTCTTGTCATCGACGATGACGGTACCTTGTCCGAGAAGTTTCTCTTTGTAGACCTTCAACGATTCGTCCTCCTGTAAGTTGGAATATTTTGGTTTTGGGAGTGGTATTCTGGTTTTTATATCCTTGTCAGAATATCAAACAGTTTTGTTTCCCATGGAATGATCAAAGTGTTGGATTGGAATGTGATTTGTTGGCTATTGATTGAACTTTAATTGAAATCAATTAAAAATAGAGACACATTGCGCTGAAAACATTGTTTTCTCATACCTTGTCAGCGCTGAGAAGCTCGTCGATCGTCTTCTGTGGTGGTTGCTTGTATTGAAACTCGGAGGCGTTTTCAGCGGTGTTCTCGTGATCCGACATGATTGAACTGTAAGAATCAGATGACCTTGAAAGATTCAGAATAAGAAGGTAAAGACCAAAAGAAAACTAGTCAAGAAAGTGGAGAGATGAAAAGAAGGATTCAGAATACAAGCAAGCGAATTGCAATTATATACGACTTAGGAAACGAGGAAGGAAAACCAAAATGGGTACCTTCCGAGACCATTCGTAGGGCAAAGATTTGAAGGGTTTCGTTCTTTTTCTAACACATTCAAAAATAATGAGAAGACATTCGAGAAAATGGAAAAATAGGAAAGAGGGTCTCATGGGAACAATTTTTGTCAAAACAATTTCATAATCGATGCAGCCTCTTTTCGAGATTGAGAGAATGGACAAGAATTAGACAAACACACAGAGAGGGTCGAACAGTGTCGGCGTGTTATCTGTCTTTTTCTACTACTTTTTCCTCTACTCCGCCCATTTTTTCTTCTTCTTTTTTCTGCATCTAGGTGTTGGTAGAAAAGATTTGGCTTTTCATTGCTGTTCTTGATTTCATTTTTTTTCCGCAAGCTGGATCGATTGAAAAAGAAAAAAGAGAGAAACGGGATTTCTAGTTGGCAACACGGCTAAATAGAGCAGTCAGAATAGAGTGAACGCATGCTAATTTAAATTGCAACCGTACCGACAATAAGGAAAGACTATAAGGAATATGAGTCATTGGATAAAAAGGTTAGTAAGAAACAGGATCAGGAAATACTGCAAAATATGGGAAATGAGAGCCAAAAGTCAAATGATTAGAACAACTGCAACGTCAGATAAAACAATATTTCTTATCAATTGACGCTATCAACTGACGATTCGTTACTCTAGGGGAAATGTATTAGATGAGTCATTTTTCTTGCTGTGCCCAGAAAAGACGAATACAGGAACAAGAAAAGCGGTGATGAGTAATCAGAACAATTGAAAACAAAAATAAAATCAGCCCATGATAACAGGAAGGGTGGGACCAGCATTTGTATTGAGCCAAACCAAAATTAGATCATTTCGAATTTCCAAAAATGAAAGAGAGAGAGTTTTTCTCTATAAATAAGAGACACAAACAACAGACAAATAGATACAGTTCGAGTGTGGCTAACAGTTGAGGAGAATTGTGAAAATGAGAGAAAAAAGTAAGAGTGTGGAGTGAGTGACACAATGAAACACACTCACACAATTGCCTGTGGATGTTTGTGGAAAAAAAGGAGTAGCCTCCGGGAGTGAGGCAAGAAAATCGCTGATGGTGGGGTTGATGGTGGCTGAGGGGGTTAAAAATGTCAAAATTCGGGCATTTAGAGCGCTGAATTGCACTGATTGCTGAGAGACGAAAGAGGCACAGCGAGAAAATACAGTTCTCGTTTGTTTAAAGTATTTGAACGCGGTTAGTTTATGGTTTTGACGGAGGCACGAGAGAAATGCGAAATGAGAAGGTGGAGATGAAGGTGAGGTGCATTCCAGTGAACCATTCTTTGAGTTGAGCAGTAGCGATTTTCTCATATGAAACAAATCGTGTTAAGTGAACCGAAAAAAACACTTCGAACACATTACCAAACGAAACAACTTTTCAGAAGCGTCCATTTTCCAGTTTTTCCTTCTTTTCAGTGTCCAAAAAAGAAATGAACCATCCAGTTAATTGCAATCTTGAAGTTTTGATCTATAGAAAAAGAGACAACTATTCTCGGGGACCGATGAAAGAATCAGATAAAACAACTGCTTCTCGAAAGAAAAACTGGCGTCTAAAGTGCATAGAATGGGCTGCTCAAAAGGTATCGTGTTGCATTACTGGGATTATTCCGACCAGCCAGAATGGATGGATGGATGGCGCAGAAACAATGCTAATCTGAGCCGTCGCCGCTGGATTTGGCTGTCTGGGCTCTGGTCTTTTGAATGAATCGTGAATTCAATACATTTCTGAAGGCCCCGACGGCGGAGAGAATGCGTGAAATTTGAGAAATATTAAAGGAAAACGAGAAGAATTGACTTGAGCTCTTCGGAATTCATATTTTCTACGTGGTTAGTTTTGAATAGATTATTTCAGCGCACATTTGACATTTGGCATACAACAAAAGAGTGTCGTGAAGAAATCATGAAAAATGCGAAAGTATGAGCAGATGTGGGAAAAAATGTTTCTTCGTGATCGAGGAAAAGTGCTACCGTAGGCATGTTGAATCAGCAGTGTAGTGTACACACTCACCGAAAAAAGTTGGAAATGAGCTTCTGTAGGAAACATCTGGAGAGTGACCTCAACCACTTCAACATGGGTTGACCAACATTAACCTAAGCGGAGAAAATCTGATCAAAAAACGCAAATATGAAAATTTTGATGAATTAGAATTCAGACAAAACTAATGACAACTTAATTTGATGATCAACATCACAGTAAAAGAATATTTACAAAACTCCTCCAACACAAACTAACGTTTCGTCTTATCTGTGTACTCGGAACAGCATTCGAAAACACTACTTCCTACATTCTGACTTCATAAAACCCCTCATAATACAAACGAACCACCAACACGCACACATTTTTTTTGCATTTTGATGACTGATGACTGTGTTTACTTTACGGAATTCTCGATGTGAAACCTTGTTTAATCTTTCTATCCGTGCAGTTTCTATTCACCCGGTGGTGCAATAGAAACGATGACGTTAGGCGTCCTTGATGACCGGAACGGTTTCTCATTTTCTGTTGCGACAATCTGATTGATTCAACCCATTCAATGGAATTTTCGAATCTTCAAATACAAAGAGACCCTTCTTGTGACTATTATGCGTAATAACAATATTATTTTTAATAACAATGTATTGGTGCTTGCACTATACAACCCACTCTCTCACCCGCATCTCTGTTTCTCTCTTCTATCGTTTTTCTATTTCTCTCTATCTCTTGTTTTTCTGTTGTTAGCTCTACAGCCACGTGTCCCCTGTGTATTAGTTCATCACAGTATTATTTCATTACTTCTCCCAATTTTATCCTATTCACTCCAAAATTTTTGTTATTTTGCAGGTTCCACAACTTCAAAATCTTCTTATTTGGTATTCAAAACTGAAGAATAACCGCAACGCATTGAGGCGCGCGTCGCGGCTATTCCTCCTCTCTCTCTCCACGGAATATAGAGTAGAGAGTGCGGCGGTGGAAGGTCTGGGTGATGGCAAATAGAAACACGAAAACTAGTCACCCAAAAATCTATGCCATTACAACACACACGAGAAATGAAGAGTCGCTCTGAGAACTTCATTTAAAGGACATTTCACAAATCAACTACCTTTTTCTCAATTTTTTCCTCAGAAAATGGAAATGGACGTGTACGATGAACTACTTGCTGCCGTACTATTTGTAGTTTTTACAATGTTCATGTTATGGGTATTTCGAAAGTTATGGGCAGTTCGGAAAAGGAAAACTATCAATGACACATCATCAAAAAGTGAGTTTTTTAATTCGAAAAACGGTTCAGAATTGCAAAATGTAGGAAGAACTTATTGAAAACGTGATTATAGTCGGAGAAAAGAAATAGCCTCAATCGGAGCCAATATCTGAGCAGAAATGCATGAAACTAATCTCTTGGGTCTACCTCAATGCCAGATTAGTTAATCTCACACCCGAAATGTTGAAGAAAATCATCTATTCAGTCTGCTCTAGCTTAGTCTCTATGCAATTTGCCATTTGCACATTTTCAAGTGAACAAAAACATCTATTGTCTTCACAAAAGCAAAATAATTCTCAGAAGTCTGAAAAAGGCTATAAACTGATATAAGATACCAATAAATCCAATCGTTTTTTGAAACTGAAAAACAGTTTGTCCTATACTAACTGAGAGCTGTAATAACCACTACCATTGACGTCTATACAATCTTAGTTACCCAACTCTCCTCATATTATCAAAACAGTGGCTTTCCGGTCTGGGAAAACACTAATTTGTTCTTATTTTCTTGCTGTAACAAAGTAAAAAAGAAAAAACGAGTGTTAACCGCACCTAACAGCTGTGATCAAGAGAGAAAGACGTAGAGAAAACTTATCAGTGATCGGAAATCAAGAAATGAACTCATCATTTTTCAGGCGGACACTACTGGAGTCCTATCGAGCAAAACGAACAACAACACAACTACTGTTCGGGTTGTAAGCAGCACGTTGTTTCGGGTTACGAGTGTGATAACTGCCTACTAAAAGTGGATAATGTAAGTTTTTCGTAGAAAAATACACGGAAAAGCAACAAGCGCCGCTAGAACAGCAGAGAGAAAAGACGAGAAGAAAAGGAATGAAAGAAAATGAGAGGTTGTGAACAACGAAACCGTATGAATGACTCATCGTTCTGGAAGAATCGATGAGAACGGTTTATCTCCCGCCACGTGTAGAGGTCAAATCGAGAATGAGAGCGAGGGAGAGGGGAGACGCAGAGAGGGAGATCTCTCGGTGGTCCGCTCACCAAACACTGTTTACCTGTACGTGGATACGGGGGCCTGCAGAGGAAATCGATAGTGTATGGGGAATAACAAGCGGAAATCAGTTGTTCTGTTCCTCTATTGGACAAATGAAACAGTATAAACAAGAAACAAAAACAGAAAATGATTGTATGCAGAATGAGAATCATGAGAAATTAAAGAAAAAAAAACATAACGCAATAGATTAGAAAAAAACAATGTAGAAAATTAGATCGTTTTTGGTGTTAAACGAAACTAATTTCCACCAAGTTTTATATTACTTATGCTCGTTGTAGGAATTATTGCTTAAATGAAAGAAATCTGCTTTGTTTTATAGAAAATGCTTCGTTCTGTATTGAAATTCTATACTTTTGTTTATTTGCAAGTACTTCTCTGCTGAAATAAACCACATCTAGTAACGATTGGGACAGCACTTGTTGGATGCTGTCAAAGTTCGACTTTTGTTTATTCAAATTTATTGATATACTAAAATAATATAATTTAAGCTGCGCGTATACTGTGTTGAGTGTAAAAGTATTTATTTTCATATTTCCACAGTTCTCGAACGAATTTCGATTTGTTTTCTGAGTCTCAGTATTCATTTTTCTCAATTACAGATAAATTGTCTTCGTGCAATCTCCACAAAGATCCATTGCAAAGTGAATCAGACGTTATGTCGAAAAGAAATTTTCGACCATCATTGGGTATGCGTTTTCGATCATCTCACTGAAAAACAATTACTCATTGTTACAGATTTGCGGCAATATTGGTGCAGATCTCTTCTGTGAAGTTTGCGAAGAACTGTGCGGTGGTGGTGTTGGACTTCAAGATTTTCGATGCTCTTGGTTAGTTTTTATTGTTTTATTTCCAATCTCGTCACCTTGATGACCCGAAACTCTAAAAATGGCACTGATTACGAGTGACTATGAAAAAGTCGTAACCACGAGAATGTCTTTTTATCTTTCTCCGCTTGTAGGTTCAATGCATTTATTGTGTCACACATCCGTGATAGTTTTTATGGAGTTTACGTTGAGAATTCAACATTTTTAGCACCTCAGTGTGGTTATCAACCAGAAATCGGCCTTATCTCAAGTGGAATTGTTTTCAAGAGCTCACACTTCTGCAAAAATACAGACTTGAATTTCTGACAGTTTTAATAGTTTCCGAAAAGTCACTAACATCATATTCACAATCAAGGTATTGTCAAACTCCAGCCTGTGTGAAAAATATAATTCTTTACATTACAAATCTCCTCCGTTTCTCAATATTTTTTCTAACAGAAAATCTAAAAAACGTTAACTTCTCGTCTTATCCTACAGAATCTCGATTAGGAAATGATGCATTACTACGATAACTAATGTGACCAGAACGAGCACTGTTAGTTCAAAGGGGAGTGGAAATGCCATTTTCTCTCCTTATTTTATTTCTGCTCTAATTTCTTTTCCTTAAACTTACATCATTTTATTTATGCTAAATGTGCAGTAACTGGAAGCCTTTATTTCGCATTTATTTTTTTCTCATTTTTGAAAATCTGTCTGGAAATACAGTCAAAGAATTTTGCCCCCTTCCTGTTAAGTCTCTCCTACGATCTCTGATTGTTCAACACGTGAGCTTTTCTTTTTCACTTTTACCTTTCTCCTCCGCAAGTAAAATGCGACCAAAGTGCGCAAACAAGTCGAACAGTCTTGCCTTATTTTCCAGGCTCTTCCTTTTTCTTCTCACCCCCCCCCATTTTTCCTTATTTCAATCGTTGCATTCTTGTTGCCTCAAACTTTTTTCGAACGTTTCCAATAAAATCATGGTCACATGATTCAGCCCTTGCATCTGGTGATTCTAAGAAATATGAGGAAAAAGAAAACCTCATCAGTTCTGGCGAGAGGCGATCTGGAAAAAAATTGGGCAGGAAATTGGATGTTGCTGAAAGGCTGAAACATTCCATTCCATTCTCTGGCTCCTCTCAAGAGCAAACGCCACCGGAATTCATTTCCTGTCGGACAAAGCTACAGGATGGATATTGTATCCGCCCACTTTCTTCTTGTTTTGCTCCTTCATTTTTTTTATTTCCCTATTATGAAATGCGTAGCAACTATATTATGAAAATTGTACCAGGCAGTTAGAATTACCTTCTTTTCACTAGGGATTCCTTCTCCCGCAAAAATTCATTTCTCTAGAATAATAAATCAGTAACAGTATAATTTCTTGGCGTCATAGTTATAAATCATGAATGTATTTCTCGTGATTCTATACTAATAAAGTTAGTTCAAATACTAAATTTGATTTAGTTTGCACGCTTTCTGGTCCGTAAGTCTATCTGTTTTAGCATCCTCGAGAACTTGGTACAGCTATCTCTATTTTTGTCGTTTTCCGCGTCATTTTTTGGACCAAAGCACATATATCCAAAGATCTCATCACACAAATAACCGTACCGAAAAGATTAAGTCAATGCGTGGGTCATTCGTTAGTCGATTCAAGGTTATTCCAGCACAGTTGGGCATGTCATCACACGATTAGTGATGAAAATGTCGACGTCACTGAGGACAGTAATGTCCGTTTTCGTTTTTTGGTTTTAGATCATGTAGCAGGTTTTCGGAATAAGACGGATGAGCTCATTCATCTCCCTCCCTGTCAACGTCTAGCTTTCAAAATCGGTTTTCTTCCGCATTTTTTTGTTGTTTCTTCTAGATCTTTGTAGGTGTCTTGGCATGTAGTTTGAGATTCTGATTCTTTGTATTTCAAGAATTTATTAAAATGTCTTCACAAACAGTTTCCGATAGATCTAGACTGACTCTGACAATGATTTCTTGGACTCTTTTCAAACTGTTGTACTTCTGTTTGAATAGCAAACTATCAATTATTTAGACATACTCTTTCTGTAAGTCTTATAATTATTACTTCCGGATGGTAATCATTTCTCAGATTCAGTATTACTTCAAGAATATAATTTGAATTCGTTTTTTCGTAAACTTCAAAATCATGTAATATTCAGCGAACTTTAAACCGATAGAATGCATGTTCGGCGTGACTGAATGATTTTAAATAATAATCTGGTTTGTTAGTTTTGAATAAAAGTACTGTCAAACGCAGTCACAATAGAAATATGTCATCCTGATGTACCTGAACTGAGAAAACGTGAGTTATTTATATTTGAATGCAACTATAGTGTCTCAACTCTACGAAAGTACTTGTCGTTCAAGACAACTTTAGCATGTCAGATCCGTTATTTGAGTACAACGATGTTGTGATACATGAGATACACAAACGGTTTCGGTTTCAATAACTTATTGTGAGCCTTGACTATTAGCTGATCAGTCACCTACCTTACTTATTTTTGAGTAATTTGTCCTCCTCCCTCACGATAAACGAACTCCCAATCGAAAATCAAAAAACTCGAAAACTAACCCATTGATCTGCACTTATTATCAACCGCTAGTCCCACTACATGTTGTCTTCCCGCTTTGCCACATGACACCTTTTGGTTGAGTCAGGAGTGAGCCGCAAGGAAGATATCTCCGAAACGAACAAAAAAACATTTGGATCTCGCTATCATTTCAATGGATGGCCATTCAGTCTGAGGCTTGATGGCGCAACGGTTTTGTTGCGCAGTCGGTCTGAGGGGCAATACCTTAGGGTCGGTCGGTCTTTTCGCATGTCCGTCTTCTTCTCTCTTTCCTTTTTGATCCATCCGGTTTATCGTGTCCTGTGTATGTTTGCGACCACCACTACGACACTCTGTTTCTCTGCGCATGTCTTCCTACGACATTTCCCAGCAACCGCATTTGATCGTACGATGCTTTTCTGACAGTTTCCTTCTTTTGTGAGGTGTGGAGAAGAATAAAGTTTTTTTGCATTCAAAGTGAAAACGAAATAGTAGAGACCTATTTCCAAACATTTCTTCTATTCATTCTGACTACTGGTTATCAAATCAGTTTCTATGTATTTGTCAAACGCACCGTTGTTGTCTTCGTTGTTCGTTCATTCTGTCTTGTTCTTCTGAATTTTCTCCCAATTTTAACTTCCCTCAAACAATTGCTGATTATGATCACATGGTCAATGCGTTCTTTTTTCTTTTTAGTCGAAAATAACTGGTATGGTTGAGGTGAAACATACAGATTAGCTGTAATCGTTTGAACTCTCCGTGGTGTCGCATTTTTGCCGCATTTTTCGCGACTCGCTACTGGACATTACACATATAACATACATCAACCATTCCATTTAGTCCTATCTGCCGTCCGAATCGTTGATTGTAACCGATCACAGTCTAAACAAACGTGTCTATGAATAGACTGTAGGACCTGTAGTTCTACCTACCCACAAAAAATTCTTTAAGGATTAGTGACGTCAGAACGACTAATTGTTTGCTCGTTTGTATAGTTCACACAATGGGTTGAAGAAGATACTTATCAATGAAGTCTTTTTTTAAAATAAAATGAACCATCCACTTGAAAAAAATAATTGATCTTATAACCTCAGTCAATACTTCATCAATTGAAGTGTTTACAAATATCTTGAGTTCACATTTTCAAACGGGTCAACTAAAACCATTATCTTCACCCTATTTCCATCTATTATCATTGTGCTATTCGATTTCCATTTTGGAACAGTCATGTGCTATTACGTTTTTTGTTGACTGTATCGATTCCGAGCGTGACATTATAAAAAACTCTGTTACTGTTTTGGTTACTTATGTTATACTCCGGCAAAAAATAACTAAATACAAACATCAATACTAGGAATGGAAAAAAATGTTCAAAAAGGACAATGTTGCTGATTTCAACTACACACCTATTTTCCTTATCTTACTGTACCTATTCTGTCAAGATTTTTGACCGTTCAAAGTAACCTTGCACGCAAACACAGAATATGTGTCTCATTCTCTCATTTTCTAAATTTGTTCTGATTTTCCCAACTATTTGCAATTAAGAACCAGGTTCCTCTCATCAAGATAACGATTCTATCTGATCGAGAAATACTTGAAAGTAACTTACTTTTGCCATCACTCAACTTTCTTCACGATTGACCGTTTCGTCCCTTTTCATTATATTAAAATATCACAAAGCAAAAAGAAATCGTTTTGTGTCATTCTCAATATTACGATTTTGTAGGTGTTGGAGGGTCGTGCACACCAAGTGTAAACCTAAGCTCACACTTCCTTGCGATTTCGGAAGATTGCAAAGGACTATCATCCCACCGTACTGTGTGACCACCAGAAAGCCAGGAAATCGAAATCAGAGAATGGTTAGTTTATAACAAACATAAATTATCAGATTTTACTAAAATCTCCATCTCAGGCCGTCATTGACAAAATCGAGATACCAACAGATATTGAAAAATGGCGCCCGATCATGGTTATTGTCAACCCAAAGAGTGGCTCCGGAGCAGGAAAACAACTTCTCCGCAACTTCAGAGCACATCTTCATCCAGCTCAAGTTGTAGATGTTCTCAAGTCGAATATCTCTGCCTCACTCCGATGGATCGATGAACATCCAGAAGTCGACGTTCGTATTCTGATCGCTGGTGGAGACGGAACCATTTGCTCAGCCCTTGATCAAATTGACACACTTAGTCGCCGCATTCCGGTTAGTTGAAATGCAATTACTCGGCGGTTTCCGATACCAATTCAAATTCCAAATCCAAATACCAACTTGCGAAATTCCGTTTCAATTAAATCCATTCATCGCGAAAAAAACCTATTCACATTTCAGGTGGCCGTTTTACCTCTCGGCACTGGTAATGATCTTTCTCGATGGTTGAAATGGGGCAAAAAATGCGGCGGCGATATCGACGTCATCAAGGTACGTGTACACCGTTTTCCCTCCCGGAATCAGATAATTACAAAGACCTGTTTTTTTGTAGTTGATGGAGGATATACAAGAAGCCGAGGTTACACTCGTAGATCGATGGACAATTGACGCGGAAAGCCAGAAAAAAGTGAGTGAAAAGACGGATGGCCAGTGGCGAGAAGAGAAGGGAGAATCTAGGGTCTGAGTTTGGTTCTCATGAGTAAATGAAATCGTAGAGGGAGAGACTGAGAAAAGACAGAAACTATCATAATCTTATAGCTGGGAGTACGATTGCAGTCGAACAAAACACTCTCAATGACAAACTACGTCTCCGTCGGTGTGGATGCTTGTGTCACGTTGGGAATGCAGAACACCCGCGAGTCAATTCCAAGAGCAATGAGTAGCAGGTAACTTGGATAAGTGGATGTTGTTAGGTTCTGACGGTTTATATTTGCAGATTACTCAACAAATTCCTCTTCTTCACATTTGGAACCAAGGATGTATTCGAAAGAGTGTGCAAAGGACTGAACGAGAGGATTGACCTATATTTAGACGACGTGCATATCAACCTTCCTGATATCGAAGGTCTCATCTTTCTCAACATTCCGTATTGGGGTGCGGGAGTTAAGGTATGTCAATATGACGTCAAGATGGTTATCTATAAATAGAAACTTTCAGCCATGGGCCACATACAATGCAAGTCATAGACAAGAATGTGACGACGAGACCATTGAAGTGTTCGCAGTGACATCATCCTTCCATATTGCTCAAATGCAGATTGGACTCGCCAGTCCGTTGTGTATCGGACAAGCAAAACACGCGAAATTGGTGTTCAAGGGGAATCATTCGTTCCCAATGCAATCGTGAGTAAAATTTCTTATTGATGACATCAACTAAATTGGGCATACCAATTCAGGGACGGAGAGGCATGGGTCAATTCAGCCGGAACAGTTTTGATCTCACATAAGTGCAAGACTGCGATGCTGAGAAAAGCGGAGAAGCAGAGTACCGGATGCGGAATGTTCTTCTAAACACTTTAGTTTTATTCCGCCCATTGTATATTGCAGTTCGCTTTCTTTGCCTCCATTTCTAATTCCTTTTGTGATCTCTTTGCATAGTACTACTCATTTTTAATTGACCAGCCACATTTGAAACCACAAGTTTTTGGTGTTTCTGTTCCCACTTCTTCGTCCTGCCCTTCATTATTCTGATTTCCATTTCTTCATGTTTGTTGTTCGTTTCTTTGATTACTTATCTACAAACCCCCATTACTTTGTACTTGATTAACATTTCTTTTTCTTTTGTCAAAATTCCATAATTCCAGAATTTTAATTGTAGGCCTTACCGGCTGTATATATCATTTTCTTTTCTCCAAACGGTGTCTTTTTCTCTTCTTCAATGCCAACAATTCGAATATTTTTTGTCAGAATGAAAAACTGATTTTCTTTGAAAAATGTCAATTGAAATGGCAGCTCACATAAATGATAATACGAACTGAAGGGTCATGAAAGCTTTCGAAAAATTCTACGATTTTACGTTTTTCTTAGAGTTAACTCAAAAAGAAGAAATCTTTCTCAGAAATTTCTCGATGCTTCACTTTCATTCTACCCATTCTATTTGAATGGGTCTCGCAACGAACAAATACTGTTAACCCCTATTTTTCATCACTTTAAAAGGATTGCACCTTCAATCTTCTCAGTTTTTCGGCCGCCTATTTACTTCGCTCTCACTGGGTAATACGGAACTCCAGTGAAAACGCGCATTGCAATACACACCAGTGCGTCAGGAACATTCTGCGTTTTCGCAGTTTCGTTGTGAGACCCTCATCTCCATGGCTAAAGCGTTCTGTCGTCTAGCGGATGTTGTGTCCTGAACCTATGTCTAGTTCAGAAAAAATGATTTTTGGTCCCAGAAATGTTCTGAGCTTATTACCCTCCGTAGTATTGTTAGAGTTCACGTTTTTCAAGAACGTCCAAAATTAAAAGTTTTCTGGGAATGGTTCGAATTTTTCGATTATTTTCCTTGTTTCCACTCATAATATTTTAGTTGTCTGATAGATTTTCTATGAATCAGATTTTCAGCTAAGAGAGCGACCATGATGATTCTCAGTAGTCTCGTATTTTACTAGAATACGTAATCCGTATTTCTGCAGAAGAACAGAGTGAGAAGACAAAATTTCAGTTGTGTTTTCTGGTGTCACATTGGTGTCAATATTCCAACCATTTTTTCAAATTACTCTGCATCTGGGTAGTTTTCTGAGAAACAACTCTGGTACACATTTCTTCTAGTCGAAGAGTGTTCTTACTTCTTGATAATTTGAATAACGCAATACATGTTTTATAATTACAACTGTCTCAGTGAATTCACAAGAGAACTCTGTTGAACGAAGCAGTCTACTAGACCAGATGTGCATTTAAATTCACTTTTCGTTAGTTCCGTTTTGCATTTTTGATTCATTCAAAGCAGATTAGTCGCAAGATTGTGGTCGTGCTGAACAAAATTTTGTTGTATTATAAATGGTTTTATGTCTGTGTGTGTTCGTAATCATATTGGGTGTGACAAAAGACCCGAAGACATTTATTCGTTTCGTTTCTATCGTAGCTTTGTCAAGTACCCTCCCATAAGCCGTTCATAGAACGCTCTAGAGCTGCCTCTCTGTGGGCGTTCAATCATCATTTCGTGGTGGCGAACATTAAAAAGATAATTCTGTTTAAAAGTCCCGTTTTTGATTTTAATGAGTTTTTTGACAACGATATTTTTACGAATATACGTTCAAAATAATGCTCCGCTTTTATTTTTCAAATGCTAGCAGGTGATCTCATGACATTATTATTCAATCTCTTTCCGTTCCCTCAATTTGAATGAACTATGGAATAGTAACGAGTGAGAAAGTGCATGTTTGCTCCGACCACATGGCTCTCATTCCGTCTTTTTCTACTCACAAATTGTCATTATAGACGTTCATTTTTTTGCACTTTTCTTCCTTCTCTGCTCATATTGTTCTCTGTCATTCTTACTGCTTTCACTGTTCAAAATAAGAAATCTGTCACACTCTGTAACTTTCTTCTTGATCATACATACTTCTTCTGTAACTTTAAGTGTTTTTTTCTCAATAATTACATTTCAGAGTCAGGGAAATACTGATTAGCTATGATCGCATTATCCGAGCCAATGTCCATTCAATGGAGTTTCGAAACCAAACCAAAACAGGCGAATCTCTGTGAAGTGTGCCTCCGGCCGTTCAATTTATCCAATATTGATATGCATTTGGAATCCGGATGTGGCACAGAAATGTTAGTTTTTTTTCTTTCAAGTTCAATTGATTTCCCGTCTCGTGGTCATACAAAAATATTATCACACCTTTTCAGACAGCAAAGGTACAATATTTCTCCAGCCAAGGGAACAAAAAAACAAAAGGTGAAGAAAACAAAATTCAAAGTATCTAAGAAACCAAAACAGGCAAGTGAAATATTTCTTTCGGTCCAACATAAATGGCTTTTTTTTCAGATCAACAACACGCAGCCACCAAAATCATCAGAAAATGCATCTTCGAAATAAAAGTTCGGTCTCATCACTTCATATTCTCCAATCATCCAATGATAGTTTCAGTTTAATTTCTACGTGCAATATCTGTTACCTGGCCAAGTATGAATCACGGTTCGGCACAAATCAATTTTGAACAAATAAATATTTTCATTAAAACATCCGTGTTCTTCACCGATGATCTGATGTGATTCTCAGTTTGTAGTTTGAAATCAAACAACAAAATTTTTAGAATGTTTGATGTTCAGAACTTTTGCTCTGAAATGTGTTTCAATCATACTCAATTTCCGGACATAAAAAAGAAAAGTTCATTTTGAGGGCAGAATAAAAATCCAACGGAAATTGAACAATCGAATCCTCTGTTATCAGAGAAACGTTGGATTTCGTTCAGCATATTATACAAAATAGTATTTCGATTTTGAGTTCTGAAATCTGAAGAAAAAAAAACGAGGTTGGTTTATTTTTCATTTGATTCTGATTTGTCGTAGAATGTACATTCATGATGAGTTGATGTACATGACTTGTGCCCTGTTGCGTCGATGCAGATTCGTTCTGTAGCAGCTGCGTTGTAAAGTTAAAGAAGGAAATGCGTTCATTTCATCCACTTAAATCAAAAATGACCTGAGAATAAAACAGAAAAAAATGAGTTGGGTTGATGTTCCAATATTACTGAATCATGATTCATTCTGATGAATTATCTTTGATTTTTCTCAATCCAATTTCACATTCTCATATTTTGCACACAGAATATGCAATTATTCAAAAAGAAAAACGGAGAAAGAGAAAAACATGTAATTGAACCAATTTCATTACTTTTCCGTTTTCTTTGGCTCCTTCTTTAGTTTCTTCTTCTCTGATTTCCACCCGTCAAAGTTTTAGACACTATGACATCAACTATGCAACATTTCCACAAAATTAGACCAGAATTTCGCAATCAGGTTGTTGGTTTATTTTATCTCTGACATGTTTTCTGGACTCCAGAGAAATTAAGAGATACATTTTGGAGAGGAATAGAAACAGAATGAAGACGACGAGGAAAAAACGAGAGAGTCTAGTTTGGCACGCGTGACTAACATTGCTCGTATTTCAAGAGCAATCACCATTTTTTGCTCGTTTTTCTGTCAGCTTGTCATCAGGACGTGTATGGGTAGCAAATTTTCCATGGTCCGAAATTGAGGAGACCAAAGGTTGGTGTTTTCGAATATGCTTCCCTGAAAGCGAAAACAAGTTCATTAGAAATCGTTGCGACGGATTCTATTTTCTCTTTTTATTTTCCAGATTTATGCTCAGGTTTTTTTTCATTTTGCTAGTCCCTATTCATGTCTATAGCGTGCAATAGCTGAATGTGCGCACAAAGCAGTTATGACTTTTGACTTTGGTTTTCATTGTGAATGAACTATCATTATTGTTGAAAGCGTTATCACGCAATGCTGCAATAACAGTTTATTTTTACTCCTTTGGTATATTTTTTTCAAACAACTGATTTAATTGTTCATATTTGTGATGATTTTCATATCAACACTCATTGCAAAGACGTATAACAAGAATAGCCTAATCCTCACTACAACCCTCTAATCTTCCTTGAAAATTGTGTTGGAATGGATAAATATCAAAGCTCTCCCTCATTTTCTCACGTGCATTTATATTTTTCTCATTCCGAAACCGCAAAAACTTGGTCTAAAGCGTCAGCGTCAAGTATTCAGAATGCAAGACGCAATTCAATCGAGTTGTTGTCCTCCTCCTTCTCTCCGCCGTCTTCTCTCTGTTTCTTCGGGTCCCAAGTCCACGTTCCACTATTCCTCGTCGTTTTCTTTTTTTATCCGCGTTTTTTGCGCTCTTTCTGAGACTTTTTCTAGCTTCGCAACACAAATCTTCCATGCTTCTTCTCTGTTGTTTTCTTTTTTTCAATACTTGAAAATGATGGATATACCCGGATGAAACATACAAGTTCTCTTTGGAAAGTATTAGTTTCAGGGCCGACAATTGCTATGGGTAGTAATGAATGGTCAGCAATGCTTCCGAGAGAATGGATAGTACTCCAATAATAAAACAGGCTGCACTTATGGACAGGTTAGTTTTTTTCTCCACATCCAAATCTTATTTTTTCTATGATTTGTAACAAAAATCTCAACGTTCTCCCAAATAGAACTCAATTAAACATATTTTTCTCCCATTCCCGCGGTCATTATACCCGAGACCAAATCTGTCTGGCTAGCTAGACACATTATTTTATTAATAGCTTTCTGGAATCAAGTACATAAATAACATTTTTGAATTTTGTTCTGAGGGTGAGCCAAGTTCAAAACTTTTGCTAATTTCCAACAAAAAAGTTTCTTCTTCAAGTTTTCGACTTACTCAATTAATTTCCTTTTTTCTTTATTCCTTCGAGTTTCCCTCATTCCAACCCTCCTAGAAAATAGAGAACCATCAACGTCAATAGAATCTTCTCATTACATGTGCACTTCCTTCATTTCCATTCAACTGACCACCAAAAAAAATGATGCGTAGCCGGCGTTCCTCATCTCTTCCATTTCTCAAGGCTGTGTCTGTGAAAGGTTAAGTGACGGCTACAACTGGTTAAATTTCCACCCTCGAAGCCAGATGGCCTCTTTTGCTACCAATTTCTCCTCATTTTCTCGGGTTCGGAAAAAGGAGTGATCCCATTTTGGTCTTTCACAGACACTGACTCTTTTTTTTTTCGAAATGTGGAATGCACTACTTTCTCACAACAAGCTAGGATTTATTGGTCAATAGGAACAATCCACAACCCACAAAAAAGAATTCTACAAAGTTCTGTCACTAATTCTGACGTTTTCCATAATCACTCCTGCGTTTGTTATATTTCTCTCATATTTTTCAATTTGTCTCTCTGTCCACCTCTCCTTTCTAAACTTTTCATCAACACAAAACATACGACAACTGAAAATGAAATATCATACCGTCACCATCAGACACACTGACACCTATACACTTTTCAAAAAAAGAGAAATATTCTATTAGATGTGTGAACAGTCTGAATCACTAACACCGCTATGCTAATATTTAACAACGTTTGTGGAGGAACTGAATATCATCAGGTCAGTCTGTTTCTTCCCTTTTTCTAGTAAATCTTTGGATAATCGATCCGTTTTTTTCCACACCTTCCTCCTATGTTTTCGATTACAGAACAAACATTTCGACATTTGTTTGTTTGTTGGTTTGTTACGGGAAAAGGATTATGTCATTTTGAAAATAGACGTTTAGGTGGCTGACTTCAAAAAATAAATTCCATCGTTATTTTTTCAATGATGTTTATTGAATTGCTAATCTTTGTTTATGATTATTTTCATAGTTCTCCTGACCTACAAACTGAAAAGTATTTGAAACAAGCTAATTTTTAAGACTTCGAAATGAAACTTTGTTTTTCCTCATATACTGCTTTATTTGAATCCAGCAGTTAGTGATTTTCTCTAATAGAAAGTTGTCATGTTAAAATTTCAGAATGATGTTTTCACATTATGCGGCTATTCTCAGACTGCCTGAAGGGAGAAAAAAGATTTGTCAGTCGAAAAGAGTATTTTTCAAAAAACTGGCTGGTGTTCGATCATTACTGAAAACGGTCAATGATTCCTCCAACCTTTAAAAGTTGGTTTTATTCTCCAAATCCGATTTTCCGATTCTCCTCTAGTCATTTAAATATCGGCACGTCTGTTTTGCAAGAAACCACTGCGTTTTCACTCTGTTCCAACACAGCTAGACTAAATCTAATATCGAAATCCAGGTATCTTCCCTCGCGACACAGCAGCGCAAACCACTCGAAAGGTCATTCAATTGGTCACTTTCTTGTCGGTGATCCGAGACACTTCTTCTCTTCTTTCCCTCTCAATTCTTCTCATCCGTGCGTTAGTTCGCATTAATGAATTTGCTTGAAGATTTATACTTGTGACGCCTTTTAGGACAGGTGTTTTAATTAGAGAAATGTTCACACTTTGCAACTTTTCCCTTTGGATTTTTTTTTTCGAAAAGTACATGACTAATTGGAAAAATGAATTAACAACTCATTATCATTCAACGATTCATCACTGTGAATTCAGAAAGCCTCAGAGAATAGTTATGAATCAACATGTCTCTATTATAATAGTCATGTTTTCAACATGGAAATGTGATGATTGGTGCTTATTAGTATTTCCACGAGCATTCATCGCAGCATTCTGTTCTATTAGCCTTCTGATATTTAGAATTTGAGTTGAATTTCTAGATTTTTTATTTTAAAAAAACTTGATATGCCAACCGTTCATCCGGTAATCGATCCAACAGTGAAACGTTCACTGGAATACATGAAAAGGAAAAAAGATTGCCCTGGGATAAGATTGTTCTTTACGATTGTCGTTCGTTCATTTTCTAGGATAATTCGACATTCTTCTAGCCTAGCATCTTGATTAACTCGGGTATCCGGTATCACTTGAATTGAATGAAATAGGCATGAAATCTTTTGATGATGATGGGAAACACAGTCTAGTTATTTCTTCTCACCGTTTGCATCTCATCTCTCATATTTCTCTCACTTTTGATATGAAGTTTTTTTTGGCTACCGTCTAAATTCGGTTACTTGTGAAAGTTCTATTTGAAGTACTCATCAGAAAATATTTCTCGAGATTTGTCTATTTGCTGAGAAAGAACTCCCACATACAAGAAAACATAACTATTTGAGCTTCAAGCCGTGATCTCCGAGTATCAAATTCTAAACAAGTTTCCTCTCATTAATTAGACGCACTTGTTTTCTACTCTTGTCTATTTTCTTCTCCGATTCTCATCATTTCTTTGAGCCACACAAGCTAACAACTAATTTGAAAGATTCTTCCTGAAGATTTTCCCCGCGAGATTCTTTTTCTTTTGAACTTTCAGTCTAGACTAGGATAATTAAAGATATCTTGTATCTATCAGTTCAATCAATGAATGGCAAACAAAAAAAACCGTGTGAACTAGTCCGCCAACTACTTGAAGTTTTTTTCATCTCCCCCACTCTCATTCCTCACCTTTTTCTTCCCACTCATTCCGGCTTCTCACCTCTCTTTTTTCACCCAATGTCAGTCGGCAGCTCTATTTGTTCAACTGATTAACAGTGCTCTCACCTACTTCTCAGCTTCCGAAATGGCAACTTTTCTTCCAACTTGTTACCAACAACTTGCTTACAACTGACCATTAAATCCGATTCCGGTGGTGCCTCTCGTAGTCTACACGAAACCGTTGTCGGGACACAATGGCTTCCTTCCTTTTCACACTTAGACCAGGTCACAAGTACGGTGGTGCGAGAATGTTTATCTTGGCTAAATCATAAGAATTGACCGTCTCGTCGAATCGGGTTCTTTTGACAGTGATTGAACGTTTTGCCTAGACACCTGAGAAATTACAACCCGTTAACTGTCTTAAGCGTACTTTTTTCAAATGTTTTTTGCTACCTAGTCAAAAGATGATACACAGCATTCAAGGTTTTCTCGCAGTCTAATTACAGAATATATTTCATTTATTCTTTTTCAATTTTGCCTTTTTTCATATTCTCATTCTTGACCACACATGTTCTATATAGTTTTTTTTCTCTTATCTATAGTTTTTCTATCGATTGAAACTACAATCTACTACAATATTCAGACTTTCTGACTTTAAGCCATCATACATCCCAACCAATCCCTCGTTTCATAACCACTAATTTCCAGAATTTTTCACCCTTTTGGAGTGAATTTTTAATGCATTCACAAGATAAATCTACATAACTTCAAAATACGTTCAGAAAATCGAAAAAGGATTATCTCAGCTTTTTGCAAGATAATCTGTATTTTATTAACTCTGTTGTGACCTCTAAACTGGAAAATCTACGTAATCATAAATTGTGTTCAAGTTATAAATAGCAAGACAACTCTGCGCCCAATTTCTATTCTCAAACAATGCCTGCAACACTCACAAATAACCTGTAGAAACTTAGGAATACCACAATACTAGATACCTACTGTGTGACTCAACCAAATTTTGACCTAAATTTCTTTTTTCTCCGTTCAATTGCCTCTTTTCTCTTTCACTTCAATCTTTTTCCTCTTTTGAGGAGGTTGGACGACCTCCAATCGTGGTTTTATGGTTTCATGCACCACAAAATCTCGAAGCTTCTCCCAAATTCATTCAGAATACAATAACCCATAGAGCTATATGCCAAGTAAGTTAAATAAGCAGGTCTGAATGACTTTTGAAAGAAATTAAGGAATGTTTGGAGTCTAGGAAGGATTAAACAACATTCAACAACTGTTCAACCAATATAATTTGATAAATAGCAGTAGTTTTTGAGATGAATTGAGAAGAAGCCGTTTGGCTGAGAAACCTTAATTTCAGATCTTTCATATTTTTTGGAATCTTCATTAAAATAACGGCCACATACTACGATAATAAATATTTCTCAACTAAATACCCTTCGACCTGTCTTTTTTCAAATGACATGATTTTTCTTCATAACTCGAATTTCATTCTTTCGAAGATCAAAAACATATAGTTGAGAAAGAGAAATACATCGGAAATTCAATTAGACATTTTGATTGGGAATTACTGTAGGACATGAAGGCTCTCACTTTTTAATATTTTCACTTCCGTTTTCAAATGTTATGACATATTCTTGAAATTTTTCTGTGCATAAAAAATGTGAAAAGCCTAGTGCTATTCAAATCCAAGTACAAATTAAAATAATGCGTTAGTCGTTTTGGGAGAATAATTTCTAAAACATAAACTTTCATAACTACTATTCATAAAAATTGTTGTTTGTAAAAAACCACGTGTCTCGAAAACATGACAAAAAGTACTATACTATCTCCTAAATCTACACTTTAATTTTAATTGTAAAAAAGTCATTTATCACTACACTAGATTATTTCGAAACAAATCATTTGTCCTATTACGGAAGTCCAATTTCCTGATCAAACGTCCGTCTCTCGTATCCGGTCACTATCCATATCCTTTTGCATTCGTTTCAAATTCTAATTGAATTCTGTCTTTTCGAACAACGAGCACAGGGAGTGCAATCTAATCTTCTTAGTGCCATTTACCTAATCGTTCCACCATCCAAAAAATTTCATTTCATCTGATTACAATGTTTCTATGTGTTCTCATTAGTTGGATGAAGGCATTTCCTGAGTTTCTCTTTCTTTGAAAAATGTAGTTGAGTTTCGTTGTTATGCCGTTTCTTTGTAGGACGAAAGAAAAAGAAGCCACTTACAGAACTCCACTCTTTTTTAGTGTTCTTGTCGGCAGCGCTTCTCAATTTTAATCTCTTCCCGTTGTACGCGCATTCTTATTATCACAACTTTGTGTAGTTTTATTCAATCCATCACATGTTCTCTCTCACGATCTATATGAAAAATTGATGAAAAACACAGAAGAAATCGCACATTCCCGGTGATTCTTGACGTGTTCTTTGATTTTTACAAATTTTTTGTTCTTTTGACTTGTACTCTACTTTATAGTTCTCTTTTCAATCCAATACAGTTACCCGGTCAATATTGAGTTACCAAACTTAAAACTCTCAACATATAAATTGAAGTTTTTTCACATAAATACGAGACTTCTCAAAGATTTTTCCCGACAAAAAAGCTCAGCAATTCTTTACATGGGACCGTCGCCAAGGAAATAGGAAACGTCCACATACTCAGTTTTGAAGGACCTTGCGGTCCTCACGCGCTTTGTTTCAAAATCATCCTTCTTTTCCGTTTTTTCTTGAATATGCCCTCATGTTTTGTGACTCACGAATATGTTGGGAAGGGCCAACTGTACAGAATGAAATTGGAGACGCACATTTTCTTTGTTAACATTATCATAAATGAATCATAAATAAAAAAAATTTCTGTTGTTTCTCGAAGATTCTATTTTCTACTTTTCCTGTCTCCGTTTTTTATGACCGCTGTTCTGGCTCGTTTATCACGTTTTCCTTGTTGAAACAACGGTAATTTGGACAACCTGATATTTGATTTCGTTTCTGATTTTTATGGGTTTGACTGATAAGAATGAAAAATTAACGAGCCGTCGTCTAAAAACGTCTTACATCAGCTTCTCGTTATTAGTTGGCAGAAAAAATAGTTTACGACTGTAAACCATTTTTTTTAGTTTACGGTTGTAAACTGTATCAGAAGTATAATTTACCTATAAATTCTCAAATGTTGACGTCATTGGTTGTTGTGCTCAATTGCCTTGAATACAGAAAGTACCGTACGCCAGATTTTTGTAGTTCTAGAAGAGTCTATGACTGTCTGACTGCTAGAAAAACAAAACATGACCTCTTTTCGAATAAATAGTCAAAATACAGTGATATTCTATGACAATTCTGTGGTTTGAAAATACACACATTTGCCTCCATGAGCAGCTCAATGTCAAACGAACACAACTTTTTACGCGCTACTTTCAATAATTGTTTCTTCTGGGAGTTTACTTTTGTACAGACCACAACTATATCTCGGACTCTGCTGATGAGTCAGAAAACGTATGACCATTTTGCTTTTTCTTTTTCTCTGACTCCATTCCCATGTTTCTTTCGCTCTCTATGTCTAACGTCCCGGTCCACAATTCAGTAGTTTCATTGAACTGTGCTTGTGTTCAAGGGGGCGGGACCAACGTCTCGCCTGCCCTCGTTTTAAAGAGACCGTTTCAAAATCAATCACTCCTGTTTCAGTCGATGCACAATCAATGAACATACTACTCATTTTTTGCTTACTATTTGGGTTTGCATTCCACCATGGCGAAGCGGGATGTATCATGCGAGGACTCTGCCACAAACATACGGAAAACGCCTACGGACCCTGTGTTACCAACAGCAGTAATGTAGAACCCATCAATTTTGACAAAACACATCCAGCCTATGAGAAAATAATGGAATTCTGCCCTCACATGTTGGAAGGTAAGTTTCAAGTATATTGAAAAGAATGTATCTATTTCTCAAGCACGACTAGTTATTTGTCTGTGTTTTGTGCTCCAAATAAGGCTACCGCAAATATTCCCGAAAAATCCTCTCAAAACATGTACGCTACATAAAAAACTGCGTAGTCTGCACATATGCCGAAATTTATCCTAAATTTAGTGTGACTCATCGTTGTTCCTTCCAATCAAAAGAACTTATGTAATATTATGCGGAACAAACGTTATTACAGGTAACAAACAAGTATGTTGTACTCCCGCTCAGGCAGAAGGACTGACCAAGCAAATTGCTCAAGCACGAAACATCCTTGGACGATGCCCATCCTGTTTCGACAACTTTGCCAAACTCTGGTGCGAGTTCACATGCAGTCCGAACCAGCAGAACTTTGTCTCGGTTAGTATGTCCTTTGTACAGTTCAAACGTTGATAATCTGTCCTTTTTTGTCCTGCCGTCCTGTCATTTTCGTTTCGCAACGTGTGCGCTGATTATATTGGGCGGCAAAAAGGGAAATTAGTGTTGAAGAAACGCATATTATACCGTTTCTGATAAGCGACCTTTAACTATGCCTTTTTGAGTCACTAGACAGCTCATAGTGATAACGTCATAAATAGGCAAATATGATTTTTGTGGAGAAGGAAGAATGACATGTTTCAGATTTCCGAGATGAAGCCCATTGAAGAGAAAGAGGGATTCACTCCAGAATTCCATCCTGCAGAAGCATATGCGAGCACAGTGGAATACAGATTGTCAACTGAGTTCGCTGAAGGCATGTTTGCTTCGTGTAAAGATGTGACTTTTGGTGGGCAACCAGCACTTCGAGTTATGTGTACATCAACTCCATGTACTTTGACAAACTGGTTGGAATTCATTGGAACACAGAATCTTGACTTGAACATTCCAATCTCTACAAATTTTGTACTCTACGATCCAGCCAAGGTATACAAAAATCATGATTCAAACTATCAAATATCGGATGTTTAGACATCGCAAGCCGACCGCTCTACCTTCATGAATGTTAACTTTACTGGGTGCGACAAATCTGCTCGACCTGGTTGGCCGGCTTGTTCAAAGTCAGAGTGCAACAAGGAGGAGTACGCAAAGTTGATCAACTTGGATGATGGCAAGACTTCCGGGGTAAGAGCAGGGATTTCATTTTCTGGGATTTTCGTATTTTGTGATTGGAAGCACAAACTCCGTTCCCATGTGCAAATATCATAAAACAAGATCGTAAAAGTTAGAGCTATGACCAATACAAACTCAATTCGTTTTCTATTACAATGATTATAAGTTAAACAGAGTAAATATGAAAAGTGCTCCAGTAATTTTGCTGTTTCGGCAACTTGTTTGTCGGCACTTTATGAAGTTCAGCGCCGCTGCATTCCAGGTTGTTGGTCATAGTTCATTTAAGACATCTTTTTTTAACGTAGCTCCTAGAATTGTTTGTTTGCTAATGTTCTTTTCTCAGATTGATTTTGTTACTCATTTGTATACATAGGTTTTGCGAGAAAAAGTGTAGTTAAAATTGAGTGACGTTAGTGTGTAGGACGGCATCAGTGTTGTGAAAACGTAGGCTTGGTGGTCAGAGAATAAATGTTGATCATTCGAACTATTTAGAAAGAAAAGAGTCAACTACAGTAAACACAGAAAAAACTGATAATTTTTTGAAAAAATGTGATAATATAACATGTGATAATAAGAAAATACACAATGTTCAAACAATATGAATTTTCTAGCAATCCTGTAATGTTCATGGAATCGCCTGCCTCAATATTTTCGTCATGTTGGCATTTATTGGATCTCTCGCTGTTCTTCTTTGTGTCGGATTTGTGTTTACTTCGTATGATGAGGAATACACGGTTTGTCGAAACTTCATTCAATTCATAAAGTTGATTTTAACTTCTACAGAACGTGCGTCAAAATCAAAACGGTGAAGAATCTCCAAAGCGGAACAGAATAAAACGGACTGGAGCCTGGATTCGCAACTTTATGGAGAACAATGCGAGAGATATCGGAATGATGGCTGGTCGCAATCCAAAGTCACATTTTTTCATCGGTTGTGCTGTCCTTATCTTCTGTTTGCCAGGAATGATTTACCATAAAGAATCCACAAATGTTGTTGATATGTGGTCATCTCCAAGATCAAGAGCTCGTCAGGAAGAGATGATTTTCAATGCTAACTTCGGGTAAGCGTGTGAAAGTATTGGGTAGAATAAAGGAAAATTTATTTCAGACGTCCACAGAGATACCAACAGATCATGCTCCTCAGTCACCGTGAATTCCAAACAGCTGGAAAGTTGTATGGCCCTGTTTTCCATAAAGATATCTTCGAAGAACTTTTCGATATCTTGAATGCTATCAAAAATATTTCCACCCATGATGCAGATGGACGCGTAATCACTCTTGATGATGTGTGCTACAGACCGATGGGACCAGGATTCGACTGTTTGATTATGTCTCCAACCAACTACTTCCAGGTAAGTGCAACTATACTGTAGCGATAGCTAAACTGCATTTTCTTACAGGGGTTGAAGAATAATCTGGAATTGAAATCAAACAAAGAAGAAACGGTCTCGGAAGATGAATCATTTGATTATTTTTCATCGGAAGGAACAACAGATGAATGGATGAATCACATAGCTGCTTGTATTGAGTACGTCAAAACAATAATATACAATACAGAACAAAGAACAAAACAAGAAAAAAAAATGATAGGGGGAAAACGAAAATTTTCGAAATACAATTGAATAACAATAATACATTTTACAGTCAACCGATGTCACAAAAAACAAAGTCGGGACTGAGTTGCTTCGGGACTTACGGTGGTCCATCCGCTCCAAACATGGTTTTTGGAAAGAATACATCCATCCATCAAGCAGCCAATTCAGTTATGATGACAATTCTGGTCACCCAAAGAACGGAGCCTGAGATTCAGAGAGCAGAACTTTGGGAGAAAGCATTCATCAAGTTCTGCAAAGAATACAGAGAGAAATCACCGAAAGTTATCTTCTCATTTATGGCTGAACGATCCATCCCGGATGAAATTGAAAAAGATGCCAAAGATGAAATCGTAACAGTTGTCATTGCCTTAGCATTTCTCATTGGCTACGTCACATTCTCTCTTGGGCGCTATTTCGCGTGCGAGAACGAACTCTGGACAATCTTGGTCCACTCGAGAATCTGTCTTGGAATGCTCAGTGTCATCATCAACTTGCTCAGTTCTTTCTGTTCCTGGGGAATATTCTCCATGTTTGGTATTCATCCAGTCAAAAATGCGTTGGTTGTCCAGTTCTTTGTTGTCACGTTGCTAGGAGTCTGCCGTACATTCATGGTTGTCAAGTACTATGCCCAACAAAGAGTGGCATTGCCGTACATGTCCCCTGACCAATGTCCAGAAATTGTGGGAATGGTTATGGCTGGAACAATGCCAGCAATGTTCAGCAGCTCATTGGGATGTGCATTCAGTTTCTTCATTGGTAATATAACGAGGAAGTTGAAACATATCAAAATAAATAATTTCAGGAGGGTTCACTGATCTGCCAGCTATCAGAACATTCTGCTTGTATGCGGGACTTGCCGTTTTGATCGATGTCGTACTCCACTGCACAATCTTTTTAGCTCTCTTCGTTTGGGATACTCAAAGAGAGTTAAATGGAAGACCTGAATTCTTCCTTCCTTTCAAAATCAAGGATCTTCTCGGAGCTTACCTTGTGGGAAGACAAAAGTCAACTGATACATTTATGACTTATTTCTTCCAATCAATAGTTGCCCCATTTACGATGAATCGAACTACTCGCGTTGTCACTGTCAGTTTGATTAGATTAGAATTCATTTCAAAACTAAAAATTTCAGGGAATCGTGTTTGTTGTGTCTTTCATTGCAACCATCTTTCTGTCGAGCAGAATTCAAGTGGGATTTGATCAGAGTATGGCTTTTACTGAGGTATGACTGATCTAACCAGAGATGTTGCAATTCATTTATTTCGTTATAGAAAAGCTATATCAGCACCCATTTCCGATATCTTGACAAGTATTTTGACGTTGGACCACCTGTCTACTACACTGTTGACGGAGAACTCGATTGGCACAAACCAGAAGTGCAGAACAAATTCTGCTCACTTCCAGGTTGTAGTGACACTTCGTTCGGAAACATCATGAACTACGCCGTCGAGCACACAGATCAGACATTTTTGTCCGGTGAGATGTACAATTGGATCGACAGTTATCTTGAATGGATTAACAGAAAAAGTCCATGCTGCAAGGTCTACGTACATGACCCTAACACCTTCTGCTCCACAAACAGGAACAAAAGCTCTCTTGACGACAGGGCTTGCAGAAGCTGCATGGACTATGATGATGTGGCAAACTCGTATCCAAAGGATTCGATATATTATCATAGACCTTCAATTGATGTTTTCTACAGACACCTGAGACACTTTTTGGAAGATACACCTAACAGTGAATGTGCCTTCGGGTAAGATAGCCTATTTGTCAGTTATATTCCAAAAGTTTATTTTCAGAGGTCGTGCTTCTTTCAAAGACGCTATCAGTTTCACTTCGCGTGGTCGGATTCAAGCTTCTCAGTTCATGACATTCCACAAAAAACTTTCTATGAGCAACTCCACGGATTTCATAAAAGCTATGGAGCATGCAAGAATGGTATCTCGTCGTCTCGAAAGATCTATCGATGATACTGCTCACGTGTTTGCGTACAGCAAGATCTTCCCATTCTATGAACAGTATTCAACCATAATGCCAATTCTTACCACACAACTATTCATCACGGTCGTTGGAGTGTTTGGAATCATTTGTGTCACATTGGGAATTGATGTGAAAGGAGCTGCATGTGCAGTGATTTGTCAAGTGTCCAACTACTTCCACATTGTTGCATTCATGTTTCTTTTTGAAATTCCTGTCAATGCTTTATCTGCAACAAATTTGGTTATGGTAAGTAATACAAAACACAAATCTTAAAACTAAGCACATTTTTCAGTCATCTGGAATCCTGATCGAATTCTCAGTCAACGTTCTCAAAGGATACGCGTGCTCACCTCTTCCCCGTGCACAAGAGCGTGCAAAAGTTACTGTAGGCAGTATTGGTCCGATTATTCTATCTGGACCGGTTATAACAATGGCCGGGTCAACAATGTTCCTCTCTGGTGCTCATCTCCAAATTATTACGGTACCCGGCACCTCATATGTTTCAGGAGAGTTTATTGAAATTTATTTCAGGTGTACTTCTTCAAATTATTCCTCATTACAATTGTCAGCAGTGCTGTACATGCTTTGATCATTTTACCGTGCCTTCTTTCTTTCGGAGGTTCCAGAGAACACAGAAGTTCCGAAAACAGTATGCATGAAAATGACGAACAGGGCGAGGTTCTCATTTTGTAAGGATTGTTTCAACATTAAACGTGTAATATAAAATGTTTTCCAGGTCGCCTCTCGCTGAAAGTCGTGTAGACGTTGAAACAGGAGCCGTCCCAATTCGTCCCACCGATCTGGACACTTCTCATTCGACGGATCCTCTTCTGAAGAATGAAAATGATATTGAAAAAGCATTAGGTACCTCCAACATCATACAAAACTCAGAACTAATATATGAAATTTTCCAGATATCATTACTATCGATCGTTCCTACCCGTCTACGCCAACCTCTTTGCCATGTACTTCCCGATTGCCAAAAACTCAAATCGAACCGGATCTCCGATCTCTCTAGACGTCTTTTCTCCTGTTTTCACTTTACTATTTTATAAGTGTCATTCCCATAATGTCATGCAATACCCTTTCATTGTACATTCTCCAGGATATGTGTCTTTCTAGGCTCCAATTCAAATGGTTTCCCTTATTTTACATACTTCTCACATTCTTATCATATTTGTACTGAATCTTCCCTGTGGTAGACAAACTTAGTGATACAAAACTTCAAATACGCGGTTTCATTAGCTAAGTGGTATTCCTTGTCATAAGACGCATGCTGTCTCTAGTTCCCCATTTTCCAGCAAAACTTGAAATACAAATCTCTACTGGTAGTCATCTTTCCCAAACGCTTGTTTCTATTTTCTGAATTGGTAGATTCTCTTTTCCCACTGGTTTTCTCATATGTAATCACACTTGTGATAGTTGTTTACTTGGTATTTTGATGCATTTTGAAATTTTTGCTTGACAGTTTATAAATATTGAACACAATCTTTAAAAACACAGTTATCAATACAATTCAAAAAATTGAGTGACTTTCTGTCATGAATGTCATGATTTATTTTTCATTCAGGTGAACACGATACTTAATAGCCATGATATACTTTCAAAATCAAAAACATCATTTATAGAAAAAACCGTTTTTTTCCAGAAACCACAACGTTTTTCAAATGGTACCGTTTCGATAAATACAAGACGTCACTGATACACCACTCATCACATCGGGTGACTAAAAAGTCTTCGCAATTTTTGATCACTGATGATGTTCTGTACCGAGTTGCTACCAAAAGAACACCTTCCACTGTGAACTCTGCAGAAAGAAATTGTTTTGATAAATAAACAACAATTACCATCAATTGATTCTTCATGATAAAGTACTTCGAGGAAGTTTTGAAAATCATCCGCGTCGACATCAGTTAGTTCAATCTCAGGTATTTCAGATTCTTGACAATTTTCTGACAGCAAGTTTTAGAAATACGAGGAGTGATAACTAAGATACTGAAATATAATTAAGTAAAAAACGTGCTGGTCCACTTTTTTCGAACTTACGTGCTTAGATAAATAAAATTTTTGATTGTCCACAATCAAGACAACGTCCGATCTCTTTTTCATCGTTTCATCTTCGAAACTTTTAAGGTTTTCCTTGTAAATTCCAGTCATGCTAACTATTCCGACATGAAACTCTATTACCAACTTGCCATCCGCAATACAATTGGTCTTTAATTCTTCCCACTCCATAAACGTTTGGTAGATTGTTGAAAATCTGCCGTTTCCGCTTTTGAGAGTTTCGAAGTATTCTTTCATCGAATGTTGATTTTGGGACAAAATCTTCATTACAATGTGCACTTCAATTAATGATTCTTTTGCGCTTGTACCTGCTGCTGCCCACAGACTTATTGCCAAGTGATCTCCATCTCGTTTAGCTAGTATTGCCCTAAAATTAAATGTTTTTAAACTTCCTTTTCACGTCTTCACCATGAACTGCCAAAGTGCACTTCTTTTGAAGAGCCCTCTTTTTGTTTATTTTTCAATGCCAGCACATTTTTATATTCATGCTTTAGCACGAAATGTTTGTTGCATTGCTTTGTGGTTTTACGCTTTATCTGAAAACCGTAATAATAGAATAAGTACTTGGAGGTTTGTTTCCTACTATTTCATTGGAGGAAGCTGTCCATTCTGTTTCGAAATCCTTTGAGCCAAATGTTTTGGCACATTTCATCCCCGATTCTCCTCGTGTTTTGACGATTGGATCTTCCTGATATTGAAAAACTCTTGAAACGGCAGAAACGTATATTATACCAACTTACCACACCAGTTTCATTTATTTCTGTTCCAATTTTCCGACGTTTCGGTTGTGAGCTAGATTCTTCACTGCTGTTGGAAGATTGTTCCATTTTATCACTCCACATGTCACTGAAATTCCAAACAACTGATTTTATAAACGCTTGAAAATGTATTATTCAATAAGAATATGAAATCTATTTGCATTCAGACGTATCACTAGCACAGAAATAGAATATGTATTCATAACGTTTGCAAACAAAGGGAAAACGTGAAAAAAACAATTTAAGAAGTATTTATAGAAGTAGCTAGCTCGAAAACTAGAAATTAATTGAGATAAAAAATAAACAGAAGAACTCTGCTTGTTGGGCCCGATCTCCAGTTTCGGACTCACACCTGTGTCAAAAAATGTTTTACATGAGATTTGAGATGGATGATCTTAAAAATATTTAGCTCTTCTTTTCTTTTTCTTTTCTACGATTTTAATTCTTTCAATGATTCTCTTCTTTAAAGATTGATCGAACTGTTCAAAACCAGCAGAACGAATCTTTCTGACGTCATTTCTAGAGTTGATACTGTTGAGCCACTCTTCCTGGAAGATGATTCTGTTCAAAACTGTTTCCGTACATATTACAAACCTGAAACCTTTCTAGATTGAAAATAGTTGCCAACTGCAGTTTTTCACCCAAAGCCTTCTTTGAATATTTAAATAGGAAACGTTCGCAATTACGAAGAAGCACTGGCGTTCGATACATATCGGCTACTTTAACCACATCTTCCAATGTATCATCTAAAAACAAATGAGTGTAATGAATCATGATGAATGAACATTACCATTGATTGGTAAATCTCTGTAGAGTACTCTCAGATAGTGACGGAAAGCGGCAGCATCAACACCATTCAATTTGATTTCATATTCTCCTTTTTCCTTGAATTGCGCAAAGAACAAAGAATCAAAGTACTCAGATTGAGAAGAAAGATACTGGAATCAAAACTCCTATTACTGAGGCCCATCAATAGAAATTCCCTCTTACCGTCTTGCTCACGTAGAATTTCTCACCATCCACAACCAACACAGCGTCCGAATTTTCTTGCGTTTTTTCAGTAAAGCTGTCGGTTTTTTTGGTCTCGATTCCAGACTTCCCCATGATTCTGGCGTGAATTTCAACGTCCACTTTGCTATCCACGATGTAATAATTTTGAGCCGCTTCCCATTTTATGAAATTATCAGTACCATACGAACAAGAAGCCTCTTCATTTGAAACCAATCGATATCTTTGTACTTTGTTTCTGTTTGGTGACAGAAGCTTTATCTCAAACGCAAGGTCGATGGCCCAATTTTCAGAATCCAGTGGTTTGATGTGCTCCAAAAACAGACCGAGAAAGTTTTCACATCGTGTCAACCGCATTTTCCTGAGAGTAACAAAGCTTGAATTATTTTTTGACAGGTGTGGTTACCACAAAACGCCATAGTGTTCTTCAAATTCACTTGATTTTGTTCTATTTTCCCCAAGTTCTGGGATGCCTTCAAATGTATGCTTTAAAATGAAACTTTCTTCAGTGTGCAGGTCAACTTCATATTCGTTCTGAAAACAAAAGATGAGACAAAAATCTTTGAAAATTGATTAATACATTTTTTGAAGTTACATTAAATTCTAAAAACTTACTGGATCTTTAAAGATTTGTGGTCTTGCTGAGTTCATGCTCTTTTTTGTGGTTTCTTCTTCCTCATGCTTTCTTTCTAACAGATCTTGGCAAACGCCTTCAAGTTTTTGGACTTTCGCGATAAGTGCATCTATTTTGTTTTTCTTGAAATAGGTTTGTAATTTTTGTAACCAAACAATAAGAAAACTTACAGCCTCGGTTTCAATAGTTTCCGTTGTGTTTGCTCGGGGCTTCAAATTTGATCTGCACGGCTGACTGTCGTTATTGTCCCCCATTTAACTGAAACTGAAAGAACAGGAATTTATTTGTTACAAACAACATACAGATCGACGAGCCGACCCGGCGGACCTGGAGGTCATTTTTTCACTACTTTGACCGAAAAAAAATGTTTTTCGACAACTTTCGAAAAATTCAATGTTTTACATTAAATTACGGTAGCTGTCCAAAAATTCAATTTTTCGGAAAAAAGACTACTATCATATCGAAATAAAAAAAAACTACTGAAACACTCAAAAAATTTCCTTCCAGGCTTGGCCTGGCCCTGAAATTCAATACACGGCCCGACTCGACACGCCGGGTCCATTTGTGCTGGGCTTTTTTTCGACAAGTTTCACAAACAGTTATAAAATATACAGAAAGAAAATTGTGAAGACAAACAAAAATCTGAAAACATTGTAATACATATTAATTCTAACATTTGTCAAGCAGATTCTATTCAAATAGGAAAAATGTACGCAAACACCTTTACGACATATTGCACCAAGATGCGTCTTTTTTGATGGTCTAAAAGAATTCATTATTTCTCCTGATATCAATAAATGTAAAGCCAAAAACTGCATATAATCTCAGCTGTGTTCTGAATTTCTTAAGTAAGACCGGACGAATAATAAACACTATTTAAGTATTAGCGCTATCTACATGAAGTGTATGCAGAAATTGTAACACAGGTAATGTGCCTTGGCGTTGAGGTTCAACGAGAGAGCTCAACGAAATAAAAGAGAGCAGACATCGGACCACATCAAACGTATAGAAAGTCACTATTGGCATTGGATACAATGAACAGTACGCTTTTTCATAAATTCTTAAGCGACAGCGTACGAAGTGAAATGTACATCAGATCGAGAAGAGAACAAAAACTAGAATACATGCAGTCAACACTGATAAACAAGTTTCCAATGATTCCTAGCCAATATTGCAACAACATTTTGCATATCAACTTTAAAAAAATCTGATTATATAGTATTTGTGTTTGTGGCAAATCAATTCAGATGTTCAAATGTTTTATCATGTAATAGACGATTATTTCTTCTTGTAGATGAGCATATTTGTACAATTTTAAATTAAACACGTTGAAATTCTGAAAATGAGAAAAAACTTTTCTCAGGAAAAACTCTTCTCAAAATGATAGTTTCGATTGGAAGGTAAGAAAGACATGATTTCTCTGATAATGCTCCTCAATAACACTATTAAATTTGTTTCAGTAATGCGTTTTGTAACTATCAAATTCATTTTGTAACAAACAAGAGACGAAAAAACAGAAAATCGAAAAGTGATTATGTATATCTGATAAGTTTAGAATTTAAAGTTGAAGAAAAGAGCATTTTTGCGAAAAGGCATGCCATTGTCGATTCATTGAGATAGCTAAAACTTTAGTTCACCCAGTTTCACTTTAGGCTGAGAATCTTTGCCTGGAAATACTTAGATTAAATTTTTAAACTGTGCAAAACAAAAAAAACCTCATAGTTTGTAAAATTGTATCGTTGGCACAGATGAATTTTGGTTTCCGTCGAAGTCCTTTCACGGTCACCCATTAAATATTCTTTGCAATCTTTGATTACTGATGATGTTTCGTACTTAGTTGCCACCAGAAGAATACGTTCCACTGTGAAATCTGCAGAACGAAATAATTTGGATAAAGAAACAACGATTACCATTAATTGATTCTTCATGATAAAGTACTTCGAGGTATTTTTGAAAATCATCCGCGTCGACATCAATTAGTTCAATCTCAGGTATTTCAGATTCTTGACATTTTTCTGACAGCAAGTTTTTGAAATACGAGGAGTGATAACTAAGATACTGGAATATAACTAAGTATAAAACGTGCTGGTCAACTTTTACGAACTTACGTGCTTAGATAAATAAAATTTTTGTTTGTCCACAATGAAAACAACGTCCGATCTCTTTTTCATTGTATCATCTTCGAAACTTTTGAGTTTTCTTTCGCGAACACCAACCATTTTCACTATTCCGACATAAACTTCTACCATCAACTTGTCATCCACAATGAAGTTGGTTTTTAATTCTTCCCACTCCATAAACGTTTTGTAGATTGTTGGAATTTTGAAGTTTCCGAACTTGAGAGTTTCGAAGTATTCTCGCATCGAGTGTTGATTTTTTTTGGACAAAATCTTCATCACAATATGCACTTCAATTGATGATTCTTCCGCGTTTGTAACTGCTTTTGCCCACAGCCCCCACAGTCCTAACGCGAAATGATCTCCATGTCGTTTATATTGTAGTCCCCTAAAATTAAATGTTAAAAAATAATATTTTCACGTCTTCACCATGAATTGCCAAAGTGTTGTTCTTGTGTACCGGATCTCTCTTCTTCATTTTTCAATGCCAGCACATTTTTAAATTCATCTTTCAGCACGAAATGTTTGTTACATTGCTTTTTGGTTTCTCGTTTTGTCTGAAATCGTAATATTGAGATAAGTTTTTGTAGGTTTGGTTCTTACCATTTCATCGGGAGAAGCTGTCCATTCTGATTCGTCCTCCCTCGAGCACGGTGGTTTGGCACAATTAGGTTCAGATTCTTCTCGTTTTCTAACGTTTTTTGATAATTCTTGACAAATGCGTTCAACATTTTCAATTCTCGATTCAAGTAGAGATATTGGATCTTCCTGATATGGAAAAACTCTTGAAGCGGCAGATCGTAAACTATGTCAACTCACCTCAGCAGTTTCACTGATTTCTGTTCCAATTTTCCGACGTTTCGGTTGTGATGTAGATTCTTCACTGCAATTGGAAGATTGCTCTAATTCATTACTCTGCATTTTGCTGAAATAATAAACAACTGATTTTGAATGAAACATACCAGCAAATTGATGTTAAACAGAACCGAAACAGCAAATGTTGAGCTAGATCTTTTTGAATAGCCAAAATGTGCATAAACACAATAGACGAACAGAAGACACATTTGACGCTCACAGAGAGTGGTTAGGTAAGAAATAGATTTTTGAGAAATAAGAAATAAAGTTCACCTATTGATCGAAAAATTTTATTGGTACGGATCACAACAATTTTGAGTTTTGTTTGAAATACAAAATCCTGGTTTTGTTCAATTCACTCTCATTTTTCTGGTTTTTAATTTCCGCATCAATATATCGAGATTAAACTTTTCAGAGCTTATTCAGAAAATAAAATTTGTTAACACTCATAAAGTATGGATAATTTTAAATTTCATTTTAATTATCAAAATTAACAGGTAATTTCTAGAACCTATTAGTTCGAACTGCAATAAAGTTTCCGATTTCGGATAAAAACCGATTTCTTCATTTTTTATCTATACCATATATTGAACAACAGAAAGAAACTCGATTTTATCCGAGAAGACAACAGCTAAAAAAGGAGGAAGGTGAGGAATTGAAAATAAAGTTTTATCGGTATAAAGAGGCCTTGGTGTTTGTCGTATTTAAAGTTGCACATTCAATCCCTTGAGTTGTTGAATGGCGTTTTGCAGATACTGGTCCTTGAACGATCGGTCGTTGATTTGCTTCTCCACCTAAAAATGCAGAAGATTCAGTCAATCTTACAATCAATCTATTCAAAAAACATACGCTGTCATTAATGAGCTTGAGGAGTTGCTCCTTCTCGAAGCGAGCCTTGGTCTCTTCGGTCTCCTTCAAGTAGTCAACACGACGCTTCAATTCGGTGGCAACGGTTTGGACGTTCTTTCTGTAGGTAGCCTCAAGTTGAAGGGCCATGCTCTCCTTGAGGGCGGTTGGCAGAGCTTCCTTGATAGCGCTCAAAGACTCGGTTTGGGCGGCTGAGGTCTTCTTGAACTCTACGACGTCCTTGAGATCTTCCTGGATGAGTCCCTTGAAGTAGTTGACACGATCTTGGTATCCTTGGTACAATCCCTGGTCAATCTTGTCTGAAATCAACAGTCATCAATTGTTTTTACTGTGATCAACAAAAACGTGGTCAAAGACAAAACAAGAATCTGCCTTTTAACTTACATCCGGCAGTTCTGGAGACCAAGAGGTAGAAGATGATCCATCCGACAGTCATGTGTCCTTGCTCTTCGAACACCCACAATTCCTTGTTGACGAGGAAAGCGAAGAGTCCTCCGAAGAAAAGGTATGGTCCAGAGACTCCGGTGACTTTTTGGAATGGAGTGAACCACGAGTCTGGCATCATGAGAAGACGAGACTTTGGTGGGTACATTGGTCTGGCTGGGTATGGGTAGTTGACCTGCAAATGAATATTTGCAGATTCAGTTAACTTGTCTGATAGTTTCATCTGAATTGTAATTTGTAACCAAAACTAACCAAGTCGCGATCTGGGTGCTCCTTGAAGTCCTTTGGAATAGCTGGGAGTGGCTCTGGGGCGGACCATTCCTTGTTGCAGTCTTCGAACATGGACTTTGGTGCGTGAGCCTCTCCCTTAAGTGGAACTCCTTGGAAGCGAAGTGCCAACTTTTGGAAGAAGTTTGGGGCATCGTCGGTAGCAGCAGCGGCCTCTGTAATAACATATTATTGATTTTCATTCAAAAATTTATTTTTCTATAGTAAACTTACGTGGGGCGGCAGCGTGGGCAAATCTGGCTGGAATAATGACGACACGGGCGTTCTGGCCCAATGGGAGGCAGCGGCTCAACGACATGGTGGTACCCTGAAAAAAATAGATTTCAAATTGGTATTTATTCCTTGATAAAAAAAAATCGGCGGAAGAAAAGTTTCTGAATTGTCCTAATCTCAGTCATCATACATAAATTAAATCGTAAATTATCTGATAAAATAAATATAATTTTTCCACTATGTTTTGATCACAAAAAACCAGAAAAATCGAGCATTAGATTCAAAAACTATCATCGGTAAATTTACGCAGTACCGAGTCCGCCCGTCCATCTCTTCTCCGTTTGTTTCTTTTCGTTGCGAGACCCAGCGGAGTGTCGTTGTGGAAAGAGACGCAGACAGAAAAAAAATGAGAAGAGAAGAGAGACTCAGAGAATCGAACCAACAATTTTTGTTGAATTTTCTACGCATTCATGATTTTCTGATGGTAAATATGTATGTTGGTTATAGTTGTAGAACGTCGTGACCATTTATTCTACAAAACTTGAAAGTATAAGATCTTATAATCATTTATTTTTATGACTTCGGTTCAGTTAAAAAATAAAAAAGATGTAATCAAAGAAACGTTATGGAATGTTGCGGAATATAGAAAATATATAAACATTATTTTATCAAGTTTTCTGGCAAGCAAATATTTAATTGAGAAATGATCATTGGCGAGAGAACAGAGGGTTTCACTGCTAAACACGAGCTAGATTGCTGTAACTTCTGGTTCGGCGGGTCCAGACGTCTTTGATGAGTTTTTTGAAGCCGTTGCGAAATCGAACTGACATCAAATTATAGAATATTGGATTCAATGAAGCTGATATATATTGGAGAATTCCTGTAATGAAAGTTTTTTCGGATG
This sequence comes from Caenorhabditis latens, assembly GCA_002259235.3. Classification (NCBI taxonomy): domain Eukaryota; kingdom Metazoa; phylum Nematoda; class Chromadorea; order Rhabditida; family Rhabditidae; genus Caenorhabditis; species Caenorhabditis latens. Next base: position 13,697,302 of record CM056097.1, on the reverse strand, counting down.
AAAAGTCACGGTGGACAACACTCGCCTGTTATCGGATAAAGAAGTCTGCAAATAGCTGATTGGGAGCAATCAGCTCCATTGTATTTGACAATCAGACGTTGAGCATGATATGGGAGATAACAAACGAAGAAAACGCCAGTGACAGTTACTGGAAAAAAATTTTTAACGACTAAGCCATGGTTGACTCTTCCCTACCTATCATTTTGATCACCATTTTTTGCGCCTGCTGACTTCTCGGAGGTTGAACATTCTTAGTATGAACTGTCAAAGGGAAACTTTGAGTATGAGAGTTGATGGAGTTATGTGGGAACTGGAAAGCACCGCCACTATCACTACGGGCAGTACCAACTGGAGTATGAACATGTGTTGAATTGGACATTTCGTTTAATGTAACTGAAAACTAAAATCACAGGACAATTCTAATCTAATACTACTCACCCAGAATTCTGAAATAACAGTAGATGATGAAAAATAGCGGAAGAACAAATGTAATTGCCATTGCAGATTCGAATGGATAACGGAAGAAATTATCGGGCGAAGTGATTAAATCGCATTGTCCAACATAGTTCATCTGACGATTAAATCCACAGAAATCGGGAGCAACACGTTTGAACTGAAATCACTTCATTGTATTCCTAAACTACACTGGTTTTACCATAGATCCGATGAAGATTGATGGGAGCAGTGCAACAAACCAAATCAATAAAATGAATCTCTTGACACGTTTTTCATCAAAAATTGTTCTATGCGAGAAAGGATAACATATTGCAGTAAACCTCTCTGCTGTCAGCATAACAATAGTAAGGATTGAGGCAAATGTGAAAAGAGATATGAAGGTGCCTGCAAATGTAAGGTGCTGGGAAACACATAAATTTATATGTCCTTACTGGTAAGAGAACAGTATCCAAACACTTCCAGAGGCTTTCCATCGTTCCAAATGTTGACCAAGTCAAATGATACACCAACAACAATAAGACAAAAGTCACTGGTGGCAAGATTCGCCAGAAAGTAGTTGGTGTGTGAGTGTAAAGCTTTAGTCTAAATTTCTGTTTGGTTTAAAACAGGAAAAACGAGATATTATACCTTAGAAATAACAATCACAGTCAGCAAGTTTCCGATGAAGCCCACCAGACCGACGAATACAAAAATGAATGACAAAATGGGTTTGAGATATATTGGCTCACTGAAACAAGGTGTCCAAAATGTATGGGAAGCTTATCAAACTTACAAAGAAAATTGATTAGTATTATTGGGCTGATATCCTGGATAATCGATTGCTCCTCTCAGCGTTATTTCGGCAAATAGCTGAACATCTGGATGAAAGCAATAGTTTTGTAGATCAGGTATTCCTGGCTGAAACTCTTGTAAATCAACTTCTTCTAATTGGCTACAGTATACCTTCATAGTGGAGTTGGCAGAATTGAAGAATAATCTTCTGATTCGATCGTATATGATTGCAGTTTGATAATCATTGTCGTTAGTCATAGCTTCAATTAGTGATGTGATGTTATGAGGATAAATAGCTAACTCGAACACTTTCAAGTAGCTATCAAAAAGAGTTTCAGTCATTGCGACAAATGAAGGGGAATGAAATAATGAGAGGAGAAGAAATAGGCGTAGACTGAAAGGGGCGGAGTTCGGTGTCCTTATTAAGTATCAACTTAGTAAGATAGGCGGAGAATGCAATGAAGAAGTACATGAGAATAGCTTATTTTAACATAAATGCATATTCAGATAGGTCATGAGAAAGAACAACAGACAGAAAGAATCAAAAGTTGTAATTTAATTGCAGTGTCATCTGAGTATTATGAATCAGCAAAAATAAAAAGATGCATATAAATCCGTTTACTGAAAATAGAAAAGAATATCAGTGTTTAGATGAAGTGAGTGTCGTATAAATAGAAAGAGCACCGTCATGAAACCAAATACTCTGCTGGATAATCTTTTTTCTAAGATGGCATATTGAATTTGCACAAGAACATGCTAACGACAAAGACACAATGCTAATTTGGAACCAAACGCTGCAAGAAAAAAAACCAATTTTTTCTGACAGCTTAAAAGATCGGGGTCAACAATGAAGGTCGCCAAAAAAGAAATGGATCTGGTTTCAATATGTCAACCATTGAAAACAGAAGTGTCTGTTCAAGCCTCCCTATATTAGACCAAACATGGGAAAAGGCTCTTCTGTCGGGTGCACTCGGGGGTGAGAAATGAATTTGGATAAGAGGTTCGCAATGAAACAATCCGAAGATTCAATTGTAAGGGTCCTTCTTTCTCTTTGACGTTGGAAGAAATCCGATTTTTGATTTCTGTGTTTTTGTCTTGTTTTTTTTCTGTTCAGTGTCGCAATACACTGTACTGATGATGTCAGGTTCCGGAAAACAGCAATTACATTTTTCAGCCCCAGTCTAATTAGACATGGGTTTTCAAACGGAAACTGGCTATCATCTGTCTATAACATATTTCTGAGTTTCTCAGAAATAAGGAAATAATTCATCATCTGAGACTAATCATTTTTAACGAACACTATTGAGTTGACATGATCTTTCTAGAATAAATTCTTTCAGAACAGTTTTTAGGGTCAAGTCAACTCAGTTTAAGCAATGTTATAATAATAATAGAGATCCATTGTGAAAAAGTGAACATGATCTTTAATTTGAATTAGAAAAACTCCCTTTAATATTTTCTTTGAAAAAATTTAATATGACCTGTTGTCCAAAAAAACGTCTAGTCGGAACAAGAAATGAACACCAAAAGTCATGAGACGAAACTGAAAGCCAGGAGCCAAAAACAAGCAATAACAAAAAGGAAATTGAACCAAATTTGAAAAATGTATTTGGTATGACACGGAGTTAAATCCCTTTTTTCTATTTTAAAACGTAATTGAGATAAATGCACTTGACTTTAGAATAGAAGATCAGAATGTAAAACAAATCTTGATTGAGTCGACAATCAAGATGGTTGAGCGACTTGAGCCACAAGTTTAAAATGAGATGAAGAAGGGTCTGATTGAAAATAAACATAAACCAGATGTCGAGTCAATCGGCCAAAGTTTGTATGGAAAAGGAGAAAAGGACTGCAAGGATCTGTTTAGAATCGGCATGTGGAAGTGAGTGACGAGCAATACACAGCAAATTCAGTAATAAACCTAAGCGGCTCATGGAAGAACCAAAAAACACTTTAATGGAGAGATAGGACATGATCAGTAGCGTTGTTGTTGTGTATAAGTGCAAAAATACATTTTATTAATAGATCAGAAAAATTGTTTTTCTGACATGGAACGGTTGCGAATGAATCCCGTTGATTTTAGTTGATTACAGTTTAAAACTATAACACATAAAAAAGTAAAAATTTCGTGAAAATCACATATTTGCTCAATGACAGTTTTTGAGAGAACTGAATTTTAGAAAAATTGTAAAAGAATGCGCCTTGAACTTTGAAGTTTCATAAGTCGCTTCAATATAACTCAAAACAGAAAACCTAAAAACTCAATAATAGCTATTTTATTCTTGTTTCAGAAAAAAAAACAAAAAAGGTACAAACTCAAACAGTCTAGTTTTTCCTATTATAAGCTTTACATTAACATACAAACCAAAATGTTGGGAAAATTTTCTGCTGAGTTAAAATAGTTTGAATTGTGTATACTTAAAAAGAATAAGCAGCGAAATCAGCCGGTTTTCATTTTGGTGATGTTAAGTTTCAAAAGGTCATTACAAGGTGGCTATTAGGCATTGAGAGTTGCGTTTTACTTCATACAAATGTCTAGATACTCATAATAGGAGTAAATTCTGATTTTTGAAACAGTGCAACATTGTGAATGACAAAAATAGCCTTTGTTTGATAGCGTGGTATCTCCAGTACTTTGTTAAACGTGTAACGTCAGAGCACTTGAATATGCGTAACGTTTGAAGTTTTTAGCATTTTTCAGATTAACTGAAATATACAATCAAAAACAGGCTCAATTATAACGCATAAAATAGGCCAACATCAAACTGAAAACCGATTTGCCTCTGCAAGATCTGCAACTGAGAAAGAGTTCACACACCATACTAATGTCAGCTGATTAAGAAAGTTGGAGCTAATCACAAACTAGTAAAATCCATTTGGTAGTGATAAAATAGAAAATGACAAGTGTCGAGTGAACCTAAAAGTTGAGGCACAATGGATGGGGAGGAGGAAGACGAAACGAATGAAATAAAAAGCAAATCACATTAAAAGCAATGTTGCCAACGAGAGAAAACCTGGGTTTGAGAAGAGGAAACATGCAGACAGATGCGCTCAGAATTCGTTACAAGAGTGTTTACGTACAGCTCAAGAAAAAAAAGGCATTTGAATGTTTGCATTGTCAGTGTACTTTCTCTCTGAATTCAAGTTGACACAGGAAGATGTCAACGTCTGTTTCACCATGGAAATATTTGTTCGAAGTCAAATGTGTTTTCCTCACAGGAAAACGATGGTTCGTAGGTCTGAGGATGTTCCCACATTTCTTTGATGTCACTTCTCCATACCTACTTCAGTATATAAAAACATTAACTGAAAGTTGTTCTCATTCCAACATTGATCTTTCAATTTTTTTGTACTCTTATTCTAACGCTGAACATTACACAATTTTTCTTCCACTGCTTTATTTCATGACTAAAATAAAATTGAAATTATGAGAGTTAATGGTAAGAATGCATTTCACAGTTTGATAAGTTGGAGGGATGAAGTCGGAGCGATTTAGAAAATCATGGAAGTTTTTCAGTCATGAGTGGGAATATTGAGAAGAGAAGTTTTGCAATTAAATTATTGCACATTGAAAATAACACATTCAGATAGAATATGAATTATCATGGAGATTGGTACTGTGATAAGGGGAAGTGAAAGGGAAGAATTTGGGGTTAATTGAAATTTAATTAGAAAGGGGTTGGAAGAGAGTGGAAGTTTGAAAGTTGAGATATAGGAGACGTGTCGCCGATGAGTTTCTGATAGTTGAGATGCAGAAGAAAGCTTAAGCATTGTATCTGCTTCCAAACAAGTTCTTGTCGGAGTATCCGAGGCTTTGGTTGGTCAAAGCCAAATCAACTTCTTTGTTGGCCATGGATGGTCTGAAATGTTTTGAATTATTTTCTCGCTATCTTTTCTGAAACAACTCACCCATTGTGACCAAGTACCATTGCTCCTCGTTGACTGTATCTTCCAGCAATGAACAGTGGAACTGGTAGGCTCACTGGGTGGAAGACGATTTGGTGATCGTAACACAAATCGTTGGTGAGAGTCTGAGAATTGATCATAAGTATAAGGCACTCTATTTAAAGGATCCTACCTCGATTCTCTCCATCGTCTTGCCAGGCGCACTTGCGTAGATGAGAGTGAACTTAGCGGCCTTTGTGGTTCCTTGGCGAGCGACGGAAGATGCCAAGTAAAACTCGCTGTAGACTGGAGAGACGATAGTGTGGTCGACAACGGTACCAGGTTCCAAGTTCGAAATACGTCCCTGAATTCAGAATTGAAATGAGTTACACATCAAGTTATCTACCTGTTCGGACTTGTAAAGTCTCTCGTTGTGAGTCTTCGAAGTTGCAATAATTGTGATTTTTGGTCTGAATGCCTCATTCATGGTAGTGCAAGCATTCTTCACCTGCTGAGTGTACTCTTCGTTGATCTGTAAATAACGATTTTATCATTGCTTCAGAATTATTGGTCGCTTACCATTCCGTACTGTCCCTCAGTGACACCATTGAAGTAGATGATCAGTTCCTCTGGAGCTCCTCTATTCTTGAATTTTTTGAAGTTGTTGAAGATACCGACGAGAATATCCTTGATGATTGGTCCGTAGATCTGCAATCAGTTTTGATTTATTCGTCTAGAGCACATATCAACTTACATCACGACTACGGGCGGTGTATATGTATCCACCGGCGAACTTCTGGTAGTGATCCATCATGTTGGCAGCGTAGCCAACGGTGACAATCTAAACAATTTCCATCAAATACAGGTTTTCAGGCTGAAAACATACGTCACCACCAGTTTGTGAAGTCTCAAATCCGACAATCAAGACTCTTGGATTGTTCAAGTAGTTGCTCCCAATCAGATAGTTGAGCCCTCCAAGTTTCATGTTGGTCTGAAAAAACTCAAATCATTCTTGCTACACGCATAAAGAAGTAATACCTTGTTGACAATGTTCTGGCGAGTTTGAGCCTGACGGAAGAACTTCTCGCCAGTCTCATAGTGAATCTCTTGAGTCAAAAGATCGTACTTCTGCTCGAAGGATTTGATTGCTTGATGAAAATGGTATCTTGTGCGAATAACGAAGAATATGAGCTGTCTGCCAGCAGTTTTTGCTTTCTTGAAGACAGTCTGAAACATTAAAATATATTGTTTTCAGTTCGAACAGCAGCGACATACCTCGAGATCATTCTTCACAATGTAGGTGATAGCTGGTTTTGCAACTCTCATTCCGTTGTTGCTCATTTCGGCAACCAATTGATCTGAGAGACCTCTGAAATAATTCATTTGCTCGACCCATCCATGTGTGTTCACAGTAACATTGAACTCACTGGATTTCTTCGTTTTGAACAAAACACATTTCCCAGTTTTTGAGCTCCTTCGCCTCATAGAAATGACCAGCTTTGGCGAAATCGGTAGGGCACTTCGCATTTTGACCGAAAGCGACCAACTTGTTACCAGCAAAAGCAATTTTTGGTTTGGGAAGAATGATTGCTTGAACTTTTTGAGATGGTTCCACTTCAATGAATCCATACACATTGTCAGCAGCAATTCCAACTGCTTTTGCAACCGCATCCGTTGTTGGCTTTCTTTGGTGTGGTGGTGCAGCAGATAACTGAAATCTTGCTACAATTATATGTACAGTTCAGATTATTTACCTTTATCATATCCGCTTGCTCGTTTCCAATCATTTGTTGGTTTGTCACTTTCTGACTGGGACAAGTCTTGAGAAGTTCAACTGGCAGATGGATCTTTCCTCCCTTCTTTCCCTTAGCAACAGCCGTTGGGAGGTCTGGATACTTCAGATTGATGTTGTATTTCTTCTGGAAGTATTGTTGAACAGAAACATCAACACTCTCACAGTCGAAGACGACGTCTCTGGCACTCGAGTCGAATGCGATGATCTTCACAATCAGCGCTTCTTCCATATTGTTCTGGTTTTTTCCGTAGTCACAGTAAACTTCCAAGCCTGAAAAAATTCACGGGTTGTATAGTTTTGAGCTATCATTCTGGTTCTTACCGACGATAGCCTTAGCAATATGAGCTCCTGCTGGTGAGTGAACATTGAAGTTTGGTGAGAAACCAGGGTACGATTGCATCAAATCAAGAATTGGCATGTCATCCGGATGGAAAAGTGTGGATTTCACTGAAATTGTATGATAAAATTAGTTATGTTAATACTCTAACTCACTTTCCGTGACCATATAAAGACTGGGATCTTTGTTCGTTCCCTGGAGACTTTTGACACCTTTCGATGCACCCAGTGCAGAGTAACGGAATCCTTGATCATAGGAAATCATCTTGACACTGAAAAAGTGGAAATTAAATCAGCTTTCGAATAAAATAAAAGTTACTTGATGTTTGAAGAATCGAGCAAGTAGTGGACACAATTTCCAACGGTGATGACATTCTTGCTGAAAAACACAGTATAATGTTAGTGCAGTTTCTTGTGAACGTACTTCGAGTATGCTGGTCCACTGAGGAAAATGCTGATAGCCTCTACGAGAGTCTTGTCAGCGAGAGCCGGAGCCGGGTGAACAGTGCTTCGAATTCCATTCGAAGAGGCTTGATAGCTTTCAGCGACCGCCTTCAACTCGAACACAGCACGGACGAAGTTAGGTGCTTTCGAAGCTTCCTTTGAAAATTCCAGCTTGATGTTGTCCTAAAAAAACAAATATAACATCGGAAGTCAGTCAGCATGTCTGTTACCTTAGCGGCCAACTTGGTCGTGGAGTAGAGCGATGCTTGACGGTCATAGAAGAACTTGTCGCCAGCTTTCTGCAAGGCAGGAGTTTTCTTGACGGCCATCTCGTAGAACTTCTGGCACTTCATCTTATCACAGTCATGTTGGCTGCCCTTCTTCGGGGATTTCGAGAATTCGATCTCAATCTCCTTTCCTTGAGCGTTGGTGTAGAAACACGCAATTTTCACATCGTATTTGTAGATGGGTTGGTTGGGTGAGATGTCTGGAATTGGGAAAGTTGGAATCATAACGATATCAATATTACATAAAGCGTGTCAACGGTTTAAAAACTTACTGAGTTTTCTCAAGTTCGAATCAACGGTTGTAGTTGCTCCGTTCTTGTTGGACTCCAGCTTTGGAGCAAGAGCAATGAGACCAAGCTTCTTCTTGGTTTCCTCCTTCTTTGCTCCTACTCCACATTGATCGAATTGTTCCGACAAAGCGTCCATCACAAGCTGAAATCATATAACTAATGTTTCGTTAAAATTTGCAAGTTAAAATTCGAGTGGTTTTGCAACGCAAAAAAGAAATAAATGTTCAGTTGTATGAATGCACTTGAGAAATAAATAACAACGAGTGACTTTTTCCCTCCGACTCTTCCAACTAGACTCCTCCCACTTTGTGAGAGATGGATAAGGTTGGAAACAGATATTAAAAGCTTAAGATGCTGCTCAACTTTGAGTTCGCGTGTTTCATTCAGTCGTTTGAGAAAAATTTCCGTGTATATAATCGGATTTGAAGAAGAGAGTAAAAGGCAAGCGTACTGAATTTAATCCCTATACGGATTAAGAAGAGGTTTTGTTGCTAAGAGTTGGAGATTTGAATTTTTAATTAGATTCGAAAGATCGAAAGGGATTTGTGGTCGAATGATTTTGAGTCTTGAGAAGATAATTTGCAAGGCGATTCCAATTACTGAACCTGGGAATTCATTCTTTCCTACCGCAAAAATAATGATCCTTTACAAGATAATATCGCAGAAGGAAAAGTTGGTAAGAAAAAGAAAAAGTGGGAAACGAGATCAGAATCTTTCTTTTGTGGGTTAGATGTATTATTCTATCTAGAATAACGTACGATACGCATCAAACTTGAGGTGAAGGAAGAAGCGTGCTTCAATTAGGAAAATGGATGGAAGAAGAATAACGTGCGCTAGTGACGGAGTAATAAAAAATTTGTATTCATTGTGAAAACTTGGTACATGAAGACAAAAGAAATATCATTGCATCGCGACATTTGTCTTATCAGGAGGACTGTTCAAGGAAGAAAAATGCGCCACGGGGTACCAATGGCACCCCGTGGCGCTGATCTCAAGTCTATGTGACATATACAAGTGGCTGTATTTCATAAGAGTAATATAGAAACGTGGCAGACAAAATGAAGAAAAACTGAAAGAACAACTGTACCTTATAGCTACCGTAATGCGACAAGTTGTAGAACTTGTCTACGTCATTCAGGCAACGATGTTGGGCACACTGATACTCATCAGAAAATAATATAACATTTGATCTGTAGATATGCCAAAAAGTGTGTTCGAGGACTAATTGGAGAGATAATGAGGAGGAGAGAACATACTCGTAAGGATAATAGATCATATCATAGATTCATCTCAGATGTGCACAAGTGTTAATAATATGGTTGCATTCTGAACAGAGCTGTCGGCAAACAACTAATTAGACATCGCTATAGAGGGGAACCTTTGCTCGGACATTCTCATTAGGAACCTTCCATTCCTTGTTTGTCAGAAATGCACATTCTTGATTTCATAAGAACATAAATAACTCAAACACTCGTTTGAGAATTCAATTGACATCATGCTCAGAGTGTTACTAAGGTAACTAAAATTAAAATACTTTGGTGGGAAAACAGAGAGAATATGAAACAGGCTGGGAAACTCCCAACGTAAAAGATGAAAGAAATTTCCACACCCACACCATCTGCTCATTCTCTCTATTTTCAACATCGGCCATGTCCGGATGAGCACCTTCTTCTGTATGGAAATGAGACCAGCAGAAAGGTTGCAAGGGTGCGAGATGAACATAGCCGACGACATTTGAATTCCTGTTCCGATAGGAGGAGACAGAATGGAAATGCACTTTCGAAACGCCCTCGTATCGTTGGGAGAAAACTGAGCCGATTTGAATGCGGTGTTTGGCACGGAACTTATTATTATCATCGCAAAATTATATATGTTTACCCTAGAGACACCTGATCAGACTAGAGATATTGAACAAGCTTTTCACGAGTTGTGGGGACTGAATTTGGTCTAGTACTAAGACACTCAGACACTGGAATATGATTTCAATACTCATACAAAATACACTTGTAGCTAAGAATGACGCGTCTTGTACTCAAAAAAACTGAGCAATGGCTATTTGTTGTTTTAACTAACATCTACGCATTCATGGTATTACGATATTGCAAGGCGGACCTTTGCAAACGAGCCCTTCTGATAAAAATCGCGTGGCTGAATTTTTTGTAAAGCGAGAAGAAATTCAAATAAAATGTTCAAAAAAGACAGGAACTCAAAAGACTGCGACCCTGTGGTGGCCGGGTCTCGAAGCGAAAACGGTCCAAACATATGCGGTTCTCCCTAAAAAACAGTGCACATGTGTACATAGAACAGATGACAACGAGTAGAACACCAAATGAAGCACTTTGAGATAATATGGTCTCAGTGGATTCGAAGCAGTTCAAGTCTCATCAAGATTTGATGGAATGGAAGTTGGAGTACTCTTCCTTGTGTTGGCTATAAAGAAGACTTTTTGCGCGAAAAGATTCGATGTGCACACAGTTACCCAGGAATTGCCAGTAACTGGGAAATACAACGTTGACTCCAACAGTGAGTCTTGTCTCTTCACAAAATCAGTCACAAAAAGTATTGAAAAAGTGCAAATTGAGTTTTGATTAATGTGAGCAAAAAATTGAGCGGTCTCAACAATGCGCGTTCACAATTTTCACCCAATATCGCGTGATATAGGTATGTGTGTAATCTACCCTCTTCTATTATTGTACCCCTATCTTATGCAATGAGACAATCGTCAGTTGCTCAATCTTCTTCCCCCTTCTTTCCAACACCGCCAATCGATGCGCACAACCCAACATTATGAGGACAAGGGCGAACGCGCACTGCTGGGTGTAAACGCGCTCTACTGAAATGTGATATAACTGGTCACGTTTTGTTCACTCACTTATATTTTGCTAGTTTTCACTTATCGGCAGAAATTTCATAATAAAATTTTACAGAGAAAAAATAGCAAATTTTCTAATTATAGATTTCATGGCTGAATCTTATAAAAAACTAATAGTTCAACGATTAGAAGAAGTGAAACAAAAAAATAAACATATTGCAGCCATCTACAACAATTGTAAGTTGAAATTCTGTAAAACTACCAGCTAAAAATGTTTTAATTACAGACTCAAAGCTAGGCGAAGCATTAGAGAGGAAACATAAATATGGAACGACGCATACGGGTGGTTACTCCAAAGAAAACGAAGAATTACAACGAGTAAAAGATGAAATGGCGGAATTATATCGATCGAAATGCCAAAATGACCAACGACTCATCAACGCAAATCATGCAATCACTGAGTACGAGCGGAAAACCAGTGAATTGATGGCAGAGTAAGATTTTTTTCCATTGAAACACTAAATTGCATCAAAATACTCACAAACTTATTATTTTCAGAAAAAGAAAACTAGAAGCCACGTCAAGCCATCTCTCGGGGAGGTATGCACGTACAGAAGTTGACCTTCACAAAATAAGAATTGACAATGAGCAACTGAATGACGAACGGATAGCTACTAATGTTTGTTTTTAGATCGACGAACTAAATTGTAATATTAAACTTCAGACTACGGTAACTATGCTAACAAAACAAATACAGGAGATGGAAAACGATCGAATTCATTTTTTGAATAAGATTCGAGAACTCAATGAGACAAGAATTGATTTGCTGAACGCTGAGGTTGCGCAGGAAGAACAGTTGGTTAGAAACAGAACTTCTAAGCATGATTCATTACTTTTAGAAGGCGGCACAGTCGAGTTCAGGATATGATAACTAATGTGGTCAATGATGTGACGGAGAAAGATTTGAAATTGTGAGTTTTCGGCCGTAAAACAGGAAAAACTATAGTTTTTCAGAGAAGCCATGTTGAAACGAATGCCAGAAACAAATGCTAGTGGGGACTTACTTCTTGGAGATAGTCTTCCGTCAAGGGCGGAGTTCAACTTTGTGAGAAAACCTGAAAAATATTTTTTAAATGACACGGTATTCAGGAATGCGACGAGGGGGAAGTAAACGATGTACATTGGCTGGATGGAGAAACTTTTGCTACTGGAGGATCGGATAGAAAAATTAAGATCTGGAAGACTGATGGGCATGGAGGGCAAACAAGAATGTAAGAATTTCAGACAGAACTTTGTAGACTGAAGCTTTTTTTACAGTGATTCTCTCGCTGGAAGCAATGCCGCCTTGACCAGAATTGATTACGATCGGGATAGAAAGTTTCTGATTGCGTCTTCAAACGACAAGAATGTTAGAATTTGGAATCTTGACACGTCACGTTTAATGGTGAGCAATTCAATATTGATAGCACACACAGTGGTGGGCGCGCTTCTATGATAAGGTGGAAGTTCAATTGAATTGTAACCACTGAATCATCGGTTTATTTAATCGTTCAGTTTATGAGCTGCAAAGAAAATTGTTATGAAAAGGAATATAAACATAAACTGATTGAATTGATTTGCAATAAGCAGGAAAAGGGAACAATCATAGAACATTTCGAGGCAGTTGGCAAGCTCTGACCCAATATCTTCTTTTTATTTGTTTCTACTGAACAAAGTAGGTTCAAGAGAGATAGAGACGCAGGAAATTGAAACATCCACCCAGGAGAAATTTACCAATCACAAAGATGCCTCAGGATAAATTATTTAAAACTGAACAGTAACAATAATTTTTACAGAGCACGTTATCTGGACACGCTGATCAAGTCACATGCGTCAAGTTCTACCAAACACATTCTGCCGTATCAGGGAGTGCCGATAGAGTAATCAAAATTTGGGATCTACAGAACCAAAGATGTGAGGATATTCACTTTCTTACTTATCCTAACTAGTGAATTACAGGTAGTCGATCATTGTTCCCCGCCTCTAAAATTTTGGATGTGGCCACTAACATGGGAGGGAGTCCGTCTTTGTTTGCCAGTGGTCATTTCGACAAGAAACTTCGATTCTACGACGGTAGATCAACAGATCCAGTGAAAACTGTGGAGATGGGAGGTAGAATAACTTCTCTGGATGTCACTATGAGCGGATGTGAACTTCTGATTTCAACCCGAGACGACACAATCACTATGATTGATTTGCGTACGTTCCAGACAGTTCACTGCTACAGGTAAGAGATACAAAAGTATGAAGGGGTCGAGGTCACCACTTAAAAAAAAGTCTCACATGTCTGCGAAATGACCGTATGACTGTGCTTCAAGGAAAAACGTATCAGTAATAAGAGTAGATATACGACGGGTGAAGAGGACGGGCCATATCAAAGTAGAATGGTATAGCCTCGTTGCACTCGGAGAGGACATTTAAAAGAAGAAAAGTAGAACACAAAGAAATCTCTGTTGTGAGACGCAGAACTGCTTGTTCTTTCTGACATTTGTTCGCGAAAGAACAAAAGGCCAGGAAGAAAGAGAAAAAGTATCCCTTATAATTAATGGATTTTTTTCTCCGAGAGATTTATGATTCGAATGCGAAGCTGATACTCAACTTTTCCTGACCACAAGTGAATTAAGTAAAACTCGCTATGAAAACTTTCTCTTGATGTTTGTGCATCCAACGCTAGATGAAACTGTACAACGTTCTCCGAAAACTTAAAAGACTTTTCTCGCCCACCCACTATGGTACGCCAGCTTAAGATTCTTAACTCACTCACACCACTCGGACTCTATTTTAAATTGAAATACAGCTTTGATAAAGATCGTTTTTTTTGGTACTAGTCTTCTTTAGTCCTTGGTTTCTTTCATTAACGGACAGTGAGAAAAGAAAAAACATAGAAATTTATGAAGAAATGTGAGGTAATTTATTATTTTTAGCAGTACAATTTCATCTATTTCAAGTAAAAATAAAACATAAGAACGCAGCCGGAGTCGGAAGAAAAGTAATATTTTCTAGCCGAATCGTCTCTTTTATAGCCACAAAAGTGGGCGGTGTTGGTCTCCAAAACCAAAACCGAGTAGTGGCTCCTCCCCCTTATCACTTTTATGATTAAAAAAAGAATACCGGGAAGACAAAACTGATTTTTGCATTGTTTTATTTCTTACTCTACACATAAAACTGGATAAAACGAAAAGTGAATGAATATTTAAAAACTATCCATAGAGCAGTTGGTGAAGACGTAGGCTACCGTAGGCATGTTGTTTTCAAAAAAGTAATTTTGACTTTGGTATCCGTACTAGTTATTATCTCAACATAATATGTATTTACACCTTTTACATTTTCTGTGAGCAATCAAAGCACGTGAGAAAACAACAGTGACGACACCAGAAAGAAACATTTTCACGACAATTTGACCACTAAACAAGTGAAAGTTTTCCTAAGAAAGTGAACGATATGGCAAATAGATTAAAAAAAACTTATTGAATGGGGAAATTTATTACACAAATTTTTGTAGAATGAATGGTGAAAAACTAGTTCACCATGTGATTAATAATATTTTCACGTCGTATCTTAGATCCATCTCAATAAAAATATAACTTCAGCGCTGAGAACTATCGTACGAGTTCGGATCTATCGAGAGTTGTGTTGTCATCTGGAAATGAGTACGTAGCGGCTGGAAGTTCAAACGGATCGATCTTCATTTGGAATAAAGAAAGCACAAAATTGGAGAAACGATTGTCTAGCAGTACTGAGTAAGTTATCTGCAATTTTTCAAGTAGTACCTTAAGAATATAGAAAACAGACTTTAGTGAAAATAAAACAAAATACCTTTAAAATTGTCTAAAAAGTTAGAGAACATTGTCTTATAATACATATTAACAACGTTTTCTTCTCAGCAACGCCATCTTCTCTTTGTCCTGGAACCCAACTGGATACGGTTTACTATCTTCGAGCAAACAAAAAGTTGTAACTTTGTGGAAATAACGTCTCCAACTATGTACAGTTTCCTTGTATTTAACATGTCCATTTGTGTTCATTTTTATCATACCGTACTTCACATCACTACTGCAACAGATTCGAATTTCTATCAACACGGCTAGCATTTCTTTCATTTGATTCCCTTTGCCAACTACTTCCAATCCATTTCAAACATCTTTCAGGAGTTTTTCTTAAGAATACTTATATTTTTGTACTTTGGATTTGCTAATTCAAATGTTCACCAATAAACGTTTTTAATGTTTCTAACTTCTTTTAAAGTCTTTTGTTCTCAGTTCTATGCCGCCGGCTACTCATAGCAAGTGGTGAGAACACGATGAGTTATATTCTTTCTTCTTGCCGATAGGCTTTGTCCGTGTTTTTTAGTGTTTGCTTTCCTGGTATTTGAATCTGAAACGTGGGGTTTTTTTTAATAAAAATTGACGTAGTTACGACCGTCTGAAATAGTAAAATTGAGGAGGAATCTTGATAGGTCGAAATGGAGTTCTGGGAGATGACCCGCATGGTTGGATTGCCAAAAATTTTTTGGTTCCAAAAATGTTATCAAATTTTACTAAATGCCTCTTGGAACGGAAAAACGGAGAAAAAGCTTTTGTAATTATAGAACTCGGAAAAAGAACATCATCACTCTTGGTTCTCCCGTGCTTCTAAATTATGTTGATGGGATGGTCAAAAGGTTCAATAGGTGGGCTAGTAACCACGTGGTGAGGGTTTGACTCTTTTGAGTCTTCTATTCTTCAAACATCTCTGCAGAGGTGGTATATAATATATAATTTTTGGAAACATCTGAAACTCCCGTCAGATAGTTGTTACATTTTTTCGATGTTTTCTTCATGAAAAAAAGTTGAATTAACATGGAATGTATTTTGACTGCCCCCCCTAACCTATCACTTTTTTATGCCTAATCGATAGCTTTTCGAGAGTAAACACCAACCTAGAAAGCTTTTCTTGTGACGTGACCTGGTTTTCTAGAAATTTAGATTTTTAGAAAATAATTTTTTTTCAAAAAAATTTTTCAATTATTTTTTGTGTATAATGCATCATGGAGCACAAATAGAAAATACTCGTACTAGATAGCTAATGTCCTTGGCTACAAAAATCCAAAATTTAAACAAAAAAATTCATCTTGAAAATATTTGAATTTTTCAAAAAACTGATGACCTCCAAAAAAATTTTTTTAATCCACGAATGTTTCATTTTTTGCTTTCAAAAAAAAGAACAACTCATTTAAAGTATTTTTCCAAAAAAAAATTTGGGGATCGACGAATTGTGAAGCGAGATATGAAGGTTTGAAAATTTTCGTTTTTCAAAAAAGTGCTATGAATGGGATGTGCGGGAAATAGAACCCAAAACACATCAAAGATAAAACTTTTGAAAGGAATCAAATGGACAGTGTATATTTATAAATTATTAGTATTTGATTCTGTAATTAGAACTGTTCTCGTCAACTCTACAAGAAATGGCACGTGTTCAAAAAGTTCAACTTTGAACGCCTAGCTGAAAATTCAGATGCTCATAACTTCTCAAAAACTTCAGTAAAACGGTTTCAACATATAGAAATTTGCTAAATACGTCTAGTTTATCAAAATACATCATTTTGAGCAATTTTGAAATTTTTTATTTTTTTTCGATTTTGAAATTTTTTCATGTGGTCCCCCTTATGAAAATCGAAAAAAATAAAAAATTTCAAAATTGCTCAAAATGATGTATTTTGATAAACTAGACGTATTTAGCAAATTTCTATATGTTGAAACCGTTTTACTGAAGTTTTGAGAAGTTATGAGCATCTGAATTTTCAGCTAGGCGTTCAAAGTTGAACTTTTTGAACATGTGCCATTTCTTGTAGAGTTGACGAGAACAGTTCTAATTTCAGAATCAAATACTAATAATTTATAAATATACACTGTCCATTTGATTCCATTCAAAAGTTTTATCTTTGATGTGTTTTGGGTTCTATTTCCCGCACATCCCATTCATAGCACTTTTTTGAAAAACGAAAATTTTCAAACCTTCATATCTCGCTTCACAACTCGTCGACCCCCAAATTTTTTTTTGGAAAAATACTTTAAATGAGTTGTTCTTTTTTTTGAAAGCAAAAAATGAAACATTCGTGGATTAAAAAATTTTTTTTGGAGGTCATCAGTTTTTTGCAAAATTCAAATATTTTCAAGATGAATTTTTTTGTTTAAATTTTGGATTTTTGTAGCCAAGGACATTAGCTATCTAGTACAAGTATTTTCTATTTGTGCTCCATGATGCATTATACACAAAAAATAATTGAAAAATTTTTTTGAAAAAAAATTATTTTCTAAAAATCTAAATTTCTAGAAAACCAGGTCACGTCACAAGAAAAGCTTTCTAGGTTGGTGTTTACTCTTGAAAAGCTATCGATTAGGCATAAAAAAGTGATAGGTTAGGGGGGGCAGTCAAAATACATTCCATGTAAGTAATCATCATCTGATGTAAGTTAATTTTGCCACTTCTGCACTTGTTTCCTTTTCAAATGGAAAATTACCGCAATTTTATCATAAGCAGTTTACTTTTTAGTATATCCTTTGGTTTTCGCCTTCAAACGTCAGCAAAGAAAATTTGTTCCATTTGGTTTGCCGAATAATACAATCACCGCATGTATCGTGAGTGAAAACTTCAAAAAAAAATACGCTGTTCTCAAGCCGAGTACTGAAATTTTTGCAAGCGAAACTGAAAAAATTGAAGAAAAACAGCAAGGGAACTAGTCAACATTGAAAGAGGTCGCGACAGTAGAGGTTGTCGCTATTTATTATTTTTCGACACAACTCATAGAAAAAAAGACGTTTTGACCAATAAGTTTAAGGGAACCTCAAGCTTATCTATTCTTGTGATATTTTGAAATCCCGCAAATCGGATGTTTTGCATGATACATGAGATCAGTTCCATTGTGTCCTAAAAATTGACAGTTTTACGATGGACTCAAATTGAATTACGGTTCCGCTTTTAGCTTCATATGCTTGTCACAAATAAGCCACTTATCGTTTTCTTTGTGCAAATCCTTTTTAAAACGAAGAGCGATAATCTTTTTAGAAAAGTCCCAGTTCATTCTTGTTTTCCATACATGCCAATGACGATGTATTGAATTCTCGAATCTCCCAACTCGGGTGCGAATAAACTGTTCCATTGAGTTTAAGTGCAGCCTGAAATATAATTTGCAAAATCCCGAAATGCTTTCATAACACCGTGGAATAAATTGAAAATAAATTAATCATCTAAAAACGTCGGAAACATAATGACAAGTGAAATTCAGGGAATTAAAATTATGGCAAAAAATCGGTAATAAATAAGTTATATCTACATAATCGGTAGCACGAATTAAACGGTATTGGAATTTGGAAGCCTATTCGAGGGAAGTGAGCATCAAAAGCTGTTTGAGCACTTTGGTTTGAGAAGTTTCACGGATTTCACCAGCCAGGAACATTTCATCGACGACAGTGTACACTTTGTAAAAGTTGAAGACCAAGTCAAGCTCGCACACGTTGTGAAAGTATTCGTTGAGCACCTGGAAATAAGAATGAATTGATGAGGTAAATTACTATGAGAAGTAAATGTATTGGATGTTTTACTTGTCACAAGAATTAGAAAATGCTTAAGCATATAAAGCTGTTCTAGCCGTTTTCTTTAAATTCATATCCCGTCCGACAACCGGGCTAGCGAAAGTATGGCAAACAAGCCAAATTAGAAATGTATTTGAGATGAAGAAGCTGCAAATTCACTTTTGAATGGAATTCAGTTGATACTAGGCAAAATATCCTGGTACTAGGCGAGAGATGCACCGGGCTATGATTCATCGTGCTCTGATCAACCTTCCCATGCCTGAATTTTATAAAGTTTCTAAAGATTCTGGTGTTTCACAGCACGATAAGCGGTCCACTGCAGTAATGCTCTACTTTTCATCACAAAGCGATGCTCAGAAACTTGACAATGGACGATTTTGCTGTAAATATCGAATAAATACACTTACCTCGACAAAGTTATGAATGGCTTCCAAGTAGTAAAGGTTGTTATCCGTGATGTCAACACAAATGCAGAAGTAGAGTCCGGCGTAACGACGATAGACAATTTTGAAGTTGCGGAACTCGACGAAGTTGGTGTGCTTGGCGTCACGAACAGTCACACATGCATGTACTTCCTCGATCAGCTTCTGAAAAGAGAATTATTCATAAATCAATAGTCAGAATTGAAATCCGCTTACTTGTTTCTCATCGTCATCAAAATGCATGTACCATTTGGCCAATCTAGTTTTTCCGGCACGGTTTTGGATCAGGATGAAACGGATCATCTGAAAAAAATTGAAGTTCAAGAATGAAATATTAGTTTTTGATATCAATATACGGAGAAAAAAATTATTTACCCTTTCTTCTACTTCTAACAGAAAAAATCTGGTGAAAAGCTGCCAAAAAAAGAGCAGAAACCGTGAAAATTGATTAATCGATGCGGAGTCCGCGTAAATGCATTTTCTGCGTCTCCACCGCCTTGTGTACACTCTTGTCGGTGTGTCTCTTCCCCTCGAGACCCGCAGGGCAGAAAATTGTGTCTCCCTTGAAACCTCCCCTCGTCGACGGACACAAAGACGACCCCTCTCTCTCCTCCATAATACGAGACGTGGGCGACAATAGCCGTATGGATGACGACGTTCGTATAGTGAGGGAAGCGTGGAGAAAAAATGAGGATTACCAGGGTTTTCAAAAAGCGCAAAACGGTAATGGTGGGACGAATGAGAAACATTTCAACGATGATCTCTGAATGAAATGAAAACTATGATGCGAAACTGGTTAATGGGAGCGAAATTGAAGGGAAATCCTTGTGTTGGGCAATCTTTAAAAGTCAGGATGACACAAATTTAAACTTTTGATCTAATTTCTATTCAAACAGTAATGGTTAAGGGAGCGTGAAATGAACATATAAAAACTTTGTTTTTTGGATTTCGGAAGAACTGTATTCTCTAGTTTTCAAAGATTCGTGTTTTCTGCAGAACTCCGATTTTGCGTAGTTTGTATATTACTTTTCCATTCATAGAATTAATCTTATATTCCTTGATTTGGACAGAAAAATCCAATACGATAATTACAAAATATAAAATGAAACTGTTACCTTTGACGTCTGGATAATAAATTGCAAATCCTTTAATGCAACTTTGGAATGAATTTTCGTTTTCGAACTAACGCGGCATCCAACATCTATGACAAAACTGAACATAATTTTATACAGAGGTGCTTTTAATGGGCGACAGATTGAAAAGAGTTCGAAAAATATACAATTATAGGAATGAAAAATTATAACTTTTCAAAGTAAATATCTGAAATCGATATCTGACGCCGTGACATTATACTACCAGTTGTTTCAGACTTTTTCGTTCCAATCTATTCTTAGGTTCAAAATGTATTTCCACACAAAACTATCTGTTCTTTACTCAGGATTTGCTGGATTCCTATGAGTTCATCAAAACGTTGACTATCAGAGCACAACGAGACGCTTCCGAGTTTTCTCCTATTTTCACTCTCTTCTTGCATCACTTTCCTTTGTTATCCTTGGAACTTACTGTTTGATCCTTCCTTTATTTCATAACCTTTTCTATTGTCCACACGATTGCGGAGGTGAGATGAGAAAGGGAAGTCCACTCACTTGTCCCATGTCCGATTAAACCGATTACAGAGTTTTGATTTCCTACCGGCGTGTTCCGTTTTGCACTCTTAATCCACTTTTTTGAATGTGGAGGCTTCACGAACACAGATATTCCCGCCCTCTTTTTGGATATATATTTATACCAGACAATCATCGAATCTTGAACTTTTCCGGTTGTCTTTTTCTATTTTTTTACCAATGAAATGAGATTGATGGAAAAATTGTATCCATTGACGTGTCACGTCAAGTGCTCAAATCCGCATTAAAATCAACTGACCGTTCTGGGGTGTCCTCTGTCCAATGTCTACAATGTCCACTCCACTATTTCCGATTAGCATTATTATTTTGCCGGGCGCCTCTCGCACCGTTAGGTTAGCCGCCGTGTGGCTACTGGTTTTCCGGCGTAAATGTCTATGGGCAGGTAAAAGTTTTGCGAAAAAGCATCGGCCACAGCGTTCAACCCTCCCATCTCCTCATATCAATTACAATTCTCTACCGTTATACTCATAACTATTATTTTCAATTGCATTCCCACGCTTCCACAGATTCAAGTACATTGACTTGTTGTTCAAATCTTCTAAATTTCAATCCTGAAATATTCAACGGATTTAACTACTTTAGAACAATTTCGCCGAGGCTTATTTGTGGATGTATGGACTTTGTGCTCCTACTTGTTCTTCTTGTAGCCACAGGTACTTTTTGAAAAATATTCTGGATTTTTCTAGAGAAAATCTGTTGTTTTCAGTCCACGTGAGGGCGAAACTGTTCGAAGAACGTGTGGAAGGACAGAAGATCGAGACAGATACAAAAGTGTTCGAGATAGACAAAAAGAAGTTACAACAGTATTGGCAGTATGCAACAACCATGGCTCTTATCAAGGTAGAGTGGTTTCAGCTTTTTGTGAAATATGTAGATAGTTGTGAATTTATTCTATTATGAAAATGAGTCATTTCAAACCAGTCAGTTTCACAAAATCACTGGTTACCCATGTCATTGTAGCGGCTTTCAGGCTCATACCCGTTCAGCACTAGAAGGGCTTCCAAGAATCGAACGAATTGTATTCGAAGAGTGTGTAAGAGACTCCGCTACAGTAGTTGCAGTATCAAAGTGTGCAGTCAAAGTTCTAGACGCTAGGGAAAATGCAAAACTCTACACCACAACTCGACCTCCACCTAGACTATCGTTTCAAGATTTGCCTCGTCCACTTATCAAACAAATTTATGTATCCCCGTCACGTACTTACGTGGAGAAAAAGTATCAGATGCCAGAAGCAAGTCAGAAAATAACATCGTCCAACCTCTACTATAGTTCCATACACCATCAGTGGGTACAAAATCCGATCCGTCGACAGATGCAAAGCAGAAGAACAAGAAGATTCAAGAGGAGAGATGAAATGATGGAAGCGTATGACTTGTTCTTAGAAGAGCAGAGAAATCTGAAGAAAGCTGAAAATGCGTTGAAAAAAGTCATTGAAGACCCAGTCGAACGGAATATGTTTGGACTTCCAAGACACATGTCGATGCCAAGATCAAAAAGAGATATACAAGGTGAGACAATCAAGCATCAGCAACATTACACTTCTAATTTTTCAGAACCAGTCCAGCATGAACAAAATGTAACAGCTACAAGGCCAGTGATAGATCTACCAAAACTTGCTTCCAAATATTTCCAGCGAATAGTTGGTTAGTATGTGTATGAGAAGAAAAAATACAAAAAAGTTCGGTGCCTCATGCTGGAATCGAACCAGCGACCTTCTGTTTACTAGACAGACGCTCTGCCACTGAGCCAATGAGGCGGACGGGAGACGCTATCCGCAGGCGCGTGAAATAGAGAGAAAGTGATTAGACGCATGTAGTCAAAAATTCAATTGTCGTGGTGAACAATGTATCGCTGTCGCAATTGAATAGTGTACTTGTTTATTCAAGTGTTCTGAAAGCTTGAACAGAGAAATTTGGCTTCTGCTAAATAAATAACAATGAATTTAATACTTCGTTGAACTTTAGCCGAGTTTGCCTTTTCATGTCATTTCAAAATGTTGATATTCTTACATTGAGATATCTTTAATTGTCACACCTTTCCAAATTTTCTCGGAACTTTGCTTATTTTCAGAAGGACCGACTGGCCAACGTGATCATTTGGCTAACATCCGCCGTATCCGGAACCATTATCTTCGTGTTGAAAAATGCAATGGCTATTTCAAATTGATGAACGACGAAAACAAAAAGTACGTTTTTGAAACACAATAAGGGCAGAGATCACTCACCAACCGGTTTCTTCATTTTTTCCTCTCAAAGCCGAGCGCGAGCGTCAATTACTTGCCCTGCCACATTTCAACTATGGTCATTTGGGATTAGCCGTGATTAGCGTCTGACGACAAACCAGAGCTAACTAGTATGACAGATAGATGGTCAGTGTTGTGAAATTAAGATTGACAGGCGTGAACTTTTTAATAGAGCAATGTGCTTCATCAGATGAGGTTGATGGGGAGGAATGACACGTGGACATGAAAAACCAGATTGTTGGCATATAATTACCGTAATAGATACGAAATGAACACTTGTCTAGTTTGACCAGCGGAAGAAAAAAGTATAGTTAGAGTGTAGTTTGATGACCGTAGTAGTCGTTATTACAAATGAATTGTTGGGCATGAAAATCGAAAAAATAAAAAAGGAACTTCCCATGCCGGGAATCGAACCCGGGCCGCGTGGGTGAAAACCACGAATCCTAACCACTAGACCACATGGGACTATGAGTATGCATCACTGTGAGACAGAGACATTCCGATAGAAAACGAGAGAATGGAACAAGAGAGAGTCAATGTCAAGACTCCCGACCACACAGAAAGAGGGCGCACCAGAACAAGTCGTTATTTTCAGAGTCTTCGACCAACTGAAACTGCCTATCAACAGTGAAGCTCCAAAAATTGAAAATGAGAATGACGCATTCCAAAAAATTGTGGATATTGTCAATCAGTTCTCTGTAAGTGACTAAAAAATTGCAGAAAAAACTTTTGAATATAAGTTTTCCAGGCTTCTGAAGTTGGACAGAAAAAGTTTTCGTTTTTATCTCCTCGCATATTTTCAATAATGCCAGAGGGAAAACCAAAGAACCGGTTTCTATCTCCAACACTTCTCTCATTTCAAAAAGATGGTTTCTTCTCGTTACCAGACATTTTTGATGTGAGCAATCAACGGAAACTTATGTGCTCATCCAAGTTTTCAGATTGTTTCTTCCAATCAGAGATACCAGCAATTAATGTTAGAAGCTATTTTGGATTTGAGTGGTGCTGGTATGGCAATGGAAGAGCTCCTGGCAAAAATAGAACCGGAAATGCAGTTCATGGAACAAGTACAGTACCCCATGGTTCAGCAAATGAGTCGACAAGATATAAACTGGCTGAAGTAAGTAACCGACTCACAGAAATAAAAATAAAACTATATTATTAAGAGCACGACAGCTGTTCACTGAAAGTCAATCTGCTGAGTATAAGAAGAATGGATTCGCACATCTCACAGAAGATCAAATTCGATTAGTGTATGCTGGTAAGAATTCTCTGTTTTCAAACTCATACTAGTTTTTAAATTTAAGATGATCCATCAAGCTACATTCCAATAACCAACATGACTAGACCGGAGAGAGATGCTAGAATAGAAACTGCTATAAGAAAACTAGCAGCTGAAGGGAGACCTCAATGGCCATACTGGAATGGTTCTGGTAAACGCATGAAAAGAGATGGAGGTGGGGACACAAATGGAGGAGATGGTGGTCACCCAAGTATACCAAATTATCCGGAAGGAGAACATATTGGTGATGTTGAGTATATGGTGTTGAAGGTAAGAAGAAAATAACTAGATCATAAAACATATAATTATGTTTAGCCACATGCGTTCGCCAATCTTATCAATTTTGGTGTCTCGATGGAAGCAATGGTTCTCTCACCACATGCATTTGTTTCAGAAATTATGAGGCCCGAAGCTCTGAAAGTGAGCAATTCGTTTTTTTCTTACAGCCTCCACAATAACTTTTCAGCTCGATGTTCTGTCTCCTCGTGCGTTCATTGCAACTGTACTTTCCCCATCTGCACTAATTGCAAGAATCCTCTCTCCAACAGCTTTCCGTGCAGAAGTACTCTCCCCAAGAGCATTAACTGCATGGGTGTTATCTCCAGAAGCTTTGATTGCTGAAGTCTTAACACCCAGATTCCTGGAACCGAGAGTTCTCTCTCCAGAAGCATTAGTTATTGATGTTCTCAGTCCCGGTATCCTCGCTCCTCACGTTCTATCTTCAGAAACTATTGGTGTCATGATATTGAGTCCAAATATCCTATCACCCAGAATTGCTAGTGACGAAAAATTTCTAGTCGAGGTAGGCTGGCTACTTACAACATTTATTTACTACTCCAGCTATTCAGGTTCTCTCTCCTCATATTCTCGGTGGTCCACATAGTGAGGAAGAAGAGCACAGCAATATAGAAATCGGGTCAGGCTCTCATGAAGGGCATTCTCATTCTCACAAGAACGAGCACAAGCCCAAAAATCATTCGGACCATCATCAATTACATCGCTCTATCTTCCACCATGGAGCACCTACATCTATAAGATCTCAATCTCAAGTACCACACAATCCGTTCTTATCAAGATTCAAGAAACGTTGAATAGGTCCAACCTATTTGTCTTTGTATGGAAAATTCTATTTTCAGTTTATATTTTCTTTTCACTTATTTATTCTGCTTCTCTTCTCTCTTTGCAACAATTTATCAGGTACAAAAACAATTGACCGTTAGGGCAGTACAACTTCCTGTTTCATGACTTTCAATACTTATTGCTATTCCGTTTTCTGTCCCATCAATTCTTTTCAAACAACAATGTCAAAGATTCTGTCACTTTGTGACACAATAATGACACTTGTTTACACTCTCCAGTTATTTTGTTCTTTAAACCGGTTGTTCACATCTGCTTTCGCTTTTCCTTCTAACTTATTTGCTTATGGGTTATTTCAAAATGCTCTTTCCAGATTAGAGCTCAAGCATTGTCAATAAATTATTTCATTCAGTAAAAAAAACTTGAAAGTTTTACAAATTCACAAAACCATTCAAATAAAAGTAAAACATCAGGAGAAACAGAATGATGACTGCACAGGTTATCCCAGCAAACGCAGATGGCATTCGACGTCGACCACTTTTGTCTTCCTCGCCTTTGACTTCTGGAAGAATAGAGAACCAGAAGAAAAATCCGAAGTAACACAAGAATTAGCATGAAACAAGCAGTCAAAACTTACCGACACTGATGGTGGAACACGTTTTGTGACCTCTTCCAATAGTGATGAGATAGTCAGGTCGGTCGATGCTGAAAATGAAAGTGTATAACGTTCAAAGAACTAATTTACACTTTTTCAAGTTTACAATAAATTCAAGTTTTGCTATGTTTCAACTAAACAAAAATCGTTCTAACAATATTTTTGCTTACTATAATGGGAACTTCGACAGGTAAGCTTTTCGTATGAGTTCTTCACGATAAACCACTGGGTCGAATTCTGATGTAGATATATATGCAGGGTAGGGACCATCTGTTGGTATGGGGGATGACCTCGGTGTGATAATCTACAATAACATATAAACCACTGAATACTAAACTTCTGACCAACCTGTATACACGAAAAAGTGGAAGGCAGTTTAGACGTCATCCGGCAACAAACTGAATAGTTTTTGAAGGAAAACAAAGTAGTTGGGTGGTTAAGACGAGGTGGTGAGAAGCGGTGAGAAGAAGTGACGGCAAACGGGACGGCATAGCTGAACTCGCAAGATTAGACGGGAATTGTTGCAGTCATTTGGGGATAAGTCGATGAAGAAAAACGGGAAAGTTTTGGTAAATCTGAAGGAATCGGAAGCTATCTGAGTCATTGTGGTTATGTATCCAAACATGTTGTAAAGTTAACATTTATATGAGTGCCCGTTTTTCAAATAATTCACTTTCAATATTCAACTACAGTTTTGTTGCTTTTAACGTTATTGTTTGAGTTTCATTCTCAAACTTGTTGCGGAGAAATTCCAATAACAGGATAACCAGAGCGAGAAACTTTGACAAACATCACATTTGCTATTTAATGGATCTTTGATTAAAACTAAATCCGTTAGTTTCGACTCTAACATCTCTCTTCTTCCCGAAAACTACATGTATACACATTTCCTCCTAAAATTTGAACGATCGTCTTGAGTACTGCGTGTTGACAACATATTGTTGACATTGGCATCTCACCCGTTTCTAAACTCAATTTTCCCAATTTTTGGCGTCTTATTTGATAACAATGAGTTGGAATTGTGTTTGATAAAAAATATGTGGTGAGGAGTGCTTTGTGCAGCTGTTTCCGTTGTGACTCAACTCGCATTGCTCCTCACATTTTCTTTCCGCCAAGCATCCGTTCTCTTGCTTAAAAGAAGAATTGACCAGTTGACACCTCACCATATTTCTTTACTTCCTTTTTTCTAAAATTCGAGTCCATTCTATAAAAAATGAATCACCCCATTGTCTTATTTTTCTCAATTTGTTTTTCTCTCCCGATTCCTACATGCTCCAATCAATTTTTTGTGAGCTGGCGGCTGTTCTTCACATAATAATTCATTTTCTTATCGCCAATCACTTGCGACCCACTGAACCTTCATCAAGCTGAACCACGTGAAATGTCGAAGAAGAGAGAAGAGAAAACGATACGTCTCGGTCGAAAAAAATAGTGAGCCGGTCGTTGATGAGACCTCTGCTTCTTCCTCCTGTTCACACAATACCATAGGCTACAAACCTCAAAATTTCAAGTGTGTCTCTGTTCAATTTGTTATTTTCTTGTTCTTTCTCCGCTACAGACTATATAGAGTATCAAGGTACGTTTGTTTCAAAAAATAACCGAACAAAATGATATCAAGTGATAGTAACATCACCGAAAGTGTGATCGTTAAGGTACACCACTACGATCAAGAGCGTTTTCAAAACAAAATAGTATTGTTGTCCGATGAAATCACGAATTTCGGAGAAAACGTGATAGATCAGTCAGAAAAGAATCGTCTCTCAAAGACTACTGGTAGTACATACTTAAGTAACTTTTTCACGATAGGTCATTTCATACAGATCACTTTTAGAGTGTTAAAATGTACCTAATGCCACAAAAAGTGTAAGTTCAATGGCTGCAGGGGGTCGTGTATGATATGATAGTGGTATCTTATCACTCATCTCATTTTTGTTACTTTCATCTTATCCTTTTTGTTTTAAATTTCAAGTTGTTGATATTAAAGGAATTTAAAGAATTACGGTTTCGATTTTAATTTCAAACTTATAAACTAGAGCTGGCCTGAGAAAACTGAACCACTTATGACCTATCTGTATACTGACATTATTAGAATACTTCACACCGTTCCAACTGACTGTTCTCTAACTTCCCAGTTGATATATTCTATCCAGATTTTGACGGCATCCGAAATTTACTATGAATGTACGCATCCATCCATAACCCAATCCGTAAGCCGTTGATTTGGAAATAATTGGATGTAGTTGTCCGCCATCGACACTTTCAAGCCATTTTTCGACGGTGCCAACCAATCAACCAGCCATTTTTCCTATTTCATTGTTCCCGTCTTCCTTCATCACCTTATTCCTTTCTTTTTTCTTCCTCTTATTTAAAATCACTGTAACCAATTGGTCTGTGTCGATCGGGGGTCGCAAAGAGACGAGACGAGAAAGAGTGTTGTAATAGAACAACAGATTGAAGCACACATAATTAAGAGAGGAGAAAGTGGCCGAAGCATTGTTGTTGTTCTTGAAAAGAGTTCAATAGTAGAACAAGTAAACCACTAACAACTTCTCGATCTAACAAACAAAAACTGGAAAATGTTGATTCTCTCCCCAATTCCATATAATAAGCACTATTTTTCTCCGATTCCTTTCCTCTCAACCTTTTCTCAAATTTCCCCCCTATTTCCTTCCCCAGAGTGATGTGAGTTTTAATTTTTCTACTCATTTCTCTTATGGCACCAATGATTAACAGCTGCAGTCATTCGTTCATCTTTTCCTTAAATTTCTCATGGTCTAGACTATAAATCATTTTCTTCTCATTTCAGATTTCATTACACGTCCTAAATGTCTCAAGTGCGATCTCGCACGTCGTCAAAATCTCGTTCACGGCAACTATGGAAAAAGGTGAGTTAACCCCAAAAAAAACGGGGAGAGGGGTAAAACAAGAGAGATTTGACGCTCTCTAACCAAAAAAAAGTTCAATTGAAAACCACACAATTTTGAGGTCTCTGTTGTTTCGTTTTTCTAGTTGACAATTTCTATTCTGCACTGCAAATAATTGGTTAGAAACCACTTTTTCTCTGAGTTGCCAAAGCCATTTGAAGAAAAACGGAATTGGAGGAAACAATTGGCAGCCGACTGCTTTTCAAGAAATAAGTACTCCTTTAATCGTTTTCAAAATTTTTTACTTCAATGTTTCTTCTGTAATTCTTTTCCCATAGATTCCATAATGACGCTTTAGTTTTTACTTTTCCACACTTTCTGAATTATTCATAAGACTTCAGCAATAGGAAAAAAGTTGTTGCATACTCAAGATTTCTCTCATTTCTTTTCTCAGAAAAGTTTTATAATCGCAAAAACCAAATCCGATTATGATCCCAGTTGTAACTGAAATTTGATATTTTCCGTCTACCTATATGGGCTCGGGTGTATTGAGCAGCTGCTCTTAAAACTATGACAACACTATGGATAGCAATTTTTTTTGCTTTTTTGTCTTTTTTTCGTGGTCCACGTTCCAAAATGTTTGATCTTTTTTGTTTTGTACTATACTCTACATCACTCGGAAGGGAAGGTCTAGTTCATGTTAGTCATTATTGCTTGTTCACTTTCGAAACCTTCCTTGTGTTTACTTACTGACCATTTGAATCATCTCCTAGTTTTCTCAATAGATTTTTTTTTCTACCATGACTCAATTTATCCGCCCACTCATCAATACATATAGTTGTTGTCTTTTCTGACTGAAGATTCATACAAATTCCATGATTTTCAGACCTTCGCACAGAAAAACATGTTTTCCTCTCTCTTTTTTCATTCCCTATGCGCTAATTGGTTTGCTCCGAGTCACTTTTTTGGAAGAAACAGCTTTAGTCAAAACCAAAACCAACATGTTTTGTGTGAACGAATGATGCGAATGCCTTTAACTTGAATGCAATTGCATATTTAAAACTTGGCGAAGAACTTGCCATAATCTCTTCCGATCAAAAAGTTGAGAGTGTGTTGTTCGGGGTGAACGCAGAGTGGACATAGAGAAAAATCTCCTCGAGCAACCGAACGAACGTTATGTGTCTTCTTGAGAGAAAGAGCCCACACACAGCTGTTCAGAGCAAAAGGAAAAGAGCCTCTGGCTTATCTTGTTGGTGTCTTCAGAAACTTTTTTTCGCAATTTTTATAAATACATTTCTTCTTTGGAGTGGCTCTTCATTTTCCAGTTTGTAAAAAACGTCATGATGATGCCGATTCTCTCTAGGGGTGTGATATTTCAAACAAAATGGTGAATCAGCATTTGCATTTTGCCGTTACCGAAATTCGAGCTGTTTCTGTGTTTTTCTACATATCTTTCTAGTTTCCAATCTTTCTTCCCTCCTCCCACCTGTTTTTTTCGTTCCATCACAGAACACGGTCTCGTCTTTTCAAATAAGAACGAAACGAGTGCAAATGGAGTTCTGCACTGTTTATTGTGGAAAGCTATACCAATAGCCATAACTGTATTTGCTCTCGAAAATATATCAAAACCAATCAGCGTTCACTTGACAAACCATGTCAAGTCGGCACACACACTTTTTTCACTTTTTTTCTCTTGACACTTTCTATGACCACCAACAAAGCCAATAATCCATGGTGTTGGAATAATCTATGGAATAGAAAAAACCATAAGACTTTGGTTGGCCAGTCCCTATTTCTTGTTTCTTTTCTGGTTGCTTCTTTTTTTTGGTAAGAAAAGTTTAGAGCGGCGGTTGTAGAGAAAGATGGCAAGAAAGGCGAGAACAGCAAAGTGACGCCTTCTCGCAATCGGTGAAAAGGCTTTATTCTGTGGAGCAACGTTTTGTTGCAAGTGCCTCGCTTGCTCTTTTCTTCTTCTTTTCTTTCCCCATTTGCACATTTCAACACGCACAGTAGAGTAACGTGAGTTGCAATAAGAAAGAGATATGCAAGGGCGAGACACAGAGAGACTTAGAGGTCCTTTCCGAATATATTTCATTTTGAGAGCAAGCTAACTGAGCCACTCCCCCCTACACTATTACTATTCCTTTCTTGTTGGTCCGAATGCTCTCTTTTGTGTGCTTCATCATGTTTTCTTATTCTAGACATTTTATTCAATTCTGACTTATTTTCAGATGGGTGGTGTAATATCCTTCATTTCATTGCGACATCATAATGAGAGTCACATGGTTCCGAGTAAACAGGTGAGAATTAGATATTCGCTCTATAAATACATATTCTCCATAATCCACTCGATTATTTAGGTTCGTACAAGGAATGGTGTTGTTGAAGGGTTCAGAATCAAAATTGACGATGAGAAAGAAGTCGACTTGTATCTCGGAATACCATTCGCCAAACCACCAATCGGCAACCTACGTTTCAAGAATCCAGAGCACACGGAAGACTGGGATGGTGTCCGGAAATGTGTTCGATTTGGACCAAGAGCCCCACAAGCCGACTTCTTTTGGGAGAGGTTCACCCTTGGGGTCGGAAAAAGTGAAGATTGCTTATATTTGAACGTCTTCTCGCCCACATGGAAAGCAGAAGAAGTTACTAATGGGGTATGTTGTGTTTTGAACTCTTTCTACAAGTGATAATATGATTTCAGCTTCATCCAGTTATGGTCTACGTGCACGGGGGTGGTTTTTTGATTGATTCAGCGGTGAAGTACGGAGACGAAGGAATTGCTAAGTGAGTTTTGTTGCAATGTTATAGAGTTACTTGTTGAGAGTATGTAATAGAAACACCATGTTACACTCTACTGGCTAGCGTGTAGTATTTTTAAACAGACTCAATTGCTCTTGAGCTTTGAGACCACTACATGTGCTTACGAAGCACCAGAATTTTCTTGAAGTCCAAACAAAAAGGAAAAGGACGAATGCACTTTCAGAAATATATTTCCCAATTTTCTTTCAGATATCTATGCCGTCATGGAGTGGTTGTCGTCACAATTCAATATAGATTGGGCCTTCTCGGATTTTTTTCCACCGGCGATCAAGTTTGTCCAGGGAACTTGGGGTTGTGGGATATGACAATGGCTTTGCAATGGGTTCGCGACAATGTTCATGCTTTCGGAGGAGACCCGAGAAAAGTGACAGTTTTTGGACAGAGTGCAGGAGGTGTTAGTGTGGATTTACTGGCACTTAGTCCACATTCGAGAGGTTAGTATCTCATTCAATATGTGTTCAACAGTTCTTCAAATCTCTTATAGCTTATACTTAAACTTTTGGATTTGTTCGTGATTTTTAATGACAAGGATTTGTATTTTCAAACTTCTGTTCGAAAACCTATTTCCAAAAAGCCAAAATACGTGATTTCACCTATTTTCAGAACTTTTTCATCAAGTGGTTCCAATGGCCGGAAATGGTGAATGTGAATGGAGTACCGTGGGAAAAGACAGGCTGTTCAATGCTTGCAGAGATTTTGCTTACAGGAAGTGTTGGGACGAAAAACAAGAAAAAGGTTGGTTTTTGCTTGTTCTATGTTGTTTCAAACTTCATCGGAATGTGTTATATCAACAGATACAGTTTTTGTTATTGCAATACCAGTTTCAGATGAAAACGCCAGTGAGAGCATGCTTGCATTCCTTCGAACAAAGAAAGACAAAGAGTTTGAGAAAAGATTGCTCACTAGAAAAGGTGTTGACGTTTCAAAAATCGGACTCGATTTGGCACCAGTCATCGGAAGCAAGCCGAGTGATTTCCTTCCAAAGAGTATTGAAGAACTGAGAAAGGAAGCCCCGAAAAAGAATATAATGGTCGGCACCTGTGAACACGAAGGGCTGCTCTTTGGTACATCAAAAAAACTAAAACTGAGAGATTCATAAGATATTTTCAGCTAGTCTCGGGCCAAGCAACTTTGATGAGAAAGGAATCGACAAGTTGTTGGCACTCTTGATCACTGAAGAGAATCATGAAGACTTTGAAGATTTGAGGAAAGAAGCTAAGCAAATGTATTTGAAGAAAGATTCAGAAGATGAGGATGATAAGGTAGCTGCAGCAAAAGGATATATTAAGGTACTGTCAATTGAGAACGTTTTTAGAACACATTTTGAGTTTCAGTTGTACAGCGACTTATTCGTGAATAATGGAACTTACAACTATGCAGAGAAGATGACAAAACTTGGAAACAAAGTTTACATGTACTCATTCGATTACTGTAATCCCAGAAGTTTTGGAATCCTCTCCCTTCGTGCTCCATTCAGAGGTATTATTGTAAACTAGGCTAGATTCTTACAAAAATGGTATATTTCAGCAGCCACTCACTGTACGGAACTGGCATACATTTTTGGAGTATCAATTGTGTTCAATTACAAGTACAATGAATCTGACAAAACGATGCTTGACTTGATGACGAGAATGTGGACAAATTTCGCAAAATATGGGTACGTAGTCTTGATAATCGGAACTAATTAACACTATTATTTTGCAGAAACCCAAATGGTCAGTATGAGGACTCCACAGTTTTTGATTTCAAATGGGAACCGACCAATAAAGAACAGTTGACCCAGTTTTTGGCTATCAATGAGAAGAAATGCGAGATGCAGACAGTTTATCAAGACAACAGAGCAGAGTTCTGGAAGAAAATCAAAATCAGTTCAAAGAATGTATAATTTCTTAAACCAGTATATACTCATATTGTCTATTTTTAAACTGATACTTATAGTTGTGACTCATTTACAGCTAATCCTTGATCTTATTTTTCCAGACATCCGGGTCATTATCTCACGTAGTTTTAGAAACATCTCTCATCTATTTTGTTTTGTTTCGAAGCATGTAGTTGTTTTGTTTGGACGGGTTTATATTGATTCATTATTAGTTTTAAATGTGGATTCACACTCTTTTTGATTGCAATAAATATTTTGGGAAAGTTCATTGTATACTGTCAGAAAAAAATTGAAACATTTCTTGAGAAGATCGAAAGATTGCAATAGTTGGGTCACTGCTTAGTGAACTTTCAGAACGTTATGATTGATTGCTACTTAAGAATGGAATTTGATCAAACATCATATTCTAATCTTTTGTTATTTTTCAAAGATGAAATGTTTCCTAAATATAAATAGAGATTCAACTTCTGAGAAAATTCAACTTCTGAGAAAAACGCGTTGTAAAAGTTTTTATCTGGCTTCTATTTGAAATGATCCATGATTCTGGTTTTGCAAACTCCTCTTCCTTTTATCAGAACAAGCTGATTCAGTTTCAATGAATTTTTTCATAGCTTTCATAACAAAAGAACTTCATCAAAGTTAATTTTAATTTTGTGTTCTGCCAGTTAGAATCATGTATAGAACCTTGTCTGATGAGCATTTTTTGTATTTTGATAATAAAACTAACTTGGAATGTACTTTATTTGCCCCCCCCTAAAGTACCGATTTTTTTTGCTCATTCGATGAGTTTTGCAAAGGATATACACACCACAAAGGGTTTTCCTGTGACGTAACCTGGTTTTGAAAAATTAAGATTTTTCGAAAAAAAAATTTTTTTCGAAAATTTTTAAAATCACTTTTTTTGCTAACTAGATGTAAGATTGAGAAAAGGGACTATAACATAAATGTAGCAAATTTCATGGGCTTTCAGAATAAAAATTGAATGTGTAAAAAGAATGTTTTTGTGTGTGAAATTTTCAAAAAACTGACTCCAACTCAAAATTTCAAAAATTTCAAACCGTTCTAAAAAAGTTTAACGGGATTATTTGTTTTTTTCCTTTTGAGTCTGAAAAGTGCAAAAGGTGTATTTTATTGTCGTGTAAAAAAATTAGGGGTGCCCGCCATTTACGAGAGAAATTTCCATTTGAATGCTTTTTCAGTAATCAAAAAGGACCTGTAAGATATGAGGTCAGATCTCTAATAAGACATTCATTTTAATAAAATTTCGAATAAATTTCAATTTTTGATAATGCATTGTTAATTTTCTAATAGTCGTGGTGCGATCCTGGCAACTTTCCTTTTCACAAAATTCCTTGAAAAATCATTAATATTCAATATTTTGAAACTTCAAACACTCATAACTTCTTCAAAACTGTGAGCAAAGGCTGACACTTTGTGAAAAACTTTTAAATTGTGCTTTTGTTAGAAAAAATTAGTTTTGGGCTATTTTTAGACAAAATGATTTTTTTCAATTTTTCATAAGGGGGGACCACATGAAATTTCGGCTATAAATGGAAAAAAATTTTTTTCTAAAAACGGCCCAACACTGGTTTTTTTTGCTTTGAAGCTTGAATTATCTGCCAAGACAATTTTTGGCCGTTTTTAGAAAAAAATTTTTTTCCATTTATAGCCGAAATTTCATGTGGTCCCCCTTATGAAAAATTGAAAAAATCATTTTGTCTAAAAATAGCCCAAAACTAATTTTTTCTAACAAAAGCACAATTTAAAAGTTTTTCACAAAGTGTCAGCCTTTTGCTCACAGTTTTGAAGAAGTTATGAGTGTTTGAAGTTTCAAAATATTGAATATTAATGATTTTTCAAGGAATTTTGTGAAAAGGAAAGTTGCCAGGATCGCACCACGACTATTAGAAAATTAACAATGCATTATCAAAAATTGAAATTTATTCGAAATTTTATTAAAATGAATGTCTTATTAGAGATCTGACCTCATATCTTACAGGTCCTTTTTGATTACTGAAAAAAGCATTCAAATGGAAATTTCTCTCGTAAATGGCGGGCACCCCCCTAATTTTTTTACACGACAATAAAATACACCTTTTGCACTTTTCAGACTCAAAAGGAAAAAAACAAATAATCCCGTTAAACTTTTTTAGAACGGTTTGAAATTTTTGAAATTTTGAGTTGGAGTCAGTTTTTTGAAAATTTCACACACAAAAACATTCTTTTTTTACACATTCAATTTTTATTCTGAAAGCCCATGAAATTTGCTACATTTATGTTATAGTCCCTTTTTCTCAATCTTACATCTAGTTAGCAAAAAAAGTGATTTTAAAAAATTTTCGAAAAAAATTTTTTTTTTCGAAAAATCTTAATTTTTCAAAAACCAGGTTACGTCACAGGAAAACCCTTTGTGGTGTGTATATCCTTTGCAAAACTCATCGAATGAGCAAAAAAAATCGGTACTTTAGGGGGGGCAAATAAAGTACATTCCAAGTAAGAACTGGATCTTTCATCTGCTCCTTACATGATTTGAAGTATAAGTTAGCACCTAAAACATTAGTTCAGTTCATAATTTTGTTATTTTTCACATTTCGGTCTTCGGTGTATATGAATAGTTGAACAGGGAAATTCTAAGAAAGGTACCACCAAAACACGAATCACAACACCCTTTTTGAAATTCAAATATTTTCCAACGTGTGTCCGAGAAGTAACAAAGTTT
This sequence comes from Caenorhabditis latens, assembly GCA_002259235.3. Classification (NCBI taxonomy): domain Eukaryota; kingdom Metazoa; phylum Nematoda; class Chromadorea; order Rhabditida; family Rhabditidae; genus Caenorhabditis; species Caenorhabditis latens. The sequence goes on along the minus strand of CM056097.1, from coordinate 13,660,968 downwards.
ACATAAATAGGCTAAAATCTTATTATTCTCTCACTCTTCCAACCGTCCTCTTCATTTTTCCCATTTTCAGTCTACACACGTCTTTTTTCTGTTCAGACAGACGTTTACGTTAAATTCTTGTCATTGAGACATATGAACTGGAAGTCTCAAAAAAAAAGAGATTTCTGTTTGAGCCGGTCGGGATTAATTGTGTTGAGCATTTTGTTGTCTTGTGTGATGAGCTGAGAGTTTATTTCGTTTTGCTCACTCCGTGACGATAAAAATAGATTAATGGCAACATAGATGCACGGAACATGTGGCGACTGACCTCCTCGATCTTGTCAGATCGCGCTTAGTTTTTTGATGTGTTAAACAAGAGTCGTTCTTCGCAACGACGATTTGTCAATCAGATCCAATGTATGTTATCTTTCCATGTTCTGATATCTGATATATTGTTGAAAATCCACTGATTGATGAATTCTTCTTCAGTTTCGTTCTGCGTCATAATTATAGAAGTTGCATTCAAATTAGAAGCTAATTTCAAAACTACGCATGTAATATGAGAACCAGTGGCTCCAAAGTGGTTCAAAAACTCCGAAAGCTGGTTTGAAAAAAAACAATTCTCATCTTCCTCGCAAAACGAGTAAAACATTTTTTTCCAGCTAGCCCCAATTACTTCAGACCTGCCCAGGCATCTTCCTTTTCCAGATCTCACTTTTTCATTCCGTTTTTTTGGTTGTAGATGTTTCGTGGAAATTTTAAACCCTTGACCTTTATTGGTTGTTATTTATTTATTTAATTTTTGCTAACAAACTTTTGTCTTGTTGACTTCATTCAAGTTTCGAATTAAGAATGGCCGTTCTTCAGTTGCTCAATTCTAATTGTTCTATTTCCTATATCAAATGGAACATGGAATGAACATCTTCTCCCTCATCATCAAAAATGTTTTCAGGGTTCACTAATCCGTCGAAAAGAAAAGAGAATCGTACATCCCATTTTTCAACTTGTCTCCTCATCCTCTCATCCTCTATTGTCCATATTCACTAATCCATGTTGTTTTATTTTCTGAGAATCTATATATTTTCTCCCTCTCATTTTTCTTCCTTAACCGATATGTGTACTCGTGCCAAACTCGTGCTAGTTTGAGTAAACGCTCGTTTATTTTCTTGATCCTTTCTAATATAACTGCAAGTAACGACAAGGAACAAGTGATGCCTTCATCATTATTGAAATTTCCGTAGCCTCAAGCGAAAACCGCTCGTCTAAAAAACAAACTCGACATCCACATCCTTCGTCTCTTTTTCGACCGAAAGAGCTCTTCTATCCAAGTTGGGAACCATGTAAATTGGTCTCCAAATACAAATTTCCTACTTTTCTACGCAACTTCTCCGAGTGATTGTCAAATGGGACCCGCTCTTCTCGGCCTTCTCACAAAAACTTTTTTCTTCATCTTCCTATCGAAACAACGACGAGTGCAGTGTTGTGGAGTGCGTGTGCAAGTTAAAAATAGCATTGTGTGGATCTATTTTGAGCGTCGTCTCACGCAACTAGTTTATCGGTTCGTTCTTCCTGACCGGCTATCACAATAGGGGAAAAGGCACTTGGCTAGTGTTTGAGTTGAAAATCTTGTTAGGACAAAAAGATGTTTACGAACTCTGAGATGCTAAAAATCCACTTCTTCAAGCCACTAATCCACACGTTTCGGAGAATTTCGAAATCAGAAGTTTCTATTTTCCATTATCCATTTTCCACTTCAAACTGGTTTCCTGCTTTTTTAAGTGCTCTTCCTTTTCGAAAACTGTGATAGCTCATAGAAAGTAACAAACGAGAGAAAATACGTCTGTTAATATTTAGCCATGTCCATTCGAATACCTCAAGCATTCTATTATGCAACCAACTAATAACCCGGAATTGCAGTAACTCATCCGGCTTAATTAAATTTATCAATTTCTTCTGCCCGCTCTCTTTTCATATGTCTTTCATAATTTCCGTCATATAGGTCCAATGATGTCTCTTTTTTTCTCTTCCATATCTGTTTTTGTGTTCTTCTATTATCGATCTACAACTTGCTTACTGTGACGTCGGGAACACTCCGGAAACCGGTGACGTGTGACACAAGCCATGTATCCATCCATTCTCCAACTCTTTTCTTTCCTTTCCTCGGACACTCAGATGAGTAGAAGAAGAGTAAGGAGAAAAAACTTTGATCTAGGCGCTTCTTTTAATATACATTTTCTAGTGCCTCACAAGTTCTCATCACTTTTCTTTTGCTTTAGTGCAAACTTCGTTGTTCTCAAAAGATGTCTCACTTTTCTTGTCAGCTCCATCCATTTTTTGTTGATATAATGCTTACTAGGATATTCTAATGTGATGAGTAATTCCTTGTTTCTAACAGCAGTGTGCACCTACTATGATAACTTTCACAAATTATTTTCGATCACCATACATACGTTTCTCGAAAAATGGTTTCATGTTTTCCGTAACAAGTACTTTGCATAAAAGTACAGCTCACAACTTAAAATGTCAATATTCAAAAGTACAAATTTGATTCATTGGGGACTTCGAGAACAAAACAGTAGGAACTAATGAGTGCAATTTACTCTGATTCAGAGTTGCTCTAGCGGATTAATTCTATCACACTGATTCACCATAGCCGCTCCGAGTGTCTGGAAGCTTTCGAGCGTTGCTAGTTTTTACTAGGCGCATTTCAAACTTTTTTTTGAAAATCATAAGGTTTATCACCTTTCTTTTTTTTTGAGAATCAAGATTTTAAAGCAATCATTCAATTCATCTCTGATTATCGATTCGAAATAGTTCTGTTTGAGTTCATTTTTTGCTGTATCTTTAAATATTCTCATGATTCAAAAAATCCAAAGTACTCAACTTTCGCTTCGAATTACTTCATAAAATATTTGTTAGAGTTCTGAATATGTTATTTTCAGAGCGAAGTGCTTTCCAACTTTCAAAATCTTGTTTACCCTCCAAATAAAGCTTTTAATGGTTTTTCCCGGCTATCACTTCCTGTACTTTTTTCATCATTTGTCACAATTTTATATGTCTAGCTCCTCGTTTTTTCTCTTTCTTCATCATCAAAAAGAACCAGCTTGTGAACCAGTATAAGTTCGGTTTGTATCTTCTCTCGCTCTCCAGTTACCCAACAAATGTTGCCTCATGCACGCTCCCTTTTTTCTGTGTCTTTTCTCTTCCCAATTCCACATTTTTGGCACAAATCCAAAAAATTAGTCTCCAGGGGCGCGCAGTGCCTCATTTTATTCCACCCTCTACCCTAAAATAACATCTATGTAGAAAGTGTGTGCAGTTTTTGGCTCACTGTTTTTCTTTTCAACAACTTCTGGAAACAGAAACAAAACTATGTTGAGTGGATTCTTCATCGGAACTTTGTTCGGAATGTTTTTTTGCCTTCAGTGTTTGTTTCGAGAGTTTTTTGCAAAACATAGTTTGATTCCCGGGCTTGCTTACTGTAACTCTTGAGTTTGCACGTCCCATCTCATATTCCTCTCACATTTGGAATATCCAGATTTCTGAACACTTTCAGTCTGTCACAAGCTGTCCTTGTCAGAATGCATATTCAGACGAAAGAGAACAATTGTTTTTCAGCATTATGAAATTACCATATTTTCCGATTGCTTTTTCATTGTTCCACTCAAATATATCTGTCACAAGCTTCAACGATCTAGTCAACAGATTTCTAGGTGCTTTTTGACGTTTTGGTTCCGGTTTTGCGCTTTGAATATGTCGCCTTTTCTCAATTTCTGATTGAAAATGTTTGATGAAGTGGTCATGAATAAAATAGAAATCACTCTCGTTCGACGCGTGTCGATTTGAACCCAACGGGGGATTGATGCTTTTTCCGAGTTTGACAAGGCATGTCAAAAGCAAAACTCGACAGCCATTCTTTTTTGATTTATTTTCCTTTGTATTTGCCACTTCCAACTATGACCTATCAGCAGAACGATTGTTGTTTTTAAAATATCATTCTTGTGAAATCCCTAGCATCCACAAAGTGAAGTGGTACCCACACGTCTATTATTCATCTCTCATAATTTTTCTATTTGTTTGAAGTTCCTTGTTCATTTTATTATTCTGCTCTCACACCCTCTACGAATATCATTTTCTTGAAATATTCATAAGTATCTGCCTTCAGAACAGTTTTTCAGAATCTTTCCAGGTTTCCAGCTGGATTTCTTTCCTGTAAAATATATATTCTGATGAGAGAGAGAGAACAAAAACATGTATCCGTTAGAGTATGTCAGAATCATTATTCAGAATAAAAACTACGCATTTCTAACTACTACTCACTACTCAATTTAATTCCAAAAAAATGAACATGAAAACGCGAGGGAGGGGGCGAGCAAATATCTTGCATCACTATCTATCCTTCTTCATCCAATTAATTTTGTTCAGTCTCATTCAGTAGTAATCTATAGTGTAGTCTGGTACCCAATCAAGCTGGCAAAAATGTCTGGGTCATACAGCCCTTCTCAAATGAATCATTTTCTTCATTTAATATGCATCTTGTTTTGATGTGGAGAGCCAAAACATTTCATCAAGTCTAGAACGGCAACTATCTGACAGGGCACTGGAAAATGATTTGTTTTTTTCAGATTCCGAGAGCAGTCAATTGTGTTTTCTTTCTAATAGATTGGTTAGACTTGTGAATTATTTTGGTCATGTTCAATCAAGTTTTTAATCAAGCATTTCCAATAACCCATTCGCTTTGGTTCCTTATCTAGAACACACCGGACATTTCTATTTTGAGACGAAGGAACTTGATATAAATAGTCGAGAGTTTCAGTACTAGTCGATTAAACTTTTATAGTTGTTTTTCCGTGTAGTCTTCTAGAGGATTCCTCGCAATACAGTTTTAGTCACGTTTCCCAAATATGTTCTTGTTTTCCAAGTCTGCCATATATTGGTCCACTGGTCCATTTCTATCTCTAATTAGTCAACATCCACATGCATTTTACTGAATTATGTTTTATGCGTTTTCTTCTTTTTTGAAAGACGGAACGTGCATAGATAATTACAAAAATGCCATAACGCTTGTCTGCCTTTTTTCCTTCCTTTTTTCTATTTCTATTTAATGGACGTTTAATGATGGGATTGTTGAATGTTGCCCAGATACCATAATGGGAATGTTATGAACATTTTGTCTACACTTCTATTCATTTAAAATACTAGCAGGCTATTCTTCTTCATCGCAAAAAGAAAAGAGTGGGTTGGTTTTGATATGACAAAAAACTCAATATTTGCTTCTCAAACTGTTGTCAAATTGCGGAAGCTCAAGAAGCGGCACGCTTTCAGATGATGTTATGTGTTTGTTATATGAGTGTTGATACTCGAGTTCTTCGAAGCTCTGGGGACCAATTCGACAGGCTGCCTAGTTTCTTTTTTTAGTGCCTTTTGCTTGTCTTGAAGCTATTCGTTCTCAATTGTCCGCTCTTTTTTACTCAACGAGGAAGCATTGGGACCAGTTGGATTATGCGATGTGATACAACTAGACATCAATCACTCCCCATTTTTTTGTCAGAGGGTAATTATTGTCTCAAGTTAGAAAAGAAAAATGGAGAAAACGTGCAAGAATCATTGTAACCCATTCCCATTTCATGACTCTTGACTATATACTATACCAAACCATGATGCCACTGCTCGGGGGTGTCTAAAAACAGGAAAAAACAACACTACACAATTTTGAGGTTTGTTGCCCTCTCAGTTCAACATGAACTTGTGTTCCTGTTTTGGACACTCCCGAAAAAACACCAAACTTTCCATTTCGAGAGAAATTTTTGTCTCGTGACAATTCTTAATATCTCGGTTTTCAATTCCCTTGATGTCGTTGTTTTTTTTTTACAAAATAAGTTTTTAACTTTTCAGCTCCCTTCTCAACTCTGAGTGTTTTTGTTTTTTCATCCATCAAACTATTTGACACACATTTTTGTTTTTCAAAAAATTATAACTTTTTCGAACATCCTAGTATTTTCATTTCCGTTGTCTTCATGCAAAACTGAATATCCTTCCGGTTTGAGAACTTTCAGACTATACACTTTTGAACTTTTATATGAAAATATGTGATCTTTCCTTTAAAGTTCAGTACGTAGATATATTAGATGATTGATGACAACGTCATTGTCTAGATCTGACTTTCTCGAAACGTAGGTTCTAGATTAGTGACCTTTACTTGATTAATCATTAAGCTAACATCATATTCCTATTTATACCCTAAACCTCATATCAATATTGTGAGAATTCTAATTTGGTATAATCCATTGTGTACAACATTCATATCTTTATGTTTGAACCCACGCTTGACAATGAATTGCAAATCAGCTTGGCTGGCATGTCTGAGAAACGGAAGTAACACACTACAATGAATTACATTCAGAGTGACTCAAGTCGTCGGGTGCAGCCAGGTAATCCAAAGGGTAAAGTATGTCGGTGCAAAGTTATATCAGGTTTCAAGCTCGTCATAATTGCGGAAAATCCGGAGGGAGATGTCCGAAAATGGCAACAAAAGTGTGCCTTTGTCTGTCTATCGTCAGCTAACACCGCTTCGTCAATGTCAGCCCAAACGCTTGCTGTCCGTCGCTTTTTTATAGTTGGTCTTCCTCTATCTGTCCCGACGAAAAATGTTTCTCGAGCCCCTCGCTCTCGATTGTATCTATTCTATTACCTTTTTTCGTGGTCAAGCACTTTGTGAACACGAAATAGGATGGAAGAGAGGAGAATGATGGACCCGTCGACCCAGCGGGGCCCCTGGCATGAAACAAACTTCGTCATTTTTCGATTGCCTTCGTCCGAATTGAATTCTCCTTTTTCCGAGTTTTCGTCGGGGTGTGTGTTCCGAGAAAACCTTCTTTTTATCCATTGTCGACAGTTGCCTGCTTGGACTCGTAATGCGAGAAAAGAAGAAGAAAAAAGATATCATGGAATTCGTCTTGGCAAGTAATAAACACAAGAACTGAACTTTCCTCTGTCATAAACTTTCTTCTCGAAACCTTATCCTCCTCGACATTCCATAACTTTCATTACTACACTTTGAGCGTTTTGTTCATTTGATCATTGGAGAATGTTTCGGTTTGTTTATGAGGTTTTTTTTGAGATACTTGTCATTATTGAAACACCACACTACCAATTTTTGAGTTCCGATTTGCGCTCACGTATTGAGTTATTAGAAAAAAAACTTAATGAAAACTTCTAAACCTGAATGATCAGGACTCTGAGTGTGCGGAGAGTAGTTATTTTTGAATATTTTAATAAAGTGGATGTTTGCTCAGTGGGAGGTCAAAGAGTTGGGTACCGATGAATCTGTGTCTGAATAGTTGACATTCATCGGTCCTAACGGAGTCATCAAACTCCAGAATCGAAATTCTGAAAATGTCGCTCTATCCTTATAGTGAGAACGAAAACAATTCTGCATAACAAGCAAACGATAAGTTGTTTTCTGAAAAAGGGGCACCTTTTCTAGAAATGAACAAGAAAAGTGTGAAAACTTCACAGGAGATTTTATCTTTGGTCTCTTCCTAAAAGTTTACAACACCTTCTTTTGGTTTGTAAACATGGGAACAAGACTTCAATTGACTTTTCTCTTTCTTTTTTCTATTCAATTTCATTTTTCTCACAAATTGGTTCACCTTTTCAAACATTTAATACACTTTTTCCCCTTTTTTGCCACAAAAGTTCAAAATGCTATTAAATATGAATAGCAGTGGCGGTTCGTGCTTCCTCTCTTGGCTCCCGGCCTTCTCGATTGCCCCCAACTCCCAGTCCTTTTCCCATTTTTATTGTATTGGTCATTCACCTCCGAAATGCAACTTTTTCGCCTTTTCTCATCCAATTCTTCATCCATTCCGGGGGGCGACGACAACTACGTGTTTCTTTGCGCCCCGTCTCTTCCCTACTTTTATTCGCCATACGGGCCCGTGTCCTCTTCTTCATTCAACATCTTATAGATGCGCTCCGTGAAAAAAGACGGCGAAGAAGAAGAGGGTTGCTCCGCCCCCAATTCGTGCCGTCATTTAGTTAGGTTGTGTGCTACCCTATTCTCCTGTGCTAATTTTTTTCTAGTTGCTTTTCTTCCCCTATCAACAAACTCGAGATTACTTCTAAATTAACGTGTTGTCTTGTTCCGCATATGACTTAATTCTTTCTCGCCATGTTTTGTCAATTGAAGTTACGATTTCAGGCTGTAAAACCCCTTCCTTATCCTCGAGAAAACATCAATACTGAAAGAAAAACTTTCCATCAGCGACCCCTAGACAGGAAAAGTAATCACTTCCTCTCAGGTCGACTATCCATTCACCACTCCGAGTTGACCTTTCTCTTCTTTTTGATTTTTGCTCGGAGATTTGAGAAGGCTCTTCTCCCTCTTCTCTTATTTGATTCTCAATCTCATTTGTACATAAAATTTGAGGTTCTTGTTCTCTCGTATAGTCGTTTAAGGTGCATTTGGCCTAGTTTTGACGCGAGCTCCTTGGAAACGTACGAAAATGATTTTCGTAACCACTAATTAGTAGGTTGTGAGCTGATGTTGTGGTCAACTTTTCATATTTTTCCCCCAAAACCAAACACTACTAAAGATATGGAGATGTCAGTTCCTTCTTGTCGTTTCCATATTTTGTTGTGTCCAAAATATATTCAATGCGTCTCCACATTTTGAATGAGAATAACTGGAAATTCAGCACTAAACCGTTTCCTCATCTTTAGGTTACCCTCGGCAGAGCGATGCCCCCGTTCCGTTTTGATGCATAGATTAAGAGTCGGACTTGCTGCTCTCGAATGTTAATTGACCCTAGAAAAACGCTTTCTGCAATTTTTTCTTTCTTCTTCTTCAGTTTCGTTTAGCTTCCTCTTCCTCGTCAGCGTTAAGTCAGCAAGTTTCTTTATAGAAAGTTCATGAACCATAACACCAAAATAATAGCAATAGGTACTATAGATTTGTCAAAAACAATAACGAACGTATTGGACCATCGAATCATTCTCCCTTCAGAATTTGAACATTTCGTTTGATCACGGCGTTCCAGAAGTTGAGAAGATGAGGGGGTCATATGAATCAGTAATGAGTAGTTATTATTCAGAGTAGGCTCGAATGAATAGTTATTAGATGTCACTATTCACTTGTAAACGGAGATAAAAAAGCGATGAACAAACGACCCACATTTCTTATTTTTTTGACGCAGTGTATAACTGAAATTGACGTCGGAGTTCTGTGATATTGTGAAGTAAAAATCGAGAAAACGTGTCGACGTGAAAATGTAGAGAAGGAAATCGAAGACAAGGAGAAAAACGAGAAGTAAATTAGTCTGAATCCGTCTCTTACTCGAACGATCGTATTATTTTGATGTCACTTTTCTATTCTTTACTGGTGTCTCTTAAAGTGTCTAATTATATTTATATAGATTTCTTCGATAACCTTCATTAACCTAACCTCTAAAACTTCTTTCTTTGCTCTATGATCTTCTTTCTATTTCTCAATGTTCCCAATTTCAGAAATTCGATGAACGAAGTGACATGGCCCTTGCTCGGACTTTTCTCCATCTTGATCATCTTGGCTCTATTCGGTAACCTGCTAGTCTGTGCTGCCATATTATGGGACCGATCACTACGGAAGCAGCCAGAGAATCTGTTCTTGGTATCACTAGCAGTCTCAGATTTGTTGGTATCAGTGTTGGTGAGTGGAAGGACTAATGGTCGAACATCGTCAAAGTTAGCACCTGTCTATCAAGTAACCACACATAAACCATTTTTCCACAGGATACTTGTTCTATGTTTTAGTCAAACTAGAAAATAACCCTGAGTATTTTGAGAGCCTAGGATACAAGAATGTCCCGAGAAGGATGCCTTAAATCTAATTTGAGCGTATTGTTGCTGGAGATAGCTCCGAATAGAAGTGGCACACTTTATGTTGAGATACACGGAAGTTAGTCGTTTATCCTAGCGGTGACGAGGATCTAGTATGGTGAACTGTTTTTCCAGGTGTAATCAAGGTTTCTGAACTTTCAGAGCATTTGTTTCTCACAGTCTCACCACAAAAATATCGAAAACTCAATTTTAATTTCCTTTGGATATAGTGTAGTGTCAAATTCAACATATCCGGTAGCATTTTTTATTGCGCAGTGAGCGTAGCGGAAAGAGTCAAATGGGTCGAGTCACACTTTCTGTTGATTAAATTGCACCTAGACCTTGCTCTCTTTTTTTGATGAATCTCACTAGACACGCGAAGATGCTCCGAAAGAAATGCTGACATCTAAAAATGGAAACAAGGATGCAGGGTTTTCGTTCAAACAAATGAAAGGGTATTTTTGGCTCTGCAAATTAAAAAGTTTTCAGGTTATGGTGTTTGCTGCAGTGAATGATATATTGGGGTACTGGCCGTTTGGTCAATTCTACTGTCAGTTTTGGATCAGTTTTGACATCACTACCTGCACAGCTAGCATTTTGAATCTTTGTGCAATTTCTCTGGATAGATATTGGCATATCAGTAGACCGATGGTCTATATAAGGTTTGTCCGCATTAGTTGGACACTCAACATCACTTAATACATTCAGATATTGTAACCGCCGTCGGATCAATTATGTGATTGTATTGGTTTGGCTGATATCTGCCGGCATCGGAGCAGCCCCTCTTGGATTTGACTTTGGATCGAAAGTCACTATCAATACGTTTGTATCCGTTGGTAGATGAATGAGCAACCTAACTTATTTCAGTCTCACGGGTCTACCAGTTTGTGAAATGAGACTACCACTACCCTATGCCATCTCCAGTTCAATGGCTTCATTTTTCCTGCCAGCCATGGTTATGGTTATCTTATACACAAAGCTATATCTGTACGCTCGCAAACATGTGAGAAGTATCAAAACTCAATTGCAACAAGCAACATCGTTCTTGATAATGCAACTTGCATCGGAAAAGATACGCGAGGTAATCATTCAGTTTTAATTTTTAGAAGCTCCAAGCAGAATAGTGCTCCAGATATAGATTTTTTTTCTCTTCCAACTGCCTGAGAGTTTGAAGACATTTTGCATTTTATTCCATTTTTTGATCATGCTCGATATTATATCTTTCCATGAATACAAGAAAAGGAGAGCCCTATCCCTCTAACACTTTTCGCAATCCACTTACATCGAATCCCTTTTTGGTTTTGCTTAATCCTAACAATTAACAGCCAGCTTATAGATAGAATGATCGCTTTTTGGGACCAGTCATATTTTGGATTTCATTGAATTTTCATTTGAACGTTTAGTGTTGGTCGCCTACCGCCTAAACCCCATTTTGAGTTTTTTCTCTTCAAACCACCCCAAATTCTTCTGAACCTTTCCAATAGAATGAAACTGATCCCCCGTTTTTCAAACTATACCTTCCTCTCCTGCATGCTTGTCCGCATGGCGTATCATTGTGCTTCCCAGGTAACGGCCGCAACTCTGAAGGGTGAAGCTCTCCTGCCTCCCGACTCGCCGGCTACCGAACGGACGACGATGACCGTCTCGAGGCACTACTCGCGTCGTTCGACCACAACGACAACAGCGACACCACGACGTGGAGACAATAAAACTAGTTCGCAGAATAAGGTTGAATCAGTGAGTTGTGTAGAAATTCCTCCCCCATTACCCCCCTGACCGTTTATTACCGTATACCATTACTGTCTACCATACCTAACATTCCCTGCAATTTCATGTTATTCACACTGGCACGGTTTTATTTTATACACTGCGTTCATTCTAAAATTTGTTGAGTTCTTTCATTTTTGAAACAGTTTTTTGATTTAAAGAAACCCTGCAGTGTAACCAGAGTGAATTTGAATTTGCAGTGACGTGCCTATTTATGTTAATATTTTGTTGAAATCTCCACATAGCATCTATGAGGACTATTACACTCCACTTTTTAGAACATCTGAAAAGTCACCATACCTATCTAGCAGTCTATACATAGTCACCTATCCATAGAAACTTAAAACTCTTCAAATAGAAAAAAAGCATTGATATTGCTCGTCAGCTACACTAATCAAGCTTTTTGAAGCTTTTTGCTCTTTGGTTTGAAATTCACACTTTGACACTATTTTCAATTCTTTTGATCGCCACCAAAACACACTATTTTGTCGAAGTGTGTATTTTTCGCTTTTCGCACTTCAATATCGTGTAATCTGTTCAGGAACACACACGTTTTCAGATTCGCTCTTCAATTTTCTCGAAACTCAATTTCTTATGTCCGGCTAGATTCAAGAATCAACGGTCACCACAAGATCCTCACACTCCGGCAGCTCATAATCGCTCAAACATCAGCGATCAAAAAGCGCGGTTAGAGACAGAAGTACGAATCGTCTCAAAATCAAATGTATCATTTTTCAGTCTCACACTCGGAGTTATTATGGGAACCTTCCTTGTCTGTTGGCTGCCGTTCTTTACTGTCAACATACTTCGAGCATGGCTACCCGAGATTTTCAGCTCAAAAACCATTATGGTATCAGATTCTTACTGATCTCAGAAAACTTTTCTATTCTATTTCACAGGCAGTTACATGGCTTGGATATGTAAACTCTTCAGCTAATCCCTTGATCTACAGTATTTTCAACAGAGACTTTAGAAGAGCATTCAAGAAGATTATTGTGAAAGTATTCGGGTGCTGTTGGGAAGAACCTGATCTCAATAAGTCAATGTAAGCACTTGTGTCGTAACATTTAGAATACAACATTTTTTAGCTCATCAAGATATGCTGCGCCTGACCAAATTGAGCGTCGTAGATCATGCACAAGATCGTCGGAATCTGCACATGACAACAATAATGATGCCAATGCAACTCGTTTGAATCTTCTGTCAAATAATAACGAGGAAACCATTCCTGAATGATTTTCTTTTTTTCGAAGAATTGCATGCTGCTGTATCTAGACAGTCATATAAATCTCTTATCTTACGGGGTGTTTTTGTTTAAATTTGGTCTCAATTTCCCACTGTTTTCTTTTATTTGTATTCTTGTCCCTGTGGTTCAACACATTTTAAATCAACGGGAACTGTGATGGCTCTGTATCGAAGTGTGATCAGAGTTGGTCTATCTTTTCATCCTTTGTCGTTTTTTTTTTTCGCTATTTCGCTGCTTCTCATTTTTATTAATAAACGATTGGGCTTTAAGAAGGATGTTTTGGAACCTCGAAATATCCAGACAATGGACAACCTACAGAAAATAGTATTTGAAGTACAGCTTTGTGACCACTAAGAATGCACTTTTAAAAAACTCAACACGGTTAGGTTTTTTTAGTAAGATAAACAACTTCACAGTTTCTATGAACCTCTAGCGACAGGTGCTATTTCTCCAAGAGCTCTAATTCTGTTCAGAGGCTTGTTATACCTTGTTTTCGATTTCATGCGAGTGGTGAAGGGCTGTCACTTGATCAGTGCTAAAGGCGGGCAGCATTCACTGATGTATCCCTTGGCAACGACTCCAAACGGAAGAGAGCAGAGCAAATATTCTCAAAGTCCACTTTATCTTTTCTGAGTATAGATGAAAGCTTTACTACTCTAGTCTGTTATTCTCTTGTTGTTATGTGTTCACAGTTCCAACAGTACTTTCCACACTCATGAAGAAGCGTTGAAAGACTATTGGTAGCTGGGAACAAATATTACAACAGTGTTGTTGATTTTGTTCAATGAACAGGTGACTTTCTTTGTAATTTTTCTAGTTTCTTGGTTTCTAACAAAAAATCCAGTAAATAGCATCTGCTTTCAAATTTCAGATTTCATATTGTAGCTGAACTTCAAAAAACATTTTTTATATGGAATCACTGTGTTTATCAATATTCGTTCTGACAATCAAATTTCGGCCAGTTTGCAGAGTAATTTGTGGTTTTTCAACAATTAGCACGTTCTCGCGGTTATTGTCCTGAACAAGCCATCTTCATCAATTTAAGCCATAAACTCACTATACTTGCCAGCGCAGAAACAGAGTGTTTCTAGTTTTATCGTCCTAGTTTCAGTGGCTCTATTTTATGAATATTTCTGTACCAGATATTCGACAAAATCTTGACTTTCTACAATTTTCCCAATAAGTGAATTTCTCCAGAACCAATAAGCAACACCCGCTTGGCCGTGCACTTACTTGAAACTTTAGAAACATTTTGCATTGGTCAGACTTCCTGATGTTGGTTGGCATGATTTAAATATAGACCCATTCATGCCTATTGTCTGAAAATGGGCGCAACGTGAGAAAACAATAATTACTACAGCGACGAAGTGTGTTTTCTTTTCACAGCTCGATCTTTACTCTTCATTCATGAGTTGGAAACGTTTTTGAAACAATGGCTTTATTCTTCTGATCGTTGTTTCGTCCCTTGCAAACTGAAAGTCAGTATCTCTTTTCCAAAAAAATGACTGAAAACTTGAAAAACAATCTGGTTCGTATTCAACTTGAACGGAAATGGAAATGCGTCTTAATCCCTTGTCTTCTCGAATCTTTTTCTTGTCTATAAACAGCAGTGTTTGAAATTGCATGAAAATGTTTTTGTTCCCATCAAAATATTTATTTCTAACTATCGAAATAGGAAGGAGACCAGAACATGGAAAGCGGTTTGATGGAAAATGAAGCAGTTATATAAACAGGAATGTAGAGGAGATTCGGAGATCTGTCAGGTCAAGTCAAGATGCATATTGTCTCCGGTTTTCACAAAGATTTGAAAATTATATGAATGATAACTAATCAAGTGACCCACAATGTTGAAAAATAATGAAGGAGCAGAAAATAAGCATGTATCCAGGAAGCGGTATATATAGATACTATGGATTGATGTGTATATCAAACATCGGTTCTATCAATTTTAAGGAGGGCGTCAGTTTTGAGAGGGCGAATATGTGTAATGATGAAGTTGACCAGCCACATCTCTCTAATGAGTTTTCTGAAGATATCAACTATTAATTTTCTGGAACAAGATTATTTGTATCTCACTTGATTTCAGCGTTGTATTTGTAGTAGATGAAAATTCTGATTGTGGACGAGAAAACAAAAAGATTGGATCCAACGTCACTTATGATTA
The DNA here is from genome assembly GCA_002259235.3 of Caenorhabditis latens. Taxonomy (NCBI): domain Eukaryota; kingdom Metazoa; phylum Nematoda; class Chromadorea; order Rhabditida; family Rhabditidae; genus Caenorhabditis; species Caenorhabditis latens. The sequence goes on along the minus strand of CM056097.1, from coordinate 13,645,954 downwards.
CGTAGAACGGTTTGAATCCTCCATTTTCCTCCTGCAAATTTACCCATTCATACTTTTACTCCTCGAATTTTTTTTTGTTGCGACATTCAGCAGCACGCACTACACTAAGCCCTTATGATGAATGTTTTAGTTACTTCGAGTCCTCGAGTGGTCACTTTTGCTCCAATTTTTCTATCGTCGACTACACTCACCATGATCCATTCTCGTCGGAAGGTCTCCAAACTGTAGAGAACGAAGTTGCAGAGATTACAAGCCAGATATGCAGAAATGATAACTACAGTGGTTTTGACTGCGCAACGAATTTTGTGTTGCTGCTCACGGATTTCTTGGGCGGCTTGAACACGGGCGGTGGTTGACTGGAAAATTTAAGGTTTACAACTTATCAGAGCTCTAGAGAAGCGAAAGAATTAATGCAAAACCAAAATTTGAAGCAAAAGAGAAAAATAGATTTGTATAAGGGGTTCAAAGCTGGTAACTCGGATAGAACTGAGGGTTTCAGCATGAGAAAGTCAAGCAAAGCGTTTGAAAGTCAATTTCTCTGAACATTTCAGGTAGAAATCGTGAGAACTAAAGGGAAATCAAGAAAATTGGTGATTATAGTGACTCTACAAAAGTTTGATATCTACAATATGTGATTGTTACCATCTCAATCTGGGGAACTTCTTCTTGTTGCATTTCAATACGTGCATCGTTACCCTGTTAGATTTAATTTTTCAAATCAGCTAAGCTGGAACAGCTATGTTTTAACATGTGTCAATTCTGGTCTTGTACCAAAATTTTCACTAATTGTTTTTTTTCTCTAGTGCAACTTTTTGTTCTACACCCTTTTCTGGAGTTCATCGTCCATCCCCTTAAAAATACGTGTATCTTCTCCACTCAATCCAGAAAAGATGTTTCTGTTGATTTAATTATCATTCCTGCCCACTCAAATTGGTTTGCCCTTGAGCAAAAATCTTCTTTCTTTTTCCCGTGCACATTCCTTGTTCTTGTTTTTTATCTCTATGAAATCATTAATACTCTAATAATTCAAAATGGGATCTATCGGATTTTATGGGTTAGTTGTAACTTAAAAATTGATAACTTTCGACTGGTATACCATGCGGTTAATCTCTGATAGCGGGGGCGTAATCAGACAAGGAAGAAGAAATTTAAAAAAAGCTGTTTTCAACATAGGCGATGTCTTGCTTAACGAAGTACCCGATTTTCAAGTGTTTGCGTGGCGGTGTGACCAACTGGCGTCAAGACCGTAATTGATTTAGATCCCAGAAAATTTCTGAAGTATACCGAAAACAGTTGAGCCGGAGAAGTGGATTGACGGCGAGTTCTGCGGTGTTGAACACGTAGTTTTGCCACCACAACAATGTTGAACGCGACGAGAAGAACGAATGAAACGAATGTGTGAAAGAACTGAAAACATCATTAATCAGGGAACAAGATTCTTGAGTATGTTGGAATACCGTTAGGACGTTCTCAAAAGTAGTCCATTTCTGTACTTCCTCCTGATGTGAACTCAAGTATTTTCTGTGAAAGTAATCACAGTTGTCATCCTCAAAGATGTAAAACAAGTAGAGCCCATTGATCCGTAGAAGCGTTACTGTTGCCGACAATAGAATTATGACCCCGATACGAAGACGCAAAGAGTATCTGGAAAATACGGGTTGTAAAATGTGTTTTGAGCAACGTTTATTGAGTGTAAATGACAGTTGTTATTGCGCCCACCCTTCCGTTTTATTACAGGCTATCCTGTCGCAATCTTCTGATTCACTCAAAACACTAAAACTTTGAAAGCTGACCAGAGTGATGTCACAAGGGCCAGGGTACAATATAATGGTACAAATTGTATTTCTGACACTCGCCCTAATGCTAAACCATGTAAAAATTTACACTCCTTTATATGAAACAAAATGCATCCGAAAAAAAAGAAAACAGTAATTCAATTTTTTGAAGAAAATCTCTTGTTTTTCTTACTAGACCCTAATTTTTTTCGAACACCCGCTCTTATTCTCGGAACCCAATATCTTTATATGTCATCTTCCCAAATATGTGTTTCTGAAACATACTTGCTCTCGCAATCGAATCCCAAGATCATGGTCAGCTTCTCGGCTGAATTTGCAATGAGAGTATATGGAATTGCTAATTGAACGATTCGACTCATCACTAATGAGATCACATTGCTGTCCATAACGAAATTGTATAGCAATGCTGTAAAAGTCGTTTAATTCTCGTTTTTGGCCCAGCGATCGACAATAAACTTACCATTTTTATATTCGACAGAAAGGGCTAGAAGCCCAAAACAATGGATATAAAGTGCACAGAGCATGAAGTCAAGAAACGCCAAAAACGTTTGGAAAGGGTAACTCCGTTGAGTCTTTCCAAGAAATATGTAGAGCAAGATCCCATTGAACATACATCCCAACACCGACAAACAAGATCCGATACTGAAAAAACTTCATTTTTTGATTCATCATTGTTTTCAGACAGTTTAATGAAAAACGCCGAATGACAATTAAATCTGTTTGTGTGGTCATGTCACATTTTTTGGATGAGATACCTAAACAAAACCCTGTGAGCGAAGTTGTCTGTTTATTATGCGATTCTGTTTTCGTTAATGAATTTCCTTCCCGTTTCATGGCAATAGGAGCAAAAGGTTCTGGATTGTCACGATGCATTCGAATACGTCTCTGTCAAAGAATTCCGGGATGATTCAAAGACAGGAGAACTTTTTAGGTAGAGAGAAAGAAAGAAAAAGAGGGTTTAAAAGTGACGACTCGAAGTGTTCTTCATTTTTCTTTTTTTCGTTTTAAATGTCACGTGTGATATCAATCGAAGTCTGAGGGCAAAACACGTAGTCTTCTTATAAAGACCACTCTAAAAAGTGGAAGAAGACAAAACAGGCAGAGAGTGGGTACTCGCGGTAAATGAATGATATGGAGACATGTTAGGCCCGGTAGCTTAACGAGTAGTGGGCATAGCGAAATGGCCACCACGAAAGTATGTGAAAAGTTAGGAAGTTGAGAAGTGGTGAGGTTCCAGAGCCGTTTAGCACGGAGAAATTTTGTCAGATAAACAGAAATTTCTGTCAAAATAAAGACGTCATAACTAACAGTAAATCCGAGAGCTTCTTCACATTTTCTCACGACCACGTCTCTTCAGTTGGAAAAGAACTTTTGAGCTCATCTCGTTCAAAAAGTCTACTTCGAACCTTATAAATGAGTCATTTGACAAGAAACAAACCGAGATCAAACCCAGAACTCAAACTCAAACTTTGCAACACTCGATTCTAGAATATTCAAAAGACCATAAATGTTCCTCGTTTTTATGTTTTAGTGCTCGAATAGCTGCTCAAACTCCGTTTTGAAGTTGCTCCCAGTAGAGCTATCAACTTATGGTCAGTAACCTTACTCATTGGGTGCGGATCCTCAACTCAGAATCAAGATTCCGAAATTTCTGCCTCCCACTCTCTCCTATCTAAATGTTGCAAATTGGGTTGTTCCCTTTTTCACCGGACCCCAAACCTTTCGCTCATTGATCTCATCGGAAAGGCCGCACAAAACATTTTTTCCCTTTTTTGTCAACGTGCCCCTCTTTTGAATGACCGAATTCTTCATTTGATGGTGCACTTCGCATTTGCATATAATTAAACTCTGTCCGGTCCCTCCATGTCTCCCACCAAAGCATGTAACATCTATGGGAAAAAAGCAAAAGCAAGCCACCAGGAAGAGTTCGTTCACACTGAATTTCCGGGTCCGGAAATTTGATGGATTGAATCAAAAGTTAGCGGGAGATTTCAGCATGGCGTTTGATCACACCTTACACATTCAAAGCACATTCACTACCACTAGCAGCTACATCCATTTCCCATAAATTTTCGTCAACACGTATAGACGTTTCTTGGGACGCGGGATGTCGTCCAAACAAAGGAAAAACTAATTTCTTGTTCCTTTTGGGACGATATGCCACCCGTGGCCACCCCAGACGTGAGGATGGATTAGTTGCGGGATTGACTTTTTCTTTGACTGAAAGCCGAATATGAAAGGGAAAAGAAGTTATCAAGCTCACTGATCAGGCAGCTACATAAAACTCACGCGTGATGTCTTCTTCTGCAAAAAAGAGAAAGAAACCCAGCATCTTTTAGAAAGTACAGCGGAACACACAATTCCATCAAACACTCTAGATTGACTAACCTGATGAAAGCGATACGAAGTTCGGAAGTATCGTCGCAGAGTGTGAAGTTGGTTGCATTCACGTCACCCACAAAGTAGTCAGGCTCGAGGTATGATTCCGAAGGCATCTCCATCCGATCGACAGGTGAGGTGGGAGCAGAAGAACCCTACAAACTGCAAGATGATTGAGAATTGGGGGATGTTTAAAAAAACAGAAGATGAAAGAAAAAGAGGTGTGACAACACAGAAAATGACGAATTGGAAGGTCGTCCTCCAACTGTGGTTTGGTTCATGCGCTGAAAACGATGGGGTGTGAAATGGGAAATTGGCTCATGGTCCTCAAATTTGAATGTCGCGGGGTAAATTGATGTTTTTTGAATTGGGAAAATTGGAGGTACCTATGACGAATTACTGTCTATTCTTCAATTTTTCGTTTTTTTTTCGTTTTTACCAAAAACGTGATTGGAAAATGGCGGAAAGCGGAAATTGGATTGAACTCTTAAGACGGGACAAAAATAGAAGTGTGAAAAACCACGGGTTGTTACAGTACACCATAGCCAAGAGCAAAGAATTGTTCAAGAGCTTGTCGGGACCCGATGTGCGTTTTGGGCAGAAGTGCTAGTGAGCAACACTGAGCCGGCTGGTGGTAGGCGTGGTCTAGGAAGCGGCCGGCGGGCAGAAAAAAACTTGGCAAAAGCGAGGCGGTGCTTCCCGCTGGTTTTCAAGGTTTTAAAGACAGTTGATGAAACGAAATCCGAGAAGAGAAAATGAATTTGTGGTAGACAGAGTGGAGAAGGTGTGAAAGAATTAAGTTCAATGAGATTTAACAAACTTTTGAAATGGTCCACGTTTCAGATTGGTAAAAAGCAGAGAAAACGGGGCCAGATACACTCCTGGATTCAGGCAAATAAATGCAACTAATTTCTTGACTCTGTCTGATTCATCTTCTAGATATATAAAACGGAATTGAATGACAGGAAACCAATCTAGAATGTTTTGGTTGATGTTTTCATGATGAAAAACAGGACTAGGAAATAAGCTAAAACAAACTGGAAACTTCCGATGTATAGAAAACTGCTCTGGAAAACACAGACCGGAAAAATTGTTCGATTGTGTTTTAGCGACAAAAAACTTAAGCCAAAAAACAAAACATTCGGAATAAAAATTTTGAAATAATAGGAACATCAGTAACAAGAACCTATAAGAAAAACGTACTTCCTTGTTTTTCAAAGTCACTAATGAACATTTTTCCTTTTTACGACTTCTGATTCTGATTTGAGAAATAGGTAGAAAGTGCTATAAACAAAATGATGTAAAGTACATTGTGTTACCGTATTCTTAAATATGAACTCATAAATTTGAAAACCAAACTAAGACACAAAAACTCTACTGCTCGGAAAAATCTGGGGGCTTTAGACTTCGGACAATACTCATAAATGCATAGAGGTCCAAGAGTTGTGAGTGGGAACACCATTAATATTGTTTCGGTAAAAACTAAACCTCCCAGTAATGCCAAACTCGGAATACATATATCAAAAAAGTACTGGATAGCAATACCGCGGTATTTCTCAAAGGGTAGTAAGACTAAGTGAAAGTTGAATCCCAGATAATCACAGAAAGAACTTTTTTAGGAGTTTAGTTTTGATTCATTTTCCACTTTAAGGGAACTATATCAATAAATAACACAAAAGCCTAGCTCAACTGCAAGAAACGGACTACTGTAGTTCTTAAATCCCTGAAAACACTAAAATGTTCTGAGAATAAATGTCAGGGAAATAGTAACCCAGACCAAAGATAATTCTGCCAAATCACTTTGCCAGAATTGCTTACAAATCTCAACTCTTCTTCTAAAGTACCTACTTAGAGATTTGAAGAGAAGAAGAAAGAAGAATAAGACAAAAAAAACAGAGAATTCTCTCTACGTTTGAAAAAGAACTTCGAGCAGACTTAGAAGGAATTGCTGGTTTTGTGGACCTTGGGCCGACGCTCTATTTGTTCGTATCGATGAGGGAGAAATTGAGTGAATTTTGGTTTCCTTCAAGTACATTCAAAGTAATAGAAACTCAAATAAATATATTGCATACATCTCAGTCCTCATTTAGTTTTTGGTCTACTAATCCGCTTTATCCTTGCTTTTTTGCTCTCTGGGTTCAATCAATAAATTACGAGTAGTAGGGACCCGTGATGTCACATTATCTTATTTGGATTTTCAGCTGGCACGGGTGGGATCTCAATTTAATAACACGCGGCGACAAATGCGCTCAAAATTCAAGAATAATAGAGAATATCTGAGTGACAGCTGGAAGATCTGTTCGGTTCGTGTCTTTAAGAAAGTGGAAACAGGAAACGAGATGTTCTCCGGTTGATGGAAAATTATAAGTGTGGGTGAGCAGAAGTTTAGGATTATTGGCAGTGAGAAAGAAAAAAAAAACAATTCACGAGAAGGATAGTGGAGTAAAGAGTGAGTGAGACGTTCTTGTTATAATGACACCATTTAAAGTGGGAATGTTTGTCTATTCCAACTTGAGCAGTATATTTCAAATTTTTCAAATCGGTATTTTGAACTATATGACCTGAATGATCGGCTATTTTGCAAAATTTTGCATGCTCTCTGAATATAACACTGTTCAAATATTTTAGTCATTTGGGCAAAAAGAACTGCACAACTAAACATTTGATACTCTAAATATCAGGTACCAGCAGTTCTTTTTTGAGAAAAACCGAATTCAGGTGGTTTCTGAGTGACTAATTGAAAACGAGCCTGCACGTGTCAAGTGCCCTATTTTCACCCATTGATCAGTCTTTCACCTTTCATGGTTCGTTGAGTCAAAAATGTGGAAGGAAGGCGTTTAATCGTCACTTCTTGGTTACTAGAAGCCAAGTTCCTTACTTCCGATAAGTTTAGTTTTTTTTTCGGAAAATTGAAATATAAAAATTTGACGACAATTGCAAGAAAAGGTCACAAACTCTACTTTAAAGCACAGATAGATCATAACTTCAAACGTTCAAAGAGGAAGCTTTCTTGACTTAACAGGTGAAACAATACGATTTATTTTTAGAATGAAACTGCATAAATTAACTTTGAGTTCAAATGTTTTGTTAATTTTTCCAAGCTATATAAATAATAAACGTGAAAATACTACAAACAATGAAAAATTGGATGAACAATAAAATTATTTGAAATGTTGAGTACGTCACGATAAAATTAAATACAACATATGACTGCCATAAACAAAAAGAAAAGCATGTTCATTCGATAAGTTCATCTAACCAATCCATCATGAAACAATTTTTAATGGAAGATTATTGGTCTCTATCTGATGTCTCTTAGTTTCAGCTGCTCAAATTTCTAATTTTTTAGAACTGTGTCGTTGAACAATGAAAACTCTTTATATCAAAAATCAGAAACCATGGAATCACCATTATTGAGAACATAATGCCAAAATTGCGTATTCTTTCAGAAAAAATCAAATAGAATCAGGTGAAAAACTCGCTCGAATGAATCAATTTATGTCTTGAAAAATTATAAAAAATTGCTGATAATGAAGAGGAAATATGAATTCTGGTAATCGTGGCAATCAGCAGCTCATGAGTTCACACAAGGATGTGCATTTGAAAGAAAGAAGAGGAGTGGACGGATGTTGCAAACGTGTTTCAAGTGCAATTAGTGTCATGAATAGGGGGAAAAAGAAGAGAAAAAAGGAAGCGGTCAGTTGAACGAAATTATTTTAGTAGAAAGCAACTTTAAAGGATTAGTGTTTAGTTCTTGTTTATTTTAGGAAATGTGTAGGTCAACCTACAAAGATTACAAGAATGGCCGAATGGAAACAATGCTATGAAAGAACAAAAAAGAAACAAAGCTTCTGCAAAAAATACTTGGAGAATCTCTCCAAAACCAAGACCTTGTCTCCTCTTTAATCTTACACGTGTCATTCGAATCCATGAGCAGTTTCGTTTCAATTTTTGTCTCAATACATTAACCATTTGAATCACACATCACTTCATCTTTTTTGAAAGCCAAAAACTGAAAAAAGATCTACCAAATCCGGGAGTGAGCCATAAATTTTGAAGGTGTACTACTATAAAACACCAATAAAACCAATCGTTCTTCTTTTTTCTTAAGGTGCTAACTAATCCGGAGTACATGAAGATTGCTCCGGTTGGGTTCGATGCTGAAAAGCTATGAGTCGTCGTTGGGAGGGTTCGAGAGGCAAAAAACTCGGAAAACAGCTTGAATACGAACGAACCCTCATCAAGCAGCCAATACCGAAAAGTTTTTTGCCAGTGAAAACCAGCAAAAAAACGTCTGGAATCTTTCAAGCGGACAGCAAATGGCTTATTGTGTGGTCGAGTGGTACTCTACTTCTCTCACCAATAAAAACAAAAAGTGATCAAACCCGCTACTTGAAACGTTGAGGAACTAGTTGAGAGCACCTACTCAAGATCCACTCAATCATAAAATGGACGTTTTATAAACTTTTTTGCGTTTGCACAAAGAGTCTTATCATCACGTTCACGTCATTATTAAAGTAGAAACAATCCTCATTCAACAGAACTACGTGAGTTCGGTAACTCAGACTTTAGTTCGAGAAGAGCATTAATTGAGAAACTACTACAAGCGAAGTTGTAAAAAAGTTTTCGGAGTTGTGGGGGATAGTTCGCGGCTGCAATAATCGAATTTCGTTGAATGACGAAGAGAAGACTCATTTTCACTCGTCTTCTCTTTTTTTTCCCCATTTTCCTAAATTGATTAGCTCTAGGTCGGTGCAAATCAGGTCCAATGTCCAATTGAATTTAGATGTGAAATGTGCGAAAAAAGAGATCGAAACAAGAATAAATGTTTGTTGCAGGTGAATTTCAGAGTGTCAACTTCAGAAAGAAGAGAATATTGTTTTGAGAAACCAAACTGATCTATGGTGATTTTGAAGTCTGAGTTTTAGCACACGGAACAGTTGGATTAACTTTGAAATGACAGAAAAACAAGGAGTACGTTTCAAGAACACTTCAAATAAAAAGTCTAATTAGAAAACAGTTACTAGTCGAATGTCTTTTTTGAGTGTTCAGTGTTATATATAAAATTTTTGTGTTCTGGAACCTATGAAATAACCAAATATGTTGTGTTTCAAATGGCTTACTTGTTTGACAAGCCATGTTAGTGATAGAATATTGAAATGAGATGACAACACTGTTTTCAACAGATAAATTTCAAGTTTTATTGGAATCCGCTTTGAATAAGTTTCCATGTCGTTTCTATATACTCCGTTCACATATTGGTTTTGAAGATTTTTTCCAATAGAAATGTCTAGTGAAACCATTCTGCGATAATGTTTCTCCGACCAACTGCGTCTCTCAATGATCGCTTACCAGACGCTTCCTTCATCTACACATCAATACAATTTCATGTGCGGGGGTATAGCTCAGGGGTAGAGCGCTCGCTTTGCATGCGAGAAGTCTGGGGTTCGATTCCCCATACCTCCAGTAGTTTTTTTGTTTTAAAGCTGAGCTTGTTACGAATATCGCCTTATGAGAATCATAAGAATTGAAGAATCCATCTCAAAAAAGGTGAAAAATGCATCGGATCTGTCTATACTTCTGACGACTAGATTCAGATTATCATACATTACTCAGCACTAGTATAATATACCTAATCCATACAAATTGCTTCCTGATTGCTTTTTGTGCCTGTCACGACTGAATGTAGTCTGCTAGAATAAATCTATGACTCTTTCCAATTTCTTCGAATGTGCTTTGGCATTCCATTCTGGATCAGAAACATGCAGACATGTCGTGATTGAATTCTTAACACCTGCCAAAAATACCAAAAGGCAAAAGTTCAATCTGAAAATCCTGAAAGTGAAAAAAGGGATCAAGATCTAAGTATATTTGAAACATTTATATATTATGCTACATAAATAATTAAACTCATTGCAGACCTAGAAATGGAAAATAGAACATTAACCAAGAGACTGGAATGTTTGACAGAACACATAAAATGAAGCGGATGGCTAGAGAAAATAAGTTACAAAAAGTCAGTTCTGGAAAAGAAAAAAGTTATTGCTCCAACGGGGTTTTATAAGACAATTTTAAGTGAAAACTTGTGAAAGGGTTGGTTTTTGACGGAGAAAAATAAGTTGAATGAGTTGGACGTAGATGGTTTTGATTGTTGGCACAGAAAATGCAATTATGAAAATGAATGTTTGATTTAGTTACACTTTTACTAAATCTTACTATTTAAGCATGCACTGAAGGTTCAAAAGTTGAATAAAACTAGAAAACTAAAGAATAAATATTTTAAATAATTTAGGTAGTCGGAAAACTTTCAACATTCGCAACTTTTTGACAAAGATGAAAATCAGATAAATAATCCAAACAAAATAAATAAGTGGGAAGCAAAACCGAGAGTGAGCAAATGGTTGGATTGAAGGCGAGCGGTAGACAAAAGGTGGGGACGGGTGGAAGATGCGACGTTGTCTAGCATCGAGTCTCGTACAATCCGGATCGTCCAATGTATCGAACCCACTTGATGACATCATGATCAGAATAGTTGAGTTTTGGCTCGAAAACCTTCAAGTAACGAACTTTGAGTCCAGACGGAGCGAATGGAACCTGGAATTGGGTAATGTTAATAGGGTTTTGTAGTGATGAAAAGGGAAAGTTACCTCAAAGTTCATGCTGACAGGTGGGCGATTCCATTTCTTCTTCTCAACGTTTCCAGTAGAGAGAAGATCAATTTCTGCTGAGATTTGACTTTCCTTCATTCCAGCCATACGCTTGATCCTGAAAAAATCCTTCAACTATTTGTTTTTTCATGTGAAAACATGTATGATGTCATGGTGCTTGTCTTTGTATCTCCATGAATGCTACCTACGAGTTTCTTGTATACATTCACAATAAAAAGTTCACTTTTCCACTATAACGTTGCACACCGATATTTATTTTAATTTTTCTGCAGAAAACCAAAACATGCTCTAAGTTTTTTCACCAATTTCACTGATTGTCATTTCTTTCTTTTTCGTACTGCCGGAGCCCAATTTTCTCAACGCCTCCATGCCCCTTCGCTGCCTTCTTTTCTCCATTTTCTTATACAACACCCCCAAAAATGGAGGTCCTTTTTCTCCGTCTTCTTGGCAGTTTCGGTTTAATCCTATGCTGAGTATAAGCAAGAAAAGAAATGCAGAGAAACTGAGAGAAAGCAGCGGAGGAGTGTGGGCACACCCAAAGGACTACTCACTTCCACACAATGGCATTCTCGCCAGCCTTGTATTTGGCTTTCCCCTTCATGCAAATGAGCTGAACGCCGGATGTGTTTGGTGGCGTTGGGATGCGAACTTCAATTTTTTGAGCGAGCAAAGACGGTTTGAAGTTAGACTTGACGACAACCTGGAAACAGAAATTTATGTCGACTAGAATGTACATGAATATAGACATACCTTTACTTCCATCTTGTTACGAGAAACTTCACGAACCAATGGGATGACACGGAACGGAAGTTGGATATCCTTGGTGGTGCGGTATCTGAAAATACAAATTTCTTTATGCTGTGCCCTGAAAACCAATTATACCTCATCAACTCGTACTCGCCGTCCGGTGGGATGAAGGAAATCGCGTGCTCGGTCTCAAATTTCGTGAGCTTCACGCATTGGTGAAATTGACAGTCATCAATAGCCACAGCGGCACGGCTTCTGCAAATACAAGAGTATTAGTTTCACTAGGACCAGATTAGTGATGTACTAACGCTTTGTTTGGATCGTCACTTCCTGGCTTCGATTTTCCTTCGATGGTGATCTTGTCGTTGATTCCAAACTTGCATTCCGGCATTCCACTCAGATACGATTTCATGGCAACCTTTCCAGCGACATGAGCAGAAAGAACCTGCCCTTGTTGGTTCATAAGCAAGTTGACATATTCGATGACATCCAAGAAAAGCTCATTTCGGCGGTATTTAATACCCTCTCGACGCCATCCAATTTGTCCAGTCACTTGAGACGTGATTTGAGACTGCTCCTCTTTGGTCTGAAAAACAAAACTAATCCTCTGGGGAGAAAACAATGTTATCGTGGTTTGAAAGTAAAAGATATCGGATATAGATATATACAGAGACGGCGAGCATATCTCGCAGTCGCTCGAACATAATTTCCTGTATGAGTCACACTATTTTCAGTCTCAAAACACAGTTCTTGCTTCATAGCTGGAGGAAATAGACAAGACGGAACTAATAATCAGTTTTCGTGCACACGACACATTCATTCACAATATAAAAACTTACGACTGGAACCGGAGCATCCTACAAATATAAATATTCTAATAAATAGTTTTAAGCTGTATTCCCCAGATACTGTGGTCATCGAAAATTTGTCATCTGCTGATTTTGTGTGGTCTGTCTCATTTGTCACTGTTTCTTTATTATCATTGTGTGTGTGTGTTCGTGAGTCTGTTACCAATTAATCTCAAGGGACTGAGCCCCATTATAAGTTTGCCTCCACCGGGCTTAAATGCGACGGACAGGCTCATTGTGAGTTGGTAGAAGTACTTACAGCAGTACGGACTCCTTGTTGAGTGATGAAAGTCTTGAGAACTCCTGGATCCGTGTTTTGCGGGTATCCAAAGTCTAAAATCTCATCGAGAAGTTCGTAGATGAGCACAAAGTTGTTTTTCACGTTCTCCTCGTTCAACTTCCCAAAGTACGATTGCATTGTGTCGGCGAAGCGCTTGAGAAACTGAAATTCGTCACGTTTTAGATCTGTTCCGTCCGATGTCAATGGTAACCTCGAAAACCATAGCAGCATTGACATTTTGACGAGTCACCGCACAAATCCAGACATTTCCCCGCTTCACATGGAAAAACGAAGTGCGGGCCATATTGGTGACTGGCGATCGGACTTGTTGTCGAGCGTGGATGACATTGACTCGGAAAGCGTCGACAGCATTTCGTCTGAAAGCGGAGTTTGTGAGTTCTAAGCTTCTTTCGCAACATTTGTTGTGAAACGCTGTTTTTCTGCGGGCCAAATATAAAAATGGTGTCTTTGATAACAAACAAATGCTATAAAAGCAGAAAAATAGCGCTGCAAAATTCTATTCTTTCTCTTCCCGTCCGATGTTTTCTTTTCCCCGTTTTTGACGTGAAATTTCTTTCTTTCTTTGTACTAACAAAAAATCAATACTTACGTAACATCATCGCGATAAATTCTCGAGATGAGCACTTCTCCTTTGTGGTTATACACAAACAATCCGCCAATCATCCCGAGTTGCTGAAATATATCGATATACGGTCGGGAAGGCGGCGCAAAAAATGGATTTAGAAGAAAACAAAAAAGAAATAGGTAGCAAAACAAAGAGTGTTCCGTTTGTCCGATGACCGACCAAGTTCACCAAAGTCGACGAACCAAAACTGGTCCGATAGAGCGCCCTTCAATACACTCGCGTGCGGTGCGGTCGCGTCGCAGCCATCCTCATCCTTCATTCACTGCGCTGTTTCGTCATATGTTTACGTAGAGACTGGGACGCCGCAGAGAAAAGAGGGTGAGTCGGCCCTCGGGGCTATCCGCTCATTTCCTCGCTATGCCTTCTTTCTCTATTTCTCTTGCGCGCTAGTTGTGTCTCGTTTTCTCTTTGTGTAGTGCTTTATCTCGTTTTTATGTTGCATTGCATTTGATAGAGTTTGAAATAGAAATGTTTAATTATCACTTTCTGATTGCGAAGATTCTCGAAGTAGTCATAAATATATGTTTGAATAGAAAACTTTTTGAATTGAAATAGTTGGCAACCAACGTCTGTCAAACAGTAACGTCGGGCGCAAAACGATGTTGACCCATTTCGTTTCGTTTCTACCAACACTTTTCACCTTGGTAGTACTAGTTCTCAACATATTTCAAAAAAGTAAATTTCATTGAGTCTTTTGTCTGAAGATCAGTATCTATGATAGAGCGTTTAGCCGAGAAATTAAAACGGCGCGTATCAAAACGAAATAAAATCAAAGAAATATCTAATGACCTATATTGTTGAGATGAAAAAAAGAGAATGATAAATCATCTGACCATGACTGATAAAAAAGAAATTTTCTTGACGGCCGTGGTTTCTAATAATCTCGGCCACAGACGTGCACCCGTTCTATACAGGTTATTAGTCACACTCCTCTAGGCGTCGTTCGCTTCCTTCTTTTTCGCTCGTTGGCCGTTCTTTTTCCCGTTTCCAGTCTCTCTCATACACTTTTACCACTTCTTTTTTCTCCTGTCTTCCAGTTTTCACGTGAGATACTTGAAAGAATTCTGAATTCTCGTAGGCATTCTGTAGACTAACTGGATTTCTTCTTCTGGTAGACACACTTTGCTGACAACTGAGAGTTCAATTGAAGACTCGGCGAGGACTAGTGATCTTTGCGGTTGTTTCTGTTTTTTTCGTTGAATATTATTTCTCCCTATTTGAAGAATATCAGCAAACCCAATTTTCAGTTCAATAGAACAAATTTTCTTCCTGAAAATAGAATAGTCATCTTTAGAAAAAGTAAAAGAGAAGCAAATCGGGTGCATCCGATTCCCAGTTGAAACAGTAAAACTGAGCGAACGATTATCGTATTATCCTCTCTTCGTCGAAGCCCAAAAACTATAGATTCCAATGAAAAAAGACCACCTGCGTCAGTTTCGCGGTCGGCATTAAAACATAAAACAAACTGATATTAATATATGCATCCATTGTCAAGTATACCCTCTTTCTCCTTCTCCACCACTCTTCTTGCCAATCTATTCTCCTTCGATTCTACAACAGAAAACCGGCTTCTGCATAATCGAGTTGACAGGCAAAATGACTAAAATGGCTAAATGGGCGCCAGATTTTAGTTAGTTGATCGTTTAGGCTGACTGTACTCGGGTCCCATTAATCGCCCATTCCATTTTCCATTTCTTTTGTCAGTTTTTGGACTACTCACTCTTGTGACTATCACATTTGCCCAGTTACGGGATAATTTGTCACTTGTTGTTTTCCGACATAATCACTAGATGATCGATGAAACCATGGTGTACTGTCGACTCTGAACGATTTTTTATATTCGGTCATCAAATTGTTCCGAATATTTTGGACTTTATCATGTTTGACTCATCCAGTGAAAGCAGGGAATGCAATATTAAATGTTCTTTTATGGTTGATTATAAAATTTCTGGAGAGAAGTAGTCTTGCTTCTTCAGAACCAAGGTTTTATCGTTCAGAATTTCTTTGTTCAGAATTCGAACATTTCTTGAATGTACGAAAAAAATTCTTTCTTCGACCCATTAGAAATGTCGTTCAAAGAATATTTACCCATGAAACACATTCACGTTTGAATTTCAAAAGTTCATCATTCCAATTCGTGATCGTTTTCCATTATGTTCCATATATTTTTTTCATTCATTCCCAGTCACATGACTTCGTTTCATTTGGGTCTCTTCACGTGTGTATTATCGAAAATCGCGACTAAAAAACCAGACCGACCTCCTCGCTCCTCTTGTGATAAATACTGTCAGGTAGGGAAAACTGTATTATCTGATTGTAAAAAGAGATGAGGATCTCGACTGGTGTCCTTGCATTGAAAATGAAGATGAAAATAACACGGATAGGAATAAAAAAACATTTTTGTTTTTGTTTTTTCTATTCTCCAACAACTCTATCTTCATTTGAGTCGACTCGACATTTCCCTGTCAGGATCGCGTAAAAACAGAGGAAAAATGAGAAAAAATGGGCCCCTAGAGAACAATGACATATACGCAGTGTTCTTTCTAGGAATAGCAAATTCAGGACTCTCTCTGGAATTCAACTAGTTCGTGTGTCCTTTTCTTGGGCGGCTGTCCTCCGTCACACTTTCAGTGTGATCCGACTGAATTCCATTGTACTTGACAAAGTTCGTTTTCTCCCTTCACCCCCTCTCTTTTTCCTTCTATTTTCATTTATCCTTCTGTTCCACCCGGTCGGTCAAACTCATTCCTTCATTCCGTTCCAAACAGCTATTCTCGTTCCAGTACCAGGTTCCCCTCTGCCCCGAGAATGTCTCAAAATGTGCCAACCTTTTGTTCGGCACCTTCAGTAAACAAGACCAGACGAGCCCTCCTAAGTTTGACGTCACTCTCGTTCTCTCTATCTTTTTCGTCGTACCACAATTGTCACTTGGTCATCTTTACTAATATTTGAGTGAACGTCTTGAAAAAAGATTACTGATGAGGTTCAGTTGAACAAAACTGAATTGAATTCGTCACTATGACTACATTTTCGTTTAACGGAAATATATCCCTTGGCTCAGCTTGTTTTCATTTAGCTTGCTTTTTTCTTCTTGGGATTAGTTGATCATGAATGACATGAAGCCCATTCATCACATTAGAGCAAGAGATACAATTTTACCAAGCCAATCCTCAATATTAGAACTAGGAAATCTGACAAGATTCTCAATATATTTTGCTTTCTAAAATTACTAGTGTCAAACTGAACTAGTGATTCAAATGTCTGGTACAACGCTTCCTAAATGGCTAACTTTTTTTCGTCTACGAAACTCTTAAAGGAGGAAAGTATAGTAAACTTTTAAAAATTTTCATTCATATAAATGACTGCCATTGACACCCCATTGAATAGTACATTGCACCAGAATTGTCCTGTGCGGTTGCTCGTTCTCTCGTTCTCTCCGCTCGCCTGTTATCATGCCTCGTTTTTTACAAATGAGCCTCATTTTGGTCAGCGATCCTGTTTTGGGGTGCTCTCCAGATTCCTTTCTGTCTTTCTCTATTCCGCTGTCTTTTGAATGTTTGCTTGCTTTGTCCCCTTTCCGACCGCCCCGGATTGCATTTTTCGTCGACGAAAAAAAAGGCTTCGTTCCTCTTTTGATTCGAAAAAATTAGTATTTCCTTCTGCTTCGTAGTCTTCTCTCTTCTCGGGCTTGCCCTTCGGCTTTCATTTACACAATTCATTTCACACACACTCTAACAGCCACTAATGACGTGAAACGAGTTGACAATGACCTTCGGCTCATCCTTCGTTCTTTTTTTTTGATATCTTTTTTTCATCTCGGCTCTCAAATGTTAGAAATGAAAACTATTTCGAACAGAAAAAGATAATAAAAAGAAGATAAAACGATTGTTATTCGTCAGAATGGAACATTTGCAATTCAAAAAAAGATTCCTTCGAATTCGAAATCTTTTTGAACTTTTGCTCTTTTATGGATTTTTCTGACTTCCTATGCGCCACTATGTCGGCTGCTTTTTGAGTCTTTCTAAACACGAAAGGACAGATTTTTGTCTGGCGGATAGGAGGCGTATTTTTCGAAAAAACCCAAGAACCTCCCCTCGGGTCTGTTTTAGTCTTTCTCAGTCTATATACCAATTTTTCTCGTCCTTTTAGTTTTTTGTCTGTGTTGAAAGCAAACACACTCTTCGACCCTTCTCCCCCAGGCCAGTTTTTGTGATAACTGCCAAACCAGCCAATACGAAGGTTATTGAACCGGGGGCCAAGTGCCTTACCATCTTTCATTCCTTCGTTTTCGGCGCAAATGAGTGGAGCGTCCTCTCTCCCGATTTTTGTCTCGTTATTTCATTTTTCAAGCAGCATGCAAAAATGGGAAAAAATGATTGCTGTGGAATAAAAAACGGGAGAGAAGAGAAATAAGAGGAGCCTTCTCGTCCACGCATCCAGAATTCCAATTTCATTGCGATGTCTATCTTTGTGGCGGTGGGAGTGTGCTGATGGATGTTTTCTCATTTCCGTTGTTGTCGCTTCTTTTTTCTTTTTTTCTTAATTTCGATTCTAGTTAAAATCGAGAACACAGTCCAGGAAATGAGAGTCCAACATAAGACAAGTGAAATTGAGAAGAGCACAAGTTATTGGTCAGGAAAAGTAAACCTCCTGTCGTCCGAACCGAACCGACACTGATTTTCACAGCACGAAAAGCTTCTCTCTGATTCTCTATCTCCGTTTCTCGTTCTCCCTCTTTCCATTTCATCTTTTCTTATCATGTTTGCCATCCAGATAGTCTGATAAACGCTCCTCCACACTATCTCCATTTCTGCCTTTTTGATTCTTGAAATATTCAACAAATAATATTTTAGGAGCAGCTAGAAGATGCTCCTACTCTCCTCCTACTCTTGCATGTCCTCTCCAGTTGTTTCTTCTTCTAAAGCCAATGACGATTCCTTTGACGCTCGAGCATACACTTAATGCTCCTTTATAATTTACTCTTTTTTGTCCTCTTTTTGTATTCGTTCTTCTTATTACGTTGTCAGTCTATTCATTTTTTCTCTAAATCCTATATTATTTTCAGATATTGTGATGCAATCTTTCCGAAAAATTTGGAATAAACCTCGTCCAGATGATTGGATGCCACTTGCCAGATTCTACTATGCCGATTCAGCATTGAATGACATTGGTATGTTGAAAAATTTTCAAATTTTCAAAGGACACCGTCTCACATCTGTCCTTTTGTTTTGGATCATTCCCTCATTAATTTCTTCTAAAGAACAGGAATGCAATTGATTCCTTTCAAACATAGAAACAATTCTTTGAAAGGAACATTCCGTGAAACTGAACCTTTTTTGAATTTCTCTTTTCTCTGTGCATGACGTAAACATGCGAGTGGAAAAAAAGACTGCCTGAGGCCAGGAACTTAATCTCTTGTAGTGGGTGCAGTGTACGCGGATAGTGAACAATACACAGAAAACCGGCAAATTTCCGTATTTGCACAATTCCCAAGTAGGAGCTCCTTTCTTCTCTGCAATTGAAGCCAATCATCTGTTTTTGAAGCAGCTAATTTTCGTATAGTAGGGGGAATCCCACGGCCGTCTAAATGTTTGTAGTATAGTTTACTTAGATGGGTCCTTCCAAAAATAACTATTTTTGTTTATTTTAGTGGGGGCTCTCTCTAATTTTCCAAAGGTTTTTTTCTGTTTTCACTTAGGATATTTAGAAGAAACAAAAGCTAAACCATCCGGAGTAGTTCTCATTTCTCACAACAGATATTGTTTACTCTTAAGAAACCAAAAGTCAGGTGATTCGGATGAAAAATAAGAAAAGAAAACAAATGTGTTCCACAGTTCCGCACATTTTTTTTGTTTTTCAAAAAACGTTGCCTTATCAAACTTAACACACATTCTGACAGTAGAAGTAGAGACGATCAAACATCAAACTCATTATTTCATTTCAGCAAGCGAGCTTGATTCGTTCGATGGCAGACGGGATCCGGACAGATGTAATGCTTTGGTCACCAGACTTCGTGTGGCTCAGGATCGGGTTCTTCATATCATTAGTGAGTGTTCTTCGATGAATTCAGAGTTGTGTGTTCTTGGGTTTGTCCCGGAAAAATATCAATTTCCTTTTTTCAATTAAGACAGGAAGCAAGAAAACCTAAAAGTACGAATTCTTGAGTCAGGATGTACTCTCTATAAAATGGAAGGGCTCTTTTGTTTTAAGAATGTGTAATGAATGTACTTACATTTAATTTGAGAAAGTGCAAAAGGAAATTCGTCTCTTTTTTCATCTATTTTCGGGAATAGCTTCCTTTATTTGACAAAAAGACGGGCAAAAAAGTCTAGCGGAATAAAAAGTGAACATAAATATTTGTCAACTTCTTAAGATTTTTGACCACTAAGCGTCAGCGAAAGTCTTTTTTGTTTAGAGAAACTCGGTGAGCCATAACGGCGCTATACTTTTCAAGTGGTAGAAAGATAAATTGAACTTTCGGTTTTTTTCAGCTGAAATGCTGATACATCTGTACCCACGAGAGCAGGATCGAGCATGTCGAGACTTCCGCGTCAAGTTTCCCGATGAAATTCTACACGACACATTGCCAGGACAACTGTGGTTTGGCGCCGAGGTATTTTGTTTTTCAATGATTGAGCGTACCAGACACGGCGAGGTTGTTCACGTGGATGACAAGGAAGTCACAAACAATTGACTAAGTCGAAAATTGTTTGTAGCCAAACGTTTGAGATTTCTGAATTTTTGTGTGAAACTACTGAGAAACACTTTTGTGGGAAGTGAGAAGCAGAAACAGATCTTTTCTGAGGGGTCAAATTGGAAAAGGAAACAAGAAATCTTTAATCAACTGTAATATTTTCAGTGTCTCTCTGCTGGATCCAACATCATCGACCACGAATCTGAATCAGATCTCATTCGACCGTTGGCAAAAGAAGTCACGAAACAGCTTGACCTGCTCAGAGATTTACTCAAGGTAAGTGGATCAATGAATCGACTCAATTTATCAACCAGTATTTTCAGAATCAATCGTTACGGGACCCGTCTGCATATAATCCTGTGATCAAGGAAAACTTGCTGAAATTTGACAAATTATTCGCAGATTTTGAATATCAATATGTGTCCGCTATGGTTCCAGTCAAATCCATCAAAGAACATGATTCTCAGCTGGATGTTGCAGTTCTTTTCTCAGAAGTCCTGTCCTTGGCGTTACAAAAGGATCTGATTACGCAGGATCTGATCGACTACTGTGATCCATCAGTCATGATTGCCATTCCAAGACTTGGCATTGTTTGGGGACTTCTCGTTTACTCCGAGGGAGCTCTCAACGTTGACTCACCAGCTGATCACTTGTCAGAGATGTTCCGACCATTCTACTCGTTGCTTGTCAAGATCCGCAACTTGTTGAGAATTCTGACTCCAGTCGAATTGTCCAAACTGGAGACTGTTCTCTGCAAAGGAGAGACGTCAGTTCCAGAGGACACTTCTAGTACTCTTACGATGAGTGACTTCCGAACGAATGCGACTGATGAGGAGAAGGCAAAGAACAACCAAAGAGTGTGGATGTGTGACATGCCATCGGATAGCACAAGCTCTTTGGACTCTGACATTCGGGATAGTGCGAGTGAAGCCACTTCTCTTGCTTCTTCTGGATTAACCAGCCCCAACTCTGGAAGTGAAGAGAATGTGAGCCAAATGGAAAAGTCAGATGAGGAGATTGATGAGGACGCTATTGAAACTGCATCAACAGTCGAAACTGAAAATGATAGTGGAAATGAGAACGTTGAAATGATCGAAGCTTCTGAAGTTGAGAATGATATTGAGACTGAGTCTAACTCAAGCGACAATGTTAATGAGATTAAAACTGATGATGAGGTGACGGATGAACAGTTTGAAAACAAGAATCTCAAAGATTCAGTGCTGCCGTTGGACCAGAGAGATTTCGAGAAGAATGGCAAAACAATCATTCCAATGCAGAGCGACCCAAGGTAAAACAAATTGTTTTCAATAATAAAATATGAAATAAGATATGGGAGAGATATAATGTCCGGGGCGAAGGTACGAGGAAATAAACAAGACACAAAGTGTCACCTCGTCAAATGCTACTGCCTTCTTCTCTCTTCTCATCTCTTTTGCATTCAGCTGCCAGTTCTCTCGTTGTCCCGTGTTTTACGCGAACATGTTATTATATAACTTATTGTTTTCTTGCAGAGCTCAAATCGATCCGAAAAACTTGAGATCTCGGTTCCGGTCTTCTGAAGACCTTGTCCATCGTCTATTCGTGTGCATTGCTGGTGTTGCTGATCAACTTCAAACCAACTACTCGAGTGAAATCCGAAAAGTGTTGAAGATCATTCTACAGCCATCGGAAATCATACCCGTCTACGAGGTGGTGAGACATTTGACGAATTCTTTCCTTGAATCAATTTTTTGTTCAGGTCAACGCGCAAGTAGCGAATTCTCAAACCGAAGGAGAAGAAATCGGCGTTGAAGCCCAGGAGACGTTGCCACTTCCTGCATTCATGGGTAGGTCAATCAGTTCTATGTTTGCATGAAAACCAGTTTTTAAAACCCTTCTTTGTTATCAGTCTCACTAACAAGTCAATTTTGTGTTAACGTAGAACGCAAGACTATTTATTGATTAGTTTACCCAGGTGTCCGTTGGGTTCCCGATGAAGATTGCGAGCAATGCACGGCCTGCTCCATGCCGTTCAACTTCGTTCGCCGACGTCATCACTGCAGAAATTGTGGACGAATTTTCTGTCACAAATGTTCATGCAACACCATCAGCATTCCGGAACACGGATACGACAGAAAGGTGAGGCAAATATCCGAGATTTCTTCTCGATAATAATTACCATAACTCAGTTACCGGTTTTGTTCCAGGTACGCGTCTGCAATCTCTGTTATGTTCACCGTCTCAATCCATTCGGATGTAACGAGCAAAATCAAGCCTCCGAGAATAGTGCAAATGCGACTTCCGTTGCTGAGCAATCTACAGCTCAGGCTGCATCTGCCTCCTCCTGATCATCATTCCAATTAACTTATCCTATTGAATATTTGCTCATAACTCACTCCCGGCCTTTTAGTTTATTTTTAGGTTTCATTCGGTTGTTTATTGTATCTCTGTAACAAGTTCTACTGAAACAATTTCCCGGTTAAAAACAGTCCTCCCGTTGTGTCTTCTCTTTTTCTCTAAACACTCAATTTTTACGCCTTGATACGTTTGTTCTTGTATATTGCTTCATCAATGACATCCCAATTCATCATCTAATCGACCGGTCGTACCATTCTCATGTACCACAAATCAATTACCCCCCAAAAACTTTATTTTTTCATATTATTAGTTGTGATTTTTCTTGTACTTTAAAAATTTTCCGCTTCAAGGTTTAGTCTGTGATAGAAATTCTCCACCACGCTTATTTCACTCGATGCTCTCATGTATAGTATCTTTATTTTCACGAATTTGAACACGTTGCCGGTTTCCCGTTACATAAAGGATTTTTCTTGTGATTTCTAACTTAAAAACGGATGAATGCAATGGATTTTCAGCTTTGACAGTGGCATGCATTTTATTATGTTGGTGCATACCAGATGGATAAGTGACCGTCGAATTTTAGTTCTTGATTGAACGGTGTGCTCAAAAAACATAAACACTACTAAAAATAATGCAAAACATGTTGGTTTTTCTGCAAACCAAAAGTAGTAACGCTGAAACAAAGTCAATTTCCACATCCGTATGTCAAATTTGGAAGTTAATGTCTTAAAAATTCTATAGAAGCACATTAACATAAAACTTTACCACTATGTTTTTTTTTAAATTCATTAAAATTGAATTCATTTATTGAATGACAGATTGTCACTGACACAATTCAAATAAAAATTGTGAGGGTGTAGAGTAAGATATTTATCAAAGTTTGTTAGAAGTAAAATTGACTTTCAAAAATACAATTAAGAAGATTTCAACAAGAGAGGTGGCGGTAGGCAGTGAATTACAGCTATTTAATATTCGGTTAGAAAAGTATTGAGCATCAGGCTTAGTTGCGTATTAGGAAAAATAGGTTTGATGTAGTAAGGATGTCTTCATAACAATCAAAACTGAATTAATAACAAATTAAATATTTCTTTTGAAAGTAACAAACAATAATATGAAAATATAGGTTGCTCAAATAAAAACAATAAAACGGAGTGAACACATTCAGCAGTTTTGTTTTCTTGTATTTATGTGGTTGAGGCACAGTGTTGTCTTTAAACAGGTCAGGAAGTGTACATAATATATTGAAAATGAACATATTGTTATACAAATACGCAAAACATTTGAATTAGTATTTCAATATTTGACTTCTTACAAAACACCTTTGTTCATCTCTCTTTGACGGAATCAACATTGTATCTGAACTTATTCATATTTTCTAAATATTGTTCTGTTCTGATTTGAATCATTTATACTTAAGTACGATCATTACGGTATACATATATTTTCACTACAGTATGTCAGTTCAAACGATCGATGCCACATTAAACGCTCGCAAAAATCATATTTAATTGGGACAAATCAAATTTCGACTTTGTCATCAAAAACTTGAAATGAGTAAGACAACAAAATCAGACCAAATGCCTTGTAAATAAATACTAACTTAACTTACAGTCTGATAATCATGAGGCGTTTCCTTGTTTTTCCATTGAAAGTTCTTTGAGAGTATATGAGCTCCAGGTTCAATCCATCACCTCTGAGAACCGATTTCAAATAACCTAAATGATTTATTTTAAAGGTGCACATAGTCATTTTGTTACCTTGTCGCACTTTAGGTCCAATTTGACAAATCACATATTTTCCAATAAGATCTCGCAAGAAGAATACTTTTGTTGGTTCACAAAGAAGAGCGAAACAGTCAATCACAAGCATTCCAATGATATAGAAGTAGACACCGTGGTAAATTTCTACCTGTAATGCAGGAATAACGTAAGTTGACCTTATCTAACGATTCTCATTAAATGTATTTGTTTTCTGTGTTGAATAGAAATTCGTTTCATTTCACTTACAATATTGGCTGTACGAATTGCTTGTCCAGAGCGGGCGAAAGCTCCTGCAAGCAGCAGAAAATACTGAAAGCTATTATTTTTCTGCGTGAACTTGCACATGTATGTAAATTTCAGGAGAAACGTGAACATTGCAAATGCCAAAATATGAGAGAAGAAAACGTATTGTGTACCATCCTGAAATTATGAAAACGATTGAAATTTTTTGAAAAGTTCTCAAAAATTTCAATTTACTCGAAAAGATTTTCATACCAACAAAAAAGAAATTTTCCAATTCAAGTAAATTTATGATTTTAAGAAAATAGCCCCACTGTGATTAAAATAACTAAAGGATTCCACAGTGTACAATATTTACGGTCGTTTTTAGTGTTACTTACCTTGAAGTTGTAGTAGCTGCACCAACATGAAACGTATTGGAAGGAAAGACATGTGAGGAGACCAAGAAGTCCTGTTATCATAGTACATATTTTAAATTCCCGCGATATCAGATCATCATGCCTGATTAAGCTCATATGTATGATGCAAATCAACAGAACAATAATGCATAATGTTAAACAATAATCAAGGAGAGAATACGTTTTGAAAAATTGAATTTGTGAATCTTTCTCCTCGTTCTGAACAAAGTATGCAGCATAATGCAAAATAGGAAGTAGCAAGGAATATAAACCATGTTTAACGCTTTTTGGAAACTGCTCCAACATTTTGGCTTCGGTGCGTTCAAAATAAGCAGTGCGGACCTTTACGTTGTCCTCTCAACTTCAAAAGCCCCAACTGTATTTGCCAGGTCGTGACTATTGACACAACTTCTCTCAGTCTTCCGCCTCTCTCTCTCATTCTGTCCATCTTTCTTCATCTCTCTTTATATGGCTTATATTGAGCAACGTGTCACCATAAAATTACCCTACAGATTGTACCTCAAAAAATTTATGTTCCGCTTCTTGTTAAATTAAATAATGAATCAGAACAATTTACATCAATGACCCCCTAACAAGAGTTCTTAAAGGCACCAAACGTATTTGCCCGGCCAAGACTACTGACACAGACTTTCTCAGCCTCTTGTTCTTTTTGTGCTTCACTGAAATATAGCCTTTCAAGTCGGAAGCAACTAACAAATCACAACTAACACATTATAGCCGTAGAGACCGAATTGAAAACTGATCATGTCAGGTTATCTATTGGATTAGTCTTTTCTGAATCGCCAATTAAAAAAATATTACAGCAGAGAGGTCAGCGGAAAAAGAAAAGTATAAAAATAATCAACAATTCAACCATCTGGAAAAGCCATAGTGATTGTGGAAAGGGAAGCTTGTGCAATGGCAGACCTTTCTCAGGATAAAATTAACCCAAGCAAAGTGTAAAATAAGCACCTTTAGTAGAGGATAAGCAATGTAACAAGAAATAACACAGTTGAAAACAATTTTGTAGTTATTTACGACCCAACTCAGGAAATCTCCTAAATTAGGAATCAAAAAAGAGCAGGGTATTTCCGAAAAGGCAATTTAGATAATATTGTCAAATTGGCAAATCGGCGAGACGGTAGACAGCAAAAACAGCGCACTCACACATCTGATCGGAGAGAAAGGATCAAAAAACCCAAAAAGCCGTGTTTTCAGTCTTGCAAGTATCAGTAGCTCTGTAAAATGAGTTAGAATTGTCCGGAAAAGGATTCATTCTTCTGCCACTTTCAAATTCTCTCAAACGTTATCGAACTGACTTAGACGTAATTCACACTGGACGGTGCAAGTAGTAGTGAAACCGCTCGCAAATGAAAAAGAAAGTGGACAGAGCTAAGAGGGTGTGTGTCTGGCCGAGGTGTGATGGAGTGCATCTAAAATATAATATGATTATCAGAATGTTCTTGATAAAAGTTGATATAAAAGTGATAAATTATAAACGGAATGAACATATTGGAATAAAAAATTGTTAAAACGATGATGGTTCAGGCTTTGTGGAGAAAACCAATCATCCACGTTTAAAGTTGTCGACGCTTCTGTCTTCGAGAAACAAGATAAAAACATTTCAACTGTTTTCGGGACGAGGTAGCATCGAAAGTGAAAAGATTTTTTTCTTCCATCATAAGACTTTTCCTTATGATGGAAGAAGGATGTTTCACGATATGGTGGGTATGAATATTATAAACGATAAATTGAATGATAACCAAGCATAATTCATCAAAAAATAGAGTTGAGATTTCTCATCAATGTTTTTGCTCATTACATACATTTGTAGAGTAGTTTTCCTATGATTTAAGAGTTGCACACATTTGTCTCAAAGATTTATAAATCACAAGACCATAGCAATTTCAGTTTGACAGATTGGTTTCCACCAATTCTCTCGCCGGGCGGACACCTAGTGATGCAGGCTTCTTCCCGTTGTTCTCCCTTTGTTGTATCCATATTTGTACTTACTCCAATAAAAATTGTCTCATCAATCTTCCCCGTGTGTCCTCTTTCCCTTCTCATTTAAAAAAGCCAAACCAGCAACAAGGATCCATCAATTCGTCACATACTCGTGACGTGGCAGTATGTGTTGAAGTGGCTGTACGAATACATTTTCTTTTGAGTCAGAAGACGATGAACGACGAGGAAAATGGGAAGAATAGTGTGAATCTATACATCCTTTATGGACTTTTCACAAAAAGAAAAATTGGATGAAAGAGCCAAAAAGGCAATTGGCCGAAATGGTTTCATTTATTGGCTCAGAATCATTTTTTCTATTGTACTGCAGAAATTTAACAAGATACTCTGTTGAAGGATAATGATTCTGCACATTCGGGATGAACCTGAAGAAAAAAAACGTATGCAAAATACGCCTGATATACTTCACATGGAACCGTAATCCCTCAGAAACAGAAATTTTGTTGCTTGCCCCTTAAAAACATTTCACAATCCAGCAATCCAGCAGAAAAAAATCTGACACTATTCAGGAAAACAAACATTTTTAATAAAAACGAAAGATATCACTTGACTCATTATTCTCAACCAGGCGTTTAATTTCCTGTGCACTGGATAACAAAAAACCAATTTCTGGAAGCTGACATTGATGGATACAATCACTGTATTCTATCTCCTAAACTCATTACTCTCAGTCAAGAACAACAATGCTAGTAATTTTTCAAAAACTCTCTTAGTTCTCATCGCTCTTCGAGAAGTCAAGAACCATTTATCTTCCGGCAAAACGCCTGCTGCCTGTTTTGTCCTTGTGCTCACGACATTGTTCTCATCTCATTTCCTAAAATTTTTGCTCAGTTTTGCGTGCTTCTGAGTTTTTACTGAACATCCATTTTACAGAAACATGGCTGTTTGCTCTCTGTTCCGTGATGACGACTCCTTCCGTCGTTTTTTTGCTATCTTTTCATGGCTTCTCAAAATCATTACTCTCATTGTGTAAGTTTCAACAGTCTGACTTTTTCCTTCATTTCAAGATTTTTTTCAGTTTCTTCGCCAGCGTCCGTCTTCACGATCAATATCTCGCTTTCCACGCCGAACAAAGAGGGGATCGCGAAGACAACGGTCCAATCTCCAACTATCCAAGAAGACCACGCCGTGTTGCTTATCGTCCACTATCAGCACCAACCGAATGACTTCTTCTCTTTCTGAACGCCGTGCATTTTTCTCCTTTTTTTCAAAATCTTCTTGATGTATGTGATCTTTTATAAATAAATCCCCAGACGGCTTGAACTATGAGACATTGTGTAGACAATTTCATTCCCGCTACAAGTTTACCGTGCGCCAAACAGAATAGATAAATTGTAGGAGGATTGTACTATTAAAGACAATTCAGAGAAGATCTCCCGCTGTGAGTTCTCGAACTCTTGGTTTTTGATGACGTTCTACTTGAATAGGGTGAAAATTACAGAATATTGATTTTGCCAGATTGCCACCAAGAGTGGAGGGAAAACTAATTTATCGTGTGGAAGGTAGACAGCATCTCAGTATGGACTCAACAAAGCTAAGCGCTATACTGTCTTTACAAACTAAAAACTCTCCAGAATCGGCGAGAACATTTTGACTCAAACTTCTTCCAAAGATACTAGTTGGAATTGACATTGACTACAACGTTTACTGTAGCAACTCTCTCACAATAACTCGGCGTATCTACTCCAACCGCTAAAAAAAATTAAATACTTAAATGTCCAGATGTTTCTTGTTGATAACAATAATCCACTTCAGTGTTACAAGTGTACCTAGACTGGGCAATATTAGTCTTATGAACTGAGACCATGAATAATCACATTCATGACAAATCTCTTTTTCAGGTAACCAGCCTCCAAAATATTTCTCCCTGCAAAAATTTTTAGAAATCCAGTTGCAAAAAAACTAATAAACTTGTAATATTTATTTCTTTGTTGAAACTAAGAAACGTACAAAACAAAGGGACCGCCTTGTCATACTTATCCTTCTTTTTCCCCATAAACCTGCCCTCAAAAAGTTTTTACAAAAAGCACATGACATTCGAAATGTAAGCCAATTCAGATGCAAGATTTACAACTTTTCTTTCTGTGCTCTGCTCCCGTTTTGCATCCACCTACTTGTTGTTGCTATAGATAATGTCAAGGGTAACCGTGTCTCACCAACATTTTTTGCATCTCCTCGAGAAAAAAACATGGCTCTGCATACCCCTCTTCAACATTTTATGCTCACCCTTCCTTTTGTAAGAGCAAAGCAAGGGAAAGAGTGCGCGAGGCGGGTTAAAACCATTAGTTTTACGCGCTTTTGATTTGACTCCAATTACAGAAAATTTGGGGGCTGTGTAAATTTCCCGCATGACGTTTTGAAATCTCGTGCGTCGAGAGATTTTTACTGCCCAATTCCTTACTTTGATGGTTTTTTCAATGAGTTTTCTGAGGGTACGGTAGTTCCTTCTAGAGCTCTGCGGGGGCTGCTTTTCTCTCTTCCTCCACATTTCTGACATTTTCCTGTTTCCCTCTTTTCCTCCTCTTCTTTCGCACTATATTTTTCCAATTTCCCTTTCTTTTGTATATCCCGCCCCAAATCTCGAGTCCCGACCTCTATAAGACACAAGGCTATGCTCCACCCCTTGCCAAATCCGATACAATTTCAGTTTCAGTCTTTCTTCTTCATTTTCTCCTTCTTTCTTCAATCTTGTCCGAGTTTTTTGAGTCTTTTGAGCTGAGTTTTTCAGTTTCGACTCGGAGGGTTCTCACCTCCTCTTGGGTGTATCAACGTCCTGTGGATAACACAAAGGAAACCTAGAGGTACGCTACTAATAAGTAAGGAAAGGAGATAGTGAGGGATATGCATTTTTCTGAGAAATAGGTATGTAGTTAGGTACATTTTTTCCGGGTTTTTTAAAAAGGAATAAGAAACTTTTTTGTATGAACTTGAGGCTGGGCTCGTATCAGATGAAAAAAAATGGGGTAATACTCTAGTAGGACGGGAGTGAGTTCATCAAAAGTTTGGGATCACCCATTTGTAGTAATTCCACTGAAAAAACAGGAATTTTTTTTACTTATCATCGAAATTATTTTTAATTAATCAGCTTGGGGGTAATATATAAAACTTGATGTTAACTAGTTGAGCGTATGAGGTAGAAAACTGATTCTTCTCCGATAGTTTGTACTATCACTGCTGATAAAAGCAGTGAAAAATTGTTCGTGATATGAAAGTAATACGCATCATGGATTACTGTAATCCTGAAACTTGCGCGCACATTCTCCAACCAGAGAGTCTCCAATTTCGGTATCATTATTTTCCATTATTTTTTCATTTCATTCAGGTTATTTTTTCAGAAGAAGAGGTTTCAAACAAAAAAAATGAATGTCAAGATAAAGTTGTTCGTTGTTCTCTATTCGCTCGCATACTTCTGCACTCCCGCAATCACTGACCAGAATGATGACAAGGCTAGAATCCAAGAACTGGTAACGAAATTCACATGTAGTCGAAAAATTCATATTTGTTAATTCAAGATTGACACAACCTCAATTGGATTGGATAAGTGTGAGACTGATGATGTCGTCATGTTTGCACTTCTCACTGTCATTATAGTTATTATGTTGCTGTAGGTCCACCAATTGGTGAAACAATTGACACAAAAGTTTCAGGATGCTCTACATCTACGTTAACTCTTGGGCTGCCTATTGGACTGTTCCTGACAATGTTTCAGAAGAACAGCGAAATGCTTTGGAGCAAGAAGAGGAAAGAAAGGATCGAGAATTCTTGCAAAGTGAAACTCATCCAAGTAGTGTATCACTAATTGTACAACTTCAGCGTTCCCTGTGATCACAACAATTGTCGTGTTGAGCATCACTATCAGAGAACTCATCTATTTCAACTTCGAAGAACTGCCCGGAATCGGAAAGCTTCCTAATAAAAACACGATGCGAGCCTACGGATTGTCCATTCTTTTGAAGTTAGTGTTTAAAAGATTTCGAGAGAAACATCTATTTCCAGCAGCATTCCGGTGTCAATCTATCTCATCTACAAACTCCTTCCAACATTTGTAACTGCAGTCCACTCGAAATCCTTCCAAATCCTCATGGCTATCGTTTCCATTCTGATTGTTCTGATCTCGATGTATTGTATGCTGGAATCCGGGTAAATGTGAAACATACAAATAATGTATCAGGAATAAGCAAAAATAATCTGGAATGTCTCAGTCAGAAGTTATTTTGTAGTTGTATAGATGAAAGTGCATTTTACGAAAAAAATCATCTTCTGACCAAAAACAGGCGGGATCAATTAATGCAGTCTAGGACACATGACTTGCTCACTACTTTTTTCCATCTTTCTTCTTCTTGCAGAAGTAATCCAAGGAAGTTTAATTTCGGGATTTAACATTTTCCAATCGGAAAGTAAAACTTCTACCTATGTTTAGAATACTTCTTCACAAAAAAGACCAAAAAGCTTGTCAATTTTTCTAATGATTTTCATAGATCAGTTATGATTCTTTTCAATAATTTCTGGAGAGCACATCTTCCAAGTAACCAGAAAGCAAATTTCTCAAACCCTCTGAGATTACGTTTTGCTGATATATCAACCAATTTTCGAAATTTAGCCAAAAACTCACATTTTCCAGTACTCACCATACCTATTTCAATGGATTGGTTGCGACCCTCGTTGAACAATTAGAAGAGTTGTTCCTCTGATATCTTCTCCATTTTCTCCCAAAAATTTCACATTTCCATTCAATTTATTCGTCTCATTCAAATCCTTCTTCCTCCTGCCGGTCGAAACGACGGCTCATTCGATGCGAGCAGTCGTTTGTTGAATTTGCTGCCACGTCAGTGGAAGCGCACGACTTTTGCTTTCCTTTCACTTTTTTCCTCTCTGCTTTTGCAATTATAATTGAACGTTTGAATGGAAATAACATGGTTCTGAATTTCTCATGCTCATCCTCTGACTTTTCTGAGTTTCTTACTATTTGGTTCAGTACCAATTCTTATCTCACTTTACCTATATCTACTGTTTCTTTCTAACTCCCTATCAGGATTTGGCGATGTATCGAAAAATGAACAACTTCATGCACCCATCCTTGCCAATGGCCAACATACTTCTATGGTTCGCTATTGTTCTTGGAGTACTCACGACAGTTGCCGTTTTGTGAGCCAACCGAAACTATGATGCTTCTGAAAACAAGAATTTTGTAGCGGATGCATCTTCCTACTTGTTGTCGAGCCATTCATTCAACGTCGCCGCTTTGCTCGTGCTGCTCATGTTGCAGCTCGCTTTAACCGGGATAACGACACTGCGGTCTTGTTAACCAGGACCGGAGATAGCGTGTATCCCTGAGACAATGTGAGTTGATTTTTATCAACTTGTCATCTTCTTTGGGTTTTCAACTTTTCAGAATTGCCACGCTTCTTCCTCATAATTACTTTTTCTTGTACATCTTCTCTTCTGACGTTTTCTACCCCATGACTTTTTGGATTCAACGAATAGAAACAAATTCCCTGAGCAGCTAATTGAAATCTGTTCATCATAAAAATCTTTCCCACCAAATTCTCTCGAAATAGATTTTGAATGATTGATGTTAGTCGGTGATATCTTCCGATTGTTATCTTCTATGTATCTTGATTTTTTCCTCACTTAATTTTTTAGGTAACTATGGAGCTTCCAGAGCAAGGTGCCATCTATTTGATTGCTTTTATCTCTCTGTTTTTGTGCTTCTTTGTGTGAGACGTTTTCTATCTTTCCTTTTAGTACATAGTCTTCAGTACAGTGTTCTGATTGGATGTGAAACGATTTTATACTGTACGACACGTCCATTGAATTACTTCGATGAAGCCAAGAAACTGGATGACGAAATTGCAAGACAAGCCAAGAAAGCTACAAAAGCTCGGGTCATAGCAAACAATGAAGATGATGGAATTACGGAAATGACTGTTTGAAAATTGGTCCAAATGTTTGAATGCCAACCTGCTGTTTGTGATAAATGTGTAGCATAGTTTGAAATAAAACTGCTTGCATGTAATGAATCAAAATTACTAATCCTAGTTCAGGCAATCTTATTTTCCAAAATTCATATTGGAAGAGAATCGAAGCAAAATCACTTGGCTGCTATTATGATATACTTGGAACTCTTAACAGACACATTGTTTGAATTCAACAACAAAAATTTGAAGGTTCTAAAAAGTTGCTTTTTTCTTGTAACCGTCTTTCACATTCCAGATTGAACCTTCATGGAAAACCAAATGACTCGTCCCTCTAAAGTATATTTTTCAATTTTCTTTTTCATTTTTTTCAGTTCGTTTCCGCCTTGTCTGCTTTTGTTAATTTGTCCGCTTGCCTCCTGATTATCTTCTTACTTAATAAAATGTTTCCAGGTATCTACAATGATGACCTCCCAGACTCTACTCTTCGCATTTCTTGCTGCCTTACTGGTAGTTGCACTATTGATGTGAGTTCATACGTGAAAACATAAGAAGTATAGGAGCAAACCTCTCTGCGACCAAAAACCCGTGTTTCTATTCCAGTGTTTTCATCCTTCTGGAGGAGTACGGGTTTTGCAATGGCACTGGTCGCCACACGAGACTTCGTGGTACTGAGGATTCCTTGACTAAACGTGAGGAAAATCCGGTTGTGGAGATCGAAATGACGGAGTTCAATCGTATCGCGGAGGATGATATCGAACAATAAATGGATCACTTAATGTAATTCCAACAGTTATTGCTTAACTAACATTTGAATATATTTTTGTTTGATATGGTACATCTAACCAAACAATAATTAAACAGTTCCAGTTGATATTATATACCCAACAATTTGTTTTCATAACACACGGTTTCAACTCCGTGATGATTTATCTTTGCTTGTTTTACGTTCTCTCATTATGCTGTGTGTTCCATATGTACTAAAAATTAATTCCAGATGTTCGATTTTCTGCATCCATCCCTCAAATACGCACTCATTGTCATGATTATCTGCGCCATTGCTATTTGGTACATCAGCTTCTGTTTATTTCAGTAAATAACTCTATTTTTCAGCTCGTGCGTGATCATCGAGAGAATCATCAAGCACTTCTTCCCAATCAGCGATGAGGAGCTTCAGAGAATCATGGCTGAAAATCGGCGACGACTTCTGCCGGCTGCACTATCTGCTCTAGCTTCTCCAGTTGCTCCAGCTACTCCAGCTCCTACAGCTCGTCAACCTCCAGTTGTTCCTCAAGTTGTCATTACGATCCATCCGGCTGAGAGTGATGACGAGATAAGTCTTCAAGAGACTCCAATACTAAGATCAAATTATTATGTGGAGCAAGTTACTTCATTGTAACTGAGGTATGGAATAGATACGTGAACGCTGCATCTGGTCAATTTTGAGTGATAATTTGAATTCCTTCTCTTTTCGTGATTTCTTCTAAATTTGTGTCCGAAAAAACTTTTTCTCTAGTTTCTTCTTCACTTCTTCTCAATCAAACGGTTAAAACCCGTGCAATCTCTTTTATTTCTAATGTTTCGATTTTTTTTCATTTCTGGTTTTTCTCATCACAGTCTGATGATTCTTCCTGGTGCATTGGCAGCTCTCGCCTATTTGGTCTTCGTTGTTGGACTTGCTGTCTTCATGTCGTTGTGAGAGTTCTCAAATTAAAACGAACGCAAATTTAAGAAACATTCCAGAATGTGCTCGATTTTTGGAGTGACAACATATGAATTTCCTCAGAATAAGCGCCTTCTGGAGAAAAATTCTTCTAATAAGCCAGGAGAACCTTCTATCAAAAATTACAACACTTCGCCATCAACTGAAGAATTATCTCCGAACAGCTAATATTGGAAATGAATTTGTTGTTTGAATATCGTCTTGTTCCATCGATATCACTATGGTTTCCATGCCTCTAACTACTTCCTTTCTATCTTTTCCTTGCATGTTTCTAATCTTGACTCAGAATGCATTTCCCAATCGACAGCCACATTCCAACCTCCGTCGTTCTCATTCTCGTCTTCCTTGCTCTTCTTTGGGGAGTCATCGTGTAAGACCCTCCATGGAAACAAAACGAATTTATGTTTTGCAATTTTTCCAGCGCTTGCTACATCGCGGACGTCGCCTGGGCCGTTTGCTTCGCCCAAAATGCTATCACCTCGATGAAAGAAGCTGAACTGCGTCGTCAAGCTGTTTCACGTCGCCCCGTGTTCATCATCGGAGAGCATAATGTGCGCCATGAAAATGTTGAACGTCTCATTCGAACAGTCTGAGACGCCGTTTAAAGGTGAGAGTTTGAAAAATATAAATCACAGATGATTTCAAGATCAGTTTTTAAAAGGTTAGGCTCAGTTGATGGGTGAGAAGCAAAAAACCTGTACTCATCAACCAGCATGAAGCTTTACTATTTTTCCTCTTGCTCCGGATGTTTTCATATAACGCCAGATACATTTAGTTAGTGTTAGCTTCACTGAATTATAGTGTACCAAATATTAGCAGTCCAAATTGCACAGCTAGTTTCAATTAGAGAAATTTGAGCTCCACATACTAGTTATATTTAGTAAATCACAATTTGAAAGTATAATAAAATACTGTTCAGCTTGAAAACGTCTTCGGTTCTTGCTGCTTTTCTTCATTCACTCACTATGCTTCTGCATCCAATCAGCCAATCTCTGCCATCTCTGCCAACTATCTTCCTATCTGCCTGATTGAACTCTTGTCAATGAAAAATTGATTTCAATATCACTTCAAAACCTTTTATTCTCAATTTATTCGGTTTCCAATCACCGTTTATACATCTTATGTTTTTTGGTTTCTTTTAATTTCCCTCTTAATCTCTAATACAGAATTTCAACCGAACGACAACTGTGCTCAGCAACGATGGCTCTTTGCATCAACATGGATATCGTCAAGGCAATCTACATTCTCATTCTTATTGTTTGGAGTGGATTTCTGTGAGGAAAACCAACAAGCGACTCTGTTCAATTCAACACTTTTTTCCAGTTTCGTTCTTCTATGCACTCTCATCCGCGAATGGTTCTTCCCAGAACCAAAGCATCTCCAAAAGATCGAGGAGGAGAAGGACTACGTTCCACCCCCCAAATACGTCTCTCTCGACGTTGCCGATCTCGAAAAGACGCATGGATTGGAGATCCATGTTGGCCATCAAGAAACATCGGACACTCTTCCTCTTCTCCCAATTTGAGGTGGGTTGAAAGATATGAGTTTAGTTAAGCTGATTTTCCCATTACTTCTTTTTCGAGTTATCAGTCTCATTGCTAGAAAATAGGTTTCCCTTGAGAAGTAAACTATATTGTAGTAATATCCGACACATAACTCATGGTCTATGAGAAATTATCACATTTCAGGTGGTTGCCTCTCCAGACATGACATGCAATGACAATATTTTCTAGACAAGGCAACACATTCTGCGAATAATTATAATTGAAAATGCACACAAATTTCGAAACAAACATACCAAAACTTTTTTCTGATAAACATTCTTCCCAATCTTTCAAACTAAAAACTTCCCCAATTTTTGAAATATTTCGATGAACCATTGTCCTTGTTACGCATTTCGTCTTTTCATTCCTTCCTACTGGTTCGTTTTGCCAAGTTCATTTTTGTCCCTACGTTTTTCTTGATTTTCAATTAATGAGTTGAGGTTATAAAAGGTAAGATCAAATGGAGGAGTCATTCGAACTTGCAAATTTTGTGCCAGTTCTCTTCATTCTTGCTGTCTTGCTGGTATCGGCTGCAGTGATGTGAGGATTTATGAACAGAATGAGTCAAGAACAACTCAACTTGTTACAGTGCTTGGTATAGCGTCACACAAGTCTTCAGCAAAATCTCAAACCACATTGCACAAACGTCGGTGAATCGAGATGTGGAGTCAGGACCGTCTCCAAAACATTCAAAAGGTACCTTTATGTAAGCATGACGTGAGGTGTACTTATTTCTTCCAGGAGATTCCTCGTGAGCAACTCAGTTACCATCAAGTGGTTTTTTTGTTTGTCTAATAAATGTTTTGTGAAATGTCTTTTGTCCATCTGATTCAGTGATTTCTTGGTTTACCTCCATGTTTATTCCTAATTTCTCCCTACTAAAATTATGTTTTTATGTCTATGCTGCTTATGTTAATGTGTGTCTGAATGGGAACAAAACTTTATTCGGATTTTCAGATGGAGTCGTCGACTGCTATCAAGTACCACATCCCACCTATAATCATCTTTGTGGTCGTTGTTATCTCGTGTCTCATGTGAGTGATACATTGGTTTCTTCTCATTTTAACATCTAGCAATGTGAAGATGATGAAAAATTTAATACAAGGTTTCGGAATTTTTTGAAACATCTCATTCTTATTTTTTCAGTATTGGCTTCCTGGTCGATTACATTATGCAAAAACACGGATGCTGTGGTCGTCGTGGTGGATGCTGCCGTTCGGAGATTGAGCGTCGCGATGGCAATGACGAGGGACAAGGAGCCATCCATCTGGCGTCATTGAATACTCAAAATAATCATATACCTGGACGACTTCCACTGCTTTCAAGAGCTCCGCAACAGGACACACGCGTTTGATAGTCTTCTGTCCTTAACATTTTTTTTCCGTTCTTAACAATACATCTCATCATTGATCGATTATAACACACAGTATATAAACAACCTTTCTATTCGATAAAGGTGGATTGAATATTATTTACACTGTTATTTTTAGCTTGTCAAAAAGCTTCCGGGATGTACGGAGAGTTTCAAGTGAAAGACAGAAAGAACGAATCAAAACGTGGAGATGTCAGACAGAACTTCTCAACCAAAAGTCAATTTTTCATAATTTTCAGGAAGGAGCAAATCTTTTTAGTTGGAGGTTTCATTATTTAATTATACAGAATTTATTTTCAGCAGAAAAATAATTTTAAAAACAGAAAACAAAACAGTTTTTGCGGGAGAAGAGAATCATATACAAAAGTTGAAAGACGTTAAAGGTATTCCGTTCATCTTGGTCTGAAATTCATTCTTGATATTTTAATTCTTACATCGTGTGTTCAGTATTCCTATTGAACCCAATTTCAGATTTACAGAGTCCCCGAATTTCATATCGAACAGGGAAAATTAGTCATATCTTCTTCCACTAGCGTATCTTAGTCTTCCTTATCTCAAATTTCATTCGAATCCCTCTCTTCTCCTCCGATTTTGAATATTCAAGTCGTATGACACAAGTCATGTCCTGACAATCCCCTAGAGTAACAAATTAGCTCTAAGTCGTTTCTACCTTCTATCCACCTTTTTCGGTAGTCACATGCAGTGAGAGGTGGGAAGCTGTTAATTGTTGAAGAGGTGCGAAAGAAACACGAGAAGTGCTTCTCTGGGAGAAAGCAGCTCCTCCCGCCTAGCTTCACTCTTCACCTTCAGCTCTCACGTTATTCAGTTCTCAAAAATGAAATTGCTCCACATCCTCCTTCTCCTTTTAGTGATTTCACAGGTAAGTAAGTTGATCAATATTTTTATTGATTTCAGAATATAAGTTACTATTTCCTGCAGAAATATCTGTTTTCAGCATGTTTGCCTTGTTGAACATGAAGAAGACGAAGAGGACGATTTCAAATTTATGCTCCGACAACATATACTCAAAACTCAAAGAGAGATGGAGCGGAAGATAGCAACAACTGCTTCTACCCTCTCAACGAAGTCTTCTAAAGCACAGTCAAAGTTTTTTACAGTGATTTTTCTGTAAGTCTTGTTGGTTTCAACATTCATCTCATTTGGGGTTTTGCAGAATCACTGTGCTGCTTTTCCCGGTCTAAACGGGATGGTCGAGTTTTGTTGATTTCGAGGATTCATCCGTGGTATTAATTTTTTCTTTATCCTTTTATCCATTTTTCCTCTATTATTTATCCTTGTGTCAGTTAAAAAAGAATCCAATAAATTTCTCAAGACGTTGATTCACAGAAGTAAAAGGGTTGAAAAAAAAACGCAGTTCCAGATTTTCTAGCTGCTACTGTTCAAGCTCTATAATTGATATGAATGTCACGCAGATCGGAAAATCACAAGTCTTTGAGATGCTTCACTTTTTATCAGACACATTGAATTTGGTTTTGACTGTTCCCCAATGAGCGTCAGCACTATTTAGTAGGACGCGCTCGAAAGTTGCATACTCCTAATCATTCACTCAGTGTTTCAACTCTCTCAATGCTGTACAAGGAAGAAATCATTGTTATTGAAATATTAACTCACGCGCTTCCGAAATCATACATCCTCTCTTTCTCTCGTTTCCCGTGTATGTCTAATTTCACTTTCCTCTCAACATCAACGTAAAGAAGCGCGCCTGCTCAGGTTGAAATGATATTGATCCGTCTAATCACAACATAGTCACTTCAGTAGTATGTTCTCATTACTTTGTGCATCCTAGTTAATATTCATGCGCCCAGTGAGTTAAAGCCAGTCTTGTTATAGAACGTGGCAATCTTGTCAACTTGAGAAAGCGTGACAATTGTGATGTTATAAAACCATGAAAGTTGACACATCTCGTTTATTAGAAGCGTTATCTAGTTTTTCATGACAATACTTATTCGTCTCCATCATAGATCTTCTACTTGTAGAATCATGGTCACTAGAGCTTCAAATCCTAGTATTTCAATGTCGATCATGATAGCACCATCAACCGTTTTTGTTTTAAAATTATACATATTTTTCTGTTTTGGATCAACTTTTTACACTAGCTGACAATGCCGTCTATATATAATTACATCTTTTCGATCTATAATGTTTCTCTGAATCCCCTGCTCCTTCCTTTTCTTGTTTCCATCGTCATCGTCAACGGACTCCGTTTAAAGTTCTTTTCTTATCAGATAGTGTGTTGGATCTTCCAGATCTAGTATGCAATGTAGACGTCAATTGTTATTGAGAGAAAAGCTCACGCGCTTACAACAGTCATACATCTTCTTTCTCTTGAAGATTTTTCCCGTGTATGTCTAATTACACTTTTCTCTCAAAGTCTACGGAAAGTAGCGCGTCTGCTCAGGTTGAAGTGATATTAGCCCGCCTAATCACAACAGAGTCTTTCCGTTCTCTATTCTTCTCTATTCGAATGAACACTAATGGAACAAGAGAATCTTCACAACTCACGAATTGAGAAAAGTTCGCATTTGTGACATAGTGAGCTTTTAATCATTAAGTCAACTTAACTAAAGCATTGAAGTTAAACCATGATACTAAAGTGATGATAATAGTATCACCATCTCCAGTTTGGGATTTCAGGCAACACGTCTTTTCCTTCTTGTCTCTTTTCAATATTTCTCCCTTTTGATTGAATCTGACATCTTTATAGATCTACATTTTGTCAATCAAGAGTTTTTCAGAACATGTTTGCAAAAACTACGCTCTTTTTTCTTCTTCTCGTTTTGAGCCCAACGGTTAACGGGCAAACGGAGTTAGGAGGAATTCTTATTGTTTCTGAATATCAGAACAGTGGACTTGCGGCGTTCATTGTTCTTCTGCTCATTGTCGCAGGGTATGTAAATATTCTATTAGCACTCTAAACAGGGCATTTTTCAAAGGTATTCCAGGTTTTTTTTGGCCCTCCTAATTCGATTTGAGAAATGTCGCCGTCGTCATTGTGAGATTGGGCGTTTTACCATCAACTGCAAATGTTTTCCAATATTGAATAACTACCATCAAATCAACGGTGATCCTAACAATAATGTTGAAACTGCAGTTTAAACTGTAACTTCTATTCTTTGCATTTTTGGCCAGAACACGCTTGCATATATTCACCAATGTAAGTTCCTTATGGTTTTTCTTATTGTAATTGTCTCCCAGTAATTGTATTCACTGATCTCGTTTTCATGTTTCATATTCCACCCAGGTTTGGCCATTTCTGATCTACAGTGATATGTTTCTAGTAATAGCAATCCTCATTTTGTGAAAAATCAAAAACTAAACCGTCATGTGGTTCTTCATATGATTGAAATAAAATCTACAAGAAAGAAGAAGAGTAAAAAAGAATCCTCTGAGTCTCAGCCTCCACAGAAACAAACTTTCAAATAACTTGTGTTAAAGTTCTTTATTACTGTGGTAGCTGTTTGCATCATTTCTGGTATTTTGATTCCAACGGACTCTCAAAACTGTTTCATTCCCAAAGCACAAAACCTTTTGGTCTGTTTACAACTATGTGTCTAATCACTGACAATTTCATCGGAAAGGGCACGGAGAAGCTGTTTTTTGTCATTGTTATGAGAAGACTATCATACATCCGTTTTAATTTTGATTAAATGTTTAATACTAGTAAATATCCAGTTCCGGGTTTGTTTTTCTTCTTTTTGACTGATTTTGAACCCGAATGTACTCTCAAAATTTTATAATTTTTGTCATCTTTATTTTCATGTCCACGATAAAGGGCATTTTGGTTTTGACAGGGATTAACATTTGGCTCCTTCGAAACTCAAGTGACTAATAAGTCGTAACCTAAGCAATACCAGAAGTTCAAAAAACCGATACATTCTGGAATCTAAGAGAAGAGGGAGAATGGCACAAATTAGTAGAGCACAATCAGCTTCACGTTTCTCATAACATTATAAAACAATAAAAGTGCATTGTCTTTCAGTGTGGAGAAACATCAAACTACTATGATATGTTCCGAAGTAATATAAAAATATGATGAATAACATAAACAACTCTTCAAATTTTTTAGAACAATTTGAAGGTGTTCAATAGATCAAATCCAACAACTTCGTTCATTTCTGTTTTTGCAGAAGATTTCACCAGTGTTTCCCATGGTCTCCCTATCAATTAGGTATAGTGCTTTATGTTTTCTTCTGGTGGATTTTGTTACACATTGTCTGGTCTTTTCGACTCTCAAACTTTTTTCTCACTTTCTTTTCCTTTTTATCAGTTTCCCCCAATTTTTTGAAACTTCCTGTATATAGCTGAACTTCTTTCTTTTCCTTTTTTCCATCTGAAGAACATCTGTCCAAACTCTCCTCTCACCCTTTTTGCTCCATTCACTATCGAAACAACAAACATCTGCGTTGAGGACGAGAGATAATTACTGACGGGGAGGTAGCAAAGAGGAAAGGAGACGGTTTCTTGCTCCGCCCACCGCTCTTCCATTCTAGAATATCTGTCACTCTTGATACTCTCTATCACTCCCAAATTAAGTGATACAGACTTGTGGTCATCATGAACCTGTTCAAACTTCTTTTAATTCTCACCTTCTTAGGAAGTCTGATAA
This sequence comes from Caenorhabditis latens, assembly GCA_002259235.3. NCBI lineage: Eukaryota > Metazoa > Nematoda > Chromadorea > Rhabditida > Rhabditidae > Caenorhabditis > Caenorhabditis latens. Next base: position 13,603,958 of record CM056097.1, on the reverse strand, counting down.
AAGGAACCATCGAAAAACCAAAGGTAAGAACAGATACTTAGTTTTTCTACAAAAGGGATGCAATTCGAAAAAAAATGACATATGTTTTTGTAAAATCATTTTCAGTCTGATTATCTCACCACTACAAACTCACCAATCGTCCAGACTAACCTCGAGCATTTCCTGTACATGGTCGAGAATTCGGAAATCGAAATGGATCAAAAAGACGTCGAAGTGCTCAAAGCCATGGTTTCAACTCCGTCAACCCCGTCAACTCCAAAGCATCGGGAATTGCTTACTCACTACCTGATTTTTGTCACTGTCATCGTGTAAGTTTATTCTCTCTACTAGTCATTCAGAACCTTTATCTATCGTTTTCCAGCACTGTCGTCGTCGTCGTCCTCTACACCAATCGTCTTCTTCTGGAAATCCGTCTTCTCAAAGCCAATCGCAAGCATGATACCGAGCACTGTGATCTTCCATTCATCCGCTGGTTCAAGAGGCAACGCAATGCCAATTCGGACTCCGGAATGAATGTCACCTATGTCAACTCCATCTATCAGGACGCTTAAATGTTTTTTCCTGCTTCGAGACAGCTTTCTATTGTCACCCACTGTTTTCTTTCATCTGCTACCTTCCTTCTTAAAATTCTTTCTATCCCATCCTACTGTCCCAACTCTCTTGATCCCGTTCCTTCTTTCTGAGATGATATATTCTTCCTCAAAGGTTTTTCAACCCCGTTTTTACCTTTTGACATCTCCCTTCATCTCCATTTTACTTTGTTTCTCTCCCACTTTGTGAAAGACCCTACATCTTGTTTCATTTCGCCAAGTTCGCCAATAAATAATATCACGATAAAATTCGAAAGTTGGGTAATTTTCAAAACAGGGACTTTCTAAACTCGGTAGTGATGATCGATTTGTTTAAGAGGACGGGGATTCTTCTCAAGGTGTCTACTTTTCTAGCGCATGGATTACCTAGAAATCCTGAATTTCTTCGGAGATCTCTATTCTGATTGGTTACGCACATTACAAAAAATCTGTTAGTGACTAACAGGTCTCAGGTAAAACCAGAATGACCTAGATGCAAGAAACAACTTGAGAAAAGGAATACGTTTGGTAGCTTTCTGGACAGAGCGTTTCGCGGGGGCGTAGATCAAAATATCTACTCTCTTTCTCTCGAACTGTAATACTCAGCGTAGGTGTTTTCGATTCTTCTCAAGATCTTGGAAAATTGTCCGCTATAAGAAAGTGACATCACATTCAATGAAAAAGAAAAAATGGGGAAAAATACTGTCAAGGAGCATTTTTGTCACACAAAAACGGATTTTCAAAAACGTATAAATAAAATCAGCACATACGTCGAAATTTTACAGACAAAATTGCAGTGTCTCTGGTTCAGTTTTCAGTTTCCCCTCATATTTTCTGAAGTTTTTATTTTCTTTAGCTTGTAGTCAGCTTCAGTTTATAGTTTGGTTTGAGCTGGTGTGTATATCATCATCGAGGTCGAACAATAAGCTACCGATATTTTACAACCTCTTTTGATGCGCGGGTGCGAAGACGACCAGATGTGATCAAAGCAATGAGCAACTTGGAACAAGTGTAATTACTTTCTAATTTTGTGAATATAGTTTGATCTCTGATCACGTGAACGGTTGCTCCGAATGTTCTCCGATTCTCAAGTTTCATCATCTTCTATTGTTGTTTCTTATAGCTTTTTTCCAAGATAATCGAATTTTCTCCATTATCTTACAACTTTGACAGTGAAATTATTTGAAAAGCGATGATCAGAAACCTCGTGATGACACGAACCCAATGTTTTGAATCTGATAGTCTTCTCCTAAAGAATTGTATACTATTTCCACAACACGACGGCTCCCAAAACTCGTTTTAGAACTTTTCGATTAAAAAGTCGTATAAAAACTCTTTGGCTTACAGTTTGACCACCAGAAGATTGCTTTATTCGTCAGAAAATCTCTAATCGAGTGATGGAGATGAAATTCCACATCATTCTAGTCATCTTCTTCATGATGACGCTTCCAGCACTGTGTCTTCACAGAGATTCCTATGCGGTGAGTGATAGAGTTTTTCTTCTTAAATCTAAATTTCTATATTATGAAATTTCAGGAATTCGAAGCAAATGCCTCCATGTTTCCAACCAATTCCGAGGGATTGCCGTCTATCACCCCACTTGAACCAAAGCAAGAAGTCCGCTCCTATAGTAACTACCGCATCGGACTTGACACATTCACCACGACTCCCAGCGGACTAAAAGAAGACACCCATAAGCCAGATCGTGTCCCCATAACTGTCAGATCAAGTCCTGGCAGAGTCTACTATGATGAGTTCGATAACGAGACGTCACAGAAAAACAAATACGCCATCTTCATCATTGGTTTTGTAGTATTTATGCTGTAAGTTCTCTTGAACAGAAGATGATGTTATGACACACATGATCTATTTCATCCCTTCGATTGATTCAAAAATTGTGTTTTTAGGGTTCTGTTCGTCATTCTCAGCAACATCAACAGCAGTAGCTTCCGTCTTGCAACCACCGAGAAACACCGTCACATTGATATGGTGGTGGACACGGGATTAGAATCAATCGTTGTCTTGGATATCCCAAACAACGAAATCAACACTTCGAGGGCATTCTTCATCCCTGGCTTCAGAAACCAACTCAGTGTCGTACGTGAAGATTCTCAAGAAATTGACTTCTAAACAATTCTATTATGAACCACCGCTCTGATTTATATATCTTGTATGTATTTCCAATATATTCTTGAAGTTGTTTCAACTAGTTTTTATTCTCCAATTCTCTTGTTTTTTTGAAAATGATCCCATCCATAATTGATAAACTTCAATTTACTAAATTTGAATATTATTTGTCAGTTGGGACAATGTTCTCTTCTTATATATGTAGGAGATTATCAAATATTTTCAGTTGACATACTGTACTACTTGCTGAATACTGTAGCTAATTACCTTTTCCGTACGCGATCATAGAATTGTACAGCCAATCGGATGATGCTCCTATTTTTTTTCTTCACGTTTTTTCATTGTCGAAGATTGCTTTTCTCTCTTTTTGCACTTTATCATCGTTTCTATGTGTTCCATAAAAAAGATTCTGGACGAAATTGTTTGTCCAGGAAATAGCACTGGAAATCAAAAAAAAAACGGTCACTCAAAAAAAGATGAAGAAATAGAAGGAAACGCACTGTATATCTTGAGGAGACGCAGCCGCATATAACAGCTAACGGGAAGAATGAACAACACTCCCTCCGTTGAACTAGGAAGACAACTCTCTTTGACATTCAAAAACCATAACACAACCAGCCATTTCACCTCTCCTTTTTGTCCAACTACAACCTTTTTCGACCTGCTCGAAGTGGATAACACCACGTAAGGATTTCATTTCGAATCATTTCATATCTGGGTGGTCAATATAACTTTCCATTTTTTCGCTCTGAAAACTTCATTCCACGGCTCCATTGTAAGTTTCAGAAACTTTACTAGTTGCCATGGAAAGAGTATGTGCATAAGAGGGGGGTAAATTTACGACCTCGAACGACACACAAAAAAGTCCTCGACTAGGAAGGCCGGGCGGAGCCTGAGCCTCCCCTGGTGTATATCTGCATACCACTTTACTTCGTGTTTCTAGCAACATGACGCCGGTCGTAATGGTCTATCCGAATGCAAAACCGGAGGAAAAGGTTGATGCACAGCTTCTTCTCTTCGGAATCGTCTCTTTCTTCTTGTAAGTGATACATTTGATAACACTTTTTTTTTTCACCAACGCCTAAATGTTTTCAGTTCCGTTTACTTCGCCGTCGTTCTCTACCGTCGTTTTGTTTGGGGCCTCAACTGGTGCGATTCGTTCTCCTGGACTCCACGTCATGAGCCACGCATCGAGATCGCCAATCGTACTCATCGCGACGAGGATATCGAGTCGGCACCGAGAAAGGCAACCGTCGTCAGATTCACAGTCAACGGAAAGGTCTTGGGAGACGACGAATAATTCAAATGTCATAATATCGAACACTGATCTTAATTGTTGTGAAAATAAACAAATGATATCGAGTCGACATCGACCGTTTTCCCGTTTTAATGCATGTGAGATAAATGAATAGACACATACAAACGATTCGTGGCGTTTGCTTTTCCTAACTTTACTTTCCCTCTGCGTTTCTATGTGGTGTTGGTACTTCTTTTGACATGTTGTTCAATTTCAGAGAAGATACTGATCTTAGACATTTCGTGTGTGCAAACGAATTCTTTCTCTTTCCTGTAGGCGGTTTTGCTTTTTGTTCTTGAAGACAAATGGCTTCTGCAAGCGCATTTGAAACAGAATCAGTCATTTTCTACATTCACAATCGAAATTTCACCGTTTTACGATATGATAGGTGTCTAATGTAGACGTCATTTCTTCAGTGGAAAGGATAATGGGAAACTAAATTTCTTAGAAACTTTATCAAGAACCAAGTTTCCAGACACGAATCAATCAGTTTTTTCCTGTTAGTATGTTCGGAAAAAAGAAACACGCAACAGAAAGAAGAAAGTTTGATCTTTTCTGTGCTTTGATTTCAACACGTCATAAGGTTTTCAAACTTCTGGAATACAAAACTTTCAAAACTTTGAAGAAAAAGCGGAAAGCCTTGAAGTTGGTAACCGGCGCATCCTTAGTGACAGCTAGGCGTTGTGTGTGTGCACAAATGGGGTTCTATGGAGCCGTCTGTCTTTCAGGGTCTGAGAAAGTGTACCTGTGTAGTTGACAGCCAACCAGACCCCTCTCTAAGAATGTATCTCAATGTATCGGGGTTGATCGAGACGGTTTGTTTACTACTTTTTGAAGGTAACTGAGAAAATTTGAATTCCCGGCGCTTTTTTCCAAAAGCTTTTTCTAGAAAACAACCTTGAAGACTATTAACAAGGACAATGTATCTCAAAACATTGCACTTTGGTTCCTTGCTACTTGTTCAAAAATCGAACGATCCCATCGACATCACTCAACCTTCATCAGTTTTTTTTTTCATTTTGGGAACAAGAGAGAGTTATGGGTTCCTGAAAGTGAGCATCGTCTTTCGAATGCGAGCCATTCTGTAGATTTTTCGAAATGCATTCGGGACCAACCCAGCCGTTTGTAGTTTTTGGGGTTTCCTTGTTCTCTCGAAATATACAGTTTGCCCGACAAATGCTCCAGATGATCATTTTTGTAATATGAGATGTCGTGACCCGCTTTTCCGCGAAATCAACCAGAGTTGTTGCGAGTTGTTTATAATATCTTTTACGATCGTACCAATCGGGCCGGAGCTGAGTCGGCAATTCCTTTCTTGTAACAATTATCCGAGTTGTTTATAACACCTCACTAACGCGATAAAGCCGACAATCTCCGCTCATCAACAGATCGTAAACAAAGTTGAGCAGATGGACAGGCAGATGTGCATATGCAACTTTTTTCGACAGTATCCGTAGAAAAAAATGAGAGGGGTCGAAAAAAGAGAGGGCACCTGTGCTGCTTTTTCAAATTTTTTCGTCCGTTTTTTTGTGGATGGCAGGTGGTGTCTACTGGATCTTTCCAGAAGGACCTTTAGCTCAAAGTAAAGAATTAGAAGAGGGATTTGATTAGAGAATCTCATAACGGAGTTTCGTGAGAAGATCCCAGAAGATATCAATTCCTCCTGGAGTTTTAAAATTCCCTCGGATTTCTGTGATTTCGCAATCTCTCGTTTGAGTGTTCATACCGTATCCTCTATTTTTCTCAATTCAAACATCTGAATTCTACTTCAAAACAACATTCGAACAGTTGAGCATCAGACAATCGGTTTGAAATCTGTTTATGGCAAATTTCGAAATCCGACTGACACCTGATGACACAAATATGTTTACCATGATTTTGAGTTGTTGTGACCTACTGTACCCATAAAAAGTGTGCGAGTCTCTAACAAGTAAACATCTGTGCCGCCAGACACCGACTGGAACCTTTCAACTAAGGCCGATCGAGAGAGGGGGCCACTTCTAATTTTTTGTCACGTTGTCTAGACTTCTATCACATGTCCTCCATACTTCTTCTTCTCCTTCTTCTTGTTTCAAAAAGAAGAATAACATGTGTTCGGACAAAAACAATACCATTTTTTCGCTCCATATTTTTTGTGGAAAACGGAAAATAACTTTTCGTCTTTTCGTGATGTTTTTTTCTCATAAACACGGAAACCAGACAAATTTTGGATTTGGGACAGTTCCCACCTCTGAGTTAAACATGTAGACCGTCTTATTGATTTTGAAGGTGATAGTAAAATTGATGCTCTCAAATTCGAAATGAAAGTGATTGACAGACGCATCTCTTTTCGTTCCACCGGCCATAAAAAAGAGTGGTTTGGTGCTGATAAAGCGCAAAAAGAACATTATCTAATTGAAAATTTCGAAAAGATTAAAGTTATAGTGGTTATCAATAAATATTTTATGACAGGCGTTTCTGTTTGGTCACCCACCAATTCCTTTCTGGGCAGAACCAGGGCATAACCATTGGTATGCAATCTTATCAGAAAGGCACATCTTATCTAAAATGTTACGATTTAAGAACCCCATCATTCCTGCCCATTCCCTCCCAACCGACAATGATTTTGACTGGTTTTTTCAGTTTACACTCGTCCAGTATCAAATTTTTTCATGCTATCAAAAATCGTTCCCGGCGAGCCCAAGCTCAAATCAGTTTCTTCATATCTCGCAGTCTTTTCACCCACAGATGTTTTCAAATTTCCCTCGCTCTTTTTCCTCTCTTACTCTTACTTTGTTTCTATCTCCAAAACATTGACTCCGCCCATCGAGTCTCGTTCACGCTTTAAAAGTGGAGAGCGTACGATTTTCAATCATTTCAGTCATGATCTTCTCAAAATCAACTGCCATCGCCTACCTCATGCTTATCGTCGGAGTCGCAGCATTCGAGCACGATGCCCATCCACCGGTAAGTTACAGTAGAGAATCTATTCAAGATAAAGAGACCTCATAAAACATTTTTACAGGCGTTCGATGAGCCACTGAACTTGAAACCTCCGAGTGACCTCAACAACTGGAAACTGAAGCCAGACAACGAAAATACCACAATCACCCCACAAAGCCGTTTGACGAACGTCGAGATCATCTCCTGCGTCCTGACTTTTGGTGTTATCGTCTTTCTCTTTGTATTGGCTTGCCACTGGAACGAATACATCGTCAAGAAGAGGAGAATACGCAGCAGAAACCGTAGCCTTGCATACCTCGCTCAGCTCGAAAAAGCCAAAGCCGTTCCTGTCCCAACAGTTGAAGATGTTGTTTAATCATAAATTCTGTTGATTTTCCTTTGATAGGTTTTATATTATCTTCTCGTCGAACCTCCATTATCTACTATTATATTGATAATAAATGTAAAATAATATATCAAACGTTTTCAATCGATTTTGGAGTAGGGAGATAAATCCGATATCAGAAAGAATGGATTTCAGATTAAAGTGATTTTTCCTATTTTTTTTTCCGGTATTTGTCAGTGGGATGCTGGGCAGTAGTTTTTTGTAATAGTGCTCCGAGGTAAATTTCAAATTCAACGTATATCGTTGCTATTTTCAAATGTCCGCTCTTTTGGGTCTTATCAGTACTTGAAAATCTTATCAAACTACCTACAGTTCCGACCAAAATCCTCCTACTCCTAGCATTCAATCGATTCTTCGCATTCTTTTCCTTAGAAAAGGGGCGGAGATTCAGAATAACAATCGGAAGCTGGGAATAAGCTCCGCCCACCAGGATACCCGAACGTCTCCAGCAGTCATACTTGTACACCATACTTGTACTAACGACATTATCGTCTGCTCTCTCTCTCACTCTATGTTCATCGGAATGACCTACACCGACCCACCTGTAAGTTTCACTTATAGTTTTCAGTTTCTCATAATCGAAGGGATAATCTTTACCAAAATCTTATTGATTTTATTTCAGGCCTTCAAAGAATTGGTGAAGCTCTTGCCACCTTCAACTAACGTTGAAATTGAAGCGCCGCTTTCAATCAAAATCTTGGAAGTCTTGATCTTTCTTGGAGTCTTCGTCGTTGCTTCCGTGCTCGTGGCTCTCGTCATGTACCTCTGCACTCGCCCAGCCAATACTTTTCTGGGCCGCGTTTTCTTCTGGGACCACGTCGAGCAAGCTGTTGAGCCGGCAAACGAACAGTTCGTTCAAATCGTCTTGAACAACGACGTCGAGGCTAACCCAGAGCCAACCACTGATGCTTAATTCAGTTGAAAATTCCGATTCCTGTTATAATGTTTCTTGTAATATCTGTATTTGACTGTATTTAATCATCGTATTTTACCCTTGTATTTATCGTCTTTATTTAATCACTGTATCCAATATATTATCTTATTCAATAAACAGGACGGAAAAAAACCTGTGGAAGTTATCTTTCAGATGTGGTGAACGGAAAAGGGAAAGGGAATCGGGGGAGCAGGAGGGGTGGGGGCGATGGTCTCAGAGGGTTACTGTAGTTATGCGCGAGCGGAGAGAAAAGAAGGGAGAAGAGGAGTTGGTAAATGTCACGGGAGCGGTGCAGGTCGACTCGTTTGGCGCACTTTTGAGAAGAGTTGCTCGTTTGGTTTTACGACTATTAATGAGGACAATCGTTTGCTTGTTCGAAATCGACTGTTTTGACCGGTCAAACGTATACCAGGGAAAAAGAAGAAGATGCAAAAGTTCCTTGTGACTACTTGGGTGGGATGGGAGTTTAATTTGCAATTAGTTTACGTTTGTCTGAATCGGTGCGGGATCGTGAAGAAATCTGGAAATAAATTTTTTCACTACGCCTGAGCCCAAACATTTTTCTTGGATCTTTTCCAATCATTCTAGTAATTTCATCAGTGTGTGTACGTGTGTAAGCAGAAATATATCCCCATACCTCAACATGTGACATTTCGTTCTGCAAAAAGAGGACGTACAAGAAAATCCCATTGAGAAGGAAATCCAGGGAGAATCCCATTCTGAGGGAAAACACATTTCAGGTATCCTTGGATACATTAGAAGCACCAAGTGAAGTGCGCCTCGCTGACGAAAAATTTTCCATTCGCATTCGCATTTTTTCCAACATACATTCGACTCGTATTCTACCTTTTGGTTCGATTCAAGCCATGCGGATTTCAACTCGCCCAAATCTGGATCAAACCAGAGGTATTCACCGTTCAACAAATACCCGGGTTGAGCTGGAGCAGGAGTCTACACTGAAACTCCGATTCAAGATCTATCAAGTTTTACTCGTGCTTATTGCTCTTTCCATGGTCTATTACTGGCACAAAAGTCTCACGCTGCCAAAGAAGGGCTTGACTGGATTTGAGACAACCGTCGATGACGACACCGGATTCTTCAATCACCTCGTCAAGAAGATGGCGAAACAAGCTACTCTCTATTTCGTCGTCTTCATCACAGAGCCCCTGAATCTCTCACTCATCATGATGTGCTTGTTTAGCCGGATTGTTCTGTGAGTTCTTTTCCCCTACCCACTTCAGGTGATATCAGCTCCTTTTCAGTAACTTCGTGGCGTTCAACTTGACCATCGCTTATCGAGAATTCGTCTGGGGATACGAAATCGACGAGAGCTACTTTGTCCCACTGATCCCATCCAGCCCAGTTGTTGATGTTTGAAGTCTTTTGGAGTACGACCACCTGGTTCACTTCAAAGAAAGCTTCCGACATTGTTTTTGAATAAACCTGTTAACAAAAAACTACAGTACACTTGTTATTCACTAGCACATGACCTTACCGAAAGAGAAAAAGAAGGGGCGGCGCTTTTGAAGGATTTTGTTTACGACTGAGGCGAAATATTGTAAAATACCCATGCCTCGATTGGTAGACAGAAAACAACAAGTGTCATGTGAGTAGAAAACGCATCTGTAGAGATCAAAGATGAAAGCAGTGATGATTGGTCGGTTACTCCATGTGTGTACGGTACCTTGGATCGAAAAGTAGGGATAACAAATATAGGTTTCATTTGGATACTTAAGAATGGGTACAATAACTTATCAAAACAAAAATATAAATTAATATCCTGGTGGGGTTCTTGGGGTTGGGCAATGGTTGCAGTCTCCGTTTGGTCCCTTGGATCCGAGTCCTCCTGGTTGTCCTTCCTCTCCCTTGTGTCCTGGACGTCCCTTTCTTCCGGCGTCTCCGTTTGGTCCTTGTGGTCCTGGGATAGTGTTTCCACGACGTCCCTTTGGTCCTTGTTCTCCCTTGCGTCCTTGAGCTCCTGGGGCTCCTGGGGCTCCTTGTGGTCCGTTGATCTGGAAATAAATTGATAAAATGGATACTGAATGAAGCTTAAGGATGTTCCTGGGGGTTTGAACTTACATCAATAACACGTCCGTCCTCTCCTCTCTTTCCTGGTGGTCCTTGTGGTCCTTGTTCTCCATCAAGTCCAGTTGGTCCGATCATTCCTGGCTCTCCACGTCTTCCATCGATTCCAGCGAGTCCTGGCGATCCTCTTGGTCCAGTTGGTCCCTTCTTTCCGGCTGGTCCCATAAGTCCTTGTGGTCCTGGTGGGCAGATGACACATGGCTCGCTCTGGAGTCCATCAGATGGAGCAACTCCTCCGTCCTTTCCATTTTGAGCATCAGATCCAGCGGATCCGTCCTTTCCGTCGTGTCCGTCATCTCCTGGTGGTCCTGGTGGTCCGGCCTTTCCTTGTTGGCAAGTGCAGCATTGTGGAGCTGGCTCAGCGTTGACAACTGGTCCGTATCCATTGTTGGATGGTTGCTCGTATCCTCCGTGGGATGGAGATGGGGCTGGAGCATTGTATGGTTGCTCAGTAGCTGGGGCTCCATAGTTTTCTCCGTTTCCGGCACCTCCTCCTCCAGTTCCGCTGTCTGGAATCCATTGTCCGAAGAGCCATCCTCTCTTGACACGCTGTTGTCCTCCGGTAGCGTACAAGTTCATCATCATGTCACGGGAGCGGAGCTGAAATTATTCAATATTCCTCGGATCTTTGAAAAAAGATATTACCTTGCAGTAGTTGGTCTCCAATTCAATTTCTTGTTGAAGAGATTGGATAGAAGTGAAGAGCATTGGCAAAACGATGATTGCCGAAAAGACAGCAATAGTTGCAACAGCACATGCCGAGTAAACGACAGCGCGCATGTGGCTGAAAACTTATTTAGTTAATATCAGAAAACAAAAAAAGCTCACCGATGCTGATCAGTGTCCTTTCCTTCCATGTTGACCAAATGGATGATTATTGCTAATGAAAAGAAGTCTTATATAATCATGAGAACAGGTTTCCAAAAAGGCGGGGCATCTAAAAACTCGAAATCCATTGCGTGGAAATATGCAAATTCCTCCGATTTGCCACTCCCAGATGATAACGGTGATTTTTCATAAGTTGCTTGTGACGTCAAAAGAGATATAAGTGAAGAAACAGCGGGGTGTATTAGATATTATCTGCGAGAGGCGTACAGATCTAACGTTGATTAGAAATTTGGATGGAACAATTCGAGCCGGCTTCAGTTGGAAATTGAGTTACATCACATTCATTCACAGTTCTGCAAATTTTTCTTCCCAGTTGTGAAGTTTTTCTTTTCGCAGACTTTTGAAATTCCTGAACTTTAAGAAAAAGAAGTTATATCACTGGGCATCTAACCAGGTTTTTATCTATATTCTCAGAGATTGGATTGCGTCGACAGTTTCATTATTGGAGAGTGTTTCAGATTGAATAGATCAAATAATTCAGAAGATTAAATAATGGATGATTAAATAACAGAAGATGGATCCTCGACCATCAGAAGCACTTGCGATGCACGATGGAAGGACCTGCTTCTTCAAACTCTTCCCTGGCGATCCACTGACTGTCAAAGGAGGTGAGCGAAGCAAGAATTGAGCCGCCGCACCAAACGGAGTATTTCCTTTCAGGAACTGAGATTACTTTGACTTTTGTCGTACTGAAAAAATATGAAATAGAACAGACAAAAATTGAGAATGAACTTACGTCGGAGCAAGAGCGGTGATCTCCTTCTGCATACGATCAGCAAGTCCTCCAAACATGGTGGTTCCTCCAGAAAGCACGATGTTGGCGAACAAGTCTCGACGGATGTCAATGTCGCTCGCCTTGATGGAGTTGACGCAAGTCTCGTGGATTCCGACGTCCTCCTTTCCCATGAAGCTCGGCTAAAAGAGAGAAATTAATGAAATGATTGTTTCGATAGAGAGTGATATTTATTGTTTACCTGGAACAGAGCCTCTGGGCACCGGAAACGCTCGTTTCCGACAGCGATGAGCTGACCGTCAGGAAGCTCGTAGGACTTCTCGAGGGCTGTCGAACAAGCCGCCTTCTCCATCTCCACGTCGAAGTCGAGAGCGACGTAGCAGAGCTTCTCTTTGATGTCACGGACGATTTCACGTTCGGCGGTGGTGGTGAACGAGTAACCACGCTCGGTGAGAATCTTCATGAAGTAGTCGGTGAGATCACGACCGGCAAGATTCACACGACGGATAGCGTGTGGGAGGGCGTATCCTCCGTATACCGGAACGGTGTGGGTGACACCATCTCCGGAGTCGAGAACGATTCCAGTGGTACGTCCGGAAGCGTAGAGGGAGAGGACAGCTTGGATGGCGACGTAGCAGGCTGGAGCATCGAAGACTTCGAACATAATCTGAATCATCTTCTCACGATTGGCCTTTGGATTGAGTGGTGCTTCAGTGAGGAGAATAGCATGGTCTTCTGGAGAAACACGGAGCTCATTGTAAAAGGTGTGATGCCAAATCTTTTCCATGTCGTCCCAATTGGTGACGATTCCGTGCTCGATCGGATACTTGAGAGTCAAGATGCCTCTCTTCGTCTGAGCCTCGTCTCCAACGTACGAATCCTTGTGGCCCATTCCTAGCATGATTCCTTGATGACGTGGACGTCCGACGATGGATGGGAACACGGCACGTGGAGCATCGTCTCCGGCGAATCCGGCCTAAAAATGAATTTTTTAGAATTGTCGTTCCCAAGAGGAAACTTCTGGATTTAGTCACAAGAATTGTATAGAACCATCAAGTTTTCTTTGCTGACTATATCCCAATATCCCTCGCATGACTCATCAGTCAAAACACTAACCTTGCACATTCCGGATCCGTTGTCAACGACAAGAGCGACTGGTTCATCCATCACGGCGGCCATCACGAATTGAGATAAAGGCAGAGGGAACGTTCAGTGAGAAAGAAAACGAGTGGAAATGAATTTCAATCGCCACGATTTGTTTTTTTTTTGTGGGCGGAGTCATGATAATTTTCTGGAAATAGAATATTCAAGCCCCGCCCAGATTTATGAAAAAGACAATAAAACATGAGAGGGCCCAGAAACAGTAAGGATTACTACATGCTTTCTCCCTTACAATCGGTACCGGTTAGCAATAGAGCGCGAATGACCCGTGAGCGCGAAATTCAAATTATGATGGAATATATGAATATGTAATGTGCAATATTACATTTTAAATTATAAATATATATTTTTTCAGAATTAAAAAAAATCGAAAATATGAATATCGCTTTTTTCCAGGATTTTAATAGAAAGTTGTAATATTCATGAGTTATTTTGAACTACGTTTCTGGTTTTTTAGTTCTGGAATTCATGATACTATTTCACAATCAAGGAAAAACTACAAAAAGAAGGAAAAACTACAAAATCTATTTCTGGTGACATCTCTGTAAGATTTCCGCACGATTTTCGTACTTTTTAGCATGTTGCCTCACAACGATTTTGCGTGATTTTCACGCGTTTTTTTGTTTATCTCATCAAAGACAATTCTACCAAATTCTATATTTTTGTTCTCATAATTAACTGATCAGTTTCTTATGAGTCTTTCATATTTTGACTTTAGTAGTCACAATATATAATTTATTATAGTTTACTGTCTATATTGCTCAATACTTTATTTCAAAAGATCGGGAATGCGCAAATTGTTCCATAATAATGTACACAAAATAATTTGGGAATTTTAAACATTTGTGCTTGTGGTATTTCCAGCAGCAGAAATCATTCTTTTCTTCCTTCCATTTCCATAAGGATCGTAGAATGGTTGAGCATGTCCGCAGGTTGAGCATGCTGGTGGCTGGTAGCAAGTTGTGCATGGAGCTGGTGTTGTCACAATGACAACCGGTTGAGTGTTACAGGTATTGCATGGTGGTGGTGGTTGGTAGCATGTAGTGCATGGGCAGGCAGCTTGTTGAGGGCATGGCTCTTGTTCGACAGATCCTCCGGTGCACTGTAATAATGTTTAGATAAGAACACTTGAACAATCTCGGTTGTAATTTGAAACTTACTCCTGATCCACAGCTGCATTGTCTCGATCTTGTGATAGACCCACCGGATCCGCAGGTTACAGAACATGCCGACCAGGAAGACCACTGAAACAAAATACAAACTGTTGGAAAAGTTGGTCTTAACTAGTTCTCACCGCAGTCCAAGTGCAGCACGGTTGAGCATTGCACGCTTGCGATTCGGCAGCAGCTCCGACACATTGGCAGGTTGAGCATCCATTATTGCAAACACGGCTTCTCGTCATTGTACCACCACCGCAACTGGCACTGCAATTTGATAAGTGAGAGATTGGCCAAAAAATAAACAAAAAGAGAAACTTTTTGCAGAAAAAAAGAACCACTGACCTGCAAGCACTCCAAGATCCCCATGCTCCCCATTGTGGTTGAGTTGGTTGAGGATCATAAAGAACACATGGTCTGGATTCAGTTGTAGATCCACCTTGGCAGTTTCCAGATGGACAGAGACGAGTTCGAGTTTGGACAGGAGCTGAAAAATGTTTGGTTCCAAGAGTGGTTGAATTATATCTCACTTCCGAATGCAGCAGAACAGGAAGACCATTCAGTCCAAGCACTCCATTGCCCCTGATCGGCACAAACATTGCAACCGCTTGGATTTGCTTGAACTCCCGTCCCGATTGCATAAGAGAGAGTACCTGAAAAAGGTAAGGTCATTTGGGTATGTTTTGAATATAAATTTTTTTTGAAAACTGAAATTCCTGAAAACTCACTTTGAATGAGAGATAAAGTCAGAAGAAAAGAGAACATCTTCAGTTAGCTATAGGCAATTGAACTTCTGTCCGATGGCAATCCACGGCTCTTCTCTACCTTAAATATTATTTAGTTTAGCAAATATTACCTGTCAATCGGGAAACAGTCGCTCGAAATGTATATTTGCTTCTTCTTGAAAAAAGCAAACGCCCTCGGCTAGTAGTTGACGAAATAGATATACGTTCGTCAGGGCAGCGAGAGACTCCCCGATATGCCAATTATAGAGACTAAAGCTAAAAGGACGCCTGCCATAAGTCATAAATCCTACGATTCAAAACGGCATTACGAAAAACACTCCGCATGCTGATTTTTTGCTCACTGTGAAAGCCATGAAAATGTACCTAAAAATATTGGTTGGTCGTTACGTGAACTCCGCCGTGAGCAAACAAATGAGAAAAACTAGACTCATCAAGATCAATCAGCTATCGCTGACTCATTCGCAGTTCTTGAAAAGTTGAAAATTCCAGCTATTTCTGATATTCACCTCAATTCCCTCTTGACCCTCCCAATTACTCACTGATACAATAGTGATCCGCCTTTAGAATAAACTTGTAAATCCGCTTTGAAGTTTGACCAGATTTATTATTAGCACATAAAAGCTAAGCGACACAATGACAAGAAAAAAGGGGGCCCAGCTCTTATCAATTTGTAACAGTCTTTGAAAAAGTTAATCACACAACGAATTTTTGATTAGACATGAAACTTAAGTTTTGATAGAACGCTCTGTTTTGAATTGGTATACATAGTCATATTTAGCACTTATTCGAAAATTTACAAGCTAGCATCTGAGGCAATCAATTCAATCTTTTCTTGATCTCAATGACATCCAATATTGGTTGTCGCTTTGTTTTGTATCTTCTTTGTAATTCACGAATCTCTTCTTCCATTTCTGAATCTAAACTTTCTTTTCTTCTTATCAATTCGTCCAGTGTAATGTTTCGCAGCTGTAAAACATCACTTTTCTAGGTTATTCTGGCAAACAATGACTTACGAATTCAAAATCTCCGTCGACAACAGCACGTTGGAACCTATTTTCATACTCCATCTCTGTGTTCACTGAAAGTTTCTTTTCTTGTGTCATTCACTTCATTTTTTAGTCTTACTCATATTGTAAGAAGCATCTTTATAACTGTTATCACTCGTTCCTATCTGGAAGTTGGGACCAGTTCCGTCTTGTGGGAATGGTTTGTTTTTTGAAGGATCCGAAGTGCTGGCAGTGTGACCTGGTGGTTGAACTCGTGGTTGTCCACCATTTTTGGACGAGCCTAAAATGGGAACAGTAAAACTCTACTCCGGTTTTTTCTCCGCTTTGTGAGTCATTATTTAACAAAAACTGCTTTTGATTGTTTTTGTTTATATTACAAACAACTATTTCGAAATTTCTTGAAAACAGAAAAAAAGGAAAAAAAAATTATTACTCACTATATGCAGATTTTGGAATTTCTCCTCCGATTCTCAAGCTTTCCATCTGGCTTCGTAGACTTTGAGCAGTCACATAGTTATCTGAAGAGTAGGATTGAATCGATAGCTTAGTTAATCTCTGTTTCGTAGCCGAGAATATATACGACATCGTGTCGTCACCTAGTACGACAGAGCCTTTTCAAATGGAAGCACGTTAACAAAGCGTAGAGGACCCTGACTCCCCCTTCTCCACAAAATCAATGCACCTGCTTTTTCTATTTTTGTAATTACTTTTCATGTGTATACGTTGGGATAAGAGACAAAAGAAAGAGTTCATGCATGTGATATGTGGTGGTAGTATCTGATGTAGTGTTTCTATTTTTTGCACTATTATGATTCCATATTCTACCCCAGTCCGTTTCCACATTCGCTTTCATAGCAATAGAATTTGTGCATTTTGAATACGTTTCCGATATGAAATCATCTCAATGTATATCTCAACATCATTCTCATTTCTATTTTACTTTGATACTTCATTTCATAATTCTCCATTAGATGTGTTTCATGGGATTATATATAGCAGTTACTACATGGCTTCTTTTGGAAATGTAGTATACCTTTGTGTTGGACCAATGTCGCATCCCCTCCGTCAATCATGGTAGACATTCCTTCGCTTAGCAACGTGGCATCAGGTCCACTGGCTGTCTAGAAATATTTCACATAAAAATTGTCATTTCTCTCTCATACTGACCAGAGGAACTTGTCCGAGCGCTGCTTTTTCCTGTGCATCTTGAATCATTGATTGTAGAATGTCACATCCTGGTGCATTTTCTATGAAGGTGTGCTGAAATAAGTTACGTTTTTCATCATCCTCAAGTTCTATATCTAACCTCGCACAGCCTGAGAGCTGTTTTCCGTTCCTCCGGTTTTTTAATCAAACAACATCTTATAAAGTCGTTGAATTCTGCAGACCATTCTTCTGGTTTTTTGAATGTCGGAGGAGGCTTTGTAGGGATCATGAAAATTGCACGCATCGGATGAATGTCAGAATACGGAGGACGTCCTTCCGCCATCTCAATTGCCGTAATTCCCAATGACCATATATCCGCTTTTGTGTCGTAACCAATTTCTTCAATGACTTCTGGTGCCATCCAGAAAGGAGTTCCAATAACAGTGTTTCTTTTTGCCATTGTATCAGTAAGTTGTCCTGCTACTCCAAAATCAGCTAACTTTGCTATTCCATCGGTATTCAGAAGTATATTTCCAGCCTGTAACTCTTTGTAATAGCAATTTAAGGAACTATTGTCAATTCCTACCTTAATATCTCTGTGAATCTTTTTCAAATCATGCAAATACTGTAATCCTTTGAGAGTGTCCCGTAAAACGGCACTTATTTCCATTTCGGATAGAGGTTTCCTCCTGGCACGCATAATATCGGAAATTGATCCTGCTCCACAATACTCCATCACAATCTGAAAACTCTTTCAGAGTGTATTTTTTACTAGTGAAATCGGTTATGTGCTCAGGCCAGGTTATCAGAAGTCTGTTTTTTCATCCTGTAAAACAAGCATAGCCTAACTTGAACTTTTCCTGATCTTTTAGACATTCAATCATAAAAAATATTGTGTATAATACTTTCCGATTTGTTTCTGTGAGCACTACTATTTTCAAATGAAAGCTTACCCAGAGATCCGAATTCTTGAAATATGATCCATAGTACTTCACAACATATTTACTTTTACATTGTTGCATTATACTTATCTCCTTGATGATTTCTTGTAGATCAGTGTCAACCGGAACTTTTTTGATAGCCAGCACATGGCCAGATTCTTTGTGAATTGCTTTGTGGACACTTCCGTATGATCTGTAAATGTCATTCTTTTGGCTATTCAATTTCCGATCTAGCTTCTTTTGAAAAAAAAATAAATTGAATAACAAACCCTTCTCCCAATTTTCCAACAATATCGAAAACTTCCTCTGGTGGTTTGTTGAGAGCCGACGAATCCAATTTGAACCCATCGCTAAAACAAAGAAAAATGTTTATTTTGGAGCCTCAAGTTTTTTTGCGACAATTTGTTAGGACAAACCTAAAGCCCTCCTCCGAATTTCGACGAGAGCTGTCAGTCGATGGAGGCATTCGGGACCCTGAAAGTTGAAAATTGAAACTTTTGAGTTAGAAAAAAGATGAAAAAAGAAACGCTATGAAATATTTGTAAACTGATCGGAGTCCGGTGAGTAGAGAAATGAACACCCGATAGATATGAGAAAGTAGTGAAGAGCAGATGTTGTCCGTTGGATTGAAGAGAAGAACTAGGGACAAGAGAATCGAAGAAGAAAGAAGAAAAAGAAGAAAGAAGATAAAACCTATCCTTGAGGACACATTAGTCGCATTTTTCTCTGCGCCCTCCTGGTTTTCCGTAATCCTTCATTGTTCAATTAGAACGTCAACAGTGCATGTATGGTCATATTCTGAGTAGAAAAAGAGGGTGAGAAGAGAGGCGAGAGAATCGATTCAGACGATGTACGGAAGGCGAGAAGAAGACGGAGGTTATCCACATGTGGCCACCAATCGGCCACAATGAATAATGGACTTCACAACAATTGTCTTTAAGAAAAAAAAGAGCGATCTGTTTTTAAGTATTCATTGCTGGGATAGAAATAGGAATAGTGCAAGCACTTTCTTCGGACGTTTTCTTCTTTTCAATAGAAACGAACAATGAAAACGTAAACGTTTTGAAGTTTTTCCTTTGAGGTTTTCGTATTTTCTGTTCACAAAACAGCTGAAAATGGCTTCAGCTTATTAAAAATGGCACGGAATATATCGAAGTAACGAAAAACGATACCAAAACATCAAAGCCCGCAATCACCGATTTCATAATACAGAAATAATTTTAAGAAATTATAACTTTGGTCAGACCAATTGATAGGAAACCACTAAAGACCAGAGAACAATTCAAAAATCGGAGCATTTCAATGCATAGAACTGTGATAAACGAGCCGTTAATATTACCGGCCGCAAGCATCACATTCGACGAGCATTCGTAGGCTCGCCGGCCTCTAGTTGTTTGAGCAGTGTGTGGTCGAGACGAAAGGGAAGAAAAAGAGTGCGATATATGTGTACTGCGCTCGTTGTAGAAGACTTGACCCTTCACACATCTGGGGTGTTTGGATGGAGTCACCAAAATATTGTGTAGCTATCTATCTACATGATACCACCATACAAGTTGTATAGTAGTGGAGGATTGATGTTTATCACCTGACTCACTAATGTTTACTATCTCAACTTTTTGAATGACAGTATGATAGTGATGGGTGTCATTTTCGTATAGATTTTTTTTTCCTCTAGAAAGTCAAGGTTTCTGTTAGATAACTAGCGTGAAGGCCTTTCACTTGACTCTCTGTCTTTCTTTTGCTTCACTTTTTGAATACTGCAGCTTCAAAGTCTTGGTCACAAAGACTTTTGCGAGAAACTTTAGTTTAGATGAAACAACATGCGAAAAAACAGATAGGCGAAGTTTCATGACACGACGCGTTACACATATTTCTATCTCTCTCTCGAATAATCCGAACCTTTGTGCACTTGAGAAGATAGGACGTGTTGCCGATTGAATCAATGATAAATGCAGAATGCCGATACTCACTTTTACTATTCGGAAACATTCGTTTTCACTAGTCGCTAACTTTCACTTGTCTCCGCCATCACGTTCTCAGCAAATAGTCGAGTTTACCCCCTTACTTACAACGTTTCTGTTTTCCATTTTCAGTTTTTCATGTCAAATAGCTGAACTAGTTTTCATTCTTCATTTATTCTATTTTTTTCTATTGTTACAGAAATGAATCAATACGATAAGACGAGATACGACGTGATTTCTCACCTCACTGATATTCCATTTCTCGGAAAACAATATGTGCCAGGTATTATTTTTCATTTTCTTTTTGTTTATATATTTAATATTTCTAGGACTTTGGAAGCAGTTTGAAGGGGAAAACTATCAATCGATACCACAACAGCAGGCCGGACAGGAACTAATAAATCAAAGGACTCACACGTCAACGACTACTGCGCAGAACGAACAACTAGGACGAGCTAGCAGCAGTGCGCAAATCGGAGGAGGTAGTCGAGTCGTTGAAAAGGTAATTCATATACATTAAATAATATCTGACAGCTGAGTCCAGTTGAAAAATAAGAAAGCTTTGGAATAGCTCTGATGACTTGGTCAGCTTCATCATAATCCGTCTGATGTCATAGTTCACAGAAAGATAAAATTTCAGAAAAGGATTGATGGAATTGTGTAGAAACATTATGTTAGTAGGAGGATTATAGCTATGATATGTGAAATAATTGAATTCAAAAAAGTGAGGATTCTATTGAATCCACTCTACTGTTGAGGAAAAGAAAGTATAACTTCCGCACACTCTCCGCCGGTTTTCCTCAATTTGTCATATTGTTGGCGCACAAATCTAAGAAAAAGTGAGAAAGAGAAACATTTACCAAATGAAAAAGGTTTAACTACAACAAACGCCTCTGTTTCACGAGTTTGAACATTTTGATGATTTGAAACGTTTTTACAAGATTAAAACTGTTACAGCGTCCCTTGCCAACACCTTCCAACAACAATGTCTCTCAATGCTCTGCTCCAGCCTCGAAGATTCCGCGTGTTTAGAAACAATGATGGGCAACTCAGCCATTCCTCGGTTTTCCGGTTTATGATTTGATCTCAGTATGTGATACAGTAAAAGTTCATAATAAATGGTTTCTGTTTGAAGTTTTGTAATGAAGTATACTAGATTCCAGTCTAATTTTTAAATTAGGAATACGGAAAGAAAATATAATAATTTATTCGAAAATAAAAACAGACGTAGTAATTCATTATTATTCAAAGGAACATGGGCCACAAAAAACGTGGCATGAGGAATGGAAAATACATAGACACTCGTTGTGATAGGTTGAGATCAAGACGTGACCGGAAATTGGAAAATATTATCAAACGAAAATTTCGCAATCTGCTTGATCGTTGACCATAGCTTCAAACGTCATTCGAGTTTCATGGATATGAAGAGATGCTGAACTATTAGACATGCCAGATCCTCTGAAAGATAATTGTTTTGAATGGGCCAGACTTGTTCAAGGGCATACCTTCGCTTATCATTGCTACTTTGTGATGGAAGAGTGATGCCACCAATAATTTCAGAAGAAGATCTACGGATGCAATCATCGGAGGATCGCCTGAAACAAATGTGCTTCTAATAGGAAATCCGGTTTTCATGTTCTATTTTACGCCTACAGTTCGGAAGGTCTTCTATCTTCTTATCAAAAACACACATTGTATACTTACTAACAATATAAATAAAAACACAACAAAGTTAAGAACAAATATAGAATTGAGAGTCAGAAGACTCCTCCTACCTAAACTGGCTGAGGTCTGGAAGTGCTAAATCTGTGAATTTTGTAACGTTTTTGTATTTTTTTCAACTCTGGTCTCATGTTTACCTGAAAGTAGTGTTTCCTCCTGCCGATATGGAAATTCTGTTTGGAGAAATCTCATCGATGACGATTTCTGGCTTTTGCATGGAGATTTTGCGGTTGTTCATTGGTCTGAAATCGTTTAGTTGATTCTGATGTATTCTCATCAAGAATATTTCTAAATCTTCATCGGTCATCATGCTCAAGCATTTTAATATTGAAAATTCAAAAAAAAATTCATTCGAATAGAAACTGATAATAGGAAAGAAGAGGTTTCCATCATTCAATTCATTTTGTCTTATCTCTAAGCGGTCCCATGCGAGGACAATCACTCAATCTAATCCAGACAAAAACCTTTTGAATATTTTGTTTCTGAACGATTGACCCGAACTGGAAGTGTCAGAACTGAATGGGAGGATTTCTATTAGAAGAGTTAGAATTGAACCTGTTGAAAATGAGATCACAACAGAACTTACCCAGCTGAGCTCGTTTTGCGCAGAGGGCTTTTCACAATTTTATGGAAACCGCAGCCGCATTTTGCCGGACCTCTGTTATTAAATTTATCAGAACTACAAAACTTGAATGCGACGCGTACCTGCTACTGTCACGGGGCGGTAACATCCACGACTTCTCTCGTTGACGTCGAGAAGATCGGCGGAATCCCAGCAAACGACGGAATGAGTGACGGAATTTCTGCAAAACGTTGTTCTCAATTCTTCTTCATTGTTTTTATGAGTTTCTCAAAGAGTCGGAGTTTAATTCGTGTACCAGGGTTCTGTTTTTACGTTTTTTTCACTTAACCTACCGGATTGATAGTCGAATAAATGAAAAAATTAAGTGAAGAGTTCAAATATCCCAGAGCTGTAAACCAATGGAACCAAATCTCCAAATCTGCAGACCACACGTTGAATATCAACTTATAAATCTTGATCATGTTGAGAGTAAAAAAAGGAAGCCAGCAGACAAGGAAAACAACTGAAAATAATTATTTTTGTGCTTTCCTTATTCATTGTTAATACCCATGACAGTTGCCACTAGTTTTGTTGCTCGTGTCTCCCGTCGAATAGCCATTCCTTGTTTAGACTTCAGTTTTGCTAGTAAGTCCAATGCCCAATCCTAAACAAATTCGTTGTGTCAGTGTTCAAAAACCATTTGCTATTTGGTATGATAGTAAAATAGAGTACAGGGTTGCTTTTCAAGTTTTGAAATTCAGAGTACCCGTAATGTATTTTCTGTCATATCAAATCTTCTGTATGTTATTACTTTCAAGCCAGCCAATTTCTTCCTGGCAATGTAGACACTTTCTCTTCTTGCATATAGATACATATTGCTGATGGAACTTCTCGATGGTCGCTCCCAATCCGAAATCATCTCGGACAATCTTCTCATCTTCCTTTTCTCAACCTGAAATCATATATTCAAAGATCCCTTTTAATGACATATTGAAAAAGCCATTCTGAAAGCAGTATAATCATTAAAAGCTAATCAGAGCTACAGCTTGTTACACATTTCTATACCTTTTTCCACCCTCTGTACTAAATATATTCGTGAGATCTTAAGAAACTTTGCAAAAGCTCAAGAAGTAGGTTAACCTACCTTCACAAAATATTTCACTTTATGTATCTGAATTCCTAAAAGCAAAGCTAACGAAGGTACTCATCTATGCAACCTCACGTGCTAAAATGTATTTGGCTCATTTTAGCAGAAAGCTCGGGTTCAGCTAATCAGCAGATGTAACATGCGATAAGTACACACAATAAAGATGTAATAAGGGAAAAAATCATAGTTACTGTTCCGAGTATGCTCTAACTCACAAATTCATCTTTTTCATATGTTGAAGTGATCGGGAGAGAACAGGTTCCGTTCTAAAAGGTGTGCATAGAGATAGAGAAATATGAAAATTGGAGTGAGAGGCGGAACAAACTGATAGTATACTTACCGGCGATAGTTGAAAGTTAGAACTGAATGTTTTAGGAAAGAACATGCATTTCGAAAAGGGATAGAGATGGTAAACATGACATTGCCATGACTACAATACTCTTGTTATAAAAATGAATGTTAGAAATATTGTATTTTGTTTTACAGCAGTGTACTGTATTCTACTAAATTCTAAATGGATAGCTTCTCATTCAAAAAACCGAAAAGAAAAAATTTTCCCGAATCAGTCCCTTTTCTCTCCATTCATTCATTCATTTTTCCTTTTCGCAACGTTTTGGTTCCCGTGGAAAAAGCAACTTTTGTGACTTTTGAAGACGCATTTTTTGTCGTCTTTTGACTCTGTGTGACTAACCAACGGTGGCTTCAAAGAGTGCAATTTTTTGGACTCTTCGGACGTGACGACTTCCCGATTTCCCTGTGGCTGATGTGAATGCCGTCGTTTTCTTGATGCAGTTCCAAAAGACACCGACTTCATTCTACCGCGACTCGAAATTGAATTGACCGCATCAGAGAATCGGCGCGACATGCTGCAAGATCTCGTTTGTAATTCTTTTTTCGCCAGGCTCTTCTTTTTCTTCTTTTCTCACTTTTTTGTGTATGTTGGACGTGGTAGTTCAAGGATGGGCCCGCTGGTGTCGATCTCGCATTTTAAAGTGACCGCCTCAAGCAGGACAGAAGGAGGTCGGTCGGGGTCTTCCTGCAAAAATGACAAAACACTTGAGAGCGCAAACTTAACGAGCAAGGGACTACCTCAATTGTTGTGTTTTCTTGACTTCCTGAAGAGGAAGGATGAACTGCTTCGAGGATTGTTTGAAGCTGAAATTTCAGTATTTGCTGATAAGTGTGTCCCAGTTGAAATGAGTAATTCTGATTCTAAAAAGCACTTTTTCCCAGAAATCTCAACAGATACAATATATAGATACATACCAAAAACCAGATTCCCACCATTCAAAAGATGATGACTCAGTTTGTATCCGTTTTAGAAAACTCTCTGCTCTTTTCCTTTTCTCTCTCTCCGTTTTTCTTTTCATTCAGAGTCAGACTAATATCACATTCATCTTTTCGGAGAACTATAAAACGAGATAATTTTCTATTCCGCGCGAAACGTCCGCTCCTGTGCGAGTATGCGAAAAAATCCCGGAGAAAAGAGAGAAGTCTTTGAATTTTTTATTCAAACAGTGAGAAAATCCTAAAATGGAGAAAGTTTTTTCGTTTTTTGGACCAAACAATTTCTCATCGTTTCTCACCTGCTCACGTTCACTGTCATTCAATGAGCTGGCGTGTTCTGCAGCAGTTTCCTCGATTTTCTTGAGCAGTGGCTTCTCCCAAGTGATCATGTTTCTATTCTTAGGAGCAATACCTAAAACCAGACAATGAAATAATGGAATTAGTGAAGAAAGGGAAAACGAACCAATGACCGATTGAATTGCTGACGTGGTGATGTTACCAACATCTGCTCCGAACCCGAGAAATTGACCTCCGGCCATTTCCTGAAATCAGAAGAACATTTAATCAAGTACATTGTCAGATGAGGTACCTGTAGCTGGATCGCTCGAAGACGTTTCCTAAGAGTCCAAAAGATGTAACCGTAGGTGAATATCATAATGAGACATGGTAAATAAAATGCGAAAATGCTGCTACCGAGCATATAAATAGGATTATAAATTCCACAGTGATGTTCTATCACAAGGAAGTGACTGGTTCGAGTATTGAACCCTGTTCCCAGAGGCAAAGAAAGTGCAATGCTGAATAACCATGTGATAGCTATTGCCAAATACACTCTTTTCCGGTGTTTTATCGTCTTATATTCTGCAGGTTTAGTGGCCGCCACCAATCTGCAACATTTTCGATTGCTATTTTTGACATTTGAGCTGTCAAACCTGTCAATACTAATCAACACGAGATGAATAATTGACGAAGTGCTTGCAGCAACATCCAAAACGCAATAGAAATAACAGACAAACAGAGGCAAGTGCCAGTGAAGACCGTTCACCTGAAATAAGTTTTCGAAAATCATGCAGTTAGATTATTTGTATTTACCGATAGGTATATACTGAAAGGCATCACAAACGCACCAACTATCAAATCAGCCATTGCCAGAGAGACCTGAAATCAAAGTTTTTGTATCTTGTCTGAAACTAATATTATCTCTACCAAAAGATGATTTGTCGGGGTTTGTAAACTTCTGGTTGTCCAAACAGCAGCCACTACCATAAGATTACCCATGATGCAGACGAGAGGAACGACGGAAAGAACCAGATAAGACCATTCGGGTTGGAGCAGTTGGTCCTCCAGCTCCATGGCCGCCACCGCAGCCTCGATTTCCGATTCGTTCATCAGTTCAAGACCTGGAATATGAGACAGGCTTTTGAAAGTATGAAAGAGTGATATGCTTAGGAATGAAAAACGGATAAAGGAGGTTGAAATCATAATAATGACAGTGGGAATATAGATTAGCTATGAATGTCATGGGAATACTATGTTGTGAGATGGTTGTGCGTTCTTATGAAATTGGCTTTTTCACGTAACCTAAAATCGATGTAATTAGAATTCAGAACCGTGCTTGAAAGTTCACTAACCAATAAGACATCTATACAAAAAAACAACAAAAAAAGAGAGAAAGATGCGCCGACACTGATTCGGTTTAAAAAATGAGAAAACAACAGGAAAACAAGTTTTTGTTTTAGTTCGAGACGAACTGGAATGAAGTGAGCCGAATATTTCATATTCAGAGAAAGATGTCAACATCACTCGACAGAAGCTCACACTTCCGAATTTCTGATTTCTTTGTTCTGGATTTGGAGGGGACGCTCTCACGTCACCGAGACGTGATTTTGTGGTTGTACATTGTATGGAATTGTAATGGAATTATGAAGTAATAAGACATAAAAGTACAAAATGACACCCATTTCAAAGAATCAAACTATTAAAAGCGACTTTAATTAGAGAGAGATAGGAAGAGAGACTAGAATGAATAATAAAGAAGAGGAAGGAAGAGCAGAAAAGAGTCAATTTTGGGTCGAGAGGATAGAAGAAGAAAAAACGAGGGGCAGAGGGTTCGTTTCAAGAGCAAAATGGGGGCGCCGAAAGGAATTAAATGAAGCGAGAAGAGGGCTTAAATCGGTTAGAGAAGAGGTTGATTAGCGTAATTTGTGAACAGTGGAAATGCGGAAAAACTCAAATGTTTTAAACACAGGCGGTCGAAAAATTTCGAAATTAGGGTTGGGCGGAGTAGAAAATGCAAAATGAAACAAGCTGCTTTCAAGACTTCAAGATTGTTAGAGTGGTTTTGGTAGGCTAGCCGGTACATGAAGTGAGAGGTTTGACGAGTAGTGCTAATCAGATTGCACATACTACACGAAGTGTGTGTAGGACGGACAACCCTTTTCCGGAAGATCGTCTCTTGAGCAAGATTCACCTTAAGTAGAAGAGCAGAAGAGAGGGAAGAAAAAATTGAATTCCATAACAGGAGGCACGGAGTAAAATCGAATATTCATATCAAAAGACGTCTTGCACACACACACACATACGGAATCTCTGGCAAGAAGCGAAGAGATGGTGGGTGTGTCCTTGAAGAAGTAGAAGAAGAAGAACTACGGTGCTCTCGGAGCAGTGATTGAGAAATACCTCGTGCTCCGGGGGCCGACACATACGCCGGTGGGAAAGAAATATTCATATTTCTCTAGGACCTTTTTTCCTGCTGGCAACATTTTTTATGATTGCAATAATAATGATCCTAAATGATAGAGAGACGGAGAAGGCGACGAAAAACGGAAAGTGTCGAGGCTGAGAGTCGAGCAATTAATAAAACATAAATCGCGGTCATACGGAAAAAGAAATTGTGATGATGAAGTGTTGCTGGGCAGATGGTGTACTTGCAGAAAAGTGTTTCGTTGAAATTCCCACAGCTAGACATTATTTCTGAAAATATTCTGGAAATTGGAGACGCATCACGGAGCACAAAAAACGACAGGAAAGACACAAAGTTCTTTGAAATCTGGTCTAAAATCTGGCTTTGAAAGTTTTCCAGGCTTCGAGTGAAAGTGAGAGAGAACCATCAGAAATTCATGTAGCTTTTGTCTTTGCGCACTATTGTTTCTGGTCAGTCACTTTGTATGTACGTCATGCAGAGCATATTGATACGTGAGGATTCCTCGATTCGGTCTATCATAATATGATAACATTCTCAGGTGAGTCCTGGGAGAATGACGTGAATTTGAAGCGAGGAATTGTCCTTCCAAGTTGTAGTTACTGGCTCGTCAAGGCAGGTAGAGAGACAGAGCTTCTGAAGAGGGTAAGGTCTGAATGGCATGAGAAAAATATAATTATCCAGAAAGAAAACAAAGAGGTTTAGTCTTATAATAACACCAGGAATGGTTACTAGAGTGAACCTCAGTGACTATCTTAAATGTCCGCCATTTCCAATAGAATCTCTAAAACAACTTTTTTAACAAAACGCGTGCTGCAGCTTGTTTGATTTATTGAACTACTTCAGTGGTCAAGAGAAAAAAAGAAGATCAAAAGACTTCTCGCTTGGAAAATTGATTTACGCAAGTGAATCCTCTAAGAACAGCATGTGTTTTGTGAATAGCTCACTTGATTCGAGATAATAAAATAGATAAAAAGAATAGAGTCAGAAAGTGCGAGAAGTCACGAAGGATTTCTGAAACCTGTTTCTTTTAAAAGTTGCAAAACCAAGCGTAGCCATCCCTCGATCAGATGTGATAGAACGAATATGGATGGAAATATATATGTGATAAGTATTTGGAAACAGAATACAAAGTGTACTACTGAATATATTTCACAATACCTCAATCAGGACGTGGGATTTCACCTAAAAAGATGAAGAAATGTTCAATTAAGCTTTATTATTATCCTAGAATAGTGTGCGTCACCTGTTGTAACAAAACGGAATACTCACAAGAGTGTCCTCTCTCCTGGATCAGAGAATATCAAAATAGAAAACAGATTCTGACTTTATAACTACATTACTTCTGGTTTTGAGAGTTATATCTCGAAATATTGGAGTCTGAATCCAGAATTTTAGATTAAATGATCTTAACCAGAATGTACTCGTCGAATAGATTAACTTCCCAGAAAAGTACTTTGTTCACATTCAAAATGGAATCGAATTGGATTGAGTAAGACTGGATTTTTAAAAGATACGGGTGAACAAGAAGACTATGAGACAGGAAACGAAAGAAAACTGGAAAAATAATTGCGTGGGTGTTGGTGTGGTTCGAAATGAGTTGTTTTCCACACAACGCTTCTCCGAATAAGGAAATGGGAAAGTGAACTCAACTTTAGTCTTGAATTAAGAAATTCAAATAGAGTGGAAGTTCTTCGTTTCACCAATTACCCTACTTAACTGCAAAAAAGCGGGGTGAAATCCCATTTCGGTTTATTTGAAATACTGTGTACGCGCACTGCAATGTGCAAAAAAGGAACAGAGATCCTTCTGGCATCTTGCCAGAGCTAGTCAGACATTGTCATTAGTCACCCATTACCTTTGTTTTCGGATGTTATACATCTCATATTTTTCTTACACTACAAACATGGCGAACACCCCGAAAAACAGTATGACTAAAAGCTAGAAGCTCGAAATCTTGAGTCTCGTATTGGTGAGCTGTCAAAGAACCAAGTGCATCAAAACAAGATCGTCCGATCGTTGTTATTCTGTGATGCGGAATAGTCGAATCATGATGCTTTCAGCTAGTGAATCAAAGCTTAGGTGCTAGCGGCAAAGAAGCTGTAGAAAAGGAAAGGTCCGTCCGAAAAGTTTTAGCCTCTACTTCTTTTTCTTTTCTTTTTTTCCATTTTTTGTCCGTCGGAGGGCAATAAATTGAATCAAAGAGTTGCAGGCGTGAGGAAAAGCAACAACGGCTACGACAGGCTCCCGAGGATTCACCGATGTTCTGATTAGACTAATCAAGTTGTGCTCTCCCTTCTCCTTTTTTGCGCGCACGGCCCACTTTCCTTTCCTTTTTTCTTGTTTGGCATACTGAATAGTCACATGGGACTAAAAAAAAAGGAAGAAAACCTTCAACGTAACGTGGAAAAATAGAAGATGAAAACATAAAAATTAAGTTCTTCGAGTAATAATAATAGAAGAAAAAGTTCTCTGCGCTAATAAGTTCTCAAGCTCATAAAATGAAACCTTTGATAGTAGCTCTTTCAAATACTATTCTGTGTGGTCCTTTCCATTTTTCAAATTGGGAACTAGAAAACTCAAAACTCGAAGTGCTGCTGAACCTAAAAAATATGAAATCGGCAAGAACCAACATTAGATGTTTTTTGGACGACAGGTCATCTATTAAAGAGGGAAGTATAGCAAAGGGTAAGCATACATATGATTGAATGAATATTTCTCAGCATCCGAGTATTCAAATTGAAGATGGCGACGTTACCCATAGAGCTACTCAAGGAGGCTCTTAAACCTAAGCAAAACACGCAGTCAGGAATTTGATTCTGGTCATCGCACGACTTGTTGTGACTTTGCATTCTCGAAACTTGTTCGTTACAACAATTCCGAGTGAGCTGTTATAGAAATGGAAAGTACAAAATAATTTCCTAAGAATCCGAGCGTCAGAAGAAAATTGCACACACTGCGAGAAAATTGAGTGAGAATGGGAATCTTGAATGAATCTTTATGAAAGCTGTGAACTTATGCACGAAAAGTATAAAACGCAAGATAAAAGTTATTTATACACACTCTGGAGAAGGTTGTACTCCGTAGCCTAATTTGGCATGATCGTGGGAATCTACTGGTCGGCGTTAGCCTCCATCGGTCACGCGGGAAAACCGATGAATGGAGAATATTCGAGATATGAAAAATCGGATTCTCACACAACGAAGAGTACCGCTGAAAAGAAAGAGGCAGTCATTGAGGCTGATTATTATCAAAGCTTTTTGAGGGGTTGCACCTGTCACCCTCTTGCAAACAAATGAAACGTTGTCTGGGAATCAGATATCGAACTGGGTAATAAATCGAATGTAGGGGTACGATGTATACGGTTCAATTATACATACCTTTACATAATAGGTGTTCGGAGAGATAAAATATCCGGCTCACTTGTTTTGCGGAGGAGGAGGCCAGTGTTATATCTTCCACCGTAAATACTGTACTTTTGAATGTGGCCTCTCATTGATAGCCAACGAACAACCTTTGTCGTCTTTTCGAATTTCTTCAAACCATTTTTGGGTGATCTAATTGTTGATGTTTCAACAGACTGCACTCTTTCATATAAATGATTCTAGCTTGTCCATCATCATTCAACAATTTTGGAATGGAGTTTAAAGTACATGTACTTTTCATTTTCTATGAAAGAGACAGTGAGAGACTCCAATATCAAATCCCATAGGTCTCAGAGATATGACTATAAGAACAAATGACCACTGTTCAATTATTGCATGTGTTTTTTCCTCTGTGATCGGAGTTAAAACTGACAGACTTTCAAATACTGAAAAGTTCATCAGTAAACATGGGCTTTTCTCCTTACTGCTTGGTTTGCCTGCCTTCTCATAAAGATTTCAGTGTTATACATATGTAAAGTATACAACTCTATACTCTGGTTAATTCTCAAAAGAGAAAATTCACTTTTTGGCTACGAAAATTAATCTTCGAAAAACTTATTTGCATCTTTCGCATAGAATTATTCTTGCGCATTATCTGAATATTTTTCGCATCTTCTTCCTTTTTTCATATATGAAACAGATTTTCTATCTTTCCATTTCTCTCAATTTTTCTATCGCCCGAGCAGTGGTCAGGCGCATATGTCGCCTCCCTCTCGTCTAATTATTTTTTTCCGGAGGTCTTGAAGACCAGATTTATCTTTCTATCAGTTCTCTTCATATCTCTCAAAACTTTTCATTCGAAACTTCTTGTCAACATCTTCCCGTGATTGAAAAAATGTTGCATTAGAACAAGGGTTTGTCTGAGAAAATTGTCAGCGTTTTTCACACACTCACCTCTTTATCCATCCCGCTCTCTACAGCCCATTTTCTTCTCACACTTCACATCCTTTGGCTTCATCTTCTTCTCTTTCAATCCCTATTCAGAAACTGACTTTCCCTTCAATTTCATTCAGCTCATTGCCAATGATGGCTTGCAAACAATGCACTTTTTGCAAAAACTCGACGGGATGTTACACAGGCAAGCAATGGCAGCTGTACAAATCGCGGAACACGATACCACAAATTGGAATCATTTCGAGGCGGATAGTCATCTTCATCTTGAAATGCACACCAGGTTCCTCCCTCATGTATCAGTTCTACTGGCCGCAATTGTAAGTGTTCATTGATACTTTCATTAAGAGTTTCATTGTTTACAGGCGCTCGCATGGTATTATGAGACTTTCGACTTTGGATTTTTCAAATATACGTCAAAAAAGTCAGGAGATGCGGTGGATGAGTTGTTGAAGAAGGTAAGATACTTTTAACAAGTGAAGCAATTTTAAAGTACAATCAGAAACTAACAATATCCAATTTCAGAAACATCAAGTGATAGGAAAGGAATGCATCCCGAATACAAATACATGTTTCCTCATAGTTGATTCTTACTATTTGGAGAACGGAAGGTAAGTTTTTGAAAAACGTGAGAAAATATTGAAAAGAAACTGAAAAAAGCCACAAGACCGAATGGTGATCCAAATTATGGCAGCCGTTTTATTGCACTATTGTGCCTGCATCCATTAAGACCCTTCTCATAAAAAGCGTTTTCCCAGTCTCCAAAGCGTCAACCCATTCTTTCTCCAGTAAATGATTTGGTTCGTTTAAGAAAGCTTTAATTTCCGTATATGTGATTGATTCTCAGAGGAATCGGTTCATTAATTTTCTGCTCTTAGAAATAGCCGCTTTCATGATGAAAGTGCAAGTATGATTGGTTTTGTTAACAATCTCTCAACACCCGTTTCTGCCAAAACCTTTATATCGAGGGTTTGTTCAAAATTTCCGACCATAAGTTCAACACTGTTGTTTTTTCAGTTTGTGAGTTTTACTAGAATTTTCCTGAGAACAACTTTCCCTATATCTTATTTCATTTCTATTCTGTTTCACAACGAAAAACACACTCAATGTCCCTGAACGATGTTGCATGGTCCTTAGTGATCACCTTGACGAACAGATCTTGTATGCAGTGCATTCGCTTATTCTTATCACGCTTCCCTATTTTTTCAACATCAGGTTTATTGATTCGTGTTTTCACTATTAGATTTGCACACTGTTTGTTTCAAAAAATTCAATAATTATGTCAGGATTCAATGAGAAAATGACGAAAATATTACAAAAGCAACAGAGACGCGTACGTTCTGCGTCTATTCAAATTGTGGTTTAGTCTATCACCCCCTTTCGAAAACGATTTGAAAAATTATGTTTCTTAACTATTGAATATGAAATAATATTTAAACTTTACTCATTTTTCTGATGATAATCGTTTAATTTTTGTCTATTCAATGTACAATCATGTGATGCTGTTTTCCTGCAATTGCCGTGACATGTTACATAACAATTTATTCCAGAAAAAAAGAAACAATGAATAGAGTTGACATTTATTTTCGCAACATAAAAGTGGAGCCAATTCATTTCGGTTCTCATAATTCGAACCAATAAATTCTAGCTCTTCGCGAAAGTGCATTTTTTTCTTATTCACCCTATATATCCTTCAGTTTCATCGGGTGATTCATTTATTGTGCAGCTGTAGTGAACACTCATTCTCGAAAGTGCATCTGACAAAGCCTATTTTTTTATCATGATCTACGTAGAACTGATGCAATAGTGGATGTAATTCTTCTGATGGTATTTTTACATGTTTTTTGTAGATTTTTTACTTTTTCTGGGAATGTGATTTTTTTACTGTAGCGTGTTCAGAATATAGGCACATTCAGTTTTTCAGGCCAATACAGGTTCTTTAATATTTCGAAATGGTTTCCCATGAATCTCCTCTTTCGTAATTCAGAAAAAGCCGATTTCTTTGATTTTATCGGCCACAAAACGGTTTGATGACAATTTTCCCACCACGCGTCCCCATATATATTCATCCCTCCCATTCTTCCGAAAAATCATAACTATCGATAAACGCATTGCTCAGTTCTTGTTCCTCCTTTTATAGAAAATTTGAACAAACCAATATTTTCTGTAAAACCTCAACTCGTATTTTGTCTCATGAGACTATATGACTACTTCTGTAATTATCATCCCTTTAATGGATATCTCACAAGATTACTCATTTTTCTTCCAGACATAAGCATTACCTTCTCTTTCAAAATTCTTCCATTTCTTTCTCTTCTGTTAGATTTTCACTTTTATTGTTGCCTAGTCGCGGCAACCTTTCGCTCCCATACCAACCCGAGGTGCATCCACAATTCATCGCCCCAAAATGTGTATGTGTCTTTTGACACGCCATTCCCTATTGATTTATCATTATTTCATGTCTCTATCATCAACATCCATTTATTCAACTACGTATTGGAACCCAGATTGACTGAAATAGGAATGCGGTATCTGATTCAACAAACTATGAATAATATTCCAGATTGACCACCAAAAGAGATCTATTGCTAGAAGAAAACACTGAATACTCCTTGACAGGAGTTGAAGTGGAATCTACCAAACGTGAGTTGTGAGATTTTTTTCTTTGCTGATTCCAGTTATTTACAGCGGTGTCCTGGGAGAATATCAATTCCAGAGATTGGCCGGTTAATAAGGTCGTAATCAACTCGAGATACGCAAGACTTCTTGTTGCTGCAGGATTCATCATGGAGGTAAGTTTTATTGTGTTCCCGGTGTTTGTTGTGTGGGGGACTGTTAAGATGAACTTGCGTTTGGATATGAATTCTAAAAGTTTACAAGAAATCCTTCAAACCCCTTTGCAAAATTGAACAGAAATTTGGAATCCGAAACGTTGTGGGTTGCGAGTTTCTGAACATACCCAAAAAATTTTCAAGACGTTGTTCGGTAACAAGAACTTCCAGTGAATATGCAACTTCAAGGACATGACGTCATGTCTGGTGGAACATTAGCTACAGACATCATAAACTCAAACTGGAAGGCCACCCAGACAATGACGAAAATATGATTAAGACTGGTTATTGTCTTTGAAAGCACAACCGACACTATTCGCGTCATTGGAACTTTCAAATTTATATTCGAATCTTTCCGAATTCACCAATGTTTGCTTACTTTTATTGGAGTGATCATTCCCTTTTTCGTTCATTTTCTTTTGTTCTTTCTCCCGTTTTCAAATTTATTTCGTTTGTTTCACTTCTTCAAATATATTTTTCGTTCGTTTTCTACGCAAGTTTCAGAGTTTGACATTTGACGAGAACGACCACAACGATGTTCTTATTGCTGGGCTTGGTGGCGGAGTGATGAGCAACTTTCTGTCGGAGATAGCATATCTAAATGTGAGAGAACTGTTTTTGAGGAAAAAAACTCAAAAAAACCATCTAGAATTAAAAAATCAATTCTACCTGCAGATCGACACAACGGTGGTGGAGAAAGAAGATTTTATCATCAATCTTGCTGAAAACTATTTCGATCATTTCGAAACCGACCAAATGCGCATCGTTCACGCCGATGTTGTTGACTTCTTGCGAAAATGTATAATTGACTGTCTGTTATTCTCTTTATTCAATCAAATTTCAGATGACAAAAAATACGATGTCATAATAGTGGACGCTTGTGAAAACAAGAAATCCGATGTGATGTGCCCTGTACCCGAAATATTCGAAAAAGAATCGATTCAGCTACTGAAAAAGCGTTTGACCTTGAAAGGTGAGTTGTCTTAGTCTCTTTATGGAAAGCCCAATGTGCTTGGTTTACAGGTTCTGTGGCTGTGAATGTGTATCTGACTAAAGATGCAGCGGGAACGGAGAAAACCATTCTTGAACTTTTTTCAAATGAGTTCAATTCTTGTTTCTTTTTGGAATATTTCAAAGATAAGAAGGTTAGTTAACAATTCATCATATGATTGTGCTGAAAGCATTAAAAATGGTTTGACAAACACAGTCTAACGACGTGTGCTGTTTGCTGACATTCCTTTGTTGGCATCGGGCCTGACAAAACATTATATACATGCTTGCAAAAACGTTTTTCTGTGTATATAGTAGGCAGCTAAACTTTATATTTCGATAAAATCAAAACAAATAGCTTAAGTTCAAGCACAATTCATGAAAACATCCAATTTCCGATGAAAACCTGGCATTACCGCTAGTTTCCGACTAGACACATTAGTTTTTGTTTTCGTGTGACAAAAAAAATATCAGCTGGCGGAACGACTCTTTTTCGTTTAACTACTGGACCCTATTGATTTTTGCAGGTCCTGCTCTGTTCCAAGAGAGACAATTGGACATGGAAAAAGCAGAAAAATAATTTCCAGAAGAACATCGAATTAGTCGACGAGATGTTCGAGTTCAAACTCGGTCGCTTCCTTCATTGATTTGCTCTCGTTTGTTTTTAATCAACTCGTTATAATGTTTTACTCCGTTCTCGCCAATAAAAACCCTAATAGCCCGTTCTCACGTTCTGTGGCTGAGCGTAATGGTGTTTGCGTACATAAACTGGGTGGGAGACCACCCAACATACACGATCAACCCGTCCGGCGCAAGTTCATCTGCGCAAAACCCCCTTCTCTTAGTCTCTCATTGTCTTCTGCTGTTAAAACATCTTTTCATCGATTTTCATTTTATCCCATCTTTCAGTTGCAACAGGCGTTTCTCCGACTCTTTCGAGATCGGGTGCCAGCCGAAGACCCGAATTTTCCGATAAGAGTACGGATATATCGACTACTCATTGGTATCCGGCGACTGGAAATATCGGTAAGTATTTTTTATTCATAAATGCTTCAAAAAATGTTCCGAATGCACTAAAAATCGTTTTTTTCTGGTACTATAATTTTATTGAGGCAAATTACGTAAATAGTTCCATGCCTCCTCACGAAACAAGAATATCTGCGCACACGTTATACTGGTGTGACCTCGCCCGCTCACACACTTTATTGATTTTCCCGACAGTCGTTTCCCGACAAGGTGGGCAGCAGTCGTCTTTTTATCAACGTTCTCGCCATTTTTGTTTAGTAATTAGGTTTTAGAGTTAAGAAGCTTGGTCTAAAGTTCTATTTAGTAAGCAATAAGTTTTTCGAGAAAATTTTGTGTAGTTTCAAAACTAATTTCGTTAAAAAATCGTTTCTTTGTTGAATACAACAATTCGTGTTAAATTTCTGCCCGCAAGAATGATTAATTTCGAAAAAATATGTACCAAAGTTTCATTTCCAAAGGTTTTAATAAACTCCTACGCTCTAACAGTGATTTTCTCTAAAACAACCATTTCAAAATATCTCAACTTTCAGTTTGAGCTGCTTGACATGCTCAACCAGCAGCACAATCAAGGGGGACAGCAACTATTAAATGTACAGAGACCTCATCAAATACAGCCACCCGGTCAGCACCGGGGTCCTCCACAAGGACAGAACATGCATCAAAATCAGATGCAACAGAATCAGATGCAGCAGAATCAGATGCAACAAGGGCAGCAGATCAATATGGGTCAACCACAAATGGCTAATATGCAAGGACAACGCCAAGTTGGTCAACCTGGACCGTCATCTCAGCAAATGCAGCAGCCACAAGGGCATATGATGAACATGGGACAACAAATCCGTCCTCAACAAAATCAGCAGCAGCAACCTCAAATGATGGCACCAAATACACAGCAACAACAACCAATGCAGCAAATGCGAGGGATTCCACAACAACAAATAAGAAATATGGCTCCACAAGGTCAACAAATGCAGTCTCCACAGCAACCACAGATGAATCAGATGAGGATGCAGCAGAATCAGCAGAATATGCCACAACAACAACAGCAAAGAGTACCTGTTCAGAATATGCAACAGAACATGCAGCAAGGTCAGAGTCAAAATTTGAGGATGGTTCCACCACAGACTAATCCAGCTCCAAGGATGCAGCCTCCCCATCAAACGATGACGGTAAGAATTCAAAACAGTCTCATAATTATGTATTATAAAAATAAGTATATCTGGTAACTCATACAGAAATTAATTATATTGTTTCAGATGCAGCAACAGCAACAAGGTGGACCTCAAAACATGAACAGACCTTCTCCACAGCCGCCGCATCAGGTGAGTATAAGTGTTACTTTTAAGTAATTAAAAGATAAAGATGATAACGGAGATTCGTGAAAGCTGTCTCCGGAGTAATAGTAAACGGATAAGAAGATTTTGTTTGAATTGTTAAATTGGGGAATTCGTATACGAGAAAAAACTCTGGTCGCCAAAAAAGCATTAGCAGAAAAATCGAAAGCTTGGCGTTGACATTTGAAACTAATTAGTGTGACTTTAGAGGCTTTCATGTTTCAAGTTTCAAGTTTGAGACTCACGTTTTCCTTTCTTTTTATTTGTTTATATGTAGCAAACTAGTGGTCATGAAAAATAAAAAAACATCCTCCCTTTCCAATTGGTTAGCTAGTTGCACCACAAATTTTGGAAAAGGAGAGAAACTTGGATTAGTTTTGTGAAATGCCAAAATAAGGAATACACTTTCATGCATTTTTTTTTTAAATATTCGTTACGGTTGACTGGCTGGCGCACACGGTTGATAGCGCTTTTTTTTTGAAAGTTGCGAAAACTCGAAAACAATTTTTGCGAAAACTCGAAAACAATTTAAAACCTCCCTAACTGTGATAAAATGTTCACTGTATTTGTATTTGTTGTTCTCAGACACTACAGCATGCCACACCTCAAGGAATGAACAGACCTTTTCCCCAGATGAGTGTAAGTAGAACTGAAAACTAATAAATGAAATTATTAACACTCTAATAATCGTGTGAACAAAAATGTAAACTTTCTTAACTAGAAAAATTTCAGGGCCATCAACAGCAACAAGGTGGATCCCAGAACATGAACACACTAACATCTCAACAGTCTTCGGTGAGTTCTTAATTTATTCAACGTATTGACTAATGTGGCTGAAGGTTGATACTAACTCACTCTCACTTCCTGAGTTAATTCTG
Source organism: Caenorhabditis latens (assembly GCA_002259235.3). NCBI lineage: Eukaryota > Metazoa > Nematoda > Chromadorea > Rhabditida > Rhabditidae > Caenorhabditis > Caenorhabditis latens. The sequence continues at coordinate 13,565,084 of CM056097.1, read as the reverse complement.
GTTTCCCAGAATAGATCGAAATAGTTCACGAGTTTCAGATGCCAAACTTGCATCAGATAATGTCCAGACCACCCCTTCAGGTGAGAGTAAAAAACAAGCACTGTTGCGTTGAACTTCTCTCGCTTCTCCTCAGTCCATTTCTAACGGCCATGTTATTTAAAAAAAAAAACTTACTTTATTTCAGTTGCCACAAGGACCCATAACAATCAACTTAAATCCCAATGCACAGCCACAGATTCGAATCCTTCCAATTCAACCGATAAATCAGCCCAACTTGAACAACGGGTCTCCACAGCAACACCCGCAGATGCAGCAGGTGCAGCAAAATATGAATGGTGCCCCACAGCAACAGCAGATGCGAACGCAACAGCAACAACAAGACTCGCAGGTAGGAATTAACGAAATGCATAGAGAAAATTATACTTTCGAGAAACACGAGATTTTTGAGTGTGGACTCTCTTCTTAAATGTCACATAAGGCTTATGAAGTAGTCCACAGCAAAAACTGAGGAAGCAGAGAAAGTAAATATTTATGAGGAGAGCATAGTTTCCGGCGCAAATTTCTCTCGCTTTCTCCCTCCGTTTTTCTTTTTCCTCTCCGTTTGCGCATGACTGAGCTCATTCCAGATGCAGCAAGGGCCAATCGCCATGAATGGACCACCGCAACAGCAGCAAGGTCGAGGCACTCAGGTATTCATTATAGATTTAAAATGGTTTTTAACTGTTTGGAGTAGTATTTTCAGGTGACACCTAAACAACGGCAAGGTTCCAATCAAAATACTCCACGAATGAATCCACCACAATTGACTCAACAACAGCCTATGCAACAACCAGTGCAGCAGCAAATGCAGGGACAACCTAATCAACCGATTAAGCCTATGCCACAAGGACGGCAAATGGCACCAAATCAGCAAAGGCAAATGCAGCCGCAGGGTATTCAAGCTATCCACCAGCCACAACCGATTCAGCAACCCACAGTTCTTCATCAGCTCTTGCCGGCCAAGTCTGATGCACAGCAACAAGGCGGAGTTATAACATTTGATGCTGACAAGATGATCCATATTAATGGTGAACATGCAATCATTAACGGACAACAGTATAAACTTGTTCAAATGACGGATGGAGAAACACAACAAGCTCACACTCTTCTCAACCAGCAGCAGAAATCTAATCAACACGGACAATCTAATCAACAGCAACAGCAACAACCTCCGCACCAGCAGAATCGTAATGTGCAACAACGAAGAAGCAACACTCCGATGCAAAATCAACAAGGATCACAACAGATGCATAATCAACAAAATATGCAGAATTCCTCAAACATGAACAGTCCACAACATCCACCAGTTCTGCAACAGCAACAACCATTACCCGCCAAAGCTGCCAGACAGCGTAACCGGTACAAAAAGACTGCCACTGCTGCTGCTCTTGAATCAAAAATTCTCAAAGAAGACACTCCCGTTTCTGAAGCGCTGAGGATGATGCCGAATAATGAATTGTTGCAACATATACCGACATCCAGTAATTCTGCTCCGCCTACGAGAGGACGGAAGATTTTGCCTCCATCGTTGACTCCCGTGGCTCCACTGACTTCTCATGGGCCAACTACTACTATCAATAGCTCGACAGTGTCTCAACCTCATACTGTGCAACAAGGAAGAAACGTAGTTCAAGTTGGTGGTATGCCTCAAAACAGACAAATGAACACTCCGATGAAAAATGGGCAGAGAAATCCGCAGCCGCTGAAGCCAACCATTCCCTCCAACCAAAAAGTGAATGGAAGGAATCAAGTCAAGCAGTCACAACCATCAACTTCTCAACCGAAACCATTGGCAAACAAGGAGAATATGGTGTCCATTAAAGAGGCTATTGCTCTACATGTGAGCGGAGAACGGAAAATGACTCCTGAGGTAAGCATAACAAAAAATGACACACTCAGTTAATACTTTCTTTTTCTTTCAGTACCATGCCTACGTTCACAACCAGCTGTTCAGAGTTATGGAGGAGATGGAACTTCTCGAGATGTGGCACGATCAACGGTACATTTCTGTACAAAGATTGCTGAATATGGTCAACTACCGGAGTGCGACTGAGATCAAAACGCCTGAAAAACCTCCAAGACCTTCTCAACAACCAACAGAAGATGATTTAGAACCGGAACCAGCTGATGAGACTCCAGAAGCACGAGAAAAACGTTATGATGGTTACATGAGAACGTTGGTAGAGGCTTACCCAGAAAAGAAGTGTGATGTGAAGTTTACTACACTCGATGATGCCACAATACGGAAAGAAGTGGAGTTTTAGTAAGTTCCAAATATACCTGTTACAAAAAAAAATTGTTTCTTTTTAGTCGCAAGCAAGATATGAAGAATCGCGAGACTCACCTGAGGGAAATTGTGAATACGTTGCCAGAAGAAAAGCAGACAAAGGCGAAAATCGAGTATCTTGGATTGGGTCTTCTCGAGTTTCAAGAGAAACTTCGAAAAGAAGTCATGTCGCATACGGTTCTGGTTCCACCGACTGAGTTCTTAATCAACCCATGGTCTATCAGAAGAACGAAACATGAGTACATCCTAGAGTTGAAGCAACATCCGGATAGAGCAGCGTTAGAAAAGAAGCGAAAGTCAACCAACTATGCTTTCCTCCAAAGTCTTGCCAAACACACCAGAGAGTTCCGTGAATTCCACAAGAACACTCTGAACAAGCACAGGAAGGTCCACAAATCGATGCAGCAGTACATTACTAACGAAGCCAAACGCGTTGCTCGAGAAGAGATGAAGAACGAGAAACTCAGAATTCAAAAACTGATTCAAGAGGACGAAGAAGGGTATCGTGCAATGTTGGATAGTCAGAAAGATCGACGACTGGTTTATTTGTTGGAGCAGACCGATGATTATATCAAAAGTTTGTGCGATTTGTTGAAACAACAGCAAGCTGCGACCGGTGGTGTTCAAATGAAACAAGTTGTTCGCAAGGAGTATGAAGGACTTGCTGAGGAGGATAAGGTAAAGAGTATTCTCGACAAGGCACGTAATGAAGAAGATGAGTATGAGAACAAGACGAAATTGAACCTCGAGGACTACTACACAACTGCACATGGAATTCGCGAGGAGATTACTCAACAGCATTATTCAATGGGAGGAGGAAATCCGACCATGAAGCTGAAACCTTATCAGCTGAAAGGTCTCGAGTGGATGGTCTCATTGTACAACAACAATCTCAATGGAATTCTGGCCGATGAAATGGGATTGGGAAAGACTATTCAGGTAATTAGAAAATCCTATGGTTTCTAATTTTCTAACAAGTATTTTTAGACAATCGCCTTCATCACTTACCTGATGGAAATCAAGAAAACCTCTGGTCCATTCCTTGTCATTGTTCCATTGTCAACAATTCCCAACTGGCAGAATGAGTTCGACAAGTGGGCACCCAACGTGCATCTTATAGTGTTCAAAGGAAACAAGGAGAACCGAAAAGCCAATGAGCCAGTAATCAAGTCCGGGAAGTTCAACGTTCTTCTGACCACCTTCGAGTACGTCATCCGAGAGAAGGCATTGCTTGGTAAACTCCGTTGGAAGTACATGATGATTGATGAAGGACATCGACTGAAGAACCAGCACTGTAAATTAACGGAAATGTTGAATACAAGATTCCAATGTCAGAGAAGACTTCTGATCACTGGAACACCTCTCCAAAATAAGGTGAGTAGCATTAAGATGTGAACTAAAACAATTGTTTCTATTTTACAGCTCCCGGAACTATGGGCCCTTCTTAACTTCCTGCTCCCAACCATCTTTTCATCGTGCTCAACTTTTGAGCAATGGTTTAATGCTCCATTCGAAAAAACCGGCGAGAAGGTCGAGCTGACTTCAGAAGAGACGATGCTCATCATTCGACGTCTTCACAAAGTTTTGAGACCATTCTTACTTCGAAGATTGAAGAAAGAGGTAAATTATCCAATTAAACTGGATAAATTGTCAACGAGTATGATTTTCAGGTCGAATCAGAGTTGCCGGATAAAATGGAGTTTGTTGTCAAGTGTGAGATGTCTGGACTGCAAAAAGTGCTCTACAAGCATATGCAGAAAGGACTTCTTCTCGATGGCAAGACTAACACCGGTAGTCGTTCACTCATGAACACAATGGTTCATCTTCGAAAATTGTGCAATCACCCATTCCTCTTCAATAATGTCGAAGACTCTTGCAAAAGTTTCTGGAATTCCAAGTTTATCACAGCTACTGATTTGTATCGAGTGTCTGGAAAACTGGAGCTTCTCGACCGGATTCTTCCAAAACTGCGTGCAACCGGTCATCGAGTTCTGATGTTCTTCCAAATGACTGCAATGATGACTGTAGTCGAGGATTACCTTGCCGGTGGAACAATCAACTACCTTCGTTTGGATGGAAGCACTAAACCTGATGAGAGAGGAGCACTTCTTGACAAGTTCAATGCTCCAAACAGCAAGTATTTCCTCTTCATGCTTTCCACCCGTGCTGGAGGACTCGGATTGAACTTGCAAACTGCTGATACAGTAATCATCTTCGATTCCGATTGGAACCCACATCAGGATATGCAAGCACAAGACAGAGCTCATCGTATTGGACAAAAAGCAGAAGTTCGAGTGTTCCGTCTGATCACTTCCAATTCGGTTGAAGAGAAGATTTTGGCATCTGCGAGATTCAAGTTAAATGTGGATGAGAAGGTTATCCAAGCTGGAAAGTTCGATAATCGCTCAACTGGAGCAGAGAGAAGACAAATATTGGAGAATATTATCAAGTGAGTACAAAAAAGTGAAAAGAAATAAGCATTCATATGCTGAGGTAAGTTTATTTTGTAAAGACATAGTACTAGGTGATTCATCAAGGCTTAATATTGCATTTATTGTAACATTAGCACATTATTATATATTCAGAGCGGAGAATGAATCAGGAGAGGACGAAGATGTTCCAAATGATGAAGAAATCAATGATATTCTTTCGAGATCTGAAGACGAATTCGATTTGTTCCAGAAGATGGACCAGGAGCGATTGGAGAGAGACAGAAAGAACAAAGCGTGAGTTTTGGATGTTTTTTAATCTAAACTTTTCATAATATGACATTTCAGCAAACCTCGCCTGTGCGGTGATGATGAAATTCCAAGAGACATTCTTCGAGCTGCTGATGAGACTGATTACATCGAAAAAGCCAAAGAGGAGGGTCGTGTGCCTTACCTCGAGGTGATGCCTGGATCGAGAAGAACTAGAAAAGAGGTTAGTTTTGAATGTCTATCGGATTAATGAAAATCTTTTCAGGTTGACTACTCCACTGACACAATGTCCGATGACAGGTTCTTGGAGAAACTCTTCGATGGAGATGACGTTGCACCTGCCAAACCTGAAACACATAAACCGGAAGTCGCAGCTCTGCAAAGACCTGAAATTCGACATACTGAGTCTACACCCAGCACTTCTGCTCCACCACCAAAGGCAGTGCCTGCAACGAAAGCTCCAGAAGATGTACATTTTGCTGTTCCCAAACTCCCATCTGTCACATTCAAAGTTCCTCGACTCTTGCCGAAATCTTTAGATGATTTGAAACGGAAGCATCAAAAGAGTGAAAGTGACTCGAATGATGCAACTCTGAAGAAAGTTCGAAAAGATGTGGAAATCTCCGAGAAGAAAGAAACGGAGAAAACTCTCAAGAGGAAAATTGAACAGCCAACTGAGCCTACAATTATCGATCTGACTGGAGAACCATTGCAAAAGTACGTCAAAATCAGTGAGGAAGACGGAATCCCAAGTAGAGAGGAACCTCAAGTGAAGGAGAGAAAGGAGAAGAAGCATAAGCATCGGAGTGATGATGAGTCTACACCAAAGAAAAAGAAACATCGTGATCGTGATGAAGAGGGATCATCTGAGAGACGGAAGAAACACAAGAAGCATCACAGACATGAGGACACTTCTCCATCAGTGTCTCATGATCGTCCTGACACGGATTCACCCATGGCATCTCACAAACATGAAAAAGAATCTCCGTTGAAGATATGGGAATCTGCAGTGAAGGTTCTGGATAAGAAGGAAACTGATTCCCCATCAGTGTCTACTCCAGTTATGAAATCAGACACTAGTCCTCAATCAGCAGACACTTCTTTGCAATCGACTTCATCTGAATCAACACCGAAACCAAGGTTAACCCTCAAATTCAAAATGCCAGTTATGCCGCCTCCACCACCAATTATTGATGTGGACAACTTGAAACTAAGCGATTCTCAGGGTATTCTTCCTCTGAAGTTCAAGATTCCAACTCAATCTCCTGAGAAAACTGGTGGACTGAAAATCAAGATCTCAACTAAATCTCTGGACCTTCCTAAGTTGTTGAAAATGAAGGAAGACGAATCAGCTCAAACGATTCTACCCTTGAAATTCAAGATTCCAATTCCACCTGCTAATGTTTCTGGTTCAACAGTTGAAGACGCAACGAAAACTCCGAAAGAATCTGAAAAGAAGGACAAAACGCCAGAAAAAGTGAAGAGTATTCCACCTCTGAAGTTCAAAATCCCAATTGTGTCACCCGACAAGCCTCCACGAAAATCGAAGACTCCAAAGAAAATCTCGGAAGCAAGAAATCCAGAAGAAGTCACGCCAGAAAAAGAAAAGATTCCACCACTCAAGTTCAAGATGCCATTCTTGAGTCCGCAAAAAACTGGTGACAACGCGAAAACTCCAACGGAGTCTCCGGAGGCTCCGGAGGCTCCAAAATCGGACACTATCAAAGAAAAGGAACAAACTCAAAAGATTTCTCCTTTGAAGTTCAAAATGCCACTTCTGACTCCCGAGAAGGCTAATCCAACAGTCACGGCACCAGTACAAGTTCCGGAAGAACCGAAAGTGAATGTCAAAGAGCCGGAAAAGACACAGAGTATTCCTCCATTGAAGTTCAAGATACCAGCTTTGACTCACGAGAAAATCAATCCAACGATCGCGGCTCCAGTACAACTTCCGGAAGAACCAAAAGTGAACAACAAAGAACCGGAAAATATTAATACTATTCCTCCATTGAAGTTTAAAATACCGCTTCTACCAGAAACTTCTACTCCGAAAATCACTGCTCCATCGGTAGTTTCTGAAGTTTCTCAACTGGACACGAAAGAACCTGAGAAAACTCTACAAGTTCCTCCTTTGAAATTCAAAGTTCCACTACCTCCACAAAGTGCTTCTGAACCAAAGGACAGTGAACCAGCTCCAAAGATTCCTACTATAAAATTCAAAATGCCAAAACCTCTTCCGGATGCTGCTGATTTGAAGAACGAGACTCCTGTTCAACCCGTAGTTCAAGCTGTCGTACCAACAACTTCTGAGCCGCAGGAACCTACTCCCGTCCTGGATGTTCCAAAACTGGTGTTCAAAGTTCCAGCTCTACCGAACAAAGTTCCGGAGGTCTCCTATGCAAAAGTGGAACAACTTGCTCAAGCTGTTGAGACTCCTAAACCAACAATCGAGAAGCCAATTGAATCTCCTGTGATTTCTGATCTGAAAATACCTGCTCCGGCTGTCGAAGATCTCACTTCGAATGTCAAGATTCCAACAAAAGCTGTAGATATCCCTGTTGCTATTGTAAAACCAACTGCTCCAGCTGCCAGTGAACCTGAACCTGAATTCAAGGCACCCACTCCAGTTCCTGAGGTTTCTGACTCGAAGGTAAGACAAACTGTTCAATTTGTAATATGTTCAACTTTTAATTTTCAGGTTTCAACTCAAACTTCTGAGTTCACAGAAAAACCAACTGTTCCATTAACTGATGCTTTGACAGTGAAGATCAAGTTGCCAACTCAATCTCCGGAAACAACTCCGTTAAAAGTGAAACTTCCAACTGATGCTCTAATCCAGTCTCCAGTGGAAACCCAATTGATCTCACCAGCATCTTCCGTTTCTACTCCAACTGCCACTCCTGAGAAGAAAAAGAAAGAGAAGGATCCCGAGGAGAAGAAACGTCACAAGGAAGAAAAGAAGAAAGCTCGTGAAGGTGAAACTGAAGAAGAACGTCGTGCACGGAAGGAAGCTAAACGTCTGAAACGTGAATCAGAAGGAAAGACCGATGATGCTAAACGCGAAGAAAAACTTGCCCGAAAAGCTGCACGAAAGGAGGAGAAACGTGCAGAAAAACAGAAACGAAAGAGCGCAGCTGGATCTGTGGATGGAAATTCTACCATCAATGTTTCTGATACGTTGTCTAAAGAAGTGACCCAATCTGTCACTGATCTCATATCCAAACTTATGAATACCCCTGTAACTGATACAGTAACTACCCCCGTAGCTACCCCAGTGGACACTCCTGCAGCTGGTTCTGCCTAATAAGTTCATTTTTGAAATGCTCTCTTATTTCAATCTAGAAATCTCATTTGTATACCTGTGCTATGTGATTGTTTTATTTCCAAGCCATTTTCATTTTTCACAAATTTCTATATTCTGCCTTCATATTTATCATTTTCACGCTTTCCTAGTCATACCCCGAACTTTCTGATCGTGTACTATATTGTCATTTTCACAACCCGAATAAAAATTGCGAATAACAAAAACTTTATAAACATGTTCTTTTTCAAAACCAACTGCGAATTGTTCTTTTTTCGGCAGTGACTGCGCGAGTTGTTGCGGTAAACTAAAACTTTGTTGCGGTCCACAATTCCCAGATGAATAAAAAATGAAACACGCCATAAACATACGACGCAGGCACGAAAAAAACGAGGAAGGGGTCCTGCTCACGAAGAAACGTTGAGCACTCTTTTGGCAGTGCTCCGATTCAACCACGTCGTCCTCGCCTATTTCTCTACAAACTTATGGACGAATCAAAAAGCACTCATTGGAAGTGGATTGAGAGAGGTGAGATAAAACGTTTGGACCCCTCTCCCCCGTCATCGTCGAGCTCCCACTGAGACACTTTGCTCGATTCATTCTCCTCTTTCATTCTGTTCCTCAATTATTAGTGCCTACCAGAAAGAGTACGAAGACTTTGAGTAGACACTCAAGTCGCAGAACTAAGATTCTCCAAGACCTCATTCATTATTTTCTACGCATTTGGAATAGTGTTATCGGACTAACCGAATCCGCTTTTCGAAATCCTACAATAATATCGTTCTTATCGTGAAAATGTAGTTTTCTAACAAAACTATTATCGCATAGTGAATCAGAATCGAGTAATTTTATTTGCAAACAGGTGTGTAATGTTTTCAACGAATTTCTGAAATGTGATCAAGTTTGTCTGTTTTCTTGAGAAGACAATTAGAACATAATTTTAGGTTACTCTGAATTGTTAACTTGAGAAGCCGCATTTCCAATGTTTTGTGTTCGAACAAATTCTAGTTTTCAGTCACAATTTTTTATTCTTCCAATTCGAAATGGGTTTTTCGCATTTCCTAAATTGCCACCTTTGTATGAATTTTCCCATTTCTTGGGATTAGTCCCACCTATTGAAAAATGTGGTTTTCTGATGTGGTTGTTTATTGTATCTTCATCTTGAGAATTTGCATTTTAATGGGCTCATGGTGAAGGATTAGTGACAAAAAATTAATATTCAGTTCTTATATACTCCTCGTCCCTCCACACCACATATGCCACAGACTCCATCATCTTTTTTCCCTTTTTTTTGCTTCTTCCACTAGATTTTATGCTCTACGACAGAAAAATAAAAGAAAAATTGGAAGAAAAATATGTTTGTGAGAACAGAAATAAAAGTATAATTCATGTCATTCGCCATAACAAAAACGTTTTTCTAGACAATTTTCGGAAATGCACTCAATAAAAACAGAACGTTCCTCTCATTCTGGTTCCTTCTCTTTAGACCACCACTATTATCTCATTTAGCAAATGAGCCGTACGCGCATCCGAGCATTTCGCGGAAATCTCTGTCCCAAAACCAATAATGCGTGCAATCTCCTATCGTTGGCTGCTTTTCCCAGTGTCCTGAATATATCTGGCTTCTGAATGCGAGAAAAAAACGAACCAAAAATTTTTATGAGAGCGTGTTCTAGTTTTCTGAGATCTATTCTAACTGAAAGCTAACAAAATCCTTCTCATTCATTTCCTACATGTGTGCTTTTCCACAACTAATTAGTTCCAGCCTCTGTGTCTTTGTAGCTCCGTGTTTCTAATGATGATCCCAAACACATGTATTTTAAGAAATATTCATGATCTTGTTACAATCCTTATACCGTACACTAATTCAGTCTAAAACGTTCAAAAAGTCGTCACAGAGCTTTTCATCAAAAATTGGAAGTCAAAACGAAAATTTTATTGCACTAGCGTTTCCCAGCAACGGAAAGTGTTAACGAGAAGGACACTATTGCTTTGTCACTTGTTCCCCAGCCTATCTTTTCAGTTTCCCGTTAGTCCATTATTGGAAATGGACAGTTTTATTCTTTTCAGTAGGAAAACGTTTCAAAACGATCGAAAGTTACATCACTCCCAAGAATACAGATAAAGATCCCATCATTTCCCGCATGCTATATCAAATTAGTTCGTTTTTGGCAGCGATTACCACTTTTCAAACAAACAGGTTAGCATTATTGGGTAGAGAGATGGTCGGCAACGCGGAGAAAATGAGAGAAGGGCAAGGTACACCTTATGGCTACGCTGTAGAGAGAACGGTGGACGTACTCTGATCATCTAACAACACATTTACTCTTTCTCCTCCCGGGAGGGTACACCAGTTGTTCACTATGACGCTATTAGATGGTTACGAAAGAAACAGAAACCTTTTGTCCCATTATTTCTTCAGAAAACTTTTGTCTTCTCACTGCACTTCTTTTCAGCAATTCCTCATTGCTCAATTCACTCCTCCTCCTTTTTTTGTGCCCCTGTCTCTGTGTTTCGGCAATTTGATTGGCTGCTCTTCTGCTTTTTTTCATGACCGATAGGAGGGTCCCTCTGTCATGTCCATGTTTTTCGTTGACATCCTTCTCTCCCTCCTGCATAGTGTGTCCCTCCTCTTTTCACATTTCCTTTTCATCTTCAAGATTTTTGTCCCGTTTTGTTGCCCTTGACAGAGACAAACAGACAAACAGAGAAAAGGTAGATGGTGGTCTTCAAGTAATGAAAATCGCATCCGAAAGTATACTATTTTTGTTTTCCTTTCTTCCCATCAACCCACTCTTTATTTTTTCCCTCTGTTTTCCACATCCAGTTTCAAATGTTTCTTATCCTGGTCTGTATATAAAAATATGCGCGTACGCGACGCTCTACGCAATAATTCATCGGTTTTTCGGGAGGAGGGTGCTGTAATTTTTCTCCGTCCGTTTTTTCTTGTCTCCTTTTTCGTACGACTTAGTCGAATTGCTGCCAACCCCTCTATTTTTTGTAGTCCAGGAGAAGGGAGAAAGCCTTCATTTTCATTTTCGCTTTGTCTCTGCTCGTTCCCCCATTCGGCAGTTTTATTCCCGAAAAGTACACTAGTGTTCTTTCTTATTTCTGATCGAATTGAAAATTCCATTTTGTGCTTTTCAGATAAACAATGGGTAGTTTCATCTCGTCACCACAAGTTCTTACACGAAAGGTGTCGGGTCAATTCCAAGTCGGGTGCAAAGATTTGATGATCGATGGAACTGTTCTGGGAGATCGCGGATTATTCATGAGACTATATTTTCCAACGGATTCTGAAGTGAGTTGTAAGAGGGAAAACACGCTCAAATATTAATGAAGACGGGGAACCACTAGTCTCCTCAATTATGGAGTGTGTGTCGATCTTTTTTGAAACAAAAGGAACCAATATTGCATTTTCACTCAAGTGCATTTTTCGAATGCCTACCAAAAAAGATGCTTCGAAGTACAAAAACGTTTTGTGATTTTGCAACAAAATTGCATTCTTAATCTATTTAAATCAGTCTAATGAGTTGATTTGATAAGAATTGTTAGCAGGGGGGTCGGAATAAGAAATTAATTGAACTTGAAAGGAAAACGCCAATTTGATTGATATCCAACCTCCAAACACCGGAAGTCCATTAGTCGTCTGAAAATCAAATGGAATCGTAACAAAATTGAAATGTTTTCTAGGTCACCGATATCTCGTCGTTCCCACTATGGCTCCCAAAACCTCAGTACGCTCATGGACTTGGAGAATATCTGGGACAATCTCCACAAAAAATGAACCTTCTCACTTCAACGGTCGTCGGAGACAAAAGGTTCGAGATTTCACGCTGACATTTCTCAATTTGACAAATCTTCCATCTGGACACCAATTTGATTTCAGAGAGGATTGCATCGAGAATGCTCAACTGTCAACGAAATGTGACAAATGGCCGATTGTCGTGTTCTCCCATGGTCTCGGCGGTTCTCGCACTTTCTACTCCACCTACTGCACGTCGTTGGCCTCTCACGGCTACGTTGTCGCAGCTGTCGAGCATAAGTAGACAAATCCGGATTAAGTGAGAGAGAAGATTATGTTGCAATTTTTGCAGGGACCACTCAGCCTGCTGGACCTATCAGCTGTCGGAGAAAAACGGAGAGTTGGTGGAGCAGCCGATCAAAATTAAACTGATTGAGAAGAATGAGAAGAATGAGTTCAAGATCAGAAATCAGCAAGTGAGTTTGGTCTAGAGTTTGCTAACATCGACTATTGAATGACGTATGGGACCATCAGTTGATGTCAAAAACGACGTGTTGTTTTGTTTAAAAACTTTAACCTGTTGATGTTGAAATCGTGAACTGAAATCAGTAAACAACAAATATTTTCTGTGTTACAACAATTATATGTTTAAATTCAAAAGTTTAACATCAGACTCTGAGATCTTTGGTTCATAATTATATTACTACCAATGATGTCAGGAAATAACATGTGAACTAACTAGACGATAACATAGTATTCGCTTTATTTTCCCGGACACACTAGCCAAACCTTGCTAGGGAGAACATATCATCATACAAATAATTTCCAGGTTGGAAAGCGGGTAACCGAATGTGTCAAAGCATTGAATGTTCTGGAACAGCTCAACCTTGGAACGGTTCCTGAAAAAGTTCTCATCGGAAACGATTTCAACTGGGGACAGTTCAAAAACAAACTCATCATGTCTTCAGCCTCTGTAATCGGACATTCATTTGGTGGTGCAACATCTTTGGCCTCATCCGCCTACACAACAGATTTCCAAGTAAGAGTCAGAGCGTCAATCAAACATGAGATATGTCATATTTTATAGAAAGCCATTGTTCTTGACGGTTGGATGTTCCCACTGGATTCGACACAACAAGAACAAGCAAAACAACCGACAATGTTTTTGAATATTGGGGATTGGCAATGGAATGAAAATCTGGATGTGATGAAGAAAATCTTTCCTCACAATGATGGAAACTTAGTGCTGACTTTGAATGGTGCAGTTCACCAGTGTTTCTCCGATTTCCCATTCATCTTCCCAATGTGGTTGGCTAAGAAGTTTGGAGTTCAGGTAAATCACAACTCATACAGTTTTATCAAACCACAAATTATTGTTTTCAGGGATCAACTGAACCTTCCCTTTGTATGCAAGCCGCCATCGAGCTCTCTTTAGCTTTTCTTGAAGAAGGAAAAGAGGGGGCTCAAAAACTCAAAGATGACAAGTTTTCCAACTTCATTACCAATGAAGTTTACGGTCGCGAGAAATTCAAACTCTAAATGAAACAATATTTTGTTTTTATTCAACGGGTCTGTATCATCCGAATGCCGTTTTCAATCCGATTTTTTGTAATGCCGATGCTACTGTGAATAAAGTTTGATAGAATTTTATAGACAACTTTATTGAACTAAACCCATCATGACTAAATCATAAACTATACATGAGATGGAACTGAAAACAAAGTAGTTTAGTTTATTTCTTTACTAAAATGAATTTCTAAAATCAGTTTATAAAAGAATTGTATAAGAATTTGTTCAGTAAAACAAAATACATTATTATGCGAGGAAGTCAAAAAAGAGATCGGGAGAGTTTATTACTGGTGTGCGAGGTTTTCAAGAAGTTGTTTGTGCTTGAAATATTGAGACAATCTATCTCTGCCATATTCCTGAAATTTTTACATATGATCAGAATGTTGTAATTTGGTAGTCCTACCGCAAATCCAAAACCAACTGGTGAAAGTTCAACTTGAAGCAATCCCCAGACACCCCAGAAGAAGTGAGAGACTGGAACAAATGGAAGAGTTTCCTGGACAAGATCCTCCGATTTCTTGTAGAGCTCATTCTCTCTGGTGTTGCCTTGTTCGCGAAGGTAATTCACAAAGAATTCGAGCATCTGAATCAAAACAGTTGTATATCATTCAGAAACATTTTTTCGGAATCATCCTACCTGCTCATTTTCTGGGAAGTTCTCCGGTTGAATCTTATAGAACGGTGCCTCATCGATATCGTAGTCAATAGTCCACTCAATAAAGTGGTTAGCAAAGTCGAATGCTCTGAAAACAAAAGAAGTACTAGAAAGACACCAATTATCAAACCACACCTGTAATTATAACTGGCGTACTCGAAATCAATGAGGACAAGACGTGGGTCTGCTGGATTGAATGCAGAGAGACTGTTGCCCAAAGCTTGAGTCTCGTCCGATAATGAAGGCATGCGGATGTTTCCAGAAGATGCTTTTGGAAGAAGAATGTTTCCTTCTTGCAAGTCATTGTGGCAGAACGTAACTGGGCTTTTGCTGAGAGAAATATGGGCTCTCAAGAACTCCAATTCTCTAGCAAGATCCAGACAATTGACACTGGAAACACCACACTCCTCAGGAAGATCGAAACGATGCTCTCCAGACACAGTCCCAGTCAACTGTTTGAGCCATCTGTAATATGATGGTTTATACTATACGAGTTTGTGACATTTTTCATTCCGAATTACCTTTGCAACGCCTCGCACAAGTAGTCTGGTTCCTTCCAGATTGGAACTTCCAGTTGATGAACTTTAGCGACACGTTTCGCAATTTTGGTCGACATGTGAGACAATGAAATTTCATGGCAAGACAACGGACGCGACTGGAGAATTATCGGATTTAAGAAGAAAAAAGGAGACCAAAACTCTTGGAACTACAAAAACTAACCGGAATGTATTCCTCGAGACGTCCTCCACTGAAGATGCCATAAAGCTTTGGTCCCAAGTGACGCTCGGAGAGAAGAGTGAAAATGACAGATTCCGCGACAAGGTGACTCTCGGTCTCCGGATTGAAATACACGCGTAGTAGTACCTTGTTAGGTTCATTGCGAATCGGTGGATAGACTTCAGAGAGACGACAGAGGAAGAGCATGTTGCTCATTCCACCCCTGAGATAAGTTTGATTTACAAAAATATTAAAGTAAAAACTCACTTGATGCGACTTATTCTCAAGTGCTCCAATGGAACGGTCTTCCATGCTCCACCAAGGAATCTAGCGCAGAGCATATGGGCACGTTCCTTCAACTCCGGAATGGTATTAGCATCCGTATCTAGGTCCATGGTGGAGAGAAGCTCCTTCATACCTCTGTAATAATATGAACAACTCAATATGGAAATTTGTAAAAGTTAAAAACCGAGTTTTCTTATTGAAACTTGTCGGAAACTAAGAAGCCCTAGAGAGTAACGGAAAAAACATGAAATGCTCCTCTTTACTGGCGTTCTCTTTAGCTTATATACGTTTCAGCATCCTACGCATTCTGTACTAACACATAAAATTATATCCTAACTGAATGCCACGTTGAGATGAAGATGAACCGCCACCACAAAAAAAAACGACTTTGCCATTTCGAACAGAACAAAAATGTCAAGAGGCACTCGCACAGGCACACCAAAATGGCATCGTTCGGCCTAGAAGCGGGAGAACCTCAGCTTTTATGTGCATTTATTGCATATTCTAGAAAAGCAGCACAAGAATGTCCTCTCTTTTGCACATAAAAAGGAAGAGGTCCCCGCCAACGATGGGTGCATGCCAGATGAGAATTGCATGATGATATCCGGAATTAGGGAGAAGAAGGAGGAGTTTTTTGGGAGGAACTAACTTAGTTCAGCGCGATCATGCACTTTTTCAGTTTAACACTAGAATGCAGCAAACTCTGTCTTCGAGAGAAAATGCATGTCTTTTTCAAAATTTTGAAAAGAAAATGGAATAAATCTGAAACTGAAAACTTTCAGTCAAATTTCAAAATTTCTTTCAAAGCGCACAAAGGCGGAATAGGGAAATTGCATGTTCCGTTGAAAATTATAGGTTTCAGTTTTCAGAGATTATGGAGACGGAAATTTTTAGCGTTTCTTTCTCTATTTTTTCTTTCCGTTATCGAGACGAGGGTACGAAAAATTGTTGATTAAGAAGTACAAAACCACGATGACAAATAATTGTTTTCCTACAAATAGTAATACAATGTATTCTTACGTATCACTTATTTTTTATTATGCTTCCTTCAATACGTCCAAAAACAAAAAATTGTACATACGGTTGTCATACTGAAAATATCCAATAAAGTATCATAACCGGGTGCGCATTGCTCAGAAAGTAACTCTATACACATCTCCCGACTCTGAAATAGAACTCATTCTATCTGACGTCATCACGTCATCGTTTTTTCCAAAAATAAATCTTCTCTAATTTCAACAAGTAAAACTATATTCTCCTACTTGAACTACTTCAACCCAAAAAGGATATTGAGTAAAACAATAACACGATATTAGTTAGTTTAGCAGTGGGACGAAAAACGTGTTAATGTGTTCAAGTCTGTGCCAAATCTTCAACCTTCTTTATGTTTTCCCAGAGAGGATTTTCAAGGAAAAAAGGCAGAAGGAAGAAGAATCAAAGCAAAGAAAACTGAATGGGAGATGAAAAAAGGGGACATCCTAAGCTGTCTCTCCTGGTTACGGAAATCATAAAAGAGAGTTTATGCGATTTTTGTTACCATAGAAATCCAATTTTAACGTGCTTCGTTGAATGAGTATGGAATTTCCATTTTTCTATTTGAATTTAGAATAGGTGAATTATCCAAATATTCCTTTTTGCGGTCTTGTGAATATTTATGTATGCTAATAAACCATTTTGTTTTTATGACTTTTCCCCATATGCTTTTGTTTAATGACTCTCAATTGGAGTCCAATTACACTTCTATTTTACAACTCCTTCACTTTTTGAGTAGACGACCTAACCTGAAATGTCCTTCAGCCACGAGACTCATGTTTGCGGCGGATATCAGTTCGTGTTCTTCCTCGTCGTAGTGGGCACGGGAAACTCTGAAAAACTCATTATTTTTTCGAATCACATGAAATAGTTTGAGATACGAGCAAAGAAAAGAAGATATCCGCTGGACTTGAAGCAAAACCAATTTATCTTTTTCGCCCTTCAAATTTATGGGTTTTCACATTCTATCCGATTCGGCTAGTTTTTTTTCCTTTTCTTTTGAATAAAAAAGAAGAAAAACGGTTTGGTTCAAGAATTGAATTTGTGCTTCTTTGAACAAGAAACGAGAAGGAACAAAAAATGTGAAAAGTGAACCAAGAACTGCGAATTGTGAATTGCAAATCGGTCCAAAGGGACTACTCACACTAACATGGTCACGGCTCAAAATCTGTGAGCAACTAAGTAGCAAAACACTTTTTTAAAGCAAGTTTTGAGAGTAAGATTCTTTTTTAGACAATTGATTCTAGATTTATAATCAAAAACATTATAAACAACACTTACTTTCTGGACGACATTTTTAGTTTGAGAGATGATCAGATTCTGCTGACGTAATATGAGAAGTAGTGGTGCTGTCTCACTTTGGATTTCTTTTTTTGGGAAAAGCCCAAAAAAATCCGAGGAGAAGTTTTAAAAAGAGAGGGCAGCGAGATTCACACGGAATTGGTGGCTATGAGCTGGTGCAGCAAGTGAGGATGGCTTGTGTAGCTGGACTCTTTCACCTGGCGCCTCTTCGATTCTCTTTCACACTCATCAGATTGGGTCTTGCTCGCAGTCTGTGAGAAAACGACCACGGAGAAGAGGAGAAGGAGCTCTTCAACTTGACAAACACTAGCGGTACAACTATTTATATACTCATGTTAATTTGTCATTTCTCGAGAGAAGAGAGACCCTTTTTTTTCAAGTCAACTTTTTCGTTTTTTCAAAACTTCAGAGATGTGCAGTAAAATTAATGTGGATTGCGTACGTAAACTGCTAGTTTTTTCCTGGATTTTCATATAATAATATGGAGTTTCAAAATCTTAATCTTCAATCAATTAAATATCAAGTTTCTCATTTCGGTTAAACTAAAAAAACTTTCAAAGTTAGTTGAGACAATTTTACAAAACGAAATGATTTCTTTCACAAGTCAAGAAAAAGGAAACAAGAAACATTGCGCACAAAAAAAATGCAGAAAAGATGAGCAAAAAAGGGAAGAAAAGAGAAGAAAACTGAGCCAGAAAGAGATCGGTTTCTATCATGTTTTCTACTTGAGAAACCAGAGAAAAATAGAGAAAGAAGGCTTTCTGGAAAAATGAGACAAGTCGCTTCGAACCAACAAAACGGAGACGTTGGTTTTTCTTGTTCCATTGTTGGTCCGCTTTCGTCAAGTGACTTGGATTTTTTCTTTTTTCTTCTCCTCAGAGATAACCAGATTTTCAAAAAGAGGAAGAGTTTGAACATCTTTAGAGTAAGATTCAGAAACGTTCAAGAAAGAGTATGCAAGAATTGAAAGTTATTTTGCCTTCAAAGTAACACTTGTTTTGTTCAGGAGGATACTCGAAAAAAAGCAAGTTCTCAAAATAAATTCAGAATTTTCATTCAGCCAGTATTTTCATCGACTCATGAGTGTTGTTTATTATTTTGTACATCTGATATATCTAACAAAGCTTCATTTAATTTTCAAATACAATTTTTTGTTTTTAATTAAATTTTTTTGATTCCATATTCATAATGCGATATCAAAGATTCACTGTCGGAAAATCCATCGTCATATTCTCCCTGTGGACTGACACAGTAGGCGTAATCCTGAAGCTGCTGCATACTCATCCCTGAATAAATCATCATCTCGTTGTCTCGCAAACTTGTGAAATCATAAACATCGTTATCTGAAAATAAATCAATTAGCTGCTATCGCTGTTTGTGGTTTACTCGTTGCCCAACAGTTGCAAATTGCTTGATTCCGTCCAAGTGCGCTTTTAAATAGGTTGATAACCTCCTGCAATATTTTCTATGCTGGAAAGTTCAAAGAGTTTACTAGATACCTGATCAGTGAAAATGAAACGGTCATTTGGGTAATAATATAAAAATGCGAGAGCTTTCAGATCAAGTATCCTGAATCGTAATCCGTCTCCTGAAATTGTGACAAAAATCTTTTTTAGTTGTAATATGTTACAAACCGATAAATGTAATTATAGAACACGCTTCCGGATCCATACATAACCTAAACAAAAACGACCACAACCATTCGTATGCTGAACTCAAAACACTTGTTTACATTATCACATGCATTACTTACAGTTTCTTCTCAAATGACATTTTCCGGCGTAAAATTCAAACCAGCTCCGATCATGCATAGTTGCTAGTCACTATTAGGTGATAACTGCAAATTGATAAGAAAATGAAGAAAAGGACTTTTTTTTGTTTTCTACCATAAATACCATCAGAAATGTCTTCAAAACTGACTCAGCACTGTTGTCGCTGTTTCTTTTGGAGTCTGCCAACAGAAAAAAACAAGCTGATAAACAAAAGAAAAACGGGAAGGAACAACACAGGACGTATTCGCAATTGATGAATAACTCTTTTATAAAAATAGAACTTTTCAAAATTGAAAAGAGGCAAAAAAAGAAGATCGAGGTATACAACTGTACAAACATTGGAAAAACGTGCATAAATTTTATTATTCGAAAACATTGTACTGTTCATCAAGTTTTGTGACATGCTAGCTTGGTTATGTTTTGGGAATGTTACAAAAAAACACCGAAGAAAAACTGATTATGAGCCACAAACGGCATCAAAATGCATACGGGAGACAAATAAAAAGAGTATGGTACAAAAGTAGGGTAACACAGAAAGAAGAATAAACGTTTCATGGAAGCCTAATGCCACTAACCCGAGTTTTCTTCATTTAACTTTTTATTAATTCTCAATGTATTTTCTCAAATGAAGATACTAAACTTGTTCATGTGTTGCTACGTTTTCTTATTAAAATTGTAGGACCCGAATGTCTAATCACTATTCAATGGACTGGGTGCCTGTGGAGAGTTAGAACTGTTGAGGTCAGAGTTATCGAGGTATTTCTGCCCAACTTGCTTCGCAAAGTTTGTGATGAATTCAATCGATTTTTCGGTCTGATTGATAAGATCAGAGTAGGCATTCTCCGTAAACACATACGAGTATGTCCCTAAAAAGAAAATGTTTGAGAAATTGTTGACGCGAATTAAGGTATTCTGAAAATCAAATCACTTACTAGTCCCCTTCTTGAGTTTCCCTGCTTTTGAATTTGATGTATTTTTCTTGTCATATTTTTCTCGAATTGCTCGTGAAAGTTTATAATAGTCCATGTCCTAAAATAAATGTCGTGATAATTGCAGATCTTACTGAAGAGTGGCATACCTTTGTGTTGTGCTTTCTATTTCCCCACATCTTTGCTACCAACTCCTTGTTTACGAGAACGAATTCCAGACCATTGCCAGTCCATCGAAGAGCTCGCCTTGCCCTCTCATTCATAGCAATGTGCACCAGAAATCCAATGAGACGAGAAGGACCTTTCACTAAAGTTTGAAAATTTTCGGCTTTCAATACGCATAATCTTACTTTTAATCAGTTCGTCATCAGTCATAGGATCTTCATTTATGACAGCTGGTGGGAAAACTGGACTAGGCACATATGCTGAAATTAGTTTTATGATAAGTTTAGACTCATGCAACTTACAAAATAATGGCAATGTGTTCATGCCTGGTAACGGAAATTGAGGTTGTGGTGGATTCCATCTGCTTCGTGTGTCTTCTGGGGTTTGTGGAATTCCATAGCTGTCAGAATATAGGCCTCTCTGAAAATGATGATTTTGATAATACCAATTCCAAACTCTGAACCTACCTCATTAAAATGAATCCTCGCTTTTTTCCTTTTCACGTGTTCTTCTGGTTGGGGTGCCATTCTGGTAAGCATTTGTAAACTTTCGAAAACTGTCGTTGGACGCTCGGTAACCGTCTCCTCCGTTTTTGAGGTTGTGATCTGATGATAGTGAAATGAGAGAAGAATTTCAAAATGGTGACGTTAAAAAGTTAAGCGACGATTCTTCAGTTTATTAACTGTTCTTCTTATCAATGTGACTCATTTCGCTTCCAAACAACTCAAAACGGTTCACAATTTTGCCAAAAGTATAGTTTGTCGATGTGCAGTTTTACATACTGCTAAGCGTGTTAACTTATTAAATGTATTAATGACTCAAGAAAATGGTTGAGTTTACTATGCGCGTCTTCGTGACAAATTCTGAGGAAGTATTTTCAGAAAGTTTGTTCCGCAGTATGTCCTAGTGAGTTGTAGTTGTAAAAATTGCTCATTAATAATAAACAAGTTAGTACCAAAAGTTGTATAAAACGTGAAACAAATGAGTGGAAATGTCACAAGAGTCATTTTTCGCTGTAAACATCGAAAGTTTCTGTTTGCGGTTGATAAGAAAACCACAGCGATATAGTCTCAATTTACACGAATCGATTGGTGACATGTGTCAATTTTGATGACAGGTTCTAGAACCAGTTTTTATTAAAAATAAAAATGAACCAGTTTTTTGAAAAATTTGTTGCGCTGATCTGATATTTTGGGAATGTGGAAATTTGATGGAGAATTTTCAAAAGAATATATTTTGTGAAAAGCGAGTCTTGTGTCAATTTATTTCAAAAACCTGACCCGATTTTCAACTGCGGCCACAGCAGAAAAGTTTGAAAATCCCAAAAGGTCATAATGGACAAAAGTAAAAATGTTATGAGAGTATAAAATACCAATTTCCGGTGCAGTCACACGGGTTGTGCATATCAGGGACAGGAAATTGAATATCAACCAAACACTGTTTCGACACAAGGTCACAAAAATAGTGTTGTTGAGCATTCCCTAATAATACCATCAAAAAGAAACTCACTCGATTGACTGCGTGAGAGGTTGTTGACATACGATCGAAAGTCGAAGATAACTCTGGTGGACTGCCCTCCTTCTCTCGAGTCGATGTTGATTCTTGCTCTTCTATACTTTTTTGAGGTTGCATCTAAAGGATACCTGAAAATCAGACGATATGAACAAAATCAAGACTTGACCTGAAATTTCACTGTATTTATACTAGTCATACCAGACTATTGAGTCACGACCAATTTTTTGTAATCATAGATGACGTTACGATTTAGTCACACATTTATTTTCCAGAAAACGAAACAAAAATTATGAAATAGATTCTCTCTGACGAGAATCTCCTGACCACAATTATAACCGATAAAAATGGAATTGTTGATGGTGCTGGCAAAATGATAACAAAACAAACGTGTCGTATTGTTTCGCCTTTGCAATGCGTTATGAATTGAAAATAACGTAAGATAAAATTATCTGTAATGCATCAAAAATGTTCAACGAAACAACGTTCCACCAACAAACTTCACACAGCTCTGCGAAAAAAATAAAAATGACCACCAACATGAAAAAATTTAGAATATTCCAGAAACCGGAAAACAGAAAAAAAGAGCTGATAAAAAACAATAGAATTCCTCAGATTAAAGAATTCCATTATCACGTTTCAAGAGTAACTGATAACGAGAAACTAACAGTGAAAGCTCATATTCTCTACCTGTGTTCTGAAGGTTGCCGAAGAATCGTACAGTTTTTGTCGAAATGGCAATGAGTCGAAACCGCAAGATTTCGTTATCTTGACAAAATTCCACAAGACTTCGATTTTTCTGTCTAGACTCTGTATTATGCATTTTGCTTCATGGAAAAGGAAATGGAAACTAATAGTACCTAGAAATGGTAAGTTAAAACTCTTAGTTTCAAGACTCGCTGCTTACTTTCGTTCTTAAGCCATTTCACATAAGTAACTCGGCTTATTTAAACTAATTTTCGATATATCAACATTTTTCAATAACGTGTCAAAAAACGTCATGTTCCATCATTACAGCCAAAGTGTAATACGCGTCGTCGGCTCTCCTCATCCAATTCACAATGTAGTGATTTTCTTCAGACCCACCAGTTGTTCATTATTCTCCCCCCTCCCTCCACTTGCTGGAGTGTCTCGAGAAAAAAGAGTCCAACAGAGCTCGACTGCTGGATTTCAACCACAACTATTTCTATTAAACTGATATTATATAAATGTACACTCATAATGCGGTCGACACTTTTGACATGGTAACTTTACCTAGAGTACCTGCTTTACTGATTCTTCTTACAAATTCAGGGCTCTGCTGACAGTTCTATATCATCACTCAATGAAAT
This sequence comes from Caenorhabditis latens, assembly GCA_002259235.3. NCBI lineage: Eukaryota > Metazoa > Nematoda > Chromadorea > Rhabditida > Rhabditidae > Caenorhabditis > Caenorhabditis latens. The sequence goes on along the minus strand of CM056097.1, from coordinate 13,541,744 downwards.
CCCGATGGAAATGGATTTGACTACTGCAGGACCGCCCATCTCTGACGATGAAACAGAAGTGGAAACTAAGGAGAAGAAATTCTTTGTCGTAAGTTTTCAAGTGAATCAAAAGATTTTTAAATCCGTTTCAGTACGCAAAACGGATTCTACCTCACGTTGGACTAGTGATTCTTCTATTCTTGTATTTGATTGCTGGTGCATTTCTCTTCCGATACTTAGAAGCTCCTAAAGAACTGGAAGTAAGCTTCAAAATCAGTTTTTCGAATAAGAAAAAAGTTCAGACTCGGAATCATGAGCTTACAACAATACTTGGTCTACGTGATGAGTTTCAAGATCACATATGGAATATTACACAAGTAAGGTTATAACATAAAAACCATGAATAGAATTATAAACATTAAGGATTCTGACAATCGGATATCCAGGGAAGCATTCAACGCTATCAATCAAGAATACTTCGAACAACTTGTCAAAAATATGTTTCAAGCTTATCGTAATCAGTTCATCACTGCAAAACACTTACTAAATAAAACAAGAGAGGATGAAGTATTGTGGACATTTCCAAACTCTATGTTTTTTGCAGCTACTGTAATTACTACTATTGGTAAGTCGGAGATGAAACATGAGCAAAATTAAACATGCGGTGACTTCACTGTTGATCGAAAAAAAATGAATGATAAAAAATTATGGGTGGTTTTTGCGGTTTACGATGATGCCATCGAAACAGTGAAAGGTCAGAGAACTCGATATATACGTGCAAGGAAACGCCTTTTTAAAAACCTTTTCCGGTAAAACGGTAGACATGATGTCATCTAGAAAAAAGTTTGACTACGCCTTAATTTCGACAGAATGTCTCAGTATAAGCAAACAAAAAATGTAATAATCTAAAACTCCCTTATATTTCTTTTTAGGATATGGAAATTTAGTACCGATTACTGTAACTGGTCGTGTCGCATGTATCATTTTTGCACTGTTTGGAATCCCTCTACTCCTTGTCACTATTGCGGATATCGGAAAATTCTTATCTGAATTTCTGAGCTATCTCTACAAGTCCTATCGTGGATTCAAACGAAAGGTGAGTTGTTGAATGCTCGTGTTATTGAATGAAATATTGCATCCCCATTTGGATGTTGAATGCATTTTTATATATTAGTCGTAATCTCATTTTCAGTTGATAGCAAGACGCAGAAGTAGTGTTGCGCACGCGGTAAGACCCCTCCATTTTCTCCTCAGTTCTTTTTCTATCCTTGGATTTCTCATTCTGCTTCTTCCGCATCCATATTTTCAGTTCTACACAAACTAACATATTTCGATGTTGACAAATGTGACAAAAAGAGCACAAAGTTGTCGTTCTTATGCATTTCTAACTCATCGCTTCTCACTTTTTTTGGAAAGATTCTTTCTTTGCATATTAGAGCAAGGATGTTTTGTGTATGAGCGCACTAAACACAAGAATATAACAAAACAAGACTACAACTCTGATCAAACAATAAATGAAACTGAACTAACCAACAGAATCATATCAAAAAAGTGCACTGTGATGAAACATGACTATTTCAGCTCCGCCGTCAATCAAAAAAGATTGCCAGCCAGTACCGATCACAATCCCAGTCAAGATCAAGTTCAGTTATGGGATCTTCGAAAGCAGGGTCAATGAATCTCCATGATATTGATTCGGAATCCGAAGACTCTGCTGGTGATGAATTGAGAATTCCTGTATTTATGGTTCTCTTGGTACTTCTTGCGTACACTGCAATTGGAGGATTTCTGTTTCAAGTAGGTTGTAACAATAATTTTTCGAAAGTCGCTCTATTTTTATAGTCGTGGGAGCACTTGGAGTATTTCGAAGCATTTTATTTTTGTTTTATCACAATGGCAACTGTTGGCTTTGGAGATATTGTGCCGAATGAGCAAGTCTATGTGTTTTTCACAATGGCGTACATCATTTTTGGATTATCATTGTGAGTTGCATTTTACCATTTTGAAATTTTCTATGGAGAATTTAGTATCAAAACTAGTAAGATTTCTTGTTATTACAATTTTGGTCACAGTCACAATGTATATCTTGTTATATTTCGCTATGTGAAAGTTCACTTCAGTTTTACCAATACAAATAATGTTTTCAGAGCAACTATGTGTATCGACTTGGCAGGTACCGAATATATTCGCAAGATCCATTACCTAGGTACAAAGATGGAAGATGCAAAAGGCGCAGTTATGACGTAAGTGACACATTTGCTGTCAGCTACTAATACGAGATTTCAGTGGTTTACAAGCTGGAGAGCACCTACTCAAGCATACTGGAATAGAAGTTATCAAAACGGCCGGAGGAAAACTTGTTCAAGGTGAACTTTATTTTCAAACACTGAAAAATGGAATTTCGTTTTAGTGCGTGGAGCTGTACTGAGTTCTAAAGAAGCCCGAGAGTTGGGTATGAGTTACCTGCTGCAATTCAACTATCAACACAAAAATGTTCTGTATGAACCATTGACGGGGAACTTGGCGAAAGTTGTCAAAGAAGCAAATATCAAAGTAGGATACTCAGATTCTTTATTTTAAACACAAAAGTGAAATTTCAGATACTCCCAGACGATATCACCGAGAAAGATGGGTATATTGTGCAAAACAAAAGTTATGATCGTCCCGTACTTGGAGAACGTGGATTCGTCCGATTAAATGGGAATGCTATCAAACGGATAATGATACCATCAAAAAATCAAGCAATATGTGTTCCATATTTGATACAGAAAGAATCAGAAATATGATCATTTATTGTGGAATATGAAGAAAACGGGTTAATTTTCAATGAGCATATTACTTCAAACTGTCCAAACTTTCCGTGTACATTACTGAATTGTCCGATGAATCATTTTCTCTAAAAACATTATATGTTATGATTTCCGAAACTCTTATGACATACATTCTAGCTAACGCTACTGCTTCGATAAGTTCTTCCACAATCCAGGTGTCTATGCGAAGACAATTAACATGAGTCATTGACTTCGATCTGAAATTCATGAATCTGATTTTGAAAAAATTCGCTTCTGAGCATGCTACCTCTGCCATGCACACTTGCATTTGGCAACAATTACCATTTGAGCGATCCGCTCGACTAGTTCTCGTGCCCTACTTGACATCACAAAAACGAGAAAAAAGAAAAAAGAAGAGCATTGACCAAGTGTATCAAGATTGCATGGTAAAACATGGCAAATGTTTGTCATCCGATGGGTTGGCTGTCTCTGCACTGGTATGCATTTGTGATGTGAAACAGGAGATCTTGACGCCGTTGCACTTCTTGTATTCATTCCTCGCGTTGCCTTCGGAGAAGGTTGTCTCTACAAAAGCATGGAGATCCAAAACCCATTTCAAATCAGCTGGGATAAAACTACGGCTCAATCTTTTCACGATTACTTCTTCGCCAAAATTTCAGCACATGGGAGTAACCTTGCTATTGTAAGTTTATTAATAAGAATATGTTACAGTTTAAGATTTTAGGTCGATGTGGACACTGGAAAACAATGGAGATATTCTGAAATTCGGAACTGGTGTGAGATGTGTGCCACACGGCTCAAAGAGCTCCAGGTAAATCATGTTTTGTGAAGAATTGATGTTGCTGCTACAGAAATATCATTCTTGAAATTAGTGTTCGTTTTATTTCTAGGTAACATCTAATAGTCGAGTAGCAGTCATAACTGGAACTACTGGTCAAGCAATTTTTGTTCATCTTGCGTGTTCTATAATTGGGTGCTCGGCAGTAGTTGTTAATGGCTGGAGTGCTGTTGGTAATGTTTTTCTCTAACACGATGTAACATCAATTATAAAAATTAAGATGAAATTTGGACACTTGTTGACTTATCAGAAGCAACCCATCTGATTGTTGAGAATCAATTTATGCAGAAGGCTGATGACGTCCGAAGAAAAGCTCAGATGAGAGGAGGAGGAAGAATAAAACATGTTCGACAGATTGAAGATGTGCTGACAGCCGAGAGAATTAATGTGGACAGTGCACGAAAACGGTTTGAATTATAAATGTGATAAATTGAAATGTGTTGTTGTATATTTTCAGGTCGATTGATGTCAAACAAAAGTGAGAACTCTTATTTCTGGAAAATATATTTTGCATGCTTTAATAATATTCATTACAGACCTCCTCTCGTGAAAGAAATGTCTTTGGCTAAGATGTTAGTGATTTCAAAGACAACTGAATCCTCTCAATTTTCAGAAACCTCGGAGCTGTGTTAGCCGAAGACATTTCTGATTTGACATCACCAGTTTCGGAAATTTCTGGTCAATCGAAAGAAATGAATGGTGAGGTGGATAGTGGAGGGCAAGACGGAGATGACGTACAAACGCCGGTTCAATCACTCTCTGGGCAAAACCCAATGCTGATTCTGTTCACCAGTGGAACTACCGGACTGGCAAAAGTTGGTGTTACTAATTATCTCTAAAAACAATGTGTCTGTTTACAGGCAGCGGAGCTCAGCCACCGTTCTCTCATTATCAATATTCAACAAATTAGCTTACCATTATTTGGTCCTGTTCAACCAAAAGAGCGTTTCTTATTGCCTCTCTCAATCGCTCATATCTTTGGAGTTGTCTCTGCATACTATGCACTTATCAATGGCGCCAGTCTTTACCTTATCTCAAAACAATCAAATAAACTTTTGATGGACACACTTGTCAATAATCAGGTATCTCTTGCGTACTCGTCTGAATTGTCAAGTTCTTTTGATTTTCAGATAAATGTAATGCATATAACTCCGGCTTTTGTACATTGGATGGCAACTGAAGCAATGGTGGATGACTACAAGGCCCCGAATTTGAGAAGCGTTTTATGCGCGGGTGCTCCGATTGATTCGAATCTAGCAAATACGATGAAATCCCGATTGAATATCAAAGATTTCCGACAATGTACCAAACTAATCTCAATTGTTCGACCTAATATATTATTTCAGCTTTCGGGATGACCGAACTTGGTGGAATCTGCACCATGTCTCCGTATCAAGATGACAAAATCGAATCTGTAGGTAATCCTTTACCAGGAATGTTGTTTAAGGTTGTGAACTGGGAGACAAAACAATTGTGTCCTCCACGTCAACCAGGTCAAATAATTGTGTTGGGACCACAAGTCGCGCCTTGTTACTATAAGAATCCGAAGGCTACATCAGAACTTTTTGACGCAACTGGATTTGTCAAAACAGGTATAAAAACACGAGTACTTCTGTTTTTAAGTATAATTTTTTAGGTGACGCCGGATTCTATGATGAAGTTGGAAGAATATATGTTTTGGATAGAATTAAAGATATCATAAAATGCAAGGGAACATTGGTATGTTGGCGGTACACCGTTGCACCAAACTCACAACTTATTACAGATTTGTCCGTCAGAAGTTGAACTGGTTCTCCGAGCTCATCCAGGAATTGATGACTGTGCAGTTGTTGGAAGACAAGATCATGTTACTGGAGAGGTGCCAGCTGCGTTTGTTGTCAAAAACTCAGCGCATCCTCTTTTGGCTTCTGCAGAAGTTCGTCAATACGTTTCAGGTATCAGGGAAATGTTGTATAAGTTGAAATTTTCATCATGCTTCAGGAAAAATCGCGACATTCAAAGAATTACGTGGTGGCGTCTTCTTTATCTCTGAGATTCCGAGAAGTGTGTGCGGGAAGATATTGAGAAGGAACTTGCGTCAGTTCTGGGATAGAGAACGTACTAATTCAAAGGTAATACATCAAAATGTTACTCAGAGTCACCAATTATATTCTCAGGTGGATAGTCTGACCAACAAAGAAGGAGCAAAAACAGCTGGTGTTTCCAAAGGTGCACCTGTAAAGAAAACGAATGGTTCATCCACTCCTTCGAAACGCCCGCCATCTGCCGGAAGACCCCCAAAGAAATAATTGACTTGTTTTCATGCTTTGCTTTTTCCAATATAGGAATTGTTCACTGATGATATGTGCTTTTCAATGAATTGCTTTGTTTTCTGATAGAAAAATAAATGAAAATGATATTTTTCATTGTGTACGAGGGATGGGCTGTTCTCAGTAATATGAAATATTGGTTGCCACTTTGAAACTTCTAGCACATTTGCCAATTATCATGATTGTCAACAAAACAGCACAACGATTAAAAAAAAGTTGATTTTATTTATTGCGTGGCAGAAAGAATACCTGAAGTATCAACTACATCGAAACTAGCAAATGCAATATAGACAGAACTGTGATGGTATTCAATAGTTCACCTGGTTAGGGTCATTGAGGAACCTGGGTGGTTTGAACAGAAGTTTACGTAAAGATATGATTCGACCAAATATTGGCGGAATAACATGAAATTGACTAGCGAAAGAGAAACAAAAAAAAAGAAGCATAATCAGTTTTCAAAGAGATGTTGGCGACAAGTAAACTAGTTTCTAATTATTTACAACATGTAATACTGTACATTCAATCGACTGTAGTAGTCTATGATGAGCTTGATGTGGAGCTTGGAGGACGTCTTCGTTTGGTGACCACAATTTTTTCCTGCAAAAATTACCAATTTGATATAAACGGCGCAAATGAGTTGTTCCTTTATTCATAACATTCTTTCTCTCAGAATCATTCTTGGTGACATCTTCCCTTTTTAAATATGAATTGGGCACATAAAATGCGCGAAATGTTGTCCGCTTATGACCGTAATAGATAAGCCTCGAATTGCAACGTTTTGCGTAATAAACGGGTTGTTATTTCATTATTTCATTATTTCCCGCATTTCGCTGTCTTTTTTCAATTTTCAAAACAGCCATTTCTTCTCATTGCGATATCAGGCTGCATGAACAGGTTTAATGTCTTCTACCAAGAAAATGAAATTTCTTTGTTTCTTTGTCTCTACATATTTATTCTGTTCTAAATGTCTAGGCGGTCAAGCTTTGTTCTAACCCAAACAGAAAAACGGACAGGTGACTTCATTGCAATAGCTACCTTAATTGGTTAACGTACGTTCTTTGGACATAATAGGTCTCGTCTCAGAATGACACACGGAAACAACAAGCCCTTATACGTATTTGCAGGTCAAACAAGTGCATCTCTTATTACTTGACTTTCGGAGATCATCCGACTGTCCCCACTTGTATTTGGATTAGAGTGTCAATTACAAGATGATTCCGAAACTTTCTCTTTTACAACATGTACCTGAATCATGAATACATCGTCATCTTCTATCTTGAAATAGTGTAACGGCATGTTATACGAGCTGGATGTAAAGTCCTCACTTCGGCCGTCGCCTCTGAACAAGAAGAGCTTCATTCGCGTGTACTTCACTCCAACTTTTGGCTCCACGAATCTGTAATAAAGGGAATATAAGACGAGTCAAGGCTTCTTCATTTCTCACGTTACGTTTCTCAATACACTCAACCTAATTAAATCATGGGATTCTCCGTTTTCTATCTTTTCTCTTTTTCTTCTTCTATCCCTTTTCCATATTACTATTTCAGCTGAGAAGTATGCATGACTAGTCAAAAGGAGAGAAAACAATGCAACAAAGTATTACTTCATGAATTCGAGTATTGTTGGTTCCAGTGAGATTGTTATCTCTTGGTTGACGTCTTTCTCCTCGCATACTAATTTCACGACAGCATCTTTTTTGGGTGTCAGGTCAATGTTCACCAATTTTTCAAGATTCCCGTGTTTTTCAATCAACGTTTTGTACTGTACCGGTTTCTCCTTTTGCTCCTACAACAATGAATGATGAGAGCAACTGATAACACGTGATGATCACTGTAAACACGATACCTGATAATAGCGAATGAAGAACCGTTCAGATTGCTCTCTCTGCTCATTTGTTATTTTCGAGCCGTTGAGCACGCGCAAGTGATGAATGCGTCCGATGATAAGGTGTAACCTTTCCTCGTTGGTTAGAGGGTCTAACAATGGAATGTTGGGTATACGGAGATCAGTGATAGAGGTCATTTTGCTCAAATTGTCCAAACTTATCCAAGAGTCTATTGAAGTCTGAAATTCGATTCATGAAAACTCTCAACCTTTGTGGTGTCTGCGTCTACCTTTGCCAGGTTGAGAAAATTCCAAAATGGGAGTTGGTCGAATTGTTTGCAATGGGTGACATCTTTTAGAGGATTTTCGCAAACAAAAACTGAGCATACATTTGGGAATCGCTTGACAACATTCATCACAGACGACCATTCCTGGAATCCGCATCTGAAAAAATAAAAATACTGTTTTGGTGTTTTGCAGTGTAATCCAATTTCAAATTCAAATTCAAATTCGTTTTCCCAACACATCATTCACTTTGGCGGTCGAATCGAAAAAGGAACAACGAAAGGACGCGGAGACCAACGACTTCTCGTGACACATTCAAATAATGTACGTCTTCCGAAGACTCAACCCAAGTATTCCATTCAAATGACCATACTTTCATGTTCACGTTTACTGCCGCATGCATAATTTCATTTCCGTTTCACATAGTTTACGCGACCCCCAGATTTCAACTGGTTCCGGTGTGCATTGCGGAAAATGTCACACAATGACTTTTCGGCCCACTTGTTATTATTATAAGCAACACCAGGTCCTGTGGAATATGAGCCCTCTGTCACATTCGATATGGAGCATGGAAATGTGAAAACCGAGAATGTATTCATGTCAGTTGAAGCATAACTAAAGCATCAAAATTTGGTTACTTTCAAATTTCTTTTCTCAAAAGATCACTTTTTGTATAACACTCTACCACACAAATAAAAATTGAATTCCAGTTTTCATACTTCCCGATAGGAGAAAAAAAGGAACACAAACAATGTCGGCGCGTTGAATTTGCATTGCGCAGTCTTCATTCATCATCCGTCTATACATACACAACAAAAAACTATCTCGGAAATATGACAAAAAAAACTTCTGCGATGACACTTCATAAAAATCAATGAATATTTTACCTGTTTAGATGAATCGTTCGGACTGTGGTGCTGATGGGTTCCTCGCAGTCATCATCTTCTTTGAATTGGTTGTCTGACATGTGGAGTTCATTGACTTTTGGTAGAACGGAGAGGAAAGATTGAAGGGTTTTGAATGGGAGATGGGTGCCGTTAAGAATAATGGTGTGCAGTGTAGAAACTGGCAGTTCATGGTCAATCTGAAAAGAACACTTACATGTTACGTGTCTCCAGCAAGTGTTCACATGTTTTGTAAGGTTTAAAATCTCAAACTACGATCGAAACCTTTGAACTCTGAGTTCATAACTTTTCTAAGTATCCGCTGACTGTATTTGTTCGTTCAAACACGTCAGCAAATCAACTTTGATATCAATCTCTCCTTTTTCATAATATCATATCACTTCACAAGTGCAAACAAAACACCGCTGCCATCCCGCCGCTCTATCACAAGTTTGCCAAAGTCACATGAAACATTCTCCCTATCTTCTTGGTTCCATTTTTTAGATAGTCATTTGACACTTTAGGAACCAGCGTTGCTTTGAAAAACACCAACATACCACGGGATTCAAAGGGTTGTGACCGATGTTCAAAACGCGGAGATGTGGCAAATTTTTCAAGATGCAAGCGACATCGGACCACTGAGAGATTTGATTCCATCCGAGATCCGCCTGCAAAAAAGAATAAATCAAAAAGTGTATGCACAGCTGCATAGTGTGATCACTGATATCTTATCACATCCAGACCATCCATCTTTTTTCAACCAAAGAATTGGCAAAACACATGTGACGCGCCCTTCATTCTCCCATCTTCTTCTCAGGCGCCCTCTTGGCTTTTTGAAAGACGGAAAGGAAAACAAAAACAAAAAGAAAACACAACGAAAACACAGCGATTTTTCAATCTAATGACAGGGTTCTAATGGACATGTGGCAAGAAAGAATTAGAAAGAAGAACGAGTTTGCCTACCTCAGAAACATGGGAAGCCAATGTGGCAAACTTGTCAGTATCTCCGATAGTTCCGATATTCATATTGTTCAATACCAACAGCTCCAAAGCCCGCTGACTAGCCATTTTGCATGGGGAGCATCCAGTCTGTATTTCATAATGTTCACATTCGATTCAATCATAGAGAGGAAGTAGGACACACAAAAACTTACAAATCCAGTAAACAAGATGTCCTGGACAATGTCATCGTCATCGTCCAGGTACTTCTGCTCAAGACTCCGCACCAATGTGCTGCAACCTTCTTCCATAATGGGACGGTACAGACAGGCAGCAATACCACAGTTCGGTATGATCAGCTGAATGACTGCTAGCTGTCTTTGTGCCGTCGTCCTACCCGTCTCTTCTTATTTCTGCGTCTCTACGCCCTTCCGCACTCCTTTCTCACTCTCAGGTCGTTGTTCTGCGTCTCTTGCTTCTACGGGTTGCGTGCGCCGTCCGGTCGGAGGTCTCCTCCCACTTACGATTGTATGATGCCGACGGCTGTTTCACGCTATTTTGCGCCTTCTTCTCAAATACTCATCCGAAGGCTTCCTTCAGCATTTTTGCATTGACTACTTGAGAAGACGAACTAGCAAGCAGACATGCATACGTACATCTCATTATAAAAACAATTTGTGTAACGGGTTACAACTTCGAAGGTGCGATTCTTAAAAAGCGTCAAAGGGCGGAAATAGAACATGAAATATGGATATGATGATGACAGACACAACAAAACTTTACCAAAAAAATCTATTCAGTTTCCTTGATTCCTGCTCCTTATAAGAAGCATGATTAGTATGTTCGGACAAAGCCAATGTTTGATCCTAAAAACAATGGCAGCGGTCATGCATTTTATCGCAACTTTCAGAATACACATTGTTTGTGTTATTTTCGTACTGTTATCTTTCTAGCAGCATAAGAAATGCATGCAGTTACAGCTAACACATTTATTACAGATTCATGAGTGGTCAAGTTTCAACGAAACAAACATTCTATAGACGTAGAAGCAAAGTTTGATAACAAGGGCAACTTTGAACAGACACAAAGCCGGGAAATACCTGCTAAAACTGAAATAAGTAGACTTTTTGCTCTTGGTAACACATGTTAAAGGGGGACACTATGATTCCGAAATTCAAAACACTTTGATATGAATCGATTTAGAAAATCAGGGAATACAAAAAATCGTTTAGGAGTTAGGTTCGATTATCAGTCTGATGCTAGGTATGAGATCATAAAAATCGCTTCTCGTCGTGCACTTTTTTGAATTTCTCCTCTTCGTGGACGTAAAAATGATAATTCTCAAGAACTTTCAAGAAGCGATTCGAAAAATGATTATTAACGTGCAGACGAGGAGCGATTTTTGGCATTTCATGGTCTCAAAGTTCGCATCAGACTAATTTTCGGATCCATCTCGAAGACGATTTTCTCAGTTTCCCCCAGTACTTGAGAACATTCCGTTTGACGAAGAAATTATGACTTTTCAGATTTATTGAGTTTCAACAGAATATATCAAAACGGATCAGATAAGATACTTCAGAGCTTTGGAATTTTTGAAAAAAACCTATTCGACACATGAAAACATCCGAAACAATTTCAAGATCTCAATAAATTCATACGGAGCAATGAATCTATGAATAAGCTACTGGATTACCTTTGTTTCTTTACAAATTATGTTAATTGGGGCATTTATTTTGAAAAGGCAAATTACAATGTTTTCAAGTAAGTTATTCAGAATGATTATTTCAAAAGCTTATGCAGGACTTTCCTCGTCAGCACCACCATCGAGAATACATCACGAAAAAACAAAATATATTTAAAATGTTCAGGATCGTGTATCATTGTTCAACCGCAACCTCTGTGGAAAATATAGAAGAGCAACAAGAAACAAATTACAAAAATGCATTTTCTGAATTTCTCACACTTACAAAGAATTTTAAACGGACTGAATCCAAAACTAGAATATTGGTATGGAGAAAAATACAATCATCTGGATCGGCCCCAATTCGAAACCTAACTGGCTGGATGAGGAAACATTTCAGATAATAATTTTCTGCTTGATTGGAACTATGCCATTGTGCATGAAGACTAAATGTATCAATGTTTTGTTCCGTTCCTCCTCCTTCCAAATTTATTGGTTCAACTCTTGCGTTTGCAAAAAAAATTCTTTCCGTGTTGAAATTTTTTGTGCAGTAACAGATTTGCTCTCATTATAGAAACACAATACTTTCGCAATTTCATGTTTAGTTGCTATGTCTGCTATTGTTCCTTTTCTTGCCATGATTTCAACTTTTTGAAAATTTACAGTGAAAACGTTTTACCACTTTCATAAATTATTTCCATTCTATCAAGTTTAAAATGTTTACAAAACCCGGTTTTTGAACCACTAACTATTTTCTTGTTTTAAAAATTATGTTATTCATGGTTCTCATGACTCTTCAAATTTGCGTACATCTTGCAACCTTTTTCATGTGCAAATCGATTTTAAGCAACGAATCCGCACAACTTGTCGTGGCGGTGTTTGCGTACATTTGCGTATCCATGGCAGTGTTTGTTTACATCAATGTTATTTTCGATGTTTTTCTCTAGCTTCCGCATGAATCCAGAGCTTTCTAATCATTTTCAAAGAAAAAATTCAATGCTTTTCGAATTCCAACATCCATGTCGAAGAAACTAAGTGAATGCATCCTAAATACAAATTTCATTGAGTCACTCTACTCTATGAGCTGTTTCGTTTTGGTTTCTTTCTTATATAATTCAAACAAAAAAAGCCCAAAAACCTAAAATAATAATATTGAGACTTTTTGTGTACTATTCCCTTTTATAGTTAATTATTTCAGAAAATATGAACAATCACGGGAATGAACAAAAATATCATTTGCTAAATGTGAGAGTTCCAAATCTTCTCGATTTGTGCTTGGAACCTGTTGCAGAAATCTTTATTCGAGGTAAGTGTATTATACAGAAAGATTTCACAAGTTTTGTATCTTTGGTGTGAATTGGTGGCGGTACTTCCCAGAGCAAACAGTGAAAACATCAACTGTAAAAAGCATGTGGAGATGAAACGAGTTGTATGATCACCTCCTAGAAATCCGCATGAGTCCAGCCTGAAGACTTTTGGAAAAAATTGAAAACATGAAAGCACACTTCTTTAAAACGTTAGAAAATCTTATTTCTGTGTTATAATGAGACCACCGAGACCTAAATTGGAAAGACTAAAGAAGACCATAACTTATTTACATCATTTATTTCAGGGACTACTCTACCAGAAATAACACACAAACTTTCTGAAAAAACGCGCAATTCACTTTTTCGACAAATTTGCATTATCAATCAGCCAATCAACGATGATCGTGCGAAAAAGATAATCGAAACATTGCACATCACCTCGCTCGTTTTGTACCCATGGGCTATGCACAATGACTTTATAGAAGGTGGCATGTTCCCTGAACTGCAAACGCTGAGATTGAAATTATTGTTTGAAATGGATTGTCTTCATTCGCCAAGCACAGCATGCACTGAGAGTAAGCCTCAAAATTTTTACAGAATCTACTTTGCAGTATCACCATAATTTTCAGACAGAACGTATTATGTCGATATTATCGGAACGTTCAAAAAAATTATTGGAAAAAACTATTCTGATAAATTGAACCATCTGTGCATTGAGGGTGAATACGTGAAATTCGATAAATCTTGGATTAAAAATGTAACTTTATGTCAGATTAAAAACTTATTTTAGTTATTTTATTTTAGATGTACAATATATTTCCCAATCTGAAATCTCTCGATCTGACAGGATGCGATCTCAATAATTCTCAGCTCAAAAACATTTCAATACTGTATGAGAACTTGAGGGAATTATCACTCGCAAAAACGGAAATTACATCAATTAATCAAATCTCTCGAATGAAAAATCTTGAAATACTCAATATATCGGGAGTGGAATTTGACAGTTCTGAACAGATGCAAGGACTATTCGAATTGAAGAAACTGCGGGTCCTCGATATTTCTTGGTACAAGTGAGTGGATTGTCTTTTTTGATAGAAAATGCTAATTTTGATTTTAGAAACACATATGGAAGCAATGTAGAGTTTTTCTGTGAATCAAGAAAACATTTACCCGAACTTGAACATCTCGTGTGCTGTGGAAATGAAGTAACCACTGAACAAGTTCTTTGGTTGGATCAAAATCACAAAAATTTGAGAGTTATTGATCTCGTCGGTAAGAGAAATACGATTCATTCGAAATGAGAACATTTGTAATTCAGATACTGAACTCGACTGTGATGATTCAGTTCAAGAAATAAAAACAAACGCTCAGTTGATCACTGTCCGTACTTTGGAAAATTGCTTTCAAGTCATGCAGAAATGTTATAAGCCTTTCCAAGCTGAGCATGTAAGAAGAAGTATGACACGAATTCAAGAACTCCTGAGTGAAGAGAATGAGTATCCCCGAGAAATGTATTTGATCTGTTTTCAATGGATTGAAAATATATTGAGGCACAATGAGCCTTATGATCAAACAATTGATGTAGCCGTCAAATGCATTTATCAATCAAGCCGACTACGACAAATAATGTCAAGGAATGATGTCAACAGAATTACTAAAATCTTTTATGCACTGCTGAAAAAATATGAAGATCTTGATGGAGTGTATGGATACCGTAATTATTGTGGCTCAATTTGGACATCATTATCGGAATTGTTCTTCCAATTTCAAGCCTCCAGAAAAAATAAGAACCTAATTTGTAATAGGTGCCTCGAATATATTCTTGCTGCGGAAGAAGTAAATGAGAGTCTGTATCACTGTGTGCGCACACTCGATCTATGGCTTCCATCGTTTGGTCTGAAAACACTGAGCGGTATTTCCAAGCATTTCGTGTCTTTGGTAACATCTTTTGATGTTAACGATTTAGCACCTCCATATCGTATAATAGACATAGTCAAGAGATGTTTATCGATGTTATGCGCAAATAAACTTCCAATACGCGACGAAGAAGGAGCAGGACAATTAGCCACTAAATTGTTCGAGATTTTAACGAAATTAGAAGAAGAAAACAGAAGTGTTAGAATTGATGTAGTTCGCTGTCTCCAACTTCTGGTGAAGAAGGTAGATCCAGATAAACTTTACACACTCTTTGAAAAGCGAAATCTTGAAACAATAATGTGAGTTCTTTGACCTCAGTCTGATGGCGCCTCTAAATAAGTGTTTCAGGAAACCATTCATTATGAACAATGAAGACAGAGAAATGAAGGAATCGTTTTTGACAGTGCTCACCCAGGCTTGGTGTCGTTCAATCCGTAAAAAAATGATACCCAAATGTTCATCATATGTCTTCAAGACATTCTACCGCTTAACCGCTAGATTTGATTGGACCAGAACCGATGCATGTATATCTGTTTGGAGTGTTATCAAAGCAACCGGATTTGGAAGAATTACACAAATGGCAGACTGGATACTGGAACAAATTAAAGATATGGAGCTGATAGAAACGTTAGAAACTGGAAGAATTGAAAGCTGTGAGCCTTGTTTTCAGAGATTCCAATCGCCATTCAAACCGTTTCTTCTGAAAATGAGCATGGTCAAACTGGTATATTGGCTTCCTCGACAACCTGATTCACAATACGTCAGAGGCTATGTCATAGAGTATTATGAAACAATCTTACGTCTATTGATTAACAACAACGCAACAATAGATATAATCAACTACGCAAAGAAATTTTTTGAATCCACGGCACGTTTCAAGAATCTTTTTTCCCCGCCAGAAAAAGTTCCTCTGATGAACATTGCCTTGAGTGCCCTGAATTCGAATACTTGGACAGTTGTAAATAAGGAGAATTTCGACTTTGCAAAAAATTATGCGATATGGACAGCGTTAGTGGAGCACGATATTACAAAAGATGCACCAATCGGAAGTATAAATCGATTAGTTGAAATATGCGTCAAGAAAATACTGAAACTGGGCAATCAAGACCCATTATTGGATTTGTGCCTGCGTTTTTTGACTCAATCTCTCACAATACTTGAAAAAATTCCATTTAACGAAGAACTTATGATTTTTCTGATTGAAGGAGTTGCAACTGAAGATTTCAAAACGGATCAGAAAAGATACTTCAGAGCTCTCGAAATTTTGAAGAAGATCTACTCGACACATCAAAACATTCAAACCAAACTAATGGATTCCAGACTAAACAGAACTTTGATTCAAGATCTCAATAGATTTAGACGGAGCAGAAATTCAATCCACAAGCTACTGGATTATCTTACCTTTTTTGCAAATTACGTCAATTGGAGAATCTATTTTGAAAAGGCAAATTATAATGTTTTTGAGTAAGTTATGCTGAATGTAGATCATAAATATAAAATTGTTTCCAGGGACTTTCTCGTCAACACTTCTAAAAAGAGAAGTGCATCCAAATCCAAGATATTCGGATTGTACTGGATTCTATATCATCGCTCAACCATGATCCCTGTAGACGAAATTGACGAACAACAAGAAACAAATTACAAAAAGGCACTCTCGGAATTTCTGAAATTGACAAAGAATTTGAAACCGGCTAAAGCCAAATCTACAAATTCAATATGGAAAGAACTACAAACATCTGAATCAGCCCCGATTCAAAAGCTAGCTCTCTGGATGAGGAAACATTTAATATAAAACCTTATTTTTCTGCATGTTTGTAACCATATTAATATGCATTTGAATTGATATAATGGTTATGTTCCGTTCACCCTTCTTCCAAACCGATTGTTTCAATTCTCGCTTTTGAAAAAACATTTCTTTACGGGTAGAAACTTTTTTGTGCAGTATCAAATTTGTTCTGTCAGGGTTATGTGTTTAATCCATTGTAGTATTGTAATATTTTCATGATTTTTATCTGAAGTTGTAATGTTTGCTATTGTTTCTCTTCATGCCAAAATTTCAACTGTTTTAAAAATTTACAGTGAAAACGTATTACGACTCTCATAAATGATTTCCATTCTATCAAGTTTAAATTGTTCACAAAACCCGGTCTCTGTACCAGCTTCAGCACTTCTGCTCTGAGAAGTGCATCCAAATCCGAGACATTCGGCTTGTTCTGGATTCTGTATATTCGCTCAACCAAAACCCCTGTAGACGACATTGACAGACAACAGGAAGCAAATTACAAAGAAGCACTCTTTGAATTTCTCAGACTGACAGAGACTTCTTAACGGTCTGAAGCCAAATCTAGAAATTCGGTATATAAAACGCTACAGACAGCACCGATTCAAAATTTCGCTCGCTGGATGTCGAAAAATTTGAAATGAAAAATTCTTCTTCAATAATTATGTTAATATACATCTGAACTAAGTTTGTCAATTCAAGGTTAATTTTTTCCTCGCCATAAGCACTTTTTTCTCATTTTTTATGCCAAGACGCCAGTATTTTTTCACTAAACATGACTCAGATAATTGATAAAACTGGAGACTTCTAAATTTTGAGCTTTTCCAACCGGCACCTCTCTTTTTTAAAGAATCAGTAACCGATGGTTGTGGCTTTAAATTTGGTAACTCAGATCGTTGGGTATTCCTCCTACCATTGATTTGGGTATCCTTTGAAAACTATGCTTAAATCTGTGTTTATATCGAATAAATCTGACATTAAAAGCGATTTCATTTTACAAAATTTTATAGTTGCAAATGCTTTATTTGCGATAATATAGAACAATATAAATATTTCCAGTTATGTAAGCAGTAGAAGGCATTTCAAAAAAAAAACAAAATAACACTTTTTTGAGAATTGGTCTAAATATACACGACCATCCGTATAAAACTATACACCACGTGAATTTTGAATTGCAGAACACACGGACTAACCGTATTGCACCTAACGGGTTAAGGGGGAAAATTAGTCCTTGACAAAAGAAATCAAAGAGAAAGAAAAAAGAGGATCAATGGAATGCAAAACTTGTCAAATCAACAAAAGAAATGGAATACAATGATGAATTATAGCATTTTGCTAACTTCCAGTTGCTTTGATTCAATTTCCTCATTGTCGTCTAAACCACCAATCAAAGTATCAGCAATAGTTGTTGGAATGTTTTCTTCAATCCATCTCAAGTCCTCTTTGATTGCTTCATCTTTTCTTTCTTGCTCTTTCTCAGCTTCACGGAGTTTCCGAGTCTCCGCGCCAGATCCGGAAGTTCTCGCTGTCAGAATATCGTATCCAGGTGCAAACGCATTGAAAATTTCATCTGAAACGACACAAATTGTTTGCTTTGTTTCTTTCTATTTCCATACCTTGATCGTTTTCGTCTTCACTGTCGTCCAAAAGTGGTGTGAATGCATATCGTTGGTTATTCTGTGATGGACGCCAGAGAATCATGATCACGATCAGGATAAAGCAGAAAAGTACGTGCCAGAAAGCAGTGTCAACCCATCTGAAACATTTATTTTAGTGAAAATACACAACTACCGTAATACTAACAGTTCTTTCCAATCTACACGACATGTTGGGAAGATATGATAGATCATACTCCAAAGCATGAAAACCACGGAAGCCAATACCGAAAAAGCGAGGGTGTTTGCAAAATGACGATAAACGTTTAACTTCACATCGTTTCTCTTGAGACGAAGCATGCGGATTGTTGCAGCAAGAGAAGTGAAGATCCAGTAGAAAATTATCATCTCTGTGAGAACCAGTGGAAGTGCGGCAAACTGTTTTTGACGAGTTGCTTCTACAGTATTCTGAAAGAAAAGTGTTCACGTTTTTAGAGTTTTCTGTAGACTAGACTACCTTAGAAACACGAGCAATTCCTTCAATTGAGCAGAAAATGAAGTATACTAAACCGACAGCAGCAACTTGATTCAATGTTTGTCCGAGTCTTGGTTTCACAACTCCGTATCCAACTGTAACGATGATCACGAGAACTCGCGACATTGTCTTCTTAGCGCAAGATACAATCTCAGCAATTTCAAGGATTCCGTCAATACTCGATCCGGTGTCGTTCATGGTAGCGTACTCAGACAGGAAAAATGCTTTCTCAACCATTCCCAAAACAATAACAGCTCCTAAAATTGCAATTTACAGAACTAATTTGAACTCAATAACACTTACCAATCCAGTATTGGATACGAAGAATATCACGATAGTACTTGATGCAGTAGTAAACCCAAATAAGAGCAAGAGCCGAGTAGAATACACACATGATTTTGTAGAATCTGAAATGTTACCCTGTTTGATGAGGTTTCGTTTGGACCGCCACAATCAGATCAGTCAATAACTCACCTGAGCAGTGGCCAGTCGATTGCAGAGAGGAATCCATATGGAGCTTTCCATTGCACCGAGATTGTCACATTGGTGTTTGCATTTTGATTCGAAGGAAAGGACTTTCCGACCACCTGAATATAAAAATTGAAATTATTTCATTTTAATATCAGGCTTACCTTAATGATCATGTAATAAATGCCATCCCGTGGAATACTTTGAGCTGGATGGAATGAGCCAAGCCCATTGGCGTCTCTCTTCACACGATCGACATGCACTGGTGTCACTTGTTTTACTGTCATTGGTCCAGTCGGGCTGGGAAACACGAATCGTCCATGAGATCCTTTGCAAGATATGGTTTGAATCGGCGACTTGTAGTAGACGATCTCATTGTAGTCGAACGTATCGGGAATGTGGTTCTGGTTTGTCTCGTTGAAGTAGAACACCTAAAAATGCAATTAACTCGATGTTCCGGGGATCGTCCATCCTTACCAAGTTCTGGCGTCTCTCGGTCTCCTTGGTGTTGAAAAACTCTTTGTCACATGGCGAGGAGCGAAGCACATATTCGGTCTGGAAATCAGTTTTTTTGTATTGAAACCTCTAAAATATATAACATGAAAAAAATATTTCGAAATATTTTGTAAGTTCTTCAGTTTTTGGTGAGTATGTTGAATACTGCAGGTATAGTATATTTGGAAATACAATTTGAGTATAACACTCTCATTAATTTCGGATATCTCTGCAAGCTTACATCAAATTCAAGTTCCACGTCCGGATCGCATGTGTATTCCAGTTGGACGACGGTTCCGTTGAGAGAAGCTTGTGGTACACCGATCAGTTGATACTATAACACAGATGATTTTTTTGCGCTCAACAGATTCTTGTTACTCACCTTTCCCTGTTGAATCTCCACAACCTCTGTGTATATTCCCGGCATAAGAAGGTTGGCGGCAACATGGCCTAGTATTGCCAGCAACAAGATGGCGGTTTTCATACCTGAAATAAATGATTTTTCAGCCATAATTTGTGAGAAAGTGACAAAAATCGATTAAATGAGTGGCGACAAGAGCGGACGAACGTCAAATGCCTGCGAAACCCGACAGACAGAGAGTGCCGCAATCGTCACAGTTGTGTACACACCAGATTTGACGACAAATTGCGGACCGCTGGTGGGTGGTCTTGTCTGGCGGAGAGAAAGAGAGAGGCAAAGCAGAACTCGACAGACAAAAAAAGTAAAAGGTGTCTCGAATAGTAATTGAGTTTGAACAAAAGTTAAGCTAATTTTCAAAAAAGTTGTATTAAATCAGTGAGTAGTAATGAAATGAATGCCAAAAGTTGTTTCTAACACCGTGTATCAGAAATGTAACACACCTTTCCACAATGTAAAATATCAAATCAAAACAACTTTATTCTGTGAAATTGAATTCAACAAAACTTTAGAAAAGAAAGTGGTGAAAACGTCGAAAAAAGATTCGATTCAAGATAAAAAGCGAGATTAATTTCTTCATTGAGGCAGAAATGCAGTTCATATATGAAGAAATCAGAAAGCAGGTGAAGTCTTTGAAACTCCATTCGTCTGTCCGGCTCTTCCCATGCTCATTGAAGCTTCATCCAATTTCAGAGTGCTGAAATTTTATGCTCATTACTTTTGTACCCTCTCCAACGCCATTTTTTACTTTCTTATGAGTAACTTCACGTCGTAAACAAGTTGACGTCTCAAAACGGAAGACGTCACAATCAGAACCCAAGGGTAATGCGAGTACATTAGGTCCATCATCGGATATCTGGAATTGAAACAAATCTCTAGTTGTTGACTGTTCTGTGTGCTTGCAATGCGACTTCAAAACGAATTACAACTTGGATAGAATAAATCAATGGGTTCAGTGCGACAAGACACACTTTCTTTTGCTTTAACTCACGAAAAATCATAAGCTGCGAAAATGTTAGTCATCCCATTCCAGGAAATAATTATTTTCAGTATTTGAAGTGTCAAATTCAACATCAAAACACAGAAAGATAAAACAGCGGATATAAACAAACCGCGTTCAGCGGATGACTGGGTACTAGTTTTTTTGAAAACCTGAAAAGTTGTGAAAATAAAAACAACACATGAACCTATCTATCTCACAGTGGAAGAACTGCGTTTCCAATTTTTTCGGATGAGAAAGCCAGTTATGACGTAACAAGTTATACAAAATATGCAAGTTACCAGGCAACAAAATCCATCAATATAAGATATCAACTGAAAATATACTGAATACTACAGTTTCAATGATAAATTGTTCTTACTGCTGTAGAAACACCATCATTGGTCAACCTCATCGCTGTAGAAGTGATAACGAGATAAAAGTCAAATTCAGGCCACGCATGTGTTGGTAATATGGCTAAGATAGGAACGAACCATTGTGTTATAGATATCCACATTATCGTTGTTGGTCCCCAAACCTGTATTATTCGGATCAGTTTGCTTATTGATTCTAAGATTTTGAAGCCGGAAGTAAAGTTGTGCCATTTCTCATCATACTTTCGGGTTTTCAAACACAAATCACAAAAAACTGAACCCAGTGATTACAAAATATAGAATTTTCAAACAAATTATCTCAGACAACTCTTAATCAACGTCATGCGGTAAAACAAACCGAAATGTTTTCTTTGTTATACGTAGACACTGTTAGAGCACTCAGCAACCTGTTCACCGCGAAGACAATGTACCCAATGTAAACGACAATCTTAATAAGGAATGGAATCAATAAAAAATATTCTTTACAATTGAGAACACCAAGATTCGTCTTATAAACATGTGTTATGATTCTTTTCAAACATACTAACCTTGATATAGTAGTGAACTCCTGATATTATCCGTGGCACGATACCAGTAAATTGAGTACCAGGTTCGAAGAATGTATAAAAGTCGGTATACTTCCGGAATCGCATTGTCAATGAAAATTCAAGAAAGAAGAATGCTTCAGCATAGAACTGAAATGATTAAGGTAATATCTGAGATCCTTCTGAAAAAACTTACTTGCAGAACAACTAATTTGAAGAATGTACCACCCAGTAGAGGTGTCTTTCGGTGTTTTTTCAGTGTTCTTACTATCAATGTATACAAAAGTATCGACAAAAGTCCTAACAGAAAAAGAAGTGTCTGCTCAACCGGCATCTCAGAACAAAATGAGCAATGCGCATTCAAAAAGTGGTGATTGTGTTTTCAAACACTCTTTTCGATATGTACAATTAACTGCCAAATTCTAATCTTTGCTTCGTCGAAATGTCTCAGAATATTAGATTTGTTTCTTTTCGGCACTCGTAGAGTTAGTACCGCACGTGATTTTAAGCTGACTTCCCGGATATAGATTAGTTTAAGTTTTGACACGTAGGTGAACAGCTGAATGTGTATTAAAGTTTGATCAATTAAATTTATACGGAAGCAGCAAATTACAAACAAAATGTATCAGGAAGAAGGGTCAATCATATTGTATCAGAAACAGAATTTTATTTATACGAGCTCACTCCGTTTGTGATGCTCTTGGTCCAAGTGGTGGGTACAGTTTCCCTTGTTCTCCAAGACGAAGGAAGGCTTGACGGACGTGATGTGGTAGCAGAGGTTTCTTCGCTTCCTCCTCATTGAGATCTCTGATATCGAGAGCCTCTTCGACAACTTCTCCCACGAAGACTTTCGCCAATCCAGCGATTGCAATGACAACGCTTTGACCAATGTTAGCACCTCCAGTGAACTGAGTGATCAAACGACGGATCGTGGACTTTTGGAAGGAAGATCTTAAATAAAATTGAATTTTTTGACTCGGATTGTTGAATCTGACCTTCTGTATGACTCATATCGTTCAAGCTGCTCTTGAGAGAAGTTGGAAAGAAGTAGTTGAGTCTTCAAACGAGAGATCTCGTTCTCTTCTTCCGCACGGCTGGCCGGGTCTGTTGCTGGTGGAGGCGCGGGGCGACTTGATGGGCCAGGTCTGAAAATGAAAAATGCTTTTACGATGAAGTACGTCTAGCCTCTCTAACCCAGCCTCTTGATTCTTTTGAAGATGCATCAGAGCCTGTAGCTTCGAATCATTGATCTTACTCAGATCGAAACTCTCAAGTGAAATGTTCGAATCGTGCAAACTATCTTCTCGAGTTCGTGACTGAAATTTTTATGCATTAATTTAGTTTTGAATGTTGTATGATCTTTGAATAATTCAGAAAATTTTAATATCAAAAAGAAATCAGATGAACTTTCTGGTTTTCAATTCTCAAAAGTTTTTGAAAATATTTAAATTTTCAGTGAAGGTATAATTATTTTGAATAACAAGCTGTAAGATTTTAAAATTTTGTAGTAAACAAAACTTACATGACTGGGCCCCGGTTGATCGTCAAGCCGTTGATGTTTGCGTGGTGGCTCTGTTCTCGACATTGCTTCGATCTGTAATTGTTGGCCAGCGTTTAGAATAAGTAGATATAACAATCAATTACCCTTCTTTTTTCCGCAGCAATCTTTTCTTCCGCAGCTTTCAACACTTCGGCAGCTTTTGCAGCCTCAGCAGCTTTCGCAGCACGCTCTGCTGCTTCTGCAGCAGCTGCAGCGGCCGCAGCGTTCCTTTTTTGCAGCATTTGATCTATATCTGGCATATCCATAGAGTTATCATCATCTGAGAGCGAAAAAACGACCGGTGGTCGTGGAGCTGGAGGAGTTTGCACGGGTTGCTGGACATTCAAAGTGTTTCGGCTGGTGTTATGTGATGCATTGACAATTTCATCAAGATCCTCGTCTTCATCACTGGAACGGATGGTATTAAATGGATGATTCGATTACGAAAGTATTATACTTACCTCAACTCCAAATCGGCCAACACATTCTGGTGTTTCGGCGGAATCATTCGGGAATTGTCCTCCTCGTCACTGCTCCCGCTGCTGTCACTGAGACCACCAAACAAATCATTCGCATTCATATTTCCCTGCAAAAGAAACGTTTTTATTATTTGGGAAACTGATTTTTATAGGTGAGAAACAGAAATAAATCGAAATGTGAATGGTGAAAAATGAGACACCGACGATGGCCGAGTTTCGTTATGGACTTAGGCCGCGGCCTCTGCAACGGAGTAGGAATGGAAGGGCCAATGCGATGTGTACGCGACTAGAGGGAAAGGTCATCTTATTGATTGAGACCTTGCCATCCGAGACAAGAGAAGACCAAGAAGACGTGTGTACCTTCCCCTTGACTGTCTTCTTGAGAAGGTCCAATTAATCGGTGCAATTCCAACTCACAGTGTTGATTGAATTAGTGTTATGACAGGAATTAGTGTATGGAAATCAACCAGATATGTTTTCCAATTTTACCACACAACTATAATTTGGTTATGAAACCTCTGGTAATGAAAAAATGGATATCTATTTTAACTTTATTCTTCAGTAAAAATAATACTCCACCCAAAATAATGACAAAACACAGTTAATATTTTATTCACAGGTGTCAGCTAACCCGTGTCATGAAAACATTTCAAATTTCAAGCCAATGTCTTGTTTGTCGTTTTTTGTGTAGCCGGAGACACCGTGTGTCCTACTCGTATTGTGTTAACTGATGCGTCATCCAATTTGAAAGCGCTGAAAATCTTTAAACGAAAAATGTCACTTTTGAGAGATAATTGTTACGTTCGTAAGAATATCTTGGTATCGTATATCATCTGCTTTCTCAGCACTCCCGAGGTGACTAATAGTGCCCATGGAAAATGAGAGTACATCAAGTCAATCATTGGATATCTGAAAGAAATCAGGACATATTCAGAGAAACATTGCACCAAAGATTGTTTTTGGTGACAAAAAGTATTAGATGCTTGTTGGTGGTTTAGTTCCTGGTTCAGTGTGCCAGAATATCAAAAGTTGTTAATCAGAAGTAAACAACAATGATGATTAAATCAACGTGACTTACGAAAGATCTTGAACGAAAAGTAATGTTGTAGCGCCTCCCCAAGATATAAGAATTGTTACTACTTGAACAGCTGTATTCAGAATCAAAACAACAAAAGATAAGATTGCAGAGACAAGCAAACTTCTTTCAGCCGCTGACTGGGCAGCATTTTTTTGGAACACCTGAATTGCACCAACACATTACTTCAAGGGTTGTTTGTAAAACTAACCGAATCGTTTCTAACCCGTTTCCAATTTTTCCTTATCAAAAAACAAGTTGCACTATAGCAAACCATGCAGAAAATACACGTTCCAAGACAACAGATTCCATCGACGTAAGCCACAAGCTGAAAAAAGCCTTGTTTATAACAAAATAAGCTTTTCTTGGAACATACAGCTGTCGATAAAGAGTCGTTCGTCAATCTAATAGATGTAGACGTTACTATGAACCAATACGTAAAACCAGGCCAAGCATGTGTTGGAATAACACCTAATAACGGAACTGTCCATTTCACGATTCTCACATTTTTCATCAATTGCGGAGTCCATATCTGAAATTTCAAACAGTCAAATCCAGTTCAATCTACTTATTTTGAATATGAAGAACAACCACATGAAATTGAAAATTTCACATATAGAAACTCATGGATAGCTTGAGAAGACCTATTCTACTAAGGAAGTGATTATCATACTGAAACATTCACACTGTTATAGGAGGAGATCTTTATGGCTGATGTTAATCGATTCAATGCAAATGTCAAATATCCAATATACACAACTATCTGAAACTTGAGTTATTTGGATAGACCAACCATATAGTCTCTCACTTTAATGTAGTAATGGAAACCAGACACTAATCGAGGTATTATTCCTATGAGCTCCGTATCTGGCTCAAAAAACGTATATAGGCTGCTGTATTTTCGAAATCTCATCGTTATGGAGAACTCGATAAAGAAAAGCACTTCCGAGTAGTACTGAAAAAATCATTTTGATCTTATGATCTTTCTCTGATGTGAAATAGGTTTTTATTAAGTTTAGACCCGTGTGCGAGATCACATTTTCTCTGGTTATACCTGCATCTCGACAATCTGGAAAAAAGATCCACCAAGCAAAGCATTGGATCTATGGCGTCTCAAAGTGATAACTATCAATGTATAAATAAGTGTTGAAATAAGACAAAATAAAAACAAAACCCATTGTAAAAAAGGCATGATGAATCTGTAAGAAGCATTCATTGTAAAAAAAAAGACGTGAACTGATAAAATATGGCAACGTATATGGTTGAGAGGATCATCAAACTAGAAAAACAGAGCACAGAGTTCAAGAGAATAAACAATTTGCAAACTTTTTTTTAGAAATAGAGCGCTCAACCTAGTATCATCTTTTTTTCTCTATTTTGACATTCAAAGAAAAAAAACCAACACTTCGAAGTTTCAATAATGTGACAAGCGAACTGCTTAACTTATGAGAAACAACTTTTTAACAAACTGCTGATTTTGATTTATTGTTGTATTTTTGTTTACACAACTCTTATAAACCTATACAAAATTTATATGCTCATGCAAAAAGGGCAATGTGATTTAAAAGAAAACAGCGGCACTCAAAAAAACATTCCTTTTCAAAAAAGAAACATATCGGATTCTAAGTTGAGCCGTCAAAAAATCCGTTTCCTTTGTGGAAAAAAAGTTGTTATTGGTGGCGATTTAATCATATTGCCATAGTGCGCTAATAGTCATTTTCGCGCATATTTTTCCTGGTCGAATGCTCATTTTTGATCGTGGTTTGATACTGGTGTCCAATCAGAGTATGAAAGGCAATATAACAATATGTTTTGTTAGGTAATGATCAGTAAATCTGACGTGTGTTCCAAATGAAATACGTGCAAATGTACCACTAAGAATACGTGGGAAAACCAAACTTTATCTTTTTTTGAAGCGGAGATAAAAATGCTAAAATTAGTTTTGTATAGCTGCCAAGTTTGAAAAATGAAGAGATCAACGAGATGCGTGCCATTTGGAAAGTAATTGGGCGGAGTTTACAAAAATTATCCTTCACATTACTTTAGAGAACTGAAAGCTGTTATTATTTAGTTTTTAAGAAAACATGAGCTTTCAATTATCACATGATAGTTGAAATTTTAGTTCCAACAAGATAAAAAGATTGGATTTGACTGGAAGTTGGAAAAAAAGCAGACAACATAAGAACGAATTACCATAACTCTCATTTATTCAAAAACCAGAGAATTTATGGAAATGTCAGATTTATGCAATCGGTTCGATTCCAAGGCGTCTCCACTTGATCCAGTTAAGACGAGCCAGCAAATCTGAAAACATTTTTTGGTTTTTCACGCTTGTTACAGTGCGATAGATAACGCTTACCGCTAGTGCTCCACGACGGTGCTCCGTATTGCCCAGTTCTAGCCATGTGAACACATTTCTGGATGTACTTTCCCGAGTCTTCTGGTGTTCTGCAATTGGAGCAAGCATACGACAATAACGTGCAAAACTTGTTTGACTTACCGTAAAACGTCATCAAGCATGTTGATGTATGCTATTGCCAAGTTCAAAGTATCAATTTTGGAAAGTCGTTTTTCATACGGAAATGTGGGGATATAATTACGGAGCTCCTGAAAATCAAAGGATACAACATCCATTCCAAAACTTTTGAATATGTCGGATTGAACCAAGAGATCAACTGATGGAATAATAACTTACAATGAAAGCAACGTTGATGCTACACATCCTCTTTCTTTCACGAACAGACGCAGTTTGGCGTTCTTCAGGCTCTTCACAATAATATGAATCATAGGAGGGATCCATGAAAAGAGAAGCTTTGAAAGTGATGGATAAGAGGGCGTTTGGTAGGCAACTAGTGAGACCCTGCCACGCCCAGAAGACGAATCTGTCATTTACATAAGTGGTTCTGCTCGAATTCGCATTTGTAATTGGCACGTTTGAAGAGGCCGGGTGTTGAACCAAGACGCATCTCGCTTTTGAAATTACAATCGTACAGCGTGTTGCACAAATAAGACAAAGATAGATGGGATTCTTGAAATTATACGCAAAAATAGAGCTCCCATTTTTGATTAATCTGAGTTTTTCTTCACTTCTCTACGTAGCAATGTTTTTGATCTTTGACTCATATATGCAAGATAAAAATTGTAAACACATTTTTTCTTCTTTTCTCAGACAATTATCTTATCAATTGGAAAAGTACACCTGTTTGCAGTAAAAGAAGAAAAAGTCTGAACCGGTTTGATTTGTTTTCTCAATTAGTGCACTTGTGATCAAGTGTTTTCAAGGAAGGTGTCCGCACTGGGAAAAATGAAAGGAACAGGTAACAATACACAAACTCTGCAGAATTTGAAAAACACAAACAAATATTGTTGTTCTCACGATTTTCTGTATTGTTTTCCTTCAATTCGCCGGAACATTAACATAACTTCCTCTTGTGTGCACAAGCAGTTAATGACGAAGTTCAGCTATTTTAAGAAATTGGGTGTCGCCAAAATGTGATGTCCTCGCTATAAGTTGAACTTCCGTTGACAGACACTGATCTTGTCTTAGTGGACTAGAACTGTTTCTTGTTTTCAACAGGTGACGAGTCCCGATTTTTGCTTGGTCTCTTAGAGTCACAAGTTATGTTTGTTTATTGGAAAAGTTTACGTTGAGAAGGTTCAAAAGATCGGAGAGGGCCTAGATCACGGTCCAAATAGTGACAACTGTTCTTTGTAGGTCAAATGTACGGAATGTTGACACAGTTGCGGTTTTCTAGAAGTCTCCTAGATATTTACTGGAAATAAAATACTATTTGTTGGAAAGTTATTTTGAAATGAAGCTTTTTCAAACAAGATTTCAGGTGTTCGAGCAACGGATTGAAACTTCAGGGTTTTATTCTTCTTGTAGTAATTCATTCCATTAATTGAAACAGTATTATGATTACACTGAAACATCTCGAGAAGCATGACACATACCTAACTCATCGGTTCCACGAAACCTCCGGTCGTCTGAAATTTTTCTTTGAGAATGCCATTCTGTCTGATAAAACTGCTATAATACGAAAATAGACATTTCTTCCAGATTGAAATGATATCACAATGTTTCCTTGACTAAAGTTCAGTTTTTCATTACTGTGAACTTGTTTTGTTAAGGCATCATTTCCATTTTCATCCAGCTGTTTCTTATCTTTAAATCACGTAATCATTGATCGCTTTGTAATCAGTCCCCAAATTTTCTTCTTTGTACTCCAACGGACCCTAACCTCTAACCCATCGACCAGTTGGTCCTTACTTGTTATGACATCACTCATCAAAAAACAGTGTCCAAATTGGGAAGGAAACGAATAATAATAGTACCTGTTCGCCCGCCCACCACAACGCCGCCTCGAGAAGGGGACAGTTTTGTTCTGGCGTCTCTTCTTGTTCACAACACTATTTCTTATCTCTGCAACAGCGATAGTCGTATACTTTGTCCTCGCCCTCTTCGCCCGATAATCGGAGCCATCACCCCGCCTCTTGTTGAAGATCGCGTATATAAGCGGCTATTGAAGACTAAGGCTCATCAGTCAACTGATATTCAATTTCATTTCGAACTTCAAAATGTCTTCTGCACCAAAACTTGTTCGTGTGGCTCAATCCGCCGTTTTCAACCAGTTCATGACCAGAGAAGCGTAAGTTATATAATTATGCTAGGGCAAGTGAGAAGTTTTTTGTTTCCAGCATCAGCTCTGCTACCTTCCGACCAGCTGAGCCAAAAATGATGGATCAGTCAAAAATGAACATCCGTATCCACGACGAATCTACTCATCTGAAGTTCGGATTCCCAAAAACCGAGAAAGTTTCTAACCCGTAAGTTTAGTTGTAGTAAATCAAAAAGCCCTGGGTTATTTAGTCTTCCAGATACAACGACGACTTCATCCAACTGAACTGTGAGAAATTGATAAAAGAAGAACAGGATCGACAATGCGCTTTTTTGAAAATGGTCAATCTACGTATTTAAATCACGCTTCCCTTCCCGTTTTATCATCTACAAGATGTGTTTGTAATTAATTTATGGTTGTAGACCTGTAGGAACATTTGTATCTTTTTTGTGAACAATAACATTTCGCTTTACTCAATTCCTATTTTGATGTACACTTTGAAAATAAATGACATGATGATGATAAAGGTGTTGATGGATATAAACAGACTGGAAATGTGTGAAAGGGATGATTTGAAAGTCCAAAGAATATCTAACAGGTTTTTTGTAGGACTGGCAACAATGTGAATGTCTAGGTTGACAACAAGGCTTCCAAGAGAAAGAAATGAAGAAAAGTGGCAAAGCAATTTGCATTTCCAACTAGGCGACCGGTTTTTGGTCAGGATTTTGGACCACTTTTTGAATATAAGAGAAGTCAAAACGTTATTGGAATATGAGTATGATTTAAGTTGTCGGTAAGATGTTTCTGTTCTCGTCACGAGAATATCAGAAATACTGTAAATTTCTACTTGAGGCAACTTATAATGAATAAATGCGAAAAATTCAGGCCAAGTTGTTCTTATCGCGGATAAGGAATGTGTTAAATTGTGATCGAGCTGTGTTACTGGAACTTAGCTGTATTCACGGACATGATTCTTACTGGTCATCTAGTTTCACAAAATTCCCTTCTGTACTCATTCTCCTAGTCACAAACAACTCTAGAATCAAAAGAATAATCTTTATGGGTTTCCCTCATTCTCGGAACACTTATTGTCACCTCATCCTTATCAGTTTCAACGAAATGCAAAATCGAAAAAGCTTCAACGAAAACAAGAAATCACCCCACAACCAGCACAAAATCATTTCCATCGGCTCATAAACTTTTCCTACAGTAATATCACGTGACATCAAAAATTGCCATGCAGAGTCAATCAAAACAAGTTAACTCTTGCAACAATGTTGTTAATTCTGATTGTTCTCTGTGCCAGCTGTTTGATAATAAAACTCCCGTCACTAATTTTAGACACATATGTTTGCCATTGTGTTAGAATGAAATAATCACCGGGCAACAGGTGTATGTTTCGTAAACAACGTTGAAAACGTGTCTGAAACAAAGGGAACAAAAGAAAAGGAGACTTCTGTCACTTGTAACTTATTGAGCAGGAAGTCATGAAAAGAAGAAAGAGCACATGACTAACTAGCATGATTAGTTGGACTTTTGCACAAGAATAGTATCTCGAACGAAAATAAAAGATAGATGGGGTAAACAAGGTCCCACATCTTTTCAGTGTAATATAATGTTTGAATTGTTTTCTTTTTGTTGTTTTTTTGATTGCAGTCCACTATCAGCTGCCACCATCAACTTGTTTGTTTGTAATCCTTGCTGCTGTTTTTCGGTTTTTCTTCTTTCTCCATCTTTCTTTATGTGCGTCTGTGGGTGGTCGACCCTTCCTAACTTCGCCTCAGATTTATGGACACATTACGAACAAGGTCGATTCGATCGCGGATCACGTTGTTTTGTTCTTTTTTCTACAAAGCTACAAATGTTGGTCGGTATCGATAGTGATTTTGAATCACATGGTTCTTGAATTTGACAACAGGAAAATAAAAAATGCCCTTTTGTCCGATAAGAAGTCATAAATGGAGTACAACAAAACATGATGAGTACAACGTTACAGAGCTCGTTTTTAAGTAAATGTTTATGTTGATGGTTATGACAATTACGAACGAGAGTGTGTCAAAAAACAATTATTCCAAAACTAGAGAAAACTGTTAAAAAAAATGAAAAACCAGAGAGGATGCAGTATATACAATTTTCATCGCAGGAATAATATGGAAAAACTGATAGTGTATTTGAAAGCAATCAAAAGTACAAGTAACTGGCTCCAGAGGTACAAAAACTTCAAAACAAAACGACTTGCGTAATGGTCTAGAAAGAAGGATCCGTATCAGGAAACAAAATTTTCCTGTTACCGTTTCCTGCTCATTTAGAAAGTACAGTGGGATATGTTCGTAGGCGACCGAAGAGTTTTTTGTGAATGTGAATATACACACAACAATGTTTTCGACTTTTACTTCGTCTTCTTTGTCGTCTTCCACTTTGAAATTTTCTGTTAGGACAAGGTCCGCCGTTACTCGAAGAAGGAAGCGTTGGGGCTGCTTCTCCGCATGTTTTGCCATGTTTAAGAAGATTTTGAGCAGAAAAATACTTTGTTTTTTCCTATCGTTGAGAGGTTGTGCTTGTTCTGCTTTAAAACTACTCTGATTACTAAAGACAATGTTACAAATCTTCTCAATCCACTTGAATCTATACCAGTTTAGGAATCCAACTCTTTTCCTATTCTAGCCCCGTTTTGTCGTCTCAGACTGGACCAAAAAATCAAAGTGACTCTTTTGTGGGGGGAGTATAATCCTTACTTGCTCTTTTTGTGGAGATGAGCAAGAAGAAGAAAAAAGAAACACATTGGACCTTTCTGACACTCACGTCAAAGGCCGTCTAAATGCCTTTTGTGGTTTCAAAAAGTTGCGATATCTTTTTTTCGGACGCGTTGGAGTCGAATTGTCCTCTTTTTTGGTTGCTTTTCTCGGTTTTCGGTCGGTTTAGTTCAAAATCTTCTATCCAACCTCAAACTTTCATTCCTTTTTAAATAGTCAGAAAAACAAAAATTTATTATTTACCAAACAGATAATTTGCAATTCAGTTAATTCCCATAGTCGATTTCATAGCAGATTGAAACAAAGCAAATCAAAAAAGTTTGCCGCCAGCAGGGGTCGAACCTGCGACCTTGGGCTTATTAGACCCACGCTCTAACCGACTGAGCTATGGCGGCGCATACCGGTGGCGCGTACAAATGACTATAAGTTCCCTCACACACTCATAACTAGTGAGAAAATATCTTTGTGGTCACAGACAGATACACTATTTTCTATTTATGATAGCTAAATTCATAGTAATAGTGAGGATTTTTGTAGTTTTTTGGTGTAACGATACACAGACCAATATTTTCCGGTTTGCTGAGTAAAAAAAAATCATCTACGTCTGACTAAAACACGTAACTTTAGTTGTTTGACGTGTAGGACAGATAATCAAATCCATCAGTTTTCTGAATGCTGGACAAATTGAATTCGACATCCTATATTATATTGTCTCCCGAATCAACTCTATTCATTTATCTCCGATCTTGATGTCAGCTATTTTTGGGAAACATTTTGTTCTTCAACTTTTTCTCAGCTTTAAAATACTTACACACACGTAAACGTAACCTTACAAATCGTAGTAGAGTTTTCTATTCTCAGCATAAAAGATGGGAAACTATAATTAGGACCTAATCCCCGTAATATTTAAAATAAGCTTGTTAGAAATCACAAGACCTCCTCATTTACTTTCAACGTGATGGTATACTTGACCTAATGTGTAAAAATGTTCGTTAGAACTACCGGAAATTGAATGGAGTAATGAGATTTTTATCTTTCGAGTCTTCTCCCATTTGTGTTTTCGTTTCTCAAAAAGCAATTTCAAGTATTTGAGTATTCACCAAGTGTACACACCTCTCATCCGTAAACCCTGTTTTGGTCTGGAAGAACCGATAAAATCTTGAAAACTCTTTAAAATATTGTAATAAGTTATGGTGTTTTTCTTCTCCTCTTTAACATTCAGCTTGTTTTTTTTCGTTTTTTCAAACGCTTTAACAAGGAAGAAACATCAAAAACAACTATTTTGTCATATTGCCCCTGGGGGATTAATATACACTCAAAAAGGATGGATGCAACTTGATGCGCACAAGCACATACAACAAAATACATTTTTCAGTGTACTTTGAGCTTCTTACTGACGCACTTACTCACCCAACGAGCCACAATTATCACAGCAAATCAGGTATTCTGCTTTGGGGGGCTCCGCTTCCTCATACACTTCTTTTTCTTCTTTTTTCGTCTTCAATCGCCACTTCACATTTCTTCTTTTTTAGAAAAAGAGTGCAGGAAGTACAGAAGTGCATTCAACTAAATTGGTTCCAAGGAATCTGATTGGTTTATTGGAACTTCCAGTTGTCTGTTTCTGGACCGGAACATTTTCCCGAAAGCACTTTAGTTTTCCCTTCTAAATATTTTGGTTCTTGAGTAAAATCTATCGTTCGGACCTAATTATAGGTGCCTTCTACCTTCTTGTGCATCCATTAAAAGACCTGACGCCCCCTTCTTTATTTCTTGTCGTAACTATGACGATTGTGGACGCAATGCCGGAAAGAAAATGGAATTGTGTTCACATTTTTATTCCTTTTTTAATGTCTACCTTCTTTGGTCTTCTCATTTTCTTGTCCGCGTCCCTTTTTCAGATCTGGAGACCAACAAGGTTAGAATTCTGATCAAAACCAGAATGAATTGCTGACAAAGTATTCAGCAAAGTACAATCTCACGCTTTCAATTTTCTGTGTGTGGTACGTCACAAATGTACTTTGTCTGGTAGGTGACCACTAAATTTTGCATAATGGATCAACCAACTCCTGAACTTTGTAAATGCAGTTATTATTCATTGCTTCAAACAAAAAAACCAAATGATTCTCCAAGAAGAGCTTTTCAAAATTCTCTCTTATTTCTTTTCCCGACGCTTCCTGAATAAAACAGAAAAATGCGTTTGCTCCTGCGATGGAACGCTTTTTTCAAGAGTTCCTCTTTTAGTCATTCGTTTTCTTTTCTCCGGGTTCCCCGAAAACTTTCAAACAAAGACATCCACGAAGAGAAGAAAAACCGCACGTGTTTCCCTCGTGTGGGTGAAAAACCATAGAAATATCAAATCAGATTTGAAGTCGCAACCAAAAACTTTCTGTTTACTGGATGTTCCTTGTTTCTGGTGGTCACGTTTTAGATGTTGTTGGATTGAAAATCAGACTTTTGCTATTCTCACAACTTTTCCTTGTTCGCGTTTTCTTTTTTTTCCAACGTTTTATTTCAACTCATCGTCGTTGGAGTTGAACAATTCCGAGTTTAATTCTTTCAGTTTTTGCATCGCCGAATCTTCAAACAAAGTAACAAAAATGCATCCAATTCGCAAACGCTCATCAATCTACCAGGATGTCGACTTGACTTATACAGTGAGTTACTCTTCGAATAAACTAACCGCAGTAATAGACACTGCTCACATCGTCATGAAAAGTTTTTGACTCTAGAAAATTTGCACCCTTCTGGGCAAACTATTACATTTGGATATAATAATCTAGACTACAGATTTTGACATATGATCTGAAAGAAAATCATTGGAAACATTGTGGGTACTCTGAATAATGCATAATGTTCAGATTTAAGTTTATTCGACTGTTTTGAATTTGATAGCTTTACTCCGCGATCACCTATCTAGTGCAAACGGTTCAACTTCTTAACTGAAAGCAAGTTTCTGAAAAAAGACACAGACGTCAACACCTCAGAATATCTATTTCTGTTTAGATATTCGAAAATAGTAATTATAATATAAAACTGATCAGAACTGGTGAAATCCAATTTTGTCGTTCTTTTCAAGTGTTATTCCCAAAATACTTGAATTTAAAAAAGCTCATCAGTTTTTGACTATTCATTTTTCTATAATAGTTTACTCCCTCACATTCTATTACTTTTCCAATCATCTCCTTTTCAGGTTTGAAAAATAAAAAGACTTTTCTTCAAAATATCTATTTATAACTTTTTGAGAACAAGAAAAGGTTCAACTGTTTCTTACATTTAGCTGAGAATGATTTAAAAAAAAAGAAAGAATATTTTGACTTTTTGATATTTCAAAACTATTCAAGTATTTTCGAGAAATAACTCCAAATTGAATAAGGTCTTGCTTTTCATCAACATAGTCATGTGAATCTGATGATTCATTTCTTCTATTCACTTTCTTTGATTTCTCACTTAACAACCGTCTCCACGAGAATGTCTAATTATGATTCCCAGGTGTATCTTCCATATTCACCTAAATCTCTTCCATTACGGAGGAGTAGATGTTTGACCAGTTTTTTGACAAGCCATCGATCAAGAGAGTCACGGCATGCTCTCAAGATTGTCCGAGACATCAGATTGTCTGACGATTCCGTTTTTGCCCATGAGCGCATTTCGAGACGGATTCAACCTTTTGCTTTCTGTTTCGTGAGAAAATTGAGGCTCGTGAATAAGTTGTTGCATCTGATTCATCTAATTCATTCCCAGATTTTCTCTGAATACGCAATCACATAGCATTTGTTAGAAACGTTTTCATAGGATCTCGAAATATTTCAGTTGGATGTTGCCAATTCGTATTGTGCAAACAAATGTTTTGTGCCCTGTCAGTTTGACATTCAAAAATTGACAAAATTCCACTCAGCGGCTCGTTATCCCGTTCAAATATGTCCTTTTGCAAAGAAATTTTCTAACAACGGCGGTTGTTGAGCAGCCATAGAAAAAAGAAAAACGTCTTCTTTCTTTGCCTTCTTTTAGACATGTTTTCACTCTTCGAACAAAAAACACGAAAAAGCGGAAAATGTTTGAGTTCACTGAATTTTTCACATTTCCACATTCTCACACATTGAAGCTCAAAACTGATACGATCGGGTCTTCTCAAGTTTTTTCGCCTACTGGATCTTCTCTCCAACATAAATTCTATTCATATGCATGTCTTTGCAAATGACGTATTCTCTTCTTTCGTCCTTTTTTCCTAATCTCACTTCTTCCTAGTGAGAAAATGTGCAAGTGGTAGTACGTAGTGGTGCAATTAATTCGTGTACTAGTCTGGTCGTCGTTTTGTTCCGAACAAAACGTTCATTGTGAAGACTCCATTTGGGAGGGACTTAAAGTGCTCAGTGGAAACAGACTTCTTTTGTAACCGAATTGAATTTTTATACTCTAATTTTTCTGGGGCTTAGAATTTCGATCTTCAAAAATCTCTGACTAGGGCTCACAGTCATTGTTTTTCTGACTTTGTGTTCTGATAAGGTGTGTTATCTTTCAGATAAAAATTTTGGCAAGAAAATATGAGAACAAATTTTCAAATTCAAAAATAATTTCCTAGTCAAAAAATGTAAGGTTTCTGAAAGATATTTTGACAAAGATCATATCGAAAAAGAAGCAAAACTATGAAGAAAAATGACAGATTTGACATGATTGACAGAGTTATTCCGAAGTTTTATTATTTTTCATTTATGAGTAATTCTGAGCTCTGAGTAATAGTTTTCAAGTATGACGTTTCATATTCATATTTCCTTTAGTTTTTTCCTCAATTTGAAAAAACCATATACAGTACACTCGTCTAAGATAGACTCATGATTTATTTTTCCGAACGAAATGATGTTCTCAAGAGTTTGAATGATGTGTTCGAGAAGTGTGTGCGGGTTCCTTGCACACAGAATACAAGATGACGTTTTAACGGTTCACTCAAATACGGAGTAGTTTTATGAAGCGAACCACTTTATAGCAAGCTCAATTTCATGTCTGTGTAGACCGCACTCAAACAAAAAAGAGTTCAATTACTAGGTAAATTGTATCCCGTCGGAAGAAAACAATCTATTTATTTCTACCTCCAGATGTTTTACTCACCTGTCTTTTAGTTTCTACGTCTCTTTTGATCATATGCCTCAAACTTTGAATTTTGGATAATCTCATATTGCTCATTAGTCTTTTTTTGCGTTTCTCACCCGATATTCTCATTTGAGTTGGCTTCAGTTTTCTTCTTCATCTTCTCATTTTTTGGTAATCGTTGGCACCTTCTTCTTCTTTTAAAACGCAGCGAGCTTGCGCTCAGACTGCGAAAAAAAGCAGAAATGAGATAAAACATGCGGGAGAGTCCTCCTTCTCGTCTCAAATTCAAATCCCATCGTCATCTTTTTTGATAGTAGGGCCCCGTTTCTTACCACTTTCTCATTACGTGTTTTTCTTTTCACACCACGTTTTGTGCACTCGGCTCCCACACTACCACCATTCGTGGTCTTAGTCTTCGTTGACAAAGTCTTCCAAGTTATTTTTTATTCGCGGTGAAAGGCGACTACTCGGTTTGAAAAGCTTCGTCGGCTCCCGCCAGTCTCTTTCTTTCCAATTTAGGGCGGCTCCTCAGATTGCTCCTCTTTCAACGTCTGCTCTCATTGTTCTCCTCTCCATCCGTTATCGCTCCGCCCTTTACGTGCACTATCTTTCTCATTTTCAAGTTGTTTGAAACAAGTGTTCAGTTACATTCCAACCATGCCAAATCAAACCGACGAGCAAACTTCGGTGAAAAGTAAGCACCGGTCGGAAATGTTGGATCTAGAAGTATCGGACAAAATAACAATCAAGGTATTGTATAAATATCAGAATAATTGGTTTCTAACTTTTTCTTCTTATAACTTATTTCGTATTCTAGGTCATGCTTCTTGGCGACAGTTGCACCGGCAAGACGTGTCTCTTGATTCGTTACAAAGATGGTGCTTTTCTCAACAACAACTTCATTTCTACCGTGGGAATTGATTACAGAGTGAGTAATTCGTTTCACGTCACAACTGGAATTCAAGAAATTGTGATTTGTCTTGTCAAATTATAGCCTTCTATGATACCATGTGTCTTTCTAACTTCTAGACGTCAATTGAGTCCAGTAATAGCTATTGACATGTACTTTAACTTAGAATCACAATAGTTATGTAGAAGTACAGGATGATTTCAAGTGCACTTTAGCGACTTCAGAGTAGTACTCGATATTCAAAAGCTCAGAAATCTTCTCAGTGTCTGGGGTGATATTGTCTTGTTATTTGTAAGATCTGTTTTTGTCTTTCATCTAGAATCAGAAGTATCGGGACTACAGATTTTATGAGAAAAAAGTTAAAATTTATAGCGTGAGAAGGAAAATGAACCATGAGGTGTGCATTTTGCAAAATCTGAGATCTGACTGAAAAAACTCCTGGGAATTGTATTACATTCTAAACTTGCAAAAGTTCTGTGTTAACTTTTTGAACAATGTCTGATCTTTTTTTTACTCATGAAGTCTGAACCCTTTCTGTTCTGAGAATTTAATGAAATGTACTTTCAGAACAAGTTGGTCACGATGGGAGACAAGAAGGTGAAACTTCAGGTATGACACACCTGACCAGGGATTTTTCGACCTGCTTTATTTTTCAGATCTGGGACACTGCTGGACAAGAGCGTTTCCGTTCCGTCACTACTTCTTACTACCGTGATGCGGACGCTCTTCTTCTGGTTTACGACATCGCGAACCGCGCGAGTTTCGAGAATTGCCGCGTAAGACTTGAAAGCTCTTCACGTTGAGTGTTTTCCTTAAATTTTCCAGAACTGGCTCTCTCAAATCAAAGAGTTTGGAAAGGAGGCGGTACAAGTGACACTTGTTGGCAACAAATGTGATTTGCCAAGAGCTGTGCCAACGGATGAGGGAAAACGTCTTGCCGAGGTTAATATTCAATTATCTTGTGTGAATGGGGTCATGGGAAAATTCTATAAACGGAGAGAAAGTTCACAAAAGGATGTGAGAGAGGAAGACTAGGTTTTTGATCTACAGCTCTTTTTTCTTATTTCTTTTTACCCTGGGAATAGAGAAAGCTCATTGCAAGATGAGATTGACGTTTTACGCTTCTTTCTCATTTGGCCCTGATGAATAATTTCTTCTCCCGGCGTCCGAATCCAATTTTTGGTAGGTTTTGCTGCTTCTAATGAACAAGGAGCGTACGGCTTAGCAGAAATGGAGCAACAGAGAAAGTGACATCAGTGTCTGTAATTTGAGAAGAGGTTGCGTCGGGGGGTGCCCATGTACATACTACACGTTTTTTGTCCAAGTGATTATTCTGTATGTACGAAGGGAGTCTACTCTAAGTGTAATAGTAAAACAATGTATTATTCAAGATGGTGCACTTTTTTTCAACAAAATTGAGGTTCAAAGGGTTGACACAAAACAATTCAGAATGCGTCATTGCTCTGAAAATAAAAAAACGGAAATTAGTGTAAAGAAGCTAGGTGAACTTAACGATTGCACGCCATCCGTTCTTGAGGTTCTCTAATTGAATTCAAATAGAAAAAAAAACCTAAACGAATGTGAAAAAGTGATGATAGAATTTCAGTTGGGGACTTTCACCATAAGAATATCGAAAAACTGGAAGTGAGTAGTGTGTAATTAATAGTTAGTTCTGGTGCCACTTATTGTGTGGTAGCTCTCGAGAAAAGTT
This sequence comes from Caenorhabditis latens, assembly GCA_002259235.3. Classification (NCBI taxonomy): domain Eukaryota; kingdom Metazoa; phylum Nematoda; class Chromadorea; order Rhabditida; family Rhabditidae; genus Caenorhabditis; species Caenorhabditis latens. The sequence goes on along the minus strand of CM056097.1, from coordinate 13,501,628 downwards.
ACTGTTATCATTATTTACTTTGAGAAAATGTCACTTACCTTTATATGGAAACATGCCAAAAATCGCAGGCTGTATTTTTCGATAGACCGTTTCTCGCTTTGCATTAATTTGCTAAAAGTATTCGACCCTAATTAAAATATTCTGCGTTAATTTTTATATAGGAGCCACCACCTCAATTTCTTTAACACTATATAAATAATTTTAATTTTCAAATCATCCACATTCAGTGAACAAATTCAAAGATAACTGTTACCACTCAGTGTCCTCTGAAGAGTTTCAAGTTGACCGATAACTCCACCCACCTCAAATCTTTTCCTGATTCTATTTTTACATAAAATGGACGACGGACCAATGTGTACTTTTCTGTAATTTTAGTCATCGAGACCTTCGATTAGAAGAATTCTAAAATTGCAATAAACTTTACAAAATGTTGGAAATAGGGTCTTAATGTTACTATGCTTAATGTTATTGAAGCAGATCAACTTGGTCCGTTGCTTACTTTTTTCAGTGATTCAGCTCAACGCGTGTCAAATTTCAGAACGTTGAAATACTAAAAAAGTAGATAAGTAACTACATGCAGTAACACAAATTAGAACTATCAAGTAAAACTGGTGGATCTGATAAACAAAACGCTTGTTTATCAACTGCGCTGATGTCTATGATTTTAGAAGTTTTTAACATGAATAAACATTAGTTTTTCTTCTTTGACTTATGAGAGAGTATTCTTCCAAAGATATGAAATTCAGTCTTAACCTGAAAAAAATGTGCTTTCACCAATTTCATAATTCCAAGTTTTCAACAGTTGTCATAAACGAGTTATAGTTTTGAAAACGTTTGATGTTAGAATACGGATTCTGTCGAAGTCATTCTCAGTAAATATTCCATGACATTTATAAATGAATGTTTTATAAAAACAATTAGTTAGCGCGTCTTTAAAATCTCCAACATATTAATTATTTCAGGCATATGCAATTCCATTCATGGAGACCAGCGCCAAAACTGGACACAACGTTGACAGAGCGTTCCTTGGGCTTGCAGAGTGAGTTTTTTCAAGTAGTTGACCGGTACAATCAATGCAATGGCAAATAGAGAATGAAAGAAATACTATTGCTAACAAACATTTTGAAATGTTCTCAAAAATTGGAAACATTTTCTAACGACCGATAAAATTCAAAATGAACGTACAAAAACATGCGATATTATTGTTGCAGGAGAATGATCAAGATGAAGTACGGCTTTGTTCCGGGAGGAGAGATGGCTGACACAATTTCAATTAACGAGCCGAAGGCAGCAGAACTAAGCAGATGCTGCAATTTCAACTAAGATACAATTTTTAAACAAACCAATTGATTTATACTCTGGCTAATCTAACTCATCATTCTTTTCTCTTTTTTTCCGTTTCTCTTTTTCCCTTTTCTCTTCTTCTTCTCTCTTTTAGTGCAATTTCTGTGATCTCATTCTAAGTATCGATCCGATGAAATAACGAATATCTTCATCTGACGACTGAGTCAAGCTGGTTAAGTTATCTAAAACCATAGAAGAATGAGCAACAATAAGTAGATTAACTCTATTGTTTTTCTTACATTTTCAAGCTCTGGTCCATTCAAATACTCTCACTGAAAAACCTTGCACCACGATCTAAAAAGTCAAAACAAATCTAATTTCTTGTATACATCTGACTCAAAACTCCTTTTCTTTGTAAAAACATTTTCAATTTTTGCTCCGAAGTTGTCTCTCACTGAAAAAAAAACCTTCCCTTCTCGACATAAACCTCCGCGTACGACTTCTAAATAATAAACTTGTACTATCAATCGGTGCCTAATACATATATTTGCGGTCTAGAAAAAGTATACTGTAGTGGGAAGAGTGGGAAGTATCTCGATGAATTTTGAAAATGCGAAATTTTGTATTTTTTATTTGACGGCGGATACCAATCAACCACAATTATCAGATTTAAGATAAAACTTGTAGTGTCTGATTCCAGACTTCAAAAGTACAAAGGGAAATTCATTTCGCATTATTAGGGAGATTGATGCAATGCATAGCTCTAACAATTTTCAATTTGTTTCAGTTTTGAATCATTCGAGAAAAATGATTGTTTCAACTACTGAATAGATGTTTGACAACATTAGAAATCTCGAAAATGTTTTCCCAAAATGTGACAGCGTTATAAAAACATTTCACATTCTTCATTTCTGATTTATCTGATAATCTCTCGTTGGCGTTTTTCATGGCAGCTGATCTAGACAAAACATATTTTCGTCTGAACATATTTTGCTGTAAGACGAAATCTGAGAACGCAAATGACTGAGTTTTGAGAACATCTTCTTCCCCCTTAAAAGTAGAAAGTAGAAGGAAATGAGTGCATTGCTCAGCAGGAAGTACATCAAGAATTGATAATCAACATGTACATGAAGAGAAACTTCCATGAAGAGAAATGATTTCTTATTTTCTTATATACATATTGAATAAATTCCTTTGCTGCTTGCTAGTTGAAAACACGCAGTTAGAGTTCAGACGCACTTTCCAGTTGGGAACTCTGTTTTCTTGTACTTCTAAGTGTCAGAGAACGCCATGATCCTTTTTATTTAAAAATAACTTTTCAACATGTATTTTTATTGTATTGATTAAAGCGATCAAGTTGTGTACGGTGGACACAAGAAAAGAAAAAAAAACTATGACTGAACTAACATGGTTTTCTTCTCTGCCGCCCTTTCACAACTGGACTGATTTGTAATTTTGTAACTCTGTGTGGCATGTGTCATACTGTTTGCCCTGCCATTTAATCAACATCTCTTTTCTCTTTTTCATTTTTTTTTCAGATCGGGAAATACGTGGGTTTTCTCTCAGTTTGGACAGCTGTTTTCAGTAGTCTCATGACGAGAATGAAATCATGTAAATCTAGTTTTCAGATAACTTTGAAGGCGGAATTACTTTTGTTTTTTCGAGTCATCATCTCGATTTACGAGGACTACTGTAGATCAGTGGGAAGTTGATTTTTGGTTTTAGTGCCATGGAATTTTCCGGAAATGTTCAAACATGAATGCCGGCAGGTATTTTTCCAAACTCTCGATGTTTTTATGTGATTTCCTGTCTCGTTCAACAAATTCAACACGAATGATACCAATTGGAAGATGAGTTTTGATAAATACCAGAAGCAGTTGATTTCCCGTTTACCAAGTAACGTAAATATCAAATCCCAAAGAGAAAGCTCTTGAGTCAAGACCTGGATTGAGTATCGTATTACCAACAGATAATATTATTTCCAGGGAAGTTATCGCGTGGCATTAGATCACGTGTCACTTTTCGAATCTTATTTTGGCTTCTGTTATAACTCAGTTTCTGCATATTATTTCCGATTTTCATTTTCCCGAGTGCTTTTTCAAGGATTATTCATGCGTCGACTTTCAGCTGTTTTTTTCTGAGAGGTTTCTTCACTTTCTCATTCCCATTTCATCAACCATCCCATCTTCTATTTCATTTTATTGACTCTTTTACTTTTATTTGGTAGATGCCGCCGCGTTCCTATCTGTCGAGACGCGGGCAGTGAACTTTACTGAACAAAGAAGAAAGGTACCACCAATCAAATAAGATAAGTCTCCCACGGAGCAGACGATGGAATGCACTTTCCCGCTGACAAGTACATACAGATAGAAGAGAGAATGAGTTCGTTTCTCGACTAAGATTGTTCAGTTGAGGAGTCATGTCATCATGAAAATATTCTATTTTTACTTTTTCTTTCATCCTCTCGTTATTTGTCCCTTATCTCAAGAAACCCCCTGAAAATGGCATCACTCCGACGTCAACCACTCCTTAGAATTCAGTGAATCAATTCATGATCCGTGATCATCAGCCCTTGTCTTATTCAATCCTCCAATTCTCCTAGATTGTACGGAGAACAATGTAGAGCATAATTAGATGTGATTATCATGTATTTCATTATTGGATTATTGGGTCTATCTGAGAACCAGTTATGGCCACTTCACCCGAACATTGTTTTTCACTTACTGTGTTCGTGTTCTAGAAAAAAAATCAGAGAGAAAGAAAAAAAACATTTCACTGAAGTACTGTTGTTGTTCGTATTGAAGAAGCTATAGTTTTTTTCGTAAGAGTTACTATTATTCAGTTCTACCTTCTCGAAGTTTTCTAACAATATTTTCTTCTGATTAAACAAGTTATACAAGCATAACAACCAACCAACCAAGAAAATCAAGGCGTTTCCTTCAATCACAAATAAATTTTTCCTGCTTCTCCGTTTCCTATAGATGAAATTTTAGTATTCTGCCTAACTCTCAAATTTTATGTAAAATGTTTTCAAACTAATTTCTTTCAGAAATAGTCAGACTTACTTCCGTTCATGCAAAGGCGTTTCCTCTCCACTCCTCCATATATTGTGAGCGTTGACAAACTACAGTAATCCTTTATTCCAATATCTGTCGCATTCGATACTGATTTCAATATATCAAGTAACATGTGATTATTTCCAGGCATTAAAAAAATATTGTCACAAAACTTTGTTTGAAGTTGGCATGATTCTACCGTATACCTCCCCGTTGTCAGTTGAGTATCGTATTCAATCTTTCGAAGGCATTTTCCATCAAAAGGGCCCATAATTCCGACATTCGAAAAGACGGCCGCAAAACGCATACACACTCAAAGAAGAAAAAGAAGAAGAAGACAGCCTCAGGCCGATGTCTATTTCCCTCTCTTTTCCTATCTTCTTTCAAAGTAAAAGAGGCTAAAATGTGGCGTCTTGTTGTTCTGCGTCTCTTTTTTCCTCTACTCACTCGTTTCCCTTTTTCTTCCTCACTGTTCTCTATCTTTTTCATCAGCGCGCTCACCCCTATGTCGTTTCCTCGCCTGAATAGCTGCGTCTCGCGCTTTCTACATTCTTATTTGTGGAGAACTGCACACACTGCCACTGCGTTTGTGTCTGTCGTCTCTGTCGCTCTATCTCAAAGCAGCTTTCCGCCAAACGCTGGGTCTCTTCAGTCATCAGTACTTACTCGTTTTGACGAGATGTCTCAGCATGGGAGGTCTATGTGTACACTACACACAAAGAGCGCGTTTGAGAGGTGTCTTTGTGCGTCTGATGCCTCTCCGACTGTCCAGTCTTCTTTCAGTCCTCTCCGCATTTCAAATGATGTCTTCGGAATAGTTGAATACGTATGAGACTCATAGAAAAGCACACTATCTAGTCGATAGGCATCGATCAAATCGTGTCTTGTTGTATGATGGTCTAGCGAAACCATAGACTATTCACCATCCAACTGGATCCATCATCTGAATCCACCATAAACAGCAAAAAAGTAAAAGAAACGAGGTGCGGCACTCCTAACTGACGGTAGGTCCCTCCCGTTCAACACTAACCCAACTGAGGGAGCTCGAAACTCTCTCTTCTTACACACGTCCTATCTTTCTCTCTCTCCTTCCTCTCCACACCCACTGGCCACTTGCTGCATTGGACTTCTGAATCTTCACGAGAGCTACAGTAGGCATGGGTGAGTCACTGGTCCAATAAAACACCATCCTAACCACGCCTAGAAGAGATCCACCCTGGAATTAATAGACTTAGAAAAAAGAGAGATGTGAAAAGATGTACTGGCTCTGAAAAACTGGCACCAATAAATGATTGCTCAAGTCTTCCTGTGTTGCACACAAACATAAAATGGGCTTCTCATACATCATGAAGGTCTTCAATCTTCAAGAAACGACAAGGATTGCAAAAATATTCCTGCATATTTACATGGATCGAACTAACTAGAACGGATATATTTTTGTTTTCCACGTCCACATCCGAGAAGAGCTTCAATACTACACAAGAGAACCTGAAAAACAACTGTATTTGTTATTGGAGGTAAACCGATTGCCGTAAATTTTCTCTGAACACAAGAACATAGATATATTACTGGAATATGTGGAATTGCACACTTTTCTGTTGGGCTGAAGAGTATATATTTAAGTTTTCAAACCAGCATGAATTCAGTTTTTCCCCAAACGTTTATAAAGTCTCCAAGGTTTTATTAAAGAATCGAGACCGGCAATATTGTAAACGAAAATATTTTCATGTGTCTAAACAATGGAAATACTCATTCTCCACTCTTCAATTCACCACTATCAGTTTTCACATCACGTTTTGCCATGGAAGCGACTGGAATGTAAAGTAACAAATACACTGTAGATGGAAGGTTGTCAGTAACAACCGTCACAAAACTTATTATATTTTCTATATTTTGTTTCATCTGCTCGAAATGAAACCGCTATGTTTTTTGCTTCGTATTGCTATGCAACCAAACCAAAAGACATTTCTAAGGGGACGTTTTGGTATTTTTGACTTCCTCATCACATAGGACGTCCTCCTGTCTTAGTAGGAAGATCTTGGTGCCGATGGCGGCCGACTTCTAGGAACGAGGTCTTGTTGAGACGTTGACGACGCCGTACGACGTCTTTCCTTTCGAGCGCTCAGCCTTGACTACCGTATAATTTCTACCTGGGGGAAAGACTGTCCTTGGTAATGCTTCAGCTTCAACGTTCTCTAGTATTCTAAGTAAGTTATTCCTTATATAAGAGCTAATTTTTTTTTGAAAAAAATTATTCAAAAAATGCCGAAAAGAATCCACAACCAGGAAGTGTAGATCTTTTTTATTACTTTTTTCTTGTCAAATGAAAGCCTGAGCCTTATCTTTGTTCGTGTTCTTGTGCAATGACGTGGACGAGCTTCTTCTCGGGTGCCATTATTGCTCCACCCCTCTGGCTGCGTGGTTGGACCATTGAAGGCCGTCTTCTTGTGAGCATTGGGACCCTCCACATATTTCTTTGCCCCTATTCCCCATTGCTGGTGATAGGACATAGTAGTGTTGTCTGACCATTTTTCCACATAACCTTCTGATAATGTCATGTGGTCCTTTATCTCAACCTCCCTTATCTTGGTTCTATACCATTACAACTAATAAGGGAAAACTAATCCTTGTGATGTCTTTGTCATTGTTAAATGTGACTTCACTGTCTGTCTACAATAGGAAAAGTGGAAAGGTTCCCAAACAGTTTGATATAAAATATATTGGTAATAATTAAAAAACTTTATCAGAAATTGTACATGTTTGAATTTAACGTTTGTCAAATACTACATAGAAAATTGTATTTATTAATTTTTGTATTCAGAAAAATAATGAAAATATCCAAACTTGCTCTAACTCTTGTATGTCAACAAAACTCCCCGTGACTAACATTCTTCTCCTTAAACTGGGTTCTTTTCTATTCTCTAAAATATTTTTGTTTAAACCATCCAAATAAGCCTCGTCCATGGTTGAATAGACAACACCCGACAATCGTCCCGTCTCTTTCTCTGTTTTTAGGTGGCGTCCAGTAGTTGTGATGGTAGCATTAGCCAGAAAGACGTTGATTTTTTTTTTGTATGGAGGAACTGGTATACTGTACATTGTTTAACAACTGACTATAGATTTTAGATCTCATTCCGGTTCTTACCACATGGTCATTGTGTCTTCGTTTTACCCAACACAATCTAAACATCTGTGTGAGTTCAATGAGGGTTTGCAACCAAAAATGTAAGATCGTGGCAATGAAATCATCAAAAGGCTTCTATTCGGTCGGCCTTTCCGTCTTGGTTGTACTATAAAAATTTGGGTTTTATATATCTCTACAGGGTAATCAAAATGAAATCGTACTCCTCCACGAGCCCTCTTGCCATCTGCCAATTTTCTTTCCGATTCGAACAGACGACCTCAATGGATTGGTTTGTCCATTGAAATCGACGTCTCGTCCTTCTTTTTTTCGAACAATTCTCAAACCGCCCGACTGGATCTCCGATGTCTAGCCCTTGTGCAGACTTCACATTCTCTTCAGACCATCAAGCCAACTGCTTTGTCAGACTAATTTGTGACGACAGGAAAGACGAAGTCAGGTGACGAGCATAAGTTTTTCAGCGTGTGGATCACACTTCATTTTTTTCCTGTGAAGTTCAATGTTCGGGTTACTGTTGTTTTCGAAACTTTAGCCGACTTGAGTGATGACTTTCTTCTCAACCCTGAAAAACTCTTCAATGAAGGTGAAGATCTGACGATGAAACCGAAAATGTTTGATAGCGAAATTTGTGAAAACTAGTTTCAATCGTTTTCATTTCTGAATTCTCGAGATAGCGTCAATCGCTTGCCGCCGGCTTGCGGAGGAAGGTTTTTTTGTCATTATTGATTGCCTCAAAGATTGCTTTTTGCTCCATCCATGTCAACAATTTTCACCATCTTCTCCCTTCCTCCGCTAAGTTTTCGATCTACCTACCATAGGAAACGTTGCTGATTCATTTCCCTTTTTCTATTGTATTGTCTCAACATCGAAAGTTTTTCCATCGGAAAACTTCTATTTTCTTACATGTTCCTACATGCGGGGAGGGAGACCTTCTTTTAGTGACACTTGAAAAATGTTCTCTTTTTGGATTTCAATGACAAACTGTAATCGCAGGCAGAGCGAAAACCAGCCGTGTGACGATTCAATGTTCAGAAAATTACGTTTAGTTTTATTTTCTATCCCTGTTGTATGACAATTTCGAATTCAGTGAAAAACAATCTCCAACCAATTTTCAACCATTTTGCTCAGTGACGGAGCAAAAATTCCGTTTCTCACATATGTCCGTCCGTTTGATCTTTTTACATATTAAAGCCCGTTCATTTCATTTTCTTTTCCATATATATATTTACTTGACAGTCATCTCTTAAGAAACCAATTCTGTCGATCAATCATCATAAGAGCTTTTTGTTTTCCCGTCCGACGGGAATGCGAGCTCAAACATCCCGATTTCGGCTGCAGATTACTGTAATCTGTGCATTTCCTTGATGACACGTGTTTTCTCTCTCAACCATCTCTAAACCAAAAATATTGTGCAGTTTCGGAAGATTGGCAAAGACGGTGTGTCCAACGGAGCAGTCGGGGGCAAACCAAGAGAAAAGCGACAAAAAAAGAGGGGACTGGAGCCGGCTGGCGCCATGACTTGCCAACCAGACCACCACATCGTCTAGTCTGGGAGTGTGAAAAAATATTTGCCTTCCTGCCGCTGTCAGTGGAATCAGGCCCATACTGACACCCAATACTTTGGAATGGAAAACAAAAATACCGATGAAGACGATGATCATGCTTTAATACATTTCATATCAATAGTTTGACGAATTGAATGACAGGCAGCTGAAATTTCTGAAAAACATATCGGTTTCCAATAGATGCACTTCAGTTTGCCCTATTCATTTCAATAGTGCATCGGTGTAGTGAATATCAAATTTCAAAAGTAAAACCTTCCGATTCTTGAGGTTTCCTTATGATATTGTGGGTCGTAGTCAATTCTGAAGTATTTGAGAAATTTGAATAAACCACCTACACTAAGTATTCTTTTCATACTATCACAAAATATCTAAGATTTTATATTCCGTATACAAATATTTATCTCTTTTTTTTAACACATCAAATCTAATCAGAATTTGTATTTGCACATGATAGATATCCATGTCTTAATTTCTATCAACAAAATTCTTAAAGTGATGCTTACTCTTCTCTGCGTAGGAAGGATGGTGTTAAGGGATGAAGATATATGTAAAATGTTATTTCGGGATCTTGGAATCTGCTCACATCACAGCCTCTCTCTTGCTTGTTCACTCTTTTCACACCCCTGTTGTCCGTCCGTTTCTTAACTATTCATGTCGTTTACCTCTCAAAAAAGTTTTTTGTAAAGTGACTCACAGGTGATGGTGCCTGACCCTGTTTTTGTCATTGTTACTTTCTTTCCCACTCCTTCCTTTCAGTCGCCTCGGACACATCTTTCCACGTCATAAGTATTGTGTTTTTCTCTTCTCCTTTATTTCAGTTTCCTTTCTCTTCCTTCCATTCCTTTCTTATTTCACTGCTTGGAAATTCTATTCTGGAGATTATACTTTCAACATAATCTTCTCGTTGTCGTATATGTCGTTCTTCTTTCTTCTTCATAAATTCACTCCTTATATTCAATCATCGTTCTTTTCAGGAGACGGGTCGGAAATCTCTGCTTCTAGCAGAGGCTTCGAGCGTTTTCACCATACAACCGTTGGCACAAAGGACATTGAGGAATTGAAAATTTGGCGCACGGTTTTTTTCAGTTTCCTAACGGCGGAGGTCGGCCTGACGACGAGAATAGCATCTGGGAGTGAGTTCAGCAGGAGGCAATTCCAACTGCTGATCTCATTGATTGTCTGATTGGTGGCGATGCCAAAACGAAAGAGTTCCGGAGAAGCGGATGAAACTCACATGACATCAGGACTAGCCGACATCAACGAAGTATTCAAAAATTTGCCACCGACATCAACTTTCTTTTCGCGGTTTTTACCCGAAAATTCACTCCCAGCCCCAACACAGGTTAGTTCATTGAATACAATCTTACAAATAAAAAATCTCATCAATTATTCTTGTCGTCGATATCTGATATCTTCTAACCAGTTTTCGCCATGAATTTTTGAACTTTTTATGTGAGACAATAGTCTTACTGTAACGAGGCCTATTTAGTTCAGGCACTCTGTCTTTTTGCTTTTGTTCTAATTTATGATCGAATCAAATGCGTCCGTCAGAAATGGTTCACATGTCACACAGGTGAAGTCACTGATGACCGAATGGGACTATTTATTACCTCTATCTTCCCAGGGAAAGAGCAATAAGAGTGTCTTCTATCCATCAACTCATTTCACTCAGCAATTCTTACTCTCTTTTCTTCCGCATTGCCTCACGCAGTATTTAAGCGATAATGACGATGATGCAAATATTTCCGAGTGACACTGGAAAATAACTTTTGTTAAAAAAGCAGGTTTACTTGCTAAAACTGGATGGCACACTAGAAAATAGATTTGTAAAACAGAGGATTAGGATTAGACTCGAATTTTGAAACCACTGGAAGTGAGGATGAGAAAAGTCTTGAGAATAGTAAATTTCGCCATGTTGTTAAAACTCTTGTGAGATGAATGGTGGTCGAAAGGTACCTCACAGATGGAGCACATGTTGACTTCTCAAAGAAAACAAGACCTCACAAGACTAACGTCTTTTTCCGCAAAACGATTCCTTCTCAATGAGCTGACTTATCATTGAACATTCTCAAGTTGACTGATAAAAAATTGGGTAACAATATTGACAGGTTTTTGATTTTGTTCACCTCCATCAGCCCCATTTCTAACAGTTCATGCATACAGTCCGCTATCTCATCCAACGGACGACAATTTCCTATCGGTACTGTTGTCTCTGATACCAGGTTGCGCATCGAGACGTTTCGGTTTTCTCTCAAAAGTTTATCATAACAACTGATCAATACTTTGTGACGATTGAACATTGCCTACTTCCAATATACGTGCGTTTTTTTGACTGAATTTTTCAGAAGATAGGTTCTCAAATTCCAAAAAAGGGAAACTTGATAACCAACCCATAATAGCGGGGACGCAGAATATAAACCGCCGTTACGTTGACGCGTTGGGTTTCGCAAACTGTCCTGCCTCTTTTTTCTAACAGAACGGGAATGAACTTTCTCTTCGGCTGCGTTGTAAAAAATTCTTCACTTTACCCTCTTGGCTAAGGGACTTTATCTGATCGAAAGCCGTCTCTCATTACACTTTTTGACACTTTTTCGGACGCACTCTTTTTGCGAAGCGGATAAGAAAAAAGAGAGAACCAAACGGTGCCTATAAATTCAACTACGCATCCCGGCTCGATTCTTCGTAACCGGAACGCAAGTACTGAAACTCGATAAATTAGAAACGATGATTGTTTCCATCAGTCATTCCGCCATCACGAGATATCTTATCTTGTGTGGTATGACGCATTTCGAACTCTCTTTTCATTTGCTGCAGTCTCTCTTTCTCATCCTACTTGAAAAATAGTGGTTATCTTCTTTTTTTATATCTTTGTTTCATCACGTCGCGATTTTCTGGGTCCCATTCTCACTTTTGATTCTTTGGATAAACACCTATTAGATAGCACTCCCAGGTTCTCATGGGACTCTGTCACCCTCTCAATCCTTAGACATACAGTATTACGTTGTGTTTTTCTTTGTATTATTTACGCTGGTCTACGTGGGAATACGAGGTTTAGGAACAATTCAATTAATACAACTGATAGATAGATTCAATTCCAGCCTTGTAATTGAATGTTAAGTAAGTTTTTTTTAAAAACTTTCATATATGACACTGAAAATAAAAAGACGTGAATTTCATTCATTGATTGATAGTGATTTCTCTTGATTCTGTATGACGGCCTCTGGGCAATGTCTCACGCACATGGACTGAACTGTTTGTGAGAGTGCTAGGTCAGACCAGTACTTATTTCGACACCAGTGCACTCATAAATCGTTCGGGCCGAACCATAGATTCGTTATCTGACCCTCGATGACCCGACCACTCCAGGGACCTTCCTCCCTTTGCGCACACAAATGAGCTTTCTCTCAGTCTCTGGCGATCCTCTCCGCCCTCGTGGTCCAATTGCCAAGGCCCGAAGGTTTCCTCATTATATTCGTTCGCATAGCTGGCTTCTAACACGTCGTCCAACATCAGCAAATATTCCACTCCAGTAGTATGAGAATTACCAGTGTCTTAGAATTACGAAAACGAATGCGAGACATGAGTTTGCGGTTTTTAGAAGAAGAGGAACGAACTGAAGATGTTGGTTTCGTTGAATTTGATTTATCTATTGCATCCTATAATTATCTTGTTTTTTTTCCAGTTCCACAAACCGAACCCTTCCGACAGCGAGCTACGCGCACTGAAGCGGCGAGCGGATGAGGAGGTAACTTTCAATACAAGAACTTCATAAATTCGAGTTTTTTTTTCCAGAAAGAAGTAAACTCTGCCTCAAAAAGTTTACTGACCTCGTCTGGAGTAGCCAGAGCCGTCATTCCGGCGGGTGCCCCTTCGATTGCTTCTGCAACCAGTAAGATGGCACCGCAGTCAGTGACGGCTACCACAAAAACTACAACTCGTGGTAAAGTATCGGGAGAAGGAGAGTATCAGGTGAGATCGGGGAGACTTTCATCGGATTTACAGGTTTGGGGTGGTACTATTCACATCTCTGTATGTGAACATTCGAAGTATATGTGAGGTTTGGGGCGTTCGATACCTTTTTTTCATTCCGATTAAGATTCAACTGTGGTTTGAAGAAGAATCATACTGTCGATAAAAAATCTGAATGCTGTCTTGCTATCTCCAATGACATTCTCAAATAGCAGCATTCGCATTACGTAGCCTGAATAACCTTCGTTGCCAATGACGCAACAGTAGAACAACGAATGGGGAGACACCATCTGCGTACCCGTTGGCCCTTGATACTGCCCTCGCTAGGTTTGGTTGTCTCGCAGGGTAGTCCTGCCTCGAGTAGGCCCAGCTGCCGCCTAAAACCTTCTTTTGTGTCTCACTGCTAAATTATGATCCGCTCTAGCCAAACATCTCTTGTTCTCGGTTTTCTATGTTTGTTAGGGGCTAGGGGAACGTTTGGTATAGAAGGTCAAAAGAGATGGGAAGGGAGAACTACCAAAACCACAACTAAATAATTTCAGCTCATCAAAAATGAAGTGCTGTGCTCCCCTTACGGGAATCAATACGAAGTTCTTGAATTTCTCGGCAAGGGTACTTTCGGACAAGTGGTCAAAGCTTGGAAAAAGGGAACCAGTGAAATTGTGGCAATCAAGATTCTGAAGAAACATCCAAGTTACGCACGTCAAGGACAAATTGAAGTGTCGATACTTTCGAGGCTTAGCAATGAAAATTCTGAAGAGTTTAACTTTGTGAGAGCCTACGAGTGTTTCAACCACAAAAGTCACACATGTCTCGTTTTCGAGATGCTCGAACAGAATCTGTATGATTTCTTGAAGCAGAACAAATTCATGCCACTGCCACTCAATGCAATTAGACCAATTTTGTTCCAAGTGTTGACAGCTCTTCACAAATTGAAGTCCCTCGGATTAATTCATGCTGATCTTAAGCCAGAGAACATTATGCTCGTCGACCCACAACAACAACCATTCAGAGTGAAGGTCATTGATTTTGGAAGTGCTTCTCATCGCAACAAGGCTGTGACAAACACCTATTTGCAGAGTAGATACTACCGGTAAGCAATGAAAAAGTTGCAGATCAAAACACACCACTATTTTTTTCAGTGCTCCTGAAATCATCCTCGGATTACCCTTCAACGAGTCGATCGACATGTGGTCATTGGGATGTGTGATTGCTGAGCTTTTTCTTGGATGGCCATTGTACCCAGGAAGCTCTGAGTATGATCAAATCAGATTCATCATCCAAACGCAAGGACTTCCACCAACATCCATGCTAGAGAGTGCTTCAAAGTTACACCGGTTCTTCAAAGAAGTCAAGTCGACCAGTCCAAACCATGCTAACGTCGGAGGAAGCTACTATCGTTTGAAGACGGTGGAAGAGTACGAGTCGTCCTCAACCTCAGCTAAATCTAAGGAAACCAGAAAGTACATTTTCAACGTCATCGATGATATTTCTCGTGTTTGCTACGGATTTGAGTCGGATCCAGTCGAACACCTTTGCGATCGTATTGACAGACAAGAATTCGTTGATGTGCTGAAGAAAATGCTTGTTTTGAATCCAGATTTCAGAATTACACCTGCTGAAGGTTTGGAATCAAAATTTGTAACCATGACTCATGTTAATGGATACACTTTCGCAAACTACGTTCACGAGGCTCACAAAAGAATGGAGATCTGTCGCAAGAGCGGAGCCCCAATCCCAACACCATACCGTGCTCCAAATGTTCCAACTCCAATTACTCCAGCTGAGAAGGTTGTTGTCCCACCAAAGATTCAGCAACCGATGATTGCTGTCCTTCCTGCTCAAATGAACACTCTTCCAACAGCAAACCTTTCAACTGTGGGAACTCAACCGGACCTCACAAATCTGATGCACCATTACTCACAAATGGCCGCGGCTACCAACAACGCAGCAACTGCAGCTCAGTTCTTCTACCAACCAATTCAACCACCACCACTGTTCCAGTATGCTCAACTTCGTAAGTCTCAGATTCATCCTTCGATTTAATAGATTTATAACTCATGCTTCAGATCATCCATTCGCCGCACGTCAACCACATTTTTTATCCCTGGCCACCCCGAGTCATATGGTTCCCCAGTTTGTTCCGGTCCCCATAATGGATCCATCAATGCTTCAGGGACAGTGGCCACCAGGGGCCGCACAACAGTTCGCCGTACTCGCAAATGATATGATGCGGGCGCCACCACAAGGAGTTCAACAACTCAATCCGATCAACCAAATGTTCGCTTCCACACCACAAGCATTCACTCTCCCTCAGTTCCTGACGTCATCGATTCCAAACACCGCATTCAGTGCGAATCAACCACCAATCCCGTTTCCTGACGAGAACTCCAGTTGGGGATTAGGAACAACTGCACAGCAACAACAACAGCAACAACAACGGGCCCAATCGATGATCAACGGAAACAACAGACCGAAGCCAATAGTGTCACAACAGCAGAAAAAGAACTCCCCGGCTCCATCAGTGATAACGTTGTCGAGTGATGAGGATAGCAATGGTCCAAGGTGAGAAAACAGCTATCTAGTTGACTCTCTTGACCCTAACTCCCCATTCATTCCAGCTAGTATCACATCAGCCTATTTTCAGTTCAAGCAACAGCGGTAGTTCTACGCGTACCGGTGCCGTAAACCCTGTGAGAACCGACATGCTCCCACTTGCAAATGGTATCAAACCCGAAGATATTGTTATCCCACCGACCACTTTTGATGGACTCTCCAACCTGAATTACTTCCCGATCCCGCAACTTTTCGATGCGAAAACTGTAGCTGGCCTTCTCCCAACGCCGTTTTTTGATCCCACTCACCTTCCCAGAAACTTCAATTAATCACTTCATTGCACCCTTCGTTTCATTTTTTGGCTTTTTTTTTCAGTTGAGTATCAATTTATTTTTGACTGGAAGGTTTTCCAGCGCTTACTTTCAAAAATTTTTAGTTCTGATGAGATTTTTCCTCATCCTTTTTTCGTGCGCCCGTCTGTAATTATAATCACTTTTTTCGCTCCGCTTGTCTCGAACTGTTCTGTTTCTCGTCATTTTTCCTGTGATGGTTGTTTGATTTGTCCAGTCATTCGCCCCATTCCACTAGCGCTACTAAGTCAACTGGTACATTTTTAATTAGACAAACAGACACCTTTTCCTTTTTGCTTGTCCTATTGCTTTTAAAAATCCAAAACTACTTTTTTTCAAGTCGGCACGTAATTTATTGTCCCAAGTTGTGATAATTTTGAGATTTTACTCAAGATCCTATTTCCGCACCCTTTTTGTTGTTTTCAACTGTCGCCTCGCCACTATTGACAAAAAACAAAACACCCAAAAAAAAGTGAATAACCAAAAGCACAAAAAAATTTTGGTCATTTTTTGCTTCACTGTAATTGCTTGAAACTCTCTAGCCCCTCCTATTAATTTTCCCAGTGACTTGTGAGTTGTTCACATTTTTTCAAAGAAAAAACTTATTTTTTTATTTTGTTCGCACAACTGTCTGTCGCAAAACTTCAATTTTCTTAGTGTCTCTTTTCCACGAGTACAACCGTTGGTTTTCAATCTACAGTCCTTTTCTGACACTGTCTGCTTCTTTTTCTGTCGGTAAAACTGATTTTTGCAAAGTTATTGCAATATTTCTTTTTCAAACTTTTTCGTTCGCCTAATTCCTTCCTATGATCAATTTCTGTAAAGTTTCAATTGAAATCATTATTCCTTACACCAAGTTTGTAATAATTTCCGAACTGTATTTTATATTCTCTCGGATGTATCAAACTAATAATAAAAAATGGCGTTCGATGAATTTGTTCACACATCGAAATTTTTCAGATCAGTGGAGTTTAATGACAGACACATTCAAATCAAAAATGCAAAGTAAATGTTATTAAAGGCTATTTCAGAAAGGTTCGAAAAGGTTATAACTGCTTCGCACTTTATAATACACTAAAAATACATCGAAGTTTCAGTCAGAACTGGAGGATCAATACCTTTGAATGGACAAAAAACTAAAGTGATATGGACTTCATCGAGATTCAAGTCTCGTCTGTTCGGTCATTTTCTCGAGGGACCACTCTTCTCGCCCCGTAGTCTCCCCCCTCCCCTCTCTCCCCTCCTCCTATTCCTCCTTCTCTCGTTGGCCCGCTTGCCCAGTATATATTCTCCCCACACCCTTTCTCCACCAACATCAGCTGTGGTTGAGTGGTAGTGGTGCGGTACTTCGGTCCTCGTACTCTATGGTTCGACCCCGGCAGCGGTCTGAATGATGACGCTTCGGCCCATCCTCTACAGAACGTGCATGTTTGGTGTGCTTCGGCCCCGAAAACCCCCCTGGTGTGCTTCGGCCCGCTAAAAACGTTGTGATTCGTCCACGTTTTGCATTTTTCGTTTTAAAGTTCTTTAATATTCGGTGTGTCGTGAATTCGTTTGGTAACAAAATAGTTTGAAAAGTTTTTCACTGTGTATTTGGACTGTCGGTAATACAGCTCCGAAAATACTAATCCTCTTGAAAATTTGGATTTAGACGATTTGGTCGGTAGAAAATCATTTCTGTATATCTTTTTTGAAGTTTCATGATTCCCTTCACACCGGCTTTTACTAGTAAAACAAAATTCCGGACTCGGCAAACGAGCAGATAAAAAATTAGAAAACATGGTGTATGAAAAATCAAGAGTTAGTTTTCAATATATCAAACATTTTTTGCGAGAAATTTTATAGTTGGAAAATTACAATTGACTTCAATAGTATACAAATGGTTGGCCCTAGACGGTAGGATCTGTGCTCTGGGAAGTATTTAAAGGTACATTCAATTATATGAGATTAGGGTCTCACAACGCGCCCTCGTCTCCGCGTACATCATCTGGCAGGTGGATACATAAGGTGAGAGAACCATTCGATTATACTCATTTATTTCTCTTATATCCTATTCCCTCATACCTCAAGATTTTATTGATTTTATTTTTTAAGATGACGGAAGAATTCTTCTACAAATTAGGATCGTGCGACGGAAAGGAGGTTCTAATTTCCAAGACGGCAATCAAACAATCGAAAACTCTGAATGACTTAGTGGCACATCTCGGGAACACGGATGAAGTCATTCCAATTGCGAATATCAAGGAGGCGCCTCTGAAGATGATGGCTACTTGGTGTGAGCATCACAAAGGAGAAGGGATTCCGACGGTTGAGGAGAGTATTCCAAAGATGGTGGAGGTTCCTGAATGGGACAGAGAGTTTCTGAGAATGAGCAACATCGAGCTCTATAATCTGATCCTTGCCGCTAACTATTTGGAGGTCAAACGTCTTCTCAATTACTCTTGCAAAATTGTCAGTGAGATGTGCACAGGAAAGACTGCGGAGGAACTTCGTCAGATCTTCGGGATTCCTACGGATGAGGAGGATGCTGCAAATGGATTGTTGCCCCCCAATGCTTAATTACATGTATTTTTTCTTAATGTTTGAATTCTTATTTTGGCTTTTTTATGAATGATCTCGTGGTGGTGGAAATAAATTAATTCAAACATGCCTTTTGTATTTGAATCAATATTCTCTGTACACAATGCGGCTGCGTTGCGGCTGGATTGCGTCTCGCAAACAAGAGATGACAAGGGAGCAGTTAACTTCGCCCAAATGATGTTTCTTGCTGCTGTAGACGTTTTTTCTGCTTGTTTAAAAAAGTGTCAAGCCTCATTGAAAATCGGTCAGTTTTGGGAAACGGCACTTTTTGGGCTCGGCGTATATGTGATTATTTTGCCTACGTACCATTTCTCTACTTTACAGCCATTTTAAGGTTTTTTTCGTTGACTTTGTGTCATTACTCCCAGAAAATGTGTCATTTTCAACAATTTTCGAAAATGGTCAAAACATCGAAAAGCATTACATTTAAATGTGTTCGAAACAGTCAAAACAGAAAAAAACACAGTCAACGTTGATTTAAGTAAAAAATTTTTAATTCAGTTCATATATAATATTTGTACAGTATTTGTAATAAAATGTGGAAACATTTAAAGTAATAAACAATGACTTTTGACAACAACAAGGTGGGGACAGGAAAGAATGTTTTAATGAAAATCCAGATTGCCAACAAAAAAAAAGACATGTGATAAAGAGCATTACAGAGACTCGTTCAATACAAAACTGAGGTGATCGACGATTTTAAAGCAAACATATAATATTCTTATAAAACGAAATATATATAACGTTCTTCAACAACACTACTCGCTAGCTGTCAACCATTCACTAAGTTTGATTATGTCCTGTTTGATAATGCTAATGTATTGATCAAGTTTTTCTGTAGGACTGTTAAAGCCTTTGAAGACCATTTTGTGCTGTTTCATTCGATTCATCTCTGGCGTGATTTGTTCATTGACGAGGTCTATTTTGGACAGCGAATCCCACTTTTTCAGGCATTTTTTGCAACCTCCATACGAGATACACTATTGTACAAAGTAAAATATGACGTTATCTTCTTGACTCACACGAGCTTTCTTTTTCGCGAAACAATATATTTGTATCAGTAGTTTCATTCATTGAAAATAGAAAAGCAAGAGATGGAAACATGTAATAATTGAACCGTCATCAAACAATTGTGAGATGTCAAATAATAACTGATATCTGGCTTTTTAGCAGCAGAAGTTAAAAATAACTTTTAGCTGTGAACTATCTTATAAGCGTGCTAGTCTCGCTTGTATGTATCACAGAACTTTTTAACAAGCGCTATGAAACTTCCAAGATTATTATTTCTTTCTATGGTTTCTCGACTGCTTTTGATTTCTTTGATAAAGGGAAGAGCATCCACGATGTTTTTGTTCCTGGCGTGAATATCGGTGGTGGGATTCACTATGTCCATATGCTTGCAAGCGCTGTTATACTGAAAAAAGTTTTTTTGTATCGTCATAAATACTTGGGTAAAACTCACCATCTCATCCAAATGGTATCTACAGGAATAAAACTTGTTCAAACGACAAATATCCTTTCCTTTTTCTTTCGAATAATATCCATTTCTTATGCAAGCAAAAATCATTATGTAAGCGTTATAACCCTTCACTTCTTGCATGTCTCTTCCTTTTTTTCTCTCACAGCACACGATGCATGGATTATTCAAATATCCAGAAATGCTTTTCAACGTGACAATGTTCTTATTAATCTTGAGTACTTTACAACCCAAGAAATACTTTGGATATGGGAGATTTGCCTGATCTTCTTGCTTTATATCTATGTTCCCAAAACTTCTGCAATGCAGAGCTGGAGCCAATGAGGATGAAGCATAAGAATTCGAATCTTGGAAGGACTCTTGTCCAATCGGTGAGTTATCATTTGTGCTGTCATTCGGTGAGTTTTCCCAATCTATCAGTGAACATTTCTCTTCTTGGTGATTTTCAGTATCAATTGTCACGGGCTCATCCGGCGTTTGAAGTTGTTCACTTGGGAAACTTCCATTTTCGAAAGCTGCTCCATAATTCAATCCATAGTTTTGATTCGTGTATTCCATATTTTGTATTTGCATACTAATCTTGTTTGAACCCGTTTCCATCGAATTTTGCAGACTTTGCTGCTCAGTATCCAAGTACTCGTGTGACCGGTATTTTACTTGATTGTAAGGAACATCAACGGGCATGTATTGTTCACTGTTTCTATCACCGTCGTTTTCTACATTCACCAACACCTTATTATTCCTTTCCGTGAATGCCTTGTAGAATTTCTGTACAAAATTTGTATGTTGAAAATTGAAACACAAAAAAGTGACTTACAGTCATCTCCGCGGACGTCGGTAGTTTCACTTCAGGGTTCAGATACTTCACAAATGCATGAAACTTCAAATTGTCGAAAGCCGAGAAATTGAGGCCAATATCGCTTATGAAGTCCACTAAAAGATGTGTCAAGACTCCCTGATCGGGCTTCTGATCACTCTGAAAAATTAAAAATTATATAATTCTTAGTATTAAGAAACGTACCATTTTAAATTCCCTAATATTCGTTTGTAAATGACAAAAAGAAAAAAAGAAACAGCTCGTTGCGAGATGGGTAGGAAATAGAAATCAATACTACCAGCAAGAGAGAGAGAGAGAGAGAGAGAGAGAGAGAGAGAGAGAGAGAGAGAGAGAGAGAGAGAGAGAGAGTGTGTGTAGCAAAGTGAGAGACGTCAATGATTCACAGAATGAGAGAGCAGAGAAAAACAGTGTGACGAAGCAGAGAGAGTGCAACAAACGAAAAGAGAGCTCTTACCAAAGGATGAAATGTAGGAAATGCAAATGAGTGTAGAGTCGGTTTCGAACAGTAGGTTGAAGTTTGAAACGACCGAAATCCTTCTCCGATATTTGAGAAATAATATACTCTTTTGTTAACATCATTACCTCCGATTCATTAAAAAAAATTATGCCAGCCCAATTCGATTTCATCGATTCTTCTTGTTGAAAGATGTGATATGGCTTCTAACGAAATCAATGGAGAAGTAAGAAGATGATCAAAAGTCTCAATAAAAATTTATATCATGCGAAAAATCAAGATCGCTCAACATAACAAAAATAGAATAAAAACATGAAATGATAACTACTACTCGCTTTTCTTTGGATTCTTGGATTGATAAGAGACAACACGATGCTTGTGGAGTCCGAGCATCACAACAGGAACGAACATGACTTTGAAGAACCAGAAGAAGAAAAATGTTCTGAGAGCGACCTGGAATAAAGATTTTAAAAGTGTGTAGATAAAAATGTTGAACTGTTGGTAGTCGAAAAGCTTTTTCCAGTACCTGGATATTGTGCTGCACAAATCCAGTGGTGATTTCACAAGTGGTTCCGATGATTTTGACGGCTTGTTTCGCGAAGTTTTTAAGAGTGACCACGAAAATGTTGTTGGCCTCTTCGGTTTCGTTGGATGCGACTTTTGCGGTATTTCATTTGTAAGATGTTTTTCAAGCTAAGTTTAATATTTTCATTTTAGTATGAGAATGCTCCTCGTGTCAAGAAATCTCTACTTTAAAAGGAGAAACCGTGCAAAGTAATATTGTTTTGTCTTATTTTTGATTTCTACAGTTCCATTAAACAACAAAAGTAAGAAAGGAGAGGCGTCCGAGAAGACAGATTTTCCGCTTGAGAAACGCGAGAGAATAAGAGGCATTAGAGATGCTAGAGAAGGGAAACACGCAACCTTGTCCAATTAGGAAGACCGGGGAGAGATGCAACCACCACTTAACGCAGAGAGATTTGCGTCAGGGTCATTTCCCTCGTTTCCTTAGTGTTTGCCCTTTCGCTATTAACAATTAGACATATGGACAGGGCTAAGTATTTTCCTCCATTTCTCGACAGGAATGGGAAATGAAGAAATGAATTTACAATAAAGGTTGCCTAACCATACGTCTCTACATGGTAAAGTAGTTCAAAAAAAGAGACAACCAGTCAACAAACATGGTATTCTTATGCGACTTCGGATATTGAACTCTATGTAAGCACAACGAGCATTGCCAGCATACATGCTAATTGGCGTTGGCAGCTATTATGAAACTAAAGTCATGTTAGTTTTTTGAATGGTTTGGAAGAAACGAGTCACAAAATTAAACATCACATACAGTCCGGGAGTCTAAACTTGCTCTTCTGGAAAATATGAAGTTTTGAACAGTGTTGAAGTTTACTGGATGCATAGCGAGTAAAATCAAAAGCAAAATACAAATAATAAATCAACGTATTAAGCTTATTTCATGTACTTAACCCGAGAAGATCAACTGACCGAATCATTTACGTTCGGTCTGCTTCACTTCTAGTTCTTGTCACTATTTCTGACGCGGAATAGGAAAGAAGTAAAAATTCATTTGAAACTTGAATAAAATTCTTGTTTCTGATTCTATCACGAAGTTGTAAAATTGAGATTTCTTCCGATAAGCTATTTTGATGAGAAAATAACAGCAACGAGCTTCATTGCTTTAAACTTTTCTGAACGCTTGTTTTTTTAATCTATCATTCATTTTCTAAATGATGATGTAACTCTTATAGTTGTTTTTGGAATCGAGAAACAGATTTCTCCTGTTTCATTATTTATTATTCAATGTGCCAATTTTAACCGATACAAAGTCAGACACACGTTGTATACAAATGCCCGTCTCTCATAATTCTTCTCTTCTGAAAATAAGATTTCATTCTATTTACATTTGACATTTTATTCTAATATCCCACTGACATGCATTTTATGCCACAACGAGGATAATAAATGGAATGAAAAAAAAAACACTTTTGCCACAGATCACAGATGCACCTATTGGAAATATCTGTGGCTTTGTTGCGTGAGTGCAGTAAAACGTTTCTGCATAACTAGCATCAGTCATTTTTATGTTCACTGCAAAACAAGTTATATCTGTTGTTTGAGAAAATTAGTATATGAAGTTTGAATTGTCGGAAACATTTTATAGGAGAATCATCATTTCATCGCAATGCAGTAAGCTATCAGAATATTTTGACTTCTCATATCTACAATTGTTTCAGATACTGAAACAGTTTTCATTGTATTTTCACCCAGTCCTATGAAGGAAAGGGCGCCCAAAAATTGTACGACGGGTCTTAGTTAAGGCCCTGAAGTATTATTTAGAAATAACGTTCATGACATGAAGACGCGGGGAGGTCTATCTGTGTATGGACGGACACTTGCCGGGTTCCGCCGCCCGCTATGTTTTGTGTGGAGAAAGGGCGGGGCAAGAACGAGAGGACATGGGGAAGGAAGACTGCTCTCGACTTTTTCCTTTTGCCTCAAAATGAAAATTCAAACAAGAGCATTCTTGGAACATGTGTTTCTTGATAAAAGATTGAACATAAGCAAAATTATGAGACAGAAGAGGAAAACACTGAAATTTTTCTGAAAGTCCACCAAAAACAGCAGTAACTATTTATTCTTTCGATATAACTAACTGATATCTTGAACACACATTTTACCCGCCAAAAAAACTTGTCTCAATGATTTGACTTTGAAAATTTGAATAAAGAAATACTTCTGAAAATTAGCCACGAGCAATTTTTCATTATTTTGTTTACTAACTGTTGATATAAACGTTTTTAATACTAGTAAGCCAGTTTTTCTTGCTGATAAGTTATATTTTTTCAGATTCAACAAAAACAGTTATTTATTGATGATTTTATCATTTTTTGGTAAAAGAAAAAGTCAAAATAGAGAAATGTGACAAAACAATTAATTAGTTTCAATCAAATATTCTACAGTTTAAAACGGGGAAAAACACTAACCGGAAAAAAAAGAGGGAGAGAGAGAGAGAGAGAAAAAAAATAGAGATCACGATTTGTTTGAGAACGTCATGTTTTAGCCGAATATTGTTTTTTGTCGGTCCGCTTCTAACTTTGCTTGTCTATTTACATCTTTCTTCGACGTATCAGCTATGAAACATTTGTGAAACAATTCATCCGCGACGTAACGGCTCTTATTATGGAAGTCGGTATATGCCTGAAAATTAATTGAAATGTGGATGAAAAAACTACAGCTTGAATCAATCAGAAAACTTAGAAAGTTCACTGACCTTTTCCGCAAACGATCTCCAGCAATTGTGAATTAAGTAGGAAAGTAGACAATCTTTAGTCCACCATAGACCATATTCCGTTGCAATTTCTAAACGGTTTGAAATCTTATCAGTGGACACGTTCAAATGAAGACCAGCGGCAATGCTTTGAACAAATACTTCAACTTTCAATCTAAAATTAGCACTGTTCATATCGAAGGCAAGTATAAACACTTACAGTTGCACTGCTGAATACAATTCTTTCGTCAATCGATATTCCAAAATAGGAGGTCGCGAAGATGGTTCCATATAAATGTGTCGTACAATGAATTCCAGTACTTCAGCAGAAATATCACTGAATTTTATTTGTTTCTCGATGAATGGCTTGCTGTTTTTGTCGTGTAATAGATTTTGGAAGTACTCGGAGAAAGTGGAGAGGATATACATATGGGTTTTGAATTCTTTTCCGTCCGATGCAATAATTGTGAAATCCGAAAGGTCTCCAGAGTTGAATAACTCAACGAACCCGTCTGAAATTGTATTGATTGGAGTTTTTTTTTAATTGCGTTTAATTATTCTCTACAAACTTTTGTTGGAAATTAATCGCATCTTGTTGACATCAACATTTCAGCACAAATTTTGAAACAAACGTCTCAGTCAGGATTTGGTAGAATTTATCCCAAAACTACTCGCGTTGGTCAAAACAAGGAGTAAAAGTGCGTGAAAACTGGTATAAAACAACTCAAAAATTGACGGAGTAAGCTATGTACCAAAATTTCACATTGAAATTGAGAAACCAATGAAGTTTTGATTGAACAGCCAAAACCCCAGACACCGTTTACCGGCAAACACAAAACGCTACATTTCTTCAAATAGATTTCAGACAGTTCTTAGAGTATCCTCACCTCTTTGAGTCGGTTGTTCATTCCGCTGTGCACGTTTGCACGTTTTGCTCTAGAAGGTGAAGTTCCGTCAGAATCCAAAGATGATCCAGTGGGAGAAGATGAACGAGCAGCCAATAATGCATCAGCAGCCTCAAAGAAACCACCAGAGTATGGTGTACCAAACATTGGACGCGCAAGAGAGCCTGGAGCTAGACCTTTAGCGACGGATTCAGGAGTTAGTGCTTCTTCTTTGTTCAGTGCTGGGGTTCTTAATAAGTTACTGCAGCAGTTGAGTGGCTTTGTTTCAATCGTAATTCGGCAGATTACGTGAAGCACATCATCTGTAGTGAAGTCCGAAGGAGATTTCTGAAAAAACCTATGTGACGGGTGATGAGATGAATGCTGTATATACCACCTAATCGTCTAAATCGAATAATCGAAATCCATATTCATCTTCGTCGTCAATAACAAGAAAATCTTCAGATACCTCAGCTTCACCTGAGGCTGTTTTGAGGAACACAGCAATAGTTACAGGTTTGGTTGATACCGGACATTCTGAAAATGAAGATAATAAACTTTGAATTGTGTTTTGTTGTTCAAAAGATATGTGTAATTTAAAATTGATCCTAATAAGTACGCACTGTCAATGATAAGACGCATCTGAACATCGTTGTCGCCTTCCTCCAATTCATCTTCTGGTATCAATCCGAAAATAAACTTGTATTTTTCATTTCCGAAACTTCTGAAATGTCAGGAAAGTGTATTGACTTGTCTAGAAAATATTCTTACTTGCAAAACTGTTTTGGTTCTTCCGAATGCATATGATCAAAAAAAATTGATGAGGTACCAGTCCAAGCTGGTAAGATACTCTTTGCGTTTCTAGAGAGCATGCGAACTTTCGAATAGGTGGCGGACTGAAAAATGAATCATTAGTTATTTTCGGTAAGACATTTTCAATGTGGGCCGTTAAGAAAAATTATTATTAAACATGTAATAGGGTTCTTCATTCACTCAAATGCACATTATTTTCATTTTTCAGGTGCATTTACTGTACTACCGTAACCTTGAGCTAGCGCTCATTAGTTTCAAGATTTATAAGTTTGTTCATGCAGACACAGGAATTTGAAGCTATTCGTTCGTTTCGCGTTCTAGAACTCAGCTCATCTAGCACTCGGCGCGCGCTCTAGGATATGGTTTATTAAAAACTGTACTCACGCTCTAGGACTTCGACTGATCATGTTGAAGGGTAAAGGAAAACGGATTATATGAAGAAAATAACTTTTGAAAACACTCACATTTTACCGCTGCAATCTTCAGGGTATATGATTGGTGTTCTCTCTTCCATGTCGAAGCTGAAAAACAAATCCATAAATGTTCATAATGTTGTAGTGTATTAATGAGGATAACATGAAGAGTTTGTATGAATCTGGAACATTTCTTAAATTTATAAGGTTTTTAATGAAAAAAAAACGAGTCGAAAGGTTGAAATTAGCTCAGCTTACATTTCCAGATTCATGCCTTCTCATTTTCTTTTAAAAAACCAAGTTATGGTGCAATCTTTAGAGGAAAAAGAAGATGTTGTAAGCAAAATCTTGATATTCATTCAATTTAATTCAAATTAATTTAATTTATTGATGGATAGAAATACAGAAAAATGACTGGAAGTCAGGTAAGGTCCCTCACGAGACTAAACTTGATAAGTAAAACCGGATATCACGAATAGAGTAGCAAAATAGCATCTTGCGTTGGGAAGGGGAGAGAGAATAGAGAAACTATCAAAATAAAAATATTTCTCGATGAAAACATTCAATAGTAAGAAAAGAAAACTTTTGAAGAACTGAATTTCGGGAAATCATTTGCGATCAAAAGTTAAAAATGCTTAGAATCATCGAATTGAACAGGAAGATAAGGAATAGAACTTGAGAACTGGATTCGAAGTTCTATAAGAAGAGAAGAAAAGAAAAACATGGCATGAACGTCATTTTCCAGACTCTAATTACACCAATAATGCGTTTAAAATATACTTGTCCTCAGGAAAAATACAAGTTGGGGAAAATAATAAAAACATCAGAATGGAATTTTCCGAATAACGGAATAATAAGTACTATTTTAGATTGAACGCCTCAATTGACTAATTCAAAACCAAGAAACAGAAAATTTTTTCAACTTTGTACAAGTACAAAAAGCGAAAGTCATGTTAATATTGACGTAAATTGTAGAACTGAACATTAGTTCGTATGTACAGCTCCGAACAAGCAATTGATCCCACCGTGTCGTCGTATCCACAATCACTGAGCTATGCAGATTTGGGAATGACAACGTAGTCGAAAGAATCAATATTGCCGTTTCTCCCAGCAATACACGTTTCCTCGATTTTTCAGAACTTGGAGGGAAGACTAATTCAGAGCCACGACTGTTTTTTTACTTATTTTTTCATCAAACAATCTGGATCATTTCAGCTCTTCATACTTTTTCTCTCGCTTCCACGTGTTTTGAGACTGTGGATTATGGACTCGAACTGAATGAAAATCGTCGTGTTTCCTGTGACCAACTTTTTGATTGTATAATATTTCTTTTTCTTCGATAGTCCATTCCATCATCTTCTTTGCATCCTTTCCTCAGTTAGCAGTGATGTTCCTCAATCGTGTATTCCGTCAAAAGCTATTAATTTTGATAGAAAATTATTGTCACAGTGAGGCCATATTCCGTTTTTTGTTCCGCTCTCAGCTTGGGCGCTTATTACTGTTGGGAAGAACATGTCATTACGGGACATGTTGGAGAGTATGCCGTTATCGATTTCACATGCCAAGTTAACATTGCGGAACTATGAGAAATATCAAACGAAATCTTTTCGAATATTATGGTACAAAAAGTGAAGTTTCAAATTGAAAGAAAATACAGAAATGGTCGAGAAAAAGAGTGCCAAAAACGTTGAATGCGCTATTACCAATTTTAAACCATTGCAGTGCGGTGGAGCGCGCATTCTACACATGCCAAAGGCACAGTTAAAACGTGCGCGTTGCGGTTTTCAATAAGGAAAGAGGCTCGACAATAGAAGTGAGGGAACTGACTGTTTAAGTAGAAATAGTTGGCAACCGGAATGAAAATATCAGATGATTTTTGTTTTGAATTACAGGGAAGTTCCGAAAATTTCATTTTCAATACCTCAATGTGCACGAATTCGTCATATTTTAATCTTTCAAGATTTTCAATGTCAGAACATTTTTTATTATCCAGATTTCGTCTATGATATTTGATGTGATCACATTAGAATCTTCCGTGTAATTACAATTTTTTGTGAAGATAGTATCAGCCCAAACCAATCCAGCAGTTGACTGCAATTGTGTTCATTGTATTTTCACCCAGTCCTGTGAAGGAAAGGGCGTCCATGTTTCTATTTAGCTTTTTGTTTTTCTTCTGTATTGATATTACTCTTTACCAATTATTAGTTTCCCTTTCGAGAAAAAAATTCTTCGTTTATTTTCACCCAGTCCTGTGAAGGAAAGGGCGCCCAAAAATTGTACGACGGGTCTTCATTAAGGCCCTGAAGTGTTATAGATTTAACGTTCTTGGCATCCAAATGCAAGAAGGTCATTCAGCGACTGTCCCGACACTTGCCGGGTTCCGCCGGCCGCTATGTAATGCACGCAGTGTGACTCCGCCCTCTCTCCTCTCCCTTCCGATCATCGAAGAAAAAAAACGGTTTTGAGAAAGGGAGCAAATTTAGAGTTAAATGATTTTTTCAAAGTTTTTCCAACGGAATATGATATAATGTTAAAAATGACAAAAGTTGACGTTAATTTCTTGGAAAACGGTTGTTAACAAGCACAGTTGAGCGACATATAGAGATGAAACAAGAAATTACATCTAAAAATCACACACGTTTAGTTTGTGACCGCATTTTTCATTACTAATTAGGTCAATAACGCAGATAGGTTTTCCATGAATTTTGTAGTCTGAAAAATATTTTTTCAAGTAGTTTTCAAAACAAAGAAACCGATAGTGCCTCATTGTCACGTTGTGACGCTTTTCTAGTTGATTTTTCACATCTGATTTCCCGAGGAAAACTTAACAATTTTACGTTGAGCAACAAATAAGCTCTAATTTCAGACTGTGTCAAAATATTAACTCGCAGAAAAAATTTAAATATTTATCCCAGATCGAACCAGAGAGAAGCTTTTTGAAGAAGATGAAAACAACACTTTTCCTTATTCAAATCCTTTAAGATTCGATCACATTTGATATTCCTAAATGTTTTTTTTTCAACTTTAGAGGGACAGGTAATTTTCGGCTTTGCAGTCTTGATTTCATATGTCACACGCGGGCATAGTCTTGACGGTGGTTCAAATTTCACCTGCATATTGTTTTGAAGATTCAATGTAATGAATTAATACAAATCGGTTTATCATCAAATGTTAACTTTAGACAATTATTATTACATTCTTGAATTACTTCTTCTCCACTTTTGAGTCCTTCAGATAACAAATCGCAACGTGGTGGTTCATTTTGTTGCACATTGAGCAAATTGTCGAAGTTCTTGGGCAGACAAACGACGTGTGATGACTGATGCAAACTAGACAGAGTTCCTTTTTGAACAGAATTTCGATTCTCTTCACGGTATCCACCACTTTGTCACAGTTTTCGGATTTGTGGAAGCTATTGCAAAAGATACAAAGTGGCATGTTGAGCAAGAACTCGGCTAACTGCTGTTCCTTTCTCATAGGTGGGACTGATGACATCACTGCAACAAAATAGATGAAAAACATTGATCCAGTTGAGTTTCAGAAAAATTTACTCAGGTTTCAGGAAAAAGCGGATAAAAGGTGATCACCTGTGTACTTCTTTTACAAACCATGGGTAAGAAGGAAAACGAAGAAAGTGAAACAAAAATGTGAACAGTTGCGACGGCATGAGAGATAAAAAGAATAAAAACATGATGGACATTGGAAAACCATTTCATATTGTTGAAAATACCACTTTACAGCATTTTCAGAATATTAAGTAGGTTGATTTCGCAAATAAAACGGTTTTTATTGATTGAGTCACGAAGAAATGCAAATCGTTTTGATGATTTGCAAAAACATGATGAAAGCAAGGGGTTGCTAGCTTTAGTAATTGGAGGAGCACAATGAAATATGAATTCTTTCCATTTTTGAGAAAAAATCATCACACTTAAATCCATGAAAAGAACACATCAACTGACATACATGTCGTTCTATGACAAAAAATTAACACACAGCCGCCAAATTTGCATTTTCTATCCACCAAGCCAATTACTTTGGTTTTCAATACACTGCCTTTGCTTTCTCACATTCTATATAACCGAGGCAAAAGACCGTCAATTCGATTTTCTGAACACGTACCCTTTCTCTACCTTGTAACTTACCGTATGTAATTTACAAATTTGTGAATCCATTTGCACGTGTTACCTGCGTAATTTGTACTGATCGAATTTCAAGCAACTTCTTTTTTCTTTCTCTTTCAGACATCCAACTTTTTTCTGTTTTGTACTCTCCGGTTTTTTTTTCATGTTTCTATTTAGCTTTTCGTTTTTCTTCTGTATTGATATC
Organism: Caenorhabditis latens; assembly: GCA_002259235.3. NCBI lineage: Eukaryota > Metazoa > Nematoda > Chromadorea > Rhabditida > Rhabditidae > Caenorhabditis > Caenorhabditis latens. The sequence continues at coordinate 13,470,638 of CM056097.1, read as the reverse complement.
ACTCTTTACCAATTATTATTTTCCCTTTCGAGAAAAAAATTCTTCGTTTATTTTCACCCAGTCCTGTGAAGGAAAGGGCGCCCAAAAATTGTACGACGGGTCTTAGTTAAGGCCCTGAAGTATTATTTAGAAATAACGTTCATGACATGAAGACGCGGGGAGGTCTATCTGTGTATGGACGGACACTTGCCGGGTTCCGCCGGCCGTTATGTTTTGTGTGGAGGTGGGCGGAGCAAGAACGAGAAGGCAAGGAGAAAGAAGGAGAAGAAAGACAGCTCTCGTGTTATTTCTGTTGCCTCAAGTTGAACATTCATATAAAAGCAATCTTGGAACATTTCTGAATTATCGAATGCTAGAAAACAATAGTTAAATGAATTTGTATTTCCATAAAGGCTTGTATAGCCTAGTTATACAGGCAAATTTCACTAGTAAAAGCAAAAATCGCGATTTCTTCATATTTAACAGCAGACATTTTGTCATCTTGGAAAACGTTTTCTCGCGCATACGAAAAAACCTACAAATATTTTAAAAACGTATTTATTCTGAATAATTTATATATAATTGAAGAAATACGGGACTGAAAAATGTTTATTTCAAAAATTATGGCAACTAACGCATGGGAAAAAAAGTCAATAAAAAATAGTCCCATAAAATAGATTATAGGATGCAAAAAAAATTTTTTGCTCAAATAAATTGCAGTCATCGTTTCGATATTCATATTTAGAACTTTCTGAAATGAAGTTACCTGAAAGTTTGAGGCTGTATAGTATATCAAATAACCACCTCTAGGTGTGCCTAACTTCATCCATTCTGGGAGATTCCATGTCGTCTTATCAATTTCATTTTTAATTTGGATTTTCTTCATTCGGTTGTATTCCTCAGTGTCTCCCCACAATTTTCATTTATCAAACGTCGAGTCGTGAAGAATTCTCTGAAAAGTATGATTTTTCAGAATAAATTCTTGGCAGACAGAAATTATTTGCTTGTCACCAAAGTTTTTCTTGTTTTGAACAGACTTGCGACGGCAAGGGCCGAGACTGTAGGTTTCAGAAGTTATTGAGAAATATACTTGGGCAAAACTTTGGATTATATTCAGTACATTTTTTTTGCAAAAAATTGTAAGGGAAAAAGTACAATGTTTATATTCCAAGTCTCAGCAAGTCTTGCTTTAATCTCTTGGACAGTTTTCTGATTATACACATTTTTTCTTGCTGGCGAAATCGTTTCATTGCGGTAGAACTGCATTTATGTGACGGATTTTTGTTGGCTTGTTTTGCAGACTATTACAAAACAGACCAGTAATGTATCGTGGACTGGTGGAAGCTAAAATACATTCCATGTTAGTCAGTTTTTATTCAAAACTGCTAAGCAATTTTCATATTCACAAATTTTTCACTTGAACCAGATATTGTTTCAATGATTTAATATTTTTCAATTTTCGGCGGAAACAATTAAATTCTAATACCTCCAGTGATTCATATCCATTTCCGAAAAAAATTATACTACTTCCTGAATTCTATTTTTTCAATTTCCTGGATCTCCATACCCATTTTTCCTCAATTCCCATTTACCCTTATCGGGATGCACTCTTCATTCCACAAAGGGGTTGTATCTAAAATTTCAAATTCTATCATTTTTCAAATGTTCTCTTAGAATTGTGCGCTAATGAGATTTCAAGCATTTGTCTCGCGTCACGCGATCTCTATCCCCATCAACCGAAAAAATCTGCTAATTCAGTCAGCAAACCGAAAATCTCTTCAGAATCGCTGCTTTCTTTTTCTGAGCTCTTTTTCTCTCTGCTCATTTTCATTTTTATCTTCCAAGATTTCGTATTATTATATGAACTGGTTTTAGATGCATAAATGGTGCTTTTTAGCAATATTTTTTTTTTGGGATAGCCTGTCAAATACATGTCCGGTCTGTGATGACAACTCTTTTTTCCTTATCCGTCCTTCGTTCTTCTTTTCTGCTCTTTGCCATTTCCGCCTTCTCATCACTCATCTTTTTCCAAACATTCCGTGACGGATTGATGTCACAAAAGTCTACAAATAAACTTGTGCCACCGAGTGAATACGCGACAAACGAAGCAAGTGTTGTAAGAAAATAAGGGGAAGCAGTCCCGAATTGGTTCAATCGGACCTCCTTTGCTGGCCAAAATACACTTGTTGTCGTCATCATCTCTGACGCTTCCTCTTCTTCATCTTCGAAAATCTGATACTTGCCTACTCCGCCCACCCTTGATGTTTCCAACTTTTCAGTTTCATGTTTTATCTCATTAGGAGATGTTTTCTCATATAACGTCTTTTCTTTTTTGGTTTCCAATTACAGCAAGTCTCATTTTTCAGACCGGCATGGAATGGCATGATACCTGCAGATAGTCCATGTAATAAGTTCATTGTCGAAGTAAGTGAAGTTAGATAAGAATATGAATTCTGAATGTGAAAGTGTTTTTCTTATCGTATGAAATAAGAGAAAGTTGCTTCTTCAAAGTTGTTTTCGAAAAAATCGATGTAGTATCCGTTGCTGAAAACTTTATACTTGTTTGTTTATCATCTGGCCGAGTGTTTTTCAAAAACTGGGACGCATGAGATAAATTTTCTTGTATTTTCACGTATCAAGTGCATGAAAATGTTTTTCAAATATTTCGAGAAATTCTTTTTAAAAAACTCAACCTGATATCTTGATTTGCCTCAAAAACATCAGTTTTTTCTTTCCTGTTACTATTATTTTTTCCATATCAAATTGACCTATAATCAAGTATCTTCTGGATTCAAAGACCATCCAACACTTTATATATTATTCTGTGCAGAAGATCATGTACTCCATTTAAATGAGTCAGACAGAATTTGGAAAAAGATCCAGCCATGTCTTTTTTCGATTTTACATTCTGCTCACACAAATTTGTTGAGTAGCCTGAAAAGCTACTGAAAAAAAGACAAACCATTGTACCTTGTTGTTGATGATCAATCAGTTAATCTGTGTTTTCCTATAGGAACACTTATTTTCTCAACTTTTTCTCTAATATACCTATTCATTTTTACCAAACTATTCATAACATAAAATCATAATCCTAGAGATCATATATATTCAATTGACAACTTCCTCATCAGATTACTCTTAGTGCTCCCTTGCACCAATTTCTTGTTCAAACTACTTTAATATTTCCGGTGAGATAAACATTCGGAATGCGCATCAACCGAGCAAACCACACCACAAGCTTTCCTTCTCAGTTTTTGATATCTCGATACTTTGATTCCAGATGGAAACGACTACTGAGCTAGTTGACACCACTGACCACTCCATCTATGGTCTTGTCGTGTTCCTCGTCATTCTTATTTTCTTTGCCTCACTCACTACTGGACTCATTTTATGTCTGCTCAAAATATGGTGTACATTCCACGAACAACGACGTAACTCTACTTTCGACCAGGTGAACTTTTTTTTGACGTTAACATCCAGACAAGAAGAAAAACAACCATATACATATTATAGAGAACCCGTCGGTCTATAATCAGAAGCTCGCCCAACTTTGATGATAGTGACGACGAGTCGGAAACTCAAACCACGTTAAGCAAACGACGTTTCTGTGAGTTGCCATTGCTTGCAAATGAATACTTTTATCAGTACAATTTTAGCGCAACGTTTGATGAGCTACGTCACTAAAACTCTCGATAAACGAGAAACCACAAAGGAAACAATCAAAACCGATGTAAGAGACAGATTTGTTCGGCAGAAATTTGCATATGCATGTTTCAGATTGAACAACCACAAATTCACGGAAGAACCGGTAGTGTTAGTAGTCGTCGCTTGCCTGCTATTAATGTAGAACCAGTAAGGGGATGAAATCGAGCGTTTCGAATTGTAAACTTTTGATTTTCAGACATCTGATGTTATGGAAACATTGATGAAAGACTTGGAAGGTATTCCAAGTTTGAGGAATAATTACGAAGATAACGATCCAGCTAATGTCATTGATGTTTAATAATTTTGAATAATGATCGGATACTTATTTTCTAATAAATTGTCTATTTTTCAAAATGTACGTCAATTTTATTTCACTGCGAACTTGACGTTTTCTAAATCGCTCTTTTTTCAAGTTGATGTTTTCAAATATACTTCACTACAAGACCTTCCATTTCTCACAAGCTTCCAGCAAACCTGGTAACCTGCACGTTCTTCAACAGTTTTTTTGTGATAGCTCCATTTATTTGCTCATAAAAATCTAAAAGGGACTAAAAACAACGGTATAATTCTGGCTATCACGGGAGGACAATGCGCGTCAATATAAGTGAATTTTCACAACAATCGGGCTTATAATGTAAAAAATAAACTAACATAGAATCTGTTGAATTTCAAATCTATGACGAGAATTAAATATCACTTGTGGGGGTTGGCGAAGAGAAGAATACAAATCGCATGAAGAACATGCTAATATATTGCTATGTAGCTAGAAAATATAAAACAATTGTGGAATAAAAATGACTTAAAAAAGAAGTCAAACGAAGAGTATCGCAGGGAATGGAATGAAGTGACAAAGCTAGTGTACAATCGGTTCCAAATCTGCTTATTCCTTGGCTCCTCCACGTGGGTAGTACTTCTCGAGAGTGCTCTCTGGGATACGTTTAAGCATTTCACGTGGGAAGATACGGAGGAGTTGCCATCCGATGTCAAGGGATTCGAAGACGGTACGGTTCTCGTAGTGTCCTGTAAAATAGTTTTTTATTTATCTGTAACTGGTGCAGTAGAATGTTACCTTGGGCAATGAAGTTCTTCTCGAATTTGACGAGGAATTCAAGGTAGAGCAAGTCATCAGAAGACAAGGCTTCCTCTCCGACGACGGCCTTCATGGCTTGTACGTCCTTTCCGATAGCGTAACAAGCGTAGAGCTGGTTAGAAACATCAGAATGGTCTTCTCTTGTCATGCCCTCTCCAATAGCGGACTTCATGAGACGGGAAAGAGATGGGAGTACGTTGATTGGTGGGTGGATAAGACGATTGTGGAGTTGACGATCAACGTAGATTTGTCCCTCAGTAATGTATCCAGTCAAATCTGGGATAGGGTGAGTAATATCGTCATTTGGCATAGTAAGAATTGGAATCTGGGTAATGGATCCATCTCTTCCTTCGACACGACCGGCACGCTCGTAGATAGTAGCCAAATCAGTGTACATGTATCCGGGGAAACCACGACGTCCGGGCACTTCTTCACGAGCAGCGGAGACCTCACGAAGAGCTTCAGCGTATGAGGACATGTCAGTCAAGACGACAAGCACGTGTTTCTCGCATTGGTAGGCAAGGAATTCGGCGGCGGTCAAGGCAATACGTGGGGTAATGATACGTTCGATGGTTGGATCGTTAGCCAAGTTAAGGAAGAGGCACACATTCTCCATGGATCCGTTCTCTTCGAAATCCTGCTTGAAGAAACGAGCAGTTTCCATGTTAACTCCCATAGCAGCGAAGACAATAGCGAAGTTGGTTTGCTCATGTGGCTTGTCTGGAAGTTGGACGAGACCTCCTTGACGTACAATCTGGGCGGCAATTTCGTTGTGAGGAAGACCGGCAGCGGAGAAAATTGGGATTTTCTGAAAAGTTTAAAATTATTGATAAGCGCCATCCGGCGGAGATATTTACCTGTCCACGGGCAATGGAGTTCATGACGTCGATAGCGGAGATTCCGGTTTGGATCATTTCCTCTGGGTAGATACGGGACCATGGGTTGATTGGCTGTCCGTTGATATCCAAGAAATCCTCAGCAAGAACTGGTGGTCCCTTGTCAATTGGCTTTCCGGATCCGTTGAAAATACGTCCAAGCATATCCTCAGAGACTGGAGTACGCAAAATATCTCCGGTGAACTCGCAAATGGTGTTCTTGGCATCAATTCCAGAGGTTCCTTCGAAAACCTGTGAAAACCAAAGATGAATCTTCTCGTTTGAAGTTATTACTTTTTGCTTCTTCTGTAAAATTCAAAATTTCACTAACCTGGACGACAGCCTTGTTCTTGGTGATTTCAAGAACCTGTCCGGAACGCTTGGTGCCGTCTGGAAGGGTGATCTTGACGATCTCAGAGAACTGAGGGAATTTCACATCGTTGAGGATGACAAGTGGTCCGTTGACTCCAGATACGGTTTGGTAGATGAGTCTTGGGTTGGTATTGTAGTTACGGATGATAGCGGCCTTATGCCCAGTGATTGTGTGGTTGACGTCAACAGCGGCCATTCCTGGAATTTTTTAAACTGTTTTTCGAGTTATTCTGAATTAAAAGAAGAAGAAAACCACAAGAAGGAGGTAGAATACAGGCGGATAACAACATAAAAGACTGCTTGCCGCCTGTTTTCTACCGGAGTGCGCACTAAAACTGAGCAGGTGTCGAATGAATGAATGACATGATGGCAACGAGCGGTAATATCTGTCACTAATAATATACAGAGAGACCAATAGACCAATGGTCTTTCACCGCGGTCGTGGCCGAGGCAGTAGTCTCAGGCAAATCGCCGCAAGACCCACTTTTGTATGTTATCGCTGTCTGCGTGCATCTCTCGTCTTTACTCTCGTAGTCTGCACTCTACTGACCTTTTGTCGCAGACGAAATACAACATGGTCACATAGAAAAATGGAGAGACGCGAGAGAAAAATGCGAATCTCTCGCGTGGAAAGACGGGGAGGCACACAAGGTCGCCTCTCGCAGTGAGACGTCGGCCGCTGGGCGAGTGGTGGGTATATAAACACCCGCTATTCTCTCATTCTTGTTCTTCCGAGAACATATACTAAAATTGGAACAATACAGAGAAGATTAGCATGGCCCCTGCGCAAGGATGACACGCAAATTCGTGAAGCGTTCCAAATTTTTTTTGAAATTTGGTGTGAATTATCATTAACAAGTTTAGTATTAGATAAGTATGAATTTGGAGCAAAATATTGTTTCAGAAATAGAAAACTCGCAATCGTAAAAAAAAGAAAAATTACAAGTCCCATTCAAAGTGAAAAATAATAAATTGTCCAAAGAAAAAACAAAAATAAAGTCGAATGTACACACACACACTACGAAACTGAATGTAACCTAGTAACACACCGACGTGGGCTCTTGAAAAAAGACACTCCACTCTCCATATTCGTATCCGAGATGAAGAAAAAAAAAGAAGAAATAGAAATAGAAAAAATAACGTTCAGTACCTTAGTTTCCGTCTGTGAGTCTAATCCGTTTCGCCGAGTTCAGCCCTCGAGCCGTCTTTTCAAACGCTCGGTCCCTGTGTCTCTCGCGATTATTCCTCATTTTCAACCGAAGACGCCAACATTTCTCTCCCATTTCTTGCCCGGCTTTGCACTTCAATTATAATTTATTGGGAATTTTTTGATAGACACTTATTGACTGAATTTATGAGGTCAACTCGAAAGCCCGCGCATATTGCACCGCATAAGTAGAATTTTTCTCACCACACAGACAGTAGCTGGATTAAAATCTGCAACCTATACATCCAGTGTTTCTTCAAACATTAAACATTACAATTCTGGAAATCAGAATACTTTTAATTTTAGAGTTGTGTAGAAGCAGGTGGAAAGAAAATCCGGTGTTTGTTTTCCTTTTCGACGCCCGTGCAAAAAAACTCCACATGTGTCCGTCAAAGTGAATAATGTTAACTTGAAAAATTTTTGGAAGCAGGAAAACAGTAGTTTATTTTTGATTTGTGTTTCTTCTTTCTCCCAAAAGTTCTTTGTTCTTCTCACCTGATTTTTAGATTCCTGAGTATATCTTATTTCAGCAAACACCGGTTACATGTTCAGAATAATTTATAAGGTCTAGTGCGACATGAGCGCACACTGACATGAACACTATTTTCTAGCAGACTTTCTTCATACATTTTCCTCCGCAACCTTGCTCTGGTTGAACAAAATGAAAAGCATCAAGAGCATGTGTCGTCATTCTTAAATTGAAATTCTTCACTCATCTCTTTCATACTTCCTGCGTCTATTGGATTGTGTTAACACTCCAATATCAAATAGTCGCAAAAGTAAGGGAAAGAAAAGCGGAAAGAAGGAGAAGATACAAAACGGTGGACAAAAACCTCTCTCTCCCTCTTGTCACCTACTTTTGTGTGCACATAATAGATAGAGAAACAACACGTTCGATAGTTCCCACCATTTTTTTTTGTTTCTCATTCTTCTTTTTATTCTTCATCTTTTCATTTTACCTTCTTCCTTCTCATAATAAAAAATTACGAAAAGTTTCGAAAAACAAGTGATCTCATGCTACCAGAATGTGTTTGCGTTCTTGCTTAGACATCATTTCATGGAGTAAGACGCAGATGTTGTCGTAGTAAGGTTATCCTCTTTCTGTTGTCTTCATTTGACTGGGAGCTCTCTTGATGTTCATGCTCTTCTGTGAGAGGGCATTCTCTGCTCGGGCCTCATTTATTTCATTTCTTTCGTTTAGATATACGGCGCTCACATATCCAAAAAAGCTCCTTTTTTACGAAGGAGTTTGAAGAAGTGCTTCATAGAACTTTGTTATATAAACTAATGTGCTCACAACAACTTGGAATCCTGAGTTGAAAGAAGGTGACATCAATGTGAGTTCAAAATGAGTTTACCCTTTTTGAGATGAGTTCAAAAAACCTAATTACCTCATTCGAAGTTAAGCATTTTTCGTTTCTGTGAGATATGCTCTCCGTCATAAACTTTTTTCGGGTCTCGTATCTAGTGCTTTGTATGAATAAATTTTTTCTGAGAATCCATCCCAACAAAAAAAAACAGTTTCATTGAATCAATTTTTTCAAATTCCCTAAAAAGTCACTGCTCGAAAGAAGCACTTTATGGCGTAATCGGGGTACCCTTGAAAATTGGGAATGCACTCTACATAATTGCTTGTTTCGTTCCATCCAACACAGAGAACGTAATTGAAGATCGTTCGAGGAATGGTGATTAAAATTCGCGCTTTTTAACCCCTCAAATCGTATAGGTTTTATGAGTTCCCTTTTCACGTTTTTTTCCGAAATAATGAAATCCATTTCTCTTCTACATTCACTTGTTGTCAAATGAAAACTCCATGTAGTCATTATGATTATAACTTTTTGACACAAGTAGTGCCGATAAATTTGCCATAAAGTCAACGACTGCTCGTTTTTTTTTGAACTTTACAGTTTGTGAAGATAAGAAAACTTTAATTATTTTCTCTCTCCGTCTATAAAAACGGCATGGGTCCGGTCATGCTCTGACAGTCTGCGTTTTAGTTCCAAATGTTTTTATCAGCAAGTAATAAAGAGAAGCACAATTCCGTGGAACATTTTTTCCGATTTGTTGAGTGTTACCCGCAGAATTTTACAATCTGTTATATTTTCTGACAAAAGTCTCTGAGATGAAAAAATATGTATCTCTACACAATTGTGGAATCACTGTGTTTTGTTTTCGAATTATTTCAAGAAACTAATTGTATGTTCTGAAATATCCATCGATTTATATACTATTTGACACCTTGTGGGAATCAACAACCAACCTATTTGTCATTTGTCAAATTTTCGTTCGTTTCATGTTTTTTGGTTTCTTTGAATATAGCAACAGTTAACTCGTAGCCAATGGAGCAAAAAACATCAAATATATTTTTGTTTATTGGAAATTTTGTACATTTTCTAGAATCTGGTAGCTTTGTCCTTCTGACACTGTTGTTCTGTTCTCTTTTTCAAATGTTCCGGTCATATTATCTTCTGATTGTTTATCAAAAACCATGCCCTGCTAACATTTCGAGGACATCGTTTTCTGAGAGAAAAAGTGTCGGAAAAGCATATTTCTCAGATTTCAAGCCCCTCTGGTTTTGTGAGACGCTTCTCATCAGGTCAAATTATAAAGTTGTGTGTATGATGTCATTGCGCATAAGACGGCCCTCATAGAAGAAATCATATTGCACACGTTAACCTACTCGCTTGACACTCTTGGGCCAACGGGAGTATCAAGCTACCTGCGTCTCGCTCATACTCTTTCTTCTATCGAAAGTGTATCCTCCGCCCCTTAGTTGAGTAGACCATTTCATTCAATCTGTGGTTCCTAGTAGGTACTCAGCAGGCTTTGCTTTTCATTGGTTGTCCTTTCCTTTGTGATTTGAAAATCCAGGTTCAATTTAATGTAATTTTCAGGTAAACCAAGTATGTCAATATCAAATCCAAGAACATCCACGGATAGATTAGATACAGAACACAAAGCTTTGCTTATCGACAAAACGGATAGTCAAAAAGTTAGTTTAGAAAAAAATTTCGAAGAAAAGTAACAAACTTTCTTGTTGAATTTACATCAGTAACTTTTGAAGGTTTTTTGAAATTACAACGAATTACCATCCAGCTTTTTCTTTAGTCTCAATACAAAATTCAAAAGGAATGGTGGTATTTTCCAAACAAAAAACCTAACCATCTGTCCTATTCAATAGTTTCCGCTCATTTCACCGCATTAAAAATCATTCAAATTACACCTGAGGTTTCCCAGGTGTTCTTTTCTTCATTCATAAAACCAATGATTCAAACCATACAATACAAAAAACCCTATTATTCTTTCAGAAACGTGAGGATGGTCACAAAAATACACCAATTAGGAAACAAAGCAGATTGGATGGAGTCGAAGGGTTTCATCCAAGCTCAGAAGACAAAGCGGGCTTTTTCAGTAGTGTCATTTTTTCGTATGTTGGAGTTTATTGGTGGAGGACGAGGAACGCAACAACAGATGCAGAATTGTTGGAGAAACCATCAAAGAAGATCACAGCCGTATATGCCGCATCGCGATTAGAGAAGTTAGTTATTTTATTACATCACATGGAAATGCAGAACGTTTCGGTCACAGGCAGATAATTAGTTTAAAAATAAATTGAAATGATGTTCCAATCAGTAGAAGTTCCTCACGTCTACCATATCCCATTTTTTTCAAAAACATTTTTAAAAACCATTTCAGTGCATGGAGCTCAAACGGATCTCCAAATAGGCATTTTTTGTCAGCTGTATGGGATGCAACCAAAGTCAGTGTCATTCTTCACGCCATTCTATTGTGTCTTGAAGAGCTCACTCGTGTCGCTCAACCACTACTTCTCCGACAGTTGATGAGTTATTATGAAATTCAAGACAAAGAAGATTTTCTGTATTGGCCAGCAATGTTTGGTAAGTGCTTGGTAGATAATTCACGTGCTTCATTAGTATATTTTGCAGTTGCTCTTCTGATATCCCTGCTGTCATTCGTCACTGTAGTCATTCACCATCCCTATTTTCATGGATTGCTGAACGTTGGAAATCACATGAGAGTCGGTACAGGAGTTCTGCTCTACAAAAAAGCACTACGACTGTCATTAGCCTCTCTCGCTGATACAAACAGTGGTCAACTTATTCAACTTCTCAACACGGATGCAGCAAAACTGGAGCAAGCATTTCTCTTTGCTCACTACGTTTGGCTCTGTCCTCTGCTCATGTTTTTCTACGGGTTTATACTTTGGTTCTACTTTGGATTTTGTTGCTTAGTCGGATTCTTGGTGATGATGATCATTGTCACATTCCAAGTACATTATTCGTATCAACTCGGAGTAAACAGACGAAATATTGGAGATCGAATGGATGCGAGATTGAAAGTCATGAGTGAAATTATAAACGGGATGAAAGTAGTCAAAATGCTTGTTTGGGAGGACAACTTCGCTGCAAAAATTAAAGACCTGAGAGAGTGAGTCAACATTTTAATTGATCACGGATAGAACTTTTGATCTTTTAGAAATGAGATTGGTGCCGTTGGAAAATCTGCATTCTACTCTTCAATGGTCATGGGAATATACTTCGTATCCGCGAAAATTGGTCTCTTCGTTTACATCTTTTCATGTTTGTACTTTGACGAAGACCTTACAACCAAAGGAGTTTTTGCAGCAGTTAGTGGCTACAAATGTAATAGATGACTAATAATAATTGGTCTATTATTTACAGTCTGCCCTCTACAACTCGGTTCGTTTGCCATTTGCTCTGTTTTTGCCACTCGGACTGCTTTTTGGAAGAGAACTGATTTCCACAAGTCGCCGGATCAATTTCTTCTTTCGACTGCAAGAGTTTTCACGATACACTATTGTCACCGAGTTAGAGACAGAAGCCGAAATATTGAAGAATGAGAATGATAAGCTAGCGTTGAATGCACTTCAGACACACCCATCATGGGTTCTGGATGCCAGTGAGACAAATAATCCAAACATTCAACTAACTGATGTCACATCTGTCTGGTATGACAAAGTTGAACAAAGAGAGAAACAGTCGAAGAGAGATGAAGAATGCGAAAAAAATGACGATCCCGCTCTCCACGTGGTCTACGCAATCCAGGATTTCACACAAAGTTTCAAATCAGGAGAATGTTACGGAGTGATAGGATCAGTGGGTAGTGGAAAATCATCCCTACTACTCACAATTTTGTCGGAAGCTCGTATGTCAAAAGGAAATGTTGAAGTTCATGGATCAATTGCTTATTGTGCTCAAGAGCCATGGATTTTTACTGGAACAGTGAGAGAAAACATTTTGTTTGGCAATAACTATGACAGGGAGAGATACCATAACGCTCTGGATCTTTGTCTTCTCCGACCAGATTTCCGACAACTTTCGAATGGAGACATGACTGTTGTTGGTGATAATGGATCAACACTTTCTGGAGGTCAAAGGGCAAGAATTGCTCTTGCTCGAGCTGTTTATGCTGATGCTGATATTTATCTTCTTGATGACCCACTTTCCGCCGTTGATGCCCATGTCGGAAGAAAACTATATGAGAAGTAAGTTTATGTTTTATTCCTGAAAAGTCCCCGGTGCATTACAAATTCTGACAAATTTCTATCCCTCTGCAAATCATTATTTTTCAGTCTCATTCGTGGATTCTTATCGGATAAGCTCGTTGTCCTTGTCACTCATCAAATTCACTTCCTGAGCACATTAAACTCGGTGATCCTGATGAAAAACAACAGGATGATCTCAATCGGAACACTTGATGAACTAAAAACAAATTTTTCTGAAGAGTTCATCAGCCTGCAGTCATCGGCCGCAGACGACAAAAATGATGATGAATTGTATAACGAAGGCTCACCATCGTCTCCACCTCCTTCACCTTTGGAGAAGAAACAAATTATGTTTGAAAAAGATGAAGAAGTTGTGAATGATATCAAAAAACGGTCGCTGGAAAGAGAAGTTTCAACAGTGAAACAGATAACTGAATCGAATTTGGAGTCAAGAAACTCTGGAAGTATTTCCTGGTCGGTGTACTGGAAGTATACACGAGCAGTGATTGATCCGTTAAAGTTTGGAATCTGTCTCATTATTTGTGTTTTGGTGACACAGTTCATGAATAATTTTGTGGACTGGTGGCTCAACAAATGGTAATTTACTAATCTAAGATAACTAAGATTTATAGATATTTTGTATTACAGGTTAGTCGATCTGGACGAATGGAATGCAAACAACAGCACAACAAAAGGAGAATTCATTAGAGACATTGATATACTCGGCTACCACTATCAAATGTCATTCCGAACATACGAAGTGACATTCGTTGTTAGCACCGTTGTTATGTCTTTTCTTGGAGTCATTCGGTCGGTTTGGTTCAGAAATGCTCAGCTGAATGCATCACGTGTCCTCCACAACCTCATGTTCAACTGTCTTCTAAACACCCAAGCGGAGTTCTTCGATCGTAACTCGGAAGGTGAGAACTGAGCTGGTTAAGTTAGCTTATTTTAATGTTTTAGGTGCAATACTAAACCGTTTCTCAAAAGATATTGGTCTCACTGACGATATGTTGGCTTTTACATATTTCGAATTTGTTTTTGTAAGTTTTCATGATCACAAACTGCAATTATGTTATCAAATTACAGGGCGGGTTGACGTTCCTCGGTATCGTTGGACTTGTTTCAATGGTAAGACCAGTGGTCATTATCGCTTGCACTTTTATTACCATTGGATTCTATTTCTGTCGGAAACTTTATGTGGTCAAGTCGAGAGAGCTAAAAAGAATTGAAGCAGCTGGTAAGATTGAAGTCAAATTTCCTTTTTAAATTAGTTTTTAGCTCGTTCTCCTCTAAATACAATAATCACGTCTACCATTCTTGGGTTGGCCACGATTAGAGCCTACAGAAAGGAAAATGAAATGATTGATAAGTTCTGTGCGCTTCATGTGAGTTCATTTTTCTAAAAATAGCAGATGCACATCTTTCCATCAGTTTTCGAATATTTTGAAATTCAATCAAATCTTCATTGAAACCACTTCAGGATGTGTACATGGCTGCATACAATATGGGTATCTTGTCGGCTCGTTGGTTCGGTATCTGCATCGACTTCTTGGTTTCGGTTTTCGTTTCGATCGTGGCTATTGTTGTTGTTTTACAATATGGTAGGTCAACATTTTTTCGCGGTATCTTATTTCACAACAATCGAGATTTATAGAAACGTTGACCGTTGGTGAAGTTGGATTGTGTCTTGTGTGCGCCGTCCAGCTGAGTGGATTCTTCTCGTGGATAATGCGGCAGAGTGCAGAATTGGAAAACGGAGTGAGTTTATTTTTTGTTGTTTCTCTTTTTAGCGCTGGGATTCCTCCGATTCATTCACCCTCCCACCTTCGCGTTCCCGATTCAGCTGACTATGCCTTTGCGGTGAAACATCATGATTTTAAAGAGTTTTGGTCAATGTTCAAGCGCGAACTCCCTTGATCAGACTATTCAAGTGGTTTGTCGCATTTTCCACACATCACAACAAACACAAATGGAATGTTTGCCCCGGCGCCAAATGAGCGACCCACCCGTAAATTTGCTCGGCCTTTTATTCTAAATGAATACAATGGGAAACGAATGTTGCAAAGGAAGACAATGCAAATAGGGGCATGATTCAAATTTGACACGTTCGTTTTTGCAGATGGTTTCTATCGAAAGAATTCTGGAATACACTGAACTCAAATCAGAAGAGGAGATGAGAAGACCACATGACAAGTATTTGGATGATGTATTGGAAAAGACATGGCCTTCCAAAGGACAGATTGAATTCGAAAACGTTAGGGTCAAATATGGAGACACTTATGTGCTCAATAATCTCAATTTTGTTATCTTCCAAGGACAAAAGGTAAGACGATTGTACAGAAAATATAATAGGAGTAATTTTCAATTCAATTCAGATCGGAGTAGTGGGTAGAACGGGTGCAGGAAAATCAACACTTCTCAAAGTATTGTTTGGTTTAAAAGAATACTGTGATGGACAAGTCAGAATTGATGATGTGGACTTGGATGGCATCAGTTTGAAGTTTCGGAGGAAAGGAATGTCGATTATTCCTCAGGAGCCTGTGATTTTCTCAGGGACAATCCGAGAGAATTTGGACCCATACAATGAGTATGATGACGCCACGTTGTGGGAGGCATTGGAGCAGGTAATATATAATGTTTATGAGAAAAATGACAAAACCGTGTCTTTTTGAGTGCGAGTTGAAGAATACGATTGTTAGAGAGAAAGGTCTCCACGTAGAACTCGGGCAACGTGGTGTCAGTTTGTCTGTCGGCCAACGTCAACTGTTCTGTCTCGCGCGGGCCATGATTCATCGATCTCGTATACTTGTGATTGACGAAGCTACTGCCAACGTGGATGGTGTGACTGATGCTTGTATTCAGAAGACAATTCGAAACTTCTTCAAAGATGCCACTATCATCACTGTTGCTCACCGCCTTCACACCATAATGAACACTGATATGATAATGGTAAGAGGGTTTGAAAGAGCAAACAAAGCTTATGTTCGCAACAACTTGCAGGTGTTCGAAAAGGGAGAGCTTGTTGAATTTGACAAACCGATAACCCTCCTCGACGATCAGAGTAGTCTGTTTGCCAAGATGGCTGCTCAGTCTGGAGCTGAAAACTTGGAATCATTACGCTCGGCGGCTGGGGCTTATGTTCTCGAAGATCGGAAAAGATTTGTTGAAGAAGAACAAGAAGACTGATAACCAATTTTCATTTCTGAGTTGAGCTCTTTAATACTAACTTATGTTTTTTTCCTGTTTTTTTTCTTTGACACTGTTTTTTATCAAAAAACTACACAGTATAGCACATCAATTGTTTAGCACTTCATTTTTCCTCATTTCACCAGATTCCCTTGTGTTATTTATTTCACTTTTATGCAATCTACCATTCCAACCAGACTGAAATTCCTCATTCACAAAAATTGAAATGATCTTGTTCTCGGATGCCAAATCACAACATTTGTTTCCGGACTCTCGTGATCCCTGTTCCTAATTTTCGTGTAGCTTTATATCCCAATGCATTTGACACTTCTCACGTAGTATTCTGTATCCGTTTTCAAGACAAGCCCCATATATTATATTTTTCATTTCATTTGTCCCTTTGATTTCTTTCCCCGACTCATTATTAAAACCATCAACTCTTGTTTTTTTCCTGTGTCTTGTGTTTGCTGCATCTCCAAAAAGCTCGCTGATCGTAGACGATTGTCTGATAAAAACTCGTCAAGAGACACAGACGAGTGTCCAGAAACGCTACGAAAAAGTCATCGGATGCCAAAAATGGCAATCTCAAGTGGACCCCCACTATCCGCTCTAATTAGGAATTGATCGAGCGACAAACGCGGCCTCTCAAGTGATTTGGCGGAGCCTTGGAACCAGGTGCGAATCGCGTTTTTGTCGGATTTTCAAGCACGCCCCATGTTGGTGCTCGAAAAAAAGACGGTCAGGTATATAAAGCACAGAGAACAGTAGAACAGAGCGCTCCGACCTCCCGCTAGCACCTGAGGCCAATTCAAAAACCGACCCGCACCTTTTCGTGCGTCGAGTGCTCTATTCAATTTGCACTCATCTGTGTTTTATTCTAAACATTCGATACACTCAGGTTGCAGTGACCTCCAAAAAAGTTTCCAAGCAAAGATTTCAACAAAGATTCTACTGAAGATGACACACCGTTTTCTACTCTTATTTCTAATATTCCCACTAGTTTTTGCTAGTTTAGAAGAAGTTGAATTGGATAGTGCTGAAATTGAAAAAGAAGTGGTAATTGTTTATGCCTTGTTGTTTTCTGTGTAGTACTTTAACTCTTGCAAAACATTCCACTATTGAAAACTTTCTTGTTTAGCCAGCTAGATTCCGATCCATCAAAAACTTTGGAAGCCATCAGGATGCCAGCAATCAGGCAGCTGAGGTAGCTGGATCCAACGAGGATAATACAGATGACCCTGAAGTCGCACCGAATACTCCCTATTTAATGGCAGATTCTTCTCTCGAACAAGAAGAAGAATGTGTTGCTCTACCGAACAGAACTAGAGTTCGCCCATCGTTTTTCCAGTGTAAAGATGGTACGGTTCTATATTTTATTGCAGTCATAAACTGAATTCTCTTAGATACTAAGTTTGAACTTCATGGTGGTGCCATTACCAATGGTAATGGAGATGATGCGTATCCCGTTTCATTCAACTCTCCCATTCGGATTTTCTTGGATATCACTAGTAGTTCAAACAAACGATTTGATAACTTGGGGGTTGAAGTATCAATCTTCAAGCGATCAACTGGCTGGTTCGGATGTGGGTGGATGTTTTTGCCAAGTTTTGGACTGCTGTAAGTAGTGTATCAAAATAAAATGTGAACATAAACACCTCATCACACCAAAAACACGATTTCAGAAGCAACTACGACATGTGTGACGACAATCCATCCTGCCCGGTGACCCCTGGACGTCAAGTTATTGAATTCGAGATTGATCCGACAAAGTTGTTTACCAATCTTTTCCGAATGATTCACTATGACTTGGTGGGTACTGACCATAAGGTAAACGCGATGGCCATTGTACTGGAGAGCCGTTGACGGACACTGAATGACAGTTTATATATTTGTATATTTCATATGATTGATTTCTCAAAACGATCTGTATTTCAGTCCGCATATCAATTGGTGGTACGTCTTCGAGATAACCGTGATCCATACCGAGAGTTATTGTGTGCCACGATTCAGACGAGAATCACCCTCTGAAATCCCCATGTTCCCACAAATAACTTATTTTCAAGATCACTAAGAACAGTATTCACTACCGATAACCGGGACGCAACTCATTAATTTATTCCTTCCCCATTTTTCTCCCCTGTGAAATCCAAACCAAGTGGTTTTCTTCTCTTCTTTCAATTGTTTTTGACTCTCTGTTACAGGTTATCAAAAAATGAATAATATAGTTTTACAATTGTGTTTTGATTAATGAGAACGGTCTGGAACAAGCCAAGTGCAACTATGAATAACAGGAATCGGAAAACTCGTGGGATCTGGATTTCGAGAGATCTCTGTTTTCAGCATGTTTATCAGTAGCAAACTCACTAAGAACACCGAAAAACAATTCTGCTGATATGAAATTAATTTCATGCGATCCTGAGAACGAAACTTCCAGAACACCGTAATTTGGGAAAATTGAAAGAATAACAAAAGTTGGTCTCTTGAATTAATGATGATGAGATGGAATTGTTCTAAACATGAGAATTTTTCAATGCGGACCCTCATAGGGCACATCCTTAGACAAGAATTCAATGTAAGATCCCAGACAACACGGATTGTAGTTATGGCGTGTAAACTGAAAGGGCAAGTTCTCACATCTAACCCACGTTCCCCGGATTTCAATGGAAATAATGTTAAAGTTAATGTGGACTTCATCAAAATTGAACACCGGTATAATCTTCGGTGGAGGAAGTGGGTAAATATCAAGAGTGAAGTGCGGGGGAATAAAAGTAAAAGTTCCGGACGTAGTTGGAATGCCGTCTAGTGTAGGTGCTCTGTGGCTAACCTTGTGTGGCTGATAAATAAATAGTACGACGGTATTCAAGAAGGATGAGCACTTTTAGAACATCTCTGCTCTAGAAAATTCTACTGCAGAACATTGCATCGAGTTAGCAGGATTGGTTTCTTCGATCTTTCCGATCTATCGACATACTGTAAATGTATCAAAACGAGGAAGTAAAACATCCTTAAGACGAAATCCTGAACCATCATTCCATTAAGGAAAACAAGTATTTTCATAAGGAGTATACTGTAATATGCAGCTATAGAACATCACAAATCTGATAATTTTTGTTTGAAAACGTTTTTATTCTCATCCTGGATGTTAGGTGAACGGTTATTCGTCAAGATGTTTTTCTGAGTACCTAGTAGTCTAAGAACGATCGAAACTGTTTTGTGAACGATTCCATTTGGATGTGAACTATGTTTTCGGTGAACAGTCATCCTTCGTGTTAACTATTTCTCTTGCATTCAATTGTGAACTCTCCTATTCAGAATTTCGTCGAACCTCTCTTTGAGTTCAAATGTTCATGTTCTCGATCTGTCAATGGTCAATTCAATGTCTATCTTCCGTGTTCATTCAATTACTCATTTTTTATTTCATGGAAGTGAAAACAAGATCAGGCGAGACAACATCAAGAAAAAAGGAAATAATCTGTACACGTTGGCAAGAAAAACAGTTATTAGAGTATGTACATAACAATATTTGAGATCTGTAGAGTATTAGCTGTTTGGAGATTTGATTGCAAATCGCTGCCTACTACTCCGCTGATCAAGTTTATCCATCGTTTCGATATGAATGGAGTCGTTCGTTGCATTGACTGGAGGGGGATGGGTTGAAATGTGACAGGTCAGTAGTCATGATCCTTGAGTTTGGGGTGCTGCTTTCACAGAAGGATCCAATGGTAGGTGTCCTCGACATGAGAAGATCATATACATCAGAAGAAAGTTGAGGGTCGTTGAGTATCGTAATGCTCATTGCTGAAAAATGAAATTTTTGTTACTGAGAAGTTTCTTTCAAGAGAAGAGAGATTAGAAGATTTTACGGAAGAGAAGATATACGGGAAGATAAGATGATGAGAATGAATATTCGACACTTCCTTGCAAAAAGGAAGACGTGTTCGTCAGAAGATTTAGGGGCAGAACACAAAAGATTAGGAGTTTATATATCAAAGCGGTTTCCCGTCAGAGGGCACTCAAGGGGTGTTCTATGTACTACTCAATTCAGTGAAATTTGAAATAAAGAACATAGAACACCAAACACACTTTTTTCTAATTATTTTGTTTTGGGGCCTACTGATAGAATAACAATTTTCCTCCTCCTTCTGATTAATCAGGAAACAACTCCCACTGCTCGCACTCACTGGATTACTTACTCTCCTCCCATTATTGGTGTCTGTATGGGGAATTGAGTAGGATGTTGCCAGGACAGACATCGGGAATACACAGCCATAAAGTTCATGAAAACTTAATACCGGAACTTGTAAGAAACCGTCGGTTGAGTAACTGTCTACCCTCTGTATGTAGCTAACAACAGTCTTTCCCTTTCTGAAATTCTACGCGCAGCATGTGACAGCAGGTTTCAAGGTGTGAAACAAATCAAAATAGATGGAATTTGCAAAGCTATCTATCTGTAGACGACTGTGGAGAGACGCAGGTCAGAAGTGATAAGCGATGGCTACTACTAGTTCGAATGGTCATTCGTTGGAAGAAGCCAGCGAAGGTCACATGAAATTAAATTAACGAAATACTGGCGTAAAATGAACTTTGGCCTTGATTTCAGAATTGAGATGCCTTTTTTCTCATTTGAATTCAAAATACTTGAGATTTTATAGTATCGTCTATCCGAGGAGAATTCCAGAATTAAGTTTAGCATGTTTACGTTCCTATGAAAGCATGTACGTGATGTGAGGAACGTCTAGCTGATTTCGTTAGATGTTTTGAATACCTAACGCTCCAAACCAAATCTTTTAATCACGTTCCTCAGTGAAAACATCTAGTGATTTCATGACTCTCTGTCCGATCAGTAATGGTTAGTCATGTTGTTATTCCATTAAGTACAAAACAACATAATCTCTGAATGTGTGATATCAGTGAATAACAGTCTGCTCCTCCAGAGATTAATCCAAATAGTGCATGTTAGTCTCAGTAAATGCTGCAAGAAAAAAAACTGGTGGGCGCTCGGCGTATAATTTGATCATATCTTCAAGATAATGAAAAACAAACATTAATGGAAAGCAGGAAGAAAAATCAAAAAGCGCCTGTTCGCAATGTTTTATAGGGTTCGAATGCATTTTTGTCTGTTTTCCTGGCATGTCAAGTATCGCATTCTTGTGGAACACAATTCGAAAATTTCATCGTTTTCAGCAAAATGTGGCAAGAAAAACTTGATTGAGAATCAACTAAGAATTAGAGGTATTTGTAATAGTTGGAGAAGCAAAGTAACTAAAAATGGGTTGAAGTTCAAGGATTCTTTTATTTGCATTTTCTTTTTTCTTCAGCAGTTTTTCTTGACCTATTTTTTTCATAAATAAAACGGTTTACAGAAACTTATATAAATACCATATTCCAAATATAAATTATCTTTTTTACTAGAATCTAAAGTTTGTCTGGTGACAATTTTATGACGAATGTTTTTACTTCTCCGGATACAAAGTGAGACGGAGGTTGGACAATTTCGGAAAATGAGTGGAACGAATTTCAAGATTATCAACATGATTTGACATATGGCAAGAAAAAAACGTTAGAAGGGGGTCATTTTCCCTGTCTATGCTGTTACAAACAAAACAGTTTCAGAAGATCTCTGAAAATTTAAATATAGCATCAAATTATCACATCATTGTATATTTGTTGTAATATGTTATTGTTGATCTCATCGTTCGCCAAAACATTAAAACGTGGGAGACATAGTGCATTATTACTGTTAGCAAAAGGAAAAAAGGAAGAGTGGGAGGTGAGAAAAAGGTGTAAAATGAAGAACAACTACAAATAATAAATGAATGACTGTTGAAGAAGCATCGGAACTTGTAAAGAAGTGAAATGGAGAGAAGAGACTAGCTAACACCGCTAACTGATAGGTGAATGAATTCATAAGATTCTCATTTCGTTACTATTTCTATTTCTGATTCTAAATTCGATTCTGCCTTGAAATTTCGGAATTCTGGGCAGGTCAGTAAGATGAGATAGGGAAAAATGATAAGAAGAGTGACCGGTAGGCGCCGTCAAGTGGTGGTCACTTATCAAAATTTGATAGGAGAAGAAGAGGACGTTTTAGAAAGAAGGAGGAGGGCCTACCGTTGCGTCGGTCAGTCACAGTTTTTTGCATTTTACACGGTTTGAAACTAGAGGTAAACATACTGAAAACGGCTACTGATCTTCCTATAACCATTTGGATCCATTACTTTTCTACCCAATTCTACAGTAGTCTCTGTCTCATAATTAGCCGGGGAAATAGCCAACGTTCTCGCCGTTGGTTTCGGAAAGAAATACCAGTTTGTTGAACCTCTTCTCTCACTGGAAAACCATTACCATGTCCACTCTTTTATACGACGTCCAGGCCGGCGAAACCACCCTGTCCGACTAATTGAAAAATCTACGTCACAGGCTGAAGAGCCGTCTACAGTAATCGGAGGTGCGACGTCACATTGCTACGTCACAACACTTCACACGTTTTTTTATTCTGAGACATCGGATTCGTTGAAGGAATTGTTCAAGTACTTTGCAATAGAGATCAAAGTTTCGGAGAAATTGAGGGAAAATGGGGGTGGCCATCAGTGAAGTCAATTTGAAAGGTGAGACTGTCTGACAGCGTGATTATATGGAAAATATGAGAAATGAGACCGGTTCAGCATATCACCTATCATTTCGAAACGTGCAGTGAAATCTGAATTCCAAAAGGTCAAACTATGCGTTTTTATAATATTTCTGTCTGTTTTTTTGGAATTTCAGAATGATGTAGTCAATGATAACTGAAACATGAAGTGCAACAGTGCTCTGAATATGTGTCGCATCTTTACGTCAACGTTTACGTTCAGGTGACCAAGCTAGGACTTCAAAATCTGAGCAAAAACAAGAAACATGAACTTACTTTGTTTTGATCAGAAATGATGAAGTCACTGTTTTGGTTTGAAAATAAAAGAATCAAAAATTGAATCATTTTCGCTTTTTAATATTTATTTATGCTTCATTCATTGTTTCAAGTGAATCAAACCAGTTTATTCCGACTACAATACGGTTTCCTATATGAGAAAATATAAGAATAATTAATATTTTAGACGATGTGCACTTTATTGAGCCGTTGACAGCAGCATATCTGTAAAATAATTATAGTCTGATCGGTATATACGTATATCAGCTGCTTATACCGAGTCCCTGAAATGTTTGACGAAGAGAGACAGGGCGATTGGAATATACACAGGCGCCAGATAGTAGACGCAGATGGAAACCTGCAAGAAGAGGTTGACAGGTCAAAGCATATGATCAAATGAAAACTGTACTTGTAAGCCAATATTAAGAAAAGTATGAAGGACAAAGTCTCCGTTCTCCGATCCAGTTAGAACAACAAAGTCAATGTTGTCCTCGGCTAGGCGGAAGAAAAGGAAAAGTCGGCTGATGAAGTCAATGATAACGAAAACGTAGAGTACACGAACCAGTGCTCTGAAAAATGGAAAAAGAAAATAATGGACCGAATATCACTACGTCAAACATTTCTCAGGGTCGGGTGACCGAAACTTAAACCGAGAAAAACTTTAACGAAAACAAGGAAATATAGTTTACTACCCACTTTGAGAGAGAAATGCTAAACCCAGGGTCATAATTCAGTCTCTCTTTCTTGATCACAAGGCAAACTGAAAGGAGAAGAAATGAAATTGCTGATGGGAGTAGCAAAAGTGCAAGTCTGAAATGAAAGGATTGATATGGGGGTCGCATTGAAAAGTCGAAATGGTTGATACCTGGCATAGATGAAACTTTCAAATGGTAACACAAAATGCTGAATTCCGGGACTCATCAGTATAAATGCAAAGATCAGTGGCGCTATCAAGAAGTATGCTAATCGCTTTCGATTTTCGACGAATGGCCAATAACCCTGAACTTTTCCACTTTCTTATAAACAAAACACTCGAAAAAGTTCGCTGACCACAAATAGACTGGCATATCTATCAAGCGCAATGTACATCATCATAATGGACTGTAGATCGAACATCGGCTGTAGCAAAAAGTCAGCTAAGTTCCTCCATAGAAATGACATTTCCTCTTGATTTTGAGATTCACTCAATAGCTTTTGAAGATCCACATAAACCTGGAATACGAGTGTAAATACATTTTTGATTACTGCTTTGTTTAGTTAAAATTAAATTATGACTATTTTTCTGTAAATTATTGATGTACCCGCCTGAAAAAGCTATACCCTTGCGAAAAAAACTTACATCCGTCAAACAATCGAATACAAATATAACTGTCATCAAAATGCATGTTATTGTCATTACCAGAATAAGGAATAAAACAAGTAATCGAATTCTGAAATTATAACAGTGATGTTCAATCGTAGACTGAAACTTACTTGAGTATACCATGTTTGTTTCTCCCATTTACCAAGTTTGCCACCAATACTGAGATATTGCAAATAATTCCAAGAACAGATAATCCAAGACGGATAATATCAAAGAGACTGGTATTCAAAACCTCCGGATATAAGAAATGCGAGCTTCTAAAATATAATGATTGAATTTGGAACTATTTTCAATGTTTTTCTGTATAAGAACTTACGTGTTGATAAACTTATTAAAAGTAATGTAATCAATTTGATCGTAATGATTGTAATAGTTGTGTAAAGCAGAAAACGTCTTCTCAGAAGATTGACTAGGAGCTGAGATATTCCAAGATGTGTCCGGAATCTCAGTAATACTTCCGTTAAACGACGTGATATTTGTGAAATTCATTCCTGAAACATTAAATTTTCATTTGAAAAGGTGAGGAACGGAGGGCAGAAAAGACGAGTAAGATGTAAAATATGATATTCACGGATGAGCAAAGGGTCCTAGCGTGCATGAGGTTCATTAATCAACAGCTGAGAAATATTCAGAAATTCACAGAATTAAAGTTTATCACGTTTTTATGAACAACTCTGAACGTTTCGGCTCACCAAAGCATTGAGGTAAACCAATAGAAACGGGATTTTTGAACTTCTATTTGTCACACCACTCACTGAAATTGTTTCATACTGTTTTGAAAACTATTTTCGAAAAACTATCGTCAAATTCACACCAATTTCAACCGAGAGGGATAACAACCTACATGTCGATTATTTAGGTATAAATCCCAACCTGACACGGTACAGAGAAGAGAGTGGATGGAAGATTACCGGATAGACGCACAGATTAACCGGCATCGCTTTGTTGATTTCAATTGTCCGGTTTTACCACAACCACCACAAACTTTTTCAATGAGGAAATCATCATAAGTGCACGTGCGAGTGACGCTTTCAACATCTTTCCTTTTTTCTCGCCAGAAAACTCTTCTTCAGACATAGTCATTATATTTATTTCAAATAAAAGAGAGAAAAGGAAGGAACGGTATCCATTCTGGATTGTTTGGAAAGGAGAGTACATTTGAAAACGAAAAAAATACATAATTGCCACAAAAATGAACATCTATTGGTGAAGGAACAGAAACATTCCTAATGGGATGTATGGTGTAGCTCATTATTTTTAATGTAAGACATGATACAGTTATAGAGTAATGAGACGAGGTTCACGTACACCACTCGTAAAGCAGGCGGCAAAAAGTAGAAATTGATTAGCTGCGCCGGAGGCCAAAGCGTGAAATCGACCTGTAAAAATGAAGGTGAGCGTAGCCATCACCCGGAAAATTATGCCTGGAGGAGGTATATTCATTGCATAACAAGAAACAAGTTTCTAGATGTATTGTGTGATCCAAGTCACGACGATGACTTGCAAGTAGAAGGTAGATCAAGTTTTTTTGTTTCCAACATACGCGTGTCTCCGAGTAGAAATAACAGAAGTCTTGGAGAATATTGGTAGAATGACTAGACTACCTCATTATCAAACACTCCATGTGTTCATGATCTATTTTATTACTCAGAAAAATATTGAAACCGGTTTTTGCGTATTCCATAGTTTACGGAATGAAAAACGATGACTGAATTTCTCGGGAATTGTTTAACAGTTTTCGTAATTCGGGTTTTTGAATGAAACTTTACCTTCCAGATATGCCACATCTTCCGCCGATACTCTGCGAATGCTGCCTGTAGAGATTTTCCTTCGTATATTGCACCAACTGAAAACTATTTCATGATAGATTTTCCTTAATTTTGAGTCAAAACTCTGCAAGTTTTCCTGTAACTTGACCCGACTTTCTGACTTATGTACCTGTAATGAAAGTGCAAGAGAAAAACGGAATGAATGATGTATCCCATGCCAGCTTTTTCAGCACTCGGAAATTCTTCGATCCTTTGAATTTTCTGGTGTCCAACACTCGATAGAAGCAATGTAAACTGGGTGCCATCACCAATCCAATCGCTGCCATTCTACCTGTAAAGAGAAGGAACTCTTATTTTACCATTATTTTGTTCAAATTAACGGATTGACACTGAATTCTTTTAATTTACGCAGCCCATATAATTTCCCAAGGGACTGAAGAAACGAAAGCGACTTCTTCTCATTCTTCTGACCTTGCAACTAATTAGTTCAAAAACTCGAGTTTGTCACGAAAGCTGCGAAAATAAAGTGGAGAGAAAAGAACTTTACATGTTCGCCGCCAATCCCATCCTTCTCGATCGACGTCTCCATTAATGTGTTGCTGAATTATGTCGGCAGTTCCGATTTGGGCGCAACTTGTTCCGACATTTGTAAGCAACAAGTGACGAGCTAAGAAGTTGCGGGCGCAATTCTTGAAAAAAGTAATTATGAACTAGACTGGGTTTTTTTGAAGAGAGGTTCGTTTCAAAGTCTTACCAACATATATCGAGATCCGAACGACGGACGTGGAAGATTGAATAGTTGAGTACAAAATTATGGATCTGAAAACTAGAAGCGTGTTGGTCTTTATAGAAAATGAATGTAACTGTACCTGGGTTTTATGCTTTTTGAGGAGAGTAGAATATAGAATTGAGTTCAAAGAAGCGAATTGAAGAAAAGCGGCAATCAAGAAGTCAGGTCTGCGATAAGCCCTCGATAGGGAGTAGAGCAAGTCAATTAGTCGAAGAGCTCAAAACGAAGACTTCTTGTTATATTGTCGTCGCTTAAAATAATTGGTAGAGTCAAGAACATAAAATAGACAAGTACGACTGCA
This sequence comes from Caenorhabditis latens, assembly GCA_002259235.3. Taxonomy (NCBI): domain Eukaryota; kingdom Metazoa; phylum Nematoda; class Chromadorea; order Rhabditida; family Rhabditidae; genus Caenorhabditis; species Caenorhabditis latens. The sequence goes on along the minus strand of CM056097.1, from coordinate 13,443,567 downwards.
GGGCACTCACACACCTAAAACCGAAATGAGCAAGAACACCTCTTGAAGGAAGAGACGGAAGGGAAGGCATGGAACACGAAGACGACTGGAGAAGTATTGAGGACGCTCCCGATGGTATCACTTGGCCATAATTAAATTACACTGCGTTTGTTGATTGAATTTTGCAAATATTTCAGAGTACGTTTCACTATTTTTATCTATGGCAAACGGGAAGAAAAAATTGAGATAAATCTCAATGACGTGCCATTTCTAGGATTCTGAGATCTGAAATGCGGAATGACGAACAGATCCAACAAAGACTGGGATTAAATGTAGGCAGAAAAAAACATCTGCAAAAATGGGAAAAGAAAAAATTTGTGTATTCGAGTGGAGCCTGTTAGTTTTATGAGTCTCAGAAGTGGATTCAGTGAGAGAACCACTTGACTGGGGGGAGGGGAATCAAAATCTTCACTTTTTTTTACTAGTCCGAAAAAAGTGTACTCAGGCAGCAAGTTTCATGTTCATAGACTGTAGCGGATTGTTTTCATCATAGTTTTCAAGAGGTCCTGTCAGTAGCCAAATCGCGGTTCAACGAGGTAATGGTCCTGCAAAAAAGTCACTTCGAGTTACAATTTACCATCTGAACTTTTTTCATATCTCATAGAATTTCAAGTATGCAGCGAAGATTGATTGAAGCCACTTGTGGAGAACATGTAACACAAGACGCCGTCTCCATGTCACCGACATCTGTCATTATACTTATTCATACACAACTGAGTGAATAAGGTTCGAATTTCAAAAACAATACGTAAGACTACCCGGAGATCCAAGAAAAATATGATGTGTGTTGAGTTGAGAAAAGATACTCGATAAGTGCTTCTCGCCTTCCGTTTGTCAGTCTCAAGAGGTGCGCATTTCAACTTTATTACACTTTTATTTTTTCTGCACATTGATACCAATTGACCACACTTTCTCATCAAAAAATCCATTTTCATATATTCATTTTCTCTCATTTTTCCAAAAATTCTGTTACATTTTTATGTTCGCAGTCATTCCTGCCGTAGTTTCTCTTTTCTTCTGTTTCAAAACCATCATAAATAAACCCCCAAGGAGGAAACGGAGAAAACGGAATTGAAACGTGTCTATGTGTATATGTATACATTCTTTGTCTAAGGTTATATATTTTTTTCTTTTTCGCCTTCTTTGACATCTTCCGTTTCTCTTTCTCTTAGGCCCCGAGAAATAATTAATCATGGTAAGGCAAACACTTATTCAGTCGGGTCGCCACCCGTAAAACTATTTCGTTCGTTTTCATCAATACGAGAAAGAAATTCGATCCATCGAGGACTTACCCAATGTTTCTTTCTCATCATTCTTCGTTTGTTTCTGTTGATCTTAGACTGACGGTGGAATTGATCCAACTGTCGGAAAACGCCACGTACTGTTCAAAAAGCAGCTGCTAAACGTTGTTAACTTAGAATAAAAAGGATTTGATATCTATTTAATATTTGATACTTCTACCAATTTCGTATAAAAAGGATATTACCACTTATTATTTTGTAAATTATTCTCTGAAAATTTCTAGAATCTTCACTGCGGTTTGATATCTTATAACATTTGAATATTATCAAATAACTCTACATCAGATTCTCTTATTGATTATCGGGAAACATAATCTCAAAAACGTTACCTCATAAAAATCCGATTTTATCGAGAAATCTGTTCAGAAAAATGAATGTAGCACCTAGAAAAGCAATTAAACCAATGTTGCAAACTCTCTCTCGTAGAATGTTACACCAATCTAATAGTAGAAGGATAGCAAGAAACTGAGCACATAGGAATCAGTTGTCAGGCTATTCTCCTTGTTTCTTTGTCCTGCAAGAACACATTTCACTAGAGACAAGAGGCATCGCACCACCAAGTACACCACGAATAAACAATTCTGGACCCAACAGTCAAGAAAACGCTCCTCTTATCTATTCAACAAATCCTTATTTTTTCGTTTTTTCTTGACGGGACTCCTCGTCTTCCCATTCCTTTTCTCTTCCATTTTTACAAGTCCGAATTTCAATCGCGGACGCAAGGAATTTGGCTTTGTTGCGAAATGTGTCACACAATTTAGGAATTTGTGAGAGTCCGAGAGCCCACACACTTTCAAGTAAAGTCCGACGGCTACTTGACGAAGAGCTCGTCTATCTTCTGTTCCTCTCTTGCACATTCTCTTTCACCAACTTATTTTATTGAAGCTTTTATGGACTAGTAGGCCAAAAAGTTCAAACAGCCATATAGCTGTCTGATGGCTAATGCATGAGTCCTACTACTGCACTTACCAGTTCCCGTTTCCGATTCTATCCGTACTAGAATAATCATCTGAAATAAGATCCGGTGAACTTTTCATGACCTTCGTTTTCCCACGCCTCAATTATTTTTCCATTAGAAATAAAACTGAACTAACTAAACTGAAAGATAGATGAGCTTCAGTTTTCACATTCCTTTGATGTATCTTCAAATTTAATTTTCTACTTTCTACATCACATCTGAACGGAAGCATGTGACAAAATTGAATTCATAAAGCCAGCGCAGTGCAACATTTCGCTCTCCAGACCAATATTAAACAATACGAGCAGTTTCTCAGCCACCGTTTTTGCTTGTTCATGCTCACTTTTGCTCGAATAATCCTATTTCACCCATAATCCTTCACAAAAACCAAAGCAGTCGAGGGGGGAAGAGTTGTTGACATAGGCAAAACATGGAGGAACGATGAAAATTTGGCACAGACCCTTCAAAACGTCTCCAATAGGGTCATTGTGTGATGGTGACAAAATCGGAAGGATTAGTTTGCGTAATTTGTTCTATGTGTGTTTGAGAAAGAGGTCAACGCTGATGAGAAGGCGTGAAATCGGATAGGAACATCGCGTTCTTCTCCTCCTTTCCTTTTTTGACTTTTTTGAAATGGGTAGACAGACACCGACTGTCATTAGTTCATTTCTCCTTGATAAGTCTAATCTCATCACATTTTCTCCATTCTTAGTTCCTATTGCATTGATCTAGATTTTTTGATTTACCACTCGAGTTTCCTTTTTTGATCAGATAATATTCCACAATAGAGTTTCAATCCGTAAGAAGTATTCGGTCTTAACAAGTTTAAACTGCTGACAAAATTTCGAATTTTTTCAAATTGCCTTTCAATGGAGCGGTTTTCCTATTTATCTTCAACTGACCTTATGTTTGTACTCTTGATTCAATTTGAATAACCTAATTTGTGAAAATCTCAAGGTTCTCCTTTTCCCTTGTTTCATGCACTTCAACATTTCGTGTTAATTGAATTTCGCAGTTGCACCTTCAAACAGTATGGTTAGGTAGTCAGTGTGGGCAGCGGATCAACATCATCAATCTCTGAGAAAGCACAGTGACATATGACATTTGTGATCATCCTCAACCTTCCCGTTCTCTCTTTCACACAACCTTCTGTGTCTCTTCTGAGGACTACACTATTTCAATGGGCTCATCTCTGACGCCCCCCAAACACTAATACTGGTACACCACAGCCCCGGGGCAGATGAGATTGGCGTCACACCACCACCCGTTCACCAATTTGCTTGCCCGGTTTTTTGTGCATCTATTTCTTCTCATTCATCTTCCTGACCAGTCTTTTCTTCTGCTTTCTATTTTCCAATCTATTTCTTCAAAGGGTAGCAATCATGAGTAATCCAGACAGATATATATATATATATATATATATATATATATATATATATATATATATATATATATATATATGGTGTTCATTGGTTTGTACCCTTTCGACACGCCTTCTGTAAACAAATACGCACCTTTTGAACGTAATGTTGTTCTTGAGAAACTCCTTTTTTAGCTGTACTAGTTGACAGAAAAGTTACCAGAAAGTTCTCTTTTAATCAAGAATTGTTTTCAGTTTTTTTGCAATCTAGACAGAAGTTGAGCATCCTTTTTCTCGTGAATCGAAATTGGGTAGCGAAATTGGCATTCTATTATTGGGGTATACATCTAATTGCAAAAATAATACATTTGTAAATGATGAATATTGTTTGAATTCGAGAAGGGTAATCCTACAACATTTAAGACTATACGATTTTTCAATTTTGGATTTCATTATTTGAAAATAACTTCCTCATTTTATTGTGCAAGAACTAGGGTTAAGCTTCGCATTCTGATCCAGTAAGCACCTAGCGAGATCCATTTTATTACAGTGACTTTTCCACCTGCGTCTCTCTATTACCATTATCTTTTCTTCGCCATCTCCCGGTAGTCCGTATGCATGTGTGCGTGTTTTCTTAGCACGTGTGAGGTCTCCCTTTTCTCCCCACATTTTTGGTTCGTTGCCACAGCACCACCGACACCTAAGAATTATTGGCACCCCACTATTCAAAGCACTTACTTCTTTCTCTCTTTCTCTAACTCTGCGAACAGCTGTTGGAATGACTGCATTTGTGGTGGTCTAGTAAAGAAATGCCTCTCATCATAAAACTAAACCGACAGAAATTTTAACCCGTCACCCTTCCAACTCTAATTACCAGCTGTGCGTATATGTCTTCGTTTCTCGAGATGTAGGCCTAAGACCTTTGAGCGTAAGGCCTACACATCACATACATCCACTTCAACATTTCCTCCCTTTCTAAACTCCCAATAATGGGTTGCGACCACATTTCAATGCCAAACGTTCATAATGATCCGTACTTCCTTCCCACTCCCACTCTTTTTCTCAATTTCCAAGGATAAATTACCACAAGTGCGAAAGTGAAATCGGAAACCCTTTCAAAAAACTTTGTTTCTGTTTAGCCCTATCTTCTTCATATAATCCTGGAACTATACCAAAAAAAGTTTGACATGCAAAATGCTCGTTTCCTATTCGTACTTGCAATCATATATGCAGATTCAAAACAGAAACACCGGTCTCCATGTCTGAATACATGTCTTTTCTTGTTCCTCATCCATGTCTTCTTTTCCTTCCATTGTCCTTCCGATTTGGAATTATTCAAATGTGTATCATTCACAGCCTGGTTGCTGGATGCCACCACAAATTTCGGCTTCTATCTAATTATCCCTCTTTTTTGTATCATCCATGATTCCGGTCTCAAGACTATCGGTTGGTCGCTAGGAAGGGAATGTGGGCGATAGCGGCAGCAACAACAGCAGACAATAAACTATTGAAGAATGTAGAAGAAGCTTAGACCTTTCAGAGGATTTTAATATTTTGTTCTCTGTGGGAGGTTAAACCAGTATATCTTCTTTTTCTTTTTATTGAAGCATACTATTTTGCAGGTTCTTTTCGTCACAATATTGTATGATTTTCAAAAAGTTTACCTGTAAATTCACTTTAATAATAATATACCTGTTGCTCTGAGACCACCTGTTTCTTTTTTCACTATGAAGACTTCCGTCGTTTTTGATTGATATAGATTGAATGGTGTCACTCAATTTGTATTCTTCCTGAGGAAGGTGTCGGCTCTTGTCTCTTACACCTATACGTTTTAAATACATTCTGATTTCCTGTACTTCAGTTTAATATACCGTTCTAGACTAGCAATTGGTCTGTTTCCATGTGAACGGGATAGAGTAAGCAAGTGAAAGTGAGAGAAGAGACAAAATAATTGGTAATAGTGAACGTTGTTGTTGTTATGTCCCTCCGTCCACTTCTTCTACTTTTCTTCTTCATCTCCTGCTACTGCTGCTAATACCCGCGCAGACACTCTAGGCCACCCGGACTCGACTGATGGCAGAAACAACGAATGTGCAGGTGTTACTCTCCTTCGTGAATAGCGCTCATCATTATTCTAATGACTCGATAATCTCAGTCCTTGACATTCTCCAATTTCTATACCAATTCCATTCTTGTTTGCTATTCAAGCATCTCATATTTATCCCACAATACCATCTCGTTCCAGTCTCAGATTTTTTCCGAGATTTGCCACATTATTTTGGCAATTCGTCTTCAATCTCTTTGTTTTCCCTCTATTTCTCGCATTATTTTGGCCCTTGCTGGCCCCCATTCGAAACCAAGAATTCCCATCATTTGTCATTGACTCTTGTCCTGTCCGAGAATGTGTACGCTACAAAGAAAACAAGGAGGAGGGACCCCAACTACTCTTATCCATTGTTGCTCTGATGTTTTTGCTTTGCTTTTTGTTTCTTTTTTCTTGTTTTGTTTCTGAAAAGTGAAAAATGCTGACTAGTTCCTCATCTTTTTAAGGAGGGAACTTTTTTGGAAGCTTTTGGGTGATGTATCTTTCCTGTTTTTTTTCAAATCTTCCATTTTTTCAACCAGTTATAGAAATGATCCAAACATGTTTCCATGAAGTTGAAAATAACTGAAACGCTCAAAATCTTAATCAGATAGAATCCGCCACACTTCTCTTTTGAAACATCGTTTTCTGTTCAAAAAATTTAATAATCTGAAATTGATTCAACAAATTTGAATTTAATTTTCTTTCATTTCTCTAGATGTTTTGCTCTGAAGAAGAAAACTATAATTTATTTGCAAAGTCATGCGGAGACTATATAATTTTCCAGTTGGAAAGTGCAAAAATAAAGAATTCCTCTGCTGTAGGATTCAGAAGTGCATTTCTGGGGCATCGTCTGCCTAGGCTTTTCCGGAATTCGGAAACCCTCGTGATTCCCCTGCCATCTCACGCTGGGTCGTTTTTTCTTTATGCTCTCTCTAGGATCTAAGCTACGAAAGAAAGGAAATGACCAGGAAATCTAGATATGTGCTACTCTTTGACCCAAACATTTTTCTCGAACGCATAAGATGCGGTTCACGATATATCTTTACCTCTTTTTTATATGAATCAGAAGTAGAGTTGGTCATTTTTCATTTTTTCAAGTTTTTATGGTTGTCTACTCATGTTTGCATACTAAATAGTATAACCGAATAGTCAATGTTGGCGGCGTTATGCTACTTGTTATTATTCTCTTCTCACTTTTTTTTCACCGTCACACCAAACAACCTTCTCTCTTATTCTGGTATGTATTTAAATCAAAACCATGAAAAAAGTTTCCTAGAATGCGAAAAAACATGGAAAAGTTCAGGAGAAGTCAGATGTGCGTAATGTGCCGGAACGTGTTCGTGACACGCTTTGACCATTCATCCAACAGTCTAACTGATTTCTGAACAGATTGACATTGACCGATATATCCTAGAAAACAGTGGCGTCGTCAGTCAGCGCGCCTTCTTTTTTCCGCTCACTAATGTTGATTTTATCAGATGTAGGTGTAGACTTGGGGACGGCGGTAGCGGTAGAGGTAGAGTAGACGACGTCAATTACGAGTTGCGCATCTCATCTTATCCTCTCATTTCTCTCTTTCCCGTTTTTCTCACTTGTTCCTTTTTTTCCGTTATCCGATCCGTCATTTCTTAACTACTTTTTATTACAGGGTGTATTACATCGGATATCCAAAATGTCGGAGGACTATGTAATCGTCAAATATGACTACATAGCACAGGAGGATCAGGAATTGACAATCAAAAAGAATGAACGGTTAAAATTACTGGATGATAGCAAAAATTGGTGGAAGGTGAGACTTTTTTAATTTTTGAAACGTTCGTAAAAGTTCTCATTAGCATTTATATTAAAACAATGGTCACAGCCGGCATTATTTTTGAACTTGGATTTTTTTAGGGATTCGAACAAACTGGTTTATTTACAAAAGCGAACTTTTGAGAATAACGAGCTTATATAACCAGAAACTTACTATAAACCGATTTTCTTCAAAGAAGTTCTGTAAATGACTCATTTTGTCAATATATGGAAAGCAGGGAATGGTGACTAATCAAAACTGAATGTTGAAATAATGTAGCCGGAGAAACTTATTGCATTTCGTATATGTACATAAACTATAATTTCTTTGAACAACCTCCTCGACTAGAGTGTGTAAATGAACTTCGTTTGACCCATTCTGGAATCACTTACACTCAAATTTTCAACAATTAGAAAAGATCATTGGTCTTTTTTGCAGGTGGTCAACGATTCGAACAGTGTTGGTTTTGTGCCATCAAACTACGTGCGGAAAGAATCAATTGTGGACAAAGCAAAAGGAACAATCAAAGGTTTAGCGCGAGGTCGCAACCGATCCTCGGATCCGGAGCCGGTGAGTGTTTCTCTTTTTTAAAACTCACACTCTTCTCCCAAACAAAAACAAAATCAAAAAAGTGGTGGCATCGGGCGCTTCCGTCGGCCAGCAATAGCTAAACGTAACATAATCGACTGTAATGTCGCACTCTCACATAGTTCTTATAACTGTCAAAACCAGTCCTCACGTGGAAGATGTCTATGTTTACACAGCCAACTTTCCATCCAAGAGAAATTTTGGCTTCATTGAAACGTTCGATAATTAAAATGAATTGAAGACACAATATTTTTTGTTTCGATTCAAGTGTATAGTGTTATAATACCTTTTTGATAATGTTTATTGCTGGTGCAGTCCAGACATTCTTTCCTCTTATCAAACAACTTTTACACTGCCATCGATCGTTTCCCTCCGACCTCTCTTTTCCTCAAACTTGTGATGTCAAAAAACGATTGAGTAAACGGATCGTCAATTTATCACTTTTCACCAACAAAAAATACTGCAAATAAGTTATATTATGCATTGCAGTTATTCATTCTTCATATTCCCTAAGAAAGAAAAACAAAACTGTCATAATAAGACAAATTTCCAGAAAGTTCTAAATATATTCTCTTTTCCGTCATTAATTACCTTAATAACTCGCCCACAAACTTACTGCGGCGATTGCGCGTAAAATATGACGCATACAGACTGACGCGCAGATACTCGGACCCCCTTCCCCAGACCCAGCCGCATTCATTTTTTTGCGTTAGTTATTGATTGCTCAATGCTGACCGAGACAGTCCGTTCGCCTTTCATTTGCCGTTCTTCTATTCATTTTGACAGGTTTGAGTTTATTATTGCCTCTTTGCGCCGCCGAAGTTTTTATCTGCGCTAATAGTTTTTTCTCGACTATTGAATTACGAAAATGCTGAACTTTCTCCACACTAAACCGTCATAAATGACCGAAACCATTAATATTTGTGTATGCGTCTTCATGCGCTAGCGCCTAGTATCAATGTCGTTATCATGCGGCTCCAACAGGCGACATTGTACGGGAAAACGAGGGTGAAATGAGTCGGACGGTCTTGGGTCTGCAAGCGCGCGAAATTTCTACCCTTCTTGTTTCTCTTCTTGATACGTTTTGTCTCAATCGGGGCCTTCTCTCTTCACCCCCAAGCGAATCGTGTTTCGATGTGTGTGGTTGCATGCACATTGCCTACGAGCTCAACGCTCACTTTGTTTGCGTTTGTGACTGAAGGTAGCAGGTAGTGCGTAGCTGCTCCTGGCCACGTACGCAAGAATTGGCAAAAATTTGAAATTCCGGCTCTCTGGGACTCTTTTTTCGTCTGTCCCATTTTTCGAATTTTCAAATTTCATAATTTCTATGATAATAAACTTGTTGAAACCTTTACTATCAATTAGTGTTGTTTACAGTCAAAATAGGGAACTCATTTGCTGGCATTTCTGCCCTTACTCCTTTAGTTTTAGTTCTAGGTGTCTGAATTGGAAAAAAACGCGAGTCTTCCTGTTAATTAGGTGGTTTCTCTCTTTTAGTTGTGTTTTCAGCACTAATTGGATGCTCGAAAGATTGGCAGCCTCTCTGGGTTCCAAGAAATACCGACTTTGAAATTATTGTGTACATGCCTTGCTTCAGAATCCGCGTTTCTCATCTTTCTGTATTTTTTATTTTATTTTCAAATTTTCAGGAAGAGCGAGTCAACGGCATTGAGCGTCTCGCATTCAGTCTAAACAATAATTGCGCGGTAACTCCATCTAGCCATAAAGTAAGTGTATTAACTAAATGTGAATTTCAAAACAAACTATATTTTTCAGGTCCCAATCATGAGTACAAGAACAAAAGCAGTCGTGAAGTTCACCTATGAGCCAAGACTCGAAGACGAGCTTGGTCTCACCAAGGGAGAATTCGTGTATGTCGTTGAGAAAAGCACCGATGGATGGTGGAAAGGAGAAGCACCAAATGGAGGTGTCGGATGGTTCCCGTCAAACTATGTGGAGGAGGTTGAAGCATCAACAAATGGAAATCAAGGATCCATTGAGAACCGAAAACCTGTGTCCGCCGTCCCACCACCAGCAGAGTCATACCGCCAGAGTGAACCTCAACCAGCAGCTCCATCTGGATGTCTTGAGGTATATTAGTTTTTCTAGAATTCATAATAAAATCCTATCCGGTTCAGACTGTCGTTGCACTCTACTCGTTCGAGGCTTCATCCCAAGAAGAGCTTTCGTTCAGCAAGGGAGAACGGCTCGAAATCGTTGCTCATCCAGAACATGATCCAGATTGGTGGCTTGCAATGAACAAGAACAACAAAACTGGACTTGTTCCACGGAACTACATCGAGGCGAGTTTTATAGATTCAACTTTTGAAAGTAGAGAATTCCGTTACATTTTTTCTACTTTTCCAAAAAGCTATGAGAATACTTCATCATGTAACATAAAATATTCCAGGTGATCAACGAGTCCTCTTCAAGTAACGCGGACTTTGCGCCACAATATTCGGGACAAGCCGAGCGTCCAATGGATCAGGAGCCGTGGTTCTTTGGACGAATCTCTAGGGATAGAGCTGAAGAACTTCTCCAACATGCTCGCAACGGAGAGTTTCTTGTGAGAGACTCGGAGAGCCATGTAAGTGGAAAATTTGATTTGTAGCTCTTTTCCTATAGATGGGATTCGAAGAAATCTTTTTTTCATACGTTGTAACCAGAAAATGTAGAATTCCACGATACGAGAAACTAAAAAAAGATTATAAAACTAAAGATGACAACATAAATTGAACTATTTTAATTTCAGCCTGGCGATTTGTCGATCTCAGTGCGAGGAATCGAGCGAAACAAGCATTTCAAGGTGCAAAGCGTGGATGGCGAGCTGAAAATTGGAAATCGGACGTTCTCCAACATGCATGCTCTTATCAGCCACTACACCACAAATCCCTGCTTCTCGTCTCCAACTGAGAAACTGTACTTGACCAATCCGCTTCCGAAGTAATTGCTAAATCAGTCTTCAATTCAACACAAATCGGTCTGCTCTCATTTCTCACTCTATCCACATTTCGCAATATCCTCCATCATTTGGATATTGTGCGTTTTTTTGTCATTTCTATCACTAGCCCTGTGTTTAGATATGTTTATTGATTTGCCATCTACCGTTATGATACATTTAACGGTTGTTCACGGTTTCAGAATTATTTCTTTACTATTATTTGGTCAATTTCCTGTCTTCCCCCGCCTTTTCCCACTCAACTGTTTCCTCTATGAAAATTTCCCAACAACCTCTTCAACAAACTCCCAAAATGCTCGAATTAACAATATTTTTCACTGAATAATGTTCCAATTTGCCATGTGATATGTAAATGAATTTTCAATTGGGCATGTTTCTATTTTCAGTGTCTTATCGGAATGTGCACATCAGTTTTAGTTGATTTCCCTGAAAATGTCAGACCGATACTGGAAATGATGAAATCATCTGGAATTTCACTTCATATTTTTCAGATAATTTTAAATACACATTTTAGGAAATTAAGCTAACAATTAACTTTTTCATTCTGCAGCAATGCATAAGTTCTTGTCCGTTTAGAACAGGGTCTGAAACAGATCCAAAATAGAAAAATATTCCCGAAATGTTTTTGTTGAGGAAAATGACATGTATATTTTTGAGAAGTTCTAAGCTGTTGACTTTATCTGAATTATAGCATCATCCAATGAATTATTCTAATGTTTCTCAAATAACTCCTTTCATCTGAATTAGAATTTTTCATTTCTCAATACATCATTCCATTCCTAAACGAGAGAAAATAATGACATCACTGCCGGTTTCGGGTTAGTATGGAAAATGAAGATTTTCACCCGATATGCAAATTTCGTATTCTCCCTTATGATATCAGAGAATGGTTGCAACTTCGATTCTGGTTTCCAACCCACGTGCCTCGACAGATTTGTCAACAATAATATTAATTAAATATCAGCTGATCAGAGATGGACAATGCAATCAACTCAAAGTATAGGTTATCGAGTTGAGATTTCGCCGACACCTCCGCACAAAGTAATCCATCTTTGGTTTTTGATAAGCGAGAAGTTGTTGATTATCGAATAGAGTTAAGTGTCCAGCCAACCGATCTGTTCAGAATGTTGTTTACAGATCAGAAAACTTAACCAAATCAAAATTCGTTGTGTTGTTCTGAAACAAATAGGCTTCTTTTGTCATTTGACTGTCTGGCATACTGTTGATTTTGTAATTGCACTATCACATTTTCACAAGTGGATCTCTGTTCAAAAGTTTGTACTTTTCTTGAAATCATTATTTTTCAACAAGACATTAGTTTGCGGAATAATATATGTATGATTGGTTGGAAATAGGGAGAATCAAAAACAGGAACGAGACAATAATATGAGGCAATTGAGGTGATTTTGGTGTGCTGGATTATACATTAAATGGTAGGTCGAAACCTGGTGCTACCCCCAGACCCGTGAGGTAATAGTAATTCGGGTTATCCTATAGTGGATAGCATCACAAAGAGGAAATTCAAAAAAAGAGAAAAACATAGGAATTGTCCTAAAACAGTGGGTAACAAAAAAAAACGAAGGTAAAAAAGAGAGATTTCCTCTTCTTCCAATGGTCTCTTCACACTCGTATTCAAATAATCAAAAATGGATGGATCGAGGTAAAAGTGGAACGGAACGGCAACGGTGTGTGACCTGAGACACTTGGGAAGGTGGTCTGGTGGGGTATTGAAAATGGACGGTGATGAAAGGGGGAAAACAGTAATCAGTGGTTGTCTCATTCTTTTTGCCCTCTCAGGAGATCTGGGTAGGGTCGGCTTAAAGTAAATATGAAGGAAAATGGAATAATGGGGAAAACCAGAAGGAGAAGGAGGTTACATGGTAGATGGGGAGAGAAAATGATTTCAGTGTTTGGGTGGCAGGTAATTATTTAGAAGAGCAGTCTAACGGTCAAGAGCCATCAAGTAGCGGTAGTTTTCCTCTTCGGTACGCTCGACTGGTTTCGAGAAGAATCCACGATGGAAGACTCCTCCGAACAAGGCAGCTCCCTGAAAAACCGATGATGACAATTTTGATTTCATGCTTTGTAGTCGCTGATTTATTTGTTTATATAACTAACACTACTCTCCGCTAACTACAATTCATTCTGTGACTCTATTGTTTATATCGATCAACAAACTCACTCTGGATCCTGGTGCTGCTGGCTCGGTCACCGGTGCAGTGGTTGCAGCTGGAGCCGATTGGGTGCTGGCAGACTGAGCAAGCGTCTGAGCAAAGTGATTCTGTTGCTGTGGCATTGTAGCGGTAGCGACGGACATTCCTTGTTGCTTGTTGTCGAGAGTTGTCATAACCAATCCGCCCTGTTGAGCTTGCGAAAATGGATGAAGATTCGAGAAGCTGGTCTTGCGGCTGTTGTCGAACAAAGCGGTTTGCCAATCGAATTGCTGAAAATAAAGATTTAGTAAAGATACTTTTATAAGGGTTTAGTTGAAGATGAGATTTGGTCTAAACATTGAAAGCGTTAATTCAAAAGTATTTTGATAAACACGTACTTAGCCCTCAAAATACTGTGACCAATAAAATTTGGACAGTAGTCCCCTATTGGGGCTGCTGCTACTCAAGCTGAAAGTAGTCATTGTCAAATTCGCGAACCCTGGAAGTCTTGCGAGTTGCTTCGACGACGGCGCCGTTCCAGTCAATGGCCGATGAAGATTTGCGAAGTGGTGGCTGATGAAGACTCTCTTGAGACAGCAGAGCTGCCGAGCTGAAAAATGAATGTTTATAGAAACGAGGACAGGAAGGAAGGATAGATTAAAAGTCAGAATGAACTGATCTAGTCAAGACCAAGAGTGATAATATAGGAGGATCATTTGCAGACACGGGGGGAAGTAGGCGTGGCCAATATTTGACACAATGCGTACACAATGGTGGTTTTTTGACTGGGTCAAAGTACAGAAGTGGAAATTAGAATGAATGAGGGCATGATGAATGCAGGTGAATCATATTATTGTTTCACGTGAATACCTCACTAGCATTATCTATAGACAGGTCTCTTATTATCTATGCATCTGCGCATATATATTAAGAATTTCCGATCAAGACGACCGACGCATCTGCTCTATAGTCTTTCGTTATCCTTCAATAGTGGATTTGACGTATAAAATGGATGGGCCCGATTGGCAGTCCGAAAAGATGTTTGTTGATAAAGAACACTCTTTCAAGTTACATTTTGAGAGAAAAAGATGATAAGATTAGAATCAAGACTATTGCAGCGTTGTATGTGCGGCGATAAAAATTTTTAGTTGGTTGGCGGGAAAAATTGAAACACAAACTAAAAACTAAAGAAAAACCTTAAAAGTTACCTACTTAACTATGATGACTAACAACGACCTTTGGCTATCGATCTTATTTTTAGAGATGAAAAAAGTATAGTGGATAGAAAAGTAAAAAGAGGAAGATAGGCGAACTAGTCCAAACGAAGGCAGAGAGTCTCTTTTCTTCAGCATGCACTCCGAGTATCGATTTTAGTTGCAAAGAGACGCGCACAGCAGCATTCTTGGCATACTGCCAGACCTCCCACGCTCCCTCTTCGCGTCACCACATTGAGAGAAGAAATAGGGGCGTTTTTACTAGGAAAAGCGTCTGCCCATGTTTTAGTTGGAATACACTTTGGGTGAATTCAAAAACAAAAAGAACGAACTACGATTACCTGCATGGGAAGTGGAGTCCAGATTCGAGTTGATTTGTGCCAACAAAATTCATGTTTGTGAATTTAAAAGTTCTAGACGCGAATAATAAAAATAACTTAGCGGAAGAGATGAATGCGATAAGAACTGTCGTTCGAAGACCGTTTTATAGCAGCCAGGCAGTTTTAGTTTGGGGAGGGATTGTGGGTGGAGCCGAAAAGATAGAGGCGTTACGAAGCGGTGAGGAGTATCGGAGGAAACTTTTCGGTACGTATCAGAGAAGAAACACAGACACAAAAGTTAAAGGTTTTTCATTGACACGGACTGGGGAAAACCCTCATTGACATCTGCGATCTCTCGTTTTATCATCATGTTTCGGCGGGTAGAGGCCAGCCCCACGTGGGATGATTCTAAGTGACGACGGGAAGGAGCGAGAAGAAAACGAAAAAAAGAAAGATAGAGAGAAAGAGGTGGTGTGGTTTTCGGACGAGGTCGATTTGTGTCTCTATCGTAGCCATTATGTGCTCTCACAAGAATCCAAGGTCAGAGAGAATGAGGAAGCAATCTTGATGTAGCTGCTGGCTCAAGCCCAGGTCAAACTCTCATGAAAAATATACTTTAGGGAAAAGTGAAAGAGAAAACTGGAACTTTTTGCAGGTCTCTAGAGCTCCAGAGCATGTTTGAACAGTGACAAGGCTCGAAATTTGACACCATTCGGAAAAGAGAGATTTTTTGATCTACAGCTTTTACTCAGCCGGAAACTCCTTTAACTTGTTTTTGAACTTTTTTCCTTCCTGTTAACCTCAGACTTATGCAATATGATTCCGCTGTAGAAAATTGATGATTTTGTGTTAACGCTAATCAAATTGAGTGACATTGACAATTAAACTTCGTGCTCTCATTTAACAAAAAAAGATAAAATTGTTTTAAAAAAAGCAGATAAGAAAGACATTGAATGCCAGGTTGACATTGAGTGCACCCAAAGTTTGGAAAGTTTCTCCTTTTTATCGTCACTTTAGTTTGATTTTCCCGCACTCATATTCCCGCTAACGACCACGTCATGGGTACACTTTCTTAGTCAATTTCTTTTCTTCCCAGACCGGACGGAGAGTCACACGACTGTGTTCGTACACCCCCTCATACTACAATATTCAGGGGGGCGGAAGCAAGTAGGAGTCAAATTGGGCGAGGAAGAATAAGTGAAATGGAATTGAATGAATGACTGTACATATGTATCAGGGCCGTTTAGGTGGGTGGAAGTGAAATGTGGAATGTATTTGCACAGACGAAGCCGGATTCGTCTGGTGAATAGCATCAGGAATCAGAAACAGTGTGGCGTGCGTACGGCCTCGGTGATGTCACCGTTCTCAGGGACTAACTGACTAACTGGTTCCATTGTGACGACACTAATTCTTGACTTCAGAAAAAAGGGTACAATGAGAATTGCTGAGAATATAAGGAATATCACCACACTCGGCCAAGTGCTAACAGTCGTTGTTGGTAAACTGTCCCAAACTGGACCGACTGAATTCTCCAGCTGTACCTATCTAATCAGTTCCAGAGTCAAACAACTGTGACTTCTAAAAGAAAACAGATAAGCGCTATCTTGATGACTTTTTGAAATGGAGCAAAAGTCAGCTCCGGCTTGGAAAACAACACGGAATGAAATTCGTGAGAGACTACATTAATAGTAAATACCCTGCTGGTTTTCAGGTTGCACACACGTAGACAGAGAGGCAGGACTTATTGTTTCTCCAAATCTGCACGTCCCCTTTTAGAATACAAAAATCATCAGAATTGAAGACTGAAGAATGAAGGCTAGACAGAACACGTGGTGAAAAATGAAATGTGTTCTGGAATCAGGACTAGCTGGTTTGCTGCAGTGAATAAAAAGAGGTATTTCAACGTTGCGATGACTAGTTTCTCTCTTTCCGGCTTTTCTTTCTTTTGTAGGCGGTAGTGAAGACCCCCACGTGGAGACATATGATCGTGTTAGGCTGGGGGTCTGTCTGTCAATGAAATACTTTATCGTTCGTTGATTTGTTGAATTTCGATCGTCGGTAATCAACAGATGAAAAGATCGAAACGAAAACAACAACTCTCCGCCTGTAACTTCTAATCTTACCATCGCCACGTACCGCCACTTCACATTTTTTGCCTATGCTCTTGACCTATTTCACTGATAATGACAATGATAATGACAGTCACAAAAGTTGAGTGTTATCATTAAAAATAGTTTGAAAAGGATTTTCGAAGGATTATTACTGCAGAAAAGAAGCAACATGGAAAAGTCGAGACGAAAAAAAGAAGATTCGAGTTCAAAAGATTAAGAACAATTTTTTCGGCGGGTGGTAGGAAGCAGTTGTGATAACAGTTGGTGCTGGGTTGAGTTGAAAGAAGTCTTCCTTGGAAAAGAACTCAATTACATCAGACGAGGAAAAGGAAAACATGGGCTGACGTGGCGTGATGCAATTTTTAAAGGAAGCAAAATAAGACTACACAAGTGAGAACGCAATGGGTGCTTTTTCTCCTCGTGACATCCAAATAAGGAACGAACACACAATTTTTGTCTCTAGGGAGAGTCTAGTTAGGAGCTAGATATAGCGAGCTGGAGAAAATGAAGAAACACACCCAGTGTTTGTTATGCAACGTCATTTCTCAAAAAAGACAGAAAAGTATTGCATTGCGAAAGAGCTCCATTCGATGCTCTTTTTTCGCGCGCAGTATGTGTGTTTATTTGAACAAATCGGAGCCCCACATCTATGTATATCCCCTCCGATGCTTCAATTTCTGGACTCCCTTGTGCCCAACACTGGTCACAGTGTATCCTGGGTGTATGCTGAACCCGAAGCCCCACGTGGTGTATTTCGACTGTTTCTCTGACATCAGACTCAAAAAAAACGAGAAAAAGCGGCGGCGCCCGGGGACACACCTCCCAGGGTGTACTACTTGTGTGCGTGCAAATCGGGACACCACGTGACTTTTTGTATTGTGACGAAACATCCGGCAGACCCACGTGGCGACTGATTTCGTCGTCATATGTTCTGGCAAAGATCAGGTGAAAGAGTAAGGTGTGAAACATATGTTCGGGTGATTAGGCAGTTTTCAGGTGTTTGCTTGGAGAGAGTACAGGGATCGCCAAACGAATATTATTTTAGAGTTCGGATGAAAATTGAACATCTTGTACGAAAACTAGAATCTAGGAGACCGGAACCATAAACTTCTTTGTTTTCATTTTCACACACTATCTTGTTGCTTATTTTTTCACACTACTAACGATCATTAGTTGAACAAGATGATCACAAAGTGAAGCGTGCCTATTCCAATTGGTCTCTTATTTTCTCTTGCTTATCTCTGCATCATTGTTCAGGAAAACTAATAAACAACGTGTTTCGTCGACGACAATGCAAGACTGCTACAATTACCCTTGTTGACTACTGAACTACCTTCCACTTTCTCTTCCTAGACTGATGTATTTCACATTTACATCTTTCCACGCAATCTTTTTCTTCGAAAATGATAGGAAAGGAATTGAGACGGTTGGGAATGAAGACAATCAAAATTTATGGTCTGCGCAGTTTGAGAATCAGACTTCAGGGGGCTACTCTTTATCACTCAAGACGGAAATACAAAAACGAGATCGTTTTATGAGCGGATTGCACCTAGACGGAGGGTCGTTTGGGTACATTATGAGTATTTTTGAGTGGAAAAGAGATAAAAGAAAACGAGCAGAAAAGTCATGAGAAAGAGAGTGCAAGAAGGAGAAGTTTTCAAACATGAAATTTCTTGAGAGAATTTCATCATGAGAAACTGAGGTATTACACTCAATCGTAGTAGTGAACTAGTAGTTTCAACTAAACTAATAGACTCGGTGAGAAAACAAGGTCGTTAAAGCCGCCACAAAATGAAAACACCACATGGAACACCGCAAAGAATGGAATGAAAAACTGAAGACTGAAAACTGTTTCTATTGACTTTTCTACAGAACAAAACATACAAACGTTCATATTTTTCGAATCAAAACACTACTAGAAGAAACTAGGAAGACTCTGGCCAACCAGGAAGCTGCACACAGCACGAAAAAAAAGAAAAATAACCCGTCAGCAGCAAATTGGGCCAAACATCAGTTCCAGCAACTCATTGGATCTCGCTTGTTTACCCCGGTAATTCATTGTTCTATGTGTTTGGTCCGGTCGTTTCTCATTCTCTCTCTCAATCAGTTTTCTGCATTCCTGATGCAAAAATGATCTTGTTCTGCATGGTCTTTCGAACATATGACACAGGAGACATAGTGATTCTGATGCAATTCTTCAGCCACGCGAGGACATCAGGAGAGGATACCCCCCATTTCCGTCTTTGTCGTTGAAATTTGGTTTTTTGTTGTTTTTCACAAGTTTTTAGATAAGAAGATAAGGGAGAACTGGGTGAACAAACGCGATCAAACCAACACAACGGGGCTACTGTAATTTTCGGAACAAAAACCAACGTCACGAAAAAAAAACGAACACGTTGGTGAAGAAGATGCCATCAGCTGTTGCAGGAAGCTCGAAGAAAACGTGCGCAATAGAAAAACTTTTTTTCGCTGGTGAAAAAAGAGAAAAAAAAGAAGAAGCACGGAGGCAAGAGGTTAGAGGCCGGGTCAGTGCTTGCGCCGATGAGCAAGCAAATGAGCAAGTTCAAACCTTCAAACCTCTTGACCTCGACAGTGAAACTTATTTTGCTAAGGATTTGGAGTGGGGGCTAAGTTGCAAGAAAATGCAAAAATATCTTGTTATAACAGTTTCACCTGTTCCAAAACTTTTTTCTACAATTTCTATCTCTAGTTTTCCCAATGTAACAAGAGCCAAAAACAATTCAAAATCTGATAGTGCACTATCTGAAAGTTTTGAAAATAAAAACAAACGGTGACCAATGTGTGACCAAGATGTTTAAATTTCGAATAAGAGAGCACGAGATATCAGTCAGCATGAAACAGATAGAAAGGTCTTTGAACCTTTGATTTTCGTTAATGATCCGGAGACTGTGTACCTAATTTCAAATTCCTTCTCACTTTCTATGAACATCGTGATAATAAATTTACAACTTCCGGTGTTTCTCCTAATTCTACGTCTGTTTTGTCAATGACAGACGCTCGCCATCGTTGTACTCGTCTTCTTCAACATTTTTTGTCTTCTCCACGCGGTCTACGATGTTTATAACTGCCTTGATCGAAAAAGGGGTTTCCTGGACGAATCAAACGTCTTCTAACGACCGATCGCACGTCGTCATTGGTTCGAAAAATCAGAACGACAACGGCGAGTGTGGTATGAAAAAGAGGAAGAGATGATCTTTTTTAAAAACAAGGGGGAAATTTTCTTAGGGAAGTCTTCGCCGATTCATTCTTATCATTTGCTGAATTAAATCAGATAGGAAAGGGCATTTGATAAAGATGACCGGTGCGTACAGACTGCAAAAAGAGACTTCGAGATTCCGTTGGCTTCCATTTTATATGGAATGTGACGAAGGGGATGAGCTTTAAGATCAAAGATTTCAGATTATCTCCAACAGGATTATCTTTGAATGCTAATTCCTAAAACGTGCTCTGATTTGGATTACGGTAGAGAATGACTAACGGGAAATCAGATCCTTCCTGGATGCACATACAGTAATATTTGAACAAATGAGACCAGGGATAAAAGTGTTAAACCACAGGTTGCACTTTCAACTACCCTTATAAAATTGAATTTCGAAGTTGTTGACAGGATGACTATGGGTGATCAGAAGGACATTTGCTGTGCACTATTTTATTTCTTGGCAAGCACAAAAAAAGAGCATCTACTTCTGAAGTATTGGGGGAAATCAGGAGGAAAAAACCATCAAGAAAAAGAGTGTAAAAAAGTTTCTGAATGTACCCAACTTGGCAATCCTTTTCTACTCAGTGCGAGTCCTCCCGCCCTAAAAAAAGCATTGTTTGAACTCAATTTTCGCTGCAATGTCTGCGTAAACTATTTCTTCTTCTGTGCCTGCGTCACACAATTCCGATAAACACATTCATGGGAGACTAGGATTGAGGAACTAAACGGGGCCCAGTTTGATAGATTGACTGACCTGACGTTCTTATCCTGGAACTCGTTCTCGCGACGGAGCGCCTGCAAAGTACGAGACGTTTGAGTTTGTTTTTTTCTACTTTAATCTAGGATCTCTGTTCACATTTTAAATTTTGTTCAATCTTTAGTCTTTTTCATGAACCAAAATTCAAGACAATTGGTTTTTTGATTCATGTGAACGAAAAACAGAAAGCAGACACACGGAACTTACTCCTAAAAAGGTGTCAACAAAAAACGAGTGTCTTTAAGAATTTCGTAATCATTGGACATATGACTCTTTTGTTCTAGAAACTCATGTTACCTGGAGATTAGGATGCGAGGACACAGGTGTCTTGAGTCCCTCGTGGACGTGCTGCAAGTTGGACATGATCTTGTTAAGAGACGGATGAGCTGAAACATTGCAAATGTCTGTCTGAAATCTGGGGCGATGTTTTATCGGAGATTACATCCAGAATAATCATGATGGTGCGAAAGGTGGTTGGCCATCAAAAGTTTGTGAAGTTTCGGGTCCATTTTTCAGCTTTTTGATAAAGATATCAGCAATCAGAATTTCAGAAGTTTTCGGAATTTCAGATTGTAGACGAAAGGTGAAAGCAAAATTGGTTGACGCAAAATGTGGGATTCAGAAATTGGTTTGAATGAAGAATCGGATCGAAAATGAAATTGGTAATCGATCTCGATTGAATGTGAGAGTTGTTGTGAAAATCGGTAGGGGGCAGAGTGAAAAGAGCTGGCCTCGAGGTTCTGTTTTGACACATAAATAGGGGCGGAGAGGGTGGAGAGGACAAAAAACAAGGCGGGCCTTGTGCAGGCGACAGACAGTGGACAACAACAAAATTTATGAAAAGTGCGACCCAGGAGGTCATCAACATATATGGGAATGAGTGAAGAGGGTGAGAGGGATAAAAAAGAGTACCTTCATCCTGACTGACGAGAAAATGTGGAATGTCGAGGTGCGGGTCGCTTTTGCTCATTGTGCGGAGAGACACTTTCTGAATATTTTATAGTTGAGTCTTAAGAATAGAAAAAAGAGAAAGTTGATGTGTGATTTCTAAAAATAAAGAAAAATACAACTTGCAGATAAAAACAGAAAACATAATGACGATTAATTGTAGTCCGTCAGAAACGGTTACATCTACAAGCTGCTGAGCAAATTTCGAGTTTCCGGAGAGAATAAACATTTGCACGCTTTTCAATGCGTGCCGCTTGTTTATGTGAACTTTGAAACTCACGCTAATCGTGGAAAGTAGAAAATGTTCTTGTCATAGATATAATCAGGATTTTATGGTTTTTACAAATCCCAATACTTTTCAAAGCTATTCAAACTAACTTTGAATGGCTTCTACATTTGAATGCAGAGATTAGAGGATTATGAGACATATTGATTTTTTTTCCTTTTTTGTATAGGAAGTTTTCTTTCAAAATGGATTATTCTTGTAAGACAAGAAAAAAACCTAATTAAACTTTTGGGGAAATATGTGAAAAGTGTAGACTTCATGGTCATTTTATATGTATTGTTCTTATCTGCCATATGTATCTTTACATCTACATATTTTGGTCAAACATTCAAAGGTCAGATGTGCAGACAGATTGGGAGACTATGAATTTCGTAACAATCAAAAATAATCTCTAGTCTACATTGTATATTAGCTCAGACTAACGATCAGCTTTTTCTACGGAGACAGAAAGGGAATCGTCATATGTTCGCTTTCAACCGAACAATTCTTCTCTGAAAACCGATTCCGAACGACATGTATGTTTTATAGTCGCATTGTTCGTTGGAAACATGAAAAGAAAAGAAACATAAAACGAGAAAATAAGAAACGAACGAAAGTGAAATATATGTACTTTGAAAGAAAAAAACATACCGGAGGGTTCATAAGATCTACTGGATGTTGATGTTCGTGATCGTCATGGTGATGATGATCATGGTGATGAAAGAATCCGTCGTGTCCGATTGAGTTCATTTTTAGGTAGATATTTCAGAAGTAAAGTTTTGAATATCTGAAACTGAATGTGTAAAAATAATGAATCACGTCAAAAAAGTTGTCGGTAAAGCCAAACTTCAAAGAAAACAACGTAAAAGGGCAAAACATCAGCATGGTACAAAAAACAGGTGTTCCCGTAGACATATGTCTAGGAAAACAAGCAAGAACAAAGAAATTTCCGCGAAAATTTGTTTCCAATTTCTGTCTACCAGATGTTAAATAGTACGAGTCATAAGATTTGTGTTGAATTTTTGTGAATAACAACACCTGTGACCAAAAATGAAAATTTTCGACAGAAGCCGAGAATAAAACAGAATAATAAGAAATAAGAATGGGGAGTTTCGAAGATGGTATCATCTTATATCAACTATCTAAAATTTATGAAAAACAAGGAACTAGAAATAGAAAGAGTACTAGCAATTTTACGAGGTTCAGTGAGAAAACAACAAAAAAAAGAAGAAAATGATGGGTATCTTTTCTGTTTTTGTGGTGTCTCAAATAATGGGCCCCCAGAAAAAAAAGATCCTTTTCGATTTGGAACATGAGAACGATCAAGCTGCATGTTGTATAGTTAGGTTTAGTGAGAGAAAGAATGTACATTTTGATGACCCCAGTTTTGAACAAAACTTGTTCTCACAGAAATGTTTCATCGCAAAAGTACTTGATAGACGATAATTTTTATGCTTTAAATAACAAGTTTTTCCAATTGATACTTGTAGTTTGAACAGCAATCAACAGTTCTGAATGATTAAATAGTCAACAAAAACTTCAAGTTTCAAAGAAATCAAATTTGTTTTGAATATTCACATTCATTGTATACTTCAGTTGATCTTCTAACACTGATCAGTTGAATTGAAAAGTTATTTGAAAGAAGAAGTTATTGCGAGAAAGTTTCTTTCTAAAACTTCACAATGACTTTATATTGCCAACAAACTAAATCTTATGATTCAAAAAACACCTGAAAACAAAAACAGTGAACCTCATGTTTCATTCAGATGAAATCATCCGAATTTGTTAAATAGGCAGTTTTTTGTTCTCGAACTTTCTTCGACCAGAAAATGGTTGCCTATTCAGGAAATAATCAAAACTCAAGTCATCTGAAGAAACAACAATACAACACTTCAAAAGTGAAGTCAATTCGTAATGAAAAAATGTGTAAATATAAAAAAGGTTCTTTTTGTCTATTTGTGTCTCTCCTATCTTTAACGTGTGTTGTATCTTGCGTGAAAAGCCGATAGAGAGGCGAGAAACAACTGACAAGACAGACGAAAAAGACGTGTTTTTAAAAATGAAGGTTTGAACTCTGGAGGAAATTAGTGCAAAGAATCGGGCAAAGTTTTTTAATTGTCTGGAGAGACTATTTGATCCTGTTTTTCTTAATTCAGATCCACATGTATACATCAATAGTTTCAGATGTAGTTATACGTCATTCGATGGTGTACTAATGTGACCCGATCTCTTTCTTTGTTCTGAGGCTTGATCACAGATCAGATTTCGCCAGTGAAATTGTAATTCAAGGTTTCAGAAAATACGACCTTGCATAATTGCTAAGCATGTTTTTTCAACAAGAGTACAACCTTAACTAAGCAAAAAAATCACAAAAAAGCAAATGAATAGGAAATATGAAGGAAGTGAACAGAAGATTGAGGCTGAAGAACGCATAGCCTATTAGTAAGATGACACACAGATCAATGATGTAATGGAACACAATGAATGAAGTGGCATCGATCACTCGTATTCACTATTCGCCCCACCCATGCTGTAATCACATGTAGACAAATGTTGTTTAATAAAAAAACGAAACGATGTGACGTAGTGAAACTTTGGATCATAGCAAATGGAATTGTTTCATTGATACTCATATAGTAGCAGCGGTTTTGAGCGAGTGTGCCAGAAATGAATGACTTCTCAAGTGATTGAAGAGACAGAAAGATCTCTGGCGTTGTTTTTATGATACAGATCATTGTGGGCTACGTTTTAGTCGTCTTGGCTGATTTGTTTTGAACGTTGGATCATTTATTGACAAGTAGTAAGCGAAAGAAAAAACTGGATGATATAATTTGCTTAATTTGAAAAATGTTTAGTGAACATCTGAAAATTAGGAAAATAATGAGAATGACCATACTTGCATTACTTTCAATGTCTTGGGGAAAACGTTTCAGTGAAAAATGATTTGAAAAGGTAGTAACTTGCCTTTTTCATGTTATAAATTTAAATAGTCACTCGAAAAGGAATATGATAACACAATATTGTTTCTGAATTCCCTATTAATTTAAAAACTTTTTTGATTTGCCCTTTTTTGAACGTATAAAAATCCTATGCTCACTTCGTTTCAAAAACAACAATGATGTTTAAAAACTATAACTATAACGGCGTATAATATCAATTTATTGAACGATCATGTATGAAAAATTCACGTGAATCGTTTTACCTTTTGTTCAAATGTACAATAATCGGACTAAAACTAATCAATTCTTTGTTATCAAAAATCTTTCTTGATTGATATGACCAGAGAACGCCCTGAATACACTCAATCTGATAGAAATTTCTGGGATAAAGTGCATTATTCTGGGGAAAAAGAGAAAGACCTGAACACATGCGCTGAGAGTATTATTAGAAGCAAGCGATAAGATCATACTTCACTCGCGTCACCTGTCGAATGAAACATCTCGACGATATATCAGAGATTGTCTGCGAGGAACTATTTGAAACATTGAGTTTGATGTTGGGGTCGTAGTCACATCTTCTAATTAACTATCAAATGTCGTAAAATGTTTAAAACATTTACGTTTTACCTAAAATAATATTTCTTCACACACTGCAACAATCAAACTTTTAGAAACAGCATTGAGGTGGATTCTCATCTGAATTTTTAAAACTTTCAGTAATTTTGAAGTTAGTTGATCCTGATCACCTACTCCCAGATAAAAAATGAACACGGTCTTTTTGTTTTTGATAAAGATGTTACGATAAAACCTCTAATACAAAATATAGCTGAATATCACACTTTAGTTGAAAAAAAAAATTGATAGCCTACAAGGCAGTTGAGATATTGCGCTCTGAACTTTTACTACTGGGGGCACCTTTATTAAAGGTTTTACGGTAATAAAATTTTCATCGAGCTACAACCGAGCTACAACTTCATTTTAATCGAGCTACCACTTTTCGAAATTCTGTGGCGTAAGTACTTCTTATAATTGTTAAAACCGTGAGTGCGATTGTTCAGGTAATAGTGTTGAAAGTACTGTTATCAACCACTGCTTTACTAAAAAACTTCGTGCAGTTGAATGACCAGGTTGCCTGTTTTCGGTCCCTAGTTCAAGACAAAAACTGTTTCAAAGTACTTGCAGAAAAATGATTCTTGGTTTGGAAGACATCCTTCAGATTCGGAAAACGTGTGATTTTGAACGAGGAAGAAAAACAAGAACGAAGTGCGCCACGGCTCCATTTTTCCGGGAAAGTGTCACCACGCGTCGAGTCTTCATTTCAAGAATTTTTCCAGAAAAAAGGAACTAAATGTCGTTCAGAATCAATTTATGAAATGGTCGTTCTGCAATGATTCTGTGCCTGGTTCTCACAGATTCTTTCTTTTTGAAGTTATGTGTTTACTCTCAAATATAAATCTTACAAATATAATTCTTCGACAGTTTCAGAACTTTTCATTCATCAGAAAAGTCCAAAAGGATTATTGACACGAAACTCATGTTTCTCTCCTTCTGCTCCCTTAAAAGTACTTGGCTATACCCCATTTTCTCATTTCCGTCTGTGCCAAATATCCTTTCTGTTTTTTTCCTGCTAACTGCCCATTTTTTCTATGGGTCGTTCATTCAAATGATGGTTTTTTTCTTCTTGCTTCTTTCTCTCCCAAACAAGCTCTCAATCATTCGTTCTCATTGTAGGATGTTGTGCCCTGACAAATTAATGAATAACTCATGAATGTCAGCGGTTATTATAACAGAACATTGTCGGAAGGTGGTGGTGATGGCTCCTCCGTATGTGTCTCTTCCCTAGCTGCCCTCCGCCAATTTAGTTGGGGCCCCCTCGACTCCGCCTCTACGGCTCGACGCTCTCCACCTCCTCCCATCAAGGCTCATCTATTCTTTAGCATTCAATGCTTTTCAAAGAAAATGTTTTTGAAACATTCATCAGTTTTTCTTGTTTTTCTTTTTTAACCCTTATTTCAAACATTTCCTTCTATTCCTCTCAAATACCCTCATTTCCATATTTTCACTTTTGTTCTTTTTCCACACTTTTTCCAAATGCTCGGCTTTTCTTTGTCCAAAATCAGATAAGAATTTCTATTAGACTTAGCAATCTGCATCCCAAATTCTTTATTCCACTCTTCTTATTTCTAATACCTAATACGTGAAAGTAATCAAATTCACACTTCACTTTTACTCAGGAATTATCGCTCTTTTCCATCAAGAATTTCATTTATTGTCCTCCTTTTCCATTTTGTATTCTTATTCTTTCTCCTCTGCCTTCTGAAGCCATTTCACTAATCTCCTTAAATCGCACAATTCTAACCTATAGAGTTGGCTCAATGAGCCGAGAGGCTTGATTTCCTTACATATTTACCGCGTTCGGGTTCTTACACAAATATCAATTCCTGTGTTGGTATGTTCTTTGTTTTTAGGTTTTAGGTTTTCGTTTTTCTCTTTTTTTGTGTATGCGTGGGGGACATAGAGTGGTTCTTGAAAATTCTCATTAGGCGAGAAAACCAAGAAATATTTATCACTCCTTGGGTAAAGGTTATTGCGTGTTTTTTTAATTTCAGTTTAATTCACTGAAGGAATAATACATTAGTGTCTAAAAACAAACCATACAAGAGTTTTCTTAATTCAAAAGTTTACAAAGAGAATCTTCAAAATCTTCATTTCTAAATGTCTCAAAGTATTAAGACTCCATCCGTTCGTCGTCAATTACCAACACCCTCCTCATCTTCAGCTAAGCAGTCGTTGCACACCCATTCCCAAATACAATTATAACGGTCCCGTAAGAAATTGGGCTAGGAACGTTTCTTCTAAGAGGAAGAGGGCTCATATAAGACATCTGCGCATTACCCAAGCTTTTCTACACCTCTCTATAATCATGACGCAATTGCCGCCCGGTACCATGATTATCCAGGTTATCTCCTTCGGCATGTTCATTTCGAATTGAAATTGTTTCCATATATTTTTGGAAGAATCTTCTTGACAATCGTGTAATTGATACGTGTTTTCATTCCGTTCAAAGCAGCGTTCCCTCCGCTTCTCGTAATCCGATATGTCCAGTCACAGAGACCTGCTTCGGGGGTCCCGCGTCGTCGTGTAGTTACCAAGTGCAGATTAGTGTTGCCGACACCTCTCGTGAAACCAAACCAATTTCTTCCTTCTCTCTGACTCGCCTTCTTCTTATTCCGTTTACCCTTCTACCTTAAACTTCCTTATTTCAGATTTTCCCATTCCCCGAATGCGATGAGAAGGACACTTTGAATACAGAAAAACAACAGATGCCTGTCGTTTTCAAAACCTTTCCCTTATTTTTATTTCTTTTACTACACCCAATTGAACCTCTTCCTTTACTACCATCCCTTATTAAACCACCCACTCCACATGCAAACTCTCAAGCATATGTGGAAACATCCAACGTCACTAGTCAGTTCACAATATACGCATCGAATATCTCAAGTTGTCGGTTCAAAACAGCTGTAATACCTTGCGAATGTTTTCTTCAAGTTTCAAATGACTATCGGTTAGAAGAGAATGGAAGAATAGTAATAATCTGATGGTTGTTTTTTGAAAAACAAATGGAGAATTTTCAGCTATCTGAGTTTGCCGTCTCCCCACCAGACATCAAAATCTTCACACCGAGCAGTCATGAAATGCTAAACGAGCTGACAGTTCACATTATCCCTAAATTATGCCGAGAAGATGTCTCAGATATTCAACTCGAATATCGTTCCTTCCAAGTGAGTGCATCTGTCACCAGTTATTAACTCTAACAAATATATCCATTGCAGGTGTTTCCCGGAGAAGAAGAATCCAGTTGGAAAACTGTAAGCGCTGTCGCAAAAACGTTGAAGGACACCAAGACGAGCCTCATTTTTGGTTGCAAGCACTTTTCGGACCCCGGCTATTATCGTGTGTCAATTCGACTCTCACTGGTCAATTATACGGTGCAGGTAGGTGGCAGAGATTTTTCACGCGACACATGATTGATGGTCGAACGACTTTTGTTTTCTTCCAAGGCGTAGTATATCTTTTGATCATTTCTTCCTGTTAGTTTTCTTTGGAATTAAAATTAGAATCAGAATATTTGATGATTTCGTGTTGGTTTGACATCTATAGTTGTACGAATGGATGATTTTATATTCTTTTGTTATGCTCTGCCCCATACACGATCATGAATGTAGTCGAAAACAAGAAGGGGGAAAAATCTCGCGTCTTGATTATATGGTACTTCCGCACAGCTTTTTCTATACATGTCTACCAGCTCATTTCCTCTCTTCCCATTTTTTTCTACCCCCAATAAATGAAGGAAAAGAGTGGCGATGTGTGTGTGTCGACAGAATGGGTGGGTCACAAAAAAAGAAGGAGAAGAATACTCAAGTGGTGGGCTAAATTTCCATCACCTTTAATGGAAGCCGAATTGATAGGCAAGACGTAATTCCCCGGAGACATTGGGTTCGAGAGTTCGAGAAGCGTGCCTTCCAGTACCACTTTAGGCGCAGAAAAACGTGTGTGTATGTGGTTTTTGCCTAATGAAAAAAGTTGGAGAAATGAGAATTGCCCTATTCTCTAGATTAAAGAAAAGATATCGGGGAAAAGGGTTGTTTCACCAACCACTCTGTGAGACCAACCACCCGTCACCATGACCCCATAAACCATTAAAAGAAACGAGCAATAATAAATATCAAGTTTTATGAGATCCGGCGTAGTGAGAAGAGAAAGAGCTTGTCCACTCTACACCACATTGGAAAGTGAAATATGGAGAAAAATTGATCACACAATGTATTACAGGCTGACAAATGGATCGTGGTGAATCGAACAAATCAAAATGCTTTGAGATTACGTGAAGATAGTATCTTCCCACATTGCCAATCAGATTACACAATTGGTTGGAACTTAGCTGAATGCTCGATGAATCATTTACACTATCGACTCCGAATTCTGGCAGTACCTGAAGGAGCAAAAAACCATGATGACGGTGCAGTATATATCGGTATGTAGGAGGTGTTTCATCATTTCATCCTAAAATGAAAAGACGTAATTGGTTTCGTTTTCGTGATTGAAAATGTTCGTTTCAATTAAAGTGGTCCCTAGTGTGCAGTAACTCAGAAGCCATTTCCATTGTTGCGCAGGAGAAATGAGTGACCGATTGCAACACATCATTTCCTGAAATGCGTAAGATTTAACAGATGAGCTGCTCGTCACAGAAACGGCGCAACTGGAACGTTATTAATTAGAAGAGCCGCGTTTTAAACTTGCATTTTGAAACTGAGAGCCGGAATTATAGGAATGGGGACATTTTTGAAAATTTAAGTTTCAGAGGAAATCGCAATCGCTCCGGAAATGAACTCTCTGAAAATTAGTTGCTCCCAATTTGATATCATCCATGAGAAGTATTGTTTCGAATTGGTATCTGTCAATCGGAATTCTTCAGTTTCTCACACGTGGCATAGTGTATGTGTCAGTACAGAACCAGGTGCGTGTTTTTCTTTTTTTCCGTTATTTTCCACTTTCAACCCAAGGGATTTGTTTCTTGTTTGTGCAAGAAACAACAATAATTTGCATATTACGAATGTAAACGAGGGCATTGGCATATGGGGCTTTGGCTATTGAGAAGGCAAGTGGATAGGGGTCTTAGACGGAGGATAGGAGAGCCAATTGAGCAGGTGACAACACCTAATGGGGCCACCTCAGAGAGATAGACAATTCGCAAGCGATACCGAAAAACTTCCGGGGTCTTCCGGTTTTTTAGACTGGAGGCAGACAAGATTGAAAGTGAATATTGACTTGCCTCAAGCGATTAATAATAGAGCGGCAATAAATTCATAAATTAATAGTCCCCTTTTGGCTTTTGAATCTCACGCTGCTATGGTTAACTTGATTTGCGGCGTTCTCTCTTCCACTCTCAATATTCATAATAATTGAAATTGAGTTATGAATTCTTGCGTTTGCTTCCTCCCAAATGCCGCTAATCATATGCACAGTAGGACACCAAAAGCTTCCTCCCTTCTCAAAAAAAGTGCAGATGTTTTTCTTTTGAAAGACACTCTGAATGCGCGAGCACATGCAAATGCTGCTCCTAATTATCGACAGCCGTTACCTGCGCTTCTATTGTATGACACGCGTGAAGCAGATGTGCACCGATGAACCTATGTAGGGTCAAGGAGACACTTGGCACATGCAACAATCCATGTCAAATAGGTACTTCATTACTGAACAAACATCATCTGGTGATGATGATCACCATGCGCTCTGTAATTATTCCATCAACGGAAAAGGGCAATGTGGAGAATCGGGAAATTGGAAAAACCGCTGATGACAGACAGCTTCATTTGAAACATAATTATCTTTAATGCATGCTATCCCAGAAATGCTCATCAAATTGAGTAAGAAAGTGTTTTGGGTTAGTGTTCCATGAATACAGATGCGCCTTCATTTCTTGAGCACAAAATGGTACCAAGTAGAGAAAAATTGTCAATTGTTTTGATCTACACCGCCCAACTTGACCTTTGTCGAGCTTTTAGTCGGAAGAGCAGCAAATGAATTAATTATGTGACAATGAATGCAAGCAATATTTAGAGATGCAGCTAATAGGTGCGCGAACAGACCAAACAAACATGGAAGTCAGAACTACAATATGTTTCCATGTTTCTATTGGAGACTGGGGATTTAGATTGTATCAGTTGTTCGTATTGTTTAAAAGAGCCGGAAGAGAAGACTCTGTCACTTCCTCTACTGAATTCGTTCCGTCATTATTATAAAGTGTCGTCGGAAGGTTCTCAATCTAGCTCTCAAGTGTGCTAATTCACTTCTTATTTCAAGTGGATTGTTTTGCATTGAAATAGTCTCATCATAACTTTAGTTTGGACTGCATAAAATGTTAGTCAGCCATTTGAAACAGCGGGAGCACCCAGGGAAAATTTTGAAATTTGAATGGGAATTTTTGAAAGAAAAGAAAGCACAAATAATAAAAGTCAAATTTAAAGCTATTGCTTTGTTTTGCAGTTGAAAGAAAGGTCGGAGGATGGTCGGCATGGAGCGAATGGAGTGCTTGCTCAGAAACTTGTGGTATGGGGAGACAGCGAAGAGTACGATTCTGTAATGAGCCTGTTCCAAAAAGATCGAAGTACTGTGACGGACCATTGATAGAAACACAGGAATGCATGCTAGCAAAGTGTCCGGAAGCAATGATGCCACAGAGCCTGTCCACAAACTGCTCGTGTGGGTGTGCATTGTCATCTGAAGCTAGCTCATTTTTTGCGTCATCCAGGTAACTACCGTAACCCATGTCAAAGTTCTAAAGATCTCTGTTTAGGAATAGCAGAATGTGCGAAGGAAACCAAACTTGGACCCTTCCAAAAATGGATGGATTCAAGATTTCAGATTTCACTGTGAAAAAGCAAGGAGAGGCAAAAGGAAAACTGTTTTTTTTTCTGAGAGCTCCATATCAGGTTTGTTTTTTTTCAAACATATATCATATAGATTTAATTCAAAGTATCTCAGGAATTGGTATGGTCTTCTGATTCTCATCAAGAATATCAGTTCTCTCTTCCAATGTCTGCACCAATATTTGTAGTCCTTTGGAGTAAAAGTAACGACACTGCAAGACTGAAACAGATTGATGATGGTTTCACCGTATCGTATTCTGTTAGAGGTATGTTTATTTTCTGTTATCCATCAAATTGTACTACCACACAATGTCATCCGTATAATGCACTAGTTCATAATTTATTCTGACAGAAACTTCATTCCAAAAGTCAAGTAGCGATGGATTTTTGGAATAGTTACTTATGAATGTGGTGACAAGTTAGCCATCATTTGTCGGGACATGTAAACTTAGACCTATTAAATTGTGCGAGACACAGACAAAACGCATTTCTATCTTTTCTCGCTCCTTTTTGGCTCGAAAAATGTGGACTGGGTGGTGGTGGTGTAGGAGCAGCAATTGAGACAACAAGAATGACATGTGTAGAAGGTTTTGACAAGAATGAAATTCGAAGGGATAGTGAAACAAGAAAGGGGGAAGAATAGAAAACGACGAGGGGTCCGAGAAGCCATCTTCATGTTCTAATTAAAATGCAACACATTCACAACTTGGAATAGAAAAGGAAGAACAAAAAGAAATGTGGGGGAACAGAAAAAGGAAATAACATTGTGGAAGAAAAATATAGGACGAAAACAAAATTTACAATGAGATATTATACTTTATTTTCAGATGCTGATTCTTCACCTACCGTTGCCAAAATCAATTCATGTCAGCCGTTCTGTCCGGAAACTATGGCCATAGCTATCATGGGTAACGCATTCCATAATTCGAATCGAATTTTATAACTTTTTATTTCAGCTATCATATTCATATGCATCATATTTATACCTCCATTGGTATGTGCAGCGGTAACAGCATCCCTGAGGAGGAATACAAGTCCTGAAGTTCCACTGATTGATAACAAGTAATACAATTAAAACAGAAAGTGTATCTAAACTTTATTAATTTTAGATATGATTCCGAGATGATTCGCAGTGGGAACACAGAAAGTACTCATGTCAGTTCAAGGAACTATGTAGCCAAGCGGAGCATCGGAATTCAACTCAGTGTTCAGAGTACTCCTAGGTATGTACTTGATGTTTTTTTATTTTGACCACATACCCTTTCAGAACTGCTCGTGCCTGTTTATCCCACGAATCTCCACTTCCACCACGTGGCCAATCTTCTCTCAGTGAATGTGATGAACTCGAGTATGATTATTATGATGGTACAACTTTTCCGGGCAGTTTTTTGGCACCAGTGCAAGACGTTATGTATTCACAGATTGATATTGATCAGGTGAGTTACATACAAAAAATTGAGATGTTTTACAAGTTATTTTAAATTTGAAAACCCCGTAATTTCAGATAATTGGACAATCGGAGCTCTTCGTTAATAGTGCCGAGAAAGCAGATGTTCACACTCAAATTTAACTTCTCTATTTTCAAACTTTCTCTCTCACATCATTTGCTCTCATCATTTCCGTTAGAGAAAAAATGATTCATGTGCCTTCTATCAGTTTTAACCTTCTTCTTCACCTTCTTATCTGTTAATTGCGGGAAACAAAGTTTGACACAAAAACCTAGTTATATAAATGACTCCTTTTCTCTTAGTGATATTCCAGTTATTCAATTTCTTTGCCAGTTTCTTTCCATTTGAGCTTAAAATCAAAGCTATCTTTTCATATGTTCTTCCAGGTGTTTTTTATTGAATTTTTGTCTTTACATGAGATTTCAAAATGTCAGTGTGAATTCTTCTCTTTTAATAAATTATTGCAATGAAAAAACAGATGAAATGAGTTCAGAAGAACCTAAAACTCATGCTAGTACGAAGAACAAACATGAGTTTGATTAAATAATAAGACCAGATTATTTTCTTCATTTTTTTGCATGGCGACGGAAGAAAAAAAAAGAAAACAGAAATTATCTGATCGGAGTTCACTCATATTTTAGTGGTTTGTTCTTTTAGTTTTTATTGTTTCAATCCCCATTCCAGTTTGGTTGAATTATCCAAAATGAAAAAAAAAAACAAAAAATGTATAGGGTAATAAAAAAATAACCATTTTTACCATAGTTCAAAGCATCTAAACTATTTATTCGATTCATAACCGCATTTGACCGGTCAAATTTTGTTGAAAGTCTAAAAATACATTTTTGACATATGATAATTCATTTTATTGCTTCAACCTTATCTTTTTTCGTAGAGTTCATGACGCCCTACTGGTATTTTGGAATATATAACTTTCTATTCTCAACAGCAAGTCCCTTCTACTTTCTGACCGATCAACATGAAAATCAGAAGCTCTTTTTGTTGTAATATGGTTATATATGCAAATATTAAACAGCTGTCTGCCATCGATTCCCGCCTACTTCTTTGTGTCCGGAACTCGTATTGTGTTATTGTTAGGCGTATAAAACTTGTTTTCAATACTATCATTTTCAGAAATGTCACAGTCACCTACAATATGCACCACCACCTTGGTATTATTATTTTGCTGTAGTATTGTATCTACTGCTCCAATAATTTCTTCAGAAATGCCTCATCAAATGACGAATAAAATTGAAAAATGTGAGCAAATCTACATTTTTCTTATAAGATTTTAATAATCTTTTCAGCTTGGACAGACGAGCGTCTTTGCGTTTTAAAAATGGGATCATCTTGTCCGAGCGGATTCAAGGAAGATCAACTGAGACTGTCCGTCCAGTCATACGTGAACCCTGAGGTAATTTTCTCGAATGTTTTCGAAAACAAGAGTGTAGACTCTGAACGGACAAATAGAAAACAAAAGGATTCCTTCGACGAGTTCTGGATTGAGCTTTTATGGGAGAAAATTCTAGGAAAAATAGAGGGGATTAGGAAGATCAGCATCATGCTTATATTGAAAAGGTCACACATCTCCTAGTCTCTTTTGAGGAGCGCAACGGTATTGTTTTTTTGATTATGTTCTGTGATAAGTTTGAAAAATATAATAAAACATTTAGTCGATTTCATTTTTGTTCAATTCCAATTTTTTGGTTAGATTTGTTTTTTGCGTCTCATTCTAAATACTATTTTTTTCTTTTTTTTACTCAACCGTAGTCTCTCGTAAACTGACAGGTGAAATGAAACCACTCTGTTAACTACAAATAAAAGCATTTCCGTATTTTTGTGCTTTTGAAATCATACTTGAATTTTAACCTGAACTATCTATCAATAAACATTTCCATTTCAGGACACTGCTAAAAACGGCGACAAGCTGATTATAGAAGGTCAAGGCGGTGAAACGTCTTTGCAACGGAATAATTATGATTCTCTGTATATTCTAACAATTACGACATGCTGCAAATAGCTGAAGAGCACAGAAATAATGTTTCAGAGGAAAAATTGTATCTCGGTGGTCTCTGAATACATTGTACACTTTTTCGGGTTTTTTAATAAAGTATTCAAACCTAAAAACAAAATAAATATGTGTATAATAAAGCATTGCATGTTTTTTGTTTGAAAATCGAAATAATGAATGAAAAATAACACGTGGATTGCAATTATCGATGCATATACAGACAAGCGGATGATGTTTAGACATATTGTGCCTGTCTGACCTCGAACTTGTGAATATCGGTGAAATAACGATAACATCCACACACAGCTCGCAGAGCCCAGATGTGAATTCCAAGTTGGAATGATAATCCGACCAGTGCAGTTAATGCAGTTTTTGCTAAAGTCGAACAAATATGAAACGTAAACTTTAATCATTGACTTACTGTATTCAGATTGAGACAAAGAGACATCCACAAAAAACTTAAGGATCAGTGTTGTGTTACACGCCACTGATATCAGAATAATAACAATAAGGACAGCAATCCCGAAGGTAATGGATATCTGTAAATAGTGGTGTAAAATTAGAAATGAAAATCAGATCTTTGGATTAAAAAATATCTACCTGTAAAGCAATGAACGCAAACAATAAATGAGCTTTTTGCTGTAAGATACCAACAAACATGTACAGTAATGCAATAATGACAATGATCATGGGTATTGCATAGAGCTTCATATTAGGACGGCGTTGCTGAAATATGACTAATTTCAAGTACCAAAATTACGATTATGAAAGATACCTCTTGTGAAGTGAATACACAATAAACCAGAGTTAGACACACCGCAAGTAGAGCGAAAAATCCGATGGAACAAGTTGCTATCTGAAAAAAGTTGTGAAGTAGGAACAGAGTCCATGAAATTGTAATCTCATTGAGAAACTGCATCAGGCCTGAACTTTTTGTAATCGCTCAGTGAATTTCGGAATAAATTTTCAAATGAAAGGCTGCATGAGAAAAACTCAGTTAAAACATTTAAACAACTCTGAGCCATGAGTACACATATTCCTATAGTATGAGTGAGAAAACAACCAATTTTTTGAAAATAAAACCAAAAATTGATTACTACTTATTGAGTTTTCACGGAATGATATTGTACGACAATTTGATTGGAAAACTAACCTTGACATGCATGAATCCAAAACAAGTCTGATAGGTATCATGATGATGATTGAATATGCGAATACTCTGAGTGCTTTTCTGGCTCTTCAACGAGCGCATGCTTTTCTGGCTCCGCACAGATCGCAAGCTCTTCATCGAATTATGGTGGGAGAGAACTTTTGGACTGCGAGGACTTTTTGGGCTATCCATTTTTCTGAAGGCAAAAACAAAGATTGAAAGAGACAGATTCGAGATGGAATGTTTTGTGGTTGAGTGAGCGTGGAAGGGCACAAAACGTTAATAAAAAATGAAGATGCGAGATAGCGGCTAAACAACTTGAAGAAAGTTGAGAGTTGCTCTATTAGCATGAATGAGTAATGAAGATGGCAACGACTAATTTATGTTCGGCTACTTTGTCGGACGCATGTCATGTGAAAAAGCCAAGAGGCAAAAAAGGAACAGGCACAGAATGGCAATGAAGAGATATTTTTATGGAGGAATGAAAGAAATCAATCAAGATTCTTCTCGCGCATCTTTCTCTCTTCTCCTGGCAGATTACGAGATTAGTCAAGTGAGTCGGCACGTAAATCTCATGCTTTCCGTCCACTCATCGCGTTTTCTAATCTTAAAAGTCTTTGGAACTATCGTTGACGTAAAAATCCTTATTATTAATAGTTTATCATTTAATCCTAACGTCTTCTGAAAAAAGTTTTCACTTAGTGTTTAATTTTAATTTTAAACATTTCCTTTTTTCTCTGATTCAAAAAAAAGAAAACGGATTACATGCTCTTTCCTAATCTTTTTCAATCTGAAATGCCACCAGAGCTCAGAGAGTCAGCAACATGAAAAGTATTTTCCGCGAAAGGACGGCCGCAAAAAATCAGGAAACATGAAAAAGGCGTACACTTCTCCTGATAAATGGTGAAGAATTTTACCTCGGGGAATGATTTTGTACTAGGACCACAGAGAGCAGAAACGGGGAACGAGAAGAGATAAAAGAAAAGTTGTTGCTTTAATCTATCTTGCAAAGCAAAACTTTTCAATTGTGATGAATGTTTCCTGCAGAGAAAAAAAACAGACAATCTGCCGATTTAGCTAGAGTCTCAACTGGAGTAGTGGAAACTGAGGGCTCACGAAACTCGAGAGCTGAAATCTTCCGATGAAAAAGAGGATGTTTCATGTATGTATATGGTAATTGAATATATTTCCGCTCCAAACTTGCAACGCTTTTTTATTCATGAGAGTTAAACGAAACAATTTTTAAAATGACAGAGGTTTGAGATTGTGGAGATTGCATTATGTTTGAATTTGAAATTGAGGGTAATATGAAGAAAAATGAAGGAAGGAAATCGAAAAAAGAAACCATTCGAAGATTTACACGAAGAAGAATGTGACTAATATGAGAACAATGTAAGACACGACGAGAAGCCAATTGAAGATCTGAAAATGAGAAATATATTCATTTGGTTTGCAATAATTTGCAGGAATAAACTCACAGTGACAGCAATGAAACGTGGGTGATAAACGGGGTCCGGATATTTTCCATTAGTTCCTGACCTCGATATATACCACGACTCGAGTGAGGCTGAAATGATTAGACACACCAAGCAGATGACGTAAAGGATAAGAAGCTGAAATGTATATCATGTTATTGAAACGGATATTGCGTAAGGTGGAAAAAATTTGTGTGTTTCTGACAGAGAATAATTGTGAGAAATGCTGAACATACTTATGAAGACAATAATTCTATTAAAGGTAAAAACAAGAGCGGAAACTCATGTTCATACTGGTACTCGAATGTGAACCCATTTCTAGTGCAATACAGAACATCTTATTTTAAAGGAAGATGTATAATAAATAATCTGACCTTATATTTTCCAATAGTTCCAACCACATCCTTATCGAACAAGTTCGAGAGGAAAACCATCACAGCAAAAATCCATGTGAAGAACAAAATAGCCAGAATCACGCTTTGCCATCCAAAATACTGTAATCAAAAAATTGATTTTAACAATCCTAAACCTAATTTCGACCTACCTTGTAAATGAATTGAAAGTAGAGATCAGTGTCCCTCCAAATAAAAGAGCATGCAAAAAGAGCAGCGAATCCAAACAGGACTTGAATGAAATTGATGAAGCCGTGCAGCGTTCGCATAAATTCGAAATTCATTTTTGTTCCTGAAATAGTACAGTGTTAATCATAGAAGCATAACGGTATAGCATAACATTGATAATAAGAGAATAGGACGGAAGAATAAAAGCGTCTCAAACTTTAAGTCGTGTCTCTTCGGGTAAATACCATTGCAAATATTAACCAGGGTGGGTGATGGTGGCACAACTTTCGCACGCAAACAAGATTTCCTACTCGGAATAGAAAGAAAAAAGAAAAAAGAAAAAAAAATGGATCGCACTTTCTGATCTGTGTGCAACACAACTTAAGTGTCTACACCAATTTTGAGAGTGTTCCCGGAGTATTGCTAATACGTTTCTGCATAGGTTTCCTGTGAATACAGGGCGTGCTTATTTTTGAGTACTGATAACGTTTATTGACATGCATGACGAAATAGATCATTGGAGCCGAAGAATGTCCAGAACCGTAAAGTTTTGCATACACCGAAACATTATGAACCGAAAAATAAAACATTTGTAGACGGAATAGTGAATTGAGGATGTTTTAAATAGTTAGCGACTGAAAGTTTATAGTTGTTCTAAAACCACTAAACACGAACTGATAAAAAACTATATAGTCGTAACCTGCCAACTCATTGGCATTAAGAGTATGCGGAAAGGTTATCGTAAAATTCGGTGAATTGGGGGCACTCTTATGAAAACTGCTGATGGCATCTAGATAATGCAAACAAAAACGAAAATGAGAAAGGAGGTAAGTAAAACAAACAAAAAGGGATGAAGATGGAAACAAACCATGTGACTTCCAACTGAAACTGAAAACATCCAGGTTTTTGTGTTTTCTCAAAAACTGTTACCTAAAAATTGAAAACGAATTGAAAGCTTTCTTGGTCGAATGGAACGGAATGAAAGGAAGAATGACGTTCTTTACAAAATAGAATTCTATTTCGAAATGCAAACAACAAAAGCATTCAAAACATTGATAATTTGGCACGAGTTACAGGTATTCAAAGTGGAAAGTGATTCGGAAGGAAATAAAATCATAAAAGTTTTGAAGCAGCTGATCAAACTGGGCGATGAGAATAAATAATAAAGCAAGGAGATAAAACCAACATACCAAAGTTTGTATTTAAATAGGAGACCGGATTTTTGACGTTTTCCACTATTAATTAAGTTCAATACTATCAATTCACTACGGCAGCCACAAAACACGACTGAGTCACAGTTGATGAGCACAGTCCGTGGCCAAAAAAGTGGAGGGAAACTGTTTGCTGTTGTTGGTTAGCAAATAGCTCTGAAAAAAATGGTTGGACGGAAGAAAATGTGACGTTGAATGAGTCACAAAAGATCAGGTAAAAGAAAATGAAAGACAAGTGAATGTTTTTGGAGGAAATGTTCTGGTGGTATTTGTGAAATATTTCAAAGTGTTTATTGGAATGAAATATTGACTTATATTTGGGTGTTGTGTTGCTCTTAGGAAAATTATGATGTGAGGAAATTTGAGGAACAAAAATATTGACATGTTGGGGTATAGCAATGCAAATAGAGTTCAAAGAAATCACTTTTTTATTGATTTGTTAGATGGAATTTTCTTTCCAGAGTGTTCTTGGTTTGATGTTTTGTTAAAAAAGCAAAAAATGTAACTAGAACTGTGAAATAGCGGAATATGTCTAGATATAATAAGTCATAATGTTTCAGGCTTGTTGTATGCAATATTGTATGCAAAAGGAAAAATATATGCCAATTGAACTCTTCGATCTGAAAACCGAAGTTTAAAACTAAAACCCGGTATTCGAAGTTTTTATATATTTTCTGTTCATATTGTTCTATTTTATTTGTTTCGTTTTTTTTACATTTTCAACAATAATCCAATTCAATTTCTGAATTATATAATCAACATGAACAATTATACCAGTTATTTCTTTAGATTTCATTCCCTATTCAATGCCCTCACACTTTCACATTCCCGATTCATGAAACTTGAATTGAACCTTTTACCCAATTTTTTTCATAAATTTTTCTCGGGAAAGATAAGAATTCGTGTTTATTAAAATGTTACGACGTTTCCCAGGAGGCAGAAAAATATCATCGCTACTAACCGGTTTTCGCTTCATTATTTCGAATCAAGCAAATTTTCGTAATCCATGATTGCCACGAAGAAGCCGCCGAGAATCCGGCCAATCGTTTTCTATTCTCTATCTATCTCTTCGCTGTTGTTCTCGACTTGTCCCTTCTCAAGCCAGGCTAATCAACCAGGCAAAAACAGTTCTCCGACGTTGATAAGGTGTCTCTTTCGCTTTTCTCTTCTGCCTCCACCTACCCATAGCCCGTATCCAGTTGCAACACGTTTTTAACAAAAGAAACGCCTCACGAAGCCGACGGCT
Organism: Caenorhabditis latens; assembly: GCA_002259235.3. Lineage (NCBI taxonomy): Eukaryota > Metazoa > Nematoda > Chromadorea > Rhabditida > Rhabditidae > Caenorhabditis > Caenorhabditis latens. Next base: position 13,402,029 of record CM056097.1, on the reverse strand, counting down.
TATAAATGTAGGTCAGCATTAGCCGATCCCGCCTTTTCTCTCCCATCAGTAGCTCTTGTGTGACTGTGTTTATCCCACCAGAACGGCATGAAGTATTTTATTGTGTTGGCTTGTCTTCTTGTGGCCGCTGAGGCTTACGCTAAATCAGGAAACCCATTCAAAACGAAGAAGTATAAGTGTGTTGAGGTTTCTGATGATGAGGAAATTCAAATCGTTCCAAAGAAGGTAATATTGTGTTTCCAGTTATTTCATATCAATATTTCTCTTTTGATTCAGAAGAGTGCCACCTCCAAATACCCATGGAAGGCTGAGGAAGAGAAAGTAAACCGAAGAAACGAGAATTCCCGCTCAACAGAGAGCATTGAAATGCCAATTGCTAGAAAAGTAAGTGTTTGAGAATATAATCTTAAGGCTAAAGATTTATTTCCAGGTTAAAACTCAAAAAATTGTTTCTACCACTCAACCAACTATTTCTGATGTTCAAAGAGATGCCAAGGGAAGACCACTGATCCTCTCCCCAGAGCATTGCAAACAGGTAAGTGCTGCCATCATTAGTATATTCCAAATTTCAATTTCAAATATGACCTATCCGTTTCTTATTCGTGTTGTTACAGGTTGAGCACTACTCCAAGATGTACGGAGTCAAGGATGTACTCGGATGGGTTCAAAGCAACTGCTCTTTTGCCAAGATGTATGTTCCCGGAGCCACTTGCGAAGAGATTAATATTCTTGTTGCTTCCTGTTACAAGAAGAGAACTTAATAATTGAAGACAATCAGTCACAACTAATAATGTATTAAACTCTATTTGAAGATCTTATGCGAGAAATCATGAACAATATGTGCAATGATAATGAAATGAAATCAATTTGTTTTTTGTGTTATGTCCTTCGGAATCCAGCTAACATCAAACTGCCCGACTTCCATTGTTTCGATTCCGACTTTCGGTGACCGCGCATGCGTCTTGCTTTTTTGATTTCCTCCACTGAAGACGGACGACGCGAATGTCTGTAAGAAGATTAACAATCGGATGAAAGTGATCGCATTATCCCAACTGGTTACCTATTTGACCTCGATAATCACTCATAAAAAAGAAGAGAAAAAAGATATAGGATATCAAGTGTCAGACAAGCAAATGACTTGACACTTGCACTTTCCTTCACTCTCATCTTTTCTTCAGACGTATCATTCCATCACCGAGATCCCCGTTTTTCAGTTCTTAGCGCAAAAAATGATTGAAAAAGTAAAAATTCTCCGTCACTACGGGTGGGTGTTCATAAAACAAATGCGTTGTCAGAGATGATGTATTAGTGGAGAATATGAACTGGACAATGAGAAAATTTTTACCTGGGCTTTACGTGCAGCAATTCTTTTCCGTGTAATGATACTATTGAAGTACGAGGCGCCGATGACGAGCTAGAACTTCCAGGTTGAATGAAAATTTGAGGAGATTGAGCGGACGATGGGGCTTGTGATGACGCCATTGATAACCTGAACATTATAGGATACTGGAAATCAGTGTTCTGTTAGATCCGTTATACCTGGCCACGTTCAATAACAACTCTCCGGTAGTTGTTATACCTTCATGACCGGTGGTTGCCACAACATGTTTTGTCAACGCATATCTTTCTTGACGTTCGTATTCTTCATTTTGTTCTGCTATGATCTCCATTGTTCTTCGAAGAGCGGCATTCTTTCCTCCCGCTGATCCGGTTACCATCCATGTGTCAGATCCGGAATTAGGCCTGAAATCTTTGATGGTTGACATGAACAAAAAGTGAAAACATACCTCAACGTTGAAACCCAATAAGCCAGAAAAACCATAAGAGGTAGAGAAACAATAACAATTGGTATGATTGCAACATTCATAAACTCTGTCATACTATCAAAACGAGGATATCTGAAAAAAATTAGATTCTGAATTTTCTGAAAGTTATTTGATACCTTTCGTACGCAATGATATGCCAACCCAATCGATTTGCAATTTCTTGATGATACTTTTGTAGAATATCTGAATTCATTGTGGATTATTTTTACTATCAATCCATATTGGTATGATACCTGATAAAACTTGTCTAGGAAGGAATGGCCTTTGTTGCCGTAAATGTGGGCTTGAGGAATGAGGTAAAAGCACAAAAAACTTTATTTGTATTGTTAACGATTCCCTTCGTGGAAATCCTTCGAGTATCACAATTTGTTCCGGACCGAAAATCAATCTGAAATACACTTGTTCTTGCAATTTATCGTCAATCACGGAAGAACTAACGAGCTTCTGAGATTGCAAGCTGTTGCATTCTGGCAATACTTTGTCACCACTTTAGCCATTGTCCGGCGAAAAGGAGAAATGAGATCTGGGAGAGGCGAATCAACGCAGTAAGCTACCCGTACACCAGCGGTCCAGTCAAACATATCAAGCTCTGTAATTCTTGAAATATGGGGTTAAAGGGTCTTCCAATGCGTAGCAAGCTACAAAATAACTAGAGAAGATCAATTGAACACATGTTGCAGAAGTGATCAAAGATATCACACATGTTGCCGTATAATTTCTAGAAAAAATGCCAACTTACCAACTCTAGACGGATCTTCGATATGTGAGGTATAAGTCAATACATTGGGAACTGAAAAAAAAATGAAGAGAAGGCCAGCTGACACCGACGAACATCGCATCTCCTTTGGAACGAGTGAGCGTGATTCTGCAACAAAAATAGGTGGTGATTGTTACAATAACGATTGACATGTGGTGGAAAATCAGTAAATAAACATAGAGTGGCGGTTTGGTAATTGGTAAGAAAAGTTACGATGCTACTTTAGTATAATAAACTAAGAAAAAAAAAAGAAAAGACTTTTGATTTCACTCTCTCACCGGAAACCTAACAGATTGATAACATGTGTTTTGAGTTAGAAGGGACTCGTGCAAGGTGGGGGGTACTGCTGGGCGTTGAGAAATCAGGGATCAAATGACCCTAGAACGAAAAAAGATTGAGTAAAGCGTCACTAATAAATACACCGACAGGCCTATTAATTCAGCAACGACAGCAGTTTTTGTTCGTTTCGGATTGAGTTGGCTTGCGAAATGAAGATGAAGCATTTTGAAGAACACAGCTGCTTGCTTGCATCGGCACATATGCTCACAGCCAGGAGGCTCTGTATGTTTGAGAAAATGAGAAGCGTGTGTATATTAGTGGCATTTGAAACGGGATCTTCTTGACGTTTTGCTGTTTTTTCCTTCTCACAATGAATTGGGATTTTCTCAACTTTGATGGCTTCACTCATAAGCAATAACTGTAAAAATGAATGGGTTTCTTAACAATTCTACTGCTTTTACTTTTTTACTCAAGAAAACGGGTTGAGCTTGAAAACTGCTGGATGTAAACTCGCCAACACAGAATTTTGTCTTATATCTCAGGTGTTTCAGATAAAACCATTACTATGTTAATTTTGTGTGAAGAGCCTGACAGTGATCTACAAATAGAAAAACTGACTTGAATTCAGCTATAAAATTTGAAGGTTTCGAAGTCAGGAAGAATTCGATTGTATTTTTTTGTTTTCAGAACTAATTTTTTCACAGTGGTTCTGCTTCCTCACGAACGGTCGCGTCTGGACTTCATGTTGTTCACTTCTTGTTCATTTTAACAAAATTGGCGGAATCTCCGAGTGGTATAAGAAACAGAAACCGCTCCAACCAACACTAGAATGTATTTATCAAAAAATTGGAAATATTATTCATAGAAAATTTTAACGGAAAACTAACAAAAACTGAAAACATGTACTTTAAAAACATTTTTTTAGAACTTGAGTTTCGAAGACAAACATGACAATCAAACAAAAATTTGAGGAAAAAATAAATTGATGAAAAAATCTATTCCAATATTTTCAGATGATTACAACGGCGATCTTCATACTCTGCAGATCAAACTGTATACGAGAACAAATAAAAATTGTTTTGATATATTATGAATCCTCAAAATGATGAAATGCATCTGTCTACTATTGTCTTATTGCCGTCATTGCACTTGGACCCCCCGAGCGTTTTCAAAAACGTTTTCTCGCTTTTTTGGACTTTTATATTAGATCCAAGTAATCATAAATTTATGAAAATGTATTCAGAAGAAATTTCATTAGTATGTCACCCTATCATTTCCCCGGATACTCAACAATTCTCACCAGTGTCAAGTCTTTGATGACTGCACGAAAGTGATGTGAATTTGGTCGACATCAGCCAAAAACTCCACACAATGCAAGTCTGAAGTTTCTTTTTGATGTTATAATTCGAATAGCATGTTTTACTTTTTCACGTTCATTTTTCACACCCCTTCTTTTAATATGCGCACTATGTTTAGGTTACACTCCCCTTGTCTCCTCTTCAACCGGCCGGAGACACGGATTATCAGCGGTGCGCACATTCTCTTTTCTTTATCTCTGTTAAGCACGAGATATGGGTTGTGAGTAATACTATGGCACTCACATGTTTCACACAACCGAATTCTCAAGCTCATACACTCACACGGCGCCTCAATGTTCGATTTTTCCAGTGCGCTCCTTCCTCTGTCAAGAAGAACGAACCGCCCGTCGCGCAGTTTCAGACGACAGAGTATTGATGAAATAGCATACAAAATGAGGAGATTTCATTTTTAGACTCTAAAATTTCTCAGGCGTTGGCTGCCGTCGTCGTCCGCCTTGCCGTCGGTGTCTCCGGCCATCACATCTTCTTTTCTTCATTTTGTTTTTTGTTTTCATGTGAACTAGTATAGTGCGAGAGGAATGAGTGTGCACTTTTTATGTCTTTAAAAATCAACAAAATAGAAATAATGCTGTTTCCTGTTGCATATTTCTGTAGTTCATCAAGTAAATTGGAGAAAGTAAGAAAAACTTCGTGAGATAACTAATTTGAAAAATAGAAATTACTTTTGTGAGATTTCGGATGAATTTTTCTCTTTTCCTACGCGCTTTTACTCTCAACCACCATCTTCTGAAAATGGATTCATGTGAATTTCATTTGTTTTCATAGATATGTTTCAATGGTTTCTCATTAAGTTTCTTTGTTTCATTCATAATTCACTCAAATTCACTTTTACATGCCGATCCATTATTTGGGTTCAAATTTTCTGTTTCTTTGTGAGCCCTATCTATTTATCAAAGTTCATAAATTGTCGTTTTTCCCCAATTTCTTAAATCTGAGTGACAACTTGTCCCATAATATTTCCGTGCTGAATGCTGCCTTCATCTTTCTTTCTAAAACCATTTTCTGAAACGATTCCAGGTGTTTACACGATCATAAAACATTTTTTTCTTCATCTTTCTTGCCTTACTTTTGTTCAGCTCTTATATGCTTTGCATTTTCCACAATGGTTCTACAAAGAACATTGAACAAATTAACATTAATTTTATTTTTGGTTTTCAGATCTCAAATCACTATTTCTGAAGTTCCGTTTTTAAATTATGTAACTAAACTCTCAATGGCTAACTAACTCTCAATGGCTTTCTATGCTTATCAATAATTCTGAAACGAGTTTCTCTAAAATTTTTAGATTTTTCTGTTATAATCTTACTACTATCTTTGCTACATCTTCTTCACTGAACTTCAAAATTTTTTAAAGCGTTTCTTTACAGATGGCAGCTGAACAGCCTCCGCGAGGCAGACGCCGCAATGAAACCTGGACGATGTGGGAAAAGCGTCCGTTCGTTGTCTTGAAAAACGATAACATCTTGTACCACGAAGGAAACATTCCAAAAAATTCTACTTACCAACGAGAAATCATCAATCATGGAATTCTTTCTCTTCAAGGTTTAACTGGATGGCCTCCAGCACCTGAGCGTCTCACTGAGAACAAAAAATCTCTATGGGAAATCAGAGTCCATAATAAAATGCGTCTTCCAACCATCCTGGTCCCATCAACTTCATATGAGTTTATGACTAAGGAAAGAGAGCAGGCGATCCGTCAGAAATTTCTCCAAATTGCTTCAAACTGTGACTTCGAACTCACTCAAGACGATTATGAGAATTTTGCTCTCTATGAATGTCTCAACATTCGGAAGCATCGGCCGGATGAGCGTAGAAAAGCACCGGCTCCTGTTTTCCCGGCTAACTATCCATTTGCCGAAGAAGCAAAACGTTTGGTGTTTCCGGTTCGAAGATTCTCGACAGGAGTAGTCATGTTGTTTCCACACGCACCAAGAGTGGAAGAAGATGGATTGATTGAAACAATGGTATTCGAGGTCAAAAACATTCTCACTCCAGACAGAACGGTAATCAATGCATTTTCCTGCAATCAATTAAAATAACATTTTTCAGGCTCCAATACTTGTGGGCTATGAAGAAAATCCGATTGATCTCTTCATCCGCATGGGAAATATTTCGACCGACCAGCCAGTGAGCTACTCTGAACTGTAGAACGCATTCGATTGTTTTCTTTCAGACTGCTCAATTCTACTACTTGATTGGTAAAATAATGCTTCATGCTACAGACCGTAGACAAAGACACATACTGGATGACCAGCGCAGTATGGCCATGAGCTCCAAACCTATTGAGGTTTGTGACTGGACCTCAAATATTTTTAGAACAATTTGTTTATAGATTGGAGCTTTTCGTCACAACATTCCAAAAAACATTCTACCGAAACAAATAACTTTTGAAATGCTCAACGCGTTGTATGAATCTCTCTTGACCAGAATCAACCCAAAAAATCCACAAATTGTTGCATGGTTTGAGAGACTCAACATTCAGTTGCAACCGATCTTGAATGGACAACAGTTGAACATTCCAACCACTACTAAACAAATGCAAAATCTTGCTGTTCTGATGTTCGACTGGATGAGAACCCACAAAGAAATGTTTTACACCGGAACTACTATCTTTGATCTCAGCAATCACCCAGTTTGGACAATACTGAAGAACCGGTTCAGTGAAGGAACTGCAAACTCCACTGAAAAAACTCCGAAGGCACCTGGTCAACATAAAAAAGTTGAGGGTCAATTGATAACAGAGGAGCAAGACCCAGGAGAGGAAGAATTGCAAATCAAGAAATCCAAAGCATGAACGTGAATTGTCATTATCACCAAAAAACAACCATTGTACAATTTTCTGACTCTACATAACGTTTACGCACAACACTGTTCCTCAACAATTTAATTGAATATTTTCATCATCAGTGGCTGTCACCTTTTTTATGCTTTCTAGCTATATTCACACCTCTAAATTGAAGCAACTCCCATTTTTCTGAAAAAAAGATATCCTTCGTTTCTTTTTTTCTGTCGAGGAGATCCTTTTTTCACTATTCTTTTTCTCTTTTTCTATCCCGAATTAATATGGAAATATTCCTGAGAATAGTATACCTCTAACTTGAAATTCCCTGTTTTCTATCTTCCAAATATTTTCTTTTTTTAGCATCGAACTCCCACATTTCAATTTCACATTTCCCCCTATCAATACATTTTAGATCTGAGATTATTATCTCTGTGATTGGAAACTTTTTTCACAAGCATTCCTTCTTTCTATCACCTTCAATTCATTTTTTCTTCCAATTATTTTCATGGATGTGAGCGTACACGAAATCTTTGTCACCACTTGAATACAAATCTTCTTTGTTGTATTTCCTCTTGTATGTTTCTCGAATAAATCCTGGAAGATCATATGTTTTCTTTGATATGCTTCGTATTCAGACCACTTGACGGACAGTCAATAGTTTGGAAAGAAACGAAAAACAGAAAGAGATAACTGGCGGCTAATCAAATCCTGTTCGAAGATTATGGAGATCGAGAAAATTTTGAGAAGTCAATGACCCCTTTGAGTGATGTCACTGAACTCTGATAGATCAAGCCAAATTAGTCATCCGGTTTGGTAAATGGAACATTCAGGAAACTCTTCTTCTAAAAAACTAACTAACGTGACATCTCGAATTAGTCGGTGTTTCTCTTTAAGAAAAAGACATATCCAATTAAGCATGCCTTCAGTATTCGCCGCACCTGGGAATCACATGACGTATAGCTGTGATTCATAAGAGAATGTACCCACTTGTGTCGTCTTCTCCCCGAATCGTCCCCTTCAAAAACCGGTTTCATCCTTCCACTAGCTTCTTCTATAAAAGCAAAGTGGCGGAAACCCCCACCACCATGCTTTACTTGTCTTCTTCCATTTCGACTACTAATCTTTACTTTTTCAGAACTAAACAAAATGAAAGTTCAAACTGGTGTCTCAAGCAAAGATCTTTCAACTCTCAAAGAAATGGCTGAACTTGAAAAACACAAGGAAGCAATGGAGGCTTCAAAAATGAACGAAGAGAATTCAAAAGTCGAGGCTGAAGCAGAGAAAGCAGAAGAAGAACATAAAACCGATGTTGTCGACAAAATCAAGTAAGTACTTTTTAGTCAAGTTGACACTTTTACTCCGAAATTTAAAGGGATTCTTTATACAGTGTTGCCAAAGCCAAATGGGAGACTTGTTTCCTGAAACCAGATAACTGCTGTGTTGTCAAAGCTGTTCGAAAGTTGACCAACTAAATGATAACTGATTCATTATGTCTGTATATACTCGACGGAAAGATTATTTTGATATTCTTGGAAAAACTGCATTTTTAATAAACTTATTTACGTGGTTGATGTTTGTGTTGTTGTTTCCGCATGAAAAATGAAACTTACACACTTGAATACTTGTAACCAATTTGAAACCGCATAAACTGATTTGGTTCAATTTTGTTCAAAAATAGAACCGAATGTTACCATCCAGCGAAACAGAAGTCAACTATGACTAATAAAAGTGTAGTGGAGAATGCAATAGTCACAGCTAGAGCCAGCAGTGTTTTGTAGCAATTATTGGGAAAACAGGTGCACTGGAAACGTTTATCAGTGAACTAGAAGTTTTCAGGAATGTTTTTACAGGCTTGGAATCGATTATTGAAATTCAAAACCCAAGGAAAATTTTTATCTTGAAAATATTCCTACATTCGTTTTTGTCTAGTCTGAACCCTTCTTGAAAAATAACATACTAGGTGGACGTCTTCTCACTGCTTACCCAATTCACGTGCCCAAAACAAAATCAGATCAATAAGAACACAAAGATCGGAACTGATCAAATAGTTTCAAACTTGATGGAGAGAGACCGCACGGAGCTGACATCACACGGGTTCCGCTCTGTAATAGAGTCGATCGGCGCCGTCGTGATTTGCATAATCCCAACCCATGGTTAACACCTCATTTAAAAAACAGTTGAAACATTTGACGGCGCTCCGTTTTGAGGCCAGCAACAGTATTCCAACAACTTTTTTCACTACCATCACTGTGCTTTTTTATCCTGTCATATTCGTATGAACGGTACGCCGTATCAACAGAAGAAGACTTCGTTCGTAAGTGGTGCAAGTGATTCTGAGCAAGAATATCTAGGACTTGCTGAACTGCAAGCCGACGACGAGGATTCCGACGATAATCACGTTTTTCTGAAACCTTTTCGAAAACCGTCGTCCAGTGAGTCATTAAGAAATTAAAACAATTTTATTCCTCTAGAATGTTCAATTCACCTTCAGATCTTTATCGTTATTTAGGAAGTGCACTCGTTCGAACAACCAGTTTCAACCATAAACAATACCGAAGTTTGAAAGAGATGATTATCGACATAAAGCAAGAACCTGTAAAGGTGAATGAAGAAAATGACTTCCTCCCACTTTCGATTTTTTGTTTAGAATGGTCTTCATGTTCAAGGGAATAGATCAAATCATTCAGATAGAAAAGTCACTTTCACTTTGAATGAGAATGATTTCGAATTTCCAAAGTTTCGGAGGAACAGGTCTCTCTGGATACGGATGGAATTGAACAAAATCAGTAATAACATTTTTTAACTAACAGAAAAAACATAGTATGTGTATTTCAGAGATGAAACTAATATCGTTATCCAATTTACTATCTGATTGGATGTTCCTTGCTCTTCTTGGAGTTGCAGTTGCATTCATTTCTATTTTGGTAGACATGATGGTCTTTTCTTTTCAAGAACTACAGAGAAAAACTGTGTCAATTTACACCATTTATGGAGCAGATCAATCTTATTTGTTATGGGCATGTGGATTACTAGGATGGTGTGGGTATATGGTTGGACTAGTGGCTGCCTCTGCGTGTTTTGTACATTATGTGGCTCCACAGGCAATCGGTATAGTAACAATGCCTACCTATAGTCTTCTCACATATGTTTTATAGGCTCGGGAATACCAGAAATGAAAACAATAATCCGTGGTGTGATTCTGGTGGATTACCTAACTTTTCGCACCCTTGTATCCAAAATATTCGGAGTAGCAATGGCATTGGGAAGTGGAGTACCTATTGGGAAAATGGGACCGTTCGTACACATCGCATCAGTGGTTGCCAACCAAATGTGCCTTCTAGCAGCGAAGTTCGATTCTGCGTATCGTGAGGAGAGCAGAAGAATGGAATGTTTAGCTGCTGCATGTGCAGTAGGCGTCGCTTGTACTTTCAGTTCACCAGTTGGAGGAGTACTGTTCTCAATTGAAGTTACAACTATGTATTTCTCTGTGAGAAGCTATTGGAGAGGCTTCTTTGCTGCCTGTTGTGGAGCAACTACAATTCGATTGCTGAGAGCTTATGTTGTGGAGACAGAAGGTAAGGATTACACGTAAAATATATGAATGCAAGTTCCTAGTTTTTCAATCATTTGTTCCAGTTACTGTAAATGCGTTCTATCAAACCAGCTTCCGACCGGATGCATTTTCCGTCAACGAACTCCCACTTTTTGCATTGCTCGGCTTATTTTGTGGCATTCTAGGCGCTGGTTATATTTCTATATATAGGAGTGTTGTTTTGTTTCTGAGAAACAATCGATATGCAAAAATGGTTTTTCAAAGACAGTAAGTCATTAATTATGTATTTTTTCTGATAATTTTCTGATGTAGCTGGATCGTATACCCAATTGTTTTTTCTTGTGTATTCTCAGTACTATCATACCCTCACGGACTTGGAATGTTTTCAACTGGAAGGGTTCGGGGATCGTTCTGTTAAACAAATGAATTATTTGATGTTTCAGATAAAATTCGGTGCAAACCTACGTGATTTTTTTGCTAACTGCTCGTTTATGGCGACAACACCGGATGATCTTGTTTGTGGAGCAGAAATCTATTCACACTGGTTGAATCGAGGCAACATTCTGCTATTATTGTTTTTATTTATTATAGTTCACGTGAGTTGCCGGTGTGTAAGTATTAATATATCATAATCACTTCAGTTCATATTCTCAATAATTAGTTTCACACTACCAGTTCCATCCGGTGTGTTCCTTCCGGTTTTTGTTTTAGGTGCCGCTATAGGAAGATTATACGGAGAGGTACTGTGGACTTTTGAGTATGAACTCTATCGTGAAGTATGTTTTCAGGTACTTGGATTGATACTTGAAGACATTCATGTCATACGGCCCGGAATCTATGCTGTAGTTGGTGCTGCTTCCTTTTCTGCTTCTGTTACCCATACGGTTTCTGTTTCTGTGATGATTTTTGAGATCACTGGACAACTTCATTTCATATTGCCAGTTATGGTGAGTCGAATTCGCTCTGAAACTTCGAGAAAAACAAATTTAAGATATCTGTAATGTTGTCCAATGCAGTATGTGCGTATTTGCAACCTTCATTTTTTGATACTATCATTAAAATCAAGCACTTGCCCTTCTTACCCGATATTCCACCCTCCAGTAATCTGTAAGTACTTATGTGCTAATGCGAAATGTTAGAGAGTTGTTTCCAGAGTTCATACTACTTATGCAGAACATATCATGGTATCACCGGTGAAGTTTATCACCAAAATAACCACTTATAATGAGATTCGTGAAGCGGTACAGACCGGTCTCCGCCTTTACCCTGTTGTCGATTCGAAAAGTTTGTTGAGGGAGTATGAAATCAAAATTTCACGTGATTTTCAGATACTCAAATGTTGATAGGAACCGTTTCACGAAGGTATTTGACTATATTGCTAAACGGGAAAATTGGCGATCAGCCAAGAAAAATTGAAGCAGAAAAACGAGTTAGGCAAGCAATTGAAACCATCGATAATCACTTCAAAGATTCTGAGAAAGAGTTGTCAGAAGACAGGAGAAGAATATCTTCAGAGACAGATTTCAATACCATGCAAAGAAAAAAATCGGATATTGTAACTCCATTAGCAAAAGTCATCGAACCGACTTCACCTGGAGAACAGAAAAAGTTAGTCCATCCACAGATCAAATAGAGTATTGTTTGTTCCAGTCGGTTTCTTGTTGTACCACTTCCTGACGTCAGTGAGCCCCATCTGTACTTCCCACCAATATCTTCTTCACCAACCGTCCCTATTGAGAACTCTTTGAAACGGAGGAATTCGGGGTCAAGAAGAAATGCATTGTTCAGTTTGCAAGATATGGATGAGAAATCTGCCAAAGGTTGGGAGTTATCGAAGCGAACTTGACTACTAATACTTTTTAGATTTCTTAGATGATCATGGAATTGAACACAAGACGATTCACGGAAATGCAAACGAGCATCACACGATCATCAAAAGTAAGAATTGAAAATTTTCCTAATTTTACGAATTGAACGAAATTTTAGGCTACATGAGACAAGCCAAAAAATACCTACACCATATGCAATTTGGTAACCACAAAAAAGGATCACATGATAACAACCCATATGATCTGTCTCCGGAAGAGGTATTACTCACCGCATAACGTTTTAATTCTGAATGTGATTGTTTTTCAGCGGAAGGCATGGGAAGAGGAGCAACTTGCTTTGAAATTAGACTTGACTGAAAATGACATTGACCCTGCTCCAATTCAACTTGTCAAACAAACGTCTCTATACAAAATTCACTCCATTTTCTCGATGCTTCAACTGAGTAAAGCATATGTAACGGATTGTGGTAGGCTGATTGGTGTTGTGGCGTTGGCTGATGTTAGTAGATTTTTCAAAACAATTTCTGATTTCTGATTTTCAGCTTCGGAAAGCTTTGGAACATACCGAAGAAGTTATTAAAACGGAGAAGAAGAATAGCAACTGTCATTCGATCTCTTCAACCAATCTGCAAAACAATCTTCGCCACATTTCAAGCAATGTCATTGACATCCTGACACCACCCCTTGAAGTTGCTCGTGGAACTACACTCGAAACGAATACAGTACTCCCTGAGATCATTTCATCTCCAAAAGTAGTAATTCCACCGCCTACATTTGAACCCCGCTCGTCACTCCGATTACGTCAACCGAGAGCCACTAACTTCGGAATGGAGCCCAGAAAAAGGTTGGTACACTGGTAAAGAGTCTCTTTTTGTGACCCACAGTACGCATGTAAGTACATTTTGCAAAAACGATGGATTATGGAGAGAACCAGTGGCGGGTTAAAAGATTATGAGAAAGAAAAAAATGATTATTTCTTTTTTCGGGCAATGGGTTAGAAGTCAAAATCGTATAGTCACTTGAAAAAAGAGAGAAATGATCGATGAGTTTTTGCAGGTCTGGTTCGGAGTTTAGTCAACGACCCGAAGAATTTGTAGAAGCTGTTGCTTATCTACGGAGAAAGTCGCATGCAATTGTAACACCAAGATTACATGAGGAACCAGGAGAGAGTTCATCCTCAGAATAACACATTACTCACTTTTATGCACCAATAAACTTTTTTCATTGCCGTACTTTCTTTGTTTCCATGATGCAGTATCTCAAAGTCACAAAATCCCTGATATAAGAAACATTTGGTAAAGAAAAATCCGTATAAAAATAGAGTAAACTTTTAAAAATGGTCGATGGTTTCAGGACTCCAGCCGGTTTCACATTTCTAGCGTTTTCTTTGTTTTGAAGATGACATGTTACTAATATATTAGGTGGTCCTTTTCCTTTATGCTAGTGTACTTTTTCCAAATGAAAAAATATACTTTTCTCGCTCTTCCTTGTTTTTATTTTTATAAATAGGAATGATTATGTACAAGTCTAATGAATTCATGTAGGTCCAAAAATAGTAATATGTACTCAATATTGTTGATAAACAAATAAAGTAAGAGTTCTAGGGTAAGGAAGTTTATAAACGTTACCAATTATTCTTGTCAGTGATATCAATCTGGTCATTGTAATAACTTAAAAATTCATCTGCAATTGATATAACCTTTATAGAAAACTATTTTGAGATAGTATGGAACACCTCTCCATTTTCCTTCCCTTGCTTTTCACAAAAATATGTGCCTTTTCAAACGGAAGAAACTAGGGGCTTACCAAAACTGATCACTTATTCTTTTTGTCGGCAATAGTCACACTTCTGACGTGCCCACCAGTGAGTCCCTTCCCCAAAAACATTATGCTAAGACCGACCCACCCAAACTTCTTAACTCATCATCGCTGACTTCGTACTGAGATTTCCGCTACCCACATACTTTTTGAAAATGGGTTTATTCAGTCGTCTCCCACTGATGATGCAACACTTCCTTAAATGCGAGTCTATGAATATTCAGTTTGGTATATGATTAGAAACAAATATTCATTAGATACCTACCCTCTTGGTGTCGTGAAAGAGCGTTTTTCGCCTCCACATCCAACTTATTCCGAAAACGTTATTTCTCACTCTTTGTGTGAAAATCATATTATATCCAAATACACCCATCCTCTATTCTTCATCACGTTTTGATTCGTTTCAAAGATAGAGTAAAAGAAGGATGTCTTTCGCACTGGCCACAAAAAAATTAATTAATCTGTGCATTGTTTTCGCAGTTTTTCAGTAGTGCTGTTTAGTCACTAAAATCTTGGAAAAAGGCTATAAAAGAGATCTGTACTAGTTCTCGGTTTTTTGAATTTAAAAATGGTATATCTTGAGGATTTGATACCAAACTCGATAAATTTTGATTATACTCCTATTTGAATAGGAAATTTATGTTACAGTAAAAAACGTTAGGACTTTGTTTCACTGGGTCAAGATGAATATAGACTTTTTTGAATTATTTTTTGTGTCAAGATTGAAATGTGTTCAAATTCTGTTTCTGAGCCAATGAAAGTTAATGTTAACTGGATTTCTTCTTCATTCCACAAAAGCTTTAGTATTATTAGTGCCGTTCCTCTAAACAAGGTTTTGTGTGTTGGCCTGCCAAAATCCTCTGTTTTTTCTTTCTAGTATTTGGAATTGACAGCTCCCCAATAATTATGATGTAATTGAGTCGTTTTTTCTTTCGAAAAGGAACGGAGCCCTCCCTTACAAGCTTTAGAACTCTGTCCCTAGTATAATACTAGTAGCTTGCAAATGAACAAAAGTACATTCCAATGTAATAATGAATGTGAATTTTGAAATCAGTCCAAAACAAGTGTCCCAAGTTGTTCGGCCCATTGTAAGATGATAGTGAATAGAGAGGGACCAGAGAGGAACTTGATTCCGCGTCACCGATCCAAATGTAATGAAATGTTGTTGTATCGTGGTCTGCACGTCTTCCACAATGATGTCGTCCTCAATTTTGGTTTCAAAGGTGTCACTGGTGTGGTCTCTGCTAGAAAGCACTTTTGATTCTCATTCTTTTCACTTGGACTCCGTATTCGCCCTAATTTGGGTGCTCTTTCTCTTCCTTTTCTCTCCCGTGTACAATCATCCATTTTTCTCATTTTCGCATTTTCAAATCCTGTTTTTTCACGGTTCCATTTCAATTTTTCATTTCTCATCTCGTTTTTTTTCTTCTCTTGTCTGTTTCTTTTTTTGTAATGTTCCCACACAAAAGAGAGAACAAGTTGCACATAATAATAATAATGAGAATAATAATAAACAAGTTTTAAAAATGATAGGCACCAATTGCGTGCATTTTTAAGTTTCCGATGCGCCAGAATAGCTGATGGGCGGAATTATTGAGTATTTCTGAAAACTAGCGTAATTTGTGAAAAAGAAAAAAAGAAGATAAAAACTTTTTCGAATGACCAAACTTTATTAGCGCTAGCAACTATATTTTCTCTAATCATTTGCTAACGAATTACTGGCCAGGTAACTTTTTTCACTGTACGGTTAGACAAGATAAACTCAGTTTTCCAATTTAAGCTAAAAAAAAATGTTCCAGAAGAAATCTCTGAAATTTTATAGCCTCCTCTGCAAACTAGAACTGGGAAAACTTTCTAACTCGTCTTTTCGTCTTAGAATTTTTAACTCAGTCAGCGTTGACAAACATGCCTTTCTTTTCTTTTAACCAAAACAATAATAACGTGCAATACATAGAAGCGCATGAAATGACAAAAGAACACTGTCAAAAACGTGTTGCTCATTTATGATCCGTTCTCTACTTGTTGTCTTCCTTATTGTGTTTCAAGAGGGTGGACTGGACCATGCGTGGAGAGAAGTACGTTAGATCGTAGAGTAAAATGAATCCTTTTTTCCCTTTTTGCATATGTTTCACAAAATGAAGAATAGCGTATTGAGTCCTCTTCTTGTGTTGACGGATGAGTTGACGTGGAGGACACAATCACCATCGTCAGACTTCTACTTTTGTTCGTTTTTCTATCCAAAAACACACATCAAATTTGAATGCGACTTTGGTCTTTTTCTTTAAAACAGGGATTTGTATGTTTTAGAATTGTTTTAAAGAAAACTCTTTTTAGGCGCTCTTCCTGTATTGCAGAAAATTGCTGTGATTAACACTAGAATATAAGATGAAAATAATACCAAAGCAATTTTTAAAATAATGTACACAAAAATATTGTCATAGTTGGTGTTTCTATGATCTATTTAAACGTAACTGAAACAGTTCTTATCGCCAAAAGCGTTCTGATTTTCCTCTAATTCTATTAAACTTTCTTTCAATCTGATTTATTTCAGCATCCAACCTTCAAGCTGGCTTCCTGGTTGCTTTCGCGTCTTCTGTACAAGTCCCTGTAAGTTAATTATCGCATTAAAGATATTTTTAAAACAGCGAGATTTATGTTTCATAGTAAAAAAAAACCGTGGAATAAACTTGCGTGTTAAAATAAATGTTATGAAGGAGAAAAAGAGAGATAGAAAAAAACTTGTTCGAACGATTCAAGAGACGAAAACTTGTTGAAGCATGCGGTAAGAAGAAAAAGGTATCCATCCTGCAAGGTAGGTAGGAAATAGGTAAAAAAAGAAACGTAGACGACAAAATGGCGTCGGTCTGAAAGCCTTCGGTGGTTGGTTTTCAAAATTTTAGCACATAATTTAATGCAATTGTGCGTCCTGCGAAGGAGTTGGCACATTTCCAAAAGAGAGGGACTTGGGATTGAGTTAAAACGATTCCGGCAACAATTTCATTGTCTTTCTCATCTCCCCCTCTTATTTCCTCTTGTTGTATTGTTCTTTTTTTCTTTCCTATTTTAGTATTTGATTAGTCTTTCATTCGTCTTCCGACAGTATTAAATATAATCTAAAAGACGTTCCGAATTTGTGAATGGATGGACCTGCCGTCACATGCAAAAAAAAGTTGCGACCAAACTCTAGATTCTCATTCTCCGACCACTATTTCTTGATAATACACACTTCGCAAGAGACGCGGGCACCGGAAAAAAGGTGAGGGCTCCCCCTACTCGATGGGAGCTCAAACATTTCACACTTTTTTGCATCGTCCGTTGTGAAATTTAGTCTCCAAGAGGAATCAGGTATTTTCTCTCGTTTCTAATCTTTGCTCTGTTGTGATATTTTCTGTTCAATAGACGTCGTTTGCAAGATACCAGAGAAAAATACAGTATCATAGTCAAAACTATTGTTTCTTTTCGAATCGAGTGAGTGAATATCACACCTGTATGAAACCAAGGAAAACTGTGATTTTTATTTTGGAAAAATCCCTTAGACTAGAAAAGCGATCTCCATCATTATATTAAAAAGTATACTACTTTCTTTTGAGTCTCTGTGACATTTGATAAATGAAAAAGATTATTCAACGCTAAAATTTTCAATTTCAATATTTTGAATGCCAAAATCCAATCTTCCTTTTTCAATTATAATATTCCATTTTCGTGAAAAAAAGATTGATGTTCTTTTTTTCATTAAAAATCCGATCTTCTATTTTCATTATTAAAAGTTCATTCTTAGGTTGCTCCCGTTATAAAAGACTTTCTTTCACTTTTTGCTCTACTTTAAGATTTCTAAAAATGTTCAACGTTTATTTTTTTTTCAAAGCCCTAAAAGTTTCTTTTATTCCCAGCTTTTTTGAACGTTTCGCTTGGCCAGACAGAGTGTCCCATTATTCTTCTCTTTTTCATTCGTTGTCCAGCAACTGTGTTCTGAATGAAGACTATGTGACCTCCATGATATGTTTTCATTCTCAATTTCATTTATTATTTCATTCTTCTGCAAAAAAGATTCCAAAATAGTAACATCGTAATAGAATATTCAAATGCGCAAAGACTAAATTTGGACTTGGATTGACTTTTGAATCGTTTCATTTTGTTTTCGCCCACTTTAATTTGTCAGTTAAGGCTTACAACTACAAATTTTCTCACTGCTTTCCCTGCGGCAAGTCACTAATCTTCTTTTTATTTTGAGTTTCGAGTTAAAAACGGGCCCTCCACTTTTAATTTATCTCCCATGTTACTTCTATTCACATTAAACTTACTCCATTCAATTAGAACACTCCATTCAATTAGAACAAAGAAGCAATATTCATTTTAAAAAATCAAAACTGTTTTTCTTTGTAGCAGCTATGTTTCGGAGAACAGGTTATCAAATTTCCCGTTTTCGTAATCCAGTTATGATGGAATATGAGCTGACGAATGAACGCAGACAAATGGGCTTTAGACACCCCGAGTTTTGTTTCCGTGGGCTCATCGTATCATCTTTCACGTTCACACCTACTGGAGTTGCCCTGAACGTGCTACTTTTTACGTTTTGAATTATGAACCTTCGTTGTTTCATTTTTATAAGTTTTCAAATATATGCCGTACCAGTTTTGTCTCAATATAGTTCTTTCACATCTTTTGAAACTTGCAGATTTCAAAACTAGATGTTCGCTGTAAACAGGAACATAAATTTTTTCCTGAAATAAGAATAGCATCCGAAAATTGTCCCATCTCTTTAGAACCAATGGCACCATCATCTCAGAGATCCATCAGAAATGAATGAAGAAAAACTTTCCTTACCACTACACATTTTTCATTGGAGGTCTAGTTCTCACAATCATCCTTCCAAAAAGTGTTGTCTTTTTTGTGATGTTTTTTCTTTCTTTTTTTGAAAGTCCTCCGCATACGCAACACAAAAAAAACAAAACTCAAAACATGCATTCATTTGCCTAGGTCATTAAACTGCACCAAACCGGTCGACGGAGGAAGAAGCTCGTTTTGAATTCTTATGACATCCTCGCGGTTGTATCATTATGATTGGGGGGCTCACTCACACACACATAGACCAACCACAAACCAGACAACCTCACATACGAGACGATACCCCGGAAACTGCTCATAACGAGGCCAGAATTGACGGGGTGGTGGATGAAAGACGATAACTTCGTTCCGAATGTCAGTTTTCAATGCTGATTTGTTTCTTTCGAACCTTTTTGGTTTGGGTTTCCACTGAATTTCTAGTTTTTTCGAGTCATCAGGTTTAGTTGTTCAGATGAAACCGAGACAGAGATCCCTGCACCAAAACCGGATTTTTGTTTTCATGTCCTATCCATTACGTTCTTGTTCTTTGCCAGAAGCACGTCCCATTTTCCAAATGTCGTATTCCCATTTTTCTTTCAAAAGCTTTTGTCGTGAAAGTCCCATCGTCGGCTCTAATAAATGACTTCATTCGATTTTCGTTCATTTTTTCCCGTTTTCTTGCACTTCATCCCTTTCTCAAATACAGCTCAAAAGAGAAATGAGTCGGTGCCATCCTCGATGAAGAAATCGTCACATTAGTCTCCAAATAGGGCACTCGATTCGGTCGCAATTTCCCTTTTTCAAATCCGTTCCCGGATTTTTTGTGTCTTCTTGGAACCGATTTATTATACCCCCAACTATGCACGAAGGGTGTTGAAAGCGATGAAGACGGCATGGATCCAAGAGTGGGGAGAGAGTGAGATGCCACTTCGATGACGCTTCATATGATGAATTTTGTTTTAAATGGGTTTTTCACACCTGGAGATTTTGAGTTGTTACATACGTCCAGTCCAGTTGGAAATCATACTGAAACGTAGTTTTTCTTTAGAAATCAAATTTTGTTTATAGAATGTATACTGTTTCTACGCAAAAAATTATATGTGTTCCGAACTTTTCATAGTTGGCGTGTTGAAGTTTTATCTCATGACACAAGATGTTTTATTTCAGAACCAGGGCATAATTCATTTGATATTGATAGTACCTCAAATTTGTCATACCTGAAGAAAACTGAGATTCTTCTCCCACTAAACAATTATTGTTAGCATTATCTCAATTTTCAAAAACCCGCCAATTGAGTGCTTCCAAGTTTTTTTCAGTGTGGTCACTGTATTTACATCCAATGCTGCACTCACAATCCTGTCGTTCTAATCTAGAAACTTTTCCCTATTTCCATTGTTCTAATTTTCAACGTATATCAGAACCATCTTTGTGTCCAAAACGTCACGTTTCCGATTCATCCTTCTGGGTACCTCATTGTCCACATTTAAATCTGTTTTCGCAGTAGTACAAAATTTTATGGACTTCTGCTCTTATTTTGTTCCTCTGCTTTACTCCAATTACATTTATTTTCCCCAATTGTCAAAAATGGGGTGCACTATTTTAGGCTCACCAAAATGTAGATTTTGTAATACATCATTCTGTGTACCACCTCCTTTCCAATTTCCTTTCTTGATGTGTCTTCACAGTAGCACCCTATTTGGTGCGGCCCCGCCCATTTCTCCACTCGACTCATACTCAATCTCGTTCCTTGTCCGCAAATGTCAAAAACGTTCTGTGCCATTTTTGACTCCCAAAAATGTTGATTAACTAATACATCATTCTGTGTTCCTCTTTCTTACGAATTTACATATAAATCTGTTTTTATTCTTTCTGCGGTACAATATTTTGCTAGACTTCGCCTATGCTCTCGATCTACCTGTTTCTCATTTCTTTCATTTTGCACTGACATTGGAAATTTTCTGAATTATTTACCCGACAATCTCAAACCGTTAGTTCTGGAAACATTAAGTTCGCACCTTCCGTTTTGACTTTTCTTCTATATGTGTTGTGTGTATGTTATTTATCTACAATCCATCCCTCTGAGCCAAGATTTAGATGAGGCTCATCCGTGTCTCACAAATTTCAGATGCATGGCTTTTTGGTATATTCGAATGTGTATGTTGTACAAACGCGTGTTTTTTTCTAATTTCGAAGATCCTCAACGGTGACACGTACACATCTGTCAAAGAAGTCAAAGTGTCAAAAAGGTTTCCAATTAGAGAGAAGAAAGCTTTGACAGGAGAAGACAGGACTTCTTTTTTTCTAGTCGCTGTTGCAAATTGTCCCACTCTTTTCCGACTGGTCTTGTCTGAAAAACACGCATTTCGTGACTTATTTTGTGACTCCAAAAAAGGACAGTTGTAAATATGGCAAAGACTTTCGAAACGCTACAATTATACAACCAGTAGTTATTTGAAAGCCGTTCTTTTTTGTTCTTCTGATGAAAAAAGAGTCTTTGACTCGTGATGATTTTTTTGCTCCTGGTCCACGATTTGGATTCCGATTGGCATGCTGTTCAAAGCAGAGAGTGTTAGAATCAATCCATCTTTACATCGCGTGCGTGTGTCAAAAAATTGTGCAGACGCAACGGAAGAGATAGATATAACAATGAAATGAAAGCACCTGGATCACACCTGTGGTAATTGATTATCTGTTTTCGTGGTTTCCATTCCATTCGTACTCTTTGTTCTTTTTCTTTCCATTTCCCGCAACTCGAGTCATAATTCATTTTGGCTTTCGGGTTTTCTGCGTTATCTCATTCCCGTCCGTCCATTCCGCAGAGAATCCATCTTCTGCCATTGCCGGTTTCTTGGTTCGGCTCGTCATTTATTTTTTGTGTGGAAAATCAGGAAGGTCTGTGATCATTTTTCATTCCCTTTTCCCCATCCGGTTTGCACCACCCTTTTCCACTCTTTCCCATTTTTGCACAACGTTAATCCGTTGAAAGTCAAAAATAATAAGTGAAGAAGAAGAAGAAGATGAAAGAGAGTGTGCTAACCAGTTTCATACGTTTCTTACATATCCGTGTGAAACGTTATTATATTCTAAATTCATCCGATTCGCATCGTCAGGACCCAATAAAGAAACATTTATTATTTCTCCTCTTTTTTTCGCTTCTTATTCTTTTCTTCTTCACCATCATCTTTTACTTCTGACTCTTCTGCTCCATTAGCCAAAAATAATTCGCAATAAGTGTCTGGCGACATCAAATGTATTTCAACTCATATTCTTGTTTATGTTTTGGTTGAAAAATCTGGCAACCTCCGGTTCGCGTCTTAGCTCTTCCACAGAACTTGGTTTTTTTTCTCTCAGTCGGAGCTTGAATCTCTCATTTAACAGATATTAATGAAAAGGTCATGGCATTTCATCATCACGTTCTAGTTTCTTGGAATTGAGTTCTGGTAAATCAGAAGCTACAAAAATGTTGATGTGTGGGTGTTGTAGTTGAACGTTAGGAAGCATGAGAGAAAGATTCGCACTGAGGGTAGTCAGTTATCAGAAAAGTACTCTGGTGTTTACATTCTTAAACCAATTTTCAAAATTAGTATTAGGATAACTGGTAAGTCAATTAATTCAAGTTAAAGAATAGAATATTCGGTTTGTATTTATTTCTACATAACTCTTGAACGAACTCTTGAACTAGACACACTTTTCTTTTAAAAAAAGAAAAACTTTGAGTCAATTTGCAAGTATCTTTTTTTGCGAAATGTTGTCTTGATGGGAACACCCGCAATGTCATCGCCTAGTTCTTTTTCCATGACGAACACCATTTCAAGCCTTGTAAAAAAGAGAGAAAGAGACAGTGAGAGAGAAAAGATTGTGTCGGTTGCAGCAGATGATACCCATTTGACTTGTAAGCAAAGTGAGCCCTATGTGACAACGATGCTCTTAACTCTTAACTTGGACAACCGCCGTTCATGTCCACAACCAATTGTTTTGCATTTGCTCCTGTTCCTTTCACTATTTTCGTGTCTTCACTTTTACGTATTTTGACGACTAGTAGAAAAGAAAGGAAGAGGCGAACCAACATGATAAGCTGCTCATCGTTTAAACATTCCGTCTGCTATTTAATACATTTGCTCCCATTTTCGACGAGTTCTTTTAAAGAATTTCTCATACCGCCAAAGAAAGAAAAAAGAGAAAAAAGAGTTCATGATGGGGTGTCGAATGACTTTGACTTCTTTTCTTCCCTCTCACTGAATGTGAGCCCCGGAGCCCACCCTTAAATGTGAAAATGTGTTTCGAGCCAAAAATCTTCCCTCCAAAATCATCAAATGCCTCTTTGTCCAACTTTTCTATGCTCTTGATTTTTGTGTGTTCTTTTCCCACCCACAAACTTTTTCTTCCTTTCTCCTTACATCTAAACACAAAAAAACGTCCATATGGTTTAACTTCGAAATTTTCTTCACATTCTATAAACAGTTTTCAATTTTTGCAGCGACTCTGAAGAGAGTGGCGGAGGTGGACCACCGTCAGATTCACTTGAGATCCCAGATTTGGTTCGTTACGGTGATCAAGATCCTCGCGACCATCACGACCCGGCAAATTTAGATAAATTAGGTAAGTTCTGAAGGGTGAGGAAAACGAAGTTATCTCAACTATTCAATTCCTTTTATTTGAAGGAGCTGGTTTGATTACAATGTTTCAAATTATTAATAAAAATTCTCACAATGTTTTAAATGTGGAAGAATAGAGTGTATCCACTTCTTGTTGTTAAGGGAGAATGAGAGGAGATTCTGATTTTCTCCATAAAATACTTAGAAACACGTGTAAATTATGATTTGATAAGTCTCCTGAATGTTTTCGTTTTCATCAAAAAATGGACCTCGTGAATTTTTCTTCCGAAAATTTCACTTGGTTGTACATAGAAAATTTTAATACTAACGTCAAATTCAAGAAGTTGTTCTTCTAACTGTGAAAATCATCCTAACTAATTTTGTTTAAATGTTTCATCAAAATCAACCGTACTTCTGACAGGTAGCAGAACAAATGGCACTAAACAGCTAATGACAACAATTGCTATATGCGAACAAACGTATTCCAAAAAGTTAATAAATTACAAATAATAGCTATAATACGATCTGATATACCGTAACTTGCACAGACACTTTTCTGGTGCTAATTTTCAATTAACATTTCATAACATTAGTTTCAACATTTACTAAAAGCTAAAACTGTCTTTAAAAAAAATAAATTTAGTTCTCACAAAATTACAGGTGGCAACTTTCTCCATCACCCAGCAGTCATGGGGAGCCTGGAAAAATTGATAAGGTTAGTTCATTTCTATTGGTCTTTGTTCTTCAAAACTTCAAAACTTGTCAAGTTCAAAAGTTTGACGAATACAACATAAAACATCAGAAATATATGTTGTGGTGTGTTTTGATCTGTGCTCGTGTAACTGGTAGTTTCCGACAGAGAAGATCTCCTAGGAACGTGCGGCCGTGGTTGAGCCAACAAACAGAATTAGACCTTCATTTCTAAACAAAAAGCGAATGGACCTCGTATCTACCTGTTACTAGAATGAAGTACTACTCCTAGTTTCGTAAAAAAACCTTTTTTCAAAATAGTCTGCATTTTCTGCTCACGCGGGGGTATCTATTTAGGAGGCTATCCAATAAACTACGTATTTTGTAAACTATTGCCTTTTCCCCCAGGTGCTCCGGGGAATAGGAATAGAAGTTTGAGTTTGACAAACCTAACCTAATCGAGTGCATTCTATTTTCTATTGAGAGGGTCCTTTTTACCCCTCCCCTAATCCTCATTTTTTTGTTATCGAGACTCTGAGTTTCTTTTGAGCGGCAAGTTTCGGAAGAAGACGTTGAATTGCTGCATCCTTGAGCATGATTTCCCTCGTTGACCGCTTCAAGTGGTATATTGAATGTCTAGTGGTCACATAATTTTTGTGGATATCCTCATTTCTACTCCTTTTCTTTGCTTTTCCGATAATTCACTTCCTGATTTCAGAAAATTATAATTAACTTGAAAAAAAGAACACTTTTTTGATTAACTGCAAACTATCCCTTCGTTTCTTGAATTCCTCTGCTGAGGTATTCATTTTTGATATTGTTTGAGACTTTCAGCGATTTGAAAACATGTAGTTAGAATATTGTCATGATTTCAGTCCAAAACGAACAATTAGAAAAAGATATTTCTCCCAGTTTGACCTTTTAAAAGAGAAAAAAACGAGAACATAAAAAATGAGCTGATATTTTGAAATGAGGGCGAAGATTTAGACCATGCACAAGTGGAAGAAGACGAGTCGAATCCCCATGACACCTAAAGAGCACCAAGTAACAAAGAGCCGCCGATAGATGAAGAAGAGCGCGTTATCCCTCATCGCGTTTAGACTGCTCATCACACTTCTTACATGTTTTCCATGTTTATTTTCTTTCCTACCATCATTTTTATCATTGAAGTCATTATCAGATAGAGAGGTATTTGAAATTTGGAAGTGGTTTCGCAATGAATTGTCTCATTTCTTTGGAATCGGAAAAGACGTTGATGACTCTTTAGCAAACAAATCTGCCTACTCAACATAGCAATTTTGTCATGTAATTTCGGTTTTGTGACTCCCAGACTCCAGTTTCTCCTTTCTGCCTCAATCCGCCGCCATGTTTGACTGGACTGGACTGGACTGCCAGTCACGTTTTGACGAGCATCATATCATTTCTTTGAACACGACAGCGGTACTGCTTCAAGCGCCTCCGCGGACCCCGGGACCCCCGTTTTTCTTCTCATATCATATTGAAAAACACCGCTTATAAACGTCTTGTTTTGTTTCCGACCGCTTTCTTCTTCTCCACCAAATGTTGAGAAGGTAGGTCATGCATATTTAGATTTTCAAGCCATGAGTGACATATTTGCCTCTCGGATTGCTCCTCGTTGTACACCATTCATTTTTTGTCTGAAAACCTTGAACAGTTGTTTTATGTTTGCTGCAAGTAGATCAATTATTTGAAAATCTCCCATGGGATCTCACAAAAAAGGGAGCCACCCAAAAAAGTAGTTCCTTTTTAGAAAATATGAAAGGTCACAGTGTAAACTGATGATGATTAATAGCCAGATCAGAAATTGTCTTTATTTGTACTAAATGTTTTAATTGTTTGTTCGTCATGACATTGACCCCGTACATATCGGTCATTAGCCACAAACTTCAGTCATTTTTTCTCAAAAAACGCTCACCTCTCTCCAAATGTCGTAGCCTCTCACATTTGATCTCAATCGACTTGATTGTTGTGGTGTTCCAACATTTTTATTGTGTGTTGGAACCCCAATAACAAACGTTTCCGTCACTTCCCGTTATCACATGGATATTGTGGCCAGGTCCAGCGGCGCTCGTTTCCAACAACTCTAAGAACACATTGCCGATTGACAGAAGGAATGAGCTTTTTTTTCTTTTCATTCATTCCGAAAGACCACCTGTTGCCTTATCCCAATAATGCTGACGACTGGTTACATCCCCTTTCTGATTGATCCGTTGACATGTCGCTTGTCACTTTATGACACCACCTTATTTTTTGTTTAGGTTTATTATGATTTCTGGATTTCAAATCGTATGTCAATTTGAGAAGAATAAGAGAAGTTATAATTTTAAACAAACTTCAATATGGATTTTTTTTTCAGATTGAATTATATTTGATTTTTTAGTATTGCAGTATTTTCGAATTTTCTGGGAAGTATGTAGAATTTCATGAGAGAATCATATCACATTCTGTCAAACTTCTAAATAAAGCATTAATAAAAGATGCACAAAATAATGTAGACCTTTACTCATCAATGCTGAAACAACTGAACTAATCAAACTTAACTCAATTTCAAAAATATCATAACCTGACACTATTCTTCCGAAAAATGTCTTGTCATATCTTTTTAACTGGTGACAAACCGACATCTCTCACTGATGGAAGTGATGAGTTAACAAGATCAAAACACATAGAAGATAAGAAACAATTGGTGGGACCATTGCGTGTACTTCCTCATTTTTGCAACTAAATAAATCATTCTTCCGAGTTGACCTTAGAATAGACGGTGTTAATTGGTGAGAGAAAAAAATGAAATGAAGAAACTAACCTAATCCTTACTCACTCTCTGCTGATGTTGGAACGTATGTCAGCAGAATATCATTCTTAGTCGTCTCTTGATCTATAGGATAAAGTATTCCAACACGCAACTAGTCAGCAAAAGCAAAAAAAAACTTGGCATCATCTGCTTTGCTTTATTTCTAGAAAATCATATGATAATTATGCGGGAGGTATACATTTTTCATTTCACTCCGTACATGTGTCTAAGGATGCCCATCACTCATCTGGTTGCTACTCTATTGTTAGACAATTTTGGTTCAGTTCTCGACATTTTTTTGCAACAGAAACAGAAAATAGTAAAAAGAGATGTTGCTCCGAAAACGTTTTTTCCGGGTCTTTTTTCGTTTCACTCACATTCATCATCATTGATACCAAATTGGAAAAAAGAGATGGCTGAAAAAATGAGAAGTTATTCTCTCACATATCAAATTTCGGTTCCATTCAGTAACTTCTCACGTATCCTCTCACTACACGCTCTCACTGAAATTCGAAATTCATTTGGACGTCATTTAACTTTAACTCGATCCCTTCTTTTCTTTGGAGTGATGCCCTCTCTTAAAAGTCCGTCTTAAGAGACATCTCTCTTAAAAGTTTCGTCTTACTTTTTTTCTTGATCAAGTTTCCACCGGTTCGCTTCGTTTTTGCATTGTTGCACTCTTTCTAATTTGTTATTCAACACTTTTTTGGGGGGAGGTGCCCCCCACTGACGACTGGTTGTGTATGCTCTTGACTTTCGCGGTGAAACGTATGAAATTTGAGTTTCGAGCTGAAGAATTTTCAAATAGTCACTGAAAATCTTATGAAGTTCCGGAAAAGAAACTCCCAAAGACACTTGGTCAAAGAAGAAAGAGAAAGAAATGAAGATTTTTAAAAGTTTTTTTGGAAGTCAAATACGAAATTTCGTTTTTGGTCGTTCCATTTTGTTCCTTACGGAGATTTTGAAGATTTTTAAATGCGATATGTCTTATCCTCACCCTTTACTTTTTTCTTCAAGTCATATGTGAACGCTGACGACATTCAGCAGCAATTATTGTTCGTTTCTAATTCGCCTCACTGACTTCACCAGATTTTTGGCGCATTTGCACAAGGAGGCGCTTTTCGGGTTCCACTACGATTTATTTTTCCTTGTTTTCTTTCTTCGAGAGCACAACAACAGACACTGGAAACCTTTGCGGAGAAACCATTTTCACCAATAATTCATTTTCATTTTATTGGCTCGACAGATTTCGTGCGGGTCTAGTGACGTTTTAACGTTTTTTCACTTCATTGCTCTGAAGATTTTTGTGGAGGAGTGTTTTCTGTTGTTGACAAGTTCAGTAGGAAGCAGTGAAGTTCTGGTTTAGATTCAGTTTACAAAAACTGTAGGTGTTTTCTTGCTTTGACAAGTTATAGTATTTCTGGCAGTCTTGCAATTTTCTAAATGATTTTTTCGGTAGTATTTTGATTATCTTATGCAAAATTTTTGTGCTTATGAGCCTTGAAGCCGTTTCTCCGTAAATTTCTTGAAAATAAATAGTTTTTAAAATTTAAGGTGATAAACTATAAAGATTTAAATTAAGTTCATAATAGTTGATTTTGTTTTCCTGAAAGTGAGTTCTCAGGTCGGCATTTTCAAAGAGTTCTCATTTCACAGCTAATTTCAAGAACCAATCATTTTAATTTTAGAAAAAAAGTTCGTGTTTGATGTCGCACATAACCTAGACTTAATAATAGGCTTCCAATTTTCAAGAATCCTTCCAATAGAAAAGGGACGAGTTTTGTCTCTTCCTTTCCAGTTGGTATTCAGATTTTTCGCTTACTTCCTTCTACTAAAAGAGTAAAAGTAGTTTCCAGAATTTTCTCTTTCTCTCTTCCCAAACAAAAACTGGGAAGCATGAAATGAGGTTCCATCATTTTCCAACCTCTTAAGACATCGTCTCTCATTTTGCCGCCCCCACTAAAAATATCCGTGTGGTTAGAGTTTTCACTCACTCCATCCTGTCAAAATGATCAATTGTAGATCAGAAGCAGACTTCAGCTGTCAATAAGCCATCCAATTGTTTGAAAGAGCTCGTAAAAAGTGACAAGAATCGGGCAGGCATATCATCAAGTTTTGATTTCTTCTGATGTTCTACAATCGTTTCCTCGTCTTTTCACATTTTCACTCAAACAATCCCCCTCTTCGTGTGGAGTATCTTCGAGTATCAGTGTGATAGATTGATAGATAGCATCATCAGGTAAACGACGAGAAATCTGTTGTGGTCAATGTCACAGCTCGTTACCTCTTCATATTCTTCTTACGCCGTTCCCTACACTATCTGTTTTCTTCATCTCCTTCTTTTTCTTCATTGCAGTTTCTTGACACTTTGTAAACCCAAAACGTTTTACTAAACGAGTGTATCATTTATTTGCTATTCAAGCTAGTTGAAGAGGTGAAGCGAAATTGGGAGTAAAATAAAAATTGTGGAAAATGGATAGAAAGATGAAGAGAGATAGAGAGAAAAAGAAAACCGAGTTCTGAAGGGAAAAAGATGAAGAAGTAAAATAATTAGATCTACTCTTATTTATCTGCAAAACCTCAAACACATTTTTTGACTTTTCGGGTCTCTGTGATTTTCCAAATATACCAGAACGGTGTTGATTTCTACTCAAAGTTTTTACGTATATCTATATCTCTATCAAAACTTAATTAAGTTTTAAGCTTAAACTTTAAAATTTTTCAAAAACCATTGAAGAACCGAAAATTTCTGTTGAAGACTGTTTTTGAGGTATCATCTTTAGGATTTCAGTAATAATACAAAAGTTGTTTTTAGTATAGTGCTTAATAAGTCAATTTGCAAAAATTGAACCTCTGTTTTTCCAGACAGAAATATTTCTGTAAATTCTTACTTTTCTTCTACCTCTCTCAAGATTTCCTTTTCCTCATCCGATTTTTGACCTACCTGCCCATACCTCCCACCGATATGCTCCCGAGCTAAGCGAGGGTGTTTGTATCCGGCCCCCGATAGTTCACACGAATATCACTTTCCTACCATGTACACCGTCATACCCACTCACGTGTCATTTTCTTTCGTTTTCTCGTATTTGAACCACTCGAACTTGGAAAAAATTCAGAAAATTCGGAATTTTGATATCCTACTTTGTGACTCTCAAGGCGGCAGATGAGCGTCTATGTTCTGAACTTGGCAGATGCAGAGGGCAACATGGTTAAAGGGTCAGTTTGTATTTAATTCCATGAAACGATTTCTAGATTTTTAAAACTCTGTCGGAAACTATTACAGTATTGTGTTGGTGTGATGTCGTGTCTTCTAGATTCTAGATGTTGTGCCTGTGTTGTCGTTTTCCGATTCCCCTCTCAGGTTCTATCATGTGATTTTTCACTTGCGCTCGGACCAAGTAATGCCTTATAATATAAACGTCAAACCAAAATAGTCGTTAAGGAATTGAAAGTAGGTTGTCTCCCAAAGCAACGGTGATTGCAAAACGAAACGAGACAAAGTTGTTTAACTATACTTTAAAAGACATTTTTTGTCTTCATGTACTTTGCCTCCAGACAGAAATAATGCATTTTAGGTTGTTACTTTCTCTCAACTTTGCTCTTATTCATCTACTTAAAAACGCCTAATTTCATTAGACAAGATGCACTCTAAGATTAGTACTTTTCTTCTTCACAAGTTGACTTTTCTTTAAAAAACGAAGTCGATAGTCATTTGGAAACCATCGGTCAATCCACAGCCTTTTGTCCGCTTGATTCTTTGAAATCCATCTATTTTATTTTCCCAGAATTCTGAGAGTCATTTCCCCGGAAGAAATACGAGACCACATTAGTTTTAAGGTGTGAAGAGAAAATGATTTATTGTCATCGTAGGAATCTCATAAATCGCCAAACCGAGAAAACCAATTCATCCAGAATGCCGGCTTCAGTTGTCAGTTGTTTTGTTTTTATTTTATGGTGGAGGAACTTCTACACCTCGCTTCATTACACCTTCCGTTAGCGTCACTTATAGTTGAATGTCTGCGGTTGTGGTCTCAATAAAAATAACTGAGACTAGACTTTGTGAACTATTAGGGTATTTTTGAATATAACGTCTATAAATATACTATTTATTCAAAAAGCCAGAAAAAGTGTTCAACCTTTTTGAAGATAACTAAATTTCAGTCCGACGCCTGAACGGTTCACTAGCTTCATTTATCCGTATGGAATGGAACACTCCTCCATAAGGGGTCAACTCTCTTGAGATTCGAAATCTATGTGCATAATCCTCCTCTTGAACTTTGACCGCCTTGACATTTTATTCGAGAAGACTTCAAAAGAAGGACATATCAATAATTCACATCAAATATCATCATCTCCTCCTGGTTTGTCAAAAACCTTGGGAGGGAAGAATATGAAGGTCCTTCCGGATTTCTATTGTTTTCCATTTGTTTCTCTTGTCAGATTCTTTTTCATACGTTTATTTGAGCTTTTTCCAAAAATATGTCAAGGAGGTATGTATCTCTGAAATAAGACAACAACGGAAAGTACGAAAAAAGGAAATGCAACTAACTTGGGCTAGATTCCATCTGGTAATATTTTTTGGGTACTGCTTTTTATGCGGCTCTGAACACTTGTGGTGTGAGAGCTGGCACTGAGGATGTGCTTTTGACAAATCATTCTCTTTTCTTCTCGTTCTTCTGCGTCTCGAATTCGTTGACGAGATGAGATGAGATGCTTGTCGCTTTGTTCTCGCATTCATTCTTCGCACCCAATTTCATTTTCCCAATTTTTTCGAGACGTGGAACTTTTTTTGTCGACAAGGGTGGTCGATACATTTTTCTGCAAAAAAACTTCCCTCGTTGATTTTATGATTTTTTGAAACCTAGGTGAAAAAAGATTGAATCTTTTCCTGGATTGACCTAACGGAATGACGTTTTTCATCCATTTCCTATTTTTCTCAATTCAGTTCCACTTCCAGTCAAGAGGCAAGATGCCGTCAAATCTGGAACCCAGTCATTTTCATGTCACTTTTAAAACGCCGAGAATAACGTTGGTCTATTGTTTTCAAGTCGTCAATCACAATCGGAAAACAGTGACAGAAACGATTTCAGGAACTGAAATTGTGGCTTTCAGATTCCAAATTGCATGTTCTCCGTTTCCAAGTAGTTTAACGTTAACACCTATTTTCTCAGTTTTTACACACGCAAAAAGCAAACAGTTGTTCGGGCAATTTACGTTATCGTAGCCCTTGCAGAAATTTTTGAATACTTCAAAACTTTCTTATCGGATAAGACAATCAGCTTCTCTTGCCATCACTTTGAAAATTTCACTTTTCCGTTATTCAATCCCATCAATATCATTTTCCCTCAACACAATCACCACACTTGTTGCGGAACCAGGTGGTGAAAAAACATACACAATTTATTGATGGGAACAAAAGAAATTGTCGTGTAAAACACAAAGACACTGAGAATGCAACACTTGCAATAGACCGCCTCGTTGAGAGCATCATGCTTCATCTATCAATTGTCTTAATATCGTGGCGGGGCTCCATTCAGACAAACACATTGAGCAGTGGGAAAGAAACAGAAAGAAGAAAAAGAGGAAAAAGGATGACGGGAATTTTTCGTTGTCGACGGGATAGATAAGTCGAACGAGTCCTTCTTCATCCAACCTTTTTTGGATTTTTCTTCATTTTTATTATAATTCATAACCATATATCTCTAGTGTGGCTCCTTTTCTTTATGAAAGTCATACCAGTAGTCGACTACCCAAACTCTTTCCCGCGAGTGTCATTATTTGATTAAAAGTGGCTATGTGTCAATTAGTATTCTGCAGACAATAACAAGACAGCAGCTTCGATGTCTTCGGCGGTCCGCCTAATTGTCATATTCAATGTAGTTAGATAGACAAAGGCGAATTATTTGCCAACGCATTTCTACGCTAGTCCATCATCATAGTTTCCTAAATATTTCGATTTCACTTACTTTTGAAACCTACAATTGACTACCATCCTGTGTCTTTTGGTTTTTTTGGCTTAGAAAAAGAATACTAGTGTTGCCTATAGCAATATAGTTTTCCAAACTCAAGAGTTGTAGGGACGTAGTAGTTTTACGCATTTTGCTTCCAAAATTTAGTTTCCAAGAGCAGTTTTGAAATTGAGTTGCCATGAAAACGAAACTAAAGTTTTGTTTGATTTCTATCGGCCACGTCAATTTCTGTTAGTTTTTTTTAACTTGCAAGCTCATTTCTTGACAGTTTTTTCAAATATTAAACAAATCTTTTGTTAAAATATTGATCAGCATATTTACTTTATTTTTGCGTTTTTTGAAATTTCCAATACTAGACGTCAGAAGAGTTTGTGGAAAGTTTCGAAAATCCTTCGATATCTTTTTCTCCCTTCTGATTCAAACTTCATCCCGAAACCACTTGAACATCTTGGTTTCCCTGAGCATTTTTCAATTATTGATGGATACTTGAAGTATGTCATCAGCAAGTATGAGTGAAGTTCCCACACCACAAAATTGCTTGTTCTTCTTTTATTCATTCTCTTTTTCCATTTTCTTGAAAAGACTACGAAGAAAACAGGCAGATCCAGCATGGACTTTGGAATCTATGAAGTGCTCTGAAGTGTGTCAAAATTTCCGCTTCTAAGGTCAATGCTCTCTTCATCTCCGCCCTCTCTTTATGTTTTTTTTGAAAATTTTCACACTTTCTACACGATATCGGAAAAAAGTTCAAGGAGACCTCCCTTTCCGGGACCACAATGATTTCCGGCAAAGAGCATGAATAGAGAAGGAGGAGAGAGACAAGATTCCGTGTTATGAACTAAATACTTTTTGCAAAATCGGCAAAAAAGATTCCTGCTTTTTTTGCTCTCAAAACAATCTTCAAAATTGTGTATTTTCAAGTATTGTGAGTATTGTGCAAGCAAACACAGACCTGATCATCCATCAATC
Organism: Caenorhabditis latens; assembly: GCA_002259235.3. Lineage (NCBI taxonomy): Eukaryota > Metazoa > Nematoda > Chromadorea > Rhabditida > Rhabditidae > Caenorhabditis > Caenorhabditis latens. The sequence goes on along the minus strand of CM056097.1, from coordinate 13,367,947 downwards.
ATTATAGGTTTACACCACGAGAAAATCTTGTTCTTTCCTTTTCATGAATCAGAAATTAGTGTTAGGAAGGAAAGAAAAATTACAATATTTCTCAAACAGAAAAAGAATATTCGTTCTAATTCCTGTTCTGCTCTAAGCTCTGAAAAAGTATCGAAGATCTCTTTGAAAAATATAAAACCCCTATTTCTGTTTTCTGTTTACTTTTCTCTTCCTGCAAATTCTAAGCGAGAGGAATATCTTTTCTCTAATCATGAGAATTTTCACATTTCTTTGTCTTCTAATTCATGAAATAAGAACGGAATACGGCAAAGACGTTTTCGTTTCTCCCAAACATTCTTCTTTTCATTTTTTCCTCCTTTTGTGGTGTCGTTTTTCGCTTTTTAGCCACCCATACTCATTTTCAAAGACAGAAGAGAATGAGATGGAAAAGGAAAAAAAGAAGAGAAAAGGAAAGAAGAACGGAGTGAATATCAGCATCGTTCGTTGAGCGTATGTGTGGATTTGGGTGTCTGTCAATTTCACACTTGCCTGGTCCTCTTTGCCCCCCACTATTTTTTGCCTTTTGCTTCTATAAACAACCGAAAACAACCGAAAATGGGGCACACCTCATCAACGTTCTGTTGTTTTTTTTTCTTCCGTCTGGGTGCTCTTTTCTGTTCCAAGTATGAAACGAGATTAGTAGATATAGTTCATGTGAGAGTCGGCTAGCACAATAGCTAATCTGACGTCTAACAGTTCTCGAAATTTTCAGTGTCATGGAAGTCCACTGAGCCCAAAAACCAGTCCATTCAAGTTCTTAATCAAAAAATTCTGGAAACTTGTAGGTAAACTTCAATAACTTCACATGTGATACCTTGAGGTGGTATATCTTGATTCAAATATTAATTTTATGCAGCCCACACTTGCCTAACTGATTGGTTTTGACACCAATAAGCTTTTACTGCACTCTCTGACACTCAGATTTCTTAAGTGGAAGTTTCAGATTTTCTCGGTTCCTAACTGGTCTCTGAGATACAAGTATCGCTGATCACCCTCTTTTTGAAGGCGTAGACATCTCCAATCACATCACTTTCCCACATACTCTTTTTCCGAATGAACTTTTTCCATCCCCTTCTCATTGTGTTCAATTTCTTATCCCAGAACCATTTTGGTTACTCTATTTGACAAAGCAATGGGTCTCCCCATCGCTTCTCCCTAAATCAGACCACAGAATGCAATTTCTTGTCGAAACGCGTCAAACCAATCAGCGTCTTACATATGTCCTTCTTCTTTCCGTCCTTTTCTTCGAGCTCTACCCAAAAATCTACACTATTGGCAGTAAGGCCCTTCTATTCTAATCTGACAAGTTTTTACTGGACATGATCAAAAGTGGGAGACGAATTAATCCTACCATGAAGTGTTATGTGCCGCGTATTCATTTTTTCCCGAGTTTCTTGTTTGAATATTCTGAATAGATAATTGAGCAATACGGAAAACACCTAACATGGAAAAAAAGCAATCTCAAGTATATTTCAAGGTTTAAAATTTTTCGATTCCGGTGTTGCCTATTAGAACGTCCATCAGTTTTCAGTTAACAGAAAGAACTGAATTTTAATTCAAAAACACATACCGGTTTTGTAGCAATTGGAACATTTGTGCACTTTCAATGCTCAAAGAATGAAACAATTTGCAAGAGAGAAAAAAACAAAAAGGGAAACTCAGGCGTGCACGATAAACACTTGTAAGTACAATTCATCGTTTTCTCCACTTTTCATCTCCTATCTTTTTCTCTCCCATGTTGTTTTTCGCATAATTTCACCGTTACCGCTCATCGGATATTCGAATCGGAAGCATCAGGAGCATTGCTTCCATTCTGAATCTTTTTCGCTGACGTCTTCTCATATTTATTTCTACGTTTTATCAATAAAGATTGTGTTTTCTTCAGCTTCAAAACTGTCGTATTTGTTGAATAGGATGGATTTCTACCGACCGCCCGAGTATAGGTTTGTTGCTTTAAATATATGATTAGGGGGAATCGGAAAATTTTTTTTTACGTGTCGTATTGTGAAATTTATTTTGTGTTGTCTTTGTGTCTTATTTTTGTAATTACTCTGGGAATAATTAATTTGAGCATAAGGTATGAAAAATGTAATTTATGATTGCACCTGTCACTTTTTCAGGTTCACGTATACATATATAGGAACATGATTTTGTAAATCGATTTCAGTCTCAGTGCCCATTTCTAAACTTTCTTTCGAGTTTCCGACTCAACTTTCTAATTTTCAAACTTTCACTTAAGAGAATAGGAAATAAAAAGAGAGGAAATGCGGTGGAAAAAACCAAAATAATTGTGATTCGCAAAAGTTTTATGGTCCTAGGTGCGTCTCTAACTAGTTGAGAATGCTGCAGCTCGGCTCAAGACGGACGGCACAAAGTGCAAAAGTAGTCGAAAGAAGCAATCTGATTCGTTTGCATTGCATCAATTATTCTCGCCGTTTCTGAGACCGCCTCTAGCGCCAACATTCAATATCCACTTGTTCGGATTGAAAACTCCTATGCATTCGTTTTAAGGAGGTTTCAGTTTCGGTGGTAATAATTTATGAAAAAAGTCTGAAGCTTTTTCTCTTCTCTACTTTCTTGTCTAATCCCAACTCTGCCCTTTTTCAATCATATTTCAAATATTCGCGGCTCTTAGGCGTTTTGAAGTCGGTCCTCACAACAGAAAAGAAAAGTACTTCAAACAGGAACTGCCTTGTTCTTGCCCTTACCAAAAAAGTTCTGCAAGTGTTTCAAAATCTCTTCTGCGACATTCCTTCGTCGAACAAAAAACAGAACACGACGCTTTTCGTTCTCTTCATAAGCCAAACAAATCTTTAATGAAGTATAGCAAAGAGACTCAAACAAGACTCGTGCTTTGAGAATATTTTACCACAATGAGAACAGAATCCGTGTAGTTGTCTGCTGTTTTCTATTACCTTATCTTCCTTTTCCCTATATTTTTGCGTTATTCGATTTTTCTTCATGACAGTTTTCTAGAATTAGAGAGAATTAGAAAATACTCTATTCCTGATATCCACTTTTATGCTACTCTGCTCGATGATCTTTCTAGGAAAATCTAAAATCTCTGTGAGAAAAAAAAAAAGAAGAAAAAAAAAGAATCATCATGTTGCTCATTTCTCTAAGAAGCTCATCTCCATCTCACGTTCTTCCTCCTATCATCAACCCCAAAGACGAAGAAGCGACGGAAGAAAGGCTGTCTCGAAGAAAAGGACTCCTCAGGCCAGTCGGCGACGAAATTTGAGAATAAATGAGCAATAGATCGCGTAAAAACAGGAAAATCTGAAGAGGGAACTTGCGGTTCGGCAATTTGAGAGAGTGCGATTCGGTGCCGATTCGCAGAGAAAAGGCAAGATGAGACGAAACGGCGCCAGAAGCATCGGCTGGAAAAACCCTACTCCGCCACCAAGGCTGGATATGCGAGAAGACACGTCGGGAGATGGGACGGCGGGGACGGGAGAGGACCGTGGTGTGTGTGACGGAGCCCACATAGTGCGAACCGCCGAACATGTTTTATCCTTCTGTCTCTCGCTCCCTCTCTTATTATTTTTGTGACAAGATTGATTTCATTGACGTGCTGCACTAGGAACAAACTTTTTTTGAGTCGCTGTCTCACCCGTTCTAGGATAATATATTTTTCGGAATCTCCAAATTTCTTTAACCTTCTCCCATTTTCCAAACGCTTTTTTTTGAATTAGACCTTTGCTTTTAGAATTTGCGCCAACTCCCTGGGGTCAAGTTTTCTGGACGTTAGAAATGCTTTGCTCCATGTCCGTGTCACTTTTTGGGTATTTGTATTTTTTGTATGTTTTCTGGAGCAAAAGCCCTCTTTCGAAAAACCTGGTTCCTTTCTTCGCATCTTTTAGCAGGTCTGTCAAGGGCATCCTCTTCTCACGAAAAAGTGCTAATTATCGGCTCGTTGGCTTCTCCTTTTCGCCCCCGTTTCTTGTCTATCTGACTCCGTCGTATTCCTCGGAAGAAAGCGCATAATGTACAGAAGTTGTTGATGCGCAAATGAGACGAGCAAATCGTCAGTGTTAGAAAGGCAGCAATTATGTACATGCACAAGTTGATAATTAGAGAACTAGTGCCAGTCATTGCCGACTACAATCACTCAATTCGTTTTTCTACCAAACTTTTTCCCTCCTCGAGTTCATTAGAAAAAACTTCTAATCCTTAATTCTATGTCTATTCTGCTATTTTCGCTCGTATTCTTCAACATTGTTGTTTTAAAGAGTCTTGACTTACCATATGAATAAATATGGGTCCAAACATGGAAATAGAAAAATCGAAAGGAGTCATGCAGGAAATTTTATACGAGGTTATCGAGAAAAGGTTTGTTTTTTAAAATTCAGTTTTCGTGTATTTTATGTTGTTCTGTCGTTGCATGATGTTATATGGAATATTTAAATTTCAGAACTATAAAAATATTCTCAACGAGAAAAAAAGAGAAAAGTTTTACAAAGCCTCCTTTCTAAAAAAATTTATTCCTAACAACGAACATTTTCAGCGAATCATACAAATTCATCCGAATGGCTGATGATCTTCACGATGTGGCATCATATCTTAATGATATGCGTATATGCTTCATTGCGTTAACAGTCACAGGTAATTAGCGGACTTTTTCTAGCAATAAAAAATGATCTGAAAACTACTAGAAAACTGGTTACAAAAATTTACAAACAAGAACTCCTATCAATTTCTTCTCAATTTAGCTAGTTTCCTTCGCCTTTCATTTGTCCACTCCATCTTTTTTCGTTTTCTTCAGACATCTCTTCTTTCTGTTTCATAACACGGAGGGTGCCTAGTAGAAGCATATGAAATCAGATACTTGAACATGGGGTTGTTGTTGTGCGAAAGGCTACGGATCTTGGCTTGTTTTAAAGTCGTAAATCAATTGAGCACATTTGAAGCTCATCTGGGATCCAGGGCCATAAAGTGATTTATTGATGAGAAATGACACCGAGAATTGGATTGAGATTGGGAGAACACCAATAAAAGCTGTAACTAAATTAGAAAATTCATTGATATTTTCAGGATACATCGTTCTCATCATCTATCTGTTTGTCTTCTGCTTCCGACGAAACCGAAGGAACCAGCCGCGACGTCGCTACGGAGATTATCAGGTAATCAGAATGAAGAAAAAGAAGATTAATGGAATATATGAATCGTTTCAGTTGGAATCTCAACGTGAGTTCAACAACACGCAGACAACCAACGATGATCTACAAACGACGGTGCGAAGTGATGTGAACAGCAGCTATATGGGCAGAAACCATCACAGGTGCGATAGTTGATTCTAACATTTTGCGAGATCATCGATAATAATAGATATCTTAAAATCCCCTCAGTTAACAAGTTTTCTAACGAACACGTGTGAAGTGACCTATTACGTGTGACTGATTAATGCCCAACACCTCACTCACGTTTATTTCATACTGGTTCAATAATTTCCTAATTTGATCACGAAAATTCGAGTTGACATCAATTTTATTTTTATTCATAACGGGAGTTTACTCTAAGCAGTTCACAGTTACTTACTTATTCATCCTTCTTGAATTTTCATTACAAGCAAACACAATGATTTATTTGATGATTCTTATTTTAGAGGACGGATTCGACAGGAAAAGGTGGGGAAATTGAAATGAACTAATCGTTCAATTATCTATCCTATATTTATGTTCAGTTTTCCATTATTTCTGTGCTACTAGTTGGCTGATAGTTACTCGAACTAGAAAGCTTTTTATTATAAAAAGACTCACGCAAAGTTTTGATAGTGCCACACTAAATATCTAAAAACTGAAAAAGAAGAAACAAAGCATGATGGATCTTTATTTCAACTTGTGCCCATGTTTTCATTCCGTTGTCAGAAGAGAGAAAAGTGAAAACCATAGCATGAATTATTATCATTTCAAAGTCATTGGCTTCCACTTAACAGCTGCACTTCTACAACCACATTTAGTCAGCACGACACATGTTGAAGTTTTCTCATCTTTTCATGCATTGTGTGAAATTTTGGTTCAAATTTGCGGTTAATCCTGACCCCACGACGTTTGTGGATTCTAAATTTGGTTTTACCCTGAAAAACAACAAATAATGAAACAAACTTTCACATCTGGAACGTTGTTTTTTCCACAGTTTTATTTCATCCTATGAGGCTGTTTATTCTGTAAACGCTTGTTTTTCTCAGGTCACATCAGAATACGGCGCCAACGTTCATGCGCCACGGGCACATGAACCATCAGCAGACGACACGACTCGTGGCGGACAACGACGGATCGGCGGTAAGTAGTTTTTGTGATCATGAAATGTAGGTAATAAATTTGTGATAAGACTTCTTACCGCCATTCAATAAAATCAGAAACTGATATTCTCAATCAAAATCAAACAAACATTTAAATATAAATGAATTTCAGGTGAAACACCAAATACCACACATTACAACGGAGGCGCCAACTGAGGAAAAAGCAAAGGTCCCCCAACTTGTCAAGGATTCCATCGACTCGGCTTGACTCCATTTTCACTTCTTATTCCTCAATTTCCAAGTTAAAAAAGTTTCTCAATTCTCAACAAGTCTTACAAGTCTGCATTTGGTCATTTCCCCTCTCAATTGAAATGTATGCCTTTTTGTTCCCCATGTGCCCAAAGAATTTCTCTCAATTATGTCACTACCAGTTTTATCACCCAATATGAGCATTCATTCAAAAATTTATGTCTCAATTCATTCCGATTTCTTGCTACGGTGAAAATATGTTTCCAATTTTGAACGATCCTTTCTCTTTTTTTTTTTAAATTTTCTTGTCCTACTCTAATTTTGACAAATATATATATACTTCTTCTCAAAGAGAACATCTCATTTTTCATCTTCCCGTTTTATTCTAGAATTTTATCTGATGTAAAAGCAATACTCTTTTTTTCTCAAGATTTATTTTTCCTGAACTTAGATTTGAGGTTTTGAAAATCTCAACTTCTCAAATGGTATTTAGTATATTTCATTTCTCAAGCTTCTTGCAATTGCCGTTTCATCCTGGCCCCTCGCGGGTAGTATTAATATCCCGAAAACAGTTCCTCTCAAATCCACATGTTAGTCATTATCTTGTATATTTTTCTAATTTCTCGAAAATCCGAATTCTGCTTCAATTTTTCTCCGCATTTTCTTTCCTTACAAAACAATGAAATTTTAGATTTTTCTTATTTTTTATAAATAAATTTGGTGCTGATTAAAACAAAAGAAACGATGAATTATTTTTCTCAAAAGCAAAATTTCATAATTTATCATTTCTGCAACAATTGGACACTTGCTCTTCTCCAAGGCTATGGTTCAAAGTGAGGCGTCGACATTATCATACCAAACAGACACATCACTATCAGAATTGTAATCAAAAGGAGGCACAATCTGTCTAGAGCCATCGCTGCAAATTTCCAATCCTCTTGCTTGAACAAATACTTTCTCTGCTTATCGAGTCGACGATTCAAGAGTTTCAACATCTCATCTATCTGCCGGTAGTACGTGATTATCATCATCGAGTAGGTGGAGTACGTGGAGTTTTCTGAAAACAAGGAGAAAGTTATTATTCAGTTCAAATCTTCACTCCTACTTCTTAGTTTTGCGTCGTCAATGCATTTTTTGATGTACTTCTCGAACTGCGTGAAACGTCGACTTCGTAATGAATGGCTTTTGTTGACGTTCTTTGTTAAAACCAACGGTCGTCGTTGACTCTTCAGAATTCCGTCGCCCACTTTCCTATCTAGATGCAGATGCTCGGCAGGAACGCTTAAAAAGTGGAATTTGATTGATAGATGCGCTTTCGACGCAGCTAACCTATGCATCTTTTTGAGCAGCGGCTTTGGACGAGGTGGAAGGGGAAGGGTGTCGGCGCTGTCAATGGAGAGGGAGTAGTCGAACTCGGGAGTAGGGAACTTGGGGCAACACTGAAATTCAAGTTTTTGATTGAACTTGAATCATTATAGATATATGACTTACATCATCATCACCGTTGTCAAAAAATGAAATCTCCTCTCTGGCTTGCACAGTTGCTCTTCGTTTCTTATAGAAAACCCCAGGACGTTTCATAAGAAGTAGCCATGGAATCCAAATCAGAAACACTTTATAGAACAGAGGGTGCATGTGTATGTTCTGGACCTGTCTGTATCGGAAATTCAGTACAGTAATGGTAAATGCAGTGGACACAGAGCTAATGAGTGTGAGTGAAGAGAAGAACATTCCTGAAACGTTTCTTTCTAATTCAAACGTATCGAGAATGCTCAAAGTTACCTAATAAAGGTACTGATTCAGAAGTTGGTGGTGTCATTTCACTAACAATCGTCACAAAGAAACAAATTGATAGCAGAATTGTGGTTTCTAAAATGAAAAGTCTTTAAAATTCAATTTTTTTTACTTACGATATCCAATTTTTTCAGACATGTCGTGAGCTGGGAGACAGAATCCCATCAGTGTCATTATTGAGATCAGAAGAGACGGAAGAATAATATTGAATAAATAGAACAGAGTTCGACGTCTAAAATTCAAAAAAATATGCTGATATTGCCATACTTGTGGTGGTCCACCTCAGAAACATGTAGAATGTGACAGTTGAGTAAGGTTCTTTGCAACAAGAATTGAACTTTACATCTTTCACAGCAGGAGCTTTGGTAAGGTGCCACTCTCCACTTGGTGTATATGTAGATAGATCAATTGAAAACTCTAAAGTACACTTGGCATGTACAGTGCAATTTTAGTTCCACAAACCGTCTTCATCTTCTTCGGCTATGATACTCAAATCCAGTGCCAACCCGTGATATGTCCAAGAACCAAATTTCAAATAACATACCTGATCATCGAATGGGAAATAGGTGATATCCATTTTACAACTTGCACGAAAAATGCCCGGAGGAATCCAATTAACCTCTCCGGTGTTATAAACAACTTCATTGGATTTGAAAGACGAGTCAAAGTCTTCACTAGCGCTATTATATAGCAATATATCAGGTCTCCAGATTTGGTTTTCACCGCCAGCAAATCGGATACTTGTAATATTGTCATACTGTAACGGATCCCATTGTAAACGGTAATCCATCCAAACCTAAAAAATATAGTTGAGACAAGTAAAGAAAAAGAGCATACATATTTCAGCCACGCGTTGACTTCTATTATCTGGTTTTGTCCATCCTGAAAATAAATTATGTTTTACAGTTTTAGAAGTTTAAAATCCGCTTACCAAGTTCAAAATCTGCTGGAGAAAAACTTTCATATGAACTTTGAGTACATTCCTTGGGTATCTAACAGGTCTGGCTAACTTCAAATACCCGCTAAGTATATCTCTGCAACAAAAATAGAAATTACAGTAACCAGTGGTAGTGTCTCTCACCTGTATAACTTATTTTCAGCTTTGCTACATTCGAAAACATCTATAAATGTTATAAAAAACACGCATAACACAGAGAGTCGAATCAACATTCCATTAAGTGGATAATGACGACAAGACATTGATCAGTACTCTTAATCTGTAGTGTTTGCTTTTCCCACTCAACATTTATTCGATCAAGACTGTTGGACATTGTGAAACAGAAAAAATTCTAATGGATGGAAAAATGAAAACATTCAGAGAAAAGGCAGGAGGGAACTTGGAAATGCACATTCATAGCGATAAGGGAATTTGGGTTGCTAAAAGTAGAAACTATATTCAGAATACAATAGAATCGGGGAAATTGAATCAGATGTAATATGGAACCAAATTTCAGTGAGCAAGCTGATATGCCGATAACAAAACTTGTGAAGTCTACAACATTTTAAAAATCGGGAATATTGAAATAAGAGAAAAATTGCAAATAAAATATATCTGAATCAATGTCTTTGAGACTTGATTTAGAAATTACCAGCTCTAGAAGTACTACTCGGGGTTTCGGTGAAAACCGAGAAAAAATGGTAGGGTTGTGAATGAAAACGGAAGTCATTAGAACATGGTTGACGGTACAGAAGTGGAAATCATCGGATAAAATATTCACAAAATCTTAAAGTACATTGAACCCCTTTGCAATAGATAGCCTTTTTTGAGAATTTAATATCGGATTAAAATCAAAAGACTAAAAGATTACCAATGGGCTCAATGCTCGAGAAAAGTAACTTATCAAGTTCTAAATAGGTGCTTATTGGTGATTATATAATAATCATGGTTATAACCGCTAGACGATTTGTGAGTGACACAGTTATTTGTGACTTTTGGAAATGCATTTGATCTATTGTGGCTTGGAAGTCGATGGTGCATCAGAAGGTGCTGGAACTGAAGAAGATGGACCTTCCGGTGTGGTCACTTCCAAATGAGGGTGTTCTTCCTCCTTTGGTTTTTGCTTTTTTGGTTCCTTTGGCGACGATCTCATCTCTTGAATTTGCTTGATAAGATACGCCTTCTCATCATTGAACTGTTCATCATCAGTACGGTCGTTGTGAAATTCTCCTAGAAACTCGACCTGCAAAATTCCCATTAAAGTTTCTTCTTTTTATGTTTCATGTGACACAATGGAATTCTTTTGTTTTTTTTCTAATTACTTTTATCGTTTCGTTTCTATGACTTCCAAAATGGGGTTTCAGCGAAGTACTAATTAGAAAAACGACTAAAAGTTACTTACCAACTTTTCACGATTACGGTTGAGAATGTCGGAAATTGGCTTTGGCTTGTTTGGATTGGCAACGAACACTTTGAAGACATGGAATGCTTCATATTGAATATTTCTACTCTTATCTCTCAATAACTCCATCATCAACTTCAAGTTATCCGGGTTCGAGATGTACTTTGTCATAATATTGAAGTTGTGTCTGTCGAGAAGTAATTCTCCTAACAATTTCAACGACTGACGGCGGGTAACATAATTATTGGAGTTCAATAGATTTTGATATTGTGCTGCAATCAAAAAACATTTTCAGAATGCGTGGGTGCGATAGTTAGCTTACAGAAGAAGTGGTCATAGTTTGCATCCAGAAATTCCGCACTAATTGCCTTATGTCTAGTCGTCAGTTCTTTGAACGTTGAGAATGCGTCGGATGCAATGTCGAATACCTGCAAATCAGATTATATATAGAATGATGTCACATTCCACATCTCTTCTTTTACTGACCTCACTCTGGACATACAAGAAGAAAGTATAAAACACATCCGATGTGAGAATGATTTTTGCAAGATGGTCGTGACGAATACTTTCACGAAGCATAAGTCCACACGTCAGTGCAATGTCCGGAACAGAGTATCTGTAAATTCGATATGCGTGAGAGATTTGGAAACAAGTAGTGTGACGCAAGAAACGTACCCTTGAACAAGTTGAATGAGAATTTCCGGACGAGCTCCCAAATATTCAACAGTAGGGGAGCGAGTTCCAATTTGTCGACGGAGAAGATTGTTGAAAATTTGTCCGACATCTTTTTTGCACTCAAACTCAAACTTTGGAAGCATTTTGACCAACATTGGCAGAATGTTTGCATTGTACACCTCCTGAGCAAGTTGAGCAACTTGGACGACGTGGTCACTGCTTGGTTCAGTGGAGTCATTTCCGTAAATGAACGACTTGATCATCGCAACGTTTTTACTGACCTCATCGAGCGCCTTGTCGTACTTCTTGTCAGTTTGAAGATTGCCCTGAAAAATAAAGTTTGGTTTCAAACTAGAATTCAAACATCGTAAACGTTCAGCGTCACAAGTCACAACACTACGTTCTAGGTATAATTATTTTTCAGAAAATTATTTTTTTCTGAGTTTTCAAGTATTATGACGTTTCTGATATCTATATATTTTCCTTGAACCATACTTACATCTTTATCAATTCTTGGTGGTTGCATCTTGTCCAAAATGATGAGCACTTCTCGAAGAGATTTGACAACATCCGCTGGTGATTTGTGACTTTTGCCAAATAAGAGAGGCATGACCTTCTGATGCCACGAATCCGACTTGAACCGTTTCAAGAACTTCGTTGGGTTTCCTGAAAGCGGTTCTTTTATACTTGACCAATTCTGGTTTTTTTATTTGAAAAATCACGAGGTACACGCCCCAAAAACAGTTAGAAATTAGAAAAAATGGGTGATAGAAAGGGAAACGGAGAAGAATGTGAGTGTGGACTAAACGAGAAGAACATGGGAAGTGAGAGGACGAGAACAAAGAAGGCTGAAATAGTAGTCTTTGTGAAAAGACATAATGTTATCAGTGATAAACGTTTTGTTGGAGTCCCCACTCTACCCTCATGAGACATTATAGGTTGAGACGGAGAAAATAGTAAGTGAAAGGAAGAGAGAGCACCCATGCCGTATGATACTACATGTTTTCAATCTTTGCTTTTTCCGATTTTCAATACATTCGCCGATGTCACCGGATGCAGAAAAAAGTGTTCTGCCCTAGAGCTCAAGCGGAGCATAAATAATACATAACAGAGCAAAACACATACTGTAGTTTTTGAAAGGTATTTCGAAAAAAAAAAACAATGTGCACCTTCATGAGTCAGATCATTTAAAATATGCAAGCAGTTTTTTGACCAAATATTGACACGTTGACTCATGAAAAAATAAAAACGTTTTCCAAAAACGAAATGTAACCAATTTCCATTGGATTTTACAAGTTATGCAACTTTCATTTGAAATGTGAAGCCCTAGACATGTTTTTTCGACACAAGAAATGTCTGGTCACAGACAGTTTCATCTTGTTGCAATATAAACAACACTCGTTAACACTACGTGACCTTTTTTCGATAGTTTGAAATCGAAATTGTCTTATCAAGTGTTGCGGTCGACGTCAGTTCTCGTCAACTATATATACTTGCCAAACAAACTGAAGTCAACGCTAGCAGGTGCAATTCTATGGAAGAGCTGACGCTTTCTATTCATAAACATCGGGAAAGTGTAACTTGAACCAAATGTAGCCTTTGTGCATATTCAAAGCCGAGCATTCAAGAAAAACATGCGAAAAAGTGGACGTTTTCAACAAAAAAAACGAGATAGAGAAAAGGCAAACGTGTGGGGGCTTTGCTGGTTGAAGGTGACTAATGAGCCGTCAAACAAGGCTCGAAACAAAAAATGAAACGCAGCAACGAAGCTGAGAAAAAAATGGAGAAATGGGGGAGAACGCTCATAGAAAAGTAGAAAAAGAAAAGGAAGGCTGAGAGCCAACTCTTTTCGTTGTGTAGGAGGGCCGCTTGGAACCACTTCCTTTTCTCCGACCACTTCCGAAAAAAGGTTTGAGCAAGGGACAACTCTGGCGAAAAAACGGAACAGCGTCAGAACTTTCTCTTTTCATTGCAAACGTTTTGTTGTGTTGCGAAGCGTCACGACTCATGGCATTGCAAAAAATGAAGGAGAGTTTGACGTGAATGGAAGACACAGGACATTCGAGGATTTTCCATTTTTCAACATAAAAGCAGGAAAATGGAAAATCACATTGTATGTATAACATGAAATATAAAATCCGAGATTTATCGGAACAGCAACAAAAAGAAGCCAATAGCAAAAAATGAAGAGATAGAAGAGAGTGTTCTAAATGCTCTCGAATTTCTTCAGTTGCTGACAATTTTGATCTTACCTATGTTGTAGTAGGCGCTCAATGACTCGAGTAATATAACGAAATCGTAAACTAGGCAGGAGACCTCAACAAAAAACATATGATATCATCCTGTTCTTTGTCATTTTTTGACGTAGAGGCCAACGACGTCGTGGGTGAAAACAGAAGAGAAGGAAGAAAAAGAAATTGAGAAGAGGAATTAAATGAAATGAAAAGGAAGAAGAGAAGCGGTGTCTTTTTTTTCTGGAAGAGGTCGCAGAAAAGAATTAATGTTTACTCTAACCAAACCAGCCCACTCTAATAAATCTCATCACGAATTCAATCAAGATTTCCGGTAGCTATTGTAAACTGCGGTGAGACAAAACACAGATATTGGAAATGAGAAAATGGAATGAAATGAGAAATTTCAAACAAAAAAGAGTATATTACAATATTTTAAAAGTTGTTTGGTGTGTACAAACATTTAAAAAACGAGTTTGCTTAGTAACGTATACAATGACGTTACCTTCCTTTTTAGTGAGTTTCTTGTTGAAAAGCAATAAAAGAGATAACTGTTTTTAAAAACAGAGAGAATTTTGACCGTCCAACGTACGTAAAGTTTCACACGTCAACTAAGTGAGGAACAATAATATCTGTTTTGACTGAAAATTACGATTGAAAGATCACAATTCTTCAACCTTTTCAACTGATGATGCCACATCATATGATGCGGACATTGTGTGTTTGAACAACTATGCCTGGCGCCGCAAACATTTGTCAGCTGGTTTTATTCTCATTTCGAGCATTGAGGACAACTTTTTCACAGTTCACATGTGTTCGTCACAACGGATTGTGTTTTGGTCCAACAGAATAAAATCTAAATCTAGATCTCATTTGGGAATGATATCACAGAGTACAAAAGATAAAAGTTGGGAGTGCAATTAGAATGACAATGAAAGTAAACATGAACAAGGAAAAGAGAAAGGAAAAAAGAGACTCTGGCCTCTCGTTTTCTTTGCTACTGCTGCTGCTGCATTCTCAGTGAAATAGAAAAAAGAAGAAGCAAATGGAACGCGGAGAGAAAAGAGACAAGTTGTAGCGCGCAACGAGAGAGGGCCGAGGTCGAAGCGTGACCGAATGAGTGAGAAATGGCGACATTCTATTTGAACTACGGATATCTTGGAAGAAAAAACTGAGTGGTGAAGGGACACCGGTAGAGCACGTTTGCATTTTTTCAAGTCCTTTCTCCGGTTTTCTGCACCGATGACGATTGTTGTGGTTCGAATTGTTTACGATTCTCGTTTTTAATCGTGTGACCTCGATTGCGCCGTTCTTTTCACTATCTGTCCCCGGTGGATCATTGGATAATATTGCAGACCGGCGACTTCAATGAGAACTGCGTAAAAGCCAACTTCAGTTTTTCTTCTGTGCAGGTGAGTCTTTTGAAACGTAATTGAAATTTTTGATCTAGAAAATCTTCTAAAACGATTCCCTGGGTTACAAAAAAACCAAAAGTTGAAAAACATTCTATAATTTTGATGTCAAGAAATATTTCTCACGATTTTTGAACAGCTATAGCAGGTTACCTTTTGAAAAAGCTCCCCAATCTTTTATTCCTCCAATACTAAATAGCATTGATATTCAAATCCCTTCTTTTGCTTCTTTTGTCCTGTATCTTTTGTCAAAAACTTCGAGAACAGTGACGTATTATGACCAATTCAAAAACGTGAGAACCTTCGCTCTGTTCAAAAAATCATCTCAACACCAGCAAAAGAAGTCAGCAGAAATCTTCTCTTTCTTGATACCATCATTTTTTGGTTTTTTTCCTGCCGAAAATCAGTGTTTCAAAAAACACAACACACACCAGAAGGGACAAATTGCATGTGAAATCGATGAGTGAAAGGAAGACATCTTCATCAGCAGTCTTTGATTGTAATTCGTTCACCAGTCAAAGAACAAACGCCTATGATGATATAACTTGAATGGAAAGAAAAAGCGGACTAACCTTAAAACTGCAATTTTGACTAGCACAGCTTTGAGAAGTGATCACCTTTATACTAAAAAAGTGTACAAACAATACGTTTTGTTAGTATGAACATATGCTATTCACACATAAAACATAGTGAAAAGTTGTAATTCAAAACGCGGGAACGAGCATGAAAAATTCTCAAAAACTGAATCAGAAAGTTGAAGAAAATAACTACCGCTAGATGCCAATGAGCAAGAGACTGATCGTGTAGGTTTCGATTGTATCTTATCGTCCTATATGTACGGTTAATCATTGATAAAAATATCTCAAAGAAAGAGATGAGCGACTGATAAGATCTGCCAGTACTTGTTGATACGAAAAGTGAGCTTTTTAGCTCACTATTTTTTTGACGGAGGTTTGTGAAAAACAATCATTGGACCATTCTGACGTCTGAACTCTTTTTGCATGAAATATGAGTTTTTATCAGAAAACGTTTCCCTAGTAGAAGTTTTTGAGAGAGATCAAGTATTTTAGGCATTTGGAGCATATTTCCTTATCTAATTTGTTTATTCAATATGTTTCAGTAACATGTTCCGACCTATTCAATCATTGAACAGTTTTATTTCTCACATCATCTTTTCCCGGTAACAGTAAAAGATTACTGTATCGATACACTCCGTATCTTCTTATCTCGAACGTTTGATCACGTGACTTTCAACAGAATACAATACTTGAATAGAAAAATCTTTTAACTGATGGTTCGGTCCCCTCATAATAGAAATTTCTGTTTCAACTTACTCGCTCTCTAGTTTTTCGGTAAACATCTATGGCGCTCTTTTAATGAGATTGTGCCCTCTCAATGCTGGCACCAGTAACTGCTTGTACACAGATGGAAAAGAGGCACGGAATGGTACATAACGACATGTGCACCGGGACAGTCACGATGAGTGAGGTAAACACGCGCATACAATAAATTGGAATAGTTTTCAATTATGTCAACGTTTGTTTTTTGGAGTTTTAGAGTGAAAGGTGATGGAGTTTGAACAAATAAGAGATTATGAGAAGATTTAAGAAAAATGAAACTTTTCACGAGCAGAAATTGGAACGACAGCGCGAGATCCCTACTTAGTTGCTCCCCATCCTTTCAAGTTTTGAATTTCAAAACTAACTGTTATACTCTGCTAGAGTTCCAGCAGTCCCAAGTGTAGCCAAGCGGTCTACCATATCTCCATACTGGGTTCCAGCAAAATTATCCGGTGCTGTTGCTGGTTGATTCTCCGGTCTCAGCACCTTAACTTTGATACTTTTTTTCGATTTCTCTCGGACTCCCAAAACAGCACGTGTTGATTCTGCATCAGAATCAGTGACGTCGGCATTCTGAACATTGAGTACAACTTTATTCACCACAAATCTGTTTGGATTAACTACCTTCTGAACTACAGGTGTACAAAAAGGAGCACAAAAGTTCAGTACACTTTCTGGGAGCACCTCTCTTGGTTCCATCTTCATTGCTTCTGTTTTCTTCAGTTCGATTTGCTTTGGCTCCTCCTCAGCATTGTTTTCATCTTTCTTTTCGGTAACTTCCACAGTTGACAAGCATGGAATTTGAACGAAGAGACCTGGACTTGTTGATCCATACCCAGTGTCGCACTGACTACCATATGTGCGGGAAAACACACTTTCTCTCTTTTGGTAGTCTTTCAGACGAGCTTCAGCTTGCGCGGAGCTGCATGGTTGATCAGCTCCCCAAGTTTCAAAATCAGTGAAGGTAGAATAATAGTTGGAAACAGCTCCATGACGATTCGTGTTCAGAGGGACCACTGCAGAAGATCCCATTTCGACATTTTTCCATTCAAACTTTCTTCCAACATACGGAGTGTCCTTTCTTTTAACTGGCGTTTGAGATTCTTCGTCGCATTTGATGATTGCTCCACTGTTATCGTTTGGAATATTCGACGACGTAACATCTGAGGTAGTGTTCGGTGATTGAGTCGGTTCCGCCTTCTCCTCATCGGTCGGATTTTCTGCCGGAATTAATCCCGACAGGTCCATTGTAGTTTACACCTACAACACTTTTTTGGTAAGGATACGGTACATATGAAGATACATAAAGCGAAGAATGAAAGAAAAGTATGGAAGAAAAAAGAAGAAGAGAAGAGAGCCAGGCCGATCGAGTCTATGTCAGAACCGACCGAACAAACCGAACGAATGCCAACGGCCAAGAGGCGGGTCAAATCATAAAAGCAAAACAGTGCCAGCAAGAAAGAGGGCGCCCACGTGTCTTTTTTCGTCAAGTATCGAAAAATAAGGTATTGGTTTGATGGATGCATAGAGGCATGTTTTGGCAAGAATGGCAACAGTATTTCAGTCGAAACGTTTTGCCAAAAAGCGCCGAATGAAAAAACCGTTCATAGTGCGATGAAAACACGGGTAAACGCTGCAAATCCAGAACATCCATCATCAATCGCTAGTCATTGAGAAATGATAAAAATGAGGGGAAAGTATCTGAAGAATCAAAAACAGTTTGGTACAAACTAAGGATCCGAACAATGGAAAAGTGTAACATACATTTTGTGTTTCAAAACACCCCACAAATATTAATAGGAAGTTACCAAAAGTTTGAAATAATGACGACCCGGTTGTTCATTAAAAGTATGATGATAGACGAGAGATTGGGTGAAAGTGATATAACCGTTCTATCTTCATATCGCCAATCCTTGCCCTCGCCGTATTATCGGGAAATCAGTCACACCTTTTTCCCTTTTTTCGACCAAAAGAAAACAGTTTATGTCAAAAGATATTTTGTATCTAACTTCTCTACCAAACCATCATAACTATCGCATGATACTTTTTCTCAACCAGCACATCCCCAAACTTTTCACAGAAAAGACAAAGTACATGACGTATCCGGTTGGCTTCCAAAACGAAAGAGATGCATGGGAAACTGTGCACCGACAAAGAGAATGAAATTTTGGAAGAAATCGCTCACGTGAATCTTCTCCATCATCACTCAACAATCCGAAAAATACCTGTGGTACTGTAGATCTAACATCACGTCTCTCCAAAACGAGAAACATAAAGGAAAGGTTTTGGGAAAGTGTAAAGAGTTTGTACTTCATAGATATGTATGCTCATTTGTAAGTGACAAAAATCTTGCGCGACGACACCTCTCTTCCCGAACACATGTACTGTGTGTGTCGTTTCTCTAGCACTCTCCAACTTGCCTACTCTTCTACAAACGAGAAAAGGTCACCTTCTGCTAGTGGCCCCCTCTCGCATCCATCTGTCTTTTCCATCATCGGGAAGAGGGAGTACTCATTATTGATTTTTTAGGCATTTGCAAATCCAAGAAAAGCGTTTGTCGTGCTGATTTTGAGGTGAGATTTGGGATTTTCTCATTTTTTTGAGTTTTCGGAGCTTTAGAGTCCAATTAATTGGGTTTTCTCTGCTTTTGTGTTTTGATGATTGTAAAAATGATATTCTTTAGAGGAAAATCGCTTCACAATGTTTCTTCCAGTCGATCGTTCCTTATAAATGCTTATTGTTCCTGGTTTGGCAGAAATGATAAAACAAACCCCATGCAACTTTCTTCCAAACCAGTTTACTTCTGTACTTGCGCAAAAAAGTCTCATAATTGAACTACAAAAAGTAGACACACATGCATTCTTTATCATGTCATCGTCATTTCAACTTGTCACGCAGGCAACACAAAATTTCCTGAAACGACATTTATGACTCCTCCCATGTGTGCCCTAAAACAAAGGGGTGAAAACAATGGGAAAGTGATAAGTTGATAGTGGGAAGTGAAGCCATATGGTGCAACAATGATTTTCGAATGATAACAGTCTGAAAACATATAAATATGGGACAGAAGTGTAGTTTGGGTCCTATCTCGTACCGCATTCGGTACTTTTTGTGCTAGCTTTCTTCCTAACCTCATGTATTTTTTTCAGTGCATGCATCAAATCTACAGCAGTGATCACAGTTTAGTCTCTTCGAAAGGCAAAGCTGAAATTATCACAATGGATGAGGATCAACCAAGACGTGAGAACATCTGTCCAAAAATTTACAATTCAAAGTGTTTTTTTTTTCAGAATCCTGTTGCACATGGTTCCACAGTCTGAAAGTTCAAATCTGGATTGCATGGCTTGGAGTGTCAGCTGGAGTTATGGCTGGAACCGTTTTCGCAATTCAGTATCAAAATTGGATTGCTGTCACCATGTGTTTTGTGTCAAGTGCTTTCGCTACTTTGGTTCTTCATCTTCATATGGCGTATAAGAAAACTCAAATGGCTGGATGGTCATCGACGAAGTTGAGATGTATCGCTGCAGTTGGTATGTTTCTTTTTTTCTTGAACTGACGACAATGCCTCTCCTATCGAACAAAAAGGCGACCGAGTTGATATGTCTGTGAAAAATGCCTTTTACCCAGAATTGAAAGTTACCAAAAAGTCAAAAATCCGTTCTGATATTATTGAAAACACTTCCGCCGGACATCAGAAACCGCGTTTGAGAGTCTGTGAACAAAACAAAATCCAGAAACTATAAGTGATGTGCTTCCAGGTGCCACCGTATCATTCTTGTCGTTTATCGCCATGATCTACTGCTTGGTGGTTGCTGGAATTGAACATCAAACTATCGACAAAGCTGGACTCATGGGAGCAAATCTCTGGATCGCTGCTGTTTGGTTTTTCATGACTGCCAAGTGGAGTGCTCTCACCTGGAGATTTGCGAGAAAGTACCGAGCCTACTGTGAAGAAACCCAACCACTTCTTGCTGCTCCACCACCGGAGTACTCAGTTACTATCTGAAAAATTTCTCAACCCAATTGATGCGTGTATATATTCTCAAACTTGGTACACTTTTTTGATTTGTTTAGTCTTAAACTATTCAGTTCAGTTCAAAAGTGAAAAGTGAGTGTTGTACGGGTTATGTTTATATGTGTTCCAATAAACTTTTGAACTCGTTTCATTTTTGTTCGCTAAAAAAGAAAAAGCATACTTTTGTGATTTCTGATTGGAATAAAAAACGACCATCCTGATAACAATTTTGAGTTTTTTCATCATGGTGTCTATATGATGCAAGCGTGTGAAAAGTTTGGAAAGATAACAATACCACGTTTCGAAACTACATTGAACATGTAAGGGCGGGTGCGCTTTGGAAGAGAAGTCAATCGGAATGTCATCCAACAAGTTTCGTTTTTGATCAAGATGATGGATCATTTATCGTTGAAAGATTCTTTTGTGAAGAAAAAAAGAAAGATAGCCGTTCTATCTTGTGATCAATCAAGTAAAAAACTAAACGAAAAATAGAAACAAAAATAAAATGTTTATGTAGGAAGAAAATCATTTCATTGATTAATTGTTATAGTTTTAAGAGAGAGAAAATTGAATCGTACATCGCTAAACTAAACATTTGAGAAAGATTAAAATAATCAATGTTAGGTTTCAAAACATTATCTATGTTCTTTTGTTTCGCTAAGCAAGAAACCGGAGAGCTGAATCTCATGGGGGTAAGATGAACGAATTTGTCGAAGGATTTCGTTGTCAATTGTCAAGTTATGGTCACAAATATCGAGTTTCCGTTGGAGCTTGTCACGGTCGTTCTCCAACTTCTTGCGACTTTCCTTAGCTTTATCTGAAAATTTACAATAAAACAAATTACAGGTTACTTTGAATGTACCTAGTTGATTCTCGAGACTTAGAAAAGTTCCCTTTAACATCATTAACTCCTGGTGTAGAGCATGTTGAGCTTTATCGTTACACAATTCGATTCCAGGACGGAGACCACGTTGGTTTTGACGAGAAAGTGCGACTTGCAGAGGGCCACTCTTTTGCTTCAAGCTGAATGATATTTCCTCAATGGCACCATCCGCATTTTTGATCTCTTTGTCTTTTCCGTTTACCTGTAGACGAATTCAAATTGTTCAAAAAAGAATCAAGTTACTTGTGAATGCAGATTGTCTTTCCACTCCTGCCAGTTTCTGACGGAATCCTTCAGCAAAGCTTCCACCGCGATTGCTTCAGTTCTCAACTGAGAAGCCATCTCACGAAGGGATTGACACAATTTCTGAAAATAAGACTTACTTTGTATACAACGAGTGAGTACTGCGTACCTGTCCAATTTTACGACTATGAACTCTTGCTCGTGCCGCGTAGTTCAGGTTATTGCCGGTGTTTTCTATCCATTCGGAGTATTCACTCATTCTTTGAAGTGGTGCTCCTTCGCTGAAAGGTTCTTACTAAATTTATATTGTTTTGAAGTTTTTCAATACCGGAAATCCAAGCGATCCCCATCTGGAGTTCTTACAACAGTCTTACTGCCATCAGCTCCAATTGCCACGGACTTGTGGTCCAAGTTTATAGCTTCTTGCTTCAAAGTGAGATCTCGGAGTAAATTCTTTCTTGCTGCTTGATTGACTTCTAACTGTCTTTCCACTCGTTCCCCAATTTCTTTCATTTGTTTTACAGTCTCAGACATGAGCTCTTTCTCTTTATGTAGTTCCATATCAACTCTATCCGACGTATGGTCTCCAACTTGAACTTTCTTTCTGCGTACTGCAAGACAACTCTCGTTGCATCTAGTCGCTCTTCCAGTTATATCCAAGCAGAGCTGGAGACGACGATAGCATCGAAGAAGATCATCATGTTCCTCCTTGACATCGGCGAGCTCTCTGGAACACAATAACTTATGAATGAAACTTATTTATTACAAAACATCACTTACCTATCGATTTCTCCACTCCAATACTTCAAATCTTTCACTCTTTGCATCAACTGTTGGGTAGTTTGACCCTGCATTCTTGTTGCTCGCATATTGGCTTCCTTGACTGCGAGTCGAGCCATTCGCACAATTTCAATAGGATCATCATACTCTGTTCTCTGAAAATTGAATATTAACGGCTAATTTTCTGTTAATATTGCCCGCAACTGTATCAACTTTGTTGAAAATATCTTACCCGTGACATTTCTGGAAGTTTGAAGACTGAAGTAGAAGACGGTTGTAATAGGAGTAACTTTTGGCAGAAAGTGAGCTCTCGACATTGCTTCGATACCTTTAAAGTCCTGCTCGATGAAGCCCAAATCCGGTTTGAAATACATAATGACGTCTATTTCACACTTCAATTGATTTCCAAAACTCCTGCCAGTTTTCAATTCTCGGGCAACGACGCGTTAATTTTTAGTTTCAACTTTCATCGAAGTTTTTAATCCAAATTCCGTGTTTTCTTCAGAATATTATGAAAAGTTAGGAAAAAAATATATAAATGGGAAATCCGAGAGGACTACACGGAGTGCTGACCTAGCGCATCCGCGGCCACCACCCCAAAAATAATACGGCGAAAACCGATAAAGTGTCCTTCAGGCAATTAAAAAACATTATTTGAAGCGATAGACTTTATTCAAGCGAAAAAAGTAGGGATGGAGATCAGTCAGTACTCATTTTCAGAAGAACTCAGATGTTTTTTCAAGATTTTTGTCACAGGAAAAGATGTACAAAGTCAAAGAAAGAGAAAAAAAACTACGTGGAAGATGAGGGAAACCGGGAGATCTGTATGAATGGGTGACAAAAAGAATTTAGGTGCTGTGTGCGCGACGGAAACGGAGTGGGCAGTAGAAGCGATTGGTTGATCCTGAAAATTGCAATTCGAAATCGTTTTTCATGAGTATTCACGGAAAATGTTCATTCTGATATCCCCGTTTGACTATTTCCTATTTTCAACCTAATCTCACTTACGTGGAACACGAATCAAACCGCGACCGTTGACCATCTGCCACTCATAATCCTCATATCTGAAGATGGCGTCGTTTTTGTTCGAGAGATGAACAAATAACTCTTCTCTGTATTGAGCTTGAACCAGTGGTGTCTGAATACCGATACGATCGTTGAGCTCGTCGAGACGTTTGCGAACACTCTCGATGCGTCGAGCCTCCAAAAACTCCTCGGCTTCTTCCTCACTGTAAATTTAATATTTGCTGATTGTTTTTTTCGGTTTCTGACTTACGTCATATTCTCTGGAACCGCTGGTTTCTTTCCATAGAAGACTCTATTCGAATCTCCTGCTTTTTTGCGTTGTTGGATGGACCAGAACACAGTCTCGTTCACAGTTTGTTCGTAGTAGATGTCGTGTGGTGAGCGATTCTCTGAAAAACAAAGCATTTCCAAAACCAACTTGAGAGATGTTTCAAAAATCTGTTAATATATCAAATTCTCAAAACATTACCTGGATGACGAAGGAGGAATCTGTCAGCTTTCAACTTCAACTCCTGATCTGGCTCAATCTCATCGACTTGAGCGCGACACTGAAATGTTTTGAGTTTTTAGTTATAAAAAATTGTGAAAACTACCATTGGACAGACGCTGGTACTTGCGAGCCAGCGACCGGCGCATCCTCCACAGAGAGAGTGCTGGCACTTCACAAAGATGACTGGGTCCGTGTTGACGTGGAAGCAGACGTGACATTGGACGTCTATCAAATCCAAGTGAGCCAAGAGATGATCGATATTCTTCTTATCCATTGAGTCCATGTTTGAGATTTGTCCGGCTGAAATCAAAATTGAGATAAAGTGCTAGATAACAATAGAAAGTCAGAAAAGAAAACGGATGTGAATGATTAATCTGAAAAGTACAAAAAATATTTTGTAATCTGTGAATATTGTATGATTAACCACAATTTTTGGTGTCAAGTGGGAATCATAAGACATGCCTCAAACATCATAATATGAAATTGAATGTTCTTGAGCAATTGAACCGCCAAGTAGGTGAAATGAGCACTCTACCTAATTGAGGTATAGCTAAAACAGATAGGAATTACGTTCAGGAGAGGAAAAAGTGAAGTCACTCGAAAAAGCCTAAAGTTGTGCATGTTTTTCTTTTCTTTCTCGAAGACCAACTTATTTGGACGGAAAGAGCACTTGAACCAAACAAACTGCAAAGTGTTCGTTATAGACGAAGACAAGCCACCATCTATTTTTCCCCTTCATTCATTAATGGAATTGGGGGTGGATACCCTGTACTCAGAGAACAGAATTTTGGAAACTAAATTAAAGGCCAAGTAAAAGGGTGTTCACAGTTGACTGCGTTCGTCTACTCTCATGGCGATCTTAAGGCCAAAATGTGAGCACTGGATGAGGCCACCGAAAAAAGGAGAAAAAAGGAGAAAAAAAGGAAAAGGACACACGGAGAAGAGCCCATCCACTTCAGAATGCGTTGAACGTGAGTTGGGAGCAGAATCTCTCAGGCTTCTTGAAAAATTCGTAACTCCCTGCTCATGATTTATACACCATTCGGTGGAGAAAAGAGTGCTCATATTCCGATAGGAGTGTAGAATGCATTGAAAAACTTAGAGTGTTGGACATCGGAAACCAACATTGCAAGTCAAATAACCATTCATGAATTTTAGACAACTTTTTTCCTATGAGTAATCGTATTTATATTGTTTTGTAGAAGACTGAAATGGAAAATGAAGCACCTGCATCTTTCCAAATTCTAATCGGAAAGAGAGCAAATATTTGGAATTGGAACTGCTCAGCGACTCGCGTAATAAGTAAAACCATACGCATAAATAACAATACTGTTATAGTCGGCTCAGGTAGTTAGAGCTTATTCTCCGACAACTAATAAATAGTTGTATATATGTCTACGAGAAAAAAAGAAAACTGAAAATAAGACATACCAATCCGCCCACAAAGGTTTCCCTAGATACATGTTAGTCGACTACTATTACTGCCTGTCTACTCTAAAATCCAGACGCTCATATTACTGAATAAATGATGACTTCATTCGTTGACAAGACTTTGTTGTGTAGAATTTGGAACTGCCTACTCTACTAAATGAACGGAAACGACGGCACGGAATAAGATGAGAGGCGAGAAAAGCTTAGCGAGACAAGCTCGAGCCAACTTAGAAGGATTATCTGAGAAATGCATACTGGAGGAGAGAAAAGAGGAGGAGTCAATCCAACGACTCTTTCTTGATTAGGACATTCCGGTTTGTGGGTTTTTTTATTGCTTCAATCTTCAGGAAAAGTCATTTAATGGAGTTTTGAGAAGTTGAAGAGGAAATAAAATCCTTACATTGTGAAGATGGAATGCGAGAAAATAATACGAGTTGTTTTGAAGAATAATATTTGTATTTCTTTGTGAGAAAAAAAATTATTGTGGGAACGTATAACTCAAGTCACATGTCTGCTGCTCTATAACTCCTCAAGAGATTCACAGAATTTGACTACAAAATCATACTCAAAACAAAATTGTTATGATGGAAGAGATTTATGAGAAAAACTCAACTCGAATTAATAAAGAGAATGTCAATCGGAAACATGTTTGCTCTGAATCCGGATGTGAGTGACAGAAATGGAAAAATGAAGAGCTAAATGTAAGGTTTATTTGAGGACGAGCTGAGATCTTGAAAACGCGTTTATTTTCATTCAGTGTCTCAAATGCTTACATCAAATGTTGTGTACATCACATGAAAAAATCAGAAAAAACTGGCATTAAGCGGTTTTTAGATTGTCACATTTCTCCTTTATGACGAAATGGATCGAATATAAATGGTGAAAACACGGAATGAGTTATGAAGCAATTAGAAAATTGATACCCTTTGTCATGAGAACACTGAATATTTAAGAGGATTCTCATGTGACGATATTGCAATCTTCGCACTTTCAAACGTGATGAATAAACAAACGTCATTTGGATAGAGTTCCTGAGAAATTCTAATTCAAGAAAAGAACCCACTGGAAACGATTAGCATACTAACAAACGGTTGGGAACTGATCTACTGAAAAAGACAGAACTTTGGCTTCTGAAATGTTGGATGACTGTGGCTGTACAACTCGTGCTCTAAATTACTGGGTTGAGACAGAGATTGACGGCAGAGAAGCCAAGAATCAATCGTAATCTATGATTATTTCAGTATTTTTAGTCACAGTTTTCACGAAGTTCGAAAGATTTTTGATTTACTAAATAAATGTGATTACAACCCGTATTTTGTTGAGAACGATTTGTGAAAGTTAATTTTTAATGGATTACGTCAAGGACACAAAACTTCCGATGAGCTGAGAATTTGAAGTATTAGAATAATTTAAACTTCAAACTCGCTACAGGCGAGCAAGACAGCTTTCTGAAATTTGGGTGTCCCACCCAGACAGCCTAATTTTGCAAGTTTTGTGAAATTCAATTTGTCTTTGCTACATATCAAAATCTTTACAGTTCGAGTAGAACTTACATTCTACAGGAAAGATAAGACAGGCGCTGTTTTTGACGGAAAACTGAAATTATTTGAAGAGTTTATAGAAATGTTCGATTCTAACAAGACACCAAAATTCTAGTTCTGGCGTTGGTACAAATTCAAATTTCTGGCGACTGGATGACCAGACACACTGTCTGGTGAGAAGACTCATGAGACTGAATGCTATCAACTCTAAAAATTAACCAAAGATCTAGACGGGACAAAAAGGTAGATATAGAAGAAGTCAATCTTAAATCATAAATTTAAAAACACATTCAGAAATAAAATGAGGAAGAAGGAAGTTGAATGAATGGAGAAACGCCCTCTCCGCCCTTTGAGCAAAGCAAAAGGACAATTGTAACACAAAGCATATTGAGAACGCGGAGCTGAGAGATAATTGCCTCCGGAACCAATGGAACATGTTTTGTGGTTTTGACTCGTAGATCTCTACTGAATGCGCCGCATGAAATAGGAAACTAATGGGAGGAGTTGTAACCTGGAACTAGTGAATGATTTCACTTGGGAACAACATAGTTCTGATAAGATTTGACATAACGGAATTATAACATACGGTACCACGGGTAATCGGATTTCTTGAAACAGGAGGCCACATTAATCTTATTGAATATGCATGTTGTCACCCCAACAAACACCCAAAAACAGGCAACAAACAACGCTGCAAATCCATAGAGCTCATTTCACTTGATATATACTCGGAGGGGATTAGAAAAGGGTGGCGGCGGAAGAAACCAAGAGAACGTGCACTCTTGGTGTCTTTTGACTCACGTGTCCCTCCGAATAAATGTGACTCTCTGGGGGTGAGAGAGTAAGAAAGTCTAATGAGAACATTCATATTTGCCGAAAATTTATTATTCAGAAACTGGAGAAAGGGGAAGAGATGGAGGGAAAGAGAGAAATTACAAATCAATCAAATTAGAAACGTTTACAAGAAAAAATGACAAAAAAAATGGACTGCTTCGTAGAGGGACAAGAAAATGGGACTGGTCAATCGGTTTTTTTTTGGAAGAATTGATCATATGAACATCGATCCATAATTAAGAAGATACAATCAGTGAGGGAGACTTATAAATGGAATGTTGAGATGGGGGAAGGGAAAAAAACTGAGAAGGGAGGGATCAGGAGGTGACTGGATAAATCATGTTAAGGAAGGATAGAAACATCTGGTAGAAAAAATTGTCATAGGCCTGAGCTAAGAAAACTGTTGACCAAATTACGGAAACAAACTTAATTTGGCTGATTTGGTCGCAAAGTTTGGTTTTTCTTTTTGGATAGAATTTTCTAGACATGTGGGGAAGTTTTGCTAGTACTTTTTGGTAAGACAATATTCAAAATTTGAGAGTTCAGAAATTTCACAAAAATTCGGTCATTTCTAGACAAAGTTAACAGGAATGGAATACAAAGAAGCAGTGAGCATCGGGTAAATTTCAAAAAATCTCTAGTCGTTGGCTGTGTTCAATTTCGAAGCTCTGGAGTAGTCGGTCGTTGTCATTCTTATACATTTTACTATAGACGTAGTAAGAAGTTGGTAATAGAGAACTAGAGAGGGATTGGTCGTGAACCGCACTACGAAACCGTTGAAGAAGCAAAAAAATAGAAATGGTAATTATGATAGGATATGGTGAACAAATATTCTGGAATGGGGGCAAAAAAGGGAGAAAAGTGAAAATGAATGACTGTTTCTGTAAGGATAGAGAATTAGGGCAAAATTAAATAAAGAAAGCCAAAAAATGGGGGAAAAAAGAAGATAAAACGCAAGCGAAATAAGACACCAGGATGTTGAAATCATTCCGTATGTTGGAATGTTGAAACCGGAAATGATACAGAAGCACTCGAATTGTTAGACATCAAACCAAAACCACCGTTCCGCACCACACGCCTTATCAATCCTCACAGTCCGATTCGCCGCCTTTTCCCTGTACAATTGATATGATATTAGTTTCGGTTATCTCCGTTTATCAAATTCCGTACCCGATTGATTTTGTCGTCCAACATGCGGAAGAAGTCGGCTTGGCTGGCACTCTCGACCTCGCTGAAACGTTGAACATAAATCAAAATTTTTGCTTCATCTAGATATACGTTATATTCGTAATTAGAAATTTAGTTCCTTCTTTTCGTTTTTTTCAAGAGGAGGGAACCGGGGAAATGGGGCTCTAAGATTGAAAGGAAAGAGTCCCCAATTCTCAGATGACGTCAGACCGATCCATCAAGTTGGTTTTCTGACTCTTTATTGGACAGTACTCCGTTTCATTCCCAACTCACATGATTGGTTTTCCAGCGATCTGCAAGACATTGCCGTTGTTGGCACTACGAAGTTCTTGCGCTGGAGCACGGTTCGTCGAGGCAGATTTTTTCGCAACGGGCTCTGAAACCCAATTTTTATTTTTCCGTGGCATGAAGTTTGAATATTACCTGGGGTCTTATCCACGCTCTTGCGGATGTCTTCGGTGGATGACGTGCGCGAGAAGTGACAGCCCATAGTGATACGGAAGCAGTTGGTTGAGATTCTCAGGGGGTTAACTGGAAAATCAGAAATTTACTGCAAACACTGGCATATTGAAAAATACGGATATGACGTCAAGATTAACAATTATAAGAAAACATAATAATAATTAACTTAAAAAAGGTTTGGGGACTTGCAATCTAACTCTTAGCTCTGAAGAGGAAGCAAGCGATTTTCTGTCGAGTCTCTACTCAACAGCCTACTTGACTAAGCGAACGTGAGCTGTGTGACATGTAAGGGGAAATGTGAGAATAGAATGGGAATGCTCCTCCAATGACGAACAATACTTTGATTTAACACTTTTCAGTTAAACGAGAAGACACGACAATTGGTGGAATGAAAGAATGACTATTACTGCCTATTCAAAGAAGTGAAACCATCTCAACAACGAAAAATGTACCTAATTTGAACATGTCGACTGTTGGTTGAATGTCTTAGTTGCAGGCAGTTTTCAGTTTTTGTGGAATGTTCAAAAAACTAAATATGATACGGTGGTTTTTTGAATGTGGAAGTATTGAAACTGAAAAACACATTTGAGTGATCTCAAACCACATGAACTTCAAGTATTTTGTTGTTATACAGGTTTTCAGCAGACATGAATTTTTAACATGACAGCAAAATTCCTATTTTTCTCTAATAAGTGCAAATGTTCTGAAACTTCCGTTTCAAATTAATCTTGTATCTATTCTCTGTCCCTAATTATGTTGCTGTCTCTACCATTTTTCTACTCAAGTGTATAGATACATTCAATCCCAAACAAGATCGAGACTCAGTCCCACAAGAAGTCAGTGAGAAAAAATCCCAATGACACTTGAGAAATCACGTCATAAAACGGAGAAAAAAACGAATCGCTCGATGGCGTCGTCCATTTTTAATTATGAACCCACGCCGTCTTGCAACAAGTGAAGATCTATTCAATCAGAGAAGGGGACCTCCTCTCTTCGTTTGACGTGCTCCGCCAACTAGGTCAAGTGATGTTGCTCAATGAATCCCTGAAGGCGTTAACGAATAGAAGTGGGAGTGATGAAAGCAGGGGTGACCGAAAAAATGGCGAGAAGTTCGTTCACAATCTCTGCTTGCGGGAAATTGGTGCTTTCTCAATTCTTTTTTTCAGGGAATCGGAGCGATTCAGCTGACAGAACAGAAGAAGCGTAAATGGAAGGGAGACAGGCAGAAAGAGAGGCGAAAAAAGAGAAGGTGCAAAAATATGGACGCCGAAACACTAACCATGTTTTTGTTTTCTTCCTTCTTCTGCCCAGCCTTCTTTCAAGCCACGCCCATCTTTTTGGGAACAGAAATTGAACCGACGAGAAGTGTCGTGGCAAATGGTAAAAGAGCAAGAAAGGAGGCGGAGAATGTGGGAAGGAGAAAGGCACGACAATGTCGATTAGCCGCGATTAGATGCGAAAAATGCCGAAATCGGTAGATACTGTAGTTAATTTGAGAACAATTTTTTATGAGCAGCAAAACGGAGCAATTGAGTGTGGGGGAAGATGGAATGATTCGCATCATGAGAGAAATAACTAAAGATGGGAAAGAACAATGAAATTTCAGCTAAACTCTAGTTTTATATCAGAAATCTCTATTATGAAGGGCAAAATTCGCATTCTATTTGACACCTACCCAAGGCAAATTTGATATGACTGAATAATTTTCTTCTCCGATTACTATTACTTCCTCGCGAAAACATTTTATGCTCTTTTCTGAGTAAACGAGAAAAAACGCTCCGAAGCAAAAAGAGAATATGAAAAAGAAGAAGAAAACAAAAACGGGTCGGGACGGGTGAGCAGTTCAGAAACTTTGCTCGTTGAGCTGAGCTATTGAGCCACATTGCTTACTTGTCTAGAACTGACGATTCGTCGAAAAACTGGATGACTACCGTCTTCCATGCACTTGAAAAAAACGTCTATAAATCTTTCAATTTTTCGAAAGTGCCTCTGGTAGAAGTATGACTACAAAACAGAAAAAGTTGAAAAAAACAAAAGAAGAGAAAAAGTTGGCAATCTGGCTAATTGGAGTTGAAAGCTTAGAGCACCACACCCACGTCATCCAGGTTGACTACTCTCATGCACTTCTTAAACCAACTTATTTTGTGCACTTCCGTATAACATTCATCCGGGAATGAGAAGAGAAGAAGATCGAGAATGTAATGAATGGAAAAGATTTATTCGAATCAAAGGTGCAACAACTAAAAATACACTTACTTAGCATACCAAAATAGATGTCTTTCTATTTTTGAACCAAGTTGGATAAGCTCATCAGAATCTCTGACCGGAAACAAAAAGTTCTGCGTTCGGGGGGAATCGAACCCCCGTCGAATGCTTGGAAGGCATCCATGCTGACCATTACACCACGAACGCGACATGAAGAGTATCACAAGGTTTTATATTTGCTTGCGTTGTTTGCAGTCATGTACCCGTTGTTTAATGGGGGTAAAAAGTTTGTTTGGGTGGTGACGGATCACATAGACAATGTTTCGGAAGCTAGACTTTAGTGAACTTTGTTTTTTATACTGCGGCAGAAAGAAAGTTCAAAATGAAACTATTTCAACTCATAGTTATTTTTATGTTGACAACTATATGGAGCAAGAGAAACTTGTTTGTTCTTTTCGTTTGGAAACTTTGAAGTTCAGAAACAAACTCTTCCAAAATATTTGAGTTTCTGTTTCTTGAAACTTCGTCTTACCACATAAGAAGTTGTTTTTTTTCTTATTTGAGACATCTAACTCTTGAAATAATTAAAAGACGTCACGCGATGTCAAAAGAGGGCAGAAAACTCTATGTTCCATGTAATATCTGAATAAAATCTATCTCAAAAAAGAGTCCTATCTGAAACTTGCACTCGCTTTCGACACATTTTTTCCTATTAATCTCATAATCCACTCATTCGTAGTCGAGATTAACAGTTACCAAAACGGAATTGACCCGTTTTCCGTTTTTTTTTTCAATTCCAAGAGCACGCTAGTGAAAAATGATAAAAATAATCTGAAGAGAAAGATCAAACTCGATAACTCAAAATTCATGTTTTTCTTGGAAAAATGTCGAGCACTCATTTTGAGGAGCTCTTCAATGTAGAAGTGCAAATGGGCAAGCGGAACAGTTGGAAAAGAATAAAAAGGCGAAGAAAAAGGAAAGAAAATAAGAATAGAGAGCTTTCTTCAATTTGAATTGAAGCATCATGAAAACGTCTCAATCTACTTCCATTCACCGGGTGCTTCGTTTATTCAAATTGGCTCTCCCACCAATTTTCGGAAAGTTGAAAGATCTATTCTGCATTTTTGATCTTTTACCATTTTTCTGCACTCTTTTCAGATTTTGAGAAAACTTGAAGGTAGGAGCTTGGAAAACTAATATATAATATTAGTGACAGAGATGTTGTCTAGCAACACACTACTCGTGATAAGTTATTAGGGAAACTCGAAAATTTTGAGATTCGGTTGAGTGCACTCTAATTAAGGGTTTTGATTTGTCCATTTGCACACAAGCACACCGAAAATTGTACCGAAACGTCATAAGTGGGCAGGTAGAGAAAAAAGAACATAATAGCTCTCTCGAGATAAAATGAGAAAACAGGATTAACGGAGAACGTTGAATGATGATAAAAGGATATGATGAAAAAGGAAAAAATGAAGATGGAAAAAGAAAGATGGTGTTCAAAGGAAAGATCTATTGAGTTATCTTCTCCAAAATATTCTGACGCCTCATCTCCATAATTTGCATTCAGCAGACTGGCCCGGTTCTTCTTCATTTCGACTCCTTGTTGTGACTATTGAGTTCAGTTTAATTGAGAGATTAAAAACAAAGAAGTGATCAGAATGATCTGAAAATGTACATGAATGAGATCATAGTCGAACATATAAAGTTCATTTCAATAGTCTCTTCATCATCAAAAATGACGTGTTGAGCTCTCTTGAGTGAACACTAGAAAACGACAAGAAGGTTTCAGTCTCAATTGTGTAAACAGCAAAAATTCAACTGACGAACAGACGTTTTCTAGTTGATCGTTGACAATTTAATGGGCAAAGAAAAAGGGCAAACGTGACCTAACCAACAACGGTACAGTTCCATTTAATTTGATCAGATGAAGATCGAATTATGGCCCAACGTTTTCTACCTGTACTTTTTTCAAGTAGTCTTCGGATATAGTGTGACGGTTGTAAGGCAGAGAAAAACGAGTTAACGTGTGTCTTAAACGTTTGAATTCTTGATGGAGAGAACTTTTCTGATTGTGTTGTCCAAACTGATTTCTGCCCTCAAATTCCTTTTCTGTAACTCTGAGAATACGGAAGAACCTCATCGAATATGTGTTCCCTAAGCAATCCGAGAAGCCACTTCATACTCAATTAACATAAGCTGACCTCGCCAAGCTTTTCTTCTTTTCCCAAGTGATAGGGGATGGAGAGACGAAAAAACGAGAAATGCATAATTGAATATTCAGAAGAGACAAGGAGGAGGAAAAAGACAGGAGAAGCACGCAAGAATCACAAATGGCTCAACGACGATCTGTATTTCAAAGTCATATTCGAAACTCATTGAGTGGGAGCCAAAAAAGGAAAAAAAAACGACTGACTGGAAGAGAGGAAAATGGATAGGAGAATTAGAGGAAAGGAAAACGAAACGAGGAAAAGAAGACGAAAGAGAGTAGAAGGTTTTCAAGCTGAGTACAAGACCAAGACCCCACAAAATTTCTTGTCTTCTCCCACTTTGCGAATGAGAATGACGCTATGTATTTTCGGAAAAGAAGAAGAAGAAGGACCAATGTGCAAACATACATCCTTTTTTATTTCAACACAGAAAGCAAAAAAAAGATAAAATACACAGATACAAGAGAGAACGGACACCCGTGAAGAGTGGGGGAGTGAAGAAGGATGGGAAATATTAGACGAAAGTACCTGATGTCATTTGAAGACACGTGACAAACAAGGAATTGAACGCACCGAAACCGAGTGGATATATATTTTTTCGAATTGGTGAGTATATGAAAAAGGTGCTTGTGGTGGTGGTAAATATGAGCAGAAAGGAAAGAAGAAGGAGAGGAAAAGCAAGACAAAAAATGAATGAAAGATGTGCAATATAAGAAAGATAGATATGAACCGGAGGTGTGATGGAAGTGGGGGAACAAAATCTTATTAATATTCAACCGAACGTGTTTTGGTTCTTTTCTCTGTTTTGAAACATATATTCATTATGTGAGCAGTGGAGCGTGATCGAAGAGTTGGTGCAAAATCAAAGAACAATGCTTATAATCAGTATTACTTGAAATCTTGCTTTGATAACTTAAAAATGAGACACTAAGTTCCAGACGATATAAATGACGTGATATCAGTGTTTCCCAACAAAGAGAACAGGTTAACAAAGAATCTTCTCATCGACTCTAACAAAGTGAATTCTGACCTTTTGACCTCTACCCACCACTTCTCGCACGCTGATTGAGAAACAAAGAAACATCACAAAAAAGAAGAAGCCGTGAAGATGATTAGTTCGACGTCAACGCTGTGCCGACCGAGTGCCACGATAGATAAAGAGTCTTCAGAATCGTTGGCGGAGGGAGAGCACACGTGAGAAAAAGGCTCAAGTAGTTCAGTTCACGCATATTAAACGAAACTGCAACAATCAGAGGCAACAGAAACCATGGGAAAAAGGGAAAAAAACGAAAAACGACAAAAAGGAGACACATAGACGGGAGAGGAATGTTTTTGGTGTAGAGGCTTCTGGGGGTGAGATGGCGGTGCTACTAGTTTTGGTGCCCGCCCGGTCGTCCCCTTTTTGCTTCCAAAAATCTTGCCCTCTCACTTGTCATGTACATAAATCCAGGCCGGCCAATTTTTTGTGGAATATGTTGCCACTGGGTATTGCACATCTCACATCTCCTTTTAGTAAAAAGAAACGACACCACCGCGCATAACGCGCAACAATTTAATTTTGTCAATCTTCTTTTTGTTTTCTTTTTCTGTTTCTCTATTCTTTTCAGGATGTCCTGTTTGGTGATAGTTTATCTTGGTGTCAGTTTCGGAACTGCCAGCCAGAAAATTTCCGGTGCCGCAAAAACTTTTTTTCTATTTAAGTATGGCAGGTGGAAACTAGGATTCAAAAATAAAAAGAATTCCAAATGGTTGTTCAGAAATCAAAGTTTTTCTTCTTTAGCCATTGTTGCTAAATAAGTAATGACGTTGCAAGCACGCTCAATTAGTGAAAAAGGTAGAGATTAGTGAGCAACTGTTGCTGAAGTTGGAGATTCTTGTGGTTTCCTTTAAATATTCAGCATTTGTAAAATGACATAAAAAGTCGTTACGACTTTGTAGTCTTGGTTTCAATTTCGAAAAGACCCTTTTTATTTGATATTGAAATAGGTTTTTTATTCAATTATTTCAACGTTATTTGAACATAGGACTCAAAAAATGAATCCTTTTTAGTAATAGTTTTACGATTTGCAGGAAAACGCCAATGAAAATCAAAATGCTAAAATGTTAATAGCAATGACAAACCTAAAAAAAACGAATACCGAAAAAAGAGAATGAGTGCAGTAAATGTCGATTAGATGCAAATTACTTAATTGGATAAGTGCACGAATCGTTGCTCTTTTTGGTTGAATTCTCGTAAATCTATAGGATTTAGAGTCAAAAGGAAACTGCATTCGAAAATTGTTCAGACAGAAAAATTTCAGGGTAACAAAAAATTGGAGGTTTATCTCCGTATTTTGTGGTTGGTCTGATCTACATATGAATGTCTTCCATTCCCGTCTTTTGACTGATATTCTGACTTTTTTTCTGCCAAACGTTTTTTGTATTGTTTGGAATCTTGAACGCAGGCAAAAGATCGTGAACAAAAAGGTATTATCAAAATATGACCAGTTTGGTCAATTGATACTTGCAGAAGTTCTTCGCCATGGATAGAGAAGTAGTTGTGCAAACTCGATAAGGAAACAAAAGAAGAAAAGAGGAAAGAAGAGTGCGTCCGTGCATCTGGCCGCTATGATTAGGTGTATTGTCGTATTTAACCGGAACCCTTTCAAGGCAACAGAGCTCAACAAGATTTTCGAACAACGATTTTTTCTTCCTTTCTTCTGCTGCAATCTGCGGAAAGAGATATGACGTCGAAAGAAAGAAATAAGGAGAAGAAGTCATTGCGTGGGGGCACAACAAAAAAGGAAAGTAGTTGCAAATGACAGGCTTCGGAATCGATGCCAATTGCCTCGTTCACGTCGTTTCGCCATCCAATGGTTTGTATGAAAATGGAATAGTTGGACAGTTTGACGAAAATAGATGACACTTTCAGTGTTTGTAGAAATATGAAATTGGAAGAAGGAAAAGTGAATCGATATATGAAAATGTGGTGTAAGACGCTTGGTTGAAAATGTAGGCATGTTTCTGTGGGAATATTTGTGTTGCTGGGTGACTACCGACGGAGTAAAGGTATGTTGTCTGAAAACATACTTGAGACTTGAATTAAGTCATAAATTCTAGTGTCAGTTCAGTTCAAAAAAGAAATAAAAAAGAATAGTACTGGATGTAAATCAGAAGAGGTGTATCAGGAATATTTTAGGGAGAATTATTATTTTTTGACTTTTGAAGGACTGAAATTATTGGAAACCAAAAAAAAATTACCATGAGTTCAGTCCAAATCACTTTTTTCTTCCCTGGATGGGCTTTGAATTCAGACTACAATTGGTTTCTTACTCTAATCAGAGTGAACTCAAAAACATATTCCATGACGTAAAGTCCTTAGGAAATCATGAGAAATCACAAGAAATCATGCTTTTGAGGAAAGTGAGAAAAAGTTGTAGTAATCAAACACAATATCGCGTCTTCCAAAGTGCTGACGTGAGTGACTCGAGACGTCGAATAAACTTTTAGAGTGAAGGGAAAAGAGTACGTGGGTTGGGATCAAAAAAGAGAGAAAACACACGAGAAGGTGATGTATCTGCATTTATGATAACGCTCGATTGATGGATAATGGTCCCGTCTGAGTGAGGAAGTGAAAAGAAGCGAGAAATTTGATTTTCGTGTTTGTTTACAATAGTGTTTTTCTTTCTTCCTAGGCGTCGCCGGACGGCCTCCGAACAGATGCATTCTAATGTGGTTCATCGGGATAACTTGAACGAAAACAAGATTCGGACCACATTCTATTTGGTCGGAATGAGTAATAAAAGTGACCCAGGGACATTTTAGAAACGTTGGCATAGAGATACTGCGACTAGAAACGTTTAGTCATTTGAAAAGATGGTATCGGGAACAGGCTTGGTCGAGAAAAAATTTTCTTGAAAATTCTCGTCGGGAAATTTTCTCGAAAAAGTCGGGAAAACCGAGAAATCGAGTATCCCGATTTCCCGACCTCGAACAAGCCTGATCGGGAAGAAAACAATAAAAAGAAAAATTCTTCTTTTCAAAAAATGTGAGGTATGCCAGCGCATGATAAAGAAGAAAAGATTCCAGATTCCGATCAATCAAAAAGTGAAACGGGACATGATATATTTTGAAATGAACTGAATTTCTTTGTAGAAAAGGATTTTTAGACTAGACTACAGATAAAAATGAACATGGTTTTTGGTTTCGATCTTTAGTCTGGTGAGAATATTCTGGAAGACAAATCTGATGAATCACCAAACTACAAAACTGAAACACGTACATTGCTAGACAAGCATATTAGGTTTATGATCATCAGAAACTCCGTAGAGATGACACGTTTATGTCTACAGCTGCGAATACTAAAACTCAATGAATGACAGTGGCTGAACATATCAAAAACAGAAAACAGAAGACAAACAGACACAAAAACATTGTGTAAACCGTCTCTGGAGGAAAGAGGGGTTTCTTTTTGTTGCATGGTAGGTGTTCGTACGAAACATGTTGAAAATGTCTTATTGGCAGAGGAAAGGGTCGTTCAAAACATGTCGCATATTCAATTTTTTCTTCTTTCCTTCCTCAAATGTTTTCGGCTTTTTGCGGCATTCTGAAAGGCAAAAAATGAAAAATGGTGCGAAGATTTGATCTTTTCAAGTGGTAGGCATTTCATTCCTACCAATGTTTTCAAAAAATAAAAATAAAATTGAAGAAAAAACAGGATGAAACAGGAACAAATCTTCGATAAGAAAGGTTCGATGGAACCAATTGGCAAAAAAAACCCATCGGACATGTGTTATGAAGTGCTAATATCACATGTATGATCTTTTTGCAGAACAATGGAAGAAATAAGGAAACATGAAAAAAGCGGAGGTTATGATGAATGAATGTATAATTAATAAAGAAAAAGTGAAGTAGGCTCCAAACGGGAGATGATTCATTTTCTAGAAGTAATTATAAAAGAGCATTGCAATTTGTTAACTTTTGAGTTCATCAACATTTAGATTAGATATCTAAAAACATTTTATGCATTATAAACAATGACGTGTAAAATTGCACATTGTATATTAAAAACCAAAACAGTCTCACACGATCATATGATAAATCGAACAACCATTTCCAAACTTTTTCACGGCTCACTCAAACTTATTATTCTTCCGCATAAAAAAGCAGTTAATTATAAATGCTTACGTAAATTGCAGGAAAAAATTGTTAGGAATGTATGGGATAACATGTGATTCGGCGTTGGTTCAGTTTTGAATATTATATCGGATGGTTGAGGAATAAATAAGTTTTTTTGAGACGTGGTTAAAATGATAGGGACGAACAATAATTTTAATAAATCACAGAATTAGAAAATATTGCAAAAAGCTCAAAATGAATCAAGCAAGTCTGAGTTCTCCTTCGAAGCTCTCATGCAATCTAGTGTTGATGACTATATCATAAGTCATTGCGAACAAAGTGAAATTCATTAGTTACTTGTAGAGATGACAGCTATAAAGAAAATAAACAGTTATTGTTCAAATATACATTTCATTGGTGACTTCAAATGGAAAAATCGAAAAAATCCTGAAACCCCACATTTCAAAATTTTCTTTGTTTTTGTGTAACCTTGTAGCCTTAAATTCGAGTAAGTTCATGTTCAGAAATTTTTTAAATGGAATCTTTACCTTATATATTTTCAATTCACCAAAAACGCTCTTTCACTTCTTTCACCCTTCCACCATATTTAACATCTTTCCTTCCTACACCCGGACAACCTTGGTCATGTTCTCCATTGTTCCTATTCACGTCCCGGATTCCGGTAACAAATACTGATATGCTTGCTTAATAATAACTAGGAGTACGTCTTGTTATAACACATTTGAATAGTTACTCGTATTGTACACCATTGTTCCATTCGCGTGATTCATTTTTTGGCATTCTCACCAACCGTTTTGGAGTTTACTCAGTCTTTTCTTTACCTGTCACCGTCAGTCGTTGTGTAAAGAAGCCACTTTTTTTGAATAAAAAAGAAGTTTTTTTGATCAGAACTTTGTTTCTTTTTTTCTTTTTTTTGAAGTAGTGTTTCTTTTTTAGTTTTTATCAGTTAGAGATAAATATTCCAACAGTTGTCTTCCCCTCTCGATAACTTTGTTCCTACTCTTTTCTAACCTATCAAAAGCGAATATATGATACAATATCTCTTATTTGCACTGATGGATACTCAAGTCGATTAAGTGGATGAACATCAATCCGTTCGAATAAATATCACGATCACGCAATACCGTCAATCGGTCACTCCTCCAGTCAGTCGGTGTCTCATCAAAAGACAGTTACGTTGGAAGAATAAGAAGGGCGGCATGAAGGCCGCCTTGACAAATTTACAGCGGACAAAACTTGTGTGCGGCAGATGATTATATCGTCGTGTGCACCGCCCGAAATCCGATTGCGCAATCCGACATGCTAGTTTCGGTGGCTATTGTGAACACGGACAGCTAGTGAAGGTTACTTGTCGGATATTGACTTATAAAGATGTCTTTGAAGGTCTTTGTGTTTTTCTTTGCAATGTACTCGTTAGAAAGAGCGCTATTCGAATATCCTTGAACCACCAACCAACTCTTTCTCTCCATTCCATTTCGTCTGGTTTTTATGTTTTTGGTTTCTTTTTTATTCGGTTTCCTTTTTGTCATCTTTTTGAATTTGTTTAGATATCTAAAATTCAAACAAGAATCAAACAAAAAATCTCAAAATCTTTGAATTTCAAATGCTCCAATCCTAAATTCTAAAGAATAGTTTCTGGATCAGCGAGCAATTCCTCAAGATTCGACTCTTCCACTTCCGCGATTTGTGTTGTGTTTCTCTCTTTCACAAAACCATCCAAAATGCATATTGGCACAACAGGCGGGCGTCGCATATCAAACTTTTTGAGGGTGTCTATTCTTTGACAGGTCATCATGAATAAATGTACTCCCGTCAACGAAACGTATAATTTTCAAACGTTTTTTCCTCCATAAGCGTAAGTTTTTTATACTTTCTATTTTTTACTACTTCACTCCCGCCTATTTTTTCTTCTGAATCCACTCCATCAATCCATCATTTCCATTTTTTCGTCTATTCATTTTTTTTGAGTGCACACATCCACACATGTGTCTGAAAAGTTTGTCTTGATAAGTGTGCTCTCGAGCATCTGTTGCCCAACTAATCGGTCACAACTCGCGGACACATCTCTCTCCAGAGACAGAAACATTTTGAGAGAGGAAATGTCATGCAGGCGTGTGGTGACAGGTCCGATTCTTATCGCGAACGGCGTTCCATTATTCCTGTTAATGACAATCACAGTTCTATCTAGTAGTTACATCTTTTCAAAGTCGTTATTACGAATCCTTATTATGGAAATAGGGGAGAAGTACGTCAAAACCTACTCGCTTCTCACACTTCCTTCCGTTACTCGCATTTGAACTTAGTTCACACGGAATTGTAATGAAGCTCATTCACCTTCACTCGTTCCCTCTAAATTTGCATTTGTGTCCTTCTTGTTCTTGTCACTTTCGCATTTTCTTGTCTTTTGTTTTGCTTCTTGCGATATATTCAAAAACAAAACGGACATCTTGACCCGACTATTAGCACCATGATCCAGATGGTGTTACCTTATGATTTAAGCCAATTTGTTGAATGCCCGACGTCATCCGCATCTGCCCTTAGAACATTTGGAATAAAAATTCAACCTAATTTTCCGTTCTTCTCCTATTATTCGATTATGTTCAAAAAAATCTCTGGATTTTTTTTTCAAAAATTGTATTGTCGTGAAGATCGTTAAGATTAGCTGAACACTGAAAGGAACTACTAATCCGTTAAAAGTTGTTATGTAGTGCAAATGACACGGGAATCCGTTATTCTTTCAAATGCCATCCCAATCTGAGCCAATCCCCTCATCTCAGAGTCGGCATATATTCTTCTTTGTAAAAACATATGTGCTATGTCTACAAAGTGAGTTATCCTTCCTGTGCTATGTTTTCCCTCATTAACCCTTCCCTGAAGACATAGAATTTTCAAATTGCTACACCCGAAATTGATTCAATTTGTTTACAAAGCATGTAAACATAACTTCACCCCTTGTAATCCACTATTATCTTTCTCATCACCTTCAAAACGCCAGTACGTCTACCATCCGCCTCATTGCACTAGACACGAGTCAAGTGTTAAAACGGGAGATGTTTTCCATGCATCATTTACTCAATCACATTGTCTAACAGGTTATTTGTCCAAAGAAGAAGGAGAAGAACACCTTCGATTTCATGCCTCTTTCTCCTCTTTTTCTCATTTGCATACATATCTCCACATTTTGAATAAAGGGACTGCAACACTCCCACCGAATGGATCTCCAATCCGTTTTCTTTCAAAAAATCTGGTTTTTTCATTGACATTCTAACTACCTTTGATTTATGGCTCTCCTCTGTGGTTTGTGAAAGACTCATTGAGCTCCCTTCCAAGTTCTTGACACTTCGGACACAACCTGGCACCGATAACGCCTATGGAGTTTCGGAACCCTTAGAACTTCATAGTCATCAATTTATCAAGTCTTATCACTCATTATCTCACACTCATCTGTCTTTTTCCCTCCAATCTTCTTTTTTCTCTATTGACCCGAAACTCTGGTGCCCACACGACTGGTGGCACTTGTTGCCCGTTTTCCAATCATAATTCAAACTCCTCTCCCTATTTTTCATCATCTATTTCTTCCAATCTATCTACACTTTCGATCGAACAAAAAGTTTAAAGTGTAGAATCGAATGTGATACTTACGTGCCAGGCCGCGTTTTTGAGGCGAGACCGGCAGCCGGTCGACGGCATAATCCACAATGGAATAAACATTCTTACGGATCAGCTTTCAAATCAAATCCTCGGTGCGTTATATTCATTTTTTCACATCCTTCATTCTCTCACATTGGTGTTGATCTATTTTGCTACTTTTTTGTTGTGCTCCAAGGTGCTAACCAACTAACCAAATAAGATAGTGATGATTCTCACCAAGAGGTTCATGTGAGGGGAAGTGGTGCCTCTGGGTGTGATGAGAACCTATCTTTTACATTGCAAACACTGTTTTATGACAATTTCCAACGTATTCATTACAGTACCTATTTGAAACTACTGATCCGCTCATGGAACTATAAAACCGTTTTGGTCATCCTCTTATATAGATCGTGAACTAAAGTCATTGTATTTTGAGTCAACAAAGAATTTACATACTACTTTATTGTCATTGATTACCAAACATTGCGTGTAGTTTTTATTCCACTGACACGGTGTAGCATATCTGACACCCCTCAGTTGCTGATGTCACAATAGGCTACACAGTACGTCTTTTCGCTTTCAACTCGCAAGTCAGTATGCAAAAAGATCCGATTGCGCAATACTAGCTCCGCACTCTCTAATTATTAGAACCCATTGTTTGCATTCTAACACCTACCAATATTTGGATTCCGGGGCACTCATCGTAATTGGTTCATTTAGCAAGAGGATGCACACCTCGGACCACCTGAAAGTCAACGAATGTGTTCCACTCATTTTATTAGTATTTCTTTATAAACAACATGTTTTCATTCATGTCTCCTTCAAAAAAAAACACGTTGATGATTTATTCAAATCCTTGTTTCTTTTACGCTTGTTTTCTTCATTGGCCAGGTGTCGAAAACTCATTTAACTGTAGTACCCACCTTCTATTCCTTGTCCGACCGATCCTCTTAACCTCAATCGAGAAATTCATGGTGAGAAAATTGTGAGAACCTAGTACCGAGATCAGAGATGACTTGTCCGTTGAATCTGGAGGAAACGTAAAATTGAGACGGATCGCCTTAGAAATAATTCATTAGTCTGTCTATCCCGAATACATACATATGTTGTTTATGACAGCCGCAGGTATTCGTTAATTGATGACTTGGAGGGGAGTCCGTCTCCGTTCTAACTCTTTTTTCAAAAGCGGCTGTCAGTAAGCAAATGCTATCATTGTAATGAGGTTGTTGTTGTGTCTTGTAGAACAAGAAACATCAGTGGTGCGCGGGATAGTGTACATCCCTCCAATCCAGTTGATTAATCGGTATACAGCTCTATCCTGAAGTCGTTTCTTTTTCCGAAGATAACACCGCCAATGATGTCTGACGAGCAGTCGACAACAGGTGCTTTTCCTACGCTCTCGTGCCGCTAGGAAACTGGTAACCGAACACTTTCTCACAGGTGGGTTAGAACAAAAACCGGACGCGCATCATATTTTTTGGGAGAACAGAATAGAAGAGCATAGGAGTGCAGGATATCAACTTTATAAACATATTGAAAAGGTCTTGAGAACCTTCATTCGAGAATTTAAAATGTAGTCGAAAGAAACGAATAATACTGCCACTTATTGTTTTTCTGCTACAATCAACATAAAATTCCAAACGGATCATGCAATCCGTGAATACAAAATGAGGAGATTTCCGGCGTTTTTTTTTTGTGTGGCCCTCTATATGTTACTCTATTTCACTCTCGAATGTTGCATAAACTCTATGCCCTTTTTTGAGAGCAATGAATCTTTCCTACCAACACAATAGAGGTAGAATCTCCCCCTTTTCAACCGTACCGCCGAGAATTTATTATTTCTATTCTACTCTTCCAAATGACTGGTTATAAAAATGGGATTAACCTGTTGGGTCGGTCCTATAGGGTAGAGGGTGGGTTACGGCATACTCGGCGAAATAAATCCCTTTTCTCAATCTCACTAGTTTGTGTTATTTTAGAAAGTAACATTTTAGAAGTTTCTTCTATTTCTGTTACGTTTCTCATACCATTATTGCTACCCTTTACTTCTCCTGCTGGCAGTTGACCCCGCCCACTTTTTGGTGTACACTCCTACCGGACACCACTAGCGGGTGGGTGAACGAAGACGGCTCACTCATTCCTTATCTTTTCCTCCCAGCAACCCTTTCTGTTGTTTTTGAACACACATGATACAAATATAAAATATAGAAAGTGTGAGCCAGGAAGATGTTATTTCTTAAAACCGCACTCCAAATATCTGTGACTACTCTACTCACATTTGAAAATCTGTTCGAATTCAT
Source organism: Caenorhabditis latens (assembly GCA_002259235.3). Taxonomy (NCBI): domain Eukaryota; kingdom Metazoa; phylum Nematoda; class Chromadorea; order Rhabditida; family Rhabditidae; genus Caenorhabditis; species Caenorhabditis latens. Next base: position 13,323,271 of record CM056097.1, on the reverse strand, counting down.
TAAAAATGTGAGAGTAAGAAAAAAAAGTATCTTTTGGAATTGGCCTAGTTAACAACGAATAACGAGCTAGAGTCGTCCGAGTTTTTGACGATTTGCACTCCTCCTCCTTTCCTCCCTCACGTTTCCTTCTCTATTTCTAAACTTTATCGTTTTTTTACAATGTTGCAATTTCGTGTGTGTTGTTGTGCCGCATCCTCGCATCCCTATTCAAAAAAGTTTGTCCTAACAAACAGCCACCAGCTTAGCTATGCTCTGTGTATTTGTTCTTATTCAAATTTCACCCCTCCGACTGCATTATTGAACCATATAATTTTCAAGTGGTTTTTCTTTCCTATGGATATTTTTCCATTTTTCCAATTTCCTCTGTTTTCACCTCCGTTGTGTGGTCTGTAGTATCTGCAACTCATTTTTTCCAATTTTTCCAATTTTCCAAAGTGCGTACAAATCTTTTAAGCTTTGTTCATCTGCTCATCTCATTTTCTCTCTATTCTTCTTGTTTTCTCCGCCTCTGAAACTCGGGAGGTGCGACAAAAATAAATGGAATCTAGGATAATTCGAATTATGGCTTCCTCATATCCCTTCATTTTCACGTGTTTCTTTCATCCCCCATCCTCATTTTTTTCTCATTTTTCTTCTCACTCATCTAAACGCTTTTTTCATCACCCTCTAACTCTTACTAACATCGCTAATATATGCTAGCACATGACGCCAACTGTCATTTCGAGAACCAGTGAAGGTCCCACTCCAATCGCCTCCCGAAAGAACACCTTAGCAATAAGCAATTGGCCAATAAATCGCAGTTGTGTAATCCGTTCAACCCATCCTTCTTCTTCTTTCCTCTCTCGCGTCAACGATCAGCACCAGTTGCTGGACCCTTCTGGTGCAAGTGTCAACCAGTCACAGTAAATGATCAGTGCCCACCATACAAAAACCCGTATAGAAAATTGTGACCTTCTCACGTATTGTATTCTAATATTCTTAATAGGCGAAGATGAGCGACTCTTCCCGAAACCATTACCGGCATTTGCATTACCTATTGTTTTGAGGGCACTGCTCTTTTTTTAGAGGTTAACGGATTGTCTCCCCTCAAGTGTTTGTATTCTTTCCTCATTGCCCCCCCCCCACACATTCCTCTTTTCTTTTTCCAAATCTTTTCATTCTCGAACTGCCTCCGGAAATTTGGTGGTGACTGACTGGAGACTGGAGTGAAGACTCCAAAAGACTCTCCTTCATTTTCAATGCTTAATCGTCAACTCCAAAAGATAGACGACGAACAAAGACGTTCAAGAGGCTCCTCTCAAAACGCATCTCTATTCTCACAAAGGCAACACTAATTATTATTACCTTAGCTGGTGGAATGCGTGCTCAAGTTCTATTCTTACTCCTCCCGTCTCCTGTTCTTCACGCTTCGTCAAGTTCTACTCATAACAAACAGAAATAGTTTGCAGATTCACATCAGCATGAGGTTACACAGTATTATCTTAATACTCGGTGCAACTAATTTGGTAACTACTTTTGTTGTTCTTCCATACATCCAAATTGATTATGCACATCTCATCCGAGTGGCCCATTGCAAGGCCAAGTGTTCAGAAAAGGTAAGAACGATTAGTCTCAATTAACCAAATCAACCTTTTTGTTTAGTACGGATATCCAAAAACACGACAAAACTTGGATGGCTCAATAGATGAATACTTTTTCGTGGACACCGACGAATACAACAAATGTGAAAACGGCTGCCTGCAATTCCAACATAGACGAGATATGAAACGAAGTAATCTCACCGGAGAAACACTTCAAGGTGCCAAGTTTTGGTTGGAGTCTACCGCTCATTCAGGTATTTTTTAAACAATTACAGGAGTTTACCAAAGTTTGTTTTCAGGAAAAGTTGGGTCATCACCAGTTTCTTCTGTGGAATTATTGTGTCAGATGCCATCAGCAACATCCGACTTGGACGACTCATTTGAGGTGAGAAGAGGGCTCATGGGGAGGGGTGTCAAAGAGATAAATGTCATTGTTTCTGTTTTGACTCATGAGGTGTCATAATTAACAACAATTACAGGGACTTCTTGGTTTGACAAAAATCCGGCCATCTGGTCCAGTACAGTATGTTGTTCAATGGAAGCAAAGAACTTATGCACTGGGATATTATGATGAGAGTCAATGGATTACTGCCTCGGTATTTTGTCTGCGTCATGCTCATCTCATTAATGTTTTTATATTCAGGTGGAAGCTGATAGTATGATTAAAGTTGATGGAATGATACCTGGTGTTCAATACAAATTCTTGGTCACCATAGTTGGTCCAGCTGGGAAACTTGGGGATACAATTCAAAGCGAGTGGACTGAAATTTCCAATACTCTCATTGTGAAGTCTCCGGGGTCACCTCTAATTGTCAAAAATGGTTTTAATTCCGAACAAGGAGTCGTTGCACATCTCCATTTTCCGAGGTAAGCATTACCATAATAGCTGTTTTATTTTTTCTAAGAGCTTCCGCAACAATAATAATGAAGAGGGTAATTAGCCGATATCGAGTGAGTGGTTCATGAGACCGGCAGGCTTTCTTTGGCGGTTAAGACCCGACAGCTTGAGGATAATGCCCGGGTCGTTCAATTTATCTATCCTCTTTCTTTCTTTCTACAGTTAATTAATCCTGTTGCAGGACCGCATATGACAGTTGCTATTTCCGACTACAAGTCAAAAATTCAACAAACGCAATTGTCACAGATCTTCGAGTGGACCCAACATATTCTATTCTTCTTTCTCATCTGGAGTTTGACTCTTCTTATGCAGTGACACTTTCTGCTCTCTCGTCAGATCAGAACACTGCAACTTCACCAATTTCCGTTAGATTCAACTCATTCCAGTGCAAACAAGTATACGGAAAAGGAAGTCTCCAATGTGGTGAGTAGATGCTTGCAGAGCTAAATAATCTTGATATGAGCTCAATATAAATATTCATGTTTCAGCACCAGAACCCGTCTCCAATATCAGAGTTGCAATTGAAGCCAATTCTACGGCAATGATTTCTTGGACTGCATCCGCTGAGTCCGAAAACATCCTAACCTACGCTGTGACCTACCAAGCGTACCTTGGACCATGCAATAAAGATCCAACAACAGTGTACCTACCTGCTCCATCAACAAGTTATGAGATGCCTCTCCCACGCGATGTTCACTGCGAGTTTATGTTCCGCATCACAAACTATGATGCAATAGGTACGATATTGGTTTTTTTCCGCCTAACTTTTTAATATTTACTGACCTGTGCACAGGTTGTAAATCTTTATTGCGTTACGTAATCTACCATATAGACTATCAATCATTATACTATTGTGTTACAGGTCGAGAAGCGTTTGCTGAGACAAGAATCGCCGTGATGCAGGAAAAATTGATCAGTTCTTCATTCAAAATTCCACTAATTGCCGTTGGAGTATCATTCACTTTCCTCATCCTCGCAGTTCTATGTTTCGCCGTCTGCAGATGTTGCAACAAGTGCCCTGTTAAAGTTGCGGAAAACAAAACTAAACTTACTGATTATGCCTAAAAATCTAGACAAGATCATTTTAGTCTGTAGTGTTTAGTTAACCTTTTTCTCTATGTATTATGGGTCAGAAAACCAAAAACTTAGGTTTGTTGCAATCATCTTCTTTCGGGTTTCGCATTCATTAGAATTGTTTCTTTCAATGGATTATTGTCATTACTTATTTATTGTTCCTTGTGTTCTTCTATCCGGTTTTGTAAATATAGAGATTTGATTTCTATGAAATTTCACATTTTCTTTTCGAATGAATTTATAATATTACTGAACAACTTAAGTTTTTTGCACATCTGAAAATACTCTACATGGTATCCTGAAAACCAAAAAAAGAAAGTGGGCCGGACCGGGGATCGATCCCGGGACCTCTCGCACCCTAAGCGAGAATCATACCACTAGACCATCCGGCCACAGAATATTCCGTTTCGGAAATCAAAGAAGAAAATGTGTGTTCCTGCATTCCATCGGTTTTTCCGAACTAGCCGCCCTCCGATCGAGAACAGTGAACAGTTTACGATGCATATGTGCCGAAAGTAGGGCACGGGAAGAATTTGAAGCGATTGTGATCGTCATCACGTCAACGTAAAAACTGTTGCAAGCGATGATAGTTTTGAATAATTATCCAGCTCTTCAGTACAATCATATTTGTCAAAACCGAGCCGGGCAGAACTCTATCCCCGGCCGGCTCAGATTCAAACAGGGGTAACTGTTTTATGACAAAGTTTTTCAAAATTTTCCAACATTCTAGAGTAATAGTGCTCTTAGTGAAAAAAACTGGAATTTTTCCAAAAAAAACCCGAAACGTTTTGAGAAAATTTCAAATTTTGGTTCGAATCCTGTTTTTTGTTTTCAAACTGCCGAGAATATTATTGATTGTGGCCCGTACCGATGCATGACAAGTCTGAATACAACATGTTTAATCAAAAAAGTCAAAAAGTAAGTGGGCCGGACCGGGGATCGATCCCGGGACCTCTCGCACCCTAAGCGAGAATCATACCACTAGACCATCCGGCCACGTCGGTGCGAGAACGTCATTCGATAGACATTGACGCTCGGAAGAGAAAAAGAGAGTTGATGACTAGGCAGTCAGAGAGAAGGAGTAACATCTAGTCTCTGCGTCTCTCACTATCTAGATAACAAACAGAGGGAGGTTGACCTTCAGGACGATGGAGTGTGTTTATAATGACTGGACTCATTGCTACAAAGAAGGAATGTGGAAGACGTGGATATAAAGAACACGAATGAACGTTTTGAAGGTTGTTTCTTTCTCAATACATGTACGGATCATGTCAATCAGAAATGAAACTTGATCGGTTGACAGTAAATGGAAAAAATATCAAACGTCCCTGAAAATATTATATATGCTTTTGTGTATCCTGAAAACATCTGAGATTAAAAAATCTGAGTGGTTAACTGTATCAACACGTGCGGTGACATAATGAACCTAAAAAAATGCAAAAAAGAATGGGCCGAACCGGGGATTGAACCCGGGACCTCTCGCACCCAAAGCGAGAATCATACCACTAGACCATTCGGCCACAATTCTTTGCAGTGGAAACACTAGTGAACTAAACGTTGTTTTGTCACCTTTTTCTCTTTTGATCAAAAACAACGGCTGTTGCATTAGATAGAAGCCTTTTCGCAATGTTTCCAAAAAATCGGATAACAAAGGATATTCGTTTGTATGTGATGATAAGAGATATATGGATAAACTTGCAACGATCACAAGGTTATCCTTCGGAGAATTCTTGAAAATTGGTTTAAAAAAAAGTTCTTATATAGTCATCGGTGATCTATAAAACAAAAGTGTGTTCCTGAAAAACTTTTTCAGACTATCCAAAATTGATATTAATCACATACAAGCATACTGAAAACGATTTAGTAGCCATGATCTCATTTTCTAACGCGTATTTTGAATTGAAAACCCAAACACATGACCGATTGTTTATTGAGCTGTCATTTTTTGTATGGAAATCAGCTATGATGTTATAGAACGTTCTCGAATCTGATTAATGTTCAGAATTACATTCAACACATTAGATCTGTTGTTTCATTCACTTTCTTCGAACTTATTTTTTAGTTCATGGAATTTCTGTTTAGTTTTTTGATGTTAATGTCGTGTCCATCAATGATTTGACATTTTCTTCCTCATCGATAAATGCAATAAATCTCATTCTTCCTTCCATTGACTCATCACGAAGGTCATGATACTATTTGATGATTCACAAAACTTGACCAAAATTTCAAAATATACACTGAAAACGCCTTCCCATCCAATGCCGAATACGTCATTGTTTGCTCTTTTCGATTGGGAAACGAGAAACTTCTCTTTCGTTTTCTTCTGACAATGCAAACTGATAACAGTATCACGTTGAAAACTTTGTGAGGCAAAATGCGGTTCGCCCACTTTCAATTCACAATCGATTGTCATTTTTTTCTAGTCTCTGTTTGACTTTTGCCTTTTTAAACCCTCAACTTTGTTGCTTTTCTTTAGATGTACGGTCGCTCGTGCCGGAGATCTTCTTCCTCTTCCTCAAGTTCTTCTTCTTCTAGCGGCGGTTCTTATCGTGCTCGTGTAGTACCAGTCGGAATCGGAACAATGCCAATCGGATACGGAGCCGCACCACCACCACTTGGAGCTTATGGAGCCGCACCACCACCACTTGGAGCTGGATATGCCCCACCACCACCAAGGCCAATGGGATCCGGATATGCGCCAATCGGAGCAGGAGTAACTCCAGGTATGCCAGGATACGTGCAACAGGCCCCACCACTTCCAAGTCAACAATACTCGTCCTATGGACCACCACAGCCAGGACTTCCACCACAACAATATGGTTCGAGCATGTATCCAAACACTCCAGGATATCCACAACAGCCATATCAAATTGGAACTGGTGCCACTCCAGCTGCTCCAGGTATGTATCCACCACCACCACCTGGACAATATCCACCAACTGGACAGTACCCACCACCACCAACTGGATACCCAGGATATCCAAGAGGATATTAAATTCTTGTTGATGTAAGCCTTTGTTCTGAATTTCATTCCATTTCATTTTCCTATAATCCGTGAATAAATTTCAAATGTACAAACACGATTTTTGCGATTTCAGGAAACGTTTTGGAGACAAAATTATACATGGTATAAAAAATCTTGGTACAGTCCCTGGAAAACTGTGGATTCATTGTTCTTGTACTAGAACACTGTACAATAACTTGAATCTAGATGTTTTGTATAGAAAATTCATTAGTATTTAGTATGTACTCCGGTAAGTGTGACCAACATACTTAAATAACTTGTCCTACTGGAACCCATTCCACAAAAAAGACGGAAACCCATAAAACAATGCTTATAATTGAGCGTCAGAAGCACTATTCGGTTCTAATTTTCGGCGGTCAAAAAGCATCTAACCGGTGCAAAGGAAAAGCCTACCCGTCCCGACATGCCAATAAGTATTGCGCAGTTTATTCTAGTTCGGGTGCGGTTTCAATTGTTTGAAACGGGCCAGATGTAGGTGAAAGTGAGCGTGCGGAACCTGGATGAATGCGATGAAACTCACCGCGCGCCTTGACTGACCTGTCATTGTCTAATGAGCTTTTCTACCCTTCACTCACGTCTTCAGTTTCCTTACTTCTTCTCTGTCAGCTTCTTCCTTTTTCAAAATTTCCAAATGATGTCTCTTTTCACATCACGTAACTTTCAGTTATCAATTCAAATAATCTTCCACAAGAAGTGAAAAAATTATTTTCATATTCATAGTTCAACATAAACATTTCGTATTCGTCATCTACTTGATGAACTCTTCAAGTAACACTGCAAGGACGAGATCTTAGCAGAATCGGTTTTTTATATGTCATTCAAAAGAAAAACTCTCGAGTAGTTCAGAACTAGCTTCTTCCATCCGCCCCCGACTGTCTCTTTTCAATTTTCATTTCGCATTTCTTCATTCACATCTCACTTTCAGACATGCGATTTTTGATTCTTTTTTCTACATTTTTATTGGTTAAATCTGCGCCACACAGTTTGGAAGAAGAAGAGTTACCGTTCAGTACAGATGTGAGTTTAATGATTCACACTATTTATATAAACAAGACGGATATTTTTCAGAATTTTCCAACACTGCTAGATGAAGCAAATTCTAGTTCAGGGGAAGAAAAAGATGAATTGGCCATAAGCTGTAAGTTTCGAATTCCTTTTTTTGATTTTAAAGTGTTACTAGATTCCGACCAAGCTGACGTTTTGAAGAAACGTATGAAAATGAAGAGTATGTTTAATACAAATGGTCCTCCAGCGATTGGAACCGATTTATTCTCAAATGCAGCAGTCGAAGAAAATGTTAAAAGTGAGTAATTTAGACAGTTACGTATTTTAGTTGAATTACATTTGGTTTTTTCAGAACTATCTTACGAGGGATCTGGTGAAGGTGTTGATGAGAATGAACCGTCCACAACAATTGAATATTCCAATATTGGAAATAGCTCTGCTGTAGAAGACGCTGTTGTTGAGTCATCGTCTAATTCAAGCACGTTATACGACCAGAACACAAGTGACGCTCAAGTGGAAACAGTATCCGACACGCTCTATCAGAAAACAGAAGCTGAAGTCAATGCCATCCTGCATACAAGTGAAACCAAATATGGTGGAGAGAAAGAAGATGAAGCAGTTGAGGAAGCCACCAAAATGACAACTGTTTTGGATGTTCAAGATTATTCTGGAAACGATACTGGTAAGAAAGCGGAATGCGCAAATACTCGTGTAATGAAATGTTTTAGATTCTAAAGTGGTTTGTGCAGCTCCTCCAGTCTGTGGGAAAAACTGTTTTGTTACTATAAATGAGAAAGGGTGTCAAGATTGTCAATGCTTATGGATAGCTCAAGGTTTGTGAGCACAACAGTTACCAATAAATAGTTTCTGTTTTTAAGACTGTGAAGTTGACAAAGATTGCACCGAGAAGAATCAATACTGTGATCTGGGAAAATGCAATTGCCAACCTGGGTACCAGCAAAATATGAGACAATCTGGAGTCTGTGAAGTGGAATCAGGTTTGTTTGGTTTTTATGGCTTTCTTATAACTTGAAAAACCATTTCAGATTCTAAACAAGGTCCTATGCCACCACCAGTTAATACAAACAGTCGCGAAGTTGAAGAAAATGTGAGTAGTTGCATACATAATACACGTCCGAATAATTTGTTTCCAGGAAATAACCAAGAAACAATTGAAACGGAACAAACGATCTTCCAAACCTAGATTATCGGAACGACTTGAGTGGCCAGGTAGATTGGAGCTGTGGTGATGGATCAAAAGCACGTTGACTTTTTCGTTTTTTGAATTTCGAATCAAATGTTTTAATGAAAAGTGAATTTATTTTGGCACGGTACACTTTGTTCCTCATTTCTTTTTTCATATTTCTCCGGTGACAGTTTATTATTTATAGAATGAATTGCATGAAAATGGTATTGACATGTGTATGATATTTTGCACGCGGTGACCTTCTCTCTAGATCAACTTTGACATTTTGAGGTGTTTGTGATAAGAATGAACAGTGTCCAGACAATTTAGTGTGTATTCATGGAGATTGTTGGAGTATTCCTGACAAAATTCGGCGGTAATTGACAAACAATAGTTCCAGTAGTTCACTAAAATTGAATTCAGATCAGATGACCCTCCGAGAACTGGTAATGTGATTATATCAAGAAACACAGGTATTAGTGAGGAATATGAGTAATTAATATAACGAAATATTGCTTAGATGAGGAAGATGAATCAAAAAGTGTGTCTTTTGATACTGATCAGATAATGGAACCAACAACACAAAGTACACTACCAGTTCCGTCCGAACCAATTATTATAACCGCTACAGAAGCTTCTAGAAGGTACATTCTTATATTCTCATTCAGGTTCCCATACGTCCATAACATCTTTGATCTAGTATTCAGCCATAGAATATTTTCAGAGGGATGGCAAGGTTCGTATCTGAAGATTTTGCCAAACAGCTTCAAAGAACGACTGCCAAGGTCAAAAAGTATGAATGGTTCCCTCCGACAACTACTTCAACGGCACCAACCACTCAGTTTTCGATGACCACCAGACGTAAATAGAATATAGTTGATGTCTAATTTCCAGTAAACTTCTATTTTCAGCTGTCCCCACCGCTCCACCACTTACAGTAGACAAGTTTTTCATAATTGAAACCACTGTATCCCCATCTCCCATTCCACCTACACCGAGAAAAATTGAGGATGATCACAAAATGGAGTATATGAAAGAGAGGTAAAGCAAGAAATTACTAAAATGATCTGTATTATCTACCCTGTCTTTAGAAAACCGAATTTTCTGGGAGTGAAGGAGGAAGTGCAAGAATTAGAGTACCCCGTGTCGTCACAATCTCATATCAAAAAGATACATTTGGAAATGGTAATTGGATACTTTCGAAAACACCCAGTCCCAAATATTTGCAGCCACCATCCCTACTTCCCCACCGCCGAAAACCGAAGAAGATGAAAACAACAACACCCACTCCAGATGATGCTTCAGAAGTGGAGGAAATGAAGTTATTCTATCTGATCTTCGTTATTTCAATCCTTGTTCTTTTCAGCAGTGTTGACGAGATTGAATTCCCGATTTCATCAAAAATCAAGAACGGTTTTAAGAAGTCACGCGCTTTGAGCGCCGAACCAACACGAGAGGAATTAAAAGATCACAAGAGTTTAGTTGATCTTTTCAATTCACACGCGGCTAGAGGTTTCGACAAGTAAGAATTCGAAGAGTCTATTATGAAAACATAAAACGGTTTCAGAAACACGGATGACGTAAAACCTAGCTTTCAAATTTTACAAAGTTTTACCAGCTCGAGTCCAGAGCCAACGCCAGAAATTCAGGTCTCTTTAGCAAGTGAAGGTTAGTAATTTGATATCAACTGTGTGATCTCTTACATTAGAATAGCAATTTTAGGATTTGAATCACAGTTTTCACCGATACCTGATTTACCAAATGAGGGGAAGATCATAACCGAAAGAAAGCCATGGATGATTCAACAAGGAAAAATATACAATATCCCTCCATTGAGTAACATTAGTGAAGACATGGCATCAGATGATCCGCCAGAGGTTACTCCGGAGCCTGCACCATTCCAGCAACACCAAATGGGAGTATGGTATCCAATGAAGAAAGGTGATATACCACACTTAGGTATTTTCAGTGGAGAATTCAGGTGAATCGTGAAAAATTCAACGGCTCTGCGATGAAAATTGTGTTTGCAGACGATCACCAGTAAATAAAATCAGAACGACCGATGATTTCCGGTTATACAACGAGTACACGAAAGCTAACCGATTTAATAGACCTATCCGAATAGAAATGGACAACGCTGGAGGTAAGCGACGCGCGTCAATTACATCAAACGTGTATTTTGTAGATCATATGCGAAATGAATGTCGAGACGATAGGAACTGTGGTAATAAAACCGTATGCTGCACCAAGAGATGGTGCGATAGGACTAATAATTGTGGACTCGGGAAGTTTTGTTTGACAAGTTGTGCATCTAGCAAACTGACATTCTTACCATCTTCAAATCATGCAGAAAGCGTTATCGATATTATGTACGATTAGGTTTTTATTGATTACTACTAAAATATAATGTCATATGTATGTATATATTAATGAACAGGAATTGGGAAAATAAAACGAATCGGAACGTTGTACCCGTTACTATTTTGGATTTTTGCGTTGCACACATTTAGAATCGTTAGATGTATTGACTGAGTTGAATATTGAAGTCGCGGAGTCCATGCACGACCTGTTCACTACTTGGACGTTCTTCACTGAGAACACGCCAACAGCAGAGCATTACTTTGTACCTGAATATGAAATCATGTTATTTGAACTCTTGCCTATTCAATCCTCTTACAATTGGTCTGGACAGTTGTTTGGTTGATGTAAACGGGCTCCTTTGAGAATCATCGTATAAACATCTTCTGGATCAACTTCTGCATATGGTGAGCCTCCGAGTGACATAAGTTCCCACATGAGCACTCCAAGGGACCACTGTAAACAATTTTATTTGATCAACCTTGTTTCGTAAACTTCCAAAAATAACTCACCACATCGGCGGCCGAAGAATATAATCCACTGGCGATGGCCTCTGGAGACATCCATTTCAATGGTCGGTTTTCGTTATCTCCCAAACAATGATAATCAGCTGGGAAGAGGTCACGAGACAGTGCAGAATCACATAGCTGAACTTGTAAACGGCCGTTCACTTCAGCAATCAAACAGTTTCTGGCAGCAATATCGTTGTGGATGATGCGATATTTGTGAAGATGAGCAACAGCAGAGGATAGTTGGGTAGCTAGTGCTACCAGTTGATGAGTACGGAGAGTTTGTGCGCCTGAAACCACATAATATACACTTTTCTCATTTTCTCTTCTCTATACCTTTAGTTTTGTCACCAAGTCTACAGTTGGCTAAGAACTTCTTCAAGTTTCCAAAACCTTGATGCCTGTAGCAGACCAATGGAAAATCAGTGACAGTTTCCGGGCGGTCGAATCTTCCGAATGAAGCAACGCATGCCACTTGAGACAAGTTTTGGTGAGGTGTGATGTTGTAGAAAAGAAGCGCGTCTGACAGGAACCGATCCAGCTGAATCGATGAGGCATTCTTCTTTAATGTTTTAGTGTAAACTGCTTCCTGATTGCAGAACGCATCCTCTTCATCATCAACGTCTCCATTGAGTACGTCGTCTACTTGACGCCAAATTGCATATCTCACTTCGCCGAAAGTGCCTGAATTTTTTAGTTGAGAAAAAACATTCAAGATCCCTCATTGTTTCTACCTTCCATATCTACATAGGGTAAAGGTTGGAATGCATCTCGATCTTGGTATAGTTGTAACAATGCACGTCTCACGTCAATCTGCAATCAACTCAAAATCTACGTCAGCTTGTCACTTTTCACAAAAACTCACGTTTCGTGGCTTGTCCGGGATTATTGAATTCCCCGATGTTGAAGAAGAACAAGGAGCGCTTGAAACCGCAGAAAGCGTTTGAGGTCCTGCAAAAAAGATCACATTCTTTGAAAAAGAAGAGGAACGGAAGGAAAGTGCCGGATTACCATCTCTCGGAGTGCTCAAAAGGAATGGTTGCGCGCTTTTTGTGGATTTCAACGAGTTCCGGAAAGATGTTCTGAACAAAGATCATTTTTGGGGGTTCTGTGAATACGAGAAAATGAAACTAACGGAAGACGAGACTGAATCATATCTTCTTTTTTGGATCGCTTGAAATAACAGATCAGGGTGGCTGCAACAATGAGCAAGAAGGCAGCAGCAATGCAGATGATAACGAAAAATGCCTTGTCGATAGATTCATGATCGTCGATTTCAGCTCCTTCATAGCCTCCTGTAATAATTTTCAGTTATTTGTGAGACTCATCAAACTTCATAAACCACTACTAAATTTTTCCCTCTTGCCACCAAATTGAAATTCAGTATAAAATTCTGAATCCAATCCATTTTTCCCAGAAAAACAATCATTATTTTTCCATTTGCAGCGCCTCTATTCTCTTTCTTTGAATAGTCGGGCGGGGACCTTTTTCTCTTTTCAATTCAACTCATTTATTTTCGTCTACCGCCGCTTCTGTGACAATCAAACAGCTGCACTATAGAGCGTGTCATTCAATCATTCAGAGTCAGTCTTCCCGTCCTCACAAAAATGTTTTGGGCACTAGGAGGAGCCGGTGTCAAGACGCCCCGGCAACACATGCATATTTGTCATTAAATGGGGGAGAGGATCGGATAGGTATGGGAACAAAACAAGAAACTACAATTCTAAATTAAGACACATACCATTTAGACCCCGTCGACCGTCTCGCGACGCACATATTTTCTCTTGTCTCAATTTAACCGGCACCGTCTTTCCGTCATAGTAGAAATTGAAATATAGACTGACAGTAAATTGTCCAGATCTGTGACCCGCGCATCTGTATTCGACACTGAAGTCTGTAAAACGAAATAAATCAGAAATTTGATGAATAGGTGGGTTTGGTACCTTGGAAGGAGGCTGGTACACGACCCTTTAACGGAATCCGCACAATGGGGAGAACCGAGGAATCATCAGATTCTACACGAACATCATAATCGACCTGAAAATGAGAAATTCGAGAAATCAGAGGGAAAAATGAATTTGATTTCTATTCCTCTTTTTGGTTTTGTTGAAAGATGAGCCATTTTTGTTCTATTTGCTCAATAGGTCACAAAGACCAACTCGGATCCCAAAATACCTGTCCAACAGCATTCCAAGTGAAAGAAACATAATCAATATTAGCCATGACCCTGTAGTGAAACTTTGTGGAATAAGTGTTGATGCTACCCATTTCAATGTAATTCAATTCAGCTTTCACACCTAAAATTTCAAACTCTTATGTATGAAAATAAAAAAATAGAGAAAATATACCCAAAGTTCGATTCATTTCCTCTTTGCTGATGAACATGTTGATATTTGCAAGACATAGCGCCCACAGCTGGACAAAAATTATCAGCTGGCGGAGGGTCATCCCATTCGCTGCAAGGTTTCAAATTTACAATGGACGGATTCGCAACATTGAGAAAAAAGAGAAGATGAAAAGAAAAGGAGGCAAATTAATTCATCGAGTGTTTGAAAGCGCGAATTGGGAGTGATGAATGATAGTTTAAACCTAGGAACACGACAAAGGAAGTCTTCTGGATAGAGAAGATAGAGGTCAACAAAATACAACATTTTGGACAAAGTTTCAAAAGAATATTGAGGAAAAAAGATACAATTGAATTTGAGAGCAAAGAACAAAATTTCAACTCATCGTGAAGTTCGCTCAAACAGCTCAAATGCATGTAGACCACAAAAATCATATTTCAACGGGATAGCAGAAAACAGAAAAGCAGTTTTCCCTTCAACATAGTGGGTCGGAGTTCAGGTGAATGTGATGAAAATGAATTGAGTAGAAGAAGGTGGAAGCAAAAAAGCAAAAAGACAAAAAATTCAGAAAAAGAATTTTTGAAATACGATAACTCCGCCCACTGCTAATTCTTTGTTTTTTTCTTTTCCTGTCGGAACTTCCTTTAAAGAAGATGGCTCTGAAGAACAACCACGGTAATTTGACGAAAGCAGTTTTCAGGAAATCCGATCTTCTTTATTCATTCCCTTTTAAATTCTCTACTTCAGCTCTGCCTCTTCCACTCATTTTGACTCAATTGCCCATTAGTCACACCCCAATCCTATTCTCGGAAACAAAACAAGGCTGTGCAATGAAAGGAAGACAGACGGAAAGAAAAAATTGACAGAGATACAAATATAACCCACACCCATCTACATACACGCATCCAATCCAACACGTCGTTTTCTTTCTATTTTCGAGATCTTTTTCACCGTGAATCCGAGTGTCTATAGAGAGAAGAAGAAGATGCGTTAGCTGTTGTGCGTGTGGATGGATGTGGAGATGTGTGCTTTTCAAATTGGGTTAGTGCAAGTCGTTTTATGTACAATGGCACCAAACGAAAATTACATTAGGAAAAGAAAAGGAGTGGGAGGAACAAAAAACATGAGAAGAAGAAAAAAGGGCAAAGGGTTAAGAAGAAAAAGGAGATGGAAAGAGAGTGGACGCTAGTGGCGCAACTGTTGGACAGAATTTTGAAAAAATGAAATGTATAAAAATCGTTGCGCAAGAATGTTGCAGATATAACCCGAGGTCAAAAAAGTAAACACAGGCGATATGGCGGAAACAGAATGTATGAGAGGGACCCGCTGTTTGGCTACTGAAGTTGTCAAATTGGTCTCGCGACTGCTTTTGGTTTGCGAGGGAACTTCATATAGAAAAAAACAGTGGAGATCATGAGTTAGGGTTTAGCCATTGTTGTTTCTACTTCCTGGATCATTTCGGGAATAACCACTTGGAAGAGCCGACAAATAATTGTTGATTAGCCACTATCATATGTGGAAAGTACTCTTGGAGAGAGACAACGAGCGCGGGAAAAAAGAGGCGGAGGATCACTTTTCGACTGCTTGCGGGAGGCCACTCATTGTGCGGGGTGCCAAAATAATCCAAGTTTATCTTTTGAAATGATGGTGCTTGAGGCGGCAAAAGCAAAAAAGAATGGCAGCCGTTTTAATCTCGAGCCCAAGCTGTCACAAAATTATTTTCCTTGTGCTGCTCATCTTTAGTCATGTACCATTGACTGACTGCTCATCGTGTGAAAATTGGTGGTGGAAGCTGAGATGGCATGCGCAATGAATCAGCATCAGCAAACAACAAACATACACAGCAATTTTCAGAAGTGACGTCTAGAAAAAAAGTTGTAATATCTTTAGAAAAAATATAGTTGACCTGCCGAGGGTTCAAATGTCAAATGTGCTGAAAAGAAGCAATTAGGTCAACTAGAAAAGTTATGATGGATAAGGCCTTTTAAAAGTTTTTTGATCTTGTGTATCGACAGTAGAAATCCAACAAATTAGTTTTTAAGTTCCGAAAAATTGAAATTTGTTTTCACAAGTCTTGTGACCTACCCAAACT
The DNA here is from genome assembly GCA_002259235.3 of Caenorhabditis latens. Taxonomy (NCBI): domain Eukaryota; kingdom Metazoa; phylum Nematoda; class Chromadorea; order Rhabditida; family Rhabditidae; genus Caenorhabditis; species Caenorhabditis latens. The sequence continues at coordinate 13,307,199 of CM056097.1, read as the reverse complement.
ATCACAAGACAGTGCACTTCTTTTTCAAAAATAAGAAAAGAACAATGAAGGCGGGAAACTCAGATGGAGGCATCAAAATTTGAAAATGAGAAAGAAGTGTCATAATAAGAGTGATGGTTGTTGGAGGTGGGCCGACACACGCACGAGTGACTCAAGAACCCAAAGACTTTCGAAAAAAAATGATGGAAGAAAGAAAGATGGAGTTGCAGGCAATCACAGATAAACTGATGAACAGCATATGTTTCGTTTTTTCTTATCCTTGTCATTGATAGACAGATAGTGATTTGCAACATGATGAAAGAAGATAAATGATCAGAATTCATTATTTCTTCAGTTCAAAACTATTCTCCTAACCCATTTGTTTTTTTTGTTTCCGGTTGACGTGAACAAAAACCCAAATTTTCCTAACTGACTACTTCCAAGAAAACGAAAGGATTAACTGAGAACGAGGGTTGGAAAGAAATTTGCAAACGTCACGGGTGCTAGTTATTATGTGACAGAAAAAAACTGGTAGATCTATAACAAGTCGTAAAATAAAGTGTGGCTCAATGAAAATGGGAGTGTGCAGGAGCCCATGCATCGGTTCTAAGAGATTCGAGCACGCACCTTTTCACGAATCACCTCGTAAATCTGGATTGATGGTCTCATTGGCAATCACACATTAGACCAACGAGATCTAACCAAAGCACAGGAGGAATTGGGAACAAGAAGATGAAGAAGAAGAACGTCGCTTGATTCTTCTATCTTTCAACCACAGCAGTTTCTTCTCTAATGCGACTGAATTGCTTCTCAAAATTGCGGATGTCGTTAAAAAAAAGTCATAAACTCCTGGTAACTGAGCAACAATTTCCGATTAAAGTATCTCAGGAGGCTTTTAAGCTTCTTCCGGTTATGGATGTAATTCGATTTTATGTTCGTACTAAGAACAACTTTCTTTTTTTTTCGGAGATATTAAATGTATAAGTACTTTGTGAGGAACTAAGGATTTTATGAGTTTTGTTTATTATTTCTTTTATATGGAGACCTCTAATTGGAGAATTACAACTAAAAATCATTTCAGCTGGTTTAAACGGCTACAAACAAACTTACCAGTCAAAAAGTTGTTCTTGAATCTCATAAAACAGAAAACTTTTATGAGGCGGCGTTATACGGCTTCTCTACTCAAAAAGTTCATTTTTCTGCAAAAAGTTTTGCTATCGATGCCTTCAATAAATTACATGAACAAATGCACGCTTTCCGACACAGAGACATGCGCCGCCTTAGTTTTTGCCTCCAATTTAGAGAAGTTATGAATCTTTTGGGGGCACCAAAATTGGCCCATGAGCTCCTGCTTCTTGGTGCTCCACAAAACATATTTGAGGGGTGAAAAGGAGCAGTTTGTATAGATGGAAATAAACAAAAAAGGGTGACTCGGTAATGGTGAAAAAGGGAAGAAAAGGACTACCCATCTAGAACAATGTACAAGTCGCGAATGATCGAACAACCAAAATTTTGGTGGGGGCACATGCAATGAAAGATGGGGAAGAGGGGGGAAGGTGTCGAGGTGACAAGACCGTTCTGCAAATAGAAAGAAGGTTGACAAAAATGAGGAAAAAAAGTAAAAAGGCGGAGTAGAAGAGGAGGAACACGGGGCAACTGACCGAAATATTTCTTGCGGGAAATCATTTAAAAAATGAATGAAAAACTGTAAAGAGATAGTGATCTTATTGGAACTTCACCATGAAACTGGCGTATTGTTTGAAGTTTTAATGAAAAAAAGATGGAAGAAGAAGACGAAGAATGTAGAGGTGCGCAAGTGACTAATAAATAAAAATCTGTCAGTTGAAACACGAATACAACAAGAACCTAACGGATGAAAAAAAAACTCCGCGAGCGTTATAACTTCCCATTGCATCCCGACCCTTCTGACTATCTGGCCTATTCATCAAACGAAATAACATTGTGATGGTCATAAAGTTGTCGGCAAAATATGATTATTGCATGGGAGGCGGTAGTAATAAGACGGACGTAAGTCTCTCTGTGTGTCAATGGTACCGACTTGCCGCCGAAACAACATATCGAGAAATTATCAAAAGCAATTCATGTACGCCATCCGATAAAGCAAACATTTAGATTGAATGATGACCTTATTCACCGTTGAACGCTTGTCAGAAGAGAAAGTGAAACAAATATCAGAGAGAGAGGAGAAAATTGAGAAGAAGTAGAAGAAGATTGAAGAAAGACCGAGAATATTGATGATCATGTAGTCCGTCGGTCGTTAACATAAAAGGACGCCATTAAAACTGTGAAAATTGACACTTTGTTATCAAGTTTTTATCAACTCATACCGCTTTCGTTTTGATACAATAAAACGACGTGTTCTGATTTTTCTGTGTAGAGAAAATGAGAATGGAAAGTTGTGGCTTTTGTTTTGTTTTCGTAATTGTCGAAACGGATAGGGCATCGGGGGTCGCTGAGAATGGGACAATATATCACTTCATTAATAGACTCTTAGCGACGCAAATCAGGAGGTGATGAGCTTTCAATGCATCTTTCCTCTTAACGGATAATGGATAGACACTATTGGGAACGGAAAAAAAAGTAAATTGAATGTGAAACTTTTACGAGAGAAAGGAGAGAAAAATTAACACATTGAGTCATAAGCTTCTGAGTGTAGAAAAGATGATTATGAAAGAACTTGATAAAATTAAGTCATACGATTAATGAGTAGGAATACTTGTTCTTGTTCTTATGCAACTTAAATCGAGAGGATGAAACGAATAGGAATGCGATAGCTACAGTATGAAAATGTTATCTTTGTTTTTTAGAGAAAAACTAGCAGTTTTCACACTTTATTTTGATGTATCGGAGTTAGAAGTTAGGAAATAGGAAGATTTTGAATTTCAGGAGTGGAAATTGAAAAATCGGATTACTTTAAGTAAAAGAAAACACTACAGATTCCAGCCTTCTCTCAAATGCCTCGGTTTCTTTCATATCCCTAAAACACATCTCTCCTACTGAAGAAAAAGTGATAAACCTTCACACAACAATAAACGGTTAGTTAATAAGCATGGGCTTCAGAGTGGTTGGTCATAAAAAGGCGGAGTGCTCACTAAAAGTGGTGGCGAGAAAAGCTGTAAAGCATTTTGTTGCCGGACGCCTCGTCGTGTCGTTGTTCGGACACAGCGCCCTCCAGGCTGGGTGGCAGAAAATATGGTAACAAGGTTCAGATGGTGGTCGCTGATCGGATTGGGGCCCCCGAACTGACATAAATCGTACGGAGAGGTTGACAGTTGAATGAAAGTGTTCGAAGAGAAGAAGGAATAAGAAGAAGAAGACGAGGAGAAGATGAAGGAGGTGGTGCACTCGGTCTGTGTTTTGGCAGTGAAAAAAGAGAGAAGACAACAAATCTTCCATTCTTCTTCATTTCGAAGCAAATTCACATTCCCACATGCATACACAACATTATATTCATTTTGAAGCAAAAAATAATAAGTTGAGTAAAAAAAACACACAGACTCGGGTGTAATTGGATACAGGAAGACACTCCGTTTATAAATTTGTAGATATTTTTTGAGACCACAGATAGATATTCGAAAGCAAACTTAATGAAATCCTAAAAACGCTTAATTCAACGTGATTACATCTCTCAAACCAGGAAAAAAGACATTGTAAATGGACTATTCTAATAGTCAGTTTGCTATAGTAATTTGTAATCGTCTAGCTGACAACCCAAATCTGTCAAAAAAAAGTTTGAGTTCGAGGACAAAGAAGGTCGAATCGAGGAACGATTCGTGACCTTTCTCATACTTTATTGCTATTTTTGAGAGGCATAGGTGGGAACGATAACTCGTTCTTTGTCTTGTCTTCCAAGTGAAAAATCGCAAAGTCTATGTGCATCGAAATGAAAAATATTGGAAGACCAATCGACCAACCACATTGAAAAATGGAAACAATAGTTTTCTATGCTATATTTTATACTGCTATCATAAACAAACACATGTTATTATGCGCGAACCAATAGGTAGTACGTTTTCACGCATATTCACGCATATATACAGAATTATTGACTTTTCTATTACATAATCACTTTGATAGAAACCGCGGAGAAAAACAACTGATGATATTTTCATTCCCGGTTCCAGTTGTTTTATTGACTTTTGATAATAATTCGTTGAGCACCTCCCTGTGACTTCAACTCACTTTGTGTGTAGGCGCTATTATCTAAATGACGTTATTTGAAATTCCTGTCGGGCGCCGTTTAATTATCAGCATCGACCCCCACTCGATCAGCACACACTTAGAGTTTGAATTTCGAAAATTCATAGTTTTTTGGCCTAAAATTCGAAAAAGACGTAATAGTTTTTATTCTTTTAGTTTTTGATTTTGCTATGTAGTTCTACTTCAAACAGCTGTAAACCAAAAAATTGAAAAATGTGTACATAAATTTCTTTCTTGCGATCACAATTCTTAGTTACATAATGTGCCTAAATGTGTTACATAGATTTTTTTTCAAGTTTAAAACTAAAAAGATGAGTATTTCTGAAACAATGGTCATTCATTTTTATGAGTTTCGAAACTTCGCTTTTGTTTTTCTCTCGCGGGTTTCATCATACTTTTCAAAGTTAAAGCATATTTTGAAACCCACATTTTTTCAGTCCTTCCTGTTTTCTATTTCAAGAGGAGTGTTCTCTCACTTGATTACAAGTTGACTTATTCTTGTTATTCAGTCTGTGCCTTGATGATTATGATTTGATCAATATTAGTCCGCCTTACAAAATATTGTTTTTTATAATAGTCTTCTGTAGTTTCCGTGTTTTTTCCTATCTGTTCATTGAGCTTTATGGGTACCTCGAGTTGCAAATATTGACCGAATGCTCAAAATGTTTTCTTTGATTTCACGTCAAAATGTTGACAATCCCTGAGAAACAGTAAGTTGCCTGACATTTACTGAATATGTCGGATCAAGATTAAATGTCGCAGCAACGAGTAGTCTCTGGCTGATCAGACATGTATAACATGTCGCATTGCGGAAAATTGAGTGCATTTGAAGCATGTCAATTGAAATGTAACAAACACAAAACGGCTCCCAAATGGAATGTAAATTCTTCTCTCGTTGAGCTCTTTCCTTCCTTGTTCCCTTACTCAGCCCTTTTTTGTTTAAAAAAACATTGATTTGTTTCATTTGAAACATTGCCTGAGCAAAACTTCGTGACAGATTCATATAGCCATTTTCTAGTTATTATTTTTTCCAGCACTTGCGGGGGTGATTTATTGTATGCATTCCTCACGTGGCGGACAGTTGTGGGTGGCACATTCACTGTTTGCCTTTTTTCTCTCTTTGAACTTTCCTATGCTTCCCCCACCAGCAAAAACCTTTTTGTCAGAGTTTGCGTCACCATTCCGTAATGCGTTGTATCGGATGAACCGGCTCACAGCTGACGTCTGGTGGTCTATCCGTTCTCAGGAAAATTAAAGGCTTCAGAACACATTTTGAATTCGAATGCAATTCATTTTCAAATGCAGTTTTATTCGTCTTAACAAACATGCATAGTCATTTAAATTCCATGATTTACTTTTCTGAAAACAAAAACAAATATTGAATTTCGTTCCTCTTCCTTTTCTTTTTTTTTCGGGCTCGTTTTCTTTTTTCTTTTTTCCTTCGCCCACATATATTCATAACACATAGCTTTCAAGAAAGGCACATTTCCGAAATGAGCAAGCACGCGCGGTTTCCGCCCGAAGCTCAAGTTTTAGCAGTGATATTAATATTTCATCAAACGAAACGCTCCCTCTATTTGGGCGTTGTTTGAATGTTTTGAATGTTTGGGTTCAATTCCATTTGATATTTCTATTTGATTGCCTTCCGTTCCTGGTAACAGTTGAGTCATAACGCGCTCTGATTTTTTTCTAGACGTTGATAATATTATTTCCTTCTTAAGAATTCAAGTGGTAAATATATTATTTAACATCAGTGTTTTTTTTTTCAATATTTCATCGAGCAATCATTTAAGTTCAGTCGATGTGATCGAACATGTCCGTTTTTTGGTTACCGATCACCCTGACGTCAATTGAGATCATATGACCCAGTTGTTCAAAAATAAGAATAGTGAGCTAACAATACTTATTTTCTTGGATAACAACCGGAAAACAACGCAAGTCAATTTCATAACTTTTCATGACTTCCGCCCATTTTTATTATCTCAATTTTCTCGTACTTCACTACTATTGTTATTGAAAAAGAGAACGAAGTGGTCATTTACAATCAACTATTTCAAAATTATTTGAAAATAATTTTTTTGCTGATGTAGTATGACAATTTTAATATGGTTTCCAATTTGAAACAATTTTCAGAATACTAAATTCATAAAAATTTATTTCAAAACTAATTTAATTTCAGTTTTGACTTTTTCCTAAAACAAATGTATGAAAATTTCAAATTCATAATAATAATGAATCTGTAAGCGAAACAAAAAAAGTGTTGCCTGTTTGTTCTGATCAATAGGCTAGTGCGGAGTCGGCGAGCATCCCTCAGTCCTCGATGGGAATTACACTGCCTGCTCAAACCGGCTGCTTTCTCTCTGGTCTCTTCATCCAACACCGATCTCTGACTTGTCCCGCAATAGCACGACTAGCACCGACTAGTCCCTCTACGCGTTTCTGTCTCGTCCTCTTCCTACCCGCACGCGCTACCATCTGCGGTTTTCGAAGCAAGAGAATGTAACATTGTGCAGTGTCAGAGGGCAGTTTTCTTTTTTTTTTGTAATTTATAGTCTGTTATCCTTCTCGAGATTTTCATAGCGTTCATCTTAAACCAATGTTTTTTCAACTTTTCGAACTTCTAATTGCTCAAAGTCACTGAAGCTTTTGAATCCGTTTAGTAATTTTATATTTAGGCCTATACATAACTAATAGACTTTTTGTGACAAAATAAGGTTTAGTTAAAGCTAATAGTATATATTTAATTTAATTGCAACGTAAGAATTTTTAATAACAGTGTAAGATTAGCTTCCTACACATTTTCCTTGAAATTGCATGTTTTTTTCATTCGTAAAGACAGAACGTGTCTGAGAAAATGAGAATCGAAGAAACCCAAATTCTTTGTTCTTTGTGTTTGTTCATATTGCTTTTGTCATCTGAATAATCAGTCTGTCTGGCTCCGACAAGTTTTTGATTTGTATGTTTTTTTGCTGTTCGAATTTCAGACAGCTCTTTTCTGAATACATAGATCACCAGGTATTACATATTCTTAATGTGTGGCATTGAGAAGTAATGCAGCCTTTAAACTCAATCAAAGAGTCTTCCGAGACGACGCAAGGCTCGCATGTGCTTAACCCAGATGCTCTGTTTTTGCCCAATGTCGCATATATTTGGTTTCTTCAAATCCTTTCTCCAGAGCATTGTGTTGTTGGTTCTGCATATAGGAGGAAGTATGTGTCACCCAAGAAAATGCATTTTCACCTCAAGAATCCAGTTATTATTGTAATCAGGTTTTCCTTTCTCGTGACTTATTTCATTTTCAATTAACTTTCTTTCTGTATTCACCTGCATTTGCTTATATCGTCTAATGTGCTTCACACTCAGATTTTCTGAAACATCCGTTTCATTCTAAAAAAAAGAAAAAAAGCCATAATGAGATGAGTTTCTGCGCTAAAACTGGATTATGTTTGTACTGAAATCTAATCTCCGGTGTGAGTGGATCATTTCTAAATTCAGAGAGATACACTCCTCAAAGTGTTTCCGTCGGTTGAGTGGCAAAGAGCAAGCAATTATGTATTAAATTCAAAAGTTCATAAGAACTTAACTAGGCAAAGAACATTTTTCTTATTCTCACATCCCGAATTGAAGGGTCTTCTGAACTTTGTTATATTTTTTTGAAAACTCACGATTCTATAAGCCGTTGATAAGCTTATTGATAACAGATAAGCACTTAATCAAGAAATATACGGATTTGTAGGGTGATGTAGTCAAAGTCGGCTCAATTTTATTCTTTGATTTTTGACACGCTCATTCAATCAATGATTGCTGAAAAAACTAGTGCATTATCAAAAACGATCGTGAACGACATTTATTGTCCGACCTTTCGAAAACGCGCCACACATGATATCGTTATCTGAAGAAAGAGTTCATTCTCCACCTATTTCTCTCTTCTTTTTTTTCAATTTCGTGGATATCACCGACTGTGTCAGTTGTGTCAACCAGAGGCTATCTTCAGTTTTTTTCCAGTCATGAGGGACCACTCTCACGTGTCTTCATTGCTTCTTTGTTTTCCTACTCAAAAACTTCTTCATTCATTCAGTGATTGATCACAAGTTGAATAACAACTACTCAATTTCCGTGCCCCCTACCTCTTTCCGCAATAACTTCTGCGGAATTGAATCTTGTTAGCATTATACCTTGTCTTCTCAACTCGGTTTCACTTTACGGCACGCTTAGTTATATCCCTCACGTTCTTTTCAAAGTGTAATACACTTGTTGGTTTCGTTTCAAGTGAGTTTGAACTTAACTTTAGTAAAACTATTTTCAAAGTTCATCGTATTATAAATTATTCTATCTTTTCGTCTTTTTCGTACACAGCTTTCCGTCTAGGCCAATTTTCTCGGATTTCCTGCCCTTCCTCGGCTCTTTTTTGTTTTTTTTCTCTCTATTTCATTTTCCATATGTTTGAATTCTAAGAATTCTGATGTCATCTTTTCTTCTTTTGTAATTCAATTTTTCACCTGTTCTGAATAATATTCAGTTATTATTTCTTTTTTCAGATTTTTTTGCCAGTGGCTTGTCCGCTCAAAAACGCAATAAGACAGAAGCACTGCTATGAGAATTGGCTTTCACACAATCTTCTTCACACGTTCCAGGTGAGGCTTTGCATTCGAAACATATCGATAACGCGGGGGTAGTTTTTTGCAAAGAACGGCGAAGGAACAATAATTCCGTTTTTTATGCTGCCACGAAATTCTTTGTATGCCATCAAGTTTTGAATAATTTTTATTCGACAGTTCTTTTCACGCCGGATTCTGGGATGTCATTTTCATATTCGTTTCTTTTCTTTTCAGCGGTTATTGTCTTTAAGAGGCCCTTTCAGCTGTTTACAATATTGAGAAGAAGTTCTTTCAGAAGAAACATGAGTTGACTTTCTTAAAGTTATACTCTCACATAATCATTTGTCATGCTACGCGTTTCGAGCATCGAGACGCTCTGTTTTTGAATTTTTTATCAACTGAATGAAAAACATCCTGCTTTCACACGTAGTCATGAGTTTGTCTGAAAATTTGAAATGCCGCAGTAATTCAACCAAAAAATCTCGACGAAAAAATAATATGTGAAGCATGAAATTCTGGCGAAACAATAGCATAGTCTGTTATCTTTGGCTTCTGTCAGCCTTTCGACTGATGATTTTATGACCAAATTCCTGATTCCAAATATTTTGTTTTCCAAAATTTCCAAACATTTAAAAAATAAGTGAATTATGCTAATTAGTCGAAACTCTCAATTACTGGCGAATAATCTGTACATTAAGATATCGATATCAGATTTCCTAATTTCAAAGTAATTATAACTTTTTATCCAAGTTTCAGAGAGACTAGTTGGCTAAAAATGTTTGATTCGATTAGAAGTGTTTCAAAATAGGAATTTGACCTAGAGATCACACTTATCAAGGTTAACATTGTTTATGTTGTCAGTTTTTTTGATCAGTTGGGTAACAATAATTGTTTGACCACTTTTTTCTTCTTTGAAACGTCACCGTTTCAGTTTTCCTGGTTTTTCTTTTTTGAAACGTCACCGTTTCAGTTTTCCTTCAATAAAACCGAAACTTTTTAGCAAAAGGCTGAAGATTGCAAACCACTAAAATCTGAAAAAAAGTTTTCCGTAGTCTTTTCTTCAACATAAAATATATTAAAGACGATATGTTCTTTGACTGAAACTGACAACAATAAAAAGATGATAAAAGGATTATGCGTGAGGTTTCTTCGGAATAATAGAATGCATCTGAAAAAAAGTTGTTGTTATTCTTCTGCTGGAACTGCCGTCACTACGCATTCCCATCTTCCTCTTTCTCTTACTCTCCGCTAATACATTTCATTTCCGTTTTTTCAGCCGATCGAAAGTGTTGCGAGCACCCATCGGCGAATATTGTCGAGGTCAACACTGACTATTTGTGGCTCATCCAAACTCTACTCGTCCGTTTACCGATTCTTTCTTGATTAAACGTATATCGTTATTTGACGCAATTACCTACAAACCTCCATAATTTCAAAGCGTGAGTTTCCACAGAAAAAACTCAGAAATCAATTCATAATTTTACAGATTAATCATGAGCGCCGCCGTTCAAAAGAGAGTCACCAACCCAACTGCTGCTCCAGTCACCACTTATCTCAAGCCAGCACCATCAGAGATTGCTTGGGGAAAGATGCGTTTCCTTATCACTGACCGTCCAAGCAACGCGTCTATCCAACCTTACATAGAAGAATTGGAAAAGCACGGAGCTAGGGCAGTCGTCCGAGTCTGCGAGCCCACTTATGATATCAAAGCACTAAAAGAAGCTGGCATCGATGTCCTCGATTGGCAATTCAATGATGGATCACCACCACCACCAGAGGTTTGTACCTCAAAACACATTTTGTTCTCAACCATTCTTAATCCAAATGTTTTTCAGGTGATCAAAAGCTGGTTCCAGCTCTGCTTGACATCATTCAAAGAGCACCCGGACAAGAGCATCGCTGTCCACTGTGTTGCTGGGCTCGGCAGAGCTCCAGTGCTTGTCGCCATCGCTCTCATTGAGGCTGGAATGAAGTACGAAGACGCCGTCGAGATGATCAGAACGTGAGGAGATTAAAGCAGGGAAACATTTTATATTAATCATAATCTGGTTTCAGGCAAAGACGCGGTGCTCTCAACCAAAAACAACTCAAATTCCTTGAGACCTACAAGGCCAACGGAGAGCTTCGTCGTCTTCGTGGCAATGTTGATGGAAAGCAAAAATCGTGTTGCATCCAATAAAGAGATCATTTCGTCACAACACCAATTCAGTAACGCTAGTATCACTTTTTTTCTTTTTTCCTTTCTCACTTTAACCAACTTCATTCTTTTGGCATCCCTGTTACCTCTCACTTTCCCATCGTGAACAACGATTTTTCGTCATTTTCCTACTCCAAATCTAGTTATTGTTTCTTCGTTACTGTACGAAGTTCAATCTCAGCACAGTTTCGAGAAACAAACATTACCGTCATCTCGTTCCCCCCATAAACGCCTCATCCTCATGTGATATTGATAATGTTTCGGTATATTTTCTTATGATTCGAACATTAACTATCGCTTTCATTCATCATTTTCCTATTATTCTGGAACTATCCATTTTCCTTTCCTATCCTTTTTCTATGAAATATGAATGTGATTCATTAGTTGAAAGTGTTTCCTGATACTGCTCATCCCCCCGTCACCATGTATGAAACCATTCAGTTTTCACTACGTTTTATCTTATCTATTCGTTTTTGAATCTTTTCTGTCATCCGGTTTTTATTCTTTTCAATGAACTTTCAATAAAGTATTTCTTGTGAATCTTTTTCTGTTTTGATTGATGTTGTTCGATTAATTTATTACACAATACTTTATACAACCAAGAGATACAGTTTCAGACTTTAACAAGATCAGGATTAGAGTTGGTGATTCCAGTTTGCTGCTCATCTTCATCGATATCAGCATCGTCCTCGTCGTCCTCGTCGTCGTCATCATCATCCTCTCCAAGAGCTTTGCGTCGGAGTCTAAAACAGGAAATAGGATTTTTCGCAATATTCACAAAATGTCGATTACCGCCTCTGCCTAGCTTTATAGCATTGAAGACACTTGGTGACGAAGAAGCAGGAAATGAAAAGGACAATTCCTGCGGCTAGAAACAACAGCACAGCGAAAGCCACAGATTCAACATCTCTGCTGAATGAAGAGGTGACAATTCCATCGGGGTGTTGTCCTAAAAGTCAGATTACGTTTTTGTATTATGCGAACGTGATGTTGTGGGGACGAAACCCTTGATAAAGTGAAATCACGTTAGGCTATTTCTCATTGTCAAACTACACACAGACTAACATTTGTCATGATATGAAAAAATAAAGTGACTAAACTTTAGAAAACGGTAGATGTTACTAAACAGGTTCGAAGGATTTTGATTAGGATAAAATCACTTTCAATTTCATTCGGATAATTATCGGAGCTAGTTAACAAAAGTATACAGTAAGACTTACCAGATTGATCGGAACTTGATGGCCACTTCATTCTTTGTTACTTCGGAGTTGTGGTGCTCAAAACATGAATGAAAACTGATATGCGATTTTTTCCAGACAAAAGAAAAAAGTGAAGTAGGTGGGAAGAAATAGAGATAGAGAAGATGATAGTGTAGAATGAGAAAAGGTGAAAAATTAAAGTGAGAGCAGCTGTTACGACAATTTGAAGATGAGCCAGTCGAGAGATTGAGAAAACGAAGTATCGATATCTGCGAACAGGAGGAAGAAAAAAGTGGTGAGAAAAACAATGTTTTAGACAGATGAACACGTGAAACTAAAAGAAGAGTATGTGTGAGAGTTCCTAATGAGAATGTATGCGAAGTTTCATTCATGTGGAATGATATTGCTCAGTGAATGTAAATCCAGACTTGCACACCTAATGAGTACCCCCCAGAAAGAAAGAAACTCAAGAGAATGGTCCTCAAATGGATGACCACCCGGAAGAAACTGAATTTTCTGTTGGTCAAACCCGCTTTTTACACAAAATTTTTGTTTGTTATGTGTACCAGTTGCGTGGAATACAAAATTTGCCACAGTGTTGCCATAATGTTGCTTTGTTTGATTGATTAAAAACAAAACGCAACAAAATGTGTCAGGAATCCTCATTCAGTATTCAAAAATTGTACTGTTTATCGTGTATAATAATTTAAAATTCTTTTCTTTCCGGTTTTTAGCGGAATTTGTCTATTCTGAGAGGTCCTGGTCCGTGGAATACAACATTTGGTTCGCTGTTTTAAAAATTTTATTTCATTTGATTGATTAAAAACAAAATGCAACAAAATAACCCATGTTTTGTGCTTAAGTATTAATAAGTTGTTTGTTAGAACTGAGAAACAATAGATAATTCTATTTCTTCTCGGTTTTAACATAATTTTGTTTGTTCTTAGGGTGTCAGTTGCGTGGAATATGAAATTCGGCACAATGTTGCCAATTTTTGTTTTGTTTGATTGATCAAAAGCAAGAAGCAACAAAATGTGTCATGCCTCATTAGATATTCGAATTTTTATTAGTTCATCGTAAATATCAAAATGAAAGAATAATACATGTACTAAAATACGACATCTTGTATGAACAGAAAAGAAGAAACGGACCCGCAAAGAATGGCTGGTTTAAAACAATTATAAAAGCGTTGAAAAAAGAACAAGATATTAGAAAAAAGAAGAGCAATACAACATCTATAAAATCTGCTACTAATTTTGAATTTCAAATTTCAAATCTCTCGTTTTTTGTTCGTTCCTCTGAGACGGCATGTGGTTTCGATAAAAAACTGATGGACTCTTTCTCTCTCTGGTTTTTTTTTCATATATATTGTGATGTGATGGGAGTTTGAATGGGAGCATCAACATTGAGCTCCTACGCAGCCTTCTCTCTCATTATCGTCACCTGGAAATAATAACGAGGTATTCAATCAACTCAATTGTCCCTTTTACCCAAGCAGGATCCTTGGTAACATCTCCTCCTCCTTGTGCGCTGTCCAACACCACATTTTGTACTGCATGCTGACCATGATGACCAACCTGTCCAGAGACCTGATCGGTTTATGAACGGTCGTTGTGTGGTTGCAACAGGGCACCGCTGAAAAATAGAATTTGAAAATTTATAAGAAAATTGAAGATAACTAACCTGTCCGTAACAATTCCTGACATCGCTTTCTTTACCACGACAGAATGCTGCAAAACATGCTCTCTTTCTGAATTGCAAGCCATCTCCGCAGGTTACTGAGCACGGTGACCATTGTGACCACTCTGTCCATGTACTCGCTGGAGGTGTCTCTCTGCATACCGGCATCACACATGAGCCCGTTTCGGCGCATTCTGAATTTGTTTCTAAAATTTTAATTACTTGAAGAGTTTACCTTGACCAATACAGTTGTCTCGTCTTCTAAGTTTCTGTCCAGTACCACATGTAACACTGCACGCTGACCATGGTCCCCAGCTGAGAAACAAAAACTCTATCAAAGTCTACAATATCGCACCACTCACTGATCAATTTTTCTGAGAATCATGTTAGTTTGACGATTTCCATTCGGAAGTGGAGCAATGAAACGGTTTCTAAACGTTTGCTGTGGTGCAGATGTCGTCAGAGCTCTTTCAGAACCAGTACAAGGTCTGGTACATGGCATTTTCTCACGAAGTGCTCCGGCACAGACTCCAGCAAGACATCTCCTGATACGAACTTTGACTCCTTGGGTATCTGGAATCATTCTCTTCAGAAAAAATCTTCCTATGTGGTTTTTTGATCGTCTAATTTGAAAATGACATTCGTTATTGTCTTAATGTTCAAAGCTCAGCTTTAAGCCTGCCAGCTTAGTTTCTAGTCTTCTATAATATAAACTTACGGCAGTCATAAGTGACACATTCAGACCACACAGACCATCCGGACCATTCGTTAAGGAAGGGGACTGAAATTAGGTAGTCAAATGACAACAATTGAATGTGGCTAATTTACCTTTCTTCTGTTCTTTGTACGGATTAGTTTTGCTAGCAGACTGATCGACAGAATGAATATGTGGAACTGGAGCTTGTGTGGTGGTTGCAAGAACACTGAGTGGACAATCTGCCTCGGAATAAGCAAGTGTTGTAGATCCACATAGTAGAGGCTGGAAACAACTGATAAAGAAGTGTTTACCGTAGCAATCTTACTCTGCATTCTCCTTTAATACAAAATTGATTGGTACCACACGGTGATCCATCAGGAAAGTTGGAAACTGTTCTGATGTTTGTAGATCCAGCAATTAAGCACCAAATCTTGCACATTGCTTGTTCGAACTGCATGCCTTCTCCGGATAGAATAGTGTTTGGGATTGCATTTTCATCACGGAGACGTGTACAAACACGGGTGGCGTAATTTTCTATCGAGTCACCGTTGCAAACCTAGAGAACCATAAAGGGAACGGTTTAACCTGATGAAGCTCAACTCACATCTCTATGACAAACCATTCCACGAGCCTCGTCACCTTGACATGGTGCTCCTCCATTATTTGAACTGAATATTTTTGTTATTAGTTTTAGTGCTTTTTAAAAGTTTGTTAACCTGGGATTATTGCATTGTCGGATACTTCTCATAATTCGAATTTGTCCCTTAATCTCACACTGTGAACATCTTCCACCACAAGTTGGTGCAGGACGGTCATTCCATGAAGACCAACCACCGACAGTTACCCTCATCATTTGATTCGATCCAACACACTGTCCTTGGCGACAAATCTACAAATTAACATTTGCCATTGGCTATCGAAGTGAAACAGAGGGCAGAGAAAACAATCCGTTTTCACTTTCTACTCGCAATCCTCACCATTCCAAATCCACAATAGGTTCCTTCTAAAGCGGGGTGCGCCGTTCGAATCACACCTTCACCATTTCCACACCACACCATTTGGCAGACATTCTGATAACAATCTTGACGGTTTTTATTGTAAACATTGATGTGATCTACCTGCATTGTTTGTCCATCTTTCAACTCATGTTTCCAACATTCTCCGTGGAATATCTCACATTGTTCATCCATTGTGAAAAGTTGTCCGGGAGGTTCTGACTCTTTGAATGCAACCATCCGTTGTTCAGCTGATGCATCTTGAAGACAGTTGGGAGGACGGAAATCATCACCAAGGTGCTGAAGTTTTGACTTTCGATAAAAAATATAGTGTCTGATAAACTAACTCCAACAAATGTAGCCATCTCATTCACAGAGCAATGACTCCAATGAGTTTTTCCACTTCCAACCGATGGACTCATGATACAGCATCGCAAGTCGCATTCGTTGTCACCATCATGATACATCCCCAGACTATGACCCATCTCATGAGTAACCACAAACACGCTTCCAAAATCAAGACCTTCATTAATCGTACATGATCTAACACCACTACACATCCCTTTCACTGGCGCGTATCCTGCCACTGTTTTCACTCCGTTGCGATGTAGATCATAGCTAGAAAACGAAAGTGTCAGTTTTCAACTCAAAATAAATGAGAGGGTTACCCGGAGAAAAGAAGCGCGTGGTCCCAATGTCGAGGGTCTGCATCGTTCGGAGGATTAATTTCGTTTTGGTATTGACAGAATGCATCTAGAAGTCTATCGACATCTCCATTTGAATGTTTTCGAGCGTGCATAAGGTGCTGAAATTGCAAATAAAATAGAATCAAAATTAAAACACTCACCGGTATATTTTTCAAAATCTCATATCTAACAATTTTGATATTTATCCTTGGTTGTAGCAATCTTTGAGTGTATAGCACATCAATCTGAAATTCACTCTGTAATTTGTAAAAAAGCGTTTGTAATTTGAACGTTACGTTATTCACAACTGCCATAATAAATGTATGCATGTTTTCCTCTGCAGCCTTCCCATACATTTTTTTGAAATGATCCCACATTGCATCGTCAGCAAATACCGCCAACTCAACAGTGAGTACATCTCTTCGGTGTGGTTCTGCTCTTCTTATGTCCTTCATCATTTTCATAAGCATGCTTTTCATTGCAATCTCCTCTCTATCTTCTGGATACGGATCATCACTAGCATCTATAACACACAGAACATTAATTATTATCTCATATCAATTGATCTACCAAATTGACATTCATGATCGATGGACTCAATGCTTCTTTTATGGATAACATGCTGACCGGATTGAAGATGGGATTGAATCAAGTGATAATCCCCACTGTCAGTGATGACCATACCATTCTGCAAATCAACTTTGTTTTGCTTTATGATTTATCTTCTGTCTTCAGCGGTGGCATTACGCAACGATCGAAGATCTTGTGATAGAGAGAGAGAAAGACAAGAAAAATGCGGAAACATCTACTACGGGTAACCAATCTTTGGCATGAAATTGAACCGTAGTTGTTGTTTGTGTTTCTCAACCAAATTAAAGTTCCTGACAGAAGGTCAATCTATTCTTTCACTTCCATTTCTCTATTTAGTTCTAACGTTTTTTGTTTCCGCATCCATCACACTAAAATCATTTCCACTTCCTCGTAGTAAATGAAAGGGAGAATTGATGTGATAGTGCCACTCTCGCAGTAAGATCACGATCAAAGCAGGAAAGAAAACTGTCTCTCGTGAAGTTTCTGTCTTCATCAAAGTTTCGTCAACATTTACCAAATTATGTCCGCAACCGACGAGACCGATACGTGTGCCGTTTCGAACGGCACTTTCTCCTTCGTAAACACAGTTCTTCAATGGATGCATCATCAATTCCACGTCGTCTTCCATCATATGAAAACCTGAAAGAAGAAGTGTTCCGGGTTTTTGACCTTCTAGAAAATGAGATATTAATGTAGACGTTCCTGATTTCCCGAACGACTTTTTTCAACCTCAACCCAAACGTTTTGATTATCGCTGATCTGCTATCATAACAAAACGTTCTAATCTCCAAAATAATCCTGCTTAAGATGCATGACAAAAGATTCATGGCGCCGCAAAGGCTACAAAAGCAAACCTTCGGAGAACAGATGCGGTTTATTGCGTAACACGAACGTCTCCATAACTCCATCGATAAGAAAATCCATTTTGAATTCATCATCGACAACATCCAGTCTATGTTTTTTGTTGCCATCCAAGAAGTATTTCGGAACTGAAAACAAATGTAAATATTTGAGCGGTTTGATCCTTAGCCAGACAGTTTCTTTCCCACTTATAATTTGGTAAGGCTATCAAACAAGGAAGGTCACTACAGAATTGGCAGACAGGGGAAAGCCTCAAGTGGTTTTTTTGGTTTTCAGTCGCTCGTTTTCACTAAATTTTTTGTTACCTTTGCCTTTGTTTTCGGTTCCGAAATAGTGCTTCAATTCAAGTGGTGTCATCGAGTGATGAATTGCGGAAGTCACCTGAAAATTGAAAATTTTTATTCTCTGCTTTTCTTATATTGGTCATTTACCACAACATGAATCAGTAAAATCAGCAACTTCATCTTTTGGATATGATTTCAGTATGAGCTCATTACAGTTAGAATATGAATATAAATGTAACTGGAAGTGAACACGTACTGCTGGAATAAATGCCCTGGAGAAGTCTGCAAAGAGGAACTTGAATGAATTGTAGCGATTTACGATTCTACGAACTGAGAAGAAAATTTATCACCGTAGTGAAAAAAAGAGATAGATAAAAACTGTTTTGTCAAATGACAGAAACTGTTTGAACATAAGAATACGGGGGTTGGAATACAAAACGATAGAATAGTAATGGAGTAAAGGATCTTCCCTTGAACTTTCACCAAATCTAAGAATAAGATCGACCAAGCTGCAAATTGCGCATCTGCCAACCAACACTATTCTTTCCAGACAACCCTAGATTTTGTACGCCATAAAAACTTTACAGTGATGAGGAGATGAGATCAAGCTGGTATATGACAATTAACACTATCATGAACGCAGTTTTGTATGAATTTTTTGCTTCAATACCAACACCTACTTCCTTGTCAACGTACAAGACACACAAATCTTGATGATACCTACTGCTTCATTGGTGGTCATTTACACTAAAAAACAGTGTTGTCTAAAACCGAAACAATTACACTTTTGTTGAAAAAAAGAGAGAAACAAGTAGCTTAGCAGATCAGAAAACTTATCACTAACTTTAAGAAGTACGTTTTGTTTCTTCTCGCGCATCAAAACACAAAATATCACAGTGTTTCTTTTCTCTTTTATACTTTTCGTTTCACTCGACCGGTTTCTGAAGGTTAAGTTCAGTAATCAGTAATTATGAAGCTTTTCAGGAAGAGGGCGAGAATGTTACAACTTTCTAAGCTTATGGGTTTTTTTTTCATTTTACCGCGAATGGAATGGTAAGTGTTGGAAATGAAGAAAGGAGATGAGACATGAAACAGGGCGATAGACACCGAAAAGGTACTGGAAGAACTTGATCATTACCAACTTATCACTCAACGTTTCACTGATGAGGGGAGGTTTCGATGAACAAGACGGATTGGGAGAAAGCGAGAAAATGAGAACTTGTCATTCATTAGAATAAAAGATGAAACCCCTGAATAAGATTCCTGATGAGAGGGGTACCGAAAAGAAGCATAATGATAGCAAGGGCCTAGAAGTGAAAGGCTTTGATATCGGTGACCATAGGAAGTACACCGCTTCAGAAAAGAAGGAGGCCCAACCGTTCAGCAACTAAACTTGATGCCATTGACGCTTCAATGCGAAGGACTGCATACGCATCTTCTTTCGCTCTCTCATTCTCCCTCTCTCCCGATCTCACGCAATAGCTGCTGAAAAAAACCACGACATTTGGCAAAAACTGCGCTGAATGCTTGTTTGTTATTGCGGATGTGGGAGGACAGAATATTATAAAACTGAGATTGCGCAAACGAACTGATTCTTGTCTCTGTAGCAATGTACACCTCCTGTCTGAGATGCCAGGACCATAGAAACAAACATCGCAAAAAGTAGTTTGATACGGTAGTTTTAATTTAAACGTGAAAATAGATTCGACCACTTGTCACGTTTATTTACGGAAAACTGAATTGCTGCTATCAAATTTTCATCTCAAATTTCTTCAATTCGCAATTCACCGTCCCATTGTTCAATGTCCCTCGGCCTCTCCGCCCCTTCGCGTTTCAGAAGGTCATCGAAATGTGACCCATCCCATTCGAAATGTCGAATAATCCAGCCTCTCACGTTGTAATGCTTGTGTCAGTCAAGAAAAGTGTGAAAAAATAATTGTATAATGTCTTCAGGACAAAACAGTGAACTAGAATCTAGTTTTAGTAGCTTTGCAGTTAGATTACGTCTGAAATAAAAAGTTGAATACTTTTCAAACGATAATCTTATTAGATCTCATCTTAAAAGATCTATTTCCGTTCAAAAGTATTTTCACCTCACCCATCATTTTCTTCAATCAAGTGTCTGTACCAGTTGCCAACAAGTTGCTTGCCGAAATCAACCGACGGAAGAAACATAGCACTTTCGATTTCTATTGGACGATTAGAAAGTTGCTTAATCTAAGTAGATCTTTGAAATATACTGAGAAGTTTGAAGTTGAAACAAAGGAAACTGGGCAGGACAATTTTTGCTATCAGTTAGTCATACAGAAGTTTGTATAAGGGTGCAGCGACTAATCCATATCCTAAACTCCCAAATCTTGACATCATATCCAATCCAGAAACGGCCTCTGTTTTCATGTCCACCAATCATAATAAGGATACAGACCATTGATAACCTCTTGAATGAGAAATGACGAGAACAAAAGGCAAATAAACGGACCGGTAGCAGCGAGCAGATGATCCCATTTACGATTCGTATTGGTATCAACGATTAACGAAACCGGAAACCACTCGAGTAGTTTATATAAAAGAGCATTGCCGGAAACGTGTGAAGTATCACTTCGTGAAATTCAGACCATGATTCGTTGTATTCTACTTGTCTGTGTACCGTTGGCATTGGCGGTGGGTATTGGAATATTTTAATTTTTGAGAAAGTTCTCAATTTTGCCATCAATTATGAATTGACAACCTCTCAACTTCCATTTTTCAGCAAGTCCCAGTCTACCTCCGGACACCAGCACTACCATCATCATTCTATGCAGCTGCTCCAGTTGCTCAAGTTCAGTGTCCTCAGCAGTGTCTGCCTTCCTGTCTTCCATCTTGCCTTGTTGCCCAATCCCCATCCAGCATCTACCAACCATATGGATCTGTTGACGAATCTACCCCATATCAGATTGTTCAAAATGTAGCAACAGCTCCTCAACCAATAATTGTTCCAGCTACTCCAGTTGTGGCCAGTGGATACCAACCATATGGACCGTCCCTACAATACATCCCAGTGGTTCCTTCTTGTCTCAGTCAATGCATGCCAACTTGTGCCCCAACTTGTCTAGAATCGAATGTATCTACACCAAAGCCACTGAGAGACGATTTGCCAACTCCACCACCAGAAACTGTTCCAACCCCACCTCCAGAGATCCCAACAACAACTCTTCCTACTGATGTTGTCCCATGTAGATGCTTGATCAAGATCACCATCACACAAGGCAACAAAGTTGTTTCCAAATGTGGTCCAAACTCCTGCTCGTGCCCACAGGGATACAAACAATGTGATTCAAACTGTTGTAGAGTATAATTTGTTTTTATTTCATAAATTATTCGATAAAAATTTAGTATTTGTTGATAATGAACGATTCATTAAATATGAAAAATGCTCGACAAAATAATATCAAACAAGCCAATTTTTTGCAATTTGCCTCAAATGGAGGAAAAGGAGACCTCTCGCCACTAATACACCAGCCGCACCCAATGCTTTCTTCCCCTTTATCGCTCCTCCCTCACCCTCACCAAACATATATTTCCCCCACACCCTTCCTCATCCAACAGCAGCTATGGTTGAGTGGTAGTGGTGCGGTACTTCGGTCCTCGTACTCTATGTTTCGACCCCGGCAGCGGTCTGAATGATGACGCTTCGGCCCATCCTCTACAGAACGTGTATGTAAGGTGTGCTTCGGCCCCAAAACCCCCCTGGTGTGCTTCGGACCCGTTAAAAACGTTGCGATTCGTTCACGTTTTACTTTTTTTTGCTTTTGTTCAGTATTTCTTCCAAATCTTCAACAAGATTTATCTGAACACTCTGTGACAGTAACTAAAATTTAAGAAATGGACGAAATGGTGAGAAAGTTTAATTGTATTCTTAATCGGTAAATTTTTTTTTCAATTTTTTTCTAAACTGTGAAAACAGTTCATATTTTCAGTTATGAAAACAATGAATACTTTAAAACAGAGTGCGGCAAAAGTATTAAGGGAAAAAGATTGTTTTCAACGCTATAACAAGGGAAAGTACGGAAACCTCTTGAAATTGGAATTTGACAATTTGTTGGATAGAAAATTATTGCTTTCCATCATTTTTTTTGAGGTTTTATGACTTTTTTACCGAGTTAGCTCAGAGCTTTGTTATAAATAGGGCAAACGAGCATATGAAAAATTGAAAAACATGTAAAATGAAAGATCGAGAGTTTTTTCTCAATATATCAAACATTATTTTGCAAGAAATCTTATAGTTGGAAAATCACAGTCGACATCAGTAGTATACAAATGGTTGCCGCTGGACGGGCATTTTGCCCAATGGACGTTGTCTGCTCTTTCGTCTTCCAACTTCCTTTTCAAAAAAATTCTTCCAACTTCCGACTTTCATTTTTCAAAAAATTACTCCCGCTCAGCTCTGACACCAACCATCTTCATCTGACACCAACCATCTTCAATTCCTCTTATTCAGTGTCTATGCTCTGGGAAGTATTTAAAGGCGCATACAATTATATGAGATAAATGGTCTCGCAACGCGCCCCCCCCCCGCCTCCGCGTACACCATCTGGCAGGAAGATATAGAGGGTGAGTGGGCCCTCCTTTTCTACGCATTCATTTCTCCTTTATAGTATTTCCCCTATACCTCAATATTTTACTTTTATTCTTTTCTTTATTTTTATATTTTAAGATGGCCGCAGAATTCTTCTACAAACTTGGATCGAGCGACGGAAAGCAGGTTCTAATGTCCGAGACAGCAATCAAACAATCGAAAACTCTGACTGACTTAGTGGATAATTTCGGAAAAACGAATGAAGTCATTCCGATTGAGAATATTGAGGAGGCGCCTCTGAAGATTATTGCTACTTGGTGTGAGCATCACAAAGGAGAAGGGATTCCGACGGCTGAAGAGAGTATTCCGATGATGGTGGAGGTTCCGGACTGGGACAGAGAGTTTCTGAAAATGAGCAACATGGAGCTCTATAATTTGATCCTTGCCGCGGATTTCTTGGATATCAAACGTCTTCTCAACTACGCTTGCAAGATTGTCAGTGAGATGTGCACAGGAAAGACTGCGGAGGAACTTCGCCAGATCTTCGGGATTCCGACGGATGAGGAGGATGCTGCGAACGGACTGTTGCCCCCCAATGCTTAATTACATGTGTCTTTATCTTAAGGTTTCACTTCTTCTTTTTCTTTTTTGTGAATGATCTCGTGCTGGTTAAAATAAATGAAATCCCGATTAGTTGTGTCCCCCCAGTCATACATATGTAATACTACTGAAAAGCTTTGCAATAGACTGTAGTATGTCTTATAGTTTAATTTCCAAATTAATACGTTCTCACAACTAGTTTGAATGATAGTCGCCTGTCTTTTGATTGAATCACATTTATTTAGATTGATTTATGTTATAGTACCTCTCTTCACGTCAATCAAACTTCAGTTGCTTAAAATCAAGAACAGTTTATTGGAAACATTAAATGCAAGAATTAGAAAGGCTATCAGAATTCACGTGTGTCATTTGACGATTAAAAAGTATTCAAAAAAATGAGAATAAGCTGTGCGAATGGCACGCAAGACAAATAAGAATCAGGCAACTCTGGCGTTTTGGAGAGAAAATTAAAAACATCGAAAACGTAGAAACCCACATTAAAGATTCGTATTTCAAAAGAAAACAAGAAAATCTCTGTGACTTTTTGCTTGTTTAAAAAAAGAGAATAAAAAATGAATGCGTAATGAATGAGGACTAGGTGAAACGATCTGATTTGTAGAAAACGTCTGATAATAATGCATGAGGTGACAAGAACAGAAATGTGCAAAACTAAAGGCTATTTCAAACAAACACCGATGTTCTCTTATTGGCAAAATTAGTTGGCGACTTATTGCTGTTAGAAGAAATGACAATTGTTGTTTTTAGTTGACAAAGTAAAAAAAAAGACACTTATTAAAATTATTCGTAAGGTTTACACACGTTGATGTTCAAGTTGCTGCTGAGCGGCAGCCAGTTGTAGTTGCGAGTTTCCAATGTTATAGGCAGCTTGTGGAACGAGTCCATATCCAGCTGGGTAGGCAGCATATTGCTCAATCGTGGTTGGTCCGGCGGAGGCAACTGGAAATTATATTTTATGATAACGTTTGGGATATGTACAGGTACTATACATTTTCCTTGAGCCTGAAGACCGTAAGCGGCTTGTGGGTTCTGTCCCATGACTGCTGCAAGAGCAGAGTAATCAATCAATTGTTGTTGGGCGGCTCCCTGAGCGGAAATCAACGGATTGAATCCAGTAACAGCTGGATAATACATTTGAGGAATTCTGTAAAATTATTAGTTATTTTCTCACAAAAAAAACAAAGTTGGGAGTATGTAATATTTCAAATGCTTGAAATGAGGCAACAGTGTTGATCACAATATCACCCAAAAAACACGCACATGCGTGATGAAAAATCAAAATGAAAGTTTTTTGTTTCTAAATTTTGAGTTCGAAATACTGAAGTTCAAATCTATGTTGTTTTTTTGGAGTTAGTGCAAATAGAATTTTTTACATATTGGGATAGAAGGAAAAATAAAACCAGCTAGTTGTTTGACAACTTTGAAAATGAAAAAGGTTTCAGAAACGACGTAACCAAACTATAGCAAAGTTTTAGAATATGCGTGATTGTTTTTAGTTAGGCAGCCATACCATTGACCTACAAAGAAAGAAATCAAATCCCACCAATGAAGAAAAAACTCTGGGTGCTCATTTCATTCAGGACTATGCAATGTTTTCACCAAGGGAAAAGAGAGAAACTGGAAATCATAGGTTGGGAAATAGGTGAAAAATAAAGAGAGAAAGAGAGTATGGACACGTCAAAACACAGCACTATTGTATTCTGCTTTTGGTTGAAAGAAAGTAATAAGATTGGCACACGTCAAAGCACGCCTAACCTTTGGTTTTAGGCATCCGCGAACTCGATTCAACCAGCCACTTGTCTTAAAATGATAGTCAATTAATATTAAAAGTGTGAAGGAGGTTGAAACCAAGATAGTTCTGTTTTAATTGGGCAACCTAGGGGACCTTGGAGCTAAGACACGAATGTTTTACACGAGTTTTATTGTTGTTGATGTTGTTGTTGCTCTGATGATTGTTGGGGGATTTTGTTTTGGGTTTTCTCCCAAATGATCAACACAACTCAAATGGTGTGATTTTACTTGGATAAGAAAGAAAGTTGGAAGTATCACACACAGGCATCACCAGAAACTTACCCGATTCGTTGAGGAAACAGAGCTTGAAGTTGAGTGGTGAGTGGAAGTTGTACTTGTCCAGCGGCCAGCGCTAAAATGACCAACTTGGTGATTTTGGTTAACACAGACAAAAACTGAAAAGATGCGGCGACACAAACAATATCCTGGTTATGTAGGTTGTGGAGGAATGGTAATGTTTAGCAGAAGCCAAAACACACTTGGGGGGAGAAAAGAAAACAACTGGATTTGATAACTGACTCTGAAATGGAAACGCACCGGCAAGTTGTACATTGTTTCTTGGCTTGGCTCCAAGATACGCCAAATTGACATTTGCTTTTCTTCCATCGATGATTGGATTTGGATCTTTGCAGGCACGATCAGCAGATGCCTTGTCTTTCATAGTGACCTGAAATTGTCTTCATTCAGTTCCATGTTAAAATACCAATCAACTATTTATTATTCTAAAAAGTGAATACCGTATTCCTATGTCTCCCTCTTCACTTGACCTCTTCCTCTAGCCTGTTACATAATCATCTGTTGGATATATAAGGATAAACAAATGTCTGTTTATACAATACGCGTGCAATCATTACGAAAAGCCGGCCGAGAGTTCAAAGTAGCCCCGCGCGAACTTTCGGAGACTTTGGAGATTTCGATTCTTTTCCCGATTTCTCATTTTGCGTGTACGGGGTAGCGAAACAAATTCGTGTCCTCGCGTATCTACTCCTCAATGAAATATTTCTCGTACACGGACATAAAAAACGGTTAATCATGTCAAAAGTAATTGATGATTAGAAACCGTTTCGATTCAGTTTGACCTCCAAAGCGCATGAATCGTGAAGAATTGTTGAAATTCCGTGAACAACTTACAAATCCGTATCCACGACTCTTTTGGGTGTTGCGATCGGTAATGACGACAGCCTCCTCAATATCTCCAAACTGTTCAAAGTATTCGTGAAGTGTCTTGTCACTGGTGTGATATGGCAGACCACCAACGAAGATTTTTGTGAACATGGTGTCACGTGAACCTGGATAAAATATTACTGGTTTCTTTCGGTCTCTCTTTGATTTTAAGTGGAACCATATGTAAGGTTACACATACCGCTGCAGCTATTCTATCTCTTCCCGCTGTTTCCTACCATCATGTGACAATGCCACATAATGGTAAAGAATGGGAAGAAAAATGAAGAGCTAGAATGACGAAGAAAAAAAAGGAAAAAAGAAGGAAAGAAGAAACCAACCGACGACTGGTTCGGCGTTTGTTGACTGTGCCAAAGCTGCTGCTGCGTGTACCAATGGATCCTGGACTTGACCGTACATTGCTGGAAGCATTATTGCTGCTAAAGAGAACCAAAATTCATTCCGATCAAGGACATGATTTTGAAAACTTACTTCTGTGTTTTTCTAGTTGTAGATCTATTCAGAAGTTGATTTTTTGAAGCCAAAGTAGGTGTACTGGCCTGAAAAAAACTATGAGTTGGAGATTTGTATTTAGAAATACTATACAATAAGAAAAGAAGAACAAAACAATAATTTTCTTTCAATAAGGAACATGTTTAGAATGTGATTATGAAAAGTGAAACGTATAAAGAAAATTGAATGTTTGGGGGAAATTGAGAAGAGCACTTGGAAAATTTCAAACCTTCTGAAACTTTACACTTGACTGCCACTCACTCATCATCATCATTAAGAGATCACAAACCTTCTTCCTTTGAGACCACATAGATAATCAGAGATAGGATTCCGAGAAAAGACTAATACTATCTTCGAAAAACCTACAGATAAGATGGAAATGGATAAGAAAGAGCCGATCGGAAAAAGCGCGAGAGCAAAATCTATCGTTCTGTCTCCGGTGGAGGGAGCCTGTCAAAGTTTTGCTCTCCAAACAGAAGCCGACCGCCCGCCTGTCTCCTTGACGCAAAAATTGACTCGCTCTCTACACTCTGGCTTGGTCAATTTTTGCCATAATATTTCACAATGAGCCGATGGGCAAACAGACAGCAACACCTCAAGTATCGATTTGTGTCATGTTGATCCAGAAAATGTATGAATCGATGGCGATGGTCATGTGATTGCACAGGAAAATCAGGGGTGCTCAGGCAGGAGGCAATCCGACAAAAGCATAACATCAGAGGAGCTAAACTGACAACGAGTGGGTGGATGTGGCAAGAAGAAAGAAAGAGGGCTCAATCAAAGGATGAGACGAAGAGCAGTTGCTCCAGAAAAAATAAGAAGAAGATGGCGAAATGTTAGAAGAAATAAGCAATCGCTGATCGGGAACAACGAAAATGAAGTCATGATGCGGTGGAGACAAGTGAAAAACAATGGACGATAAATAAAAATAAGTGGATCTAATTCAGTTGAAATATGGGAAAACATTATACTGTACAGTTTTGTGTTGAGTAAGCGATCATCACTAGACTTGAAGACAGCAATGGAAATTAGCTCAAATTTCGCTTCTCGGCTCTTCCATCCATGCCTTCCAAAAATAGCATATAGAAACACATTTTGTTGCGTTGATACAAAAAACAAAAGGATACCGTCCACTCGATGTGCTAGAAATAAGACGTTCTCATGTTTGGACAATCCGAGAAAGGCATCGCAAACGGGAAAAACAGTGTGTGGGGCGGGGGGCTCTGAAGCTCAAGAAAACATTGCGAGCAAAAGAAACAAACTGATGCTTCTCCACTCGGAGGCTAGTCTTGTTTTTCGAAAATACAATTGCTTCAAATCTGTGCGTTTCGAGTATGGGAGACTTTACCGCCACTAGTCCCTCCATTCTCCACCACCGCCTGATTAAACAATTGGAGGACTTGGAAAGCAATTGTTGAACGACTCAAAAGAGCACTCTGAATATGGCGGTTCGCCACATTTTACACATTTTCATGAACAAAAAATGTTAAGGATTCTTCTGTGAAGAGCATAGCTACTTCATGAATTGCTATGTCAGCATTATTAATGAAAAGAGAAATAATAAACGATTTCCCAAGCAGTCATTCATATCAAACGATAGTACATAGACTATTATCGTGACTTGAACCATATCAGTAGCTAGCGGAAATTTTCACTTTTTTCTGTGTTATTTATGTCCGCCGAACTTTGAAGACCTAGAAGACACATGACTGGGTAGGAAGAATGAATTTAACCAAACCGTTTGTAACAAAATGATTGATTAAAACAGGAACCGGTGACAGGGAGGCGATAATATTATATAGTCTCAGAACACCTAATTATTTCTAACTTTGCTCAAACACTTTAGCTTCTTAACTACAGTAACCCGCTTACGGAAGACATCTCAAAATGAAAAACCTAATGAGTGAAAACGAACAAGCCAGTGCAGCATGTGGTGTCAGCTGAGTTCTTTCCGGATAGAAGGAAACCAGCAGGAGCAGAAAAAGAAGAAAAAATAGAGGAGGTAGCAAAAATATATTTCGAGTGAAAAGAAAACTGGTCTTAAAGGAGGTTGGTTCATCGCCGAAAACAAATAGGCAAAGAGCCAATGAAAAAGTGCGAGCGAGCCGTCGAGAATGGACGAAACATGAAACTTTCTCGGAGGACCCGAAACACGGACTATCCTCATATACCGTTTTCTTCACAGTCGTCGCGCAAAAAACAACGCCATCAGCGTGCCTCTTTTTCCCCTTTGTAAGGACACACTGATGATGTCTTGGCCCATGTTTCTGATAACGGCAGATGCCAAACCTGCTGATGTAGTCGGAAAAAGAAATAAATAAAAAGCGCAAAGTCAATTATGATTACGCGTGTTTTCGGCGGTCTCATTCAGACATCTTCCTTTTCCGACGCATCGGTGAAAGTGACAGAATGATGGAGGAAAGTGAAAGAAATATGCTGGATAGTTTGAAAATGTTATAAACAGTTGACATCGTCGTCTGTTGGGTCGGATTTATTGAGATGATGGTCCTCTGTGAGCAGACGCACCAGATGCCTGCGCAGAATGAATGTCGTAAGAGGGAAGAGGATGGAGTGACATAAAGGATTCATAGGACTAACTGCTGCTAGTAGGCGAAGATTATCATTTCGCGAAACAGTAGTCTAATGCATAGATTAAGAGATGGTAGTCGAGGATAACATACATGTCAGATGAGGAACATCACTCCTGAACCAAAAACAAGCATAAACTGCCAAACAGTTTGGGATCCTAAGAAAATAACAACCAGAATCAGGAAAAACGAACAATACATTGTTACCGTATATCTATTTCCAAGAATTCGATTTCAGATAAAACGAATTATTTGAATTCAAAGACAAACGGAAAAGAAAGAAAATATGTTCCCCCTTTCGAATTGTCTCAATCCGAAGTGAATCCGAAAATGGAAATACATCGTTTCAATTGGCAACATCTCAACTCGCTTTTATCTCATTTCACCTCTTCTCCACAACATACTTCATTCTTTCCTCTCTTTCTCAATCACGTAAGACCTTCCTCAAAGAAATTCGATTTACTGCTCCTTTTGTGTATTCCTCACAATCCGAGAGTCAAAATACGACACCGTTTTACAATTCAGTGGACTAGGAAAAAAGGAGTCAATTGATATTATATGAGAAGAGGGATGATGTGGCTAATAGAAAGAAAATTGAGAACTGTAGGGTGAATTGGATATGGAGAAGTGGACGATGCGACGAATAGGGTGGTTGATTGCGTTTATTTTGGCACAAAGAGCAGCTAATTGAACAAAAGAACTGAGGAAAAGGATGACAAAGAGCGGGAAATATAGTTGGAATGGCTTGGAAGGAAAAATGAATAGTTATTGCTAGATGATATTTGAAACTAGAGATTGAAAACTGATTTTAGAAAAAAAGTTCCGAAAAAAAGTCAGAAAGCAAGGTTTTTGAATAACAATAAAAGTACAGATTTGTATACAAACATTATAACAGCGAGCGGGCAATTTCAGTTTTATTCACTCGCCGACGACAGGAAGTGAGAAGCCTACCGACTAACAATACACATAGTTAGGGATGAATGAGACCCGTCATTCATCCCTTTTGCCGCACGTTGTAAAGTGTCCAGGAATCGAATCCCGAGACTGAATTCCAGTGCTCTTCTCTTTTCTTTCCCTTTCTCTTCCCGCCGACCAGGCTCTCTGTGAGCGGGCGGGGAGGAAGGCAACTGTCGAGCAGCTGCTGACAACGTAAACACCATTCTTCAACAGGTCAGACCCTCCGCCACGACAAAATCGCTTTTGCTCTTTCCCTTCTCTCTTTTTCAAACGGGGACTATTCCATCGGGCTCATGCACAGTCGTGTTTATGCTCGCCGTGCAGTCCACCGATGGTTTGAGTACACAGATTAGGAGAATGACTGTAGAGGGGATAGGAATGAGTTTTGAAAATGTAATCGAGAAGAGTGATTCAGATATGAAAAATAAACAGTTATTGAACATTTGTAGCGAATGAAAATAGAGGTTACCAATTTCTTGTATGCGATTTCTTTCTAAAAAAGTCTCCACACAAGAATAAAAAATTGTGCTTTCATTATTTTCAAATAATCTAGATTTTGAACAATTCTTTGAAGTCATAGAACTATTCCTGCTGGTATTTTCAACAGTGTAAACAAAATTTGAAATTCTGGGAATTTCTGAGCTTGTGGTTGAAAGATCAATGCTAGATTTTTGAAAGATAGATTCACCTGACCTTTGCAATGTATATCTCAGAAAATAAAAAGATTCACACGCACGAGTCATGTGGAAAAGAAGCTCTTCTTTTCTTTGTCCACCTATTCTAATGCAGGTATACGTTTCACTGGATTGAACTGGAGAAGCAGTCCGTGGGAGTTCATTCGAAAGGACGTGGGACCGTCCAAAACCCGTCTTTTCTTTTTTCTTTTGTTTAGCTTCTCAAAATGTGACGAATAAAAGAACGACGTGCGCAAAAGAAGAGCCTTGCTGTCCGTCCGGTTGGATCTTCCTCTTCTCTTCAACAAATTCCACTATTCAATTCAATGAATTTCTGAGACGGCAGAAAAGATGAGTATGACAGACATATGGTTGCCAAATGACCTAAGTCTGCTAACTTGTCGATAGAAATTTTTTGATCTGCACATTTAATTGCAGATATGAAGTCAAGAAAATAAATAATGAAAACAAAACGAAAAGAATGATACTAAAAAGGTGCTAAACGTATGAATTGACATTTTGAAGTTGAAAATAGAAAGTGATGACGAATCGACAGAATTGTCGGCTTCCAACCGGGAAATGTTTATATAGAAAAAGCTGCCAATTTTCATTCCTTTCCGTTGCCCTCACCTACTGCTCTATTGTCAATTTTACAATAATTTGCCATTGTAGATTCTAAACATAATTTGCTGCTTCCTGTAAGAGACAACTTGAAACGAGACTCAGACAAAATACAACCAAACACAATAAAAGACTTTCGACTCTGGACCACATCAATTATTGAACATTGCGCTTTTTGGGAAGGTGAGGAGAAGAAAAGAATTTTCGAAAAACTCGGGTATAATTCAGTTGGCAATGAGAATAGTTGCGACTTTCCTTTTTCCTCTTTCTTTTTCAAACAGAAGCATATGGTGTAGGCTTAAAATCTTTGCAAAAGGATTATGAATGGTCCATATTGCATTGGAAAAAAGTGTCATATAAACTATCAACAAAATGGTCCGAGAGGAAGAAAAGAGGGGAAAGATCGAAATAAAATGTCAACTACATAGGATTAGGAATCCTGAGTCTGAATGCAGAGATTTTTATGACTGTTTCGAAAAAGTCATAAAGTCAGAGTAATTTTCCGTTTTCTTTTTGTAATAGAGCATCGAAATTGTGAAGAAGATGAAAGATGAATACGGCCAACTGGTGCGAATCCTAGTGATGTAATTTGATCGAAAGGTAAGGATATAGTAAAAGGTATTACAACGAGTTGGTGGCCTCACTGGTACAGAAAAGAGGACAAATGATCAGAGGGTCGATGCGAAAAAGTGTAATTTTACAACATTTTGCTCTGGCTGAGCATCCCCTCGGCGGCCGATGAAACTGTGGGTGAGTAGAAGAGAGAGAGAGAGAGGTGTTACAGGAGACCAACTGGTAGAACAGGGTGTCAGGTGATTTATGGGATGAGGAAAGAGGTCGGATGGAATATCGTCTCATATTTTAAAATGTGTTTTTTTAATGCCAGAAAGTTTGAGTGTCTCGATATTTCACAAAAATAAGTAATAAATTTGAATGAACTTGAGCTAGCAGTTTTCGAGAGTTTTTTTTTTGGAAAACACGAAGATGATAGTTTTTTTTTAATTTTGCAACAAATTTTCTTTAAACATGCCACCTCGGGATAAATAAACAGAAATGATTCATTTTATATTGATTTTTTAAAGAAAAAATGAAGCTTTGGGATTCATCACAAGAAATTTTATAAATCACTTCAAGATAGAAGAATTGAGTAACCGGAGTTCATGAACGTAAGTTGGTGTCTCCAGTATATTATCAATAATTCAGAAGAGAAGCTGCGTATAAAGGGAAATATATAATGTTGTGAACACTGGCCAGGTTCGAATTATTTTTACCACCTAACGAGCAGCACGTGGATAATTTGGGGTTGAATTTGTATAAGCCGGGACCAGAATCCCCCTCAAGCGATATTCGACCCCGTTATTATTATATATTTCTTGCTGGGAACTGAAATTTCAAGTTTGTCTCACACACCTTTCAAATTAATGAAATAAAAAAGATTTTTAAAAGCGTTGGCAGAACGGAAAGAGGGCATCGAAATATGAAAAATTCAGAAAATTGAATTTGCCAAAAGAACAAGAGAATATGAAAAAGAAAAATGTGATTGACAAATAGAGAGTTGGTCCGTGCTCCCCAGAGAGTTCACACTTCTCTGCATAACTAATTGCAATCCCAGTATTTTTTGGAATTGAAATTTTCGACATGCAATTATGTCTGTTGATTATAGTATTTGATTTCAACTCCTTGCGTGAGAGTTTTTTAGACGATGATCTCTCGTTAACTTTTTTATTAAAAATAAAGTATTTCAGAGGTTTGCGACTTTTCTACTTTTTTCATATTCAATTTTTTTTTACAAAGTTTAGGTATATGAAATAGAAATATACAAGAATGAACTAAAAGTAAAGTTTGAAGTGAAAAAAGGACCAACAATTGCCTCAGAAAGAGAAAAGTCCATTCTTTGCATTTGAAGTACATTCAATTAAATTTAATTGAAGATAGATCGCCCAGTCATAATTTGATCAGCTAAATGTAAATAAATTCACGATGAACATACACACCATTGAGACGACAAGTGCACTCTCCAAACTTGGACTTCACGCTCTTATGACTTTAGCGATTCCTGACATGAAGTGAAAGTTAACTCTCATTTCTAAGGATCGTACTTACTTTTGAGTATGAATAATTGATTGAGGATAAGTGAAACAATTTGCAAATTGGATGAGCGACCACCGCCTTTGTTAGCTCACGATCTAATTGTTTGTAAAGTGAATCCGTTTTGTGACAACGTGTCCAAAATGACACCTGGCTCTCTTCTCGGAGATATCATTTCTTTATTTTGTGTTTCTAACAGAGCAGATGATTTTGATAATTTTTGTAATTTTCTTGATTCCAAATCTGGTTTTCAAAGTGGAATGTGTAAGTTTTTGTGTTATTCAAATTAGATCAAAATTTATTTTTTTAAGCAAAACGAAACAAACTTTCTGAATGATTATGGGCATTATGCTGATAGTCGGATGAGAGCAATCGGTGAATATTTTAGTGATTTGATGGGTTGCGGAGCTGAAGGATGGTGTGCATTCAGATGGTGTGTTTTATCCTGACAATCATTGATCCCAATTATTTTATTTCAGTTGTCCCACGGAAAGACAGCACATGTCCAGAACCAATCAAGCACCTCGTCGTGTATACCCTAATCCTGTCTTTGGAAATGCTAGAAATCAGCAGAGAACCGGATCTTCTCGAGGAGGGTCAAGTATGAACCGGTACCCATATGTGAACCGTAATCCAGCAGTCCGCACAACAACAGCTGCATCTCTTCTGAAACAGTGTGCAAATGCATGTATGCCACAGTGTACGCCACGTTGTCTTCAGGTAAAACTTCCTTAATATTGGAAAAATTCGAAATCGTATTATCAATTTTTTCAGAGATACAATCAAATCGTAGCCTCGTTCATGAATTCCTTGACAGCAATCGATGTAATGGGACAACCGGTAAATGAAGAACCCCGGAAGGTATTTAGATATTTTCTAATTATGGAAAGCAATTGTTTCTCAGAACATTCGGTTTTCGCCGAAAAAGTCAATTGAGTGTCGTGATGAATGCATGCCTTATTGCACACCACAGTGTTTGGATGCTTATTCCACAGCTGAATTGAATTTAAAGCCCAAAGTCTGCAAAGCAGGTACATTGTCTGAAATTACCATTTGAAAAGAATATACGTGTTGTTTCAGTTTGTATGCCGGACTGCACTGAAGAATGTGTTACCGCTCCTCCACTTATGGTCCCCTGTATCTTTGATAACGTTTGTCATTGTCCTGCTGGGTAAGTTTTTTTCCCAGGAGCCCCCTTAAGTCTATTCCTGATTTTCAGTTACGTGAGATGCAGTGAAATGACATGTTGTATGAAATACAAAACTATGGCAGTCAGATATAGAAATAGAATGACATCAATGAGTTTCAGTGACGACGATGAGAATGAGCCCAAAGTTTGATCTAAGTTCTTGACCAGAAACACCTGTTTCTATTTTCAGAGCACTGGAAATGAAACATCAGTATACATGTCAGAGCTGAGAAATATGGGAGGAGGTGCACCTGCGGCGATTAAGTCAACGACTATCTCCATGAGAACGTTACCAAACAATAGTGAGCAATTTCAAAGACTTTTAAATTAAGTTTGATCTATGATTTTCAGGTTCCATCGTATACTACCCAGAACAAGGAAAAGCTGAAATTCTGAAAAATGACGGAAGTGTAGTTGTCGAAGTTATGGAATCCGCACAAGCCACGGAGCTCGACGATAAATAACTCATGCTTTATGTTTTTCTAATGTGTTCTCAATAACTCAAGTATGTACAAAGTACAGAATGAAAACGTTTATCATATAATTGAATTGGATGTGAATGTGCTAAGTACAAGACAATGTTCAAAAATTAACATTATTATGAAAACAAGAATCATCTTATGTTTCAAGTTAGGTGGCGTGAGTGTGTGAGATAACAATACATTTGAAATTCACAAAATGCACAGGGACAGGGGCAGAAGTTGAAGAAGAGAAAAGATAAGGGGGATGAATTACAGGGAGGAGCTATACACCATAAGGACAAGAAAGGAATGCTACGTTTCATCAGTATTTTGTATTGAAATGGTGATCATCACCATTCGGCAAAAAGATCGCGATCACGTTGACTACATAGTGGTCCACCGGTAGTGTCTTCTTCATAGTCATCGAAGTTTCCCGTGTCTCCTGGATGATACAATGTCGGAACGATTGGAGGCTGAAATTATTTTTATTTAGCAACAGGTTTTCATTTGAAATATAAAATTTATCTCACCTCAACTCGTAAATGGAGGGTGTCATCCCAGTTGACTTTCTCGAACCATTTGTGTTCTTTAACATCTTGAGTACCATTCTTCATACATCCAATACGTTGAGTTCTATCAACTTCCAGTAATTTTTTAACGAGATCTCTGAAAAATGAATCATTCTTCGCACATCTGTCACTTTAAAAACGATTACTTTGCGGCAAGATTGAAGCTTCTTGGGAATTTGAGCTTGTGCTCGATAATAGCGTCGTAGATTTCAGCGGTCGTCTTTCCACGGAATGGTGGTTTGCCAACCATCATCTCATAGATCAGGATACCGAGTGCCCACCAGTCGACACCTTTGTTGTGTCCTGTTCTGGCTAGTGACTCAGGTGCCAGATAGTCCGGAGTTCCACAAATTGTGTATGTCCTGAAACAATTATAAATTAGATCTTCGAGCAGTTGGAGCTAGTGGAAAAATGTATTTTGTTCTCATGACATGGACCTGTTGACCCCGGAAGCGAAGAGCAATGTTGCATCTTTTCTCGCTTTTTTTCTCACGGATCCCTACGTGTTTTGAGTTGCCCGAGATCTAAGAACATGTCAGGAAAAACAGACCAAAGAATTTTGATGTCACGTTATCCTAGACTCTTTTTCTAACTCTGATGAAATCTGGAATCATCAACAGATATTTTGATCGGAACCCCCGTGGAAGCAATAAATCGGAAGTTAGGATCTTGATGAACCCAGACTGATGACAGAGGAAAGGATACCGAGAGAGAGAAAGAGAAATATTTATAGAACCCATTTCCCTTCCGCCGATCACAATCAGATTTTTGAACCTCAATCTCTCTTAAAATTGGAACCAGATCTCAATTACTTGAAAAACACAATGGGCCAAACTTCAAAACATCACCCCCACAACCACCCACATTGACGAGTCGTATCACTCGTAACACTTGCTTCGTAAGATTATTTCAAATGGGTCTTGGTCATTTGTTGATAAATATATAGACACTCTACGATTTTCAAAGATCAAAATAATCAAGAGAGAAAATATAATTTCGAGAATTTTCAAAAACGCAGTTGCTGAGCAGACACCAAAATAAATAACCAACCTATCACGGAGTTCCTTAGCAAATCCAAAATCAGCCATTTTGATGTGGCCTTCTTTGCTAAGCATCAAGTTCTCTGGTTTTAAGTCTCGATAGACCTGAAAACGATAAACATCTATTTTCAGAGTTCTTGTTATGTTCTTCGACTTACGATTCCAAGAGAGTGGATGTACTCTAAAGCACAAACGATCTCTGACGCATAGAAGCGGGCCATCGAGTTTGAGAAGGATCTGAAAAGTGATAGATGAGGATGATAAATGATTGTACTATTTCAGGAGACTCGTCAAGTTAAACCCTCTTCTCCCATTTCAAAGGCTCTTCTTGCCACATTCAACTAATCCCCCCATCACTGACCTTGATGCTCTGAGATACGAGAACATTTCACCTCCTGGCACGAATTCCATAATCATATACAAGTTATTGCTGTCTTTTTCGCTGGCGTACCTAAAATATATATTTCAGTTTTCAAATCCTCATATAGTTTGTCGGTACATTTTTACAATGAATGGGTGTTTCAACTGTAGAAGAACTTTCTTCTCATTATGAACATGTTGGGTTTGACGCATGTCGACGACACGGCGAATGTTGAGAACTTTCAAAGCATAATGTGCTCCAGTAATTTTGTCCCTCGCTAATTCGACTCGTCCGAAGGTTCCTTTTCCTGAAAAAATGCCCTTTCAGATGATGTTTTCTTTAGTGGTGCTGTCCATCTCATGGGACACACCTATATCTTGTTCCCTTTTTCTTCAGATGTTTTACTCAATGGTCACTGGTCAAGAAAATGATAGTTTCGCCTTGACGCTCATTGATCAGATAAATGTTGCACAGAATGACGGGGATAGACCCTTTTCCTCCCATCACAACCCATCTTTTTCATCTTTTTTTCGTTGAGGTGGATAGCCATCTTGATATTAGTTGGATAGAGACTCCAATGCGCAGATGGATATTCTCGTGAGCATGTGAAAGAGATATTTTATAAAATTGATGTTTTTCACTACGATTGCCTGGGAGATATGTATTTGAAAGATTCAAAAGATACAATAAATGTCCCTCTTCTATTAAATAAAATTATATCGTTCAAATATACACTACAATAAAAAGCGCTATACACATTCGGTTTCCTACATTGTCATTTGCACACCATACTTGAGTTTAGCCAGTTTCTGTTTAGTTTCTCAAGAGGCTGTGAAACTGGAATAATAAAGTGAACAAAGCACACTTCTTTATCTTTTTTTGCCAAAAAGCATACAATTTTCTGTCAAGTCCTCAAATCTGACACACTCTCTCACACATTTATCAAAGTGGCCCCATCAAAATTTTGTGTGTGTCGCACATTACTTTTTTGCTCTTCTTTCGCCATCCGGAGCTGACGAGACGGCCCGGTTCCACATTACGGGAAAAAAATGGCGGATTTCTCATGGGAAATAAGAGAAATGGTGACAAAAGAGAGCTGCAGAAAGTTTTTTTTGTATTTTGCAGACTAAAGGCTTATGACTTGCTCGACATCAGCTGGTTTCGAATAGAAGGATAGAACACCGGATTCTGATTATTTCCAAGAAAGACAAAACACCATTCACATCCAAGGCAACAGGGCTTCAATTGGTTTTTGGTTACCAGACAAATACTAAAAATACTGCAAAAAGGAATCTGATTTAATGAATATTTGATCGGTCTATTTCGACTTCCAATTCCGGGTTCAACTCCTTTTTTCCTCCCGTCCATCAACTTTCTGACTAGTTTCGGGTTTCCATTCTCCGCTATACGATTGTCGCGCACGCGTGCTCGAGCAATGCGGTGGTGCCTTTAAATTGCAAAAAAAAAGGAAAACAGCACCATGCAAAAGAAAGGGTTCGTCCGGGCGGCAGCACTTATGAATTTTTTACGTGTACTACTTTTTGTATAGGTCTTTCTGTCTTTTTTGGTGTCTTTTTATTTCGGTTGACTGCCGTGTCTTATTGCAAACATTATAGATATATACATGTTCAATAAAGTGGAGGAGTACGACGGAACAATTTGTTTGACTCCTCCAATTACAGACACGTTTTTAACCGTTTCCTATGCCAGTGAAGAGCATTGCTTCTTCAATGTGGCCCTGGGAAAAGTGAGTGCTCGGAAGCAATGATTGAAACGTTACACTGCGTGTATTCTGTCGTCATCATTCTCTGTTCTTCTCGTATTAGTTTGCATCGCCGTTGCGAATATTTCCGTTTTTCATGTGCGTCGATATATTTCTGTGTTTCTTGATTTTGACCACAGAAGATATGAGATATGGGAGGACGACTGATTTGCAACTGGCAGGCAGCTGATTTGCGTCTTTTTGTCCCCACGGCGGAAACTGACAAAACTAAAACACATCATGTCAGTAAATCAAAAAGTCACTATTCTGATGTAATTTTAGGGTTTGAACAGAGGAGGAGAAGGAAGATTTTGTGTTGATGACATCTGATGACCGAATGGGTCCAACAATCAAAGAAAAAACAAGATTTTGCAACAGGACCCCGTTGGCTTTCAGTTTTTAGTTTTCAGTTTCGAAATTTCAGTGATCTATGGGGTCAGTTTGGATAGAACCCTAGAAACGAGGAAGACAACTATCAATCTTTCACTCACTTTTTGTTATTTCTTTACACCCCCTTTCGCTGTTTTCCTTGTTTTTTGTTCCTGGTGTCACTACACTTCATTATGAAGGATCATTTGATCTGCACTGCAAATTTACGCGTCGAAAAAATCGCTCGGAAGCTCGTTTGATTAATTTTCCTGGCTAGGCGGGTGTGAAGAACACAATGGTTTACGTCATACGGTAGCATTTCAACATGGTAAATATTGGTCTGAGTGGAGAAAAGAGAGAGAGGAGTGCGCTGAAGTTGAATACCGACACTAGGCTCTACGAACTATGTCTCTGCCAGTTGGTTGGCCTTGCATTCCATTCAATTGATACGCAAAAGGTTTTGTTAATCCTTAATCGCATCAAAAGGGAATTAAAGATGTTCGGAGTTTGGTTTTTAATGAAATAGACTCAATAAGAAAACTTAGTAGTGGGCATCTAAGATCAGCATTTAAATTTATCTTCAAAATATTTAGGCAGACAAGAAAACATTCAATTATAGACAAAACAACTCTGGAAATTTCTTAGTCATCCCTCCCATCACCCCCTCCTTGACTTTTCACCTTCTTCAAAATACATACTCAAGCTTCATTGAGTTCGCCCGCAATTGTGTTGAAAAAATCAGTTGTTTATATAACCGCGAGACTCAAGGCAAGAAGAAAAGACTAAGCGAGAGTTCGAAACCGTCTCACCCGATATTTGTCTTCTAAAACCTTGTAAACGATACAGAAAAAGTATTTCCCGATTAACTAGAATTATAAAATGATTCCAAGTGTATACAGAAATTTCAAAGTC
This sequence comes from Caenorhabditis latens, assembly GCA_002259235.3. Classification (NCBI taxonomy): domain Eukaryota; kingdom Metazoa; phylum Nematoda; class Chromadorea; order Rhabditida; family Rhabditidae; genus Caenorhabditis; species Caenorhabditis latens. The sequence goes on along the minus strand of CM056097.1, from coordinate 13,266,982 downwards.
TATCTCTACTATAGCCTCACTAATCACTCACCAATTGTTACAATGCGTTCCAACTGACTCAATGAGAAGGATTCACGCGTTGGCGTAATGCTCAATTTCATGTGAGTTTCCTCAGCGAGATCCTGAAAAATGACCGAATGACTTTGAGAATAAACGTGTACTTCGAGCACAACTTACATTTACTTGATTGTCTCCTCGACTATTGTTGTTGGTGTCAAATGTGAATGAAGCTGAACACTCATTTGAGCAACTTTCATCTTCAACTGATTCCACAGAAGATGTGGACGAAGACATCTAGAAAATAGAAATTGAATGATTATGTTATGCTATGATAAGAAGTGGCCACCAAGTGAACAAATGATTTAGGGGGCGTTTAAGAGGATAAGTCACACGATTTGGATCTACAAGCTTCTATGGGAAGATGAAATTCAAATTTCGCTTGCTTTAAAATCGTTTTGTGTGACATTCAGACAAAGAATTGGTATGACGTTTTTCATTAGTGGATGGGGCGGCGTATACCAAAAACCGAAATGGTCAAACTAGCAACTATGTTGTTGTATGTTTTATGTTGTGTACAAAAAACGAAAATAGATGCATAAGAAAAGAAGATGAAAGAATAAGAAGCAACTACTATGATAATACAAACAATGTTTTTGGGAAGAAACAATACTATCAGAAAGTAGCATGTAACATGAAAAAGGAGAAGAAGAAGAGGAATGATTCAGGAACTATACTGTGTACGGAACATAGAGCCAAGACAAAATGAAGAAAAAGAAGACGACAAGGAAACGGGAACCATATGAACCAATATGAAAAATCAAGTATAATGGAAGTCGTAACAGTAAACGAGAACAGAAAAGCCTGAGAAAACTACACATGAAGAATGGGCGTGGCGTCTGAAGGAGAAGAGGAGCAGTACGGCTCAGAGAGTGAGATCACTGCAGTGAGCAGAGCACCGCAGCAAGATAGGGGCGGAGGCTCAGAGCCTCGATGGTTTTCCCACCTTTTGCCACTGCCACCATCACTTTTCTGCTCGAATCGGGTAGGTACTGTTTGAGTGCACGTGAATGAAAAAAGAGAACACTCGCCCCGAGGTTTTTCGGAGAAAAGAGGAAACAATAAAAGAGAGGATAAAAGAATGGACGCGGAGTGAGAAGCGGAAAGAAACCGCGATTCGAGAATGTGAAGAAGAGGAAGAAAGCAAGAGAAAAAGCAGAAGTAGTCGTAGTTTTGCAGACCCTTTTTTATGGTGAAGACACCCCGGGAAGAGCGTATGTCTCTTTTGTTCCCAATGCTTGGATTACTAATTCTAGAGAAGGATTATTTTTTGTGTCTTTGGAAGAAGGAAGTGGAGGTAAAGCCAAGCCTATAGAATGCAGATTAGAATTTTTGATTTATGAATTATTTAGCTCTTTTGCTCTGCTTGCGAGTTCCTTTTATACGGCGTTGAAAAGAATGGTGAATGATAACTGATGTATGGTTGGATTAAATTTTGATTGAAAAATTTTTCTGTCTGCTACTTACTACTTTCCGAAACTGTTCGGATGACATAAATTGTTACATCATGCCACTAAATTCTGAATACTAATCAAGTTGTGAACTGTGAACTGAACTAGCACGCAAGTTTCACTGAATTCATGTGAAAGTATGTGACAGAAACTGATTTTTCCTGTATGTTTGTACTCCTATTGTGATTTTGATACTATTGAAACATAAACTGAGAAGTGAGAAAGTCGTTGAGCAAACTCTACTTTCGTTTATTCTGTTTATGACTACCATTGTACACTTGGAAGCGCAATGATACAAAACAGATGGTTCTGGTTGAATGGCAACAGATGAGAAATGATGGGAAACAGAAAAAGTCTTAGAACCTTCATGAAGTCAAACTCTATGTCTTGGCAAAAGATCAGATTGAGAATTAGGGGTCAGGAGCCAGATGTTTTTGAGAGAAACTGAAGAAAAAGTAAAAATTATTTCTCTATTTTTCATTTCAGTTTCAGCGGCCATTGATGAGAAATTGGCTTCGTTTTTGGCTTCTCAACCTCCCGACACCAATTTTAGCAAAACAGAAATGAATGCAATTCTTGTTGACCCGAACAACATGTACACAATTCGTACAAATGTAAATATATCCGAGAGTAGGAGGGTCTGAAAAGCTGGTTAGTCTGGTCCGAAAGGCAAAAGGTCGACTCGTGAAACGGGCGGAAAAAAGTTGTGTTTCCAATTCTATCACACAAGAAACAACGTAAAAGGAAGTAAGCAGGCGTTTTCAAAACGGAAAAGTAATTGAATTCCTCAGGAGAAGACTCCACTTTTAGCCTTGGACCAGAACCCAACAAAACGCAGCGCATCCAGTCGTAACAACAAAACAGACCCCCACTTTTATGCACAACACAAAAACCAAACCAGACTTTGGTTTTGCAGTCGATCCCAACCAATCCATCAGGTTTAGAATGGCAATTTTCTCGTTTTTTTCACCCTCACCCCGAATGCCAAGCCGTGAGAAAGAAATAATGACGCACGTTCAATCTTCCAATCTTCACATCAACCGCGCGATATATACAATGTATATACGGCCACTTTCGGGGAGAGATGAAAAATGAAAATTTGTATATTCGTACTATACAATTGAGTCCGAGAATATTGGTCTTGCAAAAACAAGAATGAGAATACAAGCCAAAAATTTTCGTTCGGAGTCGGAGTCTCATAGAGAAGAAAAAACAGAGGCAGGAAGCAGACCAACTAATTCTCCGATGGTTGTTTTTTGTGTTCCATATTTTATGTTCCAATTGTTGGAAATGGAGCACAAGTGACCGTTTTCCAAATTCTTCGAAATCGACAAGTTTAATGAAATGAAATGCGGGTTGAGCTGAAAATAGATAAACATCTGTCTAGCCAATCTTGACTTGACCTTGTTCGACGGGCCTTCAAGTAGTAGTAATCACGTCACTTCAAAACAAGGAAACCCAAGGTTGAAGAAAAACAAGAAATTCCAAGTCATACGTTTTATGCATGCTCCCGGTGTTTCCGCTAACACTAATTGGATACTAACTTTTACTGGAAACGTATGAAACAACTTACCCAACATGTAAACCACTTTCTCGCACGTTTCCATTTCATAATTGAATAGTATTGATAAATTGAATAAAAAAAGAAAAAGCGAATAGGTAAGAAGTTTCGGGAAATGAAAAAATAGAAGTAGGTTGCAATTTAGACCTAAATCTTTGGTTCGGGGCGTTGAGATGTGAAATCTCGCCCTTTTCAAATTTCATCGCGCATGATTTCAATCATGTATCAAATTTCAAAAAAAAGGACACCTCGTGGAAGGATACTATTGGAGCCTTTCTCTTTTTAGACCTCCTACACCGGAAAACTTACCAAACGTCGGAAAAAGAGACATAAGCGGAAAAGCCTCATTAGGCGTCTTGGAGATCGTTTTTGATGACTCAGGATAACCATCTTCTTGTTGGAAATGACATTTGTCTAGTGAATATATGTCGGTATGTGCACAGAGTATTCAGATGAGGAGAAGACAACTTTTTTCTTCTTCTTTCTCTATTTCAATTCGTTTAGAAAACCGGGAACGCCCTCTTCACTCATGTCTCTTTTCATGTTCATTTTTCGAAATTTTTTGAAATATATCCTATTGTATGGGTCCCAACGGACCATTTTGAGAACTTAACGATACACGCGACATACGCAAAAGCACTGAAAACAAACTGCACTTCCAAAAATGAAGGGAGGTCAGAAACCGGGTGTGCTAATGCAATATGTTTCTCTGTCTAATACTTTTGGGATTTGAAGACGAAAACTTTTAACAACGACCGGAACCATGATGATTGATAGGAAAAAGCACGGGATTAACGGAATCACTCTGCTAAGATTGCTCTCGTATTCCTTATGTAGCTTATAAGCTTAGAATTCATAAAAATTGAAGTTAGTTTTTCAGCAGTCAGTCAAAAAAATGTTGGGCTTGAAAAATAAATCTTTTTGTCACATTTTATCATTCAAAAAGTCTCAAGTCACAGTTGGATGGCGTCAAAATAAAATATAAAACATTGAAATGGGTGACTTTCTTGTTTGCATGTTTCTGCCGTTTTGAAACGCATTTCAATTCAAAATTCAGGAAATTTCACTCTTTCATTAGTTTTGTAGCACTTCTATGACCCATTTGTAGTGCAGGTGAAGATTGTTACCACTAATCCGATCCGTTCGCAAGTCTATCTTGTAAAAAGCTATACTAGAGGGAAATGAGATGGGGGGGTTATTTATTATTCCATTGTGTGTAAGAAGTTGATTTCCTGCCGGGGGACTTTCACTTTCCTTCATTTCCTGGTATCCATTAACTTCAATGCACTAGCTTTGCATATCTCATTCGACATTGAGTACTTCAGTAGTACGTATTCATGACAGAACAAAAACCAATGCATAGCACTCAGAATAATTGTTGCAAATGAACTGTGAACCTCGTCATTGCGGAAATACTGGTTTCCGTTATTAAGAACCATATGGACCAAAAAAAAGAAAATGGGTTCAGAAATTGATGATCAAAGTATTTCGTTGTAGTTGTGTGAGGGAAAAGATTTGGGTGACTTAAAAACTCTTCCATCTGGAACATGAGTTCAATCAGCAGAAGTGTTGACAAAAAATTGTATCTTTTCCGAGAGGGGCTCAAACTCGTTATTGTTTTTCTTAACTAAAGTTTGATTTTCGAAGAAAAGACTCAAGATCAAAATACCGTTCGTCTGCAAAATGTTTGCAACGCGGGGGTCGCCGACCCAAGCAAACGGTTTTTTGATATTGAGCCTGTGACGTCAAAGCCTATTTCGGAGCTCACCTTTTTGTCAGAGAGAAATCGATGACTGATTGAGTTCTTGCAAATATGACAATATTTGTCAATCGGCTATTTTTTTGGTTTGACGACTGAAAGTGGAGAATTGGAGGAGAAGGATCAAAGTTGACGGAAGAAAGAATAGAAACGTAAAAAGCAATTAAAATGTGGACGAGATGAAATAAGAAAAAGCAAGAGGACAAAATTGAGTCCTCATAAAATTTAGTATTCAAAGGCAGATAATTGATGTGCAATTGGTGCATTATATGCTAATATCTCTTGAAACAAACTGGAAAATATGGGCAGATCGAAAAAATTTGAACGAAAGGGGTGAGAAAATCTCATGAAAGATCAGTTCTAGCGAATACACAATTTCAAACTACACTATTTCCGCGCCAACGCATTTTTTTCGACACTTTGAAAGTCTTTGAAGAAACAATTGAAGATTAACTGTGAGCGAAAAAAAAAACAAAAAAGACTGTTCAAGTTGAAAAGAATGCAAGAAGGAGGGCAAACATCCCAATGAGAATCAGAGGAAGCCGAGTGCAAAGAAAAGTCTTTGAAAGTGACGCGGGATGAGGTAGTTGGCCTAAAAACGTTCAATTTTTCTAACCCTCTTTTAGACTCATCTATATAAATTTCACAGCAATTTTCAAGTACCTTCTAATGAATGACCCGCTAGTTTTTGTGCCTTTTCACTCGGGAGCAAAGGTATCACTGATAGCTACAAATACATATTTGCTCAGACGCTTTGTCTTTCTCAGGAAGATCATTCAAACATAGGACACACCACCAAAGTCCTATCACTTTCAAGTCCACTTGTGTCAAATATATCTATTTCTAACTTGTATGATATTTACTTAACAAACATATCACACCACCCTGGTCAGAACAAGGCACAAAACCTTTGAAAGTTGTTGTCAGTTATCATTAGTACCTAGAATAGTACAGAAGATGAATGATCTCTCCGGAGGGAGAGAACCCATCAGAAAGATCTAATTGTCAGTGAACGAGGGATCTAACTACCTCGTAAACTCGGTCGAATCTTCTTTTTCCTGTCGGAACCGATGGGTATCAACAACTCGATATAATCTTCTCTTCTTTCTTGTGTTGTCTGTTCTTTGGGACGGTACAACAGTGCAAGAGGAACTTAACAACGGTTGAATAAAAAACATCTGATCCACAGTATGATAGAGGCGCGTATTGCTCAAAAGCTTCACAATGCACTAAAAGTTAAAGAAACTGCCACAACAAAACTGTTTGAAATTGAAGAACTGCAAAACGTTGAAGAAAATTAGGAAGCGAGTACGACAGTTCACAAAAACGTTAAAAGAGATGAATTCGTTGTTCCTTTTTATCATTTTGCCTCTGTAGTAAAAATCTCAAAAAGACCAGTCAATTTTCGAAGTTGGAGTAGATTGTTTTCATTAACTTTCGTTGATTGATAACAGAAACTATAATTTTTCTTCTGAATTGATTTGTAATTTTCTCTTGAGTAAAAATATTTATCAAATCACATACTACTACATTTCTTAATTATTCAATGAACTCAAAACCATAACTGTTAATAATTTCATCAAATACACATGACAAGACTCTTGAATTTTCAAATTCAAAAAGTGTTCTAAACAACTCGAAAACTGATTTTAGATCATTATGTGCTGCCGAATGATCATCTGGTCATGCACATTTCACGCTGCTTTTTTTTTTGTTGCTGCCGACGAAATTCAACAAGCACTCTCTCAGAAATTATCCATAAAAACAGGCGCGTGAAGCATCTTGGCAATCGGCTGCCGACATAAACTTGTGTTCTCATCAACCTGTAGGAAATTTCTCTGGCTAGAGCCAACAAAAGTCAAGATCAGCGAATCGGCGTGTGAAGAACTCTGTCTCTCATTAACTCTCCTCTTTTCCTTTTTATGTTTACGTCAGTCTTTCTCATCTCCTCTTCAACACTGATAATTGTGTGAACATCGAGCCATGGTGCCCAATTTGTTCAGTAAATATACAGGAAATGAGGCTGAACAACACATGGCGGTCACAGGCACTTTCGAATAGAAGATATGCTTGAAGGAAAATTTTCGGGATAAATTGGCTTACCTTGTTGTCGTCCAGAAAACCAAGATCGGAATAGAGATAGTTGCAAGTCGTCTTCAAAAAATGAAAAGGGTTGGGAATCATTGGAGATTGGTGAGAAAGATTGTATGAACACTTAGAGAGACGTTTTTCAATGGTTGGGAAGTTAAGGAAAAGTTCTTTGAAGGAAAGATTGAAAGTAACTGATAAGGGGGTTATTTCGAGAAACCAAGCTGTTTGAACAGTACCTTCCTTATCTAACAACATTTTGGAATTTCACAATTTTCCGCTGAACTGTGAGTAGTTTTTGTGATTTCTACAGTCTAACAACATTATAAACGTTAGAAATGAATTTACTTGAACGCTTGAATAAGTTTGAAATGTCGGGAACATAGAATGAAACTCAATAAAACGAATGACCAGAGGAATTGAAGCAGTAAAGAACGACCAGAACATTCTTCACTTCACCTACACAGCATCTTCTTCACCCTCCTTCATCTTTTACCTCATTTTTATTGTTCCACGAAGTACCCCGTAATTACTCTTCACTCCTCACCTCATTGCCCATAAAATGAAGCGTCTAACCTAATTGTCTGTGAAAACCTTGAGAGAAATGAGGAACGCACTAAGAAAGCAAAAAAGGGATTCGCTTGGCTCGAAACAAATTGAAAGTTCTCAAAGTAATATTTTTAATTAAAAAAAACCACTCTTGATATTTTATGTAATCAAATTTCATTTGAAATATATCATAATAACTAACCTTTACACATAAAATTTTCCAGAAGTATTCCATAGTAAAAAGAAGAATAGAAATGTGCGTGGGTGCTGCAGAAAAGTACGGACGAATAAAACAATAGATGACAGTTTGCTGTTTGAGGAAAAAAGATGTGTGGGTGGGTGGCATCGATGCCTTCGTGAGTTTATCGATGCGTCTGTGAATTTTTAGAAAAAATAACAGTTTATTCCTGATTTCAAAAAGAAGGGTCGTGGTATTTAACAATATAACGGAAATAAAGTCAAGAGAGATCAAAACTGAAAAACAATATAACATAGAAACTAGGAACTAATATGTTCATAGTTATCTATAAATTAAATATGTCCATAACTAACTTCCGGAAAGGGAACTGGGGAATATTCATTTGTAAAACCATAAATATAGTTCTCAACTGTGATGTCTTCTTATTGATAGCTTCAAACAATGACATCAATTTCCCGTATCTGGCAGGAGCATCCATTCGATATTTTGCTTGACAGTAGAGAAGAAGTTGTTTTCCATATAAATTAACTTGTTTGTTCAAGATAGTTTTAGAACTGTTGGAAATATCTTGATTAACTGAAAACGCAACAACATCAGAGTTCATATTAATCATATTAAAACTTTTTTTTAACTATCAAAGCATTTTGACAAACAGAAAAAAGGTACTTACCCGGATAACAGAAAAATATTAGATTCAACAAGCAATATTCTTCTCGGGTGATATCCAACTCGTATAATGTTTCCACTAAATCGGTACAAATTGAATCCAACATTTTGGGATTCTCTCGAAAAATAGATATCAGTTCATCGGGATAGATTGTTGTTCCTCCGGGGGTAATTAACATTCTCTGTCTTTCTTTTTTTGTTCTCCATAGTTCACCGAAATAAGTGAACTCCAAAGCTCTGTTGAGAAACAATACCTTCTTATCCTCCATCGACAAATTCCTAATGAAATCAAACTCTAATAAGAAAGTGATATGAGAGAAAATAGTCAAAAATGTCCATTCGTTGGATGTGGTGACCTGCCCTGGTACCTGAAAAATGAACGTTTTCATGTGCCGCATAACAAGATTTTCAGTGAGTATTTTACCTTTTCTATTTTTCTGACTCTTCTTGAACTTTTCAGTATACTTTCCAGATTTTCATCATCCAGCGAATAAAATGTTTTCAATTGCTTTTCTCTTTTTGAGTCCATAACAATCAACTTTTTTAAAATTGTAGTTATTTTTTTCATTTTTCTATTCTGTGAAGCTTTCCTCATTGCTTTTGTTAGTGGAGCGTCTCTACGCATTTCTATAGTTTTGCATTTTTGAAAACGGCAGAGTTTGCATTTCCGAATAAACGGAGTAGTTGTATAACAAGTTTGGACTTTCTGGCATTTGTAATTTTTCTCACTGACAGTTGATCGGTAGAAGAAAGTCTTGCATGAATGGCATACGCGCGCCTGAATTGAAACAGTGAGTAAACTAACAATTTCTTATTTATCGAAAAAAAAACCTACATTATAGTAGTATCCATAGGATGTGCCTTCTACACATACTTCACAGGGAGTCGGTTCATTTGTGGGCATAACAGTATTAACTATAGTTGAATTCATAAAGATTCTTCACAAAATTGGAATAGACTTATAATCCAAAAAGCGTCAAATTCAAAGAAATGAGATAAAAAGAGATCTCTGCGTCATAAAACACAAATTGTTTTATGTGAAGTATCTCACGATTTCATTATTGAACTCTTCGGCACAGATTAGATGTTTTGTTTTGGGAATATACCTTTTTGGCCAAGACACAAAATATTTGATGTATCAAGCACAAAACAGAACACACAAGACCAGATCAAGTGTTTAAAAAAGTGAGCTGTATACAAATAGGACATGTATTAGTCTTCGCCTTCAGCTTTTAATATTAACCGTGAAAAGTTCTGAGAAAAGAGAAAGAGAAAAGATTAGAATTAGTCATGATAATCTCGACATTATGCTTGGTGAGAAGGGAGGTCTAAAAATAATACCGTTAGATCTCATTTCATGCGTGAGTGCACAATAATCCCAATGGGAACATGTAACCTACTTTTTTTTCACAAAAAGATTAGGTTACTTGATATTGGGGAATTGAGACAGTTGCTGATTATTCAAAAGAATATAATCGAGTGAACTTGTGGGAAATAAAAGTTTAAAAGGTTGAAGAAAAGAATAGAATGAAGTCTAGTTCACTTGATTTGTGAGTCGTTTATTTCAGGTGTTTTCGAACATACGTTTGTCCGTGATAATGTTCTGTAAGTAACAGAAATAATGATGTTGTTCCCGTTTTTTGAAAAACGCGTGCTCGCAAGATTTGGCCGGTACCCAGTAATTTATAGGAACAAAGCATTTCATATATCCGTTCATTAAACGAGGGAAGTCTTTGGGTACGCGACTTTCAAACAATTTGAAAATTTGGTTCTACGCGCTATTAACTACGAAGAGTCTATTTCTGCCATCAAAACCGACTAAATGTCTCGGTTGTGAGCTTTCCAACTTTTCATATGGTGAATCATTTTCACATGGAATCCCAAATCGGCCGCGTATATCATCGTCTGGTTTTATATGTGCTCCCCAGTGGTTCAGCAAAAAAACGGTGAAATAATGAAATCATCTTTGTGTATACATTTTGCCGATTTGCAATTTGGTCAGAAAGCAACCATATAACAAGTTGGAAAGCTTATAACTTGGCAATGATATTTCGCCGAATTTGATGGCAGAAATAGACTCCCCGTAGTGGAAAGTACCTATTACTAAATTTAAAGATTGTTCGAAAGCCGCGTTTCCAAAAACTTCCATTGTAAGAGGCACTATCTGTAAGAGTGAGAATTTTTGTGTTGGGTCTTGGCAGAGTTGACAAAAGTTGTTTCATTACAAACTTTTTACCGCTTATGTCCTACTATGGTTGTCAGGGGCAATGATTACAAAACTGAAATTTTGTGCTACATGAATGTGTTTACTCCATTAAAAATGGTAAAGAGAAGTTAAACTCTGAAAAAAATCTCAAACGACTGTAATGTGAAATGTATCAACGTTTCTGTCAAGAAAAGAAGTGCTCTGATATCGGTTAAATTTTTGTACGAAAACTGTGGAAAGAGCATCTACTTTTACAGGTGAGCACTGATTACTGAAAACCAAAAGACCTAAGACATTAGGAACCAGAAGCGCTAATGGAACCGTTGAAGTCATAGAAAACTGCTACTCCAGGTTATGTACTTGAACTGTTGCGAATGATGGGTTAACTGTAATTTTAGACTCAAACTTGAGTAAGAAGTTCACTTTGTCAAAAATTTTCAAAATCCTTCCGATGTAAGTACTATTACTTTTTTTGTGAAGTTTCTCAAAACAATTTTTGTTGCATTTACTTGTAAACTTCTCGGATTTCCAATCCACCAGAAGAGTTCATATCACACTTTTCAGAATTTGGGAAATCGTCGTCCTCAACCAGCAAAGCAGAACGAATTCAACTCAAGACTTTTGGGAGTTTCTGGCGGACCATCAAATCGCTAATTAAATTCGCGCATTTTCGTGTTTTGAGTGCGTCCGCATCCTTGCGGGAAATACGATTTACATCGATCTCGACATAATTCGATTCAAGTTGTTGCACACGTCCCACTCCGACAAACACTGGAGAAGAGCACCACGACAAATGATCCAGCTTGTTTAACTTATGACTAAGTTTTCAATGAATAAGTCGAAATACAATTTGCAGTGTGAAAAAAAAGACAATGTGAGGAAATTCGGATAGAAAAAATATATCGGGATCCGATTTCTGCAAAATTACTAAGATTCATAACTTCATCAAGAATTTATCAGGCAAGCTAAGCGAAGACTCGTGACGTTTTTTGAAAGTATTATCTATTACCTCCAACACAAATCAATATATTTTCAGTCTCAAAATTAATTTCATTAAAATGATTTCAGATATGCATTTCCGACCAATTAAATAAGTACGGGAGAATCTTACAATTCCTTTGCCGGATTATTCAACATCCCTAATTTTCTGCGCACGTGTCGAGTGGAATGCGCCAAATGTTGTGCGTAGGTGTGCAACCGTCTGGTGTCTTTTTTGAGAGCCATGGTCCCCTCCCAAACAAACCAATTCACATTAATCCGATAAGTCTTGTTATATCTGTATCCAGAATAGCAGAAAAAGAAAATTGTTTTGGTTATTGTACATTTTTTTCCGGTATCACCAACGATTCATTCAACTCATTCTTTGCGGTATTCCAAAAAGACGGGAAACGGCAGATTGTAAGGCATGAATTGATGCTCATTAGCATGGGACTAGTCCTTACAAGACCTCAGCAACAAGCAAACTACTTAAGATTCCAAAATCTAGAAATTTCATTGACTTGTATTGCTTCCTAGGTAGAATTTTAAAGGCATCGAAGATTTTTTTTTCCAAAATTCATGAGAATTATTATCATGGTCTGTTTTTGAACTTTGAATGATTTTTCTTTCAGTAGAATTTATACTTCCTATTTAATAAAAACTCGTATTATATGTAACATTGTTAAACAGGAAAGATTTTCTACCCGTGTGGTACTTTAGATGACTTGGTTAACTTACAACTTACACTGTATTGATACATGCACTATAATTTTTCTGCTCTGCTAGTTCAAAAAAACTGAAAGCTTAAAACTGTTCTACTAATTTTTTCACCAGTTCTTGTGTTCTCGCATTTAATTCGACAATAACCAATAGTTATCACTAACAATCAACTTTTTGTATTGAACTTTTATTCTAGACAATGCAGGAAAAAGTACAGATTACAGACCTTTTTCTGTCGATTAAGGTAAGCTCGACCAAGTGAACACGCTGGCACTTCTATTGTCCCGATAGACATGTTCTATTCTTTTTTTGCTGATTGAAAAGTTTTTTGAGAAGTGGCTTAAAGTGCTTCTACACTTTTATTCAAAATTCTGAGTTCCTATAAAAGTTCGTTCTGAATTTTCATTATCTGTGCTTTGTGTTTAATTTGAATATTTCAATTGAGCTGTTTGTTTTTTCATGGTTGAAACTAACTGAGTTTCAATTAATTTTGTGATCAACTGTCGGATTGTGATAATATATTTTTTAGGGATCGGAACTCCTGTCTCCTTTTCCTGTTCCGGAGAATCCCACACAAGCTGTAGTTGACCAAATCCGCCCAGCCACCCAATAGAAAGCATCAGGGGGCGGAGTCAGAAGAGCTTCCAGTAGAGCCTTTCTTCACAGAACAACAGAATTTGAAGAAGCCGTGTGGTGGTGCTCCTCTACTCGTTAGTGCTCCTTGTTGTCTTGTTATCGTTCGCTCCCCAGCAGTTCGTTAAGAAGCAGCTGTCACAAGTTGCACCATGGAGGTTCATCATGCTCAGGCACCACCGACGACGGCGCCGTCGGAACATTCACTCACGTTCCCTTTCATCGGTGACTATTTATCGAGTGCTTCACTTTCAACTTCTGACTATGGATCTGATTGTTCAACGTTACCGATCGACAGATCTGGAAACCGTGAATTTTCCCCATCTGATGATTCTTCGATGTACGTATCCAGTATATTGCGGTTAGCATCAGAAGTTCCAACTGACTATGCATTCAATACAGATGAGAACATTGCAATGAAAGTGAGTTCATTTTTCAAACTTTTGTTTACTAAAGTTTTACTGAGTTGATGATTCAGGTAATCCTTTCGAATTATTTTTATTTAGTAATAATGTAGTAAGAAAACATGAAAACATGTTTGTATGAATTCGGAAAAATTATCTAACGAAATCTGTATGCGACTTTCGGAGAACTAAATTTTTCAGTTTTACAGTAAGGTTCCAGATAAAAAAGTCATTTACATATTATTTAAAAATTTTGTTCATAGTTTTTGTAGCCAATAGCCATTCCCAAAATTCTATGAAAACACCACGCTTTTTCACAAATGTAAAGCCAGCTCAGAATCTTGCTCACCGGAAGCGCCTTTGAATAGATACTAATTGTATACAATCCCAATACCCCATTGATAATACTACCGTAGTTGCAGCACGAAAACGTGATCGTCATCTGTACACAATGTCAACAGCAAATCCAAGACAAATTTTTCCTGAGTGTAGATGGAAGGTAAAAAATAATCTAATAACCACGATAAAAAACAAAACTAGTTTCAGACATTGGCATGAGAATTGTTTTCAATGTACGACATGCGAAAACCCACTCTCCAGCAAATGCTTCTACAAAGACATGAAGTTCTACTGTAAAACATGCTATTTTAGGTTAGTTGATTAATAATTAGCTGTTCCCAAGAGAACAAGACCCACGCTGCATTAAATGAATAGTCATCGCTTTGAGTAAAACGACAAAATAAAACTTCAAAACCACAAGTCTGTCACCAGTACTATTCATTTAAAAATGTTTGAGTCAGATTAGGATCTTCACCAAAAAACCTGAAAACCATACCACTATGGGGGATAACCGTATTATTGCATAATAAATCCTGAAATAACATGTGTAAGGAAGTGGTTAATGAGGTTGCACAGTTGCGCGCGAACGTGTGTTTTTCTAGGCAGCTGTCAGCTAGTCCCTCCAACCTGCTCCAATTATGTAATCTACAGTAGTCTCGTTCGTTGGTCTCACCCACCCCTATATTATCTGATTTGGTTTGGGGCGGTTATATGGTTATATTTCTTGCTCCTCTTTCCTCTTTCCTGGTTTCACTGCAAAACCGGTTAAATTGAATCAGTGCCAGTTTCGGTTTAGAAAACTTGGTTTATTCATAATTTTCCTTGGTGAAGAAACTCCAAAACTTTGATGTTGGATATTTCAAAAGAGAGAAGGAATCGATAGTTCAGAATGAAACACGGGCGCGTTAACTAAGTTATTCTTTATATGCTTTGTGCTCCACACATCCTAAACCAAATAAATCTGCGCGAATCCGTTTAAGCAAACGTGGATGTTGTGTGTCTATTCGTGTTCAGAAGCAAAAAGAAAAGAAAAGAAAATCGGAAGGATGCTGACCGAATTGTCTTTTAGAGAGACAAAAAAAAAGAGTTGAATTTCCCATATCTCAAGAGAAAAGAAGAACTTTTCTTTCTTGTCAGAAGCAACAAAAAACTTCAAAAGGGCATTTTTGAACATATAACTCTGATACAAAATAATCTGTTCTGGCTGACAGGCTGTTTTTACATTGCGACTCTTTGTCTTAGCAGTAGATAGTGTTACCGCCAAAAAGCAAAGAACAGTTGACTTTTGATTCCCCTATCGTCATACAAATTCAAGTGGTTGTTTGATAGACCCCCGCACATTTCTTCCGGTGACAGATGGTTTATCCGCGCGAGTCAAAAAAAAAGAAGAGCCGACATGTTGCGCGGTGTCGTATATACTGTAGATGTAGCCACTTATCTGTCCTTCAGACTCCCTATTTTTAAGAACACATGTCACAACAACCGCTTCCAGTTGCAGAGACTTCGGTCCCAAGTGTGCTTCGTGCGAACGTCTGATCCAGGCGACGGATTGGGTGAGAAGAGCGAGAAACTATGTCTATCATCTTGCGTGTTTTGCATGTAACCAATGTAAAAGGTGATTTGAAACCAGCAAAAAAATTTCGAGGAATAATTCCCTTCTTTTTGTAGACAATTGAGTACCGGGGAAGAGTATGCACTTCAAGAGGGAAATCTACTTTGTAAGCAACACTTCTTGGAACTTGTTGAAGGAGACAGTGGGGTTTCTAGTCAAAAGGCAAAAACGAAAAGAGTGAGAACAACTTTTGCTGATGATCAGTTGTCTGTCTTGCAGGTATGTGACGTATATATCAAATAAAGTACTAATGATATCTGTTCAGACATACTTTAATCGAGATAGTAATCCAGATGGAGCAGATTTGGAGAAAATTGCCACGATGACTGGTTTAAGCAAAAGGGTTACTCAAGTTTGGTTTCAGGTATTTAACTTCATTTAGAAAAGTCTGTATACGTCGTGTGTTCCAGAACTCTCGAGCGCGCCAGAAAAAGTGGCATCAGAAGTCTGAAGGAGATAATGAAGATAGCCAGAGATCTTCTGTTGGCCCTTTGAGCCCTGGACAAAAATCGGATAGCAGTAGTGAGATGATGTATCCGACATCAGTCACAACTAGGTATTCATAATAATTTTTGGTAGCTGAAATATAAAATTATTAATTGCAGTGTGGAAGATGCAATTCCAGAATCAGTCGTCATTTTATCTTCTCTACAATATGAATAAACTCGCTTTGAACACTCAACTCATCAACAATATCATTGCTTTTTCGGCTAACTTGCAGTTGTATTCCAATGGAAACTACGCTTGCTTTCATCATAATCAACTAGCATTTTCAATCATTTAGAATGTTTTTTTGATAAATTATTTCTGGTTTTTTCAATATTCACCTCTTTTCCTCAATGATTCAAATCTCCATGTCTTCTTTTCCGTACCAAGATCTCTCAACTTGATACCATGAACATATTCAAAGTGCATCCTATTGTCATTTACTTTGTTCAATTCAAGTACCTACCCTTTATTTCTTCCATACCATTTTTCTTCCATAATTTGCTTTTCTTACATGTTATATAACACACTCGATTCAATTACTCGTTGCTTAGTTTGAATAAACCTAACCATCTTTCAAAAGTGAACTGTATTGTCTAAACCTTATGGCCTTTCAGTCGCCAGTCTCGTCGTCTCAAGATGGCATAACCTGTTCATTCATAATGGCATATTCTCCTTGCCAACCATGTACACTTCAATTTCACACTTATTCACAACTACACAGTAAATTTTGTCTCATTTGGAAAGGTTTTTTTGAGTTGAGAGTATTGATCCTAAATTTTTTTGGAAATTTTAAAACAAGAAAACTTTTAGAACAAAGTTGTTTCAAACATGTTGTTCAAATTACAATAAGATCTATGTTTAAAATTTCTCATCATGATTTGTGAAAAACGGTATTTTTTTTAAACAGTTTGGAAACTGCATAATTTATATTAGTACCCCGAACATTTAATGAGTGGACCATCTCATTTTTTGAAATCGATACTTCAAATGCAACCACTTTTTATAGCATAATAGAATAATAGAAAGAAAAACACTAAAAATCTCGTTTTGTTTCACAGTGACCAGTTTCGAACTATGCTTAATTTGACCCTCTCGTGAATGGCATTCTTATACTTTTACATAAATTTCCCACTTGTTTTCTCTCTCGTCGCACTTCTATGATCAGATCCCTGTCATTTATTTTATTCGTCCCGTCTACCGTTTCCAATTTTTTCAACCACATTTGCGGCCTGGTCTGTTTTTTTTTTGCGACTGTAACCAAACAAAGCCTTGTATCTCTGTTTCTCTTCTTCTCCTACAGGCAATAAAGAAATAGGCGTTTTGTAATTAATTCCTTTCGGCTGTCGGTAATGTACTCTAAAAGAATGAAACGACAAGATTCACAGGCGAGCGAGAATCGCCGAAAAGTGCGAAACTTGCGGCAAAAAATTGAGTAAATTCAAGGTCATTCACGCTTGCATATTCACTGTAAAACGGTAGACCCCATAGAGAGACGATGTCGAGAAAGTACTATCTAAAAAAGACAATGTCCGGCGTGTCCTCCTTCTACTCAATTCAACGCCACCACTCTTGTCCTATGGACACATATTTTGAAAACGGGAACCGATAATATGGCATAGGAAGGTATCACTTAAAAAATGGAGTGGGAAGACACGCGTGAAGTTACAATACAATTACCTCAACGTCGGGTACTATATGACAGAAACAGGAAACAATGTTCCTGAATTTTTTCTCATAATTTCATATGACAGTTCAACGTTCTAAAATATATTTTGAGCTGTGAAATTATAAGTTTTAGTTTTTTTTGAAATAGTAAGTAGGTTTTTAATTCAACTAGTGGGTTAAAATTATCTTCATTGTTTGTGTACGGCAGATCAGAATTTAAATTCGAAAATGGAGTATAAAATTTTCAAAGCTCAACAGAAAATGAAGACACATGAAAATATTAATATGTCCTACTGTATCAACGGTTCTTATAAACTACCGTATTCCGTCTATTTCTAGACTAGCTTCTTTCAACCGTATCTATCGGCCAATGTTCTTATTAGTTCTAGTTTCATGTGGAAAGTTAGTTTAGCCTGATACTTGACTGTTCTCAAAACCTTCATGAAATAGAAAAGTGCATCCTACGCGAAATATTCTCATTAACCGGGACAGTACAATAGATCCCGAGACTAAACCAAATAAACCGTCTCTATCTGTCGGAAAACGGAGAGATAGCATTTTTTCATTTTATTTTGCATGACGATGTGACTGATTTTCATCTCATTAAGTTGGTCACCTTCTTTAGACTAAGGCGTCGTGTTGTATCAGCAATTTCGCAAAACCGCTTTATGATTTGACCTCTCATTTCGTTTTTGATTGTCTATGAAAATCATGTTGAAAAGCACCACCGACAGCTGCAACTGAGTCTCCACTTGGATGTTTACTCTTCTCATTTTCATCGGTACTTTTACGCAGAAGAAAACACGATTTCTGTTTTTACTTGTGATAGGAATTCATCGTGGGTGATTAGAAGTTAGAGGAAACGATTAGTTCTCATCGTCTGATCAACTCTTTTTCTCATCTCCACACATCAAATTTGGTTAGGCAAAATCAGAATCAGCATTAGAATCGCGCGGCATTTGAGAGCGACTGATTGATAAATTGACATCGAAAGCGACCTGTAGAACAGAACACATTGCAACGAAGAATACGTCAAAAGTTGTGAAGAGGTTGCCATACAAGGTAGGGGGGCAAAAGAAGAGGTGAAGAAGGCATCTAGAAGTGCACATGCAAATTGTCAACCAGTTTTCTAAATGTTGTTCGTATGTGTGGACCCATATACTATGTCTCATTCACTACTGTCTCTTTTAATTTTCGATGCTATCAAAACTTTGTCTTACATTTCATTTACCATTCCACTTCTCATCATCTTCATCATTTCTCACCTGTTTTTGTATATTCCATTTTCGATTCGATAGTGTCTATGAGTTGAGACAGTTGACACAATTGATCAGAATATTGTATTTAGAACTTTGATTGATTAGTGTCTCCAAATAAGATGATAGTTCTCAACCAGAGCACATGATCTAGATGTATTCGAGTTTTAGTTGGTTACAATCAATTTAAATTTAATCTTATCCAGTGGTATCACCGATATGGTTTTGATTTTCAAACAAGGAACTACTGTGTACTTGATAAACAAATGAAATCAAAGCCGCCCGCTAAAAAATAATACAAAGTTATTGTTTGTGATGACTAATATTAGAATAGGACGGGAAGAAGAAAACTCCACGAAACCTCCGCCCGACTCTTTGTTCTCCGTTATTCATCTTCATGTTTCAAATGTCTCTTCAACAACACACCTGACAACGTTCACCCTTACTGAAAAAAAATCATTTTTTGTTCTAGGATCCCACTTGACATTGGTGGGTGAGAGGTGAGGGGCAATCAAAAGTTGAAACATGTTCTCTCAACTAGGCTTTCACTCTTTTTTCTTACGTTCGATTACGGGGAGGTGGTGTGTGTACACCGTACGGGTCGTGATTAAATGAAATGGCAGAACTGACTGATTAAACCAAATTTTTGTGTTCTACGTTGATCAGTCCGGAGTAATTAGGTACTGTTTAGTTGATCTGATCATTATGCCTCTACTTGTTTATCATAATTTCTTTCACGTTGTTTTGACTTTATTTGGTTCTATTACCGTGTTTGTCCTAAGATGATGTTTGTTTCCGTAATGAAGTAGCCTAAATTTTATTGAAAGTATCTTTGTTGCCGATATTCACACTTTAAACAGTATCGAGATTTGATTCGATTTTTCTCCGCCACGAAGGTCAATTCACATTATTCCGAAGAACTAGATGATACTTAATTATCACTTCTATTTTCGACAGATTCTTTACCAGTCAAAATAACTTTTGTCGCGAGTCATGATTTTTCCACTTTGTTGTATTAATAGTATTGTTGAAACTATCATATTTTGCATTGTTGAACGTCTTTTTAAAGCAATTAAGCATGTTGGAATCTTCCAATTTGTTTACTGAAATCTAAATATTTATAGTTTTCATCACATATCCTCAATTTTCCTCGTTTCCCATCATGTTGTGTGTACAACTATGTAAAGTTCTAGTCATTTCATTCCACAAAACAGCCCAGCTTATAACAAAGACAACGGCAAAATTAGTGCTGCCTTTTTCGAATTTGCACACATGGCTTCTATTCAAATGCTGCTCAATCTATGCTTCTTGCTATTTTTTACTGTACAAACAGACTCATAGGCCAATTATCGGAGAGAGTCACATATTTGGAGAATTAATTTGTAATATTACGGCAGCGAGAACTGGATTCGAAATTTTTGTTTTTCGAATATTTTCCTTATGACCCTTTACTTTACTCTCATATTGGTGGCTCGAGGTTTTTTTCGCAATCAGCGAGAGAAGGAAAAATTCAGTGAATCAACAAAACGAAATAAGAGACGGTAGAAAATTGGAATAGTAAACATTTGAATGAATAGAATAGTGGATTGTTGCGAGAGACAGAAAAAATAGGTGCTCACGGGAAGAGCGCGCGAGGTTGAACTGTCTACCCGCACAGTGTGCTTTTAACTTGTCATTACCGAGAAAATGCATAATTTCCTCTCTCAACCTTACGCCTTTATTTCCGCCGACCTATGTAAATAATCTCGATGATTTTTTCTCTTATTGAGGCCTAAGTCGAGTCACAAGATTAAAAAATCAGACATTACTGTAACTAAGGTAGACCATGCCAATATTTTTAAACTTACTATTCTAAATACTCATTGAAACATTTGTTAAATTATTTTAACGACCCGTCAATTAAAGACAAATCAGCAGTAACTGCCATATTCTGCATGGTTGATTTGACGATTTTGAATGACCATACTTCTTGATATCCAATTTAAATGCTAAAACTGTAATAAAATGTCTCTTTTTCTTCTATTCACAGATTTTTTTAGTAAGAATCAACCTAGTTTTCACGGCTGGAGGGCCAAAACAATTCAAAACATCAACCCAGTAATTTCGAATCTCGCATAGAGGGTATACTATTTACCTACATTCTAAATATTTTCCATCTTCCACTTGACAGACATATTTTCGAAAGCAGCCATTTGTTGTTTGCAATTTATTTTTTTGAAGAAGCCGCCGATTAGGTAGGAACGCATGTTTCTTAGATTTAGAATTTCAATATATTTTTATGCGAGATAATTGGCAAGTGAGTGCTCAATTTCAGTTCTGCAGTCAAATTTCCCTCAATGTGCCTGAAAAGTTCCTATTTGTATTTTCTATTCAGACTTCTAACAAAGACGTGACTCAATGAATTTCGATGGCAAGAGTCGTTTTCTCATTTTCTCAATTTTTCTCCCAAACAGTTGCACAATTTGCCAACCACCAGCCGAGTATGCAAATAGAGGCGTCACGTAAGAGTTGAGTCAAGTCAGCCACGAGCCACCTAACTGAGGTTACTGTGCAGCATGTTCTTACTTTTTTCTTCATCTTCCACTCTCTGAGAATTGAAAAGACTATCTACCGCGCGAGCGACCCCTGAGCCTTGCCGTTTCTGAGTATCTCAAAAGTTCCCGTCTCCTCTCACCAAATGCTCTCAACTCGTTGCGTATAATTTCTGTGTTTATTGAGACTTTTCTTCGTCTTTTTGACTTGCTCACTTGCCTATATGTAAACGAACCACCGTTTTCAACCCCGATCTTTTCAAGTCAACATTTGCAGTTAGGGATAGGCAAGCCAAAAATATAGGTCTCATACAGTACGCCAAGAAAAACATATTCAACTTCAAAAATTATTGCTCCATATTCTGTTTTGTTGGAACATAGCTTGAAATACGAAATGATTTTTGTTTAGGTCATGGGAGCGTAAACCATCTGTCGACAATTTCTGTCTAATGAATAGTAATAGAAGAACAAACATACTGGTTCTAAGTATTGAATCATTTCTAAGCAATTCCATTTTTGAACATTTCGTAACAGTACGTTTTTCGAATATATTTGCGGCGGATTCCAGTAGTTCATTAATCTTGGTGTTCAAAATTTATATTGTTTCATTTATTAATATTTTATACGGAACCCAAATATTGAAAACATGGAATCTTTTAAAAGGAGTTTTTTTCTATTTTTTCTAACTCTTCTTGAGCAGTTGTCCTCATCATCTTATGTATCCCAAAAGCATTGCTGAGACAGCAACAGCTGCGCATTTTTCTTCAAAAAAACAACATGAATTTCTAACACATATGTCAAATGGATTTTCAATAAGAAAATGAAATCGACTACCATTAAGACGTTAGTGCTCCTACAACAATTAACAATGAGTCACAGGTAACAAAATCAATTAGACTAGTTTTGTTTGATTTTAACTACAACTTGAGAACGAACTGCTCGAGTTGTTGACTACGGTAATGCGTTTAACCAATAAACGAGAGGACCCCCAAAAGGGATTATGCAGTCAAGTGATAGAGTAAATGACCTCACCGCAATCATTTCGAATGAAAAATTCGATATTCAGTTGAATCTACCGACCTTCGATCAGGTCTTCGGTTACTTTGCATCTCTCCGAAATACTCAATTTTTGCCTCTTACTTTTTTCTTTTTCTTTTCACCATGTGTGTTAAGACACTTTACACATCAGCATACCTGACGAGGGGGTGAAAAACGAAAAGACAAGTGATGATCACTATGGGGGGTACTGAGAGATGTGTCGAAACAAAGATGAAATCAAAACTTGACGGGTGATAATTAGAGAACGCTATTCGTTTTCTACATTCATCTGACTTATCATACAGTTCTGCCCATGAAACGGTTTTAATCATCGTCCTTGTCAAATGGGTCTCAACTCGAGAATTGATCAATTAGGGCAAATTGAATACGCCGACGTATCAAATCAGTTGACAATGAAAGACAAAATAGTGACATTCCTTACTTGTAATTTTGTAACTTTCCATTACTTCATTGAGAAAATTCCAGTGTTAATGAAATTAATCATCTTGAGTGTCTTGGAAGACTTGCTACTTGAATAATCGGGAAATGCATACAGTCTCTGTGTGCACAATTCAACAGAAAACCACTGCATTATCAATCAAATCGAACTTTTGATTTTGATAGGATTTTGATAGGATTTTGAGCATCGTATAGTCACCACTTTCCCATCTGCTGAAATATTATTAAAGTTTTTGATTGACGATGACAAATCAATGCTGCTGTGAATTGAGAATTCTTCTATTTCACAATCTACAGGATGAATGGGCGGCTCTTTTGTTATTTTTGCTTAAAAACAGTTTCGTTCTGAAAATAGCCTCCCTCTTCATTGAATAGGGTTCTGCTTCTACCTCTTTACCTCACATTGTTGGCACGGTGAATAGGCAAATGAGGTGGAGCCGATGGTGCCCACGCGTCCATTTAGACCCCCCTCTTCATTTTTCTCCGCCATTCACCAACTTTTTTATTCATTTTTCCTTGGGACCACAACGACTACATACATGTCCACCACGACTTCATTGTGATTATTCATAGAGCCATTTGGCTTTTTGGGAGCAACGCAAACGGCATTCTTTCGCTTGCATAGGCAAATGTCGTATATCCAGCCATGGCAAGGGGTCTAGAAGCACCGTCGTTTCAAATCGACGCCATCTAATATGCATATTTGAACAACTGCGCGCCCCAGATCTAGCCGCCGCGATGCCTTTTGTTAAACATGAATCCCAGCCAGTGCCATGATGCCTGCTCTACAGTATTTGGCAATGTTCGGCTCGGAAACAGAAATGTGAGTGGAGATAATAGTTGTGAGGGGTGGAAAACGCGTTTCGAATTGCTCAACTCAAGTTTTGGCTCATGTGTCAATGCTCATTTCGTTAAGCTGATGACCTCTCGATCGCATCTGTTTCTCCATGTTTCATCCATACACAACTACCTTTTCCTCTTATCCCTTTCCGCCCTCCTTCTTTCCTATTCTTCGTCGCATTTTTTTTCCAACACAACAACACCCGAATCAACATTTTCTCCCAATCAATCACTCAATAAAATCCATCAAATCTTTTATAATCAAAAAATCCTGCATTTCGTCTTCAAGCCGCTTCCCAAGGTTTTCGTTGGCAGTTGTGTTGTCTGTCAACCTACGTAATTTCTTGAAGACTCGAATTCATGAGCCAAGTGGTGCTCAAAAGACTAGGTAATGAATGTGTAGTGTAATGGCCGGCTGCCTCATACACAAGATAGCATATCATCTTATCTTCAGGAAGTATTTCGCAGAATCCGTTTTGCATATCTCATTTTTTAAACTCTAAGAAAATTATTTAGGACCACCTACAAAATTTTTGGAAGCATAAGTCTAGAATATTCTCAACTACAACCCGAGAGAAAAAACTTTCAGAAAAATGAAATGTAAGTGACAAACACACTCGAAGCTACAGAACCAAACTTTCTTATCATATGCAAATTTGGCGTTTTTTAATACTCTAATGTGTTATTCAAAGCTTATCAGTCAATTCTCTTTATGATCTTATGCAATTGTGCAACAGCGAAGTTTTGAATCAAGGCAGGACTTGATGATTTGAAACTTTCAAGTTAATCAATATCTTGATTTTTCAATTGAATAATACTTTTCTTGTAATCGTGAGTATAAACATAGACTATACTTTAAACATTTCTAAAACTTCTTGTTTACTCAGTTTTCGATGGTCGAAAATTAGTCATTCCGATTTCATTTAACGTTTTTCACCTAAAGATTTTTCTGTTTTAAACAAAGTGGGTATGCGAACTTCACTTCATTTCTTCTAATTTTCCATCTCTCTCTCTCTCTCTCTTGCTCACTTTTTGCGTCGAAAGCTATCATAACAAGGATGAGACGAGCCGGAACGCGCCGCAAAGCAAAAATCGGATCAAATCATTAGGCGCATGCGACAATTGGCTGAAAAATACTAAGACAAGCTGTCTCATCCAAGCGGCTTGTGTGACATAGAGTTAGTTGCGAGTTAGTTGTGGCCGACTTCCACTAGAGAGTGACTGATTTTATGCCAATATTACAACTTCTAGGGTGGCTCATTTTCTTGAATCGCCGATGCAATCCCTCCGATCACCCTCGTCGGCAATGAGTGGCCCCCACGCGTTTTCGCTTGATCCATGCCGCTGATTTGCTCACATGAAACACATTCTTCATATTCTTTTCTCAATTGACGGAATATTACATTTTATTCATTTCAATCTCTATTCTCAATATTTTCAATCTCTTCTGCTCACTTTCTATATGTATAATTTTTTTCAATTCTATACAGTTTTGATTGATTTTACGTTCCGATCTTGAGATGCTTATTCATTCTTTTCCGTTTCTTAACTTTTATATTTTTCAGACATAATAAAGTCTCCGGTATACAACAATTCAACACATATCATCAATGCAAGAAAGATGAACAGTTTCGAAAACGCGTTTCAATTTTTAACCGAAGTATTTGGTAAGTATTTATTATTATCTTTTTGAACCTGCCTCATTTTCAAAAGTCTAGTCACAAATCAAATAGCTTGTCGTAATAATTCATCTCTGACTGATTTCGAGAGAAGAAAAAGAAAGCGACGGGTCGGAGGTGATGATCGATGTGCACCTAGGGAAACAATTGTTTCCCCTTTGAAAAAAATCTTTTTGAAAAAACAGAGCGTTTTGGGTATAACCAATAAAAAGATAACCAATTTCTGTAATGTACTTTCTATCAAAAATACAGTAATGGACAGAAATCAGACATTCTGAATTAAGGGTTTCAATAGGTTAGCAATAATTGAGTGTGATTATCAAAACACATTTTTGTTATCTTACCAATTTCCCCAATGATTCCTTGATCCCTCATCTTCTTGACAATCCAGTTTCTGTTCCTTGTAACATTTGTAAAAACTACATTCGCTTTTCGATCAGCTTCCTGATGCAATGCGAAACGAAAAAAAACTCTCTGCTGCGCGAATTTGATTGGCATCGTGAAAATGAGATAAAATGTTCAGATTGCCCGAGTAGGGCACAAGCAAAAAAGGGATAAATTGACTTGCGACTAGATGATGCACAATTCAGACTCGTACTCTTCATTTTTTCAGAAGCCAATGGTAGTTGCTTTGTCACAGAACGTGTCAGTCCATCTTTGTCGGGTGCCAGTAAACGGAAAAGTCGACCGGTGAAAAGGATTATCACTGAAGAAGAAGTAAGCCCTGGAGAAACAGAAGAAGTTGTAGAAGAAGTTAGTTTTTGCTATTTTTTTTAGATTTGTACAGAGTAAATGGTCTAGTAGTATGAAAAATTAGTACCTTTTCGAAAATATTCTTATACTGAATGCTTGTTCAAAACTTAAGGTCTTTGAAATGATTAAGCGGGTAGTATTCATTTTTTTAAAAGTCCCTAACCAAATGAAGACACAAGTCTAGGTCATTTTTTTCCATCTGGCCCTTCCGAATTCACTTTTCCATCCGGTCATCCATCCATTTGCTTTCTCAAGATTGAGCAACGGATTGAAAGTGTTGGATAATGCAATAAAGGGGTGACTAAAAAAGGAGAAGAGATGCGGGTATCGAGATAAGCAGATTCGGGAGTTGGCCCTTGTCTATGATGTCGGACAAATAGTAGGAAAAAAAGAAGAGCTATCTTAGTGTGTATTTGTTTCCTCAATTTTGGGTCCTTTTCTTTGTCAACTTTTTTTCTTATGACTCAGTTCCTTTTTTACTGTAATTCGTTTGAAACGAGTCAGTTTGGTTATTTGGGAATTTTCATGAATTCTGAAATGCTTTTCCAGTTATTTTCCTATTCAAGTTATTTTGGGAGACTCACTCCCAACATGATTAGTTAGCTGAAAATCAAAAACTCAAGTTTCTGGAAAAAGATGGTGGAGCGTTGTTGAAGGCAATCATGCTGCAATATTTTTCAATACGTATCATGACCCTCCGTCGCCGAGTAATTGAATAAGTAATGAGCCATCGTAGTTTTGGTGCTGAAGATGAGAAAAAATGGCGACGACGACGACAAAAAAAGAGAGATCCTTTGGGGGCAAAGACGACGATGGCGGTCCGTAGTCCGTTTGCGTGTGTATGAGTGAGACGACCCCAACTGAATGACTCGAGTTTTTTTCTAGCCCTTCCACATTTGCTTGTTTTTCACATCGTTCCATTCCATTCCCGTTAGTTCTCCGTTTTTTCAATTGCTTCAGATTTATACATAGAAGGGCGGGGGAATATTTTTTGCGCGTTCCGTTCTACTGCTCTTCGAGAAATCGGCCCGGCGCCCACCATTCCCTCTTCACCCATTTTAGAGCGCTTCTCCTTTTTTGTACATTTGGCTCCCCCTCTCAATGTTTTTTTGGGGCTCTGCTGGTAGCACCCACTCTGGCAGAGATTCCTCTCCATCCGTTTTTTTCGATGCAACAAATGTTGCATACATAAAACAGGAAAAAAGCGGAGGGAATTTGAAAAGTGAGAAGCTGCAAGTGTAGTAGCTCGTTTCTGTTTCTCATTGGGACCATCAAACGACTTCTCTTTTGTTTTCCTAACCCTCTTTTTTTCAATGTCATTCTCTTTTTGCAACACTATTTTCCCGTGCTCCGGTCATTTGTCGGCTCTTTTTTTCTCTGATCCCCAAAGATCTCATTTGCTGATTGAGAGATAAACAATCACTTTGTCAAGAATCAATGGTTAGATAAGAAAGAAGAAACATTGAGAAGGAAGGAAAAGCGAGAATATGCAAATAGTCATAAAAATGTTTTCTTTCCGCAGCACGATCATAAACTATTAAAAATTCGAACTTCCACGTAGGTATAACCCATGCAAAGCGGCAGTTTATTTTATCATTCATTTCATATTCATCTTACAAATCTTTGCCGCATTTATATGGTAGGTTTTTTCAAATTCTTTTCCATTGAACCTTCTGGCAGCCCATTTTTACAAATGAACTCTCAATTTCTAGTTCTGCAAATTCTGCAATAGAGATGTTCAATCAGAATGGAGTAGTCGAAATTTTGTTTTCCCCCAGAAAGTACATCCCGTTTCCAATTTTCTAGTCGTTTCTCGTTTTTCGAAATTTACCCCTCTGCAACCATTTTCTTCTCTTTTTTTGATTTATTCTATGTAGCTTTAGTGACTACTACTTTTCATCCTTCCTATACTTGGTTTTTTCTCAGTTTTTGAAAGTTGGAAAGTTGAACGGAGACAATGATTATAGACTTTTTATAAAAATATTGATTTTTTATTTATACTGTAATTGGCTTTCCAGGAAATTGAACAACCCCCGGAAGAAATAAAATGCCCAGCGATGGTGGATGGTGCAGAACCATTGATGGCGTCAATCAAACAACTTATCAGTGATGGATTACTTGATCAAGAACTACAGTGAGTTGAACATTGCAATTAGTTCATCATATAAAACCCTATTCACAGCGACGACTTTTTTGAAAACTGAAACTCGATCCCTTCCGGAAATTTACATTTGCATATTCAGAGGACTGCCCGTTTTTGGAATGTTCCTCCCCCCAAACAAAATCTTCTCTGGAGATCATAAAATGAAAAATATTTATTGTAGTGTAGATTTTATGATATAGGTGACTTCTTTATTAGTTCCAGAGAAGGGAAAACTTTCAAAATGCTAGGAGGCCAATTGTTTCTTGTCTTCTTCTACTGAAATTCAAATGTTCAAAAAACACTTTTCTGCAATGAAAAGATCGTCGCACTTTATCGTGCTTCCTGTCTTTCAAAGGTTTTTGTCCCGTATTTTTCTATTTTTTTTTGCAAATGTTGTTCTTTCTGCGATTGCTAATTAAATAAGCAGGAGCACACATAGACACCCATGGTTCGAAAACGTCCCTTCGAATGGCACCTCGCACTAATTAAACGGCTGTACATAATTTTTTTCCACTGATGTGTGTAGTGAAGTAGATTGAAAAAGACGGACGATAAAGAGCAAGGCGAGTAATCGAGTGAGAAATTATTTCAGCCATAAAGAATTTCTCCTCCCATGCATCAGCCATCCTTTCCCCACTATTACCCGGGAGTCTGTGTGTGTGCTGGGATGTGCATGAGTAGTGTTGTTATCCTTGACTTTCGATTCTCTCACTTGTGTACCCAGTATTTACCTGATGCACAATGTTACTTAATAGATTTATCTCTTCTTGAAAATAAGAAACACATGTTGTTTTTTGCTGTGTCCAATAGAGATTTTCAAATGAGATCCATCTGATATCGAGGGGGTATTCGGAGAGTCTTGGGGCGCTGATGAATATTCCAGTTCTGGTGAATCCACACTGCTCAACAATGCTTCTACGTTCACAAAATACTAATGATCCCCACTAAACACAATTTTTCTATTCAGTTCTTCAGAATATTCGGTTCCTTGAAAAATCGAAATTTGGACATTTTACCAAGGACGAATTCTCGGTCTCACAAAAAGTGCGTGGTTTGTCACCCATAAACGAGTAGTAATCCAAAAAAATAACAGTCCAGATGAGATAAAGAACTAGTTATGTGTGTCTGTTTTTTTTTCCGTCTCGCATCGTTCAAATTCACCGTTCCGTTTTTAGTAAATTTTTGTCACTCTCTATCCATCGGAAATTTAAAATTGGTTAGTTCTAGTGAAAGAGAAAAAGAGAGAAAGAAATAGATCAGTACTTCAATCTTCCGTCACTATAGGCAAAAAAAATCTGAAAATTTGTTATGTATGTTTTTTTCATAAAAGGTAATCGGATAAATGCAATTATTCAGGGTTTATTCATGACACTTTTTCATAGTCCTGTTCAAATCCTTCACGAACTCTGACATTCAATGTTTCCCAATTGTTTTATCGCCACTGTTCGCCGTTTCTTCACTTCTAATTAGAGGTTCCGATGGCATCGTAAGAAAAAACGGAATGCGTCTTCTTATTTCTTCCTCTCCTCCTTCTTTTTTTTCTAAATCAGATGCCATACATTTTGAATCGAGACCCATTCTGAATTCATGGATTCTTTCTCTTCTCACATTTCCTTCTTCTGACCCACTCTCGAATTGTCTCATTTTTTGCATTTTACTAGAACGACTAAATATAGCATCGAATTCCAAAAAGTGTATCTGGTATTAGTCGAACTAATAAGAATTTTGTGAAAAAAAAGTAATTACATTGAATTGGTTCTCTTCTATACTACAAGTTCCTTTTTACACTCTTTCTTATTCTTCAATTCATTCCAATTGCGGTCTAGGTGTGAAAGTGTCACATACTGGCGAAAGGCGAGTTCATCAAAAACCCGACAATTATGAAAATGTGGCCTCAAACATTATTTGGTCGTGACGCTGAAGTGAGGGAAGTGTCGAGAGAAAAGACCCTTGTGCCCCTCCGGAAAAAGAAGTGTCAAGAAGCATATTCTGGAGAAGATGAATAGTGGGCGTGAAATGCGAAATTCATAGAAAGTTGCATAAATGCTCACTGAGCATTGTATTGCGACAAAAAAACTCTTCCCTAAAACGACAATAAGTCAGTGAATTGGTGTGCGCCCAACTGGACATGGGGGCCCTCTCACCTTCATAATTGGTCCCTTCAGTTTTTTCGAACCATTGGAAAAGTTGGAATGAAAGAAGAAAAAAGCGTTTGTTGCATTTCATTTGTCACTTCCCTTCGTTTTTGTGTCCTCCGTGACTCGCGTTTCGTTTCGGAAATGAGTATTCTGCCAACAAGTCGAGTAGAGTCATTTCAAAGAAAAGATGTTGGTCACTGTTGACAAAAGTCAACAAACTCGCGCGCGCTTTTTTCAAATTTCTTTAGAAATTCTTTACTTACTACATCGAGCAATTAGAATTAGAAAGAACTGTCTCTACTGGTAATAAAATATTGACTTTTGTTACAACCCATCAATGTTTGAATTTGATGACATATTACGCAACCAGATTGACGAGAGCACTATTACAGTAACCACGGTTGAATGCATCGCATTGAACACATAATTTTGACTTTTAACTTTCGATATTTTATACCAGTCTACACAGGACTGCCCTCAATATTTTTTTGTATACGTGCGTATACCTATAAAGAGGATGCGCAGTATTCAACATCGACAAAAATTAATGCATCATAATGCACTCTATCCACAATGAACGCAACATGACTGCCTGAGGGTCACAGAAATGGAACTTACGTATATTGTTCACCACTTTGAAATTCATAAGAAACGAGATGTGACTTGCCGTTTTTTGTTGGTATATGTCATTCTTTCTTGGAAGTTATTCGTCAGAAAATGAATCGAAATCTGCTCACTATTCAAAATTGAATTATTGATTGAATTATAGCTATTCATATTTCAATTGAAGAACGTTTCTGAACAATTATTTTGTTTTTCAACTATGTTCCTATCCTCCGTTTTTTTAAATGTTCGGGTCAATTTTTGATCTCTCACCCATACCTGTTTTAAAATGATGTCAGTTACTTCTTGCTAGTTTTCAAAAATGTTGAAGGTTTCCTCCAAAGAGTCAGAAATCTGTTGCTGAGTTACACTTAAAATTATGCAAAACGTTGCCAAACTACTAGAGAATAAATATTTCAGAGCACGCATGCGTGATGATATATTCCGTTGGTTGATCTTTAGCTACAGTTTGTTTTCTAAAATTTCAGAGTTCTTGGAAAACTTTCAACTTGATTTCAAAAAAGAGTTTATGCCAAAAT
Organism: Caenorhabditis latens; assembly: GCA_002259235.3. NCBI lineage: Eukaryota > Metazoa > Nematoda > Chromadorea > Rhabditida > Rhabditidae > Caenorhabditis > Caenorhabditis latens. Next base: position 13,235,627 of record CM056097.1, on the reverse strand, counting down.
GTTTCGGTCCCGGGTCATTGAACTGTGTTTCCGTTTTTTTAGCATTAAGAATTTCCAAATGCACTTTCGGTAGACTGAATATTCTATTTATTGCTTCTGAAATTCACTAAAGAATTCCGTCCAGGTTCCCGTTTCTTTGTAGTTATTTTTTTGCTTTTGAATCGAACAGTGAAAAAAGAACAATAAAAGCAAAAATTTTAATTAAATTAGGAACATCAGGATGTGTTGTTTGACAAGCGCATACACATGATACAGATGATTTTAATAATATTAGTTTTATTTTCGCCCCGCTTTTCCTTTTTTCCCATTCTTCTCAATCACGCCCCTGGAACTTCTGTTCGTTATTGCAGAGAAGACGAAGGGAACACGTCAGACGAAGTATTCTCAAACGGCAACGGCGACGACATGGAGCAAGTCGGGAGTACTGAATTCTTACGGAGAGTTGCTGATATATTACAAGGGAATCCAGTGAATGGGTCATTGAATTCCAACTTTTTGCAACAACAGCTGGCAGCTTTTAAAGGTGAGTCATTTATAAAGTAGTGTTTCATTAGTCCTGCGATTTGCCTATCCACAGACATATCACCTATGTTAATATTTTCAGAAACAGTGGAATCTCCTCCCGCATCTACAAATGGGAACGGTTTACTAAGTTCAGTCACAACACCATTATCCCCATTATTCACATCATCAGATTCATTCAATTCACCGGAAAAACTTATACAAGCTATTATGACACCAAGCTTAGGGTTTTTGGGGACGAATGGTTTGGGTAAAGATTAAAAATTGTGATTTAAAGAGTCTATTGATAGTTTCAGGTGCTTCTAATACTGGTCTTCTATCTTCCCCTCTGATTGCTCCCAGTCCAACGCTTTTGCAGTCATTGATGAACACTCCAACTACCCCAACTGCTTCTTTGACTCCTAAAAAAGCAGAAAACCGGCCTCCAGTTGTTTCACAAACTTTAAAAGCTTCAAAGAGGAGGTTGTTTGACGACACTTCCCGAATTGAAGCAGCCAGCATGAGTGGAGATGATAGAATTGATATGAATGAGCTGGAAGCTTTTGCTCAGACATTCAAGAAACAGAGGATAAAGTTTGGCTTCACTCAAGGAGATGTTGGTGTTGCATTGGGAAAAAGATACGGGACAGACTTCTCTCAAACAACAATCTCAAGATTTGAAGCACTCAATCTGTCGTTTAAAAACATGTGTAAATTGAGACCTTTGTTGAAAGAATGGTTAACAGATGTGGAGATGGCCATTGAGGGAGGAGCTACAGTAACAGATCTCATTGATAAGAAAACACTTCATAACGGGAATCATCATCCGATTCATCATTCAGATGTAAGTTATCATTTTGACCTAGAAACAATCAGTAATGTATTGGATTTTCAGTCGCACGAGTCAATCCATTCCTCCATCTCCTCGGTCACCGCGAGCAGTCTCCTTAGCAGAGATCAACATGTGAAAAGAAGAAGAAAGAGGACAAATTTGGATATGAATCAACGAAATGCGTTAGACTCATTCTTCACATTAAATCCACGTCCAGATCATGACAAGATGACAGATATTGCCAACTCATTGGAATTGGACAGAGATGTTGTGAGAGTCTGGTTCTGTAATCGTCGCCAAAAAATGCGAAGAGTCGATGAACCAGCAGAGGGCGAGATGGTCACCCCATCTGTCAGCCCTGTGTTTCCTAACATCTCTTCCGTAAGTATACCCGGAAAAATTGTTATCATTCACAGACATGATTTTTTTCAGATGAGTGCGTTGGAGCAAATTCAAGAAGCAGCACGATTGGCTTCATGTCAAACTAGCAATGAAGACAGTGAGTTACCAAAACTCATGAATCAAATTAGAAATTATGATAATTCAGGTGACGGAACATCCGGAAGTCCCGAAGCTCAATCCAACGACGGTTGCTCAGATCTTTGAGCCCTGATGTATATTATTTCTTCCATCTTCAGAATTCCCAAAATAGTACCTCATCATCCTCTGTCGTTACGGTATTCTCGATCGTTCAAAGTTCCCTTCAACCTCTTGAACTTTTTTTCATCCCTCCAGATCCAAGCATAACATTTTTTGTATCGCACACATAATTTCTCGTTTCTCTCATTCCGGTTAACTTCTGATTTTCCCGGTTTTCAAAGTTTTTCAATAGCAGTATATTGCATTTGCAACCAATTGATTCGCTTTTCAAATACTATATGCTCAGGTTTTTTGCGTCTTTTGCATTTCTCTTAAAGAAAATAAATCAACACCCTCCGTCCCTGTCTTTTTGATACGTCCCTTAGAACTTTCTAGCATAATAAAACTATTTCGATGTGCTCTTTGAGCAGCTTCTCAGATGCGGTTAGTAACTCGATAATTCATGGTTTTCTCTGCCATTTTCTTTCTTTCTCTCTATAGTACAGCTTCTCCCATTTATACTAGTCATCCAAAACGGATCCCTCTCCCTGTTTGCTGCTGATTATATTGTCCTTCTCGTGAATTGCCTTTTTGTGTATTTGATTGTATCTTCCGGTGAGATTTTTAGGTTGTTTATCTCATTTTGGTGTTTCCCCCGATTTTCCTCTCCCTCAAATCCCAGTTTTATAAATTTTTACCTGATTTTTCCTGGTGCGTAGTTACAATAACTCGAATGTAAGTGCTCTTTTTGTTCAAGTCTCCCGGAGCTTTTTTCTTTTGATAGGGTCAATGTTTTTATGTAACTTTTCGAGAACAGTTTCTTATTCGCCTAAACTTTTCAATAAATATTGAACATTCACGTTTTGAGAATCGCAAGGAAAAATATTTAGAGCGACTTGTTTATTTTGATAACCGAAAGAGTGCTGAAATGTCCTATCGATAACATTGATAAGCTCAATAGATGTATACACCAATGTTTGGTCTGTCAAAACGGCACGAAATAAACCTGATAAAAGGAAACGTACAGTTCGATCACCTCATTTCGATAAACTTTTCGTTTCCCTCAAATCTTAAAGTTCTCTCAATTGCTTCAAAATATTATTGATTCGTGATCAAAATATTTTGAGAGTCAACGTGCATTTCGGAGAGGTCAGGTGTTCATTGAGCATTGCTGAGCCTTGTTTTTTGGTATCTTCTATATCATCGCTCAATCGCTAACCCCAACATTTTCGTTTATATCACGCATTTCAGGAACATCACTAGCCATGATATACCTGTTCTTATTAGCTCTTCTCTTACCATTGTCTCAAGTTGAAGCTGGTGCTGATTTGGATGTACCGACCAATGTGGCCAACAGGTACCAATTTTTAAATAAAGTTTTCATTTGATGAACTGTTGTTTTCAGATCAATGGCAGTCAAAGGACAGCTTTTCTGTGGAAGAAAGACATTTGAAGGAGCCAAAATTCGACTTTTCAGAGTGTACCAGCCAAACTCTGCAGACGGTATTGTTATTGTTCTTCTGTTGGGTTTTCAACATTATTTTCAGACATAGCTGATCTCCTTGATGTGAAAAACACTTTCATTACTGGAATGTTCCACGTTGAAGGAGATACTTCCAGGTATGGAGTCCTATTCTAACTTGGAATAGGGTTGTTTCTGTTTCAGATTCCCACGTACCAAAACAGAAATTCAACCTTACGTTACCATTCACCATAACTGCAACATGGACAACAAGGAGACGTCGAACGTTAGCAGACTGAGTTATAATCAATAAAATACAATTATGTTTCTTTTAGTATGGATACAAAAGAATTGGAGTCCGTCTTCCAGAGGATTATGTGACACTCGGAACAAAAGCCAGAAAGGTCTATGACTTTGGAAAACTCAATCTGGAATTGGAGTTCCCAGGAGAAGCCCACGACCTCAAATTTCAATTCGCTGATTGAATAACTCTTGTTCCATAGAATTTCATTTCAAATATTGTCTTGTCTGAGATCAGTAAAATATCTTATTTTCCCATAACATTCTCATTTGTTTTTGTTTTTGACCACCGGCACTCTGTTGTTCTGATTAAGAACTGAAATGCATCACGCATATCAGATCAGAAGAAAAAATATATGCGATTATGACAAATAAGCAGGCCATCTGGAGTGCGAAATCTCACGAAATTTTTTCCTGATCTTTGTTCACCGTTCGAAACTGTAAGTGTTCATTTTATGAGAAATGTTATTGCAAAAAGAAAAAATTGGTTTTTGAAAAGCGATCAGAGTGGACTGTAAAACCTTTTCTCATATTGTTGTGCTTTGTGTTTCGATTGTTTCAATATAGGATTTGCCGGATGTATATTCAATTGAACCAGGTGAGATTTTAATTTTAAAACTTCAATTTTTTAAAGTATGGTAAAATTAACTGAACTAACTGTTTCTAATTGGGATTCTCATTATTTAAAAGGTCTACCAATCAACTTTATAGCGCTCACTAACACAGTAAATTATCCAAGTAAGGAATTTTCAAAATTTGATTAGGAGATATTTTTGAAAACTCTGTATACAATTTTACTCGTACACAAGTTTATAGGTATTTTCGTTATCATAAAAAGTTTACCTCCGAAACTTTAAATTATTTACTGATATTCTAAATTATAACAGAAACAAAGACTATAATTTTTTTGTTACTTCTGCAAATTCCTGTGTCATATTAATTACACTACTCCATTATTAATTTTTTTAAAAGTTTCCTAAAAATAACATGTCTGGGACTAGAGCGAACAAGTTTTGCTGTAAAAAGTTTATGAATTGATGCTCTAATTTCCAGAAACATTTTTTACCCACAGTTTCTTTCGTTTCAATTTTCTCAACTTTCTTCCCCTCACTTTCAATTTGTTTCATTTTCCTGTCAGTTCTCAAACTAGAAAATGTGTCATTGCTTTTGAAATTGGAACAAACACTTTGTGCTTTCCTTAGAATCGTGTTGTTCTTCACTCCTCCCACTCCATCAACAGCTGCCCTGAGTAGCGATATTTTTTTCGCAAAAACTCGCAGGAGTAGCTAAAAACAAAAGTCACTGATCTGAATTCATCTTGAATTGCACACACTCTTTGACACGAAGCCACACCTGACTTTTACGATGTTTCCGACATTTGAGGCTAGCGGTTCTTGGCTCAATGCCAACGGATTCCCCTCGACAGTTGGTGTTGTTTTTGTTTTACCATCATCATCGTCATCATCATCATTGCAAATGTTCTGTTTGAAACGGGAGATCAACGGACCCCGTGAGAGATGAAAAACGAAAACGGATAGGTGTAAGAAAGATGAAGAAGAATCGACGACGTTTCGTGAGAAAAAACAACAAGCAACATCTGTCAAATTGTCACGCCATACCTATTTTTCATTTCCCATTCTTTAAATACATCCTACCGTTTTTGGGTATCGTCTTCCCACCTGCTGCATTTCTCTCACTCTGCAAAGAAATGAAAAAGAGATTGGAATGTATGGAAACTGTAGGTGTGTGATGTGTATTTTGTCACATCATATAGTTTGCAAGATCAATAGGAAGTCGAGACGAAGAAGGCAAAAAAACAACCACTTGTTAGGTTTACGATCACTTCTGAAACCATACATTTACGATTGCGCTTCAAAGGAAATCGGGTACTTTTGGAACATAAGTTCCGCATTCAATTCAAGTTGTGAACATTGCAATTATGTCTGTCAAAATAAATCGGAGAAAGCGTTCTTCCTTTTTACATCGTCATTGTAGAAATTACACTGCATGCGTTTGAAGAACACTTATATACTGTAGAAAGGTACAAAGTGTGATGGAAAAAAGTTCCTACTAAAGTATTGTCCCACTTTCCGGTATTCAAGTTCTTCTTGAAGAAAAAAAAAACAAACAAACATATGATACATGTCAATTACCACACTTAGATGCGTTCAAATCAAGTTTCGAATCGTATTAGTTTTCTCAGTTTACATGCATTTCCATGTTTTCTATGAGTGCCGATGTTTACCTCTAAGTACCAGTTCACGGCATCTGATTAAAACTTTCTGGTTAGCCGAGCACTTACAACTGGAACAATGTAGAACGCACATATTGGGAAAACACATGAGTACACGAGAAGTACTTCCTACTGTAACAATCTGGCATGGAATCGAAGATCAAACAGTTAGCTTTCTCTCTCTTTCTCAATATCATTCACTGTCGGTGTTTTTTAATCTACAAATTTGATCTCATTCAAAAATAATTTCAATAGTTTATTTTTCATCAAAAACCCGCCACCACGATCTTAACGGTCTATAACGTAGACTTTCTCCGACAAAAAGTGAAAATGCGTGATAGATGCCCTTGTATGATTTTCCTTATTGGCGCGTCAAAACACACAAAGATCTCGGTAGACAGACAGAAGATACCGTTTCGATAGAAATCGTCCTCCCCCCATCCCTCACGTCTTCTTCTTTGCTTTTGCCTTTGATGAATAAAAAGTGTCGAAATTCGGAATGGAAACAGAGTGAAACCTGTTTAAACCGCCGTGCGATGTTTAGAAGGCGGCTTGTACTATATCCCTCGAATCCTTACCAGAATGCACTTTCACCTTTTCGAATCTAGGATAAAAAAAAAGATGTTGAAGATGTCGCAGTAGTCCTCGCTTCATCTACCTCTCGAAAAATGTCATCTCAACCGGAGAAGATGTTGTGTGTGGTCGATTGTTGTGACACTCCTCGCTTTCAACAGTTTCATGATCCGAAACTTTCGCTCATCGAATTCACGGATTCATTGTCTCTTCTTCTTTTCACTGTAGAAAGGCCGTATGTCTGCGGTGTCTTGCACTCATCTTTTTCAAAAGTGTATCCATGTTTCGATCCACTCTCTCCCCTACCTCCCAGATTTTTCGTCCAATTCAAAGCAACCACGAACTAATAACAAATGCCCTACATGCCTCCGCGCTTTTCGTTTTTTTTTCGTCCCTCAGCGAGATAATCTACACTTTTGCTAACTTGCGGATCTGTCATTAGCCCATAGTTCGTTTTTTCATCTGAGGATGACAGTCATATCCATCACCGATTTGCAATAGCTGCAATAAATCACTTATCAGCGTATAGCCTAACTTCACTTTTAATTCAAACCATAACACAAGTCGTTCCCTGATCAGAAACCTTCTTTGTCAGTTTTATACTATTCTATTTGAACTTGGGTCATACTGATAGAACAGGAAATACTTTTCATTTTACCGTTATACAACAAGGACGGTTTCGTTCAAACCCAATGTCAAATTTGAAAGTCCTTGAAAACAAAACAACAGTAGTCCGGGTAATAGTTGCAATTAACCATCTGCATTGACGAAACCTGGGATGTTTCCATTTTCAAAAATATCCGACATCTGTGGTTCAGTTGACAGACGGAAATCTCGTTATGCTTTGTTGTTTGTTTTCTGCTTGATCGCTTGATTACTGTAAATCGGGGGTTTCAAGTTCAGTTTTATCTATCGAAGCATATGAAGACGTTCGTCTCGAAATGAAGTAATACGCATGGTTAACACGAAATCTTCAAGTATTTTCTTCTCCATTTCATCATTATGGGTTCGTTTAACTTTACACCCACGTTTTAGACACTTTTTTACCTCTCTCTGTTCAGAAACAGTCCGAACACCTGACTCATCCTTGTGTTGTAGTTCTCTGTTTTTTTAAAGCATACCCTCTTATTCCACCGTCAAGGTTGCGATGCCAAACATGTTTTATACCAAAATAAACAGTTTTCTTCAGAATTCTGCCGACATTCTGAAGGGTAACTCTGCCTGTGAAGTATTCGCATAACTATTTTTGAAAGAGGAGAAAAAACAAACAAAAGAGAGGTCGTGTCTCCAGACAAAACTCATAATTCATCAGGAGCCCTTTCTTCTAGGACATCTGTTTTTTTTTCTCCCTCTCCTCCTTATTATTTATCATCAAGACTGCAACAATGGGGGGATTTTTTGAAAGATATAACATCTACTCCATGTTGTATTATAATATGTGAAATTATTATAATTCTTATACCTTATCTATGATTCATCTATTGTATCAATGCAAACAAATCGTTTATATTTTTGCTGATCAAGCCTCTGTTTTTTTATTGTTATTTTTCTCAAATATTTTTCTCAAATATTTTTCAAGTTATCAATAGTTCCTTTTAATTTTATAACATCAAACACAAACAATCCCTTCTCCGATTCCTTTTCCTATAATTTAGTCCTTCGAAAACCGGTCAAAATATTTTGTTTTTCCGTATTTTTGATATTTCCATAATGCCAATTTCTTTTGTTTCTTCCTTGTCATGTTTTATTATTTCAAAAGTGTGTGGTTAATCACTACAAGGAAGCTAAAATTTGTAACTATTAAAATGTGAGCTCTAGTATAAAACCAGGTAAAAGTTTAAATTTCTTAAGATACCATATTCTGTTCTGTCATTTTTGACATATTTTGAACCAATGATATTTTAGTAGTCACCTGATTATTCAATTGTTCTCAGCTTCTTTTGTTTATTTTTTCTCGCCGTCTTAAACTTGCAGCGCTTTTCGATCATCTTCACAATTTGTTATTGCTTCCTTACAAGGCTAAGTTCTTTCACCTTCCCTTGAACATTCTCATTTCCGGTAACCTGTTCGTCATTCCATCTTTCTCTTTGCCTACTGTTGTTTTTGCAAATATACTTTGTTGCGTCGTGGTTGATCCTTCTTCAACCTGTTGCGATTTGCTTTGCTTGCTAATTCAATCCATGTACGGTCGTATTTTTTTGTTTCCCCCCTCCGTTTTCCTATTTTCCTGAACATGACTGTACAGGGTTGAAGTCCCTGGAAAAATGCGCCCAAAACACAAATTTCACGTTCTGCGCGGGTTCTGTATGTGCGTGTGTGTGTTGCGTAATACTTCCACGCTCCAACTACCCCAGTGGATCAAGTTTTTTGTTGCTCCGATCTGCACCATATTATTTGTTTTCTGTAGCCACCGGCACAGGCGTGTTTGTCCTCTTTCTGACGTATATTCTGCCAATTGTGCACTGTTTGTTTCTTTTCCGGTATTCGTCTGGGAAGAGAGTTCTTTATCTCTCCCTCCGACACCCAACCTTTTTCCACGTTGTGGATGTTGATGCGCTAGATTTTTTTTCTATTTTCCATTCTTTGAAATGGTGAAATAACGGAGAAAAACACTCCAGGTGCGCGATGGAAAGATTGTTGCTCCATCGGAGAGCAATCCACGTAAGAGCGTTTCGAATTTTAGACGGGACCCGCGCTCATTGTTTAACTTTTGCCCTTGGCTCAGCAAACAAAACACCATTGTGCCATCACAACATGTCGAAAGTATTGGCTTACTGATTTCTGAGCTAGCACGCTAATTACAATTTAAAGCTAGAGACTACGGTAGATCAGCAGAAAAGGAAGACATTGTGTTTATTCGAAGGAAATTGATATCGAGAGTCCGAATTCAAGAAAATGCGAAAAACCCAAAAAAGAGTGTTGAATCGAAAACATAAAATCCGTTTTTGATCTTCTCATTCAAACTTCTATGACAATCGTTTCAAGTCATGACTCGCATCAAAACAAAATATTATGTGAAACATTATTCGTCTTGCCAAAAAAAACACAGAAAACAAAAAACATTTTCGTCGACACTTGTGAAACAATAAAGCGTTCTCATAACACACCCCCGCTGCCTGTGAATATTCAAATGTTTCTGCGATCTGTTCCGTCACCGAGTATGCTTTTGCAATTGATACTGTTTTTGTCGCTTGTCCTTCTGACTCATGTCGACCATTCCAATTCAGTTTCCTTGTTCGTTCGGGTTGACTGGACAAAACAAATCGAGCTTGTTTTTTCCCTTACTTTGTACACTTTTCATTTGTCTAAGAAATTTTCCAACTAGCCAGATATGTGTGATTCACCAGGTACACATTCCAATTGGATACAACCTAAGAATTTCTAGTGGGTGTCTAAAGAATCTATCATCCTCCTGTTTTGATAACTAACTACTGTATGTATCATCTCGAGAGACACCTCAGTGAAAGATTAGTTTGATTTATAGCTGGTCTCTCATTAACTATGTAAACGTACTGTATTTTTCCACTTGATGAGATGAGAGATAGGGTGCAAAAGGAATGTGTGTTATCTATTATGTCTTCGCAGATGTGGAAAAAACGACAGCATCTATGAAGAAGATGTTGGAACAAAAAAGTCTGTCGGAAATCAAATCCCTTTGAAACAAAAGGATGAATAAATGTAACATCCTGATATTTTGATCTGATCTGTCGTGATCATAAATCACTCTAAGATTTTTTGAATGGTTCCTAAATCCAAATCTGAGACAGATCGTCTCTCATAGTATTCTGTCCCACTTCGTTGTTCTCAAAATTGTGTTTTCCTATTTTGAACCAACTTGGTCTTCCTATTCAATCACTCGTAGGTACTCGTACCTCACCTCCAAAAATGACAAAACAACACATCGAATCTGCAATTTTTTTCGTTCGATTGCCCGATGTTCAACCTCATTTTATGTTTCCAAACCAGTTCCCAACATGAAAAACCCTTGTTATTTTTGTTGTTTGTGTTTCGAAAAAGTTTAACAACCTGATGGTATGACCGACCAATTGACAGTTTTTTTTTTCAAAAACGCTCGAAAAAAACCACTCGTTTTTTCACGTGATCATCATTATTCCCGCATACTTTTCCTTCTGTAAATCGAATAAAAATCGGCATACTGGTGACATTTGGAATTATCAATCAAAATCTGTAAAACAATCATAATAATTTTCCTTTGTCGAAATTATTGAAAGAGTTGTGTCGCAAAACAAATTGTAACGTTATCTGAAAACGACACTTTGTCGCCAAGTACAATGGTTGAAACCGGAAAAGCAAGGGTTATTTTCAAACTTCCAAAGTTCAGACATTTTAACTTATAAGGATACTGTAACAATAGATTCCAAAAATGATTGTACTTTGTGGCCACATTCAGATAGATATAGGTGCAGTTCTGTTGTAAATTATCCTTCCGTATACGTTCCGTGCTTCAAAAACTCATAGCTCTGATGGACCATCCAAACGTTTGTTATTCTTTTTTTCATATGTTTTTGCCATCCTGCACTCATTTTCCCAAGCCCTTTGTTTGTTTTTTGAGCATATGGAGCCTCAAGAAACGTTTCTAAAAAATCGGCCACAGATCATCACTACAGTAGGAATGAGTCAGTTCTTTTTGTAAACACTTGGGGTCCGTAAGCTACTCTTTCAAAACAGACTTTCTTTTCCGCTGCAACTAACTTCATTCTAGAACCACGAGGTTCCATGAGGTCTTTTCATTCCGAAATTCGATACTTGTTTGTTGCTTTCAATGCAATGTTTTCAAAATGTGAACCACTTGTGGCTAACTCACTGAGAGCACAAAGGCATGGAGGGCAGAACTGAAAAATATGCAGAGCTCATGATTTTTTTTGTTATCGCAACATTTAACCTGATCTTAGGCTAGCAACAAAAACATGTTTACTCGGAGTTTGTTTCACGTAGGTTAGATTTTTGTCATCTGAATAACAAACGGAAACTATTATGGTGCAGGTGAATATTTTAATTTAAGTCAAACATCAGTTCTGACCTCTGCTCCTTTAGAACAGAATCATCTTTAAATATTTATAAATCCATCAATTTTTAAAAATCAGATATCTTATCAGTTGTGATACATTGTAATTCTATCTTCTTCTGCTGATTTTTTTCATTGGTTCATCGAACATCTAGATCCAACACTAGTAAGATATCCGGTGAATCACTCTACTCGATCCAATTTCTTTTTTGTTTTTGAGAAAATGAGTGAATCCAGAATAGATTGAAAACATATAGTTACAGCTGTCAGATATCATCAATCTTTATCAGTCGGAGGACCTCAGAGGTTTTGTTCATATGTATGGAACGACCGCCCTCGGGTCCCTTTCTGCAACACGAAGCGTAGTATTACACTTTTTTACGTGAAATGTTGTTTGTTCCCAAGAACTCCAGGAGAAAAATAGAAAAGATAATTGGAAAAAGAAAAAAGAACAAATTTTCTAGCAAGTGTGATCCAATTGCACAATTAAATTTTGTTTTTTTTTCGAATTGTTGAACCTTCGATTCTGAAACTTTCTTCTTGGTGTTCGCCAGTCTTGTGAACTTTAAAACGAACAGACAATGATAAAAGTTGTCGTAATCTGTCTGAGATTAAGATGATGCAAAGTCAGAGGGGATTCCCACTTAATCCAATATAAAAGCAACAACTGAACACCTGAAAGGACGTGTTCGTTTTTGAAATATCATCTTCGCTGCTCACAAAGTTTCCTACTGTAGAAATAAGAATGTTTTTTTCGAAAAAAATCATTTATCGAATCTTGTAACTAGTCTGTGTTACAAGGTTCGGATACTGTAGTTCCCACTCATTTGCATACATCATCACTCCCAAGGGTTTTGACATCTCTGAATCTTCTTCACTTTTTTGAAAAACTTTTTCATTACATTTCCATTCTGTGATTTCAAAACACAGTTATTGGTATATCCAAACAGCAAATAATCTCCCAGCTCTATTCATCATTATTCAATATTCAAATTCATCATATCCTAGTCCAGTTCAAAAACAGTCATTTTATTTTTCATTTCCACTTTTCATTCTCCCCTCTTCTTCCTCTGTTTCCACTTGATTTTTTCCATGAGCACCACCACGTTGCTTGTTATGTTTGCTCACAACGCTACGCAGATCATTATCACTGTGGATGAACAAAAAAGCGGAGAAAAAGAAACGATGTGTGTTTTTACTTAGCTTTTTGTACTGTATACTGATAAGATGCAAATGTATGTGAATATGTTATGGCAAAACACACAAAAGTGTTGCAATGGTTTTCGAATGTGACATTTAGAGGGCAAATGTATATTCTACAGTAATATGTACATAACAAAACCGCAGTGCAATGCTCATTGAGCAATTCATATTGTTGGGCTATTTGACAGGAAACATGTAGGTTTTCTAAAAAACGGAAGCCAAGTTTTAAAGACATTGTGTCCTACATAGTACGAGTTGTTTTTGTGCTTTTGTGTATGTTTTTTCAATTCAATGCCCGACCCCTATAAATTTAAGTACATGGCTTCAGCGTGCTATTTTACGATCACGGCAATCATCGTAATCCTCATTCGACCGCGTATTCCAACATTCGATTCATTCCTCTGGGACATCACGCTTCCTAACATTTTTTTGATTGTTCCATTTGTCGGCCGTCCCTTTTTTCCTTTTTTGGACCTCTTGGACCACCGACTTTTGTCGGCTGCTGGAAAACTTGTCGTTCGACAAATTGAATAAAACGAAACGATGAGCACTTTCTACTGCTCCGGCTCACCGATGAGCCCATCAAGGACGGACACAAAAAGGGTTGTCCAGCATGGCGGAAGCGTCCTTTGAATGCATGACGCTGCTGAAAAGTGTTTTTGTGCGAAAAAAAAACGTTTCTTGTCCTTGTCCTTCTATCCCACTTCTTCCCATTTTTTGCTCAATTCTGGGTTGGTTCTTTTTGTTTCATTCATCCATGCATACATATTTTGGTTTTTGTGCACCAATATGTTTTTGGTCAACACGTCCAAATGCCGCTATTTTAGAGGCTCTCCAAATGTTTTTGTAGATGGAAAAGGACCCTTCACTCAAATGTTGCCAATTGTTCCGTTCTCTCTGTCTTGCATTTGAATGTGTCAAAATGACACTTGGTCAAGCCTAAAATATTTTTCAATTCTTCATTCTTCAAGACGCTCCCACTTCCTAACTTTTGTTTTTGAATGGACGACAATGACTTTCTGGTCGGAGCAAAGTTGCACAAAAGACAAAGCACAAAACATTGTTATTGCCAACATTTTGTATTTTCCAAAATTGTGGTTGTTAGGTTTAGTAGGATTTGATCTGCCGTAATACTACTACTGCTGCCACAACTTCTACTTCAACTTCCTATTTCATGAACACCAACACTACAGAAATGTATTCTTTGTTCAATTCAATGGTCTCTAACAACACAAACAACGAGATCATGTCGGATCAAATCCCGCTTACTTTACTCCAAATACCTCGATTTTTGTTCAAAACTTTTTTATTTATTAAAAAAATCACTCTTCATTCACTCACTGTTTTTTTTCGAAAGTTTTCACTACGGAAAGGAGAGTGTTCCAGGATTTGTTGTTCCGGCGTAAGCCTATTAATGTTACACGTCGTGTATTATGTACTTGTGTTTGATTTTTATAACTAGTTTTTTGAGGAAAAATATGTTGCAATTTCCTTTTTACATGTCATCCATTCCAACAATTTCCGCCTGTTTCCGTTCTACCACAACTTTCGAAGAAGTGAATTCGTTCCCAATATAGTCTTTGTGAAAATAATTGTTATTAATTAACTCATAAGTGTTGCAGTAAGTCAAATTTCTTGTCTGCTGCTCCTTGTTTTTTGATGACAGAAAAATACATTTTTGCAGTCCTAAATTAGCACCTATTCTATATAGGCAACATATTTTTGAAAGAAGCCATTTTATGATCTTCAAAAAAGATTCTACTACCTGCATGGCTAATATGTTTTGTGCTGAATGTTCAGTGCGGAGCCAAATCATTTGTGAATTTATTAGGTTTACCTGGTGCAAGTCTAGGTTATGCCATAAATCACCTATGTTGGTTCTGGTAATTCAATTTTTGATTCCCGCATAGATCGAGGAAGAAAAAGCCGAAACAAACTAGAACAACAATTGCTAGATTTTAGACTTTCGAAAATAACATTTCGTTTTTTGACACTTTTAACGACGCTCTATCTATCTTTTTATCCGTCTTCCTGCTCCACTTTGAGAACATTTTTGAAAATCTTCGAGCCTTTTTCAAGTGTTGACGAGCAAAAAATGTGCTTACATCCAGAAAAAAGTTTCTTGATCTTCAGCCGTTTCTTCTGACTAACAACACATAAAAAAGTAGAAGACGACAACGAAGAAGAAGGACGGAAAAGATGAAGAAGGCGGAAAAAAGAAACCCGGGTCCTCGGAGGGCAAAGGAAGGGGGACGGCTATGAATATTTAACGAAGTTGCGACAACGAAAACACAGTGCTTTTCAAGGTCTCTCCTGTTTTTTATAGATCTAGAAATAGGCTGGAAATGTCTCAGACTATTCTTGTTTCATTCGAAAAGAAGGAGTCGACGAATGACCAATTGAAGTATTGGATCCTTTGTCGTTAAACTCAAAGTGATACCTCAGGGTTACTCCTTCATAGTTTTTTTCTCTCCGTGATTCCTGCCCTTCCTTGACTTATTCAAATATATTTATGAATACCAATTCATTTAGAATTTCTATTCAGAATATCTCCAAACATCACATATCCTTCTCATTTATCATGGTCCCACCCCTTGCATCTTTTATTTAGAACACTCAATCTTTTTCTGCTCTCTCTTTTTTTCGTCATTCTGTTTTTCATCCTCATAGTTAATCAAATGTTTTCAGGCAACACTGCAGCTCTACTGGCAACTTCCGTCAGTTGGTCAATCTCGGATGTGTAGCACGATGACACCAACAATGAATCAGAACATTCATGATAAGGCAACACTTCAGGTGGGTTACATGTGTAGTCAGACTGATTATCTTGAATTCTGAAACTGCTGAAAGAAAAGACTCCAAATCTGGAACATTTTTCCATTTGTGACATCTTGATGGGCTAACAAGGAAATTGTGCAGTGGGAATGAAGCAATTAGTTTTTTGATCACATCCATCAAAACATCTTAAGAAAAAGGAGAAGAAAATGAAGGTCAAGAAGCAATTGTGTTTTGAACTCATTTTCAGACGTCTCGCTTTTCCAATGAGCTCAGGTTCCTAAGAATATTTTCTCTCTCTCTTTGAACCTTTTCTATTGAGAAATGAGAAATTACTTCTAGATCATTCTGAAACATTTTGAGTCATATCACGCAACTTCACGTGTGCCTGTTTTTTATGCCAAGTTGACAATTTGTCAGGAAGGAGAGGAGCATAAAAAGTGTGTTGTTTGGCAAATGTTTGTTTGTATTTGCGTCGAGCACAGCAAGGCAAGTGTGTGTAGATGTTTGTATGTAATTGTGCTGCTTTGAATGCATTGGCAGGCCTCCACGAAGCAGCATCCCCCTTGCGGTCCCGTTTTTGAAAGTAAATAAATGCCTTTGCCGCAAAGGATAACACTTGAAAAAAACCACTCCTAACTACCAGAAAGCCGAAAAAACCTTCATGTTCTGTTCGTCGAAGCAAAGTGGATCGTTCCAAACATCTGTACGCCGAGAAGCATCAAGAGAAAAAGTTTGAAGACATAGAGGGCAAGAACTTGGAAATGAAGACGTAATTTTCACACATTCATTGGATGGGTTAAAAGGAAATAGAAAACATTGTAGTCACCCAAAATAAACTATGAGCTGAGAATATCTGCTGGTCGGTTAAGAATGTGAGCAAAGATCAACCTGAATCTAAACGCGGATTTTGTCATATTCATCAGGATACACCTGTACGATCATGGTTCCCGAAAATACTGGCAACGTTTCCTTTGTTATATTTTTCAATAACTTCCTCCTGTCATAATCAGCCGGACCCTGAAAATGAAAACAAGAAAACAATTAGCTCAGAATGGATTCTTTGAAAAACATGACAAATACAACACAATGTTGTGTTATAATATAAAAAAGTCCCACACTCAAGAGTTTTCCAACCAAAATGTTTATTTATAGATGGTTGCGCAATCCGCCTATTGTTTTGGCAAATACACTACAGTCTTGACGGGTTGGCAAACGAAATGTTACCTCTCTGATTTTTACCACTCATAAAGAATACAAACACTTGAGACCCTAGTTGAGTTGTAAGTAGAATAAACGTTTTCTAGAACCGTTTCCTTTTTTCGGATGTTGTTTTCATCGTTTCCCTCCTTTCAATCGGTTGTTCAAATCAACTTATTTGGGTTTCTGCCAACTGTTCCTCTTCTTCATCATCACGCACGAATCCTTCGTTAACTATGCTGCGTGGAGGTCTTCAACAGTTTCATGCATTCTATCGTAGTTTTTTCGGTGTAATTTCTCTTCTGCCCACTCTTTTACCCCCCGTCGTTGTTTTCGCCGAAACAGTAGGTGTTTTAAAAACGACCATATCATTTGGAACTATCTCTTCCTCCTTGCCACCTAGAGGATTATCTAGAATTTTTTACGGGCACGCCACTCTCCTAGACTAACTTTATTTCCCTGTTTTTTTTAAACACGAACCGATTTACAATCCTATTTCAAAAGTTCAATGATATTTTTGTCACGTTATGATTTGATACGTCTTGTACTTTACCGCATTTTTCATTTCACTTTTTACACTTGATAAGAAACTTTCTCAAGAACTGTATCACGTGATGTATTTGATATAGAATAAAAACACAGTAAAAGTGACAATGACGTAGAGGAAGTTCCATATAGTTAAGACTGTGTTTGCTTCTGAACACGACTATGATTGCATTAGATCAGTACTGTAACAAGCAGTGTGTAAGCCTGAAACTTCAAATCGTTGAATACAAATTGCCAACTTAGAAATGGAGAAAAAATCCAGAATATTTGCATAAAATAAATCGAAGTTGCTTGTTATCCTCCATCCGAAAGACCTACTATTATCATCAACCTGTCCGAATCAGTGACGCATATCCGATGATGTTTGCCAATACACATATCCGTTTGCGTGGTAGTTTTTTTTCTTCTCTTTTCTTTTTTCACGCGTAGCGACGCGACTGTAGACGGGCGTCGCCTAAGTACACGTAACACCTGAGCGGCGACGGATGAGGGCACACAGTTTCCGTCGTCCGCGTGGAAGTGCGAGGCTTCTGCGCGGAAAGGCAAGGGCGCGAGGCGCCTTTGCGTAGAAAAAGGAGACGGCAAAGAGTGAGTGAGTGCCCCCGAAAAAACCGGGTTCTGTGTTTCGAAATGTTTATTATTTTTTTCAAGAAAACTGGTCGTCCCATCTGTCGCGCACTCTGCAGCTACCTCATGTATTTGCCGCCTCCTCCCGGGCGCCACCCGCGCGGCGGCGCCTAGCGTAGGTACCTAGGCTTGCAACATTCCGATCCGATCACGTTGACGGCCGTGAGCATCTGTGCTTTTGCTTATTTTCACTTTTACCATCTCACTCCCTGTGAACCCAACTTTTTACCACATTCTGCTCTTTTCAGTTTCAGTCATTGACATGTTTCTGTTTCTTTGTCCTAAATTCATTTTTATGCTTTTTCCTGTCATTCCGTTACTTGCTGAGCTTCGTTTGCCTAGCTGGCGCCTCGTTGGTTTGCACGTCAAAGCAAGCATCAACAGTGTTATCTGTTTTTCTCACTGTATTATTCTAGACCCTAGTTTCAACGTATGTAATCAGTCTTTTTTCTGCAGAGAGGTAATAACGCAACATTTATGTCGTATTATCATCGTGCGATCTAAAATACTGAAGCGTTTTTCCACACTGATAATGATTGCACTTTGTTTTTTCGAGTATGTTTTGCCTCCAGGTCTATACGTCCTGACGGCGCGAAAACTGTCAGTCAACAGTAAGTGGTTCTAGGTTACGGTGCATTTTGCAAGCAGCACTATTCGATGCTGCGTTTTTTTTCCAGACACTCCTACTAAAAGCAGACCGACAATGGCAAGGGTTTAGTGTTTATTTTGTCGCAATATTTGCCAGATCGCACTGATTCACTTACGCAATCCGTGGACTTTTTCTCTTCAAAAAACGAGGTGAGATATGAAAGAACGCGGGGACAATACCAGAAGTGGCATTGTTTTTTCAAAAGTTTCCACGATTTCGCAAAGTACAATGAGTGATGTCATTTTTGTCAGTAACCCAGCTGTCGACTCTTTTGTGAAAACCGTCCAGGTGCATGTCTGTCGTGAAATTTCTGTCCTGACCTTGTCGCACACTTGTATTTTTCTTCTTTTGCTCTTTCTCTCCTACCATCAAAACTAGTGCTGATTCTCCCTCTAAAGTTTATCATTTTCTTGTAATCCTTCTGTAATCTTGTTAATCTTGCTAATCAAGTCCTACTAGGGAGCATTCTTTGAAAATACACCGAAAATAGAACAAGTTCAAGATCTTTGTAGATAATAGATGTTTTGCGGCGCCCGTGTCTAATTACTCAATTTTCTTTCCAATTTTTTTGTTCGCTTGTAAGCCACTCAATTGGCGTGTTCTTCGTCTCTCATTCTCACCTTGCTTTTCCAAGTAGCGAACATCGGCGAAATGAGATAAATTGAAGGATGAAGTGGGGGGTGGCGACCAACAGAAGTTGTTTTCCTTGAGGACTTGAGATAAACATCTTACTCAGGAACAACCAGATATCATTGCAAAAAAGACATGTTCGCGAAGAAGAAAAAAACGAGGAACCCAAGAATTTGGTCCTCATTCATTTTTTTTGTAGACCTTGCCCTAGGCGTAATTAGTTTTTGGAACGACTAGGTCTACCATTTTTTTCTTTGTAAATGAGTTCAACTTCTAACTGAACTCTCTTTACCAGCGGACCCTCTTGTAGTTCCTAACAAATTTCGATCCCTCATAGAAAAACTTGTCAAAAAACATGACCATCTAAAGAGATGGAAACAAATTTTGCTCCTCCCGTCTTTCACCATTTTTTTCTCCCCCTTTCTTCAAAAAAACTTTTTTGTTCGTCTATTCTCTCTGTTTTGCGACCCATGCGTGAAATGGGCGTGGCCGTCGCGTCCATCAGGAGCACAACAATTCTCCTACTCCCGACTCCTTTTTTCCACATATGTGTTGTTCTCATTGTTATTTTTTCTCAGAACTTCTACTACACTTTTTCATTTTTTCATCCTTTCACTTCGTCTTCTTTTGGCTCTTCCTTGCCCCCACGTATTTTTTCTTTCGTTCTTCACTTGCTCTGTTTTCTGTATTCTGGATGCCATAGAGGGAAAACTAATGAATTAAATATTCATTGGAGAGGAAAAAAATGAGGAAGAGAGGAATGAGGTCCTTCCTACACACTCTGAGAAGTTCCTTATTTATTCGCAAAAATATATATCACTTTCTCACATCAACTCCATCATTCCCACTCCTCTTCTCTCTGAACTTCGATCCCAAACTGATAACAAGGTCCTGTTTTTGTCACAAGTTCAAGTGTTTTGACATGTTTTGGTTTGTTTTAAATACTGTTGTTCTATCACATGTTGCTAGTGTCATCAAACTTTCACTTAAAAGCTGCCAGTCTATTACCGTACCCCATTTTCTCCAAGTTACTCCTAATTCTGTTTCCGTGCTTACTATCTGCTGTTCCGGTTTTTCTTTTAATTGTCACTTTTTCTTGTGCTATTCTAGTATCTTTTTATTGGGGACAAAGTCCAGTTTACGGGGAAAAATAGGAGGGTCCTAACATTTGCTCTAGAATTTTCATTTACATATGTAAAAGGAAAGTGCCGAAATGAAATGGAAGGAAGAGGGCAAAAAAAGGCGAGGTGTTTGGGCAGGACAGGATCTGGGGCTGGTTGGTGGGACCATGTAGTCCGACCCCGGGCGGCCGGGGCTCATTTTTCCTGGCTCTCGCCCTATTTCCTTCCATCTGTTTTTGTGTGTTTGTTTTGCATTCAGTCAGGCATGTATGCACCCGCAGGCAAGCAATTTGAAACGTTGTGGCACACACAGCAAAAAAAACTCAACAGACCCCTAGGGGCCATCCATATCTGAAAAATAGGAGCGGACCACAAAAGACTGGGCGTCCTTGGTTTTTTCTTTCAATTCATATCAGAGAAGGAGTGTCCTTGTTGAAAAGGGCCTGGATTTCAGTGTCCCTTCCCAGAGTATTAGCAACATGAAAGAGAGCAGCTGCAAAAAATGACATGCTCGAATTGGGAATGTGGAATGCGTCTAATTTATATCTTCCAACATCCCAGGATAGCCTTTATCTCTTGTTTTGCTCCGGGCACGTCCACTTTTTCATTTGCTTGGATGTAGGGATTAGCCAACCACTCTATCATTAGAACCAAACAAAATTTCTTTCTTAATATGAATTGTGTCGGGATACGGTAGCCACTAAAACATCATCATATATTATTGCCACCAGGAAACCTCAAAATTGTGTTTTTGTTGTGTCTCTATTGTTGCAAAAGGAATAAAAGCCGATAGAACCCATGTTTTCTGTTTTTTGCTTCTATTTTTTCCAATTTCTCCTATCTCTCCCTCTTAGTCCTCGGGAATAAAAATTTTCATAGAAAGGAAATGACCACAGAATGTTTGAAAATTGAATTTGTTCCGCTCTACCAATCGGCTGTTTGGCCGTTTGAGTCCCAGCTTCCCGAAAAAAACGTTAAAGTTCTTTCTCAAGATGAAACATGCAAAGTGTTTTGGCGTTTTGCTTCTGAAAACGGATTTGAAAAAAAGAAGAAGAAGAAGTAAGAAGTGGAGGGAATTTTGAAATATGCATGATTTTTCCAGTGTGATGTCACACTGAATTTTGAGTCAAGACGAAAAAATGAAACTTTATCACTTCGTCAAAAACTTGATAAGAAGACGCAATTTTGAGCTGAAGATCATACCACATCACTTTTTTTGTATGCTCTGTTTCTGCACATTTTTCCGTGTGTGTCTGCCAAGTCCCGCCCATTTCGGCAAACTGTAGCAATAAGAGGTACTTGCTCAAAACAGAATAACACAACTCCCACCACCTCAACTTGCTCTTGCCGTGTTTCTTTCCGTGCTCTCATGCTCTCATTATCAGTTTTTATTACTCTCTGATTTATATTAATTGAGTATCTTTCTGAAACTCATCTCGTCATTCTTATTCTCTATCTTCGTGTATTACTCATTACCTCGATTCTTGTTATTGTTCATTCCCACCTACACTTTTTAATGAATACTGTATTTCAGATGGAATTGCTGGCGTCTACCATCCAGATGCCCTCGGCTTCGGACACAATCAACACAGATACAACATCTTCAATCTCATCACAACATTCCCCTGTTCAAACACCCCTGGCAACAGCTTCTTCAGACAGTTTTGAACGACCATCACTCTCATACAAAGATCTTATCATTGAAGCAATTGACAGGAGTCCGGAAAAACGGTTGAAGCTTAATGAAATCTACCAGGTATGTTTTGTTACAAGATATTTAGGGAATGTTAAATTGTATTTTGGAAATTCAATCCATTTCTGCGTTTTCATTCAAACTCTAGTAGGTGCATTTCGATCTCTAGACATTTTGAGACATTCAATTCGTTCAGTAAGACTAAACTCCTCCCCGCTACGGAAAGCACATTTGTACTTTCCGCGGGAAAAAAATGAAAGACGTACAGCTGTGTTAGTGGCCCTAGATCTACTTTTTTGAGCATCAGTTGTTATTCAGTTTTCTGTTTTTGGGGGGCACTGAAAAAACATCAACTCGCAGTTAAACACACAAACACAAACACACAAGTTTGGCACAAATCCTTCAGTTTATTTTCCAATAAATCGAAAAACAAACACTCCGATTCAGGCGTTTTGAAACGAATCACAAGTTATTTGAGTGACTGGGCCAGAGCCCCGAGAGTTTTCTATGTCAAATATTATGCTCCGACTGGCAACCACAAAGTTTTTCTCTGCTCTATCGTTCCAAAAACCTCATGATTTTGAGGCTGTTTTTCTCTATATCAAATGTTTGTCGACTACAGTATGACAAAGTAGAGATAGAGCAAAAAAGTCGAAACCAAAAGAGAGTAGTTCAGAGTTCAGGGAACCACTTGTTTGCTTTTTCTTTCCGTCTATTCAAAGAGGAGAAAAAAAAACAAACAGTATTTGGCTGAATTGCCAAAATATTTTCGAGTCATATTTCTTTTCCTTTTTTGCCTGATGACTAATGTTTCCTCGCTCAATAAGTTTAACTTCAAAGTTTACACAAGATTTCAAAAAAGTGAGAAGGTTTTTTCCAGGTGATCCGATTGCTGCACCCATACTACCGACACCGACCAGATCAGTGGGGATGGCAAAACTCCATACGACACAATTTGAGTCTTCACGATTGCTTTGTCAAATTGCCACTCAAACAAACTTCTGCAAGTGGAGTTGTCGGTACGTGGATTTCCATGTTGTTATCACTTTCCATTGTTTTCATACACTTTTTATCAGAATACTTAAAAACGTAGAAACACGAGACACAATTAAAATAGAAGTGAGTACGACTACTATCATTTTTCTTCTTCCTCCTCCGATCATTCTTTTTTTGTTTCATGTGATTGTTTGAGAATGGTCTGATATCAGCCGTGGAAAATAGTGAAAAGGAATTACACGGTGTTACAAACATTGATATAGTGAAATAGTGAAAACTTCGAGTGCGGCGGCAAAACTAACAGATAGTGGAGAAAAGAAAGTATCTGCATATAAAACGATAAGTTAGTTCAGAAATCACTTCAACAGGTGAATTCGGATAGAGCTCAAAAACTTTCAAGTTCCGAGACAAGAAAGTAGAGGCAAGGGAAGCTTAAGAATAATTTATAAGTAGAGGGAAAGTACATAACAATTTTTATATGCACACCAGGTCATGCCGATATAATATGTTCTAGAGTTCAATTTAGACTTTTCCACATTTTCAATTTATTTTGAATGCAACAATAGAATTGGAAATAAACGTTGACCTTTCGTTAACTGCTTCAAGACAAAAACATGTTTTTAATTTGCGGCAGCTGCAATAGTCTCTTTTTGTGCTCTCTCTGCTCCCATCCATTTTCAGTGTGTTTGTGTCGTAAAGTAGATATGAGTATTGGTGCATATCCCTTTTTGTGATACTATTGCGTGTGTTATGCCCGAGGATGTGCTCCTTATGAATAGAAATGTTTTTTTGTGTTGTTCTCATTACCAGGAAGTACTGGAAGAGATAGAAATAAACGAGAGCGTATTTTTTGTAAGGGTGGGCCCTCTCAGTGTTTTCGCGTGGCGTGGCATGCTGGGTCGCAGAAAATTTTTTTTCTCTTCTTGGGCGGTCTGATGTTATGTTTGTTTACCAGTTTCGAGTGGCGCTCGATCTTGAATTCTAAGTTTCTTGGAGGCAGCAAAGCAACAAACAACCAGCAAAAAGAACTAGGGTGCGACACAAACACTTTGAGTGAGGAAGAAGTGGAAGGGGTCCTGAAAATGAGAGAAGAGTCAGTTTTCTTCTTATTCTCACCGATGTTGCAAGTAAGCATGAAGAAGCGGGTCGATTCATAATTCTTGTGAAACCCGAGCACCCGCAATAACATTAACAACTCGTTTTTTTCTTCCATCATCATTTTTTCTAGTTTGGTGTGCTTTAGTGTTTACTAGATGGGATGTAGAAGTAGGGAAAAGGAAAAAAAGGGGGTCAAAAGTCGGATCTTGCCATCAAAAACAGAGCACACTCGTCAGAATGACAAACATCATAATCTTTCCATTTAAAGTTTTTTCAGGACACTTCTGGACGGTTGTTCCTGAGCTCAGTGACAAGCAGACCTTAAGAAGGAGGAATCGTCAACAACCAAGAGCACTTGTAAAGAAGAGTGATGTAGGAAGAACAATTTCAAGAGATGAAAGAGGCAGTTCTGGAAGCGGAGAAACATCACCAAGTCCATCGAACCCGTCGATCAGTCCTCCGAGTGAAAACCCGAAACCACAGATGCCAGTACTCAACGTCCTGGAACTCCTTAGTGGAATGAATGACTACAAAGGAACGTTATTCCAGAACAACTACCGTTCCAGTAAGACATAAACAATAGAGTGTTTGATTCTATTTTTCTAAATTTTCAGATTTGATCCAAGACAACTCTGCAGTCAACGGGCTCCAGAATCTGCTTACCACCACACTTTTGCAGATCAACCCACAACTCGGAGCACTTCTTTCCCTGGCAAATCTGAACAATTTGACTCAAAATCAACTGCATATCGGCAGTCCGTCACTCTCACCCATAAAAGCCGAGAGCCAGTCTTTTCTTCTTCCTTAGGCACCAATTCTGAAATGATTGAAATAGTCTCCATTGCACCAACCTTTTTCTATGCGTCGATATTATTATTGTTGGTTGTGCTCCTAGTTTGCACATGCATTGATCTCGTGTTACCAACTCATCGTCTCATCGACTCCTACCAATTGACTTCATTTCGCTTTCGTCCCCCCCCACCTTTCCTATCCAACCACATCTTTTTCTATGCACCAAGACTAGACCTCAATTTCTTTGATTAGTACCCTCATTCTCTTTGTCACATCCAATGCTTCCCCTCACCCAATCCCGATTCATTCACACATCCAACAGCTGGTGTTGTGGACCTAGCGCCAATACTTGTAGTTGAACACGAGTTTCTATACGTACTCCTGGATAAGTTTACTATCTGATCATTCATTATATTAGTAACTCCAGCTCGTTACAAATATCGCTGTGAAGTCATACTTTCATCCCCTCATTTTATATCTCAAAAGACCACAAAAACTGTTTTCTAACTACAATTTTCTCCCCACCCCCTCCTTCTATCTATCCTAATTTTATGAAACCGATCCTTCTATGAACCTTTTCCTTCTATGCACTGTTGCCCCTGTTCCTCTCTTTTCTCCTGTCTTTATCGTCATTCTGAAAGGCTTTAGCCTCTTGTTGTATGTGTCGATTCGAGTAGTATTAGTTTTTTCTCTCATTTATATGTGCTGAGTGTCGATTCACAACATTCAAACCGATCTACCATCACATCATGGATTCCTTTTCTCGCTGTCCTTCCTCTCAATTACTATCGACGTTTTTCACCAACTCAATCATTTTATTTTATTGTTTTGATCCCTAAACCGTGTGAACTCTGTGCTACCGGTTCCATGCAGCACCACAGTCAAAGAAATCAACTTGTTTTGTTTTTTGACGTTTTCATTGTTTTGATTCTGCAAACCCATCAATTCCCACCCTTCCAATCAATTCCCTACCCTCCTTCGTCATCTTTTACCCTCACACACTTTTCATCATCTTTGTCCCCGTTTTCATACTTTTTCCACAACTCTTTTTGTCCGTCTTAATTGTATTTCACAAATTCACCACATTTTTTTGAATGTGATGTTTTGTGACATTTTCCGTTTTTTCTTTACTTTGGAATAAAATTTGAATACAAAACAAATGTGTTGTTGTTGACAATATGCAGAAAATTACTAAGGCCAAAGAACCTCGGTTGTTTACAACATCGCAACATAAAAATAAAATTTCTTCTTTTTTCCATGTTGGTAGATCTATGAACCCTATTGGAAAAGTTAGCCATTCAACTTTAAAAAGTTGGAAAATGCGTGAAAAGTACAAGTTTTCAAAGAGTCTATTGTTCTTCAGTGCTCGTTTCGCTTCATAGACAAACTCGCTCATTTATGCACATAATGTAGAAAGGTTTGAAAATAAACAGGATGGAAAAAGTAGTTTTGGTGTGGGGGCAAGTGCGGAAGTAGGAGTTTGTCTGTCGGGTACTAATAAAATTGCTCCAGTAATTTTGTCAGTCATGAATAGAAAAATAGCAAAAAAAGGAGAGCTTCTAGTTCTTTTTTTCAACTATTACATTCTCACATTCATCTTATTGTGCAGGCGTCAAACCACATTGTCACAAATAATTTGCGCCGTCGAGGTGACGTAGAACAGAAACGTGCAGTTTATTTGGAAAAATAAGCACCTGTAGACACAAACATTGAAACTATAGAAGAAAAAAGTTGGACGAAAAAGTCAATTTAAAAGAAACGATTATAAACATATACTACGTTACAAACATACAACTGAACAAATGAAACAATTTTTAATTGTAAATTGATATACTGGAGAAAATTTAAATTTAAAAATGATGTCGTGTAAATTCCTTTCAGGCGACTAACGATGGTGCAGTCTGAAATAAAAATGTCTTATTGATGTTGAATCCGTCACACAATTTTGGATATTATTCTGGGTTACTGACCTGGAAAGGAATAATATTTTTACACTTGATTTCATCCTGGAAAGACATAATATATCCTCCTGTAGAGTTTGATACAAGTGGTCGGAAAGATCCAAATTCGCTGCCTTCGCGTGTTTCTACTGATCTTCCATCGAACATTAATGGAATCATAGCTTCACATTCTTTAGATTGTGGGAGTGCGTCGGAAATCTGAAAAGAAAACTTATGAATTTCTGAAATTAATTATGATGAAATTTTCAATAAGTCAATCATGGACAGATGACAATTGTTTTCATTTGCGTTATCTTTTCAAATTATGACCCATTCTGTTTTGGTTGTCGAAATTTGGGTACATGAGTCATTAAACTGTTATGTTTTCCGATTATATTCTCTGATTACATGATAAAACTGTTGTTTTTTCGCGGAATGACGTCAAGGAAGTATACCGAGAAAGATGGTGTGATTCAAATTGTAACCCTTATTTTTATTTTTGCAACTCGAGGGAACTTACAATTGTTCTTCGTCTGTCTAACAAGTTGCTTCCAGCCTTTTCTTTCGAGTTGGCAATAAACTGCCTAGAAATAAAACCATGCGAATCCTTCTCCATTCCAGGTTTCCATCCGTCTTTGTATTTCACATCAGCAGTCTGAAACCAAGAAATGAAGAAAATCAATGGAATGGTGTTAACCTGTTTTCTTATAGTTCCATATTCTCCATGTGGGTGATAAGTAGTACCTTTAGCCAATAGTGGGATGATCCCATTACTTTTTCCTTTCTGAAAAATTATATTTTTTGAAATGTAAAAGTCAGTGAACACTTACATCCATCAAATTGAATACATGGTGATCAACTACATTTTGATCGACAGCTCGTATACCTCCAAATGGTGACATGCCTTGACGATTAGCACATTTACTTTCATCATTCCATAGCGGAATTACAGTCTTCGAGTCAACTGCCCCCTGGAGTAATAACAATATGAAAATAACTCAAGCAGTAAGCAAACCTGAACAATTGGTTTTTCTCCAAAGTTAATATTAGGATCTGCATTTCTGCTTTTACCGAAGGCCCCCATTCCTGAATAAATTGTTTTTGAAAACTAAATTTGCATCAGAAGGGCTTACCTTCCTGTGTGATTAAAGCAGCGGTCTGCTCCCATGGAATAACAAATGGAATAAAAACTTCCCTGAAAAAACGCTATAAAAGATGTTACAAAATGTCAAACTCACAGTTCTCGTGGCTTCTTGGCATATCGCAATGCTGGAGGTATTCTCTCTTCTTTGTTTCTTTCCGCAATTGTTTTTTCTTTCGGTGGCATTGGAATCGGTTCCTCCTGTTTGATTGGAGGAATCCATTTTGGAGCTTTCGGAACCACTGGTTCTGGTGTTGGCTCTTTTTCAGGTTCTGGCTCTGGCTTCTTCTTTTTTTTCGGACGTCGTTTATGCTTCCTTGGTTTCTTTTTCTTTGGAGCATCATCAACTGGTTCATCTTCTGGCTCTTCCTCGTCATCCGGTTCTTCTGGTTCTTCTTCATCCTCTTCACCCGGTTTAAGAGGAACGGTGAAATCAGCTTCTGGCTCATCATCGTCGGGATCAACTTCCCATGGAGGTTTCCATTTCTTCGGAGCAACTGGTTTCTCGGGCTCTTCTGGTTTTGGCTTAGCTGCTGGTTTCTTGGCTGGAGCCTTCTTCGCCAGTTTTGGATCTTTTGGTTTTGGACCACCCAACGGTTCGGCTGGATCTTCTGAGTCGGGTTTCTTAGGTGCGGGCATCGTGAAATCTGCTTCTGGTTCTTCTGGCTCATCTGGATCGTCTTCCCATGGTGGCTTCCACTTTTTAGGAGCTGCTGGCTTGGGTGGTTCTTCTGGTTTTGGTTTGGTATCTTTAGGAGCATCTTTAGGTTTCGGTTTATCAGCTGGCTTTTTGGCTGGAGCCTTTTTAGCAAGTTTTGGATCTTTGGGCTTCGGTCCTCCAAGTGGATCTGCTGGATCTTCTGTGTCGGGTTTCTTTGGCGCAGGCATCGTGAAATCTGCTTCCGGTTCCTCAGGTTCATCTGGTTCTTCCTCCCATGGAGGTTTCCATTTCTTCGGAGCCGCTGGCTTGGGAGGTTCTTCAGGTTTTGGAGCATCTTTAGGTTTCGCTTTGTCCGCTGGTTTCTTGGCTGGAGCCTTCTTTGCCAGTTTGGGGTCTTTTGGTTTTGGTCCACCAAGGGGATCTGCTGGGTCTTCTGAGTCGGGTTTCTTAGGTGCGGGCATAGTAAAGTCAGCTTCTGGTTCCTCTGGCTCATCTGGATCGTCTTCCCATGGAGGTTTCCATTTTTTCGGAGCCGCTGGCTTAGGCGGTTCTTCTGGTTTTGGAGCATCTTTAGGTTTTGCTTTGTCAGCTGGTTTCTTGGCTGGAGCCTTCTTTGCCAGTTTGGGGTCTTTTGGTTTTGGCCCACCCAAGGGTTCGGCTGGGTCTTCTGTGTCGGGTTTCTTAGGTGCGGGCATCGTGAAGTCAGCTTCTGGTTCTTCTGGCTCATCTGGATCGTCTTCCCATGGTGGCTTCCACTTTTTAGGAGCTGCTGGCTTGGGTGGTTCTTCTGGTTTTGGTTTGGTATCTTTAGGAGCATCTTTAGGTTTCGGTTTATCAGCTGGCTTTTTGGCTGGAGCCTTTTTAGCAAGTTTTGGATCTTTGGGCTTCGGTCCTCCAAGTGGATCTGCTGGATCTTCTGTGTCGGGTTTCTTGGGTGCGGGCATAGTAAAGTCGGCTTCGGGTTCCTCTGGCTCATCTGGATCGTCTTCCCATAAAGGTTTCCACTTTTTAGGAGCTGCTGGCTTGGGCGGTTCTTCTGGTTTAGGAGCATCTCTAGGTTTTGGTTTGTCCGCTGGTTTCTTAGCTGGAGCCTTCTTAGCAAGTTTCGGATCTTTAGGCTTCGGTCCTCCAAGTGGATCTGCTGGATCTTCAGTGTCCGGTTTCTTAGGTGCGGGCATTGTGAAATCAGCTTCTGGCTCTTCTGGTTCATCCGGATCGTCTTCCCATGGTGGTTTCCACTTCTTTGGTGCAGCTGGTTTCGGTGGCTCGGCAGGTTGAGACGGCTCCTTTGGCTTTTCTTCGGGTTTCTTCGCTGGAGCTTTTTTGGCTAGCTTAGGATCCTTTGGCTTTGGAGCACTCACTGGTTCCGCTGGATCTTCTGAGTCAACTGGTTTTTTGGGTGCAGGCATTGTGAAGTCAGCTTCTGGTTCTTCTGGTTCATCTGGATCGTCTTCCCATGGAGGCTTCCATTTCTTCGGCGCAGCAGGTTTGGGTGGCTCGGCAGGTTTGGACGGCTCTTTTGGTTTTTCATCGGGTTTTTTGGCTGGAGCCTTCTTAGCAAGTTTTGGATCTTTAGGCTTCGGTCCTCCAAGCGGATCTGCTGAGTCTTCTGTATCGGGTTTCTTTTTCGACGCAGGCATTGTGAAATCAGCTTCTGGCTCTTCTGGTTCATCCGGATCGTCTTCCCATGGTGGTTTCCACTTCTTTGGTGCAGCTGGTTTTGGTGGTTCAACAGGTTTCGGTTCCTCTTTTGGCTTGGGCTTCTCCTTTTCCGGTTCAGTTGGTTTCTTCGTGGGCGCTTTCTTAGCCAGTTTCGGATCTTTACCTTTTGGTCCGCCTAGTGGGTCAGCTGGATCTTCAGTGTCAGGCTTCTTGCTAGGTGCAGGAACTGTGAAATCGGCCTCTGGCTCGTCATCAGGGTCATCTTCCCATGGTGGTTTCCATTTCTTTGGTGCAGCTGGTTTTGGTGGCTCAACAGGTTTAGACGGCTCCTTTGGTTTTTCATCTGGTTTTTTCGCTGGAGCTTTCTTTGCCAATTTTGGGTCTTTTGAAGAAGGTGCACTGACTGGTTCAGCGGGATCGTCGGTGTCTGGAGCTTTTTTAGGTGCTGCGGTCGGTTTTTCAGTTGGAGCTTTTCTCGCCAGTTTCGGGTCTTTACCTTTTGGTCCTCCTAGAGAATCAGCTGGATCTTCAGTGTCAGGCTTCTTGCTTGGAGCAGGAACGGTGAAATCAGCTTCTGGCTCTTCTTCCGAATCGTCTTCCCATGGCGGTTTCCACTTTTTGGGTTTTACTGGAGGCTCTGCTGTTTTTGGAGCAGGTGCAGGTTTTGGCTTTTCCTCTTTGGGAGCGGCAGCTGGCTTCGGTTTCTCTGTGGGTGCTTTGGTACTGAGTTTCGGATTTTTTGAAGTTGGACCGCTCACAGGTTCTGCAGGATTTTCTGAGTCGGGTTTTCCTGCAGGCATAGTCGGCGTTTTCTTTGCAAGTGTCGGAGTCTTCTTGACTGGTTCTGGTTCTTTCACTGGCTCAGCTGGTGTGTCATCGTCATCCTCGTCTGCTTCCCATGGAGGTTTCCATTTCTTCACTGGATTTTTCACAGGTGTTGGAGGTGCTTCTGGTTCAGATTTGGCTGGTACCGCTTTCTTTGGGGATGGGTCTCTCGGCTTGGAAGGTGCTTTTTTAGCAAGAACTGGTGTTTTTTTCTCGGGTTCTGGTTGGGGCACATCTTCTGCTGGAGTATCATCATCTTCCCATGGAGGTTTCCACTTTTTCACAGGATTCTTCACTGGAGTAGGCGGTGCTTCGGATGGTTTTGGATCCACTTTTGCAGGCACAGCTTTCTTTGGAGACGAATCTCGTGGTTTGGCAGCAGGCTTTGAAACTGGTTTTGCTGGTTCTTTTGCAGGTTCTTTGACTGGCACTTTTGTATCAGCAGCAGGTTTGGCAGGTTCCTTCTTTGCAAGAATAGGAGTTTTCTTTTCCGGAGCAGGCTGTGGAACTTCTTCTGCTGGATCTTCGTCTGCTTCCCATGGAGGCTTCCACTTCTTAACAGGATTCTTCACAGGAGTAGGAGGCACTTCCGGTTCAGATTTCACTGGAACGGCTTTTTTCGGAGATGGGTCTCTCGGTTTTGCAGCTGGTTTGGCATGTTCTTTTGTGGGCTCTTTAGTTGGTTCTTTAGCTGGGACTGCTTTCTTTGGGGAAGGATCGGCTGGTTTTGCAGCTGGTGTCGGCTCCTTCTTCTTCAAAACTGGTGTTTTCTTTTCCGGAGCTGGTGGTTCCTTGACATCCTCAACTGGAGCCTCATCATCTTCCCATGGTGGTCTCCATTTTTTAACTGGATTCTTGACTGGAGTTGGTGGGACCTCAGGTTCAGACTTCACCGGTCCGGCCTTTTTCGGAGATGGGTCTCTCGGCTTGGCAGGAGCTTTTTTGGCGAGAACAGGAGTTTTCTTTTCTGGAGCAGGCTGTGGAACTTCTTCTGCAGGAGTGTCGTCATCTTCCCATGGTGGTTTCCACTTTTTGACAGGATTCTTGACAGGAGTTGGAGGAACTTCTGGTTCAGATTTGGCTGGAACCGCTTTCTTTGGAGATGGATCTCTCGGCTTCACAGGCTCTTTTACTGGTACTGCTTTTTTAGGTGATGGATCTCTTGGTTTGGTAGCTGGCTTTTCTGGAGTAACCTTTGGAGTTTCCTTAGGCTTTGTATCAGCAGTAGGTTTTGCAGGTTCCTTCTTGGCAAGAACAGGAGTTTTCTTTTCCGGAGCAGGCTGTGGAACTTCTTCTGCTGGATCCTCGTCTGCTTCCCATGGTGGTTTCCACTTTTTGACAGGATTCTTGACCGGAGTTGGGGGAGCTTCGGATGTTTTTGGATCTGGTTTCGAAGGCACAGCTTTCTTTGGAGATGGATCTCTCGGTTTCACAGGCTCTTTCACTGGTGCTGCTTTTTTAGGTGATGGGTCTCTTGGTTTTGCAGCTGGCTTTTCTGGAGAAACCTTTGGAGTTTCCTTAGGTTTTGTATCAGCAGCAGGTTTTGCAGGTTCCTTCTTTGCAAGAACAGGAGTTTTCTTTTCTGGAGCAGGGTGTGGAACTTCTTCTGCTGGATCCTCGTCGGCTTCCCATGGGGGTTTCCATTTCTTCACTGGATTTTTCACGGGAGTGGGTGGAACTTCTGGTTCGGTCTTCACAGGAGCTGTCTTTTTAGGCGAAGGTTCTCTCGGTTTAGCTGGAGTCGCAGTTTTTGGTTTTTCCGGAGTTTTTGCTACAGCTGGGTCTTTTTTAGCAAGAGAAGGAGTTTTCCTATCGTCTGCCGGTTTTGAAACATCTTCTGCTGGAGTCTCGTCATCCTCCCATGGAGGTCTCCATTTTTTCACAGGATTCTTTACTGGAGTAGATGGAGCAGGCTCTGGTTTTGCAACTGCTTTCTTTGGAGATGGATCACGAGGTTTTACTGGAGTCTTCTTTTCAGTTGGCTTTTCCGGCTCCTTAGTAGCATCTTTAGTCGGTTCTTTTGGGACTGCTTTTTTCGGAGAAGGATCTCTTGGCTTTGCTGCGGTTGACGGCTCTTTCTTTTTCAAAACTGGCGTTTTCTTCTCTGGTGCAGATGGCTCTTTCACCTCCTCAACTGGAGCCTCATCATCTTCCCATGGCGGCTTCCACTTCTTTACAGGATTCTTGACGGGAGTTGGGGGTACTTCCGGTTCAGATTTCACTGGAACAGCTTTCTTTGGAGATGGATCTCTTGATTTTGCAGCTGGTTTAGCAGGCTCTTTTGCGGGATCTTTTGCAGGAACAGCTTTTTTCGGAGATGGATCACTGGCAGACGGTTTGGCATCAGCTGCTAGGTCTTTTCTTTTCAATACAGGAGTTTTCTTCTCTGGTTCAGCAGGTTTCTTCACATCTTCAGTAGGTGTTTCCTCTTCTTCCCATGGTGGCTTCCATTTCTTTGATGGATTCTTAATCGGCGTCGGTGGTACTTCTGGTGTCTTGGGCTCAGCTTTCACCGGAGCAGCTTTTTTGGGAGATGGATCACGCTTTTTCGCTGGCGCTTTTGCAGGTTCAGGCTCTTTGACAGTGACTGACTTTTTAGGCGGTGCGTCTGCTGGTTTGGTACCTGCTGGAATAGGTTCTTTCTTCTTGAGAATCGGAGTCTTCTTCTCCGGAGCTGCAGGCTGCTTCACTTCTTCCACCGGAGCCTCATCTTCTTCCCATGGTGGTTTCCATTTTTTAACTGGATTCTTGACTGGAGTTGGTGGGACCTCTGGTTCAGTCTTCACTGGCACTGCCTTTTTTGGCGATGGATCCCTTGTAGGTTTAGCTGCAGTGGTTGGTTCCTTCTTTTTGAGTGCTGGAACTTTTCGTGTCGTTGGCTCTGCTTCTTTCACTTCCTCAGTAGGTGTTTCGTCTTCTTCCCATGGTGGCTTCCATTTCTTCGCTGGATTTTTGATAGGAGTTGGTGGGACTACTGGCTCCGGTTCTTTTTTGGCAACAGCTTTCTTCGGCGATGGATCTCTGGGTTTGACAGCAGTTGGTTCTTTCTTTTTCAAAACTGGAGTCTTTTTATCAGGAACTGTTGGTGCTTCTTTCACTTCTTCAACATCTGCTTCATCTTCTTCCCATGGAGGTTTCCATTTTTTGACTGGATTCTTGACTGGAGTAGGGGGGACAACAGTAGTAGATTCAGGTAGTTTTTCAGGTTCTTTCTTAGCAGCCACTGCTTTTTTTGGAGAAGGATCTCTTGGCTTTGCAGCAATTTTTTTTGGAGACGGATCTCTCACCTTTTTAGCAGGTTCTTTAGGTGCTTCCTCCATTGGCTCATCTTCCTCCCATGGTGGTTTCCACTTCTTCACTGGATTTTTTACAGGAGCTGGTGATGGGGCTCCTGGGGAAGGCTCTGGTTTACTTGGAGCCTCTTTTCGTTTCAAACTTGGTTTTTTCTCCAATTTTGATGGTGGGACCTCCTCCACAGTATCTACTTCCATTTCCTCCACATCCTCTTCTTCTACACTCTCCCATGGTGGTTTCCATTTTTTCGCAGGATTTTTGATTGGAGTCGGAGGAGCCCGACTCATTATGTTCTGAAAAATATAACGACAAGTGCTCGTGTTCCAGAGATAGATACGACAAAAGAGATGGAGAGAAGAAGAGAAAGAGCGGCCTATATGAAAAGATTGATGGCTGAGAAAATGAAAAAGAATAGAGATGGTGAAATCAATATTCCCAGGCTTGAATTGAAAAGAGAGCAAAGGTGACAGATAGAAGGAAAAGCAATAATAGAGACTGAAGTTCAAATCATGAAAGTTTCTTTGTTAAAAATCGTGAGAAATTCCAAATGATAACAATAAAGCGAAGAAAAATTGACAACGGCTTTTGAAAAAGATATACAAAGTTCTAAAGATCGTTCTAAGAAAAAACTTTGACAAAAAATTACAAAAACATATTCAGGATCTACTTTTTTTTGGAAAAATATCTTCACCTTGTACACTGCCAGTGGTGAAAACCACACCATCAAAACCACAACATTGTTTTTGTTCTATTTCTGAAAACAATAGATAAAAAGTAGAAGCTAACCGGGTCGAGACGCTTTGGCATGAGATCATAAGGGCGCCCACACGAATGCATTGAGCATCAGGCTCCTAGTTTACACCGTGCCGTCTTCACTCTTGAGAGAGAGAAATGAGGGAAAACATCGAAAAACAGAAACACCAAACGTTTTCCTCCGCCATTGATTTATCCGATGACATAGCGTAATAACAACACAATACAATTAGAAGTTGTAGGTTATTAGAACACGTGGAAATCAATATTACAAGAAAATGACAACATGAATACACATAGGTATTAGAATGAATTATAAGATAATGAGTAATAAGATGAAGTAAAAAAGTTATCCTTTTGTCCCGAGTTTAGTGACCAGATGCTTCAGCAGTTGATGCGTATTTACTAGCGTTGTCGAGACGTTTCTGAAAGTCAGCGTCAGAGAAGGACCGGAACACAGACATGGACTCGCAATCCGATAAATTGAAAGTTTCAGTTTCCTGAAATATACATTATGAGTTCTTGAGCTGAAGAAAAAAGAGAATTTGTTACAGAAAATAAACTTACTCCAATTTGAGCTCCGGCAGAGTCAAAGCAGTCGAATTGGTATCCAGAACAGGATGAAGTTACATCTGAAGAAGTATAAATTAACTTAACCAATAAATTCAATTGGTTTACCATTCTCATTGTATTCTCTGTTGTAAGAGAAGCAGAATGGTGGATCATTGTACTTGCGGTTCTTCTTGATAACCAGAGTCAGACCCTGAAACTCTTATAAATAGGTGTTAATCCCAAAAATATTTATTTTACCTGAACCATCGACACAGCAAGAATAAGGAAGAGAGCAAAGGAAACGGCGTTCATCGCTTCGACAAAACCGACAGAATGATGGTTACCCCGGCGCGTTTCCGACAGTTTTCCCACGCAAGCTGTTCAAACCATTCTCTTCTTTCTCCCTTTTTTGATATTTTTTGCGACATGCAAGTTAACACGTATTTGAACATCTGAAGCCGGGGTTTTGCAAAAAAATAGTTTGATTCATTAAATCAAACATCCGTGTTTGTGTAATAATCATATACAAGAGAATGGGAGCATGATTCATAATTTAAACGATTATGAAGAGTTGGTTTCAATTGAGTAGATCTTACAGATCACTGATACTAAAGGAGATTAGATGGAAACTAACAGCTAGAATAACTCTGCTTGCTAAAAAACTCTAATTCCACAAAATTGATGATTCATTAAAACAAACATCTGCAGGATATATTTCAACATGATGTCCAGAACACATTGTCCATTGTGAATTGTTAGCTGTGTTGTAAAACGGCTGATCTAGCTACTCATGATGTATGATGGATTAAAAATCTCAACGAATAGGTAACAGATCTTTAGAGTTGGTGATGTTGCAAATTGTTTCAATTCGTGGAAAAATTATTGTGTTATATTAGAGAAACAGATTATATTAGTCTCACTAGGGTGGTTTTCTGTAAACTCGTTACTAACAAATGTTGATTTCTTTTTTTATTCATCACGTTTCGGTTCCTGGAGTTCGCGGTGTTTTTCAAATACTGGTAATTTTTAACGTTGTTCTCCAGACCATCGATTAGTGGGTGAAAAAGTTTAATTAAAAAAAAGAAAGTTTTTATTAGTGATTTGTTTGAGAAACTCTTTTGAAAATTAGGCACTTAATGTATGATATTTTTTTTATTATTTGACTTTTAGTTGTAGTCAATATCCCTGCCTGTTTTTTTTCCACTTTCAAAAAACAAAAACTATTTTTCCTTATTTGCTTACATTGTCTTAGCGAAGGATGCTCAAGAAGTGCGCTATCCAGGTTACTTGCGCATTTCTTGTCCGCGTGCGCACTTGTTGCTGCATCCTTTTATTCAATTACTAAACGCTCAGCAATTGTTATTGTTTACACTTCCCTTCTTCACAATCGACTCTTTTCTGATGAATTATATTATTATTTGGACGATTTTATGACATTTAGTGAGTTTTACTACTTGAAAATGATTTTTCTCTGTCGGAAACCTTCCCAACTGAATGCAACGACCAACGAATGTGTGTTTGTTATGGGAAATATGTGGTATTCGTATGCATGGAGCTCGAAAAGAAAACGCACAAATCTCTATCAAGATGCTATTCAAGATTGTCAGAAAAAATCAAATTTGAAGGCTTGAAACGCACTTTTTCTCGAGAATGATTGCATGTAACAACCCTTTTTCAAAAGTATAACATCCCGTCACTCCGACTTGCTTTTTCGAATTCGGCAAAAAATGGATAGGCGAATGCTGAGAAAGATGAACGACCTCTTGCATTTTTGTTGCACGCATCTTTTTTCGCTCCTTTTTCAAAAATTCTCTCCTCTTTTTCCACTTGTTCCGTCACTTTTCGTTTCCTTTTCCTTTACGACACGCGCAGTCTCGCATCGATTTTCCGCTAGTGGCCCCTCTCTCTCCTCCCACCGCCGTCTTCACCCCGTTTTTCCAGTAATGTCGTCGTAGTCGTCACCCCTTGCTGATGTGTGCCAACAACCCATATTTTCTATTTTTCTGTTTGTCTCATCTTTTTCTAAGATTTCCTTTCAGTTTTACGACTTGCTTTCAGATTAGTGACGACTCAACATGGATTTCAACTTTAAAAAGATTGCCAGCGACGCCGGTGGATTCTTCAGCAGAGCCAAACAGGTGAGTAGACTGAAATCTACCAGGCACAGTGGAACTGTACTTCGAATAGTCATCGCTGAGACTGCTATAACTTTAAACTTTCGCTTTTCAGCTCACCGAAGAAACTTTTCTGAAAGCAGAGCGTACCGAGCTGGATTCACACTTCGAGAATCTGCTGCAACGTGCCGACAAAACCGAGGAGCACACCCGTCGCCTTCTTTCCTCAATTGAGAGTTACTTGCAGCCCAATCCAAGTAAGTAAATTCAAAGTGAACACTTAAAATGACGAATCTTGTCATCAATCACCCCATAAATAATATTTTCAGCCGTTCGTATGGAAGAAGTTTTCTACGAAAAACTGGAATTGAAGAAAGATGGAGTTGTCCGACAGAACAACCTTGAGCAGTTGTCCACAGCGATGACAGAAGCTGGAGAAACATTTGGAGAGACGACTCCATATGGTTCGGCTTTGGTGAAAGTGGCTCAAACTGAGAATAGATTGGGACAAGCTGAAAGAGAACTTTGTGGACAAGCTGCTACTAACACTTTGCTCCCAATAAGACGTTTCCTCGAAGGAGATATGAAAACTATTCAGGTGAGTGTATTATAAACAATCCAGTTGATTTCCGACTGAATGTCAATAAAAATCTATGAAAGAAGCGAACAAAGACCTTTCAATTCGTTAAATGCATTTCAAATCACCCTAAGGCAATTTGGATTTATTACTGGAGGGCAATAGTCTTTTGGCTATCCATCTAAATCCGTTTCTAATAAAATGTTTATTTCAGAAAGAGAGAAAGGTCCTGAACAGCAAACGATTGGATTTGGATGCATGCAAGAGTCGGCTGAAGAAAGCAAAGAATGTGGACACCCAGGCAGTGGTAGGTTCCTTCTTCTACAAATTATATTATTGACTGAAAATAGATTAAATAACATTACAGACGAATAGTAAAACCTCAGGAGGGTTTACAGTTGAACAGGTTCGTTGATAAACGTTGTAATTGGTTCTTCATTGTGATAGTGCGTGGTCCCACCCCCCTTTGTATCTATTGAAACGTATATCTCGGTTAAAACTCTCCCTCATCATCCTGAGTTTATTTGAGAAAACATTCAGTAATCCTTGATAAATTTTAGGCTGAAGCGGACGTGCGTGTTGCCCAAGCAGAATTTGACAAGCAATCGGAGATCACCAAATTGCTCCTCGAAGGAATTCAGACAGCACACGTAAGCGATTCTCTCAAGATTCAAACATAAATTATTAATTGTTGCAGAACAATCAACTGAAATGTCTTCGTGATTTTGTGGAAGCACAAATGTCTTTCTACGCTCAGGCTCACCAATTGATGGCCGACTTGCAACGCGAATTGAGCGGGTGAGTGGGCTTCTTGTTAATTGTAAAGTAGCCTCATTAGTTTTCATGTCGCATGCGTCTAGGATAACTGATCCACTAGTAGTTGTTCCCTGACTTGAATTTTCTGTTAATTGTTGTAGTAGTTGTATGTGTCATGCAAAAGTTTCAGTTCTCTCGCCGATTCTCCCCTGTATTATGGAAACATGAGCCGTCACGATGAATGATTGTCTTCACCGAAATCTTGTGTTTGCCGCTCGTGATTGTGATCCTGAATCCTGAAACTATTCAATTCTCAAAATATAATTTTGAACAAAACTCTTCACTTATTTTTCCATTTCTCATTTCCCAGAACTAAATTATGTGTCATTCATTATTTGGCCAAGTTGACTGAAAAATACAAAACAGAAAGTATTCACGTGTTGAGATTAGTGTTCTGAGAACGTTTTTAATTGTACTATGTATCATAGAAATCATTTAACCTGCCCGGTATTCATTTTTTGTTTCATTAGTATGACCATTTCAGATTTTCAGACTTTGTGTGTATGAATTTATATATATTTTATTACTTCGAACGCCGTTGATCGGCATTTCCGAAAACTAGTCGTCTTTGCTGTGTGCGTTATTTAGTTCTGTGTGAAATTCGAAAACGATTTGAATACAAATAAATGTTTCTGTCAATGTTCCATTTTCTATTGTCCCTCAAGATGCCAATTACTTTTGAAATCCTTTTCAGGACTATGTCTTTCCGCGGAAGCTCGGCGATTCTGGTGAACAATAGCGGTGACCCGCCAAACGGACGAACGATGGCGGCGGCTATTGCAGCAGCGAAGGTTAGTTTTTCGGGTCGGAAGAATTCTAGCAAGAAATAAAAGATTTTCTGCGTCTGAGACTCGCCTTGCTCATTTCCTCTCTAGTGCCTTTCTATTGTTTTTCATTATCCTCTTCTATTCACTAGATTTTTTAGATTCAATGCTGGAAAAATAACTTTCGCAGTCTTTCCATTATATTTTTGCTTTCAGCCAAGCGGATTGCTTCCTGACGATCTGGGGACCAAACAAGCCAAAGTGATCTTGGACTACGAGGCAGTGCTGCCACAAGAGATTAGTGTCACCCAGAATGATGTGAGTCATCAAAGAAGACGTTTCCTTTTTCTTCTTTTTTCGAAACTAAATATTGTGTGAAATGACGTAAATCATCCATCAATTTGGTATCCTTTTGCAGATTCTCATCGTGTATCGCCTTCCCGGAATGGATGCAGAATACGTGATGGCTGAGAAGGGAGGAAAACGTGGGAAGCTGCCGGTCAGCTACATCGAGCTTCTTTGAGTATTCAACACTTAAATTATTACTATAGATCTATGTTCCTGCGTGCCAAAAGTTTGATAATAGTATTGTACCATGATTTATCTCAATATTTGAAGATCTCTTGTGTATTGTTTTCACTTAACTCTTTTTTGCCATTCAGTTTTTTTCATAAATATAGGTATTGTAGATTTAAATCCAATGAATTGTGAAATTGTAACCTTTAACTAAGCAGTTTAAAAATGACGATTTGAAATGAAAACTACTTTACAATGGCTATAATATTACCAAAACGTACAAATAGTTTGAGGAGTCGAAAATGAAAGACATGGTCAGAAAATAGTTCGTTTAGGCGATCGGTCGCTTGGTTTTGCTGTTGGTGTATTTGTATCAGGTAGCAGGTCTGCTCAGCGTACTTGACGTAACCACGTTGTCAGACGCAGTGGTTGGCATCGCAGGAAGAGGTGGCGGATGAGTATTGGCTTTGTTGGTTGGTGTAAGGTGCAGGATGATTGAAAACTTTTTGTTGTTGTTTCCCAGCAACAGAAGATACAATCTCTGTTGCAATTATGGTCACATCCATCATTCTTCCTGGACAGATGTGTTAATTCGTACACGTTTCCCATCTGCATCCGAGTGGTCCGTGTACGTTTTTATTATTGTCTATCGAATATCTGTCGTCTACTCACTCTTTTGGTTCACTTTTCTCTATTGCCCTACTCAATAGTCTCAATGCCCGCCGGTCTGACCTACCCCTGTCTGAAAGTTGTTATAGAGTTTCTAGAGGTCAACAAACGGTAGATTCTAGCAAACTTTAAAATCCAGTGAACCGTATTAAAATGTTTTTAGAATTCATATCACCAATCGATGTCACTCATCCTTTAAAAAAGTGGAGCAGTTAATCCCATTTCGCGTTGACCACGTTTTACTACAAGAAAAAAGTATTACATTGAATAATATAAAATTTGAAATTTCGGAAGACAAAAACCGAGTTGAGATCAAGAATAGTCTCAGGCGAGATAAAAGAAGTACACTACCACGCAGAGGGAAATATTTGGAAGTTAGATATCAAAATATTGTCCCCAGACAAACATTCAGTAGACCAATTCCCGAAGAATGGAAACACTGCAGATCACTTTAAAAAAAATAATCTCGAAATTATTGAGGTTAATGAGAAAAAAAACTCTGTTGGGCTATTTTGAAAATGAGTTTTCTTACTCTGATTTCGACATTCGCGGCCTTCAATTCAGAGTTAGTAACTTGGAGTGCAAGGATGTTCAGAATAGTTTACGTTTTGTTCATCCTTCCAGTGCTCCCATGAACTGCATTGAGTGTTCTTATCCTTCTACGAAAGAATTTCGACACAATTTGATAGATTCTGCCAAAAAGCTGGTCATCAATTACCGCGATTATTACTCGGAAAGTACCTTTGAGTTGAACAATTTCCCACTTCATCCGAATGCAGATATGCTATTTAAAAAAGGACTGGTCGAATTTAAACATATTCGAAGAATTGTTTTGAACTTGAAGAACAATGAGTACAAAGTTGGAGTCACACTCAAAATGAAAGGGCTTCAAATATCAGTAATGGAAAAATTTATGGATTAGTTTGGTTATCAGCAAAAAATGTGAAAGTAGATGCAAGTCTTAACGAGTGAGTTTTTTTTGGCAGTGCAGTAGTTATTGCTTGTCTATTGTGTAATTTTGCATAATTCACTCAGAATAGTTTTTCAGATCACTCATCAACAACAACAGTGTGATTCCAAGACATAAATTGACACAGAGAACAACAAAGTCCCGGATTGTGATGTACGATACTGTTGAAAATGACGCAGGCAATCGAAAAACGGATGACAAACGAATTCTGGTGTTTAAGATTGTTCCCATCGACCCATAAAAAGTTTCCTTCTTCTTTTTTCGTGACAAGAGCATTTATGTTTTTCTCTCATTTCACTGTCTCATTTCACATGTCTTTTTGTACAAGATGAGAATCAGTTTAGTTATTTTTATTGTGACCAAACTTTTTTCATTGATTTGTAAAATCAAATAAAATCTAGTCGTCAGCTTCGACTAACGGAACTCCATTTCTTTATTATTGATTGAACCACCAAATTAGTAGGCCAGCTAACTACAATGCAACACATTGTGAAATTGTAACTTTGACCTTTGCAAATTAAAAAACACGATTTGAAATGAAAACTACTTTATGATGGCAATAATATTACCGAAATGTACAAATAGTTTGAGAAGTCGAAAATGAAAGACATGGTCAGAAAAGAGTTCGTTTAGGCGATCGATCGCTTGGCTTTGCGGTTGGTGTATCTGTATCTGAGGCAGCAGGTCTGCTCGGCGCACTTGACGTATCCACGTTGGCAGACGCATTGGTTGGCATCGCAGGAAGTGGTGGCGGATGAGTATTGGCTTTGTTGGTTGGTGTAAGAAGCGGTGCAGGATGATTGACAGGCTGGCTGACA
This sequence comes from Caenorhabditis latens, assembly GCA_002259235.3. NCBI lineage: Eukaryota > Metazoa > Nematoda > Chromadorea > Rhabditida > Rhabditidae > Caenorhabditis > Caenorhabditis latens. Next base: position 13,192,719 of record CM056097.1, on the reverse strand, counting down.
GGCTGGGACGCATTGGTTGGTTTGAGATTGTTGGACTTGAACTTGGTAGGTTGGCTGGGCTTGTTGGGCGCAATCGCAGGATGGCTGAAATTGTTGGATGATTGAATATGATTTGTAGTTTAGAATTCGTACCTGAGTTTGTTGGCAGGCGCAGGCATCTTGTTGGACTGGAGCTTGTTGGACACAATCGCAAGATGGTTGAGCTTGTTGGCAGCAAGATGGTTGCTGTTGAACTGGAGCGCAGTCACATGATGGCTGTTGCGGTTGTTGTTGGCAACATGATGGTTGTTGTTGGACTGGAGCGCAATCACAGGATGGCTGAAATTTCAAAAGAAACTGATGTGTTAGTCCTGATGGGAATAATTACCTGAGCTTGTTGGCAGCAAGATGGTTGCTGTTGAACTGGAGCGCAGTCACATGATGGCTGTTGCGGTTGTTGTTGGCAACATGATGGTTGTTGTTGGACTGGAGCGCAATCACAGGATGGCTGAAATTTCAAAAGAAACTGATGTGTTAGTCCTGATGGGAATAATTACCTGAGCTTGTTGGCAGCAAGATGGTTGCTGTTGAACTGGAGCGCAGTCGCAAGCTGGCTGTTGTGGTTGTTGTTGGCAGCATGGGTTTTGTTGAACTGGGGCGCAGTCACAAGCTGGCTGTTGTTGAACTGGAGCGCAATCGCATGATGGCTGAAAAGACCCAATTAAATCATTTGAAATTCCAATTTTTGGTACCTGAGCTTGTTGGCAGCATGGGTTTTGTTGGACTGGAGCACAATCACAGGCTGGTTGTTGCTGTTGAACTTGACGGATTTCAATTTGAATGCAGGTCACACAGGTTGGGTTCTGTTGGCAGTCGCAGGCTGGCTGCTGTTGAACTGGAGTACAATCGCAGGCTGGTTGTTGTTGTGGCTGAAATCTTTATCATACTAAAATATTTGTGTTGTTGTCAGCTTACCTGGCAGTCGCAGGATGGTTGCTGTTGGACTGGAGCACAGTCGCAAGCTGGTTGTTGTTGTTGGCAAGCGCATGGGTTTTGCTGTTGAACTGGGGCGCAATCACAGGCTGGCTGAAATTTCAAAAATTGAAGGAGCTGTTATAAATTATCTAAATTACCTGGGCTTGCTGGCAGCAGGATGGCTGTTGAGCTGGGGCGCAATCGCAAGCTGGCTAGAAATCAAGGAATTTTTAGATAATCGTCATGAAATGTATAGTTTACCTGAGCTTGTTGGCAAGCACATGGGTTCTGCTGAACTGGAGCACAGTCGCAAGCAGGCTGCTGCTGCTGGCAGGCACATGGATCTTGAGCTGGGGCCTGTTGGGCTTGGGTTTGGGTGTATTGAACTTGAACATTGATGGTGGATTGCTGGCAGCATGATGGTTGCTGTTGAACTGGAGCGCATGAGCAAGCTTGACGCTTTTCTCTAAGAGTTGGAGCGGAAAAAGCCTAAAAAGAAGATGAAAAAATAAAAATATTAAAAGTAGTTCTGAAAACATACCAAAGCTACAATAGCCAAGATAGAAAAAACCGAGCGGAACATTGCTGCTTTTGTTAGAGTATTCGAGCCGAGCTACTACTGACAACTCGAGTTGCGCTTCTCCTATTTATACGCGCCCGCCGGGAGGAGTCATGGCAAGAGGGCAAGACCGGCATGCGCAAGAACAGATGACAAAAAAGAACGAAGGCAGTTTCAATTGTGCTTCAAACATTGATGAGTAGTAATGATCGGATTAGAGCACCTGTGGGAATATGGTAAAGGAAGAAGAATATGAGGAAGACTGTCATAATTGTTGAAAAAAACGATGAGAACGCAGTTCCAAAAAAGTGCATGTTTGTTGACGAAATTTGTTTGTTTTTAGCTTATGCGCTCATATTTTGGGAAGGATAGACTATAGGTGTCAACTGAAACTACGACCTGTTTTGTTACTGGTGTTATCAATAGGCTTCTGAAGACATCAGAAAAGTTGCAGTCAGGGTTGACCAATATATTAGTTTCCACTAGTGTATATATTGAGATCCCATTATCTGGATTACTTTTGGTTCGGGATCTATATTGTTTTGCTTTTAAAATATACCTCAATTTTCTTGGTTTCTCTGTGATCTTATTGTAGTTTCCCAGTATCTTTCAGTCGAGTTTGTTCTCCGGTCCCATAAAATAATTTCTTCAGATATTTCACAATATCTGCTAGTTCCATGTAAGCGTTTTTGTTTTACTGTAGTACATCGCCACGATAAAAACGTGTGTGTTGCAAAACCAAATTCAAATTTCAATCTCCGAACACTACATTCAAAAAGAGTTCAAGTGATGCGTTGTTTGCCGATATTCCGTAAATAGAGACCTCGTCATAAATGAATACATGTAAAGAAACTGGTTAACGCCCTCCAGCTGCTGCTTGTGCTGAATTTGCACAATCTCCCGTTGATTCTTCTCTCCAATAAACAAACATCAAGAACCCCAATTATCACATTCTTCATTACTCAGCCCACCCGGAGGATACCGGTTGAGAGGTTGAGTAGAGTTGCCGGCGCTGGATAAAAGGTTGCAATGTTTGTGAGCTTTTTTGAAAGCATGCACAAAAAGTTGCGCCGGAATCGGATTAAAAGCTCAGGGGTGGTCATGTTACAGGGAAGTATTGAGCATCATCCTACGTGAGGAAGACCGGTACGTGAGCACTCTGCCGGCTCTGTTTTATCAGTGTGCCGGCAAAAACGTATGTACTCGAGAACCACAGCCGATGTTCGTTTGATATGTTGACTAATCGATGTTCAAATGTTCAGGTGTGGAGTTGTTTTATTGACAGAATTGCAAAGTTGGGAAACTGACTATATCGAAGTTTTGAATTAGAATACAACATAGTTTCGAAAGAACTGTTGTAGCTTGATCTCTGCAAGAAATTGGATTATTTCCTGATATTTACTAATTCCTTCCAACATATTGAGTTTCTTGATCTCTAGCCGATCTCGTAGAATTGAGAAAACAGTAGTCTGCGGCATGCGGTTTTTCATCTCACCCAAATTCCAAAAGTATACAGTTTCACGCAAATAATATTCTGGATTCTCGCTCCCGATTGCCCTATTATTTGAACTATTCACTTTTTACAACGAGGAGTAGAAAAATAAAGAAGAGTTTCTGAATTGTAATAATGAGTCAAATTTTAGGATGGTGGGGTACTGATGAAGAGATGATCACGAAACAAGGTTGAAGAATATGTATAGTTTGGTCGTCAAGAGCAAGGTCAATAAGAACTTTTGATTTTTTGTTCATGCTTACATTGAGAACTGGTATCATTATAGATCAAAGAATTCCAAATTGTGGAAAACTGAAACTGAAAGGACTGTACTATATTAAAGTAACACACAAAAAGTAAACAAGGTATTCAATACATTTTTGTTTAAAAAATTTCAATTGAATACAGTTTGTTCTTTTTTCAATGAAGCTGCCGTATTTTCTTCTTCTCCGTACACTTCAGAATTCACGAAACGAACATTGATGACTAAGAATTCTGGATATTGTATCCAGTCCATCTTGTCATGGAAACCTTGTGCAAATATTACTACTGACCCTCGTATAAAACGGTTCGTATTAGTTCGTGTTGGTTGTTTTGGGCATATTCTTCAGATGTTTCTATTTTTCACAGGAATTCTTTCGCTATTATTTTCAGTCGACAGCTTTAGCCAAAGCTTGGAGGTAAGCCTATCTAATTATGAGACATGTATTTGTTTGATCGTTGAGCAGCATACAAGTTTTCGCACATCTGAACGAGCCATTGTTGACGCTCAAGATGAGATGATCTTGTATTAGTCGCCAGCAATAACTAGTTGCACGCATGTTTTTTGGAGTGGATCTGCACATTTCGCGCGTTTAACACAACTATTTGCTGAAGTAACAGGTCACTTTTTGAGTAAAACCGTTCAATGGTGTTAAAATAGAAAATAAAGATGTAGTCACGAAAAATGGAAAATTATTAAGAAACTGTAATAATTAACACTTGTTCAGCAGGAGCAAAGCTCAACCACAACAGCTCTTGCCAACATTGAAAACTCTCATCTCCGAGTGAAGCGTCAGTTTGGAGGATATGGGTTTGGTGGTGGCTTCGGCGGTGGATTTGGTTTTGGAGGTGGAGGATGTTGTGTGACTACAATGATTTGCTGTCAGATGCCAATTCCACCTCCAATGCCTCCACCAATCCCCGTCCCTATCCCTCAACCTGTACCAGTACCTCAACCAGTGCCTCAACCTGTACCTGTACCGATGCCCATGCCAATGCCAGTGGTACGTAAACTTTTCTTATAGGTTTCATGATAATTCGAGTTTTTCAGCCGGTGCCAGTTCCTATTCACATACAAAGCAACTGCTGTAGTTGTTGTATGCCAGTTTGTATGCCGGTTTGCATGAGAGGGTATAAAAAAAGAAAACGTGCATCACTATATTTGCTAAGTGGTTTTTTATTCCAGAGGTTGCGGATTCGGAGGTGGTTATAGTTCTGGTTATGTTTCCGGTGGATGCTATGGAGGAGGCGGTGGTGGTTCATCTTGTGGATGTGGTGGTGGTTTTGGATACGGAAGAAGAAAGAGAGATACATTGTTGAAGAAAAACGCACTGGCGATTCGAAGGAAACCAATTGATATGGTCATTCGAGATTAATTCATTTTTGTATTATTTATTCAATTATTTAATGTATTTGTTGGTATTTCAAGTTTGGCCATTGACTTCTGAACGTTTCGGAAATTTTTTGTAATAAAGTCTTCTATTGATAATTTGGATTTTATAAAAAAAAACGTTCATTACTAAATTACAGTTCTCCATAGAGAACCGACTAAAAAGTTGTGATGCTATTCTAACAATGTTGAACGAGGATATTGCAGTAACCATCCTTTTTTATTGTGAAACTTTCTCATGAAGTATGTTTTCTCAGTATCATAATCAGGCACTTGACCCCTTTTGCAAGATTTGTTCCACCACTTCCCAGCTTCCCTATTAGTCCCTGGTTGGACTTTTCTGCCGTTAATTATATCCTTATATGATACATGAAAAAGTACCAAAAAAGCGTGTGAATGCCAGCCAAAAAGTGTCAAAATCCGCCTTCGAAACGGCGAGACCACTTGAAAAATCGAGCATAATGACCGGGCGATTTCCGGATATCGGTGTGCAATCAAGTGTTTGGCGACAAAATGAAATGGTGTTTGATGGGCGCGAGTTCACAAAAAGTGGCCGCCGTCGAGCACAATGCAAGTGTCAATCTCTATAAATATATGGGTACAAATAGCGGAGAACTGACCACAGTGCCGGACATTATTTTCATAGTCGACTCATTTCTTACTATCCGTTTTGTGCCAATCAAGAATATCTATTCCTAACATTTAGCCATGAAGTATCTCGTCGCTGCTCTTGCAGTGATTCAGTTTTCTTCAGCAGATGAGGTATTGATCCCAATAAGAAGATGTGAATAATTCAGATTTTTTTAGGTTTCAACTTCTCTTCTGAGTTCCCCAATCCTCAGAATGAATGGTTCTCTTATCACAAGAGTCCGATCAAAAAGACAATGTTGTGCAATGTGCCCCCAAGGTAACTGTGGATGTGGATCGTGCAGCGGATTCGTGAGTTTTCAATAGTTCTCTCCGTTATTCACTTCAACTTTTGAAGGTCACTTGTCCCGATAGGTGTCAACCAATGTGCACTCAAGCTTGTGTTATGGCCAAGGTTCTTTTTTTGCTTTTTATGTTAATCTCAGTTAATTTTCTTTGATTTTAGACCTCAGTTTGTGTTGAACAGTGCATGCCAAAATGTGATTCCGCATGTATCAACTTAGTCAAATCGGTATAGAATCCGATGACAAAATAATGAAAAAAAAACTAGAAACATTTCAGGGACCCTCATGTGGCCAGCAGTGTATGCCGCTCTGTCTTCCAGCATGCATTAATGCAATTCAAGGTCCTACGGAATGCGCTCCACAGTGCATGCCATCCTGTTCATCGTCTTGCATCCAAGTACGGAAACATGTAATTTTTGGATATGAACCAATTATGATATGATTACAGTCCGTCTTCCCAAGCTGTCCCCAACAATGTCAACCGGTATGCACTCCACAGTGTATTCAATCTATTCAAGTTGCTGTCCGTCCAACTTGCGCACCTTCGTGCATGCCATCCTGTTCATCTTCTTGTCTCCAGGAATACGAAGTTAGCATTAAGCAAGAATCTTGCGTATCCGCATGTATGCCATCTTGTAACTCACAATGTGTTCAAGCCGTCACTTGCAGTACCTGTACCAACAATTGCCCTTCAATTTGCACGTAAGTCGTTTAACTTCTCCACGATAGATATTCCTAATTTTTGATGTGTTCAGGCAAGCGAACTGCATTCCACAGTGTATGCCAAGATGCCTACCAACCTGCATTCAACAAATCCAAATTTCGGTTCCCGCGCCAGTAAGTTTGACCGAAAACCAAAGTAACCCTTCAGAAAACATGTTTGGTATTTTTCAATTCTGACAGCAACTTGCAGAAAAAACAAATGAAATTGAAATGTCATGACTCACGTTTTAAGTGGACTATTATATTAAATGGGAAAAAAATGATGGGAAATTGTAATGGTTTGGGAAACATTTTTGATTGATGAATCAATTTTCAGATGCCACCCCCAAGATGTGACTCAATGTGTATGCCATCATGCTCTCCGTCATGTGTTCAACAGTACTCGATGTGCCCACAACAGTGCAGACCAATGTGCACCAATGCATGTGTTACAAATCTTCAGGTTGCCAGACCTATCTCTCAATGCCTTCCAGCATGCATGCCTTCCTGTACATCATCATGTGTTCAATCCATGTGCCCTCAACAATGTTATCCAAGTTGTGATATGAATTGTGTTCAGCAGTACGCAGTTCAGATGGCACCATCACCATGTGCATCTCAGTGTATGCCTCTTTGTGAGAGCAGTTGCATAGCCAGGGTACAGAAACATCAAATGCACTTTCATGGAATTAGAAAAAAAACTTGAACTTTCCAGCTGTCATGCGTCCAAACCTGTATGCCGGCTTGTAGTCCGACATGTGTTCAGACGTATGCTCCAACACCAATTCAATGCTCTCCAGCTTGTATGCCATTATGTCAGCCAACATGTGTGCAACAACGTAAGATTGTGTGAGGGTTCATAGTTCAGAGGTGCATGAGTCTTGCAGAACAACGGATGCCTCTACCACCCCCACCTCCTCCATCTCAAGGGTGTCGAGCATGCCAGAATAGGGGCTAACTAATATGGGGATGTGATCAGAATGGAATGCGTACTCTCTATCTTTTTCTGTCTTTCATATAACATATTTATTACAGTTTTCATTCCAGACTTCCTATAATATTGTCATGCAAATATAACCACAACTTTCGATTTTCTAACACAGGTCTCCATATCCAACCAAAAGTCAAATCAAAAGTTTTAGATGCCGAAGTAGTTGTGGCTTGTGGAGTCCCATGTCAATGTCAGCCGGGATATGTTCAATGCTCTCAAAACCTTTGCTGTTTAAAGTAATCCAATTTTCCATACATTCTCAAGTGCCTTGTTCACAAACTCTCAAACTTTTTTAGGTACAAGAATATGGCCGCGAAATTCCGTAAACTCAGCGGTTCCGGAAACTCGAATAGTGGTAATAACAACAGTAATAATAACGGAAACAACAATAACAACAACAATAGTGGTGACGAAGATGAAGATAATAATACAGGCAGTTATGCGGAGCCAATGAGAGACTCCCCTAAGAGTTCGAACAACTCAACAAACTCTGAAGAGGTGAAGATATTATTTCAGAAACATGTAATTGTTGTACTTTTCAGAAAAACAGCAGCAGTGGTAGCAAGACGTCATCGGCATTTTCTAACACCCAAATGGACGGAGACTCTTACGCATAACCTCGAGTTAAACCCGGAAATGCTCCACTATAAATTATTCTGATTGTATTTTTGTCTTTTTTGCATCTAGTGTATTGCTGGAGCGCAAAGTGCGTTTAAATTTGCTGGTAGTCATAGATTATTTATTTGTACATTGGTTTTCAGCAATAAATTTTACTGGACTTTTCCACTTTTGAATTAAAAAAAACTGGGATCCTGCTTGCGTCGGTTGTGAAAAACAAACAAAAAAACAAAAGAAAACCTAAATGTTTAAAAAACGCTCTCTGACGAATTCTTTTTTATCTTAAATTTCATAAATTATATTTCCTTTTAATTTTCGCCGCAGAGATCTTTTGATTCCCTTTGTTCCATGGCGATCCAACACATTTTGAAAAAAAGCTTTCTATTTGCACACCACGGAAGTTTATTTTTCTTTTATCGAAAAACAGAGAATCCCGAAAAAAACAACATTGAATTGGCGTATATACCTGTCTTGTTCTGTAAACTACTCGTATACCGTCCTCTCTTCGGAAGGCCATGTAAGTCAACATGAAGAAGGAAGGTGTTGTCGACCTTCAACCAAGTAACGTACACAACAACGATCAGCCATCAACCACGGGGTAGTTTTATTGTTCACTTTTCGAAAATCGCTAGAGCGTCTCCACTGATTGCCGCACTATTTCTTCATGAAGTGGGCACACATACATACACACGCAGTGTAAGTCTTCTCGGGGGGCCATTTCTCAGCGAGAAACTTCGACATATCTGCTTTTCTCTCAACAACACAATAAACAATTGCTTATCGATTGATTTTATTAGGAGTACCGAATGCAGAAAAAAGAAAACACTTGTGGTAACAACAAGATAAAGAAAAAGAGAACGCCATTCATAAAATTCGATTGGTAATTAGAAAGTAAGGCAACTTAGAAAACGGTGAATGCGTGGGAGATTAGAATATGCATTGGATTTTTTTAGGTAGGAAAATCGGCTTGGCAGTTTTCGTCGTGTGGGGCGAATTGTCTAAGCTCTGAAGAAGCAGTACCAGAGAGCATGGATGATGGCTGGGAGATAAAAGAAGAAGCACAAGATGATGTTGACAGCGACGTGGATGTTGCAGTCGGATCCGTGGATGAAGATGGCCAATGGCTGAAATGTATTGATTGAAAATCAGTCGACAGGACGTTGGGAACATTGCTCATTCTAAAAATCAAGCTTACCGGGAGGAAGATCGCGAGGATCAACTCGATGATTTGTTGCATTTCGATAGCCATGATGATCTGAATTGAGAAGATTGTCGAAAAGTATTTGAAAAAGTGAAGAGCAAGAAAAGAAAAGAGATGGGAACGCAACACAACTGAAAAAAAAGATTGAAATTTTTGTCAACGAGAAAAGCGAAGAAAGAGTCAAACTGCGTTGTTTTATACTATTCTCTTGTTTTATCGCTCTATGACACGAAATCTATCAGAAAAAGATGCAATGTTGGAGAGGGGATGCCAAATGCCGTCGTACACATTGTACGTATCATAACTTATCCCCCTCACACACGTGGTGGAGGGTAGGGCGTATGACCTCTAGAAAAAAGATGTATCGGTTACAAAAGAGTGCACCAAGAGACAAGAAGAGTTGAGGTGAGAAGAGCGACACAGACTGAGATGTGGCCGCGATGGGCGGGGTTCGTTTGGGCGGAGGAGAGAGATAGGGAGGCGGAAAAGAAACGGAGAAAAATAGACAACGAGTCATACACAACAAATCTGTTTTGTCAGTGAGGAAAACGTTATTCGATTAGTTTGATCGGCCGGAAATTATCGACCTCGGGCCACGCACTTTTCAAACGGAAAACCAAAATGGCAAAGAGAGGAAGTTGATTGAGGAAGGTAGACTGGTTTGGACGAATGAAGTCTTGAAAAGTAAATTCGGAAATTAATAGTGGCAGGTAGCAATTAAGTAGACAACACGCCTACTAGGGATTGTTTATTGATGTTTGTCAGAGATACTAGAAAGAATTTTTCGGATTGGTAAGATTGTCGTGGCATTAGTTGTACTCTCGATTCCCAATATTTGTAGGTAACCGAAGATTTTTAAGAAGATGAATACTTATTTAGTTCAAACCGACGTCGAAATGAAGGAGAAAGGGTATTTAAATAGAGAATGAAATTCTGGAATTTCATCATCTGGTGTCTGTTCGTTGAGGGACCAGAGATAGGGGACATGTTTTCATCTCACAATGCAAGAACAGATAAACAGTATGATGTGGTCAGTGACTGTATCGAAAAGTATTTGTTGAAAATTTTAGTTCACCAATGTGTTTCAAAACAAAAATTTCAAACGTTCACTTTTTTTTTTCAAGAACCGGTTGAATTTATATACTACTAGATTCAGTTCTATTCAAGATCAACGTCATAAATGCCTTATTGAAAACAGAAGGGTGTTTTTGGATCTTGACTTGAACAAAAACAATTGATCATACTTAAATAGTGGGAAAAAACAATAGAAAAGTAGAAGAGATGTTGAAAAGAAAGCAGACATACATAATTAACCAGCTGATTTTATCCAGTTTTCATCTCTGCTCTTTTTGAATTCTGTTATAATTTCAACGGAAGCTCAGTTCGAAAGGTTTCATATCTTCTTTCAGTTTTAGTCATTACTCTTCAATACAAACTTTTGAGAACTGCGTCTAAAATTGAAACTGGAATATAGTGGTGTTATAAGTGGACAAAGATTAAAATAAGTGAAAAGGAGGAGATGGAAAGTGGAGATAATATGATGGTGTCCTGAGCACGTCATGCGACTTTTTCTTCCTCTCTCAAAACTTATGGCTCACAACTCAAATACTAGGTTTGTGGCTGCTGTACGACGAGACATTTGTTATGGAGTAAATGTAATACAAATACCATTTTGAACATCACAATACCGAGTGACTGTGCAGTTCATCTGGGATAAGTACACATAGGTCATGAGTCACGATTTGTGATTCCTTCTGTTCAAATTACGAAATACAAAAGAACAAAATAGAACAATCAGAAGGAAAAAAAGTGGAAACGAAATGATGGCGAATTCAAGTAAGGTGGAAAACCAGAATAACAACAGAGAGAATAGCAAAAATGTGGCATCATGGTAAGTAACCGCTGCGAAAACACAACTGTTGGTGGGGAACAAAAAAGAGAGACCTGGAAATAAAAACAACAAGTAATTTGATACAAAACAAGTCAGGCTTTCTCGTTTGTGATAGCTCTATCCGATGACAACAACTGGTTTTATTTCTTGGAACAAATCTTGAAAATGAAGGAGATTGTTAAATAGAAAAGAATTTGAAGGTGATGCGGTACAAACGAAAGAAAATGCAAATCAACAGTTTTGGCAGTTGATAAAGTGAATTGTTTACCATGATAATTATATTTGTTAGCAACGTGACAAACGAAAAGTGCTATGAGAGTTGAAAGAGAAAACAATTAGGAGATCATAAATCACTTTTTAAAATTTCGAAAAAAGAGTTTCTGGTGCGATCAACAAACTTTTCAAGTTTTTGAATAAAATAATCAGGAGTTTTTTAAAAATAAGTTTCACAAATTTTAAATGGAGAAAGCTTTAAAAACAAGTCTTGACTACAAAATGTATTTGTTTTGTGAATTGAACGAACTGTTACTAACAGAAATCAATGAAAACTTATAATCTCAGTCAAATACTCGTTTTATTTTACAATACGCACAAAGTTATTAGTAACATTTGAAATTTTAAAAAGTCTTCTATTTTTAGTGTTTTTACATCATCCCATTCTTTTTTCATCAAACTGGATATAAAATAACATATAGCAATACATAACACATTTTATGAGGTTTTCATCCGCTCTATGAATTCTATCCTCCCATTTTCAATTTAATAGCGAGTGAAAGCTATTCTGGATGTAATATGAATTCTCTGAATTGATGCTTTTTTGCAACTCAAACGGAAAGAAAGATGAGTATTCAGAAATTAAAACAAAAACTAGATACCAGAAAGATCAGTAGAATGTCAAAAAGTTAAGAGAGATCTGAGTCTTTTTCGTGTGTCTGAATAGCTTTTTCTCTTTTTTCACTAAAGAATATTTGAACAGCTATCCACATATCTTGTTGTCGTTTACACTGGAGAAGGTGGCACAGAAAACAGATATGCTCACATATTTGAACTTCAACCAATAGTTTGAGACACTTGAATGCAATATCCGAATGCAAGTTGCGGCAGAAAAATGGAAATGAAAAAGTTTTGGAAACACGGCGTATGATACTTTTATTGCATACACTTTACTTGCTACACTTCACTTCACAAATTCCACGTCCACGATGTGAATAATGAGCGCTCTTTGAATTGGGATGGATTTCAGGAATTTAGTTCAAATGTAGAGTGCCAGGTGTCAGTGAATAATCTGCAGAAAAGAATGAAAGCGAAAAAGTAAAAGAAAAAGACACCGATGATGGATTATGACAAAGTGGATAACTTATGCTTTGATAGAGAGTTTTTTCAAAGTGGAAAAGCATATACATTTTTCTTTTCATTGCAATTTTGCTCTTTTTTTATTCACATTTGAGAAGTTTAATACGGAAAAAACAAGAAAATTGAAAATTATGATGATATGTGGTGTTATGGCGTGGAATACACACTGCGTATCCTTGTCGGCATTCTTTCAACATGAAAAACTGAAAAAATTCAAAAACAATCATTAAGATAACAATTCGGTAACTGGTTTCTCTTTTTCTCAGACACTTGGAATATTTTTGTTTATTTTAACGTTTTTGTTGTCATAATTTTAAGCAGTGGATTCTTTGAAAAATTAGTGAAACTACTTATTCAATTGGGTAGACAAGCAATGAATCATTGCTAAATGGCTTTCCGTGTGTGATTATACTTTCCAGAACGGAAAACAACGAATTCATTGAACACTTCAATTGAGATTGATGTCTATATAAATAAACGAATCGTTTAATTCAATTTGCTAGACCGAATTTGGGAAACCTTGCATATTTCATCCAGAGTAATTTTCCCTCATTTTCACAATAAATCGTTCGGATCAGATATAAATTTATTGCATATTAAATAATCGAACAAAGAACGATCATAACTTGTTCCTATTAGATAACCTACCTCATTCCTGTTCAAACTTTCCAAGGTTTTTTGATTTTTGAATAAACGTTTCTGGATGCCATTATAATTCTATAGTAGTTGGTACTCATAACTACTATTATGTTTTGATTTTTTGATTTCTCGTGGGATGGAACGAATCTGTTTTATTTGTATTTTTTTTCGTTTTTGTAGATATCAGTTTATTCTTGACCTTTTTCATTTTCGGTTCAGTCACGGAAGGAATTACCCAGTTTTTCTTATGTTCGAACTCGAAACTATATCAAATCAAAAACTAAACGTTGTTTGTTTTATGATTCCCCTCTATTCCAAAATTACTTTTTCTAAAATTTAAGTTTTTTCTAAATTACACACACCAACCATCGGAAGCCCCACGTGAACCCATGACAAAAAAACTTTGATTGAAAGAATAGAAGCGAGACCACCAATGAAGAGTAAATAACAGTTTGGGCAAGTAACAAAAACGAAACGCGACCGTTGAATTCCTCTTCGTTTTTGCCCATTCCATCTCAAGACTGTCGTTCTGTAAAGCAGAGAAGTAAACAGTAGTAAACAGTCTTCCTGGCCATGAACAGAAGAAAAAGAATTGAGCGTGTGTGTGAGATGGTGATGAAAAATTAGGAGTAAATAACACACCCTTTGAAAATAGTGACGAAGAAATTGCTTGACAATATCGGAACGCAACTGGAAAATTGATGACTGTTTCTGAATATCAAAGGCAACTTTTGACAGCGTTGATATTATGAAAAACTATACCCAAAATGATGTTAAGAACATTGCAACCATGACGACCCGTTTGGCAACGTTAGCATGTGTAAGCTCTAGAACTGAGGAAAAACATCTCGTTGTCAGAAACAATAGAATACGTTCTCCAAATTATATAATTGTGCCATCAGAAATTTTTTTTTTCCTCACAACGTTGAAAACGTTTTGTACCAGCGAAAACTGAACTTGTAAAACTGAACTTACAGTTAAGACATTATCATTTACTGTTAGAAGTTCTTTTTCTCAGATTGGTATTTTCATTCAGCCTTAGACAACGATAAGAACTAATACAAGAATATCACATTTTTCAATGATCAGAAAAATGAGAGTTTCAAAAAAGTTATTTCAAGTCTAGAACTGATTGCTCACAAAAATGCTTAAACACGAACGAGATTTCACGTGGAACTTTCTCCCTCCAATATTTTCACGTTCCTTCACTGTTAGTCAGTTCCTCGCAGTGTTTGAAGAAAAGCTGACAAATCGACCAAACTGATCATTTTCCAAAACGTACGCCACCGCTCCAGTAATCCGGTGTTAAACAGTTTCGCTCGTTTTTTTCTTTTCGTTTTTTTTGTTTCGACGTCGCCCAAAACACATACGGTACTCTCTTTCTACTACGCGTAGGTCGACCCTCCCTTCTTTCTATTTGTGATGAGCTTAGTGCATGTGTGCGCATTTACCAAGTTCACCACAGTAGGGGTGGGCGTTGCCTTCCGAAAAAAACTGTTCCTGGTATAAAAGCGAGGTCAAGGTCACTTCCAGACATCACATCAGCTCAGCTCGTCTAGCTCATTTGAACTACTTCTCCTTTTCTGAATGGCTCCTCCAACCACCATTCCAAACTTGTTCATGTCTGACTTCGGTCTCAACACTGATGATATCAAGTACTTCCATATGGATTCCCATATCCAAGGACGAGGACCGAACCGTCTGAAGTCTCTTGACATCGAAGGAAGATGGGTCCTTTCTGGAAAGAGTATTCCATTCATCTCTGCTGCATTCAACCATCTCGAAAGACTCAATGATGCCCAGGTACCAATTAGAGATATCTCCGAAGAGCCAATTGATGCCATTGGTATGGTTGGATGGACCAAGTCGTCTGCTCCAGCTGAAGAGCCAGTGAAGGAAGAGAAGAAGGTTCCAAAGAAGTTTGTTCTCCAGCCACCAGTCTTCGTGGAGGATGAGGTCCCACCAAGCCCAAGAGAAGTTGTCCCACATCGTTCTGCCGGATACGGTAAGTTGTGGATATCCCGTATTTTAGTACATTTACAATAATATATTTTCTTTCAGGACCAGCTCACCACAAGAGAAAGTTGTCGATCCCAGACCGCTCCAGAAGTGTTTCCCCAATGCCAGCTGAGGCTCCAGGACAAACCGTTTACGACAAATACGCTAAATACGAGAGACACCGCAAAGGTTACTTTTCTTCTGATTCTGACTATGAGAGCGGATCAGATTATGAATCTGACGAGCCTAGACTAATTGACTGGGAAGGAAAATTGTGGGCTCTAGCTGAAACTAAAGTAACCTTAATCCGAATTGTAGAAACCGAATATGTCCTTGAGTAGTTCTAGCGCTAGTCTCCTTATTCTTTGGTTGTTTCTGTTTTTGTTGAGTTAACTAATAAACTTTTAGGACAAAAAACCACTTTTCACTCACAAACTATGAATTTTCAGACTCGATCACCAGATACGGAACCAAGTGGGGAGATGCCGGATACGTCTCGCACAGCCCATCGCCAACCGGTGAGATTCATGAGGAATATCAATACTCCCGCCAATATTACCTTTAAAAATTCCTTCATTTTCCCTTTTATGTTTCATTGAGTTTCGCTTGCCCTTTTGACATACTTGCTCAAAATTTACATGCTACTTGCTCAACTTTAGAATGAAGAGATTTTTAGCTAAAAACTTGTTAATTCTAAAACCACATCATTAAAAAGGAATCATTACAGGTGACGAGCCACAAAACCTTCCACATCGCACTCAAGCTCTTTCTCCACGCCCAGCTTCCAGAACTCGTCAATATGACAGCGAGTACAATCCAGAGTTCCTGAAAAGAGGTATGTAACAAAATTTGGGAGCAAACCGAGTTCCAATCTTTTTTTTCTCTTCTGATGCCAAATAGAAGAAAGAACTAAAACTAAGAGCCATTGGTTGCCTCGCGTCGCTAAACAGTAACATTAGAAGAAATGTCAACAGTCCATTTTGCGTAATTTCTCAATTTTTCATCACTGTCCTACCTACCGAAACGCAAACATTCCATTTAACCAACGAACTCGGGGCAGAAATAGAATAGCTTACCAATCTTATTGCAGACTCGGCGAGCAGTGCCAACGAACTCAAGGTGTTGACGAAGAACATCAAAGGAGACTATGTACCATACAGAACAACCGGATATGGGGCATACCACGTGAAAAGACAATATGATTTGAGCCCAAGATCGATGGGAAGTGATTATGCTACCAGCAGTGGGTAAGTATTGGTTTATTGAACAGCAAAGGGCAAAATTTCTCATTCAAATATTTTTCTATTTCAGATCTGAGCAATCTTCTCCAGTGCCAGCCAGACGTGAGAGATCAGCTGATGAGATCGTTCTCTCCGCTTACCACGCATCCAAGACCACCGACTCGTCTCGTCCAAGACGCGACAACTGGATCCGTCAACAATAATCATACATCATACTCACTCATTCATTTTTCTAATCAAAAGTTTCAGACGAACGAGTTTTAATCCCCCTCTCAATTCTACTCAACCTCGCTTGTCGCCAGCAAAAAAATGTACAAAAGAAAATCTCTCGTTGTTCTAGAGATGAGGCTATTTTAGTGGTTAGACGCTACCTGCAATCTGCAAAGAAATCTTTTGTGTGCACGAGCATAAATGATTGAATCACTTTCCACTTCGTCTCAAGAACAATTACTGTTTTCTTCAACATGCTATTCTTTTACAGATTACTATATCCATGTACAATTTGAGTGTAGCTTATCACACACTATCCTCCCCAATTAACCACACTTAACCAGAAAAACAAACATTTCAATTCGATTAATAAGATCGAGTAACTTTTGGGATTTAACTTGGTGACAGCATTTTTGGAGTAATAAACATAAATAAAACGTTTTATGGACACTTCAATATTATTTCGATAGGAACCGTAACCAAAGACTGTCAGTTGATATAGTGATTTTGAACATTATTCCGACAGAACACAAATGAAAACAATGAGCTCAAATGAAAAGGAAAAAAGTGAATTTCAAAAAAGGAATTAACTGATGAGATCAGATATCCTTCATCCGGTGACTTGTTAGACGATATTCTGCTTTACTGGTGATGAACTCCAAGGACATCTAAAATAGTTAGCGTTGCTAGTTATTATTCTAGTCTTCATATTTTTCCTATCTGAACTATTTTCTACCAAACTGCTCGGGATTGACAAAAAGCAAAAGTCACACATCTCCCAACACGTCACGTGGTTAGCTTTAGTATGGTTTTTGTTTCGAAAAACATAGGACAAGACAAAGACAACCCACACAAACATAAACCCAACTCTCTGAAAAAATTCAATGTGTTCCCCCCAAGCTGAAACTCCAATTTATTCAAAAGAAAAACTACCGGAAATTTCTAAAAGCCAATAGAAATTGAAAACATTTATTACAGCAATGTACGCAACGAGCACAAGTGTGGAATAGAGACAAATACAACAACACCAAAGAAAATGGACACGTAGTGAGGAAAAGTGAATGACGAGCATGCAATAGAAACAATAAATTAAGATAGCTTGAATTTGAAAATCGCTAGAATTATTATGACTTGTTTGACGACAGAACACAGGTTATGAATTATTGGTTGCAAATATCTTAAGTAGATCATTGCCGCATGCATGTGACTATAACCGGCATCTGTTCTAATTTTTTATTTTTTGACCTAACTTTTTAATTATAGCACAAAAATGATAGCTGATCATTGACAAAACACCGATTTTGGAAGATATGAGAATGAAAAAAGGAATGGAACATTTAAACGTGCAGTTTGAGAGTGCATGCAAACAAAAAACATAGGACAACACGAATTTTAACTTAAAAGTGGAGATACGTCAGCAAAACTCAAAAAACCCCGGCAAAATAATCACAGTTTGAAGTCGTTTTGATAATAGAAAGTCTTCCAAAACTTTGATCTGTTCTTCCGGTATTTGCAGTATACGACGATTAGGGCAACTCCAATGAGTGATAACCAGATAAAGTAGTAGTGAGTTCGGCTCCCCTCCGGAATGTTGTCTGAAAAAAATTATATTTTAACTTGTCAATCTTTTGGAAAATTCACTAACCATATCCATCAATATCCTGCCACGTTCTTTGTGGGCTAGCGTCGAGGACATTTTTGACTTTGTCGTTAGCCTCCAATTGGTCGACTTTTCCTGCGTGAATTTGGAATTTAGGATTCAGATGACGCTGTCCTGCAGATTGTGTTTTTCCTTCTTTGTATTCGACGACTTTGTATCCCGGAAGAGTCTGAAAAAAAACGGAAGTTAACGTGTCCTGAAATAAAGTTATTTTTGATTTTGTGCTTTTAAATCTGATCATTCTAGTCCATTTATTTATTTTCATGAGAAATTACTTCTTTATTCTAAGAGCTAATCATATTTTTCCCACGTTCGAACATGTTTTTCTGTAAAAAGTATATGTTTTCGTTGCGCGTAAAATCCCGGCACTCCACAGCGAAAGATGACGGTGTTTGCGTACCCCACGCATTTCTTGCAACGTGTAACTAATAAAACTCGGTTCTCTTCCGTGAAAAACACTCCGGTTTTTGAAATCAGAGTTTTTGATTTGATTCAAAAATAACTACGTTATCTATGTAAAGGGATAGTTGGACTCGTGAACAGCGGATTTCGATGGTGTCCTCAGTTTCAGTTGGTTTCAATCAAAATACTTACTTCTGACGGATCCGTCTTGATATTTGAGTAGTACTTGAACACAAAAGGAAGTGCCTTCGCTTCATCGATTTCTCCATTCAGATCGTAACAGTCAGGACATAGAGATTTCGGTGGGAATTGCTGTTTCTTGAAAGATGGATCGTCCGTGAGAGATCCGGAGAGTCTTTTGTTGACGAAGTTGTGAACTCTCCACAGCCAAGCATAAACGTCTTCAGCTCTGGTGACAAGATGGAGTTGATTCTTCTCCGCTTCCTTGGTAAAGTTCTGAGCACACTCGGAACAACTCAAAAAGTGGAAGATGAAGGCACGGAATGGCTCGAGCACGTCGATGACTGGCTTGAAAGCGGTATCTGAAATAGACTAGAGTTGGATGGCTTCTATTGTTAGAATATCTCTCACTGTGTTTCTCCTGCTTGTAAGCTTCAACAGTAATCGAGTGAGCAAGAGTCCACAATCCGCAAGTGTATCCTCTGAGATTTGGTTTCGAACCGGCGCAGGCCATCCAAGTAATTTCCTTGGGCAGTGGATTACCAAGTGCTTGCTGAAAAAAGATAACAGGTTTGAACAGACACGAAGCGTATGAATCGAAAAAACGGCGCGGCATTGTAATCGGAAGATAAAAGAAAATGCAAAGTTCTTACTTGAATCTCATCGACTTTAGCCAACCACTCGTTTGCTGTTACAACAGATCGAAGTTGAACCCACTCATCAAGACGGAAGAATAGACGACGCATTGGTGTCGTTCCAGGGGCATACTGAAAATGAAATTGACTTTGGTTGGTCGAATGAATATCATCAGCATACCTTTTTGAGAGTGTGCATCCACTGTTTCAAAGCAGCCAATGGTTCATCACGAATCTCCTCTCTTCTTGGAATCTCCTTGTACAACATGTAGCTCATTGCACTTTTCAGGTCAACGAGTTGCACTTCGTATTGATTGTTCAGTGGGTTTGATGGAGCAGCAATAACTGGCTGAAAGATTGAAATTAGTTCTCTGCTATCATTTAATCGGAAAAATCAGGAGTAGGCTTCGTGGGATAGAAATTTCTTAAGCTAAAGGGATGTGGATTAAAGTGCAGTTCAAGTAAGAAGAGTTAACCACACCATGCGATCCACATACCGAAAATAATCTTTTCACTTGCTTAACGTTTCTCCAAAAACGGTTCCACATCGAAGCCCAACTCTGAATTTTCATAAAACCCAATGTCCCAAACTCAAAGTTTGAAAACAGAAAATCGTGTGAAACTAACCGCTGCATTCATTGGTTGAATAGTCGGACTCTTAGCAGCAATCTTATCTCCAATCAACTCCTCGATTTTCTCTTGAATATCCAGCCACTTTTCAATCGGACTACTGCTTTTCCACATTGGTTCAGCATTTCCATTAGAGAACAAGAGAGCATGTACTCCTTCATCAGAGAAGAACTTCGAAGCGATTTGATGTTTCTGGCCGACGTAAGCAACCTTCAATCCATTATTTCCATGATAATTGATCAAGTTGGACCATGCTATGACTGATGGGCTGTCTTGGACGATGACTGCCAAGTATGGTGTAGTTCCCAGTGACTTGAAGACATCCTCAAGGGTTGATGCGCTGGAATAGTCCTTCTGTGATTAGAAAAACCAAAAGATTGACTTACTCGGAGAGTGGCAAGAACGTTGGCCAGCTCTCTGGATTTTGTTTCTGAGCATCAGCCTGTGCGAGACCAGCAATATCATGAGCCAGCTTGTTGATATCGTATTTATCTCCACTGTACTTCATACCGTCGTCTTTGGTGGCTGAGTTGTATTTGAAGTACTAAAATAAGGCAATCCAGTTGGAGTTTAATGTGAACAAAATCTTACCCTCAGTGATGGATATGAGTTCACGGAATGTTCTCTACAAAGTGGCATGTTCTTGTCATCGGCGCAGTTGACTACCGTCACTTGAACGATAGGAGTCCATTTTTCGAGTTGTCTGGAAATATATATGAAGATTTTTTTTCCAATATGTTGATTTCACGGGTTTAGTAAATTTTTTTCATGTTGTGAAGTCAACTTACAAAAACGATACCTTATATCTTTTATGGTAAGCTCTATAGTAAGTTCTCGAGATCTGTTTGCATTTCAGGACTTCCCCGAAATCGTCCAGCTTAAAAAACTATTTTATCCGGTTTGTTGTGATATGCCACCTTGTGTCTATTTGGATATCAACCCCTGCTTCTAATATTTGCTTTTTCTGCCTGGATAAATGCCCGACATAAGTCAAATTGCGGAATTTAAAATAAACACGATTGATCGTGTAAACAAATTATGCCCACAACTTTTCGGAAGTTTCTTTATAAAAACTCACTTAGCAAATTTCTTGAAAGTAGGTGCATATCCAATACAGGCGCCACACCAAGATGAGTAGAACTCGACGAAATGTGCTTTCTTCTGAAAAAATAACAATTGTTGCTCGGAACATGTAAAAAGAAGATAAACTAACCGATCCGTAGATTGCGGGGCCAAATGTGTCGACGTCTAGTTCGAGGATCGGATCGTCTTTGTCGTATAGTGATTCACTGTTACCTCTTCCGGCACTGAATGCCAAGATAATCACCAAGATGAACAGCATAAGCACTCCTGAAAATAAAAAAGTGAGTGGGAGTTTTGGAGAAAAGAACCAAAAGAAAGCATAAGAATCCGTCATGAATAATGTGGGAAACATGAATACCAAATCAAGCGACACACCGTGGGCTGATATGTGATAAACTGAAACTCTCAAGTCACACTTTCCCTTTCTTTTTGGTTTTAGTTAGTATAGACGTCATCTTGAAGAAATCAATCTGAGACAGGAAAAAGAGAAAAAGAAAAGCGGATTTGAATGTGAGAAACAGCGAAACGCGTGGGGATAGCCACGAAAGAAGAAAATTCGACAGCGGACAGGGAAGCGGCTAGTTCGAACAGGTTTTGAGTGGACAAGCAAGCTATGGTCGCCTATCTCGAGCGCGGAAGACATTGATTGCATGAAAAACATACTCATTTCTCTTGGAAAAGCCGCGTTTTCTCCTTTTTGTTTTTGTTCATAAAGCGAGAACGCGCTTTTCCAAAAAATATCGCATAGAAAAAGGTTGAGAAGATGTATTGTGACGTGGTCGTCGAGAGTATGAAAACTGAGTGATGATTCACAATGAGGTCACTCAATAATAGTCCTCCGAGACCGCACTCATCCCTTTCTTTCCAATATGTGTTTAATGGGAGTTTCGCCTGCCGAACTGTCGCCGAACCTCAATATACATGACGGTTGGTGCACGGTGGCCGATAGTGTCGATTATCAAAAACAGAAATAGCAAAACGACGGCGGTCTCCTTCACCATCGCCGAGTGAGAAACATATCGACACATTTTCTTTCTCGATATGCCAATAAAATAAGATGTGAACGAAATACGGAGATGCGATGCGCGCAATCGATCAATGTCCCTCTTTTTTCTTAGGTCAACTGCAACCTTCTTCTAATAAGACGAACCTGTTATGACAGCGGCAATGCACAGACTCTTGGCAACTCCAGGCTCTTTCTGGTGCATGCGGCAAATTCCCCTGAAAATTAACTCAAATAAATTAGGAAATAAAAATGGGAAATGGAAAAAGAAAAAATATAATTAAGCTTATTAAAGATGCAAACAAGTTGGTAAATGTGCAATGGCGTGGAGGTCTGCAGTTGCGCGTAGGTTGTGGTGTGTGCACACAGTGTAGAAAACAATCCTGGCGACCTAGCGAGTTGAGTAAAAAAATTCAATTTGTGCGTGTGCCAGTTTAAGTGAGCCAGTAACTGAAATCAAGAGAAAATTGAAAAAGCTAAAGAGTTGAGCTTATAAATTTAATATAACTTTTTTTTTTTGAAATATTTCTAATTGAGGAAACAATAAAACCTAAACTTTGAACATATATTGTAATTTTTAGAATATCAATTTATTTTACAAATCTAAACAAATAGATAATTAACTGTTCGAATGACATGTTGCTGATATCAGCTGACAAGCAACAATGAAAAACTGGGTGCAAAAAATCCAAAAACTCAAAAAAGCGCATGTTGGTCTCAAATTGAATGAAGAAAGAAAATCCAGAACAAGACAACTACATCTCAACGTGCTGAAAATATAATTTTCAAAATCTTCCATGGCATTTGTAACAAATAACATTTTATTACAATCGTGATGATTTTATCTCAAAAACTACTCGAAATCCCACCATCATCTAATACTTGGACATTTTAACACAAAGAGACTATACTTTTGGAAAATATTTCTAAAATCAAAGAGTTCAAATGTTCGTTCTTGTGGAACAGACACTGATTAGACAAGCAGACTGCGTGAACTTTATGGAAGACTGGCAAACGTCTTCATGCATTATCATTTTAGAAAAACACACCACTGCAGAAACTGTTTAAACTCAAAAGACTCTACATCGACTGAATGCTGAAACGTTTTCATTGAATAAATGAACTATTCAGAGGATTTATCAGATTACTGGTGTCATTGCAATGTGTGAATTATCCACTAAAACGTTTTATATTGTATTTCGTTTCACACGTTCTTTTTACACTACTTTCCATCAAATTTTACCAAATTGTTTGAAAACTTGACTGAAAAAATTTATCAGATTGAAAGCTTATAACACACTGCATCTTTTTTTTAATTTTGTTAACGCATTTTTTCAAAACTTGGACACACTTCGTGTGACGAGTCTTATTTCTCAGCTTGAAGCACTATTTTTAATGACTAGACAGTGCATTCGTTTCTAGCAGAAACCTAACTTTTGATCTATTTGAACTTAATAAAGTGTTTCGTTTATTTATATCTCCTTTGGCGAAAAAAACTTAGATAATCCAATCATAAATAGATTATATCTCTACACTCATTTTTATGAGGAGCTAGATCATTTAGTTCCCGTTCTATCTTTTGCATGCGTTTCAAGCACTTTTTTCTTTTAAATAACGCCAGTTTCTCATGTTGCTCGTAGAAATGTAATAGAAACGTGTAATTCTCATTAAGACGAGACGGTATAGATCGTTTAATGCAGATCTTCCTTTATTTCACTCTATTCTAAACTGATTTCATAAAATCTATCCCCTGTTTTCGATTTTTTCTTTTTCGTGCCTTTGAATCAAACACATTATTGGTAAAATATGACTGGATAAGCGACTGCTAAACAAGGAGACCTTAGTTGAAGACATGTCCGTTCATCGGCAATTTCACACTTGTATGAACTTTCTTTGTAAGGAGCCGAGAGGAATTCGTTGGTGTCGAAGAGAGACAGGTTCCTTCAAATGTTATGAGATCGCCGATAAACTTGTATCCATTGGATTATTATGATGGTATATAACCGTTTTCCGCTTCAATCACCAAGTTTGTATAAGGAATTCAAAGAGTTTGGCGGCGTGAACGTTTTGAATTTAAATCACAAAAAAATCGTCAGAAAAACAATTTCACAGTGGGTCTCATTCAAATCCAAAAGGATGGTAACCAAGATCAGTCCATAAACCTAATTTACAACACTTTTGTTACACACGCCTGTTTCTTTAAGTACAACAGTGTCCCAGAAGGTTTACGGTCTCACAGAGGAGATTGCTAATGAATTTATGATAGGTGGTCGCAACAGTTGCGTAATCAAATGTTTTTTGGCACAACTAGGAAAGTCTGAAAGGAAATTAAATGAGATCCAAATTTGGGTATTCCAATGCTGTGACCTACCCAGTTGAGTTCACATTGTGGGAGTTTGTTCTCTTTATCATTTTTTGAATAATTGCAAAGAGTTCCATCTATTCTCAAACAATAGCTGATCGAAAATCATTCTTATTTTTCCCTGTTTCATACACACCATTGTTTTATCATTCGATTAGGCCATCTTCTCAGAATACAATTTAACGTCTGTTCCGAATTGACGTTCTCCCTACATTTTCAACCAGCTCACCCTTTATTTTGTATTTAACAGGTCATCCTTGTACATCTAGTCTGATGATTCGTTATGTTTATGAGATGAAAACATACGTCTTTAATTTTTGTATTTTTATTGTATTCTGACGCAATGGAATTAACAAATTCGGAAGTAAACAAAAGTGTGATGTTTGTAACTCTTCAGATTCTCATTCCGAAAACTTCTAGTCAGATTCTGGCAACATTCCTAACTTTCAATTTGTACTTATCATTTGACACACCTAACCAATAAAAAATGACAAATTTCTGATCAACTTCTATGTATAAAATGAGCAGAATCTGTGATGGAAAATTTCCATTTGACACTTGAAAACTTTATTTTTTGGTTTTCTGATTTCCAGCGTTCTTGTCTGTTCATTTTTAATCTCATGTGTATTGGTAGGAGTGTTTCTATTACATTAATCTTCTCTTAAACCAAAAATATCTCTGATCCTAATTATCCGTTCTTAGAAAAATGGTGTTGCGTATGAACACTTTTTAAAATTCGGACCGATTCGTTGATCTGTTGATAACAGCTGGAGATTCAATAAGTAAAAACAGGAAGTGGATACTGAAGATTCCTTGTATTTTTGTTTTGATAAAAATTATTAGAGTATGCGAACATCGGCGAACCAGAAATTTTTGTAGTGTCTTTCACTATACTTAATTTCAGCTTTGTAGAAAAAAGTCTAATGAGAAAATAAGCTGCGAATTTGTTACGCCCACGAAATTCATACTTCTACAAACTATCCGTAAACAATTTTTGGAGTCAGAAATTCAAAGATAACTTTTCTTCTGACAGTTTGACCACAATAACACAGGAATAACTTAAAATGAATTGTGAATTCGTAAATAAGATGTTTGTTTTACAATTGGCCCACCTATTAACTCTCACTGGGAGAAACTCAAGTAATACTCATAATCTTCCCATAGCCAATGTCGTTCAGCACGTTGATCTGACTCTTAGGACCACCTGCTCAGTGTCAAAAAACAGTTTCTTCACATTTTGTCAAAAATTGTGTCAGTTCACCTTTCGGATTACAAGATCATCGTAGAACAATGAGTATTGAAGAGTCACTTTGTTCAATAATATGACGAGCCAGTGAATGTGTCAATCAACCGAGTTGTTGCGAAGTAACTCATCCGGCAACCGCAGCGTTTAACACAATCTTTTCATTTGTTTCCCGTTTCCAGACCCTTTCTTTCAAAACCTCAACCCTTTCAGTCTCTGAGTTTCAGATTTGTGTTCTTAACACTTTCGAAATAGTTTTCCACTATGTAAAAGTGCATATGTTTATTTTCTTGTCGATGACAGTGAATCACAATCCATACATAATATATTCTTGGTAATGAGTACCATTGGGATAGGATTTGGGACTTGTTGGTAGCTTGAAAACACTAGTTCCTTAAGCAATGGTTTCTAATGGAAACAGCCAACAAGTGCATGTTTAGTTTCGTTGTAATGTTTTTGGATTTTGATTTTCCTTTTAGACAAGCTACCTGTATATTGATTTTAGATTTTTTCAGTCTCAAACCTTTGTGTCTGAATATCATATACTAGAAAAAGGTGTCCACTATTCAACATATCAAATGAACAATTCTAAACAATATCAGTGGTGTTCATCAACTTTTTGAATTTATTTCTCCAATCATCTGATTAACTGATAAAACTCAAAAATGAGAATGCCATATGCTAATCAGACGTTCGAAAAAATGTGTTCAGACAGACGATGATTTAATTCCTAGACATGTTCAAATGAACACTTCCAAAATTAGCCTTGATGAACGTGGGCACACATATTGCTTTCTTTTTCGCACCTGTTCTGCTCTACACCGATACTTTCAATATAGTTCCGCATTTCATTTCTTTCTAAGGTGTTCGGAGGTCATGACGGCATCTTCTTTCATCTCGGCCCTTCTTTCTCTTTTCCTCTACCATACAAACCCCGCCTTCCGACCCGCCGCGTTGGTTCGCCCCTCCCCCTAAGACCCCATCACTTTGTCGTGTCGTTGTTTCCATACCAAATCGCTTCAGTATACCAACTTGATAAAATCTCAGCTTATCTATCATGGCCGGATTCTCTATTTTGGATCTTTGCCCGGATCTCGTTGACAATGCTATCAAGATCGAGCCGAACTTCCTTTCAATGCAATCATCAGCTGCTCAACTCTCTCCTAAAGGTATGTTGCATGTTCTCTCCTCATTTTTTTAATGTGTTTTGGTTCTATTCAGTTTCTGTACTATTCAGCAAAAAACTGAAGTATATGCCTCTTTTTTTTTGAAAAATCTATTCCTGTAGGCATGTTGGTTCATAATCCTAGACAAAGTGTCGATTAACTTCTTACAAAATCTTCCAGAGAAGTTCATCGAGAAGATTAGATACAAAAATAGCTTTGCTAAGTATTGGTATTATGTTTTATGAATTAATCTCTGTTATTTATAGTTCTATTATTTGATAAGGGCATAGAGATAAGATAGACAATCGATC
Source organism: Caenorhabditis latens (assembly GCA_002259235.3). Lineage (NCBI taxonomy): Eukaryota > Metazoa > Nematoda > Chromadorea > Rhabditida > Rhabditidae > Caenorhabditis > Caenorhabditis latens. Next base: position 13,165,612 of record CM056097.1, on the reverse strand, counting down.
CAGTCTAATGAATTACCAGATTAGTTTCTCTTCTTATTAACAATTTTTCTGCTAAAAAATGTCCACAAGGAGAACATTTTGGTATCAGATATCCAGTTTCTGACTCTCAGAGCATTTTCGACGCCTAAGCGCTACCGTAATACCAGGAGAACGCTCTCTCTTCGCACCGATTACCATTTTGAAAGCGCGGCGATTGTTGTTATTATTATTATCTGTTAAACATGCACCTTGCATATATGCTTCAGCTTACGGTAGTCGGTGTTTGTCAGAGCCACCGACCGCACTTGTTGTCGTCGTTGATTGATGTTTGCCATCGTTCTCGTTTTTCGTATCAACCCCTATGCTTGAATCCTCTCCCGCCCCGGCGTTTACACTATCTCCGACTCACCTAAAATGACAGTAGAGACGCGGCGGCCAGCTGTCATGTTGTTGCGGATTTGTAAACCCCCAGCTCGTCAAAACTCATAATCTATTTGTTGCACCACATGCTGCTTCCTACCGTAATCCTTCTTTCTTCTTCAGATATCAGTGACCCGTGCACATCAATTGACAATACTGACACCATGTCCAATCCAGCAAATGATAACATCGATTATTTTCTTGACGAGAGTGTGGATGACGGAAGATCGGAGAGCACGTCAAGCAAGGATTCAAAGTCGCCATGCTCAAATGCTTCTGATGACAAGAAACCAAGTTCACCAAATGACAAACCACCATTTTCCTACAATGCTCTCATCATGATGGCTATCAAAAACAGTCCGGAAAAACGTCTGACACTTGCTGGAATCTACGAATACATCCTCACCAACTACCCGTTCTACAGAGATAACAAACAAGGATGGCAGAATTCCATTCGTCATAATCTCTCCTTGAACAAGTGCTTCGTCAAGGTTCCCAGAAACTTTGATGATCCAGGAAAAGGTAACCACATTAAAAAGTAGACTTAACAATCATAACCCAACTGTTTTCAGGAAACTACTGGATGTTGGATGCCACTTGTGAAGATGAAGTCTTTATTGGTGGCGCTACTGGAAAACTCCGTCGTCGTCCATCAACATTGTCTCGTGCTCGAATGGATGCTTACAAGCAATACGGTGCAGCTGCAGCCAATCTTTTCCCATATTTCAACTCGGGACTCCCTCAACTTCCACGAGCACCTTATATGACTACACCACCATCTGCATTCCTACCTCGTCAAATGATGCCTATGCCGACTCTCGGTCCAGTCTTTGCTCAACCAGAGCTCATCCAAATGTATCTCAACCAACAGCAAAGTTTATTCGCTAAACTACAGTAATCCCGTAGATTTCCCTCCCCTCTCATTACCTTGTTAGTTTGTGTCCATTTCAATAGTTCGGTGAGCTCTGTTTTCTGTCCTAACTTATTTTGACCCTCCTTTTCCCTTGAAGATCAATGCTACAAATTTTAAGGCATGTTACGATGATTAGTTATTCCATAAGTGAAACGGGTAGTAGATTTTTAATACATCTACCGTTATCCATCCCTAAATATTATTTTCCCTTTGTCCTCCTGAGCTTCTCTCTTCCCCAAAATCCCATTTTTGACAGTAAGTGTCGTATTCCGTAATAGTGATCTGTGTTTGTTGCTTTATTACTTGTTTCCCATTCCACGCTTGTAACACTTTGTTCTTATTCTTGTCGTCATAATGTTTCCATAATAAATTGCCTTTAGTCATTTGACTCCTTATCGTCGATTATTTCCGTTAGGTACAAATGACATAACCGAGATGCTCAATTTGGCTGGCTATTCGAGATGTCAGGACAACAAGCAGATGGAGGATTCCGTTTTTTGTTTTGAAATGCCGACGGTGGGAGTTATTCAGATTTTATCGCAAGAGTAATAATTGGGTGGTATCGGATTACTGTAAATTATTGAATACAGTTCTTTCCATAAAATTCAGAATATCGTGAGCTGTTTCTTAGTGTTGTAAAATGCAGAGCTCTTAGTCCGGTCACCCCACTTTGATCCTTCAAAAATGTTTATAATCTACTCATATCAAATTTCTTTCAGTCCACCTGAACGTTTACTACATGTTAAGAACTCCCGACACCACTTGCTTCACCCGCCAAAAAAAACGTCTACGGTTACTATAATATAAACTTTTTTGCCCTCTTCCTATACTCCGCCTGAGCAGACCCGCGCAGCGGGATTCAAATTTCAGGTGGTGGGCCGACAGTGGATAAGCAACAACATCTGTGTGGCATATCAAGTTGACATTCTTTTGGAAGCATCGGCGACCTCAAAAAAGAGGATCAGAATTGGTGTAAGAATCGGAAGCAGATTGACTCCAGCTTGGTGACTGGAGGGGCTGTCGGTGGATGATGATGACGACAGCAGGTGTTCCGTTCTGCCAGTCAACCGCAGAGGGCCAATAAACCTGTGAGCAGCTAAAAGATGATACAAATTTACAATGATCGATGAGCCAGTGGTCTATCATTGTGGCATATTTATGATTTTGGCACTTGTTTGTGGACCGGAAATCCAAAGATTGAGGGGTCTGTGTATGTTTACCTCATTTTCTTCTTCTCAATTCTTCCATTTATGTTTATTTTGAAATTGAGACCCCATCATCATTCCAATGACTTTTGTTATGAAATTAAAAGGATTAATGATGTGTCAGACAAATAACATGAGTTTACAATTGCTCCCAAGTTTTGTGGAATGTGAAGAATGTGGGTGACACAAAACTCATCATAATTTCAGCGAGGGTTCTTGATTGATTGTTGTGTAGTGTGTTCTTATATGTCGACACGGAGGTACAAACACAAGTGGATGACCCTCATACCGTATGGGGGATGAGCAGATGGAGAGTTGTGTAATCGAACAAGACGTTCTCCTCTCAAAACGATAAATCCTTTCATTATTGTATTGTTTGGATAAATTGTCTAAACATTTAAGCCAATGGTAATTATCGAATCACGTCACAAGTGGCAAACTGTATTTTTGACGCTTGAAAACGGACTCGATAGTAGAAAAAAGATAGAAAAAGCTCAAATCCGAGTACCAGAAACAGTATTAAAAATCGAACCTTGCCGTTGGGAAACATGACAGTTTTTATGATGACTACTTATGTCAACATGACATCTTTTGCAGGTGCCCAAGCCTCCTGTTCCGGTACACATCTCCAAACACCATCTTGTTATAGATTATCCTATCAAACTGATCCTAATCCTTCGAAACTGGACAATAAAACAGTTGCCTGATTTCCTTCCGTGACCAAGTGGCATTAGAGACACTGTATTACACTGACATTGAAGAGTTCAAAAGGGCAGAGTGGGTGTCTATTCCCAACTGTCCAGCAGATGACCATTACGAAATTAGGATGAGGAAAAGGGTATATAATTATTATGTTTGTTACTCCAAAATTGAACAACACATGAACAGCTTTATCGGCTTATTCCGATATGCTCGTTTACTATTCCTTCGAGTAATTAGCACTTGCTAACCGATATTATGTTAGAATTGTTATTATAGAGGGTGTGAATCGCACGGGTTTCCTCAAAAACGTGTCAATTTTTGAAACAAAGAAGAGAAAAGTGAACAGAGACAGATGAAATATACCGACTTGTTTGAAGAAAAGACTTCAAGAGAATCGGTTACCATGGGTAGGTGTGAACGATTAACAGTAAGACGGCAACCTATAACGGTGCGTGTAAAGTGACAGATGCTGGCACATTGAACAATTTTAAATAATCTGAATATGGGGAACACGCCGAATATCATTGAAATACGAAGGTCGGGAATTTTTATACGAAATATTCTACATTAAAAAAATAGAAATCAAAACAAGCTTTTGGTTCTGTGTTTTAATTTTCTGAATTCACGGAACCCGCAATAGAAGAACATAGAAACATTTTCAATATCCCTCTTTTCTCACCTTATATCTTTAAACCGAAAAACAAACTATCATAATCTCATAATTACTTTCTATGTTAACATTGTTTATTTAGATGAGCCGAAAAGGATATATCTGTGTATCGGGTTCATTCAGTGAGAATTGCGCAAACTCAAACGGTATTGGTTACTGTCGGGCAGTAAGCGGCAAAAGTCAAAGGGGTCGGCGGGCGGCGGTTCACTGAAGTCGGGAGGCGGACGGGCCCTCTTTTGAACTAGTCAGTGCATCTAGCTACTTTGATACAAAAAACAAGAAGTATTCCATGAGAAGGATAGGTGTGTAACCAAAGAATAAAAAGGGATTTTTAGGTTGCGTAGGATGTTCTTTTTCTTGATTGTCGGCTTGATTCTTTGGCATGGTTTTTCAAGTGCGTTGCGTGAACTTTTGACATCTGTTCATATTGTTATTTTTCTTGTTCTAACCTTTCATTACAATTACCACCTCGTCATCGGTGGGGGTTTGTGGCTAAACCATCTGAAGACTATATCGGCGATACAGCGTGTAATTAGTTCACACTTAAACACCAATATTGTGTCGGCGGAACGTCTGTATAGCCCCAGCGGGGGTTCCAGTCTTTCTTTTTTACCGCACGCACACACATCTGCTCCATCGAGTCATCCCCATCAGAAGAGATATCCGTATAGATTGGTTTCATGTTCTAAGGAAAAGGAAGGGGACGTATCGAAGTGTTTGTTGTGTATGAGCCAGCTGTTTTGGTTCCAGAGCGTGGGTGTTTCTGAGGCGGCCCCTCCGGCTGCCATCTTTCCGAGGCGCCAGGAAGCATCAGTCGAGACAAAGCACTGCAATGCCGTCCGACGTGGCTTTCAGAGCCCGTAATCCGGTATGCTTGCCGAGATCCAGATCGGTCGAGCGATTTGGAACTGTTGGAACTCTTACCAGGTACGTGGAAGTGTGTCATAAAGTTGTGGTACTGCAGACCTAGAGCTGATGTTCATGGATAAACTATGTCAATTTATTTATTCAAACGAAAAATGACATCTTTCGAGAAGTAAACAGAATTTTTAGCTTCCATGGATTTTTCCACTAGAATACTGATTTTTTGAACAGGGGTTTCGTATTGTTTCTCCGACAGTACAGGCCCATTTTTTTGATAGCTATGAAATCCGCGTTTTCAAATAATAAGTAATCATTTTTTTATGAAAATTATTCCTGATTCTATAAGTTAAGTTATGTATGCCTCCAGTATTAAATCTCATTAACTGCTTTCTGTTCAAAAATAAGTGTTTCCAAACAAACTTTCGAGAACAACTACCAAATAATTTCAATATTTCATTTCAGAGTTACATCCGTTCCAAATCTCTCCACCTTCCGTGTTGGATCGAACTATCGTCCATCGACTCTCCACAAATACCGTAGAGACTACGACTCGGTGAGTATTGTGCCATGTCCATACACCTCTCGATCATTTTATTGGCAATATGGAAGACACAAATTCGATCTCGGCATCTTCATTTTTCTCCCATTTTTTTTGTCATTTTCTGAGAAGAGATAGAAAAGTGTTGGCATCCTTCTGAAAAGTGTAATGTCCGTTGCAATTGTCGTCTCTTCCTTGCATCTTTATCCACCTGGTTTTTGACGCTTGACGCTCTTTCTGACAACAACCAAAACAAAACTGAGAGATAGAATGGATCCATAAGAAATTTCTTCTTTTTTTCAGTTGGATGACGCAGCCATCGATCGTTACACCTTCTACACTCCATTCTACTGGCAAACTTATCGTTTTGCTGCTCGTCGTCAACTTTATGTTGACCCAATCCCACACAGTTTGGGACACGAGTACGCTCCATTCTGGTCCAGATACAAGTGGTACACCGATTGGCTCAACCCAACTTACTGGAGACGTTACCGTGACCCGAACTACGACAGACCACTCTGGAACAGCTGGAGACCATGGCAATACGACACGTAAGGAACAATTTTTATACTGATATTGAAAGATGCCAATTTTCATTTTTCAGCAAGAACGTAAAGACTGCCATCGACTTGTACAGAAACGGATGCATTGATTTCAAGACTTTGGACAAAAAATGGATCGAGCCAACTGCTTTGGGACGTCGTGGAAAGGATTGGTCCGACGTTTACCTTCCAGCTGGTACGTTCTCTTTTATTCCGTGTTTTCCGATCTAACATCTTGTTTTTTTCAGCTCGTTACGGAGCTCATCGCTACTTCTACTCGTTCTCTTAACTGCTGAGCAGTATTGAAACCCCTCTAACGAATCCCACCCAGAACGACCGTCTATTTTTGTCTGAATTTTGCTTTTCATACTTATTTTTCAGAATAACCTTTTTTGTATACTGTGATGAAAATCTATTCATTGCTTTATTGGAAGTAAATAATAATGAAAGTCATCAAATATTAGTAAAGACTCGAAAATACCCATGAGAATGTAGCCCGTGGAATGCCCACTCGCCCCGTGGTAATACTTTGGCTTAGTATTAGTGAAGTAGTTTTTTCACTTTGTCGTTGACACCTTCCACTACACAATCATTCGTCTCGGTCTGGAAAATTGAAAATAAGAGTTGATAAAACGTTGGACAAAGTGCAAAACGACAATCAGTATAATCGGTTTGCTATCACCTACCAGTTCCTCTATTCTGTTCAACTTCGGTTCTTGAATTTTCAACTGGACGTGCATGTCAACAGCAAGGTTTTTGACAGATTCTATGCCCTGGTCGATTTGCATCAAATTTCTTTCCAGCTCATCTTCAATTGTGTCACAAGTCAGCCTGCAAACATATTGAGTTTGATACCAATGCCGGAAAACATGAAAACACTGTTCTACAGGTCAACAATTGCACAATTAAAAAATGTGCCTAACTGTCAAAGATGACCAACCGTTTCATGAAGTCCCCCGTTGACTCCCTCCGTTTATTCGAGCTTCTGAACATGACGGTGTTTCTCTCTTCTTTTCGTCGCAAGTTCGGACTCGTCATTTTTCTGAAATAACTTGTTTCTATGCAACGAGACACTCCTTAAGGGTTGCTTACTCTAAAACTTCTTCCTTTATGATGTCACGCTCTCGTTTCCGAAAATATTTGAATGGAGCACTGAAAACAATGTTTTATTATCGTGTTGACTTGTGTCGAAAAATTCAGTGACCAACCAAAGAATTCGAAAAATTCCACAGCCACAGTAATGTTCCATTGCGGTGATGTTATGGGAAACTACGTTCAGGTCATCGATCACTTTGCTCAAGTTCGCTTCGATTCTGTCAAGCTGCTCTGGAATTTCATAGTTTATAATAGACGCAGCGTTGACTCGGGAGTAGTTTTGATGATAAGAAACACAATAACGGAGTATGTCACGTCGAACTTTTGAACTCGAACTCACCATCTTGATCTTCGAGAGCTGCAGTGGTTTGCACAGCATCTACATTCATCTGGTCCAAATCTCTGATCATTTGTATACTGCTTTCTAGTGACTAAAATAAAAACTGTTATGTTAGCTCAATACGTTAGTTGCAGCCACATTCCGGTATTGTTTGTTGAAAATAATACAACTAACACTAAGTATTCTTGAAAGAAAGCTCCTTGAGAGTATGAACCGGATCAATCTTACAAAAAAATCTACACCAGACCCCAAACTTTGCTGACTGACATTTTCACCTTGAATATTATGATGAACACTATGTCATTGGTACTTATGTTATAATGACACTTGCGTTTTCTCATATCAAATTTATAATCCATTTGAAATCCGTTCTACTTATTTCAATAGTCACTTCCTCATTCTGTAGAATTAGTTAAGAACATATAGTTCCCAAAAATATTCTTCGTCTCGTTCAATAAAATTAATTGAAGAATGAAATGGAATATTTAATAAAAAAACAATTGTTATGCTGTCATTTTCGAGGCCTTAATTATGCAAAGACTAGTCGATAGCGGAAAGAACAAAATATGATGTGATGTGATTTTTGTTCTACTTACTTGAACATTCAATTTAGCAATCTCGGCATCCAAGTCTACCATTTTCAGCTTGATCCGTTTTTGCACTGTCTCCTCAGTTGGCAAAACAACCGGTGCCGGAACTCTGCAAGCACTATAATTAGAGTGTAACTCAGCGGAGCATCGAACAACTCACGACTCTATAGATTTTCTTGCCATTGCTCAAAAATCCTCAGTTTTTGGAAACGTGATGAAACACTGAGAATACGGAAACAAAATCAATAAAAATGAAAATGACGGTCGATGTTATCACAGTTTTTTCTGACTCTTATCAGAAATGAATTCCATTAATGAATTCCGATTGTGTCCTCCTGCTCTCTTCAAGTGACGCAGAGATGGACACAAAGCAGTTATCAATTTCGACAGAATACGGAAAACTCGAGAATTGTTTCTTCAATTTTACACTCCATCTGTGGTCGAATTGACCTGCATGTGTGTTTTGTAACATACTCTTCACTCGTCATTTTTCATTTCATGACTTTCATAAAGTGCACGTTGTGCCACTAGAAGATCAGCTGACTTTCTGATTATTGTTAATCCTGTTAAGAAAAAAACGGCCTTTCGAGCACCGGATATTCGATTAGTCAGGATAAAGCTTGTTTTCCGAAAAGAAGAACAAAACAAGTTTGCAGAGCGGAAAGACTTTTATATCTTCTCAAATTCTCTTCATAATTGCCAATTAGTGTATGTTTCAGATGTTTTCATGTAATCCGCCCACACTTTTTGTTCACAACACTTTATTAGCTAAAAGATCTTGTTAATTCTCATACACAAAGATTCATTCAAGAGAAACGTGATGGGATGGGTGGAATGGAATTCACAGTCATTATAAAGAGTCATAAGGATTTGGGGCTAGAGCGAGAAAAAAAGCAAACGAGAAGAGGTATTCTGAATCAGTGCTGATTGATGCTCAACGACGTCCCAGCCCGACAAAGTAGTTCCGCGCATCCAAGTTGTACCCGACAGTCTGTAATTCACAGAGTTAGAAACAAATATTTCATAATATCATATTTTAACTCACACTTCTCTTTCCGAAGCTCATCCGGAAGCTGTTTGGATCAAGATTGACTCGTTTTCCGAATGACATGCGGAAGGCATTTGCATCCATCCGTTTTTGTTCTGGAGATGAGTACTCTTCATCGGTTTCCTCAACTTGATTGTCGGCTGGTGGAAATGCCTGAAAAAAGAACAACTAGACACCAGCACTAATTAGGCGGAGACGACTACATACCGAGCGTTTGCCAAACGACATGCGGAAGGCGTTGGCGTCCATACGCTTCATCTCCTCAAATTTGGAGTCGTCGTAGAGCTCATCAGAAGCCACCACCTCTTCCTGACTTTTCTTCTGCTCGGCTGATCGTTTTCCGAATGACATTCTGAAGGCGTTCGGATCCATTCGTTTGGCCTCCTCTGGAGCCGACACCTAAAATGATGGAGGTTGAAGGTGTTGAAGAAATCGAGGTATGAAAACTTACGCTTCTCTTTCCGAATGACATGCGGAAGGCATTGGCATCCATGCGTTTTGGTAGAAAGTCCGCATGGGATACGATGACTCCCGCGAGAAGGCAGGCCAGCACTAACGCGGCTTTCATCGTTGCCTCAAGTTGATGTCTGTAAGACAACAGAATAAGAATGACTCGAAAAGTCGGGAAAATTTGAATGCGAATTCGGAAGGGGCGTGGCTTACGAGTGAACTTGGAAGAGCTTGAAATATGGTCTATCCCGGAGGAAAAGGGGGAGGAGAAAAAGTGGGCTGGACTTTTGAGAGGAGACAAAAAAAGAACGGGCCGTTGGGAAATGTATGAAAACTGAACTACGGTTTCTTGTCTGTTAAATGGGAATGGGACAGAGGAAATAGTTTTTTGCAGTTAGTCGTTCAAAGAAAATGAGCCAAATGGGAAAAGATACGCTAAACGGAAAGGAACGACATCATGCACTTCCTGAAAAGTGGAAATATAAGAGGATTTTCTGTGAAGTGACGAGATAAAACTGAACTGGTTACAGTATGAAACCTTATATTCCGATTTTTAATATCACCACGAATAAATGAAAAATTAGTTTTATTTCCTAGAAACTAATCAAAAATAATGCTCAAACTAGCACATTCACACAAGTGTTATGTGATTGGATTGAGAGAAACCGAAAGATTGGGTATTAAAAGTTATTGGTACGTTTTCAAATTGTTCCCAACATGAAAACAGGATTAAGTTGTGTTGAGGGTACTGGTTTTTGATATTCTATACCTTGAAGGATTCCAGGTATTGGATGTTTTGAAACTCAGTTGCCAGTGTCATCTGGATGTCATGAAAACAAAAATGTGTGCTAGCCGGAAATGAATATGAATGAGGCTGAAACATTGTTTCAAAGTATTTGTCGGGGCTTGCTGAATTGTGAATTTCGGCGTTCGCCTCTAGGAGATATGCTAATACATCTGAATGACTTTTCATTGCCTTTTGTCTGTTTTTTCTCTCGATGATCCAGTCGGGAAGGTAAACACAAAAGAACAGAAAAACCGATAGAGTGGGTGTCTGTGACGTGTTTTTTTTGGGATTTGAAAAGAAGAAAATTATCACGAAGTAAGAGGAATTCACAAAAAATATATAACGAGCAATTCACAGTCAGCATTTTTGAAGATTATTACTCTGTTCAGCAGAAAGAATAGTGACTAAATGAGTCAGTTGGTGTAGTAGTAGTAGAGTAGCATTGCTAAGCCGGATTGTAATTAGAAATGCTGACTTGGCCACTGTGATCATTCACAATTTTTGAAGTCTTTGAGAATACTCATACATAGGTGGGTAGATGTGTAACTAATTAGAGTTTTCTCTCAGAAAAGTGGTTTTCACGGGGACCACTTCCGTCTGATAATTATGGCGACTCATTTTCTTCCGGGATTGGATGAGACTATTCTTTGAAATGTCCTTAAGCAGCGCAAGATCACGTATTTTTCTTGTATTTTGATGCATTCAATATATAAAAATGGAGGGAAGAAAAACTAAGGAAACTGTTTTTCATGACTTTTGAAAAAAAAACATAATCTCGACCAATACAATCTTCTGATTCTTCTATTCAACAATATTATTAAATGGAACGCCTAATAAAATAGTCATGGGATGTGAGAAAGTTGAGTCAGTATGTAGATGGATTGAAAAAACAGCCGGTTATGTCAAAAATGGTGAAGCTTTCTGTTTGAAAAGTGTCACGAGACCTAGCTTATCACTCAGCTACCGTCGCCTATCTGAATGAGTCAGGAACCCAGAATTGTATCAATCTGATTATATAAAAACAAAAAGTAAATGAATGTAATTGGATTGTGTTCCGCTACAATCAAACACACCCATTGGCAAAATGTGAGTGATGAATTATAAAACGACCTTGAGAAATCTTTGAATAATGAAAGGGAGGGGCCATAAGGTTTTTGAGGATTATTCAACATGCCTAATCCAATGAGGTGTCCTTTAGCGGCGGCAACTCGGGGCTATCGGATCAAATGACGAGTGAGTCAAGAAATTGGCTAACGAAGAATAAGAAAACATCAGAAATGAAAGAGGGGAAAATGAGAGGATGGCACTTTGTGAATAAAACAGAATGAGACAGAAAAAAATGATGAGTTAATCTTTATATGTGCTTGATCTGGTAATTGTTAAAAATCCAGAAGATCTGGAATCTCTCCCAGACAGAACTCGTCATTTTCTTGCCGAGTGAGAAACTAGATGATAGGTTCCAAAACTTGCGAATCCGAAATGTCAAAAACAGAGTTTTGAGCACTAACAGGAAGAACGAAAACCACATTGTTATTATAGGTGTCAAAGTCCAACAGCTACTAGGATGAGCAGCAAAAAAAGAAGTGTCCTCGTGACTGATAGACACCTCCCGGTCTTTTGAATGGACGTGATGAGCGAGTAAAAGAGTTAGTCGAGTGAAAAAGGTTGGAGAATGCAAAGAGCACAAACTAGGAGCTCTAATCCTGCATTTTCTAATGGAACTGAAAGGAAGTTCAACAAATGACGTGATAATTGAAAAATTGAAGCCTTTATCAATGAATCCTCAGAGAAAAGGCACTGATTGGAATGTAGCACCAACATGAAATTTAGTCGAGATATTTCACAAAATCACGTTGATTAGTCATGAGTGCAGAGTTTTCGAGTTTGGAAATCAGACGGGATCTGCTCAATGATATTTGAATCGTGGGAAACATCAAATGCATGATAAAGTGTCAATGTGAAGGACTGGGTTCAATATCTACAGGACACTGGTAATTGCGTTCAGACATTAGAAATGCATTTATTGAGATCTTAGTCATCAAATAATCATGTTCAGAACTGAAATTGACGTTGTGGATAGGAAATTTCCCACAACCAGGAAACTTGTGCAAAAAACCTGAAACTATGAAAAAGTACAAATTTAAAGAATATAATAAGATTGTCGTTTGCAAAACACGATTAACGGAAAACCAGTTGATGAGGTGACGAGTGTTTTTTCATTTGGTGACCATCTGAATTAGAAGGATGGACCTTTGGAAGCTCCCTTCTTCTTTTCGTCTGACTTTTTTCATCTCATTTTTCTTTTTCTGGCCGACGTTGTTTCAAAACAATACAGACCCATTTTTAGAAGTCGTAAAAAGAAGAGAGCTCATCTTTTGAGAATAGGATACATTTAGGAAATTAGTTTTTGGCTCCTTTTTTTTTGGAAGTTAGGAATGAAAGAAGACATGATGAGGAAGTGCGAAAGTTCGAAATGCGCTACTTTTGAGTTCAAAAGGAGCAGTAGGAGTAGGTGGATGTGAGACCAGAAATACATAGAACTTGGTCTTAGAACAAAGACAGGGAAGGGCAAGAATAAATAATTGCGTTATTCAAACATGGATTCATCTTGGTTCCTGTTTTTCTCATTCTATTCTCCCTGAGTCCATTTTTCATTGGGAGGGTTTTATAGAAAACAGAACCACGGAAATCAGATCTGTGCTCGGATAGTTAGATAAAATAGTAGTCTGGCGAGACAATGATTTCATCCATTGTTACTCATATTCTCCTTAAACAAGGATCTGTCTGGTGATTGCTTCCTTTTGTAGGGGACACGAAGTTCAGATCTTTGGGATCTTAGAAAAAAGTCTAATCGGAAAAACGTAAACTTTGTTAACAGAGCAAAGCAAAAAAGGGAGTAGACAAGTTATTTTTGGGTCGAGGTAATAGAAAAGAAAATTGGAATTTGAGAATCGGAAATGAAATCGCAATCCTTCCAATACTATTTTCAGCAGTGCCGTTCAATCTTTGTTTTTTGCAGGTGTACATTTTGTTCTATTTACCAAACAAGACTTCTTGAGAACAAAAATAAGGAATACTAATTGATATCTAGGAATTTTGAAGTTTATTGAAATCATTTAGGCAAATGTTACACTTTTTAAATGCCACTAAACATTCTTCAGACAGAAAAATCACGAGGTTTCCAGCTTGCCTATAATCACAATTTTTCCACATACAATATTTTGTGTTTTCAATTAATTTGTATTGAAAACAAAGCTTGATAGAACATTTATTGTATTCGGTCTTTGGCAACCGACTGCGGTTCACAGGATTGTATTTTTTAACAAGCAAATAAGCAAATAACAATTCAAGATTCGATAAAAGCAGGGAATATTCCAAAAAAGTTAACAATATATCAAGACGTCATCGACTAGAATAGTAAAAGACGAACCGAAAAGAAATGGGATACCCAAGTGTATCCGAAATCTTACCAACTTGTCAGTTTTGTTTTGATTTCTGGACATGTTTAGCAATGCGTGGGTTGCTCAGCGGAGGTCTCCGAATATCACAAGTATTCGGAGAAAAGCTTACATTTTCATGCGCACTCCTAACGTTTTAGAAATCTCGTGTCAAAACATGGGGGTTTCAGTGAAATTCTTGAGCACTTTTAGAAATGAAAAGAAAACTATAATCTAATTCAGACAAACAGTTAAAAATACCGCACCACAGTTGGTTTCAGAAAAAAGTGTATGTACAAATTAATTCACCAAAAATTGTCAAAATCTAGAAAATATTTTTCAGATCAAAATATTTAGATGACTTCAATAGGTTAGCAATAATATTATCCAACAACTGGAGAGCGGGTTTTATGTTCTTAACATCTTCAAAAATTGTTTTTCTGACTGTTCCATATATAATACACGTTTATTTCCGGACTAGGCATTCTATGAAACATTAAAACAAAAAATCCAACATGATCTGCGTTTTCCAATAGACTATTCCAAAATTTTGCAAGTTTATCCTTCCAGAATCTGGACGCCCTTCCGGTTGCCTTGACGTGCCGGAACTTATTTCATTCAATGACACTCTATACTAGACAAAGTTTCTTTTTGCTCTCTGACGTCACAGACATTGTAATCGTTACCATTGTTTTTTTAATACACCCTATTTCCAGCCATGTCCTTAGACAAGTTCTGACTGACGAAAATATATGGTCTACTTCAAAAAGTATACATTGGAGAGGAAAAATATTCTAAAATAGATTGGACAAGATCTCAGAAGTACTTGACGTCAAGCTGGAGTATTCAAGAGGATTAGGAGGAGTAAATTCACATTTATCATAGTATGTACAATTTATAAATCAAACAAAAGAAGTGGAAGTTGGCGGCATTCTTCTTTTCAATTTAAAAACGGAAATACAAAGGGACTAGTGTTATGCTAAACAAAATTAATTCTATTTGATCTGATGCCAGAACGGTTGAGCTAAACATATAAATTTCATATAGTTCAGAAAGCGTCGAAGAAGACTCGACATTGTCTATCAAGAGCTCTCGACAGATTCAATTTCCGAAGTGATGCAGATAGAAAAGATTGAGGAAAAAGCAATGTACAACACCCCTCCCCCACCAACCTAACGTCACATTCCAATATAGTAACATTTCAGTTTTAAGAATACTTGCGAGAATAGAAGCTCTGAGAAAAACGAAGCATTTCAATATTCAGAATACCTTTAAATAGTGACAAGAAGTTAAAATCAGTATCATATTTGGAATGAAGGAAAAAAATGTCGAGAGACTGGATTCCAAATATTGAAACCAATGAATGGATGGAAAATTAAACAGTCTTCACAGAATAGTGATTTATTTAGAAATGATTTTTCAATATTCAAAAACGTTTTAAAATCTTCATCGACCACTTTTATTCTGACCAAAAAGTTTCGCTAATACATTTCAAATAGAATAGAGAATAAAAAAGGGTTCTCTTTCCAGCATGGCGCTCCCTTCTGAATCATAGAAAAAACAACGGTCTATTTTTTTTTTATTTCCCATGTAATTGACACATTCACTCCACGTTTTCTGGTTTCCTCATTTCAATCAAGCACATGGAAAACCCGCTTTGTTTTGATTTCATGAACATGAAATGAAATTGGAAAAAAAGAAATGAAATAAAAGAAACAGACCAGAAAGAGTAAAACTGCATACCGATTAATCTGATGCACTGAGGTTCATCCGGTATCGTCATCAAATGCTTACTTTTCAACTTTTATTTAGTTTTTGATTTCCGGAGAATCCGTTCATTGAAAAATTCGGGAGATTAAAATATATCTATTGTTCAGATCTATCAAAAAACAGAGTATAAAGAGTTGAGAATTAAAGGTTGAGATCAAGAAAAACTGGAAAATGTTTGAGAAGGAAGAAATACGTCAAATCCGGACAACTTCAAAAAAAAGAAAAAATGATGAGAAAAGGGAAGAGATGACAAGAGGACCGATCCAAATTTCCTATTTTGGCACATGTTCGCAAAACTCGGCTGATGTGTACTCTTCCGAATTGAAGTATTTAGTTTTCAGTTGACGCAGTAGTGCCCCATCGTCTCTGCAATTGGTTTTTGTTTTCAGGAAACTAGAATGAAAAGATTTAAAATGGTGAATTGTAAATTTCATGAAGTTAATTCTTCAAAAAATAGCAAGGAAGAATATAGAAGTTTTTGGTCGTTCTTATTATTCTAGGTATTCTTCCCATGCATTCATATTCGTATATGACTTGTCTCATCTCATTGCCCAAGAGAATGCACACAATGGTTTGCTTATTCTAAGAATTTAAGGGGTTTCCCCAAGAGAAAAGTATTATTTTTCTATAAGGTAGTACTTCCTTTCAAAGTGTATAGTATGAGTTTGGGTTGTTTCATAACACTATGAAAAATTAATGTGGAGTTTAGCTAGCCGACACATGTTCTGATGAAAACTCACTCAGGGGGTTTACGAAAACTCTGACTTTGAGGTATCTCGTTATTTGAATTGTAATGATGTGATTGGCTCCTTGGGAAAGACTGAAATATGTCATTGTTAGAGATCTATTCAATGTTTTAATGACTAACTTGATTCACCTGTGTTTTGTGTTCAATCGTTGTCGGTAGACTTGTTATCTGGTCATTGATAACTGTCTCGTTTCTGTTTGGAGCTTCCGAGTCTGAAAAGAAAACACTTTGTGCTGCTTGATCTCCATTTGTTCTTCTATGATATAATCCCAAAAGAAAAATCTCTCGTCATTTTTTAAGAAGACCTACATCAGTTCTTCCTTACCTCGATTATCCAGTACAAGCAAATAATTGTTCCCTACGGTCACAATCTGACTTTTGTGTTTCAAGATGCTTCCGATCACAGAGTTCGGGGATGGATATGATGGATAGAATTGAAGAGGTGTAGATGGAGAACACATTGAGCTGGGTGTAGATGGAAGTGTTCTGGTGAATAGAAAATTTATGGTCACTCTGTTTCAACAGGTCGAAAAGCGCAAAAGTCAGGAATTAATTTTGAGTAGATTGAACACATCATATTATCCAAATAACATCCAATATAGTTTGTTCAGAGTGGGAGAAAATTGAATTTCTGTTATTCTATCATGAAATCAACCTGAGTAATAAGTTTGTACCCACACAGTCTCTGTTCCATTAATTATATTTGTTTTTTGAATTTAATATGTATATTTGCAGCTGTTGTCTGTAATAACATAAAATTGTTGTTCTGACCTTACCTTGGTAAAGTTCTTCTAGCATTTTTTGAAGATTCAGTTGGTTCCGTCTGAACATGAGTTGACTTTTTAATATGTCGCTCTCTGAGTTCTCGTGCTTCTTCCTCTTCCTCCTTGCAACGATACTCAATATAATTGGATAGCTCCACATAACCTGAATCCACTTTGCTTATTGCCAGGAAGTAAATCTTGGAAATATAAATTACCTGTGTTATTACTGTAAGTGACTCGAAATCTATTTGTTAATGCATCCACATAATTAGCATCTACAAGTCCCAGACTGCGACACAAATTCTTGTTGACCTGCAAAAAAACAAACGAACACTCTAAGTCATCTCATCTTGTTTTACGAGCACTCTCATTAGTCAACCGACCTCAAAAGAAATTTTGCGGTATGCTCCAACATATGCACACACTTTTGGTTTCATGTAATGAAGGACGTTCAGAGCTGGAGCAGCGTTCACCTATCAATCTGACAAATTAAAATTGAGATAGAAAAGTTAGACTAACCATCATGTTTTTGATTTTCGCTATTAAAATATATTCAAAATTGAGTTGCCCGGAGACCTTTTTGAAGAAAGACATTCTGAAATCGACTCTGAAAACATGTTATATCCTGTGACCTACTTTGTGACAATATGTGGCAGTGGCATTCGTGTACTCAACATGCGTGCTCCCGACCATGTCTTCCAAGAGCTCGTGAACTTTTGAGTATGCATATGTTCCATTGTTTTGTAAGCGAAAATTACATAACCTGCAACACTCTCATGTTTGAAAATCGCTTGAAAGAAATAGATACCATTCAAGCTAGTTTCTGTTTCGAAATCCGGGATAAGCTGTAGCTCTGTTGAATTGCGAGATATCGTTTGGACACTTTTGTAGAATCCTGAAAAGAAACAATTGTCTGTAATTCTGTGACTGGCAAGATCATACCACAGTTCTTTTCATCTTTTTCAGTTGTATGGTGTCCATGTCTAGTCAAACTTGTTTCTCCTCTAGCAAAAACAATATCAATGTGCGGATACGCATCTGAAAACATTATCAGTAATTTGAACAACAGGAAGAAAACCAACATCCTCGCTCGATGCATTTAAGTTTCTTGACGGCGATTCTCTCTAACGTTGGATCTTCTAACCGGAAAGAAAAAGGGAAGTTGATTGAATCATTTGTCTCCGTATTCTCCATCAGACTGATATGTATAAAAGTTGGCAAATTCTGTAACCAGTTTATGGAGACCTATTGCTACAACAAAAACTCACAAGACTGTCATGAGGCCGAAAGTGGTCGGGCGATGAGGAGAACATTTTTTGTGGCAGTGAATATTTGAAACAGTGAAAATAACCGCACTTCGAACTTGTGTTAAATCAATCAGGCAAACGGGGCGGCGGTGGTGTGCAAAGACGGGGGCCAACGCGTAAAATGCAGCTCACAAACAAGGACAATTCGGTTTTGTCTTTTTGCCAATCATATCCGTTTCACATCCACAAGTGACGCGACTCCAACAAGCAAAAATAGGATGAGAAGGAAGAAAAAAGCACGAAACTGGGAAATTAAGAAAGGGGCAGTCCGATTTTTGACAAATGGCCCAATTTCCTGGGTAAAATTAAGAATATCTGGTTGACTTCTTAGGAAGACTGAATGGAAAAAAGACGGATGAGGATGGTGAACAATTTTTTTGACGAATTGAAGCTATAAATAAACAAAAGCCATAGAATAAAAACTTGAGCAATAGGTTTTATGGAGCGAAACGGTGTAATAAAATAATTTAATTGAAGGAATACGGTAGTTATTCGAGAAGCTTTCGAGAGAGCATTTTGAGATCATAGCATCATTATCGATGACAGCTCAGGCGACATTGTTGTGCATAATTTATAATTTTGAGAAATTAAATGACACGGCTGTTGCAGTTTTGTTCTTAGATCATGTTTTATATATGCGTCTTTGTTTTGGCAAAGCTTTCTGATATTTTTTGAACTTCATTCAAGAAATAGTTTGTTCAAACTGATTGTCTTATGAAAACTGAATACAAAACGGAGGAGAATCAAAAAGTTTACAGGGATATGAGTAAAATGTGAATATTCAAGATGGTTGTTTTCAAAAAATGGGTGAAGGGAGGGTACAGAGGAGAAGTGGGAGGTGGATGGTTTTTTTCCAAAGCTTTCAGCCATACTGTATACAAATAAAACTTATGAGAAACTGGGAGAAAAAAAAAGAGAACGATGGACAAAACAAAGTGTTAATCAAAGACCGGAAAATGTTGTGTTCTATATATTGTCACACTCGTACAATATAAACTAAATATCGAGACACGGATTACTTGTAAAAATTGAAATGACAAGAAAAATGTTGAACAGAAATTTGTTTTCAATTGGTTGCAACATGACTAGTCGTCTCTAGCTGACACCACTTGTTCGCTGATTTCTGCCATGGCAGTTAAGGTTGTACTAATCCATTGTTGGAGAGTTGACTTTTGCTTCCGTTGTTCTGCCGGTGGAGCACCACCTTCTTGATTCTCACCAGAAGTGGATGCAGCGGATGGACGGGATTTGGAGGCAGTGTCAATCATTACATAGTAATCTTCATCTGGTCTCTGGAATAATTAACGATTAGTTTTGAAAATCAGAAATAGTTAATTGGGCAGAAAGTTAATTAATTTCAAAAGAAGCAAAACACGAGAGTAGTATTCGTCGTCAGATATTTCACACACCCAGTTAGTGATGCAAATCAAAGAAGATACTTCATAACCTCAATCACATTATTACCTTAAACCAGATATTGTTCTCATTCCTGGTTTGTTGAGACGATAGAGATCAATTTGATATATTTTCATACAAAACATCTTATGTGCAAGAGTGATACTAAACAAAGCATTGGGTGGAGGAAGGTGTGAAATTTGAAGGTATTTGTGGAGGGTAACATGTGTGGGATTTATCATTTTGTGGGGATTTATCATTTTGGGATGTGGGATTTATCATTTTGGGATTTAATGACAACACGACGTATATCAATAGTAGGGTACAGCTACCTTGACTGATTTGAGAAGTTTCTCTTTAGCAAGACACTTTCGCATGTCTTTTGCAGTCCATCGATCTTTGAATCTTGGTGTAAGGGATCTGAAAATTGAAAGTTAATCAAAAACCAATTGTCTTCTGGTATCTCACTTCTTGAAAAGTTTCAATGCTTTCTCTGAGAAAGGATTAAACTTCTTTGGTAATGCTGGATTTTTCCTCTTTAGCCACTGTTCCCACTCCCAATATGGTTTGCACATAATTGACGCTTTTTGCCATGGGAACTTCCCTTTCATGCAGTAGAAGAATATGATACCTGAAACACGTCAGATGTTTTTTCAATTGTCTGCACACCCTAAAATATCTGTTGTAACAGGCGACAACTTTTTTTCTTCTTCTCAAATCAACGGATCTCCTGATCATTTATCTTCGACGGAGTCCCCCCGCTAAGAAAAGATGCAATAGCGTCTATTATTAGTTGCAGCTGTAACTATTTTACGTACCCCCATCAATATTGGAAACGGACGTTGAAGAAGAGTCGGGGAGCCGACGCAATGACGTCAATAGCTCCTATAGAAATAGAAAAGAGTGCGGGCTCCGATAGGTGCACAGGTCATGAAGAGGAACACATGTCTATCTGATTTCCATCGCCTCCACGATATTTTCATTTCTCCGTCGGAAAAAAGAAATGAGAAAAAAAGAAGAGCAAAGGAAAAAGAAAAGAGTGTGTTTTACTTTAACCACATGGTGTTGGGAAAGTTGAAAGAAAATACACGTGATATAATAGACCCCCGTTAATCTCAATGAACCCTCCAAAACCAAAAAAGATTTTCTGTGTTTTGATTTTAATCACAATTATCAACTGTGTACACATGTTCGAGAAACGTTGAGTTCTTTTTTCTACGTGACAGCTAAACGCCGTTGCACCGCGTTGGAGTAAGTCAATAAATCTTTTGATCCGAGACCGACCGAACAAGAAAAATATAGTTGTTAAGTGTCCGCCGCCTACTTGTTAAAACACTTGTTCGGACAAAAAATGATGTCACAATCAGCGCTAAATCCGTTTGCAGAAACGAATAGACTACTTACCAAGTGCCCAAATGTCAGTGCTCTTGTTCACCACCAACTTCTCGTTCACAACTGTATCGCAAAGTTCAGCGGCATGATAGTTATTGACGTATTCCAAATATTTGACAGTGGTGTCAACTTTGCGAGTCAATCCGAAATCGGTGACCTTTACCTGAAAATATTACGTGCAATACTGCAAAGTCCCCTTTTTCTTTTAATTTTTACGTCTCCCGGAAGAAAAAGGGTTCCTCTTTCTCAGTTACACTTTTTGAAATGTGAGGAAAGGCACTTTCTATTGTCTACTCTTACATAAATTAAACACTTTTGAGTGACGTTTTTACACCTTTTCCCACAAAACACAAAACACTTGATTTTTCAAACAATACAAACCTTTGAATAGTCGTTTGCGTCGAAGATGAGAATGTTCTCTGCTTTAAGATTTCGATGCACCAAGTTCTCATCATGCATAAACTCGATTGCTGATAGCACTGCGGCAAACACTTTTTTCGTATTCACTTCTCCAATTCCTGAATTCAATCATAAAAAGATGAGTTGAAGAGATCTATGTCTTTAGAATAAGCAGTAAAAAAACTAGGATGCGTCAAAAAAAGATGAACAAAAAGGCGTCGTGAAGTGTTGACTCAAAAACAATAAGATTTTTGATCATCTTCCCAAACACAACACCCTCATAGATGGGGACTCTCAAACTCCCATCAGACAGAGGCGCGATCTCATGTCTTGTAATTGAAGAGCCCTCTCACTTCTTTTTTCGTTTGTTTTTTAACCCAATAGAGTGAGAAAAAACTCTTAGAGATCAGATCAACACGTTTTTCCAATAAATCTCATTTCCCAGGCATAAGGTCAACTTGGAATCCCATTCATTCTCATTGATTGGAAATCGAAGAGTTTGGTGTGTAATGTCAGCTAAGATTCCCATAAATCTTCAGAAAACCCTGACGCTTCATGAAGAGAGATTCAAACAATTTTCTTCCAATTTTCCACCCATCACCCACATCTGCTACTCGACATCCAATCAAATCGATAAGTTATGTTTGTTGGATGTGACTGACCTGCTTGGTTTGTTGCCTCAACTGCCTCTCTTAATGATGCTCTTGGACAGAATTCTTGAACAAAAAAGAATGCCGTGTCATCGGAAGACTGGAACATTCCCTCATATGTATCAATTATATTCTGATGTGGAGACAGGAAAAATGAATAATTGTACTCGCGGACAAAGTCAGCCTGAAAAAAATACATTGAAAAGTCATAAAAAAGGGATCGCATGAATTCGAAAAGAAAACAGATAAATCGAAAGTACCTGCTTTGTTTGAGGTCTTGGGAAAAATTTGATTGCGATTCTCTGCTTCGATTGTTTGTGCTCTGCAAGTTTGATGAAACCGAATCGGCCGGTTCCCAACTGAAAACTCATGAAATTACAATTAAAGTGTTATTCTATAAACATACCTGCTTATTAACTGTGTAGACTTCTTCAAGATCAATTTTTTTGATTGGCTCCATTGTGACGGATCCTCGTTTCACGAACAGACTGTTTCTTCTGGCAGTATTTATGCGTTCGTCTTCGTTGGAACACGCTGGCACATTCTGTAAATTTATCATTGAGTCAGTCACGCGGCACGACGACAACGGCACGTAGTAAAAGGAAAAGCAATTTAGAATGGGGCTGGACACAAACTCAGCTCAGAATTAGAGTCTGGTGCGCAATCTTCACAAGTATTTTGGATTCCTCTTCTCTCCCTTCTATTTGAGTGACCCGCGTGGCCAAGCACCCCATCTCCGACGACGACCCGTGTTTTGACTAGGAGTCGTCGACGTTTATGGATGATGTAAACCGAGCTGTTTTCAGACGGTCTCCAGGGGCGCTTTCGAAAAGATTGAATTAGAACAAGTGGGTGGAATTTCAAAAATACTTGAAAATGTTTGAGTGAATTAGTCACTTGTTGCTTGATTCGTTTGGTTCAGCTCAACAACTGGGTGCGAAAATAAGATATCCGAACTCGGATCGACTTGTTGTGTTGGGAATGGTTCAGAAACCAATAGAAACTCAATCTATAAACTAGAAAAATTCTAATTGATAATATAAAGAAATCATATTACAAGTTGAGGTTTATGATTTTTTCAAAATAAAAGGTTCAAACTCTCATCCAACAAAAACTAAATTCAACCAGCAAATTTCTTCTAGAAATCCTCGCGAATTGAATAACCCGGATGCATGATTTTGAGTGCACGCATGCCCACTATATATTATATATCCATCCAACGTGAACTTGAAAATAGGGAAAACTAATTTCATCCGAAAATATTCATCATTTCCTCGTATACACGTACCCATTTTTACGAATTCCCCGTGATTGTTCCCACGGTCCGTTAGCGGGGAAAAAACAGACATCTGATCTCGTGAATTTACTCAGAACTGAGGTCCCTTAAGAGAATGACGGTTAATCGTCAATGATGGGTTCCCACATTCTCGGCTTACAGTATAAGCGTTCTCTGTTTTCTTTTCATTCGACATTTCTCACACACTCTTTTTTGTGCTTAGCGTTTTCTTAGTCAAGAGCCAACGACCGAATCACATGACAATATCAGTTTTGAACTTGACAGACTTACTAAAAACACTTGAAAACAAGGGGGTGGATAGGGCAATAGAGCAATAAAAAAGACATGAAAAATCATCAAAAGACGTGAAAATCTGAGAAATCAAACATGATCTAATTTTGGCTGCGTTTCTCGTGAAGAGTACCAAACCACGAAGAATGGAATGAATGGTGGCCGTGACATCACCCAATTATGCTTTCAGTCGAGTCAAAAGAAAGTGTTGAGAAAAGAAAAGAGGCCAAAAGTTTGTCCATGTTCTTTTTTCTTTTTTGGTTCATGAATAAGCTGAAGCGCCAACATGGAAATGAACCTAAGCGTTGTTGGTCGAGCTGCCTTCTGGTCGAAATGGGCCACTAGAGACTTGCCACAACGTTCCATGTAATAGAAATATTTCTGGCTGCATGGGAGCACGAAACTTTGTGAGAGCGAGCCACTGGCACTTTTTCTGATTTCTTTGGATTTATGACAAGAAACCGACTAGAGAATTGTTAGTGTGAGGGCTAAAAATAGAGTGCAGGAATTGTGACCAACTGGTACCACCAAGGTCATGTTTTCAGGGTTTTTTGTGGAACGAGGAACTTCCCTTTCATACAAAGATCCAAACGATCATTGGGACATTGACAGATAGACATGAAAACATAAAACAACACGCCCATTACATGCATAAAACCTTACTATATCTCGATGAACATGAGCTCGATTTCCAAACACGTGGGTCTCCGTTGAGTTTCGTCTGATAGCACTTGCAGGGATCTCTGCTGAACTTTCAGACAGTCTTGGTTGCCTTTGTGGACTTTGAGTTGAGTTTCTTGGAGGATGATTTTGAAGTTGGTTGAGGACCACTCTATGGTGGTGAGCTGATTCACTTTTCCTTCTTGTTGGTGTCCCATTGAACATTTGAAAGACTTCTCGAGTCTTTTCTGGCGTCATATCATCCTCCTCTTCTACAGGTTCAGGTGTGGCTATTGTAGGCCGCCTGATGGATAAACGGTTCCAAACACGTCCAAGCGTCTCCATTTGACCGACCCAGTGATATGGAGGCGAAGAGCAGCCAAAATAATGGGGGAGTGAGAGACGGGAGCCGGGAAAACGAAGGATATGGGACTCGGGAGCAGATGAGGGGTGATGAAGCAAGAGAGAAACCAAGTACCGGGCAGGCAGGCAAATCGCTTCCCGCCGACCCGCCGACTCCTCCCTTCTTCTCATTTTGACATTGACACTAACACAAACACATATCACTATCAACAATGAAACCGAATGCTCTTCACTTTTCTACATGTTAACGTGGTTTTTTTTTAACTTGGGAACGATTCAAGTTAAAGTTCAAAGAGAAACTGGATATTTCCCGAGACGTCTTATTTATTGAAGCGTGTTATTATTTTCTCGTTTTGGTTGAAGTATGGAACTGGAATGACGCAACTAGCACCAAGCATATTTTTAGTAGTTGAAATTAGAATTCAAAAAATGTAAAAATATTCTGAGATAGATGGAATTTTCAAAATGTGTGGTATGAAAAAGGAAGAGAGATGCGGAAGGCTGAATATGATAGATAAGAAAAATGGAGTGTCGAAGCTCCCCAAAATTTTCACGTGCCTCTCCATATCTTGCACATGACGTCGTGTATAGTCGTTCCAGAAACTGGGTGTCTAGGTGGAAGTGCATACGAAAAGGGAAGTTTTGGGCTCAAGGGAGCATCTGATGAAAGATGAGAGAAAGTTTTTCTGGAAGCACTACCACACACATACGCATTCGAAACAAGGAAAGCTCGGCGACTACCATGAAATGGAATACGCGTATATTATTTCATTCCCAACGACGACGCTGCTTGTTTTGAACATTTTGGAGAGGGCCTCGCCTTTCCTTTGCTCCGAAACTTTTTTGTGCTCTTTTAAATTGCCTCTCGAAATGAAATGGGCTGGAGGAAACCGAGTTATTGCCAAGGAGAATTAGTTGGTAAAAGGTCAAAGGAATTGGAGTAATATAGTGTCTGGAGAGAAAAGAAGGACAATTGAGTGTCGTTGTATTATCAGAATTTTTGACGAGTACGCGCATGAATAAAATTGGAAACAATGGTAAGAAAATTATACTAAACAGATGACTTTACATATGGCAACATATGTTGATGAAAATTTTATAAATGAGATAAAAGAAGAAATAGCGAAATGAGAGAGCAAACTACTTTTGAATTTGTGTACTGGTAAACGAGACCCCCATGTTTAATTTGTTAGAGAAATCTTCCGGATCTCAAAAAGATATCCTATTTCTCAAAAGTTTCTACATCACGATGATGTAAGCACAAGACTCAACAAATAATTGGCCCATGTTCTCACTGATCAGTATTTGAACTTTAGTCAAAACATTTTGCTGAAGGGTTCAAAATATTTGAGCACTGAACCAAGAAGACCCAGACCTCAAGGACCTACTTGGAAGCTCAGACTATACGTGTGACCTAAATTACTAACGAAAATTCAAAAGTGGAGCCAGTTTGGAAAACAATGGGGATTGAGTCATTTTACAGTATATCAAAACCTCTAGAAATACGCTGAGCACAAGTAAGATCAAGAATCGCCAACTTGTGTGCTTCTCGAGGTGTCAGAATAGATAAGACGCTGAAGCACCAACTTGTTCCTGGAGTGTATTCAGATGATGTGAAGCGTGATGATGCAATAAAAGAAACCGAAAATAAGCGTGTCTTCGAGCGCATTCCATACTCGACAAATCACGGTTGACATGCACAGAAGAAAACGTGCCTACGGGAAGAAACAGATTGATTATTCATGGGTATAAGAAAACGACGGTGATGATGAAGATGATGGTAAAATAGAATGAAAAGATGAAAAAGGTTCTCACATGTTTTAAGACTTGGTCTCACATTTTTTCTTCTTTCTTTTTGAGAAGCGCTCTAGTTTGTGTGAGGCAATAGAATAATAAACTATGTGAGAAGTTATAACTCAAGACTTGAAGAGTCCAAAGAACTTGTACTTATTTCGTGTTCTCCGCTAAAAGAAGAAACAAGTGAAGATTAAACGGGTGAGTTCAATAAAAGGTTCAGGAAGAAAAAAAAGAACAACTTTGCATTTTCAGAAACTCGAACCAGGATGTAGCAAACACTGAAAATTGAAAATTCTGAATGGATAATTCAGCATTTCCCATTTTCCGATTTGAATATTCAGCATTCGCAAAACAAAACACGGAAGGAGGTGAGTTTCTCACAAAAGGTTCACTTCTTGAAAACATACACAACATTTCTTGATATTTTTACTAGTTAACCAGTAATTTTGTTGGTCCGACATTTGGTACACACTGGTACATAACAACATTTGAATTCGAAAAAGGCTAAAGATTTGATGTCTTGAATAACAGTGCTTGAGAAAGGCCAAGTCGTCAAATTACATGGTAAACGTGGGAATGTCGCGAGATCCTTACCGCTGGAAAGTGAGCTTAGCAGATGGATGCAATGGTAAGGCGGCAGCCAAAAAATCGAATGGTGCTTGTTCAAACAGTTCAGCTAACTTGTGAGATTGAGAACCGTTGAGTTTTGTGTAGACCACTTCACAGTACCGACAACGGGGAAGGGAGAAACAAAAGGCTAACATCCCAGTGTGGTGCTCCGCCCGCCTTGATTGTGTTTTCGCGTGTCAAAAGAGCATTAGAGTTCAAAAATGGAAACAAGGCGTCTAGAATTGATTGGTGCTTTAACAGTTGGCAATTCCAAGAAAAAAGCAAATTATTTGACATGACAATTGACAACTATTTGGCTAGTATTGTAAAACAATCATGGTCATGTCCAACTTAAACAGAGTTGGATGATTATAAATACAGAATACATTTTTCGAATTGTTCCTGAACTTCTAGTAGAATGAAAACTATAGTCTTCTTTTAATACTTTAGTCGACATCAGCACTTGAAAAAATATATCTATGTAATTGAAAAAAGAGATAAATGAACAAAGTTTTAACTGTTGACTCTACCATTATCCATACGAACAGAACACAAGAACGTGACTTTTGAGTGGGCTGGGTTTTGATGTTCTAATTTGACAACCTTTGATAAATATCAGATTATGAGTTGTGATAAGAAATTAGAATTTCTAATTTGACTGCGATTTCAAAAACCATTCCATAACAGGTTTCTATAGACCATCAAGAATCATTTCGTCTATACTTTAAAAATGACAAAAATGAGTAATTGAGTGAAACTGAACAGTTCAATAATAAAATTGGTTCGATGAGTTCAAATAGATCTCAACGCGGATGAATCTCGTGATTGACCTATACGCGTCAAGATGTTTGCTGATTCTTGATCTTCACGCCCTCAACTGCTCCTGCAGTTTGTGGTTGAACGGAAATAAGTTAACTCAAAACAAAAATAGGACCATCAAGATTGAAGAGTTTTCAAAATAAACTTATGAAATATGTGAATGGATTGGTAGGTCTCTTCTTTTTTCCTTCTGCCTGGCAGATCACACGGAGGCAGCTGCAATGTGGTCGACTCGTATGAAAAAAGTGCCGTAACGGCAGTTGATCAAGGGGAAAACCCGGGGCAAAGAAAAAGTTCATGGGTCCTAGGTCGAGCTACTGCCACCTACGCAGTATTCTCAGGTCAATTGTAGAGGAGACAAGTTGGCAAATAGAAACTACTGTCGATTAGTATGAGAGTTTCAAAGAGAAGATAGGATGACAGACATGGCTAAAAATAAACCGAAGATACGTTCTCTCCGTTGATCAAATTATCACTCGGTCCTCGTGTACCTTTCTCGGAAAACAACAGTTAAGTTTTTTCTCACGTCATTGTAAAAACGATTGTGGTTTTGTATGTAGCACAAGAAAAAGTTTTGAAACATTAGAGTGAAAACTCTATATTTTTTCCAATAAATGGAATAAAGTCCTCCAATATCACTCTTTCATACTGATAACGAGATGAACTCAAAAGCAAATAAATAACAAACTTTCTGACGGAACGATCGGCGGAGCGCATTGCGAGTTGTTTCACTGAACGATATTGACTTTTTCATCTGTAACTCAAAGCCGTCAGTCATAGACTGTTCAAAACCGTTTCCTCACTTTCACGGCTTCTGGATTAGATTTACACGACATTTCTGGGCTTGGCGATAGGAACTGTTGGGTTGACCGAGAACTTAGTGAAGATGGACTGGGTCTTCGAAATATGTTAAGCTTTCTCTGTAAAATACTGTTTTCAAATTGCATGAGTAATTCAGAAGCTTACCCGGAATGACTCTTTCCAACCAGCCGACAAACTTCTCACAGGTTGGCGGGTATACGAAATAGAAGGCGATCTTTCTGGAACTTCTTCTCCACCGGAAATTCCAATAGGAATAGGAGACTCAACACCGTAGGAGCTGTATTTTCTGTAACAAATGTAAATATAAAGGAGATGACTTGGATGAGAAGGGGGAGGCGAGATGGAAAAGAAGAAAAATAATTTTATAAAGAAACTCAGAATAAGTGCTTTTTATGAAAGATGTTTAAGAGAAGAGATGTCAAAGATCGTTATTCTTTTTGGCTAAAATAAGATACATCAAAAATGACGCGTTTGATTCTTTAGGGTAACAAACAGAACCGCATGTGATCGTTAACTAAATGTAGGCATTTGAGTTGAAAATCTTTGCTCAAAAAAGAAACAGTTCTCCTGAGAAATTTTTTTTGTGCACCGCAATTCTAACTAAAAAGAGCTGTTTATAGCAGGAATTGACACCAAACCAAAATCTATCGGATTGGATTATTATCAATAAAATCCGAGATCATCTGTTCACAATACTGACCTGTGCTCCTCAATTCGGCGTTCAGCAATACTGCAAGCAGATTGGCGTCGATCATCTGCTCCAAGAGTGTCGTGAGGTTTAAGTCCGCTCCGGGGGCTCTCTTCTTTTGGTAGAGAACGGCGGCTGAAAATCATTGTTATATAATGTTATTTATTTTCAGTTACAAAGAGTGTCTGATGTTTTGTGTGTTTCCAAATGTTTAATGAGCAAAACTTGTTGCTGGATAAAAAATCACAAGTTTTATGTCATGTAAAATATCTGAAAATTTGAAAGAAAAAACCTGCAACACAAAGTGCAACTCAAAACACTGCAAAACTCAAGGTTTTTAATATGCCATCAAGTCAGAAATATTCACCACAAGCTTTTCCAAACTATACCGTAATGGTTCAGTAAAATCTTCTACAGTCAAACAAATAGAAGTCTTCGGCAGGTTAGGCGTGCTCACGATCATCATTGGGATTGCTGACGCCGCACTGGCGTTTCCAAATATCGTTTACCCCTGAGCCGTTGATTAGGTCGTTAGGAACAGCGGACAAATGGGGTATTTTGCGCACCAAAATGAAAAAAATTCGTCTTGAGACTTTTTTGACTTCTAGCGTAGAGATCTTGTGCTCAGGGTGTTGCACTGAAAATTTCAATTTATTTTTTGTCATTCCCATACAATCACGGTGGTAGGAAATGACATCATGTGAACATACACGGCTTACGGATAAGAACCGAAAAAAACATGGAAAAAACAACAAGAACTCAAAAGAAAAAACGATTCTAGAGAGTCATTATGCACTTTATGTTTTGGTTTCTTGTTTCGAAATGTTTTAGAATGAAACGAAAAAAGAGAGTGAGTAAAGTACCAAGAAACGGCAATGGATTACTTGAAGTCACCAAGAGACACTTTGATTCTTCTTTTAGAATGAAGTCCTCTTACTACGATGGGAAATAGAAGTAACTGACCGACTTCTTCTTAGACCTCAAGTATGATTGGAAGGGGAAATATCAGAACTTGAACATATGAGACACCTCTAAATATCCCTCTACTAGCATCTTGCATCTCTTCCTTGCCTATTTTTGAAGAAATGATCGCATCATGAAAACATTCGTCAAAGGACACATGCACAGATATCGCAAATATTCTTCCGGTTTCCTCTTTACACGCTATCTTCCCATGATTTTTACGTAAATCTTTCATAAATTCGCAAGAGATATTCAAGACGTGAGACTAGTTAAAAAAGAAAACCTCACATGCTCAACTCAAAAAAGTCATGTTCATCTAGAGTTGTAACCTACTTCTCTTATAACCGTGTTGTGTGGTTCAGGAGAAAGCAACATAATCTCACTTGGTTGTAATCTAACACTAACCCCATGAAAGGACATCTTGTTTTCATTTGGAAAAATGCTTCTTAATTAGCATTCTTCAATAACTTCAGTTAGAAGCAAAGAGACAAATGTGGGTTGAAACTGTTTCTGAGAAAAAACACCAAAACTTTGAACGCACCTAGGATTTCAATAAAAACCAGAAAAAAATGTGAGATAAACTGAGCGTAGAAAATAAAAACTATAATTAATTGATGAGTATGAGAATTTATTTTCAATCAATACTGAAACCAACGAAATGAACAGATTGTCGTAAACAACTCTGAAACTCTGGATCATATCTGAAAAACTAAAAAAAAAGCTTGCTCCCGGTGAGGCTCGAACTCACGACCTTCAGATTATGAGACTGACGCGCTGCCTACTGCGCTACGGAAGCGGCGATGGAGGAAGAGAGCGAATGCGGTTATTTGCTAGTCGGCCGCTCTTGCAAGACACCCCAATGGAGTGAGTCATTTTGACTGCAGTAGGGTGAGAGGAAAAGATTGGGGAAGGTAAGTGGTATATTTTGGAAAAGGTAAGTAATAGTATTAAAAAAACAAAAGATGATTAGAAAATGCATGTTCATAAACCTATTAACTTTAGAAAAGCTTTATTCAAAGACATTTTCAGAGAATATAGGTTACTGAAAGTTAGATAATTTTTATAATTTTTTAAAATCTGTTGGAAAAAATCTCACAAATGTAATGATAAGAATTGTTAACAATAACTTAGGGTATGTTTTTCTGCAAACAACCTTCTCATATCTGTAGTGAAATATGCGTTATGCCGGAGTCATGTGATCAACACTTTATACGGACCACTTGAATAAAAAATGCTATCACGTCTTGTCTTGAAAACATAAAAAAGCAATTACCGAGGAGTATGACGAGTTGTCGGAGGACGATCAACGACTAAACTGAAATGAGGAGGAACGTGGGTCTGCTCAGCCGGCTTCTGGGCTTGCTCACGCTTCTGGAGAATTTTTTTGACATGGTGCGATCTGAAAAAGGAAATATTAACGTTCAAAATAGTCGAATTGTTTGTGAGACCTCAACGATGGTGCAATATTCCGAGCTTCGAGAGTTGTTCTTTGCAAAAGAGCAAGTTTCTGACGATTTGTACGAATATGAGAGCCGGCAGCACGTCTCATTTCCGGAATAAACTGGAGTCAGAAAACAAATTAGTTTTTCCGACACATGAACTATGTGAACTATCTTTGAAGCTAAAACTTTTAATGTGCCTTCAATGTTTGCGTCCATTTGACAGTTTGGTCGGAGTTGGTTGCGGATTAGTTTGGAATGTTTGTGCTTGTGGTTCATACCTGTGAAATTTTTGAAAAGGAAATCGGGGAATGGTTATGGACACGGTAATTTGTTCCTAGTTGTAAATATCCATAGACGATACCAGTAACATGACAAGTGTGAAACATCTAGATCTAACTCTTCTATGAACGAAACTGCGGATTTCACCAAGTTTTTTGGTTTTACAGGATACAGTGTAACAAAACAGCGCCTTTTTTTATATGCAAGAATAGTTGCATTGATCCGATTGATTTAAATTTATTCATCTGATCCTCGATCTAGTACAATTAAACTTTATTCATTGAACACTAAGGAATTCGAATTCTGATATCATTTTGCTTCAATGACTTCATTTTGTGTTCATACATTCCATAATTCATTATGACATTTGCGATTGAATCCAGTAGTTGGCACCAATTGCAGTCCGATTAATTTCTTGAAATGAAAAATGTGCGTGACCTCGTATTGCAAGCGTCCCAAATATCGACTAATTTTTTCCCAATGAATGACAGCGTATGCAGAACTTTTTCGCTCAAGACATAGTGCTACAGTAGGTTCTGATGAATGTGTTCCTGTCACGACTGCTGCTTATTGGAAGACGCCCGAACCACAATATTTTGTTGCCCTATTCTATAAAAATTGTATACCAACAAAAAACGAATGTAGTCGCTCTCGTCTCTTTTCTTTCGCTTCCTTTTTCTGTTTGCTTTTTTTCACCATTGTATCAGTTTTCATGAGTGTCATTTTAACCAATTCCAAAATTACACGAGGTATCAATGTACTTTTTGATCTACTCAAAAACCGACAAAATCGCAATGTCTCTCTTCTCTTTTGTTCCAATTTCCTTTTCTCTCTTTCTAAATTTAATTTCCTCAAAGAAATTGTGGATTTTTTTCCTCGTCTACTCCAGCCGGTTTGCCATCACGTTTCTTGAACAGTTTTTTCTTGCTAGAAATGTTTCTCCTAGACGCGATTCCTCTTTCATTTTTCTCTTTTCACTTTCATTTCACATCTTCTGGAAATATCACGGCATGTGGTCACTCTTCTTCTATTTTTTTCAATGTTCCAAAACTTTGATCGGCAATTTCTATATCAATCTTTTGCAATATCTAATCATCGTTTACTCTGACTTCTTTTTTACCGACAAATAGTTAAAAGATAAGAAGTTCACTTTTCATCTACCCTTTTCATTTTCAATTACTCGGTTTCTGGTAGCATGTTGTCTGTTCGTGGAATCTTCTCAACTTTTAGAAAAAAAGGTTGTCGTGGAAAACTTGCAATATGAAGAAAAAGAAGATCGATGGTTATCACATGAATGGTGAAACGTTGAATCATCCACCATCAATTTTCTCTCTCTTTATTACAAAAACCATCATGATTCTGTAGGAAAACGTTTTCTATCCAATATATCGAAGCCATTTTTTTCTTTTCATTTAGATGAAAAACGGCTGAACACAGAATTATGTGTTGTCACCCCCTTGTCTCCTCTTCAATGACCTTGTCACATCTGAACTGGGTGCGCCATCAAGTAACGCTCAGCAGGATCCGAAACCATGAACGGAACTTTAAAACACATGTCCCCCGTTTTTGTTGTTCCATTGTTGTTGTGTCACGGGTCAAAAATCATCTGCACTAGGGGTCCTTTCGACGTTATACGTGTGCGTGTGCGGGTGCGGTTCTGCTAAATGTGAGTGTGTATGAGTGTGTTCAGTGAGCGCGCGCGCTGGCAAATGTGGAGATGGGGTGTGTGTGTGTGGCGGCAACAACGGACCCTCTTGCCCGGTTCGTCCTCCTGCCCTTTTTTCTTCCCTTCTTTTTTTGCCCCCGCGGTTTTATGGGCAATGAACACTCTCTGCCTGTTCTATCCTTTTACTTTCATTCACCTCTTTTTTTTTTTCATTTTCATCTTTTGTGGTTTCACATCCTACCGTTTAGTTTTTGTAAAACTTCCTCTTGAAAAAAAGATTAGTTTCACATATGAGATCATTTGGTATGTGACACCTTGGAGAACCTCTTTTTCAGTTTCAGACTGCCTCCCTTCTGTCTGCAATACACTTCGTGACTTTTCTCAATTCCTCTTTTATCTTTTGAGCTGCCCGGAAGGTACAAAATTTTATTGTCAAGATGAAATATTAGATTTCTCTTTCAATATTGTGTTTTTAATCCATGCTTCCACATTCCTCTTGGCGCATTCGCTTGCTGCTCGGCGGGAGATTGGGAGCCGACTCGTCTCAGAGATTAATGTTCTTTTTTTTGTGAGATTGGCTCGGGTTGCACTAACAAAGTAATTTCTCTTGAACATAAATCAATTTTAAAGCTTTCTGGGTTTTTCCTCGGATACATCAAGAATGTACATGCAAACTTTGAATAGGTACATTAGTTCGACAGCATTAATTGAGGTTGGAAATGTTGAAACTTGTGCACGGCGTTTCTCAACATTCTTCAAGAAGAAGAGTGTTATTGTCTGTTCAATACCGTAAAAAATTAGAAAATATGTTTTCGTCAGGTTTGGCTTTAATAATTCACGCAACAGTGCATAACATAGTTTTCAAGATTAGACCTTTTCAAGCTGCTTGGTTCTCACATCAGTCAGATTAGTTTTTTTAGAACTTGAAAGTCACTCACGGAGAAATTCGATATTCTGCACTTTGAAAACCTTGTCTCCATTTTCAAGAGGTTCATTAAGACATCAACAGAGTATATTCTATTCATGATATGTACATCCCTCACGTTTTCTCCATTTTCCAACGCATTTCCTGCTTTTTCCACATTTCTTGAAAAGCCCTTTAAGAAGATTGAAGCGCGTCATCAATTTTACGAATGTCACAATATCCGCCTTTGCCTTATTTATATTCACCATCCTAATTTTCTTATTTTTGCTTTGCAGGCGTCATGCTCTCGGAAAGGTCTCAGAATGGAAACCAAATCGTACTCAACTTCTCACCGATCAATGTACTCGAGGAAACAGTAAATAGGAAGTATCAGTTAGAAAAGGTATTCATATTATTATAAAGGAAATTATATATTCATTGTTTTTCATTACAGATTCTATTTGCATATCACAACCTTCACCGTCTCAGTAAGCGATTCTCAATGGTTGCACACACAGCTTTCCATTCAAAAGATCCTTTGGTGTTGTGGAACTATGAGAATGACATGATTCTGAAAGACTCTGAAGTTGACGAACTTATGAATAAAGACTGTATGCAGTATAAAAATTATGATGATCAATCGGGTGGTCAATACCAGGGACAGTACAACGGGAGCAACCTAGTCAACACATTGGACGCACCGTGCCAGGTTAGTCATTCAGTAAACTTGTGCACAAATTGTTTTTGTCTTCTTATATTATTGTTTGTAGCATTTGCATTTTACGTTAGTTTTTCTATAAGTATAAATGTTAGTGCTATAAGTTAAAAGTAGTTATTTTCAGTTCTATCATGTTATAAGAAAAAAGTTTATATTTTCAGCCGCTTCCGTTTCCGCCTGATTTCTCAATTCCGCCACCGCCTTTGATGCCACCAATGCATCCAGGAAGTTTCATTCCAACACCAGAAACATATACACCACCGCAGTTTGTATGTCAGGAGATGCCTTCTCCGCCATCGTATCCACCTCCATTAATGAGTCTGCCAATGCCATCCGAGTACATTCAACCAGGTCAGCAGTGCCCGAATTTCACGGAACCACCTCTTATGGTTCCAATTGCTCCGTTTCCTCTTGTGACACCACCACCGCCACCACCACAATATCAAGCGCACTGTTATCCAAATCCAGTGTTCAATCAGAATAATGTTCCGTGTCTACCACCAGTGGGCATTCTTGCTCCTCCTCCTGGGTTTGCTGCTGCACCATGCATCCCACCAAACTACAGTCAACCACCTCCAGAGACTATTGATCCAAATCACCCGGATATTGTGTATGATATGAATGGTTTCGCTTTTCGCCGGGTGGTTGTCACGACAACCTGTCTAGTACCAGTTGCACAGTGCTCAACATCCACCGATTCTGGTTACTCAGGCACTTCTGAGCAGGTGAGATGTGTTTCATGTTATTTTGAATGCCCTGCTCATCATTTTTGAACACTATAGCGTGTATGTTGAGTAACCATAGTTTAGACAAATGACCATTTTCAGTGTGATTTCGCCGGATCTGTGACGACCGATTGTGTTGTAGAGGAATATGACGGAGAGCCCACTATGGAAGAATGCTGTGAGAATTGTCAAGAGTGCTGTGCCATTTGCAATGCCGATAGTGAGGATGCGACACTTGTTACTGAACAAGACTTTCCTGAAGCCAACATAGAAAACGACAACTCATCCACACCATTTGAGTCCACATTGACGGCTGTGAAAATTGTTGAAAAAGATGATAGTGAGGAGCAAGAAATTCCCATTCCGGAAATCGAAGCTCCTGATGTGGTTGACTGCCCAGAAAAAAATGTCGTGGATGAGAAACAATGGTAATTGAACATTTCTGAAATAGAACTTTTATAATTAAAAACTTTTAGCTGTTCCTCCACTAAAACATTAGATGACGGCATAAGCCAAGTGGCGTCGACCACTGAAAAGATTGCTCCGTCAGCCGAAAAAATCGTGGTTAAGGAAAACACCGCTAAAACAACATCCGCAACGTTTTCAACCCGCGCGAAAAAGCTCACAAGGAAGGAGAAGCGCCTGCTGGAAGAACAAAAGAAACGAGAAATAGAAACGGATGACGTTATTCTGGAACAAGCAATTAAAGCGAAGAGAGATTTATTGGCAAAAGCAGAAGAAGAAGAAGCCGCTAAAGCAGCTGAAGCAGCTGAACTTTTAGCAAAGTCTAAGAAAAACAGTAAGATTAAACAACGAATTAGCTTAAAATGAAAAATTTTAATTTCAGAGAAAAGCAAAATAAACAACAAAGTGATTGTGGAAAAAGTTTCGATCGCACCTCCACCACTGCCAAAAGTGAATCCACAAATCCTACATGCTGTCAGGACGGCAATCGATGCCCGATCAAATCAAGTCCTGCTGGCGGGACGTCCAGTTATTAACGATGATCCTCTCACTACCGAATTCTTTATTAGAATTAAACTTTTTGAGAGAAGTGTCAATCCAGACTCTGATAACTTGTCTCTAGTCAAGAAGTTCATTCAAGGACGTATTGATGCGTTCAAACAGGTATTAACGACATTGATTTTCAGTTAACGATATTATGGATTTTCAGATGCCACCACCTCAAAGTATGTCTCGCATCACTATCTACGAACAATTATTTGTGCATCTTCCTCCGAATTTGATCATCGAACTGCTCTTTTTGAACCATTTGTTGGCGGAGAAGAAAGATTTTTTCAGAAAGTTCGAAGAAGCTTTCATTAACCTATTTTAATTGAAAGAGTTCAACTCTTGTGTTTCATTGTATAGAGTACCAACCTGGTGTAGATATTACTAATTTTCCCGCTGTGATCCCTTGCCCACCTGTTCGCCGGAAAAAGTGTCATTTTCTGTGTAATAATTACTCATGTCCCGATTTCTTCTGTAATAACAGATACTTCCTAGTGAATAATAATAAATTTGTATAATAAAAAACGTCGATGATTATTTCATTTCAGGAAAGACAAGCGTTTTCAGAATTATGCTTTGACAAATTTCCCTTGAAATCTCAAATCGTGAAAAAAAGTAATGTATTATTTTCATTTGTCCTTTGCTAATAGTCCCTTTGATCTATGTCATCGTACACATCTCGCCTTCCTCCGACTAATACATCGTCACATTCATCGTTCTGTCAACGTATCATATGTGCACTGGGCGAGTGTGCGTACTCATTATCTGATATCGCAGTCTGATGTTTCTCTCCTATCCGCCCGTGAGTGGCACAACGTCCATTCGTACCCGTCGCCGGTTGAGTAGTATCATGTCGACTACAAGGCG
The DNA here is from genome assembly GCA_002259235.3 of Caenorhabditis latens. NCBI lineage: Eukaryota > Metazoa > Nematoda > Chromadorea > Rhabditida > Rhabditidae > Caenorhabditis > Caenorhabditis latens. The sequence continues at coordinate 13,127,707 of CM056097.1, read as the reverse complement.
CAACAGTTGTCTCTATTCGCTTTCAATTCTCTCGAACAGTTGCTCCGTAGAGATGCCCAGCCGCTTCTATATCTCTGTGAATCACTCCCCTTTTATTATTTCGAGAGCCCCTTTCAAGTTTCTTGTACCTTTTAATCATAATTAACTTCATTCTTTAAAACTATGTTTTTATTTGACAATTTGTTCCAGTTTAACTAATTTATAATTGTGGGCATCATCATTATTTAGAGTCATTACTTGTTTCTTGAAGCATCCACTTAACTTCAAAAACTGATCATGTGCAGTCTCTAAACAGCCGTCAAGTTCCTGCAATCTTCTTTAGTTTTCAATCTTATGTCGTCATCTCTTAAAAATTGTGTCTCTTCCCCGGTTTCGTAATTAATAACTCTGAAAAAAATTTATTTCAGCGCAATTCGAAACAAATAATCACAGATAATCAGTCATAGAGGGCTCTCCAAGCCCTTCTTCAATGTCAGAGCGTTTGCGTGAAAGGGTTGAGTTACCTATTCTTATATTATTTCTGTTATGTCATAATTCTCTATTTAGCTGGGTTTGTTATCCGAGGAGTTTGATGGAAGTCTTCGATCTTCATCTCCATCAGGAAGTCGTTCTCCACGTAGGATGAGCAGATCACCTCGACCTCATGGCTCTCAGTAAGTTTCGAGATAACTAATCCGAAAAAGTTTTCAATTACTTCAAAACTGACATATGATACCTCTTTGACTTCTTGAATCAACCTTCTCTCTTTTCAGTGAGCCAGCAATAGGCGTGACTAGACCATTCGTACGACAATCACATCCGGAAATCGCAGCATGGCCTGCACCACCATCAGCACACCAATTAAGTTGCCTTTCTGGAAATGTGAGAACACCAGTTGGAGGACCAGCACCACCGTCACCAGTGTTAAGAAGACAGCCGAGTGGACCAATCTCGCCATCACCAATATCTCCAGTTAGCCAACATTCACGTGCAAGTTCTAGACATGACATTGATAACACTTCTCTATTCTCAGTTCTGAAATTATCACATGTTGGTAGGGAATCATCAAGAAACTCAACTAGGAATAATTCACGTATGTCATTTAGGTTCTAACTTTTCTCAATATCTCATTTTTGCAGCTCAACCAGCCGGTCGTGAAACCGAACTCAAACGAAAGATACAAACGTTGGAAGAGACTGTTGCGGAATATGAGAGACAAAAATACAACGTAATGGGAACATTCAGTGAATATAGGTACACATATTCTACATGAGTTGTTTACCAGATTAGAATTTTTCAGAGAAAGAGTTGCTGAACGAGAACGAAAACTAGAAGCCGAATATTCTGGAAAAATTATAGCGTTGTCAGAGGAGGTGTTAGGTGCCAAGAAGGATTTCGAAGCAAGAATGAAAAGTTTTCAAGCTCTTCAAGATAAATTTGAACGAGAGAAAGAACAAGCGCTGGAAAAGTTGCGGAAGGAACATCAGAAAGAGATTCAAGTGCTAGAGCAGCGATTCTCAGACACCCAACTACTGAATCTTGAGCAAAAGTGAGTAAAATCACCAAACACTTTGAACAAGATGAATAATTTTATTTCAGGTACATTCTGGAAATTCAGCGACTAGAAGAAGAACGAAAATCTCTGAGATCTGAAAAAGAGCGTCTCGGGGAAACCTTCGAAATGAAGTTGAGAAGAGCCCAGTCCCTGTATGAAACCGAGTTAACCGCTGCCAAAATGCTATACACAAAAGAACTGGAAGCTCTGAGAGATCATGAAGAAGCACTGAAAGAAGAACTGTTGGCAAGGTAAGTATTGTTGGTAGTCAAAGCCAAATACAATTTACTTCATTATAGACAAGATGAATTCCATGACCGACTCCAGGAATTACAACTACAATCAAAACGTAGTCGTGAAGACTTGAATTCCTGCAAAAACGAAGTGACTGCATTGGAAAAGAAACTTCAGAACAAGGAGAAAGAAGTACAAGCTCTCACGAAAGAATTGGATCAAGTAAAAACTGAAACCAATGATAACATCCGACGTCTCACTGCTGTCACTTCAGAGTTTACAGAGTGCAAACAGAAATTCCAGCAACAAGAGGAAGAGTTGAGGAGGAAAGCAAGTATGTTTTGACAAGGTGTTTTTATGAATAATAGTATTACTTCAAGGGTTGCTCACTGTTGTTGAAGCTGCGAAAGAAAAATTGGAATCAGTGATTTCTGATTTGCAAATCGAAGTGAAAGCACTGAAGAATAAAGTGGAATTCTTGGAAACCGAACGTAGAAATCTTCAAAGTCAAAGTGAAAGTCAGACTCAACTTCAGTCCTCTCAAGTGAATGCATTGGAAGCTGTTCTTGACAGTGTTACAAAAGAAAAGGAGAACACAAAGGAACACTATGAGAGTCTTCTTCTTAAGGAACGTCAGCAGGCAGAGATCAGAGAACATGCAATGAAAAAAGAATTCAGTTGCAAGTTGAATGAGTTGGAAGAGCAATACACAAGTCTGAAAGAAGAGCTTGAAGAGTCTGCACGTCTTGACAAAGACGAACTTCGTGAATCTTCTCAAATTGAAATTCAAGCTTTGAGAACGGAGAAAAGTATTCTTGCTGCAGAAATTAGAGTGTTGACTCAAAAGATTGAAGATGAAGAGCAAGATGACATCACAGAACAGCTCGCTAAGATTGTGGAAGACACTTCTCAACTCACTCGAACACTTGAAGAGTACAGAGAGAGAATCACCGGAAAAGGTTTCATTAGATCACAATATAATGTTTTATAAAAGATATTTTAGATGCTGAAATCATGACACTCCGTAAACAGCTGGAGAAGGAGATCACTCACACTGAAGATAGGAACCGATTGTTGCAAGAAAATACTCAGAAAGAACTCGATGAGCATAAGGAGACTCATTCCGAAACTGTTCGTGTTTTGAATGCCGAGGTATAACAATTGAATTCTAGAGCAGAATAATAAGAAGTTGTTTTCAGATTGACCAATTTAAGAGCGCATTTGAAAACGAAAAAGAATACGGAAAAGAAAAGTCGTTGAAGATTAAAGAACTGGAAGCACTAAACAACTCTTTATCCAAAGAGCTTGAAAAGAAAAAGGAGGAAGCTGCTGTTTTAGAATCTTCTGCTTCTGGAAATGAGGAACTGCAAATTGAACTTGAATCTAAGAACAAGAACATTGAAGATTTGGAACTGAAGATTGCTGAACTCAACGAGAAAATTGCTACGCAAGAATCTAGTAAGACTGATGAATTTGAGAAGACCATTGCTGATCTTGAAAATGAAAATAGTTCGAAGACCGATCAGATTGAAAAACTTCATTTGAGGTAATTCAAGAAACTGCAAAGATATTTTTCTAGTTATCGATTTTCAGAGTAACCGATATGCTGGAACAGATGGGGACTATCAAAGAAGAACTGGTGAAGAAGAACGAGGAAATCAAATCTATCAGTGCCAGAACAGCTCAACTTGTGGAGTTAGTTTTCGGGTTGTGTGCTCCCATGCTAAATATTTTGTTATAGAGCAAATTCTACACAAGTCAACGAGACCGAAACGAAACTAGCCACTGCTTCTGAAGAACATAACGAAGCATTGAAAAAGTTCCAGGAGAAGATTGTTGAGAAGGAAAATGAAGTTTCCAGCAAAACGGAAAGAATTGATGAATTGGAAACATGTTTGAAAGAACGTGAAGTGGAGTTATCAGACATGAGATCGAAACTTGACGAACTGGTTAGTAATCTCTTTCAGTACTATCGATTTCATAACTTTGTTCAGACTCAACAACTTAACGAGGAAACGACAGTGGTTCTTTTTGACAACTCCATCCAAGAAAAGATAAACGAAAAAGAAGTAAAAATCACTGAAATGAATGAGCAACTTGAATCGAAAGACTCTGAAATTGCAAAACTTCACGAAGAAATGTATATCCAAAATAGAAAAGCAGAAAAGAGGAATGAAGAGAAAGATCGTCTTCTTCGACAGTTGAGAATGGAAAAAGAGCAGTTAGAGGCTGAAAAAGCGGAACAATCTCGCACTGAGGCTGAAGTTGGAAATGTTTTTCAAGTTGAAAACGAGTCCAAGTGGAAAGAAAGAGTGGATGACTTAGAAAATGCTCTTGAGGTTTGTACATAACCAGCGGTACCTTATTACTAAAGCCCACCATTTTCAGCGCAAAAACGAATTGATCCAACAACTGCAAGAACGTCTCACTGATGAATCCACCTCAGAGCCTCAAATCAAAAAGAGAATGGTATATATGATACGGTGTCTTACATACCGTAATCATCTTTGTTACAGAGTATCACATCCCATGGTGTCTTTCAAAACTTTGTGAGCCAAATGAAGGACAAAAGAGAAGAAGCCAGCGAGAAGAAGGTTAGAAAGGAAGCTGAGAAAAAAGCAGAGAAGGAAAAGGAAAAAGCTGAAAAGGCAGCTAAAGAAGCAGCCAAGGAGTAAGAAATAGTTTCTTTCGAAATAATTAACCACTCGTTTTTCAGGTTGGCCCGTGAAAAATCACCTGCTCGAGCCAAGTCTCCATCGATTCTTAACAGATTCCGAGACCGTAGTCCAGCCAAGTCGAATACGGATAATCTTGAAACAACACCGTCTACCTCAAGCAGGTAAGAAGTTGATTAGTCTTGAACGTTAATTTCAATGTATTGTTTTCAGGAATCTTCTTTCCCCATTTGATGCTGAGAAACGTATGGAACGAAGTTCCCCTTCTCGACCACTCTTCAGCAAGACTAAGAAAGATGGATCTTCTGAGAAACGACCTGCATGGAAATTCTAATCACACACTGCTTCTCATATGTTCTCAATTTATTAATCTATCTCCCCGAAACTCAATTACCTGTATATTTCTTGCGCTCTACGAACAGATCATGGCATATTATCTTCATTTTACTGATGCTATGACGTTAGTCAGTGCTTGCAATGAATGATTTATTGAAGTGTTGTAATCGAATCATAACGTAATAATTCCACAGGAGAAAAGACGAAATCAATTGACAAATATGTGTGAGGCAAGAAAACCGAATTGCGTGTAGTTAATGGTCATGATTTAGGAATTTGGAGTAGTAAGTAAAAGAGAAATGCTTAATTTCGAACCCTGGTCAGCATTGTATGAGAATAGACAAAATTGCGATTTATCAAGTCATAAATTGAATACGCAGCGATGTCGATTCTCATTTTGAATATTTCAGTTGGATTGTTTAGTAGTCATCACGGATAACATGGTAGATGCGGATGCGTGAGATGAGACAACAGGAGAGACATATTCCAAGCATCTGAAAAAAAGATTGTGGGCTACTGTAGCAACGAACTTTTTAGTTTACCATAGTCAATGCTGATCCAAAACCAAACCCGACAAAAATCCAGATTTGTTCGTTGAACCACGACATGAGCCTATCACTGCACCCCTGAAATTCATATGTTGCCTACTGTGTCTCCTTATTTACGGTTAGCACAAAAACATCACATGCACACGGTTAGATTCACACTCACTTCAGTGTTTACTGATGATTCGTATGGTGTCGAAAGGTAACGGTATGTGATACACATCGGGTCGATGGGAGCCGGTGCCCACGCTCTTCCAGCTTGAGATTGTTTGCAGCAGCTAGGTGGGACAAAAGATCGTGTTCCTCTCAGAGTGTTTGTGATGTACCAGAATGAGTCCTTGTAATCCAAAGGGCCTTCACCTCCACAACATTGATGCTAAAGATATCTTTTCACTCAATTAATTTTTTCGCACCAGTCAAAATCTTGCGAAAATCTTGATCGATGAGTTGACTGACTTCTTTTCGTTTTCTCCATCCATTGTCACACCTTTACACACTCTAACACTCAATTCTTCAATTCACTCACTCATTAGTTTCGGAACTTTGAACGTTAGCTATTACATCAAAAATAAGCCAATGAGGTTGGGGCCACGCAGCATACGAGAATGACACGAACTCTGCACTCAACTCATTTCAAACAGATGTCTTACCACTGAGTGTCTCCATTGTCTATTGGCACCAAATTGCTGACAACGAGCATAACTTTTGGCAAGAGGGTTTAACGCCGACGCCCCCGTTATTTGTGTACAACACGTTACCGGAAACAAAGGGGATTCCATTTCTTCGGAATCCATGGTTCCTGATTGAGACCAACGACTACCGATGTAATCAGATGGACCAAGGGACCCACAGCATTGTTCCTATAGGCAGCGATTTTTGGAAAACTCTAGGAGAAAGGGCTCTTACATAAAACTGAAGCTTGTCTATGAAATCAGTGACTCTTTTGTTCTCCGGTTCATCTGTCATCACTCCATATTTAGATTTCACTATTTCTCGAACATTTTCTTTTACAGTGTAGACCTTAATTCCTTTGTTACCAAACAATCAATAAAACATGTGACAATGGACGGAAAAGGTAACACGACTTTTTTTTTATTACGGAAAAAAACTCACATAAAACTGGATGGTATCCATCAATGGCATCACCCAACGATCACGAGAATAACGGTTGTTTGTCAAGTTTTTGAGGTAAACTTCCATGTAGTTGTTAGAAAACTGCAAACGAAACATGAAGAAACACACGGGTATAAAAAACATAGATTTGATCTACTGTTAGTTCAACAAGTAGATTTGATCTACTGTTAGTTCAACAAGTTAACTTCAAGATAGCGTATTGCGCACGCAAAAATGGTTTCGAAACGTTTCAAGTTCTAAGACATCCTAATAATTTGAGTAAGAACTTTTCCGATTACACATAATTCTACACAAAAAAAAACAGATGTCACACAACACATAATGTTTTACCTTGTCTTTGTAGAACAGCGAAAGAGTACCCATCGCAACATCAGCCAGAAACGTGCAAATCAGAAACATGACAAACTGAAAATTAGCTCAGTTAATCTGAAAACAAGCAGAATTCTCACCGCCAGCAACAAGAATCTGCTTCTATTCACAGCCCCACACAATCCAAGGAATCCAACTAGCAGTTGTGCACACCCACAGACTAGTGAAACGTATGCCGACGCTTTCTGAAACAGATTTTCTTTTAAGAGTCAAAAATATTCAATATCAACCTAATTTTTTCAAAAAAAACCAACTTACCAGTAGAGGGTCATTTTCTGAGAAGTGCACAAGATCCAAGATGTAGTTTCTTTTTGGGTCCAGAAGCATCCACAGACCGAGGAAGACATGTCCAAGAGCAGATAACTGAAATTGGAAAGTAATTATACAACTAGCTCGGAATCACTACCAACTTACCCAGTAATATATCGAGAAGATAGAAACTGCCCATCGGAGGCAGCCTCCACCGTCCCGCTCTGTTGCCATACGTGATCTGACACTATCTGAAAATGTGTAAAATTGAAAAAATCATCATTGAATAAAAAAGAAGGTTCAAGTGTATAAGTGAGAAAAATTTCGAATTTTTCCATTAGAAAAATAATTGAAAACGATGAATCACTAGATGGTAAGCTGCAATGCCGAAAAGAAGTTGCAACTGGCAAGCAACCTTATCGACAATGTCCTTGTTTTTTGGGAGTACAAAGTGAAACAGAGAGGGAGAGAGGTGTCAATGAGGTGCCAAAGAAAGAGAGAACGTATAGGCGTCATGCATATTACGCCACAGCTTGTCCACAAGCTGTAGGAACCGGACCAACAAAATCAATCGATTCTCAATGCAAATAACTCTCTGAATGTGACAGAAACATATTTGACGGATAAATCAAGCGACGAAGAAACTTTAAACTGTGCGGAAACGACACGGCGGCAATAAAGAGTCCAATAGCCGTTTGAAACTCTGCGGGCACCGCGTTGCCAACTGATAAATTGAAATCACAGCTGACCATTCAATGTGCCACACACACTTGCATACACGCAAACGAGTAGAAAGGGAGAAAAGGGAGAGCATCTCTACCTGGCAAACAATTTCTTGACCTCTCACTATGCATCATCTCTCTTCTTTCTTGTGTGAACAAACAAAGTTGAACGGAAGAGAAATACATTGACACAGGCAGATGAAGATGTTAAAAAAACAGTTAACCTGAATTTGAAAAATGAAAAAAATATATTTTTGGGGTAAAGTTAAAATTGAAGAAAGTGGAATGTGTAAAAGTTCTTGATATCATTTTTTTTATGTCATCAAACTGCACTCTGAAACATGTAACAATGTCGCAGCTCTGAGTTGTTGGATAAACATAAATAAAATTCCATCTTTTAAATCAATCGAATTCAAAAAGCCTCCAAACTCAGCAAACTCGCTCCAATAGACCCAACACCCTTCGTCCTTTCACTGCGCCGCGACCACTCACAATTTTTTAGGCACGAGTGTTCGTTATTTTCGGGACTGACGACGGTCTTTTCGACGACCGACTACTTACAGATTTTTCTTGTACGTCACGTTGAGAGTGAAGTTGAGGAGGCAAAATGTGTGCACTATTCATTTTCCGTACCATCTGCTAATGATCCATTTTATCTGATTTTTGGGACTTATTTCTCTTTTTTCTCGCCGTTTCAGTCCCACCGTCCTTTTTCCGTCACCTCAGCAGCTCCTTCTGGACACGACGCTTTCTTTAACTACTGTAATAACCATTTTTCTATCTTTCATACCTTATCAAGGAGATTTCCGAGACGAGGTCGTAATAAACGGGTCACTGATAACTCTTCGAGTTTTCGTTCGTTTCATAGCTTAATTTATCGAAGAAACTAATTACTATAGTTTTCCCTTTCTTTACGTCTTATACTTCTCTTTGTTTTTAGATATCTCGAATCTCATTCTTTGTCCTTCGAAACGTCCAGCTATGTTTCTGTATGATTTGCTATTAAGGTTACATCGACAGAAAGCTAGGCAAAAACAGCCACTGCAGACATTCGAATTTCTACATCCCATGTTACGACTCACAAAAAATTTGGTTGCTAACACACGATGGACGCTTTAGATGCTGGGCGCGGGAACATAGGCTAGACCGCTCACTAGGGAAGGCCTCCAGGTGACCGTGGAGTTACGGGACGTGACCTATATCATTGGAAAGCTGAAATTACGCTGATTCCAAATATATATTCAGTTTTTGCCCTCGAGCCCTGGTATTCGAGAAAAACGAGGTCAAAGTTTGGACCCCTAACAAGTCATTACCTTACCGACGTGATAAAAATATCGGCAGCGTGGCGCAAGTGGTAGTGAGGCGGTGTGGCATGGGGAAGGGTGTGGGTTCGGTCCCCGGCCACGCCAAATTTTTGCATTTTTTGTTATGAACTTTTCAAACTCTCCGACCAGGTCTGTCTCACTTTTTCAAGATTTGGATAATGTTTTATTGATTTTCATGTAAAATAACTATTCTTGAACAAAAAAGATGAAAAAATTTTCCGAGTACTTCATCACTTTTCGACCATCAATTGATGGACAAGAAATTTGAAAAAAATAAATTGTTCAAGAATAGTTATTTTACATGAAAATCAATAAAACATTATCCAAATCTTGAAAAAGTGAGACAGACCTGGTCGGAGAGTTTGAAAAGTTCATAACAAAAAATGCAAAAAAATTTGGCGTGGCCGGGGACCGAACCCACACCCTTCCCCATGCCACACCGCCTCACTACCACTTGCGCCACGCTGCCGATATTTTTATCACGTCGGTAAGGTAATGACTTGTTAGGGGTCCAAACTTTGACCTCGTTTTTCTCGAATACCAGGGCTCGAGGGCAAAAACTGAATATATATTTGGAATCAGCGTAATTTCAGCTTTCCAATGATATAGGTCACGTCCCGTAACTCCACGGTCACCTGGAGGCCTTCCCTAGTCAGTACAGCTGCGGCTGCAAGGCGGTCGCGTTATGCTCTCTTCTAGATTGAAAAAAAGAATCGCCGCATCGCACAGTTTCTATTCGTTTGTCCTTTCGTTTTGTCTTCTCAACATTCCGTTTATCGCACGTTTCCGAGTATACTGATATGACAGTATTTAATTTAGTAATTTCAGTTCATATCTTAAACTTGTATTCATTTGTTCTTCTAATATTTCTAGCTTTTTCAGAGTAATTTCAAAGAATTTGGCTACAATGAATTTGGACGTCGATGCGGTCGGCGTGCCGACAAACTGGTGTCATATGCCTCCGGAAATCAAACTGATGTGTATCAAAACCATGTCGTTGATGTTCCGGTAACTAACACATTTATATGAGAGGGTTTGAGAATATATGAATTTCTTTCAGTTTTGCGATTTGGTGTACCTCAACATCCGAAAGAGAACTTATCAATAGTGAAAGACGTAATCTTAACCTTGTGACTATAATCGATGGAAGATTGGAAGTATATGATGAAAACAGACTATTAAAAATCGAAACAAGATTTGATGATGTGGAAAATATTGAGAAGAACCAGTTGCTGCTGAAGTATATTTTGACATCCTGTAACATCGAGACTTTTTACCTTAAAACACCCTACTTGGATATTCCTCGATGCCTTGACAAACTGGTGGCAAACGAGTCGGTTCGAATAACTTGCATCTCGTCTCAACGTGCACAGTTGTTTGACAGCGGCTGGTTACGGTTCATACTAAAGAAAAGCTGGAAATCTGTGTCCGAGATAGATATGATCTGGGTTACGCATGTGTTCGCACAGGATGTTAATGCAATGTTCAAAATTGCTTCGATCAATCACGCTGGGTCTGTAAAGCTACATCGCATTGGTAATCAGTATGCACACATGTACATTAAGGTAAACTTTTTTGTATTCTTTCAGAAGGTTCAAAAACTGTTTTCGGAATTTCAGAAATTGATTGATCGTGATGCGAAAATCAACACTATGTATCACACGGATTTCCCCTATGACAATGATCGTCAAAGAAATGCAGCCTTGAAAAAAGTGAATGAGCTGAGGAATCGCTTCAAAGACAGAGAAATGTACATTCAGCATCTAAACTTTATGATAATTGTCTCAATTTTCAGATCGTTCATTAACAACAACATGCTATTGAGAACCAACAACCCGGAAAAAGAAATAGTGCTTCGTGTTCAAGATCCGAATATTGGGTTTTTCGAAGTTTCAGCTACCGTAATCCCAGCCAACCTCCCAGCAGAACAGTATCTGGAATATTTGCACCTTTATTGATTATGTTTTTGTTTATCCTCATCGTGAATGCAAATGTTCAAAATCCCACCCTATATTTTATAACCCCGTGTTCTTTTTTCTTTTGTTCTTTATCATAAGTTATTCACACAGAGGAAATCGTTGAACGTAATTGACACTCATTGTTTCACAAAATGAAGGAGCATAATTTAATTGTATTTCGAAATGGAGAACACTTCTCACGGAAACTGGACTCATCTTTTTTGAAACCGTTTTTTGTTAAACACTCATCTTCTGGTATATTGTTTTTTCTTGGTTATTTAATATAAAACTCAAATAGTTTTTCTGTTATGTAAAACTACGAAAAATTCCTTCAGCTTTGCTGTTGAAACTTTACAGTATTATTCGAATACTTATTTTTACGTATAGAACGGCGCTCGAAACTTTTATGTTTGGAGAGATAACACACCGCCTGTCGTCGAAACATTTGTTTTTTTGTAGTTGCTGTAGCTAAAAGTTCCCTTTTGGATACTGCGTTAATTGTCTACCAAAGACAATCCAATGATCCCTACGGGTTTTTTCCCACAAAGCTACAGTGCGTCCAATAATGATAGGACCCCCCTAGATTTTGGTGCTCCAGACAGAACCAGTACAGATACAAAAAATCTGTGCTGACCATTCGATTCAGGGTACAAAGAAACCCCAGGGGACATGTTTTCATGATTCGACCACTTTTCTTAAAAGCGTACCACCAAAAAGTCATTTTTTCAGCCGTCCAATAATGATAGGACCACCTCGAAAATCGAATTTTCAGTTGATTTTCAAGAAATATTTTTTCTCTGAAAACTTTTTAACTCGATCAAAACATACTATTCCTGTTATTTTTATATGATTCCATTATAGCTTTGATGTTTTCAACCCCAAACACAAATGTTTACCACCTTCGAATTTTCATTCATCTGAAAAAAACACTGTTTCAGAACTTCGAGACCAGTATCTCTTATCATAGATTACGTATCATTCTGAAACTTTCCGGCAAAGTAAATCAAGTCATTCATGATAAAAATCAACAATGGATTTGCAAAAATATTCACTTTCTGAAAACTTATGCTCAGGATTCTCAAACCCATTTCGACCAAATTCCACTATTTTCAAAAAATGTGTCCAACAGATTACTTCTCGGATCAGACTGGAGAAACACTTTGAAAAATGTGAAAATAGTGCTAAAGTACATTGAAAATAAGTTTAGACACTTCCTCCATGTCTCGGACACATTTTTTGAAAATAGTGGAATTTGGTCGAAATGGGTTTGAGAATCCTGAGCATAAGTTTTCAGAAAGTGAATATTTTTGCAAATCCATTGTTGATTTTTATCATGAATGACTTGATTTACTTTGCCGGAAAGTTTCAGAATGATACGTAATCTATGATAAGAGATACTGGTCTCGAAGTTCTGAAACAGTGTTTTTTTTCAGATGAGTGAAAATTCGAAGGTGGTAAACATTTGTGTTTGGGGTTGAAAACGACAAAGCTATAATGGAATCATATAAAAATAACAGGAATAGTATGTTTTGATCGAGTTAAAAGTTTTCAGAGAAAAATATTTCTTGAAAATCAACTGAAAATTCGATTTTCGAGGTGGTCCTATCATTATTGGACGGCTGAAAAAATGACTTTTTGGTGGTACGCTTTTAAGAAAAGTGGTCGAATCATGAAAACATGGTCCCTGGGGTTTCTTTGTACCCTGAATCGAATGGTCAGCACAGATTTTTTGTATCTGTACTGGTTCTGTCTGGAGCACCAAAATCTAGGGGGGTCCTATCATTATTGGACGCACTGTAGGACAATCAGAGCATATGGTTAATTTCTTATTCAATATTTTTACTGACAATATTATCTTCATTACCCTTATTCCCAGTTAATTGGTTTATATTCAATCACTTCAATTCAAAATGCCTTTAAACTCAGCAAACTCGCTCCAATAGACCCAGCACCTTTCGCCCTTTCACTGCGCCGCGACCACTCACACTTCTTTAGGCCCAAGTGTTCCTTATTACTAACACTGATGACGGTCGTTACGACGACCGACTCCTCACAGATTTTTCTTGTACGTCACATTGAGAATGAAGTTGAGTAGGCCAGATGTGTGCACTATCCATTTTCCGTACCATCTGCTAAATCATCCATTTTATCCGGTTTTTGGGATTTATTTCTCTTTTTTCTCGCCGTTTCAGTCCCAACGTGCTCTTTGCCTCTTTTCCGTCACCTCAACAGCACCTTCTGGACACGACGCTTTCTGTAACTACTGTAATAACCATTTTTTAATCTTTCATTCCTTATCAGAGAGATTCCCGATAAAAAGTTGTAATAAACGGGTCACTGGTAACTCTTTGTGTTTTCTCGTAGCCTAGCTTATCCTCACAAAACTGCCGCTCACACTTTATTTGGGATTAAAATCATTAGCGAACTTTCGCTGCCCTCTCAACAGTTGTTAATTTTTTTACGGACACATCCTAAGAAGATATCAATCGTCAAAGAAATTTCTTGAAGTTGTTGCCCTTTTTCAGTGCTTAAAGGAGAGATTTTTGAGCGGTTTACCTAGCCTGCCTGTAACTTCTTAAGATATGTAAGAACTAAAAATCTATCAACTACAAAAATGAAGTTCTACTTGTGGTCTATAGACTCTATTAACAATCGATAATGTGAGAAAACTGAGAACCATAGTGACGCCGGGTTTGAAAATTCCGGGGACTCGAAAATTAATTTCTGATAAAGTTTTTTTCTACCTCATCTGAATATAAATACTGCTCTATACTTTCTCGACAGTAATTTGTTTCTATTCGTTAGTCCGTTCGTTTTGTCTTCTCAACATTTTGCGCTTATCGCACGTACTGATATGACAATCTATTAAAAAGTGCTTTGAGTTCATGACTTGAATTCGTATTCATTTGTTCTTTTAATTTTTTCAACTTTCACAGAGTGATTTCAAAAAATTTGGTTGAAATGGATTTGGACGTGAATGTGGCCGCCGTGCCAACGAACTGGTGTCATATGCCTCCTGAAATCAAACTGATGTGTATCAAAACCATGTCTTTGATGTCACGGTAACCAACTCACTTACTTATTTGGGAGTATTCGAGAATATATTTCATTTTTTCAGCTTTGCGATTTGGTGTACCTCACCGTTCGAAAGAGAACTTATCAATAGTGAAAGACGTGATCTTAACCTTGTGGCTATAATCGATGGAAGATTGCTTGTATTTGACGAAAACATGGAATTAATGTTCGAAACAAGTCTTGAAGAAATGGAAGATATTGAGAAGAACAAGTTGCTAGTGACGTATATTTTGACTACTTATAACATTGAAATCTTCTACCTTGAATCTCGCGCATTGGATATTCCTCGAAAACTCAATAAACTGGTGGAAAACGAGTCGGTCCAAATCACCTACCTCTGGACTGAACGCACAACTTTGTTTGCCGGCGGCTGGTTAAATTTCATACTAAAGAAAAGCTGGAACTCCGTGTCCAAAATACATATGCAATGGGCCACTCATGTGGTCGCACGGGATGTTGATGCAATGTTCAAAATTGCTTCGATCAATTACGCTGGGGCTATAAGGCTATATCGCACTGGTAATCAGTATGCACACATGTACATTAAGGTAAACTTTTTTGTATTCTTTCAGAATGTTCAAAAACTGTTTTCGGAATTTCAGAAATTGATTGATCGTGATGCGAAAATCAACACTATGTATCACACGAAGTACCCCTATGACAATGATCGTCAAAGAAATGCAGCCTTGAAAAAAGTGAATGAGCTGAGGAATCGCTTCAAAGACAGAGAAATGTACATTCAGCATCTAAACTTTATGATAATTCTATAAATTTTCAGATCGTTCATTAACAACAACATGCTATTGAGAACCAACGACCCGGAAAAAGAAATGGTGTTTCGTGTTCAAGATTTCCATTTTGAATTCTTCGCAGTCTCAGCCACTGTAATTCCAGCCAATCTGCCAGCAGAAGAGTACCGTGAATATTTGAAATTTCCATGACCATGTTTCCGTATATTCTCATCGTGAATGCAAATGTTCAAAATCCCATCCTATGTTTTGAACTCCAATTTCTTCTTTTTTTGTTCTTTATCATAAATTGTTTACATAGAGGAAATCGTCGATTTATATGTAATTGATATCACTCATTTTTTCACAAAATGAACGAGCATAATTCAACTGAATCCATTGCTGGAAACATCTGCCAAATATTTCACGTGTATTTCGAAACGGAGGGAACTTCTCACGAAAAATTAACTAGTTTTCGAAACCGTTTTTTGTTAAACACGCGTGGGATATTGTTTTTTCTTGATTATTTACTATCAAATTCGAGTAGCGTTCTAGTATATAACAATTTGAAAATTTCGTTAAGCTTTGACATTAAAACTCTACCGTAAAATTTATATACTTATTTTTACGTCTCAAGCGGTGCTCGAAACTTTTTCTCGAAAAGATAACACACCGTCTGTCGTTGAAACATTTCTAAAAAATTTGATTCACAATGTTTTTTTCTGATTTTTTTTCTCATACGGCTCGTCCTGGGTTTGTTTGTTAAGACCAATCATACACAAAGTGTATTCGTACGTGAAAAACTACAAATATAGTTTTTCTGCTCCGAAATATGTATTTGAATCATTTTTGTTTTGTTTTTGAGATACACTTGTAATGCTTTAAATGTAGTTATTCAATAAGACCAGTAAAAAATCACGTTCTCTTTGTCAAGTATTCCGAAAAGCCTTTTTTGTCTGGAATAAAAAAAAAGACGTTTAGATCATGAAGGCTTCCTGCTGTAGATCAATGTTTGGAAACCAATTTTATTCGAATGAGTGAAATTTGCGCGATTAATCCAGCTGTTTTCGATTATATTTCAGCGATATTTCCTAAAGATTTTCCCACTGCATTTGATATGACTTTTCTGAAGAAGTCGTCAGCTGAGACAAGACAAATATCTATACTCCCCCGGATTTAGATCCTTTTGGCGTATATTTGAAAAGATAAGAAAGATTATGTCTCAGTTCCCCGTCATTTTGCATCCGATAAATTTCTTCCATCACTTTCTATAGTAGAACTAACACTCTTATTCTAGTCACACAAACAACATTCTCGATCAAATCTTTTGTTTTCTTTATTATTGTTCTAAAATCGGTCTTTGTTCTTCGGTTTTCTATAGTCCCGCACTTTTGTTGTACAACCAATACTCGGGCAACTGATGATAATTTTTCCACTTATTTCAACGCTGACAATCATATGACTGTTGGAAATTTGAGACATGTGCTCTTCGCTATCAGCTGACTACAATTTTTGAAGAACCTCATTCACAACCAATTCATCATTTCCTGTCAATACTATAGAGGTTGAGTAAATGCTACGCATCTCTTTTCCCAGATGACGATAATGTGTGTCATTGCTTTCTTTATATTCTTCCTCTGTACATACATGACATTCGGTCATCCTTCTTACGCAAAGTGTCCTTGCCCCTGTGTCCCCTTTGCGCACATTTTTTCTCCTCCTCTGCCGCGCACACGAGGAGGACACACAAGGCCCACCCTAACAAAAAATCGATCCTTGTGGCAATGACAGAGAGTGGGGAGGATTATGCAAACGCGCTCGACGGGACACTCCGCGAATTTGAAAAACGGGCCTCGATGGGTGTTTGTGCAAAACACCTGCTTCCGTTCTCTTTATTTCTCTTTCTATTTTTCTGCACTGGCGTTCGTTTTTTCTGTTTATTGATATTGCCACCGCTGGCTGATGTTCCTTATTCAAACTCATTTTTCCTCTTATTACAGGCCATGAATGCCGGCAAAGAATTCAAATTTTATGCTAATAAAATGGATGGAACGGAAAGGAGTTTGCCGAGGGAACAAGATGATTATGACGATTATCTTACCATCAAAATGAACACTTATACACCGTTCGATATGAAAAAGAAGTATGCTAATGAGCCGCAGGAGAAAATCAACATTCTACAAGAGATTTACGATACGGAGAGAACTTATGTCAAGGCGCTAACTGTTGTTGATGAGGTAACTATTTTCTTACATTGATTTGAATTAATGAACAGTATTTTTCAGATATTCATTCAACAACTCAACTTGTGGTGCCCCAAATCAAGAAAATGCTTCCGTTCTCTGTTCGGTGAGATATCAGCCATCTGCAAGACCCACCAAATACTCTTGGAATCGCTTCGCACCAAGCCAATCGCCGATGTGTTCACCAAATTCGTGCCATTTCTCAAGTTGTACACTAGCTACGCGACTCACTATCCAAATGCTTTGAAGATTCATGCCGTAAGTCCACAAACTGTTTTTTTCTAAGGTGTATCATGGTGTTTCAGAAACTTATGTCTCGTAGCGACTTCCGCAAAGCTCTCGCAAAGATTGAAGAAGATCCTAGAGTTGAAGGGAAAAAGCTACAGGCGTATCTCATCATGCCGATTCAAAGAATTCCGCGCTACATTATGCTCATATCGAATTTGATGAAGTACAGCACGGAGCAACAGGATATAACGAATTTGTACAGTGAGTTCATCTCTGATTCTGTTCATAGAGATTCATATGTTGTTTTCAGAGGCACTGAGTGGAATGCAAGGACTCACCGATCAGATGCAGTCGTGTATGATTGCATACGAGAATGGACAAAGGTTGTTGGAAATCCAACTGAGCTTCGGACTGGACGGACATGTTCTGGAGCCTGGAAGAGTTTTACTGAAGGAAGGAATGTTGTACAAGGTAAGTAGAATAAGTACCGGAGGTACTAACCTTATCTGGACAAACAGTTCAATATTTGCTGGCTTTCAGAGAGAACTCAACGGAACAGCCAACTATCAAGAAACCGTTGTTTTCCTCTTCAACGACATTCTTCTCTATGGGATCAAAAAGATCAGTGTAATGCCACTCTGCAAGTACGAGCCATCTGCGATTCTCTCGCTCCGTCATTGCATTGTCCAACTTGACGACATCGGCGGAAGTATTTTCGTAAGCTTCATCCTTCTACGGCGAAAATTTAAATGCTTGGTTTTACAGATCCGTTGCGGTGACGTCGGTGTGGATTTTACCGCCTACTCATTGGGTGGTGTAACAGAATGGTACAATGAAATTTGTGATGCCATTGACAATGCAAAGAAGCTTCGTGATACTCTGCGCAAAGAAAGTTTTAAGCAGAAGTCGTTGGTCTTCGACAGAGGATTCTGGCAGAAGAACCGCGACCGTCTCCGCAACATTATCTCGAATGACGTGACACCACACGTGAATCGTGTGCTTTCGAGAAAGAAGCCTCTACCGAAGCTCGAGGAGAGTGATTTCCTTCGTGGGCAGTGGACGACATCTACAACTGCATCTAATCGAAAGCGCCGTGAGTTTTGAACCTCCATGAATTAAAGATTGGTCCTTATTTCAGAAGTGGGAACTACTGAAGGAGATATGGCTGGTCCTGGATACACATCTTCTCCGACCAAGAAACAACGCCGTGAGTTTTAACTGACAACATTCTTTACACCTTGTCTATCGTTTTTCAGAAGTGTTCTCTCTCCAAGACGAGGAAGCCGCAAAAGTAGAGCAGGGGAAGCGTTATTTGGAGAATCTCGCTCTTGCTGATGTCACTTTGACTCAACCTGCAACTGATATGGCTACCATGCTAACACCACAAAGAAGTCCAATTTCTGATGAAAACGATGAAAGTGACTTCGTTTGGACTGACGACGAGGAGTACATTCCTCCAGAGAAGAAAATTCCGATTCGACGAGTTGCAAGCTACGATGAAGAGGACCGTCGTCGTCGCAGTCCAGGAGGAGTCCGTCGTTTTGTCGCTTCTGAACCAAAGCGTCGTCATCTGGCGGTTGATGATATCCGCAGATTGAGCTATCAGCAGGTATGGACTTAATTCGTGTTTCTTTAAATCTACTCATTATTTCAGCGTACTCTGGAGCCTTTCAACATGATAACCGATGATGACGACGAGGACGACATCATCGACATGAAGGTGAAAGGAGAACGTCCACGTCCTTGGTGGGAGACGGAGTCTGCTCCACCAGCTATCAAAAATCAAAAATCATCTATTATTGACACTGTCAAAAACAACTGCACCATCATGTAAACTGATAGTTACCCAACCGTATGCATTGTGCCATAGTTTTGAGTCTCACTCATTTTCCGAATTCCAAATTGTTTTATTTTTATGTTCACTATCATGTCATTTGATCTCTGCATTGTGTCTTTATACTACCGAACGCCAACCATAAATGTTATGCATGTCATCCTTTTTGCTCATTGTTGGAGATATGACCTTAAGGAAAGGTTTATCTTGAAAAACTAGCGTATTGAAGAATCTTTCCCTCCAAATTGTGATTGATTTCGAAGCATGTCTAGGATTCTCATTCTCCTTCAGGAAATGTCAAGAAAATGGAAAGAGTGAGGTTTAATGAGAAATAGGTCTGGAAGCTCATTCCCTAAACCAATAGAAATTGGAAAAAAATTGAAAGGGAATCTTAAATCAAAAACAGAACATTCTCTTCATTGCTGTTTTCTTCAGTTTTTTCATCGAGTCGTGTACCTGAAACAAATTCTGTTGGATGATTCATGAATCACAAGGAAACGAACAATTCTATTTTCTCTGTAGGAAACAAAATGTCTTCCATGAAATAGCTTCAATAACATTATCCATGTGGTTACAAGGCCAAGTCTTTATGACCGAATAGGATAATTGTTGGATCTGGCTCACATACGATAGCTCCAATTAACGACGTGTTTTCAACGACCCAAGTGGTGCTAATTGCACAGCTCTTTTCCTTGTATTGCCCATCCTGAAAAGGCATAAAGTCGTAGGCTTCAAATTAAACATCCAATTTCTCCCCAAGCTCCTATTCTCATTCTGTTAGTAAAATGACGTCTCCCACGGTGAGTTCTTTGAATCTATTATTTCAGTTTCTCTGAATTTCTATTCCAGAATATGGGAAATAATAAGTTTTCACATGATTTCTTCACGTGGAATAATACTAATACATCCGTAAGTTGATCACTATATTGTTCAGTGAAAAGTTTTGGATTCAGATGTCACAGTCAACCCCAAATATCAAACCACCACCAAAACGGAGCAACCGGCCGACCAAAAGGACAACATTCACTTCTGAGCAGGTGAACCACTCATAAATTGACATTTCCAATTATTCCAGTCAATTTATTCTGTTAAGGTCACACTTTTGGAATTGGAATTTGCAAAGAATGAATACATCTGCAAAGATCGACGAGGCGAATTGGCACAAGTTATTGACCTAACTGAGTGTCAAGTAAAAACTTGGTTTCAGAATAGGAGAACAAAGAAAAGAAGGTGAATACTGGGAATCGTATTGGGAAAATTGACACACGGAGATTTAGAAGAATCAAAATTTCTTTTTTCAGATGCAATTCACCACTCCGAAAGGGCATAATCTGCAAACCTGACGAACGTTCCACATCCCCATCCCCATCTCCATATGTCTCTCCGCCACAACCTATGCCCAGTTTACAATCGTTCTTTCAAGGATGGCCCACACATTTCTCGTACCAACTTCCAAATAATCAACAGAACAAGAATACATAAACATCTGACGTACAACATCCGTTGTCTACATTTATATCATAATTGAGTCTGATCTATCGGAAATTACATCATGTCTATTTCTGTACACAAATCTAATAAAATGTTCCGTTTCTCCTTATGTGCTTTGTTACTTCCTATGGTACCTAATGAGTCATTAAAGTAAAGTTTCGATTTCTTTAACTGCACGTTTACAGAAAACTGAAGAATTTTAATTAATTTAGAATCAAGACAAAGAAACGAAAAGACCAATGATTGGGGGTCACTTTAAACATTGTGATGGTCATTTTGGCGTCTAGAAAACAGGTATTTAATCAGAGACCCAACCTATGTGCCTAATCAAATCAAACGACACAAATAATGTTCTCCCTGGTATTGATTGTCTTATTCGTTTCCCCAGCTCTTTGTCAATCAGGATGCACTTCGGAGTTGACCTTTGGAAAGACTTGCTCTCAAAACAAATCAACGACTAAGGTATTCACAAATTTGTTTTACTATAAATTCATACGTTTTTAGTGGTACTTCGATTCAAAGCTATCCTTCTGTTATCCATATCAATTTCTTGGATGTGACGAAGGAACCAATTCGTTTGAATCCAGTGACTTGTGCCTCGAATCTTGTAAACCTGGTGAGCTAACATTTTTATCTCGAAACTTTTCAAATTAGTTGATCTCAGTTAGTTTCGTTCGACCAGACCTCAATCCACTGACTAAATTTAGAAATAAATTCAATTTCAGCCGACCAATTTTCGTGCGGTGGAAACACTGACGCCGACGGTGTCTGCTTTTCTCCAGGTGATCACGGATGCAAGAAAGGGACAGACTGCGTGATGGGAGGAACTGTTGGATTTTGTTGTAACAAGAAAATTCAAGGTACGTGAAATAATGATGTCAAGGGACGGTCCACCCAGAAAGATTGCTTGGATACCCGGAAACAAATTTCAGTAGTGTCTGCTACAGTGATTACTCATTAGATTTCAAGTAACTTCCTGCTCTGATTATTCTAGAAAAAAGTCAACCCAAGCAAAACCTAAATGATATATCTCATTTTCCGCGCGTCATCACTATAGCTGAAGTACTTTCAATTTCTCACGGCATCGGACAATATACTAAAAAAAACTTTTTCAATTTCACGCTTCGAATCGAATAGTCTGCCCATCATTTTTCCACTTGATCACATTTCAGACGAATGGAACAAAGAGCACTCTCCAAAGTGCTCGAAAGGAAATGTTGTACAATTCAAGCAATGGTTTGGAATGACTCCATTAATTGGACGGAACTGTAATCATAAGTTAGTTTGATTAATCGAAATAAGCTGAAATCAAATCAGATTTGTTCTACAAATTTCATTCCCCATTTCCCTCATTTCAGGTTCTGCCCGACCGGTTCAACATGTGTCCAAGGCAAATGGACTGCTCACTGCTGTTAGTAAAAGCTTCTCAATTTCCCCTTTCTGTAGTATATGTGTTCAATAAAATGTTTCGAGAAAGTGTCAAGTAAGAATTACAAGAAATGCGTCAAAGTGTCATAAGAAGACATTTGGCCTGCGGCTATTCAGACACTTGAGTTCTAGAAGCTTCCGTAATTGAGTTATTTGGCTGAAGACATGTAGGTTTTATTTTCTCTAGTCATAAAAACCTTAATCTGATTCCGTCTTGACATGCACGTGCCAATAACGTTTGACCGTTGTTAGAATATTCCGGAAGTTGAATTTCATAACTGCATATCTGATAAAAAATGCAACTCTGTGCAAAAATGCAGCATGTTTGACCTCCGGCACAATGAGCATTATCGCATTAGAGCCGCCATGTGCTCAAAGAAAAAAAGAAGATGCAAAACGTTGTTGAATGAATTAATAAACTTTTCCCATTCTCATACTTTCAGTTTGATTAATACGGAGTAAAAGTGTATGAGAAAAGTATGATGTAGAACAAAGCACAATGTCTTTGTTCAGGGCAAATGTTCTTGAAAATAAATCTAAAATTCTTTTTATTTTTGATGAATAATTTATCCTAAAATGTCATGATCTACGGAAGGAAGTGTAAACAGCCGTGGATTTTACAGGAAAGGAGACATTGTGATTCGGGATCAGATTAAACAAATCCGCAAACGCTCAGACAGAAGTATAGTCACAATTCACAACAACAGTATTTGTTATGACGTGCATTCTGAACTTTTGAGTATCTATGAAATCATAATGACACATCTCCCTCTCAATGTTTCCATGACGAGCAGATAGTTTACAAGTTTTTTGATATTTCAGCTCGACTAACTTCCTTAGGCTCCACCGATCTGATCTTACACTAATAAGTTACTTCTATATTTGTGTTTCTCCACATCACATGTACCCCCGGTCTTGGTTTTTCAGAATCCATTTACATCATATCATTAGGGTCTTTTTCATAAACAATATCACTTCAATGCACTCGAATAATTTTTCCTATTCTGTTTGCGTATATTCTAAGTCACTACAGAGAAAGTGGGCGGCGCTTGAGTTGTTCAGCTGCGAAGGCCACTGAAAATAAGTGGGCGGAGTCAGAGCAAAAAGTCAGTAGATAAAAGGGCCGATCTGTGTGAGAGGCCTCACTCTTCATCACGCTCACTTCGACACTTGAAGAATGGCGCGCTTCACTCCTCTCCTTCTGATCCTTCTGTCTCTTGTCCCACTTTACTACTCTTTGGATTGCAGGTATGTCATAATGAATATCAGGCATAGTTTGAACACATTTCGTTTTATTTAGAAAGTTCTCTTTCGCACCAGCTTGTCGTGGAATCATGCTGAAAAGATCGGGAGGTCACCCAATGATCGACCAATCACAGCAAAACCAAGTCAACGCTGTAAGTTACATCCAATGATCATAGTATAGGAAATGTACAATGATGTTTCAGAAGGATTGGGAAAAAGAGATGTTGGAGCTCCTAATCCGCCACATTGAAGACGAAGCGTTGATCGCCAACTCAGACTGCGTCAATGTGTCCGTGCTCCGAGACCGTCTCGTCAATGCTAGAAACGGTAATCTAGTCGAAGTAGCCCTTCACATATGAATTCCAATTTTTCAGAGTTGTCGCAATAAACTGAGACATTGTTATTATCCAAATCAAATCCAATTTATCACTACTGAAACCATCTACACTGTGAGATCAAATATAATCTATTCCAACTTGAGCACACCTGACGATTACCTATTGAGGGAGGATGAATGACGAATTTCAGAACATTGTCAGCATCTAGAACACACAACAGCAACTATCGTTCATTCTTTTCTCCGTTTCTAATTTATTGTTTCCTATAACTTTCTTCCACACTTGTCGCCTATACCCCTTCTTGCTGTCTTGGTCACTCTCTATTTCCTACTAATGAATAAACCTGTTGAATACAAAAAGAACTTTGGTATTTTCTTGATTTCAGAATGTGGGGGTCCACACATACGGAAAAGCTGAGGGCAAAAATATAATGGAAAACAGGGAAATGACGAGACGAACAGCTGATAACTAATTCAGCATTAAACTTCTGAACGTATGTTTTAACATACGTGTAGCTAATCAAATCTATTACCTAAAAAAGAAGACGCGTACTTGATCTTACCCAACATACATTGCTGATCTCTCATTCAACATGTGCTTCGTAAGGTACCATAAACTATCATTGACACAAACAAAACTTTGGAGTTTTTTCATTAAGACTAACACCCTTTTCATCAAAATCACGACATTTCTCGAAAACAACAAAAGGCCGTCGATCAATCTTACATCCAGATTGTCGTAAATGAAATCATGGAGGTCAGCATTGGAAAATAGTTTTTCTCAGAATTGTATTACATATTTTATTCAGATAACAAGAATCGCAGTAAAGGGGTTAAAAATATAAACAATCGTTTCGAATTGAAGAGTGAAGGACGATGGATGAAAGGTTGAAAGTTGGAAGGGTTGAACTTAACAAGTATGTTCATTACACGCGTTTTGTGACTGAATCTTTCACTGGGTTGTTGGAAAAGGGTAGGGACGGGCAAATTGTGGAAAACAAGAAAAAAGTGTAGAGTTCA
The DNA here is from genome assembly GCA_002259235.3 of Caenorhabditis latens. NCBI lineage: Eukaryota > Metazoa > Nematoda > Chromadorea > Rhabditida > Rhabditidae > Caenorhabditis > Caenorhabditis latens. Next base: position 13,102,997 of record CM056097.1, on the reverse strand, counting down.
GTTATTAATTAATGAAAGCACTTCTTGAGTATCAGAAAGACATTGTTATGACAGAATTATGAAAGAGTAATGGGGGATGGTTAGTTGAAAATGAAGAGTATATGAGGTTACAATCTGTTATTTGGATTCCACCACAAATCTTCTTTGGGTGGCTTTTTAGAATCTTCAGAGGGATTGAAATATGGTGAACTCCAGAAAGAAGTTGGAGAATGAGATATAAGGGGTAGGGACGTCATGGAAAAGTGACTATCACTTCGTCGATGTCTTGGCTGCGGAGAATTCAGTGCCGTCCTGACTCCTCTAGACGGTGTGATTGGAGGTAGAAAACTCGATGGTCCTGGAGTGTCTCGGTACGGGCTGATGTCCCAGTGACGTTGCCGTTTTGAGAGGTCTCCGACTGATTTTGCACCTGAAAAACATTTGATAGGTCTGTGGGTTCAAGAGTTTATCGACAGATCAAATGGTTTTGTTTTTCAGAAATTTTCGATCTCATTAAAATGTTTTGGTTGAAAGATTTTCACATCACTTACAAGACTCAAAAATATGTCTCGAGAACGATTTCAAAACTTTTCTAAGAAACATTATACACACCTCTGAGAGCATTAGCAGAGGTGACTCGACTGGCCCTTGAGCCCGAGAGATCACGCGCTGAACCTGCCACGGCTTTCAGTTCTTGTCTCCGAATCGCAATTTTCCGACTGATTACGGAGTGTCTTGTGCTCCGTGAGGTTAGTGAAGCGGGAGTTTCATCACCATTTCTTGGAGTCGTAGCTTTTGAGGTGAACTTGCTACTGTGGCGACTGCTGTGAACACTTGATGAGGGGCCAGCAGATCCATTCTGTAAGAATATGTTCAGCAAGAGGAAAAAAACGGAGCAATACGTACCGCACTCGATTTCTTTTTTAGAAGACTACTCTTCTTTGTTGGGGTCTGTGGGTGGAATGGTTTTTGGGGTTTGGTTTTCATCTCTGACTTGTGCAAGTTCTCCATGGACCGTTGCAATGTAACATCGGGGATTTCTGGTGAGCTGACTACTGGGTGTACATGTTTAGCAGGTGAAAGTCTCGGCAAATCAACATCAGACGTTTCTTCGGTTGCCTCGACCACTTTACGTTTGAATATATATCGGGGTGCGATATGTGCCCGTGGTTCGAGGAAAGCTCTGAAAAGTTATAATTAGTACAATTTTATGTAGTGGTTAAGAATGAAATGGACCTAGTGGTCGGTGGACAAGATATTGATGTATCCTGAGGGTATTCTAAAGCTGCTTCTGCTGCGATTTCAGCACTCTTTTCAGATATGCTTGACAATGTTCTTTCCGGTTTCCGTCGTCGCACATATTTTCGATATGGATGTACAGGATATCGCATTGGGTCTTGCTTCATTTTCTCAATTCTCTTGAAAAACGCGATTTCAGGATCACTCTCGTCTGTCGACGGAACTAATTCACTGCCGCCATCACTCCGTCGTAATATGTTCTTCTTTTCTTGTATTGCTCTGGCTCCTTGCGGAACAAACACATCCGGTTCATTATCCTGTTCATCAATCTGAGAGATCCGTTGTTTCGCACTACTTTGTCTTGATTGTGACGTGCTTGGAATCTTAGATTTTCTTGATGACGCACTCGACTTCGCAGACGATTTTCGACTTTCTATCTTTTTCGGGGTTTCAGGCTTGACTGGTTTTACGTCAGAATCTTCTGTAGTTTCCACAGTTGTAGCGGCGACAGGAGTAACTTTTTCGAGTTTATGGGATATTGGAATAGGGTCTTTGGGAGATAATGGAAGTTCGATTCCACGTTTAGCCATCTCAATCAACAATGCTGCTTCGAGTGACTTTTCCAAAGATGGTGAAAACGGTCTACTCTCATTTTCAACTGCGGGAACTATTTCTTTTGAAGGACCTTCTCCAGAATCAGGACGCGTTGGTGAAACGTTTTTGGAAGTATGGAATGAAGTAACGCCAATCATGTCTGCCAGTTTTGAATCCGTTTCCTTTCTGAAATTAGTTTTAATTAGAAAAGAAAAATAATTAAATTGACAAGTATTACATCAATGTTTCTTTCTGTTCCTCCAAGTTCTGTTGAATTTCTTCCACTATATCTGTTTTTGTTGGTTTCTCAATGGTGGTCTCAATCAAAACTGGCGGTGTTTTCTTTTCTTCAGGAGCTGGAGGTTGAGGTGGAGGTGGTGGCTGCTTTCTACAACAAAAAATGTATATCAATAAACCAAACAATGGACACAAACTCTGTTTCTTCCTTATAAGGTTTTGCTGTAAACATGATTGCAGAGTTATCCGATTTGTCTGTTCGGACAGTTGGAATTGTTTTTGTTGTTCTAGAAGTTTCAGCCAATCTAGCTTCAAACATTTGTTCCAATGAATCTACACTTGCTTTTCTTTCTGAAAAAGTCTTATCTCCTTTTTCAGACTCATAATAGTTTTTTACCAGTCAAATCAGATTTCGAGTATTGTTGTCCAAGTACTCGATACGTCTCCCAAATGGTTGGCTGCACACCAATTGAATGCGACGAGGCTGGCCTTTCCGCTTCCGGCACCTTGAAAAAATCCTTTTCTTTTTCAAAAAACACTCATGTTTATTTCTTACTTGTTGTTCATGAGGAGCACTGCCTCCCGTATCTCTCTCCTTCTCTCTTCCAGTTGTATCTTCCAAATTGGGTGTTGAAGTGCTTGTTGTAATTGGCACAGGAAGAGGCAATGGTAAACTGGGAAGTTGAGGAGCATTGTCGTTTGCCGAGACGAGAGACACAGAGCTCGAGTTCTAAAAATAGAATAGATGATCACTTCCTTTTATTTCAAGTGTTTATGAAAAAACTACCTTTTCAAGGATAGGCGTTTCGATTATCCCGACGGGTGTTGGAGGCTCAGAGTTCGTTGATATTTTGGCAAGACTACTGACTTTAGGTAAAGATTCAGAGTTTTTCATAGTAGGAGCGGAGGTCTGAAAATGCATTGGTTTACAAAACGACACATAACAATCTGACCTCATTAACTTCTTCTATCACTTGACTCATTTCTGGCGGTCTCGAAACTTTTTTCCTCCGGAAATCTGCAAACGCAAAAGCACTGGCAACTGATGTGGAACCTTTTGCACTGTGTTTCAAGCTCTCAGCAAATATTGCTTTCATATGGGGCAGTCTTTCCCGGTTTCCATTGGGATCCGAACTCTTTGCAGCCTTTGGACCAATGACCTGGAACATATTTATTGTCATTGATTCTTTAAGATTTAACTAAAACTGACCACTGTCTGCAAACCATCAGCATTCACCGGATGAATGGCAATATGCCGACAACACCGGTTGCGACAAAGGGCATAACAAGCAATACAGGAGAGCAATGATAGCATGAATGCTCCGAGAAGGAACATCAACCAGACAATCAGACATATTCCAAACACCATAATGCAACTGAAAAAAGGGATTCGTTTGGTTATTACAAAAATATTTGTAATTTACTCAGATTCCTCTGGAAATCCTTCGCAATTTCTACCATAACCATCCGAAGTGTCAGTTGTTCCTTGCTTACAACGACATGCATATCTCAATTCTTCACTATCCAGAACACAATCTGAGTAAACATGACAGTGATTGAACTCCGTGTCAGAACATAAGTTGCCTCCAAGTGCTAAAAAAAGTCTTGATTGATAAATTAAAATTTTTAGATATACCTTCTGCCGTCACATTCAAACTGCCTGGTTCTCCAAAAGATCTTGTTGTTAGTAGCCGGTTAATTTCTTGCAAACTACAATCTTCACACTGTACAGTTGCTATTAGAGAAGAATCATGTTCTGTTGGACGAATACAGGACTGATACGACTGGCCGATCTGAAAAACTTTTTATGTTATAGTACAGAAGTCGAAAACTACCTTCTGATGAAGTATCCTCTGTTTCTGTTCGAAAGATGCTTTGTTCGTGTTGCAAATTGAATTCACACGAATTTTCACATTCATCAATGATAATGTTTCTGAAAAACGGTGGTAACCTAGTTTTCTATTAGAACCAACCTTCACATTTTCCAGTCCCTGTGTTTTTGAATTGCCCGTTCGGACAATCACAAACTACAGATGAACCCTGATCAGACATCTTCAGGAGACAATCATCCACCTGCGGGTCTCCAGTTTTTACTGTTGTCGTCTCGGTTGTTGACGTGGAGAGACCATCATTTGTAGAGCTGGTTTCAGATGACGTGGTAGAAAATACGCTGCTTGTTGGTATCGGAGATGAAGTAGTGTGCATTGTTGGACCGATGTGGATAATCTTATCTGATCCAGTTACCAGTCCTGATCCTGTTTCTATTCCTGTCCCATGAGGTTCTCCAATATTTCCTTCTGATGGTCCATGTTTACCAATTTCCTCAACAACACCATTCGGCCCAACATGAATAATCTTAGATCCAGACGTTGGCCTTGAAGTGGTTGTTCCCGGATGCGAGTTTTCTTCTGTCTCAGTTGTTTGATGACCACTTGGGGGGAGTGTCGTGGGCGTTTTCTCTTCTATGAAACCTTCTGGTGATGGAGTTTTTCTTGTACTACTAGGCGTTGTGAACTCATTGTCAGGGATTTCGAAACCGGATGAAGTTGGATTTTTTGTGTGCACATATTTCTCAATTTCGGATTGGGGAATCAGTGTTGGCAACACTCCGTGATCAATAACTGGTGGCTTGCTGGTAATAAACTGTCCACCGGGATACATTGGAGAAGGACGAGTGATAAAGTAACTAAGAATAGTTAGAGGTCTTCGAGTTGGAACATTTGGTAACACACGGCCAGGGATAAAAGGTACCAACGTGTCTCCCGTTCCTTTTGGTTCAATGTTGGAATTCACAGAGTTTCCAGGGTTCTCTGGGTATTCGACATTACTTTTGGGAGGGATATACTCTGGAATTCCAGAATGTTCATCAGGGCGTCGAGTCACTGGACGGAATCCTGCTGGAGGAACAGTTTGAAATATACTTGGAGGTGTGTTAACAGATGGTCTTGTCGGTAGATCAAACGGATTGATTCCTGGTGGTGAACCGCCTTCATTTCCATATTCGAACTCTTCTTCTTCTTGAACATTCGGTTTTTTCAAAGTCACCGGTCGACTTATTATTATCCCCGGTCTTATAGGGGGAATCTTCTCGGAACCTTCTTCGCTAGGTGGGTAGGTAATCGGCGGAAGTGGACCTCGATGATGTGAATCCGGTGTGGTGGTCACAATTGGAATTGCCCAGTTGTTTAGAGGTGAAGGCGCTGTGATGGGTGGCAAGTCTGGCCGTCCAGGAAAAATGAGAGGGGCTTGAGGATACTGAGTCTGACTAATAGATGGGATTGTGATCAGGCGAAATGTGTGAGATTGAGTGTATGCTTCTGTTGGTGGAGAGTGAGTTGAAGAATGGGATGGAAAGAAATCCCCAATTGGTTCGTTCGGTTTTTGAAAGCTTGTTACTCTTGATATTTCAACACCGGATGGTGGAACAAAGAAATCGCCAGGTCTAGGCTCCTCACTTGGGAATATTGGGAAATTGCTTAGTGGTGGTTGAGTATTTCCGAATGGTGAAGATGTTATGAAAGGGTACTTTGGTGTTGTGTGGTCCCCAGCTGTCTCTGATGAAATAGAGGAAACAGGAGCAGGAATTGTTGGTGGTTTTGAACACATTGAGCAACCTTCTACGTATAAAGATGGGTGATCTTCAGGAGGTGGAGGAATAGGTTTTGGGAGAATGAGACCGCTCTGATTTCTTGCACATCGATATGCATGTTCCAATGGCATGACATAATTCTCATCTGAAAAATCTTATTAAAAGACTGTTGGAAAACAAAATCCTGTTACCTTCGTCACTTCCATCGATACAATCTTTCTTTCCATCTAATAACCATTCCCACAAGACACATTCGCCATAACCTTTGCACGGAAACGATGTTTTATCCGCACATAGTTTTTCTTCTGAAATCAACTCGAATTTTCATCACAACAAAGTGATCTAGAGACTCACTTGAAGCTGAACACCAAGGTAACTGTTTTGATGAGCCATCACATTTTGGATATACGATACAAGACAGTGCATCTTTGTAGTCTGCACAATAAACTGGTCCACAACTAACTTGACCGATGAAACACCCTACAACAGGAAAAATACTACTATCTGAAAATGAAGAACTCACATTCATCGCTACCATCCATACAATCAGGTTTTCCATCTCGAAACTGTGAAATTGGAACACACTGCCCTAACCCGCAATCATAGTCACCCAACATACAACGTCCTGGTACCCTCATTCGAATCGCTGTAAATTTGAAATCAATGTTGAATATCCGTATCCAGAAACTTACCATCATAGGATAAAAACTGCGAAAAGGCAAAAATTGGAAAGACGACCAAATATTGAAAAACGGTCAGCATGGAAAGACTGGAACTGGTTACATGTGTACTCTTGAGCAGACAACATCAGAATGTCTCACTCATCCAATACTTGTGATCTTTTCAAGTGAGATCTGCAACAGAGAATCGAAAGTTATTCCAAGTCTAATATCATAAAAATATTCCGGATAACTATACAAAATGAGCACACATCTGACATGATTGGGAGAAGGGAAATGGGGACAGGAAAAGTATAAGGAGCGATTAAAGTGCACATTGGAACAATTGGGACCAGTGTCCATTACATGGAGGGGCAATAATAGCTCTTTTGGAATGCGTCAGTAACTATAGTCGGCGAGTTGAAACAAGAAAAGACACAAAGATAGCTGTGGACATGTCGGAGGGAGCGCAACCTTCGTTTCCGATCATTTTCCATCAATCTTTTTGAGTTATTTTCTTATAAAGAACAAGTTTTGGAAACGAGTATAATTCTGTGAAATAGCAGGAAGAAAGAGCAATTTGACAATGAAAACTTTGGCTCGGAGTAAAGAAAAAATGTATATCACAATATCACTTATTGATCGATACCCTATTTTCGAAATTTAAATAAAATTCTTATTCTAGTTTGAATGGAATAATGACGCCACTTGCTCAGAGGAATTTTGTACTAATTTGTTCTGGAATAAACTACCTTTCAATTAAAATTAGATGCGAGAAAATAATTGAAATGAAAATTGAAGGAAAAATCTGAATCTGATAAAATACTTAGTTCAACTATAAAAACAAAAGAATGGCTGCTGGAACAGAAATGACCAGTACTGCTATTCAAACACTAATATACATTTAGAACTCTTCAGGTAGACATCTCAAAAAGAGTAAGGGCAGTGTACTTGTCAGAAACTACTAGTCAAACAATGTAACCATTTGAGCATGATTAACGCAACAGATAACACATTGTGGTATTTTTCCCAAAAAAGTATAGTTTGGGTAAGTAGGCAGCAATAGAATTGATGACCGCACGGGCGCTTGGCTTCCCTGCTACAGAGGTGCGCCTTTTATGCTCTTCCGTTTTGTGGTGGACCTTTCTCTTGACCACTCAGTCTACCTTCAATAGCTCACTTTTGACCTACCTCTTAAACTTTTTTCTAACTACGTAGCATCCAAAAAATTATGGGAATGAATGATATGTGTTCAAAAAAACAATCTGATAGACTATCATCAAGTGTCTTCAAAACGATACTCGTGTTTTAAGTTTTGGTTTGGGTTACGAAGTTGTGTTGCAATTTTAGTATAGTATGAAAAAAGTTGGAAAAAATAACAAGCGAATCAAAAAAGTCATTGACTTCCGGAACAAGTATACACTCAAATATATACATGAAATATTTTAGGTCCCAGGGTTTGGATGAAGAAATAATCGTAAAAGAACAAATTTTTCTTCTTCTGGTGGCATGACAGGAAACCGAGCAGAAAACTCGCCAGTAGTTTGATTGCTACTACCTAAATAGCAACTATAGATGGACACACCCACTCATAGAAACACATTAAGGAAACAAACAACTGTGAAACGTATATTTGCCACATCATAACCAAGAATTGCTACATTGTATAACAACCAGCAAGAGAAGCTGACCAGAGGCACAGTTGGATGCCAGGGAGGGGAGAGTGTTCAAAAAGTAGTCGACAGCTCTTTTATTCCAGTCCCGGAGATCTGACCGCACACTCCTGCTATTTTCTTCGTGTCCCGTCCACTCGAGGGGCCCCAGGAAAATTACCCTGAATGTCCATTCAAAAACTCAACCAACGATTTTCGTATGTATACATTTTGCTTTATTATGTTTTGCATTGAGATTTCGTAAGTTTTCATAGATTCCGCATTCAGTGGTCCCACAATTGGACATACGTCGAGATGGTTTCTGTTCTCTTGTGATTATGTATTTAAAAAACAATGGGAAATATACAAATTCATATAAACAAAATATACATTTGCATTGAAAATGATCAAATGCCGCTTTGTTCCGAAGATGTTTCCCACTCCAGTGCTGATAAATCGTCAATCTCGTTTGTAGCTGAAATTAAAACAGCATCAGAAAAAAATGACCAAACTTTCATTCGATTTTTCACCGAATGAAAAATGAATTTCAACATAAATTTGATGAATACTGATGCTTGCAATTCAATAGAACTAATAACGTCAAATCCGATAAAAAACAAAATAAAGAGATCAACAAACCGAGTGAAAATCTCTGACGAATGTTACAAAGAAGAAATTAAACTTACCTTTGCCTAATTTTTCCAATTTCGGGGTTTTGTTCGAACTCTCATTTGGTTGTATCGTCTGATTTCCCTGCATCACCCCAGGCCGACTGTTTCCATTTTCAGATATTCTTATTTCTTGCATTCTTCTTGCTGAAGCCAATAATCTATCAGCCACTGTTTCTCCTCTGAACCCTTTCTTCTTTCTCATTTTCTTTGCATCAGTTTCATTCGACGTGTCGTCTTGTTGAGATTGTTTTGGACTGACCATTCTGAAAATAATGACTGCACTTGTTGATAGTAGCTAATTTGAACAAAAAATAAAAGGAATAAAACTGTGGAATTGCTCCTAATTTTCTATAACACGAATAAATGTAACACGTATAGAGTGCAAGTAGATTTTTTTCTACACAGAAAATTCTTCGTTGACATTACAGGAAAATATCTATGAAAAACCTCAAATAAAAATAAAGTTTGAATCGTGTGGGATGGTGTGTGGTCAATAAAACAATATTCTCATGGGTGAGAGAAGGAGGAATACACAGCTCGCGTGCGTAGGGAATGCGGCCCTTTTCGCAATTGGAGGTCCCGTTCGGTTGTTGATTGTTCTCGTGCAACATTAGTCCCTCGTCCTCTCTCTCCATTTCTCTTAGCCCCTCTTTCCAAAGGTCACATGATATTGGTCAGATACGCTATGTGGCTTATGGAGTTTTAAAACAGAGTGTCCTTGCTTTTGTTGGAGAAGTGCGATATAAAGAACGTAGAAAAGAGAGAACATGATGACAGAATGACCTCCCATTCAATGATTTTTATCTTGGTTGGCCGAAATCGCCGATTCGTATTGAATTTCTGTTGAATGTCTTTTCGTCATCAATTGAACCTTTTTTTGTGATCTTATCAACAATTATTACAACTGTCGTCTAGAAGAAAAGTAAAATTTCTGAATGTTATTTTTTTTATTCACAGAAAATTCCCATTGAAAAATATCAACTGTTGAAGAATAGATAGGATTAATCAAAAAACATGAGTGGACTGGGAAGACGGATTGAACACTGGGATATTAGTTCTTCTCGGTGGATTCCTCTGACTCCTCAGATTTCTTCTTTTCATCATCAGTCGAAGCCTCCTTGACGTCTTCAGTCTTGGTCTTCTCTCTCTCGGTCGACGAACCAGCAGATTCAGACGATGAAGCTCCAGCGGACGACGTTGAGGCTTCAGAAGGTTCTCCAGAAGTGGCTGCAGGAGCTGCAGCAGCCTTCGGAACCCCTGGTGGTGGTGGTGCCGGCATGAGTTCCATAGCTCTATCAATCCCAACTCTCCTAAAATAACATTCTGTGATTATTGCGACTATCCCAGCGGCTTACCTAGACAAACTCAAAAATTCCATCAAATACCCGATGTGCTGGGAATCATAGCAGTCCAAACAATAGCCCTCCCTGAAAATAAAAAACTTAAAAATTTCTTTTTTGTCTTTATCCTCACTTCATTTCAACCCCGGGAGCCTTATGACCACAGACATTGTTCGTGATGATCGGCTTTGAGAAGTCTTCGCGGCAAATGCTTGCGATAGTTTCAATAGCCATCTTCATATCTTCCTCTTTTCCTGGCAATGGAGTCATGGTGAGCATTTCCTCGAATGTTGGAAGTCCCGGGATTCTTGGGAACGACATGCCAGGAGGCAAAACAAAATCAAATCTCTCAGGTTCTTCTCCAGACATACTCTGAAATTATTTTCAGTATTGAAAGTCAGTGTACCTCGAAAGAGAAAAAGTTCTACGTGTGAAGTTTGATTAAAAATATGTTATTGTTTTTTCTCCGGTAAGACGGAAACAAAAAACATCTGCTTCAAAAAAACATTTGATACCATTGTTGTAGATGCAACACGCGGAGTGAAAAGCAGTCGTCGATGTGGAGAACGACACAAAAAGTGATGGAATAATACAAGCAAAAAAGGGGTGGGATTGTTCTTCGAAAAAAGATGAGATAGTATCATCGATAGAAGAGACGACACAGACTACCGCACACCCACACACACAATTTTTCGACCGAATGCACTTTTTCATGACCAAATAGGGCACTGAAAATGAATTTTGAGGGGGAAGACTTATGGAGCATACACACGAATCGCACTGAGGGGAAACGAACAAAACAATCTGTTCATTTCCGCACCGTCGTCAGACTTTACGAGCAGAAGTTGTCTGTTATCATTCAATTGGAAATGATGATACAGGGACTTGATATGGGGCAAGATCACATTCTGATGGCGCCAGAGAGGAATGGAATTTTCGAACGAAAAAGAATAGAACAGAGAAGAGAAGAACTTCCGTCAAGTTTTTTTTCTTTCTTCTGTCTTTTTTCGAATTCCTATGTTGATCTAAGACTTGAAGATAGAAATCTGTCTCGTCGTCACTTCTCAAATTCCACAAAAAGGGCAGAAGGTGACACGTTTTTCGACTTCTGTCGGCAGAAAACCTTCAAAAGTTCACATTTTTGAATTTGACAACCAGCGCACTGGGTGATGATCACATCTATTTCGTCGCCTGTTCATAATGAGCTTATTTGAAAACATTTACGATAATACCTTTACAGACAAAATTGCATTAAAAATCAAAGACGTTCTGATAAACAGATGACAATCGGAAAGCATGTCAAATAATTCCTAAAACGGAAAGTAGTACAAACCTATTTTTCTATTAAAAAATTCATTTCATTTGTACATGTGTTAACTTCTGTCCACAAGTTCTCAGAAGCGAAACTAGTATTACAAAGTGTAAACGGATAGGATAGTTCAACCTTGAAAGCATCTGTCATTTTTCTCTAGGGAACGACGCCTATAGGGAATTCACAAATATCTCCGCAAGGATGCTCGCAAGCTGTAAAAAATGAATGTCGCCTCCATGAATACGTAACCCAAAAATGGAGAATAATGCGGCTGTAGTAAAAAAGTCTTTGGAGAGTAAAAATGTTCAGTTCACATTGCAAATATGCTTCCAAAACTTTGACATGCACGTTAAGAAATTAAGAACTTTTAGGTGAAGACGGAAAGTATCAACTGAATTTTTCCGGATATGCACAATTTGTATAAAAAGCGAAAATGGTTGGGAGAAATAAGTTTCATCAATGAAAAACAAAAATGCTTTACACAAAAAAATCTAATGAAACAATTGATTCATTCTGTTGTTATGATAAAAATATATGTCATGGAATTCTTATTTGTCATTTTTTCACGCTTTCAATTTTGAAAACTAGGCCATGTAAGCCACATGATATAGAAACCCTCAAAAGGAAAATAAAAAGGTTAAGAAGAACCGGTGCTTCCCGATTGGAAGTTTCGAAAAGCGGGCCGAAACTTATACAAAGGGGAGATGCGTTAATCTCGTGCATTTTCAATAAATTCACGCGTTAAACTTTGCACGGCGAGTTTTCATTAAAATTTCATTTTTAATGAAACCCCGAAAACTTGGTTTTTGGTTACACCAAGAATGAAATACTTCATCTTTAAAAATCTGATGACATGATGTGCCAGCTACTCTGACTGGTGACACCAGATTATCTGGATAAAAAAGGAATCCACACTTCCAAAAATGTGATGTGGCACATGACTTTACTTTCAGATCAGATATACTTTCGGATGACGGGAGAAGTGCAATGAGAAAAACATGTTGGTGAAACATTTATCTATTATTCGATCTGCATGATATGTTTTTGGTCATGTTTTTGAGCAAAAAGTGTGGGCGGTTTTCACATGATTTACTTTTTCAAATGAAAAAGTTTATGAACTTTTACGAATATACAGATTTGTCAATGGAATATTTATGTAGGGAATGGTAAGCAAAAATGTCACGGAGAACAATGTAAATTCCGAGTCAATATGGTTAAAGCTTACAGAACAAATAAGATCATAAAGATGTGTACCCGTTTCATGAAATTTAGCTAGTTCTTGCTCGATTTTTAAATCTTCTGTAGAATTCACGAAGTGCTTTTCTCTCATCATATCGAGGCGTCTCCTCCTCTTCTTCATCATCGTATCTTTGAACACCTTGTTGCAGTGGACGAATGATACTTCCCAATTTCTTTCTTGGTCTTACTGGAAACGCTGCTCCATTCTCATCGAAGAACATTTCAGCGGAATAACCATAGCTTCTGGGCCAGATCTGAAATGAAACAGTGTTTGTGTTTGATAATAGTCAGAAGAAAATATTCTTACTGGTTCATCTCCTTTGTATCCAATTGGTTTTGGTATATGGTATCCAAAAGTATCAGATTGATCAATTGTTTCTCTGTCTATGTAGCTTGTGTAGACATTAGAAAGGGACAGGGAAAACGATTCTGAAAACAGAGGTTAGTCATCATGTTCTAATTGACACTAGAGTTACCTTTGATAAGAACAGTAGCTAACAGTAGGTAGCTGATTTCAGAAAGCATTGTGTGAATGAGATTCTCGGCCTAATTCACTTGGTATTTATAGACTAGTTTTGTAAACTGGACTAATTAGAGGGAATATGAGCGGAGGAAGGGCGTACGTCATGACCTGACGGTCTCTGAACGTTCGTCTCTCATCTTTCAGAAACCGAATGCAGATGTCTGTCACACTGTCTTGCTTCCCTTGATTGATAATGTTTTCCACATCATCTGGGAAAAATGAAAGAAAAAGAAAATCTTTTGAAGATATTCCGATCTTTTGATATGGATGAGAAAAGCATTTTGTAGTTTTTTGGATGGTATCAAATTAGTGGAGATGATGTCATGTCCGAGTTCAAAATGTTGATGGTGGCTGCCCGGAGGTGTAGAATGCGAGAACTGTTTGTTGTTGTACCTGCATGATCTAAATTTTTTGCTTTTCCTGGAGCAAAACTGAATTTAAGACTTTGAAATATGTAATAATTGTAAGCAATAGGCACTAATTAAATAATTAGTGAGTAGCGTGGGTGCATGAAGACCGTACGTCATAAACCGGCGGTTTCTAAACCAATTACAAAACATTCTTATGATGAAACCAAATGTTCACTGATACGACTCTGTTATGGATTGAGAATTAGTTTACTTCTATTTGAGATAAATTGCAAACGCATTATTAGAGTAAATTTTTAAAGATACACTTAACAGGTAAATTCAGGTATTGGTATAATACAGTATTATATTTCTAAACGTTTCCGTCAATACATTGTTTTATAAAACTGTTTCATATTGCATATATGTTGTTTTCAAAACTACCCACTATGTTGTAACATTTTTGCATGTCATCTCAATGTCATCTCTTGAACTTTGGAAGTTCGAGTATCACGACTTCTCACCACCTTACACTGTACATCAAGCTTTATCAGTCATGCTTGATAATCTCGAATTAGCCGGTATGAGTGTAACATCGTTTATCTCTACCGTCGTTTTACTGTAAAATCTTGTCTTTTTGTAATCTTGTTGATAACTTCAGCAGAAAACGGAGATTTGTTTAAACTCCTAACCGCCCCAAAAAAACTTTATTTTCTAACCGATTTGTTGCTAATCATATTTATGATGCCTTGTTATCGGGCTAAAAAGAACTGGTATCCGTGATGAATTGTTCAAATAGCGTATTAAATAAGATTAATCGCTAGTGTTTGCACCGTGTTTTTTCTGGCATGTATGTATTTGGGCAACTGATTTATTACAGACAATCAAATGATAGGGAAAAGCACAGTGAGTGGAGAATGAGATGATATATGGGAGAAGATAAAGCAATGGAAATGGATAGAAAGTGAAATGGGAAAATTGGAAGATCAATGGCGGAGAGTCAGTTGGAATAAGAATATGTTATGAGGTTGCGTTTAGTCGTCATTGTTTTCTTCGTCATCATCTTCTTCGAAAAACCACCCATCCGATTCCATCAGCAAGACAATTGACTTTACTGTCGCCTTTTCAGCTGAAAACCGATATTGGTGGTCGTATGTACTTGGATTCATCAAAATTTTATATTTTTATAGAAGAATTATCACAAATTTCGTCAATTGTGGTCTTGAAAGTTTGAAAGTATTCGTTTTTCAATTCTCCTGGAAAATTGTTCTCCCTTTCGCAGACTAATAGTTCAATAGCAAACCCTACACTTACCAACTTCCTCCGCAATTTCAATTTCCTTTTCTTTTTTCTGCCTTTGGATTTCCGCCATGTGTTTCGCCTCTTCTCCAGTGTTCTCATTCTCATCATCGTAGTCATAGTTTGCCTGAAAAGTATTAACTATTCATTTTCCTTTAATTGCAACAACTTTTTCTTACCGGATACATTAATCCAGCACCTTCCAGCACTGCTTGATGTAGAATTGACATTAAACTTCGATTCTCTTCAAATTCTGATGTGATTCCACAGAAAAGGTCTTGAACAGCGTCTTTCAATGCATCATCCATCCGTGATAGGCTAAACATTTGTGATTGGTCAACAGGTAAAAATTTTGAGAAAGAAAAATCTCGCAACATTTATTGTCAAAAAAGTGTATGTAAATAGGTACTAACAGAGACTAGTTTTCGTTAGTTTTTCAAAAATGCGACCACCGAGAGCACAATGTGCAGAGCAGAGCAACAATAATGATGTCACTATTTGATATTTAGTAGTCAAACACAAAAATTATGCTCCCAACACTTTCAGTATTCAGAAGTGACCGTAAACAATAACAAAAAGAAGACCAATAGCAAAATGTAAAACGCATACTGCGGCTGGTCGCGGAGAGGTAGAAAAACAGGAATTTCAACAATAGATTCTTGTGAATTTGGAAAACTGTCCGTTTTCATAGTCTATTCACAAGCAAAAGGACTCCTCAGGATTAACGAAAAACATTGTTTGGCTTCGATATGTTGAACACAATCCTTGTGGTGCGTTTTGGCGATTTATATTCACAGGAAGGTCATATGAAATCGAAAAATTGTATCTGAGGAAATTGTGGGCGATTTCCGAACAAGAAACTACAGTTATTATTAGATAAGAATGAGTCATGTGGCTGCACTAACTTTCTCACTCCAATCATTTTTTGACCCAATCGGAGAGAAAAGAAAAGAAAACATTTTTCGGGGAATGATACAAAATGTGATTCCAATACACCCAAATGACATTGAATTTGATAGTTGGAAACTAGATTTCAAAGAATGAACTGGAAGACTTAGAATAATGTTTTTCTTGCTTGGTATTCTATCCGGATGGTAATGAAAACAACATTTCAATGGGACCAACACCGCAACCCAATATACCAATAACTGTTCCTTTCTATGTCCGTTTTCCATTTCTCTTCTCACATTTATTGTTCTACCAATGTGTGTTGTGTGAGGCCCTTTTCCCTTTTGTCGACCCCTTTTCTACTGCGCGTAGAGAGTGTCGTAGGGTCGGATGTTTTGTGTGCAGTCGTGGTGTCTCGCGTGTTTGCACAATTTAGCGTTGTGGTTTTTTATATTTATTGTTTTGCTGATTTTGGAATGATAAAATTGAGATTCGTCTCAAATAGGCTTAAACAAGTTTGGTACTTTTTATTGAAAATGTTTCATCAATGTATTTCTTTGCTGCAAGTTAATTATCAATATCTTCTGAATTTACTTGGCTTCCAACTTTGCGATACAACTTCTAATCAATATCTGACTATAGAAGTTAAAATGTTGTCTTTTCAAAAAACGTTCTTATCTCTGACTCTGATTTCGTTGAAAAATTTAAGTTAGGAACACTACTCTAATTTCGCAATTCAGATTTTTGAAGGAATTTTGAACTTTCGTTCACTTCTAGCACACCATGAAAATCTTTCGTCCCAATTTTCATATCGTTACTGTTTTCATAGTTGACTACATAAACTAACTTTTCAAGGTTTGGTATTTTATAGTCTCCTATGTAGTTAACCCCCAATATTTGCTTGGCGTCTGTTACCCGGCGACAGCATACACTTTCTCTTCACAACGCTTCACTTTTCTGTTCCGAAAAACGCATCGATTTTTCAGATTGAATCTCAACGATGGGAGATATTGTGCCAGAAGTCGAGATATCTCAATATACTAAGGATAAGGTAATATGTTCCGTCAGTTTTTCAATCTGTCTAACATTATTTTACATATCAGGCTAGTTGCACGCGGATTTCGATTGAATCGTACTACTCAAAACGTGTAACACAATGTGCCGAACGAGAGAACCGTTTGAAAAAATTGGAGGAAGACATGTCAGCAAGAGGTGAGTTATAATCAAAAAGAGTAAAAAATAAAAATAAAAATTTTTAGGACTGAGTGACGACGAGAAAGATGAAAAACGAAAAATCCATCACTCAAAAGAAACCGACTACCTCCGTCTGAAGAGAACTCGTCTCACCGTAAATGACTTTGAAAGTCTCAAAGTTATAGGAAGAGGAGCGTTCGGCGAGGTAAATTGCAGGCACACCCATTTTCAATTTTTACGCAGTAAATGTTTCAGGTGCGACTCGTTCAAAAACATGACACCGGACATATCTATGCTATGAAAATTCTCCGAAAGAGTGAAATGGTTGAGAAAGAGCAGACAGCTCACGTCCGTGCTGAAAGAGACATATTGTCGGAGGCTGATTGTGATTGGGTTGTGAAAATGTACTACTCGTTCCAAGACTACTCGAATCTCTACTTGGTTATGGAGTTCCTTCCAGGAGGTATGATTTTCAAGAAAACTAGTTCAAATCTATCAAAATGTTTCATTCAGGTGACATGATGACTCTTCTTATAAAGAAGGACACTTTGACTGAAGAAGCCACCCAATTCTACATTGCTGAAGCAGCTCTAGCTATTCAGTTTATCCACAGCCTCGGTTTTATACATCGTGATATTAAGCCAGACAACCTGCTTCTCGACGCAAGAGTATGTCAACTCGTTTTTGCTTACAGTACAAAAAAGATAACTTTTCAGGGTCACGTCAAGCTATCAGATTTTGGTCTGTGCACTGGTCTGAAGAAATTCCATCGCACCGATCATTATCGCAACTGGCCAGTCACCTTGCCTCCGGATTTTATCTCAAAGCCATTTGAATCGAAGCGAAAAGCGGAGACTTGGAAGAGAAATCGGCGCGCCTATGTGAGAAATATAGGTTGCGATAAATACCATGTAGCGTACTTATTTCAGGCTTACTCTACTGTTGGTACTCCGGATTACATTGCTCCTGAAGTCTTCCAACCTAATGGATATACCAAGAGTTGTGATTGGTGGAGTCTTGGTGTTATCATGTATGAGATGCTGATTGGTAACCAATACTATAATCATGTCACAATAAATATGTGACTTATTCCAGGATATCCACCATTCTGCTCGGAGCTTCCTCAAGAAACCTACCGCAAAGTCATCAACTGGCAACAAACACTTGTGTTCCCATCAGATGTTCCAATCAGCATTGAAGCTAAAGCTGTAAGCACTCTCCTCCAAATCCCATAAACAATTTTCTAATTTTCAGACCATAAAACGATTCTGTTGTGAAGCGGAACGCCGTCTCGGAAACCATGGGGGTCTTGATGAAATCAAGCAGTGTCCATTCTTCCGCAGAATTGATTGGAATCATATCAGAGAACGCCCACCACCAATTCGTGTCACAGTCAAGAGCATCGACGACACGTCAAACTTTGATGACTTCCCCGATGAGGATTTGTCATGGCGTAAGTTTCGAAACAATGCATTAAGAGATCGTTTCCCATATCAGAGTAGCCCTCTTGTAGAAAAGTCAAAACAAAATCACTTTTTCTGATATTTACACACTAATAGTTTCAGCAACCTCCACACTCATTCGTCCTGAAGAACAACCTGGTCGTCGTGGAGAATTTGTGGATTTCACCTACAAACGCTTCGACGGATTGACCCAAAAGATGCGTTACAGTGACTTAAAGAAGGTATGTATCCACAGAGCATCTCGTGAAGCTACGACTACCACTTATATGTTCTCCGATTACATTTTCCAACGCTGTGAAAGTTTCAGCAAGCCAAGAAGAACAAGAAAGGAGGACAAGGACAAGGAAGTTCGGATTGAAGAAACAACACGGATCGCTTACTATCGACTTGTCAAAAACTGATATATATTGGAAATACGTCAATCTATGTAATATATGGATATTGCTATATCCTTTGTAAATGCTGCTCTTTTCATATATATTTTTCTCTGTTCAATTTGATTCCATTTCTTTTTTATCCTTTTTCTTCTGAACCTCCCATAATTTTTAGTTGGGGTCTTACTTGCACTTAGCTTAATAGTCATTACCATCTTTTCGCCTTACGAATGAAAAAGAGAAAACAATATTTGCAGCGGCATGTAGCTACAATAAATAAGTATGTCTTTTGCCGTTGCATCTTATCCAACACTTCCGTCTGATCATTTTTTACTCGTCAGATATATTTGTGAGAAAATAGGGTCCCGAGTTGTTGTTCTTCTTATCCGAAACGTTGGCCACGACTGCAGCAAAGATGAGAAGAACACAAACTATTACAACACACACGCACGCACAGCCGTCGATGCCTTCGACTTTCATACTTCTCGTCGAGCTTCAGAGAGGAGAAGAGGGGTACGGGGGAGATATGTTCAGATGAAAACGCGACTAACCTTTGTGTCTCTCTCTCGAAATTCTTCTTCTCCCACTTCATTTATTGTTTCGGCACAACCTGCCAATGATTTGAGGAAGCGATGCCAGGTGTGTGCATCCCTGCGCCGGTTTTCTCATCCCGAGTCTACTCATTTTCATTTCGAAAAACGTTTTTTTAGAAGAACTAGAAAGTTTTTTTTCTTGTTGATTCATGTAAACCACACTGATATGAGATATTTGAAGTGCTTATTCCTAGTTTCTCATTATTGACACTACCAATTGGAACACAACGTAGACAAAAAGATATTAGCAACTCCTTGAACCTGTTACATTCCCAACGTCAACATTCAGGAAACTTCAGAATCACTTTTTGTTGTTTTTCGTCGTGTTCTGCTTTCCGTAATAATCGAAAATATCACCTACACTTATTGTTTCGGGTATTCAATTTCTATCGGAATACTGTGTGACCAATGAATATGAGGTGTCTCGTATTACCGCACACCAAAATCTTCTCTCATCCTCCTTTAAACAATATATTGACTCAATTGATTTTCACCACAATATCCCTTTCTCATACCAGCAAATCTCGATCTTTCGACCACAAACAAAAACCGTTTTTCTGTTTCTTCGCGCCCCACCTTTGTCATCACACTTTTTTGAATGTAGTTGCACACGGGAGGAAAACTGATCCTAACGATTTTACTAGAGCGATCTGATTCAAATGTGTAGAAAGATCTTATAGTTTTATTTGCACATCGGTAGCCTCTCGAAAGCTTGAGGTTGGTGGAGGTTGAAATCACTTATTGGCCCTGCTCTTACTCTCCTAAAGACCGCTCTGCCCTAAGATGCTGTCGGAAGAGCGTTTGGAGTCGCTTCTGAAAAGTGTGAAGCTACGCGCCAAAAAGCTTCAACAAAAAATAACCAATGCCTATACATATGCTATTCAAGTCTATACCGATGCCATTGAATCCGAAACTTTTGCTACTTATGGTCAACTTATTCTTCCAATTGCAGTTCTGGTATCTGTAGTACTCACTATTCTTATTTGTAGTGTTATATGGAAAATATTATACTACACAAAGTTTTTACAAGGTTCTTGCTTTTTCGTCAGTAAATATTTCCCCGAACTTTCATCTTAACTTTCTTCTCCCTTTACTAAACTAGAAGCTCACAACGTTCAGTTAAAACTATTCAAATTGTTTGGTTTTTTCAGTTTTGGGTTGGCTGTTTGGAGAGATGTTGTGGGTGATCCTTTCCTGGGGTCTCGTCGCAGTTCTCTGCTACTTTGCCCTCAACCATCTTGGATCCTCCGGTGACACTGCCAATACTTCTTCCACATTTGGCGGTCTGAATGCCGGGTAAGTGCATTTTTCGATCTTGAAACAGTGTAACTCTCCGGTAGATTTGCCGCCGTGCTCAAGCATCGAGATTTAGTGCGAGCTCGAGCTTCCTGTACAAATATTAAATAGGGTGATGCCGAGCAGCGCGTACTTCAACGTCTCACCTTTTTGAACATGTTTTGCGATAACTTGAGTTGTAGACCAAGGAACATGTAGTTTCAAATTTGATAAAAGTAAACCATAGACATTACAAGTATTGTATTCTTTTCAGAAAAGATGCGAAAAACGAAACCCTTGGCTCAAGCGGCGAATGGTCGAACGAAATAGTTTCATGGCTTTACTCAAATTTCCATAAAGTTCCAGCTCCAATGGATGCGTGGATCAAATCTTTGAATGAGGCTGCAAAAAAAGTGACATCTCCGGTATCTTGTGACCACGTATTGCGGTTTTCAAAATCTCATATTGCAGACGAAGTGTGAAGTGCTTTTCGAAGGATTCGGCGATCATAGTGATGTATTACAACCACCAAAGATTAGTAATGTTCGAGTAGAACACGGACCCAGAGATCATCTGGTGAGATTTTATATTTATTTCGATTGTGGTTTTTTTCTATTTTCCCATCCATTCGGTACAAAATCATTCAAATTTATTTTAAGACCGTCCGCTCCAACATTCATCTGCCGTGTGTTAAACTGCGGTTGGTTTCATCACAACGAACACCCGAGAGAATGATTGTCTCGAATTACGACGTTTTGATTGTGGATTTGAGAGGAGAAGTGAGTCTTCAAAATTGTTTTTATGGGGAAATCAAACTAAAATAAAAGCGTTTTTTCAGGTTGAATGTCGAATGGCGTGTATTGCAAATCAATTGTACCTGATGGGATGTTTCAGTGGACGGCCGGAAATGGATATTGAGCTGAGAAACACCGATCCAAGTGCACAATTCCAAGTATCTATGCCAATGGTTGAGGAAAGTATCAGAAGATGCTTATTGTCTGCTGTTACTAACATCAACTTATCTGAAGAACTTCCAGAAGAGAGAAACACATTTGCTGATACATTCAGTAGAACCATTTACAATCCACCAGTGAGTATGAAATTGTGTGATAAACCACTTTTAATTTTTTTCAGACCCACTCGCCAGCCGGAACTATGCGCAACTCTTACAATAATTACGAAAATAATCTTCATGTCGACTCTTATGGTACCCACTCCTCTCACAGAAGCAACAGTCCATCCGGAGATGTTCCAGAGATGTTCAAAAAGCTTAACGAATCACATGTGAGACTTATTCGCGAACTGTTAATCATTGTAAATAGAGATTTCAGTTGATCAGCCCATCCTACAACACCAACTCAATTCCTAACAAGATGAGAATCAAGGTTATCAAAGCGAACCGTCTTGGAAAGGAAGTCTCACAACCATTTGTGAATGTTGAAATGGATGAACCAGCTCAAAAATACTCGACAACTAAGGGAATCAATGCAAATCCGTATTGGGAGGAAACATTTGATTTGTGAGTTGTAAACTTTTCATGATTTCATAAACTGCGGGTTTCAGTGACTTGACTCCAGCCACCGAAGAAATTCTGTTTGAAATCTATGAAGGAAATGACAAATTCCACATGAGTGACGATGATGGATTCCTTGGTTTGGCTATTGTGAACTTTGAAGAAATCAGAAGAAGTGGAGAAACGGTTCACTCGCTCAAACTTCAAGGGAGACCATACAGGAAAGATGCAATTTCTGGAGATCTCACCGTCCAATTTGATTTCTACTACGATCCAAACTTGTTGACTGCTGGAAAGTTGACAGATACCGTGAAAGTCACAAATCCGAATGGATCAGAATTCCGTGAGACACTCACTACTCATAGAAGACCTATCTATGACCCACATGGTAGGCACCGTTATCAAAATGGAAGGTTTTTCATAAATCGTTTGTAGATAACTTCGATGGCCACGAGCCGATTATTCCTTCAAAGACTACAACTGTTACAGTTAAGACTGTCTCACAGGTAAAATAGAAAACTAGTTATTTCTTAAATATTTTTATTCATACAGACACTGAAAGAGAGACCAACTATCCAGTCTGTCCATGGGTCACTTGAGAATGCTGTCGACCCAGCAACCCAAAAGATTCTTGACCAACAATTCAAAAACCACAACGATCCCAAAACCAGAGAACTTGAAGCAAAACTTCAATCAGTTGCTCAAAGCATGTCCACATCCAGCACGTTGGACAGACCATCAAAGAATGGAAACAACGGTCAACACTACCGTGATCATACTGCACCACCAGAGTTCCATGAAGAGTTGGATGTCAGACAGAGCAGAGACAAAACGAAGAAAGCTCCAGTTGAGAAGAGAGATCGTTCTTTCTTTGGTGAACTCAGAGATAGATTAAGTGGCAGAAGAGGGAGAAGTCAGAAGAGGTATTCGAGTAATGGGGTGTATATAAAATAAATATTGAATATTTAGATCCAAATCTGTGGACATTGAGAACAATCAAATGTTGGAAGAGGCAGTTTCTCTTCCACCTTCTCGTGATCCAAGCAGAACTAGATATACAGGTATGGAGAGCATAATAGCAACGGACGGGACTGAAACAATGGGTTTTTTCAGTTTCTAATAATGATAAATATCGGGAGACCCACTCAGTTGGTGGAAGGAGTGGAGAATCTACAAAAAGCTTGTATCAACATAGTACTCTTATTTTGGAATTAGACCACGATAAGCAAGCAAAGTGAGTTTATACTCTTTGAGGAACTTTGTTTTGTATCATCCTTTCAGATATTTC
Source organism: Caenorhabditis latens (assembly GCA_002259235.3). Taxonomy (NCBI): domain Eukaryota; kingdom Metazoa; phylum Nematoda; class Chromadorea; order Rhabditida; family Rhabditidae; genus Caenorhabditis; species Caenorhabditis latens. The sequence continues at coordinate 13,079,729 of CM056097.1, read as the reverse complement.
TTGATCCCTCCAGCAATGCTCAGTGAGCCAGCCGCTTCCCGTCTGATGAGAAAAGGCAAGAAGCTGCACATCTACAATGATCACACATTTGTCGCCGTTAAAGTGAAAGGGTAAACATTTTCTTTCAAGCAGTGTCCAATGTCTAATTCTGTTTTTGTCTTGTTCTTGGTCCGCGTCTTTTTATGTTTGTTTCAAAAACACGATACTAATGTTAGTTGCAGCGGAGCTACGTGCAACGTCTGCCAACAGAGGATTCGAAGCAGCTTCTCGAAACAGGCTTATCAATGTAGAGGTAAATAGTTGCAACTACACCTGACATTAATTGTTATTATGAATGACATTTAGATTGCAAAATGGTATGCCACAAGACCTGTCATTACAAAACCGATGCCTTCTGCACACAGAGTACCGTGTCTAAACTGCAGATGTGAGTAAAAATTGGTTTGATTAGATGAGATAAATATTAACTTTTCAGAGCGAAGGATGTCGATTGGGCTCATTTTCTTAGTCATTACCAATTGGAGGAGTTCATTTCCAGCGAAGGGCTCTAAACTTTCCGTCAATCAACTAATTCATACTTGCCTTCTGTCATTCATTCATTCATATTTTGTTCTTATCATTTCCCATTTCATTCACCAAACTCCTACTAGTTTGCTCAATTTGAATTTCACATATGATTTTAGAATTCATATAGACTACTTATTTTTACTTTCACCTGTTAACGTAAAACTTGAAGCAACGTAACTGAAATCTCCAAAGAAGTTTTCTGACAATTTAGAAATCTTCGTTTTCATTTTGGAGTTTCCTTTTTGTTGTTCCTAAGAAAAAAAACTCGCTCTGGTAATAAAATGTCTTGATTTGAAATAAATTATTTCGAAGGGTTGCGTGTTGGATTCAAATGAACGATGACTTGATTTCCCAGGAGAGAAATTTTCTGAGATTATAAAAATCTGCTATCAGTGTGTAACGGAACATGGGGTATTAAATATTCCAGAAGGAGTTGAACAACGTTTTCCAAAACATTACGTTAAGAGCTCAACTTGACTTTTTCTATTCACTGTTTGAAATATGACGGAACGTTTTTTTGGATATTTGTTCTCTGTGGTCAAAATTTCCGAAAACCGAGACAACCAACGTCACCGAGTTCATAAATTTTTCAAGTGAGACATTTCTTCCTAAATTGGTCTACATGCAAAAAGTTCTTAGGAGCAAAAAAGTGGGGCGTCTTCTTCTTCCCCTTCAAAAATAAATACGCACGCACCCTCTCTCTTGATGTCATTGTGGCAGATAGGGGCCCCTCCCGTTTCCTTCTCTCAGAAACCTTGTCCCAGGGCTCACTGAATTATTCCAAATTGAGCGGTCTTGTCCATATCACATTTCCCCTGTCGTTCAAACAACCAACCACGTTTCTTCCTGTCTATCCAACCGGGCTCGCGCCCGCATTGCCGTATTCTGTTTCATTTGGCGTTTGACTCAACGTCTTGTACTGCTAATGTTATGTGTTTGTTTCTGTCTAATTTTGTTGCATGTTTCAGTGAGTTCTTCTAGGAATCAGAAACCACAACATCTCAAAACAGTAGGAACATTTTTAGACAGTCTTTGCAGAACTTTGTTATTGCTGGTTTGGAGACAATTCTGTTCACCGATAGTACTATATAATTTTCAATTGTTCTCAGATTTCTTGAAAACTTTAATCACGACGCACTTTTTTATTATCATGATTGTGTGCTATATTTTGGCACTGCACTTTTCGGTTATGTCATTCTCATTTTTGGTATGCACTTTTTTCTGGTATGCACTTCATCATCACTTTTCATATTCCCTGAATCTTTTCCAAATGAGCATATTTCATTTTGAGTATGCACTGCCCTATGTGTATTTCATCTTTCCGTAGATCCGTATTCGACCTCTCGCTTACGTAAGTAAACCTTAGTACAAAACCTTACTCAAATTTCCAGAAAAAGCTCACATGTCCCAAATATTTTCTTCCTTTTTTTTCTTAACGAACATAGACGTTTCACTTCCGAATGGGAAACGAACTTTTAGTCTTCCGTGAATTATTCGTTATGTTTCTTCAACGACTTTAAAAAAAAGTCCAGTTCTATCATCCTTCTTTCGAACCAAGATATATAATCTGTTTGAAAAGTTTCACTTTTGACAAGACGTTGAATCCTGAGAGTTTTTCGTCAAGTATGCTTCAGATGTGCACACTAACTTTTCTTCTCTTTTTTCTACTTCTTCCTTTTCATCGCTTTCTTCTTTTTCTAAAAGATTTGAATGATACATTTGCCCTTTTTCTTTCTTTAGTAAACTGACAAACTCAATCACTTTTTTTCAAGACATTATTTTCTCAATGTAATCAAGTTCCCTTCATATTCCATTCTACAATGAAGTAATATGGGAAAGTGCATTCGTTTCCTGAATATATGAGTTTTCCAGACTTCATTTACTCGGAGGAAAAGACGAACAATCCGTTTTTTCCATCGAACTAATGGGTTTTCCGAGTAAACGAGAAAAGAGAACTGCACAAGAAAAATCGGATGTGATTAAGAAAAAGTATTTCCCATTTTGTCACGCATCAAGGTGACATGACATCAACAAAAAAAATTAGAATCTCCGAATCTCGTACTCGTCCTCCGCCAGATTTTAGTGCTTGGTTTTGGTTCTAAAGGAGTATTATCCTTTTCGTATATCGCCCTATGAAGTTTTGGTGAAAATCGGCGGTGACAAAATCAGTTAGCGTGACGAGAAACTAGTTTTCCTACCGACTTTTTGAGTTGGGTCCGAATTCTTAAAGAAAAAAACTTATCGGATTGATAGCCTACATTGTCGGATAGGAAGTAGTTTTCAAACAAACTCAACAAAATATATTGATAAGAAAAACGGTAATGAAATTGAACATCAACAAACAATAATTATTTATATACACCTCTTAGGAATAAGCTGAACAACTTTTATAGTTTATTGCCTTGATCATTTGAACTGACGTACTGCTGATTTATTACTAAGTGATGAGAATTAGATGTGGTAACTTTTTTGATCAGACTTCATGGGTTTCAGGTGATCGAAAAAACTAAAATCAAGGGAATTGAGAATTACCATGAAACTGAATATGCTTTCTGAAAGACCTCATTATTAGTAGATCATCATCAAAACGTATTTAAGTAGATTAAAATTAGGCGTAACAGGACTTCTCTCCTCCTTTATCACAACAATTCCAATTTCCTGAATGACTGACATACCACCCCTCAAGTTATCATTGTGCAAGTTACACACGTCCCTTATCACTTCTTCACATATTATTATTTTCAGACACCCCTCTGTAACCACAGATACAAAAGAAGAAAGCCGACCAAGCTTCACTAATTTATTTTACGCAGTGATAAACAATTAGTCTTCATCATCACCAGTATCTCGATTTCCTTTTTATTTTCGGCTCTGCATTATACTTTTTGGTTTATTATTCATGCAAGCATAAGTTTGAGTAGAAGAATTCTCACATTTTTCGTCGTCTCGCCCACATAGTTTTATAGTTTCTTTTGCGTATAATGATGCCAATTTGTACACTTGAGCGGCTTACACGCAGTTACTAACTAGGTAAAATAGCTCAAAACACATCAACCTCTATACAAAATTTCACTGATGAGAGCGACAGAAATATTTGCATTATGTTATTCTCGTGACCAGTTTTGCTTGGTTTGACAAAACTCGTATTTTGCATAGAAAGCTTTAATCAGGTTGTTGACAATGGTAACAGGGGTATCGCCGGTGAAAGCTGAGAAAAAAAGAGACTGAATATTTTGTTTTCTATTCCCATCACGTACCACCAGAATACTTTCTTCCCACCAAAACGTGTATTCTCATCTTCTATTACGCACTTTCTGAGTCTCAATTTTCGGCAGCCTTGAATTCTCATTCTGCACTTTTTTTCCAACCAGAACAAAGCTACTACGTCAGAAGACGGCATGTTTTTTCAAACTCATTGTCAGAATAGTGTTTGCTCCTTTTCTCCCTAGATTCTTCTTTTTTCGTGTTTTTTCTTCTTCCCTCGAAGTTTTTTCAGTGAATGATGGGAGTCGCGGCCTCTGTGAGCTATCTGGCTCACCCTCCGACGCTGCAAAAGGCTTATTTCCAATTTTCCAATCGTCTTTAATCTAAACAAAACCAATCAACGCTTTCAATCAACACATTTTTCAAGAAACTTTTTTTCTCACTTCTATTTCTAATACCTTTTTTCAATCATTTATGTGCCCAAAAGGGGAGTGTCTTTGCGCAAAGAAAGAGGGTGGTGCTTGGTGGGTGAGCTCTCGTGCAGACATACGTCAGATTGAGACCCGCCCGGTTTTCTCGTTCAGACGCGCAGGCGCAGTTAATTGAATTTCGCTCCGGCGCCTGCCGAAATCATTTCGGCACTTAAAAATTGCATCTCACCACGCCTTCTCCCATTTCTTTTCATTGAAACTCTCGGAGTTCATTGAGGTGCGCGAAGTCTACTACTTTCTTCACAACTCTCAAGGGGGTCTCGAGATTTTCCCACATTTTGAATATATTACCATTCGTCAGAAAGTGATAGTTACCTAAAACAAAACAAGAAAAGTTTCGACCCAAACCTTTTTGGAAGCTCAAGCTTATTTTGTTGCTCACTTCTTATAAAATCTGATCTTTGGGGAATAACCTTATTGATGACGTGATGTTCCCTTTGGATACTGCCCAGAAAATTCATTAGTAAGCTAAGAATTCCTAATTGCTCTTTTTCCCGAAACCTCTATCAAACTCTAATTGACTGACCAACTGGTCCGCCTGGGTCTCAAAACAGAATGCACATACTTTTCCTTCTTCATTCATCTCCGAAACATTTTTCCTTAATTTTATTCTAATATCATTTTTACTTTATGCACGTCATTATTTATTTTTACCTTATTTATTTCAGCCATGGCCGAGTATAAGCTTCAGTACTTCAACATGATGGGACGAGCCGAGCCAGCCAGGCTCATCTTTGCCTATGCTGGCGTCCAATACAAGGATGAGCGAGTCGAGAAGTCTGCGTGGCCGGAAATTAAACCAAGTACGTATCTGGGTCACAAATCACCAAATCAGTAACTTATTTATTCCTCTTTTGGAGAGCTAGGTTTATTCAATCCTGATTGCCTCCTTCATAAATTTTCGAATGAGATTCCTCAATTGAATGTAATTGAAAACACTTTCAGGTACTCCACACGGAAAGCTGCCAGTTCTCTACGTAGATGGAAAACAGTTGGCTCAAAGCAGAGTGATTGAGCGTTATCTCGGAAAGGTCTTTGGTGAGTTAGCAGTAATAGTAGAAAGTTGCAGATTATGAAAGTGTTCACTGGTTCCTGAAAAAAAAAAACAAAAGAAAGTAAAATTGTATCGCGGAGGTGAGAAAATTTATCTAAACAGAATAGAAATAAAAAAGTCTGGACAGAGAACACTTGAAAGACAAACAATGAAAACCAACACTGTCAATTACTTATCAAAATAAGAAAATTCAAAATGTTTTCATTTTTTACTTTTGTAGGAATCGCTGGAGAAAATGATTGGGAGACAGCTAAGATGGACGAGCTTGTCGCCTGCGTCGAGGATTTCCTCATCGAAATTCAACCATGGTTCAAGGAACAAGACAATGCCAAGAAGGTAAATCTTATACTTGTGGATTCAAGAATTACCTCAGTTGAGTTAAGGTGGAGATCTTCAAACAACTCATCGAGAGCACTATCATCCCATTCATCACCGCTTTCGAGACTATTCTCACTACAAACGGCACTGGATACTTCGTTGGGGACAAGGTACGTATTTTCAAAATCGCTGATCACCAGACAGACAACTTAAAAAAAAATCAATCCGAAAGAAAGTATTTCTGAAATATCCCATAATCAATTATCCAGATCTCTTACGCGGATCTTGCCATATTCCACATCTTCTGGTTCATGAACTCAAAGATCCTCCCAGGAGCTCTTCGCAAGTATCCAAAACTCCATGAATTCGTCGAGAAAATCTCAGCTATCGATTCGATCAAGTCATGGATCAACTCTCGTCCAAAGACTGAGGCCTAACTTACCGTTCTTCTCGGACCCAACCAATCTCACATTTATCTTACATTCCCTGCTAGCTTTCCATTCTTTTAATGAATCAGACCGATCAATTTATAACTAAATATTTTCAGACTTTTACTGAGAACTACCCCTCCCCTTCCCCATCGAAACTTCTAGAGTGCCATGGTTTGATGAAATTTTCACTAATTTCAACACCAGAACCCATCAAGAATACACTTAATAAATTCTCATACGATTTGCAAATAGAAAATATTGATCTGACAGCATTCAAATTCCCAACCCCGTTTCCACTTCTGATTTTTCATTCCACATCTTTTGAGCTAAAACTTTAACAAAAACAAATAAATAAATTTATATAATGAATCAAAACCTCAAAACTCGATGCAAAATCCCGTGTAAAAACATGGATAAATTGAATTGACAAAACCTATTATTCCGCTAAAAACCTTGTGGTAATTCATAGTGAAACTGGAGGAAATCGTAGTAAAACATTTTGATAATGAACTCTAGCAGGTACGGTGACTTCATTAATCTGAAAAAAATTCAATAAAAACCATGATTATTCTCCAGAACTAACCTGGAATAATAAAACCTCTTTGCTGGTGTGCCAGTTGTTGAATGACTTGACTTCTGATATACCAGTTGATTTCTTATGAATTCTCTAGATCTTCTGGGCACCTGCAACAAAGTTATGTAAACTCTTTCACAGAAATTGTACAAACCTTTTGCCTTTGTAATAAATCATCAAACTGCGGCATCAATTTGTCATCTGCATTACTGGAATATTGGACGAATTCGAAAAACTCGACTTCGTCATTCAGATCACAATGCCAAACTTGAGGAAAGAAGTGAGCATCTTCCATAGTTCGATGAGTCTTTCTTTTGAATGCAATTTCCATCAGATGTTTATATTCGGTTTCTATGAAACAAGTCATGTTTAACCCACAACCATTGCATTGTGTAGTTCCATTCCTCTGTGGTAATCTGACAATGGACAACATATATGAAATATCGGGCTTGGTTAAAGAGCAAATTACCGAACACATCTGTCCACAAAACCAGATACAAATCGGTCGATTGGATCTCGGGTGACCATAGAGAAACTCCAATCGGTTTTCACGTAGGAAATATTGAATGCTTCCCGTACTTTAGTTACACTATTGAACTCGTTTGTATCTTTGCAAAATCTGAAATTCTGGTTTATTAAAAAATAAACTGAAGTCATACGCAACCTTCCACTAAACTCGTCATCAAAACTTCTTCCAGATTGTTCATATTGTGTTTCGTTATATAAGTAACACATTGCACCCGTCATCATGGTAGACATGGACTTTTGAACTACACAGTTTACCATTTTATACTGCGGTGAGACCTGGTATTATATAATGTGAAAGATAATCTTGAGAATTCAAACAAAACATACTCTCAGCATTGTTTCATATCGTCGATTATGTGGTGCACATGTATATCTTTGTTTGCAGAGTTGTTTAGCTGATATGTTTCTGCTCCGGAGAGGGAGTTCCTTCAAAATAAGAAACATTCTATCAAATGAGGACATAGAATGAGTTCAAAACGTTTTAGATTAATAGTATCGTTATATTTTGTTCATTTTATGCAGTTATTGATGTTACATATAAAGCACTTTTTACTGTTCATTAATGGCGGAATCATTTCATTATAAGTTGAATTACTGATAAATGTATTTTTTTTTTGTTGAAACTTACATGTGAGTTCGCTTTGACAATTTCATTCAATGCAAATAATCTGATTTGCTCCGCTCTTACATCCCTCGATTTTGGCGCAACAAGCATAGTTGAATTTTCATGAATAACAGGTCTGGACATCAATAAAATTATATAAACTGTGGTGATAACTACTAGAAGAATGATAACTTTTGCAGCCAACATGGAATTCGTTTGTGATGAGAACATTGTTGAGAATAAATGAAGTTTCTATTTTACCGAAATGTGAAAGGATTGGAGGATTTGTTGTTTAATCTGTGTGACGTTGTAGGTTGGGAAACGAACTGACTTACTTACTTAGTTACTTACTTAGTCGATCCGTTCTTCGCTCATTGGGTGTGGGCGCGGATCACAGCTATCCATTTGTTTCGATCTTTTGCGATTGTGCTCCAAGGTTCTATCGTTTGATTTCCTTGTCGCACTGAGATTTCTTTTCTCAAGGAGTCGGCCCATCTCATTGGCGGTCTCCCTACTGGTCTTTTCTCATTTCTGGGTATCCATTCTTGTAGCAACGTTGTCCACCGATTATCGTTTCTTCTCATAACATGTCCAGCCCATCCTAACTTTCGTTTCGTTATAAAGAGAAATGGTTTTATTGCCTGCAGTACATCAATTGTTACAAAAAAGGGACTGAATGACACAAGATATGAATTCATAATTTTTTCTAGTGAAATGGCACATAAACATTTCCAGAGTGTGAACACTTCCATTCATCCCTATTCAGACCATTTCAACTAGAAGCCCTCGGGAAATGGGTAATTGAGAATGACGAAGTCGTGGTAGAACATTCGCACCACATATTCCATTAACAGTGGATTCTCTCGGAGTCTGCAAAAACAAATTGAAGGCACATTCTTGAATTTCACATAAAGACGACAAGACCCCCCAATGTGTACCACCCATTACCGCGCGGATGGCAGCTGCTCTTTTCGGACCGAAAAGAAGAGTCTATTGGCAGAAAAAAGAAGTGCCAAGTAATGTCGTGATTTCTGAGATGTCACTCATTTCCGCCGCCAGTTTAGGTCATAAGTTCGTCAACACTTTTCGGACAAAATGTTATTTTCCCTGTTTTGCATACATACCTTCTTTGATAAAACTCTCTGGCTGGTGAGTAAGCAGTCGTATGCGTTGTTTTTCGGTTCTTGGTTAGCTCATCTTCAATATATTCCAACTCACTCTCTGGTATCTGAAACATTAAGGTTTTCTTCGAGATGGTTTTCTTTTTAATTTTTCAGTTCCTTCATTTTATTTCATCCCTCTTTTTACTCTTCTTTTTAGCTATTTTCCAGTTTGTTCTGTGAGAAAAGTGGCTTCATGATAGTTTGTGTTCCAAAACAATCATTTTTCCCCTTTAATGAGTCTGTGTGTTTTTCAAGGATACTTACCCCCTGACGTCGAGCAATTTTGAATAAGTCTTCCATGAGTTGTTTTGACGGATCACTGGAATACCTGATGAACTCGTATTTGTTTCTCATTGTCTTGATATCACATCTCCTAAAACAATTTCCATAATAACATAGAGTAAAGGGATAACAGTTTCTCTAAGCAATATTTTGAATTTTTTTCAAAAAACCATGAGGGACAGATTTGGAATTACTTATTGAGTTTTTTTTTTTGAAATTCCCCTGTTTTTTGATTTCCTATATTAACTTTTTCCCCTCCCAAGAGAATATCATCTACTCGGCAAAAAGGGAAGAATCTCAATAATTTACGAGTCTCCTCACCAATTCTGCGGATAAAAGTGTCGATCCTCGAAAGTGTTTGTGAGAACCCCTTTGTTGGCTTGCTTTTTGAATCTTTCATACTCGCTCAAAATGAAGCACGTCATATTCTTATCGCACCCATTGCATGGACTTGGTCCTTCCGCCACTCTGCAATGTCACAATATAGTGAAACGGCAAGAAAGAAGAAAACGAGAGTTAGACTTTTAAACGAACCTTATGCATCTATCCACATAACCAGATACAAATCTGTCGATGGGGTCTCGTGTAATCATTGACAAACTCCATCCGTCCATTTCACTCGCATTGAACCTTTTTTCAACACTTCTCAAGTGTCGAAATGTGTTGTCTCCTCGGCATAGTCTTAAATTTTATAGTGGAACACCATAATATAATAGCTGTTGTTTATACTTTTTAAAAACCATTCTTTAATCTTTCTCAATTTCAAAAAACTCACGATGCTTTATCCCATTCCGACATGTTCATTTGTTTGTCAACCTTCACAAAGTGGTCCCTATTGTATAAATAACACATAATTCCCGTGATGACTGTAGACATACTTTTGTGAACCACACAGTGGGCCATTTTATAATCCGGTGCGACCTTTACAAAAAAGTTGATAGATTCGTATTGTGATCTATGCGGTATGTCTCACCCTATATCTAGTTTCATGGCGCATGAAAGGTCGGATACAATGATCTGTGTTGTTGCAGAATTCATGTGCAGTACTGTTGAGAACACGCGGAGGTACAATCTGAAACAGTTAATTAACATCTTGAAGGACTGACTGTCAAGAAATAAAACTAACTTTCAGAAAAAAAAAACTTTTTTTTAAATTGGATACAGTGAAAGAATAGGAAGTCAGTTTGTTATTAATTCTGCAAAAATCTAATATCCGTTCAGCTCCTATAAAATTATTTGTACCGTTAAGTATCTAATTTGGAAAGAAGATTTATGTCGATATTTAAAAGTTGTTCCCTCATTATCCTCAAAATTTTCGACTTACATCACTGTTCTGCTCCAAGATTTCATCCATATTATTGTAGAGACTGAAAAACGTCTTCATCTGCTTTTTCTCTTTCGGAACATCTTCATTGTTTGATATAGGGTATTCTTCTGCTTGTCTAACAAATCTTTGATATGAATGCATAACCTCAGTAAGAAATATAGCAGCTCCTAGAACAAATAAAACAAATCCTAGAATTCTAGGTAATAGTTGAGTCATTTTGTGATCAATGAGAAATAAAACAGTGCAAACTGACCGTTTTTAACAAGTAGTTCTAAGGAGGCGGAGCTTATCGCTCTTTGAAAGTAGTTCAATCCGTTTTTTGGCATTGATCTATCGAGATCAGGTACAATTATGAATGAAATAGTACGCCGTTTAATCGGTCACCCACGTGAAGCAGTCTCCAAAAAAGAATAGGTATTTTACACGAGGATTAAACTTTTTTGTACGTTCTCTATTAAAAAGGTTGTCTATGTGTTGATACTGATCTAACTAAACTGAATAATGTGTTTGATCTCATGGTAGCATCAAAAATGAAATCAAAAAAGTCCCTTTCTTTTTGTCTGTTTTTTGTGCAAAAAAAGAACAAATCACTCGAAGCTCTGGAGTAAAAGTTTCAATTCCCTCGGAACAGTTAAACGACACCAATTTATTTCTGTCAAGAGAACTTCGAAAAAACAAGAAAAAAGAAAAATGTTGCGAAGTGGCCTGCAAGTCCTGGGCATCATGTCCGAAAGTGTGTCGTCTCCTCCTGCATAGCAAAGGAAAGTTTGAGGAAGCAGCTCCTGATTTTTCTCCAGGGACCGGTTTATCACCTACTCCGGTCACTTCATATTTTTCAAACATCGTGTGAAAAACGCTCCAAGCCCTCCATGCCAGCTCATTTACAAGCTGAATCTAGGATGAGGAAACGGCACGAAGAATATTGTGCTGAAAACAATTCTTCCTCCTATTTTTCAGACGAAGAATTGACCCTTAATCTTCTCAAAAAAATCTCGAGTCTTCCTCGATTTCTCCTTTTTTTTCTAAATTTTGAACACGTTTGGTCCCAGTAGACCAGTGTGTCACAGTGCCTCTCACAATTGTTTTCTCATAACTGACCGACGTTTTTTTCTTCTTTTTGACTTTTTGCCGGCCATGAGACTATGATAATCAAATTACTCTCTGGATACTAGTGTAGTACTTCTTACTTCCTCGTGCTCCTCTCACTGCTTTCATATAGAAGCACATCCTATTAATCGGTGGCTTTTTCGTGGCCACCAGAATACAGCTGGTTGAGGGAATTTCGCGAGTACATCAGGAAGCAATAGTGATTAATGAGGTACTCGAAGAAATCCGTTGACCGACCGCGTCGTTTATTCTTCAATCTTCCTCTTTTTAATTTTCACAAATTGTAAAATTTTTACTCACTTTTGAACAAAATCTTCCCGAATTGAGAAAAAAATAGCTTGAATCAGTTCAGATCCGATGTTCATAGATCACTTCTGAACTGAAAACGAACCCGGAAAAGATTTTTGAAAATTGCAACAATTTATCTGCTAAATTCAATCTGTAAATAAATTTGTCGGTTTTTGTTTTCTGAAACGAAGACCAGATTAGTGAAAAAAAAACAAGACAAAAATGCCTGAGGTCTAAAAGTGTGGATGAAGCGATTGAGTAAACGTTTGCAACAAATTTCCGTTCAATCATCCAATTAGTTCTCCTCTGTTTCATTACACATAGAAATACTACGATCAGGCCCTCAATCTGTCGAAAAAGAGGACCAGCGATTTATCATGTGAGTAAAGAGTGTGAGGAATCTGTTGTCAGGTGATAAGTTTGCTCCACTTACTTTTATCTCAACTCATAAATTATTCACATTAATTTTCGAGAACGCACCAAGATGCGCCCACTCATGCTTTCTTCAAACTTTTGGTTTTTTCTTTGGTTCTTAATAAAAATACGTTTTATTTCTTAGAATGAGGCTGTTTTCTGCTGATAATAGAGTAATTTATCTTTTTAAGTTAGTCACAGGAATGCAGCTTAACTTATTTCCATCAATCATGAACTCATAAATACTTGAATAAATCATAGTTTTAATGTGTTATCTCCACTAGCTATCTTCACTCAGCGACTCCAAACGATAGATCCTTTCAATTCTTCGAAAACAGCTTCTGCGTGGGCAACTGACTATATATACTTAGCGGTGGTAAGAGCTATTCTCATAACCTCCCTTTTTTTTTAGTAAACTTTTTCAGCTTGTCTTCAGAACAAACATCTAAATATAAACACTTAGCTCAAAGCAGTATTATTTTTCATAAGCGTTCCAATTTTCTTCAGAATTAATCAACAAAGTTTCTTCGTATAACCTTTCTATTTGCTCAAGCATTTTTTTAGAATTATTGCAAACCTATAGTGTAAGTTTCATATGCACTCTATATACTTTGATGACAGCTGTTCACTTCGAATGAGTTCGAGGACGTCTACAACCACCGTTTTTTGATTTCTTTTTTCCCTCATCTATATGACCTCCCACCAACATTTTTTTTCCTGAAAGATCATGTTACATTCTGATTGCATGACAAAGTGCAGTGACATGTCACGGTTTTTGTTGAGATTTCATTTCAATTTTTGTGCCGAAATCTGGGAATTATTGGTTGCCATTATGACGTAGTAGATAGGTTTTTCCTATTCTTAAAATGGTAATTGTATTCTTCCTCTTTTATTTGGTCCCGTTTGACCAATTTTGATGGAATGAGTTTAACATTTCACTATTGGCATACTTCTTTTTCTCCGCTTTTCGAAATCTCACCGCCCGGCCATCAAGTGTCAAGTTGAAACATTGTTGTTAAGCTTTAGTCAAGTTGTTCTCACCTTCGAAACGTTCAGCAGATATTTGAACCTGCCGACTTTGCGGCGAAAGTGTAAAGAAGGGACCCTTTCCATCATGCACTTTTTCTCTCGGACGGGAATCTAATTTGTTTTCACTATGAATTGATTTAGATTCGCCCATCCGTTTGACCGTTGATTTTTCATTCAAACATTAATCTAAACAAATTGGGGAGCGGGGATCCAGATCTCGTATTCATGGACCTCTCAGTTTAACCAATTTGTTCGCATTCTCCTTAACTATCTTTGTATATTGTTTCATGGATTCAAAAAATTCGTGTATTGGACATTTTATTTTTTTTGATTCACGTTTTGCAACAAAAACCAATTTTCCCGGTGTAACATGTCGAGATGAGCCGTCACATTATTGGACTCATCTAAGTTGTGACTTCAATTGACAAAAGTTCTCAAACACGCGAGGTCAATCACTTTGAAGTTGAAAGAAAAACAAATACCTTTTATCTGAAAAAGTTTAGGACAGTTGTCTTGAATTAACAGCCATTCGAGAGGCGTTTTCATAAGTGGACCATTTTAACGAGATTTTCGGGACAGTTGGTCAGCTGAGCTTTCACTAAACTCACTTAAGAAAAGATCCATTCAAAAATGAGCCCTGTATCGTCCAAGATAATAAACATAGTTGTTGGTTTTAATACTTTAAGTGATGTGTTTTTCACAATTAAATATATTTCCAACTCATCCCGGAAAAAGCGGCAGTAGTTCGAAAGAAAATGGCGTATAATAATTCTATAGAGCTGAGTAGAGAGAATAATTGAATGTGAACTCCCCTCTTCCTCCGCGCAAAAAGAAGAATCGAGACTTCGTAGGCGGTACCCATACCCTTTTTCTTCCTTTTTCAAAGGATCGACGTTGAATTGACCTCCAGGAGACCTCTCCTTCTGTTATTTTGAAGCTACTTGACAAACGAGAAAAGAGACAACAAATATTTGATGGACCCCCTTCAAATTTAGTGAGGACTCAACAAGATTGTGGTTACCCTTCATCTACCCAAACAAATTCAGCTTCGCCCCATTGTTTCTATTCGTATTCTTACTCATTCTCTGTATTCCCACCGAATATATGTATAATTATGCTGGATAAACAGGCTCGATCGACAATCCGAAGAACTCGTTTCAATGAAGCCAGTTGTGTAATGTACATGAATGGAAATCGTCCGGAGACCACAGTGGTCAGAAGTCATTCGCTGACACACAGCCAATCCGTCAGCGAGTCGGAGTCTGCTATTCGAAAGCTGAAAAAAGAAAACCACTGTTTGAAAAAGACGTTATCTCGAAGGTGGTCCGGGCGGAGCAGGTTAGTCGTGTTTTTCATATGCTGGAAAGCAGGAACTTCTTAGTATTGTGTACGTGTAGGTGCTGTCGCTCTAGGCACATATTTAGTAATGCCTCTGAAAACATACGTTCTTCTCTCGTAAGTCTCGAGCCCATTTATGAAAAAAAACAAGTAGTGTCTCCATTAGACGTGTGCTAGAAAAAACTGCTTGTTTTCTTCATCTAGGATCCACCATGATAGTTTTATTGAGAATATCTAAGAAAATTCATTAGGCTAGATTTCTGTACTTTCTAATTCCAAAAATGATTTTCAGAGCATCCACTCGATCTCAAGAACCAACAGATGTGACCAGTTTGAGTGATGATTCAGATGACAATGACGACAGTTTGTACCTTCTCCGTGAAACATCTACACTGCATGGTCTCCGAGATGTCATGTTATCATCATCTAAGAACCTCAGACTTGTTTGGGTACTTATTGTCATCATAGCTCTTGCAATGACTCTCCAAGGATGCTATCAGATTATAAATGAGTTTTCCATAAGGCGGATTGTGGTTTCTTATTTCATCCAAGAAGCTGGTCAGTTTAATAATCGGTTAATAATCAATTTCATATTTTATTTTAGATTCCATTTTTGTACCCGATGTCGTTGTCTGTCCGTACAATCGTTTCAACAGATCATACTTTGAAGCAAATAATGTGTCATTCGAGTTAGCCCAATTCCTAGAGCTTTCATTCCCCTCTATAGAACTGCCATTCGAAAATTTATTGAGGAAAACCGAGGAGATACTCAAGAAAATTGACACCTTGGATTTCCAACTTGAAGCATTATTATCCCAGAAGAACATGACTTACGCTAAATTTCTTCGGAAAGCTTCATTGAATTGTGAAGCATTTTTCCAAGACGCATCTCGATGTGCCAATATAACAGAAATGATGACTTCGGCTGGAAAATGTTTCAGATTAGCAGGTGTTAAACAGGCAAGTCAGGAAACTGAAATTGTGATCAAAAATGTGTCATTGGAAAAGTTTGTTTTTCAGGAAGCAAGTGGCTTTGGTAATGGAGACAGATACATAATTGATCTACCCGAAGAATACTACAATCCCGGAATCAATCAAATGATCAACAGTGGTGTAATTATTAAGCTAGCAGAACGTGGACAGGGTATTGACAATGATCTCACTTTTCTTCCAGCAGGTAGTCAGTTCATAGTAATAAGTAATACTAAATTATGTTTCAGGAGTTCATGCTATTATGCCATTGCTGGGAACACAATTTGAATTCATGAACGATCCACCACGATATGAATGTGAAGAAGATCCTCACAAAAACTACAGTCGTGTACACTGCTATGAAGACTGCTTGACTTCTGATGCTCAACACTTTTGCCAATGCTCTCCCGCTGCTGCTCACAATCCAGGACATCCGGACAAAATATGCACTGCGACTCTTCTTTATCATTGTTTTTTCCCCAATCTGTTCACAGACGATGGAAAAATTCCAAAAGCAAAAGTAGACGCTTGTAAGAAGAAATGTAAAGCTCCGTGTCATGCTTGGAACTACAACAAACAAGTTAGCTATTCCAGCATTCCTAGTGAATCGGTAAGACTTTTGCAAACATTTTTTCATTAAATTTATCAAATTTCAGAGCAAAGCATTGATCTCAAAAGATGAATGGAACAAAATGAAACGTCGAATTATTCTAGATATTTACTATTCTCAATTGGATTACACAATTATTAAACACGTCATTGCTATGCCGCTTTCCAGTCTTGTTGCTCAAATAGGAGGTGAGAAAACCGAAAATCATTTGATTTAAAACTTAAAATTTTCATTTTTCAGGTCAATTCTCTCTTTGGGCAGGCGGATCCCTCATTTCGCTCTGCCAAATCATCATCTACCTCGCTCGTTACGTTTTTCACAGGTACGTGTCTTAATTTATCATTTTGAATGACAATAGTGATAAGAAGCATAGCACAAGAAACTTTGCTGTCGCGTACAGCACTTATTTTCATCATTTTTAGGTTTTGACGGTTTAGAGAAGTAGAGAAAAAATCAGTTCAAGAAAGTCAAATATTTGTCAAGTATTAGCTCTACCATAAACGGCCGGTAACTGATAGGCGTTAAAAAGGGGAACATGAATGGAACGTTTGATGTTATTTGTACTTGTATTTACATGGGAAAATGTTCAAAACACGGTTTTCGTCGTGCTTAAGCAGAACAATGATATTTTGCAGTGTATGTGGATGCACATTCTCCAGCAAAAAGAAGAAACGACCAAGAGAAACAAGAGACGACCACGAGGCTCGTCACAGAAGAGACGGGAAACGACGTCCGAGAGATTCTTCACACAATAGATCATCCCCAAAACCTCACAATGGGAATGGTACCAGCAAAATTGTAAATATGGAGATGGTGACCACTCAAGCGTCAGAAGAATCTTCTCCCATATGACATGAGGACTGGAGCTGCGTTGTAGCAACCGTATAGACTGTATCATCACGATGTATGGGTGTTGCGGGCAGCTTCAGGTATAATTTTTGGACCAATCTGGTGCTATTTTGGAAATTTGAGACAATTTGGAGGTATCTGAATATATCAAATTTCAAAAACAGTACCCAAACTTTTCTACCTTCCTCTTCTCCCGCAATAAACGTGACTATCCTTGCACAAATCATTTCATTCATCAAATCATAGTTTTCTGTCTCAAACTGTTAGACATGATTCTAATTGTTCCTTCCTATTTTTGTTTCTGCTTGTACGTTTTTAACTTCTTCCGCTAGACTTGTATTTGATGGGTTTCTTTTTCCTCCAGTTTCATTGCAGTCATTTTTCTGTATCTTTCAAAAACTGTTTTAAATTTTATGCAATTTTGTCCTCAATAAAAGCAATAACGTGTTCAGTTATTTCAACGAGCAAACAAATTGTGTCTTAAAACATTTTGTTTCGTTTCGAATATAGACATACATGTATTCAAGCGCAGTTTATCATCTAACACTATCGTTTTTCGCTGCTTTACCATTCGCCTTTCTAACCCGGCAGCGTTTTATCAGTCAAAAATAGTGCCAACGATTTTATGGTTGCTGTTGAATACTGTGAACTACGTTTTGATTTTGGGGAAATTGATTATAAAGATATTTTTGTCTTAAAAACTTCAAAAAATAACTTTTTACAACTTGTACTAACTTCTAGACTTCTGAAACATAGTATTCAATAGAAGAGATCAGGAAAGCAATCAAAATTATTCGAAAATCAAAGTAATTGGAAGCTCACACCTGATCTGATTTCAATAGTCTACAAAATACAGCTCACTAGAAGAAAATTCTGGAGAACTGAAAACAGCTGATGACTAATAGTTAGCCGAAATTTTTTTTCTAGATTTTTTTTCAAGTTCGTATAAACAATTGTTTTTTATTGTTGGTGTTTGATCGTTTATTTCATTTTCAGAAGCCTTTTTTCGAATCATTCACAACTTTCAATTCGAACCGGAACACATTTTACGGTGTCCTCTAATTTTTCGGAAACTCATCGGTGACCCCGCAAAAACACACTGTCTTCCTGAGCGAAGAACTTTTTTCAAAGATGCTATCTACGTAATGCAGGTGTTTTTCTATCAATTACGATTCGCTTTCTTTGAATTAAAACGTAAAATACTGTCCATTAATGTGTTGTAAACTTCAAATTAAACTGTTTGACCTGTTCCAAAAAGAATCATGACAATACAGCCAGCGGCCAAAAAGACTCTCGCACTCTTCAGCTAGAACCAAACCAACTTTGTTTTTTATCCCTCCTCACGCAGTCCTCTTCTTCTTTTTTATTTTGATTTTACTCGTCAATAGTGGCCAATACTCTCGTTCTATTGTATGGTTGTTAGCTGCATACAATACGTATGGCGCCTGACGCGAGAAGGTGTAATGCGTGGCACACACTGATAAGAGGCACGATTTGGCAGGAGGCCTTCAAGCGGTGCTCTTGCCATTTCCGACTTTGCACTCCTTTACACCTCACACTTTCTGCTCTTGTCTTTTACCGATCTTTCGTCGCGGTCAAACACCATTTTCCAATAAGGACTCCTATCGAAGTATTTTTTGAATTTTTGATTCCCAGTGGGAGTGAAATCTGTTACCCTAGTAGTTGTGAGTCATTCATGGGGGAAGCATGTTATTCAAAAGTCTGAAAAAATTAGCATGACTCACAACAGTTCTCACTTCTCCATTACATTTGCATTTCTTTTCTCCCCGTTTTTATTTTCTCTCGTTCATATAAACTATGCTTTCTTTCCCAAGTTTTATGTACTGAACCTATTTTTTAGACATGTCGAGAGGCACGGCTGTCAGCATCAACTTGGATGACGTTTTTGGAAACGTTCCCACTTTAGCGTACTCTTCCAACGAGAAGACTTCTGAGGTATATGATTATTTGTGTAAACTATTCAAAAATTTTGTTTTTTAGCCAAGTAGAAGCCGCAAGACAACTGCTTCAAGCGTTTCTACTGTCCGAGAAGTCCCGGTGAGTGATGTACCCTTAAAAACATTATTAAAATGAGAACTTATCCAGTTCGAAGCACACAGTAAAAAGTAGTTTGTGAAAATTAATGATGATTCCAGATTGGAAATGGTGTTCGCTCACATGCTTCCACCGCTGTTGGCCACTCCGCTCCAGTCGTCAGTGCTCCACCGCCAGTAGTCAATGCTACCCCAATTTCTCATTACTACGACGCTACTCCAACTTCTGATCCACTCTTGGACTCGGTTTGTGATAAAAGTACCTTTCATATAGCTTCACCTCTCTGGTTTTCAGATTTTCTCTGCTGTTACTCTGCCATCGGTCAACTTGAACGGTGGACACGACGACGCTCTTCGTCATCTTGACGAAGCTCTCTACGGAGAAGATCACGAGTCGATTGTGAGCGAACCACCATTCCAGGCTCCGAGTCACGTCAGCTCTTCGCATGTGACTTCGCATGTCAGCTCTCAGCGACCACAATATGCTAGCGGAAATCACCCACAGAATGCTAGCGTGGTGTCCAACGGATCTGCAAAGGTAAGAAGGTTTTCTAGGTGTTCCCCCAGGTAAGTTTGGTCCGTTTTAGAGAAATGCTGCTGCCCGAACCGCAAGCCTGATCGCGAACGACATTTTTCACGACTTGAATATCAATTCTCAAACATATGCATGTTTCAATTAGTTCGTACTCCTGAACTGTAATCCACTCTTTTTCAGCACGCTTACGATGCCTACGGATCTGAGCCAGAACCGGATTACGGAGATGAGAAAAGCGATCATTTCAATCTTCATCATCAGTATCCAGTGCGAAATGGTAGGTTCTGAAAACTAGTACGAGCAAAACATATCGCTCGCATTTTTTGGTGATGAGTCAGTATGTCGAGGTGTAAAATGGAAGTGTACCTCCTTTGTTATGCACAACCACTAGAACTAGTCATACTTTCTTCCAGTCGTAAGATGTTCGACTATTTTTATACTGACCGCGAGCAAAATAGTGAGTGCAAAATCGCTCCAAAAATTGGTTAGATATTTTAACATTATTTTTTTAATTTACAGTCAACATCCATCGTGATCGTTCAAACACCATCGACAGCTCTGCTTCTTTCGCTGAGAGCCGTTTTGGACAATTCGATGTTCATGATGATAACGATCGTTACCACGGCGAGGAGATCAACCTCCATCACAATGAAGTCGCTTACGAGCGCCCAGAATCTGGACATGCTCTCAGCGTGAGTTATCTTTCCGCGATAATTGTAAGAAAAAAGTTGTTTTCAGTCACCAGGAAGTGTTCACTCCCACCACACTCAATCTTCTTTCCACACCGGAGGGACCCAAAAGTTGAGAAATCTCCAACGTCAAGTTCAGGACGCTCACGTCAAGCAGGCACAACTCACTCATCAAGTTGATCGTCAACGCGCCGATAATGATCGTGTCGCTCATGCCAACTTGGCTCGTGAAGCCTCTTTAAAGGTCCACAACATTGGACAAGGAGCTAAGCCACTTGGATACCACGTCCGCTCTTACAGCCATGAAAACGATAATTATCGCCATCATCTTCCACCACAACCGAAGTCTAGCCACTCTTCAAGTAAAATTAAGATGACAGATCATCAATAAGCGTAAAATTCTTACAGAGAGCGTCGACTCAAGCATCTATGAGGAGGAGGAAGTTCGTGTCAGTCCATTGGCAGCCAAGCAAAAAGCTTCTGGAGAACATGTAAGACGGGTCCGCCAATATATCAAACAAAACTGATAACATTACAGATTGCGAACAGTGGAAAATATGAACTCATTGTCCCAGAGTACTATGTCGTAGAAAATTTCTCCAAAAATGATAAGATCAACAAAGTCATTATTGGAGGAGACGCACCAAGCAGCGACGATGACAAAACTCTTCTTTTGTTCGGACCAATCTCAGCTGGAAAGACTTCTGCTATCACCAGCATGATGAACTTCTTGTACGACGTCAAGAAGGAGAACAACTTCCGGTATTCAGAAATCTCTGAAGTACTCTGACAGTTTTCTTTTTTTTCAGATTTGTTTTGGACGAACATGTGAACGCAACCACCGGACTGACCGCCTACGTATTCAACAACACTGTTCTTCCGTACAACGTCACCGTTGTTGACACTCCTGGAGTTGAGGACAGAATGGGAAACAAGACTGTTTCTCGATTGATCAAGCAGTGGTTCGAAAAGGTTAAACTGCAGGTTATCAGTGTAATAAACAAAATTTGATGATTCCAGGAACTTTTGGAGTCTGGAGCATTCCGTTTGGATGCTATCTCGATTGTCTTGAAACACGATGAAAACCAACTGGGATGGCCATTCATTTATGAATTGGCCGATGTGAAGAGAATGTTCGGAGATGACTTGAAAACCAACGTTCTTCCAATTATCACCAACTCTGAAGTCCTCCCACAACCAATTGCTATCAAGAGTCTCACCCAAGCCAACATTTCTTTCCTTGAATACTACAAAGTCAACAACTCTGGATTCGCCCCACTCCCAACTGGAATTTCAAAACTTCAACACAACTTGTACTGGACCCACGGAACTGCTTCATTGGAGAACCTTTTCAGAGTGAGCTCTTAGATTCCAATTATTCTCTACTATTTTGAAAATTTTCAGGATTTGCAAGAGACCGTCCATCCACTCGTTGCCATTCTTCGACACAATAAGGGACAAAAAGTCGAACAAGCACCAGTGTTCGCCGACAAAGTTTTGTATTAAAAACATGTTATTCATTCACGCAGAAATCTGATCCAACGGTCTTCATTTAATCCTCATTTCACTTATTTTGTATTTATTGTCCCTCTTATCATTCCAATTTCTTCAATTCTTCTAACCAACTGATAAATACACTTCTTGTTTTGAGTTCCTTTGATTTCTGGTTTTCATCTCGTTTAAAATGTGTTTGAAAACAAAAATTACTTTGAAGTTTTAATGCCATTGTCCTTTTTCTTATTTTCAAGTCATTCCTTATGTGTAGTCAGACATTTCCTCTCAAAATTAATACTCTTACTGACCTTTTCTATATTTGAAATGCATTTCTTTAACAGAGTAGATTCCTCTTTTTTCTGTCAAATGAAGGTAATATTCAAAGTTTAGTGAAGCACTATATGACGAGAAAAACTCAAAACCTACAACTCATTGATAACAATCATACCAAGAACCGAAAGAATTAAATGAACAATTCCCGATATTCATGATTATCGCCACCGATACTCTCTTGCATTGCAATCGTCATTGAGTAAACACTCTATTTGTCTCTGCCCGCTCACTCGGCACAAAATACAACGTGACAGCATGAGACGCAGACGTCTGAACAACAAAAACGACGCTCCATGCAGGTCGATAGCGGTTCGTGAGTCAGCGGGCCGAAGTCATATGAAAACGCTGCCATCACGCCATTCCAGACCAATTTTTTCGTTGAATTTGTTTATTTCGCAATAAATTTTCTGTTTCGAATAGCTTATAACTTGATATTCATTCATTATTGTCTATATTTCAGAATAATCATGTCGCTCAACACGTCTCACACCCCCGACGGACATGGAGTCTTGATCTACAATGGAGAAATGTAAGTTTCGAGAGTAAGATAGACAGTGAATATATTGATTCTATTCAAGGATTCTCCTCTACACCACAAACGTCAAACTGAAGTTCGAGAAGTACAATGTTCCGGCATTCAAGTCAACGAAATCGGGAGCTCTCTATCTTACTTCACACAGAGTGAGTTTGGCGCTGCGAAATTCTGAAAATTGAGATTACATTGAGGATATTATTGAGTTTTTGACAGTAAGAGAAATTTCGCAAACTTCAGTAATTGATTTCTGTGACCGGAATCTCTTTAGGCCGGGCGATTTCAAAAATATAGACACATTATGAAATATGAGCTTTTCCAAAAACAGAAAAATTAGTCATATTTCAAAAGGTTTCTAGTGAAAGAAAACGATTTATACCAAATAAATGTCCTTCACACAAAAAGTTGCTTCAGATCATCTTCATGAATGATAGCAAGAAGGATGAGCTCAAATCATTCGCAATGCCCTTCCACTCCGTCAGAGATGTGAAACTCGAACAGCCGCTTCTCACTCCAAACTACCTTAAGGTTAGTATATTTTCATCTTTATATTTCATCTCATCATTGAAATATGACCGCAACAAACGTTTTTCTTTATTTCAGGGATGGGTTACACCAATGCCAGGAGGAAACTTCGAAGGATGTCCGGAGTGGCGCCTATCGTTCCCGAAAGGAGGATGCATCGAGTTCGGAGAAGCACTTCTTCGTGCTGCTGACATGGGTTAGTGGACTGATCATTGCTCCTCAATTATTCGGTTTTTTCCAGCATCACGCGCTCGTCCATTTGCTGCTCCACCAGCATATGCCCCTGCTAATATGCAACAACAATCAGCCACCACCTACTACGCAGCTCCTCCGACGTACTACTTGGTTCAAGGAAGCTACCAAGGGTTCCAAGCGCCGACTCACACTTTCCCAGAACGTCCACCAGGTATGAATGCCTCTTTCAGTAAAAAATTGATTACATTTTTTCAGCGCAAAACGTGTACGTCTACGATATGCCACCACCATACCCAGGTATCGGGCAGACTAATCCCTACCCTGCTGGACAATTCCAACCGGCTGGAACGGTGCAATATCAAAACATTGGAGCATACCCAGGAATGCCGGGTCAACCAGGTCAACCCCAACCACCACAACAACCGGGACAGTACCCATACCCAACTAATCAACCACCACAGCCCGGATTCAATATTGGACAAGGAGCTGCTCCAAGCCCATCTGGTCTCCCAGAATACCAACACCTTCAACAGCAATCGAGTACCCAGCCACCAGCATACAACGCGTACCAAGAGGCTCCACCACTTCCTTCCAAGAATGGACCCCTGTAAAAAGCCATTGAGAAATGAAACTCAAGATAAATATGCTACCCTGTAAGCTTTTATGCTATCCAAAAATTGAGAATTCCAAAATTGGTTCCGCTTTGTGTTTCTGTCCATTTTCTTGTTTATACAACGGTGACAAAGTGATAAATGTAATTATTTTGTTTTTATTTAAAAAAGGAAATATCCGGAATTGGAAAACGAGGAAACAGAAAGAGAATAACTGAACTGAGCTGCTCATCATACTTTGTTAGAAACAAAACAAAGAACGAAAACAGCGTCAAGAGTCGAGGAGAAAGAACGTATCGTGAATGTTTAATCGCGATGGGAAATCATTGATTTCGAATGTTTGCAGAGTTTAGTAGATGCGGCCTCCGAGTCTGAGAATTAAAAATTACAGAATTTGTGAGTAGTCAGATATACCTATCGAACCGGTTAGAGTAAGAGTAGTTTCCACGGCTGAGAGAAGAAGAAAGGTTCAACTCCTTCTCACGACGAGATGCCCATGTTGCTGGGGAGAGCCAATACTGAAAATTATAGTTGTCGATTGTGATTTCATGAGAGTTTCAAACTTCCTTCAGTCATTTCTACAATCACTAAAAAGCAAAAATAAAATGCGAACCTTAGACAAAGTGCCAACGGTCATGCATCTTTTCTTGTACATATCCAAAGCATCATCAACCGGCATGTATCTGACATAGCTTCTTGAGGAAGCAATTGGCTTCTCAACACGCTTCTGGTAGTCCGGGCGAGTGAAGAGAGATGTGTTGTAGGCGTTCAACTTTCCCTCGAGCCAACGCTTAGTTCCGATGTCACGGATTCCAGAGTGTCTCGAGTATACCTGCAATTTCATAAGATTTCCGATGTGACACAGGTCACAAATGGTAAAATCAAGAAAAAAAATCATGACTACTAACCGATTCCGATTGAGTCAAAATTCCTAGTCCAGTGTCAGTGTTTCCATAGCTGTATCTGACGTATGGGTACCTGAAAGTTCAGATTCTTAGTTATAATCCATGATAGTCAACATACTTGTCAGTGTAGTGTGGAGTGCTACGTTGAACTCCAACATTGTGGAATGGTGCAGTCTTGGTGAGAGCAGTGGCAGCCAAAGATCTTCCGAAAAGAGTTCCTCCTGAAAATCAAGAATTTTCTCACTTCAATTTTATTGCGTTTATTATTGAATTCGACACATGCAACAGAACGTTGTTCTTTATTATCATCTTATTTTCTTGGAATACGAATCGCGGAAGAAAAGCGCGTGGGTGTGAATTGAGCATCGAGCAGCTGGCTCAGAAAAGAGTGGCAAACGGATGAGAAAAATGAATTGCAATTCATTGTCCCTTCCGTTTTTTCCAAAGTCTATTATCCTGTTTTATTCAGTTTTGTTTTCTGCGAAGTGAACCAACAAAACAATACTGAAAAGTCTTTACTCGCGATGATGACAAAACAACCCGACACAACTTGAAAAGTACATCTAGAATTTTTTGGAAATTCAGATGAAATCATAAAGAACAGAAACGTTAATGGGATAGGAGAGAAGTGTCAAACAGCTAGAACACAGAAAAAGAAACCAATGACTCCGATGAAAACAACGAGTATGATGGAGCACGCGCTTTCAATGATATAAGATTGCCTACCACATTTGTTGATGGAGCGAGACATGTAGCCACCACCGTATCCATAGTCCGGACGAGAGAATCGGTTAGCCGAGGTCGAACGGGTCACTCCGGAGAATGAGTTGGATCTGAAAGTTTGTAGGATTGCCTCAGAATTTTTACTGCTTCCGATTTTTCAGATCTTCTGTACCTCTGTTCGGTCGATCCTCTAGTGGATTATTTCTAATCTATTACATTGTCGACCAGCAAAACTAATGAGTTTCCGCTCTCTGATACATTTATTTTTTATTAGTATATGAAAATAAAACTACACTATACTACAAATTATGACAGACTTCGTCGTTCTCACTTTCTTATCGTTTAACTAAAATAGTTTCTGATTCATGATCTTTACATACCTTCTCATGGCAGCTGAACGGACATCGCTTCTAGAACGAGTAAGTGGTGAGATATGATGAAAAGATGGAGAGGTGAGCAATTCCATTTCGATCGTCTGCAATAATGAAGCAGGATAAGAGGAGCTAAGAGAAGTGGCAAGTATTCGAAGGAAAAGAAAAGAGAGATTGTGAAAAGAAACTGGCAAAATGTTGGCATTTTTACACTGTCTTCGACTTGAAGAAACGACGGGAGCTAAAAAAGAATTGATCGTGTGTAGGAGAGAGGCGCTCGAAACATAAAGATCTATCTGCTCGTTGAGTGGGATCCCGGAGAGAGAAGAGATATGAGTAAGCAGTGATGGAAGAGAGAAGCAACAAGAAAACCACACATCTATCTGGAAAAAAGGCAATATATTGAATTGGTTCTTTGATATGTAAATTGATTCTCCAGTGAAATATTGGGTTGTTGCACAGATACACATTTCCGACAAGAATACAAAATCTGTCACATTTCCTTTTTGAAATTGTGGCTTGGAATACAAATTTATTGAAAATACAAATCCCTGCGCTTTTATGAGACGGATTCCCATGTTTTTCTCCATTCTGTTTCCAGGATACGTTTGGAGACGTGGAATCCTCTTAGCTCAAATCTTCTTTTTTTGGAGAGCAATATTTGTGTTTTGTTGTTATTTGCATAAAAGCATGAAGTTCCATCAGTAACTTAATACTAACTTGTTTTTGATTTTCAGTAATTATTATCGATATCATCTTTGCTGTGTTGTGTACTCATTTCAACGTTTACTCCAAAGCTTTGAACAATGTCAGGAGGATCAACAAGCACGGGTTTGTTTTCTTTTTTGTTTTTCTTTGATTTTTGAAAAGTTCTTTTTTTAAATCAAACTCAAATTACCAATATTTGAAACGATTCATTCCATGGTTTGCGTCCATTTTTTCATTGATAAGAAAATTGGCCAATCACACTATTTCGCAAAGTTTATCAGTTTTCAATTCAGTGCTCCACATTATTGAAAATGGGTGTTTGTCTTCCAGTTTTTTCATTGTTTTACATTTACAGCCATGGTTGTCGAGAATCATTATCCCCATATTTCGGAACTCACTAGCCATCAAAAGGATAAGATCGCGGAACTCCGATCAAAAACCAAGGATATTCTGGCTACGTTAGTCAAATTCGACGGATTAAAAATGATTTCTGATTTTTAGATACCCTGAGTATGACACCGACTTTTCATTGCTCCGCTGGCTTATGGGATGGGATTACAAAATTGGTAAGTTTTCAATAGTATGATTGCAAACTAAGACTGCAACTCACAGCATCAATTGTTTTTTCTCAGATGTGATCATTCCAAAGATGAAGTACGCCATTGAAACGTTGGTGAATCTCGGAATGAACAACCACCAGACAACAAGCATCCAACAAATAAATAAAGACATCAAGAATATGTCAGCTGTTGCTGAGTACTTTCCAGGAGGTATAATGGGACAGAGCAAACGAGGTGATGTGGTCTACATGCAAGCTATGGCAAAGGCGGGTGTAACAACATTTATTTAATACTAGTATAAAGTTTCTAGGCTCATCCAAAAACATTGGTGAAAGCAGGTCCAACATCCCAACTGTTCCAACTTTGTATTTCCGAGACTGAAATGTCATTCAAAATAATCCGTCAGACAGAAGAAGAAAAACAACGTAAAATGGGAGTAATCATTATAATGGATCTCGACGGTTTTAACATGGACTTGCTATACACCCCAACACTCAAAGTATACATGAGTTTGCTAACTATGCTGCAGGTATATTTACTTGTACTTTTAAATTTATGTACGGATGATCATTGCAGAACATTTTCCCTGACTTCGCTCGTAGAATTTTTATTATCAACTGCCCAACAATGATGTCAGCAGTATATGCAATGGTGTCGCCTGTTCTGTCCTCTCAGACACGTGAAAAGGTAGATTGGCACTCTTATCCAGTCCATTTTTTGTTTCATCTCGTCAGGTTCGATTCTTGGATAAGGATTGGAAAAACCATCTGATCGAAGAGATTGGCGAGGAGAACATTTTTATGCATTGGGGCGGCAACAAGAAACACGAACATCCGTGTGGCGATATTCGAATGGGAGGAAAGGTTCCCGAGAGTCTGTGGTATGCAAAGGGTAGAGCAGAAAACGATTGAGCTTTTTAAAGAAGAATAAGTATCGAGTGTTCATTAGACTTCATTAAATTTTTTGCCGATTTATTTCATTTCATTTCATTTCGTTTGAACTCATCAAGCTTTCAGGTACAATGAGACCCACAAACTTGAAGGAGACCGTACAAAGATTTCAATTTCTGCGAGATCTAAGACAGAGGTTTATCATATTAGCACTTAACATCATCTCTGAACTACTTCTGTTTCAGGTGAAGATGTATGGGGAAACCGGAAAGCACTTCCATTGGCTTTGGCGTGTTAGCAGTGGCGACATCGATTTTAGCATTGAAAAAGACGGCCGAGTAGTCAGTTTTAATTTTCTTATCATATTTACTCAACAAGATCCGACAAGTTTCACTCCACTTGTTTGCAAATGGACGAGAGAGCGGTCATTTTTTATCGGTCCCTTTGTTTTTGAAAGGTTTTGTAAAACTTGAAGGCGCAACTTCTTATCAATTGATGCAAGGACAAATAAAACAGACAAAAATGTGCACAATGATTTTTGTTTAGAACTTGATATCACTTTTTTCAGGTTTGGCCAGTTTTCCGATGCCTTACTGAATTCCATCCAGAGATCGGGTCTTACAAAATTGAGGAGAATGGAGAATACGTTTTTGTATTTGATAATTCACATGGAAAAATCTTCGGAAAAGACGTCAAGTATAAAATTGTGTTGGAGTAATAATATTAGTTGGCGGTTATCTTCTGGTCGTAGCATTGTATGAGCAAATGGGATATTTAATACTTATTTTTCCAAAAATGTGATTATGTTTCATTATATTTTGGGGCTTCTCATAAAGGTTGTGAATTATTCTGTATGAATAAAGAATATCATTGAAATCGAAAGTTGATATCGATTTATAATTTGGGTAATCAGAATAAAAGGAGACGCTGAACTCTTTCTTTCCGACAAAAGTATAATCGACCCGAAGCGCGGCAACCGTCTTCCTCTTCTCCTTTCTAACGGGGTCAAATCAGACAAGTTTCGCTTTTGATGAAACTTTCTTTTCTTCCATTTCACCTGTGACCACATTTTTTCATTATCTATCAGTTGAAAAGTCTTCCGAAGAAAACTGTGACCTAGAAAATAGTATCATTAAGGATTAATCAGGTAAAACTGCAATCGCGTAATCTGGATCATTGTATCTTCAGTGTTTCTAAATTTATCCCCACGTTAACTTTCAGATATTCCGATTTTATCTATAAATATTCCTTGTTCAGAATTATAATCTTACAAATAGATTGATACCTGAGAAGGAAGTTCGGAAGGTCGTTTTATTCAAATTCATTTGTCGCGCAACAATCATATAGATCACTCTTATCTCGGATATAATAATAAATGCCATTCCGATTTCTTACAAAATTCGGATTTCATTCGAATTCGGTTTGCTTCTTCATCAATTCCGTCGCCGATTATCATGTGTTTACGCGCCGCGGAACGCACCAAATGACCGCGTTTGGCCCCTTATCATCATCCGCGTCTCAAATCTGGACACTCCCGAGAACCGACATCATCACATTTCACTAGCAAGCCACCAGGGCAAGTAGCGCTCGCACAACTTTTTCTCGGCCACCAGGCATCCTCACTCCGCCTTTCTCTTTCGTTATCTGTCCATCCATCTTGTTCCCTCCTGTTTCCATCCGTATCCTATCCTGTATAGCTCTTTTTTCAACATCTCTACGATCCTTTAAAAATCGCGGTTCCAATTTGCCAATTAACTGAATTTGCCGATTTCAGGAATGAAGCATCTTCTGTTTCTAACTTTGGTGTCTACAGTAGCCTCTAAGAATGTATTCGTTTCATCTCCGTTTGACAATTTTAGAATTGAATGTCCAAAGAGAGTAAGTGAATTTCTTTTTTTTTTTAGATTCATGCCAACTTATCTTTCTATTTTAAGGCTGCAGCAACAGAACTGTCAGTTAGAATGGTAGAATCAGTTGGTCAGAAGCGTCAAGATGTGGTTTTCGATATGTCGTGTGAAACCGTCGAAGATTTGTATCCATGGATCAACATTCCAGTCGGCGTGTCAGATATCGAACGTGAAGATTGTCATTATTCCCAAATGATTGATCCAATTCTCGACGAAAACACAACATTCACATGTGCTCCAAGAGAATATCTTGCCGGAATCACCCGACTTTCTGACACAAGGTACTAAATAATTTATAGCTTTCTTTAGACGCCAACTGTTTCTAACCTCTATACATATTTCAGAATCCAAACAATGTGTTGTCGGTTGAGATCTCGTGATGAGTTCAACTGCAAAGACTTGGTGTTCAATAAGCCAATCGGATTGACAAGAAGCACAGTAATCGAGCATGATAATCAACTTATCAACGCAATCCGAATCGAGGAAAGAAACTATGTTGTGAGATTCTGTGATTTGGCTCCTCGTGCAACGGGTTAGTCAGAGTTTGCAGGGTTACATGATTATCAAGTTTCAAGTCACCTCTTTTCGAAAAGTGTAACTTTTTATCGCGTCTGCTAAGAGTTCGTTAAAAAAAGACATCTGTTCAACATGTGTTGAAAGAAATTTCGGTTATGTTTCGCTCCGTCGGTTCACTACTTTTTTGTGACGTCCGAAGCATAATACCTAGGAAAATAGTGTCTCAAGGGGATCGAATGTTTCAATTCACCTTTTCAGCTTTAATTATGTCCGATGAGAAAATAAGATCAACTACTGCTGAACCAACAACGGAAGAAACTCCAGTCTCTCAAGAATTGGAATCAAATATGGGTTCCGAGTCTGCACCACAACAACCAGCACAACACAAACAAGATCCACTGTAAATTAATACTTAAATGCAATATTTTACCATCACTGTTTCTGTTATAGGAAAATTGTGAAAACACAAAAAGGATCCGAGAGCGCACCAACTAAACTGAGAACTCCAATGCATCCACCACCAAGAATTGAAGCCGCTCCAGTTGTTGAATTCCAAGAGCCAGCAGTACCACTCGTCGAGATTCCATCGGAAGCAGTTGATATCAGTGAGGCTGATTTGGAACCTCTCCCAACTCTCCCACCAGTCACCACCCGTAGACCATCAACTGTGAGTTAAACTGAACATTCATGACACTTCAACAGAAACCATTCTAGGTGTCCCTCGCCCTTGTCACACTGCCACCAACTACTTCTACGACAGAGGAGATCTCTGTTGAGCAAGAAATTCCAGTCACCGTGCCAATTCCAGACGAGGAAACAACTTTCCCACAGGAAACGCCAGTTTTTAGTCAGCAGCTGGTCGAAGATATTGTTAAAAAGATTGGATCTGCTCAGTCAGAACAGAAGGCTGCACAAATATTCCAGCAATCTTTGAACAAACTTTTGCAAAACGCTAACGAAAAACCAATTGGTAGTGATAAGAGAATTGATATTGAAGTTTTTCGTCTTTTTTCTACAGAAGCAGCCGCCCAACCAGTCGGACCACCAGCCGCCAGACCGCCACAGACTTTGGACAATGTTAACTTTGAGAATGTGCAATTCCCACAACCAACAGGAAAACAAAGATTCTCCAAGGAACTTTTGGTATGTTCATAAGTAGATAGCTTGTCCAAATGTTGTGTTTCAGCCACTAAGAAAATCTGCTGATGGAGAAGATTTCTCGAATTTGCAACCTGTGAATGTTGAAGGGCGCCGTCGTTCTCCTATTAGAACTCACCGACCACACGTTGTAAGCTTTGATGATCTGTCCGAATGATTTTCAGTTTTGAATTTAGTTTATTCTTTGTTTGGTCCAGTTATCTCACTTTTCCACACTTTCGGTTCTCTTGTCTCAAAATCCTGTCTGTATATTGTTCACTGCTTTACTTCAGTTTCTCTCTTATTCACTGTCATTTCTCTCTCGTAATACAAATTTAATAACTTATGATTGCACTTGGTTCCCATAATAAATTCTCACGTGTCTTGTGTTATGCAGTGTGCTGGTGTGACGTGTTTTCCTGTTTTTTGTGTTTTACAGAACAAAAAGCATAAAAAATGAGTTTAGGATATCTGGGATTCCGACGAAGACGAGGACACCGATAAGATCGTTGCCGAAATTAACGGATCTGTTGAAATGCATTTTGAGACAACGCTACCACCGAAAAAGGTGGGATCAGATCCGGTCGGAAAAAAAACTGTTTAAACAAGTTGCAATGTTCAGATTGTCAAAAAGATTATCAAAAAAGTGATCAGAGCTCATAGACCACGTACTACAACAGAAGCTTCAACCACTACAGAAGAAGCCACAACAACCGAGGAAGTGACAACTACGACTGAAAGAGTATCAAGCCCAAGAACGAGACCAACCACAACTACCACTGAAGAGCCAACAACCAAAAGAATATCCAACTCATTCTTCAACTCAATGGAGCAAGATGAAAGAAACTCTCATAGACAACATGCATCCGCTACTCCGGAGTAAGTTTTCTATTTTTTTTAAATACTGCCAGTAGGTAGATAATTGTCATTACTTCTTCTATATCACCATTCATCTAATACAAATCTATGTCCAGAAAATATGTTAGATTAAGGATCATGTCTGATTTCATATACATTAATTTATTCAATCCGGTTCAAAAAGTCTTTTTCATAGATCAATCTGTTGCAGACCACGTCGTTTCCGTGGAAGGACAACCACTCCATCAGCCCGTCGTGATCTTCCGGTCACCAGACGAATTGCTGAAACTCGAGTCAGCCAACAGGATAACGCCCGATACATTGATGAGGAGACCCAATTGTCGCCTTTTGATGATCCAGTAAATGAAATGGAAGAGTTGAAAACTACAACGAGAGTAAATACTAGCACGTTTGAACTTTTTAGAGTAATTATTGTGTTTCAGCAACCTGCTCCAAGTCAAAGAAAGAAATCAGTCGAGGAGTCTCCAAGAATTGAATTCCAAGAGGATGAAGAGTTAGAAGATGTTATCACCAAGGTTAATCATAGTAACTTAAGAAGAGTCAGAAGATTCTCTGAGTCATCCAGCCAAAATGTGAATACCAAAATATGAAAACTATTTAGGTTTAGGCTATGTAATATATTTTTTGTAGGCATTTGTGTACATTTCAAATTGACCCTTTCTGAGAATATGTTGCAAGTTGTTATTATTATAGTATTATGTTTATTTTAGCTCAGTGCTCGTCGAGGTGACATCCGTCGCGCTCCAGTGCGCAATAGTTTCGCTGAAGCTCAATTCGCCGACAAACTGTCACTTCCACAAAAGGATGGAGTGAAGACCCACATCCCAAGGAACGGAATCCCAATTGGTGATCCATTTTGATCTGTTTCATGTCCTTTTTATAAGCATGTCATTTGCAGCTCTCGACATGATGGAACCAATCTCAATGACGAATCTCGAAGGATTTGATTCGAATGACAGTGAAAGTATGTTTCCATTCATAGTTTCAGCCTCAATGATCATATTTCAGCTTCCCAATCGGATAATGACGGTCAGAATCAAAAGCCAGAGGAGAGCAAAGACGAAAGTAGAGAGGAGGAATCTGAATCCGAGATGATTGAGATTGACAATCAGGTGAGGAGTGCATTAGGATTATCCCGACGAATTGCTTTAATCTGAATGCTAGCTTAATCTTCGTTTTTAACCCCCGCATCCATATTTCTTTTTCCCATTCCTTTTTTATGTTTCCGGATGTATGTCAAGAAACAGTCGGATGGTTGTCATTTTTAATCCTGGTCTCCCCACGCAAATATGCGTGCAAAAGAGGATTCCAATTGTCATACGTATAGATAATTAGGACAGATGAAAAATATATGTAAACATACACACAAGATGGCAACATACGAGCAAAATTTTTTAATAAGAGTGGTATGTGACGTGAAATGCGTGACTATGCCAGAAGCGGAAAGTGTACTACAGGAACATAACAACAACATGCATGTGTATAATTTTTTGTTACGTCATTATGAGTAACCACCGGGTGGACAAAATAAAAGGAAACTCGCTGAAAACTCTATCCTCTAATTTCCATCTTGTGACACGTCTGTGATTTTGCAAAAAACCAAAAAAACAAGAAGAGACCGAAAAGCCATGCACGAGAATACATTTAACACAGTTTAATTGTTTTAATAATAAGGAGATTCTGGTACAAGTATAATACATACAGTACTGTTCCTTTACTACCATCAATTTTCAGATTCCTGTGACATTCCCAACACGTGCAACGCGTCCAACCACAACCGTTTACGATCCAAACGTTTTTTATCATACCCCAAGACCTCGTCCCGCTAAGAAGGAATCAAGTAAGTTTGTACATTTTTATCCCGAAAAACACGATCAACCCAATTGATAAATCCAACAAATTTCCCTCAGCGCTTAGTCTACTCCTCGTGTTTTTTCGTATAGTTAAGCTCAAAAAAGAAGTGGCAAATAGGAAAAAAGGATTTGCTATTTCTGTTTCCAATTATAACTCGGAAATCCAGTCCCATTGTCTTTCTTTCTTTTCATATCTAGTCGAAACAGATGCTATACTTGTTTTTCGTATTAAAGTATAAAAAAGATATTCCACATTTTTTGGGATTATAAAACTAACATTCCAAGTGACTAATGGAAGAATAATCCAGTATAAAATAAGATTATGGATTGCACGATCTGATAATTTATTTGTTGGAGACAAGGAAATCTGAAAAACAAGAAAAAGATCAGTTCGATAAGACAAGATAAAAAGTTTCATCTTACAGTTCTTCGATTCTGTTCGAAAGAATCCGCCATCAGAGACCAATCCAATATGGTAATTGCATGTGGACTTGATCAAGATATTTGGACGCCAACACGTTGCCCTGAGAATGCCGATTGCTTCCCATCACATGACAGCCTCTACAGAATTTGTTGTCCTGTACACAGAGCTGGATAATCTCAGAATGCTACGTAATTTGAACGGAAAAATAATAATAACAATCATAATAAGTTACTTGTTCACACTTCCCCTTCTTTAATAATACTAACCTTGAAAATGGGTTCTCGAACACTTAAAAGCGGTAGTTTCGTTTGATATTCAAAGTGTTCCTGGTCAATAAGATTGACATACTGTATTAATAAACATTTATATTTTCAATGTGTTTTTGTCTGAACCGAATGTTTATGTTTTTCAGAATTTCAGCCTTCTTGATGAATCTTCACTAACTAATTAGTTTTGAAATTCTATATTTGGATCAGTAATTCTTCAAGCTTGAAATTTGCATTCAGAAGACAGAATTTGATCATTGAATTTCTCACAACAGGATACCCCTTTCCCTTTCCAGACAATCATAAATTTCAGGTGTCACCTATAAAAGGCGAACGCTATTTCGGGTAGCGTAATGAAATCTTAGAAGTCCTTTTCATAATGTTTTTTTATCTGTTCGTTCCCGGAAAACGAGTATTTTTGCTTCAAAAAACTTGAAGAGTCTCGAACGTGCTACTGAAGACTTAATCGTGGGAATCTCGACCTAGACATTTTCTATTCAACGGGTAAAAAGACGTCACTTGGTCTAAAGAACACCTGGCCATTGAAATTTTCTCAAACTTCCGGACACCCCGCAAGTGTACCGGAAAAATGAAAAGGGTAATTTAGAGCTAAACATAGACCCAGCAAGATGTTGTCTCATGACTTGAACTTTAGTTTTAATATAAGGAAATGTTGATTTCTAAATCAAATTCTCAAATATCCCTGCTCGGAGAACTGGTTTCCCTCGGAAATTGACCCTGGAAATTTCACATTACTCTGATCGAGAGTTACTCATCGTGTTGTGTTAAACCCTGATTTTTTATCCTTTATTCCAGTTTTCGAATATTAAACCCGGGCGACGGATTGTCCCAAATAAATCCTCTGCCCTTCTTGTTGTGTCCAAAAACATATAGATGTAAACAAAAAAAAACATGACAACAATAAATGTGACAGCGCAGAGTTCGATGCTGAAATAATTGACGGAAATCTGTAAACTCAAGTCATCGTGCCTGACTTCCTCATTTTTTTGACACACGTCATATGAATTAAGCTCAGACTTGGAGCACGGAGCGACCGATTAACTCATGCTTCATCGCCGAGGTCCCGAGTTTAATTTTCCTTGTATTTTTGCAATTGAGTGTGAATTTTGTGTTTTATAGAGGGGGCGGGTGAACACGTATTCTTAGAAAGAAAGTTGACAAAAGGTTTCAGTGATCGGCTAAAGATAAACTCTTGAATAAAAACGATTGTGAAACTAAAACGGGGGGAAGATCGGATTTACTTAAACCAGGTGATATGCAAAAATATCACCTGCATTCGTGGAACGTAAACACTTTAGATCGAAAAACACAGAAACAGAAACCGGAATCGAAAAAGCCAGAGAAAAACTGATAATTTGTTGAATCAAAGTCCAAAGCGGTCAATAATCCACGAGGTTTCATTTTTTCCTTCTATTCCGGAACATTCCGGCCATCTGATGAGCCGGAGACGACAGAATTGAGCTGAATTGAACTGCATCTGTCTTTTTTCGGGTGGTATACTATTTCCTGTGCAAGCGACCAATCCTTCTATACAACTACTTCTTTTTTTGTCGCTTTTTTTGTTGGCTTCCAAAATAAAAACTTGTTCAAGTTTCAAATAAAGCAACACAAAGAGATAGAAATAGAAGAGGCAATAGCTTCCACTTCCCAGACTTCTAAGTGGAATTTGTTGGTTGACATTTCCAACCGTAAGCCTTTTATGAGTGAAATCTTAGAGTATAGGTTATTTCTGGTTGTTTATAATGCCACACAGCCTCCGTTGTTTTCATATCAACAGAATATGAATGCACACCTTCATTATCTGTAGCCGACTACTAGAACGGCGATGAGAATTTTTTAGATTAGAAATCTACTTACTGCGATACCTGATACGATGTTTGAAGATCTATGATTTCGTAATTATGTAGATTTTTGATTTCGTAACCTTGTGAGAATCAGAAGTCTTGAAAACAATGTAAATGTTTACAATTTCAAGCATTTCATCTGTTTAATGAAACTGATCAAATGGAATGGGATCAAGTTCTAACCGAACTGCTAAACAGGCTGAGACTAATTCGATCTTCAATTTCTAAAACAGAAAAAACAGCCGTAGGAAAAGAAACAGGAACATCTGCATGTCGTCATGTTTTTCATAAATTTTTCTTGCTTTTTTGCTTTCTCTCACTGCCACTGCTACTGCATAGAATCCATCTGAATATATTTCTGAGAAGATATTCTGATAAGTCACCGCCGTGAGCTTCTTATTTATTTCATTTATTTCATCTGCAAATGGAAAAGAAAAGAACACAGTTTGTTTTTCATTTACACAAGCATTTATTCGAGTCCGAATCCAAATAAAATGAATCAATGAGTGATGGTTTCATAAGACAAAAATAAGAATGGAACGGATGAAAAAGGGCAAAACCGCCAGCAAAAATCACGGGAGAGAAAAGTTTTTACAAGAGATTGGGGGGTTTCAAGAACCAGTAAAAAATAAAAGATAATCGTTGGGAACATTGGAATGAGAACTGGGGGAGGAAGCAACTGAAACAAAACTGGGGGCAAACAACAGAGGAGAAGCGGAAAAAGCTGGAAAACTGATTATCTAAGCAGTAGGTATACAATCGAGAAACAAATCACACAATTGGGAAGCAGAGACAGAGAATTGGATTGCTAGATGGGTTAAGAATGGCTTTTGTCTCACGAACAGCTTGAGCTGGGATGTGTTCTACTTGGTTTCTAGATTGACAAAGGAGAATTCTCATACGCATACCCTCAGAATAATAAGAATGATTACTACCGAAAGAGGAACCTGATGAGACTGACATACGACGCGGTACCATTGTTTGAACATGATGATTGACTGAGAATTTGTAGGTCGCACGCTTCAAAGCTTCCAGCGGCTGAGTGTTGTCACCATCCATGTTACGAACCAAACACAGAACCTTCGATTTGGCGATAACATGTTTCCAGACAAGAACTCCGAGTGTCATGAGTCCAAGATCATGTTGCGGCAATCCATCATCGAAGAGTTCTTGAGGAATATGAGCAGTTTCGAATACTTCAAGGTTGACACGTTCGTCGAATTTGGCCAAGTAGAGCATTTTGCCGTTACCCTCAGAAGCGGGGCAGCGACGACAGCTTAAGACGAAATCATAGTAGCAAATACCGTTGGCAGATGCTTCGAACACAAGGTCCGATGCATTAATGTCGAAGAGACCGGAGTCTTCGGCGAGTTCAATAATAGATTTTCGGGGCTGAGCCGATAGCATTGTGA
Source organism: Caenorhabditis latens (assembly GCA_002259235.3). NCBI lineage: Eukaryota > Metazoa > Nematoda > Chromadorea > Rhabditida > Rhabditidae > Caenorhabditis > Caenorhabditis latens. Next base: position 13,041,195 of record CM056097.1, on the reverse strand, counting down.
AGTGAGAAATGAGTAAACTGATGATGGGAGACTGAGAAGAAGCAACTGATTGGGGCGGGCTCAAATTCGGGTCGGCTCCGCCCCGTTCAGCTCGCTGTGCTCTCCCGCCTTGTGTCTCTCTACGGAAAGAAGCACTCTCTCGCGCGGGGGCCGCTCTCCAATTCTGGAATAGTCTCTCGTCGCTTTTGATGGAAGCTAATAAACAAGGATATATGTTTAGTGGAACAGAAGAAAGCGTCTTAGTTTGTCCTTTAGTGGAGAAGAAGAATAATAGCAGGTTTTGCAGGAAACCATTGTAAAAGTTTAGACGAAAAATTTAGAATAATGGGGAGTTTGGTTGGGGCACCGAGTACGATGACATTTCCAAAATTTTCACAGCAGACTGGAGTTTTTTGAAAACAAATATGGTTGAAAGAGCATTTCAGAATTTCAGTTCTGGAAAACGACCACCTCTATAAATGGTGCTCATCAGGACTGAGTTGTTCACGAGATTCTCAGTCTCTGAACCCTTACTAAAAGCGTGAAACTTTGTTTATCGTATCAACTTTCAGATTCTTTCAGGCGCATCCTCTTCAAAAATTCTTGATATCTAAAAATAAATATCCAAGACGATCGATGATAACTGAAAGCACTTTTCAACCTGTGAAAAAGACGGAACAAAAAGTGTCGGAAGTACTCCGACAGAAACGAAATAACATATCATTCCTTATGCACGAAGGTTGGTTGAGTCCCCAGCATCATTCATCATGTCACCTATCTTTCTTCAGTTTTCTTCTCATTTTTGATAGTTTTCCATGGTACCTCCGTTTTTTTCCCGTATTTGGCAGCCCAAGCGTGCAAAAAGCAAAGAAACGAACGCATAAATGACCAATGCAACTGAAAGACCTCCCACTCATCTCCAGACATTTTTCCCTTGGCACCATCCATTTTTGTGGGGTCTGCAAAATAAAATCAACAATGAAAAACGATGATCTCGGGTTTCGGGTCAACTCGGAATCGTTCTATGTGGGTGTGGTGTTGATGTATAGACAAAGGATGGTGTCACTCTGTGGGTCCTGGAGCAAAAAAAAAAATTTTTGCGCTTTTGCACTCATTAAAAACTTCACTCCCGGAGGATGACGCCATTTTAAGGCAATTAAACTTGTTATCGAGACCAAAACACTGCGAGCCTTTCTATCTTCTTTTTTCGAAATGTTCCTAAAAGGGTGGTGTAGTTTTATATCATCTTCTTTAGAGGGAAGACCGCATGAATGCCGTTCTCTAAGAATGAATATTTAACAAGAATAATTATAAATAGAACCACATTCTTTTGACTGGCTCCAGTTACTGGAATCGGAATCAGTTTCTTATTTATTGAGGTTAATTTCCGTTTCTTCTTTAATCGTAAGATGTGGTCTACGTGAAATATGCGACGTTCTCCGAATGACTATAGTGAAATCAAACCGAATGGTTTTTAAATTGTGTTAACTCTCTCATCCATATGAATCTCCACTATACACATTTGTCACAAAACCTTTTAGGGACAACATATGATCTCCCACACTTTTTTCTTCCTATACAACCTAAGACTCATCATTTTCTTATGGAGTTGCAAGCAGTGCTTTACTGACATTTTTGACGTCACTGTCACTCACTAGGCATGTCATTGATGCGTGGGACCCATAAAACCAGACTAAGTAAGAGGTCGCCTTTAACAGAGCCGAGGATTACGAATTGACACAATTATGGTTGACCGACACGGCCGAAATATATAGTGTTTTCCTAAAGGAACGTCATTTTTTGAAAGGACAGGATGGTGTTTCCGTTCATCTCCGTTTTTTGTCGTGTTTCAGCGTTTCAGCGTGCCCTTCACATAAGGGCACTATTTTTAGATTGGATAATTGGCTCTTCTTCTGTTTCGGGATGTCTAGGAAAACATTAGCGAGGGTCGTATTCGGTCTGGCGGGAGATGAAGAAAGAAGAGCTTTGAGAACATTATTCGACAACTTTCAGTAAAAACATTCGTTGCAACCCTAATCTTGGTCCATACGAAAAACAAATCTTTGGGCGCGTTCAATATTATATTTGAAAGGTCTCGTTCATTTCAGACAGACATAGCTATAAATCGAATTGTCAATTGTTACTACAAAAATTGGTTGGACGCACATCATCCAAATATATCTGGAAAGAATCATGAAAAAACAAGTCATTTTGCAACTAGTCATGTACTTGCCCTTAGCTAGCTTCAATTGACCTAATCTTGTTTCGGCTCAAATCCAAATCCTCCTACGCTTGTCTTTAGAAAACCAACTGAGATTAAAAGCCATCTTAAGCAAGTGTGTCATCAATTTTCCCACATTTTATTTACGTCTCCGAGAACACTCAAAATAGACGTGCCAAGAAAAGTAAATCCGGATGATAACGTCGAAGTTTCCTGCAAAATGGCTTCTTCTCCATTTTTAGTTTTATTGCGACGGATTAAAGTTTGATTGAAATCTACGCAACAGATGGGAAGCGCGTGTTGCGACAGATAATCCTTCTATTCATTTGTGACGCTTGACATAGAAATAGATTTATGAATGTGCACCTAATCAGAAGCTATGGTTGCCCGCGATTCTATTGACAAAGGAAATGAGATTCTCATCACGCGATCGGGATTTCTTCCGTTCGAGTAGACAACGTTATTTATTAACTTTTCAGTACGAAGCGTACCCGGGTACGTGCGTTTTGTGTTCTGTTACAGTCGTCATCAATGGCGTATTTTCCGGTTGAAAACCTGACGAAGAGGAAGATTCAGAGCCTTATGAGATAGATGAAGGGATTGGCTTTAGAGCGCAAGTTTGAGCATACTCTAGTTTTGCAGGAACTTGGAAAACAATGATTCATCAAACAAAAGTTGACATTTTTGGTGAATTAGCCAAATAATGTAGGGACGAATCGGGTGTAAGTTTAGTCACACTCATCCACGAATGATGTTCATAGCGAGCAGTGCAAGTTGAGTGGAAATAAGAGTTCCGACGTTTGCAGGGGAATACTATTGACTCCGGAACAGGAATATTCTAGGAATCGGGTTGCAGATTGATCTAGAAGCTCATTTGTTTATTCCCGAAGAATTCCAGGTCACAATTTATTCAGCAACTCTATCACGCTGTCTATGATTTTTGATGTACTTTCAATTTTCGATGACTTGTTTTCCGGGTTATGTTATTTGTCTTCAATCGCCTCAGGTCAGAAAATCCGGGTTGTGTCTTTGGTTCGTTGTCAGAAATACAATATCTTGACTAATCCAGTGACAAAGTCATTGTTTTGCCGTGTCACATGTCCGATTCTCTTCGTTTCCTCTTTTCAGATATTGTACTCCCGTTGCTGACGTCGCAGTGTCTTCTGATTTTGTTGGCTGTGATTAGATTCCGGTCGTCGCACAATTACCTATGTATTCGAGTTTCAGTACTCCGAAACTCAGCGATTCGTGATGAGGGGTTCTGTATGATGATGATGCTGGGGGTTGATGGAAGAAATGTAGTGTCCGATGACAGGATAAGAAGACATATAGATGTCTGCAACATGCCATTAACGTCCAAAAGATGGGGATGTTTCCACAAAAACATCGTCAAATTCCGGAATTCAAAACAACAAAGAAATGAAGGGGTATCTTGCAAAATCCTTTGTCACAACTGAATTCAAAAGATGAAACAAGTATTGAACTATAAAAAGGGATTCTGGAATAAAGGATGAATTCAATCAAGAAATCCTATCCATCATAAAATCAGTAACAATCAACATCCCATGACAAGCATGATTTGTTTGTGGATAAGCCAGTTTTTTGAAAAATGAAAATAAATTGAAAATGGTGTTGTTGTCCGTGGTCCTATTTGTTCAGTGGTTTGAACTTCAGCACTGAACCAAACAAAAATGAAATCATGGAATAAGAAATTAGTTGTACATGCAAATCAAGATAAATGAAGACACCCATTCAATCAACAGCATTGAATTTTAAATTATGCCGTGGCAGTAAATTCGAAGTGTTCTTCTTCCTTTTTAGTTCCGGAACAAAATGTTGTTAGAACAATCTACATAATGATCAATTAGACATCTTCGAAATTTGTAGTCGGTCGGTTGTTCTCCGTTTTTCTCTATATCCCATCTGCTTCAGATGAAAAGTTCTGCCCTTGTCACGTCATTTTCCAAGAGCAAACCATCTATCAATGGGGACTCGTTTTTTGACTTGTTTTGCATTCAGATCAACAACTCAATTTTCTAAACGTTAATTGATGCATCTTACTGACAGACGCTCAAAACTTATTCAAAAATGTCTATAAACAGAAAGTGCTTGTTTTTTGATACGGAAATAGTAACTTTTTCTAGCCGGGAGTTTTTTCTTCATCTGAATTTAACGATCCCATTTCATGACTAATGCACGGGATGTTCATTCTCATATAACTACGTCACAAACATTGCAAATTCCGGAATGCGTTTCCGCACGAAGTCATCATCTCAAATTCAGCAGTCAAGATTGCGGACATCACGCGGAGTTAAAATTAGAAAAAATCGGGATTGTATGAGAAAAGAGCTTGATTAAAACGCTTCCCTACTTTTTTCTCATTAACATCTTGTTCGAAAATGACGAATTTTATGGCTGTATTTTTTGTGACAAAACTTCTCATTCGTTCTTTTGCAGAGCCCGAAATAGACAGGGACTAATAAGAAGGTCATGGTTTTCCATATAAATAAAGGTCTTATCGAAATGTTAATAAGGGAGGTATAATAACGTTTTTTTCAATTTCAAAAGTGTATATCTAAATGCAAATTGGCAATTAAGGATTTGCATAAAACGGAACGTCTGTTCAGAATTGTTTGAGAGAGTTTAAACTATCAAGGGACCATTCCGTCAGAAACAATACACTTGGTATTTTCAGTGTAGAACTTGATGGCATTTACAATGTTTACTCACCCATAAATCTCAAATACCAGAAATAATTAGTAGTCAGTCTAGAAAACTCTAGTTGTACACACCTCCAACTCTGCTGAAAAACCACTTTTATCTTGGTGAAATTAGAGGTTTAAATAAAAGTTTTCACAGCATTTTAATACTTGAAAACAAAAAATTCGGGAAGACAACACAAAAATATTCTATACAGATATGTAGGGGTTTCAAGAGTATTATATTTCAAAAACTACACGTTTTCTGCCAAGATTCTTGAAAACAGTCAAAGATAGTAAACACAAGTGATGATAGTGTCCTGTGATAGTTGATAAATATTGCAGCATAGTTATTCTAGAACCTTCTAGTTTCTTCGCAGAGGGATGAATATCTAATGAAATGTCAAAATGTGTATTTTTGTCTTCAGAAATGTACTATAGTCCCAAAAGTCGAATAAAATAGTTTGGCATTCCTAGAACATGTGAAACTGATCAGAACTGATAAAAACTGTCACTTTGGACTTTGAACAGACATGGCGACTTGCTTGTTGTTTGAGTGTTTTGTAGATTGTATAAAAATGTTCCTTTATTTTGTAAAAAGTGAAAACGGACTTTTCACATACACTTTAGGATAAAATAAGTTGGTTTTCAATCATGAAGACACTTGGAATCAAAAGACAATAATCACATTAAATCCCGTTTTGATTGGCATTCTGTGTAGCTTAGTGTTGGGTTCCAGAGATGTACTTCTGATAGCGTTTTTCGTACTGTTGATAACGTGCATAGGCATATCTGAAAAATGACAATAAATTGTAGTAAAACTGTTTGCATCATTTGAGGACAAAGTTTTTCGTTGAGTTTCTAAAATTTGATAGAAATTTCGGAAAATGTTTGGACTACCATCAATCAATCCTTTTTGAACTTACGTCAAATAATCAAAGTCGATAGTTGAGTTTTGTGCTTGAACAAGCGCCCAAACGGCCCAGAACAAATGAGCAGCCTGAAATGATTAATTGAAGAAAGTTTAGATACATTTAGACTAACGGCTTCAAATAGTGGCAAGTTCTTGAACATAGAAGCAATTCGAGTATCACAATGTTCTTTTTCCTTTCCGAAACGGAGATAGTCATTGATGAAAAGCCATTTCTCGTCCTTTGTCAGACATTTGGAATAGTCTGGTGTTCCTTCGACTCCTAAAATTGAAAAGAAAAGTTCGACATGAACTTCCGCCTGCTTACCTGCATACTCGCAGAAGTGGTTGGCAATATCAAACAGTGCGTAGTTGGGAAAAGCATATTCGTAGTCAATGAATTCAATTGTGTTCTTCTCTGAGTTGTAGACAATATTGTGAACTAGGAGATCGTTGTGACAGAAGGCAATTGGTTCCTTCAATTTCACTATCAAGCTCTCGATTTTCTTTATTTCTGCCTCCAAGTCTTTTGGGAAGTTCTCATCGAAAAATTTCTGAAAATATAATGTCGACAAGACGGAATTCTCTTTTTTGATACCTGCTGGCAACTCTTCCCAAACTTCGGATCAAGTTGTTTCAGGAATGTTCTCATCTTGTCGAAGACTCGAGCTTTTCCATCATTTGGCACTGATGTATGAAGTTGTGCGATCCGTTTTGCAATGTTCCTGAAATTTAGGTTTTTTTTTGCAAATATTCGCAAAGGTAAACATACACATGGAAACGAGAGTCCTTCATTTCTTCGATCTTTAAGCTCTTTCCTTCCAAAAATCCACAAATGAGTCCGTTGTTGAACTTTCCATAGAGAGGAGCTGCAAACCCATGTTCTGCCAATTGCTTCCACGCGGTCACCTCGTTCTCCCGATCGATGACCTTGCTTGTGTTATGACCGAAAACACGAAAGATCACATGTTCAGTTCCGAATCCAGCGGAAAAGATCTTATTAGTGATTCCAACGGAGAAATACTGAAATAGTATTGTATAGTGGATATAGAGAAGTGAGATGAACATAACATGTTAGTGTTAGGAAAATTATCGGAACTAGTTGTTTTTGTTTTATAAAAGACTTTGCGATATTTGATCTATAAAAAAGTAGAGAGAGAGAGAGAGAGAGTCGATTGAAATTGAATATGCAGAAATTATATATTTAAAATGAGAGTAACTTTTCAAACCTTCACTTCCGAAGAAGTCGGTTTATAAATTTTCTATAGATTGAAATTTTTGGATGGGTCTCATAGCCCACAAAACATTTTCAAAGCCGCTAAATTCTATGTTTCAGCTTACCTCAAACGTAATTTCCGATGGAGTCCATTCTGGTCGGAGTTTAGCAAGAATCGAACGTGCGGAGTTCTCACATTCCTCTTGACTCGTGAGAGACAAATCCACGTCGAAATCCTCAAACGGTGTTGCCATACCTATCGCTGAAACTGAAACAAACTGTTTTAATTTTTTGGAATTCTTGAAAACTGATCAAAAAATCGAAAACATCTATCTTTTTCCCTCTGCCAATCTAATCAACAGACATTAGAACGGAACGATAAGAAATGAGAGAGACAATGAAAGAAAAAAGATCATGTGAAAATAGTAGACGCAGTGATTCTCATCGTGTAAAGGGCATTTTTATGATTCCCGACTGTTATCGCATTTGACTTCAGATTTCAGTTTCAATATTTCCAAATCAGTGCTTTTTTTTCACAACGCGGCGCAATGCTCGTGAGTTTAAAGGTATCAGTCTTCAATTTTTACTTATTGAAAGAGATGGAAAACTTTAGAAAAATCAAAAAAGACGAAAGGGTGAATGAAAAAGAAAATGTGGGAAAAGGAAGAATAAGAGAAGTACTAAACAGAAAAAGAGTATCTCACGGAATCTCGTGTCAGACTAAATTCTCTCTCGGGTTTCGGAGATAATTCATTTCAGTTAAATTGAGATCTAGGTTTTGCGGTATGAAAATGAGCCCGAGTAAACTGCATTCATGCAATCCCAATTACCGGAAGGTTGTTTGGTGTTAGAACAACAAATTCGCCTGTGCCATTTTACGAGCATTAAGGGAGTCGTCTTGAAAACTTCGAGTGCTTTTCAACCTCTTGAAGAAAAAACAAAAGTGAGTTATTTTGGCGTAACGGAACAACTGCCCATGAACGTGTTCTATCGAACAACTGACAATTATAGTTGATTGCCACCGACCAGCTTTTATTCACGTTTACATGTACCGGGTAAACTTTAAAATAGAAAATTAAAGCGGGTTCACGTGAATTGAACACGTTGATGATTACCAAGAATGAATTGTGCGTACTTATCAGTTTGATTGATGGAAAGAGAAAACGTTCTTTATCGCATTTCATTTTTCGCTTGAAAATTATTGAATTTCCTTCTTTCTGACGTAGAAAACGAAACAAAATTTGAAGAGAAGTGATGCGCAGGAGAAAGAAAAGCCAGAGCGAAAGAAAGAATATCTCAAAAAGGGCCACAACTCCACGGAGACTCGGCTTTCTCCACTAAAATCTGGCGCAAGAAAAGAAACAATGACGTTTGTATAGAATTTGGGTGTCCATGACATGAGACACTAGTACGCCAATGAGTATGCTGTTGCAATTTTTATGGACGAATGGTTGAATGGATATGCAAATTCATATCAATTAAAAACTGGGAATGAAAACTGAGTGGATGGCAACAAGAATAAAAGTAAATGAAGTAGGTCGACCGACATATTCGAACGTGTGTTCTGCAGAGACACTGCAGATGTTCTCGGAGCTAGGCAAATGCGCTCTAATGAATAAATTGAAATGCATTGCAGTTTAATAGGATATAATCAAACTATTGACAAAATAGTACTTCTTTGTATTAGAATATCATTGTTGGGAAAAAAATAGAGAGTCCTTGGCGTTTAAGCTTCATCTCATTGAAATCTTACATTTCCGAGTGATCCTCAATTAGCAGGAGACCATTTTCTGGAAGATTGACACATGAACTCAAAATAATAATGGCCTGATTTGTAAAAAAGTGAAAGTTATGATCTTTGATTCGAACAGAAGGGTATTGACTGAACGGTACCTTCGAAAAAAAGATGATTTGATGATACGGGGATGAAACGCGAAAGGAACAGAAAAAGATGCGATTATTCAATATCTTGAGACACAATTCAGGTTTCAACAAAAAATTGATATAAAAAATATCTTCTCAATGTCAGAGAGAAGACAGTCAGTAATCGAAAGTTTGGAAGTGTTACGCTGTGATGTTCTCCTGTATAATATTTTTAATATTCAATTTTTTGTTTTACAATTAGGTTTTAAGGTTTGATGAAGTTTCAGGGTTCATTAATGATCCGGTCCAAGCCATGTGTCACACCTCTTCTCTTTGCTATCAACCAATCCCGGGTAATTTCTTTTCCATTGTTTCTAAATAGTTAGTTGATATCAATGATAGATGTGTGACATGTTTTCAAAATTCTTGTTCAGGTCAACCTGGCTCTATCAGTTGTTTTCAATCATTGTGAGAATCCGGCATATTTGAACTACTGGCTCAACACGGAGCTTCGAATTCCGGCACAGGTTTGTGGTTAGATATCACACTTTGAGAGGACCAACGCAATTTCAGGTTCGTGTAATGTGCCGTATTGCTGATTGGCACATCTACGATCGCGCTTTTCCCGGATGCATAATGGGATCCAAGGCGGTACTTGTGGAGTTTGAAACCATCACCGGTTTTGATTTCATGATAACTCACATGTCTACGGTTCAAACGGTGAGAAAAACAGATCCGATTATGCGTATGATATTTCTCACCGTTTCAGAGTGTCGCATTCACTACCAATGTCCGCAATGACAACAACAACAATTTGTGAGCAGAGTGAACAATTAGCTGCAATTTTCTTTTTCTTAACCGCCCAAAGTAAAACTTGAATTAATTTTCCATGTGATTATATACTCCTATTCTCACTATTGTGAACTTTCTTTACCTCGGTTAGACTATTCTATAAACGAATGTTGCATGAATGTTAGTTGTCCTGAGGTCAGAATATGCTCCAAAAGCAGTGAGCCATTTGCGAGAAGGCGCCAGAAATTGTTGAAAAAAGTCTCACACCAATCACTTAACTGTCCGTTTTTTGTGAAAAACTGACAGTTCTACTTTGAAATCTGATTTCTAGTATGTACGTTTATCAGGATGATAAATGTTAAAAATGAGAGATTGACAGAAGTCTTATCTATTTCAATCTGTCAATATGGTTAATTCTGTTACTTCAAACCATTTACTGTCAATTTCGTGTTCCTGTATAAAAAGGGTGCCTGGAAGAGGAATAATCACTCTCGCAATGAAGTCGATTATCATTGCCTCTCTTGTCGCCTTGGCGATTGCCGCTTCCCCTGCATTCGACCGCACCTTCTCTCCAAAGAGCGAGTACGTCTACAAATTCGATGGACTCATCCTCTCTGGACTCCCAACTACCTCCTCCGATGCCTCCCAAACTCGTATTTCCTGCCGTACTCGTATTCAAGTCATCGATGACCGATACATTCACCTTCAGTTGACCGATGTCACCTACTCTGCTTCCCACATTCCACAAACCGAGCAATGGCCCAAGATGGAGTCTTTGGAGCAACGTGAGCTTTCTGATGAGCTCAAGGAGCTTCTTGAACTTCCATTCCGTGTCCAAATGAAAAATGGTCTTATCTCTGAGATTCAATTCTCTTCTGAAGATGCCGAGTGGTCCAAGAACAGCAAGAGATCCATCGTAAACCTTCTCTCCCTCCACAGATCTGCTCCAGTTGATGAATTGAACCAAGAGGAGAAGGACATGGAAACCGAGAAAGATTCTCGTTTCTTCAATGTTCACGAGAAGACCATGGAAGGAGACTGTGAAGTCGCTTACACCATTATTCAAGAAGGAGAGAAGACCATCTATACCAAGTCTGTCAACTTTGACAAATGCATCACTCGCCCAGAAACCGCTTACGGACTTCGTTCCGGATCTGAGTGCAAGGAATGCGAGAAGGAGGGACAATTCGTCAGACCACAGACCGTCTACACCTACACCTTCAAGAACGAGCAATTGGAGCAGTCCGAGGCTCATTCCGTCTATACCTTGAGCGTTAACGGACAAGAAATGATCAAGTCTGAGACTCGTTCAAAGATGGTCTTTGTTGAAGAGAAGAAATGGAACAAGGAAATCAAAAAGGTAACTTTCTATTCAAAAATACAAATCAGACATGTTCGTTTTCAGGTTACTGGGCCAAAAGAAGACATTGTTTACTCGACCGGAGAAGAGGTGCTTATTGAGAAATTCTGCCAAGAAGGAGACAAGGCTAAGAATCCATTCGAAGTCATTCCATCTGCCCAGAAAATCGAACAACTCCAGGAGATTTTCCGTCAAGTTCAAGAGCACGAGCAAAACACTCCAGAAACTGTTCACCTCATCGCCCGCGCTGTCCGTCTTTTCCGTATGAGCACCATTGATGAGCTCAAGAAGGTTCACTCCGCCATCTACACCAAGTCTGAGGAAAAGGTAAAAAAAAGATGTATCAAGATAATCATTTCATTAGTTGTCCTTTTTACAGATCCGATCTCTCATTGAGAACAGCTTGGCTGTTGCCGGAACCAAAAACGCCGTCCAACATTTGATCCACCACATCCAGAAGAAGACCATTTCCCCATTGAGAGCTGCTGAGCTTCTCAAGTCAATTCAAGAGACCCTCACACCAAGTGAGCTCATTGCCGATCTTCTCATTGAACTCGCCCAGTCCCCACTCGCTGAGCAAAACGAGCCACTCCGTCAATCTGCTTGGCTTGCCGCCGGATCCGTTGTCCGCGGATTTACCTCCAAGACACAAAATCTTCCATTGGCCCGTCCAGCTACCCGTCAACTCAAGGAGAAGTACGTCCGCGTCTTTATGCAACACTTCCGCAGTGCCGAATCCACTTACGAGAAGGTTCTTGCTCTCAAGACTCTCGGAAACGCCGGAATCGACATGTCCGTCAACGAGCTCGTCCAACTCATCCAAGACCCACGTCAACCACTTGCTATCCGCACTGAAGCCGTCGATGCCCTCCGTCTTCTCAAGGATGTTATGCCTCGCAAGATCCAGAAAGTTCTCCTTCCAGTCTACAAGAACCGTCAAAACAAGCCAGAACTCCGTATGGCTGCTCTCTGGAGAATGATGGACACTCTCCCAGAAGAGCCAGTTCTTGCTCACATCGTCTCTCAAATGGAGAAGGAATCCAACCAACATGTTGCTGCTTTCACCTACAACGTCATCCGTCAATTCGCCAGATCCACCAACCCATGCACTCAATCATTGACCGTCCGTTGCTCCAAGATTCTTCTCTTCACCCGTTACCAGCCACAAGAACAAATTCTCTCCACCTACGCTCAACTCCCAATCTTCCAATCTGAGATGCTTTCCGGAGTTCAATTCGACTTTGCTACCATTTTCGAGAAGAACTCTTTCTTGCCAAATGAAATTTATTCTTCGTTCGAGTCTGTTCTTGGAGGAAACTGGAACAAATACTTCGCTCAAGTTGGATTCTCTCAACAAAACTTCGAACAAATCATCCTCAAGGCCCTCGAGAGACTTTCCCTTTACGGAAAACAACCCGATGAACTCCGTTCCCGTCGTGTTCAATCCGGAATCCAGATGCTCCAAGAGATCGTCAAGAAGATGAACATTCGTCCACGTGTCCAACGTACCGATGAACAATCTGCTCACGCTGTCTTCTACCTCCGCTACAAGGACATGGACTTCGTTGTTCTTCCACTTGACATGGAGACCATCGACAACCTTCTAGAGAAGTACGTCAGAAATGGAGAATTCGACATCAAATCCATTCTCGCCCTTTTGAACAATGACTCCGAATTCGAGATTCACCGTGCCATCTACTTCTACGAGTCTGTGCGCAGAATCCCAACCACGATCGGATTGCCACTCACCATCACCGGAAAGATGCCAACTGTTATTTCCCTCACCGGAAAGGTCTCAGTTGAAATGCAAAAACTTGGAGCTCGTGTCACCCTAGACGTTGTCCCATCTGTCGCCGCTACCCACATTACTGAGATGCGTTTCTGGTCCCCAAGTCTTGACCAAGGAGTCAAATCTCTTCAATCCGCCCGTGTTCACACTCCATTGAGACTTGAATTGAATGCTGAGCTCAAGAAGAATACCCTTGAGATTACCCACAAGTTCGTCGTCCCAGAGAACAAGAAGACCACTGTTGCCGTTCACACTCGCCCGGTCGCTTTCATGCGTGTGCAGAGAGATCAAGAAACTAAGTACACTGAAGCCGAGGAGAAAACTATTTCTCACCCACAATACCAATTGGCTTCCGAAGAAATCAACCGTGAATACGAAATTCTTGGACTCAAGATCAACGTCCAAGGAAACATTCTCTCTCAATGGTCCCTTCCAAAGGTTCTTATGTCCGAGCAAGACTTCGAATACACTCTTGAGAACAAGAACCGTCCAGCTGAATTTGTCGCTCGTTTCACCATCGGAAACTTGGAGAAGACTGATCTTTCTGAGATCAAATTCGACAAAATCTTTGAGAAAGAATTCGATATGGAGAACAATGAATCTGAGAACCGCCGTCAACACTTCAACAAGATGATCCGCGAAATCCAATCGGAACAAGGATACAAGAACCTCATCTCCATGAAATTCGAGGCTCCACAACAATGGTACTGGAACCACGAAGTCCGCACTGTCTGTGACCAATATGTCCGTATGTGTAAGATAGAGATGGACTGCCGTCGTTCCCCGGTTGCCGAGGAGACCAAGGAATGGACTCTTCACACCGAACTTCTTGCTGTCCGCCCACAAATGCCATCTTCTCTTCGTCAACTCCGTGAGCAACCACACCGTGAGGTTCAACTTGCTCTCAACACCAAGTGGGGATCATCTAAGAAGAGCGAGATCACTGTCAATGCTCAACTTGAACAATCCAAGGAACAGAAGAAATACGTCCGCAACATGGAACGCGAGTTCAACGGAATCCCAGAATACGAACTTTTGATCAAGGCTGCCCGTCTTAACCAAATCAATGTTGTCTCCGAGTACAAGCTCACCCAAGAGGCTGAACACACCTTCTCTCGTCTTTTCGACCTCATCAAGGCTTACAACTTCTGGACTGTTTCCGAGAAGCGTGTCGAGAATGAGGAACGTCGTGTTGTTCTCCAACTTACCGTTGAGCCACTTTCCCGCCAATACATCAACATGACCATTCAAACACCACAACAACAAGTCGAACTCAAAAATGTCCGTATCCCTCGCGTCTTCCTTCCAACCATCGCTCGTCGCGCCATGTACCAACAAGTCTGGGAAAAGACCGGAGCATCCTGCAAGGTTGATCAATCCGAGGTCTCCACCTTTGACAACGTCATCTACCGTGCCCCACTCACTACCTGCTTCTCCCTTGTTGCCAAGGACTGCTCTGAGCAACCAACTTTCGCTATTCTCTCCAAGAAGATGAACAAGAACTCTGATGAACTCATCGTCAAGGTTGTCCGTCGCGAGGAAGAGCTTGTTATCAAGAAGACTGATGATGAATTCGTGGTCAAGGTTGACGGAAAGAAGATCCAGCAATCTGAATTTGAGCAATACGAGTGAGTTAATATGATACCCCTTTTAGATATATGATTGTAATTTCAGAATCGAAGTTCTCGGAGACAACCTCATTGTCATCCGTCTTCCACAAGGAGAAGTCCGTTTCGACGGATACACCATCAAGACCAACGTTCCATCTAATGCCACCAAGAGCCAACTCTGCGGACTCTGCGGAAACAATGACGGAGAGAACGACAACGAATTCACGACCGCTGACAACTACGAGACTGATGATGTTGAGGAGTTCCACCGCTCCTACCTTCTCAAGGACGAGGTTTGTACTGAAAAAAATTTTGATGAGGAAAAGATTTATTGCAGGAGTGCGCAGTTGAGAATGACCGTCTTTCCGAAAAGAAGAACTACCTAAACAAGTGGAACAGAGAAGAGAAGAGACAAGAGTCTCAATACGAGAGCAACAAAGATGACGATGAATCCGAGAACAGTATGTTCTAACTGCTTTCTCACTCTAATTTTAACAACAACTAATTTCAGAGTCTGTCGAGAAGACCCTCATCAAGGAGTTCTCCAACCGTGTCTGTTTCTCCCTTGAGCCAGTCACAGAGTGCCGTCGTGGATTCGAATCCGAGAAGACTACCTCCAAGAAACTCCGCTTTACCTGCATGCCACGCCACAGCAAGAACGCCCGTCGTTTCATGAAGGAGGCCCGTGACCAGACCATCCTCGACTTGGCTGACTTCCCAGTTTCCTACGTTGAGGCTGTCAAGATCCCAACTGCCTGCGTCGTTTATTAATTCATTCAATATCACTTTTTAGACTTTAGAAATTTTTCAATGAATGTTTCGTTTGAACTATATTAGCAAGAATACAACAAGCAGTTTGACTCTATCATCCAAGCTACAGAGAATGGATAGATCCTGTAAATTACTTAAACAAGTACAAACAGGACTCCCCACGCAATAGCTGACATTTCAGAAGTAATACTTTTTCTCTCAATCTTTCTTTTTTTTTAACTCAATCTTTCTGTAGGGACAGAGTAAGTGCGCTTTTGTGAAATAAACGCACATTTGAATTCTAAACAGTATTTATCATAGTTTTCATTCTATTGTGGAAATAGTGTTCCTAATTTTTTATTTTCAAAGATTTCTTTGCCTTTTATCACTAACAAGTTATTTTTCATGCTGGCGGTATTCTTCAGAAACGAGAGAAGAAGTGGAGATTCTGATGAAAAAGAAGATTAATCTTATAATTTTATACAACCTGCTCTCTTGTTCTCTCGCCGTTTACAAAAACCAGAATAAGTTTTTTTTCTCAAATATTGTTCTTGAAGCTAACAAAAATTCCGCAGGCTGTACTATAAGTTTCAGTAGGTCCGCGACGATTGTACGCAATGACAACACCATCCCTTCATGAGTCGACGATGCCGTCCCACGGCTGTTGTAAAGATATAAGACAACCTTTCGTGCCAAAACATCATCTTTATGACCAACCAAAACAATTTCCATATCTAAAAACTACGAAGCACAAAACTAAGAATCCACACCTTTAAATTTGAAACATATAAGAAACTTCAATAGTTCTTTCAGAAAAAATTTCATAACCTTATATTAATTGACCCTTATGTGCTTTTTCAAAAATTAAAATATTTCAAAATGGTCTCCCTGATTTTTGATGCTTTTAATTGGACCTAATAGAACTTTTTGCGGGGAATATGAATACGATTTGAAATGGCTTCTAGACGGATTTTTTGAGAAAAGTGGAAAAACATGAAAATAAAATTTACTTGAACGTTTTCAGGGGTGTCTGGAAAGCTGAAAATTTGTGTAGAGGGTGTCAAAAACACTCCTAACATGTTCCGAAAGTTTCATGAAGTTATCGCAATAATTGAAATTGTTATGAATTTTTGGGTGAAAAGTCAATTATGGTGACATTTTTTTTGTAAATCACTACCATGGGGTACATATGCTGTAATAAAGTTCGAATTGAAACAACTTTTTGCAACTGTGCCAAGAGGAATCCTCATCTTACAGACAACGCCTTTTAAGAAACTTCAATAGTTTTTTCAGTGTTCATCAATAATAAATTGATATTCTTTCATTGAAATTCAAATAAGTTGTTGGAAAGAACTACTGATTACAGCTGACAATTTGAAATAAGGGGTACGCTGGAAGTCGTTAATGGCTCGAGAGGTCTCGAGCCATTAACGACTTCCAGCGTACCCCTTATTTCAAATTGTCAGGAAGAGGCGAGACAGTGTACACGCCCGAAAAGACGCAGACACGCGGGAAATGCGAACAGGTAGAGATGCGCACACCACACAACACACACCGCACACCAAACAACAATAACAAATGTATATTAATTATTCTCGTTTTTTTCTCGAGCAAAGAGAAAAGGGACCAAATGGCTCGTTGGTGAAGGGGCAGTCCGATTGTCAGGGAAAATGTAATGATAAAGACAAAAAACAACGTAGCCTGAAATGATGTAAATCAGGAAGCTAATAACGGAATTTGCACTACTCACTCTCAGTTAAAAATATTATAGTTTTTATTATTCATAAAAATTATCTGAATACACTCAGAACTTGAACAAGAACAACAGATTTCACCATCCCGTCAAGTTTCTATAACGATTTGACGGAGGTGGTCTATTTCTGAAACTTGTTCAAAAGTTGTCAGTTTTCTGTGATAAAAAAATTATGAACAACCATTTCACTATGGAAAGAAAAAATTGAAAAAGACAGGCTTAAAATTCAAATGTGTTTGCATTTCAAGGGAGCGCACTTACTCTGTTTTCCAGAAATAATGAGCGCGTCAGAGAAAAAGGGTATTTCTACTAGAATAAAGTTCGGTGTTGCGTGAGGAGTACAGTTTGTACTTGTTTATTTCATCAACAGGATCCATTCACGTTTTGGAAAGATTGAATCAAACTGCTTGTTGTATACTCTTGGGTTTCTTACTGTCTTACGGTCTTTCCAGCTTTTAGCTGGTAACGAGCTCTTCTCGACTGACTTGCTGCCTTTAAGTTGTTTCTTGACCACTTTGATCTTAGTGCTTATGAGAATGATTTCCAGATTCAGGGTTACATTAGTAGTTTTCTTTTTTACCAAAGCGACGTTGCATCTTCAAACTCAACTTCTGATTTTCCTCTTTCAATATATTATCAGTTTCCTGAACTGTGCCAATGACTGAAGCTGCTCTGCTATTGAAGCCATATCTGCGAACGTTTAAGGAATAGGATCGTCTTTCAACAGATGTTCGCGTATGTAATCATTTGCCTGATTGATAAAATAGTTTATAGAAATATTCGCGGAATTCTTCAGGGAAATCTTTGTATTCTTCTAATTCTCGAATCCTGTGGCGGTTTCGTTTAGAGATAAACCAACAACTTCGTACCATGTGCGAAGGTCTGTATGTTTTTTCATTCAACTGATACTGAAACAGGAACACCTATTGTGCCGACTCAAATGGGGAGGAATCATGCTTTTTAACGAGATTTTTGATACAAGATATTGCTTTGATTCGCCTTTTATTTTGCTTGTATTCACCGGGAAGATTGATTCGCTTAACATTTATTGACATTTCTGTAATTCCAATTAAAAAAAAAGAACAGAATAAAGTTGAAAGTCCATTCACTTGACACATTCCATCATTTTTTCGCAAACTTCGTTGATGAGACTCTGTAAATGTTGAAGATATGTATACATTATACTGGATGCAGTGAGAACAAACCGGGTCTTTGAAGATATCGTTTAATGGTCCTATTAATGAAATAGCAACTGCAAAAGACTGTTTGCAGATGTCATCCTGCTCTTTACAAAAGAAGATGACTGCCCTTTCATTCACTTGTTGAAGTGGGGTTTGAGCAATCTGAAAATCAATTGATAAATAAGAAAAAGAATGACGTAGTGAGTTTAAATGCTTACTTTTAGAAAAATACTCAACACTGTTGAGCACGTCGAGCAAGACCACTCTTTTGGATCGAGTTCCATCCCATTTAACGATCTGAAATGTTCGTTAAAAAATAATAGTGCTAGTAATGACTCACTTCTCTGGACAGATCTGCAAAATGTGGCTACAGCCCACAAGGCGTGGTACATTTTCCTCATATTGTGGTGCGAAAAATTTAGCACCAATCTGTTGCAGAGTCTGTTTCACGATGTCTTTTGTTCTTAGACATGCGTCATCAGTTTCTGGGTGCAATTTCACAGTGACAACGGACTCAAATGCCTAAATGTAGAAACTGTGAATATGCAACTTGAACTCATGTGAGGCAGTCAAAATACATTCCATTTGATAAGGATATAAAACTGATTTTGTGACTGAGATATTAGAAATTAACTCGAAATTTTTTAAAAATTAACTCGAAAAAGATGGAGTCAGTTTAAAAAATGTTCACACCTAAAAACATTTGTTCATGGTTTTTCTCAAACTTGAGTGTACTTCCGGAAAAGCTCTTAACGAGCCGAATTCAAAAGTCCTAGTTTCTGATGGGAAAAATAACGTATATGTACTTAGATCGTCGCGAATTTCATTACCGTTTCCAAATACAAGTCAACAATGTGCAAAAATCTTTAATAGGGCTTACCTCCTCTAAATGCATTCCAATCGAGAGATTCACAGAATCCATAAAAACCAGTAAATAAAATCAATAATTCGAATTTTAAAATAATCAGAAAAAAGGGTTGACAACAGCTCACATAGTCATCTTGGTATACAAATACTAAAGTTAGTGCGGAGCAACTAATCGAGAAAAAAATCAAAGCAGCCAGTTTGGCGTAATGTTTTGTTTGGGCGAAAGCACGCTTCTTTAGCAAACCGAGTGCAGTTTTTGGATTAGGTGTTCATAGTTGCTGCTTTATTTGAACTTTGTAAAAGCGGAAGGTTTGTATTTTTAGCCCTTGCAGGCTTCAAAAAATTATTTTTGTGGGGAGTCGACTGTATATTGAGTGCTTTTTAACGGCGGACCTTCATTCCAATAGAAGTCCTTTATCAAAAATATGAAAATATGACCTCCATCCACATTTTCACAATTTCATATTTGATCATTGTTAGTGGACACTCGCTATGAGTTATGCGCAAGTGGCGGCCGACATTTACCGGGAAGATATCACGTTTTCTACAATCAAGTCGACTGATTGGTGGAAGTTATTCATTAGTTCTGCCCGACAACCCTATCGCGTAATTGTCAATCATAACGTCAATCGTTTCAAATGATTGAAATGAGTGCTCTTGGTAAATGCTTTGTCTGTCTGCGTCTGCTTTGATTTTTTCTCGATTAGTTGCTCCGCACTAACTTTAGTATTTGTATACCAAGATGACTATGTGAGCTGTTGTCAACCCTTTTTTCTGATTATTTTAAAATTCGAATTATTGATTTTATTTACTGGTTTTTATGGATTCTGTGAATCTCTCGATTGGAATGCATTTAGAGGAGGTAAGCCCTATTAAAGATTTTTGCACATTGTTGACTTGTATTTGGAAACGGTAATGAAATTCGCGACGATCTAAGTACATATACGTTATTTTTCCCATCAGAAACTAGGACTTTTGAATTCGGCTCGTTAAGAGCTTTTCCGGAAGTACACTCAAGTTTGAGAAAAACCATGAACAAATGTTTTTAGGTGTGAACATTTTTTAAACTGACTCCATCTTTTTCGAGTTAATTTTTAAAAAATTTCGAGTTAATTTCTAATATCTCAGTCACAAAATCAGTTTTATATCCTTATCAAATGGAATGTATTTTGACTGCCTCACATGAGTTCAAGTTGCATATTCACAGTTTCTACATTTAGGCATTTGAGTCCGTTGTCACTGTGAAATTGCACCCAGAAACTGATGACGCATGTCTAAGAACAAAAGACATCGTGAAACAGACTCTGCAACAGATTGGTGCTAAATTTTTCGCACCACAATATGAGGAAAATGTACCACGCCTTGTGGGCTGTAGCCACATTTTGCAGATCTGTCCAGAGAAGTGAGTCATTACTAGCACTATTATTTTTTAACGAACATTTCAGATCGTTAAATGGGATGGAACTCGATCCAAAAGAGTGGTCTTGCTCGACGTGCTCAACAGTGTTGAGTATTTTTCTAAAAGTAAGCATTTAAACTCACTACGTCATTCTTTTTCTTATTTATCAATTGATTTTCAGATTGCTCAAACCCCACTTCAACAAGTGAATGAAAGGGCAGTCATCTTCTTTTGTAAAGAGCAGGATGACATCTGCAAACAGTCTTTTGCAGTTGCTATTTCATTAATAGGACCATTAAACGATATCTTCAAAGACCCGGTTTGTTCTCACTGCATCCAGTATAATGTATACATATCTTCAACATTTACAGAGTCTCATCAACGAAGTTTGCGAAAAAATGATGGAATGTGTCAAGTGAATGGACTTTCAACTTTATTCTGTTCTTTTTTTTTAATTGGAATTACAGAAATGTCAATAAATGTTAAGCGAATCAATCTTCCCGGTGAATACAAGCAAAATAAAAGGCGAATCAAAGCAATATCTTGTATCAAAAATCTCGTTAAAAAGCATGATTCCTCCCCATTTGAGTCGGCACAATAGGTGTTCCTGTTTCAGTATCAGTTGAATGAAAAAACATACAGACCTTCGCACATGGTACGAAGTTGTTGGTTTATCTCTAAACGAAACCGCCACAGGATTCGAGAATTAGAAGAATACAAAGATTTCCCTGAAGAATTCCGCGAATATTTCTATAAACTATTTTATCAATCAGGCAAATGATTACATACGCGAACATCTGTTGAAAGACGATCCTATTCCTTAAACGTTCGCAGATATGGCTTCAATAGCAGAGCAGCTTCAGTCATTGGCACAGTTCAGGAAACTGATAATATATTGAAAGAGGAAAATCAGAAGTTGAGTTTGAAGATGCAACGTCGCTTTGGTAAAAAAGAAAACTACTAATGTAACCCTGAATCTGGAAATCATTCTCATAAGCACTAAGATCAAAGTGGTCAAGAAACAACTTAAAGGCAGCAAGTCAGTCGAGAAGAGCTCGTTACCAGCTAAAAGCTGGAAAGACCGTAAGACAGTAAGAAACCCAAGAGTATACAACAAGCAGTTTGATTCAATCTTTCCAAAACGTGAATGGATCCTGTTGATGAAATAAACAAGTACAAACTGTACTCCTCACGCAACACCGAACTTTATTCTAGTAGAAATACCCTTTTTCTCTGACGCGCTCATTATTTCTGGAAAACAGAGTAAGTGCGCTCCCTTGAAATGCAAACACATTTGAATTTTAAGCCTGTCTTTTTCAATTTTTTCTTTCCATAGTGAAATGGTTGTTCATAATTTTTTTATCACAGAAAACTGACAACTTTTGAACAAGTTTCAGAAATAGACCACCTCCGTCAAATCGTTATAGAAACTTGACGGGATGGTGAAATCTGTTGTTCTTGTTCAAGTTCTGAGTGTATTCAGATAATTTTTATGAATAATAAAAACTATAATATTTTTAACTGAGAGTGAGTAGTGCAAATTCCGTTATTAGCTTCCTGATTTACATCATTTCAGGCTACGTTGTTTTTTGTCTTTATCATTACATTTTCCCTGACAATCGGACTGCCCCTTCACCAACGAGCCATTTGGTCCCTTTTCTCTTTGCTCGAGAAAAAAACGAGAATAATTAATATACATTTGTTATTGTTGTTTGGTGTGCGGTGTGTGTTGTGTGGTGTGCGCATCTCTACCTGTTCGCATTTCCCGCGTGTCTGCGTCTTTTCGGGCGTGTACACTGTCTCGCCTCTTCCTCTCACCATTGCCTCGCACACCATAGTCCTTTTTTTGCCAGCGTCTTATTTTGGCGGGAATCTCTCGCGAGGACAGTGGTTCGTTCTAGAACACCAGCCCGGATCGGCCATTCGCTATCTCATTTCCTCTTTTGATTGGTCGTATTTTTTTTACTCTCTCGCAACCCCCCCCTCCGCTCCATTCCCTGTTGCAGCTCTGACCCGCTTACTATTCTGTTAGCGATAATGATTTTGGGCCCATCGCCAAAACAAAATTCACTCCTGTATCGGCGTCATTGTTTGCATGTTCCCTTTGTTTTTGAATTTTCCAATCCAAACCTCTCAAATTTCAGGTATATTGTAAATACAGCGATTTGCAAGTTGTGGAAATGGTTATTCTAACCAAGGAACAAAAACAAGAGGCTGCTAACACTGCACTTTGACCTCTCAACTCGAACGGGATGCTTGTAGAGTCTGATTTGTCTGCTCAATTGAGGGAGTATCTTCCAGCAAGATGATCGGATGTTCTTACCGTGGTTGAGAGAATGACTCATCGTGGAGACTGAAAGTGTGACAACGATTCGGGTGATGGTGATGGAGTTTTTCCTGACGATCTTTATTCAAAATGTGCGTCTCAAATGTTTCTTCGAAGTCAATGTTTCTAATTTTCAGAGCTTACCATCTGAACTGATGTCCGCAACAAGCTGCCTTCATCTCCCCGACACCAGTTGTCGTCATGGACTACTGAAGCGCTCAGAAAGTACAGCTCTTCTAGAAACACAATGGTTTCTGGCGATGTTTCAAAATGGAATTCGTCCGACCACAGTGTCTATCAAGGTTAGTGAAAACAAAAGTTGTTCGACATCTCTAAACAGAGAACATCCATATTCAGTAGAACATTTCCTGTTCCGATTGAGCTCTCTATGTCGGTCGAGACATTAGAGCATTTGTATTCGGCTCATGGATAGTCAGTCGAAAATGTTATGCTTTGTGTAAAACAAGAAAAGAGCTCTATTATAGTAGCTAGTTCCTTTTTTGTACGAACCACAAAATTTTGAAGAGATAGAGCAGCCTAGGCTACCGTAGTTCTCTCAAACAATACTTGTAATTTTCAGAAACCTGTGAAGAACACAAGAAACATTCCTTGTACCCGAAACCTTTCGGAGATCCGTTGAGACTCGAACAAATCGTGGCTGAAGGAGCGAAAAGGAGGGATCTTCCATGAAAACTCTACCCGATCACCTGAAGGAGTTCACTGGAAGAAAGAAAGACGAAAAACGTGAGTAAAAAAATGATTGAAAAAGCCGGGAGTTCAGACAATTTGTTCATTTCTTTCACACTGAAAAAGATTGTGTTGATATACGACGAATAGACTGAATCTTGCACCACTCTGCTAACTAAACTAGCTAAAAAATAACATTTCGCTAAGCTGATTCAGTATAATTTCAGGTTCCTTCCTCTACTCTGCCGAATGAAATCATCACGACGAAACTCTGCTCAAGTCAGGGCTGATGCAAACCTTGATGTCGATCCACGTGATGAATACTGTAATGAGGTCAATATGTACTCCTCCGAATATCTGTTCGCTGTGTCGATTGGTATGATTCTCCAAAAAATACGAGGATACTGGATTGGAGTCAGATGGATCTGTTCATACAAAGACATCAGAGGTCCCTTCCAATACCTTTACATCGGTTTCAACTTCATCTATTCCTACGAAGCTTCCAATAAATCAAGGAATCCGTTATCAAGTTCCTGCATCGCAGCCAAAATCTCCTGTCAAGCTCGCTAACATGGAATGTATTTTGACTGCCCCCCCTAAAGTATCAATTTTTTTTGCTCATTCGATGAGTTTCACGAAGACAAAGTGACCCATAAAGGGTTTTCCTGTGACGTGACCTTGTTTTTGAAAAATTGAGATTTTTCAAAAAATGCGATTTTTTTCGAAATTTTTTATTTATCTTTTTTTTAATCATTTTCCCGGGTTGGTCAAAAAATGAGTTGTAAACATAATTGTAGGAAATTTTATGTAGTTTTTGATAAAAATATGAAAAATATGAAAAAAAAATTTTTGGTCCTGAAAAAGTTGAAAATGTGACACCCTCCAAAAAAAAATTTTTTTCGTTAAGAATAACGGGGGTTTTGAAAGTGCAGTAAGAATGTACAACTTATTTGGATTATTTTTCTCTTTTAACATTATATGTATGCTGATCATTTCACATTTGTTCCCCGGCATGATTTGTTTTGTTCTTAATCATGAGTTCCACTACATTTGCAATCGTATGCGCCCTTTTAACATTACATGTATGCTGATCATTTCACATTTGTTCTCCGGCCTGATTCGTTCTGTTCTTAATCATGAGTTCCACTACATTTTCAATCAAATGCGCCCTTATAACATTATATGTATGCTGATCATTTCACATTTGTTCTCCGGCCTGATTTGTTCTGTTCTTAATCATGAGTTCCACTACATTTTCAATCAAATGCGCCCTTATAACATTATATGTATGCTGATCATTTCACATTTGTTCTCCGGCCTGATTTGTTCTGTTCTTAATCATGAGTTCCACTACATTTTCAATCAAATGCGCCCTTATAACATTATATGTATGCTGATCATTTCACATTTGTTCTCCGGCCTGATTTGTTCTGTTCTTAATCATGAGTTCCACTACATTTTTCAAGTTTTTCGGCAACCCACCCATTAGTTTTTATCACCAATATATTCTTCCGTTTTCTCCATTATCATACTTTTTCCCCGGTTCTCGAATAAAACACTTGTTTTTCTCTAGAATACAATGAAAACAAATTGAAGAACGTGTTTAATTTCAACAAAAATAATTTGCACAATGAGATGATCTTCTTCAGGTTACTTTCTCACAGTTGGTGGCGGTGGCGATAAATTGGCATTCTCATTGTCAACATTTCATTTCGGTAACTGGCGGTGAAAACAAACATAACAGGAGCATGAGAAAATGGCTCCGAGACATTTCGCAACTAACGAACGTTTTGCAACTGCGACATTTTGCAACTACGATGTTTCTCCACTATAAAACTAACTGTAGTTTAACCTAGTTTTGTCAAAAAACGGTACTTTCTTCTATTTCATTTTTTTCTTTTATTTAATTGTTTTCAAGCATGTTCAGAGGTTCTTTGCTGCACTCTTTAGCTTCAAATAAGTTTAATGTGCAAATGCGATGTGGTTGCGAAACGTCGTGGCAAAAATCTTGGCAAAATTTGGTGGCAAAATATCTTAGTTGCGAAGTACCGTAGTTGCGAAACATACGTTAGCTGCGAAATGTCTCGTGACCAGACCATCCTTGACTTGGCTGACTTCCCAGTTTCCTACGTTGAGGCTGTCAAGGTCCCAACTTCCTGCGTCGCTTTTCAATTTCTTCAATATCACTTCTTAGATTTCATAAATTTTCTAATGCATTTTTCATTTAAACTACGGTTATCAGGAACACAACAAGCATTTTGATTCAATCATCCAAGACACAGATCCTGTGGATTTGTTCAGCAAGTGCAAACTGTACTCCTCATGCAATAACTGACTTTGTTTCAGTAGAAATAACCTTTTTTAACCCACTCAATCTTTCTGTAGGGACAGAGTAAAGGCGCTCCCTTGAAATGTATGCACAATTTCAGGAATGCGTTTATCATTGTTTTTAGACCACTGTTTTATTGTGTTAGTTTGAAAAAGTTCCTACAACTTCTCATTTGTTACGATTTTTATTTTTCAATTGCTACCACATATGTGTTATTTTGTTTGCTTTTCAAAAATAACCTTATTTTCGAGGTCAAAATTCGAATATAACTCACAGATCTTTCTAGAGACGGACAAGAATACAGCAAATTATAAAAAACTAACAACTTTTGATCATGTAACCGGGAAAGAGCACATCCGTCAAGACATTTTTGGGACCTTGACTGGAAGTGAAATCTGTTGATTCTGAAAGTGAAGACACATTGTTTGGTACATTTTTTGACTAATTTGGAGCATTTTTTGATGAGTTATAACGATTTTCCCGAGAGCGATACTTTTTCCTTCTGGAGCTGTGGCACGGTGCTCAGAACGTAAAATCCCGATTCAACATAATTTTCTGTTTATTTGAGTGTTTTCCAACATTTTGACATCAAAAACTCAAAAACTCCAAAAGAAAAATAAAACGTTTTTTTTCGAATTTTAAAATCACGATCTGGAAAAATCGATTATTGAAAAAAATCAGAACTGTATTTTTTTCAAAAAACTTGTTTTCATGTTACCGGATATTTCCGCTATCTTTCAAAAAAAAGTTTATTCAAAACGAACACGATTCAGCTGAGTTACAAATGAAAGTATGCAGGTGTACTCACCTATGATCGCTACTGTATATTTGTAGAGACTTTGGCTAAAATTGAAAATTTTGAGATGGAAATTTGAGGAACAAAGAAAACGGATATAGTGTATGAATTCATTCAAATAAATTTTGATATACATAATAAGAGACAATCAATGAAAACAGTGAATGGACACTGTTTTTATAAAATCAACATCAAAATTTTCATTCAATCCCAACATTTTCCATCGTTCTCCCGCATTTTGTGAATTACATCCGCAATCCTTCCAGCTATCTCCCTCCATTCTTCTATCATGATGTTAACTAATTTTCGATCGTTCTTCGTTCCTTTAGACTTTTCTTCAAATCTCCGTCTAAAAATGTTGCGAATCGAGGGTAGCCTCTTATCCAAATAATCAACCGCTATATTGATATTCTTCTCGAAGAAGAAAAGACTGTCGAGACTTTGAATAGGAGTGGTCGGTTCAATTAGGTTGTAATAGTCCTCTAAACTTGATGCTGATTCCAGTTCCTGTTTAGTAGGTTCCTCATACTTATAATGTGTCCATGGGCGAACAGGCCCAAAAGCGAGTGCCTTCCGTAACTCAGCAAGGCCAATAGTTACCACACTATATTCGAGCAGAGTACTAGAAAACAAGCGTGCGTAGGTATGTTTTATGAAGTCTCCTGATAGCAGTTCGTAGTCTCTTGAGCTGAAGCATGTTGTAGAGATTTTGGAATATTCGTCTTCAAAAGAAAAGGAGGTGGAAGTTGTTGAGGTGTTGAAACTTTCTGGAAAAATACGTTGGTAGGAGAAGTTCACTGCTAATGATTAACCTGCATGCAGTCTGATGGCTAGGCAGAAATAGATGAGGAGTATAGTCGTCATGAAATAACCTGAATATATTCTGCGTTTTTCATTGAATGGAAGCGAAAAAAGTGGAAATTGAGAAAAGAACTGTGCTTGAAGAAGGACTTTGGTAGTTCGGAAAAACAATTTTAACAAAATCACGGGCTAAATTTTTGACCGAAAATCAATTTTTGGCAGAATACAGTGCTAAAAAGAATGACTGAGAATTGGTAAAAACAACAAACTGAGTATGTTTCGACTACATGAAATTGTTTTCCAAGACAAAATATTTCTAAAAATCCACTGAAAAATCAGTTTTTAAATATAACAAGACCGAGAAAGCGTGTAGAAAGAAGGAAAAGATCACGGAAACAATCACGAAATCGATTACACTTCGACCCGATTTTGTCCGGCAAGACGGTTCCGGATTTCTACGCAGTCAAACGCTCTTCCGATACGATAATTTTTCTATATATTTCCCGACTGTGACAGAAACCTACACCGTCGGACCATTCTCGAGAAGTACATGCCGGAGTCAAGGGAGCGCGCTGGCATCACCCCTCATTTTTCTTCATTTTTTCGGCAATTTTTTTCCAAATAGTGAAAATGATGAATCTGAACAATTTTTCGCGGTTTTTTCAAAAAAAATCCTCTTATGTATGAAACGCTTGTGGCATTTGCCCAAGTCTCAATGTCGGCAATTTCTGAGAAATGAGAAACGGGTGATGGCGGAGTCAGGCAGAGTTTCGAATTGGGAAGGGGATAGGAAGATATTAATTTCGGTAACAATTACATTCCAAACGGGGAGAATGACGGGGAAAAAGTTTGCTGGTTTATCAATGATTTAGAGAGGAAAAATTTACATATCGAAAAGCGTTGGACGGAACTATTCCATTAGTAGGAATATAACTATTCCATTAGTAGGAAGATGACAAGAAGAGGGAGAAAAAGGCATGATTTGATTGACCTATTTCTCGCTCACAACAGACACGATTTTACAAGTGATAGTCTTCCTCTGTCGCACTCTAAACACGCTCGACGGATCAACTTTGTTTCGACCTTGTCGGGATTTTGAGCAAATTTGCCTGAAAAAAATCAACATTAGTAAAAACATACGAAATTAAAATGACTTACCCCAGGCAGAATTCAAAAACAGTTTCGCAAGGCTCCTAATGGCTTTGTTGACTTTGATTTTTGTTCGATCCAACTGAACACCATCCATTTCCCAAATTTTCTTGAAGTAGGCATCCTTCTCATCATCAGTCATATCAGGTCTTGGCCAGCCACTACTCTCAGGTTTCATCTTGAGGAGAGGCTTGATATAGTCCGCAAAAAATCCTCCAGCTACCCATCTATCCCAGTGCCAAATTTCGTGGTATTTCAAAACTTTGTACCCCTTGCTGATGGCATAATTCAGTTCGTCGGTACACCAAACACCTGTCAGGTACCGCTCAGAAACCTTTGTGGGTGTCCAAGGACTACTAATGTTCTGGCTCTCTCCACAAGTCCGACACAACACAAACATTAGTTTTTGGCTAATCTTCTGAGGAAGAATCCCGATTTCAGCATTGTTATCCGGAAAAACATCACAATGTACAAGTCCACGATATGTGAGAGGTTCTCCGAGTTTTGGAAATACAGAGTAAGACGTACAACAAATTCCGAAGAATCAGATGCAAGTCTTAGCTAAAAATCAATGAGAGAACACACAAATGAGAGATAAACGGCGAATTCAAGACAGAAAATCAAGCGAACGATGTCAAAAACACTTTTGACACAGCGAGAAACCTGAAATCGCGCACAAAGACTCAAAACACAGCTTTTTGAAGGAATAACCTATTTATTCCACGCCAAATGGCTAAAATTCAATAATCTAAATTAATAAAACATACAAAAGGTTGACATCAACCCAAAATCAGAGGTAAAACTAACAAAAACGGCTCAGAGAGCCAAAAACTAGAGAAGGAATCTCTTCTCTCTGATGACTTAACAAAAACCCCACAACCGCGTCAAGGCACGAGTTTCGCGCTAACTTTCTCAGAGGCGCATCTCGAGTGTCATAGACTTTCGCGAGGGAAATTCAAATTGTCTTTTTCTTAAAAGAAAAGACTGATATTGACAGAAATTCCGGTGAAACACCGGACAACAGCACTTATTATTTGAGGATTACCAAAGGGATAAGCAGTACCTCCAGCATTGAGATATGGGTAGAGACTTGTGAAATCCAAATAGTTGAGAAGTGAAGTCGTCGTAGCTTGTGTAATTGATCGGAACGCTTGAGTCCTTCCACCATAGAGAGCCTCACGAGGGATGAGTCGATGAGTATATCGGCAAAGTTTGAAGAATTTGTGCATCTCTGTGTCATTAGCCATTTCCTTCCTAATTTCACACTTCCACTTGGTATGGACCGTGTAGCCTTCAGCACGAAGTTCCTTCTCTCGTCGTAGTGTCTCAGCAAGCAAACTTCCCATTCTTCTGTTTTTGTTTACAGGAGAAAACTTTTCCCCAATGGGGTGACACTTTGAACATCCATGATACAGACAACCGTATATTTCATAAATTTCACGAGTCTCTGGGTTGTAGGCATCCAAATAGTATTTACGTCCATTCGCATCGATGCAGTGTTCACCTCCACGGAGCTTGTACTTTAACTTTAGACCAGGATTCTTCTTCTCAAGCCACTGGATGTACTTCAAAGCAAGGACCGAGTTGTTGCCACCGCCATATCCCTCCCCTCCTCCTGCTTAATGTATTCGTGTTTGAGCACAAACATTACATAGGAGGCAAGAGTACACCCTTAGATAATAATTAGTATTGAAAAATGTACTGACACAACATGAGAAGCACCCCTGTGCACACACGTATGTCTACGGTGGGACCATCCAGGTAGTAAAGGAGGAAATTACCATCTTTTTCTCGAAAAAGTAGTGATTTTTCACATTTTTACAAATTGTGTACAATTCATTTACTAATTGTACACATTTAGTTTTCAATTTTGAACATTTAGTTGACAAATTGCGCACAATTGATTTGCAGTTGGACACTCTCCATAAAACTTTGATATCTTTGGGGTAGGGGATAGGTATATGTGTGCATAGAGGGGCCCCCGTGTGTGCATAGATGGACCCCGTGTGTCAGGGGGGGGGGTATATGCGGTAAAATTGTGCTTTTTTTCATAGAAAACTAGGTATTTCGGTAAAAAGCACAAAAGAATAAGTGGATTTTTGTAGTTTGAGGGTGGGTATATGGCTGTGTGTAGTAGGGTACTCAGGTGTTAGGTATGGTTATGTGTATGCATTCTCATCATTTCTCTTCTGGTTCAGACTCATCTTAGCTACATTCTGAGTCACTTCAAACTTCCGATTCCTCTTCCTCTTCCTCAGTCTCTCCGGCAAATTGGTGGTCATTATCCTCCTCCTCATCGTCGCCGTCCTTATAACTGAATATGATCGGCTCTCTGCAGTTTTGACACCCAGATATACCACGACACTCGTTGCAGAACATGTGAGCCACAATCATGTTGGGCATGTGTTTCGGTCCACGGCAAGGGTCATCTGAAAAATTGGAAAATTAAGTAATTATAGGTGAAAATCATGGACTTACCACTATATTCTCCCGATTTCACTACAACACACTCGGCATCGTAAACGATTATAATCCCTTTTTCCTGTTTCTCTCTCTTCTCCTTTTTTCCATCCTCGGTAGGCATTGGATGACTGCACTCGTGCTCCTTCTCTTTTTTGGCTTTACAAACCGTACAAAAATGTGTCGTCCAACAGACATGTGGTAACTTTCGATATTCTGCACCGGGAAAACCGCATTTTACGAACTATTGAGTTTTCAAATTTTGGCCACAGGAACCTGAAAAGATGACCAAAAATAATATGTCAGAAAATAGATAGGTTATCACAGAAAGTTTTTTGAAGTGATGCCTCGACGTTCAGCTGGCTCCCAAAAAAATTCCACAACACGAAAATTGAATTTTCTTTCAAAACCTATTAGAGTATGTCAAGAACTACTAGAAACAGTGAAAAAACGATGCGAGTCTGACCTACAACGATCTCAACGTGACATTTTTCTGTTTGAAGCAAAAGTTTTTTCACTTTTCTGAGAGAACTAAACCTTTGGGTGAAGCGAAAGTGAGTTCATTGAATTCTACGTACTTGATTACATGGGAGTCAAAAGTTTTCGTTCTGTTTTAGCGTTCTGGGCTTTCAGGGCAGACCGTCAAACATTTCAATACCCTCCCTATGACGCCCCAAGAGAAGAAAATGAAAAACTCCGCCCACGTTCATTGCGGTCCCTAGACATAGTGTATGAATTCATTCAAATAAATTTTGATATACATAATAAGAGACAATCAATGAAAACAGTGAATGAATACGGTTTTTAAAAAATCAATATCAATATCAATTTCATTCAATCCCAACATTTTCCATCGTTCTCCCGCATTTTGTGAATTACAGGGTACGGCATAAATAGTGATATGAATGTTTGGGTCAGCCCTGGTTCAGGCACAGAACTCGGAACGCATCCAAATATATATTTTATTATCAGTTTCAATCAGTTTTTCAAGCTCTCAAAATAAAAATTGTAATTTTCATTTTTACGGGGGTGGCAACACTTTTTCTTCAGCCAGCTCTAGCATTGACTGTATCAATGTGTCTGGGAAGCTTCTTTGTGAGTTTCAAGAAGGTGAGAGTGCCTCAAATGTAGGTCTTCAGAAAATAAAATGTAGGGAGTGTATTGCCACATTCAAGACCTTCTTGGAAAATATATTTACAGTATTTGTTCCGGTTCGGTCCTGGAGATAGTCTAGAAAATAGAGGATCAGGTCTAATTTGGACCGGAGCGTGACAAAAGTAGTCTACGGCCTTCGTATTTCAACAAAAATAGCTAAATGAAATATGAAATTGAAGCGGAATACTTTTTTATTATATTCTCAAAAAATCACCGCCCTAGTGAAAAAACTCAGGATTTTGTGAACGTTGATAGCTCAAGAGGTCCTCCTTGGCACGCACGAAATCACCTATTTGATCCCAATGTTTACTCATGAATATTACTGACCATAAAAACCGACCAGAACATTAAAACAAAACGAATGTTGCAATACACTTTTGGAGATTTGGATAGAACAGAAAATGTTTCGATGAGACTTGAGATCCACCTTCTATCCCGGTTTTGGTCGGAAGCTACTCGTTTGGCTACACTTTTAAAATTTTAGTCCATCCCGGAATCAAAATCAATCCGAAACCCTATTTCAAAGTTGAAATTTATTGCTAGGCCTGTTTTATTCGCGAAAATAAGTTCTGGACATTCTAGAAAATCGAAGCGCCGCGCCACCGCTCCAAGACTTCCTAACAGTCATTCAGAGACGATTTTCTGGAGGTCACCGGGCTGTCGAAATGGATGCCTATCTCGCCAAAACGCGATTTTATCAAATTTTCAGAGTAACAATATCAGATCCAGAGAGTTTCTTAACAAAAAAAATTTAGTTCTAATTCTCTGAACTGTTTTCTGTATAAGTACTGGGACGCTGAAGTCGTCAACTACCTCCGTGCCTAAGTCATAATTACCCGGAGAGATTGGGAGCTGTAGTTCAGTAGGAAGGAGGACGGATCAAAAAGCATTGTTGAATATCTTTTCTGTAGGGACTGAATAAGTTTTTGTCAAAAGGAAAAGATGTTTGGACGTTTTTGAAAAAAGTTATAACGTTTTTTGCGTATATCGCTATTTATGCCCCACCCTGTACATCCGCAATCCTTCCAGCTATCTCCCTCCATTCTTCTATTATGATGTTAACTAATTTTCGATCGTTCTTCGTTCCTTTAGACTTTTTTTCAAATCTCCGTCTAAAAATGTTGCGAATCGAGGGTAGCCTCTTATCCAAATAATCAACCGCTATATTAATATTCTTCTCGAAGAAGAAAAGACTGTCGAGACTTTGAATAGGAGTGGTCGGTTCAATTAGGTTGTAATAGTCCTCTAAACTTGATGCTGATTCCAGTTCCTGTTTAGTAGGTTCCTCATACTTATAATGTGTCCATGGGCGAACAGGCCCAAAAGCGAGTGCCTTCCGTAACTCAGCAAGGCCAATAGTTACCACACTATATTCGAGCACAGTACTAGAAAACAAGCGTGCGTAGGTATGTTTTATGAAGTCTCCTGATAGCAGTTCGTAGTCTCTTGAGCTGAAGCAAGTTGTGGAGATTTTCGAGTATTCGTCTTCGAAAGAAAAGGAGGTGGAAGTTGTTGAAGTGTTGAAACTTTCTGGAAAAATACGTTGGTAGGAGAAGTTCACTGCTAATGATTAACCTGCATGCAGTCTGATGGCTAGGCAGAAATAGATGAGGAGTATAGTCGTCATGAAATAACCTGAATATATTCTGCGTTTTTCATTGAATGGAAGCGAAAAAAGTGGAAGTCCTATAACTTCGGAGAGAGTGAATATTTTCGGAAAAAAATTTGGGAATGTACTTCCATTCACCTGAAGGACAGGCCAGGATTAAAATTTTAATGAAAAATTGAGTTTGAAAAAAATGTTGCGGTCTCTAACTATGTCCGTTCTTTTCGTTCCTCTAATTTGCATCTCAAAATTGTCGATTTCAGCCAAAGTCTCTACAAATATACCTAAGGCCTTTGTTATTTAAGTTTCCGTCACGGTGGTTTTTCCCTATTTTTCACGGAGACAAATTTGCACATAGAAAAAAGGGCGAGCTGAGGAAAAAAAGAATTGCACGATCGATGTTTATTGAGAGCGTTGGTAGAAACCTGATACTTGACTGTTGACTGAAACCGTCCGAACTCCTGTAAAAATGATCCTTATGTCGATTTTCAGATCAAACAAGCTGTTTTGACTCAAATTCTGTGAAGCCCTGGCTTCAACGTGAGTGAAAACTGATTTCAAAACGACAAGATAACACCTATCACCGGAAGAAGGTCGCGTTTGGGCGCTAAGTATACGGTTAATCAGAGTAGAATCGATAAGGTGTGTTACAGCGTTGAAGAATTTTTCGCTAAAGGAATCTGAGAGGAAGCTTGTGCGCTAGTTTAGATGATGGGGGAGGCGAATAAATGACGGAGCAGCAGGGCTGGGCATTGTTTGAGAAGTCAAATAAATTGCTTGACCAAATATTGCTTGAAATTTTTTTCCAAACAATTTATTTGATCAAATAATATTTGAATTTCTTTTTCAAATAATTTATTTGACCAAACATTGTTTGAAATTTTTTCTCAAATAATCAAATAATTTCAAATAATTTCAAACAACTGAAAAAACACTTTTATCGTCAACAAGAGCACTAAAAAGAACAAAAAACCAGTAAACCAATTTTTAAAATACGTAGAAACCAATGAAAAATACTTTTTTTTGCAAAATGTTCCGTCCTGAAGACTTTCTCAAGCTGGAATTAATTATTTTACCTAACATTTTGGCAGTTTGGATTAAAAACCTATCATACATGATACACAGAAATAGATTTCAAATTATTTGAAAAGTTTCAAATAATTTGGTCAAATAATTTTATTTGATATGAATTTGTCAAACATTATTTGGTCAAACAATGTGTTTGAAAAAAAAGTTCAAATAATTATTTGAAACAATTTATTTGACTTTTACCTCAAATTTCAAATAATTCAAATAATCCAACAAATAATTTGCCCAGCCCTGCGGAGCAGTATTCAACTAGAGGGAGAACGTAAGTTTTGAACAGGAAGATATAAAATTGGGGAGAGTTGGATTTGAAAGATTTTAGTAGTTGTTTTGAACGGAGTAAGGCGAGAGCAACAACCCGTACCGTAATCCTACCGTAACCGGCTGAATTTGTTTTTGGTGTCATACTGAGGGGTCAAAGTTTTTACCACCCCAGACCGACTGATCTCCCCTGGTTTGGTTTGGAATCCTTGTGGGGTCCAAAAAATTGAAGCGCTCGGAGGTTCATTGATGTATCCCCAGACATCTCTTGAAACGGTTGAAACATAGCCAGAATTGTCCGAAAAGTTGTGTGAGTACTACTCTAGTTCTAAAAAACTCAAATCAGAAATGTTTTTAATTTTCGTCACCCAGCCATTTTTTACCATGGAGGGGGGTACGTTCAAATGCATCAAATTCGTCACTTTTTGGCGCATAACTCGGCTAGACACCCAAATCTGGGGAAAGTCTCTATGTTTTCAGATAGGCAACACAAATATGTATCTAATAATCATAAATTTACTTTGGACCGCAGTACTTCGACCAACCGAAAAATCCAAAAAACATGAAAAAATCGACAAAGTTTTCAAAAAAGTGATTTTTTCTATATGATGCTGGGGAGCTAGAAAAAAGTGTGAATTTTATAAAATGCACAAAATGAGGCTGGTAATTTATTTTTGAAAGTATTTTGTTCCTATCTTTCGAAAGAAAAATGTTCATTTTTCAACTTCAGTCGATCGTTTCGGTAGGTAAAAGGGGGCGGAGCCTAATTTGGTATGGTATAAAATTTTTAGAATTTCTAGGGTACTAACATAATAAAATATCAGCCGAAACGGATCAACTTGGTGCATGTGTAACATGGCCTGGTGGCCTATACTCGAGGCAGTTAGAGATTGTCTCTTAAATCATTATAAAAACTTGACTGGGGGCGGCGTACTCTGTCCTCCAGAAATAATGAGCGCGTCAGAGAAAAAAAGGTAGTTCTACTAGAATGAAGTTCGGTATTGCGTGAAGAGTACAGTTTGTACTTGTTTAATTCACCAACAGGATCTATCCACGTTTTATGCCTAGGTAGAATGAATCAAACTGCTTGTTGTGTACCTGATAACAATAGTTTTATTGAAAAATTCATAAGAAAATTTATGAAATCTGAGAAGTGATATAGAAGAAATTGATAAGCGATGCAGGAAGTTGGGATCATGAAAGCCCCAATGCAATATTCTGGGAAGTCTGAATTACTTTTGAAGGCGCCAAAAATGCAATCATTTCTACTATCAGGTTGGTGCATAATTTTTTGCAATTTTTGGATGAAACTTTGATTCAATTCTTTTGAATTCCAAGAGAGCTTCAGAATTGAAAATACTGTTTATCCGTACCGATGGTCTTCTGGCAACATTTTGGTAGCTTTCTGATTCTTTCCGCCTAGTGCACCCATTCGAGATCATTTGAATAAGAAACTTGCTTCTTTTTGATATCCCCTTTCTATTCGGATTTTTCCCGTTTAATTGACGTCGGAGTAAGGCAAAATATCTTAAATTAACGAGAGTAAAATTGGAAAAGTACGTTAAACAAAAGAGAATTGTTCAACCAGATGGAAACGGTTTGTTGTGGGTTACTTTCGCAACACTTAAAAAAGTGTTGTCATGCCAAAAATGTTTTTGTGTTATATCTCCCCGTCCTGGAGTCACAGGGTTTTGAGTTTGTTGAAACAAGAAACGTAAAAATCTGATGTTTCTTCCCTGTTTTCGCTCGGGAGTTCCCACCACTCCACCCAGAGCACTGAGTCCGAGATTCAAAAAACCTCTTTTTCAAGTTTGAGAACATCCAGAGCGCGCAAATCTTAGTCCGCACATTGTACTTTTCTCACATCGTTAGAGTAACAACTCCACTACTTATTGCTGATAAATAAATAACCCGGTCATTAGTGTGTTGGGTAGAAATGTTAGAAGAGCCAGCTTAGGCTCTTGTGATGAGTTATCTCATATCGCATCAAAACGTGTGGTATATAACGACGAACTTTTCTCACTCTTAAAAGGATTTCAATTTACGAGCTATGGTTACATAAATTGCCCTCATTGTAATTGACAACCTATGGGTAGTTTGATACAGAACCGCTATTACGATTCCCTGCTATAACTTCAAATCTAGCTCTGATTGTTGAAGAAGAAGAGCTTTTTCAGTCAGATCCAAGTTTTTTGTTTCAAATCTTTTGAATCAAAATGTACTTGAATTTGAACAAGGAGACCTTGGTTAACATAGTTCAGCAACTTCCTTCTGAATGACATGATTTTTAAACCAGAAACGAATCAAAACAAAAAATCTTTCAAAAACGCAAAAAATGGAGAGTAAATCAGAACTCCGTTCTCGGTGGGAAAAAGAGCGAGAAGTAAAACTTTGAAACAGTAACAAGTACTCAAGTAGTTCTACCAATCACAAAAACAACCACATCGAACAACAACTTCTGTGCCGAGAAATCAAAACAATAACCGGCAAGCTCAAAAATTGCAGAAAATTATGCACCAACCTAATACTTAAGATGCAAATCAGAGAAAGCCTTATTTTATACGGATCGGCGACATTTCGCAACTAAAATGTTTCGCAACTAAGATATTTTGCCACCAGTCATTTCGCAACTGCAACGTTTTGCAACTACGACGTTTTGCAATCACGATGTTTCGCAACCACATCGCATTTACACATTGAAGTTATTTTTTGCCGACTAATAGAATAGTTCTGTTTGTCCGTCCGACGCTTTTCCCTGAATATCTTCATCCTCTCTGAACCGTTTCAAGAGATGTCTGGGGATACATCAATGAACCTCCGAGCGCTTCAATTTTTGGAGCCCGGGCACAAGGATTCCAAACCAAACTAGGGGAGATCAGTCTGGGGTGGTAAAAACTTCGACCCCTGAGTATGACACCCAAAAAAAATTGAGCCGGTTACGGTAGGATTACGATACGGGTTGTTGCTCTCGCCTTACTCCGTTCAAAACAACTACTAAATTCTTTCAAATCCAACTCTCCCCAATTTTATATCTTCCTGTTCAAAATTTACGTTCTCCCTCTAGTTGAATACTGCTCCGTCACTTTTTCGCCTCCCCCATCATCTAAACTAGCGCACAAGCTTGAAACTCCTCTCAGATTCCTTTCGCGAAAAATTCTTCAACGCTATAACACACTTTATCGATTCTACTCTGATTAACCGCATACTTAGCGCCCAAACGCGACCTTCTTCCGGTGATAGGTGTTATCTTGTCGTTTTGAAATCAGTTTTCACTAGTTTTCACGAACAACGCTTTGTTATCATCAAGACAACGTTCCGGACAACGCTTTGTTACCATCAAGGTCAGCGATATCAAGGATCAGCAACCCAACACTCGCGAGCCGGGAGCAACACTCGCGAGCCGGCGCCACTGTTGTGTCTCGTGCTAATAGAGAACACTTTGTAATAATCACTGCTTTATTCAGTGATTCAGAATAATAGAGAAAGGGGGCAAGGGGGTACAATATCTCCGAAACAGTCACGTTCCGGAGCCAGGTATAAAACTACAACTGAATATATAACGAGAGGAAAAAGGATGACAATTCCTCTTCGCGGGCAACTGTGGGAATACGAGGGAAAACGGGTAGATCAAAAAGGTAGATCAAAAATAATATAAATCTTTGTGACTAAATAAACAACGTCACAACACCCAAGTTTGAGATAAATCGTTCGTATTGAATCCTGACTTGGTACCACACTACATCTTCTCTCCCATCGTTCACTCCGGATTTGGACAATCTCTGCAATTCGGACAATCAGTGACAACTTCTGTCACTTCCCCCATCTCCCGCGAAACCAGCCCATTGGTTTCGCACACATCTCCAGTCTCAAAGTCCGTCACAGTTCAGAGCCCACTGCCCGTGTGCATACATTCCATGTAAGTATTGACACTTGTGTTTCACTCCTGGACCATGATCTATGTAGATGTTCACAACTAAATTTTATTTTGTTATCCAACACAATACATATTGGAAATTGGTTTTCTCACAAAAAATTCAATGTTTAATTCCGTGGTCAAGAGCCATGTCATCAAAAGTAGAGTCTCCACGCAATCAAACATCGAACTTTTTTGTGAGAAAACCTATTCACAATGTTGTGCTGTGTTTTGAAACAAAATGAAGTTCAGTTGTACGCATTGAGATCCTGGACCTAAAATAAAACACAAGACTCAATACTTAATAGCCACCTTGTAATTACTTTCTCATAAGTGACCCACTAAAACCATAGTAAATGTCTTCAATCGTGACGCACAGCAAAAATGTTAATTTTAAAAAAATGTTAATACCAATGTTAATTTTTGAAAGATATTCACACTTCAGGCTATTACAACTCAGCTAAATCTCCTAATTCTTCTAATTCTCGGATTCTGTTCGCGGTTTCCTTCAGAGATAAACGAACAACTTCGTACCATGGGCGAAGGTCTATATGTTTTTTCATTCGATTGATAATGAAACAGGAACACCATTTTTCACGACTCGAATAGGGCGGAATCATGCTTTTTAACGAGATTTTTGATACAAGATATTTCTTTGATTCGCCTTTGATTTTGCGTGTATTCACCGGGAACATTGACTCGATTAACATTTATTGATATTTAGGTAATTCCAATTGAAAAAAATTGAATTAAGTTGGAAGTCCACTTTTCACTTGATACACGTTAACATTGTTTCGCAGACTGAGTTGATCTGATTCTGTAAATTGAGAAGGTATATATTATACTGGATGCAGTGAGAACAAACCGGGTTTTCGAAAATATCATGAAGTGGTCCGATCAATGATATTGCTACAGCGAATGATTGTTTGCACATTTCATCATTTTCTTTACAAAAGAACGTGGCTGCCTTTTGATTTATTTGTTGGATAGGTTTTCGAGCGATCTGTAAATCAATTGATAAATAAGAAAAAAATGACGTAGGGAGTTTTTAAATTTAAAATTTAAAAAATTCTTACTTTTAGAAAAATACTCAAGACGGTTGTGCAGGTCTTGCATGACCATTCGCTTGCCATTAATGTCTTACCATCGGCTGTTCTGAAATGTTCGTTAAAAAAGTAATAGTGCTAGTAATGACTCACTTGTCAGGGCATATTTTAAAAATATGGGAACAGCCAACATGTCGTGCTTCATTTTTTTTATGATTTGGTGGGAAATATTCCTCAATTAACGCTTTCGCAGCTGTTATCACAATATCTTTGTTTTCCTGACATGAGTAATCAGTTGTTTGGTTCAAACGGCAGAGAAAATACCACAGAGAATCGACACTTTGGACAAATGGCAAAAGTAACTAAACGTAGAAACTGTGAATATGCAACTTGAACTCAGAACTTACAGCACCCGCATCCCCGAGAGTGTTTCTACAATTCGAGCAGCTCGGCCAATCACTAAACATTGGAAAAAGATAACTTTTAGAATAAAAAACAGAAATAAAATAACTCACTCATCATAGTTTTTGTTGATATTCTTGGAGATAACAGCAAAAGTTGGTTGCTCAGAGAAGTCCTTGGAAACAAGAGACAAACCGGTAGTGAGTGGGGCACTGTAGGTGATGTTGTCGAAGGCGGACACCTCGGATTGATCAACCTTGCAGGAAGCTCCGGTCTTTTCCCAGATTTGTTGGTACATGGCACGACGAGCGATGGTTGGAAGGAAGACACGTGGGATACGGACATTCTTGAGTTCGACTTGCTGTTGTGGAGTTTGGATGGTCATGTTGATGTATTGGCGGGAAAGTGGCTCAACGGTGAGTTGGAGAACAGCACGACGTTCCTCATTCTCGACACGCTTCTCGGAAATACTCCAGAAGTTGTAGGCCTTGATTAGGTCGAAGAGACGGGAGAAGGTGTGTTCAGCCTCTTGGGTCAGCTTGTACTCGGAGACAACATTGATTTGATTGAGGCGAGCAGCCTTGATCAAAAGTTCGTGTTCTGGGATTCCGTTGAACTCGCGTTCCATGTTGCGGACGTATTTCTTCTGTTCCTTGGATTGTTCAAGTTGAGCATTGACAGTGATCTCGCTCTTCTTGGATGATCCCCACTTGGCGTTGAGAGCAAGTTGAACTTCACGGTGTGGTTGTTCCCATAGTTGGCGGAGGGAAGATGGCATTTGTGGGCGAACAGCAAGAAATTCGGTGTGAAGAGTCCATTCCTTGGTCTCCTCGGCAACTGGGGAACGACGGCAGTCCATCTCAATCTTGCACATACGGACGTATTGGTCGCAGACAGTGCGGAGTTCGTGGTTCCAGTACATTTGTTGTGGAGCCTCGAATTTCATGGAGATGAGGTTCTTGTATCCTTGTTCCGATTGGATTTCGTGAATCATCTTGTTGAAGTTTTGACGACGGTTCTCAGATTCATTGTTCTCCATATCGAATTCCTTCTTGAAGATCTTGTCGAATTTGATCTCAGAAAGATCAGTCTTCTCCAAGTTTTCGATGGTGAAACGAGCAACAAACTCAGCTGGACGATTCTTGTTCTCAAGAGTGTATTCGAAATCTTGCTCAGTCATGTGAGCCTTCGAAAAAGACCACTTTGAGAGAACGTTTTCTTGAGCGTTGATTTTGAGTCCAAGAACTTCGTAATGACGGTCAGTTTCTTCGCAAGCCTGTTGATATTCAGAGTGAGAGACAGTCTTTTCTTCAATTTCAGTAATCTCTTGTTCTTTTGGAACGTGTATGAAAGCAACTGGGCGAGTGTGATAAGAAGCGGTAGTTTTAGAATTCTCTGGGACAACAAACTTGTGGGTAATCTCAAGAGTGTTTTTCTTGAACTCGACAGTCGACTCGAATCTTACTGGAGTGTGAAGACGGGTAGACTGAAGGGACTTGACTCCTTGCTCAAACATTGGGCTCCAGAAACGGACATCCGTAACGTGAGTAGAAGCAATTGATGGAACGGCATCGACGGAAATACGAGCTCCAAGTTTTTGCATTTCAACAGAAACCTTTCCGGTAAGAGAAATGATGGTTGGTTTCTTTCCTGAGATCGAAAGTGGTACTCCAATGGTGGTTGGGATGATGCGCTCGGATTCGTAGATGAAGAGGGTGCGGTGAAGCTCGAATTTGGAGTCATTGTTCAGAAGAGCGAGAACAGATTTGATATCGAAATCTCCATTTCTGAGGTATTTCTTG
Organism: Caenorhabditis latens; assembly: GCA_002259235.3. Lineage (NCBI taxonomy): Eukaryota > Metazoa > Nematoda > Chromadorea > Rhabditida > Rhabditidae > Caenorhabditis > Caenorhabditis latens. Next base: position 12,998,987 of record CM056097.1, on the reverse strand, counting down.
AGGTGATTGTCAATGGTTTGCATGTCAAGTGGTAGTACAACAAAGTCCATGTCCTTGTAGCGGAGGTAGAAGACAGCGTGAGCAGATTGTTCATCGGTACGTTGGACACGTGGGCGGATGTTCATCTTCTTGACGATCTCTTGGAGCATCTGGATTCCGGATTGAACACGACGGGAACGGAGTTCATCGGATTGTTTTCCGTAGAGAGAAAGTCTCTCGAGGGCCTTGAGGATGATTTGTTCAAAGTTTTGTTGGGTGAATCCGACTTGGGCAAAGTATTTGTTCCAGTTGTCTCCGAAAAGACATTCGAAAGAAGCATAAATTTCACTTGGCAAGAAAGAGTTCTTCTCAAAAATAGTAGCGAAATCGAATTGAACTCCGGAGAGCATATCCGATCGAAAAATTGAGAGTTGAGCGTAGGTGGTGAGAGTTTGTTCTTGTGGTTGGTAACGGGTGAAGAGAAGAATCTTGGAGCAACGGATGGCCAATGGTTGAGTGCATGGGTTGGTAGATCTAGCGAATTGGCGGATGACGTTGTAGGTGAAAGCAGCAACATGTTGGTTGGATTCCTTCTCCATTTGAGAGACGATGTGAGCAAGAACTGGCTCTTCTGGGAGAGTGTCCATCATTCTCCAGAGGGCAGCCATACGGAGTTGTGGCTTGTTTTGATGGTTCTTGTAGACTGGAAGAAGAACTTTCTGGATCTTGCGTGGCATAACATCCTTGAGAAGACGGAGGGCATCGACGGCTTCAGTGCGAATAGCAAGTGGTTGACGTGGGTCTTGGATGAGTTGGACAAGCTCGTTGACGGACATGTCGATTCCGGCGTTTCCGAGAGTCTTGAGAGCAAGAACCTTTTCGTATGTGGATTCGGCACTGCGGAAGTGTTGCACGAAGACGCGGACGTACTTCTCCTTGAGTTGACGGGTAGCTGGACGGGCCAATGGGAGATCTTGAGTCTTGGAGGCGAATCCGCGGACAACGGATCCGGCAGCAAGCCAAGCAGATTGACGGAGTGGCTCGTTTTCCATAGCAAGTGGAGACTGGGCGAGTTCGATGAGAAGATCGGCGATGTGCTCACTTGAGAAAAGAGTCTCTTGAATTGACTTGAGGAGTTCAGCAGCTCTCAATGGGGAAATGGTCTTCTTCTGCATGTGGTGGATCAAATGTTGGATGGTGTTCTTGGTTCCGGCAACAGCCAAACAAGTCTCCATAACTGATTGGCCCTAGAAGCAATAAAATTATATACATAAACTGTAGTAAAGTAGTACCTTAATCTCTGACTTTGTGTAAATAGTGGTGTGAACTTCTTTGAGCTCATTGATGGTGCACATACGGAGAAGACCTACAGCACGGGCGATGAGGTGAACGGTTTCTGGGGTGTTTTGCTCGTGGTCTTGAATTTGGCGGAAAATTTCTTGGAGTTGATCCATCTTTTGCTCGGTGTGAAGTTTGAATGGGTTGACCTCAGCCTGGTCTCCTTGTTGACAGAATTGATCAATAAGCATCTCGTTTCCGGTGGAGTACACAACGTCCTCTTTTGGTCCCGTTGCCTAGAACACAGGAATTTGATTTATAATGCTGATTTTTTGTGGATTTACCTTTTCAATCTCCGTTATGATTTTCTTTTCCTCAACAAACACCATCTTGGCACGAGTCTCGGACTTGATGAGCTGTTGGCTTTCAATGATCAAAGCATACACAGAGTGAACCTCGGACTGCTCCAATCGTTCGTTTCTGAAGGTGTAGGTGTAGACAGTTTGTGGTCTGACGAATTGTCTCTCCTTCTCGCATTGCTTGCATTCAGATCCAAAACGGAATCCATAAGATGTTTCTGGGCGAGTGATGCACTTGTCAAAGTTGACAGACTTGGTGTAGACGGTTTTCTCTCCTTCTTGAACAATAGTGTAAGCGACTTCACAGTCTCCTTCCATTGTCTTCTCGTGAACATTGAAGAAACGGGAATCCTTCTCGGTTTCCATGTCCTTCTCCTCTTGGTTCAACTCATCAACTGGAGCAGATCTGTGGAGGGAGAGAAGGTTGACAATGGATCTCTTTCCGTTCATAGACCACTCAGCATCTTCAGAGGAGAATTGAATCTCGGAGATAAGACCATTTCTCATTTGGAGACGGAATGGAAGTTCGAGAAGCTCTCTGAGCCTATTAACAAGCTCACGTTGCTCCAAAGACTCCATCTTTGGCCATTGCTCGGTTTGTGGAATGTGGGAAGAAGAATAGGTGACATCTGTCAATTGAAGGTGAATGTAACGGTCATCGATGGCTTGAATACGAGTACGGCAGGAAATACGGGTTTGGGAGGCATCAGAAGAGGTAGTTGGGAGTCCAGAAAGAATGAGTCCATCAAATTGGTAGACGTACTCGCTCTTTGGAGAGAAGGTAAGGTCGAAACCAAGGGAAGCGGCGATCGTCAACGCGACAAGAGAAGCAATGATGATCGACTTCATTGCGAGAGTGATTATTCCTCTTCCAGGCACTTGTTTTATACAGGAAAATGAAATTGACAGTAAATGATTTGAAGTAAGAGAATTAACTTCATTGACAGATTGAAATAGATAAGACTTGTGCCAATCTTTCAGTTTTAGCACTCACTACAACGTGATAACTATACATATTAGAAATTACCTATTAAATTCGAACTGTCAATTTGTTCCAACAATAGTGTTTTCTGCGGTAACATGTTGTCATTGAGAACGATCAAATATCAAATGCGTACTTTTGACATTTGTTGGAACAAATTGACAGTTCGAATTTGAGCGGTAATTTCTAATATGTATAGTTATCACGTTGTAGTGAGTGCTAAAACTGAAAGATTGACACAAGTCTTATCTATTTCAATCTGTCAATGCGGCTGATTCTTTTACGTCATACCATTTACTGTCAATTTCATTTTCCTGTATAAAAGAAGTGCCTGGGAGAAGAATAATCACTCTCGCAATGAAGTCGATCATCATTGCTTCTCTTGTCGCGTTGACGATCGCCGCTTCCCCTGCTTTCGACCTTACCTTCTCTCCAAAGAGCGAGTACGTCTACCAATTTGATGGACTCATTCTTTCTGGACTCCCAACTACCTCTTCTGATGCCTCCCAAACCCGTATTTCCTGCCGTACTCGTATTCAAGCCATCGATGACCGTTACATTCACCTTCAATTGACCGATGTCACCTATTCTGCTTCCCACATTCCACAAACCGAGCAGTGGCCAAAAATGGAGTCTTTGGAGCAACGTGAGCTTTCTGATGAGCTCAGAGAGCTTTTCAAACTTTCATTCCGTCTCCAAATGAGAAATGGTCTAATCTTTGAGATTCAATTCTCTTCTGAAGATGCTGAGTGGTCTATGAACGGAAAGAGATCCATTGTCAACCTTCTCTCCCTCCACAGATCTGCTCCAGTTGATGAGTTGAACCAAGAGGAGAAGGACATGGAAACCGAGAAGAATTCCCGTTTCTTCAGTGTTCACGAGAAGACAATGGAAGGAGATTGTGAAGTCGCTTACACCATTGTTCAAGAAGGAAAGAAGACCATCTACACCAAGTCTGTCAACTTTGACAAGTGCATCACTCGCCCAGAAACATCGTCAGACCACAAACCGTCTACACCTACACCTTCAAGAAAAGAAGACAATTGGAGCAATCCAAAGTCCACTCCACTTCTATGCTTTGAGCATTGGAAGCCAACAAGTCATCAAGTCCGAGACTCATACCAAGACGGTATTGTTTTAAGGAAAAGAAAATCACTAATAAAATTGAAAAGGTATATCCACAAAAATCAGCATTATAAATCAAATTCCTGTGTTCTAGGCAACGGGACCAAAAGAGGACGTTGTTTACTCCACCGGAAACGAGATGCTTATTGATGAATTCTGTCAACACGGAGACCAGGCTGAGGTCAACCCATTCATTCGTTCTTGCTCTGAAGACTCTCGGAAACGCCGGAATCGACATGTTCGTCAACGAGCTCGTCCAACTCATCCAAGACCCACGTCAACCAATTGCGATCCGCACTGAAGCCGTTGATGCTCTCCGTCTTCTCAAGGATGTTATGCCACGCAAGATCCAGAAAGTTCTCCTTCCAGTCTACAAGAACCGTCAAAACAAGCCAGAACTCCGTATGGCTGCCCTCAGGAGAATGATGGACACTCTCCCAGAAGAGCCAGTTCTTGCTCACATCGTCTCTCAAATGGAGAAGGAATCCAACCAACACGTTGCTGCTTTCACCTACAACGTCATCCGCCAATTCGCTAGATCTACCAACCCATGCACTCAACCATTGGCCATCCGTTGCTCCAAGATTCTTCTCTTCACCCGTTACCAACCTACTAATATATATATATATTTATTTATTGTCAAAAGAATAACAGAGAAAAAAAGATTTAGAAAGGGGAGACTAGATACATCCCTCACGAGATGGACTAGTAAAATATGAAGAACATGTGAGAGAATTGGGATGAGGAGTAAAATAACCGGGAGAAAATTAATGAAGTTAGCAAGTTAAGAGAAGAAACCCGGGGGAAAACAGGCAATTAATTGAAATACTAAAAACGGGTAATAGAGGAGTTAAGGAGGGTTTCGAATTAAGATGGAGAGAGGAATTGGGGGACATTAGTAGTAATCGCATTCCAAATCGGAATGGTGGAAGCAAAAAAAATCGGGGATAGAAGGATGGCAGCAAATTAACGTCATGGGACGACGGGGGGATTGGGAGATTTTTACGTGATAATTGAGGTGGGGAAGAGTTGGGATTTAAGTCGGCGGTGCCGAAGGTAGACAAGATTAAGAATTTCGAGACGGTGGGGGTATGAGGAGAAGGAGATGTTACAGCGTTGTAAGAATTTACGAGAAAAGAGACGGAGCGGTTTTTCAAGAGAGTGAGAAAGGAGGCTAGATGCAGGAGGGGAATATACTGTGCAACAGTACTCCAGGAGAGGGAGGACAAATGTTTTAAACAAAGAAATATAGAAATTGGGAGAGAGGGATTTAAAGAACTTAAATAGTTGGTTACACCTGAGGAGAGAGAAACAATGCGGGTGATGTGGGTGCGGAACTTGAGTTTAGGGTCGGTGAGGAGACCGAGATCTCTAACAATGGGAGAGTCGGGAATGGAGAAGGAGTCAATGTGATAAGAATGGGACATGCTATGTAAACCAAGGCGGAGCAAAGTGGTTTTGGAAGGGGCTAGTGGGAGAAGGTTTGTGTTGGCCCAAGAAACTAAGGTGTCAATGCCGGATCGGAGTAGTGAGGGGCTGTGTGAGAATATTTTGACATCATCAGCAAAGGCACAAAAATGGAGGTCGGGAGGGAAGGAGGAGAGGAGGTCATTAATAAATATGAGAAACAGGAGGGGACCACTACATGTGCCTTGTGGAACACCGGAAGGGATGAGGGAAATAGAGAGATCAATATGACCGTTTACCATGACAGAATAGAAACGGTTGCTCAGGAAATCAGCAAACCATAAGGGATGGGACACCGAAAGAGTGGAGTTTGGAAATAAGAAGTTGTTGATCGACTTTATCAAAGGCTTTCTGGAAGTCAAACAATATAATATCAAGGGTTTTGTGAGATTTGAGGATGGATTTGTAGGCCGATTTAGAGTAAATTAGAGAAGACGTACAAGAACGACGGGGAAGGAAACCAAATTGATAGGGGTTGAATTTGTGGCTAAAGGAGACAACAAGATATCTACAGATAATACGCTCGAAAATACGGGCGAATGGATCGGTGAGGGATACGGGGCGATAGTTATTTGGGTTGGAGGAGATACCTTTTTTAAAGATTGGAATGACAGTTGCGTGCTTCCAAGAATTAGGGACTTGAGAGGATTCATAAGAACTAGTATAAATAATAGATAGTGGGAGGGCAAGAGATGTGGCACAGTATTTGATAATGAAATAATTGACGAGGTGGGGGAGAAACCACAACGAGGGGGAAGTTTAGAAAGTGCAAGTTCAATAGCCCAGGGAGAGAACAATTCAGTGGGGGAAGACTCAGAATTTGAGTGAGAACAAGGTGCACAAATAGGAGGTGAGGAAGATGGGGAGAGGTTGAAATTTTTACTAAATTCGGCAGAGAAAGCAGAAGCTTTAGAAGGGTCTGTAGTGAGTGGAGAGGCATTGACAAGAAGAGTGGGGATGGGTGAGGAAGACTTGATACGTTTGGAAATAAGAGCACGGGCCGCTTTGGAGTGGGGATTGGAGAGGATGCCACGTTCCAATCTGGAGGAGGTTTTAGTAAAGGCCTTGGAAAGTTTGTGAACCCGATCACGATAGTTTTGGGTGAGATGGGGGGAAGAATTGGGACAATTGATAAGTCTGGTGAGGTGAAGACGGGCACGCCTAAGCTGGCGGATAAAATTGTTGAGGGGGTTTAGAGGGACGGATTAGAAACTTTGGGGTGCGAATAGAGACGAGGTTCGAGACAACATTAATAAACTTATCATATTTGGCAGAAGGGGTGGAGCAATAACTGAGAACATTATCCCAGTTGATAGAGGCTAAATCGGAATTAAGAGATTTGAAGTTACAAAGTCTATAGTTGAGGCGTGGAGAAGTAGTGGGAGAGGAGGTAGCGGTAGATAAGCAAGGGGGGTTAACAATAGCATTTACACAGAGATGGTCGGAATTAAGAAGAGGGGGATGGCAAGAAAGGCTGTGAATTGGAAGATCATTAGACGATATGAAGAGATCAAGGGTGTTGGAGGTGGAATCAGTGATGCGGGTTGGAAAGGTAACATTTTGAGTTAAATTTTTGGCAGTTAGGAAGTTGGAGAATTTATGTAGATGGGAGAGAGGGATCTGCCAGGGAATAGAAGGGAGATTGAAATCACCTAAAAGGAGGCAAGAATTGTGAGGGAGGTAGGCATCAAGATGAGAAATAAGGTTGTCGGTTTGGAGCATAGAAGAATCGGGAGGACGATAAACTATAAAAAGGGTAATAGGCGAAAAGCTATGGGTGGAGGAGGATGAGGGTGTGATGGAACATGCTAAAATTTCGCATAAATGAGAGGGATAATGGGAGTCAAAATTAATGTCTAATTGGGAGTTCAATTCGACTTCGCTATCATTTTCGAGAAGAACTCTTTCTTGCCAAAGGAAATTTATGCTTCGTTTCGAGTCTGTTCTTGGAGGTAACTGGAACAAATACTTTGCCCAAGTTGGATTCTCTCAACAAAACTTCGAACAAATCATCCTCAAGGCCCTCGAGAGACTTTCCCTCTACGGAAAACAATCCGATGAACTCCGTTCCCGTCGTGTTCAATCCGGAATCCAGATGCTCCAAGATATCGTCAAGAAGATGAAATTTCGTCCACGTGTCCAACGTACCGATGAACAATCTCTTCACGCTGTTTCTTAAACTACCGCTTCCTGCCACAATTGCACAGTTGCTTTCAACCACGTTCCAAAAGACCAAGAGTTTACGGCACTGTTCTAGAAGGCCGGAACGAAAAAATAATCCCGGAACGAAAAAAAAGTATAATTATCATGTATTCCTTTGTTTATTATATATTCAAAATGAAAACAAATATCCACAAAAATTATGTTATAATGAAAAAAGGCAGAGTGTAGAAATAATAATGTATGGCTAGCTAAATTATACGACACATATTGAAAGAAAAACAAAAAAATTCAAATAATAGAATTTAAATTTTGGTTCCGGGATTTTTTTCTGGTTCCGGGATTTTTTTTCGTTCCGGGTTTTTTTTTCGTTCCGGGATTTTTTTTCGTTCCGGGATTTTTTTTCGTTCCGGGATTTTTTTGTTCCGGCGTTCTAGAACAGTGCCGAAAGTATGTCATTTCTTCTTTTAAAGCTTTGAGAACGTTAGTTAGCTTAAAGAAACTAACAACCGCAGACTTTTAAAGCCTGTATCAAAAAGTTTGAATGTTTTCTGATCAGTTTCCAATTCGTTGCATAGCCTCAAGAAACACATTGTTTTCAGGTAGTGAAAATTTCAAAAGTTTGCAACGTGCTTCAATCTTCAAATAAACGGTTTTTGTTTCAAAAACATATTTAAAATGGAAGAATTGACAATATCGGTCACTTTAAACAAAAATTTAAATTTTTATGTATTATCACATGACATTTTCATGAAAAATGAAAATTTTAAATTTTCGTTTAAAGTGACTGAAGTTGTTAATTCTTTTATTTGAAATATGTTTTCAAAGCAAAAGTCGTTTATTCAAAGATTAAAGCACGTGGAAAACTTTTGAAATTTTCACTACCTGAAAACAATGTGTTTTTTGAGCCTATGCAACAAATTGGAAATTGATCAGAAAACATTAAAACTTCTGGATACAGGTTTTATAAGTTCGTGGTTAATAATTTCTTCAAAGTCACTAACGTTTACAGAAGAAATGGCAAATTTTCTATACCCATCAAAATCTTGAAAAACCGAAAATTTCAACAAAATATTTTTTTCGCGATTACCCCCAAATTTTTTTGAAAAAGTTGTTTGCATGAATTTTTCTATTTCTTAAAGCACTTCAAAACATCCCAACGACTTCACAGAAAAAATCTTTTTTTGACTCTCAGTTTTCGTGGGTCTGGTAAAAGTAGGAACATGACCAAAAAAATTTTCAAAGCCTATCGAAAAGTCTATAAAATTTTCTTCCTTTTACATGTTTTTGTTGTTTTTGCCAAATGGGAGAACAATGAGAAAAAAAATGATGAAAAAACAAATAAGCCAATAAATTCGTGAATTTTGTGGAGCCAGTCGGAAGTCATTCCATGTGAATTTGATCTGTTCGATGTTCCGAGCCACGTTAACTTGTCAAATTCATCTGTGGGGCGGTTGATTAGCATGAAATGATATTGATTCTTTCCAAATTGCAATAATTACTGCTTATCGAATCTCCAATATTTCTCCCATTCCGGAAAAAGGGTCCGTGAGGGAGATGGGGCGGTAGTTTTCCGGACAACCAGGATTACCTTTTTGTGGACCGGAATAACCACCGCCCTCTTCCAAAAACGAGGAACTACAGCGCAGTGGAGAAAATTACCAAAGATTATAGAATTACCAAAGATTATAGATATGCTCGGGTAAACATTCCGGCAAGTCGCGTGTCACGAGAAAAATGCTTAATCATAGGAAAAGTTTGACGGCTTATAACTCGGTTCACAGAAGCGTTAAGCTGAATTTTATCTACAGACTCGAAAGTATCAGGGGCCAAATTCTTGAGTCGTTTGAAAGAGAGTCGAAAAGATAGACGTGACAACGGTGACACGCTAGCTTTCGGTGAAACGATAACGAGTAAAAGGACGGAAAATCAATAAAAACACAGTTTTCTAGATAATTACTAGTTTATTAGCAATAATCTATCAATTATCTTTCGATAATTAATGCAAAAAGACGAGAAATCACGATAATGAGTCTAGAAGCTTCCCTAAGCTAAAAGACACCAAAAAAGACAATAAAATAGATAAAAAAGGTGACAAAAACACCCAGAAACAAATAGACGAGCGAAACTTGACAACAAGGTAACAACGACCTAACCCTAGGTTGCCCCAAGCTCAAGAATGAAGAAAATTCTCTTTTCTCCTTCACTTTAGCGTGTTCGCGCCGGGAAAATGAAACAGTGCGCTAGAGCGCAACTGCCTCGAGACCGCGAGTTACGAAGGCAAGTCTGAAACTTGAGATGACTTTTATGACTTTTTAGAGATAAAAACCGGTGGAAACCGGACAAGAGGACACTTCGAATACTTTCCTTGTGAATTATTTTTTGTAAGTAATTAATAGTAGATACATTGATCTAAAAATGTGAAAAATATCTAGTGGATTGCTTTAGAGGTAGGAGCAGTAGGTTTCATCAAACTCAAAACTCTCGTGATTTTGATGATGTTGGCTTCGCGCTTCTTGCGGAGAAGGAAAAAATGTCAGTCGACCTATTTTAGCTTTGAGAACGTTGGTTAGTTTAAAGAACTTAACAACCATAGACTTTTAAAACCTGTATCAAAAAGTTTGAAAGTTTTCTGATCAGTTTAAAGAGACTAAAAAAGACGAAATTCAGACTGTTTGCTTTTTTTTCTTTCACACGCAAAAATGTTGTGTCAACTTACGGCGAATTCAGTAAATCTAACAGCGAAATTCAGTTACTTACGGCGAATTTAGTAAATCTGTATCAATTTACGGCGAATTCCGTAAACTGAAGAATACAATTTTGCTGAACTTAATTCAATCTAATTTCAGAATTCTTCCTCAACTCACCCGAAGAAAATCAGCACGACGGAATTCTGCACAAGTCATGGATAATGCGAAGCTTGATGTCGATCCAGGTGATGGATACTGTAATGAAGTCGATGTATCTCAGAGTATCTGTTCGAAAAGTTGATTGTATGAGGACTGGATTGTCCTGGAAATACGAGGATACTGGTTTGGAGTCAGTCAACATCCGAACGTACGACGAAATTTAGACGGACACTTTAAAATCATATTTGTACGCGCTCATACCGATATCCACAAGCAGAATGATTAGCAGAAGCTGCTAATCAAGAACAAATCGTTTCGCAAATAAAAATCTTTGTTTGAAGCAAATCCAAGTACGATGAGAAAGCACTGTACGTGTCGTCTTCGGCTACTCCAACATCTAACAAAAAGACTGAAGTCAACTCTTCTAACTAGGGAAGGATCCCGAGTCGAGATGGAGTTACAGGTCGAGATATTTATCACTAGAACGGAAATTCTGCGTTGATTTCAAATTAGTATTCTGTTTTTGCAGAACGATCTTGTGAAAAAAGTTACTTGTGTTTTTGTGGCCTCTCTGTGCAAAAATGAGCATTTTCAAGCTTCAAAAAATTAACGTTTTTCATATTTTTATCAAACTTTTTTGTGTTGTACGTGTATTTTCAATTACTAAATGTAAGATTTTATTGTTTGTGTTGGAACTTTAGAAAATTTTCAGACAAAGTTTTTGTAGATGCGTCATTTTTGAAAATTTAAGAAATTGTAGAAAACTTTTTCTGAAAATAAATTCTAGGATGCGTATTCATACAAAAAACACAAAAAGTTTGAAAAAAATAAGAAAGTTGCTTTCATCCACGTTCCAAAAGAACAAGAGGCTACCGAAATTAAAGAAAAGACTATCTCTCACTCTGAAATCAACTGGCTTCCGAAGATGTTGACCGCCATTACGAAGTTCTTGGACTCGAAATCAACGCCCAAGGAAACGTTCTCCCAAAGTGGTCTTTTCCGATGACTCACATGACCGAGCAAGATTTCGAATAAACTCTTGAGAACAAGAATCGTCCAGTTGAGTTCGTTGCTCGTTTCACCATCGAAAACTTGGAGAAGACTGATCTTTCTGAGATCAAATTCGACAAGATCTTCGAGAAGGAATTCGATATGAAGAACAATGAATCTGAAGAAAGCCTATTAGATTTTCCCTTTTTTTACATATTTTTTTTTACATGTTTTTTTTACATGTTTTATTTTGATCACAAAATGCTATAAATTCTGTCATTTAATACAATTCCGGTCAGAGTTTGACACCTGCTCATTGAAAAATGAACGAGATTAAAATTTTCACAGAATTTGAGTCAAAACATCTTGTTAGATGTGAAAATCGACATAAGGATCATTTTTACAAGAGTCCCTTCAGTCCACAGTCAAATATCAGGTTTCTGCCAACTCTTTTTATAAAGTAGGGAAAACATCACCGTGAGGGAAACTTAAATAAGAAAGGCTTAGGTTTATGTCTAGAGACTTTGGCTAAAATTAAAAGCTTTGGACAAAGAAAACGGACCTAACGTATGAATACATTTAAATAAATTTTGGTTTACATAATAAGAGACAATCAATGAAAACAGTGAACGGACACGGTTTTCATAAAATCAATGCCAATATCAATTTCAATCAGTTCCAACATTTTTCATCGTTCTCCAGCATTTTGTTAATTACACTCTTAATCCTTTTATTTATTTCAATCCATTCATCTGTCATGATATTAACTAATTTTCGATCGTTCTTCGTTCCTTTAGACTTTTCTTCAAATCTCCGTCTAAAAATGTTGCGAATCGAGGGTAGCCTCTTATCCAAATAATCAACCGCTATATTAATATTCTTCTCGAAGAAGAAAAGACTGTCGAGACTTTGAATAGGAGTGGTCGGTTCAATTAGGTTGTAATAGTCCTCTAAACTGGATGCTGATTCCAGTTACTGTTTAGTAGGTTTCTTATACTTAGTATGTGTCCATAGGCAAACAGGCAAAAAGCGAGTGCCTTCCGTAACTCAGCAAGCTCAATAGTCATAACACAATATCTGATCAGAATAAGAAAACAAGCGTGCGTAGGTATGTTTTATGAAGTCTCCTGATAGCAGTTCGTAGTCTCGTTTTCACTGTGAAAAAAATATCATATTTGAAAAATATTCGGGTTTTTTTCAAACCTTTGCTTATAGCTCAAAATTCATATAAACTGAAAACATGACTTGATATACTTCTGATTTTTTGGTAGCAATCTGAAAACCAGGGTTCGACCCCCACTGGTGCCAAAACTTTTTTGTTTTTTATTTTGCACTTCTTGGTAACAATTTGACAGCCAGGGTTGGACCCCCACTGGTGGTAAAATTTTTTGTGTTTTTGTTTTTGACTTTTGGGTAGCAATCTTACAATCAGGGTTTGACCCTCACTGGTGGTAAAACTTTTCTGTTTTTTATTTTTGACTTATTGGTGCCAATCTGATATTTAGGGTTTGGTTCCCACTGGTGTCAAAACCAATATTAAAGTTTTTATCATCTTCTAGCCGTGAGAATCGAATTTCGGATTAGTATATCTTTGATATAAAATTGAATCTCGCAGAAAAATTTTGACTTTAACATCCAGAAGTCAAAAACAAAAAAAAATTTTGGCACCAGTGAGGGTCGAACCCTGGTTGTCAGATTGCAACCAGAAAATCAAAAACAAAAAACAAACAAGTTTTACCACCAGTGGGGGTCGAACCCTGGATGTCAGATTGCAACCAGAAAGCCAAAAACAAAAAACAAAAAAGTTTTACCACCAGTGGGGGTCGAACCCTGGTTGTCAGATTGCAACCAGAAAGCCAAAAACAAAAAACAAAAAAGTTTTACCACCCGTGGGGGTCGAACCCTGGTTGTCAGATTGCAACCAGAAAGCCAAATACAAAAAACAAAAAAGTTTTGGCACCAGTGGGAAAAGAACCCTGGAAGTCAGATTGGTAACAAATTTGAAAATCCCAAAAAAAATCTTTTCAAAAACAACCAAGCTTTTCAACATTGAGAAAAAAGCCGCGGCCGGCCGTGCGACAGCCTTGTGCTCTAGACACAGTAACATTTGGTACGAAGATCAGAAGCTCAACTTGTATCCTATTTCTGCCTGATAATATTTTTTTACAATTTTAATGCAATAATATTCATTGAGTGGTATCAGATGCCTTTAAAAATTTCATAATTAAAAAGAAAACATGTTTGTGAAACATAATTTTTTAGTTCAATGCCATTTCCAGATATTTCAATACAGACATCTCGCACTAGTGTAAGTTTCCATATGTCCCACGTCGAAGTTATACTGAAAACACAATTTTGAAAACACGGAGTTTACACCTGGTGTTTTAACACTAGCAGAAGAAAATAGAACGGAACATTTTTGTTATTAGGTTTGCTTACAGAGAGAGAAGAAACCACTCGATCAAAATCAAGGCTGATCTCAGTCCAGTAGTATGGTGTTGCACAATGTTTCATAGGGGGAATTGATTCGATGGGACATTGATGACGGATGACAAGCCATATTTTTGTTTGTTTTTCGTACTCAAGATTGGATGTCAATCTGTAGAACCCTCCGTGGGCTGTGGTGTCAATAACAAGAATCTCTTCATATCTCAAAATTGATTCAATGAATGGACGAACTCCGTCAATCGGTGACTTGTTGCAGAAAATTTGACCATGAAGCGTGAACTCCGGATATAAGTTCTAAATCAAATAAAATTAAGATGCTTAATCATTTTTAGCACTCACCAAACTCTTGACGAGAGTCAGTTCTTTGACAGGTTCAATTACTTCTCGAAGTTTGTTATCACTGTAGGCATATCTTGCTCCAACTTCCTTGAAGCTGAGGGCAAGCAGCACAGCAGAAACAAATGCAAGTTTCCAGAAAAGAGCCATTTCTGACTGAAATTATACAATTACTAATAGCAAAAAGAAAAATGCTTTAAAAAAAATAGAAAATGAAAATTTCTAGAATAGTCGAGTTAATATACATGTTTCGTGTGATGTCCAACGTCAATCAGACTATCATGTGAAAAAAAGACACTTTCCATATTACAAAATGGGAAAAGTGACAGACCAGCAGATGTCAATTTGCTGTTATATCGAAGAAATGAAACTTGGTATGTTGATAAATTCAGACAATAAGTGAAGAATTAGTTGGTGGTGTATTCAGAACATTGACCAATATTGCATACCCGGACAACTGTTTCCTTGCAAATTTCTTATCAGTTGGTGAATAAAGCAAAAGGACTGGCGTCATTTCAAATAGAATAGCAAAAAACGATAAAGCATTGAAAATTTTGAAATAAATGCTCGTGTTGAAGGAGTGGTTTACTTCTTAATTCTGCTAAAACACTGTAGGATAATTTTGTTGTGTGATATGTCATAACAAAAAAATGTACACTTGATGCTATGCTGAATTCACACGCCTGTTTCACAATAAAATGTGCAGCTGGTGTTTAATAGGAAATGGTACTCCAACTGTATGGTTGGCACCATGTGCTGTTCTAAACATTTATTTAGAGTCGCTTGAGTTTCTAGACTCACTCGTATGTCACTGTGTTGCTGTGTCTGACCTACGAGCACGCGCGCACTTCTCGTCGCTCTTTTGTCAAATTCGCTTTTGAATGGAGACTTTCGGCACTCTTGGGCGCTGGCGGAGGCACGTTAGGTGCTCCGTTTCTCTAGTTAGTTAGTTCCACCTATTGCTTTGGTTTTTGTACCATTTTTATAGTATTCTTGTGTTTCAGTGGATTTTTAGTCGTTAGGCTTTGGAATAAATTAATTATTCCTTAAAAAGCTGTGCTTTGAGCTTTCTTTGCGCGTTTCAGGTTCTAGTTTGTGTCAAAAGTGTTTTGTCCTAGTTTTGCTTTATTTTCTTTTGAAAATTGTCGTTTCTCTCTCGTGCGTTTTCTCTTTGTTTAGCTAACAAGGGAAGTTCATGACGAGGCGGGTTGAACTTTTTATAAAAATTGGGCCACTGGTACTTTCGACCCTGCTGATTCCAAAACTGCAAGAAAAATCAGCGAAATGGTCACGTGAACCGAGTTATGACCCGTCAAATTAGCAATTCTACAGCATAAGTGTCGATGAAAACGTGAAAAGCTTAACTAAGTGAGCAAATTGAAAAGTTTGACGGGTCATAACTCGGTTCACGTGAGCATTTCACCGATTTTTCTTGCAGCTTTGGAATCAGCAGGGTCGAAAGTACCTGGGGCCCAATATACAGAAAAAGTTCAACCCGCCTCGTCATGAAATTCCCTTGTAAAACATGCTTCTAATTCTTCGTGAATTAGTTGTTCGTTTTACTCAGAACTCATCCATCATAGTGCACAGGAAATGTTAACAGATCGTTACACAGGGGCGTGGAAAAAGAGAAACAACTGGAAGAGTAATGTCTGCAAATAACAACTTAATCCGATTGTTATCTATAACAATCTATCTTCTTCCTACTAGTGGAATAGTTCTGTGTATGTGTCCAACGCTTCTCCCTGAATAACTTTTTTCTGTCTGAACCGTTTCAAAAGATGTTTGGGAGTATACCCATGAACCTCCGAGCGCTTCAATTTTTTGGAGCCCGGGTACCACATTACTGTAGGATTACTGTAGCTACCGTAACCCAAAAAAGGAAAAAGGTTTCCAAACAGAACGAGGGGAGATCCGACTTGGGTGGTAACAACCTTGACCCCTCATTCACACAGAAAATGTTGTGAAAAGGAACTATTCTTTTGATTTCAAATTTCCCAATCCCGGAAAGCCCGGACTTAAAAAAAGGGAGATGGCGGTTGTGGCGTAGGTTTTCAGATGAAAATGCGCCCTTCTAACATTATATGTTCGCTGATCATTTTACATTTGTTCTCCGGCCTGATTTGTTTTGTTCTTAATCATGAGTTCCACTGCATTTTCCATGTTTTTCGGCAACCCACCCATTAGTTTTTATCACCGATATATTCTTCCGTTTTCTCCATTATCATACGCCGTTTCCTCCGTTATCATACATTTTTCCAGGTTCTCAAATAAAACACTTGTTTTTCTCTTGAACAAAGTGAAAACAAATTGAAGGACTTGTTTCATTTCCATAGTTCTAATTTGCACAATGAGATAAAGGTCGTCTTCTTCAGATTACTTCCTTAGTTGGGCGGTGGCGGTGGTGCCAAGTTAGCATTCTCATTGTCTGCCTTCCATTTCGGTAGCTCGCGGTGGAAACAAACAAACAGGAGCATAAGAGAATGCCTCCGAGACATTTCACAACTGGGACATTTCGCAACTGCGACGTTTCGTAAATATAAAAATAACTATAGTTTAACCTAGTTTTGTCAAAAAACGGGTTTTTCGTTTATTTAATTGTTTTTTTTCTATTTAATTGCTTTCAAGCATGTTCAGAGATCCTTTGCTACACTCTTTAGTTTTAATTAACTTTAATGTGCAAATGCGACGTGGTTGCGAGACGTCGTGACTGGTGACAAAATATCTTTGTTGAGAAGTATCGTAGTTGCGAAACACACGTTAGTTGCGAAATGTCGCCGAGCCGTATAAAATTAGGCTTTTTAAAAGTTGCATCTTAAGTAGTAGAAATGATTGCATTTTTGGCGTCTTCAAAACTGGTTCCGAATTACCAGTATCCTACGTTGGGGCTGTCAAAGTCCCAACTTCCTGCGTCGCTTATCAATTTCTTCAAAATCACTTTTTAGTTTCATAAATTTTCTAATAAATTTTTTATTTAAACTACTGTTATCAGGTTCACAACAAGCAGTTTAATTTAATCATCCGAGACACAGAGTGTACACAGATCCTGTGGATTCATTAAACAAGTGCAAACTGTGCTCCTCACCCAATAACTTACTTTTTTCAGAAGAAATTCCCTTTTCAACCCAGTCAATCTTTCTGTAGGGACTGAGTAAGTGCGTTTTATTGAATTGCACGTTTGTGTTTTAAGACTGTGTTTATCCTTGTGTTTAGACCATTTTTTTTTGTTTCAGTAAGAAATAGTTTTTATGAGACAATGTCAGTAATTCTCGAACAGCCCATGGAACACATTGGCCAAACGCAATTTGTCGCAGCCGTAGCTACACTACCGACAGCGACTAGTCATAATCGTCTGTAAACTAACAATTCAATGGTCATCGACAAGCCAAATCATCGGCAAATCAACTACTCATCACTTCAATCACTTTGTTCAACTAATCTTCAAGAAATTCCCGCGGAATTCTACTCAAAATGGCGAAGATTCGTCGACCTTCTCTGCGTCTCCTCTCTTCACCACACATCTCTCGCCGAGGAGCGCGTAAATCGACACACACGGGAAACGAGAGCGACCGTAGTCTCATCAGGTCTCGCCGCGATGTCTTCGTCATCACCTCTCGCCCCTCGCCTAATTCTACTCACTTCTTCCTTTTGTTGCCGCCGTGAGTGGTGTTCTGCGGAACGCTTCTCAAATATGTTGTTTACTAATTGACCCGTTGACGAGCCATCAATAAAGATGACCTTTGAAACACGTGTTATCGTTGACTAGCAAGCTATTCATTCAGGCAACACATTTATCAGAGCGCTCTCCGGAATCCGGGAGTGACACAATTAGCCTATTTGGTTTTTTGATATTATGAGTCCCTATGATGATTTTATGAAAAAACCGTACAGCTTTTTTGGCTCCGCCCCTTTTGACATATAGAAAAAAATCGTGGAAGTGAAAAAATGATTTTTTTTTCCCTTCAACTGATATTTGAAAAAAACGTTCAGAAATGAGTTTTAAGCATGTTTTTGAACATTTTTTGTGTTGACACTTTTGAAAAATATTTTGGCATCAATCAAAAAAAATTGATTTTTGGAAAAAATGAACAGTTTTTCGCATACCCCCAACAATTTTATTATTAGGGGGAAAAAGTTTTTTATTGAATTTTTATTGTCTTTAGACTGTCCAACTTTGTGCCAATTTTTATCCCGAAATTCCGAGACCTTTTTTTATAAGCAAAAATGTGTGTTTTTTCACGAAATTTTCACGTACCCCCCTCCATGGTGAAAAATGTGAAAGTTTCAAAATTTCAAGAAACTTCGTATATGAGTTCATCTAACAGTAATTGAATTGTTCACAAAGTTTGAAAACCTATAAAACATTTCTTCTGAAGTTATGAGATCTCAAAAATAAATATCGCGTTTTTCAGATGCTTTTTGTGAAAAACAGATTTTTTACAAACTTTCATCAGTTTATTCTCTTATTTTTTATCGAAAACGTTTCTAGTTTCCAAGTACCTTTTTTTTCGCTTTTTTCCTTTTCTCTAAACTCTTTTTTTTTACAAAAAAAATTGGTTTGAAATAGATTTTCTCTTTTTCAATTTCACGGAAAATTTGACCAACTTTGAAACTTTGTCATGAGGTTCCCTGTTATCCAATTAAAATCAGTTTTGTTGGTCATGTAGATCAGACCTAATTCTACATTTTTGTAGTTGACTACTTTTTTGTACGGGCGGTCCCTAGCGAGGTATAGTCATCTGAAATAAAGTAGGTGTGCATCCCTTTTACCTGAAGAAATGAAGGTATACCTACTCCGCCACACCATATCAAAAGGGGGGGGGGGCGGAGCCTAAAAAGCTGTACGGTTTTTTTATAACATCATCATAGGGACTCATAATATCAAAAAACCAAATAGGCTAATTGCGTTTGGCCGATGTGTTCCATGGGCTGTTGGCCTTAGGTCGATCACTAGAGAAAGTGTCTCTTATAACTTCTTATTCATTAAGATTATCTCTGTTCACTTGCTATCGCAGATGTGTTAGTTTATTTGGCTTTTCAAAAATAACCTTCCCTTTGAGGTCTAAATTCTTGTATAACTCACACGTCCACAATGGAGACCGACAGAAATTTTTTTGAAACTGATAACTTTTTAAAATTTTCCGGGATAGAGCACCTCCATAATAACGTTTTTGGAAACTTGACTTGAAGTGAAATCTGTAGTTCTTATTCAGGTTCTGAATGTTATTAGCTGAATATAATATTTTCAAATCGAGAGTGAGTACTGGAATTTTCGTTCTCATTTTTCAGATTTTTTAGCTGAAAATTTCTACTTCTCAACCTATGGTCGCTTCTCAACCTATGGTCGCTCTTTAAGTACTTTGACTGACGTAAAGAACTTATGGTTTTATGGACGTCGTCGTTTTTTACAAGGGAACCCCAAGTACTTGTAAATTTGGAATTTGATTAAACTTTGGTGAAAGGTCAAGGACCACTCCAATAGAGGTCCCACAAAATATTGGAACATGCTCGACACTCTGCTCCGAGTTATGAGCTCTCAAAGTTTGGCTCAGATTCAACACAGTAAACCTCATTTCCTATCTTCTCAACAGTTTCCAAAATGTCAATTCACTCCCTTTGCCACGTTTTCGACTGGCCGAGTGGCCGAGGGGATGTGCGTTGAGTTACTGTTGGAAGGGAGAAGGGAACGACCCCATGCAGGTCGTTTTTCCTTTTTTGTTTTTTCTGGGTGGACAGTTTTATCATATTTTGAGCGCTTTTCGATGATTTTTATATTGTTCTGTACACATTTTATCATGAGATTTCAAAATTTGAAGATTTTGAAAAATTATTTTTTGACCGAAATTTTCAAAGTTCCTTGGCACCACTTGGGTGCCAATTTTATACAAAAAATTTTTCATTGAAATAACACTTGGGAATCGTCTAGGACAGTACTAATGAACTCATAGTTTATTAGAGACATGAAAAATGCATTTTTTATCAGTCTTCGGCAAAAGTTTTGGCTAAACTTGCAAACTTGTAACGAAAGATCTCCACAAATCAGCTTCAGGAATGGATCTTTCATGTCTCTAATAAACTATGCGTTCATTGGTACTGTCCTAGACGATTCCCAAGTGTTATTTCAATAAAAAGTTTTGTATAAAATTGGCACCCAAGTGGTGCCAAGGAACTTACAAGGGAATGACCCTGAGTGAAACGCGAGATTCTTGACGATGTTTTCACCAGAGATGGGCCTTACCGAGACTAGAACAACACTGCATGTTTTAGCGGCAACAAACTCGTTACCAGCGAATGGCGAACATTTTTCATTTTTTTCAAAATTTCTTGGTCGGGTCACTTTGAGACACTGTAACTTTGTTCATTTGGAAGGTTTTCATAAAATTCAAAGTGCAATCAAAAGGTGAAGATGTGGACTACAAAAAAACCAACAGGACCTTGTTACAAAAATGAAAACCTAAAAAGATACGAGGTATAACGTGAAAATTGTCAGTTCTTATGAAATCAGAAAGTGGCCATTTTCGAAAAAAAGGTCTCCGGGGACCATGTCTATCCGATTCCCCGTGTTGAGTAAGGTACACATACATGTTCAAATATATGGCTCACCTCTCATTTTAAAGACTTATTTTCAACTTTTCAAGTTTTAAAGCCATTTCCACGTACCCCTATACGCTCGAGTTTTCTACTGAAAACGCAAACACACAGATCATGGCGGAATGTCGTTTAAACATGCCAAAACACAGTTTTTAAAAACCAATATCATGTTTTGATAACCCTATGATCGCCGATAAAACAAATCCGACCATTAATTTTTTACGATTTTCATGTATAGGGGTACGTGGAAATGGTTTTAAAACTTGAATAATTGAAAATAAGTCTTTAAAATGAAAGGTGAGCCATATATTTGAACATGTATGTGTACCTTACTCAACACGGGGAATCGGATAGACATGGTCCCCCGAGACCTTTTTTTCGAAAATGGCTACTTTCTGATTTCATGAGAACTGATAATTTTCACGTTATGCCTTGTATCTTTTTAGCTTTTAATTTTTGTACCAAGGTCCAGTTGGCTTTTTTGTAGCCCACATCTTCACCTTTTGATTGCACTTTGAATTTTATGAAAACCTTCCAAATGAACAAAGTTACAGTGTCTCAAAGTGACCCGACCAAGAAATTTTGAAAAAAATGAAAAATATTCGCCATTCGCTGGTAACGAGTTTGTTGCCGCTAAAACATACAATGTTGTTCTAGTCTCGGTAAGGCTCATCTCTGGTAAAAACATCGTCAAGAATCTCGCGTTTCACTCAGGGTCATTCCCTTGTTAGAAAATTTGGGTCAAAAATTTTTTTTTTCAAAATCTTCAAATTATGAAATCTCATGATAAAATTAGTACAGAGCAATATAAAAATCATCGAAAAGCGCTCAAAATATGATGAAATTGTCCACCCAATACAAACAAAAAACAAAAAACTAAAAACGACCTGCATGAGGTCGATCCCTTCTCCTTTCTAATGTAACAGTAACTCAACGCACATCCCCTCGGCCACTCGGCCAGTCGAAAACGTGGCAAAGGAAGTGAATTAACATTTTGGAAACTGTTGAGAAGATAGGAAATGAGGTTTACTGTGTTGAATCTGAGCCAAACTTTGAGAGCTCATAACTCGGAGCAGAGTGTCGAGCGTGTTCCAATATTTTGTGGGACTTCTATTGGAGTGGTCCTCGACCTTCCACCAAAGTTTCATCAATTCCAAATTTACAAGTGCTTGGGGTTCCCTTGTTACGTTTTCTCTTTCTTCTCGTCATTTCCAATCCAAACCTTCCAATTTTCAGGGATCATTCTTATCTATAAAAGACAATTGGGCGTTGTCTGAGGCGATGTTCGCAACATTTTTGGAAAGAGAAGAGAAACTGAGCCAGCGGGCAAAACCGAACTGGCGTGCTTTGGATAGCGACCGCCGGTTTAGACCACTCGGCCATGCGGGCATATTTGAGAAGAGGTTGCCACGTAAATGAGAAGAAGCCAGCCGACCATACTTGTCAACCGGGCCGAGCCGGGCCGACGGTTTTTCTTGAATAACTTTTTTCAAAAAAATCGTACAAGGTTCGTTGATAGCTCAAAAGAAAGGTATTTTGAATTGTCATCCATCAAATAAAAAAACAATTTTCCAAATAAATCACGCGAGCCATTACAGCCTTCGGCCCGTCCGGGCCGAAACCGACAAAAACAAGAGGCACCCAACACTGGACTTTGGCCTCCTCAACTCGAACAGGATGCTTGTGGAGTCTGCTTGATCTGCCCAATGGAAGGTGTGTCTTATAGCAAGGTCATGTCGGATGCTCTCATTATGTCTGAGAGGATGGCTCATCGCGGAGCCTGGGGGTGTGACAACGAGTCGATTGGTGGGACTGAAGTTCTTTACGCAATTCCTGACGATCTTCATTCAAAATTTGCGTCTCACATATTTTTTGCGAAGTGAATTTTTCCAACTTTCAGAGCTTACCATGTGAACTGATCTCCTTGCTGTCTGCCCCATCTCTGCAAAATCAGTGGCCGCCATGGAAGGTTGAATCGCCTAGAGATTCCGTCTGACAAGCGTGCCTATCAAGGTTAGTGGAAACAGAAGTTGTTCAACAGCACTTAACAGGGAGTATTCATATTCAATAAAACATTTACTGTTCCGATGGAGATCTCTTGGTCGGTCGAGACGTTTGAGTATGTGTATCCAACTCATGGGTAGCCACATTTAGTCTGAAATGTGATGTCTTGTGTAAAAAAAAAACAACCGTAGGCAACAACATTTTTGAACGGTCTCTCGCTGAAAGCGTGTTCGTTTCATTGAAAAATTATTTTTAAATTTTTTTATATGTAAAAGAGTTAGGTTTGTTCCACGCAAAAAAAACGTCTTGAGAAGATAGACTAGACTACGCTACCGTGATACTCTCAAATAAAACATTTCGTTTTCAGGAACATGCGAGGAACAAAAGCAACGTTCTCTGTACCCGAAACCTTTTGGATATCTGTTGGAACTCAAACAAATCTTGGCTGAAGGAACGAGAAAGGAAGGATCTACTATGACGACTCAACCAGACCATCCGAAGGAGTTCACTAGGAGAAGGATGATCAAATGACGTAAGTAAAAAGATTTAGAAGACAATCTCTAACTGCCTCGAGCATAGGCCACAAAGCCATGTTACACATGCACCAAGTTGATCCGTTTCGGCTGATTTTTTAATATGTTAGTACCCTAAGAATACTAAGAGTTTTATACCATACCAGATTAGGCTCCGTTCCCTTTGACATACGATCGATTGAATTTGAAAAATGAACATTTTTCTTTCGAAAGATAGGACCAAAATTATTTCAGAAATGAATTGCCAGCCTCATTTTGTGCATTTTGATCGATAACTACTTTCTTCTAGCTCCTCTGCGTCATATAGAAAAAAACACTTTTTTGAAAAATTTCTCAATTTTTTCATGTTTTTTAGATTTTTCGGGTGGTCGAAGTACTGCGGTCCAAAGTAAATTTATGATGATAAAATACATATTTGTGTGGGCTATCTGAAACTATAAAGACTCACCCCAGATTTTAGTGTCTAGCCGAGTTATGATCAAAAACTGCCGAAATTTGCTGCATTTCAACGTACTCTCTCCATGGTAAAAAATGGCTGGATGACGAAAATCAAAAAATATTTTTGATTTTAGTTATTCAGACCTAGAATAATACTCACACAAATTTTCAGCTTTGTCTGGCCATGTTTCAGTAAGTTACAGACATCTCTTCCATTTTTTCGACTCAAAAAGTTTGAGCTCTCGTAACTTTCTTGATTATGACTCAATATTTATGAAACTGTGAGAAAAAAGTGAAATGTGTTTTGAAAACATAAATAAATAGCTGTAACTTGATTATTAAAAGTAAGCCTGAAGTTTCGCCAGAACATCTTAGTATCGCAGTTCCATGAACCAATCAGATATGGAATGACACAAAAGTGTTACGAAACGACAGAAACTGACTGTTAACTACTTATTTGTGTTTTTAAGATGCATTCCACTTTTTTCTCAAAGTTTCATAAACATTCGAGTCATCTGGAAAGTTACGAGAGCTCAAACTTTTTGAGTCGAAAAAATGGAGGAGGTGTCTGTAACTCACTGGATCATGACCAGACGAAACTGAAAATTGGTGTGAGTATTACTTAAGGTTTGAATAACTAAAATCAGAAGTATTTTTCATTTTCGTCATCCAGCCATTTTTTACCATGGATGGTACGTTGAAATGCATCAAATTTCGGCACTTTTTTGATCATAACTCGGTTAGACATCCAAATCTAGGGAAAGTCTTTATATTTTCAGATAGGCAACACAAATATGTATCTTATTATCATAAATTTATTTCGGACCGCAGTACTTCGACCACCCGAAAAATCCGAAAAACAAGAAAAATTTGAGAAATTTTTCAAAAAGTGTTCTTTTCTATATGATGCAGAGGAGCTAGAAAAAAGTGTGAAACTTATAAAATGCACAGCATAAGATTGACAATCCATTTCTGAAAAGATTTTGGTCCTATCTTTCGAAAGAAAAATGTTCATTTTTCAACTTCAATCGATCGTTTCGGTAGGTCAAAGGGGGCGGAGCCAAATCTGGTATAGTATAAAATTCTTAGAATTCCTAGGGTACTAACATATCAAAAAATCTGCCGGACGAATCAACTTGGTGCATGTGTAACATGGCTTGTAGGCCTATGCTCGAGCCAGTCAGAGATTGTCTCTTATATAGTCCTCCCGTTCTTCAAAAATGTTTTTAACCCACAAAAATCTTTTTAACCCACAAAAAATGTACAATAATGTGTTTTGTTCTTTATCATGAGTTTCACTACATTTTCAAACACATTAGCCCTTATAACATCATATGTATGCTGATCATTTCGCATTTGTTCTCTACAACTCTTTTGAAAATTTTGAAAAAATTTTTGTCTCAACTTTGAGAACTCGTAACGTATTGAGTTTTTATGCTACCGGGATGGTTTTAGGCTCATATGAAAGCAAATAACACGGGCTTCAAAAACGCTTCTTTGACCAATTACCAATAACAATAAACTGCAAAACTGTGGCTGAAAGTGTGGAAAAGTCGTGAGTGTGAGGTAACTATAAATGTCAAATTTCGACAATCGGGGAACTCGGGACTACCACCTGCGTACTCCTTACTCCAAGTTATGTCTTTATACGTGTTCAAATATAGGTCGAGCCTGTGAGTTACGAGAGTTATTTCAGTTTTTTTGAAAAAAAACACTCAGCTTTTCCATGTATCCCTATACGTTATTTTTTCAAAAAATAAGTCCCGTTTATATTTAACTTCCTGCTCCAAAAACCTTGTTCATGGCTAGTTAATGCAAAATTTCGTGCGTTTGCCTTCTTTTCGTTACTTGGCCATTGTTCGAATTATTTGATGAAAATTGAACGTAGGGATACATGGAAAAGCTGAGATTTTCAAAAAAATTGAAATAACTCTCGTAACTCACAGGCTCGACCTATATTTGAACACGTATACTGACATAACTCAGAGTATGGAATACCAGGTGATAGTCCCCAGTTCCCCGATTGTCGAAATTTGACATTTATCGTAACCTCACACTCATGACTTTTCCACACTTTCAGCTACAGCTTTGCAGGTTATTGTTATTGATGATTAGTCAAAGAAGATTTTTTGAAGCCCGTGTCATTGGCTTTCATATGAGCCTAAAACCACCATATCACAGTTTTCGTCAATCCACCCATTTGTTTTTCTCACCGCACTTCCATTTTCTCCATTATCATACTTTTTCCTGGATTTTCTGTCTAATGTTACCGTATTCCTCTCAGCAGACTCTTTTCCTCTCAGTTCACTTGGAATCTCACCTGTTTTGTTCACGAAAATAAATAATTTTGATTCTAATTGTGGATCAAAGAATTACTACTGGTTTAATCATTGTAGTTATTTTGGAAGTTGATTTGGCTCATGGGAGCGCAACAGAAATGCGTACAATTATGAAAATTAGTGTGAAACAGTAACTTTCGATTGAAACGAAGAGAAAATTCGACCTTCTCAATGATGCCTAGCTAGTTCATAATGCAATCAGGTGATATCTGGAACTTCAAATGGATAATGAGAAACATTGAGGATAAGACAAACAACGTACCAAGTAAAACGAGGAAGCAACAATACCATTTTTTATTTTGTTGTATCTCAAAACAAGACTCAAATTCTAAAATTCGTTATTGTCTACATGTCTATAACTCCTGTTTCTTTATTACTATTTTTCTTATTTATCTCTTCTTATTGTTTTATCTGGATAAACTTTTTTTCTTCTAAACTACTAATGAAGAACAAATGAACTTTTTTTTCAAAAAACAAATAATCTCTACTTTCAATTCGAAATTATTTTTACTTTCGTAACTCAGTAAACTCTAGGGTAAAGAATACTACAAGATTTTGCGGTAAAATTTTGTCAATGAAAACGATCAAATATCAAATTTGTACTTTTCACCTTTGTTAAAAAAAAATTGACAGTTCTACTTTGATAGGTAATTTCTAATATGTACAATTATCACGATGTAGTGAGTGCTAAAAATGAAAGATTGACACCAGTCTTATCTATTTCAATCTGTCAAAAAGGCTTATTCTCTTACTTTAAACCATTTACTGTCAATTTCGAGTTCCTGTATAAAAGGGGTGCCTGGAAGAGGAATAATCACTCTCGCAATGAAGTCGATCATCATTGCCTCTCTTGTCGCCTTGGCGATTGCCGCTTCCCCGGCTTTCGACCGCACCTTCTCTCCAAAGAGCGAGTACGTCTACAAATTCGACGGACTCATCCTCTCTGGACTCCCAACTACCTCCTCCGATGCCTCCCAAACTCGTATTTCCTGCCGTACACGTGTTCAAGCCATCGATGACCGATACATGCACCTTCAATTGACCGATATCACCTACTCTGCTTCCCACATTCCACAAACCGAGCAATGGCCCAAGATGGAGTCTTTGGAGCAACGTGAGCTTTCTGATGAGCTCAGAGAGATTCTTGAACTCCCAATCCGTGTTCAAATGAGAAATGGCCTTATCTCTGAGATTCAATTCTCTTCTGAAGATGCTGAGTGGTCCAAGAACGGAAAGAGATCCATTGTCAACCTTCTCTCCCTCCACAGATCTGCTCCAGTTGATGAGTTGAACCAAGACGAGAAGGACATGGAAACCGAGAAGGATTCCCGTCTCTTCAATGTTCACGAGAAGACCATGGAAGGAGACTGTGAAGTCACTTACACCATTGTTCAAGAAGGAAAGAAGACCATCTACACTAAGTCTGTCAACTTTGACAAGTGCATCACTCGCCCTGAAACATCTTATGGATTCCGTTTTGGATCTGAATGCAAGGAATGCGAGAAGGAGGGACAATTCGTCAGACCACAAACCGTCTACACCTACACCTTCAAGAATGAGCAATTGGAGCAGTCTGAGGTCCATTCTGTGTATGCTTTAAACATTGAAAGCCAACAGCTCATCAAATCGGAAGCTCGTGCCAAGATGGTCTTTGTTGAGGAAAAGAAAATCACCAAGGAAATTGAGAAGGTAAATCTACAATGAATCAAAGTTATTAACTAAATTTTTATGTTCTAGCCAACGGGAGTAAAAGAAGACCTTGTTTATTCCACCGGAAACGAGATGCTTATTGATCAATTCTGTCAACAAGGAGACCAGGTTAAAGTCAACCCATTCAAACTTCCAACCGAGCAAAAGATGGAGCAACTCCAAAAGATTTTCCGCCAAGTTCAAGAGCATGAGCAAAACACCCCAGAAACTGCTCACCTCGTGGCTCGTGCTGTAGGTCTTCTCCGTATGTGCACCATCGATGAGCTCAAAGAAGTTCACACCACTATTTACACAAAGTCAGAGATTAAGGTACTAATTTACCACAGTTTATGTTTATAATTTTATTGCTTCCAGGTCCAATCAGTTATGGAAACTTGTTTGGCTGTTGCCGGAACCAAGAACACCATCCAACATTTGATCCACCACATGCAGAAGAAGACCATTTCCCCATTGAGAGCTGCTGAACTCCTCAAGTCAATTCAAGAGACTTTTTTCTCAAGTGAGCACATCGCCGATCTTCTCATCGAACTCGCCCAGTCCCCACTCGCTGAGGGATACGAGCCACTCCGTCAATCTGCGTGGCTTGCGGCCGGATCCGTTGTTCGCGGATTCGCTTCCAAGACTCAGGATCTTCCATTGGCCCGTCCAGCTACCCGTCAACTCAAGGAGAAGTACGTCCGCGTCTTTATGCAACACTTCCGCAGAGCCGAATCCACATACGAAAAGGTTCTTGCTCTCAAGACTCTCGGAAACGCCGGAATCGACATGTCCGTCAACGAGCTCGTCCAACTCATCCAAGACCCACGTCAACCACTTGCTATCCGCACTGAAGCCGTCGATGCCCTCCGTCTTCTCAAGGATGTTATGCCACGCAAGATCCAGAAAGTCCTCCTTCCAGTCTACAAGAACCGTCAAAACAAGCCACAACTCCGTATGGCTGCCCTCTGGAGAATGATGGAAACTCTCCCAGAAGAGCCAGTTCTTGCTCACATCGTCTCTCAAATGGAGAAGGAATCCAATCAACATGTTGCTGCTTTCACCTACAACGTCATCCGTCAATTCGCCAGATCCACCAACCCATGCACTCAATCATTGACCGTCCGTTGCTCCAAGATTCTACTCTTCACCCGTTACCAACCACAAGAACAAATTCTCACCACCTACGCTCAACTTCCAATCTTCCGATCGGATATGCTCTCCGGAGTTCAATTCGATTTCGGTACTATTTTTGAGAAAAACTCTTTCTTGCCGAAAGAAATTTATGCTTCTTTCGAATCTCTTTTCGGAGACAACTGGCACAGAAACTTTGCTCAAGTCGGATTTACCCAACAAAACTTTGAACAAATCATCCTCAAGGCCCTCGAGAGACTTTCTCTCTACGGAAAACAATCCGATGAACTCCGTTCCCGTCGTGTTCAATCCGGAATCCAGATGCTCCAAGAGATCGTCAAGAAGATGAACAATCGTCCACGTGTCCAACGTACCGATGAACAATCTGCTCACGCTGTTTTCTACCTCCGCTACAAGGATATGGACTTCGTTGTTCTTCCACTTGACATGCAGACCATTGACAACCTCCTCGAGAAGTATGTCAGAAATGGAGAATTCGACATCAAGTCCATTTTCGCTCTTTTGGACTATGACTCCACTTTTGAGCTTCACCGCACCCTCTTCATCTACGAATCCGAGCGCATCATCCCAACCACCATTGGAGTACCACTTTCAATCTCAGGAAAGAAACCAACCATCATTTCTCTTACCGGAAAGGTTTCTGTTGAAATGCAAAAACTTGGAGCTCGTATTTCCGTCGATGCCGTTCCATCAATTGCTTCTACTCACGTTACGGATGTCCGTTTCTGGAGCCCAATGTTTGAGCAAGGAGTCAAGTCCCTTCAGTCTACCCGTCTTCACACTCCAGTAAGATTCGAGTCGACTGTCGAGTTCAAGAAAAACACTCTTGAGATTACCCACAAGTTTGTTGTCCCAGAAAATTCTAAAACTACCGCTTCGTACCACACTCGCCCAGTTGCTTTCATTCACGTTCCAAAAGAACAAGAGATTACTGAAATTGAAGAAAAGACTGTCTCTCACTCTGAATATCAACTGGCTTGCGAAGAAATTGACCGTCATTACGAAATTCTCGGACTTAAAATCAACGCTCAAGGAAACGTTCTCTCCAAGTGGTCTCTTTCAAAGGCTCACATGACCGAGCAAGATTTCGAGTACACTCTTGAAAACAAGAACCGTCCAGCTGAATTTGTTGCTCGTTTCACTATTGGAAACTTTGAGGAGACTGATCTTTCTGATATCAAATTCGACAAGATCTTTGAGAAGGAATTCATTATGGAGAACAATGAATCTGAGAATCGCCGTCAATACTTCAACAAGATGATCCGCGAAATCCAATCGGAACAAGGATACAAGAACCTTATCTCCATGAAATTCGAGGCTCCACAACAATGGTACTGGAACCACGAACTCCGCACTGTCTGCGATCAATACGTCCGCATGTGCAAGATTGAGATGGACTGCCGTCGTTCCCCAGTTGCCGAGGAGACCAAGGAATGGACTCTTCACACCGAACTTCTTGCTGTCCGCCCACAGATGCCATCTTCTCTCCGTCAACTCCGTGAGCAACCACACCGTGAGGTTCAACTTGCTCTCAACGCCAAGTGGGGATCATCTAAGAAGAGCGAGATCACTGTCAATGCTCAACTTGAACAATCCAAGGAACAGAAAAAATACGTCCGCAACATGGAACGCGAGTTCAACGGAATCCCAGAATACGAACTTTTGATCAAGGCTGCCCGTCTTAATCAAATCAATGTTGTCTCCGAGTACAAGCTCACCCAAGAGGCTGAACACACTTTCTCACGTCTCTTCGACCTCATCAAGGCTTACAACTTCTGGACTGTTTCCGAGAAGCGTGTCGAGAATGAGGAACGTCGTGCTGTTCTCCAACTTACCGTTGAGCCACTTTCCCGCCAATACATCAACATAACCTTCCAAACTCCACAACAACAAGTCGAACTCAAAAATGTCCGTATCCCACGTGTCTTCCTTCCAACCATCGCTCGTCGCGCCATGTACCAACAAGTCTGGGAAAAGACTGGAGCTTCCTGCAAAGTTGATCAATCCGAGGTCTCCACCTTCGACAACGTCATCTACCGTGCCCCACTCACTACCTGCTACTCCCTTGTTGCCAAGGACTGCTCTGAGCAACCAACTTTCGCTGTTCTCTCCAAGAAGATTAACAAGAACTCTGATGAACTCATCGTCAAGGTTGTCCGTCGTGAGGAAGAACTTGTTATCAAGAAGACTGATGAGGAATTCGTGGTCAAGGTTGACGGAAAGAAGATCCAGCAATCTGAATTTGAGCAATACGAGTAAGTTAATATGATACTCCCTCTTAGATATATGATTGTAATTTCAGAATTGAAGTTCTCGGAGACAACCTCATGGTCATCCGTCTTCCACAAGGAGAAGTCCGTTTCGACGGATACACCATCAAGACCAACGTTCCATCTGTTGCTTCTAAGAGCCAACTCTGCGGACTCTGCGGAAACAACGACGGAGAGAACGACAACGAATTCATGACCGCTGACAACTACGAGACTGAAGATGTTGAGGAATTCCACCGCTCCTACCTTCTCAAGGACGAGGTATGTACTGAATAACATTATTTTCATAAGAAAAAGTTTCTTTTAGGAGTGCGAAGTTGAGAATGACCGTCTTTCCGAAAAGAAGAACTACAGAAACAAGTGGAACAGAGAAGAGAAGAGACAAGAGTTTCAATACGAGAGCAACGAAGATGACGAGGAATCCGAAAACAGTAAGTTCGAATTCTTTTCTCACTCTCATTTTAACAACAATTCATTTCAGAGTCTGTTGAGAAGACCCTCATCAAGGAGTTCTCCAACCGCGTCTGCTTCTCCCTTGAGCCAGTCACCGAGTGCCGTCGTGGATTCGAATCCGAGAAGACTACCTCCAAGAAACTCCGCTTTACCTGCATGCCACGCCACAGCAAGAACGCCCGTCGTTTCATGAAGGAGTCTCGTGACCAGACCATCCTCGATTTAGTTGATTTCCCAGTTTCCTTCGTTGAGGCTGTCAAGATTCCAACTGCCTGCGTCGCCTATTAAATATTTGTTTATTACTTTATTGAATCGATAATAAACTTTCAATTAGTGTGTTTACTTGTACGATTTTATTCATTGAATGATTTTGCATTTTCAAGGATGTGTGTAGTTTCCGATTTGGTAGCTCTCACAGCTTGCAAACATTTACGAAAGATGATTTCATACGTTTCTTTTATCGTTGAAAACGATAAGTTTCGATTATAGTTCGCCTAATAGATTATGTTCAATTTCATAACCACAAAAAAATTTTGTTTGCTCTGATCTCAGGGTACATGTTTTGTATCTCTGAGATTTTCAGACCCTCTGAGATATCATAACAAATGCTCTGCAAACTCCGTTGTTCTGTCATCTACATATGTGAATAAAGAAAATCAGTGAAGTGAAAATTGATATCTCGCTTGGATAGTTTTCTCATCTTTTACCTTCTGATTTTTTAATAATGAAGAGGAAGTAAAATTTCAAAACCTACCGTCAAAGTTATGAAAACTGTTTGACTAAATTTGCAGGTTATAAGAGCGTGTACTTGAACTGAAATCAGAGCAAAATGTACGCAAACAATAATAAATAATGCAAAAATAATTTTACTCATTTTACAAAATGTGAATTGCGAATGAGAGACAATAGTTAGTTAATCGGGGGAAATACAATAAGAATTGTGTTACCTTCATAACGGAGATCGGGAAACGGGAACATCATGTGTTTCAAACTACAAAGAGCGAGATTTCCAAAAAAAAATTTGTTTTCGTTTTTTTGTTTTATAAGATACAAGAAGTTGTGAGTGAAAGTTGAAACTCAGGTTGATGGGACCGAGTCATATAATAAGACAGATGGGGAGGTTTGAGAGCATGGTACATGAAAGGATTGTAACGAAATACCTTAAAAATAAGGGATGTGGTTCTAGAATGAGTGTATAATCATGGAAATTGTTGGCAACTTGTTTGACAGGATTTAATAGTTTGAAACATACGGATAGAATTCAGTGGGAATGACAACTACGTGAGAGAACGGGACACATTTTGCACTAGCATTATCAAATATTGTGCAAGAGAATAAAAAATAAGATCATGTTGAAGCAAGGAGTGTAAATCAGCTCAGTTTCTGTCCTTGGAGCTTGACGGCTTGTCGTCCTTATCTCCAGAATCGTAGCTTTCCAGAAGATCAAGGAAGAGACGATCACGGAGGAATCTGAAAATATTGATTAGTAAGGATTTACTTCATTCAGTTTTATCAACCAACCGTCTGTACGAATCCTTGGACATAAGTTGCTCGACACGGTTCTGAGCAAGAGCAAATGTGTCTGGTTTGCATCCAGCCTCAACGGCAGCTCTGGTGGCTGCACGAGTGTCACTGTCAAGATTGACCTGAAAAGGGAAGATTTAAAAGATTCTATTTTGAAAGACAATATTAGTTTTACCTCTTTTGGAGCGTGCTCGGCAACGAACTCTGTGTAGATTTCAATAGCTTTTTGAGTGGTAGACTTCTTGCCGTCCTTCATCTTTTTGAACTCTTCGCACTCGAGCCAGAAGTCCATGTTCTCATCAGAGAACTCTTTTTTGAGAAACTGGCGGAAGAGAGCACAGCCGACTGCAAAAATTATCATCAAAAGTTTGATCGATAAAGAAAAAAGAAATGATGTCAACTCACATTTGTTGTTGAGAATTGACTCGAACGATGTTTCCCACTGGCGGACGTCTTCCCGAGATGGATAGAGTGATGACGTGGAGAGAGCCAAATCCATCTTAGTGCGGAGGTAGGAGAGTGTACGGGAAATCGGTCCGCTGAAAATAGTTTGATTGAGAAAATGTACTTTACAAATATTGATTTTCTAATGTTAAACCTGGTATGATGGAGGTCTGGAGTGCTTTGATGATGCTCAGAGTGATAGAATTTAGTGAGCATCTGACTATTAGTCTTTGCAATCATAGGGTAGGTGATCGACAGCATTGTTAGAATAACTGAGACTACAGGAATTTTTTCGCGTTATCAAAACTAGCTCCCCTTTTATCAGCAATTTATATTGCGTGTGTTGATCGAAACTAACCGACTGGGGCGGCGCTGTACAAGTCTTTGCTTCAGACCGATGATGTCAGATGGAGTAATGGTAAACCGTCGACGAGGAGTTTCCCCGTATGGTGATGATGATGGGGTCAGAAACAAATCATCGAAAGACACCGGAGAACGTGGAGCAGGAAGAATAGAAGATCTCCTATTCATCGTGTGGAATAGGAGAAAGACTGACTGACTGAATTGGTCGACAGGTCCACTAATTTGATGGGAGAACAAGGTGAGGGACAGCCTTCCTTCTATCTCATTTTCGCGCGCAATGTGGCGTTTATGGACCTTCTTTTTCACCCAGTCTTCCGTTT
The DNA here is from genome assembly GCA_002259235.3 of Caenorhabditis latens. Taxonomy (NCBI): domain Eukaryota; kingdom Metazoa; phylum Nematoda; class Chromadorea; order Rhabditida; family Rhabditidae; genus Caenorhabditis; species Caenorhabditis latens. The sequence goes on along the minus strand of CM056097.1, from coordinate 12,964,894 downwards.
ACGACAGGTTTTTTATTATGTGAGATTGGCCAGAACGAAGAGAAAATTCAGAATGGTGCTCTGGTTTGGAATATGATGTTTTTTATTCCAATCCATTGGATAATAATCCTTCTGGATTTTGTTCTTACGTACAGGAAGCTGAGACAAATGCTCAAACATCGTCGTTTTGTGCACTTTCACATTATTCCCTTTCAGATAAGACATAATCTTGCTAAAATCTTTTTCTAGTTAGTTGCAGGCTTCTTTGAAAGAGCAATGTGCATTTCACATGCACTCATGTCAACTCAGAAACACGTTATGTTATGCACATATACCCTGAGAAAGTTGATATTCTATGGAAGAATAGCTGATGACCCTAGTTGTGCGCGCCCCTACCAGCATTAGGTTACCAATTAACCGGAACTCAATCTTAAACTTTTTTGTAGTCAGATCTCCCAGAGTGACAAGTTGAACGCGTCACGCGGTAGAAAAGAGTTGCCCCGCACTTCTTTTTGATTTACATAATTCAAAATATGAATTTTTGTCGGGCAAACAAACTTCAAACCTGATTGTAGGACCCACCAAGTGAAAACCCGAAGAAACAACATACTCCAGTTCAGGAAGTGTTTTTCCTACAGAACTTTCAACTTCTCAGATTTGAATATTCCAACTAGCTGATTTGTGAACATTTACAAAGTTTTAAAGCCTGCCGATAAAAGAACAGTCTACACTTAATTGTTAATCAATTGGTATAAAAATGAAGATACACATGTGAAAACGAAACTAGAACACATTCTCACCTCGATTTCGAACGAAGATGGGGATTTGGCTTTGTCATTGAAAGTCTCATGGAGAATTAGTTGAAACTGGCAGCGATAGATCAGTAGCAAACAAAGTCATAATAAATGATAAAGAAATTTGACTTCTTCACGTATATATTCTAAGCTTGAAGATCAGGAGGAAATAGTTCGAAGCGTGCAAATGGGTAATGCTCAAGAAGTGGAAATAAGGAGTCGTCGCGGTGAGTTGCTCTGATTTCTCGTTTTGCAGTTATTAAATTTACTTGGAGGTATATAATACATCTACATGTCTAACACACATATCATAAATTGGCTTGCCTGTGAGACGAAGTGATTGGTGAGAAGGACGGTGGCGAGATGCCAAGCGACTCCATCTCTCGTACTGAAGCCCATTTGTGGATAAATCGCTTTGAGGCGCTAGCAGGAACTGGCGTACTAATTTTCCGACGAATATCCATTTTTGTAGAGAGGAAAAAACGGAAAGTGGCAGATGTGCTTGGTTGTTAGCAATTGGCGTACAATTTGAGACAACCACTAATTGATGGCAGATTGTTTTGGCTCTATGGAATAATTAGGGGCAAGAAAAAAGCAAATGGTCGGAGGAAGTGAAGCCTGGGATGTCGAAAACTTCACGTAGGATTTCTTATTCTTCGTCGGTTTCTTCTCCGAAAACTCTGTACCAAGAATGAGACTTGCAGAGTGGGGAGGAGCAAAAAACTTGTTTCTGAAGAGCTCTGGAGGAGGGATGTCCTTATTCTTCTGTTGCTGACTGCTCCCACCAAACAGGAGGTGGAGAGCAACAATGGCGGAAAATGTAGCGGCAAAAGGGGCCGCGGCGGCGGTTGAAGGGGGCGAGTGGAAGACAGATACATGAAGCGTACGGACATTCGGGCAGGGTGACAGGGCACCCGATGTTAGGGAGACAAAAAAAGACATGAAAAAGCTACAATAGACACATCTCGATTTGGTACGTTTGGTCCTAGATGAATGCACCGGATGGATAGAATTAAATGAGATGGAAAAAACGTTTTTCTCTTTTTTATTTGCACTAGACCTATTCCAAAATGTGAAAAAGGCTAAAGTTAGAAACAAAAGCAATTCTTAGATCACTTCGGACAGTAGTTCTAATCGAAAGACACAAAAATGACTTGACTAAATCAAGACAAGACACAATTAAACATTCAACAATCTCAGTCTTCTTGAAAAACACACTCTGATTACCATTCCAAAGATTCGTCAAAATTTCCGAATGTTTTTTTTAAAAATAATATTCCAATACTGCTCAACTATCAAAAGATGAAACATCAACTCTACAAAAGTTCTACCGATTATTCAATCCTTTCCGGACCAACCGATCAAACTTCACTAGTTTTAACCCCTTACGGTTCGACAATCTCAAACAATTGTGCATTTAGGTGGCCGCCTCTGCTCTATTCACTGTCAAAAATAGGTTGCAGACAAAAAGAAGAACGAGTAATGACTGAACAGCAAGAAACAAAAGGTTGTTCAGGTTATAATAATTGTGAAAACATTATCCCTCAGTATGTAATAATTTTTGATCTACTAAAGTCTTAACTTGAGAACGCCGCTCACACATCTCCATATAATTCCATTTTCTAAATTGATTCTACGAGGAAGCCTTGCTCATTTGCACTTTGAGTGTAATAAGGTTTTTTGTTTCAGACGTTCGTCATTTGGAAAAAAAGGATGAGCAAGTGAATACAAATGCAAATTGGATCTAATTGACTTTTTGATTAGTCGACTAGTTAGTGGAACAAAAAACTGGAAGAAAACTCACAGAAAACGTTTTTTCTCTCTGTCTTCTCCGTTCAGTTGACGCAGATTACTCTTTGAAGATGACGGCTTCGGCGAGAAGGTGAACGAAGCTGCACGACGAACTGAGGTCTGGAAAACCGGAAGCATGGACATGAGAAAAGTTTTTTTGAGAAATGAAAAAAAAACCTTCGAATCGCATTTCTAGGACTTACCTTTTTGAGAGCACTGTGTGCTGGACCAGCTCCATAGACACCTCCATTGTCATCTGGGCACAAGAAGTTGTGGTCAGTTGGTGACCGATCTGGGCTCAAACTCTTTGCATCGTCCGAGTTGTTCTCACCTGAATAATAAAATATTATAGATCAAAACTAGATTAACTTTTCCCCCAATTTTTTCTAGTTCGCCTTTTTCGCACATTTTACACACATACTAATAATCTCTCATAATTTCTATTTCTGGATCACTAAAACGTAGAAAAAAGTTGTAGATAAGAAGTAAGAAGAGGAAGAAGACCAACGTCTGCACTCCTCCCGCTCTTCAACACACGTAAGCGATCTTCCACGCATTTTCGCGCTAGTCGAGTTCCATGTACGACGAATAAAACCTCCACGTCGTTGAAGTTTGTCGTCCGTTTTAGAGTGTTCTTCAACCGTATCCACCTCTTCGTCACTCATTGTGTTATCAGCTTGGTAAGACTGACAAAACAGTTTTAAAGACATTGGAAAAGTGAAACGAAAAACGATTTGTGGCAGGAAGAGTTTTCAATAGATAGGAGAGTTAGTTGCGAATACTGTTTAACTATTCTTCATTTGAAAACAATGAGGAAATATGATTAGGAACTCTAGAATTTGTTTAAATTTTGAATGTTAACGAATATTCAAAAGTGCTCAAATCGATTAGCCAGAAGAATAAATACAAAATTCCAGCATGAATGGTTTGATCGAGGGATGCATAAAATTGTAGTGCTTATGATTGATATATCTGCTTTCTAAAAATAAACACAGGGAATAGGATGCAAATAATTTCGAAAACAATAAAACATGGCCTCATAAACAATTGAATCATTGAGAACTCGACAATACGCCACCTCCAACTGTTTCCATACGCTAGGGCCTCTCTGATAAGAGTATATAAGTTAATACTTTAAGAGGTGGGTAATCGGGAAGACGAAAACGACAAAGATAATCAAGATTTTTCAAACATCTTGACCTCTCTCTACACTACTAAGCTAAAACTGCTGATGGGAAGTGTTAAGGACAAGTAAAACAAAGGGAAAAAACGATGTAATCACAAAACTGTCGTTTCTCACCTGTCGAAAGTACTAATCGAACCTCGCGAGTAAACTATGAACACATGACAAACAGTGATTTTGAGAGCTTTGAAACATACTTTGTCGACGTAGAAAACTTGGTAGACACGATGCGATAATAGACCTAAGACTAGGCCTTTTGAAACAAAACAGCATAATGCGAATATGCAGTGTTCGCTCTTCAAATGAGGTTGGAATGAGCTATCGACGTGCCGGTTTGAAGAAATTCTGCGTATCGCATGTCAGTTTTAATTTCAGCGAAAACCATAAAATAACCAATTTAGTCGAAATGTATTTCTTGAAAATCTCAATTTTTGAGATTTTTTTCCGTTTTTCAAAGCTCATAAGGAACTTGATTATAATTATCAAAATAGGTCTTACTTGTGGTGGTAGTGATACTTGGAAGAGTTGCTCTGTGAAACTTCAGCTTCTCTGGAATCTCCGATCCATTTGTACTTGACGATGCAGATGTGTAGTCAAGGAGATTGTTGGTAGATCGAAGATGTCTGTCAATGGAAGATGATCTGTAGTAGTCACCCATAGTGAGCTCATTTGGCACTGACAAACGAGGAGATGTGGTGGTCATCTGAAATATGAAAATGTTGGATTGATGATTTAACTGGTGAAGTGTATAAATGACAGGATGGGAGGTGTTGCCGTTTTTTGAAGGGTCAGGGTGCAATGCGAAACATCGAAAGATGACTATACGACGTAGCGGTGAAGTTTGAAATATAGTAGTTCTTAGTTTTTCGGTTTCCTTATCATGGAAAATTTTTTGCGAAAATTTCCTAATAGAAAAAACTATAACGCCGAACAAACTACACAAAAATGACTGAGAATAAAAACGCAGGAATGTTGGGGAAGGGACAAAAATTACAATGACTGATCGGTGGTAAGAAATGGAAACAACGAGAGAATTGGTAAGACAACGCGACAAAACTATTGGTGGCATTTGCGTAATGCATCAAGTGCACAACAAGACTGTTGCGAGAAGGTATGTTTCGGAATTCAAAAAAAAAGTTGAGAGTGTGAGAGAAAGAGAAAAGAACTGTGTGCGTTTGAGGTTAGAAAAAAACAGAGAAAGAAGTTTTTAACCTAGGTCACTGGGAAGATGGAAAAAAAACAAGAACCCTTCTCAGATAAGTGTTCAACATTGAATCAGTTCGGTTAGGAAAACAAATATATGGAACAAGGGAAAGGAAGCGCAGGAGCAGCGAGGATGAGTAGATCACTGCTCTTGCTTGTTGGCCGATCCCGGTTAATCCCCTTTTCTTTCTACTCTTGGTTTTTGCGTTTTTTGTTTCCTCATCTTCTTTTTTGCTTTCTTCGTCTTGTTCGTGGCAAGCAGTATACTCTCGGGTTCGCGCTAGATTAGTTAGTAGAGATGTGTTTCTCACCGATGGACGGTCAAAGTTCTGAGATGGAGAAGAGGGAAAAGGTTTCGATTTTTGCAAACTTCTTTTTTTCAAGTTACAACTGAAAAATTTGTGAAAAATGTATCCTTTTCATTCATACGTAGCCGACTTGACATCCGATAGCCATGGCAGAGATGCGGGCCAGTCATTTGTCAAAACTCTGCTCACCTCGGACAAAAAATCACTACTCCGTTTCTCTTGCGGAGTGATGATAGAGATCAAGATCATCGAAATGAAAAGTCAACCTTTTTTCTGTTGGTCACTCAATCATGGATCTTGGATCTCGGAGAAATCAGAGAGAAAGAGAAATCTTGGCTTCTTTCCAAGCTCAAAAATCAAAACTTTTTGGAAGAATTGTTAAATTAGAGTATACAACGCCCACAGTTTCCGCCCAAAGTTGAATAACTTGAAATGAAAGAACAAAATTGAAGTGGAGTCGCTAGTTGCAGGTCATTACGACGTATCATGAAATACTGATAAGCGTAACTGACAAATATGGCTTGAATTAGCATTGCTGGGACGATTCAGTGAAGTTTTCGTCATTCAAAAATTATATGACTAGAAAGATCAATTTTTGGTTAGTCAGATTAGCTGGTTATATTTTTGAACTTGTGTTAGTAAAGTGTTAGTAAAAATTATTTGAGGTAGTGAGGAGCCAATATTGATCATATTTCAATTGTCTTTCTCTCTGATTCTCTGATTGTCCACCAATCTTGATTTTCTCGAAATCCCAATTCCTTTTCTTCATCGAACTTCGAACGACACATATTTCTATTTCAATAGAGTAACAGGTTAGTAAAATTAAAACAAAACACGAACAAGACGACCGCCAGCCGAAACTCGATGCAAATAGGATGACAACGGCAATAGCACCTACGCTGCAGAAGGTAGAACAGAAAAAACGATGACAAAGTACGCAACACTATAACAAAATTAGACAAGAGGGCAATAAATGACAGCCGAAGATAACACAAAAACGGCAACAACTCCATCCAAATATCATCTCGCTCTAAGAGTAACCCGCACCTGTCCAGAATGGTGGTTGGAGACGACTGAAGAGCCAGCAGACGATACACCAGTGAATGCAGGATCCTCGTAAAACGTTTGACGGCGTACCTGAATCTCAATCGGGGCTAATCACCTGTTCTGGAACGGTATCTGATGGTAGTTACCTTTCTCTGTGGAAAATTCTGCTTCCTTCCCTGGTCCTTGTTGAGAAGGAAGAATCCCTCGTTGTTAATCTCAACGTCCTCCATAGGCTCACGGCGGTGATGCTTCTGGAAGGTGTCGCCGAACATTTGGCTGGCCTTCTTGAGAATACGGCTCACTGGGAATGTCATGCATCCGAGAACTCTCTTTCTCCTAAAATGTTGGTTTTATTCATCGATACTATGATACAGCAACTTACTCTGAATGCATCGAATCAATCTCGTAGACTGTGACGATAAGAAGATCACGAGCACAGTTCTCGGAGAACGAGCTGAAAAATACAAAATATGTAGAATTGAAACGCAGATGAAAGTATTTGTCTTTTTTCGCGGCATGTTTCCACTAAACGACAAAGTTGACACGTCGCCAGTTTTAACACCTTCCCAAGATCAGATAAGAGATGCCAATCCCTTCCTTCGCAACTTCAAATTTCACTTACAATTGGAAACTCTCATCGAAAGATGGGTTGTTGCAATCGGTAACGAGACGGGTACGGTAGCACTCATCCGGTCTGGAACTGTACTTGCGAGATGACGATTGACTGACTGGACGATGACAGAGCACAGCTGTGACGTATGAAGAGACCGAGTCTGGTTGAGACGAACTGCGGAAGTAAGAAGCATCCTGGACGTTGAGAGTAAGACGACGTCCACACAATGACATGCTCAAGAAGATGATTCCTCTGATATCCTTGTGTTTAGCATAAGCATTGTCCAGTCCAAAGTCCTCTGGGCGCTTGCTCTTCTCCTTGACCACTTTGTTTGGACGAACGTCATCCGGATGTTCGTTCTCACTGTTCTCTGTCATCCATGGATCCGGAGTGACTGGTCTATCAGACTCTTGACTGGAGCTTCTCTCGCTCAAGTGAGAATCCAAAAGATGCAATGCCGAACTGTGATGACGGACATGCTTCGGATTCTTACGGTAGAGTCTTTGAGAACGAGGAGTCGATGTGGACACTGGAGACATTGGCACCTTGAAATCATGGGTTCCCTTCGGGTGGTTGAGAGTCATCGGAGTCAGAGACAACGCCTGGAAGTTAGGGATTTTTTGAAGTTTTTAGCAGACAAAATAGCAGACACCAACAGAAAACCGCTCCATCAGAGGATTGTTATTAGCTTGTTTTCCCTTTGGCTTGTTAGAGTACTTACCTGGAACGAAGTAGTGGTCGAAGTGAGTTGTGGCTTCCACTCGGTTTGCGCACGCAACGATGACAGTCTTGGCCCTCCTTCGCTGCTGCTGGAGTAATTCGATGAACGAATCGGAGACATTTCCTGCAAGTTAACATAAGATTAGCATCAAAAATGGGCGTCATTAATTCAAACTTCTATTTCTTTTGGTCATCAGTTTCTCTACTTTTCACTACTTTTTTCTCAAAACGTCAGAAAATAGAAAGCGAACTGTTTGGAACTGTTTGGCACCACTTTGTGCCTTCTTCGAGGGCGTTTTCCCACATTTGACATGCGGAAATTTGAATATTGACATTTGCAACAATGATAAGATATTCATGTCGTCGTGTTCTTTTGTTTTTTATCGTTACTGTATTGACATTGATTTGTGATAAACGGAAGAACGGTTCCATCTAATGATGGTGCCTCATACCTAAAGAATATGCTGATTTCAGTTCCCCTCTTACCTCAATCGCCGAAAGATCGCCGAAAGATCCATGGCCCATTCTTGGTCTTCTTGGTGGAATGAACTTGTCCCGTGGACGAAACTGCGACTCGTCTCCACGACGGATCTGAGAGTACATCTCTCGAGAACTCATTCCACGATCACTTCCGGATTGGGAGCTTGGCACATAGCTTTGAAAGACTTGCTTGTTGTTTCCAAGGATTTTTTGTTCACGTGGCTGATTGAGAAGTTGACGACGAACGGCGTGTGCAGCTACACCACAGACTGGAGCGCGTCTTCTGAAAATGAATTAGTTTAGGGACTAGTAAGATTTACTGATGTAGATGGCTAGTATTCTTAGAAACTCACATGAGAGCCTCGAGGCCCATAGTCTTGGTGCTCACAGTCAAACTCATAGTTGAGAAATGCAGCTACTGAAGAAAAAACGAAAAGTGTTAATCTTCTAATCGTATTATGTACGAATGAATGAGTTCCCAGAAGCAAAAAGTCACCCGGGCTCTGAATGGGCGGAGTCAATACTCCGGGGGGAAGGCGGGTAAAGAAGTGCCAGTGCATGCGTTCACGCAATGTTCCCAGACTAGTGGTCCGCTCGGGTTGACAGTTGGAGAGGAAGAATAACATGTTGTACAGTAGGAGGATATCAAGAGATGGACTAATTGGGTGTACAAACAGTCTTGTTTAGACAGTTTCCTACTGACAACCGGTAATTTCAGAATATGGGTATTAAGGGGGGAAACGGAAAGGTGTCATGGGGAGAAGGAGAGGTGGAGGATTGCAATTGGAGACTAATTGGATTAACTGGCTGGGGATCATTTGTCAATTAGAAGATGGTGTCAAACGTCAATATTAGAATTCGTTCGTCAAGTGTGAAAAAGTTAAAGAAGTAACTTTAAAAATGAATGATAATTTTCTCTTGGAGTAGGCAAAACGTCGCTAGCAATTTCAGTTCATGCCAAAGTTTTTAGCTGAAATTCAGAATGAAACGTAATGTTTTCAGTTTGCGAATAAAGTTTGCTACATTTGCGCTATAGAGGTAAACGCTGAGACCAGTACTGTTGTCCTAGAGTATTTAGAAATTTTCAAAATCATTATTTCAGTGTTTCCAAAAGCTGATTTACAAGGGTTTGAGAATGTCATATTTTTTTTGCGGATGCAGCTTTGAATAACGTAGTTTCAAATACAAATGTTAACTTTCTTTAAAAAAAATTAAATAGTTACTTATGTATTCTTTGACTCATCTTCTCTAATCTACTGTTTGTTTTCGAATACACTGTCTATTCACATCTTACTCCAGTTCATCCACCTGTTTCTACAACTACGTAATCCATACCGAGAACATCGAAAATGTGCCACCGAGCAGTGAACCAGTTACGCAACGGCTGGATTACATCATTATCGATACAAATTGGAATCAACCTCATCCTAGTTTCACGCAATTTTAGTGCCCCCACACGCAATGATTGCGTATAGACGACAGGCGTATCCTTCTTTCTTCTAACTAGAAGAATATTCAAAGGATATGCAAAAGGTGACGAGGGTAAATTAGGAAAACTAGAGTCGACTAATAGATAGCCTATTTCTTCAGTTAAAAAACGGAAATAAAACCAATTATATCATAATTGAACTAGTGATGATTCAGATGAACTGGCTTCGCCCTTTGGATGGAATTATAGTAGAAGCATTCATAACGTGAAATAGTCAAAGAATTTGTCTAAAACATTGGCTGAGAATCCGCAAATCGACTATAAAGTGTACTATTGTGAACGTTTAAGGAAGAAAAGGACAGGAAAAGACGGGATGAAAACGTTTTTTTTCAATTGGACAGCTATATAGAACGTGTATGCAATCATCGTCTCCTATGCATCTAATTCAGAAATTATAGAGTTGATTGAATAATAATCGAACACCTTCTGAGGGACTTTGCTAATAAAATGTTCTTTGGGAGAAACCGAAAAAAATGTGATAGCAGATCAAGATACGATTTTTACGAAAAGAAAAGTTTTGATGAATGGTTGACGAATGGAATTAAAGGGGAACGAATGAGTTTGTAAACAAACATTTAAAGAAGGCGATGACCATTTCAAGTGGATACAATATGTCAATGGTACCGACAGATACTATTTCGACTACTGTAGATGTTTGTCTTTCTGATATTGAAAACATTGAGGGCAAGTGGTGTCAACTTCGTGAGATTTGGCTCTATTTAAATGTTTGCGGATTCAATCAGGTAAATAGGAGTTTAATTGGGTTAGGATGGCAATAGACGCAAATGGCATTTCGATGATTAAATAGATGACGTTGATTCCAAATTTCGAGTCACTTTTTCGGATCACTAGGTCAAAGAAAATTAGGTTTGAAATGCTGCCTGTCTTATTAGATTCAGGCTACGAAACAAAAAACGATCAGTTCCCCAACTATTTAAAAGAATCCCGAGACTTAGAAAAATTAACATATTATTTTGTCTGGCTTCCGATTTTTAACTACGAAATCTTTAGGTCACGATATTGTTGGCTTCTTCAACTTTCTATCAGTTCACGTTCGCATATTCCTCACAACTACATATGTCCTCAATGTCAGTACATCATTTCGATTTGAACCTACGGAGCTCACTTGCAACAAAAAACACTTTTGAATTATGACATTAACACTAGGAATGAGACTAGTTGGGTGTTACTTTCAGATGAGAAAAACTCAAAAAATAAACTATTGAGATCAAAAGTTTCCAAAGAGAAAGAGAGTGAGGGGGAGCACAATACAATCTAGAAAAAAGATGTTGTACACAGTTCGACTCGTGAGAACGTGTGATTCTGGAAACCAGAAGAAGACAGAAATAGAAATGTTGTGAGAAAAGCAAAACTGTAGGATGAAAGAATAGAATATGGAGAAGATAGAAAAAGAAAAGATTTTCACACAAACTCTACAAAATAACGTGTCGCGAGAGAAGCCAATATCTAAATTGATATATTGAGCAGAAAATCGAGCAAGGGATGACAAAAACTGAATGATAACTTGTTGATAACAGCAAGAATTAGAAATGAAATAAATTAGCTGATGATGCCAATAGACTGTCTAGGAGCAATGACCAAGATTACAGGAGAGATGTTCTTGTCAAACCAAGATACTTAAGCTATACCGCTTGAAATAACAAAGTTTTCCGACTACTGATGAATTAATTGACAACAAACTAGAAGGAAACCTATACACAATAACGTACCTTCCCCATAACATCTCGTCCGTCGTTGCTTCTGAAGGATTCGTCGATAACGTCGTGTCTTGATAGCTTCCTGACTCTGAGTCTGAGAAATCGTCCTCCGAGATCGACGACACTGAAAATCAGATAAAATAACCATATGGTTCCATATGCATGTTACTGAAGTGACTTACGAGATGATTGATCATCAAACTCCTCATCCGACGATTTGTCGATACTGAACTGTTGGACTCCAGCCGTTTTGTACTTGTGAAGGTTTAGTTGAATTCTCTGGTTTTGGTTATGCATTCTTACTGAAAAAATAATGATTGAATGTTGAGCACAAAAAAGTGAAGAGTAGATGCGAGCATCGGAATAAAGGTAAGTTGTTCAGAAATATAAGGAGATGGCACATAAGCTAATGAGAACAATCTCTTTTTAGAAAAACTGCAAAATGTGAAACACCGGAACTAGAATAACACACAAAACATTTTCCGGATAAACCTAACTTCCGTTACAGAAATGAAGCTAATTCGCAAGTGACCCGGAATTTTACGAGTGGTCATTCACACAAAGTGTAGATAGGAGTAGTAGGTGGTGTGCAAGGGTGAATTTATGGTGTGAACAACCGCCGCCGTTATTCGGTACACCAAAGCAATGTCAACTACTTCGCTGGCTTGCGTAATATAGTTATTCCTTACCAAAACAAAAAGATCAACCGTATGCAGTTTTGAGAAGTAAAAAAGCTCTAAAATTCTGGCGAGAACTCTATTTTCGACGGTTGCAAAAAGTCATTCATCAGATGGTGGGAAGCGAATGCAAGAAAAAAACTAGATTTATTACTTGCGGAGACATATGGTTTGAATAACCTAACGAGCTGAACTATTTCTGAACTCGGAATGATTTAACGGGTGAGAAGAAATATTGCATCTTTTTCTGATTAAAATGAACCTAGACACTCTTATCAAAGTGATAGTATCTATGGTGTTGATAGCGGGACACGCTAATCTTCTTTATTGCGGTGCCCAAAAGAACGTTCTAGAAGATTACAATTTAGCGCATTCGTTAACCTAGTAGAGAAACTCAACGAATCGTGACTAACAAGGCTAAACTCTCGATTACCAGTAACACTTTCGTTTGCCCCCGGACTTTCGGGCATCCGAATTGAATCTATCAAAAATCAATAAACCGTAAACGAATGCGTCGTTCATTAGTCACTTTCGACTCGAACCACTGGTTGAGTTTTGCATTTACTTAACGAATAAGTTCCTAAGCGACACGAAAAACCGGTTCGAAACCTTGAAAAAGCGGAAAGTAGATTGAAAACGATAAAAAGGGTTGGCAAATTTGAATGATGAGCGTTCCCGCCATAGGAGACGATTCAAATTGATTGGCTATGCAAAGAGGGAAGAGACGCAGAGACACGAACACCGACGGTGTCCTCCCTGTGTCGTCGCTGTGAGGAGAGCGGTCCGGGGCCTGTATCGTGAGTGTATATGTGTGTGAGTGAGTGACTGCGCACTCTCTCCTCATCGCCACCTGCCAACGTGACCCCCAATCGAGGACAACATTGTATTTATGACCTTAGCATATAGCTTGGAGAGAGAAAAACGGATGTTTGAATCAATCTTTATTGGAACTTTTTAAATTGTCCGAAACTATCAACCAATTGTAACAAATCAGAAAGACTGTTCAGGCAACTATTCTATAATGAGCAAAGGGTACAAAAAGAAGGGAGGGAAAATGAATAAAACGAGTTATTTCATTATCAAGAGAGCCGGGGGGACCCTTATGATATGATATGAAAAAATTCAACAGAATGGGGACAACGAATAGAATAAAGAGGGGAAAAATGTGGAATAGTGTAATTATACCGAGTTGTTTTTACGATGTCAGTGGGTCAAGGGGGTTGAATAAAGAAAGTAACAGTAAGAACGGGAGTCGTCGGCAAATTACTCATTGAGCGCTCTGTTCAATGCTTCTTGGATATGGACAAATGCGTCACGACCCAAGTAGTCTGGCTGACCGGCCTCCCAAGCTGCACGACGTTCCTCGGTAGATGGAGTTGGAGCCTAAACAGGGAAAATTATGAATGAAAAAGTTAAAATGAATTCGGAAAATTTTGAAGAACTCTAAAAAAACCGTAGAACTCATTCAAAAGTTGAACAAATCAATTCGTGCTATAAGTTTCTATCCTTTCAAATGCAAAACTGTTATTACCTTGAGTTCCTGATGTCTTTCAAAAGGAACAAACGCTGGGCATGGAGTATTATTAGTCTGAAAAAAAGTTGCACTTCAAATTAGTTAGTATTCAAAAAATAGTTCATTCTCCGGTACAATTAAGCAGGCATTACAGTCAACTCACAATTTGCTCTACCTCTCGATCTACTTCGGAATCAGCGTTGTGGTCCGGAAGCTGACTACCAAAGCAATCGGTACTACCTACTAAATCCTTATTTTCTTCATGCGGTTGGGGATGATGATGATGTTGTGTCGGCTCGGGACGATGTTGTTCTTCATGATGATGTTCATGCTCATTATTCCCTTTGTGCTCACTGCTATGAGCATCAGTATCAAAAGAGGGAAATAAGTTAACTGATGACTGAACAACATGCATCACAAAGCTTCCGATATCTTTTACTATTGAATCGTTCCTTTCTAGTTTCGGTTTCTGATCAACCGAATGACTTCGATGCTCAACGACGTGATGATGAGACGGAAACACTGTAGCATGCTCATTCGTTCTTGACTGGAAGATAGGGAAACGACACTATTTATTAGTTAGAAACATGCTCAAAAACACAACAGTCATGCTTGCTGAAATGAACAAACCGTGTGGGTAACGTGAGCGTGATAGATGCTCTGCCAATGTTGGAAGTGTTCTCCAGTGTGAACAGCAGCGCTTCCGTGCCATGGTTTCACGCTTCCAATGAAGTGGACGATCTTGGTGTTGGCTCCGTATCTGAAAAAGAAGGAATTATCCAGAATCCGTGTGTGGGAATGGCTTCAGATAGTGGGAACTGTTCTGAAAGTTGAAAACTACCTCTTGTAGGCGGCAGCGTATGTGTAGAAAGCTCCAGCCGTCATGTTGTAGATGAATGGAAGTCTGTGCTCCGATGGAAGATCTCTCCAGTTGCTGAAGAAGTCGTTCAACAATCCTTGATCTCCTCCGTCGTATGATCCGTGGGTGACGGCAAAGTCAACGAGTTGTCCTGCAATAAATCCTCACTTTCCAATTGATTCTCTGTCGGAACTTACTGTAGGTCTCATGATTTGGAATGAAAACGAAAACTCCGCTGTTGAATGAATCTGGCCATCCGATATCGGCAGCAGCGGAGAAGTCTGGACGAGTGAAAAGTTCATCGGCGTTGCGGAGGACCTGTAATTAACAAAAGATTGATGAAAACCCGAAAATCAGAGCTTACCAAGGTATCGGCATCAAGAAATACGCATTTGGTGTATTGGGTAAGACGCCAACAGTGGAGCTTGGTGAATGTAACACCAAGATCTGGACGTTCGATCAATTTGAGGTTATCAGAATCATTGCTGTTGAAGACGTCGACAATGGAAACATCGTCGAAGTGCTCTTCGAGCTGCTTGCGGACTGGAGCGGAGACCTGTTTTTACAATAGAAATTTTTCAAATGACTATGAATTTACCTGATTGCTGATAAGGCAATGAATCTTGCGAGTGGTTCCTGCAGTTCTGAGTGAGTGAACGAGCACAAGGGCTCCTTGAGCGTAGCTATCGTTGGTAGCAAGGGTGATCCAGGCCTCAGACATATCTGAATTCCAAGAAACAATGTATATCACAGTCAAAAACTATTTGCGCAGAGCTTTGATCGGGAAAAGTCAAAGAGAAATGAAGATAGAACTCAGTTACTAGACAAGAAACTATGATATATTTACTCGGTTGAACGTCGACAGACGGTGGTTTAGTTTGAAATGCAACCGAGTAGCAGCTGAACTAAAACTGAAGAGGAATGTTGGGGAAACCCACGGAGAGGGGCGGGTGCATATGAAGCAGAGAGTGAAAGAGTGTGAAGAGGATGAAAGAAACAAAAAGGTGTTCGGTTTGCAAAATATTCGAAAATGTATGAGTCATGTAACCTTGAGATGTTTGATCTACTCGAAGGTCAAGGCCATCTAGAAAGTTCAACTCTAGAAACACATAGAAGAAACAACAGAGTGATTGCTTCTCGATAATTCTCGAAGCAAACTGATGGCTGACTAACAATGAGATATCATGACAGAAATGCGAGTCGTTTCGTTCGAACAAGTGGCACCAAACGAAATTTCATCACGATTGTAGAATCATGGAAGAAAATGAAGAAGAGAAGGAGAAGGTGGGCGCACGAATGTAAAAAAAAAGATGCAAGTGAGCAGATCCCCGCAGTGCATCCTAACCGAATTCACAGAAAAAGATAGAAAAAGATCTGGTGTCGGCTCAACTCGACAAAGTGTGTGGGTTGCAGTGAGCAGTGAAAAGGCCGCTCTCTTTTTCGATAACAGGCTGTTTTGCGGACAGCTGTCCTTCTCGCTACTTGCTTTTTTTCACTTTTCAATGGGACTCTTTGCGATTATAGAACGCTCTAAAGCCATGGAGTCCAAGATTGCTGCTTTGCAGGATATTCCTTCAAAATCTTTTCGGAAGGTGAAAAAACGTCTTGAAATTATTTTGGATAGAGCGGAGATCAATTCATGAGTGGACTTGCCATATCCCGCTGCCTGCCTATCTTCTCCTACCGCCGCAAATAGAAAGGGAAATGTGAGAAAACTGATAAGAAATACAACATGCAGAGAGAAATCAACAAGGAGAAAATTTTGAATTTCTTTTATAAGGACACGGATAAAAATTTTCAAGTATACTAGAACCTTCGAGATGCATTTTTCCTTTTTATATCGCATCACAAGCCTGAGGAAAAAGTACGATAGGTGAAATGGAAAAGGAAGCAGAGAATGTTCATCAGGTGTGTGTATCTGTACTCTGTTGCTTCAGTCAACCTTTTTGTATCAACATCACATGAAACGATGTGCCCTCAGTTGCCGCTGTTTGCTCACTGAGAAAATGGGGACATCTTAAATCACAAGTGAAAACGTTTTCCGGTGATTTTCAACTCTCGAAATAACCAGGCGCACTTGCAAAAGTATTTGATGTGATGGGACACCATTGACACTTTTTGATTGACGACTTTGGCTTTCTAAACCAGAGAATATGGGTGATTAGTGCATTTTGCACTAGGAATTCTGGTGAAAAAAAGCAAAAAATGGAGGGAGAGCAAGAAGAAATATGGAGATAGATACAATGTGACTCAAATTCCAAAAAGGGAGATCCGCCGTTTTCTTTAAGACTTTGTCACGTTTTAGGCGTTTTTTGTGTTTTTCTATAAATAAAAATGACGTCATTGACATGCACTGTTTCTTGACCAAAACAATCACATCGAATAAGTGGGAGAGGCATTCCATTCAAAAACGTGAAACATGATATCAGTGAAAGACTAGGACACAGAATAGAAAATTAGAAGGGGAACCCCGTGATGGTCATAAACAGTCCACCTGACAAAATGATCACTTTCTCTACCTGTAACCTATAGCTTTCAAAGCTGAAACTAGTGTCAACCGGTTTTTTATTGCAGAGTTTAGTTTAACAAGAGATTAAAACGAGGTGAGATTAAGAGAGAGCGAGAGGAACAGCGGAGATTGATTAGCTGCATGCAAATACGGCTAATCTGAGATGTTGGCTAAATAGGAAAAACTGCAGAACGGGAATAAAAATTGTTTTTCAAGAATGTCAAATTCAAAAAAACTGAAAAGGATACACTAATTTTCAAATATATAATTCCGCTTTTCAACAGCTGGAAAACATTTTCAAACAATTCAAACAGAAAAACTAAATGTTTTTTTTTCTTTTCAAAAGAAGACGAAAAAAAGGAGATTCAAGAGTGCACCCTACTGAATAATCCCGTTTTCTCTGGAGCAAGCACATCGTCTGGCACATCTGCGAAGTATGAAAAAATTGAGGGCGCATGGGGGAAGGGAAGACGGGAAGAGAAATAGAATGGGTCCGAGAGAAACGACGGAATACGTGAGAAATGGCACATACAAACATTTTTTCTGAGTATTCCAGTTTGAGCGGTAAAAGTGCACAGGCGTTCCACTTGTTTTGAACAACATTTGAGATACGACTGAGTTGAAAACTGAAGCCATGAAAAATATAAGCGTAGATGCATTGAAAATTGCATTTAGAATTTGAGAAGATTTGGAAAAAAATGTGTTTGTTGTAATTAAGATTTTATTTTTTGCAAAAAATCATTTTTTGCATGAAAAACTTTTGACATTTGCAAACCATGAAATTAGAATTAAAAGATCACTCAACTAAACAAAACATCAGACCGTGTATCACACAGTTGATTAATTAGAGTGGACAAGCAAATAGTGTAATCTCTTGTCCATTTGAAACTTTGTTTGTTTCCCAGAAGACAACAGAAAATGATAAAAAATAAATTCAAACAATTTCCCGTAGCCAACTTCTTTCTATTTTTGTTTGGCAGTCTCAGATTAATTATCCTTTTGTGTGCCGCCGCGTTTTTCTTATCAAACTTTCACAAACAGTTGGTCGTTTTCTTGATAAAAAGGAAACTTTTGAATTTTATAACTATTACGACGGAATTCAGTTGCAGAAAACACATATAAGAAGAATGAACAATAGAGGGGAGAAAAATAGGAGAGAGAAAGCACATTAAGGAAGTAGAACGCTGAAAAAAGGAGTTCGTGCACGACGCCGGAAGAGCGTGAAGAAAAATAGAGTGAAGTGGAATGGGAAGGCTAGTCAGAAGAAAGCCAAAATGAAAACTGACTGATAATGTCTTGCAAAAAATGAACTGATTGGCATGCCGTTTTATGAAGTGCGGAAAGAAATTTTGACTTTTTTCGAATATAGTTATCTAAACACCACGCCAGCAGAATTTCTCGTATTTGATTACTCATAACTAGAAAAACATGGTGATGTGATAGCATAAACAATAGTATCGTTTGGAATTTTAGCAATTTTTGTCAAAAACAAAAGAGAAAATGGGATACATTAAATGTTTACCAGGATTTCAAATTTGAGACAATTAACAGGTTCCTATTCATAAACTACCATATTAGGAAAACAAAAAACCGTTCATTTCAGTTCCCAGCTTTGATATGTTGATGAAAACATAGCGACAAATACAACTGTTCTCGTTTTTCATGCACTATCTGAACAACTTCTGCACTCACTGAACTGTGCCAGGAAATATGTTGAGGTAGGGATGTCGCTGTTTGAATGAGGGCGGCTGAATAGTTTACTCCGAGAAGATCTTGAATTGAGTTGTCTATTGTTGTAGAGTGACTGTACCAATACAGGAAAGAGGGTCAGAAGCTTCAAAGCTTTTCAGCTTGATCGAACACCTCTGGCGAGGAACAGACAATTCAATGTGTACAAATAGCAGACTTTGAGTAAATTGATTACCACACGTGCAGTACAGGACAAAAAGCTATCAAGTTTTGCTTTTTTCAGTTGAAAATGCTCAACTTTGAAAGAATGTTGCAGTATTACTGATTGTTCCACAAAACAACTTTCTATGGGATCCAGCAGGCCAAGAATAAAGCTTCATATTTGTAGTTGGCAACTGTACTGACACTCACCAGAGAGTTACATCTTGACAAAGTAATTTTCCCCTCAAATCGACCGATTTCAGTGCAAAATAGGGCGATTATTGCAATGTCTAGTAAAAAAGACCGTAACTCTCTAGGGACGTCCCGTACAAAAAAGTTGCCAACTACAAAAATAAAGTTTTATTCTCGGCTTGTTTGATCCCATAAAAAAGTTATTTTGTGGAACAATAAGTAATACTTCTACACTCTCTCAAAGTAGTGCATTTTCAACTGAAAAGACAAAACTTGATAGCTTTTATAAACACTGTATCATACTTGTCGACTTGCAGAGTGGAAGCCACTGCTGTTTTCTCCAAATTTAATGATTGTATGAACGTTTTCACCCAAAAATGGATCATGGTTGTTGTAATCTTTTGAAATACGCTCTTTGATATGAATGGAATATCAGTCGTTGAGCTGAACACTTGTTGAGATTCACTAGGGAGCGCAGGATTTGTTTTGGTAGTTGTGAATGGATTTTCCGTTATTGGAAAGTTAATACTAGCAGTGGTGTAATCCAAAACAATGGTGTTATGTATTTCGGAGTCACAAACGGTGTCACTTTTCTTGAAATGTTGTTTTGAATATTTTTCAAACTCGAGTTCTCTTCTTCGCGATTCACTCCAGATATTGGAGTACTAAGTAGTGGACCATTTCTCTCAAAGACGGTGAAAATAGACTTACAGGTTTTGATTGTCAAGATATTCAGAAATTTCGTTCCCGGGTGGTATAAAACTGCCAGTTCTCACTTCTCCAAGTCGGAATAAAAAAAATTACAACAAAATGTTTGATTGCTAAATGAACACATTCAGTTCACATGTGCCTAAAATATTTTTTTCGTTTTCATCTTCTTCGCCATGTTCGATTCTGTCGGGAAATACACTTGTAAGTTTCAAATTTCTCAAAACATCAAAATAATTAATACTCAGATTTGAATTGTTTACTTTCGCGCGAAAACTGTTTAAAGGGACGTGCCTTTTCCTCTGAGCGAAGGTCTCGACTGGATTGAGTATGAGAGGGGGGAGGCGGGCTTGCATATGACAGCGGGCGCATTGTCTCTTGATTCTTTCCTTATCCTAAAATTTTCTTCTTCCTGAAGACTCTTTTTAGGCTTCAAACATAATATATTTTTATTTGTTTCAGGGTGCTTGAAAAATGTCAGAAGAAGAAAACGATCCATTCTTGAAGCCAAGACTTGCTTTCGTAAAACTTCTTGTGGATTCCGATCCAGAAGAAACATGGCGTATTTTTTGTCAGGCAATTCCGGAAATCACCAATGAACAGGTAGCTGCTTGGAGTCAATTGTCTCAGAAGAACAAAATCAAGGAAACAATAAACAATGAACTACAAGTTGTTCCAGCCACTAGCAGGTATGTTGTTTTGTTTTGCTTGAAGAAGTGCACCAGCTGCTAAACATTTTTGATCATTTGAGCATTCAATAAAAGCAGCATGAACAAACGCCAGTTAAGCAAAAAAACTGCCAGGCACAGAAAAACTTACTTTACATTTCGTATTAGGACGTATGATTTTTCAGTGACAATGGCGATAACTCCGCTCAAAACTCTCACACGTCGACAACAATTGATGACGATATGCTCAAAGAAATTGTCGACCAAGTCGACATCAAGACTAAGTGAGTTTTTCGCGAATTTTGAAAAACAATTATTGAAAACCAGAAACCATTTTTTTTAGCATATTGAGGGTGCGTCACTATTATCTCACAGCTTTTTAGGATGCGCCTCTGAGAAAGAAGCGCTTCTATTACAGCTTTTACGGTATCACGTATACAGGGTGGCTAATAAGTATACGACGTTTTGTTTTTGCACTTGTTGGCACTGTGCCAAGAGATATTTTCGAAATGTTTCGAATATTTTCGAAAGTCCCCACACTATATAAGTTGGCTTTAAAGTCATTTATCTCATTCTCGTCTTTATCTCAAGTTATGCGAGCTTCACCTCTCCGACTCACAATCGAGGCTCTTTTCAAGAAGAGAGTCAAGAGCTGCAAGATTGCAAAACGTCTTGGTATTCCATCATCCACTGTTCGTACATTGTTTTCTACCTTCAAGAAGTATGGAAGTCTCCAAGAAAGGAAAAAATCCGGCCGACCAGCAACAGTCAACACTCGTAGGATTCGAAACATAATCAAAAAAAGAATCACCCGTAATGATGGCATCAGCATGAACAAGATCGCTGCGAATCTCGAAATCAGTCGTGGAAGTGTTCAAACCATCGTCAAAAGCCGCTTACACCTCAGATCCTGCAAACTGCGCCGAGGACAGTTCCTTTCCGAACAATCCAAAGCTTCACGACTTGAAAAATCGAAGAAGTTGCTTGCCGATCTGCAGGTGCGCCGCGTCTCGGACGTGATCTGGACTGACGAGAAGATCTTCACTATTGAAACCTCTTCCTAATCGTCAAAACCAGAGACAATTGTTGTCACAGGGTGACAGTAAGTCCCCAAAGCGCCGCCAGGCCCATAACCGCCTTTTTCCAAAAAGTGTCATGGTATGGGCCGGGGTGACATCTGACGGTAAGACTCCATAGGTTTTCATTGAAAGAAATGTGAAAATCAATTCGGAGGTCTACCAAAGTTTGGTTTTGAAGGATGTTTTGTTGCCCTGGACAGCTCAGCACTTTGCTGGCCGCCCATTCATCCTTCAACAAGATTGGGCCCCTTCTCACGAATCGAATTCAACGAAAGCTGTGTTGGACGCTCATTTTCCTGGATACTGGGGCAAGGACATGTGGCCTGCATCCTCGCCTGATCTCAATCCGATGGACTTCAGCGTGTGGGGATATTTGGAGAACAAGATCTCAAGAACATCCTACAACACGGTCGATGCTCTCAAGACCGCCCTTCAGAAAGCATGGGACGAAATCGACGTGGACTACCTGCGGCGCACAAGCGATTCTGTCATCGGACGTCTGAAGGCCTGCATCAAAGCGAAAGGATCCAATTTCGAATTCCTTTTGTAAACCTAATCTTATACTTATAATTCAACTATAAATAAAGTTTCTTTGTTGAATCAATCGTTTTTTCGCCAGATATCCAAGTATTAAGAGCGTCGTATACTTATTAGCCACCCTGTAAAAGATAACAAAAAATTATTTAGGGACACTGGTAATGACTCTAATCAGAACTCTCACACATTGACAACAATTGCTGGCGATGCGCTTAAAGAAATTGCCGACCGAGTCGACATCAAGACTAAGTGAGTGA
The DNA here is from genome assembly GCA_002259235.3 of Caenorhabditis latens. Classification (NCBI taxonomy): domain Eukaryota; kingdom Metazoa; phylum Nematoda; class Chromadorea; order Rhabditida; family Rhabditidae; genus Caenorhabditis; species Caenorhabditis latens. The sequence continues at coordinate 12,942,680 of CM056097.1, read as the reverse complement.
ATAATAAGTTTCAAAAACTAGCAATTTTTATTCAGGAGAGCACTGCGATTGACATGTAAAAAAGTAGTGGATCTCATTGACGAACATTGGAAACTGGAAGATGTGCAAATTCATTTGGATTATCATAAAGTAATATTTCGAACTACACGAATTAAGGATCTTGAGTTCTACGATAGAAAAAGAAAACTGCAAGATGACGACCAGGAATCGAATTCATCGCAAAAATGTTTCCTTCAAGAAACAGCCGACAAGTTCGAACAGATCATCCAAGACCCGAAGACACAATTGGGAAAGCTGTTTATCACGTGCAATAGAGAACATGACATGACAAAAAAACAAGAAAAACTTCTGCATCATATTTTCGAAAAAATCAAGAAAGCAATTCACGTTGAATCTCTCAAAATCGATCTACCTTGCACGAATGCTCTGGAGTCTATTTTGAGAAAAGTGAAAGTGGGAAGTCTCACCGAATTGCGATTGCATCATTTCTCCAGTAACGGATCTGACGATTCTGCCGTGACGAGTATTATTGAAAATCCACATTGGGTGCACATCAAAACATTTACTGTGACTGGATGTGCTCCGAATTCTCGAATGCTTGCATTCAAAGATAAGACAACCATTGCCGTGAGATATATCAAAAATGTCACATTGGATGAGATATTGGAATACAAAGATGTTAGTTCGATCATCAAATATTCAAAATCAGTTTGACATTTGTTTTTCAGGCGCTGTTAATTGGTCAAGGTTATCTTTCGCACCAGTTTTTCGGACGGTTCGACGTAGAAGAAATAGCCGATGCACTGAATCCTGATCAAAAACTGCCGGGAAAAATCAACGAAACAAAAGGAATGTTTTGGCGTCCAGACGGAACAAAACTCGTTTTCGAATTAGAGAAAGACAGATTACATTTTTCCGGTTCACGTTTCCCATAATATTTCAGAACCAAAATTTTCATTAGTTTCACAACGCGTTTTTGGAATTGACGTCTCTCTGTATTTTGATCATAAGTGTTTTCGTATGTATTGGGCGGATGGGAAACTTTTTAACAGTTCTCATTAAATTGTGAATTACATTTTTGCATCTTTTGTGATGAAAACATTTTACACATGACTGATGTATTTACACTAAGTTTCTTCTACTGTTTCACAATAATTTTGTTGCAATTATATCTATCATTTTAGTGTTTTTTTGTAATTGCTCCGGTTTGTATCTGGTTAGAAATTGAATTTTTCAATGAGCAGTTTCAAAGAATGTCATTATATATTGTATAATTCACTTTCCAACCAGATATTTTCGGTTTGTCTCGTAATGAATATTTGTAATGAAGGCTCATTTGAACAAAATAACACAAATGCTTCCTCCAGCAAACAGCAGATAAGTTCGAACAGTCTATTTCAGACTCGAAGACACAATTGAACAAATAAACAATTTGTATTAAAAAAAGAAAAACGCTGTTTATATAGAATCTCTCAGAATCCTCGTACCTTCTTCAGATTTTTTTGATAACGTTTTTGGAAAAAAACGTAAGAAATCTGATTAAACTGAAGTTTTCATATTTCCCAGAAAAAACTTTGAGATTAAATTTGACAGTCATACCTTCCTGGTTTTCATAAACTTTTTGTCCAACGATTCCAGAGCATAGCTGGGCAAACTGTTCGTTTGGTTGTTTGAATCGTTTGAAATTCGAGGCGACGGTCAGAAGAATTATTGATTCAAAATGAGTAAAATTCCAAAAAAAAAAGCTCAAATTTTCGCAATAATCAAATATATCGTTTATTCCGTACATAATTCATGTTCAAAATTAGTTGGATGATTTATTAAAAACTTATCCGATCTCTTAAACAATGCGCAGATCTGTCCAAATGCTAACTTTATAGTCCCTTGATTCAGGTTTTTTTGTTTTTTATCAGTTTTGTAATCATTTTCTCTCTCTTTATTTTTGTCATAAATAGTCTTGAATGCAACAGGTTGTTCAAAACAGTTCTCGTTGGGTGACGAACAAGACTTTATGTCACTAATGTATTGGTGTTGTTGATTTCAGATGATTCTCCTCCTGGAAACCAAATTTATTTTTTGAATTCCTCGAATGTTTTTGATTAAAAGTTCAATCATCAGTGTGTCCCTCTCCCGTCCAATACTGTTCAGTTCTATTCCTATCTTCCCCTATCACCAGTCTCCCAACTTCAACATTTCCTTATTCGGAAAAGGTCAACAAATAAAAAAGGCAGGAACACGCAACAACAGAAAAAATCAGATTTGATACACGTGAGTAAACAAAGTGGAAGATGAATCCACAAAGCGTCAAAAAATGTGTCCAGGGTTTTTTTGTGCTCCTTTTCAATGTTCGTGGCCTGCGCAAATAAAAGCTCTATAAAAGTGAACGGATGGCAAGTTGGAATGGCATTCCACGACCACCATGGCTCGAACTCTTCTAACAGTTCTTTTCTTTGTTCTCATTTCAAAAGCATGTAAGTTTCCAGATCTCTCAGAACTTGGTTCGAATATTCATGAATTCTAGATTCTGACTGCTATTTTGCATTCCTTCAAGCGTCGGGTGCGTGTTCTTCTGATTCCGATTGTGGTGGATCTCCATGCGTAATGGATGTCAAGTCTGGAAGTCATGTTTGTTGTAAACCAAAAGCTGGAACAACAGCTCCAAGTTAGTTATTTGTTTTACAGAAGAATGAGAGTTCTTTGTTACAGAGTGCCCCGGTGGTATGACGTATTCTGGCATTCCTGTTCTTTGTGACCCAGCTGATGGAGATGATGGTTGTCCAGCTGGATCAACTTGCAGCGCTAGTTCAACAGACTTCACAAAAGTGAGTAAAAATCCCTTTTGTTATAATTATCTGGGTAGAATACTCCTGGCTAGTAATCTTTCTGTACTCAGTGCATCCTTTTTCTGAAAGGTCAATGATTTGACTTGTTTTTCGCTGCTTTCTTTTTGAATTCTTTATATCAACTAATTGCAGGATTCTGCTTCCCCAAACTCACTCTGCTGCAAATCCTAACCAAATTACAACAATTTGGCACAAGTCACATGTGAATCATTTCTTCTTTTCTCTATACTCAACTCTGGACATGTACATATCTAATCATGAGATTTTATGTGTTTCACAATATTAAAGCTATAAATTAATTTTATTGGTACCACAAAAATACAAATGCAACATCGAATACAATTTAGGCGTATTTTGTTTTTTTTTAATCGGGTGAAAAGCAGATACCCGGAAGTGTGCAAATGAGAGACAATGCGACACGTTCCTACATTTATTATCAGTTTCTTATCACAACTTTGTTCCTTCTTCCATGGTAACAGCTGGAAGGAGGATGCTTCTAGCTGAACATTTATGATGGTCGTATTGAACTTCGAGTACTTCACAATTTGTTCCATCATATGGTCTCCATGCTTGAAGTGCAGCTTTTTTCTGGAATACGTAAATAGTTAGATTATTTTATCACATTTTATATAGACATACTTTTCCATCTCTATTTTTTCTGAAGAGTCCACAGGACTCTCTTCTTCTGGTTGGTACACGGATGCGGCTTCAATTGGTGATTTGATTGGCAAGGAAGGCTTCAATCCATCCAAACTGAAAAGGAAACCGCGTCAATTCAAGAACTTGTTGTTATTTTGTACTCACTTGCTGCTGTTCCTATAGTACGTGCTTGCCGACGTGCTTCGGATGTCTTCTGGCATCGGAAGTGGTCGGTTCCTGAAAAACGATTCATCATTGGTACATAATTATAACACGCCTACACATAGCAATAACTTGAGAAGAAAAACAAGAAACTATTAGTTCTCTCAACGCGATGCTTAATTACTTGTCAATCGAGAAGCGTGAGAGCCCACGTATAAATTCCGATAATTGCTTTACATACATGTACACTCATTCGATGGTCTTTGAAAAGTGTACTTTTAAGTGAGAACTAGATAGAAATTCTAGAGAACAGAACTAACATATCATTGTGTTGTAGAAGTACTCACAATTTGCAAGAAACTGACCGTCGACTCCAGAATAGAAGAGATTTGAATGCAGTTCGGAAGTTTTCAGCACGATATGCATACAAAACAGGGTTGAGTGCACAGTTGACATATGGGAAAAGATGGATAATGTTGACGATGATTCTCATCAATTGAGTTGTGATCCGAACACGGAAAATAGCAGAAAACAAGTTGAACAACCAGAATGGAGACCTGAAAGAATAGTGGGTAACCTTGGAACCTTCTAGAAGTAAAACTCACCAACAAAGTAAATGAAACAAAACCACCCGTTGTACACTCCGAGTAACTCTCTGATAAGAAGACCTCGATCTCTTATTACGATGCAGTCTCCGTGAGCCTTTCGCTGCTTCTCGCAATTTACAAAACACGTGATAATAACAATAAAAGATGACTAGTCCCGGTAGAATGAATATCATCACTGAGCATACCGAAATGTACCTGAAAACTCAATTTTGAGAAATTTCGGAATATGTGTCCTAGTTCCAAGAATAAACAAATATACTTCCGCTCTTTCCTTTTGTCCAAGTTAAAAAAAGACAAAAGGAATAATAAATAAGGGAATATGTCTCAACGTACCATTGTGCGTGTGGCGGACTGGGCCAATGAGCAAGGCACAATGTGTGATTGCTTTCAATTATGTGAGTTCCATTCTTCGGTCTCATTCGAACTTTAATCTGTAAGAAACATTTTCGTATTCTCATGTTCATTCTCGTTTTTCATCTTCTAATCAAAATACCTCGGCGTAGACGTAAAGAGGAAGACTGCAGATAAGTGCGGCGATCCACGCAAGTCCGCTCAATAAGATGGCAGTTCGATAAGTTCTAAACGTAGGTTACATTCAATTTTCAATTAATTCTCATGATGCACTAACCTATATCTTCCGCACAAATCACTTTTACACATCGCAATGTATCGATCCGCGGCAAGCAGAACGACAAAAAGGACAGATGCGTATTTCCCTGAAACAAGGATTTGAAAGTCTAACGTCTTATCTCGAAATTTCAATTACCCGTGGCCTCCGTGCCGTGGAAAAGATGACAAATTGTTGGTCCGAATGGCCAGCTTTTGCCATTCAATGACGTGGCAGCCACCAAAATTAAATCCGCCAAATAAATAAAGTCGGCAAGACATAATCCTATCATGTATACATTTGTGATGGATCGGAGGTACCTAGAAAAAGGTCATTTTCAGTATTTTCAGACAAACACGACTAGTATGTACTTTGATTCCAAGATTTTCAGTAACAGATATCTTTTTCCCAGCGAGTGTATAGGTTTCCTATGAAAAGGAAATAATGTGACTTTTTTGTCAACTATTGTTTTTAAAGTTTTGCTAAAAGTACAAAACCATTTATCCGTAAATTTTGTCAAAACACAAACACTTATTCAATTCAGAAAACAAGTTTTCAACTTACGGTCTTGTGATAATGAGAAGAATGACTATCAGGTTGACAGATCCCAAGGCGACGAGCAGAAGATGCGTGACCGTCAACGCAAGACGTAAGTGTTGCGAAGAGTCGCTCATCGCATGCTGAAAAACAACATTCGTCATAATTTATTTCATGAAATGAGGAAACGAAAAAAGATCTATTCTAAATATTGCAAATGCACACATATCTACGCAGTATGAAGATGGCTGTTGTTGACAGTTCCTGCGTAGTACTAAAATTTTGAATGAAGATAAAATATGAGTTTATGAGTTTTCTGTTGTCTTGATCTTTTTCATTGATTTTAGTAATCAAATTCTAAACTAATCATTACAGTCGTTGATAGTACAGTAGTGACGTTATTGTCAAGTCTTGATACTTTGATGGATCAGGTCCTAGATCACAAAACAAAACAGGACAAAGCAAGAAAAACAGATGGGAAATCTCGGAAGTTGCGACAACACGCGCATTTAAAAAATGAGAAGCTCACAGCGAAGAATCGCCACATTTCTCTATATTAGCGGAGATAAGTGGACTGGTTTCAGTTCTCCCGGTAATGTATCAGCAGTTAAGCTTCATCTCTTATCATAAACTCGAAGTATTTGTGACGATGAATTCGACACAGAAAATAACGTAGACGTGACGATGAGTGTATTTTAGTCAACAATACGCAAGTTTATGTGAAGATAATCGGAGATAATTTGCGGATTTTGTCCTACTATTAATCTTAACAAGGTACTCGTTTTGGAACTGAAAACCGATAGAAACGTAGATCAAAAAAACTTGACACGAGACTAGAGTAAATATGAGAAAAAGGTTCCCAAACAACTAACTAAGTGACGGCAAATGAAAAGTGAGAAAGATGTTGAATATCCTCGTCACTTTTTTCTTTGATATCGTGAGAAAAATGCTTAGTCAACTTGAATGCAGAGATTCTGAAGTTTTTTTCTCAATCTCCTCCTCCAGAACCCCTTTTCTAGAAATGCACCAGAATCTAAGAATCGAAAAAGGAGTATCAAAGCCGGAGGCTCAGAATGAGTCATTTATGGGTCAACCTCTGCTTGGAATTTCAATTTCTTTAGGCATCTTTCTGAAATGTGTTTTTTTCTTGCTTTGTTTGCATTTATGGCAACTCTAGGTACCGAAGGACCAGAAAAACCCAGCGGCTGACAAAATATTGGAGGAAAATGTGACAAGGATCGTCAAACGACCAGCCGACCACAACTCGGAATGGACAAACAGAGAAGCATCAATGCTGCACATATTTGATAGTGTGACGTGATTTCAGATCATTAGAATGGCAAGGCGACGGAGATGAAAATGAAGAAAAAGCTGAAGGAGCAGGAGCCGAAGGAGGAGAATAAGAGGAAGACACAAGAAGGAAAGAAACGTGAATAGAAGATTCTCTTTTCTACTAATGAAATGGAACAGGATCCAAGAGTGACGAAAAAAGACTGAAACGACAAATCTGAAGGAATGCAAGTAAGAATATATATGGAGAATCATAACAAGGAAAAATCGGGTAATATTTCCTAGTTAACACGTATTCCCGGTTACCTGTTGTTTGATTTGTGTGCCCAATGAGCAGCGAAATGAGTGTCAGATTTCACGGAGAAACATGCGAAGAAAGAGGGGGGGGTGCTTGTAACAAAAGATGATATTTTTTCTTTGGACCTTCCTAGGCAAAGCAGAAAAAAAGTGTGGCAGGAGGAGTGAAGCTCTTCCTTCTATTTGCGGTCAAAAGAAGAATGGAGAAAAAGCGAAGAAAAAAGACACGGAATGAGTGAACTGAGGATGAATGGGTTGATCTACACCTATATTATTCACTCTTTCAACGCTCGTTGCTTGCACTTGGAACTTTTCTAATCTTTGACATGGAGACACATCATACGACAACGAACTCTTGCGAAGAGGAACAAGATCAGCTTTTTTGTTCTCTTCGTCTTTTCTCTTTTTCTGTTTCAGGTTTTTCAGAAACTTTTATGATACATCCTTTGTCTTCCAGCTGTCAAATTGGTCCCAAGGGAGTGATTGCAACTAAAATGCGTTCAGTTTTCGTTTTCCGACAAGTTTATCTTTTTCCTTATTCAGAAAAAAATATGAATACGGGAAGAAAATGATATAAGCCTCGGATAAAAAAGGATGCAAAATAAAGGCGGACCCCACTAGAAATTGGTCCCAAGACCATCGAAATGTTCTTCGAAAAAATGGAAACCACAAAACTACGGAAGGTTGTCATCGTAGGATGTGGGGAGTGAAGAGGTTCAATCAAAAATTCCTATCCGCTCTTGGCTCTTTTATAAATCAAAAAATCGTTGAATTCTTGATGAGAAATTGATATATGTAATCTGTCAGACATGTCAAATTCTGGTCAATTTTTGGGACCAAAGATTTTCAGATGAAGAGATTGATACTGTGCTATGTGCTCTTATGTTAGACTCATGTAATGGAGCAATAATTTGTAAGAAAAAAAATGTGAAGACAAAAAAACAGCTCACTAGTATTTTGAAAGTTTCATTCGTGACATCAAAACCAGTGGGATGTGCAAGTCACGTTTGGACACACTACTGGCCATTGGAAAGTACATGTACTCATAACAAAAGAAGGAATAGATGAAACAAGGGACGTCTGAGAAATTAGGAGTGATAGGATGTCGAAACTTAGAAAAAATAAAAATAAACTGTTCTATACTTGGACAACATAATAAAATTGTAGTTTAGATAAATATAAATTTGATTAGTTGATAGTCAACATTTTGCATAATTCTTATCATAGGTCCTATCACGAAACTTTATGAATCAGCCTCCGTTCAATCCGATTTTTTGCAAGATACGTGAGAACAAGTTATCCACTTTCTTTGAGAACTTTAGTTTTTTTCGCTTTCAGTCACACATTTTCTCATGACTTTCCCGGAGAGAACAAAAAACGAAATGAGAATATTTTCCATTGGTATGAATCAGCGACCTGAGAAAATGGAATATGGTTTGCACAAAGGGGGTTCGAGACATCACGTGTTGCCTTCTTGAGATGCTCATTATTATTTTACTAATGGGATCTAGTCCTCCCTTAATTCTGGCACATCGTCTATGCACGACGTTCTCTTCGTTTTTGAAAAATGATATTTTTCGGCAGAGGTACCTCCCCCGTTGTTTGCTACACACCCAAAAAAATAAGGAAAAAATTGGAGAGCCACGCAATTCCAGAATGCGGAAAATGCTTGAAAGCAGATAGATCAAAATTCTAATGGTTCAGAGGGAAGACTCCAAAATACGGAAAAATGTCGGGATCTGAAATGTGATGAGTTTTGTTTGGACTATAATTTAGAAAAGGAGAAAAAGAAAAGACAGGAACGTCTTCGGCCTGCAGTTAATGGATGAAATTATGTAGAAAGAAGATACGAAGAAGAAATAAATATATATATATGCGCTAGAAATCAGATGCGCGTGAATTGCTTCTGAATGACTCAGACAGGGAAGACGACGACGTCGCCTTTGTCAAAAGAAAACGACGAATACGTGGCGGGTATACTACTACTACATATGAAGAGAAATAAGAATAAGTTGGAATAGAGGGAGGGAAAAGTTGGCTAAAAACAAGGAAGATGCGAAATTAGAAAGCTCCCCTTTTTTCTTCGATTGCCCCATCCTTTCCATTTGGTTCCGATGACGTGTGGAGAAAAGCGGACTTTACATTTATGAGTCCGCTGGACAGGGGAGTACACGTTTCACCACTTTTTTCATTTTTGCAGGAAAAGTGTAGTTGCAATCGAAAATGTTCTCGGTGCAAGGCAGGAAATGCAATTGGCAGTAGTAAAGTGTTTAGGAAAAGATAATACTTTTCACATTTTGCTACAAAGACAGTAGATCATTTGTTCTTAACTATGAGCACTCCATGCAAGTACAAAAAAATTCAAAAATGAAGAAGAGACGTGGTTTTCATGGACGAGCTAATCCATCAACTAAATCTTCCTGTTTCCAAACTCTGAAAGAAACTGAGTCGGAGGGATCAATCTACGTAAAAGAATAAATAGAAATCACATCAATGAAAAATTAATGCACCTCGAATGGACGGGGGGAATACTCCCATCAAGTTGCGATATCTAGGCGACTTTGAAATTGACTCGTACGTGAGAATCCGAATAATTTTTCGATTATAATTGAAAGAAATTGGTAGGAGACCAATAAATACAAAAAGAGAAAAACGCGTTGGGGGAAAAGGGACGAAATCTTTAGACTGTTGACTAAAACACATAGAAATGGTAATTATGAACGTTAAATATTGCATTAAGTGTGTGAACCGCTCTTAAAACTGAAAACAATAAAGCACAGAGGTTAACTTTTTGAGTCCGAGCAAAGCTACAAATAGAGACGATTCTAGAGAATAGCTTATATCTTTCAGAAAAATAGTCTGTTAAAGGTGTTATGCCATTATTTTGAAGTGATCTACTCTAATAAACAAAAATAAAAATAACACTTCAGAACTCTTCAAATCAAAATTTGGAAAACATTTGTTCTTGGTAAGATGTTTGATCGTGGATTGGAAACCTTTTCAAAAAGAAAACCAATAGTATTAGCCATCGGATAGATGACCAAAGTAATAATGAACTTTGTTTGCGGACACAAAATTCTGGACCACGTCTTCTGCAACTATTGCTTTTTTGCTGAAATCAAATGAGCACACCGCGCATCGCACAACAATATCAAGGAATGAGCTGAAGCACAATGGTTCTTGTTTTTGAGCCATAGGGATTTAGTTCTTTTTTCATAATTGAAATTGGATTCATGGGTAAATAAAAAGTTCGGCAAGTAAACTTTGTGTCTAGGTTCAATATTTGGGCCGGAGTTTTATGAGTAAGGTGAAATTATTGTCTGGATCCGAAGAGAATATGTACTTGAACTCAAATTGAAAATTCTACCAGATATACCCCCCACGATTGAAAAAAATTGCATCTTCACTGGTTCATCCTGCTTGGAAATGACGTGTTAGTTAGTTCTACGTTAAACTTCTCAAAGAAACATTTCGAATTCTCACGAAACTTGTTCAGCATTTTGATTTCCACATTAGCTGGGAACATCACTTCTCCGTTTATTTTTACAATTTGATTGGAAAAAAGAAGATGTAATCCTAATCCTTCCGTTTTAAAAATTAAAATGTTGATTCAAGATTGTTTTTGTTGCAGTTTAGAAAATTTACCTTAGAATACGACTCGTTTATCATGTACTCTTCTCCAAGCGTCCGAAAATGTCAAAGTTGATGATTTAGACAGCAATAAGAATAACCTTTTGCTCAAACTCGGATCGTCAATTTTTGTTTGGCAAAAAGTTCGAGAGACAAGACATGAAATGAGAAAATGCCATGGCGGGACTCAATATCGTCAACGTTTTTCTGATGGCCTACTAATTGACTTCGTTTCAGACAAGCCACACAATGATACCCAGAAGGCATCGGATGATTAGCCAAATTTTAACGTTGAGCAGTCGCCAGATAATCGACGTACCTCGGTTTTTTCTTTTTCTCTTTTTTTCTGAAGCACATGTCCCGTAGTCAGTGTAACACGTCAGGATTGTCATCTTGTCATCTTGTTCTCTCTTTTTAATAGATATTCGTCATATTCAAATGTGGAAATGTTGAACTCGTAATTATGATCAATGTATAGAGAAACTGAGACAATTCAGACGGCAATATTCTTCAAAATATCGTAAAAATATAAAATTTTCGACATCTAAATTGAAACCGTATAATGATTCGGTTTTTAAGTTAGTATAGGATGAGATGTTATGTGGATACCGAATTTTGATAAAAGTTAGAAAATCAGACCGAAAGGTTTTTGTGAAGCTACGGTAATTGTAATATAAACTCATCAAAATCTGAATCCGCCAACTCTTGTTGATTTTTACGAATTTCAGAACAAATTGATTCTTGCTAAAGTTTTCAGAATCTTAACTCAATATAAGGATAAATTATAAAAAGAACAACAGGAAGGCAAGATAAGTGTATCAAACTTTGAATAGCTTCCAGTCGAAAACAAACGTTATTGGTACTTTAGCAGGTGTTCTAAAACTAGGAAAAAGAATGGGACTCTCACACAACAAGCAACTGAGGATATTTCGGTCAATCAGAAATGTCAGTGTCGACACTTGAGTTATTGGGGTTATCCCAGTTCAAACTTTTTGTGATCCTCCCCCATCACTTGCCCTTCTCCTCATTTCCTACTACTCATTGGGATTCTAGTGGGGGATTAGAAGTGACAACAATAAGTACAGAACTTACCACGTTCTGGACATCCGTATCATTTAGTATCATTATTAGAACAACTCGTAGGAAAGGGGAGTGTCAGACAGGAAATCTGATGATTTGAATGTGTTGAAAAATATGAGTCCGGAGAAAAAGTAGGAGGAGTTGGAAAAAGATGGCAGAATTTTTGAATGCGTTATGCAAACTAGACTTTGATCCAGTTTTGTGTTTCAGAACGTCTAACCAGAAGGATTTCGAATTCAATACTGATGGAACAAAGTCTGCAGTTTGTTAGTCACCAGATATAAAAAATGAAACTACACAAAAAGTCAAGATGCCTAGACTTGAGTTTTGATCCAGAACGTCAAAAATAGGGTTTCACTTCACCACGTGCTGCACCAAGGCGCACCTCGGAAGCATTTTGATTTTATTTCTAAATGGCAAAGTCCTTTTATAAGAATTTAAATGAAAGCATTCTCAAAATATCTGGAAACCTTACAATTTCTAGATTTTCGAATCCAGTTCTAGGATACCACAGCTATAAGAAATTGGAAATGAGCTGAAAAGAGAAAAACTACGGGGCAACAAGACGAAGCTGTTAATTTAGAGGATAAAGGAAAAGCTAAACAAGTGATGAATTTTAGGAGAAAGATAGAAGACACTCATAAATATCTTGAGGCAACGAAGATGAAGGAGTAAAGAAGAAAAAGAAGGAAAAAGGAAGAAAGAAAGGAAAGAAACTAGGTAAATTTATATGTGATGTCATATGTTTTCGTTTACAATTTTGACAATAACTAGGCTTTGACGATCTCTTCACTACGGGGGCAGTGGTCCTACATATTATAGTTACCAGTATTATTGAAAAATATCCGCCTGAGGGCGTATCGGTGCGAAGTTCATAGCAAATATTAAAAATCGCATTTATTATGTTATAGCCCTTTCTTGGTGGAGTAAAAGAGCAACACAGATTGAATTTCAAATTATCATAATTCATACTAGTAGAGGGAGACAGTTGGCAACTTTTCTCTCAGTTCAAAGAATATTATAAGTAGTTGACTCGACTCATAATCATATTTACTAATGCTGTGTCAGATGTAGCCTCACTCTCACTGCTCAATAAGTCAAGAAGATGTGGAGAAATAAAACAAGTGACACGATTCCGTGGGAATTCCGAAGTTTTCTTGACGTACCGGCAAATTCAGAGATTCGAGAAAACCTCCTGTGACGTTCAAGGCATGGGAAAAACCACAAATACTATCTTACATTTTTTGAGTGCTACAATATATCCACCAGTTTTTCTTGTCTTTTTCTCTTTTTTTTCTCTTCCTGATAAACATGTGAGTGCCAATAACACTTTTCCATTCATAACTTTCTGCCTGTTTTCCAGCCCACGTATTTTTTTCCGCTGGTTCTTAGCCCAGGCTCACACGACACAAATGTGTGGATGTATGTGTGGTGCTCTTGAAAATTCAAACATTCTGCTCAGTATGTCTTATCCGACATAGCATATTGGACTTTTGAATAATTCAGAAGAACGAGAAGCCCACTCGCATTCAGATTTCTACGGCTCTTGATCAACCCTTTCAGAAGTCAGCGTTTTGTCTGGAATAGACAAGCAGATGAGTCAGACACTCGAACAAATACTACATTCGAAAGTCAATTCCAAGTCGAAATACAATTCCGTTCAGATATCGGAAGAGTAGAAAGTACATGTTGAGAATCAGAATTATCTATTCAATCAAACACCAACAACATCGAAGAACAATTTTTCTGGAAATAGTGAATTTTTAATATTATCCGCACTCTAAGAATTCAGATTCCGGTTCCTGAATTTCTAAACTCAAATTTCAACCCCAATCTACGTCAAATTCTGGATCTCAGGTCTGAACATGCTTTCACATTCATCGTGTTTCATGAATATGACATGATCAGTTTATTAATGGGGGAATACTCCTTAACGCTAATTTTATGTAAACACAATTGACAAATTTCTTGCTTCTCTCTGTTTTCGATTCTCCTCGAAAATACTGAAGAGTTTGAGTAAACGAAATTCAATTTATTTTCCGCATGTTAACCACAATCCACTAACACACGCTTGATTTTACAAGCGATATCTGAGAATGAAAAAACAGAGAAATGTTCCATGTGGATATTTAAACTGGGTGTTGATTTTACGGAGCTGTCCCAACCGGTTGGAATGTGATCTTTGAAGAAGAAACTGATGCAGACTTATAATAAACTGTCTACGAATAAATTATTCATAAAAGAGTGCAAATTAAGAATTCAGGAAGTCGAGTTGATGACGTAAAAGTACTTGAACTAGAACAAGACTTGAAAACTGACTTACCTCAAACCATTCCGCATTTACCATAATTTTAGTCATATCTCTCGAGTTTAGGAGTGTTGTAGGTTACACAATTGAAGAAAATAGAGAATGAAGTAAGAATAGAAAAACGTCGTGGTTTCCTTTTTTCGTTTGTAAATATTGTCGGGTGACTGCGTATCCGTGATTGAAAAACGTCCGTTAATTGAGAAGCGTTGACAAATACTGAGAAAGCGGCAAGGAAAAAGAAGAAGTGTTTTTATCCGACGTTCGAACTGCAGTAGGTGGGATCTACTCGACAAAAGAAGAGGAGCCTCGTCAAACTGCGCCTCCACAAATAAATATATGTATACGAGAGGTGGCGAATTCTTCTCAGTGCTCTGCTTCGTTTTTCAAATGATGGTCCGACTTTTCAATGTTGTTTCGTGCGCCGCCCCCAATTCCATCAACACGAATGAAATGAATTTCCACGCTTGAGGATTTAGCAAATCAAGGTTTCACGGATCGCCAGAAAACAATAGATATTGTTTCAATCCTAGTGTCTAGAGCATGTCCCAGAGGAATTGAATGACAAGGATGTCCGAAGAGATGAACCGAAGCGTTAATAAATAGATGAATAACACGATGTTGCGACCGCGTGGTCCGAGAGAAAAGGACTGCTGAGTTTTAGCCCTATTTTGTATGCAACAGACAGATGAGTCTTTTTTATTTTAATACATAAATGTTTTGAGTGGGCAATGCCAATAAGAAAGGCAAAAAGGAGAAGAAGACAACAGTGAGGATTCTCTCTGTAATTAGTCCCACTAGATTAGGAGTAACAAATCTTGTTGTGAACATTCAAACTAACAGATTACTGCAAAATCTAAAACAGCAGCAAGTAGAACAAACGTGTAAAATGAAATAATATGAAACTGACTGTGAAATCGCTCTTATTTTACCAGAAAAATAATTATTTATCTAATTAGTTTATCTTCAAGTAACCCTAAGCAATAGATAACATTTGATTAGTGCTAGCAGAATGTTTCAACAATCTTATTAATAACGGTAAAGTAATAATGATAGAAAAATGTAGTACGACAACCCTACCCAGATACTTGCAAATCAGCTACAATTTATGGGAAATTTTTAAGATTGAAAGTCGAAATCATTCCGATTTTTTCATATTATTAAAAATATTTCAGTGTCTGGTTTCAGTCATTTTGTAGGCAAACTCCTCGGCAAATGCCGCCAAGTCTAGGCCAAACTCTGTGGCTGTACAAGTCTAGGCGCAACCTTCCACCAGTCTTGGCCAAACTTTGGGTGATCATAGCCAATGATAGAGGGTCACCAAGTATTGGCCCAATGTTGCGTATTGATTTTCTCTTTGGCAGTCACTCATTTAAATTTGTTTTATTTTTCGGTTTTAACCCCTTTTTACGAGTTTTCAGTATTTCCCTTGTTACATTTATCATTCTAAGCTTTATTTCGGAAGTATTATGATTTTTATGTTTTGAAACTTCAGAGAAACTCAATGGGTTCACACAGGAACATCACTTTCAGTGAAGAGGACAAATTGTTCCCAAAAAACGACAACTCGGATTCGCAAAAGTACCTGTAGTTCTGAGTAAGCTAATAACAATTTGTAGTTCTAAAAACTTGTAATTTTATTTCTACAGAATCGAGAAAGCTGTCAACTCTGTTCAACCATACGGAAACAACGGGGGAAAAATTCCAGAACACCGCGAATGGAAAGCTAATAAATGTGAGAATTTTCCTTGAAAGTACGAAATTTTATTATTGAATTTTAGTGCTCATAATCAACCGGATTTCTGGATAACACCACCTATGCCATCATCCCCATCGTCTTCACCTACATCAGATCCGAAGAAATAATAACTGAAACGTTCGAAATATGTAGTTTTTCTTTGTTTTTAACATGATTGTCCTTCGTTTTTTGTTTTTTTAATCTAATAAATTTATAATTTCTAATGAATTATATTCAAGCAAAACAGGAGAAAATAAAAAAGAAGCTATGCCGGAGCCTGGACCGCGCTTTCACCAAGCCTCCCACCAGTCTCCCACAAGCCTTCCACAAGTCTTGGCCTGCTTTTACGTAACACTTGTGGGAGATGTGCGCCTAGACTTGTGAGAGGCTCGTGCTAGACTTGGCGACACTTGCCGAGTCATTCAAAACTTTTAAAACTCAAGTCAGACGTTTGTCTGTGACAATAAGCATTGAGAATAACACTTTACAGTAGTAACAAAATTCCAAAGTACGATAAAATTACAGCGGTTTATTTGACAAGTGGCTCATCGAAATAGCATTGTCTCGTTACTTTAAAAGTTTTGTTATTCTGAAGAGCACGAGAAAACGTGACAAAACAAGATGAACACGGCAATGGATCAACGATGAAAGCACTTTGATGAAAATTGCAAGAGGTAAAAGTTTAACTCTGGTTTGTGGACATGATGAGAAAACTGTTTTTGTCAAGTTCCTCGAATGAGTGGGCTCTTTTGCCCCGAATTATGATGAAGCATGTCAAAACAGGGAAAAATGATCATTCGGGATTCGAAAAATCGGAAGAAAAATATATTAGGCTTATACCATCTTCAAAATGATTTCCCGACTAGAATTTTTTGTTTTTCTTTAAGCATTTTAATCTCGTAGCTTGTTTCCAGTTCCTGATTCTTTAGTAATTACCGCTTCTTTCAGAAAACACGAAGAATAAGGCTTGCAAGTGTCTTGGAGAGGAAGTTAACATGTTAAATATTCAATAGAGAGGATAGTTAGTATTAATTGCTATCTAATGGACGGCAACCACAGAAATCGTGGCATCTAGAAAAAATTGGAAAAATTCTTTTTAAAAACCTGATGGTTAGAAGGAAGACTGAAAAAAACAACTGATTGAGGTTAATCTTGTTTTCAAAACACTCGGCGAAAGTGGTTTTCGTTTTCTTTTCAACCATGATTAGAACGATTTAAATGCACACGAACACAATAATCAAGTTCTGAAAACCTGAAACAGCTTTTATAACAAATAAGACTGAAATAGCGAATGAAGAAACTAACGAAATGTTTTGCACAATTGCTTTTCTCCACCCAAAAAAGTTAGCAAGAACACAAAAAAGAGAGATAGACAAGACTTTGGCAAAGAAATGGATCACCTTGGTGAATCAAAAATATTCAATTTTCCGCGTGGACGACGCCCGAGAAGATGCAATTTCTGATAGTAACTACAATGATATCATCCAATTTCGTGGGCCTGGATATGGAGAATGGAGCATCTTCTTTTTCTATTTGGAGAAATGGTGGAGAATGTTCAAAGATTGGAAGAAAATGTATTTTTGCGTTTTAAAATATTAAGACGGTCGGGATAAGCCAAAAATGACAAATCTGGAATATAGAGGAGAAAAATTCCAAAAAAAAATCAACGGCTATCATCAGAAATGCTTGAAAGAAAAGCTGGATCTGATTAGTTTTAACAGAGCTTAGTCTGATATAGTTTTGCAAAAAAAATGGAACATCTTTAACAGAAATACGAAGAAGAAGCAACATGATGAAATTTTTTAGAAAAGGTACTAGAAATGGAATTTGGCAATAAATTGCATTTGGGTGTCCCGAGAAGTAAAAAAGTAAAAGTAAAAAAGAAGCGCAAAGGATATTCAATTTTCTCGAATAATAGCGAAAAAATTCACTTTTCCGACTAGGAAGAAAAAAATCAAAGAAGTGAGTAATAGTGACCTCAAAAAACTTTGATCTATATTCCAAGAAGTATGATAGTAGTAGTTAGTGAGGATTAGTCTGAGATTCTACACTTTTACTATAATATCCTACACAAGAGTATTCGAAAGCCGAATTACGTATGATCTTTGAATATGGAAGTAAAGACTTCAGTGAACAAAAATGAAGTAGATAGAGAAGGTCAAAGGGCTACTCGAGTTCATAAAAAGTAGCGAGTACGAGAAAAGGAAAGCAGAAAGTTCTCAAGAATGCAAATTGTTTACATCTTGCAACATGATTCACAGAAAAAAGTTTGTACATTCGCAGAAGTTATTTGCTTCGAACAATTCTTGGGAAAAAAGTTAAGAATCAGAATACTTGTTTTTATACTGCAATGATACTCCAGGAATTTACAGTGCATTAAAAATAATGTCAAGGTAAAAAATTGAAACCTCAAAACACTATAATACCATACTCATTAAAATAGCAGGCTATCACTAACACTTCAGTGCTTTGAAATTCGAAGAAGCATTTACATTGAGATTATATTGTTCTGTTAATATAAACACATCTGTTGAACTGAAACATACTTTCTGAGTTTCAGATGGAAACGATCTCTCAACAATATTGGCTGACGCAAACCAAGAAACTTTTCGGTTTCCACGGTGGACTCAATCTCCCCAAAATTGGTATGCAATACAACCTACTTCCTTGTTTGGTATACAAATATTTTAATAACACAAAAGATGACATTTTTATTTGAGTAATTAGAACACATTCATGAATTATGAGTTCATCCTGCTAATTGAAACGATCCTCATTTTAATATTATGTGCATTACGACGACATGTTACCCGAACAATCATTCATCACTTTTCGGTTACTTCTATGAACATTTCTCCGTGTATTTCATTCATGATTCTGGTATTCTTTTGTTTCTTTGATGCTTTCAAAACATTTTTCATTATTAAAACGTTGTCCTGATTGAGAAAACAAATATTCCAAAACTTTGGTAGTGCTTCAATGACTCCAATCAAACAAATCTGACAGTGAGATGTCAGTTTTTAATCAAACATAAAACAAAAATAATTTATGTGCATGTTGATTAAAAATTAGTCCCACAAGGTTAAGGTCAAAATTCATTCCTCTACTTTTCTCCATTTTTTTTCAATTGATTTGTAAAATCTTAAATGTTCACAGCCTACTTTTCACCTAGAGTAATAATGGAATACTATTAAAACCTTGTTTCCGCTCAATGACTAATTTCCATTTCCTCCAGCAGTGTTCAATTCTCTTTGTTCAAATATGAATCGTTCCTTCACTCGCCTTTCTTTTTTCTTATTCTTTTTTTTCAATCTACCGTCATTTGTTCAACATTCCGGTACTTGTCATGTGTCATTGTACCGGTCCCATGTTTGAAGACGTGCAGAAAACTAGGAGAAATAAATTGTTTGTGTTGAGGAATTGAACTGCAGCTGATTTTGTTAATCTCATTGAATTCTGAACTTTTGAAAACATTGTTATCCCTCTCGTTCTAGATGTACCTTTTCATAAATCCTCTTTTGATCTCCAATGAATCCCTGCACAACAAAACAGGCCGAGCGCACTATTGAAATTTTCAAAAGTTAAAATCCTTGTTGCAGCCCAAACATTGATTCATGAAATGAGATTACACAGACTTATCTGAAACGCCAGAAAATGGTGCACGTGAAAACTACAAAGAAAACGAAGAAGTAACGAGGCAACTGTTTTTGAGCGTTTCCATTAAAGAAATCGTACACGTTCCTGATTTTTTATAGTCATTGATCAAATACAAACAATGCATTGCGTTCGCTTTTTTGTTATAGTAGTGTCTTCACCTTTCTATTTTATAATAAACAATAGCATAGCTGAGATGTTCTATAAACAAAAAAAGTACAATCCATTTGTCATTCTCCGTTTTATTTTACCAAAACTGATTGTTATGTTTGCAGGTATGTTCTCTCTACCATATGTATCTGCGTTCCAACTTTATGTATCTCAGATGAAAACGGTGAGTACTGGTCCCTTACTTGTTTTTGGATTTTTTGATATTTTCCGAAAAGATTTTCTTTTAGGAACATTAGAGGGAACGTTTTTGTAGCCAATGCAAAACTAAGAGCATTTCCGAGTTCATTTCTCTAAATTATCTTTAGTTCAAAGGTACAAAGCTGAGGTACCAACGAAACCAAGTTTCTCCAATTCTACAAAAGATTTTCAATTCACTGAACTTTTATGATTTGGCTACAGATTTCACATGGTTTCTCAGTATGTTAGCAAAGTACACATTTTGCCTATGCTCAAATGCATCCCACATCCCCAATTTCCTCCTAAATGTAAGATATGGCGAGGAAAGCTTTCCCAGTTATCAAATGAACAAACTGCGGTGTTTTGCACCCTTTGTCTACTAGACAACAGAGAATGAAACCTTATGCTCGTAATTACTTTCAAGAGTTGTTCCGTCGTTGTCCAAGAGATATGCATTTAGGGCTTCTCTCGTTATGATCTTTCGAAAGGTTGCATAATTTGGGAGATATTTGTATGAGAGGTTCCTGAGAATCCAAAACTCCAAATCAACAATTTTCTGTTGGAATTCCAAAACAATGGCTTAATAACAAAAGTGATTCAGTAGTGGACATTAGAAATTAATCCTTGGTTCTGCAAAAACTCGGAAATATCTCCAAGAGAGTTTGGGTGACCATTGATTATCTTGCCACCTGTAATTTTGATTTCTAAAATAGTTAATACCAACGTGATTCGTGTGAACATATGACATTTTTCTAAAATGCTTATGTAGTTCACAAACACTATCAGTAAACTTATAAGTGTGTTTCAGCATACGATTCGACCAATCTGACATCATAAGAATTATTTTATTTTATTTCTTTATTATGAGTTATGCTCGGGCTCCTAAAAAGTTCTGAGAAATTTTCTAGTTCTGTGGGAAAAAATGTCATTCCCTTCAACTTCCTTTGTATAAAATTTTTAGAATTCTCTGAAATCGTTAGTTACCATAGTTTGACTGAGATTTGTTACACAATAGATCGTTATCTTCCAATTGTATTCTAAATATTTTCAATTCATACCTTACGCCCTCCTTGTGTCTTTTGTGTACTCCGATTCCAAAAATGGCGACGCACGAGGTCTCGTAACTCACTCCTCCTACTCATGCTTTATCCCACCCCATTTCGAAATGAAGAAAATACACATTCTCACAATATCGCCTCATTTACACATTATTCCTTTATTCGACCAGCTGATAAAGGCGGCTTCAGCTTAACAAAAGTTGTTGTAATCGTACGCTTTGTAACCAATAGAAGGGGGATCTTTTCATGAATATCGGCCATTATGTTATTGTATGCACCTCTTGAATCAGGTGCCCCAACCACCAATAGGCGGTTATGTAATCCCACGAATACAATGGTCATGAATTGAGCACCTCTTCTTCTTCTCCTTCTCTTCTTTATTCTCAGTTTGGTACCTCCCCCTTTTCTTTCACCCGCATATAAGACGTCTCAGGTCTCCACCCCCACCACGCTTTTGATCTTGCCAATTTAACAAATCCAGTCCGAAGTCCATTTTCATCTGCAGCAACTACGAATGTCCTTTCAAGCGACAACAGAGTCTATGTATAATGCGCGAGAAATTTTTCAACATAAGTCTCACCTGCAAATGTTTTGAGTACTCATGGCTGATTTTACCTTCCATTCATTTCACACCTTTCTTTTTTTGGAAAGATTCTAGAAAGAAACACATATTTCGCAAACGTTTTCAAAAGAGGCGTCATGTCGTGAACTTCCATAAACAATACCATGCACAAACATGTAATGATACTGACACTGCTTGCTAATCATTCATTTTTAGAACAACCTTTTTTGACTCATTCTAAAAGATAGTTGTCATTCAATTCCTTTTGCCTGTTTTTACCACATTCTCTTTCTTTGTATCATATCAATTGCTTTTTCTCATTTCTTCTTCTCATCATTCGAATAATATATTTTTGTATCTCCGGATAATGAACACGGGGACTTGAGATTCATTTATTCTTCTTGTTCACCTGTTTATTGCCACCACACAAAAGCCAGGATAAAGAGAACAAGCATTGTAATTCGGAATACATGCATTTTGAGAATATTTCAGACAACAACGCCTCTCACCTCAACAATAGCTGCTCCCATTGTGATGCCAAGTATGGATGGCACTGTTCCTGCAATGATGTCTTCTCCGACTGAGACTGATATCACCAACGACTCGGATAGCTCTCCCAGTCGCACTGATTCTCCATCTGACACTCAGGTTTTGTCTGACGTTCAAGAAATCTCCGATGCAGAGATGATAGTCAGTGTCGCAGCTTCCATGAAATCTGCAGCTGCCAAAGGTTCATCAAAAAGCGATTCACCAATAAAAACAACTCGTGAAACTCGCATCAAGAGACCAATGAATGCATTCATGGTAATTAAAGCCCACCCAACCCAACCAGTACCTACTCATTTCCTTAATTAAGGTGTGGTCACAACAACGGAGACAACAGATTGCTGCAACAGGCCAGAAATTTCACAATTCGGACATTTCGAAAATGCTTGGAGCTGAGTGGCGTAAAATGGCCGACGATGAGAAAATTCCATTCGTTGACCGCGTGAGTTTACTCGATAACAATGAAACTCTCCACTTTGTTTGTTTCTAGTGTAATGATTGTTGACTTACAGGCCAAACAACTCCGTGAAGAACACTTTCACACCTACCCAGACTACGTCTACAGACCAAGAAGAAGAAAGCGTATCGGAAAAAGCACGGGAAGTGTTGATAGTGTCAGCACCGATGAGGCATCCGGATCTCCAACTGCTTCAACTAGCATTTATGCCGCTTTCTTCACAGAGCTGCTCATGTACATGAAGAACAACCAACACATCAATTCGGCTGCTCACAACGCTGCAAACATTGTTTAATTAACTCATGTGATCTATCTACTTGTCTATGTCTACTATGACCATCTCATTACACTTGTCGCCTAATAATTTATTTTTATCTGCTCTTGTCATTTCAGCACCAAAACCATAATCTGAAATTGGTCCCACGCACATCAATCCACTGAATCATATAATTCTGTTATTTTATTTCATTTTTCAAGTTTCCAACCGTTCCCCGTTTTTTTCTTGAATGATCTCACGTAAATAACTATACCATTACTTCTTACTTCTTTACAGTATTACTAATCAACGGAAAATGTTCTAATATAATAAACTGCGCTCCAATATGACGATTCTTTCCCGTGTATGATTTTTCAAAGTGAATCACAGTTTGAGACATAGAATTGCATTGTCCAACTGATAACATGTCATCGTTTTTATTGTTTTCTGCCCGGTGACTTTGACAAAAAGTTGTTTTGTTCTGAGGGGAGCTAAGAGGAATATGAATTAAAACGAATAAAGCAAAAAATAGTTTTCAATGTTTTGTTATTTTTCGATTTATCGTTATGTGTTAAATAGTTTAAGAAAAAAGCACAAAATGAGTATTATAATTTGAATTGTTTAAAAAAGAGAAAAGAGAACAGTAAGGATAACTGGAGTGGCCAGGGAAATCACTGAAGAAAACTTGGTGGTTGTTGCAACTGTGGTAGTAGTTGTAGTTGTCGTGGGTGTGGTTGTTGTGGTAGTTTTCTTCGTTGTTGTGGTTACCAGAACAGTTGTCGAACTTGTCACCACTGCTTGTGTTGGTTTAGTCGTTGTCACGGTTGTCGGAGTTGTCTTGACTGTAGTCGTGGCTGTTGTAGTGGTCGGTGTGGTGGTGGTCGGTGTGGTAGTTGTTGGTGTAGTAACTACTGGTGCAGTTGTGGGTGTAGTCACAGTGACTGGCGGCGCTGTGGTTGTCACAGTGGTTCCAGCTAAAAAAAAGCAAACACAAAATAAGCATGATTCGATATGATCTGAAATCCCAAAGAAAGCTTACCGGTGCTTGGTGAAGCAGTTGTAACTGGATTAACTACAGTAGTCGGCGTAGTCGGCGTAGAAGTTTGCGGGGCTGGGGAGGGAGTAGTTTGAGTGGTGACTATAGGGATTTTGGTCGTGGGAGTTGTAACTACTGTAGCCGTAACAGTTGTTGGTGACGGGGCAGCTGTAGTTGGTGTAGTTACAGTTGTTTGAGCAGACGTCTGAGGTGGAGTCGCAGTGGTCACTGTTGGTACGGTTTGCGTAATGGCCGGAGAACTAGTTACTGGAGGATTGGTTGGGACCGTTACTGTTGTTGTTGGCGTAGCAGTAGAAGGAGCGGGAGTCACTGAATTAGTGGTTACTAAAGGCTGAGTTACTACAGTTGTGGTAACAACTGGTTTAGCAGTAGCAGTAGTTATTATAGGCAGGAGAGTGGAAGTAGTTACTACAGGTTGAACTGAAGAGGTGGTTACTACAGGTGGGGTGTTAGTGGTGGTTATCACTGGTTGAGTAACAATGGTTGCTGTAGATTGGGTACCGGGCGTTTGAGATGGGGAGGGAGATGGAGTTAAAGTAGATGCTGACGATTGCGAGGGGAGGGTTGAAGTGGTGATAGCAGCCGTAGTTACGGAAGCTGGCGGAGCTTGGGTTGTGGAAGTTAGAATAATTGGGCCGGTGGGAGTGGTTTGAGCAGGAACTGATACGGTGGTTTGCTTACTTGTGCCAGGGGTGGTTGGGGAAGCAGTGGATTGAGTTGCTGGTGGTGTTGCAGTTGTTGGAGTTGTCTGTAAACTTGATTCTGATATTTTTTCCGGATTTAGGTACGAACCTGAGTAGTAACAGTTGATGGTGGTGTTAAAGTAGACAATGTGGGGCTAGCGGTTGTGGTTGGTCCTTTAGTTGTGGTGGTTGCAGGAGCAAGAACAAATGTTGGCTCTGAAAAATGCAAATGAATTTTGGAATTAATTCAGAAGGATACTCACTGTTGGCTCCTCCTTCATATCCATAGGAATACTGCTTATTCTTTCCATAAACAAAGAATGAGTATTGTCCTTGCTGTTTCAGAGAAATTTGATGGAATCCAGAATCGGCAAGAGTGATTACAAACATGTAATAAGAAACACCATCAACGCTTGGAACAACTTTTGTGTCAGTGATCTTGATTTGCACTCCGTCAATTGAAATCGATGCACAAGAGAGAACTGTGCAGTAAATTTCCACTGAATCGTTAGCGTTTTTGGTGTAGAAAGCAGTGCTATCGGCATGATATTGAGTCACTGAAGGGGATGTTGCAATATATCCTCCCACGCTCTTGAATTTCGATCCGTCATAGTATCTTGCAATATGGATGTTTGATCCTCTGAAGAACAATAAAGTTTATGAGTATTTATGATTTATTTCGTGTTTTGAATTTTGCATCGCAAAATCTCATTTTCGTATAAATCAAAATGAACGTAGTTTGAACACATATCTACCACTAGAGCTTTCTATCTTATTAACACAAAGCCTCCTTCTCTTTCAAAATATTTTTCCCTTCAGAAACTGCTCACCCATTATGGAAAGCTACTCCCAACTGCGCAGCATTTGTAGTTTGGATTGTCCAGAGTGGTGATTCCATCTTCGGCTTGATTGTGATTGTCTGCCAACTACCGTCGTTCAACGTGGCTGTGATCTTAAAATAATTTTTCAATATTCGGAGTTTTTGGATAGTTGTCCCACATTCTGTCCGACCGTGCAAGATCCTGGAATATCCGCAAAATACTGAGCGGTTGTTGGAAGATAGCTCATATGATCATCGTCGTAGTAGTCGTATGCATAGCAATCTTAATTAATCACATTGCTCTTTTTTTTTCATATTTTCATTTGTATTCAGACAAAGATAAAATCCTAGATTATCTCAATTCTTGGTAACAAAAAGAATCAAGATCCGTTTGCAAATCTTACCGCTTGCTGGTGGTGGATGAGGCATATAGGCCACATGATCGCATGAATTGACATCGGCTCCAGCACATGTGACACCAGCAACAATCTGGAATAATAAAATGCACATTGGTGTTGATGTCTTGAAATAATATAATTATCTAGAAATGTTGTTACTATAGAAATCAACATTAACTAAATTAAACATGAATTTCTACTGAATCTTACAAGAACATCTTTATCGGAAGTAATATGATAAGTTCTTGGACGCTTGTCCGGAGTGCGGGTTCCAATGTAAACGGCTGGAGCATTTCCATAAGTGACATTGAAGGAGAATACAGACTGAGTGTTTCCAATCTCAGCAACGACGACTTGAGTGGCTCCCTGTAAAATTTGTGGTGGTCTATGTTATGAATTTATTTCAATAGTTACATCAGTGGTTGGAAGAACGTAAAGCTGTTCATAATGCTGTTGGGTAGAGATGACAGCCGGTGGGAGGGAGAAAGTGAAACTCTTGGAGCCCCATCTGGTTGGCAAAACTGAAAAATTTGGAATACTTGAAAGTAAATGCTAGATGGGATTGAATGACTAGCAATTCTTGCTGTATTTTACACAATTTCAATTATGTTTAAATAAGTAATGGGTATGAATTCGAGAATTTCCAGTTTTCTGTAAAGCATGTCCTCACCCATGTAAGTATCTCCTTGTCCTGTAACATTATCAAAATTGTTAGCCAACACGGTAACTGGACATGTCGAATACCCCATCAGTGTCAAGAATACATCGTTTTGAACATTCTGTCCAGCATAATCCCAACCATACCAACTGGGAACGGGAAACTGTAATTTTTAATCGAATTTTTTCAAGTTTCAAAACTTATTTACATCTTGAGCTTTCATTGAAGCAACCGTTTGTGTCATATTTTGTGGCGGCGTTGTTTTGTGATAGTCCGGTCGGAAAGTCAAAGTGAATGAGCAGTCCTGAGCATTTTGGTTCAGAACTGAAATGAAAACTATGCAATTTTGGACTGCTAAAACCATCGTACCTGTTATAGAGAGAACTTGGTTAGTGATGTCCGAATTTGCATTTCTGACGAATGCAAATACAAAGTTGGTTCCTTCACTGTCGACCGCATTGGCGGTTGCGCAGAACGCCAGTAGTACGGCTAAAAGAACGGTGTGACACATCCGGTTGGAGGAGCAAAGAGTGGAGCACGATTCAGTTAATCAAGACAAGACCCTCCCTCTCTGTTTCTCTTCCAATTCACTTAGTCATATCTATTGCATCGTTTATGTTTCATATTTCCACACAACGGTTACACCCCAATTTAATCATTGTGCACTGTTGGAAAACGGTGACATGTCGATGGCATTATCAGTAGTTTTAAATCGATTAGGCAATTCAAAAAGGTGATGATTTGATTATATGATGGTCGAGGAGGGAACATTTCTAGTTGGAAGTGTCTTTGAATATTTAACGTGATTCCAGTCATTACCCTTTCTCAAATTCAACACATAGATGTTCTAGAGAACATTTTATCATATAATCCAATTTTCCTTTAACCGACTTTTCGAGTAAGATGATTTTTCCGTCTGTCGCAAAACGGGTTAAACGTTGAAGAACTGTATAATCTTCCACGTTTTGACTGATAAAAAGTTATTCAATTGTTAATAGGTTCTCGTTTTTGATAAAAATGAAACAGACTGACGTGTATACACCTCCCTCTTTAACATCTTGGCAAGTAATAAAAGTAGTCAAATGCAAATAAAAAACGAGAAATAACACTGATTCCATGTTAGATTTTCAGAGCGCGCAAACACCCGACTCACACATCAAACACAATTCTGGAAGTAGATCAGAAAACATGATTGTGTAGAAAAACTAATTGAAGGATTTTTGAATACGTCAATTGGTTGAAGAACTAATTTGTATATAAAGAAAGTATGAAGATAGCTAAACACACATTTTCAGCTGTTACAATAAAATGTTTTTTTGTATTTTTCGGAATCGAAAGTACTGTTGTAAACTTTTCATCAATTCAAAAACTGATTTTCAATACTTCAAGGTATATCGAAAAATATGTTTTTATCAAGCTTCTTCAGCTGTCTCTGAAATATAATGTACAATTCACGCTCTGAAACGACAAAAAATTTGTTTCGCATAACAGTCATTTCCAAATTCATATTTCTACCAAGATTTCGAAAATTCAATTTTTATCCTATATTCCTATTGAATGGTTTCCCAATTTTTCACTCCGGATTCCTGAGTTCTCAAGAAGAAAATACTTACCTACCAGCCTCTGTGAACACATTGCGAAGCAAATGATAAGAAGGTGAGGACAAGGCTTTTATTGCCTGCCATGCCTTACGATTCTCTCTCTCGGTCTTCCCCCTTGGCACACCGAGTTATTAGGCGAATAACGCAACGGGTTTATATGTATATTGAAAAGAATTGAAAATGGACTAAATCGGAAAAGATATCCTAATTGTAGTCAAAGCTCATCGGGAAGGTAATTCTAGAAGCAGGTCATCGGGGTAATTTGCACAAACAAACGTGAGGGAGCGGAGAAAAGCGTCGGGTGATGAAACCGAGGAAAGTTATTGAAAAATACAATCAGAGAAGAGCAAGAAAAAGCTAATACAGTAATAAACATCGTATAAATTGTAGAGAAAATGAGAAAAATAAAGGTTTTCGAAATTGATTGTCGACATTTTAATATCAATGAGTGAGTTTGTCGTCGTCAGTTGGCAGGCTGCTGTAGACTGCCAATGGTCTCTTTTCGTCGTTCATTGCTGAAAATTAGAACTGATGTTTCGAAATTAAAGAGATTCAAACCAATAGAGTGGGATCTGGTGGTAGCAGCAAGACGGTCATGAGCATCGAGATCAGCCTTCGAGTAATGGTAAACAATTCCAGCTCCCATAGCGTCTCCGAGAACGTTGATGGAAGTTCTGATTCTGTCACTAAAATATTTTTCAGTTGGAATACTTTATTCTAGCAGTCAGTCCTTACAGAAGCCAATCGACAGCAACAATGAGAGAAACGTCCTTGACTGGAAGACCGACAGCGGTGAGGACCAAGAGCATAGTGACAAGACCGGCAGATGGGACAGAAGCAGCTCCAATGGAAGCTAGGGTAGCTGTCAAACTGCAATTGGTTGTTATTGAACTGAATCATCATTTATCTACCACTCACCTGACAGTGACAACTTGTCCGAAAGAAAGATGAACTCCGTTGATTTGAGCAATGAAAATAGCAGCGACTGCTTCGTAAAGTGCAGTTCCATCCATGTTGATTGTAGCTCCGACAGGGAGGACAAAACGAGTGACACGACGATCAACACCCAGATTTTCTTCAAGACAGTTGAAAGTGATTGGGAGAGTGGCAGAGCTAAAAACAAGTTATTATTTTTAGGTCTTTTCGAAAATATTGACCTGGAAGCAGTTCCGAGTGCAGTAATCCAAGCTTGGAAGAGTCCTCTCATGAAGGTGTATGGATTCTTCTTTGTGGTGACAAAGAAGATGAGTGGGAGAGAGATCAGAGAGTGAATTGCAAGTCCTGAGAGAACGGTGACCATGTACATAGCCAACATTCTAGCGGTATCTGCCAAGTCATGGATCTCGAGAATCTTTCCCATGATCAAGCATAGAATTCCGAATGGAGAATACCACATGACTGTCATAACCAGCTTCATGATAACTTTATCCATAATGACAAAGAATTGAACCATAACATGAGCCTCCGGTCCAAGTTGAGAAAGACTGATTCCGATAGCAATGCAGAAAACGATGACTCCAAGAACATTCATTCCTGAGGTATACTCAACGGAGGCCTTGACATAATCAAGACTTCCGTTATTCAACGCTGCTAACGTCGCCGAGTCATTATTTTTCACTACTTTAGGCCGAACTTTGATATACTTGGTTTGGACTTGTTGGAAGGTAGCTTGAACGACATTTTCTGGGAACATGTTTCTGAGAAGATCAAGAAGAGTATCGACAGTGCTGACAGTTTTTCCTTCAGTACCAGTTCCAATTTCTTTTTTGATGGTTGGGTCTCCGGGATGAATGATTAACACCAAAAAGATACCAGTCTGAAAATAGCCCCCTGAATGTCAGACATCTGAAATATCTCATTAAACTTACGATAACAGCCACAACAGTAGTCAACATGTAATAAGTAACGGCCAGAGATCCAAGTTTTCCCGATTGACGAGCATCCAATTGGGCGAGACCAGAAATGAGTGAACTCATGATAAGTGGGAGAATCATCATTTTGAGCATATGCATGAGAAGTTCTCCGGGGAAACTAATGTACATGATGTTCTGGAATGGGGAATTACGGGTTATCTAGAGTGATAACGAATAACCAACCTGAGGTGAGAGTTGCAATCCGCGGAGCAAAAATCCAAGCAAAGCTCCCAGAACGACGGACCCCACCGTCATTACCAGGAGTAAGTTCTTTCTTAACCAAGAAACCATCTGAAAATAGAATAGGTCACACTTCTGAAATATGAGAAACGGAACAGAAGAACAACGAAAAAGGAGATACATGAAAGAAATTTCAGACATGCAAACGAACAGAATACTTAAATAATACCGCAATGTTACTATTCATATCTACTTTTTTTTGGTGGTTGGTTATTTGAAAATAAAATGAAAAGTAACAAAGAAAAAGGCGAAGATGTTATGTTGTTGCACGCAAAAATTCCTCATTAGAGTTGTCTGTTGTAGACTCAAGATGTTTCTTTTTGCCACATAAAATAGCGTATTTTTCGGAGGAGGCGGGCGCCGCAGCACAACAAAAAATAATGAGGATTGTGCCAGATCAGCATGCAAGAATGAAATGAGAATATAAGGAGGAAAGTAGGGAAACTGAAACATGAAAACACAACAATCAACTTCTCACAACTTCTTTGTTAATCCGTGTGTCCGGCGGCATTTTATATGACTTGAAACGGTTTTTTTTGACAAAATCAAAATGACACACAAATTACTGCAATATCTTCAGACATCAGCGATAGAAAAAAGAAACGTGATGAGAAAAAGGGAGAAATAAGGGATACCCTTTTCGAAGAGACAAGGAAACAAAAATCAGAGAAAAACGATCTCGATGAGAACCTTGAGTAATGATTGACAAGTTGAATAGATCGTTTTTGAACTTCAACGAGTTGTCTCTTTTTTGTGACACTTAATATGAAAGTATGAATATTTGACTAAACTTGTTTCCGATGATCGAAATCGTTTTTCTATTTGATAGAATAAAAATTGGAGACCCCAAAAAAATCGGGTTAAACGATTTTGTTTATTTATTGCGCAGTGTAGTTCAAAAGATGCATTCAAAATTGGAAGGGGCGGGTCTGACTCCGCCCCTCTCAAAAAGTAAAGTACTGTCACTTCGCAAAATAATTTGACGACCTTTTCAATAACGTAAGTTTCCATTTCGTGACAGTCCGCTTTGTGGCATCGCAACAATCGCTACTATTTTTGAGTGAGAAGATAATGATAGGCTTTGTTGGCCGATGAAAAAATGAAATATGACATTGAGTTGAAGTGACAAGCCAGACAGGAGTAGATTGGAAAAAATGGTGTTACACCGACCTTTCTTTTTGGGAGTCAGTCTGAAAAGAAGTACGGTGGAAATAAGAGAAAAATTTAATATAAAGTTTGTGACACTTTAATGTGATTTGTTTCGACGTAATCTTTGTTTTTTTGTTGTGTACCTATGATTAGAAACGAAACTGAGGAATCCAGAAGGAATGTATCACAAAACTAAGAAGAAAGGTTAAACGGAGAAAAAGAGAAAGGAAATGAAGAAAAGATAATTGTTGTATGTCTATATTGGGTCATGCATTTCAATTCCCTATTCTGACTCAATAATTAGTGCTCTATTAGGAAACGACAGTTAGCAAAAAATGAACGCTTCGTTATTTGAAATTATAAGTAGACGAACTTTTAATTTCTTTACGTTACATATAATAGCCGCTTGATTCTGTACGAAAATTTTTTATATCGCGTGGTTCGATGTATGTAACTAAAATAAATTGCTGAATAGCTAACTAACATTGTATTGTCACACCTCTATCTCTTACACTCTATGGTGAGGATTATGAAAGTACATTGCTTTGTGAAACGACTCTGATTTTTGGACACAATAACTACACGTTCTATTTTTTGAGTTACATGTCAGCTAATAACACCAATGCTCATGCTCCCATGTCACTTCCTTATTTCAAGACTAGAAGCCAAAACTTGCAACACCTGGAAATCGTCACAGAAAACTTTTGAATATAAATATTCTCACCTGCAATAAATACCGACAGAAACAACAAAGCACAAGAAACAGAGCTCAGGAACAAACACGATTCATCAAAAAATGTGTTGTTCGGAAATTGAAAAACTGAAGAGATAGAAGTTAAGGTGCGACCGATTGACTAGGGATAAGAAATGGGGGCCTCCTGTTGTCAAACACACCTCTGTCCCCTCAGTGACAAGTGATGAGTTGGCGTCGGCGCCCTACCAAACGACGATACTTCATAATTTTTTGGAAGTATGACTAACAGCTGTCGATATGAAATGAATTGAGAGCGGAAGACGAAAAGAAAAAAGTCCATCTCTAGGAGCAGAACAACAGCAACGTAAAGAAATAATTTGCAAAGCCCACGCCTTGGACTCACACTTCATAATGCTCATCTTTCTTGAATTTCAATACATTTCTCTCAAGAGGAGAATTTCTTTGAAGAGTGGAAAAAGTACAAAATGGCACAAAGTTTAAAGAGAAAAAAACAACACAGATGGGAGATTAAACTGGGCGTTTTATAGAGCAATGTCCTTTTCTTTTCATCAATTTAAGTTTCAACCCACGTGGGTTCTTTTTTATCACATCACATGCCCGCCCACAATGAAACGGTTAGAGAAAAATAATTAGGAAGCTCTAGCTTGGCCTATTTTCAGACAATTTTTGTCGATGTTATCAGTAAGTGGTGGTGATATTATTCAAAATGTTTGCCAACATAACACAGTCGACCGATTTTATGAGTCTTCTCAATTTGAAAAGTTGTAGAATCAGAAAGTCATTTTTCTTTTTCGTCTTGATTTTTTGATGTCAAATTGAAGTATAAACAAAATGAACAATGTTTAGATAGGAGAAGAAGTCAACACTTTGTTCTTCATAGAAAAGAATGAAAGCCAGACATTGAAATGAGGGGAGGACTGATATACTGTTTGTGATATGGATACCGTCAAGTGCGCGACAAGGTAAGCTGATAAGCAAATAAACACAAAAAATGAAAGACAAGGATCTCAATGGATCGGATAGAATCAGCGGCGTTCCCAAAGAATGAGGAATGAAAGAAATGAAAGAGAATACATCGTCTCAAATGGCTGTAGTATCATCTTTTTTCCGGTCATACGAAAAAAGAAAAACAAGTTCTTGTGCGTTCTCATAGGTTATGATAACAAAGTAATAAAATCATCAAACTTTCCCAAAATGATTCCGGTCTGTACAACTTCGAAAAAGTGTATAGTATCTCTTGTAAACTGAAACCATAGTACACGTATATTTTCGATCAGTTAATCCCTTTCACTACTGAAAATTTCACACTGTGGAGCTGAGCGTTGGGATTTGTAGTCTGGTGCGGCCTTGATTTAGATTAGCATTTTACTTGGGAAGGTCAGACACGGAACAAAAAATGGAAGCAACAAAAAAACATTTCTTGCATTCATATTAGTAAAATAATCGCATTATCTTCTTTTCTTTCACATTTTTCTTTCTAGAAGATATTCTCTCCAAGAAACAGAAACACCGAACCGTCTAAAGAAGGGAATGACGTGAGAATTAGAAAACCACAGAATTGTTGTTCAATGGTTTTTTGAATAAATATTTCTGGGTTAGGAAGGCGACAGAGATAACCTTGTCTGCATATCTTTTTTTTAGCTTTACCCCAAAACTTTGAGGTTTTCAAATTCAATTGTCGTTTTCTCTTTCCTTTTGCCTTTTTTCTCCTCTGAAAAATGTTTTGTTTGAGAGACCTAAATAACTTTGTTCGTTTCTTCTCACTACTGCCAGTTGATGTTAGCAAAAACGCGAAAGCATAACGAATCATCTTTAAAAAAATTTTCTCTCTGTTTTTCTCTTCAAAGTGTTTCTACACGTAATTTGACACTAGCAACGGCTGTTATTCAAAGAAAAGTGACGACCCGAAGGGAGAAGGGTAGTTGGATAGGAAAAATGCTATTTTCATTCGGATTCCCATGACGAAAAAATAAAAGAAGGAAAACCACCCCAGCAAATTTTCATACTCATGTGTTGGCGGTGGCCAGGCTACCCAATTTCCGAAAAGGATGTCAATGTCATTGAAACTCTGTGAAAACCGCCAAAAAAGGAAGGAGAGATAATTGGAAGTGACATGTGGGAGCAGATCAAAACAGAGAAAGAATGAAGATAATGGTTTTTTAATTTGGAAACAGCATAGTTCATTTTGAAACAAGAGAAAAATGCCACTCCCAATGAGTAATCAATTTTGAAAAGAGAAGAAAGGTTCGAGAACTTATCACGAATGATAAGACTAAATTAATTGGGACAGTTACAAAAGACAAGGTAGGAACCGTGCGATACTTTTCATTTCAATCGTAGATCTGTTTCAAAGCAGACAATTTGTACTCTTTTTTCACTCAGATCTAATTTTTTCATTATACTGAAAGGGCAAGGGAACACCAATTCAAAATAATTGAAACATTTATTTGAATAGTCAAACATCAGAAGAAACACTACTAATCGTATCTGAATGAGATTGTTTCAGAAGTTTTGTTCCCTATAGATCACATTGAATACATCACATTTTTGATTTTGGCCCGAAACAATTGGGAGACATTTTTGAGAAGGAAGAGATGAGAAATAAGAATGGAGACAATAAATAACTGGCGAATATAATATCTACGTCGAAAAACCAGATTGTGGTAAGAAGGGATAAAAGTTATCAGGAAGCATATTGAGATTTTTCTCGTTTCATAAAAAGTATTGATGTACTTGTGATCGTTCCTGATTGTATAGAAATATTGTTCGTTGCCGAAGATACTCAAACACGTCCCATAGTGTTTGGACAGCTATTGTGTTGTACACAATTTGAAGGAACATGAAAAGCAATAAGCCAATAATGTGAATGCCTTGGTTTGAATCTGAAATAAAAACGAATAGGTTGAAAAAGAAATGTTCATGGCATTATTCTTACGATCTATTGTGGTTATCCTCCATTGCATTAAGCGGAGTAGAACCCGTCGTCGAACAACGGCTAATAGTGCTGCGATCACTATAAGAAACACTCCAAGAATTATTTCACAAACCTGAAAACAGTGATTTTGTCTAGCACTATTGTTTGAGTTTACTACTTCAAAAATAAATTTTATAGGAGACAACTCACTTTCATTATTATTATCGGCCACAGTAAGGTATGCCTATGTCGGTTCAATGCAACAACTGCCATAATCCAAATTGAACCAATTACTAGTACTTGAAATAAAGATATCGTGTCGAAAAATCCAATTGTCAGTGGAACAATGACTACTGTAATGAACAGCATAATCAATTCGACTGCCAGAATAATACGAGCTGCGACCTGAAATTCGAAAAGTGTTGTATCAGCATAACTGTTTTCCAGCAACTCACAGTAACATGCATCCTATTGTTGAAAGTAGTGTAAGCTTCTCCAAAAAAGAATGCATCGCTCGGGCTACATTGCTGAGCCGTACCCATGCTGAAACTATTGTGAATAAATCATTGTGGATGGGTGGTAAACAAGTGGAATTACACGAGTTGAGACAATGAAGAGGGAGAGACCACGATTTGGAAGATTACACCAGTTTTCAGGAGAACAAGAAGGGGGGAATAACAGGGTTTTGGAAAACAAAAAAGTATCAATGATGAGAGTTTTGTGGTTTGAACGAAGAGGACTAGTTTTTTTTCAGTCTGACTAATATTTTGATCAGAGCGTACAAAAAAAGTGAATCAGGGTGAATGGGTTCACTCTATTGCTACAGACGAACACAGCGAGATAGAAAGGAAATATTCAGGCAATTCATGTTAAAATCCTAGTTTAAAGTTTTTAGAAATATTTTTTTAATGGCAAAACAAAAAATGGATTGAAAAAAGAAGCTATCTATCATTTTGAATATAATCTTTGTCTCTGTTTTTTTTTCACAGCATTAAAAAAAACTTGAGACACGTGAAACTCCACTAAAAGTGAGGTTGTTTTTCGAAATGTTGCATTGCTCGTGGCAATTGCTTCCATCGCATTTGCAGTCTGATTTATGTGCTTTTTAAAAGAGATTCTTCAATTTGAAACATTTGGAAAGAATGCGTAAATTGGAAACAGATGAATCGTTTCAGAAGTTCCACATACTCAAATGAACTTCCGAGTGGAAACCAGAAACAACATTCAGATTTTGATAAATCTGCGGTTGACACCTGCAAATCGCCCGAGAAAATGGCCCATAGACTCTCTGTTTCTCCGCTCACTAGAAGGTCTCTTTTCTTACAAACTCCGAACGTCAGCTGACGTGTTCTGACAACTAGGATATATCGTCGAGTATGTATGCGATGCCATGACACATTGCCATTCGATGATTAATGCTACCACCTAGTCATTATTCGATCGTTTTACTACTCTACTTGATCTACTACTTTTTTCAGTGAAAATGTGTATATTTCTAGAAAGAAAACTAACAGCACAAAAATATCACTGCTTTTCCTTTTTTCAAATGCTATATTTTTGACATGTTGCATAATACTAATCTCTAATTCTAATCTTCACTTCAGTGCTTAAGAACTAATCCTTACTAGACGTACCAGTAAAATGTTAAGCCCTTGACGTTCAAAAATGAGCATGACAAGATGAAAGGATAAGAAATAACGTTCAAAATAGAAAGACCATTCTGCAAGAGTAAAAATGAAACCGATATGTGAGACGAAAAGTAGACGATTTTGCTTGTACATCCTAGTCATTTCCCAGGAATCCGGAAACTTCTCAATTTCTCGTGTCGGCTTGATACACGTACAAGAGCCGTGTTCTGCTCTGATGTCATTTCGAAAGAGTTAAGAAGGTGGAAACGAGTGAGATGTAACAACTCGACTCACTCACATATATATTGTATGGCAATCGAAGAAAGATCAGAGAAGAGCGCACATCAATCATTTATCTTGTTCAATGTTTTGAATTACTAGAGTAGTTTTCGAGAGATACAGAGATCAAAAAATGACAAATTTGAAGTGCACGCTGGTTATATGTGTTGAAAGTGCAAGCATTTCAAATAGTTACATGAACATTTGTATTTAGTTACATTGAATTCTCTCAGAAATCCAAGTTAATGGGGTAACACAGTTAACTCTGTTTTAGAGGAATAATCTATAGCAAAAAAAATCAAAATCTGAACTGGAATCATTGACGTCAGCTGGAGCCCTGACAATATTTTCTCGCTGCTCTCCTACCATTCCAGTGAACCTTGTTTTCAAAATCCATCACTGAATCACTGAAGAAAACAACACACAGGTAGAGGCAAAAAAATGTCTCGTCTGGAAGAAAAAACGCTCAGACGGGGCTCATCAGTCACACCGAAAAAGCAACAATCGGGACCAAATGACAAGAGGTCAACGAGAAATGAGAAGAAAGAAATTGTGCACTAAAAGAGGTTCTGAGGTAAAGATATTGAGTAACCTGAATATTTCTTATCTTTTGTCGTCTGACACACAAAATGAGACGACATGTTTTGTAACACTCGGTCAGTTCTTTTCAAACACTGGAGATCTACTCAGATTACATATATCGTGTACATGTTACGAAAACGTGGATTTTACATGAAACATAGTTTTCGAACGATAGTTTTCTAGTTAGATATGATGCAACTCATACTGAAACCCTTATGGTTTCATTTTTCAGCAATCTAGTCGTAAAAGAAAATCTCCAAAGCTCTAAAAGTTGTTTATATTATAAAAATGTTTATTTCAAAACATGGCAGGGTGACAGTGAAAGAAAAGCAGCTGCAACCAAATGCACAAAATAACCGCATAGTTTAACATGATAGTAAATTTGGAAAAAGCAAAGCAAAAGCAAATATTATGATTAATCAGTCATTATTAAACAACGTTCAATTATTATCAAAACAATATTAAGTTATTAAAGGAACGTGGCTAAACAAATGATTGCGGGATGAACAAGTCCATGACACTGGTCAACGTTTCAACTCCGACTGGAAGGTGTCCTTCTTCTTGGACTGAATTAAAGAACGACAAACTGTTGAAGACACTGGATGTACGTTTGTAAAGGGAGAAGAAAGTTTGTTGTAGAGATTTCAAAGCCAAGTTAGAGTGGCATGAAGCGAGAACTCGGTTGACTATGATATCTCCGGTGGTGGTAAGTGGAGAGTAGATTCCAGTACCAATAACTTTACTGATGCTGGACACTTTTTTCTTGATGACAATGTTGTTCTCATTAGTGACGTGAATGCAGTCCTCTGTTTTGACCTCCTTTGCGGCAACCAATCTGAAACGAATAAATCCATCAATCTCTAACCCGTTTTTGGTCTGACGTACTTCAGATCAGACTTAGCGTTGCAATCAGATACGTAGATCAAATGATTATCAGTCAGCTTGATGGAATGACCATTCGACGTTTCAATGAGGTTGAATTCGGCAAATTCTTCATCCCGTTTGTGTAAAAACATGATAACTGGGGAATAGGTCACAAAAGCTTCATCCATGCTGAGTACCTTGTCTCCGATTTTCAAATCCTTGATCAATTTGATTCCGTCTTCGGTTTCAACTTCCATGTCACCAGAGAAGCATTGCATTTTTGTGAAGTAACCGTTCAAGTTTGGCTGGAATATGAAAATCATTAAGCTTCCAATACGCAAGAATACTCTTACCGAGTAACCAGAATATGAAGATGGACTGTATGCTGGATAAGATGGGTACGCCGGTTGCAAAGCTGGCTGGTAGGCAGGTTGTTGCACGGAAGGATATGCACTGTACTGATTGGCAGTTGGATAGCCGGGGTACATGTTCTGTTGTTGGTAAGTTCCGGTATAAGAGTCCGATGGTGGTGGTTGTGGCATTTGAGAATTTGCAGGGTAGGCCGGCGATTGAACAACAGACGATGCTGGCGCAATATTCTGCGACTAAAAAGTTAGTGCTGTTAGAGTTAGTCAGTAGGTAAGAAAGCAATGTTAGTTTCAAACTTACGTCAATGTAGTTGGAGCTTGGTGGTGGAGGAAGTGGACCGGATTCTACTGAAGAATCACCATAGTTAGAAAGAGCGGCGGTTCCGTCTTGCATTGTAGTTAACACACCTGTATTCTCGTTGTAGGTGTTCTCCGCAAATGTTCGGTGACGTTGAGGAGCGGAGTACTGAAGAGGCCACAATGCATTCTCGTTGTACGGGAGGCGGCTTCTGAAACAATTGTGTTTGTTTTTGGAAACCATGAGTGACATACTTTCTGAAAGGTCTTCTGACAATTTTGTAGTCATAATCATAGTCATCATAGTAATCCTCAAGTCTCTGGAGGAGAGCACGTCTTCTCATGGCGAATGGACGTCTTCTTCCCATACGGTAACGTCTGTCTTCTTCATAGTCATCGAATTTTCTCTCGCGAAGCTTTCTTTTGTTTCTGGAAAGCACTGGAAGCTCCTCGCCTAAAGTAATTACAAGTTGTAGAAAAAATATTCATTCAGGAATGACTCACTAGAGTCAGATGGGGCATTGCAGACCATACGGTACACTCCGACAATGTATTGAACTCTGAAATCAAATTGTTGTCTCTAGGAACAAGTTATTGCACTCACTGATTGTCTGCATTCACAGTTTTTCTGATCTCCTTGATAAGATCAAATCCAGATTCTTCGCCATCTTTCTCAACCAAACCACCTACGTACGATTGTCCGGGACCGAGGAAAATGCTTTTTACGTTCTTGGCTGTCGACATTCCTTCATAAGAACAACATTCAGTCTTTAACGTTCTATGAGTTCCATTGTTGATCTCAACAAGTCCCGATGTCCATTGAAGTTCATCCACACATACAACTTCTTTGAATGGATCACAGCTCTGCAAAATCTCATACCATTCGTCACTCTTTGTAGTCCATTATATTTGACGAACGCGTCGCTTTTTGGTCAAGCATATATCCTGGACAGTTCCGGTCATCCTGTTTCATGTACTTCTGATCGCGCGCGCGCGTCAATTAATTTGCTTGCCTACCTCTTCATTTATACGCTCGATGGGATCACATTTAGAGAGGAAGAGACGTCAAAAAAGATGAATAAAGCTACAGTCAAAATCGGCAAAATATGGGTGAAGCCGGTGTTCTAATTGGGTAAGTCTCAAAGATCGGGCAGCTTGTTTAAGTGATTGAGGAAACATGGAATTATCTGCCGCAAAACAAACTAGACATTCTACAAAAAGATGAACGAAACTATAGGATCGACTTTGCAACTGTATGTCTTCCGTTCAATCCAATCAACTAATTAGCTCAATTCAAACGGATCTATGACCACTACTCTCATAAAATGTATCTACGTAAATTACACTGTCCGACCTCTTCATTTCACTTTCGAGCTGTTTCCTTCCGATTGTTGTGCTTTGAGAACACCGTCGGAAATACAACTCTCCGAAAAGGGATATAACCTTTTACGACGCTTTCTTTACCACATTAAACCCAACTCACCACAGACAATTCTTTTGGGCGACTTGACGAAGACGATGAAATACCGAAACATGATGGTGCTTCGCAAGATATAACTGAAATATTCAAATTGATGGTTAGATAAGGAGACTGGATTCAATGATACCTGGTTTTCCTTCACTATCAACTTCCATTTTGTAAGGGATCGAATTGGTTCCACAGGATCCTCCGTCATGATACGCCTCGGCAAGTGTTAGTGCTAGTAACGAAGACAGCGAAAAGCACAAGTTGAGTAATTTCATCCTGTAAAAATTGACATTAGTAATTAGAGGTTATTGAGAAATGGCGATAGAACAATGAGGATGACAAAAACATACGGAGTTTGTACTTTATATGAATACGCTAATTTATGAACACAATTTAGGCAAACTAGAAACATTCGGTCTCAGAAAACTGTGCCACGTATTTGCAATCTAGTTTGAGATAATATGAAGTAATTTCAATCAGATTTTCAAAATCAGCCGCTAAATTCAAATATACACTTTTTCTTCGAAAAGAAGAACAAATCGATGAGAAATATGAAAGAAGCTAGTACAGAACGGCTAGACTAGCATGGATTTTATAGTTGTAAAACAGACTCTTCAGAAGAAGCAAAGAATAGAGAAAACGAAAGAATTGAGGAGATGGAAACAAGAAGAATTGAGTTGAATGAAGAAATCCGAAGACACCATGTAATTGTTGGATTACGGTGTTAAACCCCACGGAGGGCAGGGAAAGAAACAGGAGAAGGAGAGTAGGGGCCGTGAATAAGTGGGAAACTCGACCGTCACTACAAACGAACATGGCAAAACTGCTGCTCAACTCACTTTTATACGATCTGAAGATACAAGCACCTCCCACCAACCCCCTTTCCCGGTTTTCACTAATTTCAGCGCGTTTTTATGAATTAGTCCTGACGATTGCCTTGTCCTCCCGCATCCCGCCCACTTCTGCTTGCCGCCGAGATCTATCGTGGGGAGGGATGTTCTTCCTTTCTTCCTCCTAAATCGCAAAGTCCGAGATGATTTCTCATCGTGTATACTTTAGTTTCGGCCAATTTTGAAGCGTCATGAGTGGAGGCAAAGTATTGCGGATATGGTGAAAACAGACATCACTTATGAATTTGAAGAGAGACTTTGTTGGGTTAGAAAGGAAAACTGAAGAAGTGTGTTTGGATGAGAGCGAGAACAGGGTTAATGAAAAGCTGAATGAAATCGGTGTGGTCAAGTACCAAGTTGCGTAGGTCAAGATGATCTTGATTTGAATTACTTGACTATCAAAAGTTGAAGGGAGAAAGTTTTCGTTTTCTGAGCATGGAATTTAGAAGCACTGAGGCAATGTACTGGAAAATCGGAGATCGTTTTGATAGTCGAATCCAAAATGAATGTTGTTTCCCAAATCATGAAACCACTTTTTTGGTGAATTTCCAGGTGGCTATAGTCTCGTGAATACGTCACAATAGCTTTCCAGTTTTTTGATGAACAACATCTTCCACTACTATCATTCAGGATGTTCAATTGATGCCGATGTCTCTCAATAATTTGATCTTACGTTCTTATCTCTTTGCCAGGAAGATAACACGGCTGAATGAATTCAGAAGATCATTCAATTTTTACGGCGCTTGTTGCGACTTTTTATGTTCGTTGATCATTATCTGCTGGGAAAAATTCCCAAAAGCAATCTTCGGAGAAAACATGATCAATTCAGATACGAATTTCTTAAAAAGTCCAGGATATAAACGGAAAACAAAAGAAGGATATGAATCCAATCATAGAATAATCTTTTGACAATTTGATCTAAGCAGATCAATTTTTTCAAAGAAGACCGACATGAAATTAGTTTCATCGTAATTACTGTGTATACATTTCGCTTTCAATGCTAATCGTTTCTCAGCACGTCCGATAACGAAACACCATCGAGAAAAAAAAACAAACGGAACTGTTTTCCGTCAAGGATGCAAAAGTGAGAGATGCGCGCTGATTAGTTCAGGTGTCAGGTGGAAATTAGAAAAACGGAAATTGTTTCAACGTTTCGAAATTTTTCAATGAAATCCTCTAAATTTATTAGTCTGTTTTTGGAAAAACTATACGTTAGCGGTTTGATGGGGAAGACCAAAAGTTCGATAGATTAGAAAGAACTTTTATGAATAGGATAAGTGGACTCATTTGGTCTTGCAAACTGTAGATTGCTTTGAACAAGAAATAGAATTCATGGAATTAAAAGGAACAGTTGAACAAATTGTTCCAACAATAGAACATTAGAGAATTCATTATTTTATTTTTAAGTCTAAAAAAACGTTAAGGCAGAAGTTTAAATTAAGTCTTGAAAATACTATAACAAAAAATGTAGTTTTTCAAACGTGTGCTAAATTTAAATTAAACAATTATTATTACCTTGAGTAATTGAATCTAGTAGCGCTAAGATCGATGGATCAGCGCGGAAGTAATACATGAAAATTTGAAATTTCAGTATGCACTTGTCGGTAACCGGGAATACTCCTTTGGAAGAGAAACGTCACAAAAGTTTGTCTCCTGTCAGAGAAAAACAAAATAAATCTCAAAGAACACGATAATGAATCTTGTGAAGTGCGCTATCCGGATTCTCGGGAACATCTGATAGAAACAAACGGGTATGTTTGTACCTGATCGAATAAATACGATTTGCGTAATCGTCATCATCATCACTTATGATTATTGAAGCTGCTATAAGCGCTGGTTTATTAGTTCTTATGTCGAGAATCTCAAGACCTGTCATCATTTTTATTGAACTGTTTTTCTCCTTCTTCCGACTAGTTAATGGCGTTTTTGTCGGCAAGCTTCTAGTTGGTTTTCTTGGTTTTCCGTTCGAAATGAGTTCAATTATGAGGAATCGTCACGTAGAATGTTTCAATTGGTCACTGCTTCTTTCGGAATACCGGAATTCGTTTTGATTGATGTCGAGAGTGTCCAAAAGTTTGGACGGAAGAGGAAACTTTTTCTCACATGAAGAAAACATTCAAAAAGGCCTATAGTAATCTTTCGAATCGATCTTTTCTAAACGACACCAATAAAAATTCCAATTCCATTCTTCATAACGTCTCCTTTGAACTAGCCATGAGAAGGTATCAAAAGAACAACGCTCATTCTCGGACATCCAACTACCCATAGTGATATGGCTGAGAAATCAAATGCCTGGGAACAATTCAACTCTGGGAAATTATCAATTATACAAGATTTTTCAGATTCCATGTCCGCAAAGAACAAAGATATCTTCCGGTTTTTTTTTTCTGTTGGCTCTGATCTCGCGGCTGATCAAAACAAACAAAAAATTAGCCTGTGGATATCCTTCACTCACCAAAAATCGTAATC
This sequence comes from Caenorhabditis latens, assembly GCA_002259235.3. Lineage (NCBI taxonomy): Eukaryota > Metazoa > Nematoda > Chromadorea > Rhabditida > Rhabditidae > Caenorhabditis > Caenorhabditis latens. The sequence goes on along the minus strand of CM056097.1, from coordinate 12,899,070 downwards.
CCGTGCATCGAAAAAAACCGCTTGAGCAACATAATTTTTCCGACTTTTTCAATTTTTATTGTTTGATTCTTCCGCAGGTGTAATGAACATAAGAAAATTGACAAAACTTGCAACGAAGAGCTTATAATTTGTATGTGTATGAAGTCTTCGGCCGCAACATAGCTTTGTGTCATTTGCTTATTTCTGCACAAATATTTCGGCACATGGAGGAAAACTCATTGAGCATTCTCGTATTCAATGACAGCATTTGTAACAATGGATCTGCTTTCAACTTGAAAACTCCTTTCCGGAAAAAACATTTTCTCAGTTTTTTTTGTTAAGTCAGAAAGCAAGTCTCAATTTTTAATAAGTACGCAGTAGTTTTTTCTTTGATATTGAAAAATGGAAAAAAATTGTTTTTCAGAATTTGATCAATGAAAAGTTTCAAGAACTTTATTGAAAATTTCAGACGCTATTCAAACTATTCAAGCAATTTCTTAATAAATCTTTTTTCAGTAAGTTTCTTGCAGAAGTTTTTTTTTATTATTTGTTATCACAGTGCAAAAAACTCCTTCAGTTTTCATTTCAATCCCCACGCATTTCATTTTCTCTTTTGGCATCCATTCATTTTCAATCCCATCTCATATTCCGTCGTGTGCTATCAAGCTTTTTTGAGAAACTATAGAAAAGCTGTTTATTCGAGTCCGCCTGCTTCCTTCCCGTTTTCCCCCTTCCATTTTCCTTATTAGCTTCAAAATAGGCTCAAAATATATGGAGGTCATTTTCCTCCGGAAATGCCCAATATTCTGGTCTTAGTACTTGAAAAAGTCAGCTCTCGTCCACTTTATTGAATTATATACTTGGTCGTGAGAGTATTTTCTTTAGTTTTTGTTTTCGGAGTTTTGTTTTTTGTTCTCCAAAAATAGGATACTTTTCAACTTCCAGCTCCCTAAAATCACAAATTACATGAAGTTCAAAAATACACATTTTTTATCCTGCATGTCAACACTAAAATTAAGTCTACTTCCAACCAGAGCAGAAAAATAATCAGATCACAAGACATACGGATTATAATACATTTTGGGAGTGAGACGCCAAAAATTCATACTTCACTCCTTCCAGTTCTTTTCAAAATACTTCAGCTATTATGTATTCACTTTAAAAATCTCACATTCCTTCCACCACAAGTGTTTTTCTTCTTCAGTTTTTCTCAATTTCCCAATCACACCTTTGCGTTTTCACTACCATTAGCCGCCGTTATCCATCACTCAAATTCGAACGACTTCTATCACACACACGCGGGACAAAGACAGTGAATCAGAAAAAAGGTCGTCAAAGTGAACGACTTAAGTCAGGTAAGCGCGTTTCGCAATCACTATTGGCATAGTATCTAATCAGGTTACCCGTCAGTACTATCTTGCTCACCGTGATTACTCAGCCTTTTTCTGTTTTTGTGCATTGCCGCAGCACTGTTTGAACGTTTGCGGTCATTTTGTTACGTATGCTTTCATAAAAATGTGTAACAGTAAACACATGGTTTGCTTTATAGACTTATACTACAGTTGGACAGGCCCAACTTTTTGAACAGGAGTCCCTTATAGTTATTAATAAAGTACTGATCAAGGATTCCATTAATTATTTGAAAAAGGCTTCCCTAATATTGTTGAGTACTTTTATATTTATTCATCCTCTTGCTAGATTTCACTACATACTTCATTCCTCCCATTTTCATTACTTGAGTGCCATTCCTTGACTTCAGTGACTCCAGAATAGCTGAACGCTTTTAATGGCATGGCACCAGTGCATATCATCTTTCCATGTATACTCAGAGTCACTCTGCCGTTCCATACAAACTTCTCTTCCTGCTTGTCCAAACAAACAAACACCATTCAACGTTCTAGCAGCCAATTAAAACTATTCCACCTGACTGCTAAACCTTCAAATGCAATGCATTGAAATTATCCAAACAATGGAAGGAAGTTTCGGTTTCTAAATGATCCGTCACGACGATGACTATGACTTCGTCTTCAGTAGCAGGTAGCCGAAGTAGTAGTAGTATTCTGGTTTTATTTTGGCAAAAGGGTGTTGTCTGTTGTCTTCACCCAATCTGATGCTATACCTCCCGTATTTCCTCCGTTTGTTCAATTCGCACAGTCTGGTGCATTCATCAGATCAACGATGATACGCGCGGAAAACCCGCCGGAGTGGTGGGATAGAGGGGAAGAGGAATAGAGGGAAATATGGATGCGGAACACACCAAGGGTCACTTATCGACCGATTCTGCCACCGACCTTGCGTGTGTTCAACTCTGCGCAATCGAGCGCGCTAGTTACCTCGCCTCACCGCTCGCTCACTCATTCACTGGGAGGCTACTCATTCTGTGACCACCCTTTGCTGCTCTCCACTCTCTCTCTCTCTCCTTTGATTCACCTTGTATTCCATCTCTCTCCCTCTATCTCACTCAATGTGTGTCTATGTGCGGTCTGCCCTTCACTTGACTGATTGTTGTGTATTACCGTTCGCTATTCCTTTTTTTGCACAACCTATCCATTCAATTTCTCACCCGTTCCTTTGTGCTGTCCACAAACAGTTTTGTTGTTTTCAATTGTCACCGTTTCTCACTTAGTTTTATGCTCATTGTTTCCTTTCATGAAAAAATGATTTATTTTGAACTTAGTATTATTCATCAGTTAATAATTCTTAAAAATCTGAAAACGATTCAAGAAATGGAATTGAACAGGGGACTGTAGTTTTGAAACCCTATAACTACCAGTAATTTCCTTTGAAGCTCTTCTGCATTTTAGAATTAACAACTTTTAAAACATTTTCTTCTCTTTTCAATAGAAAATGGCTAATAGTTATGAAACAAAGCTTAATTAGTTAGTAAACCAAATTCTGTACAATACTGATTAACTTTTTACAATGCCCTTTTCGTATTTTCAATTAATCAGTCTTGCAAAAAACCTCGGCCGGCCTGGTTCAGCATTCTATTCAATAATATTGGAATAGTGAAATATTTGATTAATCAGAATCTATCTGACTGACAATCAATCTGTGATACATTACTTTTTTAACTAATCCGTCTTAGTTACTTGTCGGCAAGCACTAAAAGGACTTCATGCACCTGTCAATAATAACTAATATGAAGATCTTATCAGCTACAGCAATGGTTTTTGTGTTTAATATGGACAGTGCTCACTTTTTTGGTTTTCGATTGTAGATAAGAACGTTATGTCCTACCACACTGAAACTGTCGATGAAACAATCAAAACCGAAGATTTCTCCGCCATTTCGACAAAAACCATGATGAATTGAATTGTCACCCTTTGCTCTGAATTGTTGGCCATCTGCCTGTCGACCAGGACGACGACGATGGTTTACACAGTGTCTTCGTCTCCTTGACGCACAAAATTCGTTTATCGCTCGTTAGCATCTTCATTGCCGTTGGCCCCCTTATGTCACTCCGCCAACCGATTCACTTTCTGAGAACATTAGAACTTCCTACTTGGGTGACGGAACAAGTACATTAATTCCATTTGAATAGATTTTCAATTTTTATGTGAAGTCACTCTCGACTTAAAAGGCAAAAACAGAGAGGAAGAAGATGCATTTAGCACTGCCATTCTCAGCAAGAGCTTTAGTGAATAAGTAGTGTTCGCTTCTTCTTTTTTTTCACTTTTCTTCATGCCATCCGTCTCATTTCTGTTTTTGTGCAGTCGCTGTCTCATCCCATTTTGAGCTGTCTTCACATTCTTCTTCTTCTTTACTGACAATTTTGCGATTTCACATTTGAAGTATTTAGTCGGAGTACTATTTTCGTGGTTTCTTTCTTTTCTTGGTAGTTTTAAAGTTTTTTTCTGGTTCCCATAGCAGTCAACTTTCTCCAAAAACGAAAAATGCTTTTAGTGTTCCGTTCACACCTTTCTACCACCGTCAACCCATTAGTGATTAGACAGATACAAAAATTTACCCTCTCCCTCTTTTCTTATCTCGATCTACACAACACCTCATTAAACCCGTTCAAGTTTTGTGTTCTTTTGCTGGGTGGCGGGTTGCATGACTTGGTGACATGAAGGCGAAACGCACTTAGCCATTTGATAAATGAACGTATGTCCGTGGGGGCAAAATGTGCTATGGGTCCGGGCCAGAAGATGAAGCGTCCATTCGCAAGTTCTCTTTGCTCCCACTTTTCTTCACCCCAAATACAAACACCGAATTTGTTTTCTTTGTTAGCTCTAAGATTCATAGTTAGTTTTTAGGTTTTCAGAGCATATTGTAAAATAATTATATATTTTTCGCATTCTCCACGATTCTCAAGTTTTTTGGATCTTTGAGTTTTTTCTGGTTCTTCACAAGCGTCAAGCTCTCATCAACTTCTTGAGTCCTACGTTATGAACTGCGTTGACGAGAAGAAAATGGAAAAAGGAAATTGTTTTCCATGGCCGTCTTCCTTTCTATATGACTAAAGACCCATACTCTATTCTTTAAGTCAAGAAGCTCGTACGCTACAAAACCTAACTAAAAGCAACTTTTTTTTGTTTTGTTGACGTTTTTTCTTAAGATGAGCACCAAGTGTATATGTATGGCAACACTGCCCAGAGGGCTATTAACCACGCTCAGCAAGTATCATTCATCCTTGTGTCTATTCTCGTGTTTCTTTCTTTTTTGCCACTACTTTCTTTATGTCATTGCCGGGCGCAACGTCGTAAGGAAAAGCGTACGTACTAACAATGGGACCTTTTTGCATTCCCTCCTCTTCTTCGCTTCCCGGCTCCGTAACAAATTTGTTCTGAAGCTGTAGTACATCATGCTGTCATCTGCTTTTGTCCTCCCGTCCATGCTTCTTCTCTCACGTCGTCAGTAGCCGTTACTCATAATTCTATTTGAAGGTAAACCAATTTAGGAGGAAGGATGGTGTCTGCATCCCAGCTCCGGACACGTTGGCTCGTGCTCCACTTCCATTCAAAGAATTCTCCGTTCCATCTATCCCACTTCCTAGTTCGAAGACCTCTTCCGTTTCTTCATACTTCAATTTGAGTTTCTCCTTTTCTTTATACCCTTCTTCTCCCCTTTTTCCACTTCTCCACTCGTTTCTTCCATTTCGTATTCATTTATTGAGAGCCCACCCAACCAGTACCGCTTCATTCTCGTCGAGTTTCCGTTTTCATCAATTTCATCTTATTCTGAAAACAGATGCATTATGCATATCATCCGTCCAAGTCATTCGGATCCTTTCATCTGCTTTTTACTTTTTCATCGAACTGATGTTGGAGCAAAGTCTCAAAAATAATAAAAGCCGTGTGCAATTGCCCCAGCACAGAAAAAAACACGAGAACTTGGAGAAAAAATTCGGAAAACATGTGTGTTTCTATTTTCTGTTTTCCGGTTCATTTTGATACGCAAGATGTTGTGAAGAAGATCCAAAGCGCCATTTTGTATTCTAATTTTTCAATAACCAACAACAAATTGTTTTCTCTGTTACAACCCACCAGCATCTCGTATTGAATTACTTATTGGGAAGGTAAAAATATTTTCTAGAAAATAGGAGTTGATGAAATGGTTAGCAGTAGCCTTGCTGTTGAAACAGATTTTTTATTCACTCCTTCTTTTCATATTCTTTGCTACAACTTTTTCTCATAAGACTCGCACGCACCTTTCTCATATTTCTTTCCAAAGTGCTTAGATCTAAGATCTGGGCCAGACTTACAAAATAAACTCGAAACATTTACATAATCCAGTTGATGTAACCGTTTCCAAAAACCAAAATTTATTTGGCGCACCACGGCGTCCCACATTTGATTCCATTCTGTGCCATTTCTATTTCTCATTCCAATCCTCATTTTTCACACCATCGACCCATCGTCCGGTCGAGCAGGTGTCCTGTGCTGTGACGAATTGTGGCGGACCACAATTTGATTGCACTTCTGGTTGACATTCCCATCTCATCAGACGTTTCTTTGCATTTTTTCTTTGCGCCATATCTTTTTTCTGGATAAACCAGACAGCAATTCTATGAGAAAGAGAAATGCGCGAAAAAAGAGAAGTGATCCTTCCTCAAAGAACACATGCACTTTGTAAAGTGTCATAAACTTTATTGTCCAGCTTCCTCTCTTATCCCTACACCTTTCCTTTCAATTATAACAGATTCCTGAATTGATGGTCACTTCCTGACCACTTGTTTTCTGTCGTTCAATTCTCGCAGATTTTGTTTCCCGCAGAAGACCAAGAATATAAAAATACACCTCTCCGTTTCACCGAATTTTATTAGTCCCACTACAAGTGTAACTATTGCTCATTGACAACAACACGACAGATGTTGTATGACAGGGCCGGGTTCTCCTTCTCCTCCTTTTTCTTGTGGGGGTCCCTGGCATAGGTTCAGTCCACAATGGACCTAATGAACGGGTTGTCGGGGGGAAAGAGAGAGGAACGCGGGGCCGGTCACGAATTGGAATAATTACTTAACCAGGGACAGCCCATATAGCCCTCGGTCCTCTATTTTACCCTTATTCTACACGCGGTTTGGTTCCGTATCGAGCCCTTCACATGCACATTTATACATCCGTCATCGTCGCTCTTGACGAATTTATTTATGTTATTTATCTGACAATAATGAGTTGCTCGAAACCCCCCTTATGCTGAAGAGCTATTTCCCAAAACTTCTTGTTTCTCATGGTTCCATTATAGCACAAGAAAAATGAGAGGATTCCATTATCTTCCATATCTTATCATAAGTCTATCCAGATATTTTTTCCTATTTTCCCCACAACGCAAGCGGTCAAGAAATCGATAACGCGACACTACGTTCATTTCCTCTCAATGCACACCCTCCCCCTCACCTTAAGGATATTGTCCCTCACACCGTCTGCGTCTCTCTGTTCTCATCTCTCCCCTCTTTACTCTCTAAACGATCGTTATTCAATGGGAGTACATAAGACCTTTCAATTTCAAATCTTTCACAGCTATCCTTTTTGTTTTGCCCCACTTTCTTTGATTAAAATAGGAGCCTAAAGCTTACAGATATATTTTAGAAGAAGTTTCGGTGTGTGAAATGAAACAAAAAACCTTTTTATCGAATTAAAATCATTGACTGTCAATTTTGAGTGGTCTAATCGAAACCTCAGCACCACCACATATACTTGTTCATGTCCTTTCATCTTCTCTATCCATCCTTCATCCTTCTGCGTGTCATCTTCAACCAGCCTCACTCCGTTTCTAACTTTTCATCCTCGTTTTTTTTCTTTCCGCTGCCTACTTTTGCCTCCCGTGCATTTTTGTGTCCGTCGTCTTCATCTTACATCTTCTGCGCACGGGACTGAATTTGTTCATCCGACAAGATGGTGGGGGCTCTGCTCCAATTTTGGACCAGCTTCCGTCCGAATCTCTTGGTCGTCGCCGAAAAATGGCCGCAAAAACGTCGCAATTCGTCTTAGGCGCATCTTGAAAACGACGACGCTCGTCAACTTTTCAATTACTTTGCCCATTTTGTCTCTTTCCTTTTTTCCTAAATCTATTCTCCCGAGTGTCACCCTCGCAAAGATGAATGATTACACCAAGGGCCACGCTTTTTCGCCTCTTTTTCGCCCTTCCCATCACCTATTTTGTCTTGTTTTCCCTCCGTGCGCAATCCGCCCCTCTTAAACCGCCAATAACTTTGATTACTTTTGTGTTTTTTTGCAGGTGTCTCCCAACTGGAAATTCAGAACACCGCCACAATTAGATGCTGCCGTCGAAATTGGACACAGATTGAATAAAACAAGACCATGTTCAATCGAAAAGGGCAGTTATGCAGTATCCTACTGGTATTACATACAGTAATCTTCACTGTTTGCGAAGGTTAGTTTTTTTTCTCATTTTGAAACCTAAATATTCCGACATTCAAGAAGAAACCACGGTGTCGAGTTTCTCTGTAAAAAACGTCTGTTTTCTGGTGAGCAAAGCCATTTGATCTACTTGGGTAGTTTTTTAAAGCCAAGGCTAAGTGTATTAGGTTTGCTTCACTATTTCTCACGTTTCCCGTCATTGTTCTTCTAGTCGACTGACAGAAACCTTGGACCTCGATTAAAGAAAAGATTGAGTGAGAGCACAAAGCGGAAAGACACTGATGCCTGCCATCTTGGAAAACGAAAATGCTCTTTCTTCTTCAGCACACACTATTAGTCATGACTCTTCATTTCGAGAACCAAAAGTGGGTTCTCTTTGGGTTGTCAGCTCGTTTGCCGACTATAGTGTAAAAAGATTCGATTATCGTTCTGGGCGCTGCCATCTGCCCTTTTTCGTCGAGCATGTCCGTCCGTCCGCTTTTGGGTGGTAATGTTGAGAAAACAATGGACCCAAATGTAGAAAATGAGAGTGAAAAGGGAAGGGACGTTCTTTCTTTTCAATGAGGCATGGTACGACTCCGTTCTCAAGTATTCGTCATTGTAATGCTAATCTTTTAAAACAATAACTCTCCTTTGTTCTGTCGGCGGGGCAGTGAAAGTGTAATTTGAAATGAAAAAATAAGAAACATTTGGATAGAAACGAAGGAGACGGAACCCATCGACCTCCCGCAGCTTTTCGTTATTTGTCTTGTTCCGTGCTCAATGTGCAAGTCATTTAGGACATTTAGCAAAGTGACAAATGAAGCAGATTGTTCTGTCAGTGTCCACAAGCTCACATGTCCTTTGAAACAAATTCATAGACTCTAGCTATTTCAATATGCAAGGAAACTTTGAGTCTTCATCAGCTTTCTCCATTCTCAATTTAGAAAGTCGATCATTAGCATAAGGTTGGTTGGAGATGAGTGTAGATGAGTGCGCGATGGATATTCGACTTGCAACGCTTTTGAAATTCTCCAGAGACTAGCCGCTGGTTATTAATGAGCTGTTGGCGCCCACCATGAATTCTGTCGCTTCTCATGTTTTACCAGAAGGAGTTGCCAAAGTAGGATCGTCAAGCTTTCTACACCACCAAATGTTGCGAAAGAATGACGAGGGAATTGTGAAATTGGGTGCTGACAAGATGCATCATCTAGCTCTTTGTGTTTTGTTTTTCACACCAACGGATAGGTTCAAACGGGGGGAAATCGACAAAAGAGTACTTTGAAGGTTAACACGCCCATTAGAATGTAGAAAGTACAATACATTGGTTCATGGATAGTTTACTCTCACATTTTGACATGCCAGGTTAGAATCGAGTGAAAAGGTGAAAAGAGGCGAAAGGGCCGGACATGTCTAATTGGGTGGTCAATTCCGGAAGAGTCCTCTAATTGATTGAAAGGCCAAGAAATATAACAACACACGCTGGCTTATTAGCAAATGAATTGTGCTAGTAAACAACAATAGTCAGTGTTGGCTAGTAACCCCCCATTCACTTGAGATGAAGAAAACATGTCGTGTCGGGTGCTGAAATTTTCATTAAGTACATTCTGAAGAGTGTCTTTGATGGTCAACGGAGAGGGTTTGCCAAAAACAAGAAGCCCACTATACAAAACGGCTCGGAATAGATTCTTATATCTAAGCGGGTGAAAGGGTAATTGATGGTTATGCTTGGTAATCCGTATATCGGACCAAGGTCAATGGTAACCACTTCTTACGTAACGGGTCCCACCAATAAACATGTCGAGATCGGCTATCTGGGTGTTTGAACACACATAAATTTTCATGAAAGTATCTTCACTGATTCATCAGATCTCTGTAGCGTCATCCAGTTTATTACCTCCTTCCAAGGACGAAATCTCACACCACCAGAAAACGGAGGAAAGGTGTTCATTTCATCGCCTTAATACAGCTGTGAAAGAATTGCGCGCGCGTGCCGGACCGGTCAGATTGATTTAATGCACTTTGACACGTTTCTTTTCTTATTCAGATTGTCAAGACGGATAAAATCACTTTTTGTGATATATTGGAAAATGGGGATGAGGAAGAAAGGAAAAATAATAGGGGGAAAATGACACCATGAATTTCTTACAAAGATTTTGGGGAATGAATATTGTTCACCAAGTATATTTAACTTAATTTCAGATTCCTCAAACCTTGCACCTGTAATAATCGAACACCCACTTGATGTCGTCGTCTCCAGAGGGTCTCCAGCAACGCTCAACTGTGGTGCAAAACCATCATCCGCCAAAATCACCTGGTACAAAGACGGACAACCTGTAATCACAAATAAGGAGCAAGTAAATAGTCATCGGATAGTACTGGACACCGGATCACTGTTTCTTCTGAAAGTGAACAGTGGAAAGAACGGAAAAGACAGTGATGCTGGAGCATACTACTGTATGGCCAGTAATGAGCACGGAGAAGTGAAATCGAATGAAGGATCGTTGAGATTAGCCATGCTTCGAGAAGATTTCAGAGTGCGTCCAAGAACTGTTCAAGTATGTTTTTTAATTTTTTCTTTAGTTATTCAAAGCGTTGAAATTTTGTTGAAAAAATAAGAATTTATCACTTTTCAGGCTCTCGGAGGAGAAATGGCAGTTTTGGAATGCAGTCCTCCACGTGGATTCCCTGAACCGGTAGTCAGTTGGAGAAAGGATGACAAAGAACTCCGAATCCAAGACATGCCACGATATACACTCCACTCGGATGGTAACCTCATCATTGATCCAGTCGATCGAAGTGATTCCGGTACCTATCAATGTGTTGCCAACAACATGGTCGGAGAACGTGTATCCAACCCGGCAAGATTGAGCGTTTTTGAGAAACCAAAGTTTGAGGTAGGTTTCCGAAACGATAGCATTTTGGGAATTAATCTAAATCGGCCACAAGGTCATTTGATTTCATTGTTCACAAAGAATAAAAGGGTCTCATTGCAATATGAAAGGACGATCGAAAAATAAATGACGAGGGATTTTCCAAAATTCTTTCTCAAAAAGAAATAAGAAACTGAGAATTCTGTCTTAATTTGATAATTAGTTGCTTTATTTTGCAGCAAGAACCCAAGGACATGACTGTCGATGTCGGAGCAGCAGTACTGTTTGATTGTCGAGTAACCGGAGATCCTCAACCACAAATCACCTGGAAACGTAAAAACGAGCCGATGCCTGTAACACGTGCTTACATTGCGAAAGACAATCGAGGATTGAGAATAGAGAGGTAATAAAGAGAAAGTGTCGGGAACGGAGGTGTTATCTCATCTCCCCAAATCCTGGATTTACTTTTATCTTTAAAGGACACCCGAGAGACATAATCTAATAACCGTTTGCGGAGATCTACATATTATTTATGATCTGTTTCTGAAAACACGATAGGGAAAGTAGGAAAATGAGTTTAAGGCAAAAGGGGACAAAATATTGATAAAAATTATCAATGTATTGTTTCTTTCAGAGTACAAGCATCCGATGAAGGAGAATACGTTTGCTACGCTCGCAATCCAGCTGGAACTCTCGAAGCATCTGCACATCTCCGTGTTCAGGCACCTCCATTGTTCCAAACAAAGCCAAGTGATCAATCAGTCCCCGCCGGTAGCACTGCAACATTCGAATGTGCTCTTATTGGACAACCAAGTCCTGCATACTTCTGGAGCAAAGAAGGACAACAAGATCTTCTCTTCCCAAGTTATGTGTCTGCTGATGGAAGAACTAAGGTGTCTCCAACTGGTACCTTGACCATCGAAGAAGTCCGCCAGGTTGATGAAGGTGCTTACGTCTGTGCTGGAATGAATTCTGCTGGTAGCTCGTTGAGCAAGGCTACTTTGAAAGTCACAACTAAAGGTTAGTTTCTAATAAACCTCTTTCTGATTTGAAAAAAAGTTCTCAAAAAGAGCAAAAGATTGAAATCTTGCCCGAAGTTGATTAGCATAACTTGTTTCAAAACCCATCCACGCAGACATTTCGGCCCCAGCGACTTCGGTCTCTCATCCCATTTCATTGTTTCTATTTAGGGTGAAGACAGTTGTGTTGTTGCATGCCAATTGAAAATTCTACTTTTTGCGTGTTTCGTTTTGAGAATTTTGAGAGTATTGAGGACCTCCATCTTATTTAGCGTGCCATCAAGAAGTCATATTTCATGTTTTATAGTTCACAAACACTTTCCATTCTCAGTTTTATCGAATTTAACAGAGATGATCGTAGAAAAAACCAACAATCCGATTATGTGACCTTGTAGGTCCCCCGACTAACACCATACAGAGATGTTCGGAATAATTGAGTTAGAAAAAGAAAAAAAGCAATCGGTATATATCCTGCCACCAGTCCACCACCCCATCACTAATCCATTTCACACTAAACATCTATAGGTAGTAGCTATCCGAGGCGAGAGGATAAACAAAACAACCCAACCGAATTGCTTTCAATTTCTACTGTTCCATTCTGAAATCGTATAGTTCACATCTAGTCAGATGCTTATTTTTTTCAAAAGCTTTTGCTTTCATGTCACTTTTCATACTTCATTAACTACCCTACTACTCCTTATTTCCCCACAAATTTTTTCATACTAGTTTCAGACCGGTTCTTCCTATTTTTGTCTAAAAACAGATATGCTTGTTTCGAAACAAGCATAAGAAAAGGAGAGAGGGTAAACGATAAAAAGGAGATGCATAAATTATTCCCACATTGAGGGTTTTTGTTTGGAGTCATAAAACGACGACTTCATCGGAAACACTAAAATGTGTAGAAAAGGGGAGAAAATTTATGTATGAATTAAGACATCACCAGGTCTCTTTTATGTATGCGTATTGCGCACCTTTTTCGTTTTTTCCCCATTTTTCTGAGACAAGTTTCTCGTATGTTCCTTCCTCACCTTTCAAAAAATTAAGAGAAAGAGTAGGGGGATAGAGGGCAAAAAAGTGGCATTGAAGGTTGTCAATTTCCATGAATTTCATTCCAATCTTGCGTGAACACCTGTCCTCAGGTAATCATCGTATCGTTTGCTTTTCCGATCTTTTTTCTGAAAAACAACATCATCTCTCATTTCAAAAATCAGTGAGAGGTCATTTCCAAATTCATTCCGTTTTCTTCCTCCCACTTGTTTGCTTTTCCAATTCCATCACTTCATAAATTAATCAAAATCTAACCTCTTACTTGAGATGATTTATCGCCTTCTCCTCATTTTCCCAATGTCAATTCCTGAGCTAGTAACCATTAGGACAGCTTGAGATCTCCTCTTCATATACCATATTCACACGTTCCTCTTCTTCACCCGTTAAAAGCCAGATGCGCGTGATTTTTCACCCTGTCTGCTCACTTGACAATTGACAAGTTGCCTTCTCAATAGAAGCGGACGGTTTTTGCCCCCGTCCATTCATCTTGCAGGCTCATTTTCGGATTTTTGGATTTAGATCCCGCCACCTGATCAGTTTCTACGCATCCAGTCGAGCGTACCTGTCTATTCTCATTAGTACTTGTTGCCCAGATATACGACTACTCTCACTTCTTTCTCCGGTTCCGGTGTGTGCGAGTCTTGAATTTTGACTTTTTCGCTTCTAAATCTTTCATGAACTATACTTGGTGCTTTTTTCTGAATAGAAGAAGCTAAGGGAATTTGAGATGAACACACCGCTACTGCCCCTTTTTTCTTGACAACAATAGAAATGACATGTCTTTCCGGTCACTATTTCTCAAAAAAAAAGCGACTTTCGATTCGTCCTGAATACGATACTCATTTACTTTTTTGATTTGAAACTTTCCAATCCGTTTGCAATGAAATCTGAGAGAAAGCAAAAAAGTTGACGGACCCACGCGATTTTAACGATATTTTTTATAGTTTTCCCCCTTCTCCCCCATTTCTCAATTCTCTCGAGCATTATGGGGTTCCAATTCAATTTTTATATTCTCCCACCTTTTTTCTCTTCACTTTACTTTCTTTTTCTATCTCAACTAGCTTGTAGTCATTGTTATTACAATCCTATTTTTTCCGGAGTCAATGTGAACCGACTACCTATCCAAAAAACAAGCACAGCCCAAATATCTTTTCGGTCAACATCACACTTTCTCATTTCCACTTTTTTTGCTTTCTTTGAATACTACCGGATGTTTTGGACCCAAACAATAATATTGTTTTGACTAACCAAGAAAAAGAAAGGAAGGGGTTTCCCAATTACCGCCAAACCAATCTTGCGCTCGAATTTCGATAAGTGCAATAATTACACCTGAAGATCCAGCCGCCTGCCACCCAGCGATGACAGTCGGCACCACGTTAAAGTCCTTTTTGGATGACCTTACTGTCACACATATTCCATCTTCTAATAATCCCTCCTATTGCGCACATTGCTTCTATTCACAGTAACATTTGGTGTCATTTTGGTAAGGTCCTCCCGCATTACGTTCACAAAATATGCAAATGTTTTGAGGCATGTTTTGAGAAAAGAAGAAAAGTAGTTGCATTCTTCTCCTGTTTGAGACGCTTGGCCTACTCCTTACACCTTTTCTCCTTTTTTGGTTACCGAATACATCTGTACACATATACGTCTACAGTTATTAAAAAATAAACATGATGTTTGCCAAGAAAACGATATGTTTGTCTTGTCGGTGAAAGCTTCTCGCTTCTCACCCGGTTAAGCATTCTGATTCTTACTTTCACATCCGTCTTGTACAGTTCCATTGTTTTGAGAAAAGTGGTGACTGGAAATATTGAAACAATATTATTGAAGCAGTGTCCATCGTAGACTATATGTGTGTAAAATTATGAACGTGTGCCGAATCCATTCGGACTTTATTGCATTTCGTTCCTCCCTGCAGCATCTTCTGCTTTTTCTTCCATTTCACCACTACCACTACACCATCACGGACGCCAGTAGTGGGCAGGCGTCCAGCAGCAATAAATTCTCCACAAAAACCCTATTATCTTATTCGTTTACCAACAGTCATTTCTACGGGTTCTCGCCCATTCATGCGCCTCCTTCCCAACCTTGCCTCCTGTATCTATCTTGTTGTTCCTTTGTTTTTTGCATACTTCTGCTTGCCTTCCGTTTTCTGGCTTTGATGACAGCAAGAGCTCAATTCAGAAGTAGTACTTGAAAACGAAACGGAGCCCTCCCATTTTTCTATTTCCTTCCAATTTTCTTGAAGCTCTTCGCAGCATCGGATTCCTCTCCTACTTTCTTTTCTCTATCTATCCCATAACGTTTTCTTGCGGGTGGACGCGTTTTTGCGACATTTTTCACACACTATTATCATATGTTTCATATTGAGAAGACTTCACTTGCCGCAAGAGTTACTAGTTTAACGTAACAGAAAACGTACGAAAATCTTGAAATCTGATCAGATAGAATATGAGTACGTACACACTCACATACACGAATGCTCGTTTGACACGAAGAGGAACTGAGATTAGGACGTGTGATTTATGTGAACTTTTAGACATCTTTTTACTTCTAAGACGGACACCACACCCAAAAACGGAAACTTCTCTCAAAACATTCGTGAGTTGAGACACCACTCCTGAATTTTCACATCACTATGATTTTTGAGACTGAATTCGTTTTTTATTTGAATTTCCCAAACTTCAAACTTTTCTAAAACTTTCATTTCCAAAAAAAGTTCAATAGTGAGTTTTGACTTGTTATATCTTGACTATCCTCAATTCGCAAAGCATTGAAACCTGCCGTCTGTGCCTTTTGTCGGTGTCATAACTCATCCACCGCCAACCATTCTCCGCCAAAAGCACCATATGACGTACACGAACACAAAGGACACACGGCAATATATTTAACTCATCCCTCTTCCTGAAGTCCTCTTCAATCTCTTTATATCTAATGCGGTCGGTCGAGATCACTCAATTAAAACTAGCAACATAAATATTGATCTGATTTATGCATCAATTTGTAAACCGAGGAAGCGGTGGCGCAGGGCGGTGCTCCTTTTTGCTGTTCAATATATATCTGTGTGGCGTGGTGTGGATGTAATACGCCGACATGTGTGTGTACCCCGGGATGCGTAGAGCCCGAGGAGGGCCACTTATCATTAGACACCTCGATTTCGGGTGTTGAATTTTTTTCCCTTTTTTTTTGGTTTTATCCGAAAATGAAACAAAATCTCTATCTCCTACGCAAATCTTCTCTTTTTACACTTTTTGATCTTATTTTTGGGTGGTCCTAACTTGTTTACTAAATGAACACAGACGTGTTGACCAAAATAATATTTTTTGGTTGCAAGAGCAAAACGAAGAATACGAAGAACCCAGTTTGTACATTTATACAACTACATTTTTTTGTATTCTTATTTTGAAATTTCTAGTTAAAGCGAAATAACAAGTCACACCTATTATCTGTCCTTGGAAATCGCTTCAAAGCGTCGGGAGCTCATTTCCCATTTGTCTTTTCGTTTTCTCAACCAATCGTAAACAATTGCATTTTTGTGTGGTCTCACCACTACTCGTCTCCTACTTCGCCGTCGTCGTCGCCTTCACACACAGCGTACCCGGAATTCTCTTATTTCGTTTAGCTAGTCAATCTGAAAAGTAATGATGCAAGATGAAACCTTGTCATGCGTGTGGTTTGTGTAAGTCCTTCGCCATGGTCATTTGGCGGAGGGGACGGCGTCGGTAGAGAAGATGAAATACACCCAGAGTCCTCTGGAAGGGTGGTTTATACACCAACTCATCAGGCTAATGGATCTCACTATTTTCTACACCCAGAACTTCGTATCCGTTTTTCTTCTCTGATCTATCGTATATTTCTTTTTTTGAAAATATAATCAACTTTTTGTGAAATTTTAGACTAACCCTATGACATAGTCAAATGATATTTGGCTCTGTCTTCAGCTTGACTTCAGCGCTGATGTGCGTAAACGGCACGGATTGCCTGGGTGAGTTTATCATCAGTCCCATCATCATTGTCATCATCCACTTTTCAACGGGTCATAAACACTTGTTCTTGAGAGGAGTCTGACAAACGAATTTGAGAAGAAAACGGGGCGATGTACAACACATCTCAATTATGTGCGAACAATTGTCCCAACAATGATAAATTGTTGGATCGCCCCACTTCTTCTTCTTCTTTTGCTCTCGGCGGCTCCTGGTGCTCAGGGAAAAGCGCGCCAAATGTTCTGCTAAAGAGCCACTTGTCCGGTGGTTTGGAAACAAGATGAAAAATGAGAATTTCGGGCAAGATTTCGTTTTGTTCCTCCTTTTCTCCTGCCTCTGTCATCTTTTTCTAATGATCCTGATGGCTCCAATACAAAAAATCTGAAATAAAGAGGAAGGAGAACAAATGGAAACTACAGAACCAAAATACAAAACAAAAACAGAGGAATAAAATTAGTAATGATTTAATTTTGTTTCAGCCGTGACCGGAAACACCCCCGCCAAGCCACCACCAACCATCGAGCATGGGCATCAGAATCAAACACTCATGGTCGGATCGTCTGCTATCCTTCCGTGCCAGGCTAGCGGTAAACCAACACCTGGAATATCCTGGCATCGAGATGGATTACCTATCGATAGCACAGATAATCGCATCAGTCAGCACTCAACCGGCAGCCTACATATCGCAGATTTAAAGTGAGAAAGAAAACAAAAATAATATGTTGCAAGACGCAAAACTATATGATTTCAGGAAACCTGACACCGGTGTGTACACTTGCATTGCTAAGAACGAGGACGGAGAGTCAACTTGGTCAGCGTCATTGACAGTGGAAGATCACACAAGTAATGCCCAATTTGTTCGAATGCCGGATCCCTCCAACTTCCCATCCGCACCAACACAACCCATCATTGTGAATGTCACTGACACAGAAGTAGAACTCAGGTGGAATGCTCCATCAACATCAGGAGCAGGACCAATCACAGGATATATCATTCAGTACTACAGTCCAGATCTTGGCCAGACATGGTTCAATATTCCGGATTATGTAGCAACGACTGAATACAGAATCAAAGGTCTCAAGCCTTCTCACTCCTACATGTTTGTTATTCGAGCAGAGAATGAGAAAGGAATTGGAACTCCGAGTGTTTCCTCAGCTCTTGTCACCACTGGTAAACCAGCAGCTCAAGTTGCTCTGTCTGATAAGAACAAGATGGATATGGCGATTGCTGAGAAAAGGTTAACTTCCGAACAGCTCATCAAGCTTGAGGAGGTTAAGACTATCAACTCCACTGCTGTCCGTTTGTTCTGGAAGAAGAGAAGAATTGAAGAGCTCATCGATGGATACTACATTAAATGGAGAGGACCACCAAGAGCTAACGACAATCAATACGTCAATGTGACCAGTCCCAGTATTGAGAGTTTTGTGGTATCCAACTTGATGCCATTCACCAACTACGAATTCTTCGTGATTCCATATCACTCTGGAGTTCACAGTGTTCATGGAGCACCAAGTAACTCAATGGACGTTCTGACTGCAGAAGCTCGTAAGTTTTTACAATATATTATTTATTTCTTGAAACAAGCAAGTTTTCTTTTCAGCACCATCTTTGCCACCAGAGGACGTCAGAATTCGTATGCTCAATCTGACCACTCTCCGGATCTCTTGGAAGGCGCCGAAAGCCGACGGCATCAATGGAATTCTCAAAGGATTCCAAATTGTTATTGTTGGTCAAGCACCGAACAACAATCGGAATATCACTACAAACGAGAGAGCCGCCAGTGTTACCCTGTTCCATTTGGTGACTGGAATGACATACAAAATTCGTGTTGCTGCAAGAAGTAACGGAGGAGTTGGTGTATCTCATGGAACCAGTGAAGTCACAATGAGTATGTTAACAGGAACACATAGTTGAATCTAATTTAAATACTTTTCAGACCAAGACACATTGGAGAAACATCTTGCCGCTCAACAGGAAAACGAGTCATTCCTCTACGGACTAATCAATAAGTCTCACGTTCCCGTCATAGTGATAGTTGCTTTGCTGATAATCTCTGTGGTCATCGTACTTGCATACTGTTACTGGAGGAATAGTCGGAATGCTGATGGCAAAGATCGAAGTTTCATCAAAATCAACGATGGAAGTGTTCACATGACATCGAACAACCTTTGGGATGTTGCTCAAACTCAGAACCAGATGTACAACACTACCGGTAGAATGACAATGAACAACAGAAATGGACAGGCACTCTACTCGTTGACTCCAAATGCACAAGACTTCTTCAACGCTTGTGACGACTACAGTGGAACTATGCACAGACCAGGATCTGAACATCATTACCATTATGCTCAGTTGACTGGCGGACCAGGAAATGCCATGTCGACATTCTACGGAAATCAGTATCATGATGATCCATCTCCTTACGCCACTACCACATTGGTTCTTTCCAACCAGCAACCCGCATGGCTCAACGATAAGATGCTCCGAGCACCAGCGATGCCAACAAATCCAGTGCCTCCAGAACCACCAGCCAGATATGCAGATCAGACTGCCGGAAGGAGGTCAAGGTCGAGTCGTGCATCGGATGGACGAGGAACTTTGAATGGAGGATTGCACCACCGAACAAGTGGAAGCCAACGTTCGGATAGTCCACCTCACACTGATGTGAGCTATGTTCAGGTATTTTTAGGATAGATAGATGTAACCAATACCACCCGACTAACATTATAACCATGACTAATTGACGATTATCCTAATGATGTTTTTGAAAAATATAAGAATCGTTTGCATTTTTCAGTTGCATTCATCGGATGGCACTGGCAGCAGCAAAGAGAGGACTGGTGAACGGCGATCACCTCCAAATAAAACTTTGATGGATTTCATTCCGCCACCACCAACGGCTCCGCCACCGCCAGGAGGTCATATTTATGA
The DNA here is from genome assembly GCA_002259235.3 of Caenorhabditis latens. Lineage (NCBI taxonomy): Eukaryota > Metazoa > Nematoda > Chromadorea > Rhabditida > Rhabditidae > Caenorhabditis > Caenorhabditis latens. The sequence goes on along the minus strand of CM056097.1, from coordinate 12,879,436 downwards.
CGTAAGTATCTCTACCAGTACACTGTACTTACACAAATCCAGACCATATTACAGACAGCTACTCGACGACAGTTGAATCGAGGTAGCACTCCAAGAGAAGACACTTACGATTCAGTTAGTGATGGAGCATTTGCAAGAGTTGATGTAAATGCTCGGCCGACAAGTCGGAACCGAAACTTGGGTGGGAGGCCTTTGAAAGGCAAACGAGATGACGATAGCCAGCGGTCGTCACTCATGATGGACGACGATGGTGGATCGTCGGAGGCAGATGGAGAGAATTCCGAAGGAGACGTTCCACGTGGAGGTGTACGAAAAGCAGTGCCACGAATGGGGATTTCTGCAAGTACGCTGGCTCACAGTTGTTGTGAGTTTTACTATTTTTGAATTGATATCTAAAATAATCATTTTACTTTTTTTAGATGGCAACAATGGTACAGCTCAACGCTTCCGGTCAATACCTCGAAACAACGGGATTCCCACACAAGAACAAATCTGATTAGGATCAATGTTTTTCTTAGAAATCGGTGCTTTAAACCTTAACCAAACTATTCCATCACAACCAACCATTACGAGTCAACCCTCCACACCAACAATCTGTCCTTCACTTGTCATTTTTTATTAAAGTCTACTTAATCCCTCATTCGTGAATTGCTCAACAAGATCTCGATGTACAGAAACAGAAGAATTCCGACTTCTCTCTCTAAAAATAGTTATATCTGTCCAAATCAATCATTTTGTATCTGCAATTGCTCTCGTGATGCTTATCCAATTTTTCTGTAATATTTATACATGTTTTCTTTTACTTTTTCTTTGTCACCAATCCATTCTCTGCAAAAACGTTTTGACGCACAAATCGGTGTTCAGCTCTACAGTTTCTTCATTTAGTCTTTTGTTACTTTATATACTTCCTTTTTTCTTGTATCTTTAATTTGTCTTTTTTGAGCGTGAGTAATACGGTTTTATTGATTGAGGTCATAATTAGGGCCGAATTAATATAATATTCCCCTTTTGCTTTTGTTGATCAATAAGCAATAAATGGTTCATATTTAAACTTTTGTTGAGAAAAATACATTTTCAGAGCCAGATTTATATCTTTTGGAATAATTATTATCTATAAAAAATGAGAAAATACGAACAGATGCAAAATATCATCAAACACATGTGCATAAGTGTTGTGGCGTGAACTAGCAATGGCCTAGCCTAGTGAACGTCTAACCCTGAGGTCACACGTGGCAAGAAGATCTGCCTATATAAGATGAAGAGAACTCTTAGTTGTTGATTCTCACCATGTAAATAAATGGTTTATAAGTCCCTTCTCCCGCCACCAGAGGACATAACAATTGGCGATCAGGATCTGAACAACGAACCGACGCCCGGGGGCTTGGCATGCTGGACGGGACCGTTGGCTGGTGCGCCTTGGAGAAGGAAGAGGCGAAGAGATCCCGATGGACAACATCGTTAAAAAAGAGAAGCGGTAAGAAGGGTAGGAGAGCGAGGAGCTCAGGATCATCGGATCGCCCAGAAGGAAGAAACCGTAGAAGTAGCAGTAGCAGTAGTAGTAGAAGAACCAGCAGCAGCGCCGAGTGAAGATGGATCGAGGTACTCGTGCACCGATTTCGAATGGTAGATTTCGTGTGGAAGCTGAGAGATGCATAAGGAAATGTCATCTGCTGAAGATCGTTGGCCGAAGATCAGAGGATCGAAGCAATGATGCGGACATGGGTCCCGAAGAAAAGGCTGTGGAGTCTAGGCAGCGGCTGTCGTGGAAGAATCGAAGATTCAAGACGGTAGACAATTGGACTTTCATTAAAGAAAGGGAGGTGTTGTGGCGTGAACTAGCAATGGCCTAGCCTAGTGAACGTCTAACCCTGAGGTCACACGTGGCAAGAAGATCTGCCTATATAAGATGAAGAGAACTCTTAGTTGTTGATTCTCATCATGTAAATAAATGGTTTATAAGTCCCTTCTCCCGCCACCAGAGGACATAACAATAAGAAATGTAAAAAACGGAAATTCGATAAGAGTGCTCAGTACACTAACTAAACTCAATGGATTAAAAACGAAAAGAACAACACCAGTTGCCTCCCCCTCCTCTCTTTCTCCGTCCACTCCGTTTTACGCCGTCAAGATTCTAATTCCCCCGGTTGTCATGACTACATCGCGGCATACTCACTCCCACTCTTATTAGCCCTCTTTCCATTCTCACCACATGCTTATCGACTACACGTTGGGCTTTCGAAAGATATGGCTGTAACTGTTGAATATGTTCCTGAAGAAGATACTCTTGCAATCGTTACTATTAGAGAAACACAATCGGCAAGTTTACGAACAACGAATGCTATATTAATCGGTAAGTTTTAAATTTTGAAAAATGATCTTGAACTGCATTTCTTTCAGCGGCTTTACTGATTTCATCATACTTTTTGAATGTTTTATTCATTGTTGCCGTGTTGATAACGTTAGTTGATTCAATATCAATACCCGTTCCTAACATGGCTCTTGATTTGTTTCAGAAAATCTTTCCGTACAACAATATATCTCATGTATTGCCACTTAAGCTTTGTCAATATAATCGATCTTTCATTCAACATATTTTTCGCATTGATATTTGTGGCCAACGGAAATTGGAATTTGAGTAATGGGTGGTGTACTTTCAATGTAGCCATTCAGGAGGTATTGCTCATTAATTATCAAGAATCTAATGACGAAATCTTTTTCAGTTTGTTCATCTTCACACCTTGCTCGTTCTGATGCTCATTGGAGCTGAAAGAGCTCTCGGTATCATACTGGGCCCAGAATACGTAACACATGGACACAAATATCTGAGTGGCTTGCGAATAACAGGTAAGTCAATTTCCGATTTCTCCTTTTCCAGCTGATTGAAAACATGTTATTACAGGAGTCAGTATGATTTTGAGCTGTGTCTCGATAACGCTCGCTTCTATTGTTTTCATGAACGTGATTCCCACAAAACCATTTCGCAATCGTTACGTTTGTGGCATAGACGGGTAACTACATTTTTCTTGCGCCCGATTTCTGATTAGATTCAATTTTCAGCGGCGGACCTATTGGTTATGTGATTGCTCGTTTAGTTGTTTACTTTGGTTGTCTTGCAGTGATTCTGGTTGCTATTGGAGCGATTCTTCAGAGAAGAGTAAACAATTGATATGAAATCTGCTTCTTTTCACATTTTCCTCTTTCAGACAGCAGCATCAATATCCCCGAATACGCAAGAGTACGCTGAATTCATCAAAAGAAACAGAGCGATGCAGGAGCATCGAAGTCGTGCCAAACTAGTAAGAAACCGGAAGTCATAACTTGATGAATTTTTTTAATACAATATTTAGATGATTCTCATTACGTGTGTCTTCATAGGTATAGAAGGGCCATACATCACTTTGTGCTTCTTCTATGAAACATACAACAGCCGTGAATTTTCTGATGTCAGCATAGATCTACCACAAGACGCGGACACTTTGATCACTTGGTTGAAGTTTGTCTTTCCTCTTCTTTGCCCGATAATTGTAAGGTTGATAAAAAGTATTCAAACCTAAAATGTTGTTTTTCAGATGTTGAGCTGGTGCAATGATGTGTGGACAAAAGTGAAAGAAGTCATGTGTTGCAGATCCTATGATCCACCCACCATTGGTCATATGCCAGGATTGAGAGGTGCGTATCATACGCTGCTCGTGTAAAAATGTTTTGTGAACTTCAGAAAATGCTGATATGTCGCCTGTGATGACTGTAGTCGGTGGAGAGAACGGTTTACGAATAAAATCAGAAACTCAAGGCTATGCACCAAGACCGAATTGGAATCAAACACCTTCTGTCTCCAGTTATGAGAGTGAGGCTACGAGTTGTAAGACTTCATGGCAATGTTTTCTTGTTATTTTATATTTAATTTTTAGCGGGTACACAAGAAACGATTGCTACAGTTACTCCTCCACAACAAAGTTCTGTTGTTTCTTCGAGTGCTACATCTCCTGTTGAGGCACTGACACCGAGAGAATCAGAATCAAAACCGAGAACTCAGAAGAGTGCACCATCAAAGATACCAAGACAAATCCCGCAGTTCAAAACCAAGAGAACTACTTCAAAAGCTAAGAAGCCAACAGTTGCAAGTAGGAAACCCGCATAATTACTTTCCTACATTCTAGTTAGCACTATATTCTTTCGAAAACTTTTCTTTGTAAAATGTAATAATTTATTACCAATAAACTGAAAATTTATTTACTTGCGTCCAAAAGTGTTGGCACCATATGGAGCTGGAGCTGGAACATCGTTGGATGGAGAACCATATGTGTTGGCTGCTGGGGGCTCGTTGGCAATATTTCCGTAGCTTGGGACTGGGTATGGCATTGGCATTGGGTGTGGGTAGTATCCGTCATATTCGTAGCTGTGGGATTCAGACGAGCGGGAATGAGAGCCAGAGCTTGAGTCAGAATCAGAATCGCTGGAGTCTCTGTGATGACGACGTTTTCCGTGTCTTCCGTGTCTCCCGTGTCTACGTTTGTAATGTGGTTCCTTGTAGAACGGGCTTTCGAGTCTGAAATAAATTAGTTATTGTTGTGTCTTGAGCAGAGCGAGACTTACGCGTATTGATTTCCGTAAGCGACTTGGTTGTACCCTCCGTTGTTCACTCCGTAAGAAGCAACAGTTAAGGCGACGAGAGCGCAGAGTACGAGGATGAGCTTCATGGTTCGATGCTTGGATACTTTTCCAAATCTGTCCCGATATATTTATACTGAGTTTTGTTTTTAGTGTTGAGGTTGTTCAAATTTGATTATCCGAAAAGGAGGAGGAAGGAATACCGACTTTTGTTTTGAAATTGTTTGTGACGACGAATGAATCATGTTCAGATACAGGAAGAAATCTTGCAAAATTTCCATTTTCTCACGTACAATTTTTTCAGATGTTACATACTTCCTTTTTTTTTACTTCCGTGAAATTCGTGTATGTTGAAAAAAGATCCAAAATGTTTCTTTTAGGTGTGGAGGTCGGAACTTATACATAAAAAGAATGGAACCGACAGTGGGTTGATGATAGCAACCATGTTCCCTGTTGAGATATTTCTGTATTTTTTTGAATATTATTTTCTCCCATCAGAATACTTCGGGTCGTAGAAAACTCCTGAATACTGATGCTGTAAGTTGTTCATGTTTTTTGTATCAAACTCTATTGATATAATTAATTTTGAATAACTTTGCTCTCGAATTACTTCAGATATTGAAAAACGTTTCAGGCTTATAAAAAAGAGTTATCTGTGTCATCAACTTATTGATGTAATGGTGATACTCGTTTTTTATCAGATTGTCCATGAATTTCTCGCTTTTAAGTCTGACAGAAAAAGGAAGGCCATGTAACCAAACTTTGTGAAATTCACTAATACATCAAATCTGAATATTTTCCAATAATTTTAATCAATAATTCCCAACTACAGTTTTTGTTTATCAACAAATAAACAATGGAAATTTTTGATACTGAAAACAGATGAGCACATGTTTGATGAGAGATGTAATTTCTTCAAGTGTGAATTTAAGTGTTTTCAAACCAGATTACACAGTTTTATTGTGTAGGGCTTTTCGTTTCTCAGTAGCAAAAACTGACTTTCTCGCATCAGCTGTTAATCATTCAAAAAGGTAAATTTTCCCATATAACATACATTTATTTTCCCAACAATTATACAAATTATTCATCAAAAACATTATTGAGACTTTGGGACTCTGTTCATGTTGTTTGCATTGTTGGCACGTCCCGAATTGCTTCTCTCGTTAGATCTGCTGTTTCCAGAAGATCTTCCTGATGATGAACCATGCGATTTTGGTGGTCTTGTAGCTTCCCTCCTCGAATTTTTAGACTCGTTGGATTTACTTTCCTTAGATCTTGAGTCTTTTGAGTTTCTTGAATTGCGCGAGTCGTGAGAGTCCACCGTCTCTGTCTCTTCAGAAAAAGAGCTGCCCGACTCTTCAAAAATAGAGCTGCCCGAAGACGCCGGGTCGGAAGAAATCATGAACGAATCTTCTTCCGAACTATCGAAAGCAAAAGCAACGAGAATGAGAGCAGACAATACAAGAATACACTTCATGGTTCCGGTGTGGTGTTCTCTAAACCATCTCGGTTTCTTTTATACGGTAAAATGTTATTAAAACAAGAAATATAATACAATGGTTTTGATTAAAACACAAAAGGAAACAAATATAGGCACAAACAATTGAAGATTGTTGAAAAGAAAAATGACGCTTTGTTATGATTCAATCATGCCAGACATGGGTTACCGTGATCCGATCGGTCCATGGTCGTTGAGTTTTTGGTAACAGTTTCTGAACTTTTGAATCCATTGGGACCGATGGTTGTCGTTCTTCAAACAAGAAGAAATATGAAAATGATACATTAGTGACAAGGAGTTCAAGTTTCGCTTAGGACCACTCGCGATAGGTGAATTCAAGAACTGCATTTAAAGCAGCAGGTATTATTTGAAAATGTGTTTCTGATTGGACAGGACTTCCATCAAAGTTTTATATTCCTGGAGTGAAAATTTTCAATTTTTCATCCAATTTGTACCAATCGTTGAAAACGCGAACTCCTCATCATTGGTTTTTGCCATATGTCGCGTTTTTCTCTGTTTTGTTTTACATTTTTTCTTATCAAATGAATCCTTTTATGAGGTTGTGAACGCACTCAGTTTCATAAAAAAAATAAAAGTTTGCACAATTTTATTAATTTGTCAAAGTACGTAAAATATGGTGATTATAATATCATGGCATTAATGAAGTTCACCATCCGGCTCCGTTGTCTTTTGCTGGCGCTCCGTAGACAGTTTGAGCTGGGGCGTCCTGAGAAGTACCTCCGTATGCAGGAGCTTGAGCTGGTGGTGAAAAAACGATGTATCCTCTGTCTTCATAACTGCCGCTCTCCGAGCTACTGCGGGAACGAGAGCCAGAGCTGGAGTCAGAAGAAGAGTCAGAGTCGGAGTCGGAATCAGATGAGTCGGAATCCGAGCTGGAACGAGAATGGTGTCTGCGGCCTTCATGACGGTATCTTCCGGATGGATGATCAAACTCATCATACGCACGACTGGAAAACACTCATTAATTATTCGCAGTTTTCATTTGAAAACTGACTTGTATCCTGGGTTTGGGAGTTTGTTGTAGTTGGAGTTGGAATCCTGGGCAGCCGTGTTCACTCCATAAGAAGCGGCGACAACAGCGACAAGGGCGCAGAGGACAAAAAGAAATTTCATTTTGGATTGATTGTATCATTTCGGTATCCAGTGATCTTTTTATATGGTCCTTTGTTTTGAATCCGTCGTGATGAAAAGCTATAGGGCACAGAAAAGTTTTGGGAACGAAAAAAGCAATCGACGCGATTCCTCATGACGTTGTCTTTCATTTCTTCGAATCAGGGGTGAATCATATTCAATATCACAATAAAATGAAATAAATGTTTTACCGTTTTTGTGTTTAAAGATGGTAACCGAAAAATTGTTGATGGAAGTTTCTTCGAATCTTTTAATAGGTGAAATCATCAGTTGATAGTACAAAAAATTAAGCATTTTTGAGGAAAAGTCAAGGCAAGGGTAATCTGAATGAGTTACAAAACAGCAAAAAATGCACTTTTACACTAACATGCTAAATGACACTTCAGTTTCATCACATCAGTCGACTCAATTAGCTCTATGCATCTCATTCAGCAAATAATGACCTAAACGTTTATAGTTCGGTTTCTTTCACACATCTGGGACCTGGTTCGAAATGTCGTCTAATTTCTCTCAATTCGTCATTTTTTCGTGCAGAAAAAAGAACTCAATGGCCATCATCATCCAATCACACGCTGTTTTATCACATCTTAACGAATCAGAGTTCGTCATTCCTCAACCAGGCCCGCCTGTTGCAAAGAGGGGGGCCATCAATTCAATTTCTTTCCCGAAGAGACTCTAGCAATTAGTGAAAGCGAGAAGATGAATTGTGCAGACATGCAACACGAAAAATTATGCAACCCGAGGTGCACTGGCACCACCGACATTCATTTTCTTTCAATTATCCTCTGGCTCCCCGCAAGAAAATTGCCTTTCTGTTTTCTGTTATTTTTGAAACTAGAAGCAGAACGAGCGAAGAGCCATTAAAGCATCATACTTGAGAAATTCAAAAGTGTTGTGATTGAGAGAATTGTCTGAGGCGTTTTTTCTTCTCGAAAATATACTTGAAGCTAGCTCGAGAACATTCTTATCTACTCTTTGTTTCTTTTCACTTCCTCATCTTCCTCTTCATCCACTTTTTCAACTGTTAGTTTTTCGTCAATTGTTATCCAAAGCATACGTGCAAACTCCTAAAAAACCCCCTATTATTTTTCACACTTTTTCATTCCCATTTTGCTTTTAAGTTGCTTTTCGAGATCACTGGAAGTCGAAAAACTCGTTAGGTGCCAAATGATTTGGTGTGGATAGATGAACAAAGATGATATCAATTGCGAAACAGCAACTGACACCATCAACTCCTCTCGCTTGTTGTGTTTTTGTTTTCGCTCTTTCCGGTAGTACGCTTTTTCACTTTTTCAATCGTTGATTTGAAAAATTCATCATTTTCCCTCTGAAACTATTTTTTCTTAGTCACTGAAAGGGTTTATATTTGCACCTAATGTCAATTTATCTGTTCTTTATTTTAGTTCCTTGGTAATCCGATCCATTTTCGACTAAGGTGAACGGGAGGTTTTGTTGAAATTTAAAAACATGATGTGATGATATTTTGAAAAAGAACAAAGCCAAAACGGACCAAACCAAACCCATTTATCTTCTTTGACACCACCCACCACAAAAGTTTGTCTTATGACCAACTCGGTATTCCTAGCGGAGAAAATTCAGATGGCCGCTTGTCTAGCGCATTTCAGTGGGTCACATTGTACGTGTTTTCAGGCGCCCAGTCTGAGTCAATCACAATTTTTAAACTATTGTTGTTCAATATTGTCTTATGAAACTGATTAGTCATGGGTGATGATTGATATGTTTAAACAACTGAGGGCATCATGTAACAAAAGTTTTGAAGTATTTGGTTAGATCACTTGTCCTAATGAACTTTTTTTCAATTCCCAGTAGGTTTTTATTTTCTGATTTTCGTAGCTGGAAAGTGCATTTTTTCAATAAAAACTTTAAAAACTTATAAAGTACAAGTATTCAATTCTCACTATCTTATTCTCGAATTGAGTCAAAAATGTTTGAAATGTCATTGGCCAACAAGAAAGCTTTCGTTTGAGCAGCTCTTGATCCATTATTCAGGAAATCGGAGAGGGTCCGACTTAGGAAACATGTACTACTTAAAGAACGAGTTTTAAGTTTTTCGACCCTCTTTTTGATCTTCTTTTCAGTCACGTACTCATGAATTTCTTGATTTCTTCTCGGTTTGCCCTTTTAGAACACGAGTAATGCCAATATCCCTAAAGAATGAAAAAAGAAGAAAATAAGAATGGAATTGAATATGCTGCCAAACATAATTTCCGCTTCATTATTTTCTTTGCATTTCCTTTTCCTTTATCCTCTAGTGGGAGTGGGAAATGTTATGTTTGAATTCGAATATTTTATCAAAACAAGAGAGGAGGTCCCAAATACTGCGCGAATTGACCGGGCAAAAACGGATGAGACTAAATGCCCCGAGGGACGCGCAAAACACTGCCAGTGATGTGACTTTATTCAGCAAGTTACCCTCTATTAGCCTTCAAGGCAGTTCTCAACCAATAACTTATTTTTCTGTACTACCACTCTTTTAGTTTTTGAAGTGAAGTCCGATGGGAATACTGTTATTTCAGTTTTTGATAACATCTTTGATAAGATCTTTGTTAATATCACAGATATTATATTCTCCGAAGTAATTCTGATGAAGACTATCAAGAAATTTGAGATCTGCAAAACCGGGAGCAAGCAAACAAGTTTTTTCCTGTAATTAGTTCATTTCTGCAAAATGCCCAAGTTATTTTCATTTGTAGTTTTAATCTAAGATGTAAACATTAAACTCTCAATGACTGAGCAAATCAAATATTGAATTCTTTTGTTTAATTGCGTCTAGAATCTCATCCGTCCTCATTCTTCTCAGTTCTCAATATGGATTTTTTCCGAGAAACTTGATGTCGTCATCTATTCTCCTCTCTCTGTAATTCTAAACCTGACATGCATGTCATTTCAAATTTCTTTCTGAATACTTGTTCGATTTGACATCTCACTTCTTGTTTTTGGTTAAAAATCCGGAAAAAAAAACAGAAGAAAATACGGAAAAATGGATGCGTTGAAGTGTCCTTAAGGCAAAGTGTCATTTTCACAATTAAACATCCATTTTTCTTATTTCATCTCAAATCTCCAGTCATAACGTGTCATGCACTCTTCTCCAATTACATATTATTTCCCATTGTAGCTAATGCAAGAATCTTAGACTCGTTTTACTTCTGCATGTTCTTCCTAATAACATAATCGTGTCTCTTTCTTATTCTTCTTATTCTTCCACATTTCTCACATCAGTCTCTTTCTTCTAATCCTCAACTTGACTCCATATGCTCCGCTATTCTTTGGAATTGCTCATCACTCCCACTCTGTCTTTGTCGTTCTAATAATTAAATTGTTTATTTCAATGAATCTAGATCAATTGCTGTTTTTAAGAAGAGAGCCACAGGCGGTCCAAAAGAGCATGTCTAGTGGAAGAAAAACAATAAGGATATATTTGTTTGTTTTCACATTTTTCAGATTATTCAGATCCTTTAACACCCTGAATATTTCTGTTTTTGCAGACATACCCAAAAAAAGTATTTCTTTTCGGATGGGTGCACAAGTTGACTTTGACCTCTAACGCTCATCAACATCACCAATAAAACATGCACTTTTTGGGAAACATTTGATGTGGGCACATTGAAAAAAATAAAAGATCTTTATTAAAAGCATTCTGTATACTTTTTCTAAAAAATGGAAAACTTCTTACCTCTTTTAAAATGTACAATTTTCGAAAGTGAGTACTTGCTCCCCAAATTGTTTTTCGGGTGCTTGGAAGGTTGCTCATCAGTGTGGTCACTTAGCCGCCGGAATTTTCTGACCTTCCACACTCAATTTTTTCATTGAATGAGCCACTGACTCAAGTCAAGTCACATTTGCGACAAAAAGTGTGCGAAAGTCATATGGTCCTCGGTTTTTTATGTGGAATATCGGCTTCGAATCTCAGCATCGGCATTAACTGCTGTATCAAAAAATGTGCGCTCTGAATTCCGCTCTAGCGCAGAAAAACGATATTGTGAATACTTCCTGTTGAATGATATCGGAGGAATAAGTGGGAGCGCCGTTATTTAGTCGAGACTATTAGTGAGAGAGTTCCACTATAATTACCCATCGGAGTGACATTTCATAGTTGGTTATTACTAAAATAAAATATATTATTTTGCCGATATAAAACCTCTCATGCTCCATCTAATTCTGTTCCTTTTCGATTCTTCTTTCTCAATTTCAAAAATTTTATTCGTCGTTTCGTTTTTATTTCTTTTTTCACCGGTTCCTGCTCACTAGTCACTTCCCAACGTCGCTCTTCTCATTTTCCTTTTACTTTTGCTGCTTCTCACTCACTTGCTATTAGCTTCTAGGGGTCGGAACACTTCGGTTTGTCCTTGTTTTTTCTCTTCTTCCGTTTCTACCTCTACTCTTCCGTTTTTCAGTATTTTTTTCGAGAATGACACTTACAGAATGTGCTTCAGACACGAACGCTATTCCTCCTAAATATCAATCCTTTTGTTCACCACTAATCTTCTCGTGACCCTTGTCTAGTTTCGTATTCGTTCCGGAATATAATCTTATTTGGAATTCAAACAATTAATCTTTATCTCTTTTTCAGACAGAAAGAGAGAATAAGATAAAAGCGAAATTTTTCCGAGACAACTTTACTACTTATAAACATATTCAGGTATGTTTTTTTATTGAATAGTCTGATAGTGAGCCTATTTCTGATTTTGATGGAAGGGTCTCGATAATGATAGATTTCTTTAAATTGAAAACAATAGACAAGACAAATGATAACAGTTTAAATGATCAGGATAGCTGGAAATTTGACAAGTTTCATTCAATTTTTCCTGACTAGTGAGTTCAATTCAAAAAAATCTCCATTTTTTAGAAACATAGTTTTCAATATCATTTCGAGTAGTCGATCCCATTGTCATCCAAAAATTGTTGCATTTCCATTCAATTTTCATGAATTTTGTATACAAGTCATGTGGACAAAAGGTTTCAATCCGGTCACATCCTCGCGTGCCTCATCAATTTTTGTTCACCCCCCGCCGTCCGTCCCACACTTCAAACACTTGTGTCACACTTCAATTAAATCAAATCCTCCGCATTTGGCTCTGTGCTCGGCTGTCAGTTTTCCATTCGATTCTCCCTCTCACGTTTTTTTTCTCAATTGGGACAAGGGCAGAGGAACAAAAAATATTCAAACGTATTTAGTCTTTGCCCATTTTAATTTTTGCTCCGAGAACTGGGTTCAATGAATATTCGACATGGCGAAAGAATGAAATGGTCGATTTCTTTTTATCTCTCAATTTTTCGGTTTTTTTTCTCATTCTCCGCAAGACAATAATAATTTATTCGTAGTTTTTCGCTTCTTATTTCAAATCCAATGAATAATGAAAACAGCGGTCGAGCATTGAGATGAACTTTCTTTTTGTGTTTTCTATTCTGATTTTAAAACCGTCCAGATATTTTGCTCAGTTTTGACACCGCGCGCTTCCATTCAATGTACTATTGTCTGCCGAGCAGGCAAAAGACGGAAATTTCATTTGAACATCCCCAATTGTTCCTTAAACTTCGCTGGATTCTTTTTCTTGCGTACTGCATCTAACTGGTGAAGAAACATCACAACAAACTTTATTTTGAAACATGTGCTTCTCGAAACCTCACTAACCATTTACAAAAGTTTCAACTGTCAAATTTCTCTTTCAAAATGATTTTCACTGTTTACGTTTAACCAACCAAAGATTAAATCCGGTTTTATTTGAAACAATCACTGTAGTTGATTCCAAATTATTTGGAAAATACTGCTTTGTCACACTTTTCACAAAGCATGTTACTTTTTCACGCTTTGTTAATCATGAAATGTGTTATTTGACATTTTTACTCACATTTTTAGCAAGCTCAGATGTTCCAAATTTTCCGACTGACTGACAAGCAAACCACCAAACAGGATCAAGCAAATCAAAGACTAAAAAAGAGTCTGTTATTTTATCTGAAGTTTTTTTTTCTGATACTCTTGTTTGAATTCTTGTTCTTTTACTTTTAAACTCACATTCGCTACAGATCACATCAATAAAAACGGCAAAAGCGTTTGAAGCAAAAATCTCATACATTAAAGATGAATGGAAACACAAAAGGTACTCGATTATGTCCATTTCAGTTCACTCTCGTGACGACAATCCATCTACCCTCCTTACCACTTGTCCCATTCGTCCCTTAACTTCTCGCTGTTCAAAATGCACTTTCCCATGAATTTTTGTTCAATAAGGTACTCCATTTGTACAAACACTCCCTGAAGTCGATTTTGGAAACGCTGCTCTCAAGTCATGCTCTTTTTTCATGTATTACAAAAACGTAATTTCACATAAATCCATCTCTGTTGCTTGGTGACCATGAAAATGTCAGGAAAACATACGTCGTTGACAGTAGCAACGCTTTTCTCATAAACGCTTGGTGCCAAAACATACTTCCTATTTCGTGTGATACTGTACATTAGAAAAAAAATTAGTCAAAAGTTTCTTCCACTTTGCGAAACCATCCTCTAAAGATATTCCCTCCTCCCTCCATTTAGGCAATACCAGGAAACAAATTTCGAATGGTCCAACAACCAAAAATGTTTTAAAATAAGAAACAACTTCCCGTCAAATAGCCGTTTTTTCTTTCTCTCCTTCATTTCCCCATATTTCAAACTTTTGTTCGCCAGTCTATGTTTCGTTCCGGTTAACCTAAAGAAATGTCACAGCCCACACATTCAATTTTTTGAATGTTTGACCTTTTATTCGAAACATTCAAAAATTTCTCTTGTTTTATTTTTTCACATAAACAATTTCTCCATCCTTCTCCATCCTCAAATTTAAAAGTGAGTCAGAATCAATTAAAACGGGATAAGACGTTTGAACGACCGTTTACTATTCCAATTGTTTGGTATTGTTGTTCGCTCTTTTCAATTTCTCTTTTTCTTCCAGTATTCCATCTTTCTCGATACGTTTTTAATCAGATTTCAATCTATCAAATATGGAAATTGAATTTCTGACAACGTGGTTTTTAAGGGCAAATGACCCATAGTATTAGATTAGATAAAACCATGGGTTTCGGGAAATTAAAAACGCTCCTTCTATAGCTCCTTTCAATATCCTTTTGAGTTTTGCAAAATTGAGAGTTTACTGTAGTCAAACTCATTTTTCGAGTGATAAGTTGAACCGGAGGTTGTACAGATCAAGCACGTCGCACCCTACTTTAACTCCCACTCCTTTTTCCATTTTTTTTCTCTCTTATCACTGTTTGGTTTTTTTATTAGAAATACAACAATAGATACGGAATCAATAGAAAACAACAAAAAAAGAAAAAAATCCAAGCGTCCTGTTGTAAAATAGAGGCGCGTTGTTTCTGAAAATAGCGTCAGTCTTTTTTGACGTAATTCCATACCATGTGTTCCTGAATTATTACAGTACAACTACGTCATCTATACTAAGTTGATAGGCAACAGTTGTTATTTCATAAGTTTAATCGAAATTGTCATCATCACTTGGGAAAATGAATGAACTGGTTCGGGTATTGGAAATCCAGATGTGAGTGAAATGCAGTTTTATGAATAATTTAGAAAAGAACAGAGTAATGTTCAGCTGAAATTTTTAAAATCTTAAAGTTTCAAACTTCAACGAAAATAGTATGAAAAGAGATTCTGTGAAGTTCACAAATATTACATTGTTGCTTAAAATCTACAGTGAGTTGATGCAAAACTGTAATAGTTTTTTATTAAATGAAAAAAATTACGGTTTCTGATATCATCCAGTCCAGTTTTAATAACCAATCGAGTGCTCTCGGCACCTGAAAAAGCGCACTTTGCCCAAATACGTCGGGCCTAATTCGCACACAGATCCTATTTCAAGCTTCTTGATGTGCGGCATTCACAAATGCTCTCTGCCATTTTCCATTGATGCTCTTCCTCTCCTGCTTCACGTTTGTGCCAGTGTCTGTGTGCATCCGGTTTCGTTTAAACTTTGCCTCTTGTACATCACGTAGACCGGTTTCACCGAAAAACTGAAATTTAATGATAAGCACAACTGTGATGATATGTTTCTAGAATTTTTTCTCAAAAAATTATGATGAAACATGCATTTCAAGTATTTCCAATGTGAAGAAAAACATAGATAACCTCAATTTCTTATCTTATTTGAATAACGTGTCCTCATATGATTCTTCGTAGGCGTTTCGTTTTTTTTCTAAGCCTGTTATTATTTTGGAGAGCATTCAGAGCACAATTCCGTTTTGGAGGGGCCGTGTACGGGGAACCCCGCCCATCTCGCGTGTATAAAAGAGCCCTTCTGCTCGTCGGTTGCTCTTTCACTTGTTCGCATTCCGATTTCTCTTTCTTTCACTCTTCTTATTGTACTTTGTCATTTTTTAATGGTTCTTGATTGTAAGGCAAAATATGAGATTCATAATACGCTTTTACTTTTTTCGTTTAGTATCGTGACTTTCCTAATGGATCAGTTATTTTTCTGAATTTATTATTCTCACTTTCTCTCATTCATCATTACTTCGATTCTTGGGTTCCACTATTATTCTCTTTTCTTTGCGAGTTTCAATTTTCCATGTTACAACACAAGGTTCTATTCAGAATTGATAATTTTTTCGGTATATAAACCATGAATACTTTTTAGGAACCTTTTGTTATCTTCTTTTTCTTTTCATTTTAATATCTAGACAACGAAAATATTTTATTTCAGGTTATGAAATAAGATGGGTTGCGTTTTCGGCCGCCATTGTGACCCCGGAGTGCCGGACTCCTCCGTACGCTACAGATGGCACGTCGACGCATTCATTCTCGATGATGGAACAAACTCAGAAGTGAGTGGAGTTTTTTATGGGATAGTAAAATGGAATATTCCATGAAGTTGGAAAAGGGAAGAAGAAGATGAAATGGGCTTTTTCAACTTCAAAATTTGGTTTTTTTGAAATGCCAGGTACAGATTCACCATTTCCAATTTAGCATGTCCCAATAAATGATCACTTCCGCGTTTCACTTTCCGACTGGTTCGAAAGATCAATTTTGTGTTCCGAAATGAAAAAAAACACATGCGATAAAACAGACTAATAAAAATGTCTTGATCTTTTCAATTCCTCGTTAACTGAAATGAAATAAATCTGTGTCATGACAGACCAAAACTGGGATGGACTTTTGTGGAAATAAGATTGTCTCTTCATCCTCCCCAACCATTTCCTTGTCATGTCTGACATCACTTTCTTCTTTTTTCTATTTCTTCTCATCCCATTCTTTTTTTCAGATTCGTCGAGGTGGAATTGTTTATGTCGCCGATGAAGCTATTGTCTACCGTCCAAGACGTTTCGACTGTTCCAAACGTGGAGGATCATATACTGCCGAGATTCTAAACGTTCAGAAGACAAGTAAAGGAAAAACATACACACCAGATGTAAGCGAAAGAGAAAAAGTTTATAGAGAGTATGCGTGAATGATGTTTTTTTAGAACCATCGCACGATCAAACGCAACATTATCTGGATTGAGGTTATGGAGGGAGAGATCGCACAAACTCTAGGATTGGTCACTGTTGGAGATGTCCACAAGGTGACAGTCAAATTATTTAAAATGTATTTAAAACGATGTTTTTTGAGATCTACGATGATATCTGCGACATAATCAACAAGCATCGAGAAAGACCAAAAATAGTGCAATACAACTCCATTGACATTGATGGTGTGGAAATTGACCCAGTCTAATCAATATATTTCAAAAATGCAGTTCTCTAAACTCATACCAATATAGTATCAACTCCAGTCCGTAAAGTAACAAGCTGTGAGCCAGCATCTAAATTGTATTACTTCATTTTTCATGTTTTCTTGAAAACTGTCGTTTTCCTAAAAAGCCATAATTCCTACCGATTTCTCACGTAACTTGTGTATCTCTATGAACAAAAAGTTTTCTGTATTTTTATTATAATTCTCTGGGCACCTTTCATTGTATTTCTCATTCATCGCTTTCCACACTTTCCAAAATATTGCATAGTAGTGCACATGCATTTTAGTTTTCCGTACCTGTTCATATTTTCATGCATCCTCTCAAACATTTTCTCACCCCAACCCGAATATATATCCCGGACAGTCTCCATCATTGTGGTTAAGCAAACGCTTACTGGTTTCACCATTCTTCATAACCACTGATATAAGAATCAAGCATACGAAACAAAGAAAATTTCCGTCACACAACTTTTCCATTCAACAACATTTTCCCCTTGTTTTTTGTCACTTTGAATATTGAAATAAACTTGGTTTTGGCAAAACTTTTATTGGCAATTCGATAACTATACTCGATTAGTTTTCGTTTGGCGGTAATTCACAGATCGGTTGACGAAATAATCAAATGATCGGAAAAGTGGATTTTTGGGCTTGCACGGACCGACACCAGCAATTTGGAGACGCTTCTTCCCGGTTCCTCGCCTCATTTGACGACATTTAGCCTGAAAAAAGTTTATTTTTCCAAGAAACAAACACTATAATTTATATAATCGAAAAGTCAACTGAATTATGTGTCCTTTCCCGTATATTTTGTTATTTAGATTTATTTAGACTTGAGCACAAGTTTTCTGACCAATCAAGTCTCGCCCACACTTGCCAATGAGATTTTTCTAATAAAATTTGTTCGATGAACTAGACTGGCAGAATAGTTTCACACATTTCGACGTCATCATGGGAACGTATGTGATCTGCTATTAGATTATAGTACCAAAACGCAATTTCTGATCGAAATAGACCGTAAATAGCCAAAATTATGACACAACACTGGGATTTGGGGACGTCATCATCACACGGCTACAGACTTCAAACAGAGTGTGAAATGATGATTTTGCTGGTTAGGTGATCATTGTTACCGAAATTTCGATAATCGCGAATACATCAGAAACAGGAACTTACAACGTAGAAGGAACAAATGTCGGTATGTGTTCTACCCTCGGAATCACAAACTGTTAGAGATGTTTGACCAGCAGAGCACATATCTTCACAGCATACACCCGAATAGTCGACTTCCAATGTTGTATTTAATCTGGAAGAATCAGACAATCAAAACCGATGATGAATTGACATCCCAAGTTACTTATGGAAAAATTAAAGTGAACAGGTTACTTTTTCTGCTAGGATTCAAACTACGATTAACAATGTTTTTAATAAATTTTTAATCCAATGACTAAGCACCTATGATTTCATTCTACCGTTTTGGAACACAAACTACCGTTTTCAACCACAAACCGATTTGAACATGAATGATCGTTTGATTTTTTAATCTCGAAGTATTACTGTCTTGAAGTTCACTAGTTATAATAACAGCTCTTTGGTCCATATTCACCGTCATCAATAAAAGTATCCAGTAATGAAAATTAGGATCAGTGTAACCATTTTTAAAGATAACTGTAGAAAGATTTTATGAAAACTCTTACTGATTTTTATGATAGCATTTTGAGTTCAAAAAAGTGCAGAAGTTGGCATGAGTCTGTCCTTTCTTGTCACAAACTGGATTCCATTCTGTAGGACAAGGTGCTGTACAGGAACATCTGAAGGAGACATAAGGGTTTTAACGGGTAATGAGCTAAGGTTCAGATAGTTGTGTAAATATGCTTTAATATCTCAGCCCTCAAGCCCCTTTTCATTTTTCACTCTACAGTAACCTGGTTCTGTGTTTAAAGATAATAAATACTGTGAAACCAACTTTTCTTGACTGGAATCCATTGAGATATGATTTTTGAATAGTTTGAACTCAATGCATTGTCTCTCTTCAAATTCGCATACGGTTTGATACATCTGCAGATTTCACTTTTTCTGTTTACGTTTTTCAAACCCAATTCAATGGTTCACCTGTCCTTCTGCGCATACAGGTTGCTCGAACATGTTACAGTATCTTGCCGAACAACACGATCCCTCGTAGAGAAGTGCCAAATCTGGAATGAGCTTTGTTTTATTTTATTTTCAGATCCATCATTTGTTTTTGTATAGAGTGTTTATTGGCGTTTTTCGAGATACATATCATAAACCAGTTGCAATTCGATGCTAGAAACTATAGTTGCCTCATTTTGTGACTACACTGAATCATTTTTTGTTTTATGCCGTTGATACATATATCTTGTTCTTGATGTTGCTTTTGGTGAATCTAATGAAAGGATTAAGAAAAGAAGCATGTAAACGGAAGCTTAGGAAAAAAGCGCTCTTTGGATTTAACTGACCTTTCTTAGTTTCCTGTGCACATTGAAAGATACACATGTTGGAATACGTGTATTGATACGGTCCGTCCCTTACGCAAACTGGATCAATTTCCGGTACGCAAGTACATGTTGAATTAGGTTCTCTCCGGTATGGAAATGCAATTCTCGTTCTGGAATAACGTTGCTAATCTTGTCTAAAATTAAATCAGTGTTCGTTGGCATTGATGTTTGTGACGGATACCCTTAGTTACGTTCTCCATTTTTAGACAGATCAGCTTTAAGGGACTTGATTGTGATTGTGTTTTGTGATATAACATGTCTGACAAGTACACTTGCCAAAGATCTTGTTATGTCTATACGAGTCCAAACACTCATCAGAAAGGATCAACTTTTGATGGATGTGAATATATTTTCGGATGATGAATCCTCAGTGATGTGATGTGCTCATTCGGCTTGGGATTCCCCAGTTACTGTAACTTCAGCTTGTAACTAGTATGAGGAAATGCTTCACTTGTAGTTTTTCAATTTTGCAAAAATATAATATTTGTAACCCGAATACCTCGAAAATGTTTCTGTTCAAAATTACAAAAACAAAAAAGAAAATTTTCTTCTTCCACCCACTACTAGATTATCTTTACACCGCAGGCTCTCATTATGTGAATGAGGAAATGAGTCAAACTTTTTTGTTTTTCTGTAACTAGAAAAAAACAACAAAAATGATATGAAGACGTCTGAACGGAGATCAACTCACTGTGCAATTTGAATAGCGTAAAGACAGAAAATAACAGTTATCCGCAATGCCATATTTAGGTTGGATATATGGGGGAAACAAAAGAAGACGAGTGTCACCGAAGAGCCCTACTTTTCTTCCTTGTGACTTTTCTCCTTGTTTTCCCGGGAGAAGAGGGGGCGGTGTGTGTGGGCGCAAATAACGTGAACTCGCGTTCGCGGGAGGATATACTGTTTCTGTTCAATTCTTGTGTCTTTCATCGTCATTTGCATACAAGCTGCGTTAGGTTTCAAGAGGGTCTGGTCCAAAACTTGATGAATGCGAACGCGCACTGCGAGCGCGAATATACTTGTTGATATTCTCATTAGGCACTTATCTCAAAGCATGACCGAGCAAATATTTCGAGAGCGACATTTTATGGAAATGTTGTATCAGAGTGGAGGATCGTCATTCGAAATCACGACTTGCGATCGGTTTGAGAACATGATTCCTTGGAAGAATTCAAATGCAGTTGTTGGGAAGGAGAAAAATAATCAACGTGGGAATAAAGACACTTGCCAATGACCTGTTTCAATTATACGTGAGAAAGGGATACTGTAGCTACAATACCCTACTTCATACAATGATAAGAGTGTTAATGACCCACTTCTCTGGTGTATCGTGAGAATCCGCAGACAGAAAAACTCCCAAAATTCATTACTCATTCATATTATTTGACGTCTTTTGTACATAACTGCTTTTGAATTCAATAAAAAGAAGATTTTACCAATCAGAATTACCTTGTTGTATTTCACTGATCAGTGTCAGAAAATTTTAAAAAATCTCAATGACCAAAGTTTTGGACAGGTATCAAATTAAATTTGGTGTGAATTATTTGTTTGTCGTCGGTGTGGCCTACAAAAGGCTCAATAGCATCACGTTTGTTCCCTTCTTGAAAGAAAAACATGGTCGGATCAGAGTTTCAGTTATAAACAATAGCATGACAAATATTCACGAATCATTGAGAAT
The DNA here is from genome assembly GCA_002259235.3 of Caenorhabditis latens. Classification (NCBI taxonomy): domain Eukaryota; kingdom Metazoa; phylum Nematoda; class Chromadorea; order Rhabditida; family Rhabditidae; genus Caenorhabditis; species Caenorhabditis latens. Next base: position 12,858,248 of record CM056097.1, on the reverse strand, counting down.
TCATCGATCGGTTCAAAGTATTCAGAGTCCGCCTAATAATTAGTAGCACATTCACCATGACGTTGTCAAGAATTGAAACATCAGTCTTCAATAATTACATCTCTTTTCGTAATTTGTCTCCAAGAACTTTAGAATTTTTTCTTGTTCCCAGAAGTTCAAATATCACTGAATTAGCGCACGAATAGAGTGGTGCAAAGTTTCGAAAGGCACTATCAACTACCGCATTTTGACACATCATGTTACCAGTCTGACGTTTAGTCTTAGGTACAATTCAATCAACAGGCTCTCAATATGATTAGGTTGCAAAAAGTGCGGAGGAAGATAATGACGGCCAAGCTTGATGCGTGCAGATCTGAAACTTCCTGCTTGTCCAGATTTTTAGACCTCGAGAGTAATTTCCCTTGGACAATCGAAAGTATAGAACTCGACTTTCTTTACAAGACATCAAAGGTTTACGATATATTGTACTGTCTAGTTTATGCGTGTTCGGTGACTTAAAAATCGAATTAGTCTTTCCTGTGACCGCCACTTTCGAACAGCAAAGTTTTTGTTGGTATCCGCTATAAAAAGAATATGTGTTTGTTGTGTTTTCCCTTTTGCAACATATGTTCCTTGTAGAAACCAGACAATTCGATCATTAAATAAAAACCACTTTTGATTGGAGGTACTTTTGTATGACAACTTAGTGATGAAATTGACCGTTCGGTACCTTTTTCATCAACAAGGAACTAACTTTCGATTTCTTGAGATCATCTCATTATGGTATCAAAAAACCCAATTTTCCCGGTAAAACAGTGATTTTCGATTTTGATGTTCAAGAACTAACCCATGTGAGGGTGTCTTCAATTATAATGAGAAAAGCGAAATTCGAAATGAGATGAAAAGGAAAAATTATGTTTTTGTTTTTCGAGAACGATACGATTCTGAGAAATCTTCCTTCTTCATTCATGAGAAAAATATATCTTCTGTGACAACAAAATGAGATATACTGTAAGAATGTACATTTCCTACTTTGATTTTGCAACATTTCATTACACTTATATTATTCAAATTTTATGAACTTCATCACAACATTTCCAGACAACAACAATTAAGGAATGAAAACATTTACACTTTTGATTGGCTCCACTCGATTATATCTTATAATGTTAACACCGTAGTTTGTGTGCAATTCATACTGAGACAGACTTCTATATCCACGTGAAACAGACAAGATTGTTGCTGAACAGCTCTCATTCTTGGAAATGGGCGCAGATTAGCGAAAAGGTTTCCTTAATGTTCGAAAAAAGTTTTCAAGACTATTCGCAAAATTGCGGTTATAATCCCGAGTTTATTGTCTCGGAGCTCTTAGACTGAGACATTGACCCGAATGGTCATAGTGCACAATATCTGATTTGTGATCCATGGTATAGGTGTACTGGGTAGCGAAAATCAAAGTATCAAGAATGACAAAACCAAGTGTCTACAAACCACGGAACTGGATTCAAGGATGTGTGGATTTGCAGAAACATTTAGTTCAGAGACTAGTTTTAAAATGATATATTTAAAAGAAGATTTCATGATGACGTGATTGGATACAAAATTTGACACGGAATATCTCACTAAGTTTCGACATCCCGCATCTCAAATCAGGAAAGCGCACTGGTCAATTCACAAAACATAATTTGCGGAACACCGTTTGTTTCGATGATCCTTTTTCTCACAACTTTCTCCCGAACACCTTGCAACATATGCAGGGAAAGACCCCCCAAGCTACAAAGGCACATCGGTTTGATTCTAATGTACGTGACAAATCATACGATAATCTAACTTCTCCATATCGAATCCTTACACTTTAACAATAACCAGGAAAAGTCATCATTGGAAAAAATGGTGAAACACAACATAAAAATCATCGGGAACATGAAGCATTAATCCGTTAAGGATATTATTTTTTGATTGTTATCTATCAAATTTATTTTCATTCAGAAATGGGTTTTGATGAAGAACTTGAAGAACTTGTTGTGTACTCCCAGATCAAAATGCTGATGACTAAATCAAACGTTCTCTTTTTATCTGATCTGGAAATGAGTCAAATGGATACAGTAGTCGGGAGAATCAGAGAAAACGGCATCACAGATCAGAAGTGTAAATATTGTATCCGCATATCTAATCACACAAAATTGCGCTAGTGAAATTTCAAAACTAGAATATGAGATATGATTTAAATCTTCATCTTTTAACACAATATTCTTAGCGTGAGCAGTGGAACAGTCTCCCAGTCAACCTTTCGCCAATTCTTTCGGTTTTGAAGGGAGTACAGTTCGGTTTCTAATATTTTTCTGCACGTCATCAACTTTACGTCATCAGTGTTACGGTATAGTTCTTGAACAATCCGGAGAAAAAAGGAAGCTTCTTTCAATTTTACGCATTTTCACTTGCTGCTACACTGAACTCTAAATTGGTACTGTTTGAAGTGACCGGCAGTCTTCCGCCGCACTTGACGTCACACAACAAATTAGCAATTGCACTGACTGTTTTTTTTCATCCTGATCACGCTTACGGTGTTGACAGTCAGATGGTACTGTAGTCGTTTTTTTCTCAAAACCGCTCAATGAAGTGTGATCGACACCAGAAACAAAAATGGAATCAGAATCCATGAACGTCATCGCAAAACGACTAGACCATCGGTTTGTAATCAGTCTCTACAAATTGTTCACTCCTAATACAGTTCTTTGTTGCATCACCTGAAACGGGATCTGGGCTTAGCTCATTATAAAAACCATCAAAAGTACACGCCCATGTATATATAAATCCGATCCAATTGTACTGCCGTTTGCAAACTGTTTATTTGTCGTTCTGCCGAGGAAGTTCTAATCCTGAATTCACTTTCATCTAATTCAAGTTCTCTCCTCATCCGAGTAGAAACTACACGGACACAGTAGTTCACGTCATTTCGTTTTCTTCAATTTTGTAGGGCTCAATGAAACTTTAATTTCAACTGATGGCAACAGTGTCTGATTTGAGAAAACGAACATCAGTTGCCAAATGTGATGCATGGTGTTTAGGCATGTGTTAAACTCATTAGTGCTATGGAATTGTCTTGAAACGCCGCCTCTTGTAGTCTCCAAGAGCACAGCCGTTGTCCTGTGAAAGCTCAAGTTTTGAACGAAACACAGTTGACACCCCCCTTTTCCTTCACTGGGTTCATGTAGACTCCGCCCCCTTGGCTGCTCTCAAACAATTCTGCAGAAAGATAATTAGAATCAGAGAGCGGTATCAGAAAAAACGGTCCGCCCCGCCTCCACCACCTTTATAAGCTCGTCCAAGAGGAGAACGCCCCTTGTTCAGCCATAGCTTTCCTGCACTCTTCTCAGTGTTGTCTTACTTTCTACAAATTGTCTTTTAAGTTTCTCACCTTTGGTATCCAGCAATCAACGTGTTCGATTTACAACTGCAATGGAGAACAACAACGGGATGGTACTGAACTCGGAGAACTGTCGCTACAAGCAACATGCAGGGAATAAGATTTTCATCGTAAGTGATACCTCACTCTATATTCATAATATGCTTCAAGCCATCTATGTTTTTGTTTATCAGTATGCGCTTATATGACTAGACATTTTCTGCATTACAGTAGAATTCTCGTTCCGGTTTGATGAAACTTCCTATTTCCATCGTGTCATTCTTCTTCTCCTGTTCTTTCATCTATAACTAAACTTGATAGGTTATCTGAAAGTGATTGTGTTAAGTGTTCTGGTCAGCTGTTAATTGCTGTCATTCCTAGTTTGACTAGAAAGAAGAGAACAAGGCGTTGGCCTTTCAAATTCGATTTGAAACTAATTTCTACTCTGCCGTTCGGAAATTGATACGTTAAGCGTTCTAAAAGCCAAGTGTTTATTATAGGATTAGTTTTAAGAGATTAGATTATCTTCCGTGTTGCTGTAAAGAGATTAACGCATACGTGACTTTTGAAACATTATAAAATTGAATTGAAACTACAGTTTCCTTTTTCAGAATGCCGAAAACCGTGTTTTGTCAGTAAACAATGGAAACATCCGGGAGCACGAGTACATTAGCAAGAGTAAGAAATTACGAATAATTGAAAACATTTTCAATTATAATATTTCTAGAATTTGATGGCCAGATGTATCCAATCGGAAACCACGGTCTTCATGCTAACTGGCTCTTCAATGCTGTTGGTCTGGCTGAATTTCAACAAAGCATCAGTCGACTCGACTGCAGCCAATTGGGATCGGATGGTTTCGTTTCTCAAATCATGCGTGTTTCTATCGAATTCAAAAACAAGAAGAGACAAAAGGTATGTCAGGTCTACCGCAACATCAAAAAGTTTATTTTGTTTCAGTATATTGTCAAAATGCCAGAGACCACTAACATCAAAGCAGCTCTAGAGAAAACCCTTAAAATAAAAATGGCAGAGGGAGCTGATGATCGGTTCATTGGCGGACTTGTAACGTTCTATAACAGAGAATGCGATTTCTACGGAATGGAGAGAATCAACGGAATCAGAGTTCCAGATTTTTTCTATTCGCAAAAAATGGTTAGTTTTGATTGTTGTCTAATTCCATTCAAAGAATTACTTTTCAGATGCCTGGAAAGCAAGTTGGAGCCATTGTGATGGAAGATCTTGAGGGAATGGTCAGTGTACCATACTATGAGTCACTAAATTTGCCGCAACTCTTTTCAATTGCATCCCAATTGGTCAATCTTCATGTGTTCTCAGTTGATTTGCCAGTGGAGTGGAAGAAGAAGTTCTCATTCCCAATGGAATTCATCAATACTGTTGCCAACATGCATCAAGTTGTCAAAACTTATGTCGATCGTAATCCAGAATTAAAGGAAACATTCTCACGAGTTGAGAAGATGTACCATTCCAGAGAACTTTTTGTCTTCCTCCATCGCGACTCGCACAAAGCACTCGGTCAGTGATTAATTTTCAGTTTCGGAATAATAAACCGTATTATTTCAGGACTTGACGATTTCCTCTGTCACGGAGACTTGTGGTTCTACAACATGCTGTGGAAGTCTACAGGAACTGGAAGTGAGAATGCATCCAACCAGCTTGGAGCCATCATTGACTGGCAAAACTTGCACACTGGAAGCATTGCTGAGGACTTCGGTCACATGCTTACTTTCTGCTGCGATACAACAACTAGAAGACTTGCCGAACAGGAGTTCCTTCCAGTTTACTACGAGCTGTTGAAAACCAAGACTGAGGAAGCTGGAAAGACACTCAATGTCACTTTGAGTCAGTTCCGCAGAGCATACCGTCGCAACTTCATTGCTCACGCTCTTCATCTTCCATTCATCACCTCTATCATGCTCTGTGTGCAACCAGCCGAAGATGAGATCACTCAGTACAACAGAAACAAGGTATACTCTACATAACCAATTAGCATTGATTAATTTCAACTAATTTTCAGCAACTCCTTGACAAAGTCATTGGCGCCTGGGAGGATGCCCTCGATGCTCTTCACGAGGAGTTCCCGTTGTTCGATTTCTAACTCTTTTGCAGAGTTCACTTATTTATTCTTGTTCATGCGTATTTGTTTTTTCAATCAACTAGATGTCGTTTGAATCGATACTCATTTCATGCACGCTAACATTGTATTCAACTTCTAAAAATCTATGGCGTCCAACTTATTTTTCATCAGAGCCGATCTCGGTGTTAAGCAATTTTATTTTTGTCTCCTTGTCCCGTTCTCATTTGCCCCCATTCGAGTTTTTCTTTTTACATGTGTTTTCATTTTAATCATGTTCCAATAATTCATTCAAATTTCTCGAGTTTCAAATGCATTACTTTCAAAAAGAATAAATTATTTTTAAATTCGTCTCTATACTCAACAAGGAAATGTTTAAACGATTACTCATAACCATTGTTTACGAGAGAAGAAAACATTAACCATAACACAACCTCTACCAAGTCCAATTCTAAAGAAAATGAACAGAGCAACATGTTCTAGATTTTAGCTGTTTGATTCTTAATCATAAGGTTTCAAAATGAAAACGTTGCCTTCTGCAAAGAAATGATGATAGTGAAAATCCATTTGTTGAAATAAAGGATTATTTTAAGACAACTCCTGGAATTGAATAGAAGAATGATGTTATCTTAGGAAGCACAACGAAAGGATTTGGTGTTTTTCTGTTTAGTGCATTATTAATTTTTTGAGCTTTAGCTTATCAATGCTTGTTTTTATCCTTCAGCACGGAAGTAATCTATCTTCGGATTAGGCTTTTGGAATGGTCATATTCGAAGGGCAAAAGCACATCACTAGAACAAGGGTTGTGACAAAGGAAAAATGTAAGAAACGTACAGGTACAAATAGATCAATCTGCAAACCAAAGAACCAAAGTTTTACCGCCTCTTATCTACAGAAAAATCAAGTTTGGGATCGTCGAACAATGTCAAAAGAAAAAAATCTCGAGGTATTTTCATATAAAAAGAATAAGATAAGATCAAATTCCGATTCATTCTTACATTTTGAGTGTTTTGATGTTTGAAACAACAATAGTTCTTTGAATTGTGGTTATTGAAAGCTTACTCACTGTTTCCGTCAGCAGTTTTATCCGGAAAAAGGATTTGCAACTGAACTGTATCGACGTGAACAATCTCATTGTTAGTGAACACTCTGTAACTTTAAATTCACGTCAAAAAACTATACTTTAGTTCTCCAAAAGTTTATTTTTCCGATATTTTGACAGAACGATCTACTTTTTTCATTTAAAAGAAAAAAACGTTTGGGAAAACACTTGAAAAAGGGAAAAATGATAGAAACCACAAAAAACTGGTCACTAACATCCACCCACTGTTTCTGAAATGCTTTTCAAAACTTCTTCAGCCGCCCCTTCAGCACTTTTGAAAAACAAGTATTACAAATCCAATAAAACGTCGAGAAACAACATGTTACACTTGGCCACTTCTTCAAACATTGCATACCAATTCACTGTCCAATGCTTCGATTATCTTTCTCAACTTACATGGAATGTATTTTGACTGCCCCCTCTAAAGTACCGACTTTTTTTGCTCATTCGATGAGTTTCCCCGAGACAAAATGACCCATAATGGGTTTTCCTGTGACGTGACCAGGTTTTTGAAAAATTGAGATTTTTCGAAAAATGAGATTTTTTCGAAATTTTTTATTAATCATTTTTTTTGACTATTTTCCCGGTTTGCACAAAAAATAAGATTTGCACATAGTTGTAGCAAATTTTATGTAGTTTTAAGCAAAAATATAAAAAATTCAAAAAAAAATTTTTGGACCCGAAAAACGTGAAAATGTGACACCCTCCAAAAAAAAAATTTTTTTTTCGAGCGGGGCAGAGGTGACATATATGTGATAAAATAGTACAACTTATCTGGATCATTTTTCTATATAGCACTATAGTCGTTCCCTGGCGAAAATTGAGGAAAAAGTTGCTCTGAAAATTTTCATTTTTCGAAAAAATGTGTCATATCGGATATGAGTTCCTAATAAAATTTAAAAAGAATAAACATTTTCAGATTACGTTCCACCATTTTCATAGAAAAAAGTTTATCCCTGATGACGTCTCTTATCATAACACTCGTTCAAATATTGCAAGTTTTCTCATGTGGTAAGAGTTCAATTGATCATAACTCCTCTAAAACCAAAGCAAACTAGCTCAAAAACACAGAACGATCTAAAAATGAATATTTCTTTCCAAAAAATCATATATGGGCTGTTTTTAGAAAAAATTTTTTTTCGATTTTTGATAAGGGGGACCACATGAAATTTTTTCCAGAAACTTAAAAAACATTTTTTTCGAGAAAGAGTAAAATTAATTGTTTTTAGTATGTTTTCAGGTTTATAATCCAGTTTTGAGTTGTTTTTCGAAAAAATTTTTTTCAGTTTCTGGAAAAAATTTCATGTGGTCCCCCTTATCAAAAATCGAAAATTTCTTTTTTCTAAAAACAGCCCATATATGATTTTTTGGAAAGAAATATTTATTTTTAGATTGTTCTGTGCTTTTGAGCTAGTTTGCTTTGGTTTTAGAGAAGTTATGATGAATTGAACTCTTACCACATGAGAAAACTTGCAATATTTGAACGAGTGTTATGATAAGAGACGTCAACAGTGATGAACTTTTTTCTATGAAAATGGCGGAACGTAATTTGAAAATGTTTATTCTTTTCAAATTTTATTAGGAGCTTAGTCAATGTTAGAAATTCGAACTCATATCCGATATGACACATTTTTTCGAAAAATGAAAATTTTCAGAGCAACTTTTTCCTCAATTTTCGCCTGGGAACGACTATAGTGCTATATAGAAAAATAATCCAGATAAGTTGTACTATTTTACCACATATATGTCACCTCTGCCCCGCTCGAAAAAAAATTTTTTTTTTTGGAGGGTGTCACATTTTCACGTTTTTCGGGTCCAAAAAATTATTTTTTCGAAACTTTTATATTTTTGCTTAAAACTACATAAAATTTGCTACAACTATGTGCAAATCTTATTTTTTCTGCAAACCGGGAAAATAGTCAAAAAAAATGATTAATAAAAAATTTCGAAAAAATCTCATTTTTCGAAAAATTTCAATTTTTCAAAAACCAGGTCACGTCACAGGAAAACCCATTATGGGTCATTTCGTCTCGGGGAAACTCATCAAATGAGCAAAAAAAATCGGTACTCTAGGGGGGGCAGTCAAAATACATTCCATGTTAGACAGTCACCATATCTCGTATACCAAACTATCAATCTGTCTGTCCTCCATAGTCCTGGCCCCAGTAGAACAGACACGATCAGCGAGGTCATCCGTGCGGTGACACATTTCTTTAGGTGTACGCTCACACATTCACGCATACACACGCTCCGCTCACTTACTGTCTACTCGTTTGTACGCGCGCGCGGACGGCCTTGGATCATTCCACTCATTATCCTCCTTTCCCGTTGCCCCCGTTCTTCTTACTCGTACTCATAAAAGGTTTTCTATCCGTCGACCATCATTTTCGTCATTTTACACAGTTTCTGTGTCTGTCTTCTGTTGATCAAATATTTCGCCACGTTTCCTTTTGATTTGGTGTTGCAAAACACAATTTGTTTAAAGTTTTCAGATGTCTGCAGTTCTGTGGAGTGCTCTACAGTTTGCTGTTGTCTCTTACGGGTGTGTCCGTGTGCTCAAGTTTCTCTACATCATATGCAAAAGTATTCTTGTTCATTTCATCACACCAAAGCACGATTTGGAGTATTTGAAGGACACCTGGACTGGTAAGAAACTTGGATTCAAAACAAAAATATGCCTGATTGTGACCTTGCAACATTTTTGTGACTATTTTTGTGATCATTCGTTGATTCTGGGAAAGTACTCTGTAGCCAAATGTGCTTGTACTTTGAAAATTAGTACTCGATCACAAATGAAACATTTACGTCGTAAAATAATATTTTTGCCCAAACCCAAAATAATATGTTTCAGTAATCACTGGAGGAACCGATGGTATTGGAAGAGCTTACATCGAGGAGTTGTGCAAGGAAAGAGGAATCAGAAAGTTCTACTTGATCGGACGCAATATTAACAAATTGAACAATACTCGGAAAGAGTTGGAAGAAAGATATGGATGCGAAGTGAAGACTCATGTTCATGATTTTGAAAAGGATGACTTGTCTGCTCTGCCGAAGGACCTCTCCACTTTGGACATCGGAATTTTGAGTGAGAATTATTCCTAAAAACTAATTCAAACGACAAAGTTTCAGTCAACTGTGCTGGAATCGCGCCACACATTATCGGAACTTTGACAGAGTTGCCGGAAGGATTGGCTTCCACTATTCTTCGTGTCAATTTGATGTCTTCTGTGAAGGTAAGTATCACCGGTTCTACGAAAGGATAAACATTAATACTTCAGATGACCGAGATTGTGTTGCCAAACATGGTTAAGAAGAAACAGGGAATCATTGTCAACATCTCATCAATGACGGTAAGACATTAAAAAAAATTTCTGTTGAATAACTTTATTCTTGTTTCAGGGTTGGAGACCACTACCGTATCTCAGCTCATATCCCGCTAGCAAAGCTGCTCTCTCCTTCTTCTCTGATTCACTTTCTGATGAGTACCGTAGAACCGGAATTCGCGTTCAAGTAAGTGAATTTTTCATACATTTTGATTTGACGATGAACAATCGTGTCTTATCAGATTTGAAAAGGGCGTTCATACATCCGTGAAGCTATTCGTAGTATTCATCTGTCAATTTTCAGTGTCTTATCCCAATGCTCGTTGCCACGAAAGTTGCTTCCTACGAAGCCGAAGAGGCCAACAACATCTTCGTGGTCACTCCTGAAAACTTTGCAAAACAAGCCGTCAGAATCATCGGAACCACTTGGGAAATCACCACTGGATGTGTGCAACACGATATTCAGGTACGGGGAGAGGCGTTTTGACTGAAAACAGTTTTATGCAAATTTTCATCGTCCCAATTTTCAAATCCTTATTTCAGGTCGCTCTCGGAACGCTTTTCTCCTTCTGGTTCTTCAAAGTCATGTTCGTTCCTGTTGTGATGCTCGGAGTCCACAAGCATCGTGTTGCCTCTTATCAAGCCAAAAATTCAAAGAAAAGCGAGTAGTTCAGTTATCATTTCATATTTATATTCTATTTTTATTTTGTTGAGTGATCTTGATTTTTTGCATGATATGAAGTTTTTATTCAGATGTTTTATTATCTTCTTATTTTTCCATTGACTTTTATTGACAATGCCAAATCACTTTCTTCAACAGAAAAAACCGATGAAATCTGCATACTTTTTTATGAATTGGAGATAAAGGTGTTAATAAGAGAGAGCTTATCGTTTCTCATGAATAGGAAAATGAGTTATTTAGTTTCTAGCTTCAATCTACTGCTTGATACCGACACAACGCTTGTTTTAATTTTTTCATGGAGCCTTGTAGCAGGTTCTCTCTTTTCTTCGTCGTCGTCGTCTCTCTTCTCAATGGTTGTACTATCTTCTTCTCTTCTTCGTCACGAAGGAACTGTTTTTCTCTGCCTCTCATACTGTGAATCATTGACGCCTCTCACTTTGCTACATACTCTTTTTCTTTCTCTATTTCTTGCTGGTAGCATTGATTTACACATTCTATCTATCTAGCAACGAGCCGTTTCCTTTTTGTTTTTAGTCATTCGCATGCGAATATCAAGAACTTTGAAATGGTGAGTTTCTTATTATTAAGATCAATATAATTATATAATTTTTCAGGGTGATCAGACACACGATCCGGACGCACGATATCTCACATATCTTTTAGTGGACTTCAAAAGAGATACCGGCCTCAGTTTCTCCAATTTTGATTATGTGAAGTTTCATAGAATTGCGAATTTTCTGAACCCTCAAGCCGACGTCCGCGGAGATGACTGTAAGTCACTTTTTCATGCTTGAATTTTCAACATATAAGTTTTGCACAGAAATTCTATGACACGTATCACGAGGAATTCACGGGATCGAATAATAATGTGTTGGTAAATGAAGAAAACGAACGTGATAGAAACAGTGGAGAATACATGCACGTGGATGTTACTGACGATCAAGGAGAATACCAATCACACGCGTACTCGGAAACTGAGCCGCATATTCTGCAAGATTCGATGGAAACGGGTTCGAACGAGATGAGTATGCATATGCAAAATGTGGACTTCACGGATCAAAATAATGGAATAGATTATGGAGCATCTTTAAAAAATGGAAGTTTCTCGAGTGAACAACTTCGAATGGACCATTGGAGTTTGGCAATTGATACTGAAAATCACAAAAAAGTGAAGTGTTCACTGATAAATTGGGAAAACTCATCGATTGGCAGCAGATATGCGGACTTGAACAACATCATACCAGAGGCTCCATTATCAGTAACTGTCATCAGTGATGAAGATGACTTCAGCCAACAAGAATCATGCTCAGATAGCTCACCGATAGAACAAGAGTCGCCTTCCTTTCAAGATTCGAATTCTTATGCTTCATCCTCAGTGGCTCCAGCTCTGCATTGCAATAGTTTTGGAAACATAGAGATAACAAACAAAAATCAGTCAAATTCTTCATATTCAAAGTATTTTCTGGGCTTTGAAGTAGATAAGATTGATGAAAAGAACATTGCCACTCTGAAAAACATTCATGGATATTCCAAATACCCATGCATCGTGTGCTGTGAAAAAGGAAGAGACATGCGACAAGTAACGGGTTATAACGCTTACATAATGATTTATGCTTGCATCAAAAAAGGATATTATTTGCAAGAAAAAGGAAAGGAGATTTCTCGTTTGAACAAGTTTTATTCCTGTAGATATCATTTGGATGATCTGGTGAGTTTTACTTGAGTATTCATGAAGATGCAAGAAACTAGTTTTCAGTATAACAGCGTTTGCAAGTATATGGGCATAGTGAATCCCATCACCGATATTCATGCCAGAAACAAAACCGTTGTGGATGCTCTTCCCCTTATCAAAGAAATCAAAAGCAGTCGAGAAACCATAGAAATGAATATTAATCTTGGAAGTTTTGTAGCGCTTGTTAAAAAGTTCTGTGAAACATACAAACGAAATTACGACGTTTATACCGTAAAACCTGTAATAGAAGCGCCCCCTTTATTAAAGGCGCTCCTCTAATAAAGCCGCACCTTCATAATAAAAAATTTTAAAAACCATAGTTTTTCGTTTAAAGTTCTGCAAATTTTGAAGTAATTGTGTAATTTTGTCAAAAAACTGTTGGATTGCTTGAAAATTAATAACTTTCAAGTTTAAAAAATAGCCAAACGGACAGATTGAAACATAGAGGCGCACTTTAACAAGAAGTTTTAAATATCGCGCATGCGCCTCTATTACAGTTTTCACGGTTACATATGTAGTTCATAGCTGAACGTTTGTTTTATTTTTCTGCTGCCAAAAAAGATAAATATCATAAATTATTATGCATCTCACAATTGTTCAATGACGGTTTAAGTTTCATTTTATATGTTCCCATTTCTTGCATTTCTATTTTCAATGAATAAATATATTGAAACAAATATATTGGTTTGTAAAAAGGCCCGTGTGAGTCAAAAAGATCACGTCATGTTCTACTTTGTACAATTGTATTCGGCCAAAGAAAAAATCATCCCTGTATCGATAAGGCTCACGTTTGCTTAGTCAGCTCCCTTTCGCGTATTGGTGAACATGAATCACATGTGGTTTGCGAGTTGTTTCACCGCACGAAATGCGTCTTTTAAATGCGAAGAATTGTTGCGAAACATACCAATTTTCTTCTTATTTTCTCGATTTTTGACTACTTGTTCGAACTTGTTTTTCCCATCACTTCCCCCGCACACTTATCGATTTTTCCGGCTAATAATAAAATAAGCGGTCGATGAGCGAGGAGTTTACAGCCGATCCTCTGTTTGCGTGAACCTTCTTTTCTTCTCATTTGTATTTAGAGTTCATTGCAATCGCGTAGTCGCAGAAATCAAAAGACGTTTTGCTGTCGTCGAATGCTCTCCACCCGAGGGTCGGCGGCGAGCCGGCCAGCTTCGTTTTCTATTGACCTCCTCTTTCTCACAACAATAACACTTATTCTCTCTTTTCATCCGGTCTTGAAAAAAAGTGTTTTTTTTTGTTTTTTCTGGCTCCATCGATTGATACATTTGATTGCATAAATTTCGACAGCTCGATAGTCCTTAGTGCAACTGTTCGACGTTTCTTGTTTTGAACTGCGCACGCTCTTAGTAAGACAGAATCCATTTTCTAAGTAGGTAGTTACGCGCGCACTATTCTAGGCCACCTAGTCCGCCGGGTCGGTTCTGTTTGTTACTGACCAATGTCCAATGGCCTTCCGCACATTCATTAGTTCGTCAGTCACTGTCCTCACTCGTGCCCTCTTAGCTAGGCTCGTTTACATTTATTGATTTTGTTCTTAATCCGATCGTGTCAACTGTATATGTTTTTAAAAAGAAAATTTTATTATTTTCCAGAATGTCGGAATTCTCTCAAACCGCCCTGTTCCCATCGTTGCCTCGAACTGCAAGAGGAACCGCTGTCGTGCTTGGTGAGTGTCTAACACCCAGAAATGATCAAGCTAGGCATCATTATTTCAGGAAACACGCCAGCCGGAGACAAAGTTTTATATTGCAATGGAACATCGGTTTACACTGCTCCAGTAAACAGCCTAACGAACACCGAAATCTACACGGAACATTCCCATCAAACCACTGTCGCCAAAACCAGTCCAAGTGGTTACTACTGTGCATCCGGAGATATTCATGGAAACGTCCGTATCTGGGATACCACTCAAACCACCCACATCTTGAAGACTACAATTGCAGTCTTTTCTGGACCTGTGAAAGACATCGCTTGGGATGGTGAAAGCAAGAGAATTGCTGCTGTCGGGGAAGGGAGAGAACGGTTTGGACATGTTTTCCTTTTTGATACTGGAACTTCCAATGGAAACCTTACTGGACAAGCTCGTACCATGAACAGTGTTGATTTCAAACCATCTCGTCCCTTCCGAATCATCTCTGGATCTGATGACAACACCGTGGCTATCTTTGAAGGACCACCTTTCAAGTTCAAGAGTGTAAGTGTTGAAATGTTTCTATCAAAGTGTACTGAAGATGATGTATTTTCATTTTCAGACATTTGGAGACCACACCAAGTTTGTCCATTCTGTCCGCTTCAACCCTGATGGATCATTGTTTGCATCCACTGGCGGTGATGGCACCATCGTATTGTACAATGGAGCCGATGGTGTCAAAGTCGGAGTGTTTGAAGATGATTCTTTGAAGGGGGTCGCCCATTCTGGAAGTGTTTATGGTCTCACCTGGAGCCCAGATGGATCAAGAATCGCTTCTGCGTCTGCTGACAAGACAGTGAAAATCTGGAATGTCTCGACGCTGAAGGTTGAGAAGACTATTGTAATTGGAACAAGAATTGAAGACCAACAACTTGGTATCATCTGGACTAAACAAGCACTTGTCTCAATTTCTGCCAACGGATTCATTAACTTTGTGAACCCTGAACTTGGAAGTGTTGATGAGGTTCGATACGGCCACAACAAAGCGATCACTGCTCTTACAGCCAGTACTGATGGAAGCACTCTATACAGTGCCGATGCAGAAGGACATATCAGTGAGTTTT
Source organism: Caenorhabditis latens (assembly GCA_002259235.3). NCBI lineage: Eukaryota > Metazoa > Nematoda > Chromadorea > Rhabditida > Rhabditidae > Caenorhabditis > Caenorhabditis latens. Next base: position 12,843,151 of record CM056097.1, on the reverse strand, counting down.
TCTTCATTATTCACATGATTTGTATTTTAAATGAAAAATTTCAGCATCCTGGGAGACTGCAACCGGAAAATCGAATCGAATCTTCCCTGAAGTCCATGCAACTATGATCACTGGACTGAAATCCACCTCCAACGGAAACTTGTTCACCGTCAGTTGGGATGATCATTTAAAAATTGTGCCGGCTGGCGGATCTGGAGTTGATTCCAACAAGACTGTCAGCAACAAACTTTCTTCCCAGCCACTTGGACTTGCAGTTTCCTCTGATGGATCTGTTGCAGTGGCAGCTTGTTATAAGCATGTTGCAATTTACTCTCAAGGAAAATTGACGGAAGTTCCAATCAATTTCAACTCCTCCTGTGTTGCATTGTCAAATGATAAACAATTTGTGGCCGTTGGAGGACAAGACTTAAAACTTCATGTATATAAGCTGTCTGGAACTAGCCTCTCTGAAGTTAAAACTATTGTTCACGCTGCTGAAGTCACCGCGGTCGCTTTCTCAAACAATGGAGCGTTCCTTGTGGCCACCGACCAGTCTCGCAAGGTATTTTCAACACTTTTTGATGAATGTATCTTGATTCATGATAATTTCAGGTCATTCCATACACTGTCGCTAACAACTTTGAGGTAGCCCACACTCACTCCTGGACTTTCCACACTGCAAAAGTAGCATGTGTTTCCTGGTCCCCGGACAACGTACGCTTGGCTACAGGCTCTCTGGACAACAGTGTTATTGTATGGAACATGAACAAGCCATCTGATCATCCAATTATCATCAAGGGTAAGATTTATACGGTCAGATCTGTTTTACCACTTTTTTTCTAGGTGCACATGCGATGTCCTCCGTGAACTCTGTCCTCTGGTTGAACGAAACCACAGTCGTCTCTGCTGGACAAGATTCCAATATCAAGTTCTGGAATGTTCCTTTGTAAAAAAAACAAAGTTTGTTTCTAACTACAGCAGTGTGCTCCTCAATTGTAATCTACTTCAATTTCCGATGTTCTAATTATTTTCTCTTTTTTGTTTTACTCACTACCGAGTACTATCATCTCCTTCACAGCCTTAATTACACGCGTAAATAAAAAAACTTGGTGCACATTTTCGAAAATTGTACTTTTTCAGACACATTTCTTTTAGTTACATATGTCATTCAGAAAAATAGCATTCGCGGAAGTTGCGTCAGATAAAGAAATCAATGAGTGACTTGACTTGTAGTTTTCGCGAATGTTTCTGTGTGATGATAATGTCAAAGTCAGAAAAAAGAATACTAATGTAGAAGTTTTATTGCAGTGATTCAAATAAAACGTGTGGGAAAATCTAATAGGCGACGCAGGCAGTTGGGATCTTGACAGCCTCAACGTAGGAAACTGGGAAGTCAGCCAAGTCAAGGATGGTCTGGTCACGAGACTCCTTCATGAAACGACGGGCGTTCTTGCTGTGGCGTGGCATGCAGGTAAAGCGGAGCTTCTTGGAGGTAGTCTTCTCGGATTCGAATCCACGACGGCACTCGGTGACTGGCTCAAGGGAGAAGCAGACGCGGTTGGAGAACTCCTTGATGAGGGTCTTCTCAACAGACTCTGAAATTAGTTATTGTTAGATAAAAGTGAGGAAGAAGTTAGAACATACTGTTCTCGGATTCCTCGTCATCTTCGTTGCTCTCGTATAGAGACTCTTGTCTCTTCTCTTCTCTGTTCCACTTGTTTCTGTAGTTCTTCTTCTCGGAAAGACGGTCATTCTCAACTTCGCACTCCTGAAATAAATTTTTTTCACATTAAAACAATGTTATTCAGTACAAACCTCGTCCTTGAGAAGGTAGGAGCGGTGGAATTCCTCAACATCTTCAGTCTCGTAGTTGTCAGCGGTCATGAATTCGTTGTCGTTCTCTCCGTCATTGTTTCCGCAGAGTCCGCAGAGTTGGCTCTTAGAAACAACAGATGGAACGTTGGTCTTGATGGTGTATCCGTCGAAACGGACTTCTCCTTGTGAAAGACGGATGACAATCAGGTTGTCTCCGAGAACTTCGATTCTGAAACGAAAATAATGAGTTTACGAAGGAGTGCACTTTTAACTCACTCGTATTGCTCAAATTCAGATTGTTGGATCTTCTTTCCGTCAACCTTGACGACGAATTCCTCATCAGTCTTCTTGATAACAAGTTCTTCCTCACGACGAACAACCTTGACGATGAGTTCATCAGAGTTCTTGTTCATCTTCTTGGAGAGAACAGCAAAAGTTGGTTGCTCAGAGCAGTCCTTGGCAACAAGGGAGAAGCAGGTAGTGAGTGGGGCACGGTAGATGACGTTGTCAAAGGTGGAGACCTCGGATTGATCAACCTTGCAGGAAGCTCCGGTCTTTTCCCAGACTTGTTGGTACATGGCACGACGAGCGATGGTTGGAAGGAAGACACGTGGGATACGGACATTCTTGAGTTCGACTTGTTGTTGTGGAGTTTGGATGGTCATGTTGATGTATTGGCGGGAAAGTGGCTCAACGGTGAGTTGGAGAACAGCACGACGTTCCTCATTCTCGACACGCTTCTCGGAAACAGTCCAGAAGTTGTAAGCCTTGATGAGGTCGAAGAGACGGGAGAAAGTGTGTTCAGCCTCTTGGGTCAGCTTGTACTCGGAGACAACATTGATCTGGTTAAGACGGGCAGCCTTGATCAAAAGTTCGTATTCTGGGATTCCGTTGAACTCGCGTTCCATGTTGCGGACGTATTTCTTCTGTTCCTTGGATTGTTCAAGTTGAGCATTGACAGTGATCTCGCTCTTCTTGGATGATCCCCACTTGGCGTTGAGAGCAAGTTGAACCTCACGGTGTGGTTGCTCACGGAGTTGACGGAGGGAAGATGGCATTTGTGGGCGGACAGCAAGAAGTTCGGTGTGAAGAGTCCATTCCTTGGTCTCCTCGGCAACTGGGGAACGACGGCAGTCCATCTCAATCTTGCACATGCGGACGTATTGATCGAAGACAGTGCGGAGTTCGTGGTTCCAGTACATTTGTTGTGGAGCCTCAAATTTCATGGAGATGAGGTTCTTGTATCCTTGTTCAGATTGAATTTCGCGGATCATCTTGTTGAAGTGTTGACGGCGGTTCTCAGATTCATTGTTCTCCATATCGAATTCTTTCTCAAAGGTTTTGTCGAATTTGATCTCAGAAAGATCAGTCTTCTCCAAGTTTCCGATGGTGAAACGAGCGACAAATTCAGCTGGACGGTTCTTGTTCTCAAGAGTGTATTCGAAGTCTTGCTCGGTCATAAGAACCTTTGGAAGAGACCATTGAGAGAGAATGTTTCCTTGGACGTTGATCTTGAGTCCAAGAATTTCGTATTCACGGTTGATCTCTTCGGAAGCCAATTGGTATTGTGGGTGAGAAATAGTCTTCTCCTCGGCCTCGGTGTACTCGGTATCTTGATTCTTTGGAACACGGATGAAAGCGACTGGACGAGTGTGAACGGCAACAGTGGTCTTCTTGTTCTCTGGGACGACGAACTTGTGGGTGATCTCGAGGGTGTTCTTCTTGAGCTCAGCATTCAATTCAAGTCTCAATGGAGTGTGAACACGGGCGGATTGAAGCGATTTGGCTCCAATTTCGAAAATTGGGGTCCAGAAACGCATCTCAGTGATGTGGGTAGAGGCGACAGATGGCATAACGTCGAGGGTGACACGAGCTCCGAGTTTTTGCATTTCAATTGAGGCCTTTCCGGTGAGGGAAACAACTGTTGGCATCTTTCCGGAGATGGTAAGTGGGACTCCAATGGTAGTTGGGATTCTGCGCTCAGCTTCGTAGAAGAAAAGAGCACGGTGAAGCTCAAATTTGGAGTCATTGTTCAAGAGGGCGAGAATGGATTTGATGTCGAACTCTCCGTTTCTGATGTACTTCTCGAGAAGGTTGTCAATGGTTTGCATGTCAAGTGGAAGAACAACGAAGTCCATGTCCTTGTAGCGGAGGTAGAAGACAGCGTGAGCAGATTGTTCATCGGTACGTTGGACACGTGGACGGATGTTCATCTTCTTGACGATCTCTTGAAGCATCTGGATTCCGGATTGAACACGACGGGAACGGAGTTCATCGGATTGTTTTCCGTAGAGCGAAAGTCTCTCGAGGGCCTTGAGGATGATTTGTTCGAAGTTTTGTTGAGAGAATCCAACTTGAGCGAAGTATTTGTTCCAGTTTCCTCCAAGAACAGACTCGAACGAAGCATAAATTTCCTTTGGCAAGAAAGAGTTCTTCTCGAAAATGGTAGCAAAGTCGAATTGAACTCCGGAAAGCATCTCAGATTGGAAGATTGGGAGTTGAGCGTAGGTGGAGAGAATTTGTTCTTGTGGCTGGTAACGGGTGAAGAGAAGAATCTTGGAGCAACGGACGGTCAATGATTGAGTGCATGGGTTGTTGGATCTGGCGAATTGACGGATGACGTTGTAGGTGAAAGCAGCAACTTGTTGGTTGGATTCCTTCTCCATTTGAGAGACGATGTGAGCAAGAACTGGCTCTTCTGGGAGAGTGTCCATCATTCTCCAGAGGGCAGCCATACGGAGTTGTGGCTTGTTTTGACGGTTCTTGTAGACTGGAAGGAGAACTTTCTGAATCTTGCGTGGCATAACATCCTTGAGAAGACGGAGGGCATCGACGGCTTCAGTGCGGATAGCAAGTGGTTGACGTGGGTCATGGATGAGTTGGACGAGCTCGTTGACGGACATGTCGATTCCGGCGTTTCCGAGAGTCTTGAGAGCAAGAACCTTCTCGTAAGTGGATTCGGCACTGCGGAAGTGTTGCATGAAGACGCGGACGTACTTCTCCTTGAGTTGACGGGTAGCTGGACGGGCCAATGGAAGATCTTGAGTCTTGGAGGCGAATCCGCGGACAACGGATCCAGCGGCAAGCCAAGCAGATTGACGGAGTGGCTCGTATCCCTCAGCGAGTGGGGACTGGGCGAGTTCGATGAGAAGATCGGCGATGTGCTCACTTGAGAAGAGGGTCTCTTGAATGGACTTGAGAAGTTCAGCAGCTCTCAATGGGGAGATGGTTTTCTTCTGGATGTGGTGGATCAAATGTTGGATGGTGTTCTTGGTTCCGGCAACAGCCAAGCTGTTCTCAATCAAAGATTGGATCTGAAAAAAGAAGAACTAATGAAGTGATTATCTTGTTACAGTACCTTTTCCTCAGACTTAGTGTAGATGGCAGAATGAACCTTCTTGAGCTCATCAATGGTGCACATACGGAAAACACGGACAGCACGAGCCACGAGGTGAACAGTTTCTGGGGTGTTCTGCTCATGCTCTTGAACTTGGCGGAAAATCTCTTGGAGTTGCTCCATCTTTTGCTCGGTGGTGATAACCTTGAATGGGTTAACCTCAACCTTGTCTCCTTGTTGATAGAATTGCTCGATGAGCATCTCGTTTTTGCCAGAGTAAACAATGTCTTCCTTTGGTCCAGTGGCCTGAAAAGAAAAAAAGGTTGTATAAGTTAATTTTTGATTTCAATTTTACCTTCTTGATCTCCTTGTTCCATTTCTTCTCCTCAACAAAGACCATCTTTGAACGAGTCTCAGACTTGATAACTTCTTGTCCGTTAACGTTCAAGGTGTAGACGGAATGAGCCTCGGACTGCTCCAATTGCTCGTTCTTGAAAATGTAGGTGTAGACGGTTTGTGGTCTGACGAATTGTCCCTCCTTCTCGCATTCCTTGCACTCAGATCCGGAACGAAGTCCGTAAGATGTTTCTGGGCGAGTGATGCACTTGTCGAAGTTGACAGACTTGGTGTAGATGGTCTTCTCTCCTTCTTGAACAATGGTGTAAGCGACTTCACAGTCTCCTTCCATGGTCTTCTCGTGAACATTGAAGAAACGAGAATCCTTCTCGGTTTCCATGTCCTTCTCCTCTTGGTTCAACTCATCAACTGGAGCAGATCTGTGGAGGGAGAGGAGGTTGACAATGGATCTCTTGGCGTTCATGGACCACTCGGCATCTTCAGAAGAAAATTGAATCTCAGAGATAAGACCATTTTTCATTTGAACACGGATTGGAAGCTCGATAAGCTCTTTAAGCTCATCAGAAAGCTCGATGTGCTCCAAAGACTCCATCTTTGGCCATTGCTCGGTTTGTGGAATGTGGGAAGCAGAGTAGGTGACATCGGTCAATTGAAGGTGAATGTAACGGTCATCGATGGCTTGAACACGAGTACGGCAGGAAATACGGGTTTGGGAGGCATCAGAAGAGGTAGTTGGGAGTCCAGAGAGGATGAGTCCGTCGAATTTGTAGACGTACTCGCTCTTTGGAGAGAAGGTGCGGTCGAAAGCCGGGGAAGCGGCAATCGCCAGGGCGACAAGGGAGGCAATGATGATCGACTTCATTGCGAGAGTGATTATTCCTCTTCCAGGCACCCCTTTTATACAGGAACTCGAAATTGACATTATTCTCGAAAATCATCCTAAATTGGCAGATTTCACAGATAACCTTCATGTCAATTGCCGATTTACCTCATTATCAGTACAGAGTGAAGTGCTCGTGTCAGGCATAAACGTTCAGAGTACAAGTGTCGCTCTATTGCATCAATTCGACGTGCCAAATGTATTGGACAGCTATGTGACCGCTATTATCTATTTTAATGATTGTTGCAAACATTTGAGAATCAAGACAATTTTAACATGTTAAGACTCAACAATAGTTTTATTAAGTGTGTAAAGTTATTCAGCTATCAGAAATTATTAGAAAAGAGTCATGTGTTGGTCTGTTGGAGAGTTTGCGTCGCTCAGTTATTTTCTTCTCCGTAAGAAGCGGCAAGTTCAATCATGATGTCCTAAAAAATAAAATATAAATATAAACTTTAAAAATTTCAATTTTCAAATCCGCAATAGTTTTTCAGCCCAATAACTTACATATGGGTCTTTTGCAGCGCTAGACAAACTGTCGGTGTTGTTCTGATCATTGTTATTTTCTGTTTTCTGGAAAAGAATGTTGAACATAGCTTTTCGAATGTCTTGAGTTACCAAATCAGTTTTGGGATTCGGTTGCATTACTTCTTGATCCGATCTAAGAGACTGATCACTTTCCATTGCCTGAAACAGTTAAAAGAAGTGGAAAGCACCAGAAAAGAACAGAGAAATTGTATTGATTAACAACAGAAAAAATGGGTACATGGAAAGAGAAAAGGACACTCGGATGTGGATGTGCAAATGAGTCATTCAACAAAAAAGAATGTGTTCTTCGCAGTAGACGCCCAACCGCAAGGGCCAAAAGTAAAAACAGCTCAACGATTGAGATACGTATAAAGCATTCTCGTACTTTTTCTAGGGAACACGAGTAAATGGATATGAAGAAAAATCTCAACTAGAAAGAATATAAAAATTGTGGGAAGAAATATCGAGAGAATCTCACGGACTACAATTCAAAAATTGAAACTTCGAAAAACGTATCTCATGTGACGGATGAATTTGGTAGCCACATGCAAAGTAGGTGTACTTGAGATGAAAAATTGTGAATACATTTTCCCGAGATTTGGAGTGGCGGATGATGTATTGATTTCCAAACAACATTTATAATACTGAGAAATATTGCATTACGAAATCATTTGAAATATCGTTAAAAAATGTTTATAGATTTTCAATTGTTGATTGTTTTGTTTCTAAAAACATTCGAGGAGCTTTTATAATATTACTCATGAGTTGTTTTCTACCTATTTTGAATGATGAACTTTTCCAGATCATAGATTGACTTTCATGTTTTATTGAAACACCTTTTCAGTATTTGCAACAAATTCAGATAGCCACGTTACTCATAATTTATTCCTCATTTGTTTTGACCTCAAACGTCTCATTACCAATATGACGGCGTGCGTTCAAAATGTTTGTCACAGGAAGTTATTTAACATTAGACACGGATTAGTCACACACAATGATAGTGAAAACAACTAAACACTAAGGAATGACATTATTAACTGGGCGTTTCGAATTTTCTTACTTTGGATAGAATCCTATATAATGTAGAGTTGGGACACTCGTTCACAGTACGGTACATCTACAGTATCTATATGAGGGATTCCCCGAGAAACTGTTCTTTGGTCTCTTCTTGTCTGATCTTTTGATCTTATCCGAAACCTATTAATCCATAGCTGTCCATCTCTTGTACCTCTTCAATTACTGTTGGTACTCTGCTCACTCATTACCTTTCCCAGGGGAAGACATCAAAGACCAAATCTACCTCTTTGTTTGTGACGTCATAAAGACTGTTCTGGACCATTCTATCTGACCCAGATAGGCCACGCCCATTCTCACCTACATGGACCATACCGTCTTTTGTCATTCAGTCTCATTCATGTCACCTTTGGATTCTGGTCGTCTTCTCTAAATGGTCATTTTTTACGAGTTGAGCATAATGTTTTGAAAATCATTTTTCTCGAATCGTCATAATTCGATTGTTTGTGCGGTGGTTTTTGCGCTAAGAGGAGCCCCCTCACCCATCCTTATTTCCTTTCGCCCTGAGCGATAATCGGTGGAAAATGAGCACACTGTACGAAGTGCATTGTGAGCCGAGGTGCTCAAACAACCACCACCAGTCCGGCTACCTATGTACATTTTGGTCATTTTGTTCCTTGGAAATGCTGTTTTTCCGCAATAGCCCTTCACCCGCTTTTTGAAATTTTTGTTGAAATCATTCATCGACCTATTTTTATGTTTGATTTCAGGATGATGTTAGCCAAGCTACTCCTCGCTGCATGTGTCATATTGCCCATTGCTTACTCATGGACCGGTGCAACAATTAGAAATCGTGAGTTTCGTTTTCTCCAAGCCTCAGAAGTCAGAACTCTCATTTATTCCAATTTTAAATTCAAAATAGATTGAAACTAGAATATGAAGCAAACAGTCTATTGTTGACACTTCGAATGGTCACTTGCTGTTTGCTAAGAGTTCAACAGCACGTAAACAAGACAGTGTTCTCACACGTTTTTCACTTCAGATCCGGCGGATGTTGTTGCTGCACGTAACAAGCTATCGTCACGACACGTTGCCAGATCCGAGCCAAGCAACAGCTACATCAGACCATGCTATTTCACCAACTGGGCACAATACAGGTTTGTAATTTGATCGTATTTGTGAATAGGGAGATAATTCGAAAGATGATAGTAGAGCAACGGAAGAATGGTCTAGTTTTCAACAGTAGTTTTTTACAGGCAAGGACGCGCAAAGTTTGTGCCAGAGGATTATACTCCTGGACTCTGTACGCATATTCTGTTCGCATTCGGATGGATGAACGCTGATTACACAGTTCGTGCCTACGATCCAGCTGACTTGCCAAATGATTGGGCTGGAGAAGGAATGTATAGACGTGTGAACAAATTGAAAACCACCGACACTCAACTTAAAACTCTTCTTTCGTTTGGAGGATGGAGTTTCGGAACTGCTCTTTTCCAAGGAATGGCTGCCAGCTCTGCATCTAGAAAGGTGTTCATTGATTCCGCTATAACTTTTGTCAGAACATGGGGATTCGATGGAATTGACATTGATTGGGAGTATCCATCCGGAGCTACTGATATGTCTAACTACGTTGCACTCATCAAGGAATTGAAGGCTGCTTGCGAGTCTGAAGCTGGATCCACCAACCAGGACCGTCTTCTGGTGACTGCTGCCGTTGCTGCAGGACCAGCTACTATTGACGCTGGATACGACATTCCAAACCTTGCTCCAAACTTTGACTTTATCCTTCTCATGAGCTACGACTTCTTCGGAGCCTGGGCTTCTCTTGTTGGATTCAACTCTCCACTTTATGCCACCACTGAACTTCCAGCCGAATGGAATGGATGGAACGTTGATTCATCTGCTAGATACTGGAATCAAAAGGGAATGCCAAAAGAGAAAATCATCATTGGAATGCCAACATATGGAAGAGGATGGACTCTTAACAATGCCAGTTCCATCAATCCAGGAACCAGCGGCTCTCCAGCGAAGATTACCCAATACGTTCAGGAAGCTGGAGTTGGAGCTTACTTCGAATTCTGTGAGATGCTTGCCAGTGGTGCTACCAGATATTGGGATAGTCAATCCCAGGTGCCATATCTAGTTCAAGGGAACCAATGGTGGTCTTATGACGACGAGGAATCTTTTGCGAATAAGATGGCTTATGTCAAGAGAGAGGGATACGGAGGAGCATTTGTCTGGACTCTTGACTTTGATGATTTCAATGCTGGATGCAGTAATTCCAACGGTCAACTCTACCCACTTATCAGTGTCATTGCCAGAGAACTCAGTGGAGTTGTTATTCCAAAGAAGGGAGGTGTCACTCCTGCACCAACTACTATCGCAACTACTGTGACTACTGGAAGACCTCCAATGACTTCTGCTGTAACCACCACTGTTGCTACAACTACTACCACTCGTGCTTCTACAACGACTACCGCCACTACCAACGTCTGTGCTGGAAAATCAAACGGATACTATCCAAACCCAAGCAACTGTGGTCTTTTCGTTCTCTGCTTGAACTGTAAGTTGTCTGCGAAGACTATAATATTTATAATCACAATATTTGGTTTTCAGCGAACTCGTACAGCATGTCATGCCCATCTGGCCTCCAATACTCTGCTTCTCTGAAATACTGTACCACTGCTGGCTTATCGGGATGCACTGTGTCAACAACAAGAGCCCCAACAACGACTACCAAGTCTGCACCAGTAATTACGACTACAACTGCTAGACCGACTACCACTTCCGCCGCTTTCAAGTGCACCAAGGATGGATTCTTCGGTGTCCCATCCGATTGTCTTAAGTTCATCCGCTGTGTGAATGGTCTCTCCTACAACTTCGAGTGCCCGAATGGTCTCACCTTCCACGCCGACACAATGATGTGCGACCGACCGGACCCATCTAAATGTGCCAAGTAATTGTTCTTTCTAACACTGCTTCGTTTCATTCATGCATTCCTTCCATTATCTGTAACTTCACTTTACCCACGGGATATCTGTCATTTTGTTGCTTATAGCAACCCGAAAGTATATAATATTTGTATTGAAATTGAAATGTATTCAATTGTTATTCTGCTTATTTATTGTATCAATAAACAAGAAACACAAACACAATTTGAATCACTTCATCAGATATCTACATACACATAATTGGGTGGAAATACAAGAATAACAGCAAATAAACCCCTAATTTACAACTACAGCGATGAGAACCCATTTTCAAGAGAGACCAATTTCAATTCGGGATGCTAACTGGTATCATTAGGAAGAGTGAGACCCAATTCACTTTCCAATGCTTTTATAGAGATTCACTCCGAAGTCGAGAAGAAATATGCAGCATACCAACTGGACGATGAAGCTGATCACATTCACCAATATCGGTTTAGCTCTTAGATATGCAAGAAAATTTGAAAATTTGTGTTTTAAGTATAAGAAGACGTTGGTTCCCGGAAATTCAGCTGAGAAGTGACGACTGATTTCCTGAAAACAAAAACGGGTGGTTTTGGTAGAATATTTTGTTTAAATTACCTGTGGAGTTTTTCCTGCAGTTTCTGGTAACCATTTGTAATTGACAACGGCATATACAGTATTCATAGCCACAAATGGTATCAATACATTTGATATTCCATGTTTATTGAGTGCAGTTAGGAGACAGTTGGTCAACACCCCTCCGAATCCATTCTAAATCAGAACTTTTTTTGCGTGTTCGATGATATATCACAAACAAACCTGAACGATGCCGACGATGGCTGATCCCAATACTTTATCATTTGCAAGAAATAGTTCAGGCACGATAGCGTAAGCCGATTCTCCACTGATCGCGGCGACCGATAAATCGAAAGTGGCTAGGATGGGTATAACGACAAATAGCGGTAAAACGTTTGAAAGAAGTGGACTGGAGAAGACGATAGCAAGGAATCCGAATATTACACTGAGAATTGTTGGAACGATGAGAAGTGTTCGGCGGTCAAAGTTGTCAAAGCATCTGAATAAGAGACATGATCGATGGAATGGGTGTGAAAAGAAAATTGATCTTTTGAACCTTCTTCTTTGTCGAATACTTTTTGATTGATGAAGTAAAACTCACCCTAACAAAGCAATACTGATCACAGCTTGTGGAAGTGACATGATCAGAGACGCAGTTTGTGCTTTTCCTGACGATAATCCGAAGTTTTCGAAAATCTGTGTCGAGTAGGAAATCCATAGCTGAAATTCAATATATGAAGGCTTCGTACTCTTAATTTTATATCTACCCAATCATCAAGATGAACAAAAGTTTGTACAAATAAAGCGATTAGTAGAGCGCGTGTGAATTTTCCATCCTGAAATCTTGTATTTTCTTTTTAATTTTCAGTTCCCTCACACCTACCTTAAGCCGTTCTATTATTGACGCGACTAGTCCATCTCTCTCTTTTTTGGAAGAGTTTCCGTTCTCATCTACTTTTTCTTTCACCATTTGCAGTGTCTGTAACAAAGTTGTTCAAACATTGCCTTCCTAAAAAGTGAACTCACAAATTGCTTTTCCATGAGGATTTCTTCAATCGACTGTTTACAATCCACTGGGCTCTGCAAAGTTCTTTGTTTGTAACGTGAAAGCTCAGTAATTTACAGCTTTGTTAAATTGCTCTCATGACTCACCTGATAGTACGACATGGCTTTCCGTGCTTCATTTTCTCGATTCTCCAGAAACAGATACCTCGGCGACTCAGGGGCGTGACAGATGATGTATAATGCTGGTAGAAGCACAAGAAGAGGGAACCCCATCGCCCATTGCCAGAGCTCCGGAGTTCCGAAAAAATCGTCTAATGAGATTGTCATCCCTCCAAGTTCTCCCATGCAAGCCCACATCGTCTGAAATGAAATGTGAAACTATTGACTCAGTTCTCATTTGATATACCAGTGTAGCAAGAACAGTTCCTCTTTTCTTCAACGGTGGCAGTTCAGAAAGCATAACCGACCCTGCAGTTTGAACCATTCCCTGACCGATTCCATTTATCAATCTACCCATTGTTGCAACAGTAACCCCGTGAGGTACATAGGTGATGAGTAACGTCAATATCACACCGATGACATCAAGAATTGTTCCTGAAGTGCAAACTACTCAATCTTCTATTTTGAAATAATGCGACACACCTACAACAACCGGTAGTTTCCTTCCATGCTGATGAGACAGAAGGACAGCGATGAAACATCCGATAGCAAGACCATAGATTCTTGACGAAACAAGCATCTCCCATGCATGGTTGGCTGTAATACAAAGAATATTCACGTGAAACCGCTTCCGTCTGTATGTTTTGACCAGTGATATTATTATGGTCAAATGAAATCGTTTTCATTTTGCAAGGGTCAATGTACTCGCTAAATACAAACGTACCATTCTCTTTAGTTTCATACACTGATAGGAAAAAAGGCATTGCTGCCGGTAGCAAGTTGTCCACCACACTGTCTAGGAAAAGCTGTAATAATTCCATGTAACCTGATTTAATTCAAAAAATAACCTACCAGAAAATGACTGGCAGCTCCTATACTTAACACTACTAGTGCTAATCGTAGTGACGGTGATCCAGGAGGACATGCGTTCACTATTCGTGGCATCCGTATGTGAACGTCGGGCGGTTTGGGTTTTCCGTCCTCTGAATTCGAATCTTCTAGCTGAAAAGAAATTGAACGTTAACTTTTTTCATTTTGTCTTCGTGATGATTATTTCAATTTCACCCTAAAATTGACCTCATTGGTGATCACAAAAATATGAACACCGCGTAGTTTTTGAGGGTGATCCATGTTCTATCAAAACTCCTCCAATTGGATCAAACTTCTCCAGAGATCGAGATATAATACAGGAATGGGGAAGCAGCGAGAGATTTTTCATCGATTCGCAGGTCAGAATATAAATTTGATGAAGGAAAGTATGAATGAGAAACGAAACGCTTTGCAGCATGTTCCATTCCAACAACCTGCACGGTTTATATATCATAACTTCTCCGCCCGCCGCGTCTTTTTCCTATCTTCTTATCAGATGTCATACTATCACTAGTCTAGAAATTGCCTCCTTCGGCCACAACAGTTGTCAGTGAAGCCAAAAACCATTTTATGGTTGTCTTTAAGTACAAATCAGGTACAAATAATTTGTTTGTTGTTTCTTAACTAGATCCAGAACAAGTTAGAGAAGTTTCTTTTATAGTAAGCAGGTTGGATCAAAGTACTCACCAATGATTCATAGACATCTGAACTACCCGGATATTTGACTTTAAGAAAACCACGAGTTTTCAGAGATGGTATCCCTCGAGTGAGAAGTGTGAACATCTGAGATTTCGAGAAACTTGTGGAGAACAATAAGAAAACAGGAAATGAATAACAATAGAGATTAGGAGATGAAAGAGAGGAAAAAATAACACGGAGAATTGTGATATGGAGGAATCGATGAGGGGTTCAGGTGGACGGAGAAGCGAAGTGTTTCAATGTTCATCAATGAACAAAACGAATGGTGAAAGTATGGAGGGACCCGACCAATACACAGACCAAAGCGTAATAACATTGTTTAGAAAACTTGAACAATTTGAACACAATTTGGAAAGAAGTTAGTTTTGATATGTCTTTAAAAATAATAATATGAAGCATGAATGCTGAAATACAATCTACGATGAAATGCTCAAAGCTATCAACCATTGTCTAGTGGATTCTATAACGTCAATACGATTTGATGGCGTGTGAAGAACGAAATATCAAGACTTTATTAGTAAAAAGTTGTCATATCCGTAAAACTCATGTTTTTTTCAAAAAAAAAATCAAAGTAGAAATTCCTATTTTGTTGTATTATGAGTAGTTTTCAGAAAACTTGGAATCAAAGAAAGTTTCGTGTCCAAAATAGAAAACTATCACTGTTTGTACAGATGCTAATTATGCAATGTTTACTTTTTGAAAACAAAACAAAACCACCAGGACTTCCGCCAAGAAAAAATCGTTCAGCCAAAGTGGTTAAAAAATGTACGCCAAAAAATTACGCCAAGTAGCGGTCACTTCTATCTCTCCTTGTGGTAAGTATTTTCGGTCGGCTTTTCATTTAGAAGGACCAGAAAAGCTGTTGACAGAGAACAAAACAAAATGAGAGGAAGAAGATAGGAGTCATGCATTTTTGGAGCATGGACCTCTTATTTCTTGACAGGGACTCTCGACATGATTCGAGGTTTCAGATGGGATAAAAAAGCAAAACAATATCTAGTAGCATATATCGCATGTCAAGTCATGGGAAACAACAGAACACTTTAGCCTCCAACCTATACATGTATTTTTTTTGTTTTTTTTTCGGAGAACGTCACCTTGGTTGCACTATTTTTGGTACATCTGTCTCTGTTTCAGTACTTGAAGATTATATTGTGTATGCGTTTCGTACAAGTGGAAATGGAAGAGCATAAAAAAAGAAAGACGTCTCATATCAAGATTTTAGTACTGAAACGCAATGAACCTTAAAATATAGAACACTCCGACTGGATTAATTTGTGTATCTGATTATATGGGCTGTCGTGAGTTATTGATTTTCATTATTCACTGTACTAAATAGAAAACTATAATAAAATTGAAAGCCTCTCTGCAAGAGCAAAACACTTTCATAAACAATTTATGTGATGGTTGTCTGGTGGCTTCTGTCGTTGGAATTTTCTAAGTGAAATGCATAACACAAAAAATGTGTGGAACTAAACGAGGAAAAACTGCTCGATTTCTTAAGAAATGAGAAGTTCTGAATTGCCAAGTTAGAACGCGTACTGATGAATAATGGAAAAGCTGATGAAAAAAGAGCTCGGAGGAAATTCATTCACAAATTCTTTACGAGTGAAGAGTACTCTCAAGAAAAGATGGATGAAGTTCATCCTATTCTTGCAGATAGAATAACGAAAAAGTATTGCAATGTGCCTAGGGGTTACGTTTACTGAAGATATTGTGTGTTCCAGAGAAGAATAGAAACCAACAATTATAAACAATTGGAGACTCAAACGTAGAGTGTGGGCGGGAAAGGGAGAAATGCTCAATGAGTTTCTGTTGTTTTTTTGGATAAAAGGAAAAGGTTTCGGAGCTTGATTTCAATTTCCCACAGAAAAAAAACAAAATGAGATTGAGAAAAAAGACTGAACTGCTCTATTTTCGCACTCACTAAACGAAAGAAAAAAAAAGGATAAATGGGGAAATTGGAACAAAGTTGATGAGTTTTCACGAAGAAGAAGAAACGAACACACTAAAAAAATGACGAGAGGAAGTAGAAATGGAGAAAATTGCACTTTGAATTTCCGGTGAGCTTCTCTGCAAAATGGCAAAAAGGGGAAGCATATGTGCAATCGTTGACCGGCGAAACAGAGTTCTCAATTCAAACAAAGTGTGTGCAAACTTTTGGGATTTCGAGGATTTTGAGAAACAAAATTAGAAGAGGATGAGATGAGCAGAAATAAGCAAAACCAGATGGTAAAATGTCTCCTTTCTCAACCATATTCGATTTCAAGAAGCATTGGCCTGCATGTCATGTGAGCGGCGAAACACATCGTATGAAGATGTCCATTAGACATTCTAAATGACGTTTTGTATAAGTTTCTGGCCAGAATGTTCATCAGAACGTATTCGAAATCAACTTACCGTTTCGATGGGATATCATTTTGTCATCCCTTACAATACTGAAATTGAGGCAACAATGAAAAAAAAACCACATGGATAGATGTCTAGGAAACATAGAAAAGGAACCTTTTATGTTGATTTTCATTGCCACGTTTTAATAACAAACGAAATGTTCGATATGATTGAATTGCGAGAAAACGTGTCATGAGGGAAAAAAAAGAAAATGGAAAGGAAATATAGAACAGATGTCAATATTAAAATCAATCATGTATTCAAATTGATTTGGGTTATTTGTTGTATAGTAAATCAGAATTCTCGAATTGACTGGAAATAACTTGTTTATGTTTTGAAGTTTTTTATCAAGTTCATTTTGTTATTCAAGGAACATATAAATAATGTTGTTTCAGTATAACGACGTTTCAAGTGTAATATATGATTCAATATAACCAAAAAGGACATCATACGTCAAGCGGGAAGATGTTGGATCAACAAAATAAAGGAACAACATTAATAGATTACGGGGATGTTAAACCACGGAACGTCAATAAGTGCAGTTATGGAATAAGTTGTTTGGAATGTGAAATCCATTTTTTTTCAAAAACTTCTAACTTTCAGACTTTTATCTATTACTTTTTATTTTGTTCTATAGATGAATATCAACAAAAAAATTGTGATCAAGTTGTGAAAAGTACAACTACAGTAAAGGACAAACGGCCAGGTCTCGTTTTTTAACCTCCGCCCCATGTGCCATCATGTATGTCATTACCTCAATTTGCGATCTTTTTACATGTTCTCAGCCTAACTATTCAAGTGGTTTCAAGGTAACTGGCCGTCACGCGAATACGGTCAAGAAAAGATTTTTCGTAGTAATGAACGTCTGGTTAGAAAAGTACCAACTTTTGAAGATTCAAAAAGTTCCGAGAAGCAAGAAAAAACGGTTTGAAATTAGAACAATAGTAAGTGATGAGAAAGTTATACAGAGAAAAAACAACTGTGGAGTAGACAGAAAACGAATGAGGAAGACGAATAGAAAGAGACCAAGTTTTAATGGTTTTTGGGAAGGACAGCAGTTCGAAATAGAATAAAAACAGGATCAGTTGATTTGAAAACAAATTTCTCTATAAAAAAGGATTTAGTCTACGTAACTTTATGATCTATGGAACTGAGTCAAAAGAAATGAGATATATAGTTCAACACCAATTTCAATTTCAATAGTTTTAAAAATTTTGAAAAGATGTACTATACTAAAAATATAGATTTTATTAAATTTTTTCAAGAGAAAAAAGAAAAAGCCTCGTTTTGTTACGGTGAATTGAATTGCGTAGAAATAGGCCGTTTAGATCGGCATCCATAGTTTTTGGCGGCTACTGATCCTATCTAGATAATCGTTAGCTGGAAGATGGCGTAGACGATTTTAAGAAATCGAAAATTGTCGTTCTTTTTGACTTTTTGTTTGAAAAAATGGAGGACATTCGTAGCATGTAAATGAACAAAAAGCATGTATATGAACTGTTGGCAATTTAGTATACACTCATTGCAGTAAGTGCGGCTACTTGCGAATTTTGTATGGACAATATTTTTCATATTTTTTCGCTTTTTTATTCAACTTTTCCTTCTTTTTTGTTATATTACCTCTGAATAAGCTTCTAGCAGCTCATCGGCAGATAATATAGACATAAAGTTAACAACATGCTACAACCAAAAAGCATTATTCATAGTCTTATATAGTTACAAGTTTATGATAACGCCAACGGGGGCTGCAGAACAAAAAGTGGCAATAAAAGTGGCCGATAGGGTTACATAAATCGAAATGCCTACCCGACCAGAGCAACAAAGACGTTCAACATTTTTCTTGTACTGAGGACATTTTTTTTGAAATGGACATCAGGTTCAGAAAACAGTGAATTAGTGCAGTGGAGATGAATCCGTTAGATTTAAAATCGCTGTCTAATGTGATGAAGAAAAAGCAAAAGAATAAAATGAGAGAAAAGTGTGGGATGCATTTTTTAAAAGTTTTTCAAACAAAAATGAGGAATAAAAGTGTTGGCTAAAAAGGGAGACATGAAATGGAAAACTAACACCATTCATTCAAAAATTACTGCGAACAGATTCACCTATAGAGGAGATTAACTGTAGTTTTTGTGCGAAATATGAGATAGATGTTTTAAGTTGGGTGTAGAACGAATTGGTAGATCGCATACATATGGACAAACTGAAACTTGGAAATAAAACTGAGGAACTCGGTTTGAACTGAAGTTTTGCATAATCACTGTTGCGAAGAAAACCATGAATATTTTTCTAGGTCAATATATTCTCTTGGTTTGCCTTTGTCTATTCAAAATAAAAGAAGGTCGGAAAGTTTGCACTTGGCATAGATAAGGAGTGCAAACTTCGAAATAGTTTGACAGCTAAAACATCTGATTCTGAGTTTACAGACGCATTTCGTCTTTGGAAAGACCAAACAACACATAAGAACACGTCTGAATCATTTGACCCAAACCGAAAGACGTCGTGAAACCTTTGAAATCAAAACGGAAACCATTACAGAATTGAGTCACGAGAATTTAATTACCCATCATACCAGGAAAATTAAGGAATCTTTCCGAAGATTTTACTCTAAACGTTTTGAACATCAAAAGAAATTCTGAAATATGGAGGGTGTGTAAGGGTGTGTCGCAATGATAACAGGTTGCTGAAATTTTTGTGTATTTATGTCTTTCTCGATTACAGGAAAAGAAACGTTTTTTTCTCAATGATTTAGTAGATCATAAATTGCTCCAACTTCCTATTTTCAAGTCTCAACTGTTCATTTCAGGGAGTGCATTTTCACACGAAACACTTCTTCCCATCTGCTTTGATTTTCAAGTGGTTCTTCACTTCATGGTGCAGCTGCATATATAATTAGCTCATTTGATCATATTTATAAATTCTGTTCTGTTTTTTGTTCATTTTTGACAGTTTGATTAGTTTTTAAAAATACCTTTGAAAATGGGAACGAATTTTCACAACTTTATGTACAGTTTTATTTTAACACAATTTCAAATTAAATACTTCCTGTTGAAAAACGTTTGGACCACACATCATAACCACATCTTTGTGTGTGGTAATCGGTTCACACATCTATCGGATTTGTGTGTTGTAATCGAATAAGTAATCGGATACTTTTTGAACTTGTTCCTTACAGATGGACAGGCTATCACTTGGGGACTGCAATAAGAAAAAAACAATAGAAAAATTAGAATTCTAGTTATTCAATGGAATACAATTTCGGGGAAGTGTGTACAGCAATTTATTAGTTTCATTTAGTTCCTAAAAACTCTTTTTGTGCGCTTTTCTAATTTAAGGAAGTCTGACATACTCACCGGAAATATTGTCCGTTTTCTATAAAACTACAATTTCACGAATGAATGACTTCGTCGAATATTTTATTATATATGAAACGTTTACTTGTTACCTATAATACTCATGTCGGACTAATTTTATCGGCAACGCAGTACATATTTTCTCAATTTTTATTACAGGATAATCTTCAATATCATTTTTTTAGCAGGTCTTAAAGACTGAAGATATCACATGTTCAAATGACAAACGGTTTTGAATGAACTTCCTTGTTTGTTCATCTTTCCTTTTGACAGATGAACGACAACTACCTATTGATAAGATTAGATCATAACGTTCTGTTTTGTCCTGCGTACATATGTTCCGTCGTAATCTGTTGATTTAAATTTTTCAAAAATTGCCTCTGTGTCAAAAATACAGAGGAAACGGAGCACATTAAAGACACTTGATGGGATAAAAAAGCAAGTGAGCAATCTCATTTCTTGTTTAATTGCTCTAGTTCACCCATCATTGCCTTCATTGTTGGCCGCGTCATCGTCGTGTCCTTCTCGACAGAAGCCGAAATATCCTCAGTCGGGATCTCTATCTCTCGGCAGTCGATGGGGGGCCACCACCGTCTCGCATGTACGACAAGCCATAAATCGTTGAGCGGTGGGCAAGAGAGGGCACCTCTGCAAATTACAACACCATTATCTAAAAGTTTTCATCGATAAATTCCGAGGAAGTACCTGCTCATTCATTTCGATGCACGCACTTTTTTCATCAAGATTCTTTTCATTGTCATTTTCTCTCTTCTTTGTGTTTTGTCACTGATTCATGTGTTCACAGCTGAACATTGTTATCAATAACTTATTATTCTGGTGGTTTATTGTCCCCGTTCTTCGCCGCCTACATTTTTTTATTTCTATCATCCTTTGGCATAAATTATAGTATAATCCGCTACAACAATCACAATAAAAGTGTTTCGTTCCTAGTTCAATTCATTTTTTTGCAGGATGAGGGTATTATTCTACGTGTTCATTCTTGTGATTATTGCTGCTATCCAAGCTCAGCTTATCTCTGTTCACGTTGTAAGTCAAATACTTGGCGACCTCAAAACCTTTTATCTGTGAAAACTGTTGGATACTACATGAAAATTGACTAATCTGAAACAAAACTATCTCAATCATCTTTAATATACATTTTTCTTTGCAGATCTTCCGTCACGGTGCCAGAGCACCAGTTCTCAATGTAACTTCGGAGGAAGCAAAATCCTATTTTTATCGTGGTTTGGGCCAACTGACGGACGTATGTTATCTTAACAAAATTAATCACTTGGATCAAATGTTAGCAGAAAAACACAATATCTCTCGTCTGTTTTCAGGGAGGAATCGAGCAAGCAAAGCTGATAGGAAAAGTTCTCAAAGATCGCTATGTGAACTCGTTTGTCGATTCTAGAATGTTGCCAACACAAGTGAGGAGACAAGTGAAACATAACACAAAATATACTTTCAGTTATTGTTCCGGAGTAGTCCTGTCGAGAGATGTTTGATGACACTTCAGACTGTCGGCAGCACAATGTTCACAAATGCAACACCACCGGTGCAAACAATGCCAAGGCCTGATGACTTTGTGAGAATCCGGAGAGAAACGTTATAGGAAACTATCAGTTTTTTCAGCTACTAGTTCCAAAGCTTGACTGCTCTTTCCAAATTGATGAGTGGGCACTATTTTTCAACTTAACCGATGAAGAGAGAAATAAAGCTCGTAAGAACCCGGTATGAGTAGTTTCTGTAATTACCTGAACAAATCATTTTGTATTTCAGTGGTTCATCAGCGACAAAGCTCTGCGAAAAGCAACATCCAAATCAGTGACTCTTCAGGAAAAGTCTGAAGAAAATCTTCCAGCGCTGATTTTAGAAAAGGAAGCAGGTCTCGCAGTTCCAGCATGGTTCAATGAGGAGGCATACAAAGAATCGTTGCATGTATTCTACAGTGTAAGAGATTGATCATTTTCAGAGCATTTATAAGATAAAACATATTCAGGCCCTGTCTGTCATGGCATCTGTTGGGGAATATAAAAGTGCAAAAGGAATTCGAATCAAAGCGGGACTTCTTCTTGATAAAATTTTCAATGATATTCAAGAAAAAATTCGTTGTCATGAGAAGAAAAGTGTCAATAGAATTAGTTGTGATCAGAAGAAACTTCAAATCTTCAGCTCAGTGAGTTTATTCATGAACTTTCGGAGTAACAACAGTAAATTTTCAGCATGATTTGTTGATTTTGCCACTTTTGGAAGCTCTCGGAATCCGGGAAGAAGTGTTGGGTAAAGAACTTCCTCCAGAGTTCTTGTCTGCTATTGTTATCGAGACAATGCTTGTGGACAATGTGCCATTCGTTAAAGTAACTGAAAGCCTCCCGTGCTTTGTTGATTACAAAATTTGTTATTTCAGATATTTTATCGTGGGAACCCGAGAGAAATAACGTTACGAGATGTGACTGGACTTGTCAGAAACTGTCCACCAAAACAACCTCTCTGTCCTGCTGACCTCTTCACATCGTGTTGCGGAGAATTCATCACTGCTGACCCTAAAAGTGAATGCTACGAAGAGCCATCAAAACAATCTTTGAATGAGTGGGCTATGACGCCTATTTCTTGGATCTTGTTTGGTATTTCTATTGTTTTGATCTTTTTACTCATAGTCATGTCGTACCTTGTAATCCGTTACAAAAACCGATCAGTAGTCACCATTAAAAAAGTCTGTTTGGAAAACTGACATATCAGAGAATCTCGGTGATTAATTGCGAATTATTTTATTTTTCAAAGATAAAATATATACGAAGAATAAATTTGTGTGCCATACTGAATCTTTTTACAAGCATTGGAAAACATTGGCAAATTCGATTCCTTCATACTTAATTCCATCCTCGAGAGCCATATCTTCCAGGATGACGGTTCCATCAATTTTGAAAATAGTGATCCAAGTGGAGAAAATCTTGTTTTCAAATGGTTTTGTTGGATCGGCTGGTACTTCTGAAGTCTTCAAAGCAACAATGATCTCATCATTAGTTCCTGGGATGAATTGGAAAGCACTGAATCCCCTGTGGATTTCGTTCTTTCCTATAGAAACCACTTTCGTGTCGCAGAAGCAATCGGAAGTACTGAGAAGCATGTTGGCACCTGAAATTTGAATTTTCGGAACTGTAAAAAATTGTTAAACATTACCAGTTTCATAGAAATTAGTCGCATCAAATGGAAGCTTGGAAGCGTATCTTGGTAGAAAGAACCATTTCTTATGAATATCTGACCAATGAACAGCTTCGTGGATCATGAAACCAGGGAAGTGAATTCCGACAGCTCTACGAAGTTTCACGAATCTCGATGTCCAATCTTCAGTTACCATTGCTCCATTTCCCGAAATGACCTGTAACAATTGAATACATCACAGACGAAGTAGAAATTGACACTCACTCTGATATACATCTCATCATCACTGATGTATTCTCCCTTAGCTGTTACAACTTCATGGCCACTGCTTCCAAGATAAAGATCTCCGTTTCTGATAGTCATCCACTCTCCTTTGAACGCTGAAGAAAAACATTCTCATACTATCTCAGTATATATCTGTTTGACTCACGTGTGCTGGATGAACCATTTCCCGTAGATGCGATGACCCAAGGAATCGCAGTTCCATTTCTGAGCCAGTAAACGACACCAAGTTTGTCATCAACCGATAGAAGTCTGTTACGGAAGATTTTCAGGTCACTCATCTCCATTGATTTTTGATTGAAGTTGAAGTTCGATGTGATGTTAATACCACCCAACCAGTGAATGAACGAAGAAGTTCTGTTCTGGAAAATCGAAGTGGTTGCAGATTATATAATCTAAAAACACCTGTGAAAATGCCAGTGCTCCATAGCGGATGGTGCTGTACCAGTTATCAACATTTTTAGATTTACTATCCATGTCGGTGATAATAGCGAGGGGAAGCAACATGTCACTATTGTTTTCAGGATCCACATCAATCACCTCACAGATTGCTGAAATTTTGTTTCTTTCATTCAAAGATATAAACTTTAACAAACGTTTCTTTGTTTCGGCCGCAGATACTATGCATACGGTTCCTAGGAGAAAGAAGAAGAGCAGCCGCATCTTTACGCAGGACCCTGAAGCTCGAAATAACAAAAAATTGAGAAAGAAAAGACGAAGGAGACGGGTAGAGGTAATCAGTCAACTAGTTTCTGTCACTTTCTTTTCCGTTCTGGCTTTCGCACCTTACCTCCGAAACAACACATTCATCAAGTAGCACAGAAAAGTAGATGAACTTTGTTTCTTTTTTCCTTTCATCAGAAAAACAACACAAATAAGAGAGAAACTGCGAAAGAAACTCGAGATTTTGGAGAGAAACGAAGGGTTTAAACTGAAGAAGACACAATAGTGACAGCTAAAGAAAAAATGAAACGGAAGAAGAAAGGTATTAGAACTCTGGGAGACTGATGAGCTTGCTTTCTCTCGGTTACTTCTCCTTTTTTCTTGGTTCACACTATGTGATCAGTTCACCGATAGTTCGCCGATTCAAGGGGTTTAGCTATAGGAAAATGATGTTTGTTTATCTGTTTTTGGTGTGAAATTTCGGGGTTTTCGTGAACAAATGAAACGATAAGTACCCAGTCACAAAGGGTTGGAATACGTGTGGACATCTAGACAGCTGTCTGAAATTTGATCGCACAAAAAACTTGATATTCTATTTGAGATGCCATGGCTGAACGAAGAGACGGACTACAATAGTTCTTTGAAACAACAGTGAAAGATGTGGTAAAAGAAGAAGAAATTGGACCGATTGATACAGTTCTTGAGTCGGTGCTAAGTATATATAGTCTCAAAAAAGCATTAAAATACAGTAAGATTTTCATTGACTCTACACCGTCATAAAACAGTACAAATATACAGTCACGAGATAGGTCGAAAGATCGCTAAAATGTTTAATGTCCAGTCATATTTATCAAAAGTCAATGGTTTTTCGGAATACAATATACATATGTACATGAATACAACACTATGATCCTGCTAAAAACAACAGTAGTCACATGCCAAGACTAATAACAAAGTTTACAAGCATTGTCCGGCTATTTCTTAGAAGTATCCCTTTTGAAACTTAGTTGTCACTCATTCAAAATTTATCAGGTTGATTTCTCGATTTGCGTTTCGTTCATCTTGACCTACCTTCCACAACAGTTTTTACTTTTCTCCAGGTTCATCTACTCATCTTTCAATACTCGACGGTCACTTGTGGAAAACACACAGAGGGTTTCCGCGCGCGCTCATGCGGCGGAGGCCGTGAAGAAGTGGAATTCTAGGCCAGGAGGCCATGTTCCCCACTCCGACCGCTCCGGAATAAATTCCGTTACTGTTCACGTGTACATAAATGATTCTTCTAGTCTTTTTATAACATTTCTACTGTTTTCATATTTTAAAAAGTATTCAAGTAAGTGAAGAACAATCTTTCATATACATTTTCCATCGAATTCTGGTACTTTCTGACAAGCAGTGTAATTTTGACAAGAACGGTGACAGATGCAACCTTCCTATTCAACGGTGTTATGGCATGCTGGGTAAATCGATCACCGCACTCTTCTTCATATGTTTACTCGAGAGAGTGTAGCATTAGAGCGCGTTTTTGGATTGCAGGCGAAGTATAAACTAATTGATTGGCCGTCTTGTGAAACACCCTCGCAAAGTAGTTTTGCGACACTTTATCTTTTGAAAATCAATTTTCTCGCTTGTTTATCATTATCAAACAAAAATAGTTTTTCCAGGTAAAGCCAAATGAGCCATGTGCCAAACTCCACCGAAGAAATCGTCAAAAACTATTTGGCGGCAAGGTCGATGGTGACAAGCCTGAAAGCCTTCGATCAAGAATGCTCCTCTGCCAAAGATGCCAATTATCAGGTAAGCCTTGTGTAAGTTTTGAAAACTGTAAATTCCATGTAAACCATTTTCCAGGTCGACCGTTGCATCGACGAAATGACAGAAGCTATTGATAAACACGATGTCGACACGTTATGTGCAATGTGGGAATCGTGGAATGCTCGAGTTTTCCATAGTCTTGACGCTGTAAGTTAGTCAAAACAATTTGGAACTTGCAAGAATCTGAATTTAAGGAAGGAATCAAACAGGCACAAGGTTATGAAGCGAGTGCATATCGATTGTTTCTTGTCAGATGTGTCCAGAAGAAGAACATCACCAAATGCAACGAATTCTTCAGGAAAATGTCTTCGTTAACACTGAACAACCCACAGTGGACGGATTGGTTTGGTGAGTATTATGGTTTTTAATATAAAGTAGTTATAAGTGTAATTTTACAAATAGTGACCACTTGGAGATTGCAAGAACTATTCATAAAACTATTCATGAAGTTATCATTAAAAACAAACCATACTTTCAGCATTCCCTTACAATCATCATGCCAAGGACACGGAACCGTTCCGCAAGTACTTCGATAAAACATGGATTGAGATATACTACGTGTCACTGCACAACTTCCTCTCGACGAGCTTGGCAACAGTGTCACCTAGTGTTATTGGTACAATAGTGGAAGGGATTGCAAGAGATCCGCTTGGAGTAAGTTGTTTGATATCTGAACACAATCTCAAACAACTAATTTCAGAGTGACCACGTGGATTTCGACGAAGAGCTGATTGACGATTTCGCCGTTATTGCACAGTGAGTTTTCCAAAAGTTTTCGAGCTTATAGAGCTTTTTGGATGCAAAAATCCGACTTGTATTTCTAACGTAGCATTACATTCTATAACGTCCCGGTCTTCTGGACAACAATAGAACTGTCAATTCAACACCTTTTCAGAATTTTATTTGAACCAGTGTTCCACAGACCGTATATTTACCAGATTAGAAAAAAACTAAATTTCCGTGGACCATGCGTGTTTCTGAAACTGTACTCATTCCAGATGCTCAGCACCAGTCAAACGTGGCCACTCCAAACCATCTCTGCGGACGTTGCTGAAATCTCTGACAAGCTCAAAGAAGTCTTCTCCCTCAACCGACTGAACGTCCAACCAGTTTTCGCAGTATTTTTGTCTTTTCGATATCAGACACCGTATGTTTTGTGTATATTTTGTCAGTGCCTTGCTCAGATTCCAATTTTCAATTCACTTTTCTACTAGTGGCCAAAATTTACCTTTGATCTTATTTTACTTTTAGTACTAAATAAGTATGATGTATATTCTTGTAAAATGATAATATTAGATGGAACTCTCTTCTTTTTGAAATAAATATATTTTCAAGTTTATTGTTTGTTTTATGAGATAATTCAACGCCATATGCATCCATTTGTTCTGGAGTTTTTGTTCTCGATACGAAATAAAAACCAAGTTGTAGTTTGAATGAAAAACGACGCGTGAGGTCGTTTCGCTTGCTTATTCCCCCTCCTCCCCTCGCGTCATTTCCATTCCTCCAAAACAGCAATAGGTATTCTCATCTACGAATAAACAGAGAATGCATTTTTTTTCAGGACGACAGAATCGTTTTTCACGAGAAAGAGAATAAGAGTGGGCACTTCTCAAATTTGATCCTATAGATATGTGTGTTTGTATAACAACTGTTAATTAGTGTATTCTTCGACACGAAGCACGAGATTTTAGATGAAAAGTGAGCAGATCGGCCGGATGAGATGCGGTCTATGTGCATATTCATCCGCCGCCATAGACGGACACTCATTCCCTTTTTCCTTTCTTTTCAGCTTCTTCCGTCTGTCACAATACTACTTCTTCTTGCCCTAATTTACACATGTGTTATGAATGGTTAGTAGTTAGCTTTCATAAGGCTTCAGTATCTCGGTTTATCCAAGCAAAGCTTATTCTTAGACTCTCCGTTTCACCTTGACATCAGGTGGAACCTCATGCTATAACAATTGCAATAGTCGTGAAAAATTTCTGCTCAGCAAGCTCTGAGAAACTAATAAAAATGTTTGAACTTCAAACGACCCCAGTTTTTTTGTTTATTGAAATTTCTTGCGCTCCTTTTCTTTTTTGCAATCGCTCCACGAGTCCCTTTTTCATTTTGGACAGGAAACGGCACATCCGTCTCTTTGATTCACGGCAATTTTGAAAACGGCAGTTCCGTTTCGAAATGACTTTTGTTTTTTTCGTAAAAAGAAACCATCTGCAGATGTCAAAAAACCAAGTCTGTCATTTATTCAATATACACCGCTTCTTAACCATTTTGACGAACATAAATTATATCGTATAGCGTTCTAACGCCATCTCGCAAGACTACTGAACAACTCCTAGAGCTGTCTACTCCATATTTCATCTTTCTTTACTTCGGGGACTCTATGCTTTTTGCTTCAACTTGGCTTGCCTTAGCTCAAATCACAATTTTTCATCTGCGACTTACAATTAACGATTTCCAATCTCGAGGCGAGAAGGTGTTTTTGTTGAAGTCGCCTTCGTCGTCATTTTCATTTGTCAATTTTTTTTCCAGCCTCACAAAGCCAATGTCTTTTGTTCTGAATACGAATCTGTCAATGTATGCACCATGTGTATTTCTCCGTCTCGGTTTTTTTCCACCCAGTTTCTCTCCATTCGCAACATGGCTCCGTTGGGAGTCATTGAGATTTAGTGACGGATAAGATTGTTTCCATATGTTTTGAACTATCCCGTTTTCTTGTGACGTAGATTACAATGAGTTTACGTTCAACAAATTGTTGTGCTTTTTGATGTTCGAATAGTTGGAAAACTTGAACTCTGAATATAATCTGTCAGAAAATTTGAAGAGTGGTTCTGAGCATGCTCATCTCAAATTCTCAACATATTCCTTTTTTCCTCCAACTTTGCATACTAACTGAATCATTCCAATGGAGAGGGAGAAACACACGACACTTTACATTTTGGGGCGGAAAAAAGAAAGAAAAAACAGAAGTGAAAATGTTGTTTGGCACTATGTCGGAGTTTTTCATTTTATTTCATATTCCAAACTCTTTGAGCTCATATAATTCCCAGGTGTGGTCGATGGAGAAGAAGAATATGTCGGATACATCCTCCCCTTTTCATTAATCTATTTTTCCCATCTCATACGGATAATTGTTTCATTTCCAATTTCCATTTCAATTCCCTTAGTACTCGAAGCAATTCTGCTCAAAAAGTCAATCTAACAAAATCTTCGAGTGACCACAACACTGCCCCTGCTCTACTGCTATGCATATTTATGAATCGCTGTTAGTTAACTGCTCGTACTCTCTTTGCTCCTCCTTCCCTTTTTCTTCTTCCCGCCTCTTGTCCTCTCCGCCTTTCTTGGTCTAATTACGATACCTTGTTCATCCGTTTTCTAAAGAAGCAAAGAGATCTCTTGCTTCCAGTTTTTGCACTTTTCCTAATTAAATCTAATTTATATCTCTTGTGAGTTCTTAGGTTGTTATTCTCGCGATGGAGTCATAATAATTGCAAACTTCGAGCCGAGAGTACTGCAATCTCAACATGGCTATGCAATTCACCGGCCTACAGGTTTGTTAGGCGTATCTTATTTCCAGCAGATAACAAATGTTACAGGTCGTATCATGGATACTTCTTCTGATCGGAACGGGAATGTTAGTTATTGCATTCGTCTCCGACTACTGGTCCATCCATCAGCCCCGCAACCAAATGGGTATGCGCTTTTGAAAAAAGATGCGCCATCAAGATTTGAATGCACTGCTTTTCGGAAATCTCATTTATTTTAGACAATCTTCAAATGCACCGCGGTGTCCTTCGTCAATGCATCACCACCCGACACTATGGAAGCTGCAATTTCAGGTTGTCCAGCATGTTCAAACAGCTGCGCAACTTTATGGATGGATATGATATGTACTCTGAACGCTCAATGTATCGACATCTACCAACACAAAGTAGCAATTTGAAAGTGGACGAGATTAGACATCAATAGTTTTTTCAGCATATGAAGTGTTCGTGGCACTGTTCCTTGCCATTTCATGTATGGTTGCTGCTACAGTACTCCTATTCGGTCCGTTCTGTTGCCAACGTTGCAAACCTTCGACTACTCTGCTCATCTTCATTACCGGCGCTTTCTCCGGATCCGGTTGTCTCATCTACTGGAATGCAAACCGTGAAGGGAAGACCTTCACTCTTCAACAGTTGCAATTTCACGACGTATACCACTATGACTACGTGAGTTTGAGTATTTTAAATAGTTTTTACTCAAAATGATATAATTTTTCAGGGAAGTGACATGAACACATTATCCTGGTCTTTCTGGATGGCTGCAGTCAGCACAGGAATCCTTCTCTGCTCCGCTTTCTTGCTTTGTGAGTTTCGACTCGTGTATGCGTTTTGAAACGATTTTTGATGTATTCCAGGTGTTTCTTCCCGTGTGGACCCGGATGTGGAGTTTGAAAACCCACCTGTCACCGAAGTTTAAAAAAAACCATTTATATCTGTTTGAAACCAAATGCTCTTTATTTCGATCAAAACAACAATGCAATTCAATAAACCTGTTAAAACCAACAAACATGAAAATCATCAAAGCACTACTAATCTTAGAGACTAAAGGCTCAGGAGCTTGAAAAAAGGGAAGATATGCATATGAAGGAAGTTTTTTTTTTTAGAAAATTGATGATGTTGAACTTTAGAAGAAGGGATAGAATTATAGATATATCATTGACACCAGAACGCTCTTCCGATATGTTGCGTTAAATGCAAGAATTATGAACAACAAATACTAAACTTGAGTTTGCCCGCTAAGTTGAACCAGTTTCTGGACCTTTTTCTCAATATCTTCTTCTGTTATTTCTTTATTCTCTGTACGCTTCTTATACGCTCCTCCGTTTCTGAAGAATCCTCCAATCCATGGCAAACTGGTGAAAATCTTTGACATGAACGGATCGTAGTACTTAAGCGATCTCATCCATATCGGAAGGAAGTCCCA
This sequence comes from Caenorhabditis latens, assembly GCA_002259235.3. Taxonomy (NCBI): domain Eukaryota; kingdom Metazoa; phylum Nematoda; class Chromadorea; order Rhabditida; family Rhabditidae; genus Caenorhabditis; species Caenorhabditis latens. The sequence goes on along the minus strand of CM056097.1, from coordinate 12,812,347 downwards.
GTTATGTAAGACTTTTGGTAGAAATTCTATGCAACTATTCTGAAACTTGAATATTACTAACAAAACCTAAAAAAAAGGGCAAATGGGTACCTGTAGTACACAAATGAAGCAACACATTATTGCTATGACAAGCAGAATGATGAAAACGATAACAATCACGTTATCTGGTAGTAGAGTTAACCCAATAATAGTAAATGGAATAATGAGGAAAAATGTGATGATGAAGACTACTATGAACCAGCGGTACTGAAAATATTATGCTCGACGTGGCTCTGCAAATAACAGGAACTCACTTTATCTGTAATATCTCCCAGTTTTATAGAAAGATAGACAGGAAATTTTCTGGTGCAAGGCACAATGTAGAACAAACAGGTCCCGATGATGTTATATATAACTTGGCACATAGCCATATGCAACGCTCTGAAAAATAGTGGGTTCAACGAGTTCATTTTTTTAATGTTTGTACTTCTCAAATCGTGACGGATCTGTTGAGAAAGCAGCAAGTACTCCACTGAATGTAGTTCCAATATTACTTCCCAGAACCAATGGATACATTTGTTCTAATGTCACAACACCGCTTCCGACCAAAGGTGTCAGAGAAGACGAGAATATGCTGTTTGATTGAATCTGAGAAAGGAAAATAATAGTACCTTTTCTTGAAATAGGGGTGTTGGTGTTCTACCAGAATAGTCACGACAAGTCCCACAAGCATCACAAGGTAGCCTGTGCACGGTTTCCACATTCCGGGACACTGCTTGGAAAGTAGGTTTCTCACATAGTTTGCAGCATGACCGTCCAGCAATTTCTAAATAGAGAAAAGCTTGAATGGATTTTTCAGTGATTTTGTATTTACCTGTATCAAATAAACTATTCCGACAAGGCACATAACCAAGCAGAAAATTGAAATGAACAAGACAATCCATCCAATATTCTTGTCCGAGAGAGAAGTGTTCGCAAATAGATGATTGTATGGGCCTAAAGTTTTTCTCACTCTTTCTCTGTAGTCTCTCCGGTCTCTCTCAAGTTTACGGCGCCGGCGACTGCTGCCTATGTATACACAGAGACAACAGGCTATGCCATGCGCCTCATTGGCTCAGTGGCAGAGCGTCTGTCTAGTAAACAGAAGGTCGCTGGTTCGATTCCAGCATGAGGCACCGAAATTTTTTTGTTTTTTCTAGTGAATCTGTGTAAGAATACTGTACACATTTTTTACAACTTACAGTTGTAAATACGAGTTCCATTCTTAAAACTGCATCGCTGAACAAAAGAATGATTTGGAGCAAACATCTCTGGACGAATTGTTGCATTTAGTAATTCCGCCTCGTTCACCCAAAATATTACAATTTTATTGAATTTTTTGGTTAATTATATAAACTCACTTGCAGAATGATTTGATTTATAGGATCTGTCAATAAATCCAATGTTTTGAAACTGAGTCCCTGTTCAGATATCAAGGGGTCCACAATCCACCAAGATACTTTTTCAATTAATCCAGTGATCATTTCCATTGGAAATATAACAAAAAGACCACATATATTGAAAACATCTCCTAGTATAGCAGCCGAGAAAGCTCTTCTGAATTGTTCTGGTTTACCAGAATACGCCAATGACACCATTGCGTTGACCAAAGAAGATCCGAGCTCACTTCCAATCATAACAGGAATAGCATCATGTACAGTGATCACTGAATGAATGAATATCAGACCATTTTTCTCAAAGATTTTCGTACTATTAGCAGCAACCATTGTCACTAAGATGTTAGTAGTTGTAGTAGCTGACTGTAGAACCACAGTAGCCAACATTCCCACAATAACTGCAGATATTGGATCATTGATCAGTGGTGATTCCTGTATGGCCTTTCCTGAAAAGTGAAAACGTTCCAAACTTTTGAACTGAACATTTTCGAAGTATGAGGTCGCGATAATTGAACAATTTTCAATAATCATCGCTACCCTCTCTCACTATTTTTGTTCATCCAACAGTGTGAACTAGTAATTGAGAAAACACAGAAAAAATTGTTTCACCAACCTAATCCTCTACTTCCAAGTAATCCGAATGCGGTAGACATGTTGGCCAAAGAACAGACATAAATGAAGAGGACTATGAGAATCAGGGAAATGAGGAAACTACATGTTATGTAGTATTTCACCTTATGTTGGGTGGGGGTGCCTGTAAAATAAGTTTCATTAGAATGAAGACTTTTTTCTGACTCACTTGTCCATGAGATAATACTTTTCTTGTGGGCTGGTGGTTCGGTTTCATCACCTACTCTTGCACCCGCCATGAAGTGGTGTCTGAAATGTTTCATTTGTTCCTTACATGAAAGAAAGTAAAAACGAAAGAAAAATTACCCTCGATATGGCATATAATAACGATAGTAATGATCAGGAATGATCTGAATCTCGTGATTGTACATATTCACTAGTACAGAACTTTTAGAAATTTTACTATACTTCTTTCAATTTGAAAATCTTTGTTTGGGATGTTATGGCACAACAAAAAATAATAGAACAGTTGTTGAAAGTCAGAGACTCAATGGGAAAAGAAGAAATATTAATATGTGTTCCGTTTCAAATCCGATTTGGAACGTTCGGATGAGTTGTGAAGTGGGGTTAATACTGAATTGAATTGAAAGCCGAACCGGAAAATATAATAGGTGGCAACTGCCAGTTCAATAAAAATAGTAGGAAAGAGAGTGTGACGATTAAAAGTTTGTGATTTTGAAAACAGGAAATATCTCCTATTAAATTTCAAATCATATATCTTTTTTGAACCGTTTATAACAGGAAATCTGGTTCAGTTTGAGAGAGATGTCTGAATAAAAAAATAATAATTATATGAATTGAGGAAGTACAGAAAAATAGTTGAGTTTAACTACAGTGTGTTTGTATGAAGATGAACAAATTTTGAAGGATAATATTACTTTCTGACAGATATGTTTTTTTTTGTATATCCGGATGAGTGATACAAAGCTTTTCAGACCGAATAAAGCTTTCAGTGTTCAACCATATTCATGTGAACTTTGATACAAAATAATTTCAGCACATAAAATTTTAGACTAAAATTTGAAACTGGCATCATTGTTATGTGTGAAAGTATACAAATTAATTGATGTTTTGTTCATGTTGTTAAATTCAGAAAAAATATATTTAAAACAACGTCAAAATGTTCCCGGAACAAAAATATGAAAAGAGAAGAATAACTGGAACTCTTTCTTTTTTTCCAAGGAAACGATGTTGACGTTGTCTAGGGACCCGTCACGGAACAAGAAACTAGCAAAAACAAGGTGTTTCTGTTTTTAATGGACCTGTTTTCCGAGAGTTCCGCTTCGAGCAGTTTAGATATTCTCCAAATGACAGATATAAATGCATTCTTATAAGGATCGAAAAAATGATCAAAATGGAACCGATGTGAAATAATGACGAATAATAATTTTATCGAGGCCGGTGAAATGAATGTTTGATGATGGAAAAAAACCATACAAGCTCGCACAGAGACCCTCATAATGTCATCGAAAATAGGAGATTACCCGCGACAACATTTGTTATTATTCTTTGTCGCGCTCACTAAACCTGATTCAGTGAGTCAGTTCATCCTAATGATTGAAACGGATTTGTAAAAATTAAAAACCTTCCGGCGGAGTCTAACAAAAGATCAGTACGAAAATTCGGAACAAACTCCTCCGATGGGTCGAAATCTCCAGCCACAGGCAGTTCGTTTCCGGTTATTCGTTTGCATCCCGAGTCATCCACCTCATCCAGCACTATCTCGCACGTCAATTATTACATGTGGATGCGCAGTCCACACAGTTTTTGCATTATGTATAGGTTTCAAAAATTTTGATTTATTCTCGGAATACCCTTTTTTTAATATTTGAATGATTTTTTATTAATGATGTGATGAGTTATTTTTTGAAATTTTCAACCTGAAAATGACCTATTAGTATTTTTCTTGTTTCAAAAACAAAAAGTAAGTCATCTTCCCATCACATGAGAAAATTGCTATCTCCGGACAAGTTTGTTCCTGTAGGACATTTTTTTCGCAGACAATTATTTTATAATAAACATTTTCATTATTCCAATATTTTTTTGGGATATTTGAAAATTGACGTTCCAGCTTCGATTCTCATGATTTTTTTTCTGTTTATGCCCAAAACTGCATATACAATCCGAGATTTTTGTTATGAAACCGTTCCTATTGAATTCTCGACCTTTGTCCAACTCTTCATACTTTTGAAACCTTTTCTTGATAAACAACATCTTCCTCTAGACGAAAGTTTGCACTTTCCCGAAGTTTTTGCCCTTTTTGTCAGTGTAAACTGTCTAATGAAAAGACGCCGACAGTAAGGACATATCAAACCACTAAACTAGACATCAATCAAACAAAAAATTGTTGCACTTTGAGAGAAATGTGACACCTAGACAATGTAATCAGAAAAATGGTGGCATAATATATAAAAGAAGAACGGTGTTGATGAAAAATCATTCGTAAGAAATGTCTCTGAACGGGAAAATTGCAATTGTCACCGGAGCGTCCAGAGGTTGTGGCAGAGGTACTTTCAATAAGTTTTTTAAAGGAGGACAGAAGTCATATTTTTTTATTTGAGATTCTGGTACTTCAGAAAATTCTGAACAACTTTCATCATTGGAGCATATGCTAAAAATCGCTCTAAACACCCTAAATTCACGTTTTCCCGGCTCAAAAGGAGCTTTCGTGGAAGAGTTTTCCCACGCGAATTTTTGCCCCCGTGTAGTCCTCTCGGACAATATTATTTATTTTTATTTCTCGATTTCTCGTTTTCTGGCTTTTTTCAACAAATTTTCGTGTTTTTTCAACTTATATCGTAAAAAAAGAAGAAAAAACATGAAAAATTGTTGAAAAATGCAAGAAAACAAAAAATCGAGAAATAAAAATAGATTATATTGTCCGAGAGGACTACACGGGGGCGAAAATTCGCGTGGGAAAACTCTTCCACGGAAGCTCCTTTTGAGCCGGGAAAACGTGAATTTAGGGTGTTTAGAGCGATTTTTAGCATATGCTCCAATGATGAAAGTTCTTCAGAATTTTCTGAAGTATCAGAATCTGAAATAAAAAAATACGACTTCTGTCCTCCTTTAAATAACTCTTATTCAAAACTTCAGGAATAGCTCTGCAGTTGGCAGAAGCCGGATGTACGTTGTTCATAACTGCACGTTCGCCGGAAAAAAGTCTTTCTTCCCAGTTTACGTATCTTCCAACTCTTGAATCTACTGCCGAAGAATGTAGAAAACGCGGAGGTAACTGTTATCCACACTACATCGACCACAGCAACATGACTGAAGTTGAAGAGTTTTTCGAAGAAGTCTCAAGATTTACAAACAATCAATTGGATATTCTTGTGAATAACGCATTTTCTGCTGTCACGGTATAGTTTTTCTGTTCTCAAAATCTTTACTAGAACTAATGTTTTGTAGAAATGTGGATCTGGTGACACCCGAAAATTTTTTGAGAAAGACCCAGAAATCTGGGATGACATCAACAATGTTGGTCTTCGCAACCAGTATTACTGCAGTGTGTTCGGAACAAGAATCATGAACAAGAATGGGATGAAAGGACTGATTGTGAACATTAGCTCACTGGGTGGAATCATGTTTGTAACTTTTATTTGTTCTTCCTAACAATACATAGTCTCAGGTACCTCTTCAATGTTGCATACGGTGCTGGAAAAATGGCAATTGACCGTATGTCTTCTGACATTGGTCATGAACTACGAGACACTGATGTTACCGTAATTTCTCTCTGGCCATCTGCAGTTCGGACTGAACTAATCATCAATATGCTTGAAACATCTGCAGGATCTTGGGGAAAGGTAGTTGAATTTGGCTAGTGAAATCAAAAAATTGGATTACAGACTGAGAATCAAATGTTTTTAAACGGAGAGTCAATCGAATACTGTGGAAAAGCAGTTGTTGCACTTGCTTCGGATCCTGATAAAAGAGTTTGGAATGGTTCTACATTGATTACCACTGACATGGGAAACTATTATTCCTACACAGATATTGATGGTAAGGAAATTATCCAAACCTTGAAAATCCCAGGTTTTGACCACACTTTATAGTTTTGCCTTTTAAGACATCTGACTCATTTGTTCCTGGAGAACACTCACTGAAGAATGTTAAATTAAATTAACCAAAAAAACGCAAAAATGTCTTTCCAGGACGTGTTCCGACTAATATGCGATCCCTTCGAGGACTTCTTATGTTGGCTGGCTACCAAACAATGGCTAGTTGGTGTCCGGTCTGGGTGAACCTTCCTGGTTGGGCACTCACTCTATGGCAAAACAAAATTAATCATTAACAATAGAAATAAGATCAATTTATTATGTTTTTTTACCAACAATATAAATGAATTACGAAATGAAGAATTAGTTATGAACGTTTTCACAGGCAGAATTTATAAAAAAACCATAAGAAGTTTATTAAAAATTCCATTGGAGGATTTTTGTATATGCAACCGAGAAAATACGGAGAATTAAATTAGGAAAAAGCGTTTTCGAGAAACGTTTCGAGAGCTCATACCAGAGTGAGAGATCACAGGGAATGCGAAATACGGAATACTGACATTTTTCAGTTGTAAGTTGTGAATTTCGAGGAAAATCGGCAAACAAATTTTGTGAACTTGATAAAAATGATATGAACCATGGCGTGTAATTTTGGAGAGAAATTTGAAATAATTATTTTTCACACTGCTTGTTGTTCAACAAGAGGAACTTTTGCGTCCTCTCCAATCGTCGCCAGATTTTCGTCCGAATTGTATAAAAACATTGCCCCAGTCTCAATATCCTCCACTTGGATTGGAATATGACAAATCACTTTTCCATCTTTCCTGTAAACATATATTTTGTATAATAATTTTTGCAAAACTAAAAAATATTACTTTGTAATGAGACTCTCAAGCTGTGATGCTTTCTTTTTTGCTTCTCGATCAGCAGCCTCTGCAGCCATCCGCCGTCTGGAAATAGATGAAAAATAGAATGTTGTTATATCGGCCACATCGGTCTTCTTCATTTTGTGAATTAGTTTTGTCAGTTGTTTTGGGAACTTTTTTAAATAGTGTCGTCATGAAAATGTGGTCTGCAGCCATAAAAATAGAAAGTCCAAAAGTTATCTTTAGAGTGGTCGAAGTCTCTTGGGAAAAATTTCGAAAAGTTTTGAATATTCAAAAAAGTCAGATCAAACAAGGCAGCCGCTGATTTTTTGAAAACTGTTCCTTTTTTGGTAAAACATTCAAAAGTTTCAAATAATATAATATTAACTCTATAACACCTATATTATTACTATAACCAGAACAGTACCTGTAGTTGAGTTGTAGCACACGTAGCCAGGCGATGAGTGCAAAAATTGAGAAAATGATTGCCGGAAGGACAAAACACAAAATTACGAGCCACATATCTGAAACACATTCATTTTTAACTTCTATCATCTTTTGGTTTTCCGACCGCCGGGACACCAAAAAATGGGAAAAATAAGCAAAAGTTTGTGGTTGGGCGTGTTCATAACTGGCCGTTTATGAGGAAAAGTGAGAAACTAAGAGAGAAAACGTTTCGAAAAAGTGGGAAAGACTTCGTGGTGTAGAATACACATTCTTACCAATTACAAGTAAGCAACAAAAAAAGAACTATAAAAAATTAAGATGGCTTGTTTCACGAGCAATTTTTCAAACTAGTCTACATTTATGCGTAGTTGACTATCGAAATAAGAAAGTAGCCTTTAATGAAAAAAAGGGAGAAAAGAAAAATGACAGTCATTTTTCCTGCGTGCTCTAATCGAAAATGGAAAATCGTATTTATCATCTAAAAAGACTTTTTGAATGGAAAGTATGCATTATGCTCATTTTAGTTTTAATTGAAATTCTATGAATGAATGACTTTTCCAAAAATCAGAGGAGCAAACACTAAAACCTTGCAGTGTCAAAAATAAATATACTTTTCAAAGTACCATTTTTCCAACAATTTACAGACAGAAAGAGTAAGTAAGAAAAATAAGAGAAACATCAAGAACACTAAGACAGAGAAGTTGCCTATTTTTCAGTCTCAACTGCATTTTTCTGTTTGTTTAATCCACACTTTTAACTTGATTAGGAAGTTTTTCTCAACTATTCTCCCTTCGACTTTTTTCTTTTATTTTTTCAGAAGAGGTGGAGGAATCCCTTTTGGAACTTTCACGATTGTCGTCTCCGTTTGGAGATTATTGTCTTCAGAGAACACTCAAAACGAGAGAGAATTGGAATGGTTGAAAAAAGATTAAATATTTAAAAGGACGAGGAACTTCATTTTAACAAGTAGTTATAGGAGATTGTAGTTGTGAACTTGATCGAGAAAACGAGAACTAAAAAAGTGATGTCGATGATGACGCGCAACGCTCATTTTTCTTGCTATGTTGCTAATCTCGGGTAGACGAAAAAGAGATGCAGACTAAAATTAACCTAGGAATTGCTGAGAAAAGGTTAAGAGGATGGTCATCGAACATTTTTTTATTACTGAAATGAGTGTAACAGGAAGTTTTCATTGAACATGATTTCTTTTTGGAAACATTGTAATTGTCTAACTAAATACTTGTTTTGTTAAAGTACAAAACGTTTTCAGTGAAACAATTCAAAAAGTTCGCCACATATACCAAAAAGATTACACTTTTTTTTAAAATTCAAAAACAAAGATTTTGGAAAGTGCAACAGTTCTCTATTCTCGTTTGTATTCAGTCTATTCAAGTACCGTAACCATTACATAATTTTTTAATTTTATGTGTGAATGTGTGTTATTTCCGTTCCTGAAAAGCAAAAAAATCCACTTTTTACGGTTCGATGAGCTCTATTTTGTTTTCGAAACTTCTGTCTCAAATATTCAAAAAAGGAAACACAAACGTAGACATACATAGCCAAGACATGGCGACACAGCCTAAAAATTCATGCTGGCTGTGGTAGTAAAAAAGAAAATAAGAAACGAAGGAAGTAAGAAACAAAAGCAGGGTTAGTGTGCATGGTGGTAGTTGTAGCGGTTTGTGGCATCGACACAATCTTGTCGTTTTGAAACAATGTGTTGAAATTACGTGACGGGTAAATTTACTGGACTATTCGATTTCAGGGTGGACACGAATACGCTCATAAATACATCTACACAAACACAGATTTGAACCACATTGAAACGCGTAAACATACATTTTGGCAGCCACATTATTGAATTCTGGAATCACGGAATCATCCAAAGCTCTAAAATAAAAGGGCACCGGTTTTAGTAGAAAGCGTTAAGAAAAGAAGATGAGGATGGATGCGTCATCAAAAGGCAGAAATTGCCGTCAGACGGCTCCAGCCTTCTGATGGAAATCTGAACAAAGAGAAAAGCGTCAAGAAGTAAATAAGAGAATTGATGAATCAGAAATGAAAATTGAGGGAAGAACAGAAAGAAGGAGGAACAAAAAATGAAGGAATGTCTGGTTTGATATCTACTATTCTCACTGTCGGTACTGTAAACAAATGAAAATTCATATTTTCAAAACACTATTCTTGAATAATTCATAATGACAGAGTCTGGACAAAGATAATTTACCAATGATACTAGACTAGGTTCTCGGAAAAATGAAATCTCCAATTAGATAGTGATTTTAATATTGACGCAGACTTTTGCGAACCTCAGCAAACTAACTTATTTACTTTTTCAGATAACATGGTTCTTCATTTTTAGGTAATAAAATCTTTGGTTTGTGATAAATTGAATTACAAAAAAATTGTGGTTACTGTCCGTTCAAAATAATGATTCAAAAAGCTATCCACTTACAAGTTAATGAAGAACTTATTCCAGCCAGTACTTTTTTTTGGTTTATTAGTCTATTCCTTTTAGTAACAGTTTCTATTAGAGCTATTGAGCTCATAGAAAAAGCAAAAAAATACCAAGGACCACCTTCACGAAAAATTTGGTCGTTTAAAAAATGTCAAGGCACGTGACACCGACAATTTCCGAATTTCCGTCTTCGTCGGTTGCACCACCAGTGTACGTTTTTGTTCGGTTTTCAAAAAATTAGTGAAGCATGAAGACTGAAAAGAAGGTTGGGATGTTAGTTAGAACCTAACAGACGGGTATGTGTGTGTATGTGTAGAAAAAAGAAAACGAACCGCATGCGGAACAAAAGGAAATCACTTCCGTCACTTTTCCACTTCTGTCAAGTCGAAAAACAAACGGCTAGGATACAAGAGAAGAGTCATAGGATAATGTGGTTCCTTGCTATTTATTGCCGTTCCGTTCTATATAAACTAAGAGATTGCAAATAGGAATTTTGAATTGGTCCGGCTGGTCTGGACCACCAACATTTAATTGTCATCCGTTTCTCATTTTCTTTCTTCAAAGAGTCCAGATATTTTGGGATAAACGGCAGAGTCTCAGGCTGCTCTCCTTTTCAAATCAAACAGAACATTGAAGAAAAAAAGAAGAAAAAATAGAAAAAACATGTCGGATTTCTCAAAATAAACGCAGAAAGTTGGGAGACATTGGAACGATGCCCTGACTGAAGAAAAAAAGAAGAATAAGAATAAGACAAAAAAGAAGGACTAGTGGAAGGAGGAGAAGGAGGAAAAAAGAAGTGTCGAATTGCAGATCGTTTATGAGGCACTTCGAGCCTTCGCCCTCTTTTTCTCCTTCTCCAATACCACTTCTCACTCAAATGAAGAAATGGCGATGAGCGCGAGATTATTTTTTGACCAACAAATTAGTTCCTTTGTGTAAACATCAAACGAGAATGAGCATTTTTCAGGAGTGGCGGGTCGAAGCTCAATTTTGTTGAAGGGGTTGGGAGGTGTTTTGGAAATGGGTGGTTGGATTGAAAGCTGGAAAATTTTTCACCCTTGACTAGAATAATTGCACACAAGGTTTTTCATAAAAACAACTGTTACCTGATTTTTCAACCTGCTTTTTCTCGACTATTTTCAGTTTGTTATTGGGTGTTATTCAACTTTCAGAGTCTCCATAAATCACTCATTTACCCTGCCGGAAAAATGAGAAGGAGTGCATATTCCATAGCCTACCCATTCCTCAATTATCTAGTCTAGGGAAAAAAGAGCAGTTTGCGTCAGAAATTGTTCTTGCCATCTGCTGGATACCACTCAAAATTTCTGCTGAATTATAAGGGCAAAAACAAGAAAAAAGACCAGAAACTGCAGAAAATCTCTTGCATTACAATGATGAAATGATACTTTTGTGCTGGTGGTAGGGACTTAAGGGTGTTGCTCTGTTGCTCACTTGACGGATCGAAGACGTACTGGGCAGGGTGAAGAGGTTGAATAATACTACTTGAGTCGGCCCCCTCGTCTTGGCACAAACCAATAATTCAGCCAAAAAAGACCCAGATGACAATCGTCTAAGGCTAGTTTTCCAGTTCTTACATATATTGAGAAAATAGGAGGTAATAAAATGTATACGATAATGTGTTTTCGTGGAGTAGTAATACGTGTAAATACAAATATGTAGATGGCAAGATCCGAAACAAGAGAAACTGAGTTAGAAAGGAAGTGTAGAGAAATGCCAGCATTATACCAATTATGAGAGCCAAAGAAAGACGAGCCAAATACACAAAGAGGAAGAAAAGGGTCGGGCTCGGTTAAAAATTCATAAACGCGTCATCAGAAGGAACACAAGAAACGTGTTTGTCGTCTGAATAGTTGAACTATGTGCCTCATTATGAAAAAGAAGAAAAAATAGTTAGACATTCATAGAGTTTTTTTAGTCTGATTTTCGTCATACATCTCTCATTCCGGTTCATAAATTGGACGTTGTTTGGCTTCTTTTAATTCCTTCTATACATGATATTCATCAAAATTTTTCAAAATTGAAACAAAACAAGGATATAATTTCTATCAATAGTAGGAAAGACGCTTCATTTCGGATTCGAGACATCGGCCATTGACGGAAATGAAATTCATTTCGAGGATATTTGAATATCTTCTCCAGACTCATTGAAATAAAAATAAATCTTGAAAATACTCTTACACAACGAATAAGAGGGCCCCTAGGAAAATTGGAACCGCCGGAAGTGATCCATCCGGAGATCGGTGCCACATGTGAAAAAGCAGGAAAACGAGAAAAGGGTTGCCAGTTTGGAAGGAAGTGCCTTTTTCTGTTTTTTTTTCTGCAAAACAGAAAAAAAACGCCAGGAAACTATGGGTTACGTACAAGCTCATATTGGCAGAATGGGCGAAAAAGATCCAAACTCCAAAATAAATACAAATTTTGTTTTCAATTCGTTGGTGGAGTCAGTTTGTGATCAAGGAAAGTACAATTTTGGTATGGGAAAATATGTTTATCGTTATCGCATGGTTTCAAGAATAAGAATATTCATAATGGCTTCTGACGAGTTCTAGGACATTTTTCTAGATAAAATATTTTCATAACACGTGATCAACGAACATTTAGAGTTCTTTGTTGTTATGAACGCACTTGGAATAAAAATGCAACATCCTTTTTTGAGAACCTATTTTTCATACAACCCATTTTATGGAAGCTACCAAAAAATGGTGTGACGCAAAGAAAATGAGGTGATGTAGTTTATGGTCCATATATCGACGAAGTGAGTGAATGCATAGCTTGACGAGTTGGAGTTACAAACATCAAAAATGAGAAGCCGTCAAGTGGGAGACAAAAAATAGGGGAGTCTTAACTCACGGCTCTTCTGGGAACTACTCGAACTACACCAAATTTTGACTCAAGTGTTGTTCGATTTCAAGTTTAGAAGTTTTGGGTCCCGAGTTCAAAAATGGCATGTTAGATGACAGTAAAACACATAAGTACATCAGTTTTAATAATACTTGAATCACTCACAAAATTAGAAAATTCAAAAGTTTCAAAACTATTAAGAACTAAAAATCTAGAAGATATTTGGGAAATTACATATCTCAAAATACAAAAACATCCTGTTTGAAGTAAATTTCAGTTCTCTACGCTTCAAAACTTCACCAATCCGCGTCAAATCTATCGAACTCATGTACATTTTCATGCCAACATGTAGAATATCGACTTTGATTTTTTGAGCCGTAGGTAGTGCGAAGAAAAAGTACTCAAACATTGTGTAAACTAGCGAAACACAGGTTGTGAACGCTACGTGCAATTTGTTGTAACTCTCGGAAAAGTGAAGATCAAATAGATTCAGGAAGTAGTAAAAGTAACCAGCTAGGTGTGGTTATACCTCTGTGTTAGTAGTCTTATTTTAGCAACAATTACCATATTCCGGTTGAAAACGTGGTTTTTCTAAATTAAGGATGAATAATGAGAGATGAGTTGAGGTAAGAGCAAACTACATCAAAAGAAAGTTTTAGTGAAGAACGAGTAAGTGATCAAAAGTGAATTGTTTAACGTCAAACGCACTGTTTGTCTCGATACATCAGTTTGCTCTTTGTTTTTCTGTGCCTTACTGTTGACTTGAAGTGCTCACAGGAAATACTGTTTACTTCGTCACCTTTATTATTAATTCCATCATATTTAAGCTCGAAAAACTCACCCTTCCGTGACTGTGAGCGGTGTTCGGAGAAGTCGACAAAAGTGACATACCAATTGTTTCCATGGCCAAGCATTTTTAAAACGAATAAGAAAATACTTCAGATGACGGTTCAGATTGAAGAGCAGACAGAATTCAGAATGTTCTCACAACTTTCTCTATCTCTCTTATCTTATTTTCTACATTTCGTTTCTTGTTCTAGTTCCTCACTCACTTTAAAATTCAATCTTGCCGTTTTTGTTTCAAACAAAATTTACTCAAAGTGCACGAAGTAGACACAGAATCTCTTTTTCTTCAGTGAGACGAGTGCTTCACGATTTTGAAAACGATGCTATTTTTTGAATGAATTTTACTATAGGAAAAATATCGAACCGGTAAAAAAATGTCCTTACAAGTGATGATGCAAGTTTTTTGTGTTTGCACGCCAGTAATGTTTTTTCTTGAGTGGAACTCCCTAATGAAGTTATATGACGCTCGTGTAGTGTACCGCCCCTTAAGAAGAAAAGAATGAGCTCAGTTTTGGTGAATAATTCCAGATGGCTTTCTCAAACAAAAATATATTTGTAAACGTGAACTTTTGTCTTCAATTCATAAAACGGATATGATGTTTCGAAATGCTACGGGGGCAAGAGTGGTGTTACGATGCACTATACTGTAGTTTGTGTCTTCAGACTTGATACACTCTGGCTGTTACGAAAAAATCACAGGGATGAATCAGGACTACGCATTGAAACATTTTAGTTCTAAATTTGTGAGAACTCAAAAATTCTAAGGAGAGCTGTTGATACGGCTTGATTTTTTGATTTTTGAATCATTTTGAGCATTTTTGGAAAAGTGTCCTAGCACAAACAAAACATTCACTTCTCACAAATTTTCTTTTGTGTTCTGACTTTTCTCTAAAGAGCCGAATGTAGCTTTTAACGAACGGAAGCGAACGAATCAAAAGCACACTCAGTTGAAACATCAAACAGTACAAATTCGCGCGTAATGTTTTCCTTATTCTGTTTATTATTATTATTCAACCCAACGCATACAGCTCTCACGGAAAACCTGACGACATTTTGATGGCTTCTGTCATGATTGCGCGCACGCAAACACAGAGAAAGTGCATATTCGTTCTTTCTCATTATCATTCTTGATCATCATGCTTCTCAGGATTTCAATTTTTGCTCTGGTCGCTATAAATATTTGTAGTGGACAGTTTAAGTTTCCTCCATCCACCAACCAACATAAACCTCAAGAATATGTCGATCATGGCAACGCATTTTACGATTATAATGTAAGTTCTTTATACTTTCGCAATAAAATATTCCGTTTACAGTCAGAAGAGCATTTTGAGCACCCAGTGAATGTGTCCATGTATCAGCCAACAAGCTGTGGCGAAATGGAACAAGAAAAGTGAGAAAACATTTTGGATTGTACAAAATGAAAAAGTCTTTATTTCAGAGTAAAAGAGTGTGCTGAACCGCTTTATAAAATGGGAGCGATATCTGAGAATTCGCATTACTTGGGATGGGAAGGATTTATTTTCCGTACCAAGGCCTATTTCTCCGAAGTTTGCGAGTAAGTACCTAGAATCTATTTATTTTAAGCCCACTTCATTCATTTTCAGCAATTTCTTTATATTTGATGTGTGCATAGAACCTTATAAAGATGTCTGTTTTGCTGCAGACCGGGCACGCTTCAATTACGATGCTGCTATCAAAATTTTGGATTTCTTGTGTCGTGATGGATACGGAGGTAAAAACTGTTCTGTGTTATAAACAAATTACACGTTTTTCAGAAATGCTTCGTAACTTTGAATGCTTCACTAAAACGTTGACAAGATCTGAAATGATGCAGTGTCAAGCAGAATTGGTTTCTGACACCAGAAAGATATCAGAAAGTCATTCAGAAGTTTCCGGAGCAAATGATGCAGCTGTGTGCGGGTAAGTTTACTCACTTATTAGTTTCCTTTTCCAATTTTAATTTAACTCTTCTGCTTCTTCTTATACTTGATCTTTCAGCGCGATGCGGAATTACATCGACTGTGTCAAATACCCAATCCGCTATGAATGTGGGTACCGTGCTTGGCAACTGGTCCGTGAAATGATAGTCCGTCCAACAAAAGCAATGCTACCTCAATGCAAACTCAATGCAGCTGAGAAATCATCATCCGTCTTGACTATTCTGGTTGTTTCACTTATTGTATTGCTTTTCTAACTTTAAAGTGTTACAGAAGCAAATGTGGGAGGGAAAGTGAACGAACTAATTATTTGATTGTTATAATATTAATCCATTCACATTCCATGTCAATGAAGCATAGAAATATTTATTGCAGAGAAGTTGTTTTTGTTTTGAAAATTGGCTCAGACGGTGATGATCTTATGGAAATGAAGGAATGTGTGACGAGAGATGAGAGCGGTTGAGAGAAAGTTGAAGCATAGACAATAATTTAGGAGAATGTGTTAGACAATGATGTTCAGTTTTGGCGAGAAGATCCGGATCCCGATGTAGGCGGTCCTGCTCCAGAAGTAGCTGCGCCGGATCCCGAAGTAGATGGTCCATTTGGGTTGGACCCAGATCCAGTAGTTGGTGGAAGTGCATTACTGTTCACGTTCTGATCCCGTGCATCATTCATAGCACGACGCATGCGGAGGTATCTGAAGACTCTAAGATGTGATCTGGTTCACTCCATTCATAATGTGAATGATCACCTTGCGATTTGTGGACCAATTATAAGACGGAATATGAATGGAAGTCTGCGACGTTGAGCTTCGTCTCTGAAGAATATAATTTCTATTCATATAACTGGACAGTTTAAAGTTATGTTGTTAGCTATTATACATTACAAGAAACCTGAACGTTAAATTTTTTCTTCACTTTTATTGACCTCATAAAGATTGACATTTACGGCAAAATTTCTTATAAACCACTTTGCCTTTTCTATCAGATCCCGAAGTGTAACTTGTATTCATAAATACTTCATATCTTTTTACGTTTTCAAAGTTTGATGTTTTTTATATTCAATTATTAATTACCTCTCCTCGTTATTGTTGTTTGGTCCTGCTGCCTGGTTGCGGTTTCTGTTCTGCGCCTGTCTGAAAAATGAGAAATAGGCAATTTCTTGTCCAAGATCAATAGTTCTCACTGCGCTCTTGGTGGAGGATGAATAATTGGTTCCATCAATCGTGGCATACGAGGAAAGATTCGCTCTGGGCATGGCTCAGGTTCGTTGCGGTTGATATCAGGAGGCATTCTCAATAAGAATGGATGAGAAAAACTATGTTAGATACACTTCTCAGAGAGTTATTGTTCATCAAGGAAGAGAATAAAGAAAATAAGATGTAGTCTGGCGCAGAAATTGAAAAAAAGTTAACTACCGGATAGGAAACAGGAAATCCCTAGATAACAAAGTAAAAAGAGGGTAGAACAAAATGTGTCAGATTAATTTTGAGTGTTATGTGTGAATGAGAGTATTAGAAATGAATGAGGGGGTAAAGTTATTCAATGAGAAATAGAGCTGAGAAACAGAGCTAGACTTTTTCCCATAGTACATACGGAGGAGAGAAAAAGTTAATAAGAAAACACGGGGTCCGTGTTTCTTTCTCTCACACTGGCTTACAAAAAAGTTTTGGTGTCCTCTTGATTCAATGAGAAAAACAACAAATGGCTGGGCAGGGTTCTACTCTGCACCGCCACAAAAAATCGTTTCAACGTTGGCAGGCGAACGAGCCACTGCTTCGAGACGAAAGAAGAGCGTGTATATGTGTGTGGCGGTGAGCATGGATGTCTAATGGAAGCGCAGAATGGGAGGAATGGATGGATGGAAACGGCTTTTCTGACTTGGTGGGGTGGGGAATATGTATGCCACGTCACTCAATGAGATGAAGAAATTGGGAGTGGGTAGAAGATGGAACGTGCCAATTTTGGTTTCCTTTGTGCAAAAAAGGAAAGTGTTGTAAAGACGGAGGCAATCACATTACAGTAGGAAAGGAAACCGAAGAATTCGTATAGTGGATGGGCTCATTCCGCTAAAAGATTGGATTTTTATTGCTGTCCTGGAATGGTTTTGTGAAGGACAAAATCTTTTGTGAAATGAGAATTTGGGTGAGAGCTGGATGATGAAAATTTCTAAGAATAAACCTCATAGACGCAGTTTTTCTGAAAAAGGCCTTCGTGACGATTTTTCTTTTCTGCAAGAATAATCAAAAACTTATAAATATCTCAAAACATTCATTCAAATATCATTGAATATCGTTAAAAAATGGACAGAAAGAAGCGAACAGATGAGTTGAAAAAGGAAATTGAAGGAAATGAAAGAAAAGGGACAGGAAGTATGTTTGAAAAACCTAACAAAGTAGACAGTAGTTCGGAAAGGAAGACATTTCAGCATTTCGCATGAGTAAATGATAAACAGGTTTAGGTTTAGATGACGGTTTATTACGGAGATGAGATCCGACTGCATTAATATACGGAGCTTCTGAAAACAGTACAATTTAAGTTCTTCCTTTGAGAATTTCAACTTACACAGCGGTAGTTTCTATTCGACTCTCGGAGAAAGTCAAATCATGGGTTAACGGACGAACTGCAATGAACAATTATGTTTATAAATTATGTTAATACGATCACTCACTATTATCATTAGCAATTTGTTGCTCCCACTGCTCAATTAGAGCCAGTGTTGGATCACCATGTGATAATGCAGCAGCTTCTTCAGCTGCTTCCAAATCTTTGAAGTATGAATATTCTATGACTGTTCCATCATCCCATTGAAGTGATCTGGTTGCTGTGTACTCATCGAGGTAGGCGTATGCCATCGGGTTTTCTGTACAGAAACGAATACGCGTTGTTCCCTGAAAGCAATATAATTTGTTTTTTTAGCTCCTCTTATTCTGTTTTACCTTTGGAGCTTTTTCTTCTTTTTTGATATCTCGTGAACGGAGAATGCTTGAAGTGCTTGGTTTCTCCGACTCTTCCACGACAACGTATCTGATGGGTTTCTCGTTGAGAGCAACGAGGAAATCTGGCAGATCTTCTTCGGCAACCAATGATAGAAGACTGCGGCTGATCACGTTACCATCACCTCCCATTTCTTCTTCATTTGCTAGGCGAGTGAACTGTAAAATCATATTTTTAGATCAGATTATGAGACTATCAATTTATAACTAGGTTATGTTGTCATATGTTGTTCAGCTTCTGCTAGACTACTACGTCAAACACAAATTGAAATCTCACCACAAGAGAATTCGGTCGCATTGGTGTGATATCATAAGAGCCGTTTCCATCGTGACTGTCTCCATCTGAATTGTCGTCTGAGTCATCCTATAAACACAAATTTGTTATTGAATCCTCTATCAAAAATCACCTGTTGAGCAACAATGTTAGTGGCGGAAGGTTCAGCAAGCTTTTGGGTCTCATTAGTGGGCTCCTGAAATGCATGGAAAGTTTTTATTTCATTTTCACAACAAAAGTTTTGACAGGATACAATTAAAGCAACATCACATAAAGCAAAACCAAACACCTTCCCGGATACCGGAGAGGACTTTCACTTGCTTTTCACTAGTCTTGTTCCCTCTTGTTCACTCACCGATTTCAAGATCGTCACGTCATCTCCGTACGGTTTCTCACGTGGAGAAAGTAGTCCGGAGAGCGAATTAGAAGGCGCTATCGAGTTTATTGGCTGTTGTTGCTGCTGAGAAGTTTTCGATTTTTCTTCAACATATTTCGAGGAAAGTGAGACTGAATTTAGTGAAGTTGATGTGTAAGACGGGGAATAAGTTATTGGTGGTTTCAGTGGCGCCGAAGATCGCATCGATTCTGGTGTCGTCTCCTCCGTTTTGTCATCTGAAAACAACAAGATTCAAATTGAGATATGCAAAGTCATTGTCCTAAAATCTCAGATAATCTTTTCTTTTCTACTGATTGTATTCTTATTTAGTGTTTATAGGTATTACAAGTTCTCAGCGCTGACGAAACCCATCGCATTTGAAAAGTGGAACATCCTGTGGAATCGGACGATGGATTAGTGTACCGCGAGTAGAGCATCCGTTTTTCTTCTGTACAACCAATTATTCGACAGACTTCATAAAAGAAGAGAAAAAAATGAAAAAGAACAAAAAAAGTTGCATGTACATTGTAGGACAAAACTATTATCTCACGACTAGAGAAGGAAGATGGATAAGTGTAAGAATCTAATAAATTATACGAGGACAGTGAACGTATTGTTTTGACAGGTTCAATAAACACAAATAGCGCTGGTTTATGAAGTGGATAAATGACAGTCAGTGACTAAATAGTGTTTGTCTTCGGATATTTATGACGATTTGATTTATAAGAGAGGAAGCTGAGGGATGTTGAGTAATCCTTCTGTCTAACAGCTTTATGAGATTATGGACCTCCCATGTAGAGTAATGTGCAAAACTTTCCAAATTTTTTTCGAAAATATCAAGAGGAACATTTGAGATCCAAAATAAAGAGTTGAACGAAGACCAAAAAAGTTTGCCAACAAAAGCATTGAATAGAAGAATATTTGCGTAACTTCGACTGACAAAAAACGTTAGAAGTGATTCTGATAAAAGACACTAAAACGAATGGCCACCCGCCGTTCTCAGAATTTGATCCACAAAGCGGAAATCAATGGGCATGAGAAGGTCTCGGCTTCCAACTGGCAGCGGTCTGTAGTCAGAAGAACAAACCCAAGAAGAATAGAAATAGGCAACAAGAAAATTAAAAGTCAAATGACCCCACAGTCAAGACAAATCAAATCGCATCACGCATCACGCACGTGGTCCTTGACAAGACTAGGGGGTCGCCTTCTATTTCGGCATATGGATTTAACAGATGGCTATCAATTACAGATTGGTGTCACCTCCGACGAGGTAAAGTGAGGTAGAAAAAGAAGAAAGAAGACAAGATGAGGACAAAAACGAACCCGATGCGCGAAAACACGAGTATATACTAAAACAGTGAGGATGACACCCTCTCTCCTTTTCGGCCAATCGGATGATGTTTATCTGCGAGGAAATGGATGAGTGTACAACATCTCAACCTCGATGTTCGAGGGTTACCGCCGGGATCTCGAGAGAAGATTGGCAAGATAAACTGTTCATCCCAATATTACAACATTAGAGCAAGGTCTCGGGTACTAAAAAACCGGTAAAACAAATTTTCGTGTTCGGCAAAGAGTTGAAAAACACAGAAAAAAATTACAGATTATAAAAATAAAAACACTTCTCATTGGAGGTCTTATTTTCATATCGTCTTTGGTCTTATTACAATGAAAATAGTTCTACTCATTCCAGTCTCACACTCATTCCCTTCTGTCTTAGTCGTTTCTAACAGTACACTAAAAGGTCATAACTCCGACGTACTGACTGATCGTACTGAAACTGGTCTTAGTACGGAACAATAAAAAATAGAGGTTGAGAAAGGGGTATAAAAATATATACCTTTTTTGTTAAAGGTTTTTTGTCAAAGGAGAAGATTCATGAAATGCGATTATCTCAATGTCAGATTAACTGCTGAGAAGTTAGTGGTTACAATACCAAAACGGGGAACGGTAGAGAAAATGAAAGTTCCTACATGGAGGGAAAGTATCAAGTGACCAATGCTAGTAGGCCGCTCAATCAAAGAGGAATTGTTCAAAATGCGCCCTCACTCACCGTCCATCGGCACAAAGACCTGCGGCGGTTTCATCGCAGTTGGGGGTGTCAAAACAACCTTCGAGAAAAGAAATCGAGAAAATGGAAATCGTGATGTCCTATTGTGACCAAATGCACAAGAAAAATCAAAAAGGAGAAGGACATGGAATTGAGACCCTCTGTATGGAGACATCTGGTCTTTTTTGGCGTCGGCAGAATACAATGAGTCAATTTTGTCAATTATATCTACTGGTTCCATTCACCAGCGAGTAGTGTGGTGAATGTTTTTCGACAGTGAGGGATTATGAACGAAAAAGTGGAGCGGACGAGAGGAAGTGTTGGTTCCAACACTTTTGGGTGTAAACGTGAAAAAGCAACAAAATAGATAAGAACAACGTTTTTTTACAGTTTGGTTGTTGGCAGTGCTTTAAGACATTTGTTTGTTAATGTGGAAAACTGAAATGACAGGATTCATCTGAAAATGTTGACCTATGTGTTGTGAACTGAAAACGAACTAGACGATACAATTGACAAATCAATTATCAATCTTCTAAAAACCTCTCAATTTGTGCCAATGAGTTGTAAATATTTGAGCACTCTATCTTTCTCTTTCATCATTGCTACCCTGATACCAAACATCTGACTCACAGTTTGAGTAAATCCGGTTTGAGATTGGAGCTTTGACGGATATGGACACCACGTTCGCTGTTGACGAAGTGATCATTGACTTGGCGCCGACGTCATCCACTTTACGGGAAAGGAACGGAAGTTTTGAAGCAGTTGGCGAGGACACTGTTGATTCCGATGACATTGATGGATTTTTTTGATTTTGATGATTGATAGTTGGCTTCCAAAGATTGTTAGTAATCGGACTTTTAATTGCCTGTGACGGTGGTGGTGGTGGTGGGTTGTCGTATTTGAAGACACTATTCACAGCTGCTGAAACATTTCACATTGGTACAAATGGACAACACGACTAGAACGGAAACTTTGGTTATTTTTCCTCCACATAAAAACATAAAGCGCTGAGTAATAAAAGAAAAATGAATGAAAGTATATACTAAAAATAACCAGATACACCAGCAAACAACCCCACATGCTAATTTATGAGAGAATATGCTTCTGAATATCTCATGAAATAGTAATGTTAGTGGGTATTGATTTCAAACTTACATGTTCTGTCAGAAGAGATATCGACAATTGTTTTTCTGAACTGCGCGTAACTCTCCAACTGAAAAAATAACAAAAATTGTAACGGATAATCCGACCGGGCGGCGACAAACCACATTTGCCTTCGGCTCCTCTGGGGGCGGACTTGTCTCCACCGGCGTATTCGATCGGCCGTTCTCGCTTCCGATTGAGGGTATTGGTTGTTTGGAGACTCTAGAATTCGCATTATATTTTAATATCTCTTTTCATGAATGACACATACCTAGCTGAGTGTGGGTCTGGTGGAGAAACCGCAATGTCACAATTCTCTCTGATTATCTTGGCAGCATCGGAATATTGAGGTACTTCTGGCTGTCTGCGTTGCCACATTGCTGCAAGAAAAATAACAAAGTGATGAAATAAAATGAATGAGAATAGGAAAAGAGGATAATAGGAACTCACAAAGAGTCGCGGGGCGGACCGGAGCCGCTTGAGTAGGCGTGGGTGGCAAAGATGTGGCAATTGATGATTTTGTAGAACTATTGATGTGAATATTATTATTATTATTAACAATATTGTTATGAACGCTTGTAGTTGTATTTGTGCTTGCATTCGCAGATGCAAATGTATCATGGATCTCTGGTTGGAATCTGCGGAGACGTCGTGCAATTTGTACAAATTCCGGCTCTCCTTTACTGCTGTCGGCGTCATTCAGGACCTGCAAAGATATATTTGAAAAAATTTCGATTATCTACGATTCGTGAATCTTTGAACACTGGAAAGATTAACCAGTCACAGTTTTTGTGTATTCATTTTTGTTCACTCACCTTTAGGACATTGGCGGTTTTGTGCTGAACTTGGGATTGAACTTCAATTGGTTTTTGTACCGGTGTTGGTTTATTTGAATGTGAAATGAAAGTACTGTTGGTAAGGGTAATTGGAGTTCTATTCAACTCGGTATTTGACCTCCATTGATCCAAGTGATCGGGTTGGAATTTGGAAATCAGCTGAGCAGGATCCCTAGCAAATCTCATTTTCGTTGCTTGCTCTCCATTTTTCTCGAATCGTCGTCGGAGTTGAGAAATTGACTTTGTCTGAAAAACTTTTAATTACGGTACGAATGGAGAAAAGTTAATTGAAAAAGTTTGACATTTGGAATTTGAAAATTTTAATTACCTCCTCCTCTTCGTTCAATACCACGTTCCGAGACACAAATGGTTTGCCAATTTCCTCGTTTTCTGGAATTTAATTTATTATTAGGTTGGCAAGAAAGTTTTTGACCATGATTTGTTTTGAATGCTAACGGACGAGGAACGAGAATCAGAAAAACATACATACACTTTCAGTTATACAAACTTTCTGTAAGTTTATTAGTAGTTAAAATTTTCTCTTGCGGCTTCTCCTGTCCAAGCACCATGTTCGTTTTCATTCTTAACCATTCACCCTTTCAACAAGGTTTTTCATTCTTCGCTCAAACTACAACCAAGTTTGAGAGCGTCAATTAACAAATAGTGAAAGTTTACAAGAATGAACTCCACTTTCTTTTCACTATAAGTGATTGGCTTCATAATTTTGGAAAACATAAATTTTCTATAGTCGAAGAGTCATGTACTAAAATACCATAGGAACAGAGTTTGTACACGCTGTTAGCTGTAGAGAGACAATGTCCACCCCAGTCTTCTTGTAAATTATCAATAACAATCCACACTATTTAATCCACAATTGGAAATTTTTTCAAACATATCGACAAGAAGAAGAAATGAGACATCAGTTCGCCATCTTTTGATCGAGTTTGAACACTAGTGAAGGGTAGTCCTGCTGCTTCAATTTCTCAGTTCTCCACCAAATTTCAATTGACTCAGCCATTTGGTTAATTTCAATAGGGAGAGGGTCTTGTACAGTAACCACCACAGAAAAGTCCAGTGAATCAGCGTTGATCAAACGCCAGCAGACATCGTAGAACGAGAACGATGCCAGATGAAAGTCATTCCTTCCCTACACAACGCATACAATTGGAATCTTCTTGAAACGTCCAAAAACATATTCTTAAACTTCTGGTCTTTCAATATGCAAAAAATGGAATCTATACGCAAGTCCTCAACTCCGCGCGGTCAAAAACTCCACCACCTCCATGATATTGCTCATCAGCATGTTGCATAACCGACGACGTATATTCTCACCTAATTTTGCAAAACCGTTCTTGTTTACACAAATTACAGCTCTAACCATCCTCTAACAGATTTTCATATGTTCGGGGTAATTGAGCGCGCTACCGTTGAACAGGACTTCTAAACTTGAGGTCAAGTCGAGAAATCGGTCAAAGTTTATTTTGGCTTGAAACAGCCGGAGTTTTGGCCGGAGGGTATCGGGAACGTACCCAGTAAACCGCAGACTGTTCTGTATTAAGATAGTTACTACATATGCCATTGGGCACGTTTTCTGTCTGAGTACGAATAACTCGAGTTATGGTCAAAAACTTTCTTGCCAACCTAATATAATGGCTGTAGAAAGTGACTTTAATAAGAAAACTCACCCAACATATCACTTATGGAACGAGATGTTCGGCGCTGGAGTTCCACGGGAGTTTGAGTGCTTCTCAAGACGTTACTGAAAAAAACGGGTCTAGTTTTTGAAAATAAAATCGCGGGAAAAACTTACTGAACAGCATCTGACTCAGATAACAAGTCATCACAAGAGCTGTACTTCTTGGCTTGCGCTGTAGAATTCTTTTCCTGCTGTTTTTGTGCTCCTGACATTTTGGAGAACTTTGCTCGGAGCTTCTCAACAATACCCGGTCCATACTCGAGATCTAAACAATGATTATGAAAAATTGAACGCTTGGAATACTTCCTCATTTTCTGATAGTTTCACTTAACAACTGATTAAAAAATTCACCTTGACTGAGATTATGGTATGAGATTGAAATAGTTGTAGGTTTGTACATTTCGAATGGTTGCGTGAGATCTGAGCAACTTTTATGTTCTGGACGGTATGCAAATTGAGACAAATTCTCATATTCAGAGGGTAAATGATAATTGAGACTTCGTTTTCTTTCCAGAGACATCGACCATTTTCTTTGATGGTCACTTCCTGGGAGGTTTGTGTAGATCACTTCCTTTTCGAGTGGCTCAGGGATTCTCGGGATTTCAAAACCAGTTTTCTGTGCTCGATAACCATTATCATTTCCTGATTTTCTTTCACTTTGAGTTCTGGCGATTCTTCTCTTCAAACTAGATTCTGGTTTTTGAGAGTAACTTCGCACATAAGCTGAGCCCAGTCTGCGAGATACTGGTAAAGGTTCTCTTGAGAAGCTCTGATCCAAATTTTGATACTCAGACGGCGCAAAGTCAGTAGGTTTCCAGAAGTCAGGAAGATACAAAGAATGCCGTCGGAGATTCATTTTAGAACATTTGTCTGTTTTCTGAATTATTTTATTTCTGATTATATCATTTTTTTGAGGAAGTAAGGCAAAACAAGGATTAGGTAGAATGAATGTGGCTCAACGGTAATTTCTATCAATTTCAGTAGATCTAAATATATTTTTCATGAAAAACGTTAAGAATAATTATGATGTTCTTTAAAAAGATAAATGGTGCTAATCGTAAAAGAATGTGCCTAGTGAAGAGTGGTCACTCGGAAGAAAAAGAAAGGAAGACTCTTTACAAACCTGTGTTTTACGGCCAGAAAAGCAAGGAGGGGCAATCAAGTGAGCGAGAAATGCATGAGCGTGAGCTAACAAATGACCGTATCAGTGGCACTATATTCTTGAGTGCTTTTTCGGATGGGCACAAAACGATGGACAGTCGCAAAAAGCTCTTGAA
This sequence comes from Caenorhabditis latens, assembly GCA_002259235.3. Taxonomy (NCBI): domain Eukaryota; kingdom Metazoa; phylum Nematoda; class Chromadorea; order Rhabditida; family Rhabditidae; genus Caenorhabditis; species Caenorhabditis latens. The sequence continues at coordinate 12,786,244 of CM056097.1, read as the reverse complement.
TGGATACGGAAAAGAGAATATAAAAATAGGAAAAAGGAATGGTGAAAAAAGACGAAAAGATCACCAGGTTTCTGAAGTTTTATTGATTTCTAGCTGCTTTTCTGATCACTAGCAAACAAAAATATTGTGTTCGTGCTGTATCGAACATCAAATAGCATTTTTTAGACTAATACATATGAAGATGAACCTGTTGTTTGTTTTGAATGACATTATCCTATAGGTGTGGAATGAATATGAGTGTCACTAAATACAACAAGGTATATAGGTATTACTAGCTAGAGGGAATACTAAAACAAGATCGATGTAGTTATTGAATCGTCATAGACGATCTCCGAGAGAAGGAAAATGTGGTTTAGAGGTCTCAGACTAAAGGTTTCTGCAGGAGAATTCTGATATCTATGGTGGCCGTATTTCCATTCGACACAGATTTTACACGATGATTTGGGAAGGCAAAATTAGCATAATGTGTACTCGTTTTTTTTGTTGTTTACTTTTCTTTCTCTCATCTTTTCATTATATTTTCCAAACTATACTATCAAGCTGCATGACAAAAATGAAGGAGAAAAAGGAAGCAAGCATATAAAACTATAAACATTTTTCATTGGCATTTTTTTCGTGTTCTTATAAAGAAGTAATAAGAACGGGAGAATGAGAAAGGGATCGTGTTCAAGGAAAAGAGCCGTAGTGAAAGAAGTTGAGAATAGAGGAGGAAGAAGAAGAACGGGTGAGCTGTAGCTTTAGAGTTGAGCAAATATATTTGTGATCTCAGAGATTTGGCGAGAAGTTTGACACCTGCCCGTATGGAACGCCAATTACGTGTAATCGAACCGGAAGAGGTCTCTTTTCTGTGTCGACGGGTTTGTGAAATAAGTCATTTTTAGTAGGAAGATCTAATGAAATAATTGTGTAGTTCATGTTAAAAAAAAACTGAAAATGCATGCCCAGAGAAAATAGGTTTGATCAAAATCCATTTTTCTATTTCTGTATTTTTTCTCAATTTTTTCCCAAGTTTTTTTCCAGTAACTTCCTCCACTTTTTTTACTTTATCGCACTATTTGTTCAGGTTACTTCACATTGATGAAGTACATAATTTGATGACTAGCACCTGCCGTCATTTTAAAACAATTGTAATCCAGTCTCGATAACAAATACTCGTACTGGACAAGAGTGTCTCATCAGTTGCAGTTGAAACTATCAGAAAATGGCAGGAAAAATGTATTGCAAAAGTGAAAAATGACTCACCATTGTTTGGCGACTCCAGACTTCCTTGAACATCCGAGTTTCTCATTTTGAAGCCTGTATCTGCTGGAAAATTGAAAGAATTTAGTGAGAAAGGAAAAAATAATGATGCGATTAACAAAAAAGGTAATAAAAGTTCAACTACGGCACATACAGGCAATATGCGCTCTCCAAACAAAATGCACATTGAATGGGAGGTTATTGGGTGCGTTTTTAGTGATAAGATAGTACGACAATCACTATGTGAACGACATATAATGTATGGACAAAGTATTTGAATTACTTTTGAATTGATTGAATGTTAAAATTTGCGTAATTTCTGTATGCTTCTCATTTTTTGAATTCATTTTTTGAAAAATTATATTTAAATTTAAAACTCACATTTCTTTGTGTCCGTATCCCTAATAATGATTGGCCGCCGTCTTATCAAGCGCTTGGCTGCACTGTCTTGCTGAAAAAAGAAATAAAATAAAATTGGGCGGGTGTAAAAGGAAAAAAAGAAACAATTTCTATGTTAGTCAATTGAAAAAAGTAAATACCTTGAGGAATGGGTTTTCCGAGATGTTACCGTTGCAATCCATCGTTTTGTTTTTTTGTTTTTTGTTTTACTTTTTATATTTCTTTCACAATAAGAAACAAGAGTTTGATCCGAATCGTTCGTAAATCTGCAATTGAAAAATTTGTTTGTTTATGGAAAAAGAAGTTGGGCTGGAGGGGGAAAGTTTATTCAGTTCAATTCATGACATGAATTTGGACGGCAGCATTAATATATAGAAATTCTGGATTCTCAGAAAACTTTGTACACTCTAAATTATATTTACGTTTTGAAACTGAATTTTGCCCTTTTAAGACTCTGCTTCATTAGATGAAAACTGATTTTCTAGATTTCAAACTTACGTGGGAAACTGTTGCCTGGCGCAGACTTTGTATCCTAGGAAGGAAACTGAGCGGGGCGGTGGTTTCCAGTTTAGCGGTTTTCTGAAATGAATGAATTATCGAAAGTTGGTAATTGGCAACGAAAACAGACGGAAGTGAACGGATGGCAACAGTTATGTTACAGTATACAAAAAAACAACAGGACGATTTCGGAAATTTGGCAGAAACTGGAATTGAGGTGGTCGCCAGCCAGTATCGGTTGAAAAAAGAAATTAGTTTCCTTACTCGAGAAATGTGTTGCGCAGACTATGTGTTCTTTGGTATCATTGTGGTATTGGCCAATTTTGCTTAAAAAGGACCAAAATAATGTTTTAAATCTTGAATTACAAACGGTATGATGTTCAGTGGAAAATGTAACTGAAACAGTTGGAAGAAACCAATCGGAAGAATAATGTCAAATGAAAAGAATTGATTTCAAACCATCCTACCATCTGAACCCGATTTCAACGGACATCATCTCAGCGGTTGGCGCAATTATTCAATTATTCCACTTCAAATAATCTTCCAGAATTTGATCACTTCAAACAGATATTCTAGAAAAAAAACATGCAGAATATGAAAGATGCCATAAAAAAACGAGCGGAAATCAACGCGACTTCACAACATGACACGGTTTTGAGGGTGGAGGAATGAGGTAGAGAAAAAAGGGATGAATAGAAAGGTCAGACACGGTGGTCCGCAAGTGACTTGGTATGCAATTACACCGGTCTCTTGTTAATTATTCTTCTCGTTTTATTATATGTAGTCGAATGCCTTTTTTTGTGAGGAACATTGAGTACATACCGTTTTTGAAGGGAGAAAAATGTAATGTAAATCTAATTCACCTTCTTGATTCATTAGCCATTGTTCAGAGAACATAGAAAATTGGAAGATCTAAGCAGAAGATTAACAACGTAGAAGTTGTCTAGACACTGTTATATAAAGAGGGAGTTAAAGCTTTTTTGAAATCCAAAAACCTTTCTGGTTTTATTTTGGAACTAAAGAAAAAAGAAACTTGTGAAGAAACAGGAGAAAGTAATAACTTGTGAACTGTCACCTGACCTACATCAACGTTGAATTCAAAATCTCAAATATAAACAATCAAAAAAAGAGTTGAAAAGTGTTTGTCGGAACGGTTTTGGAAAGAAGAGCTCAATGAGCACAGTGCTCCTCTCTCACACACTCACGTAAAATTACACGCTTCAAGTCCCCGCCCCCAAGTAATTCGGGTTAACATGGCGTCCGTGAAAAAAGATCAGGGAAGATCACATTTCGGCAACCGGAAAAAGGACTAGCCGCTCGACTGTGGACCGATACGCGCACACGTATGTGTGCTTGCTTTCACATTTCCCTACTTTTCTCCCCTCCCAAACACTCACTCTTCCACTGGCTCAATTTTTGCCATAATGTATGTCTCTGTTTGTGCTTCTGCCAACATTTGTAAGAATTTTTCGAGCGTTGAGGGCATTGAATCGGTACGTGTCCGACATGACTCTCATTTAGGCGAGTTAGAAAAAAAGGAATGTGTGAAAAAAGAAAACGGTCTGACTGCTTAACCCACTAATACGCATTATTACGCTTTTCACACATACACACAAATTCACTATCAAGAATGTTCGAGAGAAAAAGTATGAAAACGAAGCTAATCTATATGGGAAGACAGTTAAAATATGGGAAAGAGGAAAATGAAGCCAACTTGTAAGAGAATGTTAGAACAATAAAGTTTTCGTCTTCTTTTCTCTCTCATCTATTGTGCTGCACAAAAAACTTTCATGTTTTTGTGGAAAACTAAAGAAACATGATTCAACGGGGTGGTGTTCCGTAAAATATATGTATTCTGCATTATAGATACGACTGGAACAAATAATGGCGGACAGATTCATGACGACTATCAAAAATGACTGTATAAGAAGAAAAATGTCTGGAGATGTTACCCATTATCATTAAACACTATTTCTAGACAAAAAACACAAACACATAGCAGCAGACACATAAATAGCATTACAGTAGATTACGCTTGGGATGAGGGTTTTGCGCGCCATTCGAGGATGATGATGATGTGATTGGAAACTGATGGTAAATGAAGAAATGAAGAGGTGAAGATTGTAAGAAATGGAAATAGAAGAAGATGGAGAAGTAGTATGGTGGGAAAGCTTTGTGGAAATTTCAAGTTGAAAGCTTTCTTGGGAAAGCGAACGGGTGCATATTAAATTGCATCTTCGGATTGGAGACAACAAATGGGCAGTGTGTGCAATGTGCACAACAGCTACTAATGAAACGTACTGGTTGGAAGGATGAGGGGACAAGTGTTAGAAGATGTCATTGTAACCTTAACCTCCTTTGACCGAACCTTTTCAAATAACTGAAGAGGAAACGAGATAAAAAGACGTGTGTCCGGGGTGTTGTGTCCCAGCGTCGGTTAATGAAGGCTAATATATCTTTTGAGGGAAAATGAAATAACTGCGCGGATGGGGATGGAGACGCTCAGAGCCCGGCACAATAAAACAAATGACCTTTAAAATCCATATGGTTGTGAGATGAACATTCAGAGGGTAAAGAAATTTGAGCTTGTGTTCAGTTACGTTGAGCAACTCCTAGCGGGAAATAGAGGAAAGAAAAGTACAAGAAAATACAGAGAATACCGAGAGTCTCACCTTCCAAGGTGGAGGTTGTTATTGTGTATATTGACAGAAGAAGGGCACCTCGGGTTCGCGCACTGCTCATCTTACCACCACGACAAATGCACATTCAATTGCACATTCGATCAATTGTGATTGTTTTTGAGGTCGTCGCAGTGCACGACGTTCGATTGAGAAGATCGCGTAACACTGAATGGAGAAAACGGATGAACTTAGACAGTTTTCTGTTGAGACGGGAAAGTACGTACAGCTGTCGCCGTTTTTTCCCGAAAACCATCCCAATTGCTACCGGGCGATCGTCAGTTTTAGTGAACTGGACAACTATTAAGGACGATGAACTTTCTCAAGAATGGTGAAATCGAAAAAAAGAAAAAGATATGTATTGGGAGAGGCTAGAATGAAAACTAGTGTTCAAATTTCAATACATCTGTGTGTTCCCTCCGGTTCTGTAGAGCGTGTTTGCACCTCGAAGCCTTACTTTTTTATTTGCAGAAAGTGTTTTCGAAGCAATGAAATGAATGAACTATATTATAACAGCTGCAGAATTTTCTCCAGCGGGTCAAACATAATATTTTCAAAAGGAAATTAAAAAAGTTAAGCGAGGGTGTACATGTACAGATATCCATCCTTTTCTTTTTCCCTCCTGCAGCTGTTGTTCAGCTGCCAATATAACAAATGTCTGGCGATGAACACGTCGGTTTTATCGGGTCTTGTCCATAAACCAAACCAGTGCGAAATGTTTAGGGTTGTGCTTAAGAAAAGGCGTCCACAAGTAGGTGTACTTCAGAACGTTCAACAAATATAAGACGAGAAAACGAAGAAGAAGAAGTGAGAAAGGTGCCCTGGATTAGTACAAAAAAGTGTATGTTCATCTAGTGTCCACTACTAATTCAACAACTAAAAATGTTTTTGAAGGTCGCATGAAGTGATACAACACCAAGAAAATGGAAGATTTCTACGATTTGGAACAAATTTAAAACAAGAACGTCAGTATCGGTATCAATGAAATGAAAAAGTTGCGCAGAGAAGAGAAGACAAGGTAGGGCAATAAGTGAAAATTGGTATTGAGATGCAAATGATACATCAAATGTTTCCATATTAAATCTAGGTCGAACGTTCTTCTCTTCTACCGAGGAAAAAGGAAAGGGTAGAGAAAGGCATCGGGGAGAACAAGAGAACGCATAACAGGCGGGATAGGCATCAATAGGCGGAAAACGATATCTCAAGTAATCTAGAAGTAGTGTCATTTAGCCTACTTTCACTATATCAGAACTGAACCGCCCCAATGGCAGCCACTGTATTTTGATGGATAATGATGGGCAATTAGACTGTTGAACGTATTGTGAAAGACTCACGCACCGGATTGACAGTTTCTACTATTTGCTGTGACAGTTTTTCCCGGGACGTTCAAACTCTTTTCTTCAGACCGGTAAGTTCTTTTTTAGACATAGGCACTTGAACTATTTGTACATTGAAGAAATACACAAGAAAACTTGGTTATTTAATGCATAATTTTTTGTGGTAAATCTTCAAGCTTACCTAATTCAAGTGTGTTTTGATACAAATGGTTAAGACTGCATAGTTTGTTAGAAAAACCACTTGAAATGCAACAAAACAAATCTTGGAAAGAAGGGAGAAATATGCAAATGTTATTGTACAACTAACCACACCCATCTTGAATTCTAACTTTATTTGTATGTTTTTCCTATTTTTGAACCGAAAACAGCAATTTTGAGAAGGGGTAACTCATAAGGTCAAAAAAATGACAATGAGAAGAACTGGATTTTTACTGCCAATTTCCCCACTTGAAAGTTGTGGTATTGTACAAAACTTTGTGAGAGTCGGAAATTGAGAAAAAAACCATTGGCAATGACCAAAATGAAAACGAATCGGAAATCATGGTCGACCCGACAGGTGTGAGGAAATGAGGTGTGATGAATCCCGAAGATGGTTGTGCATGGGTGGCGGCGGAGCAAGCTGCGCGGCAAACATTCCGCAGCCTCGGCTACATTAGCCGGAAAACGACGCAAGCCGTCGGCCGTCTTTGGCTTGAAAACAATAGAATTGGCAACCAACGACAATGGTATTACGCTAAGATTTTAGCTTCATTTTTGCTTGTTAATGACTTTGTCATCGTGTGTTTTGTTTTCAGGTGAAACAATTTCCGTCAACTTTTTCTATTTTTTCTTTTCGAGCATGTCATCATTCCTAGAGTCGAGCGGAGGCATTTGACTGCGGGATGAATAAAATAAATCGGAAATGAAATGGCTTTTGCGTAATTACCAATAGCAACGCGCCAACGGGAAGCCATGAGAGAGATGAATTTGAATCCAAAAATCGGAAAGAAACAACATATTCTCTACATCGAAATGGCCGCAAAACAAAAGGTGAGTTTTCAGTATTATTTCCAAAAAATACATCGTTAGTTCAAGTTACGTAACCAAGTACTGAATAGCGTAACAAGTTAGAAAATGACCCTTTTCAAAATTAATTTAGCAGGTTTGAAAATGAAAATGAATTATCGACAAAAACAGTAAAATTATCGAAAAATGTGTTTTGAATACATTCGTTAATCCTAATTACAGGTTACTGTCGCTAACAAGTTTTATGAGGATTGGATGGACTACAAGAATCGTGAGCGTCGAGCTTCATCGGCCACCACCGAAACCATTCAAAGTCTCAAAAACGGGAAATATCAGCTTTATGACGAATATAAAGCGCGGCTTTCGAAAACGCCGGCAAGTTTTGGGAAGAGGGATACAAAGGGGATTGGATTAAAAATTATTATGATTGTTGTTCTTCAGTCAAGCACACCAACACCACCACCACCTCAACCTGTCGTTTCAACATCCGCTAAAGCTAAGAGACAGTGTGAGTTCAAAACCAACGGGGTCATCTGTACATCAATATAATAGAAAAATAGCATTTTTAATAGATATCAATTTTAGCACTTCCAATTATTCAACCAATACGTGAAAGGAAGATCTCACCGAAACCTGCACCAATAGACTGGGATAATTTGAGTGGCGAGGTGAAAATTAATTTCAGAGCATAAAAACATAACGTCTTTTTTTTAATCTCCTTCCAGATGAAATCGAAAATCGAAGCGGATTTTGGACCATTCTACAAATGGGTTATAAATGGAAGGACTGATGACTTGAAAAAAGAAATAATTAAGAAACTTTTGTTCAAAACGACCAAATAATTGAATAATTATACATTTGAATTATTTTACCCGTGTGCGATGTGAAACCGAAAAATGAACTTGTTTCTTCTCTCATCATAAACTTATTCATAGTATGTTTTTTTTCTGAAATACAATCTTATAGTCTTGGATGAAATGAAAAATCATTTATTGGTAACTACCCAGATAGAATCAAAGAAAGCTTCGTGACAGAATGTACATTGATAATTCTCAATTGGACACCGATATGTGACCATGTCATTCTCAAGTTGAGAATATCATCTGAAAATAAAGGAAAGAAGGAGTGTTCAACCGTAAGGAAAGTCCTGAGATGTAAGTTTCTCAAGGTAAAATAGATCACCAGAAAGTAAGAAAAGGGAAGGGAAGGAAGAGAAATTTAATTATAAAAGCTAGCAGTTCCAAATATTGGAAGCGGTCTTAGAAGTGGATGTGTGGAGAAGTATGAACCAGTGACTGCAAATGAAGATGTACATTTTCAAATGTTGGGCGGCGAGAGCTCTCATAGTTCCAGCAAGGCAAAAGTTGTTCATTGTACAGCTTTGCAGGGCACATTCTTGGGCGAGAAAGGACTTGCTGAAAAAAATTATTTTATATTCGAGTCAAAACTCATCCAAATTGATTACCTTCAATGATCCAGTGGAGCTCATACTTTGAAGATTTTCCACAACTTCATCATCAGACATATCAGAGAATGGTTTTTCAGAACACAGTGAGAAAATCTCCCACATCGTTACTCCAAACGCCCACACATCACTTGCAGTTGAGAACTTGCCCTGAAAATATTTATGTTGTGGGAATGAAAAATACAACAAATGATTACCAAAAGCAATGCTTCCCAAGCCATCCATCGGATCGGAAGTACGAATTTGCCTTCAACTTTGTAATATTCTTGCGAATAGAGCGATCGTGCCATTCCAAAATCAGCAATCTTGACATTCCCTTCTCCATCGACCAAACAGTTTCTTGCAGCAATATCTCGATGAACAAAGTTGCAAGACTCCAAGTAAGCAAGACCAGCGGCAAGTTGAGTACAGATGGATATGCAGTGGGATGTACTAAAAACACGGATTACCAATAAAGTTTTTCAGGTAATGTAGATAGTTCTTACCTAATCGTTGGGTTTTTCAAAATATGTGATTTGAGGTCCCCATTCTGCATGTATTCCATTATGCACAAAATTGGTTTTTGAATTGTGCAGACCCCGACCACTTCCACAACATTCGGATGTTTCAAACTCCCTGAAAATAAATATCGGTTTAAAAACTTGAATTTGTTGATAAAGTTCCTCACCAAGAACTCGAATCTCCCTATGGAAAGAGAACTCGTCAGCTTGACTTATTCCATGAAGTCTTTTAACGGCAACGTTTCGGTTCTCCAACTGACATAAATCTACTTCTCCAAACTCTCCTTGTCCAATTCTGCTCACATATATTAACTTGTCTCTAGCGATTTCCGGAAGAGTGGTGCAATAAACTTCTCCATAGTCCGAGTACTTAACCATTGAGGAGAGTGGGTTGCTGAAATGAATAATCTGATGTTTTGCGAACCCCCATATCAGTAAATACCTTCGTTTTTGTGTATCATAAGGGCCATCGATTCCATAGAGAAGAGGTGTATTGGCAGTGACATCAGAGCAACTGAAAATTTAAACAATTGAAATGTCAATTGCTCACCAACCATTTGTTGTGTTTGCCCTTTCGTTTTATTGTGCGCGAAAATGCTACCGTATATGTGTTGATTCAATTGAATCCAAATATTTGATTCATCTCTATTTCCCACACCCATTCACATTTCCTTCAATTGGAAATGAATGAAAACTTACATGCTAATGTCGGGTTCAGCGTAATCGCTTATAATCGGCGACATTGGCATTTTCTCAATCAACGCATTCTGAAGATTATCGCGAGCCATTTGATAGGTTGACGGAGAAACATGATGCTTGATGGTGTTTCCGTCAATTGTCAACAGAATTTCCCGTTTAGCATTTGGAGATGGTGATGAGGCTTTCACACGGTACTCGCGTTTACGGTAGATCACAGCTAGTATGATGACAGCAACAATGAGAAACATGAAGAAGAAGATTATAAAAGCTGAAATGCAATTTGAATGAGATTTTGTATTTTTCAAATATGAATATACTCACCAAACATACTGGTGCCATCATCGTGTTCGGTTACAGAGAAATATGAAACCGAATCAGGAATCACCACGTCATCATGAAGAAGCTCAATGTTTGTGTGGTTTGATTCAAAATTCACTTCTGATACGAAGAGCCAATCGGAACCACTACCGAAATTCAATCTTAACTTGGCCACTTTTGCAATTCGATTGTTCACCGGGATTCTGATCCATCGTGGTGCTTCAGATTCAGTGTCTTCCGGGTTATTGAAATGGATAATGTTATCGGAGAAGTCTTTTCCATTTGTTGAGAATAGTACGCTAACAGAGGAAAACGCCTGGAAACAATTTTAAGTTTTAGACATTCACTTTGTCTGAATACCTTTGCACTTTTCTTGAATTCGTTTGCTGTATGTATCAAAATTCCCGAAATGTTTCTCAATTCTCCAAATTCGAATGACAATTTCACTCCACCAGTCCTCTTTCTTCTCCATCCGATCCATTTGTGATGATTAACAAATACATCCTTCTTTCCCACTTCATTATCGTATAACTTTCCGATTCCGCCGGTTAGGTGTGGTGCGTCGGCAAGATTGCCATCATAGGAAAAGTCGTGATAAGAAATGCCCGACTGCAAGTCGCCTTGTTCAACATCATATGAAATCAAAGTGTCTGTAAACAGAGGGCATTTAGTTTCATGTAGGCTTTCCAGAAGAAAGTAATAATCGGTCAAAATGAGATGTTACTAACCATCGAACGGGCATCCAAAAAATTCAACTCTCATACAAACGGTTCTTGTTGAATTTGAAACTGGAACAATTCGAATTCGTCTAGCAATAATGGCTCGGTCCAGAGTTCTTCTGACAGCATGCTCCGTGTTGTTATTTGCAGGGATTGTCTGAAAAGGTTAATATTGATAAAACCAATACCTCCAAGAATGCGATTTCATTTTGGTAGTGTAATCCATAACTTCATACTGTGACATTTCTAATGTAGTTCTCCCTACTTCCATCCAGAAGTCCAAGAAAAAGATTACAAAGCTACCAGAGCGGAAGAGGATTAACTGGGTATTACTTAAAAGACACACCGCCTGCCCATTTTCGGATTGACCCCCAGCACCCGCGTTCTATTTGATGCTATTCCATTAACCGGTTAGCCTTTCTTAGCCAGCTCTACCGAATGGTTTTTTATGCGTTTCTCCAAATGTTCAATTCCAGTTATGCAAGATGGGGAAAGGGCTGGCGACATATGTGTCGATATGATCTTGAGCCGATCATGCGAGCGTCTCGACAAGTGTCTGGCAGATGCATTGTCACTCAGACCTTCTTCGGCCCCCTGTTTTCACCAATACCGCATTTACGACAATACTCGATCCGTCTTAGTACAATGCCAAGAAACAAGTGTCAAGTGTGTCTGTCTTCTGTTGTTTTCAATAGTCCCCTCTACACAAAATTTCAACTAATTTACTGAAAAGCCACCAATTTGTTGGTGAGTGGTAGTGTTGTACAGAAGAAGAGAGCTACTTTTGCAGCTAGAAAATGTCATTAAAAATGTATAGCGTGTCAATTGTCAATTGACCCCTTTCGTTTTGGTATTCAAAAAAAAAACGAAGAAAAACTTGACAAGAATGTTCCCGTACTTTTCCCATCAAACAGAACAAAAAACTAAACTGAAACCACAGGATGTGTATATGAAGGCAGTTTGATGCAAAAATTTGAATTTCAATAGCACGATATCTCCGAAAACGGACAACGAATTGGAAAAGGAAGACCTTGTAATAAATCTTGGATAACGCGTTTTTGTATTCTATTCAAATCGTGTACACCGTTTCTTTTTCTTATTCATATATCGTTGCTCGTATAGTGACAGTATGAATGGCGTGTCAAAAGTCATAGCCCCCATTGTCCAACAAAAGATTTTCTTTGAGTTGAGAGATGATTCACTATTCTCAGAAATGGTGGTAGTCGCCGCATAAATCTAACGGTGTGCGGATTGGTGGGCAAAAGAGTGCCGATACCATAATTAGCGGTCATTCTGAATGAAAAGGACGAACCTCTAGCTCGAAATCGTCTTTGTAAGATGCCCAAGCATTTAGTGAAGGTCGCCAATACTGAATTTTGAATGCTGTGGCATATTCCTGGCCTCGTCCATCATCATATCGTCCTTGAGTTTCAACGGAAGTGATAACTGGAAAAATAGACAGATAAATAAAAATGAACATGATATCTAATTACCTGTATCAACAGAAAATGAGATCTGCAGCCATTCTTTGCTCAATGAATTGATTTGGTTCTTCGGACACCAAGCCCCACTTCCAGATTCTTGACGAGCCCTGAAAATTTCCAAATTCTCAAGTTATTCCACTTCTCATTTCACTCTGAATACTCGTTTCTCCCCACTCCAGATGAGCTCCTAATCAAGATTTTATCTACGCAATGCAACACATTGCAATTAGGAAGTGAAGCAATGGAGCCCTCTTCGTCTGCGGCCTGTCAAAACAATCAAACTAGATAAATCGCTTGTTGAGGCGTTAACGTATGCGACTGATGAAGCACCATGTCACCGCCAAGAAGACGTTCCCTCAGACCCGAACGACGGCTTGTCTAAATTAGATGCGCAATGCGTTCTCAATTTCAATGAGTTTTGCAAAACCCAAATGAACGGAACTTGTGAAGGGGTGCTAATCCCTCCACACGCAAAGCCATTCTTGGGAACGGGGTAGCGCTTTGAATTTTCTTTCGAATTCTCTAGGGTGAGCACATCGACACTATACAGAACAGACGTGAAAGCGGATACTGTAATTATGGAAGAGAGTAATTACTGGTCTTACACAATAGCCTCCTTCCTGTTGACAGTCAGTTTGCTATAATTAGACAAGATGCCGACAAAAAGTACTTTTTTCCATCCTAATTGAGAGAGCTTCCCTACTTTCCCCTATTTTCAAAAGAGGGATAAATGTGCGACTTAATGGAGCAGAATTCGTATCAAGTCTATGGAAATTTGCATTAATGTTTCAAACGTTTTACGAATTTCCGATGAGTCGTTCTATCTACTTACCGAGCGTGTTGAGGTCCAGTACTTTGCAAGTCAAAACTCGAAGACGCCGAGATCTGCTCATCACGAATCTTGCGGTTTGACATTCCCAATTGGTGACTGCATTCTCCTGCAAATTAGTTTTCATAAAAGACACACTCGATAGGTGAAGATGTCCCATAGAAGAGGTGCTCATATTTCAGCCGGCACCATTTTTTGATCTAGTGTACTTATCATTGTCCCTTGCTTGTTTTGTCATGTACCCCATGTTGACATTATGCATTCTCATCCTTCCGCTAAGGCCTAATCTGATGTGCGGTCAACAAGCTACCGACCAATTTGGATAAAAAGAGCAAATAGGACCCGGGTTGTGGTTTGCTTTCAGCTCACATCTCGGCCTTCTCAATTGAATTTTTTGAGCTCACCAAATCAAACCAACGGCGTCTAATCATATGAGTTGGTCTGCAGTCTGGTGGTCTGCAGTCTATCTTTTTTGTATGTTTGTTGCATTGAAATGTTTGAAACCCGACGGCGTGGAATGAAATAAGGATAAGACCCGAAAGACGAAAATAATTTTACGACACCCTATTTCTTTCACAGCGTATTGTTGCCAGGGGGATAATTATACCTGTCTTTTATGGTCACAACAGAAGCACAATTTTTATGGTCACATTATGGTTTTGCGATTATCGAGAACCAGGCGAGGTAGCCTGACGTGTGGCTGACAACTCATCAATTCTTGGTGGATACATAAATAACCAATAAAAATGGTGTGCACACGACCTTCTCGCGCACCCAGGTATATGTTGTACTACACTTGGGCCATGTGATTTACGACCTGATACTCTCGAATGTTGTGACACGTACACATTTTATCATTCATCTCACCTACCAACCTGATAGTGTAAAATAAACAATTGTTATTGGGCAAAGGTGAAGAAATGAATGATTAATGTTAGATACAAAGTGCTCCCTTCTCCCGTTTCGTTGACTTGTAATTCCTGTACATTCAAATGGACCATTGTTGACTGTGTGACCTTTCTCACCTCCGTTCGGGTCAAAAATACATACTTTCTTTAGAAATTGCGCATGGCTACTAATCCTTGTGATGTTCACCGCCTTGTCAAGTTGCGCAATCTCGTTAATCATTCAAACGATAACAAAACGGATGACGATAATGCGACTGTCTATTCTCCGACGCCATCTATTCTCATTGTTGATCTTGGAAAGAAAACAAGAAAAAAACATGGAAAGATAGAGAGGGCAGAAAATGAAAGAGAAAGCGAAAAAGCAAAAAGCTTTTAGGTGAATGACTCAGGTAGATGGAGGGAAGAAATAAAAATGTCAGATCGGCCAATCAAGTTGGAGAGACGCAATTAAGTTTTTTGTAACGCTATAGACTCTACTTCGTGACCTTTTCGGCTCTTTTTTCCTCAATACACAGGTATATTGGCACACATAGGCTGTCAGAAGTGTTTGGTATAAACTGTAAGCAATCGATCATTGTGGCACTTTGAAAGAAGGAGAATTCTTCTTCTCGCGCTAAGCGGCTCCTTTGTGCATTGCAACAGTTGCGCATCTTCCGGAAACGAGCAATCCGACAAAACTGTCACAATCCGCTTTTGATTATATATTATCCTTATTTCTTACAACAAGATGCTTTCCGTTCCCCCGAATCCGAGAAGAAGTTTGTTAGGGCTTCCACTTTCCGTCTTTTCGTGTCTTTGAATCTTCTCGATGGCAGAAACAAAAAGAGGGAGAGAAATGATAAGGAGGGCTAAAAGAACAATGTTATGATGTGTTATTTAGCAATTGAACGACAAGCAGCTGTCATTGAAAGACCAGACCCAGTGATGAGTTTTCGGGACCACAAGAAATTGGTTTTCGTTTTCTACGACTCTTTTGACTGACTGCCTGACAAATCGAATCATCATCTCAAAATATCAAAAATCTACAAGTCATCATCGACACAGGATGTTGTATCTCTTTGACGAAAGTTACCCCCAACAAGCTACCCGGATGTAACAAAAGCGTGTGATTTATATCTGGTGCCATTGAAAATAGAAAGGCAATAAATTGACATGTACTATATTCTCTCCCTCCATCTCTCTCTCTATCTACCCATCGCCCCCACACCTCTTTGTCCTGTTGCGCAATACAAAGCTATTCAGATTTTACGCTCAATGCTCAAGAATACGGATCGATTACGGTGAGACACGCGGAATGTCATTGGATGGAACGTTGCACCTGCCCTAATCGGTGTCATCATCATTGCATTGCATGGGTTAGTACCCATTCTCGATGACTTGTGGCTATGTGACGTTGAGGGGATATAATGTTGCATAATGTTTGAACCATAAATTGTTAATCTCGGGATTTTGATCAGCATAAGAGGCCTATCTGTTTCTAATCCCATTTCAATATCCATAGACCGGGCCTATAATTCATCACTATCCACTTGTGACCATCTCCATATCTTCTGCGCCTGTTTCAAACCCAAACCACTCCTTTTGCCTTTTGATATTATCTTCAGTTGCCGACTCAAATTTCGCGCAAAAAGATGGTATCTCAAAAGTGTTATTAGGCCCAAAAACTTTTTTCTTCTCAAGTTTTTGTCTTCAATACCTTCTCCACCTATCTACCCACCCTTTTTCCTCATCATCTCGTTTCCTTTTGCCCTCCCATAAATTCCGGCGTGCATGTCCTACGAAAAACATTTTTGTTGAGTGATGAGAGCTAATGGAGAAAGAGGAAAAAAGTGTACTAGTTTGGAGGTTTAGAGTGCGACTTTGGTGACAAAATATGATGCATTTCTAACAATCGCTCTTTTCTTTCTTCACGCCTCGATCTCTATTTCCTTGAAGACGGACACTTTTTTCAGTATGTATGTAGTTGTGATTGCCAAATGTGGAAGCAAAGGAAATGGACCGTGTTCAAGGAAAAAACAAGAGGAATGTGGCGGAAAGACTAACGGAATGTGAAAAAACTTACTCAATTCCAAATTGACTACTGTGTTGATATGAATAGTAAGAAATAGGAGATACAGCAACAATTTCATCGTGACATAAGATTGTAGATAGCGCCGCCGTCTCAGACTCTGAAAAAAAATACGTACGGAAATTGAAAAAAGAATGGGAGGATGAGAGTCTAGAAGGAACAACAAGATACGAAATTCAATTTGACAGGCCCAAAATGAAATAGAGAAGTGTGAAGAGGCCTGGGGGCAGATGCTCAAATATCCGCTTTTGCGGGAAGCTATTCAGGAAAAGCGCGTCATTATACTCATCTTCGGCATCCTTCATATCTATATTAGAATATGGAGTAAGAAAGAAAAAGAAACGAAGACCAAAGAGTCTTGGGGGTGTGAAAAAGTTAGAAAGGGGAAGAGGAGGGAGAAAAAAAAACATTGAGAGTGGAGAGCATGAAACATGGAAAACGGATAGACGGGGGTCAATAGTTGCAAACCAAGAACAGATAAGCTTGTCAAGATGCGCGTGAAAAAAAAAATGCAAAAAAGGAGGAAACATCAGAAAAATGTAGTTGGTGGTCTGGGGCGTTTTTCTGGCGTGTTGCACCCTCATGCTCTTCTTTCAATTTGCACTTCCACCACCAATGCTCATCAATTACTACACTCCATTTCAATTCGAAACGGAAGGATATGTAAATGTAATTGATTGTACTGTTATGTGGCTCCCAGGGTGTATTTTATGGCTCTCAAAAATTTGGAATATAATTAAGACCTGTTTTCAATTCCGAATTAGTTAGTAGTGACACTCTCTTTTTATACTTTTTATTCGTGATAGAAACGGCGAGTGAAAAGAGAGGGTTGTACTAGGTAGATGAGTGTGTGAAGTAATGAGAAAACCAATTGGGCTTCTAAGATGAATAGGTAGAAAGAGGGCCAACCACAATATGAGTTTTTGGCAGATGACTTCTATCTGTGACTCAGTAACTCAAAGAAAAGAAGGGAAAAGAAAAGAAACAAGTTTTGTAAAAGATATATATTAAAAATCATGTATAGAGTGAAGGACTGCTAAGAGATTGCATCGTAAGACACGGAGGAAACGTGAACCATATGTAAGAGTACTATGTACATGTGCTTGCTCATTCATTTCATTGCACATTAACCCATCAAAAATCCGATGAGCTTGAAAAAATGGGAGGCAAAGCAAAATAATGGGTATACGAACGGAGAACACTTTGACAAAAGAAACAGTATAAATTGGTTGGATCGGTTTTGCACCAGGAAGAAGTGGGTGGCCTTATGGTGGAGGAAGGAGGACTGCCTTCGCGCAAGCATAGCAATGGGGGCTGGAGAAGAGGGGCGGGGTTTCGTTGCGACGGGGTGGCGGGCGGATGACCGGCACCTCATCACAAAAAAAGACAGGTGTTGAAAGAGAAACGACTGTTCTGTAAATTGAACAGTGTCTTGAAAGTTTTATCGTTTTGCGATGAGAACATATCCTTGCGCCAGACTAGCATCGACAGATGTCCTACGATCAGGATGAGCGGTATTAAAGAGTGGAAGAGAACGAAAAAATTAACTGCTAGAGGCAGGTTCAGTGGGAATTAGTACCACTGAGAAATAAATAAATGAAGTGGGAACGAGAGAAAGAACGAAGAAAACAAGAAAACATCTTCACGGACAAGCTCTAGTACAGAAATCCAGCTAGTGACTTTTTCATTTTCATGAAATTGAAAAATACAAATGTTGAAAGCTCAGGAGGAATGTCTACACGAACTCTGTTAACATGACTCACCATGGAGTTTAATGATTTTTTGATTCGACAGAAAGAAAGAGAAAAGTTCATTCAACTTTCTTTTTTCAATTTCTCTTCACCAGCAGTCACCACTGTTGACTCGTACCACCCGCCGGAAATTCTGACAAATCGACCGTTAAAGACCATTGAAATCGGAACATACGAACCCCAATAACAACATATCACGCTAGAAGTACGTTTCATTCAAAAACGACCTTCCAGGAAGCGTGTGTAATTAGAGACAAAGACCCTTCAATCTAACCTCCCGAATGCAATGAGCATGACCATGTAATGATTTCGCAGTTTTATGAGACAATTTGAAAGTGGTGAATTCTCTGAATCTAGGTGAGAAGGTGAGAAGGGTAAAAAGGCGAGAATGGGATGTGTGGCGGTGGTAATGTGAAAAACGGAACGAGACGGGCTACCGGAACAAAAAGAACGCCGCGCAGGTATTTTCCCCCTTACTTTTTTCCTCCTTGAACTTCCAGGAATTCTCTTTTGTCTTCATATTTCTTTTATAGGAAATCTTTTCTTAAAAGGGAACCGCAATCCCAGAGGTTGCGCAACACTAATGGAGGTCGAACTAATGGAAAAGTGTTCGGAAATATTGCGTGTTCTGTAAACATCGCCTTTGTTAAATTTGGTCACTTTTGCAAGTTTTGATAGCATTGGAAGTTGAACAGAACAGTTTCTTAGAAATGGAATAATGGGTTATAATGCGTAGTAGTTACACAAACAACAGCTTTTGCAACACCACAAGAATTGAGAGAGAAAAAAACATTTCTTGTTTATTTGACTCATCAATCTTCTTCCAGCAAAGCATGGAACAAAAAGAACAACTCCTCAAGTGTGCTCTTCGTAGAAAACCAATCGATCAGCCGTTCTTCTGTTCTTTAACACCCCGCCGATCAAATCATTAATTTAAACGACGGAACGAGGAAAAAATTGTGTCGGCTGGTTCGGTTCCTCACTAGCGGCTGCTTGTGGCCAGAGTTAGAGCAAAAGCTTGACTCACAACCCCTCGAACCCAAGAGAGCAGCTGAGCCTCAGGTTTTCCATTCCGATAGAAGTGGAATTGGCAAGACGAAAAGGGGTAATAAAAGTTTTGGTGGAAGGCAATAAATCAGAGAGGTCCCTTCCCGGCTGTCAGTACGAATTAGGGCTCTGCGACCTTTTGCCGCCAACGGTGAACTAATATTTGCATGTATGTAATTCCGTTTACCGCAAACGGCAAAAAGAGATACCGCCAATATGTTTTGGTGGCATATTGCTACCGCTGATTAATTTTTGAGTTGAGTCAAACATGCATTGTCATAACAGCTAATGAAATGGCAAGTTTTATTACACCTGCTTTCAAACCAACTGGCTGGCAGAGCTACCTGGAGAACATAAAATTGTTGGGACCGAAGAAAATAAAACAAAACAAGAAAGCTAGAATTATCATCAACTGAGACAGTGAAAAGATATTGTCAATCCTTCAAACTCTTTTCTACTGGTGGAAATGGAGAGAGATGTATTGTCGGATAGTTTTTGAAACTCAGACCTTGTAATTATGAGTGAACCATGACAGTCCTTTCTCATATAATTAGGAGGTCTATTTAAATGAGAAAGGAGGGGGTGATGAAAAAGGTAAGGAGAAAGAAAGACTGTGGACAGCCGGACACGACCTCGAGTGGGCCTTCTCGTTATCCACCGACAGCATCTCATGTACTACTACACTACTACCAACCATCAATTAGTCACACCACACCGTGAACGCCGATAGATTCGGGCCACCGATTTCTTGCATTCAACGCGTGTGTTTTGGCAAGTTGGCCTGGTTATGTTTTCGAGATAAGTGTGGATTTGGTTGACCTTCAAGAAAGAACATCCGTAACTCAAATCATACGGTCTATCAAGATAAAAAAGTAAGATCATGTTCATTAATAAACTTTAAATTAAAAAATTAGGATGTCTTACTATATTCTAGACGTTATGTAGAGCTATATGAAATTTCATACTCTTACTTTAGTATATATGTTTATACAGTAATAGAACCCACTTTTTACTTGTACAATGAGTGACAAATAAGAGGCGGTAAACTGTTTGCCAGCTCTAATATATCTATTTCTCTTTCAAAACTTGTTCGTCAAATTTTGTACTTTCTCCCGAATCACAACTTTCTTTTATTCAGTTGTTTCTCATTAACGGGATAGTGAGAAAAAAGTGAAATGTGATATGATTGACCAACACTGACTGGTTGGTAGGAAGAGTGACCTCTTCCCGGAGGATTAACACATTGTGGCATGTCTACGAGAGTGTCAAATTACTTGGTTTGGAACTTGTTACAAAAATTGACTGACATATTACAACTGGATTGGAAGCGTTCCTCGGACAACAATAGGGGGAGGGAGGAAGAGATTTGAACAGATTTCAAATCTTAAGAGAGGAAGGAAATACGTGATAGATATTGAAATTGCGTTTGTGAATTATTCAGGAGGCAAACGGGCTGCCAGATAAAGAACATCACATTGAATAGGATATTAGATTGAACAATGTTGATGTTGCGGACAAAAGTCACTTTCAGAATAATCAAACAGTTTCGAATATGTTTGAAAATTCTATTGTGAACAAAGAAAAGAGGGAAGGTACGGTAACATTGAAAGTCTTATCAGTGAGAAGCGTCGACGAGGTGCCATGTTTATTGTCTGGGAAACTGGCCATCGCTACCTTTTGCCAACCGTTTGCCGAAATTTGAAATGTGAATTTGTATAAAGTGAATACTAGCGGAAAGACAAAACAAGCGGGTAAACTTGGGCAGGAGAAAAATACGAATGCATTAAAACGGGGGCTCCGGGATGGGCGCTTCGTGCACAAGAGGTGCATCCTTGATCGTGGGAGCCTTTTGCCGCACCTCTTTCAGATCTGATGTTCTATTGTAGCCGCTTTTGCCTTGGGCTGTTTTATGGTCGCATTCCCATAATATTTTCTGAGAATAGAAAAACGAAACGTGGAGGTGAAGAAAAAGAGAAGGAATGAGGGGCTGAAACAAACACCAGGATTCTGAAATTATTTTTTAAAAATAGATGTTGTGATGTTCCATTGGTCTATGAAGTTCCATTGGAAAAATCAGAGCACACTTGGAGTTTTTCGCTTTTCATCAAAAACTTCGGTTGAATTTTCGGGTTTTCAGATAGGTCCTGCTCATTTCATTTGTCAAGTTGTCACCCCATGCACCTTCCATCCACGCTCTCCACAACGGCACTAGAAATTAGAAAACGTGGAAGAATAATGGATGTTGTAGTGATGAAAGAGATGAATTGAGATTGATAGCCCCCGGCGACGCCGCTTTTTTTTGATAAACATACGGCAATGAAGGAACAAGTGTGAGACGTTGGATATAAAATGATGGGAGGCCCCTGGCGCACATTGTGTGTGTGTGTTTCTCTTTTTCTCCGGGAATTGTGGACGTACATAGTTTTGGAGGGAGCGAAATGAAACATAATGGATGGGTCATCGCATGGAAAAAAATGTATTGGATTTCATACACACACATTTGAATGCACCATCATTGCAACTATTGCCCTCCGGAAAAAATACGAATTGGCGTGGCAATGAGAGGGCATGTTTGCTTTGGCGCGAATGGGGCTCAAAAAATGGAACTGGCATTTGTAGAGTGTTCTTTGTAGACAAACCTCTTAAACCGAATGTGTTTGAAACTGGAAGAGTACAGAGCCCACAAAACGAAACCAGAAATAATCTGATATTACTAGGTTTCTACAATAAAAATAAGCTTCGAATATATGGTGCGTGTCTTGACAGTAGCATAGTTCTCATCCCTCTATTTCTACATACTCCTTGTTAATCCGTGTCGGCCTTTTCTTCTTAATCTGGACATGGTTCGTCGCATTTGAATAATATTTGGGAGGTGCAAACAAATATTTGTTCTGAGAATACTCTTATTCTTCTTCTTCTTCATCTTCCATCTGATTGACTCTTCATATTAAAACATTTTATTCTTTTGAACAAAGATTCATTGATATACAATACAAAAAGTGCATCGGAGCACACATCAGTATTATCACAACCAAGTGTCGAGAATGTCAGTTCTTTGGATTCAACTTGTGGTCAAAAGTCATCGCCTGAAAAAGACCAATTTTGCAGCATTCACATTTTCTTATCTTTGTGCTCTTACCCGAGTGCGAGGAGTGTTTAGTATGCTATTCCGTTTAACTGCAAGAGTTCTGGCCTGAAAGTTCAATTCTGATTGGCATCTATACTGCATATGATACACTCACTCGATCTCTGATAAGAGGAAGTTTTTCTTCGTAAATTGATGCAGCCTGAAAACATAGATTTAAGCTTCTGAATGATTATTGAAAGTACCCTTGAGCCAACATCTCTATCCATAGACTCTATGATGTCATAAACCGCGCGTCCCCGAGTTTCTGGCATGTGTCTGAAAATATACATGAGAGCAAATTGAACCTATCAATTGGTTCATACCTATATAAATAAGTTCCCAGAATCAAAGGTGTTATAACAAAAGGCACAAAAAAGATTGGAGGGAATATTGAGTTAACAATTGGGAAGAAAGTTGTGATAGGAGTGTTAATTGCCATAGAAATGAACATCATTGCCTAAAAGTGAAATTTATTTTTGATTCGAGGCAGAAGAATGTACTCACTTGTCCGACCGCTGTTCGGGCAGATGGTGGAAACAACTCAGATACGAACAAAATTCGAATAGAATGCATTCCAGTTGCAGGAGCCAGTGCAGAAAGTAATTCTACCACAATATCTGGAAACTCTCATTCCCAAACGAACCTCTTTTCGGTTACTCACATAAACTTTCTGTCAAAAAACTTGCACCGGAAATATAAATGATAATTTGAGTTGCCAGAAGTGAGACAGATTTTGAATATCTGAATCATGTTTCAATAATTTGTGTCTTTCTCTTATATATTTACATCATCAGACCTCCGATGAACAGAGTTGGCCTCCTTCCAAATGCATCCAGAATGTACGTTCCAATGAAATTTTTGGGAAACGAAATAGCAGTGATAATCAGGTTTATGTTCATTGCCTAAAACAATAAATGTTCAGAAACCGAGTGAAGTGATGATAAACTGACCATTTGTGTACTGAATCCGGCTGTTTTATGGAAAACTATTGTGTAAACAGAAAGTAAATAAGTAGTGTCAAACTCAAGCAAAAACAATACTGCTAACAGGATTTTGAATGCCTAAATTTTCGATTCATGCAGTATTTTTCCAAATCACAAGTATACCTCTCGCAATGTGTCATTTTCCCATACTTGACGCAATGAGAGCTTATTTTCATGTGTCAAGTTCTTTTCTCTGATCATTGAAGTCACAACTTCATCTGAAATTGCTTCATTGAAATTGTCCTAACTTTATACTTTGAAAGTCTTACTCAAACGACAATCAGCCCCGTGATAAAATATAACTGAATCTTTCGCTTCTATCACTCTGTTCTGCTGAATGAGCCATTTTGGAGATTCAGGAAACCGAGTGAGCATGCACAGAACAGCAACAGAACTGATAACTTTGTAAGTTTTGAATGAGTTCTTGCAATATAAATGTTACCTTATCATCACAATAATTGGAAAAATGAACCAAAGTGAACTCGTTCCCAGCAAACTCGGTGATGCAGCAGAAAACCTGATTGAAGTCTACAAATTTGAAAAAAAAGTAGACCATTATTCACTTACATGATCATTTTGGCGAATACAAATGAGAACATAAATATGGTACTTGCGAAACCTGAAAATGTTTCATTATACAAAATTTCCAATCTAAGATTACCTCGGAACATATCTGGAACGCACTCTAATACAAAGATTAGAGTTACAAAAGTGCGTAAAGAATAATGAGATCCCAGTATCAACTGGCCTAGTATGTATAGTTCGGATGCTTCGAACCAAGCTGCTAACAAATGACACAATGCAGCTGCGAACGTTATACCAAAACTGAAACTTTCGGAATTATTCTACTTCAAAGATAACCAGAAGTCACCGTAAGTATACTGCAGCATATTTTCGTCCCTTCAAGTCTGAAACTGGTAAAAGAAATAGAATTGAGAGGGCATTCCCTATTTCGATTGTTGTTGTCATAGCCGAATTCATCAAAGCCAATCTGAAGTTTTGAATGATGAACTTATTGCAGTTTTTGCCGATTACCGTGCTCCGGTAGGTTCCAAACCGAAATGTGAGACAAGAGTGTGATTATTCATTGCAGTGATTACTTCGGATAATGATGAAAACATAAGAACTTGCATTTGGTTAATGGTATCCAAAAGTAGAAAACAAAATATCATGAAAATAATATTTCTAGAAATAGAAAACTTCATACTTGCAAGCTATACCAGCTAAAACTGAAACTGAAGTGGTATCAGGACAGTTTCTGATTTTCTTATCAAGAACACTTTTCCTGGGCACTGCCTACATGTTTCCTGCAATCATCATATCGGAACTTAATGTAGCATACGAAAAAAAGATTCATATCAGTGAGAAAGATAATAAATTGATTATATTCCAAGTGTATTTACAAAAAGTTCATAAGCACTATTAAGGAGTACTCATGAGGTATTTACATTATCTTTTTGCATTTTTACAACGTCAATATATTTCATTCTTGGTGGGAATATACTTCTGATCGTATGTCAATGTCTGAAAAAACCATTGAGTCATTAGAAACACAAGTTTTAGTTACCCTGGATCGGGAAATAGTAAGTATACTGTTTCGTTTTGCGGCCAATGTCCAAGCCTGAATAGAATAAGATTACGACCTGAAAACATTAGCAACCTACTCTAGACTTAATTAGAGGAATATTTTCCTCAACGAGTGTAGCGGTCTGAAACTGTTCATTATCTATCTTTACTGAGCATAAATTTTCACCCTTGACATAACATTCTCATCCATCGACTCAATGATGTCACACACTGTACGTCCGTTGGTTTCTGGCATATGCCTAGAACACATTCAATCTTGATCAAAATCACTTTTATTGTGAACATACTTGTACATGTACACACCAAATACCAGCTGAGTGACCACAAATGGCATGAAAAATCCCGGTGGAAAAAGAGAAAATAAAACTGGGAAAGACGACATGAGAGATGAGTTCATTGCCAAAGTAGCAAATAGCATTGCCTAAACGTTAGATTAAATTCAATGGCCAAGCACCAAGATCTACCTGTGAGACTGATGTTCTTGCAGAAGGTGGGAAAAGTTCGGTAATGAAGAGTATTCTGAGGATTGCGACTCCTGTGTTACTAGATATCTGTCCAATACACTCCATAGAAACATCTGAAATACCTAAAATAAAGTCAGTTGGTAAGTTTTTCGTACTTACACATAATCTTGGTTAGCAAACTAGGTCCGACAAAAAACACAATCAACTGGGTGATCAAAATAATCCAACTCGAGAAGTACCTGCAAAACAATAACTACTACATTTCAATAATTTGAGAATCTACATGAGAACTGCAGAAATAAAAAAGACAGGACGTCTACCAATCCAGTCTAACAAGACTGTGCTGAGGAACTGCGCTGGGAAAAATATAATTGAAAGAATCAAGTTGATGTTGAGAGCCTAAAACGGTGGAAAGATGATATGTGGTATAATGAAAACAAGAAACCTCTTGAACAGTGAATCCGACACTTTCGTGTAACTGGACGGAGTACATTGATTGAACATTAGTTGAATCCAGAAGGAAGAAGAACAAAAAGGCAAACAATACTTTGAAACCCTGAAAAAAAAGTTAGTGATGTTGTTTCAATACATCCGTTTACCTCTCTCAGAGTATCGTTTTCCCAAACTTGATTCAAAGTTACATGAGATTCTACGGTCAAGTTTTTTTCTTTGACGAGTGACATGAGCACCCCACCTAAAAAAAATATGCTTGAAATTCTGCATGATAGGTTCTTTTACTTGAGAAGCAATCTTTTCCATGATAATATTCGACAGACTCTTTTGCTTCTGTCATCCTGTTCTGACAAACCAACCACTTCGGAGACTCTGGCAATTTGGATACTGGTACTAAGATCAAGAGACTGCTGAAAAACAGTACTCAGCTGATTTTTCTGTGTTTTACTTTGAATTTTACCTTATCAGAGCAATCAATGGAAACAGAAACCAAGTGTCAGATTTACCAAAGACTGAAGGTGACGCTGTTGGTAGCCTGCAAGAAACTGTCAATTTACTCTGTTAAAATTTGTACTGTTATTATGATTTCTTGTCAATTTGATTCGTGAAAGTTAAAACTATTCTTTGACCGACTTTCAATTTGAAAATTGAAGGAGGAAGCCTTGAGACTTACATTATCATCTTCACAATTCCACACAAAATAAGCAGTGTAGTACATGCAAATCCTGAACGAGATTACTTGAAAATCACGCCCAATTACGTAGTGTACCTCTGTTTTTGTCAGGTGCACATTCAGTAACAAACATAAATGTCAAAAATGATCGGAGAGGATGATGAAGTCCGTAGATGAACTGACTGAGAATATAGAACTCGGTTGCTTGGAAAAACGCAGATGATATCTGACAAACGGCAGTAACGATTGTCAGAGCAGAGCTAGAAATGGGAATTAATAGTTTTTGACAGTGACTATGAATTCTTACCGTATGTAAATGACAAGGAATTTTCGTCCTTTTGTTTCAGCCAATGGAATCACAAACAGTAACGATAGCAATGTTCCAACTGTTTCTGAGGATGTTATCAACGAATTTAAAATTGATATGCTACAAATTGTTTTCTTCACAAACTAATTTCTCACTTTAATTACCTTGTGTCTGTTGGAGTTATCCCATAGTGATTTATCAAAGTAAGGTTATTCATAGTTCGAATCGTATCTGCCAATATTGGGAATGTTTGTGACAAGATCTCAGCAGATAGATCAAATAGAGATAAACATACTAGCATGTAAAGAATTCGATTTGGGACAGGAATCTTCATCTTGCCAAGTCTTGTGAAGTGCGATTATGAATGAGAAGTACGATTGCCGAAAAACTCTTATCAAGAACGGAGGTCATTTAGTTTTCATCCTACGTTTTATCAAACTACGTTAGTCAGAACAGTTTTATAACATATGTTGCGAAAAAAATGACAATCACTCCATCTGACGTGATCACAAAAATTGAGATTCATTTCATTCCTTTTGATTTCATTATAGAAACTTTCGTTCCGTTTTCCTTGAAATGATTTTGAAATCGTTTTCTTCAGATCAGTGTTACATGAAAAACAAAAAGTGCATCGAAACACAATCAAGTGCACTTTCTTTATCATTAACGCCTGTCAAAATGAATTCCTGATAAAGCACAAAAATGTGAGAAAATGGACAGTTCAAAATCAAAATGTTCTTACACAGGCTTAAGAGCAAAAGTCATTTCTGTTCCACCGTAAAATGACCGCGTGACTATTACAAATACACGTTTTTCTGCATATCTTTGAGAGCGAAAGACCAATAGAATGTTACGCCAACTCTCGAAGTAATTAAAAAACATTTTGTGTGAAACAGTTATCTTTGTGAAACTAAAAATACATGCGAACATGAATTCTTGACGAATAATCTAGATAAACTGATTAGGTTTTGCAATTTGTTTTGCAGTGTAGTCACTGTTTTTAACAAATTCTCGGTTCTCAGCGGTAAACTACGTGAATTCGGATAATATTTTCTTATCAAAATGCACTTTTAGCTGCGTGAGAAGTGATGAGTGTGCTGATTTTCATCTCCGCTTGACTTTTTGCCGGAAGGTTCAGTTTTCAGTTCAACATAGATTGTCACCAAATAGAGAAGATAAATTTTAAGTGACAAAGAGGGACAGTTATCAAAAACCTTTTATTGCATTGTAGAAAAGATAGAAACATTAATTAACATGATCAACCGAACAAACTGCACATAACACAGTTTTCAGTTTTCCAACGAATCTGTTTTACAGTGACCGAAATCAGCTATAAACCAATGTAGCGGCCTAAAAGTACACTTTTTATACCAGTTCTCATCATATCTTAAATTAACTAACCCGAGAACGGGATTTACTGAAAATACTGTTTCGTTTGGTATTCAATGGTCCAGTCTGGAAGTAGGAACTAGGATTTGTACAAGAGTTGAAAATATCATCCACAAGTTTCTGGCGTGTGTCTGAATAATAGAGCTTTCCTTTTTATCTCAATTTTATAAAAACCTAAACAAATAAATACCAAAAGCTACCGGAGTAACCACAAAGGGAATGATGAATCCAGGTGGGAAGATGGAAAAAAATATTGGGAAAATTGATAGCATAGAAGAGTTTGGAGCTAAATTTGTGAATAACATTGCCTATAAATTCATTTGAGTATATATTTTCTGAATTATCATTCTGCGAGATTGCTGTTCTAGCGGATGGAGGGAATAACTCTGTGATGAACAAGATTCTAAGCGATGATACTCCAGTGCTGCTAACTATGTTTCCAATAAATTCCAGAGAGACATCTGAAGTCAATTTTTAAGTGAAAAAAAATTATTCAAGAAACAACTCACACATAATTTTAGTCAACAAACTTGGACCAACAAAATATGATAACAATTGTGTAGAAAGTGACATCCAACTCACAATGTAACTGTAATAATAGTTGAGTGTTAACTGTCGACTATTAAATGCTCACATTAGTATTCCCGCAATGAAATAAGTGGGACGTCTCCCGATGCAGTTAATTAAAAATGTGCTGATAAATTGTGTTGGGAAGAAAACTATGGATGAAATCAAGTTTATATTGATAGCCTGAATAGCGGGTGTTATCGCAGTTTCACAGCATTATTAAATTTGGAATACTTTTTGCACTGTGAACTCAACACTTTGAAGCAGAAGTTTCAGCTGTTGCGGAATTGAAAGTGATGAAGAACAAAAACGCAAAGGACTGGGAATGTTTGGTACAAAATCTCAGCAGAAAAATCAAATAATGACAAACACAATATCATTTACAGAACTCGGTTTGGAACAGGAAATTTCATAGTCCCTTGTTATGTTGCACTAATTGAATGTGGGATGAGAAGTGGGAGAGCTCTGTTATCAAAGACGTTTTCATCTAACTTCCATTCAAATTGTTCAGTCTTAATCAACAAATCAAAAACTGAAAGACTGTTGCAACACTGTGTCACAAACACCTTTCAGAATAGTTCTACTTTTGAAATTTGTATATTCTCATAAAACGTTTTTGTCTGCGGAACTATACTCCGGCTACCATTCCAGTATCCCCCTTTTGAAGTTATTAGCCAATTAGTAAATGCGGACAGCGGTTTCCAAAGTTTATCCATTTCCGGTGATGCACTTTTAGCTCGTTTACCCAGAAATACCTGAAAAGCATCAGGGCAATCAACTGCAGATGTTTTATCAGTAGTTCTTGTCATAAATGATTTTGCGGTCAAATTTAGATACTATGAAACATCAGAATATCATATCGAAACTTGAATGATGGGAAAGTTGAAAACCCCTTAATGATTGTAGATAGAGTGAAGATGTTCAGAGTTTGATCAAATTTAATACTTCACATAGATCCGTTCAAGTTAGCAAAAGATTCGAACACAACTACTGGAAAATGCGCATCAAAAAGAATATGAGTATACATCACGAAGAATTTTCATACATCAAGAAGATAATATGCAACATCAGGCAGAGTATTGGTAACATCAAGAAGACTTTTCATATTTCAAGAAGAAAATTTTGAACATCAAGAAGACTATTCTAACTTCAAGAAGACAATTTCGAACATCAAGAAGGCTATTCTAACTTCAAGAAGACTTTCTGAACATCACGCAGAATTCGATAAGATCAAGAAGAAAAACCGCAAAAATATGACCACATCAGATAGAACGTGTGCGTCAGAAAATGTTACATCGTCGTTCTCATTCATGTTTTATGTAAGCTTCCGTTGTAACCGCGTTGAGATATATTGTGAATGTTCCCTGTTAGAAGATGTAATATTACTGTCCCATTTTTGAAAAACGTATTGTTTCACAAGATAACAATAACAACATATTATAACATATTTCTATTTGTTTTAAAACAAAACAACTAGTTTCTGTACATTTTTTGACAATATTCGGGTTCCTAACTTTCGATTGAGATTTTTCCGCACGTGAAAATTAATAGATGTTAATGTTGTGTGGGAGCAGTCTTTGGTCGAATGTAGAAGCCTGTGAAAGAGAGAATGCGTTATCATTTCTTATCAGAATGCACTTTTACCCGTGTACGAGAAATGTTAAGTAAGCTGTTTCTTTTTGTTGTCAAGGTTTGTGCCTGAAAGATCAATTTCAAATTCAATTCAGATTGACATCTTTTGGAAAAACGATAACGTACTCGATCTCTGATAAGTGGTGTTTTCTCATCCAATAACAATGTGTGCGCCTGAAAAAAAATGGGGATGTTATACTAAAACTTATTTTAGGTTTACCCTCGAAGTCACTGTTTTTTCCATAGATTCAATAATGTCACAAACTGCACGACCACTAGTTTCAGGCATATGTCTTCAATGAACTTTTTGATGATGTTCGAATCAAAATCAGACAAACCTGTATAAGTATATGCCGCATATAACTTGAGAAATTGCAAATGGAACAAAGAACCCGGGAGGAAAATAGGAGTATACAAAAGGAAACATAGCCAGCAACGGTGTATCAATTATCATTGCTATGATAATCATGACCTGTAGAACTAAAAATCTGAGCGTAATCACCATATGAGCTCACTTGAGCCACAGAAGTTCTTGCAGATGGTGGAAAGAGTTCCGAAATGAAAAGTACATGTAATGATGTAACTCCCGTAGCCGGTATGGATCCTGTGAGACATTCAACGGCCACATCTAAGGAGCGATTGTTAGAAATTCATTAAAATATGAGAACTCACACATTATCTTGGTGAGTAAGCTCTGCCCGACGAAATAAATTACAATCTGTGTTATCACCATTAGTATTGACTTGCCGAAACTGAAAAAGACATAGTGAAACATCGAATACATCAGACAAAAACTTTACCAAATGAAACCGGCAAGAAACATGACAGGTCTTCTTCCCAAAGCATCCATAATATATGTACCAATGAATTTGGTAGGGAAAAAAATAATTGTGAGAATCAAACTTATGTTCATTGTCTGCATGAAAATCTATTATTTCATATTACTGATTCAAACTAACTTCTTGCACAGTAAAACCAGCATCTTTGTGAAGTGAGACTGTATAAACTGCCTGAGTACTTGTAGAGTCCAGAATAAAAAAAAGAGTAAGAGAAAGCAGAATGCCAATTGCCTAAAAATTACAGTTTGAGAAAAAAGAAAACATTCAGCTCACTTCTCGGAGAGTTTCATCTCCCATCGCTTGTCGAAATGAGATTGTTGCTTCGATGGTTAAGTTTTTCTCCTTTGTGAAGGAACGAATTATTTCTTCTGAAATTATTTGTTCTCATTGAACGATTTTTCACAGAAAAAAACCTATGGAACAATTAGATCCGTGATAATATTGAATGGACGTCCTAGCCTCTTCGATTCTATTTTGATAAACCAACCATTTTGGAGATTCCGGTAACTTGACAGTCACCAACAGCATTACGATACAGCTGAATACCAATTTGGCATGTTTATGCTAATCTTTTGTATACCTGATAGCAACAAACACTGGGAAGACAAACCACGAGCTTTCACTTCCGAAAAAACTAGGGGATCCCAGAGAATACCTATAAAAAAGTGTATGGGAAGCCACGAATACATTGACTAGCAGTCACTAATAGTTGCGTAAACTCACAATATCATTCTGCCAATGACAGTTGAAAAAATCAGAACGGTACTTGCGAACCCTCAAATTTTATATGTTTGCTTTTTCTTCTTCGAAAAAAAAAACAAACCTCGATTCTTATCTGGTGAGCATTCGGTAACGTAAAAGATAGTGATAAATGTTCGCAGTGGGTGTTCCATGCCGATAATAAACTGAGCGAGAAGGAAAAACTCAGATGCTCGAAAAAAGAACGATAAAATTTGACATACAGCAGCAATGAACAATAGAGAAATTCTGAAAACCAGTACATCATCACGATCTTCACAAATATTCATCATACCTGCAATATACAGTGGCAAATTTCCTGCCTCGGGTTTCAGCAATTGGAAAAAGGCAGAAAAGTGACACCCCAGTTCCTATTGTGAGTGATACGGTTACCATAGAAGTTAGGAAAGAAATACTGTAAGTCATTATAGAGGCCGGTTAAACATCGTGAAAGTATATTACCTAGCATCCGTTGGTTCGATACCAAAATGATTTGCAAGAGTATTATTATTCATTTTACCCACAACTTCAGCGAGAGTGGAGAATGTGTTCAATAGAATTTCATCAAGAATATCCAGTAGTAAAAAACAAAAAAGAAGAAAAAGTAAGTTATAGGGCACGGAGAATTGCATTTTTCTTTTCTTTTTGAAAATTTTGCAACAATTGAAGTGTGAAGGCGAATTTCTTATCTTGAGTTTATTAGGTCACACCTGAACCATTTGATAAAATCATCTTTTGTTATTTCAGTTAGAACGTTTTGGAACCAAATATCAAGTTATTCATCTTAGCTCAGGCGTTTACCAAACTCTTTCAGAGTATCTTATTGTTTACTTTTCCTTTGTGACCTATCCGGTTTTTGTACCGAATGTTGTTGTTGTTATTTTGATTTCTTGAGTACTCCAGGTAACTATGATAGAGAAACTTCATTAGCTCAAATGTTGTAACAATATGTACAAAAAGTGCATCGAAGGAAGCAAGTATCACCGTTATCAGCAATCCACTTTCCGTGGAATCAACCCGTGATCAAAGGTTAGTGCCTGGAAAATGAGTAGGTTGTGATGATTTTGATCTTTATCAAAATGCACTCACCCGTGTACGAGAAGTATTGAGAATACTGTTACGTTTGAAGGCGAGAGTACTTGACTGAAAAGATTACATGATGTGATAACTCGTGGTGAGAAGTGTAACTTACTCTCTTTCGAACTAATGGAGTCTTCTCCTCAATGAATGAGACGGTCTGAAATATTAAAAAGTGAATGTTTGGAAAAGAAATCCAACAAATCTTACTCTTGAAGCCACTTCTTGGTCCATGGATTCTATAATATCATATACTGGTCGTCCCTTAGTTTCCGGCATATGTCTGAAAGAAATAATTGTTTTGTATTTCACTTTGTAATCTAACATACTTATATAAGTAGGACCCAAAGAAAATTTGACTGAAGACATGAATGAAGAAATAACCAGGTTCAAAGAGCGAGTAAAATATTGGGAAAGCGGCGATGATGGGCAGATTGATCAGCATTGTCACAAGAATCAGTGCCTGCAAATAGGGTATGTCAGCAAAAGAGTTATCATAAAACTGTACTTACTTGTGCAACTGATGTTCTTGCAGATGGAGGGAATAGTTCAGAAATGAAGAGTACTCCGAGTGAAGCCACACCAGTTGCCAGTGTTGAATCTGCCAAGCATTCAACGGAAACATCTGCAAGAACTAATTTATTGTCACTGTCTTTCTTTCCAATGACTTACACATAATTTTTGTTAACAAACTGGGTCCATCGAAGAAAATAATGAACTGTGTTGCAAGCATCAGCCATGTTTTGGAGTATCTAGAATACAAAATTTATTTCTTCCGTAGAAATATGGCTGTCTACTTACACAATCACTCCAGCAATGAACATAACTGGTCTTCTTCCCAGTGCTTCAATAATGTAGGTTCCAACAAATCGGGTTGGAAAGAATGCAACAGAAATAATAAGATTGATGTTCATTGCCTGGAATTTTATATGTTTTCAATTCTCAAACAACCACCAAATGTTACTTCTTGAACTGTGAATCCCGCTGATTTGTGTAAAAGAACTGTGTATGTTCCTTGAACAGCTCCAGAGTCCAGAATCAGGAATAGTGAAACGGCACAAAGTACTTTCAGAGCTTCCCGCATAGTGTCATTCTCCCACACTTGTCGAAGAGAGATTCTATCTTCCTGTGTCAGATTCTTCTCCTTGATGAAAGATGTCATCACGTCATCTAAATCGGTGGGTTGTGTGAGAACTCAATTTTTTTTTCTTCTTAAAAATCTTACTCAAACAACAATTTTCTCCGTGATAGAATTCAATGGACCGCGCTGCTTCATCCATTCTGTTCCGTCTGACCAACCATTTTGGAGATTCCGGTAGCCGGGCAGCCATCGCAAAGTTTCCGATTGAACTATAAATTATCAGACATTTTTTGGACTCGGCGTTCAATTTTCACCTTATCAGTACAGTTAGTGGGAAGATAAACCATGTGTCCTCTTTTCCGAGCAAATTCGGAGATGCAACCGCAAACCTGCAAACTTGTCGGTTATAGTTTCTATGACTGTGCCAATTTTTATATTTTATCACTACATCCTGCAAGTTAAGAAAACCACAAGGCGTCGCCTTGCAAACTACGATTCTGATCATCTGTTATCAACACTCAATTTGCAGCGCGGGAAAATGAAACTTGGAGAAAGAATAAACATGTAAACAAAAAGTATCAACGTACATTATGAGTTTTCCGATAACGTCAGAGAAGATGAGTGCAGAAGAGGCAAAACCTGAAGAAATTTGCGTTGAAATAGTCGTTGATGTAACTATTTCAACATACGTACCTCTATATTTATCAGGAGCACACTCCGTAATGTACAACATGGTCACAAACATTCGTAGTGGCAGCTGAAGACCATTCAGGATCTGGCCAAGAACGAAGAGTTCAGTGGATTGGAATAATGCTGACATGAGGTGACAAAGAGATGTTCCCAAGGTAATTATGAATCTGAAAACACTGTTTCAGTAACTTCTTCAAGAGTTTCATTCATACCGAAAGTAGATTACAGTATACTTGCGTCCTTTTGTTTCTGCCATAGGCACAAAAACAAATAGAGAGAAGATCATTCCTACTGTTGTCGATGAGGTGATTATTGAATTCAAAAACGCTATACTGAAACAAATAATAGGTTCCTTGCACTTCTAGTCCATATCAGATATACTTACTTGGCAGGCGTTGGATCCAAACCATAATGAGAAACCAGTGTGTGATTATTCATAACATTGATAGTCTCCGCCAGTGTTGAGAATGTCAGTATTGTGATTGTATTTATTAAATCCATCAGAAGAAAACAAAATAACATGTATAGCAAATTAGGAGGAATTGAGAACTTCATACTTGCTCCGAGTAACCCCAGAAATGAGAATGAAGCAACTTGGTTTTGAAATCGGTTACTGTAAAAGAACTCTTATCAAGAACACATTCACACCATCAAGACCCAGCCCACTTTTCCGTTATCGGAAGACCTTACATATGTTTCTCTGGTCATTTTGTACATTTAGCAGAGAAAATCGAGAAAATTGAAGACTCAGCGTTTTCGGTCATAAGCCAACAATCGGCATTTTACTATCGAGTGTGTGGAAAAAATCACGAGTTCACGAGGTTCAAAGAATATTTTACAGATTGCACTATAAGAAAAGGCAACATACGAGGGAGTTATCGCAAGTGTAAAATTAGAATGAAACAGACGAGGGCTTATCATAGGGTACTTTGATGCAAATTGCATGAATATCACGTACACAAATTCTTTGCACAATGTTCCTAAGAAATTTTTCATTTTCGTCCGGAATTTGTTCATGACTTTCTCTATTTTCGAAATTTCACCTTTTTCGTCCTATCGCAAAGCTTCTAGTTTATATTGCGGTGAATTCCAAGTTGTTCCCTTCCCTTCACCATGAAAAATCTCGGATTTCCATTTGTGAAATTGAAAAACATAAGACTCTGAAATGAGATTTGCTATCTTGAACTATGCTTCCACTTTTCATAATTATAGGAAAAAGTATGCACGAAATAGATTAGCCAACAAATTGTTTTCACTGCATTTTTGAGGAGGGTTGAACATTCCGTTTCCAATGTTCAAAATGATCAGTTCTATTCTAATCTATTTTGAAATAGTTTTTGTTGGATTAGATTAAAGGAATCAGAAAATACCATCAAGCTACTTTTTCCCTAGAGCGGGTATACAAAATGTTTTTTTGCTTTTCACCGTCGATAGTTATATTTTCAGTGTTTTTGTAATTAATAATGAACATTGTTTTCAGTGTTAGGCAAATTATATTTCAATGTCTATTATTGTTTTTCTATTCCAAGTAAAAGTCTTCTGGTTGGATAGAGTGAGGAAATATGAGCAAACAGCACGACTGTCGGAATCCCAAATAACCGTGTTATGCGAATTTTCATTTTTACAGTAAACATGATGTGTCCTCATGAATTCGACAGAAATTCAGTGTTTTTCTCTCCCGAAAACACCAATTCATCGACGACGGAATTATATTAATTCGTTTTGAATCACGGAGTAACCACAGAATATTCTATAAGAAAATTATTTTCATTTTTCATTATTTTCTGACAAATCCAGCCCTGAATTTTTTCTCTATAAAAACAAAAACAAAGGTTCAAAAACCTAATAATTGTTGTTTCAAAAATTCAACATCCGAGATTTAAATGATATTGTTTTATTAAATTCTGTCATCATAAATGGCTCTTCAGGTTATTTCACAAACTCAGGCAACACACATATCCCTTCTTTAAACCTGGTTGAATAATTCAAGAGATTATCATTTTGTTTCGTTGATCGTTCATCCTTAAAATCGCAAAAATTTAGTATATCCTATTCAGAAGTGCATGTCCTTTTCTCTTCTCCCAAATGTCAACATGAATGTCTATGAAAGCAGAATAGGCAAAAAATCTCCTAGACAACTTCATTGAACTAAAAACAACAAATCTATCCGTTTTGATTTCTTGAACCTTTTCATCTAAAATTTCGCCGAAATTGAAAATCTCCAAAAAAAAACTGGTTAAGATACTATCTTCTCTCTTATTATCCAATTATTTTTTCAATCAAAATCTCCTTGCTACTATCTAATTGATATCATTTTACAAAGTTTTCGTATTTAAGAAGTTCTGTCATCACTGATCACGTCTCATTTGTTCCAAACCGTTCTTCTTCTTTTTCTGTTGAGTAACAAGTCACAAAATGCCTACGAATGCCTTAGAACAAAAAATGCTGTTGCAGCTGGCGCCAAATGTGATGTATTGTGTTTGCACACTTTCGTTGCGGACTTTTTTCGTTTTTGAGGGAGTAGCAAGACTTTAATTATTCCCGTGGTTTTTCTAGTAAAATATGAGATAATCCTATTTTTTTTGTTTTTTTGTGGGCTCTGCATAAACTTTTGATAAGAATCTTAGAAGCGCCGTTGTGATAAAATTCAGACCCTAATCTTTATGTCTTCATGTCCAGTAAAATTTTTCCAGATCTCTAAATGAAAACCGAAGTGTTTCTTACAGGATTCTTACATGGATTTTTCTGATCCAAGTGTTAGCTTGTGTTTCGCAACTTGCTTCGGCTCCAATAATTTCAGTAATCTTACAAAACTCAAAACAACCCCCTCGACTCATTATTCATTTTGAAAAGCCAATCGATGTCGATTTGAATTTTGTTCTCTTTTTCAGCCCGTCTTTAGTCAACGTGTTAGAAGCAAAACTATACTGTTTTGTTTCCATCAACATTGTTTTTATTACACAAATTTTTTCTCGCTCCCTTTTTTTTTCTTTTCCCTCCGGCAGGCACAGACCCGAACACCAACAGGAGAAAATTTATGGACAGCAAAGCGGCTGCATTGCGGCTATGAACCGTCCGTATTACGCCGTCAAGCTCTACATCTTTCCTCCCTTTTCTTCATTCCTTTTTCTATCGACCTGCTGCCTTCGTGCCCTTTTCTCCGGGTTCCTTTCGTTTCTTTCCCTTCTGCACTCTCACGACGGAGTAATCGCGCGTAACATATACATGTTAGCATATTTAAATACGTGCCATAGTTATGAAAAGAATGATTGTTGTCTACTAATTAGAGTGCGTTGAGTCATCAGTTGTCTTATCGAAAAACCGCATATTTTTCTGCGGAGTTGTTCAAAAACCTGGCTTGTTCTATCTCATTGTTTTTAATGAACTATCTTTTTGATTTTTTAATTACAGGATAAGAAGAGCATCGAAAATCAGCGGTGCGTCATGTCCATCAACTGGGACTTGTTGGACATAGAAGACGCGACCGAGGAAGAATTGAATGTTTGGTGTTCCGAATGAAAACGTTCCAAACAATCCTGATTTCAGAGAAACGTGTCGTATACCGCTTGTCTTATCGACCTTGGAGATGGGATGTCCCAAGAGTGGCGGTTTACCCCAAATAACCACAACGCCCATATCACACATTACATGCGCACCGAACTCGATAGAGATGTTATAATAAGTGAGTTGAAAACTGGAAAACAATTGTAGATTTTATATGCATCTGTTACAGAAATTGCTGACAATTTGGTTCTCGCAAGAATGGAATATCTTATGAAGATCCATCGAGGATATGAGAGATCTCAAGGAAAGATGAACTGGCAGTGTGCGATCAATCTCATCAACGAGTACTTGTCTGAAACTGCACTTCTTGGAGAATTTGAATATCGGAACTTCTCTGGCAAAAACGCGTAAGAATTTATAGCTTTAGAAATAGTTCAGCAGTTATTTATGTTCAGATGGGCAGCTCCGAGACCAAATAAAGACGGACAAGGATTTCGTGAAGGTTCTAAGCGCGTTACCGGACCACGAAGAGAAATGCTTGGCAGGGTTTACTTGCAGAATCTTTACTATAAATATTCTAAACTTGTACATTCCAGAACTCGAAGCCTGAATACGAATGGCTGTTCAGCGACAAACTAAAAAGTTCTAAGTCATGTACAAAAAAGGAGAGCGTGTATCGCGCTCGTCAGCAATCCCTTCTTTTTGGAAAACAGATCGAAAAACCAAAAGAATGGTAAACTCCTAAGACTGTTATAATGTTATGAGTATTAATAATTTCTAGGCAGTACGACGAGTGGTTAGAGGATTTTCTCCAGAAGCAAGCAGAGGAGAAGATGGTTGAGGAACACAAGCCGAGCGACAGCTGGCTCATTTGCTCTTTCATCGGATTGGTTAATCGAAGAGAATACAGAGAGTTCCGTATTCGTTATACCACTGAGATGATGAACTTCGATGTTCCAGATATGGAAGTTTTAATGGGTTGGTACTTTCCACTACTTCTATTTATTACCAATCTGATTGCAGATGACGTTCATGCAAAAATTAATGCAAGAGCAGAAATCTCGGAATACAAGTGTATGTGGGATTGCGTCAGATGTGCTGTCAACATTAACAATGCTAAATACTTGTATGCTCTTTTCCAACAAGGACCAGAAGCTCTTGATCGTTTTGAGGATGAGAACATGAATGAGGCACTGACAGAGTTAGTACTCTCCGAAGTAATAATTTCGTTATTGATATATTTACAGCTGGAGTGAATCTGGACCAATCGAAAACTTTTATCGCTACTTCAATAAGACTCTCCACTACGAAACTAAAATTCCTGCTAAGCCAGTGGAGAAAATGTGGGTGTTTGCCCGATTATTTT
This sequence comes from Caenorhabditis latens, assembly GCA_002259235.3. Lineage (NCBI taxonomy): Eukaryota > Metazoa > Nematoda > Chromadorea > Rhabditida > Rhabditidae > Caenorhabditis > Caenorhabditis latens. Next base: position 12,746,823 of record CM056097.1, on the reverse strand, counting down.
GAACCAAAATTTCCAATTCCAGTCACCCGGAAGTTACCAGATCTGCTGTCGAATTCATTAATCAGTTCAAGGAAAATGGAACAGCAAATGATTGTTCCAGCGATGAACATTTCAAATCGCACGCAATCACTGAAACTGATATCTATCCAGACGAATCTTCACAATCTGGACAAAAAAAGTCAGATATTGAACAAGTCACTCAGGAAGGCCCAGTCCAGAAGGGAACCAAAGTTGGAAAGATTTCTGAAAACGTGACAGCAGTTGTTTCCGCTCCAGTGGACAAAGTCGTTCTTTCGGAAAAATATATGATTATTAAGAAATCTGTTGAGGTGGAACATACAAAATCAGAAGAGAAACTTTCTTTACTCTCCGAATGCAAACGTCTTTCTTATGCAAACGTTGTCAAGAAGACTATTCCATCAGCAAATGGATCAACTAGAGGTGAGAGTCCAAAACGAGAAAAAAAGGTCTCTGAGTCGGTTGAGAAACTTTCTGAAGGCAAACCAGAAACAGATCAGCAAGAAAATCAAGTCGATGAGGGAAAAGAGGAGAATTCATCATCTTGGAAGCAAGTCGGCCCAAAGCATAATAACAATCGCTCGAACAACAAGAGGAAAAATGATGGAAAAATGAAAAATAACGGTGGCCCATCTGCTTCTCCACGAAAACAAGAACCAAAGAAAGAGGAAACAGCGAGAATTGATCTTCCATCAACCGACAATTTCAAACGTAGCGGAACTCCCTCTTCCAAAGACGAAACTCTCACAGAAGAAGTTTTGAAAAATGAAATGTCCAAGAAAGAAATGTCGAAGAAGGAAGTACCAAACGAAGCTTCGGTTAAAAATGATGTCAAGATGAACAACAAGAAACCGCCAGCAGCAATCAAAAAGGAGGAAGAAACAGTTCTAACTGAGTCCCTCGCGCCGAAAGAAGCAAATCTGAAGCTCAAGAAAGAAGATAAAGTATCCGCTGAAAAGGATGATGAAGATGTTCTGGCTGAAAAAGATATGAAACAAGATTCGGAACCTTGCTCATCGAACGCCTATTATTTGCTCGCGTCAAATCAGGAGATGGCGAAAGATTCAGAAGAGGCGGAACAGCCAGAAGAGGCAGAAAAGCCAGAAGATGCGAACAAGCCAGAAGAACTCATGAAACCCACAAAGACCGCTTTGCGAAAGGCAAAAAAAGCTGCTAGAGAACTGTTGGAACTACAAAAGTCAAATTCTTTTAAATCTGGACTGGTTGAGAAACTTGTCCTGGCTGCTGAGGACAAGACAGCTGTTGAAGCAAATTTTGATTTTGAAGTTCAAGAACTCAACAAAGTGGACGCTTCCCAGAAAGCGAATAACTGCAAAGGAGATGAATCTCAGATGGAAAACACGACTTCTGTTGAAGCTGTTTTTACTGACAGCTTGGTGACGTTATATGGCAAACATCCTATACTCACAGCGAAAGGATTCTGGATGGCCCCAATCGTGCAACCTGAGTAAGTTTTAATTACCGAGAACAAATAAAAATTTTGAATTAAAAAAAATTACAGCCAAATTTCCTCCAATGCACCAAATGATGACCGTGTTCAACAGCCTTGTGACACCAATGCTGATACCGATGAATACGTTCCAGGACAAAAAATCACTTATGACTATCGTCCAGAAGTTTGTCCTGATGCGGCTGATGATCAATCCAGTGGATCAACAATTTCGGAACCAACTGAATCAGTCAAGTAGGTTTTCGATGCTTTCTGAGGTGTAACTCAATTTTTTAGGCAAGAAGAACTGAATGAGAAAGCGAAAGACGATACAAACGATAACAAACCTCTTGCAACTTACGAAGCGGATGGAGAAAAGGAAATTGAACTGGCAAATCCTGATCAAGTGTTTAATGAACGTACTTGTGACTCCGACCTTCATGGTGAAAGAAGACCGTGTTGAACTAACTAATATAGTTTTGTTTTAGATATGTTCCGCCGCTTGAAGTTTATTTACGATAAGCAATCTACTGGAGGACTTCGAAACTTCAATGAAAGAAAAAAGAATGTTGTCAAGAAGAGATTGAAGACATTCATGAACGTTTACATCTTCCGTTCTAGAATCGCGAAAGCAATGCTTCACATTCTAGAACAAGAGAATCTCCCCGACCTTTCTGGAATGCGCGAGCGTAGTGTTATTAGAAATCTGTGCGGATACATTGGCGAGCGTGTTGGTAAGAGAACTAATATGACTCAGTAACAAGATTAAAACGACTAATCTTGCAGAAGAAGACTCCGACACACTGCGTGGTCGAAACCTCGACAGATTAACTGAGAATATTCGATTGGCTAGTGAAATGGAGGGTGGTGAGTTTTGCATTCTAACTTAGTGTACATATATATTACTTCTACAGAAACAACACTAAGGGGACTTCGCTACATTGACTTGAGACTTTCCGAACTGGACCCCACGGATCCGCTTCATGAACAGTATCAGGCCATTAGCAACAGGGTCATCGACCTGATGGAAAAACAGAAGACTCTCCAAGTTTACTTAGGAAGAAGTGTAGATTACCGTGGATACAAAAACCATAATTGAACGATTGTATAATTTTTACATGGTACTTTCTGATTTTTGTGTTTTCTTCGTACATGTAAAAAATGTAAACATTGTGCTGGGGCTCATTTTATTCAACCTTTTTTTGTATGTGATGACATTTTAATAATTGTAATCCTACCTTTTTGCTTTGTAACTTGCATAACAACTTTTTTCTGATTTCTTTCTTTCGTTTTAATGTTCTTTGCATTGTTTTTTTTCTGATTTTCTCATCATAGTTCAACTTTTCCGTTCAAAACTTCCCACCCGTTCCTTGTCCTCAGTTTCCAACAGTGATTTGCCGACCGAGTATTCTAAAATTCATTTGGTTAACTCTTGTATTAGGTTGATGCATAATTTTCTTTCTTTTTTGAAGGTGTGACTTTGGTCCTCGCTCTCTAAGCGGGGAGGTTGTTTTTCAACCCAAACTTTTTTGCATTTTTATGTCCTCTTTAGTGGCTAACATATAATGTTTCAAGTTGGTGCCTGGACAGTCCGCTCGTGAAAACGATGGCTTTTTTGATCGCCAGCCAAATGCCAATTTTGGAAAATGTTTTGATTTTTATCGCATTGGTATCGAAATGATAAGATCTTCACAAAAAATTGAACGCAATTTATAGAACAAGACTTGATCTTGTTATCACATTTTAGTTTCCAGTCGGAATGTTGAAAACAAAAAAGTTGTGATAAGACGATCGATAGCAACAAGAAATCATGGTTCAGCTGGGTTTAAACAGATTACAGAAAAATTTGAGATAGCATTTATACCAAAAATTTCGTAAAAGTTAGAGAAAAACATGAGTAAATTATTCCATAAAAAAGTTTATGACAAAACCATTAAGTGATAAAACTTGGCTGATAAATTTCTATGATTTTTTCGCTTTTGAGAAATTTCGTATACTAGACCTGAGTGGAGTCTAGGTCTCTTCTCAACGCTCACAAATAAGTCTGAATTATTTTGTTGTGAGAAATCAATAGTACATACATTGATCTGAAAATGTGCAAAATATGTAGTGGATCGCTTTAGAGGTAGGAGCAGTAGGCTTCATCAAACTCGAAAATCACGTGATTTTGGTGATGTTGATTTCGGGCTTCCTGCGAAAAAGGACCAATGACGGGAATATTGGAAACAAAGTAAATTTAGAAACATCTATGTCTACTTTACTCAATAATAAACATTTCCAACAATTTCCCCATCTACAGTTAAAGAAATATCGAAAATACTCGCACACTCCTGAATTGCTGATCCTAACCTTTCGTTAGGGACCCGCACTGAACTATCGTTGCTTAGTTGGAATGCCTTTATTAACTTTTAATAAATAACTTTTCTTGCTTGTTTCAATTTTGAATAGCTTACCCATTCTTGTCAACATTTTCAAGGTAAAAAATGGAGACGAAAAATGGTACCAAAAAAAGGTTCCTCAAGTGTTTTGACGTGCCTCCGGCTGAGATTAAGCGGATGGTGGACGTCGAGTCACAGGTATAATCACAATAAGTTATAGGTACTAACCAACAATGTTTCTTATTATGTGAACTATTAGTCTTCTAGAAATTTCATACCAAAAATTACCCAAAAAAATAAAGAAACTTATGCATCAACCTAATAGGAGAGTTCCAAAATTCATAATTATTCGGAATTGATAACTATTTGACAAATAAACAACTACATGCCGGCCTTCTTTCTTCATTTTATACATGAATTGAGTCAATATCAGCAATTCAAAGAATGACTTCAGAAGAATTTAAAGTAGAATAGATGGGAACAAGAAAAGAATACACGTCGAGTGAAACGAATGTTGAAGACAAAAATGGAATCCTTTTGTGGTTTCAAAAAAAAGACAGATTGAAACGAAAAGGGAGCAACGAGAATTTGTGAGAACAAAACGAAAAAAAAAACACCGGAGATGTTTTCTGTTGGGAATTCACTTGATGAAAAAGAAATTCTAATTTGTTCATAAACCGGATATTCAGGACTCGGTTTTTGAAAACGAAAATTAATCGGGCGGGGGAAGGCGGCAGACAGAGCTAATTTCGCATATCCTGACGGAAGTATCAACGTGCAACGTTGAAGAGGTAAATGATGAGGAAGGATACTAAGTTGCGAGAGAGGGCAAGGAATAATGTGAATGAAAAAGAAATAGGAAACCGGGATCAGAGGAATGAGAAAAGGAATAGAGAAACATTGAGAACGGAGCATTTTGGATTTAGAGGTACAAAGCTTGAAGCAAAACAAAGTTACAAAAAAGGTAACTCAGTAGTTGTTCACTTCTCGAATGCTTCCATTGTTCCCTGTGCAAACGTCATTGGTGTCGGTTCTCGGGTCGTAACAATTTGTGCAGTCACACGTGGTGGGCCAAGAACTCCTGAATCGGGATACAAGTTGAACCATCCTGCACGCGGTGGAAGCCAACTAGTATCTGAAAAGTATTTGTTTTGCCCATATCAATACATTGTGTGCTGCACAAAGTTTAAAAAACTGTAAACTGAATATTACTTACAGAATTGTTCCAATGATGCAAAGTTTATATTTGATTCTGAAAATTGACTGACACAATCAAAACTAATGAAGCAGAGCATACCTGGTAAACAGGTCATTACTCTTTGAACTATTTCCTCATTTCTGAATGTGACATTAACTTCCATCGGGTCCGACGCCGGAGCAGAATCCGGATCGGAAACCGGAAAAACTGGTCCTTGTGGCGGTTGCCCTTGGGCATCGATTATCAGGTCCCTGTACTTTTCTTGTTTAGTTGGATGGAATTGTGGAGAAGAAGTTTTCTTTGATGTATTTTCGTTTGATGCTTCAACATTACGATAGGACACGGGTTGCGCAGAAGCTATCATCTCTGTAAGTTTCAATGTGTTATTGCATATACACATAATGCATATAATCATTTGTTATAAATTAAATATGAAACATGTACCCTGCTGAGTTTTCGTGCACTCCGGACTTGTTGACGAAAAGGCGTGTTCTGCAATATGAAATTAGAGGGAAAAAGTAGAATAATCTGGTGTGAATGCGGCTCAAAACCGAAAGAGTACGTGAGACGACAATCTTTTTCTCTTCTGATCAACTTTTTTTCAGCACTCTATTGTCCCGTGCTGCTTGTTTTGTATCAGCCTATTTTCTCACTATACTATGAGAAAATGGTCTCTGGAGACTACAGTTGGTATGATAATTCATCATTATTAACTTGTGACAGTGGAAAACAAAGTATTACTAGAATATAGGATTCTGATTTAGTTATTGCTCCACAACTCTAGTCGATGAACTCAAGAAATCACTAGTTTAAGTAAACAGAAAGTAACTGGTGTTTAATATTATAATCAAAAGCGAGAAGAAAATGGAAGTCGGGTTGAGAAATAAAAAGAAAAGTACGCATCGATGAGTTTAGGTTTTCGAAAAAGCTGCTGATATACTAATGTCTAGTAAGATTAACAAATGATGAAAATAGAGATTTTAGTTTGCTCGATTGTCTTAGGCGTATTTTGTGATGTCGTCATTGAATTATCCAGTGAAACTACATTGTTCAGGATTAAAGTGCAATCATATTATGAATCTTGAGATTAACTGCACTAGAATAAGGCGAAATTGTGTTCTGGATTTCTAGCGGATTTCGTTCCGAGAATCTCAGAAAATGTTGAGAAATACTACATATTTGGTTTTCTGATCGAATAGATACCTGCTAAAACATTCCTTTGATCTCTGTGCTCCCCATCGGAATCTGCAGCTTTCTTTTTCTTGCTCTTTGGCTCATCCTCGGATACTTCTTGTTGTATGATGACGTTGCTTGTATTTTTTTTGGTTTCCCCTTTCAATTGGGATTCGTTTAACAAACGAGAACTACAAAATAATTGTTAGTGAAAAAGGTCAACACCGCACTACTCACCTATCGGTTTCACTAACTATGTTTTCTTCTTCACCTGGCAACATTAGTGGGGTTGATTCAATCTGTGTAACCAACGTCCGCTTTATTGCGGAGACTTCGGAAAAACCGGAAATTTTTTGCTCCGTTAAGCTTGTTTCGCTATCGTTTCCATTCCGGCGTGAGTTTCTAAAAATAAATTTCTAAACTGTGATTCATTTTTGTCTTCAATTCAGAATACCCATCAGTAGCTTTATCTTCGGTGCAACTTTTTGAGTTTGAGATTACTAATGTCGATTTGATATCGGGAATAACGGATGAACTTCTGTAAAAATGCATGATTTTTTTCTAATGTCTGACTCGACTTTCTCACCTCAAAATTGCTGTTGATTCGTCGTTTGTGTTTTCGGCTGTCTGCGGTTCAAGTATTAATTTCAAATTAGTTTGGTGAGTGACTGTGCAATCAATCGATGTAATGTCTCTGGTAGTGATCTCAACACTTGGAAGATTAGAGCTGGAAAGAGTGAATGTTTTTTGGAAACATGCTCCAAAGTTTAAAATTCGACGTACCTCATTGTCTCATCCACTATCTCACTTGCTGACAACGGCCCTAAATCCATAGAAGGAAGAGATACTGGTCTCGCATTTTGAATTCCCGAAGTTTCGGATGGAATTTTTTCATACTTTTCGGCTTTATTGTTATTTGGGAGTGAAGATCTGAAAAATCTCAACGAAATTCGGTCCAACATCACAATACTCAAATAGTGATTCACTTACGGATTGCATGGTGCTTCCCCATCCTCAAAAACTATCGGTGCAACCGAATTCTCATTCACATTTGAGATAAGTGGAACTACAGTAGTGACGGATGGAGTGTTGATTTCATTATTATTGATTGAGATATCTGAGCTGTAAAACAAAGAAATTGATTGGTTATTGCACATAATGTCTTACCATGCAGATGTATTAATTGGCGTTGACTGATCAAATACTATTCCCGTTTTTTTTTGTATCACGGAATGAGAATATGACTCCGGAGCTACTGTCGAAATAGACAATGTCAGATTTTTTTCATGAGATGGGCAACTGTCAAAGCTGTAACAGAGACATTGAAGTATTTTCTACAAACAAATTTAGGTTAGTTCTGGAAAATAAAGATTGTTCCGTCAGTTTCCGTCTTCACTTGTAGAAACTTTTTATCTTGAACATCTACCTTACAGGCTCCTTTGGTTCTTCTTCTTTTCTGTCTGAGTCTGGCACAATATCATTCATCATATTGCCAACACGATTGTCAGTTTGCTCATTTTCTTCTACTTCTGATGTGATTGTTTCTTTTTCCACAGTTGGATCTTCATTTTCCAATATTGGATTGTTTGACAGAGTCAGTTCATTTGGTTGCTGACTATTGTCTTCCTCTGTTATAGAGCTGTAATCTCTAATTGCTAACCTGTATACGAATAATATTTGCCTTGTTTTTTGGGTTAGCGAATATAATTTCGCCAGTTACGTTCTGCTTATTTCTTACTCAAAATGTAGGGGAATTTCTGAAACTTTCGTCTCAAGAATTTTTTCGAAACTATTACTATTCATGAAAACTATGTTCCATTTTCAAAATTTTGAAGAAGTGTGTGAAATTTATCGAAGGGCACTCACCTCAAAGTCACATCCTCTTTCATATTTTTCATAATAGTGTCCTGGGTCTCCAGAACTAGGTTCAATTTTATTTGGAGAACTATTGGTGGCTCAATCGAATCTATGTTAGTGGATGATTTCTCGACATTTGGAAGATCAGTGCTGAAAACAACTAGTTTTGTAATTGACAACTTTTTTGCACGGTCACACCCTAAAGAGTTATAGTCAGCAACTTCTAGCAAAGTAGGATATTTTCCACTGAAAAGTCAAAATATGATATCTTTTTTCCCGATTCTGTATCTCGTTGTCTTATGTGTTGTTTTCTGATCTGCCAAAGTGACCAAGGCCATAAATAAATCTGTCACTTGTCTCATATTTTGAACTTTCGAAGTATCTGTTAAAACTTGTATGTTATCCCTTTTTTGGTTAGTTTTGGGATAGAAGACCTGAACAATTGTTACTAATATTTGTTCTGATTCTGACAGAAAAGTTCTACTTCTTTTGATGTAACCAAAAAATTTACCTAACGGCTGTCTGTTGCTCAGTCTCTTTTCCCAAATCTTTTGTTGGAAAGGAGTCACTCATTGTCATGCCAACCGTAGAGCGTAGCGCAGTTTCGTTCATCTCGTTGCCTTTTGGTGATTTCTGGCCATCTTGCTCAACTGCATTTTTCTTTTCGATTTCATTATCATTGGTCACAACCAATCCAATTGACTTCTGACTATCATCCTCTTCCACAAAGCTTAAATTTAAGTTTTTCATTTGTACGAGAAATAGATTGTACTCACTTGACACTCTTATGTTGGAGACCATTTTCAGTGTCTGTTGTAGCAAAATCCTCCGTTCCCACGTTTTCTAGTGTTACAGATCTGTAAAAACTAGTTTGATGTATTTTATATTAAAGACCGTAGAGTCGGGAAAACCTTACACTATTTTCTTTAACATTTTTCTCATGGTTCCCTAGGTTCTTATTTAAAAAGTTATCATGTACCTGTTTCTTTCACTGCTGCCTGCATCATTCGGATCCACAATTTGGTTTTCTATCAAATCGGACTCAATATTGGGTTTCTGAGACAAATGTTAGTTTATACATATGATTTTTTATGTTCAATATCTCACCGGTTGATGGGTTTCAACATTTGAAGCCTCCGACGGCTGTGATATCAATCTATCTTGAACTGTTGAATTTGTCGATGATTGTGATGGCATAGGATGATTGTATGTGTTTGCATCTGATTGCAGATCTCTGTCTTCGTGATGATGGCCTATAAGAATACCATTTTTTCAAACTACTGGACAGTGAAATATTTACTGTCCAGTAGCTTATCGTATTCAAGTTACTCATCGTCTTCAAATAAATCCAAAAGAACTTTGATAATGTAAAAGCGCGTTCAAAACTAAAATTGAATTGATGGATCTCTTTGAATTTCTTGTTCTTAACGAAAGTGACTAATAACACAAACTTTTGTTAGAATACTTCAATTTTTTAGTATTCGTATAAAAGGCATGTCCCTTTGTCAATGAGTGAATAAATGAACCAATCTCTGTCTATATACTAACCTTGCTGAGGATTCATCTGTGGACGATGTTGCAAATTTTCCGGTCGCGCATCAGGATATCCCATCTGACCATTCATCTGATCTCTGGAACGATCGAATTGCTCTCTTGGTCGGTTAGTTGGAAATCCTTGTTGGAAGATTTGGGGACTTCCTACCACAGGTCCTGGAGGTCCTTGTGGATTACGTTGATTTCTGTTGTTCTGATTTCCAGGAGGTCTTTGTTGATTTTCAAAAGATCCTCGGTTATATCTCGAACTTCCCTGTGGATGTCTGAGTGATCGTTGTTGCTGATATTGTTGGTTGGCTCCAAGCCTTTGTGGATATACTGGAGGGTTGAAAAAATGTCCAAAAAGTATTTGACTCATCGTAACGTCATGAGGCTCTTGTTGGAAATGTCCATTGCCCCGACGGTTGTTCGCGTTCATTTTCTGGAAAAACTACTAGAACGTAAAATAAGATTTGAATAAATAATTTTAATTTGAGAAAAGAGTGAAATGAGCGTGTGAGTTAATTAAGGTGATGGTAAAATAATAAGAAAATGGGAAAGTCGCAGAAAAATTTGAATATTTCCTAAATTCACAATAGAAATCGGAACTGGAGTGGATATAAACAACTGAGCAGATAGAAACATTGCTCAATTTCAAATTTAAAAATCTAGAAGCATACAAGAAAAGTAGAACACACATCTGTGAACTTTTTGAAGTGAACATACCATGTTTCCGACCGACTGAAAATATGGGGGGGAGGTGGGATGAATGAGAAGTGCAAAATAGATTCAAGAACAGCAGAGGAAAACAGAAAAACATGTAAACTTGATTCTATCAATAGAGATAATCATTTTTGGACTCAAAATTTGTGACATTTTAATTTTAAAAAAACAGCTTCAAACGCTTGTTTCTTTTCTCACTTTGATTTCGAAAAGGCGTTGTCATAGGAACATGAAGAGGAACAGAGAGAGTGGGTATGAATCGTTGTTATCTGCGGGAAGCAAACGTATTCTAAAATAGTAAAAGAGAGTCAGAGTAAATTGAACAGTCATCAACCAGAAGACGCGGAGCAGAGCGTGTATACGATTATTTAAAATATTTCGATTCAAGCAGAGCATTTTTGAAGTATTCAAAACGATGAGCGTCTTTCATAGAGATTCTACTTGGAAGTCAACTGTGGAGCTTTTCTGAATGATCTATTTTTCATATTTCATTGTCACAACGTAATGAATGAAGACTTGAGTAGAAAAACACTGAATAGTTGAGTAGGACATGAAATTAAATTTTTGAAAAAAAGGACAAATGAATGTGAAATCCATTAAATTATTCTCTCCAAAGAGGGCTAATGGAAAAGATGATGACTTGGAAATGTCAAAAATGGATATATTATGAGTAAGGGGGTTCTTGATTAGTTGAAACTATTGTTTAATAAAACCTATAGGGATTTTTTTGTTCGAAAAAACACTTCTTTCATCAACAATAGTGCAGTAGATAGAAATTAATTACTTAAAACACTTAGAGACAATGTTCCAACTCTGACATGTGAGTACTCAATTTGTTGGTCCAAACTCTTCAGTGTTTTTTTCACGTGTTTTGTCTCATTCTGGAACACCATTTCTATAACTGATCTCATTTGTACAAGGCCTTCCAAGACTGGTTCCTGAGTCGAGCGTAAAGTTTATTCTCCAATTGGAGATAGTCAGTCTTGAAATGATTATTTAACAAAAAATGAGTTACTGATGTAATCTTTTTTCAACCGAAAGTTCTGGACTACTGTAAGTAAGACGCACTGCTCACTCAGCAAAAGTCGTATGAGAGTTTAGATTACGGTACCACCTAACCAAAACTACTGATTTGACCGGAAAAAGCCCACATATAGTTGAGGAGTGACTACGGTATGATATCCACTATAGATTTCTTCTCGTGAATTCAACATGTGAAATTTTAAGCATTTGAAACAAAATATAGATTTTATTGTAGCAGCATCTCTTTTTTGTAGTCTTGGTTCAAGATTGCAGAGGGAAACAGAGTGAAATTGTGGTATTTGGTTGCATGTAACAAGTGAAATGGAGAAGAGTGAGCAAAAATTGTAACCATGGTGCAAATCTGGCTGAAGTCGACCCTCGTAAAGTTACAATCGTAAAGTCTTGTTATTAATGTGATGTATTCTTGATGAAGTTTTCATATGCCTGAAGAGTGAAAAAAAAACACAAAAATTAATCAAATTCGTCCGTGTTCCCATCAGAAGCTTTGTGTCCGCTTCATTTTTGGTGGTTCTTCGAGAATGACACAATTTTTAAGTTATCCAGAAAATATGTCTCAATCGACCATAATCTTGGATGAAGTATTTGAAATTTTACCGAGTCGGGACTGTCAATTTGAAAGTTTCTTAGAGAAAATAAATTTTCAGAACCGCCCAAATATTTGAAAATGAACTTTGTCTTTACCTTCTACCAGGCTTTTCATGCAATTCCCCCAACTACATACCTATGCCACAGACCCAACCATCAATCGCTCACCTCCTCCGAATACTAATTTCTGGGCTCTCTCTTTTTGCCACGGTCTTACCGCTCTATCGACGTTCTGGTGTGTACCCTTGTGGACAATCTCAGCTAGCGATAAAAAAGATTGTGTGTGTAGTTGTGTGGGGCGCATTTGCATACAGGACGCTTTATACAGCTCTCTTCGTCTCTCTGACCGCGTCGCACCACGAAGCGAAGCGTTCACTGGGTCTCACCACGGCGCAAAGCGGTTTGAATTTTGGTTTGATAGGTGCGTATCCTCATGCGTATCCACCTAAACACTCATTTACTTGTTCGAATTTCTGATTTTGTTAGCTTTTTTTCAGAGAATCCATCAGATATTCATGTCTTGGAATAGGTTTCGCCAGGTTTTTATCATTTTCTTTCAAGAGCGACCTTTTTTATTGAGAGATTAGTTTAATAATTTTTGTTTTTCTGCGCTCAAGATAATCAGTTGATATCTCTATTTTTCAGGAATCTCACGTCTGGGAAATTTCAATTGCCACTTTTTTCTGCCCGCTCCAAATTGTTAACTTTTTTGATTATTTTTTGAGCCGACGCTCAACCAATTTTCATTTTGGAGCAATTATTCAACTTCTTTGAACAATACTTCCCATGAGTCTTCGTCGCGCAAATGTCTCATTTCATGTGAGCAGACTGCACAACCCAATATATCAGTTTAGGCCAACTGGACAAAGGGTCACCAGCCTGCAACCACCCGACGTTGTCTTCTTCGTCGAAAGGAGATCTAGTGTTCTGCCTGCGTCTTAATGTATAGCGTACTCTTTATTGGTCTGCCGCGTTTCTCTATCTTCTTGTATCTCTTCCTCCTCATTCCCCGTAATTTTCTTCTTATAATGCTTGTATGAGACTGTCTACAAGAAGACGTGAAAGAAAAAGGAAACAACCAACTTATTGAAGATTATGCCTGTCTCAACTACATGTTCTCATTTCCTTCTTACGTTTTTAACTATTTTTCTAGGTGTTCTATAAAAAATTAGTTTTCAGAAAAGATTGACAAACTTGGGAAATGGCAAATGATGAGGATCCCGACTTTACAATCATACCTGATACAGAAACAACTCAAACAACAACTAGATATTTGAGCGATACAAAGAACAAAGAGAGATCCCTGGACTACTTCATAAGTCAAGAAGTGTGAGTGTCTAAATTGATACAAAGCTAGTTCAGATATTTTCAACTTTTTTGAAAGAATAAAAAATCAAAACTGGTTTAGTTCAATAACCCGATCACTATATGAATTTCCTTATAATTCGAATTCAGATTAATCCCGGATTATCAAAAGCCGTCGCCGAGATCGCCTTCTCCAGATCGAGATCAATTCATTTGGTCCGAAAAAGAGTCCTGCACAACCGAAGAAGATGTGGCTAAATTTCGAAAAGCGTGCCCTCAGTACAATCTATACACCGTAAGTTTTTATTCTACACGCTCCATTTTTCAGCTTTTAACACTAATTTTCAGACTTTGTGCTTCCTGGGAAGGAACGATTTAGAGACTGCTATCAAAAAAGGAAAACGAGGTGTAACCGAAGGCCTTGTTCCCAAACAAATGGAGTATTGTACTTCACGCTTAATGGAGTCGAAAAAGCAAACGATGGTTGTAAAAGATATTCCACCTCCAGAAAACAATAAAATTAAAATAAAAGACCACCCAGTGATTAACATGGTATGTTATCGTGAAGTACTTCATCATAATTTACTTGAATCATTTTGCAGTTTAAACCTATTGTGGCTCCTGGTCGATTGCTAGGATTTGGTAGCACTCTCCAACATTTTATTTCCCCATACATCAAGATCGACATTCAACCCCAAACGTGAGCATACCATAAAACTCATTTTAATCTATTTTTCATCTATTTTTAGGTATGGTTCGTCTGTCAAAGTCAAACTGGAACCATCAGAACACAGGGTCCATAACGTCGTACAGGAGACGCCTAGATCTGCTCGCTAGTGAGTTTATTTAAAACAAAAATGCAGTAAGTAGTTTCCAATTCTATTTTTTCAGTAATGCGAGAAACAATCTTTCTACTCACAATTTGCGCTCGGTTGCAATCAAAGAGGAAATCGATGCGGATCAAAATCGTTCACGTCGATCGGTTCAGCGCCAACGGTAAAGTTTTATACAGATTCTTCCCTTAAACTTGTAAAATTACAGAGCCATCAAAAGAGAACTTGCTGACACAACTGGAGAAGAACAGCCAGAAAACATCCGAATGCGGTGAGCTTCAAGGTCCAACTGAAATTAAATTTATTGATTTTCAGATTGGAGACAGCCAATGGCGAACAATTGTCTGCACGAGCATTGCGTTTAGTGTAGGTTGTTTTATTTTTTGGTTGAATAATCAGGATGGGAAATAAGGGGTTGTCGTGAGTAGCAGTGGTAAAACTGCGGAGCTATCCAGTTGAAAGTTTAGTGTAAGAATATTTTAGCTATTGGTAGATAGAACCGCACCTTTGATTATATTTTTCAAAGCAGCTATTTTCAGGATGCGCAACATGAAACAAGAACTCAAAACAGAGGCGGTTGAAGAAGCAGCTCCCCTCGATCAACATGACCCAGTCCCACAGGAACTAAACTCTTCAAGATCTCATGAAGCCTCTACTGCAAAATCTCAGGGACCATCTTCGTCACGCTCTCATGGACCATATACGTTACGAAAAACTAAGAAAGATATCAAAAAAGAGATCAAAATCAAAACAGAGGTGGTAGATGAAGAAGCAGCTCCCGTCAACCCATGTGTTCAAGCCTCACAGGAATCAAATATGTCAGAATCACAGGGAGCCACTAATTCAGGATCTCAGGGACCATCTTCGTCACGATCGGATGGACCATATTCGTTACGAAAAATCAAGAAAGATAGCAAAACAGAGATCAAAATCAAAACAGAAATAAAAACAGAGGTGGTTGAAGAAGCAACTCATTTCTATGGATATCATCAAGTCTCACAGGAACCGAGTTCGTCAGGATCTCAGGGAGCCTCTACTTCAGGATATCAGGGACCATCTTCGTCACGCTCTAATGGACGATATTCGTTCCGAGATTGTAAGCGAGAAATCAAAACAGAGGAGCCAGACTGTTAATCCTACATCTCATACGTTAAATGTAATAATTCATTGTTTCTCAATTCTGTTTATTTATTAATTTGTGTTTCCAAGTTTCGAATAATTCACCTCGAGAATCGAATAAAAAGCATATACTCGTTTTAGCTCAAAAAGCACTAGGCTTTCTGAATGTGTCTACCTTAAACCACTAATTCGGAATAAATTTTGAATGTAAGTCTTGGAAACAGAGATGACACATCGGCACGACACCGAACAACGAAGCTCACATTTTTCCTTCTTCCGTCCTTTGATGTGAGCCATGAGCATTAAGTCGGATGGTTCAATTCACATTTCTTGGAGAATATGTTGAATTGGGTCGTTCGAATTGAGGACAGACGTTTATCTTCGCATTTGTCGTGTGTGGTCTTGTCTTCATTGAGAAATAAAAACCTGGAGGTTGGCAATTGAGAAAGGAGAACAAATTGCACTAAGGGAAATTTTTCCAGCTTTTCATGATCTTGAAAAAACCACTGTTATGACTAATCGTTTGTGTTGAAATGTTATTGAGGGCCACCATGTTTACAATGATTTTGTAAAATAAACATTTTTCATTTATTCCAGAACAAAAACGCCCTGAATTTTCCAGACACGCCCATTCCATTTGTCTCATTTTTTGTTGTAGTCATTCAAACCGCTTTCGTTGTCAAGCAGTGTTTTTTGTGTTCTTCAACATTTGTGCATCCTTTTTGAGATGTATGACGTGGACATTTCTCCTTAGTTTTTAGAAAATTTTGCTACGTTTCGTTTTATTTTTTGAACTGCTTGCAATGTTACTGTTAGTGCTTTGGACGTGATAATATACTACACAAATTAGCACATATTACTAAACAGTAGTAATTAACATATTAGTATAATTTCATTTGTTGTTTTATATTCGTTTTGTTTAGATGCGTTCTATTGTGGTTCACCGGTTGGATTTCCGCAGTATCACCGGCAATAAACAATTGCCGGGCCCATTGGCTTCACATTTCTCACCTATTGCCAAACTATCTTCGTTTTTTCAAATTTATTGTGCCTCATCATAAAATTTAGATTTACGGCTTGCGGTATGTCGGAGGCTTGCCAAACCCCAGAACTTGTTCACTCCGAAACGCGACACTGTTCTCCAGTTGTCCAGGCGGATGTGTCAAAGAATCAGACTCCGGGAGGTGCAAAAACTGATAGCAGACATAAAAATTCTTTGGTTATCACTATTGGATACAGGTTAGTTATTGTCTGGTATTCAACTTTGTTATGGTATTGATTCAGGAAAGATTCAAAAGTCAGTTCTTCCGAAAAAATGCCATACGTGAAACGCTTTGTCGAAAACGGGAAAGTGATGGTTACCAAAGAAAAGAAAACGAAAAAGATGAAGTGGGTTTCAAATGCCCCGATAGTTTACACTAGTGAAAAGAGCATATTGAATTATAGGTCAAAACAAACGAAAGAATCGTTGCCTCGTATCAACCTCGGAGTTCTCCCAAATGGAAAGAGTCTAATTCTTTACAACTGCCCAATGAGATCTCCCGTACATAATCACCAAGCGGACAGCGATACTGAAACTGATAATTGATTTCTCAATTATCCTTCAATATATATACCTCTGCCCATTCCACTTCATTTTGTACCCGTGAATGTATTCCACACATTGGAAATCTCTCTTCTGTAATATTTGATTTATCTGGTTATTTCAGTGTTTTCTCTGATAATAAATTACGAAAATATGAACTCATTCAAACATTACAACTGCAACTATCAGATTGATAGTAATAATAAAAACACGAAAGTATATCTCGTCAAGATTATTTATTACTGCTTCTATTTTTTCTTGTTTTATGACTATGCTCTTGTGTTATAAAATCTCAGAACGACCTCGTTCCAACATACCAATTTCGGATTGGAAACGGAAAGCTCCATGATATATAATTATGTTGAAATTATGTGTTTCAGGCATCCTGTTTCAGTTCTGAAAAACGCTCACATAAAAATGGGCGAATTGATTATTTCGAGAAAACCTTTAGACACAAGACTGAGCATATCCCAAGATACTCAATTCGTCACGAAGCTTTCACTTTTCTTACCTCTTCTCAATTCTAGATGTCACATTGATTCGAAACTGCATGTTATCCCCAGTCGTGTAAACTCGAGCATATTTTTCGCACATAAACAGTGTCTCAACCGATATCGATAGTCTTGCATGACTCACCGAACGTTCATTTAAATATGAAAAATGTTCAAAAACCATTTCATTGTTCACAAACATCTGTGGAAAATGCCATAGTACGGAACAAGTAACATATGTTCTCTATTTGAACTACTCACCATTTCTTGATAGTAGCCGCAAGCAGTCGGTTTTATAAATTACACATGTTTTTCTTGCCTAATAATCATCCTCCAACCTTAACAGAAAACAACGTTGAGTCTTCACGTGCCTTTCTAATTGTAGTCAAGTAAATCCCTCGCTACAACCAGTGATATACTCAAATTTGCATACACTTTTTCAAATTTCTCCCCAGAAAATCTCATGCTCTTTTGCCACTTTCATTGTTTTCATAAAGCACTACTAATTTTTCTCGTGTCTACAAAAAGCCACTTTCCTTAATCCTTCACTGTAAGATGCAAAATGTCAAATGTTAATGAGACATCAAAAATGAGTACAATGAATTCATCAACCCATTCTCTCTATTCTTCTTTTTTCAATTTTCTCTTTTTTTGCTCATAAAATAATTTTTCTTTCAGAATGAAGTCCGATACTGAGGAGGATAACCAAAAAATCTGTAGTCTGCTTCAAGCTCGTCACACTTTGAAAATCGGAGAAGAGCTTGAGAAGGCTGTGGCGACTCTCCCGAAAATTCTCCGCAAGGACGAGAAGAAAATCTACATGTCTTCAACCGACCTCGATTATTCTGTCGTTTATGAGCAAGTGACAAGAAAAGGAGAGACATACAATGAGCACCCTGAAACTGTATCTGAGCTTGTATCAGAGCATGTCGTCTTCAATAAACAAATCGAGGATAGAGATTTGGCCGACTTGAAGAACAGATGCAACATGCGGCAGTTTGTGGAGGTGACGTATTTTATGTTGAGGGCTGGTGTGCATTTGTCTATGTGTGGATGAGAAATGCACGTGTGTGTATTATGCGTGTGGAGTGCGCGAGGGCTAAAAGGAAAAAGGGCAAAACATATGTTTATCACCTTCAGAGTCGCCAGCATAGTAATTAGTAATAGGAGTGTGAAAAGGAAAAGATACGGAAGAGAAAAGCAAAACATGCAAATTATAACTTTTCATATATAGATTTCCAGGCCGTGAAATTGCTGCCCGAATTCAATTTCTCAACTGACGAAACATGGGATCAAATCAAAAGAAAGAAGAAATCACCATCTCCATGTTTCGAATGCGGAGTCACTGCATGTTTCCGTCTGCAACAAAGATGGCAAGGAAGAGTGGTACGGGTTTTCGTTATTTTTCATCTAAACCAGATTGCTCTCCTGGATATCAGCCACTTACCAACATTTTGAACAAATTTTCCATTTTTAGTTGCACGGATGCTATCCAAACATTCCTCTCCTCAAATTCCAACACGACTCAACCGACAAGATCCCATCTTGCTTTTTTGTTAACAACGAAAACCCACTGGCCGACAAGTTTGCAGACGCTGGAGAAGTTATCAAAGCGATTGAACGTCATTGAATTCATTGGTGATCCATCATCAACATTTTCCGGTTTTTTACTTTCTTTTTTTGTAAAAATGTTATTTTTTCACCCGATCAATTAATTTTATACCTTATAACTTATCTTGTCCCCCTTTTTTCACACACCGTTAGTTCAAACATTATGTGAAATATTATTTTTAAATGTACATAATATAATAATTATGATGTAATAAACGTATGTGTCTCAAGATTTTCGAGTGCGAATGAACTTGTTACATATGACATTCCAATTGCATTGAGGAATGTCTAGAGTGACAAGACGGAAAAGTATCTGTCCGTGGTGTTACCCTTTTGATTGGTGGCAAATGAGTGGAATGAGGTGAGTGTAATAGTGGTTGGCCCTTCGCACATCGTTGCTCCAAACCACTTCATTTGTTCTCTGTCTCGCACCTACTTTAATTGTTCCAGATTGCCACTTCATTTGATGACACTCGTTGTCCACATTTATATTGTCCCTTCTTCCTCCTAATACGTACATGAATTTGAATTTCTTGGTCGTTGCTATATTTTGCTCTCTCATATATTCTTGTATTGCAGTTATCAATTTTGTTGATTCGTAAGTTTCAAAATGAACATTCAGACAGAAAATTGAATATTTCAGACAGCATAATGTGATCCTGATTCTGACCGATGATCAAGATATTGAGCTTGGTTCTATGAATTTTATGCCAAAAACTACTCAGATTATGAAAGAGAGAGGGACAGAATTCACGTCTGGGTAAATCTCTCACTTCATATCTTTCAAGCAAAATGTTATATTCTGTTTTAAGATATGTAACAACTCCAATTTGCTGTCCAAGTCGTTCAACTATTCTGACCGGATTATACGTGCATAACCATCATGTGCACACTAATAATCAAAACTGCACTGGTATCGAATGGAGGTTAATAACATGTAAAAATTTGATAAAAAACTTCAAACTTTAGAAAAGTTCATGAGAAGAAATCGATTGGAGTTTATATGCAGGAAGCCGGCTACAGAACTGCATATCTTGGAAAATATTTGAATGAATATGACGGGTAATTATTGAGGTGTGACATGAACACTTGTATTGATTTGTAGATCGTATATACCACCTGGATGGGATGAGTGGCATGCAATTGTGAAGAACAGCAAGTTTTACAATTATACAATGAACTCAAATGGCGAAAGAGAAAAGTTTGGGTCAGATTATGAAAAAGTGAGAATTCGTTTCAGAGAAAATTCCAATATTTCTTTCCAGGACTATTTCACAGATTTAGTGACAAACAGATCCCTACAATTTATTGAAAAACACATTAAAACTAGAGCATGGCAACCTTTTGCTCTCATAATTTCCTATCCGGCTCCTCATGGTCCGGAAGACCCTGCTCCGCAGTTTGCTCACATGTTTGAGAATGAACTCAGTCATAGGTAACTTATTCGACTTTTTTTCTTGATTAAAAAGTGATTTTAGAACTGGAAGTTGGAATTTCGCACCCAATCCAGACAAACAATGGTTACTTCAACGTACTGGGAAAATGAATGACGTGCATATCACTTTCACTGACTTACTCCACAGAAGACGTCTCCAAACCTTGCAGAGTGTTGACGACGGAATAGCTAGAGTGAGAATTCAAACGCTAATTACTAATAAAAAATTGGAATTTCAGCTTTTCAATCTATTACGAGAATTGAATCAATTATGGAACACATTTGCAATTTACACATCTGACCATGGATATCATTTGGGCCAATTCGGGTTGTTGAAAGGAAAAAATATGCCTTATGAATTCGATACAAGAGTTCCGTTCTTTATGAGAGGTCCAGGAATACCTAGAAACGTTTCGTAAGTTTCACTTGACAACTTTAATTTTGGTAAACTAGGTCATTATCAGATTCAAAGAGATGGTGACAAACGTTGATATTGCTCCAACAATGTTAAACATAGCTGGAGTAGCAAAACCGGCTAGAATGAATGGAAGAAGCTTATTAGAGTTGGTGTCGTTGAAGAAAAAGAAAAAGAAGCATGCATTACAACTGAAGCCTTGGCGAGACACTATTTTAATAGAAAGAGGGTATGTGTCATTAATTTTCTTCTGGGGAAGCAAATGAAAATTAAATTCAGGAAAATGCCGAAACTGAAGAAAATCCGGGATCGTTACATGAAACAGAAGAAGAAATTCAACAAAGAGAATCGACTTTCCAAAGAGTGCCGAAGAAGAAAATGGCAAAGAGATTGTGTGGAAGGACAAGTAATTTCAACTTTCAAATAAAGTTTTTCAATCTTTTTTCAGCTTTGGAAGTGCTACTACACTGTTGAAGACCGCTGGAGGATATACAAGTGTCGGGACAATTGGATTGACCAGTGCCCGTGTAGAAAAAAAAGAGATCAATCTGAAATTTTGGATAACGAAAGCGAAGAAGATGAATTCCTGGAGTATGTGGACGAAGAACACTTTGCGGAGGAGAACCAATGGTATCAAGGAGATGTTTTTAATTTCGATGAAGATGTAGAAAGTGATTTTGAGCCAGTTGAAGAGCATCATCGGCAGAAAAGAGGAATTCTGAGCAAGTGCAGTTGTTCTAAAAATGTTTCTCATCCAATGTAAGTGTCCATTATATTACTTTTTATTGTAAAATGTGGTTTTCAGAAAACTCCTGGAAAGAAAAATGTCAAAAAAGCATTATTTGAAGTACAAAAAGAAACTGTAAGTTGTTATTCGAGTATCCGTCACACATGTTTTTTCACAGACCAAACGGTTCCTTAAAACCAAAAGATTGTTCACTCCCTCAAATGAACTGTTTCACCCACACAGCATCCCATTGGAAAACTCCCCCTCTTTGGCCTGATGAACTTGGAGAATTCTGTTTTTGTCAAAACTGCAACAAGTAATTTGTAATAGTATATCATGTATTCTCACACTTGTTTTTCAGTAACACATACTGGTGCCTGCGGACAAAGAACGAAACACACAACTTCTTATATTGCGAATTTGTGACGGAATTCATCAGTTTCTATGACTTCAACACAGATCCAGACCAGGTAAAAGAGGCAATAATTCACGGGAGAAGTGGAAGAAGACAACAGTTGCCTTCTTAATATCCATCGCATACCTAGCTCCTCTCCTGCTCAACGCTAATTGATAGATGTGCCCACTCTTACTTTTTCTACACAGAGACATCATTAGTTTTCAGTTGATAAATGCTGTATACTCACTGGATATTGGAGTGCTCGAGCAGCTCAGTGAGCAGCTACGAAATCTCAGGAAATGCAAGAATCGACAATGTGAAATATGGAGTGCTTCACAGAAGTTGAGGTCTCCAACTCTCGTGGATTTAAGGATTAATGACAAGTCTTTTCTGGATTATAAATTAGACAAAACATAGTCGAAATGCTGTATAATGACGGGTTCATTGTTTCACTTCATTTTTTTCAAGAACCAATTAAGTTATTTGTCATATTCAATAAACATTCTCAAACGCATAAGCTGGAATAAAAAACAATGTTCAAAGAAAAATGGAAAAGTTTAAAAAGCAAAGACCAAATAAAGAAGCAGAAATGCTGCAAAGAAAACATTTGAAGCATAAAACTGAATTGATAAAGAGAACACTGCGACATTTAACAGATTGTGGTGAGCGAGGGGTTAGAGTTTCCGGTTACCATAAAAAGAGAGCTATGAGTTACAGGACCGACTCGTTTTCTCTCCATCAGCACCCCCAGAGTTTCGAACAGTGTCTTGGCTCTTCTGAATATCTGACGCAATGTCATCTTTTGCTGAACAGGAAACACGGTCTGGTTTTGTTCTCTCATCTTTTTCTCATATTCTTCTTCCCATTGTTTCTCAAGATCCTCCATAAAAGCTTCTGGTGTGACAATTGGCTCGTCATCAGGGCTGAAAGTTCAGAAGGAACAAAAATTTTATGCTGTATTTATAACTAACTTTCTCGATTTTCTCAATCCCATAAACATTCTTCCGAAATAGGTTTCCTGTAGTCCAAGTAGTTCAAACAGTCGAATCCTCGATTCCTTAAGAGCAAAGAAACAAAGAGTGGTGGTAACGGTGAAATAGAAGAGAACAGTAGCGTGATAGATTCTTTGACTCTGACTGAAAAACATCATAGATAGCATTGCAATTGATTTAAATGCCGCATTAATTCCAGTATACTTTGAAACATCGTACATAATTTTGAATTGTTTGTAAATCTTATAATAATGCTCGGATCCATTTGAATATCGCGTATCCTAAATAGTGTTTAGTTTATCTGAACATTTTCATAACATATTACCGCTGATTTCTTCAGATACACTTCCAAAAAGTGCGATCCAATTGCTCCAAGAACCACAAGCAGCGAGAATGCTCCGTAGATTAAATTTTGGCAAGAAAAATCTATTTCTTCGTCATAATGGGTTTGACGAAATTCTTGATAAGTAAAACAAGTAACTGCCAGAGCAGTGATCGATGCTCCAGACAGGAAAAAACACCAGATGGTTTTTCCTTTCTTGGTTGCTCCAACTGCAACACGAATGGCCAAGAAGGATTGAACAAATAAAGATATCAGATCGGCAATACAGATGAAAAATAGATTGAAATTGAGAAGATTGGTGAAGCAGGATGCCAGGTCATCATAGTTTATCTATGTTTGATATTATTTTTATTTTTATTTGCTGAATTACCTCTTGAGCACTATTTCGAGCAATCAAAACCCAAGCGGTGAAAATCAAAAGACCAAAATTGAATCGAGTCATTTTCGCAGCTTCCGCAGTAGAATCTCTAGGCATTGGAGTTCCCTTGAACAGATACGATGCGAAGAATCCACCAGTACAGTAGATGATAATAATAAGAGCAGGGATATTTGAGAATGTCAAATGTACCAAATCCAGTTGGCTAGCTATTTCGAGTAGGTTTTTCCATTCTTCTTTGAAATCCATTACCTGAGAAAAATAATGGTTTTGAGACGAAATCAGAAGTGTAACAATATAGCGATAAGAGATCAAACGGCATAGAGTACAGAAACATTGAGCAGACCCTTTTTATAGTCAATCCAGTCTCGACTCCGCCCTGTCAAATTTCCATGGTGATCGATCAGAAGAGAGTAAATTCACTACAATATCAGAGGTTGAAAAACAAAGAATAAAGACCAGGAGTTCACACTGAAATTGTGTGTTTTCTCTAGTTATCGAAAAGAAAAAGTTGTAATCAGTTATATTATTGTAGCGTGGGAAAGTACTACGAGTGAACCCCGGAAAAAAAATTTTAACGAGTGTTTTAAGTTACTACAAAAGAGTAGGCTGAAAACAAAAAATGATTAACCAGAAAAATTATAATTTTCCAGAAAACTGAAAGAAGTTCTCTCAATAAAGATTACACTAAAGTACCAAAGCGCATTCTACACAAAAACAGGTTATTGGAACTGTCTACATTTAGGTGAATCTTTTAATAGTGGCTATTGTGATTTTATTGAACATCAAGGAGCATTCATGTTCTCAGATATTGTGAAAAAACTGCAAATAGGAATAAACGTAAGATCACAAAAAACTTCTGGAAAAAATGTCTCAAATAGCGATCATATGAATGCATGGGAGACCATGGGAACTTTTCCAGAAACCCGTGTCTTGAATTAATGAGTATGTATATTTAGAATACATTCACAAAATATCACTGATGTTAGATATCTGATTTTTAGAACCACTAGGTTTTTGGTAGATCAAGAGATGTCCGGCAAAAACCCAGTGCAATTTTTTTTATTTCGAGGTTTTATAGTTTTGGTGTTTGAGATCGAGCATGTGTGCTAATTGTATCGATAATCTAGTACCATCAACCAGATTACAACATTCCATTATACAAAATTCAATTTGAAGCGAGAACGACATCAGATAATAGTGATAACGTGATGATAACGTTGTGAAATACATTCCTATTCTCTTCTTGATGTTCTGAAAATCGACAAGTGTCCTTAAGAGTGCGTGTTCAAAGATACAACTATGAAAAACGACTGAATTAGAAGAAAAGAAGAAACTCGTGAGGCGACGGAGGGTGTTGTTGTAAGAGGAGTGCTCTACAGAGACCATTTAACTGAATGAATCCAATCAGTCTTGTGTTGTTTCGCAATGATTACAGTAAATAAAACTTCTGAAAATTGTGGGCAATTGCAAACTGCTCACAGAAACATAGAAAGTGGGTGGAGATTGCGATCCTTCGTTTTTGTATTGTTTGAATATAAACTTTCAGACTTTGAATATAGACTACAGTAAGTCAAAAACAGCGCACAATGTGATGAAACTGCAAATGTTACAGGTTTTCAGATAAAGATTGGAAGCGAATAATTTATTGCAGATAGCAGTCTGGGGAATCCTTCGAAAAATCTTTTTAAATAAGCTTTTTTGTGTTTTCCATTTATCTGAAATAAGCTGCAAGTTCCGGAAACTTATGAGACATTTTATTTTGATAATCAGGTAATTGCAAGTCATTTAGGCAGTCTTTTTGTAGTATCTGCGTCCCTCGACTCCATTGAAGCTCATTTTCTGAAAAGTTATCATAAGGATATGCTAGTTCTTGATCGTATGAACTTACTTGAAGAAGAATATCTCCGTCAAAATAGTATTCATATGTCTCTTCCTTTGCTTCTCCTGCTTCCAATGGCTTGTGATGCTCGAACAAGTGTCCATCCTTGAGAGTGAAAGTAATCTAAAAAAAAGAGAAGATGACAAAAGTTTTGCACATTTACTACACAGAAGTGCGAGCAACTGAAAAAAAATAAACAAACCTCGTGCTTGGTGCTATCAAGTCCTTCTCCTTCGAATTTCTTTCCAAGTCCAACATTCTTGTAGAAAACATCTTTCTTCGAAGTCAAGTTGGAATAATCAAAAAGATGTTTGTTGGCAGTTCTAGCGAAGATCTTCTTGAAAGTAGCAAAAGCGACAAGCTTGCGAGTGAACCATCCGTATCCCTTGGCAGTCATGTACTCATCAAAGTTCTCAGAGCGATCCAATTCAAAATTTCCATAGAACTTATCTGGGAGAACATCGGAGGTTCCTCGGGTGTTACGTTGTTTTGTCGCTGGAGAAAGGGCATTATGAGTAGCAGTATTACTAGCGGTAGCTGCCGCAGCAGCTACGACTGCAGCTGAAGAAGCAGCTCCCGCAGGATTAACAGCAATACCTTCAGCGGAAATATAAGTAATTCCGACTAGGAAAAGAAGAGCATAAATTTTGGGCGACATACTCTGTTGATTGAAACTGATCAACTGGATCCTTGATGAGCCAGAGTTACACATTGCAATTAAACTCCGCCCAGTTTCTTGAGATAAACAAAATGGAAGTCAACAGAGTCACATGTTGGTTCTTCAACAGTGATCACTCGAAAAGCTGAGGACAATGTCTCTCATCAAAATTTTAGAATTAAAGGTCGGAATTCTTTACGTTCGTGACAGCTAATACTTTATTAACTTTTGAACTAATAGTTTTACTGTGAGGAGTATTTTAATGTGACTTACGTACTTCTTTTGAATATAAGAAATTGAGCTTTAGGAGGGGAGAGATTTGGAATGTTTGGATTGGGTGCCTGTAAAAAGATAACCAGTGATGTGAAAGCTAATTTAAGTACAAACCAAAACCAAAAAGCCTTCCTGATCAATATGGATCAACTGTTCACTGAAGTAGAATGTCTTGTTTCGAACAGCGACATTTGCCTGTAAGATACTAGGATTGAAAAAACAATATAAAATTATCTGTCAAATAGAATAAAGCTACGCGTTAGATGCGAAATTAACATGATGGCGTTCTCAAATCAAATTTACTGAAAGACAATTGTGAGTTCTCAACTTTTGAAGGCAGTGAGTAAAAAATTATTTTGAAAAATTAAAAGAACTTGTTGTGAACTTTTTCAAGCATAATTAGTAATAGTGGTTGATTTAACTGACCTTCAGTTGTGATTCTGTTCGGTTCTTCAAGTTGATGTGTGCACGTATTTGTTCACGATCATTTGCCAAAAGAATGAAGTGAAATGAGTTCTCGGTGACGGGTTTGAAGGAGACCATCATTTTAGCATGGTAAGGATTATTCGTCGAATTGAAAAACCAACTAATAAATTTATCGAAGCCTCTTCCGTGATGTAGTGAGAATGTTCCGAAAAACTCGGATGGAAGCTCCAGTTCTGTCCAGTTTGTGTCGTTCGTCGAGGTTCCAAACTGACCAGCTGGGCATATACAGGAACATAATTGTGTTCCAGTGGGTTCTCCCGCATCAACAGTTCCAGTGATAAGCAAGCTTATCGCTAGTAATCCGACGATTTTCACGAGCATCGTGAATGAGTTGGAAGTTGTAGGATGGAAAGGATGTAGGATGGAAAAGTTCGAATAAGAGGGCTTTCGAGTTCTCGATGACGGAATGAATGATCTACGAAGGTTCAAGATGCTTCTGCTTCTAAACGCCGCCCAATTTCCAAGTGGTAATAACCATAAATATTGTAATATTTTTTCTTACCAAGTTTTCGTTTTCTCCTCTCAAATAACCCCGGTCTATACCTTTTCTTCTCATTGTTAAACAGCCCCCAGTAAAAAAAAGCTTGCTCTCTGTTGAAGAGTTCTCAAGAGGTACATCACCCTATCAAACGACAGTTGGTTCTTTCTCATTAATGGTTTATTCTGACGGAAATAACTTGGGAGCAAAGTTCATAGAAAACAATAATATTCAGATAAAGCGTTAATTCATACGACAATACATGACTTATTAGATTCTCTTATAGAATCTGCGTCCTTCGACTCCGTTGAAGCTCATGCGCTGTAAAAAAAATGATTGTGAAACATGTTTGATAAAATCTGATTGAATAACTTACAACAAGAAGAAGGTCTCCGTCGAAAAGGTACTCGTAGGTCTCTTCCTTGGCATCTCCTCCCTCGAGTGGCTTGTGGTGCTCGAACAAGTGTCCATCCTTGAGAGTGAAAGTGATCTGAAAACAAAAATTTTTAATGTTCAAATCAATAAATGGAGGTATCAGAATGGTATTGAGAACCCCATTCAAAAAACAAACCTCGTGTTTGGTGCTGTCGAGTCCTTCTCCTTGGAACGCCTTTCCGAGTTCGATGTTCTTGTAGTGAACGTCCTTCTTTGATGTCAAATTGGAGTAGTCGAAGAGATTCTTACTGTCGGTTCTGGTGAAGACTTTCTTGAAAGTGGCGAATGTGACAAGCTTGCGAGTGAGCCATCCGTATCCTTTAGCAGTGAGGTACTCATCGAAGTTTTCAGAGCGATCCAAGTCGAAGGTTCCATAGTACTTGTCTGGCAAGTTAGCAGCAGAGGCAGTGGCAACCACAATAAAAAGAACGGCAAGAGCGATTTTGGCACACATGATCGGTGGGGTCGATGAGAGAACGACTGACGGTTGGGTGGACTGTCGCTCGCATATCGACGTCGGATTAAGCTCCGCCCACTTGCACAGTGGTAAAAACGTCGACTACATGGCAAAAATGCAGCCCACATGTCGATTGCGTTGCAGATCAAACTGACGGACGAATGAACTTGGAGGGGTCAATGAAAGAGCGTGTAATTGGAGAGAGTTTGAACAGATTCCGTGTGCCATTTGGTGGGGTGATTCACATTGGATGTTTCCTCGAGTCCATTCTTCGGAAGAAAAAAATTTCGTTTGATTGGTTGAAGCTAAAGAATCAAGACACATTCTTTTGCATTCTCAAAGTACGAAAATTATGTTGAAAAGAAAGAATACTTTCCCAGGGTTATCTTATCTAACGATTATCTGACCCGACGTCATTTTGTTTTCCCAGGTCATTTACTTGCGCAGTCTCTAGTTTGACGTTTGCCAGATTAAGCGATAAACAAGATGGATTGCCTTTGTGATAGCTGCGACACACCATATTTATTGTTCAAAACACAGCACAATCTGCTGGATCGTTTTTTATTTTGCCAGGGTCTCACGTATACATTGGTCAATCTGATCTACAATGTTGGACTACAATAGACCCATCTTCTTTGTACCTTCGATTAATCGGTTCTACTCGTTTTTTGTTTTACGCGTGTCCTTCAATGTTTGATCGGATTCCGTTCATTCGTTTTTTGTTCGATTTGAAAAAAGAAAACTGCAATATAAGAGGGAAGATTGAAATGAAATTGTTTATTGAAAATGAGGAATTCATTTGAAAAATCAGAAGGAGAGAAATAAACAATGATTTAGAAGATGAAAAACCATGCAAGATGGGAAGAATAGAGCCAGCTCGAAATCAATTGTTTATTCGTTTACTTCTTCCCGGTTGATCGTTTGAACCAGCGACGACATGTGATTCCGTTATTGACCATTTTCTGAAAACAAAAATATTTGAGGGAAAATCAAGGGGAATTGTGAGTTTCCAACTGAAAATCCCTTACCATCACAAGTTGATCGTTCTCGATGGTGTAGTAGTAGGTTTCAGCACTGTGCTCTGGGTCGTTGAGACGGATGTGGTGCTCAGATAAGACTCCATCCTTGAAAGAGAAGGTGATCTGAAAACAATATTCTTCTGACATGAAGACAGTTTCAAGCAGCACCTTATGTGGAACTCCATCGAGTCCTTCAGCTTCAAAAGTCTTTCCGAGTTCCCATCCGTGATAGCGTGTATCCTTCTTTGACGTCAGATTTTCCATGTTGTATCTAAAGTAAAAAAAAACCAAAATGATATATTTTCCATTATCATGTACTCACTTTCCTGGAGTTTCGTTTTTAGCGAGAACCTTGCTAACCTTTGCCAACTTGATCATTTGTCTCACGAACCAACTGACACCTGAAATGCATTCCTCGTAACTTTCGAATAAATTTCACGAATGTTTTACCTTTGGCAGCAAGGAACTCATCAAAGTTCTCACTCTTGTCCAAGTCATATTTTCCGAAAAACTTCTCCGGGATCTCAGATGCAGCCTCCACCATTGTCGCTAAAAAGCAGACAGAAAATAACGCCAAATATAGTTTCATTTCCGATTGAGACGAAGAAGAGCACGAAGACAATCTAACTGATGGATAATGACTCTATCTTGAAAATCGGGGGTTCTATCTATCTACATTCTTTCTCTCATTTGATTTATTACATGAGGCAAACGACCTGACATCTAGGATTTGAGAGCATCTGCTTCATATTCTCGACCCGGGAAATTGAGTGTGCTCTGAGCACAGAATACACAATACCAATAAAAAAGAAAACGTTTTAAACTAACGAGAGAAGCCCAACCAGCACACTATACAATTGGGGAATTGGATAGGAAATGATAGGAATGGAAAAGTAATGGACAGTTGTTATCAGTGTTTTGTTGCACCGTCATCACTTGCATAAGATGATTCCGTAAAAATATCGGAGAAAATTGATAATAGAAATTGTTTACGCTGAAGGTAGCCGTTAATACTATTGATTTATGGCAACCAAAATGTGCTTTCAAAGGAATGAAATGGGCAGACAAAACTGAACAAATAAAAGATTTTGATTTCAATCCCAGGACGGTGCTTGCTTACATCCAAACGTAGATGTGTAAAGTTTTGATTGGAAATAACAAAAATCAAGATAAGAAGCGGCAATGCTAGTGAATGAAAAGAAACAGTTTGCTTTCAAATAGTTATTGGATTCATCTCAGCCGCTGGTTTTTCTTATTGGTTTACATCTTCATTGTAAATTTAATTTCCAATAAAATATATGTTTTAAATCAAGTTTATTATTTGTTTTCGAAGACGTTACATTGGTATTATATTTTTCTATCAGTTCAGTGGTTAGATGTACAATATATTTCAATAATTTAATAATGACTATGACTATAATCGTCTTCTTCATCAGGTTCCCCAGCATCCAATCCAACTTCTTCATAATCTTTTTCCAAAGCGGCCAAATCTTCTCTTGCCTCACTGAACTCTCCTTCTTCCATTCCTTCTCCAACATACCTGAAGACACCTTGTTTTATCTCAATCAGATCTCTAGTTTTCTCTTTCTTCCCCATGACTAACCAATGAACAAATGCTCTCTTCGCATACATCAAATCAAACTTGTGATCAAGACGAGCCCATGCCTCGGCGATGGCTGTTGTGTTGGATAACATACAAACAGCACGTTGTAGTTTAGCGAGATCCGCACCAGGGACCACAGTTGGCGGCTGATAGTTGATGCCGACCTGTAGATTTGTGATTTGTGATTTGTGATGAGAGAAAAAAGAAATAAGTTGATAAGAACAATGAAAGTAACCTTGAATCCGGTTGGGCACCAATCGACAAATTGGATTGAACGTTTCGTTTTAACTGATGCAATTGCAGCATTCACATCTTTTGGCACTACGTCTCCGCGGAAAAGGAGACAACACGCCTGAAATAAATACTTCAGGTTTTCAGAGTCGCATTCTGTAAAATATGAATAATACCATGTATTTTCCTCTTCTTGGGTCGCATTTGACCATCTGAGCTCCTGGCTCAAAACATTGTTGAGTGATTTCAGCGACCTAAACACCAGTTAAAAATTTCCGTCATAAAAGAAACCACTTACTGTCATCTGCTCATGATAAGCTTTTTCTGCAGAAATAATCGGTGCGTATGTTGTTAGTGGGAAATGAATTCTTGGATATGGTACCAAATTTGTTTGAAATTCAGTGAGATCTACATTCAATGCACCATCAAAACGTAGTGAGGCGGTTACGGAACTGATCACCTGGTAGAAAACGAATGTACAAATGTCTTCAATTCAAGATGATAGTACCTGTGCAATAAGACGGTTGAGATTGGTGTAGGTTGGCCTGGCAAGATCCAAATTTCTCCTGCAGATGTCATAAATTGCTTCGTTATCAACCATGAAAGAGCAGTCAGAATGCTCCAAAGTGGTGTGAGTTGTCAGAATTGAATTGTAAGGTTCAACCATAGAGGTTGAAACTTGCGGTGCCGGATAAACACAGAATTCCAACTTGCTTTTCTTTCCATAATCCACCGACAACCGTTCCATCAACAATGCAGTGAACCCACTTCCGGTACCTCCACCGAATGAATGGAACACCAAGAATCCCTGAAATAGAATCGAGTGTAGTTGGTTTTGTTTTGAATGTTGACGCTACCTGGAGTCCCCTACAATTTTCGACGAGACGTCGTACACGATCCATAACAACGTCGATGATTTCCTTTCCAATCGTATAATGACCACGGGCATAGTTGTTAGCTGCGTCCTCTTTTCCAGTTAGAAGTTGTTCCGGATGGAATAAAGTCTTGTATGTTCCGGTGCGGATTTCGTCTGCAAATTGCATGGCAGTTGTGATAGCAGGGGTGATTGTACATATACATTCACAGACAATAGATAGTACGGCAAACTAGTGGAACGTTTTGATGATTCAGATGATAAGTGTCTATTTGGAAAGTGTAAAAGTCTATATAAGCCTTCACGGAAACGTACATGCTTCCTGATTTCTACTTTCTTCCCAGTTATAAAGCTTTTTTTAAAATTCATTTTAAATTCGCTTTGTACTTTCTGTATTGGTTCCAACCGTCTCGATTTCTTGTTCATTCTGAACATCCGCTTTACACTACGCTCCAGTTGCTCCCAATAGCTATATAATCGACACCATTTGAATATAGAGCATCAATCAAGACAATGATCGTTTTCCGCATGCGCAATTTTTACTGCAAAAGGTCTTTGTCAAGTATGCGCGCACCGCTGCTGTCCCATAATTGCTCAACACTCTTTTTGGCCATTCTTACCAATTGGGGTCGGCTCCAAATCGACCATTATAGCGCGTGGTACATGCTTGCCTGCCATCGTTTCCGAGAAAAACGTGTTGAAAGAATCGTCATCAACTCCTGAAATACAGTAGGTTTGTTGGAACATGGAAACTACAAATATTGTAATTTTGGTTTTACAAAGTCAAGTAGTTTGAAAAAATAAGCTACACGAGAAAATACATTTTATCAAATAATCCTACCTAAACTATCTTCCTCATTCATCATTCCATCTGGTTGAATTCCATGCTCGAGACAGTATAACTCCCAGCAGGCATTTCCCATCTGGACACCAGCCTGTCCAACATGGATAGAAATGACCTCACGCTGAAAACACGTCATATTCAGTAATGAACTTGATTTTTTAGTCAATTAAGTTACTTACCGAACGATTGTTGACCATTTTGTGAACGTATAAAATGGAAAAGAACTAGTCAAATACCAATCCAAATCCAGAGAAAAACGGATTCAAATTGAAGACGACGAATGAAGGGCGGTGCTTTCAGGATGTAGGTAATCGGTGTGTGCGCGCGACACACTCCGTGCCACGGCTCCTTCTTGCCCAAAGTGTCTGCTGTCTCTGCTGGTTTTCATCATGTTCTGTCCAGGAAGATGTGATGTGACTCAAAAATGATGAGGAGAATTCTGTCACGACATACGAGATTATATGAAGATGAAGAGAGAGAGAGAGAGAGAGAGAGAGAGAGAAGACAACGTTTTCCGGAAAAATACAAACAAGATGAAGATATTTTATAATGAAGCTACTTGATGTGAATTTGAAAGATTTCTTCAATGAGTGTGAGAAATCTATAAGAAAGCGTGGGTTTTAAGAAAATCATTTTAAAAAAATAGAGAAACAAAAAAAAACCTTACGTTTGATTTATAGTCTTGGCAGTGAAAATGCTAAAAATAGCTTAACCAAACTCTACGTTTTCTGATTCCTACGTGTTGTTTCTTTGATTGGACTAGCAAATTGATCCTGACTCGAGTTTCCTGAGAACGAGCTATACTCATATTAAGTTGTGAGAACTACAAAGCAAAATGTCTTGACTGGAGGAATGGAGAAAATCCTAAAAGCTATTTGAGATCCTGAAAATGAACATTGTTATTGACCAATCATCAAGTTTCTGATTTCATTGCAAGTAAAATTGTTAAGTGTACTGTAGCTTTTTAAGAAGGTCGTCTG
Organism: Caenorhabditis latens; assembly: GCA_002259235.3. Taxonomy (NCBI): domain Eukaryota; kingdom Metazoa; phylum Nematoda; class Chromadorea; order Rhabditida; family Rhabditidae; genus Caenorhabditis; species Caenorhabditis latens. The sequence goes on along the minus strand of CM056097.1, from coordinate 12,713,015 downwards.
TTACAACTCTTCTGAAGACCACCACTGTTACATGACAATTCCACTGTACAATTTTGAATCATTGTCCGCTTTTCAAAGAATTTTCCACTGGCAATCATAATGAGGAACTTCTTGCAACAATGCCACATTGTTTCTCATTGATGATGTCAAGAACATAAGTGATGCAGACATTTCAAGGTTGTTGGATCAAAGTATCAAGAAGAAACAAAAAGATAGAGAAGAAACTGTGTTCACAGGTTTTTGTTTGACATTACTGTGTGTGGTCTCCAGTTTTGCAATTTTCACCCTACAAGTACAGAACCGAACTGAAGTGTTTACCCTATTCTTCCCAATTTCTCGTCTGGCGCCGTAACGTTTCATTTTTCAAAATTCGACCATCTATCATCTTCCTTTTTGAAAAACAAATTATCGAAACGGCATGTCTAACCATTTTTCGGAAACCAGACGTAGAATGCGCCAACATGTTCTTATTTCACAGCCCATCCAAAAACCCAATTGAAAAATATTCGCTTTACCAAATTACACACACACATGACAAGCCGTTGCAAAGTGTATGTAATTCCAGTTTCGGTCTGATCATCGCCCATCTATAGTAATGAAAAAATTCTTTTTGTCACTTGAACTTACGCTTCATCTCCAAAGTGCCTCCACTCATTATGGCCTTTTGGCGGTGTGAAAATTAATGATGATCGAAGATTTCTAAACGGTTTTTTCTGTGGATCAAACAATAAACGTTAGGCGAACAGATCCAAACAACTTGATGTCATCTCACTCTGATATTCGCTGAATATTTTAACTCAGTATTGAATTACTCGCCCTTTCCAGTTACTCATCGTTTTATGCAGGTGTCCTTGATGCTTACTTTTTTGCCATGCCTCATGTAGAAATCACAAAAAAAACTGTTCAAGACGACTAGTTCCAATACTTTCAACTACACCATGTTACACCTTTTTTCTCCGTGAATCTCGTGTTTTGACCTTTGCTTAAGAACACTACAATATGTATGCTTTTCCTTCACGTAATATTCATTTTTACAGTGAAAATCTGTCCGGAACTGTTGTAAATGTAGATGAGGCTTGTTGTGCTCATCTTTCTCATTTTTGTCGTTCTTTCCAATGGTCATATTGTAAAAAGACAGGCAGCACGTTCAGTTTTTCAAGATGTCGTTCGACAGAAAACACGAGGAAATAAAATTCAACAGGTAATATTTGATTGTTATGTCCTTAAGGTTATATTTGAAGTGTATCTCAGTTACGTCACATACGGAACAATTTCAAAAAGTTCAAATGAGACAAAGGTCTTACCTTGAATTCAAGGTGAATCTGCACTTCTTATAGAAAAAGTAGTTTCTTGATGGAAAATGTCGTTTTTGTGAGATAAAATCTCGAAATTTCCAACTTTGACCTCAGAATCATTTTTCAGTGTCCCTGCGTGATTCATCCTGATTCTCAACAATGTATTTCTTACGACTCACGTTACATCGCCGTAAACTATGAAGAGGCGATTTTATCCTTTCTTGATCTATCGAAACACAGTACTAATACTGCACCTTTAATTGTAAGTTTGGTGTTTTGACCATCAGATAAAATTTCAATTTTTGATTTCAGAATAGCAATACTTTTTCTTGTCGCACACAAGAATGTCAGCAATGTTTTTCCCTGCTTTATCACAAACTCGGTGATCTTGGCTTCATACCATCAGATTACAGGTTTCTTGCAATAAGAATAATTTGTTGGAAAAAAACGCCCAAATCTTCCAGATCTTCCATATCTCCTCTACCTCAGACACAACTTAACCCTGCGTTGTGTCCTCGATATAATTTCCCCAAACCGGTTATTGCTCCAGTTCCACCTGCTATTGTCCCTTCTTATATGCAGAGTGTGATCAATGCTGGCAGGCAATTCAGAAGTACAATATCTCCACAATCATCTTCACGTCGCTCTAGTCAAGGATCTCCTCCTTCAGCATCTCCTCCAGTAAGGTTTCAAATAAAGAGAAAAGCTACGATTTTCTTGTTTTTAGGTGCCTCAAAATAACAGAAACAACAACAATCAAAATAACCAGAATGGAAATGGAAACTCCCCGCCTAACCGTAATCAAAATCAAAACCAGAACCAAAATTCAAGAAATCAACAAAATATGCAAGGACAACGAAATTTCAATCAGGTAGGGAAAAAACGAGTTTGCAATTATTGGCATCATTTACAGAACAACCAATTACAAAACCAAAGAACGCAATTTCGGAACAACCAGGCAATGAGAAACCGGTTTAACTCCCAGCAAAGAGCAAATAACATCCAAAATAATTTGCAACAACGTCCTTTCCAACAAAATCAAAACTTTCAACAAAGACCATGGCAAGGGCAGCAACAACAATTTCAACAGCCAAGGTTTCAACAACCACAGTTCCAAAACCCAAGACCGTTTCAAAATTTTAATGGTGGTCAGCAACATTGGAATGGTAATGGAAACTTTTAGCAAGAAATACTGAAAACTATTTTATAGGAAGATTTTGGGAACCTGGACGAGCTATTGGGGAAGCAATCAGGAATCCCATTCAAAACGGTATTTTTTGAATAAGAACTACGTTTTTAATGTCAGAAATGTGTATTATAAGTGTCAGCAGACACCAAACCAAAAAAACATATTTTCTTTTTAGCTGTCGGAAATGGTTGGCAAAACGGTTGGGGACAAGGGAACGGAAATGGGCAAGGAAACGGGAATGGTGGAGGTGGCGGATCACCTCAGACTCCATTTCAACCTGCTCCTGCACCAGCACCAGCAGTCCCTCAGCCACTTCCTTGGACAGGTGGTAATGGAGGATTTGGTGGAAATGGAGGATTTAATGGCGGTTGGGGAGGAGGTGGTTCTGGAGAGAATAACAACAATCATGGATTTAGTCTATTTGGAATCGGATTCAAAAGTAAGAATGAAACACTTGGTTTGGAAATTTCAAAGAAAATTGACCTGGTTTTAGACCGCCAAAAAAGAGCAGAACCACCAACTATTATTGGAAAGCGTTTCACAATCAACTGCATGCAACGTGGAGATTCTGAAGATGATATGCTAGCGCTATGCGGTAGGGTAACTTTCATGACAAAGTAGAATTTGTTTTTAAGGGTCCTGCTGGACATGGAGACAGTTACCAGAAAACTATTTTCCAAGAATTATTAACGAGCTCAGCTGCAAACAGGATGACTATTGTTTGTCTGGTTGGTTTGATAATGTTAGGTGAACAAAAGAATGGAATTATTCAGGTTGGGGAGAATGTGTTCAACAATATCGGAATGTAGATGTTCTCCGTCGAGACAACGGTCGTTGGGTTCCAACTGTAATCACAACTTCCACTTGCTGTGATTGTCGAGTTCGTGCGGGTACTGAAATACATTCGCTTGTAATTGGTGATAAGCATTGATGAGGCATCAGTCGGAAGCGATTTTTCCACGTTCTCACATGCTCATTTCCTTCTTTTTTCTCCTTCATTTTATCTCACTGTACCACTTTTACCCATTCCTTTCCAAAGGTAAACTATAATAAAACTAACCTCCTCTTTTTTTCGTTTTTTGGTCGTTACTTTCTATCGAAATGGCAGCAATAAAAGTTTCTTTTGTACGGTTTTATGTGCAATTTCATACCATCGATCACTTTAGTTTCTCGGAACTTTGTGCCTATCTTTCCACAAAGTGTTTCAGCGAAAGCACCCCTTACAATCATTATCATCGAAATTGACCCTTTATGAAGTGGTAATAAATATGATAAAAAACGGTGAAACATGCCAGTTTGTAGTTTTCTGCTTCTCAAATTTCTTCTGTTTTTCCCCAAGACTTCAAAATGAATGTTTTCTAAGGATTTGGATTAAATGAGATTCCTCATCCCCACTCTCTTTTTCTCAATGTTTTGTACTTATCCAAACCCAGAGGCAGCTGCCAACGTGTGAAGAGAGTGTGCAAGTGTGAGCCGCCAAAAGCCGTCTTTGTGGCCTTTATACGCTGTGCTTCTTCCGTGTCCAGTTTGTTATTCGGACACCGCTCTGTTCATTTTTCGGATTAATCATCGCCTAAACTTGTAGATTGAGAATTGATATTCTTTTTTTCTTTTTTCCTCTTCAATGGTTCATTTGAGAAGCACTATCAATTTTTGACATTTAGTATCTCGAAAACATTAACATACGTAGAAATAGTGAATACTGGGTGCTCATCGCCTTCCTTTCTTTCTTTTCTTGTTTTGGTTCAGATCCAATTGCAAGTAGTATCTACGAGTGTAAATATGAAACGCGCCAGCCACTGAATAGCCGAGCGGCACCAAAAACCAGGAATCTTCCTATGAAAAATTCTGCACACCTTTCTTAACTTTTGATGAATAGAAAGGGAATTCCGATTCTTCTTTAGGGGCTTTATTACCTTCAAATAATTTTTATGTCTTTTGAAATGAGAAGAACAAAAGATTGATTAAACCTAAGAAAAAGCAATACGATTAATGACATGTGTTTTTATTCAAGTTCGTCATTATCGAAAAAGAATTTGACGTTGATGTGGAAAAAAGAACTATTGTGTTTGACCGCACCCATTCTTTTTTCCGGGTGATTCGTTGTTGGTTGTTGGACGAATCGTGATTCATACGACTTCCCCATGGGATTTATGACGTTTTCTTTAAAGCTTACATTTTTGAAAACTTTCTCCTACACTTTTGTAGACTCTCACACTTTTAAACTTTCTCGTTTTTCACAATATTTAAATTCGTTTTCTAAACACAAAACTTGAATGCAATTGTGTTCGTAAATGAACTAAACTGCTGCCACAAGGTGGCCGTCACCTGCCTCATCGCACGTGTGTTTACTCTCCTATGCCGCCTCTCTTCCCCCCGTTTCTCCTCCGTTTACGTGCAAACGACACTCCGGTCATCCCGTTAAACAAGGCGCGCGTTCGTTTTTGAATATAATTATTATTTATCTCCCAGTCAAATCACTTTTCGTATATCCAATGCTCATTACCTTTTCTGTTTCGGTAGGTCTCTTATTTATTTCGGTTTCATGTAAGTGATTTCCCAGTTTTCTTTTCTGTCCTTGGTTTTTCTTTCTCTTTTTTGATAGAATTCATGTAAATCTTGTTTCAGCCACCACAAAATGAGCGATCAACCAGTGGAACCTGTGAATAACATCAACGATGAGCAAGCTAGTGTTGAGACGGAGCCTACATTGAGCAAAAGTGCCAAGAAAAGAGCCAAAAAACAGCAGAAGAAGGTCTCTGAAAGTGCTGATGACCAACCAAATACGGAAAAAATCGATGAGGAGACAAGCGATGAACCAAAAGAGACAACCGATGGGAAGGCAGTCGAGAAGGCGGTTCCAAAGAAGAAGGATCCAGTTGAAATGCTTGTGCCAATGATTAAGAAGTTCGATGTCAACGGGAAACCTGTAAGGACAATCGCTGGACATGGGAGCGTTTATCTTGGTGAAATCACTCCGCACAATATTTTGGTAAGCATTAGAGTAGTTTACGTTGCGAAATACAAATCATTCATTTATGACACCCGAGTTGAATGTAGAAACTTGAAAATAAACGATTTGATGCAAGATATATTATTCACGAACTAAAGTTCCTGTTCTTTCAGCAACTCAAGAAGCTCAACGAGGCCGTCTTCCCGATTGCTTACAACGACAAGTTCTACGTGGAGGCTCGCACGTGTGGAGACCTTGGCCGTCTTGCCTACTACAATGATGTCGTCGTTGGCGCTGTCTGCTGTCGCATCGATGATATCTCTGACGAAAAATCATTGTATCTGATGACACTTGGAACCCTGGCTGCATACCGACAGTGAGTTTTGAGTCAAATCAAATAAGGCCTTATCAATGACGTTTTCAATGTATCTGAAAATGGCAATTTGAAAAGGTGTAAAATGGTTACACATCGAAATAAAACAAGGCCATTAAATATGTTATTACAGATGTGGCATTGGCACGCATCTCATCTACTACGCCCTGAAATTGTGCAAGAAGATGGAAGAAATTAAAACAATGTACTTACATGTCCAGGTACATGACTGAAACGGAATGATGAAAAAAGAAAAATATTATTTCAGGTCAACAACCAAACGGCTGTTCAGTTCTACGAGAGACACGGATTCACCAACGACGGAATAATCGAGGACTACTATCGTATCAGCCCGAGAGATGCCTACTTGCTCATTAAGCGTATCCGCATGTAGATCACTCATACTAGCTCAAATTCTTGTTTCAAACCTATTTCTTTTTCATAGCGACTGGTTACATTTAAGCCTGGTCTGCAAGTTGGATCTCTAGCCCTTGACAGTAATCAAATGCTCATTTCGGTGTTTGTTTCCTTTCCCCCACACATCCTAGCATAACCGTGCCTACCCATATGAAAACCATGTCTGTTTGAGATTAAACCCTCACTGCTTTATTCTTACATTTTATTTTCAAGTTTAGAAATTGAACCGTCTAGATTGTCATGATTTTAACTAACTCATTTCCTTTATTTCCTCTGGTAATTCAAATGTGACTGTTGACTCAAATGTTGAACTAGCCGATTTCACTCATCGTTTTTGATTTTGTCCCATAAAAATTTAACAGGCGTACCTATTCTTTACAAGATTATGGCAAAACAGGAGAGCAAGAAAGAAAACTTTTTATGCCCTTATGCATCGACAAAAAATAGATAAGAATTCTGCCACGATGTTACGACGCGCCCAACCCATTTCTTATTTGACGACTGTGATAGGCCTTCATTCAGGGTTTTCCTTGATAATGCTATTAGCGGTGCCAGTCGGGTGCTCCTTTTTCTTCCGCGCTAATACTATATTGTTTTCATGTTCTTAAAGGCTTAATTTCTATAATTCCAGGCATGCGGACCTGGGTGTTGATTGCGGCATTAGCCGTAGTCTGCCTGGCCGCTGAGGAAGAGCTCAGTCATAAAGAACGAGTACGGGCTGTTTTGAAGTCGTGGGACCCAAAAGCTGAGACCCAGTTTTTTGAGCCAATTCGACAACAGAAATACATAACTACTGATGAGTCTGACCTCTTCGTAAGTTACAGGAAATGGTTCAGTTAATGAAAAAGAGTTTTAGTTGGACACCCACCACATTTCTAAAAGATCTATTGCTCAACCACACGTCTTTGCTGGCCAAGCTACAAGAGGATGCAACTTGCCGGGATACACTGGAGAAACGTGCCAATACCGTAAGTTTCAATGCGCCTTCTAACATGGAATGTACTTTGACTGCCCCCAATAAAGTACCGATTTTTTTGCTCATTCGATGAGTTTTCTCAAGACAAAATGACCCATAATGGGTTTTCCTGTGACGTGACCTGGTTTTTGAAAAATTGAGATTTTTCTAAAAATGAGATTTTTTCGAAATTTTTTATTTATCATTTTTTTGAGTATTTTCCCGGTTTGTACAGAAAATGAGATTTACACATAGTTGTAGTAAATTTTATGTAGTTTTGGACAAAAATATAAGACTTACAAAAAAATAATTTTTTGGTCCCAAAAAAAGTGAAAATGTGACACCTTTTTTCATTTTTCGATAAGAATTCGTTTTTCATTTTTCGAAAAAATGTGATATGTCGGAAATGAGTTTGAATTTCTAACATTGACCAAGTTCCTAATAAGATTTGATAAGAATAGAGAATTTCAGATTATGTTCCACCATTTTCGTAAAAAAATGTACATCTCTGTTGAAGTCACTTGTCATAACACTCGTTCAAATTCTGCAAGTTTTCTCATATTGTATGAGTTCAATTGGTCATAACTCCTCTAAAACCAAAGCAAACTTGCTCAAAAACACAGAACAACCTAAAAATGAATAGTTCTTTTCAAAACACTACATTTGGGCTGTTTTTAGAAAAATAATTTTTTTCGATTTTTGATAAGGGGGGACCACATGAAATTTTTTCCAGAAACTGAAAAATTTTTTTTTTGAAAAATAGTTAAATTGATTGTTTTTAGCATGTCTCTTAGATTAAAAAACCAGTTTTGAGTTGTTTTTCAAAAAAAATTTTTTTCAGTTTCTGGAAAAAATTTCATGTGGTCCCCCCTTATCAAAAATCGAAAAAAATTATTTTTCTAAAAACAGCCCAAATGTAGTGTTTTGAAAAGAACTATTCATTTTTAGGTTGTTCTGTGTTTTTGAGCAAGTTTGCTTTGGTTTTAGAGGAGTTATGACCAATTGAACTCATACAATATGAGAAAACTTGCAGAATTTGAACGAGTGTTATGACAAGTGAAGTCAACAGAGATGTACATTTTTTTACGAAAATGGTGGAACATAATCTGAATTCTCTATTCTTATCAAATCTTATTAGGAACTTGGTCAATGCTAGAAATTCAAACTCATTTCCGACATATCACATTTTTTCGAAAAATGAAAATTTTCAGAGCAACTTTTTCCTCAATTTTTGCCAGGGAACGACTATAGTGCTATACAGAAAAATAATCCAGATAAGTTGTACTTTTTTACGACATATATGTCACCTCTGCCCCGCTCGAAAAAAAAATTTTTTTTTGGAGGGTGTCACATTTTCACTTTTTTTGGGACCAAAAAATTATTTTTTGGAAGTCTTATATTTTTGTCGAAAACTACATAAAATTTACTACAACTATGTGTAAATCTCATTTTCTGTACAAACCGGGAAAATACTCAAAAAAAAATGATAAATAAAAAATTTCGAAAAAATCTCATTTTTCGAAAAATCTCAATTTTTCAAAAACCAGGTCACGTCACAGGAAAACCCATTATGGGTCATTTTGTCTTGAGAAAACTCATCGAATGAGCAAAAAATCGGTACTTTAGGGGGGGCAGTCAGGATACATTCCATGTAAGTTCTCACCAGTTTTTTTTGTTCAGCGTTGTGTTCTGCTCGTAACCCATATGTACCGACCGACCAAGCATCTGACGATGTTCAAATTGATGCGGTCCATATCCCTACCTGCAGTGATCCTTACATTATCGTTGTTGATGAGACAATGTGGGATGTAAAAATTGAGCTGGAATCCGAGTTACCTTCAAACCCAACTTTCTTCCTTCAAGCTGAAAACCAAGATTTGATCTATCCTGATTCTGCAAGACAAGATCCATCATCTTTCATTGCAACATATGCATTCTTGGCTCCAGGACAATATCAGTTTGGTCCGAGGCCTGAAGGTGTTCCAACAGCCTGCAACATGTTCATGTCTGCTCGAACACCAATAAAAATCAGTGGAGGTTTTATTTCTGGAAATCAACCAGAACGGAATGACTATCCAAATTTAAAAGTCGCGTATTTTGATACTGAATCAGTAGTCGCTGTTCACATTCAAGCACTCGAATTCCCAGGACAAATCAAAGGAATTGGCTTCACTGGCGCAGAGAATCACATTTCCAGATACATTCCAGTCGGAACTCGTTACAACTGTACCTATCCATACATTTTGGAAAGATACACTTGCAAAAGAACTAGCACTAATGATGTTGGAAGCAATTTCTTGCAGGTCGAAGGTATCACTAACGCCGGATACTTATTCCGTCGTATCTTGTCTTACCAATGTGTTTGTAAGTTAAATATTAGAATTGTTGAGGCATAGAAACCGTTTTTGTTCAGTGCCACCTGTGAGTACTACAATTGCTCCTTCTCCAACAACACCGATTCCTCCACTCACAACCTGTCAAAACGGAGGACAGCTCTTGACGGATGCAAGTGGTGCCCCTTATTGTTATTGTTTCGGATTGTGGTCAGGAAATGATTGTTCTCAAATGATTTGTGCTAACGGAGGTATGTTTTGAGTCATGTAAAAAGATAAGAATAATACATTTTAGGCTTCCTCCCAACACCGACAAGTGACCGTTGTCAATGTCCAGAAGGCTTCATGGGATTCCATTGTCAGAACAGTGAGTTACAGAAAAGCGTGTTTTTGTTATCAATTTGATATTTTCAGTTATCTGCACCGACACATCTGGATTTGACTTCAATGCCGAGAATCCAACACTCACCCTTGTCATTCGTGCGAGATACCAACTTTCGGAAGTCATTGAACAAGCAACGAATTCTGTCGGTGAAATTGTTAATTTACTGGCTTCCGAACCTGGTTACCTTTCCAATTTCATCGTTGTTCTTTTTGATAACGGCAGTAAGTGTGAAAGCAAACAGTATTATAATAGGGTTACACCTATAATTCCGTTCTCTTATCAAAAATTTAAACGGTGTCAAAATTCAACACTTTTCAGAACTACTTCTCAACAAAAGATATGACTCATGGAATGCTGCAACAATCGATCTCCTCAAAGCTATCCATGCCGCACCTACTGATGGAGGATGTGATGATGTCGTTTTCTCAGCTGTCGCGTGAGTTATTTAACACGTTTATACAAATATTGTGTATTCTTTTCAGCTCGGCTCTTTCTTTATATCCAACTAATAAGTCTCCAATTTATGTGATTACTGATGCCAATCCGAATGACAACGCAGAAAAAGAAACGGTCTTCCACCTTGAATCTTACTGGAGAGCTCCAGTACGTTTCTCCGACCATGTTCTTATTTCTTGATGTTGTATTTCAGGTTTATTTTATCTATGTCCAACCAGGACCAGCTGACGGTTGTAACACGTCTCCAGATAACAGTGCTTACAGAGATATGGTTGATATTGCTTCTCGTACCGGTGGTAACACTTTCTACTTCAGCAACAGGACAAACATTTCTCCTGTATGTAAATTGAATCACTTGTCTATCAAAAACTAAACATTCCAGTTCATCTACCAACACATGTTCAACACCTTGTTCCGTTCTCAACTGGTACTGTCCGGGGACTACTCTCACTGCGTGAACCAAAACATCTACAAATCTGCATCTATTGATTTGACAGCTGACTTGATTGTTGTCGTTGCAACAGGAACCGACCTGAAACTAATTGCCACCAGTCCAACAGGAAATTATCCAGACTTCACGTCTGCTTTTACTGATGGAGTGAACTACATTTGGACATACAACAACGCTGTCAGTGGCCAATGGTTCTTCACTCTTATGTCTGGCTCACCAAACGCTGCTTGCACTTTCAAGGTTTATCAGAAGAAGTTCAATTTCGGAGGAATGACCCAATACAGTCCAGACTATGACATTTTCTGGTCCTTCGCTACCACCCTCACTTCGGCTGCGGGAATTCTCCGTCAACCTGTTCTTGGGTTTGATGCATCTCCAGTGTTCCATGTTTCCAACTATCCAGCTTTTATCTCAATGGACCGAGTGCATGCTAACCTTCAAGTCTATGCTATCCGGGATGGACTACAAACTGAAGTCTACGGAGCAAGTGGAATGTGGAGAGATGCTTGTGAATTCAACTTCTACTTCCCTCCATTCACCTGCCGTGTTCCCGATGAGGTCCTCTACTTCAACTTCTTTGCTCGCGATAACAACGATATGTCCCTTCAACGTGCTGGAACAATGTACTGTGCTTCAATTCATCCAACACCTCCACCGGACCATCAATGCCAGAATGGAGGTGTCATGAACCCAGCCAACACGACTTGCTTCTGTACACCAGAATTCTCTGGAACTTACTGCCAGGACCTTGTCTGCTATAACGGAGGAACTAATAAGGGAGATCATTGTGTGTGCCCACCAGGATACGGAGGAGAGAGCTGCGAGTTGGCTAGATGTATCGAAACTGGACCAACTCCGGAATTCATTCGTTATGGAGTTGATATGATCTTTGCTGTTGAAATCACTCAACAATCTCAACAAGTTCTTATGATGCTTCAAGGGCAATTCAGTACAATTCTCCGGGATGTTCTTATGCAAGACCGAAGATGGATCAGAAACTTTGTTCTAGTTGGATTCAATTCTACTTGGGGAGGACCAATTGCCGAGTCACCAGCTGATAATTTGACTGCCATAATTAATGCCATGGAAAATATTGAACTCTCCGGTTCAACAGACACCGGATGTACAGTCAAACTTTGGGATGCTTTGAATCACGCCATGTTTTCGAGAGAACTCATTCCGGGATCATTTGTTGAAATCTTCCAGACCACTCCAGAAGACGACACTGATACACGGTCGCTCGGACTTTTCTATGACATGTCTCGTCGTATGGATCTTGTACTGTATGGTTTCTTGGAAACCAATTCACTTTTGAAACCAGCAGGATTCGTCTGCAATGCTCAAATTGAAAACTACTACACACTTCTTGGAATTGTTGGTGGATCTACAGGAACTACCTACGTTATCCAATATTATGAAATCTTAAACGCTGTCAAAACGATTCCAATCCAATTCTCCAGCGGTCAAGTAACATTCAACTATGATACTGACTGTAGACACGATGATGGTCTTATCACATATTTCCCAATAGATGCCTACTCCCAGACTATTCAAATTGACACTTTCGGCTATGGAACTACTATTGCAATTTACACTGGAGATGGCTCACTGTATCCAGCTACTCAATTAATGTACGACTCATTCACCGGACAGGGTGTTTATGAAGTCAGAAAAAATTGTGACGAAGATTGGGAAGAGTATGGTCAATACTGCATCAAATTCATTATTGGAGTTGACAATATTCTTTCTATGCCGCAAGCAAGGAACTTCTGTTCTTCTGCTGGAGGATATCTTGTGGACGATATGGATGATGGTCAGAACGTTTTCTTGGGGAATGTGGCATCGTATACTCAGTTCTGGTTGGGGCTATACAAAAACAATGATGGTCAGTTTGTATGGGATCGCGGAACAGGAGTTACTCCAGATCCACTCAGTCAAAAAGTAACATACTGGGCTGACAACGAACCAAGCAATGATCCAATGAATCAATGTGTCTACTTTGACGGACGAGTTCAAAATAAAACCAAGGCCTGGGTTACCGACTCTTGCTCCACCCCAAGACCGTTCGCTTGTCAAAAACATAGATACGATCCATCACACAGACCGAATACCATCGGAGAAGACGATCTTCCAGCAGGTCAATGGTATGTCATGGTAAAGTCGAATCCTGGAGATGGATACCCATCCAACTGTTCAGTCAGTGTTCGTGTTCAATCTAGCCTTCAAATTGTCACTGGATTCTCCACAAACATCGGAGATGATATTCCACAACCAGATCCTATCCAAGATTCTCCAAACAACAGACTTATCTCTTATGTTCACTCTGTTGACAACGAGAACCGTGTTCCAATTCTCACTGATGCCATTCTCTGGGATGCGTACACTGGAAACTTCTACAATGGACTCAAGTACCAACCGAGATTTTCTTGTCAATACCAATGGGTGTCACAAGATTTCCCATGCCCGAACGGAGACAATCCAGCAAATGAATTTGGAGTCCTTCATGTCGGAGAAGATGAGTTCGGAAACACATTCCAACGTTTGACCTATGGACACTGTTCTAAGGCTCAAATCACTTGCGGAAATGGAGGAATCAGACAAAATGGAGTTTGTGTCTGCTCAGAGTATTACGTCGGATCACGCTGCACAGTTCCAATTTGTGTCAACGGAGGAACTCGCAATTCTGACGAAGCTACTTGCTCTTGCCCAGATGGATATGCTGGACCAAACTGTCAGTTCGAACTTTGTCAGCCTACTCTTCCACAGCTATTCAGCAATGACAGAAAATCGTTGTTGTTCGTTGTGGAAACTACTAGACAAAATGCCGATACTGTCAACCAGCTCATCGCCAATATCAAGAGCATTGTTTCTTCTGCTACTTCGTCAACACCACTTTGGTTCACCAACTACGGACTTGTTACATTCGACAGTAAGTCCAATCAAAACACTGTAACCAATTAACCATCCCTTTTTTAGCCACTGGAAGAACATTTGAGAAATTCGACTACACCAACATTGATGATCTTATCACAGATCTGACTGCTCAATCCGCTGCTATTTCCACTGATGGTGCTTGCAGTATGCCATACCTTGGGTATCAAACAAATTTCAGATGATTATGCTCATAAAATTATTACTTTTTCAGCGTGGTTGCACATCTTCTTGAACATGACGATGTGATTGCAATGCCAAACAGTGAAATCTTCTTGGTGACTGCAGCCGGACCAGCTGACCTCGATAAATACGTTGAGGCAATGACAGTTCTTTTCAACGCACAAGCTCACGTATGCAACCTATTGCATTCATTCAATTAATCGTTAGAATTTCAGTTGCATTACATTGTATCGAAATCAGCCAGTTGCCCAACATTTAATGGAGTGAATAATGTGGAAGATATGACTTGGCTTGGATACGGATCGAGTGGAAACATTCTTTTCACAAACCCAACCAATCTTGTCAATGTACGTTGTTCATCAACATGCTCTGTTTCCGAATTTAACATTTCAGCTCCTCAACAACTATCTTCCAACGTTGTATGGAGCATCAGTTCTTCAAGACCCAACTGGAAACACCAACTATACTTGCAGTAACAGTAAATGGCTTGTGCCCGTTGACAGAAACACAACCTTTATCTACGTCACTGTATCATCTGAATTTGGATCACTTTCTGCCAATTCTCCGCTTTCAAGTAAGTTTAACAGTTATACATGTATAACATTATACATGTGTTCATTTCAGCTGGAGTCACTCCTGAACTTATCTACAACGTTGATGATCAGAAAATATATAGGATAGAAGTTGACAGACTTGGAGGTATTTGGCAACTTGGAGTCAATAGCCCAGGCTTGTGCTTGGCCCATATATACTCTATCGGAGGAGCAAAGGTCTACACTAAATTCGCCCAACTAAATTCAGCTGGAGGAAAACCTGACCCACTTGGAGCTCACAAAGATGGATCGTCGGTTCAGCCAGCAGCTGGATTTGACAATACTGCAGTGTTCCATATTGCTGGAGATCCGTTCCACAACGGACAGTTGCAATATGTTGAGATCTTTGACATTGGAAGCAACACTATTACTGTAAGTATTGAGTTAGCTTAAAAATAGATTGAAGCAGTTTAATTCAGAACATTCTCCGATCAGAGTTGTACAGACGTGCCGAGTGCTCGTACGAGTACTATTCCGACTTGTTCACATGCAACGGAGATATGATTGCTGTGTTTGTTCATGGAGTTGATGAGTACAATCAAAAGTTCAGAAGACAAGAAATTGTTATTTGTAACGGTTTGTCACATTATTTTAAATCCCGGTCTTCAAAGTTCATTTCCAGGTCGTGCACCAGTCACCAACGCCCCAGTAACTGGAACAATTGGTCCAGTCACTCAATTAACCCAAGGACCTGTCACTCAAGTAACTCAAGGACCAGTGACACAGCCATCCACAGTAATCTAAATAGATGTGAAATATTGGAACTAATTTCCTGCTTTTCAGACTACACCGCCACCCACTGCGCTTCAGTTTGATATCGTCTTTTTGATTGATGGGTCTCAAACTGCTCAGGATAGCTTTGACTGGGTAAAAAACTTACAAAACTCAGTCTTTCACTCATTTTCTGAATTTTTTTTCAGTTAACCAAATTTGTTCAAACATTCATGGTTTCTTTCAACGTTGGGTTGAACGGTGCTCGTGTTGGATTAATCGTTGTTGCACCAGATCTTGACGACCAACCTCCACCGGCTGCCCAATTCAACTCTATCACTTCGCAAGCATCGCTCATCTCCAACTTGAATCTTCTCAAAGAAAACTACGCTGATTTTGATCATTCCGGTCAAGTACTCACGTACAATCTCCAAATTGTAACTTCCAATGACTACAAGTCTGCTGGATACCGCAGTAACATCAACAACCACGTTCTCGTTTACATTACTACGAACACGGCGTTAGTTACGAGTTCTCGATGTCCAACAAACTTCTTATTTTCAGATTCTACACCGATCCAACTCCAACTGCTCAATCTATCATTGCCCAACAGCAATACGGAATCATCACTATTGGATACGGAACTGGTTTCGATAACAACAAGTTGCAGACTATTTCCGGAGGAGCTGCTTGCTCATTCACTGCTCCTGATTTTGCTAGTTTGAACAACCAAATCAGAACAATCCAACAGCTTATCATTAACGCCGAGTAAGAACACAATGATTATTTTCTGAGATTAAATGAGATATATTTTCAGCACCAACGGAGGAAATTACTGCAAAAGCAACTAAATGGAAGCTTTTTCAAAAAGATTATTTCTGTTAATTTTTTTTTCAATAAAATCATCAATTATTTTTTCAAAGTTTCTTACAACAAAATTGACAAATTGAATGTAACAATACCTGCTACTAGCTATGCCAAAGCTGAATTTACTTGAATAATCAGTATTAATTCAAATTCAAGATTGAATCAGTACAGTAATCATGCCGAAAAATGTTATAGACCCAAAAATAGGTGTACTGTCGGTGTTTGATAATGCCACGCCACGTTTCACAATGCACTTTTTCACTATTAAAACAGTTATATTTAATGAGCTGTTTCATGCATTGTGCACTGGTACGGAGATAAGACTATGCCACGGCAATATGACGTGCTTGACACACCTCTTGATTGATGATTATCATTGGTTTTAAATCAGTCTTAATGATAATTTCATTAGGCATGCCATTTCATCGCTCTTTTATTGCCACTTTGCGGTCTTTAATTTAATTTTTACTGATTTTTTCCGCCTCAAGTCAACTCTACTTTCAGGAATGCGAACCTGGGTGTTGATTGCGGCTTTAGCCGTAGTCTGCCTGGCTGTAGAGCAGGAGCTGAGCCACAAAGACAGAGCTCGCGCGGTTTTAAAATCATGGAACCCGAGAAGCGATTTGAAGTACTTTGAACCCATCAGAGAGCGCACCTACTCGATTTCTGATGAAGTTATTGTAAGTTTTAGAATAAAGACAGGTAGTAGCAAGTGTTGTTCCAGGTTGAAACACACCGTTCAAAACGCTCAATCGCTCAACCACATGTCTTTGCTGGAGTGGCTACAAGAGGATGTAACAAACCAGGTTATACTGGAGACACTTGTCAATATCGTTCGTTTAGATAATTTCGAATGAGCTTCAAAGATTTATGTTTCAGCGTTGTGCGCTGTTCGCAATCCTTATATCCCAAATAACCAAAACTCGGATGATATCTCTATTGACGCTACCAACCTTGCTAACTGCAGTCAGCCATATGTCATTGTTGTTGATGAGACTATGTGGGACATAAAGATTGAGTTGGAAACTGAGTCACCATTGAACCCTACTTTCTTCCTCCAAGCCGAGGATGGAACTCTCATGTATCCGGATTCTGACAGTCAACGTCCAACATCTTACACTGCTAAGTATGAGATGCTTCCTCCTGGACAATACATGCTCGGACCTATGGCAGCTACTGGAGAAGAGTACTGTACTATGATGATGACTGCTCGAACTAATATTAAAGTCACCGGAGGATTCACTTCTGGAGATCAAGCCGAACGCAGTGACTATCCTACTCTCAAGTATACATTTTTCGATACTGAATCTGTTGTCGCACTTCACGCGCAAGGACTCGATTTCCCAGGACAAATCCAAGGAATCGGTTTCACAGGAGCAGAAAACCATATCTCCAGATACATTCCTATTGGAACTCGTTACAACTGTACCTATCCATACATTTTGGAAAGATACACTTGCAGAAAAACTAGCAATAATGATGTTGGAAACAATTTCTTGCAGGTTGAAGGAACTAGTAACGCCGGATACAGATTCCGCCGTATTCTATCATACACGTGTATCTGTAAGTTATAATACAAAAACCCTTTTTCCTATTAGTTTATATGCAGTGCCGCCGGTTTCAACAACCACGGTTCCTGCTCCAACTACAACAGCCGCACCACTCACGGCTTGTCAGAACGGAGGGCAACTTTTGAAGGATGCTAGTGGTTCCCCATACTGCTACTGCTTTGGACTTTTCACTGGAAACGACTGTTCTCAATTGCTCTGTGCTAACGGAGGTTAAGCCGGCTTCATTGTGGTAATAACAATACTTATTACAGGATTCTTGCCAACGCCAACAAGTGAACGTTGTCAATGTCCAGAAGGATTCACTGGATACCACTGTCAGAACAGTGAGTTACCTGTTTTCTCACATCAGCATTTACCATCAACTAAACATTTATTTTCCAGTTGTCTGTACCGACACATCTGGATTTGACTTCAATGCTGAGAACCCAACACTTACCCTCGTCATTCGTTCAAGATCTGAACTTTCTTCTGTCATCGAGTCTGCTACTGGATCCGTTCAGAGCATCGTTGACTTGTTATCTTCGGAGCCTGGTTATCTCACTAATTTCATCGTTGTTCTTTTCGATAATGGAAGTGAGTGTCTAGTCAAATTCAATTCCTTTGAGTTACACCCAAATTGCTGAATTGACTTATCAGTTTTGTGCACAATTAAGAGTGTTGTGTTTCAGAACTTCTGATTAACAAAAGATATGACTCATGGGATGATGCAATGGTTGATCTTCTCAAGGCCATCAACTCCGCTCCATCCAATGGAGGATGTGATGATGTTGTTTTCTCTGCTGTTGCGTGAGTTACCTCTAAATAGACGGTCGAAATGGTTGGAACGTTTTTTTCAGTGCTGCACTTTCTCTCTATCCAACCAACAAGTCTCCAATCTACGTGATCACTGATGGAACTCCAAATGATAATGGCGAGAAGGAAACTGTATTCCATCTGGAATCCTATTGGAGAGCTCCAGTAAAAATCAATACCTCCGTTTTCTTTGTAATCGACATGGTTTGCAGATCTACTTCATATATGTACAACCAACTACCGCTGAGAATTGCAATTCCTCTCCTGACAACAGTGCATACAGAGACATGGTTGATGTAGCTGCTCGCACTGGTGGTAACACATTCTACTTCAGTGACAGAACTACAATTTCTACTGTATGTGATATAAACTATTTACTGATAGTAATAATATTCATTCCAGTTCTTCTACCAACACATGTTCAACACTTTGTTCCGTTCTCAACTTGTTCTGTCTGGAGATTACTCTCACTGCGTGAACCAGAATGTCTACAAATCTGTTGCAATTGATATTACTGCTGATATGGTTGTTGTCGTTGCTACTGGAACTAATTTAACTCTTCAAGTTACTAGCCCAACTTCAGACAGACCAACTTTCAACACTGCATTCACTGATGGAGTCAATTACATTTGGACCTATAACCAACAAGTTGCAGGACAATGGTTCTTCAACTTGGTCTCAAGTTCTCCTAATGCTGCTTGCACTTTGAAGATTTACCAGAAGAAGTTTAATTTTGGAGGAATCAGCCAATTCAGTCCAGACTATGACATTTTCTGGTCCTTCGCTACCACCCTCACATCGGCTGCAGGAGTTCTCCGTCAACCGGTTGCAGGATTCGATGCAGCCCCAGTATTCCATGTTTCCAACTATCCAGAGTTTATCTCAATGGACCGAGTGCATGCTAACCTTCAAATCTATGCTATCCGTGATGGAATACAAACTGAAGTTTACGGATCAAGTGGAATGTGGAGAGATGCTTGTGAATTCAACTTCTACTTCCCTCCATTCACCTGCCGTGTTCCCGATGAGGTCCTCTACTTCAACTTCTTTGCTCGCGATAACAACGATATGTCCCTTCAACGTGCTGGAACAATGTACTGCGCTTCAGTTCATCCAACACCCGCCCCAGCAAACCAATGCCAGAACGGAGGTGTTATGAACCCAACAAACACGACTTGCTTCTGTACACCAGAGTTCACTGGTACTTACTGTCAGAATCTCGTCTGTTACAATGGAGGAACTAGCAAGGGAGATCATTGTGTGTGCCCACCAGGATACGCCGGAGAGAGCTGCGAGTTGGCTAGATGTCTTGAAACCGGACCAAATCCAGAATTCATTCGTTATGGAGTTGATATGATCTTTGCTGTGGAAGTAACTTCACAATCTCTTGCTTCTTTGGTTACTCTTCAGACCAACTTCCAAGAAATTCTCCGTGATGTTCTTATGCAAGACCGTGGATGGATTAGAAATTTTGTTCTGGTTGGATTCAACTCTACTTGGGGAGGACCAATTGCCCAGTCGCCAGCTAACAATCTCACTGCTATCACTGCCGCTCTCCAAAGTCTCACATCTTCAATTCCAACTGACACCGGTTGCAGAGTGAAACTTTGGGATGCTCTCAACCACGCAGTTTTCGCCCGAGATGTTGTTCCTGGATCATTCATTCAAATCTTCCAAACAACACCAGAAGACGTACTTGACCAACGTTCGCTTGGAATCTTCTACACCATGTCTCGTTCTATGGATCTCAGCATCTACGGGTTTTTGACTGCTCGACCACAATCGCAACCAGTTGGATTTGTTTGTAATGCTACTCTTCCAGATTATTACGTTCTCTTTGGAATTGTGACCGGATCCACCGGAACCACGTACATTCTCCAATCCGGTGAAATCGACAATGCTGTTAGACTGATTCCACTGCAATTCTCTAATGGACAAGTTACAATTAATGAGCTCGACGATTGTAGACATGATAGTGGAATGACGACATTCTTCCCGGTTGATGCTTATACTCAAACTATTCAACTTACCGTTTTCGGATATGGAACTACAATCCAAGTCTACAATGGAAACGGAGTGTTGGCTGAGGCACTTGAACTTTTCTCAGATGATTTTACTGGACAGAGTGTATATGAAGTCAGAAAGGCTTGTGACAACGGATTTGAACCATTCGGTCAATACTGTATCAAGTTCTTGGCCAAATCTGAAGATATTATGTCTATGCCACAAGCGAGAAACTTTTGTGCTACAGCTGGTGGTTACCTCGCTGATGATCTTGGAGACGATAAGAATAACTTCCTAGGAAAAGCATCTTCTAACACTCAGTTCTGGATTGGACTTTTCAAAGATTCGGATGGTCAGTTCTACTGGGACCGCGGACAAGGAGTCGCGCCAGATCTTCTGAACCCAGCTAACACCTACTGGGCTGATAATGAACCAAGCAATGATCCAACTCGTCAATGTGTATTCTTCAATGGACAAGCCGGAGATATTCACAAGACTTGGGTCACCGATTCATGTGCTACTGTAAGACCATTCATCTGCCAGAAACATAGATATGACGCTGATCATAGACCAAATACCATTGGAGATGCTGATCTTCCAGCTGGTAACTGGTATGTGAATATCATAACTACCCCACCTGCCAATATGCCGAACTATTGTACATTGAGTGTCCGTGTTCAGTCTAGTCTTCAAATCGTTACTGGATACACCACAAGTGTCAGTGATGACAATCCACAAATTGATCCAGTTCAAGATTCTTCTGCAAATAGACTTATCAGTTATGTGCATTCGACTGATAATGAAAACCGTGTCCCAATTCTCACTGATGCCATTCTTTGGGATGCTGGAAACGGAACTTTCTACAATGGCCTCAAGTACCAGAATAGATTCGGTTGTGAATACAGTTGGGTCTCTCAAAACTTCCCATGTCCAAACAGCGATAATGCGAACAACGAATTTGGAGTTCTCCATGTCGGAGAAGATGAGTTTGGAAACACATTCCAACGTATTACATGGGGACACTGCTCACCAGCAGAGATCACTTGTGGAAATGGAGGAATCAGACAAGGTGGTCAGTGCATCTGTACAGACTACTGGGTCGGAGCTCAATGTACTGTTCCAATTTGTGTCAATGGAGGAACAAAGAACGATGATGAACGTTCCTGCAGTTGCCCAGATGGTTACACTGGATTGAACTGTCAATATGGTAAGAAAATTGTTGTGAATGTAACTCTTTTGTAAAACCAAACTTATTGCAGAAGTGTGCACACCAGCTCTTCCACAACTTTTCAGTGATGACCGAAAAACGTTGTTGATGGTTGTAGAAACAACAAGGCAAAACAGTGCCACTGTTACTCAACTCATTGCCAATCTCAAGAGTATTGTTACTTCTGCTACATCGTTCGCCCCACTCTGGTTCGCCAACTACGGACTCGTGACATTTGATTGTATGCATTCAGCCTGAATCCACAGTTATTACTCAAGTTTTTACAGCCACTGGAAGAACATTCGAGAAGTTCAACTACACCAGTATTGATGATCTCATCACAGATCTGACTGCTCAATCCGCTGCTATTTCCACTGATGGAGCTTGCAGCTTGCCATATCTTGGGTAATAAATGAAGTTATAAAATCGCATACTTATATAATACTATAATAATTTTAGTGTTCTTGCTCATCTTCTGGAACACGATAATGTTATCGCCATGCCAAATAGTGAAATCTTCTTGTTCACTGCGGCAGGACCAAGTGACCTCAACAAATACGGAGAAACCATGGACACTCTCTTTAACACTCAAGCTCATGTAAGATAAATTTTGAATGATATTTGTGAAATTAGTAATTTCAGCTCCATTACGTTGTCTCACAATCAACCAACTGTCCAACCTTTGATGGTGTCAACAATGTCCGAGACATGACTTGGCTCGGATATGGATCAAGTGGAAACATTCTTTTCACGGACTCCAACAACATTGTTTCTGTAAGAGATTCAATCGAAGGAGTTTCAAAAATTTGAATGCGTTTCAGCTCCTCAACAACTATCTCCCATCATTGTATGGAGCATCAGTTCTTCAAGATCCAACCGGACCAACTAACTACACTTGCTCCGATGGTTCTCTTCCATGGTTTGTTCCAGTTGATGCAAACACTACTTTCATCTACGTCACTGTATCATCTGAGTTTGGATCACTTTCCGTAAAAGATCCACTTGGACGTAAGAAACACAGTTTGAAAACATAGAGACATTCATATTTTCAGTCGCTCACAACATTGCCCCATCATATAGCGTCAACAATCAGAAAATGTACAAGATTGAGGTTGACAGACTCGGAGGAATCTGGACATTACAACTTGTCAACCCACCAGGACTATGTCTGGCACACGTCTACTCAACGGGAGGAGCTAAGGTCTATACCAAGTTCTCACTTCCAATGCTTGTTGGAAAGAATACTGATCCAACTGGTTCTCATCAAGACGGAAGAAATCCTGTTCCAATCGCCGGATTTGAAAATGTGGTCACATTCCACATTTCTGGAAATACATTCCACGCTGGACAACTCCAGTATGTTGAAATCTTTGATGTTGGAAACAATGGAGGTGCTACTGTGAGTTTAACAAAAGCGAAAATATTATAAAACTTCTATCAATTCAGAACATCCTGAGATCAGAACTTTACCGCCGAGAGAAGTGCTCATTCGAATATTACTCTGATTTGTTCACTTGTAACGGAGATATGATTATCGTGTTTATTCATGGAGTCGATGAGAACAATCAAAAGTTCAGAAGACAACAAGTTGTTATCTGCAATGGTATTTTACAACGTTCGAAAATTATTTGATGATAAATTTCAGGAATGAACCCAAGTACCGGACTGCCAGTGACTGGAACCATGGCTCCAATCACCCAGGCAACTCAACAAACTCAAGGACCAATCACCCAACAGACTCAAGGTCCTAACACTCAACCAACACCACAACCAGGGCAGTCCACGACTCAACCTCCAGTGACTGTGAGTACATCCATTCACATTTTTTTATCAAGGACCAAACATTTCAGGCTTCACCATCTCCATCTCCATCGAACGCTCTCCAGTTTGATATTGTCTTTTTGATTGACGGTTCTCAATCGGCTCAGACCAGTTTTGATTCGGTACACCGAGTGACAAAATTTTCACGTTATTTTAGTAATCAATTTCAGTTCACTAAATTCATTCAAACAATGATGGTTACATTCGATGTTGGTCTCAACGGAGCTCGTGTTGGATTAGTCGTTGTTGCACCTGATCTCCAGGACCAGGCTCCACCAGCTGCCCAATTAAACTCTATCAGCTCACAAGCATCGCTCATCTCCAACTTGAATCTTCTTAAGGATAACTATGCTGATTTTGATCATCCAGGACAAGTTCTCACATACAATCTCCAAGTTGTAACTTCCAATGACTACATGTCTGCAACAGCAGGATATCGTAGTAACATTAACAACCACGTTCTCGTTTACATTACTACTACCACGGCGTTAGTATTGAAAATGTATTATATTGTACACATCTCATGATTTAGATTCTACACCGATCCAACCCCATCAGCTCAAACCATCATTGCCCAGAAGCAATACGGAATCATCACTGTTGGATACGGAGCTGGATTTGACAACGGAAAGCTGCAAACGATTTCTGGAGGCGCCGCTTGTTCATTCACAGCAACCGATTTTGCTACACTGAACAACCAGATAAAGCCAATTCAACAACTTATCATCAACGCCAAGTAAGTTCTAAGATTGATTAATTTTTTGGAATGACATTATTTCAGCACCAACGGAGGAAACTACTGCAAAAGCAACTGAGTAAAACTTCTAAAATATGTTCATTTGTTATGAAAAATAAATAGTTTTCAATCAAAACACTCTTTGTTTTTTAGATTTACTGATCTGTGCATCATTGCAAGAAGCCCAAAGAAAAAACTATGACTGTGCTCTCAGAAAAATTCGCAAAAGTAAACATACAGTACTCTCCAACAATTTTTGGGAATAAATTGCAATTTTTCATCACTCACGGAAAAGCTTAGTCTTCTTATCAAAGTTTCATTTAGAAACGAGGCACATCATTTCGACATGACGACATAAAACTTCCGCTTAACATTGATCGTAAACTTGTGAAACACCATTCACTGAAAACTTTACACATCTTTCTCATTCCGCAACTACTCCATGGATTTTTCTGATAATTGAGTTCTGATTTTCAGATGAAAACTGTGGTTTTTCTGGCCACTCTTGCTATTACAGTTTTTGCTGCAGAGCAGGATCTCAAATTTGACGTCGTGTTTCTCATAGATAGTTCAAAATCATCGAAGCCATCATATGATCTGGTAAGATTTTTTGAATAGAGAATTATCTATTATAGTCGTTTTCAGCTGACGGGATTTGTTCAGTCACTTATGAAACCGTACAATGTTGGTTTGAATGGAGCTCGTGTTGGTTTAATAGCTGTGGCTGGAACCCTAGAAGACCAAGCACCTCCAGCGGCTGAACTTAACTCGATTACCTCCCAAAATGTTTTGAGCAGTTATTTAAAATTACTCAAAGGAAATTATGATGACTTCGATAATGATGGACAATGTCTCACCTTTAACTTGATGGAAGTGACATCGAGGGATTTCATTTCAAGAGGCTACAGATCGGAAATCCATAATCATCTTTTAGTATATTTGACAACCAGCACTGCGTTAGTCGTATCTGTTATATCTTAATTTTATATCAAATCAAGTTTCAGATTTGATTATGATCCTGTGCCCACTGCTGAAGGAATCCTGAATAGCAATCAGTATGGTATCATCACAGTAGGATATGGGGAAGATGTTGATCATCAAAAATTGAAAAAGATATCTGGAGGCAGCTCATGCTCCTTCACTGCTTCAAACCCAACAGGACTGGATCACTTGATTAAACCAATTCAGCATCACATCATGCATGCTGAGTTTGTTTTTACTGAATGCGAGTTATTTCATAACATTTGTGTTTTTCAGTGCCACCGGAGGATACTATTGTGATAAAAAGCACCATGGAACCATGACTCCAATCACTCAAGCCACTCAACATACTCAAGGTCCTAACACTCAACCAACACCAGTGATTGTGAGTACATCCACGTACATCATCCTATTAATGATCAAAATTTCAGGTTTCACCATCTCCATACCCATCGATTGATCTCGAATTCGATATTGTCTTTTTGATTGACGGTTCTAAATCTGCTCAGACCAGTTTTGATTCGGTAAAGCGATAGTGTAAACTTTTACATTGAAGTATGAGTCTATTTCAGTTCACCAAGTTTATTCAAACAATGATGGTTTCATTCAATGTTGGTCTCAACGGAGCTCGTGTTGGATTAGTCGTTGTTGCACCTGATCTTGCAGATCAGGCTCCACCAGCTACTCAATTGAACTTTATCAGATCCCAATCATCTCTTAACTCCAACTTGGCTCTCCTTAAAGATAACTATGCTGATTTTGATCATCCAGGACAGATTCTCACATTCAATCTCCAAGTTGTAACTTCTAGTGACTACATGTCTGCAACAGCAGGATACCGTAGTAACATCAACAACCACGTTCTTGTTTACATCACTACTACCACGGCGTAAGTATTATGAACTACTTATATTAAACACATTCCATATTTTAGATTCTACACCGATCCAACCCCATCAGCTCAAACCATCATTGCCCAGAAGCAATACGGAATCATCACTGTTGGATACGGAGCTGGATTTGACAACGGAAAGCTGCAAACGATTTCTGGAGGCGCTGCTTGTTCATTCACAGCAACCGATTTTGCTACACTGTACAACCAGATAAAGCCAATTCAACAACTTATCATCAGCGCCAAGTAAGTTCTAAGATTGATTGATTTTTTGGAATGACATTATTTCAGCACCAACGGAGGAAACTACTGCAAAAGCAACTGAGTGAAACTTCTAAAATATGTTCATCTGTTATGTAAAATGAATAGTTTTCAATTGAAGCACTCTTTGTTTCATAGATTTACTGATCTGTACATCACTGCAAGAAGCCCAAAGGTAAAACTATGATTGTACTCTCAGGAACGTTCACAAAAGTAAACATACAGTACTCTCCGACAATTTTTGGGAATAAATTGCAATTTGTCATCACTCACGAAAAAGCGTAGTCTTTTTATCAACGTTTTATTCAGAAACGAGCCACATCATTTTAACATGACGACTGGGGACTTCCGCTTAGCATCAATCGTGAACTTTTTAAATACTTTTCACTGATAAATTTACTTATCTTTCTCATTCCGCAACTACTCCATGGATTTTTTTGATAATAAAATTCTAATTTTTAGGTGAAAACAGTAGTTTTCTGGCTACTAGTTTTTGCTGCAGAGCAGGATCTCAAACTTGACGTTGTGTAGCTCGGTGGAGGTGAGATCAAGTTATTTCACTTCACATGGATACAGATCCGAAATCCATGATCATCTTTTAGTATATCTGACAACCAGCACTGCGTTAGTCAGTGCTGTAATATCCTAATTCCAATTCAAATCAAATTCCAGATTTGATGTTGATCCTGTGGCCACTGCTGAAGGAATCTTGAATAGTCATTAGTATGGTATCATCACAGTAGGATATTGGGATTTTGTAGAACATCAAAAATTGAACATGATATCTGGAGGTAATTCATGTTCCTTCACTGCTTCAAACTGAACAGGACTGGATCACTTGATTAAACCAATTCAGCGTCACATCATGCATACTGATTAAGTTTGTACTGAGTTAGTTATAACATTTGTGTTTTTCAGTGCCACCGGTGGTTACAATTGCAATAAAAAGTGAGACACTATTTCAATTTTGTCTTGACTGAAAGAAAAATCATCTTCATCTTCCAATAATTTTTCTGTTATCAAGCCAAAAGAATTAGTTTTTTAGTCCTTTCAAAGTGGGCTTATCGTGCAGTCGATAGACACATTTGATAGTTTACCACTTTCCGCGAAACAAAGTTTCATTTCAAGAAGTATTCATACTCTGAAAACAGAATAGCTTTCAGTGTTCGAACCCATTTATCACATGCGTGCTGTTCTGTTTTTTGCTGTACTATTATTGCATGGGATTACAGCTGATGAAAATGTCAAGTTTGATCTTGTGTTTTTGATTGATAGCTCTAAATCAGCCGAGCCGTATTACGATTTGGTAACATAAAGAAAGAGGAAATACACTGATAGTTTGTGTTTAGTTCACTGAATTCGCTCGAGAGATTATGTGGGCCTTTGATGTAAGTTCGGAAACTGCCCGTATTGGTTTGGTTGTTGTAAATGGTGAACAAAATGAACAGCCTTCGCCAGTGGCTACTTTAAACGATATCACTTCTCACACTAACTTTCATTCAAAATTGGAATTGCTGAAAGATAACTATGCTGACTTCCATCATAGTGGCCAACTTCTTGCTCACAACCTTGATGTTATTAGCGATGATAATGGATACTCCTCAACAAAAGAAGGGTACCGTACTACTATCAAAAACCATCTTCTGCTGTATATAACTAGCAGCACTGCGTAAGTTATCCACTCAGATTATCATGAAAGAAACCTTCAGATTCAATGTTGATCCGGTTCCTTTCGTACAGAATATGCTTGCTAGAAAGCAGTACGGCATGGTTACAGTTGGATATGGTGATGGTCTGGATTTTCACAAACTGAAGAACTTGGCTGGAGGGGCTTCATGTGCTTTCAGTGCTAAAAGTCCGACTGATCTGAACTCATTAATCAAACCAATTCAGCGTCTGATAATGACAGCAGAGTAAGATATTGATAAGTCAATCATAGTTTCAATATAAATGTTTCAGTGCAACTGGTGGAGCCTACTGTATCCCGTAATAACCGTATAAACAATATTGTTAATCTCAAATAAACTTCTACATTTTCCTTATTATTAAAGTGTCAAAAGATTAATTACCAACTTTAGTTTCACGTTTCTCCGAACCCGATCAAATTTCGTTTTATGAAAGTTTCAAGGTGTCTAGTAGCTCCCGAGAATCGAATATCTTTGCGTGTCTCAAGAGCGAACGGGAACGTGTCGTCAGGCGAGAAATCAGAATATATTGCGTATCCTTCTCTACTTTTCTCATGCCGCCACACAGCCGCATCGTTCGAGTTGCTTCGTCGCGCATCGCGACCGTATTTGCTCTGTACACACACACACACACACACAACACATACTGCTCAAATGACCAGGCTATGGCTCCTCTGCTGATCTGCACCCTCTCCGAACTGTTCCTAGTGGAAAAGTCGCGCACGGCGGCCACCTACCCTCACGGTGGCTTTCCCCGAGAAATTCCAACTGACAGCTTTTGTCTTAGTCGTCGTTGTTTCGATCTTGCCAAGATACACAATGCCTTACCAACACACTCCCGTTTTTTCACCGCTGCTCCTTCCAAGCAGTCATTTTTTGTTTCCTATGCGCATTGTCTTGCTTGAGCCTCCCTAAAGCCCACTCGACAAACCACTTTTGCCGCGTTCCTCTCGATCCAATGACATAAGAAAAAAGGGTACGATGTGACGTCACACGTGATATCTTTCTGTTCTTCCTTCCGACTTTATTTTCTTTAGACCTAGACCGACCTGCCAATGAGCATCCCTCCATGTTTCAAACACTTTTTGTACAGTCCAGATCATTTGTTTCCAACAAAGCATTTATGTACTTTTTTGTTAGCACTTGCTTTCGAGAAAGCAGAAACTGATAAGGTTTAGTGCGTGTTAAACTAATGTTGCGAGTGTTGTATGTTGTTAAATGCCGTTTCACTGAGGAACTCTGAAAGAAAGTTTTTGTTTATTATTGGTGCTCATTGGTCGATAATTCGAGCCTGTGAGTTATTTGATCTCTCGCGTCCAGTTGAAACACACCCTCAGATTCATTTACTTTCACAATAATTTCTATCTTACTGGTTGGATATTTATGACTTTCCGCTGAAAAGTTTGCGAATAGGTATTTGACTCTCTTTTTTCATAATTTCAAAGTGATCTTTTATACTTTTCACTTCCTAACTTTGTACTGTTCTGATAGATGATACTGAATTGCAATTCTCTCATCAAACACTACCAACATCACATGAATAATAGTATGCAAAGTCGGTCTTGAATTTTAATTAAATTCTGTACACCTATATTGAATTCAACCCAACACTTTTCTCCTTTCTCTCGCACCTTTTCAATTTATAAGTGTCTTTGACCGGGGGCATGATCAAACCCTTCTCTCTCAGCATTTCTTGTCGCGCATAGTCAGTCTTTTGCTCTTATCCGATATCAAAATATATGGGGCTGGTGTCGTGCCTTCTGTATGCCGGAACATGAGGACAGATTTCGGAATTTGTTGACCGATCAAAGCTGTCATTCCGCACTCGCAGCGGTAGTCACCAGCCTAATTTTTCTTATTATCCTTGTTTGCTTTTATTTCAGGTCTTGTCGGTTTTGTTTGGAACTTTCTTCCTCCCAGCTACCCCATCTTTCCCAACTCCCGACTTTTTATTTACTTTTGAAACCGTTTTGTTTGAACATTTTCAACAGCTTACTTTCTTACCGCCGCCATTGGATTACTTTAAATATATGATAACATGAGTCTATAAAAATTTCAATTTTTTATTTTTTTAAAACTTTACTTTTTCATAATCTTCGGAAAAATGTTTTGGCATAAACCTGCATTAGATAAATAATTAATATCCTTACATAAATCATTTGAGTCAGCCTCAAGGTTAACACCCTCTTCCTGAATACTCTTCCAAAACAACATCATTAAGTACCAAATATTAGAAAAGTCTTTTCTCAAGTACAATTAGTTCTTTTTATCTGATTACAATCCAGTTTCATTACACTACCTGTGTCCAGTAGTGTCCATTAATAGAGCTGCCCTATCAGGACATATACACACACGACCACCAAAATCTGCTGATCATGATTAGTGTCTCGCGTAGGAGAAATGACTACAAGTGGTCAGACAGCGCGATCGGATACCAGTTAGAACCAAAGCGCTCACCACGCCGTCCGAGACTCCTCACGAAGGTCATTTCTCTATTCCCCCCTTTCTCCACTAAATAACAACAATGAGAGGAGGCTATCCTTCTTCTCATCCCGAACCTAAACCCTTTCCCTCCCTTCACTCCTCCTTACCTTCCCGCACATCCTTCCGCCTTCCACTTTCATCTCGCGCACATCCTCTACTCGATTATTGATTTTTTGCTTTTGACGTGTTACATTCCAATTACATAATCTTTTTGAGTATTGGACAGAGCTTCACATGATTTTTGTTTATTTCTTTCCTATCTGTATACAAAAAAAAATGAATTTGGGAGTTTAAACAAAATTCTTCCGCTTATGTTTTCAATGTTCACAACTCTTGTTGCCTCTTTTTATATGTGATTTTGGATCAGACTGGTATGAACCAAATTTTAAAAAATCTGTGTTATTCAAAAAATAGAAAGTGTTTGCAACAATATGAGATTATAATTTTCTTTGTTTTGGTTAAGATCAAAATTGTTTTTTGGTGTTGATAGATTTTTTTGAGACGGATGAGATATTGTGCTCAAAGTTTCAAAAATAATTGAATAAGAATGAAATGCATATTGTTTCCGTTGTTTTCAGATGAATTTTTTTGAAGTAGAAGAGAATCGACAGTAAACGTTTTTATTTGCTGCAGGGTTGGGAAATTCCAGGCCAGCCCGGCCCGGGGTGACCCGGATTTAAGAAAGGTGCACAATTTTTCAAATTTTTTTTGAAATTTCCATTGAAAAGTAGTCAACACGCTCGTATACTTCAGTTTTTATCGATGTTCCAAAACAATGTCCGAAATTCAGCCCGGCCCGTCCCGGCCCGGCCCGGAATTTCCCAACCCTGATTTGCTGCTTCTTCCACTAATTCTGTTGTGTTGTCAGTTTCATTTTGTCTCATTATCACTATCACCACTCCTCCCACGTTATCGTTAATCTCGTCGTCGTAAGACTAATTTCCGGGACAAAAACACCCAATAGCTTTTTTGTCCAATTACAATCGGTTTCCTCCGATTCTTGCTAATTCAATCTGTTACAAGATAATTCCTTGTAATCAAGTACAAACAATGGGCACCTAACAATCAGTGAATAATGGGAAAATCCGAACGGGGCCGAAAAGTGTTGAAAGTAGTATCTAGCGGACTGGTGACCTTGCGAATGAATTTCCTTCATTGCGTCAACCTCATTCCAATGTCTTTCTTTTTTCAATCAATCTTTTTTTTCCTACTCTACCCATTTCGACTATTTTTACATACACATATTGTTTTCACCCACCCCTAACGGAATCAATGGTTTTTTGCGGTCAGGTCTTTTCACTTTTCTGTACTTTGTCGGATACGTTTAACTCGTTTTTTGCTTTTTGCGCCACTTTGCATTCATTTTGTCATGGGAAGAGTTGACGCCCTGGGAAATGATGACGTTCGCCTTTTTGCTACGTGTTTTCGGGAAGAAGAAACATGACAAGTGTTTTTTTGTTTGGAAATAACTGTTGTTTCTCGAATTCCGTTATTAGTTTTCTGTTTACCAGAAGGAATGTTTATGAAATTTGAAGAAACATTTCCGGAAAGTTTTGAACTCCAGCTTTTGTTGTATTTTTTCATTTCTATTTTACTTCTTCTCATTTAGACATTTCTCCGTTTTCTCACTTTTTCATCTGGAAAACCACCACACCCACTCAGTTTCTCCTGGAATTTCATTTCATTCCACCTAGACATTCCATTTGTCTTCAATCTGTGTGTTAATTTCAATCCGTTTCTACAACTTCCGTGTTTCTAAGTTTTTCATTATCTATCTTTTCCAGAAAGACCCATAATCCGGATTTTCGTTGTTTCAATTCTCTTCCTAGTTTTGTTGTGTTCGGTACCGTTGCATTCAATTTTTACCTCTCATTTCCATATTCGCATACCTTTGTCATCACTTCCCATTTGTCATCTTCCTAGTTTCCCTTTTAATTTTTGTCCTGAAACGTCTGCTGTGTTCGAAAATTACAATACGCAATTTCCCAGACTGCCTTTTTCAAAATCCCTATTTTCACTCCTAATGTTTGTTGCCTGGGATTGATATCATACTCAGAAAATGCATTCAAATCACTTGTAATCTGTCAATTTATCAATCAAATGATGTCTTCATTTGATTATCCCAAATAACGAACTTTCGAACAAATGATATTTTTTTCCTAAAAACTGCTTTCTATAAGAAAAGACACAATTGCCCAGTTTGAAGGAGTGAGAGAATGGCAATACATATATAGAAGTGACTTTCGTTTTGATTCACAAAAATAAATCTTGTCAATGTGGGCAAGATTTTCTTCCGCATCCATTCACAGTGTACACAGATAATGCAGTCAGATATATACAAAAGATTGGTGGCAAATGAAGTTGTTGTCCTCAGTTCTTCAGTTTTCAACATTAATGTCAGTAGGATGCCGTTTATTCGGAATTTTCAGTTTTTCTGAGTAGTCTGATTTATTATGAAGTGAGTCTATTTTGTGTTTTCGTTTCCAAAAACTCAGGAATAATCAGTGAAGCGTAAACAATCTTTCTTGTATAGTTGTTCTCTATTTCACTTACCTATTATCCAGCACATGTTTTCTTTTTTTTTGTACACATAACCTTTTTTGCGTTTCTCAGAAATTATAATATTCTTTTTTCAATACTCGTGATTTTCAGGACATGACGGGTTGAACAATTGACAACATCCATTATAGACCAATCGTCAGAAGAACTCAGACTACATAAATGGCTTCACGTTACTGGGGTGACGAAAAACACCCGGACGCTATCTATGCTGTATATTTACGCAAGGTTCGATATGTGCCGCCGCAAGGATACGAAGGTGTTCCGGTATGTACATTTCTATTCAAAAAAAATACCACGACAAAACTTATTGCGCCTTATGTTGGTGGTGCCGGCATGTTAGGAAAAAGGGTTTGGCCAATAAAACGAAATTGGAATAGGAACGAATATGCTTTTGTGATCACAATCTCACATTTCGAAGTAGTCCAGATGGTTGTAAGATACATTTTCTCGACCCATTTCACGGGGTGAATTGTTCTTTTCTCCTGTCATATACCTATTCAGCTTCCGACCACATCTCCTTATTCACTGTCCACTTTTCTAATACATCTTGTGCTGTTTTCACAAACCTAACCTAATATTCTGCAATATGAGACTCAAGAAATCAAGCGTTTTTACGGTAACCGTTTCTATTTTTCTAAAGTTTTGTAAGATAATGATGGATAGGAAAAATAATGACTGCGACGATAAGGGGTAATTCGTTTTCATACAATTAATTGGACTAAAGGTTAGCGGGTTATTTCAATTATCACGTTTGCTGTTTGCAGTTGAACTTTTGTTCAATTTCATCGTGCCATTGAAAATTTCTCTCATCCCAGATATGAGGTTTCATATCATCATGTAAAACAATTTTGAAACATGGCAAAAAGTTTGTGGATCCCATCCCGGCCATACAAAAAACATTCGCAACACAACATAGTGACGAATATTTGACACGCGACATTGGCTCCATTTTTCGTTGCTCGGCTTACGAAACATGAACGTTTGGAGCAGTTTAAAACTACGATCCTACAGCTATGATATTGAGGATAAATGTTCAAGACTCGTGCATTATATCAATTCGGTAAGAAAACCGTTTTATAGGTATAGCATGTTCAAAAGGTCATCGAAGGTTTGTGATTGATAAGAAGTTCAAGACCAACCAATTAAATCGAAACCAAAAAAAGAAGAATTTATTGTTTTATTAGATGTTCTACAAAAAGTATTCGAGGGCAACTTACATTTAGACTGTTTTAAAACACGTAAATTTAATTGCCCAATGTGGTTTGACCTCTCAAGACACAGTCCTCTGATTGCATTGGTGTTCACTTATTGGAAAATACAAATAGTTCAGAGAAAAACTATTGAATACTTCAAACGCAATGCTGAAAGTGATGGAAAACATCGATTTCATTTATCAGACCTTGATTTTTGATAGTTCGAGCACCTGGTCTTATCGAGGTCTTTGTACTTGGGAGCTCTGACTCATTGCGCAATCAGTCACGGAGGGAACTGCCCACCGGAAGACCATCATTAGTTTTTTTTGTTGCACATCATTTTATAAAAAAAATCGTCAGTTTTTTATATTGTAAAATTAAAATTGAAAAAATCAGATGGAGATGCCCTCTCATTTCAA
Source organism: Caenorhabditis latens (assembly GCA_002259235.3). Classification (NCBI taxonomy): domain Eukaryota; kingdom Metazoa; phylum Nematoda; class Chromadorea; order Rhabditida; family Rhabditidae; genus Caenorhabditis; species Caenorhabditis latens. Next base: position 12,678,315 of record CM056097.1, on the reverse strand, counting down.
CTTTCGATCGTCCACCAAAGCGGCGCATTGTCTGCTTTTTGTCTTCCAACACCAAAAAATGTGTCTATCCTCATTACGTCTTGTTTTTGCTTTGCAATGGCAAAGCCTCATTTTCTCTCTCTTCATTTCTTTCTCTCTTTTCCGCTTGAATACGATCCATCTTATCACTTTCTATTTGCCATTTTGATATGGAATGAGAAGGAGGCAGAAGAAGGGTGAGGTAGAGATTGTAACGTTTACAGCAGACGTCAGACGTTAGAAAAAAGGTGGCCGGGTGACGCGTACTTCTAACTATTTTCTCCTCGAGGTCTTCCTTTAGTCATTTTCCATTCTGGGCCCCCGTCCGACGTTGGCCGCCAATAGTAAATCTCATCGGTTTCATTTCGGAAAAAGGAATTGACGGAGGAGGAAAAAGTGAAACGAAGCGACAGCTAGACCCTCACAATAACCTCTTTGGAAGAATCGGCCCTCACTCTCATAAAGCCCTTCTCTTCAAATCTGAACAGTTAGAATAACAAATACCATGACGACACGTACTTTTGCCCGCTTTTTATCTACTGCCGGTTATTCACCGTCTGCCAAGATGCGCTCCTCTTCTATTCAGCAACTCTATATTATCATGACGGTAAGTACGTTATTCTTTTCCGTTTTTTTCCTGTCTGCTTCTGATAGTAGAAGAAAAATCCAGTTTCTTTCTCGGTTGACAATCAAAATATACATAACCCATAGCACATCTGCTGGTGTGTTCTATAAAATACACAGCTGTGATTTCAAATCCTTTGGTGCCAGATACTTAGTACCAGGTGGGTAATTCAGTCATGCTTTCATCTCAATAAAATTCATAGCATCAAATTTTTCATCTCTATTTCACATTTCATTCAGCTTTGCGGCGAGTGCGAAAATAGCGAACAGCTGTCTTTAGGGATTACTGGTTTTACTGCCTGTTGACCTAAATCTCAATGCACTTTTACCACCCATGTGTTATACTTCTTTTTTTCTCGGAATCCTTTTTGAAATTCAAAATTCCGAATTTTGCATTCTAGAGCAGAATTGAGTGACAATGTGGTGGCGACGTAGCATATGTTTTGACTTTAGCTCAACCACTCTACTACAATTTCTGTCTTGTTCACTTTGTTCCTCTTTCTCCTTCCACTTTTTCATTGTCATTTAGCTGAACTCAATCATCTGTCACTATCGATAAAGATAAAACAAGGACCCTCACTAATTCTTTTTATTCTTGTCGATACCGCCATTTAACCACCACTACAAAACCACACCTAGCTAAAACCAATGAAACGTTTCTTTTCTAACACAAAAAATAATGTTCGTCGTCAGAAGAAAAGTGAGATTGACGTTCCAACAGGTTTGTTGAAAACTTTCATCCATATACACATCATTAGACTGTTCCATGATCTGATCCTCTCATATTTATGTGTTCAAATGATATTCACGCGGAATAACTGTTTCAAGAAACAGAAACACATTCATAGAAACGTTACAAATGTGTTTCGACAAATGAAGAAGGAGACAAAGGAATCGAAATTACATGAAGAAGCATAGTGTCTGCTTTTCTACGAGCAAAACATATATTCTATTAATTCTCATTTCAATTCTTGATGTGTAGATTGGAAACATTTGTTCCATCAATCAACATCTCAGAATTTCTGATTAAGATTGATTGCTGGTCCCCCACTTCATAAGATCTGAAACAAATTTACTTCATAGGGTCATTAAAATCTTTTATTTTGAATTTTTGCGGTGTCGTGAGCAAAAAACAACTCACACTTACACAAACTCGGGCATGTCCGGAAAAATGCATAATTGCCAACATTTATATCTTCTTCAATGTTTTCACGTTTCTCAAAATATGATTTTTTCATTTCATTCTACTTATTTCTTCTTCGCAATACAATACTCCAAATATGAGGCTGTTGACATGTTGTTGTATTCCAACTTCGGTAAGCAGATTGCAGATTAGTATGTAACAAAAAAATAGGCGTTTTCTCTAATACCACGCTATTATGTACATACGTTTCTATTTTCTCGAAAAAAAACCTTCTGTACATAAAAGGTACGACCTTTCTTTCTTCCTTCATCACTTCGTACACTATATTTTCTGCTCATGTTTATTCGCTGTCTTTTTTGCGTGTGCTCTATTACACGGCAAGATGACTCAAACCGCCTCTCAATTTCTTCTCGCCCTGGCACCAAGAACTCTTTTCTTTCATTTTCCGGACAACACATGTTCGCCTTCACTTTTTTTGTCTTGTTCCCTTTGCCCTTCTCATTCGACGACTCGAGTTTATTGGAGAAGAAATCTTGTTTGCACTTCCACCCGTCGATTGCCATTAGTGCCGGCGACAAGTTGCCGAAACTTCTTTTGGCCAGAAAGTTGAAACTTTTGCTTCAATAAGCGGATTATTGGAAATGAAGACGCGCGAATATTTCCGTGACGATCGCGCACCCAACATTCAATAGTCTCCTTCATTTCGCTTCCAAAAAAAGACCCAAAAATTTCCATCGATTGTTTTTCTCACAGAACAATTCCGGTCATTAGTGCCGCTGATTTATATCATTTCTTCCGTTTCTGCACCTAGCAATGTGCTTTTTCCCATCGTGAAATTTCAACTATCTTCAGCTATCTGTACATGATACCAAATGCAATACTTCACATTTGACAAACTTACTAGAAACTTCTCCAGACTACCGGTTAGTAATCAAACAATGGTAATAGAAACTGGGAAACTGTCATAGTTAAGAGTGGATAAATTTATATATAGATCCATTTTGCCTCAAAATTCATTTTCACTATGATTCTATTACAGAGGTATCGAGCAATCGACCCGGATCGACCTAAAACTGAAAGCACTGAAATGTCAGGTGCAGACCATTTGGAATGGGAATCTGTCAAAGAGAAGTTGATCAAAGCTGGAACCGTCGAACGGCTTGTGGTAATTACTGTCACAATTGTTACGTAATACGATAATTTGTGTATTGCAGGAATGTTTGGTTGGCAGTGATGACATGATGGATTCGCGACATTTCAATGTGTTTTTTGCAACCTACCGGGCGTTTACCGATTCCGCAATAGTCTTAGACTGGTTAGTTTGCTATTTGGCGAATGGATCAGAATACATCAATTTTCAGTTTACTGAGGAGGTACGAAGCACTGGAGAATGAAGTGAATGGAAGCACATCTGCACTGCTAGTTCAAAAGTGAGTCTATTCTTTTTGTCTGGTATATAAACAATGTGGAAATCTTTCCAGTTCAATCAGACAAATTGTGATGTGTTGGCTTGAAACGTATCCAGAAGATTTCTACGATGCTGATAAAGAATTTGCAATGCTATCCAGTTTACTCGATTTCGGAGGGCGCAACAAGCTAACCGAACTACGAGCAAAAGCTCGAAAACAGCGAGAAGTATTCAAAAGAATCTATGATGAAGGTGGTATGCAGGCAGCTCTTCCATCACTTGGCCAATATGTTGCTGACATGGGATTTGATCCATCAGACTACCCGAATAATATCAAAGAGCGAGTGAAAATGTTTGATGTCGGAAAAGAGAACTGCGTGCAAATTGCCGAACAACTGACGTTCTGGGATGCGGTTAGTTTAAATGACTCATCATCATTGCACTATTTCTTGTGATCTTGCGTTTTGCAGGCTCTCTTCAAAGAATTATTGATACATCAATGTCAGGGATGCGTTTGGTCAAAAAGGAGAACGGCTGGAGAGCGTGTCTACACTGTGAAAGCAACAATTGAACAGTTCAATTCAGTGTCTCAAAGAGTTATGACAAGTATTGTGCTTCCGGATTGTCGGCCGGAGTATCGGGCGAAAATTATAAGTAAATGGATAGATATCGCAAGAGAGTTGAGAGCTCTTAAAAACTTCTCATCCCTCAAAGCAGTCTTGTCAAGTCTACAATCTGAACCTGTGCATCGCTTGAAAAACGCATGGAGTTTTGTGCCAAAGTAAGTGTTTTTGACTTTTGTCATACAATTCCTATCAAAAATTGACAAAAATTAATGTTTTCAAATTTAGTCGTTCCATCTCCCAGTTCCGAGAGCTATCGTCGATCTATGAGACAGATGAAGATGGCGATCAAGGAAATGCTAGAAAGATTTTGGAACAAGAAGGAACTGCTAAGAGCTCTCCACTTCGTCGACCACAACTGATTCAAAACTGTCGAAGGACGAAAAGCGACGTTAATCTGGCAGAATGTCAAGGAACTGTTCCATATCTTGGAAACTTCTTGACGGATTTGGCTATGGTGGACGAGAGTACCCCGGATTATACTCCTGGTATGTTTTTTATTTTATTGAATTAAAATATGGTGTCAAATATACACGGTTTTAGAAAATTTGATCAACTTTGAAAAACGAAGGAAGGAATTCGAGGTTCTCGCCAAGCTACGACTGTTCCAATCAGCTGCACGTGCCTATAACATCCCGATGGATCGAATGTTCTGCGCCTGGTTCTTTTTCTTACCGTGTCTCGATGAAAACGAATGTTTCAATCGATCACTAGAAATTGAGAAACCACCAATTCATTCCACACCTGATCTGTCTTCCTCGAGGATTAACAGTAGCTTGCTGAGCAACGGATCGCAGAGTACACCTGTGAAGAAGTGAGTTTTTAATTCTAAATGCTGGTTATCATTACTGGAATAACGTTTTTCAGCTCAACACTATCGAGATTATTCAATTCATCGAGAACCAGTGAAGATAGTGGTAGCCACAATGGAACAAACGGTACATGGCATCAACACTCTCATTCATACTCGTCGTCGACCAATTCTCAAATTCCGTCTATCAACACTGGAAGTTCGTTGAATATCTCGGATAACGGTGGTGCCCAACACTCCCGTGACAGTGGATTGCAGTGTGAAGACTGGATAGATGGAAGATTGGATGGTGGACCACCTGGACCTGTACCACTATCTGGAACGTCGACCATACCGAGAGGTACTAACACAAATACGCCTTCAAGCGCAAATGTTTCATGGACAGGTGGCAGCGAATTCACGCCTTCATCGTTGTTCCCGTACAGCCATAACAGGAGTAAAAGCGGCGAATCTTCATTGCAAGAGGTGAATACATCGATTTCAACGAGAGTTAGTGTGGATGGAGCAGTGAGTGTCTAAAGAAAATTAATACGAAAATTTACCTATCCATTTTAACGGGAGCTGTGTTTTTACATTGAAGAAAAGAATTTTCGGAAACATAAATACGGAAATAATGTTTCTCCGTAAATCGACACATGGCTGTGGAGAGAATGTTCGGCCACTGGCCGAACTTTTCTGTGCGTACGCATGAGTCATATAGAATCGAGTGGGCAAAGAAAAGAAAAAACAATAATAATCTGATTAATTAATTTCAGAGTGGTACTCAATCCTTATCGCGAAGTGCAACTCCAATCCGTACCCGATTAGCAGAAGTATTCGATTCAAAAGTGTTCTCTCACCAAAAGAAAGGAAGTGATGCTTCCAGTTGCTCATCTTCTTCATCTCTATCAGCAAACGGCAATTCTCAAGCACAAAATTCATTTTATTTGGCAAGAGTTGGTTTGGACGATGATCTTCAGAATACTGATGGTGCTAATTATAAATGTATAAAAGTAAGTTTATTACATCAAGACAAGTGGTTCGAATTAAATTGTTTGTTTCAGATCGAAAATGGAGATAGAATGCCGCAGTTAATAGCTCGAGCATTAGAAAAACATTTGATAGAAGATGAAAAGAACAAATATCTGCTTGTTCAACTCCTGCCTCGTGGTGGGGAATTTGTGTTACCGGAGAATTGCAATCCGTTTTATGCAATGGCTCCAGATCCAACATCGCCGATGCTAAATTTATTGTTAAGGTATGGAAATGAAATTTGTTATATTAATTGTATCAAAGCTATTTGCAGGAAACGAGACAGCAACGGGACCATCGAAGGTGGCGTCTCACCACAATTAGGACCATCGGCCAAAAAATTGAATCGCATGAAGCGAACAAATCTATTGCGATGGAGCAGTGGCTACTTGTAAAGCTCAGTCATACTCTACCGGTTATTATTGTCTATTTAAAAATCAATATTTATCTGAAAACCATATTTCACGTCTCCTTATCTTTCTTCCAAACGGGTATTTCAATCTAAAAGGCACTATGTCTCTGCTTTCTACGCGCTCTGTTCATAATTGTTTTATTCTCTCTGTGATTTTTATGTGCTCTCCCCTCCCGAGTTACAGATTCAAATTTCTATGCCTTATTTTGTGTTCAAACAATTGCTCCAAGTTGATGATTATTACAATTCGAAATGCAGGTGGTGTCATGTCAATTTACTTAACCGGAATCAAGTTTTATACTGATTAGTGTTTTTTTCATTGTCTTAAGTATTGCTCATACCAGAAAATAAATTAGTTTTTCATAAATTTAATATTTTCATGCTATTTTCAGAATTCAGGTGTAATTTTCTCATTCTGGAACTTGTTTCAGAGCAGTTGACTGAAAGTGGTGCACCCTCTGAAAGATTCATAGCAATTTCTTTTACGCTTGTTTAGAATGTTTTCCTGCCAAGAAAACCATTTAGAAATGCCCGAATGTTGTGCTGTCGGTCTCTGTTCTGGCCAGTCGGTCCATCGTGTTTACCGCCGAAGACATTCGACCTGATATCTTATTTGCACAACGACCGCACCTTTCCTTTTCCTTTTCCCTCCCCAATTTTTTGCCCACATGGTTACCTATTGTGCTGCACCTAGCCTCCATTCGTTGCCTCCTCAGTCGGCGGATTCAATATGTCTTCAGATTTTATGCGCGTTCTTCAAAAACGGGAAATCAACTGGTGTGAAGGTGGACATGGTGAGCTTTTATTTCATTTTTTTTGTTGATCTGACGTGTCAGCTTGAAAAACAAAAAAAAACACGGATAAATTCAATGATTCGCTTTTTTGGCGTTTATCGCAACAATAATATATTTTTATCTGAAATTTTTCTCATTCTAGTGACGCACGCAGAACTTTCTTGATGTTTCTTTTCAAGAACTGTTTGTAAATAGAACAATGTTTCTCGGCACATTCTTGCACCTATAGAGGTATCACATGACATTTAAAAGCAGAAAACCGATAGAATGCCTCCAAGAACACTTTCTACATTCTTTGAAGATGGTTTTCTGAAAAAGTATAGACTTTTTGCGGTATTCCCTCAATAACATTAATTTTCTGACAACAACTCAAATAATATAATTTCTAGGAATTTGCCATGTTATACTTCTTTAATGTTTTCTGATGCACCTTTCTTTCAATTTGATGATACTATCAGTTCTATATAGGTTGGCATTACTGAAAACAATTGTGTTTACCATAAAGATAAAGAAAGTGTGGGCGAACGCGGAAGTCAGAATTAACCTGCAAAAAAGAATCAAATGATGACTGTTTTCAGGTTACCCAGCGTCTTGTCCGGGACCGAGTGATCCACCACACTACAAATATTGTTGCTCATTCCCGTATTTAGGAGGGTCTTACAAGCCATCCTGTTGCATTTTTCCAATGAATGAAGGCGTTCTTTTCTTCTGTTGCATTGCCTGGATCGTACTATTTACACGTGAGTTATTTCATTATAAAATGTATCAAAAATCGAGTTGATAAGAATTTATATTAAGAACCCAAAATGCTGCATTTCAAACTTTTTTTATGAACGGTTTTCTGGTATTTAAACAATCAGAAAATATGCACTCGCGATATAACTGAATCAAAATGTAAAATTTTCATTTTGGGCTATGGTTTTAATGTAATTTATAAAAATTTAGTCCACTGTTTATTTATCAAAGGTTTCAAGGCATTTATCTAGATGTTTTCAGTATTCATCGGGCTGTATTGCTGGTGTTGGCCTACAAGCAGGTTGAATCAAAAACGAAGACGTACTGCTCCCCCTCCAATAATCTCTCAAGATGAAATGTTCCCGCGAAGGAACTCGTACAAAAGCAGTATTCCCTTTGATTAAATTAAAATGTATTATTTCCCATTGAACACACCACTTTTTCTCATATCTACCATAACCAATTTTCTTAATAAAAGTTCTTACAAATATTGAGATTGCATGACGAGAGTTGTCGGTGTCCTTTGAAGTTGTTCTCGAGAAATTATGAAAAAATGAAAAAGCGCGTCATCGTCTTAGCAGCCGTCAAACGCGGCAAATTACCGCACATCTGTGTGACACTGCAAATAAAACTAACAAGTTGAGGCACTTGTCGTCGGAAACATATAGAGAAGAGGATTCTCGATTGCCGTAAATGGATTACACCAGTGTACATATCACAAAGAGGACGCCGGCAATAACATCGACCCTGGGATAATTCGATCTACTAACAGGGCAGATGTGCCCCCAGGAATAGAGAGAGCGATAGCTCATCCTACCTAGTACCAAATTGAAAAGTTGTTGTGGGACCACTTTGGGAATGGAATAAATGAAGAGTTTAGAAATAAATGTTGGCTCTCTGTTGAAATGTGAATCTACTTTGATCGCTTTAGATTCTGAAAATACTGTAATAACAAAATGAGTTTTTTCAAAATGAAGTTTTTCCAACAGAAAGGTTTCAAAACCACCGATGACTATTCCTTAAAAGTCATGAACTACAATGTGAAAAAAGTTTCGAACCAGTCATTAATGTTAATTCCTACTTACGTTATCCATCAAGATTTAAAAAAAAATCTTGACTCCCTTCGCTGAACCCTCTTGAATTTAGTAAAATGACACATCCAAAACCAGATGAGTGCGTTAAGTTGCAATCATAACGGAGCTCATTCATCCTCAGACACACCATCTCTCTCAATTTCAATAATCTAATAAGGAAACGGCGATCCTTTGTTCTTAGCCCTCCTGCTCGCAGACTGCAGGGGTCATCCGTGATGCTTGTACCCCCTTATTACTGTAGATTGCTTTCTCAAATTCGGACAAACAAAACAAAGTGGATAACAAGTTGATGTAGTTTCTACTGTTATTACATTTGTAATTGTATCATCAGAAATCTTCAAAACATTTGCACCACACATATCATTTTTGGAAGCTAAGATCAGAAGTTAATGATAACTTTGGAAGAAAGAACTCAGAAAGTTGCGACAAGAAAATGACTCTTTTCACTTTACATTGAACTTTTTGTAGTCGTGCAGATTTCTAATATGAAGTCAAAAGTAATTAGTTTTTTAGAACAAGTCAACACAGATGTTCCAGTTTATAGTGTTTTTCCCTTTTCTCTAAAACCTCCGTTGGGGGTGGTAAAGAAGTATATAGCCATTAGAACTCACACATATATATTTTGACAGATGTTACCGTGTTCTTCGGTACCTTTCAACATTAGAATGCACTACACACCAATTTCCATATATGATCCGCGCATTATGGTTTACAACTCTTTCCTATTCTGCTCCTTTTCTTATTCGTAAGACTAAAAACCGTTGATGTTTTGGTTTATGAAGCCTAGTGAGGAAATTTGTGATTGTCGGCGTGTGCTGCTGCCACCTCATTAACTCCTTGATATACTCTTGAGGTGCTTGTTGCCACTTGATTACCTTCATAAGTGTTGGCATTGAAAGCAGGGAAGATGGCTCAAATGTTACATTGAAAACCATTTGTCATAAGATTGAGAATTTTGCTGCTACCGTCGAAAAAGAATAAAACTTGACCAACTTTTTTGTGTTGACTCACTATCGACGCAGAGTGACCAACTTTTTGGAACTTTTTCAATGTTAAATTTTTAAAGTTTGCTCAATGACCTACAATGTTAGATACTGGTGTCATCATTCTTGCACTTTTCAAATTAGACAACGTTAAAAAGCTTCCGACAGTTACTTCAACGAAGTTCTGTTCAAAAAGACCGACAAAGTCAGCGTAACTCAGCTCCGCCCCCTTCACTTGACCTTTTTCATTTTTTCTTCTTCGTTCTTTTCATTGAGATAATTTTTTCTATATCCTTCCAAAATCAGTTGCTTTTCTCCACTACGAATGGAAAATTATACTGTTGACAGTTGTTATTAGAATGTCAATGAGTTGTCTATACCTATCGTTTTCTCATTTTCCAAATACAACTATTGTATTTCGTGGATATACTCTATACGTATTTTTTGTTTAATGTTTCTTTTCCAACAATGATTTCCGGACACTTACTTAGCTGAACTTTGATTCCCAACACTATCTAAAAACGGAATTCCTCAATCTTATTTTTGTTCTTCCAGCTCACTTAAATTGCCAACAGTAATCAGATTGAAGACACCAAACCTAGAAAAGAAGGGTCTGGTCCTACTATTTCCATCAAAGGCAAAAGTTGAAAACAAGTGGGCGTGTCTTGGTGGGACGCGTCGATTGGTTGTCCCAAGTGCTGAGCTGGTGCCTCTCTGATCTTCGTCTTGTGGGAGGAGCTTGAAGTGGCAGGGGTCAAGACTGGAAGAAGTCATTTGATATTCGAACAAGTCGTTCGACAACAGTCAAGCTGGTGTCTGCATTGGTTGATATTTCGAAAATGAGTGACGAGGATGAGCCGCTCAACTTCTCCACATCAAAAACTACAGGTAACATCATCGTTTCATTTTTGGGTTTTCCGTTTCAATTTCCGTTTAGTCTAGCACATCCAGACTGATTTAACTTTTACTCTACTCGTAAGGTATTCCTCTATCCGTTTTTCCAATTATCATTTTTTTCTAAATATTGACGTAGCCGTTTCCGTACGCTAAAGTTATATATTCTTGCTTTCTCCTTTCTCATTTGACATTTTCTCTTCTCATCATTATTGGTTGGTGTGCCGACGATACTTATTGTTGTGCTTCTGACAGGAAATTATGCATCGTTGAATCAAATGCACATGACACCTTTCCTGTCTCTGTTTTTGAGTCGAGCCAATAGATCGAGAATGAGAATTAGAATTAGATAGACGGTTTATTACGATTTTCAGAAGACGTCAAAGAAGGTATTCTCGGAGTTCGGTCGATATTCAACACGCCACTTCTGTTTCCGCCACCAATGTTCAACGCAGGTAAGCCCAATCTGGTTTGAAACGTATTTTCTTGTAATTTTTCACTTTTGAATTAGCTTTGGCAACGTTTTAAAGCCAGAAAAGTATCTATTCCTATGTATACAAATTCTGTTTAGGTGTAATTTCTCCACATATCGCTGCAGCTCTTGCCATGTCATTCAACCAACAAAGAATGAATGCTAGTGTATCTCCACCACTCGACCACACAACTATCAGTGTGAATAGTTTCCCATCAATGGGATCAGTAAAGACCGACAGCCCTCCAACTTCATCTTCTCCAACTTTATGTTGTGCAGTCTGCGGAGACGTTAGCAGTGGGAAACATTATGGTAGCACTTTCTTTCTCTTTCTATCCTTGCATAGAAATGTTTTTTCAATTTTAGGAATACTTGCTTGCAACGGTTGTTCGGGTTTTTTCAAGCGGTCAGTCAGAAGAAGACTTATTTACCGATGCCAAGCTGGTACTGGGAACTGTATTGTCGATAAGGCTCATCGTAATCAATGTCAAGCGTGTCGTCTCAAGAAATGTCTCAACAAGGGAATGAACAAAGATGGTATCAGACCCTCGACGGAATATGATAGTTTTCTCAACTTTTCAGCTGTTCAAAATGAACGACAACCAAGAAATACTGCAACGATCCGACCCGCGTTAGATATGGATCCACAGAATTTCTTCAGAGAGTACGCAGGTGCTGTTTCAGCAATAATGGGACACTCTACCATGATTAAGAGAGAAGATTCTCCATCTAGTGCAAGTGACGGGAAGACTGAAGATGAAAAGGTAAATAACTAGAAGTATTGACCTCTCATATAGATTTTTAGTGCTTACAGAAGGATAGTCTTCAAGAATCAGCAATGTCTCATCTGGAAAGTGTATTAAAATGGGCACAACAGTTCAGACTCTTCGCAGTGCTCTCTGATGCTGAGAAGGTGTGTTTTGATAGATGAAAACATAAATAATTGTTCATGTTTTCAGCGTCAAATCATTCTGACACAGTGGCCACGTCTCTTGTGTATTGCATTGTGTGAGCAGTTGGATGATACTACTTTGGACGAGCACCTCACCAGTATCATGCTCAAATTCCGACGTTTAGACGTTTCGCCAGCGGAATTCAATTGCATGAAAGCGATCACCATCTTCATGAAACGTGAGTTGAGCGGTGAAGAGCGGGATGGAGCAACGGGGCAAGCATCATTACCGTATACCCCCATTTTCTCCAAAAGAGGAGCACGCCTTGTTGCTGCCGTCGCTTCTGTTGGCCGGAGCGTGATGGGTTTCGGCAATTGTGTTATCCTCTCGCCTGGTCTTTTCTACCAAAAGCAGATATGTGATACAACGGCATGCCATTAACTCTTTACCCGCCTGTGTCCCCAGAGGCTAGTCTGCGTATCCCAAACAAAGATACTCCATAAGGTTCACGGCGCGAAAAGGTAATTTAGGAGAAGGAGTTGGCCATCCCTTTGCTTATTTGCTTCAATCCTGAAAAGGAATGAGTAACTTCCGAATTTGATACTCTATGTACACTTTGGTGGAATCCATGGGTCAAATGCAAAAATGGATCGGTTTCACAAACATTCGAAAAAAGAGATTTGAGTTGCTCTATTACTTTTGAAACTCAATAAGTTTGTCATAAAGGAAGTGAAAGTTGAACAGATTGCGCATTTTCAATATGAGAAACAATAGAGTTTATATTTCAACACAATATAAAACATGTAGAACTCTAGGGATGGGATAAAACCAAAGAGAGCGTTTTCAGAAGATTTTTAAAATTTATAGCAGAAGAAATCTTGAACTGTTCTTACATTGAATGATAAACTGATATTTATTTTGATCCTCGGCTCCTCAAATTGTCAATATTTGGGAACAGATAAGAGAACAACAAAAATCATAGTCACCACACAGTTCGAAGCAGTCACAATTCAAAACTCCAACCACACGTCAAACAAAAGTAATTTTTCAGCCAATGAAGAGTCTCACTACCAATTCGAAGACCAACTCGATCAATGCATCTGTCTCCTCCAACAATGTTGCCAGAAACTTGATTCTTCTCCATCTCGTTTTGGAAAGCTTCTGCTCCTTCTTTCTGAGATCCATTTCTATCAAACCGGCTATTTGGAATCACTTCTCGATACTAAAATCTCTTATCTTGTGACCCGTTTCTTATAACTTTTTCTTCAAAGCTTTTTTCACAATTGTCTTCTTTTTACTTCACCTCACGATTCTTTTTCAAAACATTTATCAGTGTGACTTTACTTTTCTGACAGCTTTTTTCATTCATATCTGCTCTGTCAGATTAATTTCAGAACTTATAATTTTGTTCTCTGTCAAATACTTTTCATGTTTTTGACTTGCATTTTCTTACAAGTTTTTTTTTATCTGGTTAACCAAATTTTTTGCATGATAAACATTTCAATTGAGTAATTCAAATTTCATTCATGAATACTTTTTTTAATATTAGACACTGAAACTGTCTCAAAATGCAAAACTAAAACTTCTAAACGAGTCAAAATATTTCACACTGTGTCAGGAATAAATTCATGAAGAACATATCTGATCGAATAATTGAAAAAATAGCTTCAGATGCAGAAAATCAGACCGTCACTCAGTCTTGCCACCTTCACTGCAACTTTCTTCAACATCAACCTTTGATATAACTAGAAATGAAGAAACAGAAGGAAGAGAGCACTGCAAAAACTGAAGGGGGACCAGATTTGATGTTTCTCAGATTTCACTCTAGGATATGTGAGAAAACGGATGAAACATCCAAATGCGCAAGCACTCTCGTTTTTTCCTCTTCAAATCTATTGCGATTTCAGTTTATATTCGTTTTGAGACAGTCGTATTTTTTATAATAATATGTTGAGTTGCGCGTAAAGCTTTGTTTCAGATCACGTTTCTGGCTGATCAAAAATTTTGGCTTGTTAAACTGTGACTTTCAAAACGCTGAAACACCGAGAATGTGGAAAGCAGATGTGTGTGATCTTTTTACTGTTGTTATGTATTCAGGGTACTACAACCGTCTTCCAAAATGTTGACCGATTCACATTCGAGTGGGGATAGTTACTGAGAATGTTATCAATGTTTTGTTGGTTACAAAAGCGACGATTCGTGTGCATCTTCCACATTTTTTCACAATTTTGCTGGAAAGTACAAGATAAATAGTATTCGACTAGCAACTCAAGTAATTGAAATTATGGGCTTTTCCACATACTTATTTTATTGAGGTACAACAAGTCTCAACAACATCTATCAGGAATTCTTTTGATTTAAGAAAAGTGTTCCAGTTAATGTAGGATTTCAACTTTACCATTTTGATTGTCAGAACTTATTCAATCTGAAACAAGCTAGCGGTTTTGTAAATACGAATTTGTGTCAAAGATTAATATTGCAGTTGTACGCATTACAAAGCAACTTCTTTCATTTATTAAACTGCACTTCTTATTATAACTTTCTCCTGGTTGCCCTGTACTTCAGCTCCCCTGGTATTGGTTATTTTCCACAAATACACCTCCTGGTACAAAAACTGTTGATCTATTGTCGCGAGCAATACGTACCGTGAGAACTATCTTCTAGGTAACAATGAACCTCTTTGTATCTTTATGAATATTCAATCAGAGTGTTCCTGTTCTACAATTTTTATTGTCACTGTGAGCTGGCTTTTCTTCGTCCCAATCTTTTCGTTTTATTTATATATTTTTTGGAGACGAAAACAAGCTCTATTTATTCTTCCCAGTATTAAAACGTCATTTTGTCCAAAGAGAAACACAAGAATCGTGAGATGTCTCTGTCAGATCCTGTTTTCTTGACGAATCCCCCACTTTGTCTTGCGGCATTTTGTGAAATACATGTAGAAAAGGCATACATATTCAACATATTCCTGATGTTTCTGAAAAAAAGAGCAGATGCTTCAAAATGTCAACTAGTTTGATTGGAATTCCCTCGCTTAGTGATGGACACTTCTTGAAAAAAGACAGAGTGCTGCATCCTTTTCCCTTTCTTTTTTTTGTTGGGGTCTAATGTCAAATATAGACATGAATATGATAAAACGAGTGGTTTTGTGTGTAGTTGTCCATCAAAGTTTGAGCAAAACATGTCACCTCGTCCGATGCACATCGGAGTGTGTTGGTGTCACATGAAATTCTGGAAATACATATCAAGCTATTCTATCCGGACCCCTCTTTTTATTCTCGACGGAGAGCACTTGAAGAAGGCAATCTTCAGAAAATAATTCGGAGGCAATTTTGCGTGGACGTATCACTTGTCACATCGCATATGCTTCTCTTGATGTCTCGCTGCGCATCCCTCAAATTCTTATTCTCCTGATTTTTGACGTCGAGCTCGTCCTGTATTTTCTATTCCTTGTGAATCGAAAAACATTTTGAGATGCATGAGAATTTTGAATCCAGAAATGTATGTTTTCAGTTTTCGAAAACATTTCAAAATCTCAATTTTGTTTTTTTTCTTATCTTCCCACATATTTTCCTATTCTTTTCTTTTTCTTTATTTGAATGGCTGATGGGAATTCTAAAACAAAACGTGAGAAATAAACACTGAGGAATAAAGCAAAAAGGAGTTGCCTGCTGCTGGAATCGAACCAGCGTCGCCACGGCCACAACGTGGAGTACTAACCACTATACTAAGCAGGCCGAGAGAGAAACGAGTAGACGGCAAATAAATACCTACTGGTGACAGCTGGATGATGAGGGAGTAGGGGAAGATGGAGAGTGTAAGAGGCAGTAAGAGAGGCTGGGTCGAAATGTTTGAAAAATACTTCTACAATAGGTTAAAAAATATTCCTCTTGAAAAACTTGGATTAAACTATCAAAAAGTATTACCAAGCTTTCCATCTGAACAGCTTTCCGTCAAATCTAAAATGTAAAACGATTTTTTGAACTTTTTGAATTCAAACTCCCCTTATTCCATTATTTTAAGTGAAACTGAATTCGGCTGGTTCTGTAAAAACCAAAACTTCATTCCGAGATTTTCAAACAAAATCGTATTCCGAATCTTCTTGAAAATGTCTGAAAAACCTCAACTCAATTTCCTAAAGTGCACGTAGTTTTTCAAGTTTCTTAATTTCCTTTTCTCAAAATCAATCTTCATTTCAATCGAAGTTCTGCTCCTCTTTTTTCTTCATGACGTCGACCACACAAGAATCATGAAAGTTGACGCTACCGCCTCCTAATTTCATTATGTACCTCTTCTTCTCCTTTTCTCGGACCTTCACAAAATATTCGTAATGCGTGTCTGATCTTCCACGCCGCCTCCCTAAATTGAATTACCTTCCATGGAAAATTGAAGCATCTCGTGTTGTGAGTGACGGAAAAATGAGAAAAGGAAGGCACTATTTCGCTTTTAATTTTTCTATTTTTTCCACTTTTTTATCTGCTTGTTCTCAAGCTATATCACCGTAATATAACCATATGAGGCTCAGTTCTGTTTTTTCGATATATATCTTTCCAATTTTTCCCAATTTTCCCTGTTGTTTTCAGGTCAAGTCATCTTTGAAATAGGAGAACTTTAACCTAGAAAACACTGGCTGGGCCACAATAGAATTCTGACATTTTCCTGGTTCTTCTAATTGTATCCGCCAAAAAAGGAGGAAAGTTGTCTAAAAAGATGAGAAGGTGCGAGAGGAGCAGAGAATGTTCAACTTGTTCGACGACGTAGTATATCTGCTGAGCACATCACTTAGTTGACGAGAGCCTCTCTCGCGTCAATTTGATTACCATCTCCTAACTGAACAACCAACAACACAACTACGATTTGCTTTTCTTTCTCTTTTCCTTTCACATTTTGGCCCCGTTGTCAAAAGGTATGCCTTTTCAAAATTACCCATCATTTAGTTGGTTTCTTTCGTTTTGTTTATGGTTTTGTCAGTTTTTAACTAGCGTTATGATGAAGACTGTAATCAGATATATTGCAACTAATTAGTGGTTCAGTACCATTCGGAGAGTGTGTCATAAACAAAGTTGTTTTCTAAGATTGTTGCGAAAACGATAATCGTTTCTCTCGTCATACTGTATACATAAACTGTTTTGCTCTCAGAAAATAATACAGTAACTGCCAACACGCTCAGAGCGAATGACTGAAATGTAACTGCTCTGTTCTAGTTGAACGTGAACTACGTTATTTCCAAAGTGAAGCGAATGCTTCCAACTTCAAGTGCGATAGGAATTACTTTGTTGTTCTTGGTCTGCTACTATGGTGTCAGGTTGTTTAGTGAAAACGCTCAAAAAGTTTTGTTCAATTCACATGGAATGTACTTTTGCTGCCCCCACTAAAGTACCAACTTTTTTTGCTTATACGATGAGTTTCCCCAAGACAAGATGACCCATAAAGGGTTTTTCTGTGACGTGACCTCGTTTTTGAAAAATTGAGATTTTTCAAAAAAACAATTTTTTCGAAATTTTTTTTCATTAATTTTTTCATTATTTTCCCAGTTTATTCAGAAAAATGGCTTTGCATATGTTTGTAGCTAATGTTATGCAGTTTTTAACAAAAATATAAAACTTATAAAAAAATAAGTTTTTGGTCCTGAAAAAGGTAAAAATGTGACACCCTCCAAAAAAAAAAATTTTTGTCAAGGATTGCAGAGGTACCATACATGTAGTAAAAAATTGTAACTTACGAGGGTCATTTTTTTATATAGCAGTATAGCTGATCTCGATCGAAAATTAAGGAAAAAATTGCTCTGAAAATTTTCATTTTTCGAAAAAAAGTGACATGTCGGAAATCAGTTTGAATTTCTAACATTTAATAAGTTCCTATCAAACTCTGTTCAAAATTAGGATTTTCGAAGTGTATTCCATCATTTTTAGAAAACAATGCACATCCCTGTTCAAAAATTGCAAGTTTTCTCATGTTGAATGAATTCAATTACTCATAACTTCTTTAAAACTGAAGCAAACAAGTTTAAAAACACAGTACAAACCAAAAATAAGTTTTACTTTTTAAAAATCACGTTTTGATTGTTTTTGAAAAAAATTTTTTTCGACTTTTGATAAGGGGGACCACATGAAATTTTTTCCAGAAACTGAAAATTTTTTTTTCAAAAAACAACTCAAAATTTTTTTTTAAAACTGAAAACATGCTAGAAACAACTAATCTCACTTGTTTTCGAAAAAAAAATTTTCAGTTTCTGGAAAAAATTTCATGTGGTCCCCCTTATCAAAAGTCGAAAATTTTTTTTTTTCAAAAACAGTCAAAACATGATTTTTGACAAGCAGAAATTATTTCCGGTTTGTTCTGTGTTTTTAAGCCAGTTTGCTACTGTTTTAGAGGAGTTATGAGTAATTGAATTCATACCACAGGAGAAAACTTGCAATTTTTGAACGAGTGTTATGACAAGAGAAGTCAACAGGGTGGTTCATTTTTGTTTGAAAATGATGCAATACATTCTGAAAATGTATACGCTTAATAGATTTTATTAAGAACTTATTCAATGTTAGAAATTCAAACTGATTTCCGACATGTCACTTTTTTTCGAAAAATGAAAATTTTCAGAGCAATTTTTTCCTCAATTTTCGATCGAGATCAGCTATACTGCTATATAAAAAAATGACTCTCGTAAGTTGAAGTTTTTTACTACATGTATGTTACCTCTGCAATCCTTGACAAAAAAAATTTTTTTTTGGAGGGTGTCACATTTTTACCTTTTTCAGGACCAAAAAATTATTTTTTTATAAGTTTCATATTTTTGTTAAAAACTGCATAACATTAGCTACAAACATATGCAAAGCCATTTTTCTGAATAAACTGGGAAAATAATGAAAAAAATTTATGAAAAAAATTTTCGAAAAAAAATTTTTTTCGAAAAATCTGAATTTTTCAAAAACGAGGTCACGTCACAGGAAAACCCTTCATGGGTCATCTTGTCTTGGGGGAACTCATCGAATAAGCAAAAAATATTGGTACTTCAGGGGGGGGGCAGCAAAAGTACATTCCATGTCAGTTGGTTTTCAGTCGGTCTCAAGATAATAGTCATGACAATTGTTTGATCTCAAAGCTTTCCCCCCACAGATTGTAAACCGCTCAAGTTGATAAATGTCTCGTTATAAAATAATGGATAACATTGAGAGTAGTAGTGGGTTAAATGCTGGATGACTGCCGAGTAAGTGTAATAAGATGATGAATTGCATCAGGGGACTTAAGAGAGAGAGAGAGGAGGGGGGCTGCTAGGGGTCTTTAAGTGCACACCACCTAAATCATTCGGCCGACACGGTGGTGTCCAGCTGAGGTGCGGTGGCCACTGTTTCTTCATCTATCACTCAATCCTCCCTCTATTCTCGTAAATGAATGCAACAACCTTTAGTACCTCGTTTTTTATTTGAATTTGACTTCAATGCGCGAATGAGATTGAACGAAGAGGCATCCTTGAGTTTCATATCAAATGACCTTCGAATAGGTTTTCCCTAGTTTCTTTTTCAATTTATCTGAAGAACTACTCGTCAAGATGTTTTTGATCAAGTAGCTTGTCTACGTTTGATATGCGTCGGCGTGTGTTTCCTTCGGACACTAGAAGCTACGAGAAGTCATGCTGTGAGTAGTTGTATTTTGAATATCAACCCAGGTCAACAACGTGTTAATCCTTCCATTTGTTTTAAACTTACGAAACTTATTTGCTAGTAGAACTCCCTCCATAGAACAGGTTTTTTGAAAAATCGCAACTTATTGCACTCTTTCTCTTTCTCTACTATTACGAAATAATATTCATTTTTGCAAATATAGTAAGGATTGTTGAGTCATCTGAAAAGTGATAAAAGCCTTCCTAAACTAGTGCCAATATATGCAAACACATATCGGTTTGTATATTGCCTGCGGTCATCATCGTCAAGACAGTGCGCATTTGTTTCTTCTTCCGCGTTTTCTCTTTCTTGCCTTTCCTGCTCGGCAACTCTTTCTCTTTTTGTTATTTTTTCTTGCTCTTAGGCAAGAACAGTAACCCTATTCTATGTCCCCTTTTGTGTCAGTTTATGAATCATGTTCCCTTTTTTCCACAACATTTTTTCGTACTAAGCCCTAAAAAAGAAACGACAAGTGGAAAGAGAGAACATGAAAAAAGCAGAAGAAAACGACATTCCAAGAGAAGAGAACTAGCTAATTATTTTGAGAGAGCTCGAGTTTTGGAGTGAAGTTTTAGTCAGTATGTGAGGCGTCACAAAGAAAACTTTTTTCGGCGTTCCTTGTTCAATCTCATCTTGTTGATTGCATTTCCATTCCAGCTTTCACTTTCACTCTATATATTTTTTGTGTTCAAAAAAGGAAATGAACCTTTTTTCAGAGGTAAAGAGAAGAAAAGTTCTACTACTGTAACGAAGAGGTTTTGAGTGTTTGATGTGAGCACTCAGGAAATTGGAAGAAATTGGAATTCTTGCAGAATTGAGACCACTCATTTCTCCGATTAACAGACACCCGTCTGGGTATTTATCACCATTCCTCATCACAATTTCCCTAGCGTCTCTCGCCTTCTCGATCAAAGGGTAATTAGAGCCGTCCGTAATCCACTAATCAAACATAAAAGACCCAAATACAGAGAGATCGACCCCTCAAACGAGAGGTTAGATATCTAGCCTGTCATACCGTTTTTTGTGTGTTTCCCTTTCAATTCCCTTTTCTCCTGCTTTTTCTCTTTGTTTCCTACAGGACAGGAAGCAAGTTGCGTTTTTTCTCGACTCCTGTCTTTAGCATTTTGTTTACTGTTACTGTTTCCCACGACCGAAGTGATAGGCAAGAAAGTTTTTGAGTTTACTCTCACCCCGGGAAGAAAAGGAATCGGGAGAGCAGGGTGTTTCCAGTGATGTTTTAAAATAGTTTTTGAGACTTTTCGAGGGTCTGGATTGAAGTGCAATAGTTCGGTCAGCTTGTGCCCCCACAGTGTGGTTTGTTCCTCTGATCGTAGTTTCTCAGTTACAATATTTTAGTTAATTTGACAATTTTAGGTTATCTAATACTCTCGAAAATCCCCTAAAAAACACTTTTTAGAAATTTGAAAGATTTATTGGACCACATTCATGACACCTGTTTGCATGCGCTCAACTGACATCATTTTTTGAAATTTTTCTAAAACTTGACAGCTTTATTAGTTTTATCCGCGCCATCTACATTTTTCCACCTAGAACTTATTTGAAGAATGATGAGATGGATGTCCACTTTAGGTCAGCATATGCTTCCATAGGAACTTTGAACAGCTGAAGTCCTTTGATGATTCCGCAGAAGTAAGAATTTTTGTCAAACAGAACACGAAAACTTCTTAGATGTTTGCGAAAGATTGGTGCGCCAGTTGGCTCCAGAAAGAGGGGCGGGAAGAATCGCCACATGCACACTGATTTCCATTTTGGACAATCGCTCATTTCCTTCTTTCGCTCTCCTTCTTCCTCTTTTTGTTGCCGCTTCCCTCCGACTGGATGTACTTCAATCAACGGCGGCCAGGACGCTTGTTTCTTGCAAAGGTCAGTCAGTGTTCCTCCGGGAACTAATTAGTTTTGTTGCCATTTGGTACTACTTTCCAAGAAAATTCCCTTGATTCTTTCGATTGATAATCTTCTGAATTCCACACTTGACGTGGTATCAATAAAGATGACGACTGCCAAGAACCAAACAACACATCCAGCGTTCCGTTTTACCGGAAAAGCCCATTTCAGTGAATAAATTACGATGTAACTTCACAATTTTGCAGTTTTTGGTCTCAAAAACAAATATTTTTGTTGACATTTCACTCTATACCATTTCTAAATATTCAATTTTTTTCCTGAAGCTAACTTTTTAACCACGTCATAGGTTCCATTCACCACATTTCAACATGAAAAAGAAGGAGAGAACAAAATCTGACCGCTTTGTTCCCCCCCTCACTTCACTTCAAAATCCGAGAAAAAAAAAACAAAAATGAAAACAAGAGAGTGTGTTCGTATGTACTCAAAAAGGATCTGTCATGTATCCACTTTATGAATGTTTCTTTTTCTCCTTTTGTGCTCAAACCTTCTGAGCTCACACGCCTTATCTTACCCTTTTCACGCACTAAAAGTGTATCAATGTTTTGTGGTGTCTTCCTTTTTTCTTTGAAATAGATGACATTTCTCATTTCCCTCTTCTTTTTGCCTCCTTTCAAAACTAGGCCCTCGTATTCCAGAATATATTGTAATTTCATGTCTGCCTCTTTCCTTGAACTCCTGAAGGACGTTTGACCTCTTCGTCCAGACTGGAAATCGAATTTTTCATATATGCCTGAATCCCGTTTTCTTCGATAGAATTTTCTACTTTTCGGAAAAAATTAAGATTTGTGTTTTACTCCCAATACATTGACAAATTTTGTTTTTTCCTTTTTTGAAATATTATCGTAACAAACCTTTCCTCTATCTTTTGTTTTTTATCGTGTCTTAACATATTTTTTGAACAAGAACATAGGATAAGTCATGAAATGTGATATTCCAGATGACGGAAGAGTTCGCGACCCCGAATACTGGCTCAAAAAACAAGACTCAACGAAGTATACGTATTGGTTCCGTAGGTCATAAACTTTCAAGTAGTTCTTCAGAAGAGTTCGAACATCAAAAAGTGCATATCTTTCAATGAGTTCATGTGGATTAATTAAAGAACTTAATTGCCTCTACATTCCTTTTTTCTCATTTAGAATAGAAAAACTCAATTTTGAGAACCAAAACCAAATTCTCTGAACAAAACTGCTTCTCCAAAAAGCAATCAAATGTGATACCAATGGTGTACGCCCTCTCTTTTAGATAACGGAACTCATGAGGCTTTTCTGAATTCACGAGGCAGTGTCATTGTCCCATTCTCCTCTTATTTTTGCATAGACGAGGATTCAATTTTCGCCTGAAAATGGAATTAATGTCATTCCAGCCTATGGCTGTTTTCACGGATACTCATTTTCGCTCACCCATTTTCATTCTTGTGTATGTCTCTGTTTTTTAGATATCCACAAAAACAGAATAATGAGAAAAAAAATAAGAGAGAGAAGAGGCTGACACTTCAATACAGTAATAGTGCAACTCTATCAAATTGGCAGGCGGAACGTGGAGTTTTTGGTCCAGCTTCGCATTTTAATTAAATTTTTCCCGATCCAACCTTCCCCGCATTTCACCCCATTTCACAAAATAACTTGGGTCTTCAGCTTCTCTGACAATTTTCTCTCCTTCTCTTTATTTCCGTCCATGAATCATCGCGAGCTAGGTAATAAAACATCACATCCGGACCAAAATTCTCAATCGACTAGTGCCACGCCTATTTGATGGCAATGAGCTCACCCGTTCAAAATTATAGGAACCTGGTTTCTGCAAAATTGGTTTCATTGGATTCAGCGTACTAGTACTATTTTTGAAGAATTTTTCTAACGATTTTGATCCGAGCTACAATGATCACTCATATGCAAAGAAAACCAGTAAATTGATATCACAGTATGAATAGGAATAGTTGCTCCGAGAGTTTCTTTAGCGCCTCAAGGCACTTATGAACCCGATCTTTTCTTTTTTTGCTTTCAGTAGTGAAAACGAGAAGAGAAAGGTTTCAATATCTTGTTATGATATGTGTTTGCGGATCACTTTTTTGCCCGAACAGCAGTGGAGAAAACGGCGGAGTGAATGAGGGGAAAGAGAAGCATGCTCGGGCACTCACTTCCTGCCATTCTTTTACACTTAATCAACCCACGGGTGCCATTAGCTAGTCTTCGCGGCTAGCATACAATTTGATTGCCAGTTCCGAAAAAAGAAAAAAATCTGAAAACAACAGAATTGGTTCTGTTCCACTTTTTGTTGTGACAAACGTAAAATGTTACTCAGAACTGAAGTTTTGAACTTGAAAAACATGACAGCGAAGGTCGAGTCATCACATCCAGAGATTTTCTGTGTTTTCTGCTTTCTGTTCAGTGATCATTTCCTCGTTACTTATCTCATCTCTTTATTTGACAGTTAGTTGTTCAATATTTATCTATTCTTATCACTTGGACTCCATTGTTCTGTTCTGCCCTCCACTTGTATTTTGAGATACATTCAATATCGGCACAAAAAAACTTTCTTGTTCTGTTTCTTGAAGGCTCAAACACATTTCTGTCTTTTGTTTTGAGCACAAAAGCTTTCCACGGCCAGTGTAAAATCACTTGTTTCCAATTCATCAAGATAATTATCGTGATAGCGCGCCGGGTGCGGCGATTCCCGCCGCAGAGTTTTAATGTTCAAAGCTTTTCGATCGTTTAACATCGAGTTTAACATAAATAGCTTGATTTTATACCCGAACTAATTTTCTTATTCAAAGACATTAGGTGTTTTATTGACCAATTTTAAATCTGACTCCAGCAATAACTTTCTTAGTAATTGTATCTCCTTTATTTTTCAAAAAAGACATTTGGAATCTGGTCAGAAAAAGTTTGAATCTCTATTTTTTGTGAACATGAAAACTTCTTAGATGCCATCGATATACGTCACGCAGTTTTTAGATTAGATCTTGCAATCCGAAGGCCTCTGGTTTTGCTTTTCATCAAAGAATTTTTACACAAAACCAGAGGTGTTTTCTCCAGCAACTTTTGTTCCTTTCATTTCTGATCAGCCTTTTCTACACTGATATAAGTATCGGACGGGTTTGTGAGTTCTTTTTTATCATTTTACCAAATTCAGCAATTCTAAACCACATCCTACCATAAACCTGAAGAATGTAAACATCTTTTGAAAAAAAAACCTGGCAAAAATAGCATTTCTGAACAATGTGAGACGCTGTGATTCTCCTGAATTATACATTTCAATAAATAATTCATTTCAATTGGTCTTACGTAATATTCTCGCTTGTTAACAATTTCTCTACTCATTCTTTCATTCTTACTGGGGCTCCGACTCTATGTGCATACTTTCTACGCCATTCTCCGTTCCGTTATCAATAATTTGTTTGATTAGATTTTTGACCAGTATATTTCTTATCAGTTATGTTTTCTCTCGGTCTTTTCCTACAACTCTTATACCTTTTTTCTAGAAAAATGTTTGATGACCTTTCGGAAAGGATTAGAAAACGCGTTTTGAGTTTAAAAAAAGAGAGAAAAATCGTTGCTTTTTATTCTATTTCTTTTTTCTGGTTCCATCCAGACTTATAATAAATGCAAATTGAGAAGAAGTTGTTTTTTTCTTTCTTTCCGATGTTTCTTTTCTTTTTGTACGTATCAGCTGGTTTTTTTCTACCAACATTTTTTTTCTACCAACGAGCATCTTTCTAGGAAAATAGAAAAAAAACAGAAACGACGCATACCAGCTAATTGTTATCGTCCTCTTTTTTTCTTACCCCACTTGGCGGCCTACTAGTCGCCACCAAGTCTACAACACATTTGGGTTCGTAGGGCGTTGGGGACCATGCGCTAATCCACTATTGAAACATATCCGTAGGCAATGATCCAGCGAAGAGGGACCCGCATGAAGGGAGCCTCTCTTCTTTTTCTTCTTCTTCTTTCCTCTTTCTCGTCTTTATTTCATTTGGACTGCGGAAGAAGCGGCGCTTTTTTTGTGTGTGTCGTGTATATGTCTAGTCCCTTTGAATACTTTTGAAGACGGAAAAGTACCGATGTGACAATTCTTTCTCACAATATTCGAGGAGCTGACAGCTCCCATCTGATGTGACATCATCTGCTCATCTCGCTATTATGGTAATTATGGCGGGAAGGACATTATCATCTTTTTCGGTTTCGTTTGGGAACGTTTCAAAATTAAACGTACTATGATTGATGAATGATTCATTTGTTTTTTATCTCTCCAGTACGACTTGTTTTCCAATACTTATGCACCACAGATCATTCACAAATTTCCAGAAATATATGATTGGTTACCATTATTCTAGACCGTCAATAACAATTGTGAACTTTGACCTTTTTCTTGACAACATATCCCAAAATACGTAACGCTATCTTATTATTTGAAAATAAAATAGATCTTCTCTGACCCTTCCTATTTAAAATCCGGTAAACATTTTTTCAATTTTGAAGGGTGCTCACGTCAATGTACCCACTCATGTATTTGATGTGACCTCTTTCATTTCATTTATTGCACATCAGATGATCTGTGACATCTTCTAAATTCCCAAGAATCCCAAAATGAAGGTGACGCAAGTATCTCATTGCTCAAAAACCTTAATTAACAAACATATTGGTGTATACTTATCGTTGTTTCAGAATCTGAGGCAACATTTAGTTTCCGAAATAGTTTTAGCTTCAATTATATACTGAATTTTAATTTCTGACATTTTCTTCCTACAGTTTGTCAACCCCTCTTGCCTAGACCATCTAGAAATTTCCGTGACTTTTCTCCTGTCAAAACTGTCACTAATATTTGTTAAAAAAGTGCGCCAAATTGTTAACTTTTTTGATAGTGTTGTTTTCTTAAGTATTGCACTTACCCAATTTTTTACTTACTAACCCTCTTGAATGCTGCGAAAAATGGCGTTCCAAAGCCAGACTTGAGATTTAGATTCAACTTTACAACTGAAAAAACCAAGTTCGATGGTGCTTCCGGTTCCAGCTCATCTTTTGCTCTTGTTCTTTCACTTCTATCAAGAATAAGCCAAGCGGAGTCCAGAAAGAGGCAAAAATGGTTGGGGGAGCGGTCCCGACGGCGCATCAGCATAGTAGATGTTCATCAATTGCAAATGAGAATGTTAATGCTCGGCCGGGTTCATTGGCGCGGGGTGCGCACGCCAATGTATCATTCTGAATTGTTTCGTATCGTGCCCTTTTCTTAGGAATGCTCAAACGGATAGAGGGGGAGGATAAAGAACGGCGCCAGAAATGGAGCGCCAGAGAGAAAGAGATTGGGAGTCGGAGGACAGCAATAGCGAAAAAATGGGAGACCGCGTTCCGAATATCATTTTTCACCGGATCGAGCTCTCGGACTTATTGCCCATTACGTCATGTTCCTGCATTTCTAAGCTCTTGGGATCCATAAAAGTTTTCCAATGCCCTCCTGAGATACCTTTTGGGCATCTGATACCAAACACCTACACATTATATTAGTGTCGTAAACTGGGCTGTTTCTTGACAAGAATTCCAATTCATTTGGATTCGTTTCCCTTTCATTTCGTTTGTTTCGTGTAGCATTGCTTCATCTTCTGAAACTGACGTGAAGAGCTAAACTTCTCACTATTCATCCTTCATCATTTCCCGTTTTGTCTCTTCTTTTTCTTCTTCTTACTTCACTTCTTTGTTTATTGTACAAGAATTAGATAGTTGAGAACAAAGTGGCGTCGGAAAAGTGTCCGCTACATACATATGTCATGTAAAAGAGATTCGCTGGTGCCCGTTTTTGGTGGGGACCCACAACTACTAATCCCCCTTCCAACAGAAGGCTCTTCTGCCAGTGATGTGCTCCACACCAGACGAGCACAGCACCAATGAAATTGCACTCTATCTTATTTTTTTTCAGTTTCACAAAAAAACAACAGGCACACAAAACCCTCTCAATTTCGTTCTTCTTCATCCAAATTCTCCAAGTTTTCTCTCATTTTTATGACGCTTTCGTTTACCTACCACCATCCGATTATGTTCGGGTTTTCTTTTCTTTTTCATCGCATCGTTGCGAGTCAAAAGTTTTCCATAACTGATTGCCTCATAAATTTTTGATTATTCTCGTCACCTTTGTCCTCGTTATTGACAATACTCTCTACCTTATCGATTACCTTTCTTCTATTTTTATCATTCCGCATTTTAATGTTTACTAAACAGATCTATTTCAGATGTTCTAAGGTGCCGGAAATCTTCAAATTTGGTTGAGAAAAATGATAGATGAAGAAAGCGCAGTCAAAGTCGCTATTCGCGTTCGTCCATTCAATAAAAGAGGTAAAAAACTTACTCATAAATTTCGTAACAATTGATTTCATTTTTCCAGAACTTGACCTGAAAACCAAGTCAGTTGTCAAAATTCAAAAGGAGCAATGTATACTCAACCACCCCGTTGAAGAGTAAGTTTATTTTTCACAATCAGCACAATAAAGTTGGTATTCAAGGAAAAACTCAAAAACTTTCACATTCGACCATTCCTTCTGCTCTACTGATCCAAGAAGTTATGATTTTGCAAGTCAAGAGACTGTATGCTACCATCTGGGTTCAGGAGTCGTTGAGAATGCATTTTCTGGATACAATGCTTGCATATTTGCTTACGGACAAACTGGATCCGGAAAGTCGTACACCATGATGGGTACTCCTGATCAACCTGGAATCATCCCACGTGTCTGTAACGATGTCAGTTGATGTTTTAGAATTCAAACTCTCATTTATGAACATTTAGATTTTCACCCGTATTCATGAAACTACAAACGCAACACTGTCTTTCAAAGTTGAGGTCTCCTACATGGAAATTTACAATGAAAGAGTTCGTGACTTGCTTGACCCAAAAAAGTGAGTGACTCTTTTTTTCCGAAATGGAAAACGAGAGAGTAAGAGAAAAACATAAAACAAAACGTCTTTGAAGATCAAGCAAAGCATTGAAAGTGCGGGAACATAAAATACTCGGACCCATGGTTGATGGATTGTCTATTCTTGCAGTCAATTCTTTTGAGGTTTGCCGCAAAATAAACATCTAATATAGAAATTTTCGTTATTCAGCAAATCTCAAACCTCCTCGAAGAAGGTAACAAATCAAGAACAGTCGCTGCAACAAACATGAATGCTGAAAGTTCTCGTTCTCATGCAGTGTTCAGCTTGATTGTAACACAGACTTTGCATGATTTGGAAAATGGATTCAGTGGAGAGAAAGTTGCAAAGATTTCATTGGTAGATTTGGCTGGAAGTGAGAGAGCTGGAAAAACGGGAGCAGTTGGAAAACGTTTGGAAGAAGGAGGAAACATCAACAAGTAAGTCTTGCTTGTTAAACTCAGAATAAACAATTGTTGTATTCCAGATCATTGACCACATTGGGTATGGTCATCTCAGCATTAGCCGAGAGAAATGCAAAGAAGGACAAATTTATTCCGTATCGTGATTCTGTTTTGACATGGCTTCTCAAAGATTCATTGGGAGGAAATTCGAGAACTGTGATGATTGCAACATTGTCACCTGCAGCTGACAATTATGAGGAGACGCTGTCAACTCTGAGATATGCCGACCGCGCTAAGAAGATTGTCAATCATGCAATCATCAATGAGGATCCAAATGCCAGAGTGATTAGAGAACTTCGAGAGGAAGTGGAGACTCTTCGCATGCAAATTACACAAACAAAGAAAGAACATGCGGTTTGTATTGGTCAAAATAGGATTGATTTTTAAACTTTTTATTTTCAGGAGACTGAAGAACTGCGTGAGAGGTTGGCTGAAAGTGAACGTCTGGTTGCCCAAATGAACAAGTCATGGGAGGAACGTCTCAAGGAAACTGACACGTTGAACAAAGAACGACAGAAAGATTTAGCGGAAATTGGAATTTCAATCGAGTCAAGTGGAATCAAGGTCGAAAAGGATCGGTTCTATCTTGTCAACATGAATGCTGATCCTTCTTTGAACGAACTTTTGGTTTATTACATCAACGTAATGATTTTCTTCAAACCACTCAAATATAACTATCAAACTTCAGGGTTCTGCTATTATTGGAAACTCAGAGGAGCTGGAAACTAGTCGAGACTCCGGACTTTCTATGTCTTCTAATGACTCATCAAAGAAAGATGATGAGAAAGGTAAACAAAACATTTATTTTGTCATGAAGTACTAAACAGTGTTACAGAGCGAACAAGCATTGTCCTTCGAGGCCTTGGTATAATGAGACGTCATGCGAAATTGACCGTTGAGGAGTACGGTGGCAGAATGCGTTTGTTTGTCGCTCCGATGTCCTCGGAATGCAGAATCTGTGTTAATGGAAAACAGATTACTGACCGGACTCTTCTCCGGAATGGAAATCGAATGTTGGTGGGAATGAATCACTTCTTCAAAGTGAACTGTCCAAAAGTGATGGATATGGAACAGTCCATTATGGAGGACAGCACCATGTTTGATTACAATGACGCTTGGCACGAGGTCAATGATGCGAACCCAATCAGTTCAGCGGTCGATCAGTACATGGAGAGTGTTACACTGAAACATCAGGTAGATTTGTTCTGCAAGAAATAATCCTCAATTAATTGTTTCCAGGAAGACAAAAAAGCGGCACTCGAGCAACAATACGAAGCATTCGAGAAATACATTCAGTCGTTGACTGCAGGAGGGTTTACCCCGTCTACACCAATGACCCCTGGATTTGGGTTACCGACTCCAATTACAACACCCACTGGATTACCGCCATTCCCATTCCCAACTAACCCCAAGCAGTCTGTGAAAAGCAAATTCTTCTATTGGGCGCAGAGAAAGTAAGTTCAAAAAAGCAATTTTAGTTTCTATATTGATTGTATTGTTTCAGAGAGGAAATGTTTGCTGAATCTTTGAAACGTCTGAAGGCAGATGTGATTCATGCTAATGCTTTGGTCCGTGAAGCCAATATGATTTCCAAGGAGTTGAACAAGAAACCAAAACGTCAAACAACTTATGATGTAACATTGCAAATACCGGCTTCAAACTTGAGACCAATCAAAATCAAAGCTGGTCAATTCGTCTGTGAACCAGTTATTGTTGTCCGCCGGGAAGGTATGAGTGGAAGTCAGTTTTGGACTGTTTCTCAATTGGAAAGTCGATTGGTGGATATGAGAGACACATACAATGATATGTTGAATGGGTACTCGAGGTGAGCTACAACTACTAAAATATTCTGAGAAACATGCTTTTTATAGAGCAAGTGAGTCATTAAACGGAACACCCAATGCATCGCCAATGAAGACTGCTGGAATCCCAATGAACGAGTGTTCTTCTTTGGTTATTGACCCATTCTTCGAGAGTCAGGAACATCATAACCTTGTCGGGGTTGCCAACGTCTTTCTGGAAGTGCTCTTCCATGATCTGCGCTTGGATTATCAGGTTAACTATTCTATCGGAAGTTCATTCGAACATTACTTTTTGAAGGTTCCCATAATTTCTCAACAAGGAGAAGTTGCTGGCCGGCTCCATGTGCAGATCTTTCGTGTGGTAACTCAAGAAGAGATTGATAATCAGACTAGTAGCGGACCGGAATCACTTCTTGGCAAAACTATCACTTGCCGAGTACGAATCAAGCGTGCTTCTGGACTTCCGGAAAAGCTTTCAAACTTTGTTTTCTGCCAATACTCGTTCTTCAACATCTCTGAACTGCTTGTTGTCGCACCAGCTAACGAGTCAGCTAACCACTCTTCGTGTGCTACTACTGTGATCTTCGAACACCAAAGGGTCAGTTGACAATAATGGAATTTGGCAATAAATTATTTTCTTATTCAGGACTTCAACGTAATGGTAACAGAAGAGTTCATGGAGTACGTGAGAGACGATGCTCTGTCGATTGAAGTCTGGGGACATAGAATCTGTGGGCACCCTGAAGAACGTATTTTGGATACTGATGAGAAATGCAAATCGTTGCAAAACCGGTGGATGGAAGTTACTAGAAGACTGGAAATGTGGACCGAAGTTCGAGAATTGAATGATAATGGTGAATGGACAAGTGTGGAAGTTCGAAGTGCTGATGACGTGGCGACTGGTGGAATCTATCAGTTAAAACAAGGACAGCAGAGACGACTTGTGGTTGGAGTGAATGTTGCGGCACCAGATGGACTTCCAATTAGTATTGACAGCATCACATCTGTCAGTATTGGAGCTATTATGGCTGTGAAACCAAACAACTCCAAATCAATTGACAGCTACCAGGAGGAAGATTTAGATAAGATCAGAAAACAATGGTCTCATGCATTGAAATCAAGGCAATTTTATCTGCAACATCAATTAGACACATTGTCCGCTAAATCAGGGAAATCAGAAGCTGAGTTAGATCGGGAGCATTCTTTGATGG
Organism: Caenorhabditis latens; assembly: GCA_002259235.3. Lineage (NCBI taxonomy): Eukaryota > Metazoa > Nematoda > Chromadorea > Rhabditida > Rhabditidae > Caenorhabditis > Caenorhabditis latens. Next base: position 12,646,445 of record CM056097.1, on the reverse strand, counting down.
GACAGTGGGTGGCTTTGACAGAAGAAAGGACTGCTGTAGAATGTCCTGCACCAAATTCATGTATTCCAGGTGCACCATGTGATTGGTACGGTCACAAGTTTCAGATAGCAATGAAAAATTGACTGTTTACAGGATTGCCCCAGAAGGCGTCGAACGACATATCCCAGTGCTTTTCCTAGATCTCAACTCAGATGATATGACCGGTGAAATGACTAGTGATGAAGTAAGAACTCAAATAAAAACTGTAATTCTGAGAGCATTTTCAGAACGTGCCAAGAGTTGCTGGATTACATTCAATGCTTCCTTTGGAGCCAGAAGGAAACTTATTGCTATTTCCAATTCATAAATATGATGACAAAGACCACGTGGCTACCTGCTCATGGGACTCATCCGTTCATGACACTCCAGCTCTTAACGTTCCAACAAACAGTAATGACAGAATATATGCCATCGTCAAGGTATTTGAACAATATTCGGGGTTTCGATATTATTTTTTGAGTAACAGATTATGGTCCGTCTGTCTCATCCATGTCCGATGCATATTGTTCTTCGAAAACGGATTTGTTTGCAAATCTACAAAAAACCAAGTCTGACAGAAAAGTTCTTCAAAAAGATGTTAGGAACGGAAACTATTCATCGGACATCATTGTATTATGATGTTGTTGCTCACATTCCAAAGGTAATCGGTTCAAAGGATACTGTATCTTATACACTTTTAACTGTTACAGTCGTCACAAGACATGGAAGACCGTTCATCACTTGCTATGATGGCAGCCAAGGACACTTCTCAAGACGAGCAAGGTGGCGGCTCTTCTCGCAGTTCAACGTCTTCAACAGAATCACAGCATCAACAACAGACACTCAATTACATCGAGGCTTATACTAAAAGCATTCAGGCGGTAAGGATAGCAACAAAAAAGAACTAATTCATAGACAAGTTGTTACAGGTCGAGTCAATGCTCAAACTGGATAGACTCCGTCAAGAAGTGGCTATTACCAACATGTTGACAAAGAAAGAGCGGTTACAACGTATTCAAAATTTTGGGCTTCCGATGCATTCCTTGAGGATGAATAGAGCAGTCAGTCTGCCGAATGCGATCTCATCAGCCGGACAGGTTTGTCTCTCATGTTGTACAGTTATTAGATAAATGGTGTTGTTTCAGATGAACGGGATGGAGAAACGATCCGACACTCCAATGAGCATTTCATCATCAAACTCAATGGGTTAGTTTGTTTTCAATATCCGCTCTCCGCTCGTTTTTCCAATCGCCTGGAAACGCGCCGCTTCAACTTGGTTTCCTTTCAACTCACCATTGCCGAAAAACGATAACCCAATCAAAGATCCTCACACCAAACTCACAACTAATGCTTCTCACTTCTATTTTTCCCGCTGTCTATCCAAACCCAGAAAGTGATATGAATTGCACCGATGATTGCTGTTCAAATCAGGTCAATTGAATGCACTTTCTGCACTGCGGATCGTTTCAGAAAGCATGAAAAGCTTCATAATTCTCTATTCTTCTTCAAAAGACTTGCTTCTTAGAATGAGACAAAACTTATAACATTGAAATTGAATCGAAACTCTAATATCGACTGTCTTTGTTGCATCTATTCATCAATCCTATTAAACTGATAGATAACTAATAACACATATCTCTCATCCTCTTCTCACTTCACCTCCCGTTTCAACCACTAACATACTTTTCAGCGCGACCTACATCTCTTAATCTGAAACCTCTTTGCATTGGAAAGTGTAGGTTTTGTTTGTTCCGTGCCCAAGAGATAAGCTGCAGTTTTTTATTAGTTCTTTCCTTTTGCATGTTCTTTGCACGTTCAGTTTTTGCATCTATTTTTCAGTTTTTGAATGTTCAAGCATGGTAAGAATGGGAAACAAAACCATGGTTCAAATCTAATGACTTTATTATAACCAGTAATTTGGAATAATAAACAAAAGTGGAAAATGTCCGATTCCTGTTAGAGTCAATTTTGTCCCAACATTGTCTGCGTGAGAATGTTTTGAGCTTTAGGGAAAAGTTCAATTTACTATGTGTTCCAATAGTTTTCATGATTCCATCTATTCACTAATTGTTGAAACTTTTCAGTGACAAGCATTATCAGTCCATACAACGATAAATTAACGGGAATCATAGAGGAGACGAACTCTCTGAAGATTGAGGTAACTATCTAGTTAAGGACGACTGAAACTGATTGAACATTTTATCTCAGACTGCTCCAACCAGATCTTCAACCGTTCCTGAGACAATGTGTTTCTCAGCGGCAAAAAGAATGGTATCAATTTTCACTCGAAACATCCATAAAGGTTCAAATATTTTCAGTCTCCAACGGAAGATGTAAAAAACGGAAATGAAGAGAGTACTCCTTCCCGATCTGCAAATGGCATGTCAATGGGAGTTAAGCTCTGCCTTCCACTAGAAAATAACAACCAATTTGCTTCAAAGAAATTGCAAAATGGTGAGTATTCCGTCCCTCTTCGATCAGTTTTCAATTTATTTTTTCCAGGTGACCTGGTGGATCTCAAAATCAACTAAATACGATGCCTCAATAGTACATGTCAACATTATTTTGCTTTAAAATCGGGACAAACTGACTAAACCAACATGATACACGTTAATTCATTCACATTGAACACTATTTCCTTCTATCTGCTATTATTTTAATTGTATAACTGCTTTACCGGCTGTGACTTTTCTTTGCTTCTCCATTCCTGTGTTTTTCCATTTTTTGCTTTTCCTAATTTAGTCTAACTCATTTATGGTGTTAGACCGCATTCACACTTTGTTCCACTCCTTTAAATAAAATGAACTGATGATTCTGAAGTAACAAAGATCAGTATTGAAATCTGTGCTGGTTGAAAAAATACGTAATCGATTTAATTTATTGCACAGAAATTTTTTTATTATAAATACCAACAGAATATATGAATATAGAATAAGAACGTAAGAAACCACAATCTATGTACAGATTTTGCATTCTCGATATGAATTGGCGAGCTAGACTTAATAATAATTTGTTACACATTGACTGCACATCCCGTATATTTCAATCATTGCCCAAAAACTCTTCTTCAACCCGATTCTCTTGCTCCCCAAATCCAACTCCGAATCCATAATTGCAGTCTTGTCCATTTGGCACAACAGTTTCAAAGCCAATTTCATATTCTTCTTGTTGTCCATTTGGTTTTCCGATTCTATATCCATTCTCTTGATGTCTTTCTCGCCGATTTTGCACTTCAACTCCAACTCCAATATCATACTGGTCTTCTAGTCCATCTGGCAATAAGATTTCAACTGAAATTTCATAATTTTCTAATTCATTTGGCCCTTCAATTTCAACTCCAAATGCATCCTCGTCTTCTTCATCCATTACTATGTCCAGTTCATCCTGAAAACCTGGTTAGTCTATCATACGTTCAATCAAATACTAGATTACCAATATGATGATGTAATGAAGCTGCTCATTCTCAGTAAATGTTTCGATTTGAATGTGATTCCAGAGATACACGTTAAATCCAATTACAAGATCTGGGTAGTCTCTCAAAATATGGCATACTTCTGTAGCACATTCTATTTCATGACTGAAAGTATGATTGCATTGTAATCTGCTGATATGAGCATATAACTTACAGAGCAGAGTCTTCATCATTATATCGTAAGATTTCAGCCCTCAGTTTTTGAAATGTTGCTTCCGGAATCATGCTTCTCATTTCTACAAAATGACGACCGCCCAGTCGCACCTGCAATGTGATTACTGTATTTCAACGCCTCGATATATATATATTAGATTGGCAAGAAAGTTTTTGACCATGATTTGTTTTGAATGCTAACGGACGAGGAACGAGAATCAGGAAAACGTACATACACTCTCAGTTATACAAATTCTCTGTAAGTTTATTAGTAGTTGGAATTTTCTCTTGCGGCTTCTCCTGTCCAAGCACCATGTCCGTTTTCATTCCTAACCATTCACCATTTCAACAAGGTTTTTCATTCTTCGCTCAAACTACAACCAAGTTTGACAGCGTCTATTAACAAATAGTGAAAATTTACAAGAATGAACTCCACTTTCATTTCACTATAAGCGATTGGCTTCATAATTTTGGAAAACATAATTTTTCTATAGTCGAAGAGTCATGTACTAAAATACCATATGAACAGAGTTTGTACATGCTGTTAGCTGTAGAGGGAGAATGCCCACCCCAGTCTTCTTGTAAATTATCAATAACAATCCACACTATTTAATCCACAATTGGAAATTTTTTCAAACGTGTCGGCAAGAAGAAGAAATGAGACACCGGTTCGCCATCTTTTGATCGAGTTTGACCTTTAGTGAAGGGTAGTCCTGCTGCTTCAATTTCTCTGTTGTCCACCAAATTTTAATTGAATCAACCATTTGGTTAATTTCGATAGTGAGAGGGTCTTGTACAGTAACCACCACAGAAAAGTCCAGTGACTCAGCGTTGATCAAGCCCCAGCAGACATCGTAGAACGAGAACGATGCCAGATGAAAGTCATGCCTTCCCTACACAACGCATACAATTGGAATCTTCTTGAAAAGTCCAAAAACATATTCTTAAACTACCGGTCTTTCAATATGCAAAAAAATGGAATCTATACGCAAGTCCTCAACTCCACGCGGTCAAAAAGTCCACCACCTCCATGATATTGCTCATCAGCATGTTGCATAACCGACGACGTATATTCTCACCTAATTTTGCAAAAACGTTCTTGTTCACACAAAAGTACAGCTCTAACCATCCTCTAACAGATTTTCATATGTTCGGGGTAATTGAGCGCGCTACCGTTGAACAGGACTTCTAAACTTGAGGTCAAGTCGAGAAATCGGTCAAAGTTTATTTTGGCTTGAAACAGCCGGAGTTTTGGCCGGAGGGTATTGGGAACGTACCCAGTAAACCGCAGACTGTTGTGTATTAAGGTAGCTACTACATATGCCATTGGACACGTTTTCTGTCTGAGTACGAATAATTCGAATTATGGCCAAAAACTTTCTTGCCAACCTAATATATAGAATCATAACTGGTTTTCTAAAATTATAGGTTAAATTAAGACCGCTTGGCTAAATTTCTCTGATACCTGAATAAATCCAAAGCAAAAACTGATACCTCTACTAACTTGTTACTTTATATCAGAAATGTTCATTGTTTGCAAAAAAATGATTCCCAATAAACTCGAAAACAAATTCCAACCAGGTCCAAAAATGTAGTTTCTCATCTTCCAAAACGTAGTTTTTTAAATGTTTATTTACATACTCACTCGTCTTTCCTCATTGTCCTCTTGCTCAGCATCGACCAAATTTGAATCATTTGCCACAATATCTTGACAAGCGAAATTTAAATCGAAAATATTTGTTTCAAGAAAATGCGGATTAAGAAAACCTGTATCCAGAATAGTTCCCGGGCCCATTTCCTTAATCAGCCAAGACTGTAGACAACAGTAGAAACGACAAAGGCACAATATGATTCACCACCTGGAAAAGTTTACATGAGATATGTATATTTGTCATTCCCGAACGATTTTAACATGTTAAAAAGTGCGAAATTCCACTGAAATTGATTTCGAAGAAAAAAGTGTTTTTTCCGAATACTTTTGATAAGAAAAATCTAATGAGAAATGTTTCTTATAGATGATTGACTTCAAGAAAAAGAAACATGCGTGGCAGCATGTGATTTCAAATGCGACAGTATAACTTGTCCATGGAGCGCAGTTTGAAACCACTCATAATACTTCGGCTGTTCGTATGCAAAGTGCTACACGATATCGATTGAGTCTCTCTCTTCAGTCGAGTTTAATATTGTAACGCGGCCTGTAGACGAAAATGAAACAAAGTATGCACCGTTCTGTCAATTACATTAACAAGTTTTTGTACTCGGCATCAAAACATCACAGTGAATTCGTTCATTAACAATAAAAATTAATGGGATTCCTGAGGGGGATTTTGATTAAAGCGTATCGAAACCAGTAATGTTCTTGGACTTGAAATAATTAGGACAAGTTTCTACGAATGGGAATGAAAAAAACTTTGAAAAAAGTGATTCGTCAAAATTATTCGTCCTGGTTGTTCTGCCCTTCTTCGTGTTCGCGTGGAGCGGCTCTCTCTTGTTGCTCTCTCACTGGTACAAGCTGAAAATAGACACGTTTGATTGTTCAATAATACAATAAAGTACAACCTGTCCACGACCATCCTTCCAGATCATGTAACGAGGAGAGCCATTCTCAAGTACACGAGTGATCTCGATGTTGGACCACAAAAAATCATTAAAACCGTAGACCAAGTACGGATAGTCATACAGAATACGACAAATGATAAGTCCTACTTGCACCTCGAATCTGAAATTATGTTAGCTGCTTTTTTTGTCCATTCTGAGTTTGGAAATACCGTGACATGAATTCTTCGACTTGAGCACGCAACGATTCAACAAGTTCATCATAAACTTCTTCAGGAACATTTCGACGAATGTGTCTGAAGTGAACCAGACCAGCTATGCGCTATAAAATATAAAGTTATATGATTACTTTTGATTACGAAGATCTAATCTACTTCTTAAACACATCTGATAATAATAAAAATCTGTTAATTCTATCCATACAAACTAATGCAACTTACCCGTCTTTCGAAGTCTCCCTCGACGATGGGCTCATTCGGAAGTGCAGCCAGTATTTCATTCTCCATAGCCATAGCCATCGAACGAAGATCTGGCACATTAGTGGAACGCATTCTGAAATCAAGACTGTATCTCAGCTTTGATGAAACAAATCTCCCATGAAAAACAAAATTGATATAGTGACTCATATCATTGGTGTTCCAGTGAATTCTATCAGGATTCGTTTTTAATAGAGCGCAGTGATATTCTGAATCTTGATCTTCGGCCCTACTAAAAATATTAAAAAAAGAAAAACCGTTACATTTAGATGTGTCTCGTACTCTATGAAATTTTTCATATGCTTATCTAATATAAAAATCTCGACTCGCTAGTGTTTTCTAAACTTTACAAGTCGAAAGAAACAGTTCATGCAACGTAAAGACTTTGGCAGATATTGTCTGCACAACACTGATCATGGATGGAGAGTCCAGACATCACGACACTAGTCGGTATTCATAAGCTATTACGCTCCTCTGAGATTGCGCGCATCGTTAGAACTCGACACCCTTCATCTCTCATTTTAATTTTATCATCTGTCTGTGTTGTTTCGTTTGTTCAATACGCGCCTCTTTTTGGAAGTTCAATTAGCAGAGAGACGTAGGAGAGTCTAGGTAAAACTCAAAATTTTTTGATACTGAGATTTCTATGGATTGTTTCCGATTTTCTAAAAATAGGACAACCTTGAAAAGCGAGCTCCAAAAGTCAGAGATTTCATGACCTTGTGTTGTTAGCTTTGCTTTTACTCGAATTGATATATTTTTACTCACTCTGATTCTTCTAACATGTTGTATCCTTCTACTCTTCTCTTGTTTAAATTCCCCTAAAAATCATAGGAAACATCTTGGTGCCGTTTAGAAAAGTGTTAGTCATTTGCAAATATGAGTAACACTATTACACAAGAATTGGACGGTAGAACTGGTGCCAAATATTTCAAACAGTGTTCCATTGTTTCTCACCTATTTTGTTTTTTTAAATCTTTATTTTTAAGTGTCAACGTCTTCATTATTTCCAGAATGAAATCTTGGGTTCTTATTTCGCTTCTAATTCCTCTCGTGGCTTGTCAAGCCGACTCCACCACTCGCCAGCCGTTCATCGTCCGGGACAACGCTCCAGCATCGTGAGTAATTCATTTGTTCATTTAGAGGGAGAAGAGGTTATGATGGTAATATGATCTTTTCAGAGTGGAGTACACGGAGGACACCGTCTACAGTTGCGCGCACTTTCTCGTTCATCCTGGCCCAAACCGAAACTATGACACCGCCAAAATGATCAAAAACACTTGCCAATCGTTGAGTCAGTTTGAATGAATAGATGAATACAATTACTTATATTTCAGAAAATCGTCCGAAACGCTTTCTGGATCAGTTTCCTGTCTTGAAGTTACTCTTCGGCCAGCACCCAAACGACACTGAAGAAGTGCCGACAATGCAAAAACAGGCAAACGCCAGCTCTTCTAGAAGAACAAATAGCAAGTTTGTTGAAGACTCAACTGAATTGAGATCGACCCTCTTGAACGGTCTCCCCGTCAAACCTCAATCTTTTCTTCGTTTGCTGAAATGGAGTGGATCCGTATGTTTCATCAAATTTCGAAGAAGCACTATATATATTTTTATCTTCCAGGAAATGACGGAATACTTTGGATATGAGTCCATCACTCAGACCTGGCCCGCAATGGCATTCAAAAAGCTGCAGTGCACCAGTCAAAATAGCGTCGAGATTTATGCTTGCGGAAGACGCAATAAAGGCCGAAAATTTGGAACAAGGAGATTTGTAAGTGTTAAACGTAATGAGTATTCCAGGTTATTGTAAGTTTTCAGATAATCTCCATTGGAAATTTCACGGAGCTCGGAACAATTTACAAATACACAAACATTTCGGAATGGGCTGTGAGAGTTGGTAGTCAAATCATTTCGGTTGATTCCTGTCTTGATTACGTGAGTGATAAAACTACAGTTTCTTCTATACATATTAATGTTTTTCAGGGAACATTCCGAGAGTGTACGGTTTCGAAAAACAACTCCTGCTCAGTTGCCAACTATGAGAAGTGCGATCAAGTTGCTGCTCTCACTCCAAACCAATTATTTGTCAGAAATTTCGAAGACGGATTCGTAGTTGTTTCTTCAAACTTGAAAGTAAGTATTTTCGTATATGATTTTTAAGAAACAGTACACATAATTACAGGAACATGAGTTCACCATTCAAGGACACAACAGCACAATTCATATGGTGGATTCCAAACATCTCTTCGTGAAAATTCTACCACATTCACGTGAAACTCCGAAGATGCTAGCTATCGACCAAGATTCGGTAATCATTATTAAGCCAAAATCTATTTCATTCTAGTCTTTTTTTCAGGAACTCGTCGAAATCAACGAGGAGGACCTCAAAAACCTGGAAGATCTTCATGGACCTCATCCGGAAATCATCAAGCACCGGATTCTGCTGCAAGCAAAGAAACCAAATAGCCTTCAAGTCTGCCTTTTCTGGATCGTGATTGGCGTTCTAGTTTCGGCCCATTTTGCTGTCGTTTTGGTCTGGTGGATCAGTCGCAGAAACGAGAATAAGCAAACGGAACGTGTCGTTGTCTTTTCTGAGGAGCAGGTCTGCATTGAATAGTTCTTTATATTCAGTTTCATTAAACTCATTTATCACAGTGTAATTCCTAATAAATCTTATTTCACAACCTTTTTGAGATTCTGAGATCAATAAACGTTAAACTACAATTCTATATTTCTTTTAGCTGCATGAACTCCGAAGAAGGTTGATGGCTTGGGGGTCTGTCCAGTGTGGTCGCGTTCTCGTTTGACAATGTGGGAAAATGTAGAAACACAGTTGCCAATAAACAAATCCGCTCGTCCCATTATCGCAAGTGAAGTGTACATGTCATCAGTTTCTTGTCTGCGAGCTTCAATCTGAAAAATGAATTAGTTAGGTTTTGGAGTTTTACCGATGGGCACTAGTACCTCATATGGCTTCAGTGCTTCATTGATTTCATCTATCATGTGATCTTTATCACTGGCCACAAACACTGACTTTGCTCCAATCGATCCCACTTTTTCCACAATCTGAACTCGCTGGTTTTTTTCAGTTATTACCAGAGATAGCGTACCTGATCCACAATCTGTTGCTTATTGGGAATGCACATTTCCTTCGTGAGTTGTCCCAGATGATGACCTTCTCCGAGACACTGTTCCGATGCAAATAGTGGTCGGTTTTTCTCAATGTCAATGTGTTCGCATACTCGCACCTGAAATTTCCAAGTCAGAATGTTAGATTTCTTCTTCAATGAATGAAATCTTACCCAATCGGCATCATTTCTCAAATGAACAGCAACAAATGGTCGTTGAAGGTTATTAGCTATATACTTCTTCGCTTGTTCTGTTATCCTTGAAGACCATCTCAGATACTTCTGAATATTCCACACCTTTCCTTTCGATGGGAACGCTGCTGGAGCACTTGAGAACGCAAGAACTGGGTATTCCTCAGAACTGAACTTCTCGTCCCATTTCTTCCTGCTTCCCAATTGATTTAAATCGAATCCACCAGGAATATCTCCGAAATATTCATCGCCAACGAAAGTGACACCAATGTGATCCCAATATGGTCCAAATGGATTCCCTTCCTTTGCGTGACAACCAGGTTCCGCTTCTTTGTCGTAGATTGCTCTGCGGGGAGTCCAACAGAATGCTAAAAATAGTTTAAAGGTACTCAAATGCGCTGAAATCCGACTGAAACCTTTTCTTTTCTCTGGTGGCCACACTTTCGGCATTATTTTCTTGGTGAACTCTTGCATTGTTACTACTCGTGTGTATTTTGCAATGCTGCCAACTTGAAAGAGCACTTCAAACGGAACCATGTTCTAAAATTGTCTTCTATTAAACATACTTCGGGTATAAACTCACGGTTTCTGGATGTTTGAATTCGATGAAGTTGGGTAAGACTAAAGTACGATCCAAAGATTTGGCGAACGCAAGAACTCCCAAGAACTGATCCACTTGATTTCCAAATCTTCCTGTAAAATTTTTGGAATTATGATATAGTTTTGTTTTTTGAAAAATAAAAACTCACCCATGCAGGGACAGAACAGTACATATCCTTTCGGATCCGTTTCATCCTTCGCTGCTACCGAATAAAATGTTGAACATATATACACTGCTAAAACACGTACAATTCGCATGATCACAACCTTCGTATAACCATCTAAAAGTTATAATTCGATTCTCAAAATGGTGTTGCGATAAGAGAAAGTTGTAAACGTGTTCGATGTGTTTGCATAGTTGAGACCTCAATCGATAATAACATTACTTTTCAAGATAATCGGGAGCGAGAGACGACATTGTCATGGTGTGTCTAGCATAAAACGAAGACACAGAAAATATATTTATTTGAAGAATAGGAACTTGAAAAAAAGAAATCTTCACACCCGATACGGACATCAAGAGTTTTGACATGATCTACTGACAGGTAAGCTTACTAACAAATGGAACGTTGAGGAGACTGAGAAAAAGAAGAGGCAAATGGCGAATAAACAAAAAGTAAACGGAGAGCAGCAGGTTAGATGATGAGAATAAACACGAGGAAGAACAGGAGAGCCGAGAGCACCATGATCATCTTGCACTGACTTGAGTCTGCAAAGAATAGATTTGAATAGAGGACAAGTGAGGAAAATGTTTCCGGTGGCTAAGCAACCTTTGTCATGTGCACATTGTTTTAGAATGCATGCGAGTGGAGCAGTACGGAGAGTGTGTGGATGGCAAGCACTGAATATTTCTTTATCTATGCCAGAATGAGCGGCTCCGTTAGTTCTCGGGGTGGAATAGTAAGGAATAGGTGGATTGGGAGCTTCGAAAGAGAAACGTTGCATTTTTCGCGTTTATCTCAGAGAATCCGGAGATAAGAATGAAAGCAAGGATTGTTTCTGCTTTGTTATGTGGCAATATCAAATCTTATATGTTCTCAGACAACCGTTTGATCAAAAACAACTGCTCCGACAGCCACATGAAGCTTTTAGACATATTGTTGCATTGTCCCTTACCATCTTCCAGGTGAGTCAGCTTTGCCATTTTTTTCATCGCAGTGTCCAGTCGTGTCTCCGCGTATTCCATCTCCTGTCCGAGGTCGTCGAGCATTCTGTAATATGAATCATTAGCAAATACTGATTGCTCAAGTAGGTAATAGTTGAAATGTATAGTGGAGTATCAATGGGAACTATGAATAGTGAGGGTGTTGACCGGATTCTGATCACAGCTTCTTTTCAGCCGACCGCCATCTGACTGAAACATAGCCAGCGCCTGACTGGAATTTGATCGAATCTATATCAACATCCGGTATACTTCTAGAAATATTCGCAATTATAAGAGCTGAGCAAGATTCGGATCAGAGCTCAACCCCATTACAGTTATCCAAAAAGAGGTATATCACTACAATGTCGATTCTTCTGGAAACCACTTCTCTGAACTCACATTGACTGTTGATCCAATTCATCACCAATCATTGTAGTCATCCCTCGTAATGTCCGTACCGAATTGCCAACAAGTTCCAATTCCTCATCTTGTTCTTGTATGATTTGCTGTAATTAACAAAAGTAGCGTCAGATAGATTCTCTCGAGACACCTACCTCTTGTCTTGATAATAATTGACCAGCCGATGAGGGCACTTCATCTAAAGAGATCTCTTCTTCGTTTAATTTTGAGTATCGGTAGTTGCTCATGTTTCTGGAACTCAAGATTGAGGAGTATTCAATATTAAAAAGTGTCTGGAAGTCAACGAGATACATCAGGAGGCATGAGACCTCAAATAACCAATACCAGCACAATACCCAGAAATTAAAATATATTGTTTCTTATCAGGTGAATTAGGCACAGAGAAACTACAAAATAACTAAACCAAAGTATCACAGCGATAAAAAATGAAAAATTCAAAAAGTTTGATATGAACCAGAATACTAATACACCAAGGCAGACGCTGAACCCGCGAAGCTTCACAGTTTCTAGATAAAAGAGACAAAAAGTATATACAACACAAAAAAGGATGAATATCTGATATGAATCTACTCTATTTCTTATCAATCACTTTCATCTCGGCCATCGGAACTTTCAACACACTGCCCATTGCTTTCAAGATAGATTTGCTGGCGGCGTTTGGCGATCCCATCGAATGGAGAAACTGGGTGAATATATTGCGGAGGTAGTCAATTTCACTCGTACACGATAGCATTTGAAGTTTTCCTGAATGAATAGAAATATGGATACAGTACTAGAAAAAAAGACGGGATACCTTCTAATACGCGAACTTTTTCGGTCATTTCTTCGTTTCGAGCAACGGATTCCAGTTGTCGTGACATGGATACCGATTCATTCTCACGAAGACGTATTTCGACATCCATCAGTTGTTTCCTGGAAAAAAAACGTTCTATGGGATAGAAATCGAGTGTTTCGGGAGCAGAAAAACCGGGAAACGTGTCCTAGCAACGTATAAAATGCGCTCTCACGAAACGGCTTCTTTTCAAAACCTAGTCAACGGCAAAAAGCCATGGGCTACAGCGTTTTCTCATTTCCGATTATCATGCCACGTCTCCCACAAGAGGATCTCTTCCACTCACCTCAACTCCTGAATGTCGAACTCTTTTTTTGTGAGTTGATTCTCGTAGTACACATTCTTTGAGTCGGGGTCGTTTGGAACTGTCGTGTCGTCTTGTGAGAATGTTCTGCTCCGTCGCCGAGCAGCAGCATCTTCATCGTGTGTTGACGAACGATTGTGTCTTGAGATTTTCCGCGGATTTTGGGATCTCTCCATTTTTTCATGTCTTAGTGTCACTAGCATTTTTCTGAAAAGAACGATTATGATTCCTCGTGTCTTTCTCAAGACGCTTCCTTACCTAAAAGCTTCAATTTCTTGGTCTCTCGATTCAATTTCCTCTTGGGCACAACGTCTTTGTCGGAGTACTTCCTCCTCCAACTCATTCCTTTTACTTTTTTCCAATCTCAAACTATCCTTGATTCTGCTCACTTCTTCTTTTTGAATAGAAATCTCGTTGTCACGTTGTGAAATATCTTCTTCCATCTTCTCAAACTTTTTCTCTATGTCAGATCGAAACGAGTCGTTGCAATTGATTTTGTCGTTCAGAACACGAATTGTTCGTTCCAACTGAAACAAATAAAACTGTTTTATATCATTTATATTCTTAAAACGAACGTTTGTTATCTGTAATTGCTGGTTCTTCACTTGATCCGACTTTGCGTTGTCTTGAACAGCCTTCTCAATAAGTACAAGAACATCATCACGGAGAGTTGGACAGCAGAATTCTGAAAATATATTTGATGATTTTTGTTTTGACTATGACTGCTTACCAAGAGGGTTTTGGTTGTCTTTTTTGAATTTCTCGTACTCTTCACTCATTCCATCTCGAAACCAAAACTCGTCGACTGGGGACATCGATCGTTTTTTCTCGACATGTTCAAGACTCTGCATTTAATAAAATTAGTATAAATTATCGGGAAGGCGACAGAGTATGTAAATAATGGACATGTGCTTACTGTTCCTAGCGTTCATTAACATTCATTCTACATAATTAGATTTTTTACATTTGCTCTGTTGTTGAGATTGAACAACCATGAGCTTACCTCTTTGAGATGCATATTCTCCCCTCTGAGAGTTGCAATAATTGAAGACAACTCTGAGATTTCCTCCTCTTTGGCGTCGCACCGTTGTGAAAGACTCATTATTTGACTCTGCAATTAAGTTTTCGATCAATAGTAACAAACTATAACGTCGATACCTCCAATTTGGAGATTTTCGCATCGTCTTCCATTGTCGCTGAAGATAACTTTTTCGGTGCTTCTTCTTCGTCTCGCTTCTGATCCAATTGAAGTGATGCAAACTTTCGTTCCAAGAATATTGACCGACCATGAGCATCTTCGTATAGCTTCTTGAACTGCTCTCTTTCTGCTTCTAATTGTTTGTTGGCGAGCTAAAATATATGATATTTATGATACTCACCACAGTTTCCAGAATTTACTAGTTAAATATCACTTTCTCTTTTGGATTCATAATAATTCAGTTATGGTAAATGTATAATATGTTTCAGAATAAACTTCTTGAGGATATACTCACCTCCATTTTATTATCGCTGTTAGAATTACTCTTCAGCTGATTTTCCAACTGTTGCAATCGTTGTTCATATTTCCTTGTCATCGACATCTCCTTCCGCAGTTTCTGCTCCAATTCTGCCACATGAAAACTGCTGTCGCCATTCTTAGTGGATAGACTATTAGGTATACTCTCTGCCTCCGCCAACCTTTTCTTCAGCTCTTGGTTCTCTTTCTGCAAGGAGGTAGTACAGGAGGGGACTCATTCAAAAATCAATAAGCGACCCACTCACCAACACAGAATTCCTCGCTAGGATCAACGCATTCTCTTTGCTTTGGAATTCCTTTGTGAGTAATGCAGTTTTCTGTTTCAAGTCGTTGATATCGGTGGATCCTGGCTGAAATTTTGGAAATATAGCAGATTAATCAGATTTGAATATATAAAATCATACTTTCACTTCTGCACATGCGAAACCGGCAATAATATTGGCCAAATTCTCCTTTTCCGCTTTTAATGCTTTGCAACTCTCTACCGCTACTGAAAAAGACATTTTTTTGAGTCTTGATACAAATGAAACAATTACCTCTCAAATTTTTCTCATACAACGCAAGTTTTTGTCGTTCTGCTTGTAGATCCGAGGTTAATTTTTCCACTGAACCCATTGATGATATTGTTAATCTGGAATAAAAACATTTGAATGCAGACTGTAAAATCAATAACATTAATTCTGTCAAAAAAATTCTTCCACAATGTTACATTTCTTTGCGGATGGCAAGATATTAAGCGAATAAGACACGCAACAACCGGTTTAGAGTGATGGCAAAACGTGGGGGACACAGTGGAGAGTGTGTGTCGATTTACGATAAAGAGAGAGGGGTGCGTTATTTCGGAGCATTGTTCGGACCAAAATTGGTATGGATTGTTTCTTTTATGTAATGGCGCTACTAATCTTTTTGATAGTGTATGAAATTTGATTCACACTTCGATTATGGCAATTAATATTGTTCATAAATGTATACCACAGTAGACGTTCATATCATTTTAAAGCATTCTGTTCCGACCTGATTTCTGAATAGAACATCTTTCCGATACAATGTTTGAAAAAAAGAAAAGATTTAATTCAGGGGAACCTATAGGAAAAGTGCAGAAAGACATGCAACCGGTTGTTTGCGTATTTGCTTTTCGAAACCAAAGACCAGAAATGTTTTTCGCATCCACTTTCCCCTTTTCTCTTACGCAACTAAAATAGACGACTCGCATATAAGCTTTATGCACATCTTGCAACTCTTCTCCATTCAAGTATATCCTATAAAATTGTATTATTCTGTTAGTTGAATGAGCTTTTATTAGGAGCAAACTCACATATTCATTTTTCCAAATATTGAATATTGAAAAATTGAAAATAGAAGAAACATTTTTTGTGCAATTAGACTTTTTTTTTCAAATTGTGACTCCAGAGAAATATGTGTTACCCATTCTAGTTTTTCACTAAAAAGCTACTCCAATGAACGACTTCGAGAATAATGAATCCAATTAATTTTTAAAAGAACCCTCTTTTTTTTTGAATTTCAAAACATTCCAGTTTTCTTTTTTATCCACTGTAAATTCTCAGTTTGAATCAAATCCAGCGATAACCAATTTTTTCTAATCCATTTACTCTAATAGACCTGTCCAACATGTTTCAACTACTCGTTACCGTTACTGAATAGATACAAAAAATCATCGCGGACAATCGTCAAATTGAGTGAGTGCGATGCAAGTTGCATACTGAAAAGATAAATATTATACAACAATTGTGGCATCAGTACTAGTTTTGTTTGCGTAACAACAATTGAAAACGAATCATCACGACGATTTCGATGCGCAATATACGACGATTCATTTTGTTATATTTGGGTGAATGAGTACGAATTTTGTGTGCTGTGGGTTCTTCATAGTTCAATTGTTTGACTGACTCGTATTACGTTTTACTGAAGTTTTTCCAAAAAATTGAAGTTCATCTAGGTCAACTATACATTCGATTTCTCGCCCTGACACTGATCTTGTTGACATCGAAGGCGGTAAAAACTTATGCAAATATTTTTGTGTTGATTCGTGACACTATTACTAAAGTTTGAAAGTGAGGCTGTAATGTTAAGGTGTTCTTATCGGGCGGAAACTGTTTTTGAGAGTTAGAAGCCGACTAATCAGGATAATATAAAAGTAAACCTGAAAACAGCTGCTATCATAGTTTTTGATAATTCACTAGTTCCAACCTGACAGCTAGCTGATGTTGTTAACTAATCCTAGTAATGCTTTCATTGCATTCTATTTTTCTTCGCTTCAACGTAGAAAGTGATCATTATACGTTTTGCGTTTTCAAAACTCACGCTCCTAATACAACATCAACTTTCTTCTGGACCAGGTGCAGTTTGAATCTTTGAATAACTCTTTTTCGGAAACTGGCTATGTTGATTCTTGTGAGAAGTATTGTGAAGGCACAAATTTTGTACTTGCAGTAGGATGACAATAGACCTCGAAACCAATACAATTTTTTAAAATCTTTCAATAACTTTATTGTACAGACAAAAATAATCCACGATAAAAGTCAGCGTTTCTCCTGAACAAAATATTAGCGAAAGGCTGACCTGAGCTTACTAATTCATTCATTTATGAAAATAAAAAAGTGTAAAATATGCACTTTTTTTTGAGTTGTCTTATATTGGAATTTATAAACAATCAGAACTATTCTTGAATACTTTTTGTTAGAAATGCTTATAACATGAAAACTCTCTCATGAACCTAACATCTGACCTTAGTTAAAATGTCTCTTTCCATCTTTCAGAAATGAAAATTCAAAATTCAATTCTCCAATGTATTAGTGGATTTTTAAAACTTGACTTTAGCCATAAGACCCATATTCTATTCTCACAGTTCAGACGCTCTTTGAGTGTCTTTCATGAATATAGTTTTTTTAAACAAGTGATTTTTGATCATATCCCTCCAAAACGCATCAGACGTAAGTTAAGCAAAAACCTTTTTGATACTCACCGAAACATGTTTTCTGTGTAATTGATTCATCTGAAGATGATCTATTCGAAATGATCCCATCCCCCAATTCATTTTCTCATGAACCATTTGTCATTCAGAAGTTTTCTTCTAAGGGTGTTTCCCAACTGTCTTATCTCCTCGCAACCATTTCTATCTTCCCTCATTAGTCATCAAATCTTTTTTCTCTCCTTCTTTCTGTCCCTTTTCCGATTACTCATCGATAAGTTAACACCCACTCTTCTTCTCTATGTTGAAAAACTGCATATAATGAAAAGTGGGTCATTCGTTCATTACCTCTTCATCTTGACGCCCCAAATTGTCTCTGGGTGTTTCGCCGTCCGTGTGTTCGCCTTCGTTTTCTCAATTTTCTGTTTTTCGTTCGTTTCCTGTCGCTATCTCTATCCTTCCGATGAATCAATCAAGTTTATAGTCAAAAACTGTGATTTTGTGTGATGCGTTGTTGGAGGATTAGATTCTAATATGCAAATGAACCGAGGATTTATGCAAATCTGAATTGTAACATGACGGAGGGAACACGTAGGTTAACGATATTGCATTTTGATTTCAGTTTATTCAGCGTCGAATTTTTTAACTGACTGTACGATTTTTCAAAAAACCATTTCCGTTTCCTATCTTTTCTTTGAAAAAGAAATTCAAATTTCGCAATTCAAAATTGTCTCAAAGCACTTGCTTATCTTCACAGTACGATTGCTGACGTACTTCTAACTTTCAAACCATTTTGCACAAACGGCCATAGAATACTATACGATTCGCAAAGATAAACAACCAAGTGGTTTTGTTTTCTACCCTTTTCAAGAACTTTCTTATCAATTTCTCAAATTTGAATGAAAATTGCTGACGCAATAATTCTCGGAAACTTGCATGAAAAGTTCATGTGAACGATGGAATTGTAGAATTGAACTGGTTAGTGTACACTGTAAAAGCGGAAAGAACAGAAATTGTCGCTTTCGCTAACTAATACTTCAATTGAACTTCTTTTTTCTCTTTTCCCTTTCACTTGTCATTTTCCAGACTAAAGTGTTTCGGATTCTGGAACCTTCTCTCTTTTCTTTCTATTCGCGTCCTCGTTTCGGTTTGTCCTTGGCATTTAGCATTCAGTATTAGGGCGTCAAGAATATATGGCATGCAGTCGGAGGGCGCGATATTCTTCTTCCATTCAATTTTCAAGTGCCACACCCAATTCAATTCAGTCTGTCCTTTTTCGTTTACCAATCGAATTGACACTGATTTATTGTTTCCGTTGTTCATTGATGATCTGAGTTCCTCCTACAGTAAGTTGGTTACGAAATCATGAATCGAGCGGACGGCGCCGCGATCAATCCAAAAAACATATATTTGCCAACAAGGGCAAAGTGACTAATGACGGAGACAATGTGTGGTCGCCGCAACTTAGTCCGCCACCCCCACTGTTTCTCAACTCCAAAAGATGAGCTGAACGGTAAGCACCGAACACTCCCTGTCTCGGTTTTTTCGTGTGTTGTGAGTGTGTACGAACCTGTGTCGCCGCTCCTCCGGATTTTTCCGGTTCATTCTTCCCTAGGTTTTACCCGTTGTCAAAATGGACACCATGTTTATGTCTTTTTTTCACCTCATGTTCAAAACATCATTTAGCATTGTGTTCTTCGTCTTTGCACTCCACTTTCGTTTCCGGTGGGTTAGAAGCAAAACGTCATGTCTCGGCCGAGTAAAGCAATAAACTCATCTGATGTAAACAGGAAAGGGTTTGTAGCTCTTCCGGCTATTCACCAATTGACTGCAAAAGTGTCAAGATGGCGAGAAGATTAGAGTGGCCAGGCGTGAAGAACTGGCGAGGTTTTATCAGAAAAGAAATACATTTAGGTTATGATTCCGGTTTTAGAATCAGTAATTTTGAAAGCAAGTTTAGAATGACAATTTTTATTTCGTAATACTGTACATAAGAAATTAAAATGACTAGTCTTTGTTTGCTGTTAGTGCAATTTCAAACTTCTCATTTGCACTTTAATAACATGAACTCTAGTGATAATTTATTTGTACTTTTTATCTTCTTAACACCACATGAATCTTTTCTAAATTTTCAAATTTTCTATTAGCACGAACCGAAAGTCGAAATTCAATTTCTTCTTTTTCTGATTTTCTTATTTCGACGAGCACTTTCCATATTCCTATGTTCTTATCAATCTTGTACTGTGAAAAAGACGGAGAGGGTTATAAAAGCAAGACATACAATACACAGGTCATTTTAGTACATGGACACGACCACGCCTTATCTTAAATCACCATAAAAGTGTAATTGAGCTGATAACTGCATGATGCCCGCCTTCGTCCAATCTTCACCATCCTTTCATACAAAACTATACGATTTCACTTCCTCTCTTCTTTTTCAACTACTTTCAATTCTAATTGTTCATGCTGTTTAGTTAGTCACCCTCTGAACGCAACTGGTGTTGAGGCGTTCTCCAGGTATTTGTCAAGTGTTTTTTTTCTTCCGTCTTCTACCGGTCTATTCTGACTCATACTGGTAAATGGATTGGGTGGGTTGATACAAATAAGTAGTTTCGTTTCGCACTTTTTTCTCTTTTTCCCTGAATTCAAAAAAAATCTATTTGATTTTCTCGAGTTATTTCAACTCATCATCATCAAAGTTTTTGGTACAGTTTCTCCCCTTTTCTCCACTCCTACGTCTTAATCAAAAGTGAGGAGAACTGTGTGGCATTTACGTTGACTCTAATTCGAAAAGATAACAATTTTCTTAGGCGTCGCACTTTCCTCTTTCCTCCCTGTCTTTCCTCATTGAATCGATGTGGTTCTCCCATCCCAGGACCGGCTTTTGGCATCCCAAAAAAACGTTCAGTGTCCTACCTACCCTTCATTTTTCTTTGTTCCCTCATCTCCCTATAAATCAGTTCCCCCCGAACTTCTTTTACTATTATCACATTGTTTTTTTTATTCGTATACTTTACGTACATCATCGTTTAAATAAGTCACACTTCTTATAAATTCTACCGTCAATGCACTGCCCCCACAAAGTCCAAACTCATCACTTTCATTTCATTTTTTTCAGCTGAGAACAATGGTTGTCGAGCAGAAAGAGCAGGAACCTATTGTTAAGATGCGCGAGCGCAACGTCAATGCTGCCGCACACTCGGCTCTTGCTCGTGGAATTGAGGCCCTTAATGAAGGAGAGGTCACCGAAGAGACTGAGGGTAAGTTCCATCAAGCCTGATTATTTTGACCATACATTAATGTATTTTTGTAGAAATCCGCAAGTTGGACACCCAACTTGATCATCTTAATGACTACATGTCTAAGATGGAGGAGCGTCTGAAGGCACACAATGACAGAATGATGGAGACATTGAAGCAACAAAAAGAAGAGCGCGAGAAGAGACGTCGCAGCTTCCACGAGGTGAGATAATCCACTTTGAAAGGAAGTGAGACCCGCATTTAGAAGTATCTGCAAAAGTAGTACCTATGCCTTTTCTCACAGAAGTGTTTGGTTGAGTGCACGAAAACAAAATCATATATCTGTAAACAAAAGTTTGTAGTATAAGTTTTTGACTAAAACCGTGAGAAGTACCCTAAAACATATTTTCGGCTTCCTCTAGAACATAGAATACAAAGTTTCGAAAAGAAAAATAAAGCATACATTTCAGCGCATGTCTCAAAACCAATCGGAAGATGAGGAATTCAAGAAGAAAATGAGCAGCATCCTGGAAAGAGTCCAATCTGTCAAGCGCACCAAGGAATAAACCAGAATACCTTCCGAACGAACTTGTACAATTCTAATATATTCCTTTGAAGTTTCATTCAACGTCATTCTCTATTAATCACCCCCCTCATCATGTTTTATTTTCACTTTTTCTTTAAATCAACTGTCTCATGGTCAATTAAAATGACGTGATTCATTCAATTAACTATGATTTTTGTGTCTGTCACCTGTTCCAAATAATCACCTAACTATTAGCTTTTTCTCTTCTTGAGCTTTGCTCGTTCGCTGAATTCAATGCAGATGTGTTTGGAAATAAAGTTGAAATGCGTTCCAAATGACGCGAATGTTCAATGGGTGTTTTGATTACGTTTGAAAGTTACTGATTTGTTGTTCAGGTGCTAATTTGATAAGACGAACTTCCGATTTTACAGTGATCACTACTTTGTTAACAGAGAACAGGAGAAAATAGGAACAACAACATCATAAGCCAAGAAGTAAACAATAATTGCAGTAGTTGTTCTGATTTTTTTTCTGTTGAAAAATGTAAGAACCCTCAAAAAAAGAATTCGGAACTTTTATTTTGTTGCGGAAAATTTGAGTCTAGACAAAACATTGGTATTCAGATCACAGAATGATATTTTGAAGAGGTAGAACAACTTTCAGAGTTTTCAATAATATAATGCAAGCTTTACTTACATTTTGTTAATCTTTGTTTTCGAAACTTCGAGTACTGTGTTCAAGAAAGAAAACCAAGTGCAGTTTCATACGACACTCAAAACCGTTTCTGGTTCACACGACTGTTTCATCCATTAATATGCTTGAGTATAACATTAGAAACAATTCAGTCCCAGTTGCTTTTTCATAGTAAGTTTTCAAAAAGTTTTTTGTTTAAGACTTGAAACATATCTTCAACCACTTTCCCACAAGTTTCTTGAAACAATTTATTACAAGTTGTGGTCTACTAGTTTTTCGCGAGAAAATACGTGAATTTCTCCCTTATTCTTGCAGAAATTTGAGACTGATATTCGACCTACATGGGATGAGTAATGTGAGGATAATGATTAGATTTCTTATTCGCACATTTTCGGAAACTCAAAAAACTACGAAACACAACAAACACAAACATATGTTTTCTTTACTATTCAATAGTGAAAATCCAGAATCTACTCATATTTGAATACAGTAATTTCAATCACTACCAAAAAACTCATTCGTTTTATATTGATGTCTAGTGGATAAGATGAATGCAATTAATCCGAACGTAACCATGAGCTCAGAGAAAAATCCGTAATCTTTATCCGGGAACGTTTCTGACCAGTCCCTTATTCAGTTTTTTTTGTCTTTGTTGTTGTGGATGCTGTCCGAAAAATTGTTGCATGCTGCATCATTTTCTGGAGGATAAATAAAGGAGAAGAAAGCAACAAAACCTAAATAATTCATCTAATTAACTTTTTGACCCTCTGGAAAAATAGCAAATATCATGTTAGAACACGTCACTTTTCTTCGTTGTTGGTCCCGGTTTTATGAGCGTTGGACCTCCTCCAAGGTTTTAATTACATTTCTGACCAACAACCCCCCACAAACAAACTTCCTGAATTTTCGACGTTAGCTTCATTTTTTGGGCTAACGTTAATCTATGTTCACAACATCACAGACGTTTTCCAATTCAGGACGTGTAGTCAAGAAGCGAGACCACTAAATCTGTCTAGACGATGTCGAGAGTTTAGAGAACACAACAGGAAAACAACTGACACCTAAAAATGGAGCATAAGTGTATGTGACTTTCCATTCCTGTCTGTTCGAAATCACCTGTGACAACCGGAAAATCAGAAACATGTGAAAATATCGAAGACAGAACGTTTTCAGAGATCTTCTTCACACTTGGAATGTCTGTCTATAAGAACGGCTGAAATTGAAAAATAGACAGGTTGACCTCTGCTACTGTCTACGAAGTCCCTACTTGAATTTCTTTAGGTTTGAAAAGCTGTCTGTTTCACCTGTCCGAACCAAAATTATCGTGACTCATTTCCCGCTCAAACTTTTTTTGGAGTTTGTGAAAGGGACATGTGAAAAACCAAATTGCCATGGTTAATAAGCATGTTCTTTCATGCTAAAATGTTATTTTTGTTGATTCAAGATTCAATGTACAATAAACTTTTGTGTTTCAAAATATCGAGAAGAAACGAGATCACAAAACTGAGCACAACAAAAAACAGAAGTTGTACTCGAATCTGAACATGTACCTTGATGGAAGAAACAAACTTGATCTTTGTAGTTATCAAATACTGAATTTTTATATTCGAAAGAACGTATTGATTCCGAAGGACCGTCCAGTTTCCTACCGGGGATCTCTTATATCTCTTCTGTAATACAAGTGGCTCAACAAAATTCCAGTTTGAAAAGATAATGGCACATTCAAATTTTAAAATTCTTGTTGGGTAATACATCTAAACTGCTATCATCCTATCTTTTAGCTATTTAAAGTCAAACCTGTTCAAGCAGACTCTGAATTTGGCTCCCAACATTTTCTGAATTAGCTAGCTTCTTCTTCAAAATTTTGTGTCCTTGACTTCAGTTTTGATGAAGAAAACTCCTTTTAGTAGAACTAGGAGATTAGTTTCAGGTTTGTCAAACGCAAAGCCAACACAGTTCTGAATAGAAACGTTTGCATTATAAAACAATCTAATTGCAGAAAGTGTTTACGATTATTAAAACTATTTTGAAAAACAATGTAAGCATAGACAAAGGAGATTGTGTGGGAGCTGGAATACACAGAGTATAGAAGAGCTGATATTTTGTCATCATAGTTGTCCAGTAATGTGAGTGTAAAGTAGAAATTCTGCTCGTGTAATCCAGTTATGTCAGATAGCGGGAACAGCGGAAATCTAAAAAAAATAACAAAAATGAAAAGATAAGCAAAGTAAAACAAGAACAGAACAATTCTTCATTTTTAAAACTCAGTACAAAAACGCCAGCATTTTGAAAAATGTTTCTGGAAAATGTTTTCTTCGAATTGCGATTTATTGCAGCTGAGGATACATTATTTTCCAGACTGCTTGATGCACCACCTAAATGTCTATCAAATGTCCCGGGAGATCTTCCTCTGAAATCTGGAAATTTTCAAAGCCAATTTCTCAATTTTTCAATTTATTATCCACTGTTTAAAGTACACCAAATAGTATCCGAAGAGAAGTGGAATAGATGGGTACAAGGGAACAAGGGAAACAATGGTGGAACTGGAAACTGAAAAAGAGAATCAACTGAGGAGGGAAACTACACCGAACTGTGGGTACTACAAGGTAGATTAGAAGGAGGTCGGGAGTTCAGAGGGAAGGAAAAAGAGACGGAGGTGACATAAGAAATCAAAATCACAAAAACTTCCTAAATATTCTGATACAGAGGAAGAATTGAAGGGAGAATTTAGGATATTGATTGAGAGAGGGGAAAATTGGTTGATATCTAAGGAGGGATTACAAAAACAAAAGGTATATAATATTATCATATCAAATGTTTTGAATTTGGTCAACAATACAGCCGAATCAATGAAGGGAAACAACAGCAAGAAGAATATTTCCAACAGGAATGATTGAAAAAAGAGTGGAAGGAAAAGAAGAGATGCGATGAAGGGGAGAGGGATCAGTGTGTCGGAGGGAGGAATCGGAGGGAGGAACAAAAGAGAGGGATCACTGTGTCGGAGGGAGGAATCGGAGGGAGGAACATCAGAATTGGGGAAGTCACTTGAAGAAGTCTCGGGCAGATTTGAAGTACGACTGGAGTCCTGAGTTGGCAGCCAGTTCTTTGTCTTCGTCGTCCAGGTAAGCGTGAAGGTACTTGTCTTGTGGAGGCAGCTTGAATTCCGGAATGTTCTCTCTGCTACGTCTGATACCCGTGGCGATGATGTACTGAAATATAATTGAATTAATACTCACAAAACTAAATCAATTTGTAGTGACTTACCTCGAGATCTGTGTTGCACATGTTAGATTTGCAGCAACAAAATCCAACCCGTTTGTTCATGTGTGGGTGCCCTTCAAATTGTTTAATTTGAAACTTCAGATTGCAGCCACGCCTGCAGGTGTCCTCATCCCTGAACGGGACATCAAAACACGATTGGGTGACTTCATGGCTTTCGTAGTCGTAGGTGAGTTGGCACACTGCATGGTAGTTGCCGGGTCGGACGGGGCACCGGAGGTTGACTGGTTTGTCGGAACGGCTTGAGTTGTAATCCCTGCATTTGATGAACTGGGCACCATGGCGGTTCGTGCCATACTTGCCCAAGTTCGTTCCTCCGGTATAATAATATTTTCTGTTTCTCTCAGATTGTTCGTTGATTCTAAAAGTGAACATTTCGTTTCGAATTTTTGAGATTTTGAAAAAAACTTACTCCTGTTGATCCACCATGCTCAAAAAACTATTGTACTCTTCCATATTTACATATTGGCTGACTACGACGTAGATGAACGAGAAGACGATCGCGATGGCTAAGAGCTGGTTTGGGAAGCCGATCATTCTGTAATCAAAAATAGTTAAAAAGGATCCCGCAATTTCTAGAGAATGGGGAACAGCTCTATAGTATTTATTTTGAATTCACAGAGAATGACACTTATTGAGATTACTTATTGAGATAAACCTACTTTTCCTTGAAACAATACTTTGAGCGTCTTATCAAACAGATATTTTCCTACGCGACGCTGAAACTGTAAAGCCTCTATTACTAATCAGCTGGCGACATGAGTCAGTACTTATTTTTATCCCAGTCTGAGGAAAGCCGACTACCGTCGTGTATAAGATAAGAAATGCCCAAGAAAACAGGTGGAAATAATGCCTAAAAATGGGAGACGGTAGTCTGGTAGACTGGTAATTTTGACGCTTACTCACATTCTATCGGATCAAAATTCAGATTAATTTAGTATGCTACAAGATGCGTATTATCTCAAGTGATGTTTGCTTGGAATTTTACCAAAAAAAACAAAAAACGATGAAGGTCAATGAATATTAAGATGAAGCTGAGCGGTACTGATAAGGCGAGTGTTCTGATTTGCTTGACTTACTTTGTTGGGCAGATGCGGTGACGTGACCACACCGGTGAGAAGAAGGGGAACAGGCTCAATTGGAGCAGGAAGAGAAGGTAGGTTTGGAGGGAGGGTTGAATTGAGGGGAGATGGTCAACGCGAAATTCGGCGTCTGAAATTTTGAACTAGAGTAAGCCCAATTTATATGTTCTTTCAGATGAAGGAAGCCACGCCTCCAGGGTCTCCTCCCCCAGGCGAACTCAGGAGCAAGCTCCTCCCCTTTCAAGGCGCAGGGAATCATGACGGGAGCTGGGCTCTGAATTTCGAAGGGGCGTGGCTTCGAAGGGTACGGTGGTTGAAACTACGGATAAAGTTCAGAAATCTCAAAAACTAAGAAGAAAAAAGAGAGATAGAAAAACGGCAGACAAACATACATGACGGAGATGTATTGAATAAAGAAGCACCAGAAATAGAAATAGAGTATGATTATTGGAAAAAAAAAAACTACCAATGTACAGACCAAGAAACCCAAAAAAATCGGTACGTAACTTTAAAGTTTACACATGATTGAAAAACGGAAAAGCAAATCATTGAGAATCAGTCTACTGTAAATTACTCTTCCTCGATTATTCCTGTTGACCAGCAGCAAAAATCAAAATTTTGCTTCCAACAATTCTAAATAATACGTGTCATGCAAGTCTCATAAAATTCCCGTCTACAAATTGAAATCCTTCCCAGTTCTCACTATTTTTACTATAAGTAAACACAACCATCGTTTGTTGTAATTGGTCTTCAATGTAAATTTGACCAAAGATAAGTTTAGGCCTCAGTCTTCTTGGGAAAGCAGAAGTTCCAGTTTTAAAATGAAAATACACTGAAATGCACTTGAGACGCGGAACGGGTGGAAAATTATTTACTAAATATTCAGCACAATATTAAGAATGAGTGCCCTGTCTGGAGTCATTTTCTGATGACATTCGTTTAATTAATTTTGTTCCACTAGTTGACGTTCAAATGAATGATGAATAGGCAGACTGAAATATAATTACGACGAGAGCAGATTTTTCTTCTAGGATTGAGAATTTTTAGAGACAGGTTAATGATGTGGTTTTTGAAAAGGTAGAAAACGAGTTTCTGGAATGGGAACACTTTGAGATGTTGTTGCCAAAACAACTTGCGTCCAAAAAAAGCTTGAACATTTTACTATGACGCCTTGGACAACTAAAGTTCAGAAGTACGCAATGGGAAAATCAGGGCGACATGGACCGGAAACTTTAGCATTTGGTTTTGGAAGGAGGAAACGGATTCTCAGAAGAGCATGAGTCTAAAATAAGGTATGGGATGCCTCTCTAGTAATAATTGCGGTATTGTATTATCCAGACGTTTTACACAAATTTGAAATAAACTGTTCGTTTTTACAATTTTTGTCATGACCGGTTTTTGTTTTTTCTTACTTTTCCTTCATGTTGATTTGAAATCTGATGCACTTAGCTCAGCACGTGGATTATTTCTTTCATCTTTTTGTCTTTAAGATAGATTCATGAAAATGTCTAGACAATGGAAAATTGTTCATCTGATCAAAATGTATTGTAAAATTCATAGAATCCCTGTTTGTTTGTGTCGTCATTGATAATGAGCCTGTTTCAGACAAAACCTCCCACACCTAGAACCAGTACATTCAGTGAATTTATAACCTTTGGTGTCCGTAGAAAATATAATCATTTCTTCGAGACAAACTTTCCGTGTTTCTAGACACTACAAAAACTGATATGGAAAGTTTGTCTGGGAATATTGTCTGGAATTCTGTTGTCTGTAATTACAGAAATGTTTTCATTGAGGAAACTTTTGAAGTTAGATTTTCTAAATTGTTTGTGAGATAATTGGCAAACAACAAATTCAAACATTCCAACATTCAGAAATTCTTCGAAAGTCTTTAAATGTTAGTTATTCGTCATGTAAACTTTTACTGAATCTCACACGAGAACTAGAATACAAGTTTTCACAACTTCTAATTATGACAAATCTAGCAACTTTCAAAAATTGTTGTTATGATTAGTCGCGGAAGACAGTGATATCACTTGCGGCTGGCACAAGTTGGTAGCCTGAATTGTCATGTTCATATGTGACTAATATCAGGTTCAATTGGTGTTTTTAATGAACAAATTTGGGTTGACGAGAATGGAGGAAACGTCTGGTTAGAAGACACACCCTGGATATTCTAAAAGCCCAACTATAATTGAAATGCCAACACAACAATAACAATGGTTACGGTTGTTTAGAATAAATTCACGTCATTCCAAAGAAAAAAAACAGATTCTTTGCGATCGACTCATTCGTCTTACCACAGATTTAACAGGCTTAGCTCTACCTGATAGGATCATGAAAAACTGTTTTTTTCACAATATCTAATCCTTTCACAATTTCATTCCGTTTCCAAAAATTTGCAAGTCATATGGTTCATCAATCAAACGTCGGCTAGGATTATATCACTACGGTAGTTACTTGCCCGGTCTCTAGCATCATGTCTTTTTCAATTTGAAATGAAAACGGCTTCCATGTAAATTGAATTGCGCATCTCAAAATGACATACAACATTTATCTCAACCGGATCTCTCAAAACCCACGTCGGTTGTGCACAAAGACCTTTTTTCCGAATTTCTGAAAGGTCGGGGAGAAAAAGAACAAGAAAAACAGATCGTCTGGACCACTGAATTCTTAATATTTGACTCGAGTTAGCGTAGTAGGTCATACGTCTTCGTAAAATGACCCAGTCACGCATCATCTCCAGAAAAAACTAAAACATGAGAATTGAATGGAATTCATTAAATTTATTCTGGAGTCCCTATGTTGCGATGTGAAATTTCCTCGGACAGCGTGGTCATCTACAGTCTAATCAAACGGAAGTGATCGCAAACATTCCCTATCACTGATTCTCAATATCAGTACCTCGCAAGTATTAAGAAATTGTTTGGATAATTTATCAGGAACAGAATTAGCATCTTTTCGTTGACAAAATATGGACACTAGAATATTGAGAGAAAAAACTTTTGTTCCCAAAACTTTTCCGGACTCAATGTTCGCAACCAGTTTTTGGTAATTTATTCATCCAGGTCCCTAACTTTTCTGTTTCCTTTCTCTTTAAGTTTACCTACTAAGATTTTGTTCTAGGAAAGAAGAGAAAGGTTCTTATACTCATAATTTGTCTCTGTAGGGTACAGTTTCATATGTACATAATGTTGCACACAGTAAAGCAGTATAGCAGAAACTTTTGTCCCGTTGAAAACGCTGATAGTTATCGTGGTGTTCTTTGATTATTAACTTGTCATCAACTTTGTCTAGCTGTCAGTTTTGCCTCACGTAAAAATTTTATCGGAGGTAGACCATCCGAAAGTCATCATCCACGGCGGCTTAGCATTTTCTAGAATTCTGCCAACATAGCGTTGTTTACTAGTTCTGTAATTAGTCGTCGGTTTTTGAGCGTCACATTTCTGGTAGTCTGTCGTAACTTTTGCTCGAAACATCGGGGCTAAAAATGTTGGCTATTTTAGGGTATGATATGTGGTGCATTAGACCGGATCAGACAGACGCTGTACACAGTCGTTGAATAAAAAAAGGTAAACAACTGAAATCAAAAGATTATCCCAAAATACTTCTTCTGGTGTCAATAGAGAAACACCGTATACCGAATAATGTTAAATTATTCAGGACATTCATATGAACTTAAGATGGATAAACTGACATATAAAACTATTTTGGATGCAAAAATATAATTATTTTGATGGATAAAAAGAAAGCATGTTGAGCTTCAGAATCTTAATAAGACAGAAGAAGGAAAAAACGTGAAATAAACAACTATGTGCAAATTTGCAACAAAGCAGAAACCTACTCAAGAAAATGAAGAGTTTCTAGAATGGCTAGCGGAACTGTTCAAGTTCGATAAGTCCTCTGATAGCACCTGAGTTTGGGCAAGAAAAGTGTTGCAAACGTAAAAGTAAACAACACATTTGTGACTAAGATAAGAGGTATTCCACTCAGAATTAAAAGAAGAAAAGGAATCGTCAACAGATGTCAACAATTCACAAACAACCGATATTCTTCAGATTTATAAAGCATGTTTACTCTAGATCTCAGAACATATTCTCATATCGTTCTCTTTTATCGGTTTGAAGACGCCGGCCATCTTTAGAAATTGAACTATTTCGTTAGGACAATGGCTTAGATATCGCAGAAAATGACCAAAAGATCAACGAGATCATCTCTACAAAACGATGAGGATCTAAACAATTTGATGAAGGCTGTTTAAGAAAAAATTCCTGAATTCGGGTTACTGTAGCCTTACTTTATATATGAATCGTGTTACTGCACCTGACCTAACACTTCAGGTAATCATGTTTGGGAGATAGCTGGAAACAATAAATTTTGCAGTTGTAGTCTTTCAACTTTTCTAGATTGAAATGAGCAACCTTTCAGGAAATGTCACATATTCTGCTCTGAATTTTGAGTGGGCAAAAATCAGATGTCCCAACATAGATCTCTGTTTCTAATTGTTCTGAACTTTCGGTTTATGCTTCATTATATTCTGTAACAGAAACTACAAAATAATATTCATCCAAAGCCCACTTCTTTGCGTCACATTTTTTCTCATTCAATTTGCAAACTTATTCGATCAGATGTAACTTTGCAACACTCGCCTGACCGGTGAGACCTGACGTGCGAGAATTGAGCTTTTTCTCCCGGAAATTCTGCACATCGGTTTCAGTTGGTCAAAGACGTCAAGTGATATCGTATGATCGGAAATTGCCCTGATCACGTAGAGTTATCCTCTTCGCTTTTGCAGACTTTCCTCGTTTCCTATGGAGTCACTGGGGTACGATAGCTACACCGGATAGACTGCATAACGTCAACAGTCACCGGAAATTAGCCAATTATTTTTTTCAAAATTGAAAATAATGGAATTTTCCAGACTTCGACAGGAAATGACCGTTGGCATCGGAAATTGAAAAAACGACGGTTAACGCATGATTTGTCATACTGAATAGTTGCCAAAATGGCGAGAGAAATTAACTAGTCGGAAAGAGCTGAAATTCGATTTGAGGGGATGATTACCTAAAAACTATAACAGAATTCCTCTCAGAGATTCTCCATTTCTTCATTAAGCTACAAAAGCTAGCAGGTGATAACCTTGAAGTAGATGAATTCATCATGTATTCACTTATCAAGAATTGCTTTACTGGAAGAAATCATGTGCTTGAAGTGTGGTCTTATTGTTATACCAAAAAAGTAAATTAAGCCTCGAAGATGTGTCCTACCGGTGTTATGAGCAGCTGAAACCTGTTCAGACAAAATACGAAAACAACATATACAACTACAGTACCCCGTTTGCTTCCATATCAGATCTTTCAAAGTCTGAAGCTTTTTATGATTAATTCTAATGTGGGTGATATATCAAAAGTAATTCGAAAACAGGGATTTGGCGATTTAAAATGATCATACAAAACTTTTAATTTGGAATATGAGTTTGATTTTATCTGGATTCTGATGTTTTGTAGATATTGAATTATTGTATCCAAATTTGTTTTCAAATCATTTCATATGGTGTCTGCTGATTCACTTTTTGTAGTCTAACTCTGGAGCTAGTGGGGAGCTAAATGAAGCAAATATATCTAAAGAAATACAATTCGATTTTATATCAGCCCACACTAACTTTCTACAGTACCCTTGACGCTCGACCCGGAAGTGGGGTCGCTTCTGATTGCGACCTGATCTGTGTCATACGCAGCTCATGATCTTACGAAGTGTACGTGTAAACAACCTCTTCTGATCGACTTATATCATACAAAAATTGGGTTCAGATCTAGATTCCTCACGTCGATGACATTTTTACTGTGATCTTGTCACAAAAAATCATGAGAATCGGATTAAAATTGTTCTCGGATCGGACAATTGTAGTTTTAAGATCCTTCTCGCGATTTACAATTGTATTTGTAAGATTTTGGAAGAAGACACAAACACGGTGACGATAGCCGACGTAACGCGAAAGGTTGGTGAGCCGGAAGAGACAAAGTCAATTCGGTTGGGGTAAAGATTAGATTCGAGGATAACTAAGATCTTTCATCGAAAAACAACTTTTTGAAACATCAGAAAGACATTGAAAACAGATTAGGTGTGGAGGGAATAAATACTGCAATTGCATTTTATTTGAGTACGCGGAAAAACGAGGTTACGGTATAACCCTCGATCTGATGACAGCAACCAACCCAAGAGTCTATCTCTGAAGACTACAGCAATCCACAACCTTTTCTGTTTTCAAACTTGTTGCCATTCTGGAATGTGCAACAATTACTTTTTGTGAAGTTCACTTCCTGGTGAAAAGTTTTCTTTCTGATCATTGAAGGAACATTTACTTTAAGACAAATCTTGGTAAACAACATGTCAAACCTTTCTGAAAGTCGGAAAAGATCTCTTGACTAACATTCAGAAAGGGTGAACAATCACAGAAAATATTTTGTGAATGTTTGATTTTGTGGTATCTTCGAGAATATAATGATAGATGGTAAACTTTGGAAAACATTTTCTCTGATCTTCGAGAACTTCGAGATTCGGAAGTTGTTATTTTTTGAATAGACGTTTGGAAGGGATTCTGTGGTATCAGTTGTGTGAAATCATTGGAAGTCATATTACAACAAAAAACTATCATTTTACAGCATAATAGAATCTTCTGTTCCCTTCTTGGTTTCTCAAATTGGGATTTTTCAAAAATTCAAAGGTTGTTCATTTCGTTTTCTTTCTATTGAGTATTTCTGCTTTTTTGAGTGTTTCTCAGGAAGTTTTTATCTATCAAAAGTTGACTAATGTGCATTCAGCTCAATTCATTCATATGTAATTTGTCATCGTCAAAAAACGAGAAGACTCTGTTCTGCAAACCTAACATATAATTCATTTCATATCATTTCAAAAGAGCAAACACCGGTCAATTGAAGTGGATCTTTTTCTTTTCTCCAACAGCATTCAGGTATTCTCATCTCAATATCTTTTATGAGTAAAACAGAGAAACCCAATAAGGTTTGAGGGCCATCAGGCTAATTGGTTTTTATAACATCATTTTTATGAATTGTCAATGAACCCAATCGCTGGATGATATAAGAAAAAGTAACTGAATTTTTCATGAGCAGCTGCTTGGTTTTGGACAAAAGATATAACGGAGGTCGATGACTCAGCTAAAGATCTGGTTACGGTAGTTATTTCCGAATATGAAAAGAGTGGTGGTTTGATCTTAGATTATTTGACGTATCCAGTACATCTCACGTACTCTAATCTTGTTAAAAGGATTAGGAATCTCAAAAATGTAGAAACGCCGATATAACTAAACCGGGATCCATGCTCTTTCATTTTTTTATAATCTGTTAGACCGAAGAGTACTAATACTTTTGTTTGTGCATATTAATGCCACGAAGTTCTTTGACGTGCAGAACAAGATATTTTCAGTTTTGTTCAATTTACAATACAATGAAAACCTATGAGTAGTGCTGAAAGTCTTCGATCTGAATTGACATTCAACACAATGAAACACTGGATTAAACATAAGCCAATCAGTGTCAAATGGCATCCGAATTGCTAAGTCGCACGAAATCTTTGGTTCTGCAAATGCGATCTAGCAGAACGGTCACAAACAGATTTGAAAGGGATTTCATGAGAGGCAATAATTTATTTGGCATTAAAAAAACGATAATTCGTGTGATCTCTTTTATGCTTGAACTCCTTCCAACTCAGGGGGCATGGTGCTTTTGGGATGTTTGCTTTCAAAGTGCTGCTTGTACGTTTTTGGATCCGGCATCATGCTCTGAAAAAATCACTTTCCGACTACTGTATCCCGATTACGTAATCATGGGTTCAAAGAAGGCACATTTGAAATGTAGCATCCAGCCAAGACACCTTCAGAATCTTCAGACGTCATCATCATCTTTGTTTACAGATACAGGACATGGGTTTAGTCTGGTGTCTTTCGGGTAATCTCTTCCAACTACATTTTTTATACTCAATAACCAATCAAACGGAAATCAAAAATAACTCAAAGTCAAATACAAAGTCACCGTATACCGGTGTCGTAAGCAGTTTCGTCAGCAAAATCGAGAAGGTTTTTGTAAAAGGAAATGAGATCAAGGGCTCAACCTATTCTTGGGATGGAAACTAAGGAAATTGCTTTTTATCACGTACCATGCAAACGGTGCATTTGTGATGCAACGATTTCATTGCTGCAGTTTTTTGGTCGCTTCCCTGCAAACTTTTTCCAATTTTGATAGAATTAGGGTCAAAAGTCATACCACAGCTTTCTTGGCTTTTGCTGTCTTTTCAGCATTTCTTTGTTGGGATAAAGCTTTTTGGTGACCGCGAGCCATCCTGAAACAACAAAGGATTTAGATGAAATGCAAACAAAAAGAAAGGAAAGAAAAGAAAGTTGGAGGCCATGTCCAGCGACGAATCGGGAAATGAAAACGTGTCCAAAAACGAGAAAGACAAAAGAAAATCAAGAGGGAAGAGAGGGCGAAAGGAGAAATAGATTGAAAACTGAACAGTTTTTACCACCTCTTTTCTCTCAATAACCACTGAATACTGCTAAAACAAAAATAAATGAGGGAACAAATGACGGAGAGAATAAAATGTATTCATTAGATATACAAAAATTAAGCCACATGAATCTCTGTTTGGATTCAAAACAAAAATGATTAGGCAGTGTTGGACGGCGAGTGCGACTGTCATTTTGCGCTAAAGAAACCCGTTTTTCTCCCGTCTTGCTTTATCTATTCTAGTCGGACAATGTTCGTATGCATACTGTCTTTGCGAAGAAAGACCAAAAACAAAAGGATTGGATGATAGAATTCGGCGGAATGTTTCCTGTCTGATCTACTCGTAAGGCGAATAGGACAATCTTGATATCTTTGTTTTTTGAGGTTCGGCTAACTTTGATTCGTAGAAGAAACCAAACTGAATCAATTTTCACATGATACGTTTGCATTTGGCTTTGAAGAATTTGAGAGGAATAATTCCACGTGATACTCAAGCATGATCTGTGAGAAAAACACACTATTCGTGGAGTGGTGACACAGCGCATTTGAAACATTTAGAGCATTTTATTTATATTTGTCATGACATCATTTGTCAATAGCAATTATTTCCTGGAGTGCATTGTTCTTCTTTATCTTCCATTTCAGCCTTCACTGAGATTACTCATTTTACTCAAAATTGTCTATTCTTCTGTGATTGTGTAGCCTACTTCGTGCAAAATCTATTTCTGCCTTTTCCTCTGACGGAGGCACTAACGTCAAAGCCAGTAGATTATGTTATTAGTCACACATATTCTTTGCCCTGCTCACTGAGCAGGAAATGTCATTGTGTTTCTTTTTGCAGGTTCTCGCAACAACCAAAGACATATACATTGGTTTTCAGGAAACAACAAGTTTTGGTCAATTCTATAAACGGAGGCTACAAGAGCAGGAACTATAAATCTGAGGCTGCAGGTGGAAAAGAACAAACAAAGTAAATATCAACTTGTCCTGAATGAGTCAGTTAAGGAAATTTCAGAAAAAGTTTCAGACTCGAATAAAATATATAAGGGGCTAGCTTTCCAGATAATATAACTCATATGTGTTTAATAAGTGTCTTAAAGATTCGGAAAATAAATATATGCTTGAGAACGAAATGAAAAGATATACATATATGCTTTTCAATGCACTGAAAGAAACTAATAAAACGGATTACGCTGCATTGAAGACGTTTTAGATCTGCTTTAGCATCCAGGGTTTTTAGCACCTTGCACTTTTATGATTTCGAGAAAGAAAATTGAAAGAAAACCCGTCGACAAACGCTTTAATGAGAGAATATATTTCAGTCTCTTAAATAAAAACTTTTGTGTGAAAAGATGTAATGAATGAGAAATTACAATTATAGCAGGTAATTGTGAAAAAAATGTTCAATGTCTTCACATAAACTATTTTTGTTTGTCACAGACTATTTAAATGAGCCAGAATTATCTGTTTTCTTTCCAAGTTTCATACACGTTTATTTATTTTTTCAAATTGCTTTTCAAGTCTTTTTTGCTTTCTCTCGTGTATAACTTGATCTTCTGATTCATAATCATCTTTTGTTGTTAGTCTATTTTGGGCACATTTTTTGTTCGTTTTGTGATCATCTCATCAATAAAACAAGAATACCACATAATGTCAGGCTACTCTTACTAAAAAATGCAATATTAATCTATCAAAAAATGTTGCGAAGTATTGTGAAAATTAAGAGTTAATTAGGTATTTTTATGCGAAGACACGCAACATTTTGTTTGTTTGTGACAAAAACTGTCATAGAAATTGTGTTACATTTTTCAAAATGGAGTGATGACGGAATAAACAATTGTTTTCCGCGAAGAACAATTATTTAAAAAAAAAGAAGCTTTAGTCGGGGAGTAATACAAAGCACTTTCTAAAAACAAAGCGAATCTCTGCATTTTTCCCAACAAATGGATGAAGTGGAGAAAGAAAGTGTACTTGAAAGAGACATGATTCGGTTTCAAACTAATGCCGGTTACTGTTACAAGAAAAGAGACAGGTATCTAATAACAACCAAACCACAAGCTTCTCGAAACTAGTTCTTCTTGATCAATTAGTTCCTTCAATAAAACGCACCATTCTAATTTAGGAAAAAACTTGGACACTTTTTTAAAAATTGTTACTGGACGTGAGCTTCAGCTGGTTTTTTTTCGATATCAGTCTTCCTTTTGAGTCCATTGTTGTTTAGAGACACTTGCGGTCATGAAATGAATCCAACTTAACTAAAATAGCTGATTACACAGCTTAAAACTGTTTTTACATTTGATCCGTATTCATTTGAGTTAAATAAACTTGCACAGGATGTGACTCAGAGCTGCTGTAATGCTCTGTTGCGTATTGAAAGCTATTTTCTTATTTTCTATCCTAAAAGTAGGTTGAGCTCTTGATCTCATTTCCTTTTTCAAAAACCTTCTCGATTTTGCTGACGAAACTGCTTACGACACCGGTATACGGTGACTTTGTATTTGGCTTTGAGTTATTTTTGATTTCCGTTTGATTGGGTTTCGAGTATAAAAAATGTAGTTGGAAGAGATTACCCGAAAGACACCAGACTAAACCCATGTCCCGTATCTGTAAACAAAGACGATGATGACGTCTGAAGATTCTGAAGGTGTCTCGGATGGATGCTACATGTCAAATGTGCCTTCTTTGAACCCATGATTACGTAATCGGGATACTGTAGTCGGATAATGACTTTTTGCAGAGCATGATGCTGAATCCAAAATCTTACAAGCAACACTTTGAAAGCAAACATCCCAAAAGCACCATGCCCCCAGAGTTGGAAGGAGTTCAAGCATAAAAGAGATCACAAGATTTTTGTTTATTTCTTAAATGCCAAATAAATTATTGCCTCTCATGAAATCCCTTTCAAATCTGTTTGTCGCCGTTCTGCTAGATCGCATTTGCAGAACCAAAGATTTTGTGTCAGTCAGCGATCCGGATGCCATCAGACTGTGATTAGCTTGTGTTCAATCCAGTGTTTCATTGTGTTGAATGCCAATCAATATCAAAGGATTTTCAGCACTACTCATTGGTTTTTATTGTATTGTAAAGCGAACAAATCTTAAAATATCTTGTCAAATACTAAATATCCGCTTAACATTAATGTGCACAAACAAAAGTATTAGTACTCTTCGGTCTAACAGATTATAAAAAAATGAAAGAGCACGGATCCCGGTTTAGTTATATCGGCGTTTCTTCTTTTTTGTGATGCCTAATCCGTTTAACAAGATTAGAGTACATGCCTACGCCAAGAAATTCGGGATCAAACCTCAACTCTCTTCTTCATCGGAAATAACTACAGTATCCCGATCTTCAACGAAATGAACAAGTCATAGAAACAACTCAAAATGTGATATTCTGAAACATATTGAAAAACAGTGTCAGTGAAAAATGTAGACTCAAAAATGTGGACTCAAAGTTTTATTCTGTTTTGTTTGAACACAACTGACAAATCATTTTTGGAAGAAATACGTTCATTCCCAGTATCTCCGTGTTCTCCGGAATGAAAACTAAATAAGGATCATAGGTATGTCATTTGAACTCCATCCAAACCAACAGATATTTGGGTTTTCATTTTGCTGTTATACTGCCCACCTGAAAATACACAAAATTTGAAACAATTTTTGGCCGCTGAAAAATTTATTATCATTGCAAAAACACGGCGACAAAACAGAAAAAAGTCACAGGAGATCATAACTGGGAGCATGTAAAATGAAAAAAAGAACAGAGAGATTTAAAACACCTATGTGCATAAAGACCGTGATATTATTCTCAAGGTAATGAAATGCTTTGCGAGCATTTCATTTGGATCGCAAATATTTAAATTTGTGATCAAGAACTGTCAACTAACTACTCTAGTAGAAAGGAACACGAAAAAGGAAAAACAACGGGTATGGGAGAAGAAAACGAATGCAGAGAAAAACATAACAAAGTTAACAAGTTCTCATGACATAAAATGAGAGAGCGGGTGCAAAAGTATAATGGAAGCCAAAATTGTTCGGCACGCGAATCAGATTTTCAGGTATCCAAATAGTTCTGTGAGCCTATCCACTTCAGTAATAGCCATCTCTCTGATCGATCTGTGGGCGTCACGAACCGCTGTCTGATAATATTCCATCAACGCACAACTTGCGACGTTCTACAATGATTCATCGTTTGCAACTAAATAGAATATCGTATAACATACCTGATCGTAGCGGTGATTAAATTTTTCGCTTATGAAGACACATTTTCTTTGAGCATTCAAAACTCTGTGTTTAAGGATTTCGACGGTCTCTCTGAGTTCCGCCAGTTGTCTTGAGTAACTCAGGAAATCATCCATCATATCATTCACATTGTCCCGAAAGTCTTTGACTTTGTTGACGCAGTCAGTAACAAGTACACTAAAAACCGTTCTTGAAATGTTTTTAATGAAAAAAGCAAACTCACTGATTCAGGTTGGAAAAAATCTCTAAAACTCCCTTGTTGAAGTCATTCTTGAATTTTCGAATTGTCTTGGACAATTGAGAAGAATCGGATTTTTCCATGTCAGGAGATTGAAATTCAAGAAGATTTGGGAGCCTTGGAATTGTAAGTGGATCAAAACTGATGGGGAAAAGTTCATCACAGACGGCGATGAATTTATCTTGAAGATCGCCTGATGAACGGGAATTCAGCACACGGAGAAGCCACCAGATGTAAACTTCATAAAGTACTTCTTGACCATACATTTCCGTTTGTTCCATGGAACGAATAACGTCCCCTCTCAGATACATAAATTTTCTCCACGACTGCTCGACTCTGTAAAACACATTTTTTAAATGTTTTCATTTCTGCTGTGAAAACCACAACTGAATCACACCACAAAGTTACTCAAACTCTTACCGTTCTTCCTCAGCTCTGTGCTGGGTGCTACACGAACGCAAACGTGGAACATCGATGATAAGCATGCTATTGATTTCCGTCTCAATGAATTCTTCTAACTGCTTGAAGGCTCGAGTAAAAGGAATTCCATTGGTAAATCCAATTGATTCCATTAAATTGAGAACCTGTGTTCTAACAAAGCTCTCCATTTCCAAGTTTTGGGAACGTCTCTGACTGACGTCTCTCTGAAAACGAAAACTAGATAGTGAAAACACTGACTTTTCAAAACTAAACAAAAAATTCTTATATATCTCAACTCACCGACTGTGACGTACTCTCATAATTTGGCGATCCCAAAAAGAAATCGAAATCCGGTGATTGTGACAGCATCGTTTTCCAAACATACGATTCGTTCCCTTTCTGAGTAGTGCTTCGCTGGAAATGTTGCTTGATTTTTTTGATCTTGTATTTAGCGGCTGCTATCTTTGTATGGTAAAACTCGGGATCTGGGTGAGTTTCCATCTGAAAGAATTTCATGTAACATACGAGATTAGTGAGAACGGAAGGAACACAATAATACAAAAGTACCAATCTACAACAATCAAAGCACTAGAAACGATGAAACAAAAAAATAGAAGACCCGGAGACCCACGACACATATTGTGAAAAAAATGAGAAAAATGGCGGGAATACAGGACATTTGGACATAGAACGCACGAGAGGCGTTCGTTAGAGCGTGCTCGCATATTGCCTCCTGGGAAAAAGATCGATCGACACGGACGTTAGAAGAAAGGAGAAAGTGATCGAACTGGAAAATGATCAGAAAACTCTGAAACTTTTTGATACAGGTTTCGAATGTTCGTGGTTGTTGATTTCTCTAAACTAACCAATGTTTTCAAAGCTAAAACAGATCCACTGACACATTTTCTATACCCATCAAAATCTTGAAAAATCAAAATTTTCAACAAAATTTATTTCTTTTTTTTTCGCGATTACCCCCAAATTTTTTTGAAAAACAACTTTTAAAAAGTTGTTATTTTTTTAAAGCATTTTGAAATATCCCAGCAACTTCACAGAAAAAATTATTTTTTTTTGACTCTCAGTTTTCGGGGGTCTGTTGAAAGTAGGGACATGAACAAAAAAATTTGCATAGCCTATCGTAAAGCCTATGAAATTTTCTACTTTTTACATGTCCTTGTTTTTTCTGCTAAATGAAAGAACATTGAGAAAAAAATGATCAAAAAATTTTTTTGAAAAAATTTTTTTTTCTAAAAATCTAAAAATCTCGAAAATTAGGTCTAGTCACCAGAAAAGCTTTCAAATTTGTCATTTTCTTTGTAGAATCTAACAAATAAACCAAAAATACCGCAAATTTTGTGGAGCCAGTCGGGAGTCATTCCATGTTAGTCTTCTGATATTATCCATTTTGCAACAAATGAAGTCATGACAAGACCGTTCTATAAAGTTTTTAAAAATTCAAAGCGGCAGCGCAACTGAAAAATTACATAAAAACCAGAGATCAGTTGTTTTCCAGAAGTGATCAAATCAGAACTGAAGGTACGAACATGCTCAAAAATATAAAACAGTTTTCATGGAACAACTATGAGTTTTGAACGAGAATTTTTTCGAGAAAAAAACAAAAGCGAGAAAAAAACAAAAGCAAATGCGAAAAAAATCATATATAGAATTAAGTAAGGACACTTGTTTCAACACATTTTCAACAAGAACACAAATGTTTTTAAAAAATCGGTGTCAGAAGAGAGAAGCATTCAAAAACAGTGAAGAAGATACAGTTATTTTAAGAAATACAACAGTACTACTAATTATAGTTTAGATAGTTAATACACTAACACAAAGTTGTGCCAAACTTTCTTTCTAGCCGGCCTGGTGCTTCTGCCACATTGTTTCAGTTCTTAATACTTTCATGAGCATGCTTCCGACAATTGGTTATTTGATCACTTATTCTTCCCAATAGTCCTCACAGCAAAAGAGATAGTGTCACATCTTATACTCAAAGGTCTCGTACGGTTTACATTGAGATAACTTGTAAACGTGACTGTATTGAGAACAACGTATTTCGTCAAATTTGAAAAAAATGTTTTAGCGGTTTTTATCTGATTGGCCGATTTGTATACTAACTTGATATGTTCTTAAGTAAGTTTCCAAGGTTATGAGACATTGTAAAAAACTTTTTTGAAAGTGAGCTAAGAAGGGACTTTTCTGTACCGTGGACTTGGCCATTCAGTGGCGGTACATCTGGTGGTAATTTCGATGTACTCTATGTACGCCGTGGATGTGACCTGTAAAAAAGATATAAATAACCAGCAAACTTTCTTTTTTAGTAATCTTAGTTTTGCTAGTCCAAAATTATGAATGAATTCAATTGTTCATTTTTCATCTTTTTTATGAAACAAAGTAAAACGATTTACTTATTTTAGTTTCGGAACA
Organism: Caenorhabditis latens; assembly: GCA_002259235.3. Classification (NCBI taxonomy): domain Eukaryota; kingdom Metazoa; phylum Nematoda; class Chromadorea; order Rhabditida; family Rhabditidae; genus Caenorhabditis; species Caenorhabditis latens. The sequence continues at coordinate 12,604,038 of CM056097.1, read as the reverse complement.
TTTAAGTTATTACTTTATTCTCACTCAAGGGTGGTTTTCTGATAGCACAAATTACAATATTGTCAGGAACGTTTTACTTTTGCAAGGGTGTTTGTTTAAAATAATAAAAAAACCAAAACCAGGGGTATCAATTCGCGATCATTCCATGTGAGTGAATGAAAATAATCTTCCTATGCTTTTAGACATTTTGTCTACAGAATCTTCAAGACTGAAACTTGATAAAGCATCATGGTACTTCGGGTTTGTCATCTTTGTATCATATTTAGAGTTCACTTCTACCTCCAGCTACATTTCTCTCTTTACGGTGACTCATTGAAGTATTTATACCGACATTTGTATACATTCATCATTTTCGGCCGCCTAACCCTCTATCTGTTCTATTGAATCAACATTCCTTGAAAGTATTCAATCTTTCGTTTCCGTTAGAAAGAAGTGAACAATACCATTGAGATATTCAGATTTCACATTGCCTGTTACCGAAAATAATATAAGTTTAGCTTCATTTACACATATTCAATTTTCTGATGAAGAATTCTAAGGGTTCAATAACACATGGATTATTTTAGACAGTAATCGTCTTTACTGCCAGTAAAACCTAATTTCTTTTTCACTCATAGAAGCATACAAACACAAAGAAAAGTTTGTTTGAAAAGCATTTTTTGTGCATTCAACAAACACTCAGAGCAATGACACCCTCACAAAACTCTGAATCATATCTTCTCAATACTGGCATTCTTTTCAAACCTAAAGGTGAGTGTCATTGGAGATGCGATACGACAAATGACCTTGAGATAATATCCTCCTCATCTTCCTCTTTTCTTCGCCTTTTCCTGCCGCCTCCGATCCGTTCGAATACTACGAAATGCACTACTATTTTCAACAACGGCATTTTTTTCTGATTCATACTTTTTCCAATGAAACGGTATCTTTTGATCCTCCGAGCAATTGGAGGAGCCAGACACTTGGAAGCTTCATTTGCAAGACGTAATTTCTCACAGACACCACATTTACTGCTACCATATGTTTCCTCCAGATTTATTGCTTTCTTGTTTTCCTTTCACACTTTGTTATCGCTCTCGTTCTCATTTTTCTGATTGAAGTCCTGTCATCTTTGTTTATTTCTTGTGTTAACTAGGACACCTCTGTTTTATCGCCGGAAGTTATTAAATTTTTGAGAAGTCAGGAAGGTAACTACAGCCCCAACATGACTCACTAGAATGCGAACGATTCCTATTTCTCTTTTTTTGCTACTGAATGTGAGTATTTCAGTAGCAAGTGCATTCCAACTTCTTGCATTTAAATATTAGTTCATGTTCCTAATTTTCTATTTTGAAACACAGTTCTTTTTTTCAAGTAGAACATTTCTCGCAGTTGTGTAACCTTCCATTATCACTCATTCACTCCTTCCGTTTGCATCTTTTTGCGGCACCCTACATTCACGTATTTCAAAGATGATAGAGAAATGTAAAGATGTGATAAAGATTGATGGGTCCTGACAGGATAAGTGTACTATCACTCTGCTATTTGACCGTTTGAAATTGTATCAAACTTTGGAAACTATAGAAATGTTGAGCTTCTTTTTTTGGTAGCAATTTTTGAAAAGTCTGTAAATCTCTTTTCCCTCGTCATGTTTTCAATACCTTCCATTTTTTTTCGCATTCTCATCCTTAGAATTCTCTTTCTCTCTTCCGTTCATATATTCCGAATTCGAATGTCAGAGAATGCCAAATACTGACGTAAAATAAGTCTTCTTGAAGATGCTCGCCCCATGAAATGTTTCCCTCGTATCGAATTTCGTTTCTTCTTCATTCAGTGTGACGAACTAGAAAAACTAATAGTTTTCATTTGTCCTCGTCCTCTTCCTCCCTCTCCCAGATGAAAAATGTCCTTCAGTGTCCGGAGGAAGTTTTACGAACACAGGTGGACACCATCCGGTACTTGACAGATTTGGATCGGCTCCCACTTCCGGTGTTTGCTCACTGTTTGTTCTGAACCAAGCTTGACCATGTTTCTCACGAAATACTCCATTTGAGGCTTGTTATATCTTTCTGGGAGGGCTGTTTCTGGGATTTGAGTAGCATAGCACTCCATTGTTTTAAATTATTCAAGTGTCTAATTCAAGTCTTTTCTTTTCTATGTTTCAGATCCAACGATTATGTTATGCTATCCTTGATATAATGAAGTTACTATGGCCACCATAATCCTTCAAAGGTAAATTATTTTGTAATTGTTCACTGTATCATTTTTCTTCCAGTTGGTTTTGTTTTCTGTTGTTTGTCACTTTCTATTTCATTTCAAATCATTTCCCTCCGTTCCGAATCGATTACCCAACTTTATTGACAACACATCAATGGAACTTGCAAATATTTGGAGGACATACTCCTATACTCCATCTCCGAATATATACATAAAAGTGTCGTCGGTGGTGGTGTTGTATGAAGGAAAGATGGGGGTTGGTGGTGGAGACTCCCGGCAATGCGAGTCAAAGTGAGAGTAATATGGAGAGACTGTGTGCATTCAAGAGACACACCCAAACACATTCAATAGGCCAGTGCGTTTTGGTGAGCGAGTGAGGGCAGGCAGTGAGCGAGCGGGTTGTGTGCGGGCTAAGAGAGAGGCGAGCGCGTCCCGGGGCCTGCAGTCGTCGTCTCTTTCCTAGTGTCTCCGTCTCTTCCTACACTCTCTCGTTTCTCCCTGCATTCGGTTTTGTGTTGGTGTTGTGGACGAGGGGGGCCTATGGCCGATCGATAGCTGCCAGCTCTTCTTGTACTTGAACCAGTTGCAAAGCCCTCCTTCTATGAACAATTGAAACATAGTCTTGTCGTTTCGGTTGACGAGACGCATTTCGCGCAGCTGCATTGGAAGCTGTTAGAGAGTTCTTTTTTTGCTAACAGCTGTGCGTTCAATTTCGAAACGGTTTACAACAACTGTGAGTCATACAAACATTGTTATCAAAAAAGAGAGAAGAAGAATGTTGACAGGTGCGTAGGCAGGAAACCCCTCAAATGCCAGCTACCTCTGGAAGTTCTCAATGACTATTTTCCTTTTTTGGCGGCTCATGCTGAAGCATCTCTTCTGACAATCCTTTTGTTTTACATGCACCGGCTGTGATTTGGCAAAGTGGCGAGATAAATAAAAGCCTTCTCTATCTTTTCCTCTTTTTTCCTCTTTGTTTTTTCTTTTTCTTTCTTTCCGCTCTCATCTAATTTGAGCAGTCATTTTCCGCTCTCTCACATTATTTGTTTCCACGTTGTATCTATCCTCCAAAGCTCTTGCGGTTTTTTTGGCATTCCTGCATTTGTTTGCTCGTTTGTTTCTGTTTCGATTCTTTTATTCTCTTTCTTCTCTTCTTTTTAATTGAACTCAATTCAAACTTGTACGTGTTTTCAGCGAAATAAGAATATGGCCGATTCGAATGATACTCATGGTCCACCGGAGCCAGTGCTGGAAGTTCCACCACCACAGGAGATCCGTATTCTGGAATCAGCTGAAGACATTCAACAACGTCGTCAGGAAGTTCTTGGTCACTACTCTCTTTTCAAGGATCATTCTCAGACAAAGAGAGAACGTCTTGAGGAGGCTCGTCAGTTACAATACTTCAAACGGTATGTTCTGAATGTATGTTGTGAAATCTGTAAAACACAATTTTTATTTTAGTGATGCTGATGAGTTGAACGTTTGGATTCTTGAGAAACTCCAGACAGCCCAAGAGGAGAACTTCAGAGATCCAAGTAATCTTCAGGTATGTATCATTTCTGTCATATTTCATCTATAACTCGGTCTATTATTCTTTTTTTTCATTCTTTTGGTTTTTTTTCAAACTAAATCATTCATCATTCACTACCACACTCGAAAATTGAAAATGTTTTAGTCCCCTCTGTTGGTCCCTTTTTTCTTCTTTTTTTGACGACAACTACGCAATTCCTTCCTCTCCGTTTATTTTCCCTTGAGACGAGTTTTGTGGGCGACTCGAGCTCTTTCCTTGTTTGGAGCAAATGCAGAGACAGCCGCCGTTTTGGGCATTGACACAGATAGAGGCGCAGCTCAAAAAGTATTGATTTGAGTGGTAAGGGTCCCACTATTCTCTTTTCTCTATGTCTTCTTTCCGAAATAGATTCAGTGCCAGAGGACCAACCACTTGCTCACATAAAGATTAGAAGGGCTAGAAGCAGTGCACATACATCCACATTCACATTTTATGTATATAAACAATTGTTTTCTAGTGAATGGCCACTGCGTAACTCGATTATCCCACTGGCGGTTAGAACCACTTGTCTTGAAACCCAGAAACACACACATGAGCACATTATTATTCGAGAGTTGTAACACGTTTCATAATGCATCACTAGTAGAACCCTTCTGTGTGTTGGTTTGTATCCCGATTGCATCCCGACAAATTTCTGCGGAATCTCAATTAATCCACACCGACTTTTTTATCGTAAATTCCGATCGAACAACGGGAAAGGGAATCATACGTATAGTAATAGACGGAATGCATGAAAAGAAGAGCGTTCGGACAGCGTCCTTGACACAGCGTAATCGGAACTGATGTGACCTGTCTCTTGATCCGTTCGGTTTGCGAAAGGGTTTCTGGATTGATAAGTAATACTGTGGAATAGTAAACGGAAAGATGAGGCGATTATTTTTTGTAACTAGTACATAAGTATAGTGGTTTGGGTTGGTGGATGATGATGATGATGTTGAAATAAACTGGTTATGAATGATGTAAAAAAGAGCAAATCGGATTCAGGAAATGGAAACAAATAGAAAATGTGATATTTTCAGGCAAAGATCCAGAAACATGAGGCGTTCGAAGCTGAGGTTCAGGCTCACGCTAAGACCATTGCCAACCTCGATAAGACCGGAAACGCCATGATTCAACATCAACATTTCGCCCACGAGTTCATCAAGGTACATCAACAACCTATTGGAAATTTGATTAAAACTTTAAATGTTTCAGAAACGCTTGGAAGAGTTGCATGCTCTTTGGGACAAGCTTTTCTTCAAACTGAAGGACAAGGGAATTAAGCTACAACAAGCACTTAAACTTTTGCATTTTATCCGTCAATGTGATGAAGTTCTCTATTGGATTCGAGAGAAAGAAACCTATGTCACCGCAGAAGACATGGGAATGGATCTCGAACACGTTGAGATTCTTCAACGCAAATTTGACGACTTTTTGAAAGAACTCGGTAACCATCAATACCGAATCAATGAGATCAATCAAGCCGCCGACAAACTCGTCGAGGAAGGACACTCCGAACACGACCAGATCTACAAGAAGCGTGATGATGTCAATGATGCCTGGCATCGTTTGAACACTCTTGCTGCTACTCGCAAGGAAGGACTCTTCGGAGCTCATCAAGTCCAAAGATTCAACCGTGATGCTGATGAGACTCTTGCCTGGATTGGAGAGAAAGATCTTGCTTTGTCAAGCGACGACTATGGAAGAGATCTCAACAACGTACAGGCTCTTCAACGCAAACACGAGGGAACTGAACGTGATCTCGCTGCTTTGGAAGGGAAAATGCTTCAACTTGAGAAGGAAGCTCTCAAGCTTGCCGAGACTCACCCAGACCGTGCTGAAGCCATTCACCAGAAGAACGACGACACTAAGGGTGCATGGAACGACCTCAAGGACAAGGCTCAACGTCGTAAAGATGGACTTGAGAGAAGCTTCCAACTTCACCGCTTCTTGGCTGACTACCGTGACTTGATCAGTTGGATTGGAGACATGAAGGCTGTTATCGGAGCTGATGAGCTTGCCAAAGATGTCGCTGGAGCCGAGGCTCTTCTCGAATCCCATCAAGAACACAAGGGAGAGATCGACGCTCGTGCTGACTCATTCAACCAAATCGCTGCAGCCGGACAGAAGCTTGTCGAGATGGGAATTCCAGAGAGCCCAGAAGTCAATGAGAAACTCGAGAAGCTTGAGGCCGAGAAGTCTTCCCTTCTTGGATTGTGGGAGGAACGTCGCATTCTCTACGAGCAATGCATGGATCTTCAACTCTTCTATCGTGACACCGAACAAGCGGAGACCTGGATGAACAAACAAGAAGCCTTCCTTGCCAACACCGATTTGGGAGATTCTTTGGACTCTGTTGAGCATCTTATCAAGAAACACGAGGACTTCGAGAAGTCTCTTGCTGCTCAAGAGGAGAAGATCAATGCTCTTGACGAGTTCGCCACCAAGTTGATCCAAGGACAGCACTACGCTGCTGATGATGTCGCCAAGAGACGTCAAGCACTTCTCGACCGCCGTCGTCGTCTTCTTGATAGAGCTCGCCAACGTGGAAATGCTCTCAAGGAAAGCTACAAGCGCCAGACATTCGACCGTGACTGTGATGAGATGGTCAGCTGGATCACCGAGAAGTTGTCTACCGCTCGTGATGACTCTTATTTGGACCCCACCAACATCCGCGGAAAACTCCAGAAGCACATCAACTTCGAACAAGAGCTCAGAGCTAATGAGAATCGTCTTGACGACATCCGCTCCACCGGAGAGCAAATCATCGACAGTGGACACTTTGCTGCAGATCATGTAAGTTTATCTCTGAAGTAACTGTTGAAAAATTCATGTAGATAATTTTCAGATTGGAGACCGTCTCCGCCAGGTCAACAACTTGTGGAACGATTTGGTGGATGCCACCAACAAGAAGGGAGCTAAACTTCGTGAGGCTGGAAACGAGCAACAATTCAACCGTAACATCGAAGATGTTGAGTTGTGGCTCAGTGAACTTGAAGGACAAGTTGCTTCTGAAGACTACGGAAAAGATCTCGTGTCTGTCCAAAACCTTCAGAAGAAGATTGGACTTCTCGAGTCCGACTTCAATGCTCACAACGACCGTGTTGATGGAATCAAGAACCTCGCTCAACAATTCCAGAATGAGGAACATTTCAACGCTCCAGTCATCATCCGCAAGCAAGAGGCTCTTCATCAACGCTACAATGCCCTCCGTGACCCACTTGAGAAGAGAAAGAAAAAGCTCGGAGAATCCCTACAAGGAAACCAACTCTTCCGTGACATCGAAGATGAGTTGGCATGGATTCGCGAGAAGGAGCAGGTTGCCGGATCGACCAACCGTGGACGTGACTTGATCGGAGTTCAAAACCTTATCAAGAAGCAACAAGCTCTCATTGCTGAGATTGCTAACCACGACAGTCAAATCGAGAGTGTCAGCAGTGCCGCCAACGATATGATTCAACAAGGACACTTCTTGGCTCCAGAAATCCGTGACAAGCTTGCTCAACTCCGTGACAACTGGAGAATCCTGAAGAGCAAGGCTGAGAAGAGACGTGGAGAACTCGATGATTCTCTTCAAGCTCATCAATACTTGTCTGATGCTAATGAAGCTGATGCCTGGATGAGCGAGAAGGAGCCAATCGTTGGATCCACCGACTACGGAAAAGACGAAGACTCTGCTGAGGCTCTCCTCAAAAAGCATCGTGCTCTTCTCTCTGATTTGGAGGCGTTCAAGGGAACCATTGAAGATCTTCGCAAGCAAGCTTCTCAATGCAAGTACCAAGAACAACCAATGGGACAACTCGGACGTGATTGTGTCTTGGCTCTCTACGACTATCAGGAGAAGTCTCCTCGTGAGGTTTCGATGAAGAAGGGAGATGTTCTCACTCTTCTCAATGCTAGCAACAAGGACTGGTGGAAAGTTGAGGTCAATGACCGTCAAGGATTCGTTCCAGCTGCTTACGTCAAGAGAATTGAACCAGGAACTGCTCAACAACATGCTCAGCAACAGGTATGTATTGTTAAAATTTTCTACAGTAACCCAGTGTTTTTAATTTCAGGTCAACTCAATCGGAGGAAAGCAATCTGAAATCGAGGACAAGTACCAACGTCTCATGATGCTCGGAGAGACCAGAAAGAGAAAGCTCGAGGAGGCCTGCAAGGGATACCAACTTCTCCGTGAAGCTAACGACTTGGCTGAATGGATCAAGAGCCGCGTAAGTAGATCATATATACTAACACCTAACTAACCGATCAGATTTTAGACTAACATGGCAGAAGTAAGTTTAATCGCGGGAAAATATGAGAACGAGAATTTTCATTTTTGTTATCCTCATTTATTCTTCGACATTGATATTTTGACATATCATTTATATTTATTTGGAAACCAGTGGTGTGTAAAATTATTTTGGTGGCTCTCTTTATTTTGTGGACTTTTTGGAAACGATCATGCGCTTTGTAAACTTTTTTGGGTATTCCTAATTTGTGGTCAAATCTTTTGACTTGTGTATCATTGAAGCTTTGTGGATATGGCGCCTGTTTATGTTGTGAATGAGTGTCAACATTTGTGATTTCAGGAAGCCGTCGCTGCTCAACAAGAGATTGGAACTGATCTTGAACAAGTCGAGGTTCTCCAAAAGAAGTTCGATGACTTCAAGGGAGATCTCAAGGCTAATGAGGTCCGTCTCCAAGAGATGAACCAAATTGCCACTGCTCTCACTTCTGTCGGACAAACTGAGACCGCTGTCCGCATTCGTCAACAAATCGAAGACCTTAATGCCAGGTAACAATTCCATTAACTAGAGACATTATGGACAACATTTATATTTCAGATGGCGCGCATTGGAAGAGCAAACCGAGCAACGTGAACAACAACTCGGATCTGCTCATGAAGTCCAACGCTTCCACCGTGATGTTGATGAGACCCGTGACTGGATTCAAGAGAAGGATGATGCTCTTGACAGCGAAGACTTCGGACGCGACCTCCGTTCCGTTCAAGCCCTTCAACGCAAGCACGAGGGAGTTGAACGTGATTTGGCAGCTCTTGGAGACAAGATCAAGTCTTTGGACGAAAAGGCCAACCGTCTTCGTCAATCTCACCCAGAGGCTGCCGAGCAAATCTACGACTTGCAACGTGAGCTCAATGAGCAATGGAATCGTCTCACATCAAAGGCCAACAACCGCAAGGAGAAGCTTCTTGACTCGTACGACTACCAACGCTTCTTGTCTGATTATCGTGACTTGATGCAATGGATCGCTTCCATGAACCAACTAGTCAGCAGTCAGGAGCTCGCCAACGATGTCACCGGAGCTGAAGCTCTTCTCGAGCGTCACCAGGAATACCGCACTGAAATCGACTCTCGTGCTGCCACCTTCCAAGCGTTTGACCAATTCGGAAACCAACTTCTCAACAGCCACCACTACGCGGCTGGAGACATTGAGAACCGTCTTCAAGGAGTCAACGAGGCTCGCAAGGGACTCGAGGACGCCTGGGTTGCCCGTCGTAATATTCTTGATCAATGCCTTGAGCTCCAACTCTTCTACCGTGACTGTGAACAAGCTGATACTTGGATGTCTGCTCGTGAAGCTTTCTTGGCTCAAGAGGATCCATCTGGAGACAATGTTGAGTCATTGATCAAAAAGCACGAAGACTTTGACAAGGCTATCAACACTCAAGAGGAGAAGATCAAGGGACTCAAACTCTTTGCCGAGTCACTCATCAAGAACAACCATTACGATTCTCCAGCTGTCAAACGCAAGAGAGACCAGATTCTTGATAGATGGAACGGACTTAAAGATGCTCTCATCCAGAAGAGATCCAAGCTTGGAGAGTCTCAAACTCTTCAACAATTCAGTCGTGATGCTGATGAGATTGAGAACTGGATGACCGAGAAGTTCCAGATCGCTCAAGAGGAGAACTACCGTGACCCAACCAACATCCAACAGAAGCACCAGAAACAACAGGCCTTCGAAGCTGAACTCCATGCCAACTCTGACAGAATTGCCGCCATCATTCAAGCCGGAAACAACCTCATTGAGAATGCCAAGTGCGGAGGAGGTGAAACTGCCGTCAGTGCTCGTCTGAAGGCTCTCAACGACCAATGGGATCTTCTTGTGAAGACTACCACCGAGAAGAGTTACCGTCTCAAGGAGGCTAACAAGCAGAAGAGCTTTATGGCTGCCGTCAAGGATCTTGAATTCTGGCTCGGTGAGGTTGAAATCCTTCTCAACTCCGAGGACTACGGAAAAGATTTGGCTTCCGTCGAGAATCTTCTCAAGAAGCATTCCCTTCTTGAAGCTGACATTGTTGCCCACCAAGACCGTGTCGGAGAGATGAACGAGCAAGCTGATTCCCTTCTTGAGAACGACCAATTCCAAGGACAACAAATTGCTGAGAGAAGAAAGTTGATTGCTGATCGTTATGATGGTGTCAAGAAGTTGGCTACTGATCGTCGTGACAAGTTGAGCAAGGCTCTCAATGTTCATCAATTCTTCCGTGATATTGATGATGAGGAGTCTTGGATCAAGGAGAAGAAACTTCTTGTATCTTCTGATGACTACGGACGTGATCTTCCAGGAGTCCAGAACCTCCGTCGCAAGCATCGTCGTATCGACACCGAGCTCGCTTCCCACGAACCACAAGTTTCTCTTGTAAAGCTGAAGGGCGAGGAACTCTTGAGATCCGCTGCTGAAGCCGGAGTTGGAGAAGACCAAATCAAGAAACGTATGGAAGATTTGGAGCAAAGCTGGGGACAAATCCGTGATCTCACTGGAAACCGTCACCAACGTCTTGATGAGTCTGAGGCCTTCCAAGCATTCTTGGGAGATGTTGAAGAAGAGGAAGCATGGATGAACGAGAAACAACAAATCTTGGGATCAGACAACTTTGGAGACAATATGGCTGGAGTTCAAGGACTTCTTAAGAAGCACGACACATTCCAGGTCGACTTGGAGCTTCACAAGCAACGTGTTGCTGACTTGATCAGCAAGGGAGATGCTCTCATTGACAACGGAAACCATCATGCTCCACACATCCGCCAAAGATGCGACCAACTTCGTGCTCGTCTTGTTGAAATCGAGAGTATGGCTGAGAAACGTCTTGCCAAACTCCGTGACAACTCTGCCTACCTTCAATTCATGTGGAAGTGCGATGTCGTCGAGTCCTGGATTGCCGAGAAGGAGCAACAAGTTCGCTCCGAAGATTTCGGAAGAGATCTCTCTTCAGTCCAAATTCTTCTCACCAAGCAAGAAGCTTTCGATGCCGGACTCAACGCTTTCGAGCACGAGGGAATCCAAAGGTTTGTTAGAATCATCAAATCTTCAATTACTAATAGTATCCTTTCAGAATTACCGAGCTCAAGGATCAACTTGTATCCAGTATCCACCAGCAGTCTCCAGCCATCGAGAAACGGCACACCAACGTTATTCAACGCTGGCAAAATCTTCTTGCCCATTCCGAGGCTCGTCGCCAGAAGTTGTTGAAGATGCAACAGCAATTCAAGCAAATCGAGGAACTTTATCTTGCTTTTGCCAAGAAGGCTTCCACTTTCAACTCGTGGTTCGAGAACGCTGAGGAGGACTTGACTGATCCAGTCCGATGCAACTCTTTGGAAGAGATCCGTGCTTTGCGCGACGCCCATGCTGAGTTCCAGCGCTCATTGTCCTCCGCTGAAGAGGACTTCCGCCAACTCCAAGATCTTGATCGTCGGATCAAGTCGTTCAATGTGGGACCCAACCCATACACATGGTTCACCATGGATGCCCTCGAAGACACGTGGCGCAACCTGCAAAGAATCATCAAGGAGCGCGAGCAGGAGCTTGCCAAAGAGCATCAACGACAGGAAGAGAACGACAAATTGCGACGCGAGTTTGCCAAGTTGGCTAATGCTTTCCACACCTGGTTGACAAATACACGACAAGAGGTTTTTAATTGAAAAAAAGAACAATTAGTTCACAAATGTCTATATTTCAGATGATGGAAGCAGGAGGTACCCTCGAAGAACAGTTAGATTCAGTTGAAAAGAAGGCTAAGGAAATCAAGGCAAACAAAGTTCAACTGCGGCAAATTGAAGAGAAAGGAGCTATGTTAGAGAGAAACCTCATCCTAGACAATAGGTAAACATTTGGTTGCCTGTGGCAAAGACTAACAAGTTCAATATTTTCTAGGTACACTGAACACTCGACAGTCGGAATTGCACAAGCATGGGACCAGCTGGATCAGTTGGCAATGCGAATGCAGCATAACCTGGAACAACAGATTCAAGCCAGAAACCAGTCGGGAGTCACGGAAGAAGCCCTTCGAGAATTCTCGATGATGTTCAAACATTTCGACAAGGAAAAGACTGGAAGACTCGACCACCAACAATTCAAGAGCTGTCTGCGGGCCCTTGGATACGATCTGCCGATGGTGGACGAAGGACAACCAGAACCAGAGTTCCAGAGAATTTTGGATATTGTCGACCCGAACAGGTAACTTATTTAGAAAAGGGATTCGTGTCATTATATCGAATTTATTACAGAGATGGCTACGTGACCCTGCAAGAGTACATGGCATTCATGATCAGCAAGGAAACCGAGAACATTCAATCATCGGAAGAAATCGAAATGGCATTCAGAGCCCTGTCGAAGGAATTCCGACCATATGTCACGGCAGAGGAGCTCTACGCGGTAAGACTTAAACCACACCAAGGCAATTTTATGATTGTAATATTTTCAGAACCTGACGCCGGAACAAGCCGAATTCTGCATAAAGCGAATGAAGCCCTACACGGACACCATTTCGGGACGAGCCATCCAAGGAGGACTCGACTACGAACAATTCGTCCATGTCTTGTTCCAGAGCTAATCACGCCACTTGTCATATATTTTTGAATTCTCGTTTTCTTTCTCTCACTGGTCACTTGTTCCTCTCTTCCACCCCAAAATTGTTCTTTAATACTGTCAATTAATTACATTCTACACCCCCAACTAAAAATGCAAAAGGAAAAGTTAAATTGTACGCTTATTTGCCCCATACCGCTTTGAAAATTTCTCCCATTTTATTTTATTTACTACTGTCATTCTGTAACCCAATTCTTCCCACAAAAATCCTGTCGTTATAGCATTATATTGTTAGTTTCCCTACGAACTACCCTTGATTTTATGAATGGATTTCATTTCTCTCCAAGAACAAATCCTGCCATGTCTCTAAAACAAAGTTAATTGTTTTCTCTATCTTCCATTCCAACCAGATATTCAGAAATATATTTATTTTGTTTTGAGATGCTTATTCCAGTACTTTCCCCCCAATTGCTGATTTCTCTAATGTAAAAGCTTTCGCAATTTTAAAATTAAAAGAATAATGACATTGGAATGAATATTTATAGCTGCCAAAATAAGGTTTTTGTGTGTTATATTCTCATCGATTAGATAGACAGAAAGTTCGAGAAAAACGAAACATCAACAACTGTTATCAGATTCCCATCGTTGATAAGTGATGTGTTTTTGTTGTTTGCAGTGTACCTTGTGCACTAGTTTATATTCTTTGATGTCATTGAAACATCAAATGAAATGAAAACCGGTTGATTTTCATTGAATTCAACAGACTGATCTTTTGATTTATTATTTTTTCAAGAATTGATCTCTAAAACGTCGACCCTGTGAAATCTGATTAGATAGACAATCTTTAGTAAGCACAACAATTTAGAATTTTTTCCAGTTCAGATGAAGAAAAATTGCATTTGGCAGGTTGGTCCCGTTTGGTTATTGATGACATCATTCGAAAGTTAATATGTTTATAATGCATTTATTTTTTGTTTTCATCGCACTTTGCTTAAGAGTAATGTGATACGTGATAACTTTGAAGCAGCATTTAACATTTCAATCATAAAAATTTTCTGCTTTTGTTGTTTGATCTTTTGGTCTTAGAAGCACAATTCCTTGTTTTCTAATCTCTAGAGGCTGAATATTCATAACGCTGTTTCAGATTTCTCACAATTCTATGAATCATTACGGCAAAAACACAGAAAAAGTGAATAATGTTTCGAATCCGATTCGAACGGTTGTGTGATCTGTGATTAGTGATATCAAACATTCTTTGATGTCAATGAAACTCTGTGCTATCCGATTATTCTCTTCTCTTCTCCTTCCCAGTTTTCCTGCCACCAGTTTTGATCTTCCGATAACCCGAGTATTCTTCTTTCCATCATCTTGTTATTTCTTCTTTTATCATCAACTTTTTGTGAAAGAAAACGAGTTGCTCCAAAAAGAAGAGCTCCTCAAATCTCTTCTTCTTCTTCTTATTCTTCTTCTTTCTGTCAATTCTCTGTGTAGTGTACGTGCCAATGCCCAGCAATCGTGTGTCGGCGACGTCGGCATTTCCATCGATTTAGCCCGCGCCGGCCAACGGCGCACAGGCAGTTGGCCCATTTTCCGCTCGATGCAGGAGTAGAGACGACTCGCCTCGCTCCCTTCACTCTCTATGTTCGTCTCGCCACGGCTCCCTCAAAAAATCGAAAACGCGGTCACTGAGGCTCACTCGCTGCCGTGCTTTTGCCTGCCTTCAATGGAAAATCAACGAGCAGCAACAACTTCAAGGAGACCTCCGGAAACTGGAAAATGTTGCACACAATGACATGTAAGGTTAGTCGTTTTTATATTTCTTCTTGATGTTTCTCTTTTCTCTCCAATTCTCCAATTCTCAAAGTTTCAAATTGTTTGTTGATAAGAATTCACGGGCGCCTCAATAGTTCTCTCCACTGCGCCGCTCCTTTTCTTCTCTCCGTTCTGCGCACTATTTTCCACTCGGTCAGAGTTTACACACAAGTATGTGCGTTCGGTTCACGAGGGCGACGTGTGTGTCGATGTGTTTGTGTAAAAAAACAAAATCGATCGCCGTTTGGCAATGGGCGGTCTCAATCTCGGTCTCCGGCCATCGAAACGCCACTCGCATTGTGAAATTTGTTTTGGGGCCTGTTTGCATCATCTTCGCCCTTCACTCTCACTCAAGATTACTCTACGTGCTACAAACTTGTGAGAGCCGCAATTCGTCTTTTTTGCCTACTCGCTTCTTTTGCTTCTTTCATAGAATAAACGCGCGGCATCGATTCTGAAAGTTTTTCTCTTGCCATCTTGTTGACGTCTTTTAGCTCGTGCTGACATCTTGTTAGAGTAGCACACATGTAATCCGATTTCTCACCATGACAACGTCTTGCGATGTGTTTTCAGTCGACATGCATAACCAACTACAACTTTTCAGAAAACTAAGAAAAAATAATGTCTGGTTCGGGAAGTGGAATTGGAGTAGGACACGGCGGCGGCTCTGGTGGTTCCGTTCGTGAAGCAGGGGGATCCTTGGGAGCTCTCGGAGCAACTCGAGAAGAGGAATACTTCCGCAGACAGCAGAAGGAGCAGCTGGATAACTTGAGAAGCAAGTTGGAATCTGATATGACCCAACGCCAAAAGGAGATTCAGGATCATGAGAAGGTAAACAATATTGATACGTTAACTAATATCATAATTGTTTTCTTATCACCCAATTTAGTAATCTTTGGTGTCACATGACGCTGTCGAAACTCTTATCTGCGAAAGTGGCGTGTTCTTGAATTTACTTCAAAACAGACCGGGGGACTCCTCTCAAATCTATTTTACACAAATGACCTTGATACGCTAGAGATGACCAACGCAAAAGATAGAAATAGAGAGCTTATTGAAAAGATAGAAACGCATTGGTTTTCACAAACAATCTCACTTGTCACTCTTCACTGTTTTCAAGTCGATTTTGCAGGTTCTCGAACAACATCAACAACGTTTGAAGGAAATCGAAAATGGACACAATTCGGAGAAATAGAGAGAAACTTCCCGAAAGCTCTCTGTTTTTTTTTGCATCATTCTTTTTTTTTCAATTCTTCCTTTTCGTCTCCTTTTTTTCTCTTCTTTTTATGCATACTTATTCTATCTTCTCCCTTCTCATCCAAACGCATTTCTTCATCTTGCCTATTGCATCATCTTTTTTTCGCTTATTTCATATGGTTTCTCGACCAGTAAACATGTTTTTATAGTTTCATTTCATATTCTTTTATCTTCTCTACTCGATTCGCACTTCGATCATCGTACTTTACCTCTCTTCTGTGTGCCTTTAGACGTGATTGTAGTAGTAGCAATTTTCAGCCATGTCGAAGCCAAGTGTCGGAATCAACGGATTTGGAAGAATCGGACGTCTCGTCCTCCGTGCGGCCGTCGAGAAGGACAGCGTCAACGTTGTTGCCGTCAACGATCCGTTCATCTCTATCGACTACATGGTCTACTTGTTCCAATACGATTCCACCCACGGACGTTTCAAGGGAACCGTTGCCCACGAGGGAGACCACCTCCTTGTTACCAAGGATGGAAAGAGCCAACATAAAATCAAGGTATAAAACCGATTGAGGTTAAATAAATTATCGATGCTTTCCAGGTTTTCAACGCCAGAGACCCCGCTGAGATTCAATGGGGATCCGCTGGAGCAGACTACGTCGTCGAGTCCACTGGAGTCTTCACCACCATTGAGAAGGCCAACGCTCACTTGAAGGGAGGAGCCAAGAAGGTAAACTACACAAAATGCAGTCCAAATTTTACAAAGTTTCATTCAGGTCATCATCTCTGCTCCATCTGCTGATGCGCCAATGTTCGTCGTTGGAGTCAACCACGAGAAGTACGATCATGCCAACGACCACATCATCTCCAACGCTTCCTGCACCACTAACTGCCTTGCCCCACTTGCCAAGGTCATCAATGACAACTTCGGAATCATCGAAGGACTCATGACCACCGTCCACGCTGTCACTGCTACCCAAAAGACTGTTGACGGACCTTCCGGAAAGCTCTGGAGAGACGGACGTGGAGCTGGACAAAACATCATCCCAGCCTCCACTGGAGCCGCCAAGGCCGTCGGAAAGGTTATTCCAGAACTCAACGGAAAACTCACCGGAATGGCCTTCCGTGTCCCAACTCCAGATGTCTCTGTTGTTGATCTCACTGCTCGTCTTGAGAAGCCAGCTTCTCTCGATGACATCAAGAGAGTTATCAAGGCTGCCGCCGAAGGACCACTCAAGGGAGTTCTTGGTTACACCGAGGACCAAGTTGTCTCCACCGACTTTGTTTCTGATACTCACTCTTCAATCTTCGATGCCGGAGCATCCATCATTCTTAACCCCAACTTTGTCAAACTTATCTCCTGGTACGACAACGAGTTCGGATACTCCAACAGAGTTGTCGACCTCATCTCTTACATCGCCACCAAGGCCTGAACTTCCCTTTCAAATTCAAAATTATAGATATATGCTTCTCCTCCTACCACGCACTTTGCGTTGCTAGTCTCTAAAATCTATATAGAAGCTTACAAGTATTTAAATGGTCTCTTCTCAATAAAGGTTGTATATTGCACTTCTCATTTCATGTGTTTTTGTTCTACTCGTTCAGTCGAGATTTTTACTTACATACGCTTAATTTCTCTATTTTTCACTATTCCTCATTCCTAATACTTGTTCAGGGAAACTGCTCTTTCGCACCATGTCGAAGCCAAGTGTCGGAATCAACGGATTCGGAAGAATCGGACGTCTCGTCCTCCGCGCCGCCGTCGAGAAGGACAGCGTCAACGTTGTTGCCGTCAACGATCCATTCATCTCTATCGACTACATGGTCTACTTGTTCCAATACGATTCCACTCACGGACGTTTCAAGGGAACCGTTGCCCACGAGGGAGACCATCTTCTTGTTACCAAGGAGGGCAAGTCCCAGCACAAGATCAAGGTGAGAATACTGTCCCTATCGAATACTTCTTACACACATCTTGTTATAGGTCTACAACGCCAGAGACCCCGCTGAGATCCAATGGGGAGCCGCTGGAGCCGACTATGTCGTCGAATCCACTGGAGTCTTCACCACCATTGAGAAGGCCAACGCTCACTTGAAGGGAGGAGCCAAGAAGGTGAACTACATAAAATTCAGTCCATATTTTACAAAGTTTGTTTCAGGTCATCATCTCTGCTCCATCTGCTGATGCCCCAATGTTCGTCGTTGGAGTCAACCACGAGAAGTACGATCATGCCAATGACCACATCATCTCCAACGCTTCCTGCACCACTAACTGCCTTGCCCCACTTGCCAAGGTCATCAATGACAACTTCGGAATCATCGAAGGACTCATGACCACCGTCCACGCTGTCACTGCTACCCAAAAGACTGTTGACGGACCTTCCGGAAAGCTCTGGAGAGACGGACGTGGAGCTGGACAAAACATCATCCCAGCCTCCACTGGAGCCGCCAAGGCCGTCGGAAAGGTCATCCCAGAACTCAACGGAAAACTCACCGGAATGGCCTTCCGTGTCCCAACCCCAGATGTCTCTGTTGTTGATCTCACTGCTCGTCTTGAGAAGCCAGCTTCCCTCGATGATATCAAGAAGGTTGTTAAGGCTGCCGCTGAAGGACCACTCAAGGGAGTTCTCGCCTACACCGAGGACCAGGTCGTCTCCTCTGACTTCATCTCGGACACCCACTCTTCAATCTTTGACGCTGGAGCATCCATCAGCCTCAATCCAAACTTCGTCAAGCTCGTCTCATGGTACGATAACGAATTCGGATACTCCAACAGAGTCGTCGACCTCATCTCTTACATCGCCACCAAGGCCTAAACGTCTCATGCACTCTCTTTCTCACCTTCCAAACCCAAAAAAATGTAATTTTATAAATCTCCGTCGATTGTAACACTTCTTTTCTCTTCTTTTACCAAGAATAAATCGTATAGCTTCAACAAATAATCCGTTTCTTTGACCAATCAAGTTCTTGAACACTTTCGAAAGTTCCGGCTTGTTGAACAGAACAAACGAAAGAGAATCGACAACTTGAATAACTTTTATCCGAAAGTCAATGAATTTGACATTTTTTATAGATTGATATCGTTGGTGTCGGAACAACTTTGGGAGCCTTTCGTATCTTTTGTTCTTCCCGGAAAATGTCACTGCCCAGTCTAACAACTGCTGCGATATTTGCATGCCGTTGAGAATGTTGATTCAAATGTTTAATAATGGGTGCAGTGTGTACTTGCAAGTGTAGAATAGCTTCCATTTTTCTATAGTTTAAACTATTCAAAGCTATTCCCTCCACTCTTCACGTATTCAAAATATTCAAAGAATCTAGTTCCAGCAACTTTTCCAGTCACGTTGATCTTTTTCAATGACAGTTGAAAGACAAAGAGAATTGAGACTGATATGAGAAGTCACGTGGCGGAAATCCATCAACCTGTTGTTCGTGACGTTATTTTTTCCTCCTCATTTCAAAACGCGGCAAATGATGTACGCATGACACTAACGAAGTCTGCCTGCTTCTACGGGTACATTCAAAATGAAGCATACACGAGGCAGACAGCGTGCTGGATTCTCCGTTTCACGCGGTTTTCTATTTCTATTTTTTCTTTTTTCTTTTTTCTTTCTTCTTTTCTACTGGGAGTGCGCTTCCAATTCCCTTGAGCCCAACATCCTCTTTTCTTCTATTTCTTCTCTTTTTGCTTTGCATTTTCTCTTTCCATCGATCCAAAAGAATAAAAACTAACTGGCTTGTGACGAAACACGCGAAAAAATGAAGAAAAACGTTTAGCGAGGAAGAAATAAAAGATGAAACATACCACTGGGCTCCGCTAATCTATTTCCTCAATGTTTTCTTTCGGTGCCCCCTGACAAACGAGAAGAAGACAAAAATTTAGTTAGCCACAATAAAGTCACAATGAAATTTGATCTATTTTATAAGCACTTCTTTGCCGCAAAAAGAAACTCACTCCATTCTGTTTTCATCAAGACATCTACCCAACTGCCACCACTATTTTGCTCTCTGAAAACAAAGATGGCCCTCATAAATTGTGTTCGTTGTTTTTGACGCACTCAATTTTGAGGAGTCACTAGGTTCCCTTCACACATAGAAATTGAATCAAATGCTCTTATTCTTTTGTCTTCCTAACAGACATTTCCTTCGGTGTACCTTGTGTCGTTAATCATCATTATATAGATAAGACACGTCTCTTTTTATCTATATGTACCTTGCAATAAATGACATTTATTTCTTCTCGCTACTTCCATTAATTTATCGACCAATCTGATATTTCAACTGGCAATGTTTCAGCAAGTTTATATGGACCAAGACTACAGAGCGCATTTCAAAGTTCACTGTGCGGAAATCAAAGAATGGGAAAGGATCCACGTCGTGGGCAGTTTACCTGTCCTCGGCGAGTGGAATCCCAGAAAATCATTCCCGCTCACAAAATCTGAAGATGAAGAGTGAGGTTTTCATCTGTGAATCCAGAAACAAGCAATTAATTATTTCAGAAACATATTCCATGCAGTCGTCAGTGTTCCGTTCTCAGTCAAGGAATTTCAATTCCGATATCTACGTGTTATGTACTTGGACCCTTCTGAAAACAGTCTTTCTGAGCCCATTATGGTATTGTCAAAGTAAGTAAACTTCTATTATTTTTAACGTATTCAACTAAAGTTTTCAGGTGGGAAACACTGAATAATCCTAGAACATGTCTTATTGGCGTTGAAAGTCTAGATGGTGTTGCCAGACAAAATGTAGTTGATCAATTTGGAAGTTACGGTAAGTATTTTTTAGTTAAAAACTGGTTTTCTTATCTAATTATCAGAAATAGATCCCAATTCATTCATTTCAGGTGGGAGAAAACAAATATCTGACGGGTGGATACTGAATGATAAGGAGAGTGTTGTCTATTTTCGCATTCACGGCGAGGCGCTGAAATTCTTTGCAAAAAGTTACGCAAACAGGGAATATCGTCTCAAGGTTGAACCATTTGATGTCCGATATAGTGAGGTATTACTTTCGAAATGTTATGAGAATATTTGACAAAAACGAATAATAAAAATTGCAGATGTTTTCATATACGCGTAGAGAAATAAATGACCGACGTGGCATTTGGAGGCATTCCTCCGTGTATGCCTCTATGTCTGTATGTTGGATGTTGTTATTGTCGCTTTTTAACTTTTTTCAGTTTAGATTAGTTATAGGAATGAAACTAGTATGACGTTCTGTGAAAATTTGAAAGTATTTGTCTATTTATAGATTGACGGAGAAGATGTTGTCAACTTGCCTACACCAGATCTTCCATGTTTCTCAAACACAGACCTTTCTGTAAGTCATCGGAAATAGTTTGATACGAGTACGCATACATTGCAGGTGCTCACAAGAGAGGATCCTATTTTCGGAGACCAGTACTTCAATGGATCAGTTTTCCGGAATGATACGGACTATCTGGTATTCAGAACAAGAACCGTTTCCTTGCAAAACCTAGTAAGTCCTCAAGATTATTTCTTCTAGTGTATCACTTTTAATAATCCAGGCATTCCGAATTGAATTCTACCATAAAGAAAAACGATGTGCATTGTCTTATGTGCTTCCATCAAGTATGTCTGGAACTCATGGAGCAACAGTTTCACCAGTGATTGGTCTCAGTAGTGCCCCAGTTGGGCACATCAATGGTGAACTTTGCAATCATTTATACGATGATTTTTTTTGTTGTTTTCAGTAAACTACATGATTGTAAAACGAAGTCAGTATGCTGACAGAAACCCTGAAGTAGATTCAATGAAAGAAACATTCGGAAGATACTGGAGGAAGCGGAACCGTATGTTGCAAATTGGACACAGAGGAATGGGAAGCTCATACACAAAGTTTGTAGTCACGTCCGACGTTCAGTTTTCTTCGAATATTAGTTTAGGAATATTGACCAACGCGAGAACACAGTCTTCTCGTTGAACGAAGCAGCTCGGCGAGGTGCAGATTACGTAGAGTTAGATGTACAATTGACAAAGGTGAGTTTTGTGTTCTATTTTTCTCATATTGTTTACTCATTCCATTCTGAGTACCATACTCAATCGGATATTGTTTCAGGATTTAAAAACTGTTGTGTATCATGACTTTCACTTATTAGTAACTGTTGCTGGAAGAGATTCACCTAACAACACACCGACAGCTAGCGGTGAAAACAAATCTCTTCACGAGATTGCTATCAAAGTTCGTTTCTTTTTCCCTTCTGTTCTAAACTCTCGTTGTTTTGTTTTTCTCAGGACTTGACTCTGGCTCAGCTCAAGCTCTTGCACTTTGAGCATATCTCTCGTGCCAATGGCACCACGGGCTCGCCGCCCGTCTCACTCTCAGTGACACCGAGCAAAAACGAGACGGATGAATTGCACGTACCCTTCCCGTCCCTGGCACAAGTACTACGGCTCGTTGACGAGAATGTCGGATTGAACATTGAAATCAAATATCCTATGTATATGAAGGTGACTAGATGGCAGAAGACAGAGATTAAAACTACAATTTTAGGATGGGAGTCACGAATGTGAGGGATACTTTGAGCAGAACAAATTTGTTGATATTATTCTGGCCGAAGTAGCCGAGCACGCCGGAAAGAGAAGAATCGTGTTTTCCTGTTTTGAACCGGATATTTGCACGATGTAAGAATAATCGGAATGGGATATATACATGGTGTGAATTTTCAGGATAACCAAAAAACAACACAAATACCCAGTATCTTTCTTGGTGGTTGGAGCTACTAATAGATACATGCCATTTCAAGTAATTATATTGGAAATAGTAGAAAGTTACAGTAAAACATTAATTTCAGGATATTCGGTCAGATTGTAGTAAGATTGCAGCAAACTTTGCCGCTGGATGCGAACTTCTTGGAATTAACTTTCATAGTGAAGAATTGCTGAATGTATGTTCCGTCATGTAGTCTATTATATTACACTTTCCTCATTTAAGGACCGAAATCCAATAGAAATCGCTGAAAAATATGGTCTAGTGAAGTTTGTATGGGGAGATGATCTCAATTCAAAGGATATTCAAGAACAATTTAAAGAAGAAATGAATGTCGATGGTCTCATTTTTGACAGGTTCGTTTTATTTTCTCGTTGTCTTAAATGTTTCCATTATTCTTTGAAATTTCTGACTTCTGACTATTACAGAATCGGTGAGGAAGATGGAGTGACACAAAATGTATTCGTTGTGGAGAACCACAATCGGAGTTCTCTATTCGCCCGGAGCCAACACAACTCTCGCTCGCCTTCTATGTCTCGTCGATGCATGTCCACCGTTGAATAGGCGTTCCGCGCACCACATATTAGAATTTTCAAGCTTCTTCACTTTGCATAAACTTTCGTGTTCACTTTCACAAAAAATAAATTATTTGGCTTTGTAATTATCATTGTAAATTTTCCTCCGCACGAATCGTAATGCGTAAGATTCCGTCACATGAATGTTTATTGATTTCTCTCACACTTGTTTTGAACGAAATGAACGACTTTTTTGTTTGTTTCATCAAGATATTTTAATCAGCCCATAGAGCAGGTGCTAGTATTGTTGACGAGATTCTGAAATTGCATTTGCTGAAGGCCCATTTCATTTGCATTTCTATTAGTTTCCCCGTCCATCCGCCTTGCTCGTTATTGGGTGGCCTTTGCAAACGCGCTCTACAGACAATACCCGCCATTGCCATCCGATAACAGTGTTCTTGGTGGCGGGGGACACACATCTTGGCATTTGAATCGTATTTCGTTGGTTTTAAATTTTTTCATGTTAAAATTCTCATGTTTTGCTATTTACCAGACTAAAAATAAATATCAATGAGTACACATTCTAATCTATCAATAACTGCATTCAAATTCTGTAGATTATATGAAAAAATTCGGCATTCAACAAAAATCGATGATTTCATTTTTCCAAGCATAAGTATGTTTTCGCGCATTTTAATTTTTCGAAGCAGATTTTTTCTATTAAAATATAATTTTTCAACGTAAAATTTGAATCACGGCTTCAGCCCATTCATCTTTTTCAAAGCCAACGCATCTGCGCATCTGTCTGAGTGCTCATTTTCCTCAATCCAATCCCATAATTATTGCGGTCTTAAATCTGAGGTGTGCTTTTTAATTCATAGGTTTTCTAATGGATTCGTCCCCATTTTCTAGTTCAGTCTAAAAATCTATTTTCAAACCGTTTTTCCTTCTCTTTTAAGTTTCATCTTTTAAATTATTTCTTTCAGATAATCATGATGAGCAGTAACGAATCTCTGGGTAATGACCTACTTTTTCCGGATGATCCATTTATCAGTGGTGTTGCATTCACACATGACAACGATAACATGTTCGAAGATTTGTTCAAAGACTCTCTGCTTTTTGATCAAGAAATGAATAATGCGATGCCCACTGTAAAAGAAGAGCCGACGGTGGAATCTATGGAAGAAGATTCGTTATTTAACAGCATGAGTCTACACGACACAGTTGGAATTTATGGATTCAACCCGCTTGATAACTTTGACCCATTTGGCGCGACTGATGTTACACATGACTTGCTATTTTCTGAGGAGCGAATGAATTCTCAAATGGACTCCGTTTTCGATAGCCAACCAGGAATATCAACTGATGTTACAGCTGAAAACGTAGAAAGCGTCAACGTTCCAAAGAAGATTGTGGAGACAGTTGGGCAATCGCATCAAGAAGATCAGAAAGTAGCTGATAATAACAACTATAAGTTTGAACAAGATCAAACAGCACCTCCACCTGCGGTAACTGTCGCTAAAACTACTCCAACAATCAACAAGTCAACAGTGGCCAACAACATCACAACAAGAATCAGCAGAGTTTCTAGCAATCAGCCATCAAAACTAGCTGCCGCATTCAGAAATGTGAAGAAAATTCCCTACAGTACTCCAACGTATGTTGCCTACCAACAACCAGCATATAAGCCTACGATACCAGCTCACGGTCAAGCTAAAACTCTGTACCCGGTCAAAGTTCTTCCGGTGGGAAACAAGAAACATTTAACTGTCCGACCAGTAACGTCCTTGAGCCAAATGAGAGAGAAGATTGCAAACCGGAATCCACTGTATTTTCCGGGAAGTCAAAATCAGGGAACTCAAGTTCAACCTTCGCAAAACTCAAATGTTCCGGAACCTGAGAACGAGCCAATGTTGGAAGAAAATGCAAACACTGGTTCTGAGGACGACCAACTGGATGTTCCAGTGACTTCCGTTGGAAGTGTGTTGAAACAAGTCAACGCTATCTGGAGTAAGTCATCCCTTTCTGTTACTTTTACAATCAGTTAATTTTAGAAACGTCAACATTTGTTCCAAGAGATATTTCATCTAATTTCATCAAGTGCAACTATTGCAAAGAAGCATTCACCACACAACTGGCTTTAGAATTCCACGAAGTAGAAAGACACCCTTACGTGTTTGCATTCAGATGCACTCTTTGTGATGAGATTTATTCGACTATACAAGTAGCAAGCAAACATCTTGTCGGACATCATAAAACAGATGCAGTACCATTGGTAACTTACTTTGATTATAATTCTTGAAAGTAATTCCAATATTTCAGATGAACAATGCCATTTTCGGAAATGACCAAAACAACGACTCTTTTCTGAAAAACGCAAATCGTCGTATTTCTGGAATGATCTGGAGTTTTCTGACCAATTATCTTCAGAAAAACGGAAAAATCACAGGAACTGCAGTCGAAGACAAGGAAACTATCAAGCTACATGCAAAAGCATTGATTCACTCTTCTGCGGCGAAAGTGAGCTTGATCCCATTTACGAGATTCAAACAATTATTGTTTATTTTCAGACAATCAATAATAGCAGCAATCAAACTTCATCAGGTCAACAATCAACAGTTGATATTGCCACAATCATCGATCTGCTTAAAACAACCTACATCTACGGACCATCCATCAGTCGTCTTCGTGTTGATTGCATGCCGGCTGATAAAGTTCTTCATTTCTCGGAACCGGAAATGTTTGAACCCGAGGAAGATAAGTAAGTGTTCTAGGTAGTTCATTTCTAATGAGGACAACCGAACCCCCAGTTTCGTTCATAACACATCGTATTTCAGACCACCAAAACCAACAGTTCCAATGGTTGTCTTCCCACCCAAAAAGGCCATAATCTTCCACCCACCGCCAAACGCTCCTGCATATAGGAAAACGGATTACACTCTCCCTCCATTGCAATCTCAAAACTTGGCCTTAATCAAGGAAAGAAAGATTCCAGTTTTCATGCCAACAACTATCGTTCGTCCACTGACCGGTAACAAAAACATCAAGTACCAAGGGACTGTCAAGGGGCAACAAGTGTTCAAAGTGAAGAAAATTGTCAAGGCACAGGTGAGATCAAAATCTGGATGAAGTCAATTCACAACAGATTAATTGCAGATGCCAGCATTGATTCGTCGCATCGACTACTCTCCGTCTTCTCTCTCTTAATCTCGTTTTAACTGATTTAACACATTTTTGTTACAAATTGTATGTACAATTCTAGCATCAAAACGCTGCAAATCAAATTCTCAAATCTAGTCATTTGTCATGTTTTAAATTTCAAACTGGTGGCTTCCTTTTTCTTCCATTTTCATCAATCATTCCGTCTGTACTCTCTTATCAAGATGCACATACACTGTATTCTGTATCTATTTCATGTATAACATTTGACCATTATCGATTGTAACTACTAACGTCATTTGCTCATCCTCCTTGTTGACCTGTCGCTCTTTTCCCCAATGAAATAAAACTGAGACCTTCTATTCGCCATTTTTTTTCTCAATTATCCTCTGTCTTGTGAATTGTTCGCCTTGAGCGTCAAGTCTCATCTACTTTTTTTCTCTGCTGACCACCCATTGAACGGTTCTCTCACGCGTTGCCAACGCGGCATAGCTCGCTCTTTTTCCTCTATTTGCTGGGTCGATCGATCGGGCCGAAATGTCCGCCGCACACGATTGTTTTGAGATGAACGGCGAAGGCGATAACCGACGTGGACCGAAGTGAGATAGCACACGCTTTGAATAGGTCATACAAGAAATGTAGCAGAGAGGCGCATTAGAGAAAGAGAGCACTACTTTCCATCATCACTGCAGAAAAAAAGAGAGAGAGAGGTTCTGCTCAGTAGTCGTAGCTTCGTTCTGTCGTTCACCTCGTCTCAACATCATCCAACATTCTGTATGTTATTCACACATCCTCTAAGCTTCATTATGAATACGTAGGGAAGCAATATCAAGATGAGAATGTTGAGAAAGCTTCAAAGAGTTAGTAGTCTTCACTTTCTTGTTTTCAATTTTTCTGAAGCCCTTCATATTGTATCAAATTCGAAAAGTGCATGTGTTTCATCACACCACCTAGAAACGTGTTTATATTTTCATCTCACTTTTGCTAACATTTCCCAACAGAAACCACTTCACTATCGCATCTGCGTCGAACGATAGTGCTGCACTCTTCACAATTTATTTATCAACTGATAAGTTTAAGAGATAAATCAATCTTTACACATGACCTTGTGTTCCATCTTGATTGTGTCTAATAGAAAAACGCTTCATCATTGAGTTGGCTTGCTCACAGCTCACTTTTATTTCTTCTATACAACCGCATTTTTTCTATCCCTCCGTCTTAGTTTTTATCCTCTCAATGTTTCCTGCCCTCCCATCTCTCATACATTATTCTGCCCACCACTTCTGTTTACCAAATCAATTCTCTAGATTTTGAAGGGGTTACAAACGGGCAATGTTCAACGAAGAGGTCAGCACTGAATACGATCCGCTGATTAGTGGACTGGAGCCTGAATCATTTGATACAGTATTCCAAGAAATATTCTCAGGAATAAAAAACTATTTGAATGATGACGAGCCTCCTGTATCAGAGAAACCTGGCGACTTTCTGAAACAGCGCCTAGATGAGAACATCCCCTACTTGGATCCTAATTTTATGCCAGTGCCGCCTTATCCGGAGTTATCACCTGCTGTTCTGCAGCCCCCACTGCCAGTAATTGAAAAGCCGATCGAACCGAGAACTCGAACTCGTCAATACGCAATGCTACGCTGTTCGTGTTCTCAAGATTTCGTTTCTCAGTTTGCATTGGAATATCATGAAACCAAATGTCATCAACACTACTTCAATTGGTTCTGCTCGGAATGCAACATCCGCTACGACACGTTGCAGCAAGCAAGTGATCATTCAATGATGACTCATTCTGATGGACAGATGCCAGTGGTGAGTTTGAAAATGTAAACAATAGTTGTTTTGATTATTATAAGTTTCAGTGCGGAGATGACTTTACCCGAAGACCACCGGGACCGTATCTGGGGCAGGCTTTGGCGAGACGCTCAACCGACTTTGTCAAGGAGTTTTTGTACAGTCGTGGCAAGAAAACCGTCATGACAGCATCATACTATATGCTTGCAAAGTGTGAGCTTCAAGCAATCTCCCCTATGAATGTTGGTCTGGTTATTTATAACCAGGCTAAAACTGATCTGCTCACTACGGTAAATATCTGAATACTATAGAATGACTCGGAGAATAATTATCACAGATCGACTCTCCGGAACACGAAGATTTCATTTCCTACTTGAAGATCATGTTCATCTACGGAAAGTTCATCAAACGTGTTCCACTGGATCATTACTATGGACCGACAACTGTTTACAAGACATTGACATTCACCAGCATTCCATCCAAATCGAAGCAACAGTCAGAACAACCTCCAGCGAGATATG
Source organism: Caenorhabditis latens (assembly GCA_002259235.3). Classification (NCBI taxonomy): domain Eukaryota; kingdom Metazoa; phylum Nematoda; class Chromadorea; order Rhabditida; family Rhabditidae; genus Caenorhabditis; species Caenorhabditis latens. The sequence continues at coordinate 12,575,740 of CM056097.1, read as the reverse complement.
TTGGTGCAGGGACCATGAGAATGGCAGGAACCCGTCCACAATATACTGTAAACCCGAAATATCGAGTCACTCAGTACTCCAACAACCAATATCGCACTGTAAGTTCTTAAGTTCGGTGATAGAGAAGACAGTACAGCTGTGAATGATTCATATTTTTCACCAAATACACATTTCCAGATGTTCCATCTTCCAACAACTCCACGCAGCAACAACTACGCGCTCATCCCGACCAGACCAGCTTCGACTGCTGTTCGACGTCTCACTGCTCCACCAAACTATACTTTGTATCCAGTTCGTAACAGCGCCAAGTGATGACTTAATTGAATACCCGATTTTTGTTTCGCACAATGTCATTACTCACTTTTTCACCCATTGTAACTGATCCCTTCTTACTTAACTTATACTTTTTTTGAATATCAAAAACTGCGACGTTACTTATTTTTGCTTTTGTTGTTTTTTAACCGGATTTTCCCTTTAATTTTCTTGTTTTCTCTTCTATTTAATTTCAAAGATTCTCTATCTAAAACTACTTTAAATGTACCGTTTCATGTGTTGTACTTTTAGGAATTCCGTTCTCTTTATATTTATTGCCGAAATAAATAACTGCAGGTCGCTGAAAATCGTTGTAAACTTATTTTTGAACAGCAAAAACTGTGATTTTTGTTCTGCTCAGACTGCCAGAAACCAAATAGTGAACCGAAAATCGGGTGGTCGAGGGTGCACCGAGAATGCGCCATGGCTCTGACTGACGCATTTCTTGTGCGCATTAGTGAGACGAATTTTTGTTTGCGCTATTTTTGCCTTTACTGTTGTTGTACTTCATTTATTCTCTTTTTGCTCATTTTCATTACAATTTCTAATTGAAAAACAATTTCAGAAGTCCATGTCTGCAATCAGAAAAATAATACAACGACAACTCTTTCAAAAAGACGATGAACGCATTCAAGCTATAGTTAACGTCTCAAAACTGGATGGAAAAAAGAAGAAAAATCAGACACTTCTCTGTTTGGCAGGTAAAAAACCTTTTTTTTGTCAGTTAGTTAGAAAAATCAATAATTATTCAGTTACTATCGAACACCCTATCGCTGTCCGTTTGTATTTTGTAAAAGGAGAGAAAGACGATACGTTCAAGAAGAAGGACCGTTTCAATCTCCGAGAAGTCAGAGAAATCGATGGTATTAACCCGAAGAAGGTGAGTCAACTTGAAAATATACTAAAAAGGCCAAAACCCTGTCAATTGGCTGATAAACTATTCAAAACCAGTCGTTTGTCCGTCAAAAACACATTTCATGACTTTCAGCCCTCACCGGAGTTTCATATTACTATTGGCGACCGTCAATATGTAATTCTAGCGGGATCTGCTGAGGAGAAAGACGATTTCATTCGAGAACTGTACAAAGTGAGCTTTCTCGAGTGCTATTTACATTCAGTTACCCTGTTTTCAGCTCTCATGTCAGTATCTCCCAGTGCAAATGCCTGATTTCTGCAACTTCTCGCTTCCTCAACTCGAAGCAGAAGCTTCAATCATTCCGATTGAACTTCCTGAGCACGATATCGCCATGCAAAGTGACTACCAACCGATATCCAACAAGGAAGATGCTGATTTCCGGAAATTGATCGAACGGGCTGAACTGACCATAGGCGATGCTCATGTCTTCGCTGAGATGCTGACTGAGCAGTTACAATCTCTTGATGGAGCTAACATTAATTCTATGATGGACAGTGAGAACTCGGTAAACCAATTGCTTTCGAGTATTGACGCAGCGTTGACTGGTGTGGAATCAGTGGAAAAGGAATTGGATCGATGTGATGATATTCTTGCGGTAAGCGATTTTTTTGGTTGGTCATACATTCAAGTCAACATTTCAGTTTGTGAGAAACAGCATCGAGCTTATCGAAGAAAAAGATAGTCTGTCAGTTGTGGAGAGAAAGAACAAACAACGTCTTAATGAAGAAGTAATTTCGTTTGTCAAATCATTAGAAGCGGTCACTGATGCTCACATCGACACGCTGAAACAAGCCAACTTCAGTAACCCGGAAAGGTTAGTACTTCATTGATATTCCGCCTTGCTTCTTCGTAAGCAAGCAAAATGAGTGCCTAAACTTGATAAAAAAATATGCTCAAACTGTACATTTCCAGTGTCCAACGGTGCACGGACGCTGCACGAGCAGTGGCTCACTTCTGGCACGGACGGTTCTCAAAGCCGATGCTTCAGATGAAAGCTTATCAGGACAGAAACGACGAACTCACTGCAATCGACGTGTTTGTGGACCGGCTTATGTCGCATCTCTCTGCACTTTTCTCAAACTTGGTACTTATATTTCTTGATACAATCAGATAAAAAATTACATTCGGTTTTCAAAAAAAAAAGGGAGCACCGTAGATGGAACATTGTGGTTCTAATAAATGTTCAATTTCCAGAACGACCTCTCGTTGGATCATGAATGGCATGAGTTGTGCATCCCCAAGCAGTCTCAAAGATTTCGTGCTCTCTCACCATTGTCTGATTTGATCAATTGGCTTAAAACAAACCGTCCGAAGGCGTGCAGTTTGGTTCTGCAGAAGTATATTGACAGCACTAACCTCCTATACAAACGTCTGTTTGACAACTTCTTTGACACTCTCATCAGCAAAGTGCCGAAGGCAATTGGTTCCGAAAAGAAGTCAAGTATGTCTTCCCACTCAACAAGGTTAATGTAATTATTGATTTTTTCCAGAAACATCAGATTCTGCAAACACATCTCTCCGCTCCGACAACCAAAGTTTCCTGAGCACTTCCAGTGAAATCGACACTGAGGTTCTTCCACAACTGATTGAAACAGTGTTAGCTGAGTTGAGTGCTGTCATTGATGCGGAGCAGAAATTTGTTGTCCGTTTCTTTCACATCAACTCTGAACTCCTTGCTCAATTCGACACAACTTCCACTGGAAGTGGAGATAGTTCGAGTCTCGGTGGAGGACGTAGCATGGAGAAACATATGAACGAACAAGTCAGACATGTGATGGGAAATCTGTTCGATTCTCTCAACATCCATCTTGACAGTTTCTGTAGAGCAGTTTGCAGACACAATCCAAGGTAAGAAACAAGTTAATAAGAAGATGCGTCTTATTTTGTATTTTTCAGTAATGTTCTCCTATTGTTCGTCATTATGTCAAAGAAAGTTCTGCTTCCACAAGATCCGAGTTCCTACTTTTCAATCACCTTTGGAAGTTTAGTGGTGTTGATCAAACGTCAATTCGATGCGTTTATTGTAAGTTCAAAACAGAATTATGCAAAAATGTTTTGTTTACTTGCAGCAAATGGAATGTGGTCAATACTCGGAGGTTCGAATTGCAAAGAAAACAAGAATCGGGATTCTTCCCTCAATTTCTCGCTTTGCGAACTTCGTTCGACGTGCTGAGATCATATTTGAAAACGCTGAGAGACGTACTGATTTGGAAAAAGCATATTTCAACTTGTGTCGTGCAGTTTGTGACGGAATTCAGAAAGCAGCTGCAAATCCTTACAGCAAGTCCCCGTCATCGGTTGTCAAGTTTGAGAATTACCAGGAACTGTGGTGTTAGTTGCAATGATATGCAATTATGAATTTTATGGTTTCATTATTGCAGCTACTCTGTCCGAGTTGAAAATCTCATGCCTTGAACAACAACGGAAAGATGCGAAAGCCCTCAAGGAAGAGCATATTGATGCTTATGTCAAGGAGTTCATGGGGCGACCACTGAAAGAGATTCAGACATTCTTCGACAACGTGAACAACTTCATTGAGAAAAAAGGAATTCGTCCGGAGGAAATCTCATATCAGCAACAATTCAGCAGAATTGAACTGAAAAAGGTGAGACTAGATATATTGGGGCTTATCGAATCTCTGTTCATTCATTTTATAGGTCATTTCCCAACACCCTGGAAAAGAAGTCAAGAAAGGGCTCGAGCAATTGTACAAGAAGATTGAGAAGAACTTGGTTGCCAACTCTTCTCTTCTTCAAGTTGTCTGGAGAGATATGCAAGAACAGTTCATCAAACAGATTGCCGAGTACAACAAATTGATTCTCACCTGTTACCCTGCCTCTAAAATTGAACTGGAAGTCTCGACAGACAATGTACTGCAGTTCTTCTCCGAAATTGCTCAACAACACTGATGTCATTGTTTAAGTATTCGGTTATTTACTTTTTGCCAATTCGAAACTATAAGCTTTCTTAATTTATTTATTGAAACATATTTAATAGGTTCAATGTTTTATGCATTACTTCACACTGTGATATATTGTAATAGTTCAACGATTATTCTGATTTTGTTAACTTTCTGTAATATAATTATACGGGTGTTTTCCCTTTCTCAAAAATGGCTCTGCTTAATGGAAATACCATTTAAATAAATTTTTTGCTTGATCATTTGCAGAATATTTTGAAAAAAAACGAATGTTCTATTCGTATGTCTTGCATTGTTTCTATCGAAATTGTATTCAATGTACCCCCATTGAAAAATTGTTCTGCTTCACAAAATCTTGATGATGGACAAAAGCATCGGCTTGATGAAAATTGGGTAGCCGAAAAAACTGAATCGGACGATCCGGATTATTGGTGACAAACACACGGCAAGTGAAAGTGTTGCACTGATAGGATACGATACAAGAATATGCCTTTTGGCCTCCTCCCCGCCGACTTTCTACCGCTTCACTCCCGGTGTGTATCTGACTTTCACTCGTCTTATCTCGAGGAATCTGGAGGAGGGACAACCGATCCGCGCGCAAGCAACACGGGAGATATGGAGGAAAAGCAGCAAGAAGACATTTTGATGACCTTATTTTCTTGTCGTTGTCGAGACGGTCGTTGTCCCTCCCACGCGCAGCTTTTCATTGTAGTTCAAATCTATTCTCATTGACATCAACCTGCCAATTGTTTCTCGGATGCATACGCCGATTCTCTACCTTGCGGCTTTTTTGCCGGTAGCCTTAGCTTCATACTGTGGTGAATCAGCCATCCCATACACATTCCAAGTAACAATTGTTCACTTAAACAGCTGAAGTATAGTTTTACTTTATAGGTACTCCGGTCAGGATTCCCTGTACTTGGTTGTGCTAGACCAAAATGCTTCGGATGGACTGCTAACGGAACAAGAGCTGGTGAAACTGCACAATTCTACAGAGTATCCGGGAAGGAAGATGGATATTTGAGAAGATCTGACCAGTTCATCAAACCTCCAAGCAAGAATCCAAACTTTGTTCCACAACTAGCGGTGAGCTTGATTTTTATAGCCTTATTACCGAAGTCCATTGTTTCAGATTTGCGCCGATGACTACAAATCAAACTCATGTGAAGCAGGAGAATGGGTTGGAGGACTTTCTCCACAATCTGATCCATTCACCGATAATCTTGAAGTAAGCGAAAACAAAAAACTTTTCAGGATCTACTCAAATTCCTTATTTCAGATGAAATGCTGCAGTTATCAAGTTCTCATCAACTCCCAAGATCGCGGTAACGCAGTTGTCAAGCAGGGACAATTGGTTGTTGGAGGAGAAGTATTGGAAGACGGAAAACTGGTTGCCTTTGATTATATCTCCAATTTGAGCAAGAGTGTTTCCAAGAACGGAACGTGAGTAGGAAAGATCATATCTTTGTGTAGTTAGCATGAAATTAGTTAGAATACAATTAATGTATTAATGCATCATTGAATTACAGTGTTGTCTATGTCGCTACAATCAAGAGAATGCCATGTTTCGATGAAGACCAACCAGAGGAAACTAAAAAACAAGAAGTAGGGTTTTTTGACTACTTATTGATTGTGAAAACTCTCCAAATTTCAGAACACCATTGTGGAAGCCGCTGCTGCCGTTGAGCAACCAGCCACTACTCCAGTTACTACCGCTGCCTCAAACCAACCATCCGCACCAGTCCCACAAATCAACCAACAAGCTCAAGTTCATGGAGTCCCAGCTCTCAACATCCGACCATATGCTCAGCAACCACAACCCACTCAGTCGGCTTACCCTGCTAACGCCAATCCAACAGGAACTACCAACTATGGACAGTTCTCTCAACAAGCTTACGGAGTAGCTCAAAACGGACAATGTATAGTTTCAAGCTAAGTTTTACGTGTCTGATATCAAAATTTTAGATTCGGGATACCCACAATACGTTCAACAACAGCCACAGGTACAATATTATCAAGATCCATTTGCTGCTATGATCCAACAGCAACAACAGCAACTTCTTCAACAGCAAGGTACAAAACTGGAATTTGATTCTGAAAATCTATTTTATGAATTACAGCTATTGCCAACCAACAACTTCAACAGCAACAACAGCAACAACAGCAACAACAGCAACAACAGCAACAACAACAGCAACAGCAACAAATGGCGTTTGCTCCACTTCCAACATTCCCTCAACAGATGATGTTCCCACAGCCACAAGTTCAACAAGTTGCTGCTCAACCAGCCGCCGCCACTGCAGCTGGAACTGCCCCTGGTACTGAAGCTGCTGCCACCCAACAGGTCGTCGCTGGTGTTCCACAACTCCCAGCCGCTCAAATGCCACTCAACGTGCTCCCAGTGTCAACTCTCCCACCAATGAAACTTCCAAAGCTTGAGGATCTGCCAAAGCTCCAGATTCCAAGTGTTGAAGATGTTGAACAAGTCATCCCACCAGTTCAACGTGCCATTCTGACAAGTGTCGCCAAGTTCTTTGGAGTCCTCTAAATATCCGCTCATCTCATCTATGATTTCACTCGTCCTCCAATTAGGACTTCAAAAGCTCGTACTAATAACACTCAATTCTACTATTTATCTAAGAACAGTAATAAATACAATTTTCAATTATGACTTTACAATAGAAAACAAACGTAGTGAGGGCGGAACAAAGAAATAATACTCAAGAAAATGCGCAAATGGCGCATTTTGTGTTGTGGGGCTGGAAATTCACAAATAAACACGTCATATACCGGACGAAGCCGGACGGTAAATGGCAACAGAAAATAATGATGAGTTGGTTGGGCGGTGGAGATTTAGAGTGGAATGTTTCCGTGCTTCTTCCATGGGTTCTTCAACTTCTTGCTCTCGAGCATGTTCAAGTCCTCGCACACCTTCTTTCTGGTCTCCGATGGGACGATGATGTCGTCAACGAATCCTCTGACGGCAGCTGGGAAGGGGTTGCTGAACAACTCGGTGTACTCCTCCTCGTGTTGGACGGCGTGCTCCTTATCGTTACGGAAAAGGATGGAGACAGCTCCCTTGGCTCCCATAACGGCAACCTCAGCAGTTGGCCAGGCGTAGTTGATATCTCCACGAAGATGTTTGGATGACATGACATCATAGGCACCTCCGAAGGCTTTACGGGTGATGATGGTGATCTTTGGAACGGTAGCCTCCGCGAAAGCGTAGAGAAGCTTGGCTCCGTGACGAATGATACCTCCGTACTCTTGGGAAGTTCCTGAGAACGAGAATTTATATTGATTCTTCACCTAGAAATAGTATACCTGGCAAGAAACCGGGAACGTCGACCAAAGTGATGAGTGGAATGTTGAAGGCGTCACAGAAGCGAACGAAGCGAGCTCCCTTCACAGACGAGTTGATGTCAAGACATCCTGCAGCAAACTTCGGGTTGTTTCCAACGATTCCGACGGTACGTCCGTTCATTCTAGCGAAACCAATGACCAAGTTCTTGGCGTAGTCTGGCATGATTTCGAAGAAGTCTCCCTCATCGACAAGAGCGTGGACGACGTCCTTCATGTTGTAGGCAGCAGTGGATTCCAATGGAACAACAGTGTCCAAGGATGGAACAGTTCTATCCCATGGGTCCTCAGCAGCACGAATTGGAGCAGCGTCAGTGTTGGAGAGTGGAAGGTAGTTGAAGAGCTCTCTAAGGCTCATGAGAGCATCGACGTCGTTGTCAAATGCTCCGTGAGCAACTCCCGAGGTGACAGTGTGAGTCTTCGCTCCTCCGAGCTCCTCCTGAGTGACTTCTTCGTTGGTGACGGCCTTGACAACATCCGGTCCAGTGATGAACAAGTAACTGGTGTCGCGAACCATGAAAGTGAAGTCAGTGAGAGCTGGCGAGTAGACAGCACCTCCGGCACATGGTCCCATGATCATGGAAATTTGTGGGACAACTCCCGAAGCGAGAACGTTCTCTTGGAAGATGTCGGCATATCCGGCAAGAGACTCAACTCCCTCTTGGATACGGGCACCACCGGAGTCGTTGAGTCCGATGACTGGAGCCCCGACGAGCATGGCCTCTCTCATGATCTTGACGATCTTCTTGGCATGAATTGAGGACAATGATCCTCCGAAGACGGTGAAATCCTGGGAGAAGACGAAGACGGTACGTCCGTTGATCTCTCCACGTCCGGTGACAACAGAGTCTCCTGGATACTTCTCCTTCTGCATACCGAAGTCGTTGCAAGTGTGCTCAGCGAACATGTCGTACTCGCGGAAAGTGTTTCTGTCCAAGAGCAGATCGATACGTTCACGGGCGGTCAGCTTTCCCTGAAAATGGTTTACTTGATGAATTACTCTATAAGATAAAGTTACTTACGCGAGCATGTTGAGCGTCGACACGTTTCTTTCCACCACCGAGAAGAGCCTTCTCTCTGGTATCATCGATCTTCTTGGCGACCTTGATGGTATGGGCGATGGAGCTGGTTGCACGGGTCGGCTGAAATAATACAGTTCTTGAGAGGGCCATCTGTAGATTGGTAACTTACATGGAGGACACCGTTGAACACTGGCAGCGCCAGTTGACGAGCGAAGCGGGACAACATACCCAAAGCTCTGAAAAATGAAAGATTTAGAAAAATAAAAATTTTTGAGGAGTTGCAAAGATACAAGAATGAGAAGGACAGAAAAACTGAGCGGTCAATGCTCAGAGAGAAACGAAAAGGGTCCGAGTGTAGTGCAACTTCGTTGTGTGCGTGACATTTAGAAGATTGCAGCGCGCAGAAAGGGATGAGAGAAGAAAACGAGAGAAAATTCGCCCGGCAGCAGTGCACCACGGTCACGGGAAAAAGGGATGGACACGTCGAAGGGACAGCACGTAGGCAACAAAACAAAAAATGATTCGCCATCTTCTCGAAAAGGTAACTCTCTCAGCAGCAGCAACAGCCAAAGACGAAATGTTGAGATATGAACATTTGGGTAACCGACTTGTTTGTCGTCGACCGATAAGACCACAACACGGGAATGACCACCGCCTATCGATCGGTTGTGATTCTTCTCTGAAGTTGCAGAAAAGCAAATCGGTTATCGCAAATGTTTTCTTCTTGTTTCGTTTCTCAATTCGCAAGGGCATTTGTTTATTGAAACCTACAGAAAATTCGCGATGGAGCGCATTTTCATCGCCTCAATGCGGCGGAGGCCGTTTTGTTTGTTTGTGAGCGATTGCGCAGTGGCCAAAAAACACAACACAGAAAGACAAGGCGAGGAGAGGAGGGGGCAGAGAAAAAAAGAATTAATAGAAGGCAGAGAGGACCAAAAGGAGAAAACCGTCCAAGACGAGAATGGTCCTCACAAATGAGGAGGAGGACACCCCTCAGCCACAGAGACCAACGAAACAGACTGTGTGCGCGGATTATCCCGCGCGTAGAGCCAGATCGAATTTTTGGGTAGCGGAGTGTCGTTGTGCGTGCAAACCGTTGTGTTACTGGCAGACTACTCGGCAAGTCTGATCGACCTAACAATTGTCGTTTCTCTCTTTCTCTCCTTCTGAGACTCCATTGAAACATGTTGAACACATCAAGGTTCTTTTGAGAAAAGAAAAACGAAAACAACAAAAGTGATGTTTTAAGATTTTAGTGTTAAAAAGAAAAAAGAGTTTGCTATGAGATATCGGCCATAATAGGGGTACTGAATCGCGACGGAAGTTGATTAAACTGCATGCACGAACTCCTGTGGAGTGATAGTCTGGAAGAAAAGATCAATTTCAATATTAGATCAAGTTGAACATTTACATTAATTGTTATTTTCAACAGGTCGCTAGTACCACTCTGTATTCCCAACTTGAAAACACAAAAAACAACAAGTGTTCCGATAATATTTCGAACAAACACTTTTTTCCGATCTACTGACTCTTTTTGGACACAATTCAACTTCAATCACTCTATTCACCAACTTTTCCCACTGTCAAAACTCTTTTTTCACACATAAATATTATTTTTGCAAAGAAAAGATCTTGTTTACTGGTGAATGATGTTCAGGAGATTACATATGCAATATTCCAACTTCTATTCATGTAAATCATGAACAAAATTTCGCAATATTGTTTGTTTTCCCACACTGAGTCATACGCCACATTGCAAATAGTCGTGTATAAAACCGGACTAGCCGTCAGAAATAACCGCTCTCCAGGTCTTTTTTCATTCTCCGAACCCACTGGCAAACTCAGATTCGTCAGTCTTTTTTTGTTCTTCAATCTTCAAAAGCAACTAGCTAAAATTATAAAAACTGAGGTGTCAAACTAAACATTATTCTAGAAATCCATGAGTTTGAACCGAAAAAGTAGTATACGTGGTATTTGTATCGGAATTCTTCCAAGGTATCCATTTCACTCACGCTCTGTCGGTTTACCAGTACACTTTCGTAACTCTACGATCAAACGTCTCTTTCCACATAAATTCGGTGAACCATCGTTCTTCTCAAGCGAAACAGGAACTGAAATATTCTTTGAAAGTATCAAGAATTGAATTGAGTTTGACCTATGGCCATTAACCGGTTTTCTTTTTCCTAAAGTGGAGGAAGGACAACTCTTTTTCCAAATTCGAACCGAGAACAATATCTTTTCTTCTCTTTTTGCATTCCACTTCCTGGTCTCCCAACTGCATCGTGTTTGTATATAAACCATGCATTGTGTTCGTAGATCACCTTTTATTCTAATGTTTGCACTTACTTTTTCACTTACTTTTTTTCTTTACAGCATACGATGTCTGAGAAAATTGCTGACGGATTCGGAAGTCTCGGTGAACTTTGTGAGTACCACTACTCGTTCGTTCAAGACGGAAAACTCACTTTGGTTGGACGCAAGTGTAAGTGATATCAATATATGTAATTGTAACTTATAAATGTTATACTTTCAGTTGTCAACCAACCAACCCACAACTGGGGACATCGCGTTGCTTTCGCTGGAACATATGTTCTCACTCTTGATAAGAAAACCAACCAATGGGAGAGACATGATGTACGTTTGTTTTATAAATCTAACTTTTTTTCACTAGAGTTTTCCAGTTCCCCGAACTTGTCGGCGATGAAAATGCTGAAGAGTCGCTTTTCGTCAGAGATGACAAGCTCTACTTGCTTATTTTCGTCAACTTTGGAAGCATTCAGTTCAAGAAATTGTTCAAATGGGAAAACAACTCGTTCAACGAGATCACTTTGAAAGTGAGTCAAACTGCAATATAATGAATAAAAACATGACAAGTGGGTTTTCAGGCTCCGGAACCTAAAGCCATTACCGCTGAACAGAAAACCGATATCATTACCGCATCTGGAACCACCTCTAACGGTGCTTCAATCATCGTTGCCAGAGATGATAATTGTGATATTCTTCTCTACTCCCTCACTGTGGATGGTGGTTCTGCAACCATTGAGAGCACTTCTCATATCTCAATTGACTCGAACCCATTGGTAAGAGGATTTCATAGCATTTGAAATCATGTGTTTAATATTACAGAGAGGTATGCCGGTTCTTGCTGAAGTCGTCGGAGACAAAGTTCTCATTAGTTACGGTGTTCATGGATGTGGATTCCGCTGGGAAAACAACAGACTCTTCGTGTTCGACTTGAAGTCCAACAGTGTCCGCCACGTGGATATCGAAGGAGATTACGAAAACCTTCCAAAATACTGTTTCTCTGGACCACGCTGTTCGTTTGTTAACAAAGACACAAACTCGTGGATTGTTGCTGCCGGTTCCGTTCAACAAGGAATGACTGGAAATGCATTCTATGGAGCAGTCTGGGCACTCAAAGGAGACGTTTTTGATGAGAACTCAAAGGCTACATGGGTTGAGCTTCCACAAACCGTTGAGGAAGGTGATCATATCTTGGATGGTTTCCATTTGTACACTGTTTCCAAAGAGGCTGTCTCAAAAATCAAATTGAATGAGATCTAATATGTATTTTCTCTGTATTCTGTTTTATAATTGTGTATGTTAATAACCTGGTGGATCTGTACTAAATAAAGTATAATGGTGATAATTTTCTGTTGAGACAGATGAAATCATTTATGATGAGTAAGAGGAAAATAAAGTCAATTACACATTTACAACTTTTGCAGATTTAGGAATTCCTCCTATTGTCTTCTCCAGTCAATGAATGTCTGATAGGCGACGGAGAGACACTTCGTTCGGGAGAACAACTTGATAGGTTTAATACTGACTTCCTCCTTGGACCATGCCTGAGATATTATCAGAAGTTCAATTATTAGCCATTTGCACTTACTTCCTGTCTGACAGCCGCTCCAATCTATCCCATTCCTCTTGATAAGTTTCATACAGTTTCCGCGGATCTCGGCCGTACATTTCCTTCTTTTCGCGGAATCGTTTTGGAACTGAAAACATCGATAATTTGATAAGAATTCACTTTTGATTGATCACTAACCTTTTTCTTCTTTTTCATAGTCTTCAACATTTAGACTGCTTTGTACGGTCATATCTTCAAATGTAGCAGGCGGTTCAATGATTATTACACTTTCACATTTGTTATCTTCAACTAGTTCAGTATTCAATTCACATTGAAAAGTATCAAGATCATCGAACAGTTTTTCTTGTGCTGACTGGTTCATGAACTCGTTAGATAGCGCTTGAAAAATTGGTTTTTTGATATCCAACTCATACGTGGGCAGTGGTAATGGGCTTCGAGGCGCAGGAGTATCCCTGGAAGACATATATTATGAATGCAAAAATAAATTGGATGAATAGTACATTTTGAATATAAATGGGTGGTCTTCTCGTGGCGATGGTGGACTCATTGGAGGGTTCGATGGCCTTGTGGAACACGGAGAGTGAATAATGGAGCGAGGAGAAGGCTCATCTCGTGGCTCATCATTCAAATCTTCTGGTGGCTCTCTTCCTTCCTGAAAATGCATGAGACTTCTACTTTTGAAGCCTGAATTATATCAATCACCTGTATAGCAATGGTTCGTTCAACAACGTTTTCCAAGTCCAATGCATCAATCATTCCTGGTTCAACTCCACATTTTTTACCAACTGCGTGAAGAAGATCTCGCACTTTCAAACTGTAATAAAATACAAAACTTGATCACAGAAGAAAAAGAAGGAAAAAAGCCTTTACGTTTTACCACCAAACCAAATTCTTGTTTGCGCCGCATTCTTCATCTTCTTGCCCCAGTAGTGTAACTTTTTCATGTATTCAGAACCAATATCTAGAAGGAAAGAGTTAGAAAGTATAGTAATTTGATTGGGTAAACTCACTGATTGCAATGGTTGTAATAGCCAGACCAATGCAAACGTATAAAAATGTAATGGGCAAAAGCTCCACCCGTATCGGAACTAGTTGTCCGAAATCTATTGCAGTAAGACACAGAAAGTTGAAATAAAGACCATTGAAAAAGTCTAATTCTCCATTCAGTAAGGGCAGTAGTAAAGCACCGACAGCCACATATACCAGAAATACACAAAGTAAAGCCAATGACGTGACTTGTATTGAAGATTCCTGAACACAAACATTTCCTAAAAGCTCTCACATAGTAGAGATACCTTATACACTTTTCCTGCAAGGGACGCTTTTGACATTCTCCTCTGTTGTCGGTAAGCCTCAATCTGAAATTTCCAACTACTAATGAGTACAGTTTGCTTCATTTAAATACCTTCCGTCTTGAATCTCCAGCAAAATTATTCAGGTATTGACCAACGTTGGCAATGATAATCATAGTCACTGGTATTCCACATATACCGTATACAATACAAAACATTCTTCCCGTATAAGTTATTGGTGCGATCCTGTTATACCCTAAAAGATGTGTAATATTTTATGAGTTGACGATTTCTGAAGTCGGTTACCTAGAGTTGTCACAATGCCAAAACCATACAATGTAGCGGTTACAAAATTCCATTCGCTCCTTTCGTCTCTGAAATGACCGTTTTATTGCATTTATGATGATTTCTCACTTCTCCGGTTCGAAGCAGTCCGCAATTCTTTCCGATATATTTTCTTGATGTGTGTGGTTCCGGTTATATCTGTGGACGGTATGTAAAATCTGAAAAAAAGAACGATACATCTCACGCAAACAAAAACTAATTACTGGGAACAAATCCAGACATTCTTACAAATGATGATTTAATTATGTTTTATGGTCCGGCTTATAATACGCAAGATGACTCAAAAACTGGATCCCGAAACAAAAAAAAACACTTACTTGAGAAACACAAGCTGTTCTATTCGTTCTTTCATTCCGTTTCATCTCAGCATGTGCATCAGTCTCAATCCTATCAAAAACGAATCCGCCAAGAAATGAGTACAGAAGAACAAGCATAAGAAGTGAGCAATGCAGTGTGAACGGCTTTGCATGCTGGAACATAGGCTGTAAGTTAGTGGGGTACAAACGTGGTGTGAATGAAAACCTCAACCTCGAATGCTTGTTTTTTACTCTGTAGATTGTGCATCTGATGGGCCTGACAAACACAGAAATGAATGTTTGGAACGACGGAACGGACAATTTTATGAGTGGCGGATAAGTAATGTGCATTTCATTAATTTCAGGCATCTCCAGTTGTATTCAATTTTTTTTCAATTCTTGGAGAATGGCGAAAAAAGTGAATACTAATTGGCAAATTGGCAAGGTCGCGATCGCTGTTTTGCTCACTGGTGAATGATGAGATCAAACCACAAAATAGGCAGAACTGATTTCAGAATAATTCTACAGTACCATATTAGATTATCCAAAAATGTTATTGATGGAAAACAAGAAGAAAATAGAAACAAAACAAACACATTTTCAAAAGGATGATGATGAATGTAGAACGCAGAAACGATACATCCGAAATTAGAAAGCTATCAGCGAACTGGATGTGGAGGACCACACATCAAAACGTAATTGAACTGGTACTGAGGACCAGCTGAGCCACCAATCCTTCTAGTTGACACTCCGTCCCCGGAAAACTGGTAGTGTCACATCATTTAAAGTACGCCACTGGGTTTGGCTCAGCGGTGAGTGCCCCTCTACCACGAAAGACCCCGAGATTCATGTACAGAGCACAAAATAAAAACGGAAAATGGTGGGTGCTCGGTGGGCTACGACTCTCCTAATTTCATGCAGAAATAACAGCTTCTCTTTTCTCTCGGTTTTTATTTTTCTCGTTTTCTTCTTTCTTCGCGTCAAAACAAAAAAGCCATATTAATTTAGTGATACGTTTTGGAGCGCACATCAATTGAGTTTATGTTGAGCTTTGGTAAGACTACACACTGAGAAGATGTCTACCGAATTAAAAATTAAAAAAATGATTTAGGAGACCCTAGATAATGTTAAACATAAAATTTAAGGAAAAACGATTCTGGAGACGACCGGTTTGCCGTCACCCGTTTGCCTGTAACCGTTAAAAAAAACAAAGACAACTATGAGAACTGCCAGGATATTGAGAGAACAAGTGGTACACATTCACCAAATCATTCCATACTAGCATTTTCAAAAATCTTCTGACTTTCTCCCTGGAAGACTTGCCCACATGTTTTTTCTCCATTTCACATGTTTCACCATAAAAAGAGTGTGAAAAACAAGCTAAAAATCTTAAAAACAAGTACCTCGCATTTTTTGAGCCGAAGGAACCGGAGAAGCAGTTGCAGGATAAACATCATCTGTGGTATCTGGAAGATGGATTGAGAATTGAGAAGTACGTCAGCTACAAGCGGAAAAAAGATAGATGGTATCAGAAAAGAGAGAAAAGATTTATAGACGGAGTGGAGTCACAAACAAGCGGAGATTTTTTTTTCTCAAAGCATGAATAAAATGTAAAGCGATCTGATAGTACATTTGAATTCGAAAAAAGTTCAAAATGGATGAAACATACGATTTGTCTATTAAACATCAATTCTCACATAATAAGTTTGATAACAACAGCGAACATCTGGAAATGCATAAGGTGGTGAAAAAAACAAAACATGGAATTCTACCAAGCCCAAACTTTGTTATCATAGAGATATTCAAAACCAAAACATCCAAAACTTGTTAAAAAATAGAGATTTGAAGTTTTTGAGAAAACGAAGAAAATTAGATTCGTAACTGAACAAAAGTTGAAAAATATATAAATTAGTGGTCGAGACAAAAACAGAAGAACTTATTTCTGTCTGCAGGATTTGTATAACAACTCTGTATAAACATTAGAGTTGAAAATGTTATTGTTCAGCAATCTTTGGATTCTCAGTAAAAGAGCAAAAATCTATTTCAACTTGCAAAAGTCTGAGTGGTATAAGTATACAGAAGTTTAGTGGTAAATTTAGGAGCAAAGAAAAAAACGCCCTCATTATACTGGTCCCATGTGTTAGAGGAAGCCGGGTGAAAAACAGCCTGGCACATCTTGTTTTATAGTTGCAGTTCTTGAAGTCTAGCCTCAGCTCGCTAATTTTTTCGTATAAAAAGACGGAGGAACCTTATGCCAATTTTGGGATTGGTTCAATCCAAAAACAAGCAAAAACATAAAATATTGGATTTGTCTAGATGTCTGAAATTGCGAAAGGGTTTGACTTTCTATTTTCATTATAGCTCAGGATCTCTGAAAAGTCGAGTGAAGTGACGTTGTACCTACATGGCGGGGAAAAAGAAAGAACTTAGAAAGGAATGGATGACTGAGGATAAAGTGTACACAAATTAATTTTATGTATCGAAATGTTGAAAATAATGAAACTGAAGTCTCCAATGGGTGTGTGATCTGAAAGTATTATCTTTAACTGAGAAAAACGAGTGTCTCGGCAGAACCTACACAGAAATTATGATATGAACACACAAATGAACTGCATCCGACAGGAAACTGTAAACATTCTGAAACAAAATATGAAACTACTTCTTAGAACTGAAATTTTCTTTCCTTAGAGATGTTCCCACTTTTCGTGAACAATTTTTCAAATTTCGCTTTTTTCCCTCAACACGATTCAAGGTTTCTCTCTTGTTGATCAGTCAATCAGCCGCCAAAAACGATTTACGAGTGATAGTTCTTCTTGTCGGCAATGCCTTCAAAAATTAGTTTTTATCTGTCATTTGTTCCTCTCATGATATAATGGTCTATGTGTAATAGTTACTTCAGTTCAAAGTTTTTATCGATCACTTGCTACATGTCTCTCTTCCTTAGAGGTCATCAATGTATTCGGTTACATCTGTATGACCTCGGTTGTCTGTTAGCTGCTCGCAAGGTGCTAAGCTATTCGGCTACTCCGACACCCTTGCAATCACAGTCAGCCAGCAGCCGCCCGATATGTTTAGGCTGCCGCGTATCGATTTCTCACTTACAATGTGTTTCTAATGATTTTCTATTGATGTGAAGTTAGTTATTTTTCAGGTAAATGTCGTTATTCCTAAGCCTACCGTACACGTTTCATAGAGAAGTCATGCCGCTTTTGGACCCTCATCAGGTGTAAGTGTTGCAACACCTGTATTGTTAAGTGTTTTTTTGATTTCAGCGTTCACTGGGCAATTGACGATCCGTATTTCCGTCAAATTCTAAATCTTGTGAAAATTCCAGCAGAGAAGTTGACTTGGAACTTCAAAGAGAGATTTTATATCAGCATCGAGTTTGACGGATTGGCTCCTATCAAGTTCTATATTCCGGATTGGCTGCCAAGATACAGCAAAACAAAAAAGACGGAACCAATTGATACTTGGTCGCTGAAATTCGAAATTATGAAACATAAGCCAGTCACAAGAAGAAACCCGTTTTACGAGAATGTTGCTATGCCAACCAGAGAGTCAATTCCTGTTGGAACTACAAAAATGGAGCTAATGGAGGCTGTGACAAACTATCTCCGAGAAATCTTACGTATAAAGAAGTATTCAGTTGCTTCATATCACTCGAAGTCTATCGACTTTTTCAATTGTTTTATCTGGAGAGTTGCTGGAAAATTCGAGTCTGTTGAGTTCACATCACCGAAATCTCCGGAACTTGGACGGTCTTGCGAGGAACTCAAAATGCTGCAAGAAAAACAAGAAATCGAAAAACTGAGCATTCATTTTCGTAATACAAAAAATCAACATGGATTCACTTCTCCATTGAAAAGGAAACTTGTGACAATTGAAGACTCTGAATTTATTCAACTGGATTCGATTTTGCATTCCGAATCCTCTCAAGTCACTGTGCTCCGTTCAAAATTCAATGGAATTGATGTTAACACCATCATAAAACATTGGATGAATGGAGGGCTCAACAACTTGGAGTTGTTACGTTTAAAACTGGACAAAATGACGAATGCAGATGACGTGTTCAATGATATTGAGGTCGTGCCAACGTAAGTTTTTGATAACTATCTACATATGACTGGACAGTTTTTTCAAATTTGAACAAATAGAATTTACTTAGATCTATTTCAAAATTTTCAGATCTACGAAACCACATTCCTTAGCAGTCGGTGTTACCAGATTTTACTGGACTCATTCGGTAGATATTCGTCGCTCATGTGATGGAAGACTTGCAACCATTTTCTATACCGGCTCCAAAATCTTCGACTTTTACATCTGGAAAAATTAAAATTTTTATGAGTTAAATAACCAAACTGGTTTTTCTATTAGAATTCTTATAGTATTTGTTAAATAAAGCTAGAATAAGATTATCAAAAGTTTATCATTTTTCAAATTTAAAATCATTCTTTTTTAGGGAGAACTATATCATTCTGCCTGCTGTGTTACCACTATCTTGTTACCATGCTATTTATCTCTTATCAATATTTCACTTCCTTCAATTTTTTTGAACAATTAATTTACAGGAAACGCTAAACCTGTCGCTGTGTTTCCGTACAATTATCTGTAAATTCCTTTTATCTACATTCCTTTTTTACATTCCTTTATTCAAACGAGTTACATTCACATTTTTGTTTAATCTGAAATAAATAAATTTATGTTTAAGTTTTAAAGTTTCAGAATACCGCAGAATAAACACTTCATAACATGTATAATAGTTACAATTTTCTTTTTTAGCTTTCTTGCACTTTCTGGTTTCAAATTTGCCGCGCTGTTCTTTTTCACGTCATCTTCACAAAGCGCGCTCCACTGCCACTTTTAAAGGAAACCTGCACATCATAACTCATACTTTTGAGAAGCGAATTTTATCGAATTTATCTCACATCGCGGGCAATTTTTCATTCTTTTTTTCTTCTACTTTCCTCAACTAATTTTTTTTCCAAACGTTTACTTTCCAGATAAATCTCTGCATCGCATTTTGACCTGACTGGTTGGAAATTGGTTAAACATGTTTTTGAAGACAAGAACTACCAGCTATTTCCAAACAGTTGTTACTGTAGCTAATTCAATTGGAGGATATGTAAGTATAAAATAATCATATAGGGCAAAAAGAATAATATTACAGAATCGCGTTGACACTTACTCACCAAACTCTTACTCGTACTATATAAGGAATCAAGTTTTATTTGACTGTTTCTTGAAAATGCTTGGAAACCAGCATGAGTGTACCCAAAGAGGCGTTTGTGTCTTCTCATGAACGCTTTCGTCTCAACGTCACTCAAAACGAAGGATGTTTCAAATTTAAGCCAAGTGTTGATACACTTGTGATTGAAAACCACAAATTGAAATGCCCAATGTTTTTTTCAAAACTTATCAACAGCTTGTCTCATGTGAAAGACTACAAATTGGAAATCAAGGAAACGGAAGAATCTAATCTCGCAAAATTCTCTATTTCGGATGGATCGAAAAAATTTCGGATGGATCAAACAAGTCTATGACCCCTGTACGCACCCCGCACATGCAGCATCACCGACCAAGAGTATCAATCATTTTTCCAAAAATCTGATGTGAAAGATCTTTTTAGTTCCGAGTGCTCAAACCCAGTGGTCTCACAGATGAACTGGAGTGTACAAACATTCAACCATTGTCGTGGAATGACTTAATGGAGGAATGAAACATCTGAAAATTTCAAATTCTATATTACAATGATGGATGAAAATATCAAATATCAATTGCTGAACACTATCCTGATTGAGATCTTGTAAGTGATTTAACTTATCTGTCATGTGAAGTGTGTCAATCATAATTTTCCAGACATTCTTCACTGCATTCTTCTTTTGAGCTCATGTACGGTGAACACTTGTGCGGAGATTCAGCGGGCTGACAACTCTCTGGCTGCGTTTGTGTAGAAATCAAGATTAATTAAAATACTAATTTGGTCAAAATCCGGAGACTATCAAATTTGTGAAAACTGATTATTTCAATTACTAAACTTCTTTCATAAATTTTTGAAAATGAATATTTCTTAGCATCAATCATAGTGTAATGATTTATGTATGGAATTTTATTTTGAAAATTCATGCAAATTTACTTTTTCAATCTTCATTTCAGACACTGTTCATCGTTCCGCCAATAGAAATGACCCCTCGGTTTACAAAAGAGAGAGTGATTCCATAATATTGTCGATTTGATACTCCTCATTATCCTCCTAGTCTGTCAGCTTGCCAAGGACGATTTGTTTCTCCACGCGCCCCTTTCCCTCAATTATTAGTCACAAATGAGCAAATGATGCGGGACGATGGCAAGGAGGCAGCTGACTGTTGGGAATTGAACGATCTCAAGGATATTCCTAATACTTCCGACAAGAAACAAGGATAATAGACAACAAGTGAACAATTCATTGGTCCCTTTACAATCGGCAACTTTCAACTTATTGTCTTATTGACCTTTCCACATCTCTTAATAAACAAAAGTGATTCTACCAAGAAGGTGCATATAATTGGTTTTGCGCAAGAAAAAGAAGAAGAGCTGCAAGTTGAAAACAGGAGGTGACCATATGTTGTCAGTTGTCCCGGAAATGACAGGTATTTGATAGCGAAGAGTATAAGAAAATGAGTTAATTGACAATTAAAAGTGTTGCGTTAGTAAAGTGACTGATGACAATGTTTATGTTGGTGGTCAGGTGGAAACGATTTCTGTATGGGTTTGATGAGTTACGTCATAATCATCATTGTCGCATTGCAATAGTTAATTTTAATTGTTCTAACTACTAGCTGTAGATTTTCTGACTTTGCAACCTAAAACGTTTCATGAAACGATACGCTCATTCTAAAATCCAAAATTCTAATTGTGTTTTTTTATACTGTCATGATCTTCATATAAACGAAAAAAACAACGATTGTTCTTCTTATTGGGCGCTGCACAAGATTAGAGACTACCTGAAGAAAGTATAAAACTGCAGGTGTGACATCGAAATTGGCGGTTTCTAAAGCAGTCGTTTGTCACGGCTGCCAAATATCCGGACACGACAAATTCCTCTCGTTTGGGTGTCGGTGTTGTCCTTGTATTTTGTTGAGCGGTATGGCGGCGACTAGTGAACAATCGAATTCCACTAATTTCGCGCACTTCAATTTAAAGTCTTCCGACAAGGTACTGTACAAGTTTAGTTGGGGTTTTTCTGTTAGAAAAAACAGAACTTGGTGATCATGACCCGATTAATTGGCACTGTTGCTTTACTACCTAGAAAAAATTTGCCCGTCTGGTCATAACGGTATTTGATTGTTGACCGGCCCTTAATAGAGTCATTAGTCATTCATTCCCTGAAATGCAGTGCCCATTCGATTAGTGCATTTTCCAGATGAGTGTGTTCGGTAGCCCTAATAACAGTTCACTATTTTGCGGTTCCTTTTCCATATAAAAAGGGTAGTAATGTGTCTACATCTGCCTGTCTCCTATAAAGCAGATATTATTGCTGCTCTTCGAACGTTTGTGACCGGAAATATCGTCGCTTAGAACGGACGGAGGCAGGACAAAGATGGGCTCAATTAAAATGCGGTGTCTAGTACCAAACGAAAACAACCGGAAACCAGGAAAAGTAATGTTGCAGGAAATTAGGTATTAGTGAGTTTTTAGAGGTTGATAACAAACAAAAGAACTGCCTCCGTCGTTTGTGAGACGTCGTCAAAAATATCATATTGTTGTCATTGTCCACTACCTAGTATTATATTCATTCAGTTGATGTGAATTGTTAAAAACGGTGGTTTCAGAACATCTCTCAATTGAGTTTACAAAAGTTTTCACTTGGAATCTCACTGACTTTACATCCGACTTTCGAGCAACTTTTTCTTTTACAATAACCGACTAAACTGCTTGAATAAATAATAAAACTTCTGAAATAAGTGATTTTCATATAAATTTAGTCAGTTAATTCTGAGATTCATTCATTATAGCACCTTGTAAAAATGATTTCTTGCAACTTTACTTTTTTTGCATTCATAAGAAGCTCAAACTGCAAACTTTCGTCATTTTCTACGTCGAGATCCTTTTCCCACTCGTTCAGTCTTCACCTGAATGCCTCTCTTTCAAAACTTTTGCTTTTCCTCTATTCTTCCTCAAAGCAGCTCATTTTCAGCTTCATCGCCACTCATTATCACACTTGATTGGCTTCAAAAGGTGGAAAGCGAGGGACCACACTTTCTTCAATACAAAACCGCGTGGTGTCATCCAACAATTCCTTCTTCGAAAAACTCCGCCTCCACTTCGGAGAGGGCGGGCCTATACCAATCAACGAGTTTGCGACGTTTAGTGACTGCAGACAACAAGAACTTCCCAACTCTTCCCTCATTCAAACTAACAGACTCTCTAAATTTCATCAACTTGATCGTCTGAAAGATTTTATCAAATTATCACTTTCCAACTACTTTTTTTTGATAATGTCTCTTCTGGATCCACGCCAATTTCTTATTCCTGCATTCTACCTGGATCCTACAACTCAAGCCTTACTTGCTCAAGTCTCTGCTCAAAACTCCTCCGGTGGTGGAAAGATAAACCTTGCTAACTCATTCCGTATTTCTGATCTACTCGATCCATCGTCTCATTCAACCAACGAACCAGGTAAATACTCACTCATTTTTCCACTTTTTGCCACCATTTTCCAAAAGTTATTGTATGTCCGTCCAACCATCTCTAACACTTTAATCTACATACACATCTATGAGAATGTTGAATGTACAACTAGCCTGAAAAATGATATTTAACGGATTAACGCTCCACTGGATGCGTAGACGGTAATCTGTAATAGTAATAGTAATAGGTCAACCAATTACTCTCTTTGTTCACCTTTACCTCTACAAATTGTTTTCTTTATTATTCTTTCATTAAAGATCCATCTCCTACATCTAACAACTCTTCGGAATCACCATCATCCCCACGAGTCGGTAGTCCGAACACCGAAAGATCGGTCAACGAGAGTCCGACATGTGTAGGCTCAAAGAAAGCCCGGAAGGCAAGAACTATCTTCACCGACAAGCAACTCCAAGAATTGGAAAACACATTTGAGAAGCAGAAGTACTTGTCAGTACAAGATCGAATGGAACTTGCTCATCGTATGGGTCTGACTGACACACAAGTAAAAACGTGGTACCAAAACCGAAGGTTGGTCTGAGATTCCTTGAAAAAACTTACTTCACTTCAACTCTGTCCATTTCTTATCCTGAAAACAATGCTCGGAGAGCTGTCCGCGCACTCGGCAAGAATTGAGTCTAAACACGCCACTTTGTGTTAATTGTAGTGCATTAGCGGGAAGCGCCCATCGAAATTTATCTTAATCAAAGCTCTCACTCCTCCTCAATTTCTTCGCGTGCGCCCACCAATTTCATTTAGTAGTGTCATCTTTTTTCCGCGCCCCTCTTTCCACTCATCCACCCCCGAGACTCCGCACATCCACTGTCATTATCCAATTTTCGAGATTGGAGCTATACGGGAGGCGCAAAATAGTATGATGATTGAATGAAGAAAACCTTTTCTCACTTTCAGAACCAAATGGAAGAGGCAAGCTTCAGTTGGAATGGATCTTCTTCATGACGCTGGAAACATGGCTGCAGTTCAGCAACTTCTCAGGACCAATCCCTATTGGGCTAACTACCTGTCTCAGAACACTGCAATATTTGGTGGAGCAAACCGTCCGATGTTCAATCCACTCGTCGTTCCCAGCTCAATGGTTTCTAATAGTAATTCTCAAATCTCATTGCTTCAATTTCTAGCTGCACAGAATATGAAAGATGATATGAACTCCCCAAAAGATTCTCCATCATTGTCTCCAGATTCCGTTCAGAAATCATCAGATTGTAAACATGATAAGGACGAAGAGAATGAAAACGAATAGTATCAATTTCTTTTTCTGACATTCCCCTGCTTGGTCTACCGTTTTTCACACATCCGGTTGTCTTTTTCATGCTATGATTCCATTGTAACTGTTCATAAAACTCAATGCCAACACTCAATTGTCATTTTCCAATTTCCATGTTCGATCTCTTCACCCTCCAAAATGTTCCCTCTGTTCCGTTTTTTTCACACTTTCAATATCCAATTTGTCTTCAGAATTCTTTTGGTTATTATGAAATAAAATGCAATACAGTCATATATATTCCGTTGAGTGTTTTCGATTACCCAAGTCAAGTAACAGAACATTGCAAAGCATTCTGAATTACGGTAGCGATTCCTTTTCTCACCAAGTGCGTCAATTAGCCTCTCATTAATCGACAATTTTGAGAAGCAAAAAGTCTTCATTTCCTTTTTCTACTACCTCTCGTTGAATCCAAACACTCTGAGGGGGTCTCCAATTTTTCATAGTTGAGTAGATTGTCCGTAACACCTTTACTGTCGCAGACCGTCTTCGCTTCTAATAATTCGTCAATTATACCGACACCTATTCGAACAACGACAATGATGCCACCCAATTTGAGAAAAGAAGGAGGTTAGTCTGGGCCAGTACAGTTTGTCAAACCAACCTTCTTCTTTTTTCAATTGTTTAGAAAAGATGACAATTGACGGAGGAGAAGATGGAGGAAAATACCGCCGTGTATTATTGCAATTGAGTCGACTTGTTAACAAATTATTGTTCAATCATGTCATTTTGAGGGGGTCGTTGCGAGAATGATTTATTGAACTGGTCTTCGCATTCGAATGAATGTCAAACATTTTGTTCAAAACTGTGGTAACTCAACTCATTCATCATTTGACATGAACTCGTAAACTTCTACATTCTTCTACCGTATTATAGCAGACAAAATGAAAAAAAGTTCATGGCAAAAAGATATAAACTATATAAGATGAAAGGCAATGAGTTAGCAATGTCATAAAATCAACTATTCATCTGAAACTACTCATTTCTGTCCTAATTAGTTTCCAATTTCCTCCCATAAATACCACAACTTGTTCCGAGAACTTTACCCCACGTCTTTCTTCTGAATAACTTATTCCAAGACGGGGATACGGTGTCTTCAGAGGACAAAGAGAAGATGCTATGAAATTAAAATGCGTTTTTGAGAGTGTGGGCACTCCAGGGTCTTACAATTGCTCCAGTTTTTGAAAAATGCTCACATATGAATGAGTGTGAATTGTGATATTAGAATAATTGATGAGAAAATAAGTCACCCTAAAAGTCTGAGAGCTAGTAAAATTGGGCATCAAACTCTGGAAAGAAACATTTATGAATACATGTAACCTTGACGCTTTCTCACACATCATACCATCGAAGACACCTACAAGTTCTGAAAACACACTCCGGAGCAATTATTTCTGTGAGCACAATATGCTCTCGTATTGTTTGTCAATCTTTAGCATCACTCCCACTACACATACCAACTTTTGCCTCCTTTATTCTCTCTCCCTAAATTAGCATCATCTGATTTGTCATTCATCCGGGAGCTCATTGGACAAAAGGGACGACAGGTGTATACGTGTGTTTGTGTGCCTTCGTGTAAATTGAATCAAACGACACCAGTCTGTGGCTAATTCCCTTGTAATCTTTTTATTGAGAGAGCAGCAGTCAATGATACATTATGGGACCCCCGAATCAAGTGGAGATCACATCACGGACCGTTGAACAGAACATGATGGTCTCCTAGGCCGATGTTCAAGAATAATATCCAATTGAAAAATGAATACGGGGGGGGGGATTGTAAAACAATCAACAGATTATCATTCACTATCCCAATGCAGTAAATATTAAACTAATTATGAGGGAACACATCCCTATCCTCCGTATATTTTTTATGACCCTTCTCTCTGCACGATCCCATTTCCATCACCGGATTCGACAGTAATTCTATGTATTAGGGTTAGGTTCTAAACCGTGTTTTGCGGATGTATGTATTCAATGTTCACTCCAGTCACCGTTCTCGGTGTCCAATTGCCTTAATGACACCGTTCCTTCAAAATCCTATTTATTGGCGGTAGACGATTACCGTACTCGCCCTCTCTTTTTCACCCCTTTCTTCTATTCTCGAATTAGATGTCAAGTGGGTTGCAATGTATGTATATGACCAATTTGTCGTCTTCGTCTGAAGGCGGGAAACGATGAAGATGGGTGTGAGAAATGAGTTTTCTCGAGATTCCACTAAATGAGCTACTACTGCTTTTGGAAGAAACAAGAAAAGGGGAAGCATAATAGAAGAGGAGCGTGTTACATGGAATTAGGCGTGTTAGTTGTCACTGAACCGGAAGAATGCACACTTCTTGCGTGCTTACACAAACATACCACTAGGCTAACACACTACCAATTACCAATTATCCTAATCTTCCTAATGAACGACACTTTGGGAAGCACAGTGCGAACAATGTACTGTAAAAAGCAAAACATTTGATTCTGGGAGTCATGTTGTTCATTCGGAAAAAACTTTCGGGAAACAAGACTACAGTTTTCGACAGTAATTGTAATAATGAACTTTTTTCAGATCTTGATAATTGAACGACTTCAGTCATGAATTCTACCAACTTTTTCAGTCTTACAGGTCCATAAAACCCTATTGTCTTATGTCACCTTTCCCAAAAATTAGTCAGCTAAACGCCCAACACACCTGTTAGTTTTCCCCCAAATAAACGTTCTCCGCTTATCTTTCACACCATCTGATTCATTTTCTCAGAAAGGTCAAACTAACTGGTTGGAACCGTCTGGCTGGATCGGAACAGGTGAGGTGTTAACGACGCCATCCGCTTCTTGTCAGGTATTCTGTCTCCCCTCTTTTCAATCACGATAAAAATCAGAACGGTTGCGCCACGCGCACCTGGTGCTTCTGGCACTTCTGCTGTCCATTGTATGTTTGAATGCTATGTTCGCTTATCAGATTTCGAAATGTGTATTACGTAGAAGACAATAATAATAATATTAATGACGTGGAAATGACATCACATAACTAATAAAGCAAGAAAGCAATACAGGTGCACATATTAAGGGAAGTTGGTTTGTGTTGAGAAAGTGAAAAAAGTTATACTTTTCTCTTTTTCTGACCCATTGAGATCAAAGGATAGGATAAAACAAATGAGTGATAAACTAAGATACTATAAATGTATAAAGTTATTCTGAGTGACTCGACACGTCAAGTTGAGGGGATTCACTAGATTTGTGAGTGGACGGAGAGTTTGATGATGAAAAAGAAGAAGTTTGGAAAGTTTGGGCGGGTGGTACAATCATTGGGATTGGAAGACCCATCATTGGCATTTGAACACCTGTGGGAAGAGCAGTAATGTAATTCGCCCAATATGGACTACTTCTGATCAAATTTTGAACGGCGGAGAGGTTTCCTGGTTCCGATAGAAGATCCATTCCGCTAGTTGCCTGTCGCTTCCATTTTGTTCTGAAAAAAAACTCGTAATATAATATGTTTGCGATGCAATAATTTGTTCCACTAGACCGGACGTCTTCACTTCTCACACCTTAATTTTTGAGTGGCCGTTATTGCAATAATGATGTTTTTGTGTCGTAACTAGATGTATTAACCACCACTTGACTATATTTCGGATTAATTCAAAAAGAATGAGGACCACCTTTTGAAGAAAGGCAGGTGATCTACCTCTTAGTGAGCCCCTCGTTATTATGAAAAGAGCAAGAAGAGACCACCCTGGACGATAACTGGACAACAATAGGGGGCGTTTTGAAAGGTTTTCCAGATTGTGAATGCATGAATTCATTTCAAAAGACAATCTTCATCTTCATTCTTTCTCACCAATGAAACCGATACTAAAAGCTGGTGAAATTTTGATGATGACTCCAGAAATGATGCTCTCATGACAAGTCATCACATCAAATATTCACATTGAACACCGCCGCCTTGAACAATAATTAGGAAATGTGAGCGTGGTGAGGAGGGTAATCTACAAGGGTGGGCTCAGTAAATTTGGCGGCAATGCTTGTTATTAATTTGAGAATGTACATATGTATGTTGAGAATAGACCATCTATTATAATTAACCGGCATCAAAATACGCCGGATATCCGAGAATTCTACTACTAACCTTCGGTTTTGGTACCAAGTTTTTACTTGTGTGTCAGTTAGCCCCATTCGATGAGCCAAATCCATTCTGTCTTGAACTGAGAGATACTTTTGCTTCTCGAAGGTGTTCTCTAGCTCCTGAAGTTGCTTATCGGTGAAGATTGTTCTTGCTTTCCGAGATTTCTTGGAGTTGCTCATTGGACTTCCCATTCTATCGGTTCCAGGACTGCTTGCTCTTGGAGAAACGGACAACTCGGATTTCACGGATTGTGGGGATGGGTCTGGAAGTTAATAGTTATTAATGCACAAAAGACAAAACAATGGATTGACCCCGGTACTGTATTCACATGTTCATTTAAGCGTTAATCCTCTCTCAACACTAGACATACACTATAGACACTAAACACTATCATTTTCGACCACCACCAACCATTGAGTAGAGAAAATCGAGAGCATGGTTGAGTAAATTTTTGATGGGTTACGCGCCAAACACAAAACTTTTAATGGCTGACGTTTTGGATGAAGTGAAAATGAACTGAGAGTATTGGTTGCATTGAACTTCACTTACCGAGATCATTGGAATATGTTGAATTATTTGGAGATGGCTCCAAAATATCCGATATTCGGAAAGAAGATGAAGATCCAAGTTTATGGTTAGCAGATGCTTGAGCTAAGAAAGCTTGGGTAGTAGGATCCAGATAGAAGGCAGGTAATAGAAACTGTCGAGGGTCGAGCAGTGACATTTTGAGAACAGCGTTCAGGATTACTGTAGAAAACTGTTAAATGAGTATTTAGCACGGTGTGTCGAGAAAAGCAAGTGTTGAAGGAGGAAACGATGATTGGTTATTGTCGGGTCGAGGGGTGGTTGACTATAAGACAAGTTAAATGTGCGAGAGTGGGCGGGGCAACGGGTTGGCAATTTGGGTGAGAGAAGAGGGTGCATTGACATTGGGAGGGTATGATGCAGCTACTACCGCCCCTTCTGAACATGGTCATGACAATTACATTCGATTTTCGAGATCCATCGACGCTGAGTCAATTATTTGTATTTAATAACACGAAATTTATAACTTGACCTTTCATTTGCACATCTGAGATGATGAGGGAAAATGATGGAAATGGAGAGGATGGTTTGGAATAGCTGCACATAGCTAATTGGAGTAACCTGACAAACGGTAGTCCAATGGGAAAAGATGATTCATAAATTTATGACAAAATGAAAACTGTGGGATATATGGGTTCGGGCTATTGGCAGCATATATTGAAAGATTCCGTGTGGTGTTTTAGTGCTATATTCATCCACTGTTTTTTTCCAAAGTACATCTAAATGTTACCATTAAACATTGCTTTTTGTGCCCTTGAAACAATGACTTTTCGTTTGTGAGTCCAATAATTTGAAACTACAAAAACGACCATATTCGGTTGACAATCCCCCATGTAATTAACACCCCCGATTTCTATATTTCGAAGAGAAATCCGCAGTGAAGTGCCGATTAATTTTGCATACTAACCGTCAATTACAAAACAAATAAAATGGTTTTTTTCTCACTTCATGCGATTCCAATTGGCATGGAAGGACGTTCAGCTAATTTTCGTCCACCTAGCTATGTACATGTTTCAAAGTCATCTTATTTCTCAGTATTTGATAGTTCCCATAAATCATTCTAATTTTCTTCAGGTGCCGAACAAGTGAATCGTTCCGTCCTTGTATGTTTATAAGGTGCAAAAAGGGAAGACACTTCCAAGCCATCGTAGCGTGAAATATTTGCGCGAGAAAAAAGTGGAGATGGGTGGAAATTGGAAGACTTGAAAACGATACAGTTACAAATTGTAGGAAGAGAGATGAAAAATGGAAATGCATTAGGGATAATTGTCATCTTCTAATTGTGAATATATATATGTACATGCCAAAAAATCTAAAAGAGAGGAGACAGGCTAGGTTATATGAGAAAGCCGGGTATACAACAATATTAAAGAGCTTACATAAGAAGCCGCCCTTCAGTGTCCTATAATAACCTTGGTTATATTACATCATAGCGTATCCAATCCGTTGAATAGCTCCTTATTATCGTTCTCTCTTATAAATAAATTAAATTATGAGAGGACCCTCAGGTGAGGTGTCACCAACGTGAGCGGCACATGCGGATGTTCTATTGTGTTTTTGTGTTGGTTGAATGTGTTGCGCAACACTAACGCTTCCTTTTTGAAACAATAGCAATTGACACAGGTAAACGACTCCTTCAATTGGGTGAAGCGGTGGATATCAAAACGAGCCGACAGTGGCTCTCAATTGATGTGCACATCCCTTTTATGTGACATGTTGACTTATAGCTCTTATGGATTCTTACCGATCATCACAGGTTAAACGTCACAAAAAGAGTTGGATGCCGGAAGTATTTATTAATTGAATTTTGATTTAAAATGACATCTGGAAAAATAGATCAGATTATCCAAAAACCAAACAGAAACAGTTCCCACAGCCGGACTCTCTAGTCATGTATATAACTTCTGTATTTTGTGTTTTTTCAATCGGATATTATGAAATATCAAGTGAAAACAGCACACCATAGTTCCCAGCTCATTCTTTTCTCCCAATCTATCCAGCTGATTAAACTGTACACATACATATACACACAATATCGAAAGAGACGGAGGTTGCCGCCGCGATGCAGATCGAACATGAAACCTTTGTTCTCAAAGTATTCCCTCAAAAACTATGTAATTTTTCGTCCAATTCTTTTTTCATCGCAATTCATTACTGTACCACTCATTGTCTATTCTATTGACACCACTTGACGGGGTTTAATTTTGAGTTGAGTCAGATGAAATGGGCAGAGAAACGGTCCCGGCATTATACAGTTTTCATTATTTTGAAAGAATGGGAAATATGGTTTAATTCTGGTTATTAGTGAAGAATTGACCGAGTGGGGAATTGAAAGTTTGATACATACAAAATTCAGAAATTTAATGGAGATTACGAAACAAATAATTTCGTGAACAGCTTTTGATCAACTGAAAATGAAAAAAGAGAAAAAATAACAATTTGAATATCAAAATAGTTTGACTGATAGTTTAACTCAACTTTACGTTTTTCGAAATTTTACGTCTTATATTACAAATACTTTTGAATTCTCGACAACAACGGTTTGAAAAATGTTTATGGGGATCTTTCATCCCGACCGTGTTGAAGATTCTAATTGAATTTTAGTGTAGCCCTCGATATAGCTACCCACCATTTTCTACTGAACACTCATCTTCTGGATTCATCCTTTCCTCTATTTCCAACATATACATTTGGCATTTTCCACCAAAGCCAAAAGCTATTCTATTTTTATTATGTTTTCCTTTTTTATGGAATTCTACATAAATGCTATTTCGCTCATTCTCCATTTATTTGGGAAAATTTCATGCGAGAGAGTCAGAAATTTCTTAACCATAAAATATCTCACCACGCTTCTCCACTGTTCGTGTATACGTGAAAGTGTACACAATAAACAAAAAACGAATCGTTTTGAATGTTTCCCTTTCAAAATCTGATCGGATCATACGAGAATTTTGAATGAAAGGCTGCAGATATAATATATTTCCTTTTTGAACAATCTATTTTCTTTTTTGGTTTTTTCCCAGAGCGATTCTTTATTTCTCTTTCATAAAACACAAACCATTGCTTCTTCGCTCGCCCCCGTCCGCGCTCCCATGATAGTCATACGGGTAGCTTTCCCAAAATCATCGATCGATACAATACACAGTTGTTTTTTATAGTTCCACCGTGGCCGTTTTTCTCCGTTTTTCGCCCTCGCATATCATTCGCACCCGCTCTCGCTGTATTGCAGAGACCACGAATCATGGCGAACCCCGACGTGGAGAATTTGTTTTCTCTCTGCGACTCTGAATCCAAGGGGTTCTTAACAATGGAAGATCTCAAAAAAGTCTGTCCGCAACTTGATGACACTGTGAGTTGAATTTTTACATTGTTTTTCAACCTTCTTCAGGAATAAAAAAATAAGCAACGATGATAATATGATTTTTCAGGATCTTCGTTTCATCTTCAAGGAGTTGGATCAAGATGGATCAGGTCGAATTGAAAAAAAAGAATTCCTTCAAGGATTCCAAGACACTGTACAACAAGGAGAGAGTAGAGGTAAGAGTAATTAATTACGTGGATCAAAATCCGTAGTTCAGGATTGAATGGAATGCAACGCCGCGCTTCTGTTGCCATCGATGATCCACCAATGTTTCGTCGTGATGAGTTAGTATTTGACAGCGAGAGTGACTCTACTTCCTCTCGACCAGCGATCCGTGTTTTCGATGAAGAGCACTACCATTCTGAATCGGATAGCAATATTAATATTGACTTCAGTGTTCCATGGTAAGCAAATGTCACTTGTTCAAAAAAATGTTGTTTTTTTTCAGCCAAGAAGAAGTTTTGGTCTTGTACGAGCAACTGCAGTCATCTGGAGTTCCAGCATTATTGAGAAAATTTGAACGGGTGGTGGGATCATTTCATAAGGAACTTTCGGAAAAGAAGCATGAGAACGAGAGACTCCAACGTATTTATGCAAGGTATGTGTGAAAAGGAGAGGGACGAGAATCTCTGCAAACCGTGTTGTCACGTGTAATTGTTTTTGATTAATGAGAAAACTTTCTTCAATAAAGTCTAGTTTTGGGAGATATGTTGTTTTGAAAATTTCATTTCAGCGAACGCGAGATGTACAATCGTCGTATGGAAGAAATGGAGAGTGAGGTGGACCAGCAACTCGAACTCACAGAAATGAAAGCTCGCCAGGAAGTATGACTACAGCTTGAATATCAACCTAAAGCCAATTTTTTCAGGAGAGAGATCGTCTCACCAAAGAAAAAGAAGATATGCGTCAAAGAATGACTGAGGAAATGTCCGAGATGAGAAGCAACATTGAACGTTTGACCAGAATGGAGAAGGTTTTGGAACGCGAGAATGAGAGACTTAATCACCAGAAAGATCTCTCCGATAAGCTTAAGGTGCTCTGATAAACAGGTTAGCCGAAAACTGCTATGTCTTCAGGTAGTCAACGAGGAGAACAATGACTTGCGACAGAATCTTGCTGAAAATCACTTAGAATTGGCTATGATCAAGAGTGAACTCGCCCAAGTCAGAGCTGATTTTGACCAGAAGCAGGATGAGCTCTCGGCTAGAAGAGGTCCGATTAATAATGAAATAATAAAATTACTCAAATATTTTCCAGACCAAGCATCTCATGCAACCGAAGAGAGTGAATCCGTTAGAAAACAATTGCAGCTCCTTTTGTATGTTTATAGAAAAATGGATATCAAATAACATTACAAATTCCAGCGATGCAAACCGCAAACTCCACGAGACCAACGAGAGTCTCCGTGATGCATTGGACAGTCGTGCATCAGTTCTCAGACAATTTAACCTGAGAACCCCGTCGCCAGGATTGCTCAGCTCCAATCGCAACTCTGTTGAGAACTTCCAGACCTCGACTAATGTTTTCAGATCGGTACCACTTCATGCTATCCCGAGCGAAGAGCAAAGTTAGGATATGTGTAGGATTGAAATTAGAATTCATTATTTCAGTGCCGGAGACTTCATTGATTCTAGATGACGCTCATAGTCTTCATGGAATGGAAATTGCGGAAAGCCTTGTGGTATATCATATTGGCTCAACTCAAAAAATAATTCATTTTTACTTTCAGGGTCTGAATGATGCAAATGGACCTGCTGAGAGAACTTTCCGAATCGTTATGTGTGGAGATGCGGCAGTGGGAAAGAGCAGTTTCGTCATGCGTGTCATTCGTCGTCAGTTCACAAATCAGCTTCCAAGCACTCTCGGTGTCGATTTCCACGTGAAAACTGTAAATGTGGATGGGAGAAATGTTGCTCTTCAACTTTGGGATACAGCTGGACAAGAGAGATTCCGTTCACTCTGCAAGTCTTATTTCCGTAGAGCTGATGGAGCAATTCTTGTCTATGATGTCTGCGCTGAGCACTCGTTCCTTCGTGTCCGTGATTGGATTGAGACTATCAAGGAGTCTACTGAAAGAAGTATTCCAATCATTCTGGTTGGTAACAAGGTGGACATGCGTTTTCAAACTCCTGGAGCAGTCGCGAAAACAGACGGAGCAAGCATGGCGGCGGTAAGATCTGACAGACAGTTTTTGTCCACATTTCGTTATGTTCTTTGGTCTTCAGGCGATGGGAGTTCTATTTATGGAAACAAGTGCTCTTGATGGAAGCAACATTGATAACGCTATGTTAGCCCTTACAAGGTACAAAACTACGAAACCGTTCAAATTGAAAACATTTTTGAAATTTTTAGAGAGTTGATGGCCGTGGAGGATGTTGAAATCCGTTCAACTGGTGTGGTATTAAATCCGGCAGCTGCCAAGAAAGGAGGATGCTTCTCAAAGTGTCGTGGATCTTAAATTTTGGTATATTTTTGGAATACTTTGCATTATCCATATATCTTAAAACTCAAATCTTTTCCAGTATTAACACCTTCTCAGAATAATTTCTCCAGTATTTCCTGCATGTATTTGGCTTCTGCTCTTTTTTTCCGTTTACTGATAACATAAAATTCACTCATGTTTTTTACTAACGTTTTCGACTGCAACTCTATTTATGATGACCTAATAAAATTTTCCGGGAAACCTTTGATGTTGTGTTTCCGGTGAAAACATCATTTAAATTGATGCCTGGAGGTGTGAAAAGTTCAAAAATATACCCAAAAATAGTTTTATGGAGTCATAGTACTGTACACGCCGCAAATTGAGAAGTGACAAGAATTTGAAAGTTAATGCGTCGAAAATGTCAGATTAAAAATTATCGAGTGCACAGTGGCCGTAAACGAATTGATGATAAGCCACTTCATTTTAATGGTCGTTAAAAAGAGTAGAGAGCAAAAAATCATGCAATATAGCAATACCACGTGATATCTGACAGTTGGGTTCAATTTGAGTTAAGAATGCGTGAAAAAAACAGTTCCGTTTTCTTATCAACTCATAATAAGATTTATTTTTGTTGCTACACATTGCAGGAAAAGCATACAACTAATAGAAGTGAAAGTTGTTAATCAAAGGTAACACTTGTTTGCCAGCCACCACACCATTTCGACGTTTTACGATCTTTTTAAAGCACGCGATGAGTTGCATCACCAATCGCAGCAGCTTCTGCACTCAATTTCAGTTTCAATTTCCTTTAACGGTAGTAAATCAGGAAGGAAAGTATATTCGACGGAATACCTGATAAGAGCCCCAAGTGGGAGGACCGAGAGAAAAAAAGAGAGTGAAAGCCATAAATGATGGCAGTAAAACAATATGTGGGCCGGCCTATCATTCTTCTTAAGGCAGCCGGTTTTCCGTTCAGGTTAGGTTCGGAGACGAAAGACTGTCGACGCGTTTTGCTGATTAGCTCTATTATTATTACTGTGCACTCTCTTTTGGAAAACAAAAACCAGAGAAAATGGATGTAGACATCAGTGAGTTTGAAATAGAAGTATATGAATTCCAACCAAAATTATTGAAGAAGAATCCGAGATGCAGGCTCGAAGCAGGATAATGAAAAATCACTTGACAGTAAGTTCTCTTACTTAACCGGATGTATCTTTTTTGTATATAGTGAAATGTATTCAATTTTCAGGAAAGAAACAACTGCATCGTCCTGAAAATTGATACTCATATGAGCAAAGTGGAAGACATGTCTCCATTTGGTTTCCACTTTGAATTTGATGCCAAGAAGTATAAGGAACGAAAAAAAGAGATACGAAAACAGAGTTTGTAGACTACAATTTTGCTTTTCTCAAATATATAATTTTCAGAGATTACTCGGTTTTTTGCTTGGCTTGCGTATTACCACCACAAATTTGGAATCAGGCATATCACATTGGTTTCATTATTGATTGGATATGTATTTCTTGGAGGGATTATGTTTCAAAATTTGGAGTCACCGAGAGAGCTAGAGGTATTATAAAATCAAAGGACTGTTCGGTTATCTAAATTACATTCTAGGAATTGAAAGAAACTATTGTTCTAATGCAAGGAATTATTACGGAAGAAACATCAGATATCATAAATGTCACACTAAGTACAAATGGGACAGATCGGAATAACAAACTTGGAAAATTAATAAAAGTGAGTTAGACCGATAAGAAAAACGCAAAAAAGTTTCGGATTCAGAGATATTATAAGACAATGTTGGAAGCAGAAGGAAGATTTCATGGTAGTGTTTGGCATAAAGCAGAAAATCTGGATATGCATCTGATGTGGTATTTCTCTTCTGCAACTTTTTATTCAATGACATTGTTTTCAACAATCGGATACGGTTTGTGTTTGGAAGCGATTGTTTATATCATGTATCTGTTACAGGTACCATTTCTTGCCAAACATTTTGGGGAAGATTGTTATCTATCATTTATGCATCACTTGGTCTACCGATAATGCTTGTTGTACTTGGTGATATAGGTGAATGGTTCCAAAAAATACTCACCGGTGGCTATGTATACTTGCTTTTCAAATACAAGTAAGTTCTGTTTCCGGGGTCCATTGGCATAACTGGTTCATTTCTACAGACAATTGCGGAAACAGCCAATCAAGAGGAAAAAGAATGATATATTGCTGCCGATGTGGCTAGCTCTACTACTTGTCTTGGGGTACATCTTGATTTGTACATTGACAATTAAGATATTTGACCACAACGAAGGAAATAAACCTGGTAAGATTTATTTGTCAAATGAATAGTCATAAATACTGTGTTACTCCAGGAATTGGCTTTTTTGATGCATTCTATTTCACATTCATTAGTTTGACAACTATCGGGTTAGGAGATGTTATGCCTTATAATATTCAGGTGTGTATTTCAAAAACTACTAGCTTTAGATTGCATGTAATTTTTTTCAGTATTCTCCGTTCCTGGCTGCTGCTTTCCTATTGGGTCTTGCACTCATTTCAATTGTCAATACATCTATATATGCTCAATTGTATCGGATGTTCTTTAACTTAATAAATAATGTTGAAGATCAATTGGAGAGAATTCACAGCTCCAGTCACAGAGGTCCTGGCTATCGGGTGTTCCAGGTTGGTCATCTGTCTTTTTCAAAAAAAGTGTGTTGTTTGCTGCAGGATTTGGAACCGGTAATTCGTATGTTAGTATGTACCTTCCCTCCGTCACATCCACAAACTCGAATCAAATTTGCAACCGTAGTTCGCGACTCCTTTAGAAGAGAAAAAGATAAAAAACGGGAGAGCAACACGAGTGACGTAGGTTTTCAACTATTTCGTCTTCTCTCCACTTCATTCTATTCATCGAAATGGTTTCTCATTTCCTTAACTCTATTTGCAGCAAATTAAATTGCGAACAAGAACCGAATCGGATATACCCGCACACGATGGATTCCACCTCTGGATGGCGAAACGAGCCAAAAAACGAGCGCAGGACGCACATCACGAAGACGAAGATGCAGCAGCGGCAGCAAGAAGACGTGCTCCGACATTAGGAGCATTTGGTGGTTTTGATTTGAACCTGTTTAGGTGGGTATTGCGGGACATTGAAGCTTCCTGGTTGTTTTTGTAAACAAAATATGTAAACACATGAGAGAATGAAACCTGATGATCGAAGAGTAAATGTTTTATTGTAGACCAAGAGGACGCGCCAACACCTCCCCGTTCCGACGGAACGAATCCGAAGAAACAGAAGAAAGTGATGTTGAGTGAGGTGGAAACAACAAGGAAAAACAAATGTTCACATTTTTGTTATACTTTTTGTTATACACTTTGTTTTCCATTAAACATTTTATGCTTTTTCACATTCTGATGATCGATAAACAGTCACAATAAACATCCACTAAAAACATGCAACTGTTTTCTAGTATACTCTTAAAAATTCTATTTTAAGGACGAGCACCTATCAAATTCTTATCAGTACATCATTTGAAAAAAATTTGACCGTTTAAAAAACTCAAAAATTATTTGTACTCCCCAAAAAAGAACATTTCAACATATTTCACAAAATAATCGAACAAAAAAGCTCGGTAAGTCGGTTGGAGCTCAATAAGCCTTTTTCACAAAAATCGTGCTTCTCTTTCTATCTCTGTCATTTTGCCATGCGTTTACTCTGTCAGGCAGCAGCTTGCGGCGTCCGTTGAGCTCTTTCTTTTTCTGCGCCTCTTCGCTAAAAGCTGTTCCCTAGTCACCACATAGAGCTCCGTCAATTTTGAATTCGCTTGCTCTGCTGCTCACTGCAGTACAGCAAGGACACTCTCTTGGGCGTCTCGTTTCTCTAACTCTGATATCTAACCATTTACTTGTTCTATGCAGCTGGCTACTTGAGCTCTTCTGAAGTTTGGGAAAAAACGGAATTTTGAAGAAGTTTAGGTGGGCTGACTGACATTAGAGGAATTATTTTTTCAAAATGTTTGATCCTTTGTTGTAAGAATAAGTATAAAGAAAATAAGAAGGAAATGCAAATAGAACAAAACGTGAAGAAACAAGTCTAATTTTGTTCATGCATGTTCTGAAACCAAATATTTTATACCAATATTAAATGAAAGCAGTTCATTCAAGTTTTAAAACACCAACTTAATTTATAATAATAGACAATGAAACTCCAAATTGCTCTGATACACCCCCACCTTCCCACAGATCAGCTGGCGCCACTTTTCCTACTTTCCGCTTCTCAGACCACCACGGCTATCTCAATGACATCTCTATGACATCAGTGTCCTCCAACGTTTTGCTTTTTTGTTTCATTTGCTCGTCCCGTATGACGGGGCCGGGTCATATTTGTTCACTGACTTTCATTTCGGTTTTTTAAATGTTAGTACAAATTTTGATGCGTTTTATGTGTCCAAATAATATTGAATAGGTTCTTTTCGAAGAACAGGCAAAACTGACATAGTTTGCAAAACTTGAACATAAAAACAAGTACAGGCGGTCAAAAAAACAGGAAAAATGAAAATATTTTATTGGCTATGTTCACACATCGTGAAATTGGTTCTTGATACTCTCTGTTTCAAAAAATCTTCAGTTTCTCATTTTTCATTTTCATTTTCTATCTTTCATTGGTCTAGTTATCTTTTATTTCTGCACTCAAGCAGTGTACCTAAACGTCAGTTGCTCCTATCTGTTCTTCTTGAAAAGTTATGTACTCAATGCACTTTTTCCATATTTCATAGCGAGAATTGCCTACTTATTTTCATTTCCTCAATCCGATGATCTTCATGATTTCATTTTTATCATTTTTGGTCAGAATACGCATAATTGCGTTATTCCTCCATTTGTCTACCAAGAACCTAATGGATTCCTATTCTCAGGTCAGCCTCCTCCATCACTTTTTCTCTCTTCTTATTTCCCGACTGCATTATCTCTGATCCTGTATTTGGCACGTTTCCGGCTTGTAGTTGTCGGAGAATTGTCAAATTCCTTATTTGTAATTGAAATTTTAGGATTTTACAGCCTTTTGTTTCTCCAAAAAGAAAAAAGGCGCTGGAAACTCATTTTTTCCGCATTTCAAATATCCTGAGAAAGAGCTGTCCTTTCTTTGAATGGTTGCGCAACTCGTGAATAATTCTTTTTTTTGCTTCACTCGCTTTACCAACGTGCAATTATCATTTTCTCTGGTCGGAGGAAATACGTAGTTCTCTTTGCTTCTTCTGAACTATTTGCAGAATGAGTATTGGCTAGTAGTGGAGCGTTTATCAATACATACATGTAATAATGATTGATTATTGAACCATCTATGATTATTCATCGACATTCTTCTCTAACTACATGTGGCAAAAAGTGTTTTGTTTTCATTTTTTGCTACGTCCCTCTGTTTTTTGCATTGCAATCCAGATGTAATCTGAGCTGGTTAGAAAAAAGAAACTATCGAAAAGAGTTTCAATTTACGTTTCGTCTGAAGTTTTGGTCCTTTATACTGCTGTGTTCTGTGGTTTCTCTCTAATTTTTTCCTCATTTCTTTCCAAAAGTCATGTTCTCAGAAATTTGTTCTCATATTTGTTTTCCCAATTGTTTCAATCACGTCATTTTTCTATTCTCCGTCTTTTTCTTTTTTATTCTTAGCTTTACGGTTGCTGTTTTTTTTTGTTTCTTACTTTCAATCACACTTTCAATCTTGAAATTTCTCACGAGATCTATATGCTCAAGGGCCGATATATACGACACCTGATTCAACAAAATTTTTATTTTGAGAGAATTCGCCACAAAAAACAAGTCGTAAATTATATCTATCCTTTGAGGTCAGCCGAATGCATACTCTGAATAACCTCACTTTTATTTCTCAAACACTCTGACTCATTTTCTGCCGATTGGTTCTGCGAGATATCTACCACATATAACCCATTTTGGTGTCAGCTTTTAGTTTGTAGGTTTCTGCTCTAAAAATTCAGCTCTCACTTCTCATTCTTTCACTTGCACTTTATTCCTTGTCATTCTGTTTCTCATGTCAGTCTAATGTACTTTTAAAACATTTCTTCATTCATTTCATATTCATTTAAGTTCTTTTTCATAATACTAAAAATTTGTGTTATTTTTGTATTATCCATAAGTGACGTGAGATTAACTAGACAAATAACCAAGGATACTTTCCACAAGAACCTTGTTGCTATGAAACCAAAAAACTGAATGTCGAGAACAAGCCAAAATGCATTCCTATTTTCACTTCACATCTTTTTTCTTTCTTTTTTTCTAATTCAGCGTCCAGAATAAGAAAAGAATCGTCATCTATTGTAGTGCAGCATTCTTCCACTTCCACTCTTCTTGATTGAATGGAACCCGTTTTTTGAACTCCCATCTCCTCTTCAAAAGGAAATGAAATTGCCGAGTTCGGGACTCCCAGCCCTTTGAGCCGAAGAGAAGCCAAGTCATTTTTCTCCAGCCATCATCTTTGCCATTTTACCGGCTTCACTCCCTAAAATTTTTGCAGTTCTCAGTTCATTTAATTATTTGTCGTGGCGATTGATATTCTTTTCAGTGCAGAAATATAGCAAAATGTTCATCAAACTTTAGAAATATTTGTTATCAGAAGAAAAAAGAAAACGATAAAAAGCGAAACCAGACTGAATTCGATAATTAACATCATGATGGGTCTTTTCTCTCAATGTTTTTAAAGAATAACCAAAAACCTGCAAAAAAACGTAGCATCTTTATTAGTTGTTTATATATAGTGTTTGGACATGTTTTCTCAAATTTTTGTCTCATTCATTTTTTATGAACTCCAAAAGTCTTTGACCATTTTGCACCAATAACAAGTGCAGTTTATTCAAGGACTATATGGTTCCTTCGGTTATATTCGTTTTCTTTGTTTCTATTACTTTTACCGGAGTTTCATCCTCACATTTCGAAACTTTCTCTGACTTTTAAACTTTCATCTTGTTTACAGTGTCTTCCAATCAAATCCTCCGTTTTTTCAATCCAATCAATGTCAAATCGAGTATGGGTGGCTTCGGTAAGCCTCCTGATATTTTTCGGCACACTGTCGATGCCAGTGCAATCTCGTCCGGTAAGTTTCATAAAACAACTCATAAGGCATGACGTCATTGTTGCGTACCGCATGATTGTCCGAAATAGTTGGAGACTGTCATCAAAAGTTGAATTATTATTTGCTTTTTGATGTGGTTTCAAGGAAAAAAAGAGAAAAAGAAATAGGAAAGTGAAAGTGCACCAAAATGCTTTTGTTTGCTTCGGAGAAGTTTAAAACAATCCAAGATAAACGAAAATTGAAGTAACTGACAAGAAAGAAAAATTAATGTGACACTGTAATACATAAAACATCTAGAAAAAATATGCAGAAAAGAATTTCTCAATGTTTGAAAAACATAGCTGAACAAACTGGTTGAAGGAGTTCGATAGAAGGAATCAATCTTCAAAAAAAAACAATATTATAAGTTTTAGTGCCAAAGGATTGTCATTTGTAGCTGAAATTTCACCACAATTGAACCAAAAATATAAATGCACACATTGACAGGTGTTCTCCACTTCTGAACCATCAGTTTCCGAAACTGAACCATCTGATACTCCTTTACCCCAACCAGCAGCAAATGAACCAGGAAAACTCGAAAATGTACACTTATCAAATGTTAAAGTGTCTGGTTTGCGTTTGGAATCAAATGTCGGAGTCAAAGAAAATGTGGTTTTGGGACATAACAGGTGAGTTACCATCCTAACATTGAACCATATGTTAGATAGTTTACAGGAAACATAACGTGGTCATCGTTCCCAATAAGGAAGTACGTGTTGTTCTATTTGGAATGAACTTTCAAGACATCGGTGCTCTTACTTTCACAGCTGATGGAAGTTGTAAAGATATGGAACATTTCTTTGAGGCGGACTTCTCATCAATGACAACGACTCGTTTGGTAGTCGAGATGATTTTCCCGAAGTAAGTTGTGTAATTTATTACTGGTAATCATTTGGTTGTTTTCAGAACATCAGCAGAGACTACTACTTTCAAGCTTTGTGTTTCGGAAAAGTTCTACTCCGCACCGCAGTTTGCAATCGTTGAAGATCCGTTCACCACAGTAACCACAGAGATTCCTCCGACAGAAAATGCAATGCCCATCTGGTTGGCAGTAAGTGAAATATCATTCGGAAAGCAATGTGAATGAATATGTCTCTGCTTGAGAACCAAATATACAAAAGCTGCTTCCCAATTTAGAAGATATCAATGTGCAAAATAAAACCATTGTTTCAGATCATCTGTTTGATGATTCTTCTCGGTTTCTCCGGATTGTTCTCCGGACTCAACTTGGGTCTGATGACACTCTCACCGTATGAGCTGCAACTTTATATTGCCAGTGGAACGGAAGACGAAAAACGATACGC
Organism: Caenorhabditis latens; assembly: GCA_002259235.3. Lineage (NCBI taxonomy): Eukaryota > Metazoa > Nematoda > Chromadorea > Rhabditida > Rhabditidae > Caenorhabditis > Caenorhabditis latens. The sequence continues at coordinate 12,532,557 of CM056097.1, read as the reverse complement.
TGCTAAAATTTTGCCCATCAGGAAAAAGGGAAACCAACTTTTGTGTACTCTACTCATTGGTAATGTCATTGTCAACGTTGGAGTTTCTATGTTGATGGATATCATTGTGGGAACTGGTTTATTCGTACTTATTGGTGCCACTGCTGCAATCGTTGTGTTTGGAGAGATTATTCCACAGGCAGTTTGTGTCAAGTAAGTTGTTGATTTTCAGTTTTCTATTCGAATTTGTTGATAATCACTTTTATACTCTACAGACTCGGACTACCAATTGGTGCAACAACAATACCTATAACACAAGTGCTTCTTTTCCTAATGTGGCCTTTGACTTGGCCCATTTCCAAGGTAATTTAGTATCCAAATGACGTTTAGCGTTCATTAATGCAAAATTATTTTCAGATTCTCGACATGTTCCTGAAAGAAGAACTCACGCGGTCATTGGAGCGAAACAAACTTGTCGAAATGCTGAAATTATCGGAGAAAAGCGTCATCGGAGGTCAATCCGATGAGTTCAAGATTGTGTTGGGTGCTCTGGAATTGTATGACAAAACTGTCGCTCACGCCATGACTCGCTACGAAGATATCTTCATGCTTCCGGATACTTTGAATCTTAGTGCAGATATGGTTACTCAGATTTTGGATATGGGATACACTAGAATTCCAATTTTCGAAAACAAGGGGTTGGGAAGTAATGGTACTGTGATCGGAACAACCTCCGCACAAAATAATTCTCAAACTTTCAGATGACGACATCAAAAACGTAATTGCTCTTCTTTTTGTGAAAGATCTTGCACTTTTGGATCCAGCTGATAGTCACAATGTGATGAAGATTGCATCTATTTATAACCATGAAGTTAGACGTGTATTGGAAGATATGCCCCTTCGCACTATGCTAGAGGAGTTCAAACGGGTAGGTGGATGAGGAAAGATTCTGATGAAGATATCTTCTCAATTCCCAGGTGTGAAAGTTGTTCTAACTTTTTTTCTAGGGAGAATATCACATGGCGTTGGTGGAGCGTCTCGTTGAGCAAGAAGATAAAGATCCGATTTATGAGCTGTGTGGATTGATTACTCTTGAGGACATTATAGAGGAAATCATTCAATGTGAAATCATCGATGAAACAGATGCTGTGTGTGACAATGTGCACAGAAAGAAGAGACAACGGAAGAAAGTTAGTTAACCTTTTCGATTGAGCCCATTTTTAATGAGATAACGTTAGTCTCTAGTGGTTCAGTGTTTTTGAAGATGAAAGTCCCTAGTGTAAGAAAACAAAGAACAATCCACGGGTTCAATTGAAAAAACCACATCTTTAAAAGTAAACGGACTTGCTTTTCTTTCCGAGCAACTTCCTTACTTTTTATTTTTATTTCAACCTCAAAACAGCTTTACTCTCTTAAATCCCCTTTCAAAGAGTGTTGAGTGCTTTCGGAAAACAAAAAAACGTTTTGCTTTCGTCCATTGCTTCTTCTGTCCATTTCTGGCCAGAAACTCTCACCGCATTTCGTTTGACGCCCACCGACGCACCATCCATCGCAAGTCGACAATTTGTTCATATATCTCGAGGGCATATCTGCCCTTGAGCGCCCGCGGTCCGAAAGACGTTGTGTGCCTCATTGCCTGCTTTTCTCTCGTGCGCTCCTCCTTGGTCGAGGCGGCCCTCCCCCTGGAGCCACGCGGTCGTACATCATTGTCTTGTGTGATTCTTCTTCATCTTCTTCTTCTGCTTCACGGAGAAGGTAGTCTCACACAGAAGACACTATGCTACAACTGCCTGGATCTGCTCAAGGAGGACGGAGTCTAAGGGAACCGTCATGCTATTCCATTCGAGATGTCTCCATGGCTGGGTCTTACACCAGAACCCCTATTCGGCAGATGGACAGTACTTACTGTCATTGTTTAATGGCTTTCATCACATTAATATTTCTCACTTCTAGTGGAATGTTCATTTCTATATTCATCAAATCCCTGGGCACCGAATGATTCTCAAATCAGGTATAGAAACTCAAATTTCCAGATTTACATATTTCTCGTAACATCACTTATACAATCTTTTTTGAAATGGCAGTTTATCTCAGGCTTAGTCTTGTTTTTCTCAAAAAGGAACATTTTTAACACCTCGACGTTTGAATGTTTGGACAACCAACAAAAATAGTGAACCAATCTAGTTGATAGAATCAAGTCTTCTAGAAAATCCGATTTCGGCGCCCCTTCTTCTTTTATGAGTCTATCTGTTTTGTCTCAGGAGAAGTTTTTGCTTTCGAAAGTTCGAGGACCATTTTTTCATCTGACTATAGTGAACATAGAGGAGCTATAGCTAAAAAAAAAACAGAATTTCCTATGTCCCGGGTCAAACCGATAAAAAATTTTGTGACCTCGACATCGAATCGAATATGAGAGTAAGGATGAGTCATACAAGAGAAAAGCGGATATCAAGACGGATCTAACACAAAAGAATTTTCTGCAAGAGCAAGTTTTTCTTGCTCACCAAAACAGCATTCCAATAACACACCAGTAACCAAAACTATAATTATGAATGCTCAGCAAGTATACAAATAATCCCACTCTCAACCTATTGTTTTTTACAGAACCATGATATGAGCCAAATTGTGAACACAGCCCACGCGAAATGCGCCATTAACATTCAAATGTTAGCTGTGACGATACAAGTGATGAGTACGTGCCACAAGATATTTGGACCAAATTTCATTCTCCCAACCATTCTCGAGAAGTTGATCCGAAAGAACTGCAAAAAGGTTTGTATGTGTTTCCCGTCTAATTTCGCATTCAATTGGTTTTCTTATTGCTATTCGTATCGTCATTTAAGGTCGAAACGACGCAGTTCTCGTGTCTCAAGGAACTCGGTCTTGTCCAACCGAAGCCAGCCGTCCTTTACAAAAAAGGAGAGTTCAGCAACAAATTCATCATGATTCTGAGTGGGCGTGCTGTTGTGACAATTGGAAAAGAAGAAATGAGGCTGGAAGCGGGTGCTTGGCATAGTTTTGGAACGGAGGTTCTTGATGCAATGGCGGAGGCAATTGAGAGATCCTTGACTCAATCAACAACTAGTAGATCAACAATGTCATTGAATACGGAAATCACCAACAATGTGAGTTTCAATTCCTAGAAAAAAGAAAAAAAACTACTAATTATTCAAATGAAGTTGGAATAATTTATTGGTTCGACGAGCTCATAAAAAATGTGTTTCAATGCTCCAAGTGTCCTTTCAAGTCTGCAAAAAGACTCAAAATATGGAAGCGATGATCCTAGTTTTGTAGTGGAGGCATGAAATTGATCTCATTGGTTTTTAGTGACTAAATGTCATAACAAGATCAGACAATTGGTACTCCAAAAAAAATTTTCAAATGATTGTTCTACGATATAACAAAGATCACAACTTGAGTTTTTCAGACAATCGGATTTGTGCCAGACTTCGACACTGTCATTTTATACGAATGCATCTTCTGTGAATTCAGTGCATCTGATCTACTTCTTGCTTTCAATTCGTCCCAAATAATGCAAAAGTAAGACTAAAACTCTTGAATCTTTCATAAATATTCTTCTTCAGCAACTCTAAAGTACAAGTGGTCCGTTCTAATTCTCGTACGAGTTTGATTGAAGAAATTCCAAAGGTAAGATTCGGAAACTCTGGGAAACTAGAAAATGGGTCTTTGTTTTGAATGAAAATCTATCAGTTTTTGTATATAGACAATCCCTTCAAGACCTCACATCTGAATTTAGAAGTACTTAATTGGACGTTGGAAGCGTAGAGGCACATACGTGTAGTCTCGGTAATTGGTAAGGTAAACGTGTGTACTTCTTCTAAGACTATGAATTCTGAAAGACTTTTATGTATTCGAATTACTGCGTGTGTAAAATCTGCGAAAATTTTGGTTTGCCATCAAATTATGTTGAAGTGTTGTAACGCCATGCTACCTCCCCTATAGACGTGTCAACAGCTTAAGAACAACATAATGAAAACAAAAAATATTTGTTTGTTTTTCAGGATCCTTCAACACCAATTCGCAATGGTAGTGTGAAACAGCGGACTGTCAGTGAAAGTGAAACTGTCAAATTAATACCAAAGAATATGCAATGTCGTTTCAATAAAGAAGATCACGAAGAAGAAGAAGAAGATGAGCAAGAAGAAGAAGAAGAATAGTCAATGCATCTGATTTTTCAACAAACTCCTAATTTCAATTACCTTTCTCTATTCAATCATTCAATTATTCCATTCCGGTTAATAGGTATATTCCCATGTTCCATATTCTCATACAAGGTCTGAAACTGCACAATACTCTTATATAATGATCATTTTCTTATCCTCATCTTTCATGACTTGTCAATCAGTTCTTGAACTATTCCTTCTATAGAAGTGAGATTCACACTGCCTATAGCCTTGTTAGTATATTCTCTCGTTTTCCCCAGATTATTTGTTTTATACACATTTTGGGTACGGGCTCCTTCTCCGGTATATTCTGTGACAATATTCCTCCATCCGGTAATTATCAACTCATCCCCCACTCTCCTGGATATTTCACCTGTTTCACTTAAATATGACATTAAATTACTTATTTGAAATTGGTTCAATGAACCTAATAAAATTATTGAACATTTATTGGCATTTTAATTGGTCGATGGCAGAATGGGACGCGACATTCGTTTTTTGCCCACCATAGACAATTGGAGAATCTTATTTCGACTAAAATTAACATAATCTAACTGACCTCGTGGTTTTCATGCGTTTTATTCCCACTCAGATCTGTCATATTGACATTTCTGTGTTCATCAAATAGGAAACGCCAAACAAAACACAATTTGAACATTTTATTTGAGATTATCTGAGTTAAATTTAGAAGTGATGTTAAATCTATTGATTAGTATACATATCTTTTGCATGCAGCATAGCGACAGGTTTGGAATGCACAGTTGGCCATTCTCATGTAAGTTGCATATCCCATTGGATTACTCAAGACGATCTGTAAAGAATTTATGTTTACTGTTTGCTTTGGTCTCAGAATAGGTACCTGTCCTTGACTGGTGTAGTCAGCTGGCTCAGCTGGAGCAAAACCTTGAGCGTAGTCAAAAACTGTGGAGTCGTCCCATTGGAAGATTTTGCGATCGGAATTGTACGTGAGTCCAACGATGATGTTATCTCTAGCGGTTGCAGTAAGAGTCCAGTATGAGTTAGCTTGTGCTCCAAGTCCTGAAATTTCAAACTTTAGTTAGTCTATAAATAATTGAACGTTACATACTGGTGATAAATGCGGCTTCTCCAGAAGTATGAACTGAAGCTAGAGTTCCACCAATACTTCTGCAGACATTCATAGCGTTATAATAGGTGGTATTACTAATAATCTGAAATCAGAAATATAAGTGGTGATGTTGAAAATTACTACTTACCTTGAAACACGAACAAGTCGGCGGGTAGTAGTCCCAACCGGACAGGCAGGGAACGAAGTCTGAAAATGATCGTAAACACTGAGAACAATAAAAAACTACTTACTCAAATACTTCTGCACACAACTTGGGTATCCACTTGGAGAAAGAGTAGGTGTCATAGTTGGTTTCACTGTCGGTGGCACCAAATCAAACTCGCAAAGAGCACTATGAGAATCAGCGCATGGTTGAGCATACCAGTATCCGTTCATTCCAATAGTGATACAGTAACCGAGGCTCACACTGAATGGTTCTCCTGAAAATTTGAAGATACATATTATGGTTATGCTCCCAGAATATATTGGTTCCGACGGTTTGTTTTGACATACCGACTGCGAAATTAGTGTAGACTGGTGGTCTGCCATCATCCCCAACAATGTAGGTTCCATCAGCGACAAATTCAAGCCAGGTATGCCAGTTAGCGTGCACTGAAAATAGAAATACAACATCCCGTCTCCAGAAAATATCTCTTACACTGAACTTGTTCCGTCACAAAATTGTTTTCAGCGTAAGTAAGAGGTGTTGTGAGTCTAGCGTATGACCCATATGTCTTCTTACAGTACGCCAAAGCGTTATCTCTCGTCATATCCATGCCGAGTGCGGCATAGCACCTGAAAACCAAAAAAAAACTTATAAAAAATTCAGATCAAACCCACTTTGAGTTGTAAAGCTTTGTCCCAGCTGGACATGATGCTGCAGAAACAGACGAATGAAGACAAATAAGTACCAGAAGGAAAACAGAAATTAAGGTTGGCGACATTTTCGTTTGTTACGATATCAGTAGGGTAATGATGGCTTTTATACAAATGTTATCAACGAGTGCAATCGGCACCTGCATGATGATATTAATTTCCAAATCGTCATTAAGGAGTTTGATCTTTCCGATTGAGGTTTATCGCGGGTGGTTCAACAGAAATGAAAATGTCGCTGACTAATTGTGCATGGAATTATGATAACATTTAATAAAATAGTGTTTGTAGTTTCAAAGAAAATAAGAAATCGTGATTTGAAAGTTTTACAATTTGGTCGTTAAATGACATATAGGTTATATTCAATAATCCCTTGAAAGTTTTCAATTGACCATATTTTTAGAGTAAATCTACAGAGTGTTAATTTTCTTCAAAGTTCACTTGAACAAAACCAAACTCGTCAAATTTCGCCCCGGACCGCCTCGGCCCGGGTTTAAGAAAATATACTTATTTTTGACCACATTTTTTGGATTAAAAATACTAGTTTACATCAAGAATGTTCAATTTCTTGATGGATAACAAGATGTCAATTAAATTCTGTATTATAGTCAAAAATTCTACATTTTCGGATAATATTTTTCAAAATTCAAATAGAAGTTTAAAGAATTTCTGAATTTCAAGCCCCCGGGGCGAGAAAACCTCTGATTTTGGCATGGCCCGTGACAAGTTTAAATAAAACATCTAGAAACTGGTGAGTTATTACTACTTGCGTGATTTCCTCACCTGAAACAAAAACAAAAACATCTGCGTTCGGGGGGAATCGAACCCCCGTCGAATGCTTGGAAGGCATCCATGCTGACCATTACACCACGAACGCGCACATCGACCTTCACTTTCACGGCGAGTGATGAAAGCAAGTCAACAAATGACTTTTCTCCTCTTTCTTACACTTCAACTTCTCGGCGCTTGTCATGTTTTAAGTTGTTTCTCTCGCTACGTGAAATGTCTCCGTTGTGGTCTAGTGGTTAGGATTTATGGCTCTCACCCATAAGGCCGGGGTTCGATTCCCCGCAACGGAATACTTTTTTTGCTGTCGTTTTGCGTGAGAATTTTATTTCGCGATATGAATCGTATCCTAATAATCTATTGAGGTATAGATCTGAAAAAGAAATAGAGTCATTCGGTTTCATAACTTCATTTAGAAACGTTATATTACAAAATATGAAAGCAAAGCAATGAGTTGATGACAGTTACTACTGCAAAATAAGAGAGAGAGCTGGAACTTTTGACTATGCTCTTTATGGTTATCATTATTATTTTGAAAATTGTTTGTTGAGTGAGATGAGAAGCAACTAGCTCAGGAGATGATGGTTTGTTTGGAGTTTAGGCATCGGTACTGAAAAAATCTTTGTTGAAATCGAATTACACATTCGTCAATCATCTTACGCAAGCTTGAGTGGTTGGTTGGCTTCATCGACAAGAACGTAGGTGGTTTCACGTTGGTCTGGGATGTGGGCTCCAACGAAGAAAGTGTAAGACCAGGCTCCGGCGACAGCTCCGACAAGTGGGGCAATAACTGGGACCCAGAAATAGTACGAGTGGTAGCTGAAAACTGCTGATCCATAGATGAAGTAGCTGATAAGTCTTGGTCCGAGATCACGAGCTGGGTTGATTGGGTATCCGAGGTTCATTCCAAGAGAAGTTCCGATCATCATGACAACGAGTCCGAAGAGAAGTGGGTGAGCGGCGGCAGGGATTCCGTTTCTCTTATCGATGACAACACAGACGAAGAGGACAAGGATAGCGGTTCCGGCAAACTGAAATATAAATTATATTGAGGTTCAATTATTTTAATTGTAATACTTGATCGAAGAAAGCAGTGGTGTTGGAGACATGGAAAGCTGGGTAAGAGCAGAAGCATCCGGCGGTGGCCTTGACTCCAATGATATGACGGCTGGCTCCGGCAAACTTGTTGAACTGGTCTACAACAAACGGTTATACTGTGTTCAGTTCTCTAAAAATGATACCATAGTAGATTCCGAAAGCAGCGAGAGATCCAAGAGCGGCTCCAATGGTTTGGACGACGCAGTAGACAAGGAAATCCTTGACTGGGAGTTTTCCCAGGGTGACGAAAGCAATGGAGACAGCTGGGTTGAAGTGTCCTCCAGAGGTCTTAGAGCACAAGTAGACGCAGAAGGCGATAGCCAATCCCCATCCCAAGTTGATCTGAAAATTGGTGGTATTCTCTGAAAGTGGTGATATTTTTGCATACATTGATCCAAGTGTTGAGTTTCTCATTGGAGAGGATGAATTGCATCACAATTCCAATTCCGATGAAAAGGAGGATAAAAGTTCCGAAGAACTCAGAGAGAGCATTTCTCAATAATGGGTTCTTGATTTGGATCTTAGCGCGAACCTGTTCGGTTCTCTCAAGTTCGGCGGCCATCTGAAAAGAAATGTGATTTATTGGTCTGGGGACGAATTAGTGGAGGGGGGGGAAGTTAAAACGAATTGATGACAACTGAAGAGATGGAAGGAGAGTTTGGACAGGTGAAACTGAGTAGAAGTGCGCAAGAAGCAGGGAGAGGGGCGGAGTTTCAGCGGAAATTAATTGGAGGGTGTGAGAAGTATAACTTCATGACTGCTATTACTGACAGCTATAGGGGAAAAATGAACATAGGCTCCAATTATATTGGAAAGTTTGAAGAACCTCCAAAGATTGTTCAAATACCAACACATTTTCAAAAAGGGAAGGACATTCACACAACAACAATTGTCTAATGTCATCTCACTATACAACACAATATCATACCCGAACGTTGATAGCGACTCCTTGCGAGGACATTGTTTCGAATAGAATTAGATTGGGGAGGACAGATCTAACACACAACTATGAACTGACTGCAAGAAAGGATGAAAGATGGGGGCGGTTGGTTTCAAGGCATCAGATAGCGTCCCCGCGTCCCAACCAAAACTTGGTTTCGTGTCTTTTTTTGGGCTAACGAGGAGAAACAGAAACCAAGATGGAGTCGGAAGGATACAATGTTTCAAACAACATGCGATTTGCTCATAAAATTTGGTAGAGTTAGTTTATCCAGCCTCTACCAATCATGCTTGTTTCACAATCACCAAATTTGTTCCTTCACAATGCACTGCATTCGATCAGAAACCGACAAGCTAAAACGGAAGAAAAGAGAAAAAACATTGAGTCGCGCAGTCTTAGAGTTCATAGTTCACCCTTCAAAGAATGGATAACATTCACTCTCATGGGAGATGTCAGCTCTGAGGGTGAATGCATTTGGCACGTATTTCATGAAGCGGTCAGAAGATCATTCACTTGAAAACTATTAAGAAAAAACACTGAAAGCATTCAAATCTTCAGAATCAAAAACATTCCTGCGGAAATCACGTTTTCAGTGTTACTCATTTAATAATCCAGCTGCTATAGCTCAAAAAGGAAACGCTGATGTCAACTTGCACTCAGCTATCATGTTATCATATCTAAAATAACAATTTTCGGGACGAATTATCAACTAACCAATCTCTGACTTCTCGTCTTCAAAACAAACCGAAATCTTTGATCAATGTTTTTGAATCAGAAGAAAAAATGTTTGCGAACTGAGATTCTAGGTAAGATAGAATGGACGAGGTGACAGCCACTGCGGAAAATTTGATATGTGTATATTTGTGAAGATGAGAAGAAGAGGAGAAAAAAGAAAAAAGATGAAACAGAAGTGTATGACGATTGGGAAGGAAAGGATAGGGGGAGCAGTTGTGAGAAGTGACGATCGACCCCCTCTATCTCTTCTATTCTTGTCATCATATCCGAAACGACCTGTGTGAGGTGCAAGGTAGCGGAAAAAAATACAAAGAATGTTCAGTCGTCAACTAGTAAAGTGCTAAAGAGAAAACTAGAGAAATAATGGACATCTGGTGTGGCAGATGCAATTTAATTATAACAGAGTTGAAAATACATGAATGGAATTTCACTATCAACTCCAGCACTTATGTTAGCGGAGTGGAATAGAGAGAATAAAGTGAAAATTCAGAGATCGTTGGTTAGTGTTGACGCCCTAGGCACTAATATCCAGGATTGGAAGGTTTCTGTTCGACAGGAAACCTTTTTTCAAAAAAAAGTGGCAGTTTTTTCACATTTCCGTTTCCTTTGTTCAAAATAGTTGGTGGGAGTTTTCTGCACTGGTAGTTGTTTCATGAATGAAATTAAGTTTCTCGTAATGTCATTTGTCGAGTACGCGCATTCTAAAAAATTCACTTGAAATCGTTTGATACTCTCGAGTACATATCAGATTTACTTCCTGGTTTGTTTCCATGAGAACAAAATCTGAAACGGAAATACTTCTACCAAAAGGCACGTAATTCAGAGAACGATCACTCTGTTCTTGGCTTCAATCTTCTCGACAAAAGAATTCTATGAATAAATGCCAAGTTGACTGTGAGTAATCGAGTTGAAGAGAGTAGCTGTGTACGTGAAGATATGCGGCAAAAGAGTCCAACGGCAGCAGCTGGTGCTCTTTTTGTCAACGAGCACACATTTTCCCCCTATTCTGCCTTTCCGCACGTCTTCACTGCGCAGAAGAGCGACTAAATCAGAGGTTGTCAGAGAGAGTGCGCGAGTGAAACAAATTTGGATGTTATTGAAAGCACATTAGTGAGGTCGAGAAGAGGATTGAATGTGGGATGAAAGAAATTGGTAAAGGGCTTGTTCTAAAAAAAAATATTGAGAATGAGATAAAATGACTGGTAGTAGTCAAAAAGAAGTTATCCAAACATTTCTTGAGTTAAAAAGTGAATTTTGCTGAATAACTGAATCTCATTCAAAAAACAACGAAAATTTGAGAAAAAAACAACCTGGAATTCCCTGGCTGTGTTGAATTTCAATTCTCAAAAAGCAAAAGCAGATAAAGAAAGCGAAGAGATCGAATTTACTTTTTGTTTATGTTTTTGTTGGTTGTCCAGTAATTTGAACAAACTAAAAACCAGGAAAGCTTAACGGCTCTCACTATACCAAATCGGAGAGTTATGGTGCTTGTGAAAAGGTTTTTATAGACAAAAATTGCATCATGGGATAAAGAAGAAGGCGTGCACTATTGCGAAATGCATGTCAGAGCCAGCTTCTTTCCGATTTTCTTCGGAAATAGGAAAGACGTTTAAAGCTCTAGAAACTTGTCGGCTAGATGAAAAGAAAGTGATGGAACTTGAAGGCATTTAGCTTGATTCGCATTCCAACTTGTGTTTTTTGCACAATCAATGTATTGTGTTTCAAAAAGCTTTCAAGAAGATTAAATTCACTTTTTTTATAAAGGGTGGAATGTGGCATGGCAAGAAGACTTGAAGAAGTTTCTGTTTTTTTTCATTCGAAGGATAAGGAAAAAGTGTTTGAAAACAGAGAGACGGGGCTCACATGGATTTGGTAATGTGTTGAAATCGGCCAAGGAGACAGAAATTTGCATCATGTTCTCATGATGGCAGCTGGGAGACAGACATACATTTCTTGGTTTTTATGAGAAAAAGGGTACAAAAATTGACTGTAAGCTTTTACATTTAAGCTGTTTTAATGCACCGATTCACATAGTGAAACCTAGTGCAGTTTCGAAAACCTGTTATTTATGGTAATTCGTTGATTTGAATCAAGAATCACATTTCATAGTTCATATTTTGCTTGAAGAACATCAACCCGACAGCACAAAAGCAAATCCACAACGTGGGTTGACCTCTGCACAAGTATCACAACACATGCTCTATGCCAGTTGTAACAATCGTTCTCTGTTTGCATCATCTTCGTTTTTCTCCTTTTTTCGTTTAGCTGCCACAATGAGAACATCACATCTTGTTGTCTCATCGAATGATTCGTGAAAGTTTTGACGATTTCGAGGTCATACAGATCAAGTCGAATTGAGAAAGATAACTCTCTCATGGAACGATCAAATATCAGTTAGACTACTTCTGACGAAATTCGATATTTTATATAGGGGTGAACTTTCGGGGTTATGGGTTCATCAAGTGTTGGTCCATTAACTTATAGAAAATAATGTTGAAAAACTTTCTTGGGAAATTTATTTGTAGAAACGGAAATCCTACGGGACTCCGCGGGTCGTCAAAAATGATTGAAAGCTATGGAAAGTTCAAAAGCAGTGAACAGTCGCCCACGAGAGGTCCCAGATGAAACTTCCTTAGAGTTAAGAGTGTATTTCCATTCATTGTGGGGGCACTACAATGAAAAACGACAAGTGACGTTTTGTTACTTGTAAAGTGAAATATGAATTTTTTCTTTTTTCTCCAAGTCGAAGTGATACGTTCAAAAATCTCCAAAGTCACCAAAAACTGTAAATCATCTTTGTACGCTATCAAATCGGCCCGAGAAGAGAACAGAACAGAATTCAAGGTCTTTTCGGTATGTTCACGTGGTTTCATATTAGTGAAATAGTCAAAAATGAGTATTAGGAATGTTTAAAGTATCTTCACCAGTTTCTCGACAATCTATTTGGTTTTCTAAACATTTTTTTGGTAAGGGACACAGTTTATCAAATTGCAGGTAGGAAAAAAATATGGTTATATACGATCGGAGACAACAAGTGAAGTTATAATTGAAACTGAAAAAATTCATTTACAGCAACCAGCGTAATGAATATCACTTCAATAATGAATCCCAGAGTTTTAGTTCAGTGAAAGCCCATGTAATACACATGTATTTTTCTGAGTGCTACATCAAATAAAACCAATCTCCAGTCACTTACAGTTAAATTAAAAACGTTCTTTCCAGATCATTCATTTTTGTCAGGTCTTACCAAGATGACGTTTCAAGAGGAACCCAAAAGTGAAACTTGACATTTTGCGTCAAAACTCCATTAACTGCAACTTAGTGCTAGGTCAGAGTCAATTTTGCATATTTTTCATTAGTGAAGCCTTCGAAATGTTTCCAAAATTGTTTCAACCCTCAATGTTCATCTTTCACACAACACCCTGCAACCGCTGTTTGCAGAGCTCGTTTTGGTTTTCACAACAATTATCTACCGTATACCTTTTTTGATTTTTATCCGGTTCTAAATGTAAAACCTATGTTTATCGGTTATATACGAGTCCGCCGGTAATAAATTTAATAGCTACCTGCGATTCAAGAAAACCATTGTTATGCACGTAGAGTGAAAAGTCAACCCATTTTTTATTTTCTATTTTCCCTTTCCAATCTTCAAAACTTGACCCCATAAATAAGTTGAAAAACGGAAGGAAGGAAGGTTGCCAAATTTCGCTTGAATACACTTGGAATGAAGACGTAATATCCGTTTTATCTCATTTTTCATATTCATACTTCTGCCTCAAAGGTCACCTGAGTCCCGGATTGAATTTTGATCGCAGTTATTGTAAGTTCACTAACCAAAGAATATTGAATTGTACCTCACCTCTTCGTTTAAATGGAATAGTCGGCAAATCTATCTCTCAACTTCGCACTTTGTCCGTTGGGTGAGGATCTTCTTTTCCTTCACCGAATTAGTCCCCAACTGCCACTTCAACTTTTTCTCCAGCATTTTCTATCTCCCCCCCGGTTTTCATATCCAGATTTCTGAGCCGCCGAAAAACTACCCCAAAAAAGGATTTCGGCCAAGCATGAAACACGTTTTTCTTTTAGGACATTTGTCTTTATCTAATGTTTGGTTTGCGGGACCGCACGTTTAGAGTTTAGAATCATCTTGTTTTTGGATCCTTTTGTAGAAATCCCTGACAGTGGTAAGTAAAATTGGCTGTGAGCACAGAGTGAAAACTAGCAGCCAAAAAAATAATATGGCCGTTCGTCGGAAAGCAAGTCGTCAATCTTTTTGAGCTAGAACTAATCTGTCATTTGACCTTCGCTATAGCTGGTATACAAACACAAATATGAATAGCGTATAGACTGAAATGTTTTCATAATATATAATACAATTTTTGGTCATGTTCACAGGTGCTGAAATTTCCAGTTATTGACTATTGCGGTTATCTGAAATTATAGTTTTACGGAACATTTTTAGCAATAAAATCATTCGTATTCATAACTTATAGGTAAAACACTAGTTGAAATTCTATGATCTGTAGGCTTCCCACATTTTTAAAATCAATTCATGTCTCTTGATGCTGTGAATCTAAACGAAAATAGTTCCGGGTCTCAGAACTCTCATATTTTTTATTCAGAATTCCTTTCAAAGAAAGCTCGGGAAGTAGTTCAAAAACTTGCACCCGATTCTTCACATTCTTCCGTTTCATTCGGCTCAAAAACTTGTTCCGCAAAACAAGCCATTTTTGATCTCGAAAAAAGAACCAACCGAATAATTGCCATTTTCGAACCCACAAGTACCATATCCTGTTCATAATTTATGTCTCACTCCCTTCAGTTTGGTTTCTCAAATTCTTTGAAATTCCTTCAAACTTCTCGTCTTTTCTAAATCGAATTGGCTCAATCTAAACAAGTTGGGGCATTGCGTTGATGTAGGTAAAGAAGGAACCCTTACGTAGAAGCCTATTGGGGAGTACTCCTCAAACAACTAATACAATTTCACTAAATTCTAAGACATCGAAAACTGCTAGTTTCGAGACGACGTGTTGACAGGTTCTTCCTTGCTACGTTTTCAATCTATTTTTATCTGAATTTCGCGTCATTTACTGGAAAATAAAGCATACGATCCACCGATAAATTCACGTGAAACCTTTCCAACTTCACATAACTTCCGAGCACCAAGTTCCATGTTTTTCGAACCTTTGTTAATGGGAAAATGAGACTTTCTTTCACACGAGAAGATTCCACCGGAAAAAGAAACTGGATGCTATTTATTCCTCGGCATGATGTTTGAGCGAGAATATGATTTAGTTAAGGACATCTGATTTCAATGAACAAGGACGTGGGTGTCACGTCTAATTTGATCTTATTTATATTTGCCTCCGCTAGACATGACATAATGTTTCCATTTCGGATTCGAAACTGTCCAAAGAAATTAGGATTATTTATTGTAATACTCAGTTTGTTAAAATTCGAGAGTCATTTGACATCAACTTATTTGAAATTTTTGAATCCGTTTAGGTCCCTGCCTTCAGAACGGGAGTTTGATATGTTCCAGAATAAAAACCAAGCATCTGGAAATGGGACATGTGTCACAAAATGAACTGGTAGACCAAGAATGAGTTTGAAATGATAAACTTCCTGTCACTTTCGTTGTTTTCGTTGTTTTTCTCATCCACATCAACACAAAATTCTACGACGCATCAAACTTCGACTCATTTCCTGACAGTCATCACACCGGATCTCTTAAGTTTTTCTTGACTTCAAATAGTAGCAGTTTCGTCATTCGAATAGTATCAAAGTGTGGGTGGACATAACACTAATTACGCCTGGAAATTATTTCCATCATGTTTCCGCTTGTGCACATGCATGTGGCAGGAACATGCAGTGATTAAATGAGGAAAAATGTTTGCAATGCACTACTCGACTGGCAGTTTCAAGGTTATCAATGAAGTTCTTTCTGAAGACTTTAATCATAAGAGGCTGTAACTCTCTTTTTTGTTTCGTTTCAGAAATAAATCAGATTTTAATTTCTGATCAGAACCTATAGAACTGTTTCTTAGGATCATTCTTTCTTGATCTCAATTCTATAGAACAAAAGTCAAGATGTTTTCGTTTTGTCGTAGATCCATGAGTCAAAGCAATATTTGTATTTTGGTTCACGTTATATAAGTTGGCTCAAGTAGGTCTAAGTTTTCCTTTCAATCTTCGCGTGGGCTACGCCCTCCTTGTCTTTAAATTGAGTGGAAACCAACTTATTTAACGATACTGAAATGAGATTTGATGACACAACGTGCATTTCGTCGCAAAATTTCAAGAGGAAAATCTATTTTCTGTTAGCAATCCGCCAAAAAAAGAGGGTCGACCCCCAACCTGTGCAGCGTCTCCCAATTGAACCTTTTACTGAATCCAACTCAATTCCCCGCAATTGTATTGTTTCTTTTCACTAGGTCCTATTTTCTCAACTCTCTAATTTGTTGTTACATCAGTTTCTTTTTTTCACCATGTAAAAAAGAATGACGTCGTTTCTGAGACCCCGTTGGAGGCGGAGCTACTACCCAATGGTCCGTTCGAGGAGACCCCACCCCTTATATAAATGGGTCCGAAACAGAAAGTGGAGAAAAGTCAGCGTTTCTCAGTGTTCCTAACTGATCCTCTCCAGATCCACAATTTGGCAAATAGTTGAATAATAATGCCTCTTGGAAAATTCCGACGTCTTTCATCGATGACCCTGATTCTCAAATCCTTTTATTTTCATAGCTCAAAAGTTATTCCCATTCAATATTTCTCCTATATAAACCAATTTTTATAAAATCTTTGACTTTTGCCATCTCACTCATTACTTAATTTTTTCTCACATTACTCTTCCTAGTGCCTCACTCTGTTTTTTCAAATTTCCGAGTTTTCCCGCCGACGCTGCAACTCTCTCGAAATTTGATGGGTCGAATCTCATTAGATAAATGTGCCACTCACCGATGACACTATTTTCAAATAAGAACCGGAAAAGAGAGAGGACTACCTCAACGTACACAAGTTTTGTCGAAAGACCCTCAAACCACACCGAATTCTTTGCCTTAGCTCAAGCCACGTCAAGATGTCAGCGTGTCACTCTTGATTGCTTCTACGGTAACGAAAAAAGGCGGGGAATCCGGAATCGGGTGACTTCTTCCTCCTTCTTTCTTTTTACCTACTCAGAATGTTCGCCTTCGACATTTAGTGAGCATCACATAGTGACGACAGATATTGAAGTCTTTGAGAAGAAAATGTTTTCGGTTAGAAGCTTGAATAAGAAGAAGATTTCAGAAAGATATGGGGTTTCTATATTTGAGGCTGATTCCATAGGGTATAGCATTTTCAGAAGTTTGTTTTTTCTTTTTTCTTTTCTTCTTTATTTGAAAACATATTGATCTTAAAACTAATTTCACTTTTAAACATTTACAGGGTTAGACATGCAACGGTGGTCGGGCGTTCTTCTCATTACGTTATGTTGTCTGCTTCGTGGAGCGCTCGCATATACCGAACCAAGTAAGTTCAATCAAAGAGAAAGGACATAAATCTGCAAAAAAGAAGAGTCTCGTGTTAGACAATGTCTTGATTTGCTCCCATTTGTCAAAGTTGATCCAATCTCTTAATTGAATCTGGGGGCTCGCATCTTCTGGAGGTCAGCTTGTGACGCATAAAAACTATCCAAATGAAATTGTGTTAGGTCAAAGTTTCCAAATCATCAAATTGTGTGGTGGTGTGTTTTGTGTTCTTGTTCTTGTTCTGCAAAATACCTGTCAGTTCAAATTGTGGAGAAGCCGAGATGATGACGATTTACATTCCCAGCGCTGAAATAAGTCTTTGCGTGGTGTTCAAACATCTCGATGTCACATCCGTATTGATATACTATATCTTTCTTTAAATCATCAGGATCTATGAATAATCTTATTGAATTCTCATTTTCCCACGCTCCGTAGACTTGGTCAATGTTTCATTCCTTTTCTTTCTCAGTTTTTCTGACCTTCAAACTTTATGAAACGAAGTAGCCCATCGGAAGAAAAAAAGTATTTTTGGAAAGCGTCAATGAAAACAAGACGAGTTGAAAAGAAAGAAGGGGCTCTATGTATTCTGTGGATGAGATAGTGTTGAGTGGGATGTCGAGTTTTTTATTCTTTCTTGACGGTCCGTTGGGACATGTTTCGTTCAATGGTGCTCTGTACCCATCCAATGGCCACCAGCGGGAGAAGAAAAGAAAAAATGACGCCGTCGTTCTGCCAAAGTGATGTATTTGGACGATTTCAATCAACAAGAAAACTTCTTTTTTTCTCGTTTTACAGGGGTAGAATTGGGTTTCATAAAAGAAAAAAAGAATGAAATGATCCACCGAAACAAAGATCTGTTCTTGCAGTCTATGAGATCGTCGAGGACGACATACCAACAGAGGACATGGAGATATCTCGGAGCAATGAGAAACAAGATGGTCGGGTGTTCTCTAAACGAGGTGAGAGACATGAAAAAAACAAAATTACTTTTGTGACCAAAAAACTGCACACAACATGAACTGACCAACTTTTTTGAAATTCTCAGAACAAAACTATTACAGACTTTGATGGGGCGATGCCAGGTGTGTTGCGTTTTGGAAAACGCGGAGGAGCATGGGAGAAACGGGAGAGCAGTGTTCAGAAAAAGGAGATGCCGGGAGTTCTCCGTTTCGGAAAACGTGCTTACTTCGATGAAAAGAAGAGCGTTCCAGGTAATCACCACTGTCTATCCAAATCCAATGTATCTTCTGTTTACAGGAGTTCTCCGTTTCGGAAAGCGCTCTTATTTCGATGAGAAGAAAAGTGTTCCAGGTAATCAGTAGAATCTGAATTTGAACTGACCCAAATATTCATTTTCTAGGCGTTCTTCGCTTCGGAAAACGTGACGTGCCAATGGACAAACGGGAGATCCCAGGAGTGTTGAGATTCGGAAAGAGAGATTACATGACTGAGTTGTTCGACAAACGCAGCGAAGTTCCCGGAGTTCTTCGATTCGGAAAACGCGATGTTCCCGGAGTTTTGAGGTTAGCTCATATCAGACCACCCCCGCTCGACTATATATTTTGTTTTTAGATTCGGAAAAAGATCTATTGAAGAGCATTACGCAGGGGTCTTGCTCAAGAAAAGTGTGCCAGGTGTTCTCCGCTTCGGTCGCAAGTAAATTATGGGTGAGAATAAAAACGGATTGGTAGTCAAAACGCAATATTTTTGTTCAGATGGACGATTTGTTTCAAAAGTGCGCCAACGACAATTTGATGATCTCTTTTTTCTCTTTTCAGAACGTCTCATTTAAATCAATTAATATTAACTTTTCCTCTTGTCTCTTTTCAACAATGATACTATACGTTGTCAACTCTAGAGCTCCATACGATTAAATGAATCATTTCCTGTTACGTCAAACTCATTTCATCAACAAAAAACAAATAATATAATTGTCTTTGAGTTGTGTGATGAACAACTATTGAAAAGCAGATTTTCTGGCTGAGCTATCACAAAAAGACCAATTAGTTCCGCATTCTGTTCTACCGGAAACTTATTTAATGAATCGACAATGAATTGAATGGCGATTTTTGTTGTGATGAACGTCACGTTTAAAGAACAATCAGAATGTCTAAGGGAAGGAAACATTGAGATGCAAACGAGTGAAAATTGAACTAAGAAATTACAATTTGAATCAGTAATATTAACCTTTGTTGTAAAAAATGCATTATTATGTGCGAAATCTCTGTAGTCAACGAAACCATACAAAACTGTATGCGACATTGTTCTATGACTTTTTTTTCACAATGCATTGTTATTTCCCAATGCGCATACGTGGCATTTTTTGCAGTCTTCTGTTTTTGACCGACGTTCTCCCCAGAAACCCGCGAAAAGGTGCCTTACACAAGGACCTCTATGTACACATTCCCACTCGATTAGTCCATTTGCCCCTGTCTTCTCCCTTCTCATCGACATCCTCTTCGGGTTTCCTTGTTTTGTTCACTATTTTTTCAAATTGATTGTATTATGGCAAACGTTTCTTTACATTTAAATTCTCAGGTGTAAACACGGCTGTAGACTTTCCCTATCCACCTCCACTCAAAATGTCTACGCCGTCATTGGACAGTCTTAAAGTAATTTGTGAAAGACAAATCAAAAATAGTCCAATCCAAGTGAGAAATAATGAGTCTGGTAAGTAACCAATTTGTGCAAGATAAATGGATTCAAATATATGTTTTCAGATGCTCAACATTTTCTGAAGATCCCACGTGTACCACAGAAATTGAAGGTTATCGCATCTGTCTTTATCAGAGACGCGATGTCTGCTGGAACTCTTCACAATGAACAAAAATGCATTCAAAATTTGGAGATTTCGAGGCGATTGGCTGGAGGATCAGAGAATACGAGCACAATTCGATCAAACGAATACAAGTTGTTTTCTGTTCATTCAACATCAGAAGCGCCACGTGCCAAACTCACATCACAACAAATCGCGAATAATGTACACGAGAAAGGAAGAAAAAAGACTTCCGAAGGAAGATATCAGAAGTTGTTGGAAGCGAAGTCTCAAAAACAAGAGACTAAAGTTTTTCTGTATCCTCTGGAAATCACCGATGGTCCTGAAGGAGACTACAGAGCTAGACAGCCGACAGGTGTACTTTCACTACCAGGCCAACCTCGACTCTCCATTCGCCACAAATCGATGAAAAATGGAGACGTTTACAATCATGCCTCGGATCTTCCCCGTGTAGTTGGTAAGTGAGTAATACAATATATTTTTTTAGCAATTTTTTGCAGAGTACGTACCTCAGTTGTCGCCACTTGTACTGGAGGAAAGACGTCTTGCGGCCAAATGTGATGAAAAAGATGTATCTGAAGATGCTGCTGAAAAGACAGAACCCGAGAAAAAGGAGGACAAAGCATCAGCTTCAACTATTAATGAGCAGTAAGTTAAGCATGATCAAATTATATGTTTATTATATGTACCAATTTTTCAGAAAGCAAGTTCAAAGTGAGGACTAGCCCAATCAGTAATGTATAATTAGCATTACTATCACTCGCAAGTTCATCTGTCTAATTAAAATCATGTCATACACTACACAATAGTACTTTTCAGCCCCCAATAGCGTTTCCTGTTTTGTTTTCCCAGCCGGTGTCTCAACACCATTCTTTTCCAACTCAGTTTCTTTTTGTTTCTTTTTTACGATGAATTTTTGATAATAAAGCATTTGAGGGAGTATTTTATAAAATACATTTAGGTATCAAGGAATTCGAGAAAACAAAACATATTATTTTGAAATCTCTTACGACTGATAACATCCAAAAGTTCTTCCAGTACAAGTTTGGGTAGTGAAGTGTAAGAGTGGAAGATGACAACCCAACTTCTACTAGCTGTGACGTATTTCTCGAAATTGTGCGATAAACATAGCTTACCTAACGATTACGTCAGAAATATCGCGTCAGTGAACGATTACTGAAACTAGGATTCTCGATTTCTTGTATTTACCATTCCTCATTTGTGAGATCATTCACCACTATGACAGTTTAGCAAAAATTCCAGAAGACAGGTAATCCATGTTTTGAGTATACATTGCTTTCGTCACTTTCATATTTCATCACAAGTTTTAGTCAAATCCTGTATCAAACGAAAAGATTAATACACCATCCTGATTACGTCAAAGTTTATCCGTAGTTCGCTATAAAAGAACGTCGAATGACAGTCAAACATCAACAGCCCTTATCAACCTTTTTCTGTTACATCTCTAGACGACACACTCCCTAATTCTCCCCATTCTTATCGCTATCATAACTTGCCGACTGCATCAGGTCGCACACCACTGCTATTCATTTCTCTATTTTTTCTATTCTCTCATTACTTCTATTTTGTTTTCTACGTGACTAGCAACGCACAAAAGTTTATGTGCGACAAATATAAAGTTTTGTCACAGGACTTTTGAGCGTTGCTAGTTGAAGGAAGACTACTACAGAGCAGGTAAGTTCGAATTTCTTCGTAAATTTAGCCCAGGAGTCATTTATATCATAGAACGACTTCTTTTTCCAATTTCTGACTTCCTCGTTCAATAATCTGTCTTATCTTGAACTTTGCAGATAATACTTGTGCAGAGTTCCTATTTTTGGTCTCTGACGTTGCAAAACGAATGTAAACGCTAAAAGACTGAACGAGTAAGAATAGTGGTAGTGTTTTGGATTTCAAAATGATTTGATATGAAATTCGACTGTAAAGTGGAAGCGATAGGTAAAAAACCAGTTTGAACTTTTTTTTGAAATCAACTTATCTATCCGTTAGTGTTTCTTTAATACTTTAAATATTATCAATTGGAGAAACCTGCACGATCTTTAAGGAGAAAAAGTCGTTGCAATGATTACATGAAATATCAAGATGTACTCGAATTGCGGGGGAGTAGTGAAGCTTTGTAGTTTATGTTTCTTCCTTTATTGTGAGAAGTTTAATCAGGAAAACCAAGCAAAACAATTGTTGAAAACTTACACAGAACAATCGAATCACCATTATCTTTTTATGCCCATCGACACAGAATATTCACTTACATCGTTTACATTACTCGTGTAAGCGAAAAAATTCTGCGCTGACGGACAAAAAAGAGAGGTTTTGTCTCCGGAGCAGAATAGTCAACGAATGAGAGATTTGAACAGAAAGAGGCGTGACCAGTCACATCAAAAAAGAACGTAAAACGCATTCATCTCATTCGTTTCATTAAGGACATGTGCAGCAGATGAGACGGGCGCCTCAAATGAAAGAAGAGAACGGAACAGAAGGAGCCAGCCGGAAATTATGGTCCAATTCTAAGACGGACGAGTAGAAACGAATAGCATTGAAGAAAATGAATGGGAGAGGGAAGGGTGCCTCCAGGCAGTTTCTGAAATGAAGAAAATGAATGGTGAAGGAAATGAGATGCACTGGTGCGTTATTTTCAAAATGAGGCACGTACGAAAAACCTACACTTATCTTGGTTCAAAAAATATACTCGATAACTTCAATTAATCAGAGGAAAACCAGTGACACATTTCAGAAACTTATGTGACTGCGCGTTGCTCTGACCAATGAAGTATATCAAGGTCACTATTGTTTTGGAAAAATTATAATTTGGTCCTATGAAGAATAACACCAAGATAAAGAAACTTGGAGCTGATAATATTTTTTAACAAATAATAGAAGGAATATAATTCACGGGCTCATAAAACGAAACGTTTCACCATCTGGTGTGTCCACTTCATCATGCCACACAAAACCTCTGCAGTTTTTTGTGCAAACGTTTTTGATGGTCTTCCGCGGGGCTGTTTGTGATCAATATAATAGTAAGAAATTGTTGAAAAAGGAGAAGTAGAGAGGACAATAGAAAACATTCGTTTTGCATAAAATGATGCGTTGGAACTATACGATCAATGGATGAACCAATGTTCATTGTGTACGGAAAAGTTAACATCAATAGTTGGATGTTCTATTGTAAGATTTCTGACAAACCCATAAACATTCTGAATAAAAAGAAAAACTCATCAATCTCAAGAGATGATTAACTTGAAAATCAATCCTTAGGCAACACATCAAGCTCGCTCAAGAATTCTCTGGTATTACTTTTTGAACCCGGAGGCAATGATTACAAATTCTCAGTTATCAACGGGAACCAAGTGGATTACCGTTTACTTGAAGACATCCAACTACATGTCTTCCGCTCAACTTCAAATGCCGTCTGTATTTCTTCTGTTGCGTTTCAGTGAACCGAGGCAAACACCATTTTTATTTGTCAATTGAGCATTGAAATTTAGATCACAACAACCGGGGCATTAAAGTTTGTGAGTTTATTCGCAGCTGTCAAAGTTTCAAAGTTACGCATTTTCTAGTTTGAAAAAAACAAATTGCAAGTAGAGAAACAAAAAAAGAACACAGTTTGAGTTTCAGAGCAAAAGTAAAAGTGATTCATGTTCAAGCCAGTGACTGAAAATATTGAAAATAGCCAATGTTCAATTATGATTCCAGGATTTATATAGTTTTACATCTTTCAGCAATATTTCAAATTATCACCGACAATACAACTCGAATGGAACTTTTAGTCATTTAGGAAAATATACATTTTTCCCTAAGCGATGTTATTTCTCAAAGTATTCCAATCTGAAAACATGCAAATATGCTTTACACGAAACCCATTTTTGGTTTTTTTTTGAAATGGACTGGTTCACATGTTCTTGACTCTATTCCCAATTTTTTGTCAAATGTGTGGAAAATCTTTCTTGTTTCTAACGTATACTTCCACGTCTCTCTGGTTTTACCTTCTTCAATAAATATGCACTTTCGAAATAAATAATTGTCATATCTGATGTTACACAAATGTGAAATCTTTCGTTGTAGCTGCGAAGTGTCTCATTCATAGTCTCTTGAGCTTATAGAGTACAATACAACGAGAAAATTGTATCGGGATCATGTGAAAGTGTCTTGTGCCATTTTGAGAGCCGAAAAATCAAAGTGCAGTTTTGTTGCTTCTCTTCTCTATTTTCTCACACCATTTGAATACATAAAGAATAAATCTTTAGGTTGTATAGATCTTTCTTGGTATAACGATTAGGTTGTGGTTGGGCTCGTTGCTAGGGTAGCGCCGCGCTAATGATACCTTCGGACAATCTCAGAGCTTGATACCGCCTAACTCTTTTTGATGTTTTATTTTATTTTGATTCTCATTTTTGGAGTTCTACCTTATTTCTCATTCCAATTCATGTGATCGCCGTGTACTTTGTTCTAGATCTAAAGCAACGTGCGAGATTCTCATATTCTGCCATTTCCGTTTTGTCATGCGTATCTTTTTGCCTAGAGATAATCCAAGCATGATATCCCGCCCCTTCATTACCTTTTTCACATCCTCGCTTCTAACACTATTAAAACAAAAGTGTGTGTTACTCTGCTTGCAACACTCGGGCTCATGGGAAACCCATCGAGACGCGAGTTCTAATCTTTTAGTTTTCTTTTTTTCGTCCTTCACAAAATGAAATAAGTATATCAACATTTTTCAGGTATTGTTTGTCCACATGCCACCTAAAAAGAACAATGGGCAAATCGTCAGGAAGGAACTAGATCTTCTAAAAACTCCAGTTCACGTTATATCTCGAAAGCCAGGTCAAATCTCAATTCGAATCCCTAAGCAATGCATTCCACTACCACAACGTGTTGCTCAAAACAAAACACCGGTCACTGTTAACAAGAATGCGCAAGCTCAACGAGGTCGCCGAGTCCCAGCTAACTACCAATTGAAAGAAGGTGATCCTCTGCAAGCCGACGCTGAAGAGTACGAAGGATTCTGGGATGCCGTGCAGGGGTTGCTCGATATCTCAAAGCCAAACCAATCGAACGGTAACGCTCAAAAATGATTATGAATTGGCCTCAATGTTACACTCTCTCAACTTCAATTGATAATCATGGAACGCAGCTATTAAATGATCTCTTTCTCGGTTTTTTCATGATTTTTCCCTGTTTGATCTCCAACAAAAATTCCCTGACATGTTTTTTTCCGACGAAAGCAAAATCTGAGTGGTTCAACTTCTTTTATGTTCATTTCATCGTTTCTTCTCACAATCTGATTTCTCTGTTTTGCTAATTCAACTCTAATAAAATAATGAACCCGAACTACAAACTTGTTGTTTGATGCTATTGCGTCATACTCTGAGCATTATTTGCAAAATATCCAATCCAAAAGTTTTGATGCAGAGGGGAAATCATCATAGAGAGAGAGGCACCATAGCCCTGCTTCAAACCGTTCAGAGGGGAGGGGCTGTCTGTCATTTGCCGTGAGTGTGTACCATTAGCTAGCTGTGCATGCATATGATTTGACGACGGATAGTCGCAGCTAGAGTAACGTGTCGACCAAATTTTCGATGATTTTTGAATCGATAGTCAAAGGAACACAATCGATAGGTGGTCGAGTCGATGACCAGAAAAACAATCGAGACTCGACGATAATCAAAAGTCATGATTATCATCTCAAAATTATCGATGACTATCGACGATCATGATCACTCATGATTATCGATAATTTATCGACCGGCGATTATCGATAGTCGGTCGACGATTATCGATAATCGTCGATCGTCGCGGCGATCGGCGATTATCGACGATTAATCGTCGATAATCGTCGATAATGAGAAAATTAAAAGGCTCCGGAAATGGCTTTGAATGGCTCAAACTGGTAAAAAATAGTGTTTTCGTTGACTTCTGAAGACCCACTATCAATTTATACCAAGAAAAACATTTTTTAAGCAAAAAATTTTTCTTCATTTTTTGAAAATTTTGAAAAATTTTTTTTTCAATTTTTTCAAATATTTTTTAATGGAATCAATAGAGGACTCTTACTAGACTATCAAAACACTATTTTTTACCAGTTTGAGCCATTCAAAGCCATTACCGGAGCCTTTAATTTTTCTCATTATCGACGATTATCGACGATTAATCGTCGATAATCGCCGATCGCCGCGACGATCGACGATTATCGATAATCGTCGACCGACTATCGATAATCGCCGGTCGATAAATTATCGATAATCATGAGTGATCATGATCGTCGATAGTCATCGATAATTTTGAGATGATAATCATGACTTTTTGATTATCGTCGAGTCTCGACTCATTTTCTGGTCATCGACTAAACTAAATTTTGATCAAATCGAAATGATTTTCTCGATTATCGTCGACTCTATCGATGATCATAGCGATCGACACGTTACTCTAGTCGCAGCCTTTTATCCTTTGGGAACTTTTTTCAACTTAAGCTTCTCTTGTCACATTTCACTTTCAGACTTTCTCACTGTTCTTAAACACAATTTGAAAAATTACTATCATGATTAGATGACGTCATAAATCAAATAGTCACGAAATCTCTAATGTGCAATGTGTCTCGCATCTACTTACAGTACCATGCAATTAATCATACAACTTCGCTTTTTTTTAAGCTGAAAATGACCATTTGAGAGTGTCTGTTGATGGTCCCAATAATTAATTTTTTATGGATCATATAGAGTGAAGGTAAAGCTCCATTTTTTTTAGTTGTCAACGTTTTTGTACAGACGTTGCCTAGCAAGTTACATTTCGAAAAACTAACTTTTCTCTCAAGTCAACTCATTTCAGTGCAAAATTGTGCGATTTTAGAGCTGTTTACTTAAAATTACTATAACTCTCTTGGAAGTACCCGAACAGAAAAATTGATAACTACAAAAACAAAGATCTACTTTTGATCTTTTTTGTCTATTAAAAATGTATTATGTGAAAAAAAATCGTTTTACTATGAGACACTCTGAAAGATGGAGATTTTCAACTGAAAAAGACAAAATAATATCATTTTAGCCTGCACTGTATATCTTACTGCACGGTACTGTATGTGTTTCATCCTATTTTTTTCTTTGTTTTTTAGTATTTTTTTCTGCAATCACATCGGATGATCAGTCAGCAGGCATATTTTTGAAATCACGACACTATACTGTCGCTTTACTCACAATAGTATGTGTTTCTGATCTCTCTTGCTGCGTAGACCGTACCCCCCCAGGAAGATTTCAATGATGTCACGGATAGCTATTACGTCATTTTAGTAACTCTCGATCGGACCAAATGAACACCTGCACGCTAGTTTCTGCTCCTCGCCCGTCACAGGTGTGACCTCTGCTCAC
Organism: Caenorhabditis latens; assembly: GCA_002259235.3. Lineage (NCBI taxonomy): Eukaryota > Metazoa > Nematoda > Chromadorea > Rhabditida > Rhabditidae > Caenorhabditis > Caenorhabditis latens. The sequence goes on along the minus strand of CM056097.1, from coordinate 12,505,209 downwards.
TGTAGTCATATCTTATTGCGCAACAGACATCTTCTGTTTCTCTTTTTTGGATGAGGATGCCTTTGCTTGATGATACTGGTCTACTCGGCAAGAGGATCCAATCTAGATTTCACAATCTTTTTTTCAACTTTTTCGAACGGTTTAGAGTACAGTACAAAAAGAAACGCGAGCGAAACGGTGATACAATTGTTATTAGTTTCACTTGTTTCTATCATAAATACATCTATTTTTGAAATATTAGTTCACCCTGCAGAACGGATTCAATATAAGTTCAGTCACCCGATTTGTTTCTCTGGAGGAACCGTAACAGTCCGTTTAGAAAATTGAACTCTTATTGAAAATCGTTTCTTAAATTCATTTCTACCATTATTCAACTTTGCGATCCTATCGTAGACATGGGCGGAGTCAGCATAGCTGATATATACAACCTGAGCATATAGTTCATTAATTTGTCTTTATTTCTTTGTTCTTTCAATGTGATATTTTGCTCCGGAGTCTGACTGGTTCATGATTGTCGCAATTTCTCTTTATTTTAACACGTTTCAGATCAACCATGGCTAAAGATAAGTCATTGATCCGTGCTCCACGGCGTTGTGTTGCCAAAAAAACAATCAAGTATAAAGATGATGGAGAGTGAGTGATTTTACCGAATTGTTTTCATTCCTAGTCCTGTGAGAAATTTTTAATTTGAAATCTTTATCTGTTTGCTAGGTTTGGTAATAACATTCGAATTTATTTTCATAACAAGTTCATGAATGAATAACTAAATTAATAAAACACGTGCTTAAAAATGTTTGATTTTTATTAAAAATGTTTACTTTCAGAAGCGAAGAAGAGGAAGAAGAAAAACAATCTGTGCCGAAAAATGTGTGGCAATGCGTCGATTACGCGTTTCCAGGACTCACTGCGGAGAACGCTTTGCAAGAAGTTCAAGGACAGGTCGCCTTCTTGATGCAAAACGTGATCCCGGACAATCCAAGTGCTCAAACTAAACTAACGGTAATTGCTTTCCCATATCTAAATGTATTTATTCAACGTTCAGAGCGCGTTAAAGAAGATTACAAAAGCATTCGAAAAAAAAAGAAGATGGTAGACTTTCTCGTGGAATTTAAAACAGTGAGTATAACTTTGGTGAACTCGTAGACCAGATTCAAATTCAGATATGTGGAAATCTTGTTCGACGCTGCGCTGATAATCAAGGCAAGAGAGAAGTGCTCGAACTCATGATTCCGGAACTACCAAATCGTATAGATAAGGTGTACAAAATGGTAAATATAAATTTAAAAATCCAATTAACAAAATGCTTTCAGACCAAAAAGCCGGTTAAGTCGTGGGCATCACCCAAAAAACTCGCCTGTATTATACTTGTACGTTTATTTTTCATTTACTCTCTCATCCGTATAACTGTTTTTAGGAAATACACTCTGTGAACACCCATGCGCAGTCAGCAAGAAAGAGGAGCCCTGATGACAGCCCAACACTTGTTGAAAATGAGAAGCACGAAGTTCAATCTATTGATCATTCAATGATGGAGGACTTATTGGTTGATGGAACACCAAACAATACCCAGAAGAGAAATGAGGAAGGAGAAAATCCAATAGATAATGGCGAAGAAATGGACACCAATATTATCGCTCAACCAGAAATTGATATGGATTACATGAGCACAGAGCCAGCTCCCAAAACACAGAAAGTAAGTTTATTAAGTTTTAGTCAACCTTCTATCATATTGCCATGTTTCAGATGTCAACCTACTCCGAAGACTGTTGCTTGGATCCGTCGAAGAAAGCTGTTGATGGTCACAAAGTTCTGTTGGACGACGATTCTTCCAGAGATGAACAACGCGAAAGCAGTTTTGGTATTGGACAACCCATTGTTCTCGGAATTCCATCCGTTGAGCAGTTTTCTACAAATTCTGTTCAAAAGGAGTTGCCATCCCCAACTGTCGTTCATGAGAGCAGCAATATGCAGAATCAAAATTTGCAAGTCTTCCCTGAATCCAGTCTGGCAGAAGTTCATCTTCCCCTTCTTCAACATGAATCACTTGGTGATCATTTTGATGTTGAAGTTCAACAAATGGCTCCACACCATGCAGGCAATGGAAATAATATGGAACACGGAGAAGAAGAAGAAGTAGAAGATGGAAATCTGTACAACGCAGGAGAAGTTTTCCTGGAAGTAGAAAACGGAGATGGTTTTGTCAACGATGAAGAACTTGAAGACGAAAACGATGAAGAACTTGAAGACGAAAACGATGAAGAACTTGAAGACGAAAACGATCTCGAAGATGAAAGCGATGAAGAAATGGATCTGGAAATGGAGGATGTTTTCGGATTGCTGGCTTTGAGAGATCCACAGTATTTGAAGAGACGCAATTAGCATACGAATATCTTGTGTAATTATATTAAGATCAATCCTTCTCGCAATATAAGAAAATTTTAGCATGGTTTCCTTTCTAAAAGTTTCTGTTCTAGTTCACTTATTCAGTCTACCTCAAAACACACACTACCCGTTTTACGCCTTTGACCAGGTTAACTATTACACTCTCATTTCTGAATTAGTCAACTTTGGAATACCTGAGAATATCTCTTCCTGATTCGTTATCTTTTCGACTGATCGAACATTCTCTGTCAAGATTCGTAAATTTGTGACTTTCTAAGTTCTGTATGTACACGTAATTAATTTTTTTCCATTTTCTGTAAATAAAAATTGAAAGATATTCCCGTTTAAGAACACTTAACAATGCTGAAACTTGGTTCTGACATCTGTGGTCTCACCTCTCTGTTGTTCGATACGTATACATTTCAAAGTCTCCAAGTCATTGTTTCAACTCATTCGTTTTAATCTAAAAAGCAATTTCTTTGTTTCTATTTGAGCAGATGGTTTCACCAATTATATAACGTGCCCGTTGGATACACCTGTCCCGCTTGAGAGGATTTGTGTGTGTGTGTGCGTTGTCATGTCTTTTTCTGTAGACAATGAAGGTCCAAAACAAAAAATCGATTTGAAGTGTTGTGCGAACCCATTACAAATGTACAAGTCAGTGAAATTTGTAAAAAAATATATTGGTTTTATTCTTTCAATTTTCGGTTGCTCCGGTTTCATGTTTTCCTATTTCTTCAGTGCCGGTGTCTTGTTAATACACTGCTATAGCAATCCGCGCGCACGTTTTTTGCAATGTGCCGCGCGGTGTTTTGTGTCCGCCCCTTTTCCCTTCCTTTCCTCTTCTCTACTCGTTTCTCCCGTTTTCGAGGTTTCCTTCATTGCATGTTTATCTCCGGCTGGGCAGATTTGAAAACATTTATCTGCTCAGCCCAGGTTTTCAGTTCGAAATTTCAAAATTCATCTTTTTTGAAACTTTTTGAGTTTTTTGACGACAAAAAGTAATTTATTAATTATTTTTCGATGTTCGACAAAAAAAATCTGCCATCACTTTTTTCGATGTCGATGACATTTTTTATCCCGTCTCTTTCTGTCTTTTTTCTGTTGGTTTGTGGCATATTTATCTTATATTTCTTTCCCATTTTCCTCTCATTTCCTCCAATAAATATTATTGCAACCCGCGCACGCGATTTTCGCAATATGCCGCAGGGTTTTTCTTCTCCGTCCCTCTTTCCTCTTTTCGTTTCACCCGCTTCCATATTTTCACGGCTTGTTTCTTCTCAATCGGTAATACCGTGAAATTATTATGAATACAAATTAAGAACGTCAGAACTGAACAATGAACTTAGTGGAAATGGATGAACCAACACGAGTGAGTTAATTTCTCTTCAAAAACGGCTTCATGAAAATGTGTTCAGATAGCTATGGAATACATTGACACACTTCGTGGTTTACACGAAAATAAACGGCAGACGCTCAACAAGCCCACTCCAGCACTGAGACCATCTAGTTTTCCTGGAATTTCAACAGAACAGCTATGTGGTTTGTATTGCTAGTTTAATCAAACAGGGATAAACGTTGAGCGATTTTTCAGATATTCTGGTCCGCTCTGCCTATGATAGAAGCTTTGTTGATGAAATGTATCGAGATCATATTATGGAACTGGTTGTAGATGAGGTTACTCTAAAAATATGTGGTGTAACTATATTTTTTGTTTCAGTCTTTAACCTGGGATCAAGTTCTTAACAGCGTCATAAACACAGATTGTGATCGTTTGTATATGAAATGTCAGATGTGTGAATTAATAGAGAATATGGTTGGCTTTGTGCAGTGAGTTATTTTATGAGTTATTATATAATTGAAACTAATATTTTTAGAATAAAATCATTCGAAAGTAAGGAGCATGCTGACGAAATTGTTCCAGTTTTGATGGACACTGTGTCGTTTTGTACTGATTTGATCTTGGTAAGTCTCCTATACGCTTTCAACTCGATACGAACAATGTTTCAGACTCTTTTTTCTGACTTGGATGAATTGGATACAATGCAAATCGACAACGACGATGAACATCGGGCGTATATAAAACCTCTGGAAGCTTTGTGCGCATTGATTCACGATGGTTTATGTAGTGAGCTGTTTGCGATGAAGGAAAATTCTGATGAAATTCTGAGACAACTTCTAGACTGTTGCGATGAATTTGACAAACTTAAACCACGTGATGAGTTAGGTTCTTCACTAATCGAACATATTATCCAAACACAAGACAAAAATAGCCAACCAGAGGAGTATGAGTATGAACCAGAAGGACTGGCTGTCTATGATCTCAAGAATCCATCAATAAGAATGTTAGTTCCTGTATTCTCGTGCTTCATAAACCACAAATCGAGTAAACACATGGCTGATGTTATTCAAACATTCATTGAACTAATGAGGCTGCCCGGTGAATCAGTAGTGTTTGATCTCATACATGCTTCAGTTTTACTGATGTACGAGGAAACAATCGATCTTTTACATCTTCCAAAAAAGAATCGTCCAGACTATCGATGGCATGCGACTACTTTCTTCTACAAAACTCTTCCTCTTATCATCAATCATTTGATCAGTGGAGAAGTTATTACGGTGAAGGAGTTGAAAGTTGGGTTGGAGAAAGCACTAAACGGCTTGACAATGGTAAACGTCAAAGATGAATCTGAAAATAATAAACTGTTTCTTTCAGTTAATGGATGCCGTCGATGTTGACTGGCAGAACGCGTCTTACCTCACTCTTCTCAATTCATTAGAGCCTATCATCGGAAAAGCAGCAGCTAATCCCTTACGACAACGTCGGCGGGAGCACATGAAAACTACTGCAAATCTGGTAATGTTTTCCGATACTGATAACAAACCAATCGAGCATTCGGATGTTGGGAAATTGCAAACCGCGATAAAGGAAGTAACGATTCTCCAATCCGGACAAAAAGAGGATTTTCTCAATTTGTTTTTTAACAAAGTTATCCGTGGTGAATATGATGAATTCGATGCAGTAACTTCTATTTTGACATCGGAAGGAAAACTTCTGGACGTTGGAAAAGCTGTTGCACTGAAAAATAAGTTGGCTCAATCATCATCAATGCTTATTAACGCCGATGAACGAATCCGAGTTTTCGATGAGACATTCATTCTACTTTCTCGAATTATTATTCGGAATCCTGGATTGGTAAATATTCTTACTTCAAAAAAAACTTTGCATTTTGTTTATTTTTAGTCAATAGCTCTGTTTGTCAATGGTGGTCGCGGAAAGACGGATGCAGAGTTCGCTATGTTCTTCAAATGGTCAATGTGGTATGTGAAACGAGTACCGAAGACAAGAAAAGATCAAGAAAAAACAGAAGAAGAACTCGTTTTGTTGAGAGAAGAAGTGGAGATGTTGGTTCAACTATTGAATGCAGAACTTGGAATTGATGAGGAAGAGGAAGAAAAAGAGGAGGAAAAAATGTCAGAAGCCAAAGAAGACTCCGGAAAACAAAATACAAAATCACTAACTGCCGAAAAGAATGAACAACTCGTCACGGGAACATCTGAAGATGTTGATGATGAAGAAATGTCGGAAGAGGAAGACAAGGAGGAGGAAGAAGGAGAACATCAACAGCCACAGGAAAAGTATGATGAGGAAAAGATGGATACTTCAGATGTGTTTTCTGCGCCAGTCAATACATTAGCTTTTCCAATAATTCCTAAAGTTCCAATAGCCGTTGGCGGAACAACAGAGTCTACGAAAACGGACAGCCATGAACCAATGGTTACATGGCGTCAAATTCACTGCCCTTTTCCCAGAATCACGAAAAAGAGAGCTCGGGTTTATCTTGCTCAACTAAAAGGAGGAAGACCATTCTGGCGATCAGATGACCGAAATCTAAACCTTGGTTCAATTCTGGCAGCAATACCCAAAATTGGAGAGCTTCTAGTAGAAGAACATCAAGAGAAAAAGTCGTACAGGGTGGATAGAAAAACAGTTGAAGACCAAATGACGGTGAGTAAATTGAAAAGAAATTCCAGTTATCGCTGAAAAATAAATTTATAATTTCAGAATATCATATATGGAATTGACTCGATGCCTTGTCTGTTTCTCTGCCTTGTTCAATGGGTGGACTGCGAGCCAGATTCAGCTGCTCGAACAGCATTAGCAATTACAATAAAGAATGCTCTTGAGAAACGAATTAGTTCATCGATCGCAGACGACAGGAATCTGTCTAAATGGCGATTTGTCAAATCAACAGTGCTCGAAATGATCAATGAAATCGTTGATAAATCCATCGTTTTCCCTGAAGTCACTTGCAATGCTTTCAGCACAGCTCGAAGATTTTGTCCAGTTGTTCACAGAGACGAGGTAAATAAATCTCGTGAATTCAACAAATAACCAATTATTGTTTCAGATACCAGATCAAGTTAAAACGAAACATGCATGGATTTATATGCGACAGCAACAATGGACAAGTCCTCACGCTCTCAGAATTCTGGAACATTATAACCACGCCAGAGAGTTCAAGAGCTGGTGTCATGTGAGTTGTTGGGACTGTTGCAATTAGTTTTCAATTAATTTTTTTTCAGATGTTCATCAGTAAAACAATTCAAATTCAATGCGGTGAAATAATGAAAAACTCTGTCGACATGATTCTAGCTGTTTGTATGACTGATGATGTCAACATAATAATCAGAATGCAAGAAAGTTTGATGGATCACTGGTTCAGCGAAGACGCTACACTTGCTCAAATAGATGGAAGGTTCGATTCGTTGGCATTGACAGCTGTTATTAGACTGATAGCTAATGTAGGTTAAACATAATTTTCGTAGTTGTACAAATGTTATATCAGGTTATGATGTATGCTGAATTGATTCTCGACCGTCTCTTGAAGAATGGACCTCCGATAGTAGAACCGCTGCCATACGAAGAAATTGAAGCACCAGGATCAGAAGATCCAGAAAGTCGTGAGAAATGGATTTATTTGTATCGAAGTTTGTTGGATCGAACAATTAATCGGTTGTTCAAAATCTTACGAAAAGGTGAGAAGATAGACTTAATTTAGAATTTCGCGTATTTTTCCTTGAGAAATATTATATTAGTTCTTGAAAAAAGTGTGAACATTTTTCAGGTGTTCTCTGTACCGTCACAAACGCCATCATTCGGCTTATCAAAACTATTGCTGGAGCTGATGACTGTGAAGGAAAACGTCTTCTAATCAAACGCATCCCCCCTGAAATGATTTTTCAACTTGCTTATATTGAGCCGGAATCGGTCGACATTTCACTCATGAATGCTTACTGTGATCCTAAGAACAAGGAGCACACTAGAGTCAAGATAATGTTTCTCTGTGCTCAACGACGAAAGAATGTACTATAGTGCTTGTTTCTCGTGTATAATTTTATTTTCTCGTCATGATATGTGAATTTGTGTTGTCAATATTCAATCAGTTTACAATGTTATTCAATTCATCATTTATGTTGTAAAGTATTGAAAAAAGTATCATTGATCTCTAAATCTGCTCTTTTTCCAAATAATTATTGAAATGAATCTTTTCCTTTTTTCAGTTGATAAACAAACAGCTGAAAACCAACAGCAGCTGCACATTGCGGGTCACAAGGCAGTGGATGGGTCAGTCAGGCATCGTTCCTCTGGTTCTGCTTCTCATCCAATTCCCTCTCAACCGTGTACTGCACAAATGGTTGTTGTTGGCCGAATATCTCGAAAGTAATTGTTTGAAACAATATGTATTATAGAAGAATTATGAAAACTCTCTTAAAACGTAGAAACACTGTTTATTCTTCATTTTTTCTTCTGACATTTGATCGTGCCACAAGACAACAAACAACACAAGGAGACCACAAGGCCGCGCGGTGGAGATAGGTATATGCACAATCGATGGTCCGAACGAAATGGTGTTTTTTTCTCTGCGTCTCCTCAATGGTCGTACTGTTTCACGCTAGGTACTCAACGTCTTTGGGAATCAAATGAAAGTCAAAAACAACCGAGATCTTCGTCGCAATACTGAGGAGATAACCACTACTTCTCGATGTTGTGCATTCAACATTTTTCCAAGACAGTACTGACCCTACCAGTTGCTCTGGCGTTGAGCAAGGAACATCGCAGCTTCAGTTTATTCTCTAAAACCAGAGTTATTCCGATGTGGTATTGACAATGGTTTATGTCCAGCAGAGTTTCTGAAAAAAAAGTCATATCTGAAATTTTTGGTGGTCAACATCAACTCACTGAAACGAGTATCCTACATTATTGATTCTGTGATTGATTCTTCACTGTTTTTTTTACATTTGTTCACCGCAGCAACTGAAAATATTACTTTTAAAAAAAGAAAAGAGAATATGAGAAAAAAGAATACTGTTTTTCTAATTGAAGAAAAACTCACTCTTCGCACTGAAAGGTTTATTCAATTCGAGTATAATTTTTTGGAGAAAAATATCTGGTAATACGATTCATGAAAAGCAAACAGTAAACAAATGGCAACTGACGCGGACACCTCAAGAGTTTCTGCGTTCTCTACTCCCCTTGGTTTGGCCGCAGGCAGACCCGAAAGTGCGTTATCGAGACACTGGATGATTTTGAAGAAGAAAAGTTTTTCTGGAATTTTTGAATGGAATCTAATGAATTAACATAAATAATGTAACAGTCGCAGACAGTAAGCCCAGAACTTGAGGAGGAGTCAACGTGGAGCCCAGAAATTGAGAATGAGTCCAGGAGAAGCCAAGAATGAAAGAAGCAGTCCACAAGAAGCTAAGAATCTGAGAATCCAAGAACCCGATGAGCCCAGAATCAGATGAGGGAAAATCAGCGAAGATCCATGAACCCGATGAGCTCAGAACCCGAAGATCAGTGGACGAGAGGATTCCAAGAGTGTTCCTTTTTTTCTAGAGTTTTCCATTTTGAATGTTGAATAACGTGGCCGTCTACAAAACAACTAGATTAGAACACGTAGTACGAATATCGGTTCTATGGAACCTCGATCGTCTACACAACCTCACCATGAAGTGCAAGACAATTGCTTGGAAACGCCATTCAAAAAAGTTCATGTTCACCAAGTTCTCGTAGAAGAGAAATCTTCTAGAAGTATAAAACCCAAAACACCTCCAGTAGTGAGAAACTCATAGCTTCCGAAAAAGCAATTCATCCTTTCACAATAATTATGAAGTTAAAACCTAGTTCTTTGTTTCATTATGAGCAGATGGCGTCAACCCATTATATGTATCACACGTCCCTCGGATACACCTTTCACTAAAGGATCAAGAGCATTGGTGGGTGTGTGTGTGTGCGTTGTCACCTTTGACTATTTTTATCATGTTTCTTATTATTTGTGACGAGAAAGTACTTACTACTTCCATTCACCGTTGCGCCTCTAGAAGCGAATAATAAAACAGAAAAATTAAGATATTATATTTATCAACGAGTGAGAGCTAAACTACCTTGTAATTTCCAGCTCTTGTCAGATTCATCTGCATCCTCTCCGACTAACAAAGTCATTCAAGAATTCATAGAAATGCACGCATACCGTATTCTTCAAAAACGTCAACTGCATATGTCTTCTACTCGACTAAAAATGCGGCCAGTATTCCAACTCTGTTTTCCTGAACCGAAACAAGCATAAGTTTTATTCGTCAGTAGAGAAGTACAACTCACATGTAAATCACAACAACCGAGTGCATTAACGTCTGTGAGTTTACTTTTTCCACTTTGAGAACAGACAAAATACAAATAGAAAACCAAAGAGAAACCATTTTTTACGAGAAAGAGTGATTCAATTCCAAAAGAGTGATTGTTAATCTTGATCAGTGGAACTATTAGTCGGTGTTGAACACATATATGTATTTTTAAATGATATTATTTTTCACAATATTCCTTTTTGAAAACATGCGAATGTGGTGTGATTGAATGTCAGGAAACCCATTCTCGGTAAGTTGGAAATGGACTCATTTTGACTCTTTTCACAAATTTCTCCAAACTGCTCAAAAACCTCTCTTGCTCTCTATAACTCAACTTCACGTTTTTTGGTTTTACTTGCTTTGATAAATATGCACTTTTGAAATAAATAATTTTCATGTCTGATGTTACACCTCTGTGAAATCTTTCGCTGTAGCTGTGAAATGTCCAATTCATAGTCTCTTGAGCTTATAGAGTACAATACATTGCAAAAAATGTATCGTGATCATACGAAAGAAACTTGTGCCAATTTGAGAGCGAGTCAATCATAGTGCTGTTTCGTTTTTTGTTAAATCTATCGCTTCATAGAGTTTCATCGTAAATTGACTTCTATACGATTAAGATAATTTTTGGTTGAAAATGCATTGCGTTGTGGTGCAGGTTTTAAAGGCATCATCGCGCTAATGACACCTTTGGACAATCTCAGAGCTTGATACCACCTGACTCTTCTTTCTACTGATTTACATTAGTTTATTTTTCATTCTTTCACTTCAATTTGTTTTCTGATTCCTATCCATGTTCCCACCTTGTATTCTGTTGAGCTTGGGTAAAGTGCGAGATACACATATTTTGCTCTTTCCGTTTTGTCGTGCGTAGCATTCTGATGACAAATCTTCTGTTGCCAGGGGATAATCCAAGCATGATATCCCGCACCTCCATTACCTTTTTCACATCCTCGCTTCTAACACTATTAAGACAAAAGTGTATGTTACTCTGCTAGCAACTCTCGCGTTCATGGGAAACCTATGTATCGAGACGCGAGTTCTGAACTTTTATATTTTTTATTGGTCTTTCACTCTTTCATGTTTAAATTTGAAGAGTTTCAGGTTCTATTCGTCCGTATGCCACCAAAAAGGAACAACGGTCACGTTGTCAAGAAGGAACTAGAACTTCCAACAACTCCAGTTAACAATTATCCTCAAACGTCAGTTCAAATCTCAGCTCGAATTCCTAAGCAACTTAATCCACCACAACGTATTTCTCCAAACAAAGCGCCGGTCACTGTTCACAAGAATGTGCAATCTCAAAGAGGTCGTCGAGTCCCTTCTCACTACCAATTGAAAGAAGGTGATCCTCTCCAAGCCGACGTTGAAGAGTACGAAGGATTCTGGGATGCCGTGCAGGGGCTGCTGGATATCTCAAAGCCAAACCAATCGAACAGTAATGCTCAAAAATAAATATGAATTGGTCACAATGTTGCTCTCTCTCAACTTCAATTGATAATCATAGATCACATGTTCTCTTTCTTGGTAGTTTCCCGCTTTTGCCACGTTTGATCTCCAACAAAAGTTCTCCGATAGTTTTTCCGACGCCAAGTTTGAGCGGTTGAACTTTTTCATATTCATACTGTTTTTCTTTCTTCCCACAATCGGTTTGCTTAATCTATTCTAATAAAATTTGGAACCCAAACTACAAAGACTTTTAGGTTGCTGAGGCTATCACGTCATACTCCGAGGGTTTTTGTGTTTTGTCCAATCCTAAATTCTTGATACAAAGGTGTAATAATAGTAGAAACAGAGGCAGCTATTCCTCAAAACGTTCAAGGGGGAGGAGCCATCTGCCACTTGCCGGGAGTGTGTAACATTTGCTGTGTATGCATATACACTTAATTTGACGACAGATAATCGCAGCCTTTAGTTGAAGTTTCTCATGTAAAATTTTATTTCAGACACCCCAACTGTTCTTAAATACATTTTGAAAAGTTATTATTATCTGAATAGATGACGTCATACATTAAATACTCATGATATCTGCTGTGAAAGATTTTAGGCCAGAGGTTTTGTTGTTATAATTTCACCTAACAGAAGGGTAGTGATATTTATATTTATCTAGTGTGTCTTGCATCTACTCATATGCTTCATTCAATTGATTTTCTTCTGTTTTCACGTATTCTTCTCAGCAGTCAGATTGAGTGATGAGGCAGCACACATTTTCAAAACTCCGACAACACATTTAGAATGATAACCTTTTATCTGATATCACTATGATTATGTTGAATGCATTTTTATAACATTTTATCAGTTTTTCTCTGTATTTTACTCAAAAAGTCGTGTTACTCATAATAAAATGCGTCTCTGATTCCTTGCTGATCATATGAAAACCATATCCCCCGGGAGGATTTCCATGATGTCACGGATAGGTATTACGTCATTTTAGTAACTCTCGATCGGACCGAATGCCCACCTGCATGCTAGTTTCTGCTCCTCGCCCTTCACAGGTGTGACCTCTGCTCACTGTAGTCATATCTTGTTGCGCAACAGACATCTTCTGTTTCTCTGTTTTGGATGAGTACACTCGGTATGAGAAAGGAATTCAGAGTATCAAAATGTTCAGGCAGCTTGTAAAAGCGTGAATGCGGCCACTAACTTTTGTACTGGTAATTCTTTTTTTGTGTTATGCTTGATAATGCGGACTCGAAGTTTTAATTTTGTACATCTTTAGTTTGTTAGGTTTGTTTATGGGTATTATTCAATAAACAGAAGAGTCATTTTCGAGTTATCTGACACCTTTGGGGCGCAACTTGTTGCCGCTTGCGGTCGTCACGTTTATTGCCCCCCCTAGTTGCTCGTAATATATCTCTTTGTTATTCGGGCGCACATCTGTTAAATCACACTCGTTTAGGTGAAGATATTCGTTTTTCTAATGATTCTCTTGTTGTTCTTATGGCGACTTTTTCATTTGAGTTTCGTTCCGTTCTTATCTAGAAAAGGTTCATTTTTCAACAAGTATATGAATATGAAGTGGACGGATGGAAGTCATGGATACCAGGTTGCATACGTTGCTCTCGGCAGACAGAGGAAAAACAGAATTCGATCGATTCCGATGCGGGAGGATGCAAGAGGTGAGATTTTTAACGTTTAACTGTAACCAATTCTAACACACGAAACTTGCACAATCACCGATTGACAATCATTTTCATAGCAGGTCGAGGTTATTAACGTTTGAAGTTTTTTTTTTCTATAATGTAAGAATAGAACAAAAAATCCTCGATGTTCAGGAAAATACCACAACAAATGCCAACATCATTGTCACCTTAACCCATGAACGTATTAAACAAACATCAAAAGGTGAGTCTTACTATCATGTTCTTGTAAATTCATTTTTATGTATTATTATTTGCAACCAGTAATGTACTCAACGTCAATATCTCCCGTGGATATGCTTGAATTGCTAACCGAAAAACTTGGGCTGAACTATTAGACGCTGTCGTTCGGTTTCATGCAATCAACTTCAGGAGAAGAGAACATTCTGCTTTAACTGGAAACCATTCTTTGCTTGGAAACTTTTTTTTTGAGCCCAGTCGGTTTCTCTGAGATACGTGATAGACTGCATGTACTCAACAAACAAAAACATGACATAATAAATAGTCTGTTGCGCGACGTAACCCTTAACATTCTTGGCCTTCTCGTTAGCAACATTATGGAGATGCTACTTGAAGTCCAACAAATTCAAGACTATCCTATGTTTCTCAGATTCACCAACGTTTTTGAATGGTGCAGAACATCAGCTTTGACAAACTCAGGACAATCGATTAGAAGTAGCAGTTAATAAACACAAGATTTTGAAAGTACACCAGAGAAGATGATGACAGACAAGTGGAAGTGGAAGACGATGGAGATGAGAGCGAAGACTATTCTGCATTTTGGGAGCAGGTCAAAGGTTTGCCTTTGTTGGGAATAGTTCCAGTTGAAAAAGTTTGATGATGGTTGATTTCTTTTACTTACTTTCCAGCTGAGGCTGACGCGCCGTCGGCGCGGCTATGGGACTCCACCTAAAAACATTTTCGATGATAATTTGCTTATTTTCGAAAATGATAATAAAATGAGGACATTGGGTCGAATGGATAGACTCACCATGAGTTCTATATATCAGCATGATTCATTCACTAGAAAGAAAGCAGTAGAATACACTGTCATTCATCTGCGAAATACCTCATTTCGATTTACCGTATTCCATAATGTTGCCACCAAATTAGTCTAGTAATTCTAAAATGTTTCCCTTTCTTGCTAATATTCGATATTCGAAATTGTTTGTTTGTCTCACTTGTTTTTAATTTTATATGTGATTTTCCATTATTCTTCATTCTAACCTAAACATATAATTTCATAATTTGCACGACTTTCTCACCTCCCATCTGTGCCTTTTTGAACAAAATTGTCTCATGAAGGTGCCGCTCATTTGATACCTGATACGGTCGAAAATACCGATTCTTACTATGTTTTGTTGTCATGTCTTTCTCATGTTGTTCAGTTTATTTTCTCATAGTGATCAGTATTCATGTTCCTTATCTCCTCAAACGCGGTAAAGTGTGAATTTAATAAAACCCAAATATTAGTAAGCAGTCATCTCGAAAGACCGATCATTTTTGGGAATAACATCTGCTTTATTGCTTCCAAAACTTTCAATCTACCTGCCGGATGAATAGCCATTGTTCTTTTGGAAAACTCAACCACTCTGTTGTTTTCAATCGTTGAAAGCCATACAGTAACACTCATATTAGACCATGAGTCATCAGAGCCATCGACATCTCGAATGTTCCACAACCCTCTCTCTCATACTATCTCGTTGTTCTCTAACACGAACAATCTGCATATTCGTTTCGGTTTCTTTATCACTTTCCCATTCCCTCCTCCCTCATATTTTATTTTCCGATTTCCTCCCATTTCTTACATTTTCGTCGAAGGCTGCCGCACAGAACTACAAAAAATACGGTCTCGATCAATTTCGATGGTTTTCTTTTTTATTTTCAAAGCTACATTCGCTCTTTCTGGCCGTGTGCTGTTTTCGTTTTTCTTTTAATATCATTGTCTTGGCCTCTGACCTTCAATCTAATTCTTTTCATTTCCAGGATCAGTCTTCTCACCAAATCAATCAAAACAACTTCTTCAACTCTTTTTCAAGAGAACAACTCTGTCAGGATGAACACCGCTAGACCGTTAGTTTCTCTCTGACATTTCAAACACTAGTAAAAATTCAAAGAATGATTATCTCTTTTGGTTTATTCCAAAAATGTCATCCACATTACTAATTATGCGGTTTTAGACAATTATCACAGCCAAACTACAGACATCTCACCCAGTTCCCGGAAACCCATGCTCGCACATTCGTATGTTTTACAATAGTTTCTGTAGTACAACTGTTGTTTTCAGATTTATCACATGCATTGGAAAGCACTCAAGAGCAGGGAATCTGGAAACGGTGAGGCGTCATTGAGAAATCTTCAAAAAGCTGAAGAGAAGATAGCTGCGACAAGTTGGCTAAGTGAAGAAGAGAATCAGGATTTAATCGTAAATAGGACTCAATAATACGGTAATCAACAAGTGTGTTTTCAGCGTCTCAGAAGTGCTATCTGCGGAGAATGGGGAGATGTTCGCGAAGCAGGGGGATTGTGGGACAAAATTCTTGAGGTATGAGTTCATTAAAAATATAAGCGTATTTTTCGATTTCAGAAACGGGACCATTATGAAAATTGCTGGCTGCAATACATGAGCAGAACGAACGTAAGTTATCTTTGCAAAGATATTGTACCAGATCAAATTTTTCAGAGAGAAGACATGCGATACAAATCAAACAAAACATTCTCCGAATACTTGGAAAAGGTTGAAAGATATCTTGAAAGAGTAAGCATTCTGAGTTAACGTATTAGAGAAAGTTTTATAATTCAGGTCAAAACCAATGATAGCTTTACGCTGGAACCCAAAGAACTTGCGATTTTCCTCACGGTATGTAAAATGTTCGAAAAAGTCACGCACATATCTCATTACAGGATCAAGAAATTCAAGAGGTTCAATCAAGACCACCGCCAAGTCTTCACATTCCAGGAACTTTTTTCCCTAGCGCTGGGCAGGTGAGTTCGTTATTCTAAGTATAAGATAATACGAACTTTTATTCAGCCCTCTGTGCCGGTGCCGTACCATGCGACGTACCACGTGCCAGTCAGAATGGTTCCTACTCCAAACAATGTTCCACCAGGATATCATCAGTATTATTCGGGGATAGATGTGTTCCCAAATGGAAGTCGTCCTATTCCTCAAAACTATGTTGGCAATCAAATGCATCACCACAATCGCGTTGAGGTGAGTGTTTTCAATGGTCATAATCTTTCGGTGTTCAGAAACTAAAACATAATTAAACATAGGATCTCAATGATAACTATCCATAATAAACAAATTTCAGAACGTTTCTGCGCCACCAACCCTAGTAGTTCAACCATCATCTTCGACAGAAATCGATGCTTACAACAAAGAGACTGATGTCCGAAATAGCATGAGAAATTTATCGATTGTCGATCAAACCAACATTTCTTCGATGGAATATGAACCACCTTCCTCTAGTGGCGGACAACACATTGCTCTTCACAGCCCGGTTGCAGTGGTGAGTAACCCGAGTCTGGCGTTTTGAATTCAATGAAAGCAACAAATTGTATCATTATTTCAAAATCTATAGCTTCAGTTTGCAAATCAACCGATATTTTCAGAACTTTTCTGCACCACCTGCTCAAGATGTTCAAAAGTCGGAAACTTGCGATGACTCCGTTTGTGAACAAGAAAAAGAAGACTGTCACATTGGACAATCAGAAGTACGTTACTTGGTTATAAATAATTTTGGCGAAATTCTACGAAAAAACGTTTCAGTAGATGGAAAACAGTTTTCTAATATAAAACTATTTTCAGAATCGTCCTGCACCATCTGCTCAAAATTTTCAAAAGTCGACCGGACAATCCGAGGTACGTGTCTGGGATATTAATGTTGTTGGCCAAATAATACCAAAAAAAGACTCCAGTAGATGGAAAATAATTGCCTAATATGAAAAAAGTTTCAGAATCGTCCTACTTCAACTCTCCAAACCGATTCTTTATTGGAGAAGCAGATGCCGTCTACACCCATCCGAGCTATCGTCCAATCGTCGAATCAAGCGCGTTCAAGAGCGTCCAATCGGAGGTCACCGTATTTAGGTGGATATAAAAAGTATATAAACCGACCAAAATTGGATACAAGTCTAGTTTCCACTGTGTCGGAAAATAAAGGAGATGTAAGTTTTGAGCACTTTTCAAAAATCTTTGTCTTTATTTTCAGACACCAATCGGTCATGCACAGAATGTCGCATTGACTCTTCTCACCGATTGGAGAAAGAGCCCGGAGAGGACGTCTCGAGCAAACAAAGGGCACGATATTGCAGCTCTTCTTCATGAATATCTGACAGTGAGTGACTGGAATATCCGGACAAAAAGCTTTTTTTCGTTTCAAACTCACCATCTGCTAAATGGTTTTTTTTCAGTGGGTTGTTGGATTAGTCCGTTTCGAAAAAACGGAGACAGAAGACATTCTTCGTTTTGAGGAATCAACAGTCCAACTTCTACAAATATATAAAGATAGTGGAGTGGACATTTTGGCCGACTTCGCCAAGAGAAATGAGACGGTCTGATAAAATGACCCAGATTATTTTTGAGTTCAACTTATCATTGCATTTTCTGGCGTTCTCCACTCCTTTTTGTCCAATTTCTAAAAAATATTGAGTCCCCTCAAAACTGTTGTATTTAATTTTCTCATCATTCAAAGTTTTTCTATTGGAAAAAACTGGTGCAACTAATTTGTATTCATCTCTTTCTCTCGCCAAAATACCCCATAATTTAGTGTTTCACTCCAACTTGGTTTACATGTTCTCCGCTCTTATTCTGTTATTTGTAATGTTTCACTGTCAATTATTTACAACTTCTATAACATATTCTGTTGTCAAATGTTTTTCAATAAAAAAAGTTTACTGTATCAAATCATCGTAGTTCTAGCTCTTTCTTTGTGGAATATGCCCCTCACGAGGTGAAATAGCAAAAGACATTGACAGGAGCAAAGAGAAATATAATGACTTGAACTGGGATGAATGGAACTAGGTTAGTTTTTTCAGAATCTTTCTCTGAAGTTGGACAGCGGCTGCCTTGCTCATCGGAAGCTTTCTCGGTTGGCAAACTTCACACAGGTAGTTCGAGACGTCACTTTTTTCTGTCAGACCCATACACGCCATGTGTTGCCACGTCTTGCAAGAATCACACTCGATTGTGTTGCCATATTCGTGCGACATACAACAGTGACAACGTATTTCCCATGACGATTTGGCGGGGTCTTCGTCTTCGCCGGAAACTTCGTCGGAGTCGTCGACGGAGGTATCGGTGGGTGTCTTACAAGATGACGATGGTGGTGGTGGGGGAGTCTGTAAATAGACTGATTCGAGTTGAGATTTATGTAATCAGATTCTGAAAGTCAGCATGTGAACATCCATTCAACAATAGTAATAAAACAGATACAGTACCGTCCAAAAGGTTGTAAACTTTGGCCGTTTTAGTTGAAATTGGTCAACTTTGAGAGCGTGACATGGTAATACCGATTGTCCCATTAAGTAGATTTTTAATGAAATATACAGAACTAAGGTAGAGCTCCATTTTTGTAGTTGACAACTTTTTTGTATAGACACTCCCTAGCAAGATACGTATCGACAAAGTAATTTCTTTCTCAAATTGACCAATTTCAGTAGAAAATAGTAGAATTTTTGAGTTGTTGTCTCAAGATAACCACAACTTGTTAGGCAGTGTCCGTACAAAAAAGTGGTCAACTACAAAAATGAAGCTTTACCTTTGTTCTGTGTATTTCATCAAAAAACTTACAACATTAAAATCCTGAAGATTTTTTATATTTGCAGTTAGTTTTTCATTCTTGATTTCCGCTAGTTTTTTTCCAAAATCTGCAAAAAATTGATCGCCAGCTTTGAAGTTGATAATTTTTTTGTCATTGAAAATGTATTTAATCCTCATTGTTTTTATTCTGAAACAAAATATTTATTGAACCAGTTACAGTATAAACAAACTCACTCTACCATAACGTCTTTGTGAGTCAATAAGTTTTGGTCCCTTCCAGAAGATGAAAGATCACTTCTGAGATTCAAGAGAATAACAAAATTTTTTGCTTCTGGCATGACAGAGTCCAATCGTCTAAGCCTAAAATATTAACTATTGGATTGAAGAAAAACAGCTATTTGTTTTGAAATTGAGATTCAGTACTGAATTCTGATCACTCGCTTTTCATAAAAATATTCAGGATCGAAAGGTTCAAATTGTATCCTCTGTGCTCTCCATGCTTTAAAATCGCACAGCAGCATATTGAAATCCAACTTTTTATAAATGTTGGGAGGGTATGTAGAAAGAAATTCAATTATGTCGTCGAACTGAAAAATTTGAAAAAAATAATTTTTATTACTTTGCAATTAGCTCTCACACTTGGTTGGCCGACTTGCCAGTCCTTGTTTTTTGAATGAAACTCGTCTATATTTCTTTGGTTATTCAACTTCACACAGCCGAACTGTTCCAGGCTAAAAAATTAACAGGTATTCACTTTTATTATAAGAAAGATACATACCGATTCTGTAACTCTACTGAAATTGTTAATTTGTAGACATAAAGCATCTTTACATGGCTTCGAACTTCATCATGGGTGACTTCTTTGTTTAGTAAATGTACAGAGTGTCTGAAAAGTTTACCAAAAAAACATTTTTCACTGAAAATGATTGGTAAAGATTGAAAATGTTTTACCTGTTGATTAGATAGACGCATATTGCAAGTAGATCTGTTGAATTGTCACTTTTAAATATATCTCTAATATCTTGCTCGAGAGAATTGAAACCACTTGCTGTTATTGATTTTTGCACTACGTTTTTGATCAAAATTCGAAAATTTTCTCTCGTCCACTTTAAATCCAATGTACATGTCATTTTCTGAAAATTTCAAACGGATCACAGTAAAAATTCAACAAAAATGTGTTTTTCCTCTGAGAAAAACAAGTTTCTCAATGGAAAATAAAAAAATAAAGCAATATTGGCAGAAATGTTATTTCTTCTTTTACGTCTGCGTACTCTTCCGTGTACTCTTTGTTCGCAAGAGAGCACGTTTGCATTGTCTCTCATAGGAAAGAGAATCATCAAGATGAAATTTATTCAGATTAACAAATAAGCAGTGTAAATTAATAAAAGAAAAAATGAATGACTAAAACGTTTAAAAACTGGTTGCGAATTCGAAAGAAAACGAAAATTGGACAAGATTTTGTGAGCTTACTGATTCCCTCCGCGTAAACCATCAATTCGTGATTATTTGAAAAAGAAACATGTTTTTTTAATATTACCTTTTTAATTGGATTCTTTCCTATTCAGATGTCGTTGAAGACAAACTAAATGTTTGAAATTAAAGAGAAAAAGGTTGGACTAAAACGATGAATGAAAGAGAGTTTTCCAGCCTGATGGCAACATTTTGATGTGGGTTTTTTTCGCAACACATGAACAAGCGTTGTCATACAAAAAACCTTGTTTTGTGATATCTCTCCGCCCTGGAGTAGCATAATTTTGTATTTATCTAAATAAGAAACGTGAACATCTGTGTCGTGACAATAATAGCCCCAGCTATATTGCCACAACTGGTACAATCTAACTCGTAGATTATTTCCACGTAATTAATAAAATATACAACGGTGAACTTATTGTCACTCTCAAAGGTTAATTACCTAGCCTACTAACCACGTGAAACGAACTCAATACACTTATCAAGATGACATTTGCCACGTTTCAATGTCAACATAAGCTATCGAATCGCTACCAATCAGTATCGGAAGTCAATCGTCTTCACACCGGCTACTGGATCTCTTCTCATACTGCTCACATCGACAAGTCATATGCGATCACCAACGCCAAGGATACAACATCGTTGACAATCCATGAAGAGATTCCTCTTACTCAGGTGACTCTTCCATTGAGAGTACTTTAATAAACCGTTTGTATAATTCTGTGTTGGTTAACTTTCTAAGTTCACACTCTCTCACTCATTGCGGTCGGTTCGGGGATCACCTGCCCAATAACCGTCGCAACATGGTGCATCGACCAGAGTTACTCGAACTTTGGTGGAGTGAGAGAATGCAGAGCTCGAAAGTTATTCAACTAGGATTACGTTAATCGAACGCAAAATCGGTATAGTAGATCCTGGTAGATGACTTCTGATCTCCTTACTCGAAGGAAAACTTTCTCTTATCGTAGGGATTCTAAATCTGTCGTAGAGTTTGCAAACTCTTATTCGAAGAGTGCATCATAGTGAACAAAATCGTTGTTCACCAAGTGTCTGTATGGGTTCGGGTGGGATCCGAACGAGTGGCAACATACAGTTCACTGGTAGGACGTCATATCGTTGACATTATTCCCAGCGAGACTAGAGAAGTTTCTAAATCGTGAAACAGACCTCATTCATGAACCACCACTAAAATCTATTGGTCATTCTCACATAGCACCGTCTCGTTCCTACTACTTGTGAATTATCGTATTCATCCAGTCAATGATGGCAGTGAATCTGATCGTAGAGGTTCTCCGTCGCTAAGAGCACAATCGGTGCCTAACGTCAAAGTCAAGAAAGCACACTGGTGCTCATCGAAAGACATTTTTATGACAAACCAGACAAGGTGTGGTGATGAAAAATGTCAGATCGGAAACAAATAGCGTGGTCCGGATTCTGGAGATTCGCCGGAAATCTCATATCGGTAGCCAAAGAATCACCACCACCGACATACCGCATCTTGAGGATGGTCTATCTCCCGTCGTATCGTTGATGCCGCGAAAGGGCCCAAAGTAACGGGATCATCGAAAAGACGAGGTTACAGATCAGGAACTTTGCAACTGACAGGAAGTCGACTGGCCACCTTCCGCAAATGTTCTCCAACGAGGACCTCAAAACGTCTACCTGATGTGAAACGCCACAAGGAAAAGAAGGTGACGAGAATCTACTCAAAGAAAAGGAATCTAATCCGCGTCGACGGCTACAAAGCGTATATGATTCAAACCGAAAACTGCAAATTGTGACAAACCGTGTCATCTAAATTTCGCATCACAAGTCGTGTCATCTCAACGTCACATAATGCCAATGGAGCGCTCGGCTCCTTACCTGACACCTAAGAAATCTGTGGATTCCGGAATCGCACGGAGAGATAAGGTCACGCAAAGCTTATTTCTATATCTACAAAGGTCAGGAAACCAAGGCATGGAAATTGGAATTTAAAAAAAAAGAAGATTAGGAGGAACGGTATCAGTCTAAACCGTTTCATCGACTACGAAGACAACTCTATCTTGAAACCTATCAACCATGACTCGAAAGAAGAAAAAGAAGAAGGGAGAGAACAATCCTCGAGATGATATGAACCCCATCAAATCTTCAACCACTTCGAATTCGACGAAGAAAAGTGAGAACAAGATAACCGTTGATGAGCTGCCGCCCCAACGTCATTCCACGGCACCCCACAAAACTTCCTCGAGATTCTCACAGTGCCTATCGAATTGGCCGACGCATTATCGAGACGTGATGGCACTATGGAGAATCCACTAAAGCTGCTGGTTTATTCGAACATCATGATGAAACAATCCATTGCGACAATGGCGACAATGAGACCCCAACTGAAGTCGATGGTTCCTAGTCGAGGAACAGCTGTCAACACTGCACCACAGTTAGTTGTACTGCAGCAAACATCAACTAGTCAGGCAATGAAACGCATAAATTAGAAGACACCACAGCCTACTATGGAAGGAGGGCAAGTCGTGCTCCGAAATAACGAACGATATCGAGTCAACTCTCAAAAATCTACCACGTCGTTCTCACTGGAGAATTCGTCTCCTATTTTCACTTCAAACATGATGAAATCGATCACCGACATTATCCCCTCATTTGACGGAAACAAGGAAGAGTATGGAATGTTCATGCAGATGTTCAATCGGTTCGTTTATGACAATCCAGAAATTCCGATTACAATGAATCATGTACTCTTGTTGAAACTTCTAACCGGTGAAGCAAAGTCAATGATGCGCTCCGTAAGTATCTCAAAGAAAGATTATGAAGTTCTGAGATGTAACCTGGAGCGTCAATACAATCAGGAGAAGAAAAACACAAGAAGAGTGATTCTGTGGATGAACTTGTAGGAATCGCCTACAGAACCATTGTTGACAAACGAGCACTGGAGCAAGCAAGAAAGATGAAGAGAGGCAGGATTACAACCAACGAAGTGTATGATGATAGGTATCCATCAACTTCACAATCCTTTCGCACCTCTTCCCACCTCCCATCAGACTCGAATAAAGGCAAGATGACAGTCGGTCATAATACAGCACTCGTTTCGTCGAGTGACAGCTATTTTCCTCTGATTAATCAGAGGTAGTCAGCAACGAACTTCCGTTACGCAACCACTACGGAAGTTCTTTTCCCAGCCCCCCAGTGTCGTGACAATAATAGCCCCAGCTATATTGCCACAACTGGTACAATCTAACTCGTAGATTATTTCCACGTAATTAATAAAATATACAACGGTGAACTTATTGTCACTCTCAAAGGTTAATTACCTAGCCTACTAACCACGTGAAACGAACTCAATACACTTATCAAGATGACATTTGCCACGTTTCAATGTCAACATAAGCTATCGAATCGCTACCAATCAGTATCGGAAGTCAATCGTCTTCACACCGGCTACTGGATCTCTTCTCATACTGCTCACATCGACAAGTCATATGCGATCACCAACGCCAAGGATACAACATCGTTGACAATCCATGAAGAGATTCCTCTTACTCAGGTGACTCTCCCATTGAGAGTACTTTAATAAACCGTTTGTATAATTCTGTGTTGGTTAACTTTCTAAGTTCACACTCTCTCACTCATTGCGGTCGGTTCGGGGATCACCTGCCCAATAACCGTCGCAACAATCTGATATACTTCTTTGTCCACGTTCAGGAGTTCCCATCACTCCACCCAAAGTACTGAGTTCCAGATTCGAAAAACAACTTTTTCAGGTTTGAGAACATCCAGAACGCAAATCTTAGTCCGCACAAAAGAACGCAAATCTTAGTCCGCTGTGATGTGCTATTTCATGTTTTTTCAAAACGTGTGGTATGTAACGATGAAGTTTCTCATTCCGATAAATGCTTTCCATCTATGAGTGCTGAAAGAGAAGAACTTTTCAGTCAGATCCAAGTTTCTTGTTTCAAATCTTTTGAATCGAAATGTAGATGCGTTGAAACAAGGAAACCTTTGTTTGAATACAGCAGCGACTTCCTATTGAATGACATAGTTTCTGGACCAGAAACGAATGAAAACGAAATAACGTTCCAAAAACGCAAAAAGTTGCGTGTAAATCAAAACTCCGTTATCGACGGAAAAACACCGAGAAGTAAAACTTTGAAACTGGGACAAGTATTAGGTTGAGTCATAAGTTTCTTTTATTTTTGAGATGATTTTTGACACGCAATTTCTCGAAAGCTAATAAGACACATAATGAGAAATATGATTGGTCAGTACTTATAACTCAATGTGATTCTACCTGTGACTTGACGTCCACCACCTGCTCAATCACAATCGTAGACAAGTCAAAATACTTGAGGAACCCTTTTTTTGGTACGATTTTTCGACTCCATTTTTTTCTTCTAAAATGTTGGCGAGAATGTGTGAGTTATTCGGAATTGAAACAAGCAGAAACAATGATGTATAAAAAACTAAAAAAGATATTTGAACTAAACAACGATGGTTTAATGCGAGTCTTTGAAGAAAGGTGAGCATAAACAATTTAGAGAAGAGCGAGTATTTTCGATTTTTCTTTTAAGCTAGAAAAGGAAATCAGTGGAAATGTTTGTTATTGAGTAGAGTAGGCATTGATGTTTTCAAATTCACTTTGTTTCGGATATTCACACCATTTGTCTTTTTCCGCAAGAAGCCTGAAGTCAACATCATCAAATTCACGTGATTTTTGAGTTTGATGAAGCCTACTGCTCGTAATTCTGAATTAATTCACTAGATCTTTTGCACAATGTTTGAACAATGTATTTTTGAACAATGTTCTACTGTTGATTATTTCTAACAAAACAATTCATACTTGTTTGGGTGCGTTGAAAAGAGACCTAGACTTCACTCAGGTCTACTTCACTAATATTCTCAAAAGTATGAGAATCTTAACAATTACATCAACCAAGTTTTATCACTTATTCGAATGACTTTGGTATACAGTATTTTTTGCAGAACTTGCTTATGTTACTGTCTAGCCTTTACTAATAGTTTGATATAAATGCTTTCTCCAATATTTTAGTAATCGACTTAAACCCATGAAAACATTGTTTTCTCATACCTGTATGTCGTCAGATCATAAATTCTTTGTCTTGGAGAGCTTTGGCCAAAACTAAACTGTTATAACAAGAAAGGTCTTTCTTTATAAATACCACTCTTTTCCTCATGAAAATTTCAGATTTTTGATATAAATCCGACCAGAATCGAAAACCTTTTCAAAATATGAATTTGATTGGAGACAGAAAAAACTGTCGTTTTCACGAGTGGATTGTCTGTACCACTGAGAAAGTCATCATAATGCAAAGAGGTTTGGGTCGATAATCAATCACAGTACCTACCGTGAGTCAAAATTCAACCCCAAAAAAGGAAGAAACTTGTGACTCAACCTAATACTTGAGTAGGTCTACCGAACAAAAAAACTCAAAACAAAACAATAACCGGCAAACTTTAAAACTGCAGAAAATTATGAACCAACCTAACACCTTCAAAATGGCTTCAAACCAGGTGCAGTAAAAAATATGGACAGGAAATGTTTGGTTAACAAAGACGTCGAGCAAACTTTTCACACAAACTACCTAACCAAATGAAATAGAACTGAAATTTACTAAATTTTATTTTCAGTTTTCTTAATTATCGTTTTTCAGGAATTCATCAATTCCTTCTCCGTAAACATCTGACGATTCCACTTCTTTCTTAAAAAAAACTATTTTTCACATCCAGTATTACACTTTTTACACATGTATCCCACTTTCATATAATAACATTTCTTTCGTCTCTATTTCTCTCATTCCACAACACACACGCTTCTGTCTCTCACTTCTCCATGTTATAACTTTTGCTGTTTTACTCTCTTGTTCGTTGAAATGAATCCAGTAGCGTGTTAGCTCTGCTTACATTGTGTGTCTGTCTCGTCTTTCATGAAAAAAAAAACACTGCAACAGCAGGTAGTGTCCACTCTTTCATCGCAAAAAAGAGACATTTTCTCGTAGTCGGCGAAATAGATATGAATAGACAACGAGAAAAACGAGATTCATCCTTCCCTGTCCGATTTCCAAAGCGGAAACTAACGACGCATTTTCAAGGTCTTTTTGCGCCTCCCAATTTCTTGTTGCGCATTGGGACAGGGCAATCAAATTTCCTTTTTTTCTCTGATCCATGCTAGAGAAAATAACGAATTCTCGGTGGTATCGAAGAGAACATTCATTGGAATTGACGTAAGTTAAAAAATGTTTAACTCAAAAGACATCCAACTACCTACTGAATGAAAAAAAACAATTTTAAATGAAGAAAGCATGCATCATTAAATGTTTTTAGAACAAACCAAGTGGATTTGTTTAAGATCTTGTGTCTCTGGCTCAGTAGAGCCAATCGATCCGAAAATTTTGCATGTTACTAAATCGACCACGTAGAATCGACTGATAATGTTTATTTTTCACCAAAACACATAATTTGCTTGAAAAGTAGGAGAATTGACCGACTTTGTGTAAACTGACTGAATCTCTATTATGATCGTGGATGATTTGTAGTTATTGTCGTTTCTCATGATGATGAAATGAAGGATAATATTTAGAAAAAACACCAAAGCCCTGGACAAAATTAGAACCAAATTCTAGTTTTTTTCCAGGTTAGTTGTCACCTAGGAAGGAGTTTGGAAGTACCAGTAGAACTGGACAGAGGATGTTATTTACAGATGCATCAATAAAGAACTGAATTAGTTTTTCAATATTTACATTGTGTAATACTCAAAAATACCTAACCCAAAACAGTATTAAAGTTCAAAATTAGAACCCTCGTCATCCGTGATACTGGTCATCAGACTTATGAGATTTTTGATTTGGCGCATCAGTTTAATGACTCTCTGTACTCCGTTCTGAAATGAAAAGACAGTAGATCATTTTTTTGCAGAAAGTCGCACCTCAGTATTAGGTTCCATTCCTACATCTAACAGCTGTTCTAAGTCATCTAGAATAGCGGAAAGCGCAGTTTGGTAAGGAATGCGATTAATCTCCGGCTGCAACTCCTGAACGTTATCTTGTACTAAACGTATTTTAAAATAAGGTTTTTGAACATACCCATGTACGATCGATTTGAAGAGTAGAGAAGTTCATGTGCAGCCGGATGAAGAAGGGCTAAAAACGTTAGTTAAAAGGTTTTCATTAATTTTGAATAATTTTTTCCGTTACGTTTTTCTCTCCCAAACTATAAGGTGCGATTAACATTGTGTTTGGGTAACCTACCATAGTGCTCATCTTTTACATTTCGAATAGATTTTTTACGTTTCACAGTGGTTTTTAAGCGATTGTTGTTCATAAAGTCTAATTTGGGCTTTTACAAAAAACCACAAATGCGTGTGAGTTTGAGAATTGATAAAACTTAGAAGAAAAGTCAAAGACAACTTCAATAACCCTTTCATAGAAGATTGGAACACGTTTGACATTTTGCACAGAGTTTTCAGCTCTAAAAGAAGGGTCAGATTCGAAGGAACTTTTATTTCATCCTTTATGAACAGTTCCCAAACTTTTCATCCCAAAATGTCTCTACTACAAGCTCAGTCGGAAAAGAAAAGAAACTAAATTTGTAAGATTTTGGGAACTTTAAAGAAAGCTGGATCGAAATGTTTAACACAAGACAAACTTTGAAAGTTTATAATTCGGAGAAAACAGTCGAGTTCGTTTCAATACAATGTTTTTTCAAAGTTGCGTTTTTCTTGCAAAGATGCGTTTTCGGAAAAAAATGACAGGACACGCATAGGTTGAACATAGTATTAGTACTTAGTGAATTCACAATCACGTTTAGATAAAAAGTTAACAAAGCTGGGAAAATATTCGGATACAACGAGAAAACGCTTGTAACATTTCTGGCTGGAAAGTAAAAAACAAAACTTCTGTTCACAGGGTTCACATACAAAACAACTACCAAAGTTTGAATCTGGTAGATCAAAAAAATCTATGGGAAACACATTTTGAAAGAAACTTACATGATACTGTGGTGGCAGATTCACTTTGATAGGAATCAACGGATGCAGTGTGTACCCCGGGCGGTTGGCCGCAATTTCTAACTGTGAAATGTAGCAGGACAGACACGCAGGTGACTTATCAGTCATCGTTTTGAACACTTTAAGTCAAATCTGAAACATAAAAGACTAAACAAAAAAAACCAGAAGAGTTGAGTAAAGCTGTTCAATAGTAATGATGATTGAAAATGGAAGCGTTGAAAATTGTTTAGGCCCGAAAAAATATACTGTGTGATTTATATATAAAAATACAGGTACATATGTTTGATTATAGCAGGTCGAGTTCAAAACAATGAGAAAAATCAAAGCAGAAAGAACAAATTTAAAATGGAAGGCCAAACTTGAAATCTGTTCATGTCGTGGTTACGAATGTGAACCCAGACTATCTCAGGTGATTAAAAATTCTTCAAGAGTAATACTCACCTAGTTCAAAAGAATCATATTGACGCATACACATACAGCATTCGTCGAAGAGCAGAGGAGAATCAAATACCCAAGCTCTAGTTTCTACCACACACGGATCTGCTAATAAAAGTAACACAAAACGATTCAAAAATCAGGATGACCACGGCCTATGAAAAACAAGGCTATAATGTGTTAGGCTCACTGTTTTAGATTACGGCCTGTTATTTTGAACGCTGCCCGCTGTAACACAATAAAGCGCGAAATACGCGCAATCTGTAACTTTCCAAAAAATGTCTATACAAAACAGTGAGCAATTAGAAAAGTGAAGCTTTAGGTTTGATCTACACTCTCAATAAAGTTTGACAGCGTGAAGCACGAAGTTATATGAAAACACGCGTTCGAAGTAGAACATCATCCGTTGAGAAAATTGAGAATCAACCCACTTTTAGACATTTCTTTGTTTCTTTCTTATGGTTGTCATTATACTTTCAAAGTACCTGAAAGTTAAACTATCTCTATTAGTATTTCTCTCAACAAGTAGCCGGTGAATTTCTTGATTTAAACAAAAACTCGATTAATCATCACAAGAGGATGCTATATGATTTTCAGATTGTGCAGGTTTATTAAAGAACTGTTCAGATTTTGTCAATGGTCACGAATATCGTTTTTCATAGAGCAAGAAACATTGAAAATTTCTTGCATCACTGAAGCGCCTGCTTTATACATTTACTACAAGTTCCCCAGAGTAGATGAGTACTTATCCTTCAAACTTCAAAAGAATTGGCACATAATTGGTTCAAATGTAATATGAATGACTTCATATTCGAAAAAAAATATAAAAAATTTAGTCGACTAAGTAATCATAATTGTAATACTGTAATACCACTTAGGTGTTCAACAAATAACTAGTTTAAAAAATCTTAATTTTCCATGTTGGAGCTATAATACAGACCAAAACTAATTCTGAAATATTGTAAACAAGTTTTTAGATTTTACTTTTCCCTGAAGACAATACTATGTGTTTAAATAACAGCATCCTACAATCAGTTTCCCATACACACCTCGTACATTACTTTCAAAGACATAACGGGAAAAAGAAACTACTATACAGAAGTAAGAAATTTCAATGTGAGTATAAAATCGAGAAAAAAAGCAGACAATATAAAACCAAATCGTATACTGAAAGCTCTTATAAATTCTAAAGTGTAATTCTTGGAAAAATAATAATGGGACAAAATGCCAGTACATCGGGAATCTGGTTGGATTTTCAGAATAAAACACTACACGCAAAATATTTAAGGAAGAAGGAATAAAAACAGCGAAACCGAGGAAAAGGCGGTTCGAATAATTGAAATCCTAAAAAAAGAACGGAAAAGCATGTGTAGAGAGTATGTATTTGCGTGTCTATGTGTGATCGAATGGTAACTTTTATGGCGGCAGCGAGGCGGTCGGTGCCATTCCGTTTGTTTCTCATATCGAATAATTTTTCCCTCTGAGAAGCACATCATTAACGAGGAAAGTCTTCTTTTGACTGTTATCGGTGCCGGTTGTACTGATCAAACAGCGCATATGTTACCATGTGTGAATATAGATTTCTCAAGATATGGAGTTGACCTCAACTCACATATGTTAGTGTGTCCCTTTTGGAATGATATAAAGTAAAGCGTTTCGAATCGATTCCGAGTGTTCCTTTTTACAACTACAATTTTTTCTTCAACTCGTAGTCTTAGAGGAGATTAGAATGTTTCATTCGTAGGTTTGAAGCTAAGGAATTTTAGTCTCCTGAAGTTGTACACCTGAAATTCATATTACTTTTTCTACCTTTTTCAATTCACTATTAGCACCTGATGAAACAAAAAAGACTGGTCATGAAACGGCTCATTTCTTTTCTCTCTATTTCTGGCGAAGTTTTCTGTCATGAAAACAATAAAACCATCTGACAAATTATTTCTTTCTTTTAGTGAACGAATGTGGGCATTTTTTCGTCGACTCATTTCGCGTTTTTCACGACTTGAACTACTTTTTGCAATGGTTCCATTTTCATGGTATTAGGTTCTGCTCTTTTGAGCCATTCTCTGTTTTGTATGCATTCATTTTGATATTTCTTCTTATTATTTGCATATTCGTTCTTTTCCAAGCTAAACCCACGTCACTGAAATATGGAGGCTGTATGATATTAACATTTTCATGGGACTTTAAAAACGTTCTTCCTTTGTTTCGTTTTCTTTGTAGTCTAAAATTTTGTTTTCAGGCAAGAAATGACTATACCGGTTGCAAAACCGTGTGCGGATGGCATTGGGGTCACGCCTCCGGACAATCCGTACTTTTTCGGAGACATTCCGGATGGAGGGATCGAGCTTACACCTGAAGTGGAAATCGAGCAAGATCCGAGAATTCTCTTGTCTGCTCAACTTTGCAACTGTTTGTATGTAACGAATGAGAGTCATTTCGAGACTAATGTACCGGAGGCTGTCTACGTAAGGACATATGAATCCACCTATTCAATCGTTTCGTGTACATTTCAGAAAGACTTGATTGCTCGCTCTGTTCAGTGGAGGAACTACGTTGAACAAGGAGGATGGGTGAGAAAGTGTGATGATTAATCATATGAGATTAAATCTTTTCAGAAAAATTTCAACAGCACGACTCAGATGATTGCCAAGATGGTCGCCGAGAGCATCAAGCAGGAGTACAACATATTGGCTCGTATCGGTCAAGAAGACAAGTGTATGGTTAGTAAAAACTATTGAACTGATCAAAAGCATTTCCATATATTTTTTCAGTTTGCGATGGAAAAGATTGCATTGCACCTGCGCGATCTAATTCGCATGGAAACATTTTTCTCCAGCCTCTGCCAATAATTCTGCTCAAGAACAAATGTTAATTTCAGTTGTGGGAAACAATTTTATCATTTAACAACAATGAAAATGCAAAAAAACGGAATCGGTAGTGAGAAAAACCCGTAAATGAATCAGTTAACTAGTCATCTATACTTACTACGACGTTTCCTTGTGATGATAAGAAAAACAATAAACCGCAATAATCCTACACAAGACAAGAATTTGGGGAGAGCAATAACACGTGCGTTAGATTTGAAAAAAGGCACTTAAGGAGACTGATGATGTGAGTTGGGAGAGAAATTAGTAAAGATGACGTCAACGTCGTCGAAGAAGGCAATTAATTTAACATGATAAACTAGTGGAGTGAGAAAAGAAAAGTTAGAACATATCCGTAAGATTGTAACCCTCAAAATAGAAAGTGATATATGTAACAGTGCTAATTTAAGTTATTCCAATAAGTTGAGAAGTGGGGAGTTTAAATTTTGACAAGCGGGATTGTGTCAACGATTCTCCTTTTGCGAATAGTGGAGTCCGGCTCGTTTTCATCGTTCTCGTCGTTCTCGTCAATTTCCTCATGGACTTCTGAAACAGAAATAATCAAGCGATTAAAACTGGAAATCTGTTTTGTAAACTTACCAAAAGTCTCGTCTTCTTCGTCAACGAATACATCTTCAGGAAGATCTTCAAGAGAGGCGTATCCAGAGACCGTCTTGTCCACTGAAATCAATTTATGAATTTTTTTCGAATTCAAAACTACTTTATGTTGACTTACTTTCAAGAGTGACTTGAACATCCTCGTGCTTGACAACTTCCGACACAGATGTGTATCTCGAGAGACGATTGGCATATCTGAAATTTTTTAATACTAGAAATTAGTCCTGCTATTCTTCACAACAAACCTCTCTTGCTGTTTGGCAACCATTTTTGGAGGAACTTTAGCCCTTTTCAGACCTCCATCCCATTCCAAATCAACTAGTCCACCCTTGTTGGCAATCTCCTTCTTGACACGATTGGCGAAGTCGACGGCGTCTTCTCCAACTCGTTTTGTCATTGGTGGCAGGTACCAGACATTGCAGATGATAGCCCAAGAAGTCATCATTCTCATGATGTATCCACACCACGACTGTTCGGAACTGTTCCAGAAGGCGTCGCCAAAACGAGAGTCGTATTTCATTGCAATTGGGTAGATGGTTGTCTCGATCTAAATGAGGTCGTCATATATATCAAACTCTTGTTTCATTAGTACTTACCTCAAACGATCCCTTCTTGAACATCATCACAGAAGTGTTGTTAATGCAGGTTCCTTCCGGGAAGATCAGAATCGGTAGTTTATCCGGATCTGTGCAGTGTTCACGTAGTTTCTGAGCCACAACGTGTCGATCCTTTGCCTCACTTCTCTCGAACCAAATATGACTTGATGCACGAGACAGAGCTCTTTGAACAATACCGAGCAAACCATCGTGTTTTTGTCCAATGAGTGCATAGACATTGTCGATTGACAGAATGAGAGCATCAATTGGAGAGGTGTGGTTGGCAACACAGATTCCTTGTTTTTCAGCTTTGTAGTGTTCGTCATGGAAGTACACAACGGCTGTAAGACTTCTGGAGAGGATGCGATAGCAAATGAGCATACACTTGTGATTCAGTTTCCTGAAATTCAATAGTTAGTCGATTCATAATAAATAAATATAATTCTGAACTCACTTTTTCCAGCTCAGAACAGGTACCAGACCAATGAGAGCGGTGGAACTGATCAGGAAAATGAGTCCAATGCAGAAAATGGTGAAACGGAGTGGAAGCATGACACAGTATCGGAAAAGGAAGCCGATGATCCAAAGAGCGCTCAACTTCCAACTGAAAAACATAACTAGGTACTCTTTGAACTTTTTAATCGCCTTAACATGTACTTACTTGACAAACTGATAAAATTTTATGCTGGTTCTGGTCAACATGTTCCAGCTAACCAACTGTTCCGCTTCGAATCGACTGGTCACCTCATCCTCAATGATCGCTTCCATTCCAGCTTTCACAAAATCCACGGAATCTCGGATTGCAGCCCATCCTCGACTTCTGACAAACACCTCATCAGGAATGTCTTCAGAAAAGTTGTCGTCAAGGTAGATTTGTGTCTCTCGTTTGATGATTCCCACTGGAAAATAAGAAATTAAAAGGAATTAATGGAATGGCATTGTTCTTAATTAATTAAATCAAGTACTGATTATCTGATTACCAAAAGAAGAAAATAGTAGAAAACTGGTATGTAATGGGAATTGGATAAATGTTCGAAAATTGGAATCAGTCAGTGTTTTTTAGTTTGGATGATTTGGGTGTGGAACCTAACAAATGAAAAATTGGAAAAAAGCAAAACGTAACCAAAAGCATATTGATTGGGCGGCCAAACAGAACCAACTAATTCTTTGGAGTAAAATAGAAGTAAAAAAGTTTGCTTTCCAGTATCATATTGCGGTTGATATCCACATCTACTCATGAATTCTATACCTATAAACTCTACCGGCTATTCTAACACAACATACATGTGCTGCTTTCCGACATCTTTCTGTTCCTGAGACTGCAGCATGATCCGACGGAGGCGAGACCTGAAAAGAAATACCCAACCTGACAAAACACAATATGTAATCAATAAAGCATGCTTTGAAATAAGCGAGCATGCTGCTTGTATTTTTTGATTGCAAAAGAAGACTAATGACTTTACAAAATCTTTATAAGGCACACTCACTGGTGGTCGATCCAAATTTCCTCTTCAAACACGATTCATCTCCGTAATCCGAGTCAACTGATGGGAAGTCCTCTCCAGAATCGTGACTTTCCGTTTCACTGCGAGTATCACTACGCATCTCAATCTCCAGATCGTCATCCGTGATTCCATCAGTCGCTTCGAATCTTGGAGTCTCTAAACTTTTCAGTTCGTCGTCTTCGTCGTCTTCCAGCTCGGCAATCTTGTTGTAGAAGAATGGAGTGTTCACCGCGCTTTCTTTCCTTCTGATTTTTTCAGTCGTTTTGATTTGACGTGCTCCCCACTGAAAACATAAGATTTCATACTTCATTCATTCTCGTTTATCATGTGTTCTGTTTTTTGATAACTTTTTGTTGTTTCTTTGTGACTCTTATCAATGTGACCAGACCATCTGCATCAGACCATTTCTATGACCAGAGGAAAGATGAAAAGAGGAATGTTTGAACGTCGTAAAAGAAGATAAGATCTTGTCTCGAATTGGTGGTTTCGCTAATTTATGGTCCACATTCATCTTCCAAGTGTTTTCTGAAACCATAACTCACCTCGAAAATGTTGATGAGAGTGTCGACGTACATCTGCCGTAATCCAAGTGATTTTCCAAATGTGGCGAGGATAATGCATAGCAGAACAGTCAGAGCCACTGGTGGAAAGGCGAATGTAGTTAATACAAAGAGCAGGTGCTCGATTCCCAGCATACTGCCAGTCTGTGTTGTTTTCTTGTATTTCGACTCTTTGGTTGACTCTGAAAAAGATGAAATGATAACTTTCGAAAGAAAATAGTAAACGGAAAGGACGGCATGTATTAGTGAATGTCGCTGAAAAAATGATATGTTTCAGCGATAAGTTACCAGTGACACCGGAGCAAGAGAGAAAGAGAAATGTAACAATTCAGAGAGGAAAAAGCGGAAAGCCTGTTGGAAACCCGCATTCAAAGAGTGTCATTCAAAAAACACCGCGTGTTTGATAAGATACCTAGACGTGTATGAACTATTCGGAAAAGTGCAAAATGGGAGTTAATGAACAACATAAGTATTGCCTAACATAAGTAACAAGAGTCTTGTCTTCTATTGGGAGTAATAACCTAACCAAAAATATCAGTGTTCAAACTAAACACAATATCTATTTCTAAGATCTTACCGGAAAACACCTATCTTCTTATTCACAACCTGCACCTATTTCGAAAAGAAGAAAGAAAAGAACATCACTGCAAATGCTGTCATTTTTACGTCATTCTGACGAGAGAAAAGATAAAAGAAGAAATCAGTTGGTCTTCAAGTGGAACGAGTAGGTTGAAATTAACAGTTGTTCTTTTTCTGTCCCAAAGTGTAACCTGAGAAACATTCTGTTGGTCTTTGAAGTATCACGCGTGGAGAAAAAAGAAGAAAAAAGTAGCGAATAAACATGGAAAATATGTCGAGACCGAAAAGAAACGGTAATTTGCCGTCTTGATTTTGTTTTTCCAAAGTTGTTTACCACTTCTTGGTGGGTGTTGAAAACGGCGGAAAAAGGAGAAAACGCACGGCGACGAGAGAAATATAAAAAGTGGAACGAAACCGACGTGAACCCATTACTGCGAATTCGAACTAGTCATAATTGTACAAACAAAAACTGCGTAGCGTGATTGTTATCTTTTGATAACGATTTGGCAGTAAATGAAACGTGAGCTTATTGTAAATCAACCGAGAATGACTGAATGCCTCGAAATATGCTTAGCTCGCATTTGTGCGGGCAGTTTTTAAGGCAACGTCAGCTATAAACTATTTTGAAATAGTTTTAAACGGAAAACTGCATAAAAATAACAAAAGTTGTCTCGGCGGGTAATTTGAACCTATTGAATCGAAAATGAGATTGATATTCGCATTTAAAAGCAAGAAAAACAAAACAGCACGTGTCGGAACAAGACAATCGCACAGAAAAAAACGACTCAAGGGCGGATGGCCAATTTCCCAATGACAGTGCGAGAGAGGCCACGTGACTGAGGAGAAGGGGTCAACCTCCCGTGGTTTACTCATGCGGCGGTGCGCGGGAGAGCAGCTGCCAGTCCGCATTATGTCGTCAAATGCAGTGTTTGCACCAAACTGCGCAGTAACGGAAGAGAGGGGGGAACACGTTGGACTAACTGCCAAGGCTGCGCGCGGAAGAAAAAAGAAGGAAGAGAGTTCTATAGTAGAGAATATACATGGAATAAGGAACTGGAAAAGAATGAACGTTGTCAACAGTTATTATCTAATGAAGTGAGAGATAATAATGTTGACAAAACTTGTCAGTTATCAGTTTCGCGGATTCGATCATTTTCTGTGAGTTTTTGATATAATAGGCAAATAAACAAGAGGAGTGTTCAAGTGTGCAAAATTTGATTGGCAAAGAATTGTGGTGAAGAATTGAATGAAGATGCTAGAATTCGAGCAGAATGATATATATGAAATCCAAGTCGAAGTGAATTGTGTATTCTTTCTTTCAGTAAACAAATTCCAATCTTGGTTTGATTTGAAGCATGACATACATTGAAAAGAGTTACATCTGTAGGGAAAAACTCCAACATGCGATCTCTGAGGGCTTCCTACTTCTCTCTTCTTCTCATTGAAAGATGAACTTTGAAGTTGAAAAAAAAGAGACCAGGTGCTCAATCCACTCTCCAAATCCCTTTCTCCCTCATCAGTGGTTTCTATTCATTGTGACAGCACTTAGCACCGGAAATCACACATCTCCACAACGTGATAACATTCTATTCAAAACAAAGCTAGATTGATCAGAAAAAAACTTTATTTCATTTTTTTTTCAGTTCCCTTTCTATTATTTTCTATTATTTCTGTGTTTGGTTAGATGACACGAACGCTTTCTCTTCTATCTTTCTTCTTTTTTTGACTTGTCCTAATTTGACAGCGTGTTTCCATTCAAAATAAAAAAAGAGAAGAAAAATCTGATCATCGCAAAAATAGAACAAGATAAGAAAAAGACTGAAAAACTTGGTAGTTCTATGTTTTAAATTAATTCAAATGAATGTGGAGAGGGCTCTTCTCGGGTATGAGAAAGCCTAACAAA
Organism: Caenorhabditis latens; assembly: GCA_002259235.3. Taxonomy (NCBI): domain Eukaryota; kingdom Metazoa; phylum Nematoda; class Chromadorea; order Rhabditida; family Rhabditidae; genus Caenorhabditis; species Caenorhabditis latens. The sequence goes on along the minus strand of CM056097.1, from coordinate 12,467,693 downwards.
ACTGAACTCAAATGTTTACTCAGTGGTGACTTGTGCTGAGCGTTGCACACCCGAAGAATGGTCAGAAACGTTTTTCACTCACAGTTCTTTCTACTATATAAGTTGTTTTCTTCCAAGTAATTTGCTAGATTTTGTTTACTTTCACATGAATTTTGCATGTTCTCAATTGGTTCTGGTTGACTTCATAACTTGCCCTCCGTGGTTTACCTCGCATCTGCAACACATCAAGAACCAATTGTTTTGTGTGAGAGGTCTTTCCCGTTGTGACGGGTGTGAAGAGTGGGCGTTCGGATAATTTGAAAGTTTGGGAACAAAAAAACGTTATGAATTTGAAGTGAGAACCGGAAGAGATTTTTGTTTTCATCTTGGTGAGTTAGGTTATGATTTTGAAAAGATTCTTGTTTTGATTGAATTAAATACAAATATCACTGAAAGCAAACTACGAATAATAAAATCTCCATTTTACGACTTCAAGGATTTAGTAGTATCAATAATACGTTTGTTTTGTGACTTGGTTTATATCATTTCGTAGATACTCCGAGTTTATTGTTTTTTTGTTAGTTCTCTCTGCGCTTACTGATTATTTTGACTAGAAAATTGCTTTATTCTCTATTCATGAATAGAATTTACAAAATAACTACTCATCAACAAGTCAAATTGCATTGCCAACACTGATTTACGTATATGTCCGTATACATCCAACCGAACACTATTCAATCTATCTATCCCTTGTCTCAGATACTCTCTCCTTCACTAACACTGCCTAACCGAGATCATTCCAATTTCTTGTGAAGAAACATTCCACGTTGGAAGGATTGAGGTGGCCGTTGTAGGTAGTGACCTCCACATCGTCCCGACCCACTTCCCTATTCTCTCCGCGGAAAACTTCCTTTTCCTATTCACATTTATCGGTGTTGTTATTCTACGTTTCTTTATTTTGTTTTCGAGAAACCAAATCGATTTTTCGTGTTTCACTACGAAGCCTTTCTGAGTGTTATTAGTTTTCAATTTCAGATGAAGCTTCTTCTACTCGCTCTTCTGGCAGTAGCCGTTCTTGCCAAAAAGGGTGATGATGAAATTAAGGATTTGTCGCACGGTGAGCAAGAAAATGTTGAAAAACACAACGTTTGATATACAATTGATACAGGATACCCAAGTGCCATCGAATGGGTTGAATTCGATAAGGCTGTTGGAATCGCTAAGGACTTGAACAAACCAATCTTCTTCCTCATCCACAAAACTTGGTGCGGAGCTTGCAAAAGTAAGAAAATAGTGGATTGGTTAGAAAATTAGAACATAAAATGATTTCAGATCTCAAGCGTGAACTTAAGAGCTCTCCAAAAACCGATGAGCTTATCATTCTTTCTCGCAAATTTGTCATGGTCAATGTTGAGGATGATGAAGAACCAGAGGACCCAAAATATTCCCCAGATGGTGGATACATCCCAAGAATTCTCTTCCTTGGTACAAAATTAAACAAAAAAACAGAAAGATAGAGTCTATTATTTTCAGATACTGACGGAAACCCATTGAAGACCAACAACGAGCAAAAGTACAAGAACAACAAGTACTTCTACCCACTTCCAGCTCAAATCATCGATGGAATGGAGAGAGCTCTTTTGGAGTTCGAAGGTGAAGAGGTAAGAGAATTGAGAATAGAAAAAAATAGGGTCAGAGAAGATAAACAAGATAAAATGTTGCAGGAGCCAGTCAAGGGAGAAGTAAAGAAAGAGGAAGCCAAGAATGAGGAAACCAAGAAAGAAGAGAAGGTTGAGAAGAAGGTAATTCTGGTCATCATGAAAAGAAACTAATGAGTGGATAGAGCAGCGTGATAGAAAATAACAAACAACTAATTCTCAAGGATAGGGACATATTGACAAAATTGTCACCGGTCACGCGAGTTGTCGTCCAAAATAGCGCTGAAACTAAACGACGTCATCTATCAAATCATCTCTCACATTAGGCTAGTCTTCAAAATTTACTGGTTTCCTTGGTTTTCACTCACAAGTTTATTTTTGTAAAATCAGATAACGGAAATAAGTTGGAATTTGAAAACAATGACATCACTAATAAACATTGCATTAACCTATTCGAATGGAATAGACAATACTTTTTTCAGAAGGAGGAGAAGAAAGATAAGAAGAAAGAGGAGAAGGCTGAGAAGAAGGACAAGAAGGTAAATTTCAGATGTGCTCTGAAAACTGAAATGATAGTGTTATATTTTTAGGAAGAGAAGAAGAAGGACGATAAGAAGAAGGATAAGAAGAAGGAGGATAAGAAGGACAAGAAGGATAAGAAGGACAAAAAAGATAAGAAGGATAAGAAAGATAAGAAAGACAAGAAGGACGACAAAAAATCCAAAAAGAACAAGAAGGAGGAACTCTAAGACTGATGAATATCAATTTTTTACTTCAACATTTCTAAACTTTCACTGGTTCATTTTCATTCTGTGGTTTCATAGTGATTTTTGTTTCTTTTTCCTTTCATATGGCAATGTTAAGTGTAATTTGATTCATAATATGTAAGAGATTTCTGCGCTGTTTCAGTTGCATAATAAACTTTGTAATATAAAGTCAAGACCTCAACCTTTCAGTCCTCAATCTTGTTTTTTTTTTCATTTTGAAAATATTGTTCGAGTGATAACGGACGCTTCTTCACGAAAACATTAATGCAGAGACTTTTTGAAAAGGTCAGGAGATCAGAATGTGTGGGCTCATCTGTCTACTTGCATAATTATGCGACTATTATCCCCACTAGCGTTTCTCCATTCGGATATAAATCATCGACTTGTCCGTTCATTGCTATTATCTCAAAAGGATGTTCTCTTATTGTCAGTCCGCAATGCCAAGTTTTTTTCTGAGTATTTTCAAGATGAAAAATGTGATTTTCTTTCTTAATACCATGTTTTCATTACTCATTGCCAAATGACTGGTTGAAGGTGTTAATTTTATTTCACCTGGGCTTCTTTTGTTTTTCAAAACTGAGATTTTCCTATGGAAATCTGAGTGTTCTGTCTGTAAAAGATGACACATGAAAGCTCTTTTTTTAAGACAGACATCTTTTCCCAGCGACTGGTTGGCCAGACTTCTGATTTCATTTTTGACATTTGTTCGGTTCGAATTTTAACCAATTTCGAGATCTCCACAAACAGCTATTTTGCTTGAACTGATGATTTTCAAAATTGTTCTAAAAATGATCTCGCTTTTTCAAGTATTTCATGAGTTCGTGACATTTGTTGCATATTCTGAGATTGGTTATATGAATAAGAGCAGATTAGTCTATGCCTGCTTTTTCTTGCCCGTGAACTTTCAAACAAAAGATGGATTTTCTAACCGGATTATAGATCCATGTGATAAGAAAAGTGATAAGAGGTAGTCAGCCTATCAGAATTCCAGCCTACTCGTTTCCTGTTTTTTCATATGGGAATTGAGTGCTTCTTAGAAAAAAAAGCGTCACCTAATTTCCGGACTTTTAATTCGATGCCTGCCCAGAAGTTCCTATTTCCAATTTCTTGATGCTCGTCTCCTTTTCATAAGATCTCGTCTACTATCGGGTTCGTCCTACGCCCTCCGTATTACTATGCATGTTTTTATTTTTCATCTCAAATTCCCAACGGTTGTCATTTGTATTCCTCTATTTCCAGATTGTTGATCATGTCTGTTTTCCTTCTCTTCAAATGTTTGCCACCCCCTTGAAAGAAAAGAAAAAGTGCATGGTCCCAAGGGGTGGCTCACAAAAAAAAACGGCAGAAGTTTGCCAATTCGAGCGGTTATTATTCCGAGAACACTTGCCTAAGCCACCATCTTTTGCTCTCAACTTTCACTTCCTTTTATTTTCCTTCTCTTAAGATCTTTTTTCTACCTATTCAACCCACATGAAAGCGGTAATTGAAAATGGAATACTTTCTAGAATCTAAATTTAGTTTCCTTGATAAACTTCCTCGTGGAACACTGTGTGGGGGGATGTCCCGTTCTTTTTTTGTTAAAGTGAAGAAGAGAGAAATTGGATGTTTGTGTGTGAGTTTCTCTGTCTATCTTCGTGCAATGCAAAAGACAATCAGAAGTTCTCATGAACACATGTTTTATAAATTACTTTTCTCTCTTCTTTTCGACCCCGTGCAGTTGTTTCATCGATTCTTCTTGTCAAAGCAAATAAATCGTGAAGGCTCGAAGGGATAGATGAAGACACGAAATAGTGGGGTTGAAGGAGGTCGCTCGATTAAATTTATTGCTCTACTCAGTCATTTTTCCTGCTCGTTTCTACTCATTTTTCCGATTGGAGAAGAATGAAAACTGAACTCATTAAACCGAGATGAAAAGTGTTTTATTACCCCTTAACCGACCAAAACCTATTTCTCAAAAAGCTTGACATATTATTCCAGTGTAAACAAACACAGAAGACCAGTTTTTTTCGCTTCTCTCTTCTCTATTTAGGCTTAGAACACTTTTTCATTTGTTTCAAAGTCCGACTAAGCTCCGTAAACCCATCTTTAGTTTTTGAATGCATATGACAAGCTTACCAGAATCCCAAAAAAATATTCCCATAGCCAACTTCCGATGCGAACTAATCCATCCCACTTCATGCTCCGAGGAGAGTCATTTTCCCCAATTCTAGAAAAATGAGAGCGGAAAGCTATTTCGTCTCTTTATCCGAAATTGAATGATAATTAGGTTTGAACGTCTGCTGACTGCACAAAAATTGGTGAGCTCGATTGTGCTCATCTTTAGTTCCCTTTTCTCATTTTTCATAAGGTTTGGCTAGAAGACTTTGTTAGCTCAAAACGTCATGTTAATCTTCAAAAATGTTCGCTAGTTTCTTAAGATTGTCTAGCTATCAAAAATCTTGATAGTTCAACAGATATTTTTTGGCTTTTTGAATCATCTTTTGCTTTTTCACTGGTTATTATCTGAGAGATCCAACGCATATCACATCCAGCTGTCTGCTAATCTCTTTCCCTTTTTCCTCTTTTTTCTTTTATTCTTTTCTCAATATTTCTACCTTCCTGTTTTTATCAATCTGGCATTTATTTCTGTTATTCCTCATTTTATGCCTTCAAATTAAACAATGCACAGATTTCACATGAAACTGACCATATCGTCAATGGCGTCTACTGTAACACCAACACCATCTGATCTCTTTGATAAAGATTTGAATCTTACAACAACAGAGTGGCCAAAGAAAAAAGTCGGCGGATTAAATCCTTTTCTCGGTGAGTGAAACACGCCTAGACATGTACATACTTAAACTAACACGTAAGAACAATTCATTCCGTTTATGCAAAATGAATGATGTCAAGTTGAGTTATTGTACTAGAGTACCTTTTTTAGTACAAGAAATAAATAAATATGTAACTCTGAGAAGATGCAAAAGAACACTGTCTAGTTTTCCTTCATGTGACACATTTCTGGATCCAATAACGTCAACTCCAGCTCTCGCCCTTTTCTAGAACTTTCGATTTGCATATCTAATGCGAGGAAAATAAATGGAGCTCTGTCAGAAATGCAATAAATCATCCTGCTAACACTACCTTCGCGTGGATAGCAGTCATTTTATGATTTCATTCAGCCCTCTCGGAGATCTCAGACATAACTGCCTGCTTTTTCTATTTTTTGTAATTTTTCCAATATTCCTTTTGAAAATGACTGCGGTTGCAGACGAATCTTCTGACGTCTTCTTCCTGGTATCTGTCGTTGCACCACTTCTATTCTGCTGCTTTGCAATATTTGTCTGCGCTTTGAATAGCATTTGGAAGACCCGAAGCAAGCTAGAGTGAGTCATTCAGTATTAACATTTGTCTGTTAAAGTGCAACTATCCTTTTTCAGAGCTCTCACTCAAGTTGCTAAACAACGGGAACCAACGGAATACACAGAGTTCACTATCGACCTGACAACCAAAATGGATTCGTGTGTAGAGTTGTCATCTCCACAAATCAGTTCAAAAGAGGTAACGGAAATTAGTAATTTCCTTTTTCTGTCCTTCAATCACGCGCCGTAATTTCAGGAATCGGTTCTGCTGTGACATGTTTTCCAACGAGTGTATATTCAAGCCTATGCACTGATTTCTACCGGTGGTCACATCCAATCTGAAGACAAAGCATTGTTCATGTCTTCATTCTTGTCCCTCTCTCTTGACTAAAATCTCACTTTTTTGTTTAGAAATTTCTAATAGAATGGAATATTTTCCTGAACTGGTTTCAAACTGTCATGTAGTTGAAAATATGTTGTATATACTTGGAAATAAAAACATGAGAATTATCGAAGATCAGTAAAAAATGACGTGTAAAGGGCAGCCATATAAATCCGAGAATCCATATTTCTTATTATGGTAAGTAATATCTCACACGGTTTTCATTCCACTGCACACATTCCGTTAAGCACCATTATGAAAATCGAGGGGAATCCACAACAAAAGCGTAATTCATACTAATAAAGCAGTCTATTGTGAAGACTAGCGAATAGAGAGTAGTAGAGAAGTGGAAGGCATATACAAACTGGTCAGGTGTAATTTGGACATGAATTGCGCGCCTCTCGGTGAGGGCTTTCCTTTTTCACATTTTGGCAGTCCTCGATTCGTTCGATTCTTTCAGTTATTCAGAAGACACACTCATGTTATTCCACATAAGACGTGTTTCTTTTCCTTTTCTAGTATCAAATTTCAATGCTCAAAAGAGCGCAGCAATAGTGTCTAAGACTCGCATCCCTTCCACTTTCCTTTCTGATTTGAACAAAAGATTGGAGCAGCTATACATGCAGTTCCATCTTTCATGACATTTTATGGGTGCCCTCTGGGCAATCTGCTTTTGTTTTTGGTTCCCATCGTTTGACAGAAAATAAATGAGAGGTGGTTTATTTTAGTTCGTTTCCCGTGTCACCTCAAATCCTTCTTTCCGTTTTGGTCGGTCGCCTTTTTTTGGTTTTTCGTGTTTTGGATTTTTTCTCAGAATTCACAACATTGTTTCGAGAAACTCATTAATACTAGATGAGAACGCTTAGAGACTTGTTTGATCACCTGCCCACGATGTTTCTGCTAGCTTGCAACTAAATCATTGCAAAATGTAGAAGAATGTTTTCTGATAAATCTGTTTTTTTAAGTGAAGTATAATTGTGTATACTGGATTTTTTTCTGGTAGTGAGAAATTCGTTTGATCAAGTTATGAGTTTTTTTCAGATTAGGAATTGAGAGTAGAGTCTTATGCATTATCGGATTACGAATATCTTGGATCCCTAATTCCTCATCTTCCTAGTCACAAGAACAGCTCCAATTATTCCTTCAATATCGACCTTGACGTTTCGAGTGACAAATGAATGCAGTAAGGTTCATGCCTATTTGCATGTGCACATTGGCTCCTCCACCTTTCTTTTCTCCCAAATCGCGTTCTCGTTTCTACGTCTCTTTCTACCAAATGTTCATTTTTCCCGTTTGCTTATGAATCTGAAATGTGGAGCAGAAAAAAGAAGAGAGGGGCCACACATTTCGCTCAATTCGAATAAGTGGTGGTGCCCTTTGAGAGATGTGTCCAACGACATTTGTGCTTAACATTTCATGAGAAGACACTCACTTGGCACCCTCGAAAACTTCTTTCATCTGAACAAAAATTTTCCCATTTTATTTCTTTTGTCTTATGAAATCCTTTTCCGATACATTCATATTTCGCAACATATTTTTCTTCCATTAACTTATTTCTTATTCAGGATGACCGACACACTAATAATCCGCTTCAATGTTGGTGGTACTCCGATGGCCACCTTGAAGACAACGTTTCCAGTTGATTCAATCTTCCACAAATGGTTTGTCTCTCGAACAAAGGCATCTCCGTTCACGAGCGATCGTGATGGTGCGTACTTTGTCGACAGGGACCCATTCTCGTAAGTGCATCAGAACAAAGACAGTCCCAGATAATTACAACCTTGGTTTAAAACAAAACAAAAAAGATGATTTCGCATTTTCATTATGGGACACCTTTCAATTTACAGATTTGAAAACACAAAAGTGTTCAACTTCCAGATTCGGAATCGTCCTAAACTACTTCCGCCTTCGAAAAGCTGGACAACTTTGGGAAGCTTGCCTCCCAAAAGACCCGGACAGGTTGGCAATGCTCACTCAGGAAGCTGACTTCTTCTTGCTTCCTCAACTACGCGATCAAGCTATCTGCATGCTCCAGCTCTGTAGCAACAAGAATGATTCCAACTATATCAATGAGGTATGTGATACTTGAGAAGAAAAAATAAGGAATAGTACTTCTACAGATGCTTGCCAAGAGCACAAGCTGCCCACAAGGATTCGAGAAGAAGGAGGAGGAAGATGAGGAAGATTTCTGATGTGAAAACCGTCTTATCAATATAACGAACAACCTTTTTCAAAACGATTATAATTCCTATATCTGAATAAAAACAATGAAAATGATTCATAGTGGTTTTTTGACACAAATGCTTCTTAGCGTATTCCGAGAACGTTCATTTGCAAATTAAATTGGAAATGGTGGCTCCAAGCAGCTTCATCGCTTTTTGTCAGCCTCAAATTCCAATACAAAACAACCTCTTTTCGAGAAATGAATGGGTCAAGCAATAAAATCAATTAAATTTTTCTTCAGTCTTTATTCGTATAGAGGAGTAGTGCACGAAAACTCCCATTCAGACAGAAAAAAGTGAGCAGACGTTCAAGTTTTGGCAAATATAGAATCGTAAACTTGATAATCAAAACAATCCCGCTTCATTTTTTTTTCTTCTCATTATTTCATTGTTGAAGAAGTAAAGTGTTGACAAAGTACACATGTCCCGTAATGAATTCAACTCCCAATAGAGATCTTGCGGCGTCTCAACCAATTAGAGCGTCTGTCTATAACTTCCCGTGGTTTGATTTCTTTGGATGTCTCTCCTAATATACACGTGCTTTCATCTTCTTCATTGCGACTCTCCATATAATTTTTCTCTTACTCTCTTTGTTTGAAGTTGTTCTCAAGCTAAACCAGGTGTACTCTCTTCATTTTTGGAATTAGTTATTCTTCCTGTTTCTCTCACTACACCTTCACTTGAGAAAAAACGCGCGGGTTGAGTAAAGATGAAATTTTCCGACATGAAGAGCATTTGACATGACTTCATCTTTTAAAAAGTGCATTAGAAAAAAAACGACCAAAAAGTAAATAGTACAATAATTATTTCATCTTTGAACCAATGATATCTGAACATATTTTGCCGTATGTCTCATTTCCATCCAGGCTCAATTCATCAAGTCTATTGAGTTGGTCCCCCCTTTCTGTTGTTTGTTTTTCATTGTCATACGGTGTTAACCAAATTCTGAGAAATTCAATTGGATATACGTCACGTTTTCCTTCCTAACTATTTTGAAATTCTGAGAAGGAAATCATTTGCAGTGAGCATATGAGAGTGGTCCGAATCCTATTACTTCTCGGATTTGTTCTATCTGCCGAATCGGTGCTGGTTCCAGAATTGAAAACCTGGGCAGTTGATCGTTTCATACAGTGAGTTTCGGTGTAAAATATAGTTTCTGTTGTTAATCTCAAATTACTTTTTTTTCCATTTCCAGATGTGTACACTGTATGGACTATGACCGTAGTCACATCTCTCTTTTTGGTTGCAAACCACGCCGGCCTATTCTTTGTAACGGGAACGCGTGCTTTATGAGTAAGTCATTATAAATTTTTATATTTTTCAAATAAGTATTTCAGGATTTCACAAAGAGATTGCTCGTCCGTCAGTTATGTATACCAGTGGTTGTTTGAATTTGACTACCGCCGAAATGGAAACTATCGCGTTCGCTCAAAAACAGTAATTTGTGCATATTTGTTTTCTGTGAAATTAATTATATTTTTCAGTTCGAACGAGAGCGGAAATCCAAACGGAACACTTCTCTGCGAGGTTTGTAACAACAGTTCCCGGTTGAAAGTCAATCACTTATTTCAGCTGGCAGACCTTACAGACACCTGCATCTGCTCAAACATGGACAAATGCAATTTTATTAATTTGTCTCCTGATTTCAGGTAAATCCTTCGGATTTGATATCAACAATAAAAATGATTGCCTTATTGCAGTGAGTACAACAGAACACCACTATTGCAAAACGTGGAGATTAACGAGATGAACCATATGAAGATGTTTCTTCCTCATGAATACCGACGTCTGAACTTTAGGAACTACCAGGAATCCAACACAGGAAATATTATTTCTCGTGATCCCAAGCTTTTCTTGTCTTTGTGTTTCCTTTTGATTCAAACTTTATATCAAGGAAGTACTTTCTGATTTCTAGAAACCATTATAATAATTTCGGGTATTTCTGTAACATTTACTAAATTTTCTACATACTCTCTTTGCGTTTTTCGTTCTTCAAAATCAATCACAGACAACAACCACTGCTAGGTCATCAACAATTCTGAACGAACAATAGCGTGTCTTCAAGACACGTGTGTCTTAATGTTGAACTTTTCCCTTAGCAAAACTATTTTTTTTCTGATGCATGCCGGTGACTTTCAAAGATATGTTTGGGTGAAAAGTGAGAGGAAACGTCAACGAAACCGAGAGAAATATGAAGAGACAAAACGGCGGTACTTGGACACAGGTCAGTTTTTATCAAACAAAATTGTTGTTATTGCGAAATATTTTAGTTTTTTTTCGTTTACTCTAGTATATTTCCACTTTCCACATTTCTCGTACAATTATCTGTTCAATACAAAATACATTACAGAAATAGATGACAGCGAGCCACCAAAAAAGCCGAAAGTCGTTTGGCCCGGAGAATTTGAAAACCAATTAAAGAAGCGAAACCGAAATCTTGAGAAAATTGGTGGGTAACACTCATAAAAACGAAATGAGCCCTCGTTGTACTTTTTTGTAGACGAAAGGATAAATGGAAGCGAAACACCAGCTATACACACTCCATCAGATACTTCAAGTATAACTTCAAAGTATCTTACTGTAAATTTTTTAGAAATTTAATTTCTATGTTGCAGGAAGTCGCACTCGAACTCTAATTCGGATTCAGAATCCGAGCCCACTTCAGAAGATAAAGTGGAAGAAAACTCAAAAAAGAGTTCACCAAGAAAACCTATAAAACCAACAACTCTTACTCCAGTTTCTATAAGTGATACTCATTTCCTTGATGAATATCTCGATCCTCCTAAAAAACCGAATACAACTTCTTCAAGAAGCTCATTTTTCCTTGTGTCAAGCAATCTGGTTAATGAATGAAGGAAATAAAGTTTTTCTCTCAAAAAAAGTTTTACTCCGACATTGGACATGCAAAGCGAATGAGTGTCTTGCTCAGAAATTCCTCCGCTTCAACCTACACTTTTAATTTATGAAAGATTTCTGTTTCTATTCAATTTTTCATTCAATTCTGAATTTGTTCTTCTTCTTCTTCGTTGTCCTATTCGCGGCCTCCTTGGTTTCCAATCGTAATCAATCACCTCATAGGTTTTTCTTATCTACCAATTTTCTTCCACCCTGTAATGTTTGCTTTGATTTTATTTCTGTTCATGCCTAGTTTCTACCAATGAATTCATAAACTTACTCGGTAGCCTCACCACTAGTTTCATCATATTCAAGTGCATTCAGGCTCTTTGTGATGAAACGTTGTCCTTTTCTGATATTCGTGCGTGATAAATAAGAAATATAGACCACTATTTTAGAAGTCAACTTTTATTTTTCGGAAGACGACTAAAACTGATAACAACTGTCATCTTGAACGCACGTATTGGTTTATAAAGAAGAAAACTTCTCTACTAACTTCCTTTATCAACTATCCAAACTACTTGATTAGTTTTCAAATTCTCTTTACCAGACACCAAAAGTAGTCAACTTTTTACTGATTAATTCTTTCGATGTCTAGGACTTTTCTAACTTGCTATGCAAGTCCAGCTTGTTTCAAAACATTTCATGTACTCCAAGAACCAAATCCAATGATTCAGTGGAGGCAAGAAAAACGAAACCACGCCTACTTACTAATATACCTGACTGCAGTGAGTTCGTTCCGCACGTCTCTAGGGGAAGAAATACACCATGTACTTTTCAACAAGTCGAGTCCGCCGGTTAATCCGTTTCTCTCTTGTCTCACTTCAATAAATGGGCGAGACGGAAGATTCTCAAAAAGTCAACTAAATGACGAGAATGTGTGCTTTTCCGGATAAAAGAATGTTGTGTGTTAGATGACCTAGAACGGAAGCGTCTAGTTGAGCAGCTGTTCCTTAAACAGAAGAAGCTCACACCCTTCATGGTGCGAGTATCTTTCATCCACCCTTTTTTTGCTCGACGAGTATCTCAGTGAAGGAGCTTCTCAACTTGTGCTCGTTTCTCTTAATCTAATTTCCCAGAACAACTTGCCGATTGTACTTCTTTTCTCGGTGAGAGAGTTTCGCATCTTCTCCACTTTTCACACTTTCTTCTGAACATCCTGGATTAACTTCTTCTATGAATACTGCTGCAGAACACACTAACACCAAACCCTATCATTGAAATTTTGAACTAATTTCAATGAAATGTAAACTTTTGAAATCGAAAACTGAATTTAGTTTCAAAATTTTCTTATCAAAGTTTTTTCGTTCAGGAACTCTTTGTTCCTACTTTGCAGCGTTATATACATTAAAGCCGTGTGTGGTCTGTTGGTGCGAATTTTTTGAAGCCACAATAAATGTAGTCATATTCCGAGTGAAAAACAGTTGTATTCAGTTTTATATTCAGAATTAGTGTTCTAGGAAGGATTAGAGCTCATGTACTTTCCGAAAGCATTTTTTGTTCCGTTCATAATCAAAGTTCAGAAATTTCACGAGCTGTTTTGTTATCATAATAAGATAATGGCCAAACAACTTTTCTGTGCAAGCTTTATACTGCAATAACTTCAAACATTGAGTTTACCCAAGAGAGCGTTATCTAATTGAAAACTCGAAAACAAACGTGATAACTAGAAACCGGAGTTTGCATTCTTCTTTTCACATCTTCTACTATAAATCGAGTTTCGAAAGTAAAAACTAATAGAAAAATTTCAAAAGAAACACTTTTTATGAAATAAACATCTGCTTCGACGTATCCCACATGTAATCTCACTTTCATCAGTTTCATGTTGACGGGTACCTAGATTTTGCGCAACGCAAACATGACATGAAAGAAAAGGAACACTTTGGGTTAGAAGCTTGTTTTTTCAATGCAATTCTTTTTTGGAATGTGCCCTTCACGGAAGGTGTGTGTTCATTAAGCCTTTTTACACATCTTTTTTGAATTTTTTTGAGAATTAGTTGCATTTTCTATTTTCCAAATCGGTATCAATACTTCAGATTTTTCAGAGTGTTTCTGAGATTAAAGTTGAAAAGTTTAATTTATGAGCTCGTTCTGTCTGAAAAATATGCAAAGCTTGCTTTCATTTCAAAAAATCAACCAACCTTGATAATTTAGAAAAACCTTCCAAAATATATTTGGTTTTTTTTTGTTTTATGAGATACTCATGAATAACACGTTTTCACTCAATCTTATCAACTGTGTGGTTAGGAACTTCTTTTTTTGTACGTCTGTGTTGATATTCATTTCTCCGCCAATCATGTTCTCTCTTTTTTTTCAATTTCCCTTTCTACCTTCGTTCTGCCAAACCATCACTTCTTCATATTCAGAATGATGAACGTACAACATTACCCTCAACAGCAGGACAATTTTCATCAACATCCGCCGCCGTTCGTTCCTTCTAACTCCAATGGACTCCAACACTACCCTTTTCACCACCATCCTCAACACAACAACAACAACCAGCAATATCCTTGGAGTTACACGGTGAGTCGACATAAAGCTCCGGGGGGTGGGCCAAGCGGACAGACGGAGCCATCTGTTTCGTCTTTCTGCGCGGATTCGAAGTAAATGTATTCACGTGGAGGTGGCAAGTCGGTGACCTTTCATTCCGAAAATCACCGAAAGTTTTCGTTTTTTTTCTCGATGGCGCATGGAAATTGTGAACAGAAACTGTAGATACCAATTTCGTTGATATTTTAACTACACCCGGTAAAGGATTTCAGAAGAGGAAACCCTGTTGTTTTTTTAATCAAAAAATTCAAATACACAATGATTGTGTACACGACTTCAATTCTTTTAGCCAGGATTTATTTTTGTTGAAAGCAGCTGTACTCACTAATTTATCCCTTGTCACTTTTGGCACCCACTTTTGAAGTGTGATGTCTTTCCACACACTTCTGTTAATCTTGCTGAGAAAATGTTAGGCATGGAAACCTATACTTGGTTTCATAGTATAATGAAAATATCATAATCATTAAAAATATCAAAAAGTTCCAAAAAATCACATATCTACTTAATTTCGGAATGAGAAAAAAACGTCAGCAAAAAATACAAACCATGAATTTTCGTACATTTCTTAACCTCACTCCATCAAAGAACTTTGAAAACCCACCCAAATTATTCTTGGCGACAGTTTGTCGGTAATTTCACCATGTTTCTTTGACAAATAGAATAGCAGCCAGCTGGTGGGAAAGGGTGACCTCTACCAGCAACGTACACTTTTCTCTGCGTCAACACACAGTCGGAGTGTCTGCGTCTCGCTGCGTCGCGGGCGCGTCGCGGTTTCGCATATGTCTCCTTCATTACCGTATAGACATCTACCATAACCTGTAAAGAATTGGCGCCAAGGCGCGCGATTTCAAATTTTAGCTTTTTAGACATTGTTTTTTGAGTGTTCAGTGGGTTTTTGCTGTTTTTGACAGGTTTCGGCATTCAAACTGAACAATTACTGTCACTGGCAACTTTAGTTTTACCCCAAAATATTTTACTTTTTTCTGAAAAATCTGAAAATTCTGTGTTCCGCCGAAGTCACCTACCTTATTTCCTATCTTATCTCTTCAATATTTCTGTGTAAATCAGTGTCTCCGCCCTTTTCTTCACTCTTTTCATTTCACCTACAGTAGCCATTCTCACCATTTCAGAGTCAGAGGAACTCTGTGGAACAGTCTGTCACGGACTTCAACAACTCGAGGATGACTCACGGGTCGAATCAAAATGTATATCACCATAACCCGCACATGGACGAATCAGATTTGATGATGGATGAACAAGATTATACACAGGTTGGTTTCCGTTTTTGCGATTAAACTTTGCTAAAAACCGATTTTCTGTTTTACAGTATCAAATGGCGTACCCCGAAGAGGATGAAATGGTGGAAGGAATGATGACACCTCGAGCAGTGCATCAGTGTAATGTTTGTAATAAAATATTCGTGTCTTATAAAGGTAAAGTCTATTTTTGGGGTCCCCTTTTGTAAATTTTTTTGATTCCAGGTTTACAACAACATGCAGTGATACACACAGATCAGAAGCCCTTTAGGTGTGATATATGTTCCAAATCGTTTCGATTCAAATCAAACTTGTTTGAACATCGATCAGTTCATACGGGATTTACACCTCATGCATGTCCATATTGTGGAAAGACGTGTCGGTGAGTCTGTATAAAAATGTCAGCCGTCTGTCTTTCTCACGGTCTTTGGCTCATGCATGGTCTTCCTCTTTTCTCTTTTTTCCGTCGTTTTCTGCTCTTCTGTCATTGTATATACAGTAATAAAAATGTGGCCGTTTGCGCGACGATCGTCACCATCTGCCTCGTGGACTCTCTTGTGTACGGGCGTAATACGGTGTATACAGTGTACGTAGCAAGATACGGTAGAGAAAAAAAGCAAGAGAGAAAAGAGACACCGTAATGCCAGGGCAACACTGTAGATCGATTCCTGCCGAGAGAGTGTGTATGTATACGGTGAATTGAAAAGTCGTAGATAAGATGCATCGCCTCGATTAGAGAGACACTCGTGACAGTAATCAACAATTTGCAACAAATATTGTTGCGAATTGAAACATAGAACTATGAACAAAAAAACGTTTTACTTTTTAGGCTAAAAGGTAATCTGAAAAAGCATCTCCGAACACACGTCACAACAAAGGAAGAGCTGGAAGCTGCCTGGAGGCCGTTTGCAAGGTTTGATATTACTAAAAACCGAACGCCTATATTGGGTAACTCTCGGTTCAGCAATCGACGACCGCCTGCTGACATACCAGACGACGCCATCATCGTGCGAGGAGCCGGAGGACCTTACTACACACCGCCTGCTAGACCAAAGAAAAAGTGAGGAATTAATAGAAGAGACTATGTGAGACAATGAATGTTGGTTACAGGAAACTAGGATTGGGAGAACCAGAACAATGGGTTGACAAGTTGAGAAGAGGAGATATTCTTCCACAAGTGGAGCTTGAAGACAAGATCCGCCGATTGGAAGACACGATATTCAACAACTTGGCACTCGAAAGATGGGCCAACCTATTCGAGATCGCGAAATCAATTGCATTCGAAACGTAAGAATTTTTGATTTTTAGAAGGAAACTCAAAAATCTCACAGCCAACATAAACTTTGAGAATTTCTTGAAAAAAGTTAGAGTGCAAAAGTATATTTCCAGACACGACTGCCCAATCTGCAAAGTGCAATTCATGACACGAATGGATTGTATCAGTCATCACAGCATTGAGCATGAGAACAGTCGTGATGGTCTTGACTACTTCTGCGAGGTTAGTCTTACCTAGTGCTGTAGTTTAAAATTTGTGTGATTATTCAACTGCATGTGTCTCAAACTTATCAATTTCAGAAATGCTTCCGACCATTTGCCGACGAAGGAAGCTTCAATCAACATATGAGTTATCATAATAGAGTGACCAACCTGATCGAGACTGGAGTGATTACTGTTGGTTTATCAACCGTAAAGTTGAAACTCATGACTAATTTTCCAGCCACAGCCAGCCGACCCAGATATCTTGGTGCCGACAAATGACGAGTTCCAAATGTTGTTTGATGGAACATTGACACAACACATGATGGACCAACAATTGATCTAAAAACGTTTCTTTCAGTAGTTTAGTATTACAGCTTTGAAGCATATTCACCTTTTGACGCACGTTACAACACTTCTCTTTGTCTAAAAACAATCCTTTTAAAACGCGGTACCTTTCCAGATATTGGTTTTCTTTCTTACCTCGGGGATTAGTATTTTTGGTAATTTCCCATCTTTTTTCTATTTTGAAACCTTCCAATTCATATTAACCGCTGTTAGCAACGATCTGAATGAAAGATCTCCTGCTTGTTGTTGCAAAACTAATCAGCTTTTTATTGCTTACCTTTAGTTCACTGTTTTAGTTTTTATATATGCTCCTTTCTTACTGACGTACTTTTTGCTCCCGGAATTTGCTTTTAAAAACACGTATTTCTTCTTCAAATAGGTAAAAATTCCTTCTAAATATGTGTCATTCTAGTAATAGTCCTTTTTCATGGATATTCAATAAATTTTTATAAAGTTATAAGGAGAAAACGGAAACTTGTGAATACGATAACCATCATTAAAACCAAAAGTGGTCTGGACTAGTTCCGGAACATTCCGATCAAGATTTCAGATAAGTATGCTAGTATAAAAGACAGGAAAGGTTTCACCATTCCATCATCCAATTCTCTTTTTCATTGTTTTAATACAATGAGTTACAAGAGCATGGAATCTTCGTCTTCAACTGTCTCGTTTGCTGTCATCCTGTCTGGATGTGCCTTCCTGATCATGGTGACAGCCACCCCTGTTCTCTTCTACACGATGAGTGACATGACTTCTCAATTGGAATCTGCCAAGACCGGATTTGAAGAAACTTCGAATGTTTTGTGGAAAGAATTGGTCACTAACGAGAGCCACCGACGAGTTGCCAGACAGACATGTAAGTTTTCACTTAAATATCTTGTAGTAAATTTGACTGCTTAACGTTTAGACAAAGAAGGAGGAGCCGCTGGAGGAGGATCACCAACAGACACCGCACCAGCTGCTGGAACTGCTCCAGAAGGCGCCCCAACTGTTGTTGTAGACAATACATGCCCACCAGGACCGAAAGGAGAAGCTGGAGCTCCAGGAGAGCCAGGAACTGATGGAACTGATGGAACACCAGGAAAAGATGGATCTGATGGAAGCAATGAGCAAGCTGCGAGCAGTGCTGGAGACCTTTGCACCGCATGCCCAGCAGGACCACCAGGAGTTACCGGTTACAAAGGAAAACGTGGATCTCGTGGAGAGAAAGGAGATAAGGGAGGACCAGGAAACGCTGGACGTGACGGTGCACCAGGAGATGATGGACCAGAAGGAGATCACGGACATCCAGGACCAATGGGACCACCAGGAGAACGTGGATCTCCAGGAGCTGACGGAAAAGGATTCGCTAAAGGAGCCCCAGGACCGAAGGGACCAACTGGAATGGACGGTCTTCCAGGAGACGAAGGACTTCCAGGAGAGCGTGGAGAAGATGGAACCGGAGGAGCACAAGGAGAGACAGGACCACAAGGATCGCCAGGAGAGAAAGGACCAGATGGTTTCCCAGGACTCCCAGGAGCTGCTGGAACTGCTGGAGAAGATGCTGCTTACTGTCCATGCCCATCAAGAAAAGGAGATGTTGCCGGAGGAGGAGGTGGCGGATACGCAGCACCAACAGGAACCGAATTTGAAGGATCTCCAGTGGTAAGTAACTTTTGAAAACATTCACATCTATAACTAACGGTATTACAGGGAGCTGAAACTGCTGGATCTTCCGCTGAAATTCCAGCTTCAGCCCCAGTCGGAGAATCGCCAGCACCTGAATCAGCCCCATCAGGAGAAATTTCATCGAATGGAGAAGCTCTATCAACTGAAGAGAAACCAACATCTGAAGAAGCTGATAAAACCCCGGCAACCGAAGGAACTCCATCTGAGGGAGAAGGATCCCCAGCCGGTGGAGCTGAAACTGGAAAATACGCCGGAAAAGATGGAGAGGCTGCAGGAGAAGGAGCACCAACTGGAGCAGGAGGTGGAGAAACTGCTCCAGCCGAGGCAGCAGCTACAGGAGAAGGTTCCCCAACTAAAGCAGGAGAAGAAGCACCAGCTGGAGCAGGAGGAGGATCAACTGGATCAGGAGATACTACCTATCCAACCAAGAATAGAGCTAGATTCACTGCTCGTCAACGTGCCGCTTCTCGCATTCGCAGAACTTTTTAAATATTCGCATTTCGCCCATATTTATAAATTATTATTTTAATAAAAATTGTTCATTGAACTTGGATTCATTTTTTTAAAGAAGAGAAAATCAAATTCAAAGAAGAGAAGGAACTGTTTTACAGTTCAGGCAGTTTTCGTTACAACGCAAGCGGTACAAGAAATGTTATGAAATAATCATTATATAACAGAAAGAAGTAAACTTCCATCACATTTCAAACGTTTCATTCAAATTTGATTAGATTTAATTTGAAAACCTGACTCAATGAGACAGAAAAACTGGTTCTATACTAATCGAGATCTCTTTTCCTGTTCCTACATTACACTTTCACACAGAAAAACCTGTTTTGCCCGCAGAAAAACATGAAAATATGATAAATTCGATTGTGCTTTATTTTTTGAATTTTCCGCTTTCACCCCGTTAACGATAGAGCAAACTTTCATTGCATTTGTTCAATTGTTGTTTACGTGTCATTATACTATTTGCACCAAATTATAGCAATCCGGTTAATCAACATATCCGTATGTGTAAGCAATTTGAATGAATTTCCTGAAATCATTTATCACTAATTTAATGTTTTTCAAAAAGTAGGAACATTTTCGGCTTTGATGTGAGAATAGGTCTTGTATTTTTTCAGTAGAAAGTGGCTTTCCGATCAAAAAATTGTCAGTTTTCCTAGTTTTGTTTTTTGTTGTAATAGATATGTTCTATTTACATTGTCATTACATTTATATTATAGTTAAAGCACATTTGAGCATGTCCGACCAATACTACAACATCTGCATGAACACGTGACACAACTCTAGCGACAATGTTTTAAGACAAAATGAAATTGCTTCGAATGGAAGAGCAACTTAAACAACAAGAAAGAATGTTGAAGCTACAGGAACAAATCAACGTTTACCGATGGAAACTCATTTTCTGTGAAATTTAGGAACTCGAGGACAGTCTCGGGATTAATCGAGAAAGAGAACCAGTTTGCAAGAAGATCTCTTTTGGATGAGGTAGAATATATAAAATCAACGATGGATAATGCTTGCACAAAAGAAAATGAGGCAAAAATAGCAGTGCGAGAAGCAGAAACAGAAGCAGAAATTATTCAGCGTGGAATCAGATGTATCCGAAAAGAACGAACAGATATTGAAAAAGCAATTGAAGAACAAGATGAGAAATACGCACAATTGCTAGCGAAGGAGGGAGAAGGAAAATATGTTCAGCAAAAAATGCAACAAAAACTGAACTTGATATGGTGCTCAAAATTCGAGACAATTAAAACGAAAGGGAAAAGTGCCTAAAGAAGAAAATCGGATCTGTTCGAGAAAAAATCAAAAGAATAACCCAAAGAACTAATAAGGAACATTATGAGCTAGCTGGTTCCAGACGCAGAATTAAATTGAACGAGTGGGAAATTTAAAAAATGGAAATCAATAAGAATTGCATCAACAGGTTTTCCATTCAAACTAATTGTTTTCACTAAATCGGTTTATTTATTATATTCGGACCAAAATTGAAGGAGATAGGAATTGATATAGAGAAAAACCTACATTTTTTCATCACAATGCCGAAAAGACCAATTGGAAAGTACATCACTTTGTCGGATACAAAGTGGGCATTCACCGTGGAAGAGTTTCTTCGACGTCACTATGATCATTTTATGTGCTCAACACACAGCGACGCAACAAAACTTCGTGAAATTTTGAAAAAATGAATTTAGATAACGTAGAAAAACCGAATATAGTTGTGAGCAAGTTTGGAGAAAAACGTTACTCGAATCTCATGGAACCTCCTCTACGAATGATGATGTTCAGTAAGTTGTTTTTAACGAAATATGACAATATTTATGTGATTTACAGCAATGTCCTCATTGATTAAACTGATTGTGAGCAGACCATCTTAATAGAAGATCATGTCCAGGCAATGAAGAATATGCACAGCAACACGATACCGTCCAATATTAAGAAGGCATGTACTTTGAAAAGAGATGTGGTGTATTCAAGTGAGAGTGATAGACAGTATCGTTTTTATGCTGGAAGAAAAAAAGTCGGTTACGGATTTTCGACAGTTCTATGAGCAACACTGACGAGAAAACTTTGACTGAGAAAAGATCTAAGATGGAGGAGGAAGTTAGGACAGAAGAAAACATCAAATCAAGAGTGAACAAGACGGAAGAAATGCTGAAAATCGCTGAAAAAGAAGAGAAAGATCTGAAAAAAGAACTGTGTGAAATTGAATTGAATTTGATGAATATCGATAACAAAGAATGCAGACTGAAGTCTGAGTTAAGCGATAGTGTACCGGACATCGAGAGTATAAAAACAAAAAACAAATTGGACAAAATCGAAGAGGGAATAAAAAGATTGCGAGGATATTTGAAAACAAGTGATAACGATTACGGAACATTTCAAAAAGAACTCTCCGAAATAATCAATAAGAAAACGGTTAAGGTTGGCATGAGTCGAAAAAACTTATAATCGATGTTAAATCTTGCAACGAGAGAAGCCCCGATTTCAATAAAATAGACGAAGACGACACTGATAAAAATATGGAAACTTCTGACGGAGATGCGCATGGAAGACTTCTTCAAAAAAGAGCTAAACTACAAGGAACGAAAAGAAGCAAAACTTGTGACCTGAAAAGCTTGTCTGGAGGAGAGCGATCATACGTAACAACAGCACTTGTCATGGCTCTGTGGGAAGTGATGGATCAACCGTTCATTATGATGGACGAATTTGACGTTTTCATGGATGCATTGAATAGAAAAGTTAGTTGTCAATTATTATTAGGTCAGCTAGATACATTTACATCAGCTTTGTAATTTTGGTCAGAAAACACAACGGTGAAGTTTCTTAACATGGTAATTGAATGAATTGTTGTTCAAGCCTTCATTTTTTGGCTTTTGGACAGTTTTAAACAATATATCTAATTGCAAAACTACTAGATTTACAGCAGCGCTCTGGCTACGAAGGTCGCTTAATCGTCATATTCGGATTCCGTAACCTCAAACTAGAAGATCTATGTTCAATAGAATAATTCTTTTCCAAAATTGTTTTCAAATCAAATAACTACCTCTGACGTACTGTAACCAACGGATATAAAATGTTAGAAACACACAATTTCAGTGTTTGGATACTGGTTTGAGACATAATAACTAACCGTAAAACAACTATCTTTATTTCACATACTTTCGAGTATGATACCCATCAGTTGCGAGTATGATACCCATCTTTACCCCTCAAGGAATCAAGGAATTGAGGAGAGTCGATGGTCTTCAAATTTTCGAGATGGAAAAAGTTCTCGATTAAAAACGAGAAAATTAAGAATTCATTGTATTGGACATTACTACATATTTTGACAAAGCTTTTCTTGCTAATTTTTTTTCAATTTACATTCAGAACCCTAAATTGTTTCCAACTACTTCAAATTCAAAAACAATGTCTGTGATCCAATTCAATAAACTTCATATTCCGAACACTTCATTCTGGATAAACTGGAAACACGTTTCAAAAACAGAATACAAGTTGAACACAGTATTGGAATGGATTTGATATGAATTGATACTCACACAACAAATGGCGGATCCAATTGGTTCTCTAAAATTGCTGAGAGCTTTTTGGCTGTCCTTGTATTGGAACTCTGCGTTCTGCTTTGCTGGTTACAATTGAAGTCCGTCACTGTCAAATTATCCTTCTTAGAACTAGCAATGTAGTATCTGTAGTCATTGTCGTCGCGAGCGGTTGCCGTTGCTTTTGGAGAACATTTACAGTGGAAAAATATGATCACACCAATTGTTATACTGAAAATAGATTTGTTTCGTAATAAGAAGAAAGGAACCAACTTACAGCACAAGTGTCAATAGAATCAAGACGGTGACTGAGACAGTGTCCAGAATAAAATTCAAAATATCCCGACTATAATTTAATTCCGGAGAAATATCGCTGGCTTCCGAAAGAAAATGTACAGAATCGACTGGAATAGCAAAGACAAAGAGAGAGGCAATCAGAAGATGCTCTCCCATTGTGAACAACAATGCAAACAGCAAAACAATGTGCTGCGAGGGGAGTCTTATCAAATCTAGAAGGGTTGGGGCGGGGAGGTGAGTAAGATAAACATTCATATAATTCCAGTTACAACATATCTCAAAATATCTATTTTTAATTATATTTGCTTGAACGATTTTATCAGAAGTTATGAGCGCATCGAAAAGTAACGTGAATCATCGAAATATTCATTAGAAAGAAATGGAAGTGATAAAGATAAAGAAAACAAACTTCTCAATCATTTCTGATTGGTTTGATAGCTTCGAAACAATTTTTCCTGGCTGCTCATAACACTGGTGCTCGATACTCCTTCAAAATCAAACTCATCATCTTTTTGAATGTAAAAACGACGTGCAACGCATAGAACAAGTATGATTCCACTTCTAAAAGTATAGCAGGCATTGAAAAATGAGCAGTTGTGCAAACTTACATAGAACAGGATATAAATACAATGATTTGAATCAATCCGTATTCTTGTACAGGTTCAGATTGGAAACTTTCGTTTTTTATTCTATCGTATTCTTCTATGGAAAGAGCATCCAACTCAATTACCATTCTGTTTTCAAGGTCTGCTAATTTCGAAAATGTCAAATCGGGCAGAATGTTAGTTTCTTTGAAAATCAATGATTCTGTTCTCATTGGTTTGTTCTGAAAAGGAAATATTGAGGATAAAACAACAATAATTGACCTACTTTCAGTACCCAGCAATAAATAAGGAATAGGACAAAAAGAATAGTGCAGACCACAGTGTTTCGTAGACGGGTCATTAGTAATAACGATTAAGAATACAAAGTTAATATCAGAAACAAAATTCAGAAACAAGCAGATGTAGCTGTGGAAAAAAATAAAGTGGAAGTGGTTTCTTCTTTTGGAAAAGGGACAAAGAATTGAACCAATGGATGGGACGGAAGTAGTAAATATAATTTCAAGAACAACGAGCTTAGCTGAGAAGTTTCTGTGCAGTAGAGAATAAAAAGTGATCAAAAACGTTTTTTCTTCTTTTTTCTATCTGTTTTAACTTGCCGCCCAGCGAAGCATGTTCAATTTCATCACGACGCGTGGAACATCGGAAAACTCGGAGTCGGATAGATAGATATGTAGAGAAAACACTCGAGTTCTGTTCAGTTAGGCAAGATGGATAAAAATTTTGCCAATTAAAACCTGCTCTCAAGAGATGTTTTCCGCTTGTTTTTGCCCCTCCTTTTTCTCAACTATGTAGATGCACACATTTGTCTGATAGTAGTCCAGAACTAAAAGGAGGGACTAACAATTTGGAACAAGATTAAGCCAGATGCCAGTGCATTGGGAAATTTCGGAAATGTGAAAATGTGACAGCTAATCCAAGCATAGGAGCAGCGCATCCCTAAATGTGTTACATTGTTCTTCCATATCTTCTATTTTTGACATTTGCTGTATCCCTTTTCTCAGCCCAAAAGTTATGAAACCACGGTTCTCCAGACTCGTTTTTCTCTCATATTGGAGCTATTCAATGGCATTGCGTCAAAAACGACATGAGGGATTAGCTGAAAACGAATATATGCGCATCATAGACATGTTATGTGTTTTTTCGTCGCCGCGCCGATACAGCCGTTGCTGGTTTTGGCCTCTTCTTCTAAAAAATGGCAAAGCATTCTGAAAGATATGAAGAAGCTCGAAACGAGACTAGCGAGAAAGAAACAAGTCTTCCGAAGGCCGACGGGATGTCTTCAAAACTACCAACGACTTCTTCGTGCCCTTTGGGACATTGGTGTTTTTCTTCGAGAGACACTCTTCTTCACACTCTATCATTTCTGCATTATCTAGTATCCCAGTGTGCAGTAACATGTTGCAATTCATCCTCTACCACTTTGCAACTCACATCGGTTTCCTCTTTGTTAATCCGTTTCTTCTTCTTTCTTCAAAACGTCTTCTTGTGTGGTCAATGCTTTTTTTTGAAATTTTCACACCCTATTCTCCTCAATTTATTTGAAGTTTAAAAAAGAATTATGAATTCTTTAAAACAATAGTTTTGAAACCTGAAAACAATAGTCTCACCGATACTGTTCAGATAGAAATAGTACATATCGGCTGTGTAAAACCTATGCATAGAAAGTCATTGCTTTTATAGCAGATTACTGTAGTTCACTACTTATGACAAATTATCTATCATGAACTAGATGTGATTATTCAAAAAAACTTCGTAACATATATGAGTTTTTTTGTTCTAACCAACACATTTTTTTGAGATTTCAACAATTCCCATTTTCTCCTTGTATTTGTCCTCCCCTATATACCGAATCCTTTTTAGAAACATATCACGCGTATTTTTCTCTATCTGACCTTTTGGGCTTGTCTCTTTCCTGTCAAAACGTTTCAAATCTCTTGTCTCATCCCATGTTGCAAAATAAGAGGCTCTGCGAGATATATGCATGAAATCATCAATCATCCCAACGAGTACCGCAACAACACACTAGCCATACTAAAATGTGCCATCCACTAATTTCAAACATGTAAGCTCCATGAGATTTGCCCTTTTCTTTCTTTCATCCAATCATATTTTATTTCTCCGCATGGACCTTTTAGATTGGCTCGGCGAAAGGGTAAGGTTTACAATCATGATTTTATGTTTTTATTACTACAATACGCAAGTAATATGAAAATTGAGTCGGCCACGAGTAGAGGTTTCCTCTATTTATTTCCATCGCTCGAAAAAAGAAGAAGCAATTCAAAGTGAGGGTCTGAGCGGTGTCCCGTCTTAAAATTGGGGTGTATGGGGTGGCTCACCGGTGCTGAGCATGTATATAAAAATAACGACATTCAAATTGAGTAGGTCCCTGCATAAAAATAATTATAGTTTAGGACCACTCAAGCAATTCCTAATGCGTTTGTCTCCGTTAAAATTGTATCCCCTTGAATGGGTTTTTCTGTTTTCATTTTCAAAATGACAGTGTCTCAAAATTCTTCTTCAAAAAAAGAACATCCCATTAGTCAACGCCATCTCCCATACATTTTCTATTAGTTTGTTTCCAAAAGAAGAAACTAAGTCTAGTAGAACTTTTTGTAAGTTTCAATTCTAACCACAACTCGAACTTCATTCACTTTTCATCTTCCGACTCGACCCTTTCGGCGACATCAAAACGTCTCGCGTGGCAATTTTGTTCCTTTCTTTCTGCTTTTTCAACCAATTTTCAAAAACTGAAGGGTCTTCGTTTTTTTTCGGTCACCCAGTTCTGTTTGATGGGAACTTTCGAAAGTTTTCAATATTTTAACCACTAAAACCCTTTTCCCGTATCATCCGGATTTAACGACAGCTTACCGAAACTCAATTCTGAGTTTAAAATTCATGGAAATCAAACTGAAACCAGCTTTATACGAAAACTTTTTTGTGGCTTTCGTTTTTGCAAAGTTGAAAGTTGGTTCTTTGCCAAACTTTGATCAAATCCTTGTCTGTTAGACTATTAATTCAATATGAACGCATTCTAGGTGATGAAAAATTGAAAAATCAAAGAAAGACCAAAACCAATCTTGTATAGTTCAGCACATATCCAATAGGCAACATTATTAATCTATATGTTAACACCCATTCAATGTCTTGCACTTATTCTTTTTTCCAACCATATTCAGGAGAAATTCTCGTAGTTCCAAACAAAGCTTGTACCTAAAATCCAAGTCGATCATCGTCACTTTGACGAACTCAACAACAAAATACTGCGGCAAATGAGTGGAGGCATTAGTAAATCTAATTCTGATGCCCGGAGTTCTTCTTCTGCGTTTCATTTTTCCTTCGCTTCTTCTTCTTCCCCTTTTTTACACTACCAGATTTGCTTTTCCTCTTCCGGACACTAAACAACACACTTTTACCCTCTTCTCAACTAATCGTTCATATTTCGAAGGGTGGCCCCACCAACCCCCGTTCGTTCGTTTGTCACTTTATGTTTTGCCAAGAAAAGCTGCTCCCGTTTCTTTCTTTCGTATTTTTTTTCTACCGCACACACGTTGATTCTATGCTCTGTTTCACTTTTAATTTCACGTTGTGTGGATGAAAAGTGAGGGGTTTCCTTGTGCTTGACAGGAAGAAAGGGAGCGACACGATGGGCGCGGCCTTCTTCCCTTCAGGAGTCTCAGTCAATTGTTTTGTGCACTGCCGTCAAAGAAGAAGACGTCGATGACGGGGTCACCGATTTTCACGCCACCGCTACCTCTATTGTTTTCCGTCAGATGTTGTGGAGCACAACTTGTTGGAACCTTTTTCGTTTTACCCATTCTCTTTTGTTTTCAAAACGCTCACCTTTCCACCTTTCCAGGACTTCTCCATCATACCTGGCTAAGAATCCAGCAACTCCTATCTAGGAAAATCTGAAGAACTAGTCTTATCGACTCTTACACATTGCTTGCCGTAGAATTTAGAATGACTGAAAAATCTTTAGTTCAGATCTGGAGATGATTACTGTAGGATGCTGTTAAGAATTGTGCTAAGGCACCGCCATTCTATACATAAGACACCTATTCCACCTGTCTAAATCTGGTGCCGATACCGAAACTCTCATACCCTTATAATAAAATCTGAAAACATTTTTGTCTCCTTTTCACAAAGCGGCTCTATTTTCGTGCCTGTTCTGATATTCTGCCTTATGATATGTCCGTTTTTTAGTTCATTCCGATTCTCAGAAAACACTCACATTCCGATGAAAAAGTTGAGAAAACCTATTCAAAGGAATGTCTCGAAAATGAAATTACACGGTAAACTGCTTCTCGGGAGCACAATAAGATATCTAGATGATACATTAAAAAGAAGGTAGTCTACAAACGAACATGACGAAACCGTTTATCATGCTCATCTTTTTCTACATTGATTATAAAATTGTTGTTAATCTTCCCTTTATCAATATCTCAGTTGTTCATATTCAAAGTTCTTGAAAAAATAGAAAAGCTTCTAAAAGCTGTGGAAAAGAGGGATGTGCAGATCGATGCGCTAATCCGATAGCCCGATAATCCAGCCCCTTTAAGCCAAAATAGATAGGAAATGAAATAAAAGAGACCGGAAAAGGTGAAGGAAATCGATTGCTAAGTAGGATTTGGTTGAGCATGAAGCTGTGAACCACCTCTTTCCATTTCCACAATCTCATTTTCCGTTTTTGGTTGCACTTTGTTCAAAAAAAAGTGTGAGTCTATCCTAACCAAAAAGAATGGAACGTTTTTAATGTGATTGAGTTTATCACGGATTTTGCGTCCATTATTTTTTGAACATCAGCGTATTCTTTTTGTGTTGACTGTCTTAGAAAACTTATTAAAGGCATCGAATTGTTTTCAAGCTGTGCTACTGATTTCAAAAAGTGTCTGATAGCTTATTTCGAAAAATGTCAGTTAATACTTCATTTGTTTTAGTACAACACACGTACATTTAGATGTTATTCTACCCACATGACACAATAAACACTATAACCTGTGTTCCGCTTCGAAAAGTGAAACGGTTGAGATTTGAAACGTTATTTGATCCATCTTGCGTCGGCGAAGATGCTCTTTTTCGAAAGAGAAAGAGAGTGCCGATAGAAATAGTGCGTGAGTGGCCGGAAAACAGGCAGATTCCATTTCACCTTCTTCCTTTTCCCACGAGCTCATCTTACCGAAATTATCGACCATTACGTTGATGCTCTCTTTACATTCTGATGACCCCGACAACACTTGTCCATTGTTTCAAATGCCCTCTTTTTATGCTGGTCATTAGCTTTTTTTTGTTTCTTCTCCGGGAGGTAGTGACGACAAAATTCATAGAGAGATATCTTGTCCAACATAACATAAACGAATGAATATTCAATTAGAGAGCAAATAGTTCAGTAGTAGAAAAGCTTACATTAGACTCTCTCCATTTCCGTTTCATTCAACAACACACCGGATATTCTCGTAATTAATTTCTAGCTTTAGGGAATACAACTTTCTGTCTGTTTTTGAGTCTGTTTCAGCTGTCATTCTCATATCAGTTTCATCATCGTATTGAGTATCAAGCGGTGTCACAAGCTCCGACATGATTTCCGGAGCCGTTTTTTAATCGGGATTCGTTGCTTACGCTTTTTTCCTTCATATATCAAAAATAATATGATGAAAAAAAGAGGATACTGGATGATATGTGCAATTTTGATGGATTTTCCTCATAACCATTCCGAATAGCCATTCAGCCTTTTCTCTTAACTTGTCTCGCTTCACCGGGTTTTTACTAAAGCAACTCACTTCTCAAAAGCAACTTGTCTTTTCTCTTTTTCTTCTTTTTGTTGTACAATGTTCTTTTCTGAAATCCTCTACACTTTCCCATCGGGACAAACATTATCAATGTTGAAATTTTCAGTTGTTGACGGATTTTCACTTTAAGCTGCTTCTGATTTAAAAGATTGTGAAACCAAGGTGACATTTGAAAGATGAAATTGATTGTGAAATTATTGTTGGCATACATTTTTCTATTACTGTAACAACATACGTCAAATTAATCTAGTAATCGATCATTAAACTAGCTCAATCTTCCCTTACTCTGAAAACTCAATGTCTCTAGATGAGATCAATTGAATTCTATTTAAACTTCATATTCATTCTTTCTCATTCTCAAAATTTTTATTCTCCACCGCCCCATAAAATTTGTCATATTGTGGTGTGGTGGATCCTCTGACAAACGGCACCTCCCTATCCCGCAATTTTTACGGCCATCCTCCTGTGCGGTACATCCTTCTTGATTATTTATTGCGGTCCTACACATGTTCGAAGCATTTTTTTCTATTGGTTGAACATCAATCTTTGTGAATAGAGCAGTTTGGTGATAGGGGCTTTTCACCACTGCAATGGTTTTTTTGGTGCTACACTATTTTTATACTTACTCTGCTTCTTTGATATGAAACAGAACTTCTCATATTGCCGTTCTTGTTTTTCTTGTTGGTTTGATTGTTTTCAAAGAAAAAGCAACATAAACCTGGTGATTAGTTGTCATAAATAAAGCTTTTGCTGTCTCTCTTTTTTTTTCGAAAAACCTAATTACCCTACGTCTATTTTTCAATTCTAAATCGGTTTCTAATTTTTTCCAGACCTCACTTCAGTATGGAATTTCTTCACCTGCTCGCATTCATCTTGGTTTTAGCATGGAACTCAGATGTTGTTTTAACCAGAAACGCAGTTCATCCAGTGCGGCATGATTTGGCATTTGTTCACACGTTTGATACAAAAGAGATGTGCATGTCAAGGTAAGAAAAAGAAATCGGAAGACATAGACAACACTAAAAGTATTTTGAATTCTGAAACTGAATAAATACAACGAGAGACCAGATTTTAAAATCTGAAGCTTTTATAGATTCAAAGCAATGCCATGTATTGCTTGTATTACTATCTTAATGAATACAAATTTGAAAGTTCACTTTTCTAATTCAAAACGATGAGAAAACTTGCTCGAATTGTTAAAACTGATAGCGCTTTCACGATTCAAGTCCGCTCAAGAATAGGGTTCTAAATCATTCAGATAGTTGATGTTTCATGAAGCACAAATAGTCATTGACATTTCTTACTTTTTATTATTTATCTCACAATGTTGCATTGCTAAGCTTTCAGTTTCAAACAGAAACACATTTTCACAGAACTGATAAAGTATCTGAATATGAAAATAAAATAACTTGCGAACTACTGGAATATTACAAACTTGTTATTTTCTAATTTCCTATTTTAAGATGCCGCATCGGTTGCACCCAACAACATTCAGAAGACCTAATGATGCCACGCTGGCACTGCCCTCTGCAGGTTTGACTTTTTTCTCCTTTTCTCCCTCATTTCCCCATTTCTCCAACCAATTTCATTTTTATTCCTTCAGGAAGAAGACGAGAACGATGTGGAAGAAGAGGAGAAGACGTCGCTCGGAGGAAAAATGCTCATCATTGTCCCTTGCGTCATATTTGGTTCCCTTCTGTTTTTGTTCTTCTGTGTGTCGGCGATGCAACGATTCTGTCGAAACGACTACTAATCACTTCGCACTTCCTCTACATTTCCATCTGAAGTCTCATGGGAAAATGAGTGAATTCTATGAGTAAAAAGCTAATTAAGTACACTTACAATCTTACATCCGGATTGAAATCCTTTCTAACTCACAATTCGAGACTTATGAAAAACCTCAAAAACATGTTTCATATTCAATATTTAGTATAGTTTTCCAGTTAAAGCTATTCTCTAACCACATAACATAAATCCTCATTGATTATCCGTCATTTCTAGTCACCATCAAAATTGCACTTTTACCAAGTGCACCTGTCAATTTCCTTTTCTTTCCTTCTCGCCTCATGTTCTTTTCTTGTCAAAAAAAACCTGTAATTTCTTGATTCATCAGTTAGAAAGTGCATGCTGTAATGTAATACCATTATCGCCTCTGTCTTGTTGTATCAACAAGTAGTCTTCTACATTTCTTCGATTTCCAATAACTTCGTCGACACGAGCAGTTCCTTTTTTTTTTGAATTTTTTCTAGTTGTGATCTTTTTATGGGTTCCGGTGATTATTTTATTATTCCTGTAATCGTTTTTTATATTATTCAGACAATAAACACTTTCTTACTCACTATCTCTTCATTGACAGAAAGAAATAAAAACAATGTCAGACCCTACAAAGAGATGTTTAAAAACAAAAGTTATCAGTTTTTAGTAATCATATGTCAAATCAAGTTGAATGACCTTGCTTTTCATTTTTCAAAAAGAAAATATAGTCAAACTAAGAGCAATTTCTTTCAAACGTTTTTTGTTGTCTACCCAACAAAGCCTTGACATCTCCCAAACAGAAACAACACGTCGTTTCAAAAGTGCCACCTTTGTGTATTCACAGAAACTTTATTCTTTATGTTTGAAGCAAGCCCTATCCAAATGTGTTCTTTCTCTCCGGGCTTAGTCACTCTTGGTAACAAGCTACTTGAGGTTTCCCTAGTTGCTTCTCCATTTACATGTCCCTTTATGCCTTCTAACGATTCTTTTTTCCGTGTAATCGAGCCAATTTCTTCTTCATTCGGTTAGAAAATAAGAAACTGACTCTCAGTCCGACATATCTTCTTTTGCATTACAACGCAACATTTGCCCTCTCACATCTGCAAATTATTAATTCGTTTTTTTTCCGTGTTACACTGCGCCCACGCTAGAGTCTTATCATCACGATATGCATTACAACTTATCAGCATAGTTATCAAAGTATTTGTAAAGTATTCTTCCAACTTTAACCCTTTTTTACATTACGAAATAATAAAATGAGGAGCGCACTCACGAAGGTTTGCGCGTACAATAGTGGTGATGTCCACGTTGCATACACACACCATGGCCGTGGCCGAGGAATGAGTGAAAACTAGTCCTCGGCGTGTTTTACTGCGCAGATTGGTAACCAGTTAGTCATATTTTTGTTAGTCACTCAAGAAT
Organism: Caenorhabditis latens; assembly: GCA_002259235.3. Classification (NCBI taxonomy): domain Eukaryota; kingdom Metazoa; phylum Nematoda; class Chromadorea; order Rhabditida; family Rhabditidae; genus Caenorhabditis; species Caenorhabditis latens. The sequence continues at coordinate 12,435,237 of CM056097.1, read as the reverse complement.
TTCTCATTTTGTTTTACTTATACGAAAAAATTATCCCCAATTTTTTCTGCTCAAGTAGCCTCTGCCTTTAATCCGTTCTCATTGATAATCTATCAATCTAATGTAGTAATAGGTAACCGCTGTCGTTCAACATTGACGCTCAAAAGAGAGAAATGGACGAAAGAATTTTTTATCGCAGAACGGCATTGCAGCAAGCACAACAAAAAAACAAGCGCTCATGCTGTACGAGTCGAGAGTACATTTGATACCCTTTTCTCTATTCATTCGTCTCTCACAACTCCGTCCGCACTCTCATCGCATTATTCAAATTCAGCCGATCCGATTTTTTCCCTTATTCAGACTGGCCGGTTACTCTTATTTATGCGCCTTGGAAAAAAGGGTTTCCTATGCTCTTTTCCTTCTTTCTTCTTTTTTTCTTCAACTAATCTTCTTTCCGTCTTCTCGTACACAAGCTCTTCATTTTCTAAAATGCACCCGCATTCATTCTCTATAACACATTTTTTTTCAGATGTTGGATGCCAAACCGCTTCCAGCGGATCCAAGCGATTGGCGATGCGAAGATGTGGCAGTTTGGTTGAGAAAGATTGGAATGGCAAAGTATGCTGATTTGATTGCAATTAAACATAAGGTGAGATTTTGCTTTGTATAGAAATGTTGTCCGTGGGGAAAAACATTCAAGAATATTGAACTGAACCTATCAGCTAGTCTTTGAACATTTGAGAAGTGTAACTCCAACTTCGAACCAAATAAAGTCCAATTACCTTCACCCTCCTCGCCTAAATTAGTGCGTGTGCTGCGCAATAGAATAATTATTGATTTTGCAGGTCGACGGCAAATGTCTCCTTGCTCTCACAGACACCGATTTGAAGGACCCTCCAGTTTCAATCAACTGTCTCGGAGATATCAAGAAAATCTTGTTTGGAATTGAGAAGCTAAGTCAGAAAGTGAGTAGATATTTTAGATGTTTTCAATGAGTACTATGTTTTAGTCTGTGGAAATCAGCAGTTCTCCGGTCTCTCGTCCACATCATCGTCCTTCTCTTTCAAACGGACACACACATGCGTTGAAGGGCTCAAAAGATGGGTTGTTGGTGGAATACAACGAACAAAATCATTTGTCAATTTCTGGAGAGGATGTCGTCACAACCACTCGTCGAGCCGAAATTGTTCAGGATGAAGAGACGTTGTTGGATACACTTGCGAAGTCGTCGGATGGAACGTCAACGGTACAACTGATCTCAAGAGAAGAGATTATCCGACAAGTCGAGAGACCCGATACGTATTTCAAATCGGTTGCTAAACTTCTTATCGCTTTTGCATACTCCTCGTTGTCGTTCCTTGCCACGTCATTTGTTATGGTTTTGGTTCATGACAGAGTTCCAGGTAAAAGAAATATCAATTGACAATTCAAATTGTTGGTTTTCAGATACGAAGACGTACCCACCTCTGCCAGATATTGTTCTCGACAACGTTCCTCATATTCCATGGGCTTTCGATATGTGTGAAACAATTGGATTGGTGCTTGCTGTCGTTTGGTTCACTGTGCTTTTCTTTCACAAAGAGAGGTATAACTTTGAAAAGTTGTTCAAATTAAAAACGTAAAGACTTTCAGAGTGATCATTGCCCGACGAATGTTCTCACTACTCGGCACAGTTTTCCTTCTCCGTTGTTTCACCATGCTCATCACTTCGTTATCTGTCCCTGGTATCCATTTGCAGTGTGAAGCAAGGGTAAGTAGTTCTATTTCAAGAAACCTTATATAAGACGCTATGATGATTCACTCATGCTCAAAATAACAATATTTGTGATAACTAAGCTAATTTACGTAATGACTTCGAAAAAATCATTTGAATCATTGACTCAATTATCAATAATACATATTTCAGCCCAACACTACAATGCAAGAGAAACTGCACAAAGCATTCCATATCTGGAGTAACCTCGGAATGTCATTGCACGGTGTTAGAAGTTGTGGAGACTACATGTTCAGCGGTCATACCACTGTCATCACCATCATCTCTCACTTCATTACCGAATGTGAGTTATTTCAGTCTGGTTTGCAGATAAGATAATTCATATTTGAATTCAGATACACCAGCGGATTGGACTGGTCTTCATACCTTCACTTGGGTTCTCAACTGCTTTGCAATCTTCCTCATTCTTGCTGCTCATGAGCATTACAGTATTGATGTCTTTATTGGTAAGTATCTAATGAGTTGGTTTTTGAGCTAATTTCTATGTTCGTTTTCAGCATTCTACATCAGCTCGCGTATGTTCCTCTACTACCATGCCTACGCTTACAACCATGCTGGAATCACTGCAACCGACTATCGTATGCGAACATGGTTCCCTCTTGGATGGTTCTTTGAGTACGGATCACAGGGAAAGGTAAGTATTAATTGAATCATAGGATTAGATAACCAAATAATTTTTACTTTCCAGGTTGAGAACGAGTTCAGCCTCCCAATCAACATCCGAATCCCTCGACGCATTTTCTTCGCCAAGACCGAGGAGCCAAAGCTCTCACCCAAGTCGGAACCGAGTCGAAAGAAATCAGTGGTTTCTGTGAAACAAAACGGCAACGGAAACTGCAAACATCATTCCAAAAAACACAATTAGACACGTTTCTCGTCATCTATTAGTCAATTTTCTCTCCTTCTCTCACCCAAACATAATTCCTGTGCAGTTTTCGGGTTCCTAGGTTGTTATTGCTCTTTCTCTCAAAAGTTTAACAGTTTATGGGTACTTCCTTTGGCTCTCGCATCCCTTTCTCGTCTCCATCCCCGTATTCTATTATTGTTCGGTTTCGACAATCTTTGTTGCATAGTCACAAAATTCTACTTTCGGTTTTTTCGAATCAATGATTCTACTTGAATTATTCTCGTATTGCTTGTGAGAAAATCTCTTTTTTACGCACTTCATTTAGACAATAAATTATGAATTGCACTCAAATTCAATGAAATTACACAGAAGGGGACCAATTATCAGAATATCTGCTTTCAGACAAGTAAATTAATGAATAAAGTATAGGATTATATAAGTTAGAGGTATGAAATGTTAGAAAAACAAAATTAAAAAAGAAAGACAACTTGCAAATTAAGATCACAGAAAGCGCTTACATATAAATAGGACGATTATTGAACTGTAGGTTTGGGAAACGGGTTGGAAACGAGCAGTTTTTATAAAAATAGAGATAAGTGAAAGTACTAAGGAATAAATGTATATTAATTGACGGTTAATAATTCCAATTGTTTGCAGTATGAACAAAGTCAGTGATAGTGAGATCGGAACAATTGACATGTCCGATTTTAACCCTGGAGGCGAGCAGTTGCCACATGCAACTTCACGTAATACTCAATCGTCTTCATGAGTCCTTCGCTGAACGGAGTTGTGCACTGCCATCCCATTGCGTTGCGAATCTTGGAGAAATCTATGTAATAACGACGATCATGATATGGTCTATCCGGAATTGGGGCGAATGTTGGAGCCGTTGGTTCTCTGAAATATACCTTGTGAGTATACATTCTAGAAAAGAATAAGCTTACCTGTTCAAAAGTTTGCTGACAGTGCTGTGAATCATTTTGGTCAGCTCAATATTGGTCATTTCGAAATCGGTTCCAATGTTGTAAATTTCTCCTAGTTTTCCTTCAAGAGCAACTCTGGTGATGGCCTCAGAGCAGTCTTCAACATACATCCAGCTTCTGGTGTGAAGTCCATCTCCCATAAGTGGGTACGGTTGTCCATCCAAAGCAAGCTTCGTGAACTTTGGAATGAGCTTGGTGTGGATTTGACGTGGTCCGTAGACATTGTTCATGCGGACCATCACGTATGGAAGCTTGTAAGAGTGCTGAAAAATACTTTTTGATAACTATTGTGACTGTTTCAAAAAATTACCCAGTATGATCTAATGACCATCTCACAAGCAGCTTTGCTAGCAGCATATGGGTTAGTTGGGTTTGGAAGAGAAGCAGATTCCGACTTTGGAGTGGTGTCCTCGAATGAGTCTCCGTAGACCTCATCTAAACATTTTTAATAGTGAAGTTCCAAAATTTTAACATTCTGATACCTGTGCTGATATGGACAAGCTTCTTGACTCCCTTGTACGGGCTGTTGACAATGCTCTCAAGGAGAGTCGTGGTGGAGATAATGTTGTCCTGAATGGTACCGATTCTGTCGCTGTAAGACTCATCGACGTGAGTAATGGCAGCGAAGTGGATAACCATATCAACCTGAAAATTTTTAGAACTACTTTTCATACGTGGATAGTAAGAACTAACCTCATTTTCTTGAAGAGTTTTGATCAAAGTTGGTTGATCCTCGAGTTTAGCCTCGACAAAGATGTATCTTGGCGACTCTCTGATTTCTTTCTCAACATGCAACGGGGAAGCTCCAAATGCCAATTTGTCATAGTTAATAAATCTGTAATTATTTGAAAAATAGTTAAATGCTCAAGTTCTTTCAAATCATTGTTTACTTTGTGTTTTTCCATTTATTGAAAGTGAAGTTGATGTAGTTGGACCCAATAAATCCACAGCCACCGGTTATCAAAACGCACTTTGGTTCTTCCCACGCGTAACCCATCTCACTTGGCGGCGGATCTGAAGAGATGTGGTTTTAAGCTGTGCCAGATGGAATACGACTTTGTCAATAGAAGACTAGAGGCAAAATGACAGTGAACAGCGGGGAGAAGTTTGGTAATATAATTGATGACGACAAATGTAGCCGATTCTCGGCGACCGCGAGACAAGAACGGAGACTTAGAGTGGATATAAACTTGTTCCAGATTACTAGATGAGAGAATGATCTTGAGATGGAACATTATCTCGTTTCAAAACAATGCAAATAATAATAACAATTTGAATCCATGTAATGAAAAAGTTTCTTCGTATACGCAGTCTATGAACCCGATGTATGCTTTGATGATGTTTCTTTTTAAAAAAAGAAACAAAATGTATCATTAAATATTATAGTGTTTCAAAAATGTCGCCATGGCAGAAGCACCTGAGAAATGAGGAGACCACATATCGGCGAGAAGAACAACGCAATAAATGAGGATGGAACGAAACAAATGATGGCAGATCCTAAGTTAGGAGGCAAAGTCCCCGAAACTGGATTTCGTCTGTCTGCCTAGCGGGTTCATTGGCGGCGATGGTCACCACATCCACAAAAGTGGATTCGACTTATCACTTGCCGAAACGTTTTTTGCTGATAGTGTGGAAGGCGCAGACAATCAAGTTTTTGCCACTACCGCGCAATCAGATACATAGTGATTGCATTCGAAGATTATTCAACCGAAAAATATGGGGTATCGGAGAAGATTTTTTTCTGATTAGATGAGGGGGTTATCCATTTATATTGGACTACGGGGACCAGTCACCACTGTTCTAAAAATTTTGGAGCTAGGAATTAGAGGACGCGGTTCAATTTTGTTATCAAGTAAATAAAGAGACAGAATTCACTTAAAATTTTGCGACACAATGATAACTAATATCCGGTCAAAAGTTCCGACCCAAATCTCCTACTGACCCCAAATAGCCTGGTTGCACCAGACCCAACTAACAAGAGAAACAAGTACAAGCGATGAAAAACTAGAACTGGAAGTAACTAACGAAAATTCTGTTCAGTGAGAGGAAGAATGAAAACAAGGGTAGGAAGACGCCACAGCGGGTAATAAACTAAGTCTTCAATGGGTAATCAATTCGAGATGCGGGTCAGAACTTTCACCGAATTCGTGAAGAGTCGAGAGACTAATAGTCTAACAGGCCTCTTTTTTTCAAAACTGTGTCTGGTCAGACACCTATAAAATCAAAAAAAAACTTACAATGCCCTGTTCTCAGGAAAATTCCTTGAAAAAACGTCGTAAAAGCAACAAAATGTTGAAAATAAAATCTGGTGCTGATCTTTTATACTGAGGCACCAGGTTTCGGATGGCATTATCCGTGGCATCCACCCTTTTGTCTTTTTCGTTTCTTATCCCTTATCAAAAGTCAAGTGGCAATCCAGATTTCTGCGTACAAATCGAAATAAGGACATCGGTTGACAAAACTGAATCTGTCCTACTCTGTTTCCGTTTTTCATTTTCATCACTCTTTTACACGAAAAGTGTTCTATGAATTTCATTCAGAAATGATTTCAGAATATCAATTTTTGAAAAGAAACAAATAAATAAAAATAGGTAGAGTGAAACTAATATGTTACTAATAAACTATCAGATAAAAAATAGTTTTTCACAAGTAAAAATGAAAAATGTATCAGCACTTCAAAGCCTTTTTGATATTTTCTGTGACATGAAACATGGTGCCATGGCCCGGAACAATCCAATCCACTATGCAGCCGTAGCGCCTTCTCGAGTCTCTTTGCGCAATAACATCCGCTGATAATGGTTGCCACATCATTGGGTGGTCGATATCTTCCTCTCGCATGAATAAATCTCCTGAAAACAATGATATTTCTCAGACAGTATTCAGAACAACTAGCCTGATACAAGTACGTCACCACGCCCTTTCACATCTCGAACAACAACTCCAATGTCATCCGATGTATGTCCGCGACACTTGACTAGCATCACATTTTCAGATAGATTCATTGTATCATTCTGAAATTGTTCAAAAAATGGTACTTCCTCTCACAAAACAGAGCAGACTTACTTCAAACAACGCCGTTAAATTGAACTTTGTTCTCTGATGAGAGTACCACCCATGGTAATGAACTGCATCAGGAAAATCATGAACACCTCCAACATGATCTGGATGACCATGCGTGCTTACCACGATATCAACGGATGCAGGGCTCAATCCATGGGATTCTAACGCTGGAACATGCAATTGAAACAATTGAATAAACGTTATTGTGGTTTACATTGAATTAGTTCAGTTCTCGCATTGATATTAGTTCCCAGTCCAGTATCGACAAGAATACTTTTATCTCCATCCTTGACCAATGTGATCGTTGCAATAAATGTATACTGTCCATCGACGGTTTGTTCTGCCGAACCCTAAATTATCATTTCATTCCTTGTCATCAACAGTGATATTTTTACATTTCGTAATACATAAATCTGAGGTTGTTGATCACTTTTCGATGTCTCCAGTTGTTTGAGTATTTTTGTGAGTTCAGTGCTCAATTCTTTCATCCGTGTCTCATATACCTCTCGAGATTTTGGCGGCAAATCTGAAATAAATGTAGTCCGTCTCGACAGAAAAAATAGTCTTACTCACGTAAACTAAACCAAGATTAACTTTCGAAGAGACTACTTTGATACAACTAAATGTCTTTTACCTACATTTTCCTTTAAGTCCTATTTCTATTCAAATAAAAGTGCAACTCCATTTTACGATCAACTGTCCAAAATGATCACCTTACAGATCTGTTTCGTTGATATTCAACATGCTTTGTGCTTTACGTAATAAATCGAGGGATTCATTTTCGATGATCGTCAAAGTGACGTACATGTTCAAAACACCTCTGCGCAAGACAATCTCATGATTCCTGCTTTATACAAAAACGAGTCTCACTGTCTTTTTCTCTTTTTACGTTAGCTTCTATTTTCTTTTGCCTCTCATCTTCTTTCACGTCAACGTACATCCACGAGATGCGCCTTTTCGCAGAGAGCAAGTTTTTATGGATAATGAAGATCGTCGTCGGCGGACGACGACTTCATTTGAAGGACTTCTGGTTTCGTCTGAAGCAACGGAGAAGAAATGCGGATGCGTTGTGGAAAACCGGCGGGCGATCGGTTGTCTCTATTTTCTCTTCATCTCTTTCTTTTTTCTTTTCGTTTCTCATTGGATCTTCTTATCCCCGCCAACAAAGATTACCCCCTACAAAACGGCCCTCAATCGCGTAATGCCGTCGTCTCTTTGTCTTGACTCTGCCAATGAAAAGTGAAATGCTTCAAGATAATGTTTACGCTAAAATAGAGTGAACCAGACAAGAAATATTTGTTTCAGACACGGAACCAGATAACGAAAAAAAGAAACAGATAACAATCTTATTCCATTTTTTCAAAAAATAAACCGGAATGGTCTTTCTGGCACACTATTCAATCTTTCGATCTGTTCCGCTTCATGGATCAAAATCTTGCAGGGATCGGAATGTTTTCATGTACAGCTTAGTAATACACTTACTGATGTTTGTTTTTGGTTTTCTGGGTGCAGTTTTCTCTTCACTAGTGAATCTCTGCATCGGTTTCCATTTGTTTGAATTATTCTGAAAATAGCTACTCAAAATATTGTATGGAATTGGACAAGGAAGTAGACAGAAAGTGCAAAACTATAAAACTAACAGAGTCCGTGTCAAACGTCACATCTTGATTTTCCTTGGATGCGGTAATAATCTGATCAGGCAGTGCACTTTGGGTAGACATAGTTACAGGTTCGCGGTGTTTCTGCATAACTTCTCCGGACTTCTTCCTAGTTTTTGAGTGGTTTTTAGATGATTTCTGAGTTTTCACACCATTTTGTTTATGAGATCGTCGGTCGATGAACATCTAAAACAGGTTGTGTACAGGGATTATTGTATTCAAACATACTTGAATCATACTTGCAAGTTGCTCATAATCTTCTACAGAAGGTTTATCATCCGTCAATTGGACCTGTGGTGACTTGGATGGAGGTTTCGGTTTCTTCTTAGATGCGGGAGTAATAATCTGAGTTATAGGTTGAGGAGGTGTTAATGACATCAAAAACGGTTCACCCTTCTTCTTGTCTGGTGACTGAAATTGAGAGTTAAGTTCTAAACACAGTTTGGAAACTCACTGAAATCAATCCACCCTGGCTGACCAGCGTTGGATCCATAATATTTATTAATCCGGATCCTGTCCCAGGCATTTCAAAATCTGGTCCATCTTCTAAGTCCAACGGAATTCTTTCTACAATCGGACGGCCTCTTCCTCTTACAAAATCTCGCAAAACTTTGAGTTCCCACTCATCTAACTGCTTCAAGTCTTGTTTCGAGATTACTGTAAAGACATTGGAACTTTATTGAAAAAGAAAAATGGAAGTGTGAAACATACTATAATCGGTTGCATGTGTAGAATAAACGATAAGAGTGGGGATCAGATGGAGAAGAAAAACGCATTTCATTTCATAGTCAAATTGGTAACGCGTCAAGTTTTTCGCAAGCAAATTTGACTCATCAAAAGGTGAGAGAACGCGTGTTTTCCGTTTTCCCTCATTGAATGACCTCGTTTGATCGGGCCGACACACTTTTGTCAAGAACATACACTCATTGGTGTCCGGGAAATACTTGACTACAAACCGAGAGTATGACGATTTTCGCGGACAATTGAGAATGATTTTCAAGAATTGTTATTGTATTAAATGTATGGTGATAAGTAAAGCAGAGCATCAAGAAAAATTACGGAGTGTGATTAGAGATGAAATGGGAAACATGAAATGATTGACTTAACAACAAGTAGAAAATGAGAATTATGACAAGATTAGAAAACTGAATTGCCAGATAAAAATTAAGAAGGGAATCTACTAAAGAACACCATGCGCACAGTGAGAATAAGGTTTGAAAAAGTAATAAAAATGTGAAGACTGTGCAGGAGACAAATAGGTTATAATTGTTTATGATTATGAAAGTTTAGAATATGAGCTGCGATAGAACTATTCCAGAGTTATTCCCTCAAGGTTCCTCTCAAAGATGACGTCACAGCACAAGGCAAAAGTGAATTCAACGTTGGTAGTTACAGTAGCCTGGATTAAGTGTGCATAAATCTTCTGATCCGGTTCGAGTCCCTGAAAATACAAATTAAGTCTGGGCAGACATTTTTTGACTTAAAAGCGCAACGGAAGTCTGCACTATAACGAATTGTACATTTTCTGTCCTATCGTAAGTATCCTATTTCTGTAATCACCTCGCGGAACATGCTTTCTATGAACTCAGCAACAGACGCCACCGAATTGTCGCCGTTAATCCACTTTTTGTAGTCTGGAAAGTATTCCGAGAATCTAATAATCGAAAGTTTCTTGGCCAGAAGATCAACTTTGTTGAGAAAGAGCATGAAGGTTGCTGTGCGGAGGAAATGGTTCTCGCGGATCGATCGGAACAAGTCCACCGCCTCATCGAGACGGTTGATCATCTGAAATTCAATAATGTTTCACACAAAACGCAGCATCTACTGCAAGTACCCCTGGTTTCTCGACTCTCGCCTTGCCAGAAGAACGGACCATTATTCGGTTTTGAACTTTGTTCAGTGACGACTCCCACTAAAATAACAAATTCTTACTTTAAGGACTAGAATAGGAGAGATTAGACAGAATGTCTCAAGGAGGCACATACCGATGATACAAGAACAGCAGGTATCGACTGTTTTCGTAGACCGTTTCCCTCCTGAGAAACTCTTCATTTTACATGCATCCCAGCTTAGCTTACCACAAAAGATTTCGGCTCTTCCTCAGTCGTTTGGTTGAACGAAGCCAACGAGCATGTGAACATAACCGCAGTCACTCCCTCGAAAAAGTGGATCCATTTACGACGCTCGGTCTTTTGACCACCAACATCGATGAGACTGAAATCAAACAGAAAACTACAGTACTACAGTCAGCAAACCAACCGAATTGTATGTTTGGTATAGTCAAACGATATCTCATGAACTCCGAGAGTAGTTTGTCTCATGTGAATGAGATCTTCCGGTGTTGGAATGTAGTTGGCCACCGCAATTCTGTCCAAGTTTGGAAAGAAACTGAAATTAAATTTGATCACACAATCAGGTGAAATTCTTTTCATACTAATGAATGTGATCTGGGACAGCCGGATGACAAGAGAAACGCTCGAAGAACTCCTTGATACATGTATAGTCACGGACGGTGTTAATGATTTTGAGCTCGTCAACTTCCTGCATCATCTCAATTTTCCCGGATTCATGAGCGAACAGCCGGATGACACTCTGAAATTCAAATTTCTTGAATCTAGTCCTAAACTAAAAACATTCCTTTTCATCTGGATGGACATTGATGTCAGAATGGAGTATGATGTTAGAAATATTTTTGAACGCGTCAATGATGTTGTTTCGAATGACAAAGATAGCATTGACAACCTCCGTCTCGTTGAATCCATCGAGATAATTGACTCTACAATACGTTTTCTGTTTTTCTACTAGACCCGTGTCCCAGAAAAACCTCATTTGTTTGACAATGGTACTCTTTCCAGAATCAGTGATTCCAAGGAGGAGCATTTTTACTTTCCGTTTGTTGGCCTGGTTTTCGATCCGGATTTGGGACTCAATCTGACGGTTTTGGCGCTCCGCGTCGCGTTCGGGCTTACAAGATGCTAGACCCATTTTTTTCTTATTTTATTCTACGGTAACACTGAAATTGAATCTGGGTGGTATACGAAACAGTTGAGTGCAAGTTGCGCTCCAGATGAATAGGAACAGAGTTCGAGAAAATTAATTTCTCAAGAAAAGAAGACAAGTGGAAAGTCAGCCTGATGATCTTTTGTGCATTTTTAGAATATACGACTCGTTGGAGTTTCCGGAGGTTTCCTCCAACATTCACATTTAAACTAAAATAGAGAACGTAGTCTTCTCGTTTGATGAAAAGTTTAATGAAAAGGCAATCAGCGTGATGATTCTAACGTAAAACTAAAGAGATGCTTCGCCTTTCGGAGAATATAACATACTATTCATTATAATATGATATTAAATACTGCTAAAATAAATTGAAGAATCAAAATGAGAATATAAGACAGTTGCATGATATGAATGAAAGAGCCAAGAAATCAACTATAGAGAATTAGAGATTACAGTATGAGACCTGTCAGAGAAACTTTCTATCAACAGAAAGGTTATTTGTTTAATAATAGTAGCTATGGTTTGTATATATCCAGATACAAAACATTTAGTCGGAACAATCGAATCTCAGAAAGTTGGGAAAACATTAACAAGTCTCTAGAAAAGAACAAAAGAAACTGAACAGCTTTAGAGAGAAAGAACAGAGAAGAAGATAAAAGTCGAAAAGGGTGGAAAAAGTGCTTGGGCTGAATAAGATAATGAAGACGAATAGCTGATAGAAATGAGATGGCTCCGACTCCGCCCATTTAGACTTCGGTGCCAGGCTCTGCCTCTTCTTTTCGAATTTCAGATGGGTGGAGCCGTGTTTGACGGTGTCGGCTGGCAGAGTGGATGTATAAATTGTATCATCCGCAAAAAATAGAGTTAAAAGGGCACTCTGTTCTGATGCCACACAAAGAATAGTACAGAAGAACTTTTAACATCGGGATATTGTAGAATCAAAAATTTTATTCATGTGACGACAGAAGAATACACGTTAGACTCTTCTTTTTTTTAATTCGATAGAGATAGGGGACCAATTTCCAGAGAAAAAATACTTCCTGCAGTTGGAGGTCTCATATTCAGAAGTGTGATCACCGGTAGAAATGAAAACTGAACACTAGTTTGTAAGAACATTATTTTAAGTCCCAAAGTCTCAGACATTCCTCCAAGCGAACATTTTGCATTCACAAGTTCATTTTAGATAATCTCACTTTTTCAGTGTCTGCAATTCAGTCAACCCCAAAATCGTTCATAATTTCAAGTCTTGTGTTCCCTTCGGATTATCAATCAAAATTAAGAGCTCAATGAGGTTAACAGAAGTCTGAGACTTTGAGTTCCGTGTTTGTAGGCGCGCGAATACAATCGACAAGACACTCAGAACAGTTATTTTGTATCATTAGTCTTCTGTCTAACTATTATTGTATTTTCAAGGCTCTGAAAGTACAATAGAAGACGGCAAAAACGTGAAAACAAATTATACGGTCGACGAAGGTAATGGCGTCATAAGAATAAACTTCACATATCAGGAAGAACTCCGAAGATACAATACAAGAAGATACCCACGTCAATCTAGCGGTTTTCAGAATAGACTGGTCGTGTTTCGTCATGTAGACGTTCGAAAACTGAAAATCATGTCAAGATTAGTGTAATCATTTTCTTGAATTGTATTTCAGTAAAATCAAACCCTAATGAAATTTTAGAACTCAAACCATTGGGACTGATATAACATTAGTTTTTGGAATTATTACGTTAATCCTGCTCTGAAACGTTTATGTTTCATTCGGTTGGCATTTCAGTCGTTGGTGCATTTCCAATTATTTTTTGTCAGTAATTCAAAAGTCACAGTATTTATCAAGCATGAGAAAAGAAAAACGGGGGGTTTCGATATGAGAAATAGTTCGAAATGAAAACTTAAAGAGTCGAATTGCCGTACAGCACCGAAGCTTTAAAGCTATCGAAAAACTTACTCACTAAAAAAAGATCTTAAGACCGGATGGTGGATGGAATTGAATGAATGAGAAAAATACAAAATTGAACAAAATGATAGAAATCTACTCTAGGACCGGAGAAATGATGAAACAAGTTGTAGAAAGGATACCAGCCTTTGAGAACGGATTTTCAAGGGAAACATATGAAACAATGCTAAAGATGAGTGACATGAAACGAAACAAAAAAAGAAAAGAGTAAAGGATAGCAAGAATGCGACAAAGAAAATGACAACGTTTTTGTAAAGGGTTTTTGGCAAACAAAACTGGAGCCGCCATGACTAGGATGGTGTCGCTCATATGACGGCATGGAAATGCCCGTATGAAAGCGATTAAAGAAAATTAGGATAGAGAAAGTTTCGGATAGGCAAGTACACATTTTTGCGCCTAAAAAGTGATTGGGAACTCGAGAAAATACGTAAATGGGTAAAATGGCAAAACAGTGGGGAAAAGCAAAAATGAAGAGAAAAATGTTAAGGTGAGAGAAATCAGAAAAATATTACTGCGTAAGATTTGTTTTTTCTTCCGGCTCCAATTCTTTTCGCTCAACGAGACTGGCTTCCTCCAACTGATGTTCTAATGGAGGTGCTCCAAGATGTGCATCATCGTTAAGTGTCGCTCCGAAAATCATTAAGACCACAATGAGGATAGCTAAAGTGATGATCTGGCCACTGATAGTGAAGGTGAGGAAGAGATTGGCAAGATACTGGTTTGAGTACATCAGGCATCCACCGCTCTGAAATAAATATTTTGTTCCCAGACAATTAGTAGGCGCTAGCTTACCGAGCTTCCACAAGAATCAGATTGATATTTAATGCAAGAGACATCGAACATCCATCCGAACACCACTGGAGCTGGAATGGTTCCAATCACTCTGATCATGATCCACTGAATACCCAAGGCAAATGACCTTTCATTGTAGTCAACTGTTCTCAGAATGACTGAGATGATGGGTACGGCGACGGCGAATGTACAGAAAGAGAGTGGGGCGAACAGCAAGAGGAACCATAATAGTTCAGTACACTGAGGTTCGCAAACTCCTTTCTTAACAATCCTTGGATGGTTTTTTGTGTTGGTTGGAACACAAGTACACTGGGTGTACTCCTTAAATGTAAATAACTGTTTCATAAATTGTCAAATCTCTTAAAAGCAAACCTTCAGAGAAGCCGAATACGACTCGGTACATCCTGCATAACACGGAGAATAGTAAGTAAACTGTCGACCATCATCTAATTCGGCACACACCGGTCTATACTCCGATGGGTCACAGGTGCATTGTTTGTTACAGGTATTCACAAGCTCAGGGTCTTTGTTATAGGTTTCATTGTGGTAGTCGGGAATGGATCCGCTGAAACTCGAAGGTTTAGTTTTCAGTTACTAAGACAATAACTCACTCGAATTCTGGGTATTCGGAATCAACACCTATTAGTGGAGCGTGTGGACAATAGATCAAATACATTGGAGAGAAAAGAAGGGATAGGAAAATGAGGCCAATTGCAAACTTGAGCATTTTGCTGCTATTCAACCGGAAGTGATTCACTATTCCTCCAGTAACCATACATCCCAACCCGGCCATTGGAACCATCACACAACCAATCAACAAGTTTGCTTTGCTTGGACGTACGCTGAACTGTCTCTCAAGGTATTTGGACATGAACGATGAGGCTCCAGTGACGACCAAACTATCAATTGCCATTGCTAGAGTAATTATCATGAATAGCCAGTTAGTCAAAATACGGTAGATGGCAATCGGGATATGTCGGACATCCAGCCAAATTTTGTACCAGAGTGGTCCACTTCCACGGGCTGGGATTGAAGAGTAGAGCAACGAAGCTTGTTCTGAAAATATCGTACCTAGTTTATTCATGTTTTCTAAGTCTTCAGTTTGAAAGATCAGTAATTACAGTTCAGGAAGAACTCAGTACGTAAATCTTGTCTGCAGACACTCGACTGCTACATTTTCTCGTTTTCTAACTACATCTCAAATACAATTTTTGTACGCGACATTCGACAGTGAATGCATGTTCGGTGAAGCAGTGAGACTCAATGATTAATGTCAAAAAGGCTTATGGGGGTATGATTACCTGGTAGGGGAGCATCACTATTAAGAGCAGCAGTTTTGTTTGAACCTGGCATTCCACAACATTCTGGTGTCCTGCGTCGGTTTGCAACAGCCGCATCGTGAAGACGAGTGCGATGGAACTTCAATGATGCTGGGAGTACTTTGGGAAGTGAAGCAAGTGGGACAACTGCCACGAATCCAACAAATGAAGCCACTATAAATGACAACCACCATGCTCCAACCCATGTCGGGTCAGTCTCTCCTGATGAAACTCTAGAAATTAGTTCATTGATTTGTTTTGTTCTTCGTTTCAGTCATTTCTTACTTCAAAATCTGCTCTGGTGGCAAATGCCAGAAATCAGTATGGTATTGTAAGGAGACTGATGCGCCAAGAAATCCGATAGCTGGTCCAAAAACAGCAAAAGAATAGAAAATTCCAACGAATAGAGATGATTTGGCTGTTCCCACATTCTCATCGATGTAGGAGACACCGATTGTGAATAGTGGAGTTGCACCAATACCATGAAGGAAATGAGCGAAACAAAATAGGTAGAAGTAGAAGTTCGTTGCCGCATGTTGGATTTCTCTTTCACTCTGACAGGCGGTTTGAGCCAAAGCTTCTGGTGACGCTATGTCATTTTGAAGGACTGAAAAAATCGTAATCTGGTTTGTGACTCATTGCTATTTTCAGAACTGTTTGTAAACCTTTTCAAAATAATATCTCGAACATCAAACAAATCTGATGAGTCACAATGGACAACGTTTTTTAGTTGATGTGTTTGTATAATACTTGAATACTTGACGAATTGAAACCCCAAACCCATCAAAACACAACTTACAACTTTCAATTGAACATGTGCCGTAGGACATATTGGATTGGGAAGCTGAGTAGGAATCTGACATAACATGAGGAAGTGAGAAAATTAGAGATCCTAACGCCATGCAGGCAAGTCCGGCGGCTAGAACTGCCGGTTTACTGTGACGACCTCCGAAATAAGACACTGGGATGCAGAACAGCACGTAGCCAAAATCGTAAAACTGCACAATTCTACCCATGTGACTTGTACTGAACTTGAAACGTCGTTCTATTGAGGAAATGGCAGATGGAACCAAGCCGTTGACAATCAGACCCTGAAATAGAATATACTTGAATTGACTTCCTCGATATAAGTTTATACCTGTATACTACAGTATACACAGAGCAAGACTATCATTGGAAACTGTTTTCCAAGCCATTGTAACCATCGCGGTCGGTACTTGCCAATTCCACACTGAGATTCTTCAGTGAGAACCGTCATTTCTCGTTCGATAATTTCGTGTTGTTGAGGCTGAAATATACAAAAAATAATATTAAGAAAAGAACATGATGGAGAAAAGGTTAACATGAGGGAAGAAATGAATTTATGAAAATAACTCCCGCCTACCCATTTTCAGTGAATGTATGACACATCTTACAAAATTCCATGTTAGAATCATACTAAACATACAAACACAAAATTCTCACAAATTTTGAAATAACCATTCTGAATGGGAAGTGAGTAACAACCTGACCTGAAACTATTCCCTAAAAATAATTAGAATGCTCTGGAAAAAAAAAATAAAAATTCCAAAACTGGAGAATAATTTATTGTTTATTGGACCATAGAAAATGGAAAGAATGCCCCCAATAACCTCATTTGAAAAAACCAATTAACCCAATGTTGCGATCATTCTATTTTTTATTCAAAAGGATATCATCATAAACAAAACACAAAAGATGCATGAAAAGGAGAAATGGTTTTCTTCCTCTTCATGAGATACTCTCACTCTAGAAATGGGAAGAGGGGGCCTGAGAAAAAAGAGAAAAATACTGTTCTCAAGAAAGAAGACCTTTGCTCGAAAGAATTTCGCCCAATTTTCTTCTGGAAAAGAGAGAATAAACAAAAAAAAACTTACTGGCAATTGGAATTCTTTCCTTCGGAGAGCCTTTTCCATATGTCGGGGTGGTACTCCTTGGGACGCTTGTCGCATGTGGCTCCTGAAAAGTTTTGAAAGTTCATAAAACATCCGAGAAAAGTGGATTTGAAGAACATGATAGGGTATTTTGGACTCCCCAAAAATTTTGAAGTGCGGGCTATTTTGGATATCACTAACCCGAGAACAAAGTACGCGTACACAGAAATAAATTTCTGTGAAAGTGAACAAGTACCGTAATACCTTTGAAATGGAATGAAGCTGAACTGATAGTTAGGGGATGAACTTCACTGTTTAGAAATATAATACTTGTATATCAATCCTTTTCTAAACATAACAATCTATTATAAAATTGAATTTTTCCACTTTTGAATAGGAATAGCATGAAGAATGTTTGGTTTTTTCTAATATAAACATAATTTTTCAAATTCAGAGAACTTTGAATTACCATTTACTCCTCGTTGGTTTTGATGAATGATCTGATCGCAAATCACCGGGACATGAGCGTGTTTCTGCATCGTCTGAGCAACCGACTGTTGCTTCGTCGACGCTTCGGTCACCCATGTTTTGATTGAAATGTCACTGTGTTTTATCGACCCGATAAAAATTTAGTACATCTAAAAAACGGAAAAGTTTGCAAGAAATCGTAGGTGTAAGAGTTTGCAAAGAAGATGTGGCAAACTGGGTTTTATTTTTCATGATGCTAATTTCTGAGAGTAGTAGAAAGGAGACGAAGGGGGAGAAAAAGAAAAGATAATGAGTTCAATTTTAAGGAGTGAAGGGTGAAAAGAAGAAAGACTCGAGAAAAACCGGGAGTGACGAAGGACAGAAAAAGGCCGGAAGTATAGCGAGAGGACAGAAGTGAGCAACAACTCATTATTCTAGAAAATAATTCCAGAAAAAGAAATTGTAATACGAATTTGCAAAAATATCATATTGCTGAAAAGAACGCTGAATATTTGATTGCTCTACAGTAGTGTCTCAAGGTTGAAATCCTAAAAGATTTTCACTGGATAAGAGTCACTGGCTCACGTCATTCAAGATTCTTGATGGATAGAAGAGAGAACAAATCTCGAAAAGTGCAAAACAGTGGTAGGAGGAAATTTACGATTCTACGTGAGATGGAAGAAATGTGTGCTCAACTTCTAGATCCAGTTTATCCAGAGTATTCGGGAACAGAATCCGTCATGAGATGCAAAATGAAATTCTTAAAGATGAGCCGCTCCTCGTTGTCGTTTTCTGTGGTGGTGCCGTTGTTTGGATGGCAGTCATCTTCTCCGCTTCGTTTTCTTTTTTGGGCCCAAGACAAAAAGGCTTGTGGCGGTTGTGTTTGGAGCCAAAAGCGGTGGTCATAGTTCTGGAGACAAGAAGAAGAAAACGGAAGAAGGGAAAATGGGAGCAACGGATGGAAACAGCTAGGGAGGCCGGAGGCCATTAAAAAACTTGGGACATGTTCTGTGGGTTTTCCGGAAAAAAGGATGAAGCTGAGGATGGCCATTTGGTCACAAGATTTATGAAATTTCGATCGAAAAACTGAACCGAAAAGGCACGTTTCGAATGGATTTACTGTGAGAAACCACTTTCTTAGCATTTTTTGCCAGTGACTTTTTTCTGCTTTTTCCTTTTTTCTATGGACGAAAACTTTGAAAAAAAACAATTTACCGTAAGAAGCCGTGGAAGTTTACTGCCGATCGAAACGATAGATTCGTTGTTCAGAGAATAGGAATGAATGATGCAAAAGCCACAAAATTGGGAAAGATCAAAAGTGATATGCCACGAAAATTATTCAATTAGCTACATTATGCAAAAACAGCTCATCACCATGATTTTTCATGTAATACAAAGGTCATTATCTTGACTAAAATTGATGACAATGATTTTTTAGCACTGTTGGATGAAGTTATGAAGACAAACTGAACAAAACTGTTGAGTGGCTCGGAAACCAGAAACAAAAATATTCTCTCACGATTTTTAAAAGTACTTCTTGAAGTTGACCGATATTTGCTACAAAGCTTCAAAAATTCATGAAATTCTCTCTATTTTGTGTCGCTCCGATTTCTTTCGTCGACACCCCCACAAACAAGTAACACAAAAAAACACGAGACCATAGAAAAAAAAAACAGAATCTTCACTCAACTCCATACCACATGTATGCTCGAATACTTTTTGGCTGGAATATTCTTTGTTCCTTTTTTTTGTCCACGATCACAAAGAGTCAACGACTAACACGTCGAAAATGAAAGAAACAAAGAGAAAAAAATGAAGAAAAAGAAAAGAGAGAACATTGAATTTCGAAAACCTAAGAAATCTTTAAAATGTATGGAAAAATGAAAACAATGTGATGGTCAAAAGCGAATCAATTTAGGTCTTAGTTCAATCGAAAATGGAAAGAAAAAAGAGTTCAGCTTTTGATGCGGCCGTATAGGCAAACAAACCTGCCGAATAAGAATCACAACAATAGAATATTATGAATAGACACACTGGTAGGGTTTTTTGCAGAAAGAAAATTGATTTCTTGAACGTTATTTTTTCAAAATGAGGATGGGTTCGAAAAAATCATCGGAAACTCAAAAATAATAAATCTCTGAATTTATGAAGCAAATCTAGCTTTTCATTTATTTGTTTATATGGTGTTTGAATCCATTTCTAGAAAAACACGAGATTGTATTTTTATTTCTACCCTATAAAGTATTTCTTGGTAACATCAATTCTTATCGCCGGCTCCGTTCAAATAACATTCAAAACAACTGTAGTCGAATCCTGAGAGAATTCTTTCAGATTTTTTCTAATTACTGCAGCAGTGCCACAAAACAAATGAAAATTCTGAGTAAATTTCAGAAAAACAAGGAACAAAACTCCGAAAGAGAATCTTATCAACATAGGAATCTAAGCCTACTACGGTCAGTGATTGCGGAAGTAATGGGAAAACGAATATATTTCTTCCCCAAAAAGGTTTTTGATGTGAAAAAAAAACAAAATAAAAAGTCGATCCGAAATGGGATAGGGTATAAGAAAACTGAGAATCCACTGCACAAATGAATGCTCAGCGAGCTGCAAAAAGTGTGGCAAAAGAGGAAAGCGGAAAATGCGGAGCGAGGAAAAGACCGCAGCTACTTACGCGGAAAAGGAGGTCTCCCAATGTACTTATACCGACAGAATCGATCATACTCACTCTTTTGTTGATGCCTTGTTGCACATCAGATGAGCTCAGCCGTTGGCACAAAAACACATCTTTAAAAAAGTAGTGGGAGCTGAGGTGGAAGCTCATTTATTCATTATTGAGCGACTCTTGTAGACTTTGAGTTTTTCACTCCCTTGTCTTTTGACTTTTCTCAATTTTTCCTTATATCTTTGTCGTCGCATTTCCTTTTGAGTTGGATGTTGCGGGGGCAAAAAGAGACTGAACTCAGTGAGGTGGAAACATTAGGAAACATTGCTTCTAGGTTAACGTTTTGTCAGAGAAAAAACGGAAGAAGAAGGTCGAGAAAGAGATATTCAAAAAAAAGAGAAGAATCGCCTCAGGCAGGGTCATATAATCCGCTATGAAGAGTGACAAAATTCAGTCATTGTTGCATGGTAATCCCAGCGAACAGCAGCCAGGTTAAGGCAACAAAAAACAAGTAATATCATCGGAAATAACATTGGCGTATTCAATGACGCGAGTACTCACACCTATGAATCAGGCGGAATTTCGAAATAAATACTATTGAAAAGTTTGGTGGACAGTGACCAATTTTATCATAAAAAATAAAATCACGAACTGGAAAATAAACAACTGGCCGGTTGCTAAAACAACATTGTGATATATGAAAGATAAAAAAAAGGGTTTGTGATAAAGTTTTCTTTTCAAATTCTTAACTTCTAGGTTTTGATTTTCAAGTATGAAAATTTGGAAAAATAAAAGGATATTACTATAGACCACGTGTGTTTTACACTATTTTCCGGATTGATGGTCGGGAAGAGGAGGTGTAAGGTTGAATAATAGACGATGGCCGTTGGCAGAAGGGGTACATGATTTACAACCGTTGGCC
Organism: Caenorhabditis latens; assembly: GCA_002259235.3. Lineage (NCBI taxonomy): Eukaryota > Metazoa > Nematoda > Chromadorea > Rhabditida > Rhabditidae > Caenorhabditis > Caenorhabditis latens. The sequence continues at coordinate 12,413,926 of CM056097.1, read as the reverse complement.
TCTGGGATTGTAGGAATTGGCAATGATCGTTAGAAAATTATACGGAAAAAACTCATTTTCACCCTTCCTTATTGCATTTCAAGACCGTGAATGAGTCACAAGGGTTTGAAACTAGATTCGAAATATATTTCACGTGAGAAACAGAATAAGATCTACCAAAGAAAGAAAAAAAGAAAGTGAACGGAGGAGATATCAAGACATGCAAAATGACAGCTAATTGAGGAGAAGAAAAAGAAAAAAATAGAAGAGGGAAAGGTGACGAGAGGGCAAACATATGGTATCGGTTTTCTTGGGGAGAACTGTTGAGACGGGGTGGGGTTATTGGGGGTGTGGGAGAGACTACTCCCCGAAACGGTCAAACAACGAAAAAAAATTGCGCAATCAAACATCAGAATCCAACGATGTCTGGGAGGAAGATGAGAAGCGGAGGGAGAGCGCATCGAATTTGGGAATTCGCTAATTGGCTCTCGAATCTCAAATCTCAAACCTCAGTGTTAATGTTCTCTGGGATTCTTGAAATTCCACTAGACAAAAAATAGTTTGTTTTCATTCGCAAACTGAAAAAAAACTTATACCAGCCGACAAGAGACAATGGAAAAATAGAGATAAACGGAGAGATGAATCACTGAAAAGCAGAACAAGAATAAAAGTCTGAAAATGACGGATTCTAGTTCTTCTCTATTGGATTGAGAGCCGGATGTCGGAAAGAAATGGATTTGCAACGCTTGTTGAGGTGGTCCCTTGAGTCTTCACAAGAGAAGGGGCAGAATTCAATGTCTAGGACTATTAAACGCACTCCGGGCGTTCAGTTTTGTTGAATGAAGACTAAAATTTAGTCTACGAAAAGAGGAAGTTTGATTTGAAGATGCATAAACTTGGGTGAATTCTTAGTCATGATCCATGGTAGTTTATTTTGAAAATATTCCATGCAGTTATGAGTCAAGAACATTTACCTGTCAAATGCCAACGGTTCTAATGCTATGGGAAAAGAAAATTCACTTCAGATCAGTAAAGTCAACCAACAGCAAGAGGAAGCTCCGAGACGGCCGGAAACTGTTGCTCGTCAGTTGCAGACCAATGCAAAAACACAGTTTATAGAAACATAATCGAATGAAGAGAGTAACAAAAAATAAACAATGAGAGAACGAGATGAAAAGGAAACGCGAGAAACGCAAAAAGTGACGGAGCAAAATACTCGAAAGTATCAAATTTTCAGCTGATGAATCTGTGTCACATAAACAATTGAAGCGTCTATTCTCTTTTTCTCTCTATCGAAAGATGGACTCTAATTCAATGAAGTGGAAAGAGAGCATGAAAAGAGACACTCACTTGAAGTAATACCAACAAAAATTTTCATCAAACAAAGATTCTGAAGGACCTGTCTGGTTTTCAGAGTACTCATTTGAATTTCACTTCGAAAATTTTCTAAACATTTCGGAAATCTAAAAAAAGAAGACATTTAAAGAAAACCAGAGAAAGCCAAGAAGGCAGTTTCTCACGATATTTCTCCTGCAAATCCGGAGCCAACAGAAAATTAGGATTTCATGATGGAATTCGTTAAACCAAATGCGAAACCGAGAATTTAAAGTTGAGGAGGAGAAGAAAAAGAAGCAGAAGTGGTTGGCCGACAAAATGGACGAAAAACATTCGAGCGGGGAATAAGGGAGCGAGAGGTTGCCATAGTAGGAAGAAATTAGATTTTTCTTCGATGGAAAATGGGTAGTGGCATAGACACTCAATCTACTTGGAAGAAAAATTAAAGAAAATATATGAAGCAAATGGCAAACAAAACCGCAAGAAATATTGAAAAACAGCAGTCTGATACAAGACATAACCTAGCCACATTCTCAGAAACTGCAATATTTTGTGTTTGGTCTTCCTATTGATTTCCAATTACCACCACTGGTTGTTTTATTCCAAATTTGGGTGGACAGCCATACGAATGTCACAAATACTATTTGGATTGTATGTGGTGGCAGAACAGAGATCAAACAAAACGTGTGGATTGAGGACAACACGAAAGAGAATGGTGGGGGATCGGAAAAATGCAGAATATCGAGTGTGAATTCAGAATAAAAAATAGATTCGTTAGATTGATTTAAATGGATTATCTGATGAGCCTTTAAATAAACTGAAAACATCAATAATCATTAGGAACCTGAGTTTTTTGAGACCCCATAACGGTCCGATGTCGATAAAATCGGGATGTAGGATGAAGAAAAGGTTGCGTTGCACCAAAACCAAGGTCAGTTAGGACTATCGCTCATAGACATGCCAGGGTAGCTATTAAAATGGCATTTACGGCTGCCGGAGTAGTTGTACTATAAACTGGTGTACTATAAAAATTCAATCGTCTGGTTGTCTGTCTGTTTTTGAAATTGAATTTCAATTTTGGAGTTTTGGGAATGATGCAAGTAAAAAAAATAGTGCAACAAAGAGCGAATATGACGGCAGAAGATTAGTCAAATTTTAAAAGTGTGCTGCAAATGCGTCTATTTCGAATCACCGCTTCGAAAAATTGCAAAAAAGTAAAAAATCAAAGTTCATTTGTACTACTGTTTTAATACTACATTTTCAGTTTTCAGAATAGGTCAATCAGGTATATTCCCATTTCTATAATCTTTGAGCGCCGGAAAAACGAATGTCGCCAGAAGGTGTCAAGGTTAGGTCTCTATTGTGTTCAGATTTCAATACAAGCGATTGAAAATTGACCGAATGTTTTTCGTCTTCATACTCTTGATCTTTTCACGAGAAAAAAAGAGAAAGCAAGCAAAAAAAATCACGAAAAAGACAAACGATATCAGTCGGAAAACTGATGAGATAGGGAGGGACCGAACAACAACTGTTGTGGAGGAGCAGGAAATGGCGACATGATGAGAAAGCAGTGAAAAGTTCAATTCGATTCAAAAATCCTCGCATGTTTTCTTCGAGGGACCCTTATTTTCTTGAAAAAGTCAAGTGAGGAGAGGAGCACTTGAGAGATCAGATTTGATCACCCGCAGTTTTTTCTTGAAGAGAATCAATGTTGAGAACATGTGTTTCCGCTTCATATGATGTCGTATAAAAGTTTGGAATATAAAAAAGGGGGGACCTAGCGATCAGACACCAAAAAGTAGCTTGGAATTCAAATCGGAATCGATGGCGGAATATGAATCAGATATATAAGGTGAGTCACATTGTTAAATCAACATTTTCCTTGGGTAGAAATTTTGAACTTGTTGAAGCGAAAATGATGTCGGAACAAATTCAAATACAAACTACCATTTTACAGAGTTTTCTTTTCTATTGAACTGAAAACTTATCAAAATAAAATCTAGTAATATGGGAAAAGCGTACCCACTTGAAAAAAAAACTTCACTGCTGTTGTGACTGGTAACTAGCAAACTACACGGATTATTGCTTGAGGAGTAATGCTTTTTTCTTTTTGTTTTCTTTTTGCCACTCATTGGAGAAGCAAAGAAAGTTTTTGGTATGTTACTCACAGAACAACAAGCTTATAGCAATGATGATGATGTTTTGTGGTTAGAGACTTCATATGACAGATATTTTTCTTGCGGAAAAGAAAATATTGAATTTGAAACCAAATGAAAGAAAATTGAAATTTGATACATTTCGTGATATGTCTAGGTCTTTTTTTCTTAGAAGTGGATGAGAAACTGAAAATAAATAGAGAAAAACTTGAGAATAACAGTTTGAGATGTAATTCGTCTTGATGTTGACTAAATGTAAGATCTGAATGGAGGAGGAATGAGTCAGTAGATTCAGGAAGTTTAAAATCATTAACGGAGATGAGGGGGAGACGCAATAGATCGGGTAATTTATCACACTTTTGCCTTCGAATGTTGCTACATCGACGCGTGTTCGCTGACGGCGTTTTGCAAAACCAAATAAGAACATCAATGATATTATATTGTGGAAAGATAAACAAAGCACGCCAAACTAGGGTTCTTGCCGCGATTTAAGTGACAGAAATCTTGTTTGACAAGGATTTATGATAATCTTGGAAGGATCAAATCGACTCACGTCTCCGAAAGAAAATGAGGACAAAAGAGGAAGGAAAACCTGGGCGGATAATGGTCCCGAATTACATCCGTATTACGGAAAGTCCTCGATTACACGTAAAAGAAGCGCAAAAATGGGGGCGAAGATGGGGCCGCCGAGACAAGAAGAAGAGGCAAATTTTGTCTATGCGCTGTGGTCACTAGATGTATCTGGGTCTCTTGAGTGCCCTCTCCCTCAATTCGCACATCTTTGTGACACACTACTTCTCATCGATTTCTAGTTTTTTTTTCTTCCAAATGGTGTCAACCGACGGGTGCACAAAAAACGGAGTTAAATTAGCATCTTCATGTCTTTTACACATCCATGTGATTGCCTCCTATTCATGTCAGTTCTTTGTTAAAAACGGGGAATAAGCTGTAATTCTATTCTCGTATTTTCCATTGAATGGATACTATTCCTATCCTGCATGCACTTGAGAGTCTCAAAGTGTTATTAGCTATCATTTTATATCTACAAAGTGTTTTGTTCACTAGTAACTAACATTGTACCCCACAACGAATACTGTGAAACTTTAGAATTGGAACTTCTCGAAAATATAAAAGGATTTATGACATGGCAAGTGACATATAAAGGTGTAGCGAAAGTAGCTATCATCCTGAGACATTTCGCAATGATAATACGCATTTAAACCAAAAATCATCCCAAGAGAATGTTTTTCTGTTCGTTTATCAAACAGTGTTCATTTAGGTAGGAGGATTGACGTCACTAGGAAGAGAAGAATGTTATTATGAGAAAGGTTTCTCATATTTCTTATGCAAAACAGAAGGTCATCACAATGTCCTTCAGATAGTTTCCAAATGTAAGCTTCAACTCAAGGATAACTTTCAAATGCAACATACAATAATAGTTGAGGACACATGCAATTCTTGTTTGATTGATCATGTGAATTGATCACAAGAGGTTATGAGAATAAATCAGTTTTTTAAAATTTTTACACTTCTGATGACGGTAAATTTATGACAACCACGTTTTACACCTAAATTTGAAATGATTCTTGACAATAGATAGGTTTGTTGTATTGCCGTTTTGTCTAGATTGGAAGTAGAAGTTAAGTAATCAAAAATGAATTCTGAAATTTCATAACTGGCAATTCTTCAGCTATATTAAAACATATCTTATGTAGTTAAAAATGTACTTTTCATAATTTCAGATTATTTTATCAACGTTTAGGGACTCTGAAATACCAATAGAATATAGAATAAAATCATAAAATAGCATGCTTCGTCTCGTATTCTTGACAAAACGAAGAAACCGAATATCAATAGGAAACGCTGACATTAATCAAATTTATGCTATTTTTGTGGTTGAACTATTTGTTTGGTCGCAACGAGCTAATCGGTTCGAACGGCGCTCCAGTAGCAGCGTGGTTTGACGTGTTATGTGTGCGTATGGAATGTAAATTGGCCAGCGTATGGGAGGCCAACGCAAAAACGACAAAATGAGTAGTAACAAAAGCGGTTTTCTGGCCCCCATATATGTAGCTGCCGAACACAATTTGAATGTAAAATTGCATCTGCTCGCTTCGTTTCTATTTTTATTGTTTTTTGATTTCTTCCACATCCACATACACGTAAACACGTATACACAACCGCATCATCTTGCATACGATCAAAAAAAGAAGTAAAAAGACAATTGGAGTAAGAATGACCTGAGCGTTTGTAATGAGTACAAAACCAGAGCGTTTGTAATGAGTACATAACGTGGAGGTCTCGGAAAACAATTGATAATAATGAATAATGAACAATACAAGGGAATATGACAGTTGATAACAAAGTAAACAGTTTTTGATGGGAAACTAATAATAAAAAAGAGTTTTGGATAGATATCATAATGATAAAAGATAACAATCTGTGTAATAAAAGTTCGGAAGAAAATTAATTCAAAAACACAACTTTCTAGATCAAACTCGGAAAGAAAGAAAATAAAAAGTTTCGAGGAACTAACAGAGGAAAAGAGGAAATAGCCAATAAAACGCAATAATTTAAAAACCACATGTGAAAGGACATTTCAACCAGTGTTTTACGACTACTATCTTCCTCCGAGGACTGTGGAACAAAAGTACAGAAACATGAAATATTACACTTAAGGGGTCATGACCGAACAGAAAAATAAAATTGGTTTCTTGCGTGTTGCAAGGTTGCTTTGCGGAAAACGAAAAAAGTGATCGGTCAATAAGATCGGAAACGAAAACTAGAGAGCATTTGCTTGAAGAATTCGGAAAGTGTGTTTGAGTCAATCAAATATTCTTCACATTCTAAACTGTTACATAGCAATAAATCAAGAAAGTGTCAATTAGAGGAATCTATGATCACTGAAAAATGGACAGTGAATGTTCTAGTATTTGGAAGTGTGGTAATCTGCCAATAAGAAGTTTCTAACAGAACAAATGATAAGAGGATGGCTTGCGGGAAATGAAGAAGTTTGCACTATCGGTGAGAGTAGGGTTACTATTTTAAAGTAACTGTCTTTCAGTATTAAATGAAACCATTTTCAATTTGAAAAATTCAGAAAATTTGACAACAAAAACTGTGGGTGGTTTTGGTTTACAAATAGTAAAACGTATGGGGTGAGAGGTGTTTATTCAGCGGAGGAAAGTTCACCGTTCGACAGTTTCTTTGCAAAAGATTGACTTCCTTCTCATTTTGCTCTTCTCTTTTTCTTCCTCGCTTGAGTGCTTTTTCACTAGTATTCTACTTACCGGCAAAGCAATAGACACTTTCAAAAAGAATGAAGGCAAAAAAGAGACGCAAAAAGAGGACGGACCACAAAGAGCCGCGAAGAAAAGAGAAAAAAGGAAGGATCAGAATGAGCTGAAGATGAAGTTAGATGATGAGCTTTTTGTTAGATTTTGCGCTAGCTTTCAAGCGAAATAATGTGCATTAGATTTTTCACCAACTTCTTTTTTACCCTCAAGAGAAGTAAGACCAGAGAATATAACTCACACTCAGAATATCATATTTTCATTGTGTCATTCATGTCAATCAAATTTTTTCGCCGGTCACATGGTTGACTCTATGTAACTTCGTATATACATATTTTTTTTCAAGAAAAATCAGAAAAATCAAAGAAAAAAAAATCAGAAGTTTTCAAGAAAATCAGAAAATATCAAGCAAAAACAGTCAAAGTCAAAACTGATGACGTCTTTGGTAACTCCAGCAAGAAACAAGATTAAAACCGCGCAACCGTTGATTAGAAAAACAGGTGAAGCGAAATCATATGCTTTGTAAAATTCTTAGTATGCCTCGAATATGTTTTGTCAGTAGATTTATCGAATAATGAAGGGGGACATTGCTGATAAAATAATAAAATAAATTTTAACGTCTGGCATATCCTGGTCCGGTTCTTGGCGGTGGGCAATGATCGCATGATCCTGGTTGTCCTGGTGGTCCACGTGGTCCAGTTCCTCCGTGTGGTCCTGGTAGTCCGTCGGATCCCTTTTCTCCTGGATCTCCTGGAAGTCCTGGTGGTCCCGCCTTTCCTGGTTGTCCATCCTTTCCTGGAGGTCCTGGGGGTCCTTGTGGTCCTGGAGGTCCTGGTGGACCTGGTGGGCCTGGTGGAGCTCCGTTGATAACCTTTCCTGGTTCTCCAGTTGGTCCCTTCTCTCCTGGAACTCCTGGCGCTCCTTGTGGTCCGGATGGTCCTGGTGGTCCTGGAAGTCCTGGAACACCGTCTTGTCCAGCTGTACCAGCATCTCCTTGTGGCCCTGGAAGACCTTTTGGTCCTGGAGGCCCGGCAGGTCCTGGTGGTCCTGGTGGACACTTTTGACATGGTGGCTTTGGTGGTGGTCCTGGGAGAAGTGCTCCGTCTCTTCCTGGTGGTCCTGGATTTCCTGGACGTCCTGGTGCTCCTGGCCGACCGTCTCTTCCTGGTGGTCCTGGTGGTCCTGGTGGACCAACTTGGCAAGTACAGCAAGATCCCGCAGCAGATGATGGTGGATTGGCAGCAATTGGTTGTGCTCCGTAGTTGTCACGACGGGTACGACGGGCGGTACGAGCTGGGATTCCTCCAGAAACAGATTGAACGGTAACCATCTCACGCCACATGTCACGAGATCTGGTCTGAAATATTTAACTCATTATTTTATTACCTCACTTAGAAATTTGCTCACCTTGCAGAAATCCACTTCACTGTTCATCACCGACTGAAGATGCTGCACATGATTGTACACAAGAGGAACAATGATTACAGTAGCTAGCATAGAAACGATAGCCAAAGTTGCCGAAGCAATGGCTAGCAGCCGGAGAGAGCGCCGTGGGGCGCATTTCTGCTCCATATCTGAAAAAAAGAATTGAAAAATGAAGACCCGAGTAGAAGAAAAAGAAACTAGTCGATAGTACAAAAGAAAATGAAGAAAAACTTTCTTATTGTACACATATATATCAGTGAATGTGACCTAATTAGATAACAAAGGAGTGACCTGGATTATCTATCCTCAGTATCTCCGCAAGATTTCGCTTTCATACGGGTAAATGGATTTTACTCCTCCCGTGGTGATCACGGAGATAATGAGAAATTCCGAAGGTCTGTGTGAATTGGAATAGTAGTAGTGTTCAATTGATAATATAGAAGAATCATTGCTTCCTATTTACAAATAGTCCGGTATCTGCAAGTAAATTGCAGGAAAGTTTGTCGGAAAATAGAGATAGGAATTGATAATCCTAGGCACAAGGCGCTAGCTGGAAAAAAGATTAGTGTGCCGCTTTCCACTATGAAAAATTACAAACCATAGCAGCTTGTGACTTTCACCTTCAAACTTGAACATTATCTAACATGCTGCGTCTAAGAGATAGATATCAGTTATCTCGAAGATATACTGCAAAATTTAGACAAATCGGTAACTTTCACTTTCAAACTTTGATAGTTTCTAGACTCCTGCGTCTCGAAAACAGATATTTTGTAAACTTCGTCAATGTTTCGTTTTGGTGATAGTGTCTTCTATTTTCTAATTGTCGGCGTCTTTCAGGTAAATGTATCTCTGTAGCTCTCCCCAGTATTTTTTCTGCTAACACCTACCAATTCTGTTATCATATCAGTAACTTTCACTTTCAAACTTGGATAGTTTCTAGATACCTGCGTCTAAAAATCAGATATGTTCTGAACTGCGCAAATTTTTCCGTGGCAGTAATAATGTCACTTTTAATTTTTCACTTTCCAATACGAACAGTTTCTGGTTCTCTTCTTTTTTCACGTGAATGTATTACGGTCGCTCTCTTTAGTTGTGTGAAGTGTGTTTCACCTCAATTCTTTCTCACGATTGTTTCATCTTCCAAACTTCGCTGAGAAAATCTACCTAGTCACTTTCACTTTTCTACTCGAACAGTTTATAACTGCCTATTTCTCAAATGAAATATTTCTTCAGTTATATGATCAGGTATATCTGTTTTCCTGATTGTATCATTACCAAAGTACTGTGAAGTTATATCAATTTGAAACTTTCATTCTTGAACTTGCAAAGTTTCTGACAAACTGCGTCTTATACCCCTTTTGAGTGCGTCATGTGTACATCTTCTTGATTCTCTATTTTTGTGTTGCGAAATATGACCCACTGAGTAACTTTCACTTTCGAACACGCATAGTTTCTAGTTGTCTGCGTATCTAAGGTTTTCTTTCACATCACTAGCAGCGTGTTCTTTTTTTTTTTGGGCGAGAACTAACTATAGAAAAAAAGATAGAAGTGATGATATAGCAAAGCCGGATAAAAAAGTTTTGGAAGTTCTTACCAAATAGAAAATAAAAACCCCTCAAATTATTCTCAATAATGTTCAGCTTCTGTTAGAAAACAAAACAATGCATGACTAACTTGTTCCAAATTGTGAACAGATCACTATTAGTTGTTGGTCAAATTTAGTTTGAGAACAAAGGAAAAGTGAAGTTTATGAATGAAGACAAAAGTCAAATATTGTTGCAGTTTTTTTTTTGTTTTTCTATTCAATTACAGCTTCATGAATCATGCGGTCAACGTGTTGGGTTTTTGCTAAACGAAAGGCATTATGGTATTGGAAACGAAGAAAAATTATGTGGAGTGTGTTCAGCCATTTTATAGTTTGTTTTCAGTTTGTGTTCGAAATACATAACAACAACTTTAGCAGAGTCTTCCCGAAAAATATCACACCTGCCTTATAAAAATTTGAAAAATTGAAAAATCTACACGAACGATTTATTAAACGTAACTTTTCAAATTATGAACATGTCAAGTTTGAATGAAAAAAGTAAGAAAAACAGAGAGATACTCAGACTACAGACGGAAATATTTGAGGAAAGTGTCGCCGGTTTGTGTGGGAAAAAATATACCAGCTAATTACAGGATGATGACCACGAGATCTAAAACAATTAGGTGTAATAGAGATTAATTTTTAATAAAAGGCGGAAAGTTTGGGCATTGAGGATTCAGAATAGAATTTAACTAGTGATTGAGCCGCATCGGTTGGCATTTGATTTTGGAAAAGTTTGATTAATCGTCGGCAAGGCTTTTCTTCCGTCGCTTAATATCCAGTTTTGTCCGTAGAATGCTGAAATCACTTTTATGTTTCAAGAATTCAACTAGGAGTAACATACTGATTTATACTACTTCTTGATGGTGCATTGTCCCGAGTGCAAATGCCATCTCTTATCAGCTGTTCACGAATTTCACTTTGTCGACACATTCCAAGTCGTGACCTAAATCAAAACAGCTCAAAAACTTTTGTTAAATCTTTTTGGATTGCTACCGATAATCTCTTACAGCTAACACTAAAGGAGATTCCGTCCGTCCTTCTTTGGCGTCTTTTGGTTTCACTGATCCTGTTTGGCGATATCTGAAATACATCATTTTGATGGAACAAAAATAGACTTCGATTGTGACTCACCGGTTAAGAATTTTGCTCACACAACTGTGGGTGACACAAAGACGTTTCGAAATGTCGCAGATTTTCCAACCGCCCTGAAAACCAGTTTACTACTATGAAGAAACGAGAAAGTTGGTAGTCTAACTTGAAATAACTTCACGATCTCCTCCCGTTCACACATCGACAACGGCAATCCAGGGCTATACGTCCTTCCCAGTTGATTTCGTCCTAGAAAACAATCAAATACATATAAACTGATCACTTTTCAATTCAATTCTTCCAAATCTCCCAAATCAGACAATCACATATAGCTAGACAGACAGATAAAAGAGAAATCCAGTCAGCGGTATGTCATAGTGATAGACGATATATTTATATCAGTGTTGGGTCTCCTTGTCTTTCCTTTTTCTATGTGCATGAAAAAACGGTAGTGAAGGGCAATAAATGGAACACTTGAATTCTGTTGTGAACAATTCGTCTATCTTTTTTTTTTGATTGATGTCACCGCTTCTGTGGTTAGATCAAAGTCTGATGAGTGTGAAGATTTACTGCTTTCTATAATAGTCGGCACCTAACAACAGTTTTTTTTTGGTTTAGAAACAGCGGATACTGTAATAGACAGGTCTAGACAGTGAGCAGTATCAAAATTGAAAGTAATTATTGGCAGGGAGATATGAGAAAGAATAAATACTCTCGTTTATGCAAATCTCTTTTCTAATCACATTTTCGACCCTTGAAATCCGACTAACCTGAACTGCGAGCCACATCTTTTTCATATTGTGGTGGGGGTGGCACATCGTAATCTAGGGATGAACAGGATAAGGAAGAAGGTGACCCACTGTCCGATGTGTCTGGATAGTAGTATGGATTGTACATGCCAACCTGAAAAATAGAAATGAAAAATAACTATGCACTATATACAGATTGTGTGATATCCCCCCTAATAGTCGTATTTCTCTTACTTCGAAAGCATCCGTGAACTGGTTTATCAATGCTGGAGCAATTGAATCCAAACCGTGAAATACAGCTTTTCGGATTGGGGTATTTGTGGGATCACTCTGAAAACAATCACAGATATAGAAATTTGTTCAATCAAGAGATGGAATAACCACTCACATTCAGCCAGGCCATAAAATCTCTTTCCAGTGTTTCTGGAGTTGACGTATCAATGACCGGCTCATCCATCGGAGCGTCTTTGTAGTAATGCAGGTATAAATTGAAATGAAATGGTCAGCTGTAAGAATGCATTTACTGGTATAAGACCAATGGATAAATCAGAAGAATTCATAAGAGAAAGAGATGAAACAAAAAGTTACGAATTGAATCAGTCGGACGTGAGATAATCGAAACGGGAATTTATGCCGAACTTGACAATTCTTGCCGAATACTCTGGTATTATGTTTCAGGCAAATCATCGGTCTCAGTTTTTTCTTGCCGTTTCTGATCGTCATCTGGTTTCGTGGTTTTGTAATTATGGAGGAGTGAAGAAAAGCGGTTGCTAGAAACAAGGCATATGAAAATTATAGGAGTATCAATGTTGAATTCCTGATGTAGAGGAATTCAAGACTATCAGAAAAAAAGAATCAGAAATACTAAAATGCAAAAGTTGCAAATATAGGAATTAGATCAATTTCAAATGAGCAGAATTGCTCCATTTTTAACTGCATCATCAACCCCCTCAGTTATTTTTACGTGCATCCGGTTGATGCTCAAAAGTGAGCACTACATTTACTATTAAGATTCAAATATAAACATATGAAAAGTTTCGAAGAGATTGTTAATCGAGATAATCGCGTATCCGATGAAAAGAGCAAACGGTCAGATCAAATTAGTGAGTGTTCATCAAATGTATCAAGAACAAGCACCAAAAAGCGAATAAGAAATGGATATGTAGAGATACAGAGACGAAATCATATCGGTTTAGGAGACAACAAAGGCACCTAAAAAAACAGTGGAAGCGAGATCGCGTCGCTTGTAGACATACGGATCAAATGCTAGTGATAAAGGACTCGTAGCCGTCCAGATGAACGAAAAAAAACTCAGCGAAATCATCCAGATAAAGACATATTTACTGCCACTTCCTGCTTCTTGCCGCTCCCTAATTGGCGATAATGAAAAACTGTTCGATCAACAACCTTCAGCCTCTTCTCCTCCTGGTGAGGATATTACTGTTATGGCAATTTGGAGAAGAAGGAGGGAAAAATGAAAACGCGGGCAAAACAACACGAAACTGGAAGAGAAACAGAAAGAGATAGAAAACAGAATCAGAAAAAAAACGAACCAATCGGAGAAAAAGAGAAAAGAAAGAATAAAGAGAAGCTACTGGGGCAATGGCAAAACGGAAACTAATCAGTGACCAACGTTTTGAGGAATTGGTATCAAGGTGATGGTATAGGATATCAGTTTCAATGTAAGAGAGTTACTCTCCAGAAATGACTCTTGTTTCTTTTATACCAACATTTGTGTATAAAAATCTAATCTGATCTAGATTTATAACATTTTTCAAAATCATTTTCTTTGCCATAGAATGGGGCGCAAAATCTTTGTAGGGTGGGTCTATTCTTACAGCTAGAGCTAGTAGCTTAAATCAGTTATCCGCAAAAATTCCTGGATTAATTCCTCCACCTCCACTTCTTAATTTCGGATAAAAATGTTATTAGTTCGAATTTCGAAGTCCTATTCAAATATAAAGTTAACGAGAAGAAAAATCTGTAACGAAGAGAGAATAAAAGTAAGAATAAGAAAACAATTGAAATCGGTGATTGAGAAATGAAACTATATGGTGTCCATTTGTCCATTATAGCTGTCCTTTTCCACTATTCTTTCCTCCCTCTCCTGTCCATCATCTGTTTCTTCACATAATTTGGTGGTATGGAATAGAGAAGGAATGGGAACAATAGAAAAGACTGAAAACAAGATTGTTTGATTATACAGACGAAGGGACCTCTAACAAATCAGACGACAACCACCAAGTTACAGTATGACATGTTTTATATACCCCGCTATTTGTGGAAGAAGAAGGGGGAGAAAGGCTTACTCCACATATTTTGGGTTGTTTTACAGTGTGGTCAGCCGGTAGGTTTTGGAATGAAAGAATAATGAAAAAATGGTGGAAGACAAAGAAAGACGGAAAAAATCACAAAAATATACAAGCAAATTTAGAATCTGGTTTGAAGAATGAAATTTTCAGTTCAAAATTTTAAAATCAAAATTGAAGCGACGGGAAAAGAGAAGCATATGAAGAAAGAGGGATCAGTGAATAGAATTCGAATCTGAAGTGGCTCGATCGATCATCGGAAGCTTTTTGACTGACTACAATCGGTTTGAATTGAGAATTGAATTGCGTCATTCATAAATGAAACTCTTCAGATAAATGATCTGGTTTCAGAGTTTCAAAAATCCTCTAGAAAGGAAAAAGTGATGAAGAGGAAGGAAAAACAAACATGTAGGCCGAAGTGAAAATGCTGTTGCGCAATGTGGGGCCCGATAATATTTTCATTTTCGTTTTCTTCTTTCGAAAAATTCAGCTAGATTTGCGATAATTTCAAAATTTCCACACCTTTTTGCTAATGATACTGTAGGATGAAGAGACGCAGACTGATGACAACAAAAATATATATGAAGATTAAACGTATAAAGATAACAATCAATCAGGCGCTTTGCCTCCCACAAAACAATTACACAACCCCCCCCTTTTTCCATATCTATAAGCCTTACATGATCCGATCAAATATATAAATTAGAAAACGGCTACCTGATTTTTGACAGTCTCAGGCCCGTATGTATGACCGATAGGCTGAAAAGTGAGAAGAGTGAAAACGAGATAAAATGTCAGCGGATATGTTGATTTAGATGATGCGTCGCTATTGTTTAGATAACACTGATTTATAGATTTGGGCTGCTTGACTGGGTTAGTTGAAAAAACGTCTTCAAAATTATTTACGAAATTGACGAGTGGATTTTTCTCAATCTTCACAAGCTTAATCCGAAAGCGAAAAACTGTAGAGTAAGCGAAGACGGTTAGCACTGGAAAACGATTAGAAGAAGCCGTTTGGTCTTCTGTCTCCAACGGATCCTGCCCACAAAGAGATTATGGACCCCCATGACGATGGCCTGCACATACCAGCCGACCGCTAAGGCCACAATTGCCCTATATCTCGTCTTGATCCGCGCATGAGTAAGAAATGGGCAGAATGCAACACGGGAGAGAATGAGAATGAAAGCAGTAGTTAGTTAGTTATTTAAGAATTGCTGCGATTTACATTTACACTCAGTGTTCCGAAAGAAACGGAACGGTAGTTAGTGAAAGAAACGCGTTGGGAGGAATCATGATGAAAGTGATTGTGATGATGAACGAAGTAGAACAAGTACAATAACGATGGCAGATAGTATTTCAGGGGAGAGGTCAAACTACAGGAGATATGAATGTTGGGCTGAGGTGAGTATGCAAAAGGAAAATCCTAAAATAGAGCTCCCCAATAAAAAACGTCATGTTGGATGTTGGTTTCTTAGTGACCAGTTTATAGCCAAAAACTCATAAAGAACTTGGAGTTTAGTGAATATTCAGAGGATAGAGATATAATAGTGATTAGAAAATCGATAGTTATTATCAGAGTAAAACTTGAAAATCAGTGATTTTTTTCTAAAAGTGCACAGTTTTTGCAAGAAGTGATTACTGGTATAACATGAATCTTGGAAAAACAAAAGTATATATATATATAGGAATGCTTAGCTACAGTAAGCCGAGATCAGAGGAAGGCATGCAGTCGGAATGATATTCAATTCGAAATGATAAGAAGGTTTAGAAAGAAAGGATTTAAATGCAGTGCCATTGAGTATGGCTGAATTGGAGAAGACGATTGGCAGGAAGGACAAGTTGTTAGTGAATAATAGTTAGATGGGATGTGTTTTGTGGGAGGACGAATGAAAGTGCGGTGAAATCCATTGAAATACAGACTACATCTGGCCGCTATACACACATATGTACATAAAAGATATAGAGGCTATCCGAGCGACTAACTAGTTTTTAAGGAAGAAGACGAAACAGAAAGAAATGCCAAGAAATTCCATATTAAAAGCACCGTCGACACCAGAAATGAATGGCAGAATAAGAGGGGGCATCATCCGTTTTTTCTCACACCTCACCTCACACTTCGTTTTCAGTTATTCTTCATGTTGCGCAACCGATCTCTTTCCTCTTTTTTCTTCTCCCCCCTACTTCTCACTTTTCGATAATTGCCAAGATTCGGAATGTGTGAGTATAGAAGGAAGTGCCTTTTGCCATGTTTCCAGTGAAAGCTACAATGAGTTGTCCGGTCTCAAAGCCTACTTTCGATTTCCAACAAAAACATCAATTTCTTAAAGGGAATCAAAGAATTGAGATGGTGTTGTAACGGGAGAGAAAAACGAGACAAAAGTTATAATGGAATCTGAAAGTGAGATGATTGGAAGAGAGACAGGTAAAAGCTAGTGATGATGTGATGTCTAAAGATTGGATGATTGAAACATAACACAAACATAAACCAACTCGGAAAATACGAATGCGGGGGTTGTAAGTTTTAAGCCAATTCCTAGTAACCTAGTAACTGAAAATCTTAGAAAAAACAGAAACGAGCATTTTTATGGACTCATAAAACCACGTGCGTCCTCCAAAAGGTCTGCACGCCATCTCCTTCCTTAAACTCTTGTTATAAGCTTCCGGACTCAAATGGGATTCGATAAAATGAGAAAGAAATCTGGAAAACAAAAGGAATACACAATGGTTCTGATTCCTATCATCAAATGTTTTGATTGTTATAAGATCAGGCAGTTCGGATATCAAAAATGTTGCGTTTCTGGACACCTGGAAGGCAGACACAATGAAGATGACACGGTGACGGAATAAAAAAACTAGCGGCATTCAGAACGGTTATAAGTAGGTCTCGATCATACTTTCATTTGGGAATGCATGAGTAACAATGTAGCGGAGGACAAATGAACTGTCTACTTGAAAAGTGAACATGACTAATTCTTGATGACGTGCGAGAAGCTGAATAGTTTCAGAAAATCTACATGAGTCAGCTGATGGGTCATGCTGTCACATATGCCTAATTCAAGAATATGAGAATATGAATGTAGGTATGTACATTGAAGTTTGGTGTGTGAAGCGAATGGAAAAAGGTTCAAGTATGAAATGAGGAACTGTTTGCACAGAAAAAGCAAGTAGAACCATATCGAAAATTCACACGCGGCTAGGTTACCGAGAAAGGAATTTTTCTCAATCTTTATGAACTTGAATGAGAGAGTGGCACAAAAATTCTCAGGTAATGAAAACTCGTTCACAGTTTTTATGAACATGAACGGAATAGTGGCACAAACGTTTTCACACAAAAAAGCAAAGAGCATCAAAACTTATGTAAATGTGGTTCGATGATATTTGTATATAATCACAATTCAATCACAACGTGAACGAAAAAAAAATTGGATAAGATCACACGATAGAAAAAATGAAGTCTCCGCTAGGTCTACGCCCGATGTTCTGTAGGTTCATCAGAACGGGATCTCACAGCAAAAAGGTGTGAAAGCCGCCGATCATCTATCATTTACACCTCAATTTGTTCTGTCGTTCCCTCTTTTTTCAACATTTGCCGCCACCATGATAGATTTCGCTTAGCGTAGAACATTTCTTTATCTTTCTATTTCCGTTTAATTCTGTTATAAAACCACTGGACCTATAAACCTTTTTGAACTAAACCGCCGTTGATAGGGCACTTCCCGTGTGTTTTGCAGCATGCTTCACGCAGGTTTTCGGACGGATCATACGTGAAGCCATCAATCACAGATTCTTTTATGGGCGGTAAGTTTAATATGCTTTCTGATCTACAAGCTCGAATATCAAGAATGAAAAGTCACAAAGGAATGCCGCTTGTAAGACGTGTAGTTGTTTGTAGTATGCCAAAACCTTGAATAAGGGGTTTTGCTTCTTCTTCGTTACTGTACTTGAAAACTTTAAGATTTGAAGTTTCAAACACAGAAGAGAATAACAAAAATTAATGTTTGTTTAGTTGAAATGGAAAACGGTAGATTGAAAACGGAAACTGAAAGCGTTAGTAGTAATCGAGAATTTCAACCTAACCTAGAAGAAACGTGAAATCTAGTGAAAAATACACATCTTGGAAAGTATCATCTGTGTTCGCATCAGTGTAAATCCAAACTAGTGACCCTCCGTAGTGAGAAAATTTCACGCTAGGCTTGTCAGAGATATCTAGTGAAAAAACGCCTTTATTACTCTTTCCCAACTACTCTCCGCTACCCACTGTATATTTCTCACTTTCATGGAGGTAAACTCTTATAAAAACAAGGATCTAACCAAGTTTTATGTGTAATTTCTCACCCGACACATTTGAGATGCATATCCATCTCACTCTCTTTTTCTCTGGTCATGGATGTGTTTCGCCCAAAATGACTGATGAGTGGTTGTAGGAAAGTTGCTAGATTGCGTAAACATTTGAAGCGGTACAGAAACTGAAAGCTGATCCTAGCCCTAAAAAAGTGTCATTCTGGTCGAAAGAGTGATGAACCTGACCGCCAGGGTGTAATGAAACTTTCCATTTGGCGCCGAGTTTTTTTTGAGATTTGATTGTTTTGTAGGTTGAGAGATAGTCTAGATGACGTTTCATAACTACCCGTGAGTCGAAAAAAACAAAAGTGAGTTCAAAAAATGAAAAGTCGAGGGTGACGACTGGGAGGAGCAATTTTTATGATGCTCCAAATAATTTCCGGTGCTCATGATTTTCTGATAGAATTTTGTTGCACTTTCGTTTCATGAACTTTTCAAAACCACCAGTTCCTGAAAAGTGATCAAAGTAGATGAATTTGAATTCAACTTATAAATTTCTGAAATTTTAAGAACATTATCATCCCAAATATTAAAATCAAGACCGATAAATGAGTCCAAAATAATGACTTTTGATGTTTGTTGAACTATAATTCAAGTTTCTGAAATCCACTTCTAATGTCGTTAGTCAGCATATTTTTTGCTTTTCTTTTTTTACACCTACATGCCCATTAGTCATGTTACACAACGTTCTCGAACAAAACATTATCGGACGTGAGATCCACTTAACGCGTTTAATTTCCATGTTCATTCTACAAAACGCATTATTAGCTAAAACGTATGATCTCTTAAAGTTCTATCGGCCTTGAACACCGGCCCGGTGGAAATGTGTCGCATGGCGTAAGGCGCAACTTCTGCCATCGGCTTCTGACGCCACACAAGAATTTCCTGAAAACTACGAAATGAGGTGTGATTGGTTTGGTATGTACCTCTTTGAAGAATGACTGTCATGTCGCACGATAGATTAATGTACGTAATCGGGCTATCATAACACGACTGTTATCAAAGATATACAATCATTTAGCCTTTGCGGAATTTTTCGTTGAGAATGTAAATGATGATCATCGTTTCTTTTTCTTCTTTGGACAGGGCGATGTGAGTGTGAAGGATTTACAGAAATTAGAATTTTTAAATCTAATGTATACTTTAATTCTTTTGATCTAATGATCTCAGTTTTTGCATTACAACCATACTAGACACGTTAAGACATTTAGCAACATGTTGATCTCCGATCTAATAAAGTCCTCGAGAAATAAACAATCATCTTATTGCGTAATTCATCTCACTCTCATTCGAGAACCAGTCTTCTCTCATTTTTCTTTCTATGGCGAAAATGAAAATAAAAGCTTCGATGAATGGCAGACCACGGATGCATAGTAGTATGTTAGGAATGGCTCATTGCGGTGGAAATCGAAATCGTAACTACATGTTCTCTATTACACTTTTCAATTTCTATTGGCGTACGTATTTGTATGAAAATTACTTTCATTAGAAAGAATAAATCAGAACAGAAAACCGTTACAGTGAAACATAGACAAAGGCTTACTTCTGTGATCCAATTATTGTTATTACAACAAGTGAAAAATGGAAAAGGTTAAAATATAGAACACAACTCAAAATTTCAATGAACATTCTATTAAAAAAAATAGCAAACGGACCTAAACATTCAACCTTTAAATGTAGCTGTATACTGTAATTCTTATGTTTCTCATCAATAATTCTTTCCATCTCTCTTCTCACTTTTTTCTACAAGTTTCCCTTTAAAAAAGTGAAGTCGATGTTGCCAAAAAGAGAAAATAACAGCTATATAATTAACCTAATTTAATGAAGTGCGATTTGTTGTGATTGTAATGAGATGTGAATCATCTACCCACACACTTACATACTTTTTTTTTGCTAAATAGAATAGTTAGTAAAATTGGCATTACATCATTTAACAGGAAAAGAAAAGAGTGATCCATCTCAACACGCCTGTATTAGGAGCGGATATAACTTGTAAAAAAGAAGAAGAAAGTAAAACTGAAAGTAGATGTCGTAGTGGTTCCAGATAGTAGAAAAAAATAAAATTTATAGCGATATTGGCATTTGTTATACCATAAAATCTTTCAGAAATTTGTATTGAGACCAATAAGATAAAACGAAAAATCGAGCCAAAAACGAACCACAATAGTCAGAAAAATGTTAGTATGAATTACAGTAACTGAATACATTCAAACAGAATCATGCGGAATACCAGACAAAGTTCTAGGAAAAGCGTTGATATGAGAGAAAATAAACAGGATGTGAAAAAGATATGGTCACAACACATAACTGCGTACCATACCATCAAAACAGAATAACATAACAGAACATAAAAAGCGAGGCAAAAAGAAAGATAATGACGAACACTGAAAGCTAGTAGTAATTTTGGTGTGAAAGAAAGGAAAATGACGACTCGTGGCGTTCGTAGGCCACAAATTTGCTTCTGATGACTTTAATTGGTTATGAGATATATCGGGCTTAAATGGTGGGATTGTGGACATTTCAAAAGATACGATTCAAAACTTGAAACCATTTCACATTATTTGTTATCAATGAGAATGATATCGCATTTCGCTTTCTGCTTCCAATCAGGTGAAGATTGAAAAACACAGCAATTCCGGGATCAGAAGATAGAAAGATTGATGGAAAGTTTTCTAAAGTGAAAAGTTTGAAATAAGGTTATATTCTTCACGTGTATAAAAATGGTTTTTATAATTCAGCGACTGGTACCGTTTGTTAAATGACTGCATAACATCATTCTGCTAATTTCAATTTGATTCAAGCACCAAGCAGTTGCATGGTACCATAAATACACTTTAAATATTGCTGTCTACTATTTTTTTAATGACACTTTGTTCAAAAGGAAGGTATAAATCATTAATTAATTTTATCTCACTTTTTCAAGCATTTAATTATTGTTACAAAATGCGGACCACAGTGTAAATCAATGTTTCCGTTTCTCCTTCATCTTTGTTTGTTTGGTTGTTATCATTTTTACTGCTGTAACAGACATTGAGCACCAATCAATAAAAAGCTCACTAATTGTTGTACTTTCGAGTTCTTTCTCAGGTTTAAGTTATTTTCCACTTCCCTAGACTTCAAGGATGAGGTGTCAAACATCATGTTCACTTGAATATTTTGCAATTCAGATCACAAGAATTGCAGATATAACTCATTATCCTTGGAATCTCAACACAACAATAGATTTTTCTTTTTTCTGTTAATCAAAACAACCAGAAGCTCAGAAAACATTGCATGTATTCAGAATGTCTTATGATTCGAATCCTTTGGGTTAAAACATAAATTACGTCCGGAGAAGTTGTATCTTTCTAAAAATACGTAAGTATGATTGATAATGCCCTGTAAATTATTTATGATATCAAATATTCAATTCCTGACTTCTAAACTCAGTTTTCTTGGAAAGGAAACACGGAAATTAGCAGTTTACACGTCACTCGGATCATTGCTCAAGTACACAATGACATGCTTCATAATTAACTTCGTTTGACTCAGTTGACATTCAACATGCAAACAATTATTTTTATCTTACTCATCAAGATAAATTGTGCCAATCAGTAGTTGTTTGGTTCCTCTGGTTCTTTTGCTTTATTTTCATTCAAGAAACGCATCACTTTTTTAATCAAAGCTAGATGCATTGAGGTTAAATGAAAAATTTGAATGAATCCCACGGATACTTACGGCGCCAAATGAAAATTCCATCAGATTTTCCTGAATCTTACATATTCCCATTCATCATTCTTGTTGCCTTACGGTTGAATTCCTGTATTGAACAGTTTTGGGTCAGTATAAAAGGGATTCGTGTTATTCTCAATATTCCTTGATTCTAGAAAGTTCACTATAATATTTCGGAATTTTTTCATTCCCATTGAGGGAGTCTTTTTCTGCGACTTCTGACTCAGCTTGGCATTCATGTGCTGTTTGGGTTACTCAATGCTAATGAAATCAACTTGTTCGAAACTTCGTTTTGAACTTTTTTGGTTCTAAATGAGGACAATCAATAAGAACATTTCTAGCTAGTTAGTTCGTTTTCTGTGCTGATTGGAGTGTGATGGAAAATAAATTTGGTCGTGTTTTTTACTTTTCTCTGAGGACTTTCAAAGTTCACTATTTTTAAAAGATCGTCTAAAAAAAATTGTGATGAATGGCTTCTCATTTTTGATCAATGTGCTTCAAGTCTCCTGAAGCTATAATTAGACTTTTGATAGAGTCTCGGATGTTCGAAATGCAGACCGATACATCTTGTTTCTTCCAATATTTCGGAATGTTGTCTGGTCCCGCCGGTCTGTCTGGCTTTCCGATTCACGCTGGAAGAGTATAAAAGCATTTCTCACGTCTAGATTTCCCAAAAATAAAAAAACGTTCTTATTTCTTTAATCCGCTGCTGGAAAACACACTAGGTTCGTTTTGTTTGGCAGATTTAATCTTCAGAATTTTCTCTCGATTGCATTTTCAGAATACGAAAAAAGCTGAATTTTGTGTCTTTCCGATGGAACTCGTGCTTTTCGAATATAGTTTAAAATCCCTAAAAATGTAGTTATCACATGTATCACTTGCTCTGAATCTATCTCCAATGTATTTGTTTTCTAATTCGTTGCAAGTCGAATGAAATATGTATTCTGAGAACATCAGAAGCTATCTGTTATGTGGCCAGACGATCTTGTGTTGCCCGTCTAAATTACTTTAACCATATTCGTAGAATTCAATTCCCAAGTTGCATAGTTCAGTTGTTTTCTAGAGACTTCTTCGCTCTTCTCCGAGTAGCCGATACTCATCAAAAATAATAATGAAGCTGTAGCAACAACATTCTAATTACGGATCCTTGTGGGCGTACCCTCTAGCACATCTCACATTTTCTCATAAACTATTCAACGAGAGCTTTTCTCTTGTTTTTTTTTTCTCTCTCCTCATTGGCTCAATCAGAAGCTGTATATTTCTGCGTACCTGATTGGCTTTGTTTGTCTTCGAGAAAGGGGCGGAGCTTATCCAGCTAGGGAGCTCGTCTACCCTCATTCTTTGGCAAACGCCAGTTTCAATTGCTCCTCTCACTTTTTCCTTTCATTTTTCTCTCATTTTTTGAAGAGAAAACACTTTAGCATATGAAATGAGTCAGATGAAAAAAGTTTCTGTTTTCCCCCGTCCCCTCTTAATCAACACGCGCTCATCCATGAGAAGTGCAGTGCTCATTAGCCGCCCCCTCGGGATCGTCTCTGTTTTCCAGAGACATCACAACATCTCATCTTGCTCATTCCAGATGAATTCTCGAATTTCGGTCACTCTCCTGCTACTCGTTGCAGTAGCAACCATGTTCATCGCAAGCAATGTTGTTGAAGCTAGCCCAAGACCTCAAGGGAACATGGTAAGGATCAGAAATCAAAAGAAAAATTGACACCTACTCAATTTTTCAGCTACGCTACGGGAACTCGCTTCCAGCGTATGCACCACACGTTCTCTACCGTTTCTACAACTCCAGACAGGTGAGAAGCAAACATAAATAGTGATTTATACTATGTCCAATGACTCTTCTTACAGTTCGCTCCACTTAACAAAAGAAACAATGCTGAAGTCGTCAACCACATCCTCAAAAACTTCGGAGCATTGGACCGTCTTGGAGACGTTGGCAAGTAGACGTGCACTGAATCTGACGGCACCACTTCTTTTGCATCTTATGTTACATCCAATAATCCATAACCGTTGATTAACAATGTGTGAACTTAAATTTCCGACCAATTTCATTTATTCTTTGCCTGCTCACTGATACTGTTGCAATTCTATATATTTTTCTCCATTCTCAAATTCATTTCTTGAGGCATTTTTACCTTTCCTATCCCTTTCCTATCTATTACACCCTCTTCCGTATGACTGTGCTGATCCTTAGTTGTCCACGTGACAACACAAAATCTGTTGAAAATAAAAACCGTAATGAATAAACTCATTCTATTGTTGCAGAAATCGTGTTTCTTCCTTTTCAAAAATTACAGAAAAAAGTCACAACTACTCTTCCCAAAATGTTTCAAGCTTCTCTAGATGATCTGAAAAAAACTCAAACCTAATGCTTCTTAACAGATGAAAGCTATTATCAAAGAAAACGCTTCACCCAAGCCAGCAGTTGCTCAGTCGCCACGTAGCCCACCGGATTAATCAAAAAAAAGGTAGGTCAGGTGTCCCGAAACGAAACTTTCGTGGAAAGCACGGATAAGATTAATGATGCAGTGCGAACTTTTCGTTCCGCCCTTCTGGATCGCGGCACATATAATATCAGTTGGCGATGAATCCCTCCATCGAAGGTTTATTTTTAGTTATAATCGTCTTTTTCGTTTCTTTCTCCGAATCGTTCACCAACTATAAGCCAACGGTGGGTAAACTCACAATAGCCGAGAACGAGGAACGAATGGATGTTTGTGGAGTACACAATTTGTAAGTGAATTGTGACAAACGAGAAGTAGATGAAATTCTTCCAGGAGGGATCTGGAGAATGGAGGAACTGTTGTGAAAGAGAAGGTCAATTATCCCTCTTCGAAATATCTCACGGCACTGTCCACCAGACATATCATACTATCTCCATTTTCAAACTTGTTGGGGTTCATCTACAACAAGGATGAGTGCATAAACAAGTGAGTGCCGAAGCAATTCTTCAGTTTTTATAGTGTTCATTCAGTATCCAAGCCTTCAAAATCAACTCAACACAAAATGTGCCTGGAAAACTGAACGGAGAGCTGAAGGTTGTTCTTACAGTCGTTTCGCTTTATTCGTAAAAGTTACTCCAGGCTCACTACATCGGTTCCTGCGAACATGACGTTCCACGTGGATTTGTTATTCTTGAGCAACCTCTGCCAAACCTTCGGAACTTAGTTTTCAACTGTTTGCCAAGTTAGTTTGCGTGTCAGGGGGAAATTCTCAAAACAAGGTTTCAGGCATCAAAATAAAAGCAGGTACCAAAGTAGAAGTGATCACTACGCCAAACCCCACTGTTCCTGTTGAGCAGTACATCACAACCAATGTAGGAATCATTCACACTATCACAGCGAAAAACTAAAATTTAATCCAGGTTAACTTCTGCAAAAATATCTCGGAGGAAATGTGCACTGAACAGTTGCTTGATGGTTCCGGTGGTCCAGTTTTTGATATCACATATCAAAGACGAATCTACGTTGGCTACACTACTTTGAGTGCGTTACCAACTCCATTTATTATTCAGAACCATGCTAGTGGTTTCAGATGACAATGAGTCAACTCACGTTGAGCAGATCTATCCGTATCTACAGGAAATTTGCGACGTAGCTGGGATTTGTGATAAGTAATAATTCCAACACAATTTAATTAGTTGTATGTTTGTTTTCAGAGTAACGAGCAAATTCTCTCATGGCAGTTTGTCATTTCTCTCATCTTTCGACGAGTCAAAACTATCTTCTGTGGACTCTGATGAGCCCGTCATTCATGTCAGTTTCCCTCCTCATGCTGAATCATCTGAAGATACAATCGTTACGTCACTCCATACTGCTTTGAATTCTGTCTTTGATGTTAAAGATGTTGAAGTTGGAGACATGAAGGTTGAAATCGAAGAAATTGAGAGTTCTGGAACAACTTCTGAAGAAGCAAAAGAGACAAAAATAGATCAAAGCAAAACGTTTCAACGTCCATTGAAGTCTGGTTCTGACATTCGTGCAACAGAATTACAATCCAATGTCAGTTCTAATGAAGAAAAAGTTCTCATCCTCTTCGATTTGGAAGGGAATGAAAAAGAGCCAGTGAACTATGAACCGCTTGTGATGTCTGTTGTACCAGAACAGAAAATTGATGAGCCAGCACCGCAAGACTCAACTATTGTTCGTGCCGAGCCTCGATCCGCTGTGATCATTCCACTTTCTAAAACAGATAGCAAAGTTTCTATCACTTCGGTGACTCCCTCGAAGCATGCGTTTTTGATCGTAGCTCTCATTGCTATCTCTCTCATTTTTCTGATCCAGTGCTGTCTCTACGGCTTCTTCGGATACAAAGGTGCAGTCTACTACTGGAGACCACTCAGAAGAACTGCCTCGGCATAAATCGAAAATTTGTGTGTCTTAGTGTACGGATAGATTCTAGAACGTGTGTTTCAATTTCTTTCAGCGAATAAAATTTTTTATTTCAATTCTGAAAAATTGTGATCTTTGCGACAGTACACGATAAATATAGAACTACTTACAAATTACACCGACGAAAATAAATACCAACGTTCATATTCTAGGAGCAGCAAAATACTCAAAGCTCCATCACAACTACTGTTCTGACAACCACATCGTAGAAAACTCGTCCATTGTGAACTTGGAAAGCAGCAGTGCTCAATGGGAACAGGCTGTTGACCACTACATTCTTCATGAAGGATCTTTTCAGCGATCTGAGAAAAACAAATGTTTTAAATTTTGTAGAGGTCAAGTAGAACTCACTGCTGGAGAGAAATCAAGTTTGGACCTTGGACAATAATGTGGCCGGGAATATCGGCGGCAAGAACATCGTGGCATGAAATCACTCGTATTCCCAACATGAATTTTCCGGGTGTCTGTCCAATTCCCAATACACCAATTCTGTACGACATGAAGACTCCCTGAAAAAGACGGAAGTGTATTCTTATTCACTATCAATAAACACTCACTTCCAATATGCAGCAGATAAATTTGCACAAAATTTCCACTGGCAGGAGTTCTTGAGCAAGATTGATAACCGCCATCACATCTTGTTCATCATCCAGTGTCCCTCCCCAGGTGGACAAATCTCTGAAATGCTCAATTGCTGTATAATTCATTTGATTTATAACTTACACAAGACCGACTTCTACGAGCATTCCCAACACGAACAGTTTGAACAGCATTACAAACAAAAAATCGAGAGTTTCAGCAAAAAATCGCCTTATGAAACTTGCTGCCCTGAAAAATTGATGTTGATCACCTTTAAGTGTGAAAAAAGACTAACTCAAATTGCAATGTATCCAATTCTGGTGGTAGTTGTTGTTGTGGTCGTGGATATGGGACGACTTCTGGTGGTCCTCCTTCGGACACTACTGATGTTCGTACAACTTCTACCTGGAAATATTTTTCTCAGCATAAATTACGTAAAACATTTAATGATTTCTTGAGATAAGCTTCCTAGTACTGTTTGTTGAGATTGGCGTTACCTGTATTTAATTTTACTATCAACTTCATTTTCAGAAAGATGCGAGTTTTTTGTGAAATGGTTGTTCACTCCGAAATATTACTTGAACATTAGGCTGGGTTTTCATAGTACCTTTAAACATTTGTCCTGTGTTCATTCTTATGAAATCAGTAAGCCACAAAAATGCTTTAACCACTTGACCGCATTTTTCGTGTTCACAGCTCACGTGTGTTTCCAATGATTTGTTATATTTCTAGTTTAAAAAAATCGTACCCATTGAATAACACCACTGTGTTCTTGTGGCTGTGATCTAGCAGCGTCCCGTCGTCGTACTTTTTCTAAATACACTCTGTGCGCGTCCGCGAAATTCTGCTGTGATCCGTAGTCTGTTTCAATAGTCGGCAATCCATACTCTTCGATAAAACGTGCTCGATTCCTTCTGAATCTTGTTGTGTCGGTATTCATCCTGAAAAACACGAATTTACAATTATTTCACCTGTTATTCTTCATTTTAACTTTTAAAATTCAGAGAACGAAAGAATAAAACAATTAAAAGCAAAAGCGTGAATCGATGAAACCTAAGCAAACGTGTATTGCGGACCGAGAAGTGTACGCACACCATAGACACCACATCTGACGACACTTGGTGTGCATACAGAGAAATAATTGGAATGGGTTGTGTCAAAAACACAATGTACTAGAAATATTAATGAATATGAATCACAAAACAGTTCGTTTGTTACATTGTTCTGGAAAAAAGGGTGAAAGATTGATTGGTATTTGAGGACGTTTTTTGAAAAGGGCACACCGATAATCCTCATTGGACCTACTCGAATGGTGGGCTTAGCAGAAATAAGATCGTCATGAGAACCTTGAAAATCGTCAACGATACCATTCACATGAGGGTCAATGACCGTTGTTCATTTCATATACGATGTTGATCGGAACTGGACCAGTTCAAGTGATTTTCTTCACTGATTAGCTATGATTATCATTTTTCAGATGCCCGCGTGGTATTCTATTGTCTCTATAGAGAATGTTATGTCTTTGTGAATTTTTAGATTTTGATCGGTTGGTTTATTGATATATTATAATTAGGAACCGTTGTTCAGTGCGTTTTTGTGGTTTTTCAAACTTTCCGACGCAGGGTTTTCAAAAGATCTACTTGATTTAATGACTAGTTGGAGTTGAAAATTAACATTTGACGTAGTCTGTCTGCAAAAAAAGTGTTTGGTTTTGAAAAGTACTTATTAACTTTTGCGAAGAATTTTTTTTTTCTGAGAATAATACTCAAGCAGTTTTTAAACAATTATATAATTGTGCATGTATTTTCACAAATGATTTTATATAACTCCTGTAGACTAAAATCACATTATTGTCTACCACTTTTCTTTTTTATTGTTTCATTGTTCAACATACATACAGACAAATAATGGGCTGTCACTGATAAGGTCATTGAATTCCATTCTCTTCTTTATCATCTGTTAGTGCAATCTATGTTATGCCCTTTTTCACTTCCGATTGCGACAAAACCAATCAATCGTCTTCTAATTTCCAAGTTTTCAAAAATTGGGAGGCTGGGAGAAAATAAGTTGATTTAGTGATGATTGTTGGCGGAAAACAAATTCGGCCGCAAAACTGTCTAGCATGGCGGTGACCGAATTGAAGGCTTTGACGATGATTTAGATCACACAGAAGAAGAAAATCGCTTGAGACCGCCATTATATACGGACCGCGAGCGCCTAGTTTCAAGGCCGATCAAGTTGTGTGGGATGTGTTTCTATCAGTAGTATTCGCAAGGTTGGACAGTCGTGTCGTGTCCGTTCAGAAGACAAATCACAACGGTAAATGTCGGTTTTGGCGCGGTGGTGAGAGAATGCAAGCTGAAATCTCGAGAGTAGAAAAGAAAAAAGAATGGGAGAAGAAAGGTAGAAAGGTTGAAGATGTAGTGGAGGTCCTTTATTCGCCTCCTCTCGCGACCTACGCATCAGATATCTAGACAGCGCACGCATCAGAGTTGTAATGACGATTGGGGGTGGTCGTAAGATACGAGTGATAGAAAGACCGACGAAGACGGTAAAACGAGGTACTAGTGATAGAGAGAAAGAAAATACAATACGGTGATAAAGAGAGCACGATACAGTATGAGAGGAAAGAAGGACAGATATGGAAGTGAGAAAAGAAAAGAATTTTTTGTGATTCGTTTTTTTTTCTTCTCATCACTTTTTTTCACCCCACACACATTGTTTATTCATACTATCTATGCGAAACAATTGATGAGAAGAAGACGTTGCAGAAAATTGACAGTTTCTGATGTGACTTTCTTATCAAAGAAAAGTAGCCATTTCCTTCTACTGAATTGGCCTCTAAAAGAATGTTATTTGAAACTTTGAAACAAAAGCTGAAGTTTAGAAAAAAGTTATTCCCATCACATTGTGACAAAAAGTTTGAAAACTCAGCGCAAGTTCAGTTTTTCAATGTTGGTCCCTTGAACCTCATTCAAATGTGATTTTATAATTCTAAAAGTCTTAAGAATATAAATACCCGAATATTCCCACAGTTTTTCATGGAATATTTCCCACAATTAGCTCTGGTCTTTCCGTTCAGAATTTCATAGTAGCTACCATTTGTAGCTCTCATAGCCTTCTCGATCTCTCATAACATCATTCTCTTTTCAAAAAGAACTCCGAAACGGCCAAGTCAATTCAAAACCACATTTTGACGTGGGCTCAATTAGAAGAATTCATCATCCCATCCTCGGGACCCGCGTCATCTGACTGACAGCGTTGATTTATTTGACTTCCGTCTTCGATTGTTTTATAACTCCTCCATTTTTTGGAGACTCGCCACGATACGTTTTCTTGAATTCTCTTATTCACCCTTTCATTTCTTTTCCTCACTTTTTTCCGTTTTTCTGTCATTCTAACTTCTTTTTTCATGTCAGGTTCTTCATTCTTCCAATTAGTGGCGGTTAATGTATTTAGACTCATTCTTCGCATACCATCCGCATGTGTTCCGAGTAAATCCTGTTTGAGGACATCAACAAAAAACGATGCATCTCATTTCCGTCGCCTCGCATCTCTACTTTAGTTATCAGACTCATTCAACGGTGCCTAATTGTTGAAAATTTTGAATAACTGAGAATTGCCGCAAGGTATTATTAACTTTTTAAAGTTTATGGCAGTCAACCGAAAATATTCAATTCAGGTAGTAATTTGATTGTTAGTTACTAGTAATTAACTATTCACAGTAATAGAAAAAGGCAACTTCTTTTAATATTTGTCCGATCCACTCTATGAAAGTCCAAAAATAATATTTCACCGAGAAAACGAGAAAGCCATGATAAATTAAAAACTATTTCACTTTCTTATTTAAAAAAAGTTTCCGTTTTGTCCATAAATCAGACTAATACTAAAATTTATGACCACTCTATTTTCGGACTTTTCACATTATCGGGTCTCTATGTGAAACCATTGGAGACCGTGTCTCGAAAGCCCGTTTCCCACGGAAACTCGGCCACTTTTCACTGTTTGATATATTACGAAATGCCTTTCTCGTAGGCGATCCGAAGATGCAAACCGTTTCCGCTCGTTCATTTT
Organism: Caenorhabditis latens; assembly: GCA_002259235.3. NCBI lineage: Eukaryota > Metazoa > Nematoda > Chromadorea > Rhabditida > Rhabditidae > Caenorhabditis > Caenorhabditis latens. The sequence goes on along the minus strand of CM056097.1, from coordinate 12,382,898 downwards.
CTCCTCTTCCCATCGCAACTTCCATTATCGCTTTCTTAAGAATTGAGATCCTTCTTTTTCTTTTGCCGCTCCTTTTTGCAGATGTCCTTTTGCCCACTTACCCTCGCTTCCCAAAAAATTGAGGACAGACTTTTCTGAGAAGATAGAAAGAGTTTTGCTTCATTCTTGAAATTGAGTTTGTCTATTTGGAAATATCAATCTGGTCAAGACTCCTTTTCATGTACAGAAATGAATTTCTTGAAGTTTTGGGGCTCCTCTTTTCAATTTGGTTCTGATCTCTTCTCTTTTTCTTGCTCTTTTATTTTATAATTCTCTTTTTCTTATCGCATTTCCTGTCGTTTTGAACTTCTTTTTAAGCATTTCGTCGCTTATCATTCGTCTATTTCAGTCAACATGAAATGAGTCGGTCTAACGAGAACAATGAAAAAACTGACGAAGTTGAGAAAGCGATCGAAAAGCTCAAAAAGTTAGAAACTGTTGAGGATGAGAAGTCTCGTGAAGGAACTTCTGAAGCTGTACCGCAGTCAGAGATTGAAGTGAATGAGATAGCTGCTGATGAGAAACAACCTCCGGAACCAACTCCTGATGTTAGTCTGATCGCTAGTCCAGGTGGATCCGAGAAATCGAGTGAAGAAGTCAACTATCTCAGTGTTTCCCAGCCAACAACTTCTGAGCGGAAACCATCAAGAAATCTGGAAGATATTGATAGAACTCTCGATGAACTTCAACATCTGGCTGATGATGCATACATGACTGCACAACTAGCTCAAGGAAACCAGGCCAAATTGTTCGATAAGTTGTTCGAGACAAGTTCAGTGTACTTGAAAAAGTGTGAAACTGTGCCAGAAGATTTGACCCAACAACAGTTTTCCGATGAAGATGGCATTCTAGAGGAAATTGAGGAAGCGGTTAGAGATGCTGAAGAAAAGCAATATGAGCCGAATCACGTGAGCGTTGTGTTGGATACGGAATGTAGTTCCGATGATGATGTTGTTAACGAGCGGTATCTTGGTCTTGGAAAAGTTGGTCGATTGAGACTGAATGAAGGTGGAGAATCATCAGGGAGTACCGGAGGGCATCGAGTACGACAACGTGTGTCAAGTGTGAGTTGTAAAAGGCTGTGACTGAAAATTTTGAAAAGAAAATAAAGAAATCAGTAAGCAGTAGTTGTAATTTTCAGAATGCCACATTGCATGATCGACGTTCCATTACATCCGGTCACGAGAGAGCCCGAAGTAATGATTCACGATCTACTAGCCTGTTCTCATCTTCGATTGCTTCGTTTCGTCGACCGATTTCTCATTTCTCCATTGACAACTCTTGCTTTGATATTACTGATCAGCCGACTCAACGTTCCTTGATGTGTACTCCTGTCGAAAAGGTTCGTCCTTTTTGTCCAGTGCATTCAAAAATGTTACGAAAAATGTCATGTTGAATTTTGTAACATGAAATCATAGTTTTTCAAAAAGAAATGTATTCCTAGAAAAGACATTTGTGAAATGTTCAAGTCAGTGTCAGTTTGCTCAGCTGCCACTTCTCAGAGTAGACGTTCTTCAAATGCATTTTCGTTTTAGAAAGAGGTCAATTTGACCCTACTTTTCTCACTAAAATGGAGAGGCCGTGCTTCTCCGCAACCATTTTATAATTTCTCTTCTTTTCAACCCTCGAGAGCTCAAAACTGCGAAACACGCGTTTCTTTCTTTTTTCAAAGTTCATTTTCTTCCATATTCATCACATTTCCCGTATTTCAGATGTTCGTCAAAAATTCTCGCTCAGCACCGGAAATGCGAGTTCATGAAACCAAGATTCATCCGTTCCTACCGTCACCTTCTCCATCCAATGATGCCACAACAACGACCAGTGATGTTGTGATATGAATTCAATACAAATAATGGATATGTTTTTGTTTCAGCCGAGCGTTTCATCCGAGTTGTCTATGGAACAACCACCACAACCAGCTGTAGCTAACTTGAAACTTCGTTTGAGTGAAGGATTGGCTGAAACTGTTTCTCCAGTGGCTTCTCCAGTAGTGAAACCAAAGGTTTGTTTCAAAATTTAGTTTTGATATTCATGAAACAAAAACTAATTCAGAGCCGAAAAGAAAAGAAAACCAATCAACAAATGCTTAAAGGGTCGGCCAGTTCTCCCAACATGAATTCACAAAATTTGGTTGTGAATATTATGAAACCCGTGGATGTATGTTTGGATCGTTTGTTATTCGCTTTTTGTTTTACCAGAAATGACCGTAAATCAGAAAAAAAGCTGTTGAAAACAAGAATTTTGTAGTCTTCCAAATACAAATTATTGTAGTTCTGGCCAGAGCTGGACCGAAGAATTTTTGGCGATCAGAGAGATTTAGAGTCGCACTTTTTGGTTATTAAATTCAATCTCATTTTACTGTCTGTTTTTTAGTGCTACCAACATATTTTGTTATACTCTAATAATGTCTGACACTGAAAGCGTTGACACATACGTATTCTCCGAGGACTCTGTTTTCGAGGTATTCACTGTTTGGTAGAGTAGTGTATTGTTGTAGTTTGGAACGGAAATAAGATTTTTTTTATCCGAATAAAGCGAGTGCTAAGAAAACGAAAATAAAAAAAAACAACCAATTTCCGGTTAGAAAGCATTTTACATTGCCTCCTTGCACCCCAGAATGCATCTTTATGGATTCCATTTGATCATCCGAAATCTTTCGATTTAGCGGGGGTGGATGTTATGAGATCCCATTGAAAAAAAAACTAGCGATTTTTTGACAGTTCAGAGAATCGTTCATATGACTGAACTTTGGATCGTTCGATTCACAAACTATGATATAATCCAATGTGTTTAATGTGAGTGTGTGACAGATTAGTTTAGAAAAAGGTGCAAAAAAAACTTGATAATCTCTTTTAGAACTCAGAAAGTCGGGTCAAACCTAGTTAAACGTCTGTGATTCGAACTGAAATAAAATAAAACCTACTCATAAGTCCACATACTTCAGTTCTAATCTTCCGCGACTTACTAGTAAATCCTATTAGTACAGCCAGCAATAACGATTGAGAAAAAAACCAACTCTGAATTCACTGCAGGTGGAGATAGAGGGTGACAAGCCGAAACTCAATACAAACCGAACATTTGAAGTAGTGACTGTCAATATTGCAAACGTGGAATTCGTTCGGAAGCCGAAAAAGTCTGTGTACGTGATGGCCAAGTTTGATGGAAAGGATGTGCATCGTTCTTCGAAACTCCGAAAGTAAGTCATATAAGCCGTTTAGTTTGTAGATCTGAAAACTTTTGATTTTGCAAATAAGGAACTGAAAATCCTAGTTTGTGAATGACATCAGGTTCATGATTGAAGCTCATTTCCGAATTGATCATGAAATCGTGAAAACCCAATTATAGTATTTCATACATCTAATAAAAATGGCGCATTTTCATTCACCTCTTCTTTTCATTTTCCTCGTTCAATTTCACGCTGAATAGCAACATTAGTGTTCCCACGCATTCAACAAAAGCAGTAAATTTATCGGTACGCCCACACCTCACAATTGTCCCAATTTTCCTCAATGTTCGATGTTTTTGTTGCGTTATTTATTGTGAATAAATTTTCTTGTCCCTTTCTTCTTTCTTCTCACTTTACTTTTCCAAAAATGGCCGATATGAAATATGGGCTGAGCAAAGCAATGTGTTGACAGCAAAAATGATGATGTGCATAATTGAAGGCAATTGTGTGTGCGTATTGACGATTATTTCTTCTTTCAGCGAAAATCTTGCACACGACTTCTCCGTCGAAACAACCGACTCGTTCTCGAACTTGCATCTTGTCTTCCTCGAAGGTTTGTTGTCTTTTCCACTTGTTTACTACTTGTTTGCATTCAATTCAGACAGAATTAGAATTCATAGCCCTTTAAATTACTTTTCTCTCAGTTTTCCAATTCTTATGCTAATTTTGGTCAAGTTCAAGAGTGTTGAATTTGACTTCCGCTCGTGTTTGTACCTGTGACGTAATGAATTGAATTGAATTGAGAGGGGCAAAAAAGAACCGAATAGTTTTTGTATTTGGTATTCTGTTCTGATCCTTCTTCCCGTCAAAAACCCAATTTGTGACCCTCCCGGCAACTAGTTTTCATCATCAAACATCACAGGATCGAAAGCAAAAGTGGCTCGTCCCGTGGGAAAGGTGTCGATTGCAAGAAAGGATCTTGAAGTTGGAGCTCCACTCGAACAGACTTTGAAACTGTGCGCCGTGTCCAAGTATCCTGATTTCTGTGGTCAGATTTGTATTGATATCCGTCGTCGAACGGGCTCTTTCTCTTTGAGGTGAGTTATTTTATCTAATTAATAACAATTACATTCATTTACTTAATTTATCAAACTTAGTTATAGTTGCGTTACTGAAGGTAAAAAACCAAAAAAATCATAATTCAATCTAACACTGAATAAGTTTTCCTCCGAGTAACGACTTGTCGTACCTAAACTTTCGCCTATGGAAAGCAATTTTCTAGCCAAAAGACCAACTCCTTTTGTTGCGGTTAAAAATTATGAAACACTTGCGTTGAGAAACCGGAAAACCCACGTTTTACGTGTTCAGCACATGTTTTTTCTTGTTTCATATTTTTGATTGTTTGCAGACCGTCTTATTCTTATCAACCGCTTACCCCTCCTCACTATTTTCATTCATAAACTGATTTCCGTTTCTCCCGAAAACTTTTTCACCTTTGATTCAATGAGAGCTGAGTGTTTTTTTGTCCGAGAGAAGTTCAAACATCTTACGTTATTCTTTTTGTTTTTTGTTGAGATCCATTGATTGATGTTTAACGGAGCGTAGCTCATCTTTATGAAAAATGTTGGTGGCGGTTTCACTGATTTTCTCTTTTATTGAAACTGAAGGCCGGGTACATTTAGCCTAACTTACTTGGAATGACTACGCCTGTCTCGATTGTTTCTTTTTGACAAAAGTCTCTAATTTCATCTTCTGATTCCAAGTTTTAATTTGCAAACAAAAACTTCACATTGTCCTGCAATCAAAACCGTTACAGTCAGTCTAGCGTAAAGACCAATAGACTCATTATCAGCCCATTCGAAACGTTTTCTATTTGGTTTTTGACTTCTGGAGCGGGGCGAGAATAAAAGTGGCAACCAAACAGTTATTAGTATCATTGAGCTGTCAAACAATACCCTTAGGATTATACTACCTACGCGTACACCCAGTCTCTCTTGTTTCCCTAATCCTTTCCCCACATTTCTGTTCTTTTTTCATTTTTCGCCGTACACTCCGTCGAACGAACGTCTGTATCACCACTTGAGTACTTACACTAAAGGTCATTCCCACCACTATTCACCCCCTCTATTTCACCATCTTTCTTGCCAATCTTCTCACCCATTTTTCATCGTCTTCTTCAACTGCGTTTTCTAAAGTTTTAGAGGGACAAGGGAAAATTGTATTTTGTAAAAGTTCCAAATTTTACTAAGGAAAGGTCACTTCAAAAATTGTTTGAGGTAGGTTACTTCGGAATTGATGGTATCAGTGCTCGTGGTACTAAAATTCTTTTCAAAAAACAGTTGGTCATGTGAGTTTTGATAATCTTTCTAATAAAATCTTGACTTGTGAAAATATCATAAAATTTCAAGGCTCAGGGATGTGTTTTCGTTTCTTTTCAAAGCAAAAATTTCAAGATGAGATAATAAAAATTGTGAAATCTCAGAAATCGCAAAGAAAAGAAAACACTTATTTCAACGGCGGGTCTGGTGCTCGAACATTATTGCTTCCGAATACCACTTCTATGCCATGTTTTTCTTTCTGCTTGACCTGTCATATTCCTATTTTTGTTGCTTGGTGGGTGGCACGCCGGATTTGGAATAGCTCAACGCCCCCATTATGTATAACTTTCTTTCCAGATTCTGTTTTCCAGTAGTTCTTCTCAGTTTTCACTTCTTCAACTTTCTTTTCTATTTCCTTGTTCCTTTTCTGAGAGGTCTTGTTTTCTTTCCGCAAATCTGACACTTCTGCTCTAAAGATAGCCATCAACCGTTAATGAGAAAAACATAGAAGAAAATGAGATAGATGCGTAGGATGAAGAAAAATGATATAAGTTTCCTATACGATTCTTATTATTTTTATTCACGTCGTTACAGGATAACAAGTAAAAGTTTTGAAATCTATCGATACCCATTATTTTGAAATATCGAGTTGTCCATGGCCTCATTCTTATTCTCTGATGTACTGACTATCAATCACTCAACGGCGAACTTTCTCCTTCTCTCGACCTTTTTCCATGAGATACACCCCGAAATACTCGGATTGTTGGTGGCGGAGAAAAGAAAAAGAACAAACAGAAAAGAAGGGACCGGAAGCCGTGGGTAGCGTGTTGCTGCTCTTTCAACTGATATTGTGATATTAATGAAGGTGACATTGCACCGCAAGAGCTACCCGTGAGAGAGAGCAAACAGCTGTTTGGCATGCGTCCAACTCTTGATCACCGTAAGGCAAAACGTCTCACCTGCGTGGGAGTTCCTTATCGTTTTCTAATTGTTCCGTTTTAAACCGATCGTTTTCCTTTTTAAATGACCTCAAGTTCTTTGAGGGAAGGAAAGTAAAAGGAAGGCGGGGGTTGAGAAGACAAGAAGGCGGCAATTTGCAAGGAACAAATTGGCGTGAAGATAGAGGAAAAGAGGAAGAGCGCAATAAAATATGAATTACACCTTGTACTCGGCTCAATTGCATTGCATCTTTTGTCGGCAATGAATCGAAATGAAGAAAAAGAAGAGTTCTGTTAAATGTGGGCCCCCGGAAGTCTAACTTCACTATCTCATCTCTTCATTCTTTTTCTCGCATTCAATGAGAGCACAACTCTTAACGGAAGAAACAAAAATTCTCTTTTTCTTTTCATTGGGGTTGGGAGGACCCTGTGATCCAACCAACAGTTGGCAAAAAGTTCATGAATTATTTTCCTAGCTCATATGACATTCAATTAATTTTCGCCACACCAGTCGTTTCTAGATATTTTATAGAGACCATCGGTCTGGAAGTTAATTGTCATCTATCTGGAAGTCATTTTTCTCAACTTTCTCGTATCCTGTTACTCACTCAATTATGTTCTTCTGCTCTTTCTTGCCCTTCTGTTTTTTTTGTGACGGGAATGAATCTTTCATCTTTGAAATTTGAAACTTTTTTGCCTCCGTTAAATTGAGCTCTTTCGGAACTCCCAGTTGCACATCTGGAAGATGCGCTCTCTCACTCCCTCGATCTCTTTTTCTCACTCATTTTCCCGCCACCACTCTGATCTTGGCTCCTCTTTATTACCCTCTCAAGACGGGTCAAACCATATGATTGCTCAAAATATTTCGAGAGGCAGTTGAATAGTTTTTGTGTCCGAGTATTATTGTCTCTGAGTCAAATAGTCTGACTTCGCGCGGTGAGTGTCTCTGTTCCGTTTTGAAGTATCGGTGTTGTAGCTTCTGAAAAATGGAATTGAAAACAAAGACAACTATAACAAGCTATTGATATCGAATTCCAAAAAATAGAAAAAATAGAAAAAAAACTAAGCAAAAACGATCACATTTTCCCTGAAATTGTTTTGAAATCAGATCCCTATCCTATTTTCTAAACTCATTTTCTCCTCTTCCTCCATCATCATCTCAACCCCCATCACCCATCGATAAAATAACAAAAAGCCGACTTTTGCGTTGCTATAAATTTAATCTAATGGCAAACACATTGTGCGGGAAACGTCCCCGTTCTTAGTCTTCGTTCGGTTTTAATTCTACATCGGAAGTGAAAATGAATTACCAACATCAGGTATCTCTTTGTGCAGTGTTTTTGTAACAAATCTTCAATTCGTTCCTACTTTTTTCTCCTCCTCCTCGTACCAACAGAGAACCATCCAGCAGGGCGGTTGTCACCGACAACACTAACTGTACAAATAACCACCCCCGCTGGTAGACGAGACGCTTTTGAGTACTTTTCTGATCTTCTCTGTGTATGTGTTTTTTTCTGCGAAACTGAACGGATGAGTGGGATCATAAAAAGTGTGCTAATTTTTTCTAGAAGAGAAATTGCCAGATGGTCCACATGCATTCTCGTATTTTTACACCTCTGCTGTAAAAAAACTACTGCACACAAATGCTGTTTGACGTTTACGTTTGTGCGTACCACTAATAAAATTAGTCATTCATTACTTATTCATGCGCCCGTCCTCCCAGTCATAAGCATCAGGGGGTTGTTTCATTCACGATGTTCTGTTTCAATTCTGTTCTCCGTTACAGAAGAAAACAAACATGCCTTCTTATGTTTCATCTGGTGACACCCCCGCCTTTTTTTGCTTCCTACTTCTGCTTCTCAGTTTCCGTTTTCGACATATTTGTCTCAGTCTCAAAAATTGTAGTACGCCCGCGCTCATTAGAAATTGTAGCAGTTCAGGAAAGAGCGGCATGAGCACTAGCATGTCCAGACGGCGCTATAAAAATATGTTATAAATAGACCCTTTACATCTCCGCCCACTCTTTACAACGTATTCAAATTCTACTATAAATTAGAGTTGGAATTCAAAAATGAATTAGAAAACTCTGCATTTCAGAAAACAAGAATTTCTGAATTCTAAGACTAGTATAATGTGAATTTCAAATCTATCATTTCAGTTTCGGAGGGTTTCTCAGTTTTCGAAGGGTTCGTCTTCATTGAATATTCAATTTTGTTTTGTTCTTTCCTTGTGCGCTTGACTCACTAAATATGATCAACTTAACTTAGTTTCACCACTTCCGCTGTCTGAAGTGGGAACATCTCACTCTTTTTCCTTTCTCCACTTTTTCTTTTTTTTCTTCCTTGATCGAATTCTAATGAACAAAAAACTCCGCAAATTAATAGAATCTTATATTCATCATTTACAATTAAATGCTTCTATAACGCTGCCAAAACCTAAAAGAAAAAGAACGTTCCGCCAACGTCATTTTGTAAACAATCCGTTTTGCTTTGCACAAAGCCGTTGGGTAAGCAATGTGCGAATAGGAATTGGAGTACAACAAAACATTGATGCCGTATACAAGATGTTTCTTACACATTCATATGCTTGTTTTCTAAGAAAAAGATTGTTGTCTAGGCTACAGCTATTTCTGTGTGGGAGCTTGTACTTTTTGTATTTTTGGCTTATTCTTTGCAACACTCATCTCTCTGGTTTGTTATCTCCTCAAACAATAGTTTCTGTCTTGCAGAGTCGTCGACTACGGTGGATTGAAACTCAAAGATAATCAATCTCTGCTTCTTCTCGTGTCCATAATCAACAATTCCAGCGTATGTACTTCTTCTTTTTCTCCTTTTCTGTGTGCTTTGAATAGGCTCCTCCTTTTTCTGAGAAAAAAGTCTCTTCTTTTAGGAAGTGGGCAAGCTGTCCATTGACGCTGACGAAAAACGAAGCAAGGAATGGTTAGAAATGCCATGTGCTGAAGGAATGCTCTCGATAAAATTGACTCTCTGGCAGGATCTCCTAAAGGGCATCAATTCAGTTTTTCACGGTCAAGTTCGAGTCGACGTGGACGAGAACTGGAAGTCTGGACCAGCTAAGTGGTTCTACTTGCGTGCAAAAACTAATGAGGAAGGTGACAGTGGTGAAGAAGGTGGAGATATTGGAGAAGTCACTTTAAGAACCACCTATCAAATTGATCATATTCTACGCATGCAAGTGTACAAGTGAGTTTATTTTTATATTTTTCAAAGAACAAATGTTTTCGAATTCCCTTTTCAGACCACTTCTCGATCTCCTCTTCTCGGCTGGAGATGTTCAACCACTCACGGCATCACTCGTTGCCGTCATTGAAGCTCTTCCGAAGGTCGAGCTCGGACCAGTATCCCGTTCTTTGGTTGAACTCATGGCACAATCGGATCGTATTCGTCCAGTTCTCAGCTCTCTCTACGTCAATAGTATCTTAAAGTGCCAGTGAGTCATTGTTCAATTAGTAAAGTCGTAACTGTGGTTTGTAACAGGGATGAGAATACATTGTTCCGTGGGCAATCTCTTTCTGGAAAGATGTTGTTCGAGATCTTGACCACTTTCGGGAAAATGTATTTGATCACTACATTAAAACCAGTTGTTGATAAGGTATGTGGTGTCATTCATACTATTGACACAAAAACTTATGTTTCAGATCTACAAGGAGCGTAAGAATTGTGAAGTTGACCCAGCTAGAGTTGTTGTTGGAGCATCTTTGGAGAAAAACAGAAACAATTTGCTGGTCTACTTCCAAATGTTGTTCGAACGTGTCACAACTAGCTCTTCTGACTGTCCACATCTTATTAAACAACTGTTATACGACTTGAGAAATGTTGTTGGAACTCATAGTGGTAAGTCAACTGGTCAGTCAGAGCAGTGTAATAATGATTTATCTTCCAGTCCGTCCAGGTGTTCAACGTCTTGCCGTCTCATCATTTGTCATAATGCGTTTCTTTGCCGCCGCAATTCTGAATCCAAAAGCTTTTGAGATCCGAAAGGACCAACCAGATCTCCGTGTGTCCAGAACTCTTTTATTGCTCTCAAAACTTCTTCAAAGATTGTCTAACTGCAGTGTTAGTGAGGGACCATTGTCTTCAAAGGTAGTACTCGGCAACTGTAACACGGTTATATGTGGTATAAAATTTAGGAAATCTGGCTGAATGGAGTGTTTGAGACAGTAACAAGTGAACAACACAAACTTCTTATGGCTACTTTCCTTGACAACATTTCTTTGGTTGGAGATCGTACTGAACCACCGAGATGCACTGTTTTCAAGGTATTTCCCGTATTCTCTAGAACTAACATGAAAAGTTTTCTTTCAGTTCGGAAACCTCCAACAAGTTGACCGAAGTCGTTTGGCTTGGAAAAAAGTACTGCACTACAAGAAGCGTTATGTCCAACTGACTGACAGCAATCTTATCTGGCAGAAGGATGTTCAATGTGCCCCAAAGGGGACCATATTGTTGTCAGATATTAAATCAGTCACTGTTGATAACAAGAACATCATCACTATTGCTTGTGAGACTTCTCAAGTTCAGTTCGAAGCACCAGGAGGAGTCGAAGCAAATGATTGGTACGCGTGAAACTGTTCTTTATAGTTATCAATTTGTTTTCAATTTCAGGTTGAATGCCATTGAACGACAACGTAACCGTGCAGCACATGAAACCGCAGAAGAACCGGGAGAGCACTTCTTTGTTGACGCTGAAAGACATGTGGACAAAATTCATGTACGTTCTGATCTTTGTCTTTTTTACTCGAACTAATCATTGATCTTTTAGAATCTATTGTATAAGTATCGAGATACAATGATTGAATGGAGAGACCAACTGCAGTCAAATGCCGAATTAGACGAAAAAACTGCACCGGAACTGCTCAAAGCGAGCTATGTAGCCGAAGGAGAGCGACAAATGCACAAAGAGTCACTCATCGCCACCCTCTGTTCCACTATCGACGTCACTGATGCTATTCAACTAGCACATGAAGAATACGAGAAAGAGAATAAAGTGAGTTGTGAATAGATCCAATTAAAAGAGAAACAAAAGCAAAGTATTATATTTCAGGGTCAAATAAAGATGGAGGAAGCTCCAGCGGAGTGCAGTTAGAAACAAACTTGATGATGTCAGATGGCATAATATATTATATTTTTGATACAAACAATAGGGGCATAATTCTCTCAATACTTTACATAATTCTACACTTCTTCTGATAACCCGATAATCCGACCTATTGACTCTAAATTGCACTACCCTAAAGCCCGAATACTTGTCGCTTCGCTTCACGCTCAGCACCAAATAACTATATGACATAATAGACCGTCCCGAACATACCCCCTGTAGTTGCCGGTGCGCATATCAAATCGATCTTTAAAACTTGTGATTCAAACCGTTTTCCCCCCGACCAAAGTGTTCTACCCAAAGACTATGAGAAAACACTTTCATTGTCAAGCACTCCAACTTCACACCTTCTTCTCTCATCATAGTATTTTTCACCCAGGCCAAAGCTACGCCATAAACAACAACCTGTTATTTTTCAGCTTGCCGATCTCACAACTTGATTTTTTCCTTGATAATTGCTTCCCTCAAAATCGTAAATTCTGAAATTTGTTAAAATATTGTCTGATAAAACAAAATGATTCCGTGAATAAAGATTTTAATACAATCTCTTTTTATCAAACATGATTCCTACAAAATATAGATAACAGAAAAACTCAGAAATAACATAATTATGCCAATAGATGTGAACTGATTGCTTCAGATGCAGCCAACGTCGACTGGAGAGTAAGCCGAGCGCATTCCTGGCCAATTTGAAGAGATTCCACAACTGTTTTATTATGGACCAAACCCGCGATAACGCCACTGTTGAAACTGAAGACAAAATTGTAAACACTTTGACATGAATAAAAAGTTACCTATCCCCAGCACCCGAAACTGAAATAATCTTATCCATGTGAAGCGGAGGAGGAAGTGATTGATACTCTAGCTGACCTAACTTGTTTCTGGAAAACAGTTATTGTTTGGTTAACGGATTTAATAATGACAAAATACCTGTATGCTACTGCTGATCCTTTGTTTGACAGTGTCACAACAAACACCGAGGTGTTCAGGAGCAATTTTGTCTTTTCTTTTTCAATAAGTTCGAGTACACTATCTGCGGAATCGATGACGGAAGGATCAACAGACACATGACAGAGCTTTGCCCATTTCAGGAACTCATTGGCGTTTGGTGACGCGGCTGTTACTGCTCCAACCATTCCGGTGTCAAAGACTTTTTTCACTTTTTCGATATCCGTTGGCTCGAACCAAACTGTAAAATTTTCTCTATCACTTATTTTAATGAAACAATAAGTACCTTGTTTCTCATGTTTCTTCGCAATTTCCAAAGCTCTGGTCATAACTGGAACTGGCAAGTTAGCATCTAGAAGGATGAAGTCAGCTGATTCCAGAGCGTCTTCGTTGCTTTCAATCTACATTTAAGAACAATTATTGAGGAATTCTCATTAACGCTTTCTTACCAATGACGAGGTGAGACAACTCAGAAGTGGCTCACAAGTCACAATACCATATTTCACATTCCCTCGAACATTCACGGCTAGATATGTGCATGTTGGTTTGTGAGGTACCACCTTCACTCTGTTGGTGTCCTGAAAATATTATCATAGAATGCATCATCAGAGCAAAGACGAAGGTGAGGAACTCACAAATCTGTCACTATGTTGTCGGAAGAATTGTCCATTCTGATCGTCGCCGATTGCCGAAATGAAGATGGAATCACAACCCAATCTGTAATAATATTCGTAGTAGATTTTTGTCAAGAATACTCTGGTTATTTTTTTCGTTTTGATCTTTCAACATCAGATACAACAACTGAGCATTTCAATATAAAACTAACATTTGTTTAATATCGCTACATCAAAAATCAACCAAGTTAGAATCAAATATGACCTTCACCTCAAAGAGTGAATCATTTGAATCAAGTGTGTATGCATTTTTTTAATGCTTGTCATTCTGTTCCCTTTTTCATTCAACAACTTTTTTCGAATGTCTGGACGAAATGACGACATCTCATTAGCCAAAAGTCAATAGTCGTTTATTGCCGCACTCTACTCTTCCTTTCTTTCCTTTTTGAAATGAGTCCAATCTCATCTCATTCGAATTCAAAAACAGTGATCGAGTAAACACGCACTTTGGTAATTTCTTTTTCTTTCTCACTACTTTTCTCCATTTATTCAAAGTTCTAACTAACCTGCCGAGCGCATCTGCATGGTTTCTTGCAACTCCTCCCATTCGTTGAACCACTTGACCATTGTATGAAGCGCCATCTTCCTGAAAACAAAAATAGAACGGAATTATTTTGAAAAAGAAAACTTTTTGATTGTTCTCACAACATTTTTTGGTTGATGTGATCTTTCATACGTGTGACACGAAGCCACTCTGATACTTTGTACAAATATCAACGCATCAGAAAGCTGTCCTTCCGATTGGCAGTGCCGGAAGCTTCCACACAGTTCCCATCTATTTTTTGCCTCCCCTCCATTTTTCAATCAGAGAGGAGGAGAGAACCATCATCACTGTTTCTCTCGCAAATCATTCCTCGTAAAGAAACAAACATATGTGTTTTCTGTTCTTCCTTCTTTTCTCTTCCAAGTTTTTCCCAATGTTTTCAAAAACCTTCTCATTGATTTTTCACAGGTTTTTTTTTTCATAGGGCGCAATTTCTCTCTTCATTTTCAGAATGCGGTGCGGAAAAGCTGCCTGGCTTTACGGCTGTAACTTGGTACTTCTCATATCTGTCATCCTCTTTCTTGTGGCTACCACATTTCTGCTGACAAATCCACTGTTCGTGTTGATCCCAATTCACAAGTACGACCCGTATGTTATCGGTTATTGTCTCATCAATGTTTGCTTGGTGAGTGTGAATTTTTTGATGTTTTATTCATTTGAATTTCTACAGGCCTTTCTTTGTGTCTCATCAATTGTCGCAATTCGACAACGACAAATTGCCATTGTTGTTTTCTGTCATTGGTTGACATGTTGCACACTGGTAATCGATGCCATCATGGTTTTTGTGTTCGCAAATCTCATGTCCACCGCGCACACTTCGCTCCATTCCCACATTCAAGTACTCCATCAAAGCAGCGTAAGTTTGCAAAAAAGTGAATCCTATAGTGAAAAATCGAAAGAACGATTTGGCAAAAATAAAACTTACAGGCAGTTTTTAAACAGGGTGTTTTTTCCAGAAAACTCTTTGCCCAGTCTGGGACAACGCCTATCAAGCTTTGAGCTGCTGCCCACCGACAGAAGTCTTGAAGACCTGCTCAGGTACGGATCTGACTTCAACTCGGCCGCCTAGCAATTTTCTTTTTTAGATTTTCTCAACGTCACCAAGTTATTCTGTCCAATCGACAATTCAAACGATTGTCACGTTCAGATCAAGAAGTAAGTATTCAAGAATCAAACCTTTAGTGAACTGAATTTCTTTAGGTGGCTCCATTCCAATACCGAAATCGTTGGTTGTCTTGCATTTTGTATCATGGCCCCCGTTAAACTTTTCATGACTGCTGCCCTTCGAAAAGATATTGAAAAAGTTGAGACAGAGATGGCCGAATTGGAATACTACTCGCAAATGATCAATGACTAGTACGCATTAATACCATTTTCTCTAACTTTTCATTATTGGGTTCAGCGATCGACACGGAGATGGATACATTGAGAGCTTCAAGAGCAATGCGAATTTGGCTGAAAGCACTTCAACACAATCATCTAGAATAAGCCGTGTTCGGAGCTTCCCTGGATATTCTCCGTTCTTGAAGCACTCTGTCATCGAGGAAGTCGAGAACGAGTTCACCGTTCGTGGAGATGAAATCAGAGAGGAATTACAACAAGCTATTGCTGCACATAATGCTAGACAACTTGAAGCCGCTACTCTTCAAGACTAATTAACGGTTCGATTTTCACTTTTTGACTCTTTTCATTCCCTTTTTCAAGGTTGTGGCGGAATTTAAGCTTCTAAATCAATTTTCATTCAAAAATGAATGGAAAAGAAGATAAACTTTGAATAATTAAGTTTCCATCACAATCTTGATAACTCCCCATCACAAAAATGTACGTGTTCTGTCTCTCTACGCTCCCTGAGCCACCATGCAACATTACCCTCTTTCGTTGTTTTTTCTAGCGATTCTCCCTCTCAGTTTCTATGTAGTTCACTTTGACACCTTTTGTTTTTTTTTGTTTCATTCTCACCTTCAAATACTCGGTCGTGATCGCTTCAAAATCAACGATAGCTGCTCCGATAGAAACCTGAAAACATTCGTGATTTTTTTGCAAATACAAATACATGTCATTGAAACTGGTAGGCGTTGACTGTTTGTCTAGACAAAACTAAACTCGTCGGTATTGTTTCAAACTTTGCCGACAGAAAGGATTTGAGGGAGTAGAGGACAAAAAAGATACTTCAATAAAGAAAACCGTGTGTTTTTCTGACTCACCACTTTTGGTTTCCTTGGAGAAGATGTAGAAGGTTGAGGGTGAGTGACTGTAATTGGTCTCCTATCTACTAGCTTGGCAGCTAATTTTCCCGCAATTGACGCATTGTTTTCCAAAAGTGCAATATCTGTAGATTAAAAAAATGATGTACTGCAGGAACATACAAAAGGTTACTTGTTTTCATAGAAGCTCCTTGTGTGAGTTCGTTAACCCGGGATAGAATAAATGGGGTTACGCTTTGGGATGCAATTTTTTGCTCTCTGCAAAAAAGCTGAGTTGAATCAAAAAATCAAGAAACATATCATAATAAAAACTTACATTGCTTCGCGTACAGCTTGATTGATTGCTTTTTGGATCACATCACCATCTGCAGCATACTTTTCGGGTATCGGACACGCCAAGATTGTACCATATGGTAGCCCGAGAGATTTCGATGTTTCTGAAGCGTAAAAATAAATATGAACCATTATTTAACTTACTCACTCAACAATTGCACAACTTCTTCGAGTTTTTCCGTACTGAACTGCGCTCGGCTACCCGATTTTTGAGTGAAAAAACTAGGAAAATCGTTTTGAATCCCATATACCACACAGTTTACAGAATGAGTTTCCAGGTATTCAACGGTTTTTGGAATGTCTAGAATACTCTTCACGCCGGAGCACACTACGCAGACTGGAGTTTTGGAAAGTTCCTGAAGATCCGCAGAGATATCGAATGCTGAAAAAAAATCAGTGTTCACTTTCGCGGAATAGAGTCTTACTTTGATCAGCTCCACGATGGACACCGCCAATTCCACCAGTTGCAAAAACACTAATTCCAGCAGCGTGTGCGATTTTCATAGTTGATGCGACAGTTGTTCCACCAATTTCTTTCTGAAAGTGAATTGCTTAGAGACTGTAAGATATGAATGAAAAATTGTTGACTCGCCCTAATTAAAGTTTTTGCAATATCCCTGGTTGAAACTTTCACTGCAGTCTTGCTTGATGCAAGTTTTTCCAATTTTTCGTCATCCAGTCCTACGTGAATCTGATTTTTAGAAAAGTGAAATTAGGAAAACAAATTGAATAACTAACTTTTCCATCAAATAATGCGATTGTGGCTGGATGACTGCCAGAAGATCGGACTTTCTGTTCTAAACTTTTTGCGGTACTGAAAGAAAAAACTATAAATTGAAATATAAAAGCAAAACTACAAAAATTACCTCAAATTATGTGGATACGGCAATCCATGAGTGATAACAGTGCTTTCGAGAGCAACCACACCTTCTCCATTTGCTAATGCCTCCTTCACTTGAGAAGAAATTTGGAGAAATTTAGAAAATGCACGTTTCTGACCAAAAAAACGAGTGCACATGGTGAGAAATAGAGAGTAAAAGGTCTCGTCTTCAACTTTGGCTTGTACTGTCAGACACACTACTTTCTTTGGTTATCGAACAAAATCAATATGACAAAAAAGATGAAAAGAAAAGATAATGTCGATTGCCCTCTCTGTTTTTTGTTATCTCTGAAATGTGTCCTAGTCTGTCAGTCTCCAATATTGCATTTTAATAGAACGCATCTTGATAAGATAGTGAATTCGCCATTTGATGGTTGTAATGTTTTATTGCACTGTCGAAAATGAAATAAATATAAAGATTGAGAAAAGGATTGACACAGGAAAAAGTTCGATCGAGATCGCGTTAACGTTCGTCATGAAATAAATTTAAAAAATTACAGAGAGTAGATACAGAATAAATAAACATGCGGTTAAATAGATAACAAATAAATTATAATGGTATTAATTTAGATCGGTATAAGTACTGGTGGTTTTCCACAGGTAACCGGCTCAAAACGTCCGAGTGGGGTGCGATAAATATCTCTGCGGCAGAAGTTGCAAGTTTTTCTGCAAATTCGGAACGCCAAATGAGCTGTCGATCCATCGCAAGACCATTGAGACTAAAATGTTCATATCGTGAAATTAATATGAAAACGATAAAAACTTACCTTTCCCCAGACATCCTCTTTCTTTAAGAACCTCTTGCAGAATTCCGGTCCGTGTCTATCAAAACATTGGTTCGATTTTTGTCCAGCTTGGAAGATAAGTTCGTAACGATCAGCAGCACTTTCCAATCCGCATGTGTTGCAACATTGAATAAGAGAGAAATCGGCATCAGTGGCGCATCTAGAATTTGTAGTATGAATCAAAAGGAATATATGAAAACTATTTGAACTAAAATTGTTATTTCAGTTTGAATAGAAACTCACCTGTCAAGGAATTTTGATGGGTTATGCTGTTGAAGTCGTCTGCAAGCAATACTGGAGATAATATCAGAGCAACACGGTGGGAAGGCTGCTCCAAGAGCAGAAGAAAGTTCGCTAATAGTTATATTATCTTCTTTGTACATTGGTTTCAGTTTTGAAATTTGGAAACCAGCGTCCACATTCTCTGAAACAAACAACACATTGTAACAGACAGTTTAACATAATCAACTCACGTATCACAAAAACGGCTGAAAAGATAATCACGCACTTCCACATAATGCTCAACTGATGTGTAATCGAGAATGTCCCAAGTCCTCGGAACATTGCTCGTACTTTTATAATACAGTGCCAATCATTCCGGTTCTGCGCCTCCCGCATTTTCGCGCCGCCCCAAGGCGTTGAGCAAGAGCAGCAACAACACAATGTAAACGATGACCGGAAGGCACACGAAAAAAATAATGGATAGAACGAGAGGAGAAAGGTATACTGACGTGATTGGCAGATCGCACAGACAGTTCACAGACCAGATAATTGGTGTTGATTACACGTAATCTCATGTATGTACAAATATAATTTTTTGAATCGTAGCTAAATGGTTAAAAAAACAAAAAGTTAACAAAACGGTGTTGAAATTTATGTTAAAAAATTTCAGCAAACTATATTTCCAGAATCATTTTTATTTTGATAAACACTTAACCCTCAGACTGAAATCAATTTTTTGTGATAGCACAATAGTTCTGATGCAGTTTTCGTTTGATTTGTCCTTATTCACTTTTCGACCATTTCTAGGAAGTCCCTATTCTCAACTATTCATGGATATTCTTCACGCCTTCAGTCAATTGGGTGTTTTATTGAAGTCAAAAATCTGTATGAAAGTTCAACGAGCATCTTGATCAACTGCCATCGCATATTCCTGTCTTTCCACTTGCAAAAATATGTAATGGTCAGCAGGAGCCCAACTCCCAACATTCTTACTCAAACATTCCGTTGCTCCTCTGGCTTATTCTCATTCTTCATCATCACTTATAACACAACAAAAAAGAAATGCACAAACACCGTTTTTGCGTGAGCCTCTCACAACTCGCCACTTTTACACTCATATCGTCTTCTGAGGTTGTTTGACGTTGCCGGTGGCCACACAGCTTGCCGCGCGGCACGGCATATCATTGACTCATAAATGTTAGACTGGCACATAAGCATGTTGTGCAACGACTTTTTGTGTTGTGCTGCTCTTGGAAAATATTCTCTCTTCCGGCGAGTCAAACACTTTAGAAACCAAATCGAACGGGGAATGGCAGAACAATGTTCATTGGAAGAATATCACAAACCACTATCTGGAGTATATCTGGAGCAGGGCTGGATTGTTTAGGTACTGTAACTAATACATCTGAGTTCACTGAGAATTATAAGAAAAAGAAATTTGGTCACGCATCAACAACGAGAATGTCAGTAAATGATCCTGTGAAAATGTGGAAAAAACTATCAATATTTCTACTGGAAATTCATTTTGTCCACCCAAATGATTTTAAAACCAATATATTTCGTGCTTCCCTTTTTCTCAAATCGGTGACCACTGAATACTCACGCAACATTTCAAAGGTGAGACAATCCACAGCTGAACAAATGAATTGGTTCATGATGGTGCCAGGACATGCCACCGAAAAAACTGTGATTTATCGAACCAAGGTTCGAATTTGTAGTCATTGAATCCAGAGTAAATTTGGATTCCAATAGTACTTTGCTTTTTTCTTCCTATTCTGAAATATTCGCAAATATTTCCAAAAACGGTCGATTCATAAGTTTTTGTCTTAGTCATCAGACTACATCCACTCTGAAGTATCCTCTGATATTCCTTATCCGTTTTTGGAATATTGGCGCGAAGTGGGTTGCTTATCTTTGCTCTATTTGAAAAAGATAGGTAGGAAGCGCCTGTCAGACACATGTCTGATCTATTTATTTAGCTCACATTTGGCAATTTGTCAAGTGGTCTCAATTGCCAATAAATCTTGTTTTCCATGATAGGACACTGTTAGGATGGCTAGTTGACTGGAACTATCATTCCCTTATTACGTAAGGGATCTTGAGTTTTCATGCAATTCTGATAGTTTTTGATGTCATGTCATCTTGCAATTGACCCACTTCTTCTCAAAAAGTGATTAGAGAAAGTGTAACGTGAAGGGTAATCAGTTTGTAGATTACGTAAGACTAACAACGCTTTGCGGAAGATGTGACCGATACGAGATTGACGAAAAAAGTATGTCAGTACTTAGCACCGGGTGGCAGGTATGAAGAAGTACACAATTTGCGAAAACCCCCTTCCGAAGGACGTCTGCGGTGATGGAGACTTAATTGAAAGGTCTTCTTCTCCATCTTCTTCTCAACTGGTTGACCCCCCATACAACTATTTCTCTAGGCCTCTACAAAATAGGGAAACCGTTTCACGTTACTGTCATTCGATCGTATTTTCTTTGCATTGAGGCAAATCGGAGACGCAAGCGGCTCAGTGGGAGCCTCCCAAAAGTGAAACAAGGAAGTAAAATTGTGTGGAAAAGAGCCGCAAGACGACGGCGCTCAAACTTTTGAGCGAGCGCTGTCTTCTCTACGTTTCGTTGACGCACGGTTTTGGCACAATTCAGTCTGGTGCGGCTCGACAAACACCACGTACGTATAGTGGTGTGCGCGTTGCGGAGAGCAGCCAAATAAGTAAGCGAGAATAATTGAGAAGGCAAACAGAAAGGGTCCCGCCGCTCCAGCGATGAGATGGCCGCGGAGCCACAGTGATGGCCGGCGGCGCTGTCACGAAGGTCCACACAACGGCGTCTCATAGCACTCTCGGACAGACCACACAGGCGACAGGAAAGGTCGTCGCTCCTTATTTGCCTACCAGATGCGAAACCGTATAGTTATTCAATTTATGTTTGTTTGTTTATTGGCTCGCCACTACTTTCATTTGTTGTTGGGCGAGTGACCAATTGGATGCGAAGGCGAAATCGAAACCGTATCCATCTTTGTGTTTACTGCTACTTGAAAGTTCTTCCCCGGATTCCGTGTTTGAGTGCGTGATGAGATACAGGCACCACAACTCTCATCATAAAGTGAATTGTGACAGATTCATTTCTCAGAATATCAGAATTGAACATTTATTATTATTAGCAATGACAATGAACAAAAATCCACATGCTTACAATAAACAAGGGATATCTTATTTCATAAGTTTGCTGAAACATGACAACCCCAACATCAATCTATTCCAATTCAAAAAACGAATTCAACGAGATTTTTTTTGAAATCTCCCTTTCTGTCATGAATTCGTTGTCGTGCCATAATACAGTTTGATTCAATGAATGAACGACCTTTGGCTGGTCAATTTGATGCGAAACACTGGACGGCACCAAATCGGCACGGCAAGTGGTACTGACGGCCACTGCGACAACAAAGATAGATAGACTTACTGTTCTATCAAGATAAGATAAATGACGACCGCGCAATTTTCAGGTAATTCAAATGATTGAAGTTCTTCAAATTGCGTCACCGTTCCCAGGTGGCATGAATTCAAAAGTTGACGATATTGAACTTGCTTGGCTAACTTAAAGAAAACACATGGAAAATGGGAGTAGTCAACAGAGTTATTATTTCTGAATCATTATCTGTTCAAACATATCTTTGGCATGCTATATAGCATCACATTTTCAATTTAAGCTTGATCATTTGTTCATTCCGTGGGTGGTTTAGAGTTTATACATTCGGGTCAGCAGCACACTTCTCAAGTTTGCCGGATTCACAAAGTAGTACAGAAGTGTCTCACGATCGAGGGCCTGGCGCCGGCGCCGCAAAAAAACTGAGACTGTATGGAAAAGTTTAATCACGTATTCCGCTCGACTCGTCATTTATTTGAGCCTTGTCGCGATTCGGCCCGTTTTTGGTTTTCCGCCTCTCCTTCCTTTTCCCTCGATTTCCGAATTTGCCGCGACCTATCACAGGTCACGAACTTTAGTGCCCGCACGCCGCGTTTTGTATCTACCTGCGCATCTACACGCTAGCATACTATTCACTCAATCCGCGCGGAACTGCCACAAACAACAACAATCCGCGTCCGGCGAAGACGTCGTCACCATACCATCTACTCACATCTTACTCACCGTTCTTTTTGTGCTTTTTTCATTTTCTCTTTTTTGGGTGTCATACCTTTAAATAATTTTGAATAATCATAAGCTCCTACTGCTAGTTCTCCTTATTTCATTAAATTTTGCTCTTGGAAATCCCTTTTAGTTTGTTTCATCTAATATTGTATGAATAAATAGTTTTATACGTCTTTTTGCTGTTTCCACCAATTTTATTTATTTAATTATTCTAGAATAGATGTTTTATATTCTTTTCATAATGAATGGTGCTCTCATTAATGACCTCAAACCCGAAACCATCTAGTGCATATATCACTGAATGGCACCGGCCCCTGCTTGTGCACTTTTCTCGTTTTATGTACTTGTACTTTCCCAATCCTATTTTTCTTTACAGAAACGAGAAAGAGAAATCAAAAACCGAAACGATATTGAATCCTACAACAAATTTGACTTTCACATTTTATGATGACCACGACTGAAAAGAATTCAAACTGTTGGCGACTTGAACAGGTGAGTGACCAGTTAGATAACCGCTGTAAGTTTGTTCAGCCATGTACATGACCATGGCTTTTCAGAATGAGTGAAAAATTTTGAGTTTGCACAACTGTTTTCTCAGCGGTTTTGTGACTGACTGACCTCGCTGCTTATTTGTGAGAAATATTCAGAATAATCACAATTTTCACATCATACCTCCTATTCGAATGCCTATCTGATTCTTATTCCACTATTTTTTTTCTCACGATTTTACACTTGATTCCTGCCATCGCGTTTAGATGAATTTTTCGTTCGAAATAATTTTATTATAGAATATTAATTGACGTTACTCTATTCTCCATCTATCATTCTCTTCCTTCGCTAGTAGTGTAGTTCAAGAACTAAAATTTTAGGAACCCAGAAATTGATGGCATTGGGTATTCTTCCTTTTTTTATATACGAATTGTTCGTTTTTTCTTAATGTACGATTCTTCTTCGAATTTTCATTGAATTTTCCACTCTTCAACAGAGGTAATCTTTCTAGTGAAGTTTATAATTGATGGGTATGCCCTCCACTTATCAGGTCTTCCATTTGATTTTATCAGTCTTTTTCAATTTTTTTCAATGTCACCTTAACATTTCTCTCCCAATTTGAGATGGGTGAGCCAACCTTGAATCAACTGGTAGTGCTGGTGTGTACCAGTGCCATTCAGGTTTTGATTAAAAAATCAACATATCAGTGGACAGTACCATTTTGCCTCTGCTCGACTTCAATGGGCCGCCTAGTGAGTCATTTCGAGGCGCCGCGACCTTTGCGCGAGCCCTGACGGTGCTAGGCGCCAGGGCATGACCAATGCGCGAAAGTTTTGTTGCGTAACCGCATGTTTATTGTCCGTTTGCCAATCTCTAACATTTACGATGATACCCTTTGCAGCTTCGGCCATCTTCTTTATGTCGTCCGAAAACTTTTTGATTGGAAACTTGGAAAAAGTCTGTAAATCAACATCTTTTGATATTTTCACCCTAGACTGTGATGCATGTTTCTCAGATGATGCGGAAGGAAATGGCGAAACCAATAAGTTATACAAAGTGCGCCACGGCGGTTTCGAGAGTGAGAGAGATTAAGTTGTGGAAGGCAGAGAACCAACAAATACAGTACTAAGGGTTCGAGGAGTGCCTCGGCGCTGTGATGCCTGTCTACAAGTTTGCACTTGGCTGGTCAGTGGCGTTACGTGCCACTCTCCGTACTGCGCGGGACGTGGTCGAACTGATGCGAAGCACAATATACACGCCCCAAGGGGTCATTGTTTGCCGTTTACCCCCCACCTTTGCGGAAAGGCCTTTCGTACTGTACTCTTGATGTGTGCTTCCTTCCGGCCGGGCACCCGCCACCGTGGTTGTCACAACTCGGATGGCTTCCACTTCCTCCACTGTCGAAACCTCTTTTCCGAAACCCGCCCATTTCCATTTTGGCTCAAGCCGATCTCACAATTACAATTACACTTCACTTTGCCAGTCTCGTCTTGAACTGACAGTCTTCCTTCGGAAGTGTGATGCGTCTATCTACATTTTATATCCTAATTACCGATCTCTCTCCAAATGTTGTCCTCTGTACCAGGGCATGTACTAGTGTTCCGACCTAATCTTACAATCATCTCCTCCTCTTTTTTACTTTTTTTCTATTTTCCATGAAGGGGTCACTTCTTCATCAGAGAATTCGTGGGTGGAGCGTAGGTGTCGCACTTTACTCATACTGTGCCCTAACCCGTTCACTGTCCACACTCTTGATTTTTCTCGCTTAATTTTCTAGACCACTTCAGTTTTTGGAAGCAGAAGATGTTGTTTCACGAAGTGACCAGTCTTGCGTGTTCAGTTTTTTCTTGGCGTAAATGCCCACTCTTCTTCTTTTTCGCTTCTCCAAGCTTCTTGATGCCCCCTCCTTCACTTTCTCCAAATCAAGGTTCAGCTATAGAAAGTAAAATCGCCTTTCACTCATTCTGGACAAGATTGACTCCAAAACTTCGGTTGTTTTCTTTTTTACACGTTCGTATAAGTTTTGAACCTCAGATTTTCTTGGCAATATTTTCCATATGATATCATCATCAGTTTTCTGGATATTCACTAATCATTGACGCTTGCGAAATCCCGTGAAATAGAGATAGAACGATTCCATCAGACTGATCCGAGGCTGGCACTGCTTTGTTCGGTGACCCTCCCGATTGCCATAGGGATGTCCATCCATCACCTTGGCTGACAACCCCAGATGCCAGTGGCGCGGTTTTTTGTAACTAATTGAAAGCCAAAAGCTGGCACGCGGCTTCAGTAAATTGAAAACGTTCTAGGTAAACAGAATCTGAATGTTCTAGATTTACCTAATCTAACTTTTCTTGATTTTTATTTTTCACTGAAGCTTAACTTGATAGACTTGAACATCCGGTCAAATAATTAGATGCAAAAAACGCCCATATTGGGGGCAAAACGTCCAAGTGAGAGTGGATCGGCGACTGGCGCTAAATTGCTGCTGCCGATGCGGTTACCATACTTGGAGGCAAGTCGGACAAGGCGGATTTCGAGAGTTGTTTTTATGTGCGTACGCTTTTCACCTCTTCTTGGTTGCCCCTGTGATTGTCTTCTCCTTCGTTAGACGCTTCATTTTCGTTTTCGCTCCTCATCATCATCATCATCATCCGACGCCGGGCTACTAATGGTTCAGGGCACGACGTGCGCGTGCGTGCCTCACACCATCGGATCGCGGATGTTTTGGCGGTTGGCTGTTCATTTAGGGGCGGCCGATTGAAACGAAGTAGAAAGAGATGTTGAAGAAGTAGGAGGAGGCAAAAGGCCTTCTTACTCGCGGTTCGTCGTGGCAGGCAACCTGACCCCGTTCCTTACTGGACCGCCCCCACCAGACGCCATTGGAATTTTAGGCATACCAGTTGAGAAAGGAACGCAGTAGGTGCAAAAGTTTTTGTCACCAACTCCACATTTTAACAGTCTTCCTGTCTACACCCGAATGATACGGTTTCTTCCTTATGTTCCAAACTTCGCTGGAGTTCTTTGCCCTCACTTCGATACATTTCTATATTACACCATCTAGTATTACGGAAATAGGAATTATCAGCATGTGCGTGCCAAGTAAATATTTTTTGTTGTCCGTTTGGTGCCCGACCGTTCCAGGATCGGTATTATGCAATTTTTCGCTGAACAGAGCATATACAAACTGATAAGAGGTGTTTGTGCTGGCGGTCACTGATTACTAGACACTTTAATTTTGACCGCCAAGACAAAGTATCGCACTGAAGAAGAAATACATTTCTGTCGCCGTTGTTGTACGCCGTCGGAAAGGACCTTGCACTTTGGCAGCGGAGATTTTGCAACAGTACCTCCCAAGTGCCTTCCAAGGTTGCGCGGGACGGTGCCAAGCGCAGCGGTCAAGCCAACGGCTTCCGCCAACTTGATCCCAATCTCTCGCCTGTCTATTACCTAATTTTGCGGTTTTTTCCCGAATCCATCAATCCGGTGTCAATCCGTGTCTTCCGCGCCAGGTCATGCGGGCGTCGGCGCGTCCTTTTCCTGGTAATCACCCGTGGCATACTCCCACACTTCCCTATGGCCCGAACTTAATAGCTTTGACAGTCTCTGGTGCTTATTTACCGCAACTTGGTCCAATTCTGGTCATTTTTACTCTAACTTTCACTTCATCGATGACCCTCGCCGCCACAAAAACAAAAAGTGAAACTCGAAACGGTACTCGTTATACCTCTCTGCCTTTACTTTCTCGCGCCACAACATCCTCGGAATATTCAATGGAAGAAAAAGGCGGTCAAAAAAGTATTATGATCAAGCTGGCGGAAGAAGGGATTGTGGGTCAAACGAAGTCAGCCGCCGCGGCCGGCACCACCATTTCTCGATAAAAACAGCCGCATGTTGCGGAATGTGTGCCATCGAAACTGGTTACTGTATTACTCTCCGACTGTTTCGGCTTGGCCTATACCCCCATATCAACGTTTTCTCTTATCGTCTTTTTTTCAAGTTCCAAGTGAATTAACCGAAACATTCCTCTGTTCTTCGCCCCTTTTCGTTACTTTACATATATCTTTTTTCAATTTTGTTAACTTTGTTAACCACACGACCACATTTACCCAAAATCGAACATGATGTGAATGTGTCAATCTCGTTTCGACGCATGTTTCTCGCCAATTTCCGTACAGTCAGTTGTGCCTCCTGTCGGTCACTCATCCTCTATCTCTTCGCCACTCTCGTTCTCGCGCGCCTCATCCAAATAACAGTATTCAACGTCTTAGTTGGCAGCCGGTTGGTGCCTGCCACGATAGGTTATCAGTTCAAATGGCACGCGCCTCTCGACTGCCCCATCAGCTGATTTGTCCGCCCCAAGCAACTGATAGTGCCAGGGCTGGGGCGGAGAGAAAGATGAGAAAAAAAGTCGTCTGATTCTAGGTGTCTGAACCTCGCTCACTTCTCACCGGCTGGTCCGCTCGTTTTTTGTTACATCTCCTCCATGGTCATATCTCTTTCTTTTTTCTTATCATCTGTCTAGTTTGAGTTCAGTTTCTAATTCATCAGAGGTCATTCACTATCTTCTCGCTCATTCTATATTTTTTACTCTTGTTCACATGCTATCATATTTTAACATTTCAGACAATGTTGGGTCTTGAAAAGCCAGGATCCTCAGACATTTCGTCTTCCTCCACTGATACTTCCGCCATCTCACCTATTAGCGTGAGCAGTATGCCACTATCACCGGACAAGGAAAAGAAAAAGGTAAGTACTTTGAGATAACTGTTTGGACTGTCCGAAAAGTAAACACAGTTTTGAAAGGGAACGTTTGCATAGTTGACTGTATTTGTACAGGCGGAAATTATTAGGGTGGCTCGCTTCCTACACGAATTTCAAAACAACCTGACACCGAGCAACACCACCTTCCAAACCTCAAAACATGGTAGTATTTCAGATAACATTTGTACGCTACAACCCAGATATTCCACAAATTGTCACTTCATTCAAAGGATACCAAAAGTTGATGTACCAAGGATACAGATATAACATCTATCAGGTATCATAGACCAATCCTGAAAAGTGACGTTCATCACGAGTTGTTTTCATTTCAGGTCGTTCCAGAACGGGACTTCAAATCTTGGCGATGTGTTTGTGCTAAAAAGATGCCTGATGATGGACAATGGTGTAAGTGTCGCGCCGAAACGACGATGGATAACGGGAAGGCTTGCACAAAGGGCACGCACAACCATCCGCCAAAGCACCGTGTCGCCGAGATCGAATTCATCAAGGTACGTAAGGGTGATGACTGAGACACAACTGTCTAGCAAAGAGCTAGTGTCCTTTGCAATTGGCGCGGTGCCAGATGAGAGCAGCAATATCATGAGGTTGAAATACATGCCAGCTGACTTTCTTTTTTGTTCCGATTGGTTTCTTGGATAGAAGTTCAAATTTCATAACGTCATGTGGAGGAACCCTTAAAACCCAGGCGTGTGTCCAAGAGATCATGTACGTGCGGGAACATGGCAGTAATCCACTTCACTCTTTCGTAACCTTTGAATGTCACTTCATGGCACCAGACAAAGTAGTTTAAAAAAGATCGCCAGCCCTTTTCAAGAGCGTAGCACGTAATAGTTTGTGTGTATACAAGTCAAAAGTGCAATTGGATGCGCAAAAGTTTTCGGCGCCGGGTGGTGGCGCCGGGTGCCTAGGTCAGTTGCGAACTTGGTCAGGTCAAATAAAACAATTTGAGCGTGGCACGGTTCGAAACATTTTATCCGCTCGCCCGTGTGTCGCAATCCTTCCAACGAACCGCGAGTAATTCGCAAACAGATCCGCGCTTTGCCAAGGTCAAGCTATGAATGGCAGGCACGCGGCAGTGCGCGCGCCGGACCAGGCCGCGCCCTACCACCCGACTCGTTAACCTAGATGCGCCAATTTTCTCGATCTATTGCGTCGATGCCATTCAAATTGGCGGTACTGAACTTTTTGTGAATTCTCAGAAATTAGGTCATCGGAAAAGGTCAGTGCAGACTGACGCAATTTACTGCCACACACAAAGAAAAGTACACTCGAAATTCAAAAGACGATTTGACCTTCTACGGGGAAAAAAGGGATCTCAATTTAAAATTGATGTGGTTAAAATAGATGTGAATTGTTTGTTTTTTTCAGTCGCAACTCATCAATGCTGCATTTGAAAACCCGGACCATGATGCTGGGGACCTTGTCAACCAAGCCTGTATGTATTTGAGCGAAGGAGTCGTTTTTGATAACAAGGAAAGCCTCAAGAAAAGCCTTGTATCCGCCAGAAGCAAAGAAGGAAAGCCAAGAAAGCAAAAGAGTACCAAAGGTTCTCTCAACCCATTGAAGAGAATGAAGATTGAGCCAGATGAAGAGGATGAGAATGTATTCAAAATGCAAAGAATGGAAAATGACATGTCTAGCTTCTTCCCACTTTTCAACAATGGGCTCTCAATGGTCAAAGTGGAAAACAACTTCAATCAGACCCCAACTATCCAAATCCCTCAATCCAATCCTCCACCAGCTCCACAA
Source organism: Caenorhabditis latens (assembly GCA_002259235.3). Lineage (NCBI taxonomy): Eukaryota > Metazoa > Nematoda > Chromadorea > Rhabditida > Rhabditidae > Caenorhabditis > Caenorhabditis latens. The sequence continues at coordinate 12,353,549 of CM056097.1, read as the reverse complement.
CCGCAAGAACAAAGCAACCTTCTTCAACCAGCCGCCCTGAATAGTTTCAATAACTCATGGGTTGGATTTGAAGATCCCGTTGCAATGTTCTGGGCAAATGCTATGCTCAACCCTGTCGGAAGTTTGGACTTCGTTTCCACTCTTGCTGCACTTTCAAAGCATCAGCAGCATAGCCAAGGTCCAACTCCAGCTGCAACTGCACCAACAACTGCTCCACTCTCCTCAAATCTCTCCGTGAGCAGCTTAGTCACCCCTCAGATGCCAAAGGAAGCGTCGACTGCAATTCAAACACCAACTTTCTTGAATTTGAAAGATCTGAAACCACTTCCACCACTCACCGCCATCCAAACAAGTCCGGTCATTCAATCCGCCAGCCTGCTCAGGCCTATCCCATTAATGAGAGATTCGAGTACACAGACCACAGAGGTAGGTAGCTTGAGACTCTCACGTGATGACATCATTGTGATATTTCTTTTGTTTTCAGGTTATTCAAGAAATCAAAGTATCCAAGTGTCTGACCTCTGGTTGTGGATGCCGTGTGATTCGAATTTGCTGTTGCGATGAAGGAATCTGCCGGCGAACAGCAGCTTGTTAATGAAATATCTGAAGCCATCTCGCAGGACGAGAATCTCATAATGTTACATACTACCAACCATCTTTCAACTCCACCAACTGCCTTTCATGGGTCTGGTTACCCGTTTTCCGTTGTCATACCCGCTTTTACCTTTCCACCCCTGTTAAACTAGTCAAGTTCGTTCACTCCAAATAACTTATTAACTTATTTTATTTTATTGTCATTGTTAGTCTTACCAACGGGCATACTGTCTCTTGAAAATATGATCATTTCTCGTCATTCGGCCAGCATTCAAAAACATTGTGATACTTGATCCCCTCCACACCTCAGTCACCAAAACGTCACGTTCACTTTTTCTCCACTCAACTCTCACGTCCTCATCATTTCTTGGTCTGTATCAATTCATCCCTCTCTCCTCACATTACGAAGTGTTGAAATTATAATTTACTCTCAGAACCGGTAATCTCCTCCCGACCGTTTTAGGTAGGTGCTCCCTCCAATCCTCTCATTGTCGATATCCAAATTTAGTCAGAAACTCTATAAACAGCTTTTATGTATGGGATATATGAATACTCTCAATACTTCTTTCACTTATAGCGGGTTGTGGTGAAAAATGCTTCTATGTCGCACTTTATACTTGTATCATCATCCAAAAAATAATATTTCAAATACCAGTTTGTTGCACTGTGCAATCACTAAACGGTACATGTATGATCTTATAAAACTGTATGGTTATCTGCATTCTATTTCTGTTTTTTCTCAATTATCTGTCAATGTATATCAACCATCTGATCAAATAAAAAGATTTGCAAAAGACTAATTAGAATGTGTTGGACAGCAGACGAATTCAGATGAAAAACAGTCGGAAATCGATGAAAAAGCATAGACGAGGTTTGACCCAGTTTTAACCGAATTCGATAGCAACGCTTTTCAGCTGGATGGCTGTGCCATTTCAATCGGCGGAACTATTATAGTAGATCTGGCGCAAGACACTGACAGTCGCCGCCATTCCCTTTCGGTTTTTCAAAAAATATGGGACACGGAAAGTGAAGTGGTAGGCGACAGACATCGAGACACGCACTCACGAATAAAAACCCACACTCGAATTTCGGGGGGGCAGGTTACTGCATTATGAACGATGACAATCCCTATCTTGGATTTGAATCTGTGAAAAAAAGGCTCAAGGGACGTTGTGTAATACGTAACCTCGATACTTTTAGAATTTTTTTTGAAAAAAGAAGATGGGAATGTAGATAGCACGCAGGGAGGTCTTTTAAATCTTCAAAGGGATTGAGGTGGAATATTCAAAATGGAATAGAAATATATGGAAAGAGAAACTCTGGAAACTGCAAAAATTATCAGATTGTTATTCATCGGCTCCATAAATCAGTTTTTTTTAATAAGACTGTTGAAAATCTTCCAAACCCACGTAACTTCTGCTATCTGAACATTGAATCTACGATCCATCATCGGTTTTACACAATTGGTTTATACCACCCATGGCGATCTTTGTTTTCAGGCAATTGTTGTTAGGTTTTCTATCATTGAAAAAGTAATGGCATTTGCAAGAATTCAATTTTCAGAAAAAAATCTCCTCACGTCTTCCTGTAAACAAACTTTAATTAAAACTCTTGTAAACTTTCAAATCCATCATTGTCCTTAGCATCACAATAGTTTCTTTTCTTTTCATTTAGAGTGCTATTGAAGACTTGATGAAAATACACTCAAAAACCCGAATGTCTTTTTTCTCTTTCTATTCTTCTTCTCACGTCTTTTTCAAAATTTGCCCAGCTGTAGTTTTCAAATGAAGATAAGAAAAGAGCCAGCTGAGTGCCAGCTGTTCTTGACCCTTCTATTCGAAACATGAGACGAAAAAAGCTCACAGAAAGAAAGTTGCGAAAAGTTCTATGTTTTCTCATTTCTTTTTGAAAAACACCGATTTTGCATCACTTTGATCAAATGTACAACAGAAGAGAGAAAGGAAAAGATTAACACAGTAGTTGGGAGTTTTAAACTTTTATTATGGTTTGATGGTCGGTATGGGGTCAGACTACAAGAAAAACTCGCAACAGTTGGGAGAACAACTAGGGCAAGTTTTTTCGAAACAATTTCATTGCAACCAAATCACAGATACCAACCTTATCACACTTTCCCGAACAATACCAATGAATTGTTATTGTACAAAACTGATATCACGGCCTCCGGGTGTTGTTAGTTTTGTGTAAATTACTTACCTACTATATAACTATGTCATACTCCTTTTCTTCAAGTCAAAAATAGCTGTTACCAAGACTTTTGGTGAAGAAAACAACCTCGATGTTTGCACATTTTGAGAAGGGTCATGTCAAAATCCCAAGAGAGCTTAGCCATTCTCCCGGCCCGCCGATTCAATCCACTTGTGTTTTTTTCTCCTTCTCCCCTTGTGTTCCAAAGAGCAAAGAAAATGTTGGGTCTAATGTATTTTCTGTAATACTTGTGATGTTTGGATGTCCAGTGGGCTGAATTAGTTCAGTGACCTCTCTCCATTTTATTTTTCTCTTCTCAGAAACTTAGTGGAGAAGTTAATGGATGTTTGAAAGACAACTAAAATGTTTATCTTATTCGATGCGATTGTTTATATGATGTTCTTAATTTACAGGCAGTCAATGTGACGCCCTCACACTCCTCTTCTTTTTGTTTCATTGTAAACTTGGGACACTTCCGAGCTCCTTCATTTAAACTTTGGTTCTCAATAGTTTCTTTTTTTCTTTTGCTACCAACTTCCCCCCGAGGCGGAATACACTTTGCTGACTTCAGCATGTCTAATGACTTCCTGAGTGTCTGTGTTTTAGTATGGACCATTTTGTTCTCATTATTTTCTCAAATGTTCTGCTCTTATTGATGACCGACGAGAAACTAAATGCGATAAAAACTTTTTGAAAGTCAAATAAAACGTTTTCACGAATCGAGCCCCCGTGAAAAGGCAAACATTCAAGTCGTGCCGGTCATTTTTCTTCCTTCAACTTGATCTTAAAGTTAATCCTTTCTAACTTTTTTTGTACTTTCTGCCTACTTCAAGTTTCATTAATAATCACTTTCCAGGTAATGCGACTTTTGATTTTATCACTTTTATTTGCCTCTACATTTGCGTGGTTCTACGGCCGAGATGAGCCGGATCGTTGGAGTGTCGGAGGGGTATAATCTAACGTATAAACAGTCAGTTCACCCTTCCAAGTTGCAGGTTTGGCCACTTCCCCAAAAAATCATCTATGGGTCTAAGAATCGAACCCTCACTTATGACAAAATCGGAATTGATCTTGGAGACAGAAAAGATTGTGATGTTCTCCTGTCGATGGCTGACAATTACAGTTAGTTATAAACATTTTGATAGTGAAAATTAGTAATAATTTACAGTGAATAAGTGGTTGTTCCCATACCCGGTTGAAATGAAAACAGGAGGCACTGAAGATTTCATTATAACTGTGACAGTGAAAGAAGAGTGTCCAAGTGGACCACCAGTTCATGGAGCCAGTGAAGAATGTACGCAAGATATAATAAGTGTGACAGATTAACTTATCTTTATCTCAGATCTTCTACGTGTCAGTCTCTCAGAGGCAGTAATTAATGCACAAACCGTATGGGGTGCATTACGCGCAATGGAGTCATTGAGTCACTTAGTTTTCTATGATCAGAAATCTCAAGAGGTCAGATTCGAGGGTAGTGTCAAAAATCAAATCTGAAATTTTCAGTACAAAATCCGTACTGTTGAAATATTCGACAAGCCCCGTTTCCCAGTTCGTGGAATTATGATCGACACAAGTCGTCATTTCTTGTCTTTGAATGTTATCAAACGACAATTGGAGATTATGTCAATGAATAAGATGAATGTTCTTCATTGGCATCTCGTTGATAGTGAATCGTTCCCGTATACTTCTGTCAAATTTCCAGAATTACATGGAGTGGTTAGTTCTGATCCAAAGATCCCATGAGCTCAGTTTACGGTTGTTCAGGGTGCGTACTCTCCTCGTCACGTATACTCACGTGAAGATATTGCTGATGTTATTGCGTTTGCAAGACTTCGGGGTATTCGTGTTATTCCGGAATTCGATTTACCCGGACACACATCTTCTTGGAAAGGAAGAAAAGGTTTTTTGACAGAGTGTTTTGACGAGAAGGGTGAAGAGACCTTCTTGCCAAATCTGGTTGACCCAATGAATGAAGCTAATTTTGACTTCATTTCCGTAAGTGAAAATGTCAATAGGAAAAGTATTAACTTTCTTGTTTAGCAATTCTTGGAAGAAGTCACTGAAACATTCCCTGATCAATTCTTGCATCTTGGTGGTGATGAAGTGAATGATTTTATCGTGGAGTGTTGGGTCAGAAATAAGAAAATTCGAAAATTCATGGAAGAAAAAGGATTTGGAAACAACACTATTCTTTTGGAAAACTACTTTTTCGAAAAGTAAGTCATCAAGTCGCTACCGTATTGAATCTACCCTTTGACATCTTTCAGGCTCTTTGCAATTGTAGAGAAACTGAAATTGAAACGTAAGCCAATCTTTTGGCAAGAAGTGTTTGACAACAACATCCCTGATCCAAATTCAATCATTCATATTTGGAAGGGAAACACTCACGAGGAAATCTACGAGCAGGTCAAGAACATCACATCCAAGAACTTCCCGGTTATCATTTCTGCGTGTTGGTACTTGAACTACATTAAATATGGAGCTGACTGGAGAGATGAGATCAGTGGAACTGCTCCATCTAATTCGAGGTATCCAAACTTCAAAAAACCGAAAAAATTAAGTTTTTCTTTGGTTCAGATACTACTATTGTGATCCAACCAACTTTAATGGAACTGATGCACAGAAGAACTTGGTTTTAGGTGGCATTGCAGCAATCTGGGGAGAAATAGTGGATAACACCAACATTGAAGCCAGACTTTGGTGAGTGTGACCAAATGGTTCAAGTTTGAATAAATAAGCAAGTTGTAATTCTAGCAAAAGTTTTAAAAAGTCACTCTGCAAGGTTTCACACTTTTTGTTCTTTTTTGAATGTATCTTTCTTCGTAGAATTTCCGTTTTTCACGTTGGAATAGCTAATTGTGTAAACGTGCTAACTAACATTCTGATTTTTGACACTTCAGGCCAAGAGCGTCCGCAGCGGCCGAAAGACTTTGGTCACCAGCGGAAAAGACTCAGCGAGCTGAGGACGCGTGGCCAAGAATGCACGAACTCCGTTGTCGATTGGTCTCCAGGGGATACCGTATCCAGCCTAACAACAATCCCGACTTCTGTCCATTCGAGTTTGATGAGCCTCCAGCGACCAAGTCGGAGCTTTAATAAATCATAAATGCCATAAATTGTTGCCAAATTTTGTATTTTTCTTTGAAAGAATGAGCCTCTACAAATGTAATAAACCACTTGAAATGTTGATGTGCATATCCCAAGAAAGGAAAAACCAGATTGACTGTCAAAAGCAGGGCGTGACCTGTTATCTAATAAACATGCTGCAATCCGGAAGCGGCTTACCTACCAATTAGATTCTGGACAGATGCTTTCGGCTTCTTTGAAGACTCATCCCACCTTTTGGCAGTTTACAGAGCCGGTGTTTTTCGATTGTTGCCAATTAAAGGATTGCTGTTGCGTAAAAAAGGAGAGAACGTTAAGGTATTTCCACCTTTCGCCCTTTCCTTCACCATTTCTCACCCACCGCTAACGCGTTTATTAGGCAGACGTCAAAAGGTCATTAGTTGGAAATGATTCTCGGAATACGGTTCGGAACATAATTATCATGTTGCGCGCGGGCTGTCTACAAAGGGTTGAGTTGCGTAATCTGCTCGACCCGGCTAACGGAGCCGTATTGGCAGGTGATGCGACGACAACATCTGGGCGCGCTCAACAATCAAATGTTTACGATCCGATGGATCACCGTTTGCCGCTGACTTTCTGGGCAACGATATATGTCGGCATGTTACAAGTGTCGGGAATCGGATGACTGATCATTACGCAAAAGCGAGGATCTAAATTTTCTTTGTTCTGCTTTCGAATGAAAAAAGAGACGTTTGTTATCTATAACAAAGAGAAAAAAAACAAAAAGATTTCTCCCCGGCCGGGAATTGAACCCGGGTCTCGCATGTGACAGACGCGGATACTCACCACTATACTACCGAGGACACATCAACAGCCAATGCAAACTTTGGTGAAGAGAGAGGAAAACGGGAGAACGTGTAAGATAGAAAGTGTAGCGAAATAGAGGACGGAGTAGAAAAAAGTATTGTGTGCGTTAGTTTGAAATGATGAAATAACATGGGATTTTTTAATTTTTTTTCAGCTTAGTCAAACAAGTCTTGAATTATGTGAAGCAATTTTGTGGAAAATGTGAAACACTTAAATCAACAGCACATACCACATTATGAAATGCGGAGATTTCTGTATTTTGCTCAAGCGGGTGAAATCAACTCCAAACAAAGGAACGTAGTGTCTGTTGTCACCAATCACACCATGTGAACCAAGTCATGACTTTTGTGATAACTCTGTGGGTTTTAGGAACTCGTGATGCTTCCTGATAACGGCATAGAAATTACATAAACTTATAGAATGTTCGAGTTGCCGGAACAATCAAAGCTCATGAATTAAAGTTGGGGACTTACTGAATTGTTATGAAATTGTTAATTTTTCCATCGATCATTTTCTGACGCTTCTCGATGAACTTTTGTAACCTGTGTGTGAACTGGGATATCTAAAAAGATAAGCTGAACTTTTCTCGTGGGAAATGATGAGATCTCAATGGATGAGCCAATCCGTCATCCGCAAATCAGATAGTTCAACATACTTATAGTGTATTCTTGTAGAAATATGTCATCGTTCCTTCTTTCTAGTTTTTTATAAATTCGAAAAATGAAAAGTTGTATGAAACTGCGCGAAACAAGGCTCTTGTCGTCAACCAACACTTGTCCTCCTGATCGTTATCTTGATGCGCGGCACGTGTCAATGGTTTCCCTCTCTCCCACTTACCGTAAACCTAGATCTGCTGAGGAAGTTTTATGGACTTTGTCCGGATGAAGCAGAAAAAAACATCTAATAGTTTTCTTTCTTTGTTCGTTTTTTCCTGAAGATTTACAAAACCTGCTTTTTCTTTCTGTACCTTTCCTATCCGACAGAAACAAAAGGATATCTGATTATATAGATTTATTCGAATAAGAGAATAAATGAAAACTGTGGCTAAACTGAAATATGTTTGGTAACTAAATGAAGAAGGTAGAAGGAAATTCGAAAAAAAACACATAGAGAAATGAATTGGAAAGATGACACGGTACCCATAATCAAAAAAGAAAAAATATTTAATTTTTCATCCGGATTTGTTCTTGTGGTTCTCGTGCTTTGCATCTTTTTTGAGAATCTGGGCCAGGCATTCGATGTACTTCTGAGCCATTTGCAACGTCTCAAACTTCGAAAGCTTCTTCCCCGAGTCGATTTCCGGCAAGACCTCGCGAAGCTGAAATGATGCCATGAATGGAAATGAATTTCAAATGGGAAGTCATAAATTGAATGGAAATGAAATTGGTAGGGAGTGAGGTAAACATAAACGACTAGTATAGTGAGAAAGGATAACATCTGTTACCAGATACGTCCTTCATGTCATAGGCTTGCACGTTTACAGTATACACTCTTGGTTATGATTTTGAATGTTCGAGTTACTATGAATGACAAACGATTGCTTGCTTTTCTGTCCTTAATATATTGTTTATTCGTCAAATCATTAGTCACGCAATCATAATTAAAAGAAATATTTTTAAATCTGAGCCTAGCTGATGTTAGTACTAAACTTTCTATACGTCCGCTACAGGTTATCTGTAATTTCTATGAGCTTTCTTCTCACTTATTGACATACCTCATCATAAGCAACATTCAACGTGTTCATTCTTCTACGCTCTCGTTCGTTGGCGGCACTTCTTCTCATCCGGAGCAATTGTGGGGACGGGGTTTTGTAGCGGCGGCATTTCTTCTTGTCATCTTTTCCTCCACCGTTGCTGTAATAACTGAAAACCAAATAGGGATTATTTGAAGTTATAGTCATTCAAACTTACGAAAGACTTTCGGGGTAATGAGGGGAGTCCAAAGAGAAATTAGGGCTTTGAAGAGGGGTAGTCATAGTAGATTGAATAGATCCGACAGATTGATACATGAGAGCTGGATGGCACTGTGGCACATACATTTGATATTGTTCCCAGCTCATGATGACACACTAAAATAGAAAATGAATGACTGACTATCTAATGTCTTGGTCCGAGAAAGAAGACGATACGGAATTGACTCCGCCCACACTTCTTCTACAGTACTCCGTTTGGGGGGAGGTGCGTTGCGGAGAAGAGGACCGTGATTAATTATCTGCCACGGTGGAAGAGCGTGTAAGAAGCGAGATACAAAAATGAAATAAACGGTTTAGACATTGAAAGTGAATACTTTTGAATTATATCTATCTGGGTGTACACAGAACACATTTTACAGAATCGATGGATCTTGTGGTTTACAATGACGTCCCAGTTGTAAGAATTCAAATGTCTTCGTTGATTAATACCAATAATGCAGAACTATGAAATATTTAGAATCAATAAACCAATCAGCATTCCAGAATATTCCAACAAATGCTTCATTTAATCCTACTATACGACAAATATAAAAATATTTTCTGTACCAATTCACGCCTCATTAGATTTCATATTTCTATCAACACCTTCAAAGTTTTCACCGCCTCTCGTATTTGCTCAGCTAGTGCCTTCTTTCAAGAACATCTGTTCCCAGCTGGTTCAAACGAAAACTTTTTTAGAGTCACTCGGTGCTAATGTGTGGCTCATATTACGTGCGAAATCTGTTACACAACTTGGGAAAACATATTGAGTTCTCTCAGCAGGGGGTGACACTAGATAACAGGTTAATTAGAAGTCCAGAGGTGGGAACATTCGAAACAATCCTATGATGCAACCCGTCTAGCAATCATCTTCATGTCAATGCTCGTCATGGCTCTCATTATTGTTATGACTAGGAAATAGCGCAATACTTGTTGTTGATGAGATAAGAGGTTAGAATAATACACATATCAAGATAATTGCACATGTCATAATTGTGAGAAGACTGTGATTGATATTAATGGTAGGAATACTACCAGTGAAGCAAGGTTTTCAAATATTTTCTGACTGAAATGTTACCCAAAATACAAAAAATGTTTACGATAGCGCCCTGAAAATTAGAAATTAGGAAAAACTGGGTGAAATCCGTCACCAGTTCCGTTTTTTGTCGTTAAAAATGACGACGATGAAAATCAAGATTCACCAATAAAAAAAGTTGTCGCCAAATTGGCGTCAAATGAAAGGAAGAGATCTTGTCAAGACGAGTCTCTAATCGGGTGGCGGCACTTGGTGTGAACTTGGCGCGGCGCATCCTTTTATGTGAAACGAGGCGCACGACTGCATTAAAACTTACGTGTATAATTATACTGTACCAGTTCACAATTAGAGAGTAGGAAGTGAGTATGGTTAAGCATACTATCGGCAACATGAAATGTTGAGTTGAAAACCATTTCTCAGAATACCAAAAGCGCTTATTCCGTTTGATCTTTTATACAGTACCTAAAAACTTTTTTTCCGATTTTTTATTCTGTGTTCCGCCACCTAGTGACCTTCTTGCTCACATCCATTTGAGGTGGCAGGGGATGAGTGAGAATGGAATAGATAAAAATCTGAATCTGACATTAACCAATGAATAATTGTTTTGAACAACAGGTGGCATAATTGACAGTGACTACGTTACTCACTTTCATTTGGGTATTTTCACTCATCAGGTTTAGTTTTCATGAATTATTTACGGTAGATGTAGGTGTGAAGACTTTTCAGTTTTCAGAAGGTTTTTGATTATCTTTGGAAATGCTAAAGTTTTGATCTTTCTTGAAGCATCACGTTTTGTTCATTAGAGTTTTAATCATCGTCATTATATCCAGATATATAACACTTGCTGAAAGTATCAAACCTACAATCTCATTTTTCTGAAACAATGTATCATATTGCCGTCATGTATTTTCTCAAGATACACGTAACGTACTCAAATGTTGACTGCTCAATGATCCTTAATTGTTGGCTGAAATCTGAGAACATGTGACGTGTTGCAAAACTTTCCAGGATATTTTATTCAGAAAAAACTTTTAGTTCAATTACTTGGAATGATCACTTTTTACAATAAATAAGTGCAAATGACTGCAAAAATGTGAGAAGTAAAATGAAGAGAGAAAGTGACGTCTTCACTTTTGGACAGGAGATTCTATTTGTAAAACCACAGGAATTGATGGAACCAAGTAAAGATGTGAGATGTTGAGAAAACAGGAAATATTAATTTACAAATCAGAAGTTGACGTCGGCTCCTCTGCTTTGCGAGCTGCTTCCCGGTTAGCCACCCATTCAGAAATTGGTTCCCGTTTTGGTGCAAACTGGCGAAGTGGACGAACAATTCGGAGCTGGCGGTTCGGGTTGAGGATACGGTCCAGATCTGTCTTTTCCACCCAAACAAGATCTTCATCCTCCAGAGTGATAACATTGAAGTGAGGAATTTGTCCGAATTCGTTGTGCTGTAAATAGAAATGTGGTTTGAAACATTGAAACATTTAAGTTACCTCAACGGCGAAACAGTTAAGCATGGTTTGCATGTAACGAGCAAAGATGTAGTTGTTGAACTTTAGTTGTTGGACATCTGGCTTGATCCCCGAGAAATAGAGAGACATATCCTGAAAATAAGCAGTAGGAATTTCAACACTTCTCCGTATTTCTGTACCTTTTTGCATTCGTAAATCTTGAATGCAAGTTCTGTGTAGACACAGCATAGAACTTGTGGTTGGTTGGCACAATCCTCCAATACCATCTCATGAAATTTGAAGTTCTCTTTGATAACTGTCTCGTTCATGACCGAGAAAGCCATCTCGAGATATTTGGTGATAACTTTTGCAAGAGCAAACTGTGGCACCACACGATGCGCTGACACCAGATAGACATCACAGTTTTCTCCCTCAATGGTTGACTTCAATGGTTGATCAATAGCCACGAGATGCCTGAACTTAGTGAAGTGAGATTATTAGTTTTCTGAAATAATCCCACCAAGTGTAACCGTAGTTGATTGGAAATAGGGTTATCTTCTTTTGCAGCAAAACAAGATCGTTCACTTTGAACAGCTTGTAGAACAACTTGGTGTACTGAAAATAACTGATGAACTGAACCACTCGAAACGTTTAGTTGTTACATCATTTTTAGTCACAGTCTCCATTGCGAACTTGTTCTCATACAACTCATCGAAAAGTTCAGCTGCATAGACAAACACCGGCCTGTAATATTTCTCTCCAGTTTTTTACTATCAGTCTTTGAATATTTACTCTTTGACAAATCTCTGCATCAAAATCGTGTTGAAGAAGTTGACCAACGCTTTGTTGGAGTTTGGATGCGATGCTGGTGGAAGCGTAACCTTATCTCCAGTAAGGATGAATTGACGCTAAATAACACAATTGGATACAATATTCCAAAATCTAACCTACATCACATGAAGTGACAAGCTCGGAAGCTGCTTCTGGATGCTCAGCTTTTACTGAAATTAATTAACTAATATTTTAATAAGTTCATTTTAGACATCCTTACGTTTCCGATGGTAGAGTACCGTTTTCTGGTAGTCTGGCTCAAATGTGAGTTGATAGCTCATGTTGACAACAGGCAGGCAAGAGTTGACAGCCAAATTGGATACCTAATGAAATGTTTTTATAGGTGGTCTAATGGAGTTGAGGGCGGAATGCGGGAGGTTTGATCATTGAAACGATGACTAGCTACGGAACGGAAAGAAGATGAAAAGTTATAAATATTCATTGTATAAACAATCGGAGTGAGGTAAGTCTATTCTCTATTCGAAACGAACAAAATTTGAGAAGCAATGAAAGCTGGAACGAATTCTCGAGAAGCAAATGCACAGCACGTTGCCAAAGGTTACAAAACGTTGCTGAGAAAACTGACGTCTCCTTGGTAATGTGAGAGTCTGGGCAAAGTTTTTATCGGAAGTGTGTTGGAAACATCAAGAGCAGCGAGTGTCTTGAATCTGAGAAGCAAGAGAAAGATTGTGTAGAGAAGAGCAGATTTCTCGACGGGAAATGGGCGGTCGTTAATCTTGGACGACTTACCGAGCAGCGCAGAAGCAGAATGGAGCCTCTAGGAGCCGATCGATCGGCAATGGGCAAAAACGGCAGTGGTTGTGTTCGACTAGTCCAACATCAAATAATTATATAGTGAAAATTGTGTGGGTTGAGATTGAAAGTATATGCTAGTTTGTCAGCTCTTGACTACAATTCGAAGAGGGGAATGCGAGAAATCTAAAAATGGGGGAATCACAGCATATTAAGATCTACGTATTTCAGATATTTCGAAATAAAAACTAATCTAGGGCTATTGGTTCGGTAACGACAACGATCGCATTTCCTGAGTGGCCTCGATAAATTTCCATCGGCCATATTCGCCCTCGATAATTACTACGGTTAGGATGTGATGTTCAAAATTAGAAAACACAAAGCAGAACCGGACGTTGAACACATGTTCCGCATAGATGAAAAACGGCTGATTAAATATTACTCTGGTAATCACAACTAAGGTCGCTCTATATTGGAACAATAATGCTGGAAACTGAAAGAAAACCAGTTCACAAGACTACTACTGAATTACAGTTATCCTTAGTACCTAGTTTGGAAAGTTATTCCATACTTACTGGATAATTTTTGGAAATTTCAGTAAACTGGATGTGGCGGACGAGTTTTGTAAATGTTTCAATATCAAAACCAATAACATTCTGGTGATAGTAGTAAACGATGGCTTCGGTCTTTTTGGCTGGTTATATTGAGAACATCTTTTGATATAGCTGTTCATCAATTTATTTCGCTAGCAAATGAAACACTATTAAGACTAGTTCCGGTTTTGAATCTTAAATGAGCATTGTGCTGTCAAAAATATACCTTTTAGCGATTGTTTTTAAAATCAAATTTTTGTATTATTTGTTCTCTCAACTTCTAACAAGAAGATTACATAGTTTTCTCCAGTTTCATGCAAAAATGTTTAACTGACAGAAGAATTATTTCTAAAATTGAAGATATATTAAAATTATGTTCAGGTCCAAGCGTAATTTATACATGCGCAGTAGTTCTGAAAGTCAATAGTCCAAAAAGCACTCTTTTTTTCTTTTTCCTCATCTTCGGACACGTTGTGTTGCCTGAAATCGTCGTCTTTCTTCCATAGTCTCTTCTCGTCTTCTCTTGTGGTTGGCCCATCGATCTGCCACCACGCGAGAGAGAAAGAGACACAGACGGTGCAACGGCTGCTCTCTTCTCTCTCGTTACGCGCGGGTCTCGCCACGATTGCCGACCAGCGAGTGATTGTTGTTCTCTAACCCCCGGCATTTTATTTTTTTTTCTATTTAAAAATTGATTTTATGATTTAAAAATGCAAATTTTCGAAAATTTGTGACCAAAACATAATCTCGAACAGTTTATTCACCACTTCCGATTGGTTTTAACCCCTAATTCCCAATTTGAACAGCTTTTTCTGCACGCTTAATTAGAAAATCGCGGTAAAATCATTAAGAAAAAATTCCAGCAATGGCGGAAGTTGCGCATCACAACATCCCAGCAGTGGACATGATCAACGCGACGTCTCGCCTTCAACTGGAGGCTTCAGAGGTAAAATTATTCAATTTTTGAGAGGAATAGTCTGTAAACTGAGGAATTTTCCAGGTCCGCAGTAACAAGCCAAACTGGGGATCATACTACCGCTCCAAGATGATTCAAGAGGACGACTACACCCTTGTCACCAACTACGAAAACGCTAAGGTAAATTTTTCATCGGAATATTTTCAAAACTTCAATTGTTTTCAAGTCAAAGGAAGAGCGTGATCAAGTTATTTCTGCCAACGATGCTAACGGACAACTTGCCAAAACCATGGCCAACCTGATCACTCAAGTCGCCAAGGACCAAAACGTTCGCTACGTGCTCACACTTTTCGACGACATGCTTCAGGAGGACAAGTCACGAGTTGAAATCTTTCATCGTGCCGCTGCCCGTCAGAAGCGAACTGCTTTCTCGCAGTACCTCGGAATCTTGCAACGTCAAGACAACTTCATTGTCAACCAGGTACCACTGTGAAAATAGCGTCAAAAACTAAATTTTCTTGCATCTTTCAGATGAGTTCCATCATTGCCAAGCTTGCCTGTTTTGGAGTCAGCCGTATGGAAGGACAGGACCTCCAATACTACTTCTCTTTTCTCAAGGAGCAGCTCAAAAACTCTACGGTTGGTTTCATCATCATCAAGCTTCGGTATAAACTTATATTTTTCAGACAAACGACTACATGAACACCACCGCCCGTTGTCTCCAAATGATGCTCCGCCATGACGAGTACAGACATGAGTTCGTGGATTCTGATGGTGTCCAGACGCTTGTGACAGCTCTCAACGGAAAGACTAACTTCCAATTGCAATACCAATTGATCTTCTCCGTCTGGTGCCTCACTTTCAATGCCGAAATCGCCAAGAAAGCACCATCTCTTGGAATCATCACTGCTCTTGGAGATATTCTCTCGGAATCCACAAAAGAGAAAGTTATTAGAATTATTCTCGCTTCTTTCGTCAACATCTTGAACAAAGTCGAGGAACGTGAAATCAAAAGAGAAGCTGCCCTCCAGATGGTCCAATGCAAAACTCTCAAGACGTTAGAGCTAATGGATGCTAAGAAGTATGACGATCCAGACCTTGAGGATGATGTCAAGTTCTTGACAGAGGAACTGACTGTTTCAGTTCATGACTTAAGTTCTTACGACGAGTATTACAGTGAGGTATGTTATTTGCAGCCCAGTCTAAGGACATCTAATCAGTTTACCACTTCCAGGTTCGATCTGGACGTCTTCAATGGTCACCAGTGCACAAATCTGAGAAGTTCTGGCGTGAGAATGCCTCGAAGTTCAATGACAAGCAGTTTGAAGTAGTCAAGATCCTGATCAAGCTTCTTGAATCCAGTCATGACCCACTGATTCTCTGCGTTGCTGCACATGACATTGGAGAGTATGTCCGTCACTACCCAAGAGGCAAAACGTAAGCGAATCAGACAACAATGGCTATTCCAAATCGTGATTATTTTCAGAGTTGTCGAGCAATACCAAGGAAAGTCAGCAGTGATGCGTTTGTTGACTGCTGAGGACCCAAATGTTCGTTACCACGCCCTTCTTGCCGTTCAAAAACTTATGGTGCACAATTGGGAGTACCTTGGAAAGCAATTGGATAGTGATGCTCAGAAAGATTCAGTTACTGCCAAGTAAACGGTGCCATCTGAAGTCTTCTTCATAAATTAATCGATATTCACATTCCAATTGTCGTCATTTTACCCCAACTCGTTTCGGTGGTCTTTTTGTATAAACTAATTGCTGTGTATTATGAAATTTCACTTTTTAGTGTCGTTTTTGCCGTACTACTTGTAGTACATCACATTCCCTCACTTCACAAACTTTGTCTCACTTCATTTTATAGTGATATTTATACTCTAGTTATTATTAGCATTGTCATCTAGTTACCATTTTGTAAACGATATGCCAATATTTTGTTCCTTTGATGAATACTGCTCCATCGTTCTCTCAACTTTGCAATTTCATAATGTTTCCCGAGTATAAAGGCTTTTTTGAGGATTTACAGAGAAAAAGTCGATTCTTTGGTTTAAAGGATTACAAATGAGAAAATTCTAATAAAAATTCAAAGAAAATTGTGATTCGTGCTAGAGAGCTAATCAAGTGGAGACGATGTCCGGGAACCGTGTGAAAAAAAAAAATCTGAAAACTGCAGAAATATTATTTTCACGGATTATAGTTTTATTGAATACAGCTTTACAAAAAAAGTTTGTGAGATAATCCCGCCGGCATCTGGTTTTGTTCAACATCGAGCGCCTCTCAGCAAAAATCCATATTTTTGTTTGGATTCTAAGAATGAGTGCTAGCCATTATTCGTTTTTATCACTTCAAACGTTTTCATCAAACGTTGTAATTAGTTGAAGGTTGTCTAGAGTTAAAAATAACTGGAGTTAAAAAATTCATTAACATTCGATTTTTTGATTTGCGAAACGTTTTGACAAAAATCTTATATTACTATTTGAGGACAGTATTTTGCGAGATAGTGCACCACTTCATAGTTTTTTCTCGAAATGAGCTTCCTCTTTTTTCAGATCAATATTTCGAGTCTTTCATAGAATCGAAACACTCCCGAAAAGTCTCAGGGACGAGAAATTCAATAAATCGAGCGACGCCTAGGCCATGTAGAAACTTTCTCTGTCGCACACTCTTTTCTGACAGTTCAATCTTTGATTCTCCGTCTCTCACTGTTTCTATCGGTTTTTGGTCTCCGTTGACGTTTGCCTCAACCAAGTGTGTTTAAAGGAATTTTTCATTGTTTTCGGCTGTAATACTACTTTTTTTTTCGTATTTTTTCAAAACAGAAGTACTAGATTTCGTTTGTGAAAATACGTCTTGAAAGAAGTTTAATCTCCGTTTGGTCCGTAGAGTTTATTTTGTTGGTTGAAAAAATCGTTTGTTTTGGTACTCTTTCAAAAACTCGGACTAACTTCTCTAAATCATTTTTAAATTTGTTTTTATCAACCTACATTTTTATGCTCCATAGGATAATAATTTATCAAATTTTCAGATGAGCTCCATCAGCGAAAAACCAGCTGAGGTGACTCAGAGCATTCATGAGCTCATCCACACTTTGAAGGGTCAGATCAAAAATGCGAGCGTGAGTTCTAATGGATTTCGATGATTATTGCATGACGCCATTTCAGGCAAACGACAGCGTCAACACAACTGTCCGCAGCATTCAAACTCTTCTCCGTCAAGATGTGCACAGACGGGAATTTGTTGAAGCTGATGGCGTGCAGACCATTGTCGCAGGACTCACTGGATCAACCAACTTCCAACTTCAATACCAGCTGATATTTGCCCTCTGGTGCTTGACTTTCAACCCCGAGATTGCTAAGAAGGCACCATCTCTTGGTGTCATCCAAGTTTTGGGAGACATTCTTTCTGAGTCAACTAAAGAAAAGGTGATCAGAATCATCCTCGCTACATTTGCCAACATCTTGAACAAATGTGATGACAATGAAATCAAGAGACAAGCTGCTCTCCAGATGGTTCAGTGCAAAACCCTCAAGACATTGGAACTCATCGACGCCAAGAAGTTTGACGATCCAGACCTTGAGGAAGACATCAAGTTCCTGACTGAGGAATTGACCCTCTCAGTCCACGATTTGAGCTCTTACGATGAGTATTACAGTGAGGTGAGTTTTTAGTTAATCTGATTAAGGCAATCATAAGATATTGAAGGTTCGCACTGGTCGTCTCACTTGGTCTCCAGTGCACAAATCAGAGAAATTCTGGCGTGAGAATGCTTCCAAGCTCAACGAGAAGCAATTCGAAGTTGTGAAGATTCTGATCAAGCTCCTCGAAACCAGCAAAGATCAAACAATCCTCTGTGTTGCTGCCCACGACATTGGAGAATATGTCCGCCACTACCCAAGAGGAAAAACGTAAGAAGATCTTCTTATCTCTCAACAAAGAGCATAATTTCAGTGTCATCGAGCAATACCAAGGAAAGGCAGCAGTCATGAAATTGTTGAGCGCTGAGGACCCGAATGTCCGCTACCACGCTCTTCTTGCTGTTCAAAAACTTATGGTTCACAACTGGGAGTACCTTGGAAAGCAGTTGGGAACTGAGTCTCAAGGAGAGCCAGTTGCAGCCAAATAAATACTACGTCCTGATAACTTCTTCCACACTCCGACGCCCACATTCCATTCGACTACGCCCTCGCTATTCCAGTTCTTGACAACTACTTTTTCAAAATCGGTTTTTGAATGTATACCGCGAATATTGTTAGTTTTGTATGATTCTTCATTCCCAGCTTATTATTGTAGTAATTCTTTGATTCCTCTGTTTTATTTGAATACTTATGTGATATTCTGCTTATTTTTTAGTGTGATTACTTAACCCTGTGATTTTTTGACATAACTCACTCTTCGAGATAAACACTTCAGAGTGAACACTTTCTGTTTTTTGTATTCGGGTTCTGAGAACAGTTATCTTTTCCTCCACAAGTAGGAGTAACTTCCCTGCGGTCAGTCCAGCATCCAGCACATTCTCAAACCAAAGAAAACGATAGTTACCTGAGTTGGAAAAATCAATTAGATGAGCATTGTGGAATGTTTTTTTAGAATGCTCTCTAAAAACGTAAAAATCACTAATTTTTCACTTCTACCAGTTTTTTTCTGCTTGGTTAACCTTGCGATTAGATCAATTACCATTCTTCTATGCTGTTTTGAGCTAGAATAACCGTAAATCTTACTGAATACTCATTTAGACTATCATCGGCTTGTAAATAGAGTTGAACACTGGTTGTCTAATGTTTCGTTTCTTACAGAAATCGGCTGCGCATTTTCATCGATTTTTTCAATCAAAAATGATTGGTGAGAATTCTACCCGCTCGAACGAGGCAGAACACGTTTTCGAACTCAAAATATGGTAACTGAAGCAATCGGTAAACTGAATCCGTTCTGAACCTTCCATGATTATATTGCACAAAGTCTAACTAACAAATCTGGAAAAATTTCACGAAAAAACTGCGTTCTCGTGCAGTATGTCGCATTCTCATGGAAACTCCGCTTGAATGAAGTAAACGGTGTGTATTGTTGCATATCTTGTCTTGTCGTTGAAAACACTTCTTCTCCAGATACTGCAAGTTTGTCAACATTGTCCACCGAGCAAAAGCCTAACCTAGCTGGACCTATCGATAAAAATCACAAAGATGTCCGACCGAAACCCTGAACCACACAACGCTGGACATTTCAACAAAGTTCTTCTCTGAAGCCTGACGGATGCGACTAGATTAGCCGAATCTAGGATGAAAACTTCGCAGTATTTTTTTGTGACGACAATTCTTCATAATGCCTAAGTTTGTCCATCCGCCAGCAAAATTGAGTTTTCTTGTTCGCAACTTGTCTCCACATAGTTTTCAGTGCCGCAACTGCTCCGTCGTCCTTTCTGTAATTCCCACCTTTCCCTCACCGCCCATTTTTTATTAACAAGTTTTAAGATCTGGTACAACATATAACAGTTTATGTCAAAAAAATCAACAAAGTGCTTAGCGGCGACGGTGGAAGGTACGCTTGACCTTTGGCTTTGGTGGAAGAATGATTCCGTCGTACTGAAAATGAGAAACAATTGATTCTAGCATGAGCTAGTTGACTATTTTACCTTCTGTTGGAACCACTTGATGGATTCCTCACGCTCGACTCTGTGAGATGGTCCGACACGTCCTGGGGCACGTCTTCTCTTGGCAATACGGCGTCCGGCACGGTCGAGGACAACGTAGAAGTCCATTCCGTAGATTCCGATGGATGGATCGTACTTGATTCCCAAGTCGATGTGCTCCTGAAAGAATTCTTCACGTTTGAAAGGCCTCACTTCATCTGAAATAAGTTACCTGGACTCCGAATCCGAAGTTTCCGGTGTCGGAGAAGTTCTCCTTGTAGAGCTCGTACTCCTTAACCTTGAGTCCCTTCTCGAGGATCTCCTCGGCCTTTGGTCCGCGGACGGTGCAGTGAACGGCGATCTTTTCGTTTCTGCGGATTCCGAAGGTACGGACGGTGTAGCGAGCCTTCGAGAAAACTGGGGTTTGTCCGGTGAGCTGCTCGAGCACCTAGAATAGTCCACAATTAATTTCTGAAGAAAAATCCTGAAATCTGGATTTACCTTAGCGGCACGAGTCAGTCTATCTCCAGACTCTCCAACGCAGATGTTGAGGCAGAGCTTCTGGATCTTGAGCTCACGCATAACATTGCGGGCTTTCTTTTCGCGGATTTCCGTCTGCTTCTCGATGTCACCCATGTTCTGAAAAATTGAAAGTATGCAGCGAATCAAAAGATAAAAAAGAAAATATGAAGAAAAATATAGAAAGAAATTATTTGAAATAAAAATATATATTTTGTTTTTGGAACACAACGAAAAATAAACAAAAATCACTTTTGAAAACTTTTCGCCTAAATTTTCTATATAAAAGTGCTGCATTTTTGCCTAGAATTCTTTAAAACTAACGAAAAACGTGATTTGAAACAAAAACAAGCATCATCTCAACTTTGGAAAAGAAGTTTCAAGTAATTGTATCGAAAAGGGCCCAAAATTTAACACAAAAAAGAAAAGATCGGAAATTCGCCTGCAAAATACGACTCTCTCTAATAGGTACGGTAACAATGACATGCAGCCGTGTGTTTCGCCTGCACATCTAACTTCTTGTTGGCAGTGTGCCAACTGCCGTCGTGCTGTCTCGCTTCTCTCGTTTTGCGTGCTATTGTGTGTGCGGGTCGCGAGGTTGCCTCATTTTAGGCCCAACGGGGCAGGTTTAGAGGAGGAAACAATATATTGATCGAGAACTATTAACACCGAAAAGATCCTATCTGGCAAGTTTTCTATTGAAAATTTAAAAATAAATTATTTTTTGTAGTAGTCATGAAATTCCAAGTTTGATCGTTTGAATTTTGGATGTAGCAAGTGAAAACTCATTTTGATTTCAAACATAACACTGTTTAGAGAGAATCTTTGAAAGAATAGACTTTGAATCTATTTGAAAAATAAGTCGATGACAAGACTGATTAGAAAATCAAGCTAGATTTGAATTATTTTATTGAAAACTAAATTTCAAGAAGTAATATAGCATCAAAATGTTGGTCTTCAAAAAATGAGATATGACATGAGAATGGAGAATGTAATTTAGGGAATGGAATGATAAGAAAACACGGGGAATGACAGTAACAAGAAGAACAAAAAACATACGAAAATGTGTGAAACAACGAGACCTGTAGCTGAAAATACCTAAGACAGACGTGAGAAGTCAATGGGAACATATAGTAGGATGACAAGAATGTTGAGAATCACAAGATAATGAATTAACCGTTTCAGGACAGAGATCTAACAAAAGAAGCGATTTGAAAAGGACTAGAAAACGGTTGGAAGCAATGAATATGAGAAAAAATAAGAAGTGTAACAGTTATTATACTTCATCGACGGGAAAACCATTTGGCTCTTTATCGAGAAGGACGACGGCTCTGAAAGTTGGAATCAAATGAAGAAAACTTTGGATCTCAACTTACTGGCAACGTTTTCCATGAACAGAGACGCGAACTGTTGGGGAATCACCGGTTGAAGTTGGAGACAGACTTGATCGACATCCGAATAGCCGAAGGAAAGCATGCCGATACTCAGAAGAGCATAAAGCGTAGAGATAGAAGTTGTAGAGATAACTGAAAAAGTAGAATTTGACACTAAAGTGAAACACAGGCATCAATAAAACAGGAAAAAACCGCTCAAGGTATTTTTCAGACTGCATTTTTGATTTGCTCACTCACCTGGTGACCTGGAGAAGATTGGCGATTGCACGGAATATTTGCCAAAAGAGTGATCCATTGACGCGGCTGAAATCCAAACATGGTCACTATAGCTTTTCATTAAAATATGAACTCACCCTACAAAGAAAGATATCACAGAAGCTGGGATATTGCAAAAAATGAAAGTAGCAGACGTCACAAAGAGGAGAACAGAAATACGACTTCGATCATCGCGCGGTGAACGAAGTTGACGTTGAGCACTGGATTCATTTCTGCTGTTTTGCGATGGTTGTCTCCAAAACCAGTTACGCTTGTCGATTTTACGAAGACCTCGGACAACACACATGTTGAGAATGACGAGGAGAAGTACTGGACCCCAACGACACACGGTCTGAAATGAATTTAAACTCGTGAGTCTGCTAGATGCAGATATTGCTTACTTCTCGGAAAATGATATAGCATCGGAAGACACGGAGAGCTTCAACTTCTTCATTACGGACAATTGTATATGTTGTTCTGAAATAGAAACAATTTTTAGTGAAAAACCGAGAGGATAGAAATACTTACATATTGGTTAAGGCATCCGACACAACTCCCAGTTTTTTTTGGAATACCGATGGAAAATAGATCAATAATGCGATAAAGTAAATCATGATAATAATCAGCATTGTGCGTCGACGGGAAGGTTTTGTTTCGTTATTTTGGAAGAATTTGATTGGATGACAGACAGATACATATCTGTCAACTGTCATTGCAACGATATTCAAGGCGCTGCAAAATGAAAAGTAATGAATACAGATAAGTTGCCGTTTTGGCTACCTTGCTGAAATCAGACCATTGATTAATGGGAGTTCCAGATGAGCGTGATAGAACATTCCAAGTTGCCACGATGGGTCTATGAGTTTTGCATGACGGAGAAGAAACGGGATAAATGCAATGATACTCAAAATATCTGCTATTGCGGATGCTTTCAAGTATAAGAATATACTCGTTTTGATATGCAATAGTGTACATACATTGAGGCACTGATTAATCATCCCTGAATCATTCACGTGTACACACGTTTTTTGTTATTTTGGTAATATTACCTATGGATAAGACTATGGGCATGACAATGACATGAGCAACGTAATCGACATGATTCATTTCGGGAGAATCATCCAACGAAGTGGTGCGGAATCTGAAAAAAAGTAATTTATGAAGAAGTGCACTTGCTTTTTCCAATTTCCCAATTCTTTTCTCAACACAAAAAGTTTTTCTCAACACAAAAAGTTTATGAAAGAAAATTGATGAAAGAAAATTTACGAGTTGTTTTGGGTTCAAAACAAGTCAATGACAGATCGAATCATTTCAATCTTGGCTTGAATAACTCGACAGACATAGTTTTTTGGGTAGGAGGCCCGTTTTCCAAAAGGATATCCGGAGGAAGGATTTAGTGAGAACACAGTCTAGTTTAAAAAACATATATGAATGCTGGCATTCTATTGTTGAACGAGACCCGAGGGAACCTTTTTATACAGGTTTTTTCAAATGATATTTTGCCGGAGATGACATCAAGTTAGGAACTTTGGAATTTGGTTATGTGTGTTATGACAGTTAAGAAATAATATAAGATTCACATAGAGAAGATGAAACATTTGGGTTGGATTATTATAACCCAATATTACGTTTTCACTTACAAGAAGTGTACCAATCCCAGGTTATAGACAAGAGTAAGAAATAGAACAAATGCTTTGATAAGATACTTGTATTTGTGTTTGCAGTTGATGATTTTACGAAGAAAAAGGAGAAACATTGACACCTAGGTCACCACTTCTGAAAAATAAATTTCTTAGAAATTCGAAGGAGACACGAAGTCAAAAACAAGAACAAAGTAAGCCAAAATGAAAAGACGGGAAGGCGTTCGAAAAGAGGGCGTGGTCTGTCTCGTCTCAAGATTTATGGTTCCAGGAAAGCCGGCGGTCAACGTTAATTGGACACTGGTATTAGAAATCTTAGGGTTCTCGAGACGGAAAATTCAACTTTTTTCCAATTAAATCAGGGAATCGTGCCACCCTTTCTCGGAACGCATTGCAAAGATGATGCGATGAAAAGCAAACACTTGCGAAGCAGCCCAAAAACAGAAAAATTGAAATGTGAGAAATGACGAGTACTCGAGTCAGAACTCATGCTTGTTGATTGACCCAGTGGCCCTTTGGGACTATGGAAAGGCGGTTCCCAGCACCTTTTATTTGAAATCAGGTTTTTAGGTGGATGAGAGGAAATCATATTTCAGTCTCACCTCGGGAATATTATGGACGATGAAAACAAGAAATCTGACACACCATAACAGTGTCAGATGATCAGAAGGACTTGGAGGATTCTATTCCCAAAAAAGTTTTTGTTTACAGAATTAAAAGATGTTGCCAGAAACAGAACCGAAACCATTAGATGTCCTTGGAAATCAAATTTCGGGGAGCCGAGGTTTTCTTTTGCAACAAAATGCCATAACAGCCAAAAAGTTTTGTGCAGCATCGCATTCTCACATCATCTCTAGACAAACACTCCGAATTAGAAACCACGGCGAGAAATATCTTAAAATTGGTTTCTCAACTCAAGAAATCAATGCAGAAACTTATGTGCGACGTCATCCAATCGGGACCATAATAAACATGAGAGCAAGTTTTGATGGAGTAAATTTGGATGGGATGCAGCGGAAAAACGGAGATTTTCTGGGACATTTGAGTCAAGTTAAAAGGGGTCAACGCGTGATCCGATTGGTTTTATGATGCATGTAATGTACACAAAACTATTTCAAAGAACTCCTTTTGCGTATGAGAAATGGTAGCTAATTTGTAAGTACTTCAAGAATGAAATTTATTTTGAGAATACGATTGAAACAATAGAAATTACTATTTACTCGAGATGATATGAAACATATGTGATTCTAGACATAAACTTTAAGCATGTACTCACGTATTCTCCGTTCCACTTACATTCTTGAAACTTTTGAATACTTTTACCGCCTAGTGGCTTAGTTTTTTGAGCTCCTTGAAACTTGAGCTTTTGAAAAAATTCAAGTGTCGACTGGAACACTTTTATCAAAAACTGATCAAAATATGACTAAACACTAACTCAAATAAATTTTGAGATCTTACTCGATCCGTAACGTATGCAATAATCCTTTTCTGACTTGCTCAGTCTATGACTTTGTAGGAGATTTCTGACAATTTTGTAAGTACAAAACTACAATAAAATAGGTTATTTTTGAAAGCTCACCTTTTGGAAAACGATTAAAAAACAATTCCAATTGATGACGTTAGTTTAAAAAAGGTACTCCAAAACTCGTGAAAAAAAGAAATCTAGCCAATTAGATAAATGTGAAGACTGCAACAAAACAGTGACAAGACAGAGGTCACAGAGTAGTCAGATGCTCAATTAAGTGGCTTAGTTACTGCGTAGGCGCAACCATAACAAAAATCTAACGGATTAGTTCTGAAACTAGTTGACTTGAGCTTAGATGAACAAACATATGGTTCTGAAGAAGAGAAAGTATCCGATCATGCGAATAATCACTCAAGTACACCTGACTAATTTCGAAGTTTGACCGATCTCATATGTTGAAAAAAACCGCTGAGAAACGTCAATGATGATTTAAAAACTGGTTGTAGTTGTAAAATTCAAAGATTGGATAACAAACTTCAAAAAATTGAAACCCATAGTTAATGATACCTTCGGAACTAGATGTTCCTTTAGGAAGAAAACACTTTTCGAATCGAGAATTCCCCGAATTTCGAAGTTTTCAAAATTCTGATATCATTGATAAACAACAAAATTGAAAACCAAACCGAGAAACTTTAATAAATCTGGCTTACCGCATTTCGACGTTTTCTGGCAGCATCTTTCACAGCTATTTTGAGAGCGTACTCTTTTCGGAGGTCCTTTTCTCGGAGGCAGCCACAAATGAAAAGAAAGAAGCGGGGAGTGGGTGTCCGTCAGAAATAGTTGAAGACTGCAAAAATCAAAAAGTTGAAAAGAGATGAAGAGGTTATTGCAAAGAAAAAAGAGAAGGTGGACTCTGTTATGATGATGAAAATGATGATGCGAGTTTTGAAGATGTTGAGCAAAGTTTTGAGGATGTTAGCCTTAACAAAGTTTTACAATTTGCTGCAGACCCATCTCTCTTTTTTAGGAGAAAAAGAAAGAGAAGGAGAAATGTGACAAATGTTTGAAATTGGTTTATTCACGTCTTTGGACTAACTTGGTCAAAGATAAACTGAAAGAAATTGAAAAAAGCAAAACAAAGAAAACTAGAAAGACAAAAAGGAAGACCAGAGGAAGAAAATTGAGTTGATTGGTGGCAAGTTTTTCGGGGAATTCGAATTTCAATAGTGAACTGATAAGATACTGGGAAGAAGTGAAGACTGATAGGGAAAAAACCAAAAGATCAAAATTACGTAGCACTTGCTCTGACCACACCAATCCGTGGTACCCCCACAATCCAAAAAATTCAAAAATAGCAGCCAAATACAATATTTCATATGCCTACATGGACACAATTGAGAGATGCTCGCCTGCAAATTGTGTCTAGTCGTCACTATTTTTGTCGGACAATTTTGTCAGTAGATTTTTGGAAGGATGCAGTCTGGTCACTCAAAATGCAAATTGGTTCGAGATGGGAGCTTTCAATTGATAGTTTGAACTATGAGTAAGCAGCAATTGAAAGAGCAGAGACTAATAAAGGCTGCAAATATTCCAAAAATAAAACAAAATATTCAGAAATATTGCTTGCTAATTTATCTTTAGGGACTCTGTACTAGTTTTCAAAAAAAATGAATGGAAAAAATACCATGCCACCCCTACGCTATCAATAAATTGAAGTTAGGACTAGGTAATCAGTAGAGTCCAACACAACCAGGGTTTTCTTATATATTCACAAAAATGACTAACACAAAGTGACAAGGTTCTCATAACTTTTATAAATCTGGAAATTCTCATGTACACATAACTAAAACAGGAACTCAGGGAATTTTTTGACGCAGGTCGGTGGGAAAGTTTCATAGCGATCAGACTGGCCAACGTCCACATCATCAATAAGAAGAAACAAAGAAACCTGATCTTGTTTGTTTCCAGAAAAATCTCCGGGTACGGATCGGGCAAGAAACACATATAACTTTGCCATCTAATTAGAGTGAAACTAAGAAAAAAGATTGAAGGAGGAAGAACATAGGAAAAGCGGCGAGTCTCTAAACTTCCGGCAATTGGGTGAAAATAATTATTTTATTCTGCCCGTTTTTTGTGTGTGCCACTATAAACAATCTGAACGGTTTGTTTATGAAAACGACGCGTTTCAATTGCACCTGCATAATCAAGGATTATAAGGAAGGGAAATAGTGGGAAACAATGAAACAATCGTGACAAGACATCAGAAACTACTAATCAAGATTCAATTTTTTAGATGTATGTTTTATGTTTGCAAAAAGTTGAGGGACAAAAAAGGAGAAGAAATTTGAGTGAAAAAAGGATGAGTAACCTGTGTTTTTTCTCATGACTTTTCCTCTGATCTTTTGCAACTCAATCGGAACAAAAAAGAAAATAGAAAAAAAGTAAGAAAAAACAAAGTTGACAAAAAACCTCCTGATTTGGAATTCAAAACGAAAAAGTACGAGGTTTGGGTAGTGGAGCACAATGAAGTGTGTCGTGTGAGTGTGAAGGACACGTACACGGTTGGCAGCAGATTAGATAGCTCTTTTCTCTATTGTGGAATTATTCAAGACCATAGCTCATCTTGAGGCGCCTCGACTTCTTGTTTAGAAAGGGCACTTTTAAAGTGAGAAAAATGTATGTGGAGAGAAAAACACACGGGATAAGCTGGAAAAAATGCTGTCTGTGTTTTAAAATAAGACCAAGCTTAGAAGATTTGGCCAGGAAGGTGACATGGAACACAATATATTTCAGACTGATATCACACACTCAATGAACGAACAGAAGTTATTCGATATAATCACTAGGTTCCAAAAAAATAAATATCATATAATTACAGTTTGCATAGACCAACTTCCACAGAGTTTTTAGAAGTGATCAGGAAATCAAGATTGTAAATGAAATCAAAAAATTGAACCAGTGAAACAAGAGTTGCATCCGAATAACATAGCTTTTGAACATACAACTCTTAAGAAGTTATCTGTTTGCATCATATTGGATCTTCGAGTTAAAACAAAGTAGGAAGCATGTGCCCTTGACTGCCTCGAGTGAATTAGCAAATTAAAACATCCAGAAACTCTTCGTTGATCTACGTTCTTGTTCTCTACTCTGCTTCTTCTATTTTTGTGATCCGTACCAGGAAACTATTTTCGTTCAACTTGAATGTTCATCGAGTATCAATATTTCTTTATTGAATATGAATGAGGATCGTTATATGTACATGTAAGGTGTCTAGTGAATAAGAGATCAACAAACCCAATTTCTTAACGGGCGACAGGCGCCGTCTTATGAGTATCAGGAGTCTAATGCTCGGATTGCACTCTACCAATACATTCATAATTCATCGCATAACGGGTTTGTCTGTTTTGATCTCAACACATAAGAATGGGTCTTGAGACGTAGGAGGTATAAAGGAATCTAAGAGTAGACGAAATGGAGAAGACACATTTAGAAAATTAAACAGAGAATAAGGCAAGCAGGATGGAAGAAGACAAGAAGAGGATGTCTGGGTGAATGAATCAAGGAATTATATCTTTCTGGTCAGGGTAGTCTCGAATGAAACCAAAAAGGAAGGAAATCAGGAGAAGAGCCAATTTGCATGGAGGTGGGTGGTGGAATAAAACGTTTTGGTGGTCAAGAAGCATCCTCTCAAGTTTAAGAAGCTAGACGGTGAAAGTGAAAACTGGTGGGAAATTGTTGTGTTATACTGCTCTTCTTTTTTCTCCGGATGTTGGCTCAAAGACTAAAGAACTCACTTTTTTTCGTTTAATTGAATTCAAGAGAGAGGGCAACAAACTTTATATGGAAACACTGAACCAATTGTTCTAAATATCTCAAAATTTATAATTATCACGTCTCACTGTCACGTTTCTTCGAAAAACTTTGTGGAATAATGTCATCACTTTTCGGTAGGTATCGAAAACATCCATTACAATGAAGGGGTTCGTGGAATCCACCATAGCGCCTCGCAAATTAATGAGAAATCTTTTTCCCGGGATGGAGGAAAAATGGAGGGGAAACTTTGAGGCTAGCAAACTTGTAACTTGAAACTTAATGTTCAAAGCTCAAACATAAGAGAAGAGTGATGAGAAAGTTGCTGATTAATCTATTTGACCAATTACTAGAAAACAACATGTTTTTATGCAGTCAATTGAAAAAAAGAGAAGACAGCGAATAATAACTACATTCTATGTGAGAATATTCCGGACTCTTTTTTTCATAGATTTTCTAAGAAAACTGAAAATTAGAATATTTGGTTTGACTTATTTGAAACTACAGGAAAAACGACAGGAATTACACAAACAATTGAGTTTTCATAACAAATTTGTATTGGAAAGGGGAAATTGCAAACCCAAAAAAGCGACTCAATCAATCAAATTTTGCACTCATAAACTTCCAATCATTTATCTAGACCGCCTTTGACAATAAATATCTTTTTGATTTTTATCTGATGGAAAAATTGTAAATTGCTTCAGTGAGCTTGCTCCACTACAAAGTGCAGACAGCTCCGCAAAAAAGCTTCCAAAAAACCAACAGTAAAATTTTCCTGGTGGGGGTGAATGAGCCAACATAAGCAAAGATATCTATGCCGTAGGCTCGCAAATGACTTGTACAAACATGCTGCGGGTCAGCAATTGTGCGAAGACAGGAGAGTTTAAATTTTAATTGCTTATCAACATCATTTAAAAGAGAGCGAATTCAAATAGGATTATCATCTACAACTGCACACTGAAAATCAAAGACATGGTCATATATTGAACTATTTTAGATATTAAAACGTTAAACCTGTGAGGATATAAAAAGGGACAGACTGGCACGAAAAGTGTAAGAAGATATCGGAATGAAAGACAATATGGAGCTGACGCTTTCCGAGCAAAATTTAGCACGTCTATTTTCGTGTTTCAGTTTTTTCTAAACTTCTCAGTCTATTCGGAGCAGCATAAGTTATTTGAAAAGAAAAACGTACAGTTATAAAACTTGAACATCAATCTAAAATATCGTTAACACAAAACTTTAAAGTTGTTGAACAGGTGATAGCAAAACTAAGTTTGACAATGAGCGGCTGCCTTGCGAATAACACTAGTCATTTTTACTGGCTACATAAACGTTTTCGGTCAATACTTCGTGTTTCCTATGTAATGTAGATTGACATCAAATACACGCAAATGTTGAAAAAATATATAATTTTCTTTGTTTATCTGATCCGATTCAAACATAATTCAAACTTCATTTGAATGTGAGTCTTATCAAAACGTTTATTTTCAAAAAGAAACGGTGTATTCCGAAAGGCAGGAATTTGATTTTGAAATCATGTAATTACTATGAAGAAGCTGTAAAATTTGGATCAAAGTGGATGAAAAAAGGAAATTATGTTGGTGGTTTCAGAAAGTTCCTGATCCACTTGTTGATCTTCAACTTTCGACTAGTTACGAGAACAGTGATAATTGGACACTTCCCACTAAATTTCTTGATGCTCGTCAGGTAGGAGTTTCAATAACTTGTCGGATGTTTCAATTCAAAAATTCCAGATTATGCTGACTCCTGAGTTTATTTCTGGTGGCGAGCTTTGTTAACTGGTGAACAATTTCTCAATTTGAAAGCCAACGAGTTTAGTTTCGATTGTATAAATGAAACTGAAGATGTCTTACTTTGTCTTTGTCTGCAGCTCGTGTGTTTATTTATGGGATTGGGAAAAAAATGGAATATGATGGGAGGATTTATACGTATTACTCAATTCCTTGAAATGTCATTGATTGATTTTTTCGAGACATGGATGAAGCTAGATTTTGTGTTTGCTTTGAATAAAACGTATTGTTTCCAATGTTAGAAACTTATAGCCGTGTTCGATAACATGAGGTGTTTGGAATCACTTTTTTATTCACTTAACTTTGGGTAGCGTCTCGTAGAAATGTTCTCATCCAGGGATACCACGTCAGATATAGAAACTGAATCTTATTCTATTTTTAGCTGTCAATCTTGTAATGAATGTGAATCATGATTTTCATAAGTTTTATGTCTGTATATTTGTGTATCCTGATGTCCCAATCACATCATTTCCTGTTTTATAAATGAGACACAAATCAAGGTGTTCAGAGTTCACAAGTTCGGCGAATGCCGACCAAAGAAACACTCTACCCCTCTCTTCTTCATGACTATTTCTTTATTTCCCCAATCTCTCTCAAACGAGAATCGGTTTTTTGAACACATTTTCCTTCTCATTTTTGTTTTCAGTATCTTAAAGAAAGCTTTTTCTGCGTACTGTGTAAGCTTTACTCCTATTTCAAAGTTATTCATCGAACTTACCAGTTAGAAAACTGCTTATTAGAAAAATGCATTTCGCGTTTGAAATAACGGATGGATTGTGAAATACATCACAATAATATTCTTCGCCTCGTGACATATAAAACTAAGTTTTATAAAATTTCTAGATCACAAAAATTCACACTATTTAGTTTTCAATTTTGTGGACTAGAAACGTTTTTTCTGAAACTAGCCTCTTTGCCGTTAACCGTGTTTTTTCCATTGCCCTCCTCTCGTCTCAATTTTATAAAGCAAAATTGTAGACTCGTGCGTCAACATGTCACTTACTCCTGTAGAAGAACTGAAAAAAGAAAAAGAAGACGAATGTAAATTCGATTTCAACATCTTTGGTGAATTTTTGGATGATATTGAACACGAAAATGCTGGAATTCTGAATCCAAATAAACCAGCAACTGAAAAACATATTGATTCATTGCTCAAATTTATTGGCGGATTCCAACATTGGCCACTTCTGAATGAAGACTGCAAAATAGAAGTAGTCAAATATTTGGATTATCCAGCGAGATGTAAATTGGAGAGATGCTCGAGAGCAGATTACGAAGCAGTTAAAAAGACGCCGATTGAAGTTTACAGTGTTAAAATCATTGACAACGAGACGCGCCATTACGATCTAACATTGAGTGATGACCCATTGGTGAGTATTCCTTCAACTTTACTCGATAAAATTGTTTATCAACATTTCAGGACAACGTCGTAGTTAGTGTTCAATTCCATCACGACTACAACTCTGAAAAACGTTTCGAATTGATCTTTTCTCAATTTGGAGACGACACAGAAGTTCGATGGCTCAAATACAATCAGAGAAACTGTCGGGAAAGCAGGAATTTGATTTTGAAATCATGCCATTACTACGTAGAAGCTGTGAAGTTTGGAGAGAAATGGATGAAGAAAGGAAATTATGAGCTGAAATGTCTCAATATCGAGATGACAAACTATCCATTCGAAATAAGTCAAATCAAGTTTTTGCAAAAGTATTCGTCTTGCTGCTAATGACGTGGAGATGCTCCGTTGGTGGTTTCAGAGAATTCCTGATCAACTTGAATTTCTTCACCTTTCCACTGATTTTGAGAAGGAAAGAAAAACTTGGACAATTCCAACTGAATTTCTCAATGCTCCACAAGTAAGTAATTGAAAAAAATCTGTCCACTCTTTTTGCTCTTTTCAGATCATGCTGGCTTCTTATTTGTATTTTTCTAGTAGCGCTGCGTTCACTGATGAACAATTTCTCATTTTGAAAGTCAATGATGTTAGTTTCGATTATGTAAATGTCACTGAAGATGGAATTAATCAATATATGAAGGTATTTTAAAACGGTTACAGGCCTCCACAAATCATTGTGATTTTCAGAAATGGGTCAGTGAAAAAGGTGTTGAGAATTTCAAAAGTGCTCTACTGTGGTCGAATGGAAATTACGATGAATCAGCAATCACGCGTGGGTTGGAATTGAGAGTATGGGATAGTGATTTTGTAAAGGAAGCGTTAGCTGAATTTTAGTAAATTTTTGGGAAAAATCAATATTTTTCAGAGCGGGATTCTGTAGTGGCTTTGGCACAGTTGCTCGAGGAACATGCTACCAGATTTACAGTAAAATTGATCCATATGAAAGTCTGACACTGTGCATGTCTGATGATTGTGTGTATATTTATAAAACTGGAAGGAGGGCTGAACGGAACGGAAAAACATAATCTTACTACTCTATGCCATGATTTTTATATTGAATCCACGTCAGAATTGTGTATTTCTTTCTATAATACAGTTGTGATAAACCTGCTCTGTTTTTCTGTTTATTCCATTATCCAAAGTTCTCCTTTCTCTCATTCAGCGTTATCAAAAAACTCCTTCGAACTTCATCCCACTTAATTATTAATTCAGTTCATCAAAACAGTCTTACTTGCGTATAAGTGCGTGGAAAACACAGGTTACTATAGTGCCCAACATGGGTTTCAATTTTGTGTGATCCCTCGATTCCTTCAGGTTTTTTTCATAACAAACAATCCTTTTCTGGTTTACGAAACGGTTGTCGTATATCATAATTTTTTCATTTATTAAAATCAAAAAAATTGGAATATATTACTTTTTCCCGGAAAGCATTAGTAACCATTGATTGAACAAGTAAAACTGTAGTAGGACTATCTAAAGAGAATTAAAGCATGCCTGATAAAAAATTAACAATAACCAGCTGCTAGAGCGTATGCGATTGGTTTGTCTTGCTCAGCATAAAACGCCACCGGCTTCTGTTTAGGTTTTGCTTCACATTTCTTGTGTTCCGCCTTGCAGTACCAGCAGAAATTGTACATAGACAAGTTGTACTCTCCACGACGACAGACTTTGACAACGAGTGGCATCATTCTCTCAAACACTTTGGTTGCAGAATGAAAATCAGTTCTCCAGTCTTTTCCTCTCTCGAGTTCCAATGGTTTCTTGCGCCACTAAAACAACTTTCAGTGTAAAATCAGAAATTGATAACTCATAAAACTTACGGGAGCATTGCAGACAAGTGCTTCGTTGATATAAACCGATGTTCCACCTTCAAGAATCTTCTGTGTGATTCTAGCCAGAGTGAGACAATCGCTCATAGCGTTGTGAGCTCTTCCTGGTCTCTCCACGCCATGGAAAATTGACATTTTCTCCATATAGGTCTGCAATTGTTTTATTTCATGTTCGACTATAAGTTAAAAAGAAAACTCACATTTCCCTCCAACCTGTCTCGTTCTTCCATTGTCATATTTTCTCCGAATGTTCTCCAAAGATTGATGTATTGGCGGAACATGGATGGCAATGGCTCCCTGCACAGACGAAACTGATATTGAGCAATTCTCCACATATCCTGACGACTGTCGCTGACAAGAGCAAATTTCTTCTCTTCGAAATGATTTTGTTCAAGCCAGGAGAGAAATTTTTTGTAGACATTGAGGAAAGTGTCAGCTTTGTCAAGAGTTTCTTGTTTGATTCCTTAAAAAAGTGTAGATTGGCTATGTAGACAAAACCACTTAAAAACTCACCAGTTAAATCAGCACAATAACTCGACAACATTGGGTTGATCACTGGACGAACATATTCGTTGAACGATACATCATCACTCTGAAATCATAATTTTGAAGTATCAAAAATATTTGAAACAACTCACAATCGTGTTTGTTTTGACAGCCAACACCGCCACACTAAATTGAATGACTTCAAATGGGTAGTCGTGGCACACTCCATCAGAAGTTGTTTCAAAATCCAGCATCTGAATAATCCCTCCTTATTTTAAACATATATATTCTTAGAACACTTACCAAAAGATGGTCATATGGACATTGACGAGACGCCATAATCACCTGAAATGTATGATTAGATCAGATGAAAAAGTTTGAAACTATGCTCGATTAAAAAAGAAAGAAGATATAGTGGGCAAAAAAAGATCAGAAATTGGATGAATGTTGTAAAGTGACCGGGAAAACGCGTACGCTAGGAAGAGACGGCAAACAGATTAGTTGACCTCGGCCCAATGTAAACGGAGAAGATGGCAATGATTATATTGCATATATTAACATGCCCAACGGTTTTTAGTTTTAAAACTGCAGTTCACAAATATTGAAACTAAAAAAACTAAACTAGATGATAATCTCTCTATTAGTATCAAAACAACATGTTCAGCTTGCAGCACATTTGCATTTGCACGCAGAGTGCGAACGTGGCGAAGAAAGACTTTTATTTTTCCAGTTGTTTCTTCAAAATTGTTCTGACGCTTTGTCAATACATACGAAATGTATTTTTTGAAATTGATACAGGGGTTAGTGAAACGAAGAAAGAGAAAATGCAAAAATACGAACAGATTGCCACATATGTCACTCAATTCGTGGAGGTTTGTGCCGGCCGGAGGAGAAAAGAGAAAGATGGAGTGATGGTGATGCATTTGTATTGTTGGCGCGAAGGGATAGTCGATTGAACAAAAACGAATAAAACAATTTATGAGAGTGCAATAAATGTAGAAAGTTTGTTTTTGTAGAGGTTTATTAAAATCTGAGGAAGTTTATAACGGGAAATTTTTTCCAGAAACTGAACATTTTTTTTTTCGAAAACAAGTAGAATTGATTGTTTTTAACATGTTTTACAACTTGAAAACTAGTTTTGAATTGTTTTTCGAAAAAATTTTTTTCAGTTTCTGGAAAAAATTTCATGTGGTCCCCCCTTATCAAAAGTCGAATTAAATGAATTTTTAAAAACAGCCAAAATGTGTATTCTAAGTAGCAATAGTCATTTTCAAGTTTTTCTGCAAATTTGAGCCTGTTTGCTTGACTTTCAGAGGAGTTATGAGCAGTTGAACTTTCTCCACATGACAAAACTTGCAATATTTGAAAGAGTGTTATGACAAGTGAAGTCAACAGGGTGGTTCATTTTTGTTTGAAAATGATGCAATACATTCTGAAAATTAATAGGCTCAATAGATTTTATTAAGAACTTGTTCAGTTTTAGAAATTCGAACTCATTTCCGACATGTCACATTTTTTCGAAAAATGAAAATTTTCAGAGCAATTTTTTCCTCAATTTTCGATCGGGATCAGCTATACTGCTGTATAGAAAAATAATCCAGATAAGTTGTACTTTTTTACCTAACTTTCAAATCCCCCGGTATTCTCAACAAAAAAAATTTTTTTGGAGGGTGTCACATTTTCACCTTTTTCAGGACACTTTTTTCGGGATTTTTTTACATTTTGATCAAAAACTACATAAAATTTGCTACAATTATGTTTACAGCTCATTTTCTGACCAAACCGGGAAAATGATATTAAAAAAATCCTAAATAAAAAATTTCGAAAAAATCGCATTTTTCGAAAAATCTCAATTTTTCAAAAACGAAGTCACGTCACAGGAAAACCCTTCATGGGTCACTTTGTCTTTGTAAAACTCATCGAATGAGGGGGAGTCAAAATACATTCCATGTTAGTTCCGAAATATCGTAGTTGCGAAACATAAGTTAGTTGCGAAATGTCGCCGAGCCGTATAAAATAAGGCTTTCTCTGATTTGCATCTCAAGTAGTAGAAATGATTGCATTTTTCGCTCACTCAAAACTAGTTCCGACAGCCCAGTATCCTACGTGGCTGTCAAGTTCCCAACTTCCTGCGTCGCTTTTCAATTTCTTCAATATCACTTCTTAGATTTCATAAATTTTCTAATGCATTTTTCATTTAAACTACGGTTATCAGGAACACAACAAGCATTTTGATTCAATCATCCAAGACACAGATCCTGTGGATTTGTTAAGCAAGTGCAAACTGTTCTCCTCACGCAATAACTGACTTTATTTCAAAACAAATACCCTTTTTTAACCCACTCAATCTTCCTGTAGGGACAGAGAAAGTGCGCTCCCTTGAAATGTATGCACATTTGAATTTTAGGTATGTGCTTATCATTGTTATTAGACCACTGTTTTATTGTGTTAGTATGAAATAGTTTCTCTAACTTCTCATTTGTTTCGATTTTTATTTTTCAATTGCTATCACATATGTGTCCGTCGAGACATTTTTGGGACCTTGACTGGAAGTGAAATCTGTTGTTCTTATTCAGATTCTGAAAGTAAACAAATGAATTTTGCAAGTAGTAGAAACTATAATACTTTTGAATTATGAGTGAGTACTGCAAT
The DNA here is from genome assembly GCA_002259235.3 of Caenorhabditis latens. Taxonomy (NCBI): domain Eukaryota; kingdom Metazoa; phylum Nematoda; class Chromadorea; order Rhabditida; family Rhabditidae; genus Caenorhabditis; species Caenorhabditis latens. The sequence continues at coordinate 12,316,395 of CM056097.1, read as the reverse complement.
TTTCATTTTCAGTGTTCTAATTTATAGCATTTCAGGGAATCAATAAGAATTTAAATAATTGGATGTTATTTTTGGCGCATCTCAATTTCTCACCCACACTTCCTTTATAAGACTGTCTTGATAAGACTGGCAAGCAAAATGGACATCTATAAATGGTCCGTGTGCGAATGAGAAATACGAGTCGTGCGCAAAATACCTATCGCGGGGAGCGTTGTTACAGATCCGTAAAGACTCCGCACAAGATTCGCATCCGTAACGCGTCTACTCGCGAAAAACCTTGATTGCCTCTATTCGAGCGTGTTCAGAGTGCGACAGAGGAAGACTATCACTTGTAAAATCGGGTCTATTGTGAGCGAGAAATAGGCCAACCAAATTATGCCTTTCTCTCCCTCTTCTTGTCATCTTCCTACTAATGGAATAGTTATATTCCTATTAATGGAATGGTTATATTCCTATTAATGGAATAGTTATATTCCTACTAATGGAATGGTTCCGTCCAACGCTTTTCGATATGTAAATTGTTTCCTCTCTAAATCGTTGGTAAACCAGCAAACTTTTTCCCTGTCATTCTCCCCGATTGGAATGTAATTGTTAATATATTGATTGTCTCTTATTATGTATATTTAAATTTATTTGAATGAATTCATACACTATGTCCGTTCTTTTCGTTCCTCAAATTTTTATCTCAAAATGTTCAATTTCAGCCAAATCGTTTTACTAGAGTTTTTGAGTAGTTATGAGCATTTGAATTTTCAGCTAGTCGTTCAAAGTTGAACTTTTTGAACATGTGCCATTTCTTGTAGAGTTGACGAAAAAAGTTCTAAGTTCAGAATCAAATACTATTAATTTATCAATATACACTGTTCATTTGATTCCATTCAAAAGTTTTATCTTTGATGTGATTTGGGTTCTATTTCCCGCACACCCCATTCATAGCACTTTTTTGAAAATCGAAAATTTTCAAACCTTTATATCTCGCTTCACACTTCGTCGACCCCCAAAATTTTTTTGGAAAATTTTTTTAAATGAGTTGTTCTTTTATTTCAAATCGAAAAGTAGAACATCCGTGGATTAAAAAAATTTTTTTTGGAGGTCATCGGTTTTTTGAAAAATTCAAATATTTTCAAAACGAATTTTTTCGTTTAAATTTGGGATTTTTGTACCCAAGGACATTAGCTATCAAGTACAAGTATTTTCTATTTGTGCTCCATGCACAAAAAAAATAGTGAAAAAAATTTTGAAAAAAAATTTAATTTTCTAAAAATCTAAATTTCTAGAAAATCAGGTCACGTCACAGGCATACTCATCAATGTTTGGTGCGGGACTTGAGCGCTCTGCTGATAAACCCACTTTTTTCAAATTGCGGAAGGAATAAAAAATTAATGGCAGGTGTTTAAAGTTACACTATCTATTCGAATTTTCATGTAATTGGAGAAAAATAAACTATTTTCATGGACTCAAAGCTGTAGAGACTTTGGCTGAAATTGAACATTTGGAGATGGAAATTTGAGGAACGAAAAGAACGGACATAGTGTATGAATTCATTCAAACAAATTTTGATATACATAATAAGAGACAATCAATGAAAACAGTGAATGGACACTGTTTTTAGAAAATCCACATCAATATCAATTTCATTCAATCCCAACATTTTTCATCGTTCCTCCGCATTTTGCGAATTACATCCACAACGCTTCCAATCATCTCGTTCCATTCTTCTATCATGATATTAACTAATTTTCGATCGTTCTTCGTTCCTTTAGACTTTTCTTCAAATCTCCGTCTAAAAATGTTGCGAATCGAGGGTAGCCTCTTATCCAAATAATCAACCGCTATATTGATATTCTTCTCGAATAAGAAAAGACTGTCAAGACTTTGAATACGATCGGTCGGTTCAATTAAGTTGTAATAGTCCTCCAAACTTGATGCTGATTCCAGTTCCTGTTTAGTAGGTTTCTCATACTTAAAACGGGTCCATGGGCGAAGAGGCCCAAAATTGAGTGCCTTCCGTAACTCAGCAAGGCCAATAGTTACCACACTATATTCGAGCAGAGTACTAGAAAACGAGCGTGCGTAGGTATGTTTTATGAAGTCTCCTGATAGCAGTTCGTAGTCTCTTGAGCTGAAGCATGTTGTGGAGATTTTGGAATATTCGTCTTCAAAAGAAAAGGAGGTGGAAGATGTTGAGGTGTTGGAATTTTCTGAAAAAAACACGTTGATGGGAGAAGTTCACTGCTAATGATTAACCTGCATGCAGTCTGATGGCTAGGCAGAAATAGATGAGCAGTATAGTCGTCATGAAATAACCTGAATATATTCTGCGTTTTTCATTGGATGGAAGAGAAAAAAGTGGAAATTGAGAAAAGAACTGTGCTTGAAGAAGAACTTTCGTAGTTTGGAAAAACAATTTTAACAAAATCACGGGCTAAATTTTTAACCGAAAATCAATATTTGGCAGAATACAGTGCGCGAAACTTTTTCCCGAGTATAACTTTTCAAAAATGAAAATTTTTGCGAATCCACTGTACTTTGTATTGAAGAAAATTTGGTTTCCTCTGACGAAAAGTTTCAGCATGATACATGTTCGGTGTACTGAGATACACGTCTCAAAGTTCTGCAACAGTGGACATTTCAGATGAGTGAAAATTCGAAGATGGCAAACATGCAATTTCAGTTTTGAATAAGAAAGAATGACTAAAAATTGGTAAAAACAACAAACTGAGTATGTTTCGACTGTATGAAATTGTTGTCCGAGACAAAATATTTCTAAAAATCCACTGAAAATTCAGTTTTTAAATATAACAAAGCTGAGAAAGTGTGTTGAAAGAAAGAAAAGACAGGTGAATCACTGAATCGATTACACTTCGACCCGATTTTGTCCGGTAAGACGGTTCCGGATTTCTAAGAAGTCAAACGCTCTTCCGATACGATAATTTTTCTATACATTTCTCGACTGTGACAGAAACCTACACCGTCGGATCATTCTCGAGAAGTACATGCCGGAGTCAAGGGAGCGCGCTGGCATCACACCTCATTTTTCTTCATTTTTTCGGCAATTTTTTTTTTTTAGAAACGGGTGATGGCAGAGTCAGGCAGAGTTTCGAATTGGGAAGGAGATAGGAAGATATTAATTTCGGTAACAATTACATTCCAAACGGGGAGAATGACGGGGAAAAAGTTTGCTGGTTTACCAACGATTTAGAGAGGAAACAATTTACATATCGAAAAGCGTTGGACGGAACCATTCCATTAGTAGGAATATAACTATTCCATTAGTAGGAAGATGACAAGAAGAGGGAGAGAAAGGCATAATTTGGTTGACCTATTTCTCGCTCACAATAGACCCTATTTTACAAGTGATAGTCTTCCTCTGTCGCACTCTGAACACGCTCGAATAGAGGCAATCAAGGTTTTTCGCGAGTAGACGCGTTACGGATGCGAATCTTGTGCGGAGTCTTTACGGATCTGTAACAACGCTCCTCGCGATAGGTATTTTCCGCACGACTCGTATTTCTCATTCGCACACGGACCGTTTATAGATGTCCATTTTGCTTGCCAGTCTTATCAAGACAGTCTTATAAAGGAAGTGTGGGTGAGAAAATGAGATGCGCCAAAAATAACATCCAATTATTTAAATTCTTATTGATTCCCTGAAATGCTATAAATTAGAACACTGAAAATGAAAATTGCAGTACTCACTCACAATTCAAAAGTATTATAGTGTCTACTACTTGCAAAATTCATTTGTTTACTTTCAGAATCTGAATAAGAACAACAGATTCCACTTCCAGTCAAGGTCCCAAAAATGTCTTGACGGACACATATGTGATAGCAATTGAAAAATAAAAATCGTAACAAATGAGAAGTTGTAGGAACTTTTTCATACTAACACAATAAAACAGTGGTCTAATAACAATGATAAGCACATACCTAAAATTCAAATGTGCATACATTTCAAGGGAGCGCACTTTCTCTGTCCCTACAGGAAGATTGAGTGGGTTAAAAAAGGGTATTTGTTCTGAAATAAAGTCAGTTATTGCGTGAGGAGTACAGTTTGCACAATCCACAGGATCTGTGTCTTGGATGATTGAATCAAAATGCTTGTTGTGTTCCTGATAACCGTAGTTTAAATGAAAAATGCATTAGAAAATTTATGAAATCTAAGAAGTGATATTGAAGAAATTGAAAAGCGACGCAGGAAGTTGGGACCTTGAAAGCCTAACGTAGGATACTGGGCTGTCGGAACTAGTTTTGAGGGCGCCAAAAATGCAATCATTTCTACTACTAGAGATGCAATTTCAGATGTATTATTATTGTTCGACTCACATTTTTTGTAAAAACCTCAATTTCATAACCATTTTTGATTTTTCCCTCTAAATCGAATTATGTTAGTTTTACGAGCATGGGAGCGTGAATCGGACAGTTTCTGTATTCTTATTTTAGCTTTCAGTTTGAGCTTTGTGTCTGTATTCTCCCGGCTGTTGTTTTTTAGAAAAATATTTCGTATCTCAATATTCCGAATACATCCAGAAGGTACTGGACTTGAAGACATGGTGAGTTAACAATCGGAAATTTTTTTACTTTGAAAATTTTCAGAGCTATACTGTGTTGAAACGGAAAAGCGGATTTTCACAGACACGATTCGAATTCTTCTAATGGTCTGGAGAAGAAAAACGAAAGAATTTGGACAGTTTCACTGAGGATGAGCACAAGTTCTTGAAAACGGAACAAGTTCTATGTGAAGCATTACTCGCTGACATGCTAGCTCAGGAACAGAAACTGTTGGAAATGCTCGAAAATAAGAATGATGATGACTCAGCTCATCTGGTCGACATCAAAAGAGCAATCAAGAAGTTGAACGAACTTTTCTCTGAAGTTGCAGATGGTGAAGAAGAAGAAATCGACTACACAAAAATGAGGAGACTTATCTCGAACTACGCTGCAGATATCGAAAGAATCACTCGTTCAGCCATATGTACACATGTCTGTGTCATGGAAAGAAATACTGGATCAAAAAATAAAAAATGCTCAAGTCAAAGTGGAGATGTTCAATGTACATGAGAGAATCGAAACAATCAAACAAAGATATGAGAAACCTGACGGAATCAAGATGGAACAACTAGAATCAGTAAGATCTAACTTTCTCACTTGCTTTCTATAAACCGCCCTTTTTTAGATATGGGCTGAATGCATCAATGTGATCACGAGATTGGAGAGCATCCCTTTGAGAGGATTTCAAGTTTTCGTAGTTCAAAATGTTATCGCTTTGATAAAAAATAAAAAATTCCAATTCAAACCTATCACGTTGCCAATCCAAATTGAAGATTCAGCAGATTTAGAAAATACAACGGAGAAGAAACGAAGAAACGAAAATATACGTCAGCCTTTGAATGTAGAAAGTTCGCGAGATACTGGAAACTCCGAAGAAATTCCAATAAGTTACATTTCAACCGGAATGGTGAGCTATTTCTGTGATCTACTGTTTTGACACAGGAACACCTATGTATTATCCCGACTCGAATGGAGAGGAATAATGCTTTTTAACGCGATTTTTGATACAAGATATTGCTTTGATTCGCCTTTCATTTTGCGTGTATTCACCTGGAAAATTAGTTCGCTTAAGATTTATTGACATTTATCGAATTCCAATTAAAGAAAAGAACAGAATAAAGTTGAAAGTCCATTCACTCAACACATTCCATTATTTCTTTGCAAACGTTGTTGCTGACACTCTGTAAATGTTGAAGATATACATTATACTGGATGCAGTGAGAACAAACCGGGTCTTTGAAGATGTTGTATAATGGTCCCCATAGAGTTACTGCAACAGAAAATGATCGTGTGCAGAGATCATTCTGCTTTTTGCAAAAAAAACTGGCAGCATTCGCATTAATTTTCTGAATCGGAGATTGAACAATCTGAAAAATCAATTGATAAATAAGAAAAAGAATGACGTAGTGAGTTTGAATGCTTACTTCCAGAATATTATTCAACACTGTTGAGCACGTCGAGCAAGACCACTCTGTTGATGCGAGTTGCGTCCCATTTAACGATCTGAAATGTTCGTTAAAAAAATAATAGTGCTAGTAATGACTCACTTGTCAGGACATATCTTCAATATTTGGCTGCAGCCTACATGGCGTGGTTCATTTTCCTCATATTGTGGGAAAAATTTAGTACCAATCTGTTGCAGAGTCTGTTTCACAATGTCTTTTGTTCTTAGACATGCGTCATCAGTTTCTGGGTGCAAATGACAGGCCACATTCCACAGTAACAACTGACTCAAATGCCTGAATGTAGAAACTGTGAATATGCAACTTGAACTCATGTGAGGCAGTCAAAATACATTCCATTTGATAAGGATATAAAACTGATTTTGTGACTGAGATATTAGAAATTAACTCGAAATTTTTTAGAAATAAACTCGAAAAAGATGGAGTCAGTTTAAAAAAATGTTCACACCTAAAAACATTTGTTCATAAACGGTTTTTCTCAAACTTGAGTGTACTTCCGGAAAAGCTCTTAACGAGCCGAATTCAAAAGTCATAGTTTCTGATGGGAAAAATAACGTATATGTACTTAGATCGTCGCGAATTTCATTACCGTTTCCAAATACAAGTCAACAATGTGCAAACATCTTTAATAGGGCTTACCTCCTCTAAATGCATTCCAATCGAGAGATTCACAGAATCCATAAAAACCAGTAAAATAAATCAATAATTCGAATTTTAAAATAATCAGAAAAAAGGGTTGACAACAGCTCACATAGTCATCTTGGTAGCAAGAGTGATTGTTCCTCTTCCAGGCACCCTTTTTATACAGGAAAATGAAATTGACAGTAAATGGAATGACGTAAGAGAATTAGCCTTATTGACAGATTGAAATAGATAAGACTTGTGTCAATCTTTCAGTTTTAGCACTCGCTTCATCATGATATTTGTACATATTAGAAATTACTTATCAAAGTAGAACTGTCATTTCGTTCTAACAAATGATGTAGCGAATGCTAAAACTGAAAGATTGACACAAGTCTTATCTATTTCAATCTGTCAATAAGGCTAATTCTCTTACGTCATTCCATTTACTGTCAATTTCATTTTCCTGTATAAAAAGGGTGCCTGGAAGAGGAACAATCACTCTTGCAATGAAGTCGATCATCATTGCTTCTCTTGTCGCCTTGGTGATTGCCGCTTCCCCGGCTTCCGACCGCACTTTCTCTCCAAAGAGCGAGTACGTCCACAAATTCGACGGACTCATCCTCTCTGGACTCCCAACTACCTCCTCCGATGCCTCCCAAACTCGTATTTCCTGCCGTACTCGTATTCAAGTCATTGATGACCGTCACATTCACCTTCAATTGACTGATGTCACCTACTCTGTTTCCCACATTCCACAAACCGAGCAATGGCCAAAGATGGAGTCTTTGGAGCAACGTGAGCTTTCTGATGAGCTCAGAAAGTCTCTCGAACTCCCAATCCGTGTCCAAATGAGAAATGGTCTCATCTCTGAGATTCAATTTTCTTCTGAAGATGCCGAGTGGTCCAAGAACAGCAAGAGATCCGTTGTCAACCTCCTCTCCCTCCACAGATCTGCTCCAGTTGATGAGTTGAACCAAGAGGAGAAGGACATGGAAACTGAGATGAATTCCCGTTTCTTCAATGTTCACGAGAAGACCATGGAAGGAGACTGTGAAGTCGCTTACACCATTGTTCAAGAAGGAGAGAAAACCATCTACACCAAGTCTGTCAACTTCGACAAGTGCATCACTCGCCCAGAAACATCTTATGGATTCCGTTTTGAATCTGAGTGCAAAGAATGCGAAAAGGAGGGACAGTTCGTCAGACCACAAACCGTCTACACCTACACCTTCAAGAACGAACAATTGGAGCAATCCGAAGTCCACTCTTTCTATGCTTTGAACATTGAAAGCCAACAGCTCATGAAGTCCGAGACTCGTGCCAAGATGGTATTTGTTGAGGAAAAGGAAATCACAAAGGAGATTGAAAAGGTAAATCCTCAATAAATGTTGCTAACTAAATATTAATGTTCTAGCCAACGGGAGCAAAAGAAGACCTTGTTTACTCTACTGGAAACGAGATGCTTATTGATCAATTCTGTCAACAAGGAGACCAGGTGGAGGTGAACCCATTCAAACTTCCAACCGAGCAAAAGATGGAGCAACTCCAAGACATTTTCCGTCAAATTCAAGGACACGAGCAAAACACCCCAGAAACCGTTCACCTCATCGCCCGTGCTGTAGGTCTTCTCCGTATGTGCACCATTAATGAGCTCAAAGAAGTTCACACCACTATTTACACAAAGTCAGAGATTAAGGTACTGCTTTATCACAGTTTATGTATATAATTTAATTGCTCACAGGCTCAATCAGTTATGGAGACTTGTTTGGCTGTTGCCGGAACCAAAAACACCATCCAACATTTGATCCACCACATCCTGAAGAATACCATTTCCCCATTGAGAGCTGCTAAACTTCTCAAGTCTATTCAAGAGACCCTCTTCTCAAGTGAGCACATCGCCGATCTTCTCATCGAACTCGCCCAGTCCCCACTCGCTGAGGGATACGAGCCACTCCGTCAATCCGCCTGGCTTGCCGCCGGATCCGTTGTCCGCGGATTCGCCTCCATGACTCAAGATCTTCGATTGGCCCGTCCAGCTACCAACCAACTCAAGGAGAAGTACGTTCGCGTCTTCATGCAACAATTCCGCAGTGCCGAATCCACTTACGAGAAGGTTCTTGCTCTCAAGACTATCGGAAACGCCGGAATCGACATGTCCGTCAACGAGCTCGTCCAACTCATCCAAGACCCACGTCAACCACTTGCTATCCGCACTGAAGCCGTTGATGCCCTCCGCCTTCTCAAGGACGTTATGCCGCGCAAGATCCAGAAAGTTCTCCTTCCAGTCTACAAGAACCGTCAGAACAAGCCACAACTCCGTATTTCTGCCCTCTGGAGAATGATGGAAACTCTCCCAGAAGAGCCAGTTCTTGCTCACATCGTTTCTCAAATGGAAAAGGAATCCAATCATCACGTTGCTTCTTTCACCTACAACGTCATCCGTCAATTTGCTAGCTCCACCAACCCATGCACTCAATCATTGACCGTCCGTTGCTCCAAGATTCTTCTCTTCACCCGTTACCAACCACAAGAACAAATGGTCTCCAGCTACGCTCAACTCCCAATCTTCCGATTGGATATGCTCTCTGGAGTTCAATTCGATTTCGGTACCATTTTTGAGAAAAACTCTTACTTGCCAAAGGAAACTCATGCTTCTTTCGAATCTCTTTTTGGAGACAACTGGCACAGAAACCTCGCTCAAATCGGATTCTCCCAACAAAACTTTGAACAAATCATCCTCAAGGCCCTCGAGAGACTTTCCCTTTACGGAAACCAATCCGATGAACTCCGTTTCCGTCGTGTTCAATCCGGAATCCAGATGCTCCAAGAGATCGTCAAGAAGATGAACATTCGTCCACGTGTCCAACGTACCGATGAACAATCTGCTCACGCTGTTTTCTACCTCCGCTACAAGGAAATGGACTTTGTTGTACTACCACTTGACATGCAAACCATTGACAACCTCCTTGAGAAATACATCAGAAATGGAGAATTCGACATCAAATCCATTCTCGCCCTTTTGAACGATGACTCCAAATTCGAGATTCACCGCGCCATCTATTTCTACGAGTCTGTGCGCAGAATCCCAACCACGATCGGATTGCCACTCACCATCACCGGAAAGATGCCAACTGTTATTTCCCTCACCGGAAAGGTCTCAGTTGAAATGCAAAAACTTGGAGCTCGTATTACCCTCGATGTCGTTCCATCAATTGCTTCTACCCACATTACTGAGATGCGTTTCTGGTCCCCAAGTCTTGACCAAGGAGCCAAATCTCTTCAATCCGCCCGTGTTCACACTCCATTGAGACTTGAATTGAATGCTGAGCTCAAGAAGAACACCCTCGAGATCACCCACAAATTCGTTGTCCCAGAGAACAAGAAGGCCACTGTTGCCGTTCACACTCGTCCAGTCGCTTTTATCCGTGTGCAGAGAGATCAAGAAACTGAGTACACTGAAGCCGAGGAGAAGACTATTTATCACCCACAATACCAAATGACTTCCGAGGAGATTGATAGTGAATACGAAATTCTCGGACTCAAGATCAACGCCCAAGGAAACATTCTCTCTCAATGGTCTTTCCCAAAGGTTCTCATGACCGAGCAAGACTTCGAATACACTCTTGAGAACAAACACCGACCAGCTGAATTTGTTGCGCATTTCACTATTGGAAACTTGGAGAAGACTGATCTTTCTGAGATCAAATTCGACAAAATCTTTGAGAAAGAATTCGATATGGAGAACAATGAATCTGAGAACCGCCGTCAGTACTTCAACAAGATGATCCGTGAAATCCAATCTGAACAAGGATACAAGAACCTCATCTCTATGAAATTCGAGGCTCCACAACAAATGTACTGGAACCAGCAACTCCGCACTGTCTGCGACCAGTACATCCGCATGTGCAAGATTGAGATGGACTGCCGTCGTTCCCCAGTTGCCGAGGAGACCAAGGAATGGACTCTCCACACCGAACTTCTTGCTGTCCGACCACAAGTGCTATCTTCCTTCCGCCAACTCCGTGAACAACCACACCGTGAGGCTCAACTTGCTCTCAACGCCAAGTGGGGATCATCTAAGAAGAGCGAGATCACTGTCAATGCTCAACTTGAACAATCCAAGGAACAGAAGAAATACGTTCGCAACATGGAACGCGAGTTCAACGGAATCCCAGAATACGTACTTTTGATCAAGGCTGCCCGTCTTAACCAAATCAACGTTGTCTCCGAGTACAAGCTCACCCAAGAGGCTGAACACACCTTCTCCCGTCTCTTCGACCTCATCAAGGCTTACAACTTCTGGACTGTTTCCGAGAAGCGTGTCGAGAATAAGGAACGTCGTGCTGTTCTCCAACTTACCGTTGAGCCACTTTCCCGCCAATACATCAACATGACCATCCAAACTACACAACAACAAGTTGAACTCAAGAATGTCCGTATCCCACGTGTCTTCCTTCCAACCATCGCTCGTCATGCCATGTACCAACAAGTCTGGGAAAAGAACGGAGCTTCCTGCAAGGTTGATCAATCCGAGGTCTCCACTTTTGACAACGTCACATACAGTGCCCCACTCACTACCTGTTCCTCTCTTGTTTCCAAGGACTTCTCTGAGCAACCAACTTTCGCTGTTCTCTCCAAGAAGATGAACAAAAACAATGACGAGTGAGTTATTTTATTTCTGTTTTTTCATTCTAAAAATTATCTTTTACCAATATTTAGCTATTGGCCAAGATGTTTGGAATGCGAAACATTACTCGATGATGGGGCTGCTGTAAGTTCTGACTTCAAGTTGCACATTCACAGTTTCTACGTTTAGGTAATTCGTCCACTTGTAGAAAGTACCGCTTCTATTTGGCAATTTGGGTGTTCATTGTTCCCAAAAACTGCTTTTGAAGCCTGTGATATAACGCGAATCATTACGAGAGATACAGTGATGAATATCGTTAAAAAATTTTCCCCAGAAGATCCTGATGAGACTGCATCACGCGATGTAGGCTGTAGCCAATTTTTGAAGATCTGCCCGGACAAGTGAGTCATTACTTGCACTATTGTTATTTAAACGAACATTTCAGATTACCAAATGGGACGCAACTCGCACAAGGAGAGTGGGCTTGCTCGACGTGCTCAGAAGTGTTGAGTGCTATACTGGATGTAAGCATTTAAACTCACTACGTCTTTCTTTTTCTTATTTATCAAATGATTTTTCAGATTGTTCGAACCCCATTTCAGAAACTGAATGAGAATGCAGCCAGTTTTTTTTGCAAAAAGCAGGATGATGTCTGCGAACAATCGTTTTCTGTAGTTATATCTCTGATGGGACCACTGTACAATATCTTCGAAGACTCGGTTTGTTCTCACTACATCCAGTATTATGTATATCTTCAACATTTACAGAGTGTTATCGACACAGTTTGCGAAGAAAAGATGGGATGTGTAAAGTGAATGGACTTATAACTTTTGTCTGTTCTTTTTCTTATTTGGATATCCAGAAATATTAATAAATGTTGAGCAAATCAATGTTCCCGGTGAATACACGCAAAATGAAAGGCGAATCAAAGCAATATCTTGTATCAAAAATCTCGTTAAAAACCATTATTCCTCCCCCTTCGAGTCGGCTTAATAGGTGTTCCTGTTTCAGTTGAAACTCGATCCTATACTTTGAACGTTCGCAGATACGACTTTAATAGAAAAGCAGCTTTAGTCATTGGCACAGTTCAGGAAACACTATTTTTTAGAGATTTTTGAAAATGAGTGGCACTCTTTTCAGAGACTTTGGAAAATGAGTGGCACTCCTTTTCAGAAAAAAAAACCACTGGAATAATTAAAATCTTGCAATTCCCTCAAAAACGAAAAAAGTCCGCAACGAAAGTGTGCAAACACAATACATCACATTTGGCGCAAACTGCCACAGCATTTCTTGTTTTAAGGCATTCGTAGGCATTTTGTGACTTGTTACTCAACAAAAAATAATGGTTTGGAACAAATGAGATGTGATCAGTGATGATAGAACTTCTTAAATACGAAAACTATGAGAAATGATATCAATTAGATAGTATCAAAGAAATTTTGATTGAAAAGAATAATTGGATAATAAGAGAGAAGATAGTATCTTAACCAGTTTTGTTTTTTTTCTTAGGAAATTTTCAATTTCGGCGAAGTCTTAGATGAAAAGGTGCAATAAATCAAAACGGAAAGATTTGTTGTTTTTAGTTCAATGAAGTTGTTTAGGAGATTTTTCGCCAATTCTGCTTTCATATACATTCATGTTGGCATTTTGGAGAAGAGAAAAAGACTTGCACTTCTCAATGTCTATAGGATATACTAAATTTTTGCGATTTTAAGGATGAGCGATCAACAAAAGAGAATAATGATCTTTTGAATTATTCAAACAGGTTTGAAAAAGGGATATGTGTGTTGCTTTATACACAAAAAACAGTCTAAAGATGAGCAATTATCGATCGATCCCCCTTTTTCTGCCCAAAACTTTGACCGGCTGTAACTCGCTCAGTTTTGAGAAATTTCAAGATCCGAAAAAAAAATGTGTAGAAAAAAATCTCTATCGATCCATGTGAAATTCAATATAGCTGAAAAAATTTTCAGAAAACCGAATTTTGTGATTTTCGTGGTTTTTCGGTCCGGTTGGGATTTTTTCTATTCGCTGTCCTGGGCACTGGATCCACTGAATCGCTTTGAATTATTGACACCGATCTAAACTTTTGGAGATCTAATGGAACCAAAAAGTCCGATCAGTTTTCGAATTTAACAAATCTTTCTCAAGGTCTTAACAGGCCCAGAAAACACGTGTTGCCATAGCTGCAATTTATCAGTTTTTTGCTAGAATTGCATACTATTGACTTACCATGGCACGAGTCGTTGATGTAATGATTTGAAATCCGTCCATTTTTTCCATGCATGCTGCGATTGAATGCCACTCTTCGTAAATGCTTGTTTTTATTTCAGCATCTTTGATTTGCAGTTGAATAATTCGAAGTTGGCTCTCATTGTATGGTTTCAAGTTAACACAGTTACCATTTCGCTTGAGAAGGTTCTCCAAATAAATCCGTTTACTTTTGTATGACATCTTTCTGGTTTTGTGAATTTCTTTTTTCTTTGCAGTCATTTCTTTTCTAAATAGCTTGATATAATTTCGAAACAGTTCCGTCTTGACGAAGTACAACTTCTTGATTTCTGGTGCCACGTTCGCATCATAAATTGTTTTAAGTCCCAAAAATGCAGCTTCAAAAGCCTCATCCAACTTCTTTTCTTCGTCGCGTTGATAATACTCAAGAAGTAGTATCTTTATTCTTGCGTTTTTTGTCGTCATGTCGGTCAGCTGATTTTCCAATCTGATTCGCTCATTTAGATCTTCACCATGTTGACCATCTTCATCAAAATTGTCTTGGTAATTTATCGTCTCCAAGCAGAAATAGTTAATTTCTCTTTTAGAGAAATCCAAAAAGCGTTTCAATTCGCCATAGGACTAGAATACCGTTATATCAATTACGCAGAGGGAGAAGTAAAGCTCACCATTGATGAATAATCGGGGCGGACATCATTTGTCATTATGATTATTTACTTGTAACTGGAATATAGATGAAGCTGCTTTCGATACAGGATACACTCGATAAATGTTTTAAAGAAAGGCAATAGAAACTAGAGAAATGCGAAATCAAAATTGAAGGTGGAATGAAAAAGAAAAAAATAGAATAGGAAATAATCGAATAAGGTGAAAAAGAAGGAAGAATGCTTCTCCGACAATAAAATATGATTTGTTTTCACGGAAAACTCTCTGAGACGCAATATTTCAGGAGAAGGGAAGAACAATTTTATTCGTGTGATAAAAAAATCGCTGGGACACGATAATCATAAATCTGAAAAAAGACAAAAATATACAAATAATGAATTGGCCAGAAGCACCGATGTGACTAAAAGAAGTAATTGGATAATGTTTGTTCTTCAGTGAAACTTCAGAAAAATTTGAAGAATAAGATATTTTCAGAAAGCCTGATCAGTTTGCAATAATCTTTTCTTTGAATGCAAAACACAGTGAGAACATTTTCAGAAATAACGCTTATATATATATATATATATATATATATATCAGAGTACTGTATATAAGTAGATTTACTCAAATCAGATTCTTGCTGCTCACAGTTGATCAATGTGTAACAACAGTTTTGGTTTTTCAGCCATACAGTTTTCCCATCAATCTGGTCAAATTTCAGCGCATTCCTCAACACCACCGCTTCCCTCTGATATTGGGCCGACCGCTAAATGGCTTTTTTTCTGACTTTTGTTTCAATTTGCAGGAGCAAGACCTTGTGATTTTATTTTTCTTCAGATATCAGACGTTTTTGCTCTTCAACATTAACTTATGACCTAACAACTAGACATAGAATATATGCGCCACTTGGGTGAACACATGTCCACCAAAAGACTGCCGCTTCTCATTTTTGTATTTACGTTCTTTTTTCCTTAAATGGTTGATTGTGTTTCAGCTAGTTCGTTATGTCAAATCGCCAACGGTGTGATATTCAAAAGCTGTCTGATAAAAAAGGTAAACTCAAAGAAACTTGTTTTCAAAAAATTTCTGAAATCCGCAACAAATTTTATTGCAGATATCCCGGTTGCTTTTGTTAAAGGAATTTCACGTTCGTCCTCTCATATGATCACTTCTCCATTAGATTCAAAACGTGGTAGGTGAAAGACAGACAAACACTCTCACGGTACATTTTTCCAGATGTACCAGTAGCAATTGTACAAGGAGTTCCGCGTACACCCAATCAGGTTGCAGATGCCCCATCTACAGCCACCTACAGTAAGATATTGTTTTGAAACTTGTTTATGAGAACACCCACTTCAGGCGTTCCAGTCGCTCGCGTTACAGGAGTTCCTCGTGTTCCGATTCGCGAGACTGCATTATCCAATGGCCAGCTAGAGCATCCGACTTATCGTAAGTGCGAAACGTTTTTGGAAAAAATAAAAATTTATTTTCAGCAACGATTCGTCCCTTGATTTTTTTGAACCATGATCTTACAATTGGCTCGCGATCATACATGGACTACGGGCAGTTTCACGCACCACGAATCATCGAGCAAGGGGAATCTAGACCCTCACTGCAAGGCTGAATAATTTGATTAATAACGTAAAAATTAATATTTTCTTCGCAGATGTAAAGATTCTCTGATCCTTGAGTCTGATCTTTTAACTTCATAATCACCAATAATTTCAACCAAACAAATTTATTTACCATTCATTATTAATCATCATAAAACTCGTAAAGTTGAGATGATCTTGTTTAACTTAAAATCCAAAAATGACACAAAGATGAGAAAAAATTTAGTAGAGAGGTCCCAGCAAGTCGTTGATTTCTTGAGACTGACGAGCCTTCTTGATCAAGAGGGTAATTTCATCATAGAGAGTCTGAATGGAAACAATTAGTACAGGTTCTTATTCAAATCTGTAAAGCTACTCACCTGGAACTCTTCTCTCGTTCTTGCCTTCTCGATTCTTGCGAGATATCCGTCGATGTGAACAGTGTTGGAGTTCAATCGTTTTAGGATGACACCGCGGATGTAGTTCGAGATGTTTGGCTGCGTGACCTTTTGAGCAAGTTTCATATCGTCGAAGTACTTCTGGTAGACTTTGATGGCAGCCTGAAAAAATGCATTACATATGTTGGTAAACCCAAAGCACGTTGTAATCTAGAATTTCGGAATCTTCAAAAAATGATAGTCGATTCTGTATGTGATATTTGAGGGGAAAAGAAAACTTACGGAAACTTCTTTTTTGACAAGAGTGGCGGCATGATCAAGAGCTAGTGGTTCCTCGGTCTTGCCATCTCCATCCTCCGTTTTTGATTTTTTAGCTGCTGGCTCCTCTCCGTCAACTTCCATTGGTTCTTCAGCGCTTTCACCAGTTTCAGCCTTGGTGTTGCTGCTTTCGTCCGTTTTGTCTTCGGTAGCTGTGTCAACCTCCATTTTGGTGTTTTCCGCAGTCTTATCTTCCTCAGCTTGGTCTTTTTCCGTAGTCTTCTGTTCTTCCGAACCCTTTGCTTTTTCAGAACTCTTCACTTCTTTTGCTTCGTTGGAAGATTTTTCATCATCAGTTTTGGTTGCTTCCTCAGCCTTCGCTTGTTCTCCAGTCTTGTCTTCCTTTGGTTCTTCAGAGGTTTTTTCATCTTCATTTTCAGCATCTTTCTCGGTTTCCGCTTTTTCTAAACTCATGTCACCCACACACTTGGTTTCTTCAGCAACTTCACCAGAAACAGTATCCTTTTCTTTGATTTCTTCTTTTTCCGTCTTCTCAGCAGTCTTGCCTTCTTCTTTGCTTTCTTCAGATTCAGCTTCTCTTTCTGTACTTTTCTCAGTTTCCACTTTATCTTCGACCTCATTAGTCTTCTCTGGTTCAGTATTCTTACCAGCATCTTGAGTCTTATCCGTGATTTCACCATCAGCATTCTGGATTTCCTTTTCAACTGTTGTTTCTTCTTCACCAGGCTTTTGCCCATCCAATTTAACTTCTTTAATCTCCACATCTTCAGTCGTCTCATTTACTTTGCAATCTTCTTTTTGGCTATCGCTCACTTCTTCAGAGATTTCCATTGGCTCAACCTGATCCTTCTTTCCTATCGACATGTCTAACGCTTCCTCATTGTCTTTCTGATCGGCGACAACGTTTTCAGTGATTGGCTCCAATTGTTGACTTGGAGTCTCTTCTGAGTCATCAGTAGATGCTTTGGTTAGGTCTTCCGGACCATCAGTTTTTGGAGCAACGTCCTCAGAAGTAGGTTTTTCCAGAGAGGTGTCTTGAGGTGGAGTAGGAGAAGACATTTTACCTGAAAAGCTATTCATTAGTGGACAGAGCAAAAAATATTCATTCAAAAGCCAAAAGACGGTTTCAAAAGATGTTTTCTAATTTGATAACTCAAAACTGAATTGTATTCATTCCAGACATGAAAATAAGACAAAAGTTTGACAAACAGAAGCGAATGTGGTTATTTTCTGGCAATGAGTTGAACGTACTTCCGCTTTTCTACGGAAAAAGCGAAAGCAACTGGCAGAAAAATGAGAACACGGCGAGAAAGAAAAGGACAAGACGTCCCCGTATTGATGAGAAAAAGAGAGAAAGGAAAGAAATGCCGTCTTGCTCATGGGTGGTATAGAACCAAAAGGAAATTTCTAAGAGCGGATGAAAAGTGACAGAACGAGGGCATTGCGGATGAAGAAGTATGGAAAATAGTATGCCGGATGAGAGTAACTAGATGAGTGTACATTAGTGCGCCGTGTATGCGATCTATTGTGAGAGGAGAGAGGGGCATGTCTTTGCCCGTATCGGTTACTAGTCATGTTGCGAATGGCACTCAAAGTTGGGATTAAGAAAAGGTGTCGGAAAGTACTCATTGAATAGAGATTACAAGTCTAAGAATGGAAATATTTAGATTGAAAAGTATAATATACTTGGATAAGAAAATATGCAACAGTTCTGAAAGAAAAATTGAGAAATCTCTTCTGGTAGATGCTTCGAAAATGCAATGCTTGATGGTTCACAACACACGAAATCAATAATGGACCATTGCACTATGAAGAAATCACAATGAACAACTGGCCTGTTTGCTGAGGAGAGTGGTCAGCAAACGGCGCAGAATGTAACACATGCCATTACTCTTTCACGCCGTATAACCTTGATGAAACAATCAGAATTACACTCGGTTTATCTAACAAAACCGATGATGAAGCTAGTGTAAAACTGTTCAAACTGAGGTGGAATATGAAGGGGAACTGATAAAAAAGAGACGCAGACTCAACAGAACCAACAGCGAACGATGACTGTGTCCCACAACTCGTAGTGCAGTCAAAATCGATCGATAGGGTCGGCTCTTGTCGTCCGAGTGGGACAAATGAGGAGGGAAAGGGCCGTGTGTTCTGAAGAAGAGATGAGAGAGGAGAGGTTAGTATGTTTGGTTGTGTGTGTTGAGGGAACGAATGGTGCAAGTGCGTCTCCAGGTCGATTCGGCTATAGCAGATGTGTTTTACTGTTTTGGAAAGGCAGATGGTGAGACGTGGAATGAAGACAAGACAATAGACGATTATATCGTAAGGCCCTGTTGATCGCAGTTAATTATTGTGATGGATAGTCAATCCTCCGAACTTATTCCATGGCAAAAGGTTTTTGTAAACTTTAAAAGAATAATGAATAGATAAAAACAACACGTCTTATTCCAGTCTGAAACATATCTGATACTTTCATTTATTTTCTAAAAACACACTATTTCCACTCAGCAAAACGAATTAATCTTTCCACTGGTACCAGTGCGACCTACGATAGATCAATTCCGCCAAAGTCCAGATGAACTTACATTTTTTACACTTTCAATCAACTTTTCAAGACAGTTGGTACGAAAATCTGTAATCAGTCATATTTTTAACTATGACAAGTAACCTTCAAAGGAAACAAAAAAGATTTTTGATAATTTTGAGAAAAAAAAATGATTGGAAAAGTGCAACTTACTCTATCGAAGTGGCAATACAAAAACGATGAGCGTATCCGTGCACGTGTACTCAAATGCACTATTGAATACAACGGCTGGATATCGCTAATCGTAATCTCTGCCAAAAAATACTAGCAAATGGGAAATAAGCCAAAAAATCAGGTGGAAAAAGTACAGCGTCGCTCACTAACTTGAAAGATATGAAATGATAGAGGGTAAAGAGATGGTGGGCTGTTTTTATCACAACCAATGCCTGGTGGTGTCTGTCTCCGAGCATTGAAAGACGCAAAAGAATGATAAGAATTGCACGGCCTTTGTGGCTTTAAGATACAACAATATTACAGTTGAGAATTAAAAAGATAAACCGTGTGTGCTCTTTGGTTCTCTAGCAGGGTAATCAACTGTTGAATGTTGGAACAAAATGTGTTCAATGATTTTTTTTTTTCGTGATACTGAGATGAAAAGCTAAGTTATTAGTTTCAATTACACAATAGTAATTGAATTAACACCAATTTGGATTATTTTTAGTTGAAGTTACCTACTAATCGCAATCTAATAAATTTTGAGCAGCTAACTTCAGAACTTGTTTTGAAAACAAATGTTCCTTATGAAAGAATCTTGATCAGTTTTAGGTTCAGTATGTCTTGCGCAAATAATTCTTACATAACTTTGAGCCTCGAGTGTAGCGCAACTTTTGTCACCAATGGCATTGTAAGATAAAAGAAAAAGTAGTAAACTGCATACTGTTGTTCGGTATCAGTAATAATGTTTCGTGATAGCTGTTTGAAATCTCGATAATTCAGACAAATGCCGTTTTCAATTCTTGAAGCCGAATAACGAAGATGACGTTGTAATTTTCATACAACCTTCTGAAGCATCAATAAAAATTGTTAAGTCAGAAAACGAAAATTGGCACAGTGAAGTAGCTCCTGATTCTGAAAATCGGAATCGATAACTTTTTCTTCTACTTTCCTGAAGCATTCAGGCCAACCAAAATGGCCAGAAATATTTTGAATACTGTATTCCGATGAAAATCGCTGCTTGACAGAGAG
Source organism: Caenorhabditis latens (assembly GCA_002259235.3). NCBI lineage: Eukaryota > Metazoa > Nematoda > Chromadorea > Rhabditida > Rhabditidae > Caenorhabditis > Caenorhabditis latens. The sequence continues at coordinate 12,296,215 of CM056097.1, read as the reverse complement.
GAACTTGATTCCCAAAATAAACAGTTTCTAGATGTATTATCACACGTATCATATATGTTTTGTGGGTTGCAATATATGAACGTGAGATTTTATGAAGCGAGCCTTCCGTAAAATACGATAACATATAGAGTTGAATTTATTCAGCAGAGGTAATAATAGTAATAGTTTATTGAATCCGCAAGAGTATGTAATTGATAGGAATGCAGATATGATCGACAAGTGTATTTTTCTGCAGTATTAAAATCTATTACTTCAATATCAATTTCAGTGAATCTTTGATAATTTTTATTTCATAGGTATTGTTCTGGCACACAAATAACTGGAATAAGTACTTTTTTCTATAACTTGCCTCCATTTGAACACATTTCAATATCAAGAAATGTGTCGTCAACTGTTACAAATTGTAGAATAATTCCTAAAAAATCAAACAAACATTTCACTGTTCAGAAATCAACTTTATACCCGGGATACTAATCGAATTATTACAATCAGTTACATAATTAATGGAAATGTACAATGCCTGATATGGATGTTAATTAGGCAATTAAGATCAAAACATGAGATGCGTTTTGCTCTTTCCAGATGCAATCTTGATGGAACCACTTTTCTGCACTCCAATCTTCCTTCTGACTACGTACCACTCCACAAGAAGTGCTGTGATTACAAGAGCCAAACAAATAAGGAAAAGATTCCGTGCCCATCTGAAATGAAAACATAATTATCAACTCTCAAATTTCTTAGTGACATACGGTGGTACGGAGTGATCTCTCTGTTCCCCGTTCAGCTCATAATATTCTTTCAGTGCGTATCCGACATCATCCACAAGATCCTCAATAACTTTAGCCAACGGCCAACCTGAAACAACAAATATATTCCAGACCGACTAATTTATGCGGCTACCTTGCACCAATGCATTGTTCACTTCGCTTTGAATATTGGGTAGTAAGACTCGGAGTCGGTGAGAACCTAGAATAATTGAAGTGATCAACAAAGGCCTGTGTTTTGCTTCATCTTCAACAAGTACCTGTGTGCAGTCTCACGTAAGGAATTTTCCGAGCGTCATTCACAACTCCGTCAATAACAACGAGCTTAAAAATAGGAAGATTCCAGGAATTCAAAAGCGCTGAATTGGCAACTCACTGCTAATAAATTAGTCTTCGAGCATGACTCTGACACACCAAACCATCGCTCGTACACTTTCCACGAGTAAATCTATAAAAAAATAATCTATCAAAGTTTCAGAAATTATCTCTGTTTATATTGTTTTCCAGTTCAAAACCCCGATAAGCGGCGGAAAACATCGATGTTTCTATTTTCATTGTGATATCCAAACACCATTCAACTATATTGAACCTGCTCAACAGAAAAAGTTTCAATTGAATAGAAATATGGAATAGAAAATGATTGAGTTCCTCTTCCTGTTCCACTTTACTCCACATTTTAGACTAAACACTTTCCTAGTAAACTTTTTTCCTATTATTCATTGGACCTGACCAACCTTGAGAAACTTCCGCACATTTCCGACAATTCCAGTGATCATGTCTCCATCAATCTGGTCGCATTCATTATCGAATAGGCACGCGTACTCGGTTTTCTTCATGACTTCATTGGCTGAAGCAGGCTGCTCGAGTTGTTTAGCTGAAATTAGATTGGAAAAGTTAGCCGGGAGGTACAAACAGCTGTGTAACTGAACTGATTATAACAGCCAAAGTGGAGGAATTGCCGTTGGTGAACAATGATCTATATCTGAAAATGACAAATTGATATGACCCGAAACTGAGTTATCCAAGTATAAAACTTACTTGTTGTATGCTTTTTCGATTCCATGCACATTTGTGTAGGCGAGTTGATGATGTAGATCACAAACAAATGGTAGGCGTGGGATTGTGTAGCAAACTGATCGATGCTGCAAAAATATGATTTTGTGATATTTCTGATATTCAAATTTCTCCCACGTCATGTTTAGTTTTCACGTGTGTTTTATTTTGAGTAGCCTGAAATTGGATCAATTTTTCGCCAGCTCATATTCGTCTTTTATGTCCTCTGGCACATCCTAATTTAACCTCCCAAGACCTCAAATTTCATATGCATAACATATTCTTCTCCCCGGGTTTCGAGTACACTATAGTGACTTTTTTCTCATGCATATGTCTTTTTTAACAAGTGTTTCACGTGCCACACGCAATAGTGTTGATTTGGTGGTCCCGGTTCTTTTTTTTGCTTTTTTCTGCATCTCAAGAAGAAGGAATGGAAAATGGGAGACATCAAATAAATACATATATATCATTTTTTGTGAGTTGTGTATGTCTACATCTGTCATTGTGGTTGTGGATTGTGGTTGTGGGTCCATCGAAGGAAGGGAGATTCTTTTTCAGGAAGAACCCATATGTCTTGACTCACTCATTGAAATGCATTCATTCACTGGTTTTGTTTACAACCTATATGTTATGTTCAGGATGAACAAAAAAGAAAAAATGGAAAAGAAAAGGAATAGAAAATTGATGAATATACTGGTGAATATAAGATACACACAACTAACTTTTCCTTCCAAAACTTTTCTGCTATTTCTATTTCGTTTTTGTATTTCTTTGTCTCTTTGTGATGTTATGTGCACTGGTGATGTTTTTTCAGATCTCTAGGCTCTGCAAAAAGTGATGAGCTGCTAAAAATGAACGATCTAAAGCTTATGTGAAGCTTTTGTTTATTTAGAATAAAGCGAAGGAAAATTTGAAAACCTGATTGATCTGTTCAGAAAAAAAAGCTTGTGTGAGAATATGTTCTTTCCTTAAATTCTGTTCCAATACACTTCCTGTTGAATCTTTGCTCTATTTTTTGGATTTTCATCTCAATTGAAAACCTTCTTCCAACATTTTTGAACTTTTTTTGACACAACAAGAGTCCTTGAAAAACCTGGCAAAGAGGAAGGAAACATAAGGAGAAAGGAAGAAAGAGATTTCTTTTTGTTGTCGCCGAGGAATTTTCCACTCCTCGTTTTCAATACAATAGAAAAAAGAGTTGGAGTTTTTGGGCGAGCACAAATTGCGTTTAGGCCTCCCGACAACAATGTTGTTCACCTTAGCGGTTTCCAAAGGAGACCGCGAGAATGACTAATGTCTTCTCTTGAACCAATTTTCAGATATTTAGATTTTCAGTTCAAGAACACGGCGATTGGATCAAAAGCCCTATTTCACATCACTGTTGGGATTCCTCCTACACCTCATGCTTTCCCTAGTGCAAAAATGTTTGAAATTCGTGCTAATCCTAAAAAGAAATTTGTCATGAAATATGATGGGAGATAGTATATCTCGGACTAGATTTTTGCAAAAACAAAGAAGACAAACGATTGTCTTTCACTTGATTGGTTTCATAAGGATGGGCAAACGCTAAATATGCAAATAGAAAAAGCACGGCGTCGTCGTCTTTTTTCCACGCGGCTTTCCTTTTCTCATTCTTCTTCTTTTGTTGACTTTTTGATGGCCGTTCAACTTTTTGGCAAAGTATATAGAGCGAGAAGACATATTGGGGTCTAGAAGATGGATGGAAGACGGGAAGGTTTGAAAAATAGAGTAAAACGGTGAGTATAAAATAATTGGGTTTCTAATTGCGGGTTCAAGAACGCTTGAGTGATTTGTGAGACAAGGGGAGAAAACGAAGAAGACGTGAGGTTATCCAGAAAAACAAAGAGAATATATTATTCGACACCGCGACGTATTTTCAGAGCAAAACCCCTTTCCTAGCCAACTCCTGGACTCTTGTATTAGAAAACAAGACATTTTATACCCAGTTGCCTCAAAGAAACCAAAGAAAAAAGTGAAAAGTGAACTCACAAAACTGGGTTCGGTGATCGGAGATGGGAAGTTGCATGGAGAAAATATGGGAGGCACAGGAATCTGTCCCCCTTGGGTATAGACCGTCAGAAGGAAGATGGCGGGAAGCAGGCGCATCATATTGCCAAGTTAGGACATTGTGTCACAATAATATGCTGCCAAAAACGTCGTCGACTGATTCACCAACCGAGTTGCTCTCTCTGTGCTCCGCCGACGGTCGTGTCCGACGGGGCGCGCCAATGCGCTCCGCCCACTTTGGCGCGACGGCTGTCCGTAGGAGACATTGGGCAATAGGAAAACGGGGCTTATAGTAGTGAACACTGGACTTGAAAACATTTCCCCAAGGGGCCACACACTAAGAGAATTCACTGCAACACACACTATCTAACCTACAAACATTTGCCAACATTCACCAATTTTCATACCCTTTTGTTCTACGGGACAACTCCAGGTTGCCTAATTTAGTTTACTCCAGAGTGTCTTTCCTTTTTTAGCTTCTTTCAAACTTTGTACTTTTTTCGGTGAGTAGAAAGTAATGCACAAATTTTGAGAAGTAATGGGATTCAAATATTCATAAATATTCAGTGAGAGTTACCTAATAGGTGCATAATTCAGATTCACGTCACACAAATGGTATTCTAGAAGGAAGTGTTGAGTTTCAGTTACAATTTTATGACGAAGCAGGAAAATTCTGAAAAGGGATGAATTTCTCATGCACTTCTCCACATTTTTTTCCGTTTTTGAGTGGTCATTTCCGACATGTCGTGAGACTGAAAAAGAAGATCCGAAGTGCCCGAAATATTTACTCAAATGTCGCCGATGTGGTGCAGTTTAAATAATTCACTACTGTGTACTCAAACTTTTCCCCCATCTTTTCCACGTTTCAAAATTCTCCTGCAAACTCTTATGAATATTAAATTTATCAACTTCTATTGGGATCATCTTTCAATATTGCATTGCCTCATAAGGAAACTCACTTGGCAAAACTATACGTCATTTTATACGGAGCTTTATTTGAAACGGGGGTTGCCTAGTACTCCCTCGGGAGGTCTCAAGAAAAGAGTGCTTTCAAAAAATATTGCAATTCTTTTTCGTGAACTTTGAATAGTCAGGTCAACCACTTCAAAAAGAACGAAAGTGCTGTTGAAGGGCGTTTGTGATTAGAACCATTTGTGGTCCATGTAGGGTTTCTCATTCTCAAGTGTAATTCAATCCATCCTGGAGGTAAAGGTTCTCCATGTCATTTTAAAGCACTCTTCGTTTTCAATGTCGTGCTGCATTTACTACAAACCACAAAGCAACAACGAAATTTAAGAGGAAACGGAAATGAAATTCGTATTCAGAATGACGAAAAAACGTAAATTGTCTAGTCGGAGTGAAATAAACTAAGATTTCTCCCGATTACTTTTTGTATATTCTGTACGTTCTGTTTATTTCTTTTCTCTGGCAATCCAAGTTATCTGTGGGAGCTTTCAGTTACTTCTAGCTGCTGAGGCAATTGGAGGGAAAGAACCCAAAAAATAATTTCCGTTGAAGGGGAGAGTCTACTTCACCGAAAGAAGGGAAGCAATTTTCTTTAAGAAAGAGAAGCCACATTCACAATGAACCGAACCGTTTATTGCTTTTGTAAGTGGCAAGTGACACTAACTCAAGGATAATACATTCAAATTCTAGTGATGCTAGAATTGGAAGACAAGAAAGCAGACAGAACATGCGCTACGAAAAATGAACGACAGAAACAAGAAAGACTACAGCTATTCAGGAAAAGTGAATGGATTGGTTACGTGGGTAATCATGACGTGATTATTTTCTCGGGCGCGGACCACTTTGCCAATGATTGTTTTTGTTAAAACGGGGGAGTTTTTGTAATAGAGGTGGGTGGGGTGCTTCGAAGATTTTATTGAACATTGAGAGCTTTTCAAAATCCCACTCGGAAATCATTTAATAAATGTTTTAAAAAGTTTCTTAGAAGGGAACTTTTTAATGAAGCCCAATGTGTTCCATATTTGTGAGTCAGTATTGTCAAAACTTGTTATTGAGATTTGAGAACATGAAAATAAGTATAGAGCTCAAAGTGAGTTTTCCGGTTGAAACCACAGTTTACCAAATTCAAAGTGGGTTTTTTTGATAGCAGTTGTTCAGACGTTTGTCCGTATCTTCACTTGTGACCTACTATACTTTACCGTAATAGCCCCATCACCCAATTATGAGGTTTGTCAACTTTTACCTCTACAGTGTTTTGTAACTTCCTCTGTCGGTTTTTTGCCCATCGAATATCATTCAGAACTGCACGTCTGAAGCCTAATGATGGATGGGTGTTTATTCAGAAGTTGTAATCGTGCATAACTGGAATGTCAATGAAGATGTTCAGACATTTGTCAAAGTTTTATAATTTATTCATACATATAATTTATTTTGTTTTGTGCACAAATGCACAGTTTTTACACGTTACTGGTTAGAAACTCTGAAGGAATGTCGAGGAAAGAGATCGTTGACATCATATACAACAAGAACAATGAATGGGATACAAGAAATGCTGAACGATACAAGTAGAAGTTAGAAGAAATGAATTGATAGGTGAAAGGTATCCGTATCAGTACCTAGAGTATAATTTTGATCTGCAAAAACAATGGAAACATAGAAATCTTAAGCATCATCCTCCGATATACATCTTGAAACATGTCGATTACTGCTTGATATTACTGTATTTCTTGGTGATCCATTGGTTTCATAAATTGATGACGCCAAGTAGAAAGCGTTACAAGCAAATTGGGAGAAATACATCATTTGGGCGATTGCTGAAAAACCAAATCTTGAGGGGTTAAACTGGATTATCAATAACGTCTTGGGAAGTCATATGATTTTGACCCAGTGGCTTTCCTAGTCAGACAACATGCCGAGTCTTTGTGAAAAATAGGGAAAAAGGGATTATGTAGAAAAATGGGTTCGGTGAGAGAAGTTTCAAAATTGAGTTTTCGGGAAAGAATCGAAAATTCTGCTTCTTTTTCTGGTTCTTCTTTTTTGGGGAACCCGGAAATGTGTTGTGAAGCACGACGAATAACACACAAAACTCACGTTCTAACACATGAAAAATTTCATGGTCCATTGTTCGTTCGTCGTATGAAGCCAGGGCTCGGAAAATGTGTGTAGGGAGATTCAGAAGCAGATTGACAACAGAAATTACAATTGAACGCATAACCATCGCTGTTTTCTTTTTTGGATTTCCATAGTGTACCCGTTTCACACTCTGTAACAGATTATTGAGTAAATAGAAATCAATTAGTTACCACTTGCTTAAAAATAATTCATTCAATCTACTTACCGGGGTGTTAGCAGTGATTGATATGGCAAGAGCAACATGAGCTTTGTTATCTAAAGCTTCCATTTCTGCTGAATGAGACAATCTAAAGAAAAATACTGATTCGGACCGAGAACAGATTATGTTACCGTTTGGTAGTAGTTGTAGGACCACTGATTGCAAATCTCCTGTCTATTGTAACTCGATCAAACTCTTCCATTGAAAATGGAGAATAGCAGTGTATCAGTACGAGAAAATCCAAAGTTATCCTTAGCAACGAAGGTACAGCGTAAAACAGGAATATATCAACAAGATGGATGTGCTGAAAAAAACCAAAACTTTGGAAAAAACTCAGCATGAATCGTTTGAAGTAATAACCAACCAGTATAAAAACTAGTTTTACTTACCTTCCATGCGCTTTGATCAAATATTTCATATTCTCCACACATTTTTTCATTTGTTCTATAAGTGACGATGGCTAATGTATAAATTTGTGTTGTACCCACAGCACCAGCCAGAATTCTGAAGGGTCAAATAGTAATTATTTCTGTACCAAAAAGTGAATTTACTTGAGCGCATTTCTTGGTTGCCGCCAAATTGTTCGATACTTGAAAGGGTGGAACACTGCTATATATCGTAATACCGATAGAAAGAACCAACACCAAACAGAGAAAGCGGATGTGGAGTGAATCAAGTAAATTCCAAACTAAAATATAATAATGATGTGACTGATAATTTTAAATTGAGTTACTTTGCATATCGTACTAAGCACCACCACTGGAACTTCTCCTTTTGGTGTAACGTGGAAAATGGCTTGCATTAGGAGAGCACATAACGTGATGGAGTCACCAATCTGGAAAATGATATTAGTTCTTGAGATAGTGGATGAACGGTGAACACTGATTTTTAGTCACTTTATTACTTGCAGTTTTCTGCCTGTGGTATTGTTCATTTCCTGTTTTGCACGACAACATTCAGTGAATCCAAAAATAATTCTAGTATTTGTTCTTTCTAGATGTGATTTTCAATCATTTCTCGATTCTCACGTTCCCAACACGGAGTCTTTGTCGCAGTCTCACACTTTCTTCATTCTTTCTTCGGCTACCATAATTACACATTGCTCACCACTACACTTTGCTCGAGTTTGAAGAAATATTTTCATAATTTTTTGTTTTTCACTTTTGTGTCTTAGTCTTCACACTAACTCACCGACATGGCAGCTAGTGGTAATCCTGACGAGGTTTCGAAGCGGACGACGCTTTTTCTGGAAAAATGGGGAACGAATAACAAACATCAAAAATCATAGACAAACAGATTTAAAATAAAATAAGAAATGTGGAAAACTGCCCCCGTGATGATAACTTGCAAACAATAAAACTACTCACCTTGCTAATCGTATTAGCTTCCGTAAAACGTATGTGTTGAGAATGACTCCAGCAATTGGTACAGTAAATAGCATAACCATATATGCACTTGCTATAAATGCCATCCTGGTTCAATAGTGCTATAGCATCAATTGGAAACAAAAAAATTGAAGTGATGTTGGCTGGAATGAAATCGAGTTTGTTACAATTTCCGTTTGAACTTGGATGAACGTCAAGAGAAAAGAGGTCAGAGAATATATGTGGAGAACAGACTTTCGAAGAATCTAAGAACAATTTTCATATGAAAGTTCCAATTTAGTATTTTCAAACTACTATTATGTTATCCAGAACAAAAAATGAACAAGTATATCTTTGTAATTGAAAAATTTAGAGTAAAAATATTTTGCATTCAAATAGCTCTAACAAGTGAACATGATTATTTCTATTCAGCAGAAACATTTTTCCTCGAAACATAAAATATGATTTCTCTTTCATCCAGACAGCAAACAAGGATTCATAAACAAATTAATTGTTTCAAATTTTATCAAATTGTTTAGGATAACTATACAATTTCCTGTTCGGAAATTATGGGTTTTGACTTGAAAGGTGTTTTTGAAATGAAATAACTTGTGACTTTGCAGTTCGACAATATTTTGATAGTGATCAATTTAAATCTCAAAGTAACACTAACTATGAAATCAAACCACGAGAGGTGCGGAGTGCAATCAAACAAAACGATTTTCAAAACTGTTCTCAGAGTTAGAAAAATGACTGGTTCATGAAAATGACCACGTGATAGAAACCACCAATGATGGAAGTTAAAGAAGGTGAATACAGAAGCAAAAATGAAAGAAAACAAGGATTTTCATATTCTCACGTCAGAGAAATCCGTGCAAAGTTGATTCAGCCGACGCATGAACCCCTATTCCGCCTCATTTAATGAAATTTGTCTATATCAAAATTCGAATCATCTGGTATTGTGCCGTCAGGACGGTTGGGTGATAATCGTTTGATATCAGATTGACCAAACCTTTCCACGCGCAAGAAATTCGTTCTGAGATGTGTTCAAGTCTCAAGTGTTTTTAGTGACGACAAATAAAAAGGCACGTTGCTAAAAATACTGGAAAAATAAGAGAGCACATGTTTTCGTTCAAAATCGCTAAGACTATTTTTCTCTCAACCTCCGCTTTTTTCATTGATACAGAAACTTATATTGATAAATGAGGAGCCAAAAACAGGGGTGCCTTCGCGTGCAATTTTTTCTAGCTCTCCAAATTATTCTCATTAATCAGAGAAGATACGTGAATCACTCATCGGACAACTCTTCTTGGTACACATTTCCTTATCGAGACTGAATGCAAAATGAATTATGTAAAAAAAAAAAGTGTCGAGAACTAGTAAATGTCCACAAGTGAGGACACAATCTATTAAAGAAGACCTCCTTTCATTGATACGTATCTGAAAAGAGTTTTTCGATATGGGAAAATTATAAAACAGATTTCTAAAACAGAAACACGTAATCATATAAAAATAGGCAATAGGTTTGCAAAAAGAGACTAAAAAAATTGAACGATTAAATGGTAACCAATTGTGTTGAATTTTAACTATTGCCACAAGATGACCGATTTCTAGGAGATCGGAAGATAAGAGCTGATCAGAACATTATACTTCTAATCAAATATAACAGAATACCCCAAATAGCTGTTACATTTCGAAGAATCGTGATGATGGCATAGATAGTATGTAGATTTGTGCACGAATATTCATTAGGAAGGAGGGACATCGGAAATGCGCATACCAAACATTTCTCACATCTCTCGTACTCCAAGAAACTCATCCAGACATTTACAGTAAACTAGGCGACTGAGAACGGGTTGTTTCTGAAGTTCATATTGGAAATGGAAAGATATCAAATGGCAAAGAAGGTTTCGTGACATCACGTCTTCTGCCTTTTTGGAGGATAGCGACCGATCGTTGGTCCTGAACGAAACTGCAAAGTATTTGCATATAAAATGTCTTATTAAAGTAAGAATTCCCTCTGATACATTTGTGAAAGTGTTCGTCATTTTTGAAAAAAAAAACGAAAAGAAAAAAATGTAGAATTTCTAAATTCGACAAGGTCTGGTTGAAGTAAATGTGACCTGAAGTTCAACTTCTTCGTTTTCTTGCTTCCATCCCACACTCAAGTCACAACGTTTTCAAATATTCATCCTCGCTTAGCAATTTCACGTGGGATGATTTTCGAAAAACGCAAAACTATTCTATATTCCAACCTACTTTTGGAGTGTTGCAAAACATCACAATTATCTTCAGATAAAAATAATTAAAAAAACCAAAATTGACGATATACAAAGAGTGGGTGTGTAGATATATAGAATGAGAAGAAGTTCGAGACACGCACTCCTCAACTAATTAGAATGGAAAGAGAAAGATATGGAAGTAAGGGCCGATGGAAGATGTAGCATTTGATGAAGGTTCCGGGTTTTTTTTGGGGGGCACAAAATGCATGCAAATACGAAAACTTAAATCAAGAATAGAGGCAACGCTCTGAAAAAAAAGAGAATAAAACATTATCCAAAGTTTTTTTGTCGAAAAAAATTCAATTTGATATTTGGTGAATTGTTTGATATATCCCGTTCATTTCCGATAAACCAAATAAGTTCAGTAGAAATTTCAGATTTTTAGAACTTTGATGGTTGTTCACTGGAACCTTAGTCAAAACAATAGATGTCTAAACTGACGTTTGGGTTTGGCTCAAACTGAAAAACGAAATATTGTTGGAACCAAACAATAGTTGTGTTGTGAAAAGTGAAATGCTTGAGGCTTGAAATGGGCTGTTCTGAAATGCAAAAATGGGAGAGGGAGTTACGAAAAGGTCGATATAAGTAAAATTGATTTCATAAAGAAAAAGAAAGGCAGAGCTTACAGCTTTTCAATTCTGCAAATGGTTTAGTTTTAGGAGATAAACAACTTTTAGACTAATTTCCTTTCAACACGGACCCATTTCACATTTCTCAGTAACAATCGGAAACAACATCCAAAAATACTTTGGCAATGAAATTGTTCTCGGAAAACATGCAGAATGAGTGAAAATGGGAAATATACGTAAAAACGTTCCGATTCTTGAAATGATTGACAAGAGCTCACATCGACAGAGGCAATTCAAACTTGTTTGAAGCACTCAAAAATCTTCTGTTTTTCTCAAGCGGCTTCTATTTTGAACAAGAATCTGGGCTGTGTCGGACTAAAGAAGCGACGCCTTGAATTTCCGAAATTTCTCACGCTCATTCGAACGTTCTAATTCAATTGAAACAAGGAGTGGACTTCCTCGGTCTGGCAAATAAATTACACCCACTTCATTTTTTGGTCTAACTGACAAGGAGGCCCAACTTTCCGACCAACTTTGTAGCAGGAGGGTGTAAAAAGATACTTTCTGGCACGAGGGATGGATGAAAGGTTAGGAATGCATCTGACGCATTATTCAGAATGTTGACCTAACATGATTGAAAACTAGAATGAATATTGAATATGTTTCGACAACTAACAAAAGACTAGACAGATAACAAAAAAAGGCGGAATGTTGCGTTTTAATGGAACCTCGCCCTGAAATGGAATTGATAGAGGTAGGAGTGAAGGTGGATGGATGGACAATGATGGGGGGAAGTCTATCTCTTTTTTTGTCGTGAAATATATATGTATGTCGGTTGAGCAACAATTTTAACAACTGCGACAGCGGTGTCGGCTGGAGTAAAATTTGAATTTATTTCCTCTTTTATGTTAAAAATAGAGATACTCCTATTTTTCCTTGAGCACTCCAGGAAGAAACACTTGGGCAATAACTTGTTTTGTTGAGTAGGCAAAAGGAATAAAATGAGCTAGATTAGCCAAGTTTAAGATGTGCTTTCTTATGAAACAAATTTTGCACGATCAGATCAACCAGATTTCCTACTTGAGCTCTGAAAATGTTTTTACCGAATAGATGTAGAAAACATCGAAAAACGAAAATTGTGGGAAAGCACAAACAAATACATTTTGGCTTTTGGAACAATGAAAAATAAAGATGAAGGCGTAGGAGAAAAATTGAGACGCGAATTCTAATGAATGCCTTCATTTCTTGGATGGAGGCTAGAATTGTCAAATCCAAGAATCAGTCATTTCTTGACCTCTGTCCCCTCAACACTTCCTATCAGAATTCGTTTATTTGCGTTCCCGTAAAAAAAGTCAAACTCAGTAAACTAAGAATGATTATATATTCTGAAGGTGCTACTATGTGACACCATTTTTAAAAGGAGAATGCACAAAAGTTGTGTAAGCAAGAAAAACGTGAGGACAACAAACAATGGAGAAAAACGTTTGTTTCAAAAATCACTTGAACGTGTTATCATTAAACATTCAGGCATTTGAAAGAAGAAGGTAAGACAAGATTGGAGGCTAAACGTAAGATCATGTGCACGGAAGAAAATGAAATATTCAGCACAAAAATTCTCTATGAATTGGAATTTTGTATTGAAGAAAATGTATTCTGACAATTGCTGAGAAGAACTCTAATTTTTCAAAATTTCAGAAAAAAGCGAAAGAGGAACTGAAAAATACAAGAGTGACTAGAAAAATGCGTACTCCTCAAGTAATTATTATTAGATAATAGGAAAAAAGGAATGCACTTCATATTTTTGTAGAAAGCAATTTTCAAAGGTCTCTTATCCATCCAGAACATTCTTCAAAAAATTGTTTACTGGCAAGCTGGATATGAATAGATAAGATTTTTAAAACGGGTCTATTAAAGTTTGAATAGAATCTCAGACAATCAGATATCATTAATACTGAAAAAGAACACGTAACCTTTTCCAGTCAGTTGAAATAAATTAGAACTATGACATAGAAATTATTTACCAAGGTAGGCTGGAAAAATCCTCTGTATTTTAATTTCAGGGAGAAAAGCAATTATCACATATTCTGGAAAAACAAGTAAAAACTCCAGACGTATCGGAAAACCTGAACAGAAATGGTTTTGACTACGTCATCCCTGAGTGTTCAAAAACTTAACAATAGTTCATTGGGATAAAAAAAATAAAACAATAAAATACCAATAAGAGATGCAACGATGCTTGACAAAATGTCCCTATTCTCCTATTTTCTTCCTTCCTCTGCAAAAAAAACAAAAACGTTAAAAAGGAATTGACCGGTGTGTGCAGAGCTCACTTGAGGTCACGACAACTATTGGAAATGAGAAACGATGCGGAGGGTGTAGCGGTAGGGATTAGGCTGGAAATAATTGGTTTTCAGATGGAAATAGAAATAGCAGAAAGAGGTGACAGATTCATTACGAATGTGCTGGAAGAAGCTGATAGGATTTGAGAACAAAGAATTTTTTTGTGTGGTACAAAATGGAAACAAGAAAATGAAAGGGAGGACAATAGTGAAAGCAGTAATGAAAATGGCATCATGACTATAAATACAAATCTGAGGTTATTTGTATCATTACGAATTCCGATCAGCTTTTGATATCTTGAAATATTCATAGTTTTTATAAAACTGATACTTTTTTAAACGACCATGAACCAATAAGACCAGTTGAGCTCACAGATTTTTAATCCGGAGATATTTTCATTTTTTGAGTTTCATGTCTAGGTAACACGTCTACATCATTGAATTTTCACCTGGGCTTTAGAGTTCTGGAGTTCTACAAATGACGACTCAATCTAATGCTAACCTCTCATTTTCTAGAAAAAGGAAAAGGATGAATCACTAACTAGAAAAAAAGAGATGTAGAATGAAGTCGTCTGCTCCTTGTTTCGGTTTCCTTCCTTTTTCCAAACTCCTCGAAAATTAGCTTGATTAGGTTCAAATTGAGTGTACGTGATAATACGATGGCACACCCTCACACTACTCGCATGATTCGGTTCTTTCATTATCCGAGAAAACGTGGAAAATGTTTGGGAATCAAGGGTGGAGAGCACGTCATCTTGAGTTGACAACAATGATATTTAGAAGAAGAAGAAGAATGAATGTTAGGTTCAGGGGTCAATGATCGCGCCAAGCCAAAAGGCGCTAATGAAAACGCTTTGAGGAATATATGGAAAAGTTGAAAATGTCACAAGACGCAACATGTCAAACATTGAGAAGACGATGGAGTTGGATATTGTTTTGTCTTTTTATAGCTATCAAATTGAATGCTCACTGCTGAATGAGCAACTACAATTATTGAGAGTTCATCGTCAATTCAAAAAATTGTTTTGACTTATATTTTTGATTTGATTCAGAGAAATTCGAGTTGAAAGTTTATTCGAAGTGTTTAATGTACAAATTCAAATGTTCACAAATATCGAAAGCCATGAAGAAGTTTAAAACCAGACCCTATAAATCTATTGCACACTACATTTTGAAAACAGGAGGCAAGAAAAATACTGTTAAGCTCACAAATCAAAGCACCCAGCTTCAAAAAAAGGCAACAATTTAATTCTCATTTATTCTCGGTGGAGGCGGTCTTGAGACGTCCCGTCGATGAATTTCTCGGTTCAAAATATTTCGCTTCTTTTCATATCTGAAAACATCAGCGATCATATCACGTTTTTCTCGCTCCCTTTTCACTCACTTTTTGACAATATCGAACACTTCCTGTTTGTAAAGCTTCATCATAAGATGCTCGTACTCCGTCAGTTGCTCGAAATTGAAGAGATCCCACTGCAATGAATTTTTTATTTCTGTTTTTATATCCTGTCATCCGTTTATACCTCCAGCAGGTGGTCCAGAGATGAATCTGATTGAGCATACATCAGTAACCAAGGTGGGAGTTCCTTTTCTTCGATGATATGAAGATTTGCATTCAAGTCAACAGTCGATCGGCTGGCCACATTTACAGATTCCGTTCGGAAGATTGGGTTCGAAATCCCAGGATGTTCGTATTGTGTTCTCTTCATCTCTTCGCTTTAACATTTCATTTTTTGTTATGAAAACATTACAATCTGGCTCACTTATAGTAAAAAACACCCTTCTGCGGATCAAAAATCTTTTTCCAACCAGGTTTCAGACTCTCATGAACCAACGGATGCACCCAATGAGTTCTTCGGTTCGCATGATCCACGTAATATGGCTGGTTCTCTGTTGTGAATTCAACTGCCCAGTTTTCCGGTAGTGGTAGATCACTTGTGCAATCTGAAATAAAATTGGGAAATAGCTGAGAAACGAGAAAAATATTACTTACCACAAGAAGATCGGTACTGTTGAATTGTCATCAAATGTTCACTCGGAAGCGTTTGAAGAGATTGGAATCTTGGAGGCTGTGGGGATGTGAGCCCTTTCTCACTATAAATAAAGAACTTTAAATAAGTTTAAAACGAACAAAATGTCGCATGTCCTTAATGTGACGTCATATCTTAAACTCAATGAAATGTTTTCAAGATTAGTGTTCATGTTTGAAATATTCTGCTACAGTCAAAGGTACGTGGTCTATCAAACTTTATAAGCGGAATAATAATATACTTACCCAACACTAAGCTCCCGCATTCCTTGTTCTACATTACCAATCGAGTGTGATGCAGTTAGTGACTTTCTTGGCACGTATCGCAGTGCTCCTCTGAAAAACGCAAACATTATCATAAATATCAACAAGTTATCACCGTCGTTTCATCGAAAACCGATTAAACGGTACAACACGGCAATCTAAAGTAAAGTTGACAGTGGCGTCCTCCATGGTTCTTGTTCTTTCTTGAAAATGACAACGTTGCAAAGTTTTTCGGTTTGTTTCCAGAAAAAAAACAGGGGAATACGAAACAAAAGTGTTTGTCACGATATTTTTCAGAAGGTTTTTGAATATATTGGGATTGTACGAAGAGAATTTGAATTCTATTATAGTTTTCTAGCGGAGAATTCAAAAATGGTAATATTGGTGTATTTCGAAGAGTACTTACCGATTGAAACTTCTGGAAGAGAGAACGTTGTTGTTTCGGACACCAAATGAAGTTGACGGCTCTTCTGATGGTTCCGTGTATACATCATTTTCACTGTAACAAAAACACGTAATGAGCCCATTTTGAGACTGACTCGTTATCAACACTACAGTAGCTTCAACCGTGGAATTGGTTGTGAAAGTGTGATAAACTATCTGTTATATTTAAACTTTGCTGATTTATCGGCGCCATACTCTGTACTATCACCTGTGATCTCTTGAAATTCGAATAAAAATTCGAGAGAGTCGGGTGTAATGGCTAATGTTGTTTCAAAACCGAAAATGTTTCAAAAATCGAACAAAATGTTGGATTGTGATTCATGCTTGAAGAATATGTACTTTAAAAACAAAATGACGCATTTCGTACTATTGGTTCCTCTCAAATGTTTTCTCACAGTTTTTTAGCTTTTAAAAGAAAAAAAAAACCAAACCTTGCAGTAGATCTGGAATGCAGTCGTTCGAACTCAATTTCTTTCAGGTCATTGATATCGAATGAATCTTCCTGGTCCTGCTGCTCGAGATCATCAAGATCAGTTTCTTCAACACTTGGGTTTTCCGAATGAAACATCTCAAATTCTGACGGTGGTGTACTTGATGGAGGTGGAGGGACCGATGACAAAATTAATGTAGAGGCAGCAATTGGATTCCTTCTTGTCCTACTTACGGCAGTGGCTGGAAAACAAAATTCTTAGAAAAGATAATTTGATTTGTAAATAATACCTGCTAATGACGGCACAGTTGGTGGACTTTCCCGTTTCACGTATTTACCCTGAGTTCCTTCAACTGATGTTACTGGTTTTCTTCGGGTGAAGAGCATACTGAAATGAAACAAATTTATAAGAACATAGGAAGACTTATTGAAAACAAAAAAAACGGAATCTAAGTCTAAATAGAAATTGATTCAAATCTAGTTGAAAAGTGAGGTCACGTCTTCGCTCATAGATTTATGCATAATGAATTTTGAAGTGGGTAGATGCGCAGAGATAAAGATTTCATCAGGTTTTTTTCTCAACTGAATTCAATAAAAACGACTTTCTCAATTGAGACCGAACCGGAAAATGTTTGTTGTTACACCTATCAAGATTATCTGAAAATGACGATACTTTTAACAGTTCCGAGGTGATAAAACATGAAAAGACGGGCGTTTTTTTAACGACTCTTGTGACCCAAATGAAGACATAAAAAACGATACGAGTTTCAGTGCAACACCAATCAAACATTGTTGCCATTTCAACCAAAATGTGCGGTTGGCAGAGAAAGACAAGAATGTGACTAATCGGCAAACATTATAATAAGTTTTTGAAGCGAAGAGAAAGAACCCAACGGAGAATGTAACAAACTAAAGTATCTTTTGCCCTGTGATTTCAGGAAAAGTCTCTGTTGAAGAAAAGCTCGATCGGCCAGTTGATGAGGAAAAACCCGCGAGTGACACGGCAAAAATAGTGGAGTGATTCCGGAGAGTCAAAACAGCAACATGTGTTACTACCCAACGACGTATTTCACTGTGCGTATGTGAGTGTGTCTGTGTGTGTGCCGGTGTCAACCAACTCGGCGTTCTAAGACGTGATGAGAACCGAACAAGAGCGACATAGGTGATGGAGTAAATAGATTGGAGTCGCAGAGGCGATGAAGAGTAGTACAGTACGTCTAAGTCTCTCCAGGCCGTTCACTCTCTCATTTATTCAAAGACTACCATAATCTAACAAGGACTGCCTGCCTATGCATAGAAGGATTGACGATAAAAAGAGGAAATGCGTTGGAATGCGCAGAATTGGAAGGAAATGGGGAGGAAAAGGCGGAGGTGGTATGTGATGTGATGTTTTATTTACATGTTATGCAAAAACAATCAACGCAAACTAATTAGAGAAGTGGAACAATGTATGGGAGGCGGGAGCGAAGAAATAGGCAACTTTTTATTCAACAAACAATATGTACAACATGCTTTTGTGTACAGTGATGCATTTTGTTCTGACATGTGTAGTTGTGTTTTGGTGAGCTAAGCGTTACTGACGTGATTTTTTTTGCCTTTGAGAACGAATATTTGCGCAGTGCAAGTTTTATGAAAGAACTAGACGTTAACTACATTGGAGTTGGTAAAGAACCGAACGAACATTGCCTATGACAGAAATTGATCTGCCATTGGGGTTGGTAACTTTAATTCATCATAAATTAAATGAGTCATTGTTCTCAATAACAAAATGCACTGTTTCCAAGCTGTTGTACAAATATTCAAATATTCTAATCGCAATGATGATTAGAAAGTTTTCCATTCGAACAAATATGCTCGAATGTTTTAGTCATGCAATAAGCTACAGAACAGAAACAGTCAAAACCATCGTTAAATTTAAGAATTTCTTGAAAATTATTCTATCGAGTGAAGCTGAACTAAAGTGAAATGATCGTATTCTCATTTTGTCAAGAAGTGTTATTCAAACAATTTACTATCATTCACTTGGGTACAGAACAGTAAGAGATAGTAGACATTGTTTTCTTAATCTCTGAGACCAACCCGAAAGAAAAGGATGTGCGAGATAAACACCGTTTACAATATAAAATTCTCATTTTCTCTCTATCTCATCTATCGCCTGACACTATTTTGGTCTATTCGATGAATTTGCATACAATAGGAGAAAGATTCGAGAAGTACGCATGAAGGTGTGGGAGAGAAAAACATGACGAACACCATCAAGAAGATCCAATCTTAATGTTTCTATCCACATCCGCCCTCGAAACTGTCCGAGTAGTGGGCAATTTGTTGCAAATTTATCGGGAACACCAACAAAAAGAGATTGGTTTCTGATGACGAAGGAAGTAGTGGGAGGATTTTGAATTGTCCGAAACGGATTGTCGCAATTACAATACAAAAGAGGATATAAAATAGATTTATGCAAGTTAGTGTTTGAGAAATACTAAAAACAAAACACGCTTATTTTTACTTTGTCTGGAGAATGATATTCGACTGTACTGAAAAAATTTTCTTTTGACGAGTGTTAAATTATTATGTATCTTTTCAGAATACCAAATAATTTGCACGTAAGATTTAAAATATTGATAATTGTTTAATTATTATTTTCATGAAACTAAATTTTATCTGCTTGAACTTCAATAAAGGTACTTACCATCTAAGCTTGTGTCATATTTCAGCTATGCCTCAGTTGGACGTCAATATCTGTGTTATATTAGAAATGGCAATTTTGTGACAAATCGTCTGCAGACTACATACGGTTTCGCCGTAAAACATGAATTCGTCACTATCCCTTTGTTTTCAACCTTGACCAAGTTTAACATGCGTTAATCTTTATTGAAAGCTGATTATTCTGCCTTGTTCCGTATGTTTTGTTCAATGAGTCAGACATTTCTTGTTGATTCGACCTTTCTGAACCGTCCGGAATAAGAAGAGCTCATTTTGTACTTCCGGCCATCTTTGTTGAGGTATTGTGTATTTACTGTCTGCACAGTTCAAGTTTGTGTCTCCTAGTCGGCTCACTGTGTGCAATGTCCTCCAGGAGGGTCAGATCTATTTTGGGATTGACCTGGTTATTTGTGGGCGTGTCCCGTAATTTGTCACACCAAACAAGCCTGAACGTAAATGTGCACGTCCAGGCGAACCTCTTGCAGCAAGTTGACCCACTCGTTCTGTTTGTGTATTGGGGGCAATGGTATCAATCGAAAACGAAAAGAATGAAGCGTGCGCAAGTCAAGAGACATCGTTAACCGTTCGGCATTCCCTTATTTGCACTCGTTCCCAAAAATTGTGTTTCATCATTTTCGTCACAACTTGACTGGATATTTTCAATTGTGTTATTTTGAATTGCACTTTTAAAAGCACAAATCCAATATTTTTGTTTATTTTCGTTTTCAAAGTTTTGCTCCAGTTTTTCGGAATCTCAATTTTTTTTTCGAAAAATTCTTGAGTCCACATAAATCACCTCTCCGTTGCTTTAGAATAGAACTTTCTTGTAAATCAAAACAACAAAAGAGACACTGTAACCCACGCCTAATAACACCTTCCACTTGTTCATTTCCTGAAAGAAATGTATTTTCTGACAAAAGAATACATATCACACCCCACAAAAGTTCACAACCACTCTAGAAGTTGTCTTCTTTTCCTATTCCCCTGTTTCTCTTCAACTTTTCACATTTCCCGAAACCCATGTACATGTGAAATGCTGTCTTTGGACTCCTCAAGAGGATGAGTCTTGATTTTTGAGTTTTCGTGTCAGAGCGTGCCTTTAAAAGTTCGTGTGCTCTGGACTCTAAGGTCAGGCACTTCTTCTCTGGTCCGAGTGAGAAATGTTTATATATTTTAGTATCCTCTCTGAATTGTTGATATTTTCTATCAACAGAAAAAAGAATGAATTATTCGATTCATTCTCTTCTTTCACCTCTAACTCTTCACGTCTACAGCTAACCTCATTGGTTTTCTATTTCTATTTTCTTCTCATTTTTCTTCATTCTGAGCCAGCTCAAATTAATTGGATTGTTTGCCAATTGAAAGGTTTAGAGGGTTTCTATTCCGGCAAAATAATCAATTCCGGTTCTTGACCGATTTGACATCCCGACTGCCCTCCTCCTTCTTCCTTTTCCTTTTTTCCCGCAAATATCGAATGCATACAAATTGTTATGGGATATGTTATGAAAGTCGCAAGTTTTTTTTGAGTTCTTAGTGCCGTCATGCCCTTTTTCTCACTTTTCAACAACCTCCTTTTCTTTCTCCTCATTTCTCTTTTAATCCTGTCTTTCTCAGTGGTTTTCCTTCCGTTTTTTGCATTTATTTCTCAGTCGAGAAAATGGAAAGGAAACATAACGTGTTGTTACAGTTTGATCTTCTGTGTCAATTGCTTTGATCGTTCTATGACCCTCATATCTCTTTTCAAGATGCAATTCTTTTTTTGTCAGATGACGAAGATGAACCTGACGTTGTAAAGTTCAACGATATTCTATCACTCCTCCTGTTACTTATTATTCCCACTGATACGCCTTTTTATGTATGGTCGAAAGAAAACGTCTGTCCTTCTCAGTTATATTTCTTCAACACTATGAAAACATAATCGATGTGTGTGATGGTTAAAGTTTTTAACTTCATAATTATATTA
This sequence comes from Caenorhabditis latens, assembly GCA_002259235.3. Taxonomy (NCBI): domain Eukaryota; kingdom Metazoa; phylum Nematoda; class Chromadorea; order Rhabditida; family Rhabditidae; genus Caenorhabditis; species Caenorhabditis latens. Next base: position 12,274,685 of record CM056097.1, on the reverse strand, counting down.
TTATCTTTCTGAATAAGGCATACTTGGATTCAAATTGTTTGAATGACCTGTTATCAGTGAAACTTCTTTAGTTCTCTATCTCTTTCATTCTTATCCCTTTTCTGACTAGTTCCACCTTCAATGTATTCACTGATCCGTTTCACTTTTTCCTATTCCATTTCACAGTTCTTTCTTCATTCTCTTCATCTATCCTATCCACTTGTGTTTTTGTTTGCACTGTTCCAGTTGTCCAACCATGTTTGTTAACAAAGTGCCTGCTGTTGGTGCCCCGTTAAATTCAAATATATTCAAATCAGCCTTTTTTGCTGCTTCCCGCCTTGCCCTTACATATAAATGTGACGTAAAAGTAAATCTAAGTACCAACAATCACGTTGGCAGACAAACGGAATCTCTGATCGCTTGTTAAAAAAGAAAACAACGTGTTTTGTTATTTTGTGTACTTGAATTCCAGCATCTTTGTTTTTATCTCAAGGGGAACACTTCCGGCGAACCCTCACCTCCGTGTCAAATGACTTCATTTTATCTTTTTTTTTCCTCTTGATGTTATTTTCAGATGTTCCTGCTTCTTCTTTTAACAACACCCGTGTGGGCGGATATAGCCACATACGGATATCATCCGAAAGGCGCGAATCCAACATTGTACTCTCCTGAAGACAGGTACATAGATGTCTAATTTAGAACATTCTAAAATGAAAAATGTTTCAGTGTTCTTCAACTCGATGAGGTTACATTCAATGACACAATTTTTGGATCTCAATCCGGGGATGCAGGATATCTTGTGGAGGTAATTGTTTTCCTACTAACAAATGCCTATTTTTGTAATTCAGTTCTATTCTGACTGGTGTGGTCATTGTCGAGCATTCGCTCCAACCTACAAAAATCTTGCGAAAGATGTCGATGGCTGGCAGAATATCGTCAAAATCGCTGCAATAAACTGCGCAGATCCGGTCAATGAGCACGTATGCCGATCAAATGGTGTCCGATTCTTCCCATTGATCAAGGTAACTTGATATGTAGTGTGGTCCAATAACAACTTTGTTTAGTATTTCCCACGTGACTCTATCAACTCCACAGAGGGATCTCAAATTAAACCATACTCAACTGTTTCTGAGATGAGAGGGCAACTTACAAAAGCTGTTATGGATGATTATGCATTGAATCGTTATAAGGAATGGCCAACATTCGATTTCCTGAAGGAGTAAGCATAAATCATTTTGGTTTCAATGTCAGTAATAACGCAAGTATTTTTGTAGCGTTGTCACATATGGGGAACTATGGAACGAGTCATCGTCTTCTGCCAATCACATTGCTATAATTTTTGAAACCAACCAAGCTAGCCTTACTGGTGCTCAGGTAGAACTTAACTATGTGACATTCATCATATTCAAATTTAGTTACTGCTTGATCTCAGTGCCAACCGTGACCGTCTTGTTGCTCGTCGATGTTTGAAGAGTCACCCACTTGCTGAGGCTCTGAAAATTACTGACTTCCCATCTTTGGCAATTTTCAAACGTGGAGAACGAAAACCAGTTTTGATTGCTGAGTGAGACGCGTTAAGCTTTGCACAAAACATACAACGAATTTTCAGACTCCGTCGCCTTCTTCTCCGCGAGATTGACCAATTCCTTGGAAAACCAACAGACAATCATCTTCAAACCATTCATTTCAGCAGTAGAAAGAACAAAACTGTTGATTGCAATAACAACCCAGAATTGTGAGTATATCTCAGCCAAAGCCTCGTGAATGTTTAAAGTTTTAGGTGTAAACCAAACTACTATGTGTCGGAAGTGGATATGCTTAAAGCAATGCGTTATGCACTTTTCCGTGAATCTGCTAGAACTGGAGCCCCACTTCAAGCTGCTAATCTTTCTGCTCTTTACGAGTTCACTTCCCTGTTAGCGGATAACTTCCCAACAACAACCATTGAAGGAAGCGACGACAACTCGGTATGAACTTACAGGATTATCTGAAATCAGAATATGTTTTCAGACCGTTCTCCACCTTGACAGATCTAGCCGTGCTGTTCGCGTATTCTCAAGACTCCGCGACTACATCGCTGAAAAGGGATTGGAAGCACCAATCAGTGTCGAAGATTGGCAGAAAGAGTTCCTCGCAGCAGAAGAAGAGGCTGGACACCCATTCCCATTGAACACTAACTGGGATCACTGTGCTGGATCATCGACTCAATACAGAGGATACACTTGTGGATTGTGGACTACTTTCCATGCATTGACTGTTTCTGCATTCAAGAACTGGCAAGCCAAGACCAATGGTACGTTTAGAATTCTGGTAGTTAAATTATATTTCATCGTTAAGATGTGACACTCCCACTCCCACCACTCCAATCTATCCGTGACTGGGTTGGATCATTCTTCGGATGCAATCATTGCAGAGATCATTTCTTGAAAATGACAACTGATACATTCAAAATGGAAGCAAACGTAAGTCAATGAAGAGTTTACTGCCATGCAATACTTTTTCAGGTTCGTCGTCCGGAAGATGTTTATTTGTACCTGTGGAAAGCTCACAACAAAGTTAACGCAAGACTTCATGGAAGAGAGACCGAAGATCCAAAGTTCCCGAAATACCAGTTCCCAGCCAAATTCTTATGTCCAGACTGCAATACTAAAGGATTCTTGAACGAAGACGATACTCAACCCTTCCTAATTGATTATTACTCTAGAATCCGACCATTTAGCAACTCTACTCTTATCAAATCGTAGAATTCATCACCCCTCTCCACCCCCATTCCGTTCTCAAATTGGCTACCTTTCATCTCCAGCATAACATATTCCAGGAGTTTGCTCCACATAGACAAAAGACGTCCTTCTTGAAAACTTTAATTTCGAACATTTTGAAATATGCATTTATCATCTTGCCATAACTATTTATTCCAGAATAAACGCATTTCTATCTAAAATTTTATAAATTTATTATCTGTTTGCTTTTTGAAAAAATGTGAAGAAAACTTGAAGATGGTGATAAGAGAGAAGCCGGCATCAGGGCGTTTTCACGTCTTTTTTATGTGTGTGTACTCACTGAATGTATCGACACACTTTTCTTAAAAAAGAGTCACAGATTTTTGGAGAATTTGAATTTACGAAATTTTGCTTTTTTGTTATAAGAAAAATGAGTGATTTGAAGGATTAGAAAAATCAAAGAAATCAATTTAAAGTTTTCAGTAACTTTCGCTTCGTCCACGTAAAACATACATATTAGTTAGAAGTAACCGATGGTGGATATTTTCTGTGTCTTAAAAATCTAGTCATAATATAATTCAGGTTTTCTAGGACACTTTTGATGTTATTGATATCTGGAGTTCAGAAAAATCATTCCTCTGTTAAACCGTTCTTTTTCCAAAGTTTGACTGGTCCGAAATGACAAAAATCTCGAGCAAATACGTTTTCCACTGTGGAGGTCGTCATCCATCGAGCTATTTTCGTCATTGTCCGATAGGCTCTTTTCTTGCCGTCTTGGTTTTTCACTCTCTGCGCGGTTTTCCAAGCTGTCCGGAAAGCCGTGGATGAGTGAGCAACTGAGGTGTGGACACGCAGACGGTCCGCATGATGTCTGTATTGCAATGACCGGCTTCCGTTTTCGTCGTTGCTCTGCGCAATGCGTTCGATCTGACGAAATTTTATGGTTTTCAAGAAATTGAAATCTGGATTCTTGATTGGCATAGAAATTGATTCTCGCGTTTGTTCTTTTTACTAAATACCGGATGTTCAATGCATATTTTATTTTTGAACTTTTGCTTTTATAACTTCCTTGATTGTCAAAAATTTCAATTCTGTTGGCTTTGTTCGTTTCTTTAAAAATTGTAAGGTCTAGAATCTGAAAATAATTTCTGGAACGGTCTAAAGATACCACATCAATCCTGTACAACTAACTCACTGGCGTTTCTAGATTATTTTTCTCATTTTCAATTTAAATCTTCTTACCTACCTGAGTTCTCATCTTCCAGAAAATTCATTTTGCACTAGGTCTTCTTAATCGGGCAAACAATAATAATAAATAGCCATATCCGATTACCTATCCAATTACTCTTCCGACTACAGCCAAAGCCTTCAACTACATTCGCTTCCACCCCCACTTTCTCTTCTCCACTTCATGATCGATCATCTTGTTGCTTTTTGTCAAAATCCAGCGCCAACCGAGTGCACAAAGCCGCGCACCGGTGTCGAAACAATGGATCGGCTAGCTCTTCCCCTTCCCAATCGTTGTCTTTTGGCCTCCGTAGTGTCCACTTATGGCGCTAAACAACTGTTTTCGCTTCTTCTTCTTGCTAAACAATATTTGTCTCTTCCTCCCACTCTTCATCAATGTTTTCACTTTTTTCTTCAAGAACTCAAGTGGAGATAACACGTTTTTTTAGAAGGATCGTTATGTCATACCTTTCTTTCGTCTAGACCTGGAATGCGGAGAATCGTCACACCGTTTTTTCCTACATTAGTGCTCCGTAAAAAGACTCTTGCTTTTTTTCAGAATTTTTTTCAATCATTAGAGTTGAGCTGTTGATAATATTCATCAAGTATATTTTCAATACTTGTTTTAGCTCAGGCAAATGGAACGTCTCAACAGAAAAATCTCAAAAGTCTTAACAGAAGTAGCTTCCTTCATATTTCACATATTCTCAAGAAAATTGTTTTTCTCATTCTTGACAAATTTACAGTACATTCACACGTATCCATAATGCTGACAGCTGAAGTTACAACTGATTCATTAAGTGTCATACGAGTGTCTTCTCTATTGAATTCAATTGCATTCTTACATGATTTCCCTTCATTCACTCTCAGATCACTTTCATTCGATCATCTCATTTTCCAACAAAAACCAATCCCATCCTGATCATCATTCCATTCCTGATAGCTGAAGAATGCCGAAGATGAGAAAAGTCGCTGGGATGTAATTTGCATCGAAACAAGTAGTCGGTCGGTTTGTCTTGTAAGCGACTCATATTGGGATACAAGTTGTTATTCGTACAAGCTTATCTCAATTCTTTGAATGACCTCAATTTCGACTGACCGTCTACATAAGAAATGCAAATATTTGTTGTTTATTTCATCTCCTTCCACTCTTTGTTCTTTTTTTCTCTTGATCATTCAGTTTTTGCTCCTGTTCTCTATACTAAAAACGTAGAATCCCTTTTTACACAGCTCATGATTCTGTTCATTTCTACTATTGAAATGTCAATCTGGCATAAGTTCATTCAAAGTTTCTAAAATATCAAATCCTCAAGTAACCCCTCTTATTGTTTCATCAAGTTTCATTGATAAACAGTGAATCTGACTAATTTGAATTTTCATTTCACTGTGAAGATGACCTCATTCATTTGGAAGGCGATAGAAACAAGAAGGAGAAAATAGTAGTGGCTAGTTAATGTGACCGAAGACAATTGCGGCCGGAGGAGCGGCGGTTGGAAACAGTACGGAAGATGACGGAGAGATAGTCCGCGCATTTCGGATTAACCGTGGTCAAATATCACAGTGTTTCTCTTGCCACTCTCTCTATGTCTCTTGGACTCATCACTTGCAGACCAGGGGCCCCACAAATACATTGGTCAACAAATGAATGTGTAAGAGAGAAAGAAAACGAACAGAGACAACCTCCGGCGTCTTTATTCGGAAAACCGAACGTTTGCGGGTTTCTGTGTACTTTCGGCTTATTGAACCTATGCATATTTTGTGTTCCAACTCGAGCTCATGACTTTTGACAATACCCGACTTTTGTTCTGCTCGTATTACATATGGATCAGAAGGTCATCCTATGAGTTCGCTAACTTTGATTGGTTTTTGAGAATCTACCGTAATATTCATGTCTGTTTCCGCCATATGTTCGTTCACTCTACTATTTTCAATGTCAGATTCAAATGACACTATTCTTATCTCCCCTTTGAATCTACTACTGTTTACTGAACCATATTTGAATTTCTCTTTATTGTAGCACGGTCCCCATTTTTTGAATATCATCTTCCCATTGTTTCACCTTCACAAAATGTTTTTTTTTGTCTTTTTATGACGATTCTTTTATTTTCTTTCTTCCTGTACTCATTTTCTGATCAGCCGAATATTTTTTTCAGAAATCATCATATTCGATTCTCAATGAGTGTGCACCTGTGAAATAACAATGGTATTAGTAAGCAAGGTAACCGATTACTATTTATTCAGCTGTTTGTATTACGTAACTTGTTTTTTCAGGGTGATTTCATCTGGATTGAGCCTGGAAAGGCCGAGGGTTCGATCCCAATCGGAGCCCGCGTCATCGATCAGGACCATGGTCGCTTGAAAGTAATTGATGATCTTGGAAACGTATGTTTTGAATGTTTCGAACATTTTGAGTGATACTAACCGTCGGGTGTTGACCTCAATCCGTTTCTTACTTTCGCTTCACTGCGGGGGCAACCATCTCTCGTTAACATGTTATCACGCGTCTGATAAGTTCCGATATCCTGTTGCAACTTTTGAGAGGATTGGAATGAAGGAACAAAGGTACATTTCATTTCAGGAACAATGGCTATCAGCGGATCGAAGAGTGAGATTGATGCATCCCACATCAGTACAGGGTGTAGAAGATATGTGTCAACTGGGCGATTTTCATGAAAGTGCAATTCTCAGGAATTTGTTTGTCAGATACAGAGAAAAATTGATCTATGTTAGTTCTGATAAGATATAAATGGAAGTAGGCCTAAAATTTCCAGGCGTACACGGGATCTATTCTGATTGCAGTGAATCCATATATGGACATTGCAATCTATACAGCTGACGAAATCCGTATGTACAAAAGAAAACGAATTGGAGAACTTCCACCTCACATTTTCGCAATTGCTGACAATGCATATACAAATATGAGAAGAGAAAGAAAAAACCAATCAGTTATCATAAGGTAAAAAATTTATGTCGATTAATACATTCAACTGAATAATTTTCAGTGGTGAATCTGGTGCCGGAAAGACAGAATCCACAAAACTCGTCCTCCAGTTCTTGGCAACAATTAGTGGACAGCATAGTTGGATTGAACAACAAGTCCTTGAAGCCAATCCAGTTCTTGAGGCATTTGGTAATGCGAAGACAATCCGCAATGATAACTCGTCTCGTTTTGGAAAGTACATTGATGTACATTTTAATGAAAGTGGATCTATCGAGGGTTTGTAATTGGTAATGGTTGATGTCTCATTAAACCATAAGTTCAGGGGCCAAAATTGAACAATACCTACTGGAAAAGTCAAGAATCGTCACACAATCAGAAAATGAAAGAAACTATCATATTTTCTATTGTCTGTTGGCTGGTTTATCCAAAGACGAAAAAGCAGAGCTAGAACTGGGAACTGCTGCGGACTACTACTACTTGATCCAAGTGAGGATTAGAGCTACTTTGTCTGTTAGCAAGTCATTGAACTTCAGGGCAAAACACTAACTGCTGAAGGACGTGATGATGCTGCTGATTTAGCTGAAATCCGTTCTGCAATGCGAGTTTTGATGATTAATGAACAGGAGATCGGGAGTATTTTCAAACTCTTGGCAGCACTTCTTCATATTGGAAACATCAGATTCCGTCAAAACACAACCGATAATATGGAGTCCGTTGATGTCGCTGATCCGTCAACTCTTGTTAGAATCGCAAAACTCTTACATTTGCATGAACAGAATCTTCTTGATGCAATCACAACAAAGAGTCTGGTGACACGTGAAGAACGTGTCATTTCAAGATTGAACGGCCAACAAGCGATTGATGCAAGAGATGCCCTTGCAAAGGCAATTTACGGAAAGCTGTTCATTCACATCGTTAGAAGAGTGAACGATGCTATTTACAAGTGAGCGATAAGATTCTAAGCGCATAAACAAACGATGATTTATGATTTTCAGGCCATCACAGTCAAAACGAACTTCAATTGGGATTCTTGACATTTTTGGATTTGAGAACTTCGAGAGTAATAGTTTTGAACAACTCTGCATAAACTTTGCCAATGAGACACTTCAACAATTTTTTGTCCAGCACGTCTTCAAAATGGAGCAGAAAGAGTATGATGAGGTAGACAGACTGGGTGAGCATTTGTCAAAAATATGTTTTTGTTTCAGGAAAACATCAACTGGCGTCATATCAAATTTGTGGATAACCAGGCTACAGTTGATTTGATTGCTCAAAGGCCGCTGAACATCTTGTCACTTATTGACGAAGAAAGTATTTTTCCAAAAGGAACCGACAAAACAATGTTGCTGAAGCTTCATTCCACTCATGGTAGAAATGAATTGTACTTGCAACCGAAGTCAGAGCTACAACGTGCATTTGGAGTGACACACTTTGCTGGAAACGTTTTCTATAACACTCGTGGTTTTCTTGAAAAGAACCGTGATTCATTCTCAGGTGATCTATCTGCACTCATTTCATCTTCGAAAATGCCATTTTTGGCTAGACTGTTTGATGACATCGAATATGATACTGGTACAAGGTAAATTGTTATACCGGGTAAAACTCAATCATTCATAATATTTTCAGAAAGAAGGTCACTGTTGGAAACCAGTTCCGTCGATCGTTAGAGCAACTGATGGTCCAACTGACTCAAACTCATCCGTTCTTCATCAGATGTATCAAGCCAAATGAGTTGAAGAGAGCATTGGTTATGGATAGAGACTTGGTGTTGAGACAACTTCGTTACTCTGGAATGATGGAGACTATCAAAATCAGAAGAAGTGGTTATCCAATCCGACATGACTACTATCCATTTGTTTTCCGTTATCGCGTACTTGTTCCCAGTATTCGCGGTCCTGCAAATCGGATTGATCTACATGATGCTGCCAAAAAGATCTGCCACAAAGTCCTCGGAACAAATGCTGATTACCAACTAGGAAAAACGAAAGTTTTCTTGAAAGACAAACATGATTTGGTTCTGGAACAAGAATACTATAGAATTCTGAAAGACAAAGCGGTCATCATTCAGAAGAACGTGAGAAGATGGTTGGTCAGAAAAGATTTTGAGAAACAGCGACAGGCTGCAGTAACTATTCAAACCGCCTGGAGAGGTTATGACCAGAGGAAAAGATATCGACAGATTATTTCCGGATTTTCACGTCTTCAAGCTGTTCTCCGTTCAAGACAGTTGGTGTCACATTATCAAGCGTTACGCAAAACAATCATTCAATTCCAAGTTAGTAAAATATCATTACTTGTACGAAGTAAACATTTATCTTCAGGCTGTATGCCGTGGAACACTTCTTCGTCGACAAGTTGGAGAAATGAGAAGACGTGGAGAAAAAGCGCCGCTTACTGAAATATCTTCAACTGCTTCAGTTATTTCTGATACCCACGAGGAAGAGTTGGTAAGTAACATTTTATCTAGTCGATTTTGTTTTGATCGTTAATTTTTTGTTGGCAAAACAATTAAAAAACTGTTTTCCATATTCATTATTTAATACATTCAGTTCGAACTATTGAATGGAAGGAACTCGAAGGTAATGTTGAGAATGTTGTGTTGGTTGCTTGAAATCTGTGGTCTTTATAGTCTCTTCTCTATTTGATATTTTCTTCGGGAAACGGTTCGATTTACTGAACTATCAGATAATTTTTTCAGGTTGGACATTTGTTTGACTTCTTGCCATCTGACGGAAAAGATTCTGGAAATGAGAACGACAGTACTGATAGTAGTAGACGTGGATCTTATTCGAAACTTCATGTAAGTGTGTAATTCTGACAGATTGATATCATCATTTGATTTCAGCCGTCTCCTGTCATGCCATCAACGAATATTCCACGTATCGACTCTTTCATTGATGAAGACCTTAGCAAATTCCAATTCGGAAAGTATGCAGCTACATTTTTCCAAGCTCAAGCCACTGCTACACATATCAAGAAACCAATCAAGACTGCACTTCTTTCACATACAGAACCAAGTGCCCAACTTGCTGCATTAGCCTCATGGACAACTATTCTACGTTTTATGGGAGACTTGCCAGATGTTAAACCAGGATCAACTAATGGATCTGAAATATATGTGAGTTGGTTTTTGAAATAAAATATTGATGGTGTAAAACTATTGATTCAGGATAAAACACCTGTGATGAGCCGACTATATGCTACTCTTGGAAAGAAGTTCAGTTCTCGAGATGTGGAAGAAGCATTGTTATCCAGTGAATATGGAGGAACGAAGACTCTGAAAAAGGGAATGGGAAAGAAGTTGATCAGTATGACATTGAAGAGGAAAGGAAAGATTACTGGTTCTGACACTTCATCTATTTCTTCTGATAGTGCGTACTCTGGATTCAATGCAATGCTGGAGAATAAGCCGATGACCAGTTTGGACAAATTACATTATATCATTGGACTGGGTATTTTGAGAGAAGACATGAGGTTTGATTGGAATTCAATAAGGTCTTATTTATAAAACTAATTAACTACAGAGATGAAATATACTGCCAGTTGTGCAAGCAATTGAGTAACAATCCATCGAAATTGTCAGCTGCACGAGGATGGATTCTTCTGTCTCTATGCGTTGGATGCTTTGCTCCAAGTGAGAGATTCATCAAGTATCTTTTCTGTTTCATCCGTGAAAGAGGACCTGCTGGAACGGGATACTCTACATATATTGAGGATAGGCTCAGAAGAACACAAGTGAATGGAACTAGACACCAACCACCGAGTTATGTGGAGCTACAAGCCAACAAATCTCAGAAGCCAGTAGTTTTGGCAGTCACTTTCATGGATGGAAGTGTCAAAACACTCTGCGCTGATTCTGCAACAACAGCTTCCGAACTGTGCAAGCAACTTGCAGAGAAAGTTGGTCTCACAAATTCGTTTGGTTTCAGTTTGTACATTGCTTTGTTCGATAAAGTTAGTTTTTTCGTCGAAGTACATCTAATAGTTCGTGTTATTCGCAGGTATCTTCTCTCGGGAGTGGAACTGATCACGTCATGGATGCTATATCTCAATGTGAACAATATGCGAAGGAGCAAGGAAGACAAGAAAGAAATGCTCCTTGGAGGCTTTTCTTCAGAAAAGAAATTTTCAGTCCTTGGCATGATCCAAAGTAAGAAATGTTTTCTTAGTTCTTGAAAATAATGTCAAAATCATTTCAGAGATGACCCAGTCAGCACTAATCTGATTTACCAGCAAGTTATCAGAGGAATCAAGTATGGCGAGTACAGATGTGACAAAGACGAAGAACTTGCAGCAATTTGTGCACAACAGTATTATATTGACGAAGGGGTGATGGATGTGAACAAGCTTGAGAACAATCTCGCTTCATATCTTCCTGATCTTGAGATTGCGGGTAAAGATATGGCACTTGAGAAATGGACGCAGACAATCATGCATCAGTATAGAAAGGTATCTTCATGAATCATCGCTCAGTGTTCACTTTTTTTATCTTTGTTCAGAAGTTTACTGGACGTCTTCCATCCCAAATTGAAGTCAAAGAAGATGTTGTGTCTATTGCAAAGACCAAGTGGCCTCTCCTGTTCTCCAGGTTCTATGAAGCACTCAAATTCGCTGGACCACCTCTTCCAAAGAATGAAGTTATTATTGCTGTAAACTGGACTGGTGTTTATGTAGTGGATGACAGAGAACATGTTATGCTTGAATTCAGTTTCCCAGAAATTTCAACTGCCTGTTACGGAAAGTGAGTGCATTCAGGGTGTTATTGAAAAACATGGAAACCGCTCTTTCAGAGGAAAACGAAGTACAACAGACACTTGCACGATTCGGTCTGTAGTAGGAGACGAGTATACATTCCAATCCCCGAACGCTGATGATATCACTAATCTGATAGTTTTGTTCTTGGAGGGTCTGAAGAAGCGAAGTAGATATCTTGTTGCAGTAAAGTCACAGAAAGGAGACGGTCCGTTTCTTGTTTCCTTTTTTGATTAGATATTGAATTCCATTTTTACAGAGAAAAACAACTTCCTAGAATTTGAAAAAGGAGATCTTCTTATCCTGGTCAATGAATTCACCGGAAACACATTGCTCACTGAGAGTGTCGTAAAAGGAGAGAATTCCAGAACATGCTTGTTTGGTCTAATCCGTGCTGAAAATGTTTATGTTTTACCAACTCTTGTGAAACCTTCTAAAAACACATTGGTAAAAATAACTATATGATTTTATATTAAATCAAATATCTCTTTATAGCAAATATTCCCGAAGGATATGGATATGAGCCTCGATCTTTTTAACAACAACAAGCAGGTCAATGTCATTGACTATAATGCAGAACCATTCACACTTGAGAACTTTGCAGAAGAAAATTTCAAGTGAGGTAGTAATTCTATAAAAAGTTTTAACTAACCAATTTCAGTTCACAAGTGAAACGGGTTGGATCACAAATCTCTTTGATGACACTGAGAAAGAAAGAATCGCAAATCGAGAGTTGGAGATTCTCAAGAGATCACATTGAACATCCACTTCTCAAAAAATTAAATGGCAGAGATGATGCTTGTCGTGGAGCAGTTGAGATATTCGCAGCAATCATGAAGTATATGGGAGATGAACCATCAAAAAGAAGTCGCCTTGGAACTCACTTGACAGATCATATTTTCAAACTTCCAATTTCAATGGAAGCTTTAAGAGATGAACTTTACTGTCAACTTGTAAAACAGTTAACATTAAATCCTTCGATCATGTCTGAAGAGCGAGGATGGGAACTTCTATGGATGGCCACCGGATTGTTTGCCCCAAGTGCTGCACTGGCTAAAGAAATAAGTCATTTTCTGAAGTCAAGACCTCATCCAATTGCATTGGACTGTCAGAACCGTATGCAGAAACTTGCCAAGTGAGTAGATGTTTGAATAACTTAAAGAAACATTTTAATTTTGCAGAGGCGGAAGTAGAAAGTATCCACCACATCTCGTCGAAGTTGAAGCTATTCAACACAAGACTACTCAAATATTCCATAAGGTAAACGTTTTGTTGTTATAGTTTCGACCGATCTGTTCTAAATTTCTAGGTGTTCTTCCCGGACAGCACAGATGAGGCAATAGAAGTAGACTCTGCTACGAGAGCCCGCGACTTCTGTCACAAGATTGGTTATCGGCTTGGTTTGAAGTCATCAGATGGATTCAGTCTGTTTGTCAAAATAAAGGACAAAGTACTGGCTGTTCCGGAAACAGAGTTCTTCTTCGATTATGTCCGCTCACTGTCTGATTGGGTTCACACGAACCACGCCATGCAGAAAGATGCTACAATGATCCCGATAAATTATCAAGTGTACTTTATGAGGAAGCTTTGGTACAACTTTGTTCCAGGAGCCGATCCACAAGCCGATATTATTTTCCATTATCATCAGGTATGTCCTCGATGCTATAACTGATGTTCACAAAAACTTTTCTTTAGGAATCCCAAAAATACTTGCTTGGTTATCATAAAACAACCAAAAATGACGTCATCGAATTGGCAGCTCTTATCCTGCGAGCAATGACTAAGGATTCTAAGAATGCTCCAATTGCTCAAATCCCTCAACTACTTGATGACATCGTTCCGAAAGATTCACTCAAAATGTATTCTGCAAGTGAATGGAGAAAAACAATCGGAAACGCATATGCCAGAGTGGAACATTTGAAATCTGACCAAGCGAAGATAGAATTCTTGAATTATATTTGTCGCTGGCCGACATTTGGATCCGCTTTCTTCCCAGTCTCTCAGTACTCTGACTTGAGTCTTCCAGATAGACTTTTGCTTGCCATCAATCAAACAGGAGTGAACATTTATCACTTGGATACTAAGAATCTGCTTGTTCAGGTAAGAAGATTCAGAGAGTCATGTGACTGATAACTAGTTTTCAGTATCCATTCAATGTGATCTGCAACTGGACCAGTGGAAACACGTACTTCAACATGACGGTTGGAAATATGCTGAAGGGTAATGAAGGAAAGAAACTCCTTTTGGATACTACTGTGGTATGTTGAAATTTTATATACTTCAAGATAATGAACTTTACATTTATTTTCTTCCAGGGTTACAAAATGGACGATTTGCTCACCTCATATATATCGCTTCTGATATCAAACCAAAATAATCATCCCTCTAAACATAGGGAGGTGGCACTATAGATTCTATACATTTCATTTGTACTACCGATAGAAACGTGTCAATCTCCAAAAACTGAATATATTGTCTTCTCCCAAATGCTGGTTGTCTTGCTCATTTCCCCCTTTTTTCTGAAAAATATTTATAACTATATTTTCATTTCTGTGTTTTCTCCAAATTTGTTATTCGCAGTTTCCGAAGTATTTTTCACTCGTTCACAAAACCATGTTGTGTATGTAACCCCTCTTACTGTATTGATGACACTATTTCTTGTGATTCCAGTTAATTATTTTACATAAATCATTCATACAAATGTTAAAGAATTGGGATTTTTTGAGAAATGTGAAAACTACATATTTCTATTACAATGGAATCTGAAACAGGAAACCGGAAGAAAAATGGAAAATCACGATTTTTACATAAGATGCGAGAAGCAACTAATAAATTAAAATGAGCACAACACTAGCAAGGAAATTTATTTTTTTGTCGTTTTCAGATTTTTTTGAAATTTTTTTTTGGTTGTTTGGTTCCGTTGAGCAAAATAATAACTATAAATAAACGGACCACAAGGAGCAAAGAAGCAGAATGAGACAAAATAAAAATATACATCAATTGGTTTTCAGACCGATAGGTCACTGTCAAGATTAATGAGAAAAGACGAAGATCGCTTCAAGTTAAAGCAAGAAGGTTTGAAAAATTCCAGAACTCGTGGAATGATTTTTTTGAGAGAAGTGCAATGAAAAATGATGAAAAGTGAAAAATTCATGAAAAAATCTTTTGTAGCATTATTCCAGAAAGATATGTTGTATATACCCAATTCACATTTTACTTTGCAGTTTTTGGCATACTAGATGTACTAGAGTTGCTTGACGAAGATCTATCTTCGGTTGGCGTCCTTTCTGCTGTTTGAATGTAACTCAGAATGTCTCGAGAGGACACCACAGCCAAGATACGCTTTCCTTCATCGATTATTGGCTGAAAATGAGAAGTTGACGAATTGAAGGCAATTTTTCATCTCCTTACCAAGCAACTCTTATCCGAAGTCATAAGTTTGGCAACAGTCTCAAACACTGTCAAATTGGTGCGTCCATAGACCAACGGATTTTGAAGAGATCGAAGAATTTTGACTGGCTCCTTGAGCATGTCGTGGAAGTTCCCGCCTTGGTGACTCATGATCTCCAAAATAATGTCTTTTCTGGCAAGCATATTTACAATTTGATTGAAATCATTGACGACTGGAATGCTTGACATCTTTTTCTCAGCCATCATTTTAATGGTCTCCTCGATGGTAGTGTTCAAACCAATCTGAAAAATATTTTCACAAGTGTACAATACTTTATTTTTATTTTGACCTGAGTTCATGTTTTGAACTTTCTTTTCGATAACAAGATTATTTCTAAATTCCAGTCT
The DNA here is from genome assembly GCA_002259235.3 of Caenorhabditis latens. Taxonomy (NCBI): domain Eukaryota; kingdom Metazoa; phylum Nematoda; class Chromadorea; order Rhabditida; family Rhabditidae; genus Caenorhabditis; species Caenorhabditis latens. Next base: position 12,259,268 of record CM056097.1, on the reverse strand, counting down.
CTAATTTTGTTTGATGATTTCTAAAACCGTTATCGTATCAAACTGTTTTTGTCTTTTATCTAAATTCCGGTTCTGTTATTCACCTTTTGCTGTATTTGCAGAAATCTCCAAGCGCTACCATTAGAGTTTACGCAGAGATTATAAGTAACTCGGGACTACTACTCTTTGCAGAGACGATCGACACTCAAACAATCGAGACATGTACCTACTGGGAGAGACATCAGTCTATGTGATAACTTTCTCTTCAGATAGAAACACACAATAACAAAAAGGGCAACTCGACTTGGAAGAGAGAGAGGCTGAAATGAGGAGACTCATGTGACCTTTGCAAAACTCGGCAGTGTCAGAGACCATTGTTATGCGGAGAGAGCAGTCGAGCGTACGCCAACAGGCAGACTTTTGTTATTGAGGAAAAAAGATCGACGGTCAATTTTTTGATATTGTTTGAACCAGAAGGTAAAAATGGTTCTTGGTCGCCCAGAATCCGGATTTTTTGACACAAACAAACCTTCAAGACATCGCCATTCCACGTGCCAATTTTCTTTTGGTCGAGGGTTGCCTGACGCACGTGAAGAAGAATCGCATCTCCAAAGTCACTCTGAATATTACTATGCTGAGAACACAGAATATAGGTTTCCATTTCTCACCAGTTTGAGAACAGTCTCCTGAAGAATCATACGAGTTGTCAAGAAGAACAGTGGTGTCCCTGGTTTTGGAATAATCTGAAACATCTGACATGTCAATCCTAATCTTATTCCCCAGTCTCCATACCGTATCAAAAATCGGAATGAAGCTAATTTTGTTGTGTGAAATGATGTTGGCAGCTTCCCAGACGCTGCAAAAAAAAAACACATGTTATGTTCGGTCCCTTTAGTCCAATTAATGGGTAGTAGTCTTCAGTTGAAAGAGGAGAGGGGTGGGTTCTGGTTGTTTATCTGATCTCTGATTTCCTCTCACTTTGTTTCATAATAAACTCAGGCAACGTGCTACGAACAAAGAACCGTATTCTTCTCATATGATTCTTGTTTACCACTCTTTTTGCGTTTTGCGGGAGAAAATGTTTTTATCGATACCTCTTCGTTTTTTTCCTCTTTGCATCATTTGACAGCAGACACATAAACGTAAACATCACTCAATTATTCACCTATTTTTCTTTTTCAGCGACATAAACATGCACCCGAGAGGTCGTTTCCAGAACTTTAGAACCGGAAACCCACTAGGAAAGTATTTCGGTAAACTATGTGTTCAATGAAATGTAACAAAAAGATTACCTGTTCTGGACACCACTGCAAATGATGTTTCCGGAACCGATCTCCTTCAAGAACTCAACCAATGTCATGGTGGCAACCTGAAATTTAAAAAAACTTCTCATGATATTATTTTATTGCTTCCGATCTGTCAAACTTTGGAGTTCTTGGTTGTTTACAATCTATTGTTTTATCTCAAAAACTGCGAAAACTCGAAAACAGGTTCTACCCTTCAAAACTGACCTCGCGGTTTCCAGATGCCACCAACAGGATAGCAGTGAGGCAGTCTCCCATATTGAAAACACATTCTGCTTGGTACTTGTCAGTGTTGGTGACAACTGCAGCAATGTGTCCATGTTGAGAAAGAGCATGTACGGCTGCTTTGACCTGAAATTCAAAATAAACAATTGAGATGAGAAGGAAATTGAAAATGGATACCTTTGTTTTTCCGTCAAAAACAACCAAAGAGCTGTGAGTTGGCTGCAAGTCATAACATGTGATAGACTTCATAAAAGTGTGGTATGGATCCGAATGCCGATCTGAAAATAGAAAAAAATAAGTATGCCAATTAAAATAATTGTTCATACCAAATGCCGAAAGAACTTCATACGCGCCTTCAGTGTTGAAAATGCGACATGGACGCATAATAGCGAAGTCCTGAAAATGACCAATTTGCATGCTAAACCTGAACAAATCAGTTCTCACCGCTCTTCTGAACACATTCTCTGGAACACTCATCCGTCTACGAGTCATTGGCATTGGTTTGAGATTATCGTCATCCGTCTCCATTGTCTGGCCGCCGGGAGCATTCATTCCATACTGATACGAAGTCTTTCGGTTTCCTCCATCACCATTGGCACGCTGAACTTGAAGTCGTGACTGCATTGTGTAGCGACGACGGGACGGAAGTGAAATCTCGCGAATGCCAAAAGAACTCCGACGCGAGTGGTCGATGCTAGGCCCCGACTCGTATCTAGAAGTCAATTATTGTTGAGCTATAATTTTTTTGAAAAGGAAATTAAAGTGACATCGCATTAACTGAATGTCCTCGTTTTTGAGGATGTGAAACCTTAGATGAAAACAAAAAAGTGACGGAAACTTTTATATTTTTTGGAGTGTTAAAAAACAAAACACAAATTTTAGTTTCAGAAGAGAGATAATAGAAAGTGCGGGCACCAACAGCACTAATCCGGTCGTGCCCTCAAAAGGAAATCCGCCGGAGGGCAAAATTCGACCATCCCGTTCTCATGATTTGTTAGATCTAGATTAGTTGCGGTAGCACATACCCATGATCCATCGAACTGCCGTACACGTTGACTGGTGTAGTTTCCAACATTCCTCGTTGTCTTGTATTTGAATCAAGCTGAAATAATCAAAATTAATTAAGATTTGAGAGTAGCGAAGCTTATCGAGAAGTCCAGCTTATTTGAGATCAAAAGATTTTCAGATGTTCTATTTCTGTGGTTTCCCAATAGAAATAAGATCTAATGAGGTCACATTTTTTGAATCTCACAGATTTCAGATGTAAACAAGCTTCTACTCACAAAATAGAGGAGAAGAAAATGCACTTTTACTCTTTAGTCACAACAACACAGAATAAAAAGAAGCACGTTGTTTACAAGCTAGACTCTGAATATCTAAAAATAGAAGAACGAGAGCGTTATTTGGTCCGTGTGCTTTTTCTCTCCTGCTCTCCTCTCCCCATTTTAGATTCAAGAGAAAAAATTTGAGCTCTTATGACTGACTGAAATGTGAATGGGAAAAAAGAGAAAATGAACAAAAATGGGAATTGAGAAAAATGAGAAGCGTTGTCAGGAATTGAGAAGCAAAAAACCGTATGACAAGTCAATCAGGCTAAGTAATCTGTGAACGCCTAACGAAAAAGAGAAGAGAAAAAATCGAGCATTTCGCGAAGAAGACGACAACGCGTGACTCGAATTTTGCGATTCTCTCTTAGACCGGACGAAGCTGCCAGCATTTTAGAAGTGCGACAAATGTGAAAAACATCAACTGCGCCGTTAGGGTGGTGGTCGCCTAGGAAGGGTTCAAAGTACAGGATGAGCGCTATTACTGACTAATTCAATTGAGACATAATGCTTCGTACTGGTGCTTAGTTAGGAAACCTAAAATTATAGTGATGTGATTCTGTATTTTTAGTTTCCATTTAATCTGATACAGTCGGGAATCCAAACAACACCAACTGTTACAAATCCGTCTGGAACATTTTTCATAATCCTTACCAATAAAGCAACATGTTTACTATATCGCGAAAAGAAACCACTCCGAGGACGTTCTTCTTTTGTTTTTAATGACGCCATTTTTCTATTACTTCAGGCATAATTCTAAGAGGTAAATTTCATAACTATTTCAGTATTCACACTTTTGTTTTTTGTCCAGTTAACAGAAAAAACAATAACTTTACACTATATTTCTCAAGTGTAATAGTTAGGATGGAATGGGGAGAGACAAAAAAAATGATAATGAAGACTGTCAAAAATATAGTCAGATGAAGAGGAGTGTCCCCGAGAGAGGGCAACCAATAATAACTGATCAGGAGTCGTATTTTGTTTTTGTACGCGTTTGTTATCAACCCTCCCCTCGTTTGATTGCAATTAATACACGTTGAGATGTGGGAGGAGAGACGAAAAAATCCTGATGGAAAAGAACTGAAATTGATAACAACAAAAAATAAGAGGGGAAGGGTTGAGACGACATGGAGAAGAGGTATGCGGGTGAATGTGGTAGTGGTAGTGGCAAAGATCAAGTGGGGCGGAGACTGGAAGGTTCGATCAAAACACGAGAGATATTGCTCTAGAAGAGAACCTAGAGAATGGACTCTAGCGATTGAAATAAGAAGGAAGTGATAAATAGGTCCCGATGTTTAATGATTGCCAGGAATCTTACAACTTTCAGGTGTGCATATCTCAGGAGGAAACACTAGAAGCTATTATTTTATGCGGTGCGAGGCATGCTACCTCTAGGAAAAGTACCCAATACATTGAAGCTTATTTGCACTATTGTACAAAAAAATTTCACGAGAATGCGGGTTTTTTTAATAGTGATAAGAATATATTTATGGTAACGAACCAAAGATGAAACATTAATCAGCGAAAAATCTGATTATTTGCTCTCCCCACGTTCAACATGTCAAAATGAGAATGACAAAAAACTGTGTTTCGGATTTTCCTGTCACCTAACACTGAATTAACTATAATTTTGATAAGTGACTATTACCTCGAGTTCTCAGAAAAAGAACACGAAAGATTTTCAGGCCAGACAAAGAGAAATGAGCACGTGCCGAACAAAAATAAATATACTGGCCCCTCCCCAATACTTTTGAATCCAATTGTCTATTCCGAAAAAGGGAAGACTGCCGAGAATGACAAATGCGAACAAGAACCATGGCAGCGTGCATGTCTTCTCGTTTAGCGATGACGCCAACAGAAAGAAGAACAGTATATAAAAAAGTGGAAGATTTTGAAATGAGATTCCCCAAGTCCCGAGAAAAATCTCGATTTCCTGTTTTGGAGTAGGAGTTCTGTATTACCTTCTGTACATATTTTCATTTAATCAGGAGACAAGTTAAAAATAGACTTTGTTTAGTGAAGAAACGAAATGATTCGAGGAAAGTCACCAGTCCGGCAATACAATAACATATTGGCAAAGATTGCAAGTAAAAGAGGGTTGGAGGATTGCAAGATGGAACCCAGCGCGCCCTCCTACAGCCGACCGACACTACTCGCACAAACAACTATTTGTATGGGGCTGTGTTGCGTTCGTTTTAGTTTCTATGTGTGTTTTTCTTCCGACGACACACACGTGGTTCTTTTTTGCGAGTATCCATCACATTGCTCTTCTGATGCCGCCCCTCCCAAATTGTTACACCAGTTATCGAGACATGTGGCAAAAATGAAAAGATGGCAAGAAGATGAGAAGGTGTTTTTCATCGAACGCGACATTTATAGAATTGAAATTCTTAGAGCGAATTACAAGCGTGGTGTCTGGAGTCTAAGTCTAATACTGTAATTATTTTCAGAAAAGACGGGAATTTTTCAGAAGAATAGAACGAGAAACTGGTTGAAAAGGACAAGGAATGGGATCTAAGAATTCAAGAACATTATTTTTGCAGAAGTTTACCAATAACTCTAGCAGGAATGCTTGGTTATTTCAGTAAAAACCTCACGTGCTATCATAAAAATTGGATGTTAGAACAGTCTGCTTCTTGACACATGTTCTATTTTATATGCTGTTTTTCTAGTTTTCCACTGACTTCTGACTCACGCCAGAGGGTATTCGGGAACCAACCAACAACAACAAAAATAGAATTGATATTGTTATCAGACTTTTTTATTGAATGAATATCCTGTACTATTATGAGAAATCTACCCATTTGTGTTTTGATAAACAAGTATTTAGTGGTGAACTTTCGATCAGCGACGGAAATGTGGTTAACCGAAAATACCCTTTTTTAAATATTTTTCCATCAAATTATTTCAATTCGGGGAACCGATTGGGTCAGATAATCTGATTTTCTATGATCCTTCAATAACATTAACTCACATTAAACCTCGGAGGAACATGAGCTGCTGGTTCACTGTTGCGACGACGGTTCTTCTGGAAGAACTTCAGCATCACTTCTGAAAAAAGAACAAAGAAAATGACTGATTGGAATGGACACAAATTATTGGAGCATTGATATAACACGTCAAGTCATAGTGATGGAAGTGATGAAAAATGAATAGACGAAGGAGTTAATCAGACATCATTGGTTATTCCGGAGGCCATGTGAGTGTGACTAGTCAGCCATCATAAAATACAAAATGAAGAATAAAAAGATACAAAAAGCGAGAAATAACAGATATTGGGGGACATGAATGAAGTTGGAGAAAGGTTTCACCCGATTTAGAACAGAGAAATGACACATTGTTGTTCTTTTTGTTGAGAGGGGCCCAACGAGTCAGTTTAGTTCGGCTTCTTTCGCACTCTGTATCTCTTCTATTGTTTAGGTTTTAGTTTTTTTTGCATGGAAAATGATCACCAGAAGCAACAAAAAAACAAGTTTCACATCCCAAGTTTCAAATTTTCGTTTCAAATGGAAGAGGGAGCCAAGTTTTTTTCGCTGTATCTCAAACGGAAGTCCATGAGTCTTCGTCATGTGGGCGAGGCTTGCTAATGGAAGAAGAGGGAATTATGATGGGCTCCAAATCAAATTTCTGGTGATAGGCGAATATCGTCGTCTGGCTGTAGACGACGGAAGGTAGGCGGAAGAAGAAGAGGAATAAGAGAACTCAAAAAATATTAGAAGAATGTAAACATTATGGCAAAAGTGCAACAACTCTTGGGGCATGGTATTTCGAACAGAACAAGAAATAAAGTGAGACAAAGTTGTTTGATTGTCGGTAGGAGTCTTTTGTAGACACCTCGTGTGAATGGAATAAAATGAGGTGGTAACTTTAAAAAATAAATTGTTTCTTACAATGTTTGATCTTTAAAATCGAGTTGATACAATTCTACAAAAAAGGAAAACGTATTGTGGAGACACCACGAACGTAATATTGTGTGTAAGGTTCTCACAGTGAATTTATATATCTATGTATTTCTGTTTATCAAGTTGTTATTTTCGAGAGACTACAGAGATTCAGACCAACGACTATCATCAGAGGGCTCATGTATAAAAGAAGAAAAAACGAAAGAGCCATCATTCATGTTTCTATTAATGAGATGGAAATTTGATATGATTCACAATAAGTGAGCAACACAGCAACAACCTCTGAACTATGATTCTTCAGAATTCTCCAATTTGGATGATAGCCTCCTATTGTTCTTTTCAGTTGTTCCCTGGTTTTTTTGATAGTTGTGTTTTTTTTTTCGGTGATCAAACAACCGCTATTTGTTTTTATTGGAAGTATTCTGAATGGAATTTTCATTTGAAAAAAACTAAAATGGAACTACCACTGGCTTCCAAAATTTTTCGAAATTCAAAAATAGAACAAAAATGAAGAATGCTGAACGAAATTTTACAGGAACGGCTGGTACAATCTGCGCAGCCTGAGTGAAATTTTCGAAACTGACAGCTGATCATCAGACATCTTCAATTGGTCACTAGTACGAAATTGTACAATTTTGTATCGTCTCAGCTGTGAGAAGAAAACAAAGTGATATTGTGTTGTATACAACGAACTCAATCATAAGACGTGATTCTGATGAATTTTTGAGATGTCACAAAACAACACGATAACTTCCGGTTATAGTCCTAGGGCTTGTTTGTTTTTCAAAAAGCATAATCTCATCAGTTTATACCAGATTCTCAAAAGAGAGAAAGAGAGAGAGCTAAGTCAAGTACAAAACAGATTACAGCTGCAGAATGCACACGGTAAGATACAAAATGACGGAGTGGAGAACACAACACTTCTCTCACAGATCATATTCCGAACTCAGTGACATAAACTCAGGGACGTCCGAAAATTGCCTCCAGGACTTTATAATTCTCGGGATATTTATTTATATAGAGAGAAGAGAAAAAGTCAAAGAATGAGAATAACTGGGTGCAGATGGACAGAAGAGATGTATCGAAAATCATGTGGGCTGAAACCATTCTGTTTCTGCTTCATACAGATATAATCGAATTTTTCAAAGTTTATATAGGATAACACCACCCACACAAAAAATAAAGATATTGTGGTAGTACGATCTAGCACAAGGCATGGAGGCGGAGGAATTGAGTTTGGAAAAAATTTTTAATTGATAATAAATTGATTTCTGTCATCTGACCAAAAAGCCATGAGAATTGTTGACTAGACAAAACAAAATGATTTCATGATGAGAATTCTTCGAATCTTCTTTGTGTACTATGACCCACTGGGAAAAAGTAACTTTTTATTGGAGATTCGTATCAAAAACGTTCGACCGAATGACTGACCTTGCTTGCGGAGTGTTTATTCCTAAATCACTAAAAATGATAGGAGCCAGTTAATTGGTAACATTAATTCTCATTAAAGTATTTTTATTTACAAATAGTCAGAAAACTTTATAAAATAAGGGAAAGATTCAGAGAATCATCTTGAAGTACTACAATCAAAGATTTTTGTTTTTCACGAATTTCAAATAAATTGTTCAAAAAAATCTCTGACTTCATGAATGGATATAATATTTTGGACGCGGAAGTGCTGGTAGTACTATAACAAAAATCAGAATAATCAGAATACACTAAATTCTTAAGCGTCACATAAATAATCATTCATTTTTTGAAGCGTATGAAAAAATAGAGTAAATGCCTTCTTGTTTAATGATAACCAATTCAGAAGTAGAAACAAGAATTAAGAATTAACAGAAGGGGTATTCAGAGTATATTGTTTGGAAATTAAAATAATTTTGATCGGCTATTGTTGGATTGTAATGTTTTGATTAGAAAAAAAACCGTCTGAAGAATGACTATGTGAAGTTCTATTTCTAAACTGTTCTACCACGGTGAAGATGAACAAAAACTCATTATGTTCACAATTAGATCAGAAACTCAGTGTCGAAAATCGAAATGTTCAGTTCAATCATTGTTCTGGAAAAAAGACAGCTTTTTTCAACGCAACTATTTTTTACATTGTGTGTTTCAAATTAAATTCTGAAAAATGTGGTTTCCCACCTACATGTGACTTTGATAATATCAAAATTAATAAATCGAAAACTTGATGGTTTGAAATTGGAAAACAATTGTTTTTTTATGAGAAGTGTTCATGGAAAACTGGGAATTGTATATATATAGACAACAAAATATTGATTCTTGCACTCGTGGAAAAAAAAAAGAAACAAATGTTTTTATTTCTGTCGCCGAAACCTAAAAAGAAACGCTTCTAAGCAACAGGTGCTATGGAGAACAAAAATTGCCTAGATGCCATGAAACAACATAAGCGTTTTGATGGAAGTAGGACTTGGGACTAGATTCAAAGGTATTGAAAGTATAGACCGAACACTTCATTGGAATTTAGTTTCAAACAATTTCCAGATTGTTTAACCCTCGACGGTACTATCATGTCATTTTCAATCAAGGTCTCATGATTTCTGCTCACCATGTTCTTCACATCGGACTTTCTTTCAATTTTCATTGTATTACGGTCGGCTTCGATTCATTTCCTGATTCATTAGCCCTGTCGACTCCAAACAACAAAACCAATCGTCTGCCATGGACCATTAGCACCGGTAATTATCAAAAAGAGTGTCTCCTTTCATGACCGACAGGCAGGTGGTGCATATGTCAAGCTTGGTCATGGCTTCTGCAGATGTTTTCCATTTTTATTCAACCGACTGCTGTTTCTAAATTTGTACATAGTAATTCCCTATTCCAATCAAGTATTCACCTGTTATTTCACTATTTCGAGAAGTTGTTTTGGTTGGAGGATGTCCTCCAAACGAATGCATAATCTGGTGCAAAATTCTCGCATCGTCCATCTGTTGCAGATGAATATTGCACCAACACCTGCCATATTCTATCCCTAATTACTCTATTGAAGCCTTTCCATGCTTCTCTCTTCCATTCTTCTTTTTCTCCAGTCTAAAGGTGACTGATCATTTCCAGGTGAAAGAAAATGTTTTGCGGTTTCTCTTATTGTGGGCTTTTAAAAAAGAAAAAATGTTTTTAAAGTTTTGGAAACAGTAAAACTAAAGTCTCACTTGAGAATTTAGAAGATTTCAAAGTCACTTTTTACCACGCACTTTAGAAACATTTTGTGAGGATAAGTAGTTGTATTGTTGTTCCTTATTGCCCTTGTCTTACTACTAGACCAATTGACCGTTTTACGAAGTGATTCGGGTACAAGTAGAATATAAATACCTTCCAAAAATCAAGGTTCCGCCAATGTCTTAACCTTCTTCCGATTTGAACAGTGTGTGAACCCTCTTGAAACCGGCACACTCAACTTGTGCATACTCATATTTGTCTACTTTTAGTTTGGCCGTGGTGTTCACGCGTGAATGCTACCTTCAAATAAAGTGCGATTCACTGCCTGCCCAGTCTTCCTCAGTTTCTTGTCCGGGAGCAGAGATCGTGTGTTTCGCGCATTTCAAAACAATAACACTTGTGCACGACATTGTTGTTTCCATGTTCAACTCTGTCCATTCATAGCAATGTTACGGATGCTTCAATTTTTTGGAGAGGAGTCTCGTTTATATGTTCATTTTTGGGTTTTTGTCGGATTCTCCGATATATTCATATTTTTGAGTGGTTCCAAGCGCATTTCTTCTTGAAGCTAAACCGGATTTCAACCCGTGTTCACAGTCCATGTGTTGATTGTTTCCTCAAAAGTGTGTGTGGCCTCTAGAGACACACCTCGCAGATGTATCAGATATCCTGTGACTCTAATTGACCTTTTCTCCAGAAACCGTTCCCTCATCCTATCTTTCCGTTTTTCTCTCTTTTCTCTTCTTTCGTTTCTCACCGACGTGAACAGATACCCCATCGCATTCATCACCATCAGAACGTCATCTAGCTAGCATCCAGTCCGATTTCTATTCCTCTTCTTTTTCCATTCACAAAATACTTTTTGCTGTAATTTATCACCTCGTTTTTTGTGTGGCTTTACCACATCCATAGATCATTCACCTCATACTGTGAAATAAAAAAAGAGAGAGAAACAGGAGGAAATTGTTGAACGACTACGATAAAGATATGTATAACTGACACAAAGGAAGAGATCAACATGTTTGATATGTAAGTTGGCCATCGCCGGCAATAGTATTATGTTCTTCACACTTTTGTTATGTGTTGCAATCCAAATGCAAATTGCTTCTCCGCAAGACGTCTACAACTGTTTTTTTGTTGTATCTTAATATCCCTGGGTACACGAGATGTTTGTTAGTCAAGAAGTGTGAATGCGAATTTCATTCACCTTATTTTTGAATGTCTATTTTGACAGGATATCATTCATAACGTTTACTTTTGAAAGAAGTCAATCAGGTATCTGTAAAAAGTAGATCTCTGCCTCTAGAGTGACAATTTTGGGTTAGCAATTTGATTGAATATTTCACATTTTCATGTTTATAACTTTTACTTCAAATCAACCGACCCTTATAAGGCACAATGAATAAGAAACAACACACGAATGAAAAGAATAGAGATAGTGAAAGACGAGTGTCTTTTAAGTAGAGATTAATAAAACGGTTAGCGCTGAACCTCTCATTTTATTTATTTATGCTTCCTATATGGCGCATCACTCATCCTAACATAATAGTCAACACTACCAAATTTCATATGTTTATGTAAAAGTTTCTCTCTCCTTTCCACACCACATCTTCATCAGATTTCACACTATTCACCAATTCACAAACATTTAGTTTCGCGTTCTACCAGTTTCTAATCCCGTCAGTCTAATCCAATCCGTTATTGTGAAGAGCGAGTCAGTTGTTCAGTTCAGCGAAAAAAACCTGAATGAAATTTTATTTCTCAAATTACTGTCTGTCTATTGTGAAGAATATTTTTGTGGTTGCGCCACAGATCTACACCAATAGAACAATGCAATGGCTAAAGAAGCATTTTATAGTGTCATTGATATTGTAAAATACTTTGAATTGGGATTCTTGTTTTTTTGCTCTATGAATCTTGGAAGAGTTTTTTCTTCAATATTGTTTGTTCTTTTCATTCCATATTCTATTCCATAACCAATTTTCTTCTCACCAAAATCGCAACAATTCATTCTCCCCAAGTCCTTTCCCAAATTACACATAAATACCCTTAATATGCGAGAAGTTCATATTGAATTCACAAGAAAGATTTTACTCATTTCAAATTCTATTATTTTTCCTCACACTATCCTTTCTTTTCATTCTAGCGACGGCACGCGAGATCATTAACCCGATTCAATTCGCATACTGATTTCGTGTGTTCGGATTCGACTTTTCCCATTTTATTTTCTCTTTACGGATATATTATTTCGAAATCAGCAATCTTATTAATGCGTCATTGATATGGAAATTGACAGTGAATGATAAGATTCACGTTTCATTGTCTCTTGTGTGTCTCATTTCATTCGGTGTTCTCGAGTTTTTAGAAATTAGGAGGTATTATGTCTCTAATTCGATACGTTCTTAGAACTGGGTCACTTATCCTGAAGATCAACTTCTCCTAATCAAGCAATTTTTGTTATCAGTGCTTGATAGTGCGTGCGAAGCTTGCTTTCTTTCTTTTTCAATTCAAATCACCGAGTATTTGCTTTCACACCCCTCCCCTCTTTTTCCATTTTCATATTTCTCCATTTGCACTCTATACTAACCCAAAACAACCGTACTCATGACATAATATAGTTTTTTCCCTTTAATTCTCACTTTCTCAATCCTCTTTTTTCTTCTTTCCCATAACCACAACCGAAAATTGAAAGTGAAAAAAGATTCGCTTTCTCATATAGGAAATTAATTAGAAAACCGCAAAATAAGGCAACGGGCATTATAAATAACCAAAAGCAGAAGAGGAGAGAAACAACCGGAAAGACGAGTACTGTTTTTATGTTTTTTTGAGTGTACGCGCGGCACCGACACCGGCACACATAGCCCTTGCATATAGGACGGTATTTCCTCTATGAACCAACGAGCCGGCTGTCCGTTACTATTGTATTTGTACACTGGTTTAGTCATTGTACACTGTTCTTCTGTCCGTTCCCCTTTCTTTTATGCTCTTTTTATTTATTCGTCATTTGCTTCAATTGGCGGACTTGGCTAATTATCCAGCCTCCTCAAAATTGAATATGAATTTTTTTTTACTATTTCTGTTATTGACATGAGTTTTTAAACAATTCAACATTCCTCTTTTACCTCTTCCCTGTCCGCAATTTGTAACTTTCTACCCAAATCTAAAAACTGTCTGAAACGATCAAAATTGAGGGGTTCAATGTAATTGACCCATAAACTGCGCTTCCCTTTTCCCTAGGCGCCGAAACAAGTTGACGTCTCCAATAACAGGGTAAGCGATGGAGGTGAGTTCAATGACCTTCATGTCATCCCGACTCGGAATACCGTTATTACTCGATCTTTCCAAAACACAGCTTCCATTCTAATTTCGAAACGATTTCCGCATTCCTTTCTGTCCGAAACCGGTGATTTTCTTTTCTTTTGTTGTGATTTTTGAGTCTTATGAGATTGTTTGAATCATATCCAGATTTTTGAGAGCCACACATCTTTTGGGTTGCCGCCTGCTTTTTGTTGTTATTGTTTGTAATTGAATTTCATGTTGTTTGAGTGGACAGTGCGAGATGGAAAGATGAATGTACTTATGTATTCAATTTCATTTGGTCTATCTCTATTGTTCATTTGATTTCCGTTTCTTGACCGTTACAAAGTGACCGTTTCCTGTTTGTTCTTCCGAAAAAATAAATTTCAATATATGTTAATGACTCCGTTATAAGTTTGTGATTGCAATCAGTCACAACACGCTTATCTCATTTTCAATTTTCGTTTTTCCTCGCCACCTACTGTCCTCATACCGCAAAAATAACACATTACTTTTTTCGCCATTTTTTCAAGCTGATCTTTTCTTTGGAGAATTGATACTATGTAATCTTATTTTCGCATTTTTTCTTTTTTTTCTAATCACCCGCCATGACACATGTAACATTTACAGATTAAAAATTATTTCGACACAACCCACAAGAACTGTTCACAATTTTGCGGGTGGAATGAGGTGAGTATCGTATTCTCCTTTTTTATCCCAGCTCGACTCATCAGAAATTCACGTACTCATCGACAGAGATGTCAGTTTGGGATATGTCAATATGATGTTTTTATGTTTATGTGCATTACAAGTTGAAGTCGTTATATGTAGTGGTCTACGGCGACTATTTTTAGCGCACATGACAAATCTTGAAGCTAGAAAAAATCATACGGAAAAGAAAAAGAATGATATCTACAGTACCTCAAATTATTCAGGGACATGCAACCACCTTCCATGGGTGTAAATGGATTTGGAAGAAGAAGTCATAATTTTTCGTCTCCGTCACTGGTCGATTACAGATCTCAGCCGCATCATTATGGATCCCAACCAAGCGTAAGAAATTTTTTCATTAACGGATATAATTTCATGCGTTATTTCACACCCCGTGTCGCCAGCAAGGAGATATTTAGAACCTGATGGATCATAACTTCTAAATTCTCTCCTATTATCTCACACATCGTAAATTTTTTTTTCAAAGGGTCAGAATGTTTACAAGTGTCTCCCTAGCAAACATTCATTTGTTATTTATGAATCAGAATAGTAAGATTAACACTCCCATACTAGTTCTGATGACGAATCACATGTTGTTTAGTTAATGTGTCACCCCGACAACACACAAATTGGATTTCAGATAGTACAGAACGGAGGAAGCCAGTCGCCTCCAGACTACGCATTACTGTTCGACCAGCCAGTTGTTGTTCTCAGATCGAAAAAAGTGAGTTTTGCATTCTTATGTTTTTAATTTAAGAAATATTTCCGGAAGTCTTGAATAGTGCCAAAAAAACTTTTTTGTGCATTATTGAATCATTCTTTTTATGCATGAAAGACTTATTCTTGTATATTGCTCACCATTTCTAGAGTTTCTAAAATTAGTTTCTCTTCCGTGACCAAAACGATTGAATATTCAATAAATTTTTCACAGAAATCTAAGGGAGCAAATTCTTGATAACATATGCTAAGAAATATGCTTTTTTATTATCTCCCATATATTTCAGCCAAGTACGGTCAGATCTGCCAAGGAAGAATCAAGGTTACGCTCCCAACAGCCACCCAGCAACATTCAGAGAGTCCAAGTAGGCCCATGAGTCTGTCCAGACACTTCTTCTAACTAAATCTTGTTTTCAGGCAATCCGCAGTCGTCCCCAATCCACAGCATCCTACAACAGCTTAGGTTTGTTGACTAGTAACGAAATTGTGGAATCCAAAAGTTTGTTTCAGCATCATCAGGAATGGAGAATATTCATTGGAGAAACTCTGTGATGTCGTCCGTAACCCCAGATAATCGTAGACACACTTTGTATGACGAAGAAGACAATCCACGTGTGGTAAGTGTTTGTGTTTTTTGGCAAAATTGAAATGAGAACACACTGACTGTCAACATATCTCTTTTATTTCCGAGATTTTGTGTTTTTCAACACTATTAAGAGAACACATTATTGTAGCATTTGTGGAAGGTTAGCGAAATTCAAAGCGCACAGTAAAGCAAAAATTTAATTGGATTGCAAATGAAACAGCACGAGGACATTTTTTATTGGACAAAGTTACGGTGTTCCGGTTGTTGTTCAGTCTCGGAGAGAAGCTCGCGGTAGTCATCCTCACTAAAATAGACAAAATGAGAAACAAGGCTGATTGATATGTTTTTAGTAACTTACTTGAGAATCTCATCATCGGATCTCTTTCCGATGCGGAAACCGTAACGTCCGACGAGAAGATTGCGGCGTTTCTCCATGTTGAGCTCATCAGCATCAACTTTCCGTGCTCTGCTGTTTCCACGCTCACGGTCCATCTTCTCGAGATAAGCTAACTCATTACGGCGCATTTGATCGTCCGTGTTGAAGTAGCCTGTCGGAAGACGGGACTTTTGTCCAGTGAGCTTGTTCATAATCCAGTCCGGCAAGGATGGCTTTGTTGAAGCCATCATCTGCTCTCTCCAATCAGCTGAAGGCTCAGTTGGATGCAAATTTGCACCAACAAGGATCACAGAACCGAGAAGGACAATAATGAGACACGGATTCATGGTGGAAGGTCGGCCCTCACTGTCGAGATTTTGTAAGGGGCGAATAAAGATTGGGAATGAAGGAATGGGAGGAGCAAAGTGCTCAGGGGCGGAGCCTTGCGCAAGCACTTCAGATGTCTGGAAAGATGCAGTAATTCAACAGATTCGAAAATGAATCTTGACAGGCCCGATGTTTGGCCTCGTCATCTGACGTTCACCATTTTTCATCTTCTTCTTCTTCTTTCTTTTTGTCCGAAAAAAGAGGAAAAGCACATGAAGTAAATGTAGAGAGACGTGTGCAGAACACACATTCTTTTTTCTGATTTCCGCAATTCAGAAGAAGAAAATGGATTACTTATCGGAGGACCTCGTGGTGAAGGCAATCATGCGGGAAAAAGCATGAGTTTGTTGTAGATGGGAAGAGAGCATAACTTTTTTATTCGTTTAACGGGAAAGCAATCATCAAGAGGAAGGAAATAGGATAATAGAGCATTCAGGAACATCAGAAAAAACAGAAGGACACTCGAGAGGAAGGAATAATAAAGAAAGGGACAGAAATTGGCATTCGAATGCTTCCTTGTTGATTTATTGCTCTTTTTGGATATCTAATTGTATCCAATAGGCTGGCGATTTTCTCGTCGGAACCCTTTTCCGAATGCCAGCAACTTTTTATGGACTACCGTAGTCCCGCGGAGCCCAGTGCTTACGTCAGCACTTTTTTGCCTGAAAAAAAAACCTTTCAGATCAGCTGATTGATGGACATTCTTACCCCGAGGGACTCAAAAAAACAACTGGTTCCTTGAACCCCTTCGGCACTTCCTGCATCTTTTGCAGAAGAGCATTGCGTTTTCCGGGACGGGCACGAGTGAAAGTCGAAGTACGGTAGAATTTGTTGATATTCTTGCTGAAAAAGGGAACAGATAATTGATGATACATATTTATGGGTGGATAATTTGTATTTGTATTTATTTAACCATTTGAATATACAGTAAGAATCACTGGAGGTCAGGTAGAGTCCCTCACGAGACTAAACCTGAGAAAGGGAAACCGGGAAAAAGGATAGTTATAAAAGTAGGTGTTGGGCAAGGAGGGGAGGGAATATAAAATAATCAGTTATCAGAATCGTACAATATTATTTACAAGAAGAGACTTGAATTCTGAAGGGCAAAGGAAATGAGGAACATTAATAGTTAAGGCATTCCAAATAGGTACTACCGTTGAGAAAAAATTAGAGCAATTAGGATTTACACAGATAAGAGACATAGGGCGACGGGAGGAGGAGCTTAACCTGACATGGGTCTCAAGGCAAGGAAAATATGAGGCGCCGATTATGAAATTGTATAAGAGAAGAAGTTGCGCTTTGAGCCTACGGTGGCGCATAGAAAAGAGGTCAAGTTGGGAGAGGCGATCAGAGTAAGATCGATAAGATGTGTTACAGCGTTGGAGAATTTTCCGCGAAAAGAATCTGAGAGGAGTTTCAAGCTTGTGCGCTAGTTTAGATGATGGGGGAGGCGAATAAACGACGGAGCAGTATTCAACTAGAGGGAGTACGTACGTTTTGAACAGGAAGATATAAAATTGGGGAGAGTTGGATTTGAAAGATTTTAGAAGTTGTTTTGATCGGAGTAAGGCGAGAGCAACAGCCCGGTTAATGTGTCTAGTGAATTTGAGATTAGGTTCGATTAATAAACCTAAATCCCTGACAGAGTCGACGGTATCAATGAGGGTACCTCCAATAGTGAAGGGGTGAGAAGAGTTTCGAGGTTTCATTTGATTCATTTGACGATGGTGATCTCTGAAAGTTGATGTTGAATTTTGCATTTTTCCCAATCAGAAGCTAACCTCAATAATAAATTCTCAACAAAACGAACAACTGAATTGCCAGTAAAAGATGAGTAAGACGGAAAAAACTCCTTTCTCGACGTGTCGTAACGGTGGTTCGAGTATGCAGTTGGGTACCATGGGGCACGAAAGGAAGAAAAAGTATAGTCTCCAGAACGACCATTCAAGAGGTCTGAAGACCAGCCGAGAACACCTCCAGAACTCATTCCGGATCGTTTTCCGTAACGGAAGGGAGCTTTTTGAGCGTCTCTTATTATCTTGGCGACATGTCTGAAATAGAAAATTAATTTTCATGTTGAAAGGGAGTATTGTCCTTACTTCTCAATCTTTGCTCTGGACTTATCAGAGATAAAAGTCTTGGTTGGAAGAACCAACGGAAAGCTGATGCTCACATTAGCGCGTACATCCTAAAAACGATACATAGTATATGGGAGATTGTCACTCAACATACCGCAATGGGAAGAGTGCTAGCGACTCCAAAGTAGAGAACAATCAAAATAGGCAGTGATATCATAAACCTCATTTTTCAAGTTTCTGAAATGAGTAAAATTGCCAATACGTGTTTAGTGGATGGAGAAGTATTGCGGCTCTTATAGTTAACAATCACGAATTTAGACAAGACAAATCTATATCTGACTATTATTAAAACTCCTAGTAAGATTTGTTCTCAATTACAGAGGACATTAAGATTCAATATTACTGTCTGAAGGAAAACAATGCTGCTTCACAACTAGTACCTTACTTCTCTATCGGTTACTTCTAAAAATTAAAAACCGTCGGAACAAACACATCAGACCTGTGTGAACAGAAGTCTGAGAAAGCGGAGACTGAAACGTCAACTAAAAACAGACTAATTTTCTTTGAGTTTTCCAAATTCGCTTCACTTTCTCATGCCATATTTAGGGGCGTTTAATTGTGTTCAAATTAGTCTGGCTCTGAAAACGGCACAAAGATGTGGGCGAACCACTGTACTATTTTTATGATCTCATTCGATTTGCATCCACTCCTCAAAAGTTATTTTAGATTTACAGTGGTTTTTCTATAAATAGAGTTTACTGAGTGGGTGTTTGTTAGAGCAACAGTGAATCGTTTATTTTCGATGATGATGAGACAATAGATACGACATTATAATGAAGAATGAATTCAACAAGGGATCCGGGAAAGTTCCGGATTTATTTTCATTGAGAAATTTAGAAGTCGTAGATGTCGACGGTGCGTTTTCCTGGACGGAATCCGGCGCGTCCGATAGCGATGGACTTCTTCATGATCGGAAGAGCACGAAGTCTCTCGAAGCTGAGACGAGCTTCGACTGGTTCGACGCTAATGACGCGGTCCTCGTTGACGAGGTGGAAGCCTCCGGCGCTTTGAACGACGTTGATGTCGTCCTGGAATGTTATAGTTTAATTAGGAGTCAACAACGTTTTTTATTAGAAGTCAGCAAAGTTAAACAAATTATAACTATCTCTTCTCATAAGTCTTTTAATTTGTGCAAAAACCTCTTTCCCCCTCACAACTAGAACTGTCTGAAAATAGTGTATTATCACAAAACTTACATCTTGATCGTAGATCGGTTGATGAAGAGTAATTGTTCGATTCGCGAGGAGCGCGATGCAGAAGAAGAGCATCAAGCGCGGCATTTTGGACAGGTTGGAGTCAACGAGTCCGGGGAAGTTGAGATGAGTGGTTAACACTGTCGAAAATCGGGTTTATATACTTTCCACCCGGAGCAAGAGACTATTCCAGATTATGAGATGTTAGAGTTAAGGCGGAGTCAAACGGTCACAACACCGGAACCGGTTATGGGTTTTACGAAACCTTTGATTAAATTTTGGTTTAATCTGGAGCAACACGCGAGAAACACATCAAAAAGGTCGTTTGAGACGCCTTTTTCTGAGAAAATTGGACTTGTTATAATGGTCAGGTTCAGAAACTATTTCGGACCAATGACGTCGGAGGTATACGGTATGAACTGTATTGTGCCGACAGAACTGTCTCGTTTTAAAATTAATGTGAAGATTCCATACAGAAATGACTTCAAAGGGTGCCCAAAACTTTTTTGCCACGGGATTTATGATAGTGGACAAACTCGACAACTCTCAACGACAATATCGAAGATACTTGAAAAGACTGAGTGTGCATTAAACGCAGAACCAAGACGGATTTCCAAGTTTTTTTTTTGAATTTTAGAGCCGAGCAACAAATGATCATTTATTTCAGTAACACACACAGCAATTTCAGAGATTGCGAGAATTAAGAAAAAATACAATTGATCATTGATTGTCAGAGTAGAGAAGGTCTTCATCGGCCGAGTAGCTCTCCTCGAATGGGACGACTGATTTTTTTCCGCGGAGTCCGGCTGAAGCAAATGCGCGCTTTCCTGGACGCATACCAGCTCTGCCGATGGCCATGGAACGTTTTCCTGGGCGGAATCCATCACGGTTGATGTAGAGACGCTTTGCCACCTTGAAGTTGTCCGATGCTCTTTCGAGTGCACGGCTCTCATCCTCCTCAGCCGATTGCTTGTCGTCGGTGTCGATGGAACCATGTTGACCGGAGCGTCCACTTCGGCGGGGGATGGAATCGATGTAGTTTCTGCAAAGTTCATCCAACTTTGCGTCACTGGTCTCATCCGATTCCAACTCCGATTCCCATGGTTGGGCATAGTGGAGGTTGACTGGGCGCCAATGTCTCTTCTCCTTAAACATAAGGATATGAAAATCAACATTTTTTATTTATTATAAATTTCACTTACGATGAATGGTTTGAATTCTCCGTCGATTGCACATGCTGAGATGGCAAGTAAGGCCATGAAGACCAAGAGGAAGGCGAGCTTCATTTTTTGATGACTGGGAAGCTGCAGTGGTTGAAAGCTGCAGAGCTTGTTTTCTCCAGGTGATGATGACACCTTGCTTTTCCTACCCTTTTTATGCTTTCCGGCTACTGTGGGCGTGGTTTTGTAGCCCAGAACAAAATCTTATAGGATCCATTTTTCTACGACTCAGGCGGAGTCAACCACTGATACGAATGGTCCGAGGTACGCCCCTACAAAATACAGTAGTATCGTGTTGCTCAACAAATGATTTATTGAAATTTCAAAAAAATCAGAGAATAGTACGGACAGTAATCAGATTGAAGTCAAAAGAAAAACACAGAGTTCAATTATTATCCAAGTTTGAGAATCGCACCAATTTTGTGATGGCGTTGCTTGATCCAACGTGAGAAAATCGAGAGAAACGTTTTCCTGGACGCCAGAATGATCTGCCAATTGCGAGGGACCGTTTCCTTTTGATATCCTCTTCATAAATGTGTTTCATTTGACCTCTTCCTCCATAAGGAAAGCCCACGAGTTTTGAATCAACCGGGTACCGTGGCCAGGACACGAACGGTGCCGATATACGCCCCATGACGGTTTTTCTGATGTCAATGGTAATATACGGTCGTTTGCTCTCCACATTTGGTTGCGTAGTAGTCTCTGAACGCTTAGTACGAGTCTCTTCAGCTGTTTCGACAATCTCGTCCGGGAAATCTTTCAACTTTTTGTTCCATGCTTGAACATTGATTCCATCCAGGTTTCTCCAAATAGCATTATCCTCCGCATTCACTGAAAAAAATATGTTTTCAAAACTAAAATTATAATATAGTGATATCATTACCATCTTCATTGACATCACAATTTTTGCCGCCCTGAAAAAAGAATGATCAAGGATCGTAGAAGACATCATATATAACTTACATCAGAAGATTTCTTCCCTTGAGAGAAAAGGTAGTCCACCGCAATACATACACAAGCCAAGACGAACAGGTAGCGAACCACTTTGAACATTTTGTTGGATATGGTCAGATCTTGTGACGTAAAGGGTGGTAGAAAATTGAAAAGCGTTCGGAGCCTGTTGTTTTTATAGCATGATTTGTGTAGGGCGGGAAGATTCCGTTAATGGGCGGGATATTGACAGCACGTAGTAGCATGAAAAACATGGAGAAACAAGATAAAGAGAAGAAATGAGCAGAGATAAGAGGATTTTCCAAACTATAAATTGAAGTTGTACCATATTGATGACTCATTCAGCCCTCATAGTGCAGTGCAAGACGGTGAGCGTCAATGGGTTAAAACCCTGTGTTATGGGATGAATGAGAAAAATCATCAATCGGTTAGAGTTTCCAAGATCTGATTAACAATTAACTACTGCAACATAAACCAGTAATTGAAAAATCATACATATCTAGCTTAGGTCAACAAATTCAATTAAAACTAATACTGTTCGATCACCAATTTTGATTTTAAAAACACAATCATTTTCCGTGAAAAATTAGTTGCAAGAAAGAATTGAGTTAACACTACTCCTAGTCAAGTTGGTAATTTAGTTTGAGCCGGTTGTCATTAGTTTTTTCTAGAAAATTATTGTTTTCCTTTTTCAGATTTCTCATAGTTTTTCCAAAACTTCTTCGTATATTCTGTTTTGTCCTGAATTTGTCTTTTTTCCACCTACGCATCATAAGTTATTCCCAACAAACGTCACACTATAAAATGATTTTGTTGTGATTGATACTGAAATGAGTAAGATTGACTGATGACCCAAAAATTGTATTTCGCTTGTTTTTCGCTAGAGTTGATCAGAAAAATATGTTTTGTCTTTACTTATATGAGTACTTTTTCATTTCAACGAATGATTGAGTAGACTATCTGAAAACGTCGGAGGAAACACAACACGGAATCATAAAACAATGAGAAAGAAGTATAGTTTCAGTTTCTCTCAGAACCTTGCGAGAACCTTTTTTCTAAATTCTAGTGTGTACTGTGACAATAGTTTCTGGAGCTCTTTGTGAAATCCGGATCACTGACAATCTGATCCTTAACAATTGTTTTTTGAAATATTCTCTTTCTTTTGAAGAGTCCCAACCGACTCAACGCTTTTTTATTGTATGAACACGTTTTTCTCTTTCTTCCCTGAAGTTTTGAAGCTTCCCCCTATACGTTTTCATAGTGTTTTCTCCCATTTTTATTCTGAAAATCTGAAAATTGTAATCCCGAGCAACAGGGCACGACTTTATTCCGGAAATCAGGCAGATCTCTTGTACATATGTGGTTTCGCTTTAATATGAAGATGAGAAGAAGGAAAAAATACAAAGCAATTAATTAGGGTGGGTAATCGTTGAATTCTTAGACAATGTAGATTTCTGGAGTGTGTTCTGGAATGACTTCCATCATGTCAGCGCTTCTCTTTCCTGGACGGAATCCTTGACGACCGTATGCCATTGAGCGCTTTCCTGGGCGGAATCCTTGACGTCCGTAGGCCATGGATCTCTTTCCTGGACGGAATCCTTGTCTTCCATAGGCCATCGAGCGTTTTCCTGGACGAAGACCCAATCTTCCCATTGCCATTGAACGTTTCATGATGAGACCACTATAAACCCCAATATTAGTTTCTGTCGGAATTCTAAAAGTATTCCGAATCTTACCTGACGTCAATAGTGTGGAAGTTGTCCATGTCCGTGCTTCGTTTTCCTGGGCGGAATCCGCTTCTTCCAAGGGCGATGCTCCGTTTTCCCATAGCACCTTCTGTGTACTCTTCTTCCTGCTTCCACTCGTCGTCGTCTTCAGAATTGAGAGCATCCTGAACTGGGGAGCCCTCAAGAAGCACAACATCGACGGACTGAAAGATACAACCATCCTAATATATTCAACCCAAAGATGTATGATTCACTTACCGGAGTCTCATCCGAGTTGTAGACCTGAAGTGGTACAGCACGAGCGTAGATTGCGCAGAGCAACGCAAGGAGAACAAAAGTAGCTCTCATGGCTTGCGAAGACGGGGCAAAATGAGAAAAATGGACCGAAGAGAGGGCTCGAGTGAGAGCTGAAAACAATGAAGATTACAGTAGATGTCGATCCGTATTTATACGCTCTCTCAATATAAATGGGCGGAGTTCTCATAACATAAAGTCCCGAAGGGAGTATTGATAACAGGAATGCAGAGAGTTTAGAGGGAAATATAGCGCGGGCGGGCGGGCCTAGAGCGTGATTGGCTCTGTATTGGAAATGACGTTGGTCAGAACTGATAGAAAATGAAAGATGGTCATAAGTTTCAAAGGAATACGTGAAGTGGAACGGAATTGAACTGAAATTTGAAAAAAAAAGTGCGGATGGGAGAAAACAGTTCAGTATACATATCTTGTACACAATCTACACGGAGACTTACTATACTTTGGAAAATGTCGAGGCAAATTTATACGGTCAGAGTTGGTTTATCTACGAACGCTATTGTCAGTTAAATGTTAGGCACCGTGTTTTGACTTAAAACCTGACCGGCTATAGTAGACAATAATAGTACCAGTCGGCGATCCCATCATTAGGTTAGCTCTCTAGGGACAGTTTTACGAGCAAGGTTATCTAGGAACTCAGGTACGAATGGGCATAACATGTTATGCTTACCAGCAATATTCTATATAACAGTTCATAACCTGTGTGAGGGATCGAATGTGCTAAGATTCTCATTTTTCTTATTTTCAGGCTCGATTGGAATACTTCCAAGGAGAGGAGAGTGACATGTTGAAACGTGGACAAGATCAAGCATCAAAACTTCTTGAGTGGTATAAAGAGCGACTTCTGTCAGTTCAAAAGAAAGCGCGTTTATTACAACAAGGGAGTGTCTCATTGGTAAGTACATAAAGAGTCTGGCTGGCTTGTTTTTGTTCGGATTACCAACTAACAAAATTTTGTTTTTTCTAGTTCTCCCAAATGTGATGAGGGCGCCAAACTAGTACCACGACCTTAAAATCTCTAGTGACTCAAACTTCATCTGTCTAGTTGTTGGTAAAGCATTTTATGGTGGACACTTTTCGAAGAAATATTTGGAAACTATGATATCACTACAGTAGGCATCGATTTCATCAGATTCTTGTTTGATCTTCTGGTTTTCGTATAGCTCGTTAAATTTTGTGTCAGGGAAGAAACACATAAACTTTTATTAGCTACAGTATACCAAGAAAAAGGCACAATTTCCAATTTTATTTTATAAGGTGTCACACGCACATTGATGGGTTTTTTTTGGCTCAGGTACTGCTCGTTACCAAGAATTGCGTGGTAGTGATTTTGGTTGTTGAGTTCCGGCTTTATTCAGAAAGGCTCAAAGATTCAGGGGATAGCAAAATAAGGATTGAGCAGGGAACAGGAAATCTTTGAAAAAATTCAGAAACAGGATGATACGGAACTCAAATGAAAACTGTCAGCGGACTTTCAAACAAAACCTGTCCGTTCTGAACCAAATTTCCAATTGGTGGACTTGGAGAAACATTTTTTACAAAGCATAGGACCTTATGTGTTTTGGAAGACAGAGAACTGAATAAGACTAGTTTGTTTTGTCTGACCTAGCAATAGTTAGACCTACTCAAAATGACCAATATTCATATCGAATTTGTTATTACAAAGTCCAAATGAAACTACATATGATTTTTTTTCGATTATCACGTTATCATCATTGACCAGTATCATGAGAAGTGGGGAGTAAATATGAGTACTCATACATACAATTTTTCAATAAGCTTGTCAGAAAAACAAGTACATCCTTCACATCTTCCAGGATCCTGCTGTCCATGAACAAAAACTCAACTTCCTCCGCGCTCATATCACAGAACTGAACCGACGCATACTTGCTGTAATGGAAACAAGTGATAAAGGATTTCCAGCTCATCACAACAGAACCGTAAGTTTGCATTTTCTTCTTGATGTTACCCGTCCGTGCGTCAGAGATCCCAACCGTAGTTTTCTGACTGATTTCCTTATGCCAAGTACATTCTGTATCTTGAAAGAAGAGTTTTATCATGCGCTTCATACAATTTTATCGCTATATAACTACATTTATTGTATATGTCGACTCCTATAAAATCTCGGAAGCTAGAAAACTTGAGTTGGCAGCAGATAGATCGGAGTTGAGGGATGTCGAGTGGGAATAACTGAAATTCGCATAAGGTTGATGTATGTACAAGAGGATTTAAAATCTAGAAAGTCAAAAATGAAAAGGTAAAGCCCATGGGAGGACAGGAAATATTTAATTTGAATAAAACAATAACTGAATTTTAAATATCAAAATCACGAAAGCAACAATAGTACAGTACTAGATTCATATTTTTGAGAATTCCAAAAAATTAAATGTCAGACTGTTATTTAGATTCAGTTTTAGCAATACGTTTTGAGACGTCTTTTATAACTAAGATTTTACGTGATTTATTTGAAGATCAATTTTTGAGTACAATAATACACCCACATTAATTTTCTGTGTATTCTTCAATAAAGTTTTCTCAGGCTTCAAACGGTCCATCGAATGGAGCTAATGACGATCAATTGGTCTGGTTGCACCGTCAAAATCAGCGATTGAATCAGGTGAGAAGCATTGAATGTGACGTCACAGGATTGTCTTGGTCTTCTCTTACTCTTCTATCCCTTCTCTTTTTCGAAATTTAAAAATAAACATTGAAAGAGGGTCAAGTGTGGACTGAGTGCACAATCAATTTATCAGGTGTTGTCAGTGATGTAGATCCAACTTGACACATTGAAATGATAAATCAGTGTTGTTTTATCTTCTCCTTGTCACTATCAATTTCTTTTTCCAGGAGCTTGCTGAGAAAACACAAATGATCGATCAGCTGAAAAGAGAAAACGAAATGGTCAAGAAAAGTCAGATTCAGAGAGTGGAAAGGTGTGTCGGGAACCAACATTCAGAATCTCAACTTCAATATTTTAGAAGTGTTCCAATTCTCCGACCATCAGCGTTTGTTCGTCCGGCTTATCAGGTGCCAACAATCATCAATAACAACAATCACTCGAAAAACCCATCACCGCATAAGATTTATGATACTTTGATGTAACTTGTAACGTCATCCAATATCTCAATTTCTCACCCTCGTCTCCGAGATCAAGATTTTCTTTTCCAGCTTATTATAATTATAATCCTCACTCTTCCCAACTGATTTGTTATATGAATTCAATCCGGAGCTTGTTCATAATAAAGTACATATATGTTCTCAGCTTTTTTCTAATTTCTTCTTTCTTTGTTTTCGTAAATCATCTGTTTTTTGCAAGAAGTTCACGCAGAGAAATATACATTTTTTGTATGTGAAAAAGAAATTAGAACGTTTTTCAAACGGCTTCACAACTACATTAAGTACATGTTGTAGTTAATCGAAAACGAGGATCGAGAGTGAAAATTGTCTTTGCAAGCAGGCCTCATTGATAAAACATTCTCTGATGAAAGCAAAAAAAAAACGTATAGAAATGAAACCTGGTAGAATGATTTGAAAACAGCGAAAGTCATTAAACGCAGATATCCTGGCGCCCAGTTCCTATTTCCGAGTTCGTTTTTACCAAGTCTTATCATAAAAGTAAAAAAGAGTAAGAAATCAAAACAATGAGATCCAATGTTTGGAAAACTGATCACACAATTTATTTTCTCTCGTTCTTATGACACCAGTTGAATGGCTTGTTTTTCATTCGAGAAATCTATACTAATAGAAGCTACGGTAAAAAAAGCAAAGTACTCAAAAATGTTATTGGAGAAGGCAGTCAAAAGCAACAGCGACATGATAAAGCAGCTCTTCATGATGGGAAAGTAATTTCATCGTTTTGTTTTCTCTCTCACCCAATCATTTAGAAGCAAATTTATGAGTTCGTGAGCCCCTTTGGCTCTGCCCCAGGTGTGTCTTACATTTGATTCTCTTTTCTCACCAACTGTTTATTTTGTGATTACGCAAAGATATCAGCAGGAGTGGGGGGACCCATTGTTTCGAAATCCAAGTGTTTCTTTTCTTTTCTTCTCAAAACAGTTGTCTTTGTGAGATGGATTAACCCGCAATCGGTTTTTATAAACATTATCTGTCTGTCAGTCAGACCAATTTTTTGAAACCTTTTTGGCGGAGGTCGATTGCTTTTTGCTTTCTGATGTATCTACATTTTCCGGGAGTTCTCCGAATCACTGCATGTTTTTTGTTACTTCTTCTAAGTAAACACGTGCGTTTATCCGTTCTTTTTATTGCTATAGCAGTTGCCAATTTGTTCTTTTGCTAGGACCTCAGTAGAGTTTCATATAATAATCTTCGTCAAATTAATATTTCATCATCACCCACTTGTTTCCAAGAATTGTCTTTTCCGTCTAATTTGGATGTCGGGTATTCCATTTTTTTTTCGTTTTATTGTCCAGTGTCATCTGAAACCCAACCTTTTTTCCGTTGTCGCATCAAAATTTACAACGATCTCAACCAACCCATCCGGCGCAGAGGTCATACATAGTATGAGCGCAACCTGAGATCTTGCTACTCCTTTTCTGCCCACCTGCATCGAAAAAATGTTGCCGAATTCTGTCTTCCATTTTGTCCAAAGCAACTTGGATGACATACATAGTCAGAAGTGAAGGGAAAAATGCGATCCGTCTCGTATTACACCCTAAATTGCGTGATAGAGGTGTCCCGTTATGGTTTCAATATCAATCTCTAATTTTTGACACCTTGGTTTTCAAATTGGCCGTTGAAACATCACTTTGTCTCTGAATAGTGAAACATTGTGAGGAAACTCCTAGAAGTAGTACCATACCGTTGCGACCGGCAAATTTTCCGGGGTTTCAGCTGTATACTTTTTCGTCTCAACTTACTCCAGACTAGATCAAAAGTACACGTCTCCCTTATTGCTAATTCGTTCCTTCCTAGTAGAAACTTGCAAATCAAGGATGTGCATAAAGAAGATCTTTTATCCATGCTTCAAAAATTTCCAAAAGAGCACATAGGTCATGATGACGACGGCGGCAACCTTTCAACTCACTCCCACAAACCAAAAGTTGACACGTCATTGTTCTTCAATTTCGGAAGAAAGTTTGTCAAAAGAAGTACGAGAAAAGGTGACACTACTTGAACATCCCATTAGCTATTCAAGTAGATCAGGTTTAGTGGATATCACGTTTTCATCCCTAACACCAAGCATTGAGAACTTTTTTCATTTTTTACTAGTATCTTCAGACGTCACGTCATTCCTGGCACCGGTCATTCTCATGTTGCAGATTTCTCACAAAGTTTTGAATTTTCATTTGCCGTCGTTTTGGAATTTCTTTATTTGTTTTTGTCTAAATCCCGCACTAAGTCATTATCCGTTCTTCAGAAATTGCAATGAAAATCATAAAGTGGGTTTTGAAAACGATATTTTTGTTCTTTTTATTTGAACTGAGAAGGATAATCAGATTCAAGTTAATCCCTCTGTGTTCCAAAATGCGTGGGCACAAAATTGAATTTTCTGCTTTCGGCTCATCATTTTGAATCTATAGTTTATGACTACAATGAAAATCTCAAATGACGAACATTTCAATTTTTTCCGCTGAGAAAATTGATTTCTTTGGTGCACATATCGTGTAAAACACACTTGGTCTTGCAAGGAATAACTTGAAACTTTTGAAATCCGATCACGGTTCTGAAAACGACACCGTCAATTTGCCGAAAGGAGGATACGCATAATTGAGGGTTGCAAACATTTTTCTACAACGATTTGAGAGAAAAACTTGTTGAATTCTAGTTTCCGCTGTGCAATTCTCGGAATGTTTTTTTGGATTCAACGTTTTTTGGAAGAAATATTTGTCTTGTGGTCATCCAGAGATCCTTTTTTTTCGATTCCGCGTTCATCTGAAGTGCAACTTTGTCCACTTTTTAACTGACAAGTACAAGCATTATTCATGAAACAATGTGACGATGGCGATCTTGGGTTCCGGCTTTCTCGTAGTCCGAAATAGAATCGCTGGTATATTGGAGGGACCTCTCGTACACTTTTGACATTGTCTAGGCGGGGGAGAGACTACTCAATTTTAATGCATTCATGAAAGAAACCAACACACATTCTTTCCCTCCTATCACAAACAAAGCAATTTCAGCCTAGTTTGTCTCTTTTTCTCTTATCTTACTTTGCTTTTGTTCCGGAATTAGTTCCGGAATTCGTCGAGTTTTTCCTCTTGACACCTCCAACCTTCTACTGCATATTTCACAAACTCACACTATTGTCTTCTCGTTCATTTCGGCCTACGCAAAATATTTTTGTCTTGTTCTTCTCGTAGATCATGTTTTGAAAGAAAACAATTCACCAGTCAGTCTGCAAACCTGCGTGATTTCTATACCTCAAGTTGTAAAGGTTCCGAACCTAAATTCTTTTGCACATTTTTCAATTTTTGTTGTCTCCGCACTTGTGCATGAATCCATTTGTCAAATTGAACCTGAAGGAATTCAACGTAGTATGCAAGCAAAGCTTATACTCCTTTTGTTTCACTGAACCTTTTAGTGTAAATTCATAGTGTGCGGACTCTTTTTTTTGAATCTCGTTCATTTTTTTTACTCACTCCGTCAGGAAACATGCTTTTCTGACCTGACTTTGACCTCATACCTCATACCGCTTGTTTACTCTGAAATCTGACTCTTCCTGACTTCATTTTCTGACCCTCACTTGCGAATCGAAATTATGAAAACAGAAAAAATGTGGGAAACGATAATTAATAATCCTTTTCGTTTTTCCCAGACGTGCTTTGGGACTAGTCATCAAAATAAGATTTGTTAAATCTTCACACTTTCGCCTAACTTCCATTTCTTGGTTTAACTCATTTCATTTTTTATTCCAAAGATGACATGAAAAGGATTACATGAGAAGAAGAAGTAAGACTTGAGCTGAATTCCCAAACTAGCTCAAAACATTATATTCAGAAATTTGGAAAGGAGCTTTGCTTGTGCAGAATCTTAGAATTTCAAAAGACAGGATTACGTATTCGAAATACATCCGTATACATAGACACTAACAAATCTAAAAATTGTAAAGTAACACGAAAACTTCATCTGAAGTGTTACTACTACTGTGATTTCCATGGTTTCAGTATCCAAAAAGTGGCATTTTTATTGTTTTTTGAATGTTGCATAGAGATGGTTCGTACTTGACACGATTTTCACTTTGTCTCTCGCCTTCCCATCCTAAGTCCTTCTCCATTTCTTTCCATTTTCTCTTTCCAGATTCCGTTAGCACCGTCAACTCCGCAAAACCATATTATCTTTGAACCTTGCAGTCAAAATAGAAAAATGGAGAAACGAAAGAAGATGGAAAAACGCTTGACATTCGTTTTGTTGTGAATGCGTAGCCAAATTTGGAAACCTCACCTCCAGATTTTCTGAATTTTCTCATTCAGATGTGTCACCATTGTCAATTTGTTTTTTTGGACGTTTCTTGTCTGCAAAGTCGTTTTCTTTTCTAACCACATTTATCCGTTGTCGGCGACCTTACTCAATCTTGACCTTGTTGGTCACACACTTTGTGCTCATTCTTTCGACTACTTCGCACTTCTCAATTCAGACCTTTTTTTGCATCAGAAACCGCTAGACATTCAGATTCTAAAAAAAGAGAAACTTTGGATGTATGCGGGGGGAGCAATTTTGGAAGGTCCTTTTCTTTCACTCCAGTTTAGCTTTAATTATCCTAGAGATTTTTTCGAAATGAATGCAGAGTGCAATTTCTTTTTGAAATTGTCGTTTTTTGTGTGTTTTGACCATGACGGAATATGTCCAAAGTTCTACCTTCCCGGTGGTCTTTAACCTAGGAAAATCTTTATTGAGGGACTATTCTGATGAGATTTCAAAAAATATTTGACCAGCTAGTGGACCTTTATGAGTGGTACTTATCGAAAGTTTTTTTGAAGATTGTTGAGCAAAATTCATCATTTTCTACTCATCTTTTTGTTCTCAAGTCTGTTGTGAAGTCTATTTTCGAATTGTGAGAAAATAAAATCAAAAGTTCTTAGAGTATAGTATGATGATCACAAATCACAATTGTCAAATAGACAAAAACAGTTATTAGAATGTATCCACATTAACTCCGGAGGGATATTACGTAAAAAATATTAAGAATTTGAATGCTTACATTGTCAAACTGAACAGGAAGGGATCTTCTATAGAAAAAACTTTTATGATGTCTTTTAAATTTGGAAAGAATACCACTAAACACATTCAAAATTTGTATATTGACTATTTTAAGCTGATCACAAAATGTTCTCTTCGAATCACTCTTTCTCCATAATTAGGTATTTCTTGACATTAAACCCAGACATTTTTAATTTATGCTCTTACCCTTAATTTCTGATTTCACTCATTCATGTTCTATACCAATTTTTGGGAAGCAAACATGCACCTGATGTCTGGTGTCATCTTCACACTTCCCTCCAATTTGTCTTTTCAAAGAATAGATGTTGTGAGCCCAATCCTCACTTTTCGAGTATCTCATCGCGCATCAGCCAAGATGACAAATTTTAGCCAACGCCAAGGCGGCAGGAGAACATAAAATTGAGATTGAACTACAACACAAGTACTTGTTTGATATTAACCATTTCTCCTCCATCCATCACCAGCTTCTTCTTCTTTTTCTGCTTCTTCTACTGCTTCGTCTTCTTTATTCTTTCTACTTGTTCTACATATTCTCCTGCTTTTCTGCTTTGCTCGTGTTTTTTAATGTTTCAGTGCAGGAAGGGATGGGGGAACTTTTATATCGGATCGAAATGACTGCCGACATTGTGATCGGACATGAGGCAATAAACTGATGATTGCTGGCTTACTCATTCGAAGAAACCCCCCGGACGTTTTTTGTTTCGTTCTATTTCTACTAATGTAGAATTCTATATGCTTCTTTTTTATTGAGATGCACATACGGATGTCTATTCATTTTCGTTCCTCTGACTAACCACCATTCCTGGTGTAACCTAGTATACTCTGCTCTCAGAACTTGTTGACATTCACACCACTTCACACCTTTCCGCTCTATACTTTACTAATTCGTTTTCTGTCAGTATATGTCAAAAATGCATAAACTGGTGTCCGTGTCCAGAGGCAACGTTCAGTCTAGTAACTTCACCTACCGAGACACAAGATTGACAGGTTGTAGGGGTTAGTTAAAGGACAACTCGAGGAGACGTGCTGAGTCCGATCCATAATCGTTGACAATTCCTTCTCAGTTCTGAAATAGATGCTTTAAATCTCTGCACATTAATTCTCATGATGAGATCCCTTTTTTGCATACTGATTGAAAGAAAGGGCCCGTGGTCTCTCCGACATTTCCGGCTCCTCACTTCATTATCATACCGCATTAACTTTGCTTCCGCAGACGGCAGGTCTTTTTCCCTCTCTCAACTTTTTTAAAATCACACTACCACCGGATGAATAGACATTTCAATTGATTTTGAAAAAGTCAACGAAAAAGAAAAAAGGAGGCGCTTCTTTCTGCTTCCCGGTGACGTTCCTTGGTCCCGCCTCCATTGGAGGGTGCCAGCTCATCCGGCTTTCTGCGACGCCTTCTGACCTCAACAGAAGACTTTTCGTCCTATTCACATGATTTTCTTCCTGTAGCACGTTTTTCTTTTTCTGGGTTTTGAGTGCTGGAATAACTAATATTAATCTATCAAACTGTCCGGTTTTGACACTTTCCCTGGTTTGCCCTTTCAAATTTCATGAAAAATTTAAGATATTCTTATGACCTCACAAGTACTTTTCTCTTTTCCAGAAAAACCAATTACCAGTTATACTGGTTACTACAAAAGCTCATTGAATTTTCTGAATTTTGAGACGTTAAAATAGTTATTTTCCTTGAATCTCATGAATGTCGGCTTACTGAAGAGTGGCAGTTTTTTCTTTTCACTATTCAAAATTAAATAAATTAGCTGAGACATAAGCCTCTGCAATGAATGATTCACCCAATTTCTTACGACGATTCTTTCAACCATTTTGGATGTACTTTTTTGTTTTTTCCTCTTTTTTATCGTTGTCATTTTGATTGCAAACTCACGTGCAAGACATTGGTTTGCCAAAAGAAATTATAGGGTGCTGACCAATTTTGACTGACTTCCAGTCTCAATAAAACTACAGTAGAATAAATGAAACGAGCTGGAAAAAAGGATCCTTTTTTTATTTTACTTCCTGGAAAGCATCCTTCTTCTTAACTTGTCTTTTTCTTATTCTTATTGTCAAACATCATAATACAAAATGTAAGTTTTTAGAAGAAATGTTTATAGAATTGAGGAACAGGCGCTTCCTACATTTGCAAGAGTTTGACCAGGCAGGGTCATTTTCATCCTCGATTTTTGTGCTACGTCACAAACATTTCGATTTTCGCTCGGTGCTCTTTTTGGAGGAGTTTTCTTGTCTTTTAAAGAAAATCTATAGGAAAGACTTTCCGTTCTTCAGACTTGCCTTATGACAGTTTGAAAGAAAATGTGTTTTCACTTTTCCTCTATTCCTCTCGAGCACTAAGAACCATATGTTTCTGATTTCCTCCCTCAACTAGTTTCTTCACGTTTTCCTTCATTCTTCTTTTTTTTCTTCATCGTTTTATCTCAATTCTCAACATTTGTAGTCATTATCAGTTTTTTTGAAATGGGGATGTGCATTCGAAACGTACACTTTTGCGGAACAAGACAAAAATTCAATCATTCTGAGAGTGGCTTCACTTTGTAGACATTCTCAATGCATTGCGGAATTGTGTTCTGAAGAGAATAAGTGATGCAACATTCTTTTCAAGATTAATTACTCAAAATTGTCTGAGACTAGACTGATACTGGAAGAGACCAACACAGAATCCGGAAGTTATTTCTCTGTTACTTTTTTCTTTCTTTTTGTTGCTACTTTTTCTTCTACACACTGACCAAGCCAAACCATCAAAGCCAAACTAGGAAGGTGAATTGGACAGAAGAAGAGAAAGCTGATCGCACGTGAAGCGGAATGAAATTTAAAGTGTTGGACCCCTTTTCAACTCTTTTTCACTCATCGAGACTAAACTGAAATCTTGAACAAATGTTCAACTACTTTCAAGACTCTATTTCCATTCTCCTTTGAAACTTTCTAACGACCTTTAGTCGCAAATTTTCTCATTGGATTTTGGATTTGAAATGAAATTTGAATACCTTGAGAACAGAGCTAGTGCAATGAAAAACTAGAAAAAATATGAAAAACATTGAGCACACACTGCTTGCACAGACACAACGCAACGTCCATATTTCCGACGTATTTCCTTACAAATTCTGATTTTTTGTACTTGTACTGCCCTTCTCATCTATTCCGGGTTTTATTTGACTTTTTACTCCAGTTTCTAGTTTGACCCATACCTCCTAGCTTCCCTATTTTTACACTACTGGAATATTCTTTTTTTCTTTTTCTCAGTCCGTTTGAAACTTTTCTTTTCTTCTCCCTCAACTCATCCGCGTTTTTCCAGGTATAACAAAACAAAACGTACTTTTCTTGTCACGTGGGGTGACTAGTGCTCCCTAGTCAATGCTAATTAAATTATTTCAAAAATCACTTCTAGGGAAAAACAAAATTATTCATCCTCTTCCTTAAATTATAGAGCATTAAGAGTATCAGAATTTTGAAACGATGATAAGATTAACATAATCTCTTGATAAACTTTTCATTAGACATGTCTCGTTTTTTTTTCATTTCCTATCGTATCTCCCGATTCCGATTCCATACCAATGTTTCTTTTTTCAGATTGAAACTATGAGTTAACTAAAACTGGAATCACCCAAAATGATACGATTTCTACTCACCGCTCTGTGCGTGATCAACTCGTTCGACTCAGCCGACCAGGCATTCATTCCGCTGACAAAGAAGTTTTTGGACAAGCTGAAAAACGAAACACTGTACAACAAGTTTGCCACTCCAACCCAATATGACGGTGAGTCCTAACTGAAAAATACCTTGGGTTGGGTTGGGGTGAACTAAAAATAACGAAACCCACAGCACAGTTTCCATTGACTCAAAATGGTTTTATCATTGTTTTTAGAGTATATACGCGTTCACGGTCCAGGTATGAACGAGTGTTGCAGGCTTTTCTTCTTAATTAACTGTTGCTTTTCTCTGAGAGATTTTTCTGACACCGCTACACACTAAACACTGTTCAACGTTTTGCTCACAGTCTCACGTCAACGGCTTTTCGCACTAATTTGTGTCATTTGTCCTTAGGAATCACGTAGATTAGATGTGTGCAACCTGATTTGATTCAATAATTTTTTCAGATGTTCCGACAAATGTCACACTTTCAATGTTTATCGAAGGAATGAGTTCCTTCAGTAAGTTTTCTTCAGCCCGAATACTTCCAATGTATTTCTTATTACGCAGGTGCTCAAACTATGGACTACCATCTTGACGTGTATTTCCAAGAAGAATGGTATGACCATAGACTTGCTCACAATGCATCCGCTCCCATTCTTGTCCGAGACTTGGAAGTATTCAAGATGATGTGGCACCCGGATGTTTATTTTGCAAATGCAAGATCGGCGGCTTTCCAGGTCAGTTAACACCTAGTGAAAACTTACTTCCACTCGTGTTTTGACTTTTGGAATCGACAAAAAGTAGGTTGAGAAACGATTTAACCTACACACTCGAGACCTTGCAAAGTCCTTCTGACGAAGGGAGCCTTAATAATATGCAAATCTTATTTCAGGACATCACGGACGACAATTTTCTTGTATGGGTCTATCCAAATGGACGTGTTTGGTATGACGCGAGAATCTCAATTGTAAGAGACTAGAAGTCGTAAAAAACAAGAAGTCACGTTTTTCCGTGTTTAGGTCAGCTCCTGCAACATGGATCTCTGGAAGTATCCACTGGATTCTCAGGAATGCGCACTTCGGATACTGTCATATGCATATCCAATGACAGTTCTTCGTCTTCTCTGGTCAGAAAAAGAAGACGTTCCTGCTATTGACCGTAATCCGGATATCACGATGCCGGATATGTCATTAAAACATATTCGAACAGGATATTGTAACGGAACTTATGCAACTGGGGAATGGAGTTGCATGACAGCAATATTCTATGTGGAAAGGGAAATGATGCATCACGTCATGCAGACTTATGTCCCAACTGCTCTAATAGTTGTTATCTCCTGGTTTAATTTCTGGCTGGAAATTGATTCGGCACCAGCAAGGGTATCTTTGAGTATCACCACACTTCTTACTATTTCTACTCAAGCTAATGCGGTTAAACTTGCTCTACCGGAAGGTAATAAATAGTTTAATTACTCATTCTACTCCGAGTTTTCAGTGAGCTACATGAAAGCTATCGATGTTTGGATGGGATCATGCATGGTAATTACCAAAACTAAAGAACCTTGAAACCGATAATAAAACTTCAGGCATTTGTGTTCGGAGTCATGATAGAGTTTACAATTTGCCATTATGCCAAAAACCTGGAGATGCTTCGTGGAGACGGGCAACCATCTCTAATCGTGGATACTGCACTGTCAACGCTGTTTGGAGCAGCTCGCGACATTGACGATTTGGTGCGAAAAGTGGCCACGCTTGTATGTTGCTTGCACTGCTTTCACACGCTAAGCTCATTTTCAGACTGAATTTTCGATTCTACTTTAGTAGTCTCAAAACTGCAAGAAAACAGACTTTAATTTGTCTAACCACGGCTAACGTTTTGATTTGATTCCTTGTCAAATTTCGGATTTGAGGAAGAATAACTGAATGAGTTTACGCGCTTTCACTTTATTCCTATCACTCACACACTCACACACAAGTACTCACCCTGTTTCACTTTTAAGTTCTCTTCCAGCCACTTTCTTTTTCAGGTTGAAGAAACTGATTGGGTTTGTTTGATGCAAATGCTTACGCAAGCTGTTCTTATTTTCTCTAATTTCTAATCTCCTAAAGCATGTGAACTCTATTTAGTTCTTGCAACTAATTTATCTGAGAAAGTGTGAAAACTGTCACTAAGGTTTTACACAACTCTTGGAATGAATCAGAATGATAACCTCTGTTGCATTTGTTCTATCAAACTTTCAAATGGGTTTTCTTTGAAAACGTCCCAATTTTCAGAATGAAGAGGAAGGAGTTCGAGGAGATGGAGAACAGCATATTGCATTGAATATGCTAAATCCCGAAGAGCCCCGACTTCGCTCGTTGAACCAAAACAACGACGTTACTGCAAACGGAACCAGGTGACTTTTTTCTTATTCTCACCACAAAAATAACTTTTTTTTTACCTGAAGATACTTTGTGGGAGCCGAACGAATGAAACGCAAACGGTCGAAGGCATCACTGTCCCGACTTCGTCAGCAGGTAGCAAGCATGCGCCACGCAGTGAGTTTTGCTTTCTTGGCTTTCATTATTACGCTGTCATCAAATTCGTTTTGCTCAGAAGCTGGCGTTTGAAGTTTATTTTGTTTATTGTATACACGGAACACGTTTTACTTCAA
Source organism: Caenorhabditis latens (assembly GCA_002259235.3). Taxonomy (NCBI): domain Eukaryota; kingdom Metazoa; phylum Nematoda; class Chromadorea; order Rhabditida; family Rhabditidae; genus Caenorhabditis; species Caenorhabditis latens. Next base: position 12,221,259 of record CM056097.1, on the reverse strand, counting down.
ATTAATTATTTCTTCCATGCGAAAATCCACATTCCAGACTGTTGATGTTTCTCGACGTGCTTTCAACTGGACTCGTGCTCTCCGAAATCTTCGTGGTCGTCGTGTTGCCCAAAGAATTGACGAACGGTGTCGAATCGTGTTTCCAATGATTTTCTTCCTGTTCAACATCGCCTACTGGAGTTTCTACCTTGTCTTCAACTAACATTCTCTTATTCACTGTGATTGATCTCGTACGTTGTGCATGTCTACCGAATTTTCACCCGTTTCCTCTCATTTGCTAATTTTTTCATTCGTTATGATTACTTGAATTATTAACCATTGGTTTTCTAAAAATAAATTATTTCCTTGATAAATTCTCTATTTTTTTTACGATTGGAAGAGTTCCTGTACGTTCATCCATTTCATACACAAATCACGAACACAAGTATGAGAACCCGACTAGACACAACAATCAAAAAATAGATTAAACTCTTATAGCGTTCCCGTGAGCATTGCTTTAACTTGGTTTCTACATGTTTCTAGTTTGTTACCGGGAACGTCCACTGAGTTTGTGGACAACCTCCCAATGATAAAAAAGTTTCTACTTCTCTGATCAGTTTTATAGTTTAAAATGTTTTCTACCGTATCCCTGTTGAATCACGTGTCCAGAAACCGAAGCAAAAATCAAAAAAACGGAAATAACTTTGCTAAAGACGTCATCAAGCTTTATCACACTTTTCCCAATTTCCTCTTCTCGTTTTGTTTTTTTTTTTTTTTTTTTTTTTTATTTTGTAAAAAGCTATTCAACATCTATAGGTGCGATTGAAAGATAACCTGCTAAATTTTGCTCACTTATTTTTCAACATTTCTCACAAAAACAATTTTCGAACTTTCTCAGGTTTCCCTTCCTTTTTTGTTTCTTGAGAAGCAGATAATGGTGTTCTCAAAAATTGGTGCAAAACTGTTTATATAATTCTTGTTTACAAAACCTTTGTTACTTTCTTGATGGTTCGCAATTTTTCTTTCACCACCTTGGTATTTCGTTTTCTCTTTATCTCTCAAGGGCAAACAACAAAAAATAAACAGAAGTCCGTGGCAAACCAAAGAGAACTAAGGTTCTTCACCGTCATCGAACGGCACAAGTTCTGAGAACTTTGGTTTCCAATACTTGAGACTCCCGTACAAAAATCAACAACGATTGTTGCTTTTTACCTGGCTTCATATATAATTTTCTTCGACCAACATCTTCAATTTCTCATTGACCTGGCACTCACCGACATATACACATATTTTTATTTGTGTCTTAGTTTTGCTTTGTTGTTTACACGTACCAATCTTCTCACTCTGGTAATTTACATTCGTTTTGCCAATAGGTAAAAAAGAAAACGTTGTGTGTCCTCATCCTTTCTATCTTGTCGCTTAGTTTCTCAATTTCCGTTTCAAATGTGTTTTTCAAAGCCTTTGGATTTGTTTTTTTTTGAGAACTTAATCCCTCAATTTCCGATTTTGACGAGACAACGCCCTCAATAAATAGCATACTCTTGCGTTTGGGGCATTGCTTCGGGTGTCGTGTACTGATGGCAACTCCCTTTTCTTAACATTAATTCGAACAGTTTAATCAAAAAATGTTTGTCTTCGCAAACTGCTTCGGAAAGGCAAAACAACCAGTGAGACGTGCAAATAATCTATCTCTTCACTCTGATTTTCGAAATTTCTCTTTGCCCTCCTTGCCATAAATATGTTATCTCCAAATTGATGGTCGACGCGAAACGACTGGCTAAATGGGATAATATGGTTTCGGTTTAATTTTTTTCCTCGGTTCATTTTCTCGTTGCCACTACTAGTCAAATGTTTCTTTCTCTGTTTCTCTCAAAATCACCCATTCCTTTACACTAATAGACACAATGATTTCCGGTCCTGTATCCAGTTACGGTGCTTTTAATTACGCTTTCACGTCTTCAATGACAGGCTCACTTCGAGTTAAACTGGACACTCGGTTGGCATCCTATTTCAACTCAATCTCAGCGTTGTCACGTGGTAACATTTATCGATGTAGAGGTATCCCTGAAAATTTTGAGCGGTTTTTTGAAAATGGTGTTTACTAGCCGTACCGGATAGTTTTGTCATTTCGTTCAGAAAACGTCAAGAATTACAAGAACACACAGCACTGTCGGAGAACCAAAAAGTCATTAAAGAAGTAATTTCGTCTAGATCGAATAGCAAAAACAGTCTTTTGAAACATAAAACAGAAAAGAAATGCATAGGGTTTTCATCAAAATCCAATATCTCTTATGCACCATCTGAAACTGTTAAGACCTGTGCCCGTAGAACTAACATGGGAATGACCCGGGGTGTCCCCCCTGAAATCTTCCCATATTTTGTACACAAGTCATGTCTGCCGTAACTAAAAAAAATCCGAAACTATAGCTGCGCTCTCTGAGGTTTAGGGGAGTTATACAACTTTTTTGAAAATTTTGAAAATTTTCGGTGTCTCCACTTTGAGAACTCGTAACTTATTGAGTTTTTGTGCTACTGTAATGGTTTTAGGCTCATATGATAGGCAATAACACGGGCTTTAAAAATGCCTTTCTGACCAATTACCAATAACATTAACCTGCAAAGCTGTAGCTAAAAGTGTGGAAAAGTCAAGAGTGTGAGGTTACGATAAATGTCAAATTTCGACAATCGGGGAACTGGGGACTACCACCTGCGTACTCCTTACTCCAAGTTATGTCTGTATACGTGTTCAAATAAAGGTCGAGCCTGTGAGTTACGAGAGTTATTTCAGTTTTTCAGAAAAATTTCAGCTTTTCCACGTATCCCTATACGTTCAATTTTCTTCAAATAATTCGAAATATTTCCAAGTAATGAAAACAAGGCGAAAGCACGAAATTTTGCATTACCTCGCCTTGAATGAGGTTTTTGGAGCAGGAAATTCAATATAAACGGGACTCAATTTTTGAAAAAATAACGTATAGGGATACATGGAAAAGCTGAAATTTTTCTGAAAAACTGAAATAACTCTCGTAACTCACAGGCTCGACCTATATTTGAACACGTTTACAGACATAACTTGGAGTAAGGAGTACGCAGGTGGTAGTCCCCAGTTCCCCGATTGTCGAAATTTGACATTTATCGTAACCTCACACTCTCGACTTTTCCACACTTTTAGCTACAGCTTTGCAGGTTAATGTTATTGGTGATTGATCAAAGAGGCATTTTTGAAGCCCGTGTTATTGCCTATCATATGAGCCTAAAACCATCACAGTAGCACAAAACCTCAATAAGTTACAAGTTCTCAAAGTGGAGACATCGAAAATTTTCAAAATTTTCAAAAAAGTTGTATAACTCCCCTAAACCTCAGAGAGCGCAGCTATAGTTTTGGATTTTTCTTAGTTACGGCAGACATGACTTGTGTACAAAATATGGGAAGATTTCAGGGTGGACACCCCGGGTCATTCCCATGTAAGTTTTGTTCAACTCCGAATTGTTTGTTCGATGTCTGAACCGGTTTTAATCATATATCATTTACTTTCTAGATTTTTTGTTGACTACTCTATTTGTCAAAATGTTTTTCTCTTCATTCAATTTTGGACTTTCTCTCATCTCGTTTTGCTTCTGGAATTTTCTATTTCCAAACTCATTTGATAGATTATGAAAGGTTTATATTAGGTTGATTCATAATTTTCTGCAATTTTCGAGCTTGCCAGTCGTCGTTTCGATTTCTCGGCATAGGACTTGTTTTTCGATGTGGTTGTTTTTGTTTTTTGTAGACCTACTTATGTATTTGTTACAGTTTCAAAGTTTTACTTTTCGCTTTCTTTCCCGCCGAGAACGGAGATTTGATTTACACGCAACTTTTTGCGTTTTTGAAACGTAATTTTGTTTTCATTCGTTTCTGGTGTAAAAATCATGTCAGCCAAAAGGAAGTTGCTGATGTATGTCAACAAAGGTCTCCTTGTTTCAACGCAAAAACATTTTGATTCAAAAGATTTTAAGCAAAAAACTTGGATCTGACTGAAAAAGTTCTTCTCTTTCAGCGGTCAGAGCTAGATTGGGAAATATTGCAGGGAATCGTAGAAGCTGATCTGTATCAAACCACCCGTAGGTTGTCAGCTTCATTGAGGGTGACTCATGTAACTATAGTTCATGGAGGGGAATCATTTATCTCAATCAGAAAATTCGTCGTTACATACCCCACGCTTTGAATCAATGTGAAATGGTACATCACATGGACCTAAATTGGTTCTCAGTACTTTTCCACCCAACACACGTATGGTCGGAATATTTATCAGTTAGAATTAAGTAGTGAAGTTGTTACTCTAACGATGTGAGAAAGTTACAATGTGTGGACTATGATTTGCGCGCTCTGGAAGTTCTCAAACCTAAAAAGTGGTTTTTCAAATCTGGGACTCACTACTCTGGGTGGAGGGGTGAGAACTTTCCAACAAGGACAGGGACGTAACATTAGATGTTCACGTTTCTTATTTAGATAAATATAAAATCACGTGACCACAGGACGGGGAGATATAACAAAACAACGTTTTTAGTCTGACAACGCTTCTTCATGTGTTGCGAAAGTAACCCACAACAAACTGTTGTTATCTGGCTGGACGATTATCTTTTATTCATCGTATTGATCCAACATTCTTCTCTTTAATTACAAATATTTAGCTTGACTACAACAACTTTTTAATGGGAAAAAATTCGAATAAAAGAGCTATATCAAAAAAAGCAAATTTCCTTTTCAAATAATCTCGAATGGATGATCTACGCGGAGAGAATCAGTTAGCTAATAAAATGTTGCCAGAAGACCATCGATGCTGGTTGACAATATTTTAAATTCTAGAAATCTTTCTGGATTTCAAAAAATAGAAGCGAAGTTTTGTCGAAAAATTGCAGAAAATTATGAATCAACCTAATATTACAGAAATCTAGTTTGGATAATGGAAACCGTTATACGTAACACCGTCATGAAATCGAGCTGGCCTTTACCGGAAAATAACACCAACACTTCTGGAACAACTACTCCAATGGTTGGGGATGGAGGTAATTATGATTAGACTTCTGTGTTATGTGAAATCTACGACTCAATTCTAAAAATCAACGCAGTGATAGCTTCCTTTACACATGTTCCTGTTCATGCATGTGTATGTTTAGAGTCCTCTGATAGAAATCTCAAAATAATCATGTGGTGAATCAAACATTCCAGAAATACAGTGGTTTCTTCTATGAGTTTCTATACATTTTTAGCTTCAAATTACCTTAGATTCCTGATGTGTTTCCAGATGAGTGTTCTTTCAGACATGGAACAAACTAATGCATTACCCGAGAGTCCACTTGCCGTCACTACATCTTCTTTCCTTTCTTTTTTGAGAAAGAACCAAAATAAAACCCACGAATCAAGGATCGAAAACTTTTTTTTCAAGAAAACAAAAGTTTGCATGTGGGTCAAATGCAAAAAACCATTACGATCCCTTTATGTAAGTACTGTTTAAGAATGCCTCAAATATTAGTTCACTTTCAGGAAATGATTTGTCACATGCACGATATTCATTACAGACAGCCAGCAACTAAATGTGGATGGAGTAGATGTCATAATAAATGGTTCAAAGATTTTTTTACTTTCGCTTTACACTGTTGTCATCACACTGAGGAATGTCCCTTTATGTGTCAGGTAAATTTGTTTTTGTTTATTTTAGCATGTTGGTCACGTTTTTGACGATTCATTCGAGTGGACTGTGCTACAGCGTGTCCGTATGGCTGAATGATCTGAGACTGCGATTGCGTAGCGTAATGAACGCTAGTTTTGTTTTGTGGTCTCGGTATATCTATGTATGTATATAGCTGATGAATGACATGAATTGTCTAGGCATTTTTTTCAGGTAGAGGGCTGCAATAAATCATACAACACTGAGAAGAAGTTGATAGTTCACACAAGAAACCATACCGGCGAAAGACCATTTCAGTGTCCAATTGGAGAATGCGGGAAGCGTTTTTTGAGAATCGAGGATATACAGAAACACAAAAAGAAATGTCATTTGGTTAGTTTTATGATTATGATTGTTAACGCATTTTGATCAAATTCGAAAAATACTGATAGCTTCATCTTTTTACTTATTTTTCCAGTATTAAGAATAATCATAAAATTTCAGATAAAGAGCTACATTTGTTATAAATGTACAAGAGAATACACTAACTCAACATGGCTGAGAAAGCACCTTGCCAGAGTTCACGGAGTAAAAGATCATGAGAACAGAGATGACAAACTTTTGAACAAGGATGGAACAGTGGTAATGACTCCAATAGAAGTATTGATACCGCCAATTGTTCCAACTGCGAATGTGGTTCCACGAGTAGTTCCAGTGAAAGTATTGACACCGCCAATTCTTCCACTTCCAAATGCTGTACCAAGAGTTGTTCCATTGACTGTATTGACATCACCGATTGTCCCAGTTGCAAACTTGGTACCAAGAGTTGTTCCAGTAAAAGTATTGTCACCGCCACATGTCCCAGTGGTAGAAAAACCTATTTTTGTACCAGCACACTACCCAGTATCACGCGTACCATTCCCCTCGTCTGCTTTCCAATCTCATATTCCAAGAAAGCTCCAGTCGCACCCGTGGCACTCAAATTTGATGAATGTCGGGCAGAGGCCGAATACCATTTTCCAACTCATCCAAACCTAAGTTTGTTGACACGAGTTATGCAAATCTTCAAAAGCCAGGCTCTATTTAAAACAATTTTCCCCGTGCGACTGCTTCGATTATCGGAATAGAAGCTGACGAAACTAATTTCTAACTTCTAGTAAATTTTAACATTTCATGCTAAATTACAATTGATAATGCTTTTTCCTATCTGTTTTCTTTTTATCTACTTTGTTTTTAATTAATAAGTTGTTTTCTTCAAAAATCTGTTTAAAATTATCCCTAGTCTTATTAGTTCCGGTTTATAAATCAACAATCTTCTTTGTTATTGTTGTATTTGGTTAGAAGCGGTTTTTCCATTTTCCTTTTTTTGTCTCACCTCAATTTTATCTCATATTTACCTCAAATTTACCTCACGTTCATTTTAACTTCCCCTCAATTTTACCTCAATGTAACCTTCATGCTACCTCAATATTTGATATTATCTCCATTTTATCATAATTTCCAAATTGTTCAATAGAGTTTCATCTTCCCTCCCTCTCATTGTAACGGTAAACTTCTTTTGCTAGCAGTTTTTGGTTCTGTTGTGTTTTTCTTCCTATTACTCGCTTTCACACACTATTAAAATTGGAACATATTTTCATTTGTAGGTTCACATACAGATTTTTTTGATTCAGAATATTTTTATTGCAGCCTCTTGAACATATTTTAAATAAAATATAATAGTGGGATAACAGTTGTATTTCTGGGTTATTTATAAAACCGTGCATACAGTCAATTTGTGATAAATCGGTCACTCTCATTTTACTTTTTAAAAAATGTTGAGGAAAACAAATAATGTTATCATCGTTCAATCCGAGTACAAAGTCGACAACACCATACTGACTTTCACTTTCTCTATCAGTTGTTGGCTACAGTGTCTGCTCTAAAACCAGACAGGTTGAAGCCCCTCGTAGCAGTGTTTGAGACTGCTTTTGAAACAAAGAACCGCCGTAAAAAGTTTTTTTGAAAAAGAAAAGAGATCGTTATCTGTGTTGAAAATTCTTTAGACCGTATCGAAGATTTTAGATATAGAGTACATCCCCCAAATCTGTTCCTTCAGCGATTCTTTTGCACTGCATGTCCGTTTGAAAGAAGTAAACTGAACTAGATTTTATCATGGTGTTCAAAAAACAAACTAAGAGTTTGGAACATCAACAGTTTATTGGAAAAAATGGTCAAAGGGTTTCACAAGTGAGTGAACGAAAACTTAAATTGAGTAAACTGCCCGATTTTTCGACAAGATGTGGAATTCAAAGAAAAAAACGTTGAATTTATAAACAGACAGATAGTTGTCCTCGTTTATCACGTCTCCAATGTTTTCTGCAGTGTCTATAACAAGTCTTAGTACAAAAGGGATGCCGATGTGGTTCTCGATGAAAACGTCCATAATTCTGTAATAAAAAATAGGATATTTTAGAAATCTCTTTCAAAAACTCACTTGTTAATAATCAGGAAACATATACCCTGGAAAACGTAGTGTCTGATGATGTCATACGGCAAGTTATACATTTTCCTGCTTGGCCTAGTAGTTCAGCTCGTTGTAAAATGTAAAATATTGAATTATAGTCGGAACTATTTTCCGATAAGCACGGCAACGAAGGAGGTGGTGCCATTCTTGATCAATTTTGATAGCAGCCCTTTTTTCAGATAAAGAACTATGAAAACTCGAGTCCGATGTTATCGTCAATACATTTGATTAATTCCGGTTTCCACACATGATCAACAGTTTTCAAAAACAAAGACACAAAAACGGATCGAGCTGTACACAGAAACTCAAATTCAATTTTGATCATGTTGTGTGATGCAACAGATTCTGATAAGTCCGGAATAATGGTTGAAATGCTCATATTTATCTGATACAAAGCAATTTTTCGCAGACTCAGTAACTTGAATTCCTATCTGTACAACTGCTCTCAGAACATTTTTTTCAATCCCTCATAGATTTTTGAGCTACCTAACTTATGATGTCCAACCCGACTATACGAACAGGCGCTCTACTTTTTCTTTGTTATCTGCCTTTCTTCTTTTTCAATTTTTTGTTTCGAAGTTGAGTTTGTCTCTTCAAAAATAATGAATAGACCTCATCGAAAACATCCTTCCTTTTTTTTCTCCCACTATACACTTTGTGTGTCAACGAGGCGCCCAGCGTCCGAAAGGCGAGGGGAGCGGAGCAAAATGAAATAGCATGGGCGCCAGTTAGGGCGTCAGACACAATTCGAACACACGCGCCGCGACGCGGCTGCTGCGGAAGCGTACTCCGCTCCATACCACTTGGTAAACTCACGTCAAACATTCCAGAGTGAAACGCGTCTTTGCTTCATACGACGTTTTTCGGCTGGAAATTCATTGCTGATTTATTTTTTTTTAATGTTTTGAAGACTGAACGGCAAAAACTTCAGGTAGCAGACATTTCACTAGCTCCCTGAGTTCTTGCCGTTCAGATTTTTGAAAGCATTAATTCAAAAGGTAAGTTTTCTCAAATTTTGTAATAATTCAAGAAAAAATATTTGGGCACACAGTATTGGTGAGTCACCATTCTGAGTAACTGAATACGTAACTAACTAGACGCTGGAGGAGCTGTTGTCTAGCAGGATCTTGAAAGTAGATGACGTCATAGTTTGGCGTCTTTAGTAGATATGTGAACATCTTTCGGTCCTCTCCAAAATTTTCTGAATTTGGAGAAAAAAGTTATTGACTGGCTGACACTGACTTATTGCAAACAGCATCGGGCATAAATTATGAATAGTACAGGTTTCAGGTAGAAACTAGCAAATACTGAAAATTCAAAAAACTCGTTGTAAGAAAGAGGGAGATGTAGGAATAAAGTGAGAACTGCAAGATAACAGTTGGTTCTTTTGAGAAAAGCGCAGATGTGAACAAAATTGGTTTGCCCATCTAATTATATTAAAATCCTTAAACGAGCTCCAGTTTTTTTGCAGACAAACTGCGTGCATCTTACAGTACCTTGATGATGAGGGCTTTAGAAATTTTTGTCAACAGTATTACTGTAAGGTTAGGAAGATTTGCTAAAAACCACTGATCACTCTTCCGAAATATAAGGACGATGAAAATGTTGCTTATATGCGGATATTTTCGATGAATCGATGAAGATTATGAAGAACATTGATTATGAAAAAATGACATACATTTTTCACGCGCTCTTCTATGTCACAATTTTGATAAATAGCATTCTACCCGGTCTTGCTCATTCATGTTGTTTCTCAAAAACCCATCATTATTGGATACTCATCGACGGGTCAAAACTTGAAAAACTTTGTTTTTGAATCCTGCCTCAACAAGAATTTTTTCTTGCAAAGATTTCGCATAAATACTTCTCTCGTTCTTCAAGTACATTTATTCAAGCACAGACAGACAGCTTTTCTGTAAAGCGTGCTCAAAACTTTGATTTCCAACATTTCTCATTCATCAATTCATATGAATCTTCTTTAATTTGGTTAAAATCATATTCTTAACAAAATATCATTTATAACTTCTGTATTCGTTTTTTTTGTTCTTCAAGACAACCCCAATATAATTTTTTTTCTTAATTTATCGACACATCTTACCCACGTTTGCAACTTTCTTGCATATTCACAATAAATTGCAAAAAAACTATTATTTTTCCGAATCACCACACTCCGCTTAACTTTTGAACACTAATAGTTATTCATACATATTGTTATTCTATTCGTGGTCACTGATATTTCTGATTACCAAATCAGTCAATCACCAGAATATTAAAACATTATTATATATTAGTTATTATATATCCCTAAATTGTCGTTTTTGTACTTTTCTGGGATTCTGCAAACCAAGAAACCAATGATCTTCGGAAGTTCAACCTTTGAATACAGGAAATTGAGCGGTTATGTAAACCTTGCAGGAAATCAAGAGGAAATACATGCAGAAGAACCTTTTCGATTGTGCTGTTTTGGTTGTCACATTTTAAGTAACAAGAAAGTAGATTTGGTATGTGAAAGGCTTTGTGATGAACAAAACCTGAGAATTTACAACTCAATTTGAATGTGACAGATGATGATTATCTGCTCATTCGCACAAAAACGCTGTTTTATACATGTAACATCTTATTCCGATTTTCGACAGATGTTATTGTCTATCCTATGCACCCAGACGTTTTTTGGTTGTCACTATGATTAATGAAGATCTTTGTTCCGTCATCTCAGCAGACGTCTACAGTAATTACTTGTTTAATCTTTTTCCCAAAAGGTAAGATCAACAGTGGATAAATGCTTGGTCAACAATAAGTGACCTTTTCCTCAAGGAAAGTTGAGAGAATCTGGCGTTTCGTACGTTCCGTAACGTTTTTGTAATTTTTTGTATTTGAATCCAGAAACTTCGCTTCGAAATTTTTTCTACCCGAGTTTTCTTTCGATATTCAAAAGTCGTCTGTCTACTCCGTTGGCTAGGTTGGAAACATTATCCTATTTGAAGTGTGTCTTCTCCATTGCAAAAACCATTTTGATAAAATCTGCGGCTGTCTGTGTCAAAAGGAGAAAAGAAGACAAAGACAGTTTTGAGAAGACATGGGGGGCTGCCTTGATTTCAATTTCAAATGTTGCGACCCCGTTCAAGGTAACCCTCTTTTTTGGCGCCTCATGTACTTTCGTCTTCTCTTTTTCTACCGGTTCTCGGTACACGGGGAGGTCCTATTTTTGCCATTTTCTTCACAATTCCTTTTGGGTCGCCCCCAAGCACCTTTCGTTTGAGTTAGTGCAAGTCATCAGAAAAAACGTGAAGACGCAGAATGGGAGACGTTTTGTTTGCCCACGTCATCATCGCTCATTTACGACGTCGCTTTTTTCTTCTCCGGCCTTTTATGCGTATTTTGCCCGTATTTGAGAATATGGGTACTGTTTACCCTGCCTTCTTACTACTCTGAGAAGGTCCAACGGTCCGTTTGCACTTGTTGCTAACGAAAGTACTCGCATTTCTCTCCCACCTCCCATTGCATTTCAGAGAGAGTGCGCACAAGAGAAAAAGAGAGATTCGTCCACGCCATCTATCCCCTCTAGACTCCGCCCCTTCATTGCCAACACGGTCGGCCGACAGTTGCCTTGTTTCATTCCACATTTCTCTATTCCAGCGAGCGGTCCCTCGAACGACTGAGCTTCCACGTCAAGCCTCAGCTATCGAATGAAAAATTGCTGGCAAGATGTAGGCAGTTCAGTTGTATGCGGAGACCAATTTCCTGATTAATCCAAGTATTCCTTTCCCCTTCCACTGTGCTCCAGCTTATATTCACGGCATCTGCCTACCCAGCCCGCCACACATATGGGCTTCCTCATCTTTCCCAGCGAAACTACTAATTACGCTGGCAAGACAAGGCAGTCTACATGTGTGGCGGTGCTACCTTTCTTGAGGTAAGTTTCGTGACCGAAGAGGCTGCAAAAGATCGGCACGTTTGGACTTCCGTCTTTTTCCCAGCTGATATTGGATAGCAGGCTGGCAAGAAATGGCAGTCCAGATGTGTACATCTTAAAGCTCTTGTCAATTTGTTTGATCAACTCTACATTTTTCAATTAATGGTTTTCAGAAGAAAATTTTCAAAAAAAAATACACCAAGTTTGAAAAACGAAAACTGAAGAACTCATAAAGAAATTCAGTCGAAAACGTGCAAAATTCTCAAGTAGCCAGAGTTAAAACCAATGGAATGCTAAGATCCAAATTGAAAAGACACCGTTCTAAATCTGCTGTTTAGCTGTGTTGAAAATCTTGGATGGTGATAGTTATCTGGTCCCTCAGATTTGATAGGATTGATTTTCGTACCAAGAATGGAGTGTATTGACATTTAACAGCAATAACGATATTCATAAATCTATGAAGATCAAAGCGAAACCGTTATCAGTCAAAAGCAAGGAATTCATTCGCATACACATTTTTTTGTGAGTCAATAAACTACCGACAAAGGGAACAAAGGGTGATAAATCGAAGTGAGGGACACTCCCCAACATTCAACAAAACACTCATCACCATGGGGCGCTTTGAACGTTTTGCGATACATTCCTTTTTGCAGCAACACACTTTTTTGTGATGGATGACAATGATAAGGGAAGAAATAAGAACCCATTAGTGATAAATGTTCAAATATATCACTTTACAATAGATAGTCATCACTACACAAATGGAATTTAGAAGAATACGGTCGTACTATGGAGACAAAGGAGATGTGATGACTCAGACTGAACTTCTTGGGAGACTTTACAATTCTCTAGGATGGAGGTGTGAATATACCTGTAATAGTGCAAATACTGACTGAGAACGTTTAGCTCAGCAGGTGGGTGAGAAAAGGTATCGCACTAATGGTTGGTCACTTCTCAGATGCTACATTGTTTTCTGGGCCACTAAGTGTTTCTTGTTCACACCAATGTGTATGGAAACTTGTAGTAGGGACTCAAAGAATTCGGGTATATAACTTAGTTGGTCTCTTCCTGAAACTCAAGATTTAAATTCTCGAAGCATTTATTATTCTAATGTACGGAGAGCGTACCCGAAGCTCTAATTAATCTAATGCCACCTTCTGCTTTCCCATAATCTAGAACGGATCGAAGGCCTAATTATGATGTACAAACAGGTGCTCTTTCGATGCGGCAAAATGATTAGTAACGACAAATCTCTCGTTCGTATGCTACTACGTAATATGACCTTTTACGTTTAATGAGAATGATCTGCTGGAAATAGAAATTACACACTTGATGAAACTAGAATACCTCCAAATTTTTGATCGTCACTCCCATTGAAGACAATGGGAAAAGAGACGTCGGCGTTTTCATGCTGATAGACAGCACCAGAGATAGACAATTTGAAAAATGAGACACATTTTCTTTCACATTTCAAAATCACCTCTCACTGGTTGTCGCCAGTAAAATGATTGACGGAGAGATTCAGAGTACTTCGAGAAATGACCTAACGCAAAGAAAATGTTTCGAAAACTGTCCGAGTGAGGTCAAAATGACTAATGTCTGAGGGACACCGCGCGGGTACCAACCGTGAAATCGTATCTGATTTTTTGAAATTTGAATGGAATACCAACGTTTGTTACTAAAATAATCTGAAAGAAAAATGTTAGTTACTTTAAGTTTTATGACCATTTTTGACGAAAACTAAAAATTCGACAAATAATTTTATTGAAATTCCGTTTCAACCTGTGTTTGAAAGTCCTGGATATTCAGAAATGCAAATAATTGGCTCGTCTTATTTTGATGGAATGCGTATCAATAATCTTCAGTGTTTTTATAGGATTTTGAAAGCATGTTCATTTAAGTTGTGCCCTCTCATTTTCTCTGTCCCTAGTACGATGTTAACGTTTCCTTGATTCTTTCGTTGATCCCACATACACAGAGCCGAAAAAGATTGTGAAGCTGGAATCGCTTTCAATATTTAGTATCCTCGTTCAAACGTTTTGAATTGATAAGGGTTGCCATCAAATCCAATTTTGAATTTGTCCTTTTTCAAACCAAATCAAAACCCGTTAAACTTTTTGCGGCGCATTTACGATGAACCCGCTATCAGTTTTCATCACAATCTTCCCTCCAATCGACTGAAACGTGGTTTAACCACTTCGCCGTAATCGTGCTTATCAGGGAAATTTGATACTTCAAATTAAGGGTTTTGATCATGTTTTTCGTTGAAAACCGGCGAACAGTGTTATCAAATTTTGTAAAGATCAGGCGCCCTGCCCTGCGCTGATTCAGTTAGGTAACAAGGTTTCTCTCATTATCAGTGAAACGTAAGTAGGACAGTTTAGTTTTATGTTGTAAGGCTGAACTGGTTTGAACGGTTCAAGAATGTTAACTTTGCGTTGTAGTTTGTGTGATTATGTTCTGAAATGTTTCAGATGGTTTTCCTTTTCAAGGTGAAGTTCTTGGTTTACCTCAAGATTTAAGAAGTTAATGATGCTTCAAACAAAACAATCGAAGCATGAGAATTCACTTAGCAAAATGCTGATTAGAGCAAAGCGAAGAGACATACTTCCATTGTGTTGTGAGCACACGAGTACTAATACGAAGATTAGAATAGAAGAATATGAATGAAAAGGATAGCATGGACAAAAGCATGAACAGAAAAATGGGCGGGGATATGAGCACGACACGCAATCCACCTCATTCGAGAGGAAGCAGATATGTAATCCGGATCATGGAAATGTGAATGTGCAGTTGGTTATGGAACAGAAGCAGAAAGGGCATTACACATTTGATGAAAACGGAACGAACGACAGAGATTTAGGATTTAAAACTAATTCAGGATTATCTTTACGTCTGATTTTCTGGACCAAAAGATCATACATCGGTGATAAAAATTTGTAGAATTTGAAAGTTGCACTTTTTGTGTTAAATACGTTTCGTTGAGATGATAAACATGTAGAGTGCAATGGGATTAGTAGCTACCCTATTGTGAGAAAATATGTAAAGAAAGAAGCCATGGAAACATGTCGGAGTGTGTTCTTGGAAACTGTTTCGTTACAGGAATAAACAATAAGATTGTGACATATCTGGATAAATTATTTAAAACAATACAAATACCGACTCATTTGATGTTTCGTGAGGCAATTTCAAATCAATTATGCCCGAAACATCTATTGCTTGAATTCTCAAAAGTTGACTAATTAATAATAAATATATTTTCTATGAAGTGTATACTTATCAAAATAATTGTATCTTCACCCTGCAAAGTTTTCCTCATAATCAATACCGAATCGATTCAATCCAGAAGTTTCGTTGTCTCAACCGTAACTACCTTGGTCACGCCCTCAATAAGTATAAAATAGCTGTTGAAGCAGAAATAGAAACCATTTTCGATGCGTCGGTTTTCTCCTTCTAACACGTCGTGCCTCAACACCCCGCGCCTCCTTATACTCTTCTGATAATGGGATGCCGCGGCTAGTGGTGGCACACTGTCTTATCAATCTGCCAGTACTGCTCGTCGGTTTGGAGCACAATTCATTTCTACACTCTGCAGTCGAATTGTCTGACACTACCATTGGGTTTTCATATTTTTGACCAGATGCATTGATGAGTTGAAGTCGGTTATAAGCTTAAATACAGAACACACCCGTTGTTATTAAAGCTACCAACCGACTTCAGATCAGACTTTGCATAATTTCACAAAGGTAAGTGTTGTTAGTTAATTAGAATATAAACATTATCTGAATAAAGTTGAGTAAAACTTCAGTTTTCATCTTGAACAGTATTCTGTATGAATTGTATTATTCACAAAACGAAAAAATAGATTTTTCAAACTATTAATTGAACTGCAAATGTCAGTATGACGACAACATGTCTACTTAGAAAGAATAAAATTTATCAAAGCATATCATTTTCAAAATACTTGCATCTGTAAAACAATAAGATAATGATGAAAATCTTACTTTCGGTTCAGTAATTTTCTGTTGTTGTTGTTGAGTGAAGAATCTCATGATGGGAAGTGGAGAGGATTTCAATCAACGTCGGTATAAAACGAGTGTAATTTCCTGAGTTAAGACGTTTCCCAGCAATGTGAAGAGACTGTGACACTGGATTTCGAAAATTGAATCGTGTATTTCGAGTATGATTTTACTCATCCCTCTCATGAAAATTTTGGTTTGTTTCTGTAAAAGTCTGGAATCCTTAACTTAACGTAGTAAGTAGCCTTTCACGGCTCAAAATAATAAAGATACTAGTGAATACACCCAGAACATAAAACTGACAAACCATTTATTTACATGAAACGTTTTCTCATAAAAAATTTTGAACAATTAGAATCAACAATTCCTTAAATTAGGAATGCCAATAAAGAAAGTCAATGTATCAAAAATGTCAAAAATTAGGAACGCTAATGGAGTGGTCAATACACGAAAGTTGGAGTTCGATCTACGAAACTGGTTCTAATTCAGCACCTTGCTAAAAAACGACATTTTTAAAATTTTAATTTTCAATCATGGATATTTTTTTCTATAGAAAGTTAAAAAAATTGAACTATGTTGTGTTCAATCATTAATAGAAGTTCCATCTCTCAACACAAAAATATTTTGAAGCCTACGATCTACTATTATAATTTGATTGATACTTTCAAATCTAGAGTGAGAATGAGGGTACTGTATTCCGGTTATTGAGAAGAGAATCTTCAATATCTTTATTGCAAGCTTTCTGAAATTCTGTGGTAGTTTCCATATTTATGTTGTTTGAATTCTTGAACTGCTATCCCTTTTGTTATCAAATCCCCGTATCAGTAATTTTCTCTTTTCAATTTTTCTTCTCTCTTTCACCTTTTGAATATGTAAAATTGTGTTCTCTCGGGCTGCTACACTCTCTACTTTTTTCTCTCGTCTCTCTGCGGTCTCTTCAGAGAGGAACAAGTCATCGCTTTCGAGCTTATGAGGGCCGTCACACACTGACTTTCTTTCTCTGTCTTTTGTGTCCTTTCTTTCGCCTCTACATATTTCACTCGGTTTTCTCCTCCAACCATAAGAGAGAGCGACAGAAACACGCACACTCCACCTCATTCATCACCGCTCACGCTCTCTCTCTCTCTCTCTGCTTGTCGCTTTCGCTGTCTGCCTCGCTCTCTCCTTCTCATTGAGAACAACGAACGAAGACATTGACGTTGAAAGTGTATGTTGACTGAGGAGAGAGCAGGCAACTGCGACGCCGGGTCGCTCGGGCCATCTTTCGTAGAGTCAGAGACACTCGTACACCAGTACGTGTTGATGCCTTTCGTTGAAAAATAGCTAGAGAGAAGTGAGCGTGAGTGTTGAAAAGATAGCGTTCAACTGTCAGAAAACACAGAGCGGGCATTCGTCCTTTTTGGAAAAACAACAGTTTATGCGGAAAGTAAAAGAAATATTGCAGATGAGAACATGGTAGAAATTATAACTACAATACATCTCAGAAATACTGAAATCTTAATGCATAATTATCGGGCACTGAAGAAAAAGTTAAGCAAAACATAACCCACGGATGCTCTAGTGCAAAGATTTCCAGCTTTCACCGGGTTCTACAATGAAACAGTTTTATTTTCGCTGAAGATTGATCTGAACAGTTAAATTCTAGATTCAATAAATAGCTTTGGCTTATAACAAACTTCATGACAGTAGAAATGATGAGAGATTCAAAAAATTATTTTATGGAATTTGTGGCAACTCTCAAGACCAAATAGTTAAGAGACAATGTCTAACGGGTTTAATCATTGGCTCACTTATTACAAAATAAATGAATACATTCATTAATCGGGAAATCTGAAGCCAGAATAGTTGTAATGTACTTGAACTAAATCTAGAAAACAAGAAGGAGACCCAAACAACATTTGATAGTACCAGGCAAATTGAGTTTTTTGCAGTCTTGCTCAGTCTGATTGAATATTTCTTTTCACAGTCGTCGCCAATTTTCAAAAGTTCAAACTACCAAACAAACAGTCTGCCGAGCTCTGCTATGGAACTACTGGACAGAAGCTTCATGACAAACTGTAAGGTATGCTTGTCAAGTTTGAACTCGAGGTTTTTTTTATTTGGGAAATAGAAGAATTCCCGTTCGATCTGATTTCCCACTTTTACTTTTTTCAAAATAAATTCAAGACAATTCGTTCAAACTTGTCTTCTGTTTCCTGAAGGAAACACCTCTGCGATGTATTCGATTCATGGTCGCCATCTTGGAGTTTTCTTTTTCTATCGTTAAACTTGAGTTCTTTTTTTCACCAAAAGAGAGGATTCAAACTTTGACTTTATGATGATCAAAATGAATGTGCACATCCTTCAGTTTCCAGTTTTTGTCAATGACATCCACTAGTTTTTGTACATGTAAATTGCAGCGCTTTCCTGGAATGAAAGTGCTAGTTTTTAGAACTTATTATTCAGTCACTTGGTCTTGATGTCGACTTGGTCTAAAATTTCTTTGAGCATATCGCCACCAATTGTTGTCAACGTGTAAAAGTTTTGATTGGAATCATTGACAGTGTCACTGAATGATCATTCGTCAATTTTGGTATGAAATGTACAGTACGTTTTCTGTGCCTGACAGTATTTTTGCTGAACTGGCGTTTGTGTTTTTAAATGAACAAACTATGAAAAATGTTTAACAGCCGGTGCAAAACACAAGAATATACCTAACAGTGGGTTGAACAACTTGTGATTCATTATTTCTTGTTTCCTCGATGTTATTTTTCTGAGACGATTGGCTCCAAGTAGCTGTTCATTGGTGATTCCGATTATACATGTGGAGAACCAGGACACTTTGCATATGACTGTCCTAAGAGAACAAGTGAGCAGAATCGAAGTGATAATCGGACCGGAAATAGAAATGAGCCCGATAGTAGAAAAGTGAACACAATAACGATTCAAACAATACAAGTTGATGGGGGTCAGACTCGTTCCAGAATGGTGGCAAAGGTTGAAAATAAGATGTTGGAGTTCCATTTGGATACGGGAAGTCAGATAACGCTGATTTGAGAAGAGTTGGTTGGAGTTGGAAGTCCATCGTTGACCGAGGTTCCTTTTATAGTAGCATGTGCGAACAGAATGGGGTTGTGAAAGGAAGAGTGAGAGTGAATTTTGAGTTGAAAAGAGTTACATACAGTGACTACGTGTACGAGATAAATCGAGACATGAATTTGATTGGAATGAGTTGGTTATGTCAGTCGCCCGAAAAAAAACAGTGCTTAAGGACATGATAGCGAACAGCGTGATTGCGAAAGTTGAAAAAGGAGAGCAGACGTCGTGGACGAGTTAGTCGAGTGAACGAGTTAATCAAGTAAGAGAGATGTTCAAGAGAGAGAAGAAAGATAGTCGGAAGAAGAGAATGTTATCGTTGTGGTGGAAGATACGTTCCAGAAAGATCGGGCTGAAAAGAAAGAATGTTTTCCAGTGAGGAGAGAAAGGACACATTGCAATAAGATGTCAGTCGGAGAAGATGTTCTGGAATGATGCGAATAAGCGACTGAGCGGACGAAGGGACCATGAAGAAGTTCGGGAAAAAAGAAGCTAATGGAGAGAACTTTCATAGAGTGTGTCCACTAAAAGTTAATATTCCAGGCTCAGATTGGAACAACAGATCACCAGGAAGCAGTCGAAGTTGGCGTGATACTGGATATGGAGTCGGGAGAATAATAACACGCACACATTCGATGAGAAACAACTTCTGGATGCCGAGCCGCGACAAGGACGGATGGTTTTACATGTCCGGTCGGAAGCTTCGCCGGATTTTGGAAGAAAAGTCAAACAGAGCGAACTTTTCATATTGTGGGGGAGGTGTCTGAAACCCTACAATAACATCCAATTCATAGATAAATCACGAACAATTTGCTCATTGATTGAAAGTATGTACTTTGATAACTAGTATTTTTGTCTGAAATTCATATGAATGTTCATCAATTCCTTGTTTGAAGTTACCTTCTTGTTTTTTTCTTGTTCTAGTAGTGAAACTCTTTTGAAACTATTTTCAAATCAACCATATTCTTGCATGAAGATAGAGTGCGTCGACACAAGGTGCACGGTTCCTTCGTATATGTATCTATCCCCATCTGTTCATTCACTCGTTTTGCTTCCCGCGAACAGACATCCAGCTACTCGCCTATGTGAGCGTCATGTTTGAATCTTATCGAACTGCTTCTATCTACAAATTTAGTTATTGAAACCAGCAAGTACCGTAAGCCCCGCAGAATCACTAACATTTTTGTAAATTATTTTTGTTTCAGAACTTTTCAGAACTTTTCAGCTTAGTTTCTTTTTGTGAAAAACATCAAAGGTATATGATGAGACTTAAAATTTTCCAAAAGGAGTTGCTTTCAGGTTGTTAATGACAATTCTACACAAGTTACATTTTTCGTTATCATCTCCAGTCAAAAAAGCGACATCAACTTTTCAAAAATAGATGTTCATCTTCCTATTAAACACTACTGGATCATTCTGAATTTTTTTCTCTTCGTGTCGCTTTCACAAAAGTGTAGTCATTTTCCCGCCAATTTTATTTGAATTATCATTTCTTCCTTTTCTGTCTGATAGAATCTCTGCTACTTCCTCCGTTTCTCTGCGTTCTCTACAGTGAAGAGCATCTATCACACCTGAAATAATTTTGCATCTGTTTTGTCTTTGGTTGCACTTTTCTCCTTCTTTTTCTCTTCTACGTTGCGCGATTAGCGACTGCGCGACAGACTCGACGACAGTGTCGCTGAAAGAGTATGCCAACTGAGGAGACGTCCATAGAAGCAGCCGGCGCTTCCTGGTAGAGACTGATCATAGCGTACTTGTACGTGACTCTTTTCACGAAAGATAGACAACCGAGGAGGTGTCGGTGTGTGATGAGAAAGAGTGTGAGCTCATAGTAAAGGGATGAGATTTAAGAAAACCATCGTGCGCATATTTAACGTTTCTACAAGCACAACAACACAGGCACAACAATTAGTTTTTCTGGAATACGGAGAAGATCAGATCACCATAATTGCTTGAACTTGCATTTATTTTTAGAAAAGTGAAAGGATAATTTCTAATGATTGGATTACTGATAAAACCCGAAATTTCAATTTTCTAACTCAATTCAGATACTAACTCTGTAAGTTATCATGAGTTGTACAAACCAAGAGTTATGAAAAAGTTCAAATATGAAAAAGCCCCCATTTTGATTTGGGTTTAAAGTTTCTTTTTTTCAATCAACTACTGTCTGGCGAGAAGTGCTACAGTGGAGTCCAAATTGACTATCAGATTTAGCTTGAAACCCAATTTGAAAAAAATAACGAATTCTTTAGAAAAACAACTTTTTGTTGTTTGTGATGTTTCAGAAAACATCTATCACATTTAATTTTCAGGAATCTCTACAAAATGTGGAGTTACTTATTCACAAGATTTAATTCGCTCTCAAGTTTCAACTTCTTTTTCTCAAATTGTTATCTCCTTTTTTAATATTAATTCGGACTATTTTGATTTTTCAGGTAATATGGATTTGACGAGTCAAATCTTTTGGAGCATTGTTCTGCCTCTTTTCAACGAAGTGGTAAGTCAAGTCTTGTACAAAAGCGTATTAGTAGAAGCCGGCTGCTTCTGACTTCTGATTTTGAAATCTAGTAGTTCTCAACAACACAACTTTCATTCTGATATTTAGGCGGGAGGAATCCTGGGCGACTGGACCGATTTCCTTGTGTTCCTGATCTCCCATCAACAAAATGAAGGATCTATCGCCGTTATGGAAACTTTGTTGACCGACGCCTTGCAAATGATAGAAACAAAAATTCTTGAATTACAAAAAGAATCCGGAAACTTCTGCGACGTCATGAAACTGCCAGCAGAACAGGAAGACAAATTGGAGGTCTTGGCGAAGGATCTCAAACATTTCAAAGGCTTCCTGAGTAGCATGAAAGTGAGTTTTCAACAATTTCAAAAATTGACGAATGAGATTTTCAATTCTATATCACACTTTAATTTGAACATTTTTCCACATTTTCAAAGCTATCGTCGACAGGTCTGATGGAGATCCAACTAGAAAAAATTATAAAAATTGAAATGATTTCCAAAAACAAATATTATTGATGAAATCTCATTTTCAATTTCAGCATCCCGAAATTAAATATGCGTGCTCCTCTGCTAAAGAGTGGAGCCACGCATACATCGACCTTCTCATTGATATTTGCGATGTATATGAATCAGGTAGAATTTTCACTTACTTATGGATACTATAGTTTGTTTAATTCCAGGATCGGATAGATACAAATTCGAGAAACTGTCCCAGAAACATTTCTCAGATTTCGAAAAGAGAGATTTTGATGAGGATTCCGTGGCCCTCTACAAGATTGCAACCTTTCTCTTGAAACGAAACAAAAAAGAAGTTCTTCAGAAATTCCCTGAGGTAATACAGTTTATACTAGTATTCACATCAAGTTGGACTTTCAGCTACACGATGAAAATTTTCTCCGAACTGGAAAATTGAACGAAGTGAGAAAAGCCCGAATCTTTTTCGCTCGATGTGCGGACCGCATATTGGACCATGAATTGTCGAAGAAGTTCAACGAAGCAACTGTCAATCCTCCATGTGATGAAACATCGTGGGCTCAATACCTCTTCAACATTTTCTCTTGTATAGATCTGGAATCGAATGAAGTGGACAGAGAAATTTTGAAAAGACTTAGATATGGATTAGAAGTGTTTGCCAAAGAAAAAAATTCTCAAGCTAAGGAGGAACAAAACAAACACATTGAGGTAATATTTTCAAAACAAGCGTTGAAACTGCATTAAAAATATAGATGAATCGCGTTTCACCTTATTTTTGATTTTATTTTCAGAAATGGTTGGTATTCACAAAACGCTCTTTTGATGCAAAAAACCGAATTTCTCCGACTCCTCTCTCAACAAATAATACGGTTTTCATTGCCCTTATTCAGATGAATTTTCACCACAGCCAAGATCTGGAGACCGACAAGGGTATTAAAAAAAAGAAAAAACACCGAAAATTTCAAAAAATTGCAGACGCACTCATCTCCAGCGACTGCGTCAGAAGTGTGCTTAATTCGATGAAAAAGTTGGGTTTGGGAGAATACGAAACATTTTGGTATTTTCTGGAGACAATCAAAAAAACTTCTCTGGAAGATAATGTTGCTGAAGATATTCTAGAAGTGAGTTCATATCATTCGAATATGTCCAAAAACAAATATTATTCCAGATTCTCAATATCTGGAAAAGAATAAGTTTCAAAAATGAAAACTTGTTCAATTCGATCGAGAACGAAATGAAAGTCAAGATGAGCAGAAGTATCAAACGATCGAAAACCGAAGAAATTGAAAAGAAAAAGGAAGATTGTAAAAGAAGAAGAGAGGAAAATGAAATGAGGAAGCTTGAAAAAAAAGGCTCGCAGAAAAGAAGGAGAACGGAAAAAGGAATGGGCTTGCAAAGAAGACTTCCATCCAGTCGTAGAGCAATGCAGGAAAATCAAGAGCAAGTTCATGAAGATCACGAGCAAGTTCAAGAAGATCAAAATCAATTTCATCCAGAAATGAATATGGATCGTCGCATTGCTTCGTCTCTTGTCACAATCACCGATGAGAGAGCGAAGCTAATAATGGGCCTTGTCATG
This sequence comes from Caenorhabditis latens, assembly GCA_002259235.3. Classification (NCBI taxonomy): domain Eukaryota; kingdom Metazoa; phylum Nematoda; class Chromadorea; order Rhabditida; family Rhabditidae; genus Caenorhabditis; species Caenorhabditis latens. Next base: position 12,197,549 of record CM056097.1, on the reverse strand, counting down.
GTTTCACGCCCTAGAATTGAAGCACTGATGAAGGGATTCTCTGACTTTCCACATCCCATTCGAGTGATGGAAAAAGAGAAAGCTTTCCAAGCTCTGAATGATCGTCATGACGAAGCCACATGCAGAAATGTCGTCAAGAAACTGGTTGATGCAGTCGCTCAAGTGGAACAAGATGAATATGATAGAGATACGACTGATGTACCAAGCGACGATCAAGAAACAGATAAAAATCAAGGAATGACTTCAGAGTCAGGAAATGATCTCATCGGAAGTGAAAATGATGACAAGACTGCATGCAGAGCGGTCGTCCAAGAACTTGTTGAGGAAATTTCTGATCGAGATCAAATGGAACAAAAAGAAACACGTGAAGAAGAAATTCTCAAAGACGAACGCAGTGATGAAGGATCAGCTCCACAAGAGGCACTTAACAAGAGACCTGTGCCAAACAACGATCAAGAATCAGATGATCCAAAATCAGGAGATGATCAAAACGAATATGAAAATGATGACCTCTCCGATGACGGCATTGAAATCGAATAGTTTGCAAATTTTCCTATTCTGCAGCACATTTCATTTTTTGATTTCTCATTTTTATTATTAACTTCCTCAAATTTGAATCGACTTTGATTCGAGATTTCCTCCATTGATCTGATTATGATGATATTTGCTTTTTTGTGTCCCTGTTTGATACTGTTTGTTCGCAATTCAAATGAAATAATAATTTTAGCCGATTTTGTATTTAATTTTAGAGTTGAAATGCTCTTTTATACTTTGATAAAAATTTGCAGCTTTCAGAAAACCGTCTTTTTCAGGAGGATTGGCAATATTGTGAGCTGACATTGTTTTGTTGAGAACTTCGCACAACACAGAAACCGGATTGTAAGAATTGACTGATGTTTGCAATAGATCAGTTTCATGGCTTTTCACTCCTCTGTGTCCGTACATTACGTGTTCATAGGTTTGTCCTTTTTACTATTCATAACTAATTGAGTAATGTCTACTACTCATTAGGTAGACAAGAAAGATGTTAAGGAACTTCGTAATATATTTATTTTAGAGAGCGTACCTGAGTAAATTTGAAAAAAGATAAGCTTATACGCCTTCAAACAATTGTTCTCTAGCTTCATCTCCCTCCTTCTGATCACCATTAAAGTCATCAATTATTTGATTGTTCACATTTTCTATTGGTTAGAACGTATGTGAGTATTCTTTGTTCGTTTTTCCTGAATTACCCGGCCTTGCCCATTTCCATGCCGATTTCAATTTCATTCATTTTTTCTCTGTTCTCCGTTCATTCTCGCCATTATTTGTTTCTCTGGACTCTCCTCATAAAACAATGTTCTCATTTTGGACACGGCGTAGACGCACAACCAAGACACACGACGTTTCTCCTTCTTTTGCTTTCTTTCCGTCTCTTTTCTCACTTTCATCGACACTCGCCATTCGCCACTCGCAACTCGCGACCCGCGACGGCACCGCACGTTGCGACACCATCTAGACTATACGCGGAGGACGATGCTTTCTCTCCCGTCTCTTTGGCGTGCATATTGCTGCCCGCTTTTCGAAAATAGCTGGAGAAAGAACAGCGAGTAAGAAGGAATAGCATTAAAATCAAGGAGAGTACATCGACACCTCTAGGAGAACATAGGTTCATATATATGCAGAGAAAAATACATTTTTATTGGAAAAAGACAGAGGAACCACGGGTGTGATAGTGCTAGATTGTTTCCGTATGGTTTGATTTCTCATGTACGACTGAAATCGCTACTGTTTATTTCTCAAACTGATAACGTTGACTTCTAATTAATATACCCTAAAAGATACACTTTAAAGAGAATTAGGGTTTGAAAATCTTAGTTTATTCACAATAAAACATTCAAGCGACTCACAAAACATACAGTAATCAAAAGTTTTTGTTATAGGTCATAAAACTTAGAGATTTTTTTTGAACGGTATTTAAATACTTTTTGAGCATAAGAAAGTCTTATGCTAGTTCAGTTTCCAAATACACCTGCTCAATTCTTACCGTTGGCGTTTATAAGCTGTCTTAATCGTTTTCTCTCTCTAACTTCTACATTTCAGGTAAAATGGGCAACGACACGGAGAAGATGGATGTCAATCGTATCATAAGAAGTTTATTGGCAAAATATGAACATGATTTAGTGAGTTTTAATAAAACAGTAAATTTTGTACAAACATGATGCCTTCGATTCAGAAATGAAGCGAGCTTCAAAATATTCTCAGTTTGGATTCAATATTTTGATTTCGTAAAAAGTGTGTGATGAACGGCGCCAGTATTCGGGATCGGCAGCTGTTAACGATGAAGCACTGTGTGAATTAAACAAAACAGCAATATTCCTGAATTCCACGAGGAAGTTCTAAAATTCAAAGGAGCGAATACGGAAAAAATGTTTTATGCATTCTACCAATCTGCTTCTATCCTGGATAATGAGACAGAACTTGTAAGTAAATCAAAAGGTCCTGAGCTTCATTTTATTCTAAGTTCCAGTTTGAGCCTCACACGGACGCTCTCCAAGAGATGGGCATCTATAGCACATCAAAGCCAACAAGAATTTATCAGAAGAACTGAACTCCTGGCTCAGAAACCAACAACTTATCTCCTGTGTCAAGGTCAACTGCTGAGACGGATATGCGAAGAAATCAGAATTCGCAAATTTCCAAATGCTCCAAGATGAGAGACGAAAAATTGGACTTCCAAGGATTGATGAGATAAACATGAAACACAAACGGAACAATCTGAGTGGGAAAAACATGACCAGTATCTTCAAGTTTTCAAATCATTCTTATGGACCTGCACAATAATTCGAAGAATTTCAGATATGAAGTAAGTGAGAGAATTAGCTTTAAAAGCTCAAGTATTGCCTCAATTACAAAAATTTAACATAGAAAAGAAATTTCAGTGGCACACGACCTGCTAACGCGTATGGATACAACCTAGTGAATTTTGTACCTCGAGAGGAATGGTGTCGGAGATTGTGAACACTGGAACGAAGGAGTAGACGAAATATTTTTAATTGAAGAAGGAGAAGAATAGAAAGAAAAAGCTGAAGAAAATTACGTTAGAAAAACATTATATGAGAATCAAAAGTAAGTTTACAAAATCTTGTTTATCCAAATTATGTCTTCAGTTTCAGGGAAGCCACGTAAACCAGGAAATCGGAAAAGGCTTTGCTGAAAATGTCAACGTTGAACATAAGCACCCAAAAATCAGGAAAAGTCAATCACGAATCATTAGAAGAGAATAAGGAGGCTGCTGATTCAAATCGCCGAAACGGAGGTCCATTATCACCAAACCTAACCGATCATCAAAGGAAAAGCTGTTAAAGACATAAAGAATACAGCGTCGACTTGGATTTTTTTCGTTTTTGAGGATCCGGTGTTAGTCTAACGTGTAAGCTTCATGAAGAGACGGAACATTGATGGCAAAAGAAAAGTTAAATCTTATCAAAGAAGCTGATAACGAGATGTTTGTTGCTGGAATTTTATTCTGAACGACAATTAATTTTTTCTGCGGGTGCAACGATCTATGACAATTACAGTCATCTCGTTTAAACGATTACGACGTGGTCATGAAGATGAACTGTTAGCGAAGAATATAGGATTTACTGAAGTTATGAAAGGTTATGACAATTTTTCGTGTTTTTAACATTTTATTCCGTTGTCTTTTTAAAATATTTTCTTGTACCATGCTGTTTCAATTTCGATTCCTTCTTTACAAAATTCAATTTTCGAATTTCGCCTTCTTCTGTTTATTATCTGTATTTTTCCTGTCTTTCCCTTTTCATATTTTCAAACGTAATCAATAATTTTAAGTTACAACATTATTCGATATACAATTGAACTTCTTTTTCTCTTTAAGATATTCTTTGGATATTTAATGAAATTACTTTTTCTATTTGAAATATATTGATAATGTCACCAATAGAAAACTAGTTGCAAAATACTAGCCACTTATATTTATATCACTTTCTTTTATTTCGAAATATTTTTTTGGAAAACATTTTGTTTGTTTGTATCTAGGCTGTATCTCATGATCGATACCAGGCATTTTTCTGGTTATATTACCAATCTTTTATCGCCTTATTTCTTTGTTCTCAGATTTTTTGCGCTCTGCATATAACATTCGTAGGGAAACACAGAGCGACAGGAGTACCGTTATGTTTTGATACAATTGCCAATAGAAATTTTCAAATTCGGCTGTTTTAAAGAAAAAAGTGAAAAACCTTGAGAAACAACTATAGCAATCAAAAAAATCCGAGAAAATCAAAAATTGAAAACTTCCGTGCTATTAAATTAGATGTCATAGGCAGTTTTAATCGACCCATAGTTACTCAATTTTCAAGACGTCGTACAAAAGTACCGTCGTCAATATTAATAGAGTTACTGAGTTTCGAACTGCAATCTTAGTTAGCCTTTCTTTTTCTATTTTTCTCAATATGGAGAATAGTATCTAAAGATAAATTCTTTTCAGATTCAGCCATGCAAGTGAATACACCACCAGATCAACAATTTGATACACTATGTGAAAATTTTCTAAACACGGTAAATCTGCATACCCAAAAATAAAAACACAATGCATAATCTTTGCAGACTAAGGACTTCATAGCACCTATTGATCCTGTTTTGAACGCAATCAGAGGAATGAAAATGAATCAGGATAACTTGGAGAGTCTATCATCTTTTATTCTGGAAGAAAGCGCTAATTTGAAAGAATTCCTCTGTAATCTTTGTAAGGAAAACGAGAAAAGTCCTTGTGAAGAATTGAAAGATAAAATATCCGCTTCTGCAGCTCAAGCAACAGCAATTCACACCAAATTAAAAGTTAGTTATTTTTAACTACTGCTGAAATTCACCTGAATTTTTTTTAATTTCAAGCAGTACTCTCAACGACATAATTTCAATGTTTATAAATTTTTTCAATGTCACAGAACCTGAGCGAAGACGGGATTCTGAAAACTGACGGAATTCCCAACGACGAACTCAAACATTTTCGAATTTTTGTGCAGCTTGTGTCGAAGCGTTTTGACCACTCATTATGTGAACTGTCAAGTGAGAAAAAACTGTTGTAGACGCATCAAAGATTGTTCATTTTTTGCAGTTGTGACAGTCAAGACGGCAGCCGAACAGAAAGCATTAGATAACGAAATCGAAAAACTGTTCAGAGATCTTCGGATGAAAGAGAAAACTTGGTCGTGTGCATGTGCTCATAACTATCTCATGTACATTGATCATTTGAAACGCACATATCAGCCTGAGGAAATCGCAACGTCTCTCACGGAGGTAAATTTATGTTTCAAATCGTCGCTTGGTGGTTTTTGTTCATTCAGTGGTTGTAGTTTTGTTCGAGGAAATACTAAAATCATATTTACATTTATTTATCAACATTAAACACACTGCAACTCAATCGTAAACTTTACATTTCAGATATTTCCGGATTCGGGGTTTCTCTATTTTCTCTATCGCAAAATTACCGGCACCTATAAGAGCCCGCTCGCTACACTAGCCCAAGAAGTCAACAAGTTGCTGTCCAACAAGTTCCTCAAAGAGGTCGAAAACGTTCATTCTCTTGCCCCATCAAATGCATCTATGGCAAAACACCAATGCTTTCAACTTTTCCAACTATTTGATTTGAAGAGTGAAATATCAATATTAACCTATTCACACTTGTTATATCGATATAATATTTTCGCAGACGACATAATTATGAAAGAGATGGAAAATCGGGGAAACTACAACAACGATTATGCACTTATAAATGAATTCATCAGTTTTGGAACCGCTTTCGCAGTAAGTATCTTATCAATCAAAAAGTTATGTTTCAAAAACCTAATTTCCTATATATAAGGAAAACAAATTATCTGTTTTCAGAAGACTTTGTGTCGAAAGATATCTTTGGATAAGCCCTTTTTCGATTCTCCAGAAATTGATGTTGTTTTTGGTTCCCTTCTTCTTGCAAATTACTACGAAGATCTGTTTATACTTCTGCAAGGACATCGTATGTTTTCCATAGTAAAACCAGTGACTATAGTTCACAAGTTTTCAGACGAAGACATTCCTATGTATCTCACTAGTGCAATTCGTCGATACTCTGTAAAAACCCACGGAACTCAAGTTTTGTTCTCAATTCTTTGTGCTATCAAGCGTTGGGAACATTTACTTAAACATGATAATTATAGAAGTTATTTGACCAAGGTAAGTGACATTTTTATACAAAAAATTGTTGTTTCTTTAAAGGTCTACCTACAAATGGCTTATGTGAATGATAATATTAGAATACATACTGTGTACGAAACTGTTCGAAAAACATTCAATATTCCATCGGATCGCGAATTAGTGAATCTTTATCATATGCCCAGAGACGAAAACATGACCGAACACAATCTGGACGTACATAACTGGTTTCAAACTCCACATACTAATCACGAAATGCGTCGTAATTATCAACCTGCTCAGCCTGTTCAGCTTTGTCAACGTGGTCAGCCTGTTCAAAATGATCAGAATGGTCACCCTGTTCAACATGCTCAGTATGCTTATCCTGTTCAGCATTTTCTGCCTGTTCAGAATGTTCTGCATTCTCAACATCATCAGCCTGTACAGAATGTTCAGTATGTTCAAAATACTCAGCAGGGTCACCCTGTTCAACATGCTCAGTATACTTATCCTGTTCAGCATTTTCTGCCTGTTCAGAATGTTCTGCATTCTCAACATCATCAGCCTGTACAGAATGTTCATCATGTTCAAAATACTCAGCATGGTCACCCTGTTCAACATGCTCAGTATGCTTATTCTGTTCAGAATGTTCAGCATTCTCAACATCATCAGCCTGTACAGAATGTTCAGCATGTTCAAAATACTCAGCATAGTCACCCTGTTCAACATGCTCAGTATGCTTATCCTGTTCAGCATTTTCTGCCTGTTCAGAATGTTCAGCATTCTTAGCCTCAACCTGTTGTTCAAAATCAATACGACCCCGATGATGTTATCACAATCAATTAAACCACCATAGATTATTGGCCAATATCTTGCTATTTTTTGTATTTTGGTTTGTTACTTCCCGCTGGTCATTCTTTATTGTCTCCCTACCGTTCTCATGACCTTTTATGTTTTGTAAAATTTGTGTAAAGCAGTTTTAATTGAAAATGCTTTAGTTTTCAGATGTTTGTATAGACATCCGTTTTTATGATGCTTCCCTTTTTTCAAATATTTGTCTACATCATAATTGCCAGAATCTTTATGACTACGTATCAAAATTACTGTTAACCCCTACTTGTCTTCAGTCCAATTGTGATTTTTTATGTTTCTAGGATTCTAATGAGTTTTTATTTTAATTAATTACTAGTTTTCACTTTCAACATGTTCATGCAATCATACTCATTCGGTGTGCATCTTTCTACTGCTCTGGGTTTCATGTTCATTACTCTTTCCTTTATGTGAGTTATTATATATTTCTTATGTGAGTTATTATATATTTCAAACCACAAATCACTTTGGTACTACCGAACACGGCTGAATTTTTTGAAATTTTGTTGGAAATGTGAGATTTTTACGAGAATAAACATGATTTGAACCGTCGGGAAAAGCTCTTGATTTTTCGATTTTTGTTTGACATTTTGATTTGATTACATAAAAACAGAAGACTGCGTTATTAGATTGTTTTTTATTGTCAGGAATCTAAGTTTCTTAAACGTTGAAAGAGAGGGCTAACCAATTGAGGAAGAGATAATCCGTTGATGATTGTCCTGAAAATGTGGAAATTGTCGTTGCTCTATTTTTTGCCATAAACTGTTTTTCAAACAAATTTGATTACTTTCGGGTAGCACTGGTTCTTGTAGCAACAAATCGAAAAAAAAAGTTAATTTTCAAACTTTTCAAATGCAGTCAAAGGTGAGAAATCGGGAAACTTCTTGTGAATCTCTGGGGTTATACTGAACAGTTTATCTATGTAACTAGAATTAGTAACTGACATTTTGCTTTGCCACTTAACAAAAAAACAAAATATTATTTGAACGCTGATATCCATATTGTTCGAACATAGTGACATTTTTTGGTTCAAAGCAAATCCTCCTCAAAAACACCAAAGTGAATAGATGAGTAATGAGTAATGATTGTTCTTTCCCGCCCTAGTATTTCATCTCTTTCGTTTCTGCCTGTCCGACGTTTTCTCCTGCTATCGTCGTCGTCGTCGTCACCGTCTAACCACACTTTTTGACAAAGGCGCCGAGTGTATCAGCAGCCGGATCGCGGCTGATAATATGTATAGTGTCATTGCCTCTCTTAATACATTCACCACTTCTATTATCCTAATTATTATCACCTGTTCCTGGGTAGTACAATCCGTTCCTGTATCCACTTCTTCCTACAGAACTCTTTTATATGGCGAAAAACTGAAAGGTTTTCTGACGGTTAGTCCTCTTTTCTCAATTGGTGTCATTATTGTTAGAGGAAGTTGTCTTATCTTGCGGGGGTGATAGTGCGAGTTGATTCGATTCAGTGGGGTCGAAATGAAGAGAAAAAACTATAGTAGTGTAAATCATCCCTTTGTATTTCAGTGTTTCCTCTATTTTCCCAAGGTTATTTCCTTCGTTTGGAAGACACTAAAAACAAGATTATTCACTTGAAAACATACCAGATATAATATCTCTCATGTTTTATTTTTTCCGAAAATACGCTAATAATGATATTCCCAACATACCAGTCGAAGTATTTTGCAACACTTTTTTATTATATCACAAGTATCTATATGAAACCTTATTAATAAAAACAACCGGTCATCTGAGTGTTTCATTAATTTTTTGATGAATTTAAAAGATGCGGTTGACCCAAATTGGAACGATCATAACTACACTTTTTCTGTGAGAGACTAACAACCGTAACGTTTTTCGGTTCTATCAATCAAACACATCACTGATTCATTGAATGAGATCAAAAAGATAAAAACACACGTGATTTGGATAAGAGAAGGGGTTGAAATCAAATGTTTTCTCTGTACGATTTCAAAGTTTCTTCTTGTTTTTAACGATTCCCAATTGACATTCCAGATTTCGCCAGCCGACGAGAATGGTGATACCTACATAGTTAGTTTCGACATAAAAGAAAAACCAAATGATACTTTGGTATGGGCAGTACACACCTCATCCGCTCCTTACGACATGGCTGTAATGACTGATAATTGTCGACGAGTGAAGAAAAGTCCGCCGGTCGTGAAGAACATGCCGGTAACCGATTCAACCATCAATGGAGATGGACTGGCTGGCAACACGTTGGTAGTTTCCGGTGATAACAGTGAGGTGGGGGTCACAGATTTGTCGATGACTGTATACTTTTCTGCAAAACGTGTATATTGAAGGTTCTTGCTTGCGCGACAGTTATCATCCCTGGCAAAGAGTTGATGCACGCTTCGTTTCATCAGGAACCAATTGAAGGACACGTTCATATAATACCAATCAAAAACAATGCGGTAATGATAGGTGTTTGAGGAATTGAGGAAATAAACATGTTTGTATTTTTAGGTTCGGTTGGTGCCTGATCTCAAGTACATGTCTAAATTTGACTATGTTGAACCGGAAAAAAAGATTATGACATGGGCTTTTGTGGATTCATGTTTTAATACCAATGACTCAACAAAACAAACGGATTACAGTGAAGTTGGGGTGGATTCTAGGGCAACTTTTGTATACAGTAAGTTTTTTTTTCCTTTTCATGAAAATTTTTTGAATTCTAAAGACCGCATTTTGGAACAGTGTACATTTACTTTTGAGAATAGTAATGTTGCAAATTATCTCCATCCCATGTTTCTCGTAACTTCGGAAACCCAGACTGATAACATTATCAAGTTCTTTGTGTCTTCTGCGTCTTTAAGTTACAAAAAGTAATATGATAATAGGAAAACAAAGATCAAACTAATTTCCAGCACTTCCGGAGAATTACACATTGGAAGCGTTGGCGTTGTATCGAGAGGACAAAATGTTTGCATGTGCAGATATAGTAAATGTAGAACCAAGGACACTGAAATCACTTGGTGTAACTCTACGACAGAATCATTACTTCGAGCCAGTAGTTGGGTTGAAATCCCCACCAAAAGAACTTCACATTCGGGATGATTGCTTGGATATTTCAACGGAAATTATTCACAAAAGTTACATGAGTTATTATCCATCAGTGAACATATTTGGATCTGAATCAATTATGTTGAAAGTAACATTCCTGGTAAGAGAATTTATTGGTTAAAATGTATTTTTCAGAGTTTGGTACTGAACACTTCCTGCAGCGCTTTGAGACCTCAGTTCGCACGTCCGGCAGCTATTGCTACATTTCTTCATCCTATTATTGGAAGGTAAGACAACTTCATTCTGAGAACTGTCACATCTCAAGTGTTTCAGAATTGCACTAGTCGACACCGATGACAAGATTTTGCTGACTGGAGAAATTCGGAACATTTTTGATGAGATGTCCACAAGAGCTACTGTTTTGGTATTGAAGTATGCATTTCGAAGATTACTTCCTTAATTATGTTTTCAGGTTTCAAACAAAACGGCGGAATCAACTTCATGTACGCATACCACTTGTGATACATGCCACAGGGTGGAGAATGCTGCTGTCGTAGTGGGTAAAAACGAGAAAGCAGTAACAATGACGGGCGTTTTCAACTGGTTCAATATCTCGGATATGCGATCAGCGATAATTGATCTTGAATGGATGAAAGTCTGTGCCAATCTGACGATTCTTCCATCTGGGGCGCTTACAATGCATGCAATGGTGAAACGAGTTGCTCCATTCTCATCAGCTACTGTTGCGTCTGTTGTTGCACTTGAGTACCCTGCAAACAATTATACTGAGGTTATTTTGAAATGAACATTTTTCAAAATTTTGCAGAGTTCCAGATTTTAATAAACAAAAAACAGAAGTTTACTGATGTCCAAGCTCATTTCCGTCCACTTGACCGAAGTATCACCAGTGGTCCTCCATGCGGTGATCAAAATCTTGGAGGCGTCACTAAAGTCTCTTGGATAAACGGATTGAAGAAAAATCTAATGAGTCAGGAAAATGATTCGAGTGTAATTTTTGATGAGAACTTTGTTACTGGAGCTACGAGTATGTTGGGTACCTCAATACTTCTGAAAGAAGGTAAAGAAGTATTCTGCGGTCATTTCGAACCACCATGTGATAGAACTGTCGCTTTTGCTGAATTCGGACATCCATTTGACGGTTATATAAAAATGGTTAGCTTTCATTGTCACTTCTAAATAATTTGACAGTCTTCAGACTCAATATGTGAACTCAAATTGGGAATCTGGATTTCCAACTGAAATCTATTATTCGCTGAAGTACAGCAACCAAACGGACCCAACTATAAATCCGGTACACATTTGACTACTTTTTCAGAAATTAATATTATTATCTCACAGGAATCTGTCACTTGGGACATTGTGAGTGATCAAAACCTAACCTGCAATACTGCTTTGATATTCAACCCATTACAAGTTGATGTGCGTTTAAAATTTTTTCCCGTTTTCCTCCTCTCAAACTCAATAAAACTTCCTTATTTCTAGGAAACCGAATGCTCCGTCCAAAGATACGAGTTTTGCCCTATCGGAAGTGCTGCAAACCGCTCAAAGCCTCTTCTAATGCATGCTCGCTGGCATTTAACCGCCCAAAGTTTTCCACTTTCCGGTCCATACTCAGGTTTGTATCATAGTATTGCAACTAGTAGAGTTTCATTGATAGAATATTTTCAGTTGTTGGAAAAACTCTCAGGTTGCGCTCAATCAAGAATCCGAGTCAAGTTGGATGTTACCCGGTGAAGAAAGTTTCAGAGGTGGGCGAAAGAGATACTTTCAATTCAAAATGGATGTGATTAAATTTTCGGTAACAACTAATTAAAGATAGTCGTTTTCAGGCAACATTCAGATGGGTGGTTTACACTAACACTTCGCTGTCAACTGTACAGAAAAGAATTTCTGAGAAAACCAAAGTTCCGACATTCAAAGCAAGTTTACAGTATTCTGTACTAAAGAAAATACAATTTTATTCAGATCGAAGTGGATTACACACGAGAGCTTTATCAAACAAGATGCACCATTTTTAGAATAACAATTCTGGGTGAGTAGTCGATATTTCAAAACTACAAAGTGAAAATTATGTGTATTTCAGAAGAGGATGAGAAACTAGAACAAATCCTAGACTCATTCGACGTAGAAGCCAGGAAGTTTATCAACGACACCGAGCTAGTGTGCAGTGGAACACAAGCGTTATCACCTGAAGCGACAAATGCTATATCTCAGAATATAATCACCTCATCATCCTTCTCACACTCATTTGTCTCAATTCCCTTGCCAAAATTATTACTTTTCATAATACTAGCTATTCGTTTTCTTTGATTGTTTGTTTTTCAGAAATATGTGGTTCATCAAATACGTGTATAACTACGTTTTTAATAATGATATATATATATATATATATATATATATATTTTGCCATCTTGGTCCAATGATAAATCTGTAAATAAATGGAGAAGTGAGTGTTCGCATAACACGATTATAAACTTCCGGTGCGCAGTGTGTACATCTCACTTTTTCTTTCCCTTATTCGGTCTCCAGATGAGTCCGTCTTCTTCTCTTCTCGTAACGATCACATGGAGCAAAGCGTAATTTCACCTGCTCGTCGTAAGCGTGTAATCGTTATTTCGTGTTACTGCATTTGAGGTATTTCTCCTGTCTCATGCGTCTTGAGAATTTTCTCGATATTTTTGATAATTATAGGTTTATTAATGCGATATACATATTGGGCAACCAAAAAAATTTCATTCAGCTTATTTTTGGAGTTAATAACAAACTGTTGTAATAGTGAATTTCGAAACAAGCTGTCGTTCAGTTATTATTCCCAACTGATGATTTAGACGAAATGTTATATTTTCATATTTCGCAAGATCTATATCCACTCACAAACACACGAAGCGTGTATACATGCCGTTACCCTATTACAACCAAAACTGATATCTTATCTGGATTCCGTGGAATTTTTGAGCGGAATTCATCAAATTTGTGCGGCCAAATGTCACATGAAGACGCAGTAAGCAACGCATAAATTGACCCTGTTGAAGAAGGCGAGCAATATAGGAGAAATAAGGAGGAAGAGATGGGGAGAACCTCCGTCCAGGACCCCCGCTTCCAACAACCATTTCCTTTCACGTCAAAACTAGCAATATGTTTCTCGAAGCGGGTTAGGTGGGACCCATTTTTTACGAGCGATTACAACAAGTTGCACTTACTACACTCTCCCGTTTTATTCATATTTTGTATGTTGTACAAAGTTGCTAAAAATATATAAAGATATATATATTTAAAGTTTCAGTTAGTCGGAGTCCCTAACGAATAACTACCATCGTTATGAAAATTTACATAACGAGTTACCGGCTTATTTTCTGTTGCTCATTAGTTGTACCCTGCTTTCCTTAACGAGGTTCGTTAGCGAACAAAGAGTGTATTACCTTCTTGATTAATTGCTTATTAAAGACACTCTCGTTATGTTCAGATGACTAAATCTTCCAGATTCTCTTTGAAAAAAGTAGCAAAGTTTCATTTGATGTACTTGAGTCCTCATGAAGAATGCACTTGATTATGATCGAAAACCAGTCATATCCGTTTTTCGCCCATTTTTTTGATTTTGAGTAACAAGTTTGCATGCACTTTTCCCTATTTCCGGTAGTTGTATCATATAATTCTTCTCGATTGGGCTTTTTAAACTGAAGATTGTCATTTTTCAGTGTCATTAGGAACAAACTCACGCAGTCTCTGGGATTTTTTTCACATGATTGCTCTGAGCCTCAAATTTTATATTAAAATTTAAAATTCTCATTTCTACATCATTTGTCTCAGTTTACTTACCGTTAGTATAATAAAATGCCTGAATAAAGAAACGTTCATTTTATAGCTTTCGCAATCGCAATCCGGAAAAAGGGGACGCCGTCAGTGGTGTCCACTTCTGTTCCATTAGAAGGCCACTCTTCGCAGCAGCATTCACATCGGTTACTTAGCGACGCGAGCCGTCTATTAGTGTGCTAGAGAGGGTGGACACCAACTCGGACAGAAATATAAAGCTTGACCCTTACGAACCCTTGATATATTGCCGTTCAACGACCATCGTGGGCCGGGAATGCGTTCCAGGCTATGGCCCGTTTGGTTCCCGTTTCTTTATTTTTTATCATTATCAGAAGTTGTAGCACAACGTAATGCCACCTGCTCGGGTTAGTCCTATTTTATAATTCACATTGAGTCTCATACAATGTTGACATACTTTCAGGAACGGTTGTTCTAAATGCGACAAAAGACTTTCAATATCTTACGACTCCAAACTATGAGACGAGCTATAAGTATCCAGCTTTTTTAGACTGCAAGTTTTTTATAAAAGCTCCTGATAAATCACGTGTTGTCATTGATATAATTGATTTGGAAATGGAACCACGGATATTTGAGGAATGTTCCGATTTTGTTGGATTGTCAGAAGGTAAGTGGTAAAGAAAGATTTTTGACCGAACCAACTTAGAAGTTGTACATTTTGATAAGTTTGAAAAGCGGAAGCCTTATTTCTTGCTTGTCTGCTTTGAACATGTGAACACTGAGCTTACAAATACGCCAATATTTTTCAGATGTGACCGAAAAGAACTTTTCAAGAATCATTACGCTCTGTGAGAGTTTGCGGATGCGGCAGGTAATTATTCAACTAATTGTAATTATAAATTTCATCGATAATTTCAGTTTATATCAACATCAAATACCATTACTGTAATTTTTCAATCTGATGAATTGTTCGAATTTCGTGGTGCTAGATTAAGCTATCGTTATTATGGTGAGTTGTGTTTTTAAACTTCGTTATATAATTTTTAATTTCTATCAATTGACTGTACATTCCCTAGTGACTAAACGTTACAATATCATACAACTGAAAATTAATGTTGACCACACCTTATCTTATTCTATTTTCAGAACTTCCATCATGTCCCCCGGGCTGGACAGAACTATCCGACCAGACATGTGTACGTCTAGAAACTGATCAAAAAACAGATTGGGTCAGAGCTCAGGTATATTTAAACCTAGAGATAACTAACTTCGATGTTATATTTTTAGAACAGATGTTTGGATCAACGAAGTAATTTGTTGATGCTGGAAAATGATGCCAAAGTGAATGAACTGGAGAGTGAGTTGAAAGAAAGACTTTTATAATCATCACTTGACAAAACTTCGGGTTCTGACATTACAGAACTGTACAAAGCTGTTCCTACTAAACTATGGACTGGAAATAACGATGCAGCTACTGAAGGGAAACTAGTTGATATTAGTAATAGGGAAGCTCCCCATTTGTTCAGGTACAGTGGCAAAAATTATTTACTGAAAAATGTGTTAACGTGAATATTTCAGTCAAACGTTCACTTCTCTGACGGATAATAACGACGATAATGATTGCATGACACTGCAATTTGGAGATACTGAAATGTTGCGAATGGATAGTTGCGCTTCACTGAATGGTTATATTTGTGAGATGAAGAAAGACGGCACATCAATATTGTACGACCCTCCAGTTGAAGAGATCAAAGGAGGTTCCTTCTCGAAAACTAGTCAGTATACGTTATGGATACTTCTGTTTTTGATTGGCTTGCTGTTCTTGACGATTCTCGCCTTCCTGTGTTTCAGTGAGTTCTGACATTCTGTCATCAGGTTTGACGTCATTCTCTGTTTTTCTAGTCTGCTGGAAACAAAAAGACGCTCGAGTTCACTCGGAAAACGCCACCATTCAGCAGAATGCATTCATGAACGACTCTGCTCATCGAGCGGACCAACCAAGAGTAGCCGCACCTGGACAAAGTAAGTTTCCTAGGTCGTTTTGTGAACTTTATACTTTTTTCCATCTGGTCAAAGCAACTCTTATAATTTAATTTTTATCATTGTTATTCTGATTTGTCAATTTCAGATACCGTGCATATTGCAAATGACACAAACAGAACAGCTCGCAGCTCTCCCGTTGTTGTACCCATTGAGAATAATAGACCACCACCGAAGAAATTCCCCATGGCTCCCGTGCCAAATAGGCTACCGATGCATGAAGAACCATCTGGGTCTGAGCCGGCAGTGGAGACCGCAATCCTTGGTGGTGACAATGACATAGAAACTGTGAGTGCGGCTCCACAACCACAGCCAAGAACACTTCCACCAATGCCAACAAGAGAAGGAACATTCCAAAGTATCAACACAAGGTTTGTGATAGAATCTAATTTTCATGTTCAAATTATCGATTTCAGAGATGGAAGCACAATTCGAACCAGAAGAAATAAAGAACTGTTCGAACGACCTATTATGCACGTCCTGGACAATGTTTCTGCAATATCGTTGGACGAGTTTTGGAGCAACAAGAAACCCTGAGCAATCTGAGCACAGTTGAGCAAGCAATCAGCTTGGGGTTCTAAGACTAGTTTCACGGGTTTTATGAAATTCATTCGCTCATTTATTTTTCATGCTTTGAGTATTTGTCGTACTGCCAGAAAAAACAGCAAAATATGCCTTTCTTTATTATGAAGAATATCATTTTTGATCGTTGATGCAATCTTCTCATCCGTAAATGCAAGAAATAAGTAGATCATATCACAAGATTTTGTGTGGGAGCTCATGACTGTGGAATATGACGTTTAAGAAGCAAGATAATGGCATGAAGAACGTCAAACAACATCGAAAGCATCTTGTCTCGAATTTATGTCCTCATACTTCACAGGAGGTAGCGCCATTGGCAAAATTACGCATCTGAAGAACGTTCGATTCCTACGGAGGCCAAGGAAGTTTTTCCAATTCGATTTGAAACCTTTGTTAAGTCTTTTTCTAGCACTCAACTTCTTTTTTGATCCCGTCAGTTTCTGTAAATTCATATTCTAGAAACTAAAATTGGAAGTTCAATCATACCAAGTAATCTATGTAAGTACATCCAATGGAAATCAAGTAAACGTTC
The DNA here is from genome assembly GCA_002259235.3 of Caenorhabditis latens. Lineage (NCBI taxonomy): Eukaryota > Metazoa > Nematoda > Chromadorea > Rhabditida > Rhabditidae > Caenorhabditis > Caenorhabditis latens. The sequence goes on along the minus strand of CM056097.1, from coordinate 12,180,539 downwards.
CATAATGTTAATCCTCCAACCATAATTAGGAGTATAGCACTGAGCAAATAACAGAAAACAATCGATGTGCGAGCAAACCCTGAAATATTAATTTTTTGTTTTGAAGTAAAAGTTTGATGTTTTCTAATTTCTAAACGATTTGAAAAACTTTTTCATTTTCTTCATACTACAATGGCGTGTTTTCACTTTGGTTGTACGATCAAAGCGTTTGAATTTCTATACAGCAACTTTAGAACCACTGACCGTCATAATCGCAAATAATGTCCTGAAGAGGTGCATGTTGTAGTATTGTCGTGCAGTAAGTTGTTTGAGAATAGTCCTAAACATTACAACTGAGAACCATACATTGTTGGCATAACCCTTACCAAGAATAAATGATCGTAGAATGACTGATAACCGGCAATAATGATAGTAGCTGCAGCTAGTGTAAGATTAGCGATAAACAAGAAGAAATGACGATGGTTGTGAGATCCTACACATTGATTGATCCAAATACAATGATGGTCCATCCCAAGAACACATCTCTCACATACAGAACAATGGTGGGCACGATCACTTTTCCAGTAGTTGCACTTTTCACAGAATGCATCTCCCTCTTCCTGACAAGAAATCGTTCTGTTTGTTGGTCTGTTACACAAAAACTCACCCCTGGGTTGACAACTGGCGGTATCGTTCTTGCTTTGTAATAATGATATTGGATATTGAACAAAAAATATAATCCCATCACTCCTAGTGTAACAAGAAACCATACCGGTTTGTATCTGAAATTTCATCAACGAATTATGGAATGTTTCAATATAATCAGAGATTGCAACGAATGAATAACTTACAATTGTTCGTATGGGATTATGATGAAAAAGGAAGTGAAGGCGAGGAACGTTGAGATGAAGTACACGAAGAGAACCAAAAACTGAAAAATTATGTTTTACTTGGCGATTTTTTTGTTGAAAAAACGACATTGTCGCATTTTCGTTCAGAGACCAAAAGTTCCCACAATACGGTAAAACACGTCGATGCATATTTCGCTTTTTATGATTGGCAATAATTACTGCGTTCTATCAGGGAATGTTATATCTCCTTGTTACAAAATTAGTTTCATTCCGGAATAGAAACCTATTGAGCTAATCAATTTTTACATTTTTCATCAGCTATTATTTTTTCCCTTTTATTCCGTCTCTTTTCCCATTCAAATTTTTCTACCAGGAATTGGAAATTCGAGAAGAAATGCTTCATTAGCAGCGAGCCTTTTCATTTCCTCCATTTCTTCGATTCTTTATTTCACATCGATGCAGAGCAGCTGGGCGCCGGCTCATTTCTTTTTTGTGGTGGCTGCTGTCCCATCTGCTCTTCCAAACATTCGCTTTTGATTTTCAATTTCAAAAGGTTTTGATTTGTTTTCCGTATTTTGCAATATTCTCTCTTGAAATTTTCAACGCTAACTTTTAGGCTCATTTCCGTCTTTGCGTAATTTAGAGTTTAATTTAAAAAACCCGTTTTTCAGAGCTTCACTTACTTTTCCAAGCTGACGCATAGTTGAATTGGCCACATTCATCATCGGTACAAAAGTTCCGTCATCGATCTTCCTGTCGATTAAGTCACATAGCCGGTTCATCCTTTCTGAAAATTATATAGTGAAAGATAGTACAACCGAAAGTGAGAAACAACTACTCACCATTGCACATTTTTCCTTTTTCTTCCGTTATACTCGTCTTCCCATCGTACTACAAGTCCCTGCCTTCTCTTTTTTTTCCTTTGAATAGAGGTTCGGTCGAAAGGATGAATGCCTACGTTTTGGCCCGGCAAGCGCGCAGACCGAAAGTCTCTCCAAAAAATAGCGTGGCGGCCTCGGAGAGTGCAGACATGACACTGACCATGCTATAGTGTGTTGAGGTCCACCAGGGCGCGCTGGAGACTAATGGCGAAGCAGGGAAAAAATAGCGCGCGCGGGCGAAGAGAGTATAGAGTTTGAAGGAAACGCGAAAACGAAATAGAATAGAAGAGAGATGCGGAGAGTGGACACAAAAACATTGATGAGGAGTCGAGCCGTTCTTTCTGCCCTCTCTGCTCTATGCGTCTCCCATTTACGCACAACGCCAACGTTATCATTGATTTGTTTCACTTTAACACCAGTATACTTCCAATTTAGTTTGCTGCTTTTAGAGCTTCTTTTCAGCACGAGACTTCGGGGCTGAGTGAGTTTTTGGGAACATCTCTTCTAATGAAAGATAGCCAAGAAGATAGGGAGTGAGCGAGAGATAGGAAGATTATGGTAGCGCTACTATCTTTTCGCAGACAACGTCACATGACCGGTCGTAGTTTTTTGTTGAGACTATTTGAATGTATGGCCTTGCCGAAGGAACCCCGTGTCCTTGCATTCAGGTGTTTTACGAATTGGATCTCATGTTCCCTTGAAAGGAAAAAAAATCAATTCTGGTTTCAAAACCTGTCGACAGATGACAGAAGCACATCTATCTTTCTAAAATCGTTTGTATCACTACAAAATTCTCCGATGGCATAGATATCTTGAACTTCGAAGCACCTCCTTGTTGACTGGAGGAGGAGATACTGACATAAAACGTTCAATCCAGAAATCATCTATCAGCCATCTTAGTATTCAAAAACACCACGACGTTTTTTTGTTTACATCTTTGTTGTTTAGTCTCATCCATTCGTTCCCTAGAATTCAAAAACATCAACAAATTTCCTCGTGATTTTGAAGTCATTTTTTGATAAGATCTGAAAAAAGAGTAAGAAAGAACCAATATTCAAAATTGACAAGGTTAGAAGATAACGATCTTTTGCAATCTCTTCTTCACAGTTTCCATTCTCTTCTTTTTTTTAAGAACAGATCGTCGGAGATGAATCTTTTTCTTTCATTTTTTGTCTCCTCCTACTATCTAGATCACAGGCGAACCAACCCCATTCTACCCTATTCTCATTCCGCTCCCATTCCTTTTTTCATCATAGCTTTCTGACTCTCATTCGTTTCGTGTAACGCCTTCTTACGTCCCATTCTAATTTCCTCGCGTTTCTCTGCTCGTGTCAAGCTACCAAGCGCTTTCAAAAGAACTGCTCAATTGTTGGTTTTGAGCGACGAGAATTGACGCCGGCTGCTTCATTTTTCGTGCATCCGTTCAGAGGACCAGGCACTACCAGGGCATGGAGGAGAAGCGACGCCGGTGCTTCTTCGATTTTTCAAGACACTCGCTTGGTTGGATAACGGGCTTATTGGCACAATTTTGGTTTTTCATCGTTTCAATTTTCAACAAAAGAAAGACAGAAAATACAGTTGAGGGTTAGTTCCACGAATCAGGGACAGTGATGTGTTGTACTATTGCCTTCGGAGATAGCGCTATCAATAAGAAATAACGACACGTTTCAGTACTTGTTCACTTGGTTCGGTATTGAAGCACAATTGCGTTTATTTCATTATTCTTGGTGTAGTACAGTACAGTTTTCTGTGGTTCGGGTTTTCAGGTTTTATTCTTTTCTGAAGCTCTATCACTTCCTTCGACACAGTATCCACGTTATATGGTTTATGATGCAACGTTCCATCTATAACTAAGAACATTCCATATCTCAGAGATTTTCTTCTCCCTTCATCTCTTTTCATCTCTTGTCACCTTATCACATCTAATCTCTAAAATCTGGTTTTTTGAACTGCATAACACATTTCCTGTCTCTAACACCTCACGAATTTTCATGCCGTCTCTTTTCAGTCGCATGATGATTAGAGCGGTTGGCACCCCGTGGTACGGCAGCCCTCCTTCTGCCTCGTTCCTTCTCCATTTTTTCTTCTGTTACCTAGACAACAACATTCGATGTTTTGTTTAATCCTTTGATACTTTCAGCTCTTTTCCCACAATATAAAACTACATAAATCTTTGACTTTTCAGAACTGACTATGGAAGAATTACGCCAACTGTACGGTATTCATCAAGCTCAGATAGCTGAAGACGAACAGCTTACTTTACGGCGGTTGAATATCTTATTCAATCGCAACTCACCATTTCTCAATCGTAGGGCAACTCAGATTGTGATTCAGTGAGTTGAACAGTAGAGTCTTTGCTCACACAGTTTATGTTTTTAGAAATGCACATAGAGACAACGATAATTACCTGCGTGCACTCCAAAGAATCATTCCTTATGATATCAAGAGACAGGTTTGATTCGAATTATCTACTTGAATTTTCAGTCTTCTAATTTTCAGGAGCGCCTGGACATTGTTTCGAGAATACCAAGATTCTTCAAAAATAACGCTGCGTTGATGCATGTGGTTGCTAGATATGTCGCTTTTGTCATCACCGAACTTGATTTGGAGCGCTACGAACTAAAGAAACATGAATATGCCCAGTTTTTGCTCTGTTTCCCTCGTTGTAGGTTCTCTAAATACACAACTGTTTATACACAATAATTTTCAGCCGCTAGCACCCAAATACTCGATGAATTCTTAAATGATACAAACCGGATAGCCATTTTGGCTTATTTGGAGTTACACGTAAGGCCAACCTGGGGTGTTCTCGAAATTCAACAATGTAGCAACGCTTACGGAATTGTACGTTTTAATACGAATTTGAAATCAGCTGGTTGCAATTGTATTTTTTCAGATAGCTAGTAGAGTTCGACCAAATGCAATGGAGTGTTTCGTGCGTCTCATAATGCTCTCTGAAAACTATTGCTACCACAGCATGATGGCTGCGTTGACGCCACATGCAGAGAGTGGTCAACTAAGACTCGTAGATGCCATCGATTACATGAGAACAAAAAGCATCCCTTGCTCGGATAACTACAGTATTGGTATTGTCGATGACGAACTCAAATTTTCTATTGAAATTCAATTTGTGTGTGCTGTAAGTAGAGTTAACTGAAATATGGGCTTAACGATATTGTTTCAGCTGTTGAATAGATTGAATGTATATGGAGTTGATAGATTGATGAGACTTATTCAAAAACATGACCTCGCAAGCAGTGATGTTGTTGAAGAGGCCGCTAAAAGCCACATCCGCGCACTGGAAACTGCTATGGAGCATGTAAACGATTCAATACTTGTTTATATTACACACGTAGATTTTACAGCAACCGGAGAGTCATGCAATGATATTTTTCTCCCGCCAGGCAGCGCTGTCGAAGTATGCTCCAGAATACAAAGACAGAGTACTTCAAAGGATTCTACGTTTCGGAGAAGATAGATCGGAAGTCATGACTGACACTCAATGCCGAGTCTTCTGTTCGGTATATAATCACTTTCTTTCAGTTTACACCTAATAGAATTTTCAGATTGCGTGCACTTTGAGTTATCCAAAAAGACGATCTCGTCCCGAAGGGAGCGATGAACTTTTTGAGTTCTTTTTCAATCGTTTGATGGAATCGTTGCCAAAACTTGGCAGGAATGATGTATGCAATTTTCTATAAACGTGTTTTCAAACACGCTTTTTTGTATTTCAGATGAGACAAGAGTTCAACAACATGCAAACCGTCTTGTACTGCCTTCACAGCCTATTTTCAATCGATGAACGACGCAAGGAAATTATGGAACGTCTTGACCCACTCTGGGCTCACAAGTAAACATCGCACAATCTCATATTGCATATTTATCACAATCGTTGCAGAATTTGCCATGCCGTTGACTTGCACATGGTCACATCGTGCAACATGAAGTGGGATATCGCAAGAACCACCAGTTTAGATGAATTGCAAAAGTTTAGACGCGAACAAAGCATCATCAACAGCACTGGGTAATATTCAATTATTAGTAACAAGCGTTTACAAACGTGATTTTTTACAGACAACTTCTCGTCTACATGCTAGGACTGCTCCAAACAGACAAATTGCTCTTGGATCTGCCACACACAAGCAGAAGATCATATCACAGAGGCAATCATAACCTGTATTCCTAATTATCAATCAAAATTTCGTTTTTCAGATGATACATTCACCGATTTGTTCACAAAATCTCTCAACATTACTTTGACAAAAACCCAGACAAGTCCAGGATCACCTGTTCGCTTTTTCCACCGTAGAGCTTTTGGACTCGTCGAGCTCCAGTTTGATTCGGATGGGGAGATCATTCCGGAGGATCCCACAATAAACGCGGAAGATAACAATGAGAACGATTCTGATGACAGCGACTCGGATGATGAGTCCGATGAGGAGGATAATGAGGAAGATGACATCGAAGAAATTCTAGCTGAAAATGAAGAACACGAAAACGAAATGGATTTCGAAGATGAAGATGACGATGATGACGCTTCATCTGTTGCGACAGAGTACACCATTGGATCGACTGACGATGAAGATGACTTGGAATGGGAACAGTTTGTGCGTGATGGAGAGGCTGGTATTCTTCACTCTCCATGGGAGACCAGACGCCAAGAGACCCAACTCAATGGAAATGGACGTGACAACACCGCTTTCTACTTGGGAGTCTCTTCATTTGTTGTCTTCATGGCTTCTGCTGTTTCCACTATTCAGTCTTCACTCGATATCAATGACGATTACAGACTCTTCTAAATCATGAATTTGTTTTCACACTTTTTCTGCGTCTCTAATCACTCATTGTTTCATTCGATATTTCGCTCGATCTATATTTCATCCAATATTTCCGTTCTGTTTTCCCGCGGTGTATACACCCAAGCATTCGGCCGTTTTCCATTGATTTTTCTCTCTGCGCAGTTCCTCGCTGTCCAGTTTTATATTGCGTCGTGTGAAAACACATACACAAACAATTTCTCGAACTACTTTTCGTTGGTTTTATATTTCTGTATCATTCCTATTTGTATCAAATAATTTTCTTTATTTCTTTTAATCTTTTCCCTCTTTTCTCAAGACTATCTTTTTTAAATATCTTTTTTCCGGTCTATAATGTTTTATTTGCTGTCCCGATTGCTTAATTTCCCGAATAAAGTTCAAAAAATTATGCTCTCACTTAAATCATATGTAACTTGTGGTTCTAATCCATTTAATACTTCTCACTCACCTCAATTTCCTCTGTTCTTACTAATCAACTTGTTGTAGAAAACCAGTAATGTCTGTTGCCTGGAATGTGCAAAACGGAGAGCTCGATGCTGTAAAGCAGACCGTTAATGACCAGAACGTTCATGAGGTCTACAACGGTCGGACTGCTGTTCAAATCGCCGCCGACTATGGTCAAACTGCTGTCATCGAGTATTTGATCAGCATTGGAGCTAACATCCAGGTATAGTCGTTGTAGTTTGTGAGCGTGGCTAAGCATGTATTGATTCAGGATAAGGACAAGTACGGAATCACGCCACTGTTGTCCGCAGTCTGGGAGGGCCACATCGATTCGGTCAAGTTGCTTCTTCAACACGTAAGTTTTTTTGAATTTTCAGCTGTAGGATTGTCACCAGTCTCATTAGTGTAACTTTGTTTCTACCATACCCCATCAATTCACCTGAACTATTTTCAGGGTGCCGACCGCACTGTCCAGGCTCCGGATGGCACAGCTCTTATCGATTGCACCGAGGAAGAGTCGATCCGCGAACTCCTCAAAAACTAGGACCACCATCAGCTACTCACTTTTTCAACACCATATACATGCATAATTATTGTTTGCCAAATCTGACCGACCCGCTTAATTCACATTCATTATAATCTCACTCGCGGCATTTACAACTTTTTCTCGTCCCTCCCATTCCCGATTTTTCATTCACTTTTTCTCTTTTTCTTCGCTTTATAGTGCGGTTGTGATGTAAACGCTAATCATCGATTCTTCATCCCACTTCTCTGTTCACGATTCTTGTCACATATGTATCTGCTTCCGATGCGACGACGTTTCATTATTTCCTCCGTGTATTTTCACTCGGTTGTGCTTGAATGCAGCTTTACTTTTGCTTTATCATTCTTTTTCTCTTATCACCTTCACGCTTGTAAAAATAATAAAGGTGTTTGCTTCAAGAAAGATTGATTGACTTCAACTTTGAACAAATCTCGTGGAACAATCGGCATACTAGTATTTGAACTGCACCATCACTTTCACTTCAACACAAATAATATGCCAGACTCGAAGGATAACCTCCGGATGCTGAATTATGATTACGACGATAAGAAGCATCTTCTGTACTGGCCAGAGTCAGCTCGGTTAAAAGTGAGTTTTCTATTTGACCGTAAACTATTCTGGGTGTAGTGAAAGAGAATAAGACATCAAATAATTCAATATTTCAGTCAACGAAGCCAGAAACTCGCGGATCCATGCATTACACAATGCCTGGTATCAAAGAAGAGTTTGTTCGTAGCCCGATTGATCATCGATTTCAAGTATGTCTTCTACGAATTTCACAGGTATACTGAAAAATAGTTTTCCAGGATTCATTCAATAAGTTCTTCACTTCATATGATCTTGATCTCAACCAACGTGGTCTAGTTTGGTTTATTGTGAGTTTAAGACTTCACCGATGATCCAAGTATCACTAATTATTTTTTAGAAGAAAGGTATATTGGAAGGAGCTCTGAATGGTACATCGGACATGTTGACATGGCTTGGACAAGGAAAGGATAAATCTGGCAGACCTTCAGACGTGACTCAGATTACTATGGAGGTGAGAATAAAATTTTTCATTTTTAAAATATTTTTCGACATCTAATTTACACGCATGTAATTTTTATTGCAGTTGTGGACTCTTCGTTTTCAACTTTTGCTGAATTTGCGCATGCATGCACAACTTTTGGCCGAATTAGCTGCATTTGAAGAATTAGACGCGCCCGATCTGTTCTATCAGTACAAGACAAGCAACAAGACAGGTATTATTTCTTATCAGTAGTTGTGAGCTGATTATGATTTGATTTACGAAACTCCATTATGTTTGCAGGTAGCTTGGTTCCGTTTGCAATGCGAATCATCCACGCGGAGGCTCTCCGATTTTCACCGTTTCCGTGGAGTAGCCTGATAAGAATTGAAGCACTTCGACTGCAAGTTGAACAGGTCAGTGAAGACATCGAGAACAATTTCAGTGTCAATTTTACAGATTGTCAACATTTTCCGGTTGCAAAGTGCACCGACAAGTCATGTTGAAGACTGGGAGAAACGATTGGAATGTGTCAAATTATTGTATGTGCGAGTACTTCATGAACTTGGGGTAAGACGTCAATTAGAAGTAAGAAAAAAACGTCGAATGAGTTTCAGGAATACAAAATCTCAATCAAAATGCTGGACAAAATGCGTCAAGAAACTAAAAACCAAGAAGAGAAGATTATCCTGACAAGAGCTTTGATGAGGATGGCAATGCAAGCTGGGGATGAGAAGGCAATGAACTATTTTGCAGAAAAAGCGAATAATATCTCTTCGGGGACCAATGAAATGATTGTCCATAAGTGAGTATTCAAAATTGAAAACGCCTACTGATAGAGCACTGTTTCAGAGCGATGAGAAGTATATTCCTTGGATCCATTAATCATGCTTATGAGTACATCTCGAGGGTCCCAATAACTGATGATTCTGCTGTCACACCTCAATTCTTAAACACAAAAGCAATGATTCAACTGTATAGTGGACGAGCCGTAGAGGCTGTCAAAACTGTTTGCCTGGTCAAACCGGTAAGACTTCACACATGTTGAAATGTGTTGATAGGCTCTCTCACAGACTTTATATTGAGTTGACGTCAAAATATTTTTTGCAGATTATCCCTGGTCCAACTACTACAAATTTGAAAACAATTGCTGAGTTGTGCTACTCAACTGCAACAAAAGATGAGCTCATGATATGATGACATCAAACTACTGGCAACTCATTTTCAAATCAAAAATAGTCATTCAAGGTGGTGGTGCTTTTTTCTTTAAATCTAGTCCGATCTTAAACAAATCGTGGCAGCTTTGCGTTAACCATAATTCTCAAGCATATTGAACAAAAAACTGCATATTTATTTTTAATTTCATAATTTATTTTGCTTCTGTGTCAAATGAAACTGTGTCAAGTGAAACTTTTTATCGAAGTAGGTTGTCAAGAAAACTTATATAAGCAATTGAGAAACGGAGAATTTCGATTTTAGAAAGTTTCTTCTCCACGGGGAGTGTTGGAAGGAGAGCACGTAGTTGGGAGAAGGCCATGTTGAAAGATTCCACACGAATCCTAAAATAGGAAGAACTTCTGTATTTCAAAGCAAGAATTGAAGTGCTCACCTTTCCCGAGTTGCGTGAAGATTTCGATATTTTGGTGTTGCACGTCTTCTCTTTCTTCTTTCAGCTTTCGACAATTTCCTGTATTCTTCTGAAGTTGTGTCAAGTCCTCCATCTTCAGTCAACATTTGTCTCTAAAATTATACAAAAATGAATGAAAAAACGTAGAAATCGTTGCGACAATAAAACAAAATAGAATAATGTAAAAGAAGAATAACAGATTTTGGAACCATCTAAAAATGAATTAGAAACACTGGGCGGTGCGATGAGCCATTTTATTGCTCATAACACTAATTGAGTTGGTCTAGAGCCATATGTGTCCCTTTCTCGCGCGCCGCCGCTAGGGGATCACCTATTTCAAGTGGTAGAAGACAATGAAATACGACTTTATTACAAGAAAAGAGAAACAATAAGGAATTACTCGTACAAAGATGGCACCGGAACGTTTTCCGGGAAAACAGTGAGGATAAAAATATTGCCAGAAGGGTGTAGAGACCCCGTATTAAGAGAAAACACTGGAAATAGACAAGATTAGTACTGGAACGCTGTGTTTTCATATGTCGCTACAGAATTTGATCGTTTGATCCGTTGAACAGCATTTCCGTTTCCATTGACGCCATTTGTAGTTTTCGGAGCGTCTTGCTTTAAACCATTCTGATGTATTCCGTTAGGAATGACTTGCTGAATCTTCATTTCTATCTGTTCTTTCTCTTTCTCTGAAGCTAGTCGTGCTTTTCTCCTGAAATTAGTTTTTTCATAAACTTTTTAGTTTAAGGACATACTTATAGTAGTAGTATTCAAATGCAAGTGTGATGATAGACAACGCAATTCCAGCCAAAATAACAATGAATACTCCACCAATATTTTGTATCGAGATACCATCACTCTCATCAGACGAATCCGGACAATTGACTTTGTTAGGGTTATCCGTCCACCACTTTTCTTTCAAGGTTTCCAGTTTTCTCTGATTCAGTAGCATCAATATGCTGAAATATCTCTGTTTAAAAGGAATCAAGAAAAGGTGGGACTCTATTTCAGAATAGAAGCCTCTAAGAAATAATAATTTTTATTTATTTCATTCACTCCGCAACATTCCGATTTTCTAACAAAAAAAACTTGACTTGGTAGAATTTTAGAAACTTTCAGCAAATTCAAATTCCGAGCGTTCCCTATTTATTTTAAACCCCCGGATCCAGGAATAGAGCCCAAGTGACTTCTTACGCGCTGGAAATCTTGTCTTTCAAAATGTGTCCACTCTGAACTGCAATTGCATATGGCTTTCTGGAGAACTCAGTTCCAACTTGCTGTAGTTTACAGTTTGTCAGAGCTGCATATTTTATTTCAGTGGCATCTCCTGCAAGTCAACATTTTTGCAAACAGTTCTGAATGCATTTCTCACCAATAAATGCAAATCCATCGACCGAATTCAGAACTCGGTCAACTGCTGCATCCATATCGGGAGGCAATTTGGATTCCTGCATGTATCTCCACATATTGGTAAACTTATCAGACACTGGATAATCCCAAACAGCCAGTTTAGCTCGATCACGGGGAGACATGCTTTCGTTGAGAGACATTTCTTTCCACATACTGAAAATTGTGAGTAGGTTGATAACCGCAGGACAGTAGACCCCGGCACTTACTTATAAAATGTCTCCTCGATTTCCGCCATCCTCCTGAAGTAGGTTTCGGACGCACTTCCTTTAATCGGTGCATACTCTATTTTGTACTGCTTGGCAAGATCATCGAGTGAACTGCAATACAAATCTCTGATTGTTTCTTATAAAAAGATGTTACCTGATAGGTTGTTCAAGACGAGAGACAGTCAAGAACGCAGCGAGGTTAGCAGTGTATGAAGCAATAATAATGAATCCAAACAGCCACCACGTAGCGGCTACTAATCGGCCTGATATGTTTTTTGGGGCTTCACCACCTCCCTGTGGAGTCAGGGAAGTCATACAAAACCACAGACATTCTTTCAAACTGAACTGACGTTTTTCAATATCGTTTTGATATCTGAAAATGCAAAACACAACATCAGAAACAAGAACACAATGTGTACTCGTACCTTTCTTTGTTGTTTGTGAACGAGTAGGGACTAAACCGATCAAATATCCATAGCAAAATACTTGTGAATAAATATGCAGCCACAATGCACAACCAGACAGGCCATTCCAAGACTTTCATGAATTTGAAAAGCGAATACTCCACGTCAGCCTTTTTCATGAGAATCGTGGTACCAACAAGATCATAATAAGGCACTGTGAAATCCACGTCATTCTCTCTTTCAGCCATAACACTCAACGGGGCTAGTGCTATATCAGCTGAACCGGATACAAGAGCTCCGATGAGTCCATTCCAATTTCCGTTGTCATCCATGGTGCCAAAACTTCCGTCTTCCACTTCATAGATGGTGTAAGTAAAGTTCACTTCGACCTGTATCATGTTGATTAGGTCAATGCAATATCCTTCATAGGGAGTGTTGGGGTCACCAGTTCTTTGAACAAATGGAGGTTGCTAGAAACAGAAAATTGATGTGAGGAAAAACCGTAGTGACTTACTATCAATGTGACTACACGAAAAATGTTCAGACTTCTGACATCCACTTGAAGTGTTCCATACATAACTGACAACTTGTCTATAGGTGTCCAGATTCCAACCTAAACTGTTCTCATTTTCATTTCACTTTTTTATGCACTTACTTCTTTGTTAAATAGAGCATCTTCATGATCCCGATCTCGATCGATTTTGTAGATTCTCACTTCCACACTCTAAAAAATTAAATTTTCTTAACTACCGGTGTGTTTTACCTGGAAGAACACATTGTTTTCTGTTTCTGTATAATTTCCATATTCATGTGCTGGATTATTCAAAATAACTTCTCGAACAGTCGTTGTTATATTTGATTCAGAGGGACCTGCTTCACATGTAAAAGTTGGGAGAACATCAAACGTAGCATTCATCTCTCTTATTGTTTCAAATGCATATCCCATGACATTCATATAAAATGCAACATTCAACTGCAAAGTCACGTGGTCTCGCAAAGTTTTTGTTTTCAAAAAAAGTTTAGTTTACCGAATCCCAACCGTTGATCGAGTAATCCAATTCTAATCCAATTTCATTTCTGAACAAATAATCGTCCAAATCTCGAATTTCCATTATTTTTCCAACTGGAAATGGACGCAACCAAAACATAAGTGCAGATTCACAGCTATCACATTTAAAAGCAGTGATGTCCTAAAACACGGAAAGTTACTGAATTGAGAACAAGTTGAAATAAAACCTTTGTGAGAACGTATATGTTGAAAATACGTTGTTCAATGTAGTCTGCTGCCTGAAAACTTCAGTTGAGTTATAGTTACAGCACATCTAAACTCACTTCTAATGTGAATCTTTCCACATTTTCAGTCTTCGCCACTAGAATCAATGAGTTGATAGATTGAAATCGAAGTTGTGTTATTTGAGCTCTCATTTTCAATACTGTGGTTTCCAATGGCACAAATCTGACACCTGGCAGAACTGAGAACGCTCCTCTCCAAGCGGTGAAGTCGGGTGCTGCAGAAGTAAGAACAAAGTTGTCTTCAATGATTAATTACTTACGATAAATATTATCATACAGCACAGTACTATTGGGAGTTATATTCAAATCAGCAAAAATATCCGTTATCACATTTTGAAATACAAGAGTTGATAGAACCATTGTTGAGTAGGACGGAGGAGTGATAGTTGAGGCACTTGTGTCTGCAATTTGAAAGGTATTTTCTTACAAATTTTTTGTCCTGACCATTGAAATAAAGAGGCAGCGGCCAGTAATTGAGATCCACTTGAATCGTTGGCACTTGCGAAATTCTGGCGAGTTCAGAGACTAAACTGATGGAAGAGGGAGTCCGGCATACGCTTATAACAAAACTAACATTCACCATTTGGGAACAAACTAAAATTTTTGATAACCATAGTGGCATCTGTTTATAGAAACTTACTACTATTGATATCTGATGTATCGTTGAACTCAAACCTTGCCAAAGTAACTGTGTCTATTCGGAATTTGTCGAGAAAAAACATTTTACTGATATTCAAGTGTCGAATAGCTGACTTTGCGAAACTGTCGTTTTTGTCCAGAGTTAATACTGAATGATAATATCATTTTATTCTATTCAAAAAATAAGTCTTACAAATATTTTGTGCATATACATTTTTAGCAGGAATACTCATGAATAATAAAAGTACAAAACAGTTATAGAGTATAATTCGGAACTCTTTGGAAAAACTGAACATTGATTGTTGGGGAGAGCAAATGTCATGAGAACATGGTGTACAACGGTTAGGAGACATCTATGTGAATAGGGAAATATTTTGATGTGAATGCTGGAGGTAAATGCGGAAAAAGGATCGGATTTCGTCAGGGGGCAGGTAACTCTAGAATGCCTCTTCAGTATGCATAATCTCTATATTTCGAGAAGCACTGATGGCTCATAGAAAGCCATTTTATTATTTGCCATTTAAAGAGGGGAGGTTCCCCCCATTGCCTGAACCAGCGGTCACAGGATTATTTCGATTGAAATGGAACATTCTAGTTTTTGTGAAACAAATTAAATAAATTAGAAGGATTATGTCGATAAATGGTTGGAAAATAGAATAAAACAATTATAGTTTGGATGATGAAACTATTGAGGTAATCGATTTTCTCGGAGTCAAATCTTGGCTGTGACGCGGCGTTCGATTTGAGTTTCTAGAGTGAATTTCGATTCCTGCATCAGAAACTGGTGTGAATGAGAGTTGTCCTTTCTTCTTCAACTCATCTTCAGCTTCACTAGTTGGCGACTTCCGACCGGATTTCTGGAATGAATTGTTTAAAATTTTTAATCCATGTGAGTATTCGTACCCCCGGAAAAATGAGATCATCATCGTCTTCTTCTTCATTTTGAGAATCATCTTGCCTGCTCTCACAATTTCTGGGGGAAGGTACTCTTGGTGGACCATGCCTTGAGACAACAAAGAATGTTTGAATCGTCTGGTCGTCCTAAAAATCAGCAATTTAAGAAACAAAAGAGATAAAAAAATGGACTTATTCCAAAAATCCAGACTCACTTTTATCTCAATTTCTTCTCTCATCTCAAACTGATAAAGTCCAGGGTCCGATTCTTCGATTTTATTGTGCGTTGTCTCGCTCACCAAAATTTTCATTGGCTGAAATTAGCATCTTAAGATTCCATTGATGCTCCTATCTCCCCTTACACTTGAATTCTGCTCCATTTTGTTTGCAACCAAGACAGTTTCTCCGAATAAACAATACCTTGGCATACTCAATCCCACAACACCTGCAACTACAGCTCCGGAATGTACCCCTGCTCTTATATCGATTCTAGGGATTTTCGCATTCATATTAACCATTTTTCCGGCTTCAATCAAAAACTGTGATGCACAATCCAGAATGAATTCAGCATCATGTTCAGTTTTAGTGGGAGCACCGCTCACAACCATATATGCATCTCCAATGGTTTCAACCTGGAATTATTTTGCATAATTGAAGGCGATCACTCTTTTTGAACAACTTTGTAAACTCCATGAACATCAATCACTTTGTCGAAGTTTGTGTAGATAACTTTGAGAAATTCAATAACTTCCAATGGATTCAATGAACTGCACATCTTGGTAAATTCTACTATATCTGTGAACAGTATAGTGACCGAGTCGAATCTCTGTAAAAATTTACATGTATCCCTACTACTTTCAATGTTTGGAAAAGTTTGCAACCTCGCAACACGCCACTGCACTTTCTCCATTCCGCAACTGATTAGCAACACTTTTCGGCAACATTTGATAAAGAAGTTTGTCTGTCCGTCGACGCTCTTTTTTCAATCGGTTCATGTTTTCTCGCATATTACGACTTTTTTGTGCTTCCTAAATGGACACATCAATGACATCAAAAGACTTTGCCCTCTCGATACCTGATGTAACAATAGTTTGAGTTCTGCTGCTTGCTGTGTGCTGGCCAGTACCAGATCTCTACTCGAATCGTGAAGTGCAAAGTCGTTGATGAACAAACCCGATTTGTACATTTGAGGTAGATGGCTCATACTAAAAAAAAGTCGAACTGGGATATATGAAGATCAAGTTCAGACTAACACCGGAATTCCAACATAGCATATACTCTCCCATTCTTCCATATAAAACATTTGACCTTTCAAGGATAGAAACTTCTCACGTTCCACATCGCCCATTCTGTGACGTTCTTCTGTCACTGAAAACATTTAACATTGAAAAACTATTCTGATATCATTAACAAAACAGATGAAATTGCTGTTTGAATCATAATCTCACTTTGATCAATATCGGTGTGTTTGTAGACTAATAGCCCATCTTCATCTTCTTGAATTGGCTCACAAGATATGAGTTCAAAAATATTGTTTGAGTGCAGCATTATCTGTATATTTGTGAAATTTAATTTTCGTGAAGAACTACAATCATTCTAGCCAAATTTCCATGCCAGTTTCAATTTATCTCGTGTTCATCAAAAGCATTGTCTCAACTACTTCATGCATCCTATATTTCCACTTAATGTGTTATGGTCTTCGACATTCTCACCACAAACAATTTCACAAAGGACGAAGACTGTTTTATCTGAGATATGCCGACAGACGGCGTCACACCCAACTTTACTTCACAACATCTTATATCCGTTTCAAATAAACCTCTTCCCAACGGAATCTGATGAAAGGTCTCATCAGAAGAAACGTTTGATTGATCTTCTTTCCAACGACCCCGGCCATCACACGAAGCAATCCAATTCCAATGTTTCTGCAAGTCCCCAACTAAAATGTTTTATAAAGTGTAAAATGGAGAGCAGAGAAAGTGGGTCTGTCACCGCACAAACAAACAAGCAGCTCCGTTCGCAAGCGATTGATCCATTTAGTTTTCTCCCTCTCCTCTTTCCATTTTTCAATTCGTTTAAACCGATTGAAAACCGGCGCTCTCGGTATTCCAAACATTTTTTGGAAGGAATGAGAGGGAAAAAAAAGAAAACATTGCGGAGCGTGGGCAATTTTTATTTATTGTGTAAACTCCCTCGATTAGAAACCTTATTCGCATTCCGCGGTTGAAGACGATGATAAATGGGAAAATGTCAAAAAAGATGTCGGATGTGATCTTCACTTTCTCGAGTATTGAATCGTTCATGTTTCGATATGCAGTTCCCTGAAAATATTTTACAATGTCAGCGATTGAAGAAAATATATACCTTTCTGTTGAAATCAAGATTGTTGAAATGGAGACGCATGATGACATGTTCTAAATTCATGTCATGTTCAACATCCAATAACTCAATCACGACTTCAGTTTGAAACAACTCTTTAGCAATATTACGTATCTGACCCTGCACGTAATGTAGGAATCCACGTCTTTTACTTCTGAAAAAGAACAATCAGCAGAGTTTTTGAAGGGCACGAAGAGCATTTTTTCCAACTATCCACTTTGTGATAAAGGTACTCTAGTACTAATCTTCCCCCTTGTGAAATCCAATAGTTTCCCATAGTCATTAAAGTGTAATTCTGTTGATTCCACGTTGTAATGGTATTCATGACATTCCCACTCTAATAGAAAGTAATGGGTTCGTATTAAATGTCATCGGCGTTTTTGCCGAACTCTGGGAAGTGTTCAATTCGAGGTCAGGTCATATGTGAATACGTCTCCTTGACCTGACACATAAGTTGAATCCCTCTTCACTCTCCCCCTCAGACACAGTTGTTCCAAAGAGAAAAAAGTTTCACGCGTCAACCAGGAACATTTCGGTCTGACAGAACCCATCAAACATTTGTCGACTACGGGAAGGAACAATTGTCAAGAGTGCGGGACGACAGTCTTTCACACACTATTCGAAATCTTCAAGTTGCAACATTTTGACATAAAGGAAACCGAGCGGGAGCGCGAAAATTCAGTGAACAAACAAGATTCTACAAGCATCAAACTACATGTCGATCTTTGAACTATTATGATCCATATACTATTTTCAATTCGCTATTTCCCTTCTGAAAAGAAAATATGAAGAGACGCTAAATGTTTTGTTACTTTTCGGATGGTTTGCATACCAGTCCGTGTACAATACAACCAGTTATATAAATGATGAGTTGTCCGTCTTCCCTTCTTTTTCCTGTCAAAGCACTAACCTATAGTGAAGTGTCAAACCGGTACGGCTTTCGTGTTCGCAGTAGAATGATGGTGGTTTGAGTTTTGGAAACGTAAAACGGAGGTATTCATGCAAATTATCCAACCCATTCAGAAACTGTGGGAATGTACGACCAAGTATTCGCAAAACCTGTAAATTTGGAGAGACGAGAAAATTTGTCCGAAACCTCAAGTCTATTGGAGTTACCTTATTGAACTCGTATTTTCCCAAAAACTTGTAAAAACTTGTTCCGATATTAGCCATCAGTTCATCAACTGGATCTCCAGTGACATCGTGACACGCCCAAATCAATTTATGCGGTAGTCCCTCCGAAAACTTCTTATCCATTTGAAATGTATCTTCAGTAACCCCCGAAACAAACTGAAAACTTGAGAAATGTTTATCCCTAGTCTTGCCTTTCGAAAACCTTGACGACCTTACTCGCGACAAGAACAACATGACCATTGTAGCATGCTGCCTATCGCTTCATAAATCATCGGGAAAAGATAGTTGTCGTAACCTAGAACCTCATTCAAAAGATATTGGTCATGACACATGTCAACTTTATATCATCTCTGGCGTATTGTCGCCCAAACCATAATCTGTTGGTGGTGATAGACCTTATCTGCCCGTTTATGCAATACAGGCTCATTACGCCATCGCCTCTTTATGAGATTGTTATCTAACAGGAAATGCGCTATCGGAGTGACCTATGAACCGCTGAACGAGAGGATTGTCCTTGAAACTAGTTGCACAACCTTCACAATTTCTCCGAAAAACGGATTTGTTTCACGGTCATTTTTGCGCTTGCTTGCAAAAACAAGTCAGCTTACCTTAACTTCTGACCAAGTAGATTCGCCATACTTCTCTTTGATATAAGTTGCAATATGGTCGATAATCAGGCCGTACATGTCAGCGGGGGAGATGAAAATATAAGATGAATGAAGATGACTAAATGGGCAAGACGAGCTGTGAAGGGACAAATTTCCTGTTCATTTAATTTGTACCGGAACCCACTATAGCTATGTACCATTTCCGGTGGATACACTCCTTGAAGGGTCTTAATACACATTTTCTATGAAAACAAGATTTGGAAACGATCTGTGATTGAATAAAACTGAATTCTAAATTGTCGGTGAGCTGACAAAATGTGAAAACTCTGAAAGCTTATTTCCATTAGCTGTTTGTTACATTGTCTTCAGATCTATTGTTGTCTCGAAGCTATTCATCAACGTGTCAGTTTCTTTTCCACTGTTCAGTTCTTTCCCCTCGCTTTGTTCTTTTTCCTTTTTCTCTTTCTCTCTATCGGTGCAACTTGACAGTGGAATCCAACCGCGAGGGTGGAAAAGCAATATTTTATGTTGTTGGAAAAAGCTTGGTTTCTTCCACTGATTCACCATTATATTGAAAGGCAACTATACAATGGGAAAATACGATTTTGGAAAGGAAAATGTAATATAGAAACATTGACAGACGATTGAAGTAACTTTTTATACAACAAAATCATTGGACTGAGCTGAACTTGATTTTGTACATATGATCACAATAATAACTGCGTAATGCCATATATGTCTCTAGGCAGTACTCAAATTGGTTAAAATCATCGTGATTGCTTCCATTAGTGTAGTGTCATAAACTTTATTGTTGACTATTTCATGAAGACTAGATCCCGATAAATCGGGTGATATTTTTGCAAATGCAAACAGTTTTCTCAGGTGACAAAGAAAAGAAACAGCGATTCATCTGCGAGCCGTTTAAACATGTGCAAGCGACGGTCAAAGATTGGAAGGCTAACTAAAGAATATTTGCATTATTTGAACACTCCGAGATGCAAGAATTTGACATTTGAAGTGCCTAGAAATTCTTTTTTCGAGGGATTCTTTTCACCCAATAATTAATATACAGTTATGACCTTTCCACTCGAATATGAGAGAGCACACAGTCCAGTTGAGACACTTCCTGTCCCTAATCCCAACGGTCTCTTTCAATTATATAGACGGCTTGGTCATATTTGCTAAAGAAAAGCGTATACCTGTGGTTTTGAACATAGTCTTGACTACCACTTCACCAGCGTGATACAAATTAATTCATCGTATTGTATCTTTCTAATTTGAATTAAATAGTGCTGAGACTCCAAACAGTTTATTTGAGATAACAAGCAATGAATAGATAAACATGACAAGAAAAATTGTAAGTTAGCTGCAGTAGCATAGCTTACAGTTGGGTAAAAAAGTTATTAGTATTTACAAAAGTACAAAAGAAAGAAACAGGTAAAGATGCAAAAGAAAAAGGCATCACTAATCACATGTATTGTTGCAAGAAGAGGTCTGAGACGTAGTCGGTTGAAAAATTAACTATGAGAAAAAAGGGTTCCGCTAAAATGGAAATCAGTCATAGAATTGAAGAAACTTAAGATCTTCATGTCTGTAACTTTGATACCATCTACGGAACTCCACAAGTTTGGTGTTTTCCAATAATTGCTCTCGTGGACAGTATGGGCACTTGAAGCGTTGTTGTCTTGCATGCCTGTATAAAGATTATTTTCAATTTGTTGGACTTTTTTAAATTGTTCTTTAAACTGCAGTCATTTTACCCCCATTCTTTCTCAATTCTCTTTAAACTGTGCTTTCGAAAACTCGGAACTCTCCCTATCTTTTTTCCTCTTTTCCTCTAGATAGTGTCCATTTGTTGGAGAGCTTTTGTCTCAGTTAGAGAGGAGTGTTGAGTGTGAGCGCCGTTCTATGCTATGTGTGTGCGTCTTTCCTGGTGAGTGTTTTGTGTGCTTCAAATCTGATTGATCGATCGTACGAATACGCAATCGACGAGGAGAGAGAAGGGCAGAGGGGAGGGGCCCCGGTCGCCAGCTCCGCCCACCTCAGCGAAACGAGGCCTCGCTGGGTCGACGTAAAGCAGTCATTCAGTGTCGACGCTCTCCTGGTCTCCCGGCAGCACTCTCCACCTCTGCCTTCCTCTCCCCCTATTCTTTCCCTTATTTCTACTACTTTGACTATTCGAAAACCACTGCCATCGTGGCCAGCAGTCGGTTTTCACCTTGATCTGAGAGCTAAACATAATGCTTATCTGAGATCATCGTGAAAGCTAGTTGTTGGTACACAGGCTCTTTGACATTAATGAATTATTGAAATTACAAGAAAAATGAGTTTCAGGAAGGCGTAAACGAATTTCAGGGCCTTTTGCAGATTTTAAGAGGTGGAAATCAAGATTATGGAGAACGATAATCTAGGGAGGAAAATAATCCAAGAAATTAGATCTGTTTTTTGATCTGACTACTCGAGAGGAATTTTCCGGGAAGTCAGAAAAATTCAAACTCGCCTTGGCATATTCCGATTCAGACGATAGTTTGTAGTCAAACGAGTGATGGCGTCTTTCGAAATGACATGACCACATGCGAGTCGCATTGGAGGATTGATTGAGGTGCATTGTTCTTTCAGGATGGGGCACGCAAATACTGAATGGTTACCGAAGAAAAATGAGTCTATCGGCAGTTCACAATCTAGACACGGAGATTCGTATCCCATACAATACAACTCGGTGAACTCCGTCATACCTCGGAAGCCGTATTTCAGTCTGAACAGAATGTTTTGAGAAAGAAATTCTCGATATTCAAAACTAACGTTGTTTTGAATGGTGCTTCGTACGGAATGAAAAACGATGCCATCTTTTTTGCAAGTTTCTCTCGGCTCGTATAATCAAATAAATGTTTATATCGATCGTCCTCCATTGCACCTTTTCCAACGAGGAGCGCTCCAACCAGCCGAGTTGCTCTTTGTTTATCATCTCCAAACGGAGATTTGAACCGCTTCAATTGTCGAACCGTCCGGTCATAGCTGTCAAGTCCTGTAAAAACAAGAAATAAAGATCTGTACTTCTCTAGTTCCAGTTGTTATCTGAGTTTTGTGTTCTGCGGACCGTTGCAATTTTCTTCCCCACTGATATCATGAAAGTGTATGGGCAAGGAGGCAACTGCACAAGTCTTCCAAACACACACATACCCTCTCTTGGAGCAACACACCCCGTCGTCCCGATTTTCTTTCGTTCACCACACTCCAGGCAATTTCATACAGTAGCAGCCCCGCGTTAGCATTGCAAAAAACGAAAGAGAGAGATGGAAAAGATGGAGAGTGTAATAGCATACGAGAAGATAGTACTTGACTAGCGGAGAGATAGACATTTTGATGCAGTCAAACCCCCGTCAATAATTTTGAAATGCAAATCGCAATCGGGATGGAAAGAAGGGTGCGGTTCAAACTAACTTCGAGAAAAAGGGGAATAATCGAAATTGTCATACGAATGAGTGTACAAAAGCAGTATGGTCTGAAACTCAAAACAAACATAATAAATTATCCTCTATCTGTCACTACAGCAACAATTTAGCAAATAGTAAATATTGTTTCGGAACAATCTTTGGTTCAATCCATCAATGTCAACTAAACGTTGCATCAGTTAGCTGCCGGATCTTTCATTAAGGTTACGCAACATTTGTTTCATCAAGATTCTCGACAACCTACCTAGTTCGATGCAATCAGTAATCATCTGAGTTTGTAGAGATCTTCTGAGAACTCTCTCATCCGCAGGTTGGTACATTTCAAGGTAATCTAATGATGATCCGATATCTCCTTCTCGCAAATCGACAACAATTCTTTGAAGTATTTCCGGCTCCTCCACATAGTATTTCGGTTCGACTTTGGTGTACTGAAAAAAAAGGAAAATTCTATATAACTAATGAACCATCTGTTTTTGAAAATGTCTCTTTCAGCAATTCAAATAGAAAAACTTCAAAATCTCTTACTGATTTGAGGGAACAATATCAAATCTTCATAAAAAGAAGTGCATGTTAGAAAACTGCGTACCACACGAAATTGTGTTCAATTAAAAGATTATAAACGTTCTTCTTGCCTCTTTTACACACATGAACATTCTAACAGTCTTCTCTGTCGTTGTCTTTTGACATATAAAGAAATGTGCCGCCCAACATTATACTTGTTTGCCCCCCCCCTGACCGAGGTTAAGCCGCAATGAGAGAGGGGTGTTCTCCAATTACTGTCGAGTACAGGAGAGCATACTTAGACATTGTTATCGGCAGTCCTTAAGGTATTCCATGTCGAATGGTACTCGACCACAAAAAATTAATAATTTGGGATGCGATATTAGTCATTTGCAAGTTGTTTCTCTTATGATTAATTGCCGGCCGCAAATTGATTTTTGTTCGTGGCGATTTGTTTGCTTAGTTCTTTTCCGTTTATGTGTCACAATCATACAAACCGACTGTTGTGTTCTTCAAAGAACAATTAGTTCATGACAGAAAGATCAATTCCACATCTTAACAAAAATAGAAAAATGCATACCTTTGCCGGGATTACCTTTTTCAGCATCTCGCCAACAGAACTCAGTCCAGTGCACATTGCATAATCATATATCATTGAGTAACCAAGTGTCCGTCTCTTTTTCTTTTTTTCAAGATCCAGTGGTCCGTAGAATGGAGTTAATGTTTCCTTGTCAAACTGACGTTCCACACTTCTTTTTATTCTCACAACAGGTAAATGAAATGTTTTGTGTTTTTCAGCTATTTCCTTTGTTAACTGCATAGCTTTTTGTGCTATATTCTCCATAATAATTTGTCCAGTGACTGACACAGTGTCTCTTTCTTCCGTCCGGAATAATGCATCTTTCATTTTATACAAGCGTTCTTCTATCTGTTTTAAATATTGGAGAGAATTTCCTTCTATCTTTTTAAACTCGGTCTGCAATACTGTTGTTTTTGCTTCCAGTGTCTTCAATTTGAGTTTGATTCTCTCATGCTGGGATTTTCTCATCTGGTGTTGGCCTGAAATTTCATTTGAACTTTCCTATTATTTTGAAGTATTTTTATTTTAAGGAGTTCTTGGAAACAACTGGCTTTCACGATGATCTCAGATGTATTTCTCTGTACTCTGCAGATCACAGGGAAAACCTGTCGCTAGAAGAACTTTTTTATAGTTTCAATATGTTTAGTAGGAATAGAGGGGTAGAGAGGAGGAAGGGAAGGCGAGTCGAACCGACCGCTCATTGCGGAGGATGAGGCACGGAATGAATCGAGCACTGACTGCCGCCGGACGGAGACCCATAAGGGGGCGGGGCCATACAGTCCGCCCACATTCATCCGAACGCACTGATTCCAACGTCCTTTCTAACACTCTGCTCCTCTCACTATTTCTCCCAGTTCCGTTATTGAAAAAAAACTGAGGTTCAATAGAAAAAGTAGAAGAGACTTAAAAGGATAAAAGGATTGATAGCAATAAAAACATGAAAGACAGAATGTTATCCAGATGATCAGTTCATTTTACTTTTTTATTTCGCTAAAAATGGGAATTTCGAGTAATGTCGAAAGTCAGTTCCAGAAAACGTGTAGAAATCACCTTTAAAATAAAAAAGAGTTCACACACTCATTTTATAGAGTATCTATTTATAATTTTACCAATTTGAAAAAAAAAATCCACCTCTTTCGAAATCAAAAACTAAACTCAAACTGGTTTATCCATTCTTGCTCATTCTATCAACTATCATTCTTCAGATAATCCCTCTGATCCATTGTCTAGTCTACATTTTTCATATACAAAAGGTCATTTTTCTTTTTGCTCAGGAAATTGAATTTTCCGGAAATAGCCTACAAGTGCTTTCGTAATACTGGTCTTCTGATTTTCCTCTCCATCCCAACTATCAATTGTTTATAACTGAAAACGGTAGTCATAACATAAACGAACCCGTTCAAATGTAATGGATCTTCGTTATGATTATCTTCAATTAATGAAAACTAATAGGATAGAGAAATCTAAACAAATTAAAATAAACGAATAAGATCCGTTGCAGAAAATGTTCACAACATTACGGATTCTTTGTCGAAGGGATATGGAGATTATTTCAGTCATGATTAATCATAAGGATTCTATATGTGGACACTTCAGCTGGTCAAACCAACCGGTCTCTTTTTATCGAGAGTAGCACCTTATGTGCTTAGCTACACGCAGTCCAAATATGGTGGTTTTATATTTATTTGCTCCCAAATCATCCTAGTTTGTCCTTTTTGGTTCAATGAGGTGGATTTGAAGGCTGTTGGAGTTACGGATACATTGTTATGTGATCTTTTTTTTCTTTTTTATCGGGCGTTGAACAAAACGGAG
The DNA here is from genome assembly GCA_002259235.3 of Caenorhabditis latens. Classification (NCBI taxonomy): domain Eukaryota; kingdom Metazoa; phylum Nematoda; class Chromadorea; order Rhabditida; family Rhabditidae; genus Caenorhabditis; species Caenorhabditis latens. The sequence goes on along the minus strand of CM056097.1, from coordinate 12,155,072 downwards.
ATTCAATAAATGTGAGGATTCCCAGCAAAAGGTCATTGCAATAAAGCAATCGACAAAAAGCTTTATTGCTCGTGTTTGACTTGGTAATTTCAAAAAGCGCAAGGCCACTTGTTTAGAAGTAGGGGAGAGTCGATGGGGCGGAATGTGACGGCTCTTATAAAAAAACGACAAGGACGCCATGAAAAATTATGTGAAATGAAAGAGGACCGATGTGTGAGAATATTAGAAATCTTAAGATTCTAATCTTAATGACCGATATCTAAAGGATATTCTTTTTGATGATTCCGAGAAATTAGAGAAAGGGAGAAAATAAAAGGAAATGATGATGAATAAATGTATTAGACGAGAATTGGAAGATTATAAAAATAAGAATGTGGTCTCAGGAGAGAAGACAACATTTATTGGATTCTTGCTCATTTGGAATGACGTTGAATTTTTTATTATTAGACTAATATATTGAATATCAAACGTCAGTAATATCTGAGCTGTGTTTTCGAATGTTTCTTGTTTTATTATAGTCAAAACATATTAAAAATTATGTTGATCCAAATCTAGTTTTTGATAAACCATTACTTTTTAAAATTAAGCAGACCTATGAATACTGGTAAGTAGTAAAACCAAAACACTTAAATCAGAAACATTTATACAATATAGAAATAATATCTCTCCGACATCACATTTTTTCTAATTCGATAATGAGATAAATTCTAATGGTATAATTTTTATTGGGGCCCGGTTTCAAACTTTAGAAAACTCTTACTTTCTACATTCTGCAATGCAACTGAAGGTTCAAATTTGGATACAACTTTGGTCCACATTTTTTTGTAAGTCTACTTCTATCAATCGCGTGTTACATTACATGCGTGATACAATCTTATGCCATAAAAGTCCTTGAGTGACATTTTGGATATATTCTAATTACGTTACAAAGTTTTGTTCCAAGAGTTACGTTTTCAATATCAAAAATTAACTTACGACTCCCAGTAAGCCAACACCGATGTTTTTTCAACTTTGCTATCTTGAAGGTTTTGAGATTTTTCTTGCAATTTGTGTTCTCTGTAATTCAGTCATCTGTTACACTTTCTTACAGTATGCTCATACCTTGTTTATTATAAATGTCAATATAGTCCAATGTTTTATACAGGTGGAAACCTCCAGATCATAATTGTTTTGGGGGTAGAACTGTTTTGTTTGAAGTCCTGAAAAACGGAAGATGTGTGTTGGAGTGAATAATGTGGAACAAATGTAAAGGGTCCGGAGAAAATGTTGAGGCTATTCTCAGTCCGTAGTAATGCCTCCGAGGAGAGAAAGAGGAAGAAGAGAATCGATAACTGCGCGGCAAAGCGAAGAAAAAGAAGCAGAAGAAGCACCCTCATGTCACTCTTGAAAATGAGAATCACATAAATATACTTTATCTCAAATTATTCCAAGTTCTCTACTCTATTGGATGACTATACAGCGGTATTAACAACACTGTTTGCACCAAACTCTCCATTCTTGATGGGGTTTTCCTATTGATTTTCTCGGAGAGAAGGTCACGAGGGTATACATCGGGGAAGTGAATAGACCGACGGAAAGTCTAGTATTCGGTGGTGGCCAACAAATGATTTTATTAGTGGAACTTGTTTTCAGAATTGAGAAAACAGCCGAAAATCGCACTAAAACGGCTGTTATTTCGACATACCTCGCCCAGCTGGGTTGTAAAGTTTTGTTCTTTTCTTTTCCAAATATTTGTTTTTTGAATTTTAGAACTTTTATAAAACTTTTCGAAAGCCTTGAAATTATTTTGTGGTAAAAAATTGAAAAAAAAAGTCCAGGAATTGAGGATGACAACTGATTCTCTTCCATGTGATGTATCAGCTGCTCGCTCAGCACTCTAGATACCTATCATCACGTTCAACTATCTTATCATTCAGTTTTCTATTTGCTATACGTTTTGTGATCGCCTAACAATTTCTCAATAATGACTTTTTTCAATATTAGAAAACAACAGCGACACATTTTCATATTTTACACAATCATGAATTTTTTTGATATTAAATCTCATTCAGAATCGTAATACTTTTTTCACTGTCTTGAATGAAAAAACTAATATAACATGTTACAAATCCTAATATTAGATTTTAGTATAAAAAAGTCCTAATATAAAATATTGCGTGTCCAGAAAAAGAAAAAAAGAAAAAAAGAAAAACATTACAACTTGTGACTTGAAATTGCATATGCTGGGAAGCACAAAACAAAATTGAGAGCAAAAGAAAGCGTGCAGACACGCTCAACTGCCTGGAAGAATACGAAGTGTTTTCGGTGAGATTTTCCGTGAAACCAGAAAAGGAACAATGCCGGGGGCGTCCTAATTCTGATGACCCACATTAGCATAAAGAATTATATATTGTTTGCCGATGCCATTGTCTCGCCACCAGGACACCAATTTTCTGATCCTATTACGCCGAGTCAAACAAGGAAGTGACAGTTGTGTTTACTCAAAACAAGAGTGAAGAAGTAAATCTCAAGTTAAAATTCGTATAGTAGAACGCTCACTTTGAAAATTGAGCAGGGTTTGTTTTTCTGTTTCTCACCGTTTTTCACTGCGTATTCACCCAAAATATTCTGTGAACTAAAAAGAAATTTCAATGAACTTTTTAAACACTAGTAGTTATCAAAACTGTTCAATTTTTTCTATTAATTATGAGGAAAATTATTTCCATTAGCAAATAATAACTAAACAATCGAGTCAAGTTGAAAATTAATAAAATTCTGAAATAAAATTTAATACTGCTTGGCTTGTCATGGTAATTAGAAAAAAGTTTAAATTTTCAATCAATCACAATTGAAATAGGAATGTCATTCCCACAGCAAATTCATTTCTTCATGCGAATAACTTTGAAGTGGTCATTGTGAACATGTAAATTGTAGGATACAACGCCTACCAAGTTCCGGAGGTTTGTGGGTTTTCCTTTTGAACATGTTCAGAACTTTGTTGATATGAATTGCTGAATACCCACCTAGTCACATTTTCTATTCATGTATTTGCGTGGTGAATTCATGAATTGGTTATAATGGATGTTGTAAAACATTTATATGTATTTCTAGTTATATTTTCGTTATTGAGTTAATTTGAAGCAAAATTCTGTATAGAAATAGTTATTATATAAAAACAATTTCAAACTTCAAACCATTTGATTCAGTTTAAGTTAAAGTATCGTATTATTTCAAACCAGTTTTTAAATATAAATTACTAAATGTAAGATCAAATGTCTTGCACACATTTTCTGTAAATGATTCAAATAATAAATATAGTTCCAGATCATTTGTTCGCATTGACCTGCGTCAAGTTTTCAATGTCGCATCATTTTACCCATCGGTTTGCACTCATCATTGACGTTTTCATGACCCCATTCTTCTTGTTTCAAGCAGATGACGTGTCGTCTTACTTTATGACGTCTATTACTTGTTCTTTCTGAAATCCGGTGAAAGATTCGCGGTTTCTTGTGAATTGTCATTCACTTAAGAATTCATGACAACTGGAATTGTCAGACTTGGCAGTCTAGTATGCTATCGTTTGTCATTCAGTGACAAAAGATCAAAACTTCCCTGTTGGTTTCTGTTAGCCTGAAGAAGAGAAAGATGGATGAGATCCATCTAAACGGAGCATACATTTCGAAGGAGAATTCACGAATTTCGAATTATTTTTTTTGTCACGCACAATGTTCATTTAAAATTCTTGTTTTTTTTCTGCAATTCGAAACTTTAGAAATGAAAAGATCTTTGAAGAAGGTCTTATTTTCAGATCCGATACAGTTGTCCTCTTTTTGTTGGTTATAACAGATCGGATGATATTGCAGCCAATTTTCTTTTTTCCACCATTGTCTGCGATGCATCATTTTTCTGAACAATTATAAATCGACTAGCATAATTACAGGAGTGACTGTATAATCGGTGCAACCATTAGGCGTCTAATAACTACTCAAACCTCAATACAATAACATTGCTGGTCTGAATATTACATTTTTATACGAGGGACTTTCGAACAAGCTTCACCAATAGAGTAGAAACGCTTTAAAAGAGTACAACTACTTGTCATGCAACTTTACTAGTCATCTTCAGAATGAATTCTTAACACAAGCTGCGGATCATATGGGAAGTTATGGGAAGAAGTACAAAGAATTTCTTTGCATGCCTAATCTACAAATAGTACAACTTCAATGTGGGACATACTGTTCTATGAATCAAATTGGTTTCAGTTTTGCAGAAACGGATGATTCATACTTTTTGCCCAAAACAAGTCAATGGAATATCATATAAGTTCGGAACATTGTTTTTATTAATCACGATGACGTTTGAAACTTCAACCTGAAATTTACAATCAGAACATTCTTTTTATATTTTGAATGGTAGGTTCAGTCTTTTGAAAAAAAAAATTTGATGTATAAAAACTTGTTTTCGTGGTTTTTTTCACAGTTGTGAAGCAACTCTTCGTATCTACAACGGTTTATTCGAAAAAAAACTTTTAGAAGGAATAATTCAGAACATGACCCGCCTGAATAAAAATGACAGAATACTATACTTGAACATAAAATGAATTGTAAGAAACATGTCTGGAAAGCACCATTATAAGTAACAGTTAATAAGTATTATGATATTTTTTCTTGAAATTTCGAAATTTTACAAGAAAAATACAATAAACACAGAGAAAAAAATAGTCAGGATAATGATCGAGGATTTTTCAGAAGAATTGCACATGTCATCCGGGCAGCAACAGATTTCACCTTTCTTACCATAATCTCTGCTTTTCCGGCAATATTCTCCATTGAGCTTCTGAACCCATCCTGTGAAGTTCGGATCTTCAATTCCTTGGCAGTCCACTTTGTCACATCCCATTGAATAACCATTTTTCTTTCTGACGTCCGGATCCGAATAACTAGCTCTGACACAGTACTTCGAAGAAGTATGACACACATCAGGATTAATTCTCAGCAAATGTCCATCTTCCCAAATTCGATGATAAAGTCGGCATTTCAATGCATCCACGCCGCAATTTGAGATGATGGTGAATAAAAGGAGCAAAACAAGGACACGTCGGCAGTGCGGCATGGATGGTTGGGGCTCGAAGTGAAATGTGGGCTTCATGAATATGTTAGAGGAGGCACTATATGTAGCAAAAAGGGAGAAAATGTACAACCCCAAAAATGGGCGGAGACAAAAACAGAAAAGAATGATATATCAGAAGAATGTCGCCATTTTGCTATTTTTAGGGGGACCGTTGAGCGATGAAGCAGCATGTGAAAGGATGAACAAAAATGACTGAAGTTCTTGGAATTGGCACTAGAGAATAGTCGCATCAGATGGGGCGATTCATCTATGAATGACTCAAAATCGAAAGGATCAATGAGGTTTTCTGAATTTCATATCACCCATATGACTCCATTGGAGAAGTCTGGAATCTAAAACTTCTTTCGAATACACTATTTTCCAAATCGCTACTATTAAGCATTTGCATAAGTAACTTTGATTCAAAATTAAGATTTTCGTAAAGCGTATAAAATAGTTTTTATAATACAATTCAATTGATTGGAAAAGATGAACAAGAAATTATTGTCGTCGAAACGGTTGTCACTTGGCAATCTTATAAACAATAGACCTAGTAGGTTTGTCTGATTTTGCTATGGCCTATCTGTCAGTGTTGTTTTTTTTTATTTCAGCAATCTTTTATGAATTTCAAAATTTTAGCAGCCCACGAACTCTTCAGATAGTCTGCAAGGTTCTATCCCGAAAATTGTTCCATTTTCACGTGCATAAAGTTTGAAGCCAGTTTTTAAACCACTACCCTTCCACCATCTACCGTTTTATCGGTAAGTTAGATTTTGCAGTTTAGATTACTGTAATTTAAAACTATATTTTCATGCATAAACACACTAAATCAGAAAATTGCTGATAAAAGGAGATCCCTGGATTGTTTAGGGTTGCAAAAGCAGAGCATTCTCGCTTATTCACCACGAAACACCATTTCCCCTCCCTCACTATTTTTTCTTGCACAACAAAACAAACCATACACATGTTTGTGAGCCTTCTCTGCCGAACTAAGCACCTTCCAACACACCACATTTAAGAAAAAGATTCATGTTCACCAAGAGAGACGATCAAAAAAACACAGAGAGAAGTATCGGAACATAACAGTGGTTGGTGAGACAAAGAAATAGAGACAAACAGTGCAAAATGAATTGAGTTATGAAAGGTTGGATGCAAACACCAATAAGACTGACAGAGTAATAGTCGAAAAATATTTAAATTAAAGCTAAAGCAAATTGACACTAGAATATTTCCTGTTGTATTGGAAATGTGCAGAAACAGTGCAAGACAAAAGTGAGAAACTAGGTTTGAGAAATAAAAGAAGTTTCAATTGTTTTTTTCAAAATTAATTATTCGAAAAGTTGTATGGAAAAAGTACGCCGTATTATTGATAAAACTCCGGAGACTAGCAGAAACAGGGAAAAGTTAAAGGAGTTATCGCATTACTGTGAAATGTGATACAATTGAAAATATGCTTCGGATCATAAAAAAAAGAAACGAACTTACAAAAGAGGAAATGAAAAAAAGCAATTCACAGCAGTGACTGAGTCAGAAAATGAGGTCCAAAGGAAAGAGAAAAAATAATTATTCCAAAATCGTCTACATTATTAATAAGGTGTGAAACGATTCAATGTTCTCAATGCAGGGTTAATTTGATATGAAGATAATGAAGCAGCTGATAATGCATTTCCTAGGTACTGTTCTCCAAATGCGGACGCATTTCCAGCTGAAGGAATCCGTCCTGGTAATTCTTGTTGTTTGGCTTGGTGGTACATTAGGTACTCGTTACCTTGAGCAGCGGCGGCAGCAAATTGTAACCGAGCTTGCTCATTGGCCAAAAGAGCAGCTTGAACGGTAGCTTGATCCATTCCAAATGCAGATTGTTGCAACGCACTGGACTGAAGAGCAGCAGCATTGAATAGTAAAGGTTGTCCTTGAAGTTGTGCCAATGGATTGGCCGCGAGAGCAGCTTGTAGTTGGAAGGCATTTGGTTGTTGAATTCCAGGGATAAGACCGGCGCCTCTTCCGAGCAGAGATTGAGCAACAAGTGGGCTCCTTAGAAGGAAAGCTCTGTTCATCTGAGCCTGTGCAGCCATTGCGGACTGTGCCATCAGTGGATTCATAGTGTCGAGAATTCCTATAAAACGTATTATAAATTTGTCTGTATAAAACTGTTTTATTACCTCCTGCTGGTTTCACTTTCTTTGAGTGTACACGAGCTGTGGCACAGTTCACTTCAATCTTTCTACCCTCGATCATCGAACCATGAAGTTCTTGACGTGCTCTCTCTGCATCTTGAGGTCTTTCCATTGTTACAAATCCAAATCCCTGCAAAAAAAAACATTGATGAATTCAATTGATGTCGTCAAGTTACCTTTGAACCACGTTCATTGAAAATGATTTCTACGTCAGAAACAACGCCAAACTTTTCAAACATAGTTTTGAGATCTGGATCTCTGAATCTGAATGGGATATTCGAGACGTGTAATCTTTTCGGTCCATCGGGTCCAGCTGAAACGTACATTTATTAATCAAGTATTTTGTTTGATTGGATCCCGCCAATTCGTCCCTCTTCTTTTGAATCATTCTGTGACAAGCATGATATCTACACCTTTGCATGACTACCTTGGTTACGTGAAATTAATTTCAATAACAAGAAAAAAGAGAGAAAAATAATACTGATTCCGTTGGCATGTTAATCACTTTTCTTTTCCGGTCACAATTCCGAAAAACCGTTTTCTCCATGCATTTCAAGACGCTGAATGTAAAAGATGTAAAAGAGAACAGCACGAATAAAACTCAAGAAAGTTGCGATTTGGATCGGGAAAAGAAAAGGAGAGCAAGGCTTACAGCTAGTGCTGGGATCGGGCTGTGTGACGGCCGATGTGCCATTCGTTGGCCCGGCGGTCGTGACTGCAACCTGTTGCCCTTGTTGTCCCACAATCTGTGGACCGATCTGCGGTTGCCCCATTTGGGGACCCAATTGTGCTGCCTGTGCAGCAGCTGCCATGTGCTGTTGAATCGAGATTTGCAAATCGTAGTCGCTGTTCGGGTCGTCCTGTAAAACAAAAAGCGCTCATTCACAGATCATGCGCCTTAGGAAAATGTATCAGGAATCGCCGCTCTTTTCAATTCCAGAGCATGCCAAGTTCACAACCGTGCACATCTCATTATTGAGATGCAACACACCACCTCTCACCGTGTCTAGAAAAAGGAGTTAAAAGAGTTGGACACAAAAAATAAAAGAATATTCCGACAAAGTGAAGGAATGAAGTTCCCAAATAAAGCGATTAGGGGTATAGAGAAAAAGTAGCATGTGTACACCATTTTCATCTAAATTTGGTAATCCCCGAGAGTCGCTGAAACAAGTCACTTTCGCTTCATAGTCATCTTGAGTAGGAAAATAGTGTGCCAGTTGAAACTATAATGAAACAGAAAAAAACTGGTTGCCACTTGCGAAACATTCGCGAGTTGATATCGATAAGGGTTAGAAAAACTGATAGATAGAAAGGAAAATGGCTACAGTTTGAAATGATATGCACATATAATCACACACTTCATGACCATTTTGTTTTTTTTTTTGAAGTCAAAAGCGACATTGGTTCTTCGACACAAAAAGTTGGGGTTGGGTTATTCCGGTGCTTTGATCCCAGCTACGTATCCATTCATATAACACACACGAAATGTGAACGAGTGAGGGGTGAGAGCATGACAGTAACTTGGTAAGAGGGTAATTTGAACATACCTTGACCTTCGATTCTGTCGGATTCTCAATGTGATTGATCAGCGATGGGGCACTAGTAGCCAGCATGATGTTGTTTTGAGATTGGTGTGCTGAAAAATGATTATATTTGATGAAAAATGGTTTAGATTGATAAGAGATCAAATTTGGAAAAACAGTAAATCTGAGAAAGAACTTGTCATTTGAATAAACGATATGCAGGTTGAGGCCATAGTAAGTGAACGGCAAGTTTCCTCTAATTCCATCTCACATACGTATCTATGTTAGATCTAAAACAAGTGTTACGCCCGACAAGATCTATTTCTGATAAGCACCCGGTTACTATTTTCGCGGCTACGGTTGGAAAGAGGAATGAGGGAAAAACGGAGCGAGGATGACTACTTTTACGCGAATTTTACAAAGTTGACAAGTGTCTTTTATCTTCTTGCTCATTAAACGGCTCGCTTCATCACGTCGTTTCATCAAGTAATCATTTGTTTCTCAGGACGCAACATTTTGAATGGGTTTCTATTCGACCCTTTTCTATTGATCTATTGTTGTTTGGCCCACTTTCCCATATTGTATCAGGAGTTTGTAACAGAAACAAAATATTCTCAATTCTATAACTTTCATTGTAATTTTTCTTGATTTTACGGAAAATGAACGGTGACCCCCCAATAAATTGAGCAAATAACGCGGCGAATGAGTAAAAAAAAAAGTTGGAGTGTTGTAAGAAGATGATGAGAAGAAAGCAAACGAGCAAATACACAGTAAAGCTAACCTTTGAGAACAAAAAATTGAGGAAAGGTAAGTGGATGGCATGAGTACCCTCGTTCCTCTCTGTTCAACCCTCCGAACCCGACCTCATCTATGCAAATTCAACCGAGAATGAAGTGAAACGAAATGGAAGGGATGAGAAGAGTAGAGTATGAGACAATTACAGTGAAGTACAGCGGATGAGGGAAAATGGTGAAAACGAGGCAACGCATACAACCGAGGTGGATAGTTTTGGATTATGCAGGTCAGGTCCTCAATGACACGCGGGTACTTGCAAAGACCATTTCGAATTAGCGGTAGTGGTGGTCAGAAGATCGTAACCCACTGTACTTTCACTTGTATTTATTTTTGAGAGTGTTATACTAATTTCTGAATTCGACGTGTAAGGGGTCAATTGTGAAATAGTCGTTTTCCTGACTCATTCAATAATACTTTGCCAGAAAAATTCAAAACATATGAATATTTTGAAATAATTGGAAAAGAGTGACAGTTTCTCAAGAAAGGAATTCCAGTAGAGATTTAAGATAACATCATCGAAACACAATCCGACCGGAAAGTAACTAAAAAATTACTCAAAGTAATATCAGTTGCATAAATATCCGCTAACATTTCCGGAATAACCACCGGCGTATTGGAAATAGAAAGAGATGTATCATATTGCCGCAATATCTAAGAAGCAATAAAAATGAGACGGCTTGTTGTTATCAACAGAATAAGAACACTTGTAGTAGCAGTGATAGCAGTAATCTGCACCTCTTCACTAATGGCTCTATTCACAAGACTTGCACAATAGAGACTAGAGCTTAACAAAAAAAAACCATCTTTTTGATTAATTATATGCAAAAATAGAAATGAAGAAATAACGAAGAAAAAACGAACCTGCTGAAACTGCGAGTTGCTGTTGATGCTGTTGAACGGCGATCTGTTGTTGGGCTGCCAATTGTTGATACAACAGTGAATTACCCAGTCCAATTGGAATTTGCTGATTTTGTTGAGCGGCCCCTGAGGCAGATAGTTGATACAGTGTTTGCATGGGCAGTGCCTGAAATTGGAAGGAATAAGGTATAAACTAAAAAAAGTAGGAACAGTTAGAAAAGAGGAAAGAAGACAATTTGTTTTTTTAGTAGCAGGAGGAGAACAGAAAGAAGAACGGAGAATGCAATTCTTGAGCAATTATTGTGGCCCATAACATCAACAAATCTATTAACCAATTCACCATATGCCAAGAGTCAGACACATTTGTGAATCAAGGTATTGGGGTGTCTTACGAGGTATCATCACGTTTTACAATGAGTGAACTATTCCACCTTGAGGAACAATTTACTCATCTTCCGCTGTTGTTTTTTGCTACCTCAGAAAACCGAACAAAAATAGGCCTGACCTTGCAGTTTTTTTTCTTCAATTTACTTTTTTCACTCACTCCTTTTACCTCTCACGATACCTTTCAATAAGAGAATGAAAGTTACCCTCAATTGAAGACGTCTTCGTTGATCGGAAATGAACGGCGAAGAAGGGTTAGAAATATTATTAGGCAACGGATAGCATATGCTGATTGCCTTCTTGGCCAACATCTAATTTTTTTGTGGTTTTCCGAGATGAGCCGTATGATGGAATAGTATAGGATAAAGAAGAATAAAAGAATACACTAGCGACGTTTTGGGGGAGCAGCTGCCATGCCTTTGGCGCAATTCAGGCAGCGCGAGGATGTGTGGGAGATGATTGAATTTGATAGGTTCGTTATGTGGGAGACACTGACAGAAAGACGAACGAATCTGGAGACGGGTACGTCTTGGAGGAGGTTCGTGCTCCTACCTAATATTATTTTAGTATGCTCATTTCCTATTTCCTCCATCAATTAGTGACCCATTATTTCACTTTAATGGCTATGACCTGCACCTGTGTTGAGATGTTCTGACAACCTAAAGCGGAAAATGGAATAACGATAGCTACTCACCATTTGATGCTGGGCCATCAGTCTGACCATAAGGTATTTTTACATGTTTACTACTAACTGTCAAAACTGACCTCTGCAAGCCTGTTCCCGATGAGTCAGAAGTTTTTTTTGTCGTTTTGTTTTTATTAACATCTTAACCGTGGCTGATGTAGAAAACAGACAAGAGTCATAGGGCAAATGCTAGCACAAGTCAAAATATGCTTTTGGTATAACTATGCGACGTTATAGTGAAATCGATCACTCAGAACAATCAATCAATTGTTTTAAAATCATTAGTGCTTTCATAATTTATTGATTCGACTCATCAAAACTCCAGACAGCGGACTCCAAAGTTTAAAAAGCACTAACTCTCTCAAGGTGTCTCTCTCAGGTGACGCTTCTTTTCAAATTCCCAGCAAAACTGAACAGTTGTTGTAAAACAGAGTGACACCGGGTGTGAGAAGCTATTTTGTTTCGAATTCATTTCGTCGCTCACACATGATGTTTTGGACGAATCTACATGAAACACACGCAGCGGGTGGTAGCCAGATGAAAAATCGAGCGACGAGAAAAAGTCGAATGAAGCATCAGGAGGTAACGAACGAATCAGTGGGATGAGATGGGCAGAAAGGGAACGACAAAAGTGGAACCAGATTGAAAAAAACGAAGAATTGCGAAAGAAAAACGGGAGAAACTGGGGGACGCAACTATCAAAAATATATGTGAATGAAAAAAAGAAAGATGAGAACATGTGGTACGTATTGCCTCAAAAGAACAGATGTCTTTGTACCACATTGATGAGAACGCAATTGGAAACAAAATGAGGAGAGAATGAGATCTAGTGACTGAAATTGTGACTGTCATAGAGGGGACCATTGCTTCGGAGGGAAAGGATTTGGGTGTGAAGAGGCCAATTGTTGTGCAAAGACCGTATGCAGGTGACAGACAGATGAGGTGTGGGAACAGTAAGATTAGGTAAACCATGTACTCTTTTTCTGCTGGTGTACTGAAGGAGATGGGCTACAGAACAGTTAGTTTCATATACAAAAACTTTAATCACCGGATTTTACCACAATAGGATAACTGAGCTCCACCAGTTCAAATTTCAATAGGAAATTCGTAAATTTTAAGTTTCGGCAGTACAAAAACTAGTATTTTCTCCCAGAAACTAATACTTCTTTCGTGTGAGTCGAAAACAATGAAAGAATGAAAGACAGAAGGTTCCAGAATATTCAAGTTGGTAAGGCTGCCTGACAAGTTGGCCAGTCTTTGGCTTGTTTTTTCCTGACACATTCCTTCTTCTTCTCATATTTGTTCTGATAGAAATAACCCCCTCCTTTTGTTATGTTCCGGTTAAGATATTATGTAGTCTATTATGTATTATTATTATTATTATTATTATTGTTATTTCCTGATTTTTATTACAACTCTTCTTTTGAACGATAAAAATTGAGAAATTCTGTATAAAAAACTGCCAACTATCAGTTTGAGTATCTTAGCAACAAAATGTTTGTTTAGTTGAAGATTTGCAAAATATTAAAATATTCTTTTCCAAAATATAAAACAGACTGTTTCAATGTTGATAACTAGTTCCGAATACTGCGAATCACTCATCATATGGTCTCCATTGGTGAGAAAATTGTTTTCCGTAAATTTCCACATGAAAGAGATAGAAACTGTAGGGATGAAAACAATAGTGACTTTGGTTGTCATGCCCCTTTCTGGCAATCCTTTCCCCCACTCCGCTAAACTTCAACTATCCAGTATAATTGTCGAGTAAATTGCGTGATATTCGTGTCTCTCTATGGTTAGGGGTCACTACTCATTCACAGGCTTTCCGCTTGTTTTAACTCCTATCGCCGCCCTGAATTCTGAATGTTCGGGATGTCTCAAATGTGCGCGTGTGGATATATGTATTTGTGTCAATGTTTCTGTTTCCTTTTCTAGCACAAATAAAAGGAAAGGGGGGCCATCTCACAACCATGTACTCATCTAATTATCGTTGAGTAGAGTAAAGCCTTTTTGCCCCGCTTCTTCCTATTGCCTTCTTCTTCTGCTTCTGCTTCTGTGTCGTCTTGAGCGCAATGAGACAGCGGACAGCTGCGAAAACATTTAAGAGAAGGTCTAGATGCGGTAAAACGAGATTTCTCACGCAATTTTATGGGAGTCGAAGGTTTTTCGGTTGGGTGAAATGCAAAATTAAAAGTCATGCGTGATACGGTAGCATCCAAGCAAACAAAAGACGAGGATTCAATTCTGACATTTTCGATTATCCCTAGCTTACTATTCTCAGATTGGAGTCAAATGAGAAATGAGTTTTACGAGTAAAATGAAATTGAATTCAAAAGGGAAGCATAACCATTGCGAAATGAAAATTCGTATCTGCTCACGCGTAACCGATTTGCTCAGAAGTGCAAAATGGAACCAGATGCGTCTGGTGGACACACTTGACCTGTTGGAACTTTTCAAAAAATGAACTTTTCCAGATGTCACTGGGTTGCAATTGTAACATTTTAAAACAGTCTAAGTCTAGGACCAAAGAAGTTTTTAGCGAACAGAAATGTTAAGAAACAGAGAAAAAAACTGCAAATCATGAGAAATTAGTAAGAAAAAAGGAACATACCTCAGAGCTCACTACATTCGGGTCACATGCATTGTGAGAGGCGTGAGTAGCAGTGCTCACCTCTTCGAATATTTCAGCCATGGTTTCAGAAAAGAATCAGGAACGGCTACAGTAACCAGTAGAGTGGAAAACTAGAAAAATAATTCTGTGTTGGAAGACAGGGACGAACTGGGGAAGTGGGAAGTGTGTGGAAGACTGACTGACTGACTGAGAGTCGTGTCGTCGGAAACGGAATGGTTGGAAAGGGGGCAGTATTTATGCGCTGTGTCTGTATGTCACACCACAATTGGCCTCATCCAAAGAAGTGGCGAATCACGCAACACAACTCGGAGAGCTCACACGCCTTCTTCTTATTCTTCGGCTTCTCCGTCGGCTTCTGCTCCGGCTTCTCCTTTTTTCTTCCTTCTGACAATTTGCCACAAATAAGGAGCAGGGGAAACTGACTTGGGCCGGACGGATAGCGGGACACACGACAGACACGAAGACGGGGCGGCGCGGGTTTTTACTTGTGTGACCACTTTGTCCGGAGACGTCGTCGAAAGGCCGTCTTCTTTCCAATGAGTTGTTAGTAGGGTCAACTGAAGACTACTGACTTCTGGGCGTTAAGAGCACTGACGAAGACGACGCAAAAGTGTGCTCAGAGGCACGTCTTATTAATTGAGAGGAAATAGGCGGAGCCCCATACCCGATGTCGTCTTCGTGTCCCTTTTTCTTACCCTCTCATGGGGCGACACACCCCATCTCCCAAGATGTGTGCTAAAAGCACTACCTACTAATCATATTATCTATTCTGGGTGTGGAAACTGTCACTTGTCTGGAGAAACACAAGGAAAAGCAGAAATGTTCAGTAAACGAATAGAAAGTAGTTTTTGAAGAAAGGGGCTTTGAAATCAAAAATTGTAAAAGAAAATATCGGTGCTCAGAATTTCCCACAATATTTTCTCTACTCACCAAGATTCTAACTCTACGAACGTTCTCAGACATGTGGTGAATAATGTATGGTCAGTCAACACGAATGAATTGAAGTCAAGCAGAGTGAACCAAAAACAAAACCAGAGCAAGGAGAGGGAAATTTACGAATGATTCGATGACCGGATTAGAAAAAAAATGACGCCTCAACTCATCCTCAATTCATTTTTTTCTCATTCAATTCAACATTATAATCGTTTTTCAAATTAGATTTTGTTAACAAAAAAAGAGCACAAAAGAGAAAAAGAAACGCGATTCTTGTTTGATTTCCTGAGTTTGCCAGGGGTCTCCTGTCTCCTCACGGAATCAAGTGAGACGAGAGTATTCAGATTTCAAGATGTCTGTGAGAAACGCAATATCCAGCCAAGAAAAATTTTCCGGGCCGAATAACAAAAGCAGGACAATGATGAATTCTTGTTTCGTAGAGCTTCCTACTGTAAGAAGCTTAGAAACATAATACTAATAAAGTGGGGAAAGCTAGAAGTGAGAAAGTGATAAATTATGAATGTGCCTAAATAAACTTGAGAATGACGAGTTGGAACCAATAAGAAAATAAGAGAAATAGTAGTGCTTTGATTTGAAATAAATAAGAGGAAAGGGAAGAAAAGTGTAATCGAATAGGGGCTTGAGGGTGTTGGTTGGCACACTGGTTAATCCAAGAGGTCCACGTGAATTGAAATGAATTCACGGTCTTTGCTCGTGTGTGCTCATATATCCGTATCAAATCAGGCGTACTGAAAAGAAGAATGGGTCCGCTCTAAAATAGTTTCGTGAGCTGCTTTCCGTCTCGTCCGGCACATTTAATTTTAAATTTCTGAATTTTAATTTATATCTTGGATGGCCAGGGTTGGCCGGCTTTGATGCCGATGCCTTTTTGGAATGTCACATTAAAAAATGTTTCTTCTTTTCTTTATCCGAAATGAAATGGGCCCATCCGCATTTTATGAGAAATGGCAAAGTAAATGTGCATCTAGATACTGAAGTAAACTAAAGTATCAGAAATGGATTTTTCTGACTAAATGAATTAGAAATATAGAAATGGAGAAGATGTCATAGGGACTCGTCATTTAATATCATCTTATAATTCTATGATTGATTTAGCAGCAATATTTGCAATAAAAAATGTTTCGAATGTCATGTAAATGGTAGTCATACCTCACACTGAGAATACGCTTGAAGGTACATTCGCAAAAGAGAAATTAGGATTCCAAGTGAAATCGAGCGAATAGTTATTATAAGAGTATGTGACCATATGCTCCACTTTTGCTATTATTATTCACCAAAAGTATAAATTTTTCGAAAAGGAAATGAGAAATAGAGGGGTTAACTTCCGTAGAAAGCATCACTGCTTTGTTGCGATATTTGATGTGTGTTTTAACTGCTAGGATTAGAGAAAACGAATTTTCTGTGGTTGCTGCTGAATTTTCTGTTTTATGAACAACAATAAAAAGTGATCACAGTAAGAAACCGAAAAGTGTTTTGAGAAGAACAAAAAATGTCGCCAAGATCACAGGAGATTAGACAAACGTTTTTTTTGTTGCGACGGAAGCAAAATCCACTGTATTAACCTAGACTTTGCGACCCCCGCACTTGAAACTGTCAGAAATGTCAAATAAGAAAAACGTTTTTGGTAGCGCTTCTTTTGTTGATTCTATTCTGCTTTCCATACACAAATCTTTTTGCCCTCTTCTAACCATTCCGTTATTCTCACATCATCTGCCTGTCCTCATTGCCACTATTCGGACGCTAAACTTGGGATTAAGCGACATAAACATTAGGCACAAACACATACCCACTTACTCTTAAGCTTTTTCACTTGATGGGCGCGGGAAAGAAAACGGGAAAAGAAAGTGGAAGGGAGGAGGGACCCCAAGTAGTTAGTGGGAAGAGAACGAAGAAGATCTTTGTGCCGGTAGCTAGCTCTGGGTGGATTGAAGTGTTTGGGTAAGATAGTACTCGTTCTACCTCCTCTCTCTCTCCTTTCCATCTTTCTCTTGCTCTCGTTTAGAATGAGTGCTTGGGAATATCTTGGATCGACAAAGTCAACATAAGCTCTGTGACAGTGTCGGCTCTCGAGATGTGCATCGATATATGTTCAATTGGTGGCCAGTATGTTTGAAGACGATGTGGATATGAGAGAACCGAGAGAGGTCATGTGGATCGGTATATTGATCTCGACAAAAATATACATGAGACCGTATTACAATTTTCAAGTGTTTCCATCTTCTGTTGCTTTTAAACAAAATAAAACGGAGCAGTGCGCCGATTCGTGTTAATTAGAAGGTGGGGGTGTCCGATTTCGGCAGCTTTCAGGAAACACAGAAATACGATAAGTGGCTAGCAGATATCCTAACTTCTTATGTATCACTTACATAAAAATGGATCATGGGACTCTAGTTGGAATTTGTAATGGAAGACTAAAAATAATGTAGTTTTTTGGAAAATTACTAACATGGTAAGTGGGTTCTGCCAAATATCTGAGCTACTACATTTCTCAGCATGTCTATTTTGTTTGTACCAATTGTTATGAGCCACCCACCAAAGCACCGGATAGAGGTTGTCTTGTTACATGAAGAATGAAAACGCAATTCCGCGGAAAAAAACATTTCCGCTGACCCTACTCTTATTTTCAAAATAACTGTTATAAAAACACTTTTTGAGAAGTGTGTGACTACAAACTGTTCTGATGGGCTCGGTGCATCCCAAGAGTGGAATTAAGATTAACATAAAAAGGTATGCAAATTTTGAATGCGTGGTTATTCACACGCACACTTTTCCACTATACTTCATTTACATGACTGGAAATTGGAAATTTTGGTGCGAAGTGGTGGTGTCACGTTTTGTGATCGTTGTTGGGTGAGGATCGTCGGAACCGACCAAAATTTGTCAGGGACTTGCAAAACTTTTCAGTAACAGAGTAGGGTAAAAAGTAGTTTTGAAGATGGAATAAGATCGTATCTGATTCATAAATAATCCAACAAAATTGTGACATAAACAACAAATAAAATGCGCATTGAAATGTTTGCAACTGTATAAAATTTCAGTTTTCACATGATCATACTGTGTTTTTAAATGAAAATAAAACAAACATTTTTAGAATATCAAAGTATGAAACAAAAATGCCAAAAATGAAGGCTGGCATTTTGGTTTTTAGGTGGTTATGAGTTCAATTTAGATACATTATTTTTTCGCTGACCCTTCGACCCAAAACTAACATTTTTGCAGGAATTCATTTGGATGCAACCTGCTAACGCAATCTGAACATGTTTTACCAAACTTCTTATTTCATCCAGTCAGATTGTTTCTTCATTTATTGTGGTTGTTTTCCAACATTATGAAAAAATATCGAACTCTTAGCGTTGGTCGAAAAAACGCCATGTGTCTTCAATGTGAATGTTTGAGTTAATTCTCTTCGACACTAATCGTAATTGCATCCATCTGACAAGAGTGATGTGCTCCGCTATTTTTCTTTTAATTCGCGTCGTGCCGATAAAAATTGCCACCGATTGTGCCGCAGGGCAGGAATGTGGAATTAGTGCTACTTTGTGTTGTCTCGATGAGAAAGAAATAGTAAGAAGATGTGAGGTAATTAGAGCAAAGAATCAAAAACAAATTATGGAATTTTTTTGTCAAACTGCGATGGAATAGATCAAAAAGGGGAATCGAGAGAATCAAATGTAAAATGCCAGCAAGGATTGAGAGAAATTGAAAACAGAAATATTAATAGAAATTTCTGAATCTGAACCATAGTGAAATAAATTTCCTGTCCTTGTTTTTTCAAGCAAAAATGGTTTTTTATTAGGAAATTTATTTTCATTACATTCTGTTTTCCAAATTTTCGAATTTCATTTCTTGTTTTCGAAATCAAAAACTGACAAACTTATGAGTCATTCTCTCATGGGCTCATTGATTTTTCCAGCATCGTTCGTTGTATCGTATGCAAAGTAAGTGGACAACTTATGCTCTTGAGTTTTTACCAAAACGAAATGCTCAAGTAAGACACTTGAGAATAATTGGATGTTATGCTGAACTAGAAAAAGTACTTACCGTATTCGAGACATCGAAGAAGATGAAGTTTTGTTCCGCTATCATTCGAGGCTTGTTTTGAATCTGGAATACAAACAGAACATTCGAAACATTGAGAATTTTGGTATAGTTTTCCGTGCGTTTTTTTGTTTTCCAAGGCTCTGAAGGCTTTATATGGAAAATAAAAAGGAAGTGCAAAAACAATGTATTCAAGGAAAGAAGATAAAAAGGAGAATATAAAAAAAATATTGGGCTATAATTAGAAACAATTTATTTTGAAGACGTTATGACGTTCCATGTAACCAGAAAAATAAGGAAAAGTTGATCCTCATTGTTACGAAATTTTTTTGACTGATATTATGATGTTTTCTCCACTAACGTAATGTTGTGAAAAAAAACCGCACCAAGTGGTAAAAATCAAGATAAAAAACATGGCTCCAATACAAAATGCCGCTCTCAGTTCTTTTCGAAAAGCGGAAAAATGTAACTTTCAATTAAAAAAGATATCATGCTTTTTTAGCTCCGTTTCATTAGGGAAAAACAGAAAAATAAGATATCGTCACAGACGCACGCTTCCCATTTCAAACGGAACAAACAAAAAAATTTATAAGAAAAAAATACACGACAGAATTATTAAGATTATTAAAATCAAGAATAAGGCAGCCAAGATGTTAGGTTGATGCATGAGTTTCTTTCTTTTTTTGGGTAATTTTTGGTATGAAATTTCTAGAAGACTAATAGTTTACATAATGTGAAATATAGTTGGCCAGTACATATAACTCATTGCGATTATACATGTGACTTGGCGTCCGCCACCTGCCGAATCTCAGGCCTAGACACATTAAAACACTTGAAGAACCCTTTTTTGGTACCATTCTTTGTCTCCATTTTTTCCTAGAAAATGTTGACAAGAAAGGATAAGCTGTTCAAAATTGAAATAAGCAAGAAACATTATTTATAAAACACTAATAAAAACTTTTGAACTCAGCAACGACAGTTCAGTACCCGTCTCTGAAGAAATGTGAGGATCAGTAATTTAGGAATGTGCTAGTATTTTTGATTTTTCTCTAACGCTAATTGAGGAAATTGGTGGAAATGTTTAGTATTGTGTAGCTAAGACATTGATGTTTTTGAATTTACTTTGTTTAGGATGTTTAAGAAATTTTCCTTTTCTAGCAGTAAACTTGAAATCAACAACATCAAAATCACGTGATTTTAAAGTTTGATGAAGTCTACTGCTCATAATTCTGAACCGATTCACTAGATGTTTCGAATAATTTTAGAGCAATGCATTCACTGTTTATTTATCGTAACAAAATAATTCAGACTTGTTTCGGATCGTTGAGAAGAGAACTAGGCTTTACCCAGGTCAGCTACACAGATTTTCTTATAGTTATGAAAATCATACGACACATATCAGCCATGTTTTTGTGTGTATTCGAATGGCTTTCTTTTAATTTTTGTGGCATAACTTACTCATGTCACTCTCTAACTTTTACAAATAGTTTGATATAAGTGCGCTCTCAAATATTTCTGTAATCTGCTTGAACCCAGTTGAACAATAATTTCTTGATGCTATCGATTGTCTGATCATAACTCCTTCGTTTTTAACATTCCGACTAAAAACTAAAATGTGATAACAATATAAAGTTGTGTTCTATAAATTGCAATTAATATTTTAGGAACATCTTAGCATTTTAATACAAATGCGACTAGAATCAAAAAATTTTCCATTTAGGCATTTGGTCGGCGACCGAAAAAGCCATCGTTTTCACGAGCGGATTGTCTTTGCACCAACTTGAAACATTATATGTTAGCCACTAAAGAGGTCATAAAAATGCAGAAAAGTTTGAGTTGCAAAACAATCTCACCGCTTAGAGGCCGAGGACCAAAGTCACACCTTCAAAAAAGAAAGAAACTTATGCATCAACCTAATATCATGGGAAAGTCAAAAGAAGATATTCAGTATTCAATGACCTGAATTGCCATAAAAAAGGTTCAGTACATTTCCGAATCTAATATGAATAAATAATAATTCAGTGAAAAGAAATAAATAGAAGCTTTTGTCAGAACAAAAAAGACCAGCCAATTTGCTTAGGAAAAGGAGAAAAAACCATAAAATATTATTGAATGAGACCATTTAAGTTACTTTCAGCACAGTGGAGTTATCGCTTGGGAATCGGTGAATAGACCAACTTCCGTTATTCCCACTTGTCCGACGTTCATAACTGTTGAGGTATTTTGCCATGCCACAATGTAAAACTAAAACAGAAATTGACTCGAATAAAAATAATGTAATTTCTTACGGTAGTGATTCCCCCTGGTAACAAAACAACTTCTTTTGTCCACTCTCTCGCAAATGGTTTTGCACTGTTTTCAAATACATTCCAGAAGCATCTACAAACGAAGTATCTAGTTTGGTTTGCCGATTTCTGACCTCTGGACTAACCTAGTTGCAAAGCCATCTTCACAAACGGAAAGGTACAATCCTTTTGTTGAGAGAAATTTGCGGAAGCTTAGGTAGGCGCCCGGTGCGTCGCTAATTGTGAACTCCGGCGCTTCCAGGACAAACCGATCGGCTGTTTTTCCTCGAGAAAAGCCAAGAAAATTAGCAACCAAGAAAGGTTTCTCTGAAACAATCAAGATGTTGAAGTACAGAACAGAGTGCTGTTACCTTTTGAAGAGTCTGGTGGAGTATGTATTCCAGTCAATTTATTCGCCACATTTCGTTTCACAGAAGTGATGCGCCATCCAACCAAGTAGCCTTCTCCTGAGGCACCTGTTCCAGAACGTTTGTAATCGCAAGGTGCATTATGCTGATCCATCAAACATTGCAGAGATCTGAAAAAAAAAGTTTCTTGACTCACTCTTACTAAAAAAATCCAATACTTACTGACAATCATTGTCCACGTTTTCATTTAGCAGAATCAACTCATTGATTGAGTTTGATGCATTCACTTTTGTTGGTGCTGCTTGTTGCTTCACTTCTCGAGACACAAGATGAGGTTCTGGTGGGAAGTCTACAATGCTTATAGGTTTTCCAGGTAAAAAATCTTAAAGTTTACCTGGAGTGTCACCTGATACAACATGCTCATCATCTTTCACCTCTTTGCTGGTTCCAGATTTGAACAATTCCAGTTCTCTCCCTTCGATTTCCTTTACAACACAATTTTCCGGTTGATCAAGTTCCGCAAAGTATTCAATTTCATCAAGCAGAATCAATCCTCCTTCTGGTTCATTTTCGAAATTATACCCTTTCAGGACGATCTACAAAAATCTCTCATACTTCAGAATCGGAAATCTTAATCCTGATTCATTACCACAAAAGGTTCCATTACTGGTGGAATACTTGCAATAATTGTATGGTTGTCGGTGGGAACGACAGTCATGCAGTTCTCCAGATTTGCCTCCAAAACTTTCCTCGTACAAATATCAAGCTTCGGTTCACTTCCAATTGTTCTTGCACGACTGGAAAGAATTGTATCATTGGAAAGTAATGAAACACTTTACACAAACCTTCTCCAGAAACGAAAACTCAATATGCCCGTAGATTGTTGACAACCAATTGCCAACGACACTAATTGCCCATTTTGATGGGATGGGCGCGGATCGGATGCGAGAATCAGAAAGCTCTGATCTACAATGAACAATGTAATTTTCCTCTTCTCTCTGAAAAACAAAACAAACCGAAACTTCCAGGAAGGGACTGAGATCCAGTTATCAAAGCCAGTTTCGTGGGATCAACATGTCCTTCTCCAAGAACCCAGTCCAAATCATCCTCAATAGTATTCTGCCAAGTACAGTTGAACGCTGACAAGCAATGTAGTTCAGAATCTTTTTTAGCGTAGTCAGAAGAAGTACCGCGTTCCGAATACGCTCTTGCACGGACATGTGCGCCCAAAAACCCTGGAAAATGTTATTTTCAAGAGGCATTTACAATAGTTTTTCTACCACTATAAGATCCTTGATGACTAGTCTGTGTGCCACTGTTGTATTGTGTTCGGCACTCTGAACTGTACCGGTAGGTGGCTACTGAGCAAGATCCTTGATTTGAAAGACACGAACAAACTAAAATGTGAAATCAATGGGAGCTGTTATAAATGAAAAATAAAAGATAAAAAATCTGATTGAAACATGTTTGGAAATAGTTTACTCACCTTGGTCAATGTTGATGTACATTGAATATAAAAGTAGAAATATAGTATATTTCATTTATAGCTCATCGATAAGATCTTTTCACCATATCGGTTTGGAATCAAGAAAAAGGAAGGTAAGAAAAAATAAGTGAAGTGAAAAGAGACCTCAAGCCTCACCTGTCCGGTTTGTAAATGACACCGAAATGAAAATAGACGGTCACTTTTGCGATTCACTTTTCTTTCGCTTTTCAACAAGTGGATTTATTGCACTTCGTCTTGGATGAGACGTTGGAAGAGGAATGGACAGTCTCGAAGACAGCTAATTATACTTTCTGCGTTGTGGCACCCACTTTCTCTTATAGACTTCTTCCTTATTATGCATAATATCCGCGTGCTGACCCCGCCCTTTGTTTCTTTTCAATTTTCCCAGTCAATCCGTACTCGACACAATTTCCCATATGAGGAAACATAAAATGATTTTATTTCTTATTCCAATTATTATGCAAATTCAATCGGCTTATCATGATTCTTGAATGACTTCTTTTGTGATGACAGACAGGGTTGATGATAGGTCACAACAGTTCCATTTTTGAATGCCACATTGTATCCGAACTTTGGGATGTTTGCACACGCAACACCAGTTCGACCATGAGCGTCTAATGCTACGATTGCTCCTGAAAAAAAAGATTAAATTAAACTGAAAGATATGAATACCTGAAAACTTTGGATAGACGCCCAAAATTCTTTGAATCGCTTTGTGAGTAGCCTTAGATGGTTTTGTTCCAAGTTCCATCTGTGTGACAGTGTAAAAACTTGGTAAAAATCGCATCATCACATCGCCATCTCCAGTGGCAGCAGCTCCTCCGAAAGAGTTGGCATATGCTCCAGCCCCTGGAATTGGACTATCCCCTACGCGGCCTGGAATCTGAAATGAGAAACTAAATGAGAATGTTCAAAATTCGAAACTTACCTTGAATCGAGCCCCATTTGAAGATGTACCAGCACTAAATTTCTTCTCAAGGTCGAGGACTACCATTCCAATAGTGTCATGATTAGTTCTGAATTGCAAAGTTTAGAATAGTACAACTGTTCTATCGGTATCTCACTTTTGAACTTTGTATCCAATCTCATCAGAACTGTATTCTCTCGACAACAACTGTTTTGGCTGGTAAGGTCCACAAGATGTATCTGGATCTGGTGACACATTCTGAAACATAAAGTTTTTTAGAAAGTTTTTTACAATAAAATTTACCTTCCAGAAATTTGGCTGACACTTTTGACCTTTCCAAGACTCAATCCATGACTTTGTTTCATTTGTAGCCAATTCGGTTTCTTGAAAACCAATTGATTTGGCAAATTGTGTGGCTGACTCTCCAACCAACAAAGTGTGTTTCGTGTAATTCATAACACCCCATGCAACTTTGGCAGCATCACGAATTCTATGAAGATTTGCCACTGCACCAACTCTCATTCCATCTCTACAATGACATCATGTACACATTCAAAAAAGACAACCTTACGCGTCGAAAACCAATGAATCCAAACAGGTTTCACCGTTCTCATCTGGTGATCCTCCATATCCAACTGTTGTATCGCATTGAAGAGCCTCACAGGTTGACAATCCCTCCACCAAGCCGTACATACGACCACCGGCCAGGGTAGCATCAACAGCTAGAACACACATTTCACAAGACTTGAAAAGATAGAGAACGAAACACCTTTTCTGGTTGCTTTGGCAAACCCGTCACTTCCCCAAGTAGTAATTACTACTGGAACAGTTTTGTCATCAGCATTCACGAAAAGTATGGAATTTAGGGTTAATAACACGAAATAAAGAGGAAATCTCATTCTAACACAAGACAAATGACAGAGTGTGAAACCGCCAGAGAGAAGCAAAGAAGAGTAGACAAAATCAACCTTCAAATAAAAAGAAGATACACGACCTCAATAATTTTTGATGATGCAGCCAACGTTCTTAGTTCCATCTGGCAAGCCTTCGGTCATCCCGTTTTTACATCTGGTCTGGCCATATGTCAGCATTGTTTATTACTCGGTGGAAAAATGAAGAAAGAGCAGAGGTTTATGAGTAAGCGCTAGAATGAGAGTGAAAGACAATTGAATATAAATACTGAAGGATTACGGTTTATACATTCATATTTAATAAATTATATGGATAAACTTTAGAATTTTAGCAGATGAGTTGTTGTCCTTTAGCGTCTCGAGCCAAGCGAATTGGTAAGAAACCAACTTCTCCCTTGTTTTCACCGGCGTTTTCAGCAATGACACGGAGCTGAAATTTCAGAAAACACGTTATTAAAACAGCTCACGGAGGTTAGATACCTCATAAGTTCCTGGTGGAAGTTTTGAACATCTGACATTCCACTTTTTGTTTTCTCTTAAACTATCACCCATAGTTAGTCCAGATTTTTTGTAGAAACAATCCATTTTGTCAGTGCAGACCGCAATTGAGAGACCCTCAGTAGCATAATATTCATAGAAACAGAAATAAACTTCTTCCAAAAGTGGAACGTTCAATGCTTCGGACACCAATGTGTAACTGCTGATATGAGAATCAAAGAATGGTGCTACCAAAAACTTTTGAGCTGAAATAATCGACAGTAATACACCAAGACAAAAACCAGTTTGACTTTGATACCTGTTCCTGGTGGCAAGTTGATTCCCGTAAGAGGATTTGCCACTCGTCCTGATGTTCCAATTTCCCAACGGTTATTACCGGATGATCTCCAGAACTTGCAACTCAAATCAGATGGATTACAAGACAACGCCAAGCAACTTTCGAAGAGTGATGGGACAGATGATAATGATTCAGCTGACGTCAGAGGGGCTTGTGGTGCAGGTTGCGCTGCTGCTGGTTGGGGGACCGCTGAGATCACTGATTGGATATCGGCAGCTGGTTTTGGTTGTTGCTCCACTACACTGTTACTTTGAAGTGATCTCTGCAGATTGGCAATTGCAATTCGTTGTTCATCAAGGTTAGCAGGGAAGCTTGCATCAATTGCTTCAAGACCAGGAATTCCTTCGATTCCCTTAAAGTCACGTTTGTTGAGATATAAAACGTTTTTTAGAATGATGTCACCTTCAATGATCCAACCGACTCAGCAAAACTTCGCTTATCGTTATCATTAGCTCTAGATGGTGGATTTGAAATCAGTGTTGGATGACTATCCAAAGACTCTCCGTTGCACTTGAGTGATCCCTCTATCACAATGTCTTGAATGAACAGAGCTCCTCCTTCCTTGGCAATGAAATTATTTCCAGAGAACACAATCTGAATTCAAAAAAAATAATGTAAAACTTTAGAATTAAGTTACCTGTGTTGGGAGGTTAGGGTCGTTTGGAGTTGGAATATCTGCAGACATAGGTACACCATTTCTGATCTCAAACTCATTGCAATTGATGAGTGGAAACTTTTCTTCGTTAGAATTCCGGGCACAAACCTGTCAAGAATGAAACATCTTAACATTATTATATTTACTTCTTATTTTTAATTACCTGCAATTTTGGTTGTTCACTTGTTGGTCCCACTTTACTTCTCCATGCAGTGGCTGTCACTTTCAGCCCAGATGCCAGACAAGGCAAAGCATCGGAAATGAGTTGTCCACTCTCCCATCCATTTCTAGCCGGAGATGTCAGAGATCCAGCAGACTGGCCTAGAAAAACAATTGTGAGAAATGGAGTCGAAGATATTTGAGTACCTGGGAGATTTTGGACATCTAATGTAGGTAGAAAAGCAGCTGCTTGTGGTGATTCTGTTAAAGTGGTCCAATCAAGCTCCTCTTCTTGAGTGTTGGACCAACGACACTTATCAGCAAAAGAAGCACAATTCAAAGATGACACTGAGCGGATCTTAAAGAAATTTTTGATGAGTACTGAAAAAATATAAAAAATTTCAGCAAACCTCATCTTGCTGCATTGCAAACCTTGGTTGCACAGGGTTTTGATTAACAACAGCCGCAGCACTACCAGCAGCCGCGGGACCTCTTTGAGGTTCAGCTCTAAATGGTCCAACCCTCGGAAATCCTCCAAAGTTGTTAAAAGGAACCTGCGGGGCATAGTATCCACCATATCCCGGACTATAACCAAAGAAAGGGTTTGGTAGACAAGAATGAGCTAAAAGAAAGTGATCAACTAATCAGAAACTAGAAGATAGATAAACTCACAAAAGTGTATAAACGACCAGACAAACGTCAGTCGCAGCAGTAGCACCATAGTAGAATACCTTTTTGTGTTAATCAAAACGTATCGACAACACGAATAAATGAAATATGAAGTTCGGGCGGGCAGCTAGTATAATGTCATAAGAGGGGAGGCGCAAGCACAGTAATCCTCTCTACCTGATGTTACCACATTCTCGTTCTCTTTTCTCTCCTTTTTGCGATCCCTGATGGCGACGACGGCGCGGCTTTAGTTGCTCTACATTTTTTATCTCTTTTTCTTTTTCCGCCCAAAAACAGTATCGGGGGGTGGGGAAGTCTATTGAAAGAGAAAACTGTAAGTGAGGTGAGTAATAGGGCAAAGAAAACTGGTATGATGCCGTGGCAACATCATCAGGTAGGATTAGAAAGTTGATGGTTTTTTATATCTTCTGACTCATTGAATTTAAATTTGTCGAACAGAGAATCTTAGTTACGTAACAGACTAAAGCTTCTTTGTGCGATTCTTTTCATTTTTTTCACAAATAGGGATGACAAATTTTCAAGCATGAAGTAAAAAATAAGAGATTTCAATAGTGATACTCACTACTTCTGTACTTCATAACGGATTTCAAAATATGCAATCGGGCTTTTTCAGATACTTTCTCTCGTCTCAAATTTCAATTTTCATAACTTCTCGCAACCTCCAGCATAGTTTTTATTAGCCACTAATATATTTATTTGCCGAATCGGATAACAACTACCTAAATCTCATATCTACTCATTTTCCGCCAGACCATACCGGTTCGCAGTCTCTCTCCCCCGCGAGAAATGGATTAAAGTGCTCATTTGGCTATCGTGAAACTTGTTTTTCGAAACATGGCTCTACAATCCTCTGCACTATTGTTGGCTAGGCGGCACAAAAAAACCAGATCTAGAGTTGAATGAAACATTTTTGATCGTAATCTTTATTGTATGTGTTATACACCACCGCGTATCATTAAGCCGGACAAGCAACATGATAGATGTCGCAAAAAATGGAAAAAAACGTTGTATATATGCCTATGTACATTTATGAGTATTCGAAAAAAGAAGATGTGTTATTTGAACTATCCGGTAGATTTCTAGACTCTCATAGAGTCATCTGAAATACCAAACATGACGTTTCAGAATTTTAAAAATCAAAAATAACTCACCACAAATAAAACATTCAAACTGATGAATCATTAGCAGGCGAATGATGATCATCTGATGAAGAACAACTTCTTGCTCCTTCTGCTTCCAAATCAATGTTGACGATCCGAATTTCAATTCCAGCTGGCATTCGAGATGACGGTTCCTTTTTAAATCGTCGCATTGTTTGGCGCGTCGTGGACCATACTTTTTTGGCCACAGTGGGCTCAGTCTCAAAATTTAGGCTCTAATTGTTTAAAACTGCTTTGGCTAGAAATCAAAAACGTGTATCGCAAAAATCAATGTCACAACAAGGATATGGTCACACAAGCTATTTGAAACGACGCAGCTCAAGCAATACGACGAGTTGATGCTAAATCAAAAGAAATTAATCTGAAATTAAGAAAATAAATCAGCTACAACGTGTATGAAATCATAACTTTGAAAATGTATAACTTAAGCTTTGAATAATCATAAAATAAATCAAAAAATTACAAAACTACAACATTTAAAAGTTACCTGATCCTCTGTTCCAACCAAACAGAATGCCACCACCACAACCACTGTTACAATTGAGACCAATGCCTGAAAACAAATTTTAAACAATAGATAAAACAAGATAACTTACCAAATATAACCCACTTCCATAACTGTTAATATCATAAATAGCTATACATAACCCAAAAGTGAAACAGCATGAACTGACGCAAAAAATGAAGACGAGCGGATTCGGCCGAACTTTCCGCCAAACACTCGCTGGACACATTTCTGATCGCTAGTTTCCTTTCATCAGTCGACCAATTTAGTCAGTTAGCGGTGCTCTTCTTGTCTCTGCAGTGCAAAAATTGCGTGAACAACAAGAGGGGTAAAATGTGCGAAGAGCACACGCGGCGTGTCATCGGCGTGAAGAAAACCATTTTATGAGGTCCATTCAAGTTTTTGAGAAATGGCATCAATTATTGGAGGGCAGTTTCCATTATTTTATACATTGTTTTAAGGAAGAAAAGAGAAAGAAACAGAAAAAAAGAAGTGAAATGGAAGCAAGAAGATAAGTGGTTCAAGGAACTAAAAATCAGCGGGAGAAAATGTTCTAGTCTGCGTTTTGTCTTTTCTTGATCTACGGAATAGTGTAATTATTGGATAATTAAATGAAAAGTACTAACTCAGTTCTAAAAATAACGTTTATAATTATTGAAAAGTGAGAGAAATACTCAAAAGGAAGGATTCTAATAACTCATTACAATGCCATTAATGAAAATTGAGCTTTCTTACGTTTTGGTCAAATTTCACATCATACGCAAGTCACACTTCTTCAGAGTCAACTTGACTAAATCGATTCTCAGAAAAATGGTGAATAAAAACAACACATATCCGTGGTTGGTTTTGTGCACTGTTGCGAACAAAATTAGATTGTCTTGGTGTGTTATTTGGGCACTGACAGAAACCACCAACTAAAAGAACTAAAAAGTGGTAGAGCATTTTTCTCACTCGAGCTTCTGTGATACTTTTGGATCACTTTCAGAATAGTTGAGTACGGAATTTATGAATTTTTAATCTGAAATCGAGAAATGTCATGATTCTTGATGTTCAATCTATCATTTTCTTACTTTTACACGGAATTTTACAGATATGAAAAAAACGGAGCGTTCTCATCCAGAAAATAAGGATTAACTAAAATTGCAAGACGAAGAAGCAAAAAAACAACAATGCTCAAATAATCCACTTGTGTCCTAATTGTTTTGTTTGAGCTGATGTGAGCTGTCGAGAATTCAGAAGTATGGGCGAGAAGATGTGCGCGGCAAGTAATTATTCACATTTTGAGCGTAGGCATTTTGAAATGAAAAGTTTGACATGTGTTCTAGGCAAAATGCAGTTAGCTGAGGAAAGAAATCGTAATCTGGGAAAAATGAAAGCATTTTTGGAAGTTCCGCAACAGAAATGACATTAAATGTCACATGTGTCATCTGGATTAAAAACTTCCTAATCTCATAGTTTTAAATAAAACACGCTTACATTGTGCTATTATTTTTCATTCGGAAAATGTTACGGCGTGTTGTGAGCAACTTGGAGAAAATAGACCAAAAGTGTCCATCAAGCCTTCCGTCGATTGTTTTGATTATTGCCTCTTGAAAGAGTGAGAGTTTCTGCTCTCTCTTTTTGGAAACACATATTTCTGGTGATTTTATGTATTTTATAAGTGAATAAAAATAATTTGAAATTATAAAAACATTGAAAATGAGATAATAGTTATGACAGATAAAATTTGTGAAGATGATGCGGAATTATGATGCCACGGATCCTCCCAGGGGTATTTTGGAGGTTTGCGTGGTTCATCATGCCGTCCAATTTGGTCGATTTTGCAGCAATTTAGACCACAGCAGTACTCTTGATATCGTTGACATCTGGAATTGATGAAAAAATATGTTTAGAAACTAATGCAGACTTTTTTTATCTGAGAAACGGCCCGTGAGGGCTGCAACAAAGTTAGATTTTTTTTCAAAACCAACTATCGAATAACTCATAAGTCACGCCATGAGTTAAATAAGGCTTCACATTTGTGTTCATCCCAGTTGTCTTTTATTTTTTGCACAGTATTTTCAAAAGGATTTCTGTTATTATTCTTCATTTGGTGTTCTGAACTGGATGCCATAAAAACTTGGCAAAACATCTTTTCTTATCATCACTATCATCGTTCCCGTGATTTCTTGCATATCTCCCTCTTTTGTTCATTTTCTATTATTCTTTCTTGAATACGCAATAAAAACATACTGATAAATGATATCAAATATCGGCATGTTGTCCTCCTCGTAGAAAAGATGTTGTCGTTCGGTCTCATTCATACGATACGCGCACGTATCCCGCGTGGGGAGGTAATAATAGTTGTCCTGTAATTTCTTATTATATCATTCCATGATTTTCAAGGTCAAACAAACCAAATAATAATAACGGTCACCAAGCCAATAGTCTCGACGAGTCAGATAGATATGTGAACGGTCATTGTACATTTTGATTTTGAAAATGTTGAATCCGTCAAGAATGGTCAGCATGAAAATCCGATACACTTCATCGTTAATCTTGGGGTCGCCATCGGTAGCATAACCACCGTTCAAACTTCTGAAAAGTAATAAAAAATAAAAACTTCAATTCGTTTTTGCATTTTTCCAATAAAATCTCACCTTGTTCTTTGGAAAAAGTAGCTGATTGGTCGTTCCTCTTCTTCATCCTGGTTTTCCAAGTTTCGTTGAAGGTTTACAGGCACAAATACAGCCAAAAATGTACATAAAGTAAGAATCAGCATTGAGAAGCAACCATCAGTATAGTTGTCGACTGCTTGAGCAAACAACAATAGATCGATTTGCGTTGTTGCCGGCGACCCGATGTGTACCTATGCATGCGACCTCAGGTGACTCATTCAAAACAAGAAATTGAAGAAGCGGAGGTGTCTAACAAAGATGGCTCCATAATATTGTAACCGGAAATGAGTATTCATTTGGTTATCGTTTATGAATCATCATTGATATTATGATTATCATCATCAAAAAGCAGTACAACCATGAAAACAGAATGCTCATGAAGCGTGTAGATAACTAAAATCCTGCAGTTTCTTTAAATCTAAACAGACTTTTCAGATACCGTGAAGGGCATTCCATGGAATACCCATAATAATTCTCTGGCATAGCAAAAGCACTTCAATTTGGGAACGACACCCTCTTATTCAGGATCATCTTTCACATCTACCTGCCACACCCGCAAAACTTCTTATCCGCGCTTGTAAGCAACATTTTCTCTTTCTTCTACGATTTTTTCATCGGAATTCTTTTGTAGGAACATTCTTCCGATTGGAAACATCTCAAAAAACTTTCGATTATGATACGTTGATGACAGACAACAAAAAGAGAGATTGAAGAGATGCAGACTTGTGATAATTCCTACTTATCTTTCTCTTGTATTCTTTCTCTTCCCGAGAAAAGGAGACGCATCCGTAAAAGAGGTTAATCGACTACACGTCCTCAACACATCCTTCTCGTTTCTCATTTTCCCGTCAGAGTACCCCTCCCATCACGACCCATATTATCACTCTAACCCATCTACAGCATTTTTGATGATTTCGTTGTTACCCACTTTCGTTTCTTTTTACTTTCTAATTTCATTGGTTCACTATGCAACAGGTTAGTGTTTTCTGTGTTTGTCTATCGACTTCTAAACATCTATCATTCAGCACAAGCTCCAACATGTCCGAATGGCCAGTTGCCTGAATTAGACTCTTCGTTGAGACCAAAACAATGCTTGCCAGGTAGACTTATTTTGTGCTGTCCAAACAGCATTGATCAAGTGATTCAGGAACATCGGAGAGCTTGATGTGTGGTGCCAACCATAACTGTTTCTTCACTGGACTCAACTATATGTGCTGCCCTTCCAACGAACCATCTATTGATAACCAACCAAGCTGTCCATATCCAAAACTGACCGTTTTGGATCCTCATGGGCTACCACTGAAATGCAGTCAAATTGCAAGAAGCTGCCCAGGGGTCATTATTTTGATTTTTAAACGGATAATAGAACAATTTATTTTTAGGAGAACATGTACTGCGCTGATGTCGGACTTGGATACATTTGTTGTGAAGATCCATCATTCCAACGTAAACATCCAGAAGTTCCATCACCACCAACTCAACAACCGAAGAAGAAGTATCGCGTAAAGACCACAACACCACTTCCAGAAGAAACACTGGAATGTCCAGCAGATTCTATTGGCCTTTTGAATAGTAATGGAACACGAGTAATCTGCAATTCGAGAAATCCATGTCCAGGAGTGAGTTAGGAGAAAAAGGAAAATACAACTGAAATTTTTTAAATTTAGACCGAAACGTTCTGTTTTGGAGAGTACAAACGTTCAATTTGCTGCCAGAAATATCTCTATGCATCTGATATTCTTGATGAACCAACCACAGAGAAGCCAAAAAGAGGACTCCAAAGCATCAATATGGCAATGAGACATCCATTGCCAGGAAAAATGCACGATGGACAGTATCTGAAGCCAACCACCACAACTACTACTACCACCCCAGCTCCCACAACAACTACAACCCAACCAGCACCAATTGTTGATCACGAATTCCCACAGATTGCCATTAACAGCGTTGGAGTCAGAAGGTGAGCTCTTTCAACTGAAATTTAGTTATGTTGTTCATGGGAAACATATTGTTTTAGAAAAGGACCCGCTACCGTCAATCATTTGAAATCTGCTGAGGTCGGAGGAAACGCTATGGTCACTCGTACTTGGATTCCAAGACAATCATTCACGTTCCCGACTCCACCAACAACCACCACTGTCATGCCAACTACTAGACCAGTCCCATTAGTAGGCACTTTCATTTCTAAGAAATGTGTACTTTTACTTTAAAATTCAGGCAGTGGCACGTAGAAGTCGTCTGAATGGTGTTCCAAACTTTGCCGGAAGCGCCGATTTCAAACCAGCTACTTTGAATCTTGAGAGAAATCAACAGAATGATCCGGTAATTTAACAAGCAGTGCTTTTCCGGTTTCTAAAGCTAACATCTTTCTCAGAATCGCCAAGCATTGGCCCAAAAGTTGCTATCTTATCAAATCAGAAACGGATGGCCATACGACGAGCGATTCTACAGACCAGGTTGAATTTTTTCTATGGATACATTGTGTAGTCAAGTATGAAGTTTTTTCAGATGTCGATGTGTACACTGAAGAACAAAAATCAGAAATTGCTCGCATGCGATTCCTTCCTCAATGATTTCAACAATGTTATCTCGACATGTTTCTAAATTTTAATAATATTAATAATACTCACAATCACGTGTTCCATTTCAATAAATACCTCAGTTTTTGTTTTCCGTTTCTTTCCATCATGAGTTTCTGGTTTTATTCAAATAAGATTGCATCAAGATAGAAATCTCGTATGTTTGCTTTCGAAAACATCATAATTTCATTTCTGACAAATGTTTCAAATGTTTGAATATTTTCACAGTAGAATTCATGTTAGAAAAGCCAAAAATAGCATTGATTTCCGGTTGAGTCATTGTTAAAAGTGAGGAATTTTACATGAGAGGACGATGGCCGTCCCGGAGTGGCCGAAGTTTCACTGTGGCAGAGTTTCCTGCCAGGTAAGAATATCTCTGCACACAAAACTGTTTCCGTTGTGCTCCACGTATTGATTTTCATTCTAACTTGCTCTTGAAGACGTTTTATATCTCACTTCAGAATTTTTAGAGAAAAGAAGTAATAAAAAATATTTTTCTATTATTGACAAGATACGAGATTTAATTAGGAAATCTCTTCCCTGCCTTCTCGTTTTGTTGTCTCATTGCGTAGACGTTGTTCCACATTAGAATATTCATCATGTAGCCGGAGGGTCCCTTATTGATTTGGTGCGTCTCTTCTCTCGCAGTGCGTGTGTGCCTATTACGCTCTATCCGCCTCAGCCTCTTTTGCCTACGCTTCCATTTGGAAGCAGTCATCAGTGAGCCTTACTCGCTATTTATTCTAACTCACGTCATTTAGAATATTTCAACGGCTTTTACGACTTCACAGCTTTTTTTATTTCAGGAAACAAACCAAACAATAATATTCAAATAAAATGGGAGCTCAGGGAAGTCGAGTGGATTTTAAGCAAGCTGTTTTGGATTTGACCTCTAAACCGGGAAAAGTAAGTCAACAAATAAATATAACTAATTTTGTCTAAGAACGAGCAACAATTTTTGCAAAAACATCCACATAGGAAAACGCATTTATTTCTGACTTAAAAAAACAATTTCAGGACGATGAACAATTCTGGGATCAAGCTTGGTGGCCAGATTCAGTCAACGATATCTTTGCCATGATTCCAGGAGAAGACATTCGCAAACTGAGAGATGAATCTCCGAAAAACTTGGCCACCCTGGTTTACAAAGCAGTTGAGAAAATCCAGTTCTCGAGAAACCATCCCGGCAACATTGATCAAAAGAAGGTTCGCTTACAACTTTTTTATCCACTCAATACTATGTTTTCAGACTATTAATGCTATCCGACTGCTGACCAGGATGATTCCGTACATGTTGGAGGATGCTGAGTGGAGAGGCTACTTCTGGTCTCCGATTCCCCATGGCGACGCTACGAAACCACTGGCAGCGGTGCTTCTCGAGACACTCTCTGACCTACTTTTCTGCCCGGAGTTCACCATTACTCATGCAAACGGACAGGTGAGCGAAGGTAGATATACAGCAACCTAACTGTTGAGTTTTACAGAAAGTGAATGACCTCTCAACGATTGATTCATGCGAATACATTTGGGAAGCAGGAGTTGGATCTGGAAACAAACCTCCGATGGTTGCTCAGCACTATCAGAACCGTTCGGAAATTCTTAAGCTCCTGCTCACTTGCTTCTCAGAAGTCATCTATGCTCCAGTTTCTGGTTAGTTAGTATTATTGTATTGAGTATTGAATAAGACTATCCCAGATGAGAACCGTCTTCGATGGATCTGCCACTTCACTGCTGTCACCAACCCCCATGTTCTTCCAATTTTCACTTCACTTCTCAATATTGTATGTGCTTATGATCCAGTTAGATACGGACTCCCTTACAACTACCTGCTCTACAACGACTCACGAGAGCCGCTGGTCGAGATTGCCCTCCAAGTTTTGATTGTATGCCTTGATAAGGAAAGTCAACCAAAATCAGATGACTCTGGATATCAAGATAACTATTTCATCAACTACTTGAGCAGAATTCACAGGGAGGAAGACTTTGACTTCATGTTGAAAGGCATCACCCGTCTCTTGAGCAACCCCATTCACTCATCATCGTCCTATTTGCCAAATTCCACAAAGCGAGTGAATTTCCATCAAGAGTTGTTGGTGCTTCTCTGGAAATGTTGCGAGTTCAATCAAGTACGTTTTTTTCAAATCGTGTCATGATTAAGCCAATACTCTTTCAGAAATTCATGTTCTACGTTCTCAAGACTTCTGACGTTCTCGACATTCTGGTTCCAATTCTCTATCACATTTCGGATGCTAGAAATGACTCTGGTAAACAAAAGCAGTTAGTGTTGACGACTAATAAACATTTCTTTCAGCGAGAGTCGGCCTTATCCACATGGGAGTTTTCATTATCCTGCTGCTCAGTGGGGAACGCAATTTTGGAGTTCGTCTCAACAAACCCTACACGGCGAAGGCTAATATCAATGTGCAGGCATTCACAGGGACTCATGCTGATTTGTTGATTTTGGTAAGCACTATTCAGACCGTCAAGTGGACTGAAATAGACTGACCGGATTGGTCTACCAGCACAGAGTTTTTTTTAAACGAGCGCATATCAAAGTTTGATGAAATTAGTGGGATAAAACCTGCTTTGAAACATCAAAAAGGGTATTTAAACAAGACTTGTATCAGATTAATGAAAAAGTGTGCTACGATATCGTGTCAGTTAGCTCTTATTTCATGCGAATTATCACATCTGTGTTTTCAGGTTTTCCACAAACTCATCACCACTGGAAACTACAGACTGCAATCCCTCTTCGACTGCTTTTTGACGATCATGGTCAATGGTAAGCACTTGAGTCAAGACTATGAAATAACACCACCACACTCTTCGAAATTACACTTGAGATTTTCAGTGTCACCATATATGAAATCGCTATCAATGGTGGCGGCAAACAAACTCGTACATCTTGTCGAAGCATTCTCGACCCCGTGGTTCCTTTTCTCTTCACCGACCAATCCTCAACTTGTTTTCTCGCTCCTTGAAGTGTTCAACAATGTCATTCAATACCAATTTGATGGTTTGTTCATGAAATAAGAACTTCAAGAATTTCAATTTTGAAATTATAGGTAACTCTAACTTGATCTACACCATCATCCGAAAGAGAAACGTTTTCTACCAACTCTCCAATCTTTCAACTGATGCTGCATCTATTGCTAAGACTCTTTCGGGAAGGAAAAATAAATGTAAGACAATTCTTGATTTTCTTCTTTTAATATTAATTATTCCAGCTGCCAATAGGGATGAAATGGTTGATCAGTTGAAGAGTCCAACTACAGCAACACCCCCTGAGTTCCCAGCAGCTGGAGCCGGACCAGGAACCGCATCACCGGCAGCAGGACGTACGTTGTAATATCCGTAAAAATCTTAATTGAAATATTTTTTCAGCAAGCACTACGGCAGGACTTGCTGCTACTCCTGCACTTGCAACAATGACTGGAAACGTAGGAAGTTGGGAAGAAAAACCGACTGCACCGGAAGGTAAGGAAGAAGGATCAATGAAAGTAGTAAAGTTTTAATTTCAGTCCCGGAGGAGTGGATTGCAACTCAAGAATGGGCTGAGGCATGGAAGTCAAAACTGCCATTGCAAACTATCATGCGGCTGCTTCAAGTTTTGGTTCCGCAGGTGGAGAAGATCTGCATTGACAAGTAAGTTTATTGTTGAAACGTATAATGAAATGGAAAAATGTAGTAACTCTTGAATACAACGTGAAACTTATTTTCCATTCCAATCAATTAGATTTTGGTTGTCACCCATGAAATTGAACTTCAAAATTGCAACTGAATGAGTCTTCTTTTCAGAGGCCTCACCGATGAAAGCGAGATTCTGAAATTCTTGCAACATGGAACCCTCGTCGGACTTCTCCCAGTGCCACACCCAATTGTGATCCGTAGATATCAAACCAACGTTGGCACCAACCACTGGTTCCGCATTTACATGTGGGGTGTGATTTATCTCAGGTTTGTAGAACATTTTCTTGATTTCAAACGCAGTTTCAAATATTTCGCAATATTTCTAAACCTATTACAGAAACACCCAACCACCAATTTGGTATGACACAGATGTGAAACTTTTCGAGATTCAACGAGCGTGAACAATCTAGAACATATGTCATTTTGTGAATATCGCATGTGCAATATCCTGCATTCGCATATCTTCTTTTACTTCAAATGTTGTGCATGCGAAGTTTCCCTTTTTCTCCTCTTTTTTCTCATCCCTAGTTTCTCCCCCCAACCCATCAAAAAAGCGTTCCAGCTTCGTACATCTGTGTTCATGTAAATTGATTCTCTTCTTCTCCCAATTCTTCTCTTTTGACGTATGTATTTCTCACCGACATATACAAAGTGTTGTATCTCCAAATTATTGTTTCTCATAGAAAACATTAATAAATTTTTATTTTTATCTATTTCTAAGTTCACCCAGAAAAAGTAACCTATATAGTTGATCTTGTGTAACAGACTTTGTAGGAAGGAAAATAAATCCAGCAAAAAAAAGTACGTTGCCCTATTGTTCACAAGTGAAAATTCGATTTGCTTCTTTACAAAAAAGTTGAACAACGCAAGGGAAATGACGCATTGAAACTAGCCGTGAGTCTAAATTCAGTTTTTAGTCGCGGTTTTGAATAGTATTGTCTGAAAAGTCAGAAATTTGTTTCCTTCGAACAGTGACATGTTTTTTGTAGTAGTTTGTGTGATTCATGTTCAAACTTTTAATTTATCATCAGTTCATCACATCTGATTAAAAATGACTCATCTAAAATCACAGTGATTGAATTTTTCAAACCTTTCTAAAATCTCAAAGTTCAACCTATCACTTTTCACTCATTCTTCTCAGGTTTCTAAGACTTTTTAGTTTTTTTAATCACCCGATAGTTCAAGTTCTCTTGTTTTAACATTCTTTTGTTCGTTGAAACGTCTAAATTTTGATTTCCAATGCCAATGCTGTCAGGGTCACCAATCAAGTAAAAAACGGTCTCATGTCTTCATTTCATCGCTTACTTGGATCGTCTCTTTCTCATTTCTCTCGCACTACCATCAGTACTTGATGACAACGGTCAATTACTTACTCGAACTTGTGGGAGATATCAAGTGTATGATTGATAAATTGTGCCCCAGACGAGTATAGTGAGGAAAACCGAAAAGACTAACGGGAGAGAGTGGGAAAGCGGAGGGAAGGAAGAAAAGAGAACGACCCGGGAGTGGGAGGATGACAAAGAGACGGTTCATGCGAGTGACGAGAACCTCGTATATCATACAAAACGTACGGAGTGCGCAGACAATTGGCAAACTGACCCCGCCCCTTCACCCTACCCCCGCGACTATTTGGCACATACATAGCGCGCGCAACGGGAAGACAGAGAAAACGAAGAAGAAAGAAGAAAGAAGGAGGAGGCGCACCAACCGCCCTGTGCCGTTCATAACCTTTTCGAGACGTGTCAGCTTTTTTTGACATCTTCATTTATCTATCTCAATCGGGGGACCACTAGTGTCAACTCCTCGTCTTCTTATACTTATTCCCTCGTTTTTCCGTGTCTGTTAATATTCATAACCTTCTGCAGAATCTTCCATGAGTTACAATCATCTCTTCAAGGTGAGTATTTTCAGATCTCACTTTAGAGTGTAGACATTCTAGACATTCTATACAGTTTAAGATCGCCTTACTCTCCGAAATTTACGATTTCACGCCTCATAGTTTGTTTTGTACGTACATTCATTCATACAAAATGATGATTGTGGTAGAATAGTTGTATCGGTTGTACGAGGGGTCCTTTACAACCCGCATAACTGATTTAGCACGTAAACAATGCGGGTAATTTATGGACGCGGCGGAGTAGAAGTATGAACAAATTATGTTGGAGAAGGGAACCAAGTTGTCCCAAGGGGAATAAGTCTGGATGACCATTTCTCTTATTCTGGGTAGTTCTACCTTTTTGTAAACACTACTTGCCCTTGATGTTAGCAAAAAGTACTGAAGTTCTCAGAAAAAAGTTGATTGGATACCATAAATTATGATTTATTCATGAGTGTTCCCATTCAAACCGTTACATGGCATTACAAAAAAGTACAAAACCCAGCATATACCAGCGCGTACAAATCTATAATTAGAATTGGTGAAATGAACAAACGCATACTGACACGTCATACCAGCTAATCGGATACCACCTATACAAAAGTATCAATCAGTTTCATTACAGATCGTTGTGGTTGGAGATCACAATTGCGGAAAATCATGCATCTTGTTAAGGTTTGCCGAAAACAACTTTCGAATGGATCACATCAGTACATTAGGAGTTGATTTTAAATTGAAGACAATCAAGTTGGGAAGGGATAAGGTAAGAGAGAAACGAAGGTCTTTTTTCAGAACCTTTGTCCTTTCTCAATATTTACTTTACTTTTCATGTTTACCTAGGATTTCCGCTCCTGTATTACTCCCGTGTATCGTTATTTCCTTTGCTTGTCAAAGATCGATTCAAATGTTGAGTGTGAAATACCTTTTCGATGGGCATCTTCCTTATCACAAAAAATTTCATGAACACCCGTACACCCACACAAACAAGTTTATTATTAGTTGAGTGATGATTCATTAGACAAGAGCCTACCTTCACTGATAGCAATCTTTCTGGTCAACAATTGCATTATGGCTACTGATTGCAGATACGATTAGAACTATGGGACACCGCTGGAATGGAAAGATACAGGACGATATACAACTCATATTATCACTCTGCTCATGGTGTCATGTGTGTCTACGATATGACAAATGAAAAATCATTTGAAAATTTGGAAAAATATTGGCTGAAAGAGATCAAACAGCACGCTCCAGCAAATGCCGTTCTGATGCTAGTGGGGAACAAAGCAGATTTGGATCAAGAACGGAAGGTGAGCAGATTATTACTAGCTGTCAACTATTTGTTCCCAACCTTCACAATAGATTGACGGTCATAAATTCACATTGGCCATCTGTGGGCTTTAGGGGTGAATTGAACGTCTGGAGGGAACCATAAGACACGTGTTGCCTTTTTTGAAGTGGGGAAGAAGACATTAGTATGCGATGCGCAGGTGCAACAAGTACCATTCCTTTTCCCCACTTCTTCAGCTATCCTATTAGCCCGA
Source organism: Caenorhabditis latens (assembly GCA_002259235.3). Classification (NCBI taxonomy): domain Eukaryota; kingdom Metazoa; phylum Nematoda; class Chromadorea; order Rhabditida; family Rhabditidae; genus Caenorhabditis; species Caenorhabditis latens. The sequence goes on along the minus strand of CM056097.1, from coordinate 12,113,610 downwards.
ATTAAACAGAGGTCAACCTCTCAGGGACTTTCTTTTACTACCATCATCTTTCTTCTACCTCCTTCAACAAACCATCTATGTACATACACATAAATGTACGTATAGTAGTGATGTTGTATCAGAGTAAACATGGTTCAGCATTGTACAGTAACACAGCTTTTGGTTATTTAGTCCGCCCTTTGAAGATGGTTGGAAAAGGTCCCGAAGGTATTCTAAACATGAGAAAATAACAATAATAAAAGCTTATGAGAGCTCAAATAAAAACAATGCCACTTTTTTTGTCTGAAATGTGAAGTTATAAAAGACAATCTGAAAACCAAATCTTGTTGCTTTTTTTTTTGGTTTTCTATGCTTCCTACGCAAATAGAACCGCCAATCTGTCGGACCTAATCTATCAATTTTATGACTCTGCGCAGCTACTCGCACGCTTCGAGAATACGACGGAAAGCAGTTGTGCTTACTGAATCTGCCGGCTTTTTTTGTTTCGTGCAACCAATTAGGAGGCTTGTTCATTTCTGGCCCGACCGCCATCCATCTTTTTCCAGTGTCCGACACCACAATAGGGAGCCGAAAGCGGGGAGCTCTTTTTGTTTTTCAAGCCTCCCAGAGAGCTTTGTGCACTTTTCGTTTCTTTTGTTTTATTCCCAGTTCTGGATGGGGAGGGATTGGAACATCAAACAGATTCCCAAGCACTCTTGAATGTGAATATTACAATAAAAATTGTTCATAAGTTGTTACGACAAATCGGAATGTGCAAAAGCAATGTTACACACATTTTATATATTGACTGACGAATTGTGTTGGAGGATAGATGTGTCCAAACAACTTGATTGAGTTACATTCTAACACTAAAGCATCGCCGAGAAGAAAACGGCAAGAATGAATAAGGTGGGGCTGTGAAAACAAACTTAATCGCAACTATTATGTATTGTAATTATCGGATTTATGCATTACATACACTAATGGATGCGGCCTGCAGCGGGAATTGTGATGACAGTAATGGAAAACATAGTTACGGATTTCAGGTTGACTTCGATCGCGCTGAAAAACTGGCTTCGCGACTTGGTGTATCTCTCTACGAAGTATCTGCAAAAACTGGTGAGACAAACATTTTAAAAGAACTGAGACCTTGATGAGTGACTTTGTAACGTTAGAATTTATTTTCTGATTCTCAATATTTAGGATGAGAATTGTTCAGATTCCCACCAGACACAGCAAACGAAAACTAACAAAGTTCTTGTATTCTATGAAGAAAATAATCACATTATTGTTGAAATTCTGTTCATTCATCATTTCTGGAAACCCATTCATCAATGTTTGTGAAATTTCAGGCATCAACTGCGAAGAAGCCTTCCACACCCTGACAGCTGCAATGCGAGAACGACTAACAGCTAGCAGTATGAACTCGGACGAGTCGGATGACAACGAGGTTTGTTGGATGAGACAATATCCGGTCTCCAATTTATATGCTAATATCTATCCCAATAATAAAACGTTTTTTTTTAGGAATTCTCTTCTGCTTTCCATGTTGATGGAGTCATCAAAAGCGACAAGGGGAAGTTCACATCATGTTGTGCAAGTGCGCCGGAGCCCGCGTTCGTTTGATATCTTATCAGAAACTTACTCTTTTTCAATTGAAAATATGCTTTAATCTTTTTGTGAATCTGCTTGTCAAAACCGTTAATAGGTGCTATATCGTTTTTGTGTTTTACAAACTCCCTGAAATTGTCCCATCATTTTTTCTTCATTTGGTCATTTCCACTTTCATGACGTTTTCAAAACGTCATCACAACCACTACTATGTTTTATATTAAATTCTCGACAATCGGGTATTGCGTGTTCAATATTCATTATGAAGTCTTATTCAAAATTTTATTTCCACAAAAACCACAGAGAAGAAGAGAATAGATTAGATATGAGAGAACATGTTAAATTACGATGACAAAAAATAAAATAATTACCGCGACTAATTACTGGAATGTGTTTTTGTGGGGGAAAAGCTAACATCAGAGTGAATATATATGCAATAAAATGGTGAGGAGAAAATCTCAAAAATATTATGAACATAGGGGCAGACTGGTAGCAAGCAACTATGAAAATCGTATGCGGGACAATTTTTTAAAGAAGCTATATTCGGGTATTTCGTTTTTTTCGGATGCAAAAGAGAGATAGAATAATACATATCAAAAATACATAAAGTAATAAACATATAATTACAATTCTGAGAGCTTATACAGAATCGCTTCCGAGAGAGAAAAAATTTACAATTTTTGAATTGAAATTTGAATGGTTGATCTTAAATCAGAATATTTCCTCAAGCCTGATTCTCGGCTGGTTGACGACGGATCTTGTTGAGAAATCTTTGGTATCCAGATGAGAAAACTTTCATTGACCCCCTACGGAAACGAGCAAGTGATCCAAGACGTCCCCCATCGTTACGGTAGACAAGGGTGAAGTAACGAATGTTGTATTGGTCTTCACGTCCGCCTGGAAAATGTTTTTGAAAATGATCTGCTATAGAGAATTGGATAGTTCAGACAGTTAGGTTTCATGGATCATCTCACTCACAGAAAATGACTTCATTGGTATCGACAGCATCAGCGAACATCTTGTAAAGGCACCTCTCCTCCTCATGCTCAACGGAATCGGTTCCGAGGTTGCGGCAACGCATGCAGACGGACATCTAAAACCATTCATTTTAATGTGAACTATTTTTTGAACTCCTTACGTCAAGACCAGCCCAAACACGCTCGGCCTCTTGCTTGCAGTAGTAGAATTGAGCTTGACGAGCATTGGCGAATTTCGGGGCATTTTTCATGGATTCCATAGTAGTACGATTACGACGGAAGCTCTAGAAAATTAGTCTTGAAAATTATAATTTTCTCATTTTTTACTGTGTTACCATAAGTGCATAGTCTCCATAATCCGCATCGGAAACATTGTTCTCTTGGTTTGGTCTTAGACGTCTGAACCTTTGACGGATTTGCTCTTGTAAGCGGCTCATGAGCGATGGAGTCGGATCTTCAATAGCTGGGATCACAATTTTCAAGCAGTTGCTTCCGTTGCTCTGAAATTAATTTCATACTCATTACTACAAAAACCTGATGATAAATTACCAGCTTGCATTTCTCGAGGCGGAGAAGGTTTGGGTCCCATTCCTCGCGATTATTCTCCATGGCGAACTAAATAATATTGAAATTATTATTTTATGACCAGTGACGTCACAAACCACTGCAAAGTTCTTGTAGTATCTTTTTGGAATCTCTTCCTCAGCGACTACTGGTGGTTCATCTGGCTCTCCACCATCCTTTCCTGGTTTACCTGGTTGATCAGAGACAACACTGTTGTATCCCTCATCATTGGTTTGGAGAGAAACTTTTGAGTTGGGTTTGGCAAGTGGAAGATGGACATTTGGAATTTTTGGTTTCTTCAGCTCATCCATGAGATCTTTGTGGTATGGAATCTAAATATTCAGATATACTTTGCCTAGAACTTGCTATGCTTACAAAAGAGTCCCATACGTTTTCCGAAGAAATCCACTTGTCGTTGATGAGTTCATTCAACGAAGTACGCTCGGAGGCGTTGACGCGAATCATTCCTTTGAAAAGATCCCGAATTTTGAGAGAAGATAAAATCGGAGCTCGAATAACTCCGTTTTGGATATTCTTCACCAAAACACCGCGTGTGTCCGCTCTGAACGGAGAGAACCCGGTTGCCATGACGAAGAGGCAAATTCCCAAGCTCTAAAAATAACTTTGTGAGATTTCTCAAAAACGTCACAAGTATATTAAACAAACCCATATATCGCATTCTGGAGTCAGTTTGTTGAGTTTGCCATGCAATTCTGGGGCGATGAATGGTAAGATGAACAATGGAGTTCTTGCATATGGGACCCACTTCAGGAGGCGGGTGCTCTCAATGTCAGAGATCTTCACCATATTATCTTTGATGAAAATGTTCTTTGTCTATAATGATAGGCGTTCAAGAAGAAATGTCAGAAGTTATTCTTACGTGGAGAGTTCCATGAAAAAATCCCTGAGCATGCAAGTACTCAAGAGCTCTGGTCACTTGAACCAATACAACCTTTATACGGTCCTCACTGTACTTTCCTTTGGTCAAGAGATCAGCTGAAATACCTCTCATATGAACAGTTGGAGCATTTCAAAATTTTCAGTTATTTTTTTCAATGCATTTACGAATCCTCTACATACCATGCACCGTTATTGGACACAACTCCATGACTCTGTAGACTATGTCGCGGAACTTGTCAACCTATAATTCTTGGATTCAAACCGAAAAAAATAGAGTTTTTGTTACCGTGTAAGACTGCAGAAGACATGGATGCTTGATGTTTATAAGCTTGTGAAGATCAGTGCCTTCGTTTTTAGCAGTGAGCATCAGGTCGTTAAATGTCGGGTGATACTCTTTGATTGCAACCTTCAAACTTGATTATATGGTGTGAACTGAGAATCAAATTAGAACATAATGCAGCTGAAAATGAAACGTCACAATTTGCAAATGTGACAGCTGTTGTACTTATAAAACTACTTGAAATGTACTCTATAAAACGCGCAAGTCAAACCACAATCACAGAAATATCAACTGTATCATAACTAACCTGCAAAGTAGTATCCATGATGGTACCAATGTACATTGTACCAAAGCGTCCGGATGCAATGCGATCACTGACGCCGGTGCCATTCATCACTCCATACAAACACGTCACCTTGAGCTCCGCAGGTTTTTTGACAATTTGCTTCGGCTTCTCGTTGAGCTCGTTTGACATACAACGATTGAGAACGCCCATTGGTTTGTCCAACTCCGGATTCGAGAGGAATTTGCATTCCATCTTCATCTGAGTTATCATTTTGTTAGAGTTAGGAAAAGGTTTAGGCGGAAAATAATTTGAGAAGTAAAAGAGCAGAGACTGAAAAGGGAGCAAGACCAAAAATGAGAAAGAAAAAGAATAAATGAGGTAAAAAAGAAAATAAAGAGAGAAATGAGATTGGTCGACAAAGAAATAGATAGGATTTGGTGTTCACAGTTCATGGCAAAAGAATGGAATATACATATTTGGCTCTGCGAGCACAAGAAAGATTTTGATGACTGCCTGCTCATTAAAGAAACCCATTGGGGAGACTTGTTTTTTTTTCTTAAAGGAATAGAGTATACATGGAAGAGAAAAAAAAAACTACTTACCGTAGGGAGAAGAGCAAGATTATCTGAAATGCTTAGTTTTCCAAGTGGTTTTGAACTGTTGGATAAGAAAGATCATCACACAAAACATGATTTTATTTTTGGCTCGGTTTTCAGCGTTTTTGCCTTTGACACGTAATTCGGAACATCCTATGTGTAACACCAAATTACTAATCTTCTAGTTAATCTAATTAGGATCAATGCATTTTCTCGTATAGTGGGAGTAAAAGAGTTTGAAGATAAGATTAAGAAACAAGATTAAGCAAGAAACCGTCTTACTGTAGCTGATGATGCAATTCGGAAGTTATTTATGTGAAAAAATGAAAAAAAAATGAGATCATTAAAAGAGAACACTTGAATTTTTAGCAGCTCTCACACTCCAATTCTATGTAAGACAATTACGAGAAAGTGTAGTCTACGGTAACCTCACTAGAACACATAAAATAAAGAATGAGAAATATAGGGCGGGACCGCATGCTGCCCCGTTTCTTCCGATCATCATTTTTCCTTCAATCTCCGCCCACACTGTGTGTGGAGCATAGTAGAAAGCCCACGTGAGATAATCGACATTTTAGAGAAGAGAACACAAGAAAATGGGAGAGGAACTATCCATGATGTTGAAAAAAGAAAATTGAAACAGACTGGAAATAGAAAAATATGAAATGTGACGAAGAAGAGCCAAAGACTGGAATTCTAGATTATCAAAGTCTGAAATACATTTTATTTGGGAGTGTGAAATCTCCTAGTCTAGAATAATGAAAACCCAAATGCCAACATTCACTCTGCCTGGCTTGGAGAATCGAAGTGAAGTTGGTGAGCTCCAAATGTGGAAATAACGGCTTGTCGAAGCAGCCCGCCACATCCCATTCTCCATCCGAAACTAAGCAACACGTCATTTCATTTTTCTACGATCGAGTCGCTATAGTGAATTTCTCCACTCCGGCCAGACGAAAAAACTTGAAACATGACAGAGCTTACAAAATTAGCTGCACTTGATTCTAGTGGACGCGAATGAATTATTATGGCGACTGGAAGAAGGAGGGGAGACAATATAAATGTTTCTTGCAATAAAACAAAAAGAAAGTCTCAGAGATATAAATTATTCTCATGTTTAAGTATTCTCATGTTGATTTCGCAATCTCCTTGTTTCTAAATTCTCCCGATGGGAACTTTTTCTGGCTCAGATAGGAATGCTATTATCCTCCGCACGTTTCCGGTCATCTCATTCCAGTATATTGCAGAATAAAATCTTATTTCCAGAGTGGCAAGATAATTAAGAGAATTTCCGCCGCGGCGGACTCAAGACAAAAGTGCACCTGACCCAAAATGATTGGGGTATCTGAATAAGAAACTTAGTTGAGAATCAAATAATTCTTGCACTTCTGACAGCCTAAAAAGTACATTCAATTATAAAGAACTCTTATCAGTTGAAGGTGGGAAATCACCGAATTTCGTTGACACAGTTTTTTGATAAGGATAGATGTGGGTGCTGGAGGGTAGAGCTATTTCAAAATATGGGTTAAATCAGTTTGGCATGAAAAAAAAACACAACGTGGAAATTCAAGAGTCTCGAAATAAAACTGATAAAAGTTTGGATTCCTTAACATTACACTGCACACTTCCAAGTGGAGAGTTCCGAACAGTATAACACAGAGCAAATGTCTAACTTTTTCATCCCGAAACGTTGCAACTACTACGCTATCCAAAACTTTGCTATTTTTGTTTCATTTCTCTTCAGACATCCACTTTTCTGGGATTTGTTTGAAATCAGCAAAGTAAGGATTATCTCTGCTTACTTCGATGCCAAAAATTGTTGGTTACATTTGGACACAAGTAATTTTAGCTCATGTTTCAATTTCTTGATCTTTTTTAACTGTTGGTTTCCGTTTTCATTCCACCAAGAAAATGTCACGAAAAAATTTTTTCATTCCACCCAGAAAATGTCACGAAAAATGGAGGAAATGGAAAGAAGTTCTCATAAATTTAATGATATGCGCTTGATTGAATGTGAAAAGAAAACTCTTGAGGTTTCAACGCTCGAGTCGATTATTCGGTGTCTCCGAGACAGGATGGCAAGTGAAATACTGGAGTCACTCCAGGCACATGTGTGAAAAATGAGAGAGGCAGAATCCGAAAAAGTTTGGTGATGGCCCCATGGAAAAAAGTGCATTCTGTGAGCCGATGATAAGCGGAAAGGGTTTTTCGATTAAGACGTGTGCTCAGAAATGTCGATCGGTCAGAGGAGCACGCGCCTCACATCTTGCGGGCGCTCGGCGGCTTTTAAGAAACAGCTAAATGCACTTTTAAGGGGACACTCTCCGTTTCGTCTTCTCAAACCACAAATACTTGCGGCTTATCTCGACAAAACTATGTTTGGAACCGGATGAATATATTCTTCTGACTCATTGATCTCACATCTTCTTTATAAATCTCTCATTTTTCTAGTTTGAAAATGTATTCTGAATCGGACGACAAATTTAGAAAGTGCAGGTATGTGAGTAATATGACATGGGTCAACCCCAAGATAAAAATGATAGTCGAGAGAAATTGAAAGTGCAAAGGAAATTGTGACGGGTCGAGTAGAAAAGAAAAGAGGGAAGAATGACAGATGGAATCATGTCTTGATGATTTTTCCAACTCATTTTCAAAGCAGCGGAACTCTAATTCTTTTTTTCAAGAGAAAGAGAGAAGTCGAAGACCCCAGTTGAGCATCTGGTCCAAATGACCCCCTTTCGAGGAAAAAGGAAAAAAAGAAGAAAAAGAAGAGGAAGAGGAAGAAGCACGCAACAGAATGGATGAAGGATTCGAGGATCGCAAAATTTGAGGTGTCATGGAATGGTAGGAGAAATAATAGAAATGAGTAGGTAGGAAGGCATGACTACTGCTCACGAATTTCACATTAAAAATGATGCATTTATTCTCTTTCTTTTGTGATGGTGTCTAGTCAATTTGGCGCTGAGGGATGCTCGCCCACGAACTCAGCATTTTTCTTCATTCTTCTTCTCTTTTTCCGTGCCGTGGTACGATCAAATAACTTTTCGAATTTTCTTCTCGAAGCTATGTTCGAAGTAAGAGAAAGAGTGAGTGACCAACTACTTGACAGGAAACGTGCATTGATAAAAAACCAAATGAAAAAATGATGAACTGATTAGAAACGAAATTGAAGGGGACTGAGGTTGAAAGACACCGAACACGCCTGCGGGCATTTCTCATTATATGTAACGACTATTGTTAGTTCGAAATGATTTTATTAGATATGAGTAAGTGACGGAAATGAATTCAAAAAAGTTGCAGTGAGGGATAGTGATGGTCAGTGAGGAAAAAAGGGGCAGAAGATAACTCACCTTTGATTGAAGAGCAGTGAGAATGGTAGCCGATTAGAAGATACTGAGATAATCACACGTGTGACCTGCAATCTGTGGTTTCTAAAACGTTTAGAGTTTGAGAGAAAGCAATCAAAAAGTGGAAGAAAAAAGAAAAAAGGAAGGAACGTGTTACACTAGAGAAAAAGAAGAAGAAGAGAAAGAAGAAGAAGACGAAGCGATTCACTAGGAGCACCACACATCGAATGAAAAACGGGGAAGGCATTGATTCTTCATGAGGTTGAAGTTTTGGGTGCAAAACGTGACGGAGTCAATATGGAGGGATGTTTCATTCCAAAATGAGGGGTTTCAGATTCAGAATTGGATTATTTTAAAGAACATGTGAAGACCTAAAAGACTAAAAGGGCTTCGAATTAGTTTCAGTTTTTTTACAATCCAAGGAGGAGCCAAAAAACGGAAAAGAAGAAGACCTAAAATTATAGTGGTTAAAGGATTTGAAACTAATGCGAGGATTGGCAACGAGTCATACATACAACGTGTTGATCAAACTCTCTGATTTCGTATCGTAGTTTCTGCTATGATCCTAGAGGAACATTTCACAAAAGTGCAAATTAACATCATTTCAGGTTTTTCGAATGCATATCCGGATTGGAAAAAAGAAATGTGGCTTATGTGTACCTTCTCACGTCATTCTTGAAAAGTAAAACTGAGAAAAACCTTCATGTGGTTGCAAAGAATAAAAACTAAAATTGGAATAGTGGCTTGATTGAAACAGAAATAAAAAGTGCAAAAAAAGTTGGATTGAGATGGAAGAGAGGATTGGGTCAAGTTAAAAAAAACTTAGCTGAGTTTAAAGCATCTGAGCAGCGGACGTGGGAACTCTGGCTTAATGCTAGACATTTGCTAACATGTGGAAAAAAAATGAAGTAGTACAGAGACAAGCATATGTAAACTAGAAAGGATCAAATCATGTAGAAAAGCAATACTTAAGTAGACAAGTATAGAATTCTATTGGCTGACGAGTTTGACACTTGAACACTAGTTAAACTACTGTACAGAGTCTTCAAATAGGAGCATAGCATTTTTCTTCTCACTAGATTTTCTTGTACAACAGAAAGGAAAGTTAGTAGAGATCGAACAAACATAGTTGTAAATATGATAGGTCTACTATCTGCTTCACTACAATTCGTCAGACTATACTTATCTTGGTCTGAAAAGAAATAAGGTGTTGTTACATGAACTTACAAACTCATGTTGAAAACTGATCAATGTATATTCTTCGATTCTGCCTACCCACCTATCAATTATCAGTTCACATCAGTAGTAGCCGTCGGTGAAGTAGAACAAACACAGAAATGAATGTTTAGGTTTCACATTCAAGAAATGAGAGACAGCGAGGCGGCTGCCCAATAATTGGAGGCGGAACCTATGTGAGCCAAGGCGCTGAGCGCGGCGCAACTGACGTACCGGATTAGGCAAATAGAGGGGATGATGTTCTATGGCACTGGAGAGAAGTTTAGAAGCCGAGGACAAAGAATAGTAATAGCTCAAAGCTGAAAAGCGATTGGCTTCTCACATGAGGAAGTAATGCAATGCGCTGTTCCAAAATTAGACTCACCGAGGGACTTGGCATTATCAGTATAACACGTGACTCGAGAAGCCTGATTGCCAGCCTCCACTCTATTTCAAGATTCAACTCAAGATAATTAGAACTGAGTGATATACTTTGTTTTTGACTCCTGAATGTGCACAACGGCAAGGATGAAGAGGGGACCACTGATCATTAGAAAGGAAAAATGGGAAGCCGCAAGAAAAGAAAACAGTGGAAAGAGCTAATTGATAGAAACTGAAGCTGGGAACCACAAGGATAAGAACTACCCACTATTAATCAACAGCAGGAGTTGACTCTAACGAATTGACAGGTTCAAAAAAATCGAAAGCTGCAGAGGCACGTATCCTTTCCTTTCGAAAGATCCTGCGGTGCCTGCCTATCCTATCAAGATGATAAAGTGATATTTTTATTTTGAATGTTGGGGAGGAGAGTGACCGAGTTTAATTCTGTCGAGTACATTGATAATGGAAAGATGCTGCACTCAGAAACAAATTTTTACCGTAAAACACCACTTCGTTTCACACATCTCTGCTCTGTGTGACGACGAGTGACTGAGTTCATGCAACTTTTTGTTCGAGTTTCCACTGCGACACTTAAAAAAACCACCTGCAATAAGAAGGTGCGTTGTAAGTATAAAACATTTTATTGCAGATGACTAGAATACATTCAGAACAGTTGAAAGAATGAAAAATACAAACTCCAGCAGGGAACAATGAGGAGAAAAACTGAATAAAAAAAGAAGATAGAATATGAAATGACAAGTGAAAATAAGTTATTGGCGGATGATAGGGAAACCAATGGGGGGGGGTCATTCAGTGATTGATAGATGTCGAGAAAAATCTGAAGAGGGTGGGTCGGAAAATGAGAATGGCAAGCGAAACCCGTTTCTAATAAGATAAAAATGAAGGGAACATATCAAAAACTGAAGAACGCTCTTGTATGACACAAAATATCATTCATGTGATTGATCACCACCGATACAAAACGGAGGCGTCGGCCGCTTTTAATTTGCAGGAAAAGAGATGAATTTAAAAAAGGAGGATTAAAAAAATAGATGTGCACTTTTACAGTGACAAACAATATATCGGATGATTTTTCAGCGATGGCACCAGGAAAATGTTGTCATAGTTTTGTTTCTACACGTGGGTTGATGTTCTGCTAATTGGCCGGACCACTTCCGGCGACGACAGGAAATTGTAGTTGGATGTTTTTGGAGTCTCGACCTCTTGCAACGTTTCCATGACTGGTAACTTGTCTCCCATCGCTACACCGTACATATCTGAAACGCCTGAAATAAGAAAAGAAACTTGTTATGCGCACGCGGTTGCTGGTTAGGGTTAGTACCTCCAGGGGTTGAGAGTCCACTTCCAAACGATCCATATGAGTGTTCATACCGGTTGTAGATGTATTCATTGGCCGAGTTGTTAAAGCATTTCGGGTATAATCCTCCTGGCGGTCCAAATGATCCGTTAGCTCCAAGAAAATCTAGATCTGGATTGTTTTGTGGAATCGAAATGTAGTCCTTTGTTGAAAGATGAACATTGTCCACCGGACTACTACTGTACATTTCCGGAAAATACTGTCCATCCAATGCTTCACATTTGACCGTCACATCAGACTGGTCATCTGAAACTTCAAATTTTACCCTAACGCTTGTTATCCAATTTTTTGAAGACTAACCTATGAACTTTGATTTTTTGGATCGACATTGAGTTTTGCACAAACAAATGCAGCAAAGTAAAGACACAAGAAGGATTCCTGCGCCAAATATTGCATATGCGACCGCCCGATCGAACTTGGCAGTGATAACTGAAAATTGGATTCTGAATATGACATTTGATAGGTGACTCATACCAATCCAATCAAAAAGATTCCGCTTTTTGAGCAATGTTCCTCGATTATCGAATCCTAATCCGTTGTTTGCAGAACAGTTGTACACCCCGAAATCTTCTTCTTTTAAATCCTTGATCTTCAAGATACTTTCTTTCCCATAAGGCTTCGGGTACTGATGCACCTGAAAAGGAATTAGTGTTCGGAATCCGTTTACACTGATAAATAGGATTTCCAGTTGTCCATAACCCAAACCATCACATTTGATTTGACATTATACCTACCGTAATCCTTCCATTATTAAAGTTAATCTCTTTCCCATTTAATGTCCATCTAACATTATTCGTCTTCGGTCTTCCACTAATCTCACAAATGACTTCTGTCGCTTCGTCGAGGGAAGCTGCTACTTCGTCTTTCATAGAAACTGTAGGTGGGCCTGAGAAACAAATTGACACTTATTTTGGATACGTAAAGCAAGTTCAAACCTCTGATATGCAAATAGTGAGATAGAATTTGTTTTCTGAAGCCATCCACAGTAGCGGTACAGTTATAATTTCCTTGTTGCCACGTCCTCACATTCTCTAATGTCAAACTGAAAGTTTAATATTCGTGTTTGTTTATTCCAAAAATAACTACTACTTTTCTCCATGACCAATAATCTCATCACTATCTCCACGTGTCCAGAAAATTGCCGGAGCAGGATTAGCCAGTGTTGCACAGTGGAAAAATGCGTTGTCTCCTTCATTCACTTCTTTATCTTGTGACGTCGACATGATACGCGCGCCAACTGCAAGAAACCGTTCTATCAATATAGGTTGATCTTTGAGTGTGCACAAGATCAAGTTCACTATTTCTGTGCATTGGTCACAGTTGTTTTTCTATAAAACTACTCATGCTTAAGAATTTAATGATTTAACCATCGAATTGGAACATATCGCTTGAACAGCTCTGACGCAAATCTACGAATTAGCAATAACTGCTAGTTTTTTGAAATCAAATGAAATCAGAAATCAAGGGAAGAAGAACGTACAGGCAACATTCAATTTGAGAGAGCCTCTTGAAGTTCCAATCGCATTTGTAGCCTCGCAATGAATATCACGGTTGTGATCTTCCATTTTCAGGGTTTCGAATGTGAGAGTCTGAAAATATCATGTTATAAGATTAAACCATAATCAAAAATTTACATCTCCAGTTTCTCTCAACTTCTGATTTCCCTTGTACCAACTGATCTTCACATTATCAAGTGGTTTTGCATTTATATTACAGGCAAGAAGGGCGGATCCATTTTCTCTCAATGGAATCTTTGATGCAATAGTCAGGTTAATTTGAGGTGCATATTGGAGAGCAAGTTTCACAGAATCGACTTCAATCTGAAATGAACCGGAGGATTTTTTTGAATGAATTGTGACAATTCTCTTACCTTATTGGGAAATGTCATATGCTGGCTGATACATACGAGATATTTGTGGTCATCTTCTGGTCTTGGTACAAAACTGTAAAATAACAATTCAGTGTAAAATCGAAAAAAAAACTGATTCTCAAAACTAATCCAGAAAATTTTTCCTGAGTGCTAACACCTCTTCACTCGAAACGTACCTCACGTTGCTCATAATACTGTAAATGCTCGAGTCCTCTCGTGAATTATGCTCGCCTCCTTCGACTTGAGTGGTTTCATTCACATGTGCAATCACTGTCTCTTGTGAGATTTCTGGTTTAGCTGAAAGTGTGAATTGAAATAGACTGTGTCTTCGGTTTTTTAAAATTCATGTACCATGAATTCCTCCAAATTTGGAGCGAGATTCTCCTAACCAGGAAATGATATGCTTTCCATGTTCATCGGATGCAATTGCCCATCCTATAGTTGGTGGTGGTTTTCCTTTCCTTGATAAGCATGACTGGGTGATTGGATCTCCAGCAATCGCTTTCAGGGAATGGTGACTTTTCAATATTTTTGGCGGTGTAGGTCTCACTGAAATATGAAAAATATGAGAATTTGTTTTTCTTCTCGTCACTAATTTCCGTTTCTCATTCCCCATCCGTTCAATTCGTTTCAATGTGAAAATATTCCACCGCATTATTTGAATAATGACCCGTCGGTGGGGACCCGGATCTTCACAATGAGATTTACACCAATATCGCGTGCCCACCGCCACGAGTCCCTCGCCCAGAAGCGGCGTTGTTTTTGTGTTCCACTGAGCAGCTGCTGCCATATCAGAGAACGCGGCAAATCGGATGGTGGTGGTTTGGTGAAGGAGTTCGCGCGGATGCGTACCCTCAACAGCCACTTCAGAGATAAATTGGCGCTGGCAGCACACGTTTATGATGACATTAATTGGCAGCCGCCGCGCGAATTGTCGATCTGTCATTCGAATTTTATAGCAAGTTCTCATGTGAAAAAACCGTTGACTTTTAGGAAACCGGAGATTGTGAGAATTTAGTTTCGACGCGTTTTTGAAGCGAGTGTAATATTGTTGCGGAACTGATGATTAGTGCAAACGATTTGCACTTTAGTACTTACCTAGCACAGTGAGCTTCGCTTTACTTGAGACAACTGCTTTGGCGTGGTCGGATTCTGATATCTGACAAGCAAAGTCATCATCATCAAACAAGGTGACATTAGAAATCTGGAAATGGACAACGCAAAATGATATTAATATGAAGACAAACAACTCACCTCCAAATTGTACTCCCCATTAGCAGCACTTCCAACCATTCTGTATCTTTTGTTACCAGGTAATGGTTTATCTCTATCCGTACCCAATCCGAAGTCATCTTTCATCCATTGAACTGGTCCTTGCTGAAAAAGAAAAGTATTACTACCAAGAACTTTTTTCTACTCTTTTTTTCTGCCTAACATTTCATGTAAATTGCATTTTTGCAGAATTTGTGCGCTAGTAACCCAATCAGGACGAAAAAACTTTAACAGGGAAGTTTCTTGACCATCAGCGCGCACTTCATTCCACACTTCCTTTTTTGAAAAGTTATGAATTTTTCGAGCAAGCTTCATAGATCATACTCTCAAAGGAAATCTTACTTGATGTTCAACTCTACATGTCAGAATTGCTGTTTCTCCGACTGCGGCTAGCGTGTCTTTTGGGGCTTCTACTATTCGTTGTTGCAATTGTTGGCAAATAGCCAGTTGAAGCAAAAACAGTGGCCATAGAAGCCACCGTACCATACTGCCTGAGAATATATAATTCGGTATAAAAGATGAAAAAAATAGGAGGAAGAAAAATGAAGTTTGAATGAGACAAGATTAACACGCAATGTAGATATTAAAACTCCTAGACATTTTCTAGTGGTTGCCGGTTGTCCACCCGCAAAATTTTTCACACGTAAGAAGTGGACCAGTATGTCCAGCTGTTCATTCAAAATGATCTTCCGATTGTTTTGGTGCTCAATCATTGGCGAGAGAGAAAGTTGAGAAGTTGAGAAGAAAATTTGGGATAAGAAATGATGATGTGGTTGAAGCGAGACGCAAACACAGACACACGTTTCTCACATTGCAAAAAGTTAGCGCGAGTCACTCTCCCTGCGGACCTACGCCGGTTTCTTTCGGGCCCTACGTAGCCTCTCATTAAATATCGTCTAACGGGATGATTGGAGAAAATTGTTATTAGTCGTTTTAGTATTTATGTACCTGCTTCGCAAACCGCAGGTGTTTTTCCATGAGACCCATGAGAAAAATTCTTATTGTTCTACACGAAAGTTCAGGAAAGTTCAATTTGAGTAAGGAGAAAAAATTGACCATCATAAAGGATTACGGTAGCTTTGTAAATGTTGCCAAAATGTTTCATTTGAAAAGTCGTTCTTACGTTTCCACACTCTCTGGGGAACAATTTTAAGCGGACGCGTTCAAAGGAAATTGACCAATGTGTCACATTCAGAAAAATCCCTGGCCACCAAAACCAAAAACGAAGTGCCATTTGACCATAAGAAAGGATCCGGTTTAATGGGGCCTCCGGTGGTTGACATGAGAGATTATTGGAGGGCAAAACGAAAAGCGGTAAGGATTAGAAGAACAGGAGAAGGAGAGAGTCATGTAGTCGTGAGAGTACGAATTGGAATTGGACGGGTGATTCAAGAGGGCATACGGAAGGAGGCTCCTTGTTGAGGAGCATTTCAATCTGATTATTAATAACGTAACCTCAATAAACACGTATTATGAGAGAATCACTAATGATGTTTTGGGTACTAGAACGACAATATGAAAAAGAAATTGAGGGAATGAGCTTCAGGGGAGAATGAGACTGGGCTAGAATAAAATTTAAAAGGAAAAAGGGTCCGGGAAGCAGAATTGAATAAAAATAAAGACTAGAATGAGAATAAAAACAAAAATAAAGAAAGAGAGAAAAAGCAAAAAATTGAATAGTTTTAGAAGATACGGAGCAAGGAAAAGAGGAGGAAGAAACGCTCATTTGTAGGCGGCGCGACAACTTTTGAGCTTGACAAGAAGACGAGTTGCAACAGACAGGACTAGCGAAGAAAAACCCACGTTTTGTTTTGGCAGGCAATGTGCGTCCCAGAAAAACGAGCTAAGGATAAGATAGATGTCCTTTTTCCAACATGATGCAGTGCAATGTCTATCATAGATGCTCGAAGGAAATTGAGTAAAACGAGTGAATGCTTGGAAAAAAATAGCTAGCTTTTTCGCAGAGTACAAAAAGTGAGAACAAAACAATATACTCTTGTTGTCACTAAACTTCGCACTACATCTCAGACATGTCAGACAAACTTAGTCATAAATTGCTAAACGTGTTCATTCATCATTACTGAACAATGACTGGCATATGCTAATAAGCAAAGTACTCCGTCTTCCGGGAAACTTAGAAGGATCACTCCTCGGGGAGAAGGTTTTGACAGAAGGTACTTGCTCTATCTCTTCTTTTTTCTATCTACACTCATTTTTCTACAAGGTGATTAGCACAACGTGAAATATGAGATTACCCTCAGAGGCAACAGATGTTAGGACAGGCGGCATTGAAAAAATAAAAAGGAAAAAGAGGGGCGAAACGTATCCGGCTATTTTTCATCTGACCAGTATTTTAGAACTAGATTTTTGATATTGATACAAAATATGAAAGTGGGTGGAGGAAAAAAGGAAAGTGTATTGAGTAATACAGCAGACAGAAAAGTTGCTTGATGACATAATAGTACGGTTGGTAACAATAGCATTTGAGAAACTAACCCAGAGCTTTAGAATCAAGTTCACCATTGCACAATTAACTAAATTACATAAGGTCGTCGTGTTACGGATGACCGCTCAATGAACACAGTGATTAAATGGACGACACCAATTAGAAGTGTCGAAGGCCTAACTGGATTAGTGTTTCACATCTTGACAACAAACTCAAGTGCTCCGGATCATGAGGACATGGATTGAAATTAATCACTGCCAAGGTTTGAGAGAAGAAACAAATTTGATAACAGGGGAAGGATAGGATAAGAAAAATCCAATAATAATTATTGTTGAGATACGTGCTCCGTAAAAATGGAAAAAAAGAAATGGATGTGAAAGATATATAAAAATACCGGGATTAGTGTGGTATTTTCCATATATAGCATTAGAAATTTTAGGAAGAGTTGTGTATTAAATCCAACGTAAAAACTCTAATAATTTGGCAAAAATTGTAAGAAGTAATCCTAGTACCAGTCAAACAAAACTGACAAAAACTGAAATTTCTGTAAAATCAAAAACTTTGTGAACTCAAGAGTATGCTCTTCAGATGTAAAACTAAATTTACTAATTTTTCAAAAAGAACTTCAACATACCAAAATTCAGTTTTCTATGAAATCTCTGACCGCTTAGAAGTTTTTCTCATTCAAAAACGTTTCACACAGATCCGGTCACTCACAAAGAAAACGGAGAAGATAGAATTATGGAAGTTAAATGAACAAAATGGGCGCACAGAAAGAGCAAGTCTTTCGAAAATCTGTCGGTTGCTCTTCCGAGTTCATTAATGAGCCCGATTATACCGATAATTCAGTTTGGCATATCTCCACGTAATGGCCATTAAGGGAGGTCCCGCACGAGTAATTTAGTCGAAATATGGCCCTTAGGAATAACGAAATGGGATGAATGAAAGAGACAATTTGAGACGTGCAACGAAATCTGATGAATTTGTGAGCCGTGACGCCAAAAAAATGGATTGAATGTCAGTTGTACTAATATGATTTTTTGCTCCGACTTAGAATGTTTTTGTTGGATGCACAAAGACGCAACTTCTTGTGGTCTAACACTTTGTATTTCGACTTGAAAACAAGAAAACAACTAACAAGTTATCTGATCTCTTCTTCTTTTCCCTTCTGCTTCTAAATCTCATTTGCTAGACGATTCTCGGAAAAAATTAAACCAATGTCGGATGAACATAAGGAACTAAAAGATACAAAAGTCGAAAAGTGAAAAAACAACGAATGGATTTTGTGTTGATAACAACCACCGATTGTAAATTGAATACGAGTTGGGAGGAAAAGAATGCATAGAGGTCGTGAGGTCATAGAGGAGTAGATAGAATGCGGAGGCATCGACAACTGACTCACGAACCATTCTATCTCTGCTGATCGGGCCCCCTCAGGCTCCTGCTCGACAAAGCGAGAGCCTGTTGTAATTATGAGAGTAAGCTTCTCCACCAGCACGGAACACCAGCACTTCTTCATTCCCGTGCTCACGTCCTGTCAGTTTCGGACGGACACAGCGAGTACTCTACACTCTTGTTCACGCCTCGTAGTTGATTTGCATTAACGTTTACTATCTTCTTGTGGTTGTTGGTGGTGGCGGTGGGAAAACTCTTTTCGAAACGTCGAAACGCCACTAAACTCCGTAAAGTTCATAGGTCAGCGTGAGAATTGTAGAAAGAGATTTAGAATGTGTTCCACGGCAGCGCAAAGTTTTGATAGAAGTCGTGTGCGACGTAGGCGTTTTAGGATAAATGACATATGTATGCGTCCCCTGTGGTTTCGGTACTAAAAACCAGCAATGAGCACATTCACATTCTACACAGAGCTTGTCCGAAATTCGAAAGAAAAAATGAAGTCGAAATCGAAGAAAAACCATTGGAAGAAGAAAAAACCCAAAGCTATTTTTGTTTACCATTGTTTCTGAAAGAGTAAACAACTCTAATAAGAACATTGGTAATGAGAAGAATAATGGAAAGAGAGTGGGATGAGTAGTAGTTCTTTCTTTGAATAACGAATAAGAAATCCGTCATGAATTTTTCATAATCGTTCTTTATGAGAACTTCTCACATCAGTATGAAAAAATTTCATCAAGAGGAATGGAGGTCAATTTAATAAGAGAGAAAAGTGAAAAGAGAAGGATGAGAAGAAAAAAAGAAGCAGTTCTCATGGACAGATTAACGTGAAACATTTCAAACGTTTCAAACAAAATGAGTAATTGAAAAAAAGAGATAAACAAGAAATTGAGGGGTCTCACTCAAAACTGGATACGCAACCCAAAGCTTGAAAACTTCTAACTTTTTCGAATTTTGATCATAGGCGAATGTTTCAAATTGAAAGCCTAAAACCCAAACAATGGACATAATCGGAAATCATTGGACAAATGTCAGGATAAAGAACGTGGTTGCAAGAAGAAGGCGGTGATTACGCAACTCTCTTTTCCTTCAACCAAATGTTCCAAACGATGTGTGAATGGGAAGAATCACAGCTTGATAAACAAGCAGTAATTCACCCAATGGTGCTAGAAACTGAGAGACAAGTGGTCCTGAATTGAAAGTACGTCAATTTGTAGGAATGGGGAATGAAAAACAAAACAATAAAGGTTTTGAGAAACTCTCACAGGAAACTAAGAAACCACGGCTAATTACAAGTTTGTGTCCGGCTCTTGTCTCGATTGTCGCAATTTCTTCATAAGCAATGCGTATGCCAACAAGTGGGCCGCATCCTGAATTTGAATAAAATAGTTGAAGTTGGCGAAGGAGAACGACAACGATGTCGACGTCTTCGAAGAAACGAAGAGGGTTAAGGCAAGGGGCGGCGATTGAGTTTTGTTTCGACAATGGCCATCCCCGGGAGAGATATATAAAGAAAAGAGGAAGCGAAAAAGGAGCGGTGGGAGGAAAAAGGAGAAGATGAAGTTTACTAGCTTTGTAACGCATCGGAGTCTAGCCTGTAATCGAAATAAAAGTAAGTTGCAACAGAAAAACTCGGCACTTTTATTATTAGGTGGTTGCATATAAGTTCCGAATTCCAATTCAATTTCTAGAATGTATGCACTTATGTTGGTTATATGCACATTTTGTGTAACAAACAGAAAACACACTAACCCATCTGAGGGATGCTGTATCTATAGAAAAAAGGATATAAAAACATCTCAAAAGCAAAATAAAAACGTAGGTGTGTATTTATTTCAGTACTAGTCAAATTGCCAGGTTTGGTTTTGTTTCGAAGGATGCTGACAAAGATATATTGTTTTTAGTGCAACGAGCAAAAGGTAGACTAGCTAAGCTGCTCGTGAAAAATGCAGAATCTTTGTAATACATAAGATGACTTGATCCTAGAGAAGTGCGATTTTGTGGTGAGACGGGTGGCACATGGAAACACTTTCAGTGTTTAACGAGCCACCTCGACTTTTTATATCTATAGGTACATTGAAGAAAATGCAGAATAAGCTAAAACGTTTGTGGCGGAACTAGAAGATATTTTGACATGGGATAGTACCTGATGACGTTTTCTTGATGTTTTGTTACTTATCGAAACCAATAATTAGTGGACAATAGGAATACCATAAATGCATGGTATTACGGATTCCTAACAGTAGTGACAGTTCATAGTGAATGGAGCAGTTGACCAACTGTATGCTCAACAGTTCCCACAATGAGAGTCACTTATCGAGAGGAATGTTGCAAAAACAGGAAAAATATAACTAATTTGGTAGACATATATCGTGTACCTGAATGTTATGTTTCATAAAACGTTCACTTGGAATAGCTAAGAATGGAAATAAATACACGTGAGAACTCCGCGTGAGGCTCGGCTCAATTACGATCGAGTTTCAATCATTACGGGGAAAGACATACGGATGTATAAATATCCTTTCTTGGGAATATGTATGCATAAATGTTTGTACACACACTTTGCAAACATAATAAGAATTTGGTAATTGGAGAGAACTTTACGAATTGGCTTCTAAAACAATGATAAAAAGTAATATAGAAAAAGAAGCAGAAATAAGAAAATTGGAAGGATTTCGGAAGGTACAAGAAATCGTGTGGTGACATATCAATGGCAATTACTCAGTGCACGGGTACAAGCGAGCTAGGTGGTCGAAGGACAAGAAAACAAAAGGTCATTAATTCCGGTCAGACGACTGGCTTTTCGAACAGTAATAGGCAAGATTCGGAGATTTTTTTGTAATGCTAGGGAAAATGGACTCAATTCATAGAATACCTCATCTGACATTTGGAAAACACATTGTACAAAAAACAAGACTAAAGTTTAGAACACATTTTTGAAAACTGTAACACCACCTGTTCCAAGTGCTCATAAATGTTTCATGTACGTTAGAAATCATACACGACACAATTCGAATCCAATTCACGCAGACAGCCTATGAACATTTCAAAATTTGAGAAAAGATATATTCTAAATCAGATTCTATCCGTAGTGGTTTGATTTGTCGTTTGATATCTGAGTACCATATTCGAGCAATAAAGCAATAGAAACAAACAGAAATCGATTAGTATTATAAATGACTCCTCGACAAGATACAATATACGATATACAAGTAAACTGAGAGGAAATTGACACTCGAGACGACGCGTGTGAGGGAGAGGTGAACTGTTGCGCAACGGGCAGCAGACGACGGACCATCCGGACATACGATACGCCCACCTAACCGAGCTTACCTAATGCACAGTGCGCATCTTCGCACTACGTCATACACCAGAAGTTCACTCTCTGACGGACCAACAAGGATGTAGGAAGAAGAGAGTGCACCGATAAATATGCACATTGGAAAAGGAAGACATGGAACAAGTACACAAGATTAGATGATGATGTTCCAACAATCAGAATTTGTACAAAATGGACGTATTTGAACAAAGTGACAAATTTCTGAACTGACAGAACTGAAATAATACTTTTAAGTTAGTCTGAGAAGAATCTCAAAACAAAATTTTATTTGATTATAGAAAACTCATTATTGTTGAGAATCTAGCTAATCTAGATGGAACTCACTTTACCGCACACTCTCTGCGCAGTCTTGCGAAAAAAAGAAGATGTGACTAATTATTTCTTAACGTCTTGATTTCGAACGCCATACGGATTGGATTGCCTCCGGAGACCGGAAAAGAATGCGCACCAATTGATGGGTACAATAAATGACAAATGATGTTTATGGGCGTTGGCAGCTTCTCTATTTTGTCCAAGAGCACTGAACACGCGAAAGGATGCTCGCTCTCGGAAGGAATGATCGACCACTTGAAATCAGGAACAGACGGCTGATTGCGTAACCCATACCATAAACAGATGACAAATTGCCGACAAAACCAAAACTGATGAGGATGATGACAGTCGAGAAGATGGAGTCGTTGGTCCCCCCTCACCGTTGTTTTTGCTTTTTGCCACACTGAATGACCGTCCTCATCAGTCATCTGTAATCCCACGAAAGCACATGGGAAGATGTCATGAAACCGAGAAATAACTCAAACATTTATATTACAGAAAAGAAGCTTTTTCATAACAGAAGTACAATTTGTTTTCGCTGTATGATTGGATAATCACCGAATAATGACTGGGGGGATGATACAAAAACGTGTCATGTGGGAACGCTGGCTTAGTAAACGGTACGGTACGATTCGACATGAAGAAAATGGCAAAGAGAAAGAGAAGGTTTGCATGGTTAGAGGACAACTGAATTGTAAGGCACGGTTGATTCGGAGCAATTTGAAAGTGGCGGGAAAAATGCATGTTTAATCAAGATATCTGGAGAGCGCTTATTATGAAACCAATAAGTGAATTATGCGGATGCAGATAGACAGAAAACTTTTGAAGGGGAATGCAAATCATAAAAATGCTACCATATAAATTAAGAAAGTACTCATAGGGCAAGTTTAGTGAAAGGCAATAAACTGAATAACAATTGAACAACTAAAATAAAGCTCACAGAGCTCAAAAACGTGTATTAATGATTTGGTGATGACAGTAGATCTTTGATGAATCCACTTAGAGACTTGCTCATTTTGAGCTCTTGAACATTGTGCGTGATTTGGGTTCGGGCAGTTGTTCCTCCAGGATTGACTCGTTCATCGATCTCTTGAAAGATCTGAAAATTCAACTGTCAACGTTTTTCAAAATCCTACTAGTAATTCTGACCTGTGAAAAACGTTTCTTTGAACGCGATGACTCTCCATTGTACGGCCTCATGAATGGTTCAATATTGCGGAATAGTTCAGCACCAGTGAGAGTATCTGGTAGACGTGTGAGGAACTCCACGCAGTCATCAAAATCCATTGTTAGCAGTTTAGGTTCGTACATTCTCAGAATCCCGAGCGCTGCCTTGAACAGGAACTCTTCTCCATCTCGGAAGTAGACATCCCAGATACGACACGTCACATCAAGTGGTAGTGATTTGGCGTACATGGCAAAGGTCCTGAAATAAAGTATAAAACATTTTGGATTTACTGGATACTTACCATTCTATGAGATATAGGTCCGGCCGGACATCTAGCTTGTCTAAATGTTGATGGAGAGCTGGGAGTTCTTGCTCTAAGTATCTATCATAAGCAATGAAATACTCAGTCATCTGCGGTTGTTTTAAACCAAAAAACGCTGATTGCAGTGGTCTATCCAGCAAGTTTGCAAATGAGATGAATGCGGGATAAGGCTCCATTTGGATAAGAAGTACAGCAGCTATGAATGTCATTGACTGCACATATCCTATATCCGGACGAAGAATTGCGTAGGCACCTGAAACAATCAGATAACTGTTAATTTGCCTAAAAAGATAAACTCTTACTTAAAAGTTTGAGTAGATGGTCGTAGTATGGTCCGTCTTTTTGAAACATCCCAAGCGATGTGAAAGTCCTTGTTGCATCAAGATGAATTTGAGTGACTGAAGTTTCTTTTCGATCTGCCGAGTTCTGAAAATATAAATTGTAGAAAACTCGTAATTATTTTTGGATCCCCTACCTTTTGTTGTTCAGCCAGCTGCTTAGCGATTTTCTCTTCAGCTTGCTCCATCAATCCATCATAAAGTTCTAAACGGAATCAATTTTAGATGACATGAAATGATGAATTATATAATCGCTTGGAATAACTTTACACTTAATTTGATATGCTCTCACCTTTTGTTATCTCAATCTCATTGCCAATTGTCAAGGACCACAGCTCTCCTCTTACTTTCGCAGGGACTCCTTGCCACCATAATTCACGACATCGCTTGGAATCTTTCCTGCAACAGGGCAATATTGAAAAGGAGAAAATACTCTATCTCTTGCGCCCTTCTCGCGCCTTCGTCAACCACTCGCCCTACTCCTCTCTCATGCGCCTCATTGGCTCAGTGGCAGAGCGTCTGTCTAGTAAACAGAAGGTCGCTGGTTCGATTCCAGCATGAGGCACCGAACTTTTTTTCTTTTTTTTCTCGTTTTAAACTTACATTTCTTCCCATTTCGGTAGTATCTGCTCCATCCAAACACGGCAGTGTGAAGCGGCTTGCTCTTCTAAACGTTTTTGCTCTGCTTTTGCCTGCAGCCTTTCCTTTTCAGCTCGCTGCTCTTTCTTTTTTGCCTGAACGAATATAAAATAATTTCAGAAGTCACCAAAGTTTTTCTCACCTGTTCTAAAATGTCCAAATACATTTGTTTGTGCTGTGCTGCTTCATCTGCTGATTTTGACGGTAACCCACTAGGCCTTCCTTCCAGAATCAATCCTGTCGTTGCCATCACCCCAGACGGTTTATTCCGGCTTCCGAACATCTTCCACCCCTGCTTTTCCTCTTTGTTTCGAGAGAAGAAGTTCCTGAAAAGATTGGTTGTTGTGTCTTTGTAGGTCAATGCGCAATCGAGATGGCGCATTGTGATAACATCGCAAACTTACTTGGGGAAATTGAAGAATCGAGACTTGGAAGATGTTTCCGGTTTCGGTGGTGGCTCGTCAAAGTCCGATAATTCACTTCGACGATCTAGTGAGGAGCGTTTCGAGTCGCTTTCTGAATTTTCCATTATGAATGAAAAAGAATGGACAGGAAATATGAATATGAATGTGCGTATATTTTGGGAAGAGATCATGAGACAGGATGTTATAAAATAACAAAACTTGAATATGTGACTCACCTGTACACCCGATTCCAGAATCGTATTGGTCCTGCTCGCTAGAACTAGAAGAACAATCTGCTCGTGTGTTGATATTCAGTGAGCACAGTGGTTCATCGAGACATCTGCAAAAAACAAGAAAACATGAGGAATGCATAGATTTGGCTAATGATGTTTGGTTTTACACGAAGCAGATGTATATCAATCGTAGGCTACTGCTGGTGTGGAACTAAACAAAAATCGATAGG
Organism: Caenorhabditis latens; assembly: GCA_002259235.3. Classification (NCBI taxonomy): domain Eukaryota; kingdom Metazoa; phylum Nematoda; class Chromadorea; order Rhabditida; family Rhabditidae; genus Caenorhabditis; species Caenorhabditis latens. The sequence continues at coordinate 12,088,133 of CM056097.1, read as the reverse complement.
AAATTGAAAAAATAGAAAAAGTGAAAAGAAGAGAGAAAGGAACAATGGGTTGCCATGGGTTTTACGAGTTAGTCCAAAGTGCCCATCACCTATTGGTCTTCGTTCTTTTTCTCTTATTTAGTTTTTATTCTTCAATCAATTTCCGTCTGTGTTTGTTCTTGAAAATCGGAGAAAAACTAAACGGAAGAGACCTAGACGGCAATAGAACCCACTACAGACAATTCAAGTCTTTCGCTAGACAGAAATGTGTTATGAGCGAACATTTCTGGACTAAAAAACAAAACAAAATAGGAGTGTGTAGTGGCAGATAGAATAATTACGTGTTGATGCTTGGCTGACAGGGTTCAATATTTCAATAAATATGTTTTGTGACGATTCCCAATAAAAAGACTACACATAGATTTGAAAAGGACAAATCAATGAAATCGAAATGGACAGACACAACTGGTTTTACGCATCCCCATAGTTTTTTCTTTGCTGTCTTTACTGCGCATCGGTCATATCCCTTTTTATATCCTTGCAGTTTGTTGGATAAGCAGTTTTTAGGATAGTTCTTTGAACTTGAATCTTTGAAAATAGACAAAAAAAATGAATCTTGGTAGGAGGAAGTAGTAAGTTCATACCCGTCAGTCTATTTGTTAAAAAGAGTAAACATGAAAAACTACATAAAAGTTCTCGACAGAATTGAATTGTTTCAGAGATAGCAGGTGCATTCTGATAGAACAATTATTGACGGAAAACGTTATCCTAGATAACTAAAAGTGTTCTACAATTTTCAAAGGAATACTCGAAAACATGTCTTTCGATTGGAAAAAGAAGCTTTCCTGCTCCAAGACGTATTCATTAAAGTGTGCATGTCTTCGCAAAATAACACTCTAGATTATCGTTTTTCAGCTCTTTATTTTCCTCCCGGCCATTTTTCTTACTTATTTTTCTTCGATCATCATTTTCCCAGCGTTAATGTTTATAATATTTTTCAAATCATCAATCACAAGGAGTCAGTTGTGCCGAACCGAAAAACGTGATAGTACTTGAAAACTCACAAGACGTCGGGAAAATCGCACGGGTTGAGGGGAGGTAACCCCTTTGTTTACATTTGCCCTCGGAATTATATCAGAACGGCACGAACATCAAGTCCTCTTCATCCTAGCCGCCTATTTTCTTTGGGAGAGTTCTAATATAAACTCAGTTAGTTTATTTTATGGTCATTTAAAACCCAACAGACATATTTCAACCAGACCCCATGCCCGAAAAATCCTATTAGTGTTGGAGCAATGAACAACAGCCATAGCAGACAAGGAACAAGAAAATGACTGAAAATAACAACAAAAAAGACTCACTTAGCGGCTGACGGCGCCAGAGCTGGTGTTCCATTGGCCGTTGTAATCCGTCGGGCAAAGTTCAATTGGATTTGCGCCGATTCATACGAGCTGCGACGAATGTGACCTCGACGGAATTTGGTTTCTGTAACAGAACAAAAATATACAATTCAGGGTAATGTGATGCCTCGACGTTATGTGCCGTGTCGCCGGGTCAGAAAACTTCGGGACGGAGAGAGAGAAACGCACATTTGTTTCGCAGTTTTGATAACGAGAATTTGTCAAATAGGTCTACTCTTTGTACGCAACAATACTCGGTGGGAAGTGTGGCCGCCATAGCTCAGTCGGTTAGAGCGTGGGTCTAATAAGCCCAAGGTCGCAGGTTCGACCCCTGCTGGCGGCAAATATTTTTTTGGTTTTTTTGTCATTATTTTTCAATACTATTAGTATATTTCTGTAGATGGACCATCACGTGAATGAAAATCTCTTTTTTCAGTTTTCTGACATGTAAACATAAAACATGGTTAATTTTAGAACCAGGAATTGAAAGGTGATTTCTTAAAATAACATTTTCAAATCAGAAATGAACAATACTCTTTGCTGTGACAAAAACACTTCAGTAATTCAAAACATTTTTTTGTTATCGAACAAATGTCTTGACCTCCCCACTCAACGCTTCCTTGTTTTCATAGTGCATTCTAGATAACAACCCCTATCTGCATCAAAAATCGAAACTGACCTTGTGTGGTTGAAGGTGATTCCGTTCCTTGACATCCCAAAGATGGCGTCCTGTCCAGACTTTTTGTGTCTGTATTGTAGGAAAGAGGCAGATTCTCCACGACTGTCGCCAAGGAGCTGCTCTGTGAGCAACTTCTGCCCGCCAGTTTTCTGTCTGAAAACGAGTTGACGGTCATTGAATATAGTTGAGGGGCCATCAAAGCGGTAGAATAATCCAACAATAAATCGACGAGATAGGTGCAAAATGAGGCGTGGTTAACATCGGTCAAGTGAGAAATAAAATAGGCGGAGTCTAGGTGACACTGGCTGGTAGCACACTCAGACAATAAACCAAATATAAGAGTGATATCGGGGTGAAAATCGGAAAAATGTGAACAATTTTTGGAGGGCATTGTAAGTAAGGTGTGTAGCCGATTTTTGTTTCAATGCAGACAAGAAACGGAAACAAAAAGAACAGAAGATGAAAGATATTTGAAGGGTGAGAGAAAAGAAAAAATTGAAGAGAAAAAGAGCGTCAAGAAACAGAAACAGATACTGGAATGCGTGAAAGGAGAAAAAACAAAAAGTGACAAAAGAATAATTTCTAACATTTGTTTCATTGTTTGTTCAAAGTTCTTATTGAAAGGAAACCTGTGAAAAACATAACGAATCAAACAAAAATAAAAAAAATGGATTACCAATGGTTTTAAGGTTTCGAGGTTTTCGAATACACAAATTTTCAAATCCAAAAACAAAACTGTCAATTTTGGTGTTTCTGGTAGTTTAATCGAACCAAAGTAAAAAATCTCTCAACTACACTGAGATGAAAATTGCAGAATGAGTCAGTTTAGATATATTGCGGAATTTGGTCAAGTGGTAGGACAATGGTTAGATTCTAAAAACGGTATTGAGGGCGTTGACACGTGAGTCACAGACATTACGCCTGAAAACATTTTCCTCCATAATTTGACCTAAAAATCAACAAAGAAAAAATGATTTTGTTCAAAAGACTAGAAACAAATGTTCGTGAAAAAGCTATAACTACCGACTGACACGAAAGATGGTGTGTTTGCATGCTCTGGTTACGTTCGTTAATGATAAGGTTGTGAAAACTAACGACTTGGTAAAAGAAAAACAGAAGAACGGCAACGAAAAATGGGAGGTCGTTAACTTGGATGTAAAGAAAGAGATGGGAGAAAAGGTGACCCTGAAGAAGGGCAAAGAGCAGTGAGAAGAGGCAGATAACTAATCAATGCGGGAGAAAGGAAAAGAGGGAAGAAGTTAGAGACGGGTAAGAATCATAATGAAATATTGGAAGAATCTTCTTAGATGAATGAACACTTTTGAGGCTCATTATTTCTATTCAATGTGAACTCTGGAAGCGAAAAAGAATACAATGTGCAGGGGGAAGATATATAATCCGAGACGCTTCGTATTCTCGATTCATTTTTTTTTGTGAAATTAAATATGGGAAAGGAAACAACTCGCTCGTCATGGATGGTTTTTGGTTTTTTCCTAAATTCTTTGCCTGAAAGAATTGGTGAAAATGATGAAAAATTCAGCGTGAGAAAGGAAAAAGACGAAAAAAAGTGAAAAACTCTCTGACTTTCTGGCTACCCCTCACATCCACCTTATCAACAAGAAAACTACTGGAAAACAGAAAAAGAGAAAGAAAACGAAGAACACTTTTCAATGAAGTTATGTTGAATACTTTTGTTTTCTAGATGACTTTCTATAGGGAAAGAGAACGAGAGAAACTTGGAACTCTGAAGATGAGTAGACAGGCCAGATGAGGAAAAAACATGTTGACCGAGTACAATGAAAAGAAAAAATTTACTAGTTGAAACATAGAACCTGAGGGTCAAATGAAACAAATATTGTGTGCTGAATATTGTTCCACTATTACAATTTGAACACCGATCAAATAATGCTGGAAAACTGAACGCCTACATGCTCACTGAAGTAGATACAATTTGATACACTATTTTCGAGTATATTCAAGGAATAGGGGGGTAATTGTTCAACTATAACTGTTTTCAAATGCACTAAAATTGCATAAAACTAAAAGAATACACGACAAAGATGAGAAACTATGTTATTAAAAAACCAGAAAGTGACGAGAAAGTGATGGGCTATCAAAAGAAATTAAAATCAGACGTTGTCACTTCAAAAAGAGAAACATGAGAAAATGAAGAAGCGGAAGAAAGAGGAAAAAAGCGAAAATGAAAGAGATACAAACAAAGAAGCAAGCCGCGCACCGGCCTTCTCATAATTAGCATACGCGCAATATACACATGCACTGGTCATTCAGTCAGATAGACTGTACCTTGGAGACGCAGACATTCAAAAGTGCAAAGGGAAGGTCCATCATGTTTTCATGCAAATCGATATACTTGGCGCACAAAGTGACCAGTGTGGACATCGTTTTGGGTGGCCGTCGTAGTTGAGGGACGGGTGTGGGGGGCGAAAGAGGACGGACATAAGAAAAGATAGAGAGAGAGAGGGAGAGAGAGAAAAAGGGACAGAGAGAAATGACGCGTTTTCTCTCTCTCTCTTTCTGCAGTAGTAGCTGCTGCACCGATACAAAAGAGAGTACGTTAAATGAGGAGGTGAGTAACGGATTGCGACTGGCTCGTCCTCAAGGATAAACAAAATGATTGTATTGCGCGACGCGGAAAAAAAGTGAGAGAAGAACCACTCATCGTGTTACTTTGCACGTAGAAAAAAATGAGTGCAAACCGAACGGTGAGAACAAAGACTGAGCTCAAGAGTTGTTTCAAACACCCTCTGACCAATCGCTAATTCTGAAAGGTTTCGACCTTTTTCGATGTTTTTTCAAGAGGATTCCGCCACAAAAATCAAAATCAAAGTTAACCTCGGGAGCACGAAAACAGTTTTTTGGGTAACTGTGTTCGTTTACTATACTGTGAAGTATCGTTGGAAACATACCGTAAAAACTGTATTTGAGGTGCATGCAACTCTATTGTTCAAAGGGTCCGTTGGAGTGCAACTCTATTAGAGGGGCAATTCAAATAGAGGGTGCACCTCTATTTTTCGTCGACAAGTTCACCCGAACGCGATATCCAGATATCTGTTGAATTTGTTTGTTTTCATTAGTTTCAATGCCGAATTCATCAAATTTTACCGTAAAAAACGGAGAAAATCCTGAATTTTTGTAGCAAACTACGTTTTTAGCGGCAAAAATGCTGAAATACTAATGTGAGAGAACAGTTCGGAGTCAGTTAATGATGATATTAGAGAAAAGTGTAAATCGCTGGAAGGCAACTGTATTAGAGGGGCACCTCAATTAGAGGGTGCACCTCTATTGTTCAAAAAGTCCGTCGGAGGGCACCACTATTAGAGGGGCACTTCATATTGAGGGGGCAACTCAAATACAGTTTTTATTCACCCTCAAACAAGTTCACCGTTACTTTGAAACTAAAAGCTTTGAACGAACCAACACTAAAACAAAGAACATCTCAAAGCCATCTTTTCGGTCACTTCTCTTCAATAAGGTCTTCCCAACCAATCGGTATAGAATGTCTTACTCTTACTTGAAATGAAGTTTCTTCCAATATATCTTCTTTTCTTGGGATGTACATCGGCATATCCCCTTGGGAATATTGGATTGGTTGCCATTTTGTTTTATCAAAAGAACAGATGCAGATTGAGGAATGCTTCACTTTGGCGGAAGACTCTCAAAATACTTTTCCGAAAAAGAGAGAAAGTGTAATATGGACTGTTTTTCATTTATGAATGTGTCTAGACAGCCATCTGGACAGTGTTGTAAATTGTATTGTAGAGAGGAAGGTCAGCATGTTGGGCCCTCGGTGTCTAGACATTAGCTTTGATCTTCTAAAATTAAACAACGATTAATTGAGCAAAGTTAACTAATGTGAGAACTGTTTGATGACATTGAAGTTATACAGGAGGTTTTCAATCACTTTCGAAACGGTTTAACTGTGCGAAAGTTTGTTTCTAAACCAGGTTAAACGCTAAATCCTAGAACTTTTTCTAGATCAGTGATAAAAAATAGGTGAAAACCTATGTATTTCAACATTTTCTGTGACAATATGCTTACTTATGAATTTGAATTTCTAAGAGAATTGCTCTAAACTTGAGAAATACTCAAAAAGATTCAAAAGTGATCATACTGCAAGCCAGTATTCACTACCATAATCAATCACTAGACTTGCAGCTTCTGACACAATGGTTAAACTCTGCAAGAGTTGGTTTCAAAATCAGATAAGATGACAAATGAGTTTATCTAGAGTTCTCTTTCCAAACTCAGAACAAATAGTTTGTTGTGGAATTGATGTTGAGAATGTAACAATAACTGGTTTTTTACCACAAAAAGAAGTTGGTCGACATATGTTTCGAAAACCTCATACATTGATTTTACGCAGCTGTTTTGGTCCCTTGAAAATGAAAACAGGCAGAAGTCTTTTTGCAAACGAGTTGAACCTAATTAACGGAAAAAAATGTAATCGTTCTCAAGAATGACTTTTTGTAGAAATGGGTTGTATTTATGTCTATGGTTGCACAAACGAGTACTTTTGCAATGTTTGTTGAAAACTATAGGACCAGATAAGTTCAGCAAGCCTAGTTCGGAAAAGAAATGGTAAAGAGCATATTGGATTTTTAGAAAACTGCCAAATGTTATACTTTGTTAAATTTCATAGTATCATTTTGTTACTTCAACTTTTGAAAATTCTAACTGACCCCTTTTGTAAGATGTATTACACTTACATCGAATAAGCTGAATGCTCTGAAACAAGAAAAAAAGCATGATCAGCACAATTTCAGAGTCATTAAAGAGGATTAAATTAAGAAGTGTACATCACTTCTAAAATGACTTACTGAATCAAAAGAACAGAATGAAGAGGATACAACTGACTGAATGTTGCATCCTATTTGACTTTTTCCTGTCAGAACAAAAAACTGAGGAAAAGCTGGACAACACATGTTGTCGGCTATAAAAATGTTAGAAAAAGGTTCCGTAGAAAGAAAAGAGAAACACGTAATTGGGGGAAGATAATGCCCCAAGGGGTATCTTTTAGTGTGTTTGTCCACGGAATGAAAAATAAAAAGGTTTTTGGAGGCACGGAAAACAAACTGAATCGGTACAATATATCTTGTACCGAGAGTAGGTGATAATGACAGAATAAATCAAAGTGATGGGAAGAAAACATTGAAAGAAATGGGTAGAATGAGAAGATAATGACGAAAACACATGTTTTGTTGGTCCTGGTACATAACAAAATGTTAAAAATGATTGATGGATCACAATTTAGAACTTGGTCTCAATGATGGCAGCCTGGTTTTGAACATAAACTAATACACATCACAAACGTTTTCACTGATCGAATATTCTCCCACACATACTGCACACACTGATTTTATTATCCATTGTTGAAGAATGAAAAGTTGAATGAAATGTGAACCAGATGAATCACAAAATGTGCATCTTTTTTATTATTGTGGTATTGAGAGTAACAATGCTTCTTGCAATCTGATATATATATACTTTTGTCAAACGAGTGAAAAGCAAAGGAAGAAATAGTTGAGTCACACAGATTGATAGATTAGAAGTTTGAATGGGTCCCTGCGGTCAAGTTTTGATGTGTCATCTTTCTTATTCTTTGCTATGATCAAAATTCGGGTACGGATGTTCTGGATTCCACTTGAAAGTAATTGAGCAACTTTGATTAGTGTTTAAAAAAAGCACCTAAACTATTTTTGCAACTCACACTTAACGATCTTGGCATACTTCAATGCGAAACATAAACAAGTATATCTTTTAAATTATGGCATTAAAAATTATTTTAAAAATTTTAATAATCCAGCGAAATTTAATGTATGTTGTTTTTGTTCTATCACAATTTTCAGAATCATACTGGTGTAGAGAGTTCAGTGGATTAAAAATAACTACTCTCTAATGGTAATAGATGCAAACACATAAATTCATCTGAAAAGTCATTTTTTGTTTAATCTAAATTCAAATTGATCAAAGCAGCGAAATTTATTCATAGGCTTGGAAAAAGAGATACTGCAAGGTTGCGTTCAAACTATCATAAATACAAAAATGACTACAATAGCTTACAAACAAATGATATTAATATTTACAAATCATTAAAGGTTATCCATTCCATATGCAAAATTCTTGTTTCGTCGAACTTGATGTCACCTGCTTTTTTATTATTTTTCTTCTTCTTTTTCTTTATCGTTATCTTCTTTTTCGATCTCTGGTGGTCCCTCTGAGTCTGCCTCACGGATTGATTTTTGATGCTCCATCATCTTTCGTTTGGCCCCGATACTGACATTCTTGACAGATCTGAAACAATTAAGGTAAGAAATGATATTGGAATGTAGTGATGACTCACGGAGTAGTTGGGTTCCTCTTGCGTTTCACTGCTCGCAAGTCTCCCGGGTACTTGAACAGACGGTCCTCATTGTTCTCATCCTCTTTTGGTGCTGCTGGCTTTTCAGTCTTGGATGAGAGTATTTTCTTGCCATTCTGGAAAACAATATTAATTTGCGAAATAGTTTTAGTAAAATTGTTATGACATCACTAGACATTAATATGATCATCAAGTGTTCTGGTCAGTCTGTTTAATTAGATTCACAAGTGATCACCGAGCAAAATAGAAATGTACAAAAGTTTTAAACCTAGAAACAATTCGAATCTCAGTTGTTCGCATCAAAATTATGTAAAAAATTGTAAGAAGCAGAATATTATAGAATATTCGGCTCACCTCATCTTCACAATGAACAAAAATTGAGAATTGTCTCGTGAAGCGTTGAATCCTCTTCATTTTCACAACGGCCTCCTCCATGGTGGGTCGATGGAAGGTCGATGTAGTCGGAAGATGTTGATCTAGCTCAGCCATGTGTGACTGTGTGTGTGAATGAGCTGAAAAGAAGTATACTAATGAATCTTAATTATACATGTTCCTCTTCAAGATGTGGGTGTGTATAATCGTGTTAGTTTATAAGGTCACAAAAAAGAGAATATAAAGAGATTTGAGGAGTGTAGGAGAAAGATGATTGCATGAAGATACAAAAAAATACCCGAGAAATGTCAGTCTACGCAACAAGTTGGTCAACGAGCAGATCACTGCTCGGAGAGAAAAAATCAAAGAAAACCGGAATGCAACAGGCAACATCAACACGAAAAAGTCATATGTTTCAGTGATAGCGGAGTCATTACGTTACATTTCATTACATTTTATTTCGATTCGTTTCGAGTCAACCCTGTGCTCTCCAGCAGTCTGATTAACCAATCGACTGATAAAAGAAAAAAATGTTGACATTGACAAAAAGGGGTGTAAATATAGAAATGAAAAACGATGGGCACATCGTGATAATCGCGGGAAAATCTGATAAACTCTTTCGAGAAATGAATGAGGGAGGAATAAACAAGAACATACACCACATACACCTTAAGACACGATAAATGACAGATCATCTGGAGGATATCCACCGCTTCACGATAAACCGAAACCCCCATCTTTTATTCATGACAATTCGAAGCGAACATTAATCACCGGGTGGTGAGTTTAGCTCACGACATCATATACATTTAAGATCAGCAAAAAATGGAATGCGTGTCTGGAAAATGATGATGGAAACTGAAAAATCGAAATAACGGGACCAATTTTCCTTAGGTTGACCAAGAAAAGATCAGAGTGTAGTCGTTTGACGAATAATAGATGATGTTTGCCGAAAAGGTTGTATTTCAAACAAGTCTTTTTCTGGGCTTTAGCTTCTCAGCACGGATAGAAAAAACGTCTGGCTCTCGCTAACTCTGTAAGGAATCAGATTCATCATTTTGTTGTTCAGACTATGGATTATACTCATGATGTTTATTCGAAACTGAGAATGGATTATGTGGAAAAGTCGAGAAAAGTCTCGAGTGGGTTTTGAAGAAAAGTATGAAATTCCGAATCACGTCAAATGATAGTTTCGGTTGTATCATAGGACATTTTAGAGACTTAGATCCAGACTACTCCAATTTTCGAAGAAGAAGAGGAAGACAGAACCAGATAAAAGTGCAAGGCAGTGATGATATTTGTTCCGGATCCAATTTGTTAAAAGTTCACGTTGAAAGCCATAAAGTACATGGAATGACTATTTGATTATATGACCAAAATGTTAAAAGGGCGTTTTAGAGCTCCAGAAGTATGATGAAGTGTCATCGTCACGTCTTCAATTGTTGTTGAACCACATCACTTGTTCGTTTAAGTGCAAATTTTATGTTCAAAATGCTATTTCAGGAATCATAACACTAATCGCAATTACATGATATTTTGAAAACATTAATTTGAGAATAAAACGCGGTGAACTAACTCCGGATGAACTTTGTAATCTGACACTTAGAAACATTCATGAATTCTAGAGACTCAAGTTTTCCATACTGAAGCATTAAGAAAATTAGTTCAATTTGTATGTCTTTCTGGAGAAAAAGAAAAAGAAATGACTTATACGTCAGAATATAAAAATTGTATTCAAACTGAATCATTGGAACATACCAAAACAGCTGGTCCAGACTAACAGACATGCGATGAAGTATGTTCAGCCTGTGACGTTTTAATGAGAATTCCCAAATGACCTTTACAGGTAGAGATGTTTAGAAGAATCGAGAGAAAGTATCAGAAAACAAAGAAACTGAAAAAAATGAATTGAGAGAACTAATTCCTTTGTGTGGGTGGACTTGGTTTAAAAAGGAATTAAACAGGAAAACGGTCAGAGACAGCTAGTGGAACTGCGATTCTCGTCCCATTTTCTGTTTTTTTGCCAGCTGCTTCACTAACGGAGAACTAATTAGCTTGATATACAAACCCTTTCTAGGTTTCCCTTTTCTTGTATATTGAGACTCATACGTGAATCTTCATAGCTTTTAGAAAGCTTTTTGAGAGATGAAATAAAGAAGAACGAGGTCAAAGAATATGAGCAACATCATCGAATGTCCTGGTTTCATTGTTATCTCTGAATAAATTAAAAGAAAGAAGGAATATGGAAACTGAAAAAGGAGCACATAAACACGCGGAGAAAGATGAGGAATGATCATTTTCCACCCGTGTTTTTTAGCCTAAACACGAAAAAAACGGAAACAAATCAAATATGATGTGCCTCAGCAAGGGAGAGTCTCCTGTTGCGTGCAGTTATGCTGCTTCGGTTCCGGGTCATGCTGAGTGGTATGAGGAGCAGAAGAGGCAAGCAGGGGTGACACCAATTCAAGGCAAATTTCAGAGTGATCTCTTATCGGTGTGCACACATCTGAAATAAAGAACATATCAAATCAAGAGTTCTAGCGGGTTTGTTTTGTTCCGACTCCGCCTTCAATGGAGCACCTAGAAAGGGTGGGGCAAGCTGTTTTCGCATAAATGAACGGATTCTGATTATACAGACAGCTGAAAACTTGTATGTTCGTGAGGCTTATGATCTAGTTGGCAAATCGTGTTCTACTTCCTTGTGAGGAGAATGGAAAGGGCGTCATAATGAATGACAAGAAGGATTTATTCCAAAATAAAGACAGATTTCTTTTCTGTTAGATCAAACGACCTCAAATCTTAAGAAAATCTCCTGAACACTTGAAATCTTTTACTCGGAGCTGGATTTTATTCTTTCTGTTCTCCGTTATTTCATAACATACCCAAAATCAATTGCGTGATGTATGCGACAAAAACATTTGATACTATTCCGATAACGCTGTAGTATTGATAGGAGACGGCAAAAATGCGGTCAAACCCATAAGCCCTGGAAAAATATCATTAATTTGTCTTAATCAGATTAGAAATGTATTACAGTGGGGTTGAAGTAACTTCTCCAATGTGTGAGTTGTCATAAAATGACATCGTTGAATTTACACACTGACCGAGTTCTAGTTGCACTGGTTTTACCTGCAATTAACACTCATTCTGATTTCATTATTTAATGATTTTGCATACCTTCACTAGTACACTTCCAAATGAGATAGAAAAACAGGCAACTATTGAAGCAAGAAGACCAATAAAAGCAGCGATTCCCTTGACTCGAGGAAGGAATAAGCCAATTACAAAAGAGCCAAGAACTGGTCCACCACCCGCGCCAAAGACAATGAAAGATACCTGAAAGTAGGAATTGCGATTTTAAGATTAATGAAGATCAATGAGATTACCTGCAAAATTATTCCTTGCAGCATACTACACAACATAGCCACAAATATAGAGATGAAAGAGAGGAATATTGCTGTAAAATGTATTTTCAGTAATATTTTATCTTGCGAATCCAATCTCACGCAGAATTCTCATTGCTTTATGGACATCTGTACTACTCAGAGGTGCTTGTTTTTTGTGTTTTCTGAACACATTCCAAACGTCATTTATAAGAATAGAAGATACTGCTGTAAAGGACGCACACAGCGTACTGTAATATCAAAACATACAATTCCGTCCTTTCATAGTTTCATACCTGATTCCAGCGCTATAAACAGCTGCCGCAAAAAGCCCTACTGATCCGGGGGTACTAGAAATAACATCGATCACAAACTGAGGCAACAATTCATTGGCGTTTCCTATCATTGGATGACAATCCTTGTAGAAGGTGTACATTGAGAAACCCACCGAAACGTACAAAAACAAGATCACTGAGTTGCAAATAATTGTCCACAAAAGAACTCTTTAAAAAATTTCTTATCGGTATGTTGGTATATGATAGTTTACCTTTGAGCCTTTTCCAGTGAAGGCATGGCCAAACATCTCTGGACACTCAGTTGGTTGGCTCCAAACAACGACAGTATGTTTCCTGTTCCTCCAATCACTAACGACCAAACTGAGTGACGAATTGTCGGATTGATCCGGAAGCTATAAATCTTTTTTCATTTCTCAAATGGCTTCTCTGCATTTTTGAGCTAATTCCCATAAAAATGATGTAAGTAAGCTTGCAGTTTTTTCAATCTTCACATCGGATCATTGCATAAAAATCAGAAAAAAAAAAACTAGAGGGTGTGTGTTAGACGAGTTTGCGTCAATAGGTCGCTCAATTTATCCGATTAGTTTCTTAGCTTGTCGGGATTTGCATCCGGGAGAAAAAGATTTGAAAACACCCCTCATCTTATTTTTCTTTCTAGAATCCATCTTCCACATTTTCAAAAGGGACATACTCATTCAGAATTAATCTTTTGCCAGTTGTGATACTGTCAAAAATGTCTTTCAAGCCCATTTGATAAACAGACATGGAGACGATGAACGCCATTGTAAATATAATAAGGGCCATTTGGATAGCGGATGTATGGATTCCCGCTTTGGCACCTCCCTGAAAATTGTGAACGATATTATTGTCTTGATATTGATGTTATTAATATCTGACTTACAACACTTATGTAAACTGCTGACAGAATTGCAGTAATTAGAATTGAAATTGTGATGGGGATTTTGGTTATTGTGGCAATAGCAAGAGACGGAGCATATAATGCTACAGAGTTGTACAACATCATCTGAAAAAATGGAATTGTAAGAATAAAATTCATGTCAGAGGGCAGTTAGAAATGATCTTTCGAAAATAACAATCTATTTTTTCAACAGCGGAAAAAAACGATCGAAGTCTCAAGATTTTCAACTGCCACATGCGATTTACTAAATGAAACGTATTCTCACCTGCACACAAAATAGAAGAGTTGTAACAAACCGGCAGTTGTAATTAAATCTCCTCTCAAAATACTGAAACATTCAATCCGGTACATTATTTTCAGTCAATGACAGAAATACCTCATAAATAGTTGTAAGTTTTAACTTGTACAAAACAGGAAGGAACACGTAAGCGACAAGGGGAAACGATATGAAGTACATGGGAGCATACCACAGCATCATTCCTCCCTGATAGTAGACCTGAAAACTTAATCTTTAAACACTCTCATTCTGACTATTCACAAGGTTACACTTGCTCATCAATTAACTGAATGTATTTGTCTAATCAAATATTCAACAGATGGGTCGGCACCAAGAAGTGTCATTGGCCATTAAGAGATTCAATTGAATTGCTAATTCTTTTTATGTTACCCGCTTTTCTCACCTCTGCTGGGAATCCTAGCACTGAGATGGAGGAAATGAATCCGGAACACATTGCTAGAGTAGCGCTCGGTACCGATATACTGAAATTGGTTATTTGGTTTTGAAATATTAGAGAAATTAATTGAAACATCGTCATTATTACTGTTTGTCACTTACTCTGATCCGACCATTGCCTCGCGGGCAGTTTGTTCCTTTTTTCGAGACTTTCGAGTTTTGTATAATCCGTACAAAGATATGCCTATCATGCATGAGAATAGAAGAATGTAGTCGGTGAATAGCATTCTGAAATAAAACAACTAATGTTTTATAAAACTGATATCAAATCACAGATATGAAAATTTTAAAGAAATTATATCACGAGATGAGATTAAATTTATCGAAAAACTAATGTATTAGGATACTTTAAAAGAAAATGACGTTGAAACTGAAAAGTGGAGTTAGAGAGGATTAAAACAGAAAAGTTAAGACAGGGCTCAATAGAGGTATAGTTGTAGGCTCACGCAAAAGCTGCACAATATAAATCTTTGCTTTTCAATTGTGTGACCACCCTTGGTTTTGTAATGTTTTCCGCCTCCATTTCTTTCTTTTTTTTGCCATAACATTCCCTTGTCACCATCATCGGAGACAAGAACAATTTATTAAAAACGTAGCTAGACACTTTTTTTCTCATTTTTTTATACCGCCTTACAAAAGATGTGAGGCAAAGTGAAGAAACAGGAGAGGGTTCATAAAGTGCGGACACGTTGACGTGTGACGGATCAATGTGTAACAAAACGGCAAGCGTACTCACATCCGAACGGACCACGGATCTCTATTTCCTCATGTTTCTTCTTTTTCTCTATTCGAATTTCAAATCAAAAAAGTTTCGCTCCCGGGTGGGCTCGAACCACCAACCTTTCGGTTAACAGCCGAACGCGCTGCCTATTGCGCCACGGAAGCACATGAGAGAGTAGAGACGAAGGTCGGTTACATGCAAGTAAACCGAGCGACAAACAGGCGGGAAGACTGCCTGAGAGAAAGAGACATGGCCAAAAATTTAAATTTGTGTTATTTGAAGCTTTGTTAACTGAGAAGTTGAACATTATTTTCTTAGTATAAACATTCACACAAAAATTCATCGCAAGCATTTCAAAACCACAGAAAAAGCAATAAACAGTTAAGAAAAGAAAATATTTTCCATAGAAATGCCCGCGAAAAATGAAAGGATGAAGGACATTTGAATGAGTGAGAGAGTGAAATGGGTGGCAAGATTCATCAGTCTTTATACTGTGGCCATCTTGCTTCCTGATTCTAGAAACCTATACCCGAAACATGACCCAGACTTTTTTTTGTTCCGGAAAACAAATGTTCTTCCGATAATCGAGAAATTTTTGTATTGCCGCATGGTAAGCAGAAGAAATCTATCATCCAGGAATTTCCAAAGATTTTATGAACTTGATAACGGGAACAGTGCGCAGAAAGAAATATGTGTTGAGCAAAAGTTAAAAGAACTCATTATGTTTTTCAGCAGATTCTCAGTATTTTCTGGTAATTTTCAAAAACTTTGTAATTCAGCAATATTCTCTATTCTTTTCAATTTTGAATTCCTGGCATATCATAATGACTTTTTTCATTACTTTCTCTGAAATTTTTGTTTGTCAACAGAAATTCTTTCTCTTCTGCTTTTCTCTGGTGCTTTTCTTTTTTCTGTCCCCTTCCTCCCCTTTCTCTCTCATACCCTTAGTTTTTGCTCCAATCGACCAGTGTCGATTTCATTATCCTTTCTCTGCTTCTACTACCTTCAGCTCGTAAAAACAACTCGCGCAACCAACTATTTCTCTTTCGTTTATTGATTCTAGCTTCGAAGAAATATAAAGGAAAAAGATGGGAAGAAATAATCATGTGCCGAAGAATGATGAGCTATCCTAAGACCTCCCATGCCCTTTTTGCTCGCTGTGTCTCATCGATCTTCCTAAACTAGTCCGGTGTTTTTTTTGTCGTATGTTGCATTGTGTTTTGAAAATGTTGTTGTGTCCTCGAAAGAGAAAGACATGTCCCTTTCTGCGTGATTGGCCAATAGCCGAAACATCTGCTCTTAAGACGAAAAAAGAGAGAAAAGGTGCATAAGTAATGAAAACAAATTGGGCGTAATTGCATCTGCTTGAATGTTGACATGGTGATTTCGCCTTACATTTTTTCTTGTTTTCTCTTTTCAAAGAGAAATATTTTCATCTTCACAGCGACTTACTCAGTTTCCTATTTATCACTCATGTTTCTTGTTAAATATGCTTTGGAAAGTTAACATGTAATACAAAAGTTAGTTTTTGAATAGAAAACGCAGTAGTTTTTTGAAGGGATTGAAACGCAAAACTCAAAACTTTTCCCTAGAGTCACCAAAGTGATATTTTGTTCATTTCTCACTTTTATAAGTGCAAAACAATAAAGGGGGTTTCTCATCACATCTGGTGCATTTTTGTAATATGCGCATCCAACGCGCGGAAGATGATTGTGCCTGTCACATCACTCATTACCCTTCTTTTCCATCGCTCACCCCACATTTTCATTCTGTTGATTCATTACCCACGAGTATAAACATCGAATAGGGAGGTCTTCCTCTTCTTTTCAATTCTATCCGGTATCTAAATGTGCATTATCCTCGGTGTCATGGTGGGTAAGCAAGCTGGTTCCCACATTACCGATCCGATGACCGCTGTACTCTTATATGTAGTAAGTAAACTGGAGAGATAGTATGTTTTATGAAGAGGTACGAGTGACCAGTGTGCGCAATTCTTTTTGTCAATGCCTACCCATTCCAACCCCGTCATTTGCCCTCTGTCCCTCAAACGGCCGACACACACACAAACGGGGCCGGACAGAGACACTCACAACGATACGGTTAGTTCATCTAAAATGACAATTCGGATTTAGAATGACCCGTCTCCTCCTCTTTATAGTCAAAGACATTTATGGCGGTTCGAGAACGATACCAATTTTATTCCCGTCATTCAGTCGTAACCAAAATGTTTTGGTTTTTATTTGAATCTTTCCTTTAGTGTGTTTGAATAGAAATTTGATCGCTCCGTGAGTTTAGCTTCAGCTTCAGAGATCCAATCCTTGACACCAACCACCTGACGTTTGGTTCGTCTATTCCGATGTGAATTTATCAGTGTTTCCGGATGACACTTATGTAATATATTTGTGAAAGTTGTAAAAAGAACAGGGACTACACGTTTTGTCATATAAAATCGTATCAAATAGGGAATATAAACTTTGAAAATGCTAATTTCTGAAAAAAAAACTTTATTGCAAGCTACCGTTGAACTTTTGTGAATTTCATCAAATGAAACATCTAACGGCTATGTTTGAATACTGCCATTTTTGAATTCAAAAGGCTTTTGACGAAATTTCACACTTCAATCTATGTTCCCACTTCACCGTTATATTACTACACGCGCCGCCACTTTTTCTGCCATTCACAACGCTTCCAGTCTTTACTATCTCCCTCTCTTTTGCGCGGCGCCCGGCGCTCTCAAGTTGTCTTCAACCACCGCCTAGCTTGCCAATGTGTCCTCGGTAGTATAGTGGTGAGTATCCGCGTCTGTCACATGCGAGACCCGGGTTCAATTCCCGGCCGGGGAGAAATCTTTTTTGTTTTCTCTCATGACTTCAACATAATCATAGGTTTCTCTTCCGCTTCGAATCTTCTCTTCCGCTATTTTTCATTTTATTTATGCACTGCCCTGTAATTATGATCTCTATCGACACTCGATGCCATCTCTCAATGCATTCACCTATCTGGCGGAGAGAGGTAGTGTGCTAAGCCAAACAAGACGATTACAAGAGTTATATGAGGAGAGGAAACAACTTACCGTCATCTCAGTGAGACGTATGCGTCTTCTTTGTAGATAGGTCGAGTGCCGTCGAGTAAGCAGCTAATGGCCCGACGACATGACCTGCGACCCGTCATGTTCAGTCCGGCTTTCTCACACATCTACGTTTATCTCTCAAGCCTTCACGTTTCCTGCCATTAGAACTCTGCTCTCTCACATTTTCCACCCACTTTCCCTTTAACATGTGCTGTTTCGTCTACAAATAAGTTGCTCTCGATTTGCACGTATACTCAAATTTCGGTTTTTGAATTTCAGTTGAGTCGTTGTACAACTTTTAAAAAAGACTAGTAACCCTTTCTGCATGTTTGTTGGATTATTTTATGTTGTTGTTTACCTCTCCACATTTCAACGCGTCAAAATTTCACTTTCATTCTTTTTTCTTTTTCAAGTCTCTCAAAAACACATCAAAGTGTTCATGTTTTCAGACTGAGATGGGTAAGCAAGAACAATCGGAACCTCTTAACCAGCCGCCTAATGAACATCATGACGTGAGCACTTGTTTCTTGTTCACGTCTTTTAATACATTTTTTCAGGAAGATGTTGGTGACAAGGGACTTGAGAAGTCGATGACATTGTTCAACGGAGTTTCTATCATTGTCGGATGTATTATTGGATCTGGAATCTTCATCAGTCCAACTGGAATCCAAGCACGTGAGTTGAGATACAATCGAGTCGTTAAATAATATACGACGTCGTGCGTTATTGGACTATAAATTTTGTACTAGGATTTTATTGTAATATCTTCCAATAACATTTATTTATGATCAGTCGCGTATCCGATCTAAAAAAAAGATTAGAACGATCTCAAGATACTTGTGAATAAATCGGGATTTAAAACTAAATCTGTGTAGGAACTTATAACATCAAACTGGCATAATTTCAGAAGCTGGATCCGTTGGTCTCTCACTGATTGTGTGGGTTTTATCCGGCATTTTTGCCGCCATTGGAGCTTACTGTTATGCAGAGTTGGGAACTCTCATCCGCAAATCTGGAGGAGATTATGCCTACATTATGGAGGCGTTCGGACCATTTTTGGCATTTTTGAGACTTTGGATTGAGAGTATTGTCGTGAGACCATGTACCGCTACAATTGTTGCTCTCACATTTGCTATCTACATGTTGAAACCATTCTACCCTGACTGTGAGCCTCCACCGCTCTCCACTGAACTTATCGCTGCTCTACTCTTAGGTAAGATTTTCTGAATTTTGTTGTATATCATTTTAAAAAACTGATTATTTAAGTTCTGCTCACCGCTGTCAACTGTATTTCTGTCAAATGGGCAAACAAAGTTCAAGATATTTTCTTCGTTGCAAAGGTTGCCGCCCTCATCCTGATTATTTTCACTGGACTCTGGAATTTGGTTTCTGGTGAGCCAATATTAAGATTATGCAATAAGTTGAAATTTAATTTCAGGAAAAGCTGAAGCTCGTGATTCTTTTGAGAACATTTTTGAAAACACTGCCAAAGACTTCCAAACTGCTTCCCTGGCATTCTACTCCGGATTGTTCGCTTATCAAGGATGGAACTATCTTAATTTCATTGTTGAAGAGCTCCAGAACCCAAAAAGGTAATATTTTAACCAGCATCACATTGTCGTCGATAATTTTCCAGAAATCTCCCACTGTCTATTGCCATCTCATGTTCTCTTTGCACTATCATTTACACATTGACCAATGTTGCTCTCTACACTTCAATTTCTCCAGACGAAATGCTTGCAAGTCCAGCCGTTGCAGTGGTAAGTGAATATATATCTTAAGATAAAACTTAAAAACATATTTTAGTTGTTCGCCGAGAAAAACTATGGATGGTTCGCCTTCTGCATGCCAATCTTTGTTGCCTGCTCCACAATTGGATCCGCTAACGGTGTCATTTTGACAAGCTCAAGGTAATTCGAAAATGCCGTTGTGAAGTTAATGAGCTGAATGTTCCAGACTGTTCTACTGTGGTGCTCGTGAAGGACAAATGCCGAATGTGTTGACAATGGTTAACAAACAAACGAAAACTCCAATTCCAGCGGTCATCCTAACCGTGAGTGTTTGCTTCCAGTATTGGATTTATCAATTCTGGGTTACAGGGTCTTCTCTCCTTGTTCTACCTGTTGCTTTCCAACAATATCTACTCCTTGATCAACTACATTCAAGTCAGCTACTGGATTGCTATTGGAGGAGCTATCTTGGCTCTTTTCTACTTCAGAAAGACTATGCCTGATGCTCCAAGAGCTGTTAAAGCCCCACTTATTTTCCCAATCATCTTCTTCATTGGATGCGTTCTCTTAGTGTTGGTTCCAGTTCTTGGAAATCCAAAGGATACCGCCATCGGAATTCTTATCATGCTTTCCGGAGTTCCTGTATATCTGATCTTCATTGCGTGGAAAGGAAAACCAAAGTTCATCGATTCGCTAACCGGTATGATTCAAGATGCATTAATTCTCATGTAAATGTATCAATCTTTTACAGATTCTGTCACTCTCTTCACGCAAAAATTATTCATGGTCGTCGACGCGAACAAAGAGGATTAAGTGTTTTCTCAATTCACACTCACCGTTCAGAAGTTCAAACAGTTTTTATACAATCCGTTGTCAAACCAAGTAGTTCATTTGTTATAATCAATTCTTGAGAGTACCTGATCTCAAATGATTCTTCCATGCTGCACAGTATTTTGTTCAGATTAATAAATTAATTTTGTCCTTGAGTTCATCAATGTCAACACAAAACTTTAATAACACAACACAAAAAATTATTCTCATATCGAGTACTGCAATATTTTTAATTTCAAAAACGAAAAGAACAATTTCATTTTATATCTGTTCATGAGTGTGCGGTAGAGCGCATCTGTAACATGACTCTTTTCTTGACAATGGAATATCCGGTATATACTACTTTAAAATTATGAACGATTTGTAAATCGGAAGATTGAAACTTGAAGAAAAGTGTTCAATAATATTGTAAAGTTAGATTTAGAATTCCGTCTTCTTGGTGCATCTTCTGGTAGTTGTCACGTCTGCTTTTGAGTAGAAAATGATATGCCCGCAGAAGTGAATGACAACAAATCCATCCCACGTTTCCGGAACTTTCTCAGTGTAAGTTTTCATTGCATCCAAATATGTGAATTCTTTATACGAGCTTGTGTATCGATTTCTGGATTGAGATTGCTCAATTTTTCTTAATTAACAGAAGGAGTAGTTCGGACTCACTCGTTTACAAAGAATGCAGCAGCGATGCTTTGGTCTGTGTAATATTTCAGCTCTCCTTCAATCTGAAACACGTTTCAATGTCAAATCAGCTTGAAAAAAGCAAAAACACTATACAAAATAAAATTAAACATACAAGTGTCAAATCTCGTTGTGGACGAAGAGTAGTTATGATTGACATACTTTCGCATATGATCGTCACCGTCTTTTTGTCTATGAATTTGATAAATTTGATCTCACTTAATTTCGTGTCATCGTCAGACAGCAAATCAAAGTGTCTGCCCATGATTCCTTCATCTGCATGAAAACCGCCAAGCTGAAAATGTATATTGTTTGACATCAGAATAACAAGAACTCCACTCACAGAATGACAAATTTCATGAATCAGATGAGACAACAATTCACTCAAGTTACATCTCATTTTGTTGGACCACTCAACTTCATTTTCCAAGTCAGCTGGCAGACTTTTTATGAATCTATCAGGAACTAGAAAATAGTTCAGGAAGTTTCTGTTTGATGAAATGAAATGAGAGAACTTGCCAACGAGAATGTTCAAGAAGATATCGGGTTTGTTACGTCTGAAAAAAATTTTAGTGTTCAAGAAACGTTCGAAAAATTCTT
The DNA here is from genome assembly GCA_002259235.3 of Caenorhabditis latens. NCBI lineage: Eukaryota > Metazoa > Nematoda > Chromadorea > Rhabditida > Rhabditidae > Caenorhabditis > Caenorhabditis latens. The sequence goes on along the minus strand of CM056097.1, from coordinate 12,066,366 downwards.
ACTCTAATGAAAGAAGTTGTTTTCGAAATTCAGCAATAGTACAGGAATAAGTTACTACTTCAAACCCACGAAACTCAAAATCCTCGCGAACAGAAAGAAACAGTTCGGCAAACTTTTTTCCAATCCATTCCACTGAAAACTAAGTCGCTATTCTCTGTTCAACTAGTCATAAGACTTACCAAACACTCTCAGCTTTCTCAGATAAGAGAGAGTTTTCTCGCTTTTATCATTGGCCAGAATGATAACCAAACGGAGTGGACCTTTATTCACTTGACCCATTACAGTTGACATGATTTCTCACACTTGGATAGTCGAAAAATATTTGGGAAGACTGAAATGGGACAATTACAAAAAAAGAAAACAATTGTCCAGTGTTTTATATACTGTAATAGATGGTAATCAGGTGGAACGAGAGAAAGAAGAACAATTACTGGTGAGAATTTTAGAAGAAAGTCATGTGAATTTTGTAAAGAAAAAAAGAAGAAGACTTTCAGGAACCTGAAGATCAAAGTCCATTTGGATGATAAAATTCCCCAATTTTTTAATAAAGCTCTTCTTTTCTTGCAAAATGAAAAAAGAGAGGCAAACGTTGTTGGAAATCACATATATTTCGACAGGATTCTCGGTTGAGCCGCAATGCTCCGAACGGAAATTATATATTGCAAAGTTTCATCACAGTTTTCATTTTTTCTACCAACATTTTTGATTATATACTTCCGTTTTGCCAGGTGACGGACGAAACGGATGTGAAAAGATGGGAATTTGATTTACTGAGTTTTTCAAATTAGTCATCTATGGGATTCTGAAAGTTGATGGAAATAAATCTGATGACTTTTTTTTCGTTGAACATACATCCGTTGTTTGAATGAAGGCTGAAAGGAACTTTGTATAAAACATAATTTTTTAAACAGTTCTCCAGATGAACTATTAAAAAAAACTATATATGTGAGGAAATCAAACATTCATTCATCAAAACAGAAACTGAAATTAATTGCACAAGAAAAAAAGGCATTGGGTAATGAGAGAGTTTGTACTCAGTTATGAGGTGTCTTCATGAGGTGAGCCACCCGGCAAGCGTGAACGAGCAAATACGTGTGGATCGCTATTGTAGATGTTATTTTTTTCAAATAGTATGTAGGCGCCGTGGACAAATTGAACGAAAATTCGATCCCATTCCGAGTCTTCTGGTACAATGCCACAAAATGTGAAGTCACTGCAGAAGTAAAACCATTTTGTGTAACGTGCCCTGAAAAAAATCCTAGAAATACAAAAACGCACCGAATAACTCACTCTTTGAGGAAAACAACTGTGAAGAGTCCAACTTCGCCTCCATTGATTGTCAAACATCTAGTCTCCTTGTTAAAGTGATAGTCGGCGACAGGCGGTGTAGCGAGAATATTTGCGCTCAACACTTCCGAAACGATTCTTGTAGTGATATCATCTATTCGGTTTACCAGGCAGACTCGTCCATTTTCGATCAGGTCGACATATCCAGACATGATGCCCTCGTTATGGTGATACGCTCCAAGCTGAAAGTTTATAATTTGCTTGTCTTGAGACTAGCTTAAAATGAAAACTCACAATGTGCAAGACTTCGTGAATGATATGGTTTGCAAACCATCCAAATAATTCTCTGTCTGCATCCGAATATTCGTGAAGGGATTGTACAACAGGTAGTTGATCGATTTTGTGTTTTGGAACGTGGATTTCAGCTTTATTGCTCACTGCTTTCGCCACCATACTCTCTTGATTGTCATCACCATTACTGTCTTCAAGGTAAACAGAAAATAATGCACCGTCCTCAAAAGTACTAAAATAGAAATGTATGAAGAAAAATGTTGTTGTGTAAGTACTTACATTTCTGTTGTGTCAACTCGATGTCGGCTGTAGTAAAGATCCGAATGTATCGTATCGCTGTCATAACTTTTCAGATAACCTTTGAGGTAAGTGAGGCTCGCAACGACTGAAATTTGAAAGGATTTTGAACTTGTTACCTTGAAAACATTGATATTTTTTTATTTTATGAATTTCTATGAAATTCAACAAAATGTTGTTATATTTTACGATATGTTTTCCTGTGAAAACAACTTACAGATGGTATCGAATTTGCACATTGTTTCCGCGTCGGCAACTTCTCCGTTTTTTCCTGTTGGAAATACCACGTGGACCAAGAAAGTCGGTTTTTCTATCAATCCACCCGTCATGGCGAACCCGTGTATAAGCTGGAAAACCACACTAATTTAAAAAAAAATATTTCTTAAACAAAAAACATGAAAACATGAAAAAATGGACAGAAATAATAAAGAATAAAAAATAAATATGCGTGATGACAAATGGGGGCAAAGGGCACTCGTTATGGGTCAGTAGTCACCGCAAAGTGTGTCAACAAAAAGAGGAGGAAGGCAAGGTCCAGAAGAGAGGCAGGACATCGGTCGCACGTTTCGCACGCGGAAATCAATATTTGAGAGACTGGAGGCAATTGACGGAAGAGATTAAAAAATAACGAATTTATTTACAAAGATTAGAAGAAAAATTTTTGATTGAGAAGAAACAGGCAAAAAAAACAACGGAAACATAAATGTAGAAAACTCGAATGCAACTAACAAGTAAAAGGAAAATGTTGGTTTAACGTCTTCCACTACGACAGATCTTGTCATAAATGTCTGGGAACGCGTCCAAACACTTGCTGGTAGATCTTTTCCAGTCGTACAGAGTTCTGTCGAACATTTCAGCATACTCAGCTCTTGTCATATAGATATCAGCATAAGTCATTTGGAATCTGAAGAAATGACGAACAGAAATGATTTATTGTGCGACAATACTCACCCATTGACCGATCTTACGAAAGATTCCAATCTTCTTGTGGATCGCTCATGGTGATATCCGTCCTTAGCAGTCACTCCATAAGCTCCGACATCCACGTACATTTTGTGGGTTGCATTTCTCAACTTCATCAGGCCAGGTTGTGATTTCAGATAGAAAGGACAGAGCCAAAGTGGGTAAATCTGAAAATGTTCATATTCTCGCAAGATAAAATTGCTAATCACTGATCTTTTTACCTCAATTTCTTTATGGAAAAGTTCAATACATTTCTCAAGAGTATCCAATGGAACAAGCATATCCTGGATCACATGACATCTGTCGTACAGTTTTCTGAGTACATTTGGTGTGGTTGCCTTTAAGAAAGCAATTTTTGGTGGACACATCCAAGCCATGAGGTAACGGAAGAGCACGTTGTTGCCAAATGGTACGATATCTCGGAGCTCCCAGAAGATGCTCTTCGAGTGACGGTGGTAATAATCACGGAGCGGTATGTATTCAATTGACTCGTGTTTTTTGTTTATCAAGTCTTCGACATGAGTGTAGAACCATTTTTTGTACCAACGACCAATTGGGTTGATAACCTCATCTTGAGTATCTGGACCATCGGAAAACCTAAAGAGGTGCAAGTTATTTTCTTCATAAATATAAAGTATGCCCCCATTTCCGATGCCTATAAGTCAAATAACTTGATTTCCTCAATCAAATACATAAATACAACTCACTCTCCAAGCATAATACATCCTTTGTCCTTTGTGAACAAGAGTGCCTCCACGAAATCTACTTTGTCGGAATATCTATCACTGTCTTCTGTCAATTGCTCGCACATTTCATCCAAAGTCTCAGTTTTCTTGTATGTCAATTTCACGTATTTCTTGCATGGAATGATTCTCATGGTAGCAGCCGTCAAAAAGCAGATGGTTCCTTGACTCCAGGGAATTGCGAAAAAGAGTGAATTGTCCTGTTTCGCTTGCTCCGTTTTAGCGGCCTGCAATTTTAATCAACTGAAGAAGGTCTTCTAGGATTCACTGGATGTTCATAGCACTATCAAGCATTAGTCCACTTCTAAAACACTGACAAAAGGTGAGTTTTAACCAAAATGAGATAAGAAAAATGAAAACTAAAGTATTAATTTGAAAAAAAGAACATCCAGTAAATCCTAGAAGACCTTCACAATCAGAACACAAATTCAACTGATTGACATTCACGTACAGAATCTGGGTAGATATTTCTGAGTTCTCCGTCTGACATTAGGACTTCATAACCAGTACAAATGTGTTGGAACATTCCATATTTGAATGATCCAGATTCTACTCCGCATCCGTTAATGAGTCCTCCAACTGTAAGATCATCTAGTTCCGGTAAGACTGGGAGCGTGTATCCAAGTGGAATGAGGTAACGGGAGAGTTGTCCCATTGTAACACCAGGTTCCGCTTTTACAGTCATTTTCTCCACATCGAGCTGAAAAGAACACAATTCTTATCTTCTATTTCATTCTGATCACTGTCTCTAAACATATAAAGTTCAAAAAATCACTGTGAAATAGTTTCTCTTTCAGTTTCAACTTTCAACTCTATTGATAACATCACTATCATAAAAATAGGACCTTTTATCATCAAAAAAACACACCTCGAGAATATCAAAAAGCTTATCAGTAGCAATTTTTGTGGCGTTCTCCTTGTACAGTGGGAATCTGAAGCTCATCGAAAGCCATCCCGGACGAGCGTTCACCAATTTTGTCTTTCGTCCATTGCTGTTCCATTCTTTTAGCTGACACATCAAACTTATCAGTTTTACCTCTTTGAACAAGCAAACATACCTGTTCTTGAATGAAGCCAACCTTCCTGACGTGTGCATTTGGTGCTGAATTGACAGCATGGATTATTTTGTTCCTAATTTCGAAGAGTGTGTTGAAGAGGAAGGAAAGTGGTAGAAGAAACGGAACAACGAAAACCCATCGGAAGTGGAACATTATGAATTCCACAAATTTCTCCCATCTTGTCGGTTTTTCATCGTCCTCATCAATAAGATTCATGACTGCAAATTCCTTTTTTTAATTATGTTTTCTTAGTGAGAACAGAAGAATATATATTGGAGAATTGAAAAACAACAAATGTTTGTTATTGTGGTATTGTTTAGCCCTAAATAAGATATTCTTTTCATAAATTATCACCTGTTCAGTAATTTCTGAGAACTATAATCAATTGAATTTTCCCTCTTTTATTAAATGATACTTTAGTTTTTCTTAGAATTCAGTTTCAGCAAAAACAAGTTAGTCACTGGTGCTAAACAGCTCAATTAAATTTCAGTTCTGCTCAACATGAATACATCTTTCCGGATTAGCTTTCCCACTAGTTTTCTTGCTAACTAATTTGCGGGGTACGAATAATATCCTGTTTCAATCCGGTGAAAGCTAATTATAAATTACTTATTGTGGTAGTATATACTCCTACGGATTATGACTAAGATTGCAGCTATGCCTACTTCTGCTCAACAAACTAGAAGAAATTCAAGAGTCGTTACTGCACGAATTGTTTCTGGAAACCAGGTGAGTAAGCGAGTGACAGAATTGAAGAATTTCCAGCAAATAAAACGCGCTAGAGCACCGAACTGATAGACGAGGCCCCGTTATATGCAAACTGATAACAATAAACGCTACAAACATAGATAACTGCCGACGGAATGTGTTGTTTCAGGGTCAATACCTAACTGTTCCATCAACAATCTACATTGCGCGCGCAAATCAACTACAAACGGCACCACCATGGCAAGGAAAGAACATACTGTGGTTAGGAGGGAATCTCGGGTTTAGAGAAAACATGAAAAAGTTAAGTAAACTTTTACAGTATCAAGTTGTGTGTCTGCATTGTGCTGGTATTCGTGTTTTGTGTGCTCACCGTTTTGATTTACTCAATTCTACTGGCCAAGTTTAGCGACAGCGAGCAGAAAATCAACAGCGAAAGCTTGTTATTTGATGACAACCCAACCGAAGCACAGAGACATGGTTAGTCAGAACAATTTTAACTTATGAATCTCATATTCAAATATGCATGACTTGTAGAAACAATAAAACTGTCGCAACTTTAAAGGAGTTTAGTCACATTCTGAAAACTGATCAATTCAAGAGAAGCTCTCCAAAAATCACACGCACATCACTCAACTGAATGATAGGTGGCTGGTGAAACCAGTATTCTTTCAGATATTTCAAATATTTTAGAAGACATCACAGTTAAAATATGTTTATTGGATTTGACTAGATTCAAAATGTAATTAAAGTTTTTGTTGAAACATTGAGATCCACACCAATCAGAATTGGAAAAACGAAATGTCATGGAATCAGTCACGGCAAATTATAAAAATCAACACTGACTAAAAGAATAATATGAGCATGTTCTTTGGAAACGTTAAACTGTGGACATGAGATTTTCATGTTTGCCACAACTGCATTCGATCCTCCGAGAGATAATATTGACTTTATGGTTGTTATTCGTTCCTCCAGCGCATTAGTTACAAAACCGTCGACCGTTGTCGAATCTCGGACGGCGGTGGTCAAGTCCTCCCTATAACGCAATTGATGCTAATTTTTCTATTGAAGAGGATGTTACCTGACAAAAACATCACAAAATCTTGCAATCGGCAACATTCCTTCTATGACATCCTTATTCACAAAATGTGGATATAATGAATTTGAAAGATGTACTCCAGCGATCTGAAATGTACTTCTGTGCTCATAACGTATTTCTCTTAGTTTCCCATACCGATGTTGCATTTCCTGCGCTTTGATTCTCATGTATTCCAATTGATAAACTCATATGTCTTTCAAATACGACATGCGACACGTATTCCTTGTGTTGCTTTCTCCGCACCTAGAAAAAGATATCGTTACCGGTTGCCCATCCATTCATCAAAGTCACCTTATCAACGATCGTATTCAGTCGAAGACGACTTTTCGCTGACGAAGAATTATTGTCGTCCATTGATTGTCTGAGATGTTGCGAAATGAGAGAAAAGGGAAAAGATCAAGAAACGCTCACTTGATGTTGAGAATTTTCAATGTCAAATTTGACTGGACGGTCGGTTTGAATCGGATAGCATCTCTCACTGTGCCCCATGAAAATCTTCTTGCGTCGTGCTGACGTTGGAGTGAAGAAAATGAAAGTACGTTGGTGATCGACGGGGATGCCGCTTCGGTTTTCTGAAGAATAATTGTTAAAGTAGATTACTTTGTCCTCATTTATGTGTGAAGTTCTGAAGACCTAGCCCAAACTATAAACGTTCGGAATTTTACAGAATTATACAGTTGTGATAATCTTATTTCGATTCAATTATTGAATTTTGAATTTCTAAGCTAATGTTTGTCAAAACTTCATCCTCTTTGTTTTCAATCAAAGTTCACCAGTCACATCCACCATTCACATGACTAATAAAAGAGAGAAAGGTAACCACACTCATCTTTTTAAATACTGTAACTTGTGCTCCGTCACAATTCAATTTGAGAGTTTGAACAAAAACTATTTCTATCATATTCAATTTTTGATGGCATAGTTATAACTGCTAACTTTATGTGAGATAACAGAATAGAGTGTCTTTTGATACTGATAAGAACATGAAATGAATGGACATGAATGACACCGACCTGTATGACTAGAAGGCGAACCAAAACTCCGGTAATGATGCACACAAGAGAGTCATCGCAAACAGCATTTGTGATGTCGACAGCGAAAATTGCGTTGCCCAACGGATAAACACTTTTCGCCTCGGTCAGCAAGTTGCCAATCAATTCGTGGTCAGAGTATGGCAGAGCCTGCAATGAAGAGAGAGTTTTGTTTGTCAACTGAATGCAACATTTGAAAGTTTGTCACTGACGTTTCCAATGTCTGCAGCGTAATCTGACGTTTCATTTGGATCACTCGATATTTTCTTGCAAACGGAGACTTGAATGAAATTGCGTGGACCAGCGTAGTATTGTGGTGGAGGGCATTGCTGAGTGGATAAAATGAATTCTCCAACAAGGCCATTTCTGAAAATAGCATTTATACCAAAGAAAAATGAGATGAAAACATGTGAAATCTTACTTGCAGTACGAACAAGCAAATGTTTTGCTCGGAGTGTGGTATTTCGTTTCGTGATTCGGACAATGGAATTGATTGCAACGGAATGCTCGCGGAGCTGAATCTGATCGTTTCTCTCGGCCTTCGGACCCATTGAACTGAAAAATATATGAAACAATTTTAGTGTTTCAACTTGTAACAACTCATTGAGATAACTGATGTTCTTTTTCAAATAATTTTATAGCTTAAGAACAGTTTTATTTTAAAGGAGGAAACATTTTACCTTGAATAATGCCTTTTTCTCCTTTATTTCCTTCTCACTGGAATCCCTAATGACGACTGGACTATTTCTGGCACTCGACTCGTTTTGAGCGTTACTTGTGCTGGCTGGTTCAGATCCATCCGACAATACAACGGCAGTTCCAGTGCAGGTAAGTAGTGCAACAGCTGAAAAAATAGGTTGTTTCTGAATAACATCGAATATTTCATGCAAACTTACAATCATTCACATTAACAGACTCTGAGTATCCAACAACCAGATTGCAACCAACACTTCTTGCTTGTTGAAAGATTTCTGCTCTCAATGCAACCCAATAATCGCGGCGAACAGTTTCCGGATTTTCATCCTCATTTAGAATTTGAATAGAACGACACGTCAGAAGGGAGCCCAAGCCAACTTGTCTGAAGTTACATAGTTTCTTGAAGTGATAGCCATAGGAATGTTCTCACCTCTCTGCGGGTAACTTGTCAATTGTCAGAATAGGTTTAATTGGTTTTCCATACGGCGCAGGTTGAAAGTTCCCGTGAACTACTTTCACGCATGTTCCTATCACTCGGCATGTAAGTAAATCTGATGCGGATCCTTCCATATCCACAGACTCATGTACCCTGAAAATATGGAAATCCAGTCAGTAGCCAATGACATCTCAATTATCACCCAATAATTGCATTTCCTCCCATTTTATATGCCTTTTGTGCAATTCCCATCATTGCATCTCGCATAGTGACTCGAATAGCATTTTGTCTTGCTTCATTCGTGGCTCGAGGTGTTCGAATTCTGTAAAATTTTCGGTTTGCAGATTTTATATTTCTATTCATACTTGTCAAGCCATTCGTAGTCCGGATCTTTTTCGCATCGAATGTTATCGACCAATCCAAAAATATCCGATACTCGGAGACATGTCGGAACGAAACTCGCTGAAAATAGCAATTTTTCGATAGGAAATGAGGTTCAAGGTTGGGATTTCATTTATTTATCGGCATGGTCTCCAAGAATATTCTGGTTTTCAGAAAAAGTTCATTTACAGCGTTATCCTATTACCGAGATGAACATAACAAAATCTTGAATCATCTTCTTCCTTTTGTGGGAGGTCTTGTGGACAGAAAAATGTTTTCAAAAAACTCACTCGACATGATTTGAACGTAGTTTTTTGGATTGTACTGCATCAGAAGATGCATTTTTATTGACAAAGTAAGTTCTCCACGATTTCCATAAATGGTATCGTAAACTCTCATTGTGAACGTTTCTTCCAAATGTTCTGATTTCGCTAATCTCATTCTTTCCAAGAACACGTTGCAGTCAACATTGACTCTTCCAATTGCATCGTTAGCGGAGTAGGTGTCATGGTCCATAACTCTGAAATGTTGTTCTATTTTTGTTTTAACATTGACTGACAAGAGTTTCCAGTCGAAGGAAGATTGTTGTTCGATTTTTCAATGTCTCAACATTTATCAAAAACCCTCTGGTTCTTGGATGTTTTTTGAACTTTCTAACGTTTTCGATTCTCACCGCAACTGTAGCCATTCTTCGGTTAGTTCTTTTTCATCTGTGTCGAATACAAATTGTTCACTATTCCAGACAGGATTTAAACTGGTAATGACTTCTGTTTTATCGATTGTTTCCAAAAATCGAACTTCAACAAATGCATCAGTGGAGTTTATACTCTAAAAACCATTTTTCATCAAAGTTTCAATACTTTAAATCAACTTACCTTGTTCATAACCGGTAAAGCTTTTGCGGATTGAACACATATCTCAAGCCTGACCGGCAAACGTTCGTTGCAAACCGGAATCAACATTTTCAGAGCATCTAAAAATCCTGAATTTTTAGAGTGAAGAATTTTCAAAAAAAAACATGAAGAATCAATCTAGCTTGGAAGCTTTAACTATATCAAAACATTAATGAAAACGGTGGACTAGTTTTGGGGGACTAGGTTTCTCCCTCTATTCGGCCAGTGCGCAGAAATTGCCAGCATTTGCTTGGCATATGTTGAATCGAGGAGAGCTATACACCAGAAAAAAAATAGTGTAGACGTTGGAGAGAAAGAGGGAACAGTGTGTAATTGCTGTTGCGACGCGTTTTTGGGGCGAGTGTTCGCCATTTCTATTTGCCTACGTTTTGACACCTATTTTTTCATTAAAAATTGAAAAAAAAAACAATGAAAAAACAACTCATACAGTACAGCAAATTCAAGAAATCATGCTTAAGATTCCTGTTGTGTCTCTCTCCCTTCGAGATCTACAAAATATTGAGAATTATTATTTCAGTTTGGTCCTCGAGAAGATGAAGTGGGGACCAGATCCAGACGCTGAACCTGATTTGCGAATCAAAAAGAACAATGCTTTTCTGGAAGCACTGAAACCAGTCGCATCCGATAGATTGGTGTTTCAGCGTGATACTATTCTCCAGGGATTTTCTTCGGTGTTTTTCATTTCAAAAAGAAAAATTCAGAGGCTTCCCGAAGGTGATTTACCAGATGATTACACTGATCCTATCTGGCCAAGACAACTTGCTGGGCATCATTGCTTCCCAACAGAAGAACTGGCGAGAGTGAGTTTGATTTTATTGATACTGACAAACTGGATGTAACCATGCAACAATTTTGATTTTTTATTCGGAAGTTCGTTAAAATCCGATATCTGGCGTACAGACTTTTGAACTGTAGAGTACCCGATATATATTTCTGCCGCCATAAGAACCATCACAAATGTGGATAAGACATGACCAACTAAAATAATAGATTCAGATCAGTCATGAGAACACCAGCGAAAATGGATTCTTCTTTCGAATAACTTTTTCATTTTATCGAATCTTGAACGACAAGCGAACAATTGTCTTTTGGCGAAGATCCGTTTCAAAAAATTAGATATTGTGAGCATACATTAGTCAGCATGTTGTTTTTTGAACAGAAATTTTCAATCTACATCATGTAACGTTTTGAAACAGGCAAAAAATCAAATATAAGAATAGAAACATCCGGAAACATATAAAAAGGGTTTAGCGTCTTGCTCTCGGACGGCGTCATGAAGGTTTTGTTGTTACTGTTCTGTGTTTTATCCTTTGTGGAATCAATTGCTCCAACAACTGTTGTAAATGCACAAATAACTCTTCGTTGCAAAGCTCCGAAGAATCCAGATGCCACAGTCTTTCTGATGGAAAGAGATTTTGGTGATAGTAAGTTACTTGCTTTTGTTGTTATTTTAGTTGAAAACGTTTGTTCCAGGTGCAATCGATGAAGACGACACAATGGATTTCTCCACATATACATTCGGCAAATCACCGGAAATGAAGCTGACACTAGAAGGCGAACAATTTGAATTTTCTGGGTTGGATCCCTACATTCATGTCAGTCATGGCTGCGGGAAAGCACCAAATAGCTGGAAAACCTATACTGTCGATTTGATGAGTTCGATGTATTATTCAATGGCCTTCGATATAATCATAGACCTTGATACCGAAACATCCATTATTAACCAGCGTAGAATTAAAACTTAATTATACTTTATTTGAGATGAAACTAACATTTATGACAACAAATTGGCGGGATCTAAGAAATCATGCTGAAACAATAAAATACATTTTATGGAGATGATCAAGAATTGCAGAATTGCATCAGATTACGTTATATAGTCAAAGACAATTGGGGAGCGCTATGAAACGGACAGAAACAAGTATGTTGAGATGATGATGCAAGAATGGAAAGGCTCATGTCAAAAAACGATAATTAATAGTGTAATACGGTGATTCTAGAAATTGCGTTCAATTTGGAAGTTTGATATCGAAGGCATTGCGTGAAATTCATTGAAGTATCGGTGTTTCAATCAGGTTCTTGCTGGTAGTTTGTACTATCGGAACTTCTGAAATATACATATTCATCATTGTTATGTTTGAAAATGACGTTCCTTTTATGTTAAACGTTTTTCGATGTTTTTGATACGACGTTGAATCAAAACTCACCTTCTTCTACGTCATCGTCAATATACGGAAGTGGAAGTGATTTCATAGGCGGATTCGGAAGACCACTTTGGAATGGAGCATCTCTCGGAAGGCCAACACATTGGAGACTTTCAGCGAATGCATCGATGTTAACGACAGACAAGCCGGCATGTAGTCCAAAACGACCATAAAGAACTACGGTAGTATGTGGATTACTGTCTTCTAATCTGGAATTTTTAATAATTGAAAATGAAAAATCAAAATCTCACAAATGTTCACTCTACAAATCGGTTACTACCAGAGGGTTACTACCAGATTACTACCAGAGGGTATAAAATTTATAAGTACTGCTTACCTATCGATATGACTGGCCCACCAGACATCATTCATACAGATGCCCCAGTTTTTGCACACGGTCGGATCTTTGTAGGTTGCTCCTGGAGTATAATAGACTCTGTCAATGGTTTTGGCTTCTATCACACAACTGTTTCTTTTCTGAAAATGCAATAATTTTGTTTTAGGGATCGAAAAACGTAGGTAATGTATAAGTAACATTTAAAAAAAGATTTAAAAAACTTACCACATATGCGTAACGGAACTCCGACATTTGGTACTCAGCCAATTCATTGAAGTTGTAATAGTTCTTAACATAGATTGTTCCATCTGTTAAAACAGCAACAAATGGATCTTCGTAGAGACCTCGACGACGTGGTTGGGTGCTAGCGGCAGAAGTAGATGGCACGTTGCTTGCTGTAAACATTCTAGATTCCATATGAAAAAAAAACTGAAACCACATACTGCTTGGAGAAGATTTGGCGCGAGGTTTTGGTGGCGTTGGAGGTTTTGCAATCGGTTGCATTTCGATTTCAAGTGGAGTGCTCTCTTCTACATCTTGTTCTGAAAACATCTACGTTCTCTTTAAATTAAATGTTGTGCCAACTGAATGAAATGAAAAATTGTTAGAACACGAACATTGTGATCAGATGATAAAACTCACTTGTCGCCTTTTTTCGGAAGTTGAAAGCACGACGAAAAATGTTCATGACGGATTTGTAACGGTTCTGAACGTTTGAATCCGATCCGGTTGCTTCTTGACTCATCGCATCCTAAAAAGAAACAATAAATAGGAAAATACTTCCTCAGAAAATTTAGCACAAGTATGCAATTCGACATGAAAATAAATAGTTAGATAACTATTCTTGAAACATTTGTTGGTGTGACAATTCTCTAACACTATTTGCTCATAGAAAATGACAGTGATAAGAAAAAATGACGAAGAGCAGGGTGGCAAATGACCGTGAATAAAAATCTATGTATTTACAAAGAATGAAACATGATTGCCTCTTATTTCTAGTTGTTTGTATGAGAAGATTTTTCCTGTTGATACAAAGCGGCACGAATTAAATTAGCTCAGTTTTAGGAGCAATTCGTCAAAACGTCAACAACAACATTTTCATCATTTTTCTCTCGAATTGCCTGGAATTTTCAGTGAATGGCAGAGAGAAAAACGCAACTCATTCGAGAGATAGTAGGAAAAAAGTGTGTGAAAAAGTGCATAGCCGCCGAACGAACTGTCAGTAAAATAAACAAGGTCGAATTCCGTAAAATTGCAAACAAATCGACTCCGACAGGAGAGGGGCACAGTAAAATGGCACTGGGACAAAAATTTGAAACTGAATAAAATGGTAAAACTGAATGGACAACTGGTAGAATGGGTATATTAAATTGCACTGCACTCACAGATGGAGAGAGGTAATAAATTTTAGTACTTGTTGAAATGCGTATTTGAGCTATGGTAGGTCATGTGGACTCTTCTGCTGGACAAATATGAAAATAAAACAGAAATGGCCAGGAAAGTACAACATGAATAAGAAAAACATAGTTGAATCCAAAATTTAATCTTCTCAAGAGGACTACTAAATTCCAAATTCTGTCATAAGATTTCTTATCTGCTTGCACTTTGACGATCACAAAGTATAAAAATCTGATGAATACAAAAAATCTCACAAAAGTATATCAATGATTGACTCGACCTACTTAAAATAATAACCTTGACATGTTCCGCATTCACGGCTATTGATGAGAGAAAAACTTCGTTAAGCCGTTCTGAAGGCAACATTCTTCCTGCGTTCAATAGAAAAAGAATGCGGATGGAAGGAGATGCGTAGACAAAGAAAACGAAAACATTTTTGAGAAACAGTCGTCGACGCATGCGTGCGCCAGAATGCAATGCCCATAAAAGTCAAAAGCTGGGAGGCCCAAAAGAGTTCGAAACTCATTTATAGATTCTAGATGGACGTATTTTCTAATGCCAAACAAATGGAAAAAAAAACGAATAAAGTTGAAGTTAAATACCGACACATGATACCGAACGATTGCTGGTGATGGGAGGAGAAAGAAAGAAAGGCGGAATAAACTTGATGGTGTGGAGCGAAAAAACTGGGAACAGACCACCTATACACTTGCGTCTTGATAGATGAGAAGGGCAACGGAGAAGAAAATAATTTCGTTTTTGATGCTGACCTTCCGTGCCACGACGTGTTAAGTTTACATCTCCTTTGTGTTGTCTGGCAGCCAAAAAAACTGGTCTCATCGCGGTTCAACCAACGCGAAACATCAGAAAAACTTGTAAGGGAAAATAATCTTCCTGGGTGGTCTCATTGTGAAAACACTTTTGGTATCGATGAATACGAAAGATAACCAGAAACACAACTTCTGGACAGAACGTCAAATGTTTTTAGAAAATGTGAAGAAGTTCTCAAGACCAAGTCTATAGTATTCAGTCAAATTGAGTTCGAAGGCTCTGGGAAAAACAGCTACTGAATAATTGGATGTTGTTTTTGTTTTGCATTGACTCTCCACTGCACTGACCCTTTTTCTCAATTCGAAATATTATTAACTTGTAACAATAACAGTATTAAAATTGTCTGTAAAAAGACAAAAAAAAAGAAAAAAGAGCCTAAGAGTGAGAGACCTAGAGAGTCAAAGAAAACAAGAAAAGAGCAGTGCGCGAATATGCATAACCAAACGATCACATGGTTATTGATCGGTTTCGGATTGGCAATGTGAGTTATGGTGCAGAGAGGACATTAGACAGAGAGGCAATGTCAAACGACGAGGGTCACCCCGTCACCTTATTCCATCTTAAAGGACTTTGGAGGCGCGCAACGGAGACACATCGACAGGCCAAAAAAACGACACGTATACACACGATCTATCTTGCTACTATAAAGGCAATCCAAGTGACCGTCTAGCCTATCCGATATGAATGCACGGACGGTTAGATGGGAAGGCAGGGAAATAAAAGGAAGGTTGCATGTAGACAGGGGGCTAACGATGAGAAAACGGGAAGGAAATGATGTTGGGAAGAGAAAGGAACTGTGAAACCGGGTGAAAAAAGGGGAAATGTTGTTGACAACAGAACCAAACTCTTTTCGTAAAGAATGTGCACCACTTTTTTTCTCTTTGTGCACAAAAGTTTACTCAAGTTGGAGACATTTCGGTCAGAAAAGTCAAACCTTTGTTTGCCAACGAAACTGAACTTTAAAAACGCCAACAGGCGCTGATTTTTGACTCAATGGAGAAGAAATATGAAACAAAAACAGGTAAAATCATTCAACTGATACATTTCTAATCCATTCTGATCTCGTGATAATCTCTTATGTATTTCGTCTAAATAAGAGTGAGAGGGATTTATGAAGTCATTCAACCAGAATATTTTAATGAGAATAGAGACAAAAAGTTGAAAACAACGAATGAAGCAGAAGAAATGCATGATATTCGAGAGGGAAGGTATGACTTTCTAGAATTTGGTTTTATTTAACAGTTAGAAAAAAATTCGAAATCTGGGGAGACAATTCGAACAATGTATTTTATAAATTAAGAAAGTGTTGTTAGTAGTTAGGAAGATTCTGAAGAAATGTGAAGGAACTTGCGGGCGGCGAGATAGTCGATGACCTGAAAAAAGTTTTTTTTTTGAAAAACAAGACAAAATGTAAACAATATCTACCTTTTGTTTCAAGTTTTTGGTAGTTGCCTCCGGGACAGGTGACGTTAGTTTGAAATTTATCTTCATCTGAAAAATGTGTCTTCAAGTAGTGAGAATCCAAAAATCCTAGAAAATGTTTGATACATAATAGAAGCAGGTTTCACCACTAACATGAAGAAAATCAGTAAATTCGCTTACCGGAAGAATGAAGCTTTTTATGATTCCAGGATTAAGGTTATTTATTTTGTATGGGACTGTTTTGCCGCTTATCTTATATCTGTTTCCACTCAAGTCAAAGTATGGTCCAAAGTCTTCGATGAGAACAGATTCTGGATAATATTGAAGCTCAACAGAGTCCATTTTACATGTCACGCCAGCATTGGAACACGAAGAATGTACCTGAAATTACCTTTTTTCATGGAATCATACAATTAGTCTTACTGCTTCAAGAACATCATCTTTCGCTTTTTCATATGCATCATCCGCATCTACCGCTTGATCATTAACTCCACAACTCGGTATGCAAAACGTCCAATGAACTGGTGGAGAGAAGGTTATATTCAATGAGACAGTATCCGTTGGTTTCTTCAATTTTTCAAGAAAATGCCGTGATAAGTTTGTAGCAAAATACCTCTGTGATCAGTATCGGTTGAGTAGTAGCAGGCAGAGCTAATGGGCGGAACATATCAAACAGAGAGAAGCGTTGTTTCAGCTTCTCAGTGTGAAGAGGTATTATGCTGTCCCTGGAGATGAAGAAGGTTGAAAAATTAGAGATATCTATTGCTACCTTTGTATATCCACTGGTTCATCTGAATATTCATGAGACTGTGGAATTGGCTCGTCAACTTGGAATGCAATAGGTGGTAATTGTGGATTTGATAACAAGTTGATCGGTTGAGCAGCTGGCGGTGGAATTAATGGTGTAGCTAAAAAACAAGCGGTGCCTGAGAAAACAAACTCAGAAAACTTACAAAATGCTGGTGTACATGATGCAATAATTCGGAATAAGAAAAACGTCAGGAAAACTATCATGTTCCAAGAAATGGTTCAGAAATGATGCATGTTCCTCTTCAGAATGAATGAGAGTGGTCAAACTATAGTCATATTGAATATTGGTTCAACACAAACATAAATAACATTTAGGGTTACACTTGTTCCATCTCAGATTGATAACTATTATATAACAAAAGTGTTCGAAGACCAAACTCATAAAAGTGATAAAATAACAAACGTTGAATAAAGTCTGAAAATAGAAGTTCTGTAACAATAGGGATGCTGTGGTTCTGATTGCAAACATAATTTTTGCTCCAAACACTTTTTCTTTCACTATCCTAGATTTATTAATTATTCAGTACCAGTCTGTTTTCAAACAAAGGAACATTTGCATGAATTTCAAGGATTGTCGGTGTTTCTACGTTCAGTCAGTTTTGACCTTTCACCAATCTATTCTTTATTTTTATTTTTTTCTGTTTTTATGTTCAACTAGAGGAGTGGTGCGTCTTTTTTCTTCTTTTTTATTGTTGCCAGTTTTCTGTCCACACAATTACCACCACTCATTTTGAGACAGTATGGCTGGCAGATTGCCAGAAATAAGTGAAACAAACGCTCTTATCACTTCACAATAGTGGCCGCACAAACATTAAGAGTTTGTGTCCAGGCTCAGCGCTCGATTGTTCATTTGGAAATATGTACTTTTTGGTCTTTGCCGGCAATTTCAGGACTAAACTAGGTATTTCAAGAGAATGAATATAATACTTGAGATTTATTGTTCAAACGGGAAAACTTCTTTTGTAAAAACGGCTATACTTAAGACAGGAAGTTGTAGATAGTACATTTACTCTTGAAACATAAAACACGTGATTCAATAAATTTTTTCCGATGTACCGTATCATCGCTAATTCATTCACTTTCGCTTGATTTTTCCTTTTCCAACAATTGATTCATCTCTAGATCTTTCATTCTCTCTTCCCTCATTTCTATGTCATAACTGTCTTTTGTGGCGGATTTCATACATGTTCAAAGTACGTTATTCCACTTCGATTTCTAAAACTTTCACTATTTCAAAGTTCTTTTCCACACGCTTAGAGAGGACTTCTTTCTGAATATTTCTATAGGTGGTCGTAATTGGATAGAATCTTTGAATAGTCACCAAGGTCACATTGTCTTGAGGTACAATTTACTGTCCACCAGAACAACATTACTTTGACCAAATCAAAAATTCAATAGTATTTCAGTGTTGCCCCAACGTTTCTGTGTAACTTCAATTGTTTGGTTTAGGCATCCGCCCCATTCTCAATATTAGCTCAAATTACTTTGTATCATATACACATATATCGAATAAAACAAACTGAACTACAGTTCAAATATCTATTTCATCTAAATACAATGACAAACTTTCTATTGATCTATGTCGTAAAGTTCAACATGTGGAAAACTAGTTTTCGGATCAAAGTTGGCGTGTTGTTTCGATTTTAAAAGTTGTTCAAGTGTGGTTTTTCAGTTTGATTATATAATAGTAATTTGAAACTAAAAAACACCTTTTAGGAATTGAACTTTCGAAACTCCATTTTAAATTCCAGAGTATTAATTTCGATCAAAAGTCAGTCGAGTAACTCGATTCAGACCCTTATCACATTTTCTCTTTTTCCGCTATCAGTAGTTTTTCAGTCACTCGGTTTATAATACTTTGTGGCATATTTCCACATAAAAATATTCGAGAAAATGAAAACAAAAACCAATTCAACCAGCATACTAATGAGAAAAACCGAAAAAGTTGTGTCCAACTCATAAACAAAGTCTTAAAAGGTGCGAATCTTCTTGTTTCTCTTTCTTTCTCATAGTTTTTGTCATACATGTTCGTTGTGTTAGCAAAGCGTTCGCATGTTGTTTTCCTTCCTTCTTCCCAAATTAAGTGTCGAGTGCCTAATCCTCCAGCGTTCTCTTAGTGTTTCTTTTTTCTGTCTTGGCATCGAGCACAGCACTCAATATTCTTTCTTGTACACACATTGATGCTCCGGAGACTCATTTATGTTAGATTTAGACGCCTGTGTCTTCTCATCATACGAAAACGCACTTTAGAAAAATCAATCTTTTTCAATTCAACTTGAACACGGATACTATCTGGAGCGAATATTTTGTAATCAAACAAGACATACGAATCATCAACCATAATCCATATAAGAAGATCAAAATATCATCTTCATTCCTGAAAAACAGAGAATTAAAAATGGAATTCGTACCATCGGTTCCATAGGAACTTAATAAATCCGATTTTCGGCAGAAATCCAGATTTGAATTATAAAATGAGAATTAAGAAATAAACCCACAAAAATATCAGGTCTTACAAATTTTTGTGTTTTTTCATATCCATCCCTTTTTTCTTATTCTGTTAACTTCCCTGATTCAGTTTTTCACTAGGCTTGTTATTTCCATATAACTTCAATATTTCTCACATTCTTGCCTAACCACAATCTAATAAGTTTTTGACTTATTAGTTTTGTCGGCTGATATTGCTCTTTTTTGCAGAAAATTTCTTTCCCGTTTGAAGAAATTAGAATTGCCATAAAAACGTAGTTCTAGCAATGCCATTGAACCATTTTATGGGAAATCCTATAATTAAAAGGCAGAAGAATGCGGAATAGAATTAGAAGAATGGAATAGATTGTGTGACGTTTGTTCCTTTTTTATTGGCAGTGAAAAAAGAACTGGAATAGGTTATGAGAAGTTTCTAGGAGTATTTTCAAAACTTCTGTAGTTAATAGGAATGTACTTTGTAGTTTATTTCACTTGAATTGATGTTTCTTCTCTTTTTTTATCATCTTTTGATCTTCTTTGACTTTTGGTATTCCCCCGAAACCTTTCTCATTCTTCGCCCAGTCAATTGTGATAATTACACCGGTATACGATACCTTTGAAGGTAGACACTTTTTGTTACTTTCTTGAATTAATTCCACACGAGAACATGTTTTTCTTTATCTTTTATGTTACGATGACACCAAAAGTTTCAAGTTTAACATGTGACTATTAAGCTTCCCGGATTGATAAGATCGTCATTGTGCCTGTGTTTTTATTCAATAGTCTATGTACACAAAAACACAACACTCATTCAGCAATTGTGTATTATAGACCACTTCTGTTCATTTTTCATACTTATTGTTTAGTTTATTTGAAAGAACCTGAGTGGTCCGTGTCACTGACTGACGAGACTTGCTGTTTCAAACACAACTGATTTTAAGTTACTCCTTATCAAGACCAAAAGTCAATCATATTTGTTTATATCTTTTTCTCGTGTTATTCAAGTCCCTCACTATCCAAATATAAACATAAAACGATACAATCGACGCATCGAGATCCTTCCCTATTGTGTCCTTTTTTATTTTGTTCACACATTTTCTTTTTTCGGGAAAAGATTTCTGGGTAGGCTGAGAGAAACCCTGGAAAAAATAATTACGAATCTTTGGGGAACCGGTTCTTTGACGAGATGGTGGTCGAGAGTGAAATAGGCGAAAGGTTCCATAGAAACAACTTCAAAGAAAAAATGTAAAAGAACAAAGGTTAGAAAAAAGAAGACAGCCATAAAGATACTGATTGGATACTTTAGTTTATAATGACAGTTTTCAGAGTGACTCGTGTTACATGAGGATTGCATGATGAATAGGGAGGGGTCTATCCGATTTTTTCGTTTTTTTTTTCTGTTTCTTTGAAGAACTTTTGTGTCTTCGGTCGGAATGCCGAAAGTGGGAAGAAATGAAGAGAAGAAAAGACAAGACTGTGTTTTTCCCTGGCTTTCTCCTTTTTTGCCTACCCACGTCAAGTATTAGTGGATCAAAAACCGTGTCCTTATCCATTTCATTTTCATTCATCTTTTTATCTTCACATCTTGATATTATGTGTCTACCGTTTTTTCCGACCTTTTTCTACCTGATGTTCGAAAGAGACTGAATCTTTGACCGTTTTTTCTAGTCACTTTCTTACTGACATTTCACCTTGACTACTCATTCGGTAAGGTCTTTAAAGATAACAATCAAACTTCGTCATGAATTTTTTTTGAAAAAGAAATTAGTTGTCTATTCCTCGGAAGTTATTTGTAGCCTATCCAATCTTTTGTTCTCTCACTTCCACGATGTCGAACTAAAGTACAGAACGCTGAGATAAGAAAACCTGACTGAGGCGAATGAAAAGAAAACAGGGGGGATTCTCATCGGCATCGACTACGTTTTCCGCCGTCATTTTCTTTTCAAGCCAATTGTTATTATCAATCAATAATCTCTCATTGAGTTGTAGAAACGGGTAATAGTGCACGAAACGTAGAGATATCGAAAATGATCGGTGAATTCATGGAGTACGCAAAATCGAGAGTGCTTTAGTCGGAAAGACAAAATCGACAGGTGTGTCGAAGCGTTGGATGATGCTGCTGGCGGGACTGACGGCCCCCGATACCCGATGCTAGGCGGCCCTTTTGCGCGCACACGTAATTTGTTTGACCTCTGCTGGCGCGCCAATGGAAACCACTTGTAATCTTTAAACTATCTTGGATTTTCGTACTATTTGTATGTGAAAGTGTTTGAGTGACTGAGTATGTACGGTTTGTCAATTTTTCATTTTCCTTCCTCACTTTCTCTTTTTCGTGAATTCCCACTCTTTGGTGGAAGGCTCCGCTCAGTGCACACATGTTGCACTATTTTTCGGGTAGGTCAACGGAGCAGGTTCAACAATACACCTTGTTCTGTGACGCACTTATTCTTCACCGAAAATCAATCTTTTTCGGAGCGATTTTCAAGATGTTCTATTGTTTGTGTGAAACGGAACTTTTTACTTTTTCCACGTTTCACCCTGTTTATTTTTTGCACGATCCACCAATAAGACCAACTTTTTCTTATCCATTTTACCGCACATATGTTTCTCACTGACCATATGAATGCCAGAAAAAAAAAAACGTTTCTCCTTCTTTTATCATATTGCCGATGAAATACCCAATCATTTTACGTGCTGTCGACTACATTCTCTCACTACAATTGTTCACAGAAGGCAGTCCGTTACCTGTCTTTTGTTGGAAATCGAAATTCGTTGGTCGTGGAATAATTCCTTGATTAGGTTTTGAGTGATTGATGGATGAGGTTGATTTATATGAATGAATAGGACAGAAGGGAACATTTAAAATTGTACTTCATCGAGTCTAGTTTTTGTTTGAAAAAGAGAAGAAACAACATTTCCTACAACAAAACAAACGGTTTTTTTCAATCTTCTTGTTATAGAAAACAATGAAATAATTGTTTATTTTCTCTCATTTTTGAATGATTTGAAACATAATGTATCATTGAGTCACAATATGAACCAGTGTTACACACCACACATTCCCAATGCAATCTATTCAAAATCATTTTGTTCCTGCTTTGAATGTTTCATTGTTTCCATTTCCTGGATTTAACTCAGACATAAATCAGTCTAGAATGAAACACAAACTCTGAAAGCACAGAATGACTAATTTTGCTCTTTTTTATTTTTCAACCTTAGCCTAATCCTAGAAAACCAAGGAAGAGACAACATGTCATTTGAATCTCGCGCAAATACAAAATGACACGTCTGCAAAAGCGTTCCCGCTGAAAATGTGGCACTTGATGTGGGCACGCCAACACATGTTATGCTTTTCCTTTCTCGTTCTCAAGACTTCAGAATCAAAAAAACTTTTCGTTCCTTCTACTCTCTGAGAATATGAATTTCAGCTTTCTTCGAGTTCTCCCTTCTTTCTTCCTTTTGCCTTGGAAATTTTCTTTTATTTGGAACATTTTTCGTTTTTTCTCCCAGACAGTGTTACTTATTAAATAATGTAATTGTTGTTACATTTCACTTCATAACATGTTTATCCCTTTTCCTCAATTTTACATTCTACACGCTCATTTGCATTTAACAGCACTCCCAAAGCCGTTTTTGCAGATTGACGCGTTCTCTTTTGCCCTTTTTCAATTGGCTTTTTGGTACCGACTGATGTATAGGATTAAACTGCAATTGTGAATGACGAGACTTCCTGGGAGCGCAAAAAATGCCGAATAACAGTGAGTGAATGGCTTCGATTTCGCATTTTTGTTCAAAAAGATGTACACCAAAAAATGAAAAAGGAAAAAAACTGAAAAAAGGAATAGAAAGGAAATAAATTGTGGCGGAAAGCACATAAAAGTGAAGGTCTTTACTTTTCTTTCTCTCGGTTCCAACAAAAAGGAAGTATTCTATAGAAATGTTTCAAAGTTGAAACTTGAAGCCGCATACGTTACTTGAAAAAGTCTCCATGTTTCAGCAAAGCTATGTTTTTTGAAATGTATTTCTTTCCATACATAGCGTGTATTTACCTTGTTCAGTCTATCATACAGTTTGAGCTACCTTAATATCTCTTGAATTTTTATCTTTGAACTTTGAACTTAGAATGCCGTATTTTCTCTTTATCTATGATATTAGATTTTGGAAAGGATACGGTAATTAATGTTGAGAAAAACTATTGAAAACCGGAATTCTTTTTTCGAACATTTCTCAATTTCAAAGAATTTTTGGAAGTCAAAAAAGTGGGCGGAACCATTTTAAAGAGGTGAACCGTATTCAAACTGGTTCTATTGAGATGGTCGTTCTCAGAATACTTCCGAATTTCGGTTCAGTTAGTGAGTTAGTTCTGGACTTTAGTCTTTATGTAGTGTAAAATAAACTCTGTTGTTGAAATTATATCAAGAATCAGTTTCCGATATGAATTGAACGTGTTAGGAAAATTATGGCAGACATCCCTTCTGATTTATCTGTTTCCTGTTTTGTTCGCAATTTCTTTGGAACTGAAACATACTCTCGTCATTTGCTTCGGGGCACGGATCTATAATTTGTCTACTTGAATAAAAGTGCTTCAATAAAGCAAAGCACAAAGACAAAAGTTCATTTTGGTCCCGTTTGCTTATATTCTCTCGTCAGACTAGAGAGAAATGTTTAGTCCTGCTTTTTTTCTTCGCTCTGCCACTTTTTTCTCTTCTTTTTAGGATCTTCCTCCTTTCCAAAAAATGTAGAAAGGCAAACTAACAGCTGGGTCCCTTCTTTTCTTTTTTTCATTCTTTGTCTTTTTGAAAGTCATGTTGGGATCTCCGTTACTCTAAAATCAAGACGACCACCTGTTTTCAAACTTTGACTGAGTTATCCTTGGACATGCATTCTCTCATCGTTTTCACTCACTCTTCAAATAATTTCGCTCTCGAAACAACACGTCAGCTGTTTTCACCTGCTTGAACTTGAGCGACATTTTTTGTGCTTTTGCTTTTGCTCTTTTCTACATAGATAAAAATGTTTTCAGGGTGTCTTCATGAAATTTTCAGAGAGTGACATCAACTATTCCTAGATTCCGTTTCTCTTTTCATTTTCTCTTCCGAATATTTATTTTCATAGATGAAAACACGAAGCGTTTTTCTCATCATAATACTAAAATTTTTAGGAAAAAGAAATATTGCTGAATGTCCAATTACATTCTCTTTGAAATGTTTCTCAGAATCAGACATATTCGTTTTGAAACTGCGCTATTCTCTGTAACATCATAACTCTGGTTCTAAAGATAAAAATTCTGAAGAAAGTCACGTCTCCAAGTTGATTCAGAAAAATCACCTGTGTGGAATCCCCTGTTTCAATGGTTGCGTCATATCATTATTCTAGAATTCATCATCTCGATACCAGACTAATCCCGTTCATGCGTCTGGTCACTTTTAACACCCCCAATCCGTATAAAATGAGCTATGCACTTGCTCTAAAGTTTAATATTTCGTTACGAATCCTATATTTAAAGTTTTGCGAGGGAGTCAGAAACAGCTGAATCTGAATCTAAAACAAATTTTGAAAATATCAAATTTGAACAGCGTCAGAAGTGCTTCGCTTTTTCTCTTATCTCAATTTTCAGTCACTCTGTATACCAGCTCTGAATATAAATATATTCTAGAATTATAATTTGGTTTAGAGTTGGTACTCACATAAACTAGATTTAGACGGAGAAAGTTTTTCATCCAGGAGACCAAATAATTGAATATGCAGCCAGATTCATATTTCTTCAGATGTTTTCTCCTCCTCATGACTCATTTAAGCTTATCGTATGTCCATCGAACCATAAGAAGATATAACTGACTTTGTGAGAAAATCGCTTCCTCTTATATATTTTTTTTCCGCATTTCTACTCTTTGCCCCTCTGAATATGACGGCTTCATTTGGCCGTTGGTAGGAAGTTCCTTGAATTGCCTCCCATCACTTCCACATGCGTATCGTCTATTTTTCCCCACGGAGTCAAGTTTTTTTCTTGACTTTTCGGTTCATTTTCTTTTTGTTCTTTGCGAATTTGACCAAAGTTTTTGTGAGAGCAGAGTTCTTTGTCAAACAAGTTTGTGAGAAAATACTGTTTCAACCAATAACCTTTTCTTTTTTGAAAAAGAAACGGTTCACCGTACTTTTGAAAACATCAAAACATCATTTTTAAAGTGCGACGCAATTCTTTAGTCTATAAAATTGAGAATTCATAACTTCTTGTCGTCTCCGTTTCTTTCATAGTGCCAACACTACACTGAAGCCATGGAAACTTTTAGGGCCGTCCTCAGAATTTTTTATTTCTTCCCACTTCCCTCTACTTCGCTTTTGTGCTTTCAAGTCCTTTTTCGCTTCTTCAGAAAATATATCTAGCTTCCGGTATAGGATTTTTCTTTTTTTTCGATGTGAGAAAAGTTGAGAAGAATTATTTTGGGACCTTATTCTGCCAGAATGTAGTTGAGTCGATTGGGAGTACAAAAATTGTGGCAGTCAGATTATAATCCGCGTGGGAGTCAATCTCGAAGAATATTTCCAGAAAATATCCGTACGGCAATAATTATAACCATTTCAGTCAGATTATTAAAAAGAGGAATTCAATTTTGTCAGTTTCAATTCAGTTTATACTTGCACTAAACCACTGAATGTACTGTCTGTCAAAGTTTATTTCAGAATTATTCAAGTAATCTGATTTCTGAGAAATTACAAACAACTGGGAATATTTTTACATGTTTTCACTTTTTTGACTACGATTAGTAACATTCATTTTGTTAGTGAACTGTCTAGTCTTTTCACATCACAAATCTTTATTTGATAATTAGTTTTTTCTCCATTTGTCTCTCGGATTCATATGACCTCCAATATTTTTCTCAATCTTTGAACACCTACAGTTCTCTTTTCGTCTTCATTTCTTTATCAATATCCCCCACCCATAAATGGGTACTTCATTCCGATTCTCTTTCGTTGTTCCGTTTGCAGATAGTTTTTACCGCCCCGAATACCGATACAGCATTCCATGTGAGAAATCGTCGTTTTCCACGCAAGACACTCTCTTTCCATTTTTGTCAGAACTTTTTTGCGCCTCGTGCCCTGGCAATTTAGACTGGCCTACGTGCCGAGGGCGCCGCCAATTTTCCCCTTTTTCTCTTCGAGCGGACTCGCCGACTCCGCCCCTTTTCTGGGCAGGAAACGCAAAAGACACATACACACACCCCGAGTCTGTGTCCCTTCCTCTTTCTTCTCTCTCTCGAGCTCGCATACACATACACACAAAGTAGCTGGTTCGAGGCCCCAGAGCCCAATGCCTTCTTTCTTCCTCTATCACTCTTTTTCTCTCCGAGACCCAGTTGTGTCGAGTTTCATTTTACCCCGATTCACTCTCTCACCTCTTACCCAAACTCGAACCCCACTCCCATTTTCTTTTCCACTTCCCCCAGGCTACCAACTCTTTGCTCTCACTCTCTTTTCTTGGTCCGGGAAATTTCCTGTCCGTCAAAAATTTCTTCTTTTCCTATCCCTTCTTTTTTCTTATTTCTTCAAAGTTGCACTTTTCCAAAAGGTTCTTTTATCTTTTAGAGTTACTGTATTGTATCAATCATGCTTGTCCCGCCGGTGTCTATGATAATGTATCACGAGCTACCATCTATCAAAAACAAGAGTGAGTATTGAAAAGTGATCTTAGTTCTAGGAGGATGTGTCTGGATAAGAAAACCATAACTGAAAACAGATGCACACTTGATCGTAACACCAGTTGTAGATTTATGTTTGTACCAAAATAGTAAGGGCACACTCCAAGTTGAACTTTTTGCCATGTTTGCCGAAAAGTTCCTTCTAGAACCGGGAAGAACACCTTCTATTCCTAGAAGTCATTTATTTATATGAGAGACACAAGACGGCCAAGCATAATATTATTCATCAACACGAGGAAAGGGAAAAATAAGAAAGTGACGCATATCTGTTCGCTTTTGAATACAAACAAGATTATGACTTAGAAGGAGGAAGCTGAAATAGTAAGAACAACTTGAAATCTAAAAACAAACTTCTTCACTCTTTTCGATAACAATGTGAATCTCGAAAAAAATTTCGAATAGTCTACTGCACTCACAATTCAGTGGAATGCTTTTATAATAGTTCGCAGAAATATTAGGACAGTCGCTATAGGAGAAAACAAAAAAAAACTGAGTTCAAATAATTACCAAAAACGGTTCAAAGGAAAAGAAGCCTCTCAATCAAATGTTGTAACAAAAAAATTTCCAGGAAAAACTTGATCTGATCCCCCGAATCCTTATTTCTATAAGCAAAAATATTGTTTCTTGTTTCAGAGAGAGAGAAAATTCCGGAAGGTACGCTGTGCGTGGTATGCAGTGATTTGGCAAGCGGTATTCATTACTCGGTGGCAAGCTGCAACGGTTGCAAGACCTTCTTCCGACGAGCTCTGGTGGTAAGTCTTTCTTGCTGAAAAAGGGAAAAAGAAAGCAAATGTGTAGTTTGCACCAAGAATGCTCCCTTCCCTCCACTTGAATCGGGGCCAAGATTAACGAGCTGAAGCTGAGGCATTCATCCTGAAAAAGAAAATCAAGCGTTGTGAGATGACTTTTCTTTCCGCGTTTCTCTTTTAGTTTTTTTCTTCGTTTTCTTTTTCCTTTCCTTTAAAAAATTGAGCAGACGTCCGTACATCGTCTTGAGTTGGGGGACCCTCAATTCTTTAGAATTGGCCTCTTTTTTTCATAAATCACTCAAGTGCATCGTCCATCATTTGGCATGTGCCGTGTTTTTGGCTTGCTACCAATTCTGGTTCACTCTGAAATAAAAACGATAGAAAAAAACAAAAAGAAAAGTACTGCACTAAGACATGTATAGCATGACTTTGCGTAGCATGAATGACGGAGATGCGGAAAAGTTCTGAGAGAGAAAAGAAGTCCCTGAAAAAAGTTCCTGCTTCCTTTCTATCTTCTATCGTCCGTCTTCAACTTCTTTTTTTTGGGCACGTGCTCTGGAAACTTCGCGAGTTTTTAGTGCTCTCAGTTTCTATTTGCTCAAAAGATGTTTCGAAGAAAAAAGGACCCGGTCTCTCTATCTCTCTGCGTAACATTGAAAAGAGAAAGAAAAGACAGAAAATAGTCGCCGATGCGCAAGAAAATGCATTGTTCCACTCCAAATGTATCAAATTTGCCAGAAGGGACCGTTAGACACGGAAGCCAGAAACATGAGAAGTAGTGACCAAATAAGGTCTTGTTAGAGGCATCCAATAAAAAAACAGAAGACAGAAAAATGATTCACCCAGACTTGGTTTTTTACAGAACAAGCAGACATTCACATGCCAATTCACTGGAGACTGCGTTGTTGGGAAGTGTAAGTCGAGAGCAGGAACAATCATTCAATTACTATATTTTCTTTCATTCAGCTGTCCGATGCGTTTGCAGAAGTTGTCGACTGAAAAAATGCTTCGATATGGGAATGGATCCCAAGGGTGAGATTTCATCCTATTTTCTCGATTTTGTCCCATAAAAAGCTTCTAGACAGAAGCGAAAAAATGATGAAAAAAAGAAAAACGTAGACAAATCAAATTCTGATTTCCCATGACAACTATACTAATAGCGTGATTGATTTATTATAATCTCGTCATTGCAGCACAAAAACTGACTGCAATAAACATTCTCGCATGGCATTCTAGAATCGTAGAAAACTTAATTTCTTTACGGGTCGCGGCTAAATTTGAAACCGATTTTTTGGTCAGTTGAACTGTTGGAATTCATTGGGAGGGGTTCAAAAGTATTAGTCATCGAAGTGATCTTTGCTTCGACTTGAATGAGAACATGAACGTCACATACTTTTTACAGGTTTTATTAGATTTGACAAGGTACTCAGACTATGAAAACTTTGAAGAAGATGTACCACATGTTTCCGATATCTATTCGTTATATGAAAAGAATAACATTGTAAAAAATGTGCTAGCATACATATTTCCATGAAACAATTCGAAAATTGCAAATTCGATATAATTTCAGCTATCCAACATGATCGAGACAAAATCCGGTATACAAAAGCTCTCAAAAAGAAGCGGGAAGAAGAAAAACGGTTAAAAGAAGTGATTATCAAGGAAGATATTGGAAGTCCACAAAGTATAGCATCTGATACATATATAAACACGTCAACCCCATCATCTAGTACTATGGTTAATTGTATGGTAGAACACGACCATCCCTCATTAGATCCCGAAGCTCAGGTTGGTTGATATATGTTCTGAACAATGAGGAGTTTCCACATTCCAGAACGATGTAAAGTCAATAATTGATGATTTATTACGGATAGAGTCGAAAGTGAAATCACTTAGGAACTCTTTTCGTTTTGAATCTCACCCCTCTGCGACTTCTTGTATGTATTCAAGGTATGTTGACAACAGTTGTTTTGTCTGAAAACTTTTTTTTCAAATGGATAGTCGTGAATTTAACATTGTTTTTTCTTGTTATTGCGATTCTCCAAGTTTACCAATCCACCCAATTCAACAATTCTATGGGGGCAGTTTTCTTTCTTTCCGAGAACAAATTTTTTTCATTTTATAGCACTGTTGTTATTGAGGTTCAGAATATTTTCCTCTATGAGCTATGTCCTTTTTTGAGTATTCTTTTCTCCCCAAGCAGAGTTGATTAGTCTGGGTCGTTAGGAATTCTAAGAATGTGCAGGCTGAAAAATGGTTTGTTGTCCTACTGAACTAAGGAAAACAGACCTTTATAGATAAGAAAATAAGATAGAAATAGGCATGAACCAGCGATGTTTGCAAAAGGAAATGAATTTTCTAATGCACGTTTTTTTTTCAGCTGCTTACTGGATGACGTGTCATATATGGAAGAGAACACGATGCCCCAACAATCAACGGTGGAACCGTTCGAGTGCTCTTTAGAGAACTTGAGAGAATGGTTTGTGAGGGATCTCTCATTAATGTTGGAGTGGGGAAAATGTTTGCCGATTATGGAAGGATTACTGTTAAATGATAAGGTGAGTTTCGGTTCCAACAAATTTTGTGGTATCATGGAATGAAACCACCTTACTTTTTTATCATCTAATATTACGTGTTTGTATTCAAGCTTCTTCTAACCAATCAACATTTTTCAGCTGGCACTCATGAAAGCCTTTGCCCCAATATTCCCGCTTATCCAATTAGCATTCTACACAAAGAACGAGTTTGAGTGTGATATTGTAATAAGTAAGTGCAAAAGGATTTTGTGAGAGCAAGAAAAACCGATTCGTCTTATTTCAGAGCTCGAGCCAGATTGCACCCCAAAACCAATACCAGAGCGGCTCAATTATCCGGATGGCTCATTCATCGAGAAAGGAGGAAAACCAGCCAATTCATGGTGAGCCATCTCAATCTTCTTCTTCTTCTTCTTAAAAATCTTCTATGTTTTTTCCTCTTTTTCTGTCATCTCAATATGGGGTTTCCAGGGAGGAGATGCACGCAATGTTAATTGATGGATGCTACAAAATGATGAGGCAGCTCAAGATCAAAGAATCAACGTTTGTACTCTACAAGCTTCTTCTCTTCCATAATCCAGGTTAGATTATATCGCCGCAAAAAAAGAAGGAAGAAAATAAGAGGAATAGAAACGAAAGACGGAAGACGTGACGTCACAGGACATTCTCTTGGGATTTTTCTCATTCTTTACTCTTAGAAGTCTTCTTTCGAAAAAAACCGTTGACTTTTGAAAATGGCATTTCCCAGCCTTTTGAAAACTTTGCAAAAGATATATTTGATTGGCTTCGTCGAGTGCAAAGCTTCAATTTTCCAGATGCGGAAGGACTCTCCTCACTAGGCAAAAAGACAATCGAGTGTGAAAGGATGCGGTTGCTGACTCAAATGTATTGCTATCTCTCAACAGAACGAGGAAGAGAAGCTCAAACTATCTTCTCAAATCTTCTGATGATGTCAGCAACGTTAAGTGTAAGTATTTATTCATGTCAACTCTCAAATTTTAATCTCTATTTTTCAGAAAACAGCATCATTCATCAAACGTGTCTTTGATTTCAATCATATTTTCAACCGAACCAATGACCTGATAGACCAGTTAATTATAGTCGGACTGTAGCATCATGTATCCACATTTCTTCTACCTACCCCTCCACATTTCCATGTTTAATCAAGATCTCAAGAAATTTCCATTGAATTACTAGTTGAGAATGTTTTTCAACATTGACCCAATGTAATTTTTTCTTCACAACGTAGTCACAATTTTTGCCTATACACGTGCATTTTCACCTTCTCCTCCCCCTCCACTCAATGCTTCTCAATTGTCATTCTAGTTCTTTCTTACAGTTATTATGATATTCCTGTTTCTCCTCCTCCATCCAGTTTGCATGAAAAATAATACGATTGGTATCCGGGTAATCTAGTGAGTAAGTTTCATAGTTCAATCAGATTTCTATAAGAATTTTATTTGTTGACTTGCCATAAATCTATTGGGATAAACACGTTTTGTGTCTTTGTTGCTTCTTACACATACCAATATTCAAATACTCAACACAAACTCTGTGAATAATCCCAGCAATCATACAGAACAAGTCGGTAATGACACTCTCATAATTTCAGACAGAAAAGTGTACAAACTCGGCAAAAACCTGAATTAGGCTACTGTAGCATACGTGTTGCGGAAAAATTGGTTTTGCTCTTCTTTAACGCAGCTAGAACTCGACCGATGCCACCAATGCTGCAGTTTTTGCCACTAAAACTGCTCATAATGAACCTCATTTTCAATTGGAATACCAAAACAACCTGTAAAATTGAACTTGAAGCTCTCGTCGTTCCTCTCAATCAAATTTCTGAAACAAACAACAATTGATTTAATATATTCAGATTTCTCCTGAATTTCTATTAGACTTGACGTTTTTCAGCTTTTGAATGGTACGGCTTTAGAGACTCGTGTCGATTGATTCAAAATTTTCAAATCACTGTGAAAATAATTTCCGGTTTATTTAAGATACAGATTCATAGAAAGTGAAAAATATTAATAAAACGAAACTACACACATCCACCCAATTTCCAGTTTCTCTCTCATTTTTTGTATCTGAAATTACACTAGTCTTCTCTCAGGCTTTTACATCCGTCATCTCTTATTTGAGGCTGTGGAACAGAAGAACGTGATTGAGATGAATATCGCACCTTTTGACCTGAATACCCCCTTTAATGGAAATGAGATGCTACAAAGACGAAACTGGGACTGATTGTTATCGATGGCCAAGTTCTGCTTTCATCTAAATTCGGCCAAGAGATGTAATCTGGGCTTCTGAAGACCGCCTCTCACTCCTCATCCTCTAGGTCATCCATTCGCACTTCGACAGTTGTCACCAGTCGGCTTCATTATTTTCATTCCTTCGACGACTTTCCTTTTTCAAAACATTTCTGTGAAGAAATACTTGTTTTCAGAAACATGCTTCACTCAACTGCCCTCGTTGATATTGTCAACAAAACTCTCCCATATCAAGCACTCGGAGATTCTCTTCTCCCAGTTAACAACAATGCTGAGTTCATGAGCCACACCAACGCCTTGACAGTTACTTTCACTCATGATGAGCAACCAGTTGCTTTCGGTTCTATTGTGAAGTGCAATGAGAGACAAGCATACGTTATGTTGGGAGAGATTGACAAGAAGTTCGAAGATAAGACTATCTGGATTGAGGAGGTTTCTGTTGAGAACAAACTCAACTACGTTTACAAGGTAAGTTTAACTAGTTTTTTTTTCAAATTAGTTTATAACGCCCTGTTTCAGATCACCAAGAGTGTTCCACTCATTGACTACTCTGGAGAATGTCATTTCGAGCAAACTTTCAGAAACAGAGAGGAAAAGTAAGCAACTACTCATTCATCTACAGTACTCTTCATTCTTACCGTATTACAGACCAGTCCACCTTCATCTTTTGGACCTTCTCATCAACAAAAGCGTTGGACTTGTTGATATGGATATTTCCAAGAACATCACTGTCGACTTCGAAAAGTAACAACTCCGATTTTGAAGATATTATCTAAATAATCTTTGATTCAGGTACTCGAACTTTGCTTCCTGGAGAGATACCGTCGGTTTCGTCGTTGGAGATAAACATCTTTTTGAGCGCATCACCGTCAACAGGTGTCCTTTTCCCTGATCCCACTTCTCATCGAACTTTTACCTTTTTTAGATTCGAACTTCTTTCTTTCGCATCAGATAACACCGATGTGACCGTCGAGGATGTGAATGTTGAAAAACTAACCGATGTTCTTGATTATGATGGAGAGGTGTCTATCTACGACAGAGAGGAATTCCTCACAGCTCTTCTCAAAACTGGAGGAGTAAGTTTACAGTTCTTTTTTTGATCAACTAATTAGTCCTTGTGATTTAGGTCTCCGCTAAAGTTGCAAAGGAAAATGGACAAGTCACTGGATATATTGTAAACACCAAGGACAATGTTCTTCAATGCTACGGAGAAAACGAAAAAGCTCAAAAGTAGGACGTTTTCAGTATGAAATTGAAATTAAAAGCTGAATTCAGAGCCCTTTTCTCATCCGCTGCAGCCAACATGAGCGCCAAAGTTAACATGTACGTCCGTAAGGAGTCTTCTCCACTTATCGAGCAACTCTCACAGGTAATTCTATGTTTCGAGACCTTTTTCATTTCTCAACTCTTGAAATTACAGGCTGCGGAGACCAAAATTCCAATTACTAGACTCAACACTCGTGTCATTATCAACACTGTCAAGTTCAGCAAGGTCGCTTGCCTCAACATGGGACTCCATCTTTTCTAAACTCGGGATTCTTCAATTCTATTTTCCAACTTTATTTATTCAACAAAGGACATCCTAAATTATTGTTAATAAAATATTTGTAAAGTTTCTTTCACCTCACTAGTAAAGCTAAACTAGAAAATCAAAATATTAATTTTACAGTTTCATAATGAAATCTTTAACCAAGTCAGTATTTTATTGTCCATTAATAAAAATTCGTCTTTCTTCCTCAACCTCTGTTTTTTCGACTATTGGAGTCCAGCGAGTATCATCCCATGGTTCATGACGGAGTATCTTGACAGTTTTTGTGTAAAGTATAGACAAGTATATGACCAACAGTTCCGAAGGAGTCTGAAGTTCAAACTCCATTAATACGATTATACTCATTCGGACACACCATTGTTTCACTTTTGTTCAGTTTGTAATGAGTGATGCAAGATGATTCAGCAAATGAGTGGGAGAATTGACTCATGATCCGACATTCATTCCGACTTTCAATGCGGCAAATCTGAAAATCTTTTCGAATTTGAAATTCATATTAAGCCTCACATTGCCGCTGTCGAGTTCCAGGAAGTATGCGTTTCCACCAAATACTCCAATATATCTCGCACGTCTCAAGTGAGTTTGATCGTGTTCGAAATTGGGTAGGTACAAAACTGCAAACTCTTCATTGACCAATTTGTATGATTTGCTTCCTGGCATATACTTGCACAAAAAGTCGCAAAATGGCTTATATGATTTGCAAAATTTTCTCAGTCGTTTGTGCACTAATTCTCGTTTTTCAACACCAAAGAAAACCCCTTGTTTTGTTCCAAG
Source organism: Caenorhabditis latens (assembly GCA_002259235.3). Classification (NCBI taxonomy): domain Eukaryota; kingdom Metazoa; phylum Nematoda; class Chromadorea; order Rhabditida; family Rhabditidae; genus Caenorhabditis; species Caenorhabditis latens. Next base: position 12,031,424 of record CM056097.1, on the reverse strand, counting down.
CATGATGCAATCTAATTCCACAGGTCCACGAGAAAAGATTCCAAACTAAAATGTTTGTTTTGTTGGGACACTTTCTCACATTCTCTTACCAAATTAGTTTGCGGAATTGCTGCATTCTCGAAAGCTTGAAGAGTTGCCTTTGCTAATTGTTCATATTCGGTAGAAGAATGCTTGACCATCTTATAGATACGATCATCCAATGGAAAGAACACATAAGCCTACATATATTATTGTGGAAAATGAAAAAAAAATCTATGAGTTACCTGAATTTTATTAGTACTCTCTGTAGTCAATTTTAGCATTGCAGGAATAATGAAGTTAGGGTTGGTTTCAGATTGGACGAGAAGAGATGATGCATCTGCTTCGTCATACTTACAAGAACAACGGTCATGAAATTTCGATGTCATTTTACAAATAAAACTGTTTTACAACAGTGAATGAAATTGCAAAGCAGAAAACAAGAAACCAGTAACCAAAATCGATGAATGCCACCGATATTGGTAGCTCTCTTGTGTAAACTGTATAATTATTTTGTTCTCTTTATATAATTTGTTGATAATGGTAGAAATGATTTGAATAATAGAGACTAGCAGAGAAAAATCACTATTTTAAAGAGAAATGGAGAAGTCAGAAGCATCGTTTTGACAGAAATTTATTGGATTCCGTGTTGGTTCTTGCTGCTTCTTATTTTTTGTATTAAAAAACTCATTTATTAAATTTTTCTGAAACCAAAACCAGGATTAATTGCTTTGGATCTATTTTTGAATTGACGTTTTTGAAAACGCTCCCGTTTTATGAGATATTGTCTGCCATTATTTTTCCTTTTTTCGTTTTTATTTCTTCAATTTCTCTAGTACAACCAAAGTCATGAATACTGATTTATTTGAAAAAAGAAGACATATTGAATGTAATTGTGAAGGAAACAGGTTATGTAACCGGGAGCAATATAAATATCTCATTCTGAGACGAATGACGAGAAAGAACAGAAATATAAAGCATTGGGGGACATCTAGATATTTTGCGGATTGCACTATTCGGGCTTCTGCGTTAAGCGAAAACTTGTGTAAATGACGGGGAAATGCTGGTGAACAAACCCTACGGCAGTTTTGAGCTGTATTTCTTATTACTATCAGATAGGGAGCAAAAAACGAGTAAATGAATGGTGATTATTGGAAAAAAGAGGGAAAATGAAAAAAGAAGAAAGAACTTGAGCAGGGTTTCGGTTAACTGGAAAATTGTTTGGTCTCTCGTACACACTTACAAATGGTTTTAAGATATCTCACAAGGAAACAAATAAGAGAAATTAAAAGAAGAAACGTAAAAGAACAGAAATAAAACAAAGAAGTGTGCAAGATGACCGAAAAGACGAGTTCTCGGTTGGACCGCGATTCTCCCAACCTTCGCTAAGCATGTGTTCGACATTCCCCCAGGTTCCATTGTGAGGATGAGCAGGTTCAATGCTCAAAATGTTCAGAAGCATTTGATAGACGTCGACAATTTCGATTGGACCAAATCGTTCGTTTTCTCTGAATGCTGGACCACGAGCAACAAAAATACCCTTCATATCGTCATGAGTTGGCTCCCATCCTGACGCTTGTTTAGCATCAATTGTTGGATCACCGCTGTGTGGAACAGTTGGAAGCTCCTTCTGTAAATCAAATATTGGCTTTTGTTCAACAGAATTTTGATTTAAAAAATAGTCCAGAGTTATCTCAGCTTACCGTAACAACACTTGTTCCTGGCTTTGTGATAAGGACAACACCACTCATGAAGCGAGAATTTTTCCAGTGAAGATCGTCGGGCAACTCAGACATCTTCAATAAATAATATTTAAAAGAATTCAAAACTGAAAACTAAAACTTACTCTATAGGTCTTCACAAACGGAGTGTCATTCTCATCGTAGTCTCCCATTGGGGACCACACCTCACACACACTAAATTCGTAATGAACCTGAGAAAACAATAAATCAACAACTGATTTCTATCAGAAAAACTTACAGTTCCTTCGTCTTCTGGATTGGTGAAGACCATGATCATGCTGTGGGAGTTCACAATCTTTTTCACCTGAAAACAGACATTGGAACTCTTTTTATTTTCTGTTCCCCATACCAGTGAAAAATCCGGAAGACATTGTTCCATGAAGAATTGTTCTTCTTTCTGTAGAGGAGTATATCCGTGATCAGACATAACAACCAAGTTAGTCGAAGAAAACAAGCCGCGATCCTCGAGTAGTTGCTGCAAAGTATGTACATGAGAGAGTACATAGACGAGAGAAAAGCAACGAAGAAGGCGACCCGTTGGCTAGTCTCCCCAGTGCATCCAGTATGATGACAAGCATCGGTGGTTCAGTGGTAGAATGCTCGCCTGCCACGCGGGCGGCCCGGGTTCGATTCCCGGTCGATGCAATTCTTTTTTGTTTTTGTTATTAATTCCTTTTACAAGTTGTTATTAGTTTGGTCATTATTTTTGGGCGCATTCAAAAAGATTATGATGCAGAAATGAAATGTTTCACATTTTATGTTATGGATATCGTAGTTTAGATACTTTTTTTCAAATTTACCTGAAGCTCATTGATATAAAGATCAAATTTCGCAACTTCTTGCTCTACTTCATCAGACTCTGGTCCATGCTCTTTTTGAGCATTTCCGATGTTAGCATAACGAATCAGAAACATTTGTTGCTTGTAAACTTGATATTTGGAAATTCTGTTGGCAATTTCTGGGAAGATGTCTCTCAAGTTGTCAGTTTGATGTGCATCATCAAGATTTGCCCAACGTTTCTCTGGTACTTGAACAACCATATCGTAGAAAGCGCGCTGGAAAAAAGAACATGACTTTGATCAAGTGAATTTGTATTTTTTACATGACAATGTGCAAACCAGTAGCAGTGAACATCTACACCAGCTTTTCCAGCAGTGTACCAGAGTGGGGCCTTTGCATCATTCCACCAAACTTCTTCTGTATCATTTGGTCCTGAAAATATGTGTGATGTATTCAGTGTACCCTCCTCTATTATCAAAATACCTGTTCCTCTCTCAAAAGTGAAGTTTGTCTTACGATCCCACATGTAATCAGCAGTGAATCCATGATTCTCAGTGTAGAGACCTAAACACACATATTTCTCAATTTTTCAACTCGAGACAAAGTGTTCATTTGTAATTCGATGCACCTTGCAACTGTTGTCTTGTCACAACACATGTTGCACATCGAAAGCATATTCATACCTAGATATCACTCGAGCGAACCGCTGTTTTCATATATCACTCGACATGTCTTCTTTTCATGTTCCCCATTTATTTTACAAAAAGACAAGGCAAAGCGAAAAGAGCACATCGAAGCAAAAGATACATCTTTCTCTCTTCTCGCTACCGAAGACCCATTATTTTATTGGCGCAAGAGAAGTTTTAAAAGTAACAAAAAAACGTCTTCAAACGGCTCGTTATCGCATGGCTTGAAGCCGCCTGTTCCCTCTACGACGTTTTTTTGTCGCTTTTTGAAAGATGACTTCCCACGCAGTGGCGACGCCGCAAGAAATGCTCGACAAACATGTGGAAAAGCGGAGAAGTCATTAGAAATAATTTCACAGAACTATGATCTGATCTTTCAGAGAATAATGGCAGAGTTTGACGGAGACATGTGGGAACATGAAAAATTAGTCAGATATCTTTTGTGGGAGACTTTTCAATAATGCGAACCTCATGGTATTGGGTTTTCTGATAGTCCTAATATTTGAATAACGTTTCTCAAATCATTTCTGTGTGGGGTTCGCTAGAATTTGCAGACTGGTTAAAAAATTTCGAACTAGAATGAATTTCTACCAGTGATGAAGTGCTTTGTTATAACGAGACGCATATTTTTTTATGTTTAGATTGTGCTTATCAACTGACCGGTTGATAAACTCATCCATTGTGGCCATGTATGTGTTGGGAATGACGGTGTCACGTAATCTACTTGCACTCCGTGCGTGGCGAGGTGCCGGATTCCTGAAAACTTATTCAGATAAGAAAGCAACTCAAAAACATATATTTCCTTACCGAAAGTTGCATCCTGCTTGGTATTATTCAACAGTGTTGCTCCATATCCATCAGCAAGAATGACGATGAGATTCTGTCCAATCGGATCGCGTGCGGCGACTCCAGAAACCAGTCCGAGTAGGACTAGTAGCAGATTCATCTGGAAATGAGTAACCATCTTATTGTCAGACAACACTCGATGTTGAAAAACAAAAACAAAGAAAAAAGAATGGAACACAAAAGATGTAAAAAAAGATATATGATGGGACCTGGGAAGATATACGCCAGAGTTCAAACGGATATGACGATTTGAGTGGTTCACTGAAGCATGGGCAAAATCCGATGGAAGCTTAGATTTTTTGGGTTCTCTGAGGAAAAAGAAAGAAAAAAGACATACAACAAGAGCAAGCGTTCTATTTTCCATGAATATTTTAAAACATTCCGTTGTCTTTTTTTCAAGATGAATCAGGGCTCAACTAAAGAAGAAAAAAAGCGACACAATATAATTTTACTAATTTTAGGTACCATTTGATTAGAGAAAGACAGATAGCTCAAAAAATAGATCAGATGTGAAATGTGTCAATCCCTGGTGGAAATTTGAAATTAAGTGTCAATGGCAAATTCGAAAAAGATTGTCTGCCGCTTGCAACGATGACTGAGTGTAAAAAGCAAGGCAAGTACGATGAGAAGCAGCAGGAGAAGGGAAGGAAAAAGACAGAAAGAAGATCAAAACGAAAAACGACTCGGTGAGCTGCCGATTCGCATGAGGAGTAATCAATCGAGAGGATTCTCGGTTTTCCCCACGGATAAAAATGAGGGGACAGCAGATTGATTTGAGAAAACGATCATTTTCATAGGGTTTTCGATTTCTTTGATATCTTGTTCGCTTGAGAAAAGTCATGAATATTCAAAGAGAACAACGGAAAAACATTTTCAAGTTGATCAAATCTGCCCTTGTGAGAATAAGAACTGGTATACTGTACCAAACTTAAGGAATACTCAAGGCACGTAGGAACATCTAATAGAATAACATCAAAATCTCTTGTCTCGCTATTATAAAATTCCATGAGAAACGAGTGGTCGCGTGAGTTGGTATAATAAAATTAAGATTACGGCATATGCGACAAGAAAGGAGAATAAATGAGTGAACCGCTTCTTTTCCCTTCTTCCGCTAAGTCATTTCCTAGTTGTGTTCAGTTACGCCATGGGGATTACTTTGAAAAACGCGATTGAGGGTCCAAAATTCGGAATCGTGGACTATGTTTGATGTTCATTAGAAAACCACGCCAATCCTCCTTTGGGAAAGAAAAAGAGTTAACTTCAAAAAGAGAATAAAAAGAAGAAAGAATGAGAGACAATACTCGCTATTGCAATTTTAAACTTTTTACCTCTCCGGATGAATAGAAAGGAGTGCGCAAAAGTTGAAAGGGATGCCAAAGATTTAATGGATACCGGTGTTCGTTACACAACATTCGGATGGAACGAACGACAGTTGCGCAAAACTGCACGACGGCTGACGTGTAATCGTGCGCGACCAGCTCACAAAATGAAATATGATGAATCTGATTGCGGAACCGATGCTTCGATTGAGAACTGAGAGAAACGGAGTACCCACAGAATAGATAACTTGCATCTCAAAACTCGACAAGGTTACAGTGGGAAAGATTGAAATTGAATGCATAAATGAGTGATGGCCAGATGAATTGAAATGGCAAAACTTGATTCTGATTTTGATTAGCGTGGTAACCTTGCGTCGTATGCCTGTGAAAACAGAACATTGCGGAAAAGTGGAATTCGCCAAAGAAGGACAGTGAGATGGGAGAATTCAAAAAAGTGGAAGAGGTTGAGAGCTCCAAATATGGAAATTGTTCAATCAAGCAATGTCAAGGCTCCCATTTCACATTTCACAAAGAATGCATAAATTTTCATGGATTTGACTTTTCAAAAACATTGCTGTGTTTATTTCATTTGAAAAATATTTGTAATTGTTATGGAAAAATCAGGTTATCAGAATTTTGTTCTATTCAGACTTTGATATGTTCTCGATCTATTAGAGGTACGTTCAAAGAATCAAGTATAAAACAAACTTTCAACACACCAAAGTCTAGTGTGAAAAACAAGAGAAAAGTCCAAACGGTTAGTACGAAAGCGTTGTCGGATGAAGAGCATGAAGTGTATAAGAAAATGATTGTGGCAAGTAACAGCTGACACGGTTTTTCGCGTATCTCTTCTTCTGATGCCAACTGTGTGAGTGAGTGAGTGTGTGTTTGAGATGGCAGCGGAAATGCATGACGCTAGGTGGGGTTCGGCAACTAATTTGGTCCCCACACTTGCCAGTGAGTTTTTCATACGAATTATGGGTTAGACAGCAATGCGCAGAGGAAAAAAATAGACCAGACGGTTTAGATCCGATTGATTCAGATTTCTGTTTAGTTTAAAAGAATTCAATCACATAGAGTACATCCCTGTGGGCGTCTCCCTTCTTTCATAAAAACTTGGATATATTGGATTGAGCGAACATACGTACTGTTTGAGATCAAATCCGGTTACCGGTTCAGATTTTCTATCGGTAGGTGTCTACGTGATGCGTTGAATAATTTGAACACAGAAAGCGGAATGGACAAATTGTGAACACCGAAAGTCATAGCAGATAGAAAATATTGAATGTAACGGAAAAGTTCATAATTTATACGTTTAGATGTCAAATCCTCGTTGCAGAAACTTAGCATTGAGCGTTCACAAACTGGAAGTTTTGTAATCGCAATGTTCCATTTTCTGAACTCTGAACCCATTCAACCCATTCGTTGTGCCAGAGGTCCCACAAAAACAAACAAAAAACAGCAAGAGAGATCTTTATCCATGGAAAAAAGTAAGCAGGTGTGTATTATGACTAAAAGCAAATGTCATCATCAAACGGGTTACAACCAGCATATTGCCACTTCGTATCTATACGTCAGGACATCTTTATGGGGGAGAAAATAAGCCGGAAATGCTGAACTCTGTGGGTGAACATAGTCAAAAGGAAATCAGTTAGTTTGGTCGGAAGCTACTACGCATTTCAGTCAAAAATCCGAGGGAAAAAGCCCAAGCATAATGAAGAAGTGTTTGTTTGGAAAAAATTAAATCCGAGAATTACAAAAATGGGAATGGGGAAGCAATGAGAGAAAAAAGGCAATAACGTTAAAAAGGTTGCACATCACAAAGTTCTATTCGTTTGTTTCTTGTTCAAAAAGTTTTTTTTTAATACTGGTGAAGCAAAATTAAGTATGGAAGATTAGTAAACGGTGCTGATGGAGCGTAAGAATTCAACAGCATCCTTGTCTTCTTTGCGGCTGTTCAACACATCCAAAACGTCTTTGGCTGGAAAAGGTAACTTTTATAAAAATCAAATGGCACTGCAAACTCACTGTTTGACACTGGTTGAATCAAGATTAGGTTGAACTGACGCAGGGTGTTACCTCCAGTTGCACCAAATCCGGGAACCTGAATAACGGTTTCGTGTTCATTCGTTCATGAAAACTATATAAGTAACTCACATCATTTAGTTCTAAGAAAGCCTCTCCTGCGAAGTCGTTGGATCTCAAGTAGTCATGATCCATGACAGTGAAGTGAAGCATTGCAGTTGATGGTGGGTTTGGAGGGATGTGGCTGAAAATAGACAATTAAGGTAATTCTTTCTTGTAAAGAGTCCTCACAATTCAAAAGTTTCATCGAAGATTGGGTTCAATGATTTTGAAACCACTTTGGTTTTGACGACAGGGACTGCTGGGTAGCGGAACTTTGGAATGATTTCAATCACAACGAATGGATCAGATAGTCCATTTGAATCGAGAGCAATAATTTGCTTGGCTCCAATAACTTAAAAATTTAAAACTAATTGGTAAGTTTGAACTATCAATATACGACTCTCACCATCAAGAACGAGAGTTTGCGCGTTACCATTATAGTATGCTCGCACATTGAGAATTCCGTACTTGCACTCACTCACTTCGTTCTGAAAGGGTGTTTTGCAGTGAATTAAACTGAATTCTATCATCCACTACACTAATTACACATTAATAGACAGCAGAAGGTGAAGCGTATATCAGCCACTGTGACATGCACAAGAACATCAAATGGAGATATAAGATCACACTACAGGAGAAGAAGCGGAGCTTCAATTTTGAAAAATTCTAGCACTTTCTAAGATCATACAAGAAGCAATATACTTTTTACTTCTGCAAATGAAAGCCTGTCGAGAGAAGCCAAAATAAATTAAAGGGAAAAGTACGCGACTAGCAAGAAGAGCTTGATAAAAATAAAACAGTCCAAAAAACCGAATTAGAAGCACCGCATATGCAGGTGATACTAAGTTTCATTCTATCTGAGGCTTCAGTTTTGTGGGCAACTTACTCCGAATTGGTGATCAGCAAGCGCCTAAAATGTGTGGTGAGTCTTGGTAGTTTTTAGTATGGGGAGAAAATGTAAATCACATTCAAACAGTTATAATATATAGGTAGATTGAAGCGTGGAAAATAATGAAAATGCGCCTCAACGTGAAAAAGGTGCATGAAAGTGAAAAAGCAAAATAGATCAAGCCGAAAAATTAGAGAAATGAAGATACATTGTGTGATTGTGCAAAAACTAATGTGATTGTTAGTAAGACAGCGATAGAAAAGTTATAGAAACAGATTGCCCGAAGTGGTTTGATAACAAAAAATACCTGTTGTTTGAGAAGATCTTTGTAATACTTCTCAATGAGCTGCTCAGTTGGAGTTTGGTTCAATGACAAGATTTTCACAAGTTTCTGAAATCACAGTTCATCTACAACCCACTTGCTTTTATTTTACCATATGATCTGGGTTTGTCTCCAATGCCTCCATAGAGAGTCCTTTTCCACCTGCATGGAAAAACTCAACCAACACATGCCAAGCTTCAAACAATCTGTGGTAGAATGCTGGTTCCATTCCAATGTTTTCAGTGACACACTCGCGGAGAAGTTTCACAACAATTGACACTTGAGCACTCATGACTCTCAAAAAGTTTCTGTGTAGTAAGTTCTTGTGTACTGCCGAGAGCTCAATGTCCAACTGAAGAGAATATTTTCAGAATGAATGACTGTCTGATAACTTGCCATATCTGTTAGTGGTTTGAGCGAATCCTCAACCAGTTGGGCGGATGGACTCCATGCCAAATGGAATACGTGTTTTTTCATCTGTGGAAGAAGACGTCCAGTCAATAAGCCAACGATTCTATCGATTTCAGCACAGATGCTGTTTTCACATTGTTCAAGACGATTCTCGATTTCGGACTTCCACAAATGGTTTCCCTATAAGTTTTCATGTGATTCACCTTTTAATTTTAAAGTCTTACATTCAGGCGACTAGAGTCACGTTCATAAGCCAACGACATGTCATCCATATGGAGTTTCTCTGTGATGTTGAGACTGCGACGCACTTGTTCACAGTTGTTAATGGCAGCACACAACTGAAAATAATATATTTGATGACAAAAAGATTGCTTTGGTTATACCAAGTGCAAGAGTTGAGATGGGATGAATGTAGTAAGCTCTTGAGTGAATCCTTCGGCTTCCAAACCAGAAATAATTTTTTGAGTGTAAACAGTGACAATGTCACAAATGACTTCGACAAGGAGTCTGGTGTACTCAATCTTCAGACCAGCGTCATTGATATCAACGCGCTCCCAGAATACGGTAAACTGAAAGGAAATATGAACCTAATTGAAGATCTTTGTCACAATTGAATACCTGCTCAATAATGTGACAGATATCAATGTGGCTGCTGGAGTGACGCATATCGTTTGAAGATGTCGAAATCTGAATATAAAAAGATTTTGAGTTTTTATACGTAGAATCTAACCGGCATATCGAGTTGGCAACTAAGGTGAACACGAGCAAAAGCTTTCTCCTTAGCGACTTCAAGGAATTTCTTGATCCCTTTGTTGAAGATAGCATACCATTCTGACTCATCACGAACTCGACTGAAATATTAGATTTTCACTTGCTCCATTTTCGTATTACACTTACACTCTGTTCGCAAGTCTATAGTTGCGCAATTCAACGAAAGCCATGTGAATACGCATCAAGTCAATCAAGTCATCCTCATTTGGAGGATCTTGAGCAGCCGACAATCTCATTTGAGATTTGAGATCCATTTTCTTTTCACTCATCAGCTCAGAAGTCAAGTATTCGGTCAAAAGACGATCGAAGGTGTTCAGAGTGAGTTGAGAATAGTCGATTCTGGCGACTTCACGGATGACTGCAGCGTAATGCAAGAAACGTGAACATTGAGTGTTCACAATGTTAAGCAATTTGAGAAGCTCTTTGCATGGATCTGGATCTTGAACCAACTCAATAGTACGGTCAATGTAGTCTTCAGCACTTTTGACGACAAGAGACTCGAGATGAGCATGGAATGGACGTTTGTACGGAAGGTACTTCTGGTAGAATGGAGATTCACGAAGAGCTCTCATGCACTTGATCAAGCTCGAGAACTCTTCCCCACTGTTTCTCTTACTCGGAGTGAATTTTTCACGATGCTCGATCATCATTCGCTTACAGTATGAATCGAATGATGAGAACGAGTCAGTGAGCATGTCTTCCTCTTCCTTGTCCAATGTGAGTGGTTGCCACTTATCAATTATTTTCTGGAGAGTCTTGTAGAGAAGAGAGAACGAGATGTCAATGTGGATCATGGAGTGGAATGCAAGCCAACGACTATAAAATTTTATTTTTGGGTTAGTGTCCGCCTATTATTTTTATATTGCTTACCACATGGCAAGATGCACATCTGTGAGATCTCCTTGTATGGCATGTTGACGCAAAATAATCATTGCTCTCTCTGGATAGACTCCATCCCAGAAACGTACTGGCTGTCCTGTCTGACGGATTTCATACAATGCAAATTGACGGAGAAGCTCAATATGCTCCTTGACATCCAAAGTCTCGTCATCATCACCAGCACGCCCTTCTTCTTTTGTCGACAACCAGATCTTCAGTTTGACTTGTCCACTTACTTTGCTCTTCTCCGAACGTGGCTGGAGAGTGAACCATTGTTCCAATCCCTCTGGTGGAATCTCGGCTAGCTTCAGATTGATGCATCCAAGGAAGTCGTCAGTGCAGTCGTCAGAGTTGGCACGGGCACTTTGAGTGACTTCTTTGAAGTATCTCCCAATTCCTTTGAACCCTCCACTGATTTGATTGAGGGAAGAAACGGCATCAAAAACTGATTGCTCTTCATCATCATGATCCCTGAAACAAAAATTGTTATCTTATGAGATATTTCCAGCTTTTTGAATGTATACTATCAACTCTCTGCCTCGCACTCACCAGATGTCGATATGGAACTGATCTCTTTGAGTGTCCTCAACAGTGAACTGGAATTTCTCACTCCATTTCGGGTTCAACGTTTTTTTCTGGACAGAGCTAGCCTTGATGAGCTTTGCTGGGATGGTTCCAGTGTCTTGTGGCTTTCCCTTCTTCCCAACCTTACGACGGAATGATCCTCCGAAACGATGCATGAGACCATCTTTTTTTCCATGGAGCTGCAAATTGAACAATGTTCACTTGCTCTCTTATAGTCCCTAAAGATTCACCGCTCTTGGTGACTTTGCCTCCTGTTCGTCTTTCTCCGGATGCGCCGAATCGGTCATTGGCTGGTTTTCCTTACGCGTGCCTGGTACAACTCCCATCATTGCGAACGGATCGCTGAATCCTGAAATGAAAGGACGTCATTAATTCCCCATTTCTGAATTTCTGAATATGCTAACCATTGACGTCTTTCGCAATCAGGTCTTTGGCCTCGAGAAGCAAGATGTTGAGCAAAACACTGGGTGGCTGAAAGTCAGATTTTTCGTTTAATGACAGCTGATTTATACCCAGTGACTAACGATCCAAATTCTCTATTAAATATATTTTCTAAAAAAAATACTATCTGTGAAATCCAACCTTGTTCTGTTTCGCCTTTTCCATGAGAGCGGTGTGAAGAGTCGTATCACCTTGGAAAGCGTTACGAACATACTTGTAGAGGCTTTCCTGACTTTCCTCAACGTCTCCTTGGCCCAGTTTGTGGGTAATAGTGTACAACGCCTCCACGTAGAGAGCCTGAAAAGAAGAAGCACTCGACTAATACGAGAAGTACGGGAAAAGGGGTTTCGTGTTTGTGTGGGTTGGAAGTTGAAGGGCGCAAGAACAAAGTAACAACTTGGAGAGGAATCCGGAGAGAGATGAGTTTTTCAAAAAACCGGATAGCTTGTTTACCCATTTGAGTAAAAAACGGTTGAGATATACACTTCCGAAAACATCCGGAGATATTCAGTTTTTCAGTATATGATAACTAACTTTAACAATAATTAAAAACAATAGTCCTACAATATATTCATGAGATTCAGTTAATTTCCTGTAGGTAAACCAACGTCACAACCCTCGAAAACTCATTTCCGCTCGGACCTTATCACCCTATCTATGACGAACCTCGATTTGCTTCTTGTCTCCGTTAATACTCAAATTTTTGATGGTGTACAATTCATCATCCCTCGAGGTGTCTCCATCACTTGGTGCTGTCACTTTCTCAAAAAAGTTCCCATCCGAAGCTTGGACCCTGAAAAAGAAAAAATTAAAAGTTCTTGCAGGTTTTGAGTTTTGTTAGTTTCTACTGCCTGGTTGAGTTGTGCTCTTGAAGTGTTACTGGTTAAATTGAGGATGAAATGAGTACTCTTTTTATTCATTTCTATCTCCGGGCAGTTTTTGTCGTCATACTTTATCCTCTCTTAAATATCTATCTTCTTTTTATTTGCACATCCACCCTCACCCTATCCATTTCCTTCTTTAATGAGAGAAATGACCCGAGTAGGAGATGAGCTTAACCCGATAGTCTTTCAAGAGTCAGTTGTCTTATTCGAGTAACAATGAAACATGAAATGTGACCAGAAAACACACTTATTCGTTTCGAAAAACCACTTAAAAATACATTGAAACGGAACATGTTTTGTCGACTAAAAGATGTTGACCCGAAACATACTGGCGTCTTGAAAAACGAGAAAAGAGAAAGGTAAAACAAGGCATGGAGATGAATTCGAATTCAACGGGTTCCGTTGTTTTTCTTCTCCCCAGAACATTTTGGTTCGCTAGAATATGTATGCTCTCAGCTTTACATTGAACCAGAATTCGAAAAAGTTACTCACTTTCAAGGTAGAATAGATCAGATATTTAAAGAAAAAGATCATTTGGATATTTGTGAAGGAGAAAAAAGTTTTTAGTCTCAAAAATGACTTGTTTCATTTGCAGTTAAAAACGATTTGGGAAAAATGTCTCAAATAGTTTTTAAATAACAGTAAATTTTAGAAAACAGATTCAATTCTCACAGCATCATAATATCTCTAATATATTTCTTGAAGATGAAGCTATAACTAAAAACTAATTTAATTCAGTTGTCTAATTATCCAAATACAGTACTACATACTTACTGTTGGCGTCGACGAAGTTTTGCACTTCGCGTTCGACGTGGCTTCATCATGATCACCTAGAAATGGAAACGCATCCGCGGAGCGGACGACTGCCAATATTCAGTGTGGAGTCGAGTGCCGCAGGCGTGTTTGCCTTTGAGCCCGCCCACTGCAGAGTAGGCACTGCCCAAACAACTTTCAGACACCCAGAAACTACTTTCAGCTGCGGTTTTTGTATGATATCGTGACAAATTATCAGGATGATGAGAGATAAAACTACGCCATAAAAGTTCTGAGCCGCAATTTGAGCGCAGAAATATGTCTGCTAGTCCTCCAGATGAGCCACAACGTCTTATTCGCTTCAAAACATTGCCTAATTAGTTGTCTCGTCTCCAAAGACACAATGGGCGGTCACGCGTGTAATTAAGAAGGACAAATACTTGGTTTCTAGTAAATTTGTGTTTTCAGACAAATCTTTCTGAAAGTATTCAAAATTCTTCAGAAGAAGAAAGAAAAAGAGAATGATACAAAATTGCAAATATTCTTCTCTCTTTTTTCGGATTCATAAATATTCGTGTTTTCTGGAAAAAATTGTCAATGGCATTCTTGTCGTCGAGAGCCTAATGTCTAACTCAGTTTTCTAACTTCTTTCAGTTTTTTCTCTTTTAGTCTCAGACATCACACCCACGTTCGTTTGAACACCCTGGTAGTTTCAGTAGATGTTTCTAGATCACTGGACAATGACTTTTTAATGAGAAAAAAAATTCAGTTCTCAGAAATCATCAAAAAATGGAACGTGAGATAATGAATAACTGAACTCCAGGGGTCTGACTCAGTTTCAACTCTATTTTCGTTCAGAAACCCGATAGCTGGCATTTCTTTCGTGCCATCATCCCTGTTGGTCACATCTGGTTCGTTCACAAACATAGTCAAATTTCATTCAGAAGTGTCAACTGGAGATGTCGAAACCCGGGGGTCCAAACGCCTACACGGATGCGACCCAAGCTATCATAGTCAGGAAATTGAAATAATAGCATTCCATAACCGAAAACTCATTTCACACAAAACTATGGGGTACTCCGGATATTAAACTTTTTCAGTGGCATCCGGCACTGTTCCACACCAAGTATAATTTTTTCAACTAAATAATTTATGAGTGCAAGAAAAGTAACTCGTTTTCCATCTCCTACTGCTTTTTTCATCTTCCTTTCCGAAATGTAATTTCCGTGTAAAGCAAGTAAGAGCGTCACACATTCAATTGAGTGAATTATATGTCTGAACTACCTGACGCCGGTCCGTCTGATATATGATCAAACTGCCTTTTGTTTTCACTTTCTGTATATCTCACAAGCATGTCGAAATAGTGTCGTGGGGCGTTCCACATAAATATTTTCAATTTTTTAGTGACTTTCCTAGCGAGGAAAATCAACGAAATACAGGTTTGTGGTAATACTCATTACCAATTGCACCTGTTTTGAAAAACTGCACGGTGAAGATGTGTATAATTTTCAAAATAGCAGGTGAAAAAACAGACTCTACGGAGACAAAATTGATGAAAACATCGAGAATAATCTGATTGCAAAAAATCAACGATTTTAAATAAATTAAATGAAGCGATAATTTTAAATTTTCTTTAATTGCGGTAATAACTCCGCAGATTAACATTAATAGATGACTCGGAACACTAGCCTGCAAATCCCGAAAGCAAGTAATTTCTGTACGTGCATTTTTTGTCTCTGAACTCTTGT
Organism: Caenorhabditis latens; assembly: GCA_002259235.3. Classification (NCBI taxonomy): domain Eukaryota; kingdom Metazoa; phylum Nematoda; class Chromadorea; order Rhabditida; family Rhabditidae; genus Caenorhabditis; species Caenorhabditis latens. The sequence goes on along the minus strand of CM056097.1, from coordinate 12,016,223 downwards.
CGTGCGTGCTACTTGACTAAAATTGTTCCTTTGGCAAGCATCGTTTCCCGAACCTTCCTGTCATTATAATGGCGTCATATCAGGTCATACAACGCCTCCGGGTATTTGGAAAATGAAAAGGATATATCCATATAACCTGGGTATAAGGAGAGTAATTTATTTTTGGTTGGATAAAACTGATGGATGCACAATTTTTCAGAAATGAAATGTTTGCAGGGATCTTACGGCTGAAAAAAACAATTATCTAACTAACCCGTCGGAAAAAATTGGATGACATTGAGGGATCTAAGATTATAGTTTCATAATAATAAGAAGTTCAGAAATAATAAAATGATTGCAAACTTACTGTGTGAAGATATCTCTCGGGTCAGCCTGACTAACGGATAGTTCTCGTATGAACTGATGTGCTTTATTAAATTGTCGTTCAGCCCAAGCTTGCGCACTTCGCACTTTCTCCACATGGCCTGCCACAAATTTCTGTCCGACAGCAAATTTGTGACTGACCACTGTTTCGACAGACATTTTGGTTCACCCTGTATTTTGAGTATATTGGGAAAATAAGAAGTAACGACAAAAACGAATAAATGGAAATAATTGAGTTTTTGGAAATAACTGGGTGTTTACATCACTTGAAGAAAGAAAAATTCTGAGATGGTGAAAACTAAAATTACACAAATTTTTCCCGTTTTGAAATATCGTACTTTGTTTCAAACGCATTAGAAGTTAAACACTAGAATTAAATCATTCAATAGTTTCTGTATTCATTCCGATGCAATACACTTTTGAATGAAAAGAGCAAAAAAGGAAAACAGAGCGTCAAGGTTCAAACAAAAAACATGAAACTCTTTGAGAATTTTTGTTGAGTAATAGTCAAGGAAAAAGAGAAAAATAGCCTGAACAACCAAATTTACCAAATCTTATTTGCCTGTTTTGTCTTGGCCTATTGCTCGCTATAACTCGATTTGGAAACTTTTTTGAACGAATAATGGGTCGCATGGCTCTTTCTTCTGTCAAATAAAACGAGAAGAGGATGAGAGCATCCGGAACGGAATCTTGTCAAAAACAAGAAGGGCTCAGACTCAAGGGTCACACTGGTAGAAAAAAACAAAATAGAAAGAGGAGAAGAAGAAAAAAGTTTGGTTCTGTTTCCGTTGGGATTTGACAACTTTTGATGGGAATAGACAAGAAAAGAAAGAAAAACTTATGAGAACTTTTTTGGTTCGATAAGGACGTTGATGCAATTTGAGACGACCTGGCTCTTCGTTCCGTACTTAGAAAATGCGAGGAGAAAACAGAACACAGCACTAATTTGTTATCGTGTGCCGCTCAACGGTTCAAAGATTACTATAGTGCAATTTGCATTATTAAAACTGTTTCCGATAAAAACTGTTTTGAAAAACTTGAATATCAAGAAAGCTTAGACTCAGAATGGATTGTCTTCAGTTTTTGATGTTCTGAAACTCTGTGAAAAAAAGTGTTTTATTTCACAAGAAACAATGAAATGAGTCACAAAAAGTAAGGAGCCGAGCAAATTGCGAAACACTCCGGTAGAGTTTTCATGAGTTGGTTTCTTTTTGAATAAACTGATTATTCATTTCGATATTGCTAAAATTTGGGATTTTTTATTTCACACTCAAAAAAACATTTTTGCTAGGCTGTACAAAACTGGTAAAAAATTTTAAAATCTACAAAGTACATTTCCTCCAACTGACCAAGCGTATTTCGTAGTTTCCTCAATATGTTCACTTGAAATTTGAAACGTTTTGTGAAAATTGAAACAATGTCCAGAGATTTCATTGCTTCCTTATTTTGAAAAACGTTCACGTCTAGCAACAAAAGTTTTCAAAAATCACTAAAAGAATTTTTCCGGAAATATCCGAGCGTTGAGACTGAATCGACGGATATTCACTCTTTGGGGAAAGAGTTCGTAAAGGTTTCGAGAAGAAAGTGGAATTGAGACGGCGGGTGAAATTTCATGAATTCAGTGTGAAAGTCTGGGAACTTCTGAGAAAGTCATTCAGTTACTGCCAAAGGCTGACCAAAGTCATTATTCTACGGGAAAAAAAGAAAAAAAAAACAACAAAAAAGCGGTGCCCACCCTATGTGAGAAAAGAAAAAGAAAGCTGATCATTTGACGATACGAATGCTCTTTTCTTTTTGAAACAAAAAGGTTGAAAAAAGCTGTCGAAACTAAGTCGACGTTGTCTTGTATCCGTGGAGAATCTCCACCAACAAAGGCAGCTACACATTCAGTTCTTGGCAACGGTGACACTTTCGACGGCAAATTTTATGAAATATGCATCGCGTTTCAAACAGTTGGTGTGGAACCGAACCACGTCATAAAACAACAGCAGCCTCCGTTTGTCTCACAAGGCGCCCTTCTTGATTTTCCAAGAAAAATGAAAAATGGGATAACTCGAAAAAATGCGATACGGAATGTATGTAATAGACGAAAATAAAGGGAAGAACAACGAGAAACGAACGAGAGGCGGGAAATGTGAGGGAGGAGGGAAAAAAGCGTTGGGCAGAAAAAAGTGTATTGTTTTCTCAATAATAGGCTTCCTTAACTTAGCCGCATGTTTTGATGGGCATCGTGTTCTTAAATGTAGTGACGACGATTGCAGGAGCAGATACACTACGTCTTAGCTGCTAAGCTCTTTTCGCTTTTATTCTCTTTTCCATGTTTCCTATTTCTTATTTCTCATGTCTTGTTGCGTATTCTCTTTTTTCTGATTCTCATTCTCTTACTTTATTTTCTATTCAGCATTTTCAGTTTCAGAAAAAGAAAAACTCTAGAAAAATGTGAAAAAAGCACAAAACAGAATTAATGCATTGACAAGTAAACCACGAAGGAGATACTAATGTTTCTTTTTTCTGCTCCAACATCGCCTTTTTCTCCCCCTTTTTTCTTGGCTGGCTCCTCATACGGGACCCGACGCCTGCTTACTGGATTTTGGGGACATGTATGTACATTCTGATGGATTCAGAATGCAAAACATGTCTGTTTTTGGAGAATTACGGATGAATTCACATGCAACACGAAAAACTGGGATGCTACACAAATGCACTATTCATTTTTTTTCTTTCCCGTTTTTTCTGTATGTGTGTCTGCGTGGTTTGTGACCCGCAAAAACATCACTCATCGATTAATATTTCATGGATGACATGGACACTATGGGTCACATGGCTTAACAAAACAAAACAGAAAGTTCCGAACGATTCTAGTTCTAGAAACAATGAGATATTCTTATACTGTAATCAGATACACAACTTGCTGTCCATTAAAAAAAAACGAATATTCAACTGAAATGGGTTAAAATCTAAAATTGCATTGTACCTATCGTGAAATTTTGGACATTTATAGTATTTCTTGAGCTAAAACTCAATATGTTCACCTGCTTATTTGAGTCTTAATTAAGATTAAACTTACTTCTCCGAGTGCTCATAAACTGTATAGTGAAAAATGAGCGGATATCGATAACGAGCTTTTTTTCTCATCTTGACAATACAAGTCAACATTTTATAGAGAATATGACTGGAAAATCGGTTCGAAAAGAGTAAAACCTTCACCAGCTTTCCAATTTTATCCGGTTTAGAAAACCCATTATCATTTTTTATTGTTTTTACATGTGTAAAAAGCGTTAAGGTTGTCGTGCAACCCTGTTAGAAAATGGTTGATTGGAACTGGGCAAATTGTAGTCAAGGTGACACTTATCAAAACCAAAAAGTGGAAAAACCTTGAACGCGATGGGCACATATCCGGTATAGGAGATATTTTAATTGTTGGCTTTGAGAATTTCTTTTGCGTGACACAATAGAATACCCCGGATTTGTTTGACAGGATGTTCCTGCGAAATTTATGACAACGAGTCGAAGAAGAAGAAGAAGAAGAAAAACGGAAATATTATTTTCAAGGTTTAGAAACTTCTATGTTTCGTACGAAGTGAAGTATAGAAACAAAACTAAAGTAATAAAATGTGTGGATGTGAAGTTGAGCAAGTTGCTACTAGATATCTTGCTCCACATCTTCTGCTACAACGTCTTTAGAATTGAAAATGAGCTTATTACAAGGCAGAACCTTCTGGCGATAGCTTCAATTGAAATAAAGATGAAGTATCTACTCCTACACTCTTATGAAAAATTGACGTAAAATCTTGATCTGTCCACAAAAAAATTCCGGGTAAGTGCGTGATCTAACCCTATTAATATGCTAATATCTGTGGAAAAAGTTGGAAAAACTGAAAACTTTTTCCCGAACACGTCTAACATTGATGAACGATTCCTTCGATATAAAAGTAACGCCTTTTGTAATCTCAGTGGACTAACGCTCGAGAAAAGCAAGATTATTCTAATCAGTCACAGCTATTTTCAATTCCATTGTTCGAATCTCTAATCTTTTGAGACTTCATAGTGAAACAGTTATTTGATAGAGTGCATGTACAAGTGCACTGAAAACTGATGTTGGTCTGGACACCAAAAAAGTGGGAGGACAAAAATATCTATCTAAGGAAAAAAAGAAGAAAGAAAAACCCGCATGTTTTTTTGGGTAGCACATATTTGTAACATTCGCTGAGCAGTGAGCCGCCAAAAACCCAACACGCTGAGTGCTCTTTCAGTTTTCAATTATGGTGGCTACTGAGCACCGCTTGGTTTGAAGGAAATAGGTTTTACTTTTTTTAGTCTTAAGACAACTGAAATAATCACCAATTTGTTGAGACGAACAATTTCAATTTCAAAAATAGAATACCTGAATTGGGTGACATCTTCCAGTCGCAAAGAAGATATTGATCTCATTTTTAGACAAGAATACGTGGATGTTTTAACTTCAGCCGATCGAGATTTATGAATGAAGAGACTTTTTGGTGTTTGCGGTCGTGTGGCTCCTTGGAGATGAGTCGCGCGCAGAGGACACATCCAGTAAAAATCCGTTTTATGTGAATCCATTAAAATATGAAATGCGGGCGACTCATTACAAAAGCCACTCTTATTTTATGACAGGACGCTTTGCCTTTGTGACATTTTATTTATATCTTAGTTTTTTGACTAAAAAAATGGACGACGGCGCAAAAAGATGAACTTTGATGGCATGAAGGATTAGGGCAGGAAATTGCATTAAAATTTGACCTACTCCGAATGAAATTAATGAGATGGGACTTGGACCGGAACGATGTCAAAAAATAATAGTAATTAATTGAAAATTCAAAAGCGGATGGAACACTGAGAAAAAAGTCGTGTATTCCAAAAAGAAACGAAGCCAAGTTTTTCAAAAGTTTCAAGATCAAGAAGATTAGAATTTTAATCTATCGAATTAATCATCATCGTAATTAACTTTGAATTTTTATTTGCTTCATTTTGTTGCTATTGTAAATATAACTTACTTTTTCGACTGCACAGTGACAGTTTTCGTAACCAATCGTTCATTCTCGTAGCGCGTGAAAAACATACTATTTCTTCTCCTCACCAGAAAAAATGCTCACCAGTCGTATGATAGATTGAGGCCTGTGTGATTTCTATATCTAATGCTTTTGAATTTCGCTCTCTTTCTCTCTCTCTTTTTTTCCTATGCGCTCCAATAATTGCTATTCACACTCTCGATGCATTTTAGACGTGCAAAGCATTGACAGAAGAAGAGGATTAGAAATTAAAAGTCCAAATGAATGTGTATATTTTAGAAACAACAATTTTAAAAGCAGAAGTCAGAATGAAATTCTAGATTTCAAGAAATATATCAAGATGTTTTTCTTGTAGTCTTGGCGACTGAGCAGAAGGTATTCAATAGTGGCCATTTCAATATTTACCAACTTCAAGCTTACTCAATGTGGAAAGAAGTATAATAAAAATATTATGAAGGAATAAGAGACATCGTTTGAATTATTCATCCAATTCTGATGGTAACAATTGCTTATAGCACGTTTTCTGGTTGTGAGCATAATATTTGGTTCGTATGTATACTTTAATAAGCTTTTCCATTCTACTCACACCAAAGCTTTCACAAAAAGAAGACACTGTTACTATTTAGTTTAAACTAACCTGGTATTGATGAAATCTTCAAGGTCGGCTAGACGTTGAGCGTTGGAAATACGTCTTCTTGTTGATCTGAAACACTCTTTTCGAAATTGTGCTACTCTTATATCTCACCTTCTCCGGAAAAATGCAGGTTTATTGGCTCGGTAACTGGCAAGTTTGGTACAGTCTCCAACAGATCCCGTGCGGTTCTCCATAGCTCGAAGACGAGCTGCCTGAAAGAATCAAAAAATTATGTGTGTATAGAAAACTAGAAGTTTATGGTGGGCCCTTCTATTTCTCTTGATCTTAGAAATTATAAATTTGTTTTGAGATAATAAATCAATCACAAAACATTGAAGTCAGACCAACAGAAAACAAAAAATCTAGGACCTTGTTCTCATGAAAAAAACAACTTTTTGTTATCCGATCTCAAATTATTTCCATTTCAATTCAATCTTTTTTCTCCGTCTTTCTCTTTTTGCTTTTTTTTCTATTTTCAATTTTTTTACAGAGCCGGTTCAAAGTGACAAAAACAGACAGCGTGTCTAGAATAAAAAGTAGAATGAAATGACAATGAGCATTAGAGAAATGAACTTTTCTTTATGGGACTCTCTGAAACCGCCCGTTGTTATACGTGGGAGTGAAGGACAAGGGCGAATGGAGAAGAATAAGTGCAATGAAGCGACAATTGATTCCACTACAAACTTTTATGCTTTGCCCCAGGATGATACTAGTCGATCGGAAGAAAATGACTCAAGAACATGACTAGTCAGAGAGTTCATAAGATCGGTTTCAGTTTTTCACTTTATATAATCGTAATCTAACAAACATCTGAAAATGAATGAAATAGATTGTTAAACGGGAACGTTGTATTGTATTTTGTATCGTATTTTATTCTTATTGAAAATTATCAGTAAATGGGGCGAGAGGCTGAGAATGAGAACGTTCTTCTTCCAAAAATGAGATCAAATCCAAAATTCTAGAAGAGGAACTTCTTGCTAACAATTTCACGCATTCACACATTCATTAATTGGATTCATACGAGACACACAGTTTATACATATTTCAAAGAAAGTGGAAATAATTTGTAGACAAAACTTAGTTCGGTCTATTGGTTAAGACTAAATCAGAATGACGACAAAAAAGCAAAAGTCAAAGAAACGGATGAATAGGCGAAACAATGACCTCATTTGGAAGCTGAGGTTGATTTAAATGGATTTCCCGGAAGTTTGGCACTATCGTTTTTATAGACATTTTTTGACTCTAGGAAAAGTATTATTTCTCTTTCGCTCAAATTGAGCTAGATTTTGTTCAAGGATAGATACCAACTTTTAAAAAACATTTCTGCAGAATATAAAAAATTTCTCACGATAAAAATGCATTCATCAGACTCAGCAATCTCAAAGTACATAATACATCAATTCTTCAGTTTTTCAAACTGTCATTTTCACACTTCGAGTTTTTCTCCGCCCCTTTTAGAATGTAACCTCTTCACTCCAGTCGACATGCAGCATGTTCTCATCAATTGAAGACCGGGGCATGTTTCAGTTGTTCACTTCACCGCATTCGTTCAATAATTATCAACACTCTAAAACGGGTAAATGCATTCAATATTCAACACAATGAGGGAAGATACGAGAAAGAAAAGACAAACGTGATGTGCTCATATCACGATAGTGGTGTGGACAAAGGGCAAATGTGGTGAATGGGAGGGAATGGAAAAAAGACGTTAAAGAATGAAATTAGTTAATGGGCGTGTGTAGGCACATTGTGTTAGAGATGTTGCTCATTTTGAGCTGAAAAGTCGCATGTATTTTTCATGTTTTTATAACAATGAAAACCGTAAAGGTTTGTTAAGTAATGGAAATATGACAAATCGAAAATCTAAACTTACCGGATTTCTCAACAATCGGGTGAGAAAAAGTGGTTAAAATCTGTAAGCCTAAAGACATTAGGGGGTATACCCTTGTAATATTGCATTTTCTTACATGTAACAGTGTAATTTCCTATACTTAACTAACTCAAAGCATGAGAATACATTTTCTATATAAACGAAACATTCCCAAACCTACTGATGAAAAATTGAAAAACGAAATGCGTTGGGAATTCCTTAGTTGGAAGAGGTGAGAATTTTCAAGCATAAGTCTAAGAATATATTTATATGTTTCTTACTTGATTGTAGGTTTGGCTTTAAAAAAGTTTTAACTCATGGAGAAATAGAGTCTGCTATGTAATAAGAACTAAAATCGAAGAAATTCGAAAATTGTTCGGAACATTTCGGAAAGACAAGATTTTGGAAAAGAAGAGAGTCACAAGATGAGGAATGGAATATTTGGTGGAATATTTTATGACCGTGAATTGCCCAATGCCGAGAGTTTCCTGGTCAGGAATGAATTCACCATCACGGACAAGAAAACGAACAGAACGTTGATATGAAAACGGCTCAGAGTGTATGGCGACACATGAAGAAGAAGGGGTTAGAAAAAACAAAGAAATGTTTTGTTTCCTCCATTTCTGGAAATGCTCGTCTAAATTAACCACCCCCGGGGAGTATGGGAATGAAAATGCGACTTTGGTGCAGTATGTCGCGAATTCTCCGCATTTCAAATTCAATTATGACAGCACAAAGAAAAAAGAAGAGGAGACATTTGGTTTGACCAGTAGCCGAAGCCGTTAAGAGTGAAAAATGCAACATGTGAAGAGATAGAATTGAACGAGTGTTTTTAATTTATTTTTATTCTTCAATTCGAAATGAACAATGACTAGTGAGTTGCACCTGTTTTTGACAAGTTGGAAAAGACCACCACTCGAATCCTGGGACCTTCAAGGAAGTTGATTGGTGTTGAATTACAAATGAATTTGGAACAAGATGACAACTCAACAAAAGTTTGGTCTTGGGACCTACTTTGACAAAAACTCAATACAAAGTTCGTTCTTTCTCTAAACGTCTGAAGAATATAGAGTCGGAAACAAAATTACTGGGTGCGCCTGGCAAAGAGATGGGGGAAGCCGTTGGGGATGATATGGGAAAACAAACGTTTGTCTGTTCGTCTACCACATTTATTTAGAAAAAATGAGATGACCTCACAAAATAATAAGAACTAGAGATTATCAGGAAAAACTGTTCCAAGACAAAACATGTTCTATTTTTTCAGAAAGAAAACTATTTGATAACGTTTTTCAGCGGGAACAGATATATTGCTTTGACTAGCACAAAAACTAGACTGACACAAAAACCTGACAGGACATATCTTTCTTTTGTTCAGCTGTTCTTTTCAAACCTAATTATTATGTAATCAAATACACTTCTCAAGTTCAAAAACAGAATGAATTCTCAAAAACTAAGAGAAAGTCGCTCAGGAAAAAAATAGAGCTCGTTTTTGCACAACGCAGTTTTTGTCGCCTTTCATCTTTTCTATTAGAGGACGTAGCCGTTTGAAGAATATTTTAAAAAGGGCAACTGAATAGACACGCGTGTTGAAGAGGAACAAAATAAGAAAAGAAGAAAGAAGCTGAGAACTATGAATGAGAATATTCAGAATTTACTGATCCCTGCGGATTGAAAACCAATTTAATTAGCTGGGTGGACGTAGATCTGAGTAAAAACAATGCGAACCAGAAGAATATCTGTGTCTGTTGAGTTGCGGGACGGAAAGGAAGTTGAAATAGATGGGTATTACCACTGTGAAATGCGGAAAAAATTGAAAGGGTCTACTTTAGCCCTGCACACACAATAACAAAGTTCCATCCACTTCATAGACATCTTTTGGACAAAATAGCCTAATGTCTATTATAGTAGACAGGAATAGAACTGAGTTATGAACATGTGAAGTTCGAATGTTCGACACAAAAAAACGTTATGGCTGCAATAACATTGAGAGCAGACAACATGGTCAATGTTTTGCTCTTTGACTGGTATAATGAAATTCAATACGATATTTTGAGTAGGAATGAGTGAAGGCTCTCTTTGGTGCTGAATATTTCTGTTCTCTTGTCTGGAAAGTTCTAGGTGTCTAACTATTCATTCTTACAACTGCATTACTTTCTAGTTCTCAAAAACCTATTTAATCAATTCTACATACTATCTGGGGAATCGTGATATTTTCCGTGGGCACATCGACTAAACAGTACCAAACTTCTAGATAGAAATACTGGGAAAAACGTCTTATGATAGCCAGTTATAAGAAACTCAATTGAGATGGGCCAGAAAAACATGATTCTCTGTGGAATGCTCTCACTTAGAATGGAACGGAGAAGCATAGCCATAATATTGGCCCGGTTTGTCGTTTTTAGACTCATCTCCTTTTTCAGTGAGATTCCATATGGACGATGTTGTATACACAAATACACACACACACACACACCCATACACATACATCAGCACGCAAATAGTTTGTTTCCAGATTTTCGCGTCCCCGCGTTTGTTTTCGACCCACAAAAACCTCTTGGCTTGTTCATGGTCAAATTTTCAATCCAATACCGCCCTCGCGTTTTAGCTAACTAGTGGTCATGCTCCGGCTTATTAACCAAAACAACTTTCAAAATGAGGGTCGAGGTAACAAGGGGTGAGAAAAAAGAGAAGTTGAAGATGAAGAAGAAAAAAGCTTTAAGCAGCAGGTTTTCCCAAAAAACAGGCTCCGAGTGATGATTGTTGTGTTCGAGTTGAAGCGCTATCGGAAGTTTGTGATGCAAACATGTTCTGACAAGAACCAAAAAGACAAGTGAACGAGACACAATTGCCACAGAATATTGATGTGGGTTTCACTTGAAAAAAGAGTTGAATAGAAATAAATGAAGGCGTTCATTAGCATAGAAATTGAAATAAAATAAAAAAAGGGAAGTGGCGCTCGCCAACATTCGAACCTCATTCCAAATTTTTAGTTGTCTGACCTTTTATACATTCGAAATTGGAAACAGAAAAAGAAGATCATAAACTCAACTCATTTCGAGATGAGAAGTGCATTTTCATGAAATAAAAATTGAAAAACTGAATTCATAAGTATTTCCAATTGTTGAGTATCACAATTCAAGAGTCCAAAAGTTGAAGTCCCACCCCTTACAGTATCCAACTTTTTCAGATTCTTTTTCCTATAGTCATTTCTCAGTCTAACATTTTCGTAATAATATACAATTTTCAAACAACATCACCTTTTCAAATAAACTGTCAATTCGATGTTCAGTTTGAACAAAAGTGTTCTTTTTCCCGGGATACATAAAATATGAAACAAAGATCTGGAATAAAATATGCAAAACAACTAAAAAACACAGAGCTGAAATATAGATTGATATGAAGAAAAAAACTAGATGCTTCAAAAGGACAACCCCTTGTGTTTGCATAGTTTAATCGCGGTTTTCTTTTCCTCGTTGTTTTTTCGATACTCAAGATTTATAAAGATGAGAATTTGTGGAACATGAGAGGGCTCGAAATTGGAGAGCCGCACTCAATCACACCGAAGAATGAGCTGTTTGGACTTTAGGAACCAGAAATATTGGAGCGGACACGAACCCCAATAAGGAAATTTTGATTGACAGGAGTGCAGAACAATGATGTATTAAGTTCAACTTTGTATTGCAAATAGAGGTGATTTTGCAGGAATAGAGCAGACTGTTTATAAAACAAATGCTTTGGGAAAATACTTTTTGAAATAATTGAACACAGAAATAACATGTATTTTTGATTCTTATCAATATAAAATTACCAATTTGATACTAAAATACATGTAACTTACCTCAGAATGTTCAGGCGACAGGTGTATTTCTATTGTCGGTTGTTCTAACATCATATAATATGTTGGACGTTTTAGAAGTTCACACTGATCAGAATCGACCAATAGTTGAAATACGTTTAGAAAATTAGAGCCTTTTCAAGAGGAATTTGCGAACACTTCAAATTATTATCAGCATAGAAAAGAGTAGCAGTTCACTTCTTACAAATAGAATTCAGCGGATTTGGGGCAAGAGTTTGTGCGTCAGTAGATAAGAGGATTAGGATATAACAAAACCCGAGAAACCGATGCACTCAATCATAACCTCTTTGAAATTTATTTTTTTATAGATTTGAATAAAAGGAAATTAGTCAGATTTTTAGAGGAAGTTAGTGGAATCGGATTAAACTGAGAAGAAAGGAAACATATATTTAGAAACAAAAAATGAGTGGGCGACTAAGTGAAGCGAACTCTTCTATTCAATTGATGTCCTTTGGGAACCAAGTTCTTGGAAAATTGAGGACAGAAAGGAGATGCTCTTTAACATTTTTTAGCGAAAAGATCGAAACGTCGAGAAGATTAGAGTTTCTAAAAAATGGAGGAAAAAGTGACAAATGTGCCTGGCTCCATTTTTTTGTTTCATGGATTTGAAAGGAGAAACATTTCAAAAAAATGTGACAACATGAGTAAAGAATATTTCATATCACTCTTTATTAACACTTGGATGGGTTTCTGAAGACGTAAGTGAGATAATGCCCCTTTGTTTTTCGATTGAAAATGTGATGCAATAGTTCAATAAGTTAAAAATCAGATAAAGTTAAAAATAGTTGAAAAATATAAAAGGAACTCTCATTCAGTCCATGATAAACATTACAAGTAGATTTAAATAATTAACGAAACGGAATTTTCTCAATTAGTTTTTCAGTGCTGGATTGAGAAGAACGTTTGTTGATTTTTGAGGTAGCACTGATTTTGATGTCAGAACTCGTTTATAATATAGCAAGCGTTAAGTTAACCCGTGAATATAGCTACAGTAAGCATAAGATCCAGTTTCAATGTAGTAAACCAGTTTTTCTTCAACTTTGTTCTGCTTTTCAAACTTGCACGTTATTGTGCTCCCAGATTTAAAGATTCATGAAAACGATATTTTTATAAACTAACAACAAAAAACAAATAACAATCAAACACACATTTCCGTATTTGCTTGACGCTAGTCTTTTCTGACAAAATAATTTCCCGTACGACTTACCACATGTAATGGATGATCCATTGATCAGGCCGAACAAAGTGACGTTTTCAAATGAAATCACCAAGAATTGCGGGAGCTATTTTCCGTTTCTCTCAAATCAGAATTTTTCCAGAATGAACCAAGACGAAAAACCAATGCGCACCAAAACGCGCACGAATTAGATGATTCTTGACAGCAATGTGCAAGTGATGCCCTTTGTTGTGGCCTAATTGAAGTTTCGGAAGCGAGTAGCGGATTGGCACCACAATTTTGGGAGTGTTTTGACACGATGCTCCTCGCCCCGCGTCTCCTCCGGCCCACGACCCCTTTTCGTGTCTTTTTTTCAGCAGAAACACACTTCAGAACAGAAATCCAAAAATTTGATGGACGGCTTCACCAAGTTGTCGTCGATTGTTGTTGAAAATCGAACTGAACGCGAACGTGTAGTATTTTCAAGAGGTGTTCAGAAATAAATTGGATACGAAATACAAAAAAAAGAGTTGCTTTGAATAAATACCGAATATAAAAATGTCAAAAACTCTATAAAATAATCTTATTTTAAACCTGTTTTTTAATTGAAAAACTATAGACAGTTGAACTTTTTGTCTATGAATGAAGGATTCTGTATGTCTAAGAATATTAGTAATTCGGTTAGTAAAAGAAAACCAAACAATGATGAGAGAAAAGATACTACTAATAAAAACAAGAGAAGCAATCTAAAAATGGGATGCATATAGCGGGTACCCTAAAATCTTATGAAGAAGATAGAGAACGAAGGATTGGAGACAACACAATTTAAGAAGGATAAGTATGGTTAAGAGGATTGCGAACAGACGCATATTGTTGGTTATATCCCAACATACATCAAATATCAAGATAATCAGAATCTTACGGACTTAAAAAAACCAACGGATTTCGTTAGGAAGAGCAGACATCTCAGATTTTGAGGAAAAGACTTGAAAAGAACTTAAGCGGCGAGTCGATAGGAAAAAAGAATGAATCTTAAAACATCCATCTTATGTGGTTCAACACGAGAAACCATTTCTTAGTCTGGTCGACAACGCACAAAACGTCAAAACTTGGTGGCCCCATGAGAGTCCGATTTCATTTGAACACTCTTCATCTTTTGGGAAATACGCACAAGAAATAAGAGTCGTTTGATGAGCTCATCAAGTCGTTACAGTACCGAACAGGAGAAAAAAACAAAGAAAACAACGGATGTATCAAAGATCTCCGTTTTGGATAACCCCGTTTTTCCGGTTGTCATATACTCTGTGTTGTAAATTGTGTCAAAAACTTTCATATATCTGTCAACACAAGTTTTTTTGAGTACAACTGAAATGTGAAAATACATACATTTCAAATAACTCTTTTACCCAAAATAAACTGACCTCTTCATCTTTAACCAAGAAGTCGGTTGCTCCGATCGAAGCCCGTGGATAACTGGAGACAGGAAACTTTTTATCTTCAATCAGTGTTGGCATTGACTTGGCAATTGAATTCCTTTGTGGTTTTTGGTACTTCTTGTTCTTTTTGTACCGTCTTTCGTAGGGGCACGACACTTGGTCGGCCAGACGGAGAGCATCTATAAGGGACTGCGTTTGCTGAAAGTAGAGACGATTGGAATTTTTTTGAATGAAATGGATATTATCAAAACATTTGGAAGTCAAGATAAGAAAAAGGTTGAGAATAATCGAGACAGTTGAGCTGAGCAAAAAGCAGAAAAGCATCAGATGTCAACAATACAACTATTAAATGCATAATGATGACTTTGACAAACCAGAACTCAAAGTCCGCCTATGGGTGTTTTTATGGTTTTAACAAGAAAATATGAACAATATATTTTGAGAAAAGACAGATAAAAAAAGAAAATAGACTGATCGTTTTATCTCTAACAACAAAAAATGGAGGGTCCTTCTATTTGATACAAGAGAACGTTTTGAGAGAAATGCAACGGAAAAATGTCGTGTCTAGGAATGGACCATAAAAGAAGCAGTTTTCGCACAGATGGTTTTACGACCACCAAAACAAAACATGTAAGCAGATCTCATGTTGTTGAATGAAAAAATAATGAATGTGTGGAATCGACCCAAGTTTGATGAGTGACATCGCTGCAAACAAAAAGTACTTACTAAGTTATTTGTATCCGACATAATATTTACTCTTTAGATGATTCTCTCAAATCATATTCCAGGAAAAAGTTTAACTCTGCAATAGCAAATTGCACTCTAGTGTCCCTAGAAAATTATGTTTTTCAAACTGATAAAGTTCAGTTTCTGAAATGATATTGAAACAGTTTTTGATAAAACACAATCTCATTTATCATAATTTTCGTAATATCCATCTATCATGAAAGTTATATTAGTTCATGTTTACTCAGCATTTTCAGAAAATTTAAACATTACTCAACTTTTCAAAAAATAGATAGGTTTTCAAAACAATCTGAAACTGATAGACTGAAAAAGAAAAGAGTTCCGTCATGTTTCGAAATAAACTAGTTCAACTAACATAAAATGACTGGAAACATGATGACATTGGCGGATATGCCTCCAGTTTCCAAGAGCTCACGCGCATCGGAAATCGAGCAACGCAGATCCATGAATATTAATTCTCACCTCAAAATGTTTGTTGTTCGTTTAGATTTTGTCCAAGTCAAATATTTAGGTTGTTTTCTCAGTTTAGAGCAAGTATGATACAGCGGAATTGTCAACTTTGGTAAATTGGAAAAATGTTTTGTAATTATTCATAATTACTGTTACATGTTGTTGGTTTATTAAAGAATAATGACAAATATCTTCCGTTTAGTGTTCGCATATCTTTTTCTGAGCTGAAAAACTATTTTTGCTGAACTAGACTATCAAAAAATGGAGAAACAAAACCACTTTCAGGCAACTACCAGAATGTTTTTGGGAGTGTTCTCAATGTACCGGAATCTAGAACATCTAGAATCACTTGAGATACCAAAATCTTCTTAACGCGAGCTGAACATCCTGATAATCCATCCGATCAACAAAATTATCATCAAAGATTCTTTTTAAGTCTCCATTATTTGTATCCAGATCATCCTTTCAGTGACAGTAAAACACTCATCACCGCACTAACAAACAAAAACAAAAAATTGATGAATATTTTAAGAAAACTTTATAATATTAACTGCTCTTTGAAATTATTCAATTGAAAACTATTCGAAACAAGCTTTATTTATAATTATCAGAAATAAGTATTTTTCTTCATTAGTATTAATTCAAACAATGCAATCACAACATAGTACATCCTACGTATGTTGCAGCTTTATCAATTGATAAGATGTAGATTTTATCAAGATTAAGCAAACTTTAAAATTGAAACAGGATCTGAATGTACAAAATGTTGTGCATGTTACAAACATATACTAAATTAAATCTATTGTAGGGTAAAAAAGAAAACCTGAAAGCAATCAATAATATGAGGAAGTCACAGTCTTTGTGCAGTAAGAATTATTAAAGGAAGACTGAAGTCATACTTTTTATTTTAGATTCTGATACCTCAGAAAATTCTGACATGGGAATGACCCAAGGTGAAACGCGGGTATTTCTTAGATATTTTGGGAAATGATAGCCCTCACCCCAACTAGAACAAAACAAAAATATTACGTGCCCCTTTTCAGTTACCAGAGAATGGCAGGCACAATTCGATTTTTTCGACTTTTTTGAGTTGAACCACTTCGGGACATCATAGCTCAGTCAATTCAAGAGCAATCTCCCCAAACTAAAGTGTAATCGCAAGATATAGACTAAGGCTACAATAATGGTAACTGACCCATGTTCCTAGCTGTGACTCCCGAATTACTACAAATCAAAATGTGAAAATTTTCACTTCTCATGACATCAGAAAGTGGTCATTTTCGAAAAAAGGTATTTGGGAGACAAATTCTATCCGATTGCCAGTGACCAATAAGGTGTATATATGTATTCAAATATATGGCTCACCTTTCATTCCAGAGACTTATTTTCATTTTTTCAATTTTTCAGCCCAATCTCATGTATAGGGATACGTGTGATTTTTCTACTGTAAAGTTGATCGAACGTTCCCAGCAAATGGTATA
This sequence comes from Caenorhabditis latens, assembly GCA_002259235.3. Classification (NCBI taxonomy): domain Eukaryota; kingdom Metazoa; phylum Nematoda; class Chromadorea; order Rhabditida; family Rhabditidae; genus Caenorhabditis; species Caenorhabditis latens. The sequence continues at coordinate 11,999,200 of CM056097.1, read as the reverse complement.
CTGATATTTCAGCGTAATATAGTTTTTGAAACATTGTGATTGCCGTCTTACATGAAAAGTCGAAATTCACTGGAATAACGTTGAATTTATTTTTAAGGAATTGGCGTATTCCTATACATGAGATTGGGCTGAAAAATTGAAAAAATGAAAATAAGTCTCTGGAATGAAAGGTGAGCCATATATTTGAATACATATATACACCTTATTGGTCACTGGCAATCGGATAGACATTGTCTCCCAAATACCTTTTTTCGAAAATGACCACTTTCTGATGTCATGAGAAGTGAAAATTTTCACATTTTGATTTGTAGTAATTCGGGAGTCACAGCTAGGAACATGGGTCAGTTACCATTATTGTAGCCTTAGTATATCTTGCGATTACACTTTAGTTTGGGGAGATTGATCTTGAATTGACTGAGCTATGATGTCCCGAAGTGGTTCAACTCAAAAAAGTCGAAAAAATCGAATTGTGCCTGCCATTCTCTGGTAACTGAAAAGTGGCACGTAATATTTTTGTTTTGTTCTAGTTGGGGTGAGGGCTATCATTTCCCAAAATATCTAAGAAATACCCGCGTTTCACCTTGGGTCATTCCCATGTGAGAAACTTTTATCATTGGAGCGTAGGCTAAAAATTGCTGTAAACGCCCTAAATTCACGTTTACACGAAAAATGCATGCATATGTTTTAATACAAGTTTTCTAGATAACCGATGTGAACAGTTGCAAATCGTTGAGTTCTTTTTGTATTTGCAAAATGTTTTCATTTTTCCAATCAATAATTCATATTTTGAATTTTTTCCTTGTGTTTGAATACTCCCATTCAAGTTGAATGATTCTCTCACTATGATGTTGCAACTTTATCAAAACTCTAAAATACGGTTCACTTTTCCATCTGATTAAATTTTTTACTTTATCTGATTAAATCGAACATGTATGTCGTGCCAGCGTTTTTATTTAAAAGAAGTGGTGGCCAGAATTATAACTAAAATCAGAACAGAAGCAAAAACTTAGTGACAGACTATATTCTCTTGAAAAATGTATTTTTGTAACAATCTCTTTGTTGCAGGAACACATTCAAACAAACCAGATGTTGTTTAAAAAAAACTAAAGCTTCATGTTGTATTAAAGATTGAATCTTTAAAATGACTTTGAACTGGACAAATTGTGAGAAAAAACAAAAATTAATTCATAACTCTTACTCACAGATTATTGGGTTGCTGCGATTTTAAAACTCAATCATTTCCAGAATAGTCAAATGGTTTACAACAGTGTTTCGGAAGTTTATGTCTTTTTCCGTATGATCAGAACCAAGCAATAACATGTTTTATAGTTACCTGCTGTATAAGTTTCTACTTTTATAACCACACCGTCCATTCAAAAAATGAGTCATTCCGTATCACCCGATTAAAAAAACACCTCTAAAAAATACGTCTATGGTCGAGTTCAATGATTCTAACTTGTCTTTTTGTATCTAAACCCGATGAAAATTTTGTGTGGGCGCAAAATAGAAGAGTAATATGAGATTCTGGGAGAAATTCACTGACTGCTCATTGAACAATGTAGTTTTAAAGAATATTGTTTTTAAGGACCAATTGAAGTTTCTCATGTATCGTATTTGTTTGTTTCGTATCATCGGTACCATCATAACACACACAATTGTCATCAGATCGTCAAAAACAAGTACATCAGAGTACATCCTGAAGATCAAAAGAATGTAATGAAATGCTTTTCAAAACCAACGCGTTCTCGTGTTTTCTTCTGGTTTTGTCTTGACGGAAACAATTGCCGACAGCTTTGAAAAACATCTATATAATTGACCTGCAAAGTTCATTCCGGATGTCATCGGGGTTTCGTCTTCGATATTTTCTTTTTCAGAAATTCAGTACAAAAGAATAATATTTGTATTTGTTGGTGAATTATTTCTCATCAATTGTGGCACTACGCATTTTCTTATCAATTCCAACGACTGGCCGTACTCTTGAATGCAATTCATCATTTTTGAAAGTGTTTTGATTTTTTATTTTATTCTGCCTGGTTGTTTCAGTTTCTGACTTTTAAGATAAGCAACATTTTAGTTTCTTGTGAAATCCGACTCTTTACTTCAAGAGAAAGAAGGTCCCATCATCAAAACTAAAGACGAAAGACAAGACTAGAGATACCAGAATTTAAAACCAAAACTCTACTTCCAAGTTCTTCTTCCCACTTCCCTTCTGACACTTTTTTCTACCGTAGACGGGAACATTGCGTTGGCCGAAGCTCCGCCTCTTTCTGGGCGAGGGATGATTGAGACGTCGCGGCGGGCGAGAGCCAACCACTTGTGGTCTATGCGGCAGCAGTCAGACACAGCCTGAGGGGTGAAATGGCCCGTGCAGTCAACATATCTCCATTCGCTTCATATACAGTCGTACCAATTACTTCGGCATGGCCTCCGGACGATCCGCAAGCCGATCGAGTTCAATTCGCTGGTATGACGACTGGAAAATCGCTGCTAGCTATTGCAATTGTTGCTATGATTATTATGACGACGGTTGGTAATGCATTGGTTTGCCTCGCGGTTTTACTTGTGCGGAAACTAAAACACCCGCAAAACTTTCTTCTGGTTTCACTCGCAGTTGCCGATTTCTTTGTCGGTCTTATCGTGATGCCACTTGCACTGATTGACCTCCTATTTGATAAATGGCCACTTGGAAGGTAATTTATGTTTCTTTTCTTTTCACCAATGTTCAAAATTTAGTCGTTCACTTTCTCTTTTTTTTTGTTCCTTGAAACAAAAATAGCAAAAACTAAAACCTATTTTCCCAAAAATAAATTGAGAGAATTTCTCCATTTCCTTTGAAACTTGTTTACCTCTCACGAAAAGCGTTTGGTTTTTATAGTGTCTCATTTCCCTATTGACCATCACATCCCATTTTCAATTTTAGAATTGAATCGCCATTGCTCCATTCCTTTTTTCGCATTTTCATTCCCTTTCTTGGTTTTGGAAAAAATCCATTAAAGATTCTCACGTTGCACTCTCTGAAACATTAAAGAAACAATCCAGCAATTGAGACAAAAAACAACTGTGCATTGCGTTTGCCTTAGACGAAACTTTTGACGAAACTACTCTGATGCATTCTTGATTTTTATCCTTTTATTCTACTCAAAACTTGTTCCTAAAAGCAAACACATTTTAACCTAAAACAATCAGAAATATATCATGTATCTATTATTAGACGTATAATATTTCGAATAATGAAAGACAACCGTCAAAAGAAGCAAAGGAGCAGGCAATCCGATTTTCGACAGAAAGACAAATGAGCAAGTATTACAAAAACGTATGTCATCTTCCGCTCGCTTCAAAAAGGGCTTCTTAAAGGAGGTCCAACCACTGAGAAATTGCAAATTTTGAAACAAAGATGACATTCTATTTGTTTTAGAATCTGGGTCAGATGGGAGACGCTCTCCAAAAAAAAATAAAAGAACCGAATACACTTTTCAAACCTATTTCCAATTTTCAGTTCAATGTGCTCAGTGTACACTACATCCGACCTAACACTGTGTACCGCGTCGATTGTAAATTTGTGTGCAATATCAGTCGACAGATACTTGGTTATCTCTAGTCCACTTCGGTATTCCGCAAAACGGACAACAAAACGAATCATGGTTTACATTGCCTGCGTATGGATCATTGCTGCCATAGTGAGCATCTCATCGCACATCATCGCCAATCTTCTGGACGACGGCACTTATGTCGATGACACGGGAACTTGTCAGGTCAGCTGGTCCCACTTTTCACCTCCTAAATCGATGTCATTATTTCATTCGCCACACTTTTTCCGGTCCCTTCGTTCTTTTTTCTCTCACTTTCGTTCTTCACTTCTTGAAAACCCAAACCAAACGCATGTGTTGTCAATTCAACACTTTCACCTATTCATAAGTTTCGAGACGCGAAGAAATTTGCCTCTGGGGTCCCGGCCGGTAAAAAAGTGTTGAGATGACGAGTAAAATCGCACAGCCAATGGGATGGAGAAAGGGTTTTCTCGCTTCGTTTTTAAACAGAAAAAAAAGAAGAGAAGAGTACACATATTGTGGAAATAACTATAAGAATTGGTTTTTTTGTGGACGACGCGGGAGATAGAACAAGAGCGGTGGTGTGGCGGCGGCGGAAGAGAGAACGGCGGGCCCATATTACTTTCAAGAGAAGAGAGGGGAGTGAGACCCGCCTGTGAAGAAAGTTAACGACTATTGCGATGCATCGATTATTACGGACGTGTTTATTCACCCGAATATTAAAAAAGGTGAATAATGGTTATTCAATCCATCATCGTAGGGGTCCCAAATGCCGAAAACTCAATATCCGGTCTATGATAGGTCGTAAGAAAAGGAGAATATAATAAATGGCTGCATTTATCTTGCTAGTATGGTCCGGAAATTAAGAGAAGCCAGAAAAAACGATCAATTTAGGTTCTACATAAACTGAATCTGCCGGAGGGAGAGTAAGAGCAAAATAAATAGGGACTAGCCGAATTCCAAAAATCAGTAGATAGAGGAAAAGCTGGATACTTGACAGGACAGCGCATAAATCTTGATCCAAGTGAAAACGGCAATTAGGAGTGCTACTTGATTGACAGATACACGCCTTAAACTATTGTTCGCTCCAATTGTCCGATTACTTCCGTTTCAAAAATGTTCCTTGAAAAATAGGGAACGCGATGGGTCACAAGTTTAATGTTTGTAGACAGGTGTATGTTCAGTTCAGCTCGTTTTTGTTATTCGTTCAGACTACTTTGTTCATTCTCCAGGCAACCACAGCCAGCATTGAACCCGGTCGTTTTTGAGTGAATGTTTTGCGAATCCTTGTGACGCGTTTAGTAGTGGTGCGCTAACATAAAACATATTCTAAGCCGTTTGGAAAGTTTTTTACCACCATCACCGGGGTTTAGAGAACGATGGACTATGGGATGACAAAAACCGCCATTTTTAGTTTTATGACCCTAGAAATAAGACCTTTCGAACGTTTCAACCATTTCCTGATTCCAAAGATGTTTCGTGACGTTGAAAACGTCTCATAACCACCACGCAAAGGTCTGGATATCTTGTAACATGAAACCATTTCTAGAATATTGCTTTCCGTAACCGGAGAGGTTTCGAGATTTTTTGGAAATTTCGTCTTTTTTCTTTTCTAGAGCAAACTTCAAGAATACGTAGGAGTAATGAGAGAAAAAAGGGAGCAGGATAATCGAAGGTTGCATTATTTATGTAAATTAAATTCTCTTATTTTGAACAACCCGCCAAAAATGGGAATGTATTTATTTTTAGAATCATAGTTGATGAAACGATCTCAATTTCTTATCTTAAGTCTGTGTTTTTCGATCTTTTTCAAAGCCTAGTGGGGGTCCAGAGAAAAGCTTTCGCGTCATTAACTGATCAGGTAGTGTTGTGGAAGAATGCACAAATGTTGGGCAATAAATAATCATTAATGTTCCCCGAGTTTGACGATCAGATAACACGAGGAAGAACGGGTTGGAGAGAAGAAAAGAGCTTTCTTGTTCCGAAACTAAGTTTTCGCAGCTGTTTTTCTTTGTTTCTACATGTGTTTGAGTAGAAGGGATTGGAGAATGAGGGATTTCTTGAGATGAGTCGGGATATGTATTTTGACCAAATGAAACACATGGCCCAATGGTTCTATTTTTAGATGTAGATTCATAGAATAAGCTTCCTGATTAATGTATCTAGATCCAAAAAACACAATTTTATTGTGTGGACATCGGAGATTGCTGCGAGTTTGAACGGAAGCCATGAACTTTTCATCTTGATTATTTTTCAGATTTCACAATTATTTCAGATTTTGTATCAGGCAAGACATTTTTTGAAAAAGCTACGTGCAGGGTGGCCTTTTTTGGAACCCTCAAACTTGGATTTTCTGGGGGCACTTTTTCATGTTCTGTTCATTTTTTTGAATTCCCATCTGGGAGAAAAGTGTAAAAAGTATACATGTTCAAGTTTCCGAAATGTTTCCTCTCCCGTCATCCTTTTTCTTCGTTCTTTTTTCCTGACTCGTTCGCTGCTTCCCAAAGTGATTTCCACAACCTATAAAAACTTCCTGCGCACCAGAGCCAGAGGCTTTACCAAACGACCGCACGCAAAAAAAGTAAAGAAAAAGAAAGCCGCCTCTTCTTCTGGGTCCTACAAAAAATTCTATTATACCACCGAACATACCGAAGCCCCCCACGGCTTTTATCAGATGAATGGTTCCCCGGGGACAATGAAAAATGATAGAAGTCCGTCAGAACGACAGGAGAAAAAAACGGTTCCCTTGTTTCAGGTCATTCCTCATTTCATCTATCAAAGCTATGCTACCATCATCTCGTTCTATGCACCAACTTTCATCATGGTAATTCTGAACATCAAGATTTGGAGGGCTGCAAAAAGATTGGCGGCACAAGACAGGTTAATGTCCCATTGCAATTCAGTTGATGCATCGGAGCGGCCACAAAATGGGTCCGCTGAAACGAAAGACTTCTTGCAAGACAAAGAAACGATTGATGTTCCTAAAAAAGAGAGGGCCAATTCCACCAACTCGAGGCTTTTCAAATTGGAACGCAAATATCTCCATCGACCCAGCGCATTCTTCTCTGCTGCAAAAGGACCACTGGTACGTCAGTGAAAAATGATGAGGAAGAAGAAGGGGAGATTGAAAGCATAGAAAAACCAGCAAGGTCATTTTTTTCCGAGGTTGAGAAGCCGATAATTGCGTTCCTGAAAAACCAGATGGAGTGAGGGGGTCCAGTAGGGGGTATGGGGCAGGGCTGGGCATTGTTTGAGAAGTCAAATAAATTATTTGACCAAATAATGTTTGAAAATGTTTTCCAAAAAAATTTTTTGATCAAATAATATTTGAATTTTTTTCAAATAATTTATTTGGCCAAACATTATTTGAAATTTTTCTCAAATAATCAAATAATTTCAAATAATTTCAAACAACTGAAAAAACACTTTTATCGTCAACAAGAGCACTAAAAAGAACAAAAAACAGTAAACCGTTTTTTTAAATACGTAAAAACCAATAAAAAATACTTTTTTTGCAAAATGTTCCGTCCTGAAAGACTTTCTCAAGCTGGAATTAATTATTTTACCTAACATTTGGCAGTTTGGATTAAAAACCTATCACAAATGATACACAGAAATGGATTCCAAATAATTTTATTTGATATGAACTTGTCAAACATTATTTGGTCAAACAATTTGTTTGAAATAAAAGTTCAAATAATTATTTGAAACAATTTATTTGACTTTTACCTCAAATTTCAAGTAATTCAAATAATCAAACAAATAATTTGCCCAGCCCTGGTATGGGGGGTTTTTTTTTCAAAAATCTGAATAGCAGAGCAAAGGGACGAAAATTTCAGAATACAGTATAACAGCATTCTACAGGCTACATAACCACTTTTGGTGAACATTTTTCAAAAAAGTAGTGCCAGACCTATCAATTAGTTTCAGTATTAGCATTGTTTTATGTATTCTTTGTTTCTCTCGAACCCAATACAATATGTATAAATAGCTAAGAGAAAAGCACTAAACGGTGCTTAAAATGTTCAAAGTGGCACTTATTGGAGATCTGAAGCGGTGGAAATTCTTTCATCTCCTCCATCTCACCCCGTGTTTTTTTCTTGCCTGTTGGGGCATCGTAGTCGTTCCAATAAAATCATATTCAATGGGTTTGTGTTGCCTGCTCTCTCCGACATGTGACGCGAATTTCTTTGTGAGAAGCTTCGGGAGCTTAAGAAACTGGGAGAAAAAAAGAAAATCCTTCTCAAGAACTCTTTCAGGGACGCAATCATCAATGCTCACAAAAAAAGCTCAATTTAAGCCCAGGGATTTCGAACTGTTTACCAATCAGGATCCATTTTCATTTTTGACCTATAGATCCAAAATGGGACATAGTCTGAGAAAGCTATAAGGAAGCGAGACTTGTCATTGTACATTTGACTTGCACAGCAAATTGAATAGCTCCAGAATAGACATCTATTGTGTAACATTTTGAAAGTTCAAAGTGATTGACTACGTCACATGACACATATTTTTGAAGCTGAATTTGAGGAAAAACTCTTCAAACTTCAAAATAACTTTTTTTCCAAACAACACTTGAAAACTAGTTCTTGTGGCAAACATTGATTGACCAGAGAAAGTACATTGCACTCATAATTACAGATTCGTCAGACGGAGAAGAGCGAATGCAAAGCAAGAAAAACATTGGGGGTCATCATGTCTGTGTTCATAATCTGTTGGCTTCCGTTCTTCATTCTTGCCATTTTCAAATCATTTGGCATGCAGATTCCTGATTGGTTGGATCTACTTGCATTATGGCTTGGGTATTCCAATAGGTGAGTTCCATAGAGTATATTGCCTTTAATTAACTCCTGTCTCCTGTCAAATCTTTCCTCATCAATCAGAAACTGCCAAGGTAATAAAAGGCGAGAGTGACTGAAAAAAGTGAATGAGAATATGCCCAACCACATTTCAATCATCGAGTCCATAAACTTTGATGAAGATGCATCCGTTTGGCATATTCTAGAGAGCGCGAAATATGAGCGGCCCTCGCGCTTAGCTCCACACAATTTCTAACCACCAATAACGCCAAAAAACTTTTTATGGTAGTCAAAAAATGGAGACAATCTCAAATTACGCTAATATGACGTACATCAAAAAGCGTTTTCCAAAAAGAGTAGAAGGGATTCCTGAAAATACAGGAAATTGGGGCTGACTTATCAGAGGTCAATGTATACACACACCACTGGAGAGCTCTGTAATGTGACACCAAAATGGAAAAAAAGGAAACGAAAAAAATGTCATGAAGATTTTAGTTGGGAGTGCGGTTTCTACGTGCAATTTCTGAATAAAATTCAAAAAAGGGATTGTGAAACATCTCAGCAATTTACGTTTAAAATGGGTTTCTTATTTTTTGAAACTTTCAGCACATTGAATCCATTAATCTACTGCAAATACAACAAAGAGTTCCGGATACCATTCCGTGAAATGCTTGCATGCCGTTGTGCAACACTTCAGACTGTCATGAGACAGCAAAGTTTCACAAGCCGCTACGGACCTCCTGTGTAAGTTTCTCAGTTTCAAGATACTGGAAATATAGTTATCTGGGAAACATAGTACGTGGAAAGTTCTGGTGAGATGGTGATAGCTATTGAATGAGAAAACACTGCTCAAGTAGTCAAAATAAATAAACATCAAAATCATGTTTTGAACCTAGAAAAACGCCATCCGTGCCACTTTTCACCCTCACACCTCAACAGTCTATCGATAGAGAATCGGCGTCATACGGGCACATACAGGTTATTATTAATGTTTTTCTGACTGGCGCGTTTACAGTCGCTACCGTACCCAATCTTCCAGCTATCGACCGCTTCTGTGAGTATAACCCTACTTACCCATTCAACATATCTCAACTACAAACCTTTCTTTTTCTCACACCGTTTTCTTCTTTCTGAGTGATTCCGTGTTTTCTTATAACTTTCTTTTTAAACGCATGGAGTTTTGGCGATTTTTTCATTTCGATGTTGGTTTTGCGATTTGCTTCCAAAACTGCCTTTTTCACATTTTGCATGAGTTTCAATTCAAAAGTGTAATGATTGATTTTTGATTCTGCACGTGAATTTGATCTACCCAATTTATTGTTTATTTTCAGATCTCGACGCAATGACAGTCACGAAGCTAGTGACGTTTAAATATGACGATATTATGTACCATTTCATAATTTATTAACTTCTTTTTTCTTCTTTTTCTCATATACTTGATTGTCAGTTCAATGGTCTTCAACGCAACTTAATTGTCTATCATTTTGGCTTTATTAACCACCATATTGTGGTGCTGATCCTCATGCTTCTTCCGATTTAGGTGAGATCTAGGTTCGCGCGGTTCACAAGTAAGGTTACGTGATTTTCCTCTCTCTCCCGTTGTCTGCTTACTTTTGCTTTATTAGCAATGATACTTATTGTGTCAAACACATTGACGTTATTCTGTATAAAATTGTATTTCTGAATATAAATGACTGCTCTGATGGTTATGTAATATATGGACATAAAACAAACAAAATAATAACATTGAAATTGAAAAACTTGAAATTATTGAGATTTGATAATAAGAAGAGTAAACTGCTAATGAAAACGGTTTTTTTCAAACTTCGACAGCCATCGAGTCTGCAGTAGGCATTGAGGTAAGTTGTGTTGGAACTATCTCAGATGCGGTTTGTCTTCTGTGTTTTCCGAGGATGTGCAACCACAAGAATGTTCCTGTAAAATGTTACAGAATTCATTAAAACTCGAAAAAGTTTCACTTACCCAAAATTATCACCACAATCATTGCTATCTCAATGAGTAGAAGGATAACTTTTTGGTGTAGTTCTTTCGCTTTGAGATGCAATTTTTCAGTGACTGAACAGGTGCTGACTTGGTTTAAATCGGTTCCGTTGACAATTGAGAATTCAACACGGACATAAGCAAGGCGATCAGACTTCGCATGGAAGAACAATCTGAGATACAACTATTGTTTTAGTCTGGAAATGAGTTGCTCACTTTGAGTGAAATTTGTCTCTACAGTTTCTTGATTCAGAGTATCCTGTTAAGAGATCCAATCCTTCGACATCAAAAGTGTACCAAGCAGTTGCACTGTTATTAAGTTCAGATGTCAAAGTATTCCATTCTGTTCTGTCGTCGTCTTCGCACTTGGTGATTGAAAACTGAATTGGTGCGGAGCTAGACACATACAAACGAAGAGATACAGCTGGTTTAACTCTTGCTCTTTCCAATAAATGAGTGATTACCATTTCCACCATTGATTCTGATCCACTAAACACTCGCATAGTTTCTTCAACTCTTCTTTCATCTGAAAATTTGTGTTTTGAAATCTCCGCATGAAAAAGAGACAACTTACATGGTTCTTGTATGTACTCCTCGTTCAACTCATACAATCTCATCTTTGCTCTGAATGATTCATAAATTGCAACATAGCCGATACTATTTTCCACCGCTTCGATATGCAAGTACAAGCTGCAAATAAAGATACTGGTTATGATAGAATTAATTTGCCCAACTCACCCAAATTTATCCTCCGACTCGTATTCATAACGAATAGGCTGAAAATCTGACAGACAACTGGAGTCCTCGAAAAATTTAAAGATGAAATTAATGGTTGCTTTCTCAAATATCGCTGTTCCACTTTTCATCGGTTTGAAAATTTTCAGTTTTGGTGAAAATTCGCAGCGACTGATATACAGTTGAACGAGTCCAGTGCAATTGAACATTTCAAAAAGATCGACGTGAGCATTATTTCTTCCTAAAAACATTCTCAATACCAGTTGTATCCAGTAACAAAGAATTTCGAACATTAAAACAAAAACCAACCTGTTTTGATCAAATCCTGAATATTCACGTTTCGAGATATAGTGTCTCCTTCATTCAAATTGAACGCAACTGTAGTATGCTGGTCACTTTTCAGTTTTCCTTCTGGTGTATTCACTCCACTATATCCCACAACTCGGAAGTAGGTGGTTCCCATTACTTGGTTTTCCCCCGATTCAATAATCACATAAGCTCTTAAAGATATTATATTTCATTCCTTGGTGTTTCATTCATTTACCCGTGGTAGAGTTTTTCTTCCGGACAATTGAAATCATTCAGAAATTGAGAAATTATTTCCAATGCTTCTCTGGACAGGTTCATTTTTTTGTGGTTGATATCTACAGGAATTGTGTATTTCTTTGACGAGTAGCACGCACTGAACGAAATAGTTGAAGGTAGCTCTTTTTCAAATGTTAATCTAACATCAGAACCGGTTACCAATGCTGTAAAACATGAAAGGTGTATCATCTAACACAATAGAATTACCTGTATCAATCATATGTTTGATTGGAGCAAAGTAGGAATTCTGGTGATGAGGTAAAACAACATAATCGAAACTCCAAAATGTAGATTCAATTTTGTCGATGGTAGAAGTAATTTTGATAATTTCTTCATCATTTTCACCGCGAACCCAAGTATGATGACAGTTGTAGATAATCACTTCTCCAATTCCACTATGATCTACCGACTCAATTTCCAACCACAAACTGAAAACAAAAAGCAGACATATGAAAAAAAGCTGTTTTATCGTACCCTGATATAAACATCAAAGTTTGAAAATCATCTTCCAAACAAGGAAATTCCTCGAGATGATTACCTCTACAACGCTAAAACTAAATTTTCTTGAGGCGCTTAGGAAAATTGGATATGCTATTGTCATTCTATGTCATATTTCGGAATCTATCTTGGCACGGAATCCTTCTACAATTAGGTGACCAACTTAACCGATTGAACTGAAATAAAAGCGCTAACTAAGCAAGATAAGCAAGATATATAACAAAGTTTATCACAGAAATTTCATTCTATTATCCCTCTAATGTACTCACTGATCTGGAAAAGATTCTTCATCATCTGCACATTTTTCTTTCAGTGAGATGACGTCGTTCCAGTAGCGGACTATCTGTCGTCTATTCGTTTGAACGAGATTGATGTTGAAAGTTTTCCAGTTTTTGCATCGTGACATTCGAATATTTACACTCCCTTCCAAAGTAGCATTGATGCAAAACGCTGTTCGTGGCCAGTGGTTCCCAGCCAACACTCCTGCGAATTACCGTTTGTCTAAGAGAAAGTTCTTTGTTCAGTTTGACTCACGTCGAGGCAAAATTGTAGAAAAGTCAACATATCTGGAGGTACTCTCATGTTGCATGATTGAAAACGGAACGTGGATAGTGGAATCCCAACTTTTGAACGGAATCCATTGGGATGTTAACTCTCCTTCTAGAAAATCTTATTGACACGATGGTTCTATTTCTGAAGTTTTTTCTAACTAACCCATAGATGTGAACACGTTTTCCCGACATCTCTTGAATATGAGAGAACCCCTTACAAACGAGTTCTCCACACGGACAGTGATGTTGAGCCCATTTTGGATCATTGAAAGAAAACTCGAAGTCTTATTGATTTCCACAAAAGTCAGTTTCTTATCAAGTTGAATGATCCTCGAGGTATTGCTTCCATCAAAATCCCACAAATCAACATGGACATTGGTATTTAATTGATTTTCGATACACAAAACAATATCATCGTGAAGGTAAACTATAAAACAATAATAGTAATTTTTGAAATTTTAGTAATCTTACCTTCAGATAGCACATGAGCAAGTTGGATCGTGTAGTCTTCAGATCCAAAAGTAATGTTCACATCCACAGTAACATCATGTCGTGCATGGTACATAAGACAATTCACAATTTTTGGTAATAGAAGAATAATGAGGAAATGTTTCGTTTTCATCATTCAACCGGAGTTTTTGTTCGAAAGACACACAAAAAAAGTGGTTGATGCCAAGTTACACTCAACACCAAAAAAATTATTTGGCCCCATCTTAGAGTTGGGCGGAGCAATGAATCATCTAATGGTTCCAAGTGTCTTTTTGTCATGTTGCTGTCAGCAAACAGTACAGTACTCCTGTGCAGCTCTAAAAATGGATGCGATTTGTTTTGATTTGATTGAATGGAAGACGGCGCATCAAACAACTTTACAAAATTAAGTGATGGGAAACTGACGGATCCTAACTTGAGCTCGCTACTTTACACTGATCCATTATTGACAAAAAACCATAAAGGTGAAAAACTATGCGGTGGAAGACTGAACGAGTGGGACGGAAAACAGGATTCAAAAAGTGATACATGAAAATTAACGTAAGCATTTATTCGTTACCAATAAAATACATTGTTAGAGATGTACAAATAAAAACATTGATCAGAAGAATTGGTGGAAGAAAAAAGAGCCAAAACACTGAATTAAAGTGCAGATTCACAATTTGTCCGTTTGAAGCTATGAGATCGTTGTTTCACTTTTCCTGTAACCGATATGAAACTCAAAACAAAATAGTACTGTCCAAAAAAATAGGGTTACAAAAAGAAATAACAGATTCACACAGCTTTGCCATAGTGAGTGAACAAAGTTATAGAGAATTAGGAATTTCCGGAACATATAACAGGATGTTTCTACTTTTCAGATTGAGTTTCGGCTTCAAAGTACAAAGTGGGAGTAATATGCAAGAAGTTGATAATAGTTCGAGATGTCTGGCATTGAGTGACAATGTACGAAAGCAAGATTTTGGAGATGATAAAGCACGATAGAATTCTGAAATCATTCTTACAGTCATTAAAAAAGCAGATTGTCCATCAATCTCACCGATTTTTCAAACTCTTTGGCGCTTGTATGGTGGATCGTCTTTGTCATCTTCGTCTTCAGAAAAATCGTCCTCAGAAGAATCGTCCTCATCGTCGTCACGGTACAAATAACTGGGTCTTGACATTTCTTCGTTTCTTGGTTGAGGTTGAGCAACCTCTTCTTTAGTCGGTTGCGGTTAAGCAGCACCGTTTATCTCAGGTTGCTGTGGAGCTAAATTTACCTCTCTTCTTATTTTGTAAACCACTCTATTCATGTATTGGTATTCTATAGCATCTATTTTTTGTCTCGAAATTTCCTTGATCTTTCGCATATCCTCAGCCTGTCTTTCTTCTTCTTTTTTGATAAATCGATGAATACTCGCTGAAGTCAATGTCGCATACTTTCCTCTCAAAGTTTTCAACGCCTGTCGTACTTTGGCAAATTGTGGACCTAGAAGTTTTCCATACTGTACAACTCGTTTGAACGCACTCATTTAGTCCATGAAAGTAAATATTTAATTATCTCCAAAAATATAGTATTCAATTGGTTCATGTATGTAATAGACGAATGAACATATGCCTAGAACTACCAGCATATTGTAAAACATCTTTGCAATCATTTACAACATTCAACAGCCTTTCAATATTGGTAGTTTCTGTGTCACTCTGGTTCCTGTTTCTGTTCGAATCGAAAATGCTTCTTGCATTCGAATTTGTTTTAGCTCGAGATCAGACGCCGCTTCAATACGCAAAAGCGCACCATTGTATTTAGATATGTACTTTGTTGGATTCTTCTCTGTTGAATACCACTCTGAAAAATCTGGCTGTGAAACTGTGTAACTTTTTTTCCGGTTTTTCGGAAAATGGCATTCCGTACAACTATGTTGTCCACACCCAACTTGGGAGATTATGAATGAGAAGCAACAACTGATCGGACAATCCAAACACAATATTTCCGGTCACACGCAGAAGAATGTCGGTCTTTGACATGTTTGAAAACACACTTTTCATTTTTCAATGGAGCAGTGATCTTACTCTAGAGCAAGAAGTTGGATCTCTTTTCCAAGTCGATCGTTAATTTCACTGAACATGTGTTGCCCCAAAAAACGCTTTTGTAGACATCGTCACATCACAATTTTGAACATCATGAAATAAAAATCTTAAATATCATCTTTCACTTTTTGGATAAGCAGTAAAAACGATCGATCCGATTGTGATAGTTTGACCATTTGGCAACTCGAGTTATTGAGAGAATCTGCATCATCAGGTCTTGCAAGTTTTGTTAGAAAATTCAGACTGACGTAAAAATCATTTTTCTTTGATGTAACGAAAAATTTCTTGGTCAGATTTCGTGGAGGTAGAATTTCCCTTTTCTTCAAAAAGCTCAGATAAATAGTCTGTAAAATCCCTCCCACCAGTATTTATGTTGAGAGTGTGCGCATTCCAGTAACCTCCATACAGTGCTATTGCATAAGGGGAACCAAAAAAATTTAGAAAACATGATGTGAGGCTGCATGCGACATTTGGAAAGTCAACAGAACACAGTTTTTCTTTTCTAAGCAAACCTACAGCTTATTGTCAATTTGAAGATATTACAACCTCAACTCCAGTAGTTCTTCAAACATTGGGTCATCATCCTTGCAGTTTGCACAAGCTGAGATTTTGAAGATTCGTCATCGATGTTACACAAAACTTCATTCATGAACCCACTACAAAAACATTTGATACCAAAAAGTAGATGACCAGTTTCATCACTTCATAGACCGATGAAGTTGGTTGTGAAGGGAAACATAAACAATTAAAAACAGTTCGTTTTTTAAAAAATTGATTTTTGAATTTATTCTGTACATTTAGAATATTCGTGGATTTTCAGAAACGATTGGATTCACAGAACCCAAAAATGGGAGAACAGGCATGAGATCATGCGCTCTATTGAACACGATAAGCGCGCACCGTTCAATTCGTGAAGTTAACGTTTGCCGTTATTAAAGAAAAATCAGTAAATCAAAGTTTGTCTTTGATTTTTTTCAAGTTTTGAAATACTTAGAGATCACGTAAGTTTCATTGGATGGCAATGATTAGAAAGTCAGCAGAAAGTTTAGGAAAGTATTTTTGAATCACATTGTGTTCCGCAGAAAGTAAAACTTCATATCTCTGAAAAACTATTCTTCCACAACGTTTTTTCTTGACATTGAGAAATTTTCTGTCTGTCTACTAACACGAACCCTCCTCTTAGCAAGTTTCATCATCATCCTCATAAACGAAGGTCTTTCCAACAGATGGTGACATTCTGGTCAGATGTGTAAGCAGAAGTTTCTGATGTATACATTATCATCTGTTTTTTGTGCCTGTCTCAAATCACACACAATCTTCTAAAGCTGTTTCGGATTGCTCGAGAACATCCACACAAATATACATTTTCGCATTTTTCTTGCAATTGAAATCATCTTCTAAAGTTTTTGATTTCCTGTTTCTCTTTTTTTTTGAGTCTATTTCCTTTTTTGAAAAATACTACAGGCATATGAATTTCATTTGATCCCTTTCCTCTCTCGGCAGCATTTCAGTAAGGAAACAATAACCGTTCGAGAAAACAACAAACTAAACTGATGATTTTTTTTTCTTTGATTGAAATCGATTCACCAGTCACGTGTTTCCGTTCTCAACCATATACACAAACGCTTTCCTGAAATGAGGCTGTGCAGAGAAGGGCCACATATTTCTCATCAAACCAGTGCATCGCACTCCAATTCCTTTTCCTTCCCTCTTTTCTTCCCTTTCCCCGTCTTTTCTTTTCTCAATTGACTTTTGCAGTCTTTTTTGTGCGAGCGCCTCGCATTTCTCCGTTCATGTGACGATGTATTATGAAGAGCGCATTTGTGGCAGTTAGTGTGCGTCTGTTTCGTCTCTACGTATTGATCGGATTGTATAAACTATCACAACATCTTTTTTCCGCTTTGTTTTTTTTTCAATATTGACGCCAAGCTCCTGGAATAAAATAAAACAAATTAAGTTTTTCAGGTATAGTCAACCACACACGGAGAAATGGAGGATGACATAGATATTCCTGTAATATCTTCAATGTGAAAAACTATCATTGTTCTGTTTTTAGGTTCCCGACAACACTGACCAATCAGATGCGAGAAACGCTCCAAAAAATTTGGTGATTTGTGTAGCTCCTGAACCAAACTGGGAAGAATGTTTCGAGAGAGAACAGTTAATGAATATCATCCGAGATACTGAGAAGAAATTTGATGATGAATACAAGAGCAGAACACACACCCCAGAAGAAGTGGAGCAGTCTAAATGCATGTATTTCGAGGCTCAACAGGAATTTGGATACCATGTGGAGACTTGGCCACCAATACCAGTGTCGGCCACTTTGGAAGTTGAAAAAATAAGTTCTGAAGATATTTGAAGTCAATTGATTTGTACATTTTCAGATATCGGACGATGAGGGCAAACGATGGAGTTATCTTATTAGCAGAATAAATGATTTTAAATCCAGAGAACGTGTCTGCAAAAAAGACTGTAATGGTAAGAATGCAAATATTAACAATTCAAAGCATAATAAATGATTTTCAGATACTGTACTTGTCGTCGTCGAAAACGAGGATGTTATACTACAAGTGGCAAATAACGCAATGTTATCGCCATATATTGCCGTTATTAAATCCGAGTAAGAATCTCAAAAACATCTTGAAATATTATATACTTATCAACTCAGAGATGACATGACACCGCGTGTTACCAATCGTCTTAAGCCAGCAATGTTGCCATCCTTGGATGGCGTTGTTTACGTATGCACTATCAAAACATTGACCGGCTCCAACTCGAAGCTGATGCCATTTGCAAAACTTTGCATCTTCCACAAAATCAACGATATTGCTGCATTCAAAAGAATTGTGGCTGAACGAACTGAAATCTCTCGACTTGCAAAAATGACTTCAACCATCTGTGCTCCGTTCAACATGTTTGATAAACCAGAAATTGTTGAGTGTGCTGCAATGGTAATCTTTCACTGGATGATTGGTTTTAGAACATTCTCATTTTTACAGTTGATTGGTGTTCGTGCGGAAACCTGTGAAAAATCGTTCCTCGATTTTGTTGAGTAAGTTTCTTCGAGTATGAAGTTTTTAGTCTTTCCTGATTCATATTCTAGGCAACACTGCTGGATTCAAAAACCAAACGAGCGAGCTGCATATTCAGCTTGGGCTGACAGAGTGATTGCTAACAATCTGAGAAAGGTTCTGAAGAATTCACATCTAAAATAATAAAAACCATCATTACAGAATGAAGAAATTGAGGAGATCATTGGGATTCGCGTCGAATTTTGGTGGAACAATGATTTGACGGTGGCCAACGTGAAGCGATTTGTGGAACCGACAAAAGAAGGTCCATTTGACGTTGCAAGTCCGTGGATTGTTGAACAAGCGGAAAGCTGAAGTTAGCAATACTTCGATAACCAAACAAGATCAAGTCATATATAATTGCATTTTCTGATTTTAAATCCAAAGTTTTTTCATATACTCAATTCGTGCCTTAAAAGTTTTCCTCCCATTTGCTCAGAGAAGAAACCTAATTTTTTGGTTTCGAAGGTTTATGTTCGCCATTTCCTCCATTCCAAATCTTCGCTTTTTATGACCATGTGCATTCCAATCTCGAATCGAATGTATTATATTTACTGGAATCAAATTTGTAATAGACCTCTAACATTTGGTAATTACACATTTACTCGAAATCGAAGAGAAAAGATTCGCAAAACTACGCAATTTGAAAAAGGGTAGGACAAAAAAAACGGGGAAGAAAATGTGCACACACGTCCATCTACTACAAACTACCAACACAGAATTGGTTTCTAGAACACACAAAATACTAGCAACAAAGCATTTTACGTTTTGGATCGTTTTTAACAGAATAATATAAGAAATGAGTGTAGTAAAACCAGTAGATAGCATAAAAACGGTTCGCGAGGAATTTTGTTCTAGTAAGTGGAGCGGATCGACGAGACAGCGGCATGAGCGACGAGAAGTTGAGCTAGAAGACGTGACTCGAGATAGGCACGAGTGTCGACAACCCAATCACGAGCCAAATGAGCAGGTTGACCCTTCAATAGTTGTACAACACGGATCGCCTTGTCCAGATCTCCATTGTGGACGTATTGCTTGGCACGAGAAAGGATCTGAAATCAATTTCACATTCCAATGAAGTTGTTACAACCTTTTCGGTGATCTTATGATCTTCTCTCAAGTCTCCAAAAAGAATTTCACAACATTTTTTCAAACCACCACATGAGAAGTAAATGCCTACCTCATAGTTGTCGGTGTTGTTGACATCAATCAGTTCCTGCTCGGAGTACTGTTTCGGCAGATCGACAAGGAAAATCGATTTGACGTATGACCAGAAATATGCTCCTAAGGTTCCACCATTCTCATCGATTGAAGCAGTTTTGCGACCAACTTTGTAGAGTTGCTCGAATCGATTCTTCAGATCTTGCTCTGTGTAAGTTCCAACGGTAGTAGCTTGTTGTGGGAAGGAACCAATGATGGCGTTGACGAATGCATCCTCTGGGTTTACCTGAAAATTATCAATGATGAAAAAGAGAAAAGTGTGTTGACGGTTTGGCTGATTGACTGAGAATACTGTTCCTAGATTTCTGTGAAAATCCAGCTGAACTACTGTTGTTCACGATTTACTCCCCCCGTTTAATCAAGTAACACACAGTTTTCCATTCTAGCTCCTCAAAGTACGGGTGACTTGAAATAATTCGAGCCAGAGACAGCATTTGTTGTCAAAAGTATTAGGATTTAGTTCAGCAACAATAATACGTAAATGAGCTTTAATTTATCTTTCTTCCAACTAAACCTGAACAACTTACTTCTTTGAGAAGATTCAACGACTCATTCAATGGGAGTCTTCTCTCATCAATGCTGTTTCCAGCCTTATTTCCATGTTTCAAAGTGTCAATCAAATTGTGGCAAGCAATCCAGAACTGTTTCGCACGACGGTTCTCATTGTCAAGTGCAACACGACTTCCAAGAGCCTCCTCAATACCTTCCAGTCTGCTCAATGCTTCTCCTACTTGCTTGCTGTGATGATTACGTTCACGAAGAACCGCCTGAACAGGTATTTATCATTTTTATTCATCATGAGTGATAACACTACCTCTTCGACCTTCTGGTTCTGCTCAATTTCGAAAAGTTGTCTCTGGGTACGAATAACCTGTTCCAAATGCTCTGAGTGAGCTGAAGCGGTGCGCTTAAGCTTGTCTTCAAGCTCTCCTTCCCACGAGCTGCGGCTCTCAACAAGCTGAAAAAAGTATGATTGATATGTCGCTGAAACTTCCCTAAAACTAACAGCTCTCTCAATTTCAAGCTCTTTCTGGAGACCGACGCGGCTCATCTCAATTCCTAACTTCTCCGAAGCGATGCGCTCATCAGCAAGACGTTGTTCCTCAAGAGCCTTCGAAATATGCAACTCCTCACGAACTTGTTGGTCGGAAAGTTGACGGCGAAGTTGATCTACCTTGAGGTGGGCATGAGCGATCAAAGCATTGAGCTCTTCCTCGTTGAGATTCTTGTCCTACAAATATTCATAATAGCATATGAAGTTTAGTTTTTAGTTCATTTTCTCAATCAAATAGTTTTCTATTTTTCCAATTACAGTATCCTTTTTAAAATGGGATGACGAGTGAGTGCTGCCCACCACTACTCTCATTTAAATACGAATATCCATTCGTTTTTTCTGTTTCTCTTTATTTGACATGTGCTCTTCCATTTCCTTCTTCTGTTTCTTCTCCTCTTCTCGGTCAAGAAGATGTATTATGACGTGCCCTATAGTGGCGGAGATTGACTCAAGCCCATTACAGTAGTCTTCCGAAGAAAATGCGAGAAGCTGGGCGGAGCTTAAAATACGCCACGTCGCGGCGAGGCCTTCCCAGCCATTGGCCCATAATCGGCTCATCGAACCCTCCCTCTATACCCTCGTCATTTTCATTTTCAATTTTCGCGAGTTCCGCGGTTTTCTTGACTTTTTTTTCTGAAACTTCCTTCTCATACACTTACTTTGGCATGCACATCTACGTTAGGAAGAATGCTCTTCATCTCAAGGGCGAATTGTTGACGAGATTTCTCGATCAAATCCTTGTACTGGTTGAGGACAGCAGATTCTTGACGAGACTGAAAATAGTTTGTTAGGATTTGAATATTTAGTGATATAACTAACCTTATTGACCAAAGCGTTAATTTCGTCAAGTTGATGAGAAAGTTTGTTGGCAGTCTCTTGAGCGTTGAGAAGAAGTGGGTTGGTAGCGGTGACAGCGTCCTTCTTTCCGTCGTTCACAATCTGTAATCATGTTAATCATTTCGACAAGTACGTTCTGAGGTGTTTTTAACTTTTAACACCGATATATCGAATGCTGCTACTCACCTTGCGAAGACTGTCGATGTAGTTTCTTCCATCAACTTCCTGTCCACTATCGACACGAGCTTCAGCTTCAGCTCTTTGGAGAGCAGCAGTAACATTCTCCCAGTTAGCATTCTTGGCGTCATCAACAGTCTGCTTCAAGATGGTAGCGTGCTCGTTGATAGCATTGATGGTCTTCAGCTTTGCCTCAGTAGCGACTCGGACTTTTCCTTCCGCAGAGAAAATTGCGATCTTGAGTTTATCCTCGAGTTCTGAAAATTATACTTTCTAAGTTGTTCTCCAGAACGTCTACCACTCACGCTTATTCTTAGCAGCAACGATTTCTGGGGCAAGTTTCGGTTGAACTGGGGTCACATCCTTGCGAACATCGACCGGGTCAACATGGACAGGCTCTTTGGGAAGAATTGGTGGAAGTGGAGTCAATTCCAAGGGAGGGAGAGCATTTCTGTCTGTCATCGAAACTGCCAAGCTAATATCCTTCACAGGCTCGATTTTCTTTGATTTGCTGTAAATTATACATTTTCCTCGTCAAAAACAACAATTTCACTCACTTTAATGGCGACTCTCCCAAAACTGCGCCGAGAAGTTGTTCAGCTCCCGGAACATTGATTTCTACCTTGTAGCGGAATTCCGGATCGACGTAGGAATATCCGACAACACCTCCGGCACCAGCGACAGCAGCTCCGACGAGAGCCAATCCTTTTCCACCGCCAGATTTTCTGCAAAACACATTAATTGGGCGGTATTATTGATTTTCGACTCACTGTGGTGGTGGGACTGGAGCTTTTGGCGGAGAAGCAGCTTGGTTCGACTGTTGGCGAGCTCCTTTCAAGGTCTTGCTGACTGATCGTTTCTGTAAATGGACAATTTTTTTTTCTTGCCTTCCACGAAAAAAGGCAAAAATAAATAACTTACCGATGCAATTCGAAACATTTTCGCGACGAGCAGCGAATAATTTACCTGAAAAATAATTAATCAATTTTTTGATGAGAATTTGTCAAGAGAAGCGAAACAACATTGGAGATAAAAAGATACAAACATCTTGTTTAGTGTTCGAAGATTAATTTGCGCGTCATGCACGCAAAACGCGCCAACAGTCCCGCTTGCGCATCTCTTGCACATACTCGACCACACATCACTCGTAATGACGGACCCATGAGAAAGATGAGAAGAAAACGCTAATTAACGGAAAGAACAGTAGAGATAACCAGAATCAGCACTCCGTAGTGAACAATGTGACCAGAAGGGTTGCAATTTTTATTTCTCCAAAATTTAGACAAGGTGAAACAGATATTTTGCAAATATTCCCGCTGCAAAGTCATTTTTCACGTCAATTCAAATAAATGATAAATCAAAGTAAAACCATCCTAAGAGACTCATTGAAAAACCAATTCACATTTGATAAATAGTGTACAAAACTAGGCAAGTTGAAAACAGGATTCACCAATTATCTGGTCAAGGTCAAACGTACTTCGGTGTAGTCAGAGGGTTTATAACTTTCATTTTATTTTAGATCATTCCCATTCCAACCACATTCGGTCATGCCTTGAACATTTTTGTGGCTATCTGATTACATGAATATGTTTTGTTTAACATTTCTGTGGAAACCGTAGTGTGTCAAGACTTTTATAAGTTTTTTTTGTTCTGTACCCGTTACAATTTCGAGTTGGAACATTTACTGTTGTTAACTTTCTGTACTTTCTATAATCCGTGAATCATCCAAATTTGTTTTTTTTTTGAATACGGAGGACGTTGAATGAACAAGCAAAAAAAAAAGAGTGTTGGAAAATGTGAGACAGAGAGAATTACCGTAGTTTAGGGCGCGGGTCTTGCAGCGAATTGCCGTTGAGAGTGCTGCCTCAAAGCCCTGCGCTCCCTCATCCCTTTTGCTATTGATTCTCTTTTCTTTTCTCAATTTCCCTCGGGCTCGTCGGGCACCCGCTTCTTCTTCTTCTTCTTTTCATTTTCATTTTTTCGTTCTTTCTGTTAGAGCAGCCGCCGCTGAATAAATATTCGAGATGGCCCATCGTAATTGAACTTCTTCAGACTCTTCTCACTTTCTTCTGCCCATTTCTCCTTAACTCTTCTCACTTTCAAATTCCAAACTTTCAGAAGATGTTTCTCTCCAAGCTTGGAGCCGTGTGCACGAGGATGGATTTCCGTGAAGCCAACCTTCCAGCGGCTTCGTTCCATACAGTTGCAGCTATTTTGGTATGTGAATCATCCGAAAATCTTGACCAACTAACTTTTTCCAGGCTATCTTCTCGATGATGTCGACTGATTGGATTCTCATCGAGGATATGAGCGCCAAGAATGGAACCCTCACCTTGGATTCACTCGAAATCGCACAGATGTTCATGAAGAACTCGGAACCGTGCCGTGCAATTGGTGAGGCTCTGAAAAATTGCAGAATGTAGTAGCTGAAAAGTTACTCTGACGTCTTCTGCTTGTTATGAAGCTAATAAGAAGAAACGGATAAACAAGTATATAGATCCGTCTTGCCTGCGTATCAATCTTGTTGTATTCTATAATTTTCTTTTAATTGCAGGTTGTCATGATTTCTGGGAAGCCGTCCGTTTTGGCGGCTACGTCGACGAGAGTGGAAAATCACATATCGCTTTCCACACACCATCGAGAGGTATAATTTATGAGACTACGAATTCAGACAAATATTAAAAAAAATTGTAGTTCTTGTTGATTGTATCACTCCGTCTACGGCCAACTACTTCTACATCCTCATTGCTCTTTGCTTCGTAATCTCTGCGACGTCATCCTTGTGCGCTACAATGAGTCTTCTTCCTCCACCAGCACCATTTCTCGCTTGGCTCCGGAGCAATTCAATTTTGGAAATGTCGAACAGTGAGTTGGAGTGCTCGTTCTAGTTTCTTAATCATTTTTTTCTTTTTTCAGTGTTGCTAACTCTCTGCTGCTGCACAATTGCAATCGTTGCTCAAACCGACATCTCCGACCAGCGTCCAAATGACATCGTTGCAATCGGGGCCGGAGTTTTCCTTGTCTGCATCTCGGGACTTTTGTCTTTCCTTGCTGCCATGGCTAGCATCCGTCAAAGGTTGGTTTAATGGACGGAGTGAATCATGAAAAATAATAAATCTATTTTATAGCAACCGCAAGACTCGCATGCGTCGTATCGACAACCAACGCCTCCTCTGTGCACGCTCACTTCGCTCTTGGAGAGACGCCGGACGCCGTCCAGAAGACGTCCGTCCAATCGTTGATTTCGAAAGGTGCGGATGCGGCAAAGGAACTGAGCAAGCATGAAATATTAGAAACAGAGAGCGGATTATCAAGTCTGGGGGAATTAGTCAGGAAGATTTATGATAGTACAACAGACATGAGGGTATAGAAATGAGCACTAGTCTGTCTGATCAGTTGCTCTCTAGAATGTAGCTTCAATGTCTCAAACAATCTGGTTTTTTTCGCGTATATCTGTCGCGCACAAACCTAAGAAATGGTCAACCGGAACTTTATGAATCATTATTGTTTTTGATTTCTGGTAGGAAACACAATATGTTACTAGATCCCAAGTTTAAAACGGAGTTGTAACACCCGGTGCAATAATTGAAGTCAAATAAAAAACAATACATGAGAACATTTGATCAAGCTTCTTATCTTCTGAAACGAAGTTCCTAAAATAAAAGTATTTTGAATTACCATTGATAAAAATTACAGATACCTTGACGAGGCCACCGAGTTGGAGCAAACATCTCCTCAATCATCTTCTCAATCAAACCCTGCTGTCTGAATCAAATCACTCTCACTGGCTAACACTAGCAACGAAATTTCTGTTAACATGTTCCATTCTCACTTTTGCACCCTACACCTTGTACCTAAATCAAATTTCTATCCATCTACCATTTCCCTGTACCACACTCAACCATAGTCATCTTTTTTGCTTTGTACACTTCAAGCAATGTGAATTCTAGTTTTCAAACTCCGGTTACTGTACTTTTTCCCCTTGTCACAGCATTCTATCTTTCCATGCAAAATGAATTTCCGGTTGGTTAACTCATCCAAAAAACACTTTCCATGTAGTATTTTCTTCTGTATTTTGCCCCGTTTCCCGACCCCGCATACCATGTCCATGTGCAATTCCAAAAATTCCGATTTAATGATCCTCTCACCAGATGCTTTTCAAATTCATATAATTCCGAGAAAACTCCCAAGGCTTCAGTAGGTGAACTGTAACCGTAGCTTTACTCTTCTGTCTGATGGAATCCCCCGAAAATTGCGATTGTACTTTCCTCTTTCCTTTCTTTTTGTAATAATTCTAATAACTTTAATAAAGATGAACAAGGTACATTATATACTAAACTTTTCCGACAATATCTCACTTCAAAAAAGCCTTCGAACATTTGGGAATTCGTTGAAATAACATTTTTCAGGTCGCCCTTAACTTTGAAATTTTAGTCAATTTTTAAACGTTAATTTCAAATACAGTTCCTCTTCCAGAATGTTTGACTGACAGTTTTTCAACTGTTGAACTGATAAAGCTGTCATCGCCATTTTATTATCAATAACACAACCCATCACATTTTTCAATGTTGTTGACGTCGACTGTACACTTAATTTCAATCAATTACACCCACCACAGCTCTCCATCTCGTGCCCTGGCACAGCATTGTGAAATCACGGGCGCCCAAAAAATAGTGACAGATGCACGTCGGGAAGAGGAGCGACCGCACTGTTTTTGTTTCTTCAAGGAGGCGCTCGCTCGAAGGAAGAAATATTATGAGCAAATCGATGAGCACAGTCGAAAACAAGTGAAATTGGTGACCATTGCATACAGACGCACACTCACTCATACAGACGTATTCATCTTTTCAAAGACTGCCATTGTCTAAGATTTTGATACATTTTTGACCCAACTGTCCAGTCAAAGTTAGTCAATATTTGCAACACTTTTCAAATCAAAACTTTTGCTGTCATTTGTGATTGTTTTGTGAGTGAGAATGCTAGTATGCAAATTGTAAAGTAAAGACACTTCTTGCCAGAAATAGGATTTACTTGTTATTGCTCAAATCATTTGTATTCATAATTTTTTTTCATTTGGTATCAAACCTTATCTTTCAAAGAACTTTTGATTGCTCGTCAGTTGATCGTGATGACGGTTTCTGTTTTAATTCTTCAAAACAATTTTTCTTCGATGGTCTTTTGTTCTTCAGCATTCTATATGCGCACGAAAACTCCCCTTGCAGGAGAGGAAAATGGGTGTAGCTAAAGTTTTTCTCAATACTGGTAAACATTGGCAGCTTTGCGATGAACTGACATGTCATAATTGAAGGTAACAGTTGTAGACTGTTTTGACAAGTTGATAAATAGGACTAATGTTCAATAAATATATTGTTAGGTTTCTGAATCTCAGTACAGAGCTTCTCCGAAATTCTAGTGTTCCAAAAGATTATACAATAAATAAAATTTTGCATCTTCGGGATCCAATTGAAATGGAAAAATCATACCATATTTCTGTTCTAGCAGACAGTTTCGTTTAATTTCATATCATCAGATATCTGATCAACTCTATGAATCGAAGCAATCATGCTATTTTGTTTTTTTCGCTGATTTGAGTTTTATTCTTCTCAGTAATTTGAGATATCTGTGATTGCCTCATCATGCTTTTAATAAGCACGCGCAATGTCTTGGTAGGTAACTTAAAGGGGTGGTACTGTCAACAGACTTGTAATGAGTTTTATGATTTTTTTTTGAAAAGATCAATTTCTCATTGGGCCAATATATTTCATTTCGGTACTAAACCACAACGGCGAGTTAAAAAAAATCAGAGACACTGTTTGAGCATGTATAGAAACACTGTCCTCTCACTTTGCTTGAATCCTGGTGTGTCACAAAAAAGATTGACTGCATCAATCATCCCATTCGTTATCTTTTTCCTGAAACTTTTGTTTCCTTCTATGTCAGTTATTTGCGGTTTATCTATTTTTTCAAATTGTTATCCATAGATCAAATGTCAAGATTTGAATGCTTCAGTAAACGTCTTAAGGATTTGAGCAAAACCATGTCGTATAAAATTCCTGGGCTCGTAGTAGTCATCCTTATTTGTCTGCTGGTATCTTTGATACAACTACCTCATACAACTGAGATCAGTTTGTTCACTCATTCTTCTCATGGTTCCAGTAATCGGTTAGACTCCAGTAAAAAAATTATCTATACCTGTCTGTCCAATTTTTTTCATTTCATTTCTAATGAGTGATATCGCACCGGTGCTTGGTACAAATATCTCCAAACGGTCAACAGACATATTAATTTTTATATGATCGCTCTTTAGTTGAGAGCAGCAATGTCTCATTGTTACCAAGCTATTTCATTCGCCCGCGAAATCGCCCCAGGTTGTTGGAAAACTCAAATTATGGTCTACCTGTCAACATTCCAATTAGATTTTCATGAGTTGGGTTATTAGAAGCGCGAAAACTTTGCTCAATAATATTAAAGAGCATTTTCAAAACCGACACTCATACGTTTTGGAATTTAGGGATACTGTAAGGGGTGTATTGAGGTATAGTCCTTCAACGTTTTGAATTTTCTTTCTGAACCTGAACTGCGTAGTTTCTGTTTACAAATTGAGGAGCAGATCAACAACCATCATGCAAGTCTGAAAAATACGCTGCGACCCGCTTCTGTACATTACAAAGCGATGCTATAATTTTTTTGGTTTGGAAGCTTCTGTCGGTGAACCACTTGCCCATTACTTTTTTAGATTTTGTTTTCAACTAAGAAACCTAATTGTCTCTTTGAGTTCGGAAATTCAGATACTAAAAATCACAACAGTTTACATTATTTTGAATATGAACCAGGGTTCTTGGTTCCTTTACAAAATGCCTTGATTTCGCGTTCTAGTTTGCACTATTTTGATTATTGCAGTTACAGAAACATCCGAATTAAAAATGTAGGTCAGGTCTGTTGTGTTAGCAAGCTCTCTCCGGTTTTTCTGAGTTCTAATGGAAACGGTACAAGAAAGTAGGATAAACACAACTATAAATTTTTATGGTTGGTTTATTAGTTGTTACCTCGATGAACTCGATTGTGCATTCAAATTTTTGAGCCGCCTACTTTTTTGTCCGCCCACCTTTGGGACCGCCTTCATAGATGGCATAAATAGTTTGACAACCAGCCTAACCTGTAAAAAATGTTTGTAATCTTTTAGTTGTTGCCTCATTGACTATGAGAGCCAACGAGGGAACACGTGATTTTCTCCTAGTGTTCGTTCAAATCGCATCTCAATTCTGTTTAGTTTTGATTTGATCTTTTTTTGATTCAGATTGATATTGAAAATATACATCGCTACGTAACGAAGATGTTCTCTCAAAGTGTTGACTACTGAGTTTTGCATTTTTTTTCCAATTTAATTCGTTGAATCATGTCTATCTTCAAACTGAACAATTTCGGAAGGCATTTTCATACTTCCTGCAATGTTTCATTTGTTTTTACCAACTTCCGTCATTTCAAGCACCAGTATCAGTACAAATTGTGAATGCTCCTTCCGTTGATAGCGTTATTAAAAAAGATCTTTAATTTCATGTATCCAAAATTTTTTCAAAAAATTCAAATGAGTCCGGTACCAAAATATTACAAAATATCAAAAAATTACAAAATTACAAACTTTTTGATCATAGCTGCGGTCACTGAACTTGTTATTGAAATCCAATCAATTCAAAAATAGAATTGTTCATCATCTACAACCTTTGTACCTCAACCTAATTCTGTTATCATCCTGTTTTCCGATAATTGAAGCTCCTCGTTTTGTTCTTCTCCTCAAAGTTCATTTACCTTGTTCTGACCACGCCATACAAACATTGATGTTATCAATTTGAAATCATTTAAGAGTCGTCAAGACAGATAACAAAGTCAGTTGTGCATGCGACAAGCCATGGGAGACGTTTTGAAGTTACTACTTCTATTTTGTATTGTCACTGCGGTAAGTATCAGAAACAGTTTTTTGTGGGTCCCCTTAAAAATATAAATAATGCATCAGATGCTTGAGAGAAACATCAACTAGATTTTTTTCTATCTTCCAAAATCAATAAGCATGATGAACCTAAAATGCAACACCAATTATTAACTTTTCAGTTAAATTTGAAATTATATTTTTTAATTTACAGGTGGCTGGATCTGCTCGTCAAAGGAAATGCACTGAGGTAAGAAAAACCGTCGTTGAGAAAAAAATTTAAAATGACGTGTTAAAGGGACAATACCAGTTCAAAAACGCCTGCTTCCAATGCACACCATGCGGAGACTTCATGTATGAACAGTGAGTTTCTCATTTCTTCCGTCTTGATTCATTCCTCAACGACATTTGATTTTCTCTGCTGAATTCAACCCGTCTCTAAGTAAAACATTGATGTCAAATTGCTGATAACATGAAAGTTTATGTCATGCACATGTACACTCTTTCTCTAACATTGATTGGTGTCATATGGTGTCTTGAGTATTTTCTGTTATTGCATGCAAAGTGATAAAATCTGACACAAGTTCAGTTTCGAAACAGAAGTTTGATATCTGTAACTTTTGACAATCATCAGGTTTCTTCATGACTTTTCATTAAACGGGATGATTGGAGGGGCCGAGATGAACTGAATACTCTCCAGTGAAACAGAAAGTTGCGCTTTTTTCTATATCTTTCTTAGGTATAGAAATAATAACGTGGGGATATGTCAGTTATGATCTAATTTTTCAGTTTTTGTAATGTCTGTTATTTCTGTGTTCCCAAATACTATTTGCTGATAAGATACCACTAAACCTTAGGTATCCAAACTCATGACATTGGACACCAAAAAAGTTGTGTTAATAGCTGATAAAGAGACACAGCCTATTTCATCATTTTCGAGCACTAAAATGAATACCTTATCATATGATCAGAAGTGTATTTAGTTCATTTCTATATTTCAACTATTTTCAAAAGAAACAACCGATTGATGAAAACACAACTTTCAGAGAGAAATGCTCGAAAACTTCGAACACTGTCTGCGGATGGTGCGGAAAGAAACCAAACTTGGATACCCTCTCGCATGAGTAAGTTGTCGATCACGTGGAGCAGTGTCAAAGATTCCAAATTTTCAGAATTCTCGCCTCTTATCAAACCAAATGTCTCATGTCTAGTTTGGGATTCATTGGAATGACCAAACTTAAGGACGAAATGATCAACGTATTCAATGATGATACTGAGAAATTTTCCAGCAGAGATACCATCATTAATGGAGAAAACTTGGAAGTCATTGATGCTGATGAGGATCGTTTCAAAATAGCCAAGGAAAGCTTGAACGGATTTGAAGACAGCGAGGAACAAGAACTTCCTGATCCAACTTATAAGGAAGGGAAAGACTCGGAATCTGCTGAAAATGAGGAATCG
Organism: Caenorhabditis latens; assembly: GCA_002259235.3. NCBI lineage: Eukaryota > Metazoa > Nematoda > Chromadorea > Rhabditida > Rhabditidae > Caenorhabditis > Caenorhabditis latens. The sequence goes on along the minus strand of CM056097.1, from coordinate 11,968,176 downwards.
AGAAAAGTTGACCCATCCGTTAAAGTTGTAAAGTTGGATAAGGAGGAAGACTTTGATGACCAAATGGAAGACTTTGAGGAAACCGATGCTGAATACAAGGCTAGATTGGAGTACGAGCAAGAAAATGAGGCTCTTTTTGGTTCACTTTACAGTGATTACTACAAAAGAAAGAGCGCGAGTGAAGAAGATCAAGAAGAAAAAGTAGAATCAGTTTATCCATCGTGGGTTAGAAAATATGATATGTCTCATCAAGTAAGTTGGATTCGAATGCGTTAAAAAAAATATCATTGAATTTCAGGTAAAGGTTAAGGTGTTGAAGGATCTTGGGCCAAAACAACCAATTTTACCGCATCCTCGTCATTCTTTCTCCTCATCTGAAGATTCCAATGAACGTGAAATAAAATGGGACAATTGGGTTGATGATGAAGTTAAAATACTTGATAAGGTATAATTGAGAAAATGTTGCTTTTTAAAGAAAGTTCTTCATTTTAGAATGTTGAGATTGTTGAAGCCGAAGAGATCCGCTCAGATAACAATGAGAAATACGATGCTTATGAGAAGAAGCCAATGTACGTTTGAGTGTTGTAATAGTATATTAGGTAGTTCGCAGGAACTCGGTTAACTTTGAGCCTTTTGAAAGATTAATTTCAGATGGCAAAGTTTCTTAGAAAAGATACGAAAATTCGAGGCAACATTTAAAAATATAGATATTTCGCTAATTTGTTTTGCTATTCAGTATACAATGAATAACATAATTTCATACAAAAATCTCCTTCATCCCATATGTCAAAACAAAAATATCTTTCCAGGAGACGTTTGACTGATATCGAGAAAAGAGAAATTATCAATCGTTTGACAGAGAAGTTCTCAACTGACCAGGAATTATCTCTTCTTTCTCGTCCACAACCACCATTCCTCAGCCCAGTCATGTTTGCTTGTATGGGATTCATCATTATGTCGTAAGTTCTTCTCCTTAGAAAATGCGGCTTTGTATAATTCATTTTTTAGTACCTTCATGGCTCTTGGTTACATTCGATTGCGTGAGACTAAGGTTTTCAATGGAGTTCCAACCGATGCGGAAGACTATCAAAGTATGATTTTCAATTTATGATCATTGACAAGATCTGGTTACTAATCTTTCAGTGATCATCGACGCCAGCAAACATATCGAAGAGCTTGAGAAGAAGGAGAAGCAAGCCAATCGTCACGTTCATATCAACCCAGTATTCGACGTTTAATTCGGATATGAGTATTCTCTGTTTGTATATGTAACCCACCCGCATTCACTTAACTTCTGGAATCCCGTGCAATTCAAATACAAATTTCGCTTTTTGTTGTAAAATCATTTTTATTTTTAAATTTTATCTTTATCAATAAACTTTCGGGAATTGGGAAATAACAATGGAAACCATGCCTATATCTCCAAAAACAAGAGAAAAAATACAAGGAAGCCGAAAAGATGAAATGGGTGACAACACCGCCTGAGGCCAAAAACTTAAGTAAAAGAACGAGAGGACAGGAAAGTGAGAGAGATAGCATAAAATACCCGAAGCTGCAAGAATGGCTAACATGTTCAAATAATAAGAACAAGGGACCGTTGGACGGACCAAGAAAGCGGAAGCACAGAAAGAAACATGTAAGGTATGACATATATAGATTTAATAACGGATATGAAAACTTTAAAACAGGTAACACAAAGGATATTGATTGTTTACACATAGTTGAAGCTAGACGCTAGACTGGACAGAAGCCGTGCCTCTATGCGGTCTACTATTAATGGAACTGATAGAAATGGTGCTTGTTGGCTGTGCTTGACTGCGTTTAAGTTCGAGTTCTGCATAGTTAACACCCTCGTGAAATGCAGCAACCGTGGCCCGTTTCTTCTGAAGCGATGATAAGAAGGATGAGCAAAAATAGTTAAACTAAAAGGAAAACAAAGTGAAATGAATGTAAATTGAAAGCTTTGATTGATGAGAGCATGCACACCAGAGTTAGAGCCTTGAGAATGAAATGAGGGGAGAGAAGCGATTAAACAAGTATAAAGCAACACACATAAACACGGCCATTTTAGTGTGTTAGACGGTAGACATGCGTGGATCGAAAGCCATATAAGCATCGTGAACTGCCTGGTCGTACGCGTTTACCTAAAATGGTTTGATATTGTGATAAGGAACAGTTTTTGTGGGTACAATAAAATTAGAAGGATACAGTTGTAAATAGAAAGATGTGAGCAGGGAAAATGGAAAATTATCACAAGAAAAGGGAGGAAACCGATAGCCTAAATACTTTTGATTACTATGACAATCATTTGTGAGAAAGGAATGGAATTGATTAGCAAAGGGATATGAGGGGGAAGATTTGAAGATGACTGTCAAATTCAGACGACAGCTTCGCGACTCAAATAGACGCCATAGGCTGGATCGCATACCTCTGTTGGGTGCTGAGCGAACAATCGTGGGGCATCTTGGGTTGGGTCGAAGAATTCTTCCCGGGAGTTCAAGCTGTAATAACTCATGTTGAAAAAGTGTTAGTTGATTGAAAACTTACTTGGCTTTTGATTTTGGCTCTTTGTAGTCTGCATGGTCTTTCGTCCCTGAAATTCGAACTTGATGGAACAACTTTCTCAAAGTTAACAACTCACGTCTTCTAACACAAACTGCGATGATACATACGAACACAAGAATCACTCCGACCGCAGCAAAAATGTAGATCAAAACTGGGGACATCATTCGTCCCACCATCGTACTATCCCCACCCAACAACGCATCCATAGAGACTGGGATCCTGAAAAAACAAACACTAGTTAGTTGCCATTCATTCATTTCCTTTATATTATCCATCATTACTATTCATCCATTTTCCCATAGAACACTTTCTTCTAGTCACAAATACTTGACGTCTTCATAACCATAACGAGAACCTCCTTCCTTTGACAGACTTATTGTGTCTATTTGCATATCCCCTTCTTTTAAAAGAAAGCCCCTCCTAAAAAGGATAGGTTGACCCCATGTGGGATTTGACCCCTTCATGTCTCTCCCTTTTTTGTACACAATAAAGCGACTCTCCTCTTTCTCTCACTTGAATAGGTAAATAGGAATGTGCATTTGGCATAGAGCATAGGGCATATCTTATTTGAATAGTAAGGGTCCCCCACACATCGTTTGCTCATAAATCTACTCACTGTTTGGATCCAAACTGGTTTTGGAGTTTGAGAGCGATTTGACGGTATTGGTCCTCCTCTCGGACTGGTGAAATTGTTAAACGAGCGATATAACAGTTTGGAACGGTGTTGTTGGTGACAGCAGAATCGAAGTGGAAGTTCTCCCATGTTTGACCAACCTGAAAATATCAGAATATTCAGTATTCCAGTTTTTGTCAAATTAGTATCTAGTTTCACTATTACTTCTAGGTTAAGTTTATACCGGGAATTAAGTTTTGTTTATTCATATTCATATATGCATCAAATTTAGGCCGAAGTCATTAAGTTGAGAGAAAAGAAAAGACGCGCGAGTTATTAGAAAGTGCACTCAATATCCCTTCTTAGTCTTCTTCTTCGTCCCACTTTTCCTAATTATGAATACCTGAAGGTCGTTTTGATCTATGCTGAACACAATCTCGCGTGGTGGTCGTGGCATTGGTTCGGCACAGTAATGCACAAGAACAGTAGCATCATTTCCTCGTTGTTCAATACTTGGTGGAGCATCAGAGTTGCTTGGAGCTCCGATAACATTGACATTGAGACTGGATGTTCCAGGGGTTTCGAGACTTGGAGAACATTCTGGCTCTCCTTGACTGACTTGAGAGCAAGCGGCACACCAGTATTGTCCAGAATAGGAATAGTTGGAGATTCGGAGTGAGCAGAGTGCAGTTAGTCTGACAATATTAGCAGATCTGCTTCCTTCTGGGGCCATTTCTTGGTATTGTCCCTCCAATCCTTGTGGACAAGCAGCATCCACAACATCTCCATTCTGTTTTCTCATTCTCCAGTAGACAATTGGTCGTGGATTTCCCTCAACTTGACATCCTAAGTTCACTTGTTGATTCATCTCAATTCTGTTGTTAGCCAAGAACGGAGAAGAGGATTGCAATTGTTGGAAGTTGTCCTTCAAAAGTTTTGCAGATGCTGAAATGGAAAAGAAAGTTTGAGAAAGTCGAAGATTCAATTTATTTTCCTACAGTAAGGATCAATTTGAACGGCTTGCGACAGTGGCATGTTTGAGTCGTCGTGAAGACCGTTATTGGCTTGACATTGAATTGATTGCCCGATCATTTCCGTTCCAATCGTAATTTCGGCGCCTGTTCCGCTGTAAATTAATGGATTGCGGATCGATGTTGCCAAACAAGATGGGAAATGCAATTTACCTTGGACTTCCATTTTTCAACCATTGATATTGGGTGGCAGGTGGGTTAGACTTGACATTACATTTGAGAGTTTTTCTTCTTCCGCTCTGTTGGCACAATCCATCAGCACCACGGACGCATTCAACAAAGAATCTGTAAGCATTGAGTATAACCTAACCGCTATGTATAATTAGTTCTTCTATGAATAGGCCCAACAATTCTTTCTTTTTTGTAACCAGCCGAAATTGCACTAATTATTTACAACGTGACCCTCTTTTGACAGTCCGCGTACTGTGTACAGCCGTTTTTTAATAACCACTTTTCGGCAACATCAAAAACGAGTTTCCCTTCTCTTCTTCTTCAAACTGTCTTGAGAATTGTCTCATTTCTCTTACCTATATCCCTGGTTTCCAATCAACACTGGTGATTGTCCGTTTGAATCGACAACATGGGGCTGTCGAAGATATCTCACATCGACAATTGCTGGAGATGAATCGACGGTACCTAAAAAAATGACAGTATTGCATCCATTACGCAATATGGTCCAGGTGCTTCTCGAGAGCACTTCCATTCTCTTTTTGTCCTCTTACCTCCGTTAAGAGCCGCTTGGCACATGATCGTTGCACCGGTCCAATTAGTGTTCACAGCAATATCCTTGAGTGTGACAGCCTGAAAACGAACCATTGTGGAAATTACCATTATGAGTCAGCTTATGTCCTTTTTATCTAATTTTCTATTTCCATTCTATTCTTCAGAAAACTCTTTGTGGAAAATGAGTGACATTGAAATGAGATGTGTGCGTGTGGGTTACACCGGCCGAAATTGGACATTAGTACAAAAAACTGTCGGTGTGGACCGCCACAAAGAAATGATGCGTATAGTGACATCGAATACATTTGGAAGTGGTGAACTGGACTGAACACGTAGACACATCCGTTACGGTTTCAGGGCAATGAGTCGGAACACTTGTTTCTTCATTTTAAATCATCTTTTTTTCAGATTTCAAATGAACCCTCACAACTCTTAATATGAACGAAACTCTTTCATCACAACCGTTTTCATCTTCCCCATTGTTATGTTTGTTGAGAACACTGAGAGGATGGTACGAACACACCAACGATAACATTTGAGAGCATGGGAACTAAACTCTTATCAGTGAGGCCTAGCCTCTTTTGGGCAATATATTACGTAATATTCCATGTGACCCCTCATCAGATTATCGCGTTCGATTGCGGTCCTGAGAGAAAGATGCACCATCTGATGGTGAGGGACGATAAAACTGTTAGCAAGTGGTCTTTCCCGACCTTCTCTCCCTCTCAAATTCATTGGAATTTCGTCGAGAATTCTGTCAAGAATTGTTTCACGAATGTTATCAAGACGTCGGCAACATCAAAACTTCGGTTGGCGGTCCCCCGCTTCTGTGTGGAAGGTTATTCTAACTTTTCTTCTTTTCTCTCTACTTCTTCCTTTCCAAAATATGTTTTTTGGTTAGAAAAAGAAAGTGCGTTGATCGGAGGACTAAGTGCCTAAACACGATAATAAACAGTTTCCGTTCCAATTAATCGTTATTATCAAATCAGTGGAGGACATTAAGAAATAAGTGATCCGTGAAATCTTGACACATATATAGAGTTAACTCATCATAATTTGCTTCCCGGTCTGTCTGTTCCCCATCAAAACATTCCTTATAGTGTTTGAGCACTCTGAGAAGGAAGCGAAGAAGGAAGCGGAGAAGATGGAGGTTATGAATATACACGCGCATCTCGTTTCTCCGTTACGCAAACATGAACGAAGCCCTCTTTTCGAAACTCCTTCCACTAACCGAATATATGCACCAATATTTAGAACAGACTTTGTCATACACTATCCTCCCATATGTCGTATAAGATACTGGTACTTGAAATCGAAACTGTGTGTTTAGCGGAAAAGCAACAAAACTACTAACGAGAACAATACGATGGTTTTTAAGACAAAATGTGGCCTTCTACATTTTCGCTAATATTATCAAACAAAAACTTTTGAAAAATTCGAAGCATCTCCATCTAAAAGATATGAATGACCAATCATATTGACAGTGACGAATTGGAAAGATGATCAATCAAGTAACGTGTCAAAAGCGGAATTTTTGTCTTTTCCGCTGTTTCTATCCATTATATTTAAAGGGTGAGATTAGTCGGACCACCGTGGTCCGTCAGCCGTCTTAATCCTACTGTGCGTGGCATGAAATGACCAAACAGACATGAGGGTAAGACCTTTGTGTTTCATGCACTATGCCGCCACTAGCCTTGACCTTTCCACAGATAGGCTTAATTCTTCTTAATTTCCTACTTCTGCGGAGAGTTACCGGATGTCTCAACTAGGCCTACTTTCATCTTTTTTCTGACAAAGTGTAAATTAGAGACTTTCTAACGGGTCGTTAACAGCTTAACGATCTGATTTATGAATGTCATGAGTACGGTAGTAAGGGAAAGTGTAAAACGAGATGATGTCAGTGCCTCATTTTTTGAAGATTTACCCCCATTAGTCACTGTAGTGACTTGATCGATTTGAGATGCCAAAGCAAGAGAATAAGAGGAGGAAAGAAGGAAACAAGAATCACACAGATTAGATTATGTCGGATTTTGGCGTGAAGAGGAAAGAGGAAAGAGAAAACTGAAGGCCGTGAAATAGAAAGAGAAACATTTGAACGTTATTTTTTATGGAGTGGCTATTGAGAAAATACCCGACGAAGAATTCCATCGGAATATTGTCACCTTCAAAAATATAAAATGGGAAACTACTACAACTTAAGTCGTGGTCAAGTACTTACCGGAAATCCTACACGACGAGTAATGTCTTGAGCTGAGTTGAGGATATTAACCATGTCGGTTATGTTCTTCTCGAGGCAATCGGTGCAAACGAATCGGAGTTGGGATACTGGTGCTTCGGAAACGCAGTAAATTGCTTCCTTTGTGGGTGTTCCGTGCATGGTCCAGACAACTTGATTGAGCTGTTCGGCATTGGAAACTGGGTATGGGGCATCGGTAATTTTGACTTGAGCAACCATTACTTGTGACATCATTTGAGCTAAAAATAAATTACCGGTTACGATATGTGACAGTACTTGATAAATCTTACCTGAGCTCAAACCGAGCAATCCTAATAGAATAACTATTGGTAATCCCATGATCTAGAAATAAGAAAAACGTTAAGGTAAAAGATTACAAACGTCGCAAAACGAAAATGGAGGAAACGATGAAAGTAAAAAGTGTAAGAGTAGGAAATGTAAGAAAATCAAATCAAATCTTCATGCTTTGGTTCGTTCGAAAAAAATACAATCGCATGCAAATGCCGAGGGAAAAGAAGAGAGAGAGAGGGACGAATGCGCCTTTGGATAGAGAGAACATACACACAATGAGACGGACTGCGGCGTGAGGGCGGGGCGAACGGAAAAGGACGAGATAGGGAGGAAAGAATGAGACGTGCCCTTTCTTCCTCACCATATACGGACTATTCCGTCGGAAAGGACCACGAACCGAGATAAGAGGCTCAAGCGGAGGAATGAATAGTGGAGGAGGGGACGAACTGTTTGTGGCAGAATGAGCGGGTCTGACGGCATTTGGTGGACGGATGGGTGGACAGGTTATAATTAAACTGATAACAGACGGAGTATGTTAGGCCGTGAGGTTCAGAAGTTACATAATGGCATAGTTACAAGTTCTCAATGTAAGTGATAGTTGGCAAACTTTTGAGATCCAACAATTTAAAGAATTTCAAGAATGTTCTGGAATTCGAAAATACGTGTCTTATTTTTCAAATGTCTCAGTATCACGATCATCATTATATGGTTTGCCTTCAGTTACGGTATGAGCGTCAGCTGATAGGAATCTTATTTCTCCCCGTAATGAAATTATAAAGGAAACATTGAATTAGAGAACCGTTCCAACAAATTTGAGATTTTGCGAACGATAAGACGCGCAAAAATATCGTAAAATTTATGAGACTGCCTCAACAAATTAGAGGCAAATCTTCATAGTTTAATTCAAGAATTTGAGAAATAGATATCGGTTTGTTTACCTTAGCAAACATCGTTGTCCTTTTTATGTGACCTCATCTCAAAAAAAGTACTTCTACTCATTAGAAAGTAGGTTCCACCGCGTGCGCTGTTTAAGGGCAACCCATGACTGATTCGGAGATCGTTTTTTCTTCGTTTTTTTCACTGTCTGAATCGAAAAAGGGCAAGTGGTTTGAATAGCAACCGTTCGTCGTTCCCAGACGGTAATTTCAATTCGACAGTAGGTAAACGAAGGTGCGCTGTGGCAATTATAAAAGGACCCAAAATAGTTATGAAGCGCATCATTGTTTTCATGGGTGGTCGGAGGAAGACAGGCATTGGCAACGATATAAAAAAAGGTGAATAGAAAGAGAGATTCGAAAATGATTGGTTTCAAGGTGTCGAATGACCGAAGATGGCATGGGAAGGCCAATCAAACTGAGGATGATGGAAGGACGGTTCCGAGAAGTTTGCCGGTGGTGGCTTCTGTCTGCCAATGTGAGTGACTTTTTGTACGTGTACAATTAGTCACAATTATAGCTTTCAGAAAAAAGAGAATAGGGGAAGAAGACGAGGAAAAGCAGATAGAAAAAGAATGGATGGTCGCGTATGAATAGCCGGAAAATGTGATAATTGTTGGAAGCGGAATTGTCGGACGGCAAGTAAATGTATGCATTATGATGACGCAACACTAACCGTTGTTTTTGTTGCAACAACTCATAGGTGGAACGATGATGATGTGGTGGGAAGCAAGAAAGAGACCGCTTAACGAAAAAAGTCAAACATATCTTTATGAATAATCTGATTGCCGTAAATATTGACGGTGGATTGTAAAAGTGTGCATTCTGATGAAAAATATACAAAGGTAGCCGAGTTGTAAATTTGTCAGAGCAGCCAGACTGGTGATAACTTGGGAACCATGTTTTGTTGACAGTGTTATTGTTGAACCGTTATGACTCGAAACTTTATTTTGAAGTTGGAAACAAAAACTCTCAGGTTTCATCTTTAGATAAAACGTTGTCAAAAAATTGTTCTGTCAGAAACTTGAACTCAGTTTCTGAAACTTGATGTATAATAGTTTCCTAAAATAATTTTTATCTCTTTCCAAAAACACTAAATCAAGAATTGAATATCCATGAGAAATGTGACACACCACTCCTACCAAAAACAGTCCCATTAACGGCAATACATCACTATTGTCTAGAGGGAGATGATTATCTTAAGGGAAAAGGTGAGATGTACTGGACAGAAGAAAAAAAATCAATTCATCATACTCAACACTTCATGGTCATTACTTCAAATTCTTCAGCTCATCTTTTCGTGTCACTCCTTCTTCCAATTCATGAGGCCAAAAGAGATGTGCGTGAAATTCACACTTGACCATCTAGGGCTGTTGTGTCGTTCAACGTCGAAAAGGCCTATTTTTCGCGCAGAAAGTGTCTGATTCTTACGCCTGATAGTGATCTCGGCGGTCGATTTCATTTGTACGAAATCGGCAATCGGTGAGGGATACGTTGGAGGAGGGATTGAATTCCGGGAGTGATTCGGACGAGGGGAAAATGAGATTTACGACTGACCAGTGGCCGAAAGTGCGTTGCAGACGAGTGGGGTCTAGTCCGAACATTTCAGAAAAGAAAACACGGAAGATAATGGAAAAAACACAAGTTTCCAATTTGTGATTACTTACTGAAAGAATAAAAACGGGTTTTCAGAAATTTGAAATTCCGACCGTTTTTCATCCGTCGTTGTCTTCGTATACGTGTTTCTGTGTCATATTGTCTAATTCACACCTACAATCGTTCACTCCTTGTTCAGTCCTTGTTCATACATTGTTCATATAGTGAGAAAGTGACAGTGTGTGAAAGAAAACTAAGGATTCACACCTAGGCAAATACCTCATCCGGAAGAGAAGAATAATATAGCACAGGTGATAAAAGCTGTGCTATTTTTGCATAATAGGTTATGCAATTTTTTGTGAAAAATGTAGTTTCAAAACATTTGATTTTATTTGATTCGAATTCAAAAATGAAGGTTACTGTAAAAGTTGAAAATTTTCGAGACCATAGAAAAGAGAAAAAGACTGACACCTGAAAATTGTTGTTTCACGAAATGTTTCTGAGAACAGAATCTTCTTCTGAAGGCAAGAAACCATAAATTGTGTTTGCGTTTTCTTTCGATTCTTTCAATGTGGTTGTATCATCAGATGACACAAAACCACCGTCCATGAGTTGTGTTGATTCAATTCCAGAATAAATCGAAAAAAAAACCGGTTTCTGGTGGGAAAGATGAAAACTGAATGAGATGTAAACGCTATACCTGGGAAAACGCATGCTTTTGGGTTTTAATTTTTTTATTGCAAATTAAAAAAATGAAAGAGAAAATGAAAAAGGCTAAAATCACATGAAAACGACAGGATTTGATGAAAAACCATCATAAGGTAGTAAGAGCTTTAAGAATGAAGACAATTTTAGACCCATCTGAAATTCAACGGTTTGTTTTAAGTTTTCGCATAGAGAGGACACTGAGGTGTAGCGGAGAAAATTAGCATAAAACATGTCATTTGAAAAATTGAGGACTAGCAAATTATTTGAATATAGAAATATGCGCGACATGAAAATACCCTTTTTTCTGAAAGTACTGTCAAGGATTGTAATCCTAATTGAATATTAAAAGCTATGTCATGTATCAAATTTGGCAACAATTGAAAACATAAAAAATCCTAGGTGCAAATAAAAATTGAGCGGTGAGTGATAAGTCAGTGAAAAATCAGTGCATGTGAAAGAGCGAGCTTGGCATTTAACAGATTGCTTACTTAGTAAGTACAAAGAAAACAATTTTAAAAATAGCTAGAAGATAGGGCAACTATGAAACGGAAGACAACAAGTACGCTGTGATAGAAAGCGAATGAAAAAGCGGCTGTGTGGCAAGGCATTTGGTGGTAAAAACGGAATGGCTGGGACGGACGGAAAAATACAGTAGGGAATTTTAAGGTCAGAGGAATGGGTGGGGGAAGATGATGAGGTGTTTAGACAATGGCCCATCGGGGGTCATCTTCAGTTTCGGAATCGGACAATGGAATGGAACCTGGTTGGGCTTGAATCACACGAGCACTTGAGCCTTCTCGATCAGGAGCCACCACTACGGTACTTGTAGGATACCGGCGAGGTGATGCGGATCCACGATAGGACGGATAAATCTGAAAACAATGAATATTGAACACTTGCATTTACCATGATCAACGTACATCGGGACTTGGCGACGGTATTTCATAATATTGTGAGCTCCTCGGCGTGTAGTAACTGTGACTTGACCTCGGTGAGATTAGTGGTGACGTGCTATACATTGGTTGATGTTGTGATGTGGAATGGTGCGAGTGTGGATGGCTAGTGTGATAATCCCGTTGGTACCCGGTTCCTAGACCTAAAACTTTAATTAAATCAAGCGAGTGAAATGCTATGATACCATAGGAATCATTCAGATGCTGGTTATATGATGGTTGGAATGCAGACTCGTAATGCGTAGGCATAGTGGAAATCAGTGGTAATCGACGAGAACGAATGGATGTAGGCATTGGGTCATCGTCTTCACTGACATCTTGGGGTGTGGAATCTAATGGATTTGATATGTTGGAAAAATCACCGCCTTTGTGATTACCTTGGTATCTTCTGAATTCCCTCTCCCTTCTATAACTTTCAGCAACACTTGAGTCATCCGAATAAATCGGACTCCTTGAGTACTGATTATGGTTCTGGTACATTTTATGGTGTGAATGTTGATGATGTTGAGAATGTTGAGGGACGATTGGTGGTTGATGATCTTGATGGTGATATTGAGGGTCATGAGAAGATCTTGAGTGTTCCATTGTGTTGTAACGATTACGCCTAATTATCGGGTCACGTATTGACATCTGATATTCCGATCTCGAAGATGGTGGTGATTCTGAAATTATCTATGGAAATAACATGTGTAGACTTCCACAACATCGATTAGGTTTCTATTGTTTTCTTATTCTCGGCAAATTAGGAAACCTTCTCACCCACTCATTCGCAACGCATCGGACATAAAAAGCGGGTCAATCCGATAAGTATCAGAATGGCATTTTTTGGTGGCGGCAAAACTGCGTAGATTGTTATCTCGAGGAATCTTCTACCTCATTCGCCCTCTTTTCTTCCCTCTTTTCTTCCCTCTTTTTTTCCTTACCTGTGCGATATCTGGGTGGATGACCGTATCGTTCAGCAGGACTCGGCGGTGAAGCACGGGCCATGCTCCGATATCGAGGTGAAGATGGCGATCGATTGTCTTGAGCCAACAAATGCTCGGTCTGAAATGGATTGATTAGAACCAAGTCATGTTAGAATGCAAAGGATAAGTCTAGGAACAACTACACAAAATTTCAACTCATTTTTTGAGTGACTGAATTTGAGGGATTAGAAAAAAAAAACATTAATATCAAAATCATGCAAAAAATATAAGAATATAAATGAACATCTCTTTTTTTTAACTTTTGAAAAACTTCTTTCTAAAAGTTTGGTTATTTTTGAATTTCAAATTGCATAACTGTCCCTTGAAAACTAAACATGCTGAAGTAAGGAGAAATGAAACAACCGAAAACAAGCAGAAAAGCATGCAGGAAAAGAGAAAAGATTCTACTAATTTCTATAAGCAAATGCCTAAAATCGTGCAAAACTATGGCACTATCAGCATCAAAAAACCAATCGTCAAACATTGGGTAAGGTTTAAATAATGCACACAGGTTAAGGGAACTGATCGAAAAAATATCAATATGTACGCGCATTGTGACAATAGGGTAAGATATAAAAATATACTCAAGCTTGGGCTGGGCGTTCGATTTTCTACAAACCTCATCATATCGAGAACCTCTATTGCGACTGTAACCGAAGCGGTGCGAATAGTTCTACAAAGAGGTTTGACGTGGATTAGATAGAGAGAGAATATGTTAGAACATGAAAATAAATAATCGGTTTTTTTGTTGTTACTCTGCTTTAAAATGCTGGAAAATTTTGAATAGATAACAGTGGATAGGGTGGCAAAGAGATGACACATGGCACAGTGTTACCTTTGAATAGGACGACGTGTTTAGAGTTATTACAGAGACGGTATTCAAGACGTTCACTGAAGGAGACCGGACCGAGAGAATGGACGGTACTCAGAAATAATCACACGGAAAGAAAATTTAGAACATTGAAAAAAATGGAACTCTAAAAGGTGACTGTGCACTGTGCAAGATTTCTAAAAGGGACAGAACTGAAATGTTTTGATTTGGTTGAGGACATATCTGAAACGAGAGATTTGTTGGGGGGCTATTCTATACCTGGTGTGGATTGTGATCGGCGGATGTGCCCCGACGGATTTTCGAAAACATATCCGACAAGCGCCTGCCTGTCGAGTTCATTTTGTCGCTGAAACAACACAATTTGATTTTAGGGAACTGATGTGAGCTTGATTTTTATTTGTTCTTTCTGAATATAGTTTTTCTAGCGGGTAAGCAGTGTCTTATTAGAAATTTTTGTGCTCATGATTCACTGCAAAAAGCTTGAAAGGTGTCAAAAGTGCTTACTGTTGCGGATCAACACTCTGATATTGCACAGGTGTGATGTCTCCATCAGCTTTTCCAGACTTGATGGTGTCGACGAAACTGTTGAAGAGTGAGTACGGGCGCTGAATAATTCCAGGCTCTTTATCAAGCTCCATCTGAAGCATTACTTGACCACCACCACCACTCGACCCTTGTTGTGACGACGACGGTTGCTGCTGTTGCACGGTTATCGGTGCCGCTGATGCATACTGTTGTGGATGTGTGATAATTGGAGTTGTCTCCTCTGGCGGTTGCGGAGTATGAGAGGAATGTTGAGACTCGGCAGCTTTCGCCGCTGCGACCAGTGATCGTAGTCCTCCACCAAACAATCCTTGACCTCCGATCTAAAAATTCAACGTCAAAACTGCTCTCGTGAAAATGTTGCCACTAGGGTGGTTTGATACATGTCAGTTTTCTCAATCAGGGAAAACAAACGTTTCAAACATGTGCTAGAAAAAAGTTCTAAAAAAGAGAAAGCGAGAAAAAAAAACTGTTGTCTAGATGGGAGTTGATGTGAACCTGTGATTCGTTTGAATCTTTTGAGAACCAATGAAACAGCGCATTTCGTCGTTTGCGTAGCAGCTCGGCGGCACGCTGTCGTTTGACTGCCTCTAGCTAATTTTCACCTCATTTCAAGCTTTGCCTACACTTCAGAGAAAACATCTAATTACACACTATCTAGTATAGAATCAACTTAGAAATTTAATGAAAAGCATCTATTTCACACAAAAAAATAATAGTTTTTCTTCGAAAGGCTGGTTAATGCCTTATCTTACACTTAAACAAAAATCTGTAAGTGAGCAGGAATTGAAAGCTTGAGAAAATTAACGATGACCTCACATACCTCCGTCCCGCTTTTTCGAGCGCGATAGTTTTCCAAAATCAACAATCCGGCGTAGATCTTTCCGACTGTCAGTTTTTGGAAACACAGTTCTGAAAAATGTTGGTAATTGCGTTATTTATCATGCTCAAATTTTACCATGATTTGGTGGAACAACAAGATCGACCATGTTTTTCTTTGCTTTCAGAGGCCAGATTTTCTTGAGAGTCAATCTCAATTCCTCATCAGCCTCATCCATTTCTTCAACTGGCCTCATTTTGATGCTCAAACTTTCACGAATCAGTGCGAAAAGTGTGGTCGTGAAGTGCACTGTTCCATCTTCTGCTACCGGCATATTCATTCGAATTAAATGTTTGTAAGCCAACCGATACGGACATTTCTTTCCGAAACCGACAGGCGGTGCCATAATACGAAGCATCTCATACATTTCAGTATAATGAATTCTACCCCTGAAACATTCAAAATTTAACACAATAAGACTATTGAGGTCTCTTACGTGGCAGCTGGATCATAATCTGCCCAGACTCTGATAAACTCGTCAAGATGATGGGGACCCAGAATTGAAGAATCTCTAGTGAGGTAGTCAAAGTTATCCATAATAACGGCAACGAACAAATTGAGCATCAAGAATGAAGAAAGAAAGACAAAACTAGTGAAATAGGCATACGATACATTACTTCCGCAGGTTTGTCCTTTCTCAAAGTTGATTTCTGCTGATCCTGCTCTTGCACAATCTTTTCCCTGTACTGCAGCCATCATGATATCCTGCCAACCTTCACCAGTAGCACATCGGAAGAGGAGGATAACAGCATTGAAAAACGATTGAAAGTTGTTGTGTCTGTTTATTTCAGTTGCAGCATTCAACCAGATGTTTCCGAACACTTGCATTCCAACAATTGCATAGATGAAGAATAACATTCCAATCAGAAGACATACATATGGCAAAGCTTTGAAACTTTGTACGAATGTCCAAAGTAGGATTCTGATAGTGTATCCTTGTTGAAGAAGTCGGATAAGACGTGCTGCACGGAAAAGACGGAGGAAACCGAGTGACACGAAGTGACCACCGAATTCAGTAACAAGAGCATCAGTGATAGAACCAACGACGGTGACGAAATCGAAACGATTCCAGCCATCACGAAAGTAATTCTAAAAAATTTACAGTTAGAAAACTACCTCAAACCTTCTGACACTAGAACTTACTCTAACACCAAATGCCAAGATTTTCAGAATACTTTCAACGGTGAAAACAGCAGTCAATGCAGTGTTGAATAACCTCAGAATTTCTTCATAAAATAATGGATTGTTGTAGTATTTCATCATGAGAATAAGTGTGTTGCAACAGATCATTGTCATGATAAAATATTCAAACGGTGGCGATGTTACAAGCCTCCATATCCTATACTTTGTTGAGTTTTTATCTTCCGGCATGAATAAGGATCTTGGTCTTGCATTCAATGCAAAATCAATACATTGCTTCTGATTTTTATCCAAATCTCCTTCACTCAGTTCAGCCTCTCCTTGTTCTTGGAACGTGATGATGATCAGAGCAACGAAGATGTTGACGAAGAAGAATGGGAACACAATGAAAAACATCACATAGAAAAGTGCGACCTCGACTCGAAAAAATGGGCTGGGTCCCTGATCTTCGAACGTAGTGTCCATACTGTTTTGACGGATACCAGGCCATCCTTCTCCAGTTGTTACTACGAATAAAGTTAGCATGGCATTGATGGTATTGTCGTAGTTGAATGGTCGAAGTCTCCATTCTCGTTGTTCGACTCTTGGAGGATCATTTTGGTTATCATATACAAAGAACTGCCCGTGACATGTGTTTGCAAATTTCCGATTCTTGTCGGTACAGAAAAAGAATTTCCCGTTGAAAAGCTGTACGGCAATTACAGCAAAGATGAATTGAAATAGAAAGTAGACAATGAGAATGTTGAATACATTCTTCAATGAGTTGACAACGCAATCGAATACCGCCTGAAAACCAAATTTTTATGTTGAGAACTTTACATTTGATTTCTCACCTTGAGCTTTGGAATCCTTTTAATAGTTTTGAGTGGACGCAACACTCTCAGAACTCTCAAAGACTTGATTGTATTCAAATTTTTACCAGCACTTCCTTCGGTACCCCTGAAAAAAGAGTTCCTTGATTCGAAAATCTCCTGTCAAATGATAACTCGGAAAAAGCTATCATTCAGCAGGAGAACACACGAAAAATTGTTGTGCAATAATTGGGTATAAAAATGTGAGGCGCTTTAATGAATCAGAGGAGATTTTTTAGTGTTAGTTTGGAGAGATATGGTTGTGGATTATCGATTGATTTGAGGAGATGGGGTTGCGGTTTCTTAAATTTTGAGATATTTCCGTCAAAAGTGTAATGGGTCATGAAATGTTGGGTTTGGAAAAAAGGAAAATCTGATGTGTGTGAAAGGCGAAGAATAAAAAACAGAAAAGCAACTATAAAAATTCGATGATTTTTCTCTCAAACTTACGTGTCTGTACTTCTAAAATGAATATAGATTAGAAAAGAAAAAAGATAAATTCTCATATTAAGGAAGTTTTAAATAACTCACGCAAAACCAAAAGCGAAGAGAGCGCATGTCACAACGATTCCGTCAAGAATGTTCCAGAAATCGCGGCAATATGATCCAGGATGAAGTAATATTCCTTGATCGATTAACTGGAATAAAATCTAATTTCAGTGTGAAAACTGTTCAGATATGTACCTTAAGAAGCATTTCGCATGCAAAGACACCCGTGAAACAGTAATCCATATACTGCAAGACTTTATTTCTTGGATTTTCTTCATCAACTGGATCTTCTGCAGCAAGTGAGACAGATGAGAGACAAATGACAGTCATGACCATCATTTCGAAGTATTTCGTACAAACAATACTGTGAATGAGGACTCGAAATGGATTGGTAGGAGATAGAAAGAACATGGAACTGTACGGAACCATTGGTTTTGGACCACCGAATGGTGATTCTTCTTCTTCACACTCTTCATCCATATCTGGAAAATTGATATGAGTTAGTCTGTCTCACCGCCTTGTTCAATTTACCATCCATTGCTCTTGCCACTGCACACATGTCTCCTGCTGTTTTTCCTTCCATATCAATTGTACAGTGATCTCCTTCTTGGTATTGTTCATCAATTTCCTCTGATTCTTCTTCAATCTCATTTGCTTTCTCATCTGCTTCTTCGGCTGCTGTGAGTTCTTGAGCGTTTGCCAAGTTGTCGACGGCGATAGCCAAGAACACATTCAGCAAGGTGTCTGAAATATTCAGTAGGTATTCGGAACATCTTGTTTGGTTTTAGGACTTACAGTTACCGAAAAGCACCAAGACAATGAAGTAGATTGAATATGGCCATCCACCACTATAGATACCTCCTTGGGACTCGATAGCAAGATACATCACTTCATTCCAGTCTTCACCAGTGAGGATCTATAACAAACGAGAGTGATTTTCTAAATTTCTCGTTTTTGGAACTTACTTGAAAGACAGTGATAAGAGCAACAGGAAATGTATCAAAATGGGTGTATGGATGCATTGTTGGAAAGTTGAATCTACCTCCAAAAAGTTGCATTCCAAGTAGAGCAAAGATAAGGATGAACAAGAAGAGAAGAAACAGAAGTGAGATAATACTTCTCATGGAATTCATGAGAGATCTGACCAGATTACGCAGAGATACCCAGTAAGAAGTGAGTTTGAAGATACGGAGAAGTCGCAAAGCTCTCATCACTGAAATACCAAATGATCCACCGTATACTTCTGCCCAAATGACTTCAGCGGCTGATCCAACGATAACAACACAATCGAACCGGTTGAATTTTGAGGCAAAGTAAGTACGAGAACCCATAGCGAAAAGTTTCAAAAGCATTTCAACAACGAAAATTCCGAGAAAGACAAATTCAGCATATTCTGAAAATCAGAAGAGGTTGAGACTCGGAATAAAAATAAAACATGTTGTATACGTACTGAGAAAGTCGGTGAACCATTGTGGTTGACCATAATGCTCACTAGCGACGCAACACGTATTGAGAAAGACCAAAGTGATAACAGACCAGTAGAAGATTTGAGTTTTTACCATAATACGGATTTGAATTCTAGAAATAATTATTGATAAACATTACAACAGGATAGGTGTGAACTCACCTTAATTGCTTGATAAATTTTCCAACAGAGTGACAGCATCCTCTTTTCTTTCGATCGGCTGAAAATGAGAAATTATTTCACTGAACATATCATGCAGAATGTCTATTCGAAAAAAGAAAACTTTCGAATAGACAAGTGAGAAAAGAGTCAAAAACAGCTTGAA
Source organism: Caenorhabditis latens (assembly GCA_002259235.3). Classification (NCBI taxonomy): domain Eukaryota; kingdom Metazoa; phylum Nematoda; class Chromadorea; order Rhabditida; family Rhabditidae; genus Caenorhabditis; species Caenorhabditis latens. The sequence goes on along the minus strand of CM056097.1, from coordinate 11,949,035 downwards.
ACACTTCACCTCAAACGACATGCCTTGATAAGGAAAAATTGAAAAATCACTGAATCATACCGCAATGAAAAGATCTGATTTCTAGTCTACACATTCTCGAAAAGCGAGAAAAATCACAAGAAGAAAAAGAGACGTTTTGAACCATGCTAAAAAGTGTGCTGTGATGGTAGGACAAAACTTCTGAAAGTATTCAAAAAGTTTGAATGAAACACTGTGAGATCAGTACGAATAGAAGATCATTAAGAAGAAATAGAAGAAACAAACTTGCTCCAATTGTGTTGTAAGAAAACGTGTCGTTTTACAAACCGACGTGCCGAACGACTCTGTATCACCGCAAGAAAAACGCGATCATGCAATCAATCAGTCAATCAATGTAAAAAATCTCAAAAAACTTGTCAGTGTTGAGTTAAAAGGCATGCGAATGAAAGTAAAATGCCCTTGCCGAATTCGTCCTCCACTGCTCCACCTTCGTCGACGTATTCTTCTTCCATCTCGTCTTCATCTTCTTCAAAATCTTCTTCTGTTTCTGTGGATTGTTGTTTTGAGGCTTGTTTCAATTTCTTGTTGGCAGCTCGACGTCGTGCTTCCATGATTGCTGCTTTCTCTTCTTCGGTGGTACGATCCTCTTTCAAGATAACTTCTTCAGCAGTCAAGATCCATTCCAAATATCTAAAGTGTTTCTCAATAATCCTAACTGAAATGTATCAATTGGTAGCGAACCCGTTAAGCTCTCGTTCAATCTGTTGTTGTCTTCTGAGCTTCAAGAATTCCCGTCGATTTTCTACACGTTCTCTTTCTTTTGCAAACTCTCTGAAATTTATTGGCGTATGCTTACTAATCAGAGTACCTAAAACTTACCCAGACAACACTCCGAGAACGAGATTAAGCATGAAAAAAGATCCTAAAACAATAAGGGGAATAAAGTAAGCCCAATTGTAAGTGCTTCCTAATGAATCATTGGTATAATACATTACAGTGGTCCATCCTTCCATAGTAATGCATTGAAACACAGTGATCATAGCAAAACCGATATTGTCAAAAGAAGTAATTCCTAAAAAATAAGATATTCTTCCATTGATTCCCTTATCCTCTGAACTTACCATAATTAGGTCCTATCCATTTTTGCAAACAAGTAGTTCCTTTGACATCACAGTTGTAAACACCCATTGGGGAAGTTTTGTTGGTACAAGGCATTGGTTTCTCGGATACGTTCTCGATTTCACCGCGCTCGTTGTAGCATGCGCTGTGAAAGGCACCCGAGTAGAATTCCAGTCCAATGATAGCAAAGATGATAATAGCAAACAAGACAAGCAATCCAATTTGAAGCAATGGTGCCATTGCACACAAGATAGACTTGAGGACGACTTGTAAACCTATTAAAACATATCATTCTCAGATTCCTGTAGAAATCACTCACTTGGAATTCCAGAAACCAATTTGAGTGGTCGAAGCACTCGAACGGCTCGTAGTGTTCGAAGATCGACCGTGTCCACCGGTTGATTGGCGGTTTGGGTGACGGTACCAAATGGTAACATTGTTACAACTCTGAAAACACACAGATTCTGAGAACTTTTTTCGGTATATAAATCTCACCCAGATACAACAACAATGAAATCCATAATGTTCCATCCTGATCGTAAATACGAGCCCTTATGAAGGACAAATCCGAAAGCAATGATTTTTAATACACACTCTAAACAAAAAATTCCCATAAAGTACGGTTCCGTCCGTTCCAGCCATTCCGACAATGCCTTTTTGTCGTTTTTTGGAAGATGTTGCTCCATTGATAATACCACACAGTTGCCTATAATTGTCAATAAGATAAAGTATTCGAACGGTCCCCATTCTATGATGGCCTTCGCGTTTCTGCGTATGATGTTGTCCTCGGCGAAGATGAATAGGGACGACGGACCCTGAAACATTTTGTTGTTGTCTTTCTGTCAAAAAACTTGGGGTTTTTGGTTCAATTCCAAGTTTTGTTCCAAACATTTGTGAAATGTGTCAGCAAATAACCGATACTCTCCTCTAACATAAAAAGTCACACATATCACACTTGGGATTTGAGTTCCCTTTTTTTCAAAGCCCAACTTTGTCTCTCTGTTACTCGTTCTTCTCAACCAACAAGCCGAAAAGAAGTTTTGTTTATTCGTACCCAGTCAGACAATGCAATCAAGACAATATACATATAGAATCGAAATTTTGCAATAATTAAGTTTTCCCTTTTTGTCCAAAAATGCAAAATTCTCTCCGAAGTCTTTCCTTTCTGATTATTTTCGTCTGTCACGCAAACTTTGGTTTCAAATTGGGAAGAAAGAAAGTGCAGGCGACCGAAATTGGTTGGTCCATGTTTTCAAATCTGGGAACCTGGGTTCCACGCAGTCGGACCAAAAAAGTGATTTGCTAGTCAGGATGTTCAGTGCAGATTATGTGTGTGGGCTCTGCTACCAAACTTTCCCATCCTCCTCTTCCCACTACTCTACACAATTATTCAATTTGTGGGTACTGGAGAATAACACAAAAGTCTAGTCATTTCTTATTAAACACTCCATACATATTGGGTACCCTTCTCACACCAATCCTTCCACTCCCCTCACATTTTCTTCTTTTTCCATTCAGAAACCATTCCATAGAGGATTGATTGCAAGTGCGAAAATGGAAGGAAAGATGAAGACGAATAATTATGAAAACCCATAATGGGGTGAAAAGAAAAGAAAAGAGAAAGGGGAATGAGATGCGCACATCCCTCTTCTTCAGCTCATCCCTTCAGACTCTTTCGAGAAAATGTTGCTTTTCAAAATAGCATTCTGTGAAAGAAGATATATGTGAATGAAGAGCTTTCTTCACTCTTTCATTTCTAAATGAATCTGAGTGCACGGAAAATACGATAATGAAAATGTATAGAACCCCCGACGGCATGAAAGACACGCTATTGAAACTAAACACGTATATAGGAGTTTCTTGCAGGATACTGTAGTTTTTGCGTGGTTGGAAATCTATTTGGTGGTTATTCCGAAAAACGAGACGACTAAAACAATAGACATGGCATTGAATATTCATTTATGTTAGAGCTCCAGGAAATTGATACCTGGGGCAAAGTCCTGGGGCAACTAGACAAAACACGTTTTTCCCCTGACCCAATCAACATCTATAATCCTGTCAACATGAATACCACAATCAGTCTGAGAAATCAGTCTAAACATTTCGCATGCTCCAGAATACCAGTCCCAATTTTTCAGTTCATTTAGCAGTAATATCACTCGGCTCGTTTCTTTTCTCTTTTCCTTTTCGTTCTTTTTTTTTTCTTTCTCTTTCCCGTTTTCTTTCTTCTCCTAGATTTCAACCGAAAACGCTTCTGCGGCTACGGCTTCAGCTTCAGCAAGAGCATCAACCGAATAGAGAGAAAATTGCGTAGTAGTTGTACTGATTGAATTGTTGGTGGTGTAGAGACACTGCGTGAGGCACTCCGGGTTGAAGCAAAAAGAGATGCAACACAAGACCTCGGAGTCACAAAATTGTGTTGTCACTACACCCGGGTTGAACAATGACAACAACAATTGCCAAAAAAGAATTTGAAGAAGAAATACGAAAGAGTTGAAACTGTATTGAAATATAATATTCAATAATCCCAATAATTAGAGCAACTTTACTAGCGAGGAACAGTAACTTCAGTGGTCGATTGCATTTTTGTACACAACAATTCTATGAACATCGCCATATTTCAGAATTTTCCGGAATGCAAGTCTTAGTCCCCCGTCTTCCACTACTATCTATGGTTCTTGATAAACACTATTGCGAGAATGCAGCGCAAAAAGTTCCCTTGGGAACTTAAAATGCATCTGATGTAAGTCAAGAAGCAAAACGTTTTCGACGTTAGAAGATGAGGGAGAGCACAGAAAACGCACCTTCTTGCATATGCTCTTTCACAGAACAGAAACTAAAAATTGGTCCAATAAATCATGTTTCTGTCTGAAACAAATAATCCAGAACATATGTTCTCTCCACACTCCCAGGCTTCCGTCCGTTCGCTCATTGAAATTCACTTCAACACAGGATGTTGTCTATATTATGCAGACGGCATCTTTTCCGGAATTGTTCGTCTTTTCTCAGTGCTCTTCCGGCCCGGTGTTTGACGTGAGTGGGGTTCAGTCCCTTGTTGGAAGCTCTTACACGACGTGCTGGCATTATTTTTCACCCATCCCTTCAATTTCTAGTAACTTCTAGAATTTCATGTCATCATTGGCCGCCCATTCTTTCCGTCTCTTTTTCGCTCCTCGTTATAGCATTTCGTAACGAAAAAGGAGCAGAATGAAAAGAAAGAGAAAAAGAGTGACCTTTTTCTAGATGGAGGCAACACACGGTTTCCGATGAGAAACGTAGATAATTATTCTCAATTTCAGAAACGAAATTGGATGGACTCAGCATTTTTACCCAATACCCCCGGAATCTAGCTAGTCGACCGAAAGGGCTTTTCAAGACAAAATGCCCTTCATCTCAAATGCATAAGCAAGTTGACAACGATCCTGGGTTCCTTAGCTCCTCATGTTATGCTAGAGCACACTGTGTCGAAACGTACACATTTTTAAATAACAAAAGAACACGTTGACAATGTTTTGTGCAAGACGACAAGGAAAACGGCCTCGGGCGCCGCTGTCGCGCTGAATGGATCATCATCTACATCCGTCAGCTTTTTGCACTTGAATGAATGCCATTGTCGGCGACAAAACGACTTGCGGCACCAATGCAACAGAGGGCTCATCAATTTTTCAACGCGGAAAAGTGAGGGCAAAAGTGCATTTCAAATATGTACAGCCGAAGGTTTCTCACTCGTTCACCAAAACACTTGAACCGGAAAGTTTCAATTCAGTTTGGGGGCAAATAAGTATAGGTGCAGTCAATCACGTCCGGTCCTGGTGGTCACTCGTCCCCACAATTTTTTCATCTTTCTCCTTTCGAGCTAAGGATCTCAACAGAAATATGTACATACTCTAGTCAAATACACCCACTTTTATTCATTATTCATTAATATTCTGGTTTCTGATGATATTGGGAAAAATGGCGAGGTGGCCACTACCTTTTTATACGAAAACATTTTTTTTGTGTTTCAAACCAGGAAGATTTTGGGAACCGGATGGAGGATGGAATGCGTGACACTTTTTCTTGAGAATTCCAGATTATCCGAAAACGAAACGAAATGACGGGGACTGGCTTTGAAGACGCGAAAAATCTGGATCATCTCCCCTACTGGATAATCCGACATGTATTATATTCAAAAATGCTCTTTCCCAAATGAAAGTGATTATTGATGATGGTGATCGTCGTCATTATTTTCCCTCTGTCAATCCCATTCATTTCAATTGTTGGGAAAACGCAAAGGAAAAACAATGTGAGAAACGAACGACATGTCATTAGAGAATGAAAGGGTTCTGGATTAATGATGATGGTCTAGAAATTGAGAAAAGTGTTTTTCCCTGCAAATTAATTTTCTCGAGAGTGGTCTGTCTGGGTCGGTTACTGAGACTGTAAGTTATTTTCTAGTAGACTAGCTTTTGATAAAAGACGGAAGAGTTTAACAGTGAAGAGTGTTGCAATTTCTCATTGACTAGTCGCCTTTCTTTTGCTCCGGGGACCTTCTTTTTTACTTTTTCTGTTTCTGGCGGGACGTTAGTCTTGAAACGTTGTGCTTGGCACAAGCAACAAGAAACACGAGCCTTTTTGCCCTGCTCTCGGGTAATATGAAAGAAAATTTAATTAGACGGACTCGCCTGTTGATTACGTCTCCCTACATACACACACGGCAAAAATTGAAATGCAAGAAAAACTAAAAGGGACCCAGGCATCTGACCGGGGACCACGGTTGGGAGGAAATTGTTTTCCACTAGAAGTCAAAGGTTTCTTCGTTTTTGAAAAACCGAAACACTTTTGGCAGTGAGTTCTACAGTAATCTTGGGTGACTGGGAACATTTTTTTTAAATTTCAGAAAGACAAAGTATTACGGCAGTTTTCGGAATATAGGGTAAAAACGGAAAAACATATTGTCAAAGATCTGTATAACTTACCTTTTCTTTGACAGGTGCATTTGATGAAAGTGTTGTCTTCCGGACAAACGCGCCAGACTCTGCTTTCTGCTCTCTTCGGGCTTCTTCTGCAGCTAGTCTGAATATTCATAGAGGTTAGGTACAGTTATTACATATTTTGGCATATTATCCGAGTTTTGAATTTTTTATGTTATTTTGACACGATGACACTCAGGGAATATATTTTTTGTATACTGTAGTATTTCAGATTTTGAGATTTTGAGAATAAAAAACAAACCGGTCAGTGGGAACTTGACTTGATTAGATTAGAAACGAAAAAAAAATTCAGAACTGGGTGAGTGAGTGAATTGAGTTACTCAATTCAATTTGAACACAAGAAAAAACGGATTTCACAACAAAATAAGACTCTGGTTTCAAGGTTTTCGTTTTTTGTTTTGTAGTTTCCCACTTTTTCGAAAAGTCTATGTGACTTGAATCGTGGGAAAGTGGGTTCAGAAAATTTAGTCTGACCAGAAAAATTAGGAATAGCAACATAACTAATAAATCATGCAAGAAATTCACAGCAGGATAAAGGAAGGGGGTGCATAAAAAGAGAGGGAGCATAAGTAATTTGTCTTAATGTCAATTCGAAGGCAGTGGTCAAGTGGAGGAAGATAAAGTACCTTGCAATCTGGTCTATTCCCAGCATCGCTGGGGGGACAGATTCCTGTAGTGTCCTATCTTGGCCGACGGACTATCCCGCATGTGATGGTGTGCATAATGGCGCTTCGTGGTGAGACGGGTGGGGACCTGCTGTTGCTGCAGCTCTCTCGGAGGGAGGATAACTGAGTGAGGCGCTGATCCACGGGGGGCTGGGTTTCGCGAGTTTTTGAAAATGGGAGGCGGGTGTCCACGTCAAAGTCTTACTTGGGAGTCGTAGAGTAGGCGAGATCAATAGGAGACGGAGAAAAGAGAGAAAAAGGAAATGCAGTGACTAGTTGCTGGCAGCTCTCCCGACAACGATGCTATAGGCGAAAAGGGGAGGGCACAAACGACTAAGTCACTCATTGGAAGGATGTGCACGAATAGAAAGATATGTATAAACATTCCTTCAATCATCTTAATAATCAAGGACGTCCCTTTTCGGCACGCCACATACAGCACGCACTTCACCGTCAAAAAAGAATCAAGACAAAAGTGTCCCTCACCGCTTATAAATCTCCCCCTCTCTCTTCTTCTCACACACACACTCTTGCTTTCTAACTCTCTACCAGTCTATGCCATAACATCTCATATCCTAATTTTCTTTGTTTTTGTTACCACGTTAGGCATTATTCTAACTATTTTCGATTTCTCATGATCACGTCCTTCTTTTCTTTTTTATAAAATTCTTGGTTTTCTTTAGCCATCCTAAAATCTTATTCGCTTCAGCTTTCCTCTAACCACAACGACCGAAACAAGTCCCAGGAGAGATCGAAACGTGGAAAAATATATCAATCTTAAATCTTACAATTTTGCCTCCACGTGCACATGGGAACTCGTACAAAGTGCTTGGAACAAAATTCAGAAATGTTTCGTCAGGGAAGTTCACACATAGAAGTGATTTAGTGCATTATTTCAGAAAATTGCTCTGTGGTTGAATAAGGATAGTGAGGTTTCATTCTCTCCAACTGATAAATAAATTATTTTCAGAAAGACTCTTTGTTCGACTTGATCTGTTTTACAATAGGAAGAACGAAAAACGTCAAGAGTCATCGTCACATGTCATCGTTAGTTTTCATGAACTATGTTTGTTTTAATCAAATTTTTTACATATAAACTTTCCTTTCTTGTGTGTGTTTTTTACTTCTCATGGGATTGATTCATTCTTGCAAATGACTGAATAATCCTAAAAGGTGTTTTTCTTTAAAAAGTTTAACTAGATAATGTGAAACTGCACAGTATTTCGAACATTAACAAAACTGGTCCAAAACTGAGAAACTGTCATCAGTATATCAATTTTATATAGACTGAACAAAGCAAACATTCATCAACTGATCTTTATTATCAAGTCTTACAAACTTCTTGGGTCAGAAGTATAGTTCATCATTATTCCGGTTTTCACAGTCTCAATTCATCAGTTTTATTCACAAATAGTGTCACTTTCGGCTTCCGAAAAAAAAATTGTTTTGAGACCACCTTCGACTTTTCAACTTTACTAAAATTCTGTCCAGAAATACATATTTTGTGAAGAAGCTTTGTTTACTCTAAAATTAGGCCTTTTGTATCACGGTTCACTGGTTTGAAGTGAGCTTTTTTCGCTTTTCAACAAAAGATGTACATTTTATACGGAGAAATAAACTACAAAAGAAAGCGAGTCATTGTAGAAATAAGCTATATGCAAGAATAAATATGGAAAGAAAAACAGAAACAGAAACAAGTCAGAATAGCTAATACGCTACAATAATTCAAATCATGCATATTTGTATCAAATCATTGAAACAAAACAAAGCGAAATATTCCAGAACACAGAAAATTAATCGGTTCAAAGACTAGGAGCAACACTTCTTGAGTGCAAAATGCATTAGTGAATGAGTTTTAAATAGCAGTAGTAAAAATTTGTGTGTAACTAGCGGAACGTGAGAATCAGATTTTTCCGTTTTTCAAAAAAAAATTAATTTCAAAGATTTTTTTCAAACCCAGATTTCCGATTGCACAAACTCCTTACCTATCTCTTCTTTTCCACATATAACTGTAGTAAAGTAATGCAAATGTATTAGGTTTTCGATACGCTTGCTTATAATCTGGAGCCATAATTTCGCTAGAAAACAGTAATAGAATGGATGAATAGTGAAGAATAGAAAGTTCGGACCACTTAGTGAGTAGCCGAATGCAATGGGTTGGAGGTGCCAAAATGTGGGATAGTAAATTGGTAAAGCTGGACGAGAGCAAGTGTCAAAAACAATCATCCAATTGTATAATTTGACGCGATTTGCTGCATTTCCAGTTGGTAGAAAAAGAAAAGAGGTCTTCTCTCTTCTTTTCGTTATATACCAAAATCGTATTTTTTATTGCTAACGCAATCCTACTATTGTAGTTAATGAGCGAAAAATTTTTGGAACAGAAAAAATGCTCGTCAAGAAACAGAACAATAATCGCTTTCTCGGGTACATGTGTTCAATAGCATGATCATATATTCATGCCTCGTCTTTTGAAAACGATGCTAAATATATATATATATATATATATATATATATATATATATATATATATATATATATATATATATATATATATATATATGGTATCCCTAAATAGGCGTGATGCATTGATTTAAAAAGTAGAGGTGAACCAACAACAACAAAAAACGAACACAGTGCACATGCAGGAACAGAAAAAAATGAAGATGGTCACAGATTACAGCTGAAAGGCAGAAACCAATTTGTAATTTAGGTACAGCAAAAATGTGACCGAAATATAAAACAACAAGAAGCAAGATGGTTAGGCAGAACAAACAAAACCTTCAGTGTTCTGACTGAAACATTGCAGAAATTTTTAATGTGACCTTTCATACGAGTATAAATAGTTGAACCAATGATATTGATTCAAAAAAACCATACCTGGGCAAAGCTGGCCAAACTGCCATTTGAACCGCTTCTTTTATCATTTCACCCGGTCTTGGTGTGCGAATTTCAAAAAGACGATCATTGATGGAAATTTTTCTAGGCTGAATCGGTGATGGTATAATTTCCGAGGCAGCAATGGGTATCATCCAAGGTTGCAAACGGTCGAGTGATGGTAACAGCCTAGTGACAGAGCCATTCGGCTTTGAGCCACTGGCGCCAGCGGCACCATCACCGTCGTGTCCCATGCAGGAGTCAATATGCTCCACAGCTCCTGCTGTACCTCAAGGCCGCATGGCGTCAGTTGACATTTAGATGGAAGAAAATGACAACGGTTTGAAGATCTGAATATCAAGTTAATAGAAAAGTGAGTAGAAAAGAAGCTGGGAGAAATGAAGGCTACTCGAGGAAAAAATGTGAGTAGAATAAAAATGAGAAGTAAAAGAAGCAAAAATGATTACATCCTCTACTAGACATCTGGTCATTTGCTAGTGATGGCCGAAAAAAATTATGAAGAAGCTTTGAGAAGACAACAATTTGTGGCTCGGACTTTTTTTATTACATGACCCCAGCCTCGGGTTGGTATTCTGTCGCCGCCTTCAGAAAGAAATAATGAAGATATATCTAGAAAGGGAAAAATAGAATAAAAATTGTAAAGAAACGGAAAGAAGAATAAAAGAAGAAAAAGGAAAACAAAAACGAAGTTCTTTTTTTTTCTTCTTTCTTTTTCAATTCAATGTAGTTGCTTCAGTTCAATTCAGTTCAATGTGCTCGGAAAGGCGTGAATTTCTTTCTGCCGTGAGAGCAGAGCACTCATCAGATGAGTTTAAAATGCATACATTTTTTATATTGAACACACACAAAAATCGTTCACATCTTTTTGAAACACGAGCGAAAGTTAACGTTTATATATTCTATATTCCCTTTTTTCTCCAAAAAATGGGAGAACAAAGGGCTCTACGCAACGGCTAATTGGTTATGGACCACTCATCTTTCTTCATTTTTTTCACTCCAGAAACAATAATTTTTTCTTTTTATTCACTCGCTTTTTTGAAAAACATCAAAAAACCATACCACTATAGTTCAAAGAAGCCAAACGTTTTTTTATACTTGTGAGGGGAAACAAACCGAATGACAAGTCTCAAAAAACTATCTGACAGAAGGACGGAAGTTGAAGACAAGCTATCGGACTTTGATTGGCTCAAGAGAAAAATAAGAAGGCAACTTGTTTGGGATCTAGGGAACTTCGATTGTTTTATGATTTCGTTTCAAAGACTTTTGAAGCCAGGAACAATTCAATTCTTCAAAAATGCATGTTTTCCGTGGGCAGAAAACGTGTGTCAGTGTTGTGAGCTGCTCCAAAAAAACAAAAAAGGCCACACAACAAAAACAATACAAGAATTGAGATACGGCGTTGAGTTCTAATGAAAAAAGTTTGGTTGACCGTGAAATGAGAATTGGGTCTGAATCTCAACATATCAAATGTGTTATACGTTATTTGAAGTTATTTTAGAATTTTAAAGAAAACCTGAAGGTCTTAGAAGTAATAGGAACTATCGTAAAACATTCAGGCTAGGAATATGTTTTGTTAGTTAGGTTTCGAACATCAGAATAAAAGTTTTGAATATGAAATTCGTTTGTGCAAAAAAAAACCAGCACCTACGCGTTTCAAAAAAATGGAAATGAGCTCAGAAAGAAATGGAGCAAAATCAAAATACGTCTTGGTAGTATCAGAGAATCATGTTTCTCTTTTATTTTCTACGAGCTCTTTTTCAAGAAGAAAAATTCACTACCAGAGACGTCACCAAACAAAAAAAAAGAGAAGGGAGAAGCAGGAGGGAAAATGAAACACTTCGTAGACATTGCAAGCGGGGCACTGACAATTAGGCACACATAATTGGTAGTGAATGACCGTCGAATGATTGTCAGAATGATATATCACAAAATAAATGCGGTCAAGCCGGGATAGAATCGGAAACGGCCCGTCAAATTTATTTATTCGTCGTTTACTCTCCCGCCTACTCTCATGGAGTAGAATTTTTGAGAATGCTGCACTTATCGAGCTATTCAAGTACCGCATTCTTCAGAAGGACTTTCAATATTCGTTTAGTCTCTGTCTATCTGATATCAAGCACTCGAACAATAATTATAATTGTAGATCAGTATTTTTAAATGAAAAATTTTACCGCGTGTGCGTTAGTTCAATTGTGTTCCAATAGTTCTCAAAAATCAAAATTCAATACACCGTTTGAAAACCATCGAAAAACTACAATGTGAGTCAAATCACTGGCAAAAAATGAAAACGTTTCCATGGTAAATAACAACCATGGCTTATATACTCTTATCATAAATTGATTGACTCACTTGTAAGGGTTTGAGAATTGAATTAGAATTACTTGGTTACTGATGTAAACTTAAACACATATGTCTATGATGTAGTTTCTGATATCATGACTTAAAACGTATTGAATAGATGTCAATGACTTATTACCAAGTATATTACATTCAACTTACAGAAGTTTAATTCAATTCTGAGAAAGATCAGAACACAATTAGAAGAACATTTATTCTTAAAAAGTCGTTCACGTCAGAAAGAATTTAAATTCAGACAGCGTTGTCTGGACTCAGCTTGAATTTCAAAAAACAACAAACCGAATCAGTGCAAATGTTTGATGCCAAAAACGAAAAACATAAAAAAGGAAGGAAACTGCTCATCGTAAGATTAAAAAAGGAAAGCAAGAACTAATTTCGTTTGGTGGAGTAGAGCAGAGCAACAGACATAAGAGAAGTTTCGGAAGAAATTTCCAAACTGCGTAGTATCTTGTTTCGGGAAAGCTCAAGAAGTGGCAGAAGACCTAGATGATACTTCTTCTTTTCCCACACACGCTATTAACTAACTAATTGAGGCCAAAAATGATATGAAGATCCCAAAGAAAATGAGCTGGTAGCGCTAGACGCCGCCAGGTGAGCAAGAATGATGCTTCGTATGTGATGTGAATTAGAGGGTGTTTAAATGAACACGCAACCGTTATTCATGGAAAAAAAGAAAAGAGCCTTCATTCTTTCTTGGTGTTATTTCAAAAGACTGAGGACACCTATACTTCAATTTTAAGTCGCTAAGGTTTCTTGATTGGTTTCTTCAACGTCAGCGGAACATAAAAAGTAATTGCCTTCATTCTCCTGATTTGTTCAGTTTTTTCTTAGTTAAGTTTACAAAGAAACGAACACAATCGACGTTTTGAAAAAGACCTCCCTAAGGGTTTACCTATCAGGGCACTCTCATCTTATTTTTCTAGATTTATCCTAGTTCATTTCTTCTATTTTTCTATCCTTTTCACGCATTTTGCACAGAGAACGAATTGTAAGAAATAATGAAAATAATCTGAATTCTAGTCACAAAATGCAACAAAATTAGTTAAGACGAGTGAAAAAAAGAGCCGACTAACTCGGTTATGAACCGGCACGCAGATGAAAAAGAGAAAAGAGGGTCCCCAAAAGTGGGTGGAAACGATGAAACGAAGAGTCGAAAACGGAGAAAAAAACGTCTGAGAAAAGATGGGCATATGAATTTAGAAAATAAATACGGATAGCAATAATAAGTTATTTGCACAGAGGTGGCGCTCCATGAATTAAATATATTCAGAAATGCATATATTCGGAAGTGAAAAGTTTGAAGATCTCAAAAATACTCTTCTTCGACGGCATTGCTAAAAAATTGAAAATGTTATGCCTTATCTGCAGTCCCGTCATTTCAACTCCAAACTTCATAGCTGGGAGTTTCGATTTAAAAACAAATAACACATGTCAAGTTGAAAACTCGTCTCATCTTGTTGGAAAGACACGAAAAAAGTTCCACTAATTGTTTTTGAGATATTGGATGAGAAATATGAATATTGCGTGAAGAAGAGGAGGCAAGGATAAGTGGTTCGTATGAAGATTGCCGGAAAAAGAAACGGAAGAAAACGTATTCGTCGTTGTCGTTGTGCAATGGGTTCTCTGCTTCTGCTCTTGCTCACAACGACGATGGACGATAAGAAGAACTATTCCAAAACACCTTTAAGTAACACAATTGTTCAAATTTATCAGAAATAAATCCGTATTTCCGGGTGTCTCAACTTATATTATTTGATTTCTGATTTTATATATCTAGCAAGAAAACGGAAGAAATTCTAACATATATTTGAACGTATTTGTGTGGAAGTTATTTGTTGACAGTAGAGGCTGCTTTTCAATTTTTGATGAAAACTGGATATTCAGAAGCTGACAAAACAACTTCTTAAAATGGGAAACAAAATTCAGGTCGGAGAGAGAAGAGAAGCATATTTTGTCAAAAGAAAGAAAGCTTGAGACTAGTCGGTAAATGGCCAGGAATGAGGAATGACCAATGGGTCGCGGATTTCGTTTTTTGAGAGAAGAATATAGTGGGGCCTTGTTTCTTCCTATTTTGAAAAATTTCAAGTTTTGCAAACGGAAACTCATAACACTCAAATACAATGGGTGTCCAAAAGTTTCAAAGAGCTGTAAGAAGTTATTGACATATGTCCCACGATGCGAATCTTGAAAAGTATTTTGGAACCAATAGTGGGCGTCTATACTTCCGGTGTTATGGTCTTGAAAGGAAATTGGTATCGTATTGATGATGTTACTGATGGAAAAATACATAGATAGGAGATGTATTTGGAGAACCAACTTGAAAAACATGCTAGATTCAGTGACTTGAAAGAAACTTGCTCTCTGAAGTTCAAAATCTCTCGAAAAGATGGAAAAAAACACCAAATCAGATCTAAAGAAAAAAAAACACGTACACACAGACAGACACAAAAAAAACATTCAACAATAGTTAGCGTTTCACAAAGCGAGACAACAAATATAGCTGATGAGAGCGAAGCGAGACTATGATATGCTGCCGCCCCTCCATCTTTCGGCTGCTCCTTTTTTAAAAGAAGGAAAAAAGAACACTATGGTCCCAAAGCATATTCCCTGAATGTCATCATTGTGTCATGAACTTTTAAATACCGTTTTTTTTGTTTAAAAAAAAGACTTACTGGCTAGGCGACGGCAGCTGTCTACTTGCCTCCTTCATCCTCGTCATTAACAGTGCACATGTCTTATGATCGCTGACATCGACTACTCTGAAATCATTTGAATTAACAACGGTAACAACATATCTAAAGATAATTTTTGAATTAACTTCCGTTGACATATCTTTCTATGGATCTAATGATTATTTAGTAAATGCGTCATATTCAAAAAAATCGCGTATACAGTAGAAACACTTTTTTCATGAATAATGGAACATACTAAAAAGGTCAAAACTAACTGTGTCCAAAACAATACAAGAACAATTGTCAAAGTTCTCGATTCCACATTTTCCAAAAATTAATGTTAATGAAATCCGCTAATTCTCTAAGACTCATAATCTATGACATCCCAGTCGTGTGAACAGAAAGAATACAAGAATTATTTATTCGAATTCTCGCTGAATCTATTTTCATCATTAGTGTCCTCCGTTCCATCCACCCAGAAATATCTGAAGATTTGAAATTACTATATTAACCTTCGAGGAGTTTCGAAAAACAAAGCCGGTCCAATTAACCCCAGCAATGGTGCGCTGGGCATCCGAGCATCCTCTTTACGAGGTAGCAACGGATGGCACTCGTCTTCCATTTTTCTAAGTTTTTAATGAATAACAAAAAATGACTAGTTTGAATATAATAGTCATGACTGACGAAATTTGAGAGGGTAAGAATAATGGAAAGAAGAAGAGTATAATAGAAAGTAAGAACACGACAATCAATGGTCGGGGGGTTTTGCGGTCGTCGCCCCAAAACGGGTCGACGCGGGATTACCGCGCGCCACTTGCTCTTCTTTCCCATTTTCTTGCTTCAAATTTGTCAATGTGAAATCGTTATGCAGGTTTAGTAACTGGCCCTTCTAAATATTTGATACTTTAATTTGAAAACCTTTCTTTGAGAATTCTGCATTTTAAAACATCAGAAATGATTTAACCAGATTCAGTTTAAATGGAAAATCTTTCAAAGTAGTATGTCTAGTTGGCAAATCTGAAAAAGTTACTATTAGCTGTGAAAAACCTGTATCAGATTTTTGACTATGGTTATACTAATTTAGAAAAGACCACAAATAATTTAAGCTTCACCTTTTTGGAGGACGATGTCCTTTCTTAGGAGTAGCTGGTGACTTCTTACGATTAGGGGCTGGGGACTTTTTACGTTGAGCCGCCGGTGATTTTTTACGGTTTGGGTGAGGACTCTTTGGACTTTTGGATGTAGATTGTTTTTTCCGGACTGGAGCAGGAGTTTTAGATCTAGCAGGACGCATAATGAATATCGATAAGAAGAAATGATAACTTCAAAACTAAGTAGTATCAGTCTCAGTCTGATGTTTCCTCATGCTTCGTTTGAAACTTCTGCCTGATTAGAACTGGCAAACAATTTCTTCTCAACATGTGGGAAACGGTGCGGGTAAAAATTTCTCAAGCATAACATTTCTTCATTTGACTTTCTCCACCTCTTCATTATTTCTTAGATAACTAGAAATGTTTGGTAAGACGGGGTGGATCGACGTCAGAGAGAATGAAAGAGATCAGATTTAGAAACCCACTCGCACTCATATTTTGTTCAGCCCACGACTGGAACGTACTAGCAATTTTTTTCAGTAATCCCTTTTCATGAAAATACTTATGATGAGAACAAGCGATTATTTGAGTATAGAACACAAAAAAACTCTTAATAGGTAAAAATGAAAATAAAAAGAGATCATGAAGATGAGGCGAAAGAGGAAAGTACATCATAAATTTGAGGATAGGGCAAAAAGAAAGCGACCGATGGGCCGGTTTTCGTTTAATGGAGCCCTCTCGCTTATTTATTTTTTCATTTTCATTTTGTGGCGAATGTCAAGAAAGGCTCCTCAAAACCAATAATCCGTGAAAACTCTCCTCTTTCCTCCATCTCCTCCTTTATGTTCATTTGGGCAGGATGAGTCGACGTTTCATTGGTTGAAACTCAGAAATATATTGGGAAAAAAGCCCCAACGATTAGATCATTGAACATCGGATTCCGAAATATGAGGCTTTTTGGACTTAAGCTTCACAAAATGCCTTGATAGATGATATCGAACAGTGTTTTCAGATTTATTAGTTGAATACAACAGGTACAGTCATTGCTAGTGAAGTTTTCCAAAAATTCGTAAAAAATATAGGGTTTGGCAGTTTCATATTTTCATAAACATTTACATAATTGACAAAATCCCAGATAATGTTTCATGAAACAGAAAAATTACATCTAAACCATTCGAACTAACCTTCTGCGATGAGGGCTGGAGAACTTTCGTTCGTCGTCGATGCAACTGGAATAACTGGTCGACGGAGAGCGACTGTTAGTATGCTCTCCTCGTTCGCTGCTCGATGCAGCTTCTGGAGCAGATAACGAGTCGGCAGCTGTTCGACCGAGTACTGACGCCCGACGGGCAGCCTGAAAATATTGGATTAGTAAATGTTAACAAAAAAAGAGTTGGAGATTTTCAGTAGAGGGTAGAGCTGGAATCAGTTGGATAATCCCGGACTCCACTGATGACGAAGTTATATTCTGTATTCTAAACTTTATATTTCTTATCCACTATTGGAAAAGTGAGAAATGGAAAAGAACATTGCACAAATTTTGTACATTTTTAGTAACAGTTCTCAATATGAACCAAATCAGATTCACTGATTTTTCCAAGAAACAATATATAAACAAACACAACAACGAGATATGCTCCAATCAAATATAGAGCTCAGAAAACACTATTTCTCTCTTATTTTAGATACTAAAAATTATGGACTTAATGAATATAAATTCATAAGTGATGCGAGAGTAGGTAGGCGTGTTTCTCCTCGTTTTGTTGGAAGCGCACGCCTTTTCCGCTCTACAAGTTTTGAACAATGGTTAAGAGATTTCGGTTGGCCATCGAAATAAAGAGAATGAAAGAGCACGAAGTGCTTGCAAATATCGGCAGCCACCCCGACACAAAACTTTTTTCCTCCAATTCCCTATGTCCGCAAGGGTCCGTTTTCGTTTACCAAGTTGATGTGCATTCTAAGTTTGAATGCACCTTTACGTACTTGTAGTATTCGGTTACAAAACGGTCAAAAACTTTTGGAAATATTAAAAAGTATAAGGTTAAAGGACGAGACTGGTGAAATGCAAATCCAGCAGCTCGGGGGGTGAACTAGGTCCGAAACCGAAAGAATAAGAAAATGAAAACTAGTGAAAAAGCATCATGTTACGTCTAACCGGCACCAATCTGAAATGGAGTAGGGAAGAGGAGAGTGAGAACTACGGTGCGGTGCTGTTTCAAATTTTTTGTTTGTTTGCATTCGACCTCTCAGTAAGGTGGGAATTTTGAAATCTAAGAGAATTGGGAATTGGACATCGTTGGAGCAAAGAGGGAGAAGTGGTTGAAAAAAAAGACACTACTTGTGGAATACGGAATTAATGAAAAAAAAAACGTTCTGAACTCGGAACTTTTTCATCCGTAATAATAAGTATCGTTTTTCAAGAAGGCTAAGCTGTGTACTGCTCTAAGCAACTCATATCCAGAGGCTTGCTTCACTCATGCTGAAAGTTGTACGTCTCAATCTATCTTCTTTCGATTAATGATTCAGTTTCATTTCAATAGAATGCCATTTTTTCATTTTGAACGACCACATAACTTCTCTGTGAAAAATTTACGTTTAATAGAGAAATTCCAAGAAAGGGCTGGTAAGAAGAAAACGAGTATTTTCAGATTTTTGTAGAAAATTGGTTTGTAAAAAAGGTACCAACTACAAAAGCAGATTAAAAACATTCATTTTCTCGGAAAATGTTGATTATTCGTGGATTGGAAGTTTTCTGGCTACCTCTGGATTACCACATTATTTCTAACAACCTGGAAGCCCTGAAAGTAATTTCCACCTGCTTTTCACCTGTCGAGTTGGCTCAGTATTCAACGGCTACCTTTTTCAGTTGTCGCATTCTGATCAATATTTGACGTTGACGACGAATATCGGGAGATGAAAGTAAATGCATAGTTTTCGAGCAAAGGAAAACTATGTTGACAATACTGATTTTGAGTTGGATAGAAAAAGAAGGCGGTATAAGTCGTTAGATAACAGTAGTCAGTGTCAATGAGCCGGTGGTTGGAGAGTGGTGTCACTTTATTAGTCGGCTCCCTTTGTTTCCCATCGAAATGTTAATTACTGTTAGATTAGATCGTAAATGGCTAGTACGAAAAAGTTTTGTTTTAAACGTCATCCTGAATGATTTTCTTCTGACGAAGAAACTGAGCGTATAAAAATGTATACAACCTACACATCTCTCAAAATGTTCACCTATCTCTCGGGACTAGAACATCTTCATCAGACAAGCCATTCATGCAATCCGAGGAGCATCAAAAATTATAATATCAAATAACGAGATAGCAAAGAATATTTTTTCGGAACTAGTTCTAGAGTAGGGATAGAGAACACACGAATACTCATATAATCCTTTGAGGTAAGTTTCTTCCCTTTTTTGTTAGCCCTTTGAGGCGCAATTCAATAATCCCATACATTGCAACTTTGCAGTGAACAGAAATAGATACTGAGAGCGTTCGATGAAATAGGAAAACCTAGGTGAAAGTTTTTTGAAGCGTGCCTCCATGGTCAATATTATTCTGAAATATTGACATTTGAACTCTGCTGGGAGCATTAGAGACGGAAATAGTGTTTTTTCAATTTAAATTTTGAATTGCAAAGCGTTTATTTCCAGTTTTGACACTTTCACCTAACCTTACGTAAAGCTGCTCGCCTCATTCGTTGTACTAGAGAATATTATGAGATGCAATATACAAAGTATGACTATTTCTATACCTAAATATATTTATTAGTAAAACGACAACAAGGGTTGAAAAAGCGAGATGAAGCGTTTGGACAGGAGAGGCAAAATCTAGTGCCGACGATTACAGAGGGTCCGTCTAATTTGACCAATTAGTTGTGTGTCCTGGCCTTTCGATATTCAAAAATTCAGTTGACAAGGCGGGAGAGCAATTAACGAAAACAGCGATCGAAAAGTCGGCAGCATGAAAAGAGCACCCAGTGGCATGAATTCAATCTAATGACATAAAGAGAGGTGGCTACGCGGCGTTGGACTGGATTCAGATAGCAAAAAGAAAGATATGAAGATGAGAAAAAATGGCAGAGGGAGGCGTTGAATGGAATTCATAACGAGTCAAGACTTAATCAATTTGAAAAATTAAAAATAGCTATGGCTCGCTGCTACTACTACTATTATTCTACTTTTTTAGTCATCAACAATATCCCCCTTTTGTATGATCATGCATTCATCAATTCAGCTGTTTATTTTGAGTTACTCAAACTTCCCCCGAAAGAGAAAGAGCGAACGATTATAATAGAAAATACCTAATCCGTTATGTGTATCAAAAAATCTAAGTTCTCAGCTTAGCTTTTTTGCATTTATACCAAATAAAAGTTTAGAACTGTGAACCAATCAACTCAAAAATTATTGAAAATAAACCAGTAATACACATGTAAAAACTACCCTACTGATTTTCGATGGTTATACTTTTTTCACGTCTGCATAAATAAAATACGCATTGTGGTCGTGGTGGAAGCCACAGAAAAATTGAGGAAGTTTAATAAAACACGAATAGAAGACGAGTGGGGTTGGGGTCGGGGGGCACACGGGAGAAAAAGGGACAAGGGGTTACGCTCTTCTGGTGACATAACAAGTATGAGCGGCTAAGAAGTAATGCAACTTTTCTTCTTTAGAAAGACAACTTTTCACAAAAATTTGAAGACTTTTCTTGTTATCTTTTTTTCCTGGATATATTCTACTTCGGTTTCTGTGTTTCTGCAAATCTAGTGGGTGCTATCGAACCTCTCAGATTTCTGTCTCCGAGTAAAAGTTCAAGACGTACTGTGATAAATAATTGATGGACGACGTCTGTGTAACGTAGTGAGTATCCTGTTTCCCTAAAGGTTGACCTACATTTTCTGAGCTTGAACTTTCAAAAGTAGGAATTTTCTGAAGAACAAGGTATCACTTTTACATAATCAATATAACCAGAAAATCTTCTCAAAAAAGTGTCTGTTTCGAAGAGAGCTAGGATTAATGAAAAGAATAAGCAAAAAAGTTTAGTCTTGAAATAACATGAGCTGATTGTGATTTTGTATTGTTAAAAATAATCTCAAATGAGTTTGATGTTAACAGGAAGTAAAATTCGTACTGAAAGTTTCCTGTGACGCAGGAATTTTCAAATTTTTAAAGGGAAAATTCTGAAATTTTGAGAGTGAAGAATAACCAAAAACACTGGAACTTTCTAAGATTTATAAGTTGTTTAATACTATAAATTTGTAGCTTCCAACAATAATAATCAATTTAAAATCATCAAATATATAAAAAACTTATAGATGAAGCATTGAAAGGACTAACCTGCACTACAGAATGAGAATGCCTAACCTATTACAATTGTGTTGAAGACGACAACGGTCATGATGTCGAATACTATTATGTGAAAAAAGTGACAGCTTTATTACTCCACGCAGAAGACTTATCGTTGCGGCATTGACACTAACGACAATTGGTGGTTCGTGGTCAAAAGAGCACAAGGATGTTAATGCTGTACTCGTCTAGAGCACATTAGTCTACCCAAAGCGATTTATGTAAAACGAACGATGAGAAAGTCAGAAAGCGAAACTAGAAAGAGGAACAAAAATGTGGAGAGCTAAAAACTAAAACTTTGTATTTACCTTTCTTATAAAATCCAACATGGTCAGTCATGTTTCGAAAAGCGCATGGACAGAATGGACGGAAATATTTTAAGAAAGAATGGCATCAGAGTTTGAATTCGAAAGTCGACTGACTTGCGACATTTCATTGTTCACCGAAAACCATTTCCAACATTCCTACCTTCCGGTACCTAATCGTTCATGCTTTCATATTCCCCCAGTCTCTTTTCTTTTTTTCTACTTCATGACTCGCTAACGTCAAATCATGAGTTCAAATTAAGTGGGAGTAGAGGAGACAAAATTTGAAAACTCAAAAATTAGATTGTGTAATAACACAACAAGATCGTGGCCGTATATTGTTGTCGGTGCTAGAAAACTAAGACGTCCCGAACAAGGAAAAAAACGAGCCGGCCGCCGTACACGTTTTGATAACCAGCATTTTCTGGGTGGTGGTGTCAAAGGAGGAGAGGCAAAAAGAAAAAGAAAACAAAAAGATTTGAAAACGCGGAAAAGGCAAGAATAAATACTTTTGCGGAAGAGTGAACACGTAATGTTTCTCATGGGATACTCGCTCTTGGCTCCTCAAAAATAATTTGGGGCGACACAAACACTTCACCTGATAATAGGAAAAACAGAACAGGCTTACCTCAATAACTGCCGTCGGAAAATCAATTGATGGTCGTGGAGTTGCATCTTCATAGCCAGAGTAACCTGAAAAACAATTTCTAGAGATGAAGTTCCGAATACTCCATGACTAGACAAATGTATCTAGCAACTCAAGAGGCTTACCGTGACGACGTCTACCATACGTCATTTTTACAGAAAATCGATTTAATTTTTTTACTGGAAGATTCTCAGACGATGTGTTGGAAACCTATCTAGTTCTGTGACTGGAGGAGATCTCATGCCTAGGTATCACTGAAGGTCCCGTTTTTGCCAGAAGGATAATTGCATAGTAAGACCAGTAGGTCGTTCAAAACGCAATAGATCCTATGAAAATGTGCACGCTATTCTCTATTTCCTATTCCTATCTCCCGAAACCCCGTAAGCCCCCAATCATCTGCTCCAGGTAATTCTATGGAAGCGTGAATCAATACGTACATCATCACGCAATCGTTATCCGTTATGAAAAGTAGACTTTTATTGAAAAAATAAAGTTAAGTAAGAACTGAAAACTCACTGTTAGAATTGTCATCTCGGCTTGGTCGTTTTGATTTGGTTGGCTCTGCAAAATATACCTATACGCTTGGTGAGAAGAGAAAGAAGCAACAGCAATATGGTTGCTAGGGGACCGCCCACTACAAGTGGCTCTTGAATCGGTATAAATCTTCTCTTTCACTCACAAACACACTGAATTTTTAGCTCTCGTTGCCTAACAGAGCAAACAGGAAAGAGTAGTCATATGGAGACGTAAAATCAATAAGATACAATGGGTTGTGGCGGACTAGAGATGATATTAATCATTTAATGCTAATGAAGACTCAGATTTCGAGAGTGAAGAAGCAGAAGCTATCTGGTTCTCTGGCTTTTAGTAAAAGTGGGTATCTAGTGAGCTAGCGCCTTTGGGAAAAAATAAAATACCGAAAATGTGTGAGAATATCATACGACTAAAAATTCAGATTATGCAATCACAACGCGCTTTGCAAGGAAAAAGCGACAAATAAAGGGTTGTGCTTCCGTTGGGGAGAATGTGATAAATGTACTCAGGAAATTGATTCTGCGGTTAGGATATCTAGTAGGCCTCTTATTTAGTGCACATTACTCTTAAGGCGTTGGCTTATCTCAACTGAAACCCATATCTAGACTATTCTTCTTTCAACCATAAATATATCGCAGCTTCAGGGCTCCTAAAATACACAAAATGACAGAAACTGAGTGTCTTTGTGCAGAATTTTCCAATAGAAATCAAGTCAAGCTTGATATGTTCAAAATGAGATTCCTGACATCAGGCACAAAACAAAATTGTTATTTTCTGGTGTTGGACAAGCCCCTCTTCTGTTCCAATGAAACCAATTTGTTTTGTTTCACTGACTTCTTGATCCTAATGAAGACGACGTTGATGAATGAGTAATAGAAAAACTAGATGAATTTCTGTTCAACTGAATTGAAGTTCTTGGTCTTGGTGGTCGTATCATAGCGAGTAGGGAAGTTCAATACATCATGGCGGATGATGTATTCAAATAGAAAACGCATTCTATTGCTTGTTTTCAATTGAAACCAATATGAAGCCTGTTGACATTTTTCTCAAGAATTCTTCACCAAACCAATTGAGATCACAATGAAACGGGGCACCAACAGAAATAACGCTCTGTTGTAAGTCTTGGAAGTTTCCAACTAAACTAGAAGTGTTAGAAACAAAATTGGATAATTCAAATACAACTAGGTGTTTGAGTATCTTGGAGAATACCTAAAAAGAAAGTACAGTATCAATTTTTTCACTATTGCATAAAGATAATGCCTGTAGTCACTACAAATTGTATGTAACGTTGTGACCACAATCAGTTCAAATTATATTTATACACATGCATACTATGTTTTCATTTCTCCAAATTAAATCGTGATTCGATTCAGAATTGATCGAGAGTTTTAAAAATCCCAATCAACTGGTTCAAGTTCCAGAATATTTTTTAAAACTGGTGAGGGGGGCCTCACCAGTTTTCATAGAATACGTTTTCAAAAACTTACGATGAACATGTGCAGATGATGATCGCTTTTTAACAGCTATCGGCGCCATGGATTGGCGCCGCCTGGCAAAAGCCCTGCCCACCATTTACTACTTTACTCTTCCCATTTGGGCCATGTCTGACAAATTAAACAACAAGAGTAAAGTGATCGATAGAAAAAGTGAAGACGAATGAATATAATCGAACAGGAGCATAGAAATGTTTAGATTTTTGAGAAATCCGAAATGAAAAATAAACAATTAGAAGAAGCAATAAGAAAAATAAGAGAGAATTTTGTTGAGCAAGAATTGTTTTGTCTGAACCACAAGATTTTTATATGGTAAGAAATAAATAAAGGATGAAAAGGTGACGATGATAAAACTCTTAAAAGAACTCAATGTAAAAGTTGCTTCTTTCTCTCCGAAAGTGCCCACACATTCCATGGAAAACGGAAATTGGCTGTGACACTCTACCCTGCCGGTGTTGTTGGCAAGTTTCTATTTTGAAAAGTTTTGTTAAACAATGATTACGAAAAAACAGATATCATTCCGACAATGAAAAAATCATTCGAAGAAAGAAATAGGATGAAGATGGGAACAATTTCATAGTAGGACAATGGGCGAAGAGATGTCAACACTAAAGTATTCGCAAATGATGGTCAAGCATGCAACCTTGGAATTTTGTTGGATTCTTCATAATGAGAAATGTACATTTCATACATCTTTTTTTAACTAACATAGATTCTCCTTTAGATACATCAACTTCTTTACCGTCTAGAGCATCATTGAATTAGTTATTGAATTCCCTATTTTCCAATTTTTTGCAAAAGAAACTAACCGGTAATCACAATGCGGATTTGTGCATCTCGCGGGAATACCTCCACAGAAGTTTTCATCTGTTTTATCTTTTTGTTTCCAAAAAATAGAGATACACCTGAATACTAGAACTACTTAGACCCAGACACACCTCTACGTTTTCAGCCAGGTGATAAGTTTTGCCGAAACCCCATAAAATCTTAGAAAACTTCAATTTGAAACACTCTCACACTACCAAGGCTTTTTTTTGCACCGTTAATGTGTTAGAATCAGAAAAGGGCAGGTGAGAATGGTTTTTTTCTTCTCCCGATTTTTTCATTTTCTCACCGACTTGTCCCGCTTGAAATAAGCATTTACCTCACCACTCTACCGAAAATAATGGTTTTTCAAAATTAAAAACATTTTTTAGGAAAAAGTCAGAGAAATAGAGAGATCAGAATGAAACATGGACAAGAACATTGTTGTCAGATGCAGAGTGGATTGAAAAAAAACTTGAAAAGAGAAAAGAGAGAAAAGCAAAGGAATAAAGTGTGGATGAGTAGGAGACAAATATGAAGAATATGGAGCATTTTCTTCTCCTATCGGATTACATCTACATATTAGTAGACTCCGAGTTTTAAGAATAAAGAAGAGTTCTGCTTTTGTTTCTATTTCTTCTTTTTCTATGAGGTCCATGTTATTAATAGTGTCTTCATGAGGTGTCCATGGTAGCAAATTGCGTCGGAAGAAAGCGGGATTCGTTTTGCTGCTGCTTCTAGCTACATTTTTTTCTGACTGAACTAAACCCATTGGTGTATTTATCCAGAATTTCATATCTTCTAATGTTATGATTTGTTTTTCTGGCAACTCAAACAACTATTGGAATGATTGTAGGAAGAAAAGTCGTCACGTTGCTTTCAACTATAAAACCAAAGTATACGTCAAACCTAGATATTTACAATCTGATGTTTCTATTTCGGGTAGTTTTTTTCAGTAAAAATACCAAGTTTGTGGCTTAAACCTCATGAATTCGTTTTTGACAGCAACAGACCGTCAAAATCAAACTTGAGAGGTACTTGTCTAATTAAGTAACCTGCGGTCTGTATAATCAGAAATGAATTTCAAAAAAAAATAAAACTCTCAGGGAGGTTTGAAATCTCAACAAGAATAAATATTCCATGCATTTTTGATCCATTTTCTGAATTTCATTAATTTTAAAGTTTTGTTCTGACGCCGCCATTTGTACTTTTCTTTTCAAAATTTTTTTGTTAATATAAAAGTACAATTACTATTATTGTAATTCATGAAACATTATGGTCATCACTAATCAAAAACATTATTCTCAGTTGACTTCAAGATTTTCGCCAACAAAATTATAGAGAAATACTTCGAGTTAATAAGAACTAGAAATTGTTCAGTTTGCCACGGAAGTAATTTATTTTTTGTTAGAAGTCTATTCTGTGATCCTGAAAATGTTGCAATTTCAAACAAAAAGAAGTCAAAAAGCAAGCATGGAGCACTTGCGAAGATGCGATATCGTGTAGTGTTACATTGTGCTTGTGTTGTTCTGTCTTACTAGAAACAACTGAAGCGATACAATTAAATTCAGATGCCAAACCTCAACCAGAATAATGAGTATACACATACACACACAATCCAAGAAAGGATGGGACAGCCGGCAGTGTGAAGAAGATATAAAGTTGGGTGGCGGAAAAAAGAGTTTCAAAACAAACTTGGAAGTAGAATGGAAATGAAATAGATATAAAAGTAACATACTCGAAACTCAATTCTTCTTTTTTCCAAGTTTATTATTTGAGGGCGTTACCTACAAGTTGCCTCTTTATGGAATTTACTGCAAAACAAAAATAATTCCGTTGAGAATTGTTTTTATCGGAATCGCAGGAAGAAGAAACGGTCAACAGATGGTTTACACTTCCGTGGGAGAAATACAAACTGGTTTGATGTTCAAAAAAAGTTCGAAAGAAAATCAAGGCGTAGAACACATTAGGTAAATTGAAAAATGCGCTTTAAGATTTCTGTGTTGGAATTGTTTTAAATTTTATGATGGATTAGACCACATCAGAGAAAATGAAATAGCAAGGTCAAAGTTTTCAGACCTTCGGTTTTTTTTGAAAATACACTTTATTGGAATGGAGAGCACTTTCAAAATTGAATGTTCACTACTTTTGTGAACACTCAATGTTTTAATGACTTACCATCTGCTTTACAGACCATGTTTTACATATCAAAGTCAGTGGAATAGCGAAATAAACCCTGCATGCGTTGTTGTCACGAACGCTGTATTCTTATTGAAATCAAGTTAATGTAACTATATATCTATCTGGTTCGGTGAAATTCATGTCAACAATCATTTCTTAATTTAATACTTCCATAATAAAACTGATCAAACAATCGACTAGAAAGGACCAGCTTTAATCCTGATGGGGAATACTTTGAAAAAATGAACTTCCATTTCAGCTTTTCAGCATTATAGTGGGAGTTTCTCAAGTCAAAAAAGTTCTAGAGACTCATTCAGAAAATAAAAGAGGAAAAAAGTTTCAATTCCTGAATAAGTTATACCCTTTTCGTATACGAAGAAAATGAGAAGAGCATAATAAAAAAGCATGATGAACACATAGGCTTGACAAAATATAATAATAGCATCAAAAAATACTGACGTGAATGAGAATGGAACGAAGACGGCGCGGGCGAAAAGAACGGAGCAGAATCACTCCAGAATATGTGGGGTTCGTCCGAGGCGTGGAACACTACATTGTCACGCCAGCTATCGAATTTGTGAATATTTTTGTGATGAATTGGGTTTGGACCACATTAGAAAAATGAAATTAGAAAATTCCCATTTTCAAAAAACAGGGGAGTCTATAAAATTACGCTTCTCATGTTGGTTAGCCGTTGTCTGTGAATGGGTAATTTTTCACGCAATAGAAGTTCCAAAGGCACTCATGTGTAGTTAATTGTGACGAATAATTAAGAGTTTGAAGAATGAAAAAGGATAAATACAATTTCGTATCATGGGGGGTCATAATTAAAAGTACAGCTGCACTATGTCTGACACTCTTTCCAATATTTTATTTTTCCCACAGCTTACCTTGAAATGGAACTGTTGAACTGAATGGAATAGTAGTACTGGTAATAGTCACAAACATTCCGCGGAGTGAATAGGAATCACGGATTCCAGAGACATTTGTAGAGCGGCACGAAAAAGTGCTACATAATGAGTTATGGGATGTGCATAGCTCGAACAAGACGTTCTTTGCGACAACTCTTTTTTTGCGTTGCTAGCTCATTCACTAATCTACAAAAAATCTCCTCCGCGGAAGTGTTTCCTCCAGACCCCTTCGTCTAACCCCAACCAAGAGGACGCAGTACTTTTGTTGGCGTCGAGAATAGAAGAAAAAGAGAGCACTCATGAATAATTGAGGTTTACCTGAAGGTTTCCTGTTCTTTTGAAGAGTTGACGTCCCGGAAGATTGAGATCGGTAAGAGAGTTCGATGTTGATAGTCACGGATTCATCTGATATTGATATGAACAAATTAAATGTAAAAATGAAATCGATTGTGTACCTCCGGATCGCTCAGCGGAGTGAGTGGATCTTCCACTGAGTTTCGGCCGTCTGTGAGAAGCTGAAAGTACTTATTGTGGATGCAAACTTGTAACAAATAGTAAAAAATAAGTGAAACCAGAAAGACATTTGAAAATAGTAAAATTGATTTTAAATTCCGAAAATCTTGTAATGATTTCATAATATAGAAATGGGTTTTTGAAAACTTGAAAGTAGTGTATCATTATGTAGATTAACGTTGTGCAGATTATAATAAAAGGTTTTCGTACAAATGAACAGGGGAAAAGTTTCTGACAGAATTGCTCTGATGCGAAAAATAGGAGTTCTGTAATCATTACTGTTATGAATAAGTTAAATATGGAACTATCCTGACAATTTTTCATTTTCAAAATACGACAAGCTAAAGGATATTGGTATTTGAATAGCATAAGGTTTAGAAAATGCTCGGATAGAATGGGCTCTTTTTACGAGTATCCAGCTCAGTCATATCTATGAAAACTATGTTTTTATTACTGAATAAGATTTGAAGCATATACAAACAATTATATTTTTGATAGCCCCCAATTACAGATGGAAACCTTCACCATTAAAACTTACGTGTTCTGGATAATGGTAAATATCTGTTGGTACGGTTCACAGGTCGATATGATGAACGATGGAGAGGGTTCATTTGATTGTTTGCGAGTTTGCAGACAAATTAAAAAGTGGCAAAGTTTAGTGATGGGTTACTTGGGACATATGGTTGCAATAAAGGATGTCGACTTGAACATTGTGGACACAAGATTTACGACATCTCGGCCAGTTGCAAGGGTGAGCACAGATCAGAAATGATGGACCATCAAACCGAGAACAGTACTCACGAAAAAACGAATTCCTATTATGAATGATAGGTTCCTTTTTCAGAATCATGCTGAGTATATTTTTCAAGAAATGAAACTTTCATTTGTTTACATTAAAAATGAGCAGCAACGTGATTTTATTATTCTCACTGAAATGTTTTTTCTTTGATAATAAGTATGTACTTGCTTCTCTCAAATTTCATTTCATACTTGTTTGTATACACATTCGCTCTTATCAGTTCAAGATTCCTTCCTCTTTTTTGTGTTTTCTCTCAACCTACTGAATCCAGCTTTCTGTTTTAATCTGAATTCAGTTTCTATTTCAAATTCAAAGTTTTTTTCGGCGAGATGTCTCTCCTTTTACTCAAGCCGAGCTAACTCAATTTGGGTGTTTCCCGGGCATTGCATGGCGAGCCGATTTCGAAATCTTCTCAACACTTCTGAGGCAATTCTCTTTTTTTCTATGCAAAAGACATCTAGTTTTCATTTTACGTTTTCAGCTTAAATTTTGTTTTCAAAATATAGTTCCAATTAAGGTATTATCTACTGGGAATTCAATAGTAGCTTTACTGTTTCTGTTGTTCACATTCTAAATTATATTTAGTTTGAGTCTATGATCCGACTGTGTACTTGAGGTACGAATATCAATCTTATTGCTGGTCGACATACCTTCTCATGGCCATTGTTCTTTAAAACAAGCTAGTGCGCAAATCGTGCAAGTTCATGCGGATGTTCGGTAGCAGTGATGTGCAAAACGATAGAACAAACACTAACCAAAAATACGGTTTTTCTGTGTGTTCCTATATTTGCCAAACCAACCCCCATCTTTTCACTTCTCTGACCGTTGTCCTGGATTAACTCTTGAATTGAATTTCGTAAACTCGATCCGTTCTCCTTTCCCGACGCTACTGTTTTATACCCCGTCTATTTTTCTATTTCCGTTCTGTTCCTAACGCCATGTTCCAACTTTAACGGCTTGTTGTTTTTGTTGACAGGAATAAGGCAAAAGAAGCGTCCCGCAAATGGAAGGTCTTGAAAATGCATTGAACTGGTAATGGGAACCCTTGAAAATAGGTGAAATTGTCTTGTTGTTTTCTATTTTTTCGAGAATATTTTGCCTGAAATAATTGCGAAATATTCATTCGTGCTCATCATAGCTCACATGATTGTGAATTGAAAAATAGAAAAAATAGCGAGAAATAAGAGAAAGAAATGAATTTCGTCTCTTTTTCGCCTATCAAATATTTCTTGTTCTCTTAGAATCTTTGAGAATCAGAGAAGAAAGACACCCCAAAAGAGGGGCTCAGACATCTTTCCTCTCGGTTTCTTTGACCAGTCTGGTTTTTTATTCTTCTCGTTTTGAAATCAAGAAACGGAAACAAACTTTTCTTCTTTCTCTCGTTTTCTATTTTAAAGAAGTAAAATCCAAAATCAGATAATTATTGGACGTCTTCTGCCCTCAATATTCTTATTTTTCCGCTACTTTTTTATGCAACTTTCTATTTCTTGATTTTTCTATGAGAATGTGGTGAGAAAACGGAAAACGTGAATGAAGGTCATGCGGATGCTTTTTTGGTAGAGTGGGAATTCATCCGGAAGAAATAAGATTCTAGAGATTTTCTAATATTCACAATATGGACGATATATTTTCAAGTTTAGCTATTCATTTAACTTGCTTCTAAAAAATTATTCCGTGTTTCTGCCGCACATATTCTCAAATTTATTGTGAGCTTCATAAAATTAAGAGTTTACAAAAAGTTAAACATTAATCAGATTATTGATCACAAAAAAAACTATACAAAACTGATGAAGTATTTATCTCCGTTCATATGATAATTTATGATTCTGACACTCCATCTGGCGCCCATATTTCTTCCTAAATCATATGTCACCACACCCTTTTTTGATCCGAGGTGATAAGTGTATCATAACTTCCAGTTTTCGTGTGTTTTGAAACTAAATTCTTAAGAGGACTCTATTACACATGCATTGAAAACTATCATCAAAAACCATGTTTGTTCGTATTTCGCTTCTAACCTCATCTGAAGTTTTTTCCTTTTTCTTACTATTTGCTTTTCTTGAAGCGAAAACTTTCGATTGGTAATTATGAAACTTTTCCGTTTCTTTTCCTTTTTCGTCTTCCCTTCTTCTCTTCCATTTGAG
This sequence comes from Caenorhabditis latens, assembly GCA_002259235.3. Classification (NCBI taxonomy): domain Eukaryota; kingdom Metazoa; phylum Nematoda; class Chromadorea; order Rhabditida; family Rhabditidae; genus Caenorhabditis; species Caenorhabditis latens. The sequence goes on along the minus strand of CM056097.1, from coordinate 11,917,612 downwards.
TGAATTGAGATCTTATCTTTTGTCTGCTGCTTGCTGCTATTGAGCTACGAACTCTATGCTAATTGCTCATCAAAGCCCTCTTTGCAAATTGCATTTCTATTCTCACGAGAAGTAGTGTTCCAAGTTGTCCGCTTTGTCTATTTCCATGATTTTCTTAGATTGTCTGTTGAACACTATGTCTTACACAATGACCTCATTTTCTGAACTCTATTTTGTTTGATCCGAGAATAAACCGAAAATGTGTAAGAAAAAAAATTAGAACATTTTCCCGTTTCTTTTCATCTTCCGGTTTTGTTAAAAAAAGAGTACCACGTAGTCAGTTTTTACTTATCCTTCAATATAAATTATATTTCAAAAAAGCAAAACGGATGTTTCGTTTTGTTGGGGCCGAGGCACACCTACTTGGGATTTTAGGTGCCCACGCTCACCTTTAACACAGACGACGATTCAGAGAGGTTAGAGCCGAAGCGCAACATCTGAACCGCAGCAAGGATCGAACCATAGAGTGCGAGGACCGAAGTACCGCACTACTACCACTCTACCAAGCAGCCGCTGAGAAAGGGGGAGGTAGACGGGTAACATATGTTAGGTGTGTGGGTGGAGACGAGGGGAGGAGGGGAGGAGGGGGAGGAGGAAAAAAGGCATGCGGATGGGCAAGAAGGAGAAGAGTACGTTAGGTAGTAGTAGCAGAGAAACCGAATGGAAGCGAATTGAATTTCGTTTGAATCATTCAAAATTCAGATATTTTAGATGTGAGATAAGAACAATAGCAACAAGAACAAGTTTTGAAAATGATAATTATAAGTTGTGAAATTCTGGAATTGACGGAAAGTTGTTTCATCAACTTTCAAAGAACATTCACTTTAGGTTTGCTATGCCGACAAAGAAAAAGATTGTTATCTTGTGAACAACAGTTTTGAAACTAAAAAAATGGTTCAGAAGTAATTTCTATATTTTCGAAGGTTAATAGAATTACCCGAATGAATTTTGAATGAAATTGGGAAAAAATTCCAAGTTCTGCCTAACGAATGATCATTTGCACTTATGTCGTTTATATTCAAACCTGTTTATTCTACGATCTCGATGATTCACTTGTTCTTTCGAGACTTGAATGGCATCGGTAGCGATTCCTTTGTGAGCCATGTTTTTGTCTGTGTACCTCATGTGAGTCTACACCACGATGGCTCCCTGTTAAGTCCCATGTTCCCAAATATGAGCTTATACCCGTGGTGTTCACCCTTCTTTTTTCTTTCTTTTCTTCTTTACCGCCGCAATCACTCATTCACCATTGCTTCTCAGTTTTTGGGCCATTGGCACCCCGGATGGGATTCGAACTGAAGAGAAAGAAGCGAACTGCGCTAGTGGATGTCTGCCAACACACCGAGACTTTTGGGTGAAATGTTTGTGCAAATCGCAAAACAATCGCTTTTCCGGGCGGCGCCCTTCCCTCCCATTTCGCGCTTGTTTTTCCGCGCGCTCCGCATCCGAATCGGGTCTGTGTGCCCCGTCGCGTCAAAACGGAAACATGCAACCATGCATTTTTGACATTGTTGTTTGGTACCTTTTGTGCATCTTCTTACTTTTCACCATGCCGCTTTCCGCCTACTCATTTTATATGAAAACCAGACACAAACTATCCGTTTTTGTAGGGAAGCAAATCGAATGATGACTTCTTTTCTTATATTCATGGTGGTTTTTTGATTAATGACTTTTCTGTACATACCGCGTTGATAATACCTTCTCACACCTTTTCGTAATATTCGACTATTTCTTAACACAATTTGTTCCGATATTTTTTGTTTTTTGAAAAATGAAATTATTCTTCTAAAGTCGAATGTACGCGGTAGACTGTAGTTGTTACTATAATCTTTTCGAGCTCTAATCCCATAAAGTTTCTAGTTTTGTGTTCCTCGTTCTTTTGTCACTAGTGATCTTTTGAATCTTTCTGATTGTCTTCCCATGCTAAAAAGTTAATTTAACTTTAACATCTCACTGCAATGTTTTCAACATTTTTCTAATTCAAATTACTTTCTCAAGAAAAAAGATCTTCTATGTGAACTATTCTAATTTCCGTTATGAGAACATTGCTACTCATTACGTCAGGAATGTGTCTTCTCTCATGTCTAAAAATAATCTACTGACGTTTCATTCTTACTTCAATTTATCTTTCAGTCTGATGATTTATAGAACCTATACTCTTTTTCAAAAATGGAAGTATTCATATTCAGTATTCCTTATTTATTGATGATGTGGTTTGTACTGAATGTATGCATAATAAGAAAAACAAGTTTATATTTTTCTAGATGAATATTCGCCAGCTAATCCGTTGCTCCTTCTTTCCTCACATTGCTTCTTTTTTTGGTTGTTCGAGTTATATTATCGAGAAAAGGAAAGCGAGCAATGAGCAAAACTTGCCTCAAAATGCTATCCAAGAAATGCTAATTAGTGTTTTAATACTTTTTTTTACTTGTTTTTTCCTTCTTTTTTGTCAAGTTACTTTTCTTGTTATTATTAGTTTTTTGAACTCTCCCGGTCAAAATGCCCAGCTACCACTTTTCTCAATTTTAATGAGCACCAAAGTCACATTGGTTCTCTGGGTTGGTGGCTCTGTCATGCGGGTGCTTGGGTAATAAAAAAACACAAATTAATTCTGATGGAAAGCGAACTGATGCCACCCCAAGTTGGGAGAATTGCGAAAGACATGAAATTCAAGTCTCCGATTCCAATTCTTCCAATGTTTTTCGTTGGAATTTCCGTTTTCAAGCATTTCGGGCCTCTTTCGGTGGGCTCGAAAAAGGAGTAGTGTGTCCGTAATGTTGCTCTTTTGGGCACTCCTTCTTCTTATTGGGACATTCTGCTCATTTCTTCAGAGAAAAAGAGACAGAGACGGAGAAAACCTCTCACTAGTCTTTTTGTGGACGGACCCACCCCAACAAAGAGTGCTCTTCCTCTTTGCCGTTGCGTCTCTTAATTATTCGGCAGCTTCATTCACTCTGGCTCCCAACTCATCAGTTCTCCTACATGGTACTTATATGATGTGCTCTTAATAAATAGTTGTATAGTCTGACTAGTTTCAGATCATCCTTTCTCTCTCATATCTATTTCTTTCCTCTCTTGTTCTTCTTTTCCAGATGTCGTCGTGCATCAGATGTTATTTTTCACATTGCCCCATGAGCACGTCTTCTACATCTGCTGTGGGCAGGAAGAAGAAACGTTCCTTCATTCTGGTTTTGCCTCTGGCCCTAAGCATTCCCTTTCTTTTCTTGGTCTTCTAGTAGTCTTCAGCTTCTTGACACTTGATATTTTTTCTTTTGGTTTTTTCACGTCATTTCATTTTGTCTAAACTGTGTGGCTTCTGTTTACTCTGTTTTCCCATCCATCAAAAATGCTTAAGCGATTTTCTATTCTCCTCGAATTTCACACTTTCTCTAGATTCTCTGAAACTGACATTTTCGAAAAAAAAAACGCTCCAAAACATGAAAAACAAAGATTTTGAGTATTCATTTCTCCATTTATCTCTGATTTCCGCTGACCCACATACATGTCATGTTCTTGTCAAGTGTATAGAAGTATATAATTGACTAGGAGCCCTTACAACACACAAAAGACCACCGACAGTGATTGGTAGGAGGATATGAAGAAAACAAAAGGGGTTTTCTATTCTCTTTTGCCCGAATTATTAGAAAGAATCCAATCAAATCGGCCCCTTCCTTCTACTACTAGTTTTTTTTGACTGCAATAACTTTTCGGCCGATCGAATTGTAAAAGTTCACATCAATATCGAATCATCTTTTGCTTAGTTGTCGGTTTTCTTCACGCTAATTGTTCGAAATTTGTTTGGGGGTTTCTTCAAGACTCGGTTTTTCTTCAAGAAATTAAGTTTCATTTCTTGATAATTTTGTCGAAAGTTTTGGATTTTACTTCTTCCAGAAAATGTGTTTATCACCATTTTCCTGTTTTCAAATTTTCCTTTTTTGTTCTATTTTTGACATACGATGAATCATTCTTTCTTGCATAAATTATGAAGTGTCATAAATTTTTTCAAGAAAAAAAACGATGTTTTATATTTCCACAAAATGTTATATTCTTTCGTCGGTGGTCGGGAGCCAAAAGAAATGTTTTAAACATGTTTCTACCATTTTCATCCGGAATTCAATACATTCTCCTCATTCAACTTTGCACTTTTCACTGTTTTCCATTTTTACCCACTTTGTCTCTTCCTTCTTCTCAATGTCTTCTTATTTTGCTTCTATTGATGAATTAATCCAATCAGTCACGCGCGAATGTCACTCACATATGCCCTTTGATGCCCACAAACGTTCAGAGCATCTGCCCTCTTCGCGGCACTTTTGACTCGTATTCTCATTTACTTTCTTTGCTCAGAGTGCTAAAGACGAAGCAAAAAAGAGAATTGAGTTTGAAAGTCTTCCTGAACTCTGTCTGATTTAACTTGATAGAATCCGAATTTTACGTTTTTTTCTCATAGCGTCCTTTTTCTCTATACGGTGATCTTTACATCTCTGTTCTCATTCTTGGTATTCTTTTTCCACTCAGAAACTGTTCTTTATTTTCAGAGGGTGGAGGGCCTCACGAATCGAGTGTTCGAAATGCAGGCGGCACCGTCCTGCTACGGTAGCATGGTTGCTAGCACATCGGAAGAAGTCACGACATCTTTATCTAGAGGACCAATGACCATGTGAGTTTCAATCTTTTTTAGAGAGACCCCCGTAATCATGCACCACAATCTTTGTGTGCGCATGGAGGGTCCAAAAAGCGGCGAAAACCAAATTTGTTTATACCACCCCTTACAAAATGATCTTGATGCACATTTTGACCAGCTCAAAATACATACACATCATGTTTTTTTTCTAACCCATCCCACTTCCACACCAAAATCTCTAGGGACAATACTCGCCCATCACATCGGGCAAAGTTCGGTTTTGAAAAAAAAGTTTGTGAAAAAAGTGGCGGAACCTTTTTTATTTGCAACTACCAACTTGTTGAACTAACAATTCCAAATCCTTGAGAACAACATTTTCCTCCAGCTATGACTACTTGGCTTCTGGACCCAAAAATGTAGGTGGCCCACACAAAAAAACTAATAGTGTCTAGTGACTTGGAGACAGCAAGCATTTTATTACAACTCCCTTTTCATTCTTGCATTTATTTGCACAAACGTGATCCGTATATGGGGATTGAGGCAGAAAAAAATGAGAAGGAGAGAGAGTGGGATAGCGATTGGATGTGAGTTCTATGAAGCTTACTAGCACGTAGAACTTTTTGGTGTCCTATTTCATATGAAATCTGTTCTGCAAAAAACGCTTCTCGAAATGGTATGAGTATTTTTCTTCAATTCCTAGTTTCTCACAATCAATCACAGGAAATGAAATAGTTTCTTTCTCATTTCCCAAAATGTGTATATATTGATTCCCGTCTCACCCTCAAAGTTGTAATCAAATTCAAAAAGAGATCTGGTAAAAAACGTCCCAACGGAAGTTGGTTTCCAAGACCACGGAAATTGTGTGTCGTGGCAAGAAACAAAGTCATTTCTCACCCCCTCCACCTCGTCCGTTTCCACTTCAACTTTGCGTTTGCCAAAAGCGAACATCCTTCAGTGAAAAACTTCATGAATAAATCTGAAACATGTTCATAATCGATTCCGTCACCTGTTGAAGTCTCTTTAGAATATCCCTCCGTTCGTCAAAACGTCGAGTCGAGTCAAACCACCAAGTAATTACCAACTGACTACACTTTTCCTCTCCCGAAAACTAAGAAACACTCCATTTGTTTGACTGCAAAGTAGAATAAACCGTTTAGCTATTGACACTAGTGCTGGTGAATTCATTATATGTACTGATTGCAATTTATTATAATCGAAATAATCAAGTATTCATTCAGGTCTACTTCAAAAACTAGCAGTCAATTTATCGAAGCTCCCGCGTTTTTCTATGATATGGATACTGATCTGAAAGATTTAAAAGTGAGTTTTATCCTGTTTTTCGAAATGGCAAATCTAAAATTTTGTAGAAAAAATAAAATGTTTATTGTTTTTACAGACAGCATTGAAAGATGTTGATCTACTGAATGACTCTGGCTACCGATCGGTAATGGAACGATCCAGTCATCCATTTTCGACCAGTCTAGTTTTCCACGAAGACACTGGATTTGATTCTGAAGACGACGCATCGGACGAGCATTGGGGTTGGTTTATGTTTTCATTTTCACTATGGCGCAACTTAACGTATCGTAAAATAATGACTATAGCGGACGTTCCCTCTTACTTCTCCAGTTTTCATTCGGGTGACCAATCATCCGCTCTACGCATAGGTTATGGACAAAATAGGCGCGAATGTAGTACGGTATTGCGGGATTCCAATGCACGTCTAACTTTTAATAGTGCCGGTATTATACAACTAGCCAGGCCGGCTTGGCCCACTGCGCAGGTAAAGTTGGTCGCAACAGTCACTGCTACTTTCGGTTCTGCTTCATTCATATTCTTACTTTACTTTGGATAACTTCGGTTTATGGTACCTTCAATATTAGCATGGAGAAATTGGAGGAGACAAGGTTTTCGAAACTCTATTTAGAGATTTACACAGTTTTCATTGCAGATGGATATCTCACAGTGAGCGGTGACCGAATCAAAATTCGAGACATGTCTGATATTCTTGCCACACGATATGCATTTATTTCTGGTGAGTGCAAAGAAGGGACAATTTCTAAGTGGTATACGAGAAAGAGGGTAATAAAATGTGGCGAAAAATGCTACTAAAATGCTTACGCGCTCGGCTCAGAATTTTTATGTCGAGCGTGCTGTTCTCCAACAACTCATACATTTCCAATATCGGCTTTTCATTTTTTACAACCCACATTCTTTTTCGCTTTTCTAGGAGCTCGCACATCTGAAGGATTGACAATCGTCACATTCCCGGATTCGAGATCGACGCTTCCCTTTGAAGACTACTCACTTCTTGTCAAGTATCTTTTGCAAGTTCCTCCGTGAGTCTCATTTTCAAATATAGTTTTCAATTTTGATTGCTTTCAGCCTGGAGGACAGCCATAAGGGTTTTGTGATAATCATCGATCGCCGGAGTGACAAGTGGTCATCAGTCAGAACATTGCTACTACAGATCTCAGTGAGTTTCAGCCAGTTTCCATTTCCAGTTGCTTATATTCTTCTCATTTCCACTGGTGTTCTGCTTTTGTGTTCATTTACATAGTTAGTCAGTAGTAAAGACCTATAAATCTTTTTCACTTTCCTCACTGTTTTCTCTGTCTGAACACCATTTCATCGCCTCCAAGTGTGTCCACTTTCTTAGATCTGTTGACATAATCGGCACTCGATTTGCCAAATTTTTCGATGCTTTTCGGTTTCACTTTTGATGTTTACGTGAGACGCGTGGAGAATGTCAACGGCATGCGCAATCGAAATCGGCCTAGGGGCACATATCAGTGAGACCGGATATCTTTTTTTCATCACAGTGTGCACACGCTTTTTGTTTACCATGCGCCTCCGAATTTTGATGGGTAGTATCACTTTACTCGCCAGACACAGACTCTTGGTCATTTTTTGCTCTAATTTATCAATGGCTTTTTTATATGTTCTTATTCATTTTTTAAACATTACTTCTTAAAAAATCTGCATATTTTATTCCTATATGATCACTCTCAATATCAGCAAATTATTTTTTAGTTCTTTCCTTTCCTTCCTTTTTTAGTCAAATGTTTTGCCTATTGTGTACATGTGTACATAGAAAACCATAATGAGGGTGGTCCCATTCTGCCAGTACTTCCGGTGTTTTGAAACCGGAGCGTCGTTGGAATCCACTTCATTTCTGAAGACATCCGTACATTTTCTTTTTTCCAAAATTCCTATTCACTAAGTGCCTGACTCTATCGCCAACCAAATTTTATGCATGACAGAAAAACGTAATTTCGAAAAATTTCGAGAGCTGCAAAAACCTAACTTTTAGACTTTTATGCCCTCTACCCTTTGCACTCATCTAGTAGTCTGGCCACCCATCAAACTGTCAATTATTCATGCGCGCTCTCAGCTTTTTGATTGACTTCCATGTTTCATTTTCTGTCAACTAGTATTATAGAAACTCATTTCTATTGCAGTTTTCTGCAGTTTTCTGATCCTATGCAGAAAGGAAGCATTTGTGCCGATCCTAACGTAATTAGGGCTTGTCGTCGTAGCTTTAAAGACGGAAATAAATTGAAAGAAAAGAGTGCAAAAACTGGAGGCTCTTCTTCAGTTTTCTTCTCATTTTCTCTGTTGTAAAAAACATTTTCTGTCTTTTTTTCACAGATGTGCTTGTTTTTCTGTTTCTATACTATCAGTTTATATAATTTAATTTTTCAGTCATTCTTTCCCGGGAAAATCTGTGTGACATTCGTCATCAAGCCAGAAGGCGTTCTTCAAAGAGCTCTAGAAGTAGGATATCGTGGAGCTGCAGACACCTGCACTTTCAAGGTTTGCTTCATTTTATTTCATGTATTCTATGTTTCGTGATTGTAGTTTTATTGTTGAAATTTACAATTAGAGAGATTTATTATGCGAAGCGCATTGGGATGGAAATTACGGGCATGTATATTAATTGAGGATTTTTTGGGTGGATAAAAGAAGAGGGAGGAAATACAAACCGTGAAAAAATTAGGAATAAAATGAAAAAGTTGCATAGTTTTCCATTGCAGTGGGTTAAATCAAATTTAATGTCTGATACGTTGAACTTGAGAAAAATCTGCTTCCGGCTTTAGGTTGAAGACAGAAGAAATGTAGGCGAGGGATATCAAAACCTGTACCGACAAAAAAAATCATATTCCTATATTTGTGTTGCAGGTCATACAGCTAGAATCATCTGCCGAACTTCGAAAGTACATCCATCATGAACATCTAACAATGGACGTCGGCGGCCTTATCAAGTATAATCATTTGGAATGGGTGCAGCATAGAATGGTAAGTTTGATGATGCAGGTGTTATTGAATGACACCGCGTACCCATCTCACGCATTTTTCCTTTATGAAAAGGGCGGCAAAGGACGCCGAAAAAAGACAAAAAAAGAAAAAAGATGCACAAGAAGCCCGGCGGCCAGGTGAGGTGCGAATAGGAATAGGTGTGGCTGACGTTAGCCCAGGTGACCAGTCCCTCCTTCAATCGACGTATGCCACCATTCTCCCTTCACCGAAACCACCGCGTCTTGACCACCTTCTCATAAGGGCCTTTCTGCCGTGTTCAGTGCACAATGAGCTCATACGCACACATGCATTCGCATTAATTCTCGGGAGCGTTCACTTATATTCACTCTACCTTTTCCGCCCAATTTTTCCTTTTTCAACTGCTTCAAGTGTTCTGGTATTTACGTCGCCGGTCTGTCTTCAGGCCTTTCAACAATTTGGGGCGTACCCTGGTACTACTCTGTACATCGTCTTTGTTCCCTTTTTCTTAGCTTTTCAGTGCGTCCATTCGAACATCAAAATTGCACTAACGCGCTTAAGAAGGGGGCTGGCTCATTCTCTATTTCTCTCATCGAGGAGGCTCATCCCCTCCACCCAAAAATCAGTTGTTATTAGCAACAGAGCTTTGAGAGGTCCCTTCTTGCTTTGTTTTCAAAATATTCTTACTTTATTCTTACACTATTCAATACTTTGAAGATGTTACGAACGTTTCAAGGATATTGGAATTCCTATTCCACTCTAGTCAATGAAAAAGATTATACCGAGGTAAGTGTATTGAATGGAAAAATGGAAAAAGTAGAGCAATGAAATGAAAAGAAACAATTGGGAAATGGGAAATAGATTTCATTCTTTTTTCTCAAGTGCAGGTCTAATTGGCACGTCTCCTCTTTTTTCATTCTCAAACCTTTTCTTTCATTGTTTGCAGGACATTGAAAGAATGAAGGCGTCCGCTACAGCAATCGCAGCTTCTCTTACTGAGTTTGGAAAAACTCTGAGGGAAACCGAACTGCCCAACGATGCAGACAGTACAGCTAGGATATTGGAGCTGCAGACCGTTGAGAAAATGGCAATTAAGGTATGCTAATTAAGTTCTTTTTGGTTAAAAGTACATTTCTTTGTGTCTAATTTCACTTTCGAAAACACTTTTCCGTCTTCTGACATCCTCATTTTCCTCTTTTTTTTCTTTTTCTTCCGGCTGTTATATCCTAATGGGATTTGTACGAACGTTTTTGCAAAATGGAGAACGGAGAAAACATCGCCAGCTGTTTTGTCGCGATAAACCAATCTGAGTAAATATGAAACGTACAAAAAACCGGGAGGATCAGAATTTCGGAAATTCCAATTTTCTTTTGTTTATTTATCATATTAGCCAAAACAAAAATTATCTCGGAAATGGATGTTTGCCCTGATGATTAGTGCCGTTTAGAAAATTGAATATCTGTGGAATTTACAGGAAGAATTCAAAATTGCTGTCCGGAAAGGGTTTACTCTACTCAAGTCCGTACGACAGCTGGACAAGAAGCCAACACCTGAACAACTATCGCCGACTCGGCTACATAATGTGACGGCTATCGAGCGCATGTTGGTCCAATTGGGTACGTACCACCAAATGGCGGTCATTAGTAGATCGTAAAAAAAGAGAAACGGGAAATGGGCTTTCATGAAAAGATGAGATAAGGGGAACAGAAGCATTCGAGAATTAGGGAAGTATGAATGAAAGGGAACTGAGAGTCAGATATTTTGAGGAACAGAACTGAACAGATTTTTTCTTTAAAAACAGAAAATTTAATTTCAGTATTTTTCAAAACTCGAGAATCTCTTACTAACAACACAAGCGTTACAGGCCCAATAAATCTGTCTCATTTTTAGTTTTATGGTTATTATCATTACTCAGAACTTTTCATAAAAGTACAAACCATATGGTTTTGTACTCATTTTCAATAGTACATTTTTAATGAACGAACCATTCTGAGATTCCTCCTGTGTACAATAATTTTATTTCAGAAGAAACAGAACGAAGCTTTGATTCATTCTGGTGTAAGCACGAGCGCCGACTACGATATTGCCTTGAACTCCGACAATTCGAGGACAGCTTCCGAAAGGTTGGTCGTTTCTCCATTTCCCAATCATTTTTCTTTTATCGTAGATTTTCATTCAAAAAATGCATAATTCTTTCCTCTACCTCCTCCTCCAATGAATATCAATCTGACAAGGTCAAGAATAGACATCTCTCAGCAAACAGTCAATAGACCTTTTGAAAACAGTGCATTCACACATACAATAAGATGAGGTTGAATATGTTTTCCTCGTGTTTTTTGCGGTTAGTACAACACCGTAGTAGCCGGGCGAGACATGTTGAGAAGCAACAAAAATGTCATCCCATGTCACATATATCATTGGAAACGAGACAAGCGGTTTTCCTTTCTCTTTGTGGTTTTTTTTGTTTTCCGTGTCTATTTCTCATTTTGCAGCTCAATTTGACATTGTGATTCACTTCTCTACACGTTCTTTGTATCAGGTTTTTTCTTTTTGATGGTCGTCTTTTGATTACTTTCCACCTAATCCATTAGCCCAAAGTCCTTGTCCTGTAGGTATAAAAAACGGAGTGACCTCTCCGTTTTTCTGTATTACCTCCGCTGTTATCTCTCATTGCCATCTTCAATTGCGGGTCACTTAGCCTTCAGTTTTTGTCCCGTTCCTCAACATTCACATCTGTATTCATTCAACAGAAAACTTGCAATTTTCTGTTTCAAGCTTCCTATTTCTCCTTTTTTTTCTCAAAATTCTTTTTACGTCCTTCATAATCGAAGATCTATTGTGTTGTCATGATCTAGTTTATGAATAGGTGTTAACAAGACAAGAAGCGTCACTCATTGATAGCATAGTTATCAGTTTGTTGACAATGTCTGGTCAATTGGGGGGGGGGCATAAAACAAAGAATGAGGTTGACCTTACTCCCTTGGCAGGAAAACGGAATTAAGATGATGACTGAATTTTATGAATGCTTCTTCCTCCTATTTTTATTTCTCCTAGATGTTTTTGCCACATTTCAACAATTTTCTCTTCTCTCGCTTTCTCAAATTCTCAATTTCTCATTGAAGAGAAGAGGACAACTCGTTTTTATGAACTTTGTTACAAAGTTCTCCTCGGAAGAAGCTAACTCTTTCTCATTCCTCGATTCTAAAGTGTGAGAAGAGAATCGTCAAACCTGATAAATGTTCAAATCTTTTTGACACCGGGCACCGACGTTTCAACACATTGCAATCATATCTCTTTTGTTTATCAAGTTTTTCTGTTCCACATCTCTTTGGATTCTCTCACCTGGGGATGATTGATATGAAAAAGATCTCTTTTCTGACTTTTTTCCTGAAGGTTTTTGTCGGCTAAGATAATTTATTGGTGTTCGACGACCAGCCTTTCCGCCACCTATTTCAAATGACTTCAGTCACAGGGGGTACTCGTACTCATCATCTCGTTTCTCACTTTTCACATTTATTTTCCGGAGGTTTTCGACCATTTTGTTGGAAAGTACAGTTCTTATTATTTTGCGAAAACAAGTATTCTGTAATGCTTTCATTTTTTCAAAAAGTGAAGTTTATTTCAAAGCTATAAACGTTCAGAAAACTAAATTTATTTGCTTCCGAGATACGAAAATTGGGTAGCACCGGTCACTTACTACTACTAGTAGTACTAGTACAACTCTTATATATTGTCGGTTCAAAAAAACAGGAAGGTGTCAAATTTCGCGCTGACCCTTACCGCCCTCTCAGCTTCACACATCTCACTGGTCAAATCTGTTAGACTAGTCTGAGATTGAGACGCTGGGACATAGGACATTGTAAATAAACAACTCAGAATGGAATGAACCCATATTATGTGTTAGTAGTCGTTTCAGTTTTTGTAATCTACTTTATCATACATGATCAGTTGTCTATTAGTTCTAGTTCCTGTTCCATCGTGTCATCACAATCACTATCAGACTTTCCTATTTGTTTCCTCATGTTCACATTCCCCATGCCATATTTGTTTTTCCTCTTTCGGCATGAAGGTTTCGGTTCTTCTCCAGGAAAAAAGTAAAATTGAGGAGGAGGGCCACTCAATGAGTTAATGATGCATAAACTAATTGTTTTGTTGATTCCATTCAACTATATAATAATTTATTGTCTTTTTTCCAGCTACAAGCCGCATTTGCACGCCACATGCTGTATTTGGAGGAGCATCGAGAAGTCGGCAACTGCACCGAAAAAGCTTTACATCTAGCCGAGCAACACAGACAATACGCTGAAGGAGCGATGGTGAGTGAAAATGAGTGAAAAACGGTCTATCGGACACTTGATCCTTTTCTCTTATAGCCTCCAGCTATTTTTAATATCCGTTTATACCTTGGTGTGTGTGTTTACAACTTGAATTGATAGGTAATCAAAGATCTATACCTCATCTTTTTCACACATTGAGGATCCCTTTTCTCTCGTTCTTCCGCAATTCCCTTTCATTTTTCTCTCACTTTTTACTTATCCTTGACTTTTTGAAGATGAGAAGAATTTCTTTGCGCAGAGCATCAAATCCATTTACCGAAATGACCCGACACAATGACGAAAATCGTTGTGTTTATGTATACTCGAAACTTCTCAAGCGCATCTTTTTATCTGTTTGGAAAAGATCGGCGCACAAAAAAAGGAGAACACAGTCCAAGGACTAGCTGGCTACCAAACAAAAACGATATCCCCAAAAATCAGAACAATCATGTCTTTGCAGGAAGAAGTCGAAGCTTCACGGAATCTCAAAAAAACTGGAGAAGATCTCATCAACTCAAACGAGGCAGAGGTAAACAACACAACTGAATGACACTTTTCGACAAGTTGTTCATTTTTTACAGCTTTCGGGAAGTTTAGAGCCAAAGTGTGAAGAGCTGGAGAGAATGGCGGCAGCGTTGACTTCAGCGCTGGAACGACGAGGAGACTGTCTGAAACGGAGTGCCACAATGCATGAACAAATTGCACAGGTAGCTTGAAAAAGATCAGTTATGTTTATAAAAAACATGATTGCAGGCTAATTCGTGGTGCAGCCGTGGAGCAGACTTGTTGACTTCTGGAATGTCAGATTTCACCAATCCAAGTCCAACTACTTCACTCTCAGCCCTTGATGCATTTATCGAAGAAGGAAACCATTTAAATGTGAGTACCGTTCTGTGTTTGTGTTACTTTGAAATCTGAATAGTATAGCATTCCGGCGTCCAGACTTACAGTATTCCTATTGACCAAACTACACAGTCTATTTTCATATCGGTCATTGATAAAGTGTCAAGTGTTTGTTGGGCGGAGCTCGGATAACTTTTTATATGAGTTTTTTGTTGAGATATTGTTTCCCAAGGGATCATTTTCCAGTTCTGATGTAGTATCTTCTTGTGCTTTCTTTACGAGAAATTAAACACAATAACATGAAATTTCAAGTGTTTTTGTTGCAGTGAACACACACTACTCATGATTTCAAAAATAAAATGTTTTTTCCATGATTTATTATTACAGATTGAGTTCCTGAAAGACACAACTTCCCCAATGAATCAATTATTGCTTTTGACAACTATTGAGACATCAACTCTTCTTAACTTGGTAAGTTCACCATTCATGCCGGTTGAGTTACATTCTAACAATTCCGAAACACTTTTCTCTCCGCTCGACTTAGCCTAAAAATTGGCTTAGTAAGTGATAGTGGTGTGCCTCTGCCAACTGATGATGATCCGGAAGAATCAGTTGAAAAAGAGCAAACAACGGAAGAAGCTTGCCCGGTTCGCTAACCGATTATCCTGTGTCTTTCGATCACATTCCGATTTTTCTCCGGCAAAAATCGAACTCCTCAATTCCCATTCCAACCTTATTCTCTGCTTGTGAACTTTCCGATAAAAAAGTTGGAATTTTCAAGATGTGCTAGAACATTTGAAGTAGCTGAGAAAACGACTATTCTCTGATATATTTACTGCTACTCGATTTCTCAACATTGACTCTGTCATCTCACAAAACGACACAGATAAAAAATCCAACGATTTTCGGTTCGATTCGTGTTAGAAGTCATAAAACTCCGCAATGATATTCGCAGATGTTTTGGTGCGTTTTTGCAGTACTTTCGATATTTCTTTTTATGACCAACCAAGATGCTCCTGTGTCACCAAGTGGCCACTTTCTTCCGTTGAGAAGGGTAACCGACCCCCCATATATAAAGTGAATTAGTACGGAGCACCTTTCTCGTTTTTCTTCTCTATATCTCATTCCAGAAATCCTAACGATTTCCTGCAATTTATTCCATAATATCGGAACCACATCTTTCAACATGACGCCTTTTGTTCACTCTCCATTTAACCTCATTTTCTCAAATTCATTACTCTTTGTACTTGACCGACAACCCCGGCGATATATTTCTGAGAGTGTGTTCACTTCAAAAATAGCGCTCCGAATAATTCAGTGTGAGAGTAATTTCAACTGTGAAAAGCTTGAGTCGCAAGTCATAAACCATGTTGGCGTCGGTTCTAGCTGCCGACAAAACACACTGTCAAATGCGGTTATGCTAATTCAATCAAATTCTCCGAATAGAAACAAAACACTACGCGATCGTTGCTGTTGCAAGATAATATATGCTTACATATACTTTGTTTTTGTTTTGTAACTTTTGAATAAGTTTATGATCACCAAATCTGTTCAGATTGCTGAAACGTTAGTATCAGAAATCATAGTTTTAATGCAATAATTACATTAAGACTCAAACTAGAGTTTTTCGAAACGATATCAACTTTCTGTTTGCTTATCACCTTTAGGTATACATTACTTTGCAATATAATCTAGGGGAACGGTGCACTCCACAAAATCAAATAATTACTCAAGAGATTGATTACCGATGAGTTTGTTTTATTGGAACAAAAGTGTCAAGTGATCCAGTTCAAAACTCAAAACTAGATCAACCCGATCCCCATAATGATTCTCCTCATTGAACGATGAATAAGGAAATCACTTGAGTGTCGGACCTGGTATGATCGAAGTTCGATCATGCATGTAAATGAGACGAAGAAAAAGAAATGTTCGCGTTCAAAACGAAATCATCTTCTTTTCTCACTTACATCGTGTACAGCGATCTTATTGTTGTTTCGCAAAAAGTTGCGATCTGGGAATTGAGAATAACTTCTATCTTTCTCCGATTTGAATAGAATACTTCTCGGAAGATCTCCCCGTTAGGACATGATAGTGTAACCGGAAATGATGCGTGAGATTATGATTATAGAAAATTATGGAAGAATAGAAAACTTATTCAACTATATATGGAATCGTTATGTAAGAATAGAAAGTAATCACATTCAACAAAAAATCTTCCAGATCGAGGAGCGCATTGGCGATATCCGAAGAATGTCCCTGGCCAAACGTGATCAACTCACAAAGCTTCACTTACAAAAACCACCGCCAGTCCAAGTTGTCACTCCGGAGAAAAAGAGCAAGAAAAATAGCAGCAAGCCCGAGGTGAGAATACTTCATCATACAGGGAGAAATGCCGCCGTACATGACAAATAGGAGGACCTCCCTCATGATTCATTAGCGCTGTCGCCTGTCACGTTTTTAGGTACCACAAGCAAATGCTTTACAGATATTGAAGACCTTATATTGTGAAAAGCAATGTCCTTCTTATTGAAGGGTTCCAGAAAAGTAGTTTAACCTAAGGGAATCGTTCTTGTTTATCAGAAACTCAGTGGTTGAAAAATTTACCAGTAACATAATTAAGTCCCCATAGTTTTCTGTTTTGAAAAACAGCGGAAGCCTTGCCAATTAGTTTTCTAGAGTATCTCTGAAAACATTATGTTTTTCATTCTTATTAATTCTGTATCTACAATATACTCTTTCTCCTCATTGCCGATTTGAATAAGAAAACTGAATTGGACAACAATGACGTCACTAGAAAGGTGGAAACAGCTGGTTGGTTCTGAAGGTCGCACAACGGGACACCGTTATCCGGTATGAGAAAGTTGCTTCAAAGGATTGCTTTTCACTTTGCTTCTCATTTAGTTTCCTCATTTTTCTTCGTCTTCTTAAAATTCTGGTTGGTCATAACTTTTTTGTTCTTCGCCTACCGCAAATGCCACCCCAACCACTTTACCCCCGGGGGGCAAAAATAGGGCACTCACGTTACACTATATATATATTTTTATTTATTTCCAAGTTCCCACGGTCTAGGCTAAGATCAAGGTTGGAGCATTGAGCCCAGGAGTCATCTGCGGTGAAACGGAGAGAGGGCATATTATCTTCCATTATTTGAACAAATTACACACGCGAGAAGAAGCTCAGCGCTACAATCGGAAACTCGTCAGGGTGGGCACTGTGCAACACAAAAGTCTCACTCGTTTCATGATATGCTCCGTTGTTCTCACGCGAACACTCGAAAAACACTCATCCTCTCGTCCCCCGATAGGAGGAACCCCCTTACCCCAATATTCTAATGGCTTTGATGATACTGGTCTCTCCACGGCTTCATCACCTTTTTGTTAGCTTTCTTTCTCCTGTTCTTGCCTCTGGTCAACAAGTTTCCCTTACTTTTTTGGAAACTGTACATATTGAATTCCAATCTCTTTGTCGTCAACATGTTTCCTTTTCTATTAATTTTTTCGTTGTTCGGTAAAATTATACTTCCGTTCGTAGGATACTGTATGTTTACAGTTCTGACCATAGATCAAATCCAGACAGCTTTAAAAACATTTTCAAAGTTTATTTCTGTCTCAAACAACCCTACACCTTAGAAGATTATTTAGATTAAAACAATACAATTTCTTTGAGAGCCTCAGCACAACTTTCAATTCTCTCCGCCCATTCTTTTCTCCTTTCTCAAGGGAAAAGTGTTATGATTGTCTTCATCGCTTCATTTTATTTGCACTTTTATTTTCTGCTTCAAAAACGATTCGCGATGACCCGTACCCTGTCACCAGTTACAATGTGCCAAGAGGTGCAGTAGCCTATAGTTATTTGGAGAATGGACACAAAACATGTGGAAGCACTTTTGACCAATCTGCGACAAAAAGTCGGGTCGGTTAAAAATTTGCGTAGGAGAGTAGGATGGATTGGTTGGGCCGAAGGGGTCATCTGTTTTCCTCCCACTTCTTTTAATTCTCATTCCATCTGCATTCAATTTGTTATCACAGGTTTGAATATTTTTGAATATTTCTATTTTCTTCCCCCACACTTGTGATCTACGTATTGAGAATCCAAGAATTCGTTTCGAAACCCCCAATTTCATATTAATAATAGAGTAAGTGATAATCAATATGGTAACTGGGCACATGTTATGCATAAATTGTAGTTGTATGTCATATGAATCTGAGAAGAGCCTAGTAAAGAGAAGCGAATACACCAATACCCAACCACCACTCATTTTGTTATTTTTGCTGTTCCCTGTTTTCCGTTTCTCTATTCACAGTATAAAAAGAGAAGGGCAGAAGCTGCGCTTCATTTTTTCACCGCCAAATTAAAGCAGATCACTCGCGTTAATTCCTCTTTCTGTTCTCTTCTTCCGACCGCTTCGTTTCATTTTTTTAGATTGTTTTTATTTCTGTGCTTTTGCTGGCGTTTCGTATCTTTTTGGGGAATGAAAAATTGCCAACACTCTTCCTCTTCTTCCTTCTTTTCTTTCAAAAATCTAAAGCAAAGTGGAATAATGGAAGAGAAGAGGAAACGAAGCATTTGCCCCTTCCCTTTTTTAAGGTGACTGCTCCATAATTATACGGCGCCGCTCTTTTTTTATGGCCGACAATAGAGGGTTCATTTAGTGTCAATCTGTCTCAAGATGAATTCTGTTGGTCTTTGCCGTTCAATCTCTGTGCGCAAAAAGGTTTACTAGAAATGACTCCTTTTGGATAAATTGAACGGAACGCGGTTTACTGCTGCCAGATGAGTTATATAAACATATCGAATGTCGATTCCTTTCTCGGCCCATCGTATCGAATCATCATCAACCGTACGGTCAACCGTTCAACGGGCCTTTACCTTTTACCTAATCTGTCATTCAAACCATAACACACATACACACACTCACCCTCTCTTCCTCCCTTTATGGCGGAGGATATACGAAAACACCTCGAACGGTCTGGCCTCACCTCTTCCCGCCAAACTATGGATATGGTGTGTGTGTCTGCGTCTCTTTGCCTCCCATTATCTCTCCGCCTCCTTGCGCGCGTTCGGTCGTATTGCGTCGTCTCCTCCTCTCCTCTGCTCCGCCCTTCTCACACCATTCTCCATTTTTGCGGTCTGTCAACGAACCCGTGTCTCATTTTTCCTCTTTAATTTTTACGTTTGGCCTTAGAATTGGTGTCTCTTCCTTGAATAATTTCCTCTAACTAACAGCCACTCTGGATCAACCAAGTACATTCATGAAGCGATCACTCCCGAGATTTTTGTCGTTCCGGCGCTCAAAGCGCAGACTCATCACGTCGGTCTCCGCACCACTTATTGTGATGAATTACGATGAACATCAGTACGAGGTGAGTTTTTTTAGTTTGTAATAAATCGTATATCTGAAAAACAGGGGTGGACTTGGGGGTGGGTGAAAAGGACTAAACGCTAAAACCGCACCTTCCGTGAAATTGAGTTTAGATTTCTTTGAAGAAAACCTTCACTGTTGCGAAAAAACGAATTTTGATACATTCCTTCTAATCATGTTTCTTTGCTCTCTTCCGGTTCTGTCTTTTCCGAGTCAAAATTTCAAATTGTATGCAACATGAAAAGCCTCTTTAATCATCTCAGCGAGGTTAATCCAATTTCTCATTAGTTTTTTTGTTGACGACCTCCCTGTTTACTCTTTATCAAAATTTGCTCCTCTTCTCTTGACATTTTTTGTTGCGCAGAGGAGCAAAATGAAGGTTTAATTTGCGGCGGCACAAACAGTATTGCAAAACGAAGAACTAGTTCATTTACTGATACCTGTCATTGAGTCCAAGTATCAGTTCATCATTATAGTTCCATTTCATATGAGTTGGGACAAAACAGATAACAAAGTGCATACACATATCTATAACACAAAGGAAAAGTACCGCCGATAGTATAGCTAATTCTGTTAGTTTGCCTAGAATAGTGTACGATAAGGGGGGGCTTGTTTGGCTGTGTTTGGAAGGAACACCCAGCTGATGATGGGCATTCAATATGAATTCCCTATTGGTCAACTTTTGAACTAGCAGTCATAGGTAGCACCATCGATTCTCTATTTTTCTTTGTTTCTGTTCAGAACCATGTTGCTTGGAAGATTTGCTCTTTGTCACTTATTGTTGTTTATTTGCTTTGCATTTGCCACGATACATTCATTAACACCCTGTTTTGGCATAATCAAACAGTGTAATCTATTAGTTAGGAAGGGCAGAGTTGACTAGGAGAAAACTGATTTTATCACTCCCGTTGATAGTGACTGATGGAGAAGAAGAAATTAGATGATGAGGGATATCACTTGATGATATTGAAAACAGTAATAAAAAATTCTTGTCGGAGATGGCGAAAAACCACCAAGAGAAGATAATAAACGCAAACAGTAAAGTAAAGATAATTGACCCTTGGTCGAATTGTTTCTCTTGCGTGTTTCCTCCGGTGGTGCCAACGATTTGCGTAGCTCATCTCGAGTACCACATACACACGTACGTACAATATGTGACAAGCACTGAGCAACCACTCAGCTAGCCCATCCCTTTCCCAATTTCTTCCAGTGCCCATGAAACATTCAGACCAAGTTATGAAAATGAGGGGAGAAATGATAGAAAGGTGATTATTCGACGGAAGATAGGCAAAGTATCCATACGGTTGGCGCCTTTCGCAAATGGCCCGAAACGTTTTCATTTCCCATTGTTGAACCACTTTCATTTTCGCGCTTTTGATAGGCTATCGTTTCATTTCCTTCCTTTTTGACAGGGCGCAGTTGTAAACGTTTCGAACCGACTTTAGGTAACAGGCGGCTATAAAAACATTTCTTGTACTAAGATGGACTAGCCGACACCCGCCTTTCGAAAGGCTTCCAAAAAGACAATCCAACTTGGGGTAGACATGAATCAGTGTGAAAAGGAGAGGGTACTGAACACGTTTTGTTTGAAATATGATGGACGATGAAGTCGTTCTTCGGTTGTGGCAAACGATAAAAATCTGTCCACAAACAACTGAGGCTGTTTGTTTTAGTACGCAAAAACTTGGAAACTTCAAAACGTCTTTTTTGTAGTTATTGCCATTGGAGTCGGAATAAAAAATGGCGTTTTGGTATTCTTTGCCTTGAAACCGACCACCATCTTAAGAAACCAACTCTGACTAATTGCGGGTTGTCGTTTTGGGAGGGGGATCTTGAAGTGGCGCATCAGTGTCAAGATGAAGAAATTTATAGGTGCACACGCACAAGCCCATCCAAATGCTGCCGTATGCGCCTTGTTAATTACACCGACATCCGAATATGTCCTTTCGTTTTCAAGGTCCTCTTTCGCTTTCCTTCTTAGGTTATCCTTGTGCGTGATGACTTGCAGAGCAGAAATAAAACAAGAGGGAAAAGAATAGTCACTAGTAGCAGATTTGGGTGTTTCGCTAATTGTTTGCGTTTAGAATTGGTGATGCTTTTTTTGCGAAAAACGGCAAAGTTTGAACAGTTATTCTTCTCTTGTTCATCACCATTTCTTTCTTCTCTAACTTACTTCATCGTCTTCCTTAACCTATGTCTCTTCCTGTAATTCAGAAGAAATATGGATTTTGGGGTTCATTATTTTCCAAATATTGCTTTCTGTGGACACTTGTCAAGAAGCGGAGAGATAAGGAAGGCGTGAAGATTCAGCAGAAGGTACCAGTTGCTGTCGGACACCCGTCTCTGCTTTTCCTTTTTCGCGCGTTCAATCTCAACGCCCAATCAAATAATTGTTGTCAAACAACGCATGACAGATCAATTTAGAGATAACGTTATGAGGGCAGAAGGGGGCCCCAAAATTGCAAACATTGTGTACTATTGTTGCACTCACCATAATGACCGGAGCATCCTTTGCCGGCTGCTCGAAATGTGTTAAAAAGACCCATGGGACGCGTAAGGCGCACTTCATTTTCACGATTATTAGCCATCATTTGTAGGAAGAAATCCCGGGGTGGTTTTGAAGAAAGCTGGAGGATGCGCTGTTTGAAAATGAATCATGAGGGAGACAGGCGAAGAAAAACTTGTGGATATTTGCAGTTTCACTAATTCCTACTCAGGTTTTTCAGAATGACGGAAAAGATGTTCCAAGCTGCTCAGGAGAGTCGACACCAGCCGGAGCACTCAGTCCAAGACGTGAAACCAGAGAAGTGACAAATGCATACGATGAAATGGTATAAAACGAAATTAGCCAACTCAAAAAAACAATCAATATTCCAGATTGCCACTGAGATCAGTTACGTTGCCGATTTGAAGGAGATCATCATGCATTATTTGGAGCCGTTCGAGGCCGTTGAAAATCAGAACAGTCTGCCGGAAGCACTCCGCGGAAAGCCAGATTGTCTCTTTGGAAACGTTCGTGAACTCTACAAATTCCATCATCGAACTGTCTTGGAAGATTTGGTCGCCGCTCGTTCCACTGCTGAAATGTGTCGTGTTCTCATGCAACATCGCAACCAGTGAGTTTATTTCAAATTAAAATCTGTTCAAATCAAAACCTTTCCTAGGATCTACCTCACCTACCGTACCTACTGTCAAATTCATGGATCCAACCAAAAAGTGCGAGACTCTGTCAAGAATCATCCATTCTTTAAAGACTGTCAACGCAAAGCCAATCATAACATGGACATGAGCTCTTATCTTCTGAAACCCATCCAACGCATCATGAAGTATCAGTTGCTTCTTGGTAACATTATGGATGATTGCCCATCAGATGTCAGAGATGAGGTTGCCATGACTCGTGACAGTATGGTAGAGCTTCTCAATCAAATTGATGCCTCCATGCAACAACTCCATATTTCCGGCTACAATGGAGACTTGAAATCTCTCGGATTGCTCCGTCTACAAACTGAATGTGATGTGTTCACATACAACAGAAAGAAGAAGGCCAAGTTATCACGTGCCCAGAAGAGATTCCTCTTCTTCTTCGATGGAGCCGTCATGTTCTGTAAGAAGCGTGTCAGCAATCCAGCATCCACAATGAACGCCGAGCCAGAGTACTTTGAGCACAAGTTCTGTATTCCGGTGAGTTACCTTAATTTGTGTCTTTTCATTTATTGAAATTCCCTATTTTCAGATCATCTCTCTCGGATACGACGCGTCTTCTCGTACTGGTGCCACTCGATTCGAAGTTTGGGACGAGGCTAAAACTGACGCCTATGTCATCGAGACCGTCGACCAGTCTGCTCGTACCAAATGGATTCAACGTCTCGGAAAGAGCGAGTCATCGCAAGATACCTGGCTGGAGAACAACAGACAAAGGCCAAAGAGCTGGGCCAGCAC
Organism: Caenorhabditis latens; assembly: GCA_002259235.3. Classification (NCBI taxonomy): domain Eukaryota; kingdom Metazoa; phylum Nematoda; class Chromadorea; order Rhabditida; family Rhabditidae; genus Caenorhabditis; species Caenorhabditis latens. Next base: position 11,894,214 of record CM056097.1, on the reverse strand, counting down.
TGTGTCGAACGATAGCTCTTGCTCATCGAGCACCCGTGAATCGGACAGCACTGATAGTACCATGGACACTAATGGAAACACACAAACTACACAAGTTGATGTGCCATACTCGCCGACATTAGACGGCTCCTTGGATCTGACTGTTAGTTTAGATACTATATCTGAGATTTTCAACAAGCAATTCTTATTTCAGATGGATACCACGCCGTTAAGAGCTGCTGAAATCAGCAACGAGGTGGAACTTGTCGACAGCTGCTAGAATCTTATGATTAAATCTCATCAAGCGGAAATCAATCGATACTCGTCAAAGTTAAAAACTGTTAATTATTTGTATTAAAGGCTTGTAAATTGTCTTCCCCTAACCTCTCTGTGTCAACTCTACGCCCCGATTATTCTCACACATTTATATATCTGATATATTCATTGAACCAGTTCAACTTCTTCTAACCCCAGTTTCATTACACCCTCTCCCATGGTTTGCGGGTTTCTGACCACCATTACTAATTAGAATTCTTTCTTCATGTAAATCAAAGACCCCCGATTCATTGTCAAATTCCATAGAGTTCCAAGATGCTCTGTATAGATATTATTATCTTTAATCCTTTCCCAAAATTCTTATTTCCCCCGGTTATCAGCCGGTTTGTGAATTTGTACGTGTTCTTTCCCCGTAGTTCCCCCGCCAGCTCCATTCATGAGTATTTACTTTCTTTCTAACAACTTTTGTGAATGTGAAATTCCTGTGCTCAGCTCTTCCAATAAAATATTTTTTAGGATTGAACACAATGAACACCTAAATCAAAAACAATGAGAAAAAAAAGACAGAAATTCTTGTTCAGTGATTTATTATAACTTTGAAGTAGAAGAATCTCTCTAAAAAGACAAATTGAAAATGAAAATTCAAGCAACCCCTAGCTTTGTTTCGGCTGCCTTTGTCGGTCGGCAGTTTTGATGCAGCCAATGGCGGTTGTTGTCTCTTGTATAATCCAACAATCGTTAAGCCTTTTGCTCTACCAAACTGAGCCAAAAATTAAAACATGATCAGTACCAAACATTTTATTTTACATGCAAAGTTTGCAAAACGTGAATTCATAATATTCATCGCTTTTATGTTTTTTATAATTAAAAAACAGATTACAAAGATTTTTTTACTTCTTGATGAAATCGGTCCTCCAACAAAAACTTTGGCAATATTTCTAATTTCCACGAATCCATAAAAACAACTTTTTTTGTTATAGCCCAGGCGAAATACTCTTTGATAATTTTTTCTAGGACTTAACTCCTATATAATAGGGATTTGTGTATGTACCAATCTGCTCAATTGTATATGCCAAACCATCGTATCTATATGCTGTCCGATAATAAGAAATTCGGATTAGCGAAGTGCGGAGTATAATCCTCTCGGCTTTGATTGCCATATGTTACAGATTTTCTTATTCGATTCTTTTCTAAAGCTTTCTATCGTTCAGTTTCATCCATTTTATCAGAGTAGATTGTTCTGATGAACTACTCTGAGCACTGTTGTGACGTATTTGTTTTATTATGAAGTAGTGAAACAGAATCCTGTATATAAACAAAAATGTATATTGAGGACGTCATTGCAGCTGTGAATTCCAAATCATGCAGGTGAAGTTCTGATTAAAGACTCTAGTTGTTTGCGCATACTGTTGTTTGAAATTTTTAGCTGAACTGGACAATATGCCTTATATTATTATTGTAGTCAGTCACAGTAAGTATGGAATGAGTACTCATATCAAATAATGCGATTCTATAATCGTTTGTTTTATTAGTGTAACTCAGTTTCAGAAGAGAATACATATAATTCACGTTTATTGGGTCTCATCATTTTCACTAACTGTCTGTTTTTCAAGAGCATTGAACATAAGGTTTCATGCAGCACGTCACGGCTAGTATATATTTTTCACAAGGTTTTGTTGTATAAACTTTCAATATTACGGCATTTGTTTTGGTTTGCCTAGTCTGCAAATCTGTTAAATACAGTATTTAAAAAATTTAACACTCTTTCAATCTTTATGGAACTGACCATCTTCGAGATTGCATAAGTTTCCTGGACGATGTTAGCTGGCTTTCTTTCTTAGTTCATTGAAAAACCGTTAAGAAAGGATTTAATTCCAAAAACATGTATTACTCAAAAATTACTTAAAGTTTCAATTCTTCATAATCTTTACAAAATTCCTCTTTCAAATACCTCATAAAAATGCTCATATTCCAAGGCGTTTAGAATAACAATTATGTGTTGTGCTTGGTGCGGCTTGTGACGTTCGCAATTTTTAATAATGGAACTCTATAATCTCCTAGGTTCACTGGTTTTACATTCATCTAATTTTTTTTGACCAAGAACCCTCTTGAGAGTTGAGAGTTGTTGAGTATTTTTGCAAATACACTTTTTTGGAAATCAGACTGTTTAATAAAGAAAGCTTTCATTGTTTTCAGGCAGTTAGCAATGCAGCATTATCAAAACTACCAAACACAAAGTTTTTCAACATATGAACAGGTTGAATTTTTCAATGTCATCCAGCCGCACTTAATTCGAATATGTATATCTGTCACAATTTTCTTCCGGTTTGATGAATTAGCTTTATTGAATATAACACTTCTCATGTTTCAAATTAAAAATCATGTGCCAAACATGCTGTTAAAATCTAACCAAATCTTCCATTTCCAAAGTATCTTAAGAAACAAAACAAGATGGGCAGCCTCGTTAGTGCCCTCATCAAAAGAAGATGTTGCGCTCAAAGACAATACTTTGAATGAAGAGTACTTCACTGAGTGCTTTGTAGTTTTAAATGATCAATGTTCGTATATAGTACTCACGAGAGTTATATAGTTAAACTTTAGATGGCTCTAGTATGATTTGACTTCTCGAAAACATAGATTTGTATAGGAAATTGAATGTTGTCTGCGTTTTTCAATTAATTTTGGCAGGAAGCTTTGATACTTATGATAGTCTGGAAACTATGAACCGCCCAATTGGAACGGTTGCTTTCAGGTATGCTCTATAAAGCTTCAATTTTATTTTATTGAAGTTGAGTGCTAGTTTTTAGTACCATGAGGTCTGCTTCAAGTACTCCTTTGGTCATGTTTTGATATCACACGTAGATGATATGAAAAATAGGTGTTGAATAAATATTCAAACCCACCTGTTCAGGCTCCACCAAACACTATTCTTGTTGCAAGTGGCTATTTCCAGTACAGCTGGCTAGGCAATTCGTGTTTTGTCTTCAATAAAAAATACACTTAATACCAAAACTCCATTATGTCTTTCTTCTTTTTTCCCACCAATGTTCTCGTCTAGCAGCTTTCTCCTCCCGTCGCTCGGAATAGTCGTCTCTCTTCCGCTCTGTTTCTCCTCCCTCCCAGTTGCCACCTCCCTTCTCTCTTTTCTTGCGCCCTTCTTGTTCGTACGGCCTTCACCCTCTTTTCCCCCATTGCCTCCATTACACCACAAAAATGTTTCACTGCACTACTACTTCCCCTTCAATCCGGTAGCAGTCGCTTTCCTGATAGTATCAGTTCAAGGACAGAAAGCAAATTGTCGATTCACTATATCTTCTTCATAGTTTCTCTTCTGATGGTCTAATTATCAAATTATAATGGGCGAATGAATAAGGCAACGGAATACCATATTTGAATAATAGTAGACAATAGAGTAGGCCATAATTTGTATTCCGAACAAAGAAAGCATTCGATTTCCTACACCCGACCCCCCATGATTGTCTCACGTGTGTTACTTTCGTTATTCCGCCCTCCTGGGGTGTTTTCACTTTCCGACAGCTCATGTGATCTTTTTGGTGTATACACTACCCATGGTCACACATCGCCCTCCCCTCCTCTCCTTTTCCTTTCCATCCAGAATAACGATGCATCCGTCCTACGCCCTTATAGTGTAACGATTCCAGGTAATATTCATCACTCTGCAAACCACACGTTCTCAACAGAATTGTAATAGTGTTTGAAGCGATGGCTGACCATCCATCAATGAAAAGAAGGTCTAGCGAACAAGGCATGTTATTTCATCATTGTCTAGAAATTCTCATTATCCAATTGTTTGCAGACATGGAAGATCAAATACAAAAATATATCATTGCTAAGAAAAAAGCAAGAACTGAAGACTTGAATATGCGGGGAGCTTTAAGTCAGGGCAGATTTGGACCAAGTCCAAGTGCACCCAATCGAAATATGAAAGATGCATTTGTTTTGAGAATCAATCCACTTCATCTCGATTTGCCTACTTCGCATCTGCCAACTGCGCACTTCGATCACAATGAGTTGAACTCCCGATTGAATAGACACACTAGTCGGGAGGAGATGACTTTGTCTGAAGAGTTCGGTGGAAGGGCCCCATTTTTCCTTCAGAATATGTCTTATGTTGATGATGATGACAACGAGCCGCGCAAACTTTTCACTTTGTATGATATTAAGAATGATGATACTTCGAAAAGTGCTCTGGATGTGAGTATAAGTGGCCAAATCATCGTTTCCTATGTTATTTGAAGTGTGCTCAACTATACGATTTCAGGCCAAACGTCGTCTCAGATACACCAACGTCAATCACCTAATCTGCCCGCAAGAGAAGATGTTTTTGACGACAGCATGTGACTACTTTCAAGCCATTTATGATGAGTTGATAGAATATGTGGAAGCTATAGGGGAGATGGTTAGTTGACAACATACACCTCTTGAACTCTCCGACCTTGTTATTCTAGCGAAATAAGCAAATAATTGTCGATCACTCCTACTACAAGTTGTATATGCACACTTTGAAAATGTTCTACTACACTGACAAGGGGTGGCGCTTTGTTGTTGAATTTGATGAGTTCTTTAGCGGATATATGCGGAAGTACAAGGAGCCAATTGTGAACCAAATGACTCAAAATTGGAACAACGGTGGGTGGGGATACGGAACGGATATAAAATATGTTGCATTGGTTGGGACTTAATTTTCAAGAATAATGTTTTGTTTTCAGCCAAGAAGGCAGCAAGGGAAGCAGCCAAGCAACTAGCTCTCAAGAGAGCTGCTTTGGAGGTTCAAGCTGATGAAGTTTGAATGTATTATTTCTGATTATTCTGCGTTTTGACAACGATTAATATTGCTTTTCTTACTGCATGCATGTTTGGATAATGAGCTTCATATAATAAAACTCTTTTATTTTTACTAGAGATCAAAGAAAAATACCAAAACAGAAACATAACACTGAAAACAAAAATAAAACGCGTATGGTGGGAATACGCTTAAAATTAGGAGGAGCCTTTTCCCTCTTCTGGGAAGAACTTTCCAGCTTGATACTGTAACAACATAGTGGATTCAAAACTGGCATTCGGAAGATGTTCGTATGGCATGTATCCAACAATTATGTTTGCGATAGTGTATCCACAGTTGGCCAGGAAATACTTGTACATGTTTACGTAGTGTTGGGCTTGAGAATGGTCAGACTGAAAACAGAGCAAGTGAATATTATTTTGAATGCATGGTTGCAGAAAATGTTTTTGAGAATATTTTTAAGATAAAATTTCTACTGAAAATCAGAAAAGTCATTTTATTGTTTTCAACTCACTTTTTTAACCTTAAAAAATCTGAGAGTCGAATAAATACATAATCAAAAAATAATTTTAGATTCAATTTTGTAGTGTTTTTTAAAACTAACTAATAATTGCAAATTTTAAGAAAAGTTTAGGACACATTTTTTATCGAGGCACTCAAAAAATAGCAAAGTTATCTGAGCTGATGTTTCCCAGAAAAACAGTTATACAGCGAGTAAGTTATGTGATTTAATTAGGTATGCCCATGAGTTAATACTAAAGCTTATAAAAGTATTACTGTATGTTGTATTGAATTGTAATTTATAAACGCATAATTTCTGAATACAACTTTTTACATCTCTTGCTCCACGGACAGAAATTGGCCGCAAATGTGGTGACTATTTAGTAGCCTTATTACTATGATGAAAAAGTGAGTTAGCTAAATTAAGATCACAATTTATTGGAACAATCTTTCAAATATTACAAATTTAGTTACCAGCCTAACAGTATTCAACAAATGTGGTTCTTCAATTCCTTGAAAAACGTTTCCATTCTGTACTGTCATTTAATTTCATGTTTTTGGTGGAACCCCTTCTAATTCTTAGAATATCTAGATTTTGTAGTTATTTACTTCATACGAGCTAAATGGGCTTTCAATTCATGTTTCTCCAGACTCACATTTTTCCAATGATTCAACTTTTGAATAATATATTTCTCTGCGGCATCTATAATTTGTTCTTTTGACTTGGTCGGAATCTTGGAGGGTGAATAAACCTCTTCCGTCATTTCACGAAGCTGTCCAAGTAATCTCGTGTTAGCTGAAAACATTCTTCTTATGTTAGAGCTATTCAACAACCAATACTACCTATATATTCGAGACTACAGTTCTTAATGATGTGAGCTTCTAAAATGCTTTGGTTTTCTTTGTACTTCTGATAAACACGTTCATCTTTGCTCCCTGGTTCGAAATCAGCGGACTTCCGAGATAAAATTTGGAAAAGCAATTTGAGTTCTGCTTCAGTCATTGGCAACTCCTCTAACTGGTTTTCAGACTTCTTCTTTTCTCCTTTCTCCACATCTTTTTCAACCTTCTTTTCTACTTTTTCTTCGACTTCTGGTGGATTTTTTCCTTTTTTCGCTACTGAAGCGGCCTTTTTATGCGTCAGAACATTGACAGCTTCAGCTGCTAGATGACACTGACGAATACGCTCCTCTTTGTCTTCAATGAGTTTTCTTTCAAAGTCTAACGCATCTGCTGCCTTTTTGGCAGCTTTTTTCATCCGTTTCTTCATTCCCTTTGACAAGTTTTCGTTGTTTTTCCATTCCTTTGATGCTTGCTGTTGAACCTCATTTGCAGACTGTTTCAGCTTCGATTCCAATTTCAAAAGATTCATTTTAGTTATGATATTTTTCACATCATCCGTGCTCTCGGCATCCATCTTCTCAACATTGTTCAAAGCTTCTCTCACTTGAGCCGCTGCTTTTGCAATGTTTTCTGACAAGGCGCTGTTGAAAGCAACTCCAGTAACTGATAAGTCTTCGGACGAGCAGGGTTCTTCTTCTGCCTCCACGTGGTGCACAATGTGTCGAAGATACTGTAGTTGCGTTGTAGGAGTGGGATCACCAGTACTGCAATTAGAAGATTGCTAATGAAAACGGTTTGACGAAATCGTCTCACCTCGGCAAAGGAATGTCATGAACGCTGACTGTGGTAGTAACCGCTGCCGTACCAACGTAATTTGGTTGTTCATTTCTTGCAATTCTTTCTTCAGCCTCAGTGATCATTTTTCGAATTGCCAATTGCTCTTCATACTGAAATCGAGACTATATATAATTAAAAAATAAGTTTGCATACGTTTTGAACAAGAACTTCTGGAAGGTCAACCCGTTCATAAATAATTGGTTGTTCACAATGAAGATCTTCCATGGGTGACTGTGATCCTGATTCCATTCCAGTCGAACCGTTAGTGCTTTCTGCTCCAAGTTCAACTCTGAAACCTTTCTTCTGTTGAATTATCAGTCCCCCGTACATATAGCTCTTAACCCTCTACTCACACAGAACTCGATGACTCAACATCGGTAGCCTTCACATGTTCCTTCTCAGGTTCTTTCTGTTCAGCTGCCGCCCTCTCCAACATTTTCGGGTACAGCACCAATTTCTCGTAATCGTGGAGGGCATCTTTGTTATCGGTCTTTAGCATCAGGAAGAGAATGCGGCTATGTTCTTTTTTTACGTTCTTGTAGGTCTTCCACCCTTTGAGAACAGTCTCCAGGTAAAAAACATGTTTTTCGATTTCTTCTTCACATTGTTCTAAAATGAGATACTTATCGAGTGACCAGTAGATTATTTGAAATGAAAAATTACCTTGCAGAAATCGATCATTGAGGCTCTCCATTCTTGTAATGAGATCCTGTGGAACTTCCATCTTAATTCTGACTGTCATGGTTGCCTGCAATAACCGTACTACAGAAGAAACAAAGGAAAAGCACTGTAAGAAACGGAGATTAAGAAAATGGAAGGAAAATGAATGAGGCATCAAAAGCGGACTTAAAAGGGTGCACAAAAAGTAGAAATATTGAGACTCAGCGAGATGAAGAAAATTGGAGAGGAAGGAGTCACAACACTATTTTCTTCAAAATACGGCGTCGTTACATATGGCCCAAAAGCAAGGGCGCTACTAGAGACCACATCAATATAAGAGAGGATGCACAAAGAGTATGTGTATGCTTTTGCTTGAAGCAAGTGAGCACGACGAGCCGTTGAGCTGACGACCCTATTTCGAATGCGTCTTCAAGAAAAGACGCAGAACACTGAGGTGCTGTGCGTGTGCAGGAGCAAAGAAAGCTCTCAATGTCATTTGAAATGAGATTCGAGAGTGAAAAAGTAAGAAAAGCAAGTGGATGTGAAAAATAAAAGCTAGAATCTGTGATCGAGAAAGTTTTTATGAGGGGCCTTGGCGGTGGGAGATTGGATAATGAATTTTTCCAACTCTGCGCAAAATTTCTTACGAATCATGTGTTAAGAGAATCGATAATTTTGTTTTGAGCACAACTTGTTACTCAAGTAGGCATCAACACCACATGTTTTCAGGAGACAGAGACGTAATGACTACTTGTAAAAAACCGACAATTTTTACAGAGATTAAAGCAGAAAGAGCAGCAATCGATGAACGAAACTAGGTTTGTCACAAGAAAACAATCTCAAACCTCACACACACGCTCACACTGAAAAGCTGGAGAGATGATTATTGTTATTGCAAATGGCAAACACATTTTCCATTTGTTCATTGGGTTTGGTTTTGAGATTCTCGAATTTCTCGCATTTCTAAACAGTCGTCCACACCGAATCAATCCAATTCAAAGTAAAACACATAGGGTAAGTCGGAAACAAGTTTCAAAATTTTCTTTTCGGAATCATAATGCGTGTCAAATGTATTTCAAGAATCAGAGGTATTCGGAGAATAACCGATGAAGAATAGAATAAGATGAACGAATTTTTCAATATATTTCTTACACACATTATAATCGGGAAACCTATCCGACCTTGCGCAATATGAGCAGGTGTTTCTCAAAAGCTCCAATTATTTCTTTCTTTTAGGCGGAAAGGACGTAAGAAGGCAGATGGGGAAAGAGTCGTTAGCCATCTGCACGTCCCGACTTCGATTTTACGAAGGAAGACGATCCGTCAAACTAACTACCGTTTAGTAGCCTTCTCCATTTACGGAAAAGGTCGATCTGAAGAGGAAAACGAACGAACAAAGGGGAATTAAGAAAACGACAAATTTTATGAACATGTCAGCAGAAATTAGAAAACAAAGCAACACTATGTGGAAACAACTGGGCATTCAATTAGAGTTTGAAAACTGGGAATGGTAAAGGGTAAGAAAGAAAAAAACATTAGATAGAAGAGAAAAAGGGTGAATGGTGAAGTGAGAAAAAAGTTACAATACAAACGAAGACGATGGAAACAGTCCGTTTGTTCTTCTCAGAGGTTATGGTTTGATGTTGAAGTAGAGTTGGGCAAGAATACATCTTGAACCACGTGGTTTTATCTGAAAGGAACACTTTATTCATACGCAAATATTCCCATCACTAATGGTTCAAAAGTATATTAGGTACGTGCATGCTTATATCAAATTTGAAAATTACTGCAGTTGTTATACAAACCATGCATTCTATTGAAACCCTCTAGCTTCAGAAAATTGATTACCTAGGATTTGGCCTCCGAGCGTGATCGTCTTCTTCGACATTCTCCACATCTTCATCATCTTCAGTATCAGTTCCTATTCCGGAAGAGTTGTCATCCTCCTCCTCGTTTCGTATTGCTTCTCTTATCATGTCTTCGATATCATGAAACCTTTGAGGATCGGCAACTAGCGGATCCTCAAAATCTTCAAACACCTGAGGATTCATTCGTGCTGAAAACATTCCAAACTTTTTTAATGCAGCCGTTTATCTATTCTCACCTTCTACTATTCTTGGTTGAAATCTGACTAGTGGACCCGGACCATAAACTACTTCAACATTTTGGAAGTGATGATTGAAAAGTGCGTTCTCCAAGGAAACATCATCATCCTGTCTGACAAATCTTCCCGGTGGAAGATGATTGAGTTCCTCCCGTCGCAGCGGCAGTTGCGGTTGCTGTGGAACATTGTTCAATCTTGCGAGATATGCTTCGACTTGGTCACCCCGTATGCCGGGAACCGCTCTTCTATCTTCTGGTTCATTCGCTCCTACTTCTCTTTCTTCCACCGGTTGCTCATTATCTTCGTGTACATTTCCGGCGTTTTCACCCTGGTTTTCCCGAGACATTTCTGTCTGAAACATGATAAAAGCGTTATGTGGAAGATCAAAATAGAAAATATCAAAACATGCTAGTATAGCAATGACGAAAATAAGAAATAGCGGATCGGAAAGACTGAATGTGTATTAATTTCAGATTTCTCAAAAAACATGAATTGAGAAAATAAATGAACACATCCGGGTTTTATGGAAAATCGTATAGAACATTTAATTAAACAAGGATAAGTCTGATTATACTGGTTCGTCGTCAAAGGGCAAAATAATCCTGGAGGAAATTTAGAAAGCAAGTGAAATTGAAGGGAAATCTGGATTCGTCGGAGAAAAAAAAGCTGGGTATAGTCAACGTAAACGTGAGTAGTCTAGCGGAAAGTCTAGATTTTGTGCAAGATTCAACATTTTTTGAAATAAGAGTCGTCGGTAGAGGTTGCCATAGTCCGCTTGGCAGGAGGAGCTTCTTTCAAAGAAAATGGCATCTTTCGTTTGACGGCTGACAATTGCTCACTGGAAATTATGGGTTGTTTTCTTCTGTTGAATTTGTATAGGTACATACCCAGTTTGATTGAAAGACGAAGAAGAATTGTCCGATGAATGAGAGAAAAAAGCGGAAGAAGAAGAAGTTGGATTGCTGTCAGTTCTGAAAAGCAACATTTAACTTTCTAAACAAAAATTAAATTTATGGCAAAAGTTTGTAGACAGAAAAAAATGTTCTAGCAAAGACAATATGTTTTTTGTATGGTTTATGTCTAAGTTGGAAATACAAGAACTAATGCAAAATTTGCGTTTACACTAACTCCAATGGCTCCCGTTCATATTGTGAAGACCATGAGAAAAGATCATAACGACTTTAGTTGTCATGTAACAGTTTAGCTGTATTCAGATAAACATACAAGGTTTTCGCTAAAAACCGGGCAGAAATTATGATAAACTTCCAGCCGGTGAGTTATTGCAAACGAAACTAATTATCGATGTAATAGATCTTTTTGACCAATGTATTGGCGAGGTTTGTAGAAACTAAGATGGGTAATTTGTGCTGTCACTGTGAACTTATGTGAGAAGACTTGAAAGCATGTTTGGTGATAACATGAACCAGTAATTTCATGACCGTCTGACAGTCAATTTTAAAATAAAAACTCACAGTGCTGCACTATTGTTCTCCTCGGAGTCACCCACTTCCATAGATTGATCTTCCTCGCTTTTTTGATCATTCGTTGATGCTGTCGTAAACTGACACAAGTCAATTGGATATGCGAAATCCAAGTCAATGTCACTGCTATCCGAATCAGTAGATGAATCCGAGCTTGTGCTGGAAAATATTATTTGAGTGAAAGCAATGTAAGTTGCAGCAGCTTGTGTATGGTGTCGCTTGATGAACATTTTTTCATTGTAAAAATATACTTTTTCTAGTTTTTTTTCTGTTTTGACAACATAGAAGGTTCAGTTGGTTTGAAAATTTGTATGGCAGTGGGACATTTCAGTTTTAGCATACACAGCTTTCTTCTCCATTTTCTTGTGGGGTTCTTTAATTATCATAGTCCAGTTATGTTTGCATATAAATACATGTCTCCCTGTAGGTAAGTCAACTAACCGCCTCCGACGATCTGCGGCTTGTCTGGCAAGAGATGCTTCAAAAGAATGTCTCATTCTGCGTGCACGAACGCGAGTGATCTCCGTTGTCAACTGAGTGATATGTTGAAGAGTTGCAGTTCTCCACTGATCACCAGAGTTTTGGAAAGCCTCTTGCATTCTGTCGAAACTGTCTGGAAATGTGAAAAATAATAGTGGCTTCAAAACTCATCAACTTACTTGTCAAATCGTTGAGCATATCAGTCAACTCCATGTTCAATTCAGCCATTTCTGCTAGATCGGCGTTCATTTCTGAAACAAAAAAATTGAATTAAATTAAACATATCAAAATTGAAAAAAACTATTTCGTGGATCATACTCTGTTACTTTTTAATGTTTTTCAACGTTTGAATTTCTTTAAAAAGTCTCTAAATAAGTTCAAATTGACACTCCTCACGCAAAATGCGCACAAATCGGGAAAATGTGTCATCTATCCTCTTGGCGCACTTCGCGTGTCGACGGAAAATTTATTTTAGGGAGAAACTGGTCACATGAAAAGAAGAATAAAGATCAATGAACAATGACAACGATTCAAGGAAAATCGAAGAAGGTGAACTTTTGATCTCAAAAATGAATATAGGAAAATTAAACTTTTCTGTACTTATTATAAAACCTTATTTGATACTCGAAAAAGCAATACAAACCTGAGGAGCCTCCCTCTTTGTTTCAATATCATTTTTTAATACAAAAAATCGATTAGATCACAAGAAAAATGTTGGAAGTAACTTTCAGAATTATTTTAACTGCCGAGAAAAGCTGAAAAGTGTAATCATGACTTCAAGTGATGGGTTACACTTGCTCCGCTTTGTTTTGATTCATAAAGCCATGAGAATGTCAACAACCGGGGTATGGATCCACTAGGGAAGGACAGTTTTCCATTACAACAACTTCATTCTAAAATTTGATTCATTTTTCAAAAGAACATTTTAAAAAGGGAAATGTTTTATTGAAGTATAACAAAAAAAATCATGAATCCATTTCAAGGAAATAATCTTCGTGGAACAGGTTCAGAAGCACTTCTTCGATTTCTAAGAAATCCGTACTATTGTTGCATAGGTAATTGAGACATGCACACAATGAAGCAGAATCCGAGTTGATTTTTTCCAAAAAGAAAATGTACATGTACGAAAATTGCATGAAGTTTGGTGGACGAACCTGAATACTATTTGTAAAACAAGTTAAGGAAGCAGTGCACATACCCTCAGATAGTAATCACGGCGTTTTGTACAGAACGCAATGCCGAGTCGGAGTAGAATGAACTCATCCATTTTGTGAACGACTTCATACTCAGATACCAGTTGAACAAGTTTCAAGGTGTTGCTGTTCCGGTACTCAAGCTCTTCTGAAAATAAATAAGATTATATCAACAAGCCTATTCATTTCAAAACTAACTTTCTTCCTTGGCATCAAACTGCCGGTAAGTAACCGCTGCATTCCTAATCTGAGCAATTTGTCGCTTGTTCAACGACTCGCCTGCTGATTTGATGGCAGTTTTCACATCTCGTTCGACTAGTTCTTCCTGTTTCTTTCTGTTTTTCAGTTCTTCCTCGTCGAATGGTACAGGCATATAATTTTCAGCTCTAAAAATTAGGATTCATTATTATTTGCAGTTAAGAAATATCCTCACCGAGCGAAACATCTCCATCTATTCGACTTTGGCCAAATGTCATGCATCAGTTCATTTGAAATGGTTTCCAGAGTCTCACCAGCAGGAACATTTATAGATGCTAAAAACTTCTTGGTTTCAGCCTCGGCTATCTTTCGAACAGTCACTGCTTCTGTTTCTTTCAGTACTGTATTAGCTCTACTGATGAAATCCTGCAATACACTGTCATGCACAGTTGCAGACTCTCCCGATTCCATCCGAGTTCTTATCAGCTCTTCTTCTGTTGAAATATCACTTGCTAGCCTTCTTAAACTGGTTCTCAGTTTAGTTGACTCCTGACTGATATATTTATTGCCTAATGCTACCAAGACCTCCTCTTCTTCTTCGGTCGGTTTTCTAAAATTCTCAATAAATTTTATTTATTTTAGTAGAAAGCGGTTAATACGTGTTAGGAGTGCTGCTTAAAAGTGGCTCAATGAACAAATCGTCATTGTCGAAAGGATTTCTGAAAATGAAACCAATGTGGAAGGATTAGTGAATTACTAACTTGATTTTCTTTTTTTGCTCTGGTTGTTCAGTACCAGTAGAAACCGGGGAAATTTCTGAAAAACATGTTGTTATTGAGCACATTTGCTCAGAATGGCTCGCCTTTGTTAATTAGCACTTCAGGTTTCAAACAGTCCTCCGATAACTGCTCGGCAAATTCTTCAATTTCATCTCTCGACTTTCTGTCACTTTTTGATTTTGGCATTAATGGAGTTTTGAAAATGACTCCATCCGCATATGGTGGAGGTGGAGAATGGGAAGGTTCATATTTTCTTTTTTCTGTAGTTTCATTTGTATTTTCCGAGTTTGCACAATTATTTGAAATAAGGGTAGTGCGTTCAGCTTCGACTTCAGGTCTACTGGAAAATTGAAACTATAATATTTGTTGAAACAGTAAAATAATACAATTTTTATACCTGATTGATTTTGTAGTAGATGTGGCGCTCTCTGTGTCCTTTTTCTTTTTCTGTTTCTTCTTACACTGGCTCTTTGTTGGTTTGTTGGTCTCCAGTTGTCCTTTGGCGGTCTCTGACCTACAATTAGTATGACTTATCAAGCACACAATCAGTAACACTCACTCGTTGCTCTTCTTATCTACTCGTACTAATTTTTTAGTAATCAACTCGTAGGTCTCTTCTGTTTCAGCATCACCCAAAAAATTATTCTCTTCGAAAATTCGTATTTCTGGTTTTTTGCACTTCTTGAAAAGGTTAAAAAGATGTTCTGTGTTTTCTTCTGTTAATTCAACGTTTTTCCATCCCAAAATAATCTGAAAAACACCGTTGCACCATTCAAAACTATAAAAAGGCCTACTTTTTCATGCTCCGCTGTTATTTTAGTGATCTCCGAGTTGACAAATTCTGAAATTTCTTGATAAGTTGAGTGATTTTTAGATGTATTCCAACCTTTCATAGTGTGAATTACCGGTTTAGACATGATGATCTGAAAAAAAATTAATCTTGTTTAATTCATTGGGCGTGGTTATCGGATAAAGGAGGAGATTAGAAACTAATGAGAGATTTTTTTATTTGAACGAAGAGATATGACTTCTAAAAAGAGAAATGGGAAAAGAAAGATACACGCACGCAAAAGAATTTATTAGCGACGTGTGTAAGGTCCATTTAGAAAAGATGGGTGGCAATAATCCTTCCTGATATTCTTGCATTATTGAAGAATAATCTCTCCTAAAAGTGATAAAATATCTATATCAAACATATCGAAAGTGAAGAAAACAAAATTATGACACTTTGGGTCTGCACTAAGAGGGCCCATTCATATTCCGTTCTCCCACGTTGAGACGGCGAGAGAAATCAATAGACTGCATTTGAGTGGCCACGCCAAGCAAGATAGACATGCGAAAAAGGAAAAGAAGAAGACGAAGAAGATTGGATTCGCCAGCTGCGAGTGTGGCTCATTTCCGCTCCGTGTTCATTTAAACGCGCTCATCCAGTATAAATGTTTGACCTTTAAGATGAGCCAACTTCTGAATATACTAATAGTGTTTAAAGAGTTAACTGAATAAAATCAGGAGTGTGACTACAAAGTTTTAATGATAAGCCAATAAAACCTACTAAAAACTGATAAAGCCACAAATTCGATAAGGGTCAGTGGAAGGAAAATATAAATAGTAAAAGCGAGAGAGAAAGAACCTTGAATGAGGAGAATATTGCTTTGTCGAGAAAAGGTCATTTTGCGTCGCGGATATTACATGATAACAATCACACAAGAAATACCTCGTTTCTCTTTGTGTCAACTTGAAAGGACGTTCGTCACATGCATTTTATAAAGTTTTCCTGATGAATGGAGAGAGATAATAAAGACATATTGTTGGATGAAGACACAAAGCGAATAATGGAACGACCTGGAAAAAAACCGCTGTCTATGAAGATGTACAACATATTCAAAAGAAACGAAATTGTATTATGTGTGGAGGTTACAATATGAATCCAAGAGAGCACTATTTCGCTCAACAATATGATAGAGAAAAAGTTATATTTGAGAGATTCGACACATCAACACATCGCAATGGAAATGTTGACTAACATAGTAATTACCATTTAGCTAATTATTCCGATTATATATACAAAGAATATCAATTAGATGTGCGTACAAAGACACCAATGGATTCTTAGAAATATTGTTTTTGTTGATGGAGTTTTTTCCTTACTTGATACAATTTTTCTATTTCTTTAATTGTATGTAGTTCGAATTCTTCTATGTGTCATATGTTTTTGTGTTATGTGTTCTATGAAAAGTTGAGAGGAAACAGAGGAAATTGGTTTATGAGAAAATTCATATTGAATTTATAATCATTTCAAAAAAGTTTTTAGCGTGATAAAATTGTTTTTTGCCGGTTTTAAAATGTACCTTTTCGAAAAATCCAATTTCCTGTTGGATTTCAGTGTGATGGGTTTTTATTGAGAGTATTCGCATTTTTACGGATACATCATTGTTGTTAGCCTAAGTTAGATTGGTACACTTTGAGCTTGAAAAAAGTGAATAATTTTGTCAAGTCATGCATGTTCTGAGTTTTTTTCGAACTTCTTTGCACTGTGTCCACAAAAAAGGTTCTTTTTCGTGAAATGATTGTTTTGTGTTACTTGAATTCTTTTTTCTCCGGGGTGCGTGATTCATCAATAAAAAATTCGAACTGTTTTTAATAAATAGTTTTCACATGTTTCGACTGTTTTTGGCATTGTTTGTTGTTTTGACAAAACATCCGCAACTTAAAACTCATATAACATCAATAAAAACTGGTCGGGGCGTGCAGAAGAGCTGTTCTGTCTGTTTAAGGTATCAACTCAAGTTCTTATCACAAGTTAGTTTCAACTTTTTAGATGTTTTCAAAAACTGAGTAGAACAACAAAAATAACTACAGAACCCGTACCTACGCACGTTCACATGAGTCACAATCACCATTGCCGTCATTTCAGTTCTCACTTCATTACATTTTCTCATTGAGTTCCCGTTAAACTCCACCTATCGATGAGTTCTAGTGATTTTCTTGTGATTGTTCATATCTGGTGTCAAGGTAACCGACGGACAACACACCCACCGTTGCGTCTACTTCTGATGCGAGAATATCTCATTTCGAAATGCATTGAGGTGTACATATCACCAGTGTCTGGCCTTTTCCGTTTCCGCGAGCAAGCGGGCGGGTGGTTGTTGTTATGGGAAACCGGAGACTACTGATAATGCATTGCCACCCGGACAAATTCTATGCGCACTTTGATTACTCTTTAGTGCGAACCTTCCTTTTCCACCCAGTAGCATAATTCGCTGATTCCAGTGATTCCGATCTAAGATTCTTTGTATAGAGCAGGCACTTTGAGTCATTCAGCTATACAACAATTCTCTAATCCGTGTACATTTTTTTGTATTCAAAAGACATTTTTTTGTGTTTTTCTGTCTTGTAAAGTAAAATGTAAATTAAAAATCGAAAAGCAGATAGCGAAGTCCATTCCCTCTAGACTATATAATTTTGATCACAAGCTTCAACCGAGAGTGAATTATCACGTACCACATCACTTTTTCGTATTTTGACAAATATTTCATAATTCTCTAGTTGGGCAAAATACGACTTTTGGCCACTCCCACGGTAGTCATTCACATGTGAAATCAAATTATCAGCTCGTGAGTTTTCATAACTTTTTTCGGCTTCTCTTTTCCGTTTATTCAGTTTTCATTCTGTTTCTTGACAACAGCAGATGTTTTCTGTCAAATGGTCATGAGCCAACACAAATCAGTTGGGCGGTCCAATAACTCAATATATAAGTTCTTCAAGGTGTCAAAATGAATGTTGAATTCTCGGAGAAATGTTGAATGCTCCTTCTCTCAAACGTTAAGAAGTTCCCACGAATTTGTGACGAAAAAGAGGGAGAAAGGAGTGGGGGCACATACTTGAGCAGTAAGATGGCCAATTAGCATTTCTCAGGCAATCTAGTCCTTCTTGCTCAATATCGCTTTCGGTTATCCTTGTTTTCTCAGTGCCGCTCTTTTTCACTTCTTCTTTTTTTGTTGCTTTCTCTTGTTGCTCGTCTTCTTCCCATTCACACCCACATTTGCCGTTGTTCATCTTATTTTATATCACATACATCCGGTTCTCTCTCTCTTTTCATTTTTTTGCAACCTATTTTTATTCAGCCACCCGTTCTTCACCATGGTTCAAGGGTGTGGAAACAAGTGCGTCAAGTACTTCTTCTGGATTATCAATCTTTTGTTTTTTGTAAGTTGGATAGCCAATCACTGTTAGACTAAATTTAATATTATTGAAGATTCTCGGAGCAGTTGTTGTTGGCCTCTCCATATGGATGCTCGTTGACAAAAACTCGCTTGCTACCGTAGCAAGTACGGTAAAAGTGGATCTTTCCCAGGTTCTAAACCAAGTTAACATACAGCAGGTAATCATTTTTTATCCTCGTTAAAACATCATCTTACCTATTTTCAGTTGAACACATTCTTGTACGTTGCAATTGCTATTGGTGGAGCCCTCTTGATTCTCGGATTCTTCGGATGCTGTGGAAGTTGCTGTGAAAGTATCTGTGCTATTTCTGTCTACTTCATCTTAGTCCTCATTCTCTTCGTTGTCGAAATTGTTGCTATCGTTCTCTACTTTGTCAACAAAACCAAAGTAAACTTATTCCCCTTATCTGTTACAGTAGGCTCATATTTTCAGCTTCAACAAGGTTTTGTCACCATATGGCGTGACGAGCTCGTTTCCAAGTACACTACTCAACAACAAATTCATCAAGTCCTCGACCAAATTCAGTCTAGCGTGAGTTTTGCCACGCCTTTTCAACCATATTTTATCACAAGACTCTTTGTTTACATCTTCAAGAAATAATGAGTATGAGAGTTTTCAGCTGCAATGCTGTGGAGCTGCCGGATGCAGTGACTATGTTCAGTACGGAGCCTTCCCAACCACTTGCCAGTGTGCCACTGTCCAACAGGTAAATATTCAAACAGAGAGAATTAATGAGAGAAAGTGGAGGTCGTTAATAGAACGAAAACACGAGAAAAACAACGTGACACGGATGATGTAAACAAACCTAATTTTCAGCAAGGATGCGCGACGTTGCTTTGGACTGCTTTCGAGAACAACCTCATTTATGTTGCATTTGTCGGAATCATCATTCTCTTTGTTGAAATTCTCGCAATGATCTTCTCGTGCATTATCATTGGAGCTGTTAGAGAGAAACGCGCCCAAGCTTAAATTGTATCAGTCTGACTATCTGCACTTCTCATGTTTTTTTGATGTCAGATACATTGAAAATCGATACTCTGATGTGAGTGGTTATCGTTTTTTTGTGTATCTTATCTGTCATCGCTTAAATCACCATTAATATCTATCACTAACTACAATTTGAACTACAATTTTAACACTTCAAGAACCAACGAAACTCTACTACATTTTCATTTGCACTTTTGATGTTAATCCCAAAAACATGATGTCTGATTCCAATTTATTGATCCCTATCCTAATCAAAAAGTCATCATATTCTTACCAAGCGTCTGAACTCTAATTTATTTTAACTTCTTGTGTATTCCAATAATTTTAACATTCCAACATCCTAAATACGCAATACCCGTCAATTTATCAATGTTCTCTGATCCCCAATGTATAAATTCTAGTGTCCAAAATCGTTCTGTCCCGAATTCCCCGAAGCAACCAATGACTTTATTCGAATTTAAATTGAAAAACCTTCCAGATTGATCACATAACATTCTTCACGATTTTTTGTCAAATAAATGTTAAACCAAATACAGAATTAATCCCAAAGTTAAAAAAAATAGGTTCAAATGGATTCCAATTGGATAGAAATGTGGGTGACAAGTGACAATGAATACTTTTTCTGGCAATTATGATTTATTGGATTTTACAATCACTCTCATCAACCACTTCCTCATGATTACTTTTCTCTCCATGGCGACGCATTTTGAGGGAGAGATGCTTTGTTCTCCTGTAAAAAAGTGCGTAATAGAAAATGAGTTGCAAATCTATTCATGTTTCTTTCCTATTACTAACCGAATAAGGCTGGAGCTGCGTGAAATTTTTGGCTCATCCGACAACTTTCTCTCCACTTGTTCTTTGTCGCGACGCGGTGATCTCATCTAAATAAGAATGCCATCACGTGTGGGAATATGCATATGTGAGGGGATTTTTTTCGTTTGTTACACTCTATACATACTCTCAAAGAAAGGTTTCGCTTCAAGTCGCCAATGTGGAGAGGGACAGCAAGAACAGAATGAGAAGCCTGCTTGTCGAGTTGTGGCTGCTCACGTGGAGATTGAGACCCGTTCTTAGGAGTGCTCTTGTTCTCGTCCTGAAACGAACACTAATTTTGTGATGTTTGAGAAATGTGCTTGGCTTATTGTGTGCTGGGAGAATGCAACGTAGTTAAGGGATTAGATGAATGATGTCAAATTTTAGTTTCTTGAGTTGGGCTTCCATAAAATCAAAAGTCCAACAACAATCTTTTGAGGGAAACCATATTTTGAAGACTAAAAATCATTTTGTCTCATCTTTTCTGACTTTCACTGCTCCTGTTACCAAAACACATCTCATTCACTTACATCCATAAGAGCCCTACGCGGATCCCGTTTACTTGAAGATTTTGCGCGAACCGTAGCCGATCTTCTGATCGATGGACTGCTTCTCGTTTCCTCGTCCTCGACAACATCGTCCAATCTTCCACCTCCTGCCTGAATTACTATAGCGGTTAATCCTGAAGAAATTGTGTATCGCTCACTTTGCATCGTGGGAATCCGGATAATTCGAGAAGAGTGCGGAATACATCAGTAATCCTGATATTGTCCTTTGCAGAGACCTCGATATAACGCACGTCGGATGACAAACGGCTAGTGAATGCCTTTGCAGTCTCCTCATAGATCTGAAAAATAAGAATTGAAGTGATGTTTCCAATAACGTCGTCATTTCCCAAATCAGGGGTTTTTATTCACCTTCTTGTTTTCAACATCGCATTTGTTTCCCACGACCACTATTGGCAACTCGTTAAGATCACTGCGCCTTGAGCATATTTCTTGCCATATATCCGACATCTGAAAATGTGGATCAAATCTTGTCACATTAGTGTTAGTGATGTGCCCCCGCGTGATAACGAACGAAGACTTAGTCTATTTATGTTCTCAACATGTCTCTAGTTCGGAAATGCGGGTTACGGTATTTAGATATCTTGCCTCTTTAAAACTCGTAACGTCATCCACTGAAAAAACGAGAAGAAACGCTGATGCCGATGTAATGGAGAGTCGTCGCATATCAGGAAAATTAAAGTTGGTATCCAAAATGTCCAGTGGTAATGGGACACCCTGAAAATTAGAAGTTTTCAAAGTGAATTTAGTACACTTTTTTTGTTTGTTCTAGAGAAGTTGAAAGGATAGATTTCGTTGAATGCACTATGAACTATAGTTTGATCTAGTCAAACAGTGAACTTATGTTTTCACAAATATCTGAATTTTATAAACCATGCGGACTGAAAACAGAGAATAGGAGAAGAAATAATGAAGAACTACTTCTAGAAATGGATCACACTCACCTGGATGCGAAATTCTCTTGAATGCAAATCCTCTATGGTCTCCTTGTACTTGCTCGAAAACTCATTGTAGAGATAGCGACGGATAATATTAGTCTTGCCAACTTTTGCGGATCCGAGTACCACCAGACGGTACCGTTCCTCGCACATTTCGTCTTCGGTCTTCGGCTGGAAGCAGTTAAACATGATGCCAAGCGGACCACGAATAGACAAATAAACCAGGCAAAAGGGTTTGTTGGAATATTTGGCAATGGAGAGAAGGAAGTTTGACAATGAATGAAAACGTTTTCTTTTTGCCGTTTTTTATGGTTCGCGTACCCTCTCCATAGCGATTTGAGATTTTTATGAATCGTGTCCAGGATATTAGGCAATAAAATGAATTTCGTCTTTTCTGTCTTTCTTTTAGATTTCAAAATATAAAATAATGGGAGACAATTGAGATTGACAGAAAAACTTTGGAGGATTTGAGTATCCGAAATTCAAGGATGAAATCAAGGTTGGAAGTTTCACCGATGAACATTCAATGGTGAACGTTCCCCTAGAGAGTTTCACTTGTTAATTCAATCTAGGAGTTCTTCCGTTTACCCTTTTTCTTTTCTACTTTCAATTTCCGTTTAGCGGAGTAAACGGTCACATTGTTAACGTAAAACAGAAGAAAAAAGCACTGAGGTAGTCGGATGGGATATCCGGTTTTCTGAACCAACATCCTCCCAAAAAGAGCTTTGTCGAGGGTAGATCAAAGGGGTGTGTCTAGACCTGTCTGATTTGTTTTTGGAGGGTTTTTTCTCACGCCTTCTGTTTCCTATCCAGAAAACCTACTAGTGTTGATGGTGGGCTTGCCGAAGAAGAGTGTGAAGCCATGTTGGTCCCGTCAAGAAATTACTGATGGACAGAATATGAATTATAGGTTGAGTTGGCCGATTGAACAGACTCCTTCCAAACAAGTCTTTGGAAGAATACGTGTTGCGTCACTTGCCTTTTTTGGAGAGGCCGTGAATGAAAGAAACGTGACTTCTCACTTCTCTTTCTTTTTTCTCGGAAGATACTAACTGATAGAGAGAGAAAATGAGGATGGATATGAGTCTTGAGAGGGAAATAAGAGAGAAAACACTTCTTTTTTCTCTCACCGGAATTATATCTTTTTATCCTCGCCTCTTTTATTTCTCACTTCTTCCCTTTTCAGTTGGATCTGGATCCAGAAAAAAAGAAAAACGAGAGTAGTTAGTGGTTGGCGGATTAGAACCACGGGGGCTTGTAATCTACATATTACATGGCTCTAACATGCACATATATTCTCTCATCCTTCTCAGTAATAGCCAAATACCCCGCAAAACAGTATCAAAAACAGAGAAAAGCCTATTCTTCAAAAAAGAGAGAAAAAGACGGAGCATTATGGAGAGCATAAAACGAGGACAATGGATGCGCAGCTAGAAGATGCGTAGGTACAATGTATGAATAACCAACCCAAAAGCACTCTGGAAATTGATGCTTGCAAAAAGGAAGAGAAGAATAATGGGATAACTACTATTCAGAAATTTGTGAATAATAGACAATGCAGAATATTCGCTTTGCTATTTGACAAAATATTTCGAACGACAATTTCTTGTTGCAAGAAAATGGACCTCAGAGTAGACATTAGGGAATAGTCACCGGTGTGCAGGAAGAGAGATGGATGTGTTCTTAAATTTAAACCAAAACAAATGTCAGGTCCTACCAACTACCGTATTTAAACTTAACCACTTCAGGATTAAAAACAGAAATAAACTAGAATTCAAAATTTTTTCGTGTCCTCCAGACCCCACAATATCAGAAAATAGTAATGAATGAAGTGGAGAACATAATCGAACACAAATCTAGTCATGCATTCTGAGTCTTTGAACTTTTCTATAGTAAGAGAAAACAAAAAAGACCGAACTCTTCCGCTTTTTTTTTGAAAAGTAGTCTGAAGTCGAAAAAACTGCCGATGGATAGATTAGGACTTGATGAGCATTGAAGCAAGAATAGCACTCTCTGCCGCAAAAGAGAAAGCATTTCGACCATGTTTGACACCATTAACTTGGTAATGGTTGGGTTGGAATCACAGAAACAGACAATTTGATAGCTTTGTTTTTTGATACAGCTAGATTTTGTTTATTTTTAGAATGAAAAGTTTGGAAATCTGTTCCGATTCTAACAGAAATGCAGAGAAAAAAGGATGTAGGTCATTCTGCAATGCAATGCATTTCAAAGTAAGAAAGAACTCTACACAGTTTGGTCATAAAGTTGTTCTGAACTTTTGTCTCTCTATTCATCTTGAGCACAGAAAGAGCAATTTTGAGGAACACAAAATAGCTGGAAAAAGAAAAAATGGATGGGGGAGGAAGATGCTTCAGTTTGGAAGGATGATAGGAGGACACAAAATTGAAAGAGAATTGAATATGACACCCATTAAATAATCTTCGGGAGAATGTATATGCCTTCGATGGAATTATAAACCTCTGTAGTGGGAAGATGCAGAAATTTCATTTTCTTCCTTACTATTCTTGAAATCGCAGTTTTTTAAATCCGAATCTTTGTTTTTTTGCTTCTTGTTAGGCTTCTGCCACGAATGCTGATGCTGTCAGGAAAAGGAAAAAAAGGAAAAAGGAAACCTGGGGGGATAAATGAAAATGAAAATTCAGATGGATATCAACATGAAATAAAAGCTTCTCAATATTTCTAAAAGGTGATTTTGTCCGCCAAATCCTCCTGGATTACGAGCTTTGCACTTTGTTTATCCAATATCAATATGATAAGAGAGCTCTAGTCACAAGACAACGGCAAAGCTCACATTGAATACATTTCTATGTTTTTCTCCGGATTAAACGAAAAATACAGAATGAAAAGATACTAGTGATGTCAAAATGTCACTACCGTAATTTCTTTTCCTTTCGTCAAAGACTATAAAAATGATTTGGCATAACATCATGCGAGCTCGAGCTCTCAGAGCTTATGACGACAACCAAAAAATATTGGGATGAATGAATTGAAAAAGCAACTGGATGTCCATTCTCTCTCAATAATGAACCCAACTGCCTCCCGGCAAACTTATAAATTATTCAGGTACAATGGACCACGAGCACTGCACACGCGTCAAACCTGTCTAGAAAAGACGTAAAGTAGACAAGAAGAGGTAACAAAAGGTTACAGAGTCCAGGAAATCCATGACTTCAACGTGGCTTCTTGTTTTTTCTTTTCTTTTTTTCGGTTGTCATTGCTTCAACAAGACGCCAGAATATTATTATTCTTTCTTTCTCACTCCTCTTTACTTGTCGCCAGAATCAAAAGTTAGGTAGTAGAAGCCGGTTGGAGTAAATAGCGACAAAAATGGATTACCCTAAATCCAAGGCTGTTGAAAATCGCGGCCGGCCGAGGCCGCGGCCGGCCGTGAAGGGCCGCGGCCGGCCGCGGCTTTTTCTTGGAAATCACAAAAAGCCGCGGCCGGCCGCGGCCGGCCGAGGCCGCGGCCGCGGCTTTTTTTTTCAATGTTGCAAAACATGGTCGTTTTTGAAAAAATTTGTTGGCTTTTTTGTATTCTGGTACTAATCTGACAACCAGGGTTCGACCCCCACTGCTGGCAAAACTTTTTTGTTTTTTGTTTTTTACATTTTGGTACCAATCTGACAACCAGGGTTCGACTCCCACTACTGGTAAAACTTTTTTGTTTCTTGTTTTTTACATTTTGGTACCAATCTGACAACCAGGGTTTCACCCCCACTACTGGCAAAACCTTTTTGTTTTTGTTTTTGACCTTTTGACACCAATCTGACAACCGGGGATCGGTCCCCACTACTGGTAAAACTGGGCCTGGTTGTCAGATTGGTACCAAAATATAAAAAACAAAAAACAAAAAAGTTTTACCAGTAGTGGGAGTCGAACCCTGGTTGTCAGATTAGTACCAGAAAACAAAAAAGCCAACAAATTTTTTCAAAAACGACCATGTTTTGCGGCTCCGGGACAATTCGCAACGAGACGTTTCGCAGCCGAGACATTCCGCAACGAGACATTTCGCAGCCAGTCATTTCGCAGCGAGACATTTCGCAGCCGGACGTTTCGCAGCTTTTATGACTTCTTGAACTATTAATTATCCAAAAAAGTCAAGTTGTCACAGAAAAAACGCCGAAATTGAGACTGTAGAACGCATAGCTGCGAAATGTCCGGCTGCGAAACGTCCGGCTGCGAAATGTCTCGCTGCGAAATGACTGGCTGCGAAATGTCTCGTTGCGGAATGTCTCGGCTGCGAAACGTCTCGTTGCGAATTGTCCCGGAGCCTGTTTTGCAACATTGAAAAAAAAAGCCGCGGCCGCGGCCTCGGCCGGCCGCGGCCGGCCGCGGCTTTTTACTTTTTTCTTCTCGCGGCCGGCCGAGGCCGCGGCCCTACCTCGGCCGGCCGCGGCCGGCCGCGGCCGGCCGTGCAACAGCCTTGCCTAAATCCAATTTTCCGGCCTACAAATTAATCATTGGAATGCAATTATTTTATTTTTCATGTCCGTTTAGTCAAGACAAACAATGTCTTTTTGTCGGAAGGATGTAGCAGGTGAAAACTCGAATCGTCATTATGTATGTCTAGCTGCTGAAAATTAAGTTTTTTACCACCGATTTATTTTTTCCAAAAATTAGGACAACATATTACATGATAAAAGCTAGCACAGCTGCAAGGGAACTCTGATAAACTATATTCGAATCGGAACTATTTTTCACTAACAAAAGGAAGTTAGGTTAGGGGAGAAGGAATGAATTGAAAAAATTCAGTGAATGAAGTATAATGATGTTACACACGTTTGTGTTCGGTCTTCAAAAGAGAACAAGTTCAAAATAAGGCTTTTGGTGGGAAGGGGGGAGGAAGAGGTGAATAGTAGAAAAAAGGCGAGTTGAATAGAATTCATGAAGGAAGAAGGGTACATTATGTGAGTTAAAGCAAGTCAATTTGAAATTAGAAAAAAGGAAAAAAGCTGTGAGTGATGAAAGAAAAGTGGCGCCTAGTTCAACGAGTTTAAGCGGTGTGATCGACAAATGCCAGTGCAGGAGTGACTACGTCCTGGTGTAGTGGCTCCACAGATATGTCGCCAGCGTTCGAAGATTCATCGCTGCCCGACTTGGTACGTTCACGCTTCGTCGCCTGAAACACCTCAATTATTGCATACGATAACAAGTTTGTGCAAAGTTAAACAGACCTCTCCATCACTGCTGCTGCTATTCGTTTGATCCTCATCTTCTTCTTCTTCATGACAGAAGGTCTCTTGATCGTTCAACGTTTTCTTGTTCCATCCACGGACTTGTTGACCAACACTTTGTTGACGTTCCAAGGTGTTAGATCTAGATCTCAAAGTTGATGCATGGTCGACGGTGAGCTCGTGTGGCATACACTTCATTGGTGCACGGAAATAGTAGAACGATGGATAATGTACCAAGTTGTAACAGGACGAGGCATAGACGTCAGCATATCTGAAAATAGTTCTGGTTTTTGCACTAGTTTCCTAATTATGGCTGGATTCAGTGAACCGGAAACGCATCTAATTTGTTGAAGATTGTAGTTAAAATTTCATGAATAGAAGTACTAGGGATCAACAACATCTTTCAGTTCTTCTGTAGTTCTGAGTAGTTCTGATGTTTTTGAAAGCTTCAGCTTATCCAATTAGTTCCCAGAAATACTTTGTTCTGATTTCTCACCTTTCAACCTGAGCGGCGAAGAAAGTGGTTCTTCCACCGGTTCTGAAAAGACTTCCTAGAATTCCGTACTCTTCATCCATTTGATTTGTGAGTTTCTGAAAATATGTTTATAACATTTTATTCGATTTCTGTTTCTGCTTCCGTTCTCTCCGACTGGAAACACTGCACTCACTCTAATCTGATCAACGATATCCTTGACAACTGGCTTGTGACGGGAAGCGCCATCAAGATGCTTGTAAATATCGGCCAAGCTGCTTTCCATACGACCCATTTCATCGAACAATGGCTTGCTGTCAGTCCAGACAGTCAGCTCATTAACAAGTTCGGGGACGACCAAGAAAGTACGCCATCCTCTGGATTTCTTAGAGCGGAGAACATCTCCGAAGATGTGATCTCCTACGTAGAGAACTTCCTTTCCACGGCATTTCATCATTTTTTGGAAGGCATCACAAGATCCTCCGGAGTAGACAACTCCCTCTCTGAGTGGTCCGGTATGGATACCAAGCTTGTATGATCCTGTCTCAATATTGACCTCTCTGAAAACAGTTCCCTCTGCAAACCATCTTGGCTTGCAGGAGTCAACAACGATAATGTTGAAGTACTTCTTCCAGTCGTCTCCGAGAATGAACTTCATCATCACATTAGTGTAAGCCCAGTCGCTGTTGGTAAGAAGGAACGTCTTCTTTCCATGCTCTCTCAGTTGGCTCAAGAAGCGTGGTGCACGCTCATCACGAATGACATATTTCTCCGGATCATCCATCACTTGCTTCTTCATTGTGCTCTGAACGTTCTCTAGTTTAATCCCATGAGAGTGGTTTGCATCAATCTCACCTCTACATGCACCCAGTCAATGACTCTTCTCAAATCTTGGAAGATCGACTTGTATGACATCATCACCTCGCCACCCTTCACTCCGGTCTTATCAGTGAGTCTGGAATTCAAAGGTGTAGAGTTCTGCAGCCTCTCCAAAACGTTTCGGCAACAGATAGCTGTCTTGAGAACTTCACTTACTGGGCATAATTGTCCTGCTTGTCGAAGAAGTCGATGAGTTGACAGATAAGATGGGTCTCCGGCATGTTGAATAATGTGTTCAAGACATAGACACGAGAGTCAGACAGAGGAAGGTACTTGTTTGGGTACATCTCCTCAATTTCATGGCTGGAATTAAACAACATTTATATTTCTTTTTTTTTAATGGTATCCTACTTCTTCAAGAAACGAAGTCCGTGAATTCCTCCAAGAATGTTTCCGAATCCATCGACTTTGAGCAAGTTCCCGTATTGGAATTCAAACCAGAGACCTGAAAAAATGTTACGAAATTTTAAGACGATTATAATGTCTTCAACTTCTAATACCCCGATTACATGAAGATTACACACACTTCAACACTCGCCTTGAACTTTCATAAATTTGTAAGATTAGGCGTTTTACGAGGTCATTTAATCTTCCTAATGTTTTCACTGAGCGCCTAACAATATCTTCGTCGTTGAGTAACATGTCAAGGAAACACAATCTGCAGCTGTTCGCAGAAGAGATTTAGATTTACGACATTAAAACATCGCGCACTAGAAAAGTTCACATTGTGATTGCAATCCTCGTGTCTTGAACCAAAATACAAAAAAAATTAATGGCTTCGCATGACCTGTCATTCCAGTCTGATTAAATTGACAGTTTTCTGGTCAAGAATAGATTGACATGTGAGCAACTGAATACCATCGGAATTTGTTTTCCAACTCACCACGAACTGGGAAGATCGGATCATACTTGAAATTCAAGATTTCTTCTGGGTAACCAGTGTCCACCAATCTTTGAACAGCCATATTGAAAGCAAGATACTCCATATCAGGTGTCTTGTATTCTGAAAACAAGCAATTTTCGATTTCATCAGACCATGAGAAATGTAACTTACGGACGAGAGTGTAATCCATGTCAAACCCAAAATGGGTGATCTTCTCCAAACGGAGAGAACGGTTGACGAACACTCTGTAATTACCATTTTCAGATTATGCCATACATTTGACTTAATCAAAAGCCTCTACTATCACTATATTGCTAAGCAAAACAGATGCATCTCAAATAATACCTTTCGTCGGCATTCGATGACCAGTTAACCATTTTTGCCTCTGATTACTTCAAGTAGAAATTGATTCGTTTCAATTTGGTTCAGTTTGAGCGGCGCCAGAAAAAAGTTAAGTTTTTAAAGAGTTAATTCTACGGAAAGAGCAGAGAAACCAAAACGAAAGGACAGAATAAAAGTCATGGAGATAAAGCAGCCGGGTAAAAAGTACTCTCACCCCCGACTTCAAAACCAGAAAATGATAAGAAATGATAACGGTGAGGTTGACACCTGAGGCCTTCTTTCTTTGTGTGAAAAAGTGGGCAGACCGAGGAACAAACCCCATTAAAGAACTTATCAACTTTTTTGTCAGGGCCATAAAACACGTCAAAGCCTCTGCGCTATTTGGAATTCAACTGATTCCGTCCGCCTCCAGCCACCACCACCAAAACCAAAAAAAAAGATGGAAAGAGAAATTGGAAAAGAAATGGAAAGGTGGCAATCGGAAAAATCTCAATCGTCAGGAACGGAACCGATGCGCGAAAAAAGTGACGGATAAATTGGGAATGCACTTTTATTCCTACTTTTATGAATCTTTGAGCGAATTCTACGATACTCTAACATTGCGAATGAAGGAATAGTAACCTTGAATTGTCACTCGTCCGTAACGAATCCTCACAACTTCGCATAGTTCGTAGTAAAACTGTCACCACAAATTTTCATATTTCACCTCAGATTTTCGTATCTGATTCACCTTTTCACCACCGATTCACGCATGACAGAGCAATGATGTTCTTGCAAGAAATAACGAAAAACTAGGGGGGTCGAAAAGAGTTTTGAGAGAGAATGAATAAATACATAGAGGGGGAGGTAACAAGTTCATGCGAGTTTAGTTGAGAGCAGAGCACCCTTTTTTGCTCTCATGCTCCTGTGAGCATTTCTTGTTAAAATTTCTTCTTCTTTTTCTGTTGTCTTTTTTGTCGACTTGTTTCTTCCCCATCTTCACCCATCAATTCTCGAAAGACGTGTTCTTGTTCTCGTTCTGGAGTGGAACAGAAATGACGTTTTTTTTTGCAATTCTACTGGTCAACACTAGAAAAAGAAATAGCTTTTTGCATTTCTCAAAAGGACCTCACTTTTTTTCAAGTAAAAGTTGGAAACTAGTGACTACCAAGTGAAAATAATTTTTAGAAACTTTAATTTTTTTCTCACAAAATATTGTCACACGTTATACTTATTACTCACCTCTCCGATGGGTTCCTTTTGTAGAACGAACGATCTGCCGACATGATTCTATTCAGTCTGTAAAAAATGAAATTTTTCAAATGTAAAAAATATATATAAAATAAGAAAACAAAGAAAAAGAAGACAAAGTGAGGAACATTTATTGAAAGAGAAAAACAATTTCTCTGACAATCCCCGTTCTGGAAAGAAAAGCTCAGCAAAAGAATAACGGAGAAACAAACTGAGTTTTTTCTTATTGCCTGGTTTTATTGGCACTCGGGAAGACAAAGAAAAAACGATGAAGTCATAAGAATCGCGTATCACATGCTATTGAGATCGTCGAAGAGGACGAGAGGATCATTTTGATTATCGAAAGTTAGAGAATGTTTATAAACAACAACATTCACATCTAGAATATATGGAAAGTGTCACGTCATCTGGTCTTAATCAAGTTGGTCATTGGAAAGGCTTTCCTCTTTTTCTCACTTTCTGAAACGTCAGTAGATACTTAATGAAAATATTCTAGAAAACGGATGAGCCGCTGTGACGTGCAAAATTAAACGAAATCCGGTTTATCAGAAGAGAACATCTGGAAAGTTTGATGTCGTAATGAGCGGGAAACAATTTCAAAATGAAGGGTTCTTAGCGCATAGAAAATCAATACTGCTAGTAAGAGGGAATGAATACACAACCAACAACGTCCCCCCCCCGTCCTTTGCTCCCCCGTCTCCTCACTTTCGTTCGAAATATCACCCCGGCCTAGCCTTGCTGAACAAACGTTAGCTATTTCTAAATTGCTAGCCATCACAATTTCACATCAATGATCTAGTCACGAAGTATATTTGTACTATTATGAGAATGCATTTCTTGGGAATATTCTCTTATGAAACATTCTCGAAACATTTTGCATATAAAACGACTATCACTATCATTACCTGAATACAATGGTGGCGCGTCGTTGACAAGTGCAGTGGAATGATTGTAAAAGGAGGGCAGAAGAACAAAAAGATTAAAGTTTCAGAAAAGATAAGAACACAACAGTGTTGGCTGGAATAGAAGGAAGCAACAAAAGGATTTAGTAGATAGGAAAAAGAGCGCATTGGTCTGGGCTCTGTTGTCCTATCGCCCATTTCAATGACACTAAGAACAAAGTATTATACGATAAAGCGTGCAGTCGAACTTTTGCACTGTTGTTGTCTATTGTCCACAAGTTCACGTCTTGGACTCATCAATCTCTCTCGAAGAGCCGAAATTTCGCGAAGAAACGAAAAAAAGAAGGTGAACTCTCATCGAAAACGACAGGAGGGGCAAAAAAACTGCAAAATGTGTTACACACTCCGGTTGCCGACTAACCGACCAGCTGCGATAAAGATAAAGATAAAAAATTTAATAAAAATTGTGTAATAAGGAAAATGTATGCGTTGGATGGTGAGGCGATATTGCATTTGAGCGAAGATAGATTTTTATTAGAAAAGATTTTCTATGAAAAGAGAAAAAAACAATGACGGAAGTAAAGTTGAGAGAACGAAAACTTGTCGGAAGATTTGAAATGCGATAGGATGGTGCGCAGTTTACTTAATGCTGCAGTAGCAGACTATTTGAAAAATAAATCGTTTGTTAAGCTGACCATTCCACAAACTGAAGGCTCTTCTGTACATAAAATTGGAGTTATTTTTGAAGATTCTGAAAAGAAGAAAAGATCAGTTCAACATAAGTCATGTTAGAACTCATTGTCACAAAATAGTAAATTTGGGGCTGGAAAAAATAATTGTTTTATATAAACAAGAAGGTCGATTTGAAAGGTTCACAACATCAAAAAGTAATATCACGAGACAGAAAAACACTAGACGTACAAGTAATGACAATTCAAATGTGGGGTTGACTTAGAATTTGTGGATGGAACAAGGGTAAAATTTTCAAGAAAAAAATTACAAAGAATAGACAGGGTTTAATAAGAAAAATGTTACAAAGTTTGAAAAATAAGTGAAAAGAAAGACACTAGCGGATGGATCATCGGTTTCGTATCAGAATTTGTACACGCAAAACAGGGGTGGTGATTGAAGTTCTTGCGAGCTTTTAAAGTAAGTTGACCTGAAGGGAAAACTGACATGATTCTCGATATCTCAGAACAAATAAAAATTGAAACATTTGAAAAGAAAAGGCGGCGGAGGTTGATGAGCATGTACATACAATAATAAGGCATACACAATAAAAAGACTACTGTTGTTTCTGATAATAACTAGCAGGATTAATTATTCTAATTCAAAAATAATAACAAAAATGGGTTTTCATATCTTCGAGGTCACCATTTTCAGTGGAATTTCTCAAAAACACAAACTAACAGGAAATGAAAATAGAATAATACTGGACCATAACGGCAAACACCCAAAATTTCAGAAAATTTGAACACGTTTTACAAAATCAATGAAGTAGTATTTCGCTAAGTCAGACAACGCACAAGACTGGTAAGGATCGGGTTCTAGGAATGATTCTAGAGGGGATTTGAGATGTTCAGTAAACTGGTTTGAAACGGAGAAAGTATCGGTTATTTCACTCTGAAATCAGAGATGGATCAATGTATCGCAAGTGAGATATGAGTTGATCGCAAAGGAAATCGGAATTCGGTGAGTCATTGTTAATAATTGCAAACTCGACGTGAGACTTGTGCTCTGGAGGTAACACTGCAACACCTATCTCCACTCCGGACGGTAATGACAGACGTCTCATTTCTGTTGCTAAAAATAACTAAGTTGATGATGACCTGAAATTGTAAAATAACTAACATTCTGATTCAGGAACCACTTCATGTGTTTCTTGGAATGGAATCTTCATCGAGTTCAAACTGGATTTGAGTGTATGCAAAACTTCATCAAACGGTAGTATAGTAACACAACTCTGGAACAAAAACAGAATTAGGCCAATTGTATGTTTTCATATGTATAGTAGCAAAACATCTCAATTCTCTTAATTGAGCCTCATTCCGATAGTAGTTTCGAAAATTGGCTAAAGTTATTTTGATAGTTGGAGCTAATCGAGTTTTCTTGATAGAGGCAATATTGATTCCGTGTTATAATTTTGTAGAAACCAAAGATCTCTCTCACCTTAATTCTATCATCAGTTGATTTGGTGGTTTGCTCCGGTGTTGACATTCCCGAGAACGAAGTTGACGAGAATCCGATGGCCGTTGCTGGTCGTTGGCCGAAAACCACTTCCTGTGCCTGAATTATACATCCTCAAAAATAAAATCCAAACATTAGTCTTACATTTTTCTGGAATATGCTAACGGGATCAAACGATGATGCTGATGGTGCGATGTTATGCTGTCGATTGTATTCATCCGTTATGGAGATTTGTGGACAAGCCAAAGAACTTCCTTCGTTTGTGATTCTGAAATAAAACAAGTTTTGGATTTCATTACTCAGTAACCTTACTGTGATTGTGCACATCCATGAGAAAGATTTTTGAACTCTTTATGCAGCCGAGATATGTCACTGTTTGTTTGTAATGCATCTTTAAAAATCTTCTCAAGATGTGTTTGCTGTTGAGCTGATAATGAAGGTGAAGCCCAACTACTACGTCGTTCTGCTGGTGGTGCTTTAGCATATGGCGTTCTTTGATATCTTGGAATTGGATTCTGGATACCTCCTCCTAGTTGATTACCAAGACAGTGTACAGTATTCCGTTTTCCTCCATACTTGGCAAGATACGATCTTCCTTCTTCTTCGACTGTCGGGAAAGATGCAGGATTTGCAGAAAGATTTGCAAGATGCTGTTGCAAATCAAAATTCGTCGGGAGAAGTGTTTCTCCTGCTGACGCTCGCCTTTCACTTTTTGGTACGGGTAACATTTTTGAGTAATCCGCGATAGGGAACGTGCCGAGGGCTGGGTGAAGAGATGGTAGCGGAAAATCAGCGGCTTGTCCTTCTGGCATCGGTGGAAAACCAATTGGGTTCATCATGAAGTTATTGAGTAACAGATTTGGTGGTGGAAACTGTCCCATCATGTTAGGTGACAAGAGTTGTTCACTTGCACAGAGCGTATGTCGTCTGAAAATTGGAGAATTCAACATTTGTGTACTGTGCAATGAAAGATACCTGTTCTCAAACCTATTTCCAAACACTTCCAGTCCTCTCGGCAGTCCAAACTGTCTGTCATGATTTGGTTCCATTGAACTGAGCGGAGAATCATCGCACAAATCAGAATTCGATGAGTCATCAGAATCCTAAAATTGGAAATTCTCTTATGAGAACCTAAAAACAAACAACATACACAATCGGGACTTGAAAGGTTTAATTGAGCAAGTTGGTGGGCAGATATCGTTGGTGTCAGTGGTTGTTCATCTACATTCGCTTTTCCACTCAATATTGAACCCCTTGAACCTCTCCTTGGATACTCTTCTCCTGTACCTAAAATGCTCTGTCATCATTTTCATAATTGTCATCAGTTCAAACCTTCAAGAGACCCCTTCTTGACCTTATCAGCCAAAAGTTCGTATGTTGCAAAGATTGGGCTTTCAAAGTCTCGTCCCAGCACAGCCTGAAAACGATTCCATTCTTCTTCTTATCTTTTGACCGTCTTTCATGCGTTTCTCGCATCTTTTCATCCTATTTATAGAACATCTATGTGTTGTTCTGTGTTATTTTTAAACGTGTTGGCCTGATTTGGTGTGTTCAATTCAATTCTAAAGCACACTGCAACACAGAATATGTGTTTGATAATGCATCAAGTGTCTGGTCGAGGAAACCTGATAAACAGGTTCAAATCGGAAATGATTTTGTTTATGTGATGATTTATATAAACTAAACAAGCCGTTTTCTCTTCCAGCAACCCTTGCTCTTTTAGTGATGTATATAAAAAACAGAAGAGCAGAACGTTATGGTAGACATCTTTTTGTGAGAATTATTCAACCGTAAAAGTATTCCGAGCAGAACGAATGTGTGCTTTTTATCAAATGGACTGCTCCCCAAAAAACACGTGTTTTTGAAAGATCGCACAAATAACTGAAGTGAACAACTCACATCAATAATTTGTTCTTCACTCCATTTGCCATGCTGTTGCATAAACATCATAATCGTTGGGTTCAGTTTACTGGACTGCTGTCGGATGTCGATTGAACTTGCTGGTATTGCTTCCAGAAGTTGCACCTGGGTTTTCTTCGCGTCATTCCTAATATACATCCATCTGTGTTGAAGAACATTTTGAATTGAATATCTCTTCCCAGGGTTTAACACAAGCATTTTCCGGATGAAATCAGCGCACTCTGAAAAAATACGTCTACGTCATTCCATCCGGGCCCTCTTTGAGAGAGGGCGGCCACATACCAACAGAAACCCAATACGGAATCTTAACGACGCCGGAGAGAACGGATCTCTTGAGTTTGTTCACTGAATCACTCGGGAAAGGAAATCCACCAGTCACGAGAATGTATAACAACACCCCCATGGACCAGATATCAGCTTTCATGCCATCGTATGAGTTACCTGCAAAAATGTTACATACGATTGTTTATTGGATTCTGAATAAACACATTAAAAAACAAACCTAATAACAATTCAGGTGCAGCATATGGAGGAGAGCCACACCATGTATTCAACAGTTGATCGCCAGTTTGGAAATTTGAAAACCCAAAATCTGTAAAAAGAACGTTATTTCAAAAAACACCAAGTGGAATCACACTAACCAATAATTTTTATTTTTGAATTTTTGCCTAATAGAATATTTTCAGCTTTCAAATCTCGATGAACAATCCCTTGCGAATGCAAATATGCAACTGCTGATGCTGTCTCTGAAAACCAATTCCTGGCAACATCCTCAGCTACTCTTCCCTTTTCTATCAGTGTTTCTGAAAATAGAATCTTCTAATATTTTATACAGAACATGGAAATTCTAACCATATAACTCTCCACTCATACAGTACTCGCTCACAATGTACAACATGTTGTCAACCCTCATGATCTGAATGAGGTTTAGGTGTTTTTATTCTAGATACAATTTGATACCTCATAACTTTTGGCAATGTGTGGATGGTCAATTATCTTGACTATCCTCACCTCTCGTTCCAACTTCACCAGATTCTCTCTATCAAGCGCCGACACATCGATACTTTTTATTGCCACCTGAAAATAAAAAACTAGAAAAAACAGGATCTCTGTTGAACTAGAGATTTTGAAAAAGTTCAACAAAAGTGCGTTGTTATCAATGAACACTCGGAAAAGATTAAAAATAACGTTTATCTCTAGTTCCGATAGTCTTAGAATCACGGGTTTAAACTAAAGAAATAGACTACAGTACCCTCAACACACATGAAGACCATTTGTTTTTTATTTGAGTTTTCAAGCGTAACTGGTCAGATACGGTGAGTTTATTTTCTTCAATTACACATGACAGCTGTTTCTTATTTAATTGGTTGATATAGAAAATAAGTGAACCCTAGTTGGTAGCTCAACTACAAACCTTGGTCTTTGCAATCCTGTGCCGTGCTATCCGAACCGTCGCAAAGTTGCCCTTGCCAATCGCCCGGCCAACATCATATAGACCTATCTGAAACGAAATAGTGTTCATGACTGGAAGCCAAACTGTCTTTCTCTCGTTTAGTCTACATAACATTTTCGCAGTGTTGACTATATTAGCAATATTTGTTTTGTGAATGAATCGTTCAACCAGGCGGTCGCCCCGCTCTTAACCCCCATCTGTAGCAGGCGCGTGCAAGAGAAAAAAAAAACGAATCCAATTATAATCGACCCCGATATTTCGACTCATCCTTTTCATCATTATGATGATCATCAGATGAGAGGAGGCTAGTCAGCCCTACATGGAAAGAAAGTATCTTCAAATACAAGTTTGTCAAACTTTGATCATGCAAACAATCCTACTATCACTTCGAATTATATCATCACTTTGTTAGGCCTACAAGGGTGGTATTGTGTAACATTTGTTTTTCACTACTCCTTTCATCGATACTGAATCAAAGCAGAAGGTTGTTCAGAGAAAAAACAAAATATGAAATGAAATCGAAACACGAAATGCTCCAATTCACATGCAACATAATAACCGTTGGGAATCGTATAGTCATTTTATGTTCTTTTTGATAAATTTATGTCCAGATCTTTTTTCTTGTTGTAATAAATTTGCAGGGGTGCATGTGTTTTTCTTGTTCTTGCTAGTGCTCACAAAATTAATCGAGTTGCTCTTTCTTTCGTTTTGTTTCTTCCCACTTAATGAGATCCACAACATCTTAGGGAATTGGCAATAAAAATGCAAAAGCACACGAAAAAGAGCGTGTGCTTTTAGAATAGGCAGTAAATTTTCTATGCAACAAGTAAGTACATAATCGCATCGGAAGCCGAGTTTCTTGGGAGGAAATGGGAGGCAAAAAATTGACAAAATCACGCAGTCGTACATGAGTGTTTAATCGCAAAAACGATTGATCACTTGAGTGTGAATAATCGCATAAGAAACTAAAAACCTTGTCAACCCTTTAATTTAGTATACCGAAAATCTAATTGACGGAAAAGGTGGCAAAGCACTTGTGGAATTTAATTAGAGCCTTCTAGAAACTTTTTATATGTAGTTACTTCATCCTATTTTAGGCTCCAATCTCCCACAAACTTCATATATCTCCGGATTGAATGACGTATACAGATCGAAAAACTCTTCGCAAAAAATTTCTGAACGGAAAAGAAAAACTCTCAAGCATCCTAATGTCTTGGCGTTAAACTCGCGGCGCTTGCTGATTTATTGCCAACCATCCGACAGATGCGTGGGTATGGGAAGTGCATAAACCACTTTTTTGTAGGAAAAGAAAACCGAATGGTGGATGTAAACTTTATGGGTTTTGGAATACTTTCATGTTTCAGATGTTGACTTTTATATTTCGCGTGAGAAAGAGAAGGCATAAACATAGGTGAACGAGATTACTTGCAATCACAAGGTGAGCACTCAATAAACAACGTCGTTAAAAAGTAATTACCTAATTAAATTGGTGAACAAGTAAAGTGACACGAAAGTGGGTACTAAGAATGTTGTGAACAGAAAAAAGAGAACACCCACCTTTTCAAGGCCCATACGCCGCCGTGGCGCAGCCATTGCAGAGTTGGTGTGGCGCCTGAATGCGACAAGATAGTGTCGTAAGTTAAAACAGAGAGTGCATAGAGTTTTACCACCAGACGCACATATACATACATACACGCTCTCACCCACTCACACACTAACGCTCATTGCCGCTCGGCGTCTCTTCTTCTTCTTGTCTCACGGCGAATACTCTCCCTCACGCTCACCGCCAAGGCGCTCGCACACACTCGCCTTCTATTTTCTTTATCGCACTATGTTTCTCGATTCGCCCCTTTTTTTCTCCTCCCACCATTTTCTTTCCACTCTCTCACACTTAGGCCTACGGCACCCCGACCGGGGCCCGCACACAAACACACAGGCAAAAACGCACCCGTCGACCGACCACTGTCTCTTTTTTCTTCATGTCTCGTTTTTCTGTCTCTCCACATGCACGGGTCCGTTAAGAACTCTCCGATTCTTCACGATCTCTCATCCCGACTCACAAAATGCCTTGAGGAGCCCGCCGGTGCGGTTGAGTTGCGTGCGTAAGTTCAAAAAAGTTTTCTCACTTACCTCTACGGTTCATTGAATCACATTGAATTAGCTCCAAAAATATGTTTCCGTATAGATGTGATTAACCATGTGAGGGCTTTTAGAAATTCGATTTAAGCCATCCACTTGTGACAACAGAATTTGATTAGTTTCATATACAAGATACTATGATTGAGACCTCATGGAATGTTAAGGAGTAGAAGTTCCTGCAACACAAAAAATCTATCAGAAATATAAACCAAATAAAACGATTTTTAAAAGTGAAGAAAATCACATTATGAAAAAAACATGAATAAGATGATTGAAAACAATGTCAATGGAAAAAATGCAACAGAATAATTAGGAAGAAACCAGATAGATTTAAAAATGGGTACAGCGAACAGAAATGCAAAATTTGGTGCCCTCACCCACTCTTTTCCCTTGGCGATGAGAGAATGGCTTATCTAATAAAACGAGATTGGAGAGCATGGAAGCGAAGAGGTAAACACAGAAAATTGGAAACGTGGTGGTGAAGTAGCATGCATTCCAAAAAGGAAGCGACTAGAAGCAGCAGCTGGATATGATGACGTATCACTCGCCTTTGAAAAGCATCCATGAGCTAGCAAAATCCACGAATCCTGCAATTATTTCCAGTTTGAATATTCTTGTTATTTTTTGATTCAGCTAACCAATAGGTTCATCAACAGCAAGATATGCTTCATGATTCTCGAAAACGTGATGTTTTATGTCAGACTACTCGCAAGCCCGTTCTTGACAATTCGGGCAGATATATCCATGCTCATTCTTTTTGTAATCCTGAAAATCAAAAATGAATCAAAAGTTCATTAGAATAAATTCATTGAAAAAGATGATGACACGAAAAGCCTTCCTCTGATCTTCTTGTGAATTCTTCTTTGATTTCAATGTCGTAATAACATTGATTTATCTTGTTATTCTGTTTTATACTAATCCGTGACGATAACACCCAACAATGCTGTCGTCTATCACATGTGATTATCTTATTATTACATAATCATATTCAGGTGGTCAAGCGTGTTCATGAACGCAATCACCGAAAAAAGGGAAAGAACAAACTTCCATTGTGATGAATCGGTTTTGCTCGGAAGTTTCATACTTTACACTCAAATTTGATTATTTTTGTGTGAACTCTTTAATGTGTCATTAACAGAAACAATTTCAGGTTTTTTCTGTACTCGGGTTATTTTATAACTAACCGCAACTTCACTGATAAAAATCTCTTCAAAAAAAAGGACAATCTAAGTTTTGCTGAACACGTGAGCCATTTTTTTGTGCTTGCAAAGCTTTTTTGGTGTCAAAAACTTTGCATTCCAGAAGGAACAACGGAATCCAGAAATGAAACTTTCTTCGATATCTGTCAAGTCGTTGATTAGTGCAAAAATTTCGGCTCTATAGGCAAAGAATGGTCCCAACCGCAAAGAACGGTCCCAACCGCAAAGAATGGTCCCAACCGCAAAGAATGGTCCCAAAATTTTTGGGTACACAGTTTTGAGAATTGAATGGTCCCTATCGCAAAGAATGGTCCCAACCGCAAAGAATGTTCTCAATCGCAAAGAATGGTCCCAAAATTTTGGGTGGCACAAATTTCAGAATTGAATGGTTTCTACCGCAAAAAATGGTCCCTTAAAATTGATACGAAAAACTTTTCACCATTCTCTTAGGCTTAGGTTTTTTAGAAGATCGGAAAACAATTGATAAATACGATGAATAACCGGTTTTGTCAATTTTTTCCCAATTTCTAAGAAACCTAAGCCTAAGAGAATGGTGAAAACTTGTTCGTATCAATTTTGAGGGACCATTCTTTGCGGTAGGGACCATTCAATTCCTCGGGACCATTCTTTTATTTTTTGGGACCGTTCTTTGCGGTTGGGACCATTCTTTGCCTATAGAGCCAAAATTTCTGATTGGAGTGCATACAAAGCATACATGTCTGTAATTTAGAAATGATTTTTCTTAACTGCTGGAAATATATAGTTAGGTCATTCATCATGTTTTGCTGTAATTCTATCAAAAATCTGATGTAAACAATCAGACGTTATGTCCTGAGAGTTGTATGACATTTTGTATTTGTACTCTCTGTCATGCACATAGCCCTCGAATCCATGACCTAACTTGCCAAAGATCTTGGGATATTCTCAAAAACAGAGAGCTAGTTTTAAAGTCTCTAAAAATTAATACAAGGGCTGTACACTCAAAACCTCACCAGTTCACAGTTGTGAGTAGCTAGCGCTACCTGGTTCTCAACACACTTGTAGCGTTTTGAACATTGTTGGAAATCCGAGAGTTCTTCATGCTTTTTGAGAAAATGTTTCATCAACGAGAGTTCATTTCTGAAACGTTTGACACAAAACGGACATTGTGGGGAAACTTTCTTCTTGTACGGACGTCTTGTTCTTCGAAGTTTGTCAGAAAAGTTCAAATTTGAGTCCCCTTCTTTGTGATTTTCTCCAGAAATTGGAATGCTGAACAGCAGATTATGAATCTTGAAGACGGTAAAAATAAAATTACAGATTTGGATTGTCAGAGTACTTAAAAACTTCGTTTTCGGGTCGTATGAAACCGCCAGTTCTCAGTTCTTCAAGTTGATTACCTTCCTTTTTTTCAGACTTGCAACGGGCCGGGCCGGGCCGGGCCGAAAGAAAAATTTTCCGGCCCGGCCCGGCCCGGCCCGGTTGGCCCGGATTTTCAGTACTAAAAAATTCAAAAAATTTTTTTCGAAAATTTCCCCATTTTTTTGAAAAATTTTTCTTAAGAACAACTTTTTTGTAGGTTTTAAAAGTTGTTGAAAAATATACTCGAAGAAAAATATGAAAAATGTTCAGAAAATAAATTTTTGGACAAAAAATTGTAGTGAAAAAAGTTCAAAAATTCAAATCCGGGCCGGGCCAGCGGGTCGGCCCGGAATTTTGCAAGTCTGCTTTTTTTTCCATTCTTTGAAGTTCAGCTTTCTCTTCCAAGTCTTCTATGTATTTGACATGAGCATCATGGTGACGGCCTCGCAAATATCATTCGTACAGCACAACTTATCATCTTCTGACGAATAAGTTTTTTGCAACACCAACATCTGTCGGTCCAGTGGAAGCGCGGATGTCAACACCTTCCTGTTGGTTAGCTAATGTCAGTGTCTGCTGAACTTCAGCAATTCAACCTGTTGGATATTCATGGTGGAACCCAAATTCATTGAGAACAAATCGTTCCTTGTGAACTACTTTGATCTCTCGACGTGATCTCTACACGTTCACATTATCAAACAATGGAGAAAGGCAATGAGAATACATTATACTTTCGAAGACACCCCAAACGACCTACACTTACACGTTGCTTTGAATCTGATTTTGCTCAAACTCTGATTTTACCTAAATGTTGTGCAGATCATGTTGTATTTTTTTTTCAAAAGTTCATTCCTTTTTATTTTCTTATTACTAAATTATGACAGTAGTTTTTATTAAACAAAAAACTTTCTAGTAGCTTAAAATACTTTTAAAAACTAACAAACCTC
Source organism: Caenorhabditis latens (assembly GCA_002259235.3). NCBI lineage: Eukaryota > Metazoa > Nematoda > Chromadorea > Rhabditida > Rhabditidae > Caenorhabditis > Caenorhabditis latens. The sequence goes on along the minus strand of CM056097.1, from coordinate 11,851,462 downwards.
TGGTCCTACATTATCAAAAGAAAATCGCATAATTCAAATTAGGCGGAGAAAAAGTGAATTCAGCCAAACTTTTTTTTTGGTAACTTAGTTTCTAAACAAAACACTTTTGCTGCTGAAAAAAAAACGAATCATAAGATAATTTCACTTTCTTTTTGGTCATTTGTACTTCTGCGATTGGGCAGGTGTCGTAAAATATGGTTTTCGGTCCGCAATGTATTCATTGAAGTACGAACTACATTTCCGTGTCACTTTTTTGTTTCGATTGTTTTCATCAAATAGTTTATTGTAGATTGTGAATTCTTTATTTTAAAGGCATCTTGAATATTAGTTTCAGGTTAATACAAGATTTAAAAAAAATCAATGTGAAACTAGTATTGACTTTGTCAAGCTGATTGGATACGTCCGACTTATTTTTCAAACATTATATTTGATACAAAACAGTTTGTTTTTTCTATGTTTTGATCTCTTCACTTCAATTATTGAATTGTTGTATTGATTAAATTTATGTTGTCTTCAGATTTTGCTTAACTGGGCGACTGAGAAAGAGGTTGTATAATCATCTTTACTTTCGACGATAATTGAAGACTTCAATTCTGAAGAAAATTCGTCCTTTAAAAACACTCAGAATTTGAATGTATAATTATATCACCGGGAAAGTTTCAGTTTATGTGACATTCCCCTTACTGTATCATCGTGTTAAAATTACTTTCGTTTTTTGTATGAACTTGAGACAAGAACACCACTTTGGCGGTTGAGGAATACGTGGCAGTTGAGAAATTTGGTTGTGGATAATAGATGCAGTCAATAGAATGTTTAATAGAATGTAATATAATAGAATGTAATAGAATGTAATAGAATGTAATAGAATGTTAATAGAATGTTTAGTGACAATCCAAGTTCCGCCGTCATGCGGTAGACGCGAAGCTGATACCTGAAAAGATGGATAACAGTGGTTAAAATTTGTAGGCTTTTTTTTTAATTCTTGTAACTCGGTGTAGGTTTTTTTGTTTTGCTTCTTAACCTAAGGTTCTGTTTTATGCGAATGCTCATATTTCGAATAACTCTGTCGTCGTTGGTCATATGATCGATTGAAGACATCACACTCCCGCCGTTCAGAACCTGTAAAGTATTTTTTAAGCATAAAAAGAGAAAAATAGCGAGTCAATCACCTAATTGATAAGTAATAACTCTCCGCTGCGGTTTATGCGGAATGCGTGTTCGTAGTCATCCAAATAGTTTTTTTTCTTTTTCTTTTGAAGTCATCAAGGAAAACAAAGTCAAATGTGTAAGGTCTGTTAGTTGCAAGTCTAGGAAGTGATTTTTCTACACTCCGAGATGTTTTCATCTGGATTCTGGACATCTGAGTAGCTGTCAGTTTCCTTTCGTGTTTTTGTCCAATTTTATCCCAAAACACAGCATATGCAGGATGCTCAAGAGCAACAACTATTCCACGGGAATAGACTGTTTCCGCAACTCCAAGTAATCCCAAGCCAGTGAACACCCGAGAAGTTATAACTGTGAATGTTTTTACTGATGATTTATTCTTTCTCCTATTCGATAGAAACATCAGCTTATTAGGCTTAGTCAAGGCTGTCGCACGGCCGGCCGCGGCCGGCCAAGGTAGGGCCGCGGCCTCGGCCGGCCGCGAGAAGAAAAAAGTAAAAAAGCCGCGGCCGCGGCTTTTTTTCAATGTTGCAAAACATGGTCGTTTTTGAAAAAATTTGTTGGCTTTTTTGTTTTCTGGTACTAATCTGACAACCAGGGTTCGACCCCCACTACTGGCAAAACTTTTTTGTTTTTTGTTTTTTACATTTTGGTACCAATCTGACAACCAGGGTTCGACTCCCACTACTGGTAAAACTTTTTCGTTTTTTGTTTTTTACATTTTCGTACCAATCTGACAACCAGGGTTCGACCCCCACTACTGGCAAAACTTTTTTGTTTTCTGTTTTTTACATTTTGGTACCAATCTGACAACCAGGGTTCGACTCCCACTACTGGTAAAACTTTTTTGTTTTTTGTTTTTTACATTTTGGTGCAAATCTGACAACCAGGGTTCGACCCCCACTACTGGCAAAACTTTTTTGTTTTTTTGTTTTTTACATTTTGGTACCAATCTGACAACCAGGGTTCGACTCCCACTACTGGTAAAACTTTTTTGTTTTTTGTTTTTTACACTTTGGTACAAATCTGACAACCAGGGTTCGACCCAGTTTTACCAGTTATGGGGACCGATCCCCGGTTGTCAGATTGGTGCCAAAATGTAAAAAACAGAAAACAAAAAAGTTTTACCAGCAGTGGGGGTCGAACCCTGGTTGTCAGATTGGTACCAAAATGTAAAAAACAAAAAACAAAAAAGTTTTGCCAGCAGTGGGGGTCGAACCCTGGTTGTCAGATTAGTACCAGAAAACAAAAAAGCCAACAAATTTTTTCAAAAACGACCATGTTTTGCAACATTTAAAAAAAAGCCGCGGCCGCGGCTTTTTGAGATTTCCAAGAAAAAGCCGCGGCCTCGGCCGGCCGCGATTTTCAACAGCCTTGGGCTTAGTCAAACAAATTTTTGATTACTGAATTTTTTAACGAAACGTCTTTGCTGCTGAAAGAAAAGAAAAACATGTCATAGAGCAACTCTACTTTCTTATCTGTCATTTGTTCTTTCGCAATTTAGCAAAATAACAAACCTTTGTTTTAAGATTTTTTTCATCTTTGTTCTGATTATTGAAAAATTGCAATGATTTAATTTATGCCGTTTTCAGACATTGCCAAACGGCAGCCTCACAGTGTGATTGCAACTCAAAATAACTGTGCATGAATTTATTCTCTGTACTTTTCTGAATGAAAAAAAAATTCATCAAAATGTTTGTATCATGCAACCAATCGGTAATAAAATATACTCAGGTCACATATACCTGAAAATAATTTTTTTCGTTTTTATCTTTTTCGCCATGTTCGATTCTGTCGGGAAATACATTTTCCAGTTTCAAATCCCTCAAAAAGTTGAAAAATGGATATTCAGATTCGAATTATCAACTTTCGCGCCAAAATAGTTTAAAGGAACGTGCCTTTTCCTCCGTTCGAAGGTCTCGACTGGATTGAGTATAAGAGGGGGGCTTGCATATGACAGAGGCCGCATTCTCTCTTGATTCCTTTCTTTTCCTAAAATTGTTTATATGACTTCCCCCTTTTCTCAATTTTGGCGAAGGTTTCCAGTTTTCTGTAGTTTATTAGAATTATGAAATTATTAGTGTTTAATACTGGCTCTTTTTCGAGTAGACAATTAGCGTAGAATTGGGTTACTGAGAAACAGGTAATATGATGTTTTCTGTTTATAATGAAAAACGTGATAATTCTCAGTACTAAGCCGTATCATTTTCACTTATGACTACTTTACCTTGATAAGCATTTAACTTATAGTTTGATTTGTGCACCTTGCATAGACGATAATTCAAGATTTCAATTTTAAAGAAGAGTTGTTCTTCAGAAACACTCAGATTAGAAAATGACTGTATGATCAGATAATCTCTCGAGAATGTTCAGTTAAAAAAGTTTCCTCGTCGTTTGATTTCTGGCGAATAAAACCAAATTTGTTTTCTGCATCTGGAAAGATGGATAAATGTGTTGTTCTTTTTTCAGGGTACTTTCGAAATGTCAGAAGAAGGGAATGATCAGCTCATGAAGCAAAGACTTGCTTTCGTAAAACTTCTTGGAGATTCCGATCCAGAAGAAACATGGCGTCTTTTTTGTCAGGTTATCACCGATGAACAGATAACTGCGTGGATTCAATCGTCTCAGAAAAATAACATCAAGGAAACAAGAAACAAGGAACTACAAGACGTTGCAGCCACTGTCAGGTATGTTGTTTTGTTTTGCACCGGCTGCTTATCAATTTTGATCATTGGTTCATACAAAAAAACAGTATCAGCAAACGCCAGTTCAACAAAAAATACTGTCAGACACAAAACATTTACTGTTTACCGTAAAAACTGTAACATAGGCACATGTTCCAATTTTTCTAACCTCTTCCCAAAATGCGCCTCTGTTACAGTTGCGTTTTTATTACAGTCTATACGGTATTTCGTATGAAAATTGACGATTAATTTTTCAGTGACACTGGCAATGACTCCAGTCAAAACTCTCACACATTTACAACAATTTGCGGTGATATGATCAAAGAAATTGCTGACAAAGTCGACATCAACACTAAGTGAGTGAATAATGAAATCCAAAAACTAGATATTTTATTTCAGGAGAGCACTGCGATTGACCTGTAAAAAAGTAGTAGATGTCATTGACAAAAACTGGAAACTGAAGGATGTGCACATCCATTTGGATCACCATAAAGTTAAATTTCCAACCCCTGAAAATAAGAATCTTGAGTTTTACGATAGAAAAAGAAAACTCCAAGATGGCGACCAGGAATCAAATTCATCGCAGAAATGTTTCCTTCAGGCAACAGCCGACAAGTTCGAACAGATTATTCAAGAATCGAAGACACAGCTGGGACAGCTGTTTATCACATGCACTAGAGAGCGTAAAATGGCACAAAAACAGGAAAAACTTCTGCATCTTATTTTCGAAAAAATCAGAAAACCAATTCACGTTGAATCTCTCAAAGTCGATCTACCTTGTACGGATGCTTTGGAATATATTTTGAAAAAATGAGAGTGGGAAGTTTGACCGAATTGCGATTGTATTATTTCTCAACAAACATATCTGACGACCCTACCCGCACTAATATAATTCAAAACCCACATTGGGTGCACCTCAACGCATTTAGTGAGTTCGGTTATGCTGCGAACTCTCGAATGATTCCTTATAAAGACAAGACAAACATTGGCATCAGTGTCGAAAATGTCGCATTGGATGAGATAAAGGAATACAAAAAAGTTAATTCTATCATCAAATGTTAAAAAATAGGTAATTTCTTTCAGGCGTTGTTAATGGGAACAGGCGATCTATTGCACCAGTTTTTCGGGCAGTTCGACGTGGAAGAAATCGCCAAGGCACTGAAGCCATATGAGCAACTGCAGGGAAAAATCGACGAAACAAAAGGAATGTTTCGGCGTGAAGACAAAACACCACTCATTTTCATACTAAGAGGAGACAAAATAACTTTTTCCGACTAACGTTCCCCATAATGAACCAGATCATATTTGTATCAGCTTTAAAGTTGTTTTTTCTTTCTGTTTCACAACGCTTTCTTAAAATTACTGACTCTGTGTATTTTGATCATAGGAGTTCCCGTAAGGTAAACTTTTCAACAGTTCTCATTAAATTTGAAATTACATTTTTGCATCTTTTGTGATAAGAACTTTTTACACATGTCTGTGTTCATACTAAGATGCTTCTACTATTTCACAATAACTTTGTTCAAATTATATCTCCTAGTGTTTTTATCGTAATTGCTCTGGTTTGTATCTGGTTAGAAATTGAATTTTTCATGGAGCATTTTTGAAAAATGTCATTATATATTGTATAATTCAATTTCCAACAAAATATGTTTGGTTTGTCTCAAAATACATATTTGCAATAAAGCCTCATTCGAACAAAAAAAACAGTAATTATTCCTCCATCAAGCAGCCGACAAGTTCGAACAGTATATCCCAGACTCGAAGACACAGTTAGAAAAATTGGTAACCAAATGCAGCGACAGCAAGAACACATTTTGCATTACATTGTGGAGTACACGAAAAGAGATGAAAAATCCTGTTTATACTGAATTTCTCAGAATCCATGTACCTTCTCAGATTCTCTTGAATCTATGAGCGTCAAAGGATTTATTTATTTAAAGTGAGTAAAACTGAAACAAAAATAACTCAATTTTTTGCTACTATCAAATATATGGTTTATTTAGTAACTAACCTGTGTTTGGAGTTAGTTGGATAATTCATTAAAAAACTTATTCAATTTCTCAAACAGTGCCCAGATCTGATCCAGAACTAATCTTTGTTCACCGATTCTGATGATTTTTTTTCGTTTTGTTCTTTATTAGCATTGTAATAATTCTGTTTCTGTCTCATTTTACCATAAGTATTCTTCAATATATGTAGCAGGCTGTCTCTTTTTCAAATATTTCTTATTGACTGTCCAATTATACTTTATGTGACATTTTCCCATACTGTATTTTCGAGTGAGAGTTTGAATTATAAGCAAGTTAGTACTACCACGCAATTTTTGTACTTCATTTCACAATAATTTGATATTCTTGTAACTGCATTTCTTCAAAATATGAGGTTGTCCCAAAAGTTTTCGAACGTTATCGGAACCAAATTTATTCAAACCGTAATATTACAAAAATCAAACATAGTGACCACCTTTATCCACGACTGTTTGCCATTTAGTAGGTAGAAATTCAATACCTTTCCGCCAGAACTCAGGCTGCTTCGAGTCAAAATACTTCTTCAACCTTTTCTCGACCTCTGACTTTGTTTTGAAGTCCTGGCCTTCAAAGAATCGATATGTCGCTGAACAGATGGTAATCCTGAAGGAGCAAGATCTGGGCTGTACGGAGGGTGAGCAAGGACTGTCCCAGTGGAATGTAGTCAGGAGAGACTTGGTCGTCATTGCGGTGTGAGGTCTTGCGTTGTCATAAAGGTTGTGGACTCTGTGACCGTGTAGAAGGGAGGTAATAGTTGCATGACAGGCAGAACTGAAGAAAATTTCAAAACATTATTAACGTGTCAGGTGTTGGTAACAATGGGCGAGTTCCGATTATTGAAAAATTGCGAAAGCCGTATCCAGACATTCCCAAACGGAAGCCTTGCAGTGTCATTGCAACTAAAACTTACTGTCCGTAATCTTATCCTCTGTACTCTGTACTTTAAAATTCGAAAAATGTCTTTACCATGCAACCAATCGCTAATTAAACACATTCAGGTCACATATACCTGAAAACAATTTTTTTCGTTTTAATCTTCTTCGCCATGTTCGATTTTGACAGGAAATGACATTTCAAGTTTCAAATCTCTCAAAAAATAGAAAAAAAGATATTCAGATTTGAATTATCAACTTTGGCGCCAAAATAGTTTAAAGGGACGTGCCTTTTCCTCCGTTCAAAGGTCTCGACTGGATTGAGTATGAGAGGGGGCTTGCATATGACAGAGGGCGCATTCTCTCTTGATTCCTTCCTTGTCCTAAAATTATTCACATAAATTCCCTTTTTCCAGTTTTGTCGAAGGTTTCCTGTTTTCTGTAATTTTTAGAAGATTGAAATTATTAGTGACGTGATAATGTTCAGTACTAATCCTTGTCATTTTTAGTTTTGACATCAGAAATTAAATGTATGATTAGATGATGACTCGGAAATTTTCAGTTTAAAAAGTTACCATATTGTCAGATTGTCGATATGATAAATACATGTGTTGTTCTTTATTCTCGAGTGACCACCACAAAGAGCTGTCGTCAAGTCCGGTGCTTTTTCCGTAAAGATTATTCCTTGGTGCATTGCACTTTTGTTTAAATTCCATTTCTGTCTTGCTGTCGAAGACTCTTTTTAGGCTTCAAACATAATACATTTTTTTTGTTTCAGGGTGCTTGAAAAATGCCAGAAGAAGGAAACGATGCATTCTTCAAGCCAAGACTTGCTTTCGTAAATTTTCTTGTGGATTCCGATCCAGAAGAAACATGGCGTCTTTTTTGTCAGGCAATTCCGGAAATCACCAGTGAACAGGTAGCTGATTGGAGGCAATCGTCTCAGAAAAACAAAGTCAAGGAAACAATAAACAATGAGCTACCAGTCGCTCCAGCCACTGTCAGGTATATTATTTTGTTTTGCTTGAAAAAATGCACCGGCTACTAACGATTTTTGATCATTTGGGCATCAAATAAAGCAGTATGTGCAAACGCTAGTTAAAAAAAATACTGCCAGGCACAGAAAAACTCACTGTAGATTTTGTAAATAAAAACAAGACGTATTATTTTTCAGTGACACTGGCAACAGCTCTAATCAAAACTCTCAAATAATGAAAACAATTGGTGAGGATATGCTCAAAGTAATCGCCGACCAAGTGGACATCAAGACTAAGTGAGTTTTTCACGAATTTTGAAAAATAATGATTGATAACCAGGAAAACTATTTTTACATATTAAGGGTGAGCCTCTATTAGAGGGTGCGGCAGTACTATTCAAACCGCTTTTTAGGGTGCGCCTCTAAGAAAGGGGCGCTTCTGTTACAGTTTTGACGGTATTTTGTTTAAAAGGTGACGAATAATTTTTAGGGATACTGTCAATGACTCCAATCAAAACTCTCTCACGTTGACAACAATTGCTAACGATATGCTTAAAGAGATTGCCGACCGAGTGGACATCAAGACGAAGTGAGTGAATAATAAGCTCCAAATACTAGCGATTTTATTTCAGAAGAGCGCTGCGATTGACATGTAAAAAAGTACTGGATCTCATTAACGAACACTGGAAACTGAAGGATGTGCACATTCATTTGGATCATCATAAAGTTAAATTTCCAACCCCTGAAAATAAGAATCTTGAGTTTTACGATAGAAAAAGAAAACTCGAAGATGGCGACCAGGAATCGAATTTATCGCAGAAATCTTTTCTTCAGGAAACAGCCGACAAGTTCGAACAGATTATCCAAGACCCGAAGACACAATTGGGAAAGTTTTTTATCACCGGCACTAAAGAGAATGAGATGGCAAGAAAACAAGAAAAACTTCTGCACCTCATTTTCGAAAAAATCAAAAAACCAATTCACGTTGAATCTCTCAAAATAGATCTACCTTGTACGAATTCTCTGGAATCTGTTTTGAAAAAAGTGAAGGTGGGAAGTCTGACCGAATTGGATTTGTTTTATTTCTCCACTAACGGATCTGAAGACTCTGCCTTGATGAATATTATTGAAAATCCACATTGGATGCACTTCAAAACATTTCATGTTCTCGGTTGTGCTTCAAATGTTCCAATGATTGCTTACAAAGATGTGCCGTCACTTTTGGTCAGCATCAAAAATGTCACATTGGATGAGATAAAGGAATACAAAAAAGTTAATTCATTCATCAAATATTTAAAACTGTTCAACACTTGTTTTCCAGGCGCTGTTGATGGGACGAGGTGATCTACGGCAGGAGTTTCTCGGGTGGTTCGACGTGGAAGAAATAGCCGAGGCACTGAAGCCTTATGAGAAACTGGGAGAAATCAACGAAACAAAAGGAACATTTCTGCGTAAAGATGGAACAAAACTCAAATTTGAACTGAACAAAATTTCTCTATCATTTTCCTGTTATCGTCTCTAATAGCAAAGAACCAGATGCTAGTTTCAGAACCAGATGCTCGTTTTATTTGCTACAAAGTTACCATCTTCTTTCTGTTTTGCAATACGTTTCTAAAAATTATGTCTCTGTTTTTTTGATCATCAAACTTCCTTCATTATTAAAGTTTCTTTTTCAATAGTTTTCATTAAGCTTCAGATTACAACTTTGCATTTTTTATGCTAACAAAATGTGTTCCATGTCTAGTATAAAATTGCTTCTACTGTTTTGCGATAATTTTGGTATAATTATGTTTTGCGTTTCTACCACAATCACTCTCGTTTCTATCAGACCGGAAAATAAACGTTTCGATACGCAATATCAAAGAATGTCATTAGGGTAGAATGGATCTTGGATGAAGTAGTAGGTAGACGTTGTGTTCTTGATATTGGTTGGCCAGAAATGAAATAAATGTTTTTGGAGCCAAGTTTGAAGAATTGTAAAGTTGAAATTGACGCAATTTAAGAAATTAATTGTTTTATTATTCATTATAGTTTGATAATCTGGTACCGGTATGTCGTAATTAAAAACTGTCTCCATGTTTAATTTCAAAATGATTTTAATGGTGGCATGCGTACAAAGAAAGTTTATTTGGATCAAAGTGTAACATGTATGAAAGATTGTATCTTGCAATATTTAGGTATGTTGAAAAATAGCTTCACTTTTACAAATTTATGCGTTAAGTACGTTGCGTGGAGACTGAGTGTTTATCTTTTCAATCAATGAATTAAAACATAAATAGATTTATTGAAAGTAACCGGAAGTTTGTGAGACGAACACCACTTTACACGTGGCGGTAGAGAAATTTTATTGTGAATAATAGATGCAGTCGACTAGTTTTTAGTGACAATCCAAGTTCCGCCACCGTACGGTAGAAATGAAGCGGATACCTGAAAAATGGAAAACAGTGGTAAGAATTGTATTCTTATTTGAAATTATGAAAATCATTGTAAGTCAGTGTTATATTTCTGTTTTTTTCGTACCCTAGGGTCTTGTTTTATGCGAATGTTCATATTTCGAATAACTCTGTCATCATTAGTCATATAATCGATTGAAGATATCACACCACCGCCGTTCAGAGCCTGTAAAACATTTTTTAATATGAATAGGAAGCGTTTTAATTACCTGATTGATAACTAGTAACGCTCCGCTGCGGATTAATCGAATTACGTGTTTGTAGTCATCCAGATAGTTTTCTCTTTTGAAGTCATCAAGAAACACAAAATCAAATGTGTTAGGTTCATTGGTCGCAAGTCTTGGAAGTGATTTTTCTATACTCTCAGATGTTGCCATTTGGATTCTGGACATTAGAGTTGTTGTCAGTTTCCTTGCGTGTTTCTGTCCAGTTTAATCCCAGAACACAGCATATGTAGGATGCTCAAGAGCAACAACTATTCCACGAGAATCGACTCTTTCCGCAAATCCAAGTAATCCGAGGCCAGTGAACACTCCTAAAGTGAACCCTATAACTTTCTTGTCTGATAATTCACAAACCTATCACAAGACATCGACTAGGCCTGTAGAGTGACATTAGAGTTTGCACTAACTGAAAAACTTCTGAAATCACTGAACTGTGCGAAGAAATATGTTGAGGTAGAGACGATTGAGTGTCCTGAAATTCTCAATCATTGATGAATAAGCAACGCTGAATAGAGTACTCTAAGAAGATCTTGAACTGAATTGTCTTTCATTGTAGAGTGACTGTAACAATACTGGAAAAATGGGTCAGAAGTTTCGAAGCTTTTCAGTTTGATGGAGCATATCTGATCAGGAACTGAAAAATCATCGTGAACTTTTTTGTCTGAAACGTAATCTTTTTTCTTCTTTTGAAACACGCTCTTTGATCAAAAATAGAATTCCCGTCGTTGAGCTAAACACTAATTTAAATTCACTAGATGGAGTACGGATTGTCATGGTAGTTGTGAATAGTTCTATTGAAATTCGGAGGTCAGTGGGTACTGCCATTAGTGTCGTCTAAAACACCAGTGTTGTGTATTTCGGAGTCAGAGAAGATGTCACTTTTCTCCGAATGTTGCTTTGAATATTTTTCTACATTGTGTTTTCTTCTAATTTCTGACCTCCACGTCTCGTTTCAAAACTTTACGGTCAGTTTAGACGATTCCCTGGTTAGTGATTTTCTGTAGAAATTCGAGTTCTGAATACTGAACCATTTATCTCAAAGACGGTAAAATTAAACTTACAAGTTTGAATTGTCATATAATTCAGGAACTTTGTTTTCGGGCGCCATGAAATCGCCAGTTCTCAATACTTCAATTTGATGTTTCTATTTCTTCCATGCTTTGGAGTCCAGCTTGTTTTCTAAGTTGTCAATGTATTTGTGTATATTGGCATTTTCTTCCGTAGTCTCGTTATCTCCTTCTTCCTCATTCATTCTCTTTCTTCAAATAGTCAATGCTTTTTTCTTTGGAATTTCCTCCCACACCGTCTAACTCAATTGGTATCTGAAATGAAACTCGCATAATATCCGATGTAAAACAGTTTTTCTGATGTATTTATCTTTTTATTCCGTATATTGAAAGGTTGCATTGATTTAATTTATGCTATCTTCAGACTTTGCGAAACGGAAGCCTTGCAAGCCTTAGTGTGATTGCAACTATAATAATTGTGCATAAGCTTATCCTCTGTATTTTTCTAAATTAAAAAAAATCAACAAAATGTTCCTACCATACAACCAATCGGTAATTAAACACACTCAGGTCACATATACCTGGAAATAATTTTTTCATGTTTATCTTCTTCGCCATTTTTGATTCTGTGGTGAAATAAATTTTGAGTTTCAAATCAAACAAAAGATCAGAATAATCGAACTTCAAATTTGAATTGTTTACTTTGGCGCCAAAATAGTTTAAAGGGACGTGCCTTTTCCTCCGTTCAAAGGTCTCGACTGGATTGAGTATGAGAGGGGGGCTTGCATATGACAGAGGGCGCATTCTCTCTTGATTCCTTTCTTTTCCTAAAATTGTTTATATGACTTCCCCTTTTTCCAGTGTTTTGTAATTTTTTAGAATATTAATAGTATCAGTGTCTAATACTAGTTCTTTTTTGAATAAAAAATAAAAGTAGTATTGGATTGCAGACAAATATGTTATATAATGTACGTTATAGTTGCATATGCGCACCTCGCATGAACGATAATTCAAGATTTCAATTTTGAAGAAAATTTGTTTTTCAAATACACTCGCATCAGAAATCGACTTAATGACTAAATGATGACTCGGAAATTTTCAGTTGAAAAAATTTATCTTGTCTTCTGATTTCTGGCAAAAAAAGTTGCCGTCAAGTTCGGTGTTTTGTCCGTAATGATTATTTTTTGGCTCATTGCACTTTCGTTCACATTCGATTTCGGACTTGTTTTTATGAAGGCTCTGAAAAAGGCTACAAACATAATTCATTTTTTGTTGTTTCAGGGTACTTTCAAAATGTCAGAAGAAGGGAATGATCAGCTCATGAAGCAAAGACTTGCTTTCGTAAAATTTCTTGGAGATTCTGATCCAGAAGAAACATGGCGTCTTTTTTGTCAGGTTATCACCGATGAACAGATAACTGCGTGGAGTCAATCGTCTCAGAAGAATAACATCAAGGAAACAAGAAACAAGGAACTACAAGACGTTGCAGCCACTGTCAGGTATGTTGTTTTGTTTTGCACCGGCTGCTTATTAATTTTGATCATTGGATCATACAAAAAAACAGTATCAGCAAACGCCAGTTCAACAAAAAATACTGTCAGACACAAATCATTTACTGTTTACCGTAAAAACTGTAACATAGGCGCATGTCGTAATTTTTCTAACCTCTTCTTAAAATCCGCCTCTATTACAGTTGCGTTTTATTACAGTCTATACGGTATTTTGTATGAAAATTGACGATTAATTTTTCAGTGACACTGGCAATGACTCCAGTCAAAACTCTCACACATTTACAACAATTTGCGGTGATGTGATCAAAGAAATTGCTGACAAAGTCGACATCAACACTAAGTGAGTGAATAATGAGTTTCAAAAACTAGAAATTTCATTTCAGGAGAGCACTGCGATTGACATGTAAAAAAGTAGTGGATGTCATTGACAAAAACTGGAAACTGAAGGATGTGCACATCCATTTGGATCATCATAAAGTTATATTTCGATGTACTGGGATGATAAAGGATCTTGAGTTTTACGATAGAAAGAGAAAACTCCAAGATGACGACCAGGAATTGACTTCATCGCCCATATGTTTCCTCCAGGAAACAGCCGATAAGTTCGAACAGATTATCCAAGACCCGAAGACACAATTGGGAAAGTTGTTTATCACCTGCACTAAAGAGAATGAGATGGCAAGAAAACAAGATAAACTTCTGCATCTTATTCTCGAAAAAATAAAATATCCGATCTACGTAGAATCTCTCAAAATCGAACTGTCTTGCACGAACGCTCTGGGATCTTTTTTGAAAAAAATGAAAGTGGGAAGTCTGACCGAATTGGATTTGTTTTATTTCTCAACAAACCAATCTGAGGACTCTACCTTTATGAACATAATTGAAAATCCACATTGGGTGCACTTCAAAACATTTGATGTTCTCGGTTGTGCTTCAAATGTTCCGATGATTGCTTACAAAGATGTGCCGTCACTTTTCGTCAGAATCAATAATGTCACATCGGATGAGATAAAGGAATACAAAAAGGTTAGTTCGTTTTTCAAATATTTAAAATTAGTTTGACACTTGTTTTTCAGGCGCTGTTGATAAAACGCGGATATCTACAGCAGAAGTTTCTCGGGCAATTTGACGTGGAAGAAATAGCCGAGGCACTGAAGCCTTATGTGAAACTGGGAAAAATCAACGAAACAAAAGGAAAGTTTCTGCGTGAAGACGAAACACAACTCATTTTCAAATTAAAAAAAGACGAATTAACTTTTTCCGTATCACGTTTCCCATAAAGTTTCAATACCTGCTCTTTTCATTTACTGCAAAGTTACCTTTTTCTTTCTGTTTTTCAACACTGGTTTTGTTTTTCATTGTAAGCATTCCATCACTGTGGATTTTCATGATAAGTTCTCCTGTATGTATCAGGCTATTTCATTTTAAAATAGTTCTCATACAAGTGTTAAATAATACGTTATGTGACATATTCCCCAATTGTATCACTGAGTTGAGGTTGATTTATAAACAATTTAGTACTACTTTAAAAATTCGTTTTACTATAGTCTGATAATCTTGTAAATGCATTTTTTCAAAATAAAATGATTCCATGTTTAATTTCGAAGTGTTATTTTCAATAATAACATGCGTTGACTTTGATTCAGTGTGACATAGATGAAAGATTGTATTTTGCAATATTTAAATGTATTACTTCACTTTTACAAATTTATGCATTTAGTATAACATATCTTTTCAATCAATAAACCGGAAATTTGTGAGACAGGAACACCACTTTACACGTGGCGGTTGAGAAATTTGATTGTGAATAATAGATGCAGTCGACTAATTTTTAGTGACAATCCAAGTTCCGCCGCCATACGGTAGAAGCGAAGCTGACACCTGAAAAACGGAAAACTGTGGTAAAAATTTGTAGGCTTTTCGAAAATTATTGTAATTCAGTGTTTCTTTTTTTGCTTCTTACCCTAGGGTCCTGTTTGATGCGAATGTTCATATTTCGAATAACTCTGTCATCATTTGTCATATGATCGATCGAAGACATAACACCGCCGCCGTTTAGAGCCTGCAAAACATTTTTTAAAGACCAAAAAAAAAAAAACAAGAAATTACCTGATTGATAACTAGTAACCCTCCGCTGCGGATTAATCGAATTGCGTGTTCGTAGTCATCCAGATAGTTTTCTCTTTTGAAATCATCAAGGAACACAAAATCAAATGTGTTAGGTTCATTGGTCGCAAGTCTTGGAAGTGATTTTTCTATACTCTCCGATGTTCTCATCTGGATTCTGGACATTTGAGTTGCTGTCAGTTTCCTTGCGTGTTTTTGACCAATTTTATCCCAAAACACAGCATATGCAGGATGCTCAAGAGCAACAACTATTCCACGAGAATCGACTCTCTCCGCAACTCCAAGTAATCCCAGGCCCGTGAACACTCCTAAAGTTGCTAATGTATATGTGTTAGACTGATAATTAACCAACCAATCACAAGACACCGACTAGGCCTATAAAGTGACATTAGAGTTTGCACTAACTGAACAACTTCTGGAGTCACTGAACTATGCCAAGAAATATGTTGAGGTAGAGATGTTGCCGTTTGAGTGTCCTGAAATTCTCAATCATTAATGAATAAAGCCCGCAAAATAGGTTACTCTGAGTAGATCTTGAATTGAGTTGTCTATCATTGTAGAGTGACTGTAACAATACTGGAAAAGTGGGTCAGAAGTTTCGAAGCTTTTCAGTTTGATGGAGCATCTCTGATCAGGAACTAAAAACTCATTTTGTAAGAATAACACATTTTGGGTAATTTGATTACCACACGTATCATACTTGTGGACTTGCGGAGTGGAAGTGACTGCGATTTTCTCCATGATTGGTGGTCGTGTAAACTTTTTCGCCTGAAAATGAACCATGATTGTGGTTTTCACTTGAAAAAACGTACTTTGATTATAAATGGAATTCCCGCCGTTGAGCTGAATACTAGTTGGGATTCACTTGGTGGAGTAGGATTTGTCATGGTAGTTGTGGATGGTTCTTCCGGAGTTGGAAGGTCAGGGGGTACTGGCATTGGTGTGGTCCAAAATACGGATGTTGTGTATTCTGGAGTCACAGATGGTGTCACTTTTTTCCAAATGTTGTTTCGAATAATAGCAGATGGTCGGATAAAATGTTCGGTTGAGCTAAAAATAGTTTTGTGGTTAGGTAGAACTGAAGAATATTTCAAAACCTTATCAATGTGTCAGGTGTTGGAACGAATGGTCGAGTTGTAGTAGGCCAAATTTGATATTGAGGCTTTGTGAATAACTTTGGCGGCTCGGTCTCCGGATGAGTTGTTGTGAATTGTGTTGTTGTAGTTGTGGGCATAGCTGTAGTAGTCGTAGATGGTGTAGTGGTGCTGGTCGTCGTACTAGTTGTGGTAGTTGATAGTCTAGTCGTGGTCGGAGTAGTTGTAGTTGTATAGACGGTAGTAGTTGTAGTTTTTGGGATGTTCGGAGAAAATGTGGCAAATCGAACTCTTTCAGTTGTGGTTGTGAATCTAATGATATCTGAAATAAATTATACTGATTAACTACCAAATCTTGGTAATTTACCGTCTTCAGTGGTCAAATCCTCTTCTGTAGTTGTGATTGGAGCTTTTGTTGTTTTCACAAACTTGATTATTGTTGGTTCAGTAGTAGTTGTATAACGAAATCGAGGTCTGGGATCATAAGTCGTTGTTATTTCTGGAGGTGGGGTGCTTGTTGTGAAATGTGGTGCAGTGTAAGGAAACGTGAAAACAGTTGGAAGCGGTCGTGGTGTGGGAAGTGTTGTTGATTCCGGCTTGTCGACTGGGATAATTTTTGGTCGAAATCGTTTTGGAGTCCTTGGAGTCTCTGAAAAATCGGATGTTAGAATCAATAACAGTAAAATTTTGTAGTAAAGTTTTTTACCAGTAGTTGTAGTTAAATTGAACAGCTCTCTCAAATTAGACGCAATTTTCATTTTATCATCATTTCCAATTGCGGATGTAAGATATTGTCCAATGTTATTGAACAAATCTTTTCCTGAACCTGATAGATTAAACAAAAAGTTACAATGCTATGTTAGAAGTACCAAATTCTAGAAACGAGTACTGGGAGTCGGGTTCGTTGAAATCCATTTTCTCATGAAACGCTGTCTGTTTCAGGGTCTCAAACATTGATCCAAGATTTGCCTGGAACTTGAACAAGCTGAACGCTGATGAATATCAGTTAACTTACAAATGGTAGCCATATAAACCCATGTACATGTTGGGTGAATATAATTGTTAAAATAATTGGAATAAAACGTCGCATTGTAGGCGCCGACTGATGAGTATGAGCCTATTCTAGCAAACTGTGTGCAGTGTCTACCAAGATAGAAAAGAGCTTGTCAAAAAATGCTTCTCTATCCCCCTATCGCGTCTCATCGTGTCTACCACCCGCTTTGACAGCTCGTCGTTCTCCGTGACATGCGAAGAAAAACGGAAATGTGTTCGGTACGAGTGACCCGTGTCCACACGCGCAATGAAAAGCAAACGGTTCTCGGATTGGATCGCGAAACCAAAAAGTGAGGTTGTATGAAGTGAGATGAAGATTTAGGGATCAGGTTACAGTTTCTTGCACTTTTCCTGTGTACATAAGTGTTTTTGCATGTAGATCTTCATCTTGTCCTACACAAAAATCTACACATCCGTAACCGGTCTCTCGGTTCCCGACAATAGAAAAATAATTAATCAGTGTGAAACCTGTTTAGAAGAAGAAGATGATAAGATTTACTTCCGTTCAACATGCCAATTATCACAGCTTTTTGATGAATTCTTACACTTGTCATGATTTTGTGTGTGTGAGATGAAATGAAAACATATATTTACAAGTTTGAAGGAATGACCACTGACGGATTTCCAAAATGGTAAAATACGAAGCAGTTCACTTTTGACTCGATGAGTTTCAGAACATCCATTATAGTTTTTTAGAGGACAGCTGATATCATTGACACTTGTTCGATTGAATTTGAAGTTGGAATCAAAGAAAAGTTATTTTCAGACGTTATAAGTTTCAAGTAGTTAATCTTTGATGGTTTCTGCCGCCCTATCAACTAGTTATAACAATTATTTGTCACTGATAGGTGTTAACCAACAATCTATCTCATTTCACATTTCTTCCGCTGATTCTCAATTTGCTTTGTCTACTAATATCCAGTGAAGGACAGAAAATTAGAGAAAACACACGGTGTGGTAGCCCGTCAAGAAACAATTTTTGGCGGTGGTTCTCGCTGAGAAAACCGGGGAAGCGCCACGCCCGTCCCCTCGCCGACGCCGTCTTCTTCTTTTTCTCAGTTTTTGTCGTGAATCAGCCCAAACTCCCACCCCATTTTTTCGGTATAGACGTTTTGCGTTTTTGGGCGGCACGCAGATACGTACTGCGCATTTCTCACTATATCCCCCCTGAACGACCGACTTATTTTGTGGGAAAAAAGGCGATATATCCATCACTGTTTGCCGCTTCCAAAAACAAATTGGTTCATCAACGCTACTCCGACGATGAATTACGATCGTCGTTTCTCGCCCGGCGAGAATCCTGATTACTCGAATCGAACCATGAATTACCGTGATTCTCGATCACAGCAACTCACTCCTCGTGGTGGTATCGATGCGAGAGCCAATGCGTATGGACGGGAATATCCACCGCTTCGATCGAGATCTCAAACGAACGTAGATCAAGATTACGGTGATCGCTTCTCTCAACCGGCTCCATTTTACGATAACAGAGGACTTGATACTAAATCCAGGTATGTGTTTTTTGCTGATCTCTCAGAGTTTGTTCTCGTTTCTCTAAATGTAAGACAATAAATTTTAATGTTGCAGAAGCAAATCATTGGACAACCGTGAGTTCCGTGGTTATGACGATGGATTGTATAGAAATGAGTACCCAAATGACGGTGGAATTGTGATTCCAATCCGCCGTGACAATGGCCGTGACCAACCGTACGATTATCATTCTTCTCCACCTATGCGTCAAAGAGAAGTTGAGCCATACGGTTTCGATGATCGTCGTCCTCCAGTTAGCCAAGAAGTTCACATTCCATACAATCGAGATGTCAGGGAGCCAATGAGAGAACCAATTCGAGAACCAATCAGAGAGCCTTTACCAAGAGATTTCCCACCAAGAAGATCATTCGATGGAAGAATGGGTGACAGTCCGAAATCATTTTCATCTCGTTTCAAAGATCACTCTACCAGAGATCGTCGAGCTTTGGATTACGGTCGTAATGGTTTTGTAGATGATTTCGATAGAGAGGATTATGGAGCCGTTCAACCACACCGAGGACCACAGGGAGGAGGAGTTAGTGGAGCTACCGCAGGTGGTGGAGGATATCGATCAAGCAGTTATCACCGATCCCATCATGAATCCCATGGCGGCGGTGGTCACGAGTCTTCATTTGGAGGTGGAGCCACACGTGCAATCACTCACCAACCACAAGTGTTCCATCCGGATATGAGACCAGTTAGACCAATACAACATCATCGAGTACAATGCTGCTGTTTCAAGTTTGTCTGGCCACCATGGAGCTATGAACAATCACCACCACCACAACAAATTTATAGAAATATCTAAACAATTCTTTTCAACCTTGACAAGTATTGATGCCTTTATTAGTCGTCTAGGTTTCAATTGTTTTCTTCTTCTTTCTGTGATTTTGATGATTTATATTGACTGACCATACTTTTCATCATTTCCTTCTAATTCTCATGTTCACCAATGCTGCCAATTGTTTTCAAATGTCTAAACTGTCCAAGATAAAAAATTTAACCACAATGTTGCCCTAATTCATCAGGCTGGGGTCATGATACTGTTTGATAAGAGGGAATTGTTGACGACGCGACAAATCTGCGTCTTCTAATTCCAATGGCCTTGTTTGTCCGTTTGCACGAAATCGATTCAGGGTTATCCCATTGACGTCTCTCAAATCAAGTTGTTAGAAGTTTACCCGTACAAACAAAATTAGACAGAAGACGAATTGAAAGAGAGAAAGAAGAAACATTTCAAGTGAATACATGATCATTTATCTTCATTCAAAAAAAAATACATTAGAGCAAAATGTAAAACGTCTACCTTGTCAATATCCTATAATTGAGCATTTTGTTTTCACAGTTAAGTTTTCAAATAGTTATGGAAAGTAATTTCATGCAAATTATGACAATAATGAGTTGATTTTATAGATGATAAGTAGCTTCGCGGGTTTTTTGTTGAGGATTTTGGTCGGCTTCGTAATCATACAGGTAGTCAAACTGGCTTAGAGCGTTGCGGACGTCTTCTCCTGCAAAAACTATAATTGAGATCTAATTTATGGGAATAAACTAAATGGTAAATACCAATTGTACCGTTAATGCTTGGACTCCGGAGTTTCGCCCTACTATTGCTTCTTGAATCATTGGGTGTATAGTCGTATCTAAAACATTTTCTATTAACAATATACCATGTAGGTTAAGTAGATCTTACTTAGAATTCTTGCTCATTCTTCTCGGACCAGCGCCCATACCGCCTTCAATGTTGATAGGGACATACACGACTTGACCATTTTCATTACTGTAGGCAACAGGCATATCAAAATCTTGCTGAGTTCCCGACATGGAGTTCTGGATTTCCAGCGGAGACAACGGTCTGCTTGTTCCTTCATGATTTCCAGCTGTCGCATAAAGCGGAGCAGATACCGGGCGGTTGAGAGTAGAAGACTGTAAAATTTGGTGGTTGCTTTGAGGATATTTTGAAATTGATCTTACAGATGGATCCCTCGGTTCTGGCGAAGTGATTTTTTTGTTGTAAACCGAACTGACAACTGGTTGTTGAGGGAACAAGTACGAGAATCCGGCATGTGGATGTTGTGCTTCTACTATTGGTGGATCTGCAAATCTAGCCCTTGGTGACAATGCACTTGATAACCTCCTCGATGGAATTTCAGAATCTTGTTTTATTATTGGAGACACTGGTGTTGGAGAAACTGCTCGATATGGTGTCCTAGATGCAGATGACGGTGGTCTCGCGGAAACAGGACGGAGTAAAGTTCCTGGGTCATCATCTCGAATTGCCAAGTCATGTACACTTCTGGATAAAGTCTTGACTTGTTGGATCGGGTGGTAGTGAACTTGTTCTTTCTGACTGTTATTTCCAAATCTCTTCAGTCCTCTTGGTGCCATCTCTGGAGAATCATTTTCAAAATCTTCTCTGCTGAAAATGAACATATTTGAATAATTCCAAATTTACTTTCACATACTTTTCTCTGAAAACCATTGCACTCTCACTCTTTGCTCTTCTCATAGCACCAAATGGCTCTCTCCGTTCAGTCGCATATCCTATTCTTGATGGTGGAAGCGGAGAGGACGGTTCTGAAGAAAAGTTTCGGTAAATCGCATTACTTTACTTTTTTTACTCACCAGCATATGAACCATGCGATAGTGTTTGCGATCTTCTGTCATAAGTCAAGCGTGGACCAGCACCTCCTTCAAAGTAATAGTTACTTCCCGCCGCTCGTCCACCAGAACCGGCACCTTGCTTCCGGAATCGTTGCCGTTCAACATTCTTGGCCACAGATGTGATAGGCTGCAAAACATTAATCGATTGCTTAAAAAATTATCAATATTTTTGTCAACCTAAACTAAATTTTTAAAGTGTTTCAAATATAACTCTCACCACCATTTTAGAACTAGGGGTATGCCTTCGACTCCTTTCAGATATGCTACTTCCATCAACTTCCGACGTTCCATAAATGTGGTTGTGTTCAACACTTCCAGATCCCCCAACGTATTGGTTCAATGACTTCCATGCGTTCAATTCATCTATCAATGTGTCCATTCCGCCATAAGAGGAATTCGGGTAGCCAATGAGCTGGAACAAAATGTGTTTAAAAGGGGAGAACACATAACAGTAGTTAGCCTACTTTCTCCACAAAGTCGGGATTATACTGGGCTAATGAAACTTCCGATTTGACCAACGCTCTGTGAACTGGCGTTGGAGCACTAGCGATCAACTTGTTGAAAAGTCTGGCAACAAGAATCTGAAAACGAAGGTGATTACTTGTGCGTCTTTTGTCTGTCGCGATGTTTACCTGTATGTGTAATTTTTTTGTATGCAATCCATGTTTCAATTGTGCTACAAAAATGGAGAACCTCAGATAATCCCGATTTCTCGCTGCTAAAACAGTCAATGCCCTAAGAAGAATCACGAATCCCTGTGGTTGTTCAAGTAGGAGAAGGAGAATCTAAAGAAAACGATATTTTAATTTGTCAAACAACAAATAGGCAACCTCCAATGAGTAACATTTGGAGTCCAGCTGTGGCGAATGAATAGAATACATTATGGCATCCAATCCAGTTGAAGTTTCGAGAAATGACTTCCATGATGATTCCTATGCAAAGTGAAAGCGTTAGTTGAACGTCATGTATACCACCCTTCTCTACTTACAGATTTCTCCAATAACAGTTTGATACTTTCAATACAGTCGGCTTCGGCAACTGCTGCCTTCCTCTTGCGATTAGCATTTGTAGAGTTTCTATTCAACAGATATGATATTTTTGATCCGGAACCCTCAACACTGTTCACAATTCCTTGAAGTACAATAACCACTTTGCCAAGAAGTTCGATTCCATTTATTGGTTTTGATACAAACTCATGAGAGAAGTGTTGAGCCCTGGAAACAAAAAGATTCCAATGTCATGTCGGAAGCACACGTCAGACAGGAGCAAATATTGTGGCTCAGTCAGCTATCAGTGTGGTAGGCAAAACGAGAGGGCAACGTTTCTAGAACCGGTCATTGTTGTATTTACTTCTCAGTCGGAGTTAAATAATGGCCAAGAGGGTGCACAAAGTTATGCGGGAAATTACCGAGGAATTGGATGAATTCTTCTTTTGAAACAAAAAAAAAGATGGGTAATGTGTGTCATTAAAACTAGCTCGGAGTTTTTGAAAGAAGACTATAGTTATCCGTGCGTTTCAGGGTTATTCAAATATATTGCAAAGAGCTTGCATTTTCAAATTTTCAGGTACATTAAAAGAATGAATGTTTTTTCAAACCCCATAAAAATTATTATCCAATATAACATCTGTGAAAACTTATAACGCGGTAAAGTTTCAGCCGTAGAAAAATAACTAATTCAGTAAATTCTGAAAATTTTATGATTTGCTATGATTGTCAAATAGATTTTTAAACAGACAAACAAAACTGACAATTCTGAAAATTGGAATATGTTTCTGAGTTTTTCAGCGTTTTCAAACAATTTCTATACTTTTAACAATAAAACAAACAATCGACTTACTTTATTGAGTCTGCAAGTATTTGGTCTTTCAAAGATAACAATACGAAACCTGCATCAGATAAAGATATTCCGCTCCCTGAAACGTACTCTATAAAGAATTGAGGATTATTAATTGCATGCCATATGTGTTTTCAATGTTTACCTGATGGAGTTGAATCAGGATTCTGAATGAACCTCCGTAATTGGTCGGCAAGTACACGTGGCGAGTTGACATTACGATCCATTATTACTCAATCTTTTTACCGATGAACATGAGGGGGAGCCAAATGTGTCGAGTCAAGTTTGAGTGAGGAAGGGGGAAGGCTAAGTGGTGGTTAGCAATCAGGCGAGGTTTGTAGTGAATGCTGCTGCGGGGCGCGATGTGTGTGTGGTGGTGTGCCAGTTGAAAGCAAACAGTACGTCCGATGAAGGCTTGAAGACTCGCTGGGCTGCCGCTGCTGTTTCTGCGAGATTTCCTTCTGCTGCAAGCGTCTTCCCCTACCGGTGAGCGGAAAGAAGTCGAGAGTTTGCCAAGAAACACTGCGACACATCGTGAACGCAAACGAGAGGGTAAACACAATGGCGAGCGGAGGTTAAGCAACTTACTGACACACAGATCGGTACTAACAACCGGTAATGAGATGTTGAAAAATTCTTCATTTTTTGAGATAAAAATGCTAGAGATGCGCATTGCAATAAAAACCTTCTACTTTTGATATGAGGGCTGTAAATAATTGCATTCAAAAAATTTGCATCTTGATAAAAATGATCCCTTATCAACCTGAAATTTATCGAAAACATTTTCAGTGCTGCATTGGTGAGGTGATCAGAGTTAGAGTTTATAAAAACCTTATTTATATTTTTTTCTTAATTTATTATTACAACACTCTAGAATAAAAACATTTATTGAAGTAACTGAATTATTATTAAACTTTTTGTTGATATGAACTGTTATTCACAACATTCAAAATATGACAAAACAAAATGAATTGGGTGAACTGAGGTGTGTGCATAATCGAGTATCGATGATATCTTAAACCTTGTTTCAATTCATTTGTTGCTGGAAAACTGAAAAAAAAGGAAGATGGCGTTGTGAAAAAAGAACAAGTGGGAATGAGAGCACCATTGGGGGTATCTTCCACTCATACTCGTGATTTTCAAACTAGGAAGTTTTACTGACGGCAGTAGAGAAGGTGATGATAGGCAGAAGACAAAAGAAGAATGAGAGCAATATGAAATGCCAGCGGAACGAAAAGAATCTGGAAGGGAATAAGACACTATAATGTTTGAGAGGAGCGAATTAAGTAATGATGGGGGGAACTGTGACAACTGTGAGAAAACACGGCAACAATTTTAGGTTGGCAAGGGAAAATAGAGAAAATAAAAGTAACTTGAAATTTTCAGAGAATTAAGTAATGAGAAGTGAAATGCGAATTCTTGTGTTGATTATATTTCTGTGGACCTCGTCGTTTCTTGAGTACAATTAAAGATTGGGAACATAAAGAGCTTCTTTGCATAGTGAAGAACACTCTTTAGCGTCCATATGTCATGTATCCGTAGTAGCCAGCAGTATTGTACTGATTGTAATATGGGTAGTTTCCGTAACCAGCATATGTGTTGTAATTGTATGGTACAATGGCTCCAGCTCCCTTGTCGTAGTAGTTTGGCATCATGTAGGCACCGTGTTTAGCTGTCAAAGCATTCTCCTCCTCTTTCTGAAATTATCTTGCAGGTTATTATTCATTTTCTTTGAAACCACCCCAAAACAATTTTCTCAATCTTCAAAGGCCTATTCCGATGGGGATGACCCAATTTTGCAACGAATTAAGAAATATCTAGTGCCAGGCGGAGGTACATTTACTATTTTGTCGATTCTAATTGATGATACAACCGCAGATAGGAATACAAACAAACAAAGATGTTGTTTGATAATGGAGAATTGTTTCTTTTTTCTCCCTCTCCTAAATAGGATAATCTTCTTGACAGTTTTGCTACCTGCGATGAACGAATCTATATCGTTGCAAAAATCTTCACATCAAATCTGAACTATGTTTCCGCACTATAGATTGTCAAAAGATTTCATAGTCATGCATGATGCCCCTGATGCTTATGGCGAAGTGTCTGTTTTCGGAAATTCGTAATAATTCGCCACAAACAGTTATAAATAAGCGAAAACGGATTGTCGTCTTCACAACCTCCGCGAGAGATTCAAGGACAACAGTTTTATACAGAAGGGTATCCGAACATTCCATAGAAACGGAAAGATGCATCCGAGATAGATAAGACATTCTTTGTTGCCGAATATTTGCCGCCGGTATAATATTACCTTTACTGCCCTATATCCTAAGAAGAAGAAGGCACTGGCGAGAACGATGCTGCCAATTCCGATCCATGAGGCAAAGTATGACCATCCGTAGTTGTGGCGAGATGTCAATTTGAGAACCTGAAAATTTAGAGGGTGGCTATAGTCAAAGAAAATGAAATCCTTCAGTCTAAATACTAGAATGGGTACTTGGATATACCTTTTTAGTGATAATAGATATCCTAACTTTAGTTCTTCAATGAAAATATAGTTTTCCACATTGTGTTGAGTTCAACTTAAAAATGTGTTCTATGATTATTGCTAGCTGTTTTCTTTTTATGATTTGACGTGAAAACACTTAGAGCCTGCAAAACTTCATGCTTGTAGTAAACTAGTCAGTGGCTCAACTGGATGGCATCAAGTGGTCGAATACTTGTGACTCAGATGTTTTTGACTTTCTTCTATATTCGAAATTATGATTTCAATGCAACGGTTCTTCATATCATTCTTTATTACTTCCAGACCATATCTCTTTTCCCGCTCTTTCATGATTTCCCTTTCAAAAATTGAAATTCGAAAAAGTAGCCAGATGATCGAGTCCGGACTTTCACTTATCTTCCAACACTTGATAGAAGTGTCGACATGATGCGAAAAAGAGAGTCCATCCTGCTTTGTAAACATCCACATACTCAAGTGATTCTACGCTCATCATGTCCTGGCTGGCATGCCTACGTAATTTTTCCCCGTTTTTTCTTATTTCGAAAGAAAAGTGAATCACACAAGACAATTCAAAAATTATTGCGTGATGCGACCAGAGAGTTTCAAGTGTTTTGGATTTGAACCACACTTATGTTTTCAATAAGAACAACATTTGGTCATGCTATTTTTGAAGGTATGAAAAAACTACTCACTGGCTCCCAAGATTTATAGTATGGTTCAACATCAAGAGTGTATCTCTCACTGTAAGCAACGTAATGCCAGAGAAGCATAGCGACCGACATGGAAAGTGCTGAAACACAATCACATTATTGAGATCAAAAGATCGATTGGAGGTTTCTTTACCTGCCAATATTAGAAGGATTCCTGTGCC
The DNA here is from genome assembly GCA_002259235.3 of Caenorhabditis latens. Lineage (NCBI taxonomy): Eukaryota > Metazoa > Nematoda > Chromadorea > Rhabditida > Rhabditidae > Caenorhabditis > Caenorhabditis latens. The sequence continues at coordinate 11,824,863 of CM056097.1, read as the reverse complement.
CATGATGAACTTTTTCGATCTGTTCCAGCATCCAATAAGTCCCATTATGAAGCTCAACACGACGAAAACAATACCTGAACAAATCAAAATGTGTATTAATGTCAATATTTGGTCAACTCGGATCGTGACACCTCGTTGTACTCTATTGTACAGGTTATTCTGATATTTACAACAAAAAGCTAATAAGAGGATATAATCGATGTCTAATTCGTTGGTCAAATGTGTTTCTTGATAAGATGCAAGAAGATTTGCACTAGATGCCTAGCTATTCTAATATGTGTATTGAAAATAAATTACCAATGAGGTAACCGACGATAGTGGCCTTGGCAGCATAATGACGGTAGATTTCGTTAGTTGAGAAATGTTCCTTCTTGGATTCAGGAATCATGAAATCATTATTCCATATGCAGATTGATCCAACCTTGCTGAAGCTACCGATATCTGAAAAAAAGGTTTTTGATCTCCCAATTCATTACTTCTATTCTAATTCTTGCCATTTCGTGACACCTTCGCCTTCGACAATCAATTTTATTGGTTTTGACCTTGGTTGTTTTCTAGTAACAAGTAACTGGTAACAAAATTGAGTCAACCCACACACACAAAGACACTTCATTCACTTGTTTTGGTACGACATGACTGGTAAGGTCGCCAAAGACGATTAGCACTTTTTTGAGAAACTTCTTTTGTAGTATACATAGGATTATCCAAGGCTGAAGACTAATGGCAAAAGCAAACCTTGTGGAACGGTATCAGGGAAGCAGAGATTGAATAGACCAAAGTTGCGGGAGTAGTAAATAAGGTTGTGCCCGAACGCATTCTGTAGACGTAATGACAATTCAGGCTCTCGTTTGAACGAATTGAGGATCTCTCTCCGATTCACCTGTAATAATGATTAGATCGTAAAACAGAAATGTTCTAAATGATGTTCTTCCAATCATGTTACATCCGTCTCCTGAATCATGTTCCGTTCCCTAATACTTCATTTCTAATACGGACACAAACGATATGATGTAGTTCGGTTTAACCATTCCAAAGTCCTCAAAGTCCTCAAAGTCACACAGTCGGCAGGAGACAAAAAACGTCTTCCTGTTGTATATCCTGGCGGTAGCAGCCATTTTATTGTTACTTGCCCTATTCTTTCACAATGTGCGTTTCTGACCTTGTCCTTCTTCAAAATGCCTTTGCCCTCGCCTTCTCTCAACCTTCCTTAATGGGAGGTAAGGAGGAACATGAGCAATCAAGGAAAAAAGAGAAGAGCGAGAAGACCAAAAAGGGTTACTGCCTCGAATGGCAATACAATCCGTCCCCTCTCAGAACCATCACTATTTCGTGTGCAAGGACCCCGCCAAGCCGGTTTCCCTTTTGAAGCTCTCGAGCATCGCACCGGTGTTGTGTTGTCAACAAATAAAAGTATTGAGGATGAGATAGATAGTGGGGCGGCAGATGGGAACAGGACAAAATCGGGAAGAGAAGTGAAGAGGAGCAAAAATGAGAAGAGCTTAGCTCCTTTTTTTTGTTTTTGTTTCTGAAGTGTGAATCGAAGTTTTTGTGATGTAACCGCGGTTTCGACATGCGCAAAAAAGGTAAAGTGTTGTCTGTTTGTCAAAAAGCGAATTGAAAACAGACAATCCGAAAAGGAAAGAAAAAAGATGTTGAATTGTTGAATTCCAATTTAACGGACGAAAAAATGACAGAATGATTGAAAGTTACAGAACAGGAATTTGAGGAGGAAAAAAATGGAAACTGAAAAAAATATGGACAACTGTCAATCACAGTAACTGTATGAGAATGGGAAATGGAATTTATCAAAACTGTTTGTAAAACTATAATTGCAAATAATAGAAGACGTTCATAATAAATTGCTCAAAATGAACTCTCAACTTTATTCCAATTTGTGAAACTACTTCATAAAAACAACTGTGTCCTACTGTTGTTCATGAATTTAAATACATTGACAAAATATAATTTTTAAAAGACCTAATCAAAGAGTAAATGAAATGACTTAATTCAACGATTTCGAAATTGACAGAAAGTTCATCGGAGAGTGAATTCATAAATATGCTAGCTTTTATTGTAGAATCTACTAGTATGAATTTGAGCAGGCATTAATTACATAAATATAAGAAATAAAAAACTATGATTGAAACCAATTAGTGAGCAGTATTAGCTTTCTTATCATAGGCTTCTTTTTTTGTTATTTAGTCACATGAAATTGTGAGATCAGAGTTCCGTATTATCCAACTTGTGATATACACCTACCTGAACTTCAATCCAGTTGTCAGTGAGTACGGCAAGGACCACAAGTGATAGCCCCATCAATGAAAAGACGGAGGCAAACGAGAGGTATAACGGTGATGAAATCATCGAGGGACCTGAAAAAAGGTGAGGAATGACTGATAAGTTCTTGGCACATATGAAAAACAGGGCATCAGGTATAGGAGGTCTACTCAAACGAACAACACCCACACGCACAGTCCGCAACGCGCGGAAAGACTGGGGCGGGGTCAGCGGCGCTCTCTATCTCTTCTACCGCTCATACCATACCTCTCTATCTCTCTCGCACACTCGCAATATCGGACCGTACGCGGCCGGTAGCAAGATCGCATTCTTCTTCATCTTCTTCGTCTCACCGATGGCTGAACAGTACGCACGGATGCCTAAAACATACAAGGTCATCAGATATGACCCCTCGCTTTCTTCTATCCTTCCCCCTTTTTCTTCATCCACCACTTCAGGCGGAGTTGGCTTGATGACCTAGGTTACTGCAATTTATCTCGACTATATCTCCGATGGTCCCCGCCTCCGTGATCTACTGATGATATGACCTTCTACAAAGTGATGGATTGCTCGGATAAAGGATGAAACCGCAAATTGTTGCAATATATAGGTTTTACTGAGAAGACACTAACTGATAGGGAAGGGATCAAGGGTGTGGTTCACGGAAAAACAGAAAAACGCGGGAAGTAAAAATCGGGAACAAGAAAATGCAAATTGCGTCAGGAAATCAGTCAGGAATGTTAACAATGACAAAAGAAGTACTTGTTTTCAGTAAAGTTGACCATTCCGAAAAACAAAATTATTGTCATTGCCTGAAGATGTTAACTTAGAACATCAAACAGAACACAACTTCGAGAAGTTTCACAGGATACCATTCAAGAAGATGTTATTGCCCTAATATAGGAAGACAACAATTGACATCATGGTGGTACTAGCTTACTAAACAACACATTTGTCCCGTTCTTTTTGAGAACCGGTTCGGTATAAAATGAAAAACTAAAAACAAACACAAAACGGAAAGAATAGATCCATAAATGTGTAACGGTTTTTTTGAGGAAAAGAATTAAAAGGACATTGTGAGGTCAGACAAGCCGTAAAATGAATGGCAGGTGTTAGCTGGGGCCGCCGAGGGTCACCACAGCTTTCTAAGATCGTGATTCATAGAAACACTAGTAAGCATCTCCATTTCTTCATTCTCCATATTTCATATATTTACGTACTAGCTCTGAATCTAAATCTTGATCGATGAAGAACGAGGTCATGTTTTCTTCCGAAGAAAAATGACTGTATTTTTTTCAAACACTGTTTTCAACTACCTTTTCAATCGGCGCTTTGGAGATTTTATCTCAAATTATACAATTTCCGTATATCCTTTTGAATTTGTCGTAACTTCAAACCTTATCTTTATCACATCTTTCTTCTGCAGTAATTATCATAAGACCTTCGATAATGTAGGACGGTCCCTGGGACCAACCTAAATTACACTATTTACTAAAAATAACGTACGCATGACAATTTGAATGCCGCATGCACCACCTTATGCAACTGTAGATTGTATTTGTGTGCAACAAAAGGTCGTGAGAACAATAAGTTTCCGTTTTTTCATTCACATGGACTACCGTACTTTTTTAGTAAATGAATGGTCTGTTCATGGCCTTCAACTTGCTCAATATTTACCTCCATGCTCCGATTAGTTTGGATCCACCGAATGTTTTATTTAAAAGATTCGCCTCCCATTTCACGTAATCAATTCTCACGGTATTGGTGTCATTTAGTTTGGCATTTTAGTTTGGCATTTCGATGAAATCGAATACTGAAATGCAATAGTTTGATGTTTGAAATGTTTGTTGTGAAAATCATAAACTTCGGTTCATAAATTCCAGCTCCGCTTACCAGCCAATCGTAATACCGATATCTGTATTTCTAAATTATTTTGAACTTAAAATGAGAAAACGTCCACTTTCTCAATTGCAATTAACTACCATTCATGATTCATTCTGAACACATTTCAACCCTGTGTTACTGTAGAAAGTATTTTACGTGCGACCCCTCAATAATTAGTCAACAAACATTGATTATGGACCATCTGGTCGTACCTGCCTATTGCAAGACTGTTGCAATGTCGCTCTATGGAGACTACCGTTCCACCATTTTCCCACCAGAACCGATATTTGGCGAAAAATTTTTGTGTGTGGTTTGCGCATACCTCCACCTCTCACCATTTGCACCCACTCATCTTCTTCATTGTGCCGTCTTATTTCCACTTATCCCTCTTGGTTTCTTAACGGATTAATGCTAATTTTATTGTTTTTCTGAGTTCTCTTTCTCCGCCGACTTTCTTTCTTTACGTTAACACATTTGAATTTATTATCTGTTTTTCCGACTTTTTATGTTTTTACATTTTGCCATTCAACAAACTTTTGTAAGTTGGGCAATATATCCAATCGGTGTTTCTAAATACACCAGAATGGACGTCATCCATTTCTTTCCTCTTGGTACATACCCAGATACGCTCTTTGAAATCAGCAATGAGTGTCGTGGTGTAATTGACGACCATTGGGAAAAGCCGACCCAGCTCTAGGAGTCCGGTCCGTTTTTCGAAAAATGTCCCGCATCTGGTGTGGTCTAACCGATGGAAGACAACGGAAGGCTACACACGCTCGCTCACCATCCTCCCATTCACCCCTCCTCTGACCACGCCACTCATACGCACACACAGGGCCGAATGGGCAGCGTCTGGGGCAAGCAGTCAAAGAAGACGAAGAGAACGATGCATAATGTGTTAGAGGTTATTTTCTTTTCGGGTCCCTCCGTCTTCTCAGTCTCCCCTCTGTCCGCTCGTTTGTCATTGATCGTGGATGGATCGTTTACTTGTGGTTGGGGTGTGTGCTTCGGGTGGTGGAACGAAAATGTTATGACGGCGTGTGCGCAACCCGACTCATAGAAGCTCGTTTTATATCTCGTTTAGTTCATTCATTTGGTCCCTCGAATATCTTAGTCCACTTCCTTTCCGTTTCATGTTAACTATGACCTTACATTTCGTAATTCGTATCTTATTCGAAAAGATTTTTTTCCATATTTCATATATTTTCAGGTATAAAATGTCCTACCTCGACCAAAGGAAACTACCGAAGGACACGAGGAGTTGTGTTGGAGGATTTCGATATGAAGGACACAAAAAGCAACTACGACCGAGATATGCACAATCAGAAATTGGAGAACCTTTCATCCCGAAATTTTCTGCCATTGCCAGTGAGGTGAGCATTTTTTATTCTGAAAGCTTCAAAATGAAGACAATTATAACAAAGCACTATAGGCGTTGTTCACATCTGGAAATGTTTCCCATAACTTTGAAATTGATGAGTCAAAGTGAAAAATTAGAACGAAAACCAACACTGCTTCACTTTTGTTCAATTTTAGTTACGGCTAGTGGTCATTCTAGTGTGGGAATGTTTTCCAAAAGTCTTGAAGGACATTTAGTATTTGGTATGAGCGAGTAAGGTGAACTGTTGTCTTATCGGTTTTCCAAACGCCATGTTTGAATTTTTTATTAAGGACCATACTATCTTATCGCATAATACTCAAACCCTAAATAAACCTCTTATTGTCGATTTCAGGGTCAGAAAATTGCACCACCAAATGAAGATTGGGCAGACAACACTACAGTACTCACTGGTATGACAACTGATTCTTACACGATGGAAGAAAAAATGATCTACCAGGCACCAATGGGACGAGTGATGGGTAGAAGGTATGTTGTGATCTCTGCTACTTTAATATATCTTTAAATTTGAATTTCAGGTGCACTCGATTTGTTTGGCTGCTGGCTTCGTCACTTCTATGCATTATTTCGGTGGTCAGCGCTCCGATAATGTCCTCACTGCCAATTATCGCACCACAGTTTGGCTTCAGCATGCCGGCAATTCAATGTGACGTGAGTAGTTGGGAAACCAATTGAAGCGAATTAAAAAATGATGGATTGCAGGTCGATTGTGAAGGTCTCCTGTTCCTGATGGCAATCAAAACAATATTTTTGGTAATTGCAATTGGCGTTCTTTATTGGAGAAAAGCAATGGCTGACATGCCAAGGCTATACTTTGTACGAGCAGCACTAACATTCCTGGTGATGTTCATTCTGTTTGCATTCTGGCTCTTTTACATTGTCAGAATCATGTTGGAGAGATACGACAACTACAAGTACATCGTAAGTTTTAAAAGTTTTCATTCATGTAGTGTTTGTTCTGCAAAACGCAACAAAACTCACTCATTTCGGTTTCAGGTTTCGTATTCCACCTCACTTTTGGATGCTCTTCTATGGACACATTACCTCTCGGTTGTACTTTTGGAACTCCGACGTCTTCGGTCTCAATTCATCGTTACAATTGTCCGTGATCCAGATGGTGAAATGCACACACTTAACATTGGAGCAGGATCTATTCAAGAAGCTGCAACAGAGATTCTTCGATTCTACACAACTAGATTCTCATCCTTCAACATCCATCTCGACAATGCTAGACAGACGGCAGTAGCCAAACAATCTGGAATGCAAGGTGGCACTGCTGGTTTCAAAATGTATAATATCGAGCAGTTTGGAGGACAAGAGACTGTCAGTGAAGTCAATACTCGTGCTTTGATGGAAGCAGCAGCTAGAAGACGGATTGGCGGATATAATGAAGTCATGCAAGAAGAAGTTGATTTTGAGAAACGTGTGAAAAAGAGAAAGTGAGTTTTTTCAATCTTAGAAACTGCATGGACACGGGTACTTGAAGAACCCTAGTTTCATTTTGAAAACATAATCACAAATAGATATTTATTCTAGGTACCGTTTGATGGCTGCTGCTGAGGATGCGTTCTCTCATGTCCAAAACACAGCTGAATCTACCGGAGCTCAGAAGACTGGGATTAACAACCAAATGGATTCTCTCACTGCTGCTCAAAACGTTTTCACCTGGATCGTCAGACCTCTGACAAAGTATTTGAAGACCACACGTCTTCAGTCGAGACATCCATCTGCAGAAGTCACCAGACATATCGAAAGATGCCTCACATTGAAGTTATCTCATCGGACGTTCCTCCAACGATTCTTTAGTGATAGATTACCTCACCGAGAGAATATTGAAGAGTCAAAGTGGTCCGTTATTTGTGATGAATCTGTGAGCTCTGGTGTTCAACATGGAACGTACTTGGTGCTGAAGTCTCATAACTCGGTGAGTAGTTTCGCCTTTAAAAATCATGGGTTCTCATTATGAAAAGATGCTAGGATTGAGTAAAGTTAACTACCCTTAACTAACAACTACTGAATTTCCCTAAACATTGGAGTTATCAGCCTGAATATGCAACAGGTTGGAGAATCATCAAGAATCAGAAATTCACATTTATATCTGATAATGTAGTAACAGCGTCTTAATCACAACTGTTTCTTTTTCAGGATGTCGACTATGGAGTACAACTCGTCTGCACCGTTTCTAGCATTCCGTTCTTCAATTTGACAGAGCAAGCCAAATCGGGCTCGGATAAATTTTCTCTTAAAATCAGCAACGAGTCGGTCGTCTAACCCACCCGTGAACTCTTTTACACACCGTTGATCGGTTTTTTTCTAATATCAAGCGAAATGATACCTGTCTGTCCTTATTGTCATTTACTTCTATTCAGTGTTTTTTTCTTTTCATGGTCTTTTCTCTTTAACTTTTGTTCCATACACCCTAATGTTACTGTATACGGGTTCCATCTGGCCGAGATGATCATGTTTGACATTTGACATCTCTATCACACTGCGTCACTTTCTTCGAGTATTTTTCCTTTTTAATGTCTTAAGTTTGACTTATGATCTGTCGGTATTTTGCTGTAATCGTCAAATTTTTTATATTTATTTAGGTTGTTCTGGTTTTTAATGGTAATGAATGTGATTATTTATTATGAGGAAAAGACATCATGGAATTCAAATCATTGGGAGAGAAAGCATTTTGAGATCGAATAAAATATATTGTTTGTGAGGATGAGTGACTTAGCATGTTGGTAGATGTACATCAGGATTTACCCGTAACACATCACTAGAGAACATGTCAAATCGAGAGTACACTATGAAAACGAGAAAATCAAAAAGATAAAGTGTGATGAAAAGAAAAATCAAATTGAGAAATCAGACGAAAAGTTTTGGGAAGATGAGACTTCTCTTCTTTCTACCGAATCGGCTGTTTGTTATTCTCTGACTATTGAAAAATGTAGAAATTCTGTCGTTGATGGTTGGATCCATATCATAGACGATACCGTTCTCATCCATGAACTGGTTTGGAGAGAAGTTGTCGTTGATTTGTTTTTGCTGAAATTCGAAAAATTAGGAAATTGAAATTGAGAACTATTGACTAACCCAATCATCTTCTCCGCGTAAATGAAGGATTGGACGGAAATCGGTGTTTTGCATTCCTATCCGACGGCGTGTTAGCTTTTCGGATCTGTAGGCGTCAAGAAGACTCATCGATGAGACAATTGCAACAATCAGGTTGAAGAAGATAATCTGACGGAGAATCTGTGCCAACATTGTGATGATCGTTAACTTTTGAAGATTGGGGGGACACTTCAAGAACTGGACGGCTGGCCTGGGCCCGAATACGGAAGTGTAGAACTGAGGAGGAGGTTGAGATAATAGTTTACAACTGACAGCGCGGGTTTAAATAGAAGATATGATATCAGAGAATTGAGAGAAAAAAACAAAAGACGAAATAGAATTGGAGAGGGGCACACGACGACTTCTTCCTTCATACACTATCAGAAAGGGTGGTATCATACTGTCACACGAGGGGTATAGACGAGAAGACAGAGAAAAGAAGATGTTTAAACTTTGGGCTTTGTCATCAATCTCTCCCTCTACGAAACCCATTACGATACAATACAGACCATTTGATCCAATAATGATGCAAATTGAATGCAAACCGCGATTTTCAGCTTTCTTTTTAGTTTTTTTCAGAGAATGGGAAAGAGATGGCAAGGAGTAAACAACGAGAACCTGTATCTTCTGTCTTTGGTCGAACATTTGTTAGTGTCAAAATAGTGGGATTTGTTATTTTAAGAAATTGATCAGTGACTTTGCCTATGAACTTTTAAAGTTCGAGACAAAAAACATTGAATAGTCGAACATGGTATAAACGTGATTTTCATGATATCACGTTTCAGTTGTGAACACTATTTTTAATTTCAACATCTGTTGATATTAAAAGAAGTATTTATTGCAGAAAATGAATCTGAAAGTGTAATTGCCTAGAGACCAGTTAAAATTTGGTGAGGAAGTAATATATTAGTAATCACTTTGTTTTCTTCGTAGCATTTTTCAGCAGCACCAATGCTAAAACTCCAAATGAGACCACTGCTACTATCGTGATGCTGATAAGCCATAACGTACAGTAGAAGTCACATTCCGGAGGTCCCCACGTTTGTTTATTGATGGACCCATTGAAGTCTCCCAGAAATCGAAACTGCTCGGCGTCTATCGCCACTTGATGTAACACCATCCATGTGCAATCTTCGATCATGCCTGATGATGTATCACATTTCCAGCATTCGGGTGTCAACGCGCATTTTTCCACCCTGAAACGTACACATTGGGAAGACGTCACGATCGACCGTGTTTTCGTCGTCTCATCAAAAGATTGTCGTTCAAAAAATCATTCGATCGTTGACGACTTTTGAAGAAGAAGATGAAGAAGAAAATGTAAGAGGGGAATGTTCATTGAAACCAGAATTTGTACTTTCACACATTACAGTCCTTGACTATCATATTCAAGACACAAACTGTAATAAGGATTTTCAAATGAGGGGGAATCCTAATCGTTCTTTGCGTTTTCTTACCATCTGATCAGATTTCTAGCCTCATTCTTCAGCAAAACGGCCATCGGGAAGTGAGGCATCAATGAACTGGTGGGGAAGTACGGACGATAGCCTGTAATCTTTTGTGTCAATTTAGTGATCGCCCAGAGAACGATCCGTTTCTACCAGAAGACGTGACTTTTCGACGCTTATCATGTGAAATGTATGTGACATCAAATTTGGACGACCTTCTGAACGGCCCGGCTTGCATCAGCTTCGTATTGAGAATTTCCACGTCATGAGTTAACCAGAGAACATTTGAATGATGAGCGAGGATTTCCTGAAACCATAATAACAAAAACCATGAACTTGGTTGCAGTCCACACGTGTGAACAATGTTTCTGGTCTCCAGTACACTTGTGACGTATTCCCGTTCTGATTAGCACTGTAGATCACTGTGCTAGTGACGTCGTCGTTTGTCAAAAAGTGGTTTTGAACCCATTTGATCTCAAAGATGGCTGGTTCAAAAAGTTTTGTCATCATTGAATCATGTCTTATCGGGTATGATTCATTTCAATAGAAATTTATTCGATTCTCAGTTGTAGCTTAAGTGATATCATGTTTACTGTAGGTCAAAATATTTGTAATGAACAACTAGTCATGAAATCATGAAGTGTTTGTCACAACAATCACCTATGATTAGACACTATTCTAAATATAATCAACTTCTGAAAGTCGTATAACAACAAACAATAATGTTGCAGACGTGTTAGACTGTCAGAAAAAAAGTGATTTTGTTGATTAATCGAGAAAACCTTTCTGTTTCATAAAGTAAATAGTTTATTATGAAACTGTAAATAGTGTTATGTTTTTTTTTGTCTTGAGTAACTTCGTTTGACTTTTCATCACTGGCTCTGAATACATCTCTGCTGAGAATTTCTTTTCATCAGCATCAAATGATCATTTTCATTCATTCAGCATAGTTTGTAGGTGTTCTTTTATTGTTTTCCTGAGTTTCTTCAATAACTAACCTGCAGATAAAATGGAGTGTTGGCAACTTTTCCATCCACACGGTTCTTGAAGTTCACCACTTCCACATTTCGGATACTGATCAATTGACTTTCTAGCGCTGTCTGAAAAAGCAATAACTAATGTTTCTTGATCTACTAACTATACTTTGCACTTGTTCACAACACGTTCTTCCGAATGTTTTCAAACTTTTTACTGTCGAAACCCAACATGGGTTTCAATTGCAGCGACGTATTAATCGTGGTATCATATGAAGTTTTCCTATTTCTCTCTATCCTTCTCCACTAATCAACACACAACACGAAGAAAATTAACTGGGTTTGACGGTTTTCCCTGACAAAGAATGACCTCGACGTGATAAAAGTCGGGTGGAATAACAGATACTGAACGAACCCCATTGGCATGATCAAAGATAATCAACTTTGTCGTTGGGAAATTCCGATGGATGGAAGCAATTAGCACCAGGAGTCGATTCACGTCATTCATAGAAGCAGAAAGCCCAAACACGAGTTCATCGGACCTAAAAACATTTCTCATTTTTGATTGTCGAATAAATTGATGTATTGATGTTATTGTATACTACACTCACTTTAGATGAAAGTGTTGTGCCTATTAGATTCTAATTCTAAAGATCACTCATATCAAAATCAGCAATTTCTGTCATTACTATACACGCGATATGCGTGCTTCCTCAATTGGGACGTGCAAGATCGTTTCCATTCTGTTGATCTACTTAACGTTCACAGATTGATGTGACACTAGAGATACGAGAACTTCCCAAAAATAATTTTTGTCATGTGACCGGAAAAGTTAATAGATCAGAAGTTTAAATATTTGCAGGCGGTGTAGGCAACAACACTTTGGTACATTCTTAGATTGTGAAAACTTGGGAGAGATTATTTGGACGGATCAAAGTCGAAAGTTGAATTGGAAAACTGTGAGAAAGAGATTTCTAAAATGAAAAAGAACTAGAATTACACACGAATAAAATTTTGAAAATAATTATTAGATCGATCGGATGCGCACAGCACGAAAATTCTTAAAAATATTACGATGTGGAAAAACTTAATAAATTTGAAGTTTGTTCTCATGTCAAAATCCTTCAGATGTAAAATTATTGCTTGTAACATGTATTCACTTTTAACTGTCAATTACAAAAATTGTGCATTTTAAAATAATTCTTAAATTTTAAAAATTCTTGTAACACAAACGAGTTCTTATTTTTCTTAGTTAGTAGTTCGATGACTCATGTTTCTTTTGTCATAGTTAGCTGTTTTAGCTACAACTCATTGTAGCATAAAACCTCTCAATTTTATTCTCATGTTTTTTTGTTGAAGAAACTGAGAAACTTGCAAAAACCTCCTTCATAACGACTTTTTTGTTATTCGAGGTACGCGAGGTCAGTTGGCGTCCGTTGTCCAACAAGAAAAGAGATAGAGCAGGTGGCGATATCCCGTTGCCTCATCAATTTTTCAAAAAATTAAAGAGTAGTCCGCAAGGTCAGTTTTACTGTTCTGGGTTTCACTATTACTTATTATGGTGGAAATTTTATGACTAATTGAACAATATTTTTGAAATATTATGTTCCCGTTATTCTCCAATCATTTTTTTTGAAGTAAAAAAAAACTCTAACCTCTGGCCCATATTTTCTGGAAATTCTGTTTTTACTTCTAAGCATGTTGCGAAACAGTTTCCACATATTCCTGAGTCATCGGGATGTGGATAACAATTCCTTGTTTTTCCTCCATCACAACTGCATGCTTCCAATTGCGAAACATTCAACCAGTAAGGATTTCCATAGGCTTGAAACTGCACAAACTCCAAAACTTCTTCATAGTATACCTAAAATATTCAGTTTTCAACTTTTGAGTGATAAAATAAAATATTCACTTACTGTTAAGCAAGTAATGAGACAACCAATGCATACTATTTTGAGAAATAAAGACTCCATAGCTTCATGAACAGCAACTTATGTTCGTTTACTCAGCCAGTGTCCAATAAGAAGTGAAGAAGTGTCCACGGAGGATCCGTTCGTGCAAAAATCAATGCGCAACGACTACGATGAGCATATTTTCCGGAGAAAGAAAGGAGGAGGAAAAGATGGGAGACGCAGAGAGCGTGTTCCTTCACTCTTGGGGCCATTCAAATAAGAAAAGAAGATCTTGGTCCCGTCACTCGTTATCCGGTCATTTCGCATGAATTTCTCTTCTCGTTTGAGTGCATTCGACTCCTCATTTATCATTCTGGAAGTGCATTTCTAACTTTTCGCTAGTTTTGCGATAGTCTTGTTGTACTTAATAAAGTCGTTGATGTCCTCGAATGTTGAAAAATTTGATTTTGAAGTAGTTCGCGCTGGTTTTATTTATAAAATTCATTTTTCATTCCGGGAGTTTTTTTTGATGAGTCATCAATTTCCAATACTGTGATGTTGGTCTAGGAAAGAAACGAACTTCGAGTTTTCGACTGTAGTTTTCAGCTTTATTACACACTTGATCTTACTGCTAGTCACACTAAACAATTAACGGATTTTCCAGTTTTTCTCCTACTCGAACATATGTGAAGCTTCGAAATACTCCTGAAACTTCTCGAAAGTCGAAAGTTTTCTGTTTTTCATGGTCTCTTCTCTCCGACTTCTCTTTTTCCGCTTCTCTTGTTCCATTCCTTTTTTCTGAGCAATTTATCACTATTTTTAGTGCTCATGGTGGTCAGTCCCTTTCGCTTTTTTTCTTCCGAGCTTTTCCGACCGCCACCATAGAAAACTTTCCCTATTCTAACGCTTTTGTTTCTTCGTTTCCTTTTTAGTTGTTATTTTTTCTTTTGAGAATCATGATTTGATTTCTTTCGTATCGGCTTTTTTAGGCTCCTTTCTGAATCATTGCGAAACATACAACATGAAACATCATCACGATTCTCTTTTTGCCGATTCTGGGCAACAAATGTTTTTATAATGATTCACTCAGACCAAAAATCAAGCAAAAATCAAAAAGGAATCGAGGAAAAACGTTTTGTATAAGTAAGCTCTTGAAAAGTGAAGGAAATGAATAAAACGATTCATGGGAAGTTTTCAATATAAGTAAAACTTCAGATTTTGAAAAAAGTATATAAATTACTGGAATCTCTAGCTAGTTGTAGGCAAGTTTGCATCCAATCGATTAGATTTTTTAACTCATCTAGGAGAGCCCGTTATTTTATGGAAGACCTGTTTACTATTCAGTAACAATGACACAATTCTTGATAATATGGAAAGAAAACGGGAATTAACGTAGTACAACAGAAGTAAATGCAGAGAATTTCAATTTAATGAATCGGGTACCCTTTCAAAATTATTTTGGAATAGCGTTAAGCAATGGCTTTCCATAATAAGGCAGGTGTTGATTCAACTGTCTTGGTTCATAATTAATGAGATGACGTGACGCATCCAACATCAAATCTTCTCAGTAATCCTCACAGCCCATCACCAGTAACAGGTGGCGGACACCCGGAGAGATTTCACTGAAGGTTGCGACGAGAAGTCAATATTCGTGTTTCTCTCACAGTCCTGTTTATAGTCTCCCTTATCGCTCCATATATTCCATCAAATTGTACGGCTAGTGCGCGATCGGCTGGCCGGTCACCCGTTGCTGCACACACCTATTTGAACAAGCACACACACATACACAAAACCTTCCTCTTCTCCATAGCCGAGCACAGCAATTTCTTCTCTGCGCACTATTCGGGGCCTCGTTCTGTTTTTGCGGTCACAGCAGATCGTCTACAAACGACTGGCCCTCCCGAACAGTCGCATACTCTCCCGTCTGTTACCTTCTGCGTCTCGGAACAATCCGTTGTCTATAGACCACCCACAGCCAAACAAGGAAACCCTCTAGTTTCCCGGGCCACCAGCCCAGGTTGGCTCGCCCTTCACAGTCGATTATTTTCATGTTTGCCTATATTTTAACGTTCCCCCTCCTTTTTTTCACTTTCTTCGTTTCATTTTTTGTTCACTCAAATGTTGAATCGTGTAATAGAGACACTTTTGACACTATTGTTCGTTGTTTTCTCACGCTTTTCCACATCTTTTGTGGAGGAATACTTTCAACGTATCATTCTACTTTTGAACAGTCAACAATTCAGTTTTGATGTTATGTTTACAATCAGTTGCCGCCTAAACCATTTATAAAATTCAACAGGACAAATCGCATTATGTTAATCAGACTAAATCACAGTGATACTGTTCTGCCCAATACCAATCGATATGTGATGTGGCTTTAGATGTGAAAAAATAACAGAAATAATCTGTTTTTGTTTTATTTTGTAGTTTGTTTGGAACGATAGTGGAAATATTCAAAATTCAAAAAATAATTCAATTAGTAAAAATGTTTATAAATTTCACTCTGAAAACATCCTTTACGTTTGTCTCCCCATAATCTCCAACCAATTTTTGACCGTTTCAAATGCATACCTTGTACCTCTTCCTCTCAAAAACTCGATCAAATCTCTTGACCTATATATTCGTGAATCTTACGGAATGCGAATCATTTTATCTGAAAATTTATATCGCCCTCTTGTCTCACTTCACCTCTATATACCTCCACGGTCATGTTCCCTCAACACCGTGTTGTTGGAAGATATGTAGATTGTATCATTCCCGAGAAAAGGGGTCTTCACTGTTGTTCTCGCAACCCGTGGTATCTTCTGTAGATCTCTCTTGCATAGTTGAACCGCCTATATGCATACTTTTATCAGGCCACACTACCTTTATTCACTGGATAATTGAAGGTGTGTAAATCGACTATTCTGATGAGAGAGGCGTTTCAGAATAACTTATTCAGACCGTTCTATTTTATTGAACAAAACAAATAATTCGCAATTCTGTAATTTACTTCAATTAGAATTTCAAGCAAAATCGTTGTGTCATTCCTAATTATTTGTCAGTTTACATTTTGTTCTTCACACCTCCTCCGCTAGTAATTATCAATACGTGCTCAATGTGGAATTGGTCATTTGCTATCAGTTTTTTGAAACGCAAACAAACAGAGACACAACCTATGAGAACGGACAAGGAGTCGCAGCTCTCCAAACTTATTGTTTTAGTGTTGTTTTCAAAGAGTGTCCTTCTCCAGAGCCTCCTCTCGATCTTTTCTTTGGTTTTTTGCCTTTTTCGTTTGTATGTTTGTTTCAATTTTTGACCACTGCAGAAACATATCTTCTATCCTTCGTTCCCTATATCCTTCTATCTCTTTCAACACACCACTCATTTGATGGAGATGTGTTCGTTTCATCAAGAAATGTCCGTCGTTTCTCAAAACTAATGCTTCATGATGTGTATGTGAAGATGACTTAGAACGGGAACCGATTTGTGATGAATGGAAGAGAGTTAGATACGAAAAATCAAGTTCTACCCTTCATTTTATTTATAAAAGAGTGTCATGACTATTGTATGATTCATTACTGAAAATGGGCTGGGATCTATATGTTCACCCGAATTGTTCTAAACGTTTTACCTGGTTTTAGGTGTTATAAGCAGTTGGTGTTAAATTTACTGATAGTTTTTGGAGCTGACCATTAGTTCTGCCAGTTCAACTCCAAACAATTACGTTTTTTGTGTATGCAAGGTCATTTTCCGGATGTGCCACCACAATCGCCCCAGCGTCGGCGAACAACAAACCCTGGAGGTCTAGACTTTGCGCGTGGCAGCAATTTCTTCTTCGATTTCTTATTTCTTTCCCCCCATTTCCTTACATTTACCTTTCGGCCCTGTCTATTCATTCCAACTCTCTTGTTCCTTTGATGTCGTTCGTGTAGACGCTCATCCACACTCATTTTTTGTCGCTTCTTTTGGGTGTCGAGTTGTGAATTGAATCGTTTCGCTTTTTCAATCTAAAACCCTCTCACTCAACCGTTCTCCCGTTCGATACGTCGGTTGTCACCTGTTTGTTTTCGATGACCAAAACATTTCATTCGATACTATTCAAAGTGTTGATTCAGTCATCGTTTCAGTGTTGAAATTTAAAAATGTTTTCGATAAAATCTTTAAAATGTTTTCTATTTATGATAATGCATGTCTATTGGTTCTTCTTAAGAAAAAAGAAGAGAAAATGTTTATGAATGTGAGATATTTGCATGCAACGAGCCTCCACGTGTATCATTCACTCTTTCTGTCGTCAGTTCGGAGAAGACGCCTAATGTTCGGTGTCGCCGCTGATCATCCTGTTCAGACATGATTGTTCGGCAATGCTTATGTGGGAGGAAAGAAGGTCTCCCGTCATAGTCGGATAGTAGGCTGCTGGGCTTGAAAAGAGAATTATAACATAAATCGTTAGGGTAAACATCATCATGGAGAGAAGAAGCCGCTCCGCTAGCCCTCACCAATTCGCTCTGTCTTTTCCGAGTATTGTCGTTCAATTGATCGCTTTTTTCTGTGTTGTCCTTTCCTATTTTTTTGTCCTCAACCCATTTCCTCTCCCAGTACAGAGGCGTCAGTTGTCAACTTCTAACTTCCCCTCTGAGTCATAAAATATGCCAATATTTCGGGCCGATAAGCAGGGCGGGCGGAGTCCCAACACATCGATTAGCACTACTGATAGTGTAACTGGGCATCGCTTTTTTATTCAATGATTCATAGAAGTTTACACTGTTCCATTACTCTCCAGAATTTCATTCATTTCGAATTTTCTGTTCATTCTACTTTTTCTCTTCAAGCGTTATTCAACTGAAACTTTTGCTCTCAAGAATCAGATGATTATGTTTTTCATTTACTTGCAGAATTCTAATCCAATCATATTTTCACGTAAGCCGTAAAACTCTGACACATTTTTTCTTCAAAAAAATCTGCCTGCATCTAGTTATGAATATTTTTTTAAGAACGATTCGGCAGAAAATTCCAAATTCACGATCAATTGTTTAGAACAGCAAAAAAAACGTATCATTAGATATTTTTTCCGATCGTTCCCACTAGTCCCTTCGTTTATCACCACTTGACACCTAATTTATATATCTGATTGCCGAATTCATTTGATTTGAGAGAACTTTGCTTTTGACACTGTCAATATACCTTTTCCCCCATTTTCACCGACCCATCAGACGGCGGCGATCACAATCTCCGTTACAGCGTTATGTTCTGCATATCCATATCCGAAAAGTACACGCATCATACGGGTCATCTATACGCAACAACGAGGAAAAGGATAGGTGACAAATAGTTTCTTCGTTTTGTGTGTATGTGGCGTGTGTGTGTGTTTCTCTATGTATTTCTGTGTGAAAGGTGAAAAAGTCAGATGTGCTTAGAGTGAGAGAGAAAGAGAAGCGAGCGGATGAACGAGGAGGGTTGGGTTGGCGCGCGAATCAAGGACATCAATTCTTCATACCAATCCTTACACACACTCCGGGCCTCGAATCCTGCCGGTCGGGCGGCAACCTCTACCGCTGAGTGATTCTGACTACCTGACTGTCGCAGACGACGTTAGAGGGCGACGCGGACGGATGGGTCCTCCATCATGTTCTTCTCCATGTTCGATGTTCACTTTCACCGTCGGATTCCTCGGACTGCCTGAACGTTTGCGCGATTTAACTCGACACCCTCTCTATGTCTCTGTATCCGTCCTCGATACGTCTAGTACCACATAACAGCCGCTTAGGAGGGAAGATTCTTTTCTTGTTGAGAACAACTGGACACCTTGTCCGTACTTTCCACTCTCTCACCAAAACCGCCTTCTCTTTGTTCATCTCCTTTTTTCCTCTACTCTCCACAGCACTTTTATTTATAATCCAGTAATTTGTCGTCACTGAATCCAAATCCGTTACATTCCTTGACCTCGATTTTGTTCCGTTCCACATTGTTTCCCCCCATTTTTGTCATTCCTAAGTTTTCTTTGTTTCAACCAACTTCAGAAGTTGGCAAAAAATCCGGAAACAAGCGATATGTCATGTCTAAAGTTCCATAAAATCCGTGACAGAAAGAAAAGTTGACACTTTGCTAGCATGTAGGGCCAAATTATGATTTCGCAAACTTTGCGAGCGTTGACATATGTAAACAAAGTCTAGATTTTCTTGTTTGCGAGCATCTATTCCTGTGTATGGTAAATCTTCTTTTCCGAGTCGGCTCACAACAAGAAACGTTTCGATTGAAGGTGCAGGGTGTTCACAGAATTTTGAAAGTTTTCTACAGTATACGTGATTTCTGAGAAATACAAAAAGAATGTTTATTAAATTTGAATTGTTCAAGTCGTATAGATGAATCATTGCTTTACATCTATTGTTTTTTGATTCTCCCCGCCCCCTTTTCCGTTCAAGACCGCCCCTTTCCAGAATTCTCTCTCGATTCTCATGGTGTTTGGTTTCCAGAAACATTCCCGATTTTCATTCGTTTTCTCTTTCCCGGCCGATCAGCGGTTTTTTTCTCATATCTGAAAAGCAGTCATCAGTTTTGTTTGCTGAAAAATCATTGTTTCTCGAATATATTCATATATTCATGGGAGCGCAGAAGCCGCTTATTTCTTATAGTTTCTTGGTTTTATTTCTCATAGTTTCTTGGTTTGTACGAAAACCGTACATTTTTTGTATAGGAGAAGCCACAAAATGTTTATTAAATTTGATTTGTTTCTATCGTATATATGACTCATTTCTATTGTTTTATTTTCTTTTTTCCTCCCTTCCATCCGCATTCTTTTATTTTTTCTCCGCCTACTTTTCTTCTATGCTTTTATTTCAGTTTTCTTGTCCCCATCATTTCATCAGTTACCATTCACACAAATCATTCTTTGTTTCCGTCCGTTTTTCTCTCTTTGAAATACGGTTCTCAACTGTTCTTTTTCCAGATAATACGAAGTTAATCAATGGGTGACCTGCAGTATCTGCAGGTACAGCGGGCCGCCGTAGCCGATCCTGCGACGTTGGCTGCATGGGCTCAGAAAAAGTTATGTTGGGTACCAGACCAAAACGAAGGATTCCTCTTTGGATCAATCAAGTGAGTCATCACTGTTTTGAACATGTGATCAACAAAATTAATTTTCAGAAAGGAATCGAACGATGAGTTCCTCGTGGAGCTCTGCGACACAGGCCGACAAGTAACGATTAGCAGAGATGATGTGCAGAAAGCGAATCCTCCAAAGTTCGATAAGATTGAGGACATGTCAGAGCTCACATATCTGAATGAGGCCTCCGTACTCAATAATTTGAAAGAACGTTACTACAGCAGTCTTATCTATGTAAGTTTCCTTCTCAACAAGAACTTTTCTAACGACTGGATTTACAGACGTACTCTGGACTCTTTTGTGTCGTCATTAATCCATATAAGAAACTTCCTATCTACTCAGAAGACTTGATTGAGGAATTCAAAGGAAAGAAACGACATGAAATGCCACCACACATCTTTGCCATAGCCGATACCGCATACAGAAGCATGCTTCAAGGTAATAAAGCTCGATTTGATGCTTCGAATCTCAAACTGGTGGATTTCAGAGCGTGAGGACCAGTCTATTCTGTGTACAGGAGAATCAGGAGCCGGAAAAACTGAGAACACTAAGAAAGTTATCCAGTATTTGGCTCACGTTGCTGGAGCAACCAGAAACAAGGGAATGAGTGCTGCAGTGGCTCAAACTATTGTACAGAAGGTGAGTCAGGAGTTTTGGAAATCGAATTTTTCGGCAGGGAAAATTTTCAAAGGATATTCAAATGAACCAAGTGTTCTTTAAAAATGGGAAACACCAAAAAACGTTTTATTTTTAGCAGGATACGCGGAACCTGATCGTAAGTTTGATAATGTTATTGTTGTGACTTGTTGTCGTGACACTGTTGTGATTTCTCATTCATAACGCTCTGTTTCTTGACGTTCTCGTCTTTTTATTATTTCTGATGTATCAAATTCACCACACAAATCATGTCTTTCTCATTACCGTTCCAAAGCTAATATGTCAAAACAAAAACTGTAACTAATCGTCTTAAACGTGCTCATTCATTTCATTAAACTCGAAAATGTCACCCCCTTCGCTAAAGAAAATGGCTTCAATGACTCATTGATATCCCAAGCAAATCCATGCTTCTTTTATCTAAAATGCTGTAGTCCTTATTTCTTGTTGTCTATTACAACCAAACCACTTGACAAAATGTGATGTGCTATTCACAAAGTCCATGTTTCCTTTCATAACCTTTAACATTTTCAGGGAGAATTAGAAAATCAGCTCCTTCAAGCCAATCCAATCCTCGAAGCATTCGGTAATTCCAAGACAGTGAAAAATGACAACTCTTCTCGATTCGTATGTTTTCCTTAAAATCTTGTACACGTCAAAAACATATTCATTTTATAGGGAAAGTTTATCCGCATTAACTTTGACATGAGCGGATACATCAGTGGAGCCAACATTGAGTTCTACTTGCTCGAAAAGTCGAGAGTGCTTCGTCAATCACCAGATGAACGCAGTTTCCACATCTTCTATCAAATTCTCAGAGGATGCAGTGCCCAAGAGAAAAGTGGGTTGAGTCATAAAATCGAACATCAACAAGTTGTTCATTCGCGCGGGATAGTCAAACGGAATAGGATATAACAAACGTTTTATGTTTAATAGCGTCTTTGTGAATCATTTCTGATTCATCCTTCGTTTTTTGCTTTTCTTCGCAGCGATAGCTTCCGTAAAAGGGTTTGAAAAAAACAGTATTAGGGAATTGTGAACAAATTTTGATTTCAGACGACTACCTCTTGGAGACAGTGGACAGCTACAGATTCTTGGTTAACCATGGAATTACTCTTCCAAATGTTGATGATGTTCAAGAATTCCACAGTACACTCAACTCCATGAAGATTATGGGATTCGCTGATGAGGAAGTTTCTTGTAAGCACTTAATTTCAATTTTGATCAAGAAAATCTTATCTTCCAGCAATTCTCCGTGTGGTCTCCGCAATTCTTCTCCTCGGAAATTTGGAATTCACGCAAGAGAAGAAGAGTGATCAAGCCATGCTTCAAGACGACAGAGTCATTCAGAAAGTGTGTCATCTCCTCGGACTTCCAGTCATTGAGCTCCAGAAAGCTTTCTTACGCCCACGTATCAAGGTTGGAAGAGAATTTGTCAACAAGGCTCAAAACCAAGAGCAAGCTGAGTTTGCCGTGGAAGCAATTGCCAAGGCTTGTTACGAGAGACTCTTCAAATGGCTTGTCAACAGAATCAACAAGTCTTTGGATAGAACTCACCGTCAAGGAGCTTCTTTCATTGGAATTCTCGATATTGCTGGTTTTGAAATCTTCACAACGAACTCCTTCGAACAGTTCTGCATTAACTACACAAATGAGAAACTCCAACAGCTTTTCAACAACACTATGTTCATTTTGGAGCAAGAGGAATATCAAAGAGAAGGAATCGAATGGGATTTCATCGACTTCGGACTTGACCTTCAGCCAACCATTGACCTTATTGAGAAGCCAATGGGAGTTCTTGCTCTCCTCGATGAAGAATGTCTCTTCCCAAAGGCCAATGACAAAACTTTTGTTGAGAAGCTGCAGAAGACTCATATCAAGCATCCAAAATTCATTCCAGCAGAGCTCCGTAACCGAACCGGTGACTTTGCTGTTGTCCATTACGCTGGCCGTGTCGACTACTCTGCTGATCAGTGGCTCATGAAAAATATGGACCCCCTCAATGAGAATGTTGTTGGATTGATGCAAAACTCTACTGATTCATTTGTTGCCGGAATCTGGAAGGATGCTGAGTTTGCTGGAATCTGTGCTGCTGAGATGAATGAAACTGCTTTTGGAATGAGATCTCGCAAAGGAATGTTCCGTACTGTTTCTCAATTGCACAAGGAGCAGCTCACCAAGTTGATGACAACCCTTCGTAATACTTCACCTCATTTCGTCCGTTGTATTATTCCAAATCACGAGAAGAAGTCTGGAAAGATCAATTCAAATCTTGTTCTCGACCAATTGAGATGTAATGGAGTCCTTGAGGGAATCAGAATCTGTAGACAAGGTTTTCCTAACAGAGTTCCATTCCAAGAGTTCCGTCATCGTTATGAGATTCTGACGCCGGACGTCATTCCAAAGAATTTCATTGATGGAAAAGAGTCAGTTCGCAAGATGATCACTGCTTTGGACATTGACTCCAACCTGTACAGAATCGGCCAGTCCAAAGTGTTCTTCCGAACCGGAGTACTTGCTCATCTCGAAGAGGAAAGAGATCTCAAGTTGACTGCTCTCATCCAAAATTTCCAAGCTCAATGCAGAGGATTCCTTTCAAGACGTCTCTACACCAGAAGACAACAACAGTCGAGTGCTATCCGTATCATCCAAAGAAATGGTTTGGCTTATCTGAAACTCCGTAACTGGCAATGGTGGCGTTTGTTCACTAAAGTGAAGCCACTTCTTCAAGTAACCCGTACTGATGATGAGATCCGTGCCAAGGACGACGAATTGCGTGCAACCAAGGAACGCTTGCTCAAGATGGAACATGAGTTCCGCGAGAATGAGAAGAAATTGGATCAGGTTAGTATTTGATCACGAGATTCATCTCAAACAAATCGAAAAAATGTTCTCACGGTTTATGTTCAGGTGATTGTCGAGCGAGCTGTGATTCAAGAGCAACTCCAACAAGAAGCTGACAACAGTGCCGAACTAGAAGATATCCGTGGTCGTCTTCAAACTCGCAACCAGGAACTTGAGTACATTGTCAACGATATGCGAGAGCGTCTGTCTGAGGAAGAACAACAGAATGAGAAGAACAATGACGAAAGAAGAAAACAGATGGTAAGAATAGTAGAAAACTAAAACAGATTATTCAATAAGATGTTAATTTTCAGGAAACTGTCCGTGATTTGGAAGAGCAACTCGAACAAGAAGAGCAAGCGAGACAAAAACTCTTATTGGACAAGACCAGTGTAGACCAAAGACTCCGTACACTGGAAGAGAAATTTGTTGAACTCCAAGATGCATATGACAAACTTCTCAAAGAGAAGAAACTTCTTGAAGAGAAAGTTGAATCTCTCACCAACCAACTTCTCGACCACGAAGAGAGAGCCAAACACGGAATCAAAGCTAAGGGACGTCTTGAAAACCAACTCCATGAGTTGGAACAAGACCTCAACCGTGAACGTCAATTCAAGTCAGAACTCGAACAGCATAAGAGGAAATTGTTGGCTGAATTGGAGGACAGCAAGGATCATCTCGTGGAGAAGATGGGCAAAGTCGAGGAACTCAATAATCAGTTGATGAAACGTGATGAAGAACTTCAACATCAATTGACCCGCTATGATGAGGAATCTGCGAACGTTGCTCTGATGCAAAAGCAGATGAGAGACATGCAGACGACTATTGACGAACTCCGTGAAGATATTGAGACTGAAAGAAATGCTCGGAATAAGGCAGAGATGACAAGACGGTGAGTGAGATATTTACATATGACGGGTGATAAGTATACAAAGGGATATTTGCATTATTTTCTCTCCTGACACCTAGGTAGAGATATTAGTTATATGTAATCAATATGCCGGCTTATCTTATTATTCCAAAGTTTCTATTCAGAGAGGTTGTCGCTCAACTGGAAAAAGTCAAAGGAGATGTACTTGACAAAGTGGATGAAGCAACTATGCTCCAAGATTTGATGGCCAGAAAAGATGAGGAAGTCAACACAACAAAGGTAGAGTTAAGTGTTTTCTTTCATTCCTTAATATATATTTTTTCAGAGAGCTATTGAGCAAATCCAACACACGATGGAGGGTAAAATTGAAGAGCAGAAGGCTAAATTCACTCGTCAAGTGGAAGAACTTCATGACCAAATTGAGCAGCACAAGAAGCAACGTAATCAACTGGAGAAACAACAAAACATGGCTGATCAGGAACGTGCTGAGATGGCTCAGGAGATCGCACTGCTTCAAGCTAGCAGAGCTGACATTGATAAAAAGAGAAAAATTCATGAGGCTCATTTGATGGAAATTCAAGCCAATTTGGCAGAAAGTGATGATCATAAGAGAACCCTCATTGATCAGTTGGAGAGAGTGAGCATTTTTTTAATAACAACTGTAATTCAATTTTGTGAGTTTTCAGAGCCGTGATGAACTCGATCACCTGAATCGTGTCCGTGAAGAAGAGGAACATGCTTTTGCCAATATGCAACGTCGTCTGGCTACTGCTGAAGCTGCTGTTCTCGAGTTGAACGAACAAATTCAAGAGGAAACCCGATTGAAGATTGCTAATATCAACAGAGCTCGTCAACTTGAAGATGAGAAGAATGCTCTACTCGACGAAAAAGAGGAAGCTGAAGGACTTCGTGCACATCTCGAGAAAGAAATTCATGCTGCTCGTCAAGGTGCAGGAGATGCTCGTAGAAAGGCAGAGGAGGCAGTCAATCAGCAACTTGAGGAGCTTAGAAAGAAGAATCTGAGAGATGTTGAACATCTTCAACAACAATTGGAAGAGAGTGAAGCTGTGAAAGAGAGAATTCTTCAGAGCAAAAAGAAGATCCAACAAGAATTTGAAGATGTCGCCATGGAACTTGACAATGTTCGTGCTTCCCACAGAGATGCTGAGAAGAGACAGAAGAAGTTTGAAACTCAAATGGCTGAGGAGCGAGCGGCAGTTCAGAAGGCTCTTCTTGACCGTGATTCCATGAGTCAGGAGTTGAGAGATAGAGAGACCAGAGTTTTGTCACTCCTCAATGAAGTTGATCTTATGAAGGAGCAATTAGAAGAATCAGACAGAGTCCGACGATCACTTCAACAAGAACTTCAAGATTCGGTAAACTTTAAAATATATTAACAGAAATTTATGAAAACTATTTTAGATCTCCAACAAGGACGATTTCGGAAAGAATGTTCACGAGCTGGAGAAAGCGAAACGATCGTTGGAAGCTGAGTTGGTTGACATGCGAGCTCAGATGGAGGAACTGGAGGATAATCTTCAAATGGCTGAGGATGCTCGCCTCCGTCTCGAAGTCACCAACCAAGCTCTCAAGTCTGAAAGTGACAGAGCCATCAGCAATAAGGACGTTGAAGCAGAAGAGAAACGTCGTGGTCTTCTCAAGCAGATCCGAGATTTGGAGAACGAACTTGAAAACGAGAAGAGAGGAAAGTCTGGTGCAGTCAGTCATCGTAAGAAGATTGAGAACCAGATTGGAGAACTTGAGCAACAATTGGAAGTAGCTAACAGATTGAAGGAGGAATACAACAAACAGCTCAAGAAGAACCAACAAATTATCAAGGAGTACCAAATCGAATGCGAAGAAGCTCGTCAAGCCAAGGAAGATATTGCTGCTCAATTGAGAGAAGCTGACAGAAAGTACAGAGCAGTTGAAGCTGAACGAGAGCAGCTCCGAGAGGCTAACGAGGGACTCATACAAGCTCGCAAACTTCTTGAGCTCGAAAACGACGAACTCGAAGAGCTCAGATCGAAGGGAGGAGGCATCAGTTCTGAAGAAAAGAGACGTCTTGAAGCCAAGATTGCTCAGCTCGAAGAAGAACTTGAAGAGGAGCAGAGTAACTGTGAACTCGCCATCGACAAACAACGCAAGGCTCAAGTACAACTGGAACAATTCACAACTGAACTGTCTATCGAACGAACTGTCAGCCAAAAGACTGAAGCTGAAAAGCAAGCTCTGGAGCGAACATGTAGAGACTACAAAGCAAAGATCACTGAACTCGAGTCTGGTGCCCAATCCAGAGCTCGTGCTCAGATGGCTGCTCTTGAGGCAAAAATTCAGTATTTGGAAGATCAATTGAGCGCTGAAGGACAAGAGAAGACAGCTTCGAACAGAGCTGCCAGACGATTGGAGAAGAAGCTCAATGATATGACTCAGCAATTCGAAGACGAGAAGAGAGCCAATGAACAGGCTAAAGAATTGGTGAGTTGTTATATACAGTGATTAATAAAATTGGTTTAAATCTAATTTTTCAGCTCGAGAAGTCCAACATCAAGAATAGAAACCTTCGCCGTCAACTCGATGAAACTGAAGATGAAATCTCACGTGAACGAACGAAACATCGTAATGTTCAACGTGAAGCTGATGATCTTCTTGATGCCAATGAACAACTTACCCGTGAACTTATGAACCTCAGGTAACAAACCTCCCGTGAGTGTAGGTCAGAACAAAGTTTATGATATTTCAGAGGAAACAACAGAAGGCGTGCTGATATGCGCCTTCGTCGAGGCTTCGATGTGCCTGGATCAAGTGATAACCTTGCACGCGAAGACGAAAATGAATCCAATGGTAGATCTATTATATATGAATGAAACTGCATCTATAATAATCATTTCTCTTTTCAGTGTCCGGATCTGAACACGGAATGTCGGTGAACTAATTCTGCTCATGTCATTATTACCAGATAATCAAAATGTCACAATGCCAATTTTTTCTAATCAAATCCACGCTTTGCGTAATAATTCTTTCCCAATGGTTTTTTTTCTCACATCTTTTTCTTTCTCATCACTCCCAAAAAGTTTTGCTCCCTCCCTTTTGATGATAATTGCATATCCCCCACAAATGCTTGTTTTTTGTACGAGACACCATTTTTAATTTATTCATTTGCTCCATGCGCCCTCCCTTAAATTTTAATTTATGAGAAAATAAGCCTCACGTGATGTGTATTTTTATGTGTAACCTATCTAGCTTATCAATTTTTATAAAAAGGATTCGATATTACTATATTTCTATACCTGTATGGGATTCACTTTTCAAAAATTTATTACTTTTCCTGTCATTTCTAAATCTTGCTTCACACATCCGTTCAGAAGCTGATTACTCACGGTTGTGAAAATCTGTTGATTTAATTATATGAGTGATACGTTTCTGAATGAAGATTCTAAAAATTCAATTTTTGTTTCCAGGTAGCATTTCAAAAACTGGGATAGTCCAGCAATCAAACTTTGATCGCAAAAAAGGATTGAAAAGTTTCACCTGAAAATAATAATAAACAAAACAAATAAATTTCAATAAAACATTTATTCAACATCGAAATGAAATGAAACAAAAAAGTGTTATGCAATTGGAAAACCCGTTAATTAAACACCAAAACAAAATAATATCTAACAGGAACACAGGACAGGCAAGTTGAGACTCGGTGACTAGCTACAATAGAGGAAAAACAATCAAAAATACAAAGGAATTCTACCAATCAAACCAATGATTTATCATTTGATAGAACTTTTTGTTTTCAGGGCCATAAAATTCTTTCAGCACTCTTATTACTGAAGGCTCCACATCTGGATGGTGTCTTCCTTTTGTTTTTCCCAAACAATGAAGCCTTCCATCATCATTTTTCAGGCAGGGAAACTTCTTGATAGGGTCCACTCCGAAGTTTTCTGGTTTCGCAACTGAAAATATGAAAATGATGATGTGATTACATAGATTGAATGAGCTCTTACCTGGTTTCAGTCCCAGAAACCTCTCAGTAGCACTGATTTCATTGGCTGGATTTGAAATAAGTTTCTCTCCATCAACAATGTGGATATTCTCAATTGGAAAATGATCCAACCATCGTTTCATATGCTTGTGATATACTCCAATACGGATAGCTCCCCATCCTGCATTCACTCCTCGGGTTTTTGTAGTACAGTTAGCCCGTAACCAGTTGGCACAGTCTCCAACAGCCATTGTTTCAAAACTTGGCATCAGCCCAACGCGTTTTTTCTTGCTCGAAGATTGAGTGTAGTCTGTAAACTTGAAATTGAGATACCGTAGTCGTAGAAAATAAGTAATACCAGAAATAGCTCTTGTCACTGGATCTCTCACGACAATAATGATTTTCGTGTTTGGGTTCAACGACTTTATTCTCTCCGGTGCCATTTTGCTATGGAAGTACGCTGGACTTTTTTCAATCGTCACTTCTCCAATCCTGGTTTCCGGCATTTGTTCCCTATAAATCATATTATTAGATTGTTTTGGCCATTCCACGTCTCCATCTTTTTATTTGCATCTAATCTAAATCGGAACTGCCCTTCTGCCCACTTTTCTTTCTTCTTTCCCGCTATCTCGAATACCTGGTTGCGTAACTTCGCCCGGTCTTATTTTCAAGGTACGGTGTGACTGACAGTCAAAAGAGTTACGTACGCAGGAAATTAGAGACTAATATTCTAAATTCCAGGTTGTGAGACTTCAATAGAAAAGTATCCGCAGATCAAAAACAAATAAGATCTACTTTTCCTCTACAATAAAAGTACACCTTTTCCCAACTCATCATGTTTTTATAGATTGGTTCTGTCGGAACAAGAGTTTTATGAGCTGCTCCACAACCAATAAACCCAAGTGGCTCTTTATCGGTGAAGATCAAAACGGATGACAGGCCAATTTACGCGCAGTCGTAAAATCATTTCGAGTCGATATCCACCACCTGTCTCACAAGGAAAAAGTCATCGTCCCTGACTAGGTGTCAGTTTTCCCCAATTACGGATCAAGATCATATCTGGTCTCGGAAGACCACCCAGTGGGGTGCCTATCCTAGATTTATAGGTGTGTTGCGCCAGTTCATTTATCTTTATTGACTTCTCAATTCTCCCCTTTCTTCCGAATGTGCGACCGAGATTGATGCACTCTTTCTTCCTTATCTTGTCTTATAATTATGAAAATGAAAACGGAACGTCGAGTAGATGGAAGCGTCAACAAGATGATGAGAGGAGATGATGAGTAGGAGATGCTCTCGTCAAGAGCCTAACGTTCCTATCTCATCATGTCTAATTATAATCCTGTTTCGTGTCAGCTCCAATCTGTCTTTTTCCTCTGCCTCCGCCACGTGTTCCTTATGCCATCTTTAGATAGTGGCCCATAATGCTCCAAGAATCAGATATCGAATCTACATCGTCTAATTATCGAGTAATTGCCAGTGGCAGGCGGTGGCACACCAGTCAGTTACCGACTTCCGACCTGTTACGCCATCGTATCAAATTTACAACCGATCGAGCAGGGAATTTCTTGCACAAAGGGATGCGCTCACGTCTGGCCCGCCGAAACATCAAAAGAAATGACTGGAGAAGGGCCCCGTCACAAGTTGGATATGTAACTCTGCCGAGAAGACATCAACCAGCAAAAACTTGATCGCTTTGACAGCATCAGCCACCTGTCAGAATTTGGACATCTCACTCGCTAAGTCCCTCCAAGTCTTAGTCTGTCAATTCACAAAATGAAACTAAGGAAGGAGAAGCGAATCCATCATCACTCAGTATATTTTCTATCAGTCAGTCAATGAATTGAGTGGGAGTGACACTTCTTCGCGCACTGTACAACGTTCCTCCAGTAGCAGAAGGCCATCCTCCCATTACAATACATCACCCCACAGCGTGATGTACCTTTTGTCTAAAACTGACACATTCATCTTGAGTGATAAATTTCTTGGAAAAGAAGCTTTTTTGGGTGTTTCAAACAAACGACGTGGACCGTACATAATATATACACAACCTCACTAACAAACACACTTCCGTTACGTAATTGGAAGCTGGGTTGTACAAGATGTTCTCCGGACTGTCAAAAAGAAGAACCCGCTAATCCGGCAGCTGAGAGGAGGTGCACAATCTGGTTGGCGGGTTCTATCGTTTTTTCTTCATGAAGGAAAAGGTTCATTAGTGAAGAAAGAACATAAAAGAAACAAGGAGCCCTCTTAATTAATTCTAACATAAGTGTCGGGAGATGTTTTAAGTGAATAATATTATTAGAACATATCTTCTCCTCTTTCTGCTTTCTGCCAAAACGTAATTATGCTTCTCGTAATTTGGTTTAGGTCCGTAAAAGTCCACGATAGCTAATTTTCTGTGTTTCCGACAAACTTTCGAAATAGGAAATGGATTCCATCTGAGAATTTCCTTAGTCAAGGGCAACAGTGAATTTATAATTGTTGAGAAACGGAATGGGCAGAAAAAACGTTTGATGGAACGGAGGCGGCGAATTTCTTTGTAACCAGCAAAACTAATTTATATAAACCTTCAGATTCTAGAGCTCATCTGTTTTTCTCCATACTTCCGTTACCAAGTAGCGTTCACAGTGGAACCTCAAAACAACAGGCGCTTCCATCCAATTTGTCGCGACTCGTATGCACAAGATAAATGAGTGTGAGGAAGGTAGGACTATTCCTCTATCGTCAGCCGGCACATCACCACCACCCGCCGGGGGAAGGGTGCCAACCTCTTAGAATTCCTGATTAATTTATCCAGTGGGACGCGGCGATGAGAACACATCTCTGGTTACCATTCATTCACTTTGCCATCTCCCTTTTTCTCCTAGTTTACATAAGAATACAAGTCCTCGCCCATTAGAAATTGATGAACAACACCGCTGAGATATGTTTGTGCAGCGTCCTCACCATCACCTGCTCCTAATATAGGCTGACTCTCGCTAAGAACAGCTTCGGAGGAGAAGCACCTGTGACAGTTTTGTTTGTCTGTGTATGTGCGTGATTGAGAACTGCGAATCGGAGCTCCATGAGCTTGTTTATGAACTGACAGACTATGATGAATAACACAGTAAATACAGTATGACTCAAAATAAATCTTCAAGGTTTGTACCTCAAAACTTATACTAGAAGACGCCAAAAACAGAATAGGAATACTAATTAGGATCTCCTCGCCCATTCTCACATTAAAAACTGTCAGTTGTCATTCACACTCGTCTATGGCGCCATAAGGTCTCTGTTTTCATTTCGAACCCCTATTTCTCATTCCTCAATGACTGTTTTTTTTTGCATATGTATGCTTTATAGGCTGCAGGTGGTTCGAATTTGATGGTCAAAACTGAATTATCGCCCAGTACTTAACAAGATAAATTCACAGACTGAACAAGACGAAGGCGTGGCAGAACAAAGGAGCTTGAGCTAGCTGGATATTCACTAAGCGGATTTTCTATTTTCTCTATTTTCTCGCACGGGAATAGAACCAAACCCTTAATTCAGTTTTGCGTTTTCTATACCCCCAGTTTCCCAAACATAAATCGACAGCTGCGACGAGATTCTTCAAGACATATTTGTCTATGCATGTTACCTAACACGGAAGGCAGTGCACCGAATGGCGCAATCAGCTTAAATATGAAGAGGGTATCAAGGAGTGACACTTGAAAGGTGTACGTAATTAATCCCAATCAAAACAGTCAACATAATAATAGGAAAAACAACTAACCTGTACCAGTCTAATCCTTTGTTGAAGTTTTTGTCAAAAAAATGGACTTCTGGACCAGGAGCCTTGATGAGTGGGTTGATTCGAAGGAACTCAAGTAGAGCCCTTGTTCCAGATTTTTTCACTCCCACAATTATAGCATCCGGAAACCGTTTTTTGGTAGTGTTCGGAATGACACCACTTGATATGATGTCTATCAAATGAAAGATGAGGAGAAGTCGGTACTTCATCCTGAAAAATAAGATATTTTTAATCAGAATTGATGTATCACAAAAACCATGTGAAAAAAGTATATTTCGAGAAAAGAAACATCAACAAAAAACAAAGAAAAAACAGGAATGTGAAATTGAGAATTGAGAATTCTTTTGAAAATGAATGACATGCAAGATTTCCGCTTGAGCAACAAAAAACTGAGACTATCTGTATGTTGCATTGGAATTTTTTACAACATGTCTGGAGCTAGTCAAATATCTTTTCCGTATTGAAATTTTTTGTCTGATCTTATCTCATTTTTTCATTTCATTTTCATTTCATTACACTTGATACACGAGAGAGATGAAAATTATAAAAGTGGGCAAATAGAAAAATATATGAAAAAACTAAATGAAAACTTCAAGTTTGAATTTGATGTCAGCTAAGAAAATGTTCCCACAAGAAGAAATAAAGCAATCAGTGTTATACAAACCTCTGCCGGTTCACAGTGACTCGCTAACCTGTGCCGACGGAAAGGGGCGGAGTCCGGCGGGCCGGGTGGTCGGATAGACGTCGTCTTCAGTTGTGTTCCGTCTTCTTGCCACCCGCCCATGGGACATCAAATGGTGTTGAAACATTTTGAGAAATAGCTTGAGCTTCTCAAGTAGGAGTAAAGAATTACTGCTCCATGTCCCATGGGGAATTAAGAGAAATGTATACTGAAAAAGGAAGAAAAGAATGAGAGGAGAAGGGGGAGGGGACACCAACGAAGAA
The DNA here is from genome assembly GCA_002259235.3 of Caenorhabditis latens. Lineage (NCBI taxonomy): Eukaryota > Metazoa > Nematoda > Chromadorea > Rhabditida > Rhabditidae > Caenorhabditis > Caenorhabditis latens. The sequence goes on along the minus strand of CM056097.1, from coordinate 11,791,744 downwards.
GAAGTGAATGAGAACGAGCTGGACAAGACGAAGCAAATTGAATGTCTTACTAAAAGAGTTAAGGTGTATGGGAGCATGTGAATCCAGTTTGAAGCGGAAGACTGAGTTTCCAATTAGCATTTTAACAGGAAGAAATACTCTAAAATGCGAACGTTGGAGATGATTCAAAGGAGTGCGAAAGGGTTCGGTTTCAGAGTAAACATCTTCGATAATTGCATCCGGTGCGGCATCTTCAAAAGTCTTTGATTTTATATTCAAGGTATGGAGAGTATATTTGGAAATATAAATGTCGAAAAGAAAAACGGGAGTCCCAAAAGTGACAAGCTTCTTTTCGGAGCTTGCTTGTCCTTGCATTAATCGGAGCAAGTTTTGTCTGGAGCTATAAAAACTTAATGGGAAAAATCTCCAAGACAATGTATATCGTTGTTCTTTTTTCATATTGTTTTTGAGGTTTTCGTCAACTGAGATTTTCAAAAAACATGCATAGCAAAAGGTTCCAGCAGAGATAAAAGATGATGTGCTTTGAAAGTCAAAGCTGTCTGAATTCCCAATTCCCAGTTCTCAGTTTTCACGGATCTTCAATTATTCTTCAAATTTGTTGGTGCGGTGCGCTTTTGATGAGATGAGTCGCTTTGCCTTACTCTCGACGCAATATGCTAATTCAACGGCAGATAATCGTGGCTTCGAAGTTAGTTTGAGAGCCTACTCATCCGGAACACAGAAGAGTTTTTGGGTGAATCCCCAAATCGGCGAAGAAACGACAAACTTGGTTTTGAGGTAAACATTGGTTGTCTTTCTTTCTTAAAATTGAATTTGGTGAAAGACTGCAAGACAAATCTACGATTGAGCCAAAGAGAAGAAATGAAAGAAGAAAACGAAATGGAAACGCAAGCTGAGGCATTTATGAGAGCAGTAAGCGAGTCTGTTAACCAAGACTAATATAGGAAAGTGGTAGAAGACGGATATGAAAAAATGAAGTGAAAAAGGAGACATGAAATGAAGAGAAAGGGATGAGTTGAGAACATGTCGTCGTATCGCCCAACTTTTTGGTATTTTTGGTAACAGCTGTTGACGTGTTGTTATTCGAGCTGTGTATAGTCAAATTGTATTGATGGAGAAAGGAGCAGCTTCACCAATTAGACAAACTGACACATATGTTGCGACAATGTACAATACGCTGTCCGGAATAAATTACAAGAAAACAATGTGATGCGCGACGATGGTTTTCGCCTTCTTGACACCATTTCTAACTTCACATAGCATACAAGAAGCTAGAAGAAATAAGAAAAACGAAAAAAACGTTTAGGTGGCAGGTGGTGTTGACGAGGTTAAGATGCTCGTGTACTAGAAAAAAACGATAAAGGTGCGATGAAGCATATGATTTGATTGACTGGTAAAATACAAACCAGGCATGGCCAATGAGCTTTCACTTAAGCCTTTAAATGCTCAGGATTACTCTTCTTATTCAAGAGGAGAAGGGTAATTATGGTGAGAATGATGAGAGAAAAAAACGATGAGCAGTAATACATATTTAAGAGACTATTTTAAATCTCTCTATAAAATGACTGTTGAAAAAGGATACGTATTTAATTGTACCCGAATGACAGAGATATCTCGATTGACTCATACCAATCTCTTGTACATTCCGCCATATGTCACACGTGGGTAATCTCATCGTACCATCTTGAGAACCTAGAACTAGACATTAGGACGTCCATATATCCTCTTTAATTAACTCATCATTTTTTCGACGATTACCTCATTCCATATGCGGATGTACAGATGGGCAGTGTATACGGGCTGCTGGGCAATGTTGAAGATAAAAATATTCCAATGTTGCTTTTGTACGCGTAATACTAGTTCATAAGTATTCATGCAAAACATGAAAACATTGTCAATTGTTGAGAAGTAAAGTGCGGCCGTTTGGCCACTTGACAAGTTACATGAAACTTCAAATTGACAAAATAATTGACCGCATTCTTCAGCTCGTCATATTGTCAATTGCACGTGTCTACTGGTGGGAAAAGAGCTCTCGACCTCTCCGTGTCAGTGCTCAGAGAAGGCATATATTATATGTAATTGTTTCTGTGTTTTGCAAAAGTTTCAACCATGTATGTTACTCAAAATGGAAATGAGAATGAACCAAACAAAAGATAGAAAAGTACTAGTTTTATGGGCACCTTGGGGAGAGAAAATAGTGCCCAATAGAGAAATGATTGAGAAAACACAATCCGAATAAGGAACGATCATTAGTGTGCGCGAAACCATAAACCTACAGTAGTCCACTCATTAGGTTTGTAAGGGGAGAGGGCGCCTCACAGGTTCATGACTGACGACGATAGCGTGGTTGAGGTTTCGATTCTAATCCTACCGTAATTTTCTGAATTACAATTCATTTTACGATCGACTCGCGTGCGCGCACGCAAAGCCACAACCTGGTCACCAACATCACTGAACTGCGCGAAAATCGTCGAAAAAGTGGGCGAGAAGATAACGGGAAACAATGGCGGCCATCAATTCAGACGGACCCCCTTCGTCATTTAATTTTATGTTCTCTTCTCTGTCACCTCCATCATTTTGTAACTATGTCATCACACCTCTCCGCTGCCTGATCGCGAGACCATCAAAATTTACGAGCAGTTACATTGCGACAAATTGGAAGGAATTGGGGACGGAGGCGATTAAGATCAGATTTTATCTGATAACTCACGGGAGGGCTAGACGTGACAAAGTGATTTATAGAGAACAGTAAAACCTGGGGTAAAAAACAAAAATCTATAAAAAGGTGAAAATGAACATTTGAGATTTGGTGGGAGCCGCAAGCAATAAAAAAAGAAAAAAAATAGTTGCTGTGCTAAAAAAACGACAAACTTTTCAATTTTTTCAGAAAGCAGAATACGATACCTAACTCAGATGTCATTTGTGGAAAAAACCTATTTGAGCTAATATGCCTATTTACACTAACATTTTTAACCTACCTTACCACCGCAAATGTAGCCAGGTGTGTGAATACATTATGTTAGAGTTAATATATATGCATAACATGTTTGAAGAAACATCACCGAAAGCGAGATGTTTATTCGGCTTCTCTTCTTGTTATACCACCTTGGGCACCTCTCACCACACAACATCTCAGCAAGCGGGCTCATCAAAAAAGAATCCCGGCGGGGGCCGCTCGGTGTATCTTAATCCGCTTCCGACCACCAAGAGACGGTCAAGTGTAGTTGCGTAATTAGTCCCGACTCTTTTGAAGAATCTTTCTGTTATTATTCCACGTTCTATTCCATGTTTTTGTTCTGAATGTATTGAATGGGAAAACGAAATATGGAGTTAAACATGGGGTTATGCGGGAGACAGGGAGAACTGCCCGAAAACAATTCACACCTGGCAATAAAGGTGCACAATAAATGAAGCTGTTGGACTTGACAGATGTCTTTAAAAACATATAATTAAAACAGTCGTATTGTGTTTTTGGAAACAAAGCACATGCCTATCTTTTACTCGTAAAAGGAAGGTGAGGTGTGAAATTTTGGTTTAGGAATTTGAAGGTTCAAATAACTAAAAGTACAAAATCTCAGATTCTCAGATTGAAAAAGAGACGAACGTGAGGATCCAAAGAAGCTAACTGCAAACAAAAAAGCGAAAATCGGGTGAATGACAATGTTTGTTCCACTTCCACTTATGACTGACTTTTTTCTTTTGTACACTCAAATGGGCCACTACAAGCAGACAAAAAGGAAAGCGTGAAGTAAAGTTGGTCGGTAGAACTGATAGTTGTTTTTGGAGTGAGAACTTCGAAAAGCTGTTGAAAAGGTCTAATCATGTCGTTGAGTTCTGAGTATATTCTCATACAGGAAAAAATATTTATGAAATCATTGGCTCTGGTTCCCTTAACAGAATACAAAACAAGACATCGTATAGATATCCAAGAATATGAAATGCTTCTTGATCTGTGTTCTATTTAATTTCCAACAGCCTTCACTCAACAAGCTGTCAATGAATACCATACTACGAAAATCTTGAACTTTTGAAAATGACGTTCTTATTGAAGTGCGTGTTGTACATGTCCAGAAGTAGTCAATCAAATAGCCTCGCTTCCAAAACGCTACCCGGTCAAATTCTTCATTTTGTAACTTTTATTCTTCCATTCTCCTAAAAAGAAACTGCAAAGAACACTTTCAAATTCGTTTCTATTATCACTTTTCTCCAAGTGTGTCAGACCTCTTTTTTCTTTTTTTATGGCGCGAAAAATAACGCCTTTTTATGTTTTCTATGTGCTTAATAACCGACAAAAGAATGGCGTGATCATTCATTGATAGTTACAGCATGGCATTTATCAGTGCGTGGACATTGTCCCCATTGGTATATGTACGTAGGTCGCAAGTGCATCATACCTCATTTTTCTTTTTCTTCTCTTTTATTTTAAGAGCAAGACCATAATATACTAGATTTTTTGGTTTAGTGTTGTTTCAGCACTTTGAAGTTTTACTAGGTCAAAGTCTCGTTTCATTTATTCTATATTATTTCTCAAAGTATTATAATTTTTGAGCATAGTGATGTAATCATATTCAGAAATTATTCTATGATACCTCGCACATAGAAGCACTGATAATTAGTTAGATAAAAAGTGCACGTTTTATGATTTCCTGAAAAAAATCACTTCTCCACTGATGTAAAACTGAATTGGTTGTGCACTGATTCTATGTGCCCTCACCTGTTTTACCCAAATTGATAAGAACGTTCCACCATCCATTTTCGTATGTCACTGATAATCAACAAAAATACAAATGAACAAGTGCATACCCTTTCATTGTATACTACTTTATGACTGAGTTTTACTTTGACTGGTTCAGTGCAAAATCGTTACTGGTCTGTAGTCCAGTGTGGGGTGAAATCAGGTCATATATCATGTGGAATAAGTCTTTGGGAATACCACAGAATGACACCGATTTAGTTATCAATGTTTCTACTGACTTGTAGATACACCTGCACAACTGCCTATCATTCTTTTCCTGTATTAGGCTCTTATTCACCATTTCTTGGTTGATATCGATAAACTGATAATCAAGTGAAACCTCCTCTCTCAACTCGTCTTGCTCCGCCACAATCATCTCCCACTCACAGTTTTTCCTATCATTCGCCATGTCTCAATTTGCTTGAAAAATGTTGCAATTTTTTTAGGTAACAACGAATGGCTTTCCAAGTGAAAGACGTATATGCGGGTAGCTCCGTGTTGCTCACCGGAGGAACCGGATTTTTGGGAAAAGTAATTGTGGAGAAACTGTTATGGACCATTGATGAGATTGAAAATATCTATTTGATGATTCGAACAAGAAAGGGAAAGAATCCAAATGAGAGATTGGCTGGACTTCTCCATGTGAGTTTTTTTTCGCAAATAATAAAAATAATTTTTTTAATTTTAGGATCCGCTTTTCAATCGAATCCGTCAGATTAAACCAGATGCATTCAACAAACTTGTTGCAGTCGGCGGAGATATGATGGTCGAGAACCTTGGAATGGATCCAGAAGATATGAAACTCATTAGAGATAATGTAAGCCTTATTTATATTTGTTCGATTCATGTAAAAAAGGTTTTCAGGTCAATGTCGTTATCCATAGTGCTGCAACTGTAAAATTTGACGAGCATCTCCGAGCAGCTGTAACCATGAATGTTATCGGAACCAAAAGAATTATTGATCTTTGTCATCAAATCAAAGATCTCAAAGTAATTATATTTGAAGATGTTTCATGATTGACATTTATATTTTTTAGGTATTAGTGCATGTTTCGACTGCATACGCCAACTGCGACCGATTTGAAACTGTTGAAAGAGTTAGTGCACACGTAGGCAGTTCAAAAAACAGATTGTATTTATAGATTTACAAATCCCCAATTCCACCACAGAAACTGGTTGATGCTATCTCGTGGATGGACGATGAGACACTCACGAAGGTTTGAAAGCACTGATAGTATGTTATCTTATCTTAAAAAATGTCTAGATTACTCCAAAAATTCTTGGTCTCCGTCCAAACACCTACACTTTGACGAAGGCTCTCGCAGAGGTATGGAAGATATGAGAGTTACTATATCTATTTTAACAAATTCCAGTCAACAATCGAGTCGGAAGCTAAAGACATTCCTGTCATCATCATCAGACCATCAATCGTTGGAGCGATGTGGCAGGGACCACTCCCAGGATGGACTGATAACATTAATGGTCCCACGGGAATCTTCACAGCTGTCGGAAGAGGAGTTTTGACTAATATGTGTGGAAGCAGTGAATCGAAAGCAGACATTATTCCAGTTGATGTTGTTGCTAATATGATTATTGCTGCAGCATCTCACAGAGTATCCATTAAGTAAATAGACTGGAGCTGTTTTCCGTAACCGAGATATTGTTTTTAGCCCAACTGAAATTCCGGTCATTCACTGCTCATCAGGCGAGATCAATCCATTGTACTGGGGATACATCGTTGTTTTCTTGGAGCAGTTTTACAAGAAGGTTGTTATTCCTAACTGTGGCTCTGATTTCTAATTTAAAACACGAAATATTTTCAGTACCCAATGGAACAATGCTTTTCTGTGCCATCAACATATTTCCACAAATCCCGTACTCTGTTTCTGTTGAGTTATTACATTAAGCATCATATTCCTGCTGCAATCTCAGACATTTCCGCTCGTTTTGTAGGAAAAAGAAAAAAGTAAGTCATAAACGATTGAGAACAAGGCCTAAATAAAATGTTCTTCTTATCAGCAATGTTAAGCTGTATGGAAAGGTATGGAAAATGATTGAGACATTGCACTTTTTCACTACTCGAGGATGGAGCTTTAATGCTAACGGGATGCCGGCACTTTATGAGAGAATGACACCGGAGGATCAGAAGGAGTATAATTTCGATGTACGTCAAGTAGACTGGGATTCGTATCTGTTTGACTATGTTATGGGAATCAAGAAGTATCTACTCAAGGAAAATTTGGAAAATTTAGAAAGATCAAGAGCACATCTCTGCAGGTTAGCAGATTCATATTAATTTTAGTCATCCAGAATCAATTTTTCAGACTTCGGCTAAAGCGCCAAATTATCGCAGCACTTGTGTACGCAGGAGCTATCAGTACTTTTGGAAGAAAATGGAAAAAGGCCACTCAATACATGACATGGATCGGAGCAATGCTTGCAACATACACATACACAGAAGTCAGTTTCAGAAGGCGTATCCCTCTGAAATCTCTGAAAGACTATGCACAAACGGCTGATTACTCTCGATATCTTCATAGAAACTAATCCATTTTAGTAATCGATTTATCATGATGTCATTCTTAACAATACTTCTGGTTTTTATTCATCACAAACATTGAAAATAGATTGTATCAGTGTCAAAAATCAGACACACATTTGTTGCTTGTTTCAATTAATCAAGGTCAGAAGTGTTGTGTTGATTACGATTTGATCATTTTGAGTAAACCTCACTTTCTCCCTAAACACACTTTTCTTTTTTCTTCTTGTATCGACTTTTTGTTTTTTATTCAATTATCTTTCAATTTGTTTCAGTTAATTGTTGAAAAGTTGTCAATGAAGTTATAATCAAGCTTTTTCATTAGTTTGTATATAACTCTATATGTATAACCTCATGTGAAGTAATTTCTGAAAAATATCTCAAGAGATGTTTCTTCCAAGAGAAAAAAAACAAACAAAAACACTGGGCAGCTCAGTTTCTTTCCTCTCCCTTGTCTCTTCCTCTATTGAAAATGAGAAGACGGATGAGAGAAGAACTTCTCGTCGACTTGATGTGACTACGTGATGTTTTATAACTTGTTTTTGGTTATGACACACAGATTTCACAATTTCAGAAACTTCACAAATAGAAATAGGATTTTTTGAATCTCTCAATTTTCAGCTGCCAAAGTCTTTCCAATATAACACTTTTCAATTACCACGTGAATTTTCCACTCTGTCGAAAACTTCAAAGGAACTCCGTTTGTTTTTCTCTCTCCAATTATTTGAAACGATTGAAAAAGTTATTGATCAACAAACACACATCGTTTCGCACTGCTGGTTTTGAATCCAAAAGAACCGAGTCAGTTGTTTGCTATTCAACTGACTGTTTACCCGCATTAACAACGGTCGTTGTTCTATCCAACTTCCGTAGAAAACCTTCTTCTTCCTTCTGTTCTTCTTTTGCCATTCTATCCTTCCCTCATTTTTTCATCTAGTTTTTAGAAATTGATAAGTGCTTTCTTGATTGAATCACTACACAAATTACATGACGGATAAGAAACTCTGTCATGGGCTAAATCTTTGTGCTTCTCAGAGCTCTCACGTTTTCCGCATCTATCCGAAATGCGTTTTGGCACGTCGAAAACATTGAGCAGTTGAGAAAAAAGGGGCACAGCAGAAGGGCCGCGCTTTCGTTTTTTTTTCGTTGTCGTCTCGATCCCTCTCTGCGTTACGCATATTCTCTCGCACTTCGCTTCGACTTCTTCCTTTTTTCTTTTTTTTTCGCTGTGGCTGAAACGAAAGAAATAGAAGAAAAATGCATTAGATGCAGTCGATTTGATAGGAAAATGTAATTCATGTTTTTGTTTGGATTCCTCTTGTCTTCGGGTCCTCTTACCAAAACTTCATATCTTCCCCCTTTTCTCTAGAGATTCGGCCTTCTATGTTGTGTGAATTGCATCATTCCAAAATGGCAAGGCCAAATTTAAAATATTTCAAAACCTAAACCATGGACGAAAAGTCGAGACACGCTTCTTTTTTCACACGCGTTCGCTTGTCTCATTATTTACACTTTTTCTCTAACCTCTCTTTTCCAATCACTGTCTATAATCTCTCCTCGGTTTCTTGTGTAGAAATTCAGCACATCATGTATTTGGTCCATTGAGGATCATAATTTGACCTCTGTGTAAGAGAGAGACCGCGCGCAGTTGTTTGTTTCTATGGGCATTTTTCTGTGTCTGCGTCTCGTTCTCTCTAGCGTAGTGTCTTATGGACCACACTACACCGTATTTGCCGCAATGGAGAGGCAAATGGTCCATTGATCGATCGTACGGATCATTTGTGTTTTTTATTGTGGTCTCCATTTTTTCTCTCTCTTTCCCTTTCTTCATTGCCAGACTGCGGGGTAAATTTATTTCATTTGCATTTTTCTTCATTCTTACCAACATTCTTTAATTCCTTTAGTTTCTTTACTTGAATTCTCAACATTTTTTTATTTCAGATAACTGCATAATTAAAAATGGCCGAGGACACGTCAATGATCTCTCCGGAAGAGCTCGACTTCATCCGTCAACGTGCTCTCCGCCGTTTCGACTCGATTGTGCCAACCGCCGGAAGAGAAGGAAACGAGATCGCTTCGGACATCTTCAAGGGAAGAACTCTCGCCATTTACACTTCTGGAGGAGATTCCCAAGGTATCCTAAATACAGACCACAGAAACTCTGAAAAAAAAACAAACACAAATTTTCCAGGAATGAACAGTGCCGTCCGCAGTATCACTCGTATGGCTATCTACTGTGGATGCAAGGTCTATTTGATCTACGAGGGATACGAAGGAATGATTGAAGGTGGTGATTTCATCAAAGAGGCCACATGGAACACTGTCTCCGACATTATCCAACAGGGAGGAACTATCATCGGATCAGCCAGATCATCTGAATTCAGAACTCGTGAAGGACGTCTCAAGGTATGTTCTCGGAGACTTGAAGACTTCAAAAGCTTGAGAGAAAACATTTAACAATCTTTTGTAATCCAGGCTGCGACCAACTTGATCAACCGTGGAATCGGACGTCTCGTCTGTATTGGAGGAGATGGTTCCCTCACCGGAGCCAACACTTTCCGTCTCGAGTGGACTGATCTTGTGCAAGAACTTGTCAGAACTGATCGTGTCACAGCTGCTATGGCCAAGAAGATTCCATACATCCAAATCGTTGGACTTGTCGGATCCATTGACAACGATTTCTGCGGAACTGACATGACAATCGGAACTGACTCAGCCCTTCAGAGAATCATCAGCTCCATCGACGCCGTAGTCGCCACTGCACAATCTCACCAGAGAGCTTTCGTCATTGAGGTAACTTATATTTTTCAAAAAATCATGAGTAACTCAAATTATTTTCAGGTCATGGGTCGTCACTGCGGATATCTCGCTCTTGTTGCTGCGTTGGCTTCCGAAGCAGATTTCTGTTTTATCCCTGAATGGCCAGCACCAGAAAACTGGCGTGACGTTCTGTGTGACAAGTTGTCTCAAATGAGATCAGAGGGACAACGTCTTAACATCATCATTGTCGCCGAGGGAGCTATTGATCGTGATGGAAAACCAATCACTGCTGAAGATGTCAAGACTGCCGTCAAAAACAAGTTGAAGTACGACACACGTGTCACCATTCTTGGACATGTTCAACGTGGAGGTGCTCCATCTGCTTTCGATCGTCTTCTCGGTTGCAGAATGGGTGCTGAAGCCGTCTTCGCTCTTATGGAAATGACTGAGGTAAGTATATTGTGATGAATCGTTATAATACATATGTATATTTATTTTAGGACTCAGAGCCATGTGTCATTTCTATTGACGGAAACGTCATGGTCCGAGTACCATTGCTCAAGTGTGTTGAGAGAACTCAAATGGTTCAAAAAGCTATGGCCGACAAGGATTGGACTACCGCCGTCATGCTCCGCGGTCGTAGTTTCCAGAGAAATCTCGAAACTTACAAGTTGCTCACCAAAATGAGAACTGTTGAAAAGGACAATCTCTCAGAGGGACACAAGTTCAACGTGGCTGTGATCAATGTCGGAGCACCAGCAGGAGGAATGAATGCCGCTGTTCGTTCATACGTCAGAATGGCTCTTTACCATCAGTGCACAGTTTACGGAATCGAAGACAGTTTCGAGGGTCTTGCCAACGGATTGTTCAAAAAGTTCAAGTGGTCTGATGTGACTAACTGGGCAATGTACGGAGGATCATTCCTTGGTACCCAGAAAAGTCTCCCAACTCCTGAAACAATGCCACAGATTGCCGAGCAACTAAAGAAGCACAACATTCAAGCTTTGTTGCTTGTCGGAGGTTTTGAAGCCTATCACAGCACAATCCTTCTGGCTGAGATGCGTGAGAAGTATCCAGAGTTCTGTATCCCAATGTGCGTCATTCCATGCACAATCTCCAACAATGTTCCAGGTATGCAAAGTTTTAGTTTAATTCATTATCTGACTTTATTCATTTCCAGGAACAATGGTTTCTCTCGGATCCGATACTGCTATCAATGAGATTTGCCAGATGATCGACAAAATCAAACAGTCGGCTACTGGAACCAAAAGACGAGTGTTCATTGTGGAGACAATGGGTGGATACTGTGGATATCTTGCTACTGTATCTGCCTTGAGTTCCGGAGCCGATAACGCCTACATCTTCGAAGAACCATTCACTGTTCAAGATCTCTCTGATGATGTTGATGTAATTCTCTCAAAGATGGAAGTTGGAGCCAAACGTTATTTGGTTGTCAGAAACGAATGGGCCGACAAGAATCTTACCACTGACTTTGTGCAGAGCCTGTTCAATTCAGAAGGAAAGAAGCAGTTCACCACCCGTGTCAATGTTCTGGGACACGTTCAGCAAGGAGGATCTCCAACTCCATTCGACAGAAATATGGGAACCAAATTGGCCGCTCGTGCTTTGGAGTTCTTGCTTATTCAACTCAAGGAGAATCTCACTGCTGACAACAAGGTGGTCGCTAAGACTCCACATACGGCGACTCTTCTTGGTTTGAAGGGTAGAAAGGTTGTGTTCACTCCAGTTCAAGATCTCAAGAAGGACACTGACTTCGAGCATCGTCTTCCAAACGATCAATGGCAAGTTTTTGTTTGCGTTTTTTATTTTTCGATCTGTAATCCAAACATACGAATGATTTTATTTTCAGGTGGCTCGGACTTCGCCCACTTCTCCGTGTTCTTGCTCGTCATCGTTGCAACGTCGAAAGCTCAGCCGTCTTGGAGTCTGTTGAGGAAGAGAGTGCTGACACCCATATGTTCTAAACGCTCGCTTGTCATAATCTATTGTATTGTAATTAAACAATTTTCAAACAAGTAGATTTATATTAAATCTCTGTCATTCTCCCCCTAATGTCCCTCCGTAACATTTTTCTCAGCTACTTCTTTCCCTGTTCTCTATAGTTTAATTTTACTCGCCATACTTTGTACAAGTAGTATTACTTCTTCCCGTTGCAATTTTTGCTAGAATTTACAATGATGATGCAAATAAAAATAGTATTGTGAAATATACTCTCAGAGGTTTTGAACATTTTGTGTTGATGTGTATTTGAGAAACTTTAATTTCGTAATTCACCGGGCCAGATCACTGATTTTTGATACTTTTGGCAAATTCTTTGCTGTATGTCAGAAACTTGAATGATATGGACAAAAATAACAACCAATACTGACATGAAAATTTATCGGAAGAATATATACAATGAGATTCAAATGCTGTTATGAGAAAAAAGTTTTCGTTCACTTCCTCGTGGCAGTTCCCGTTGCAGACGTTTCCGTTACCTTATCGTTAGTGGTATGTGTTGGTTTCGCATCAGCAGCCAAGGCTGGATCATCAAATCCAGTGCTGGCAGATCCTCCTCCAAAAAGTCCTGAGTCTCCGGCTCCTGGAGCAGCAACTGGAGCAGTCTGTCCAACGGTTGAGTAGTCTGGTCCGACGTTCGATGTTCCTTGTCCAGGTACTGGGACGGATGGTCCAGGTTGTGGAACAGGTGGAGATGCTTGGAATCCGGTTTGTCCTCCTTGGAATCCGGATTGGTCACCTTGGAATCCTCCATTCCGTCCTTGGAATCCACCATTTTGACCCTGGAACCCGCCTTGTTGGAATCCTCCCTGTGGATAATTTCCTCCTTGCTGATATCCACCGTTTCCATATTGTTGAGGTCTACCATATCCACCACCACCGTTTCCGTATCCACTTGGTCTACCATATCCGCCACCACCATTCTGTCCGTAACCTGGTCCGTATTGGCTTTCTGGAGGAGAGTAATTGCTTGGTGGACCGTATGATCCGCGTTTTGACCTAAAAGTTGGAACGATTAAGACCTATTAAAAAGGTTTTGAAAATACCTGGTCAAAATCCCAGCAGTGGTGAAAGAAATAAGAACAAGGAAGGTAACTGATTTGAGAAGAGAAGACATTTTTGAGAAAGCGAATGTTGAATTTTGAAAACTATCCCCATCGTTTTATATCAAATCGGTTGAAAGGCGGAATCACTCGTAGTCGTCGAACACTCTTTATCATCTTTGTCATATCGTATCACCATCTTTGTTTTTCTCATCTTCTCAATGCGTGGGCGATCGCTGGTCATTTCCTCTTTCTCCTTCTCTTCTGTCATTTCCGAATTTTCTTAGAGTTCAACACCAATGGTCAGTTCCCCAAACTCCCCTCAGAAGAGTCGAATGAATCATACCGGAATAGAGGACAAGAGGATGAATGATATAAATCCGAGATGGTAAGCGGATGACTTGGCGACACTTAATCTGTAACATAACCTTGACACAAGCGTTGTATTTTCGTATTTTCTCTCCGAAATTGCTTTGCCTTCGACGTCTTTCCAATTTTATTCAGACACTACCCTTGTAGGTACAGAATAGTTCACAAAAGAAGAAATGTCTAAGTTTCTTATATTCCTGTCTGTACTTTTTGCAGTTTCAGAATCTTCAGCTATCCCAACCAGGTAATTACAGTAATTTAATCTTTGAACTGATAGTGACAACTATGACATGTTTTGAATTTGTGAATTTCAGACTATCTGTACTGACTAAAAGTTATCAAGTTGAAAAATAAACTAGTTTTCTTATCAAAAACCGAAGATTTTGTTGAATTCAGTTCCTATCAAATGTAATTAGACAAGTTTTCAGATTTCGACGACAATATGGGTGGGGAGGACAACCTTACTACGGCGCCGCGCAGTATTACGAAACGCAACCTCAACAGTGGTCATCTCAATCTCAGTATCAGGTTGATAGATAGATAAAACGGTTTTTGATGATTAGAGTCTTTTTGCAGAATAATCAAAACTACTATTCACCATACTTCTACGGGTATCAACGCCAACAAAATTGGCAAAATTCGAATCAAAACTCCTATCAATCTCAATATAACCGTCCATCATGGATCTCAGAAAACAGTAACGGATATGCAACAGCACCGCCAACTTATAATCAAGCAAATGTTGGAGGCTACACCAGACCGAAATATCTTGCAACAATGCAGCCCAAACCAACTTTGTCCCCAGTAATTCTCGAACGATCGACACTGTTTGTGACAGCAGAACCAATGAAACCTACTAAAGAGGGAAACCACCCAACTTTCTTGGAACGTCTCGGAGTAGCTACACTCCCAGTTGTTCCATCTCTCACAAGTTCCGAAGAAGAATCATTGAAGAGTGCTGAGGAAGCAGTGCATGAAACTCTTGGGAACGGAGCACTTCTACCTGAAAGATCGTCTGTAGAGGAGACAACTGTGAACTCAAAAGAAGAGGAGGGAGATCGTGAGAAAACTACAACAGTTCCAGAAACAACAGATGCTCTTGAGATCTCCACATCAGAAACATCAGTCCTCGAAAAAGATGAAATTGCCTCCTCGGAGTTTTTCGCATCATCCACAGAAACTAGTACAGAAGTTACAACTACCGAAGAAGTCACAACGACATCAGAAGAAGAGTCAACGACACCTACAATTGATGAAACAACGGAATTGTTGTCAACGACCACGGAAAACACTGTGGCTACTGAGACTAGCGCTATAACTGCAGAAACATCAACAGTTACGGATACGAGCACGGAAGCAAGTACGACTACTCCAACAGAAGCCACCAAAACTATTCCGACCACGACTACTCTTTCATCAGAACCATCTTCCACAGAAGCCCCTGTGAAAGATGTGAAACCAGTCACACTGCTTGCGTTCCAAGAAGTCACTAATGAAGTAACATCAAATATTATGAATGTCACTCAACCGACCGTAGATCAAAACACAAGTGTTGGCGATTTGAATGAAATTGGAGAAGGGTCTGGTACTACGGACTCGTCCGCAACAACTGAGGAAAACACAAACCGATCAACATTTGTAACTGGAATTGTTGGACTACGTGCACCCCCAGTTCCAAAAACTACTGATCCGGAGAAGGAGGGACTTGCAGTTGTTGAATGGACGGATTCGGATAATGAAGTTAGGAAGGTTCTGCTCACTCAATGATTTTCCTCAAATCCCTTTTTTTTAATCTTCATGTTCCAATGAAACGTGTGCAATTATATTCTATCCAAAGATGACAAAAGTTTTTGAAATAAAGTGGTTTAAGATCAAGACAATTTTTGTTAATTTGACGGCAGTGTTTTGAAATGTTTGAACAAATGTATGAAAACATAGATTCTGCTGGAAATCTGACCTGCAGAGAGAAAATATCCCTCGAAGTGTACTTTAAAATGTGTCATTCAAAAATTTGAAGAAGCAACCGAGTTTAAAACATATCTGATCTTTTGTTTAGCTGCGGGGTGTGGCTCACATCAATCTAATAATCAAAACACATCAACGTGAGGCGGTGGTGAAAAAGAAAAAAGGGGAGGTAGACTGATTTTTACAAATCCCGATTTCTTCTCTCTTCGAACCATCCACTCACCTGCCTCGACTACGGATTTTGCCCAAGTCTCTTCATTCACCACTATCTTTCTCGTGTTCCATTATTTTTGCTGTTACTCTGGCTCTCATTTCCTTCTTTCTCGCCAGGGTATTATCATCAGAGGATGCCTCCTTTCCCTCCACTACCCATCCAACAGACTCTGAACTCTCACTCATTTCCGACTCCGCGATGACTCCCTTTTATTTTGACATGTTTAACCAACAACACACGTTTATACACACCACCAACCATTTCACATCAGCCCTTTTGACAAGACAACTCTCTAATCTTTTTTCTTTTTCAATCCACTTTTGTTTTTAGATCTTTCCAGCCTTTTCTTCTTTTTTGTTCCTAGTTTTTCAACTTCATTTCCTATCAATCCTATTTTTCATTTTCTACATATCCCTCTACATCCACATTCAGTCAGACGTTCCGTCAGCAACGTATACAAAAAATGAGGAGAAGAGCTGCCAAATGGATTTAGTGATGTAACCTAATTTTTCTTTGTTTTCATCTAGTTTGGTGCACAATTCCACTTGTTTTGCATGTGACATTGTGTTAGATGACTTTTGAAAGCTAATGTAGCATAAGCAAAACCGCAAAAAGCTATTGGACATCATAACTTAGAGTATAGAGGAAATAGAAATAAACAAGTTGCAACAATTCATTCATTCCGCTCTAGAATAACTTTTCCCATCCGAACTTCGATCTCTACTGAATCGAGCCATCTGATAACAAAACCACAAAAGAAAAACAAAGAGTTTGATAAGCGCTTAGAATGAACAAATAGTAAGAGATCATCCAAAAAATAATAGTACCCAGGAAACAGCCGATGATGTTAGTACGTCAGCTGCTCTGAATTTTCTATCACATCGTTTTCGATCGAGTTTGAATTGTTTTATTGACGTGCCAGGAAATGGCTGAGTTTGAAATATTGCTTCGGGTTTTATGGTGCTGATGTAATGGGCCATCTTACAAATTAAAGGGAAGTTGAGACGTTGGAATATATAAAAACTGTGAAAATATAGAGTAGGGAGTTTTTGAATTGATTTCATTTTAAATATTTAATTTACGTTTATGCGACTGTTCCATTGTCGATTCTGAATTGCAAATCCGGAAAAAAGACTTGATTCCTGGCAACTTCTGTGTTTTCGTTTTTTACAACAGGATAAAATTAGAAAAAAACCGGTGGAGTAGATGGTGTTTTCCCACTTCATTCGCGCGTATGTGAATCGCGTCGAAACGATGTGAACTAGGCGCGCGCCCCGAGGGCAATGCTCTTCCAATTCGCGCAGTTTTTCTTTGCGGGGCCATTCTTCTTTTTTCTTCATAGTTACACTCACACACTCCTTCATTCACCCCCTTTTTTCTTTCCCATCACTTCTTCAATTTTTATGCAAGAGATGCACAAAACTGCTCCAATTTTTGTGCTCCGCCCGTTTTCCTCCTTTTTTCAACTTCGACTAAAGAAAGTAGGGGTTCTATTGCCTCCACGTAAACTAAGCTTCTCGGGACTAGGGGTTTTTTACTTGTAAGGTTACTTTTGTTGCGCCCACCCATCTTCACTCGATTAGGCGGCACATCTCTTTCTTTCTTGGGCTCGCTATGTGTCTGGGGTTCATACAAACCACTGATCATATTCTCCGGACCACTCCATTTTTATACACACTTTCTATCTTCTCTTATTGGAATTGAAATTTTATCCGATCAGAATATGTTTTCGACGACTTGTTTGTCGACCCAACTTTTTGAAGTTTTGTTACACATGTTCTATCATCAGCTGTTTTTTTTCATGAGATAATTTCAATATCTTTTTCACCTTTTATGTTTTCTAATTTTCCCTTGAATCTTTCACCTGTATAGGAAAGAAAGAACTCCAAAGTATCCCAATAAATACGTGAAAAAGTTGTCCTTTAAAATGAATATCTTCCGTACTTATTTGAATACATACAAGGCGAGTCTAGACCTTTTCACAATTTGTAGAAAATTACTTTTGAAATTTAATCAAGTCGAGAGATCTCATTCTCAATCAATCTCTTGTTGTCGTTGTCCCAATGTTTTTCCTTTTCTACTTCCAGAAACTAAATCATTTTATTTATGCATCGTAGAGTCGACTTTCGGCAGCACTCTATTCGATCGCCCACCCCGATTTCCATTTTTGCGCATCTCATCACCATGTAGGGCACTGAAAAAAAGAGAAAAAGAAAACAGAAACGAAAAGACAAGAACGCCTTCTCATCAAACGTTTGAGAAAAATAGAGCAGTTCCGGTTGTCATTAATAAACAATGACTTGATTTGAAAATTTGAGAAAGACCCGCCGGCGAGTACATTTCTTTTCCATTTCTTGCCTCTTGTCCGCAATTTTTCCATCCAATTCATCATAACTACATCATTGTCCTGTCAGCATCCCATTTTTCAAAAAATCTCGAAACAGCGCGGTCTAGCTTACATTTAGCTTTCCGGGAAAAGCAGTGTTTTTGAATGATTTCATTTCGAGACTAGTCACCAGAAACCTTGGTCCACAAGGTAGAAATGACACTCCTGAGAGAAGAAAAAACGGAAAGAAACCTCAAAAAAAAAAGAAGTAGCCGAAGATGAAAAACTTTGAAAACTTCCACCCATTTTGAATAATTTATAGTCCAAACCCAGTCCACCAAAAGACCTTCTCATACATATTCGGTCACATGGAATTAATTGGCGACCAGATATTTGGGCGCCTCGAAGTTTATACTTCTCTCTGTGAAGCTCTCCGTGAAAAGAGACGTCTTCTTGCTTTCCGCTCCCCTTCACATAAACAATTGCCGCATTTTTCTCTTCACTTCTTACAACTATGCAAGACTTTCTTTTTTAATTTAATCACAAGACTTAAGCAAGTTATTTTGAGTATAGTGAGAGAAGAAGAAGAGCAAGAGTCATTTCATTTACAAATACTTTTTTTCCAATTCAGTGATGACGGATAGAAATTCTCAAAATTCAATTTAAAGGGAGAAACTGTGCAGTGAGCAATCTTTGAGAGAGAAGAATCTCAAGCCCCCGGACTAAAATTTCATTACCAGTTCAGTTTTGATTGCGAACTCTTTTTCAATCCGTCCTCTGCATTGCACTAGAAGAATTCCAGTTTTTGCGTGATGCACTATTGAACTTCACTCCCTCCCCTTGAAAGAAGTCGCAGCAATTGAAGAAGTGTGGAGCAGCTAGAAAGAATTGCTCTCACAAATGGGTTTTCTGGCTTCAACTCGTCCAGCTCTCCCTCTCTGAGCGGCTTCAGAACTTCCTTCCCTCTTGAAATCATTTTTTTCACACACCCATCCGCTTCCCCCGAGGCAGTGTTGCAATCCGCTTCTTTTCTTCGTCACTTTTTGTTTAATTTCAATGAACTACCTCCTTGGGACCTCTCGAGACCAAAGTGTAAACTGTGGGGTTTAAGTAGAGCGTAGTTTCTTCTTGTTTTCTGAAGGAAGACAACTTCATTTCGATTGAAGATTGGTAAAGTTTAGGTTTGGATGACCAAATACGGAAAAGCAAATAGTAAGCAATGAGTTATTCTCCAGAATGATAATCAATAAACTTATTCCTGATTTCTCGATGACTTTTTAGTAATCAAAGACTCACAGTTCCGGTTTCAAGTAAAATTAACTAATAGGTTCTCTTGTAATCTGATTTCTGGAAAAATGCAACCATCCTTCCATATCCGTCTCTGTACACGGAATAGTGTCTGGAAACTAGCGATTTGTCATTCCAACCAGTTTATCAAACAAATCCTAAAGTCTCGATATCGCCATCAAAAATCTTTTTGATATTTCCAACAATCCCTTGAGCTCGACCGGTCACCAATGTCGCAATAAATCTTCTTCTTCTTCTTCTTTTCCTTACACACATGCGCATTTGATGTAACTTTTAGAATGTGGGGGCAGCGCGACTGGTTGCCGAATCAAGGTTTTGCCATCTTAGGCACAGTCCCCAGGGAACCAGAATTGTGTCGCACTGGCGTAGGCGATGTTATACATGCGTTTTGCCTAGTCTTCTCAATAACAACGTTTGCTCATTTTATCTGCTCCAACCGCGTACAAGAAGATCCTCGAGACATAACGTGTTTTTCTTATTTCATGCATACTCATATCCTTTTCCCTAAATATCCTTTTAGAACACCGCTTTTTTAAAGTTCCCTTCAACAATGTTTCTTCAGTTTCAGATATGAAATAGATGTTCGTTAGATCATCTTGGTTATTACTATGGGGCGGTATTGCGTGGGCTTCTGCCGAGCCGGTCACCCTTCACATCGGTGGAACGTTCCCGATGGAATCTGGTTCCGGAGGTTGGGCAGGCGGAGAAGCATGCCTTCCGGCTGTACAAATGGCATTGGAGGATGTGAACAATAGATTAGATATACTTCCTGGATATGTTCTCAACATGACGAACCATAACTCTCAAGTAAGTTCAAAATTAGTGCTTCGAAAAATATCAGCTTGATTTTTTAGTGCCAACCAGGTCTCGCTATGCAACAATTATATGATTTCTTATATAAACCTCCAACAAAACTAATGCTACTCACAGGATGTAGTCCGGTTACTACTGTCATTGCAGAAGCCGCTCCCGTATGGAAACTTGTTGTGGTTTGTTACAATGGTTACTGTAAACTCTTAATTATATATTTTTTAGTTATCATATGGCGGTAGCTCTCCTGCATTGTCTAACAGAAATCGGTTTCCCACATTATTCCGAACACATCCATCAGCCAACATGCAGAACCCTACCAGGTAAGTGTCAGTTAGAAGTCTTGATTACATGTCAAATTTAAGAATTCATATTATGGAGAAATTCAAATGGAAAAGGTTTACAATTCTGATGTCAGTGGAAGAAGTTTTTGTCACCACCGCCAAAGATCTAGAGGCAATCGTCAATTTAATTAAAGTTTATTTTTAATTTTCACTTCAGGCTCTTGCAAGGAAAAAGGGAATTCGTGTAGACCGTCAGAGTTTCTATGGTGACCCAACCGATGCCATGAAAACCCTACAACGCCAAGATGCTAGAATAATAGTCGGACTGTTTTATGTGACAGAAGCAAGAAAAGTTTTGTGTCAGGTATGTTTTGAATTTCACGTCTTCGTACAATACAAAATGTTACAGGCATACCATAACGGATTGTATGGGCGTCGGTATGTTTGGTTTTTCATTGGTTGGTATGCGGACACATGGTATTATCCTCCACCAGAAGAGCATCTGAACTGTACTGCAGAACAGGTATCTTATTTGTTCATTAGTTCAATGTTACCATGATAAGATTTCAGATGGCAGCCGCTGCTGAATATCATTTCACAACTGAAAGTGTTATGCTATCAAGAGACAAAGTACCAGCGATTTCGGACATGACTGGTATGCAATTCCAAGAACGTCTCACTCAACATTTTCAAAAGGACACCGCAAATGTGGGTGGCTTCCCTGAAGCTCCTCTTGCCTACGATGCTGTTTGGTAAGTTAATCCGATTCCAACTTAGAAATTAATGAAAGTTCAACAGGGCACTCGCGTTGGCATTTAATTGCACTCGAAACAACTTACCACCGCATATTCGATTGGAAAACTTTTCATATGATAACAAAGTTATAGCTGACACTTTGTTCCAATGTGTAAAGAACACTTCATTCCGTGGAGTTTCTGGAAAAGTTATGTTTTCTGATTCCGGAGATCGTATTGCAAGAACACAGATTGAGCAGATGCAAGGAGGGAAATACAAAATAATGGGATACTATGACACAACAACTGGAGACTTGGAGTGGTATAACAAAGAGCAGTGGATGAATGGGAGAGGTCCACCGCCAGATTCAACAGTAATCAAGAAACACGCAATGACTGTTTCTAACGAGGTACTGCTAGAGGAGATGAGATATATATATATATATATAGAGTATGTCATTTTCAGTTCTATTATCCAACAATACTGTTCTCAGTTCTCGGAATATTGGCTTGTATTCTTATATACCTATTCACTCAGAAACATCACGAACGATTGTAAGTCACTCCTATAATAGTTGAAATGTCCAAATAGAACTTTCAGAGTAATTTTCCAATCTCAACCAGAATGCAATAACATTCTCCTTGTCGGGTGCTCTCTTTGTCTTTTTTCTCTTTTCCTCATCGGACTACCGTCTGATGACATCTCAGTTCCAGAATCTCTGTTTCCATTCCTTTGTCATGTGAGTTACCGTGCCAGAACCAATCGTTGAATTTGAACATCGCAGGCTCGTGTATCTATTCTTCTATTTGGGTTTACATTTGCTTATGGGTCTATGTTTGCAAAAGTTTGGATTGTTCATCGGATGGGTGCAACCGAGAATCAACAGTTGGCTAGTAGACAGAAAGACGAGGTTAGTGATATAAAATATGTATATCCCTTGAAAATTTCTGCTTCATTATTATGTTAATTTACATCATCTCGTACTCTCATCATAATTCCAGTTAAAACCATTATTGAGTAACTTCTCCGAAAAGGTAAGTTAAGAATGAGAATGAAACGATTCCATTCAAACAAATCAACTTATCTAGCGTTTGAATCGGAGAAAACAAGCTTTTTTATAGATTTTATTTCTATCACTGTCCTGTGAAGAAAAGTGCCCAATATATTGCATCTCTATGATTTTTCAACCCCTTCTTGTTTTTTTCTCTCTTAACCTAATTGCAAGATAACCAACCCTTTATTGTTTGTGTACTGGAGATATGGGTGGTTTTGCAAGGGATAATTATCCAATTGAACTCAGATTTCAGTTGATAATAGAGATGTCATGTACAATAACCCAGTCAATGCCCATATGTTGCCTAGCTGTAGAATGTTACGGCTGAAAACATGGCTGCATGTCGGCTCAGAAATCTTGTATCGTATACATCACTTCTCTTTTCTCATGATTAATAACATAGTACTCCTCATCTATTCTTTGATTATCAATTATGATTTTACAAACATACAATATCCAATTTCTCAATACTTTATAAAACACGTAACAGGAAGAAAACACACCGTGGGAAGGTATTCGAACCTTGATATCCACGATGGTCGGTCGACAAGCTTTAATGCGCAAATCGTCGGGACAAGCGTACGGCGCACTGCTCGAGAAACGGAACACGGTTCTTAATCAGGTGCTGACAAGAGATTCTCTTGCCCGATTCTTTTTTGGCTGTGACTCACTACTTCTACATGTTTTGAATGTAGTACTCATATTTTTCTTTTTCACAGTTACTACCACACACACACTTTTTTCCACTCACAGCACCAACTAACAATTTCAACTCGATTCGCCCGCGGTTTGTGATTTCTACTAACATCAACTTTGACTGCGCCTAGATAGATTTGTACCTATCGTAATAAACACAAAAAATATTTGTCTATAACAATTCGAAAAGTTTTAGTGAGTTTCTTGATTAATACATTAGACATTTTGAAAGTTGCAACCACTTTCGCATCAATTTTCACAACTTTTCTACATTCAACAACTTTATCTTTCTCACTCTTTCCACTTTTCATCTTTCTAGAGTATTTTCTTCGCATGATGTATGCCTGTGCTACTAATTGTTACCTTCCATCTCTTTCTCTTTAACTCACCGCCTGTTTTTCTTTCACTCACTTCTAAAACTTTCAAGTTTTCCGTTTTTTTCAACGCATGGGATAATGAGCAACGAATGCTATTCATGCTGATTCATTCATAGCTAGATACCCACTTTTCTTATTCTTCAATCAACATAAAACATTTCAGCCAATTTCCCCAACGAAGTTCTACGTAATAGTCGCAGCTCTAACAGCTGTTGACGTATTTGTATGCTTTGTATGGATTCTCATTGACCCATTACATCTGACAGAGCAGAAATTCCCTCTTTTCGTGAGTCGGAGAACATACAAAGTTGTTATCAAACCTAACGTATTTGTAGACGCCCGCTGATAGTGAAGAAGATGAAATGATAATGCCAGTTTTGCAACAATGCCAGAGTAATCAACAAGAAGTTTGGATAGGTAGTCTTGTCGTTAAAGAATGTTTGTCAACAGAAATTCTTGTACAGGCATCATAATGGGTTTCAAATGTCTTCTGCTCGTCTTTGGAACTTTTTTGTCTTATGAAACAAGGAATCTAAAGTTGCGTTTTATCAATGACTCAAGATTCGTTGGACTAGCAATTTACAATGTGGCAGTTATGACATTAGTAACAGCACCAGTTGTGACACTTCTGATTCACGGAAAAGTTGACGCTAACTTTGCATTTATATCTCTAACTGGTTAGTCAATCAATCTGATTTCTTTGAGAACCAGTTGTTTTTCAGTGCTAATATGTACCTACATCTCGGTAGGACTAATATATGGCCCTAAGATCCGCCATATAATAAAAGTTCCACCGAGTGCAGATGAAGTACAGCAGAACGGAAACAATGGTCCTGCGATTATGTCAAAAATAGATCAGAAAAGATACGACATGCTGAAAAAGGAGAATGAGACACTGCAGAAACAAATTGAAGAGGTATCGCCAGTACCCAGGGGAACATGAAACATATATTTTATTCGTTCAGAAAGAACGAAAAATTCACGAGTGTCGAGAACGTTTGGAAGCATTGACAACTAGTTCAGAAACGGACAATATGAATGCTCAATTGCTCAATGGGAATAACAAACCGCTGGCAGGTACGATAACCACCTGATTCAATTCTCAGTAATCCTTAATGTTTTTCTAGACGAAAACATGACGTACTCTACAACAACAACGCTTACGACAACAATTCCATTAATAGATTTACAGCTGAATGGAAATCCGGGTACATTTCAATGTCATAATACATCATAAGCAAAAGTTTTATTTTTCCAGGTCAAATATATGAAACTGAAAACGATGATGATCGCTCGTCGACGTCATCTGATGAAATCCTTTTATGAACTTGTTCCATTGTATATTTCTTTTGTGTGTATAAATGTGATTCGGTGAAGATTGTGTCATTTTTGCCATCCAGCATTCTTTCACCTCTACCCCCTTACTCTGTTTCTAGAGGATCTCACTTCTTCTTGTCGATTTTTTCTTTCATCCACTGCTATGAATGATTCAAACATTTACTGGGAATTCTTATACTGTTGTTTTATGATTTCTGATCACCAATCAAATCAAATCATTACACATTGCGGACAGAAAAAGGTGTGGCTGAAGTAATCGTTTTTAGAGCGGAATCTTTTATTGAAGACCCCTTTTTTTTTTTCGCGGTACAGATTCTCGTCTGCACTACTCGAGAATAAATGAGGCCAAATGGGTGTTGTTGAAAAAGTACAACATTCCAAAATATCGTTTTATAACGATGGCGCCGTCGTTTTGACTTGATGGTGACCTCGGTTCTCCTGGCAATTGAATCGTTCTTTTTGACTAAAATGGCAGGTTTGAAAAATGTTGTTGACAACATTGAATCAGTAGTTTGACGGAAATGACAGAATTGGAAATTTTATGAGGGGAAGTCTTAATAAAGCTGTTGAACCTCTAACCCATTAAACGTCTCCTACAGTTAGCGAAGAGAAATTAGTCATTCTTGGAAACCAGAGAAAGATACTGTTTCTGTTTTAAAAATCGCCCATATGGAAATTAACTTAAAAAACAGGCTGAAAATCTGTACACCGCCACTCAGTACATTTTATGTTTACGACCTGATGACACATTTTGAGAGCTGATTGAATGCAATGTTTTTATTTTGGACTCAATTTTAGACCGTTATTACCATCAGATATGTTAAGTTTTCCGAAAAAGAAAAAAATTGAAACCGTCGCTGCAATGTCTCGCATTTGAAAATATCCTTTGTTTTTGTAACCCTGATCACAACTCCGAAATTTTACCTTGTTTTCCGCATCCATCTGATCACTTCTAGTCGACGATACTCTCCATGAAGTCGTATGTGACATTATACTACTCAGATTCCCTCTCAACAACAATCTCACATATGCCGTATCCATAATTAGTTGCTCTATCAGAATCTTGTTTACACATTCGAAAACTTGCCAGTCAGTCTTCTCAATATTTCTCACCTGTGTTGTCTTTTTCGCTCTCAACACATAAACAACTTTGAGCCTGTGATAATACGAAAAATTATGACAAATTTCGCTTTCTGGCACAAATGACTCAATTGAATGAAATGTGATCAATACTCTTTTTCTCCTGGACAAACCAACTAACAATCTGAGAAATAAAGTACCAGAGCAAACATTTTATTGTTCATTTCCCTCCGTTCAGAACGATGCTCCAACGAAAAGGTTCGATCCGTCGAGAGTGGAAAAGAACGACAAACAAGTTGCATTCCTTTTTTCTTTTTGCCTTTCTCTTTTTTCACCTGAACCTACCACAGGCTCTCTTTTCTTTTCTTTCCCGACGCTCAAGGTTTTTGATCTAAGAGATGAGACACTCTCGACAGAAATTCACTCACCAGTGTTCAAAGATGGACTACATGTTCGGGGTGGCAGTGAAGGTAGCCGTTGTCAATTCAATATGCAACCAGCTAACCACACTGCCTCTCGAGCACTGTCCGCTTATAATAATGATAGGAGTAGTTGGAACAGTAGTTAGAATAATCAAGAAGAATATACGACTCCGAAAACGAGAGGCATTGATAGCGAAGTAGCAAGAATGGGAAACGAAAAGGTGTGTAGTGGCAGAGGAAATCG
Source organism: Caenorhabditis latens (assembly GCA_002259235.3). Classification (NCBI taxonomy): domain Eukaryota; kingdom Metazoa; phylum Nematoda; class Chromadorea; order Rhabditida; family Rhabditidae; genus Caenorhabditis; species Caenorhabditis latens. The sequence goes on along the minus strand of CM056097.1, from coordinate 11,765,426 downwards.
GGGCGTGTCGCATGGAGACGAGCTGAGAGGGAGGAGAATGTTTGTTGGCAACGACGGCTTCGCGCTCCCTCTCTCTTTCTGAAAAATAATTATCAGTAGGGAAAACAAACAGATTTCTTCAAAAATATGTATTCTGTACCACTAACAATCGGGACGCTACAAGGTACATGTCTATCTAGTTTGTTACAGCCTAGACTTCACCTGCTGGTGGCATCGGAATAAAATTTAGGTATGGTTTAAATACTAGGAAACGGTAGGGAAACAAAAGAAATGAAAACTGAAAACAAAGACCACGGGTGGAGACTAGAAACTAGTAGACATTACAAAAATTGGGAAAATCCTCCACTCTCCTCCGGTCTAACTTTCATTAATGTGAAATGAAGGAAGAGTGTACATACTTACATATTTGATATAACACGTGGTATGTGTAATTCTAGATTTTTCGATAGATGATTCTTGACTGAAAGAAAAACGTGGTAGGAGAATGAAGAGAAACGAAATAACATGCAGTGTTTTTGTTTTGTTGTTTCGGTTTCATATTTTTGGGTTCTGATCCGTGTTCATTCTTTTCTATCCCTCTATAACTCATCAACACCGGATCGAAAACCCGTGACGACCCCAACTCACTCGTTATGAGAGGTAACACAATTCGCCGATTGAAGAGGGAAAAAAAGTGAAGAAAAAAGTTTTGTGATGACAACACGACAATTTTTCGACCGACTGACTCCCATGGCGCGAGGTCGGGGTAAAAGTTCGCCACCAGTTGACCACGCGATCGAGAGTTGGGCGCATGCAAAAGTACAGGTCTTGTGATGGACCTCAAGACGGATGATGTACGGCAACTGATCTTTCTATTCGATGGGGATTACATGACAAACTGGTATCAGATCAGATAAAAATAATTCTATGTGATTAGAATTTCTATCTAGGTTACAAGTTACTTCGGTCATGCGACAATCATGTGGAACGGTTGGTATAATTCTGACACCGAAATACAATTATTCTTCAAAAACCGTTAGTTCGATAACCAAGGTTGTATCCCGCGCAACTAACCTGGTTGGTGTTGGTGGTCAACTTGTTGAACACTCCGAAAATGAAAAACGAGGGAAAGTTGAAAATGGAGAATGAGAGCGATGAAAAACAAGGAAACATTATTTGAGGCGGGGTTCTCACCGTGTTCCTGTCCTCCTACTCTCACACTTTCTCTCCTACTTTCCTATCTTGTCGTTTTTCTATCCAACTGAAATTGTCTCTTCGCATTACATAAACACAAAAAATGAAAGACAAGCGCCCTGCCCCGAGGGCCTTCAGATAGAGACAAAACAACGAGAACAAACTAGTGGAGAGAAGGAAAGACTGAAAAGATAGAAACCTTCTGGTGGCATCTCTTGCTGTTTCGCTTTTTCTTACTCTCTATCTCTGCTGCCACTTTCAGAAAAATGAGGGCGGTGGCGGTGACTTGTGTATGTTGCATACTAACTTAGACACGTCACAAAACGAAACGAAGTGGAGAGAACACTACCACACCACAGAAACAAACACAAAATGAAAAGTTGAAAAAAAAAGTGAACATATAGAATGGAGAAGTAGGATAGCCAATTTAGGTGACGCTCACTGACAGGGAGATGGCAGAAAAGTTGCCGCACTGTTCAAACACTAGAAATCGAGGCTGAGAGAGGGGTGCCTAAAGTGTGCGGGCGGCAGGGGCGCTGCGTCGCTTTTTCCTTCTTCTCTTCTAGTTGTTGCCGTCTCCGCGCCACCGCTAAATGCCGTCGTCTATTTTCTTCTTTTCTAGAAGAACCGCTCTGAGTTCTTGCGTGTGTTCCTAACCTCACGCCCCATCGACAGTGTGCGAGTGTGCCCACCCTCACTAACTCACGTGCCTGGAAAAAGCTTGGTCAGCTCATGGCCGCTCACGCTCGCACATCGCGCCAATCAATGCAAAACTCATGACGAACGACAAGATAGAAAACAAGGCTGGATGGACGGCAGTGAAAACGAAAAATATTTCTATCGGAGTCGGGTGATGTTCTCTTTTTTGACATTGACTCATCAATGGAGAGGCCGAGAAGTTTGTTGTCACGGGAATTTTCTGGAATGTTGATCATGAAACAGAAACTTATACTTTTCCTGGCATGCTAGAGATCTGCTGTAGCTATTGGGTTCTGGAAAAATTTCAAAAACCAATAAACATTTTTGAATGTGAAACTTTTGAGAGATTTTCGAAATATGATTTAGTTTTTCTACCACGCCAGATCTCAATTACTAATCTAAAAACACTTGACATCGTCATTTGATGCTTACCTCATTCATGGATCTGTCATAACATGATCTCATCAATGTCGTTAAGCTCTCGGACAATGAACATATATTCCAATTCCCGAAAAAGACGAATGGCGAAGTGGGCGGTGAAAAAACTAACAATTCCTGAAAGAGAGACACAATGTCATGGGACATTTGACCTCGTGATCATATTTCACATAAACATTCGTTTCCATGAACACATAAGACACATTTTGTTGTCTTCGCTGAGTAGTAGAAAAGTTGGAGTGGAGTTTCAATTTCAATTGGAAGACGACGAAGAAGGGAAGGGGAAAGGGAGCTGGAAACAAGGCGGTGATCAGAGGTGAAAAACTGAATGAATGAATGAAATGGAATGAAAAGACAACAAAACGCCTCTTTCTCTGCCCAATTAGGCTCCACCTCTTTTTGAAGACCAATCGAATATACTGTTTGGGTGTGGTCGACAGTGATTAATCAGTGGACTGCTTTTTATAAGGGAAATGAAAAGACAGAGAAGAATTATTCATGTTCCATCCATTCCGCTTTATTTTCCAAGGTCATTAGGGCAGTGTTTCATCGTGTTCGCAATCTGGTTTTTGATACTTGACAATGGGATATAGAGATCATTGAAATCTGGAATCATGACTTTCTTACATGCTGCTGACTCAAAGGGAATACGTCACAAGGAAAATTTGTTATTCCCTTGGAATATCCATCCGTTGAGGGAAAGGCGAACATGATATATTAAATAACAGCTTTCAGAAAAGAAGAGGTAATCCTGACTATGATATCAAAATACCACAATCTGAAAATCTTCTCAAATACACAAATCCTCACAAATTCATGTTTTTTATGTCAAGATGCTCACATATATTGCCAAACAAATATATAACAAATATCAAAATTCTGAGAAAATGAAAAAAGGTTTATTATTTCTTTTCTTCAGTTTGATCAAAAATCGAAATCCGCAAAAAAAAGAGCAAATAGGAGCGAGTGAAAAAAGAAGAAGCAAAAAAGTTTCAATATTAGTTTCATCAATGTGTCTAGCCTCATAAAGTTTTCTGCAACTTCCGGCTCATCACATCTTTTTGCAGTTTTCATCTAATTCAGCCACTTCAACAATTAGTGACAAGCACCACATATTCGTTTCAAGTCTTATCCGAAAATTGAACGCATTCAATCCTATTAATCTCTTACCGAATAACACTCAAATGTTGCCATACCGAGATCATAAAAGTTATGTGGCTACTCTTCTGCCAATTTTGTTGTAGTGGTTTGCAACCTACGATACATTTGAGTAGGTAGGAGTCCAAAGTAAATAAAACTTGCGTGCCCTCAAAATTTTACGTTTTTTGTTCTGTCTATCTCTCTGGCAAAGTGAGAAGAAATTGACTTTCTCTATCAATTTCCGTCGTCCGAACAATTTCTTTTCCTCCTTCTGGTTGCAAGAAATGTGCTCATGTGAATTCTTTCTCATGATTGTTATGATTACGACAGAAACTTTGGTCTTTTCTCAAGACGTATGCTATACTGTTCATTTTTCATAAATCTTTGTTTTGCAATATACTTTTTACTTAAATCTTTTAAACAGTGCTTCTTTACCATTGGAATGTTATTACTTTTTTTATTCTAACACCTTTCTCGTATTTAGCAGCTAAAGTATACACTGAGATCAATTCATGAGATAAGAAAACTTGGAAACAATTTTCTTATACATATCTTCAATTCACATCTCGTCACTCGACTTCAATACACAATTTTTTTCTTTGAGTCTTCAATCTTGCACTTAGGTGTACCCACCGGACCCATGTGTTTTGTGAAAGTGCTTGTGCATGAAATGAGGAACTTTTTACCTCATCTTCTTTTTCAACTCGCCCATAAATCATTGTCACATACATAAAATTGGAAGAAGAGGCAGAACTTCGGTGCAACCGAGAGCTCTCTTCTCTCGGGTTCTCCTGACTTTTTGTGTAAGACGATTGGTGTCTATGAGAAGCAGGTGCTACTAAATTCCCAGATCTCTTTGCCTCCCTCACTGAAATTTGCTCTTTCTGAATGTGAGCCCAGAAACTCGAAACACAAAACGGATGACTCGGTTTATAAAACGTTTTTTTCTCGAATGTTTTTTTTTCTTCCTTTCACTTTTCCACTTTTCCTATTCTTGAGCTCCGTCTTCTTGTACGTTATGTACAACATATTCATAATATTCTTTTTGCAAAAGAGACTCTGCCAGATTTCTTTCGTTTTCTTCCCAGCTTTTGTGCACTTGCTTTCTCCTTTTCCTTTTCTTTTCTTGCTGCTCACTGCTTCGAGCACTCAGAGTTTCCGCCTACTTGGATGAGAAGAAAATTTCAATAGAAGGGGGGAAAGTTCATTTCAAATTCCTTGAACCGTATGCAAACATAGTGTATGTTTCTATCTATACGTGCGATTTAATTTGTTTTTTTTTCCTGGTCCGACTACAGAATTTCGGCGGTGAAAAGGAGCTGAATGAAAAAAAAAGAAGAAGAAACGTCGTTACTTCATCTCCTATGCGTGGTTTCAAATCTCATAAAATCCTCCTTTTCAGCTGCACAAACCGATTAATTGCAGTCAACGACGCCCCGGCGCCGCGCGTGTAGGGGTTTCAATGTCCTCGTCCCACATTCTCATTTTCGTTTCCATCCGCTTTTCCCCCATTTTTTCGGTCAAAGCCTTCTTCTTGTTCAGGCTCTTTTCAGTTTCTTAACCCCACATAACGAAATAAAGAAAAACGTGCACTTCTTCAATCTTCACATGTTTTTTTCTCCCTTTTGACTCATATGTTTTCATTACAGGATTATCAATGCGTGTGTATCAATGAATAACTCAACGGGCAGACTTAGGCGCAATAAGGCCACAACGTTTGAATCTCCAAGCATTCCAAAAGGTGGGCTAAAGAAAATACCTGCAAAATATTCACTGCTTTAGTTTGAGCAGCTGTTTTTGTGGAATGTGTTATTTGTTCTAGCAGAGTTGTGTCTGAATCAGAATTCAAAAACATAAATATCAAAAGAATAACAAGTGGAAAGTAATTTGAGAATTCCATTCAAAAAGGGAAGTAAAACTTCAATAGAGATTCTTTTCTGAAAATTTCATAAAACAAATCTGTGATTTATTAATTTTCGTAGCATGAAACATGCATTTCTCATTTCCTGCAACCGGGGAAAACATATCTGCAAAACTTCATTACTTATCTTCTCATATTTCTTTTTTCTTCAGCATTCTTCGATCTCCAACATCATTTCATATTCAGCAAGAAAAAAGCACCAGTCGATGGCATTGAAGCTATTCAGCGAGATGGCGCTTCAATAAGGTCTGTTCAATAACTTTTCGAAGAAAATATATTTTTTCTGTTTCTTTCAGCGAGCACGCTATAGTCAAATATGCGAATGACGATAGACCTGATGAAAAAGAGAGACAAGATCTCGAAAACATGTTCAAAACCGTTCTGAGGATAGGAGTTCGTAAGTAAAAGTGTTTTATCCAGGTTAGGGAAATGTGACAACTTGTTCCAGAAAATTCGGATATTGTCTATACACACCTTTTACAATTATCACAATGCTACGAGGCTATGGCGAGGAACAATAAACTAATCGTTTTCACCAATGACATATCTGTAAGAAAAGCGTTCAACGGATTGATTTATAATTGTAAGGTTCAATTTCTTTTCAAACGAAACAATGGAACTTTTCACAGGCATGCGTACTGGTCTAGTGGCTGATTCAAAAACATTGGAGATTACCGGAGTATTATCGGTTACCGACTTTATAATGGTAGTTCCGTTCGAAAAATGTTGCGTGACTTAAAGAATTCATTCACAGGTCCTTATGATGTTGTGGAAGTATCGTGAGAATCTTGACGAGCTCAAAGGCACTCCGCTGAGCCATGAGGATTTCCGGCAGATGGATATAGCGTACATGCCGATTTCAAGATGGAAAGGTAGATTAATTTTGTTTTAGAAAATTCAATTTGAATTCTAATTTTGTTTTGCATTCAGGGTGTCTGGAAATGAAAGGCCAATTGAAGCCTTTTATTCACATTGGCTTAAAAGAAAGTATATTCCGTGCTGTCGAATTGCTTACCAAATATAGAATTCATCGGCTTCCCGTCATGGACGAAAACACTGGAGATTGTGCATACATTTTGACGCATCGTAGGATACTACACTATCTGTGGAAACACGTCAGTATCTATGTTTTTTAGTTCTGAATACTAATCGTTTGATTTCAGTGCGCGCTCCTTCCAAGGCCAGAATGCTTGAGTTCTCGAGTAGTAGACTTGGAAATTGGAACATGGCAAAACTTGCTATATGTTAGTCGTTGACTTTTTTGACCAAAATTGAAAACAACAACAAATTTCAGGCCAACGAACAAACACCGTTGATTGACTGTTTGGACATGTTGATTGACAACAATATCAGTGGAATTCCAGTTGTGGAGAAGACAACTTTGAAGGTAGGTCAGGCTGAGATCCGAACAAAAAAACTGGATTTCTTGGCATTCATGAAGATTAATTAGTCTTCAATCAATCTTTTTTGTTTCAGGTTGTCGAAGTATACACCAGATTTGATGCAGCGTCAGCGGCCTTTTCCGACAACATCGATCTCAGTGTCACCGTCACGAGAGCTATCCAGGAACGGGATTATCAATGTGTATGTCAGAGGCTTCAAATTCTAAAAAGATTTTCCAATTTTTTCAGGGGATTCGTCGTGACGGCGTTGTTACTGCTCATTACACCACTACATTGTGGTCACTCATTGAGATTTTTATAGACAAAAATGTTCATAGAATATTCATGGTCGATGACAAGACCATCCTAAAGGTATGCTAGAAAGCATTTCCGATTGAAACAGAATGTCTTTACAGGGAATAATATCTTTATCTGACGTCATCGAATATTTAGTGCTCCGTCCAACCCGGAAAACTGTAAATGGGAATTCCAAGTGATAGAAGAAAGCGACTCTGTGACATTGAAAATTTCATCTCAATATTAATGCTTTAATTTGTGATTCTTTATAGTTTTTACTTATTCTGTATATTCATTCAAATGCTTTACCTGTTCATGACATAATATGTTCATATAAAATCAATCAGATCATTATGAAACTAATGTCTTCGAACCATTTGGGTACAGAAAATCTCTAACTATGCAAGCTGCGAGTCCACCAAAACGTGATCTCGACTGACATGAGTACACAATTGGTATGTACTACAAACCGCGGATATTTACTTTTGTGAAAGAAAGAACTACACGGGAAACGAAGGATGATACGCTTTTTGACACCCGGGGCGGAGAAAAGTGACAGCTTATACCCCCAACAATCTTCCGTATCGGGAGAACCATTCCGAAAACCAACTTCGCTCTTGAACATGTTCGCTTTAATTCCGTTAGCTTTGCTACACACAGTCAATGGTACAGTACCCCGTTGGTTCTCTATTCCAAACGTTCCAATTCTATTTCCAGCAATAGGATATATCCCTCTCGAAACAAACAGTCTAATGAGGAATGTGGTTGGTTATGGATCTACGTGTGATGCTCAAGCAGAGAATAAAATCGCTCAGTGCTCGGAGGAACTAACGAATATGGGAGTTTTCAGTGCACTTAGCGGCAAGCAAACTACCTTGTCAGATATGAAAACTCATTCTCAGCTTCATTTTGTGCAGATGTGTGGGTAAGTCAAAGACTATATGGCATGGAGCATAGTTTCTACGAATATCGTATTCAGAGCTTATCAAAGATACAATAATTGTCTCGGCGGAAGTTATATCAAGCAGGCCTGCTACCCTCACGAACCTTTGAAATCTCGTTTTTCAGTGGTAGATTCTGTTCTCGAGTATGTATGTGGAGAAGGGTACCAATGTGAGGGCAAAAATTAGTAAATGTTTGAAAAATTTAATAATTTCCAGCTATGCTGAACAACTGGAATTGTTATTTATCCGTGGCTGATAGTAGAGAAATCGCAATGTGTGAAGCAAGTTTCACTCAATTAGCAAAAAATACAGAACAAATGTACAATGACTACTCATCTGGAGCTGGAGCATGCTTGTGAGTATTCTATCAACACTTTTTGAAGTGATCCGTTGTTTTCAGCGCTCTCCAATCGTACACAGACTGCATTCGCCCTGCAATCGAAACAACATGTGGACTTGGTTCATTCCTTACAGTGATTCAAGCAGTCGAGCGACCCATTCAAATCTATCTTCCATTCTGTACACTATCCTCGTCAATGATCTCTTTCGTTCCTTCGCTAATTATGTCATTTGTATTTTTCATTCTTTATTTCTGAATTTCAAATTATCTCTTCATCCAAATACTTTTAAAAAAACCCCTCAGCTTTATACATGTATAAACTATTGAATCTCTTCTCGTTTCTTGCGTTGTCTGCACCCTCTCTATATTGCTCTCGTCACTATGGAAACGCGGAGTAGGGGCATATTGAGCGTGGGGTGTTTTCCGTTGGGCGTCTAGGCAACGAGAATACGCATTCTCACATTGTATTTACTTCTTCACCACATTATTCAATAGAAATGCATCAAAACTCGTTCAGAGAAGATGATGATGATTTTTATGGTGGTTTTGATTCGTACGATAAGGCTTATGATATTCAAGTGAGTTCAAGACTTTATTAAAAAATAAAAAGTTACATTTGTTCAGAACATAACTCAAAATCCACAATTCCAACAAGCAGTTGCTCGGTCTAGCCATGGACGTCGTCCGGTAAGTGATCTGCTCACTACACTTGTAACATCTGTGCCTAAGGACTGTCTAGTTTGTATTAAACTTTTATTTGTTTTCAGACTGCTTCTCAAATGGGATTTCGAGATAACTCTTCTTCTTATGGAAAACCTCCACCCACGATGATTAGTAAGAAATTGATTATTTTAGATTTTAAATAAGTTCAAAAATTTTTCAGACCAAAGTCGAATGGGCGGTCGAACAGCAATGGCCAACAACAACGAGCCGGCTCGTCCGATGACCGCTGTCCGTGGAGCCGGATACACATCGTTCGCAAATAAAGGTGAGACAGATATCCACACCTCGCAAATTCGTCAAGTTCGTTTGCTCACATTAACACGCACCTCTTTTTTTCAGTTCAAGCTACGGAGACATCTCTAAATTCTGAGAACTTGGGGGAGAAGTAAGTTCATCAGGGTCAATGGGAAAGTATTTGAGCCAAAATGTGTTATTGTAGTGGTGAGGAGAGGTGTAAGCAGATGGAAAACAAAGTAATGGACATGTTACGTGAGAGTATGATGGCATTCGAGAAGAAAAAGTATAAGGAAGTGAGAATATTGAAAAGCGGAAAGGTTCAAAGTTGAGAGTTCAGGCATTGGACAAGGGGAAAGAAGCCGGAAGACGAGAAAGAGCTGTTGTGAAGCATCGAGAACAACAGGGCCTAGTAGAAAGTATGAATTTGGATTTGACTTTCACAGTTCTCTTCAATTTGGCACAACAGTACGAGGCTAATGATATGACAAACGAAGCCCTGAACACCTATGAGATCATAGTCCGTAATAAGATGTTTCCTAATTCGGGAAGATTGAGAGTGAGTTTCCTAAAGATGTACAAAGAAACCACCTACGTTTAGGTAAACATTGGTAACATCTATTTCAAACGGCGAGAGTTCACTAAAGCTTTGAAGTACTATCGCATGGCTTTGGATCAGGTACCAAGTATTCAAAAAGACAGCAGAATTAAAATACTGAACAATATTGGTGTGACATTTGTGAGAATGGGGAGTTATGATGATGCGATAAGCACTTTTGAACATTGTGTCGAAGAGCAGCCTAATTTCTCAACTGCATTGAATTTAAGTACGTTTATTTTTCTCATATCAGTAGATCTCATAATTGTATTTTTAGTTCTTGTTGCATTCTGCACACAAGACGCAGAGAAAATGAGAGAATCTTTTGTGAAACTTGTCGACATTCCTGGCTTTCCTGATGATGAGTTTTTGAAAGAGAAGGATGACGACGACGTTCTTCTAAACCAAACTCTAAACTCGGATATGTTAAGAAATTGGGAGAAACGGATGAGGACAGAAGCTGAGAAGGCAATTATCACATCGGTGAAAATTATCAGTCCGGTGATTGCTCCTGAGTAAGTACAGATTTGTGAATCTTTTATTATTATTTTTATTTAGCTATGCCATTGGGTACGAGTGGTGCTTAGAAACCTTGAAGCAGTCGGTTCATTCTGGACTTGCTATTGATCTCGAGATGAGTAAAGCTGGTGAAATGATGAAAAGTGGTGATATCGAAGGAGCAATAGAAGTTCTGAAAGTTTTCAACGCTCAAGACTCAAAAACTGCAAGTGCTGCTGCAAACAATCTCTGCATGTTGAGATTTTTGGTATTAACTAAGCTAAGAACCAGACTCAACTCAAGTAATTTTCAGCAAGGAGGTAGGCGTCTTGTCGATGCTCAGCAATATGTGGACCAGGCACTCGCTATTGACCGTTACAGTGCTCATGCTCTTGTCAATCAAGGAAATATCTATTATATGAATGGTGATTTGGATAAAGCAATGGGTAACTATCGAGAAGCCCTGAGCAATGACGCTAGTTGCGTTCAAGCACTATTCAATATTGGGTTGACTGCAAAAGCACAGGGTAGTTTGGAGCAAGCACTTGAATATTTCTACAAGTTACACGGAATACTCTTGAACAATGTGCAAGTACTGGTTCAATTGGCTGCGATGTAAGCTTTGTGTTACTATGAATTTGAAATTTACCAATTAGTTAACAATTGCAGATATGAGTCACTGGAAGATTCCGCACAAGCAATAGAACTATACAGTCAAGCAAATAGTCTGGTACCCAATGATCCAGCCATTCTTTCAAAATTAGCTGATTTGTACGACCAAGAAGGAGATAAATCTCAAGCTTTCCAATGTCACTATGACGTGAGTGTTGTTTCGATTCACTGATTTCTAAGCATTTGTTTTCAGAGCTATCGTTATTTCCCGTCCAATCTCGAAACAGTGGAATGGCTTGCATCTTACTATCTGGAAACTCAATTCTCTGAAAAATCGATAAACTATTTTGAAAGAGCCGCCTTAATGCAGTGAGTAACTAACGGATTGAATCCTTCTCTGAATATTTTTATTTCAGACCGAACGTTTCGAAATGGCAGATGATGATTGCGACCTGTTTGCGTAGAACTGGAAATTATCAGAGAGCATTCGAGCTCTATCGGCAAATTCATCGTAAATTTCCACAGGATCTGGATTGTCTCAAGTTTTTGGTTAGAATTGCTGGGGATTTGGGAATGGCGGAATACAAAGAATACAAAGAGAAATTGGAAAAAGCAGAGAAGTGAGTTGAACAGTCTATATGTCCGATTCCTAACTGTTTTTTTTTTGCAGAATCAACCAACTTCGTCTTCAACGAGAAAGCGATTCGAGTCAAGGAAAACGTCACTCGGCAAACTCAACTCATTCTCTCCCTCCGTCAGGATTAACAGGTCTTGGATCAGGGTCCGGCGCTTCGAGTGTGGCTAGACAGTACAGTGCACATGTACCGCTTCTTGATAGTAGCACTCCATTCACTGTAACTCAACGAGATATGAGTATGTTCCTTATTTTGTAATAATTGAAAAGTCATCTTGAGTCTTTTTCAGAAGCCGAGGACTTCGCCTACGAAGATCCTGTCGCAATGTCATCTCGTCCCAAAACAGGGACAAGAAAAACGGTCACAGATGCTAGCGACGATTTTGGAGAGTTTGACGAAAGTCTCCTTCCGGATTGACTTTCATGTTATGACACCAGGAAGCACTAAATCAAATTCATTTTATTCGTTGCTTTCTGTGCTTATCATTAATAAAAAAAAATCATAAACTTCATAGATAAATGAAAACTAAATACACAATAATTTTTATGAAAAACGCAAAGTTACAATTCCGGTATCATACCATATAACAGCACAATACGTGAGAAGTTCAAAATATCAGAAACTCTTCTTGAATGGTATTAGTAAAATCGATTCTTAACAGGTGAGAAAGTAAAAAGCCGACCTGATAAGATTGTCTATGTATTCTATGTATTCGGCGGATACAAACTGAAAAAGGATTTGACTTTCAATTAAAACAAAAATTGAGCAAACTCACTTTGTCTCCAGTAGCTTTTTTCTTTTGATTCTCATCTTTTTAAACTCCTTCGGCAACATTGGATCTCTCCCTGAATTCTTTGATGGGAATGACATCTCCGTCTTCTTCTTTTTCGATCAAATTTTGAATGTGTGTTTTTAATGATTGGGACATTTCCAGAGACATCCATGAAGAGAGATCACCAATACGTTCAAGACATATCCTGAGATTGTGCACTTTCCTTAAAAATTACTTTATATGATCTAAATGAAACTGTACTAAAACTTACGATAGGCGACAGTTGTCCTCGTATTTTTTCAACCGTTTATCTGATATCCTGCGATTGTGCACATTGTAAATATTACTTCATATGATCTGAATGAAATATTAACAAAGTGAACTAGATGTAATTGTCTTTGATGATGACGGCTAAGGGCAACCTTTGCAATATGGATTGTAAGTTTTTCAAAATTCGCTAATTTTTGCTTTTTAGCAAAAAATACACTCAGAGATTGATAAAAAACTACCATTCAATATTCCAAAGGACAAGTATTCCGCAAATGAAGCCGTTGTTGTTACAAGATACTCCGTATAGTTTTTTGTTGAAAAGTATGCTGCAGTGATTACAGATCAAGTTCATTGGAAAAAAATAGTCGAATATGCATTCATTTGATAAAAAGTCAAACTACAATCTTTCCTGTATTGTTTGACCTGTTTGAGAAATGCTATCAAAGCAATCTGTACTGAGTTGGTCAATAATAGGAGAAGAAGTTACATATGTATTATTTCCATTTGGAAGTTGAATAGTATAAAGATTTAAATGAATTACACCCGATGGAGTCATTATGTTCTGAAGTCCTGGATAGAGTTGTTGTGGTCGTTGAGGAATTTGTTGTTGCTGTGATTGCTGTTGTAGATGTACTTGTGGTTGTTGTTGTTGTGGCCCAGGAAGTTGTTGAAACAGTTGTGGGGGAAGAACAAGCTGTTGAGGTACTTGAGAAGGAGGTGAAGGCCCTGAGTTGATATTGAAAATTGGTTGCACTGCTGCACTCGGCCTGTTATCACTGAATGAATGAAAAATAATTTTTTATGATGTTTGAAATGCCGTTTCTGTTGCTTACTCGTCTATGTACACAGATGATGATTTTCGGGTGACTTTGATGTTTCGCCATGTGTTCCGGAATACTGGCATCAGTAGAACACTTGCGAAGAAAAATATCAAAAAGAGACATCCCCAGATGAGAGAAACAAGTTGGACGCCTGTCAAGGAGTTATGCAAAGTTTTTTGTACTGGATATTGTACAAGGATTTGTTATTTGCATTTCTAGTTTCATAATATTTCGAACCTTTGAAATGCAAGCTCACTACGAATATTATTGGGAGACGTTTCTGACTCGATAAATGCTGATATTTAAAATACCTAAACATAAATTTTGCAATCAATATGCGAAATTAGAAAAACGTATTTGTTAACAACACATAAAGTTATAAAAATTGAAATTCAGTCTGGACAGACATCATAGTTGTTGAAAACTTATCAAAAACGAGATTCAAAGATTTATCAAAAGTTATTGAAACGGGCTGTAATAGAAGTGTAATTTGACATAAGTTTTTTACATACATTTTATAAATTTTTTGGAGTACCGGCACAACATTTGGTTTCTGTATAGGGTTTCATATATTTATCCACTTTTTAAGTTCGTCAAGTGCCGGAGCATGCTGAACCTTGGTTCCTATTCATTGAGTTTTTGAAGGTTCAATTCAAGTTCAAGTTGGAGAATGAAATTTAGAAAATTGTTGTTTCTAGATTTATGGAGAAACCCAATATTACTCACCGCCATAGCAACTTGTGTATTGCAACTTGTCTAAGCAAAACTCATAAACAAAAGATACTTTCGGATCAAGTACCCATGATAAAATCCATACTGAAAATCCAAGTATGGTGAACGCGAATGCGATCTGAACAAATTGGATGTATTTGGCAATCACATATATTACATGCGTTACTTCAATACCGCTATAGATCGTCATAGACATTGGTGAGCTGAACTGGTGCAATGTGAACATGAAGAACAGATGACTGCCAATAGTTATAGCCATTGGAATAAGACCCCATAGTTGACCGTAAATAATGAAAAATATTGAAAACGTCAACTGAAATAGCAGTGTTACACAGCTTGCTATTATGGCAAAATACTGAAAAAAAATTAGGGAAAATGAGTATGAAAAAAGCACCTACCTGAACACTGATACATCCGCAATAGGTTTCTTTGACTCGAATGTATTTTGTCATTTTTTCAAAAGTAAGAAGATAATTGATGTGAGCTGGCACGCATAACTAAACAATGCGCATCCATTTTTATCACTTTCTTATCAAAAGGTTTTGTGGGTGGAAAGGAAAAAATTCATTGATAAAAATGTTGAACTACATTGGTGATGTCAAATAGAGTAGTTTTGAATGGATGATCACGCGAAAGGTGAGAAAATCGGATTATTAATGTAAAGGTTAGACTAAAATGTTCTCGAAATAATCAAGTTCAAACCACGGTGAGAGTTGTGCTGGACTGAAATGGAATTCGGCTATTGTATAATTGGCAAAGTAAAAGGACAAGAACTGGAACTGACTGCTGAATTAAAAAATATGATTATTTTTTGAAATTGTTAATATTTCCTGTACCTGGCGGAAAATGTTTCAAACGATCTTGCAATCACTCGGAAAAACATATACACACCGAACACACTCAGCCCGAAGCACCCATTGCTTTCATTTTTATCCTCTTCATTCTCTTGAAACACTATCTTGGCTCATTACACTATGTTCTCTCTCGCCTGACTGCTGTCCACCACCCGGTTGCACCTGACCGTTGCTTGGCGCACATTAAATTATGAGAAGCTCGCTCGAGATAACTAATCGCAGCCAGTCATACTCATCATCATCAATGTCAAAAGTGTCACAAGTCCTCTGCTCGTTTAATATTCAATCCTGTTACTCTCCACACCCCTATCTCTTCCAATTTTCTGAGCTTCAGCTTTCATTTCCACCTGTCAACTTTTTCTCAAAACTAATACTAATATAGCTTCGCCTGAAAATTCGCCTTTTTCAGTATAGAAGTGGTGAGCGCAAAAACAAATTTAGTTTTTCGTAAGCTTTGGCGTCAAAACTCGCATGCATTCTTAACTTTCATCAAGTTGTTGAATGAATTGGCAAGAAGACTTTGACTGGTCCCTTCTACGATTTGTTTACGGTGAAGTGCCAAAAGCAGTTTGCATCGGCTTATTAGTAGATTTCTTTTTGTTAGGAAAATGAAATGTTGAGCAAAACGAGTTTTCAGATGACTAGTTTCTACCTCTTCTATGTATTTCGAAATATGAAAAAAAAATGGATTTCATCAATTCATTGAATCGTCATGAAGAGATATAATGACGAGAATAATGCAGTACTAAGTATGAATTATCTTATGACTAAACTTTTTGTTTGTTTTGATTCAACATTTTACAACAAGTGCAATGTTTTATTTCTGAGATATACTCTTTTCTGATATGTTGCAAAAAGTATAAGATTTCCACATCTCGAGTTTCTCAACGACAAATTCAATTTGATTCAATTTCATTTCTTCTGTGAGTTAGAAGTCAGCAACTACACCCTTCTCCCTAGCACTTCAACCGTATACCAAAACATTTCTGCTGCATTTATCTTTGTTATATTTTCTCCCCTTCTTTCTAACTACTAGTTATCTCCCCATCTGTTGCTTCTATATTGTTCCCCTCGACACCGCTTCACATATGGTGCTCTTCTTCACCTGACTCAGCAATTAGTGCATTATTCATAACGGACCGGATGACCGACACCGCCGCGGGAGCTCTTCCGTTTTCTTTCGGCACAACCCTTTTAGCACCTTATGTATATTTCCTGTTTTTCACCCAACACTCTATTCTTTTTACTTCAAACCCGTCAACCCTCATTTGCACACATCTCTCTTCACAAAACTCGTAACAATTGCTATAAGCTCACTCATTTACACAAAAACTGCCACTACTTTTGTTCTATTGTTTTACGTGGTCTACCCAAAACAATACCTCTGAATGCAATGTGATTCCACTTTTTCGCTGTCCGATGGTATCTAGTATCACTTGAAACCGGCGTTGAAGTACATAGAAGGGGTAGGTTCTTGAGGTGTGTTCTCCAGGTTGTATCACTAGATGGATGAGTGAGCACTTGTGTTATTCGAGCAGCGAAGAGCAAACCTCTTCGACACTCTGTTTACGGTTGTGGTATAAGACAACAAACTTCTAACAGCTACCTGTCATGCGGGATAATATGCATTGTGGACATTAGCCGAGTTCAACTTCAATATGACCTCTTAATTTCTGAAGTAGCGTATTTACGGAAACTAAAGAGGATGTTATGATAATATGTGTGTTTATTGTGCAATTTGCAACACCAGACAAATGAAAACACGCAAAAATAAAAAGGAGAGGAGCCATCAATAATTTTACAACCTCAAGCTGTCATTTGTGAATGATTGAGCACATTGAGTTTTTGAATGATCACACTGAATTTCCGGATTATCTTGACACTTTCATCGCTTCTATATCTTCTTTTTCCGTTTTTCCCTCGAAACACCCTGTATTTCTATGAAGCTTCCATCCTCTTATAAACAACTGTATTTACATCTCTATATCCTTATTGGTATTGTCTTGGTATCTTGCTTGCTCACTTTCTTACTGCCTCTACACGACGGTGGCTGTATTTACACGTCGGCTTAAGTTGTCTATTTGGATTACAGTTTTGTTAACATGTGTCTTCAGACTGACCCTCTCAATGTTATTAGCTAGTTGATTGCAAAAACACTAGTTATCAATTAATTTTTTATTTTTTGGAGCATAAATTAGATGCACCTAGCACTGGTTATCTACTGAAACTTGTCAAAATTGTCAAAAATTACATCATTCGACTCCAAAGTTACACAGCGTAATTTCAACACCTATATTACTCTGATTCTTCCATACAATATAAAGCTTCTACAAAAACCGATGACACCCATCAGAGTAGAGTAAAAGTAGATTTACTCATCAACGCTCATTAGCTATATCCATGTGACTTATGCTAACACCTCATTGTCTACGATTAGAGTCAATTTACTGAAGCGACCACCTGTTTCTACTGTTCTCGTGGGACATCCTAATCCGGAAAACCTACAACGTCTGTCACTCACAAGATTCCAATCTTTCCTGTGTTCTTCCACTCGTCTTCCCGTACACGGCAAGAAACTCACCGTGTATCTCCTTCCCGTTGACTACCGAGAGCCTGGCCATCTTCATTAACTGCCAGTGCGGGCTGTCCGTTGTCTGAGTCTCTCTTCTTCTAACACTATCTCGACCATCGCCCTAACCACACCACTAGGCCCCACCCACTCTCCTCCGCAGATGTACGCACATCGTAAATCAAAATTTCGCCAAGTCGTCTAGGCTATAAATCATTTTGCGTGTTTTGCGGCGTGTTCCTTTTTGAATTGACCGTAAAATTCCGGAAGTGATTTAAATGAACGCTAATTATATCTGCTGATAGCTCCTGATAACTGAAAACATGATTGGTGAGTATTTTAATCCTAGAACTGCAGAATTTCAGTCTATATTTGTTTTTTTTTCATTAAGACCTCAATATTTTCAACTTTTTCTTATCGTATTTATCATCTTCTCGATGGGGAAAATGCAAGATAAAGCGATTAACAAGGTGTTAAAGTAAACTAAAACTGAAATTAAAACTCAAAACCAAAACTAGCTAGCATCATTAGTTTTTCAATTTCTCAATTTTCATTTTTTCTTTGAACTTTGTATATTTTTAAAAACGATTTTTGCTAGCCCAGTTTGTTTCTGAATTCTAATTTTTTGCAGATATTTCCAAAATGGGTGCAGTATTCCTGTTGATCATCACAATGGTCAACTCAGCAATCATTCGACCGCATGTTGTGGAGGCCGCCCGTGGAAGTAAGTAAACTGCACGAAAATCGTTGAATTCAATTAGTGTGGAGTGATGTTGAAAACGTAGATTACGCGCGCGCACTCTTGACCCTCTGGCATGTCAAGAGCTAATTTGCCATATGCACAGTTTTTCGCTTGTTTTTCGATGAGCCCTAATTCCTGAGAAGATGGTCCGTATGTCGTTGGAACTGGTGTTTCGAAAGTCACAACCAAAACGAAAAAGAAAGTCAAGTCAAGCATTTTTGATTGACACTTTGAATCCCAAAGAAGGATAGAGTCCGTCTTCTCTGCTCAGTTGGTTTGGAGGGTGTAAAAGTGAATTTAAATGAGACATGTTCTTGTCATTGCATAATTTATAATTCATATTCCATATTTCCGATTGGTTGACAAGATTAGAATTTCCGTTCTTTCTTCCTATCTTGCCTCCCGGTTTCCGTTGTCTTCCATTCTTTTGTTTCCCAAGTAGACACCATTTGATACGCATTTCTGATAAAGAATGTGGGAGATACGATATGTCGTTCACCTTGCCGTTATTATCTAACTGTAGAACACATCTCATGGATAGAAAATAATAATTGGTAGGAAGGGAAATCCCCCCATTCTAATAATGATATACGATCTGCTAGTCATACACAATAGTCCATACTCAAGAGTTGTATTTGAGGAGTGGAATAAGAGAAGGCATAGGTAATTGGAGTGTAATACGAAAGCATACTATACAACCAACGAGTCCATAGTTACGTAACCCTAGTGACTGCAATTGCGCCACATTTCTCACTTGGAATAGCACTATTTAGCAGCTGCCAAACATACATGCTCACCTATTGTTCTTGTTGCACATAATGGAAACAGAAGGGAACATTTGTAAAAAGGGAAAAAGGAAGAGCAAGATTCATTTCCCTCCGTCTGTCGTTTTATTCTTCCGACGACACTTAATTACAAATTTGAATCAAGTAGGAACACGAGCACACGGTTAATTCGCTAAGTGCGTGTGCGGCGTTTCGTATATAGGTTTGGGTGTGTGAATGGCAGACGCGACAGAATATTATTAAAATATTTGCGCGGCTTCTTCTAATTGGGAATTTGTTTCGTGAAGAAGAGCATCACAAATGGCATGAATGGAAGTGGGGGGTTCGCATTTTGAATGTGGGAAGTTTTGTTCAAGTTCTTTTGAAATTTCAAGTTCCTTTTCTGTGTATAACACGATTTGAAATTCATCCGATTAGTATCAACCGATCCATCTCAATCTTCCACCAGTCCTTGATTTAGTCTTAAGAAAAGAGAGGGTTTTAGTGTTTCCGGTCGATCTTCGGGATGGAATCTTCATTAGCATTCCATTTCAACATCTTACTAATTGCAGTCTCAATTTTCAAATCTAGAATAAATTTATGCTGAATGAAGAAGAGGGAGCCTTTTCTAAGGAGTTACATCTCAAATTACGTGAGCTTTCCTGGCAATTAGCTGCCTTTTCATTACTTTAGGATTCTCCCGCGTGCGCGAGCAGCTGCATTGTGTCCCTTTTGAATGTTTACCATTCACGTGTCCATTGCACATTTCAAGTGAGCTCAACACCATCTCGCTTCTCTATATCCCCTTTTTCTCTAAAATACAATCCAAACAAATAAGTGAGATAAACATAAATATATCGGAAAGAGAATGCGTTTCCTCCTACCACATGTAGGTTTAGTACTCTCCAGTGTTAATATCCACCCATGCATATACATTATTTTTGAATTCAAATGCCCTCAAGCATACAATTTTAGTTGGTACACTCTTTTGAAACTTTCAATGTACATTCAATAGTTGTGAAATTTTATTTTTCGGTGTACATGACCATAGGCAAAATATATAACATGAAATTGGTGGACGGGAAGGAAGATAACGCAACACTCTAGATAATACAGTACACGTCAATCATGAACATCACCTGCCGTCCGTTTTTAGACAGGACAAAGAAACGATATAGGATACTCTCGTAGGCAAGTCGGCGAAGTCAAACGGTTGTAATAATGTAATTCAACACTGCGACTTGGTCTCAGCTCGTAAGACACCTGTGCACTTCTCGCTTATTAATTATGAACTCTCTCGAGACATAGTGAAGAAAGAAGGAACAATAGAGGGGAAAGAGTGCTAATGGAGGGTGAGAGAATATAACGATAGGAATTGAAGGGACCATCTGAGATGGGAAAAGAGGCACACTGAGAGACAGCAGGTAGCAATATGACACAATGAAATCGAAAATGCACCTCAATTTTCACAGCGGGGGATTTATTTGTTATTATCATCATCACCATCATCATTAACAATCTCTTTTTTCAGTGCCCCCACGTATGCGCAATGTGGAGACCAAATTTCGGATCCCGCTGGGTCAGAAACAGTTCAAACTGGTATGCCCAATCATTGCCACAGAGAAAGATAACACTATGATCCAATGGTCCAAGAATGGAGAACAGGTACGCACATCAAATAACAATTTATCTCTCACTGATCTTCGCCTACCAAATGTACACCTCCGCCAGTCCTCCGCCACCATTTCCATCCTGTTAGGTAGTACTTCTACCTCACTCATTTTAGATATATGTTAGTATGTGGCAAGGTCATCCATCATTGTCGTTTGTAATGCCGAGTGTGATGGAGTGCGGCAGTGGGTGCCACACTTGGGCAGCGATTGAATCAGTCCGAGAGGGGAAAATGAGAGAGTTTCAAAAACGGATGTACTACTAACATACACTAGATTATGGACTTCAGTGTGTCACAGTCTCTAGGGAACCTACCAAAACATAATCAATCATTCAATACGTTTTTCAAAAGCGACTGCCAGAAGTATAATGAAGTCCATTTATTTTACAGCTCGACTGGGACAGTCAGTACAAGTTGTCAAAAGATGGGAAAGAGTTGAAGATGAAGTCCGTCAAGTTTGAAGATAGTGGAAGGTACCAATGTCAGGCAACCAACGGATTCGGGCACAAAACGATGGAATTCATTGTACATGTTCATGATCAGAACGACAAAGGAACGTCCGTCAAAGATTATTTGGTTCTTTCTAATACAAGTAAGAAATTATACTGTGATTTGATGGAATTTCAATTCTACAAGAATAGTTTTTCGGTTTCAAAATCTTCATTTTCTTGCAAAACCAGTTAACTTTTTGCAGCGGCCAGTCCAAGTTGGTTGATTGACATGAACTCCGAATGGCGATCCCCTATCAAGATCAACACGGGAGGAAAACTTGAGTTGCGTTGTCCGGCCCAAGGAAACCCATTGCCTGAGATTCGATGGTATCAGAATGAGATGGAAATAAGTGAGAGTGAGTAACTTGTGACGGAAGTTGTGAAATTCTAAAATTCGAATGTTTTTCAGAAACACATAAACACGTCTCATCGATTGGTGTTGAGCCAGTAGATAGTTCTCACAGTGGAGTATACCGATGTGTTGTGGAAAACTCATTGGGATCATTGTCATTCGCTTTCGACGTCACTGTTGGAGACTTCTTCGACCCACCAACTACAGATGCTACTGAGTACCAAGAAGCTGCCATGGAACCTGTAATTGATCAGCCATACAACATTAGTGTATATGCTGGACACACTGCTCAATTCCAATGCAAAGTAAAATCAAGTGAAAATACAATGATCAAATGGCTCAAAGAAATTTCGGATCCAATTTCCATCCGCCGGAAGGATCCAAATGCAACTGTGATTCATGCTAATGGAATGGATCTGTTGGTTTTAGATCACATTCAATCTGAATCAACTGTACCACTGGAAGATATGGACAATGTATACACCAATCGTCTGACAATTCACAAAGTTGATTATCATCACGCTGGAAAATACATTTGTGTGGTTACAAGTGCTCAGGGACAAATCGTGTACAAATCTGCAGAACTCAAAGTTTTGTCTTCATATGATTTCACTTTCCCATTCAAATCCGATAGCTTCCTGGTTGTTCTGGTTGTGGTCGTCAGTCTTTTCATTTTTGTCGTAGTTTTGGCTATCATATGGCTGAAAAAGAACCAAGAATCAACATCGAGTCAAATTTTGAAACCACCACCACCACCAAGAATGCCACCACCAGCTGCTCCTCAGGAAAATGATTGGTCTAGTGACAGAACGATGCACTCATCAAAACCGCTTCTTCTTCAAAATTCAATGTTCAAGCAACCTATCCAAACAAAGTTCCATGCAGCTACAATGGACAGAAACAATCTGATTCGAGCAGAGAGACGTAAGTTATCAATCAGTTTCTCGTGAAATATTTCTGAATATTCTGAATTTCAGGGTTCGACGAAATGTCAAATGTATACGACAATAGTACAGTACACCCGTATTGGACACAACAGAGGAATAACAACTCAATATACAACGGTGGCTACCGAACGCTAGAAGTTCAAAATCATCGAAATTATCCAATTTCTGATGACTACACCGATCAGGATACGTTCTACTACAAGTAGTTCACTTCTCTCTTTTTGATATTTTTGCTTCAATTTCCTCCCGGGTATTTCCTATTTTTGCCACAACTTCATTTCTCAGAACTCTATTAATTTATAATTGTTCTACGGGTCTTTCACTCTCATTTCTTATATTTATTCATTTTTCATTGTTTGTCCATCCCAGAGATCTTGAAATGTTGTTTTCAATTCACCGAGCTTAATTACTTTTACTGCATTGTCAGACCGGTTTCCCTCAAACATCTCAAAGCTCGTGTTCCTTATTTTCTGTGTCAGAATTGCTGTCTATCGAGCTTATGTCCATCTTTTCCCGTTTTCACTAATAAATATATTTTCTTACAACTGATTTACGTTTTCAACAGTGCACCGATATACAAGTTGCTACAAGACAAAATATGGAGTAACTAGACTTTCCACGTTTTGCCTATTAATGCTTATTGAATGACGTGAAAGTCAACATAAGTAAGAAACAGAGTCCCTTTGGCGGCAGGTGTGCCTACCAGCTATTTGCATTTTTTGACGGGCAGTTAGCCGTCTCGATTATCAAGCTTAGCGGCCGAGACTGGGCCAAAAAACCATATTATTTCGCTGTTCACACAGAGACACAAGCAATCCCTGGCGCTTTGCATACATTCGGGCGCCCGAGAGACCGGTGTATGACGACATAAACGAAATAAGCGCAGGCTCCAGCCGCGAAAGCATGAGCTCCATTCCGGTGGCTCGGATTGATTGCGCCAGTTGTAGCGCGGGCGTCTCGCTTTTTCCGTACACGCCCCAACGTCTGTCTGGCAATTCTGAATTTGTGAGAAGAGTTATTGTCATACACACGTCGATGCACCATAGGCAATGAGTACTATTGGCTTGCGCAACCGTTGGGATTCTCCCGATACTGGTAAGCTTTTTTGTGGGAAAAGAAAATATTGTTATTAGATGTTTCCATGTTTCCTAAAGACACTTTTTCACTGTAGGTTTATAGATTCCTACTCAAAAAACATACGCTGATGTATACCATAACCTTTATACTATTATGGTACTATTCAATGTCAATTTAAATAAATCAGTTAAAAAAAAACATTTTAATACAATCTTTCAGTTTGCTCGCCTTGTGAAACAAACAATTCACTTGATGGTGAAAATTATATAATTACTCAATTATCCTACAAAAAACTTAGGCTCTTACCCTCATTCACTATTTATTGTATCTCTTCTTTTGAAAAAACTGGATCATATACTGTTTATGATACAGAATCCTGATTTCTCTCAGTTCTCTGCTCTCAGAATAGCAAGAAAATAATCTCGAGCAAACAAAGAATTAGTCTCAATTCCGGAATTCTTATCTTTTTACAGAGCCAAAAAACATAACCTCTCTTCGAGTCATCGAGAAACTTCTTTCGGATGCCATTGAAGCACCTCGACTTGTCTTTTTTGAGAAGAGAGTAAACCGTAAGTTCTGGCAGAGGATTCGTAAAAAGACGCCTAGCTTATTCTAGCCATCGACCCTTCATTCTATGATTGTGTGTACTCGATCGTCGATTCTTCGAATACTGTGACCGAACGATGCTATAGAGATATTGGTTGTTGTGCCAGCGGATGTTGTACCAATACTGAATGGTAAGTGAATTTCTAGTGAGCAACTACAAAAAAAAACTTATTTTTAGGCAAGAAAAATATGGATGGGCTGTCGCACTCATTTGCATATTTTCTCTAGTTGTCATTATGACTGTAATTTGTTGGATGGGAATATGGTTGTGTAACCGCCGGAAAGACAAGAACCAACGAAAAGAATTGTTGAAATTCGGAAGCTCTTCTTCAGTTTCGAATGTTTGTTTATTTTTTCTTTTTCTCACGTCATTTAGTTCAATTTTGCAGATGTCGTTTGCATATCCGATGGCAAATGGACATTATCATTTTGGTACCGGACCATTCCAATCACCGCCTCTAAATTATCCGACCAAATATTAAATTGATGCTCTTCTCATGTTATTTTTCTTGCTAGTCTAGTTCTAACCTGATACCAAAGTTAAAATAACAAAAAGCTTCACTAATGTTTCTATGTATATTTGGAACGTTTCTCTTTTATTTTCGAAATTCATTTTTACGATGAATAAACCTTCTGACTATATCACCCTGGAAACAACAAGTGTCTCATTTCATCCAGAATACGGAGAGCGTTTTTCGTTTCATCCGCCGTTTCCCATTGCAACTGGGCCAAGAGCACTTTCACTAAAAGCAGAAAAAAGAGCATCTTCCATTTTACGGCTTCAATCTCTTTTTTCGTCTGGTTCGTTTCGTTTTTCCTTTCTTTCAAATCTTCTTTTCTGAATTTGTCCTTAGGCACTGCTCGTTGACCATTACTCTAATCGATCGCACAAAAATGTGGCAAAGAACGTAGACGCTCTCCCTTTCTCTTTCACAAATCCCCCGACGTGTGCAAACTGTAGATACCTGAGTCTCCTCGAATAATACAGTCCATCGGTCAAGTTTTTTGACTGTTTGGTTTGGCCAAACCATTGGGCACCAGCAATCTGTTTGCCACTATCCGCCTCATATTGTATTGCAATCTAGTGTTCCTCTTATTTCTACGTCTCACGGATATTCGTTGTTTTTTCTTCTTAATTTTTTATATTCAGAGTCGGCATGCTGGACATTCGAAGGTTTGAACAAACATCACAAGCGTATTTACAATTTCCGAAAAAACTAATTTTTTCAGGTTTGATATTTATCGGAAGATACCAAAAGATCTTACCCAGCCAACAACAGCTGGAGCCGTCATTTCAATGCTATGCGTAGCATTCATCGCATTTATGATATTCAATGATGTTCTAGCATATATATTCATAGATTTGTAAGTCTTTCCCTCTATCTTTATCTTTCATTTCCGATAAGTATTTAGAAGGAGCGAGTTCTTCATCGATGACCCAGGAAGAGAAGGAAAAATTGATGTTCAAGTTAATGTGTCATTTCCACATATGGCTTGTGAATGTAGGAATTTCAGATATGTATAAACTAAGAAATTTCGTATTTTTCCAGACCTCGGTGTAGATATTCAAGACGAAAACGGCCGACACGAAGTGGGATTCATCGACCATACTAACAAGATGCCTATTGGCGACGGAGGTTGCCGATTCGAAAGCCGATTCGAAATTAACAAAGTCCCCGGAAACTTTCATCTCTCAACACATTCTGCTGCCACGCAACCAGACAACTATGACATGAGACACACTATACACTCCATCAAGTTCGGAGATGATGTTTCGGTTAGTACGAAATTGTGTGTTTTGAACAAAATATACTGCAATTTTTTGTTCATTAACGTCAAATGAACATAGTTCCTTTCTAATTAGATGTCTACTCAAGCAGAAATTTACTTTTGTAAACGTGCAAAACTAATTCTAGATGTCATGGTCATCAATGTACTTTTGTTGTTAGAAAAATTGTCATAGTTTTAAAATAAGTTTTGAGGTTTAAAATCTGAACTTTAACAATGGTCATAACACATTGAACATATCATAGTGATGATCTAATGTTTTTTTTAGCACAAAAATCTGAAAGGAAGTTTTGACCCCCTGGCTAACCGTGATACTTCTCAAGAAAACGGACTGAACACCCACGAGTACATTCTGAAAATTGTTCCATCTGTTCATGAAGACTACTCTGGAAACATACTCAATAGCTACCAATACACTTTCGGACACAAATCATACATCACCTATCATCATTCCGGAAAGATAATACCTGCCGTCTGGTTCAAATACGAATTGCAACCGATCACTCTCAAACAAACGGAACAAAGACAGTCCTTCTACGCATTCCTCACTTCCGTATGTTTTTTTCATTTTTCAAACAGTCTGGGTATTTTTGACTTCTTATAGATCTGTGCTGTTGTTGGTGGAACTTTCACTGTTGCCGGAATCATCGACTCAACTTTCTTCACGATATCAGAACTTGTCAAGAAACAACAAATGGGAAAACTGACCTGAGCACTTTCTTGCGATTATGATAATTATTCCGATCTTTTTTAGCCATGGGTGATATATATGATAAATGTATACTAACATCATAATGTTGAAAACAAAATATTATTTGCCTTGTGATGTCTTTTAACGCAGCAGTTCTGTATCAACATACCCAATCAAAGTGTCGAGATCATAACAATCGTCCAAAATCTATCGGGTCAAATAGACTACACGACTTCATACTCAGAACGTGTATTTCCTTACGAATCTTCTCTTCCTCCAACAATATCCGTGAAAATGATATTCGTGCTTCCCACAACACTATCAATCAGATCACATCTTATCCTTATCGTTCGAATGGACTTGCTACTACAATCGAAAGTTGTCCTCCGCCTTTTCGTGACCTCTATTTCTGGGATATCACATAAAAGGCAGTGAAACAACTATTGAATTGGATAACTTCAATATGAACTCCCTTCAACTTCTTCTCCTTGCCGCTTTTGTCGGTTTTGCAGCCACACAATGGAATCTAGATTGTAAAATTCAAGTGAAATTCCGTAATGATGGACACAAGAAGGTGAGTTTCTAAAAACGAAGTACTCGGCAAACATCTTGTAAAAATTTTATTCAGGTTCGTGTTGACCTTCTTGTTCCATCTCTCTCAATCATGTCTGACCCAGTTATTTTGAACGATTTCAAGCAAGAAAAGAGCGTGAATGTAAGTTTTCATTCAATCAGTTTTGATTCAAACTTTTGTTCCAGATCAAAGGAAAGAACTGCGAAAAGAAGCCATGGGTATTCATGATCTACGGATGGCAAAACGACAAGTGGGTTCTCAAGAAGAAGACTCAATCCAAGTTCACTGGAAACGGATGGTTCCTCACTTCCGTTGATGACGAGTACACCCTCAACGTATTGGACCGCCAGGGAATTGCGTGCTCTGAAGGAAACTGCGGAAAGTAAACAAACATTGACTGTAATAATGATAATAACATTGTCTCGTTTATTGATCAATATCAATTATAAAGAGTCATTATAGAAATCGTTTTTGGTTTCCTCGACTGGAGATGATTGTGGGGTGAAGAACTGGCGAGCAGTTTCAGAAATGGCACGGTAGTTGTAGTTGTAGCTTGCATCATTTGAGTAGAGGTCTTGCTGAAAAATATTTGTTTACTTTGAAAATCGCAAAAGAAGAGTCAGCAATGAACTAAACTAGAGTTAAAATTTTCAAATTCGCTAATTTGTTTAAATTTAAAATTACGAAATGACAATATTGTTTGTTTTCAAACAAACCGCAGTATAATTTTTGTTATCAGTAGTAAGTAACTTACATCGTACAGCTGTGGCATTGGGTGAGTATCGGTAATGTTTGCAAAGTAAGTCTTATCCAATGATGATAAGATACCGTCCACCATATTGTGGATATAGGAAATGACACGTGGCTGTAGGGTAGTGGGCTGCAAAGATTCCGTAAAGATATTATATGAAAAAAAAGAAAGTGTTACCTGAGGATCACAAATAAAGGGTTGGTTATCAAGGGAGGTCACATCAGGGTCTTCTTCAGGAACAGTCGAGAGGAACGAATCTGAACTGTTCTGAAAAAGTTGTGCATGTGGTGGATGAAGTAAGAGGATAAAAAATGACTGTGATGGAAGTGCAAAATTAGGAAACACCGTGAATAAGTGCACATAGAAGCTAAAATAACATGTTTACCCACCAATGAATTGAGTTCAGAGTCGTCGTCTTCGGGATCATACATAGTTTCGGCATACTTCCGCCGATTCTGATTTTCATCAGTTTTCATATTTCTCTGGAATTCGAACAATTAGTGAAAAATTTAGGATACTATCTGCGAAACATACCAAACGGTCGAGAAATACTCGCTCCTCTGAGCTGTCGGCGGCGCTTTGTGTAGACGTCTACAAAAAGACAATAAAACCCGCGTTTACGACATGATACCCACCTGGTCGTCAGCGTCGCGTCCTTCAACGGTTTCGTCAATCTCATTCAGCGCATTTGTGAGATTTTCCGCACTTTTTGCAAGCTGAAAAATTACTTCCAATTGAGAACGAATAACTAATTCAGATTAAAAAATGTCTCTAGGGAAGACTAAAATCAAACTACGTATTTGGAAATAACTCACGTTTTGACTCGATTGGCGCCCTACGAGAGCGCCCTTCAAGTTTTTTGAATCGCGTGAGTCTTGGATTCGTTGCTCGAGATTGCGGATAAATTTCTCGACGTCTTCGTCTTCATCGGGATGTGCAGCCCTCATCACGGCTTCCAATGCAAGTCTTTCAGCATCCAGTCTTGCGGATTCTTCGACTCTTTTTCGAGCCTCCAGTTTCCTAGCTTCTTCAATCCGTTTTCTTTCTTCAATTTTTGCTTGCTCTTCAGCTCTTTTGGCTTCCAGCTTTGCTCTGATTTCTTTTTCCCTTATTTGAGCTCGAAATTGTTCTTGAGCTCTCTCAATGTCTCGAAGTTGACTATCAGAGTATCCGATTGTCACGGTTCGTCTTTGTTGGGATGGCAATCGAGTATTTTGCATCTGAGTATTCAACGACTGAGGTTTCGGGGCTGAATAGTACGTTGGTGCCGGAGTTTGAACAAGCAATCTTGTAGAACTGCTTGTCGGTTTATATTCTTGAGCTGGCAGAAATGTTGTTTGAAACGTGGAAGGAAAAACGGCCGTGGTTTGACGGCGAGTACGATCAGTAGGAATTGGCTGAATTCTTCTCGCAGGTGATGGAGATCTTCTGATAGGAGCTGGCTCTGCAGCAATAGAATGTTGAGGGATCAAAGGTGGAGGCGGAGCTTGTATTCGAGGTGAGGTATCCGCTGGAATTACTCTTTTTGTAGGGTCGTAGGCGGAGTATGCTGTGTATGAAGAGTTCCCATAGTTCCTCGTATATTGGCTTGTTGGAGTTGAGAGAGGTGGAGTTTCAATGAGATTTCGTGTTGGGGAGTGCAGAGAAGAAGAGGAGGGAAGTAGAGTGGATGAAGTTGTCAAGGTGATGTCTTTCGAGAGATGGGACTTTGGAGCAGAGGACGCTTCTCCGTATAAATATGGCACTTCACGAGTGATGTGTGAGGTGTTAGTACGCGGCTCATAGATTGCTGGGTTGTCAGTGTTCTCTCGAGGCGCAGGGTCGCCATAAACATACGTGGACCTTCTGGAATTCTCTGGAGAAAGAAAAGTTGAGGGAGGAGTGACGTTTGTTAGATGAGAGTAATCAAAAGTTGATTGTCTTGGTAAACGTGAAGAACGTGTTGCTGATGAATCAGAAAGTTTTGTATTGGACGGATCTTGACGAGAGCTATTACTGGTTTTTGTTTCTTTTCCACTGTAGCTGAAGTGTAGTCTTGCACCACCAACTGAAAACGAAAAAGTGAAAATTCAGCGTATTTAGTTTGAATAATCAAATTATGGTAATCAGAAACTCACCTGACGTAGATCTTTGATCATTTGGGTTTCGTGTCGGTAAATTAGGATTTAAATAATCTCTATCTCTATCGACCATTATGACTTTTTCTGGAAATCGAAATTATTGCTGACGTAATTAAAATTAGCAAAAACTTCCGCAAAAGCAAAAGAAAAGTTTGTGGGAGAGAAACATAACATGTGAGAAAGTTGCATGACAAAAATAGAATATCTCTGAACTATGAAAGAAAAAAGTAAACCCAAGTTGGTAAGAAAAGACCATAATAATAAGACACACATACACGCGAGCACACACATACACTCTCACAGAGAAAGACAAAACTGAT
Organism: Caenorhabditis latens; assembly: GCA_002259235.3. NCBI lineage: Eukaryota > Metazoa > Nematoda > Chromadorea > Rhabditida > Rhabditidae > Caenorhabditis > Caenorhabditis latens. Next base: position 11,734,879 of record CM056097.1, on the reverse strand, counting down.
AACGATTGGTGCGGCAGAAAATGTGAGCGATCGCCTTAAAACGTTTGCTGTAATAAAATGGAGAGAGACGCAGAGAGAAACAATACTGATAAGTTGGAAAACTTGAAAAGAGTGCTTCACACTCGCTAATACAGCCTACAGATGTGGGTGGTAAAATGATAATGACAAGGGTGATTCACATGCACACAACCTGGGAAGTAGCCCATGAACCGATGTTATTTTGAGAATGAGAAGTTAGATTGATTTATTTCGGGCGTACAGTTAACATTTGAAGAAATTGAGAATAATTATTTTCCATCGCCCTTGTTGCTAGATTCCAGTTCATTCGAAATGTATTTTGAAGCATCTTCAATGATGTCACTGTTGAAAGGAGAAGTAGAGCTGAAAAAAAGTGAATGTAGAAACGGAAATTGGAAAATTTGTTTTCGAGATTTATAGTTGTACATTCCGAAAATGTAATACTACAATAATTTATACCTTTCTGACGGGGACATGTAAGCTAGTGCGGCTACACAAGCCGTTGCAAAGAAGTGAGAGACTTCTTCCAGAACCTGGAAAAGAGGGAATATATGTGAATGTATCTTGAGGGAAATTACCGAAGAAGTTGAAGGCTGTTCCAAAGATTTCAAACTAGATTCGGTTGAAGAGCTCTCGGTGAGAAGTTTCAGAGAAGAGTTTGTCGGAACAGTGTCACACATATCTGTGCACAAGCTACAGTCGCTGGCTTCAGCAGCCACATCAAAGTTGAAACGGTTGATGAAAGAAGATGATGGTAGATCTCGGCTGAGTTCAACAACCATTTGATGTTGCGAAAGCATCATACTTTCTGAAGTTCAGAACTACATTACATTCCGTTTTTCTTTCTGGAAAACAAACCCGACGTTGATTGTTGACGAGTAACTGAAGGATTCAGATCTTTGGTTTTGCTTCCGGCGGTGTCGTCATGTTTCGTTTCTTCCAAAATCTCATTCATCAAAGTTCTGAAAAGAATAGTCATTAAAAACTATGCAAATTATAGACAGAGGTTAATTACCGTGAGCTCGTGCAAATATCACTCTGTGTATTCGCGTAAACATTGCACTCTTTCTCGTTGACGTTTATCTGATGATAGTCTAGTATAGTTGTGTTGTGAGAGACTTTGGAGAGCTCAGATAGCAGCGTAATGGAAATTGGAGGGATGGATTCACAAACGGATGAAGATGAGTTCTGATCATTGTCTTCGAGATAGTCGCACTTCGATACACTAGATTCGAAATTTTGATTGTCATCCACTTCAAGAAAATTATCAACTTCAAGACGTTGAACAGGATCAGTATCTGTATTGAACAATACCTCAGCAGTTCCAACCCTGAAAAAATTTGTAAGAACGTTAAGTGAATAAACTATAATCACCTTTCAGTATCAAGAGTCTTCTCTAAAGGGAAAAATAAGACAGATGAACAGGTTCCAGAATCTTGTTGCATGAGTGAGTCCTCTTCTTTCAGATCTTCAACTTCCTCGTTTGTCAAACTCAAAGGAACACGCAAGTAGGGTACAGTAGGAAGTTGTGAGATAACATCGTCCAAAATCTTAGAAATTTCCTCTGAGTTTATAAAGAGAGAAGTTTCAGAAGTCTCTACTAGGTTGGGCGGTTCGTCACTAGCTTCATGTTGGCTTCTCTCCGGTACACAACAACCACCAAGCTCATAGTTCCCCAAAGAAGTGACCAAATGATTGAGGAGGAAACTGGAAGCATCTGTCATTGCAAGCGACATCTGGTCGTGAACAAGGGATTCGACGTATTCACCAATTACAGACGAAATTTTATAATTCAGACAATCCTCAGTGTTCATTTTGAAATATTTTTCTGAATTTGTTTCTTCCCATTTAGTTGTTGCAAAGTGTTTGGTCTGATCCGTCGCGGTGATCGGTCTCTGGTCCAGTTGTACTATTGAATCATCGTTTACATTCAACGGGATCAAAACCGTCGGACATTTCGTATTTTCAATGTTGCCGACGAGTTCATTTGTTGAATCTTCAAAACCAGATATCTCACTTTCTACTTCCATGTCTTCTCTCGTTGCTGCTGCTGTCGACTCATCGATTTTGGAACATGTTCCCTCTCCGTTGTTGAAACTTCCTTCTTTTGTCCCCGTTGTTGAAATCCCATCATTTTCTGGACTTTGGTTAACTTCTTCTGCACTCATCCGTTTTTCTTCAATCATATTGAAACACTCGTTGACAGCTTTGGGTTTTAGACTGGTGGCGTGGTCTACATCAGCTAGGAGTTTTTCAATAATTGCAGAAATACAGCCTTCATCATCAGTGTCGTAAGTCCCCACCATCCAGCTGTCGCTCTCCATAGAGTCCAACATTTCATTCAGCACACTTCTTACAGTATCCATGTCTTCTTCACCCGACTGATTAGCCGAGGCAAAATCTTCAAAACCACTGACCATATCGAGCAACCTTTCAATCACGTCAGTGATTTCTGGATGTATTGCAGTGAAGGCAATGTTATCTTGCAACTTTTCAGAAATTTTAGGCTCGTTGAAATGAGATACAGTTTGTTGGTCACATGAAACTGAACTTGTAATTGCACAGGATGAATCATTGATAATTTCTACAATATCCTTTCCTTCGTCAAGTTCATTGCTCACTCCATTGTCATTCAATTGTTCAAACGGCTTTTCGTCTGGGCACTCTTTGTTTTCACTGTAGATTGCATCATTTGAATCATTATCATCTTGTTCAATCGTTGAATTAAACGCACTCAATAAAGTGTTTACCACCTCTAAAACGTCCCAGTGTATTTCTTCATCATTTTCGCTCGTCAAATCAACTGTAGATGTAGAAAACTCTGTGGAGGCAATCAAAGCAACCATGTCAGCCGTTTCTGTGTCGTTTTGGAAACCGTTTTGAAAAGAAGGAGCAGCGGAGACACCCTCAGATTCTGTGGCTAAGACAGTATAGACGCCAACTTTGGAAATTGGGGTTTCATTTGTCTCGATTTCAGCTTCACAATTCTCATATTGTTTCAAAGAATCGATCACTTGATTCATCAACATCTCTACAACTTCCTTGACATCTGACTCAAGTTGGTTTTGGTTTTCGTCCTCTCGTTTGGTGTCAGATAAACATTCACTATCCACGCGCTCGTTAAGATCTTGAGAGTGGGAATCTGAGGTTGTTTTGTTAATTTCATCAATTTTCTCAGAGTGAACAATTCTTTCTAACAAGCTGAGAACAATTTCCGCCACCTCAGTGTCGCCTTTGTTTGAATCAGTGAAAGTTTGATCGCTTTGTGAAACGTCAGAGAACTCATTTGAATTTTCGTTGATACTATTCTGATTGAATACAGTGTTAGGCACATGTTCATAAACATGATGTGGTTCTTCAAGAATTGACCCGAGCAAATAATCCACTACATTAACAACATCATCTTCTGATAGAAGCTCCTGATCTTCTTCAAAACTTTCGTTTTCATCACTGAATTCTTCTTCTTGCAAATGATGAAATGCACGTTCTTCAATTAATTCTTCATGTGGTTCGATTGAAACGTCAACTACTTCATGAACAAAGTGATAATAATTTTGTTCTTCCACCACGACAAAGTTGCAAACAACATCCATTAAGCCCTCAATAATTGTATCTAGCTCTTCTCGCATTGTCTCGTTTCCAAATTCGTTTCCAAGGTCATGACTCGTTTCTTTCTCGTCTTTTTCCGTATTCAAATTGGCAGTTAGTCTCGTCAACTCATCCACAAGATCAACAATTTGCTGCGTGTCGGCTGTATTGGCGTCAGTGAATCGGATGGTAGAAGAAATGTAGTTGGTCTCGAGAGGTACCACGGTATGAGGATTGGGAAAACTATTCTCATTGATCATTCCAGTATCTTCGAACCAGTTGACCAAAGAATGGTTGCTTTCTTGTGGGACAAATGAGCTCACAGTTCCCAACAAATTATCAACAACTTCCTTTACTTCATCTGCAACTGTTTCCATTGTGTCATGTGAAATAGTGTTGGCAGACTTTGTTCTGATTTCTGACGATTTGAGTGGCAGTGAACCTTCAGAGGCTGTTTTCATCCGATCAGAGTCTGATGCACTGACCGCGTCCACCATGTGTTCAATGAGTGCTGCAATTTCGTAATCCTGACCAATTGAAGAAGTATGTTCAACGTTCACGCTGTTTGAAGTAAGATCAATTATCCCCGCATCTTCACAACTTTCTGTTTTCGCCAATCTGTCGTCTTCCGACCTCGTTTCATCAGATTGTGAACACGTTTCTTCAATCTCATCTACTTTTGTAGCAACTTCTTCTAAGATATCAAACTGAATAGACGTCTCAATAGTTTTTGCATCTTGCATTTGATTTCCGCTGTTTGTAGCTTCTTTCTCATTGAGTTCAAAAATGTTATCCTTCGAAGTGTCACGTTGTGGTTCGGGATCATTTTCAGCCAGAGCTAAATGCACTTCTTCAGCTTCAAAATTTTCAATGTTGCTGGCTTCATTTTCAGTATGTTCTTTTGCTTCTGGCATTATATGAATCCCAATTTCCAGATTTCCACTTTCATCCTCATGTCTTTTTTCGCCCTTCCATTCATCGACTTTGGTAATTGAATTTTCAAGCACTCCAAGTTTTGAATTTTTAGCATCATCAAGAAGAACACAATCAAAAACAAAAGAAGGAGTGGTAGACATTATTGGTTCTGGTGCCAGTTCAACCGTGTATTCCGACAAATTCTGACAGACAGTGGTAACCAGAGAGTCAATGACCTTCGCAACTTCGTTATCGAAATGTGAAGATGAGTTCATCAGGATTACAAATCCCCCAGAACAATCATAGTTGGGTGTTTCCACTTTGGTCTCAATCTTTGATGAAGTGATATTTGAGATTGTGTCTTCGAAAATACTGGACGAGTCTGCATCTTCCATCTGTGGGCAAGTATCGTGAGTGGTTTCTTCCGAATTGATGATTTTCTGACATTCTTCCGACTCGGAAACTTTTTTCTCAGCTGAGGTAATCCTATTACCAATCATATCAATTGAACTTTCCTGAGAGTCCCGATAAGAGAAATAAGAACTGCGGGAAGTGTTATTTGATGTAAGGCGCGCCTGTTCAATAGTGACATTTCCAGGCTCCTGACTCATTCTGACCTTTCCTTTGTCATTCAGTCCATTGCTATTGGAATCAGCCACAAAAGTCTCATTTTTATCGGAAAACGGAAGGGTTTTTGCTAATTGTTCCTCGACGTCTGCTTCCGCATTGTTTTGTTGAGTGCCAATCAGACACGCATTATGTTCTGAAACGTATATCAGCATAATTTGAATGTCAATGAAAATTGTTTACCTTTAATATCAAGGGAAACAGTCTTGAGTGGACTCGAAAGCAGGGGTTCCTTAGTTTTCCGATGATGGAAATCATCAGGTTCCGTAAGATGTGAGTCTATCGGCAACAGAGAACCTGTAAAAATAAGTGAAACAACTATCAAGTTTTTCAAACAGCAATTCTGTACTTACTCTTTGTTGGTTGTGATGGAAGATTATGTGTTGTATCACTCAGCATATTAGAATCGTCAAACCCATTGTCTTTCATTGTTTTGCTCTGCATCTGTTGATCGGATGTTTCTGAAACGATGGAATTTGGTGATATATTGCATAATCGAAAAACCAACCAGACATGTTATCAGAACAATTGTTAAAGGATGAATTGCTTAGTGTTGGAAACCCAATGTATGGATCTTCTGTATACAATTGTGAATGCAAAGATGAATATTCAGCATCAAAAACTGGACTTGGTGAAGAGTCTTCTTGGTTTAGGTATTGAACATCGGTTTCAGTTCCATCAGTCTGGTTGAGATTTGAGCGTTTGTTTTCACTTGTTCGGCACTCTTTGTCCTTTTCTCCTGCAAACCCCGACTTCCTGAAGATGGAATCCAAATCCGACTTATACTCTTCCTGTTTCTCCGATTTGCTACTCAAACAACTTTCCATATTCCCTAACACCTCTGCTTTCAAAGTAGCACTCTCCCATTTTTCAACTGATGATTTGCGAGGAGCAATTGGAAGAAACACCACTTCTTCAAGCGGTTGATCTTCATAGTCCTCTGGAAAACATGTTGAAAACTTTCAAACTTTCCAATAAATTACCAAATGTTGTGAGCTTCTGTATTTTCGTAGATTGATCTGATGTCTCTGAAACATTGTCAGCTGCTGAAGAGTTATTCAAAGAAGTAGTTGAACCTTCTGAAATTGCGACATTCTGTTCCACATCTGAAACATATCAATTGTTAAATCCGAGCTTAGTTTTTGGTCCCTTTTCAAACTGGAAACGCAAAACATTACTCACTATGAAATCCTTTCCTATCCATAATTTCAAACCCTTCTTTTTCAATTTCCGTTTTGTCCGATCTCTGTTGCCATGTTTCAATCTTTGTCCCTTTCTCTTCCAACAATTCCATTTCACCAACACTCAATACACACACATTGGAAGAAGATAACAACGTATTTGAGGACACATTATCTGGCAAAAAAGAAATGAAACACAAAAACTAGACTTTTTAATACCTTGATAGGTTTCATTTCTGCAGCACTGATTCAATTGTTTTGACGCATCCATCACCATATTCACATAATCTTGAATCATATTCACCAAAACGCTATTTCCAGAGTTTCCTGATTCGAGGGGGGTGGAAGTGTTCTCCGTAGTTTCGGTGGCGTCTGATTCATCACAAGGATTTTGAGAAACCAAAAAAGCCTGGCTCGCATTTTGAGCAGAAATATGTTTGTTTTCAGAAAAATTGGTAAGATCGGCGGAAGTCTCTGGTTGGAATGGTTTATCAGGACCAGCAGGAGATGACGAGGTGAGTGAACGGTTTTTGAAAATGGATGGCAGTTGAAAAACATTTGACTTGAAATCCTCACAGTTCATTACAGAACTTGTTTCTTCCTGCTGAAGACGTTCGGAGTAACAACTGGTTGGAGTTGGAACTCTGCTTGCCCTGAATGTTCCAGCTGGTGTAGCTGGAAAGACTACATCCGTGTCGAGAGTTTGCTCCACGTCTTTCCCAGTATCAGCTGCTATACTTTCACCATGTCGTTTCACGATTTCCACAATTCGCCTAACTTTGTCATCTGATATTGTACACTTTTCATCAAAACTCTCATTAACTAGTTCCTCAAAAACTGAATCGGTCTCTTCCAAAACACTAGCAAACTCTTCAAACACTGCAAACGATTCGTCAACCCCCTCACTCAAATGCTCAACGTCTTTGAAGTCGTGGTAATCAAAAGATTCATGATGATAGTAATCCAGTTGCCCTTTTTGAAATTGAGAATGTGCAATGGGTTGGGAAACATAATCTGAAAAGAACGTTAATTGAGATACTTGTGAATTGCTAACTCACCAGTATGAACGAGGTTTGCACTATTCAGACATTCTTTGGAATCTGTCAAGTAGCAATTGATAGCTTCTGAAGAAGAGTGCAAGCAATTTTGCATACGTTCTAAAACAAAATTTGTTTAGCTTTTACTTATCAGCAGCTACCTTCTATAGTGGTTGGCATCTGATGACACAAACTGGGAGTGATGATTTTGGAAACTTCTCTTTGATTGAGTACGTGTTCTTCTGCACAAAACGTTTCTGTGATCACAGTTTCAGTTTCTGACGGAATTGGTGAGAGAGTGATGCCGTAGTCTGACGGGTCTCCGATCTGATAGACTAGAGTGTTACCGTTTTGAGTGTGATATTGGATGGAGTCAGGGTTTGAAGCAAACGCAGTACCTGAAAACAAACTTGTATTTTCTGTTTTCCTGTTAAAAATACCAGAAGACATTGTGCTGCGGTAGTTTTGACCGAAAATAATTCTTCTCAATTCTTCCAAATAATCCAAATATTCGTCACACTGGCGAGATGTATACACATAGTTTAGCTTTGTACAAGATTCTGAATGATGATATCTACTGCTACTCTGAAAAGATCTTAGAGTAACTTCTGCTAAGTCTTTGGATTATCAAACCTTGATGTTATCGTCACAGTCAGAATTCATGTGCAAAACAATCAAGTTATCATCTGGAAATTGAAATTTGTTTCAGAAGTCAAGAAATGCTTGAAAATATATATACGGAACGCAAAAACGGAAATAACTTTCTGACGGGTTGTTAAAAATGATGACAGAGGGCGCGGCCCAACCTCATAACCAAACTGATAAACTGGAAGAGCACACAAATTTACAGCAAATCAAACAAAACTGAAAGAACTAACGCTGATGTTGAAGATACAGAATCAATAGTTTTCAATTCTGAAAGACCAACAAATAAGTTCTTAACTTCTTGAGCCGCAACTGAAACATTTGAGAAACCAAAAACGAAAAAAATGCAACAAAAATGATAACCGACTGTTAAGAAGTATTTGCATTATCAGCAATTCCAACTCCTGCTCGTTAACTTTTTTGCACATGTTTTATGGTCTCAATGACAGCAACCAGAAACTGCAGATGTCATCAGTTTCAATAAAAAAATGTTGAGAAATGCATTATTTCATAGTGTTTATTTCGAGTACTCATAAGAAATAGGTCAAAGGATTGGATATGGCACATAGCAAAACAAAAATCTGGAAATACTGAATATGAAATATTGTGTTTTCAATAATATTCTAGGTATCGACTGATAAAACCACTAAAACATTCGGGAATGTCTGAAAAGCGAGATTCATATGATATTTAAACATGACGTGAAAAATATGAATATAATCATGGTGGTTACAATGAAAAATTACACAAAACGGCAGTACAAGATCATGAACGATCTAGACACAAATTTAGGTGGTTGTGAAATGAACACCGCACTGGAAAGCTTGAATCATTTAACGTCTGACGTTTTTGTTTTTCATTTTTAGTTATGAAAGTTGAGTTCAGAAAAGTTACATGTGAACGCATTCCAGAACAGTGTTCGTTGCTGCAAAAGCACATATTGAAAGATGGACCAGTGTTCAAAAATTATCACGAAAAAGAAAAATGAAAGATAGATATATTGATAGGAAAGGGTGAGATGTCACAGCAAACGCGAGAGAAAGTATTCGTTTTATTGTTGAGTGATCAACCGTAATCTCTCACAGTGTGCACCAGCGATTTCTGCCAGTACAACTGCGAGGATTTCATGTTCATATTCGGAAATACTGGATGAAATACTTCTTTCAGTGAATTCGTGCAAGGTGCAGTTCTCGTCATTGTCAATATCAGTCATGTCGAGCCGCGGTATACTGAAACGACTCAAGTCGTTGATAAATAAGATAACTATGATAGATTGTTCACTTTAATAGTGGTTGACCTTCGAACTCAGGTTGAATATTAAGATTTCCAACTCTGGACTCCAATTCTCTTAAGTTCTCTTGCAACTTTTCATTGTGCATTCTGAAATAAGGGTTAGAACCAAAAACTAAATCTATGGAGCTCACTTCAATGCATCTATTTCACCGTACGCTTCTATCAACTCTTGTGATAGATCCTCTATTTTCTCCTCGTTTTTTCGTCTTATCTCTGATAAATCTTCTCTTTCCTTTTGAAGATTTCCTAGGACAGTACTGATTTCAACTGTTTTCTCAACAACTGAAAAATGATAAAAGTTAGTGAAACAGATGAAATGCTAGTGCACGCACCTGCTTTGGAGTTTTCACTTTGCTTGACAAATTCTTCTCCTTTTTTCTTGTTCTTCTCCACCATTGAAACATAATTTGTTCTCACTTCTTTTAACTTCTGCTTAAGCAAGGCGTTTTGTTCAGCGTACTTCTTAGCCAGTCTGAATTCAAATATTCGTACAACCATGTCTGCAGGTGGATTCTCTTACGCATTTTTATCCTTGCTCCCGGTTTTCTCTCTTGGTTTCCCTTCCTTTTTCGTGTTTGTCTCTTCGAAAACGTCCTCGAATTCGTCATCTGAAACATTGATAATTAGAGAAAAGTTTCCATTACGTAGTTCGTCCCTCTTAACGATAACCCATTAGCATCCAGTTGGTCGGGTTCTAAATCAAACATTTTCCGCTTCGAATGATTTGGAGCTAGTCAAACATACCTTCTGGGTAGTCAGAGTCACCGTCATCATCATTATCTGCGTCGACTTCGGGTACTTCCGCTATTTGCATTGTCTGTGTTGGATGTTTCTGCTCCATTGCTGTTGGTGCATCTTTCAGAAGAACACGAAGACGGCTGAAAATTAAGCAAGAAATGTAAAACATCTGGTTTGACATAAAATAATAACTGTTAAATCCTCTAAGTTTTATTCACGTCTACGCAAATTATTAGAAAATACTACTTTTCAGCCAATAATTAAAGTATGTTCTAAGCAATATAAGGAATGAAGTGATCGTAAAAACAACTCTTTCTGTGTATTCAAAAACTGAACAGCAGGGTCCCCGTTTCCGCTATACTATACGAATAAATTTCTCCAGGGGCTTGTCTGTCTCAAAAAACACACTACCTGATTTCAATGAAATCAAAAATCACCCAAGATAACGTTTTCAAACTGTTTTTTTTGATTTTCAAAGTTTTTCTATGACTCACTCCAACTCTTTGGCTTGTATGTCTATCAAGTTCTCCTTTGCCATTTCCTTCCGTTTGATTGATGTCAGTGTCCTCGCCAAATTTGTATCATTCAACTCCGTTGGGTGATACTAAAATGCACTTTTTGGGGAAGAATGTTGCCTTTCATCTCACCTGCGCTGTCACTATTCTCTCCAAAAAAGTCTCTCGCTTTTCTGCGTCTCTTTTTAAACGTTGCATCTCCGTGCTCAACTTTTTCAAATCGGTTTCGTAGCCGGCTACTTTCTAGAAAAAGGAGTATGAAGAATAAAGTTTGGGAAAGAAAAAAACCTTTTTAGCTTGGAACAATTCATCTCTCAAGTCAGTCAACTTCTCACGACTCGGCGAGCGTCCATACTCAATTTTTGGGAGAGGTCTCGTTTCCGAATTCGATCGCTTCATGGCCATTTTGATGTGTTTTGATGAAGTTGGTAAACGACCATTGCCGAAAGAGGGAAGAGCGAAGTCTGAATGAATAACAAAAGTCTTAGAGTTCCATCATGAAACTCACTTGATGTTGGCGGTCTCGAATTTCGATGTGCAGTTTTTGGTCTATCAAGAGCCTGAAAAAGAGTTCTATGAAAAGAGTAATACTTCAAGCCATTTATAAAACGAGTTGCGAAATTAAGGGCAAAAGTACCTTTTTCATTGCTTCCGTTCGTTCTCGCGTTTCTTGCGAAACAACAGGTGGTAGTTTTCCTGAAAAACATTGCATGACTCTTAGTCTCCCGGAAAACTAATTTCGTAATATGTGAATAGTCAGTGTTTTCACAAATTCAAGAAGAATAAGTGACAATACCGAGCTGATATAACAAGAAAACTCACAATTAACGAGAATCACAACGATGGAAACAAGAAGCAACGAATCGCAGCGAGAGAATGTTAGAAATTATGCCGAAAGAGTACTTTGGACACAACTTCTAGCTTGCACGCGCGATACCACACCAAAACACTATTTTATGCGAGAGAATCAATTTATTACCAATCACCCGGCTAAACACACTAAAAACCAAAGAAAACGATAAAAACGGTATAAAAACCAAAGCAAGAGGTAAAATGTAACTAACGAGATAACGGAGCACCTAACGTGCCTCCGCCAGCGCCCAAGAGTGCCGAAATTCTCCATTTCAAAAGAGAAATTGACAAAATAGCTGCGAGAAGTGCGCGCGTGCCCGTAGGTCGACGCGGCAACACAGTGACAAACGGAGTGAGTCTAGAAACTCAAGTGACTTTAAAGAATTGTTTAGAAGAACACACGGTGACAACCGTACATCTCCCTTCTTTTCGAGTCCCTCCTGACACAGTGCTCTCTCGGATGAAGTGCTATGTGAATGTCAGAGGAAGGCATGGAGGCATTCTTACATGATAAGGGGATAAAAAGGGTAAGAATGATAAAGATAGACCTAATGGGGAACCTACAACTTAAGAAATTATTGACCTAAAACTCATAAGGGTGGGGATTCTTAAAGTATATAATATGAGATAAAACTTCGAAAAGATAAAATAAAAAGATAAATTATGGTATCCAGTAACCGATTAGCAGCTGATGAGATTCCTCATAGGAGACTGAAGTAGCATGACGTGACGACATCCAACCAGGTTTCCATGATGACCATAACGTTGAGATGATGACATCGGAGGGTCCTTACGAGGTCGATGTTCCTCCTGCGCACGTCTCCATGTGTCATTGACCATGATACCAGAATGTGGAGGATCCTTCCGAGGACGAGGTTCTTCCTTGACTATTCCAGACTTGGTGTCATTCCAATTCAACGAAATTGCTTGGGGTGGATCTTTCCGCGGACGTGGCTCCTTTTCCACTCGCATCGACTTGTTCTCACTCCACGTCGATTGATCCAAACTGCTTTGTTGTGCCAGAAATACATTCTGATCACAACCAACAGTAACTGAGAATTCATCAGAGATGATCTCATCTTTGAAATAAGCCATCGAAAGACTTGGTGGATCCGTTCTGGGACGGGGTTCCTCACGCTTTCGACGTTTGGTTTTCATTCGAAAAACAACGCCACAGGCGCCATCTCCCTTTTTTTCAAGTCCGGGCTTTCCGGGATTGGGAATTTTGAAATCAGAAGGATAGTTCCTTTTCACAACATTTTCTGTGTTATTTCCGGAGAACTTTTGCTGTTTGGTGTGGTCAGAAGTGAAGAAGCTACTTTTTGAATTCAGTGGGGGACCTGGACACGTCACAGTGTCTTCAGCTTTCTGGTCCACTTTCTTTCTCTTCGCCCCATCTTCATAACTATCACAACCACTATTACTGACACTGTTCGCATTGTAATCATGCTCTGTGTTTTCTACTGTAAGCATATGCTTGATCAACTGCACTGACTCTCTTTCCAGTACAGTGTTCTGAACCTCATGTTCCTCTTGATCTTTCACCAGATCCACAATACTATCAATCACCTCAGAAACTACTTTCTGTTGGACACCTTGCTCCTTTGTTTCATACTCTGTGAACGTGGAAGATCTCTGGACCTTCCCAGGTGTTTGATCTCCACTACACAACTTGCCATTTGAATCATTGGCTTCTGTGCACCTCTTGGTCACACCAATATTCTCATCCTTTTCGTGTGTGCTTTTTGTGCGGGAGCTCTGAACCTCGTCAGCTTTAATGTCCTCACAACACAACACCTTATTGGACTTCATAACAAGAATCTCCTTGGTATTAGCAGCTTTCATAGACACCTTGTCTTCACTGTAATCCAATTCCTTTTCAAAAACAATCTTAGCAATGCATTGCCCTTCACACAGACTTTTTCTTTCCTTTTTGTAATCAATCAGTTTGTTTTCTGATTCACTATCATTTGAACATTTAGTTTCAGTTTTCACTGTAACCTTCTCAACATTACTGTTTGAGATATGCACTTTCTCAATGTATTGCTCTTCAGTTTGAACACCTTTCACGATACCAATACTTTTTGTATCATCTTCTTTTCTCTTCTCTACAAGCAATTTACGAAGAACATTTATCTCATCTTTGAGCTGCCAATTTTCTCTGTCAAGTTCACTGTTTTTCACATTTTTTTCCTCTACTAGTGACCATACTTCATTCATAGAACTATCATGCTTTTTCCTTGTCTCTAGCTCCTCTTTTTCTCTATCCTCTAATTCTTGCATCATCTGCACAGCGAATTCCATCACTGGCTTCAAAATGCTATCGTACGTGCTAGCATTTCCCTTGGTATAGGCCCTTAACATTTTGTCTGCATCTTTGAAAGCCTTGTTCATGAAAACTGTTCTCCCACATTTGCGAAGATATATCGTTTCATTCTCTTCCACAAGAGCAGGACTCAACCCCTCTGAACTTTCTGGGAAGACAAATGTTCTCTTTGGATCCCCATCGAAAACCATTTTGTAACCACCGAATGTTCTAATTAGTTGTCATGAACCAATACGACTGACAAATACTGAGAATTAATCAGTGAACTATTGTCGAAACACTCACTTTTGTTTCACTTTTCGGATTTCGAAAATTCGACACTGCGAAAATGAACTTTCACACAAAAATCGATAATTTTGATTAGAGATTCGTGAATTCCAACAAATACGACAAAATTCTGCTCAAAATTTCAATTAATTCTCAATTGAGAGCTATTGGAAATTTTTGTTTTTGCTAGCAAAACTTTCTGCCACAAAAATCAATACTTTATAATTCACTTTGTGCTTTTTCACACAAAAGAACTGAATTATCCGCAATTAATACGTGGAATTCAAAGATTACACGTATTTTGCTTTACTTTCCAATACCTGTCAACAGAAAAATCAATATTTCTGTGATCACTTTGGTATATCTTTATAAAAGAATCAGGCGAAGTGATTTCTCTTATTTCGGAACGACTATTATTATGTAAAGAAACCAGCCGGAGTGTATTTCTTTACTTTTGGTACAATTTCTCTTTAGAGGAAACAGCCGAAGTGTTTTTCCTCTACTTTTGCACACTTTCTCTTTAGAAGAAACAGCCGAGATGTTTTTCTTCTAATTTTGGAACGAACAGGTCTCGTTTTCTGTTTCGCAACAGAAAACTTTTTGGCAAATCGGCCCCCAAGTCAGTGTTTTCACAAATTCAAGAAGAATAAGTGACAATACCGAGCTGATATAACAAGAAAACTCACAATTAACGAGAATCACAACGATGGAAACAAGAAGCAACGAATCGCAGCGAGAGAATGTTAGAAATTATGCCGAAAGAGTACTTTGGACACAACTTCTAGCTTGCACGCGCGATACCACACCAAAACACTATTTTATGCGAGAGAATCAATTTATTACCAATCACCCGGCTAAACACACTAAAAACCAAAGAAAACGATAAAAACGGTATAAAAACCAAAGCAAGAGGTAAAATGTAACTAACGAGATAACGGAGCACCTAACGTGCCTCCGCCAGCGCCCAAGAGTGCCGAAATTCTCCATTTCAAAAGAGAAATTGACAAAATAGCTGCGAGAAGTGCGCGCGTGCCCGTAGGTCGACGCGGCAACACAGTGACAAACGGAGTGAGTCTAGAAACTCAAGTGACTTTAAAGAATTGTTTAGAAGAACACACGGTGACAACCGTACAGAATATCGTGTCAAACACCAGTAACATGTTCATGTCTCGAGAAAGATGATTCAAACGGCTAAAAACTATACTAAAGATGAAATGAAACACATGGACAGCAAAGTGAAGTAATATTTTGAACATTAAAAGTACGAAAGATAAGAAGTAAAAGAAAATCAAAACTTCAAAAACCTAAAACCTTTTCATAATTCCTAGTTTCTTCCTCTATAATTAAATTTTGCCGACATTCCAGAATAAACGTACAACCAAACAACATAATAAAAAGCAAACCTGTTGCTGCAGAAGTTGATTTCGATCGTCCCGGCTTTGCACTGGCATTTCTACCGTTTTGTAGTGGCATCAATTAGAATCAAATATTTCCGAACATAAACCTAACTAACAGAAATTCCAATTGAGTTACGACAAAATAAGTGGAGTGCAACAACGTAATGCGGGCTTCCCACCCTCGTTCTCCCTCTCTCTCTTCATGTAATGAGCAGGTGGAGAGTGGTTGCCGAGGCAACTCGCAGCAGAGCATTTCACTCCGCCTCTTGCCACCCTCATTTCTTATAAAGCGTGCCGCCCATTGAGTTTAATCAAGTCGCACGCATGTATAAACAAATTTGTTCTTAATTCGAAAAGGTACGAAATGAATTCTGGGTGGAACACGATATGAAAATGTTCGGAGGGAGGAGAGTGGCGAAAATTTGTCAAAAAGTCTATGAGAAGTCTGCCCAGTGCAATGAATGAAAAAGAGAGAGCCATATTTCTTTTTCTCAGCGGAAGATTGAATCCTGAAAGTGTACAAAAAAACCAGTTTTTTTTGTTTTATTTAAAATTGCGATTATAAAATCATGAGGATATTACAAGTAAGTAAATAAATATAAATAATACAATTATTCGTAAAATAGAACAATTCTGTAAATGACAAATATACCGACTGAATCCAAAAATACCGTTTCCTAAATACTTGAACGTACAAAATGTTAATATTTTCATGAAACTACTTAAGCTAAGCGATAAGACTATTTTTGATGCACTATTTTCAAAAACTTTACTTTTACTAAAGAAAGTACTAAAGCTCCGAAATGTTTGTTGCTTGCGCGGTGATGTAATGGCAATTGCGTAATGAATGAAAACATGCAAATACAAAAACAAATAATTTTATTTCGTAATATGTGTAAGAAGTTCAACAAAAAATGAAACGAGTTACAAACAACAACTGACATGTTTAGCATAATCTTGCATTGCTTAATCCATGTGAGAAATAAATTTTAACTAAGTTTTTGCGACCAATACAAAGCTGATAGTTAGTGGTTGAGAGGTTTTACTTTGGAGTTCGCAGCCATAGAAAATGTTTGCTTCTTCAGGCATTTTTGTAGAGATCCAGATGACTGTAAAATGACCACATTGTGTAGTTCAACCATAGCAGGTGTTCAGGGATTACTCTGAAAACATTATTGTAGATTGCCTTTTTCAATTGTACAAAAAAGTTGTTAACTACAAAAATGGAGCTCTACTTTTAAGTTGTTCGATCCATAATTCTTAACTTGTCTGGCAAGAAATAAGACTGAGACCACGTTTGAAGTTGACCATTCACGAAAGGAAAAGAGAAACCATGATATCTTCTCAGCAACTACTGTAAAAAACCTCATATATTCCCATCATGTGACTTTTTCTACGACATTGCGGCCGTGACAGGATTTCAGTGTTTGAACAACTTATCCTCCTAACCATTCGACATCTTGGAGAAATGTGAGGAATCGGTCTGATCAAGAATACGGCTGCACTTTCTAGTGCCGCCGTTTTTCTTCTTGTTGTGATTTCAATCATTTTCACGGCAACAATATTCAGTGCAGCCGTAGCATGTGTTCAGGAAATGACCGATCATCAGAGTTTGAGGGATTGTTGTGTCACCCAGTTCAAAATCTAGTCGCATAGAATTGTTCGTGGTGGTTTATATCATGATTCAACAGAATGCCATATGGAGTTTAGGAGTCACATTGAATGTGAGCACCAAGTCAAGTTTTCAACTCTGATTCATACCTTATCCCGTTTCATATGACGTGTAATTTTGTAGTGACAGTTTTTGGTGCTTCTCTGATTTCCATTTGATTCCACTCTTGAATCTTCTTGACATCCTCATTGTTACAGACAACATCTCTTGCTGGCCGAGGTTTTCCACAGACTCGATCTGGCAGATCAAACATGCTGGAGCCACAAAACTTCTTAGAGTCTTGGTGCAATTTGGCCCGCAGCGGGGGACGAACTTGAGTTCCAAGGGATCACGGCAGTTGCACCTCTTTGTTGTCACCTCCAAGGTAGTGCCGCAGTTCGTTACTTGTTTATAGCCGATGTAACTTCGGAGTGATAGTTTTTGAGAAGCCCCTTGGATCGAATTTATAATCGTTTAGACGTCTTGTAAAGATCGCCACCGTGGTTTCTGAGAGTCTTAGTGCAATTTTAGCACGCCCAGCGGGCGAGCTCCAATTGCGATTTATAACCGTAATTCCAAAGCTGCACTCCATATACAGTAGCGGCCATAAAAAAATCCAACACTTCTATGCAGAAGAGGTCCCAGCAGTTGCACTCCCCGTTGTTGTCATCTCCAAGGTAGTGCCGCAGTTTGTTTCTTATTTTTGGCATATGTAACTTGGGAGTGACAGTTTTTGGGAAGCCCTTGGGATCGTATCTATAATCATAGAGGCGTTTTGTGTAGACCCCCACCCTGGTTTCTGAGGGTCTTGGTGCAATTGGAGCACGCCCCTTCCGTGTTCATGTAGAGGAGGTCCCGGCAGTTGCACTCCAAGTTGTTGTCATCTCCAAGGTAGTGCCGCAGTTTGTTTCTTATTTTTAGAATATGTAGCTTGGGAGTGACAGTTTTTGGGAAGCCCTTGGGATCATATTTGTAATCGTATAGGCGTCTTGTGTAGACCCCCACCCTGGTTTCTGAGGGTCTTGGTGCAATTGGAGCACGCCCCTTCCGTGTTCATGTAGAGGAGGTCCCGGCAGTTGCACTCCAAGTTGTTGTCATCTCCAAGGTAGTGCCGCAGTTTGTTTCTTATTTTTAGAATATGTAGCTTGGGAGTGACAGTTTTTGGGAAGCCCTTGGGATCATATTTGTAATCGTATAGGCGTCTTGTGTAGACCCCCACCCTGGTTTCTGAGGGTTTTGGTGCAATTGGAGCACGCCCCTTCCGTGTCCATGTAGAGGAGGTCCCGGCAGTTGCACTCCCCGTTGTTGTCAGCTCCCAGGTAGTGCCGCAGTTTGTTTCTTATTTTTGGCATATGTAACTTGGGAGTGACAGTTTTTGGGAAGCCCTTGGGATCGTATCTATAATCATAGAGGCGTTTTGTGTAGACCCCCACCCTGGTTTCTGAGGGTCTTGGTGCAATTGGAGCACGCCCCTTCCGTGTCTATGTAGAGAAGGTCCCGGCAGTTGCACTCCCCGTTGTTATCAGCTCCAAGGTAGTGCCGCAGTTTGTTTCTTGTTGGAGCACGCCCAGCGGGCCTGCTCGAATTGCGACTCAAAATGGTCACTCCAAAGCTGCACCCCGTATACAGTACAGGCCATGAGGAATCCAACATTTATGATCGTAGCGGCATCTAGTGTAGACCACCACCGAAAGTTTCTGAGGCTCTTGGTGCAATTTGAGCACGCCCAGCGAGAGTGCTCCTATTGCGACTTATAACTGTAACTCCAAAGCTGCAGTCCTTATACGGAATCGACCTTAAAGAACCCAACACTTGTTGTTTTCAGTTGAAATAGACAACTTTGTAAGTGTGAACCTGCCTCCTTGATAACGTCCATGGCCTCAAGAGACAGTGCGGCTCTTGGAACAATTTTTTGTGCTACTTTCCGTGATATCCATTTGCTTCCACTCTTGAATATTCTTGGCATTCTCATCGTTAAAGACAATATCTTTTTTGGCCGACGTTTTCCAGTGAGTTGTTCGTGAGTTTGGCAGATCAAACAGAACTATCCTGTACTCGCAGACCTTCTGAGAGTCTAGGTGCAACTGACTCAAAACCGTCACTCCAAAGCTGCTCTTCATATACAGTACTGGCAATAAAGAATGTGACACTTACAGTTTTCAGTTGAAAATTGTCAACTTTGGAAATGTAAAACTGCCTCCTTGATTATGCCCATGGCCGCACTAGGCAGTGTAGCCATTGGAACAATTTAAAACAAAGTGGAAAACGAAATGGAGCCGTGGCAGAATATAATTCACATTCTCCCATTTTCAAATGTGAAATCGGGCTTCAAAAACACTTCCAGCAACGGCGATGAGTGAGCTGAGAACTGTCAATAACTAATTATTCTTCTTCCGTCAGTTCATTTTTGATCCATCTGTTGGTAACCTTCTCATCTTGAATCTTTTCAAACTCAGCCATCGAATGCTTCCTTTTCTGACCTCCATTTGTCACAAGTCTGACAGATCAAACAGAGATCTCCTGGAACCTTTGATCTTCTGAGAGTCTTGGTGCAATTGGAGCACGCCCAGCAGGCGTGCACCAAATATCTTTACTATTAACAAACACAAACGGCTGCAAACTTCAGTATGCGTCTAATATTTCAGATGGCCGCACTGTTTAGTGCGGCCATCTGCAATCTTCTTCTTTAAATTTGGATTTGAGCAGCGGATAACTCGCTAAGCTGAAGTTTGTTGGTCTTCAATGTGAAGTTTCGAGATCTCATCATTTGGAGGAGTGGGTCACAGCAAACTTCATCCAACTTGAGTTTCCTCAGTTTCATTTATTGGCGACGGTTCTTGAAACACCAACTTCAGTATGCTTCAAAAATTTCCAATGGCCGCACTGTTTAGTGCGGCCATCTGCAATTTCCTTCTGCGTGACTCCTCTCTCCTGCGTCCAAGTCTTTATCTGTTGAAGACGGGTGTTTGCTGACACAAGCTTCAGTATGCGTCAAATATATCAGATGACCGCACTGTTTAGTGCGGCCATCTGCTATTTTCTTCTGCGTTCTCCGTCTCTCCTGCGTCCACGTCTTTATTTCTTGACGACGGGTGTTTGAAACACAAGCTTCAGTATGCGTCAAACATTTCAGATGGCCGCACTGTTTAGTTCTTCAGTATGCGTCAAACATTTCAGATGATCGCACTGTTTAGTGCGGCCATCTGCAATTTTTTTCTGCGTGACTCCTCTCTCCTGCGTCCACATCTTAATCTGTTGGCGACGGGTGTTTAAAACACCACCTTCAGTATGCGTCAAACATTTTCAATGGTCGCACTGTTTAGTGCGGCCATCTGCAATTTTCTTCACTACATTTGAATTTGAGCAGAGGATAACTCGCTGAGCTGGAGTTTGCTTTTAAACTTTAGTATGCGTCAAATATTTCAGATGGCCGCACTGTTTAGTGCGGCCATCTGCTATCTTCGTCTGCGTAATTTGTCTTTCCTGTGTCCACGTCTTCATTTGTTGAAGACGCGTGTTTGCTGACACAAACTTCAGTATGCGTCAAACATTTCCAATGGCCGCACTGTTTAGTGCGGCCATCTGCAATTTTCTTCACTACATTTGAATTTGAGCAGAGGATAACTCGCTGAGCTGAAGTTTGTTGGTCTTCAATGTGAAGTTTCGAGATCTCATCATTTGGAGGAGTGGGTCACAGCAAACTTCATCCAAATTGAATTTCCTCAGTTTCATTTGTTGACGACGAGTGTTTGCTGACACAAACTTCAGTGCGTCAAATCTTTCCAATGGCCGCACTGTTTTTATTAGCGAGGTTTTGGAGCTTTTCACTTGGATAGACTTTGTTTAATGCGGCCATGGATATCATCAAAGAAGCCGTCTCACATTCAAGTTTCAATTTGTTCATTTATGCCTAGTGCTGTTTAAGATATGCAGCTTTGGAGTAATTGTCCCGAAGTCCAAGATAAGGGAAACTGTTCCAAAGGCCGCACTGTCTAGTGCGGCCATAACATGTTTTCAGCGATCACTCTGTAAAACATTGATACGGCAGCACTGTATAGTGCAGCGCTATCATATTTTGCTTTTTCCTTTTGTACAAAAAAGTTGTCAACTACAAAAATGGAGCTAAACTTTCTAGCTTGTTCCTAAATTGTAGCAATAGTTGACAACTATTTTTTTTGTGCGTTTTGAATAACATTTCGTTGACACAACCATCATCAGGGCTGCTTTCTTTGAAATCATCTCAGACTGTAGACTGCCATGCCCATATTCGGGCCATCAGTTTTCTGGCTGGCAGATAATTCACTGTGCTCCTGTTATACACGTCATGGATGATGAAAGTGTGGATACTCAATCGAAGCATCCAGTATCCATTCTCTTCACGACTGTCTAGTGGAGCCGTGAGGAGTGCACCATTGAGCTCACCCCGGGTGTTGCAAGCATTGCTCTTTTCTTTTATAAATTCTTTAATTACTCAAGTTTGAGGTGCCGCCGTAGTGTTACAGGCAACAACAAATGTTGTTCGCTGCAAAATGATTCAAAATGGAAAACTTTCAGGTTGAACTTTTCTTTTGACAAAAAATTAGCACATCAAATGTCTTTAACACTTATAATGGTTGATGTGATCCGTGTGTGCATCACAAAATTTTCTAGAATGCTGGAACACTAGGACGATACTCGGATTATCTTGTTTTCATTTTTCGTTCAAGTCAAAGGTTGGTTCAAAAACCTTTGAACTTGAACCCGCAGTACCGCTTGAAAGTTTGTCATCAAAGGAATTTCTTCCTGAAACCGACAAAATGCAGTGCATATTAGCGGTTTTGGAGTTTTTCGATTTGACAACCTGTAACTTTCTAGATAGTGTCTCTACAAAAAATGATCAACTACAAAAATGATGTGTTATTTTGTTCTGTTTAGCCCAGAAAAGATTGAGTTTTCAAATTTTTAGGTGACACCAAAATAGGCTAAAAAGGCTATCGAACTTAGTAATTTTCCACTGAAAACAGCCAAGGTTGATAACCTTTTGAGCGGTACTGCGTTTCCTTGTTTACCACTCACAATGTGTTGCCATGAAATTATTGCACTTTCATGGTACAATAAATCAGGGTACAGTGGTACAAGTGGTACAATAAATCAGTGGTACAATAAAACCTGTGTTCACGTCATCAATATTTTACCTTGGCCCGTTATCAACCTCTTGTCTTGGTCGCTGGGTGTAACTACTGTTTATGAAAAAAATTTGATTCATTCCGATTTCAGCTTCAACTGAACTCAATATCATGACAGCTATAAATTGTTTAGCTTGTTATTCATCTATTGGAATCTTTTCTATGTTTTGTGATCATTCTTTCTTAAAAGTTTCCATCCAGTTTCCAGCTGTCTTGATTTTGGAAAACTGAAGCAAAAATTGGCTTTTTATTGTCTCTTCGAATGCCCAATAAGCAATGGAACGACAACTTTATAAGATTCACATACCGTCTCATGCACATGAATTTCCATCATTATTACGGTTGTTGAGAAAACAAATGAAGTTTCGAACTGTGTGGCTCATTAATAGAGTTCATGTTTATCTCCTGACCACTTCAAAGATAATATAAACCATTTTGTGAAAAAATAGTGATGTGACAAAACGCATTCTTGTTAGTAAAAAGAGAAACTCTCAGGGAGTAGTTTCGAAAACAGTCATTCCATGAAAATCGAATTGAAAGTTTCGAACAGTTTCATGACATGATTCCTCAATTAAGAGCATATACTCTGCTGTTCCAAAAAACTTTCAAGTTTTCATGTTTCGAAAATCATGTTAATAACCTTGAAGCGCTTTGTGCACAGTTTTTTCAGCACAGTTTTTATTACGTTGATTTCAATCACAGTTGACAAAAAATGTGAACCAAAACGGAAGTATGGTGTCAACACTTCTGAAGTAAATGAGAGGCTAAAAGTAGTTGAGAGTAGGGTCTCTTCTTCTATATACCATGTGTTTCAGTTTACACATGCTAACACACACACACACACACACACACACACACACACACTCTGATCTCTGCAAATGCCGGAATATACTCGAAACTTGAGTTTTTTTTGGCAAAAACCAAACGACAGATCTATCATTTTTCTAGTTTCCACTTGTAGCAAAAGTGACTAGATTTTTTGATCAGTATCTGTTATCCCTCGGCTTTTGGATAAGTGTGTGGTGGTATGAAAAAATAAATAAAGTTTGAAAAACTGCCAATCAGCATTTGCAACGCATGAGTCACTGAAAACAGCATCAATCATCCTGTCATCATTTGAAAAATGGTGATTGCAGCTGTTTGACAGTGAAGGTTGACTTAGTGTCACCACTTACCAATTTATGTTCCAGCGTTGCACTCACCTTTGCAGAACAAAATATAGTTAAAAACGAAAACAAAATAAATTCATAGTTAAATAATCAAATTTCGTGTTTCAAGCATTCAAAATAGCTTTTGAAATCATCACGTTATCATTTAATTAACGCAATAGCCATGACCATGCAAGTTGTAAAACTATACTATGATTTGGAAGCTGTAGTATTGAAAGAAGAAGTAAAGTCAAGAAACTAACCCATCAAAAATAGTCATATCGCATGCTTAAAGAGCATTTTGAAAGTATTATCATATTGTACGTTTGAGTTACCCCGACAAAAAAAACCCTCCCAGCAAAAAATATCACAAAAATCAACAACAAAAATGACAAAACTAAGCTCAAGAGCCATCGTTATCCATCCGTCGATTCGTCGAGTTTCTCGAGTTTTCCTTGTAGGCTATCAAATTGTTTTAGTAGTTGCGAAGACATATGTTTCCAAGTTCTCCCGGGAATCCAAGTGTGTGAATGAGGAAAACCCTGTAAAGGACGAAATTCTTAAAAACCTGTTGTCTATCTCTAGATTCTTACCTCCTATTTGATTCTTGTGACCAAATGCATCGTTCTAACCACTGACGGCTTTGTCAGTTAGCGTGCACATAAACTTGAGATAAATGACTACGAGTTCCTTGATTCCGTCTCATTGCATTGTTTCTAGGTATCCGAGTAGGTTGCTGAAGTGTAAAAGTGTTTGATGCATCCTGCGGCTGAAAATTGTTTGTTATCAATTATGTTTTTAAACCGGTAAAACATACCTCGACAAGACGGAAAACTGTTTTTGACGTCTAGAGCATGTCAAATTGCGGTGAATGCATCGTAATTCCAGTATATACTCATTGGTTCCATTACAGTCGATTCAAGTGTCTCAACAGATAGGCCAATACGAAACTTCCCCAGGACGGAAAAGCTGAAAAATGACAATACTTATTTTGTTGCAACATTTAGGATAAACTCACAGCTCTATTTGAGATAGTCTGCAGAAGATGTGTTTCAGGTCGGTGTGCTTGGAAACCTGGTTGAATCCAAATTGTTGTCTGTGGAGTTTAGGCAATATTCGAGCCGACATAGACTAGAGAAGAAATTGCAGAATTCGTTGTACGAATTTTCTCTATTGAACGTCCTTCTAAGCAATCCATAGTCTTCTTGGTCCCATAGGCTTCGTTTCACACCAGGAGAAGTCCAAGACAGTCCGTATGTCAACTTCTCATTACTGTTGTCGTTTATTCAAAACTGCTCCAGCCAAATCACATGAAGCCAATAGTCGTTGCATTCAGAAAGGTGTGTGGATTTGTTTTTTCATTGTTGCAGATAAGAACTTGTTCGGTGGGGCATCTCCTCCCGAATAGATTGGCTCGTACTATAAACAATTTTTTTTATTTCTAGAAGTTTCTCTTGCTAAATTTAATCTCCCGAACTTTTCCGTTTTTGGAAAATTATAAAATTTGATAAAAATACCGTCATAGAGCAACTCAGCATACTCTATTGAGATTTTTGACTATTCGCCATCGATATTCTAGCAAAAAACAAACTTTGTTCTTTTTCGTAAAAAAAACTTCAGAATAACTTCGAATGACTTCAGTTTTTGAAGAGCAAACCAAAAATTCGGGGTTTAACTACACAATTTAGCCCTTTTGTCGGTCTTCTTTCTACATTTTTTTCAAACTCACCGAGCATTCTCTCGATTTGACCAACATAGACTTCTGAATAGGCCGAATGAATGCGGATTGTAAGCAGAAAGCTGAAAACAATACATTTTCTCAATCAGGTTTGTGGAAAAAACTCACCAAACGTTCATTGTCACACTTTCGGAGTGCTGGGCAAGTGCGATGTGCATGAATTGTTGACGCTGTGCCAGTAAGAAACACTGAAAATACTATACCATTGTAAAATATCAACAAATGACGGCTAAGTAACTCGAAGTATCGAAATTGAGTTGTAAAATCGGAGAAAAAACAATGAGAGTGGGTGAATGGGAACACCAACTGTCCACCAGGAGGAAATCGATAATCAAACAGTGCGCGACGACGGCCTGCCGCACGAGATGGTCCCTTCTCCGTCTGCGTCTCTCGCACTCACTCGGTCTCTCTCCCCCCTTTGTTTTACGAACTAGGTCACCACGGTAACATTTTTAGTGATCCGGATTGTTACAACGTCTTTTGGGAGACGAGGAGGTAATAGTAGGATACAATGTAGTATCATCATTGTCTTGAATCTGAATGAAAAATAGTGAGAAACGTGTCACTCTTGAAATTATTACCAGTGCGGCTAGATTTTGAATTATTAACAAGTTCTCTTCAAGCATGTTTGAAGTAATCGCATTATAGCGCGTTCCACATTTTTTAACTTTCTGTTGTTTCAGCGTTAGTTTGTTCATTTCCCCCTGTTTCTGACGTCTATTTTCATATGTCGTTGTGAAATTATCCACTTTTAATTAAGCATATTTTGTCAACTTCTTCGCCGAGTCTGATTCTAGAATAATTGTTTCTTTCAAATTGTTCTCTTTCCCTTTTTCAATATTCCCCATTTCCGTAACTTTCAAGAGTTTTGCGTTTAGCATCAGATAAATGACTGCGTCGTAAAGCTTGACAGGTCCGTATTTGTTTCGATATTCTTTCCAAAGTGTAGAAATCAATGCCAGCTATTACAATTGAAAGGCAATATTGTGAGGAGAATGTCCTTTTTAAACCAGAGCAGTTGCCAAGTGTCCAAGTAGATGACTCTAAAGTATTCAGATACCCAGTTAATTTTGCGGAAGTCTGTATTTTCTGTTTCCAAAGTTTCAAAGTTTTTTGTTTTCAAATCCAATATAAGAGTCAAAGTGAAACACCAGTCTCATTTATATCGAGGAAGTTCTCACCGATCATCGTCGTTCCAAACATTTGAAAATCTGAAAACCTTTAAAATGAAAATATTCTATAAGGACAAATCCTTTCATCAACTGAAGAAGTTGGAATCAATAAAAACAGGAACAGGGTTTTTGAAAAATATAAAAATTTATTAAAAAAGGTCGGTTATATTAGGTAAAGTGAATTATATACAAAAAATAACAACTAAAAAATGAAACAAAAACACTAAATGAGGTTCTAGCAAAAGGGAACTTTACGCAAAAAGCCTAACAACTAAAAAAAACAACTAATATGCACAGATACGCTGAAATGAGGTTGATGAAAACCTCCTAATTTAAAATATATACAATAAAAAACTACAAAAAATGGCTATATGTGGTTCTATTACTCTACAAAAAACTAACAGGATAGATATGCGGTATAATGACTAATATACAGTAAAACTAAATAGAAAAGATAAACTAAGTGAATAAATACGCGGTATGTTGATTAAAATAAAAACTAAGGAATAGATAGGCCGGTATGTTGAGTAAACTAATTAAAATCTATAAAACTACAATAAAAAGTATTTTAAACAGGAAAACTAGAACTAAAACTAAACTAAAAGAATAGATATGTCGTATGTTGACAATACTAATTAAAACTACAATTAAAATTAAACCTTTAAAACTTTTAAAACAAATCTAACTAACTAACTAACTCTAAGTGGTGTTGTTGGGAAGCGGCGGGGTAGTTGTCGTCCATTTCTAGAAAATGAAAAATTGTTAAAAACACATTCAAAACCTGAATAACTTACTTTTTTTTCTTCCAAACAAGCTCCACGAGGAAGGCCTGCCGGAATCCAAAAAACCAAAATCCAAAAACGAGAATTCAAAAAAAAGCATCCTGTTGAACGAAATACCGCTATTCAGTAAGCAGTCTATCGTTCCAGGTTCTGAAAAAAAGCTTAATTGTTACCACGTCAAAACAATGAAAAAACTATGACTTACCTGTACAATATTTACACGGGAGGATGAGCGGAGTAGAGCATGACGAGATTAAATATGAAGTGTAAATGCTGATGAATATAATCTGAAAGCTAAAACTCATTCTCTGAAGAAAGAAACCGAAAGAAACTTACATTTACATTGGGTTGTTCCGAATATTCGAGAGACGGCCGACCACCAGCCCGGTCGGAGGGAACAACTGGCGAAACGAAGCGACCCCCTCTCTTTTCCGGAGAGGGAATGTGTGTGGTCTCTCCATTCTGCCTAGTCTTTCATGAACCTCCCATTTTCCTTTTTTTCTTTTTTCTTTTCTCTCTCTCACTCTCGCCCAGCACGATGCGATACGTCTGCAGAAGTACACGTCGGGCGTTGTCTGCCCTACTCCTTTCACAACACTATTTCCAACATCTGGCGCTCTTTTAAGCGGTCTTCTGCGCCTCAAAAACGGAGAAGAGATGCCAAACAAGGAGAATAGAAAAGCAGATCAGTAAGAAAAAAAAGATAGCATTTGCTTTTTTTAGAAGCGTCATCAATCAACTGCCATCTGCATTTGAAAAATTTGATGAGCTGGTTTCGAGTGTCAACGAAACATATAGAGATCTAAACAAACTTGGAAATAATAACACAGCGAGAGTCGAGTTTTCAGCAAACAACATTGAGAAGTTGAACAATTTATTTTTCAAAACGTTTTTTTTATGAGGTGCAAAATGAAAATTGCGTTGGCGTTATCTTGGATAGGATTTTCTCAAAGATAGAGTTGGTTTGGAAAAAATACCAAACAGAAAAAATCAAAATTATTCGATATTACGATATACGTAAAGGATATTCAATCATCATCAGAAACTTTGATAATTGCAACATTTTTCGTAGGGGTTTCCAAATAAACTTCGAAATTTTGGATTTACTGTCAAAATTTCAAAAAAAAAACTTGGGTTTTTGACTAGAACTCGACAGGAAAGCTTTTTCACATCTGATAATTCTTTCTTCTTTTTTAAATACTAGTTGTGCGTAACTATTGATGAGAATTCCAGTTTTGAAGAAAGAAACACAAAAAATAATATTTTGGACCTCTGAGCACCTGCCGTACTACTGTAATCAGAGATGGGACTCAAAGACTTAGGTGTAGGTTTGGTTATTATAATTTAGGTTTATTAATGCCTTCTTAGTACCCACACAGATTGTGTCTTATGGAGAATGGGTCATATTGTAATGGTTGGTGTCTCGAAAAATCCAACAAAATACATGAAAAACTCGCTGTATCCAAATCAGTACTATTCATGGTTTTATGTCTATCCTTCATATCTTTCATCGTGCTTTCCATCTGTTAGATAATGTTTCTTTGGGAAAGTAATTTTGCCAGTAAATGAAGACATTCCAGGTCTTATTGGATTTAATGACAGGTGATGGATACGAATGCGGGCATATGGGAATGTGGCAGTCTTCATAATTCCTCGATGTTGGACAGTTTAAACAGAATAGACAATGATTTCTTTCCATTCTATCTCAGATGATCTCATAAAGAACAGCCGACATCACATTCCATCCTTTCTCAATGGGTATTCACCGCTCTTTAGGCAGGTCTTTGAAGATATACCCGTGGATTGCCAATACGATAATAATGGGAAACAGCTGCGGGTATAATTATATTTCTGAGAAAAGTTTTCACCATTAGCAGTTGTTGTGAAACCGCATCAAATTCTGCGAGGAAAACGAGAACTCTGAATGGGTTTAGCCAGTGAAAGGAGCAACAGGGAATGGATAAACTACACACAGTTCGCTCTTAGAAGTCAATAGGTCAATTTTGTTTTTTCAAACTGAAATTTCGTTACATATGAATACGATTGAAATCCATTTAAAAACCTTCAGATACCCAAAACTTATCTTTCAAGATGATCAAAGTTCTTTGGAATAATAAAAATCTTTTTCAATGTTCAAAGTATTTGTGTTTTCCCGTTCATTTTAAATCTGTAAAGTCAAACGCCTGAAAGACATATTTGGTGCTTGAATGCAGGCCAAACATTATGAAAACATAAAATGGTTTTTTCTATTGGAAAAAAACTTTTACAAACTGTGAGTTGAATCGAATGTCCTATCGCGATAGTGTGATTTGGAGATCATTGAAATAATTCAGAATTTCTTATCAACTATAATTCATATGTGATTGAAAACTGTAATCACTGAATTCATTTTCAATTTTCGGGGAAAATAGGTGGTCTCAGGGAAACTTTGAAAAATCAAATTGAGAAATAGTCCGTTTTTTATTGGGTTGTATGACATTAGTCAAATAGTCCACTTCATGAATTAAAGTGATTTTGTTTTAATTCAATTTGTCCGGTCTTTAAGTGTTGGTTACCTTGAGTTCACAACCATCACGATTGTTGAATTTTCAGCTGCTGTTATTATTACAAAAGACACGCTATAAGATTGATAAATGCCAAGTGCAAACCATTAAATATGCTACATTACAAGAGAAAGTTGAATAAAAGGTTAAATAAACCTTTTAAATGTTTTCAGTTTGCAAAAACGACAATGTTTCAAACTGATATGAAGACGATGAATTAAAATAGAAATAATGGCTTTACTACGTGTGTTTTATTATAAATGGCCATTCAGGAGCAATCTCAGATTTTACCATCACACGGTTTTTATAATCAACTTCGAGAAGGGTATGTGTTTGAATAGATTCAAGTTATGAAAAATGAAATAACTCCAGAGTAAGAAAAATTTATGCTTCTCTTTAAACTGTCAAGTCTAACGTCTGCCTTGCAAAAAAGAGTGTCATATATTCTGAAATCGCATATGGCTAACAAATTGTTTAAATAGTTCAAAAAGTTTCGCTCCCGGGTGGGCTCGAACCACCAACCTTTCGGTTAACAGCCGAACGCGCTGCCTATTGCGCCACGGAAGCAGCGAGTCCCTCTATGCTGTTGGTCGTAGATAACAATGCGTGCGGTGGCCATTTGGTATGACCGCTCGGAGACATCGGGGAAAGTGTTTGAATGAAACGTACGAATTGGATCCGGATGAATTCAAATAAGTTAATTCTTTTGAAAAGTGGTAATGAGTAGAAAGAGTTAAAAATTAAGAAGAGCATATTAGTGTTCTGCAAGCACCAAATTTTATGTATTTTGTGCTTTATTTCACCTTTCTTCTGTATTATGAGACAATTCTGTATCAAAAAGTATTATGAAGACCTCAATAAGTTTTATATCAGTTTTTCAACAAACAATTTAAAAACTATTTTTGAAAATCTGAAAACAAGAATATTGAAAAAAAAAACTTTTTAATTGTCTTCTTGGGTTTTTTACTCTCTGTAATTTACATCTTTGAAAAAATTGTCTTCGAAACCCTCCAGTGTATGTTCATTTTCTGACTTCCATAACAGTAACTGGCGAACAAAAAACACGTCACCTCGAAATTACGCAATACCCAGACATGAACTTCTCTGAAATTAAGTGTCATTATTTTGATGATAACCCTGCTATCTTGACATTTTCTCTCAAGTTATGAATAATGAAATCACGTCCATCATTAATGATGAGCTCATCATCCGTTACCTTCACACCCTTTGAAAAAATTTGGTTATCTTTCAAGGACACATGATAGATAACAGTATGATGTAGGAAAAACGAGAAAACGCTGGACGCGCCCCCTGAAACAAGAGCAAACAGGGAAACGGCAGAAACGGAGAGACGGTAAAGAGCACAACAAAAAACGAGGCTCGGCGCCTCATTGCTTTGTTCATTCATTTCATTCGACTGTCCTACCACTTGATCATGTCACGTTTTCACGTCCCAGTTCCCGATTATGACTTCAACGACCGACATAGAAACCCTTATATTCCAACTCCGGATTATACTCTGAAGAATCACAAGCTGAAGAATAGACCATCTCTGAATAATATTGGATTAGAGTTTGCACCACCACGGAATGTCCCGGAATTCAGAGAAATTGAAGTACAACTACCACCAATCACAATCCCAATAGAAGTCTCACAACCAGTACAAAAACAACCAAGTTACCAAAGACCCACCAACTTGGATCGTCAACCCGCCTCGAAACTTCCTGATGAAAACTTCAACTATCCAGAAGTAAGTTATTTCCGAGAACTTGAAAGAAAAAAACTTCAGATTCAAAAATTAGGTAAATGTTTTCGAACAGTTATTTGAGGAAGATACATGTTTGAGTTAGAACAACTTTTATCGTAAACACATTATGAGTATGATGTTTTTCGTTCTATTTTGAACTGTCTGTATTGACAAAATGAAGGTAACACAGTCTTATGAAATTCATGTAAATCAGAAAACTCAAATGTTTGACGCAGTTCAATTTTCTAGAGTC
The DNA here is from genome assembly GCA_002259235.3 of Caenorhabditis latens. Classification (NCBI taxonomy): domain Eukaryota; kingdom Metazoa; phylum Nematoda; class Chromadorea; order Rhabditida; family Rhabditidae; genus Caenorhabditis; species Caenorhabditis latens. The sequence goes on along the minus strand of CM056097.1, from coordinate 11,703,281 downwards.
TAATTAGTTTCAGATCAAACAGCATTCATATATGGAAGATCGTAATGAAGAAGAGCGTCACATGTCCACCAAAGAACACATAAAACAAATCGGCGTCCCAGTTCTTCCAGGAATGGCCAGACCCAACTTCGTGAATCAGAATTTTGAACTTTCTGGTATGTCTGACTTGGTTTTTGGACCTTTATTTTGCACTACGATCTTCTAGTTAGATAGATAAAACAGCTAGAAGACAATGGAGTTTGCTCGACCCTAAAATTCTTTCTTTTTTCTTCCCTCAAAATTCCATGTTTGAGTGGCCGTAAAATTGTGAGTTTTCATGATAAGGATTTGCCGTCAGTCTGGCGTCTAACTTTTCTCTAACTCTATCAATCATGTGTGCTATCATCATAAGGTAGCTTGTGAGAGATGGGTATTTTGTCTAACTAGCACAATTGACATTTTCGTAAATTAATTGTTGAGTTGTTCCGATTACAGTTGTTGACACTTTTTTGAAGCAAACTCATCAGATTGACAGTAAATCATCAACACATTTCATTATCACAAAAAAATAAAGGCGCGAAAACAGAACACTTCCTTACAGCAGCTCCTGTGGCTTCCGATCAAAACAAAGCCTTCTTGCGTCATTTGGAAAACCATAAAAAGTTCGATACTCTTCGTGGAGACCGTGGAATCGAGGATTGTGAAATCTGCCAGATTATGAGAAAACAGTTGGAAGCAGAGAAACAGGATTCCGGGTACGGTTAATGATACGTCAATCAAACACTCCTTCCGTTAGATTAATAGGAATTCAGTCAGTAATTCCACTTTTATTCTGGACTAACAAAAACTATCATGTTTCACGTCCGTAATCTGCCTACCGGGTGGGTGGAAGGAAACAGAAAAAAACAAACTTGCGGTGGCGACTCAGAACCTATAATCTCTTGTAGAAACAATGCAAATTGACGTGCATGCTCAACACTTCCTGTTTATTCTTTCAGGCACCACTCATGGGAACAACCTAGAAACGGCGGGCAACAAAATTCGAATTCTGGAAGTGGAAAAATAAGACCAGACGTGTAAGTACAACTCAATTTAGACAGAAAAAGTTATCAAGACGAACACATATTCAGAAGACGCGTCTTTTATATGCTGTTAACTAAATAATGGGTTACAATAACTCTTCAGTATGTATACTCTAACTCGTGAGAAATTATGACATCTAAGTCTTACTGTTTTTATATTGTTTTTAGTTTTGTTACAGGAAGCAGCATGTACCATATACAGGTATTCGCGTACCCCTATTTACAAAAATCAAAATAACACTTTTTGTCATCTTGTTCCGGTTTAGTTTTTTATGATAACTTATCTCTAACTATTCGTTTAGCACGAGAATTCCTTAGATCAAAAGTTAAAACAACTTCCTTCTCTAGTCCTCTTACAATAGAAACTTCAAAAAGGGTGGTCTGATAAGTGTTGAAAACTTTCTTTCAAGATAGTAACAAACAGCGAGTTGTTAAACAATCATCAAAGTTTGAAAATTGAATATTTTATGACGCCGTAAAATTGAAAATTTTGTAAATTTTGTAGATTGTGTGATGATGAAACTGATCGCGAATTTTCAGTTTGGAATGAATTTAGACTTCGCACCTAGAGAAAAGAAAAAACTCAGCATTTGATATTTCTAGCAATAAAATTTCATTAATTGATTTCTGATAAGGTTGTGCTTTGTTCTATGCAACTGTAGCAGAATGTTTACGATAGAACCATTGAAAAAGTGGGATGATTTCTCTTCCCTGTTAAAGTGTGGTTATTATGAAAACTTTGTAGAACGTGTATTAGTCCTGGGGAACATTGTATGATTTTTAATAAAAATGCTGTTTCAGTCGTAATATATTCCCAATCGAAGAGCAACCCGAACCAGAACCATACTTCCGCTCAATCAGTGCCCGTGCCCGTCACAATTACGAAAAAAGAAGAGATGAAGAGGCCAGTATTCATGCAATGGAGCAAGTTGAGGTGCGTTGTCTCTTAAGAACCTTAGCGTCTTAACTCTAACGTTTGATAACGTCAATGTTGCAGATTCTTCACATGGAACGAGAATTTGCATTGTGCCGTAAATCGGATAACACTATCGGATGGATACCTTCTTCAGTTTTTGAGCTGTAAACTTTGTCACCATTTTTCTGATTATTTTTTGATTATTTTTTCTCTCTCGATTCACCATCAAAGTTCAATAAACAATCGTCATAACATTTTTCAACTTTATTTGCAAACTCGACATCAGTTGCAACGGGAGGGAAAAAATCGGGAAGGAAAAATATGGAGAAAACTACAAATGTTTTTTTTCACGGGTTGGGAGAAAATGACAAGCAAACTACGGACGGACGGTAATAACTTAGTTGGCAGGAGAACCTGTATGCAATAAATACAAAGCAGGAATGAGATCAGGAGAAATTTTGAGAAGAGAAGAAAGTTGAGAGATGAAGGAGAAGGTTATCCATCATTTGTCCCACAATCCGCCTAAAACGTGGATATTTGGGCAAGTTGATAATTAGATGATAGACTCTTCACCGTTGATCGTGAATAGGGTCGGTTCAGCTTTTGAGCAGTCGATGAACATTTGAGGAAGGGGAATGCTGAATACAAAAATATCAGGATAAGCGATCCTAGTGTCATATTTCTTACCGAGTTGGAGTTTTTGGGACGGCGGTGCTAGTGGAAGCTCCAGGTTGTTCATCTTCAATAACAACTGCAGTTTGCTGTGGTTTAGGTTGACGTGGAGATTGACGACGGGGTTTCCTCGCAGGATGACGACGAACTGGGGATGGTGCTCGAATACGAAGGGGGTTGATTGGAGAAGTTGGGACTGGAGAGTCGGAAATTTCTTCGGCGGAGAGGTACATCGTAGTTGTTTGGACTGATGTCCCAAAAAAAGGGCTCGGTGGGCTGTAGTAAGGAGGCGGTGAGAAGCTGGCAATGTTGTTATCCGACACAAAATTGGTCAAGTTGTAAGCTGGTGGGGCGTTGGAGTTACTGTAACTATCATGATTAGATGACTGATTTTTTTCAATAAATCATTACTCAGTAATTCTACGGTCCTCAATGTCGGCGCTTTCATCGTAGGTTGGTGGGTTAGTTGCCGGTGGTGGTTGGATAAGCACAGTGCTGTCCGGAAGAACAATTTGTGGTGGTGGCACCGGAAACGGTGGGATGAAGGTTGGTGGATCTGAAATACAACCCTTCATGACAGTCATTCGATCTTTCTCATCATTGTTATTTTTAATACCCTGCCATCCGTCTATTCTAATAAAACAAAATCTAATTAATCCACTTAGTTCACTTATTAAACCCGAGTAAACCCTAAGTAATTGCCAGAGTAACAGACGGGTGTCAGGCAGGTTTCGTGCAAGATGTCCATTGTTTTATTCGTCTTCCCTCGCAGCAAACACTTGTGCTTACTATAATGCCGGGAGAGTGATCATTATATAGCCAATGATGGGAGCAGATGTCCCTTATTCTGTCAAGGTCGGGATGAGCGCACTGTTTAGTCCGCGCGCGCGAAGATGGGCACCCATGCAAATAGTACGGTTTTCATGGGAACAGATGTCAACATAAAATGTTGCCACTTGGTGACCCCATAAACCAAGACCATGTGGTAAGAAATCGGTAGAATAAATAAGAAAGATGGGTAACCGGATTACAGTCTATCCAATACGGTGCTAATCATATTCCAAATAAACAATGTTTCCTCCAGTGTCTTTCTGATTTCTTAAATTGACTGGCGTTACTCGTATTCTGCTAGAGATTATTTAAATAAAAAACCACCAATCCCCTTTAACGTCCCCGCAGTTTCTGCATGCGCCACTCTCCAATAGCTCAACCCATTCAGACCCGCCGCGACTCGTCCCATGATCCAATCTAATATTCAGAATTTTGTATGTGACGTCAGCCGTTCTTACCGACAAACGAATGTCTTACAACAGGAGCTGTATGTGAAAGGCGCTTTACGCGGTTAGAGGAAAAGACAGATGTTCGAACGTGTGTATTGTGGCATAAAAGATGGAATTACTGTCTTTCAGTGTGCAATTTTACAATCACTCATCCGCCGGTTCTCGTTTCTTTACCCCGATTATCTTTCAAAGACGGCGTTTCCGCTTGGAAAAGCACAGAGAGAATGAAGAGGAACCCCTAATTAGCGAGCAGTTTCTTTTTCTTCTTTTTCCCGGATAGACAGTGCAAACAAAATAAAAAACTTTCTATCCTAATTTTATAAATCCCTACTTACAGGCAGGAAGAGGTGGTCGGTCTGTGAGTTGAAACAAATCATGTGGGTTTGAACGAACGGTGTTCAGAATCACTGCTGGTTGACGAGATGATTTCTTATCCGTGATGAAAAAAGTGAGCATCAGAATTCCTACTCCAGAGAGTAGGATTGCAGTGACTGAAACTTTAAACTCTGTTCTTCATTTGTTATTATTAATCCTTAGGTTACTTACTTGTTAAGGCAGCAACTGTAGCATCATGTCCTAGACAGACAACACTGAAGAGGGTACAGGTAAGAGCAGCCAGAATGACAATGATCAAAACGACAGTGCGGGTTGATGGTTGAGACAACGTCATGGTACTTCACTTCACTTAAAAGGAATGCATTGGTGGAGTGAGAGAAAAAGGTTCAAATGAAAGCTCGCAAAATGGAGAAAAGTGAGGGGACCTCTGAAGTGGGCGTGGCTTGGGACGTGGCAAAAGGAATGAGTGGTTGAGTGAATGAAAAGAGTGTGGGATGAGTAGAGAAGTCAGGAATGGGAGCCGGGAAACATCAACCAAAAAAAGAAATGAATGCGAGTGAAGAAAAGAAAAATGGAAAAAGCCTATAGAGATGGGCCATAAATCCTAGACGCTACGGTATCCACGGAGACAAGTCATCAGTCTTTCGAGATATGGAAAACGCGGAAATAAAAAAATGAGAACTAAGGGAAAGGAAATTGAATGTCAGAACCATCGCGAGGTTTCTGGATTGCAAAAGTCTCAACTGAAAACTGCTAAGCGGGACCAATGAATACCTAGTTTATAGAATTTTTGAAATCTATGTATTCACAAACATCCGAAAACATTCTTGGAAGCCTACTTACTCAAAGTTGCTAATTTTAGCACATCTCTCTTGCTTTTTGAAAACCACGGAGTTCTGTATGCAGCAAGTAACAAAAAGTCTGGAGACCTTTTTCTAATTGGAAAGATATTGGCCATATTTAAAAAAGTTGTATTTTTGCCCTGAAAAAGTATGTATTGGTACCTAATTTGAGTTAATTGTGCATCTCAACATGTGCGAAGTTCCTACTGAAGCTTATTGAATGCTTAGTTCATGATTTTTTTTCCGCCGACAAAGTTTTTTTAATAGGAGAGAATGTGGGACGAGATATGAACAAACATGTTATTGATAAAACTATATTGAAACAGTCAGGTGGGAAGCTTCTGAAGATGTTGTTTGATAAAATACATGAAATACCAGAAGATATTTTGTTCAGCAATGGCTATGCTTGATACATCATCTATGAAATTGAAACTAAACTACTGTGAGAGCATCATCGAAGCTGAGTTCTGCATCAAAATTATATAGTATCACAGTATAAGGTACCAGAAACCAGAATGCATCCTTGAGATCCTGCGAAGGAAGGAGGAGTCAAAGTGGTGCCGCGCGATGAGCAACTGGCCCATTCCCCTCCTGCGAAACCCGCGTCGTCTTATGACAGATGGTCTTGGTGGACATAAAGGATGTGATACCAAATTCTTGACACAAACAGTGTCATTGTCGTTTAAGGGAACCGGAGAGAGAAAGGAAAAAGAGGGAATAAGAACATGAATGTACACGCCTGCCTACAGATACAATCCATCATTCAATATGATGCACATCTGCCCCAGCCTCTGGTTCGCGTCGATGATGAATTTTGAAGCATCTTTTCTCAACGCGTAATGCGTCTTGGTTTTCAAAATCGCATTTGTTTCCGTACACATTCCAATAACAAGATGTCATTATCCCATCGTTCTGCCCATCCTCTGCCCCTGCGTAGAAAACGGATTCAGAGCAACGAAACCGATGAAGACATTACAGTGACTTGTGACGCCTACTGAATGAGAACTCCAAGCTCATTTACACGTGGTCTTCGTTGAGTCGAAATGTCGTTAAGTGAAGGATTACGAAACGGATAGAACCGCCTGCTTTTCTTTTTTCTCCATTTATTTTGTATTTTCTAGGCTCGTCGAAAATACTGACTGCTCCTTGATTGACGAGAACAGAAAATAAGAGGGAACGCAATGAAAAATGAGAAAAAGGGAGCTGCGGAGATTGGAATGCTCCGGAAATTGGGAAGCATGAATTGTATGAACCACGTCATTTCTCACTTTTGGAATAGGGGTCAAACAGAATGAACTGCCGTTTAGATAGATGAGATGCTGCCTCGGATTCATCGAAAAGAGTAAGAGTTTTGCAGAAAAAGCCTACGCATTTTTCGAGGGAAAAACTCAAAATGGGCTCCAATTACGAAGCATTTTAAGTACAGTATACTAAATCTCGGTCATTAAACTTGTCATAAAAAAGAGAATGTGCAGATTGCCTAATTCATAAAATTCGAATACTAAGATTACGTTATATTTTGAATACTTCAAGGATAAAGAATTTCAAGAAATTTAGACTAAACCAAAATGTTGTGTTTTGTTTAACAGTTCCAGAAAATTATAGAACTTACTATACAATTCCAATTGATTCCAGCTGAGTTCAAAATCAAAATGAAGCGAATAGAGAAATTCAGTATTATCAGATTTTCCATTCTTTCATTCTTTTTTGGAATTTCAGATCACCTTGGAAACCTGCGTGCTTCAATTTTTATGTTGTTCGTCAACATCCCAAAAAAAGAAAAAAATAATAAAATGAAGAATTCGGAAAATTTATTGTTTTGAAGATGAAAGACACTTGACTAGAATTGCTGAACACACATTAACAGGAACTCGGAGATTTTGACAGTTCTTGTAGCGAGACAAGAACAAAAATGGGAATTGAAAAGACTGGAAATGATTGAAATGATAAAATTAAACCTATAATGATGTCGTGTAAAAAAGTCGCGTTTATACAACAAAGCTCGATACTACCCTCAGAAAAACCGCACCAGGAGAACTAATAGCTAAAGTAAATTGATTGAGAAACTGGGAGAAAATCATTAAATGCATGTTCGTGATTTTACATGAAAGAAACTGTGAACGGAAAATAACAAAGAGAGGAGAAGGGCATGGATCGAAAGAGTCGGGATAAAAAACCATGGGGTCATCAGAGTTGTTTTGTAAAAATGCTTGAAGAATTGAACTGGGACGGGTCGATTACAAGATCACGGGATGATTCAGACTTTTCGGATAATGGCGTTCGTTCGCGAAGATCGGCAAATGATCGTTGGCTTCTGTAAGAAAATAGGTGACTCAATGTTCATCTCCAATGATAGTACCGTATAGAAAATGGTTGCGACTTGGATGACTGGAAGTCACTGGATGACATTAGATGGTGACGCGATGATGATAGGGGTAGGGCCATGACTGCAACAATTTCGGCTACTTTGCATCTGGCTGATGTTAGACGTGCTTTCAGACGGCCGATTTCAGTATGGAGGTGATCCTGAAATATGAATGAATATTGAGCAGATGTTTTCAGTTTTACATTCAGGGTGGTTATTCAATGAGAACTTGTTTTTTTTAATCAAAAACTGTTGACACTGGTCAATGAATTATCTCTATTTTAGGTTTACACTAATAAAACTTGGAAGAAACGATCATTCCTATACAAAAAAAACTCCACAAAACTGTAATATATAGGGGAAGGCGTTAACTATGTATGAAGCAAAGTTTTTTTTCGGTCGTTTCTGAAGTCGTGGCATACCACTAAACTTTCAACCTTTGGCTTGTTGACATGAACCCTGATCGAGCAGAAAACTGCCGTCCACATTTGCATGAACTGTTATTTTCAAAATACCGTAAAAATTGTATTTGAGTTGCCTCCCAATTGGAAGTGCCGCTCTAATAGTGGTGCCCTCCAGCGATTTACTCTTTTCTCTAAACTCATCATTAACTGACGCCGAACTGTTCTCTCACATTACTATTCCAGCATTTTTGTTGTTAAAAACGTAGTTTGCTATGAAAATACAGGATTTTCTCCGTTTTTTACGTTAAAGTTCGATGAACTTGGCATAAAAAACTTATGAAATCATGCAAATTCAAAAGATAGTTGGGTATCGAGGTCGGGCGAATTCGTCAATGAAAAATAGAGTTTTACCCTCTATTTGAATTGCCCTCTATTTGAGTTGCTTCCGACGGACTTTTTGAACAATAGAGTTGCATGCACCTCAAATACAGTTTTTACGGTAGTAGGGAAACTTACATGATTCATTATTGTTGGCAATGGATCTTCAATAGTGTTCTTCACAGATCCTCCAACGATAACGTTCAATTCGTTGATTTTCGGTTCCACTTTTACACATCGAGCGCATACATTCGAGGATATCCGATTTAGTGAACCATTTTTCTCCATGCCCATGGGTCGAGGTGATTTCGAATCGGAGTCGTTTGACCTAAATCATTCTTCATTTCACTTATTTTGAAACACTGCAACCAAATTCAATTACCTGTATCTATCAAAAAGAGAGTACAGTCGGGATGACGATTCTTCCGCATTCTGAATCTGAGATAGCTTCCTGGTCAGATTCAGTATCTGCCCTTCGTACATTTGTTTCTGAGCAGCTATAGAAGAATTGAGCATCTTAACTAGAACGAGTTAAACAAAAACAAGAAGTTTCTTGAAACTACCTTTATTTGCACCTCGTAGTCATTTACATGTGGTAATTCATCAAATGCGGTTGTGGACTTCTTTGTTCGGTCCGTATTCTGTAAGTGGAAATCATCAGTGCAAAATCATTGATATTGGCATTGAAGAGAATCTCGTCTAATCAGAAAACCCAAAACAATGGAACTCAACGCAAAACAAAATGAATGAGAAAAAAAGCGAAAATTTGAAGATAGAACTATTCTGCAAATGGGGGTGCGGATTGGAAAGCAAGGTTAACTAGATTCACTGTACGATTCTCAAACAATGACAACAAGCGGACCAACAATTCTACTTTTTCGACTTGCCTCAACCTACTTTTCGAGTAATGACTGAAGATGAAACCGTAATTTATTGTTGACACCATTCAGAATTAAAACTTACTTTTGCACGGTTGATGAGTAACCGATCACTCGACATGTTCTGTTCATTGTCATTCAATGATGTGAGCATCCCTCGATTCCGTGGTGATAATCTAAGGTTAAAGACATTATTCCTTTTCATATACGCTTTCAGAACTCACAATGACTTCCTACTGTTTTCACTAAATGCTGTTAAATTTCCGTCTTCGTTTATTCCTGAAAACATGCATTCTTATTGGACACGTCACGTTAAAAACTAACTATTTGAACCCGATTGTATGTTATGAATATTCTCATATCTGCGCATTCGTTCCCGTTTTTTATGTAACCGTTTCCTCCTTCGCCGGTAGAATATTGATTCAGGCTCGCTATCCATTTCAGATAATGTGTCTCCTTTCTGCACTCGACGTTTTCGAATCAGAAGCAGCTGAAAATAACAATTTGTGTTTCTCAACATCACGGGAAAATCGATACCTGACTGCGAAATGGTGGAGTCCATTGAATATACGATTCAGAGGAGAGATCGCATTTTGAATTTTTGGAAATATCGCGTAGCTTCTCTCGTAACCTCTGAAATTTTATTAGTCATTCAATATTTTATGCAAAAATACTAACCTTGTTATGTGCAACCATCAACTCCACTTTCTGTTTCCAAGCCATTATCTTCGCATTATCCTCTGACACTCTAAACTGTTGTTTCTTCCTTAATTCTGCTCGAAGCTCCCTATTTTCTTGTTCTAGAACATTAACTGCCTCTGTCTGGTCTTCCAATTCTGTTGTTATCCGCTTGTTATGTCTTTCTACCAGCTGCAGCTTGTTTTTGAGCGATGTTTCATTATGTCGAACTAATGAAAGATCTTTCTCAATCTGAAACGAATAATATTCATAATTAATCTTTTTATAAATGCCACTTACGGCCTCGATTTCCTTTTGCATCTCCTGCCTCTCCATCCGAAACTTTTCCTCCATTGCCGCAATTCTGCCTCGACATCTTTCTTCCATCTCTCTGTGGATAACATAAAATTGATAAGAGATCTTTAATTAAAAAACGGCAAACAAGAATTGAAACTCACTTCAATCGGTTATTATAACTCGCTTCAATGCTTTGCTGGTTTTGATCTAATTCTTCAATGAGCATTGTTCGTCGTTGATTGGCAATATGTATTTGTTTTTGCATGTGCTCGCATCGCATTTCAAACTCTCTAACTGTACATCTGAAAAACAGAAAATGTTGATAACGACCTGTCGCCAGACTACTCCATCAAAACATACCTATAATTCTCGAGTAAAGATTTCATGCAGAAAAATGCAGCTCTAGCGGAAACTGATGAGTTATTGAGCAAATGGGATAGAGTGGTCTCAAGGTAGTTGCCGAGCCCCACAAGACTAATCATTGCAGAAGTTGGTTGACCGAATTCCTGAAAACAATAGAATCAGAAAAGCATGAAATCAAGTGTAGTACCTTCAACAATGAGATCGCTTCTTCGAGCTTCAATCCGGAAGTTGTTAAATATTCAATGACGGCCGAATGATCTGCCTCCCTGAAAATGTATTAATTATTCATCTTATTCTTCTTTTTCTTTGGAGTTTTTCTGCTTGGTATCTTCTCGAATTGAAAATTATACTCACCCAGAGTTATTTACATCAAGAGTCTCAAACAAGTTGATGCTTGATATCCGATAGGAATCCGCAATAAAGTGAATCTGAAAACGAATCTGTAAAATGAACGTTTCAATACTATTCTCACTTCTTCGGACATTTTTTGTCGAGCTCTGTACTGTGACACAAAATCATTTAATGATACTTTTCCAGATATTGCAATTTTGTCGAATATCCCATTAACATCTCCAAGGGAAAGAAGATCCAACTCGGAAGTTGACTCGCATATTGTGTGGACGTCATAACGTGTCAATCTGCAGAAAGAAAAAAATAATATAGATCGCTCATCAATCTAATGGCAAAACAATTACGTACCGTTGCGTGTCTTTAATGCCAAGCGAAGAACTGGATTTGTATGCAGCGATCAGCAGTTCGTCTTGGTTTCCGGAAGCCAAATCGATGATTTCCGGTAGGAATAATAGAAATCGGTCTTTAAATTGCTGAAAGTATACTCTTATTAGTTGATGAAAATAAAAAAGTGAGAAACTTACGTTAAAATTGATGGAATGGTCATTGCAAAGAACTCTGTCGATGATACTACCAGCGAAAATAGATAAATTTAGTTTTTCACAGAGTATCAACAGTCCGTCTTTATCCAGTAATCCATTTCGATCAGAATTACATGAGTTGAATAACTGAAAAAATGAAAATTTTAATTTTTAGCAAAGATGATGTCTTCGTCAGCCGATTTATCTTGTATGGTTTTGAAAAATACGGGGGAAAACTGGAATATGAAAGAACTCACTCGTTTTAATTCTTTAACGTGTACGTTTTCATCGCTCAAACCTTCATCTTGTTGAGCCATTGACTGCATTCAAATCATTTCGAGAGAAATCCTGTAAATAAACACTTTGTCAATCAAAAATTATCGACCATCCTCCACCCCCGCAAATAAATGACACGATATTGAAAAAAATTTGCATATATGAAGAGGAGGTGAAATATTTGAAAAAAAACGAAAGAAAGGAATAGAACTAATTTCGAAATAACTGATGGAAAGAGAACATAAATGGTGGGAGGCGTAGAAGTGGGGGTGGGCCATAAAAAATAAAAATGACAAGAAAAGGCAAAAGAAAAATGCAGCAAGTTATGCCAAATAGCGAATCAGAATATATGGTCCCAAGAGATTAAGTCGGAATTTGATGAACGTACAAGACGCAAAGAAAGATGCATAAATAGAGAATGAAAAACAGTATGAAAAAACGAAGAGAGTGCTAGACACAACAAGAAAACCCTTCCGTACACCACTAGACAAGTGCTAGTGTTGGCCGAGAGTCTTTTGTGAGCGGCCCGACGGCCGCAAGTAGTCAAAACGGGGAAGACCGCGATGAGCTGTAAAAGGATCACCTATCGTTGACTTCTTTTTTGTTCTTCAAACGTAAACATTGAAGTAGCAAATAACTTTTTTATTCAGTTTTCAACGAGAAATAACTGGTTGGTTTACTAAGTTTTGCGTCGTCCAAATCCTGACGTTTTGTACGACCATAAAACAAGCTGCGGAGGAAATGCCGGGTTTTGGTGTGGCGTCTGAGGTGGGCCGAACAAAATGACAGCTTCGTGAGGGGTCCTATGTGTAATTACTGCTACCAGCACCACACGACTCACATGGACTGCGCCTTTGAATTATTCAGTTCGAGGTCAATAGACGTGGGAGACATGCTACTTGTTTCTTCTGGAGTATGAGAAAACCAAACCTCATATAAGTCCATTGGTTGAAAAAAGTGGAAGAGGGCTGGCTTTGAAAGGGTTCTCAAGTAAGGTCGTTTACGAGAACCTCAGAATTCTATAATTTTTTGAGGAAATGGTTTGAAGATTTTAACTAAGTCTATGAAACAGTACTATTGAGAAAACTAAGCAAAGGGCAGGTTTTGAGACTCAGTTACCGAAAAAAAATCATTGACAATGACTGACACCAAAATTTAGAGTATTGTAAGGGTTTGACATAAAATGTGTTTAAAATTCAATCTATGAATTATTGAGACAAATGAGACATTGAGACAAATGAGACATTGAGAAACCTATTGAGGCAAAACTTTAAAAAATAACAAAGTATCGAATTCAAAAATCTGAGCGAATCAGAACCTTGTCCTATTCTGTACCAGTGAATCACTAAACTAGGTATTTGTCAAGTTCTCTGTTTCCCAAACTGAACAAAATTCAAAATAAGGTAGACCGACGAAGACGATGACGTTAAAAAATGAAAATTCCAAGAAAAGTAAAAGGTGGACAAGTTTTTTATTGTCATCTGCCCGTGAAAAATCACTAGCGATGTCTATCAAGCGAATGCGAGGAGGCAATCGGACAGTGGGGGTAGAGAGGAAGAAGTGCTATTTTGAACCTGCCGAAACGTTGAAAAAAAGTGAGAACTAGTTTTCGCGCGGTCGTTGACTGACAAATTTGCTCGACATTGGGACAAGGAAAAAACAGAATGAGAATGACATAACGAACATACGAACGTTTTGGAATGACAGAAGGAAAGATCACTTTGGGAATTGATGGGGATCAGTGTAATACATAAAATCTAGTGGACATTCAACGAGCATCATTCTTTACACATCGATTGCGCGCAAGCGTGTGTGTGTGTATTTGAGCGATCGGCCGTTCAAAGCGATTTGTATCAAGTTGAAATAAAAATTTTGATGCTCATGTTTCACATACACAACGTTGACCGACCAGCTGGATGCCTCGGGGCCATGCGATTAGTTACAACCGACGGCTGTAAAACTATTGAATGAGAGTATATTGGAGACGGAGGGGATGAGTCAATCGAAAGAAGAATGAAGAAACAGAAAGAAGATTTATTAGTTCTATGAGGCTTTTTTTGAAGAAACATCTGTCGTGAGAAATGAACTTCACAACACAGATATCGATAGGAAAGGCAACAAAGATAAGACTAAGAACATCTGCAGCTATTCTTAATAATGAAACCAGGAATATGTTGCAACATTGAAATGAGAAGGTTGTAAAGAAAGAGGATACAACATGGCTGGCAAGTAGATCTTATCTATGAATTCATTGAAGGGGAAACTTTTTTGGTGGAAACTATGAGAACAAATTTTCCGACTTTCAGAATGTGTAAACTTAAGACAGCATCACAGTGAGTTCAAATAAGTAGTGCTTTTATAGAGATTATTGACCAAAACACACTTGATAAAATGAGTGTGGTTAACTGATTCGTGTTATCTCTAGATGATCTGACATTGACAAAGTACAGAAAGCTGAGAGGCAATACATGTGTGGAGATTTACAATGCTAATGCGCTTATCGATGTACTAGTTGTTCTTATCATAGTTGACATGAAACAATTGAAGAGACTATGGTACTACAGTTTTTGTAAACTCGAAAAAAACTATATGAGCAGGCCTTTTGTTGATCAGAATTTAAAAGCAGAAAAAATATTGTCTCGTATAAATCTAGCAAAGTGTGTTTTAATTGGTTCAATAAGACACATATTTAAATTTCGGTCGAATGTACAATGTGAAAAATAGGCAATGCTCCCTGGAGCACTTGTCATGTATAGTGCGGAGCATTAGTCATAGAGCAGTACACTACATTGAATAGTTTTCTACATTTTCAAATGTACGAATGTTTTCAAAAACGAGGTGCCAAGAAAGGAGAAGAAAAAGAAAAAGATGTATGGGTTTCAACAAAGATGAAACACGAAAAATCAGTGTGCCGAACACAAGAGGTGGGAAAGGAAGAACTCGAAGAAAAAAGCTATAAGAAAAACATGGCGAAGGAGCACACACCATTGGCAGTCTTCGGTTATTGCGTGCTCATAGGCACAAAAGAAGAAAAAAGGAGAAAAATAGTGAGTAACCGGAGTATTCTCTCTGTCAAATGTGGAAAAGAAGAACAGAACGTTTGTTTGACTCGGTACAAAAGATCTTCCCGACAGTCGGCACATTGTGAGCCTTTTCTCTTGCACTTACTCTCATGTAAACACGCACGGAAGGGAGGTGACCATCACAACGAGTGACTACCCACTTTAATCACTAACAGGGCAAACATTTCATTGTATTGATGAAAAAGGTGAAGGAACAGAGGAAATGAAAAAGAAAGTTTAAGAAGGTGAAGAAAAGCCAAAGATAAAATGCGAGGTGCAAGTTTTCGATTTGAGGAATCAGATTATGATTACATCCGTGTTAGTTTCCAAAGTATCCGACAAAATTTAGTTATCTCTAATTTCCGGTTGCTGAATCAGGAAACTGAAAAATTACTTGGCAAAGTGTAAAAGATCGAAAATCAACTTTTTATTCAAATATTTTTTAAATGTAACACTCAAAAAAAACATATACGAATAACAGAAATATCTGAAATCTCTTCTCAAACCTCAAAGAAATATTCAAATTATTATTTTTTCAACACTGCTGTTGCATTGTGTTGAGTTCAATATATCAAACAAACATGGAAAACCCATATTTGCTTATAACCGAAACATTGGCGGAACGAATTCACAGAAAGACCATCGCTACAAAAAACACTGACGGCGTCCCGAATAAGTAACCGAACTTTTTATGGTGAATTGAAAACGAAAGAGGCGCAAAAGTTTTGTCACTTTGCAATGCATGAAAGAGGTCGACGACTGAGGTTAGGACTTCTCCCGAATATGAATATGAATTAGTCAAGGACGTATGACACACAGAATAGGCATTGGAAAAGACAGTTCGTGATTGAAATGGTAATAAGTAAAAGAAAACAAGTAACATAAGTAACTTTGTTTGTTTTTAGGTAATGAGGAAATGTGTTGGTCTTTGTTGAGAGAGTTTCAGGAGTATTCGGTTGGTGTTACATTAGATAGGTGTGTAGTATGAAAAACAAAATGTTGATCAGCAATCAACTTTCTGTTATACTGTCGTATATACTCACAATCGAAGGAAATTTTCTAAGGTTTCATTATTCAAAATTTCGAATTTATGTTTCGGTTAAATGCCTTCAAAATTTAAACCGTCAACAATTTACTTTTTACTATTCATAAATCTGGGACATGGTGTCACAAAAACTTCAAAAAACCGAAACTTCAACTTAAATCTTACATCATTGTGAAAATAACACACAGTAATTTTAAAGAAATATTCTTACAGTGGAAAAAATCCTCAATATTATATTTTACCGTTGTCGCTCAGGAAATCTTCCTTGGATGTCTTTGTCAAATATTTTTCGATATAATCAGTGTACATTCCACAAAATTGCAAAAATTTGTTTTCAAGATTTCCGGTTCTCATCCAACATTTCTATTTGTTTCCGCCGAAATTACTCCGATTCTGAGTATCACTTACTCCCTTTTCATTGTTTGGATACTTTAGAGTGCAGACCTACAGATTTGCACAAATTATGCGCAAAGAGATTACTGACGCACAGGTATATTACCGCGCGGCAAAAGGAGGGAACGCGCGAACACCGACAGTGCACACGGCGCACCACATCTTCCGGTCATTTATACTCATTTTTTCTTCTTTTCTTGTTTTTTCTTTCTTGCCTCTTTTTCTTTTTGTTTTGGCGGAACATCTCCTTCCAGTTTCAATCCATTTTTCCGCTGCAATTTTAAATCCGAACTGAAAAAGTCTGCAACGGTTTCCTCGGCGCTCAAAGGCTATTTCATTTCTTTTTTCCGATTGCCATTGTCGGGAAGAGTGAAGAAGAGAGCGATGCAGTTTTCCTCTTTGGTTTTTTTCTTCCACTCTATCTCTCCAAATTTCTCTCCTCTTTTTGACGATTTCCCAAGCTTTTCCAAACAATACAAGCAAATAAAGTAGCACTGAACTGATTTGCCCCTCTCTAGTCTTAACCGCAGAAATACACTCTCTTAAAAAAACTTTTTTCGCTTCTCTTGCATCACAACTCGCACGTGGCGGAAGGAGGAAAGAAAACATCTACAAACTATTTCTCTCCGTCATCTTCAGTCATCATCGCACGTGGGCCCCGCCACCTTACCTCATGTGTAACTCATTTTGACTTCCTGACAGGATGACTACTTGCACAAAGTGTTTTGAAAGATCTTCGGATAGCAGTAAGAAAAGGGCAAGACCCTTTTTTCCTGATTTGAAATTCTCATGTTGAGCGCAGTTAATTGAATTTTCGCATCTAAAGACCTTTTTTGTTTTTTCGCTAACTCGCCTTCATTTCATTCGATGAAAACACCTTTTTTTCTTATTCGATTCTTCTCGGCAAGGAGATAACACACCGATGTCAGCGTTAGTTTTATGCCATTTGATTTCTGCACTCTTTTTCTATTTCTTGTGGAGAAAAGATAGAAAGATAGACTTTCCCATATAATCGACGAGCACAATGGTTTGCTGTTGGCATACAGAAAATGTATAGATAGTCTCCACAATTCATTCCTCTCCACGTGCTATCTCTTATTTTTAGTTTTTCGTTTCACTTGAAGTGCAGGAAACACTCTTATCATATTACATCATTCACACACAGCCTAGTGAACACGCCATCGACAACTATGTCTTCATCCTTATCACCACTAACTTTCTTTTTTTCTCTTTCTCTATTTGGTTTCTCAGAAATCAACTAATCTTTCTTCTTTTTCAGTAGAATGTCGGAACTCGTCAAGAATCTCGTTCTCCGACCGGATATCTCCAAGCCAAAATGGGATCAGTCGACGTTCGAGGGAAGAGCCAAGGTAAGACACTTGATCTTTTGATTTTCGAGACTAAATTTGATTTTTCAGCATTTCTTCGCCATCACCAATCCGCTCAACCTTTTCTACGGTGGAAACCAATTGGATGATTTCAAGAAGATTGTCGAGGATTACAGGTATGCTTTATTTTTATGGCCACGGATTACCAGACAACATTGACTTCTGGTTATTTGCGATTTCGCTGTTCACGGCAAAATTTTAGCCTTACTCATGAAATGGTTAAACGTAGGGCACTCAAAAAAATTTTCTAAAAGAAATAATGACTTTCTCGTTTTTCAGAAAAGGTTCCGTCCCCAATGATCTCACTCTCAGCCAACTCTGGAAGGCTAAGCACGTCGTTGACTCTGCATTCCATCCATCGACCGGAGAAAAGATGTTCATGGTCGGCAGAATGTCTGCGCAAGTTCCAATGAATATGGCTATCACCGGAGGAATGCTCACCTTCTACAAATCTCCAATGGCCGTCATCTTCTGGCAGTGGTTAAATCAGTCGTTCAACGCAGTCGTCAACTACACAAACCGTTCCGGAGATGGTGGATCAGTCAGCCAATTGCTTGTCTCGTACTGTGCAGCCACCGGAGGAGCTCTCACTGCTGCTCTTGGATTGAACTCGATGGTCAAGGTGAGAAGATAAATATCACTTGATATCAACAGGTGTCCGTCTATCCGTTCGTCTGTGGATGATTAGAGTGGAAAGAAATTGAACGGTGACATCATGATTTTTTAGAAAGCACCACCACTTGTCGGACGTCTTGTGCCATTTGTCGCTGTCTGTGTGGCCAATGCTATCAACATTCCAATGATGAGAAGAGGGTAAGTTTTGATAGCATAAACGGATAACATAAAATGGAACCCACCTTTGGTGACATGTCAGTTTCGATGAAACGCTATAAACTGGAGTTTGGAAAAGTTTCGGGTTAAATAACCAATGAAGAACTAAACTTACGGAGTCCAAGAAGGCAACCTATGAAATCACCAATCTAGTTCACTCAAAAATTGGTTTTCATAAAGCTGACTTGCTATCCAAACTGAATCTATTCCATTTCCATATGATTGTTTTCAGAGAGCTCACCGACGGAATCGACATACTCGACGAAAATGGACAAGTGATTGGACAATCACCAGGAGTCGCCAAATCGGCTATCAGCCAAGTCGTTGTCTCTCGAGTCTTCATGGCAACCCCCACATTTGGTAAGCAAACCGCGAAACTTCGTAATATTTCTCGATTGCAATTTTGAATCTTCTTTCAGCTTTCATTCCAATTGTTGTGAATGCCCTTGAGAAGAGACCATACTTCAAGGCTAACCCCAAGATGTTCCTTCCACTTCAGACCATCCTTTGTGGTCTTGTTCTCTCCGTTTCGACACCTGTCGGATGTGCTTTGTTCCCACAACTCACGCCCGTCACTTTCGACCAAATCGAGCCAGAGCTTGCACAGAAACTCAAGAACTTGCCGAATCCGCCAAAACAACTCTATTGCAACAAGGGATTGTAAATATCGAGAAACTTTTATTGTCTGCTGAACTTTTATACCTAAATTTGCATTTATCTCCGGTTTTCTCAATTTTTTTGTACGTGTGTGTTTATAATGTTTTTTGCAAAGAATGAATGGATTAAAATAGAAAAAGAACAAAAAGTAAAATTTATTTTTTGTGAAACCGAAACAAAACATACGGCAGGAAAACCAGATTTCATTATCCAAATGGATTTCATCCTACGCCATTCATTCGTTTCCTATTTTTTCCATCTTTTTTGAAAAAGCGAGAGCACATAGAGCAAGAACTAGTAGTATACACACGAATTACAGCTAATTGAAAACGTTGAATTGTTTTGAGTGCGCCTCTTTGAAAATAATGATGGAGCTCTCATGTTCAATGGCGGGAATGATATTTTTCTTTCATGATTTCATAGAGCAGAAACACAACAACTGACACCAAAACATTAAAATATTATGTCACTCTCCGAGACAAACGTTCATTTAAATACAGACAAATAATTAAGAGAAATGCGGAAATTAAAATGCAATCGCTGAAATTCATCTCGGGATCAGTCGTTGTCTAGAAGTCATTATCATCTCTGTCTTTGGTGTAGATAGTGTCGAAAGTGACTTGCATCTGAAAATTGAGATTTTGAACTTGGTGTTTAACATTTATTTCTCTTACGCGAACGATTTGTTCGTGTTGGATGCCAATCGCACGGCAAGTGTCGTCATCGAAGACTTCCTTGTCGTCATAGAACATGCTGAAAGGAAGCATTGTAATCATTAATTTCTTCGCTATAAAAAGCAACTTACTCGATCTCATGCGGGAAGATATTGTATTTGGCAGCGTACTTCTCACGAAGTTTGATCAGCGGAGCGTTGTAATGGATGGAGTGGATGGAAGCACGGACGACTTTCTGTAAAATGACTGTTTTAGTTCCCGGAGAATCTTCCTCCCTGATATTCTTACTCCAGTATGGTCGGTCTCGTAGGCGTAAAGACGGATGTGGTTGTCCACAATTGGGAAGCACGCTCCTGGCTTGTTGTAGATCACTGGGACTCTCATTCCTGGAAATCAAGAAGAAGTTGTGATAGAAAACAGAAAGAAGAGCTTGCAACTTGGGAAACACTCAACAGAGCTCATCAAATAGAATTAAGGGGAAATGAAATGAGTCAAGCAACCGATTCTTTTTGGTGCGCTCTTTTGAAACATAGAGTTCGGTGAAAGGAAAAAATCGGTGCAGAGCACTAACAGACATTGTTGCTTTCAATGTGGCCCTTCCCAAATGCCCGGCTGTCTGTCTTCTCTCCATTCACCACATAATCTAATGAATGGTGGACTGGGCTGGGCGCGAATGTGGCCAAAAAAGGGTTGCCTCGTCTGCGCTTCTAGAACACGCCGTTCTTTTTTATTTTTATTTCGTGGAGAAAAAGAACCAGGGGGCCGCCCACTGCCTATTGCCGCCAGGGTACCACGAGAGCACGGAATCAATAAAGAACAACGGAGCGGCGACTCCGTTTCTCTGTCTATACTGGGACAGCCAAAAAGTGTTGAGAAAGGAGCAAACGAAAAATATCCGTGGGCCATTTTTAGAAAAAGGAATGAAATGGCAAAAATTTGGAGAGAAAGTGGTATGGAAACAACAAAACAAAAAGCAGGAAGAAGCACAAGAAACCTATTATTACCTGAATTTTGAAAGGGTAATAAAAATAAAATATGAGCGTTTTTCAGAGAGAAAAATGAAGAGATTGGGTCCTATTTGCAGGAAAAAGGGATAGGAAGGCGCAGGCAGAAAGGTTTCTCGCAAACTAAAATGCATCGATCGGTGACAAAAAAAATCGCTCAATATTATCAAACCAGATATTCGTCATCGGTTAGATGCCGAGAATTTTCTATACCAATGGTCGGGCATGGTCTCGCACAGAAGAGCTGCATTGTGAAGATTTACAATTTATTCCAGTGTAAATTGACACGAAATATAAACAATGAGTCATCGATAATTTATTGAGAACCTATATGAGTAGAACTTATTGATAGCCGTGACAAAGCCAACTATAACATCATTATGTTATTCTATAGGTTATATTAGATGTCTCGAGACTGGTGTAACTGGAAAAAAGAAAGATTTCTTTGTTCTGAACGGAAATTACATGCGCCGGTCCTGTGATGTAAACTAATTGGTTTTTATGTTTTTCTCATCACTGCAGAGTTTCATCAGTGACAACATTTTTGATGAATGTTGAAAATTTTTAAAGTTCCTGAATTGACACGGATTCGGTGATTCTTGATTTGTGTGAAAATGAGCGTTGGGATTTTGATGTTAAAAAGACAACAGCTGTGAAACAAGCGTTTTATCATAAGAATGAAATTTGAAGATGATAGCTACGGTTGTTACACTGGCATGTCGGCAATGTCAAGAAATCTAGCGTCAATTATGTGAACAGTGAAACAACACATAAATAACAGCGGTTTGACTGGAAAGGGCAACATTTTATATTTCAAAAGCACCACACAATAGAATATCATTTTGAGCAGTATTGCGTGCTCACAAATCCCAAAAAGGTAGGTCTCTTTCTCTACTGCAATTATTATTGTCTTCAAACACTGTTTGAAAAGAGAAGTAAATAGTCGCAAGCTTTTTTCTGTCTAAAATCATATTTTGTCTGGAATCTCTATGAAGAGAAATAAAATAAACTGTGGCTTAAAGGCTTATACCCGCTGGTAATTGAATTGTTCTTTCTCTTTTTTTCAATGTATAACTATGTTTTTCTTTCATTTCTTCCCTTAAATTTGTTTCTGGATCCTTCGAATATTTCTCACATTTTTCTTTCTTCCGATTTCTTAATTCGTAGCTTTCTGACATTTGTCCTCCAACCAACAAGTTGAGATTAGAATCTGAAGCTGCATGTCTGAAAGAGAATTGAATTGTTTATTACAAACGAGAGAAAGGAGAATCAATACTCTTGTATAATTACACATAGACTTTCCCCCTCGTAAAACCGACTAAGATGACACGAACTGTGCAAACGCGCTCTATTGTGGTGTAGTGCAATGTCTCTTTCTCTTCAAATTACTCGCTATTTCTCATGTTCATTCATTGAGCTACCATTTATTTTTGTTCGTCGTCTTTTATCATATTTCAATAATGAAAATGCATGTTCTCAGCGTGTCAATCATTGACATTGACATTTGCTTCAATAGATTTCCTCTCTCCGCTTTTCAAAAGTTTTTAGGCATTTAGTTCGTGGAACTTTTCGTTTTTTTTCTTTTTTGCATTGAAAAATAGTTTACTTGCTCCGATTCTTCATCAAATTATTTTTTACAGAATGTCATAGCTATGATGAGTAGATGGATCCGCTTTCTCCTATTGTTTCACTTAGGAGGTTATTCCCTCGACGCTGCTCATATACAAGGTATTTACTTTGAGCTCAGCCCCAACTAATTATTGATTTTCAGGAACATGGAATCCATCGGAACAGAAAGTTTTGGTGCTAACGAAATTTGGGTATCAGCTGACAGATTTGAAAAATGAAAAGGATTCACGCGGATTTCTGTACGGACATTTCTTGCCTCAGGCGACGTTCAATTATTCCAGTGAGTTGTAGTTTACAATTTGCGTTTTATAGTCACTGTAACTAAAAAGTTTTTCAGATCCTGTGCTTCTCGCGATTGTCTCTTCTGAAAATATCAACATTTTTCGGAAAACTTCGGGAGATTATGAGATGTCGTGTGGATCGATGTTAAGGGTAAGTTTTTGAATTGAATGAAGCTGTGAGAGACATCGAAGAATTGCATTTACAGAATCTAACAACAAAAGGATTCGAACCAAGATGTTATCCGAATGGCACAAGTGACGTCTTCCGGTGGATTCCGTGTCCAGACGGTCATTTATGCAAAGGAGAAGATAATGCTGCAAATGTGATTCCTGGTTTTCAAATGACAATGCAAATCGAGGAAAAAATCAATCCAGAACATTGGTGAGTTTTTGAATATTATCAAAAAACTGATTTTGCTGCTGTCAGCAGCAACGGTCAGCGATGTATCTGTAATGATGTAATCCTTGTTCTCAATTTACAATTAGAAAAATGTTGTTTATTTCAGGTTCGTACTCCTAATCGCTTGTAATTTGGATGCAAACTGTGAATGGAAAGACTCTTCCCCAAACATTCCAATAAACTATGACATCTGGTTAACTAATGGAAGGCCCAACAGCGCTGCGGTCAGCTTCTTCACTTTCAATTTTTCATTTGATGAACAGGTAAGATTTTATATAAAATTCAATTTCTCATGTTCAATCTTCAGAACACAGTTCAATTATTCCTGCTGACAGTGGTAGCATATGCAATTCTTTCTATCATACAATCCGGAGCAAACTTCAAGAACCGTCAAATTCCTCCTAGAAGCATGTAAGTTCAAGAAACACCGGAATAAACGTTCACTAACGATTATTTTTTCAGATTACTTTCCCGAATAGTGAACATGAAGTTGATTGGATTCAGTTTGCAATGTTTCAATGTTCTTCTGTTTGCTTACGATGGACAAGGATTCTTTATCGCACGAATTGCTGGAGAAGTATTGAGGTGAGACATAATCTATTCTTAACAAAAACTCATGAGATTCATTTCAGAAATACGTCAGTTCAAGTTCATTGCTTACTGTTAATCCTGCTAGCGAAGGGATGGGACATTTCATATCCAGGAACGGAATATCCAAGAAAATGCATAATTTTGTGGGGAATTTTGGCTGGATTGGATACGATGCTATTTTTCTACAACTGTGTAAGTAATGGTTTCCTTTCTCGGGCGCTCTTATTGTGGAGAAATTCATATAAAGTGACAATTTGAAAATGAATTCACAAAAAATCTTACAGACATTCGTCTACGACGTCCTCCACGATGTGGATATCTATTCAGCCTGGCCTGGGCATGGTATGATCTTGATCCGAATCATCTACGCAATCTGGTTCCTGATCGAAATCCGAAAACTGATTGACAGTGAACAAAATCGTCATAAAGCGGAGTTTCTAGCACATTTTGGAGCTGGATTCTTGGTTTGGTTCGTATCTCTGCCAATGATTGGAATAGTGGCATCATTTGTATCACAGTTGTGGAGGTTTTCATTGATTCTTGGTAAGTTTTCGGTAAAAAGATTATTATAAAAAACTAATTTTGATTCCAGCATTGACGACCTTCTCAAACTTCGTGGCACTCTCCTGTCTGGTACATCAGTTTTGGCCAAAGTCTTCATATCGGAAGTTTTTCGCGGATTACACAAAGTAAGTTGACAGAAATTGCTAAAAATATCGATTGGAAAAGCCTTAACCGGACTATTAACATTCCAAGCATAATTATTGTCTGAAGTGATCCGTGGCTACTCTAACCGGCTCGTTATTTACTTGAAAACTCAATTCGAAATTTACCATAATAGCAAAAAGTGAACTTTTGACGATCCTATGATTAAAATTACATTTCAGTGGTCATCGAAGACTCGGAAGAGACGACTCTCACGACTACACTGACTACGACAACTATCTTTTCTACGAAGAAGATTCTGATTCTGAAAATGATTTTCCGGATTGTGAAGAAGTCATTCGTACCCAGATCTAGCACCACCAAACCCTGACATAATTCAAACTAAATCACTTCCCAACATAGGGTTCACTTTTTTCTGTTCACTTTTCTTGTATATTTTGCTTCCCTGTCAGCCATGTATCATTTTCTGGTAACATATCTTTCCACTCGTGAACTTCTCTGAGAATGACCAAAATGTGGTTCTGATAGTTCGACTATCAAAATTATTGTGCTTCGCTTTTTTCCGATGATAGAATAATTGTACTAGTTCTATGTATCTTTTAATACTTTTATGTTTTCTAACCTGTGCTCAACGGGATCAAATCAAAACAAACACGCATGCCATTTCCATTGTTTGATAAATGTTTTTACGATATATTTTGAGATACTGTTCTCCGAATAATGATCAAACTGAAATAATATTTCTTGAACTTTCACAACGATTCGGTGCAGATCAAATAACAATAGCTTCGACCAAACACCGCACGTATTGTGTGATCAACAATCACTATCTGCAAAACTATTGATGTTGATAACAATGAAGCATCGAGAATATCTATTCAGAATGGTTTCAATATGCTAATCGGTGATCACAATGAATTTGCGTTTTTGTTTAATTTTAAGGAAAATTCAAAAATGTTTTTGAGGGATCGTTAACGATAGTTATGTAAAAATGTAACTACTACAGACGCTGAAACTTTGATATCACAGTGATGAGACCAACTTCTCCATAAGAGAAACAAACGAAGGAAACACTAAAATGAACAATGTCAAACCTTCTTGATTCGATTCATATTTGATATCCACTGCATAGAATTTGAACATTTTGCGGATCATTATGACATTTCCCCTTCTCGGAACAATATGTATTTTGTCGGTAATCATAGGTACACACACTGTATGCACCTGTAGCAGATGTTTCAATACGAGCTCAGTGACCAGGTATAATTGACACTGGCATAGCTGACCATACAGACCGTCGAGGCGGCAACCTATTTACTTGGTGCGCCCAATTCGAACATCTGGCTCTGCACAGTCCGTCCCTCGAGCAGCTTAGCGGTAATTGACATGACACAAATTCAGGTTGCCTTTCTTTCCGATTTCGTCTACAGTGAATTGAAGAGTAATGTCTGACGACACTCTATCCATCATCCTTATTTTTTTTCTTTGATTTTCTTGCCATCATCATCCAACCGTACACATATAATTCGTTTCAAAAAGCGTGTATCGTGTACTTTTGTAAACATTTTCACGTAATTACACGTTTGGAACAAGATGTACAGGTATACGCCCTGAAACGAAACACGGATCGCCTTCATCAGAATTTTCCAGAAAGCAAAATGTCTCACCGGAGTTTTCGCTTCATTGAGTTTGTTTCCCTTCTCTCTGTTTTCTGTTTCCATGTTTCCATTAGGCTTCTGTCCATGGCATACAGGTGACTTTTAGGCAGAAGTGTGTGACTGTGTGTTGATGGTTCCTTTTTCTTCCATTTCCAGTTGTCATGTCCATTCAGGTACTCAATTATCATGTCTGAAACTTTTAATAGGTTTTGCTGGAATTCCTCTGAGAATTGCTTTTTGAAGAATAGAGAGACTACCTCCCATTTACAGACTGGAATTTTGGTAAATCTAATTTTACAAAAATTGGTGAAAATTGTTATTCTGAAATTTTCTGTAACTGTTCAAAATTACGTTGATGTTTTCGAGGGGTACCAACATCCTTGCGTTACAGAAGATGTCAGTCTGGAGAGTAGTTTTCAAAACTGACCCTTTCATCCAATTTTTCTCAATGTCACTTCTACATTTCATGTAATTGTCCTGTGTTTTGAAACAAGTACTAAATTCAACTTTTGTAAGGACAATCATTGTCCACCCCAATTCCCATGAACTTGACATATTTTTTCTCGATTTGCGAGTGACTTCTTACAACAAAAAAGTTCTCCATTTCTCGTTGTCGTCCTCAATTCCATAACACACTCTCTATTTCTTTTTGTGTGCCAATAAGTCAAGTGAGTGAGAGAATGAACGCGCATGCGCTAAAAACCGTATGCAGCAATTTGTTAGCCCCTCTTCTCGGGTCCTAACTTTTCTTTTGTCGTACTCATTTCCGTCGAAAGTTTTCTCGGAAAGGTACTGAGGGGTCACTCGTCTCGTTTTGGTTTGAACTTAATGACACTACCGCATTTTCCGCCCTCTTTAGGTCTCTTCCGCTCTTGACGCAACGAGTGAAGGTTTTCTCTGTATTACATAATTGGAACACACTGAAATTCAAGCCTTTTCTCTGTACATAGTCTGTTATGGTATTGTTACTTCTCGTTCACAATGACACTTCAACAGGTCAACAGTGTTGGGACAAAGCGCTAAGCTAGATGTGTAATTGACACCATGTAAGGTCCTCCTCTAGAATGTACCGCCTTCTACTTGGCAGTTAAAAATCAACAATTGGTTGGGTTACAACTCGCTAGTTTAGTTTTACTCTTCCAGTTCCCAGTACACCGTTCCTCGTCTTCTAATACCTGTTGTAAAACCATTTCCGTCTCTAATCCCCACTACCGCATCTTTTGTCTACGAGCAACCTAACAATACCCAAGTAACATATTGAGACCTTCACGCCTTGTGTTCTCGTCACCGCTACTCTTTCCTCTAATTAGCCGTGAACGTGTATTCATCCCGCCTGTTGAGTCTTCTCAGATACGAACATTTTTCTTCACTTTTTTGTAGTCGTTGCAGATATCACACTCTGGTAATTAATCATATTTCAGAAAATCGACAATGACATCGCGGCTTGAGTTCATTATTTTATTGGTGAGTCTATACGGTAGTGATTTATGAACATCAATTCAAAAAACCCGCAGTCTGTTTTCTGAATGACCGGGTGAAACCGCTTGTGACCCCAATGCTAATTAGTACTGTTCAGCAAAACATAGGGATTAAAGAATCGAAGGGAAAGGAAAATCCCTAACCATTAATTTTTTGACCTCCCTGCACCCCATTCAATACGAAACCAAAATTTCCAGATGTTCGGGTTCTCAATGGCGATTCAAGACGATAATGAACTCATAGGCCAACCTGAAATTCAATGTAATGCAGACACCATAGATATGCAGTTTCGGACTAAAAAGCAGTTCAATGGTTTCGATTTTTGATAGTGAAAACTTTTCCAATGGTAGTTTTTTCAGGAAAAGTATATGTCAAAGGAAGTTACAATAGACCAGAGTGCCGTGTGGATTATAGCACGAAAGACCAATTTGGTAGGCCTGTTGGTGGTATAAAACTGAATCATGGTGCATGCAACATGGATAGACAACGAATGGTTCGTACATTCAGATATTGAATATAAATGAAAAAAACCTATTTCACAGATTGCACCGGAAGGAATGATGTTTTCTACAGTTCTAATTATAAGTTTTCATCCATTATTCTTGACAAGAATGGATAAAGCTTATCATATTCGGTGCATGTACAAAGAAGCAGCAAGAACAGTTACTGCAGCGATAGATGTTAGGTGAGAGTTGAAAATAAAAGTTATGAATAAATTTATCCGAATGAGAGAAAGGTTGACAACTGGTTAGTGAAAGTTCGATTTTGCTATAAATACCATGAAACCGACACGCGATTCGTTTATATTTTTACTATTGTGTTGTGTTGTCATTGTCATGAAATACACCCATTTGATTGCAGTATTCATTTTTATTGAGTAAGGTTCTAGTTTTAATGAGTAAGGTTTTATTGAGTAAGGTTTTATGTTCATTAGGAAAAAAATCTGTGTTTCAGAAATTTTGATACTAATTGAATTTGTTATTATTACAGTAATCTTCCAACCGAAGCTGTACAAGCAGACTTGCCGATGCCAACGTGTAGTTACACAATCCGTCGAGACCAACTAGACGGTCCAATCTTGAAATATGCTAAAGTCGGAGATCAAGTTGTTCATAGATGGCAATGCGATTCAGGTAATTTCCAGTAATCATAGACCATTGAAATAGTTCTCTCTCGCTTCAGAAGATTACGGTTTGCTAGTTCACAGTTGTTACGTCGAAGACGGTCAAGGAGAGAAACAAATGATAATTGATGAGAGAGGGTAAGAAGATTGCGTTGGCGTAATAAGACAGAAGATAAAAACAATTTTGACTTTTAGATGTCACACGGATCGGTTACTTCTCGGAGATCCAACTTATGTGGAAGCATTGAATATGGCATATCGAGAATCTTTCGTCTTCAAGTTTGCAGATAGAATCGCTGTAAGGTTCCAATGTGAGATCCGTCTATGTCTCAAGGATGATGGCGGTTGTGATGGGATTACGGTAAATCTCAGAGAATTGTATCGGCTCTGAAAGTGAATAAGTATTTCAGCCTCCAATGTGCTCGTTCAAGGATAACAACAACTTAGAGAAACACATCGTAAGACCTCAAAGTGCGAACTAGAATATTTAGATAACTTCCGTTTACAGGTGAAACGTAATGCCCGAACATTCAAACCAAAAGATGCTGACATGTTCTCTCAAACTGTATATGTGATGGATAAAGACAATGAAGACAATCAGTCAGCCCATCCAGCAGAACTTCGAGAACTTGACCCTCAGACTATCTGTCTTGCACCAAAGATTCTTGTGGTTGGAGTCACATTTTTCACAATGATATTTGTCCTTTTTGTTACTATCATTCTTGTTATAGTTTACCATCGTTTTTGTAAAAATGAGATCAAAAATGTAGTTCGCGAATACTATTGATTGTTTTTCTTATCATACATTTTTATTACTTCTTTATCTCGGGTTTCAAAGTTTTTGATGTACTTATCAATAGGTACAAATTCTATCTCTTTCTTCTTTTCTCTTTTAAAATTTCTGTCTTTCTGTTTGATTCTATCAATAAATGGTTTTCAACGTTTCGTCAATCAGTCTTCATTTTCAAGTTGAGAAAAAAGTAATTACTGGAGAAAATCGGGTGATGAGATGGGGCAAGATCGAAAGTGGGTAATAACATGCAAACAAGTTTAAAATATGAATTTATCGTATAAATCAGCGTCCTCCATAACGAACATAACTGTTTCTTGGTGGTCCAGCATATGAGTTGTATGGCTTGACGATTGGTTCTGGAGCTGGTTCTGGAGCTGGTTCTGGTGCTGGTTCTGGTGCTGGTTCTGGAGCTGGTTCTGGTGCTGGCTCTGGAGCTGGCTCTGGATGTGGCTCTGGTTCTGGTTCTGGCTGTGGTGGTGGTGGGGGTGGTGGTGGTACATATCCTTGTGGTCTTCCATATCCACCGCCTCCGCCTCCTCCGTATGGTCTGTTGAATCCTCCGTCAAATGGTGGTGGACCATTGTTGTAGTTGTTTCCTAGAATATTATGTTATGAGGAACCATCTTATAATACTGTACTGTGATATCTTACCTCCGAATCCTCCTCCATTTCCGTATTGATTGAATCCACCTCCTTGGTTATAGCCGTTACCATAAGAGTTCATTGGACGTCCGTAGCCCCCACCGCCACCACCCATTCCATAGGCTTGGGCACCATATCCACCACTGAAAAAAGATTACTTACGGTTTAAAAAGTTTTAAAGAAGGAACCTTACCAATAAGCAACTCCAACGAGGGCAGCCAAACCCAGAAGTACAGTTGTTCGCATTCTGAATTAGATCAAGGAAGTACTGATTTTGTCTTGAGTCTGTCGCCTTCTTTTATACTTGACCATCACAGAACATTGACGCCGCCCATGTTGACCCAAGAACGATATCAGTTTAGCGGGAAAGGAAAGTCATCGTATCATCAGCGGTTTTTCGGTATCAATTCTCCGAAATCAAAGTGAAGTGTTGTAACAATACGTCGTCCAGTGACCGAAAGATTTATTCGCTCAATTGAAACCGCGTATAGAACGATGTGGGTTTTCAAGAAAAAAGTTATTTTTCAACACTAAGACAATACTGCAATGGGCAATGAGTCATGAGATTACGTCATTTCAAGGTAGTCAATGATTTTAGTGAATGGTTAAAAGTTCACAGGAAATGGGAGAAAACTAAAAAGGAAAAGAAGGAACACAATAGTTTTGGTCGAGATGTTTAGGAAAGAGGAAAAAATGATTGATAATCACGAGGCAGCAGACTGTATGAACTTGGCAATCAATTCAGTTGGGAACGGGAAGATGATTGTGTTGTTCTTCTCGGAACTGCAAACATCAATGAAACATTAGGTACTTAGAGATTGAAAATCAATTCCGAATCTTCACTAATTAGATTAATTTCCCCGAGAACTGAACTGACACTTACCTAATACTATTTAACGTTTGTAGATATCGGAGTTGAATTGCACATGGAGATTGAGCGATCTAAAAACAAAAAAGAGGTGGAAGGAAACTACAAACAATAAGTGGAGCTGAATAATTCATCCATACCACATCTGCGGCATCCGCCAATGCTCTCGACGCAAGTTGTTCTCCTTCGGCGGCGATTATCTACAAACAAAACATTAGAAAGTAATAGGTATTTGTCATAAGATACTTTTGCGCCAGCAGCTCTCGCAGCCTCAGCTTCAGCCGCCATTGCCCTCTGAAGTTGGATTGGAAGCCGGACGTCTTTGATTTCAACTCGTTCCACCTAAACCAATTGGAAATGTTTATTGACTCTAGAGGATGATCTTACTTTAACTCCCCACGGATCCGTGGCTTCGTCTAATGCGGCTTGCATTTGCATAGAAATGGCATCTCGAGAAGAAAGCATTTCAGCTAACGTTCTCGTTCCAAGGAAGTTTCGCAATGTCGTCTGAGCCAGAAGTTTTGTTGAACGAGCTGCGTCTTCCACATTGATCACCTAAACAAAATCCTTTCCAGAATCAGAAATTGAAAAAGTTTCGCTCCCGGGTGGGCTCGAACCACCAACCTTTCGGTTAACAGCCGAACGCGCTGCCTATTGCGCCACGGAAGCAGGTGGAACAGAAAGTACATTTGCGCCGTCAAAAAGTAGTGTCAATTGATGAATTAGAGAAGAAAACGGAGAGAATTGCAAGCCCGCGGAAAACAGACCCGAAACGTATTAGTTGGCGCAGAAGTGTACGTTTCTTCTCGTGAGGTCAAAGAGATAGAAGAGATGAGTATAATAACATTTGGGTTGAGTAAGTTTACGAGCACACTAGTTATATTTTATGAATTGCAACAAATTTCGGAGTACACATAGGAAGTTTTTCATCAAATGTATTGACGTGTTTTCATTCTGAAGATAGAAAGAGACCTAGGTGTCTTAACGAATTCTCAACAACTAGGATAAAGACTCACCGAGACCGTAGCATTAGATATTCTGAAATAAATTACTGCATCCACTGACACCGTCACGGAATCCTTGGACAAAATCTGAAAATCAAGGAAAAAACTCAATGATGATTGAACTTTATTTTTTACCTCCTGTGGTGGAACGTCGAACGATACGACTCGAAGATCTATTTTCTTAAATGATTCTATGCATGGAATGATAAAAAATATGCCGGGGCCGCGTGCTCCGCCGTGTTTCAGCCGACCCAAGCGGAATATAACTGCTCGTTCATATTCCTGTACAACCTGAAACTTCTATTTTGGTGATGTGATCATATTATATCAAAACAAACCTTCAAACAAAAAAACGCAGATAGGGGTAATGTGAAAAGTACAACAAGATAGCTGATAATAGTGATGATCCATCCACAAATAGTGTAATTCACTTTTTGATGAGCTGAAAACAAGGTTGTAGATAGTAAAAACTTTGAATTTGTTTTTTGGTTAATTTCTGTTTTTTTTTCTTGAAGAAACAACAAACAAACCATAATGTAATGATCTGGCACGTTCAGTTTTTTAATCTTGTGGCGTCCAATTAAAAAATCATTGCTGTCTGAGCAAAAACTTGTTTTGACACCAAAACGTACAATTTGGGATACCAATAACTTTTTCGAGAGAACAGAAAATAGGAATTCATGGCATATGAATCAGCTTTCGAAAAACTGGTCTCCAAATCAAAAAAAAACTTATTTAAAGCTGTGAACCAGGATTACTGTAACTGTCAATCGGTGAACTTACGATCAACAATGCGGGAAAGCGGAGCTCGGACTGTGCCTTGACGTTGCATGTCTTAGGAATGGCACTCAGAGCTGGTAACTGACTTTTTGCATGGTGTTTGTTATTTGTATCAACTGAAAACTTGAGTATTCAGTTTGTCGAGTCGAAAATGAGATTATAAAAAAATATGGGAGAAGATGAAGAAGTAAAAGAAGAAAACACTTCACATTGCGATGAATAAGACGAGAGAAATGGGGAAGCCTTACATATGGTACGTGGACAATTTGTGCTGTCGCCGTGCCCCCAAGAAAAAAAATGAGGGATACGGAGGGCATGAGACGAACCGAGAAATGGGCAGCGAAAACGGGGCGGTTGAAGGACAGAAGGTGTATGTGTTTGGCTGCGTCTGGCGATATTTGTCTGTTTGGGTGGGGAGAATGCCAAGAGGGAGAAAAAGAGAAGGACCCATTGGATATAATTAGAGCCAACATGGAATGAGAAGAAGATGGGTCTCACTGACCTCACTCATGACTTTTTCTTCTCACATCGTTTTGTTCTGTTGTTGTTTGAGTGTGGAAGCATTACAAAGTAATAGGATTTGCGATCGTTTGGAATTGACTGACAGGAATTATTATTGCAAGCTGAGAGGATTTACATAACACAAATGAATCCCCCAATCTTCAAAAATCAGAACGAAAGTGTTTTTCAGAACGTCAACTGGAAATCCCACGAGAGAAAGGGGAAGCATTGAAGAGTTCGAGCGGAGCATTGCATTGTTTAATTTTCAATGATTCCGAACACATTTCAGAAAGTGTAATGTTTGGATGGGAATGAAATTGAAGCACATGTCAAATTATCAAGAAAAACAAAAGTGGAAAATCATGACAGAAGTGGAGCAAATGTAGTGGACAAAACAAATCTAGTACAAAATGATGTTGATTTCTAAATTCAGCTGCAGTTGAATGTGAGCACCTAAATTGTTATCAGAACTTTTTGTTCTGCAAAACATTCTCAGCCAGTGGTTCTAATAAGATTAAAAGAGCGTAGAAAGGTGAAAAGGTTAGGAATGACAGTAATCATTTTAGGCATAATTCAATTTTGTGTTTAGTAATTTTGTAATTAGTTAAACTCAAAAGATCAGTAAATTGACAACAAAAAATATTGAAAGGAACTTCTTATGAAGAAACATTTGAAAAAGAAACTCTGTGTATAAGTTCAGTTTTGTCACGAAATATGAAATTGAGGTTATCTGACCGATGTACTTAAAATGCATTAGATCCCCAAAAGAGAAGGGATGAAAAAACGTATCACCATCATACTAACCAACCAAATCAATTCCTCAAAAACGATCAACGCGGAATATGTGATTTGATTCTAAAATAAACATAATAAGTATAGAAGGGGGGTGGTGCAGATGAAGAGTGTTCTCATCGTTTATTAACAGTTAATTTAAAATTCTTTTTTTCACACTGGCCATCTTATTTTCTTTTTCCTAGACTTCCACTCCATCTTCCTCTCTTTCTCCCTCCATTTCCTTCACGTCTACTACTTGATGTCTTTTGAATAGTGTGTGATACTCATAAAATTGCTTGAATAGTTGCAAGAATAAGATGAAGAAGAAGTATTGCTGGTTTGGTTGAAGACGGCAAGAAGAGGGAAAAGAGTTGAGGAATGGAAAAGGGTAGTTTTGGATTCGAAATCTCAAAGGGAAAATTGTGTCTATTTATTGCGATTCCACTCGTTCACCACATCAAATTGAAGCGAGTTGCCGTCCGAGAATGCTGGCGGAGCAGAGATAACTTTTTGGAACGAATGAAACGAATTGCGCAGGATTTGAATCTTGATTCTACCGAAAAGATAGATTAAACCAAGAAAAAACAGAAGAACTGAAAGAATCCTAGGGTAGAGTTGAAAGCGGCATGTGCGGGCAGTTGAAAGAGGCTCAAATAGAATTTGAGAAGGGGGAGGGGGCAAGAAGTGAGAAGAAAGGGGGGGGGCAAAAAGCACCAGTATTATCTTTTTTGTGAACTGAATACGGATGCCGAAACGAAACGAAACGGGAAGAATAGAAGCGGTCCGCGTGCTTGTGACGGAATACGCAGCCAACACTAACACTGAAGAAGCTTCGAAGGCGGACGAGAATTTGATTCGTGCCGTCCCTCCCGTCTCCTCACTCTTTTCGACAAATTGGAATAGAATTCATGAAGTCATTCATGGAATTGCCGCCGCGAGAAATATAAGTATATTTTGGCTCGTCTTCACGCCAATGGGATGCTGGTAGAAATGTGTCACTTGATATTCGGAACTTGCATCCATTTTTCCATTTTTTCAAGGGTTCCACTTCTTGTTTTTCAGTGAGTCTTCTCCCGTCACTCACTTCTAGAATTTACCAAATCTAAGATGTTCTATTTTCTATCCGTTTTGGAGAAAAAAAGACTCGGAACTTGCAGACTCACAACTTTTTCTGTTTATCTTCTTTTAGATCTGATCTTCCAGTTTTATGAATGTTCCTTCTGGTGAATTTTTCTGTTCAGGAGACAACAGTTGAAGAAGTTTGAAGAAAAGTAGGTAGAAAAAGAAGAGAAAATACTTTTTCGAGTCAAGAATGAAAAGAATATAAAAAAGTGCGGCAAATTGAATTGCATTTTTTGCGCACTTCAGCTCGAAAAACTTCAATACATCAAGCCGGCCAAAGCAATAAAGTAAAATAGAGTGAGTGAAAAGAGCAATAGAAAACGATGTAGAGTGGAGGAGAATATATTTTTCTGTCACATAAACATTTGATGTGACGAAGTTCTTCTCGGGAAGAGAAGGAGTGGGAGAAAAGGAGAGAAATACGCCATTCCGTAGATTGCTCCGTCAATCAGATCTCTCTTTCTCCAGAAATGTTAGAAGATCGTCTGTCTCTTAGTTTTTGTCCTCCGCTCTTATTCCTCTTTTTTTCTCATTTGTGATGATTTTATATTCGACTCAATTTTCTCATTCATTCATTCTCTTCAGCGTACAGCATCATACTGGATCACTAAAAAATTCTAGCGGGAGCACATTAAATAATGAAGAGTAAAGGTCAAACCGAGAAGATTATTTTCTCATGAGCTTACTCGGTGTCAACAAAAAATAAAAAGATTATAAGGTGACGTCTTTGCAAAAAAGGACCAATCATTTTTAATACATTCTCTTCGATCTGAGCGATCATAAAACTTGCACTCATAAACTTTTCCTGAAGTTAAATTGCTTAGTTGCTGAGGTATCAGTGGTTCTGTCAAATTATAACTGCACCAAGAAATTAGTGAAAAATAACGAAGCTTGCTTACAGTAATCCACATAATTTTATTAGAACTAACAAAAGTGTATAGTGAACAAAGAGAGGATACACAAAAGAAAATAAATGGGAATAGATTTCAAATACTTGAAAGCTGAGCCCACCCCCACTCAGAAATATGATAAATGGATGAGCTCAGATGGTAAAAAGGGGGGCCCAGATGAAAAAAATTGAAGACGTTCAGGGGTTCTTCGGCAACCATATAAGTGGCTTCTGCGAGATCACAAGTGGTTGGAAAGGAAACCAAGAAAACGATTTATCGTTTATGGGGTACGACAAAGACCTGGAGCATTGGAAGAAGCGCGAGAGTACATACACTTGATGAGGTTATATGCTCTGTGAATGAGTGCTACTGCAACACGTCAGAAAAGGCAAGAATGTAAATTTGGTTAATTGAATTGTCCAGAAAAGCAGAAACGAGAAATGAAGAAAAGAAAACGAGGAGAAGAAATGAGGAATCAAGAGAAGAGTAATTTGTAGAAGAACCAGAGAATGAATTAAAACGAGCAGCAGAGAATAAGCTGCAAACGGAATGGATTTGTAGCACATAGTGTCTGATAAGTGGGTTAGTATGCAAAGAATCAGTGAAAGGGAACGCAACCATTTTCAAATACTTCAGTAATCCGAGGATCCAAAACCAGATCCGTTCGGAAACTGAGCGCAACAAAAGAGCGTGACTGAGAATTCTCATTGAGAAGAATACTAAACGAGATACTAGCATTGTCTTCACATTTCACACTTACACCTCTTGTAACAAAATATCCGAAAAGAAAATCTGAGAGGTCTGAGTGTGACACTTTTTTCTCCGTTATGAGACGCGAGAAGTTTAGCGAGTTTCTGTGCATGTGTTGTGGTGCTCCTCACACCGCCACCAAAATCATTTCTTTTTTCAGAACAGACGGGCCACACGGTGGCGAAAAGCGACCCAGGGACAAGAGAGGCAGCAGTAAATAAGCACGTTCTCAGATGTTTTCGTTGGTCCGGCGCCCCCAACTAACAAAAAGAAGATGCGGAAAAATTTTGTTGGGTGGCCAGAAGCGACGTGGTTCAAACAGCTATGCTACAGAATCTAGAAGCGACAGACACGCATCGAATTGAATTTTCAATTAATCAACAAACGAATTGAGATGAGAGCCAGAATGGCTGACTAACTAGCTTCAGTATTTTTTCAGAGTGATGTCAGGTTTATTGCTTACAAAACTTTTCAAGAACAAAAAAAGGTTGGGCCTTATTTTTGACTAATAACGAGAGGTGGTTGAAAATATATACAATTATATTTTTAGCACTATCAAAAGAACAAGAACAATGTTTTGAAGACTGTTTGTTTTACAGTTTCACCGATAGTTTCAAAAACTGAGTACGATATGGAATTACTCTGGTAGATAATTAGTGATATTTCACATGACAGCAAGTAACCCTAATTAGTACCATATATTGTGATTTACTCAAAAACAGTGAGTGAGAACACCATAAAAAATTCATTAGTCAACGAGATCCGTCGAAAATTTCTGGAGAAAGGTAAGCCCCAGCTACCCCCGTAACAATAGAAAAACAGCTACGGTGCAGACGCAAGTTGGAGAGTGACCAAAAACTCAAAGCTCACCGACTTCTACTATAAAATGTTTTATTCAATTGGAAAAAAGACCGGGATAAAAGAAATAAGAGTGAAAAAGTGGTAGCGAATGAATAAATGTGCACAAAGAGTTTTGACAGAAAGGAAGTAGTAAGATTGACACATTCATTGAATACGATGGCGTGTGGAGAAGAAGAAGATGAAGAGAGAAGCATCGGAGTTTCATATTCAGCTGTACTTGAGCGCACTTATTCTGAAATAAAAAAAATAGAGAAAAGAATATTGAATGGTTAGTACAAATACTTTTTGGTCACATGCTTCCTTTGGTTTTTGATAAATCTCGACATCATCTCCATAGGGAATGGGAAAACGATCGTATTGTTCTTCTCGGAGCTGGGAAAGTCGAAATTGAAATAATGACGCAGTTACCAGCAACGCCTACCTGATACTATTCAATGTTTGTAGATACCGTAGTTGAATTGCACATGGTGACATAGAAATCTGAAAATCATTCGATTTGACATATTCTCGCTATTCTGACTCCGTTCTAAAATTACCACATCCGCCGCCTCCGCCAATGCCATCGACGCATTTTGTTCTCCTTCGGCGGCTATTATCTGAAAGGAATGTTCCGGCATTGTGTCTAGACCCTATACAATCTTGAACCAACTTTAGCCATCGCCTCCCTGGTTGCTTCTGCTTCAGCGGCCATTGCGCGTTGCAATTGGTACGGAAGACGAACATCTTTCATCTCTACGCGTTCGACTTTTACGCCCCATGGGATTGTGGTTTCGTCAAGAGTTGCCTAAAATGTAGATATTTTGTGTTGTGAATAGGGAGGGAGATATCGAGAAATGAGTGATGATTTGAGGCAAATGTGGAAACCAACCTGCATTTGAAGAGAGATCACATCACGATCAGAGAGCATTTCAGTCAGTGTTTTTGTACCGAGAATGTTTCTCAAGGTAGTTTGAGCAAGAAGTTTTGTAGATCTGGCGGCATCTTCAATGTTAATCACCTGAAACATGAAACATATGAAGAGGATTGGGTGGAATAGTTTGAAAATACAATGATATTCTTATCATAAAATATTATATTCCAATCACAGTCAAAACGTGAAAACTCTTGAAGTCAGAAAATATTGACGAATCTGTCTTCCCAAATTGAGATATGAAACTAATTTTTGAATACTGAATTTGATTTTTTCGTAGGCAGTCATGATACAACTATAAATATTCTCTGGATCTAGGAATCAAGCCCCACTACACTCAAATAACAATTTTTGATACCAACCGAGATTGTTGCATTGCAAATTCTGAAGAACACTACCGCATCCACCGCTACAGTCACTGCATCCTTTGACAACAACTCCTGTGGTGGAACTTCGAATGATAAAGTTCTCAAATCAATTTTCTTATAAGAGTCTATACATGGTACTACGAAAAATAGTCCCGGGCCTCGAGCCCCGCCAGGTTTCACCCGTCCCAATCGGAATATCACAGCTCTCTCATATTCTTGTGCGACCTGCAAAATTGTCATATTGAGAAGAGTGAAATGATGATATTAGAAACCACCTTTACACATAAAAATATTGATATTGGCAATGTGAGAACTGCAAGAATATATGAGAAGATTGTGAGTATCCAACCGCATGCCGTAAAATCCACTTTATCGGACACTGAAAAAAGAGCAGTTTGGTGTAAATTATAAAGATTACTGGAGAATTGAGTTTGCTTTACTGAATTGATGGTTTTTTGAGTATGATTTTTCGTTAATGCGTTAGCAATTCAAAAGTTTTACTGGAGCAGTTTTTGAGGTCCATTAATTCAAAGATAGAAACAGGTACAAATATCTCAAATATCAATTAACTGGTGTCATCTCATCTGCCAATTGAACTCAGTTTTGGTAAATGACTACAAGTTTTCTACGAATTATCTTAAAAACTGAGTAATTTATATTTACAAAAAATCATCCAGCTACCGTACCTGTGTAGGAAAAACAACCTTACCCGTAGTGTTTCGAAGAACAAAGCCCATGAGGCAGTATCTGTGTCTACCACAAGGGAAAAACACAGAATATGACAATAGGTGCACCAGGTATTGCCTTTAGAGAAAAGGACTCAATAGAAAAAGCAAAAAGAATAGGAAAAAAGAACTCACTCTCCATGAACCTGGGAGCCGCGCGGCCTCTCGTAGGTTTACGGGGTTGTGGTTGGTTAGGCATGTTTGTCGGCTCCTGAAACGACGTATTTTTGACGAGATAAATCTTCCGTGACAAGACAATCGGAAAAGGTCATTGCGAGAACAAGAACGCTGCGCAACCCAATTTGAGTTCCCTCTTTTAAAACTTCGTACCCAAATTTTCTTTGATAAACGTTTCTCTTTTTGTTTAGGTTGGTTCATACAGAACTAATCAAAAGTTTGTGTGTCCTGTTTTTTTCTTCTGAATGACTTTAAATTTGCAAACCGGAAATAAATCGGAGGCCGAAAAAAAACATGGAAGAGAATTAGTTGTTGGAAAAGAAAGAGAAACGTTTGAAGTTGAAGAGGATCTTCTCTTTTAGTGGTGCAACAAACAATTCAGTGAAAAAAGACATAACTGGGAAGAACCGAGAATGTGAAAAGAGTACTTGAAAACTTTCCGTTTTTATGTAATTACTATTTTCACATTCTCTGCTCGTTTAGTTCTTGTTTGTTTGTATAAAAGGAGTGATGAGCTGAAAATTGGATGGCAAATTGAGAATTCTTTCAAAAAAGAGAGGAGAAATTCAGGAGTAGATGAAGGGCAACATACGTTCTGTTTCTGTTTTTCAGAAGAACCCTTCTTCAAATGAACTCAGCTCAATTCACCAAAATGGGCTATTCTGATGTCGTTTTAGATGGATGGATGTGAAATATTCAGTCATTTTTATATGTAAAAAGAAGATATGTTCTATTCCGAAAGTCGTTATGACTTCTAACCTAAAATTGACATAGGTCACGTAAAGAACAATTGAAACAAATGGAGAATAAGAGTTGGACCCAAGAATAAAAGCTCGAAAAATGCCAAAAGAGAAACTGGAAAGGAAGCAAAAGAAGGAAACAGCAAAAGAAAAAAGAGTCAAGTTTTGAAACAAGTCTGCATAAAAGTTCAAAAGTGCTCATGGCAGAGCCAACTGCTATCAGCGGATCAGACGCGAGAAACAAGAAATGAGTGAGAGAATAAGCCAAAAAGAGAGTGGTTTTGTGTCTTCCGAAACGCTGGGGGTCCCTTCCTGGAAATTCCTAAGGGAGCCACGTTTCACAGCTTCCATTCTCAACTACCAACCACGGCTTCTTTATCTTCACGCCTGCGCCGTTTTTTTCAGCTTATTGACATAACATAGACATAAAATACGCACCCCCCTCTTTAACCAAAGCAAAAGGCCAAAAAGAATAGGAAAAGAAAAGAAAGCTCATCTCTCCAACAACAATGAAATACACACATACATATACATACCCCCAACATAAAACTCGACGAACGGAAACAATGCGTAGATCTAATTATGTCGTCTCTTGACGTGTGAAAGTGTGTTTCGAGGAATGTAGAGTTAGAAACAAAAAATAAAAAAAAGAAATACACAAAAAAGCAGAAGGATTGACTGTTTTTCGTACTTCAAAAGTCCTCGGACTCTACATTTTGCTTTTGGTTGGGAAATACATTTCCGAAACGCACCGTGAAATTTGATAGTTGCCCAGTGGGCCCGTGGACCTCAGGACGAGAGAGCAAGCGGTGACACAATTCTGAAATTGAAATGCTCTCCGGTGGCCGCTTGTGGTCCAAGCTTTGATCTCTTTGAAGTGGCAAAAGTTATCGGATCAGTATCTCAAAACTCTAATACGACAAGTGATGATGTAAATTTTTTTCCACAAAGGTTACTGTTGTCTTTTCTAAAAAATTATTTACAATTCGGACTTGAAAAAATAAAGTTTTAACAGATTTGTGAAAGTTGAACCGAACCACTTTATTACTTTTTCACTTCATACTCAAAATAATAGCTCCGGATGTTTATCTTTTGGTTTTGGTTTTGGTTTTTAAAACTCCCTCACTGCGTTTCTCACTTTCATAGTAGTTGGTTAGTTTCATTTGATATCAAATAGAAAAAAATAAAATTTTAAAAACTGGGGACGGAAAGTTGTTTCAGGAAAAATATGCATAACAGGAAAAAATATGCTAAAACCGAATATTTGTGGTTGTCCAAAGCTTTCTCCAAAAGATTGAATGGCTCTCGGTTGAATGATGAGATGACTTCTGCTCTGCTCTTTCCGGGAGTAATTTGGGGGTTAGAAGAAAATTGTTGAAAAAAGAGAGAAATGGAATGAAACAGTCGAAATTAGGAAAAAAGATGGAATAAGAAAAAAAGGTCGTACTCACATTCAGATGGCCTGCTCGCAACTCACGTCTCGGTCCAATTGTGGGGTAAGTTTCGATAAAGAAAGAGAAGAAAAGGGAAAGAAAAGAAAGTTGTTTGGAAATGACTTCAATTCTTTTTTCGTCCAGATTGTCATCAGTTTGTTCCGTTCCACCTATTGTTTGGAGCATTTTGGTTGGATTGGAAAGGAAAATTCAGATTTTGGACAAGATAGGAATTCTTTGTGAAGATGCAAAATTTATGCATGTTATTTTTTATTTTCATATTGGAAAGAGGAAATACCGTGAAACACACTTATTTGACTACCACTCCAATTTGAAGCACCCGTTTAATTCAGTTTCCCATGAGCGGTTTACTTATTTCTCTATTATCTACATGTACAGACTTTTTTCCATAAATGTTCAGGATTTTCTCAGAGTACAAGAAAACACTCAATAAACTTGTTATTGAAAACTATCAAAATTAAATCGAAGAGCAGTCGGTGAGAATCTTCAACAATAGAAGTGCATGCACCTTAAATAGAGTTTTTGAGGCAAATGGTGAAAAAAGAATTTATGAGCAACTAGATCGTGCAAGGACAGACGTTGAAACTTAAAACTGCTGTGAAGGTAGCAATAACCTTAAAGGTTTATGCTGCAGACGGGGTTGCAAACAATCAATGAACACCTGCCAAAATCGGAGGCAAAATTTGAACAAAATACAAGACTGATGATTCTATGATGTTGGAAGAACATAGATACAGATTAAAAAACTATTCAATCAATGCATGCTCGGCGGTGAAATTTGTCTGAAACACCGACCACTGCAGATTGCTAATGTGCCAATGAACTCAGTGATTTTATGAACTTCTTGTACATATGTTTGAAGGACTCATCTCTATTCTCATAATTTCCCGCTTTTGGATAACAAAATAATAATTTTAAAACAAATTGAGACAGTTATCTATTTGATACTGTTTTGTAGCATTTTTTAAAGTCGTGAATCACCGAAACACAAAAAAACCTTTATCGGTTTAAAATTTTAATGTTAGTTGGCTA
The DNA here is from genome assembly GCA_002259235.3 of Caenorhabditis latens. Taxonomy (NCBI): domain Eukaryota; kingdom Metazoa; phylum Nematoda; class Chromadorea; order Rhabditida; family Rhabditidae; genus Caenorhabditis; species Caenorhabditis latens. The sequence goes on along the minus strand of CM056097.1, from coordinate 11,660,391 downwards.
TATGTAATACCGTCCAAACAGATAAAAAATTTTATAGTCTTCGAAATTTTTACGTCTGTGACATTTTGTACTGGGCAGGTATAGCATTTTGCATGACCACATTAGTTTATAACTATTTTCAATTATGTGTAACTGTTCCTAATGGTTGTTCTTAATTAAAAAGATATCTCCTATCTTAACAGTCTGTGACTTTTAGAACTAGTTCCAATGAAGATTCCTCTTCTGCTTCTGCTGTTCACACTCTTAGTACTTATCATGAAAGTAATATTGGTTATAGCTATAAATGAGTTTATAACCGTATAATTTTCCAGAACTCTCATTTCGCTGCCGTCAACAAATGCGAATTCTGTGTAAAAGTTCTTCAGTGTGTCTATGGACAACTGGGAAAATCCGTTCGCAGCAAACGGTTGCTAGAGCACAAATTGGCTGGAACGTGTAAAAGATATCCAGAGGTTAGCTGTTCACTTTCCTGATTTGTGTATCTGTTGTGTTTCAGTACCGCAAAACTTGCCTTTCAATTGCGAAGTCTAATATTCCAAAGATTTTCAACGACTTGCAACCTGGAACCTATGACCCTGTTCAAACTTGCACAGACCTCAAGGTGAGTTATTATTTTTCGTTGTAAACCAGATGTCTCTGGCGACCCCCACGTTTAAATTTTTTCAGGAGTGCTCTCAAGATTAACTTCATGTTTTCTGATCATTTATGCTATACAGTAGATTAATGAATGCGTCGCTTCTCGAATTTGGTTTCGAAGCACGAATTTGATAAATCTTTTTTGTTTTTGTGGGGTTTTAATAAATGTAAAGTAATAGTTCATTTTGTTCTTATTCTTTTTCTCTTTTTCCTTCATATTTTCCTATTCTCATTCATACGACTCACTATGTGTCAGTCCCCCCAGCATATCCACGCCCCCAAATTTTTACCACTCCCATATACATAGCTGGCAATAAAGAAAAATAAAAGCGGCTTCTAAATATAATTATCAATATAGAGCACAATTCTAGGGCTCTTCGACTGGTTTCCTTCATCGACCCTCGGGGTTGTGAATATTTTTCTATTTCCCTTAATGTTTTCGGTGGACTATGTGATCATAGAATTACAAACGTTTCGTTATTTTTTCTCTCTTCAATGTCCTTATAAAGTAAACAATTTTCTATGCTTTTCTCAATTTGCACTTTGTCTATAATCCTTGGAAACTTTCAGTTTTGATCTTTGTGTTCTCTGCAAAGTTTGGTGTTTTACAGATATAACGTCAGGTAAGAAAAAACAAGTGTCTTTTTCGGTGCCTGATGAGAATGACCCACCACCGGCAGTTGTTGTTGTAGACACCACAGAAATGAATGGTCCAGCTTCTCAGCTTATGAATTATCCAATTGTTCGACGAGACACAATTATAGATGAAAATGCTATGCAGGTAGGTGATAAGGTGTTATGTTCAGTTTTAGTTTTTGGTTTGACAATGTCATCTATCAGTGCTACAATATCAAAATAGTTTTTTTTAAATATAACCCGTGTGTGAATTGCATTTCTACAAACCTCTTATGAAATAAAAAAAGAACGAACATCTCCAAGTATCAAAATTCAGTACCTTGCGCACATTGCATGTCCCCGAGTTCCACTTGCCCGCGCAGATTAAATAAAAGAGTCTGAAACATTATTTTCTGAATTGGAGAAGACAAACTTGTTACAAATTACCACAATAAAACAGTATGGTTACTCGATGCTGTGATTATGAGAAGTTGAATGAGTTATGAAGGTATCAAACACTTGTAAAAGTATAATGTGTGAGATTTGAAGCGCACACATTATTGGGTATGTTCAAATTATGAAAGTTTCAAAATGGATTGATTTTGGTACGACTTTTCAATTCTGAAATTTCAGCATCTTTTGCTCCATGAAAGCATATGGAGCCATGCCTTCAAGAAAAAGAGAAAGCGAGGAGCCTCTGTCAATCGTCCTTCCAAATTGAAACGATTCGTGTCTTTACTGCAGGTATTCAATTCCTTCATTCTATTTATCTTCTCATTTACTCTATTCAGATAATTTATGACAAATCTCGTGTACATTATATAGTTCCAATTATTCTTCTTATTGCATATTCCGTACTGGGCGGATTGATTTTTTGGTCCATCGAACGCCCTAACGAAGAGCTAATGTTAGCTGATAAGGTTGAGAATCTTATAGAAGCCGTTCACAAGTCAATTATGGTTTCAGAGAAATTACATCGCTGCGTTAACAGATGATTTAGTAGAAGTGTTGATGCAGATTCACAACCGGTTGATTGATTTCAACAGGGCTTACAGCAATAATACTTACTTGTTGATGATACACTATCGAGGATATCGAAAGTTTGCATTAAACCAGATTCATAAGGTACGTGAAATGACTTTGCCTGCAATACATCAATAAACATTTGAATAGTGAACAAAAAATAGAAACCCTTTTTTCAGAGTGTATACTGGTACACCTTATCCACATTCTATCTCACGGAGCATGAGATGCATAAAGTGGTAGCTCTTCGTCCAAAGAACCCAGAACAGTTGTGGAAAAGACACTTTGAAAGCAATTTTGGGAGAATTCGTGCTCTGAAAAATTATACAGAGCAATTGTGCCTGCGCTGTTGGGAGTTAGGTGTAGAAGGAGCAAACCATGGATGGACGAGATATAATTATAGTCTTATGGTAGGGTTTGAGAACTCCCAACATTCATACCAATTGGTTATTTTAGGTGAACCAAAGTGTTGAAGAGTATAACAATTCAGTTGGTCTCGGTCATGTTTTGACACCAGTTTGGACTTTTTGGAATGCAATGTTTCTGGCAGTCACCACATATACCACGATTGGATATGGTAATATTACTGCCAAAACTAAACTTGGAAAGTTGGCTGCAATGGTTTATGCTGTCGTCGGAATACCTTTGGTTCTTATGATACTTCATAAATCAGGTCGATTATTTTTAATGGGATTGGAGCACATGTGGGATTTTATTTTGAGGTGAGTGCCAGGTATAACTATTTATATCTTGAACATTTTAATTTGAAGAATCACTGATAGTTTCTGTGTGGGATCGGGTAAACAACGGGTTCGGAACACTGGTGAAGATAGGATATCCGAAATGCCTCTCATTCTCGCCATAGGTATTTCATTCCATTTTTTCTGATTATTGAAACTAATTGACAGGTGTCGCATTTGGATGGATGTTTTTATGTGCTGCAATATTCTTGAGATTCGAGAAGGATTGGGATTATTTTAAAAGTTTTTACTTTTTCTTTTGTTCTCTCACTACGATTGGATACGGTACTTTGATATTTGTCTCCAAGAAGCATTTGAGAAGTGTTTCAGGTGATGTTACTCCAACGAATAGTGAAGATATGTTTATTATATTTGGTCTGATCATTATCGGACTGTCATTAGTGTCAATGTGCATCAATGTTATCCAACTGAAATTGGAAAAGCTTTTCGAGGTGTGTCAACGTCTCGTGTTATATAATTAATAGTTTTTCTCAGGAGCTCCTCCTTACTTTGATGGAGGAACTGAATGCAGATCCTGATGGCACTCGCTTGAAAGCTGGTACTATTGGTGAGGATAAAGACAAAATAGATTGACTAGTGCACGTGACGAAGAATAATGTGCTCTGTTTTTAGGCGCGCGAGAAATGTGGAGAGCTTGGAAAAAACGAAGAGAAAAATTAAGCAATGGGTTGGAGAGAGCAAAAGGAGCACGGAATGCAGCGAATAAAGCAAGCGAGAATTTCGTGAAGGTTTGTCGTAAAGAGACAGAAAAACTTTCACAAGAAAGAACATATTCCAGATGTTGCCATTCTCAAGAAAACGAGAACGTCAGCACCTAATAGCTGAACTTCAAAAGAAACTTCAACGAAAAGAAAAAAGTACTCAAACTGATTTTGGCTACCCTCACTGTGAGGAAGCATACACTGAGACCAGTGATGTTGACAGCTGTATCACAGATTTTCGTCATTCAGTCATCTCTGATAAATGTAATTCACTATATAGGTTAAATATAACAATCTGAAACACTCTTTCAGCGACTCATCACTTACTGTTAATACCGGATGGCCCAATTTGCGGACCATCTCGTTGTGAGAGTCGGCCAGTTGTTGCAATGGCTGAAGCATCGTTATGCTCATCATCTTCTGTCAACCCGTCTTCATATCCTTCGTCTCACCGTCTAAGTTCAACTATCCCATCATCATCACCAGGATCCAGAGCATCAGCTCCTTCCGCTGCAAGTTCAGCCAAATCTGCCCCAGCTGCTAGTCCTAGCAGACAGCCTCCAGTTGTAGATTTTGATCCCAGTCGCCGATGGACATTTGTAGCAACAAATCGAGTTAGTCTTTCACTCATTTTCTCTTCGCTAACTCCCACACACAGCAAGTGGGAAACTTTTGTTCATATCACTTCTTCTTATCGATTCTATGTTAGCTAATGTAAGAGAGCCTGTGACATGTCCGCTGCTTGAGAAGCCGTGGGTATATAAGCAGCCTCTACTTCAGCTCACTCGTTCTCTATAGAACATATACTGGAACTTGTGGAGAGAGTGGCCACCGACGGTTCTAAATTATATCGAGCTGGTCTCGTTAGATCCTGTGATATGAAAACAGGTTATAGAAACGTAGTCATCGGCTAGTGTTCCTGAAAAAATTTTTTGGGTGTTTGAGTAAAAGAGTGATTTACAGAATAATCAACGCGGATATCCAAGAGGATTGGTAGTTCCATATATGTATACCAGACCATTGGTACGTTTATTTTCAGTATATTATCTTGTTTTTAAATTGCTTATTATTTCAGAGTTCAACCGTTCATACTACTGAAGTACGACGTTTATTAGCAGAAATAGAAGCCCGTCTTCAGGTAAAAATTTGTGTGAATTTGTATATTCAGATTGCATAATTTCAGGACTGTCGATCGCTTGCTACACCAACAAACTCTATTCGAGGAACTGTTTCCGAGAGATCTTTTTCAAGATCTGTTGTCTCTGACACTTCGATTCCAGAAGAATTATAATTTAACCACAAAAAAAATAATATTTGAACAAACTGCTGTCCATTGTAATGCTTTACCTCTTCTTCATTTTCTCGTGTCTTTCTTATTCTCTCACTGATTGATCTTTCATCTCTATTTGTCTATAAAATAATAAGGATTGTGAAATTTCGCATTTTCCAGGTGGTAAAAGATGAAGAATGGTTGTTGTAGAAAAACTGGAGGTTCACCTACAACAAAGACTTATTATTTCATCATCGGTTGTAGCAAAAGTGTTTCCGGTGAACACGAGCCACCTAATATGAAAACAAACTTCCACATACATTCTGAACGTTTAACCCACTCCCTGATATACCCAGGAAATGCATTCTTCCTATTTTCATTTTTCGAAATTCGGTGGTTTGCTTTTGTCCGTCTTGGAAAATGAAGAGCCAGTCTTCTTAGGCACTAAAAAGGTTCATCCATTAAAAAGAGAAAAAATAAAATTCGATCCGTTTTTATTTCGTCCGTCTCCTAGCACTTTTGTTATTAAAAAAAGTACAGAACATTTTTATGAGTGTCTGCAGTAGAAAATAAAACATTTTTCTTCTTTCTCTCTTCAGTTAAAACTCTAAGAAGCCACATCGCAAGTTGAACGTGTGTATTCAGCCCGAGGGCAGCATTCTGACTCTTCACAACTTCTTCCCTCATCAAATTATTACTTTTGGCTGTAGTTTGTTTTGTTTCCGCAGACATAACCAACCAAGCACTTTCTTCCCGTTTCTTTCTTCTTCCAAAAAAAACGTCTTCACCCAAAAAGAGCCAAAGACATCAATTTATTATTGGAGGGGTGAAGATTCCCTTTCCTCGTCCTCTTTGCTATATCTATTGTTCCAGCCAAAGCGTGTGAACTATCCATCAAGAAGAGTGGAAAAAAGACGCAGATTCATCGGCACCAACCACCTTCATTGAATACTTCTTTTTTACTCCGGTTGGCTTATGATTGGCAGAGAATATCAAAAATACTACACTCCCACATTCTTCGACTTCATTGCATTGATATGCTCCTGGGTGTTTCTGGTGGTCACCTTCCCAATTTCTATATTTTTCTGTGTTAAGATCGTCAAAGAGTATGATAGAATGGTGAGTCATCTTGAAACTTTAAAAAATATTACTTTGAAAGAGAAGTTTAAAAGCTTCACTATTCTTAGAGAGGTCGCGGAAGATTGAAATTCGACTTATCTCTCAAGTGTGTGAAAAGCTAAATGAAGACCTGAATAAAAATGCATATCGAAAGTCTTGGTTTTTTAAAGTTTTAATCAACATTCATTGTTAATTGATGTCATTCCTGTATCAAATCTCATTTAGGTAATATTTCGTCTAGGTAGGTTATGGCACGACAATCCTAAAGGTCCAGGAATCGTTCTGGTACTACCTTTTATCGATACACACAAAACTGTTGACTTAAGGTGAGCTTTACAGATTTATTTTTTCTTCTGACGTACTAAACTACGACAGTCATCTATTGAAAGGCGATTACAGAGTAATGTCTTATGACGTTCCGACTCAAGAGATGTTGACAAGAGATAGTGTGACGATTGGTGTTGATGCAGCCGTATATTACAGAACAAGGTAATGTCTCATATAGTTTTATTGTCATTTTGTCAATATATTTTAGTGATCCCATAGCAAGTTTAACTCGGGTCAATGACGCTCACTTGTCAACTCGTCAGTTGGCACAGTCGTCGTTAAGAAATGTATTAGGGACTAGATCTTTAGCTGAACTTATGACTGATCGGCATGGGATAGCAGTTCAAGTGAAGCATATTTTGGATAGTGGTGAGTTAAAATGGCAATTCCTTTCTCAATTTGAATGACTGTATTCAGCAACTTTATTCTGGGGGATTCATGTTGAACGAGTAGAAATCAAAGATATAAGACTTCCAAGAGAAATGTGTCGGGCAATGGCAGCAGAGGCGGAAGCACAACGAGAAAGTGATGCAAAGGTTGTAACCGCTCAAGGAGAACTAGATGTAAGCATCTTACTTAGATTGTCTAGTACTGTAGATACCTGTTTTAGGCATCAATGTCGTTCCAAAAGGCGGCCGACGAGCTTGCTGGCTCACCAACTGCATTGCAATTGCGATATCTCCAAACGCTGGTTAAGATTTCTGCACATGACAATCATACAATAATTTTTCCGCTCCCCATGAAATATATAAAGAAACAACTTCGAAAATGAAAAAAATTTATCAACTGAATATCAATTCCAAATAAATGAAAATAATTGAAAACTTGTTTATGTTGATTTGAAAGTTAAACTGTCTTAAATAAAACTGTGATGTCAGTTTTAGATCCCTAAGTTCCACAGATACCAAGATCAAAGAAAAAGTGAATTAATAGAGTTCCCCCAACTTTGTATATGATTTGAATACAGGAAAAAAGGAATGAAAAAATACTCGAATTGTGAAGTAAATGCTAAAATGAGAACCTTCTGAAAAGATCATTGTTTCCTAAACAGGATTAGAAGTTGATGATGTCGGCATCATTGGTTGCATCTCAAGCGTATCCTCCTCCGATGATTGATTCTCGAATTCAACCTCCGAAATGAGTAGCAACTTATCTCCAGCTAATGCCTTTCCGATACTGAGAACTTGCTCGGCATGTTGAGCGACCAATTGGCGGTGACGTTGACGAATTCTCTTGAGCCTAAACATACGAGGATGATCAGATCGGCAACTGACGAACAAACCTTCTAGTTTCGAAAGCCGATTTGACTACAACAAATACGAAGGAATTTGTTGCCGAGTTGAAGAGGAGGAAGAAGTGGGATAAGTAGACTGGCAAAAAGCTGGTGGAACTTCCAAATGGTATCAAGATCTGAAATGAGAAAAATTAAAAACTAAAGTTAAAAATGACTATTTCTACCTGGATAGTGGCCATTGCTGTTGGAAGGCACCGGAGGAAAAGGAACTTGCCTAGCAGCATTATTGAAATAGCCTAAATTACAATTTTCTAGTTTTTGTAAACAAAGTTTTTAATTTTTTTGAACTTTAATCACTAAATTTTTTTAACTATATTTTCACCTGTAAGCTTTTTGTCTTGTCCTTGTCCGCCTGGAACAAATGATTCTGTCCTTGAGCTATAAGGATGGACGCCCGACTATCCATGCTCTGCCTCATACTTTTCAACGTTGAAACGGTCAGAAAAGTGATGATTACAAACGGTCCAAAAGTTTTCACAATCGATAAGAAAACCGTCCTGTACAGCACTTTGTAGATCATGTTGCTCATCAATGGCGTTTCCAACATCTGAATATTTGGGGTTTGCTATTTTTATATTTCTCAAAACTGCAACCTGTTCGGATTCAATCCCTTTGTATAAACACGGCGTCAAAGTGTACTCAACGGTGCATGGCAGGCAGATTAGACACGCAACTATCGTCATAATTAGCGGGATACGGATCAAGCCTGCAAACTTCTCAAATATATGACACCATCCAAAGGGGCAGTCACCTCCGACAACTCTCGCATAACTCTTCCTTCTCTGCTTTCTGTGAACCGGAGCAAAGTGAAAAGGTCGTGTGACAGCAAAGAAACGTTCAGCAGTGACTTCAATGAGCATCCATGTCTGAAACAAGAGATAGAAATAGATAGGGCACTAAAAGAACATAATATACCGATGTTATATGCCCACATTCCATCACAGCATTCGAATCGGCCATTTTTCTATCCCATGGTTCGTCTCGAATGGAGAAGTAGTGCATTGTCGCCCACAACGAGTGATGCCATAACCCAGCAAGAAGCATTACCTAAGAGTATTAATCAGAATAAGCCCATTATTTGAAGTTGTGAAACTCACAATGTCAAGAATAGCCAGACCAGTCAAAGACACCAGCATAGAAGTGTTGATTGAGCGAGAAAAAAGTTGTTTCAATGAATAAACGTTTCCAACGATTCCTCCCACAATTACCACAAAAGAAATTGGCCCATCGAATGCCAAGGCCCATGATGTTGGAGGACTTGGACACTCATTTGTCATTACCACCCGCTGATAGAATACAAGCTTCTGAAACAGATGAAACATCCAACAGCCTTCGCAGAAAGTGTGGAGAAGAAAAGAAAAGGTGCTCGGTGGTCGGTAGAAAGGGAGAGAGCAAGGATTGATGAATATTTGAATGTGTTATGAGTTTCTACAAAAAAGAAAAGAAAGAAAAGTGGAGAAAGAACCGGCGGGAACTGGAAATGACATGTCCTTATGGAGAACTTACATCTAATGGTTTGAAGGAAAATCAACTGTTTTTCGGAATGAATTCGAAAACAAAAAAATTGATGTTGATGTGCAGTGAATTTGAATCAATAACGTTGACCCCTAGGCATCACCTTATTTTAGGTTCTACCTCCAGATGACATATTTCCATTTTAGGGGGCGGAGAATAACGACAGTTCTACAAATGATTAGAGGAAATCATCATTTTTTGAATATCAAGCTAAGAAAATTCACCCTTCGACCACTTTTCAAACGAACACTCCACGCGAACCAAATGCACTTTTTCGTTTGTCGCCCATGAATTTAATTGCAGTGAGCAAAAAAAGATGAGCCTGAGTGGGATGTAGCTCCGTATGGAAATCGTAAAATAAATTGGGAAAATCTGTTTTCTTTCCTTCAGCTCAAAACACAAATGAATGAAAGCACTGTGAGCTCAAAATTACTTTCTGATTTTATTCTGATAATATGATTTCTGGTTTTGTTACGTTGCCCTCTCTCACGACAAAAATAGGAGTGAAGAGGAGAATGAAGCAACAAACTTTTGTCATTCTCAGTAGTTCTACGAGAAATGTATACGGATTGTCCGTGTCCGTTGAAGTGTGCACTTTTAAAATATTTCAAGCAAATTCTGGGAGCAGAAAAAAGAAAGGAAGAAAAAGTCAAAAAAATTTAGAAATTAGTTTAGCAAAGAGGACATGGAGAGTGAGTGAGGAAAGAAAACAAATTAAATTCTGTTCTTTTACTGCTGATAAATTTTTGCGTTCCTTTTTTCTGAAAAGTTCTATTTTTGTTTGAAAAAATGAATGAAAGAATGGAGTCAACAAATATTTTGGTTATGATTCCGAACTGCAGGTGACTTCGTAAAATTATCAATATCTTAGATTGTGTTGGGATTATTGAAATCTCATCAGAAAGAGTCGTTCGGCTGAGCCAGTGACTCGTGGAGTCGTTTGACGCCACTAACCCCTAATTCTTTGTTGGTTGAGAAGACATGGATCAAATCGTTCTTCTTTTCTTTATGCCGGATTGTGACACGAAAGCGAATAAGAGCACGAAGAAGAAAAATAATAACCGTATCGAGGTTAGATGATCAATGATTCTCCGCTCTTGTTTTTTCCCTTTTTCATTTTTTTTTCATCTTAAGCTGGTCTAGAAAATGATCATCTCATCATTGTTCGTGTCTTTCATTATTTTATATATATTTCCGCATTCTGAAGCTATTAGAAAATGCAAATAAGTGAAAAAAAAACAACGTCATCTCATCAGACAGGCATTTCGAGAACGCTACTGAGGAATAGCTCATTTAAAAACCGAAAAAGAGTGAGAAGAATGATTTATATTTTCGAACGTGTGAGTGTTTGAAGTAATTGCTCATCCTTTCATTCCCAGCTCATTAATACTATCATTTGCATAAATATATGTGCATTAAGAGTGAGAAAAACTACTGAATGGGTGGATAGGGAAGTGAGCAAATGTTTCATCTCCTTCTATCTCTATCCCCCATTTCGAAATTCAAATTGGAGTTTCAAATTTTGAGTTTAACGACCAACTTTAGAGTTATTGGCATTGGACTTTGAAGGGAGAATTCGAAAATGGAAAGTTTGAAAAAAGCCGAATAGTTCACGTGTAAAAAGTTGAACATATGTAATGTGTGGACAAAAAGAGCCAAAGAGGAGAAGAAGAACATCGAGTGGGTGGAGACTGCTCTTTCATGTTCTAACGTTGCTTGTGGGGAACAAAATAAAAAAGAAAGGACTGGATTGATTTATTAGAAGTTCAATTTGTAAAGTTGTAATGTGAAAGTCAACTTCAGGACGGATTCGTGACAAGTGAATATTCCATTTTGGTAACAGTTGCCTAGTACTATTTTCCCTAGTTTTGCCACTTGAGAATTGCTTCTTTTTTTTTCGAGAAAAGTCACGAAAATGAAGGTTTTCCTATTTTGGGATGCTTCTTTTCAGAAGTAACAGAAATAAATACATGAACATTTAAGGCAAAAAGAAAAGGTTTTTTGAAATTGAGAAAAATCGATAAAAGTGAATGCCCTGTACAATCAAAAATGTCTTCCGTTAAATACACTTATCTGAACAAAAAAATTTACCCAATTGCGGGCAGAAATAATTTTTTTCTAATTTTCCACGTCGGCTAATGTACTTCAAAACTACATATTCAAATACAGATAAAATGAAGCAACAATTTCTCATCAAAATAATACTGAACCAAAAACAAAAAAGAAAATAGGGGGCGTTTTAATATTTTATTCGTTCCAGAAATACATTTGAAACGAGGATGTGAGCAATGAAAAGCTGGTGAGGAACGATGAAGTGATTGATAAGGACTCAATAATCCAAAAGAGCACAAGTCTCTCTGATAAGTTTGGATTAGAAAAGCTTGTTTTAAAATCTGCGCAAAAACAGATAGAAACGAATGGAAAAATCTTATATAATAATCTGGAATTTAAAACAAAACGATAAAGAAAATGATAAAGAACAAAAGAAAAAAGAATCTACGATATTGAGTTTTGCAATTTTTCATTTCAAATGATTGTCTTACACGTTTTGTTATTTTTCAAAAGATGAGAAAAAGGTGTTCATTAATAGATAGGGTTGTTATAAATGATTTAGGGCCGAGCACATGACTGGCAAGATGACCCAAGAAAAATAGGATGAATTGATCTAATAAATTAGCGTGTGGAGACATCCCCATGCTTCCTACACCAGTCATCTTCCCGTTCAAACTTGTTTATCCAGGAAAAGGTGGGCGATGAATGGATGCGGAAAGAAAACGGAGTATAGCCTGATTATTTGTAATTATGCTGAAAAAATTTTCTCCAAAGATCATCGGCCTGTTGTTTTTGTTTTTTTGATGTATACTTGACGGAAGTCACAACAAACGACAGAAATCAATTTTTTTATCTTCTTCTTCTAAGTAAACTATGTTGGTAAAATTACAAAAACTTAGAAAAAGTAGAGGGGAAAGAGATAAGAACTGATTCGATAAAAGCAACATGTCATCTGTGGTTCAAAATAATATTCTGCTAATGAATAGTTGTTTATTACTTAGAAAATAACCTTATATTTGGAACTGATTTGTCAAAAAACAAGTATCAAAATGCGGGTAGGTTGTGTTATTGGAAAGCGGAATGAAATAAATGAAATAAAATAAAATAAGAGGAATAGATCGAATTTCCAGTCAGACCGCAGAAAACTCAATTCCGTGTCTCTATCGGACTGACATTGGATTAGAAGTGATATTGATGCTTGTTGAACAGGAGAACTTTTTCTCCAGAACTTGATAACCTTGACAAAAATATGGCTGTAGCTGTCCTGCTGTTACTTCTCTTATTCAAATGAATATCAAATATATTCCTCACGTGGCTTGCAGGTTATTGAATCCCACAACATTTTTCAGCTGTGTCTTGTTTTGTTTCAAAAAAAAATGGATTCAAAAACCTAACGAAAATTTTGAAATCCTATGATAAAAAACAGAAAAAAATCAACCTAAGTTATTTTTTCTAGTCCAGAAACTTCCTACACTGAATATTACTTTAGATTCCTTTAACTTAACTTATAAACAAATTTAACTTCTTTAAATTATAAACAAATTTCACAATCTAATAAGACAAAATATGCGACCACAGGGTAGTAGTGTTAGATGAAAACTACGAAAACGGAAGATTTGGATGGCACATGCACATTGCCTCTTTTCATGAGACACCTAGTTAATCCTTGTCTCTCCTCCTACTTAGAACAAATCCATATCAGTTCGTTTTGAAGAACAAAAAACAGCGAGTCATGATATTAAAACAGGGATGCTCCTACTCAAAATTGCAGGACCCACGAAAGAGAAAAAATGTTCGCTCTTTTATTTCTTGATCTATTCAATCCAGCCAAATCTTTATCTTCCGTTGTTTTATCCTTTTCTAATGAATGTTCTGGAAATGAGCAGATTATTGTCTTACTCATCTGCAAAGAAATTTCTAATCTTTTTGGTTGCAGCAAAAATCAAATATTTTCAGTTCAGAAGAGCAGAAACTTCTGTTTCAAAATTTGAGTCAAAGTTATGATGCACCTTCCTAGTCTATGGAATTCGATTAATACATTTTCCGGTATGAAACAGGATAGGAAATGAAAAAATAAGTGATTAATGGATAATCCTTACGTCAGGAATGCATCATCTAGAATTCTGGAGGGTTGGGGTGATACATCATAATCTGGAAGGCCCCTGACATATAAAAACAACAAATAGAAGAAGGAAAAGGAATTGCATCTTTGAAAATCTCAACGAACAATTCAAATTTTGTTATCTTCGTTTAACATTTGCATTTCCTCACGTTTCATCCGGAAATCCATTCAATTTGGTTGAACTTTTCCGGCCTCCATGGTCACAAGTTCAAATGAAAAAGGGAGATCACTCGGAATATGAAACACCAAACCAAATTATCCAGTCATCTCATTATAATAAATATTAAAGGGGATACATATAAGAAAACAAACCTAAAGTTTAGAAATTGAAGCTATAGAGTATCAAATTAGGATACGTGACATTACTCGGTTTGCCTTCTTTGTAGCTGGGTGGGAAACATATCTCTCTGGATATTTGAGCAGACTCGAGTTGACTTGAATACAATCTGCGTGAATATCTGAGAAAATTTGGAATATGTGTGGTTTAATGATGTCATATTTCGGAAATACGTCTCGAATTAGCTCTGTAGTAAGTGAAGTCACTCCTCACTCTGAAATTGTGGCGAATATCATCTATCCTGTTTTAGAAAAATGCATACTCCACTTCATATCAATGAGATCATCCAAATGAAAATTTGTGCAAGAAACTGATGCATGGATGAACAATTTATTCAAATAACCAAAAGTTAACAACTGTCTTAAGACACATCTCGGTATCACAAAATGTAAATGCAATCTTTGAGTTGGTTGGTTGACACTTTAAAGTTTATTATATTCATTCCTTAAAAATGAAACAATCCTATTGATTCCAATCTGTTGCACTTTTAAGAAATATTATTTCTATTCATTTAGTATGTGTTTTTGAATCATTTCTGCAAAATATCAATTGAGTTTTGTTATTTGTATATTTTCACGATCGAATTCTTGTTGAAAACCCAGAACACACCTGATGTTCTCACTGAATATTATGCATGTTAAAAATATGTATTATTTTTCAATTCTTTCTAAAAATTTTTGAATTCAACCTTTCGAACCTAAATTGGTTCGGCATCTATATAAAATTTTTTGAAACCATTAATATGTTTACCGTAATCTTTTAAAAAGAAAAAACACTCTTGTCGGTTCATCTTCTGTTTCTAGTGGTTTCAAGAAGTTTTTCTCAAAGTCTTTGAAACTGTGTTTTAAGTCGAATTAATGCATGCTTTCAAGGACGTTTAGTCGTAGTTTTACAGAATTGGAATATACTCTGGAAAGAATTCTCAAATGCAAATGTATTCAAATAAATTTCTTTTGCACAACACACCTCACGATTTTAAAGTCTTGAGAAATTCGATGTGAAAATAAAGAAAATTTGAAATTCTTGAAGAATAGTAGAAGCACAGTTAAAAAGAAATACCTCAAATTTCCTGATTTCAAAAAATGTCAAAACTTTGGAACTCTTATTTTTTCGTTTTTGTTTCATTCGGAAGTTAGCTTCAAATCTTTTAAAATGGGATGAGTATTCATGGTGAGCAAACAAACTGGCATATTGTGACGTTGAAACTTTTGTAGAAGCAATGGATTTATGCTTTACGGCGGGGACACACAAAGTACAATTGACAGCTCCGAAACAAATTGGTAAAATGTCAGGTGTTTCACTCAACAATTAAAAAGTTGATTGCTCTGTTTTAGTCTGATGAGTAGTTGTTACGGTTAAATTGGGTAAGTGAAAACGACTTTCAGAAGTTATCGTTAGATTTGTCAAATTATTGAAAACAAAAACATGAATAAAAGAAAAAATATGAGTGTAACTAAAAACTTACAATATTGAATCAGTTTCTAAGTAAAGTTCTGAATTTAATGAAAGTCAAATAAAACTATAATTTGATTAAAATTGATTAAGATAGATTGAAACTGTGAACTTGTTGATAGTATGTTTTGGCTTTTCAAATTTTCAAATACTACCGTAAAACCTGAAGCGCATCCGCTAGCAATAGTTCGGAACATCCAATCTCGACTCTCCTCGAAGATTTGAACATTTTTCAATTGAAAAAATGTTCTATGAATAAGATACTATATTTTGTCAGTTGGCAGCTTTTTGATATTTCCTTTGGGAACCGAGATATACCGCTTCAAACAGGCACTGCTAAATGCGCCTCTATTACAGGTTTTTCGGTAAGTACAAGTTCTCGTCTTGTCAACACCACTCTAGCTAAATCTAGAAATACAGTTTCTGGTTGGATAAAATGATGTTTTCCAGGCAGTGCTTCAAGAATACCGGTGAATGATGGTTGTGGTAGTCATTTTCAACACACTTTGTTCAAAATAACCACTCTTCCAATAAATGACGGTTATGAGCTCAAGTTGAAAAAAAAACACTATGATTCATGAGTTGTGTTCCCATTTTTAAGTTAATATCTTTCTGTTTTCATGTTTTCGAGTTATTTTTTGGAAGGTAAACTTGCTAAAACCAGATAGAATCAATGTTTATTACTTAAAAGCAAGTTATCTCATAGTTGGGATGCTTTGTAGACATTAATTGAATACATATAAACTGTGCCATGATGTCTTTGATGATATTCCAACTGGTTTTATTCCTCATTCTGAAAAATGTTATTCCTCATTCTGAAAAACCGAATTTTTAACACATTGACTATTTCGCAACAGTTTTTCAACTTTTTTCTTTAATGTTTGGAAGTTTGTAGAATATTTGACCACGCATTTATTCATACATATCTAGTTACTCTCTCGGGGCACATCCAGGAAATTGTACTTTTATGGACTTCAAATATTTCATAGTGTTTTTGTGTTTGTTTCTGAAATTGTTTTTTGTCGAGACAGGAAAACTAAGTGTTTTGTTTCTTTTCTACCATAAAATTGTACTATTAAGCCCATATAAAGTACGTTTCTTGTGCTGTACAATTGTCTATATTATTTGTTCGAAAAGCACCACAAATGTTAATCATCTCTAAGATGCATTGCCATGAATCATCAACACTTTCCTTTCCTTCATAACGCTGGTCTGTTACAATCTGAAAAGACAATCAAACGAATGACTTATCAGATTGCTATTTCTGTTGTCTTCGTTCCACTTCAATTGGATAGGTGTCTGACATTTATGAATACACGACCAATGCGTCAATCATATTTCCTATTATGAGACATGCGCTTTTCTTCCCTTTTCCACAGGAATGAAAGTGGCAAGAACTAAAAATAACATTGAAGACGGATGGAATGTAATTGGAGCAAGCGAGAGACAAAATGTCATTCCGTTGACATGATTCGTACAGCGATGAAATCTTATCAAGCCAATTAGCCAAAAGGGGCCGCGGGGCTTCTCGCACACAAATTCTCCGTCCCGTACACTAATCCATCGGTCGGCATAATCTACTGAAGAGCCTATTGTAACAGAAAGACAAACAAGAATGGAAGAAATGAGCTCTGTAAGAGTCTCCCCTTCAAGTGTTTCATTTTGAATTTACGTACGTTCCGACGACTTGAGTATTTTTGGGTATTTAGATGCCCAGCAGTGCAGTTGCAGGTGGTCTCTTGATTTCCGGGCGCTTTGGTCAACAGTCGACACATGACAATGGAAAGAAAAACAGTGAAGACCTTCTTTGTCATGTTATTCTTCAAAAATGTAACATATGACGTTTTGGTAAATACAGGCAGAGTTGAAAAAAAAGAAGAACTGGAATCATCCGTTTTGACGTGGCCAAGCAGCAGAAAATTTTAAATTGGATTGTTTTGAAAATGAAAAGGAAAAAGTCAGTCATTACTTTCAATGGAGACCAATTTCAATATACAGTCCCCCGCCCTGTTGTTCTCTTTGTGTAATGGTCAACGATCGGATAGGGTACGCGATGCAAATTACAGAAATCTAGTGTCCGCTATCCAAAATATCAACAAATGTAATCGGTCGTGTCCCCGTTGCTATTCAAAATCAATCGGGTGTAGGTGGAAAACAATTCAATTCCGATATTCTACTGTAGTCCCTCGATCTTCGGTTTTAAAAATGTAGATGTCGCTAGACGAGCTGAAAAAGAAGAAGTCATGCTAACCAGAGATTATACTCATGAATATAACATACAACCGGAAGAATTGTGCTGCACTTCGGTTTTATAAGCAGCTTATATCCGGTTTCACATGATCACGCATCCTCATTTCTCTGAGAGTTTTCTCGAGCATTAAAGTCACAGAACGAATGTTGTAATGGGAGATTGAAATGCGTACGAGTGAGCGAAAACGCGAGTACTTTTGAATCCAATACCCTGAATTTCAAGTTGTAATGTCCGCTGTAAAGAAAATTACCAACTTCCTCTATCTCTCAATCTATCCAAGAGGTCCTTCAGAAAAGAGAACTTTGAAAAATTGCCGGCAGGTGGTGTATTTATGTGTGCTGTCCACCACAATTTAGAGTACGAGGCGCCCGTGTGACCAAACACCACATGAAATTGGTTCCCACGTTTTGCCTTGGTCCGTCTTCAATCCGCAAATGGAAAACGTAATTCAGTAATTGCGAAGGTCTGAGAAGAACCAACCGAAGACGGCTGACTGGGTGTTTCCTTTGGTTTTTGAATATTTACGGAGAAAGTGTGTTTGATGAGTAAGAGTACGCCAGATATTTCACCAAGGATGGAAGTAGATGCGGAATAGATAAGACGTAAATTGCGTTGAAGGTCTCCGTATAGTTGGCCACCACGCATCTGTTGTTCCACACGATCCTATTTAGGTTTTGAAGGTTTCGGGAGAATTGAAGAGGAAATCAAATTCGGTTTCCTTCCTTGAATATCGGAAGTGATGACGGCGACACAATATCGGCGCAGATCAAACAACATTTGCATTTGGTAGATACGTTCGTTCTATTCCAAACACTGCTTGATATGATTCTGGATGGAACGTTGAACAAGTTTCATGCAAAAAGAAATAATCTCAAAAACTAAACTGCAGACATTTGGGGTCAACGTACAATGATAGTTGCACTTTTTATCTAGAATGTCTGACCATCAGACGCTTTATATACTGGCCCTCTTTTGAGTTTATCAATTTCTTTCGCTTCATTTACAGTGGTCACTGCTCGCGTACGCTTCGTGTATTTCTTCCACGCAATAAGATTATCAGGCTATTTTCTGCCTACATGTTTACTGCGTCCCGCATATTGGATCCTATGCTGTTGTGAACTGAGAGCCAATTCTTAGTTTTCTCCATCAGCTCCGAGCCCTCTGCCGCTGGTCATTGATTTAGAGCAAGTCTGCAGCCATAGTCCTAAAGCCACCCCTTATGTGCTGCCGCGGGAGGGGTAGTTGCTCAAAGGTACTGAACAGTGTCTAAACAGTCCTAAAACTTGTAAATAACATGACAGTGCATTGCCCCAATGGATATCTCTTCCAACTTTTTGACAATCATATCACTCCAAGCCTATTGCACCATGTTATAGCCAAATGAGCATTGGTGCACGCTCCCAGTATTTGAATAACAGAGCGACTCTCAGTGACGACCAAGCGCCTGGTGGGTGGCTGAGAGATTTCCCCTTAAATCCTTACGCAAAATAAATGTTTTCCGAAAAAATAGTACAGCGATTTTTCGAATTTGGGCCGAACCAGGCCGATATTTAGATGGCCTAAAAGTTCAGACCGAGCCACACACGAATATATATTTTATATCTCTCAACTCCCGATATTCCATGTTTTATTCGTAAAAGAAAAGTGGTGCGCGCTCTTGTTGTTATAATGCATAGACACCCCTTTATGAGTCGCTGAAGGCGGAGGTTTCTTGCTAGCCGACCCCCGAATGCCTCCGCAAATATGTGTTTGTAACGTAAAAAATCTTCGATTTTTGCCATTAAATGTTCGTTTTTCTCGATTTTGATACCGTTCGATAGCTTTTATTCCGCTGAACGCAAATTCCTAACTTTTGTCTTAAAATTCCAAGTTTGAGTGTATTTTATCCCACAAAACAGTTTGGTGCGCGCTCTCTCGACTAGTAAGGGAGAGACGCACAGAAAAAGAGAGGGTGGACGGGGAGGGGTGCCGCTCACTCTGTTCAACATTACTCGCTCGACAACGTCCTTCTCGTTTCTTCTTGATGCATTGTGTATACATCTCCAAGAGCTCACATACTCTGATGTTGTGCTTGAATAGGCTGCGTCACGCAGAGCCTTCATTTCAGAAAGAATGGGCTCTTTGGGATTTTCCGTTTCCTTCTTCTTTCGAATGTTTACCGCACTGATTCTCCTCTTCTCCGTGTTTGTTATCTGAGCAAAATTCTAGTGTTTTTCAGTGAATCAACCCATTTCAAGCAAGAATCATGTCTGACGGAAAGGAAGAGCTCGTTAACCGCGCCAAGCTCGCTGAGCAGGTATGTTAATTTTCAAATCTTCTAGAACATTTTGGGATTTCGCAATATCTGAGATTTGAATTTCGACGATCTTCAATTCCATTTATCGGATTTCAGGCTGAGCGTTACGACGACATGGCCGCTTCAATGAAGAAGGTCACCGAGCTTGGAGCTGAACTCTCCAACGAGGAGCGTAATCTCCTCTCCGTCGCCTACAAGAACGTCGTCGGAGCTCGTCGTTCATCGTGGAGAGTCATCTCTTCCATCGAGCAAAAGACCGAGGGATCTGAGAAGAAGCAACAAATGGCTAAGGAATACCGCGAGAAGGTCGAAAAGGAGCTCCGCGACATCTGCCAAGACGTTCTCAACTTGCTCGACAAGTTCCTCATTCCAAAGGCTGGAGCTGCTGAGTCCAAGGTGTTCTACCTCAAGATGAAGGGAGACTACTACCGTTATCTCGCTGAGGTCGCTTCCGGAGACGACAGAAACTGTAAGTGAATTCATAAATTGATGACTGTAATTGGGACCTAACTGTGCACTCGTTTTTTAACCCTCATTCGTAAGCTATGCATCCTTGTGTGAAGTGTGGAAAGATATCATAGGAAGACAGAGAACGAGAGACAAAGGCGCGGTCCCAATTCCACATTGATGCTTAGCTTAAGAAGTAGACTCTAGACTCTAGGGGATTCGTGAGCACTGATTTATGTGCTTCCGATGTACAGAAATTGAAATTTTCCCCTTGTTGCAGCGGTTGTCGAGAAGTCGCAGCAAAGCTATCAAGAGGCGTTCGACATCGCCAAGGATAAGATGCAACCAACTCATCCAATCCGCTTGGGACTTGCTCTCAACTTCTCTGTCTTCTTCTATGAGATCTTGAACGCTCCGGACAAGGCTTGCCAGCTCGCCAAGCAGGTGTGTTTAATGTTTTTTTCTTATTATAGCTGTCGCTAATATTGGACAAGCGGCCTACGCGGAAGCACTCGAAATTGCGAATAAAGATCTCTCGCCGACAAATTGTGTCCGTCTCGGTCTCGCACTCAATTACTCGGTCTTCTTCTATGAAGTAGCTTCGAGCCCAGATAGAGCTTGCCAGCTCTCCAAGCAGGTGCCAACATTCTACCAATACTGCAGCCGACATTATTTCATAAATAACTTGATGTCAATGTATATATTTTCAGGCTTTCGATGACGCCATCGCTGAGCTCGATACCCTCAACGAGGACTCTTACAAGGACTCAACCCTCATCATGCAGCTTCTCCGTGATAACCTCACCCTCTGGACCTCGGACGCTGCCACCGATGACACCGATGCCAACGAGCCAGAAGGAGGCAACTAGATCCTCACTTCGCCCAATTATCTTTTCGCCACACCCACTCAATCCGATCTGAAACATGATAAATAATACTATTTGTCATAAGACTTATTTATTACCATTGTCTAGTTACACCAATCGTTTTTGACCCCTTCTTCCCCCACTCTGTTTTATATAAAAGCCCCCATTTCTCTTCAACCAAATACAGATTGATTTAAATCGCTGTAACCCCCATCTCATCCGTCCTCAAAACCCCCACAAAAAATTAATGTTCCGTTTTGTTACGGCTTCTCCCTCCCTTTCAAATCTCTACATTCGAAACACCCCCCAGCTTTTGAAACCCATAATAAAACTGATACTGAGAACCCAAAGCGGTTATAAGAAATGTGTTGTGTTGATGTCGTGCAAATGACTGGTTGTTTGAAACACGATCGCGTGAGTTGTTTCAATTTCAGATGCTCGAATGTTTATACTCGCAAGAAGCTTCTCTGAAAGGAAAAATAACCACATCATGAGCTACAAGAAGAATGGCTGTTTATCTGATGTGAGTTGCAGATTATATAATCGGAGCAAAACAACTTGGGATTGTTCTTTTTTGAAGTTGGGATATTGATGGAACATGACGGAACATATATTCGACGATCGGGATGATGTGCGGGTACAATTGAACAATTTTCTGATCCACGTTTGACGAGAAAAAAGTCATCCAGAAGTAGACTTTCAGTTTTGAAAAAAACAGATTTTGGTTCTTTTCTTTCTTGAAATAAGAAAATGTGGTTCTCTTCTTCCTGAAGAAAATATGATTTCTGACAGCAAAAAATACTTTACAAAGAAAAAATTAGTCTTTTGAATTTAAAAAGAAACGACTTTCACATATTTTAATTGCATTTTTCGAAGATTTCTAGAAATGTTTCGCAATCTTATAAAAGGAATCATTCAATTAAAAAGGGAATAGTAAAAAAAACTAAAATAACAACTGTTTCACATCTAGTTATTTTGCAACTCCTCATTTAGGATCTAAAAATAATCCTTATTTTAAATAATCCTGTAATGTTGGACAGCGTAGAAGTTGACATATGAGGAATGAATTTGAAGCATTCGTTGTTCATAAATGTAAACGTAAAGCGGTGGCAAAATGATGAAAAAAGTCTAAATCATTAGGCGCGGCTAGTTCTCAATCAACTATCATTTAATCAAGCATATTTCAAACCGGCGTTTTGATTTGAATTATAACAAAACGAAAACTGTTCTCTTCTTACTTCGTCCGTTTGAAATTTTTAGAGCATCATTCTCACTTTTTTGAATTAAAACATTTGGGGGCTTGTCGGTAGATCAAGCCAAAAAAGTACATAAGTTGGCAAGAAGGATGAAAATGATATTTGTCGCTGCAAATCATGAACACATTAATTTTTCTGGAAGTAGCTCGTGAATGGAAAGTTTTAGCTTTGAAAGAAACTTTTTGGGCATGCCTCAGAGTGTTTCACTATAACTTCTTGAACTTATAAGCAAAAACCAGTCGGTTGAATAGATGAGAAGTTGTTTCGTCGGTTGTGAGACAGGTGGATGAGCTGAATCGTGTAGTAGGTTTAGGAACCTTACGTGAAATAAAAAAGAAACTTTACGTGAAATTGTTCTTTTCGTTTTTTGCCATTCTTGTTTGAGGATGTCAGCTTTCGTTTCGTGAAGGCAGGTCGATAGTCTTTTCTGTGGCGGTTACAGTACTAGACAAACTCTCCATTAGAAGCAAGCATGCAATCAAATCAGTTTCTCGGGAAGAAAAGAGAAATAGAAGCGAGAAGTTCAGTTTCCTATGAAGGTTGAGATCAGTGAGAAGGTGATCCATTCATCTCTCTTTTCTATTTTCGCCTATAAGTTACTAGAAGCTCCGATGTCTGGTACGGTGTGAATTGAAAGTAACTAACACTTCACAGATAGTTTTGGATATATGCTCTCCACCCACAACTCGCAAAACTGTTTATTCGGTGACTGGTGGTGTGGTTTGAATTACAGTTTTGAAATCAGCAAACCCAGATTTGAAAATAGTCGCTATTGCAAGTAATCAACATGCCGCTAAACCTAAAAAGAATAAAGCTGTTCATATAGCTCACGAAGTGGATGCCTCATGCTTAAGGAAGAAGAAATGGACGTCGCTGGACCACCTCAAAGAGATCAAGACACAACTGAAAATCCTGAAATTGGGCTCATTGAATTCGTTGTAGAGGAAATTCAGCGGTTGTATTACCCATCCGCCGGTGGCTGACCACTCGTTCAAAGTTCGGCCCGGGGTCGCGAAGTGGGTCTCGACGCGAATAACCGTAGTATAAAACTTTTTTATGGCTAAAGTACGGTCAAGAGCCGCCGTAAATCGAAATTCCGCAACGAGACCCATTCCGCGACCCCGGGCCAAACTTTGAACGAGTGGTCAGCCACCGGCGAATGGGTAATAGATGGCGTAAGAAGAACTGAATTCGACCAATTGCGTCGAAGAACTAATGATGCCAGATGCAGTAAGTAGAGACATCGATGAAATAGCTTTCAATGTATCTTCTATGGAACATTCCCTTAAAACTTTGAACAAAAAGTGCCAGTCGTAAATCCCGAAGCTTTTGTGGAACCATGCTCACGCGCTCCAATTTATGTGTCCGAAAATGAAATCATGATTATCAGTAAAAACCAGTTGTTTTCAGATTGGGAAATTGTGATAGTTGAGATTGAAGATAAAATAAATAAAAAGGTTATGATATTTGATTCAGATATCCGGAAAAAGTATCGAGAGCTTCGACTGATATAAAACGTGACTTGTGTCTTCCAGGTATTGAAATTATTTCTGCAGAGAGATTTAGCAAAAATGACTATTTGGTTAGGGAAAATTTCTCTCAATTTGAGGTTGCCAGAATTCCACAACATGCTGAACTTACCGGAACCCAGAACTATTCTCCTATTTTAGATGTTCAATTCGACGTGGAAATTGATCCTTAAAGTGATGAAGTGAATTACTCATAGTGTACGGAAAGACATGTTGAAACCAATTTTTGTCATTTAACTGTTGGCGTTCGAAACTAATTTTCACCTCGCAAAAATCATTTAACTATGGGCCTTTTTTTAATACTATTTTCACTCAAAAATTGTGTCTGAATAAAATTCATTGTGCAATGTGTTGGAGTGCAGCTTGGTACCCAGGAGCTTCTAAATCGTCTTCTGGGTTCAACGTACATTGTTTCCCGGGGTTGTATATTTCTTATAATAATAGAACTTTCAATGAACACCGGTCAAACGAGGATCTACAATAGATTCGGATTTCTGCAATCCTGATAGCTCTGCGTCAGAGAACAAAACACACGTTCAAACTCAATTTTTTTTCACTGAAATAGTATTTGAAAAACTAAAATAATATGGTGGAATTATTAAATTTGTATAAGAAGATAGACAGTTTGTCTTACAAAAAAGGTTTGAATTAGCCACCATCTATTTCACTATTTGACACTTTTCATTCGGACTATACGTCTTACACTCTCAGGAACAGTGAACTATAAATAACGGTAAACCCCTCTCTGAGAAGGTGAACTTTTTTTGTGTTCAGCTTTACTGTTGCTTTCATTTCGCGAAGGATAGAAGTGGAAACGTAAAGCAAATGCGTCAAAAGCCAAAACTCTACAGAATTTTCAAAAAATCTGCTTGTGGCTATTGTTTCAAACACCTTTTTGTTTTAAAGTTGCTCCCTGGTGCGTCAAAAACAAAACTATTTTTTGTGCGAGCATTCATTTTCTTTGTTTTCAAAATTCCATGTTTCTGCACTTTTGTTTTTGCACTTTGACAATACTGTGTTTTTGCACACACCTCTGGATTTTCTTATATCCCACTGGCTGAAGGTCATTTGCAGGTTAGGTGAGTCATTAGATTGTTTTAGCGCAGCAAATTACTGTATTCATGTTAATCTAAACATCATTCGTTTCACAAGTATTTATTTTGCTACAGTGTGAATTGATGCAGAAGAAGTTTGCAGTGCTCAGCACCATTTAACATAAATTTTTTGTTTTGAATGCATATACACTCATTCTCTTGTCATGATTCAAAACCTGAAATTATTTGGAACGTGAGATTTCGAAACTTCTAGAATTTGTTCTGATAATTGGCACTTTTCTTGACAAGAGCACTATTTGGATTGAAGCACACTTCTCTGCATTCTCAGTTTCAGTCACACTCTGTGGAATCCATTTTTGCTTTTAGAACTGAAAAGATCTGAGTTTCGAACTTTATTCAAAAAACCTGAAATTAAACAACTGTTTGTTGAATTAGATTAATTCTTAAGAATATGACTTTTGAATGAAATAGTAGCACACATGTATCTGCTTTCCTCTCTCTTTTCAATTCGAGTTTGCCCTTCAATTTGCATGTGGATATTGTGCAAACAAAACCATTTCAATACCTGCAGTGGCACAGAAATAGCGTGGAGGGTTCTCAGGTCGAACGTAACGGATTGCTCCCTGACAGCTAGCCAGTCCATGTCGGTCCGCGCGCGCGTTGCCCGTTTTGCACAGTATGTGTCTTCCGCGACCTGCGTCTCTTCCCATCGTACTGTCTCTCATCAATCAACCGACGCGTTACCTCTCCGTTGTGTCTGCGCACTGTGTCCGTTGCACTTACTTTTGTCTTCCTCCTCTTTTCCATCTTACCCATTTCAACAGCCGCATAACAACACATTCCATCGTACAGCTTTTGTTTCTTTTTTCGAAACGATGCGGTCAACCTCTACTACCTTATTTTCCTCTTTTTGAAAATCGTTTTCTTTGGGATATCCGTTAGTCTTATCACTTTGCCCCTTTTGTCGAAAGTTAACGAGAATTTTTGTGGGGCAGTGGAGATTGAGATAGCCATCTCAAAAGGCGCGAAAAATTTATAAGTGTTGTGGCAGATCCTCATCTGCATTCACATATCGCATCGTTCTCTGTCTGTCGGTCATCTTTTTATTTCTTTTGAATAACAATAATCGACTCTAAATCCATCGTTGTTTTTGAACTTTGCATGTTTCAACTACCCCTCCCCGTCAATTCCTTTTGCTAAATGGGATGAACGGATTCGTTTGAATGATATTACTGAGACCGAAAGGTTTTTTCTCGCTTCTGTTAGGTTTCAAACAAAGTTTTGTTTGTTTTATGAAAGCCAAAAATTAAGTTGATTTAGATTTAAATATCAACCTTTTTACTTAGATTGACCAAAAATTCGCTGTCTCATTTTTAATCATGAGGTTGATCGTCTGTGCTTAGAGAATCAAAATAATTTGGTAATCTCAGAATCAGTCCTAGTTCGTACAAACTTTAATTTTTAGCTTTGCTAGGAAAAACTTCATCATATTCATGCATATGACTTCAGAACTCTACCTAGAAAACAGTCATTCATTCATCTTTCTTTCTACATGGCTATATGTATATAATTATTGTTCTCTAGCTTACCGTGAAATGTCGATATTGTCGTTCTAGCAAATTTGTCTTCAGTCTGTCTTCGACTTTTCATGAGTATGACGTGTATGCATATACTCTGCCCAATTGTATAGAAGACCTCTTCTTTCCGCGTGCGCTGCCAAACGTCGTCTTCTCCTTTTTCTTTCTCATAAGGCATTCAGCTCGTCAATGTTGGCATTTAACCACGTTCTGGATAATTCATGACGGTGTTTCCGGTCTTGTTTCATCAATCGTTCGGTTGGTTCCAGTGGAAGAAGTACAAATCAAAAGTCTAAACGGAAAGACGGAAAGATAGATGATGCTAAACTTCTGCATGCTAGTAGTGCTCGTTTCATCTTCTTGCACACGCAATAATCCGTTTTTTCTTCTTCTCGATGGACCCTACTTGAATCTGTCCGTTTTGCTATCTCAACTCGATTTTTGTGTAAAACAAAAAAAACGGGTGAATGAACAGAAAACCTAACGGCGTTTAACTTTATTTCATGTCTCACTCTCTTCACAATCCGCCAATTTTCAATTCGATGCCCGCCAAAAACCTGCCCGTGCTGATGGGTTATTATCCATTGCCATCATATCCGAGCCATCCGATATATTTGACCTTGTCCTCCGCAGCAGCAGGCGCAGCGTACTTTTCGACGGCATCCGTGATCACCGTTTTGACGGCATAGGAGTGGCAGAAAAGTGGATAGAGAGATATCTTAACCATTACTTTTTACTACATTTATATTCATATATTCCGCCGTACTATACTTACATTCAAAACACACAAGAAACGACATCTGCTGTGTTCGAAGATAAACGAGTCGTGGTGGTATTCACTAGTGAAAACGAAATAACAGTTTTCTTTTACTAATTGATACAAAGAAACATGAAAATAATATTTTTTGTGCGGTTATTTGTCCCTGTTGACCCTTGATCTGAAGACTTATCAGTTCCGCTAGTTTTTTTGATCACATGAGGGGTTTTAGTATACAGTAATCAGTTTACCGGGGAGTTTTCTAAACAAATGATATTTTTCTCCCTGAAACTCAGATTGAATCAAAATCACCACAAGTTAATTAGTCATAAATCTCAATTTGCAAAGCTTTTCATTTCTTATGTACTAAGCATTAACAATATTTTTTTGATTCCAGACACCATTCTGAGACAATAAAATGTAGTTTCCAAACTATGAAAATTTTGAATATTTCAATTTCCTGGATGATTACATATCACTTTTTGTCTAGATTCGTGTAATATGTATGTAGTTGACTCTAGTAACAAACTAATTCAGTCTGAAATTTTCCCTGCTCTTCAAGTTGACTAAACGCGACTCGTTCTCCTTTTCTCTTTTCATCCCACTTTCTCTGTCTGTCACGGCTTCATTCACATAGGTTCTACATTTTTATTCTTTTCATTTCCCTCATTTCCACCCCGGTCTCATCATTTTTCAATTACTCCCACTACATTGATTGTGTACTCGAACCTAAAACATGAAACTAGAGAAGACAGCTCGAACGAGTTTTCTTTTCTTTGCCCTTTGATCTTGCCGTCCTCGCACTATTGTGCATTCGGTTTTTTCGTCTAAATGATTACGGTTAGGTTGGTGCTAATGCGTTGTGCAAGGTGATCGCACCGAAAGAAAAGAAAAGAAGAGAGTCTCCGAGAAAAACCTCACAACGCATGTGTGCGGGTGAATTCTCTTCTTCATTTTCATGCACAGAAGATTTTCAACCGGCTCGAATAGAGAGAGCACTGTCTTGATGCACATTGCTGCCGCTTTCCGCTCTTGCGCAAACCTGGACCGTGAGAGATGTGCCGCGTGCGCGGAAGATCGGAGCATACAGTGCACTCTTCCAACCAGCGGTTTCTTCAAGACTCTTGCCTGTTTGTATCTTGACTGTTCCAAAGGGAGGGGAGACAGCTTTCAAGACGAAGAGAACTGAGAAAATGAGGAGATGCCCCGCGCGAGACAAAGTTTCGTGCGCTGCACGTCATATCAGCCAACCCGACGGTTTTTCTCGCCACCCATGATATGCCATTTTGAGCTGTCAAAAACAATCATTGATCCGCGTCGTTTCCTTGTGACAATTCTCGAAACCTGAACTTTTTATCCGGGTTCTTTTTAGTCGTTTTTATATCCAAACAACATAAACACAGAGGACAACTTCACTAAGAGTAACCCTCCCGCTCAACTTTCAAATATTCTCATCAGATGTCCGCTAGGAATCAATCTCAAATTTCTTCAGTATGTTTTGTTGTGTAGGTTCTCGTAACTGACGTCAAAAAAATTTATGTTGTTCAGTCTATCCATATAAAATGTTATTCTTCTGATAATAGTTCTCATTTCGATCATTATCGAGAACTTAGTTTTCAAAGCTCAACAACCATCTCTAACCTACTATTTTATGAACTTATCCGCATCCCCCAGTTCCCTCTAATTTTCATTTCAAAGAACAACTTTCTATCCTATATCACGTCCTTTGAATTGGCTCTCATGTCCTGTTGTCAACAACATGTGCATCTTTGATTTAGATTTCTTGCTTTCTTAATTTCGTCTCCTGAAACAAAATGAAAATGACATCAGTTTCAAATTAAGGATTACTTTTTGGTTTGTCTCTTTTTTGTTTCAACATCCTGAAGACGAAAGTATTGTAAAAAGTGTTGATGAATTTCTATTTCCGCTTTCCTCGGTTTTTCTCCTCTGCTTTTCCAGCCCATTTGCTGATTTCTTTTATGTCATTCACTCATTCTCATATGGAATTCCGCTTCTCGTCGTGTTCCATTTCCTTAATACCCTGTTAACTCTTCTCTTGTTTTCCTGAGCTCATTGAAGGGGTTTCCTGCTGCTGCTGCTTTTTGTTGATCCCAAAATAACGGAAGATATTTCATTGAGCCCTAGACAAATATGTAATTAGAACTTTGGTAATGTCTGGAGAATGCAATGTTTTGTTTAGGTATTTTGAAAGATGAAAAATGTAGGACTATTTTCGAAAATATCCTCTCAAAGGTGGAAAATCTGTCTTTTTTTGGTATCTTCATTCCCAATAGTGCCGAAGAAAAGTGGTATCCACACCTAATGGAAGAGCATAATTGTTTCCACATGACCTGTTTCGAACTTCTCGGATATATATCGTTTTGTCCACATCCAACACTTTCTCACCACTCTCTTTTCTTACCCAACACATTGCAACACTACACTCTGCCCAACTTGACCAAAGTTGGTTTAGTCTCAATAAGTGAATTCAGGTTTTCGGGTAGAAAACAATGGGTCGTTAGAAGACAGTTGACCAGTGGAAGATTGCAAATTTCAATTTTGAATTTTCGAAATGGTACTGTTGTTCTAACGATTCATTACCAAATACAATGAACAATCATCATGAAGGACTTCTTCATCTACGCGTTCATTTCTCTTTCTTCCTTATTGTGGTGTTCTTCTTCTGGAAAACTTACAAAAACCATCATCATCATATGCTACTAACCAGTTTAGCCCAAGGAGGTTTACAATTATCCTTCTCCAAAAAACTTGTGTGTTATGTTTGCACTTGTTGTTGAAAACACAAGAAAAATAGAATGTCCACTCTCTATTTGACCACCAACTTCTCGATCTTCATGTGATCTGTCTCGCATTACCTCTCCGTATCCAATGATTATTTATCAATGTCGAATTTTGTGGCTCTCTCCTTGCAATCTCTTCTGTCTTTTCCCGTTTAACATATGTATACCCAAGAACTAGATATCATTAGTGAGGAAGGCTGTTTGCGTCGTCGCAAGACACTGTTAGGCTCGCTTTGCTCCCTCTACCTGCCCCGTACAGATTAGAGTCCTTGTTCCGTAAGCTCATGGGAATTTTTGACTACTGCATTCAGGTGCCAGTTGTTGCTTCTGTGCTTTGTTCATCAGAGTTCAGTTTTGTGCATCCTTTCATTTTTTGGTTTTTTGCTTGTTCCCAATATCATCATCCTCGTTCTGCAATCCCCAATCTTCCCTCAACGACCGCCCGTTTCCATGCATTTCCAACCATTTCCTTGTTTTTCCTTCTCTCTTTTCCTCCACCATTCCCTCCAGTTATATTCTGTTCTTCCCAATAGATAGATCAACTTGATGCAAATGTTTTCCGACTGTTTGCAGAAGAACACTACTGATGTTTTCTCTCTTTCTCTTCTCAACTCTTTTATTTTCTTGATTGTATTATAGTTGTGTAAAAAAGGTGAATCATACCTTTCAAACTGGACGGAAAACCGTTCTGTACTATTGCACAAACCGTACATCGACTGTTTTATTATAATTTCAGTATGTTTTTAGTTTCACATGACTAGTTTCAAACCTCATTCACCACCGATTGGGTGGAACAGAGGCGGTCTAGAAAATTCATAAGTCTAGACAGTGTCGAGGCTTCCTTGAAAGTAAATTTTGAGAAAGATAAGACAAATTTGATGAACTCGTTTGTTAATATTAATATTCTTTTTGAACATTTTTTCAATAGTATCGCTGATGCGAATTTACAACAATTTAGCGTTCGGTTTTAAAACGAGCATTTTTGATGTCAACCTAACTGTTCAAACTCACATTTTGTTTTTTGAATAATTTTAAACTTGCCAAACAGGAGGATGTAATGATAACATTGTTGTTTTTTCAGTTTTTAGGTTACAATAGTGTTCAAAAGAAAGGAACAACTACTGTTAGTCTGGTTGCTCACTTGGCTTTTTTACTTTTCCATTTCTCACTTTTTCTCTTTTCAGCCATAAATTAACTGAGAGGAAGTGAAAAGTGAGACGTTATTCCTTTGTCGAAAGTAAAGCCGTCCTTCTTTCAAAATTTTGTAGGCCCACATGGAAGTGCTCTAGAAGGAAAATAGAAAAAAAGTGCTCAATCTTCTTTCATTTTTTTCCTCCTTCTCAATCACAACGTTCTGCCCCGCAAAACCATCACGCCTTCGGTTTTTGATGAAATTGCGAATAAGATTGAGATGAAAGAAGAACAAATTTGAACCGACAGGCAGGAATTCTCACAAGATCCCCACCAATATATGTATACGTTACGGTCTTCTCATTGCAATTACAATCACACTTCATTTTCGATTCCACGCTACAAATACAAGACACAACGGTTTTTTTTTCTTACTGTGTTTTGTTTTCACCTCAATTTGTCTTCTGGGAATTCTCATCTTCCTCCTCCTTTTCTTCCCCTCATAAAGTCAATCAAACCGATCAATAGAAATTGACGCTAAAAACTTAACAATCCGTCTTTTTTCATTTCTCTGTGTGTTTTTTCGGCAGTCCCTCTTTTTCTCACTGCGACGGTTGACTTCGCCTCCCCCTTCTCTAGAACCATATGATATCAATGATACTTTCAACAATTTACTTTCCCTTTTCTGTGTAACGTTATTTCTTTGGTACCGACAGGGGCTGTTGTTGAATGAGTGCATTGATACTCATTTCGAAATCCAAGCGAAACATTGTTTCTCTATTTTCTGCTTGTAGTTGCCTATTTTTAGCTTCTACCAGTATTTTTTTATGTTGCCGTTGAGTTATTTGCACACAGAATTGTATACCTTTCCGGTGCGAAACTCAAACGTCCTCTGTCCTCATGTCCAAAGTTCAAAATCATAACAATGAGAAGGTGAAATTTGCATACTTTGGAGTTTCTGACTGACTACGGTTCCACCTCTAAAAGTTTGACCATTCCAAATGGAAACAGATTTCAGTTTATGGTTCCTGTGACGCAACTAGTCACCCCACTTTTTGTACCAAACTCTCTTCCGATCCATTCAGGTGACTTTTGATTTTAATACAGTTCGAAAGTTCTCAAGAATTCCCTTGGAGTGGTATCCTCTTGATCTATTGGCCAAACCGACAAAACTTGTGTTCACATGTTTTTAAGGAACCGTGTCCTATTTGTTATTCTTGATAAACTTTACTGCCCGGAAATTGGAAAAGAGTACCAGATCTGAGGCGTCACATCCGTCAGTACAGTTTATTCATCCCCGCATCTCAACTTTGTTTTATCAGTTTCCTCTTCCTTCCCCCTTATGTCTAGACGGTTTTTCTTCACTTTTTTCTCTTTTTCTTTTCTACCAAAAACACAACAAAGATAGAGGCAAGCCCACCAGCAACATTGAATCTGTCAAAAATGTTCCTCACTTCTTTTTTAATCACACAAATCCGCGACCATTTTTTTCAAAGTGTTTTTTTGTTTGAATGACTGCTTTTCCTACTGTTGCCAAATGGAATTTTCTTTAGGCTTTGCGTTTATACACACAAAAAGATTTACGATATGGGCCAGATGCCACATATCTCGCTCTATCCGAATCGGATGCAAGTAGGGGATAGTCTCGTCTGTGAAAATGCGCATCCTCCCACCAATTCCATCACGTCTCTTCTTCTTTTTTTTTTGGCCTATCCATTTCTCTTTTTTCCGTTTCCACTCTTTTATCCGGAAATTTCAACCGATTCGTTTCGGATACACATATTGGCCCCTATGATGAAAATGATGAGAATGAGAAAAAGACAGAAAAATGGGTGGTATTGAAAGGGGTGGAGTTATAAGTGTAGTATAGAAATCGAGGAGAGGGGGATCGAACAACTTTTGGGGTTAATGGATAACAGATGTCTGACTACTTTCACGTGAATCGATTAGTGTGAGGGGTTAAGAGGTGGAGGGAAAAACGGGGGGAAACGGACGATATACAAGTGATGTCACATCTTCTCGCATTCATCCGATTTTGCCCCCTTTTCACTCACCGCAACCACCAACTCCTTGTCTTTTTTCCGTTTCATCCTTCAAAACCCCGCGGTTCTATTCAAAAGTTGAAAATCCAATTTCGACTAGACGGATTCACCATGGAATAGTAGTTCTTCTGTTGTCAGCTTACGGTTTTTGCAGGGAGGGTTCCTACGTTCATTTTTCGGTTTTTCGGGTTTAATACTCGTTCGCGCCTTCTTCCTATTCCATTTTTTCATTTTCCGTTTTGAACAAACAATTGCGCCTCCTTTTTTTCGTTCTCCTTCTATATTTTCTCACTTGAATCTTCCTTGTGTTCAGGTCCAGTCGGTATGTCAATACAACGATTGTTCCCATCTTTGTTCTAGGCGCTGTACTTGCAATTTGTTTTTTTGAGCGATGAGCAAATTTGTAGTTTTATCAAATATCTCGGTTGATTTATCGAGAATCATTCGAAACTGCAATTCCCCAATATCAAACACCTCAGTGTTCATTCTGCCTTCTACTTTTTTTTCTGTTTCTATTTCTGTTCACTGAATTGTTTTTTTCAAAAATCAGAATCCAACAATTTTTTGTCTCTCTGGGAATTGGTTGGGCCTAATTGAATTAGTGCCTACGTACCTTTAATGTGTTCCGCTTATTTTACTCTGTTTCGTTGCCCCTTTCCTTCCTTTTTTCGAGATGCCAATTTTGCATCACTCAGTTAATTTCTCTTTTTCAGCCATGCCGTTCTTGGGTAGCACCGCACAATCTGCGTCAAACTTCTTCACGTTGCCGTTCAGAAAGAAGAAACAAAGGTAAGAAATAATAGGGTGGTGTCAATCACATCTGGTTTTTATGTGTTCTAGTTGTGTCTACTGTAATCTTTTCTGTTTTTGTCAGTTTCTCATCTACAAAGAACTGATACACTACACACCACCAAAAATGGAAAAAAAAACGCGTTACTTCTTTCAGGTACACTATCAACCCACCCGAGGAATCATACAATGTCATCTATCTGGGCAACGTGCTGACGATTATGGCACGTGGAGAGAATTGCTATGAGAAACCGTTGTCGCTGATTTGGAAAGCGTATTGTTCACGGGCACGAAGCGATTTGGGAATGAATTTGGAGATCACTCGTTCTGGATTGAAAGCAGAAACAAAACAACAAGGACTTACTGAATACTGGGCTCATCGTATCACATTCAGCGGTGCTCCACCAGAGTATCCTAAAGTTTTCTGCTGGATTTACAAACACGACGGAAAGAGGTAACAGTTTCTAATCTATCACACAGTTCTATTCACTTATGATATTTTCAGACTAAAACCAGAGCTTCGTTGCCATGCAGTTCTTTGCAAGAAGAGTGCTGAGCCAGGAATCATCAACACACGTCTACAGGCTTTCTTGCATGCTGCTCTTCAGGAATACAAACGTGAGAAGCTCTCTGCTCAGAATGCTCGTTTAACTGGATCAGCCGGATGTCCGCGTCGCAAACTCATCCTTCAGACTGGAACCCTTAATTTCCGTCCACCAGTCAGTCGATCAAAGTCAGCTCCACGTCTGGGAAGTATTGACGAAGAACAAGAAGTGAGTGTTTTTGACAGGGTTTTTTTGACTAGAGTTATGCCTTTGATTAATAGGAAACGGAATATGATTAATTTATAGGAGGAAGAGGAGCAGTTTGGTTCTGATGACAATGAGTCAGTCTGCTATCGTGCTGCGCCGGATGTCGACTCCAATTCTTCGTTCCCAGTCAGCGACGCCTACAAGTCAGACGCCGGGCCAAGCAGTTCATCAACTACAGGAGCAAGTTCTGTTTGTTCGGACGACGAGAGAGCAACTCTTCGCTTGCCAAGAACTGATCCAGATAGCCTTTCGGAAGAGAGCGGTGAGTAAAAGAAGACCACAGATTGTTAGAAAAATTCAAAAAGTTCAACATAATTGTTAACATTCTTACAGGATATCACGAGGAAGGTAAACTTGCACGTGAATCAAGCGAAGAGATCTATGCATCCGACAGCGATCTGGTTATCCTCGAAGAAGATTACGAGGACGATGAGGAGGTCGAGCAAGTGACGTCGCTCTGAAACATCTCTCTTGATATTTTCATCCAGTCATTGAAAAACAACATGTTTCAAATTCCGAATGATATTCGACTCTTTTATACGGGTCTACTGCTTTTTTGTTTCCATTCTCTTTGTTTCTCTTCTTCCGTCTAGAAAAAACAAAAAGCACCCAATTCTCAGCTAATTCTCTCCTTCCCCAATTCGCCATATGTTGAACCCAAAAATTCGGTCGTTTTGCCACACAGCTCTTTATTATACCATTTTGATTCAAGATATTGTATGTAAATTCCAAAACAAATGGTTTTACGGTGTACTTGCTAGACACGACAAATTGTTTTTTCTCTCACTCCCATTTCTCCCTCTCATTATTTCATAATTCGGTCTTAATTTAATATTGTTTGATTGTCATAGAAAGTATCGTAATGTTTTTGATGTATTTTTGTCGCAAATCTATTGCAAATCTTATTCTTCTTTGTGTTTAGGAGCAGAGTCATGAGTAGACATGACTCGTCGTTCTGGTGCAATTGATTGATGCAATTTGTAAATGTTTAATAATGACTTGATAACGCATTTGATAATGATGAAAAGATGCTTTATAAAAATCAAAGTGAAAATGTTCTGTTATGTTTTAGTTATTTCAGATTTAGTCCATCCAGGCGTCAGTGCATTCCATCAATAGCTTCCAAATATTGTTTTCGGATGAATAACGGCAAGATGAAATGTCTGAAAAATAAATGACTTTTTTCCTAAAGATTGTTTGGTTACCTGAATGGAATGAAAGCTGCAATGACAATTGGGAAAACCATTTCAACATAATGGTACTGAGCGAAGCCAATGGCGACAAGAATAGCAAGTTGGATAAATTCGATAATTGTAAATTGGTGGACAATTCTTTGCGGGACACGACGAATATAATGGGTTGGAGGATAGGCGCGCTGTAAAATTGAAATTATCGAGGAATTTTTCTGAATTGCTCACTTGTTCAGTGAAAATCAATAGGATACGCTCCCAAAATTCATTTCCGGTTAAGCTGCTGAATGCCATGAAGAGAAAAACTCCTGGAATCAATTGATTTCTGTATTTTGTGTATTTTAGTTCAGTACCATTAAAAATAGATGTTGGAATGAACACTGTAATATATGGAACCAAGAAAAAGTAGATTGGGATCATGATGGTGTGAGCGATCAATGTTGCCAAACGAGTTTCTCGGACGTGCACAATTCTGAAAGAATACATTTTTGATGTCATTTCCGGATACGGTCATCAGTCTTTCTTTTCATGATTTCACTCTGTATACGTATCACAAAATAAAAAACAATATCACGTGACTATTTTTCAGACATTTTTCAGACCATTTCTAAACATGTCATCGCTAGTTCTGAGGCGCATGCTATTTGGCCTTTGTTTTGTTGTTTCCAACATACACTGTCTGAATGTAACCGTTATGAAGGCGGTCTTCTACATCTGATAACGCTTTCAAGTGCAAGAATGCCGATGGTAGAGCACCATGCATCCATGGTAATCCAAAGATCGACAGACCAATGTTGAGAATTGCGACAACAAAAATATCCCAGTGGTGGGCAGATCCTTTTTTCAATCTATAAGGAAGTAGCAATGAATTTCTCTGCAATAAATCTTCACCAACTTATTTTCTTTGTTGTCAACAGTGTTGGTAACAAGAAGTTGATCCATAAAAAAGAGAATGGCCAGAGGAATCGCAAGACCAATGGCAGGCAGCTGAGCTTCTGCGGGAAGATAGAAGAAGGAAACAAAGAATGCGTCGGTTTCACGGGGGAAAATTTGGAATTGTTCTTCTAAAATCAAATTTGATTAGTGACACACTGTTTTTCCAGTTCACTCACTTTTGACATCACTGAAACCAAAGAACGAAATGAATGCGAACACAAGAACTGCAATTGGGAGAGCATAGTCGGATACCAAATCGCGTTTCCATCTGGGATATCAATTTGAGTAATTAGTGAGGAAATCAAAATTTGAACCTTGAAAGATATGGAGAGCTTCTGAACGAGATGATAGTCATACTTAGCCATGTGGTTCCAAAAAGTAAGAAAATGAATAGGAGAGGTTCTGCCGGATCACATAAATCTCCAGCAACATTGTTAATACAACCTAGGTAACCATGAGTGTAAACTGAAACTTTCAAGTTATCGTATTTGAGTTCTACAAATGCAATTACATACCATGAACAATCGCCATGATTACTTTGATGACCAGAGCCAAAGCAATGAAAACCGAGAATATTTCTTCGGTGGATCTAAATAACATATTGATGTACCTCATTGTTTTCAAACCCATACCGAGTGGTAAATTTCATCAGAGATGCCAGTTGGAAAACCGAAGACAAAATCAGAATTCCCATTGCATAGACTCCGACAGATGCATACATTTGGAAGAAATCCCACCCATTAGTTTGAGCAACTTGGTATATGACTGAATTTCAATGTTTTCAAAAGACATTTTCACAATTAGTTTACCAGCTATGTAGATACTTAGAGGAGCAGTGGTAGAAAGTATAAGAAGTTGTTGTCCTCCAAAAAATCCAAAGAATAAGCTTCCAATCCATTGCCCGAGAATAACCTTTTGTACATCTGAATTCAATTTTTCTCTTATACCTATTACAGTGTCTCATACTAATCGCTCCACTAGTGTTGTTTTCATTTAACATTCCATAGGCAATCGACGTTGGCAATATTGTGAATATCAAAAATATGGCGGTGGAGATTACTTTGGAAATTGATCGACGATCCTTGATGCCTTCAGGAATAACTTGTAACTCGATTAACTTCCTATTTCTTACCGTCTAAATAATCCGATTTATAATTTGCCATGCGACGTTGGAAATCTTTGATTAGACCACGGAATGGGTAGTAGGGACAGAATCCCTGAAATACATAGGAAATGATATCAAAGTCGAATGCTTAATTAATACTCACCGAAGATGTTTTGTAGTTCTTGTCATCATCGTCGTCCGTTATGGGAACACCATTGATTTGAATTGTCATCTGTTGAGATAGACTTTTAGCACTATCCGTCAGCAAGTCACGAATCTGAAATATAAGAGTATGACTTTCTGGATATAATATTCAATCTAAACCATCCATTTCTGAATCTTATTTCCTAACCTGGTCATCATCTGCTGCATCATTCACTGACTGCCGAAGAGAGTCATTCATCAAAAGGGTGCCAAAGGTTCTTGCAATTTCCGCAGCTGACTTGGTGTGCTTCTGTAACGGAAATTACGAAAATCAATAATTTCTGTCACAACTCGCCTCATAGCTGGGTGAGAGAATGAGAACAACAATTCTGGCCTCCTCCATTTCCAATCCGAGATTGGTTGCATCTTCAAGGGTTGCCAAAGCCATATGACTTTGCTTCAACCCATCGAGTTGAGCGCTGGAAGAAAGTATTAGAAAAGGATTAATGAAATAACATACTAGGTGACAATCCAGGTTTGATTCACATCAAAAAAGTCAGTCCCCGAGTAGCTTTGGAGTTTATGATGAAGACGAGGCGCTCTCGAGTCGCGGTCAGAAACTGAGAAGACTGCGTTTTTGAAAAGTGCCAAGTCAAATCTCTCTCTGGGAAATCTTGAAGAAAGTTCAGAGAACAACCTGAAACATAATTTAGTGCAATCTCACATGTTATACTTTCAAAACTCACGTCAATAGAATTGTGTGGATATGAGAATGTGCCATATTTCTATGGATACATGCTCTCTCAATTAGATGGTCTACGTCCATCAACCCACGGACTTCAGTTTTGAAGTTCCGAGCATGTTCGACCCTCTCAGTACGACAAAGAAGTTCAGGCATCACTACTGAAACTAGTGAAAAATGACAAATTAGAATTCATTTATGGAATGGAATCAATAAGATTATATTTTCAAAAAAAGGAAGAGAACTGGGATGCCTGTTTTGTTTGGCAGTCTTTTATACCAAGTTCTCCCATTAAGTCACCAAAAAATCGTACAGCACATAAAAAGAATTGACCCTGGGGTCATTCGGCCTAGCCTCCAGATGAAATGAAATTGACTAATTTGTTTTCTAAAAAATGGCGTCATTTGAACTTTCTCACCAAAAAAGCCAGAATGAATACCGAAAAAAGGTTTTTTCAATATTTTGTCACATTTTCACATGTGGAAAAAACTGAAAGGTGAATTATCATTTGTCACCCATTGAAATCAATTCCAGATAGTGCTGACGCTGAGATTATGCAAATTCTCCCACAAATGTTTCTATTCGGTTCGTCATATTTAATCCTTACTGTTTTTTTCTCTTGTTTCGTGTATTATAGTTTGTGTCAAGTTGAGTCACTCACTTTTTTCAGTCAATGGGTCACATTTATTAATGAGCTTTAGAAAAATTGGCATTTTTAAAGAGGAATGAATGTAAAATGGAGAGGAGCAGTTCAATTTGTAGATACCAGCGAATTCAATTCTTATTGCGTGCAGAAAACGTTCTTTATAATTTTTCACAACGAGACGGAGGAGGGATGCAGTTTTTTCATATTCTTTCTCAATGAACCAATTCATCAGATGCGAAGAGCAAGGGCGGTGACGACATCAAGGGAGTCACGGGAAATTGCCGCTTGGAAGATCGAATCGACCCATCTGCAAGTTGTGAAAAAGTTAATTGATGTTGCCTGTTTCAGAGATTCAGACAGACGATGCAGACTAACATAAATAAGAAAAAACAAACCTTTCGAAGAAATAATAGGAATCGGTGCGGAAAAAGTAGGTGTGTGAACCATAGAACAGTTTGAAACAGTTTTCATGATTGTCGATGTTATCAGCTACAGTAGGTAGTCCGACACCGTAGTCCATAAGAGATAAATGAGCAAGAGGTTCTCTTTCCTAAAAAGAAAAAGTGTTTGAGAGTGGAACAAATATCAATTAACTCACATTATGATTCCTATAAAAATATAGCGTATGACAGCACATCACTACCCATAAGTCTTGCCACCCTGACGAATTCCGAAGTTTTCGTTTCAAGTAACCACACATTGTATTGGTTATCATTTTATTCACATCCTTTCTTCCAAATGAGCATTTTCGATACCAACAAATTTGAAGAGGACTCATTTTTGACACCGGTGATTCTTCGGGTAGCAATACCTTGGTCACTGAAATTGGAAATATTTGTTTCGTCTTTAGGTGGTATATTTACTATCTATATCATTTTCTTCTTTCTTCTCCATAACTAAACTAGGCAGATCTATTTTCGCACGAGCTGCGTTTTTGATAGCTTCAGTAATATCTTCTATCCAAGAAGCACGATCTGGAGCAGCAAAGACAATTGATATGTCAGCATTGTGGAGAGTGATGACATCTTTTTCGCCGTCCATAACTTTATAGGTGTCACCTTCATCGATCTGAATAAGGGAAGAAGGATTCAACCTCACGAAATCAAATATTATCTCACCATCATTCCTTTTAACTTGAATTCTGCATGAACTGTGAAAAAGTTGCCATCTAAATTGGGTCCTCGATGTCCAAACAGTATCCGATCCGAGCACAAAACCATTATCCTGCAGCATGGTGCTCTCCTGGCTGATCGGAGCACAAATCCAACGCGTAAAATCTTTCTATTTGGATGAGTTAATATGCCAACTAGTCCAGTATCTCTTTCTACTTGTAACACGTGTATATACTCTTCTAATGACTGCCTTGTTGCTTTGGTTTTCTTTGCAAACTCGATTATTTTGTCCATTGCCACACCAAACGCA
The DNA here is from genome assembly GCA_002259235.3 of Caenorhabditis latens. Lineage (NCBI taxonomy): Eukaryota > Metazoa > Nematoda > Chromadorea > Rhabditida > Rhabditidae > Caenorhabditis > Caenorhabditis latens. Next base: position 11,619,373 of record CM056097.1, on the reverse strand, counting down.
GTGGTTTCTGTGTCATTTCCACACTCTGATAACTGAATCTCAATGACTCTCGCTAGAACTGGTTGCCAGTTGATAAGTCGGTTTAGAATTTTCAATAACAGCCAATTGACTTGAGTGTAACATTCTTTGGATGACTCAAATTTCCTGAAATCAAGGAAATAAAGGTTTGCCAATTTGAAACGTTTAACTCACGACATGATGGTTCGAAATGCTATTTTCGACCGATATAGCTGGTCAAGGGCAGAGATGTAGATAGGAAAGTTCTGTACAAAAGATTGATAGAGTGGTGTCAGATTGTGGACAGTAGCTAGTAGAACCGGAGCAACCATTGAGGCTTTTGAGTCATCGGGTCTACAAATTATATGAAACATAATTTTTGGTTTCTAAAGACATACTCGTTCATAGATTCTTTTAGTGCATCTACAAATGGTTGATGAATTGGCGGAAGTTCTTTCAATGATCCAAACAGTTCTTTTAGAAACCGACACTCTGCCACGTGCTCTTTGATTTTGTAGAAAAATGACTGAAAACAAAACAAGTTTTTATGAAGTACTTCTCAACTTATTCGTACCTCATTTAATAATCGCATGTCTTTAGAATACACTACTTCTTTCCAATAGAATTCTTTCAGCACATTGGCCAATTGAGGTTCTGGTTTTCCGAAATCCTGTAAATGAGAAATTCATGAAAATTAAAGTTTAGTACAGAAACAACAAACTCACCTTCCTTGTAATATAGTACTCACTGCTACAGCTTGGAGCATAATTGTCAATGTCATTCTCCAAGCTCATCTCAATTTCTTTAGAGGGAGTACCAACACTAGCAGTGCTCTGAGATGTTTTCATGACCACAGCATAATCGTGTCTCAGCTGGTATTCAGACGAGTGCTCTCTTTTCATCAATCTTAAAGAGTCACTGGATCCGGCAGTTGGGTCACCGATTGACACTCCTCCACTGTCACTGGAGTCAAATCTTGTAAGTTCTGTTGTGTCGTTAGTACTGCGAGACATTCGTTTCCGTGGTTTTCTGGAAAATGGTAGTCTTGAAGTTAATTTCAAAATGAACGGGTAGTACTTGTTTGATTTCATAATTGGCTCTGATGTGCATATTGTCTCTGATGAGAATGTGGAGTTGATACCAATGATGATATCTCGCTTTTTGTTGACCGTTTGGTATAAAGGTTCTTGTACATCTGAAATTTGTTTCTCTCTGAAATTTTGCTACCTATCTTTTTTATAATAATACAATGTTAGTACAATATCAAAAAGCAAGAACTGAAAGAATTACGTTTTCATTCGTCGAAATAAAGAAGTATAGAGTTACAATTAAAAGAACCGAGATCAAATACAAATTAAGATTAGAATAAGCTAATTGAAGAAAAAATAGGTGCATGTGTGTCTGATTGAAAAGGGAACATTAATGTGGGGATAGCAAAGAAAAGTCAGAAAAATAGAACGGACAGATATAAACTAATAAAATTACAGTTAATGGAAAAGAAAAGGAAACGTGGAGTGCTACTGAAGCAGGGTATAAATGAGTCATGTCGCTTCTAGTTCATTGTGTACAAGTTCATGAAATGCATTATCAACCATTTATTGATTTTGTTTCAATTTATCAATTTTATCGGTTTGCAAAGACAGGAGAACAATTGTTTTTACAAAACAGGATTATGTGAGAAAAAAGCTAACTATGAGCATGCGCAATAACATGCAGAATTTTCAGAAGTGAAAGACAGTTTTCTAGTCTATGGACTGTTTTGCATACAGAGAAAAGATAGAAGGTGATTGAACCGTTTCGGTGATCAACTTGTGACAAAACTAGAAGCGAAATGACAGAATGAAATCATGCTTGAGAAGTCAAACTTAATAGAAAAAGTGCTGAAAGTGAGCAATTGTTTTAGTTTTTAGAGTAATTGAGATATTCTAAGTTCTAAAGCAACACCATGCACATTGAAGTTTATACATAACAAACAAAATAAATAAGGCTTTTGTGATTCACTTGTAATGTAATGATTTTCGAAGATTTAGACAATTGATTCAAATAATTCAAACAAAAATTACTAGAAAATCTGAAAACGTACAATTGAAATAATAAGCAGACCAGCATTCACAACCACAGAACTCAAACATTTTCATGCGTTTCTATTTCTAAATTTTGGGAATTAATGATACAATTAAAAATGAGAAAATGTCAAACGATCCTTTTGAGGAGAAGGCACTGAAGGAGCATCCGAAGCACTACTGTTCTTCGGAGAGTCATCGATGAATGGAGGTGAATCCGTTGTATGACAAGACTTCGAGTTACCACTGAAATGCATTTTCCCAGCAGCAGCAGCTTTCATTTCGGCAACTTTGACGGCAGCAGCAAGAGACTTCGGAGGTGGAGGTGGTGGGCCTGGTCTGCTGGATGATATCAATGACCGATTCAGAATTTCATCTGGTGGAGGAGGCATCACATCGCTGTCTTCCGAGTCTCTTCTTGATTTTTGAGACATGAATGAGGATATTGATTGATTATGAGGAGTTGTTTTATCGAGTCGATCCATATCTTCATGAAGACTTCTTGATTCGGAAACACATTCATCGAATATATCGTCATTGAGAATTGAGATAAAAGGTGTAGATCCACCAGCAGTTGGAGAGCATGGAGAAGGTGGGAGGTCGAAACGAACTGGTTGAGTTTGACGTCGTGGATCTGTTCTTTTGGATTTCGTTTTTATCACTGATTTGTCTCCAAGTAGACTACGCCTCCTCAGAAGATACTCTAACACATCGCTGTCAGGAGTTGTTGGTGAAATAGTATGGTCCTGTGCTGAGAAGTTACCGGGGGACGGTAATCGTTTCCTAGGAACAAGATCCAATGATTTCCGTCGTTTGAATTCAGGGCTTTTGGAAACTCTCTTCAACGAATTCGATTCGTACCCTTGTTTTTTGGCATCAGCCACATTTTTAAAAGTCGAATATGGCAGAGATTGAGTGCTTTCCACATTTCTCATTGTCAATGTATAAGGTATGTCACTATTAAAAAGGTGACACTTCTGCACGTCTGGATTATCCTCACTCTGAACAGAAATCAACGCGGGACGGGAGAGGGACGACTTTCGTTCTTTCTGTTCCTCGAATTTTAGTGGAGCTCGAGAAAATGGAATTTCCTCTTGCATATGAACGAGTGGATGACTTTGTGCTCGTTCTGTTTTCACTTCTCGTACAACTTCTGTCTCTGCATGAACAGCTTGAATAGGGAATGACGGTTTTGGAGGTGGATTCGGTTTTGGTTTCTTCTCTTTGAATCCTTCCGGTGTGATCATCATATTTTCTTTGGTTAAAACACGTCCAGGTAATGGACCGAGAGCTCCATAAGTACCTGATTCAGGTGAGACTCTGGATGAATGAGTTCCAGATGAAGTCTCTTGATGATCGTTGGATATAACTTTCGGTTTCATCAGAACTGCTCCAGAACTTGTCAAAACCTTCGAAGTTGTTGTTACAGTAGTAGTAATGTTTGGTGCAGTTCTGGTTGTGGTTGTTGTGGCAGCTGGAGATCTTCTAGATGACAAATCGACATTGGGACCATCTATCTCAATTGGCACAATATTGGCATTTCTGGCAAACGGATATTCTTTGATATGGCGGAAGGTTTGATATTCGGATGCTGATTTGAGGGCACCTTCCTCGTCATCAGTAGAATTCGGAGTGCTCTTGCTATGAGCAACTACTCTTTTCACAACATTGCTTCCTGGTTTTCTAGCAACAAATGTTGAATTGAAGATTGTTGCAGCGGCATACTTGGAACTAACTCCCACCTCTGACCGGGTACTTCTTTCGTGATCAGAAAGTCGATAAGAGTCTTCACTAACATTATCGTAATCACGACTAGATCTTCTCTGTTGAAAATTATCACCAGAGACTGACTTGGGCGGGTCGTTCTGCTCCATCTCGATTTCTTTACAAACCATTTGTAAATCATCACTAAGAACATTGGGTAGAGAAATAGACAAATCTGGTTGCTCTTTAGAGCTTGAGACAGAAGAAACATTAATAGCATTAGAAACAGGTCTACAAGAACGTTGCGGTCTTTCAACCGTATCAACATCAGAAATACAGCGTTCACTGCGCTTTAATTGACGGAGGCGGTGTTGGGTAATTGTGGAAGAAGGGTCACGTGTCACTGATGTACCGACACGAGCATCTAATGTACCTGAGAACGAATGATCAGCTGGTTGTGAGGAGATATGAGCAATATGAGGCATGGATGAGTGAGTGTTTTGATGTTTGCTGTACGGGTCGGTTTGATTCGGCTCGTAGACGGATCCATTCCGATGTTTTGTGGGCCTGTCGGAGACTAAGCCGTAGGTAGATGAATACGTTCCTTTTCGTGTTGATGCTGCAGATCGAAGAGGTCTAAACGGACATTAATATTAGATTGAAGAATACATTGTTGTTTTATTCACCTGGTGAAAGGTTCCCTTCGTTTATGATGTTCTCTGACATAGTCAATTAGTTGTTTTTGTGTTCGTCCATGATATCTGTAATTGGAACTTTTCTTGTTTGACATATAATTCAAAAATCTGTTTTCTTACCGGAAAGAAGATCCTTTGCTTATGAAGAATCTCGTCTCCTTTTTTGGTTCTTCTGCCTGAACACATCGAAAAAATGCATGGTGTTCCACACACTTCTTCCAGAAGTTCTTGCACTCATCTCGGGTGTCAAAAGAGAATTCAACTGTTTCTTTGAGGTATTGCTGGAAAGACAATATTCTTGATTTTGTATCGAACAACTTTAACTTACATAACTATCTGGATGCAATTTCACAAGTAATTTTCTTCTTTTGAAACTCAGTTTCCTTATCCGTGCCCAAGAGAACGTTGTGTCTAACTGTAATTGTCGAAACACTTTGATCCCTAGATGCATCACAGAAAGAGCAGCGTCATTTCCATCAATATCTTTTGCTGCATGCAGTTTGACACCGTAGAAATCACATCTCCTCGCCACTTCCAGCATTGCCAAGTCACTTTCACCCGGTGTCATTCCACTGAAATATGGTTGTTTGTCTTCGAATGAATAATTAAAGAAATTAAACTAACATAAAGTTGCGGTGGTTATCCATTACTTTCTTTTGAAATTCCAACGTTTGATTAGGCACAAATCTCGTGTGTGACAAGTAAGTGGCATCAGGATAATCTTCTGATGAGAAGTCCCCACATTCGGACTGAAAATGTTTCTCGTCTGATTATTTGTTCTTTGATGTGTAATCTACCTGGACAAGATAGGCTGATAACAGAGAAGCTGTGTTATCACTGCAATGCAACTCGCCAAGAGCAAGATCCCGTTTTATTTGCATAGTGAACAGATACCTGCAAAATTGTTTTCTATGAAAAACTTTCTGTAGTCAATCTTTGCAAATTTAATGTGTATGGTGTTCGTGGCACTGTATTTTTGATGAATTTCTTAATTTTGCATTTTTTTCACCTTGCTCAACTTGATTGGTGTCAGTTTTGTACCCAACGTAAAATGTTGAATCATTTGTTAGATATAGCTGCACTTGTACTCAAAACGACTTGAAAATTAGTCGTTTGTCGGTTTTTGCGCCCCTTGTCGAATTTGTGTCAGCTGTCATTTTTCAACCGGGTCCCCTCTATGCCGCCACCACCATTGCTTTCCCATCTCCATCTCCTCCACCCACTTCTTGTGCTCGTTGCAAAATTTTTTGTTCGTCGGGGAGTAGCTCCTCTCGTCTCTCCGCCGTCCGTGACATACACACATGTACACGTCGGGGCGGGGGTCCCTCACTTCCCGACTCATACGAAATTTGCATTTGCCATTTGTCATTTCACTATGTGACGTGCTTATGAAAAATGCGGGGCGAATTTCACAAAAAGTGAGAAATTGAGAAATGGGTCTCATCACGGCGGGAATACTCTTTGACAAGTGAAGGGCTCACCTGGTGTATTCTTCCTCCAAGTCGATCGGATTCGGCGTGTAAAATTTGACGACGAAATAAAATTTTGCGTCTGTCGACCCGTTTGTGATTTGCCGTAAAATCGTTTTCTCACGGTCTAACCAACACTAAAATGAATTAATTTTCATATTGAACTTGAAGATGGAAGTTAGACACTTACATGATTCCCATTGATATCGATAAAAGACAACCCAAAATAGTCACATTCTAATAGATTCAGATGCCGGCAAACTTCATCTAACAGTGTTTGACCAACTGCTTTGTGCTGGAATAGCAATTTTCAAAAAGGGCAATTGGATTATAAAAACTTACACCAAGATGAAACACCGCTACCGTGTCATCGAGCATTCGAACTTTAATGCACACCAGTCGACCACGTTTGGAGGAGTTCATACCTGGGGGTGGGGGTGCTCCCACCCCGCGTGGAATATTCGACATATCCGATCTGAAAAACATGAATTATTGTAACGAAGGTAATGATAGAGCTGATTAGAAAAATGCGAAGGGTCTGAATATAATTCCACATTCCTGTCTGGAAAACTATAGTTGGGAGCTTTTAGAGTATGACAAATGCGAACTAAATCAATAACATTAAAAAGATTGGTTAGTAAAAAGTACTCATTTTGCTGCATCAGAAAAAAATGGTGCACCTGGAGACAAGGACAAACTACCAGCTGAGACATCTACGCGTTCAACCCAAATTTTGAGAGAAAAAATGTTGTATGCTTAGAAATACTTAGCAGGACAGATGTTCAGTACAAAAAAAGGACAGCTAGAGGCGTCAGAAACTAATTATGGAGAAATTTGGAAAGCAACGGAGACGGGGACGAGAAAGGCGTTGGAAATGGAAAAAACGGGACCTCATACAATGAGCACTGAATGGGAGGATAAATGACACCGACACTCTTTCAACTGGTGCTAAAAGATGGGCACAAGGAAAAAGAACCTCTGAGGAGATGCCGACCCCAGGCACGAAAAAAGACAAAGTCATTTGACAGAAGAAGATGGAGATGGACAATGTTTTGAGAAAGAAGCACTTTTCTCGGCTTCCATGTGTCTGCTATTTTACATAAACAAAATGAACCTTTGAAAATGGAAGAACACTTTTGAAAGAGTGCCTAAACAAGCTCAATTTGAACTGCTCAAATATTGTAGAGTTCTTGTTTTGGGGAGTCATAGTGCGCTCACATTTCATTAAATAAATCTGATCATTCAATAATTTCTTAAATTTCATATCGATAAAACAAAAAATGCATGTCGAATAAACTTGAGGCGGATAACTTCTATCTTGTAATCATCTTGCTAATGTCACTGTGCAAATAAAATGAAAACAGTTGGAAGCAAACAGAGGCGGTGAGATATTGAAGCGAATTGACGAAATTGATATATTGCGAAAAAAATTTCTCTGTGATCGGAATGTTGGAAAGATGTCAAAAGTAACACAAGAAAACCGAAAATGTATTCAAACGAGTAAACGAGTAAGACAATCCGGCTTTTTCGCCTCTTTTTCTTTTTGCTCCTGATGTTAAGCCGATTCGATGACGGAGATTTAAGAACAACGGACTCGAGTAATATGATACGTTATCGTTCTGTGGCCTACTCGACCGCAAGACTCATTAGTGAGACGTGATTGCCACGAAAGCTGAGAACTGAGAAGCTGTGAAAATGAAAACGAAAAATGAGACGAAGAACGAAGCAATGAACAAACTAGAGCACACAAAAATTGAAAAACAAAGAGCAATTTAAAAGTTTAATTTCTGAGCAAGTGGAATCTAAAAGGACTTCATTATGTGCACATAAATTAACCAAATTCCTTGGTACTTCCACAAAAAATTGTTGCTGATTACGACAATGAAGAAGAGAAGTTTGAAAATGAAATGGTCAAAAAGCAAAAAAACAAAACTAAAAAAAACGCTTCTCTGTTTTTTTTTCTTTCTGTCCAATATATCTCATCGTCCCTGGAGCCGAAAACCAGGCCGGACGAGCAAGGTGGGAGCACAATTGTGTGAGGGAGGACAGAGGGGAGTGAGTGTGTAAATCAGTGTGAATTGGAAGAGTAGTCGACTCGTCGAGGGGGGAGCGGTAAGAAGACAAAAAGAATGTCGATCCGTATGATCAACCTGTGGGTGATTGGAGGAGATACTGAAGAAAAGAATGGGAGAAAGCCATGAGACAAGTTTTAAATGTACTAGATTTTTTAAAAACATTTTTTGATAGATTGCATCTAGTTTCTGCTAGGTTCTAACTCTAACATGTTTGACGAAAAAATGGAAGATTGTCAACCTGTGTTTTTTGAAAAGTTCATACGTGCTAAAATAACATGACTTGACCGGATCATATCTTCTCATAGATTGACATGTTTTTCTCAGTCAGGTGAAACTCAAATTTCAAAAATATGTCACTTCAGAAAAAGTTATGGCTCATGTTATCAGTTGATTGTATACTGTATGACAAATAAAACGCAGGTTTCAGTGAAAAATTACAAGATATATTATTATCTAGAACTGTTTCTATTTTAAGCGAGCTTTGAAAAATCTAAAACTCATTTCTCAATCAGCGATTGTCATTTCATAGGTTCTCATTGAATTTTAAAATGTCCACCGACCAATGTGAGTAGTTGATCATGAAATTGACGGACATAAAACAACAAAATGTTCAATGCATCAAAAAAGGAAGCAAGTTCAATGCATTGAAGTGGTTGTTTCAACTAGCCTCAATCTGGAAGCTAATAATCCCATTTCTTTTTCCAAAAAGTTCGCATTTCTTCGAAAAATTCCGGGGGAAAAGGGCTACAAATCGACAGCATGAACCGAAAAATGAAGTTGTGTAGTATCAAAAGGAAAAAAAGAAACAGGGGACAAAAAGAGCCGTTGTTAGCTCAAAACAGGGTAGTCCCGAAAACGAAGCAACGACACCTCTGAAGCATCTTGTGTTTGAGACAAGACACGCACTCAACGGGATGGAAAAGAAGAGGCTCTCGAGCAACCACGGGCTCGCAGTCCTGCACGTGTTCCAATCTTGCTATTTTGCGAACCACCCGAGTTTTTGTTGCTCTCGACGTGACTCCGCCCATCTCGTACCGCACAATTCATGGGTAAATCGAGGACAATGGAAGCACGGCATCAGAATCGGGCAGAAGGAAATGAAAAAGGAAAAGTGTCCAAGAAGAGCTATAAGATGAAAACAAAAAAAGTGATGTGAGACGAACCGGAACCCTCCGGTCCTCTAGATGAAACGACGGAAAGTCGTTCGACGCCAATTGCTTCAACGATTTCAATTCCAAACAGTGAAACATCACGTCTTTTTCCGATTTCTTTTCTAATTAACTTCCGGAGGATAACAAGACTATGAAAAGTGGATTTTAAATTGCTAAATCCGTTTTCTTACCTTGCATATGCGTAATCTAAACGCGCCATTACATGGCAGGTCGATCAGTCAGCCAATCCCTGTATCGCGCCGCGTTTTGATCTGAAACACATTGAATTTGATTACAAACTAAACAACACTTGTTACAAAGGACGATAGAAGATTGAATAAAAAGTGAAATATAACTTCAAAACACCAATCTGGTTGTTATGAAAATTTTAAATCATACTGTAATTATATAAGAAATTTGGAGATCTTGCTCCTTCATCGGACCATAGGGTTGATGTATTCGCACGAAAGGTTGTAAGAAAGAGTTTGTCAAAAATCGGTGCTGTAATACTGTAATTCTTTAAAGTGCTGAATAATTACCGTTACTTTCTCTCCTCACTCTTCAAACTACAAAATTTGATCAAACAAAGTTATTTTGAAGATAAGAAAACGAAACTAGGTTATGTCCAACACGTTCCCTTTTTTTTTGAAAAGATGCAAAAATAGTGTGAGCTATTCAGAAAATAATAGAGATGCCGCGTCGGACCCCGAGCGGACAGCGAGATGACCACAAAAGTAAAGCTTATAGGGACCACAAAAATCGAAAGGAGAGAAGAAGAAGGGAAAGAAGAAAAATGAGAGAAGGAGACGAATAGCAAGAAAAAATAGATGAGGAGAGAAGAAGGCCTGGGGGTGGCCGCCATGCTTTTTTGCTTCGCACTTCTTCTCCTTTTTTCGTTCTTATTCTTTACTGCGCAAAACGAAGGAGTGCCCCTTTTTTCTTGCCGTAATAGGAATGAAATGTGGAATAGTGCGCCAAAAGTTTTGGGAAGCGCATAAATTGATGTGTCCGAGAATACGCGCGGCCCCCAAGACCCATCACTCCCTCTTTCTCAGAACACAATGAGCTTGCCGCCCCTCCTTCTTTTTCCTTCTTTTGGATACTCTACAAAAAGAAGTAGTAGGATAAATGGATGAAAAGTTTCCGAGTTTTTTGAGACTTAGATTTCATGATTGAAGGAGCAATTCCGTTTGAGTATTTGATGTTGAGCTGTGTTTCAAACGTGAGAGAATCTACTACTTTTCTGTTGGAAACCTCGAAGTACAGTACATTTTTGAATGAAAAAAGCTAAATAACATTTATTCCCGCTATAAGTATTTAGAGTTGTATTCTCGCTTTTCCCAGAACATAACTTAAATTAAATTAGCGTTATTGAAGCTAAATTATAAGGTTATTTCAGACAAAAACATTGCTATAATAGTCAGTTACCGACATTATTAGTTATAAATGCGCATAAAATAATTCTTTATGACTCTATGTCACAGAGCAATTACACCGAATCATCATTATTTTTCTGAGAGAAGCTCAGTGACGAATGTTTGGCATGTAGTTTGTCTCCGCCGACTATCTGTGAATATTATAATACCAAATCGGTGCGCCTCGCCGTAGCTTCGGCTCAATTGCATAAATCTCATGGTTGTTTTACGCTTCTATGAGCACGCCAAAACCATCATCAAAAATGTGTGTTTTTGTTCGTTTCCATATATTTGGTAGCGCAAATTTTCTGGATGAAAACAAAAGAAAATGAGAGAACAAAGTTGAGTGATGGAACAGCTAGACTGGGTGGGAAGCATCGGCGAAACTAAAAAGTATGACTATTTCTATATCTATAGATGCTGGCGCGGTATGAAAATAGCAAAATATTGTTGGGCTGAATACAACTATGAGGTTCTAATAGTTGGGAAGCAGGGATAAAAGAAAAATGAAACATGACACTAGACATAAGAAAAGGAAGGAAGGAAGACGACAATACTAACAAAAAGTATAAAAATGGTTATTCGACATCTGAGGTTTCTGAAAAAAGACAGCCATAGCAAATTGATGAGCTTGATGAAAAATTGTTGTCACTTCCCTGTTCAACAACTTGAAAAAAAACATTATAACTTCCCACAGCAATCAATAAAAAGTCATAACTCAACTTGATGGAAACTTTTGAAAGAAGAAAATGATGATCGACTTGGTTTCTACAAAACCAATTTTGCAAAATGACTTCGGAATGCCTTCAGGGTGGTTACGCGAACGAGACGCAAAACTATTAAATTATGTCGATTATTAAATGAAGACGGAGGATGTCATCAGGCGGACAGCAGCTCAAAATGAAATGGAAATTCAAAAGAAAAAGTATATTTAGTAGAAAGCATGCCAAATCAATAGAACTTTTCGGACGACCGGACGGATGGCACGTCGAATTCAGTTACGTAGTGGAATGTTTTTGCAACAACTGCTTTGACGGGACAGTTGGAAACGAAAACGACGGAATAGAAGAAAGGAGGAGAAAAAGGAAAGAAGAGTTGGAGTCGTTTTATTCTATTACGAGCTGTGAAGCGGTCTTGAGTTGTTCCAAAGTACTTCTTCTTCTTCTTCAGCATCGTCTTCTTTTTCTTCTCCACACTTCCATTCTCTTCTATACTTGAGAATACTGCGAAGAGCAAGTGCAAACGCCCACCAACTTTTTCATCAAATCTGAACAAATAAGACAATAGAATACTCACAGGAACTTTCATTTTCACCAATGAAAAAGTGTCGAAAGAATGCAAAATGGGAAAAATGCAATAAAAACTATGACAAAAAGCAAAATTCAACAATAACGGTGAGAAAGAATACTGGGGAAGTACTATTTCTCTTGGACTAGATGAAAGACAAACAACTGGTAGAGAGAAGAAAGTTGATATTATCTCTCAAATTGGACTAGAATTGTATAAACTGGTTGAGAAATAAATGAGATTAACACAATTTTAGCAATTATGATCTTATTCAGCTATATTATTCAGTTTTAACCCGTAGCTAGATAAGCGAAGAAAAAATGCAATTGCAACAAACACCCAATGGGGACCCATGATTGAAACTTAGATTATGTCGGTATGAAATGGCACACATGCTACAGGAATCTGCGGAGAGTACGACTATTAAAAGCAAATGGGAAATGCAAAAAACAACTAAATAATCTAAATAATGATAATTAAAATGTACTAAATCTACAGGTGGAGATTAGAACTTGGTTGAGACGCTGAATGCGACTGGAGTTGCAAACATGTCTTCTGCTAGAAGAGCGTTTTGTCCAGGTGCTGGCGTGATTTGAGGGCGGACTCGGAAACTTCCTTCCACGATGAAAGTGACACTGAAGCTAGCCGATTGTTTGTTTTCCTTCTGAATATTTCTATGTTTTAGCTGTATTCAAAATGAAAAAAACTTACATCAACTGCGAACGGAATTTTCTTCGCTCCGGTAACCAACATGAAGATGCTGGTGTCGTTCGATCCGAGCAAGTGAGAAATCTCTTGTTCACATTCGAGAGAAAGGATCCCTTGGTATTCAGCTGTAAAGAAAGTACATTATTTTGAAACTCTGATAATATTTCACCTGCAAGTGAAGAAATGATGGACACTTCCACTTCAACAAACTGTCCAATTCCAACTGCTACATCATCTTCACTGACATATTGTTTTCCGTTGACAAAGAAATCGAGACTAATTGCTGGGAGGACGAGTTGTTTCAACAGTGATACAGATGAAAGGAGTGATCCAACTGGAACTTGACCATCAAGCTAAAAAACAAAAGTTTGTATGCATGATTTTACAAGAGAAAAACTTACGTTGAGAGCAGGAATAGCCCAACGGATATCCAAATGTTTAGAGACATGATTTTCAAGAATCAGACGCAGTCGTTCGGTCTCCATCTTCTGCATCATGTGACTGCCACGTTGTTTTGCCTGATGGAAAGCCCCTCCTGTGACATCAGAACAGCATGGTGACAGAATGGGAACTCTACAAGTCTCCTTTGGCAACACGTACATTCTGCGAGAATTGCTGTAAACTAGTTCTGCATCGTGTTCAGTACTATTAGTGACGTCCACCACAATGTACCTGAAATCAAATTGTTATTTTTAAAGCGCTCAACGTGACATGAGGCCAACCTAGAGAATGGACTGTCTCCAGGGAGTACGTGCCATGCCGAAACGGTGACCGCCGGAATGATTGAAATGGCGATAGGAAGTTTACACTTTCGCTCGAAGGAGTGTCCATCTTCTGACGTAATATCCGAGTGGTATCTCACAATAAATTCAGCTGTAAGAAGACGTCCGGTAAATGGAATCAAGTCCATATCGTTGGATTCTGTTTCAGAATTTGCCTGAGTGTTTGCCAGAGGTACAACGCTCTCCAGTACTTTCTCCTCGTCGCTCAAATCGTCTGCAGTGGAAGTTGGATCTATTCCGAAAATGTGGAATTTCATCTCTTTTGATCCATTTGGTTCCAAAATGAAACTCGAGAGATCATCATTTGTATCAAACTCTTCCAGTTCTGGTGCATGAGTTTCCGAGTCATCAAGTCGAATAAGTGGTGGTCCTCCTTGAACAATCGGCTGCCAAATTTTGACTCCACAATAACGAACGGGAATGTCGCTACTATTCACCACAGTAATCGTGTGATCAAACTTCTGACCAGAGTACACAACAGCTTCAGCCGACGGCTCATCGTTCTCCTCGTCAATTGGAGCTCGTGGAAGAGAGCACTCCAAATATACTCTCGCCAGTTTGGGCAATACTTTCACACGGATTTTGTTCGGTTTTTGGCCATTGTGTGAGAGGAAACGGCATTCATTGTGTAGTCCGAAAATGTTGCACGAGTAGCCAGTGATGAAAAGATCTCCGGGCTCTTTTGGCACTCCGAGAAGACGAATCGTTGATCCTGAGTTGTTCTCCTCATCTTCTGGTGGCAGAATCAGGCGAGCTTGAACTGGTTCGAAGTTTACACCTTCCACAATCAGACATAGTTCCCGAACTATGAGTTCCAATCCACGACAGTTTTTGACAGTCACTTCCACTTCACCGGGGCAGTCCGTTACCCAGAGAAGAGCTGAAAGAAGAAAACTCAAGTTTGATTTGAAACCAATAGAACTCACAGTTGTCCACTTTTTTGCCAAACGGCGTGTAGATGAAAATTGACGCTTGACTTCTGCTAGGGACAATTGTTGGCGCCAGGTTTGGTTGAAGTGCGAGTACCGTTGGATTTCTAAGAAAAAAAACGTTTTTCAAATGCTATTAGGAAATGCAGAGACTTACTGAATGAGAGGAAATCTTGTCAACTGGAGTCCTGGGATGATAATCTTTCCATCGTCTACCACAATTGTCTGGTTCAGCTGGTGGACGGTGTTTGTTGCTTTGACCAGGTTGTCTAAGTCATCGAATAGTCGAGTTGTCATAGAGCTGTCGAGATGCGGGTAGTACACCTGAATTGTATAATTTGTCAAAAGTTTTCCGTCAGTTGAAACCAAAGTGAATAAATACTCACCTGAAGTAAAAAACACAGATGACGAATCGCTGCATCACGGTGTCCGGCACGATTGGCGGCTGTGAAGATCTCATGAAGAGATTTGATTTGTAGTTTCACCGGTCCAATTTTCTTGTTTTTCATGTCATGAGGTTCACTCAAATCAACACCATACCCTTCGAGAGTTCTGCAAGACACCCATTCTTTTTGAAGTCTACTTTTTCAACAGAAAAACTTACTTAAACAACACCGGATAGACAGTTTTGTAGTCACCAGCCTGTCGAACACGCCCTTCAGTCACATGGAGTTCAAACAGGACACTCAGTCTTGCATAGAACGCTTGTTTTCTCAAAAAACCGATTTCTTTGTACATTGCGGCTGAATTTAGGCAGATTTGAGCTTTCATCCGGTGGTCCATAAACGAATTTGCGTCGTCGAGGTATTTTCCGGTGTAGTCACGGTGAAACTGCTCTAGTTTGATGTATTCCCGCTCTAGGATTAAGTACATGATGGCTCGCATCACAGTTTCGTACTCCAACCATCCAGCTAAAGTGAATTTTGCAAATTCGTCGATTGCGTTCTTGAAATTTTCCATAACTCTCTCTTTAGTTGGTTTCTCACGCCTGAAGTGAATACTATTTGGAAATTAAATCAATAGTTTGTTCACATAATACTAACCTATCACTGAGAAAATTGGAAAGTGGATTCAACCCTTTTGACGCTTTCACTTTGGCCGGTTCCTCTCTGATAGAGGGAGAAGATCCATTGCTAACGATTCCGCTTTCATTTCCGAACGATTCATTTCTTTCAATACTATTGCTATTCGACAAAGACGATGTGACACGAATGTGTTCATCAGAATGGTGTCGTTTATGTCCTTGAGGAGAGCTGAAATGTTGTGTTTTGACTTTTGTTTCATCCAGATGCTCTGCATTCCCAAGGTGATACCTGAGAACGCTGTCATTCGATACGGATAAACTTTCACCGCTCTGCGTATTTATTTCGATCGATGGAATCGTCAACATGGCATGCATACTAGCGACACGATGAAATGCGCCGCAATTGATCTCGCCCATCTGTTCCGCATGAAGGATACAGACTGTACTCGCCCATCCATCATATGCAGCTGAAGATTTTTATATTTATTGAAACCACACCCATTGAATAAAACAAACCGGCCAGCCACAAATGATCTTGGGCAGATTTCAGACTTTCGATAGCTCCTTCGTATGCTTCCAGTGCAAGTTGAGGAAGACCAGTGAGCAAACAGTAGTCTGCGTGTTGTTTTCGATATCTACCAAGACATTTCTTCCTGAAATAATCCAATGATTTGTAAAAGCTATTGAAACTATCTAACCTGTAGCTTTTCGTGGATTTCGTCTCAACTCCAACCTGCCAACGGGACTCATCTGGAAGCGTAGGGCACACGATTTCTTGCTAAAATGACACTATTTATGTTGACATTCTTCAAAAAAAACACTTACTTTCTTCTCAAACGACACATCGACTCTCTTCATCTCGATAACTATATAAATAGCTCTCATCAATTCACGAATGGCACTTTCCAATTGAGTCGCCTCTTCCAAACTCGGAAAACAGAGACGTTCATGTCGTTCGACTTCATTGAAATCTTCCTGAAACTAGTGAGAGGGTTATACTATTTGAAAATGAGTGAAACTAACGTCTTTGCCGCCGATTAGAATGCATCGACCACAGATTATATTAGAATAATCGGATTTCAGTTTATTGTAAGCATTTGTGATTTGCTCGATTTCTGATACTTCCGAATCCGTCGACTCTCTGGATGCTCGTGTCGATCTGTCCGGTTCTCCATGTCCGTTTGTGAATGCAACTCCAATAACGGCAAACACACGACGATGTTGCTGAATTATTGTTTTGCTTATATATTTTATGTGAATAATAATTATTATGTGCTATATTTGCATATAATAACATAAATCGATTAATACTTGAGCATAATTCATAAAATCACCTGCAATTCACTGAATTCCGTGTATGACGAGGACTGTGTAAAGGAGCAATGGAACAATCTTCGCGGATTATCCGAAACTTGTATGACCCGTTGTCTCGAACATCTTTCCACAATTCGTTTGAACGCCGGAAGTGCTTTATTTGGTCCTATCTGAAAGAAAATCTCGTTTCCGTCTATTTTTAATTAATTTCTGACACTCTGTCGCTTACCTGTTTGATGACAATATTTACAGTCTGTACATCGGTCAAAAAATCTGATGTACTAGATTTCATCTGAAGATAACAATGAATTGTTTCGAACGAGAAATAAAAAGAAGAAAAAACTTGGCAAAAAACCAGAAGAAAAACGGCGCGATATACATCGTGTGCGGCAAGAGAGACGACGAGAAAAACGAGTGCGTCAGTCCGCAATTGCGCGTGACGGTGTTTGCACACAGTGCGCATCCTATGACAGATTAGCCATTCCAGTTCTGTTTTCGCTGCGATTTTCGCGAACGGATCGCCGTTTGTGGTGAGAGAACAAGAAAAACAAGTGTTAAATCACATTTTTATCGGGTTTTCATGATTTATAAGAAAATTGAAAATAAATACAAATAGAAAACAACTATTTTCAGGTGTTGAGAACATTTATTGTGCCACCACTCAGTGGTTTATGGGCTACCGTGGGTATTAAAGAAGGCCGATCGTCAAACAGTGTTGGAGAGTTGTAGACAAACATTATATTAGCTGCCATACTAACTGCTAAGAACAATATCAAAAATATTCGATCGATTACTAACGACATCAGTTGCCACTCTTCTGTTATCTGAAAAACCACAAAAATTTGTCAGAAAAGCCAGAAAAATCATTGAAAACTCAGAATTCACCTTACTCTCCATCTGTTGATTGTGAAAATGTGCTGAAATAATCTTCAAGTGGCCTGCAATCTTTCGAAACAAATCCAAGTTGTCTGCTGCGCACCGTTGCTTCAAAGCCTCATCCATCTAGCAAAAACTTAGTAAGAAACTGACATAAACAAGTGGAAACTACCTGCACAAGACTCAACAAACGTAACCGTTGAGGTGGAAATACTGGTGAGCTGTTATTTGGATTTGGGTGCTTTTGTGTGACCGAAGCGGTGACAGATACCGACCCGGTTCGAGGAGTTGTCGTTTCACTACCATCTTCTGGTTCTAATGTGTGCTCTAACGTTTTCAAACGGAGAAGTTTAGGAAGACGTTGCACAAATAACCATCTTTGCCAATGAGGCATTTCTGAAGAGAAAGCTTGTCTGTAAAAATAAATTTGAGATTAAATTTTTGAAATAGGAATAAACTCACTTCCTGTACATATTGATGGTGACAACGGAAAGAATAATAGAAACTGAGACCATGAGAAGAGTGAAAAGAAGATAGACTCCTGGAAAATTCATTTCATAAAATTTTGATTTGCACCCAGCTTACCTATAAGTGATAACGATAAAGATGTAGGGGGAATAAGATCGATTAGTACTAAATAAAACACAGAGAATGCGACAAGCACTGAGATCGAATATGTCATTTTATGCTCATTGGGTAAGATCAAGAATACAAATGGAGTGACGTTGGCTAAAAAAATATAGTTTGATGAAGATGAAGGTTCAAAACTCGTGACTGACCGATTAGCATGCATGGGATTGTCAGAGTGACAGTGAAGAAGATGGCTTTCCGACGAATAATGATGCGGTACCTAAAAGTAGTACAGAAATGAAAAGTCATCTCAAAAAAGTTTCGGTGGAAATCTCTTCACTTTTCGCAAGCTAATAAAATATACTCACTTGATATCGATGTAATACTGCTGTCCACAACATCCAGGATAAATCTGAGCATAACGCGACGAGGTGGCACTGAGCAAATCCCATTCGGCGCTTCTGGAGTGAGAAAAAAACATATAAATGAACATGATGTTCTTCTTCATCTCTTCTCTACTCAATACATCTCACAAGGGAAGTCTTTGGAGACGCGGCTTTCAAACGATCTATAAATTTGGTCATAGGTACTTTCGACTGCGTAAAGTCCATTTCTGCAGTCAAAACCTGCTAAATGTCTCTGTGAGCCGAGTTATGAGCTCTCAAACTTTTCATAAGATTACCAAATTTATAGATCGTTTGAAAGCCGCGTCTCCAAAGACTTCCCTTGTCAGATTTTTTGACTCACTCGTGGTAAAAACTTAGACTGAGTCCTTTCTCAAGATAAAGAAACTCGACACCATCTTCTTGTTGTTTTGGTTGTGGAACATCATTTACATCTACTGGGATTTGATACAAGTCAAGCGTCTCTCCGTCGTTTGTCCATCCACCGAATTTCATTTCACACGTTTGCCAGTCGTAAGGGAAGTACTTGATGTTAATCTTCAAGTTTCAAAAAAAAAAATTGAAAATTTACAAAAAGAAACTCACGGGACAGAAACTTTTATAAATTGACGGTGGCTGCCAAACTACTCTACCATGGTTGTCAATCTTTGCGAGACTTGTGATTGTGATATGTGGCTCTCCGTCGGCACTAGAAATTCAAAACTAGAAAATATTATCAATGAAGAAAAACTAACTTGTTATATAAAACAATATCAGGAATCCAAATTTGGTCTGATGGAATATGAATATACTCCACTCCTCCCCAGTCACTCGGATTCCAAGTCAACTTTTTATCGTACCACTGCTGAAAGTTGCACGAAATCAATAAAACTTATATTTGTGAAAGAAAACCCACCATCTCAAGCCAAAGACTAGTAGTAAGAACTTGATTGACTTCGTCAACATCAATCAACCTACACAAATGTGCTCCAAACTTCACTTTCAAAGCATCTGATGCGTTGTGGACTGGTCTTACTGCTTTATTATAATCGGTCAGTAGATTTTCTAATAATTGAGATACATGTTTGTTAGCTCGGACTGTGAAAATGTCTGAAAAAAACGAAATCTCAATGTAACCTCTGGAAAACTTACTAATAATGAAAATGAGAACTGCTAATGAATTACTATCAATCCGTTGTGGTATCCACATAGGTTGAGGAATGTCTGAAAATTTTTTGAAGTTTATAAGTTAATGATCAACACGTCAACAAACTATTCCATTCGGAAAAAGATCAAAATGACAAAAATGAATTTTTGACAGCAAAACTAAAACAACTTTTACCCAAGAGAACGTCTAACTAACAGTTGCGTTGGTTCAGAAAAAAGTGTGAGTATCAAACGAGATTGACACAAAAAATTGTCACGTTGTAACAGTCGTATCTGCCTGGCGTTGGAACGAACAAATTGGATGGCGACCACAATTTGTCTTAGCGGCGCCATCGATAGGATAAATGATAAATAATGACAGAGGTATCATCAATAAGAGAGTGGTTCTTTATCCTTTCGAGCCATCGTCCAGACCAGTCGGAGCAGTCGAACAACGACGGATACCCAATCAGAAGAAGACATTAGTTTTGCACAGCAGGTAAAAAGCAAAGAAAAAATGAGGGTGTTAGATTTGATGGCTCGGAAACTGATGAGATGGGCTAGCGGTTAAAAATTTACAACCGAAAGAGCCGCGCCGATTATTATGAAGATCGACTGACAGGTGCGGTCGTCGGCAACTGCCCCGTAGATACTTCTGCACCTACTGGGATAGGAGACATCCTCGAAAAGTGAGATGACTTCTTCTTCTTCTTTGCACTGCTGAGGAGTCAGAGGCTTTCACTCATTCCAGTGTTACACACATGTCGACTTGATGGCTTATGTATGTTCCTCTCCGGACTCGCTAACATTATCGTCTCGTTTTTCAACTTTATCGGCTCGAGTTTATACTGCTCCCCCGTGTGAGTTTGCAGTTCACTACGCGCGACGCTTCACTGCCGCTAGAATAAATTGGAAACAGATCAAATTTATTACCGACGACACTTGTCATCAGGAAAACTAACAAAAGCAAAGATTGCGACGTGACAAAAGTGTTAGACTGATCGAGAGACTATAGAATATATCCCGATGAGAAAGTTCGCTTCGTTTCCTTGGGTGTCCGACGGCGCGATCTGAAATTGAATTAGTTGCTGGCAGTGTATCCTCCTCCCACGCGTAATTGCAAAAACAAGCAGAATGTTTATTTTATTGAGAAAGAAGAAGAGAAGCCTATATCAAAACAAATAAATTTATATCACAGACGTCAAAGGAAAATAATGAAGTTGTGGTCCGAGTTGCGGAAATGAAAACAAAATACAGTAAGGGTACAAATTGATTATTCAACTCCGTTTTTCTATGACTAGATTTTAAAGTTTTAATTTTGCTGGTTTCAAACAGATTGTATCATCAACACTCCGTTCGCATAGTTTCATCGACGATGGGGCCGTTGCGGTTTCACACACAGTTTTGTAGAAATCCACAGCGGCAAGCGACATAGCCGAGTATGTCTTTGAGAGAATTGGAATAAGGATGCACTGATGGCCAACCGCTATTATTCGGTAAGCACGCGATTGGAATGGATCAGAAACAGCAGGACACATGATATTGTTAAGATTGACACGGGTGATCTGAGAATGAAAGAAATTATTTGAATTACCTGATATATTTGGCTCACCATAGCTCCAAATTGAAGGATGACAAAATGATAAAGTGAGAAGAGTGAGATCCCAAAAACAGTCCATCCGAAATCATACGGTTTTTCTGGTTCGAAAGCCCCTTGTATATACATGAGATACACTGGTACTACGAGAATTGCAATATGCTGTGCATAATAGATGAACACCTCTCCAGGCAACTGAAAAAAGAATGAATTGAAACCATAAAACCCTAATCTTCTTTTTCTTACATTTCTTGTGTTCAGGATTGGAAATGCTAACGCGAACCAAGCACCGGGCATAAAATAGAGCATCAATCGGAAAAGGAAACAGGCTTTTCTGAAAAAAAATTTGATTACACAGAGAGAAGAGCAAAGGGAAATGGAATTTTGAGAAGACAGATGCAGTTTTTTGTTGCTGCGGGGAAAAAAGGGCACTTACTTAGATGTCCCTTCCATGGTGAGTAACATTAACTGCATTGTAGTTGTGACGTGACAAGGATTGAGTAGAAATATTCCTGTTCTGAAAAAAAATAAACTTTAGAAAGTTATTCATGTGAATAATAAAATGATATGCATGAGAACTTCTCTATCCGTGCATTTTACTAATGAGAAAGGAGCACTAAAGCCTTATTTCAGTTTTGAATAGTTCTGTGTAGTTTCAAATTTTGAAGAAAAATGAAACCTGACTACTTGTTGACAAGTCTTATCTAGAAAACAGGAAAAAATACACTGATATGAGTCTCACCTGGAAATCATTTTATAAGCGAGCTCAGCACCAAAAATGAGACTATATACTGTGAGTATCACATATCTGGACACGTTTTTTACTGGTAATGTGAATGAGCAATCTAGTGGAATCGACATATAGGCTGCCCAGAATGAGAGTGGGATGAAGACAATTGACTCCAAAAATCTTTGCCATGATGGAAGATACTGAAATAAAAAGAATGTTATGTTATTTTTGTTTTTCTCTGTGACTTACACTCATACATTCTTCACCACCATTGCCTTGAATCGAGCTGTCAATGCCACCAATGGCAAGTTCCCAAATGACGTCGTACATCACCTTTGCATTCTGAGAATATAACCAATATTAATGAAAAAAAGAATAGTTAATACAGTTGTTATTTTTGATAGAGGCAAGGCGGGAGGAAATGAGGAGGAAAGACAAGAAAATATGAAAGTGTTTTCTATATTATTGTTTTATGGTTAGATATGAAAGACTCGGAATGCATCGAATAATCGGGAATGTTAGGAAAAAATGTTTGTCAGTAAGCGAATTTTAGATTTTGGTGTCAAAGATCATTCATAAAAAATACGTACGATAGAAATACACCTGAAGCTTTCTGCTCAAATTTATACAAACTGACTGGAAAAAGGCAAGTATAAAATGCACCTGTCTAACGAACTGAATAAATGACGTGAGAAATTTCATCAACTTGCTTGACTTCCTACTTTTCTCTAGCTTGAAATTTAAATCTGAGTCATTACTCCCTAATTCCCAGTTGATGCTCATTAGTGTGTTATGCGCTTTTAAAGTTATTCTAAAGATCACATGAGACATTCAAAATTTGTTTTTATGTCAAAAAACCTAATCAGATGATCTCTAGATTTGACTCAAAAATAATCATCTCATTATATTTCAGCTCAACTTGCCTTATTCAGCCTTGTTTCGTACTTCAAATGTTTGAATTTTTACACGTGGAAGTTATTTGAAAGCATTTCTAGATTGCTCGAGACTAATTTTCAAAATCGCAACATATATTTCTTATCACTGCAATCAAAAGCTGAACGACAGGACTGATAAGAACAGAAAATAAACATTATCATCAACAAGTCTCTCGGAAAACTGGTCAGCAGACCGGATAGGGTTAGGGTAAGAATAAAATCTACGACAGCATTTTTTCAAATGGTTAGATCGAGAGGAGAGGGGAGAAAAAACAACACAGAGGGGAAAAACAGGGAATTCGTACCTGATGAATGTTTGGTTCGGAAGAAACAGAAGACGGAATGAAAAATGTTTCATTCATGAATGTGTCATTTATGACAGATGGAAAAACACCTGGAAACTCCAGTTTAACAAAAAAGAGGCCAAGGTGTAACCTGGTGTAACCGACAGGAGGAACTAAAGGAGGAACAAGAGCGAAAAGTCGATGGGGAGGAGCTAGGGGGCCACCACAGAGAGGAGACAAATCTAACTATATAGTTTTTTGTTATTCAGCTGATATTCTTTTTCTCGTTGCGTTGATTGGTTAGTGATATCGTGTTAACGAGGCATGAAAAGAGAAGAAGAAGAGTGAGGTCCAAGCTGAACAAGAGAGGAAACAAGACAGGAGAAAGAGGGGAATGAGGAGAGAGAGAGTGAACCGAATTAGCCACAAAAACAAGAGAGAAAGAGACGATGCATTTTGAAAGAATAGAGGGCCACTTCTTTTCCTTATTTTGGTTCCTATTCTTACGTTTTCCTTAATTCCAAATGGTTACTATTTTGCTCATTTAACTGTTAACTGATTCTCAGTTTATGATGAGATCTCAACATTAAGACTTTAAAAGTCAAAGTTTGGTTGATTCTGTCAACAAACGAATTTTCAACAAATTCCGTTTCGGTTGGATTCAATTCGATTAATCACAGTTAGAAAAAAACAGGCGCGAAAAAGTTATGTTCCGTTTTTTTTTAATTGGACGGGTTTTGTCGACTAGTTGGGTGAATAGGTCAAAGAGTATCTCATGTGATTATCTGACGTAATCCAATCATGTTGAACATTGAAAATGTCCAAAGCACGAGTTGAGCACCTGGGTCAAAAAATGAGGAGAAGGCGAAAAATCACACAAATGATCAAGAAGAGGCAAAGTGCGTTTTTTTGTTGTGAGTGGGCCGCTTGATTGGAAAAATTGAAATTCAATACACGTTTTTTGTGAACTGACATTCCAAGAGTTTTGAATGTGCTATTGGAAATTTAAACGTTCTCGAGTCATTCACTTGTAGTATGAACTTCAATAGCAATTGCTTTCAAAATTATAAATAAACAAACATATTTATCAGTTTTCACTCAACAGACATATTTGTTTCTGCTCGGTTTTGATCAGTGATAGTAATAACTTTTTCTGACTCATGTTTATCGTTGATCTGTCACGATTTTCTTTATGAAAAATCAAAATTTTCGATCAACCCTAAAGTTAGTGCAGTGTCACTTGGGCTTTAAGGATCTTAACCTTTTTCCGTTAGTTTCTCAAATGTTTGATTTCCCTCATCATCTCGCTCACTAACTACCTCTCCGACAAATGGTCATTGTTATCGTAACAAGTTGATAGGGAAAGTGGAGACGCAACAATGAGTGCGGGCAAAGTGCGAAATGTTTGCATTTTGCCCTTTTATATCAGAAACGAACAAACTCGAAAAAGAAAGTGAGAAGGTGGGGAGTCGTATGGAGGAGCAAAAAAAGAACGAAAAAAAGAAGACGCGAAAATAGAAGAAAAGGCGGAGTCGAAGATACAAGTAGGCGCGAGAGTGAGCTTCCAAATGCGCGAAGACATGTTTTTGCTCACATTCACATGGACAGCTGGAAAAAAAACGAAAAAAGAAGAGAGAAAAGTATTGGGACACGCATTTGCGATGAAGAAAGTTAAGACGTGACGGAATAAGAACCGACACTTCTCTGAACTTCGAGTTTTGAGTACCAATGAATTCTTCAAGAACACGACGTCTTCTCCTTTGTGGCTCCAGAATGTATAATTTGACAGAAACCAAGAAAATAAAGGAAAAGTTCTGCTTCCTGCGAGAGTGAACTAATGAGTGTATTGAAAAATGGTTATCTAATAGAGTAAAATACTAATTAACATGAAAAGCTTTTTCTGAATGATAGGAGAATTCTACTATATATATTTGAGTGGCATGTGCTCTTAGATAGCAGAAGCTGCTACGTAATTGTTAATGACACTTACCAAAAAAATGGTGTGACAGAGGACGCGCTATACTAGGTGTTTCTACATATTTTACAAGTATTTACATAGTTTACAGGCATGAGTTACACTGAAAAAACTGCTACCAAAACTAATTAGTAAATAGTAAAACTTTTTATTTTATTTTCCTTATTTCAAAAACCAATTTTGTTTGCTTTCTAAAGTTGTAAACTTCAGTTTCAAGAATAGACGGTCAATAGAGCAACAATATTATTGACAGAAACTTTTAAAAGTCATCGTGATTCATCGAATTTCGCAAACTTTATTATTTGTTGATCTTGCACAGTAGACGACCACTTTGTGAATTGAAAACATTCTACAAATAGATTATTCTAGACTTCCTGATTAGAGAAGTGAAACATGTTTGTTAAGGAATAACTTGATTTATATATTCAAAAAGCTATAAAAAATTCTTGGCAAACATGAAGTAATTCGCTATTCCGAAGGATGTCTTGCATGTCATTTACTATAGCAAGCTGTCAGAGCATGCGGATTTTCATAAAAAGGGCAAAACAAATGGCATGTTCTCTATTCCTAAAAAGATTGCTCGGCAAAGCTTTCCGCATATTCGAAGATGCATTTGCACCAAGAGCAAGGAATTGGTGTGAGATTGGACAGCGTGCGGGAATGGAAAGAAAGGGGGGAAGGAAGGACCCAGAATGGGAAGGCTTTACTTATGCAACACTCGAAAGTCCGGGACGACGCTAATGCCAAGTTAGTTGGTGAGCGGAAGGCCTCGTCTTGCGCGTTCTAGCAATCTGCGTCTCTCCTGCTCTCATCATCTTCTCTCTTCGGGCTTCCACTTATCATGAAAAAGAAGAAAGGGCGGAAAACCATTTTGAATTGGGAAAATAAATTATTTCACGGGGCAAGACGGGGAGAGAAAGAGACCATTGAAAATTGCCAAGAACTTTCAATAAGAAGTTTGTTTTTATCTATTGAAAGTAGTGGGCTTTGAAGAAGTCGGTCAAAAGTCATGAATAGTCAAAAAAGTGAGAAAAAATTGTGGTGGTCCAAACAATAAAGTATGCTTGACTTCAATTCAGGCGGAAAAAGAAGGGTGGATGGAAATGAGGGGCATATGGGAATCGTAAAAATTTCGTGTATTCTTTTGATATGGCTCCTATAAATTTTCATCTGGACCGGATCTCATCGAGAGCGGACAAATTGGATTAATTTCATCTTTCTTCAGGATTAAAAACATTATATCTGGTGTAAGTTGAAGTGTTTCTGACAAAAATGTACATAATGTTATCAACAATTACGATTGCCTACTTTTTGAACTCACATATGGAATAGATGAGAGGAAAAAGGAATAACTACATCTAATCAAGTCGAAACTGCTAGCTATGGTCTTGTGTGGTTTGGAGTGTCTGTCGAGAATCGCGACATTGTTATTCCTACTCTCTTGATGCCGAAACTTTCGTTCCAAAAGAAAACAAACAGAAAGTGACTGCGACTTGGTGTGGGCGGTCACACTAACAAGTTCGTTCGCCACTCGTTTCATGACAATGGAGATCAAACGATTTCTAGGTTTTCTTTTTCTGGCTGAAAGTATCTTCAATCAAGAGTTATTCAAATTAAACGACTGACGACGCTCATGACGCAGACGCATTCTGCTCTCAAGTGTACACAAAGATTCTATGCATTTCCGATGGAAACATGATCTTCCTAGGACAAGGAAACAAGCAGGAAGAAGAAGAGGGCTTAAGCCAGTATGCAGATGTCATATGCCATATTCCCAATAGAAATTCACAAGAGAATTGAAATTGTGAACGTGTGAAAAAATTGGTCGGCGGCGGTTTGTTGTTGCGCCATAAATATTGCAAAGCCCAGAATTTCGTTTTTCGGTACCTCCCGGATCTTTTTCTGTTTTTGACTATACCTCAAAAGCATCCTAATCCTATTCGCAAAAACGCCAAACACTGATCCAAAATAGCAGTTTTGTTTTTTGTTGAACCAGAAACAAAAGACGAAGAAGAGAATAAAATACCCAACTGGTTCAAGTAACCCCCAACGTGAAAAAAGAAACAGAGTACTAAAAGGAAAAGGAAAAGGAACTTGATGACGTACTCTACATAAAACGTTGAGATTTTAGGTTGATCGATGTTCAGACCTAGGCCCTATTATTAGAAGTTACTCGAAGTAAGAATCACTCTGGCGAAAACAAAAACAAGTTAGTTCCGGAGCGGTTAGTTTTCAGCAGGAAAAAACTACTTTAACAAGATTTGATTAAAAGTGTTAATAGAAATCATTATCGAAATCTAAATGGTTTCACTACGGAATACTAAAAGACTACTGATAGAAATAGGAGATCCAAAGTAGACTCTTCCCAATTGAGTCCCGTTTGGAATTTTTATTTATCTAGTTTCCATTACAAAATCAAAATTTATTTTCCAGAAATTAGACAGAACGTTCGTATAAAAAGCTATGACAATCTCGTGCAGATGGTTTGATTATCAAAATAAACTTGATTAAAATAAAAATGAACAAGCGTATATAAAATTCGTTTCCTACAAACCGTTTGTAGAATTATCAAATAAAAAACATGACTGGAAGAGGGGGAAGACATTTCACAGATGGAGGATCAGCAATATAATTTGACTTGGCATAAAGTAGATACAATAGAAATTTTTGGTTTGCTCAGCAATTGGAGGTAAATGCTAATGACTGGAAAAGGTGACAAATAGTTTCAATATTGATTATTGTATATATATTACATGTTTGAAAGTGACACAAATCTGATGAACTCGTTGAAGAAAGAAGGAGTGAGAAGTTTACATGAGGCTGCACGCTTTTTTCTTCTTGAGGGGTTTCGGGTGGAGAATCGAGCGAACGGCGTCTTCGAACACCTGAAAAAATGAGTTAGTCGAAACGTTTTGTACCTTTTTTTAAACCAGATCATTTTTTGTATCAATTATTCTAAATATGTAAAATGCTACTCTGTACAGTGTTTCTATCATCTCCGCCCCAAAATTTCAGCCACCGAATGGTGACGTTTTGTTCTTGAAATATTGTGCTATCTGCTAAACTTTGAGTTAAAAATTTACCTGCGTCAGTCCCTGTTGAGTCAATGCAGAACACTCCAAGTACTTGAGCGCTTTGATTCTCTGAGCCATCTTGAGTCCCTGAGTCTTCGAGATCGGGAACTTTCCATCAGCATTCATGGTACGAATCGTTTCGGGATCCTCGCGAAGATCGAGCTTAGTTCCTGAATCAAAATATATTTATTGGCAAGGGCGCAAGGAGAGAAAAAATGTCTGACTGGTAATGACCTCGGTGAGGTTACGCCGGCAAAGTTTGAGTCATGATTTTCAAGCCGGGTTCTGTTGGGTACAGAAATATTGAATGTTTCTAGAACCCCTAGTTGAGTGCAAACCTAATAACAAAGCATCCTATAACCGAAGTGTATGACTTCGCTATTTGAAAATAGTTGTTTGAAAATAGTTGTAGAAATGTAACTGACAGACCACAAGGCAGCAAACTCATTGTTCGACTGCAGTTTTGATATTCTATGTTTTTGGTTTTTGGTTTTTGATTGTGTACCAGTTTTTCATGTGTAGGGGTTTGTTGGAGCTCGTTTTCAGCCAGCACCAAAGTGTATTCCTGATCAAAATTGAATCCAAATTACTTACCGACCAAGATGACTGGCGCATCTGGACAGTGTTGTCGAATTTCCGGAATCCACTTGCTTTGCACATTGTCGAACGAAACAGGAGAGACAACCGAGAAGCAGAGAATGAAAACATCCGTTTGTGGATAGGAAAGTGGTCTCAACCGATCATAATCCTCCTGTCCAGCAGTATCCCACAATCCCAAATTTACAATGTTGCCCTCGAGACTCATTTGCGCCGAGTAGTTATCAAATCTGAAAGTTATACATTGACAGTTATAATGATGACTCAAAAAGCAAAGAGATTTAAAGGAAGTGTAACCAACTCACACTGTAGGTACATAGGTGACTGGGAACGAGTCGGTTGTGTAGGAAATGAGCATGCATGTTTTTCCGACCGTACCATCACCAACCACGACGCATTTGATCTGCCGCGAAGGCGACGACATCTGAAATTTGTACTATTTAGTTGAAAACTAAGAAAAATGAATTGAGAAATGAGTGAAAGGGCGCGGAGGACAACGAAATGGAGAAGAAACAAACGTTGTGTCATTGGTGACTCATGGGGCAATGGTTGAAAAAATAGAAGACTATTTCGATAACAGGTGCTGTTGGCATCGACATGCAAACCCTATTGAACCATCAGGGTCATTGCGAAATCTAAGACCTTAGTATAGAATGTGGCAACGAGCCAATTGGAAGGACAATGCATAACAGAAGCGGAGACCAACAAGAAAAGAGAGGAGTAAATATGTAAACGCAAGGATTCAGGCGGACATTGAAATAGAAACATTGAATATTGAGAAATGGGGAAGAACATTCCGAAAGAATAGGGGCGGGAAGAGAAACTAAAACGAAGAAAAATAAAAACATCAAATGAAAACCAGGAGGGGAGAAATGTGGAACGAACCACGAAAACGTTCAAGCGTAAAGGAAGAGAGACCTCACACATGTGCAGATGAGTCATTGCGGAGCCAAACGGAAAAACGAAGAAAGGAAAATGGACGTCTCCGGAGGAGCATTACGGTGAAATGTCACTCAGTTAATTTAGAACATCTGGTTTGGTAGTCTACAGAGAAAAATGGGCGTCCACACACACAGTGACTCCTTTTTCCAAGTCATTGATATCTGTCGTAAAAGCCCATAAAACTAATGTATTTGAGGTGGGATGGGTTAGGTTGGAAAGGGAGGAGAAGAAACGATGGATGAGAAGGGCAAGTTCTTTTTCATTCTGAAGTGAGAGAACACGAAAAGCCGGATGCGATTCAATTAGTTTGTCACCACCCAGCAAATGTGAGATGCGTATTGTTGGTGTAACTTTTTGGAAGAAAATGAAAAGCAGAGAAGAAGATAGATTCTTTTGAGAAATGATCAGGACCGGAGAAGATTGGCATTGCGACGCCAAGATGTTGTGATTTATTTTGAAACAAAATGCCAACCAAGAAGATATATTGTTCCAAGAAAAAGTTGTAAACCGAGGGAAAACAAACCAAACCAAAACAAGAATCACTTTTCAAAACGTCTAATATAAAGTTCGTGAAGATATGGTTTGCGATTGCACGATTGCAAAGTTCACTTTCTCGGAAACCGATTTCCTATGTTTGACCTTCACGGAAACGAAGAATCTAACAAGATTCTTGACTCTTACTATCTTATTAAACGGCCCTCATTTTATTACATATACATCTCAACAAACAAAAACACAGTTTCCCCAATAAACGTGGCAAAAAAGTGCCAATAAAAACGCGAAATGGAGTGCACATCAAATTAAATGTTATTGGAGTGTGCGAATATGAGGTGACTCATTGGCCTCCAAAGAGACACACAGTGAACCGTTCGTTGGTGCGAGAGAGTGTACGAGGTGCAGAGGGCACAAAGAATGTGCGGTGATGGGGCGCGCTTGCTGCGCGAGTCAACTATTGATCGCTGGCCTGCCGACGGGGGTGGTCTCGGTTTGTGCGCTCGTTTGGAATAACCCAGTGTCCGCTTGTGTGCAGAGAGGGTGTTTCTGTCATATCATTTTCTCGCGCATCCCGCCGAGGTTTTTTCGTTGATTTTCCTGTGAAAAGTACTATGCCATTTGTCTGTTTTCTGCTGAAACAAATATCTCTGTTCTTTGCAAACTATTGATATTTATATGCAAAAATGTTATATATTTCAGATGTCGCGGTTTGGGGTATTCATCATAGGAGTTCTCTTTGTTATGTCGATATGCGATGTGCTAAAATGTAAGTATAACGTAGCGAAAAGAAGTAGTCATTATCATATTTAGACGTTTCAGCTGAAGAACACACGCACAACGAGGACCATGCACATGACAAAGATGATTTTGAAGCAGAATTTGGAGATGAAGACGCAGGAAACAGTTTCAGGTGAGCACATTGTGAAATTACGAGATTTCATCATCATTTGGTTAGACAGCTTCAAAAGTAACATGCGTTATACTCCTCTGTAAAAGCGTCCAGATTACGAAATCGGATAAATTAGGTTTAAACAATCGAATCGTTTTTCTACATTCGGAACTGAGACATATTATTCTCAGAAATAACTAGTTAATAGTCTCTGAAAAACAATCCAAGAATAAATTTTATGCAACTGAAATTGCAGCCAAGGAACCGAAGAAGACCATATCGAAGTGCGTGAACAATCTTCATTTGTGAAACCAACAGCCGTCCACCATGCCAAGGACCTTCCAACATTGAGAGTTTTCTATTGGTTAGTTTGGAAAATTTCTGGAAAAAATCTTTCATTTCATTCTTCAGCGTTTCATGCGGGTATAAGCAAGCTTTCGACCAGTTCACAACTTTTGCCAAGGAAAAGTATCCAAATATGGAAGTCGAGGGAGCCAACTTTGCTCCAGTTCTCTGGAAAGCATATGCTGCTCAGGTATGGTTTTTGTTCAAAGACAAAATTCAGAGAAATGCAAGACCATTTTTTCAGGCAGTCAGTTTCATCAAATTGGCTCTTCTTGTAATTGTACTGACCGGATCCAACCCATTCGAGAGACTTGGCTATGGTTACCCTGGATTTCTTCAACACGCTCACGGAAACAAAATGTCTTCCTGCATGCTTCTCTTCATGCTTGGCAACCTCGTTGAACAAAGTCTCATCTCGACCGGTGCTTTTGAGGTTTACCTTGGAAACGAACAAATCTGGAGTAAAATTGAATCGGGACGTGTTCCATCGCCTCAAGAATTTATGCAATTGATTGATGCTCAACTTGCTGTTCTAGGAAAAGCTCCAGTCAACAGTGAATCCTTCGGAGAATTCCAACAAACGATTCAATAACTTGTGACACCGTAATCTATTCATGGCCAACAATCATGTTCCAAAAAGTCTTCATACTGCTCAATCCGTTTTCATTCCGAATTTCCATCATTTAATCTCTTTTGTCATCATAAATTAAGTCAACTTCTCACATTGCCTGTTTTTTCTTGGGTAAATTATTTGCAGTCAAACAATTCTCGTCCACAGAAACATTCATATTACCTCCTCAATAACTTTTCTATTGTTATGTCAAACCGTGTTATTTAACTAAATTCAGATTTTCAATTTTTATTAATAAAATAAAGCATTTACAGCATAGCATGAAAAAAGTTTCCCGCAATATTATATTACATAGTAAAGAATTCGTTGAGTGAGTGCTTGGCACAAATAAATGCAAGATGGACTAAGGAAATTTCTTTAGCTAATTGTCTTGAGAACTGCACTAACTTCTGTTCGTCGAGAGAAGTTTCAATTTTTGTAATGATGTCATGCACTTGAGAAATGGCATCTCCGTCATACCAGTTATCAGGGCTGGGGTGAAATAATAGATGTCTAGCTTGTGGGTTTCCAGTGGCTCCATGAGGATTAATAAAACATTTCTCGAATCTGAAATGTAATTATTGTTAAAGAATATCTGTTTGGTAACTCACTCAATTAACCGGTTGTTCTCATTTACTCGAGCATCAAACGGAAGTGAACTTAATTTCGAAATATTTCTTCTTACCACAATCTCTGACAGCTCCTGCAATGAGAATTTTAAACGTTGTGTATGTAAAAAGCTGTATGTTGTACCTGAACAGTTTTAACCAACAAATCTAATTGCTTTTGTCCTTGTCTCAAGTACTCTGTGAGATTTCCAGAAGATTGAGCTTTATTGATGTGTGCTTGAATTCTTGGTAAATAGTCGAACGAAGTGTCATCCACTAATTCTTTCAAACTAGAAATGATAGTTTTATCTGTACCATTCGACTCAGACTTACTCATAAGGTAGAATCTTGCTCTCTGTGAACTTCACTATCATTTCAATGAACATTCCAGCGATTGCTTTGTGCATCTGTAATCAATTTCAATGTTTTGAATGAAAACGGTTTTATCAATAACCCCGAATTGTGGGTCCAAAATCTTTTCTATCAAGTATGGTGTTTCGTATATCGTATGATACAGTGGATATGTTGGTGGGGCGTCTAGAGATGAAGTGATAAAGAAGACGATAGGGACTCCTGAAATATCCGAATATATATCGAGTTTTCGGATTATAGAATCGAACCCAAATAGTCGAAAAACGGTAAATGGTCACTTCCTCCTGCTGGAATTCTTTGATATGGATGAGTAGATCGATTGTTTCTTGAAGGCTCAAAATACTTCCTATAAAAGCAAGTGCTCTTATGCAAAGCTTCTTTTCATGGTATTGTACTCACCAAGAATCATACAGCGTCATTCTCCCTTTCTCAACTTCAGATGGATTGGGGTGGTCTACATTGGCAGCAGCTTCTCTCAGAACGTTTGCAACTGTGGGATTTGATAGACCTAGTCTGTAAAAATGGTTCAACAATCGTAATGAGAAACGTTGTTGCAATTCATACAGTGTTTGGTTTCCTCCGATTAAATCCATGTTGATGAGAGCTACAGCCCTTCGCATTAACTGGGTACGGAACTCCTCGCAGAACTCAGTGGAGCCAATTAAGCCATATTCTTCAGCATCCCAATGTGCAAACAAAATCGACCTTGCTGTAAACTTTCAAATCTCCAACTTAATAGAACGCCAATCTAAAATTACCCGGCACCCAACCAGTCTTGTTCTGATATTCCTTCAGTGCTCTGGAAACTTCGAGAAGAGTTGTTGTTCCACTGTTTGGGTCAACTGCTCCATATGTCCAAGCATCATAATGATTACTGACGAGAACAAACTTTTCCGGCTCCTGATTTCCTCTTAGGTAACCCAAGACGTTTTGAATTTTTCTGAAAACAAACACCACTTGTTATCAGTCAACTCCCACTATACTTACCGTTCTTCATTTTTTGCGTGCACGATCATTCGAAGTTTCTGATTGTTTATCAGTCCTGGGCCGTAACGATACGTGACATTCAGTTTGCCTATAAATGTGTTATCTACTCATATTTGTATCGGCTGTTTACCAACAAACCTTGAAAATCAGCAATCACAGCGTCTCCTTTCATGTTTTCAAATATTTTTCGCGCCTCAGAATAAGGGATTGGTAACATGGGGATAGTCGGAATTTTCTTCTCGTTTATCAACTGCATTAATAAATATTTCAAATTCGAACAATCTAAGCTTCTAAATCATACCTCTTTCTCTGTTTTTTCTTTGTAGAGGTCACCAATTGATGGGAATGCAGGTGTCTGTGGGTCACCGAAACCAATGAAAGTTGTTCCTCTTTGAACAGCATGTGATGGCATTTTATCAGTTCTGCCATATGTTTCATCTGAAATCAAATCGAGTTATAGTGAGAAGAAGAAAGAAACATTACTTATTCCAGTACCAAGACTGGCTACTTGCATTGGATCTGAATATATCAAACACCCTTTTGCTCCTTTCCTGACTGCCATCTGAGCAATGTTTCCACGAAAGTTTGAACTGTATCTGGCTAACAATATTTTGTCCTGAATCAAGTACTTCTCAATTAGATAATCTAAAACAAAAAGATAATACCTTCAAATCAATACCCAATGATTCCAAATGTTCAATGTCTTTTGGAGTAGCTCTATTCACATAAACTATGTCTCCTTCTACATTTCCAGCAGCAGAATAAGCAAGCCATTGAATTTCAGAAAACGGATCATTTTGCTCTTCTTTGATCAGAGCTATGCTTCTTCCTGATGTTTGGTGCACTACTTTTCCATTTTCATCCAAAATTTCCACATGATTTGGAGAAGTCCAATTAGGATAAGATAACAACACATTGTACTCGTTGAAATGTACACCTTCAAGTCCTTGGTTGATCATTTGATTTCGAATCATTTCAGCCACTTTTAAATTGTTTTCAGTCCCGGCGACATGAGCTTTTTTGGTTAGAGCATGTAGAGTTGCCCGGATGTTGTCAACATTGATGAGCTCACGGACAGCTGACGCAACGGATGCTGAAATGGTTAACGTAGTCTGACAAACCAAACATTATAATCTAAGATATCACAGCGAGAACACTGTTTTTTCTGTTTCTGAAGAAAAACTCACTGTTGGCAACCAACTTCGAAGGAGAAAAGTAAGCTTTGTGAACTGAATTGGACACAATGACAGTGATCGCAACAGTGGCCACTGCTGCCAGTATAACTCCTGTAGCTTTCATATTCCGACTCTTCTTTGCTTTTTGGAACACTTTCTGAAAATTTTCCATAAAAACGAACGAATGCATGGTTAACGCTCAGCCCCCTTTATATTTATAATGGCATTTTTAAATATGTAAACACCATACGCTCTGTGAGCTGTGTGAACTACATATTCATACTGTAACGTTTGCTTACTTCATTATTTTTGTTCTGTGCTGTCAGACAATTGCATCCCGGTGGGAACCGGTTTCGAACGCTTATCATCTTTTCCGTAGCACTGATCCGTCTGGAAGTGAGAAAAACGAAATAGATGTTTTTGTGTGTGATCTATTGTATCAGACACACAATTAAAACAAAAAACGGTGAGTTTTAAATATTTGAAAAGGAGGAACTAAACCAGAACCAGAGAAAATACGTGAAGTGATACTAGAATGAGTAGACAGGGCAACGAGATGGAATCAGGAAAATTGGTTTTTGTCGTTTCGACGTCTCATAAACCTACAAACGACACTGGGAAAAAATTGTGCGTGCATGACTGATTGGATCTTTGCCTATTTAGAAACGCAATCTTATCTGATGTATTGACAACGGAATAGACGTTGTGACTTGTTAGAAAAAAGACACAGTGAGCATGTTATCGTTTAATCATTTTTCCAATATGTCATTCAAGCAAGTGTCAATCAAAATCTGTATAGAAACTGTGATACCGATTTTTGAAATAACGTTGCCTCACGATATGTATTGACAATATATTCGAGTATTCTAGTTTGAGTGTCTTTTAAAAGGTAGACGTTTTTCAGAACTCTAGACGGTCTTAGGCCTTTATTTTTTCCGAAAATTTAAACGGAGCAAGTTGCAGAATCCTTAAAACAGATTGAGACACAACCGCGTTTTATGGAACGTTTGAGTTTTCAAAAAACATCTATTTCAAAGCAGAGGCCACAGTAAGCATATAAAAATAGTGGAAATTGACTAGAAAACCTTTTCCGAAGTCGGCGGACGTACCTAATTTTGTTAGTGAATTCTTCAAACAAAAATGAATTGTCTTACTTTTTCAAAAACAAAAATTGTTTTAAAAAAGCCAATTATTCAAAGAAACAAGTTTTTCGTTGATTTGTCTGTCGTCCTTACAAACAAACTTTCCTTTCTCGAAATTTTCATTAGTGCTTTCCTAATGTTTTGTTCCCATTCCATTGGTTTTGTATTTTAATTAACCTTATCCACGTTTAACACATATTATCGGTACAGCACTTATGCTGAGTATCAGACCACACATCAACACCGCAGACATACCTACTTATCATAAACACTGGTTCTCTGAAAAAATCATCGCTGCAATCAATTTCTCGAAAACTTAGTTTTTTTGAACTGTGTTAGGATCAAACAACTTCCCGCCAAAACCCACTTCCGCGTTTCTGAAACCCGGAAATTTATGGCACGGCTTGTGTTTTATGTGATTCAGATCATGACCTGAAATGTGAAAATAATTTTATTGGTTTGAAA
This sequence comes from Caenorhabditis latens, assembly GCA_002259235.3. Lineage (NCBI taxonomy): Eukaryota > Metazoa > Nematoda > Chromadorea > Rhabditida > Rhabditidae > Caenorhabditis > Caenorhabditis latens. Next base: position 11,582,563 of record CM056097.1, on the reverse strand, counting down.
CAAAAAATTCTGGAAGTAGAAAATAATGCTCTGCACATTACTTGTAAAAAAGTAGAGTGAGGCTTGAATATAATTCAGATTTTATCGGAAGCTTACTCTTCGAGATTATGCGCTCATTCTGAAGGTAGCAAAAAAGCAAAAAAACTATTTTGCTACCTCCAGAATAAGCTCATTTCATTTACCAAATTCAAATACTGCAACTATTCGTATTGAAAACTTCAATACCTAGGTTACCAACATGTTTTTTTAAACTTCTGCAGAACTAGGTAACGTTCAAAGAGTTGCAAACCCATTACATCGATCAAATATTTGCAAACTCAAGCATTGTCATGATTACTGACACGAACAAAGTTTCGATGTTTTTTTAAAATTTGATATAACTCAAGACGTTGTGAATTTTTCCGCATACGAAACACTGGGCAATAGTTGTTGACACGGTATTTCATTTGTAGAAAAACTAAATAATTATCAAGGATAAAATAAGAAAAGACTGGTATTGATGAACAGAATAATTGCGTTTCTGACATAAAAGCTATTTCAGTTCGATAGATTCACTTAAATCTTGTTCAAATCAATCTATTCAAAAATTATCATTATGACTAGAGAAGCTAGTAACAAGTATCACAACTTACGCAGAATAAGATTTCAGTAAATTAAAAATTAGTTTCATCTCACAAAAATAGTGTCGTTGAAATTTACCGAAAAACACGTCACTGTTTTATTCATTCAAAAACAATATCAACAAGAACGTGTAGAACAATTGGACTTAACACAATTCGAGTTTTCTGTTGACTACCGTTATTTTAGTTGGCGAGATTTCTCGATGATAGTTTCTATTCACGTTTTTTTAAACAATATTATCTTTAATTGTGTTTTTAGTTGTTTGGTTTTTTTCCAGTTGTTTGATTCTTTTTCCAACCTAACCTTATACTCATTTTACGTCGATTCAGTCGTTTTTTTGAATGATGTTTATTAAATCACACATCAACAACCCAGACATGTAAATTCAACATAAAACCAGTTCTTTGAGAAAAGAACTACGAGAAACGATTTTTGTTCTTTCGAAAGTACATCATTGGAATGTGCTTTCGGTCAGACCCACTCTTTGGTTATTTTTCTAAATCAGTTGGAAAAGATGGAATTTATTCAATTTTATTCATTGGAAAGGATTATTGAACAGAAATGAGTAATACTGGGTGAGAAATCTTTTTTTGTTGCATTCTGATTGCAAGAAGACAACTCTAGCGTTTGAAGATTCTGCGGACGCGATCTAAACCGTTCATGAATTAACAACATCGTAGTTATGAATATTTACTCACTCCAAGCTCTTCTGTACCATGGCGGACGGAGTGTGTGCTTGATATCAGTAGCAACGCGTTTCACATCACGCTTAACGTCGTGTTCTAAAAAACTATTCATAATGGAAAAATTGGAATTCGCAACTTACCAATCGACATATTCAACCCAAAGCAATAAAATGAATTATATCTGACAAAAATAAGACAGTCAAGAAGTTGCGTGAAGAACTGACTGAGAAGGGACAAAGAATGTGGGTGTTGCCGGAAATCGAATGTCACAATGCGTACCTACCTACCTTTTCAATCGCTGTCACATGCGCAATTTGATACGGGATGGATCAATAATTGGGGGGAAAATACAACGAAACTTGAAAAAACGGAAGTTCTTCTCGGGCGAATTGTCAACATCATTGTGTTTACTCTCTTTATTTTTCAAAAATAGTCTTGATGTATGTACAGACACTATAAAGGTACCGGAAGAGGGGAGAACGCGTGAAAATAAACAAAAACAAAGCAATTTTCTATCAGAATCGTCAAGGATGCGTTCAAAATATGAACATGGTTTCGCAACAGATTATTCAATATGGTCATGTAGTTTCAAGCACTTTTTACTGGATTCGATGCTGAATCCTTTGAATTGAGATGCCAATGGCTCACGTCGTTGGATTGAGAGGTACCTTAAAGAATCAGATTTACGGTCAACAATCTAAATGATAACAACTTACCCGACTAGAATACTTGATTGCATTATATCTACAGCTTCTCTGCCACATTTCTCTTCAACACGTGGCATGACACATTTCAGAACTTTCTCTAAAGCCTCGCACTTTTCACCTTCAATATCAGCAATTGTTCGGAGTGCTTTTCCAAAAACCGATTGTACATGTTCTTTCATTGAGAGAAACTGATCATCATCGTTTTCCAAGTCCTATAAGAATTTGTTGGTATTGACAGTGACATTGTAAAAAGGAAACATTTCCCAACTTTACTAAAATTGAACGCTTGAAGTGAACTACCTTATTAGCAGTGAGCTCGGCTACTTCCTTTGTTGCTCTGATGTGAACTCTCGCTATTCTTCGGCCAGCTGAATACCGAGTGTAGTTGTAAGCCAACATTTCCTGCAAATTGTCACTGTATTTTTCATACTTATATTCATTTTCTAACCTCAAAACAAGGTTTTGTGTACTCTTCCACTCCAGACGAAAAACAGTGATATACAGTGTTGTCGATTTCCGGTTCTGGACATTGACGGTCAAGTAAGATGCGCAGGTTACCATCTGTGTTTTTCAAATCATCCAGTCTCCAGTAGATGGCAGTTCTACAACAACATAGATGTCCATTATATGTAATAAACATGTAAATGTATACCTAGATTCCCCAAAACCATATTGACACTGAAGTTGCATTTCATACTTTTCGCATAGCTGTCTTAGCCCCTCCTTAAAAACTTCAGTGTCCATTGAGACAAATCTGGCAGCAAATGAGTTAAATCCAAGAGTCAACAGTAACTGAAACACCTTTGATATTTGGAATCAAATTTCAAATATCTTACTTTCATATCTTTTGTGAGTTTTGTGTTATAAACTGATTGAAAAACTCTCTCCGCTCTTTCATGACCCAGTGTGTTACACTCCATGAAGTAATCTTCGTAGACGTTCATGCTGTAAAAAGATCAACAGTTTTCAACGTTCTCTTCGGGTTCATTCGGTTTACTTGATCCCTATAGATCAAGGAAAAGGGAAGATACGCGAGATCACTTCAAAGAACTATCAGAAAGCCCTCACTTCGTATCAAATTAGCAGATATTATTGTTTCTAAATTTAACCTTTTGATCTTGTTTTACGAACCAAAAGAATTATTTTGCAACAAATAATTTCTTCAAAACCAAAACATAAACCTACCGTTCCCTTGAAGTAGAGTTTTCAGTGGCAAACAGAAAATTTTTGTATGCTGAAAAAAACCGAATGATCAAATTTTAAATCTAAATTAATGTCGCAAACCTTTTGCTCCGAACTTTCTAGCTTCGTTCAAGAGTTCTTTTGGAAGACGATCGTAGACTATACTTTGTGTTATTTTTGAGTCAGAGAAGAGTATTAAACCTGCACAGCATAATAGAAATTGGAAAAATACAGTAGTATTTTTAGTTGTCATTCACGAAAAAGACAGTTAGGAGGAAGGAGCAACAGTGAATAACAACAAACAAGTAGACAATGATAATAATGTAGTATCAGCTTCAACACGGACTACTTTTTTACCGCTCGCAGTTGATGATCGAAAATGGTCTTGTCCGTACACTTATATAATTTGGACACACCAATGATATGGGCAGTCGGCAACAGTCGGTGAGAGAAATCGCCTGTATCACGTCTTTGGAAGGCGCGCGAAAGCGCGCGAAGCGTCAAAACCACCGACAAAAAAATCTGATCAAAAATAGTAAATGAAACGTTGCAATCAGTCATTGGTCGATCAACGACAACGTTTCCTGATCGTTTGATATTCGGACGGAGAAGAACGGTGACGTCACGCCGGAACGTACTGTTCCTATAGTTTCCTTGAAAATTCAAATTATATGAAAGGCAACCGTTGACCGGTAGTTAATTTTATTGGTATTCTATCAAAGAACATCCAAGATTATTAAGATCACTTGCGCATTTGTAATCAACGTTGTCGACATGTGATTGTGAAGGTGAAACCCATTGATCAAAACTTTAAAGATAGACTTTTCCTTTAAATTTGGGCAGACTATAAATCAAAAATTAAGTATTGTTATTAAAAAACATTTTGAAAATTTATATTTTTATTGGTACATGGTAAAAAATTTTACAAAGAAAAGTTGTCGAGCAGAAACATTTCAAGACACAAAAAATACATTTAAAGTCATCGAGTCGAAAGCAATAAAAAATGAGCAACATGTAAAATAAAAAAATGAGGACAATCGAGATTTTAAAAATTATAATATGACAGATAAAATTAAGCAACAAAGCAGGAGATGATCATGAGGACCGTTGAGCGACTAGAGTATTTGAAATAATGATGTTTCATCAGAAGGGCTACATTCCTAATAAACTTTGAAAAAACCGGTAAGTAAAAAATGAATAAACTGAATAACCGTAAAAAACAACAATACATTAACAATACTGACTAACTAAAAACAATAATAATTCATTTTTTTGAGTTGCATCTGCAGCAATGGGCTGATCGACCAAACTGGAAGCGGATCCCCTGGTTTTCTCCACACTATGCCTTTCGGAGTAGCAGTTTCCAATGGTTCCGTATTGAATTCGTTTTCTTTTTGTTCAACGGCATGTAGTCCTGGTTGTTCAACACGACCCACATTTGTTTTTGATGGCCTGAAAGATGGTTGTTGAGATATTAAGAAAATAATAATGTATAAACTCACATTGACGTCTGCTGTTTTAAACATCTACTCAGTAGGTTGAAATTAGGATTGATTATTGTTTCCAAAACGAATTTCCATGGTGTTGGTAGCCCTCGAGGTCTTCTCGGGAGGAATCCAAAGGGAGCACGATCGTAGCTGTTCGGATCCGATTGAGAGTGGAATGCAATACTTAAGCTGTTGGTTGCGTTATCGACAATCATTGAAAGTGTCACATTTTCCGCTTTTGAAGTCATCCTTATTTCACTTTCTTCCAGAATTGCAGTATGTAGAGGATGTGTATTGGAAGTTATCAATTCATCTTCTTTCACTAGTGATACACAGATTTTTGTATCCAGACAAGCAAATGTTATTCCTATGAGAGCTGGCTGGACTAGAAGCTGCACTTCTTTCTTTTTCAGCGTTTTGTAGTGTAGATCCACGTAAATGGCACTGTCTAACATGGAACGTTGATAAGGTGGATTTGAGATCAACGCATTATACAGAACGACAACGTTCATAATGCTCATTTCTTCCAAATCGCTGCTGGTCAGCATAGTTTTCCGTGTTTTGATGACTTCAGATACTCTCGTGATGACTTGGTGTTGGTAAAAGGCTTTCATCTTGATATCAATGGATTTGCTGGGCATCATATCAGCAACATCGCCAAAAAATTGCTCCGATTGTTCGAAGAGTCCTTTGAAAAGGTTTTCCATCGGCTTCCTCTTGGTGAAATCAAAGTTAGTCAGTTGCATCAAAAGAAGATTTGCGTCAAAATGATTATCTTCGGCTACGAATTCGAATTCTTTTAGAAGAGAGGAGGCGGACGAGGGAGGTGGATAGAGCCTTATTAAATCGATGGTATCATGATATTGACATCGAGCGTTTACCCACGGTAAGTTATTCAATCGGTTTAATCTTACACTTTGTGGGATGCGAACCTGAAGAAGATCAATTTTTGATATTCCAAGTCTTATGAATACTCACTCTTTCAATTGCAATACGGCTAAGCTCTAGGGCTAAGTCAACCATAGTTTGCGTGTCGTAATGAACTCTGGAATATCAGATTTTTTATTATTTGAAATAATCAAGGTGACTTACTCAAGCTGGAATATCTCGCGGAGTTGTCTTTTTAGAGGTTCAGTATTAAATAGTGCATTCATAACCAGAGGAATTTTTTTCTTCTGCGAATCCAAAGAGTCCCGAATGTGGTTAACATCTTGATTTTTCTCAGCATAGTAAATTGCCAATGGATTGAACGTGTGCTGACAAATCAGATGGAGTAAATGTTCAAAAAGAAACAGGTTCAAATTGAAGATCTTATCGTGAGCTGTGTAAAGTTTCATGGTCGCAGAGGACTTCACTAGAGTCCTCACATCAGTCTGAAAAATGAGAAAAATAATACTCAATAGTTGAATGAGTAAATCATACCAGAGCTATTGCAAGCAATTGTTGAGCAGCGGCCAATTTTTCCTTCACGTATGCAAGATATCTATGGTACTCGTTCATAACCAATGAGATCACGTCTCCATCTTTGTAGTATCCTCTTTCATCATATATCGGAAGATTCTTTGTATCACCTCCACAAACATTTTGAAAGCTGTTTCTTGTTGCAGCATCGACAATTATTTCGTACCGAGATGCTGCAGCTGCCATTTCATGTTCCTTGTCATTGGAACCACAATCAAGCATTGAGGTGATGAGACCACACTTTTCCCGTATATCGGAGTTGCTGATGCCGCCAAGCCCAAACATTCGAGGATCAAGAAGTTCAGTGCGCAAACGTTTTTGTCGAGCTTTCCGAGCACCAGGTGCCTGAATTAATGAAAAATATGATTGTTTTTTTCCAGAATTACTTACTTCTGTCGAATCAAAGTAGTCGTACTTCTTGATCGTGTTTTCCACTCGCCGCTGAGCATACTTGTTTATATCATTCAGGCTACATTGTGATTGGCAACGTGCAAGAACTGGTTGCCACTTTTCAGAAATGTGCGAAGAGCATTCAACACTTTTAGATCGGAACCTTGGTTTTTCTTCAAAGAAACCAAATGTTCTTAAAGGTCTCATTCTAAAACCATGTCTCCTAACAGGGGTTTCTTGGTGACGTCTGTCGAAAGATGCTGATGTTTCATTTTTGATATCCATTTTTTCTTCCGAAGGCGATACGATTGGAGGGTACTTTTGAGTGGACGAGGGAGACGTGTCTAAGAACTGAGATAACTCGGTATCTGAATCATTGTCGCTCGCACAATTTGAAGACTCTGTTGATGATTGGGATGATGTGCTGACGGAGGTTTTCTTGAATGGTGTTGCGCTGGGCAAGAATTTTGGTGGTTCACTTCGATGTCTCGGCAGTGGTGACCGTATTCTTACAGGTTGGTGAGGTAAACTTCCAGTTCTCGACGATTTTCTGACCGGCAATTTTGAATACCTGTCCGATGACGATTCACTCATAGATGAAAGTGGTGACGATTCTTTTGATGAGAGTAACTCGACCGAAGGACTGTTTTCCAACCCACTCGACCTTGATGAAGCTCGAGTTGAACTTGAGTCTTCCGAGCCACGAATTTTTTCTCTCCATATGCTTTCTGATATCATAGTGGATGTCGGCGGCATATTCGCAAACATACTGCAAATAGTTTCGTGCATTGTCCTCCGTTTGATGATTCTTAGTTTGCAATCGAATTCCCAATGTTGAGATAGATCAATATCCTTTTCGAAGAAACTTCGGCCAGACAGTTCGGATCTTATTTTGTTGACCAAAATTAGCACGGAACTCGGACCATGCTCGCAAACAAATCTGCCAACCAGTCGTTCAACATCCTCATTATTACAATCCCTTGTAATATCCACGTAAATGCAAGTATCGAATTTATCCTCCCTTTGGAAAACACAACAGCATTTATGAACTAAGACTACAGATCCGTCAGTACAACCCGCACAGGCGTTCTCCGGAACTTGTTCGTGACTGTCCGGGTTGTAAGTCATTGGAAGTAAGTTGCCCATGAACCACAAATGCTTGTATACTTTGAAGTTGAAAGGAAGCGCTCCGGTAGACACTGAAAATTTATTTGTAAAAATAACTTTGTTAAAATGTTATTCACTGACCTTGGTGTCTGAACAACCTTTGTGATCTGTATTTGTCCAAATCAGTGAAATACTCAATTGCCAGCATTGGAGTTCCTCGTCTTTGTGGAACCGACCATTGCATTCTTCCGAATTCTTCTTTTGTTAGAACTGTGTTTTTGAAGCTAGTCAAAACATCATCTTCAACTTTGCGGAAGAGCTCAGCATAAGCTTCATTGTAGATTTTTTCAAACGCTGTCCAATCGCGAGGACGAGTAAACCTTGGATATGTGCTTTCGTTACTCTTTCTGACCATCATGTGGACTGAATAATCTTAATTTAGAAAACATATGAGATGAGAAATACTTACATCTGCTTTTGCTTTTGTTGACGTGTGGAAGATATTCATACGGTTCCATCTTTTCTTTTTCTTTTTCAGTGATGATAGAGACTGAAATGAGAAAACTTGTATTATGTAAAATAATTTGTTAGGAATTTCAAAAAATTGTACAGTATACAAAAAACTACTCACATGATCTTTCAATTGCTCTCCACATAGATTGCTCATATGAATTTTCGAACTTCGGAAGGTTGGATGGAGCTGCATTTTCTTTTTTTATTTCGGCAGCACGCAACTTTCTGTACATATTGCGATATTCATTATCAAGGTTGGGATTGATTATGAATCTTGCGGCAACCCGCACTGCAGATTCATCTGGGAAGATGTCATAGCGCTCCACGCGTTGAGAAACAATTGGAGAAAGCAGATCGTCTTCTCCAGCAATAGTTGTTTCATGACTTGGTTGTTTCTCCTTGTGGAAAGAATCATCAATCATCAAATCTGGTAGTTCGTGGCTTGTATCTTTGTTCTTATCATTCTCACGAATCTCCATAGTTGATTGTCCACATTGGACTTCACTGTGTGCCGTATTTCTTTCAAACACATCTCCAGGTGGTGTTATCTCTCGAGCTTTGAGTTCGCATTGAAGATGTTCAAGGATGTCCGTCTTGAGAGTGTTGTATTCTTGGTTGTGATGATTTCGGAAAGCGGTGTACCAGTTGAGAACTGCGTTTATCATGACAGTGTATTCCTTTTGTTCTTCAGAATGCTTCGCACCAGGCAGCGCAAAACCACGACCGGCAAAAGCATTAAGGGAAGCATGATATTCGCTTTGTCTCAATTTCTCAACTTCCAAAGAAGGTAAATTGAAAGTAGTTTCTATCATTGATTGCAGTTCGTTACCAATCTCCAGAAAAACTTCGCAAAGTGCATCCTCCACTGATGTTCCAGATTTGAAACGATTCATGACATTGAATCGTACAAATATATAGATGATATGACGATATACCTTCTTCACACACGTGATCACTTCTTTGAATCCGCTGTGGATACAAAGTGCTTTTGTATTGATGGGATAAACGTTAGCTTCTTGGAAATACATGGAGGCGGTGACGAGGTGTCGTAAAATCGATTCGATTGAGCTTGTGTTCTCAGGAATTTTGAGCGTTTCGGATTCCAAGAAAAAAGTTTTATCGGGATCAATTGCGATACTAGCATCTTCAGCTTTTCCGGTCAGTAGAACACAAGAGACACCAAAAATTGCATAAATCCATTGGAGACTTTGGAGTGGCAAATCTTTGTTTCCAAAAATATGTTTTTCGAGCAGTGTCATCCAACGAACTTCTTCTTCCAGTGACTTTGCATTCCGACTTTGATTCATCAGCTCCCAGAACTTGGTGTTGGTTGAAACTGGCGGCACCCATGGAGGACCCATCACCCACGATTCATTGTTTTCGCCAATTATAGAGATATTCAATGTATTGGAAAAGTTTACATCGACGTCACCGGGTTGAATGCGACATTTATCTCGTTGCAGCAAATCACGTGGCTCCTGATTAGTACGATTATGGTCATTCGATTCTCTAAGGGGCACATTTCTTTCTTGTAGAACCGCAGGGTTTTTCATCAATTTTTCAATTTGATTCTTGATGGTTGTCTCCACATTTTTGAACAAAAACGTCAAATTGTAATCGAAAAACCATCTCTTCTCAGTAGTGTGCCATTTGAAACACTTTGCAATGTTATCATACAAGTGTATCAAGTTTTCCGAAATGTCGATGGATCGTTTTTCGGTCTGAAAACATTGAACATAGAAGACATTGTATATAAATCAAAACTCACATTCACGTAATTTTGCAAATAGAAAAACAGTAACGAAAGACTCGTGATGTGCTTGAGAGCCAGGTAGAATGCCTGAAAAAAAGTTTTTAATGCGACAAATGTTTTGTTATTGATTACCTCTCCAGCTTCCCAAAGAATTTGAAGAAGGTCGGAATCTTTGAATTTTCTTCTAATGACACGATGCTCCGCAATCTTCATCGACAAGTTATCAAGACCCAGCACGGCTGGTTGTTTTTGAACTTCTTCGGTTTTTTTGGTTTTAGCTCCGGGCTCCGCTGATCGTTTCTTTTCGAGTCTTTCAGGCGCATATGACCGGCGTTTTCGTCTTTGAGCTCTCAATTCCTTCAACTTCATCTTTGACTCCTTCTGCCTTTGGTGTTCTTCAATATCCTTGATTTTCATCTCTGTCAACTTCAGAAGCCTTGAATCATTGAGATCTCGAGCATGTTTCATAGAGGAAGCCCTTTCTTTGGCCAGTTGTAACTGTCGTTCCTTTTTCTCTTCTTCTTTTTTCTTCCAAAGTTCCTCTTGCTCTTTTCGGATTCTCTCATCTTCCTTTCGTTTCTTCTCCGCTTCTTCAGCCAACCTCCGTTTTTCCTTTTCCGCGGCCAATCTTTTTGCAGCTTCTATTGCAGCTTTCCGTTCTTCTTCTTTCTGTTTTCTTATCTCTTCTTGTCGAGCCCTCTCTGCCTCCTCTGCTAATTTTTGGATTATTGCCATTTGTTCTTCATGCTTCTTCTCCAATGACAACTTCGAACGATAAATTGAGAGTTGTTGCCTGTTCGATTCTTCGATATAAGATTTCTTTCTGAGATTTTCTAACGTCTGCTGCCGCCTCTCTGCTTTTTCTTGAAGCTTCTTAACCCTGTTTTTCAGGTTCAAAGCATGAATCTTGTCAATAAGCTCTTGTTTCGCCCTGACTTTTTCCCGTCTTGCAATTTCACAGTTTAGAGCTTCGAAATCGCTTTCTGTAGCATTCGCCTTGACCAACTTCTTCCGAGCTGCGATTTTCTCTGCATGACGTTTCCTTGACTGTCGTCTTTTTTCTTCTTTCTCGTTCAACGCTTGCAAACTTTGTGGATCGAACGGTAATAGTTTCAGAGTTTTATCGAATTGTATATTCCTCCCCAGAAGATGTTTCCAGTGAGCATGAAACTCAAAATCTTGGCGTTTGAGCATAGCCAATTCAAAAAGATATTCTCTCCGATATGATGGAAGGGAGAAGTAATGCCTTACTTTCTTGCCAACAGTTTTTTTCAGAACTTTCTTTTCTTGCTCCAGACTGAATCGTCCTATAATTTTTTTCCGAACAAGCAATTCCATTGCTAAATACGGCGCATCTGGCAACGGGAGTGTACTGCTAGTCGGGAGATTTTCCACGGTTTCAATGCGAGCGATGCAGGCTTGTTGGGCTAACCGAGTGATTCCAATTTGACGACGAGCACTCGTATGCTGAATAAGTAACAGGAGTTATATAAGTGGAACTTCGATGCAGTTTTGTCAAAAAAGAATAATAACTTTTTTGAAAGAGTGAATCAGTAAAAATTCAGCTGGAACTATAATGTAGCAGTATCTACTGTTTGGAAGTTTTTCAAAAGTAACAATAGTTATTGAATGGATAAATAAAAACGTACCGCTTCGCCAACAACAGATGTGACCAAATCTTTAACTGCTCGGAACACGATATCAATCAACGGTTGATCTCCTTTCACATATGCTCTCGGAATGTTGTTCCTGTCATACGTACCGTTGCGAATCGAATCTAAAGTAGTAAAGTGTTCAATTTGTTTTTGAATAATTCAGTTTTACTTACTTTTGGTCATAGCAACTTCTTTCACGCCACGAGGAAAGTTTCCTTGATAACATTCCATCAATTCCTTGAAAGCATGACTTTCATTCTGGAGCTCTCTGAATCGACCAGTATGCTTTGTTACTTTCCTCTCCATTTTTCTCTTTTTCTTTTTCGCAATTGGATGGTCGACGAAATCAAATTTGGTTGAGTGCATGGTAGACAATCCGTTAACATGGTAGTCAATGTAATTGATATCCAAAAGGAATGATTCGGCAGATTGCGATCGAACAAGTCTGGGCCGACGTACTTCGTGCGCCATCTCTTTATTACTCAAATACCCTTCGTATTCAGATTCAATGCTGTAAAATAGAAAGTAATGAGTTGTTCGAAGTAATTTCAATGGTTAAACTCACTCGGAAGCCATGTAAGCTGAATCAAAGTTATTCGCTCGGAGTCCTTTTTCGACACGAGTGTCAGCTTTTCTTCCAGGTGGCTTTCTCTCCTTCTTTTTCTTCTGTTTCACTGGTGCTATATCCGGAAGATTGAAAATACGTTTCCGTACTTTCATCAATTCGATTCGGTTCAAACAAATGCGCTTTTCTCTTACAGCTTTCTTCGCTTTCGGTTTTGGAACGGATGTTGGATTCTGTGGGGTGTCGGAAATAATTCGAGTGATGTTTGCTCCTTCTGCTGACAGTGGAGGGTGAATAGGCAGCTCTTCACAATCCAATTCATGTTCAAAATTGTCGACGTGAATGAGAAATTCTTTTGGCTTGTGAGCTGTATTGAGAAGAAACAATTTCCCGTTTTTCGTCAAAACTCCCGTCTCCATGGCATTTGTTTTGAAAACACGATATCGTTGCAAATTGTAGTTTCTGATGGGTCTTGCCACTTTTGTTCCTCCACATATGACAGCAAAAGCAGAAAGATAATCTGCATTAGTACTTCCTCGTCCCCACTGAAAAATATAGGTTTTGTATCTTTAAATGCAATTTTTCTACTCACATCATACAACTGCTGCTTGCCAACTGTGTTAATGTAGTACTTTGGGCTGATTTCTTGTTCGGTCAACTGAAAAGTATAAACATGTTAAAATAAACCACCAAAAACTATCATTTACCGAGCACAGCATTTCTCCTAAAGTTATAGGTTTCAGCAGAGACGGATTTTGAGCGAGAGTATCAAAAACTGGTCGATTTGCCCGGATAACTTCTGCCAGGTTCAAATTGTATGCAGTCACTTTGTCGAAGGCCATTTTCAACCGTGGCTCCCAACTGGAAATAAAATATAGCATTTGTAAACATTTTTTAAGCATACCTTCTATATTTAACATGCAACGGAAAATGTTGGTGGCTATACATATCAACCAAATAACGCCTGTTCACCAATCTGCCTTTCTCATCCTCGTAGTAATTATAACGCTCCGTCCAAACAACGAAAAAACCATGTATATGTTTTCCGAACTTATGGAAAGTCCACAGCTCGTTTTTAGTGATTGACCCAGCCTTGAAGCCTTTGGGAGGAGTGATCTTGCGACTGAAAATAATTTTTGTTCAAAGTAGTGTTCAAAAAGATATTTAAAAAGTAATCTACACCTACTATGTGAGATTCAAGTATTCCATCTGAGCTTCTTTAAACCGTTCCGCCAAGTAGTGTTTCTTGCTTTTAACAGATTCAGCAGAAAGTGGAAAGTAACCACATCTGAGCGTTGGTGGGGCGAAACATGAAGGAATATCCGCTGATCGAGTGATTCGAAGCGAAATTGACGATTTGACCAGGAAGAACTCTCTTACAAAGTAGGAGGAGTCAAGAATAATGTCGTTCGTTGTCCTTCTCTGGAAAAGATCAAGATTTGATTGCGGAGGAAACAAACATTTTATAACTTACTCTCATCAAGCGTGGTTTCAGTTCTTGATAGATCTTGTGAATTGGCGATGGTTGATTGTCAAAGAAAGTTCCGTGGTTCCGAAATAAGACATCATCACCAATAATCTTGTAACAAAAATATTTTGGTTTTTTGAAAAATCCTTTCGGACGCTTCTTCGTTCGGTACTTTTTGGGAGAAAACCACCAGGAGCTTTGAAATTTCAATCGTTTCTGCTTGCAAGAATGCTTCTTGAGTGTTCGTCCAAAATGCAGCATCTTTACTGTGTTGTCGTATTCAACAGCAGTAGCCAATACCTGATCGTAGAATCTGGTGGATTTCTGTATGTGCTTCTTGCATTCATCCAGATAACTGTCAACGGTCTCCGCCAGTGATTTATCAGGAACAGTTTTGATATCGGTATTCTCGTTTTCCAAATGAAATTGCGTGATCTTGTTGTTGCAAATTTGACGTGTCACACGAGTCCGTTTTGAATGAAACTGTCTGATCTTTTCTGAATTGAAACCTTTCATCCGATAGATAACTGGTCGTGGCAGATCATAAACTTCTTCAACGAAACGCTTCATTTTTTGTCGGTGGCGAGTGAACTCCATTGTATTTTTTGGTGGAAGTTTCCGACGAGGATGTTTTGCAAAAACGGCTGCTTCAGCTAGTTCACTTGGTTGGACTGTGATCATCTTTCTTGGAGCGAATTTCCCAGTTAATAGATCTTCGTCTTCTTCATACCCTTCCAGCTCTTGAAGCGCATGTTGTTCTTGCCGTCTTCGTTTGTTCTCTCTTTTCAATCGTTCTCTTGCTGCCTCCAGTCTTGCATTCATGAAATTTCTGTTGGCAAGTTGCACGGGTGAATATATATGTTCTATGAGCTGAATATCATCATCACCTGAAGCTCTCTGACCATTCTCCAGAGCGACCGGTTGTGAGGAACTCCTTCCAGACATTTTTTCATTGTCTTCATCACCACGTTCAGACTCATTCCAACTTTCTCTTCTGACTGGAGTATACTCAACCTCAATCAAATCAGGACTTCTGCTTCTAAATCTATCTCCATCGTCTTGCTCATCCGACATGTAATGTTGTTCTTCCATATATGCAGTGAAGTTCACCTCCATCAAATCAGGACTTCTGCTTCTAAATCTATCTTCCTCGTCTGGCTCATCCGGCACGAAATGTTCTTCCTCTCTATATGCAGTGTAGTCCGCCTCCATCAAACGTCTCATTCTTAAGCTTTCCTCATCGTCTTCCTCGTCCGACATGTAATGTTGTTCTTCGACATCTGCAGTGTAATTCGCTTCTATCAAATCAGGAGTTCTTCTACTAAATCTTTCCTCATCGTCTTTCTCGTCAGACATGTAATGTTCCTCCTCTCTATTTGCAGTGTAGTCCGCTTCCGTCAAATCAGAAATTCTCCTTCTGAATCTTTCCTCATTGTTTTGATCATCCGACATGTGATGTTGTTCTTTCATATCTGCAGTGTAGTTCGTCTCCGTCAA
Source organism: Caenorhabditis latens (assembly GCA_002259235.3). Taxonomy (NCBI): domain Eukaryota; kingdom Metazoa; phylum Nematoda; class Chromadorea; order Rhabditida; family Rhabditidae; genus Caenorhabditis; species Caenorhabditis latens. The sequence continues at coordinate 11,567,471 of CM056097.1, read as the reverse complement.
ATCGGAAATTCTCCTTCTGAAGCTTTTCTCATTGTCTTGCTCGTCCAACATGTGATGTTGTTCTATTCCTCCAGTGTAGTGGGCTTCCATCAAATCAGGACTTCTTCCTCTGGATGTTTGTTCATCAAGTTCATCTTCTTCATCTGCATCACTTGACAAGTATTGTTCTTCTTGGAGTCGTTCTAAGCTACTTTCACGGTACATTTTTTTATTATATTCCCGTTTCAATTCTTCTATATCTTGATTTTCAAAATCAATACTGGATTCGCTTCCCGTTTCTTCTTTCACATCATTATCATCAGAAATGTTGTCGTCAGTAGATTCGTTATCATGTTGTTCATCGTATGAATCCTTATTGTTCTCCTCTCTGCTCGCAAGTTTTTTTTTGATTTCATTTTCAGCAATCCGGTGAGTTTGGAAAGAACTTTTGGTAACCCTTTGAAGTGTTGATTCTCCCGAAAACTTTCGATCGTTAGGAGGCTCTCTTGATAGTTCTCTGGAAGAGTTTCTTCGCGAGAAAGGCTCGTGATACCATTCCCTTTCCATCGATTTTGACTCCTGATTCGATCTTTTCTGTTCTTCTTTGAATTTTTTGAAATCACCTGAGTACTGTTCCAATTCTTCTGCCGTAATAACAGTATGATGCACCTCGTCTTCGCAGTAGTACTCGTCTCTCATTGCCAGGTAACGTCGGTAGCCGTCAGAATCATTTGCCTCGCTTTCGTGAGAAGATAATTCGATGGATTTTTCTCTCTTATTTGATTCAATCAAATCGTGTTTTGAGTGAACGGGATGTTTGCGAACTTTTTTAATAAAAGATTCTTCCGAACTCATTTCATACGACTGTGGTTTTGCAGCGAGTCTTGGATAGACTGAGGTATCCGGAGGCAAAGAACATTCGGCATGGTTTGGTGGAAACGATATCTCAGGAAATGAATGCTTACTACTGGATGAGTCTTCGGACATTTCCCTTTCCTTATCTTCTTCAGAAATTCTTCCTCCTGATGAAAATTCTAATGAGGACTCTTTGAGAATTGGATCATCCAGAATGTTGTTTTTCCGTGATACTTCTTGAGACGTTGCTTCCTCATCCAGTTCAGTCAGAGTGTTGTTTTCCACATCATCTCCTTCTGATGACTCCATTTCGGTTGGCTGTTCTTTGTTTTCTGACGGTTGTTCCTGAGCAGGAGCAACCAGATTTCTGATGTCAAGAGTACCAATCCGAACGGTTTGTTCCGACGATGATTCCTGAAACATGAAGTTTTTATAAAATGTGATTGAACTTTTTCTCACTTTTGATGTTTCCGAACAATTTCTTTGTGATACTGGATTCTCAAAAGGAGCCATTTCCATTGATCTTACAGAAATTGCCTTTCTATGTCGGCTTTCTTCTTGCCCAGCAGAAACATCAAATGATTTTTCCCTCATTGCTCCATCAGTGGCTTCTGGATGGTTGACAAATGGATCTTTAGCAATTGACGCTTCATTGGTTAGACCTTTGCATTTCTTGCCTTTCAAGGATTGCTCGATTTGACATTCTGTGGTAATCGTACATCCACTCTCAACTGACAGTTCATCGACATGTTGTTCTTTGGCAGACGACTCATTTCCTGTTGGGTTCATAACAACAGGCAAGTCTGATTCCGAAGTAGTTGACATCACAAGATTCTCAATATCACTGCGTGCTGGCAAACTTGCATCAATCCGTTGAACTTGTTTTGTTGGATTTGTTATTGGAGGTCTTCCCGAGTAAAGTTTTTCACCACACAACTGTGTTTGAATGATTGGTTCATCAAACTGTTGCTCTTCACTCGGTCTTAAACCAAAAAAATAATTCCATGATGATGCAGTTGTGAAATTTTTCGCGTTTTCATAAAACCGGCTCATGGCTTTTGGACATGTGATGAGAGCTATTGCACGGTCTTCTTTTGCTTCTTTTTTTGATTTTTTGTTATCATCATCACCTCGAAAATAAGTTTGTATCCGAGCATATCGATGAAAAATTCCAGGATCAAGATCTATAGGGTGCATATTTGAAATTAGTGGAGGAGTTTGTGACTTCTCAATGTTTCCTTCTTTGGCTTTTTTTATTGCATCTTCTACAAATTTGGTCACCATCACATGTTCGTGATCCAGATACTCGAATGTGTGGTCAGCCAGCAAATTGTTATTGGTGTTTTCAAAATCAACTTCACTCCTCTTGAATCGTTGATGCATTTTCAGTAGAACTTGAAGAGGCCACTTTCCTACTGGCCTATCAAGAATATTGGGTGATCCTGGGGGTGAATCTTCTCCATCATCAAATTGAACTTCGTATTCTGAATCTGTGTCGATGTAATCTGTTTCAATGTCTTCGCAGGGCTCTTCCGGTTCTACCGGTTCTTCTGCCGGACATTTGCTGTAGTTGTGTTCAAGCAGATGATGGCACTGATCCTCGAGTTCTTTCAAGTCCGGATGAGTATGCACTTTCCAATTCACGTATACAGTTCTATCCGTAATTACCTTCAGTGATGGATCAAGCTCGGGAGCAGAATAAAGGTATTCTTTCACAAGAACAGGTTCAAAATAGCCCGATAATATTTCTGGTTCTACACTACGGCCGAGGTGGAATTCAATCCGTTCGATGTTTTTTTTGTAAAAATGTCTCTTGTGGCTATCCACCATATGACACCAGTCTTCCGGTTCTATTACAACACGATGTCTTATTTCTTCGTGAACAGTGACATATTTCTCCGAAGTTTTCGCAATATCCCAGTAGCATATATACTGTGGTCGGTTGCGCCGTTTTATTACTTTTCTTTTAGGCTTGCTGACATCATCCTGAGCATTTTCTTGATGTTCTAGCCCACTGGCAGTTTGGTCTTCACTTGTTCGCATAGGACCAGCATCAGTCTGTGTGGGCGAGATAACTTCAGGTTGAATTGGACGTTTTTCGGGAATATTGTTGTCCGGCTTGGATTGAGAAGTATCGGTTTGGGCTTGTTTCTTAGCTGACTGATTTCTCGGAGGATTGTGTCTCGCAGCTGATTTTCTTTTTGGCATTGTTTTTGCCGTTGCACCTCCTGAGAAAAATAAAATTAAAGTATTGATTGACAAATGAAAATTTATTTCATAAGTTTGTCACAATTCCCGATATTTAGAATACAAAGATAAGCCTTGAAAACAGTGGGTAATGCATTTCATATTTTTTGCTTTTAGTTTTTTGACAAATCGCACACAACGTATAATTGTAGGCAGTGAATTTTACCAAGCTAATTTGTAGGAAAAAAAACAACTACAGCTCTTCCTATGATGTTCAAAGTATTTCTAATTTTAATAACGTTGGCAAATGAAGCTGGTGCTCTTTTCAAAAACTTGAATACATCTCATTTTTCAGTAAAACTGTTTAACTAAACCTATTTTTCAAAAACAACATTGAATTTGTTGGGCGACTTTTGGCAACAGCTATTTTTTTTAGTTTTTCAAATGTTTTGAAAATACTCACCTCAGGAAGACCAATGTCTGTTGGTACAAAAATGAATATGTGTGGTTATTAAGTGTGGAGAATCACAATCGAGCAGCAAAAACCATCAGGAGGGCGATCTGAAAACAAGGTAACATGGTTGTATGTCAACGGTTAAGCTGATATTTTTGAACGTTTCTCCTGAGACTTTAAAAATCGCTCACCGGTCAATCAAGCACGGATAAAGCATTAAATTCAGGACAAAATTCAATAGAACCACACTAAACAAACTGAAAAAGAAGTTCTAACAGAAATGATGCAAAGTACTAGTGATACAGTGAACAAGAGTGATTTCAGTTCAAAGAAATTTCTCAAAACCAGTGCGAGGGAACGTTTAGAAAGTCCTAGAAGCAGTACCATTCGACCGACAAAAAATATTATCAACAGATTCAACAACTAGATCTTAACTGTAGACTGAAAATTCTTTGAATTCAAACTTATCAGGTTATTAACAAATACAATTATGAACAATCTAAGTTGACTACTACGTTTTAAACGCGACTATGAAATTAATACCGAGTAAAAAAACGGTTTATTCCAATATACATATATTCAAATGTTTTTTCGAATGTTCACCTTTACGACAGTCTTCGTACGTGTCAGTAAAATGCATGTGTATTGCCCATTGCGCACATTCAAACATAACAGTAACTAACAAAAACAATCGCCCGTACGTATATTGATTCTTCAAGCAGGGGTTGCGGGGTTGCGGAAAGTTCCCATTATCTTGCATGCTCAGTAATTGCGCGTTCAAAAAAGTGTTGGCTGACCAGTGACAATACAGCAACAAAATTTTAATAGTCTTTATCAATCTGCAGCAGTTCTCTGAGCACGTTTTGTAAAAAATATTATCTATGTATAAAATGTTTACAAAAAAGCCTTGAGTTAGTCGTGAGGTAAAAATGGATGGTAAAATTCAAGGCATTGGGAATGTACAGTTTTAGGTGACAAAACATTTTTCAAAAAACTTACATATCCAAAAAACAAAGTTTGCAAATTTTGAAAACTTCTTGTGACTGTTGGTGCCTGAAAATATGTAAAGTTATATGTGTAATGTTTGATTGGATAGATGAAAATTAAACAAACGAGAGAGGAAATTATAAGAAAATGAACAGATTCGCAAGATAAAGATACTGGAAACTGAGAAAAAAAAGTTCGAAATAGAATAATAAAATGTAGTTGTTGAGAAAGCAAATGGACACGTTTAAAAAAAAAATTTTTTGAAAGTGATTTTCAAATAACGTGAACAAAGAACGTGGTATCTAAAACAATTAATAGAAAACATGAAACTCTTAGTGAAGTTGTTATGAAAGAGTCCCACATTGGCACGTAGAAATAGAATGGGACACCCGGGGGAGAGAGACCGTGGGAATAAGAAATAGAGCGAGAGGGGGAAAAGAAAAAGAAAAAGATACTCCTTCTACTTAGCAGATGTTCTATTAAGCTATATCTTCTTCAAGGTAGAAAATGATTTTTTAAAATTTCGAAGCTGTCAAAATTTGAATGTGACAGGTTTCAATACTAATGACATTCACACTCATCTATCAATGTTCACACATCTTACGGCTTATGTTAATGAAAACATACAGTGCAAGAGAAAATGTTAACCACTTCCTTTTGCACTTCAGAAATGTGTAAGCTGTGAATACGCATCTTACGAATTCTTGTAAATGACAAAAAAGTTTTCTCCAACATGCTTACAGCAGTGCTTTAGCAATATGCCGCATGTGAGTAATCGAACGGTAAGAAGGAACGAACAACCAAAATTGTTCAAGGTCAAGAAGAATGTTGAGAAAAGACACATTCTACAGTCTTAACAAATTAAAATAAGATGAAAAGGAACTACCGTTGATAAGATAGTCACCTAAGAGATACGTTCGTATACCAAACAAAACCTGTAATAAAACAGTTTCAAATTTTCAACAAAGACGTTTCAGAAATAGTGGTTTCGGGATGGTACAAAGATATTCTGATTCAACAGACAATCAAAAGAGGACTAAATATGAATTGTAGTAGCCAAATAAATGTCAGAAGAACTTCGATTTTAAATTGTAGTTTTGAGATCAGAAAAGCCAAAATAGAACAAGAACTGATGGAAAAAATTTGAAAGATTAGGAGGAGGAGAATATATGTTGAACGAAACATCTGAACACATTCAATCTCGGAATTAAAAACCGAAAAAAAGTGATATTGTTTGAACAGAATTTAAGCAGTGATTATGATTTTGTTATTGAGAACCATGGTTCATGTTATTTAGATGCCATTTCTTGAGGTGCCAGGGGCTGTTCTGCGTTTGCTCCTTAGGGTACCAGGGTTGAGGGCGGAGGGCGGAGGAAACATTTCTCTGCGTCTCTCTTATGGTAGGTCGTTGAATAAATAAGAGAGAGGTCACCACATCCACCATGAGAGAAATATAAGAGAAAAAGAGAGAAAAAGAGAATGAGAGACATCATCAACGTTACGTTCTGCCTACATACAATGAATTGAGAGAGAGTGTGTTGTAGAAGAGATCAGAAAGAGAAACGAGAGGAAAACGTAGTGGTAACAATTCCTATCTATCAAGAAAGGATTCAAACGGAGTTTTCGAATTGCCAATTGTTCCAATAGGTTTTACGCAATGGAAAAAATAGTTACAAAATTATAATTATAAAACTAAATAATTCAGTTTCATATTGTTCTATCATTGAAAACCAGAGTGAAACAATGATAAGAAACTCTGTTTGGGTTCAGACGAATTTCACTTTTTGATAGGCACTGCTGTATGACTGCCAGAAAGTAGAGAAATTGTTCCACCGTGAAACAGCATGGATGGGAAAGAGTCTTAGAGAAACAAAGATCTATCGAAATAGTCGACAGAGCACACTCAGAACGAAGGAGAGGCAGACGACACATGCCAATCTTGCGAAGGACCTTACATTCCCAAGAAAAGGTCATTTGAATACCCTTGCAAATGTCCTCGTCTCAGTGACATATTAGTAGTGAATCAAGCTGTAAGAATTATGAAACAATTTTTCTAGTTGTACATTTTTACAGTAATTCATTTTCAATCTTCAACTTGTGATAATTGTGATTTTGTCGGTAATTTTTCCTAAAGAGAGAAAGCCATACTAATTAGAACCAATTATCTAATCTGTTCGGAAGATTACAGAAAAGACATAACAATGATTGTTTTTTGCACTTCTTTTTTTGAACAATCCATCTGTCAGTACTTAATCCTAAACAATAACAGTGTATCAACAAGTGTGAAAAGCTGTTCACTAATGCCAGAATACGAGGTCAACTCTTACGCAACAGGTTGGGAGTCTTAGTCTTCTACATTTAACGTGGAACGTCATCCACTCTATGCATACCCATACACACAGTACGTCCACATACACCGTTACCCTGCCTACTCAACGAGAACAAAGGTAAGACAAAAAAAACACCTGGCCAGGCTCGTCTCTTGATGAGTGTCACAAAATATACAAAGGACCAACAATCATAAATTGTCTTTCGGCATCGAACAGATTTAGAACAAGTAGGATTACGCACAGATGACGGTACAGCAGTTTTCGCTAATACGTCTTCTAAGGAAGGTTATCAAATTTAATGAGATCATGGGAATCTGTAAAAAGGCCAGTGGACTATACAATGATTGTACAACCTGAAACTGTTATACCAACTGAAATAAGCACACTGAAAAACACGATTTCGGAATAGTGAAATAGAAACCTAGTGGAAAATTATCTACAGTTTGATTAACTTTGATTTTGAAGGTAAGTGTTCAAAACACTGAAAACCTGCAGTTCTAGCTGTCACGAATATTGATTGAAATATCAACTCTAGTTTAAACACACTGCATCTTAAATATCTGAAAGAAAATATCTTCATTCTGTTCTCGTATACAGATGGTTGCAATCTCATATTCCAGCAATAATTGTTGATCTGTTGGGGAATTAATTTTATTAAAAATGCGTTTTACATGGAAAAAACAGCAGAGAAAACTAAAACAAAATACATGCAATTTACGATTGATAAAAAAACTATTCAAAATGAACACTGGGATTCTCTGAACACAGTTTCTCTGCGTCTGAGTGACTTCAACAATATTTTCAGAGTATGTATCTTGTCAGCATGAATATGCGGTTCCGCAGCTTGAGAGGGTGTGATATTCGAGCAGGGTGAGAGAGAGAAACGCAGTCTGAAAACGGAGTCAGAGAAGCTTTTTTCTATAAGCAAAATATTCAAGCTAAACAAATCGAATAGCCATATGTTGCACCTGAAATAAATCTCTGATTTGGCTTGAGTGATGGAGGAATATTCATCAATTGAAATATTAAAAAATTAGTCATATCAATGTTAAGCTGGGAAGTTTTAGATAAATAGTTTTCACTTTCATTAAGACTGAAAAAATTTATAAATCAATAGAATTTGAACTGAACTGTAATACGTTGACAGTTGTCATCAGTTAAAAATCTGTGTTGTTTGCTGGTTTTAGTGAATATTCTTATTTATCATTATTATTTATTGTTCCATGTTCCGTTATAGCTATCATATATTCAACAATAATTTCAGCGTTTTTGTTATTTATAATAACTAAAAAGATACGCTTCCTCCTTTATAATTGTTTTTGTGTTCAAGCCTCTGTGATTTTCAGTAACTTTCAGCGACAAGGGGTGTCTGATATCTTTTGCTCAACGAAACGAAAATTATTGTGGTTTGAGCAGGTGTCCGGTTTGAGATCAGCCGAAAGTGCATTTTTTGAGAAAGTGCATGGGAAACTACATGATTTTGTGGCGTCTGAGAGCACTCTAATATAGTACACCGCATATTACTTTCAAATGTATATTTGCAAGACTACTGAGTAATAATGTATGTTTTTTTTTTCAGAAAAGAATGATGTTATCAGGGAAAACCACAAAAAGATGACAATGAAACAGTGAAATATGGTGAAAGTTGATACACAACTAATGTATAGTTCCGTACAAGCTGCAATAATTCATGTTTGTTAAAAAAAATTTGTTTTATGATCCAAATATGTATTCTGAATACAAATTCAGTATTTTCAGTTGTCCCCAAAAAACTCAATCTGAAGGAAAAATCAAATTGAAGAAGGAACAAGTTCTGTGAAAAACTACCTGCGGAAGTATTTTATTACCACATTCCATTCCAGTTGATGAATCACAGTCCCACCCGAGCAAATGTTTTCTGTTGAGTTGGTACTTTAAATGTAAACACGAGAAACATTGATAACACGCCCAAATATTTCAGATGTTGTCCGCATACCTCACTGGACAGTTATTTCTAGTCCCTTGTTGGTCATTGTTAGCACTTTCTCCAATGTGTTCTAAAACTCAAGAACTTTTTTAGAAATGTGATGTGTTTTATGATTTCAATTCTGTTTCCGTGTGCTCGATTAATGCTGGAAGTCCCCCGACAAGTCACGAAAAATTATTTTATTATCATGTACTGTGTCCGCATCGAATCACCAATTCCATTTCTCTGCGTTTATCATACTTTACACTGCTCCAAAAAGTGTGCTGCGTGTCACATACTATCGCAACCGCTTCAAAATTTCTGTCTCCCACTTTCTTGCCTCAACGTTTTATCATCTTACATCAAATGGCAGTTATCATCTGCGCCCTGTTTGCCGTTTATAACAGTGTTAAGAGCACCGATTGCCTTTTGAAACCAATCTTCGCTTTTTACTTTCTTTCGCAACAAAAACATCAAACACAATCCACTAAAATCGTTTAATTAAGGTTAATTTACTGTTCGTCAATTGGAAAAAGAAGACCGGAAAATGATGGCGACTAGAAACAAGAGTGACAGTGAGTTTCGAATATTTTAAATTTGTATTGTGGCACCTCATCACTTGTATTACAGGTTTGATGGATCAGGTATTTTCTGCTGTTACTTTGCCGACAGTTGGTCAAACGACTATTCATGAAGAATCTCACACCGTTTACCATAATGTAAGCTTGTTTGAAATTTCTTCACATTCAATTTTCTCTTTTTGATAGGAATCCCATCATGTCGAATCCCATAACGAGCACTTTGAGTATACTTCATCTGGGGTAAGTGTGTTTTACGTCATCGTTCACTTTTTAATTGTGTTTGACTTCTTGATGTTCTCTTATCGCATTGAAACTGAAAACCATTTTTTGCTCTCTGATTGTGTATTAATCAAAAATAGACATTGTAGAAAACAAAAGATTATGAGTTCCGCAAAGGAGAAAATGAGATTTTTAGGTAACCGTTGGTAACGTAGTTGGACACCAGATTGAGAACAATCGCCGTCCAACTGTTGACACCGAAGACCAACGTTCGGAGGTACCATTCTACCCAGGAAATCAGAATCTGATTTTTTCCTTATACAGGTTTCGGCATTGTCCAAGGCAACATCGGTCTCAGTTCACTCTAGCGTTTCGCAAAAATCTGCTCAAGTATGATGGACAATACAAAACATACAAAAAGGGGAATTATTTCAGCACTATGACTTGCCACCAATTCCACAATACGATATGCCACCGATTGTTGTCGGAGAAGCAGTAATTGGAAAGGCTCACTCAACTGCTTCTTCCAAATCAGGATCACACCATTCTGCTGCTTCGCACCATTCTCGTCATTCTCAACATTCTCAACATTCTCATCATTCCGCTCTGACCCATGACAGCGAGTCAACAATAACGGAAGGAACTTTGGTTAACCAACCAATTGTGCGTTTTTTTCAAAATAGAATATAGTGAACTAAAATTATAGGTTGTCGGAGGAGCTGTCGGAGGAGGAGTAGTTGTTGGCGGCATTGTTGGATCTGAAGCTCCAACTCCACTTGCTGTTGGTCAATCTTTTGAGCATGATGCAGTGATTGAGCAATTCAAGAACTTGCACGGACGGGTAATAATTACGATATCTAGGGAGAAAGTTGTTAAACAAACAATTTCCAGGATGAATCAGTGGTTTCCAGCATTGTCCCAGCATCTGTTCACATGCAAAGTGACAGCGAAGACTCAATTGCTCCATCCAAGCTAACTCATTCCATCGCTGTTGTAAGTTATAAACAATCAATTATATTTCATTTGAAGTTCTGATTTCTTTGTTTGCAGGGAGGAGTTGTTGGCTCTCAAAACGGAATCAATGTCTTGCAAAGAAGTCACGAACTCGAGTATTCTGACCTCATTGCTCCTGAATACTACCAACCACCATCTGTACAGGTAACCTCATCCATTATGCTTATTTATACTAGTGCTGCTATGTTCAGGGAGGTTTTGACGCCAGAAGCGAGGACTCCTTCGGATTCGAGAAGGTCGAGTATGTTGACACCGTCGATCACCACTACTACGAGCCAGAGGAGCAAGTCAAGCAAGTTGTTCATGATCATGTTATTGAGCAACAACAGACATACGAGCCCTACCAAATCGTCCACGAGAACCATCATGTGCCATCAGTCGTGTTTGACGAGGATCATCATTCCGTTTCCGAGCACCACCACCATGACCATGACCACCATCACCACCATGATTCCCATGTTTCCCATACCTTCACCTCCGATGTGAAACAGTCCCGTTCTAACACCGCCTCCACCTATCAAAGTCGTCAAATTTACGCTCATACTGTCGGACCTAAAATAACTGAGGAGCTACGTCCAGCTGCTGTGCTGGAGGAGGAAGAGGTTGAGGTTAGGCAGCCAGTCATGGCTTACGTGGCTCCATTCCCAACAAAGCCACCACGTACTCATGAAGAGAGTCATATCTATAACGCGTACGAGCCGGAGGTTCATCATCACAAGGATGTCGTCAAGTCAACCACTGTTGTTCAGGAAGACGTCCGCTACGGATCTGAAGGTATTCATATCCGAGCGGATAGACCTTCATCTGTTGATCTTATAGGTGTAAGCGCCCTTCGCAGGAAATTTGAGCATGGCGCTCCACCACCAATGTCGCCAGTTCTTGACCTGAAGAAGTATGAGCATCAAGAGCATCATCACCAACACCATCATCATCACCATGAGAACGTCGTCGTTGTTGAGCAAACTCAAACTCAGGTCGGCGATAGCTTCATCTCTTCTTCTTCTGTAGAGAATCATTATGACGTTCCTTTTGAATCTCGTGAAAAATCCTCTTCCTCCTCTTCCTCTTCTTCCTCATATCATCAACCTCCTCCGGTTGAACACCATGTCTATGATACGCCAGTAGTTGAAAACTTCTCACATTCGCCAGCTTTCTATACTGATGATCAGCGCCATCACTATGTTCCGCAAATCAAAGTGATAACAGAGTACCGACACATTAACCCACGTCACCATTACGTGGACACACGAATCAGAAAAGCTGATGGACATGAGATTGCACAGAGTCCACAAGTACAGTCGATTGACTATTTCAAGGAAATTGATCGCGTTCATCACTTTGTTCCCTCCACTCCGACATCGCCGTTGAAAGAAGTGCGTCACCCTTTCCATCATCACAACTACGTACCAAACAGCTTGGAAACCAAGCGAGAGAGTCGTAGTGTTGAAAGAACGCATCATTATCTCCCAGATTCTCCAGCTAGAACAAGTGAGCACAGACAGATCATTCATGAGCACCAGTATGTTCCTCTGGAGAAACGCTCTCATTCCACGGAGTCAAAACATACTTTGCATCGTGAGCATCAATATGTGCCACTTGTTACTAAAACAACGGAAAATCAGCAGCAGCATGTGAGCCGTCAACATCAATACATTCCTCTGGAGAAGAAAAACAAAGCGATTCAAAATGTGGCTCATGAGCACCATTATATTCCGTTGGCTCAAACGCAAAGAACGGAAGACATTTCTTGTCACGTTGTTAGAGAGCACAACTACATTCCCCTTAAAATGGAAACTGTGCAACAACGAGATGAAGTGGAATGGCACAATCAGTACGTTCCCCTCACAACTCATAAGGAGACAAAATCTTTTGATTCTGGAAAAAGCCATTCTTACATCCCACTGGGAGGAAACATTGAGCATTCGAAAACTGAAATTCACCGCGAGCACAACTACCTTCCTCTTGTTGAGAAAAAAGATCAATCTGTCGCAACAATCAATCAACGCCATAATTATGTGCCAGCTCATTCAAATGTGGCTATTTCCGATAAAGTCTCGATAAGCCATGACCACGGTTTTGTGCCGCTTGCAAACAAAACTGCCGAGGCGCCGCGTCACTCCAACGATCTAAGTCATCATCACTATATGCCACTGCCAGCGAAACGAAACATGGAAAAGACGGCAAGTGGTGATAAGGTCGGCCAGGAACATCACTATTACCCGTTGGCACCGAAAACTGAACAAGTTGCGATTCACACTGGACAAGAGCATCACTACGTGCCTCTAGTGTCTAAAACAACGGAAAGTCACGGCGCCAAAGTTGCTAGTCAGCATCAATATATTCCGCTTACTATGCAACACGACAGTATTCCAAGACTTCCTCGGGAGCACAACTATATTCCTCTAGCAGTGCAAGCTAATTCTACTCAAAAGGTTGACTTGGTTAACCATCAGTACTTGCCACCAGTGAGTCATGCTGAAAAGAAAGAAGTTGTGAAGCTCTATGAGCATCAGTATGTTCCACTCCCGCCAAAACAGGAAACTCATGTGGTGAGAAAACTTGAGGGTAAAGAACATCATTACGTTCCACTTGTCCAGACTTACGACCCCAAAGCACCACACCTGCCAAGGGAGCACCACTACTATCCACTTCCAGTTCGTGCAGAGGAGAAACATCAGCAGCATACTTCTGAGCATCATTACATTCCTGCTGTTCATCATCATGAAAGACATCCGCAGTTGGACCGTCAGCATGGATTTGTGCCAGCAGCTAGAAAACAAGAGTTGAAGAAAGAAGTTGTCCATGAGCATCAGTATCTGCCAGCAGTCAGAAAATCTGAGCAAGTCAATGGATATGACAGAACTCATCACTTCATTCCAGTTGGTCAAAATGTGAAATCAACGACCGGAGTCCATGTACAACAAGATCATCACTACGTGCCACAAGCCAGCCCACGGAAACATGTTTCGGAGGTGAATCGCTCTCACAATTATATTCCAGCCCTTCCATCTAAAGAGCACTTGTCCCGGCATGAGCAACAGCATTCGCATTCTTATTTCCCCCCGTCCCAACAGTCTATTAGTCACAAATCACCTCCCAAGATCATCAATCACCATTCTTTTGTCCCTCAGGTTCCACACAAAACCACGGATGCACAAGTCATCCATGAGCATCAGTACGTGCCACCTGTGCAGAAAACTGATGCACATCAACCAACCGATCACTCCAAACACGAGTACTTGCCTTCTGTTCCACGCGCTGAGAACAAACGTGAAACTGATCACTCCAAACACGGATATCTTCCATCGGTGCACAACTCGCAGCGCTCGGAACGCAGTGATCACTCGAAGCACAACTACATGCCGCCTTTGAAACAAGCTGAAAATCAAAAATCTGCTGATCACACGAAACACGGATACATTCCTTCATCAAAGAGATCCAAAAGCGCCGAGCATGCCGATCACACCAAACATGCTTTTCTTCCTTTTGTCCCTCGTTCGGAGGAAATCAATCAGAAAGATTTCTCAAAGCATGCTTATCTTCCATCCGTGAAGCATTCAGAAGAGAAAGTCAACGCTGATCATTCCCAACATGGTTATCTTCCATCCATCAAGCATCAGGAAAATCAACAACAAGCTGATCACACCAAACATGGATATGTTCCACCGACAAAGAAAGCCAACAACGACTTCTGGGGATTCGAGCATGAGCACCACTACGTTCCGGACACTTTGAAGAAAGACAAAATCAAACAAATTCACCGTGAGCATCATTTTATTCCATCAATTGCAAAGCCAAAGCCAGAAGAGAAGCAAGAAGTGAATGATCATCACTATGTGCCATCCGTGAGAAAGAACACTGGAATCACTTCAGAAATCGAGCATCGTCACAACTTCGTTGAGAAGATTCCAGAGAAAGCCGTTACTCCGAAACTTCCGGAGAACCATTACTATGTACCAACGGTACAAAAAACATCTCAACAGCAACAAAAGTTTAATGTGGAGAAGCACAGTTATGTTCCAACTCATCCGAAGACTGCAGAGAATCGTCGAGTGGACATCCGTCATCACAATTATGTTCCAACATTAGTCAAACAACAGGAGCATCGTGACCAATATGATCAGCATCATTATGTTCCACAAATTTCAAAACCAGCTGACGTGAGACTAGTGGATTATGACAGGCATCATTATGTTCCAACTGTGGTCGAGAAGAGTGTGGCTAACCAAATTGAACGTGAGCACCAATACACCCCATCGGTTGTTAGAACCACAGATCCGAAAGTGTATGTAAACACTCAACATCACTTTGTTCCTTCTCATCAAACTCCAGTGAATGTTCACGAAGAAATCAATGCTCATCACGGATTCCTTCCTCACATTCCAAAAAAAGAGCAGCCAGCTTATGCCCCACTCGAACATCACTACGTGCCCCAAGTCCCGCTGAAAGAGTTGGCTCCTGATTACGATCACCATCACCACTATGTTCCACCAGTTCAACACAAAGACCCAGTGCCAGCTGTCGACTACCATCATCACTATATTCCATCTGTGAAGAAAACCAAGACCAGCACAACTACCGACATGATAAGACAACAGAGAAAGA
Source organism: Caenorhabditis latens (assembly GCA_002259235.3). NCBI lineage: Eukaryota > Metazoa > Nematoda > Chromadorea > Rhabditida > Rhabditidae > Caenorhabditis > Caenorhabditis latens. The sequence goes on along the minus strand of CM056097.1, from coordinate 11,552,315 downwards.
AGATCTTGAAGAGCACTGATGACGATGAAGACCTAGAAAACCAACCAGTATCCAGACCGGTCTACACTAATGCAAACCTGAAGTCGTACAAGACAATCCCTGATGAACCTTCAAATTATATGCTCAGAAATGGAAAATCTCGTCAGAATGGAGTGTCGGAAGAACCCCACTTCCCAGTCCCTAAGCCCCGCTCTTTCACCTCTCCTCAACCAGATTATTATTAGACTTTGACTTTCATTTCTACTCTCTAGTCTTTACATTTTTCATTATTATCAAACAACTCAATTTTATCATGATAACTTTCTCTAATTCCTTTACCACACCCTATTTCTCCTGTTTCCAACTCTTTTTTTTCTTTCTGTTTTGATATATAGTTCCTGCGTGACAAATTTGATTAGGTACAACCACCCTACTTCCGTTGTTATCAATACAAAAATGTTTGCAGAAAGTGAGTGATCATGTGCAGTTGGGCGGCTCCCGAAAATCAACTATCCAAAGTGGACATCATCATCACCATCATCACCATCACGAGAATCACAATGATGTTCCTTCGAGACCATCCAGTGTTGCTAGCTCTATCAAGGTATAATCTTCGTTTGAAAGTTTTGATATATTCTAAAAACGTATTTTCAGCACCAACCACATTCTCGAACCTCGACGGTGAGCACTGTCCGCGGAGCTCCAGTTCAACGTAAGTTCACTTAACCGAAAATTTCTGTTTAATCAAAATATTAATGTTTCAGGTGTCCAACCAACAATCCAACCAGTCGTTCATAATCCGTACGGAGACCATCAATCCGTTCGTGTCGTCAAGAATGTTCGTGAATTCGTCAACGTTTTCGGTGCCACTCATGTTGTCCCACCACCAACTCCACTTGCCGGTGTTCCACGTCTCCCACCAAGAAGCCCAATTTCTCATGAAACATTCCAACCACATCAGGAATGTGAATCTGTGAAATCTTCTCGCAAGAGCTCTGTGGCTTCCATCGGAAATGGAGTTCAAATCAACAATGTACGTTTTACCAAGATGGTGGTTTAATGAATGAATAACTAATTTCAGGCTGCTCGTAAATCAACATGTTCTTCCGTTCAATCTTCTCGTAATTCTACCGTTTCGTCTGTCAAAGGCCCAGTCATTGTTGGAGGAAACGTTGTTTGTCCGGCGCCGGTAATTGCACTTAATCAGAGCTAGAATACTAATTTTTATTTTCAGAGATCCCGCAATGGTACTCTCACTCAAGAAAATGTTCATGATGTAAGTTTCATTAGAATTCATTATAATTGAGATCCTAGATGACAAACTTTTTTAGCATTACGATGGCGAACACACCGATTTGATTCATGTTGCTGATATGCGTAGACTTTTCGAAAACTATGGACCAGCTCATCTTCCGGAATACGCCTCTTCTCCATATGCTTACATTCATTGATTCTTTTCAGATTTTGTTTTCCTCAATATTTTATTCTAACTTCTCTGTTCTACTTCATTTTAAAACACCTTAGTCATTGTAGTCCTTTTCTGTTAATCTTTGTCATCTATTGTACTTATTCTGGGATAGTTGGGAATTTATTTAAAGTCTATGTGTGTGTGTGTTAAATTTTATCTGAAAAATAAATTAATTTTCTCAACTTCTGTTTTATAAAAGTGCATATGCAGAAAAGCAACAAAAAAAAACATCTTGTTTCCGGAAGTATGCGTTCACACAACTCTTTTCATGCGTTTCCTTTTCTGCTGACGCGGTCATAAAAGAGTGTGCAAGGCAGCGGGTCCTCCTCTGCCCTCCACTCCATATCGATTTTACCGCCTAGGCTCCCGCTAATGCTTGCCACGCGGTGTCATCTTGATGAAAGAAAACAAAGAAGTTGAAGTTCTTGAATTGAAAAAACAGGTAATGTTCTTTTTTTCTTTAATATATGCACTGAAAACATAATTGTAGGTGGCGGCTCTCCAACAAAAATGTGGTGCGAAAACTGACACCATCGTTCGTCTTGGACAGGATTTAGAGAAATCTGAGACTGAGAAAAAGGCGTTTGCTGCAAGAATTGAAACATTAGAACGGAATTTGGAAAGGACTGAAAAAGAACTGCAGTTGGTGTGTTCTGTAAGTTCACTTGTCTGAAAATTTGAAAATCGAATTATTGTTTCATTTTGTTTCAGTGTCAAAACGATATGAAAATAAAGTTTGGCATTGAAACACAAGACTTGATAGAGGATGTCAACAAATACAAGAGAGAAAATCAAAAGTTGAGAAGTGAAAGGCAAGAATTGTTGGATGAGAAAGCAGATTTGAAGAAAGATTGCAAAACTTTCCGGCAGACCATTGCACAGTTTGAAGTAATTATCCAATTTTAGTATTTCTTTTACACCAATTTGTTTTTTTTCAGGTTGAAAAAATGGGTGGTTCCATTCGAAGCAGTTTTTCAACCGATGAAGATGAACTCTTGAGGTTGGGAGCTCATGAAAAATTGCAGAAGAAGGTAATGTTGTTTCTAGCTAAACTTTAAATTTACAGTATGATTGTTTAGTGTAAAGAATTAGAGTCCGATCTCCGATCAATGCTTGGAATCAAAGAGGAACTACTTATTGAACGGGACGAAATGCAGAAAAAAGTGGTCCGTTTGAGCAATGAACTCAGTTATTTGTTAAATGGAGATCCCCGTCGAGTAAGTATCTCATCGCATCTTTTTCTTCTTCTCATTGAGTTGACAACTTTCTAATTGGCGTATTTAAGGTGGCTGAAGATTTGGACAGTTTAGTGGCTGAGAACCGGTTTTTGAAAGCCAAACTGAACACGGCAGAAGAGGAGAGTGAGTCCATAAAAATGACTCTAGCGAAATACAAACAGATGGCCGAAACCGTAAACGTACAGGTAACTGGCAACATTTTGTAACAAACAAATTTCCTACTTTTGTCTTCAGACAATGATGAATCGATCTCCAAAAGCAGGCGATAGTGAGGAAAAACCAAGTGTTGCAGTTATTAACATGAAACAAAGTAATCCATTCTCTTTGCATTGCACTTTGTTTTTTTTATTGTCATACTTTTCAGTTCGAGAGTTGTTGGCTTCACATGCAATTGAATTGGACGAGTCTGACTATAAAGCGATAACAACCATTTTGCTCGACTTGTGTAATGATAAGCAAATGGCGTTGGCGCACTCTCGACGAGCTAACAAGTCGTAGTTTCCTATCATCTACAAACATGTCTTTTATAATTTCAGAGTGTTGGGAATGCGACTGCACGAGGTTGAGTCAAAACTCGCTGTGTTAGATGTAAAGTCCAGAAGTTCAAGTCCAAGGCATGATACAGATCGGGAAATCGAATTGGTGGTTCCCAACGCAGCTAGTACATCAAGCATGTTGTAAATGTGAAAAATACATATGTAAATAAAAAATTACTACATATATATTTACAAAAATCAGAAAACAACTATGAAACAAAAAAAACGTTAAATTATGAGTGTTGAGAATCATCATGTTCGTAATAGCGGGCAGGGTGTAGCAAGTAGCACGTCTTGTGTTCTCCTCCATGTTTCACATGCTTTCAAATTAAAGTAACACGAGTTTCGGTAGATGTTTTCATGTTGGTCACATATCACTGACAGCTCATCCGTACATCCGGCAGGGCAACACTTTCCTGAAATATGTTTTTTTGTTTCTGAATGATCAAAAATCAAAACGTTACCTTGGTAATCCAAAGTCAAAGTTGTATTTTGAGTATGTATCTTGTCAAATATACATTTGGAATTATGGAAGTGACATAGTGAATCGTGAGTTCTTCCTCTAGAATCACATACTGGTTGTCCCGTGTTTGGACAAGACGCCAACGCACAGCATTCTCCTATAACTTATCATTTGTTGCCGTTGCTCACCAAAACTCACCTGTATGTACTATATTAAGTGTTTTCTTGGATATACGTTCAGCAATGCATCGTTTCTGTTGGTATACACAATGATTCGAGTGAGTCTGTCCTTCTGAATCACAAACGGCTCCTGAAGTTTCGCATTCACCCTTGGGCAGAATGCAGCAGTCGCCGGAATAAGCTATGGATAGTGTTTTATTTACGCGCTCAGCTTCACATTGAGCAATTCTAAAGCTAGACAAATTTGACGTTTCTAGAGTTTGAATCGTTACCGGAATTTGCAAGTATTCGGATGAGTTGTGTCCCCATCACAAATTGGAGCATCGTCTTCGTCACATGGTTGATTGCAGCATTGTCCCTGAATTGAGAACAAGCAGTGGATACTTATAACATTAGCTTCAATGTCCAGGTTTTAGTAGAACTTACTTGATAAGAAACTTGAATAGTTTTCTTGTACTTTTTCATTTGAATGCACGCATTATGATTCATCAAGCACATGTTTGCATGAGTTGTTCCCTCTGTATCGCATACTGGGGAGAATGTTGAGAAATCACAGTTTTCCAGCCGACAACATTCACCTAAATAAATAAATCTGTTTCAGAAAACAATAAAATAAAAAAATCTACCATCATATTCCTTGACAAGTTTTTCTCCAGTGGTCACATTGTTTTCTACCAAACATCTGATTTTATTGAGCTCACATTCGTTAACAATGTTCTGTTGGTTTGATGCACAAACTGGAGAATACTCTTTGGGACATTGAGCGTTACAAGCTGCAATTTGGTTGCAAACTTCAAACTTTTCAATTGTCAGAACGTCTCCAAATGTTCTCTCAGCAATGCATCTCTTGATACCAAAGTGACAAATATTCTGGAAAAAGCTTTTTAGACCTTCATAGCTTATTTTCCAACCTGATGAGTGCTGCCTTTGCTATCACAAACTGGACTGAAATCTGACGGACAGTTAGTATCACAACACATTCCGGTGTAGGCTACTTCAATGGTAGAACTAAAACTCAATTTGAGTCAGTTGAATGGTTAGATAACTCACTTTGCCACATCACAAATCTCTTTTTGTAATGAGCACGCATTTGTATAAGTTACTCCATTGGTTCCACACAAGGGATCATAAGAATTATCACATTCCATTGAACAATTGAATGAGTTTTCTCTTTTGAACTCAATATTTGGTTTTTGGAAGTTACGGTTACTCGAGAAGTCATCAGTTAACATATCTCTGAAAAGCACTCTGGAAACCAACAGTGAAAAGTAAACTAACTTTTCACAGACACCTTTCGAAACAATGACTAATTTTGGTTGGTCCTGCTTTCTCAGTTTGCAATTTTCAATATTTAATTCGCATTCTGTCAAGAAGGTGGCTCCACTGTCCGTGCACACCGGATCTGGTTTTTCATTGTCACAGGATTCAACTGGGGGACAGCACGTGCCAATCTTCAGAAAAAACTTGTTAAAATAAACAAATAGACAAGATATCACTTACATATTGGACAGTCAAGTTCACTCCATAACCACGTTCGAATATACATGAGAGCATTTGATACTCACAAAGAGATTTAGTGGATTGGTCTTCCAAGCAGACAAATGATTCGTCTGGTGAGTTCTCTGCGGGTAGTGCACACGGAGAATCAAGACATTCATTGCATTTTCCTAAAAGTTTATTGAAACAACTATTGTACACAATTGAGAAAGTACCTTTGAACAAAACTTCCAGCTCGGAATCCAAACATTTTTGTTTTCTGAAGTGACAGAGGTTCTCGTACGTTGAAAAATCAGACGCGCATATTGGATGTTTATCTTCCGTACATGGCATCTCGCATGCTTCTTTCGAAACACAGTTTTCTTCTGTTGCGATGTGAATTTGATGACCTTTGCTGGCAGCTATGCATCGAGAATACGTGAATTCGCAAAGGTTTCTGAAACAAAATTTAATTTATACGACTTGGAAACATTCCAATGTACCCATGTAAATTTCCAGCTGAATCACAGACCGGTTGACCATCTGTTGGACAGTTAGGTTTTGGACAGTCAAAGAATGCAACATCTGGTAAAGTGGTTGTTTCTGTGAATGGTTCAGATGATGTGAGTGTGATTGCGGGTTCTGTAGATAATGTAGTCGTAGGAAGAGTAGTTGTTGAAGTCATCGCTGTTGACGGACTCTCGGTACTTGTTGTGCTTTTCTGTTATGCTTCAATATAATTTGCAACTAACAGTTCTTTCTCACCATAACTTTCTCAAAGGCGCTTACAATGAATGTGGTCTTTTCTGACGATTCAGGTTTTGATATGGTTGAAGATGTTGGAGTTGATTCTCGAGATTTGGTGGTTTGTATTTCAATATTAGATACTGAAGCTCTCATCTCAATGTTCTCCACAGCTGTATCTATTTTTCTGTTTTTCACACATGGTCTCAGGTATCTCAAGTACGGGGATCTAATTCCTAGCTGCAAAAAAGAACCACATAAGAAATTGTTTCTTCTAAAAAAAACACTCAACCTTCCGCATATTGCAATTGTACTGTTGGAAATGGCACAGGTTTTGATGAGTGTTATTGGCTTCATCACAAACAGGCTTCACGTCACGACTACATGTCCTTGGACACATTTCGTCCTGAAAATTGCTTAACTAATTATATAACTATTCTCAAAATTTAATTGACCTACTTTGAGGGTAAACTGTGGACTTCTTGAATGACATGATTTGATGTGAACTAAGACTCTTTCTTCCTCGTCGTTGTTTCGAACTTCACAGTTGTATTGGATGAAGGAACATAGGTCGGAATGAGTCTGAAAATTTCAGGTAAAACTTCAACTAACATACAGTCGGCAATAAAATAAATTGAACCAACCATATTTTGATTATCACAAATTGGAATTCTTTTCTCATCTTTGGGACAGACAATACATGTGCTTTTTCTCTGAAAAACATTTTCTAGCACTTCTACAAGTCTTTGTCAGGATCCTACCGCTTTACAAGCACCGGTATGCGCAATGTCTATTATACTGCCGTCAATTTTGTTTATCTGAAATTTTGATTGTTTTGGACTTCCGCGATTAAACAATTTTGTTCACCTTGCAAGCAAAAAATTTGAACTGACAGACATTTTTATGTGTACGATTCCTAGTGTCACATACAGGATCCCATGCTTTATCACATTCAGTTATGCTGCATACGCGATTAAGATCATTTCTCTGAAAAAAATGTTAAGATTCGACCATCCCACCCGCATTCTTCACATTTTTGTCTTTTCAACTTGTTTGTTTCCTAGTCAAATCTCAAAAAAAAACACATGAAAGGTTATAATTTACCTTTTGTCAAGTTGGTCTTTTTTTCACAAGAAGAATGCTGTAATCGGAGATAACATCAGTACATTTTGAATAATGGCTTAGATTTTATCGTTCTTGCTACCACGCCGATTACTGGCAGATTTTACCGCTTCTAGAAAAAACTTACTGTCAACGGAGATTGGTTGTTTTGAAATGATGTTTTTTGAGCACTGGTTTTGGTTATAACTTTGTTGAGAAACCCTTCTTCTTGTTTCAATGTAGTTGTTCTTACTGTACTTGTGCTAATAGTTGTTTCAGTATTCTGTTCATACGGTTCTTCTGCGTAGGAGGAGTACGATTCTACTCCCGCCAGTTTGAATCGTTGGCTTCCTATAGAAGTAAACAGATGTTTGTCGTTCCAAACATTCCACTGCTTACCTCGATTCTTCAAACAGAACTTTCTATCCTTTGCCAGTTGAATTCGTTGACTCTCTAATTGTAATTCGCATCTTCGCATTTGGAACCTTGAAACGGAACATTTTTATCAGTGATCACTAAACTGACCACTCACACACAAAGGTTTCGATAGACTGATCCATTGCTGTCACATACCGGATCAAACTCGGTATGTGTGCAGTTATGGTTACAATCTTTTGCTGAGCAAGGTCCATCGTGTAGCTTTACAGCAAAGAGACCCATACTCTTCTCCAAAATACATTGAAACAATGAGAAATGACATTTGTCGGCATGCGTTTTACCTGAAATAATTATTTTTACTAAAAATCAGTTTAATGTATGATTGAGGTAAAGCTCATTGTTTAATTAATCTCACATATTACGCTTTGGGAAACCACTAATCTTTCTCAGATACTTTCAGAAAAAAATCATTCTCAAACACAGTTCTGTCAGTACTTTAACACTAACCGAAATTGTCACATAACGGTGTTCCCCCATTCTCACACTCCTTCTGTTCGCAGCAGGTGTCGTTGTAAAAAAAGTGAAGATCTGTGAAAAACATCATTAATCTGAAGTGAGGCTAGGCACAGGGTCAAAATAAGCTAGTACCTTGATTGGTGCGTTGAACACAACGCAAGACGCAAAGGTTGTTGTAAGTAGTGTTGTCGGTCCCACAAACAGGACGTATCACACTTGGACAATCACAATCCGGTGGTAGTGGTGGTTGTGTTGATCCTGAATGGACGCAAAATTTGCATTTTCGTTTTTCTCGCATCTATTTTCACTCATAAACATCATATCTAGAATTCATCGCATTACCCTGGCCATTAGCCACCAAAAAGGAATAGAAGACATAATGTCCGGATGTAAATGTTCACACTTCTCTCATCTTTTTCTATCAGAAGACATAGTCAAGTTAAATGAAGTTCAAGATAACCTTCAAAAGGGATAGGGAAGAACACACAGTCCGGTAAATAAGTAGATTAAAATAAATGTGAATGCGAAATTGAGGAAGGAAGTAAGATTTCTGATGGGGAGGTCGCTAGTAATGTATCTATACCTTTTTGGTTTTCTTCCTCTTCACACCTGCTATCGACGAAAAATAGTAGGAGAAATAGGATAGAAAGAAACACGTTTCTACGGATAAGCATGCTTGCCGGTGTTCCACATGAAGATGATTGAAAATGATCAGTGATTAAAAATCTGGAGGAATCAGACGAAGGCGTTAGATGGTAGAGGTACTTCTTGTGACGGGAGGGATTCCGTAGACTTTGCAAACAAGGGGTAACGTCGAATGCGTGCGCCGCCACTGGAGGCCGTCAACTTGCGAAAAGGCAAGTTCTCTTCACTCATCGTCATATCGTCAGTAACTCCTCCCCTCGTTTTTTTCTTGGTCTTACGTCGAGAAAATGAGAGGTTGACGGGTGCGTAAAAGGGAAAGGATGTGACGAGCTTTCGCTAAGATCGAACAGCTGATTTATTGAGATTACACTACAAAAACTTTGAAAACCGACACTCATGGCGTTCAGCGATAGTATCAATTTGACTTTTGAGGGAGGGAGATCTTCCAGCTTCCGTTACGGTGTAATTCTGATAAGATAAGTGAGATAAGGAGATGAACATAATGATGTATTATACCTACCGCAATGTTCTCTTCCTTTTGAAGATGTGAAATTTTTTTGGAGAACAACTAGCTGCATAGTTTTAAAGATGCAAATGTATTTACCGTAAGTTACGGTATCGTTTCTTCCCTTTATCCAAGTAGAAAAGGTGGAAAAGGTTCCAGGTCAAAGAAACCACAAAAAATCAATTATTCACTGTTTTCAAGTTAAGGGACACTGTCATTCTGTTGCACATTTGCCAAACTGATCCGTTCTATCTGATTACTTCTTTGTTAGTACATTTGGTATTCAAAAAGGTTTACGCTATACCCATTAGGTTCTCTCCACTTTGACCTACCGAAACGATGGATTGAAGATTGATAATGAAAATTTCTGAATTGGCAGTCCAATTTTGTGTTTTTTTTCTTGGCAACTGATTTCTAGCTTTCATGTAGAGAAACTCACATTTTGAAATAATGTCCATTGTTTTCATTGTTTTGATTTTTTTGGCTAGTCGAAGTACTTGTAAAAACATCTGGCAAAATTTCTTAAAAATCACCCAAAATGGATCAGTTCTCGATAGATACAGTAAGCTTCAAAAAAGAACTTTGACATTTTCTTCTCTGGGAACAAAATAGTTCCGTCTTGTTGTACGACATTCTGTGGATGTTTCCTACTGGTAGTTTCTTGAACCATCAGACAATTTTATCCGATTCCAACTTTTCCAGAGCCCACCACCGACAACGTCATGCCACATTTGAGTTTTCATGAAGTGTTTACTTTTTCATCAACCGTTACAAAACTCCCGAACTCGACCACACCCATGTTCCAAAAGTGATTATGAAAGTCACTGGCGTCGAGGCGGCATGTGCAATCATCAATGATAGTCATATAATTCTGACGAAAAAGGGAAAAAGTGTGGCAATCGGAAAACGACGGGGCAAATATCAAAATTGGCTTATCAAACAATAAAAATTTTTCACGGTCTAACATCTGCGATAGGACAGTTTCAGTTCGCTGCTGCCCAGTCGTCACAGCTCGCAATGCGGCTCTTACTGGCTCTATTTCTACTGGTAACTGCAGTTGCAGCTGCCCCAAATCATGGTATACAGGTTTTCCTTGTGTCATTAGAACTAAAATTACTTATTTCAGACTCTGCATTTCAAAATTTGCCGAATTACTACCCAGAACTGAAGCACCAAGAACCTATTCATATCAGAGCTAAGAGAGCAATTTTTGCTGCTATCGGAATCTCAAACACTTGTGAAGATGGTTGGACTGGAGATGGTTGCAAAAATCCAGTTTGCACAGACCCAAGACCTGCTCCTACTTCCCAACAAACTGCAACTATTGAGCTGTTGTTCTTGAAAGGAAGTTGTGCTGGATCGTTAGTTTAGTTTTGTTTTCTACAACTAACATATGTTTTCAGATACTATATCCCGGTTGATTCGGATGTTGGAAAGACAAGTCAAACTATCCAAATCCATGTTTCCGCTACTGGAGTTCCATTTGTGAACCTCACTGATTCTAAAGGAACGATCTTCATTCCAACCTATAATAACAATGGTGAGGGATATGCTTTGGCAATCTTCGGCGATCTACCATCTGGGGGATACTCCTTGACTGTCGACAACCAGAATGCTCCAACCACTGAATGTATCATCGAAGTCAGCGTAAGTGACTAGAAAATCTGAGTTTTAGTCACATTCCTCACAACATCACACATTGCAAATTCGAAAATTTGCCATCGTAACAAGATGAAAACTGATAACCGCGAGTTGCGTCGTGCCTACATTTTTATGAGTTCTGCCTATCAAAGGCGCATTGAAAAACCAATCAAAACGTGGCATCGAAATGGGAAAATGGCGTGTCGTAAAAATGAAGAAATTTGTTTGAACTAAACTATAAAATAATGTATCAATGAGTCAAGTGATAAACATGTCATATTACAGAGTGGTACCTCTCTCAAAATTGCCCAAGGATTCGTGTACTCTCCACAATCCGACTATACTCCAGAAGGAGAATCAGCTATTAATGGAGTTCCAATGTATGTTGTGGCTCACATTGCTAGTCAACAGGCTCCAGCTCGTGAGTAGCTCAAAATCAAAAAAAAACTACTACTAGTTGCTGTTTTTTCAGAAGTACACTCAATCACCATCCGTCAAGGAAGTTCTCTCACACCACTCTATCGTGCTGCTCTTACAAGAAGGTAGTTTAGAAGGGCGTTTTGTTTTTGAAGTAATCGCATTATACTTCTTATCAGGAAAAATTTGCAGATATCAATGCGGATATGAATTCTATGCCGGTCAGTGGCAATGTCAAACGGGAAACTCTTATTATTACCATGTACGAAACATCTAGGAAGAATACATATAATTTTTTGTTTTGTAGATTGATGGAGTCGACTCGAACGGATTTAACTTCAGAAGAACCGGAAGAATTCAATGCATGCGTGAGTGCTAGTTCTGGATTTCTTTCTCGAACTATCATTTTTTAGAACTCCTCACTTCACCTGTGCCTCCAACCACTACACAAGCCCCACTGACTAGTTGCTACAACAACGGAACCCTCCTGAACGTTGCCAGTCAACAAACTTGCTTCTGTCCAGAACTCTTTTCTGGAAGACAATGTGAAAGTGTCAACTGTATGAACGCCGGATTCCCAGATCCAGACATGAATGAATGTGTCTGCGCTGCTGGATATCACGGAACCAACTGTCAAGATGTCACTTGTCCATTGAACTGGGAGCCCTATCTTACCGACTACAAAACGTTGGTCGTTGTCGTCAGAAGCACCGTTTCCATGAACAAATATTTGGATGCTATCTCTACAGCCATCTACAAGGAACTCACTAGCCAAGCAGGAAACAACTATGAAGTCTACAAAGGATTCGTTCTTGTCAAGTTTGGAAACGGAGTCTACACCAACACCTACTACCCAGCATATGATCAAGCTAAATTGCTTAGTGACATCAAAATTGCCTCAACAACTGTTGGCCAGTGCTCGGATGCCACTTTCGATCCCATTGCTTCTATCTTCACTGAGGTCGCCATCTACCAGAAGTCTCCCATCTATTTCTTCACTGACGCTATTGCCAGCGATGTTGAGAAATGGCAGACAGTTATTGAAATGAACACCCGTCAAAAATTCCCGGTACGTAGAATGGAACTTATTTGAGGGTATTGAATATATACTTTTCAGATTTACACTCATTACTTCGTTCAAGACAACTGTGGTTTCGATGATATGAGTCAAGGATTCCAAGCAATTGAGTACGCTTCCTATTACAGTGGTGGTCTCATTCTTCAACCGACTCCAGACGCATTGGAATTCGTAATCACTCGAGAAACAGAAAACAAACAAATACATTTTTTCAGATTTTCCAAAACGTCATCAAGGCTACTGCCTACAAGATGAACTCAGTTCTTATTGATGATCTTGCAAGCTGTTCTACTCCAACCAGAGTGTTCTTTGTTGACTCCTCAACAACTGAACTTATGATTCTTGCTATCGGACAATCTTTGACGGTTTCCGTCACTGATCCAAATGGAAACACTAACACCGCTTTAAAGATTGTTGACAGTGGAACTACTCAATTGTATGAGATTTCTAATCCAGTCATCGGAGAACACTTGATCACTGTTGTGTCCAATGTTGTAAGTATTCTTGATATGTCAACGCATCTATTCGACAAGCTTTCCAGCAAAACACCCCATGCTCCTACCGTGTGCAAGCTCGTTCCGAGTATGACCTCTTCATTGGAACCAGTACCGGAGTCAATGACGATGCCAGTGATTCTGAACCAGTCGTCGGTCAATCCACCCACATTGTTGCTCAACTCACTGGACTGAAGGGAAAGGTTGCTGATCCATTCCGTCTTTTCTCTGAAATCTCAATCACTAGCAACGTGAATTTGGACAACACCTACCAGAAGCCAATGTACTATTCCAGTGGAAAGTACCGTGACGGATGTGGATTCCATATGTATTTTGGAGCTGCCAGTTTCTGTGATTTCATGTCTCAACCATTCTATGCTACAGTCTATGCTGATGATGGAAATGGATACACTATTCAGAGAACTACTACCGGATTCTGTTCAGGAAGTTAGTACCTATAATTATTATTATGCCATTATTCACGTTCGTTTTCCAGCTCCAACCACTCCATACCCACCAAACAGTTGCCAGAACGGAGGAGTGACCGATCCAACTAATAACGCTACCTGTATCTGTCCATCAGGATTCTACGGAAAATAGTGAGTTTAGAAATAACATTAATATGATTGACATTCATTTCGAAAACCGTTTAGCTGCGAGAACATTCAATGTACGAATGGAGGAACTGCCAGAGGAGGACAATGTGTTTGCCCAGTCGGAACTGCTGGAACGTTCTGTGAACAATGTACAATTATTATAGGGACAAATGTATAATAACTAGGGATCCCATTTTCAGACATGTGCACTACTATGAACAACAACCCAGATATTTCGTTCGATGGACAGTCGATTGCCTTCGTCATCTCTACCAGATCCACCATGAAGGACTCTGTTGCCAAGATTGCAGCAAATGTGCAATCCATGACTCGTGATATGCAAATAGCATCTGACAGATGGATCAACATGTGGATCCTTATTGCTGTCAACTCGAATAGTACGATTGTCAGTCAAGAGTTATTTGTATTAATAGTTTAATTTTTAGCTTCATTCCTCCTTGTCAAATCCAACAGACCCGCCGATTTTGTTGCCGGAGTTGTCAATCTTTCCGGAAACTTCTCCAATTACGCAGCTGACGAAACATCCTGTCAAATCCAAATAGAACAAGCCATGCTTGGAGCCGCCCTTCTCTCCGAAAAACGATCATCTGTATGGGTATTCGCTGATTCTGATGGGCCAAATGACTCATCTTACATTCAACTGTTCGATGTTGCTCAAGAATACCAAATTGCTCTAAATCTTGTCGGTGTCGGATCATCCATCTGTACTGACGCTCAAAACAACGGACAGTTCCCATACTATCTCAAGAGCCTAACTGAAACAACGCTTGGATCAGTTTACATGACTGATAAGCTCGACCAAGTCATGTTGTTCATTGTCAGCATGTACAAGTCAGCAGTGTCTCACAGATACTATGTTCCTGACTGTACCAAGGCTACATCCTACTATATGCCAGTTGACGGATGGACTCAATCTCTCACTCTTTCTGTTCTTGGAACTGATCTCTACAATGTTGAAGTCATGTTCCCAGATGGAACTAAGGGACAGAACTCTGATTATGAGCTTGTTTCTATCAATGATCCAGAGCTCAAATTGAACCAATACGTCGCTGGTAATGAAAATTTTCAGAACCGTTTGAAACTTGTTTTTCCAGCTTGCGAAGGATCATTCTGGAACCATCAACAACAAAACTGTTTCGAATTCACCGCTACTAAATATGCTTGGCTCGCCGGTTGGGACTTCTGTCACTCTCAAAAGGCTTATTTGATTCACATCGATAATGCTGATGTCAACAAATTCGTTTATTGTATGTATTTTACAGAATTAATCTCATTAACCTCATTTTGTTTCAGCACAAGTCAACGGTTATCGTGCTTGGATTGGACTTGCATTCAATGCTGGTCAATGGTATTGGGATGTACCTGATGGAAACTTCCCTCAGCCATTGGTAAAAACAATATCCAATAGAATACACATTATTTTGAACACTTACAGACTGGATACACCAACTGGGCTCCAGGAGTTGATCCAGCTAATCCAAAATACAATCATGCTGTCATTAATTCTAACGGATTCTGGGAGCCAGCTGATCCAAATGAGGAGAACTTCGGAGCTTGCATGAAACACAGATATGGACAAGGGTACTACCCTGGAGAAGGAGTCAGTAAGTAGATGTACTGTGAGAAATTGAATGACCATTGTATTAATAACAGACATTGTCCCCGCCGGTCTCTGGAAGGTCACTGTTCAATCCAACTCCGGAAGTTGCGAGATCCAAGCTCGTTCCCAATCTGACATTCAAGTATTCTTCGGATTTGTTACTGATCCAAGAAACGACAAGCCGAGCACCTATGCCAACATTCAATCAAGTAAAAAGATAGAAAAAGTGCCAATAGACAAATTGAATTTTCAGGCAACAACTACCTTATTGCTTATCCAACTGGAGTTCTTCCATACACCCCAGACACCAAACCATCAATGGAAGGAAAACTGAACTACGCTGTTCTTTCTAGCAATAGAACTATCACAAACTCATTGCCACTCGGAAACAGAGTTTGTACTTACGCCACCATTTCAGCACCATTCAGTTGTCCAGTAACCGATGGATCTATCTCAGAGTTCTCTATTAAGGTATGCACACTTTACTGCGATTTTCTAGAAGAGACTCGGACATTTTCAGTTCACTGGTATTGATCAATACGGTTATGCATTCGAACGTTATGGTGATGCACTTTGCACCAAGACAGTCATCAGTTGTGCTAATGGAGGATTTGTAAACAACGGAGTTTGTGTCTGTCGTGCCGGATGGGTTGGAACCACTTGCAGTACTCCAGTCTGTCAAAACGGAGGAATTGAAAAGAATGGTGCCTGTGATTGTTCCTCTGTTCCACAGTTCACTGGACAATTCTGTCAACTTGCTCATTGTGAACCACCATACCCAACAACATTCAATGACAAGGGAAGAACACTCGCCATTGTTCTTGAGACTTCCTACAACATGGGATCATCTATCTTCCAGTTGAAGAGGAATTTGAAGGCTTCATTGGACAGCATCAACAACGACGCAACTCTTCAAGGATGGTTCAACAACTTTGTTCTCTATCCATTTGATTCTAGTAAGACCTTATCTCAGATTTCGATATCAATGCAAGTACTATATTGATATTTATATTTTCAGCAAGCAATCAAGCTTCCTGGTATCCACCAACAATTTCCCGTAACTCCGATGACATTGTCGCTGCTGTCAAGAACATCAGTACCATGTCTTGCCCTGGAAGTGCACCATGTTCATCGCGTAAACCAATATATAAAGTGCCAAAGCCCACTTTATGATTTCAGAGTGTCCACGCCCAATCGTCAGTGTTCTCAAGAACGTTCTCGATATGGATGCTCTTGCTTCACCAAACTCTGTCATTCTTGTCATCACAAGATCATCACCAGAAGATTATCTACAAGTTGGACAAATTGCACAGAAACTTCAGGACAAGAAGGCTTATGTATGTTTCACTACTGTATTTTAGGTAAACCTTATCTGTATTCCAGATCAACTTCGCCTTCCCGGCAATTGACTCACCATGTGGTGAAGGATGGAACACACCAAATGTTGACTCTCTTTACCAGATCATTAGTTACTCTCAAGGAAACACGTTCACCGTACGTAAATACTGACATTTTGATTTCATTTCAATATGTATTTACAGATGAATGCTGTAGACTTGTCGAAGAACTTCCTCACCCAGTACATTCCAACACTCTATTCCTCCGGAGGAATCGCTGCTTCGAGTGGAAACTGCAACAATGACGAAATCATCTTCCAAGTTGAACACGAGATGTATGAATTCTCCATTGACTTCTACCATCCACTTATGGAGAACATCAGGGTCTTTGACCCATCTGGTGACGAACTGATTAAACCAGACAGTGTTATTGCTTCTGATACCAACTACATCGGAGTGTTCCCAGTCAATGAAACTGGAGCCACCCGTGCTGGAACATACAGAATCCTTTTGACAGGAACTGGAGGAAACAACTGCTTCGCCACAGTCCGTGGAAGATCAAACCTAGAAATTTTCCTTGGATTTGTTGACTCTGCAGCTGATAGCAACAACGGAGCTACAATCGATGCCGCTCATCATGCACCAATCAATCGTTAGTAGTAATTTTTCTTTTAGTATTTAGAGTTCTATGATTTTAGTTGAAAACAACACCATCGTTGTTCACGCCACTGGTCTCGGTCAAGGAATCGTCAGATACGTTCAAATTGTGATGCCTGGATTTGGATTGATGCACACTACTGAAATGAGAAAACGTGATTCAGAATGTAGTTATGAGTGGTACGCTACTACTCCATTCTCATTTGACTATGACGTTAGTTGTCTATCTACAGACCGAATAACGGTTTGACCGAATTACAGAGCTACTATGTTATTGTCTACGGAAGCAGTGAGTTCGGAAGTAACTGGAAGAGAAACTTCTATGTCAGTACCGTCGGTTCAAGACCACCACTCCCACCACCACCTGCAAGCTGTGATCTTCAACAAGTCAAACAAGATACACTTTTCCTTATTGACAGCTCTCTCAAGGATACCAACATCACTTTCGCAATTGTGAGAATTGTATTCTTTCGACCTTCAATTATAATTGACATTTCAGTTGAAACAATTTGCCGTGACTGCCATGCAGCCATACAACTACATGAACGGATTGGCTCAAGTTGCTTCAATTCTCGTCTATGGTCAGGCTCAAGGTGGATTCTCTTTCAACGCCGGAGAGAACTCATATGACAGAGTGTCCGGTCTTTTGAACAATTTGACTTACATTGCTCAACCTGGACAAAATGTTACTGCGTATGTGTCTACTTTGATAAAAATTAAAAATAAGAGAATTTTTAAAGAGGACTCCAATACGCTTTGGACTACTACGATATGCCATCTCAAGGATACAGAACTGCTTCTGATGTCAAGCATCTTTTGGTTTACGTAACTAACACCAAGTAAAACTTTTATAGTTAAAGAAACTTACTAATTCCTAACCTTTTAGCCCCACCGATGCTGATCCATCAGAGTTGATTCGCACCATGAAACGATCTGGATTATATGACGTTGTTGTTGTTGCACTTGATATGCAACCTTCTGATAAATTGACTAATATGGTTAGCTCAAGATGTTACTATTATGCTCAGGATTACCATGATTTGATGAACTACGGAGTGAACCTTGTTCAAGGACAATCATGCATGTAAGATATGACCGACTTTCGAGTTTCCCTTAAATCTCATAACTTTCAGGCGTTTCAACTTCTGCAACTACTAACCTAAAAACTGGATTTTTAAATGTTCTTTATTGTTTTTCTTTTTGAATGAATCTTTTTAAATTTTATGGACTCCTAATCTAGCATTTTCTACACAACTATTTCGGGCACAAGTTAATTAGACCAAACATAAGATCACTAAAATTGACGTCGGAAAAATAATATTCGAAATCTACAAGAGAACATATCACTAGTATTCTCCTGAAGGTTCATCTTATTCGTAATTTTCTTTTATTTGTCTGTGATCAGTAGTCATATTCCACTTGTTCAGTTGAAACAGATTCAACTTCAAAAAATCGTACACCAGAAGTTCTGGTAATTTATTTCCAATTCTAGTCAGATTGATTTTCAGGGAAAGTAAAACTTTATCAACTATCACGTTTCGCTATACCAAAATAAAGTGACTTGGAATTACAAGATAGGAAAAGTATAGCTTATTGAAATGAGTTGAACTGATCATGGGAAACAAGGACACTTCTTCAGTTTCTTGACAGTTTTCTTGCAATTCATGTTCCCTCTCCTACGCTTGTTCCTATTCAGGTTCATTGGGATAACATTGGGTGTTGGCACATTCTCATACAACGGAGGGTTCATCAACTTCCAGCAGAACTTTACATAGACTTCCATGTATTTTGAGAAAATCTGAAAGTATATCATCGTCTTCAAATAATTGATATAATTGTTTGAAACATACCGATTCTTGGAGCATATTGTTCAGTTGAAGATAGGCTTCACTATCGATATTGAACAATAGACGTTTTCTGAGTTTCATCTCATTCCAATTCATTGTTTTGATTGCAACGTTGATTGCTGCCAGCAATAAATTGTTCAACCAATAGAAGTCCAATTCATGAAAAGGTTTCCGAGAGAAATCCATAGAACACAACTCATCGAATGAATTTCCCAACAAGTTGGAAATACGGCTTATCTTTGTCAATCGACGATAAAAAAATTTCACACGTCTCTGAGGATTACTTGGAATAACTTTTGGGTTTGGAGGACGGTCTGTCAGAATTCTGTCAATGGAAAACGGAATTTCGGGACCAAACGGAACAGAAGTTTTGCTATCTCTCATAAACTCCGCAAACTCTCCATGAAATGACTCCATGTAGTTGCGAGCCTGAAATAAAATGAAGTTAAAAATGAAACAACAATTTGTCATTTTTATTTGATTGATAGAAGCATACTCACCATTTGACAAACATTTTTATATTGATCCGCTGAAACGTCCGAACTATTATTAGCCTCGAAATTTTTCAAAATTTTTGTAGCATTCTGCCATCCAGAATTCCAAATTTCTTCAAGCCATTCTTTTGACTGTTGTTCAATAGGAGTTTCCAAAAATTGACGTATTCCATTTTCTCTATACTCAAATGCAATTATTACAGAGAGATTTTCATAGTTGAAATTATGTTGTGCTGGTTGGAAGCTTTCGTTCATTGTCTCTGAAAACTGATGTGAGTTATTTTTTCTTAAAGCCATTCTAAGCAAAAAAAAGTTTTAGAGTTAATATAATTAATTCGAAGAAAGTGCAAAATCGAGATTGGAAATAACCTCAGCTTCCAAAAAAGTTTAACGTTAAGATTTGCGATAATGAAGTAGCACAAATAAGTGGTGAACAATAAAAAATAAATCAGAGGAAAATAAATGGCATGATATTTGGGTGATTCTATTGATTAATAGCGTTGAAATAAGAAAAACGTTCAAAAGACCTTGCGTTGGGTCTGAATGATTTTTGACCAGAAACAAAAAGAAGATAGACATTGATAGAGAATTATCAGATAGGAGGAGGGAAGATTTCTTTGAAAAAATTGACAAACCAGATAATTGGAAAGTTTTTCGTTTAGATTCAACGTAAATTGATGTTCAAAAAACAAAAGATACATGAATTTGAGATACTGAAATCCACCAATGCATTTGTTTTGATATACTGTATTTTCTCTCTCAACCGATGCCAGAAATTGATCCCTGAATCATTAATCAACAGAAATGAAAACACGTCAAGAATAAAACGAACTGAACGAAACGTTTTTCATTTACCCATTAGCATGAATACACGTTGAAGAAAGTGCCGCAGTTTTTATACGTATGATAATTTTACACAAAAGCAGTCCAGTAACATCGAAGCTTTCCCACATCATTGTCCACGGTAGGCTGTTAAAAACGTTTTTAACAATAATTATGAAAATTCCCCTGATATACGAATTGTCAATTTGAAGATTGCGATTGACACGCATGATTCTTTCCGTTCGGGTCATCTTTTCTTGTTATAATAGTTTACTGACAATCATGGATTTTTTTCCAAATATTCAAACAGAAAAGAGAGCTTTTGATTATGAAAGTGCAGACCGTTCACAATCTATAAAGATTCTTAATTGCAATTGAAACTGAAAACCGAATGAAAAAAGATAGGAGTGTATTCAAAGCTTCAAAAACAGTGTTGTGAGATGTAAACAATGGAAAAATTTAACTGAAATTATTCATTTTGAAATCATTCAATGCAATGGTTAATTATTGTGGGCATTGCTTGATTTCTCTGCAAACGTCTTCAGGAGCAGTTCCCGATTCAAGTTCCTTGATGATTGGGTCCAACTCCGAGTGGGCATAGTTCAAGCACTCCTGTTCCAAGAATGGGATACCGGCAAGTTCTTTCTTGCACTCAGCGATAAATTTCTGAAAGTGAACATGACGTCACTTGAAACATCGAAACTGAACAACTCACATCCTCTGCTTTGTGAACTTCTCCGTCAACTGGTGGGTCGGTGACATTGACAGCAAGGCGGCACAAAAAGCAATCCAATGAACTAGCTCTTTTTTCTGGCAGGACCAGAGCAGAAGCAATAGCAATGAGACCGACAACGCAAAGAAACGTTTTCATTTCTGAATTAATGAAAATACGAAATAAACAAAATCGGTCAACGTTTCCAGAAATGAAAAACTAAACAAGTGTAAATGAAAATGAAATGTATTAAACTTTTTCTGGTCGAGTTTTTATACAGCCCGAAGTTCCGCTTAACCCCGGAGGCTACAAAATCTGTCTCACCTCTCGACAGAAATCAGAATTTTTGACGCGATTTTGTGCTTGTTCCAGGACGCGGAGCAGGAAATGTAGCCTACGCTGGTATCATTTATTAGTATGAAACTGTGCTTCTTTCCCTGCTTCGTGCGGAAATAATCAGACTGATTGCTTTTTTGTGAGCCATTTGGTATTGGAAGTCGTTCAGATTGCCATTTGAATCCGCCTGTCACTGATTGTTTTGTAATAGTAATTTCTTTAAATTTTTAGTTTTCTGTGTCGAACATACAATATAAAGTTCTTTACATATATAGATTTTCGATTTTTCAGTAATTACTTTTTCCGTTTATTTGCTTTCACTTCTTTTTCAATATACATGATGTTTCTGATAAATGATTTATTAAATTTTAAGCCGATGAAAATAGAGGTCAGCGAAGCAAGAATCAGAGGTAAAATTGGATGGATGGTAGTCGGAAAGAGTGTTGAAGGCTGAGGTAATTTGAACGCTCACAGGGTACAAAAAAGTAAACTGGGGCAAAAACGGGACACAATACATAAAAAAGTGGGGTGCGGGCGGGGGAACATCTTTCGTAGACATATGGAAAGAACAGAGTTTTAGGGCAATTTGAGGTTCTCGTCGCAATGACATCAAAATACAAAAACGTGAGGGAGGAAGTTTTGAGGTAGATTACATGAGAAAACGTCTGGCGAGAGGTGGTTTGTGTAGAGGAATAATGAAATACGGAAACACATTACGGCTTTCGGTTCAAAAATAAAAGATTCATATGACAGAGCAACATTCATCAGAAATATAATCATTTGTGTGATACAGAAGAAAAAAGAAGGTCCCTGAGTTGGATGTGAGTTTTGACAGAAGTGTTTGTATTCAGAATCGTTTGAAGATGTCATCTGAATTTCACCGTCTGGTGAAAGGAAGAGATCATTTTCAAAAGTTTCTGAATTGACAATAAAAGCTAGAAGGTTGGGTAATAATAAAATACTAGAAGTGTGCACTAGCACTTATGGATATATAAATTTGGCCCCAAACAACTGAAAAGTGGATGAGGTAAGTTCCCTGAGGTAGAAGAAAAAGTTCCTGAGTTCAAATGAGAAAAAATGAAAAGTTCCCTGAGTTGGATAGAGTAATCGAAATGACGAGAATTGGGCACACTAATCGGAGTTTAAAAGACAATTTGGAATATAAAACAATTAAAAGAGAAAAAAACACTTGAGGACGAGAGGGGGTGTGACAAGAGGTAAGATATAGATGAGAGACCAAGGTGACAAATTCCTGAGTTTTGAATGTTCCTGAGAGCAAAATTTGAGGTGAGACTGAGGTAAAGTGAGTGCAGGACGAAGCAATATCTCTCATCAATCCTAACAATAGAGGTATTGAATAGTTCCCTAGTTGAGAGATACTACAGGGGAAAGAGATACAATTCAGTGGCGCCTAGTTGTAGAATTTCAGATCTAGGAAAACAATCAAAAATCAATAAAGTTAAAACAGAGGGGAGATATTAAACAATTTGAGGTAGAATTGTTGCATATTAACGAAATTTAGGGGTTAGCAAAACGAGTGCGAAGCAGAAAAGAAACAGCGGTTAGAAATCTGAAGCCGAAAGCGCTAAATGCTGGGTGGGTTAATTAAAAAACATGCCGCACGCAAAATGAAGTATACATCGGTGATTGGGGGAAAAATTCGATCCGGGACAGAATGGGACGGGATAATTTGGAATGAGCTTGGGTGCGTTTTACAGAATTCAATGAAACAGAGAGAAAAGTCAATCCAGTTGGCGCAGCGTTATAATTAAAAAAAGACAGCATGTTGCAATTCCAATCAAATTGGGTTCAGCTCTCTCAAGCAGAAAGTTGAAATTGCGTTTCAACGCTGTACCCGACGAAATTGAAATTGAAACACGCTCAAGTACAACAGAGTAAGACGGTGATGGTGGTGGGACATAAACACTGCTCATTGGTTGACATGTTGACATTCTATTGTTGTGCTTGTGGCGGAGGAGACTGAACTTCTTGCTTGGCTCTGGTGCTCAAATAGTTGAAAAAGTTGGTAAGCAACTCTTGAGGAAGAAATTCAGTGCCTAGTGGTGGTTTTCGCTGAAATAAAACAAATAGAACATTATTCCGACTAGGATCCGAACTTACGTCTTGTTGAAGGTGGTTTAGCAAGTTCCCTAGTTGACCCACTGTCATCATGTTGACGTCTCCGTTGGATGGTGTTGGAGATTCTTGTGGTGGTTCAATTTTTGGTTGCAGCAAGCCATTTGCTCCGTTCAGATTGAATGGCATATCTTCTCCGAATCTGGAAAGGAACAATATACCGAGTAAGAACAAAAACCACAATACCGTTTGCTCAACATTTCAGCCTGAGCTTCTTCTCTGTTGTGTTTTGTCTTCTTGGCGTGTCTGACTCTACGGCATCGAGCGGCCAACTTGCGCATTGCCTCACGGAACTTGTCCCAGAAGTCTTCCTCATTCTCGAACTTGTCTCCAAGAACTTTTCTGCAGACGTCTGAAAAATGAGACAGTTTTTACTAGCTCATAATCTCTTTATTGCATACGTTGGATGTAGCAGATTCCTTTGATTGGAAGGTTAGAGTAGTTAGAATGATTCAGACCAGCTACTGTTGTTTGTGACATAAGTCTTGGTCCGAATACTCTTTTCTCTGCTAATTTCTTGGAGAGTTGAATCATGCATTCTCCAACTTCCATCTCTTCGTATTTTTTTCCTTGGATGATCTGCTGAATAATCTGCTGTTCTGAGACTGGTCGGAATGCTGGAAAGCGATATATTTAAGATTGAACCAGCCATAGAAACCATACTTGGATCAACAAGAATTGCTTTGGGCACAGGGATTTCGAATGTGTTGATGTTCTCTTCGCTCAGATCTTGATTACGAACGATTTTGACAATATCATCATTAACTGGCTTCTGTAAAAAAATGAGATAAGATTTGAGAATTTGATGAAGTTAGTCTTACCCTTGGTTTTCTTTCTGGACCACCAATTTTAGCAGCTCCGTTGACATTGTTTCCGTTGACTACTGGAGCAACTCTGAGTGGGGCTGCCCCTTCTTGTTGTGGTTGGACTTGATTGAACATGAATTGTGAATCCTTGAAAGCGTTCAATAAACTTTGTTGGGTAGTCAAGAGAGCAAGTTCCTAAAAATGTTCAACATTTGAACTTCAAATACAAAACGTCATGGTATTTGGTGTGTCGTTATTCTCTTTTTTCTTAGTCTTATCAGTGATTCGTTTTCATTTTAATGACAAAAACGGAAACAAAAAGTTTCGAATTCTCAACCCCTCACTTTTTTTCGCTAGCTCTTCCCCTCTCTCTACTTCACTACATATGATCAAACAACGATAAGCGAAAATTGTCTGTGGCATCGCATAGAGCGCCGCGTTCAATCTTGGACTGAGAGTGTTGGAACAAAGCGCAGTGAGGAAAAGAGAAGTGACGAAAAATTCAACAAAGCAAACAAAACTCTCGGCTGCTCTCCTCTGATTTCAGAGTAAATAGAACGGCCGAAAAAAAATTCTTGGAAGTGTGCCAACTTTCGCCTCTTCCTCTTTTTTCATTTCTTTCTGTCAACATCTTTACCTGTGCACTGTGATTCGAGGAAGTTGGTGATTCGCTGCCGTCGCCAATCACGTCGATGTTCTGGTTGTCGCCCGCAGATGCTGAAAGTAAAAAGTTGTAGAAAGCAATGGGAACAATGGAGCACAATGAAAAATGAGAACTATTAGGAGGCCCCCTGAACTAAACAATTCTGATCTTTTCGTTCGCAACTTGTGACCGAATGTTTGGTCGACCAATCGAGCGGGTGTCCTTACTTTGCACTTTTTCAGCCGTCGTGCCGACTCGTACATTCTAATCGAATCACACTGCTTCCTGGAGCAGCGAAAACGAGGCGAGCGCGAGAGGAACAGAATTCTGTGGCATTTTCAAGGACAGCCATGGGTTTTGTAAATGTGTATTTTGCTGAAACGAGCCGGCACCCAGGATAATGAATTCTAGCGTGCTCTATTTTATTGAAATTGCTAGTTATACATGAAAGTGCATCGCGCGTGACTATGTTGGATCTCTATCTTCATTTGAATCACATTCTAATGATGAATAGACGCCCCCATTCTTGAACAACTAGAAGGAATTCATCATAGTCCAATTGTGTAAGAAAAACGAAAAGATGTCGGAAATTATCTTTCTTGCGTCTCAAGAAAATGTTCTACTTACTGCCACGGAAATTTCGAAAAAAAGAAGGGATAGGCAAGAAAAAGGGCAGTACCGGTGTCCTTCTCTCGTCCAGTAATTAATTACCTTCCGTCTAACTGAGACGACAGAACCCCTGAATTCAACTGATGCTAAGATCACGTGAGAAAGAAAAAAAGAGGAGGCGAAGTTCGTGACCAAAGTACGAAACGACTCTCTTTTGCAGAGTTCGCCTCTGAAATGCACTTTTTATATCCATGCACTTGCCGTCGAATGTTCATGCACTTCAGCGCCGCCGCTCTCTTCCGTGTTTAGTCTTTTCCTCCCCGTTCTGCTACTCACCTGCTGAACTGTCGGTTTTCTGTCCGTTACTATCCACGCTGGATGGACTGCTCCATTTCACTGGTTGTTCATCTGTATTCTGGAGCGATGCCTCACCACCAACTGCCGGTTGGATGTGTCCGTTTGGCAAGGTCGGTGAGACTGGCTTCCCTGGCATCATCAAGTGGTTCATCAAAATAGCGTTTTGCAATGCTGAAGCGGCTGAAAGATTTACACTTTTGATCGGATAATGGATGTATCGATGCATGGCTGAAGAACAAGTGGTGCTCTTTTTGTGCGCTTCGCAACTAATCTCATCTTTTTTTGCTTTTCGCATCAGTCAGGTCAACAGTTGGTCTCTACTAAACATCTCGCGAGAACTCTATCACACCCTATCATCGACTTTCAGTGTTCTTGTCGGTTTGCTCTTCTAGCGCTCAAACTTCTTATCATCAACGCAACTGTCACTCATGACACTTTGAAACCATTAGTATCAGAAGAATCGCGTGGTGCCACCGGCTTCGAACACTGTCGAACAGTAAAGATAAGGTGGCACACAATTTCAACAGAGACTATACAAC
This sequence comes from Caenorhabditis latens, assembly GCA_002259235.3. NCBI lineage: Eukaryota > Metazoa > Nematoda > Chromadorea > Rhabditida > Rhabditidae > Caenorhabditis > Caenorhabditis latens. The sequence goes on along the minus strand of CM056097.1, from coordinate 11,525,945 downwards.
GTTACGTCACATTATGGGGGCCAAAGTGCAGTATAATGAAGTGAACATTGATACTTACGAGAGCTTAAAACTGTCCGTAGTTGGCCCGGGCACTCGGGCTGTGGAACGGTTGGTGTGTGAGCTATAGGCCGTTTGTTTCGCAGCAAACTCTGCTGCATTACATGGTGTAAGGTAGTTTGGCCTGCTAATCCTGCTGCTGTATTGAATCCATTTCCTATGGGTGGATACAAGGGTAGCATCGGCAGTATCAGGTTCACTGCTGTTCGAAGATCTTGAACCTCCCTGAAAATCAATTAATTAGGATGATGGTGTATGTTTTTGGAACACTATCAAAATTGATTTGATGTTTGATTTGTTTTACTAAATTACTACTGAACATACGAAAGAACCAACTTGAAAGCACTCATGTCTGATCTGATTAGGTAGTCAGGTTTCTGCATTTGGAGAAGGTGTGGGTACATGGCTGTGAGTGCCGTGATAACTGGAGTCTGTTGTAGAAGCAACGGGGAAGTTGGAGGCTGGTAAAATGTCTGTAGAGGGTGCACGAGATCGTCGTTTGATGACGTTCCGGGTAGATCCATAACAAATAGAAAGGCTTGACTGGGCAGGGAGAGCGAACTTGGCAGATCGAAGGGTTGTTCAGGTTCCAGATAATTCTGGAGCGGAATGGGTGTCAATGTGACGTAGTGCAGAGTTGGAGTTGAATGGTTTGTTGTAATACCGGAAAATGATCGGTTGGTAGACTGATTGATAAAATAATGGAAGAACGGCGACAAAACGTTATGGAAAGAACTTTATCAGAACGAATTGTGCGATGCCACGCCCACTTTCCACCACAAGCTGAATTTTATGTCAGGTGGCGCGGTGCACAAGAGAAAAAGAGAAGGGCACAAGGAAAAAGAAAAAGATGGAATGCTCGGGAGCGGTGCCCCCAAGAAAAAATGGTAAGTGGAAGAAGATTAATGGGCTTTACGGACATCGGATACATGTACCATAGGAATTATAACGAGATGGAGTGAGATGTAAAGCGAGATACTTGAATAACAAATGACTGTTTGAACAGAAAAGAAAAACGAGAAGAAGAAGAATCAGTGGAATGGGAACTCAAGTGCATATCAGATGAATATCTCAATTCTTCTTCTGTTTTCTAACTAACTTCAACCTCAGGGTTTGTTTCAAAGACCTTTGTTGTAAAGCGCATTTTTCCCTTTCTCGAACGTAGTAGACCTTGGCGGCGCCATGCCTACAGACCATGTTTCAAATTTGGAGACTTTTCTTTGTCATGCGAAACGAAAGTTTCAATATATAGACCACCGCAAAAATTGCTGTGCGATGGTAATTGTTGAAGGTCAACAAAAGCATATCATCATTTCTTGAAGCAGTTCGTCGCCGACAGCGTTATCAATTTTTTTTCGCTTTCGCAAAGTTCCGCGAAAACGGTGAAGAAGAAACGAATTCGGAATTCTGAAGTTCAAGTGGCGGTACTATTAGATAAGAAGAGATAGAAAGTGAGATACGGTAGCCGCGGGGAACACACAAACGTTTTTTCTCGGACAGCTAGGTATCTCTATATTTGATCACTAATACTTACTACCTTGATTGTTTCAAAAGGTTGGCAAAAGAAGAAAAAAGGAGAAAAGGGCCACCGCTAGCATGATTGGAATGTTGCGCTCCCGACGCATTTACTGAAACTAGTTAGGGCAAGAATGAACCTTATTGCCAAGAAGAAAAAAGGAAATGAGAGGCAATTTTAGGACTGAACACGGAAGAGACACGTTGATAAGAAGTGCATTACTATAGATTGACTCTTTGATCTCACACCTTCTCTTGGTTGCAGATTTCCTTAGTGTCTAGATAAGGCCAGACAGAAGAATAAGAACAAGGATAACAGAGGAATGTGAAAAGAAGAGAAGTTCCAAGAATATCGAGAAGATAGAAAAAGAGTAGAACCTTCGAACATGCGACGCGTCATTTGGTGATCATCTTGACAAAACCTCCGTGCACTATGAGATTGAAGAAAACGAAAAAAAGAGAGTGGAAAAATGCCGACTCAACTACATGTTGAGGACCTGGGGGTGAGACGAGTAATCGGAAAAGTTCGGGTGTGCGTCTGACTCGATGTGTATGTTAGTCTGTGTGTGTGCGAACGGATTGGTTGAAAAAGTGCATCTGCACTATGCCATAAGATCTATCATGAGGCAACACGATTGCCGAAGAGGCAGAATTTCGGACGAGTCGTCCCCTCTTCAGTAGACTCTCAACGATGTCTCACGTCGTCTGACACGCTCTGTGACGGGCGATCGTCGTTCGCCGTTCCTCGTACTTTCAGATAAGCGCTCTCCGTTGGCTGTCGCCGCGCACGGGGATCGAAAACCAAGTTCTTTGGGCGGAACGACGAGACACTCTTTACTTTATCTGATCAAAAGTTTATTCGAGTTCTCTTTTCCCGAAAATGACTGAACTGAGAGAGGCTAACCACAAAGTTCTTAACGAAAGGATGACAAACGAACGAATAGAAGAAGAAAGAATGGCACAAGACACTGGCACTGAAAGCTCGAGCACATTCTTGCACGGATGTACTTTCTGAATAGAAAGAGGCGGATGGATCACAGAAGGCGCCGCGACGCACCCTCACGTCTTCTTAGAATATTCATCAACTTGGCTCAAATCAAACTAATTTTGAGGAAGCAGCACTGAAGCCGGTGGGAAAAAAAGATGGCTAAAAGAAATTCAAAGTGTACGATTCTGAATCTCTCTCCGAAAACCACGGAATCCCGAACCCTTTTCATTTTTTTTTCTCTTTCTCTACATAGAAATTGGTTTAGTTAAAAGATGCCTTAGTTCTGAGAAAAACAAATGCTGGAATGAGAGAAGCGAAAGAATGAGTAGGAGGTTCACAGAACTACACACGCACTTTTTGCAAATGAGGTTCGGTTCTGAAACTTGTGGTGTTCTGGTCACGCCTGCAATTATCGGCAAAGTGCTTTCAAGGTCGCAAAAGGAACGAAGAGAACACAGCGATCAGAACGAACAAATTGGTTATTAATATGCCGCGAAAAAAAAGTGCACGAGGGCAAAGAAGCTCTGCAGACTGCTCCTAGGGGTGAATTTTTTTTGCTTGATCTCGCGCTCCTCTCGCAATTTTTGTGTGTTTTGTCGACAGTCTTTACGCTCGCCCTGTCTGTTCTTTTTTGTTTCATCTCGCCAGGCGCGCAACGAGACAAACGGCATAAAATATAAAAAAGCTGGTTTTTATGCCTATGCGGACTGTATGAGAAACAGAGAGAGAGGGTTAAGAGGGACAGAGGAGCGTCTTTTGGCAAAATTGCGTTAAAAATTTATGTTGTTCTAATGCTCGACGGGAGCTACGCGGAGCCCGCGAGAAGCTCCCTCCACATTGAGGAAATGTTCGCTCTTTGTGTGCATTTCATTTTTTGCCTCTGTCTCTTTTTTGTTCTAATTGTTCTCTCCCCCAGGTCTCGACTACTATAAGGGCAACTTAATACGTATTCTGAGAAGCAGAAGAAAAAAATGAAAAATTAGAGTTCTCAGACAATTTTAGCCAAAATTAAATGTAACCTGAATGATTCATGATTGAGAACAGCAACAACAGACTAGCCTAGCAGGTGATCCGCTTCTTAGCAAGAGACGCACACTAAATTTTGGACTTAATTTAGGATGTTTGAGCTTTCTGTCTACGATTTCCTGAGATATAATTCTTTTGTAGAGGAGAAACTAGAAATCTTCAATGAACTTTTGTTCTGCTCCTTCCAGACAAATCCTATGTTCGGAAAATGTTTTTCTGCTGATCCGTGGGTAGGATTAACAGCTGCAATAGAAACTGAAAACGGCAGAGCGTTCGGAAATCCGATATAGACGGAAAAGTGCATGTGCCAGGCTCTCGTGATTTTTTCTTTTTTGGATTTTGGTTTATTTTCTTCCCCCTTTTTCCAGACGAGTCTCTCGCATTCCCTCTCATATTGAATATCAGTGAACTAGCAACGCATCCATCCAGTTCTGATAAAAAATCACGTGCACACCGAATGACGAACGTTTATATTTCTTCCTGGTATTCGAACATGAAGACGTGTATTGCACTTATCCTGGATAGAGCTCCGAAGAGCATTTCTAGATTGGATAGACGTTGTTGAGAGTCTATTGGAATGAAAATGGAAAAGCTTGCTGTGGGAGGAGAGAAAATAAATGAATGCATTTGGGAAGACTGAGGGTGATGGGAGCTCTTGCGCCACTATAGACAGGAGGGACCCAAATTCAAATGTAACATGGTGGAATGGATAAAAAGAAAGGGAATAAAATAAAGAATGAGAAAAACGAGCGTTAACATAGTAGCACACATTCCGGGTTTCTGGATGTACTTGTTTGGATGTATGTGTCTGTTTGTGGATATGTCAGTTTTCGGGAGAAAAGGGCTCCCATCAAGCTCTCTGGAATAAAATGATGACGATGATGAAACATTCCTCGAGATGCGCACGCGTGCACACAAAAAGAGCAATTGGTTTAGGCTCATTGGACCGCACTTGGCATACACTATGTGCACACGGGTTCCACTTTTTTCTAGGACCAACATTCTATTTTATTCTATATTCAGGAAGGCGAGGAAGAGGAAAAAAGTGGCTCTATATAGAAACATGTTGATCATTGGTTATTTCTATTTCCGAAAGTTCGCCTCAACAAAAAGGTTCTAACGAGGTGTTCAGAAACCAGAAGACATAAAAGTATTCAGAAAAAAAAGAAATGTTGCGAATGAGGTCAAAGTCAGAGTCCGAAACCTTAGACAGAGCACATAAGAGAACGGATTTCGAACAGTGTGTCTATTTGCAAAAAGATTGCAAAACTCTCTGGGCGGGACTCAACTGCCATTGCGCTGTTCTGTTCAACAAAAAGGAAAAGAAGAACAGCAACACAACTACATGACTACTTTGAACTACTATGTTCTCTAGGGGGTTCAAAAAGATCTATACATAGAAAGTGCGCTGTGAAACTGGAACCTTGTTCACTCTAACATTCATTAGTCAGACAACATCACTGAAACTCGATAGCATGGCAATTCGAAAAACGCGCCGGACGTTGGCTAGAAAAAAGGACGTATTCAGTATATAAGTTCATAGTAGCAGCCTAGGGGTGGATTTTCTTTTTACATGTACTCATCACGGAAAAGAGAAAAAAATTTTGCGAGCATGCATGTCGAATTAGGGAACGGGGCGGAAGGAAGGAAACAGATTCTCTCGGCGAATCGCGAAGAAAAGTACAAATCCGCATTAGTGTATTCAAGTCCGGAAATTCGCTTCAATACCGATTCGCACCAGTATATAGGGCGAAAATAAAGACAGCCGAAAAAATTGGCATTGAGCTATGAAGGCAGGAGTGGTTGCGCAACGTCAGCCACCCAAGACGAAGAAGTTTACTCCCAGGAGAGTGGCGTCGACAAGTCCGTCAACTCACTCTTTATTCGCGGATGGTTCAATATATTAGAGTCGGGACACGTTTTTGTTTTAACCAAACCAAAAAGTGGTCAAGCTGAAAAGAGTGAAGGGTCTCCTCCGGATGGAGCATGTTTGGCTCTGGACCCATGCGCCCTTTCCTGCCAATTCCATTCGCCCCCAAAAACTTAATCAGATTTGCTTTCAAGTGTGCTGCTTTTTCAATTAACTGTTTAACGTTTTATGGCATTTGGCCCGTTATACTGAGAAGTAATTCGGTGTTGCCACAGGAGAGTAGGTTTGATTACCTTACACATGTTTGCAACAAAAGTTTGGTGTACGAAAAAAAGGGGGTCGAAGGTGGGGAGAATCGAAAAATGACAAAACCGGAAACATCAGGTAATGCAACTGCTGTTTGTTTCGAAAACCGAATTCAGACAGTACCGCATTCCAAGAGACGGACACTAGAACTCTGTTAAGCGATTTTCATTGTTTACTGCGAAAAAATGTTTGCGTCCGTTTTTATTTTCTGTCGATTACATTTTGGAATGATGCCAAGTCCTAGAAACACTAGACACGTACACAACAAAAAAAAGAAGAAGAAAAGAAAAAAGAAGTTGAGGACTCGAGTGTTCATTAGCTCCTCGTAGAGAATAAGGAGCAGTAGAAAAAGATGAGAAAAAGGGAGATGCTTGTCCTGAATAAGGACAGATAGAAAAGAATTGAATAGAAACTTGTAAACATGTTTCTATTTAGATTGGTCAAGCTCAATTCTGATTGTAAGTAGTAGCAGTAGTAGTAGTAGATTTATCTAGAAAAACGTGATAATGAATGAGAACAGATTACGGTATTGTAATGTGGATGTGTGGATGTGTCTATGTGTAATCCAATGTGTTTCGTGGTTCATGAGAAGAAAAACTAGAAAGAGAGCAGTGATTAGATGATAAAGTGCAATCTCGTATTGACGGGTACTGAGCAGTTGTTCTCTTCACGTACGCCTCCGACGTCGGGATCCCAGGAAAAGAATCCTGGCGGTAGTGGAATCGCAGACATCACATGTTCCTGTCTCATTTCTCATGTTGCGACGACTTTTCTACTCAATACTCGACCCTCGTCAAAATTCGAAATGAGTGGAAAAAGAAGAAACAAAACGAGAAGAAGAGGAAAAAAAAAGGTTGACGATGCCGTTGGTGGCGGTCCAACCGATTTGAATCAACTTTGCCATTGTCTGCTATTATTGTTCGGCCGCCAGGGGTGTATAGGGAAAGGACGGCTTTCGATGCGTTTCTCCAAAATGAATTTTCATTTTTATCTCTGCGCTTTCATCCTTATACCGCACCATACCGCACTGTTTTCACAATTTCCATTCACCTTCCATGTACACCATCGCGCGAAATTTGCGTTTTTGGCCAGTTCGGCAGCATATTGACAACCGGTTGCCGATCATCATCGAGAGCTTTGCGGCAAAGCATAGTGATGCCAATCTCGTACAGAAACGCAGATGGAAACTGTAAGAGAGGCTGCAGAGGGCAGCAGTATGGGTGGTTGGAAATTGGAGAAGATGAGGAAGCAAGAGGCGGGAGGAGGAAGAAAAATGAGAAGGTGGCAAAAAGAGACAGTAGAAAAAGAACGGCGCGATTCTTTTTACCGCTTCCGATCGTTGTGATCTTTCGGTTCGACGCATGGAAAACATAAAAATGAAAAGCAAAGAAAAAGTGCGACCTCTGCCGCAAAATAATTGAACGAGGAGACTCCCGATGTCGGCAAACTTGGCGCCCCGCCACGGGTGGTCTTGTTCGGAAGGAAGCGCGAGAGAGAAGTTCACTCGAGAACAGTTTCCAAGACAGACAGACATAAAAAATAGACAAGAAGATCAAGTGGGGAGGAGATAGAGTTATAAGAAGTATAGATGATAGAATGACGCACCTGATAGATACGGTAGCATTAACTTTATATAGTGGAAGTTGTAAGACTGAAGGTGTGCCTAGGTAGCCATTAGGAATAGGTTGCCATATCATAACCCATCATTAGTGTAGTCAGTCATCTGGAAATGTTGGTTTGGCTCTGAGCCAAGTGTTTTGGTCGGTTCGAAAGCAGGTGAACAAAAAATTCTGAAACGTTCGAGCAGCTGAATGGGACCACGGGTCGTGGGCTACATGTATGCATGTGAGAAAAAGCAGGAAAAGACGGAAAGTGACATAGAGGGGGAGGGGAATGTTTATAGGCGAATTGCTCTTTTTTCTGTGCGTGTCCCTCTCCCCCAGGGCACTAGTGCGAATGTTGTGTTGTATGTCTATTTTTTCTATCCCTTCTTTTTTCCTTCTTCTTCTTCTTTCCTTCTGTCTCACCCACAAACGCTCCTCACCCCCAGGGCGCTTCAGAAGCCGAGCACTTTGAGGGCGGCTCCAATGCATGTGACCTACGACCAGCTCTTGCCCCCGACTGCTTTTGCGCTCGCTCCAGAGACTAGGCGCTCGGTCTTGCTTTTGCTCGCTGGTCCTCGTCGTAGTAGTCACTTCTGGAACGAAGGGCGATGGCGACCAGTGGCCGGCTCTTTTGGTGCCCTACGTTGCAAAAAGAAAAGAAAGAAGAAGGAAGAAGAAAGATGACGGACCCGCGGCGGCGACGTTGACGAAATCGCGCGGAATGTTGAATGCCCTTGTGCTCAGTTTCTACGTCCACTAGAGACTTTTACTGAATTGCCTATGTACGCTCTCTTTTTGGATATGTGCTTTTTCTAGAAACTCTGTTTCTCCCTCTCTCTCACTTTCTCGAAAAAGTTTTTGGCACACTTGTACGAATACATAAAGTAGTTGCCCGCAGGCTGTATGGAACTGCGTGAACCCGAGCACTGATTTGCATAAGTGCACTAAAAAAAGAAGACTTAATCAGAAAGAATGGTTGGTATGACGCCACCATTTCGAAGTGAAACATAAGTGAAAGCCATGATTTGAACATCACGCGGGGTGGTAGTGCGTACAAAGTTCGGCTAAAAAGAGGGACTAATTGCGAGAACGCCTCGTTTCTTTGGAATGCCTTTAAACACTGTGACGCCCACTTTTTCTTCCGATTTGTAAGAATCGAAAATACGACCATACGACCAGTCAAACTAAAATAAGCGAGAAGTATTTCAGTGGGTTCGAAAACTCAATTTCCTTTTTGCTCAGTTCTTCCGTACCATCAATCTTCAAACGCCAAAGTAGTTGTATCATCATCTAAAAACACGTCTTTTCCAAACCCTGCCCGATTTATGTTAGCCACAGAATAGCTCATAACCAAGAGTGGACATACGAACGGAGTCTCTGCGTCTATGCGATGGCGTCATGGTCTCTCGTCGGAGAGGCGGGACTCAATAGTAAAAATTGACTACGATTGGACAAGAAGTGAAACACAGAGAAAATGGTCATATGATCAATAGTCACCCATTATTTTTACTTTCTTCTGATTTTCATTTAGTTTAAGACCGAACTTTTTTCGTTTACTCGTTTACGACCTTCAACATTTCCCTTCTAATCTACCGTAACTGGAAAAAGTGAAAGACAGTTTCAATCATCAATTTGAAGAAAGAAAGGCAAACCCGAAAAACCTACAGTAAGTTAAAGATAGACCAACGTTCCGACATTTCACTCTCCCGTTATTGATGAGCGTCCGGGGGTTTGTTTGCAGAACGGAACTCGGGCAAAAAGTTCAGACTCAACTGACACTTGGGAATTCAAAAGGGATTTGTCAGAGGAACGTGCTCGTCTTCTTGGGGAACAACTTTTTGATGAATGAGGTTGAGTTCTTCTTCTCCATCTTCTTTTTTCTCCCTTTCTTTTTTTCAAGTGAGCGTCAGTGTTCAGCAATGATGCACTCTTTTAGCTCATCCTGGAGAAAGCAGCAGCCGCGTCAAAAGAGGAAGATGAGGGGACTAGAAGGGCATGTGACAACTCCGTGGGCATGTGATGACTAGTTGAACAACGGAACACGCGCCGCAACATACACTTTGCCAAGCACACAAATACACTCACATAAATACACTTCAATTTTTTTCCTCCTACTCTCAACGTGGGCCACCAGGCGTAGCAACACGTCGGGGGGCTATTTACTGGCAACTTTCCAACAAAAAAAAAGAGAACATAGTAGTAGTTCTTCAGAAGACAACTATAGTGCGTTTTACGTCGCGGTAGTTGCAACACTAGAACAAACGAGTTTTTGCGCAGCCTCTCCCTTTTTCGCACTTTTCCGAATATGTATTATAATGTATAATAAACTCTCGTTCCAACGAACTTTTTTGCGACGCTACGCCATTCACATTCAAACACTCAACAATTTTCGGAGGGGACGGTGGGAGGGGAAGAAAAAGAAAAAAGAGAATAAGAACAGAAAAAAAAAACGATGTGTGGGGTGAGGAGGGTAAATCGCCGAACGGCGAACTTTTTCAGTGTTTACATTTTCGGAGTGAAAAAAAGAAAACGAAAATTGCCAAAACGTGAATTCGTCATGTGACAATACATCTATAATACAGAAACCTCCTGGTGTTGATCGCCTATCGTTGTAGACCAAATTAAATTCTTCTTTTTCTGTCTGATGATGGTCACGTTCCGAACACTCACAAAAAGTGATATCACGAGAGTGAGTAAATTGGAAAAAAAAGTAAAAAGAGGGAGCACTCTCCGAAGACCGTTCTGGATGAAAAGAAGAAAAAGAAAGTTTTGGAGCACCCTAACCTTTTCAGAGAAGATACGACGGACCCTGACGCAATAAGAAAAGAAGGGCTCACGAACGATGCAAATGAGATTAGTTTTTCTAATCTAAGCCTTACACACATCTACAAATGCAAACTTTATTCCGGAAATGGAAGAGGAAAAGAAAAAGCAAAAAAAGATGTAAAAGGGAAAAAGAAGAAAAGAACGTCTAAAAGTAGAATGCCCTATCCTAAGTAGTCGTATAGCGCCGAGTTGTGTTTTTCTTCAAGTGTGTTTCGGGATGTTTTGAAGAGCTTGAGCAGGGACTACGTTGCTAGAACACATCTATACAAAAATATTTTCTTATCATCTCTATTCTACTACATAATCCGTTAATCTGTTCTTTCGCAAGAATATCAGAAAACCTAATCTCTAATTCTAAAGATGTCCCCTTTTTTGTCTGGTAGTCGAGCGGAAGAAAAATATGGGGGAAAATAACTACTGTTTCATTTTCAACAATGCGGTTTAGAATTTCAAATCAGTTTTTGGACTGGTGTCCGTCATATGTCCGTATACTACTGAAAAGAAAAAAGGAAAGAAGAAAAATAAGGATCCAAGGTCTACACGCGCCTATAACAAATTCAGGGACTCAGAAAAGCGGAATGTTTCCAAAAAGTTTCAGAAAAAGGGGACGTAAAAACCGAAGAGTGACACGTTTCCGGCACCCGAATATTTTCGACTGCCCTTCAGAGCTCTTTTCATCGTGTGTGTGCTGAATGGCGAGTTCCTAGATGGCGTGGCTCGTTCCTAGGCATTGTTATAGAAGTGGACAAGAGTTTTGAAGAAAACGAGAAAAGAGATCAAGAATTAAGACCAAAAAGAACACGAAACTAATAAAACAAGACGAGATGAAAAAAGTGAAGGAGGGCTTAACGTGATGAGCTGTACTAAACAGAACGAATGCTGGATAATGTGAATGTTTACGGACGCTTCAGTCAACACCAGTCAAATATCATATGTTTCGAATTTCAAGGATCACGTGATTAGAAAAACATTGGAAAGAGAGGTGCCGTTGGCTCAAGCGCCCAATTCATTTCCGAGAAAAATAAACAAACAAATAGGGGTTCACAGCATGAGCAAAGAAAAGATAGTGCGTTCTAGTATATACGAAAAGGGCAAAAGTATCGCATTTCTAAAAATAACTAAAAAGCTTCGAAAATTCAAAATTCAGCCAACTAAGACGATGAGAGAAGGGAGCTTACGTTTTAGTTAGAATGTTACAAAGTGTTCAGTCTTCATCTTTTTCTTAGTATAAAATATATATGACTTCTAGATTGTACTACTTTATATAGAGCAATGAAAAATGATGTACTATTCTTGAAACGTCTCAAGAAATGCCTCTCTCATAAGTGTCGGCACACGGACTCGCTTAATTGGCTTTTTTGTTATGCTATGTTGGTTTGTTATTCGTCAGAGATACATGTAGTAGTTCGAATTACAACTTGATAGCGCCCAGACATTCGAGTTCATATGACTGGTTGTCTCAAGACCTGAAAAGGGGCGTCCAAAAAAAGGAAAACTTAAAAAACAACATAGACGACTGCACGTGAGAGCAAAAGGGACTACACAACATAACAGAACACAAGAACATCACAAACAACAAGAATGTAAGAAAACTGCTTCATAGTTGATTCTTTCGGATGTTCAATAGTTTTGAAGTTTGATGTTCTCACTTCTTATTTATCAATTTTCATAGATTAACTATTTCTCTTATCTGAAATTCAAATAAACAAAATAAACGTACTTCCTTAGCTCAACACATCCTTGACACGCAGGAACTGACTGCGTTTTTTCCGTTCCGTTTCCCCATTCCTCGCAATTCATTTCATCTACCGTCGGTGTAGGGTAGCACTGTAGCAAGTTCATTGCCACAGTTCTGAAAATAAGAAAAGTAATTATTTGAATGTCTTGAGATGAAGAAAAAAAGGTTGTATTGTTCGTCAAGCAAAAATTGAAACAGACAGGTGCTATGACTAGCGGGAAGTAAGACGACATTTGTTTTCACTCAGTCAGTTCATCTGCAAAGTTACAGTCCTTTTTCATTCATCATCTCCATTTATTTCACCTTCACGCGCTGCGGCATCTGTGAATATCGGAAGCGTCAATTTAGGCTTTAAAGCATTCATACACACCGGTTCTTCACTATTCTATAATCAAATTTTCTCCTCGTTGTTCATAGGTTTTCTCGACTTGATGGCTTTACGTATTTGTGTCATGTAGGTTCAAAACGTATACATGTGTATGTTTGGGTATGTATTTGATTCGTTCTTCCTCTTTTTCAAGCTTTTTCAAGCAATTCTCCTAGAGTTGCTCTCTTTTCCTTTTTTCCTTCTCTTTTTGCTATGTTTGTATGTATTAGGACACGCCCACTCCGCGAGCAACGGACCTTTACGATTGGCAAAGTGTACGACGAACACAGAATAAGAAACAACGAGTGAATATTCAGAAGAAGGAAAAAGCGCGTGCTCCTGCTCGAGGAGCAGAAGTATGAGCAACGTAACGTCTAAAAGAATCGCAAAAACATTCGTCGCTCAACCAAGTTTCGAGGGGCTTTTTCAGGACGACTCATGCAAAAAAGAATACGTGGCCCGAACTTCGAGAATATGAGACAAGGGCTAGGCAACTAACACACTTCTGACTATACAAGGGACTGTAGTAAACAATGATCAGTGAAAAGGAAACCCAATCACAAAGGGCATCTGGCAGTTGAAAATGCTGAAATAAACAGAAAAAATTTGTGGTTGTGAAAATGTGAAATGATTGAAAACAACTGCCAAATGTCCTTTTTGTGAGGTGCTGGTCAATACTTATACGAACTTGCAGATAGAAGGATAATAAGAAGAAGAAAAAATTAAAGATACCTTTTACACAAATCGACCAACGACTGTTCGATATTGGGCTCTTTTGGTTGACCTTTGCCCATAATCAACGGTAGTCTGGAAAAGTACAATTAGGACTACGGTCATTAAGAGCCCGGAAAAGTAGACAAACGGAACTTAGGTTAAGAAGAAACTCTATTTTGGACACTCTCGGGTTACGGTAGTTCGTGATATTTTGCTTTTTTTTTCTTAGGTGTTCACATTATGTTATTAGAAAAACACTTGGAAACGAACATGTGTTTATTTTCAAATTATCACGTTTTCTCACGCTCTCAATTAATTATAGAAACATGTCCGCCTCCCGCAAAACGGATATTAACATATATACTTGCAGCTGATCCGAGGATTAGGATTATTTATGTTTCAGGAGAGATTGACATTCTCTGATTCTCTAATCCTTTTTCTACACTGAGGTCCTCTAATCCCTGATCCGAAAGAAAAAAAAACAGCTGACGAGTTCAAAATTTGATATCTGGGAAGCTAAAAAAATTATAAGCTAAACTGATTTCTGTTTTTTGATATGAATGAAACTAAAATGAGATTTTCATTTTGTGGGTTACTGTAGATGTGAAAAGTTCAATAGTTCAAGGCAAAGAGTGCAACATATATGAACTTCCGGATACTTTTTCCTATTCCCTTTTCCGGCCTGCTTCCGCGTCCCATCATCCGAATGTTTTAATACGTTTACTCTCTTATTTCCATATGTTTCTACATCCAGAGTTGTTGCGCAACCTAATAGCCGAGTGCCACTAGCAGTAGTAGCCATCCCGTCTACTGCACACTATTTTTGCTCAGTCGCTTCCCGTTTTCTTCTTCTTCGTTTTCTTCTTCTTCTTTTCCCCCATTTCCACAAATTCCACGATGGCGCAACGCAATGTTGTTGCGGCACCATTCGAAATGAGAAGAACGTGTGGGGTGCCAAAGCAAAAATGCAACACATACACATAGAGCATGAGAGAAAACCGAAGAAAAGAGGAAGGGCAAGCGACCGCATGAGAGAAAATGAGAAAACGCAACGAAGAAAAGTGTGCTCTTTTGCTCACGCGCCTCTCCGGGCGGCAGTCGTACGCTGCCATTGCTATTCGTACTATTCCGACAGCGCCGGGGCGAATGCAAGTTTGCATGCATTAAATAAATGGGTGGTATGGAGACCTGGGCACAGAACATGCCATGGTTGGAAGTTTCAAAAGAATAAACATGAAAAAGGTGGAAAACGAAGGGAAAGTTTGAGTACTCAAAGGGCAGGCGAACTTAACTGAGCATAGTCCTTTTTTTCAGAGAGAAAGAGCAAAAAAAGAAACGCTATCAGAAAAACTGACGTGTTCTAGAAAGTTCCGGAACACGAATGAAAACGTTTGACTATCATATTTGATGGGAAGACTATGTCATTAACTTTTGAACAGAACATATAATCGTCACAACGGCGCCTGATTGTAAGTGCACTGAAAGTACTGTGTTGAAACGATAAAATTTGGACAGTCAAGTCACATTAGTTCGATCGAAACGTGAAAACGATTTGATTGTCGTAAGAAAAATCAAGCATTAAAAATGTTCGGAGCAAAGTGCACTTCAACTTTTTTCTTTTTGATAGGAATTCAGGAAAAGAGATGAGTAGAGAGTACAAGCACATCGTGAAAAAAACAAATCCCGTGTTTGTAAATAAAGAAGGAAGTATTTAATAGTATTGACAGTATCAAAAACTATTCTTAGATTTGGACGGAAAAAAGAGGTCGAAAAATAGAAAAAAAGTACCTTACGTTCCCTTGCGCAAATTTTTATGTTCTCGAGTTGTCCGAACGATTTTGTGGACCTTGTTTGCTCAGCTAGGTTAGTTTGTAAACAGTAACGGAAAAAAAACGCATCTTACTGGGAGAAACGAACATGTGAAAAGGTCGAATACGGAATCCAAGAAATATTTTGAAAATAAAACTATCAAGAGACAAAGTTGATAATTATTTTCGAAAAGGGTGAAAAAAGTACAAAAAATCGGAATGCACGTGACGTTTTTAAGGCGAAGATGAAAATTTCGAAAGTTGTAAAAAAATTCACACGAAAATCGAAAAAACGTAACATGAAGAGCATGGCACGACGAGCCCGGTGGCAGTTAACGATCGGTACGGGAGAATGATAATGTTTCCGCGGCGCACTTACAACTGAACTCTTATGATTCCAGCGAGCGAAACGAGTCTGTGTGCATCAAAATACTGATAAAAGCCTGTTCTTCATATACATTAAACCATCCTTTTCATAAACTTAATATTTGCTTTGCCAACCAACTTATCATTCTAACACTAGTTGTTAAACAATAGAAATGAAATTTTTTCTCACGAATTAGGAGAAATCAAATATTAGAAACAGAACGGAGAGCAAGGTATCACTAGAAGAAAAAGTAGAAACACGGATGGTGGAAGGAATAAAGAAATAGTAAAACGAAAGATGCAAATATTTCAAATTCGGAAAAATTGAATGCGGAGGGGAATCATGTGAGAATGAAAAAAGGGCGAGTGCGAAGAAAAACTAGATCATGTTCGGCATAAATGATATCTCCAACTTTACCGGTTTCTTAATCATCAAATTCATAATTAACTTTTGAACTGGAAACCTAAACCTCCCGATGTTCGAACTACAAGTTTTTTGAGATTTGAAAAAAATTACTGTAACTATAATTGAGAACGTTCATTCAATGTTCATAATTCGATGACTCTTTATGAATACCGTACTTACCAAAATAATTGCAGATTTGTCAGATCTGGGAATGGAAGAATGCCCGGCGGACACCAGCGTGGAATAGACGACTAACTGCAGAAAGCGCACGAACGCGGTACTTCGATAGAAGCGGAGAGAGGCGCCCGACGACGAGACGCACTCCCCTGCAGAGATATATTGCTTTTGCCAAATATACAATGAACTGAAGAGACGGAGAGACCTCCCAGCGCCCGAAGCCAATGCTGAATTCAAGGAGAATTTGAGAAACGGCCGCGAGGTTGGGCAACTCTCCCCGTTTGTTTATACTATTTTTCGCCACCCATGCCTGCGCCTCTGTCAAAAATAAAAAAGAAAGAACATATAGAACGGACCGCGGCGGGCAATGTTTGAAACATCACGCTAGATCAGGAGGCGATAGAGACAAAAACGACAGTCGCATCTTTTGCCGCCGCTCCCTCTTCGATTCTTTTTCTTCTTTTTTCTCCTCAACCAGCCCCGATCAACGACAATCGGCACGATGTTGCGTTTCGGCGGCTATTCCTTTTCTCGTCACTGAGAAAAAAGAAACATACAAACACACATTCAAAAAAAGTGCGTACATAAAAAAGACGTCGGACAAAAAAATTACGAGTTTCCGATGGATATCTTGTCGAGAAGCTGTCCTTTCATTGTCTCTAGGGAGCTTCATCTAGATTTGAGGACTACTTTGGAAGAAATAAAGACAAGTTTGCCATTACCTGTTTTTAGGTTCTATCTACCGTAACCCGCGAACGTCTTTTCAAGGACACATCGGTTTACGTTGGCCTTTGCTGGGTTAGGTCATGGGATGCGTATGGGTAGCTCCCACTTCCTAGATTTCCTTCATCCGAATTTTTCATTACACATTCTCATTCTGTTTCATTTTGCCTTCATGATTTTGTTCTTGTGACGCACTTTTCACAATGAGACTTCTTTCTCTCTGGATCTTCTTCCTTCCCTCCCAGAACATTTGTCAGTGGTGCGGGGACGTGTGAAGGAAGGATAGAAAATAATGATGATGATGAGAAGAAGAAAGAATGGAGCAGAAGAAGAAAATGAAGAAAAGTATTGAAAGTGTGCATGTGCTTTTAAGAGGTTCCAGAGCCATTTGGTGATGAGAAGAAAGAAACGGAGATGGGGGGACAAGAAACAGGACCATTTATTTTTGTCTGTCTCTCACTTGTTTTCTGTTGTGTTGTCCAACCATGTGATGATGAACATTTGCACTAGTTCCTTCAATTTCCTATACTTCGAAATGGCGCGCAACGCGAGGGACCGATAAGAAAAACGAAGACGCCATTTTAGTTCGATTCACCCGATTCAACGACAAAATGCACTTATCAGTGCGGGAAAACGTAACACTCGCCAAAATTCAAATTAAGAACTGATAAGCAGTTGGCTCGGCAAGAAAATTCACGACAGTCCTTCAACGCCCACTCATTTCTCTCGGTCTCACGCACTTTACATATGTGAAACTGTTTGGAACTGTAGAATATTTGAAAAAGGAGTGATTGTGTTGGAAAAGAGAATTGCATATAATAATATTAATTGAGACTCGCTTCTTTTTACGTTTCGGCACAGCTTGCATGATGATAGTCGTCGTAGCCTGAACGAGAAGTCGAACCGAAAGCGCAGGCCTGATAAGGCGGGAGACTTGGGGGAATCGTAGAACAAAATCAAACCGGAGGAAGGAAAAGCGGGGGGAAAAATTGTGGGAAGCAGCAAAAATGAAGATTGAAAAAACAGCCAAAGGACGTCGAGAAAACTGAACGACCAGTCACCGAATGGAATGCATCGGATGCTCCGATATATGATGGAGAGATAGATGTTCTCGCCAATCCCACACACTTGTACTTCTCTGAAAAGATGAAGAACAGTTGTCCATCTTCCCCGCAAGCCGTTCATCATGAGACTCTTTCAAGATCCTGGAGATTGTGCAATCGACGCCCGTCGCAACACCGATTCATTTTGCAATCCCTCACTGCATTTTAATCCATTACACTCAGTTTCAATGTCTGTCTGTGTTCAATTAGAGAGGTGGGCACAAAAAGCGACTTCTCGGCAATGCGTTTTCTTCACTTGAAACACGCGCCCCTACGCGGTCAGCTGTTTCAATGCTGATTGTGAATTAGAATGAATTTGAATTGTGTCATTTGAAAAAGTCGGGGGACCGACCGGAGGGCGCATGAAAGATGAAAGAATCAGTGAAGAAAGAACAAGTTGTAACTAAGCTGTTTTACCCCTCCTTTCTATTTCAGGCCAAAACATCAGATGTCCTAAAATACATAGTTATGTGTAGACGTAGCGTTCAGCAAAACCGGAAAAACTAGACACTCTGCTTTGCAACATTTACGGTATTCATATTCGCATTCAAATTTTCGACACCGTCGGCCGCCCGTCTTTCTCGGCACGTCGCCAAGTACACACAAGGGATTTTCTTCGGGTTTTCTTCGTTTTTCTGCTTTTCGTGGTTGGTGTCCGATTGTCATAAAGAAAAACGAGAAGAACAACTCGATGTCACCCTCATAAGCTGCACCCTGGAGAAACGGAGGAGCGTATAGACTCTGGGCGGTGGCTCACCATGTGTACGTTTCAAACATCCATCATTTTATGACTCAAAACTCTAACATTCATTCCGTTTCGTTAGACCGAGAAGCGACGGCGGAAAAGAAAAACTATGAGGATGAGAGGGACGCGCAGAGCCGGTCGCCATAAAACAGAAACACATAAACAAACATAAATAACGAAGAATCGAAAAACGTATTCGAAATATTTGAACAGAAATAACGCCTAAACAGTATGGCATGCGGGATGATTCTCCCACCTAAACAATTGTACACAAAACAGCTTAGAGTCATAGAAACTGGCATTGATAGGGAAATCTTCAGGGATACTGAAATAGGAGAAAAATAATCAAAAAATAAGGTTTAAAATCAATATATAATTATCTAAATGAATAATAAAAGTAATTTTTCTTACATTACTAGTCAAACCAAAGTATATATTAACATTTAGAAACAATGTTGTCTAACGCTAGATGCCAAACTTTTGATCAACTTCTCTTAAAATTATTGTAATGTTTTTACACAGTGATGATGAATCCAAAACCCAATAAAAGTGCTCTTCCAACAACCACGATGACCCGTTATCTGATGGAGCCTGTTAAGTACGGACTCGTCTCTTCCATAGTGTAACTCTTCTTCAGCAAAAATCTGAAAGGGCATAATAAGTTCAAGTGTAACGCAACTCTCTTCTCCCAAACAAGCGGCTCCTACGCATTTGCACTTAGTTCCTTTTCTGTGTACCTTGGATATGGCACTCTTGTCTCTGGACCAAACCTTCAATTTTCTTTTCTATCCTTTTTTTCTTCTCTTTTTCAATTGACCTCTGTCACAATGTGGCGATATGTGGAAAGGTTGGAAAGAAGAAACGTTCTCAAGGTAGTTCAAATCGAATCAAACGCAACAAAAAGAATTACGTTTGTCACATCGCCCCGTCAATTTAACTGCTAGTGTCTCCGAAAAATGCGAAAACCCTTCACGAGTTCACTCCTGTATGCGTGTGCGTCCTTCAAAAACCGATCCCTTCCTGTTGGTATTCGGAACAACGACATCAAAAACAGTCATCTTCCTCTTAGCGCCTATTGCGCATTTTCATCATTGAAATAATTGAATCGGGACGTTGAGTGGATCCACGCGAGGGGGCACTGGCGCTCTGAACTTTTGTTCAATAATTCAAAAGTACCGGAAGGCAATTTTCCATGATTCGGTCTTTGGATTCTGATTCCATCCTAACTCGGAACAGACAAGCGTGCAAAGGCATAATAGAAAAATCGGAAGAACCTGAGATCCAGTTGATCTGTTGCAAAAAGCTTCTACGTTGCGAAATTATTGTATGCCCTCCTTCGTTTCAATCCCCTCTACCGCATTTCCATTTTTCTCATCATATCCATTCGACGAGATCTGGTTCTCGTGCGCACAGGGAGGCCAATCGCACGCAAAAAGTGAAAGGTGAACATTTGAATGTCTATATCACATATGATTTGCCAATATTTCGAATGAAAGGAAACTAAGAGAAGCGACGCACTTTGAAACAAGGTTTATCAGTCATCAACCGAAAGTGTCATTATAATAGAAAGAGAAAGATCAAAATGCATTTCAATTTCCACAGACAGATGAGAAAATACATTCCACGAGGGCTGACGTTGCTTTGTTGAACAATCTACGGCATCGAAGACTGTTCCTGAAGAAGAAATCGCAGATTTCACGGATAAGGGATAGTTTTAAAATTGAAATTCATTCTGATTTCTGAAAACGAATCTTGTGTTTAAAAATAACTCTTTAAAAAGTGAAACAGAAAACAAAAAAAAGTATTTTATTTTTATGAAGTACACCACAGTGATCATTCAGTAACTATGTTAACGATGTTGATTCGTTCAGATAAAAAACCCCAGGCCTATAATGACACTCTCATAGGAAACGCCCAGTCTACACATACACGTGACAATTTTCAGCCAACAATTCGAATGTCAATAAGATCAACGTGTCAACAAAGTCAAAACTGACGTCATATCATCAAAATGAAGATGGTCTTTAAAAACGAGGGACCTTTAGAAACCTGTCTAATTTTTTCAAACTTTTACTTGTGGGCAATGAGAAATATATTTTTTGTAGAACAGTATGTTCTTTTAGATTTCTCAAAATAATTCCAAATGTTTTATTACAATGCGTTGAACATCGTTCGAAATTCAAATTGAAAAGCATTATCCGCATTTTTTATGTTCAACGAATATGAATTACACTAGCACTTACGTTATAATATGTTTGAGCAATGGACATGTCAACTAATGAACTTTTAATTGAAAGTCTATCAATCAAACTATGTTTTCTATATATCTTGATTAATTTCCTTAAATGTCAACAACCCGGAACTGAAAAGAAGTTATTTGAAAGAATCGCAAAGTTTAAAATAATATAAAGCGTGTTAAACCTTCCAATAACCTGAGTTTTTGCTCACCATAAGAAAATTATTATAAATTTCAAACGTAGTTAAAATATGTCTCGGAAAAAAGTACCTAACTAACTATCATCATTGCATCAAACCAATTTACTTTTTATTAAATTCAACAATGAAAAACGTTCTGTTAAAATTCAAATTGTATGTTTCATTCATGCATTAACGGTTTTTTCAAAACCTTTGCTGATTTTTGAGAAACGCAGATACCGTAAAAACTGTATTAGAGCGACAACTCTAATAGATACTCAGGATTCATGAATATGAGTATCCCAGTGGATTGTCTTGATTCTGATTAGAAGCACTGTGAATAGTAACCTCTAGATAAACAAATAGATTTTCAAAAAGTTTTTCTCGTTTAACTTTAATGAGTTTCTGAAACCACAAAATTTTTCTGAGAGGCGGTTGAAAAATAGAGCGACATGTCACTCCAATACAGTTTTCACGGTAATCATTTACTTCTAAAAAAGGTTTTTTATAAATCATTAATTGTTCAATTACAGCTTAATAGTTCACTATAAAGCGAGTGGGTACTACTTTGTTTAAAATTGCGACTTTTCTAAGGGATTTTTTTGAAAAGTACAGTGTTTTAATGTTCACAAAACTCATGGTATTTATGTTACCAAAATAAGACTTATTCACCCAGCTCGACAATACAGAAATAGTTCTTTAAGTTGTTTGACAGAATTCGCTATACTTGTTTCATAAAAGTTGTTACGTTTCCTCTCTAATATTTTAGGTTGGTCGATTTCCGGGAGTCCAAAAATAGTTGTTAGAAGAATTTTCCAGTCTATTAATTTTTTGTTCATTTTTTCTTTCTTTCCTTCTCAGATGACGACACTCTAGCTTAAAATGTAGTTCCTGGAAAAAACTACGTTTTTTTCTCTAATTATGTTAATGACTTTTGGTGACATCAGAACTACTAATGAACTCTTCCGCTTTTCAGTGTCAGTTCTCGTTTGAGCTCATCTTTCTCTCTTACTTCAGCTGAAGTAATTATTCAAGAAATTAATGACCACTCGAACCATGAAGCATCTGTTGTTTAATCTTCTCCCACTAAATAACTACCGACTGAATGCGTTCTGTTTTTAATTGTTCTTTCAACGACTATCCTTTCGCTGATTCTTTGGAATGTGTTTTTTTGGATTGAACATTAAATGCACCTCCCAGTTTCCCGTTTCTGTCAATTTTCTACCGGTGCGGCCAATGGTTAGTCTGTGTATTTAACGTATGTACTTTTGTTGAAGGCGATCAGTGTTCTCCCAATTCATTTGAATGGGGAGAAAATTGTTCTGTCTAGCGGAAAACGCAAAAATCATTGAATTTTCTAACTGATTGACTCCTGAAACCACACGTTAGACTCGAATCAGTTCAAAAACAGCTATTATTCGAGCGAAAGGAAAATTAGATGTTCTTTAGAATTGAGGCAGAGAGTTAACTACCGTAAGATTTTGAAATAAACAAGAAACTTTCACCATACAGTCATTTTTCAAAAGAATCTACATAGTATCAAATTTGCTGACTGACCTGAAATTAGTAATTCTTTTTTTCCTATTTTTTTCAAAATACTTGACTGGGTTTTTGTACCAGCATGTCAGCTAGGTCTCCCGAAGACAGGGCATTTTGTTGTTTGTATAATCATAAACTGAAAACATTAATTAATACAAGCAAAACTCGAGTTCTCCAAATCTGATATTGACTGAAAATATATTTCTTAGTTGAGACGAAATAGTATTATTCCAATAATATTCTCTCTGCCCTCAACATTTTGCCTCAAGCAATCCTTCACAATCAAAGCAATAATCGTTTTCACCAGTTTGAAAACTCAATGGAAACGTCGTGCCATCTGGATGGCATCCTTCCGCATCTCTATTTCCCATTCAAAAGAACATTCACTTTAGTTTTTTTAAGAGTCTATTGTACGCCGTCCGAACTTCGGTCCCCATCCATTAGTGCCAAGTGTAAGAGCAGTAAAAAGGTCCTGCCCCCAGAAAAAAGGACAATAAACGATAGTGAGGAACCCCCTCCAACGCACCAGGAGAGCTCATTCTTCTTTTGTTTCTGTGTTGTAGGAAAACAAATGTTCATGTACCGACCGACAAAGAAGAGAAGACTCAAAATAGAAAACATTTGAAAAAGCTTCAAAAAAACTGTTGGTAGCATTTTTTGTTCCTTTTTCGATGCTTCCACTTTGAGCTCTTTAGTCTGTGGCTCTTCTAAAACAACTCAACCCTCGTCACTTCTATTTCTTTTTTTCACTGAGCACTCATGGTTGGTATTTATGTGGTATTCGGAAGTGGCTTGATCCCACATCATTCTTCCTAATACCCTCCACTTGTCGGAAGACATAAAACTATAAGTCTTGTTTTACCTCGTTTCCGATACACTTTGACATATCGCCCACGAATTGTGTAGTCTCCGAGTAATAGGGGTCCTATTTAACCTAAGGATGGAGCACGAATTTGACAAGATTGTTCTGACAAGCAGTAAACTTTTCTCATCAAACGGCGTGTGTTTTCGATTTCTTCCTCCGCCTCTTCCTCCGTTTTCGTCCCGTTTTAGTAAACATCCTACAAGTATTCCCAATATAAAAACGATGACTTCACGTCGCCATTTCCACTTCAATCTCAATATTTACTACTCTGGAAAACTTCTTCAATCTTTTTGTTTTCCAAGTTTTGATGACGTTGTTAGAATGCTTTTCCAAAATGAAAAGTTCAAGTATTTTTCGGTTTTGCTCAGGCATAAAAGAGGTCGGGTAGAAGAGGTTGGAGATGACGTCGGTAACCAGAATCCTCCCACTTTTGGCATCCCAATGGTCTTTGGAGCTTGCTAGGTTTTTCGTTACGCATTCCAAAAGTTTTTACCCGAGGAAATTGATTTCCGGAACAATATTCGTTTTGTGACGACAACTACGAACGTTGAGTTTCAGATTGTACACGTCATTTGAGAAGAGACAGGTTTAGCCAAAATGTGATCCCCTCCAAAGCGGATATTCTATTGAACTATAGCTATAGCTTCTGACAAAAATTAGAATGTACAAATAGGTAGGTAAAATAGTTGATAAGTCTTCAGTGAGTTTACACTGTTTTCTGATATTTCTCGATTTTGAGGGTTATGGCAATTAGTTGACAATACCTCAACTATATTTTCCTATCACAAATAAATGACATTTGAGACGATTATAAATTCCAAAATGTTTGCCTTTTTCGGTGAGGAACGCATGACAATTTCTCTCATCAATACTTGACTAATCGCGTGCTCCGTTTCAAATTTTTCCGAACTGAAAACGCCTGATAACGTGCGTTTCGTTTTGCGGCGGTTGAAGATGAAAAGAAATAAGAAGAAGAGCAGTTTTCCGAAAAACTCGTATCAGATTACGACCGAAACCTGAACAGATGCTAAGTAAATGCCTCTCGTCTTATTCTCAGTGCCTGATTTCTGTTCATAAAGTAGTCTCCAGTCTTCTTCTCCTTCTTCTCAGTCTAAGAGGGTAGATCCTCATTTGACGACAGGCGGACGCGACGCAATACGTGTGTGCCCCATAACCCTCACCTTCTTGTCATTTTCCCATATAAATGAATGAGGTACCCGTCGCGAAATGACCGTAATTTCCTAATTAAACAGTTCCTGCCCTCTCTATTTTCTTTTCCTAACTACCTTCCCTCTTTCAAATGTCTTCCACACAATTTTCTCTATCTCTTCACCATTAACTCTCTCCTCGCCTTGTTTTCTGAAGTCTAGTCTGCGCTTCGTTTCCGGTGTGCCGTTTGGCGCCGTAGTCGTTCGAATCCTATTCTGAGACCATCACAACTTATCATTAGCTAGATCAACTTTTGTTTCCCTTCTGTCGTTCACAAAGGAATTAGATCTCAAATTGATTTTCTCATCATAGTTCATCAATTTCAGCTTGTCGTATGTTTCAGTGAACCACCGCGACTGCAAATTTGGGAATACTATACGAATCTCTAGAGAATGATTGCCACGTCCATCTTCGTTTTGATGATGATGCACATCGGTACGGCTTCCGGTGAGTCCTTTTAAGCTTTTATATATACCGGAATCAGTTTGTTACCATGAACATTAAAAGTGATCAACATTTCGTAAAATGTTTTTTTCGGAGAAAAAACGTCAAAAAAGGTTTTAAGAAAACTATGAAACAAAGAAAGACAATCTGTTCCGAGTAGTCCATAAATTACTATTGCAGTCCAATCGTGCCTCTTCCTTCCAAACGTTGTATTGCACGGTGGTACGGTCGACGAGTTCCAAACTGTGGATATCACCCAGTGCTGCGTGCAATGCTCGAACAGTGCTTGTTGTATTGCCTACACCTATGATACCACCAAAAAACGGTTTGAGAGTCTTCATATCATATATATCAAATACAATTTTTTACAGGTGTTACCTCAAGAACGCAATCGGGCACTCCACTGAAGACTTCACCATGACCAGTGGTCTCAAGCCAAACTCCCGTTACGGTAAGATCATATAGTTTTGAACAACAAGATATTAATTGTACTAGGTGAAGGTGTCACACTGAAGAATGTCAAAATTCTTGGAGACCAGACCAACCGCCTCACCTTGAGATCCGAAGAAGAGTGCCGACAATACTGCTCCGGTAAGTCTACTGAAAAATACTTAAAAGTGTCGAAACTCCTTGAAATAGTTTTGAAAGTTTGATGTGTTGTTCAAAGATTCAAACCACAAATCATTCCTAATCGAAACTACAGTAACCCTCTACAACCGTTGATTTTTCCAATCTCTGGAAAGACATTCTCATCCCTGAGTAGTTGTGTTCAGAAAACCATCTTAAAAGTGTAGTTTTCAAAACTCAATTTTGGTTTAATAGTTTCTTTTTTATTTCATTGTGACACCCATTTGGAAAAAGATGAGAGAAAGGTTTGTAATTGTTGGATGGTCGCGCAAACGACGTCTAAAAAGCGATTCGCACACGCGAAAGTAAACTTCCGACGATCGGCGTTTCAGAAAACCTGTCTCGCCATTCTTTTCGTTTTTAAAACGAAGGAAGACTTCTATTCTAATTGGCGCCTTTTGGTTGGTTCCCTCTTCTTCTTCTTTTTCATAAGTCCTGTGTTTGAATTAATCAAATTAACATAGTGGTTGTTGGTGGCAAGGAAAGAATGGAAGTTAAAAAAAAACAGTCAAACAGAGATGATGATTTTTTGAAACTCGACAAGAATTGATAGTTCGATTTGTTAACAACTTTCACCTGATATGATAGATCAATGATATTTGCGTGCAAAGCTTAGCGGAAGTTGCGCACATGAGTGTATATGATAAGAAAGACAATACAATATAAAAACAGAAGACCGTATAGTCAAATGACGGCATAAAAGTGTTCGAACCAATTTATTTCAGCCTACCAAGTCTTCTCCTATGGACCAGTAACCGGTGACCATCTCTCCAAGACCGGCGAGTGTATTTGTACAATGAGGATCAAGAGCTTGGGATACGAGTACGGGTGCACATCTGAAATCAACCCATCTCAAGGCTAAATGAATCGGACTCCACATGATTGACCCCTACCCCCCGTTGACAGAAATTCACAACCCAAGTTCATTTATGCTTTAATATTATGTTGTAGATCACAAGTACATAAGACTCGAGCTGTAATTCGTCAGCTCTATCTAAATCATCGCTTCAAGTTTCAGCAAAACATTTGCACCCCAGTTCAAACTTTGTCATCTAATTACCGTATGCTTGCTACACACCATTTTTTAAAATACTTTATACTTTTTGGCTCGTCAAAACAATTTTTGGAAAACTACCCGCTCTATTCTATTCTCGCTTTTTTGTAATTCTCCGCTTGTTGTAAGAATGAAATTAATTTCTTTTCACGATCTCTGTTGCTTTTTTCTACTGTATCTTGCATCTTTCTATGAACACTGATAAGATTTGTTTACAATAAATAACGCAAGCAAAGGAAGATAATTGTTAAATCGTTTGTTTTGCATTTTTGTGTGGTGGTTAGAATTAAGTGGAAAATTCTGTAGTTAAACATTTCTTTATGAATAAGTACAGTAGTATTTTTTGTTTTCGTTCTCTTCCAGTGCGTCGAATTTCAAGTGTTGATCTACTGTCATTGAGTATTTTGATATCAGGAGTGATATCAAGCAAGCTGCCAAGATTCGAGTGTTTTTATAGAGGAAGACGAGTGTTTTTAGCTGTCTGTCCATTACGGTATCTCAAAAAATGATATAAAGTCTTGGAATCAAATACAGATTCTCATTATTTCGCAATATCGCAATATTTCAATTTCCATTTCCGCTGATCATCTTCAGTGTTCCCTGTCGCTGACATCTACGGTCAAAACAGATATTTCTTTGACAAGAGACTGTGATGATATGTGAGTCATTATAAAATGAGAGTGATTCGATTGATAACGAATGATATGAGAAACTGACGTGAGTACTGAATCTCGGTATCTCCACTTTACATAGTATTTAGTGAGGAGTGACAACCGTCGTTAGTATAAAAAGGATCTGCAGAAGTCAGAGAAATCAGATCAGCATGCGCTATCCAAAGCCGAGGAAAGGAAACACCTGAAACAGAAGTTCCAAAGCAGAGGCCAAACATGTCTCCGTTTCATTCTTTCGTTTTTTTCATATCGTTATAACATTTTACCCAAAAAAAAAAACGATCTGAAATTAACGGAAGAAACAAATAACACCAATTAACCGATGAACTAATCTTTCAACTTTCTCAATTAACTACGTCACTGTCCAGTTTCAGGATTCTCTCATATTTTAGATATTTGGCCTTAACGCGCCCGTATTGATGTCAGAAACTGGCAAGTTCTGGCACAAAGAAGTGGAATCATTAAAGATATAGATGAGAAGCAATAAATCCTTGTCGTTTCGGTGACGCAGTTGGGCCGAAGATTTTTGGAACAATGGCTTTTGATGTTAAGACCATCATACATTGGCCATAGTGTTTTAGTACCTTTTCTAGTTTCCATTTCGTACTCACGTGATATTCACATTTTGGAACCGATCAAAAAGTGTATATACATAATTCACAAAGATACGATAGGAAGAAATTAAATTAGTTAGTAGAAATCACACTTGAGTTTCAAATCTGTCTGAGGCTGAGTAATTTCAGGCCGGCATCAGTCTGCTATTACTTCATTGCTGAAATCTTTTGTTGAATTTCTGTGCGTTATCTGAAAAAATGACCTAGAATATTTTTTCGGATGACAATATGAATACATTGAGTCCGATTTTACTGTATATCGAAACAAATTGCTTCAAAAAGTAATGTAGTTTGCAATTGTAGTTTAGTTTCAAAGACCAATAACGCTTCACCCTGTTTTTTTTAATATTTCAACAGTTGTACGATTTCACGTCATAACTTGATGGATTAAAGATCTGCGATTCAATCCGTAAGTACATATTGTTACTTGCATATTGCAACCAGTTCTTTTATTTACTCTGTCAGAATAAAATGCTATCTTTGACTGTTGACTTCACATCAGCAACCCTGACACTGTTATCTTTTCTGGATAAATCTTTCATAACAATCATACTGTAGATGTTCTGTCTCTTGACATTGTGAGTCAATAGAAGCCACAAATCACATTTTTGTTTGATGTGGATCATGACCTTTTGAAGACATTGTACTCGACAGGAAAAACGAAGAAATGTGTGGGCTTTGCAGAAATATTTGCATAGAAACGCATTGAATTGAATTCAAGTTCGCGGAGTAGACCTGAGTCACCTTAACTCATCTTTGCCTACGCGACCCGTCATAAATCCTGATCAATACAGCGTGTCCCACGTCACCATATAACAAAGCTCAGGGTTTCCTCTATTTTTGACTCTTGCTTTGATTTATCAAACTTAGATCACGTCTTTCGTTCGGAACGTAAATCTTGTCAGGCTATTTCTGCTATTGCCTACGGTTTTATTTATGACTTTTGGTAAGACAGTAGTCTTGTGGTTGCAAAGAATGAAAGAGAAGTTTGATTATAATTCCTCATTTCCGTTTTTGGCGTTTCTCTTTCTTCTGTGTTTTATTTTTTGAGGTCCCAAAACACAAACAGAAATAAAAACAAAGAGATGAAAACCAGAAAACAAAAACCGAACGCGTGGGTGGTCTGATCGGCGCTCCATCACCTACTTTGAGTGAGATCTTTTTCGCACCTCTTTCGCACTGCCGAGATTCCAAATTTGAAAAGCTGTCAAACTTTCACCGCTCGATCTACGTAAAGCCAACTGTTTGCTCGTTTTTTCCTGCACAATAGGGAGGTGTCCGCCCTCGTGAAAGCACACACGGAGACCATGAAATACATTGAATGATATCATATCAATTCACACTGATCTTGTTCCGAATTTTTCAGCGCCAGTTTGCCGTCTAAAGTTCAACGAACCGCCTGTGTGCTCATTTTCCAGTATTTTACAAACAAGTGATAAAATATATAGCATTTCTCTCGCCAAACTTTGAAATGTGTCGGCTGTGCTTTCAGACTAAAAAAACGTTGATAAGGTGGGAACTGTGTTTCCTTCCTATTCGTGTGTTCAATGTGTCATCTGAATTTTCTTATATAATACTGGAAAGGCCTTCGAATATAACTCATTCTTCCGTTCATCTTCATTCTGTGTAATTGAACTTTGTTTATAAATCAAGTGATAGTGATAAATTGCATCAATGTGACAGTTGCATTTCTGTGGTCTATGATTTATTTTAACACTTCGCATTGAGAATCTAAAAAAGCATCAAACGAGATTCTCAGCAATACTAATTGTTTAATAGGCTTTTTATATATTCACAGAAATCACATAGATACAGTAGTGATGTTTTTGAAATGCTTAGTTTTTGGTTTATATATGTCTTTGGTTTTAGAATTCTGACAATGTTCTGGGTGGGAGTGCCGACTGATGTCACTTTTAGAAGTTTTGAAAAAGTGATATCAGAAATCATTTATCCTTCGGTACACTGTCGGTTTGATCTCCGAAAGACACTGGATCTCATTTTCATTTTGATTTCTCATTGGTTGCTGACATTGAGCATGTTCTCCGCTTAACCTCAATTTTGTTAATGTTTGCACAACTTACAATGATATCATACATTTTATACTGCGAATCTCAAGTGGTACCTACTATCAAAACGTCGCGTCGCTGAAAAACAATCTGATAGAGCACGTAGGAGGTTTCTTCTGTGTTTGCGCTGGACTTTCATATAAAAAGAACAATAAAGAGTTCCATATTATTTTTTGGAGAGCGGACAGCTATATCTAGACGAAGCAGCCAAAATATTTGAAAAATGCTCTTCCCTGATTATTCATTGTTTGTCTAGGCCGAGAGTATTGCCTTTCCCTTCCTTTTTTAGAATTGGGGGTATTCCAGTCATCGATTAAAAGAGCACAATACTACTCCCTTTCTTATCATTTTTAGTTTTTTGTCGGTCGGTTTCAGGTTTGTAAAATTGATTTTTGAGCAAAACCGCTCGAAATCGTAATTTTTGAAATATTTCGAAACTCCAGGAGTGACGATTCCAATTGCAATACATTTACACGACTCGTAAACCCGAATGGCGCCTACGCATTGACCACATTACCATAAACCTAACATTTGTCCACCTTTCTTTCAGTCCGTCTGGTTCTTCTCCTCCCTCTTTCCTGGTTTTATTGTGAATATTACGTTGTCAGCCTGTCATTCCATGTAACCAGTTAACATTCATTCTTTTTGCTTCTTCTTCTTCTTATTCTTATTTTTCGTCATCCTTGCCAATCACTCTTTCCTGTTCATCCATATTGATATCACTCTGTTACAGACTGATCCAAGACATGTCTGGACTGTTTAACATGCATTGCCATATTCTGATAATTGTCTTCGTTTACCTCAGTGTTCTCTTTCAAATCACAATAGCTGGAGAGCACATTTTAAGATTAGAAGGTGAGTCTGACTCATTTCTATTTTCAGCTGCTTAATTGTTAAAATGAACACTTGAAACCAAGAATGTGTATCATAAGAAAAACACAAAAATATGACTCAATATTGTTGATAACTTGAGAGAGAATGAATATTGAAATGAAATAGCTCAAATTTTCAGAAAACATTCATTCCGGTACAACTCTAATCGGTGTTGAGCAAGGATCGAGTGTTTTGATTCGCTGTGAACATCCAAAAGACAAAACAGGATCATTACGTTGGCTGCGTGGAGGAACAGCCATTGATCCTGATTACGTTAAAACGAAGAAGTGAGTGTGATCCATGACAAGTTGTTGAAAAACTAGTTGTTTCTCTTCCAGAGATGCTTCGTTCGTCGAGATCCACGACTATCAACCTGATAAAGATGATGGAGTCTACGAGTGCTCAGCGGTTGGTTTTTGATTTTTTATGAGTTGATGCTATTTCGATATCTTGAGTGGGGTCAACTCGATAGGTGACTATGAGATACAGTAGATTTCGTGATAAATTGAAACACATTTTTGAAATACACATTTCGACCAATTGCATCATTTCTGTTCATTCCACCCTGATTTTCAGCCCGGTATGTCTGCTTCGTATAGATTGAAAGGAGAAAAGAAGCACATTCTCCCTGATGGATTCCGATTGTGTTATGGAGAGGAAATGGCCAGCTGCAAACATGCTGATCAATGCCATGTTGAGACTTCCACAGGACATTTCAGCTGTGTGTAAGTTTTTCTCCCTGCTTCAAAGCTTCATACTCATAATTCATTTCACCATGACAGCCACCCATTTTATTCTCAGAAACAACATTTTATTTTCTTTTTCTTCCGGTTTCTTATTGACTCTCAATATTCTCATATTTCAGCTGCGAAATCGGATGGATGGGAGCTGCGTGCGATATGATATCTGATCCGGTCAGAGTTCATCCTGTTATTACTCCACCAGTCTGCGCTTACTGTATGTCTTCTTAACACCTTAGTTTCTAACTAGCAAGGTTTCGGATGAGACTTCTGTGACCTATTGTCCTGTCTTTCTTTCTGTCAATAATTTCATCAAAAAAATTTCAACGCAAAAAATAACCAGAACCTAACTAGTTGTGAATTTTATTTCAGCTTTTTGATAACTTTTCATTTTTCTTTTCACAAATCTTCTTATACTACAGGGCCCCCTGTTGTGACTCTTCTGGTATTCATTATCATCATTGTGCTGCTTGCATACTGCCTCTACAAATTCAAAGTGCGTAATCCACACCACTACTCCAAGTACACAACGACTACTATTAACAACAACAGTGTCGCCAAACCACCAATGTATGTTTTCTTCTATTTCTATCTTGCAGTTTCATTAATTACAAAGACTTAAAATATACTTACGTCTGAAAATAAGTATTCACAGATTTGTATTTACAGGGTTTCTGGAGAGTACAGAGCAGTTCACCAGCAGCCTTCTGGGCCGAAAAACGGTGACGTAGCGAATATGGTTTAACTGATGCAGTTTTGGCCGTAACACCCACCTTCACACTTCATTCATATTTTAATCATTTCTATTGTTTTCTCATCGAAAAAAACAAACAAAACAAAAAAGCGTCATTTTGAACCCACTGCAATGACAATATCTACAGCTTTCAATGTTTCCTTCTCCTCATTAGTTTTGATCTCATTCATAATCATAATATATTTTACACTTATTTCTCATACATGTTTCAATTAATATTTGTAACACAGTTTTATTGTGTATTTTTGAACTATTTTAATTAAAAAGTTAATTGTTAATCTATTCACATAAATTCTAACGGATACAGGAAAGCTACTGAAGTAGATTTCTATTGAGTTTGAATTTACAGAGAACATTTCATTTACGCTCTAACATTTCAATAGAAAAAATTCTGGCAGCACTGAAGAGCTTTCCGTCTCAAACTATTCCATAAATTAGGTAACATTTCCGATTTATCATTGCACCGCAGTTCTGAGTGTTCTACTTGAAAATCCCTGATTGTATTCATGCAACGGGATCTTACAATATGAACATGTTTATAAGGAATAATTGTTTCACTTTCTTCTCGGAAAGCAGCACATACCAAACGAAGAACGTTGAGAATTTCTAATCGTATTCGGTTTTGGAAGGAGAGAAAGAAAGATACAAGTGATAGATATATCCCGAAAATGTTTGGGTGATAATAAGATAACTCGATTTTATAGTGACCATGAACGGACTTGGGCGCGATTTATACATCCGCCGCAGCCGGCGGCCCGCAATGTTGTTCAACTGCAACACTCGGCGGGCAAGAAACCGTCATCGTTGTCCATCGTCAGCATCTTCCAACTTATTTGATTGAACGGTTCAACCTAGTTTCCATCATTTTAACAATTTTCGCAGTTCAAGGATACTCATTGTTTTCATGTGTTGCAATACGGGTGAGGAGATGACATATTGGTTGGTACGAATTGGATAATGTGATCAACTTGACTGGGTGACCCTACTGTTTTTAATTTACTGGTAGAGGTAATGCGAAAAACAATGAAATCAGTCTGTTGAGTCATTTTTTCCTTCAAAAATACTTAATCATATTGTTTCATTCTACAATCCCTTTATGGTATGCTGTCCGTTTAGCGCCTGTTAATCACATTGGGTGATTTGCAAGACACTTTTCTTGTCCCTTATCAATCTTATCGAACATCTCTCTATTGGATTATTTCTTGTTTTTTCCTACCCACAACCCACAAGTTTTTCATTCTTTCAATTGATTCTCTTTTCAGAAATTGTTGCATGTTCGAATAGATAATATTTATTTCAGACCAAATACTGAATAATAGTCCAGTCAGAAGAGTACAACTAACGAAATAATTTCCAACTATGGAAAATCTTATTGAGCTTTCGTAAGTTCTTGCTCAAGATAAGTGTACGAAAACTCAAAAATTCGTTGTAGAGATCAGTCTGAAGCTGGAATTGCTCAAAACCTCCACGAGCGGTTCAAAAATAATCAAACTTACGTAAGAAAAACAATTGAGATTGTTGGAGTTAGTACGGCTATTTTTCAGACCAAAGCAAGTAATGTTTTAGTTTTTGTGAACGATTTCAATAAGTCATCCGAGAAGAGTTTAAACGACTTGGAACAACAAAACTCGAAGAAATGTCACATTTCTGGTGTTGCCAGAAATGCACTGGACAGAATCAACAGTATGAGTTCTAATGCAGAATCCATAGTTTTCGGGTAACATTCCTATCAACCGTATAGCTAATAATGTTTTAATTTCAGAGGAGAGTCTGGTTCTGGAAAGTCGTACAACGCGTTCCAAGCTTTCAAATATCTCACTGCTCAACCAAAATCCAAAATCACCGTCAAGCATTCCAATGCAATTCAGTCAGTTTTCAAAAGTTTCGGTTGCGCAAAAACATTGAAGAACGACGAAGCAACGAGATACGGATGCTCGATTGACTTGTTGTACAAAAGGTATATTTTTAGATGTCAACCAAAGCTGTTCTATTTGATTTTTTTTAGAAATATTCTCACCGGACTGAATTTGAAATATACAGTTCCATTGGAAACTCCAAGAGTAATCTCTCAAAAACCAGGAGAGAGAAACTTCAACGTTTTCTATGAAGTGTATCATGGATTGAACGATGAAATGAAAGCAAAGTTTGGAATCAAAGGCCTCCAGAAGTTTTTCTATATCAATCAAGGGAATTCAACTGAAAACATTCAAGTTGACGTGAATCATTTCAAAAACCTAGAAGACGCTCTTCATGTTCTCGGTTTTTCTGATGATCATTGTATCAGTATTTACAAAATAATCTCCACCATTCTTCACATTGGAAACATTTACTTCCGTACAAAACGTAATCCCAACGTTGAGAATGACGTTGTAGAAATCGGAAACATGTCTGAAGTCAAATGGGTTGCTTTCCTTCTGGAAGTTGACTTCGATCAGCTCTTGAATTTTTTGTTGCCGAAATCAGAGGATGGTACTACCATAGATTTGAATGCTGCGCTAGACAACAGGTTAGTTTGCTGAAAATTATCTATTATTTTTATACTTCAGAGATTCATTCGCAATGATGATCTACGAAGAGTTGTTCAAATGGGTTCTCAACCGAATCGGTCTCCATTTGAAGTGTCCGTTGCACACCGGAGTAATTTCTATCCTGGATCATTATGGATTTGAAAAGTATAACAATAATGGTGTAGAAGAGTTTCTTATCAACAGCGTGAATGAAAGAATTGAGAACCTTTTTGTGAAACATAGTTTCCACGAACAACTTTTGGATTATGCAAAGGATGGTATCAGTGTGGATTATAAGGTTTGTCAATGGTAACTTCAATGTCTATACTTTTTGTTTTCAGGTGCCAAGCAGTATTGAGAATGGGAAAACAGTGGAGCTTCTTTTCAAAAAACCATATGGATTGCTTCCGTTGTTGAATGACGAATGCAAGTTCCCGAAAGGAAGTCACGAAAGCTATTTGGAACATTGTAATCTCAATCACACTGATCGTAGTTCTTATGGAAAGGTAACACTCAGAAAACACATTGAGGCACTGAATTTATTCTATTCAGGCAAGAAACAAGGAAAGAATGGAGTTTGGAGTCAGACATTGTATTGGAACTACATGGTACAATGTCAACGATTTTTTCACAAGAAACAAGAGAATTGTCTCATTTTCTGCTGTTCAACTTCTCCGTACTAGTAAGAATCCAGTGAGTATAACCAATGTGACTTATTGAGTTTTACAAAACATTTCTAGATAATTGGACTGCTTGTTGAAAGCTACAGTTCAAACACTTCTGATATGATTGTCTCTCAAGCACAGTTCATCTTACGTGGAGCACAAGAGATAGCAGAGAAGATCAATGGGTAATTCGGATGAATCATGACTCAAATGTGTTCAATTTTTAGATCTCATGCAAATTTCGTCCGTTGTATCAAGAGCAATAACGAACGACAACCCAAGAAATTCGATATTCCACTTGTGAATCGCCAGATCAAAAACTTACTGTTGGCAGAGCTTCTCAGTTTCCGAACCAAAGGATATCCGGTCAAAATTTCGAAGGCTACGTTTGCAAGACAGTAATTGTTTGTAATGTGTTATCTTGTATATGCTTTCAAATTCAGATATCGTTGTCTTCTTCCCGGAGACATTGCGATGTGTCAAAACGAGAAAGAAATTATTCAAGATATCTTACAAGGACAAGGTGTGAAATATGAGAATGATTTCAAGATTGGAACTGAATATGTTTTCTTGCGTGAACGTCTGGCAGATCGTTATGAGACCCAACAAAACCGCATATGCTCAGACGCAGCTGTTGTCATCCAAAAGAACATGAAATCATTTGTCGCTCAAAAAGTCTATAAACGTAAGAGAACTGCCATCATTAAGTTGCAAGCAGGACTGAGAGGGTGGAAAGCCAGGTTGGTATAATTTTCCAAGGTATAAAAATAACTGTGTCATTGTGACAGGAGAGATTACGTTTCCAAACGTGAAGAAATGTTCAAAGCCATCGGTAGATCGATAAAGAGAAACAAAAGACTGGATGCTTACCATCAGGCGCTGGGAAACGAGAACTCAGGTCAATTGCAACATACACTTGTGGGCTACATTGATATCAATGAAGATGCTAAAAAGTGTCTAGAACGTCCAACTTCCGATTCTGAAGCCGTGGAAACTTTGACTCACTACCTAACCATTCCAGTCAAGAATTTCATTTCTAACATGAAAAGTATGTCGTTGGAACAGTACGCTGAAGAAAACTTCAAAGGACATCTTCTGGAACCTCGTCGTGAACCAATCATGACACCATACTTACACAAGGAGAGTGAATATGACTTCCGTTTGTCGGTAGAGATATTCAAATTGATTCTGAAATATATGAATGATAGAAAACTGTCAAAGAAACAACGAGAGGATTTGGGCAGATATATTGTTCAGCAGGTATCCCTACCGAGACAAAACTATTGCTCTATATTCATATTCAGGGTATTTCGAATCCATGTCAACGAGATGAAATCTTGGTGCAGATCATAAATCAAATAAACAAGAATCAGGACAAGACAGCTGTTGACAATGGATGGAAGTTGGTTCATATGGCGATTTCTGTGTTCCCACCAACGGAGAATATTATTCCTATGTTGATCGGTTTTTTCAATCAAGAACCTGCACCAATGAGAGAACAACTCTTTGCGACGCTACAGAGAAGATTGAAGATTTATGATAGTGAAGTGAGCAAATAACTCTGAAATCTATTGAGACTTATCCCACTTTCAGATTGCAAGGGAGTTACCACCATCGAATTTGGAACTGCAAGCTACTCCAAACATCCCAAATACTGTGGCTGAAATCAATTGTTATGATGGTTTATGCTATGATGTGCATCTCAATCCATGGACTACCACCACTGAAATAGCTGAACGCATTTTGAAACAAAGGTTTTTAATTTCATCTTATTTGTGGAAAACATTTCTTAATTGCAGAGGTGTTGGAATTGCATTGGGATGGACAGTAGAGGTAGAGACTCCAAACAGAGTTTTCGTACCGACTGGCAACCATTTCCTTCATGATGTTTTCTCTCAAATTGAAGGAGCAAACATGGACTCCGAAAATCAACAGTATGTTCATGTTTCCGAATTTGAACAGTTTAAAAATAATTTTTTCAAGAACACTTTTCTTCAACTTCCCACCCGAAAAACTTGTCAAGAAACCTGCAGAAAAACCAAAAAAAGAAGCAGAGGAGCAGAATTTAGTAGCTCTGGAGAATTCCACTACTCCTAAACTACCAAGAAAATACCCAACTCCGGAAGAATGGGTCAACCAGCCACCTCTACAAACTGAAAGCAGAAATACGCCAATGTACTTACACAATTCATTTTCCTAGTTTCTGGACTAAATATTTGTTTTAGGGATCATCAGAAGCTGGATGAAGAGTCGGATGAATCTCTACTCAGAGAATACAACGAGGATGCCGGTTATGCGTACACTCTTCCCAGAAAAACCAAACCAAACATACAAACAGTTGAGGAGAGTGGTAAGAATTCATATCTTAAATTTCAAAGAAAACCCAAAAAGTTGCAGAAACATCAGACAGTGAGGAAGAAGAAGAAGACGAAGATAATCGTGTTGGATATGAATCGGTTCACCCGAAAGAAAACATGAAAATGACAGAGACCATTCAAGATCATTCTCATATTTTGAAATCGCCAATTTTGCCGAGAAAAACCTATTCAAGGTTAGTGAAATTGTTATATTTTGTTACATTTGTTTCATTTTTCAACCTCTTCCTATATCTGTGTCTTCTTAGAAATGAACACCATGAGGAATACACGCCGATGAACTTTGCGCCACCCCCAACTTTCACGTATCCCCAACAAATGCCCATGATGCAGTACGTACCTGTCATGATGACTCCATCAATGATACCCGGCCAACAAATTGCAATGATTCCGCAACAAATGATGATGCAACCGCAATTTTCCTATGTTCCACAGTACCCACAAAGTAAGTCATTTGTCTGTAAATTTTTGTTGTTCACCATTAACATTTGATTGATTTTCACCATTCGAAATTTCATTAACGTTTTTTAGATATGAGTGTTTCAGTCCCTCAATATCGTCCACCCGAGCCCATACTCTCTCCTCAAAGTGTGCGATCTGATGTTCCACCAATGATGGCACCAGTCATGTATGACGGTCACGAGTCCACGAGATCTCGTGATTTTCGGAAGATGAAACGTGGGGAGGTTCCAAGTCAATATTCAACTATTCGGAATATGCCAGTTCCTGAACATGGAAAAGATGTCGATCAGTTTCTAGATGCTGTTTTTGATCAAGTTCTTTCTAAAGATGAACGAAGAGCTGCAGAATTCACTCCCCACCAATTAGCAAACACTATCAAGGGAGGGAAAGTAAGACCAGAAGGATATTACGAGCCACCGCCACAACAAACATATTCTCCAATACCACCACGTTATCCAACTCTTCGACGTGTCGATGATTCTCCAGCAAGAAGTCGTGCAAAAAGTCTTCCACGTATCATTTCACCAAGACATGATCACTATATCAGACGTCCTCATTCAAGGGTAAATAGTGCATACAACCTTTCCACATGATTGATTCTAATTCGACTTTTTTTCTAGAATTCGTACAGTAATGAATCAACATCTTCTGATGATCAAATGAACTATCGTACCAGAAGCAGGGAGCGTTCACTTCCACGTTTTCACTCAAACAACGGGTATAATTATGATCCTTCTCAGCCTGTGTATATGATGCCAGTACAGATGAATGGGCATGGAGAAATGATATTGTTGTCACCAGTGGGATCTGAGCAGGTGACTGATCTTAAACTAGGTGTAAAACAATCAACCTGTAAAATAAATAGGCTAATAATGGTATTCATATCATTTGAATCAGACCATGCTTTATTATTCAAGCAGAAATGTCAATTTAACCATTTTCGAAACTTTGAACGGTATTTTCTTTCAGAAGGGTCAAACAAGACATGGTACTCGTGATAGATCGAGACGTCATGCTACTAGTGGTGTAGAACGTTACATGGCAAAACGTTCACCATCAGTTGATATTCTGAAACCACACTTGTCAAGGTTGGTCTCCACTTTTTTAATCAGCTTAACTCTTATAAGAATGTTGAAATTCCAGGAGAACACCCGATGTAATGCTGGAACAAACACACGTAAGACCTCATTTGGTGAGCTCATTGTTTACTTGCCAACAATTTTTTCGCCTTGTTGCACTGGCAATCAAGAAATAAAATAGCGTTTTTTTATCAGCCAACAATTTTATGTCAGCTCGACTTTTTCGCTGCAGCATTTCCATTTCTTTCGTGCCGTATCACCGTTTTTTACTACGCGTTTTGTGTGTTGAATTTCGAATACCTATGTTTACTTTTTATGAGAGCATTGGAGAGGGTTTCACCGGAATATTATGGTCATTGATGATGAGGAAATTCCTAATTTTATGAGACATTTTCTTTTTCTCCCCTGAAATAGATTCTAGACAGTTTTCCGGAACTTTCAATAGGCGTTAGTTAGAAATCGGTGAATATTAGTCAAGAAGTGAAGGTATTTAATGTTTAACGCCCTTTTTCTCATCGCTAAGCGCCACAATTTTGAACCTTAGCTCTTACTGTGCCCATGTTTCTGATACTGATAAGAACAATAGAAAAGAAAGACGAGCGTAAAACTCATTTTTCTCACACACACATGCACATCATCATACGTATTTTTTATCAAACGTTTTATACAACCGAAAATGTATAATTTAATGGCCGTCTCAAAAAGTCTCTTGCATGGCGCCTAATGGTGCCTGCGGTGATAATTATCTTTTGTTTCAGGCGCAATCACCGGTTGGTCGGCACACGGGCCGCTTTGAAGAATTTTCACCGCTGCCAAGAGGCGACTCGCGTGCACGTGAAAGGTGGGTTTTCTAAACGAATTTCTTGTTGAATTGGTTGCGTTGCCACGTGGATTTTTTTGATAATCTTGTGTGATTTGTTTCGAAATACCATATTGTATTTTGTGCAACAGAAATTGTTTTTTCCTCTTAGTGTTGATCTCTTAAAACTTCAGTTTTTACAAACATCCATTGTTCTTGCAGAATGGAAAACCCTTTGTTGGCACGTCAATACCAAAGAACATTTCCATATGTAAATGGAACAGTGGTCCCACCACCACCATCCAGCTACCGTTCTCCTTCTCCTGCTCCGGTTCCTGGTGACAGAAAGGTAATTATTGATGTATACACATGTCAAGTCAAACTGATTTTAGGGATTGAATCGTCTTCCACCAGAGACCTATGTGGAGCCAGCTGTGAAAAATACAAAGAACAACTCGGAGTACTTGAGCCCTCATCGTTTCAACTTGGATGAACAAAAAGCAGTAATTCGTCAAGAAAAAGAAACCGCAAAAAATGCACTGAACATGTTAAGCAATGCATTAAAAGTGAGTCCAATTCATAATTGTAAAAAAAATGTGTTTTTAATAACTAGGTTTAACATACATACTAACAGAAACTTCCACCGCCAGTAGACAATGTACGTCTTGTTCGTCCAGTAACACCAGCTCAACGTACCATAACACCATCACCTGTGCCGTCGGAGCCCATAGTCCTGCGAACACCAGTAACTAACTTTCAATTTAATTTAATCATCCAAAACTGGATATTCAGAGTCCACTACCGCAACCCATGCCTCCACCACCACAACCCGTTCGTCAAGAATGGGTTGTTCGAGACGCGGTAGAGAGAAATCCGGAAACTCAAGAACGAATCAGAGGATCGTTCAGAAGTAATCTTTGATTTTGTAAAAACCAATTAAATCCAATTCATTCTACAGAGGAGCCACTTGTCTCTCAACCACCACGTGCACCAGTAATCGCTGAAAAGCCAGCTGTCAAATTTGTGAAAGCCCCATGGAAGTTGACTATCCGCAAGGAAATGTTTTATCCTGGAGAAGTTCTGAATGACATTCAAATCATTGATCAAGTGTTCGCTCAAGTTGTTGAAGACTGCAAAAAGTCGTACCCATACAGAATTCGTCTGGAAGACCGCAAGCAGGTTGAGGACGTTCTCAGTAAGCAACTGTTTTTAATATAAAGTTCTCATGTTTTTCTTTGCAGGGGCTCATCAAATTCCTCCATCGGATTTGAATAATCAATCGAACATTCATCCCGATGTGAAAGTTGCAATAATCGAAAGAGCTCGTTTGTGGCCATTGTATTTTAATCAAGTTTATGAGGTTAGTAGAAGGTTATCTAGTTTGTCCCCTGATTATTATATTAACACAACTGAAAGTATGAAGATGGTCATGAATGGCAACATCAGCTGTTTGTCAAACAGCGAAAGCTATAAATATATATGTCCTTCGTATAAAAAACTTCCCTATTTATCATACACTCTTTGATCTACAGGTCACCGAGAAACGCCCTGATGAATCAGTCAGTATCATTTTTGCCATCTCGGAACATGGAATCCGTTTGATTGTTCATACACCACATGACTTGGAACATCCGTTGAAGATTCAAGATTTTTTCCCGTCAGTTTTCATCATTCTTTAAGTTTCCTACGTAATTCTTCTCTTTTTTACAGGTTCGAAACTATTGCCGATGTTTCTCTTGAAGCAAATGACATCCTCTCAGTTCATGTACGTCATGAGAACGAGGAGATTGCGTATTCAGCGGTCCGCATCAAGACCAATCAGGCTCCTCAAATTAAGAAGACGTTGGAGAAGTGTCTTTCGGGTGGAGTCGTTCCAAAACGTAAATTTGTGCGTGCGCTCGAAGACTATGTGACCAGCGAGGTCAACCACTTGTCGTTCAAACAAGGAGACGTAATCGAACTGGTATATTGAATTAGCAGAGGTTACAAACCACAATTGTGAATTCTTTAGTTG
This sequence comes from Caenorhabditis latens, assembly GCA_002259235.3. Classification (NCBI taxonomy): domain Eukaryota; kingdom Metazoa; phylum Nematoda; class Chromadorea; order Rhabditida; family Rhabditidae; genus Caenorhabditis; species Caenorhabditis latens. The sequence continues at coordinate 11,483,834 of CM056097.1, read as the reverse complement.
CCAACCCCGGAAGCAGAAACCCCACCTGTCGGAAATTGGTTGTACGGAAGAATTGAGAATAGATTTGGATTTTTGCTTGCGCAATATGTGGATTCCTCCAATGGAGATAACATTCCACCGATTAGATACGAGAATAGCGCAGAGAGGGTAACAAAATAAACCGGCCACGTTTCAAAGAACAGACAGATTTACAGGATGAAAGAGTCAAGTTCTTCGATGATGAAGTTCCATTCTCCAGTGAGCGTTACACAATGCTCGATTTCGCCAGCAAATATTTTCGTAAACCGAGAGATAAGAAAAAACGTCAGTCATAAACTTGTGTTTTCATGAAATTGAATAACTGTTCATTTTAGAAGAAGAGTGGGCTTGGGAGGATTTGTCGCAGATAGTCAGATACAGCGACAGACCAATTTCCCACTCACTTTTGGCCGATTTGGGATCAGAAGAAAGCAAATATGCAGTTGAAACATTCCATGCCATTTTGAAGTTTATGGGGGATGAACCTTTGAAAAAATCTGAATCAATGACAGATGTCGTATTCAAGGTTTTGATTATTTGCCATCGTCAACCAACACTCAGAGATGAGGTCTACTGTCAACTCATCAAGCAAACCACTTCCAATAATTCTGCAAAGTAACAGTACAATTATGAATAGACAATGAACTTTTAATTCAGACCAAACAGCTGCTTGCGTGCATGGAGACTTCTTACAATCATCACAGCTTACTTCCCGTCCAGCATGACATTGAAACCATACATTCTCCAATACCTCGGAGACAATGCCGACGAGTGGCAAAGACCGTACCACGGTAGATAAAGATCATAAATTATTGAAATGCAAAAATGTAAATATTGTTGTAGGTACGGCACGAATTTGCCAAACAAACATGATACAAACTTTCAAGTACGGAGGTCGCAAGGTTTTGCTGAATGCTCTGGAAGTTCAACAGATTACGGTATGGTTCTTGTGACCGTTTTCAAAGTAAACAGTTTGATGAACAGCGTGTTTTTACAGGATGGAACCCAACTAAGACGTCAAGCTTTCTTCATTTCTCGAGAACATAGTGTTAGCCAAACTCTTCGTCCAATTACAGTTGCAGAGGAGATGATTCAAGAACTCTGTAATCTTTTGAATGTTAGATCCCTCCATGAGCAACAAGAATTCTCTTTGTGCTACACTGTCGGAAAAGGTGACTACATAACACTCTAAATATTTTGTTCAATTATCAATCCCCATTACAGACAAACGTCTCAACTACTGCAAGAACGATAACTATTTGATGGACATTATCACAGAAAACGAACACAAAAAACTTCCGTTCCAATTCTATCTTAAGCGAACTGTTTGGGTACACCCATTACGATATGATAACGCCGCGTACATTGACTCGATGTTTGACCAAGTCAGTCCTAGATCATAACGCCTTTGTGTTTTAAACAAGTCAGTTTTAGGTGATCGACGATTATCTGCGGGGATCTCTCATTTCGACCAACTCGCTAGGTCAATTGACAGCTGCCACAACAGAGGAGATTATCAAATTAGCTGCTTACTTGTTCCTCCTACTTCCCGATAACCCAAAGGGACTCACTGTGTGAGTTATTTGGGGAAGACGTGCGGAAACAGGGAGTGCGAGAAGTCACTTAGCAAGGAATCAGGTTCAATGATACTATTGGAACTGATCTTTTAAGAGGATCAAACTCTGATGGGGTGCTTTGAATTATGGGTGGCCACACGTGCTTTTAGATTACAGTCATTTATTCGACCGATAGAGTGCATTCGTCTATTTTTTCAGTAAGATACTTCCTCAAATTGTTCCAAAAAGTGTCATCGAACCAAAGCATCGGCATCAGGAAGAGATGGTGACGAGAATCAACCGACAACTGAAAATGTTTGGTGGTCGAATGAGACCAGCAGAGGCCAAGTCTCACTTCTTGGGTATTCCTCAAACGTGAAAGCGACTAAAAAATAACAATATATTTCTCAGAACATCTGTCAACATGGCCTTTGTTCGGTGTTCTGCACTACCGGTTGAAATCAGTCGTGGAGAATGGAAACCAACTTCCAGAAGTGATTTTGACAATAAACAAATCGGGAATCCAATTGTTACAACCAAAATCAAAAGAAGTGTTCAAAGAGAGAAATTACGATCAGGTACAGACACACTCTAGTTGACCTTTTGATCTACTTGTGGTGTATTCAGATTGAATCGGTTGAAAGCATTCGGAAGACTGCGTACAAATATGTCCGATTGGTGATTAACACCCCTGAGGGTGAAGAAACTTTGGACGTCAAAACGGATGAGGTGAGAATCAGGAACAAGATGCACATATCAAATTAGTTGGGTCATTCACCCCGATCGCCTCATTGTAGTTGCAAATATCTTCTGATTGATTTAATTCGAATAACCGAATAACCCTGAGCAGACATCACGGACAGTAGTTTCATTAACTTTTGGTTTTCTTTGTGTTGTCTCGAAAGTAGGAAGCAAACCAAAGAAATTGAGAGTTCATAGTGTAAAACTATGACCGCCAAACCAAACTGCCAATGAAAGACCAGCAAACAGTTTTGCAGAAGCTTGTGTTTTGTTTATTTCAGGCCGACGAAATTTCTCACTTGATTGGTCAATACATGTTTGTCACAGTTGGAATCGAAGATCGAGGCTCGACGGAGTTGTGATTCTGAGTTCGATCATTTATCTAATTCTCATTATTGTTTTCTCAATAATGCCACCCAATATCTTCAATGTGCAAGTTGAAGGCTTTCAATTACTACATCCTTCATCTCAATCACCAAAATATCTTGATAACCCAACAATTTCTCAAATTCTTCCATTATACTTTCAGTCAATATCTCCCACTTCCAAAAATATTGTTTACCGTTTCTTATTATGATATTTTTCTAAGTTCACATGATTTATTTCTTTATTTTCAGACAGTTTACATATTCATAAGCTAAGTTCAATGAATAAAACGATAATACGCCACACATTCAGCGAATTTCTCTGGTTTTCTTTTTCATGGAAAAATTTGAATAGCACAAGACCTATGAGGTGAATAATCTGTTCCGCGAATTCCACCTCAGAGAAAATTTGAATAGAGATCAATCTGAAATGACGGATGGAAAACCGATTGAAATCATAAAATCGAACGATACATATTCTTAATTCACGCGCATTTTGGTTCGTCCCGCCACCAACCAAGAAGTTCGGCGAATTCGACGTGCGGGCACATGGCGCCCTCCGTCTTGTTTTCTCTATCACACTCTTCTATACGAGTATGACTTTCGTTAGATCTCGGCGGACTAGTCACGCCCACTATTTTAAGACCTTTTATAGGCAACAAATGGGGTGGAGAGTACAAACTTTTATAAGATCTGTGACGAAAAAGTTGAGTACAAAACGGCCTTAAAAGATCGGGACGCGACACGCTACTCGACACACTTCTTGACCACTGTTTGATTCACTTTCATTCACCACCATGAACCTGGTTCTTTATATTCTCGTTCTTTTCATTGTCTTCACTACTGGAGTTGATTGCAGGTTTGTTATTTATTCTTATATTTTCTTTTCATTGCATGACTTTGCAAAAACTATTTCTTACACAAAATTCCTCTATTCAAGATGAAAATTGTTCAGTCGTATTCAAACACATAACTATTTTCTCCGGTAAAAAATATTGATAACAATTAAAATATTCGTTTCCGGAAATTGTTACTCCTGTTAATTTTGGAAATGATAAATAGTCTAAAAATAAGGAGAGTGAACTTTCCAACCTAAATATCGCCATAAACCAAAAATTTGAAACTTTTATCATTTCAGACGACGACGCATGGTCATTGATGACGTGATTCGGCATAAGCGAGCAATGCTTTTTCGGGAAGATATGATAGCACACAACAACTTCAATCCATTCTGATTCGTCTTATTCCGTACCTAGTTCTCTTTTTTGTTTGTTATCATTCGAGTCTAAACCATGCTTTAATTTGATTCAATCATTTTCCGAAACGAAAGCTAATAAAAGTGTACATGAATTTTTGTAGTCAAATTTAATTAATTCTTTTATTACAGTCACAATCGCAAACGCATAAAACTTGAGGGAAAAAATGTCTAACTGAAACGGTTTTCCGAAAAAGCAATAGGTCTATGACAAGGTACACAATTAAAGTTTTTGCACAGAACAAAATGATAAGAACGTTTTCACATTGACTTTTTCATGTCAGCGCCACATAACACGGCATTTCAGTTTAATGCGCTTACTAATAATATAATTATCTTTTTCTGAGAGCCCCGCTCTCTCAATCACACGCCGTTCTACCAATCCGATATTATGTTTATTTAAACTTTGATTCCATTTTTCTTCATGACATTGAGCTATTGATTCTTTTTTCAGTCCATTAAAAATGAGTATACACATCCAATCGGCATCGAATTCTAGAGGATATGTAACATCGAAAGAGATGTTGATGACTTATATTCATAATATGGCTAAAGCAGATGTCCGTAAACTGTTAAGGCCTGTGAAGGATGGACTTTTGACCGAAAATACAATGTTTCATATGAACACCCAGTGAGTTTTGATTATTGCTTTATCTATCTCTGGGCTCTTGTTGACAGAAATTTTTCCGTTGACCACGTGGTTGTACCAATTTCCATTACCGATTTTCTCAAAGAACTCGATCCAGAATGGATGAGATGGATTCATAAAGGTATAGTTCAAGAACATTTTTGATTTTATCAGTTTGTGCTCCTGATCGTACAATCAGGCATTTATCACACCGGCAAAATGACGAATTTGATAATGATTCATTTCGTATTTCAGCTCCTGGTGAAGGTGACCTGGAGGAAAGACGTTATGCACCTCACGCAACCTATGATTATCATGGAGATGTATGCAAATCGTTTGACCTATACAACTAGAAATTATATTACAGCACGTGGACAGTGATGTGATCTTAGATTATGTTACTGCAATGGATAAACATCAGAAGCGAGCATTATTGAACCTGATTCGAGAAGGTGTTCTTACTGATGAATGTTTCATCAATATATCTACACACGTTGGTCCAGAACGAGTACAGGTTCAACTCGTCTCGGTTTACCAGAAGTTTAAATATGTAATTTAGGTACCAATGCCTAGAGTAGTTGAAGCTATGCGTATAATTCAAGAAGGCGAGAAAGATCTTCAGAGAGAAAAGCCTACGTTACTGAAAATAGTTACCATGAAACATTATTCATCTGCTTCTTTTGACAATCACTATCGTGCAGGTAATGTTTTCTCCAAACCGACCTAACTTTTAAATTTCAATTTTAGATCTTCAAGTGAGATCTCTGACAGCGGCAAGGTTTACTATGCCCATTTGGTACACTATACTTTTTTCATTGATGACATTGGGCACATTCGCTTCACACATTTGGTCCCAAGTTACAAATTTTTCTGGGTTGCAAGAAAACTTGTCCATGACACTACCGACAATCATTTTGGTGGTTTCAAGGTGGGTTCATACAAATGAAGTGGTTCATTATTTAAAAAAAATTAGTTTGAAGAAACAAACCAAATTGAACGTTTATAGCCTTCTCATCGGTATGTTATTATACTTCAATATATACATGGTTGGATTTTTATGTTGTTGTGAGAACAACTTCTCCAACCGTTTGGTCATAAAAGATCTCGACTACAAAACTCTCTATGTACATTTTTGGTAAGTCACTTTGTTGAAAAACATTCAAAAGCTATGTTTGATTTCAGTGAGCTGAACAAGGTTGAAATCCGGATTTATTTTGTCAAAGGTCTACAGTTTGTCCTTTTATGGTATACGGTGCTTTTGACAGTGTATGCACATGAGAATGATTTGAACATCTATCCAGCTCTAGTTTGTGTTTTAACCAACGGATTCGGATTGATGTTATTTGCAAGGTTAGTTCCTGTGTTTGCATGAATAGAAACGTGTTGTTTCAGAATGGCTGAGTTTTTCCGGAGGTGTCGGAGAACAAGAGATGGAACTGCAATTGCTGCAAGATAGCTGCAGAGCAAACGTTCGGTGCTATTCTGTAAATTGTTTAAAAAAAACAACAGGCCAGTATTTCTACTAAGTTGATGTTGGTATAATAAATGCTTGAAACAAAAATTCGTTTTGATATTGTGAAAACAAATTGTCTGGCCACTGCACAATCATCGCAATAACGGGGCTCACGTCATTTTCATGCTATACCACCCACAAACGAAGTATGTATTTTCCCTGAATCGGAGTTTTTTTGTTAGTCTCTGCAAGATATTTAGATGAATAGTAAACTATGAACTTGGTCTTTGCACTATCGTCAGATTCTGGAAGCAAGAAAAAGTAACACCGCGCAAAACTGACACTTATCATGTTTTCGTATATTGCGTACAAAAATTGATTTTGATGAACAAAATATGTAGAATAACTCCAATTTTTAGACTTCATGTTTTTTTGGAATTCACAAAAATCATATCTATCTCATTCTTCATTTTACCTCCATTCTCTTGGTTAGAGTCCGCATCTCTGTTTTCAAAAGATGAAAGCAAACGTGCTCCACCAGACAGCATTCCGCTACACTCGTATGCCTGCAGATGTTCTCTTGTCTTCATGAAAGCTATGCAAATGCGCTCTAGATATGTTCGCTTCGAGACCTCTCACTGGCGAACACGTAGTTGTTGAAAATCCTAAAAACATTTTCAACATTGTATTTGAACCATTTCTTGACTATATTTGGATTTAAAAAGACAACTTTTCAAAAAATAATTTATTTCAAGATTAAGTGAGAAAAGTGATAATGTTGCAACCTCGCTTCTATTTCTCATTATTTTATCAATAATTGACTAAAACAGCTCTTTTCAGAATTTTGTTCAGCGATGGAACTCAGAGAAGAAAGTCCCCCTTCCTGGCACAATCTTCTTCGAGCGATATTTTTGGGGAAAATCACAATTTCATTGGCTCACAAAATCATAACTTCAATGTTTCCGACTGTAACACTAGAAGAGGTGCAAGCATTCTATGCGAATGAACAACAACCTGTGTTAGTTTTCTTCTGAATTTTTTCGTGATTTTTGTTGAGAGCATTCATACAGCATAATTCAAAAATGAGGATCTCAAAATAAATGAAAAACTCTGAAAATGAAATTGAGATTAAATTGGAAAAATGGGAAACGTCAAACTCGTGAACAAACGGTCAAAACTGTGAGCAACTAGTAAAAAACGGCAGTGTTTCTCGAAGTTCTATCACATTTTGGGCTTATTTGCTTTTTTATTTCTGTAGTTAGGGAAAATCAAAACAAAAAAAGGAAAAAAAGGGTTCAAACGTTTCAGAGTCCAACAGAATACCTTGGCTCTTCCACACAACGCGTCACAACAACCGAAACCTGATGCAGGAATCGATACTACAAAACAGTATGTTTTAAAAAACAGAAATTTTTATGCATATTTAAAATGTTTTTGCAGTTTATTACTTCTTGAAGATTACGGACGTATAAATTTATATCTTTCAGGGAAACGAAGAAAGATCCTACTCTTCTCAACGTCCCCGAAGTACCAATGAAACAAATTCTTTCTAGCATTAATTACACCGATCAGTGAGTGAATTATTTATATTTTCAAATTTAATACTGTCTTCGAATTTTCAGAAAACATCTTCGTCGCACATGTAAAGTTGTTCAACCGTTCCTCGATGAAAAAGTAATTGTTTATGAAACGATTGGGCTTCACTTAACTGTCGATGGTGTTGAGAAATGTTTCAAAGAAGCAAGAGCCAACGGAGAAACAGAAACATCTGGAGCGAAGAAAAGAAAATTGGAGTCAGATGAAATCTACTTTTCGATTGACGAAACAGTGGAATTCCTTCAGAAATTTATCAACAAGCCGGATTTGAAAGTTAAAACTGTGTATTTTACACACGGGCAATCAGAAAAAAATCCAACAGAGGATCAAAAGAAATACTTCTATCGAAGAATTCAAGAGGTTTTCCAGGGAATGAAGACCAAACTTAATGCGGAATCTGTGGAGCTGTATGTGGAAAATCAGAATGTTCTTCATTCTATTCTGACAAAGCTTCAAGAAGGAACATTAACAGATTTAAGTTTCAACCGATACTTAGAGTTGATGCCAGTCATTGACATGAAAGACATTGTGGTTCTACCTCAATGGTCTGGATTGAAATATTTTAAGACTTGGGCTAAACTTCGTGTTCGTGTTGCTGACTTCAAACATCTCAAATATGTAACAGCTGGTTTTGAAGCTATCACTATAGATGAAATCAAAGATTTGAGGAACGTGAGTTTGCGTAAACATTAAAAAAAACTAAAAACCTTCAAATTTCATCATTCCAGCAAATATTCAACAGCCGAAACTCCCGAAGATTTATGTTTTATTATGATTTCAACAAAGAAGAAGTAGAAGACGCGATGCAGCCATTTACGTTGGTAGAAAGCGGAGGACATACAAAAGGAAGATTTTTGCGAGCGGACAATAAAACTGCCGACTTTTTCTTAACGAATCATTTTATTAGAATGAATTCATATATATGCTAAGTGTGAAAAGATTACCTCTCTTTGCCAAACTTGTATATAATTTACATTTTTCCCTACTTTTTCATGTTCGCTCTGATTGTCGCTCTATTTGAACAGTATCCGTCGATTCTTTCTCTCAAAATTATTAATTTTTAACTTTCTAAATACATCTAATTTTTTGAATACAGTATTTGTTTTTTTTTTTGAAGATCCTGTGTAAATCTCCAACATAAAACTGTTGTTATTTAGTTTCAATTCATATCTTCTGCTGTACTCAACAGGCCCCGTTCCTTCATAATTTCAGCTCTTTTACCGACGTTAACGCCATTCGAATTGTGAAAATTTGATAAGAAAACAAAGTGATCTTCAGAAAAACATTTTGTTTGGTTTTGTATTATCTTCAAAATTGATGCTTACTGCGGAAGAAACACCAAACTCACATTAATCAAATAGTCATTGTACCATTATGTCGGCAAAACATATGTTCCGTCAAGAAAATTTTCGTTTTGTGAAGACAAGAAAGCAACTGTCTCTGAACTTTTTTCAAAATATCGAACGTGTCTTGGGAAAGTTGGAAGTGTTGTCTTTTATAGCCTGGATAAGTGTAAATAGTAATCACACACGAGGAGTTCCAAAAAGAACAGCCAACTGAGAACCAAAGGAAATACTACTATCGGAGAATTCAAGAGGTTTTCCAAGAAATGAAAACCAAACCAAATGCGGAATATGTAAACCTGTTTGTGGACAGTCCAGATTTTCTCCTCTCTATTCTAACAAAGCTTCAAGAAGGAACATTAACAGATTTATCTTTCACTATAGATCAAATTCATGTTCTGAGAAACGTGAGTTAATGTAACCTTTAAAAGAGACTAAAAACCTTCAATTTTCATTATTCCAGCACGTATTCAACAGTCAAAACATCAAGGAGTTTATATTTCATGCTGACTTCAACAAAAAAGAAGTCGAAGAGGCGATGCAGCCATTCACGTTGGTACAAAACGGCGGATTCATAAAGGGACGATTTTTGCGAGCTGACTATGAATCTGTTACTTTTACATTATGGGATGATAGTATTCGAATATTTTCTTCAGGAAGCCCAGAGTGAAATGTTTATTTTTCTATGCACGACTTGTATATAATTCACAGTTTCTCTCATTTTTTGTATGTACTTTCGGATTGACCCTTTGTTTGAACTGTATACCGTCTACTCTTTCTCTTTAATTTTTGTTTTCCCAGTAATTTCGCTCTTTAAAAACAAGTCTAATATTTGCAGTTTTTTAAAATTTTGCAGCGTAAAGTTGACAAAACTACTCTCCGAGCAGGTTGACAAAAGTAAATTTGTATGACGAAAAAATGATACTCAAAAAAGTTAAATGAAGATAATGAGATATTACGTTTTCAGCATGACAACATTATGCCACATCCAGTGAAAACCTACCATTTGTTGTCATTCAGTTTCACATGGTTTCTTCTGTTGTACTCCTCGGAGTTTGTTCATTCCAAATTTCAGCTGTTTTGCCGACGTCAATACCATTTGAATTGTGTAAATTTAATCAGAAAGTAAAGTGAATATTAGAAAAAAATATTTATGTGGATTTTTTATTAGTTTTGGTGCTAACTGCGGAAGAAATCTCACACAAATCAAACAGTCATCAAACCAAAATGTTGACTTGACTCACATTCCGTTAAAAACTTTAGTTCTGTGAAGACATGAAAGCACCTGTTTCTGAATCATTTTCATAATATCGAACGTGTCTTGGGAAAGTTGGAAGTGTTGTCTTTTATAGGCTGGATAAGTGTATATAAGAATCTTCCACACTTTTGAATGTTTCCGAATTCAGAAGGTGTCATGATGCAAAAAAACGTTAGTAACTATCATTCTCAACTTGTTCTTTTTTTCTCAACTGACCAAAAAGATCGCATTGCATCATGATGTTATATTAGTTTTCCCTTCCAACGTGGCCACCTACTGCGCGCACTCCACTACCTCACGGGGGTCGCCCTCTTTTTTCACTCAGTGTACCTTTGCGCGTCAATTATGATGCAAATGCACCATCCGCACACCAACTGTTGTACGCCAATCCCTTAGTTGATTTTCTCCGGTTTCACAACGCAACTCTTTTCTCTTATTTGCTCGTTTATCTTTACAATCATACATTTTTTTTTGTTTCATGGAATCAGTTCGGTCACATGTTTTCTTTCCTTGGTTTCGTCATTGCTTTCTTTGTGAATGGCATCTCCCCATGTAGTTCTCACCTGATTAGTTGTTCATGTTTCAATTAAGTTTTGCTTGTGAAAAAAAAACGGAACTCTTGCATGTCTCCAAATCCGTGCGCTAGAAAACGTCGCCTAAGAACGAGAATGTTCGGGAAAACGGCCAACGTTATAGGACAAGAGAGTGCGAGAGAAAACGACAGTTCGCAGTGTGTCATTGCATACGAGGCGAAGATAGCCGAGACGTTTCTACCAAAACACGTGCTAGGACTGTCGTTTTGCCATCTTTTCACAACTTTATCACGTTTCCTTGCCAATTACAACCGAATAAATCTGAATTTTAGAAAAATTATGTGAAACTTCAGGTGGGAGATGCCATTCTAATCCAGTTGTTGTCAGAGTAACCGGAATGAGTGTGTACTATCTAGTTTTAGCGGTTTTCTTGCTCTTCATGGCCTTGGTACCATACAATTCTGTCCAACAGTACATCGACGATGATAGTGATATAGAAGTTGTCCGCTCTTGTCAGGTGAGTGGAATTTCAAAATGTTGATATATTTCTATCGATTTTATAATTTTACAGAGCGGATACGTACACGATTCGGGTTGTGAGCAGAATGTTCCAGTCAATATCATCATCGCTGCCACTTTGAACGGAGCCGTTACAGCATTAGATGGAGAAACGGGTGAAATGCTTTGGAGACATGAAGATGTGCCACTTCTTCAAGGAACTTTAACCTCTTCTGAAGTGAGTATTACTGAATTTTATTTCTGACCGTTATTATGTCGGATCAACGATCCATTGTCACGTTTTCAGCCTATCGACATTGGTGGAACTAGTTTGCAGCTGATGCCAACATTGGATGGAAGACTGTTCTCGTACACACACAACACGAATCTCATCGAACCACTGCCAATAACAACTGATTCACTTCTGGAATCCACAATTCGTCTTGGACAAGATGCGGTCGCCGGTGGGAAGAGTGTCACAACAAAAGGAATCGATGTGTTGACGGGGGACCTGAAGTACGAGTGTTCAGTGGAATCTTGTGGGAATCAAGACGCAGAGCTTCCTCAAAACCCAATTCTCCTTGTGAAACGTATCACAAACTCGATCCGTGCAATGGATACAAGACGTGGAATCGAACGATGGAACTTGTCGACTGCGGAGGTAGACGTCAGTTTGGCGGGAGGAGTTTCAGTGTCTTCGATCCCACCAACCAACTCAAAAGTATTGCTTCAACCACCAGACGGAGTTCTTGTAGCAGTTAACAAGCATAATCGTGAGGAATGGAAAACTGATGTGGGTGGTCATATTGTTAATGTTTGGCACATCTATGGAAACAGCATTGGAGAGGTTCGCTAACTTTAAGCCAATCGATTTTATATTTCAAATGTTTCAGATATCTCTTTTCGATCCGAGCAACATTTTCACCACACAGTTCGAAGTGATGCATCGAGAACAACACAACATGCAGTCACAATCTTCTCTGTTGTATATGGGTACTTCTGGCGGCTTTCCTTTCATCATCCAGAGTCCGAAAGCCAAAAAGAACTTGAACAAAAGGATGAATGCTTTGCCGGAGTTGTCTACAATGACAGAGTTCCCTAGTCCACGTTTCTGTTCTGCAAACGAGGATACGAGAAGTCTGGCTTATGACATCAAAGACGAAACATTACGTGAGTTGTTCATATTATCTAACTAGATTGATTATTACATTTCAGGCACTGTTCTTCAACATGCGTTCAGAAACTCGCAAAGCAAGGCAATCGAAGACAAGACGTCTTCTGTCAATCGACCTAAAAACCTTCAAATTCTTGCTCATGACAGCGACAAGTCGGCTCAAAAGATTGGGACGGAGAACCTACGCTCAACTTCACTTTCGAAATCAGGAGATCATGGATATCTCGTTTTAGATGTGACCCCGGCCAAACCAAAGTTCAAATTGCCTTCTCCAGTGAACATCGTACAATCAGTCTTCCGCTACATGTTCCATCCCTCAACTCTGGTCAGCCTCATTGCTAGTTTTGTTGGTGTTGCGATGACTACGGTCTACTGGATCAGAAAACCTTCCCAAATGATGATCGAGCAGCGACCCAGCACTGATAGCACCGAGAGTGAGAACAGTTCTCAACGAACACGAAACGTAAGTTTCAATCAACGAAGATAATGCTCTCATTGATGTAGATTAACTTTCAGACGTCCTTTGCTCCAGCAGACGATGAAATAGAACGATTCATAGAGGAATCGGATGTGAGCGCCCCCAGCACTCCAGTGAGAAGAGCACTGTTGGTATGTGAATATCATTGCTAACAGATTGAAATCATAAAAACGTTTCAGCCCATTGAGAAATCCAATATCGAGGTCCGCACTACTCCAGTGGTTAAACCACCAAAACGTCAAACTAAAACCGACGTCGACACTGATGAGAGCTCATTTTCCAACGATGAAAAGAAAAAGTTGCTGAGAGACCGAACTATTTCTAGATCCAGTCTGGAAGGTTTCACCAGTCGTTTTGCAAATGAATTTGAAGTCAAAAAAGTGATCGGACACGGAGGGTTTGGAGTCGTTTTTCGTGCTCAAAGTATCACAGATATGAATGAATATGCTGTGAAACGTATTGCGGTTGCTGACAAGTGCGTTATTCTTTAAATTTTCAACGAATTAATTCAATATTTTTCAGTGAGAAGGCTAGAAATCGTGTTCTTCGTGAGGCAAGAGCACTTGCAATGTTCGACCATCCTGGTATCATCCGATATTTCTATGCTTGGGAAGAAAGACCACCAAAGGGATACCAGGAGAAGGAAGACGAGAATCTTCTTGGAAAAATGAAAGCTGAAAAACTGGCCAAACTTCACGAAATAAAACAGAAGAAGCGAACGAGTGAGGTTCAAAATGTGAAGTCGGCTGACACCGCCTCTTTCGCTGAAACTTTCGAAATGCCTCCAGTAATTGGACATACGGCAGACACCGGATCCAACTGGAGTAGTTCATCAAAGCCAAAAGAAGTTGGTGCAAAACGTACTACTTCTGAGAGCAAGCGGGGTTTACGTGAGTTTGACTACCAGTGAAACCAAATAATTGGTTTGTTTTCAGATGGCGAATCTGACACCACTGCAGAAGTGTCAAAGGAAAAAAGTGTCAACTTCTCAGACAGTGATGACGAGTCTGACACCACCGAGGATACCAGTTCTAGTTCTTCTTCTTCTTCTTCTGGATCATCCATCAGTCACAACGCCAGAAAACACACAGTGTGTTCGTCATCTGGAGGAATTCGTTTTGGAGATGGTTCAAATGTTGAGGAGAATGAAGAAGTGAAAAAGGCAAAAATGGAGATTGCAGTCATTGATGAGCAATTGTCGATTCATAACAGAGTGAGTGCCCCAGTTCCTTTCTAAGCAGCATCCTCGAAATTTTCTGACTAAACATAAGTTATTTCAGGCGATGATTGTTGAAACCGAGAATCAAGAGCTAGAAGTTCGTGAAAGGAACGATACTGGAGACTGTGCATATCTCTATATCGTGATGCAATTGTGCGCTGAGAGAACATTGGAGGACTGGATTCGCAGAAGTAAGACTGTTGAAAGTCGTTCCTTGGCTGTCATGAAAGATTGGATCAAACAGTTGGCCAGTGGTCTTGACTATCTTCACCACAAAGGATTCATCCATCGTGATCTGAAGCCTGGAAATGTTTTCTTCTCGCTGGAGTCCAAACCAGATCATCAGATTCTGAAAATCGGAGATCTCGGGTTGGCAACCAAAACTGACGGAGCACCGAAAATCACAGTCCGCCAAGATTCGGATAGTAGTGCCAAACACACAAGGAATGTTGGAACTCGCTCGTACATGTCTCCAGAGCAAATTGGTCACCAATTGTATACGGAGAAAGTGGACATATTTGCATTGGGTCTTGTTGCCACTGAGCTAATCATCCCATTCTCAACTGCCAGCGAGAGAATTCATACATTTGGAAGTTTCCAGAAAGGAGAAATTCCATCAATCTTGGACTCTTGTCCTGAATCGGTGAGTTATCATTGATGCTCTTTATTATTTTTACCATGATAACTTTCAGAGAGAATTCCTCTTGCAATTGACAAGTCTCGATCCGTCAAATCGTCCAACTGCCAGCGAAGTCGCTTCCCACTCTTTCCTCTCACAGTAACCCGTTTTCATGTATATAAGAACTTTTGATTTTATTATTTATCAGTTTTTTCCTATTCGTAATCGAAAGGAGTTGTATATCATCTCATAATTGAAACATGACTTTTGTAATTTTTCATGATATCCAGATTGTTTTATGTTGTAGATCTTTCCTAGTTTTTTTTTCCTTTTTGTTTCTCACTTCTCTATGCAATATGTGTACAGTTTCTTATTTGTTTCGACCTTCGCGTCATATCAACTTTAATTTCGGTTTTCCGTTGGCCTTATTCTGCTGACTTTTCTTTCCCCTTACTCGGGTTCCCACATATGTGATCAAGCTGGATAAAGTTTATATCCTACAACGCGATTGTCTAAGCTGTTTTGAACAAATTTATTTCAGGATTACAGTATGATCCTCACAATGTTTAAAAACTACGTATTAAGAAAAAACAACTTTGTTGTGAAATGAAGTACCTCAAAATTTTTTTAAAAATCCATACATTTTTTCTTTTTCCGTCAATGTGATACACGCAGAGTAGTTAGATTGTATAAATGGGGAAGGAGCTAAAAAACAATCTAAACTTATATTTCGGTGTAACATTTTAATCACAATTTGTTCTGATTTCGCTTTATCTAGTGTAGAAACAACACGTGGAATTTGTAAAAACCCTTTCATACAGAGTGAAGAGCTATAGACATAAAACCCTGAAAACATGTGGCGTTTGCTCCAAATAGTCGAACCGATCTGTTTGTTAACAAACTGCAAAATTGTGTTTTTTTGAAAACAAGGAAACAAGTTTAACAAAAAAGTCTGAAGGATTTCCCAATTTTTGAAAACTTTCTTATTTAGTTGACAAATGCTGTTGTCATTCCAGAAAGAAAATTATTTATTCAGCTGGTGTTATTTCGGATCGTTTTCCTCTTCAAGATCAATATGAGTTTGAATGCATTTTTGACAGATGAGTAAACACTGGCAAACTTTAAGTTATTATCATCTGATAGTAACATGAATCATTATTGAGTAAATATGATTCATGCGCGAACAAGATCATTCCGCGATCATCGAATTGACACCTTTTGATCTTTCCTTGGTTTTCATCTAGCGTTATCACTTTCTCAATCAGAGTGACTCACTTCTTTCTCGCGTGATACTCAAGCTGACCACTGTTTTACACTAAAAGCTGTCATTCACGATTGAGTACTCCTTTATCTTCTTCAACCATGTTTTAATGGTCCTGATCTTTTAGAACGTGGCTATTGAAGAAATCAAAAAAAGCTCAAGGAACAAAAATCATATCATTCTAGAATGTTTATTCAAACACAGTAGTACGGTCCATTGTTTATTTAATGATGTGGAATACGAGATGAATTCTGATGGACCGGAACATGATATCATGGAAACAAAAATCAATGAGCTGGAGCTGGTTATAGGTTTTTGTCACAGATTTTTGAGATTTGTTCTTCTAAAACCGGCAGGAAAAGTCAACATGCTGACTTATAATGGTCATTGGTCGGTATAACAAAGCAAAACAATTTCAAGCATCGTTATTTTGGTTGAAGCACCCAAAAAAGGAAAATACTGGAGAACAATCTCTGATGTTGATCTCGATGCCTTATCAGGTTGCGAGATTTTCTAGACGCATTACTAAGTTTTCTCAAGGACAAATACAGTTGTCCTAGATTTTCTATTGAGTCCACAAGCAAGTGATCTTACTGGCTATTCTGCAAACTTATCAAAACTGCATTGCCATGGATCACAAAGATCATCGAAACTCAACATTTTTTCCCGTTTTGTGTGTTTGTGTGATATAAATGTCTAGTTCTCCTTGATTCACCTCAACTCACTCTTTTTCCACATATGCTATCAGTTTCATCAGCTCATTTTACTTCACAAACAATTTTCTGTTTGCTCTTCGCGAAAAAGCGAGCCATCAAAACATTTTTCACATTTCTCCTTTTTCTCTCAATCCTCTCGTCTCTTTTTCATTCTCGTGATTAGTTCCCGCCCATTTTGAACGTATAAAATGCAAAGAGCGGAGTGAATGGAACATTGACAACTTGACTTTCAATGGTTTTCCTTCCTCCTTTTACTCGGTTGTCTTTACCTCGGTTGTTTCTTTTATTGCTGCGGTGATTGTTGTGTAACTAACTAACCCACACTGTTTAACTAGCTTTTTGCACTATCTGAGTGGAATTTTGAGAGTGATTCTTTTGTTTTAGTGTGATTTAAAACGGGTGATGGTGTCTTATTATCATTTCAATATGTTTTCGATATACGAATTGAATACCTTTTTCAATTTCGCTCACCTGAAAATCTTGATAAAACAGCCCTACAGTGTAAAACGGTCAGTTCAGTTTCCAACAATTTCAGCAGCGCCAATCAGTTGTTTAAAATGAACTCGTTTGTCATTTTCGCACTTGTTTTAGCCGCCGTTTACGCCATGCCAGTTGAACAAGGAGGACTTACCGGAGGACGTGGTGTTCCACATCCAAGTAAGATCTTGTTGCTCAGTTTATCAATTAATAATTGGATATTACAGACTCTGCTGCCGGACAAGCACTTTCTAATGCCGGAGGAATGACCGGAGGATCATCTGTTCCACATCCAAGTAAGTTTAATTCTTTTCTTCTTTATCGCTGCAACCAATTACTCAATTTCTCTTTCAATTTGTTTTTTTTAGATTCTGCTGCTGGACAAGAGATCGCCAACAAGAATCTTGAAGAGAAGAGCGTTTTGGAAGGAGGAACCCAGGTCAAGCCATGGCTCAAGAATCAACCAGACCTTGCTGCCATCCGTCAACAGAACCAGAACCAATAAATTTAACACCTGAAATTCTTCGGAATCTGTATATTTCTTGAATGTATGTATACATATATTTATGAAGCAATGAGAATTTATTTGTCAAATAAAATTACAAACAAAGGGGGATATGTGTTTTTATTTTTTTTTGTTTCAGGAATCATTAAAATTACAGGTTAATTCAGAATGTGATCTACGACAAGAGAAAGAATACTCGTTTGTGACATGAGTTTTCAAAATAGATTCATTCAAACGTTCAGAAAACAGGTCAACGTAATAGGCACATATCAAAAAGCCAGTGCCAAAACAAATGAAGTTTTGTTATTCAAAATAAACCAATGCCTTCTCTCAGACTGCCAAGTTTATGAACGAATCTTTTTCTGTCTAACTCTTCGAGATGGAAAATGGGTTCGAAAGAAAACGGCTCTCTTCTTAGGAAAACAAAACAAACTAATTCACTTCATTTGTCCTAGGAATCCACTTTCAGAGTCACGAAAGCAGATCTGGTTTCACAGTCATAATGTAGAGCTATTATACATAGTAGAAGTACAATTGTGACATCATTGAAATTCATCGCCTCTTTCTAATAATTCTACACATTTTCTTTCTCCTTCTCTTTTTCAGAAGGATATGTGCACTCAAACATAAATAGCCTCATTGGTAAGGCTTCGAAGTCTATTTGGTGCGAGAAAAGAAAAGAAACTTTGATGTGGCTCAGCTGACACCAACCAAGTCAAAAAAGAAAGCGGTGTCGTTTTTCTCAATTTGTCATTTTCCGTTCTTTTCTTTTCTTTTCTTTTTTATCTTCTGGTTCTCCTGGCATTTCGAAAAGCAACACAACCAAAGTCAGCGATACATACATGTTATCAAGTTTTACTGGGCGACCAATTCAATTTACCCATATCCCCCCACTCCTTCTATCCCTCCTTGCTGTGAGTTCATTTCTATTGAATTCTTTCTGTTTTGTGCAAAGCTTTCCTTTTATTTTGCAGAATGCAGATTAAGATTTAAATTCATCTTACCTTCTCCTTTGCAGAAAATGTTGAAGACTTCAAGCACCTAGCTCAAGATTTTCGAGGAAGACGATGGAAGACGAAAAGGTACTTGTTTCTTTTTTTACGCGTTCTTTTCTTGAAAAATCTTCATCTCCTCAAGTATATACGAATCGGGTATGCATGACAACTGTGCCCTTCTTTCCACATTCTTATAAAAATATTCTGTTTTTTACTCGCTTTTTGTGTGCTGATAATGGTTTACTCGCTTCGCGATGTGAGTTACAGAACTGTTGAAAACTGTTGAAATGGTCGTAGTTTGAGTGGTTAGTCATATGTGACATATAATTTTTTTCAAACTTTCCACTTCAATGTTCAATATTTGATTACAGGTTTTACCAAGATGGCAAGAAGAGCGGAGGAGGCTGTTAGAATCAAGCAAGTTTATTTTTCATTAGTTATAATAATTCATATCTTGCGAGATTAGTGTGAGAACCCTATCAAAATAAATTTTGTTAGTATTCATCCACCAAAGCTGATTGTGAAACGTAAAAATAACAACAAGAGCTTTCCCAGTTATTCCGCGTTACAAAAAAGAGCATTTTATTATTTTTGGAAGACTCTCGCTTACCAGGTGAACACAACATTCACCTTTGAATTTTGAGAAAAAATCCGCTCGCGCGTGCTTCTGTCATAAATACAAATGAGGTGATGATGACGTTGTCGAACAGATTTAGAAAACACTAAATCTTTTGGGAGCCTTCTTGAGCCTCTTCTGAATTCATATATATTTTGCATTCCAACAACTGATAAGTCCATCTTTGGGCAAATAGAAAAAGAGATCGTTCGTATTACGCCCTTCGTTTCTTTTTTTCCATTCATGACCAACTGTTTATTTTGAACTGACTGAATATTCTTTCTCGTTTGTCGTTCCTCAACGTTTCACGTCACTCTCGCTGTTGCAAATGCCGTATGTTCCATTTCTGTGTAAGTTAAAAATTATTGTATAGAGTCAGTTTGAGTTGACTAAATATTACTAGTTTGTAGAAACATATGAAAAAAAAGTATTCCGTTGCGGGGAATCGAACCCCGGCCTTATGGGTGAGAGCCATAAATCCTAACCACTAGACCACAACGGAGATGAGAGAAGCTACACTGATTGAAATACATAAACAGGGAACCGAATTTTCATTGGTACAAGATGGAAATTTTTTCTTATCGGTAGGTTTTGACATTAGATAAAATTGGTTCTTAATGCAACTGAGTTCATCTCCGTTGTGGTCTAGTGGTTAGGATTTATGGCTCTCACCCATAAGGCCGGGGTTCGATTCCCCGCAACGGAATACTTTTTTTTCAAGATTCTCATTATTTGTATCACTTTGAAATCCTTAACCTCAGAAATGTCTTTTGGGTTACTGATTGTTGTTTGAAACTGACCGCTCAAAAAGAGAATGCAATTTGCAAAAATAATTAGCTAGCCAGTATAAACGCCCAGGCAATTTTCTTGTCTCACAGAGCCAACTTAGAAAGAGAGAAAACAAATGACCACCGGAAAGGAAATAGAGT
This sequence comes from Caenorhabditis latens, assembly GCA_002259235.3. Lineage (NCBI taxonomy): Eukaryota > Metazoa > Nematoda > Chromadorea > Rhabditida > Rhabditidae > Caenorhabditis > Caenorhabditis latens. Next base: position 11,463,601 of record CM056097.1, on the reverse strand, counting down.
CGGACACAAACCTATTCCTTGAGTTCTCAACCGACCCTTACATTCTCCGCTCTCACGGAACTTTCCGAACATGTCTGATAATGTCCAGTACTCTGAGCTCCGTCGGATTCCTTCGGTTTCAAATCTCAGCGAACAAGATGTGGACGGTAAGAGAGAAAAATAGTTATTTTTCAATATTGCATGAGTGTTTCCATTCAATTACATCATATTCCATTTTATGCCCTCCGGCATAATAAGTCTAGCTGTAAACGTGAATTTTGAAACATAGAAGAGGGTGGATGAAAAGCAGCAAAAACGTAGCAAATGATGAAATTTCTCTAATTGAGTGTGCTCTTTTCCATTTACGAAGCACAGCGAAATACTCTCATCTTGGTTAATGAAACAAATTGACTTTGCCATTTCAGTCGCTTTTCAATTCTGAGCTACTGATTTTTGGTGTTCTCTATGGACGAGATTTATGAAGAATATTTTGATAACGATGGTAGGTAGGGAAGCTTATTATTACTATTGTTGGTTCCTAGGCAGCCGAAAATTTGATTCGGGTTGCAGGAAGAAAACCGATCAGAAAAAATCTTGTTTTTGTCATAGTTGGAATTACATGGCTTTCTCCTCTAATCTCCATCCGAACTACCGTAGATTTTGTGAGTTATGTTGGTGTCGCATTTGTCCAATCTTGTCTAAAAGAAGTAAAACAGCTTACCAACATTTGAGTTCTAGTTTCATTGATTTCTGGAACTCGTGTTTGAATAACGGCACCACACTTTGGAAAAATGAGAATAATTGTTTCAATGTCACCTGTGCTAATTTTGTTTTGATTGTCATTCATCAAAATGTAGAGTTACACATTGTCCTGCAGTAATAATGATATTCCGTGCAATGTGACAAATGACGATCACAACATTGAGATTCATGAACCACCTTCACTTTGTCTTCATTCTTATATATTACTCATTTTAGACATTGCTCGGACGGATTCGGAAGCAGAAGGGACTGTGTACAAGAACTCGTATGCCTCGTTGATGAATGAGCTGCAACCAACAACTTCATTTGATGATTTCAAGCAATCAATCACCCATCTCACGGATATTTTTCGAGCAGATCCGTAAGTTTCATCTTATTGTTTCAAATCATGTTGTCGTTATTGTGGTTTGATGTTAGTTTGGAAAAGATATATTGGGAATACATGTGAGACAAAATCCCACTGAACGGATTAGACGTCAGCACAAATTAGAGTGAAAGAAAAGGAAAAAGAAGAAGAAGACTCGGATACATTTCTTGCATATGCTTTGAGTATGAACTAGCATCATCTTCTATTCAGTTACATATTCATGATGACAGATGAGAAAGGAAAAGTTGATTAAAATTCGTTTGATGAATACTGAATCCTCCATTCATGCTCTTTTCTTGTTTTAGTTTCTATCTGTTTCGCCCACTTGCAGAAACTGAACAACTGGATGGAAGATACACGGCATGCGCTTGTTCTCTGGTTTTTGTTATTAGTTCATAAACAGCTTACCAGATGAGATAGATGAAAAGAGATATAGAAAAATCTAAAAATAATAATCTTTGAGCCATATGCAATAAAATTTTCTGTCTTAAACATGTGAGAGAAAAAGTTAAATAAAAGATGCCTCTGATTCTTTTTTTCTTTCGGGAAGGCCTGCACACATCTTTTTTCTTCATCTTTGTTGTTAGTGTTGCTTGTCCCCCTTGGGAAGTTTCTATAAATCCGGCCTTGCTCCCATTCTTTGTTCATCTGAATATCTAGCGTGCTCCATTATCTCTCTTGCGTCCTAGCATTGCATTGGACATCTCAGAATCTATTCATGTTGTCTATTCCATGCCACAATTATTATTCATTCAGAATGACCAGACCGACTTCTTTCGTTAGGTTTTTTTCTATAATCTTATAGTGAAATATTAAACGATTTCTCAATTCAACAGTATGTTTTTCACTCTTTCACAACGGTTAGAACACCCACAAGTTCATCCTTTGAGGCTGCTTCCCTAAACAAACCAAACGAAGCCTTAATAATTAGCTCAATTTTATGCTCCACTAACTATTCCTCGGATTTCTTTTCCAAGACACTTGAGACTCTCTAATCCACGAAGTGTCTCTCTTTATTCTATCCATGGAGAATTCCAAAAAATAATTAGCGCTGTAGTATTCTGTAAACGTATAGCCATTCTGTTTCTGTTTTCTTTAGTATTAACTGAAATATCACTATCTGCCCCACAAAAAAGTACCGGAACCTGTGTTCAGTTCATAATTCGGCAGCTCTCAATCTTTCCATCCGTTGAGTTGTAAAGTGAAACTTTTTTTCAACCTCCGGCAGCAAGTATCTATATCCCATTCGTTTTTTGCCCTTTCAAAAAGTCACTTGTTTCCTTTCCAACTCTTTCAAGCTTTTACTGAGACCATTGGGCATGCAATCATGCCTTGGATGCGCCCTCCGACACCCCAGAGGCCAATGAGGAAAAACTAGTGAGTCAACAAATTGCCAAAGAAGTCGTGATAAATACTTCCTAACTTGTTGCAGTTTTTCTTTCCCTATTTTCCACACTACTCGTTTATAACAGTCCCTGTATTTTTCTTTTCTTCCCGACTCATTTGGTTCTTATTATAACTCATTCAATATCATTAACTCAAGATGCACGATGAGGACAATCAACTCGGCGAGCTCCTCCGAAAAGCATCACCCAATGGGATTTCACCGGCCCCGAGCACGCAGCAGATTCTTGATGAAGTGTAATACTTTTTGCTCTTTTTTACAACCTGTTCAACATCAAGATCTTGGAAAACATTATAGAAAACATCATGAAAAGAGATAATTGAGAAAAAGAAAGAATGGTGCTGACAAAATTGCGAAACTCAAATTATCGAGAACAGAAAAAGGTCCAGAGAGATTAGGAAATAAGTGTGAGCGAATAATACGAATAACTGAGCGCCAATTGACCACACTTTTCAATATGAAGGAATGGGTGTACTAGGCGCAGGTGGAACGAGAAAGGAGTATGAGAAGCAAGTTAAACGGGGGTATATGTCCATAACTATATCACTTTTTGTTTGCCTTTTCTTGCCTCTTTTACCTGTGGATCTTTAACCGCATTGCATTGTGCATTGTGCAAATAAAAGGCAATGAAAGACGTTTGTAGGGCTGTTTGCCCAAGTTTTGATTCTTATTGAATGAATGAAAATTGGCTAAATTTCTGAGTATTCTAAACAAAAACTGCTGAATTCTGTTCCCACGAGCTGCCTCACTCCACTGATGTTTTTCACGCTCCGATACCCTCATTCTCTTTACGAGTGACTCATTAACGTGTCCGATTGAATCGATACCACTGATTACGCTTTCAACTATGTCGGCGGAAACAAATAACAATACCAATCGGTCGTCTATGAAACAACGACACAGACGGGTTGAGAGTTGCAATTCATTGCCTGCTGATTATAGAATTCCTAATAAACATGTGTAAGTTGTATGAATTCTCAGATCTGTGATCCAGAGAAATGACAATTTTCAAAAGTAAGACTCTGAAAATTAGACTTATTCGAAATTGAATATTTTGAACTGGTACTTTCGATCATTATCTCCCAGTCTCATTACTCCACAAACCTATTTCTTTGAAATGACTTTCACAATAAGAGTATCCACAGAAAATTGGACTCCCTCCCATTATTTCTGCCTCCGGGCTGTGTGTTAAAAAGCAGCGAATGAGCCCGTCCTGCCTATTTTTGTCTTTCTTCTCACACTCGTACCCTTTTCTTTAGAATTGGCAGAGCGAACCTTCTTCCGGATGTTATTTCACACAGTTGTAATTTAGTATTGCTCAGAGTCAATTTTTGTTCAAAATGAGCAAACTGAGAGCAACGATTCGAAAAACCTTGTGAGTCTATTTGAAAACTGATGTGACATTGGTTCAATTTCTTTTGAAATTTTGATTTTTGACTCTTGTGTACAATTCCTCAAAAAGAAGTGGGCTATGCATTTCGAAAGTGAACTAAAATTGCTCTTCTAGAGAAGCATCCTATAAAAAATTGACGAAGAGAGCGAATTTTGCTCTTTTTTGCTCTTCCGTTTTCACTACTACATTCCACTCTTCTAAGCCGTTTCTGCCTTCCCGCACATGCTAGAGCTCTTCAATTTCTCTCTTTCCTAAGAAAAAAAAAAACATCTTCGATAAAGGCAAAAAAAAGAAATGGGGTAGGTTTATCTGATTACTACTAGAAATTAAGTGGTGGTGTGCCAGTGGTAACATTATTTTCTTCTTCTTTTTCTCACTTTCAATTGAATTCTGATTTCAGTGCACGAATGCAGTATGGCGAAAAGAAAAACATCAAACATAAACTTCAGCAATGGTTCATAGAAAATCCAAGAATCAGTAAGTTGCCTCCTTAGAATTATCGTGTAATTATAAATTTAGGTGCTCGAATCCGGTCATGCAACGTTCTGATCAAACTACTCACGTGTATATTATACTGTTTCCGTGTAGTGAACGACGAAAGATCATATCCTGATGAATTTCCGTTCTCAGAGGCGGAAGCTGCTAAGGAAGATGTAACACTTTAGTAAGTTTTTGTTTTTGAGGAACTGATTTATACAAAACTGTTTCAGCAAGTACTTGATATGGGTCGATTTTGATTTCAAAATTTGGTTTGCACAAACAATGTTCGCTCTTATTAGTATGGTCTACACTATTTTGGTTTTCTACCTCAGCTATTCGGTAAGTTGTTTTATCTTTCAAAAAGTGTTCTGCAACAGTATCCATTTACAGGGCAGTGTAGTCAAACTGCTTATTAATATCCATTTCCTCCTCGAGTTGATCACCAGTTTTCCATTTATCCTTTCGGTAAGTTTTTTCCCAGATTCATGTCATGATTTGTCTGTTCAGATCTTTATCCCAAGTTTGACTTACCTCTACGTACCCGTATTTCTCAATTGCTGGCTTGCCAAAGGTGCTCTGCAAGCTATGATGGTAAAAACTCAATCATGTTCAATTGTTTCAATAATACAAATTTCAGAACGATCTCAATAGAAAGTCATTTATCAGTTCCTCCGCTCTCTTCCGTCAACTCCTTCTTTTGTTCTCGGTACTTGCTTGTCTCATCTTTACCGGAATGTGCAGTATTGAACATTTGCAACGCGCTCGTGGAAAAAGAATTGATCTGTTCACATCTTTCTACTTCGTCATGGTTACATTCTCAACTGTCGGATATGGAGACTGGTATCCAGACTACTGGGCATCTCAACTCTGTGTCGTGATTCTGATTTGTGTTGCTTTGGGATTGATTCCAAAGCAACTCGACGAACTTGGACAAACGTGGTCGGAACGTCAGAAATCTGGAACTGATTTCAGCAGTTGGAATGGTGTTGAATCTCATGTGGTGGTTACAATCACAACACTAGAAGTGGAATTCGTCCGAGATTTTTTGGAAGAGTTTTATGCGCACCCAGAGAACCAGGTACTTAGCACTTTCCGTTTTCTGTTATTTAGTGGGGAAGTTTTTCAGAGAATTCAAGTTGTTTTGCTGTCACCCGCCGAGCTAGACAACCAAACTCGTATGTTGTTGAAAATACCGCTTTGGAACAACCGAGTTCATTACGTTCGTGGAAGCTCTTTGAGAGATGAAGACTTGGAGAGGTTCGTTTTTTAATTTAATTTTTTCTGTTTTGGTAGTTTTCAAGTTTGTCTACTATATACTAATGAAATAGTCACAAAATTTTAAAATTCTAGAGCAAATGTGGCCACATCGAAAGCGTGTTTCATTCTCTCTGCCCGGCATGTCAATCGAAAAGTGGCAACGGATGAGCACACAATTCTTCGGTCATGGGCTATCAAAGATTTTGCTCCAAGTGTCAGACAATACGTGCAAATATTCCGAGCAGAAACCAAAATGCACATTGAGCACGCTGGTTTGTTATTCAAAAAGGTACAAGAAAACAATTTTCATTTCAGAAGTTTTGATTTGCGAGGATGAGTTCAAATACGCACTTCTGGCCAATAACTGCATCTGCCCTGGAATTTCTACATTCATCACACTGCTTATGCATACATCTCGTGGAGAGTAAGTGTCCGAAATATTATATTAATGGTAATACCAAAACTAAATTTTTCAGAGAAGGACAGAAATCCACCGAACCATGGCATAAAGTCTACGGATTCCACTCTGGAAATGAAATGTATCAAATTAAAGTTCAGGACAGTAGATTTTTCGGAGAATATGTTGGAAAATCGTTCAGCAGTACCAGCTTCCATGCTCATAAGGAGTAAGTTTCACAGTCCAAACTGAAACATCATACAAATTTGTTAGATTTGGAATTGGTCTGATCGCGGTGGCACCTGAAGGAGATACCTCGAGAATGAAACTTAACCCGGGATCTTCCCACATCATCCAGTCCTCAGATACTGTTTACTACATGGGGTTGACCAATGAAGAATCCCTCACAGACTTCCGAAAAGGAATTCAAAGTCAACAAAAACGGGCTAATGTGGCATCCACTATCGCTAATATAGGAACGGTTGCTGTAGATGTTCCGAGAACCGAAAAAACAGAACTGGCTAATAGGAAAAAGAAGAAGAGGAAGGAGAAAGCAGCTGATGAGATTCATCTTATCGAAGTAGGAGAACACATTCAATCAAGTCGACGTCCATCCATTGCAATGGTCACCGAGGGTAAAATTGATAGCTCTTCGGACTCTGACCAAGAGGAAATCTGTGACAAGTGCAGAGGTCCATGCATCCAGCACAAACTGCAACGAACTTATCCACAAGTAAGAACATATATTGGAACATCCAACACTGTGTGTCACATGATGAAAGAACGTCGATCCTTATGCTGCTTGAAATTGGACGAGAAGTGTGCTCACAAATCTGCAACATCTGCTCATGAGTACCAATGGAGGAACCGTCCCATCATTCTAGCAGCTGATAGAACCAGCAGTGGAATGTACAATTTGGTGATTCCACTCCGAGCTTACTACCGACCTGTGCATGACTTGCATCCAATCATCATTTTGCTGGAATTAGAAGAGCAAGATTCTCTGAATGATGCATTCTTGGATGCAATCTCCTATTTCCCAGATGTCTATTGGATGAAAGGAAAAATTGGAAAGTGAGTTGTTTCATTAAATTTCATAATTACTCACATTCAATTTTTAGCCTTGATTGCCTTCTCCGCGCAGGTGTCAGCAGTGCTGAACATGTAGTCGTTGTTAAAGAAACTGCAGTCATTGCTGAAGAGCACACTGCAGATTGCAACACTATCATCACAGTCCAGAAGATTCACAGAATGTTCCCAAGACTCAGAATGATTACTGAACTCACGCATGCTACGAACATGCGTTTCGTTCAGTTCAATCCGCACAACGCTTACTCTTTGGCTCAATCTAGATTTGAGAAAAAAGAGAGGAAACGTGGATCACACATGCCATTTATGTTCCGTTTGCCATTTGCACAGGGCGGTGTATTCAGTGCCAATATGCTAGATAGACTGCTTTATCAAGTAAGAAAAAACTTATCATACGATTTGTAATAAGTTTTAATCTTATTTCAGGCAATTATTAAACCATTTGTGGTGGATTTGGTTCGTCTGCTTCTCGGTATCGATCAGCACAGCGATGGAGGATACCTGACATCGGTATATATATTCACTGTCATATAATCCTGGAATATGTAGAATCTTTTTAGTTTGTGATTACTTCTGATGACTTGTGGATCCGCAACTATGGACGGTTATACCAGAAACTGTGTTCTTCGGTTGCTGACATTCCAATTGGAATCTTTAGAACCAAGAAAATGGACACCAAAACGGTACTCAAAAGCACATGATACTTTTATAAACACTCAATTCATAGGTTTCTCTCGACTTGCAAGAGCAATGCAAAGACTTTGAGTCCACTGAAATGGGCCGTAACAAGGATATGTATGATCATGTGAAAAATCGAATGAGACTTCTCAATATCAAAGATTCACACACCCGTAAGTTCTTTTAATAATCATATGTAGTCATTTTTATTGTCTGATCATACTTTCTAGTCAACTGGAGATTTGGTAACCGATGCAGATCGTCAGGTATCAGCCGAGAGTGGTGTGACAAAATGCAGAACACAACATTAGTATCTTATCACTTACAATTTTATTTTACTTTACTGAGATTTTGAGTTCACTTCTAATTGCTTCAGCGTGACTCTACTAAATTGAGACTCTCGTAGCCAATCTTGAATTTTCAGTGCTCGAAGGAAGTGATGAGAAATCTCAGATTTCCTATGTCATCATCAACCCAGCACAAGATTTGGAGTTAGAATCTGGAGATATTGTGTAAGTGCATCATAATGTATTTTAGGCAGTTGATAGCTTTCTATTTCAGTTATGTGATCAGAAGTCCGATCCGAAAAGACGCGACTAATGCTCGAATCAATCCAAGAAGAGGATTGCGTAGGAGTAAAAACGTCAGTGAGACCATGGACTCTTCGAACAATCAAGTACCAACTATCGTGATTGATGAAAACAACTTGTAATCGTATTTTGTGCATACAACGATTGAGATTTCCCGCTTTTTTGTATTGTAAATAAATGAACAGTTTTTTTTTCAAATTGATAGCTTGAAAAGTAATGTAGGCAGTTATACGAATAAACGGATGAGATGTTGGACATTAGCAGGGCATCCAGTAACTGGGCATCTGAAAGTAATTAAGTTTTAAAGCAAATTGGGATAAAACAACTCACTTTTGATATGTGTTAACATACTGACTGATACATGTGTAGCAGAAAACGTATCCCGAGACAAAAAGTGCAGTGTCGTTGACTCTCTTCTTCATACAAATTGGACACTTGTTGGTGTCCAAACTAAGGATCTCACTTTCCTTGATGATCTGAAACCAGAGTTGATCATGAAGGTAGATGATATAGTAAAAACTAACCATTTTGTGAGGTGGTGCAGGGATAGCCTCACTCAATCCAGTTTTTGTGAGTTTAGTCAAGTCAGTGTTGTACATGTAGTCTAAGAACTGCACAAAGAAGAGACCATAAGCAAAAAGTCTGGAAACAATTCCAGGAAGTCCGAGGAAGAATCTCCAGATGCGATTGAAGAATCTGAACAATATCTACTTTTTGATTTGTTCCGTGCAGAAACGACATACCCAGTCTGTAAATGTAGAGGAACTGCATTGAACGCTTCTAGATCTTCTGGTGTCAAATGTTTGAGGATCACTCCGGAGAAGTAGAGCCATGGAGAGTGAATTGAACTGCGATTCAAGATGTATGCAAGTTGGAGAACACTCTTGACTGCCTTGATGATGGTTTTGATGTATGGCCAGATCACAACAAACATTTTCTGGCATTTCGATTTGACGTCCTGGGAAAAATGTCCATTTTTATGCAGTGACTGAGAAACTTACATGAATAGACGCCCAACTTCTGATTTCATAAACTTCCTTGAGTCGATCATGAAGTTGATTCAGTTTATCCTCTACATATGGCCATCCGACTAGCGTGAGAAGTGACAGAATTCTTTCTCGATTGTCATTAGGAGATGATCCAGTTTTCGTGAACACTCTTTTCATAGAGTAGAAGTTTTCAGTGAATGAGGCACCTGAAGTTCAGTTCCATAACAAATTCTATTACGCAAAAGTTCTGAAACATACCATAGTTTTTCAGATAATGGTTTTGCAGGATAAGATCGAATAGGAGATAGTATTCATCAAAGTTTTTGTGTACCGACAGGAAGGTTTTTGGTTTGAAATATGCCAAATACTGAAAAAGTATCAAGTTTCTATAATCAAGTGATATTTCAAAAACTTACTTTGACAAGGTGTTGCAAAGCTGGTCGGATAGAGGTAGCAAGATTTTCCTGAGCAATGATATCAAAAACCGAAGGCTGTTTCTCTTCGGTAACCGGAGAAATAATTGACGATGCAAGTTGTGAAGCACGGATTGTAGTACTCATGTCTCCTGAAAAGTTTTATAAAGTTGATGTTTCAGAAACTCTAAAAATTCACGGAAAAAAACAAATGGTTCGATCGAGTAGACTATAAAATTGATAAAACGGAATGCATCGATTGCCGGAGAGGTATTGCGCGTGTATCATACTACGATGTAGTGCGGGGTCTTGCCTTATCGTGATAAGATAGTCGTTGGGGGCAAATTGAAGAATGAGTGACCTTCCCTCGTTACAAGTTTATTTTTTGTTTTGATAAATGTAGACGGAAATGTGGAATGCATCTTTATTTCAATACTGAACTTTGTGTTGTGGGAAACGAAGTATAATGATTTGAAATGTTTCTGAAATTCTAAAATTTTGTTAAATTTCTGATCCAATCAACTTCAAGTCAGTTTTACAAATATCAGTTAACTCAGCTTCGCAACAAAATTTTGCAGTTTTATCACATTGAATCTGATTCTTATCAGTTACCACACGGAATTGCAGCAACGACATAAACTAACACGGAATAAGTTTTAGTGTTTTTATTCAAATAGGAACCGCAGGAAACTGAAATCATCACATAACTGATAGTTTGTATCAGCAAGAATTAGGAAAAAGCAAACTGAAAAAAGAGACAAACAACTGAAGATCAAATTTGAGGAAATTAGCGGAAAAGCAAAAAATGGCACTGACAACAAATTGTGCGTAATTTTGAGCGGTTCAATTGAGTAGTTCTCAAGGTGATGGGACTGGGAAACAGTAGAGAATAATTGGGAAAATGGTACTCGTAAAGGTTCAAATAAATGAAAGGAGAAGGAAGGTGAATGAACGATAAGATTCGAAATTGTGTTGTCGAGACATAAATACATGCATTGTAGAATTAAGTAGTGTTGTGAGAGGAGATAATACACTTGTACACATGTGGGTCTTCACCGATAGTTCCGTTGGTAATCATCTGTGTAGGTGTAGTTGGCGTATCCACTGCAAATCAAAATAATTCGATGGGAATAATTGAGTTATTGAGTCAACTCACGGTTTCGGCCTGGTGTCATAGGTGTCCGTAATGAATGAGGACATATGATGTGTTTCTGAAGGTGGCTCCACTATGCTGAAAAACTCAATCATTTTTATTATTTTTTCTCTTGATTGCTCACTATTTTGGGAATGCGTGCATTTTCGAGTAGAGTCCTATCAGCGAGTTGGAAATCATCACAATAGGAACCAGTAGTACCAGGCAGATTAACATACACATCCATGTTCCATTCTAAAAAGTACCATTCATTCTCTTTCCCTTTTTTCTTAAATCTTACATATGGGTCGATGGTGTAGTTACAAATGGCAGCTGTTGTTTGTCTGGCAATTTGTGTCAACGGTTGGCAAGACGTGACCTCACCTTCCATCTGAAGTCAACCAATTACGGTATTGTTTGGGAATACATTAGACAATAATGTGTTTACCTGATTCTTGACATGATTGATGTATTGGTCGATGTTGTTAACCATTTGTTGGAATTCTTCCTTGGCTGCATTGCCGAAGTGTTCCTTCATGTTTTCAGCAAGTAGGGCTTGCGCGTGTTGAAGTTTCACTAGAAGGGAGGAAACTGGGACTTGAAGTTGGGACAGTCTGAAACGAGTAACATTGTTTTGACACCACAAATCAGTGGGATTGAACACACTTTTCATCCAAAGAGGTAATATTGGTGTAGAGAGCATCTAATCGACTTCTGAGTGGCTTTGCAAACTGAGCCTCGAGTTCTCTAATTTGTTCAAGGACAAGCGTGACTGCCTTCGGCCGTCCGGTGTTGGCATCCAAAGAATCTTCAAATTCTCTAGTTTTGGAAACCAAATCTAATTCATCCATGGCGTGTTTAATCTGAAATTAAACATTGAAGATCCTCTATGCACATCGAAAATTTACCGCATTCAGTCCCTGCTGGCTAACTTTTGACACGTTAACCGCTGCGAGTTTCTCCAAATCCTTGAGTTCACCTCTTGAAATGAAAGCATCAAGTGGACGGATCTCTGGCATATTCTCCATTGTTGTCCTCAAGAAAATTTGCAACTGGTTGTAGGCGTCCTTTTCAAAATCCTGAACATGAATCTGTAATTGTTTCTGAAAATGAAACTATACCTGCAATTTGTTCAGGTGATATTTCTTGTCGAAATCATAGAAATTGTACAAAGTTTCATTTCTCGAGCATGCTCGAATGACTTCCGCCGGTGATTTCGATTCAAGTGTCACTTCGATATCATTTTCTGGTGTGTGATTTGCTTTCCAAAGATTGATATATCTCTCTGCCAGCTGAAAAGACGAAAAAGTTCAATTTTGACGAGCGGGGGCAAAGATTGAGAGACCGATAAAGAATCCGGGTGACTCAAGGGATTTCTCATAGGCTGGCACACAAGATTGGAGAAGTTCCCAATAGAAAACATGAGGACAGCAGTTCCAACAGCCAAGAAGATGAAAATAAGAAGAAAAGCCCAAATTCCACTGAAAAGCAGTTATTTTTTGGCAATTGTTCGGGTTAGGATTCAACTCACAATGCATAGAACTTGCCGCCTGTGCTTCGAACACAACAGTCATCGTTGTAGTATGTTGGTCGTCTTCCACAGATTCCATAAAGAACTCCAAACAAGAAAATCAAGGCCAGCAAGATGAATAGACTCGTAACAACTAGTGAAACATACCAACTAAAATACAAAACCTTGAAATTTTATTTAGTTATGTTCTCGATACCTGTATTGTATGAATTTCATTGTTGGTGTCTTTTTGGGATCAGAAATGTAGGAAACGGAGCTGTACAGTGTCTCAAATGTAACTTTTCTGAGTTGAGTAGATATTGTCTCTGCGACAAGAAATAGGTCATCACCGATTTGTTTTAGCATGTTTTGAGCAGCTGTAAATATGAGTGTTCAGTTATTTTTCATTTTTCAATCTTCAATCTCACAATGTGTTTCTCTGTCAATTTCATGCTGAATCCGATTCTCCAGTTGCTCGAATTGAGCATTTGACGCTGCGAGCACTTGAGTTATATTCGCGTTGACAATTTCCGACAGCCCATTTTCTGTGGCATCCGGAAGGAATTTCTGAATAGTGCCACTATACATTCCGGGTCCCCTCACTTCAAATGACTTACTTGGTCAATTTTGAATTGAGTGACAGCGAGACTCTCAAGAAGTCGTTCGGCCTTTGCACACATACTTCTAACCGGCTCAAGCTCATTCTCCAGACACTTGACGAGCTCTTCATTAGCTGTGTTCCGTAATCGTGAGAACTCGGCCTATAATTCACTTATTTTCTCAGAGAAATTAGAAATTAGTATACCTCAAATCGCGCTCCTTCTTCGTTCAAAAATCTGACCTTCCCATGAACCGACTCTAATCCATCGTGCATCTCTTGCGCCACTGAAAATTACTCTAGTTTTTTCCTTACATAATTAGTATGACCTTACCTTTGCTAACGTTCATGAAAACGTCAATTACATGCGCGCCAGTCAGTTTTTTGACACGATCCACCACATTATGTCCAGCAGTTGACAATTGTCGGGTAATGGTGGTGTTGAGCACTTGGTAGTCGTCGATGAGAAGTTTCCGGATTTTCTGAATCATAAGATATAGTATTGAAGATTTTTGATGGAAGGTACCATATCACTGTCTCGTTTGTAAGACTGCAAATCATCAATACACTGATTCATGCGGTTTGGAAGTTTGTCCAATCCAATTTGTGCATATTGACTTGTCATGAGAAGGGTGAAAGCAACGAATCTATGAATAAAATTGATTATCTGAATCTTCCATGCTTTCTCTCAGTCAGTTTTTCTTTTCTATTCAGAAACTGAATTCCTTTAAAATCCAATAAAACCTACGCATTAGCACTGACGAGTGCAAAAAGAAAAAGATTGCACATGCTTCTTTTACATCCGTCATATCTTGCATCAGTGTTTTGTTTTTTAGATGACCGAGAGCAAATGCAAACGCAGAACCTGAATAGACTGTATTGTTTTCCGCTTTTTTCATTCGTCATCCTACTTGTAAAAAACGTAAAACACAACAAACAGAACACTGATTGCCACAAGTCCGACACTTAGCGCAATCCATCCTTTTTGCCACTCGATCCACTGAAAAAATTGTTTTCAAAAAAAGTTCTTCCTCGTCATCATATCTTTTTTAGGCGCTTCCTTTTTCGGCTTGTTGAAAAAAAAGCTCTCAGATAGTCAACAAAATAGTTTCTTTGCTTTTCGCTTTTTCGTGCTCGCCGGCTACCCTAAACCTAAATCAATTCACCGAGGATCGCACATTGTGTAAAATGCAAACATTTTGTCTATTCTCCTGCATTCCAATTTTGTCGAAATAAGATCAAACGGTAAAATTCGATGCTCCCCTCCTCGTTCATTTCGATAAAACAAAGTGAAAGAGGAATTTCAAAATGAAGCGAGCGATAAGATCTTACAAACAGTTCCTCTCTTAGTTTTTTTGTCATTGTTCACTTCGCAAATTACGAGACAGATGGTAGATTGGAAAAAAGATTAAGGCATCGGTACCAATGTCATGTAGTGTCATGCGCGGCTACCAGTTTGGTTGGAAAGTTTAACTAAAGTTTAATCGGCAAAACTAGTACATTAAAAAAATGGGAAATTGTAAACAATGTTTCAAAATTTTGAACTAATTGAATTTCTTTCGGATTTAGTGATCCCCCACTATTGTCATTCTGATTGAAGCAGATATCCAAGAAACTGCAAATTGAATAGTGCACGCTCCAGAGGACTATAGTTCCGCAGCCAAATTCGAATTTCCCCTTTTTTTGTTATTCTTATTGTAGATAGATTTTCCGTAACTCTTGCCAACACTTCGGACAATTCAATTCAATGCCTTCTTCTTAGCACCGCTCTCACGCATGAATCTAAGATTTTGCGAAACATGCGTAATCTGATACTTTGTCTCCGATTGAATAGCAGAACGCTTAGCGGCATGATGGGAAGAAAAGAGCTATACACGCCCTACCATTGCTGACCACTACCACGCCGTTTTCCAGTTCCGAGCACAGCGTCTTTTATTTGCACTTGCGACAATCGGAGTGGCCCATTTTTGCCTCGGCCACATGTTTTTATGTACATGAAGAGTTTCTCTTTCTTTATATCTTTCACACGGAGGGAAAGTTTAAAGAGGGGTGATTCATCCGACTGGAAAGTGATGATTGAGGAGCTAATAGAATATAATGAATGATTCATTGGTTTTTGCGGTGGCCACCGGAATAAAGTCTGGTCTAAATGATCAAATGAATAGAGAGCATACGAAAATACGAAGTATAAACGGAATGAAAAATTCCCCCAGCTATCCACTGGAAAAAACAAACTTGTAAACCTTTATTCTTATTCCCACAGTAAAAATGTTACATATAATCCGTTAAACATTTCACATAACATTTTATGCGTCATAAAACATCTACGCTTGAAACCTGAACTCAAAGAAAACGAAACCTGATTGTATCGAACCGTTCATAAGGCACCAATAAGGTTATATGCCCATAAATCCACTTTCTCTCTACTCCGTTCATACTTTTTATGACCACCGTACCCCGTTCATCAAGTTCTTATTTTCTCTTTCTTCACAGGATGTACTAAACATAATTCCATTTTCGGCAAAGGGAGAGAAGGAATTCCGCCTCTTTCGTTCATTCCAAATCCTATTATCATATGCATACAAACTTTTGGCGTTGCTAGAAGGGGTCGTCGGTTCGTAATCAAGTTTTGGTGAATGCAGTTAGGGTACGGGTCACTTACGTTAAGCGTGTTGGTCAGAAGGATTTAGGTACGCGCGGAACGAAAGAAGAGCACAAGAATGGAGCATCACGAGTGTAAGCAATAAGACAAAAGACGCTTCAACACCTCTCGATATCTACTCGATCTCACTTACCTGCCAGTATTTCTTCTCCACGGATGACTGAAGTTCGTCGACATCTCCAGTGAGGGCTTTGTCGTTGAGAAGGTCTGGAAAATACATGAAAGTGTTCTCAATCTGATTTCTATCATCCAAATTTATGTTTTTGTGATCTTTAGGTTCCAAAAATTAGTTTTCTACTGGAAAAAAAGTCATTTTGTGTTTTTCTTGTTATCCGTTAGTCATATAATTGTATTGTGTTCTGTTGCCAACAGAATTGGTCGCACTTGAAATTATTCGTCTTCCCCCCAATTGTTAGGTTGAGTGTCGTTACAATACAACACAAAAAATGTGTCAATGTCAGTGTCAAAACCGGAATAAGGGTGGAATAAGATCGAGAGGTCGGCAAAAATATGTGTCGAGAAAAATTATGCGGTGGTCATTTGAAGTGTATTGCTACTCACATTTCAGTAATATCGCATCAGCATTATACGACTATTCAAAAGGCGCCATTATAATATGTTAAGAAATGTCTTTGTTTCTCTGATTCTTTCAAACCAAAACTTAGTTTACTTTTTCATAAATTCAAATATTCATCGGAATGTTGGGTGGTTGGTGGAAATATCCGCGTGTTCGAGGAGAGCGCCAAGGCGCTTTGGGGTTTGTCTCAAGTGTTTGCTGAGTTGATTCGCGAAGATACTAATCGACGCAGACACGACGGCGGATTACCTCATTTGTACATAAATCGTGGGAGGCTTCTCATACTTGCTAGTTTCATTACATTTTAGCAATAACACAAAAAATCGGAAATTGCTCTTTTTTAAGATCTCCGAGGAAGAGTTCATCAAATAAATATGTCTCGAGGGGCCCTATGCTCAGATCCTTTTCAGGCCTACGGTATCAAAGTGAGTATTAAATAGTTGAAGCGGAACTTCGCCGGTCCGAGGATTATCCTGGCTAGTTTTTTCTCCGTGATCCACTTTTGCGTCTATTTTCCTCTCGATTTGGTTCGCAGTACTAATGTGATGCAGAAATGTAAAGTAATATAAAATGTCACGAGAAGGAATTTTGTTCCGAAATCCTACGTGTGAGTCATAGTATACTGTAGAAATAACTAACTAACCTTGATGTGGGAATGGTGATGATATCAGAGTGATGAATTGGTCGATTGTACTGTAGTAGAAGCTTAAGACGACATCAGCTTTTCTACCATTTCGATCTTCCATAAAACTTCCACATTTGTATTGTTCCGCAGATTTGTATGGGGCAAACACCAAGTCAGCCAGACTTGAACCGGCACATATGGCCAAATATATCAGTAGTGTAGGATTCATGATAGAAGTTCAAATTGTAGAATATTCGATCATAAATGGCCTAGAATATGATATGCATTATGATCCGCAGGGGGTAATAAGGCGTCGATGTGTTGATATGAAACAATGAGGTAGCAACAACACAAGTGATGAGAAAAACTTTCGCCTCCTCGTCCTTCTAGCAGCTTCAGAATCAGAACAGGTAGTCGAATGGTCAGACAGGCAGACAGTCGCAGGCCATGAGAAGAAGAGAGGAGCGCGGACGAGAAGAGGAGGAGGAGATGAAGGAAAACGAGCGGATGAGGGCGGGAGGGCGGCCCGACCTTGCGGACACGGAGTGCGCGGAAAAAGAGAGCGAGAGAACTGACTTGTTGCTCCAAGATGAAAAAGGGGATGAGCTGCACAGAAAAAAAATTGGCTGAAGAAAAAAGTGGCTTTAGACGCTGTCACTTGTTAACGAAATTGGTGGACAATGGGAATAGAAGTGTCGTCTTTTATGGGAATGAGATGAGGAGTCTTGAGTAACGTTTTTTCTTTGCAAAATGTTTTCGGAAAAGATGTGTCAAGAACAGAATCAGCAAAAAAAGAGTTTTTACACTCATATCTAACAATCAAAAAACTTATTCACCTAGAACATAGACGATAAATAGTTCAAAAAATTTAGGAAATTGACACCTATTTATCGGATGAGAGCCGTTACCTTTTTTCCCGTTCCCTCTCTAGAATGCGTTTTTTTCACCAGAAGATACGTTTCAAATAAACCCGCTTACAACTAATCCGTGTCACCAATTCACGTTTTTTCGATCTCAATGTCACTCTTCATCTGGATAAAAATGGAAAACGAAAACGACTCAAGTCAAAAAACTGAAGGATGAAAGAACTGAAAGCTATCGAAAACATAATACTCGTGGAGTAGGCGTAATGATATGTTCAACTTCCGAGTTGTTCAATAATCATTTCATTTTTTTTTGTAAGAGGAAATATATATCCACCAGTGACGGATAAAAGTAATATGGTGAACGAAAATTGTTAACTCAGGTCTAGGCTGCTATTTTTTTATTTTGGTGACGAAAGGAACGCAAATAGAATTTGCCTTGTCTTTTCACTTTATTTTTCGCCTTGAATTTTCTTTTCACTCCAAACCAAAAACCCAGAAACGGCAAAATTAAAGAAAATTTACATGTTTGGACTCTTATTGAACCTTACCACAAAGTAAAACAAAATGAAAAAAAACCTAATTACAGAAAGAAAAGAAGAAATTGTAATTAGGTAAGGACGAAAAAAGAGAAAAAGAGTTTTTCCAGGAAAAAGTGTAGATGTACATACTCACATACGTACTTGGTGTCTTGTTGCGGTTTTTGTAAATGAGAAGATGAAAGAAGACTTCGACGTAATCGGTTACCTCTATCTCTTCTTAGGAAGCAGCGTTTACCCATTTATCTTTATGTAACGATATAGGCCATCGAAAGAAAGTTTTTACTGATTTGGGTATTTCCGGTGGTGGAGAAAGAGAAATTTACTTTTCCCAATTTAGAACCAAAACAAGTTAAATTTATTTTCGGAGGGACAAATAGAGAACAAATCTGAAATTCAATCTGATAATGTTATTCTGAAAGTGACACAACCTTGAAATTATGTTGGTTCAGGTGATTTTGTACGTTTCAAAGGGGCAATAAATTAACCTAGGTCAAATTTCAAAATCAAATTACTTTGATTATTAGGTATCTTGAAAAACAGGAAAGTCAGGCAACGTTGAAAACAAAACAACTAACCAATAAAAATCAATGTAAACGTACTGGCCAACCTGGCCGCATTCTTACTAGCAAATGGTCCTGTGTAATAGTTATTAAATAAAAAGAGCACGGCGTGTTTGATTAGCCGAGTTACCGTGCAATAGGAGACACCCAGCAACACAACCATCTGCCCAATTCATGCCACCTTTTGAAGTAACATGAAACTTGTAAAATATTACTATAGAACTGAAACCGAATGTACGACGGTAACTTCAACTTAAATGAGGTGGAACGTTTTATGAGTAACTGAACCACTTGTGACTATTCTTGTACTATCATTGAAGGTTGTTCGGGAACAACTTGACTGCACTAGACGAAGAACGGAAAATGGTGGCTAATAGAAGAGAATAATGAAATAAATTGACCGATTCTGGTAGAGACAACTGCAATGGCAGACGTCTTCCGAAAGATTTTCTATTAGCAAGTTTTGCCGCGATTAGCCTCACTTTCGAACACGAATTGGGCGGTGTTACTTTAAGATGAATCAGCTGCAATAAATTTTACAGAATAGAAAAAAAATGACGGAGAAAAAACTTTTCAGCGGTTTTTCAAAAGCAAGAACGTCTAACAATCTATTGAAATGTTTTTCTTTTGGAAGTGATGGATACCTTTCAATTGTTCTCCCAACTGCATTGAGTGGTTTTTACCATAGAAAGAAGACCTTTTGTACCGACAAAGTTAGAACAGCGTTCAAGAAGTTCAGAGAAAAACTTCAACAAAAACATTCTCGGTTTATGGAAAAAAACGGAACATGTGGTTTGTAGTCATAAATTACGCCTTCTTCACGCTAGAAATCAACACATTGTATAAACAAAAACTAAAACCAGGGTTTAGAGATTTCGAACTAATTTTTCAGACAATCTCTGCTTTGTTTTCTTAATGTTACATCTTGTTCACACATGACATTTTTTGCATGTGTGTATTTATGTGTGCAGTTCAATCCAATTCTGGGTTGACCCGAGTTGATTTTTCTATTTGAAGTTCTGACCGGAAATACTAGATTTTTACATTCCAATATTATGAGCGTGTGTCCTCTGTTCCAAGGTTTACAACAAACCAAACACTACACGTATCCCCCTTTCGCTTCATGTGTCTCGGATTCTTTACATGGCAATAAGATATCTTCCATATGCCATGTATGTTGGCTCGTCACAACTCCCCTCTGTCTCGCCTGCTCAAAACCAAAGCGTTTTTTGTAAACGAAACTACTATTTTATTGGTTTCCAGGGGCAACTCAATTTTAATTGTACTTTTGGAATGGCATTTCACATTTCGAGTTGATCAAAAAATTATTCATCACTCTAATTTTTATAATTTTTCGTTTCGAATTTTTGATAATAGGTTATGAGAATGCGAAAACAATTTTTTTTGAAAATTCCCAAGGATGGTATTCAAACTCTTATACATATAGGTGCTCTGCCTAACTTTCCTTCAATCTGCTTTGCTCACACATTTAATCCAGGAACTTTTATTTTGTTTTGGGAGAAGAGAAGTCTGGTCCGTCAGCATCCGTTTTTTTTCTTTCTTTTGACACTTGGAATCGAAACACCAACACAGCGGGAGGGTGAGTGGGCAAGGACACTGAGGGTCCGACACGTTTTTATTTTCGTGCTCCTAGGAATCGGAGGACACAACGAATTGAGTATTACAACACGATCGCGTTTCTCTTCTAGAAATAAATGATCAGAGTAGAGAAGATATAGCGAGAATCGAAGAGATCTGGATCCCATCAAACACTGCCCGAGCTCTGATGTCTCTGATGTCCAGCTCCAAGTCGTTGCATTGTACTATTCTACGAGCTACGGGAACCAACTGACACCAGCAACGTCTCACACGCCCTCTCTCCTCCGAATTCGCTCTATTCCTGAGTAGTCTCCTTCACTTTCTTCGATGCTTCTTCAATTTATGTTGTCTGATCGCATCCATCTCTTCTCAACACTAGCAAATCAAATCTCGGCAACCCCCGCAAATGCGACACAGCCAAAAAGCCCATTCCCATTTTTCATCTTCCCGCTTCAGAATCTTTCTTTCTTCTCTTTCTTCTTCCATTCTTCCGCATTTTCCATTTCTGTCTTCTAATTTAACTCATTCTATGCTCATCTCTCAACCCATTCAACTGTGCTTTCTTTGCATATTTTAATTTGCAACTCCCTCGAGCTTTGTGGCATCAAAGAAATAGATTCTGAAATTCTAATAAGACGGAAAAGGGAGAAGAAAAGAAATTCTTTCTTCTTACTTTACTTCTCGAGAGAAATGATGAAGCAAATACAACCAAAACTGAGTATTCTATCCCCTTTTGCTGCCTCTAGCTACATAATACGACCTTCATTAAATTTTTATTTGTGCTCATTTTCCGTTTTGAAGTCTTTCTATTCACTCATATCCCCGCCGTCGTCTTTCACGCGTTACTACTTTTTATGCTGTATACAAATGTAGAAAAACTGCAATCAAGAAACTCACACCTACTTTTTTCCCCCATATGAAATGACTAGCCTCGGCACTTACTCGTGTAACCGAAGACATATAATTTTCGAAGAACCAGAGCCTAGCGCCAAAACTTTTTCCAATTTCATTCACGCTCCATTTCTTTTCACATGGCAATGCAAATGCAGAAGGCCGTCCTTCTTTGAAAAGACAAATTTTCACTGCTCCAAGAAAGCCATTACGCGACAATTACCGCCTAAGCTGTCAGTTTCGGAAGGCCGTCCAAAAAGAGTGCTTGAGCTCGTTTCGTTCCTCAGCCTACTTTTTTGAAGCACTTCAAAGTGTTCCCACCGCTACCATTGTCTTGTTGTCCTTCCACGCTTACTAACCAAATGCTCCTCTACTAACAACTCACCCCATCACTCAGCTTTAATAACACAAAAGCACGTAACACTTGCACTGAAACTTCAGGTGTCGAGGTTCTTCCGCCGGGTTTCCTACTAATTTTCAATTTATCCCTTTGCTTCATCCCCCCTTCTTGCACCTAACATTTCTAGGCGCTCCTAACCTAAAAACCTTCCGTTCTTCTTACCTCTTCTTACCTCTGTTCACTTCGCTTGCACTCGCACTTTCCCTATTTTTCTGGAATCGCTACTACCACTCGCACACTAAATGATCGGTTAAGAACCGGCGATTTCAGAATTATAATGTAAGTGATAGGGTAAATCCAGTTGACATACTAGTCGGGTGCAATTTATCACCCTAAAATGAAATTATTTTTTGTACACAGAATATATTTTCATTTACAACCACCATCTCTAAAGTAGATAGTCTGTAACTTTTCCATACCAGGTTATACGGATCAACTGTGAGCTGAACAAAGGTAACGAACACTATGTTGTAATGCTTCTTATATTTTCATCACAACTGATAATTATATCTCAAAAACCTACTAGAGTGACCGCATGTGTTTTTTGTCAATTTTCTCAATTTATTTCTCATTCATCATCTATGTAATGCTGATGTACCATTCTCACTGAAATCAGTTGGATATGCACTAATTTTCCGGTCGCTTTATTAACACAATCACTGTAAACTTGCGCCTTCTACTTGATCACCTCCAAAAAAGTATACATGTGTGCGTACTCGTTCAGCCAACTGTGTTTACATCCAATCATTCTAGATTCATTCTGTTCTACGTTTTGCCCTCTTCTATCAATCTGTTTTTTTACTGGAAACCCCTCCTTTCACACTATCACACATTCCTAAAACCCTCTCTTCACACCGTCTTCTAACGCTTTCCACCAATTGCTTGGCACATTCCCATAGTAGTCGTAACCACTAAAATGTTCTTTATGTTATTCACAAAACCTAACTTTAGGACAGGATAATGAGCCAAATCGAGGAAAACATTCGCTATGGCGGAGCCGCCAATGAGGCCGAAGGAGAGGTATAGCGTCATGTTTTGTTTGTAACTCAACATTTAATTTCAGGATGCCCAACGCAAGGCTCAGGAGAGAGAAGCCAAGAAGGCTGAGGTCCGAAAGCGTCTTGAGGAAGCTGGACAGAAGAAGCAAAAGAAGGGATTCTTGACTCCAGAGAGAAAGAAGAAGCTTAGAGTAAGAATAGTAATTTCCTAAATTAGATTTACATTTGTCTCCTGTTTTAGAAGCTTCTCATGATCAAGGCTGCTGAGGATCTCAAGAGACAGCAGTTGCTTAAGGAGCAAGAAAGAGTCAAGATTCTTGCCGAGAGAACCATTGCTCTTCCAAATGTTGACAGCATCGATGATAAGGGTAAACGTTTGCAAGTCTTCAGAAATACAAGTTCCCAATTCTATTTCAGCCAAGCTCGAGGCCATCTACAACGACATGTTCAACCGTCTCTGCTCTTTGGAGGAAGAGAGATATGACATCAACTACGTGACAACTGAAACCGAGACTTCTATCAACCGGCTCAATATTGAGGTCAACGATCTTCGCGGAAAATTGTGAGTCGGAAATAAAATTTCACCTGGACACACTCGTGACATTACACGTTTCAATCTAATTTTAGCGTCAAGCCAATGTTGAAGAAGGTTTCCAAGTATGACAACAAGTTCAAGAAGATGGCTGAGGAGGCTGACAAGAAGGATGACAACACCAAGGTCTTGAGAAACAACCTCAAGACTGTTAAGAAGGAGAGTGTCTTCACTCAACTTTCTAACCTGGTAAATAATTAAAAATTGAAAATGATTGAATACTGAACATATTCTTTTGCAGAAGAAGTCCGAGAAGCCAGAGTGGTCGAAGAAGAACAAGGAAGAGAAGAAAGAAGAAGTTGCTCCAGAACCAGTCGCTGAGCCAGTGGAGGAAGAACATGCTGAGGCTTCTGAAGAGGAAGATGAGGCTGATGAGGAATAAATCCAATCTCACATGTTGTCATTGTTCACTAACTAATCATTCTCGCAAATACATTTCCCTTACAACCAAAGTTATCACAATGTGCCTTTTTGAATATTTTGTCTTGTGCCTTTACCCGTTGGTTATATTTTTCTGAAAAACCATCGTCACCATTTTTCATTCTCGAAATAAACCAAGTTAAACCAAGCAACCCGGAATCAAATTTACTTCCTTTTAAAGGAGCAAAGGTTTTTTCTTGTTTCTATTTAGGTGAGAAATTCGTGGGAAATATTCAGCTGTCATTTGACACAGCGTATATGGGAGAAGTAAAAACTGAAAAAAACACCTGCATTCTCCTCCGCCCTCCGCAACGTCACGACACAACTTCAGATTGAGACAGGATATATAAAAAGCGAGTTTGTGGATAAAACTCACTTTTTCCTTATTAATTGGAAAATGGAAACGTTTCAATTTGAGTCCTATGAGGCTATGGTGGATAGTAGCTCCCCATTGGTGAAACAGTTCCCTGGTATGGGTATCAGTTCATTCCGGAAGCTGCACTACTTTGAACTCATGACTCATGCCATCGGTATGTTAAATTCGTTCTCCATGTTTTCAGTTTTATGCATACTTTCATTTATTTCAGGATGTGTCTTCTTTTCTTTCTATTTCATTCTTTTTCTGGTACACGGAAAAACTTTCTTCATTGCCCCTCACACCTTCTACGCCGTCTTTCTTATTCAAATTATCAGTTTTGGAGCATCACTTGCCATCCAAAAGGTACCAATTCAACTTGAAAACTTCTCACATAGGAAATTTTCAGTTTTCATTTGCTGTTAACAATGTGGAATACGCAACATACTCCTACATACCTTATCTTCCAAAGTTTATCGCTTCTGTCTGTGATCGTTTAGTTGTTGCACAAATGCCATTGTATTGGTTTGTCATCAGTGCATTCTTGATTATTCAGATCGCCCAGTTCTCTAGCCAAAAGTGAGTCAGCTCAACAGAAATTTAATTAAATGTTTATATTGAAACGTTCCAGTCCCCGAAGCATCCGTTTTGCTCACATCTACCTTTTCCCTATTGGCATAGTTATTTTCCTCATTGCTATCACTACACCCGTAAGTTCCTCTTCTTTCACTTGGCAACACAATCCAAAATCTTTCCAGGACCATATGAAACATTTTATGATCGTCGTCTGTTTTCTAATCTGGTGGATTTATCGCAAACATATGGTCGCCCAATTGTACAGCCAAGAAATGTCCGCCAAAGACATATTGAATATGCGCCGGATGAACATCTGGTTGTCGTGCCAGGTGAATCTCGTTAAAAAGGGTTTATCAATCAATTGGGAGATGTTTTATAGATATTTGCGACGTTGATGTTTCATCTCGTTGAACTGGGGATCACATTGGCTATTAAATCATCTGTAATGGATACTAATCGTCAAACTTATTACGGCTTCTACAAAAATGAGGTCAGTAATTCGAACCCTGAATTTGAGAGAAACTAATTACAAATTATTTTTATGCAGGTGTTCCGAGGTATCATGTGTATTGCAACCTACATAAATGCACTCCTCTTTGTGTGGGCAACGATTGACTTTGTCAAAACTAACCCGAATAAAGAGATCACAACTCTTCCAGTCTTTGTTGGCGGATCTCTCCAGATGGAATCATTTTCTCGTCGACCATCAGCAATATCAGCTTTTTCTCTGAACAATGTGGCTCCTCTTACACCAAGAGATGCAAATATGTTACACATTTAATAATCTATTATGCATTAACTCTTATTTATTTTTATTGAATTATCAAAAAATAAACAAATGTGTTCGATTCAGAAAACTTAGACATCACCATCATCAACTAAGATAAGATTGACTGATAAATAAAGAAGGAATGAATCGAGCTGAGATAGGCAGTTTGGTTTTTTAGTGGAGTTGTTGATGGACATGGTAAGCGCAGAAAAACAAAAGCAATAAGCTCTGATTCTACAGGCAGACAAAAATGAGAACAATCGAAGAAAAAGACAAATAAATGGGAATTTGGGGAGACAAAATGGGAAATAAAGTTAACCGCGTTTCAGAAATAAGCTACAATTTTAGAATAAAAGGATGATTACATGTTATATCGATCCTCGTAATTGTTGTATTGATGGTCCGATATGAACGGTTGGCGGGACATGCTAAAAGCAGACAACAGTTACTCAGGTGTTTTTAGGAAAAGTTAAGCTTTTTGGACGGAATCTTGTCAATTTGAAAATGCTACTATGTCTTATAAAAAAAAATCTGACTAAATGAATTATATGTTTTGCATAAAAATGATTGATAAAATTAACTCAAAAAATTTTTATCGTCATCTACGATAACAGGAAAGCAACAGAAGCATGCAAAATAGAAGTCGGGTTTTACCTGTTATTGACCAAGGAAGACGACAAATTTTGACTCCAGAGTGGAGCAGTTGCTTCATCTGCTGTTCCAGATGTTGTATTCGTTGAGGGTTCCGTTCGATCTCTGTTAAAAGAATGAAGTGTGAAGGAAATAAAAAGAGAAAGTGAGAAAAACCGATAGAAAAGTGATGGACAAAGTTTTGGTAGGAGTTATGTGATATTCCAATAATTTAAAAAGACTCACCTTGTTCTTGGGTTCATGACATGAGTACCGTAGATGTCTACTGGTATATTTGCGTCGTTCAAACCTCGCGGGAAGAATGGATCGTCTTCGTCTACTTCAACATATTCGTGTGGTCTGAAATCAATTGATATTGAATTTGAAATATATCGTTTAAATTTCCAAGCGCGCATTCTGCGTTCCTTTAATCTCAACAAAGCGTGCAAAAACTGAAAAAAATAACTCAAAACTGAAAATGCTCTCAGGTTCAAATAAAATTAAGATGGGGGTCCAGGTCAAATCAAGGGGCTTTGAAGGACAAATGAATGTGGGTGGATTGTTATTCACGACAACTTTACATACCGGAACGAGACTCGTTTATTCAACAAAACTGAAGTTGCGGGTTGTGCTCGAGCCACAACCGCCGGTGACTGTGTTCTTCCAACAGGAAGCACACAATCATGCGATGTGGCCGATTCATAGCGGAATGGACGTACACGAACCGGGTACGATGTATTGGATCTGGTTTGATAACGTAAGGGTGAAAAGTGTTGTGAACTAGTTTTGTTACGACGGTGTGGATGAGTTAGTGTGATAACATTGACCTATGTGCGGAAACGAGAATTTAGAAAAACATACAGTCTGGAGAATAGTTTCCATGTTTTGGAAACCACGATGAGAAGCACAAACAGAAGTAGTCCGAGTGTGAAAATGCTCATCATGTAGATATTCATTCCAGCTCTGAAATGATGAATTTCTATTATGAACCGTGACAGTTGTGAAAAATGTTGTAAACTTACACAGATTGGTTACAAATTCCGTAATAGAAATTGACAACATTGTCGTGGAAAACATAACAAGAGGAAGATGAAGAAACACCTCCTGCCAATTTTAATAGTTTCGTTATATCGTTTCCAACAGCAGATGATGAATTGGTTATCTGAAAGTATTCCGTATTTTGGTAATTGGTAGCAAATCCAATTACCGCAGCACTGCTATTAAACGCGACTTCCATTAAACGATCCAGTTGTGACTTGCTTGCAGGGATATTATTCAATAGTGCCACGTGGCTAGCAATTGGAAGCGGAAGATTGTCGTGAGTAGTGACCGGAACGCATGTGTTGTAAAACTGGACAGTCTCGTACAAGTTGCCAAGGTTCTTCCGCGTCACTTGGTCTCCGTCGCGGCAGAAATCCGTTAGAGCCTGTATGAAAATACAATGAGGCTTGAAAGAGATATTTGTTGCTTACAATGGTGAGAGGCAGTGAAACCGAGATGAGTAGCCAGGTGACAACGAATATGAAGAATCCAACAGAACTGAATACAACGGCACCTTGTTTGGATTGCTTGCAGAAAGCGACGACACCAGCAAACATGATGCACATTGTAATGGATAGGAACAGCACCAGGAATGCCCATCTGAAATATACCTATGTGTTGAATATCGCGTATTTCCCTATCATCTCAGTATCTTTAAATATGTGACTAGTGTATCCACGAGGATCACAACAAGCCACCAAGTGGCACCAGCTCTTTTAACATATCGCCATATGCGCTAATCCATCATAAAAGTGACACTCCAAGTGGTGGTATCCCCTTACCTTTCACTCTCATACATCGACAAGAACTTTCGAATATTCTCCAAAGTTCCAATGTCATCATCGTGTTTCGCTTGGAACAGCTTCCCATTCTTCGCAATAATGTCGATTTCATCAGTGATGTTCGTAAGGATTTGGTCGATTTGCTGCACGATCGTTGCGTTTTTCGTCTTTTTGCTTGCCAAGTGAACCGTGTCTTCGAGTGTTTTGAGATTGACCGTGGCGTTCAATGCGGCCTCTTGGAATAGAGATATTTGTGTCATCGAGATTTGATATGATTTTTTAGTGTTGGTCACCGAGTCGATTGAAATTGTAACTCCCCTATTAACATGTTCATTGGCAAAGAGGCATATTCCGAGCATGAAACTGAAAAATATACATGAGTTATTTTTTTCTATCTGTTTTGCGAGTATAGCTTGAAAAACAAACAAATAATGCTCATAGCTAATGGGCTCATTTGCTTATTTCCGCCAAGCTGCTCACATATTGGTTGCTTCTATTGTGTCATTGTATTGAAACCTTGAGATGGGCATAATGATCATAAAAGCAAACAGAATCATGGCATTATAATTAAATGAAACCTTTTGTTTAGAAACTGAAGCACTCTAGCTTCTAATCCTCGGCCTTGCATTCTTCTCAACCAAAACAAAAACTCACAAGCATAGAACGGATATAATGAAGAGAACTGTAGACAATCGTCGCACAAGGCGTCTGGTTTTTCCGGTCGTTTCATTCTTTCGGCACGCTTGACATATCCAGACAATTATAATGGTGACAAGAAGAAGAAGACTGACGGCGGCTCCCAAGCAAGCCACTAATGCCAGCGCCTGGAAAAACAATAATTTGAAATTTAATAGATGACAGGCGCACTCTTCAATATGATTGGCAAGATTAACCTTTTACGGAATAATAACGTGACCATGATCTGCCAGAAAGGATTGACGTCAATCTCAAGTCTAAACTATACGACGGTGTTCGTGAAAGTAAGGTCAAAACGTATTAAGTCAACAATTTAAATTAATTTAAAATCATAACATATTCTCATTTTAATCATTACCACAATTTTTTAGTGTTTTTGAAAAAATTTTCTTTGTTCAATTTTCCAGTGGTCTTTGTCCAATCAATTCATTTTTCTAATGTGCCCATGTTGTTGTCCTTAATCATGAGAAGTGTTTGAACTAAACCGCCCGGAACCCAGTTTTCCATTTTCTCGATTGCTTCAAATTCAATTTACAGAAAAGGAAGCCAACTTGTTTTTTTGTTCCATCCGTTATCTTCGTCGCAGCATTCCTCCAAGCCTTCACGCGACGAAAAAACTTTTTTTCATTTCAGGCCCACCCCTGTCATCTCAGCACACTTTAGAAATTCATCTCGGAAAGACGGCTACTATTTTTGCTCCTCTAATAAAAACAACCGAAATGAGGCGAGCGAGAAGACACTTAAATGAGTAAAAAAGAGACCTCTCATTTCGGACTCTTTGAGCACTTCTTCTTCTTCTTCCATTATCAACTATTGAAGTGGGGTGGGAAAAAATGAAATGGGTCCCCACACGTACCCTCCGACTTGTTTACAAGAGGATGGCGATAAACCACGGGATGAAAACGAAGCACACATGGCCGTTTGATGTCTCCCGACCTCCAGAAATGATCTCCGTCTGCTCTGGTCTCAAGAGAAAGAACAGACCTTGAGCTCTATTGGCAGAAATACAAAAAGCCTATCGTTCCACTTCTAATCTATAAACAAAATCTGGTGTGCATAATAAATATGATGCACGGATTTATCAAGGGTCACCCCAACAGCCACCAAGGAAGATGGATGGTTCATGTCAAAACGACATTCTTGTTTACTCGCCGAGTCCTCACGTCCCCCCTTTTCTTCCCGGTCGGGTCTAAGTGTTGTCGTGGCTCTCTGAACCACTGGATACACATCTAATTGAGTAAGAAATGTTGTGTATTTGTTAGTGTGTATGTGTACGTAAAACGGACCACCACTTTTCCCATGATGATTCGATTTCATTGACATTTGGCATTAGGAATCATTTAAACAAAAGCATTCGAACCTGAAAATATTCGCTGCTCCAGTCGAAATTGAATATATCTTTCGTCCAGTGAAATTGGAAATTCAGGCGTGGCACATGCGAGTAGAGATTGATCAGAAACGATGCGAAAGTCATGATGAATCTCCTTGATAGGTTTTATACCATAGTAGTCTTTCTGAAAGATTCGTTAATGAATATTGAAAAAGTGTTGATGAAAATAAACAACGACTGGAGAATACCTGATGAAACAGATATAAGGGAATATTAAATGACAGAAGAAAGACATTTTCCAAACCGGAAAGTTTTGCCGTGAGTCATAGTAACTTTTGATACTTTGTGGACAAGACGTTTTCATGAAAAAACACATGTCGTGGTATTTTTATGTTTTTTCAGAGAAAAACCAAGAATGTAGAAAGTCGGAGATTGCAAAAAAGGATTTATGCGAGATCTTACTATGCTTTAAAGCAAAAGACAAAAGATATTTAAAGAGGAAAAGTGCCCTCTTGAGAATAGTATTTTGGTTCACACAAGTGAAGATGACATCTTTAGATGTTTACAAAAGACAGACGTGGAATGACGGCCAAACATAATTGGTTTGGAAGTATTCGGTTAATGAGGTATTAAAAAAAAGTTATATAGCTGGGAAAGATTCAAAAAGTTGAATGATCAAAAATGGTCAGCGGAAGCTGTCGGAATGGTGAAAGGAAGGATGGAGATGAATTGGTCAGTCAAGGCTCTGGAGAAGTTGGCGACAACGACGCAGGGAATGGGCGGGCGTCTAGTGCGCAACGAAGACAATATGAAAGAAGAAGAGGCGGAAAGAAACAGAATGAGAAAGGGTGCGAAACGAAGGGTGGACTGCCAGTGTGGGGTCCAAGCATCGCTCCAAAAACTTTATTGAAACCTAATGAGCGATGGTTGCCATTGTAGAGTATAATGAGAACTTATAATTGTCAGAACTCAAAGAACAATAGGAAGTTAACAATGTGGTTCCATCAAAAATTCATCTTTTCAAGTTCTTCTTAAGAACATCTGGAGAGAAAGGGAAGTTTTGATTGGATTGAGGTCCTTGAGTGAATTTCTTGATCTCAGTGAGAACATTTGTGCTTCTATTTTTTCAGAGGATATTTATGAAGAATAAAAAACGAACACTCGACGAGAAAGAGCCTCTAGTCTGAATAAGAGAAGGATTCTGTTGTTGTTGTCGGTTTTGTCTCATTTTTCAAATTCTAGCTTAGCATGTGCCAATGTTACAATAACACAGATATAATCGAAAAGTCAAAAGCTCTCAAAGATTTATGGAATCCAGCGCAGAAGTTTTGAAAAAAATGCGGAAAAATAGCAATGAACATGTTGTTTGATGAGGAAAACTGATAACACCTTTAGAGAGAAAACTAGAGATGAAAAGTAATAGTGGAAGAGGAAAATGGAAACGAATGAGTAGTAGAGATGGAGGAGAATAGAGAGGAAAACGAGACAGGTGGTCAACAAAAATGATCTGAACAAGTTTTTCCAGCTTGTTAGTTTCCATTCAAATGTAGGTCGAAGAATTTTTCAAAATTCTTAGGAATGAAAAACACCTGCTTGGTTTTGATAGGTTTTCTAAGTTATTTGAATTTGTGGAAGTCTGATAGTTGATCACGTGTTTCGTTCAAATGATTATTTCAAATTCAGTGTGAAATACTGGAAACTTTATTGAACTTTTTGTTTTCAGCTATTTTTTCTTTAAAACAAGGAGTTTCATGAAATTTCTGCCACACTGTTATCCGTCCAACTCAAAATGATGAACACTTCACAAGTGCTGACAGCCTCTCAGTTCCGCGCATCCTTTGTCATTGATAAGATCAAAACATTCAGTACCACCAAAACCCGACACAAATCGTATCGGAAGGTTGTATGCAAAAAGTGGTATTTGGTGAGAACACATGCGACGATTGCCGGCGCAAAAACAGACAAGAAGGGAGGAGAAGGATTGGTGAAAGGCAGAATGGTAAAAGAAAGGACAATGTAGAAGAAAAACGGGGCCTACGCAACGGGTGGATCGAAGGAAATATGGTCAAGCAGGGGCTGGGTGCCTTGCGACCGGCCGGTGTGATATCGATCGACTGTGCGCGCGACAACCTCTCCTGTCTCTCTCTCGCTATACCTTGAATCACTTGCCGGCTCTTTTGACTGAAGAACGCTCCATCAGGCGTATGCAAATAATACGTAAGCACTACTGTGTTTGCGCCAGAAGAATGGATACAAATGATCAGTATTCTGGATGGATTAAGTTTCTATTTTTGGTGAAGTGTTAAACTGAATCTGTAGAAAAATAATTGTGAAACCGTAAGATGCTATAGGCGTTCACTCTATCATTGAGAAAAATTTGAAGTGTAACTGTACGATTGGAAAAAGTGTCATGAGTTGATATCAATAATGGTCTTGCTCAGTGTAAAATGATAACATTATAAGCTTTTAGAGATATAGCCTTTAAAACAGTTTTAATTCCTACAAAAAGATTCCCACACTTTGTACATTTTCAACGACACCAAAAGGTAAAACTTATTATAATCATAACCAGCATCAAGCAATGAATGTTTTGACAGAAATCTCTTGGCAATAGAACTTGACACCGACATACTCTATAAACAATGTTATACCTAACAAGTACACTGTCATAATCTAGTTTTGTTACTAGCCGCCAAACAAAAAAAGTTCCCGATTATTTACCTGACTATCGATGTACAAAACTAGGGTTACGAAACAAAACAAATAGGGAAACTGCAATACCGTTTGTACTTTTCTAGGTATGTGTTGTCAATCAAGTTGGTTTGCCTGCCTGGGTGGTAGAGGATTGTGAAGAAAGATTCAAAAGAATCCATTCGTCCTTTTGACTACTTTCTTCTTTTGAACGTTTTATTGCTATCATCACACGGAATAGGGCGATTTGACATCAATCTCCCTTTTCATTCTCTCTCAATTTCTCACTTTGAATTGCTCTATAAATTTGTGTCTCCCCATTTCCTTCATTATTTCTTTGGAATCACATTTTCTGTGGAAGGATAGTGTAGGCTTTGAATGAGGAAGATATTTGCAAATTAGAAAAGGTTAGGGCTACAATGTAACAAATTATAAATGAAATGATTCTGGGAGCAAGTCGCTGAAAAGTTGAAAAAAGGCGCATTTTTGATAAGACGACGTCTTGGCAAATAGTCTTATCGTATAACAAAGACATGAGAACCAAATCTACTAGTTTTTGTTGGTTTGTGCAGAAAAGAAACACATTACGGAATGCAATATTCGTTTATGGAACAGAAGAAACATATAAATGAATTCAAAAAAACAAGGACTCAAAACAACGAACAAGTGAAGTAGGAAGGGAAAACAAGTGAAATGAATGAGAACTTCTATTATGCATTTGTTTATGAGAAGGTGCCTCGCCATTGGAAACGGAAACGTTATAGCCACAATTATGTGGATTGTTTCTCAACGAGTCTATAGTATAAACCACGTCTGGCTAGAAGGGTTTGATGAGTTCCTTCCTCAATTGCTTTTCCGTTTCGGCAAACAATAATCTTGTCGGCATTTTGAATTGTTGATAGGCGATGAGCAATGACAACACAGGTTCTTCCAAGTCTTGCCTTATCAAGAGCTTCTTGAACTATCTTCTCACTTTCAGAATCCAATGCAGATGTTGCTTCATCGAGGAGAAGGATTTTGGGATCTCTGAAATTAGAAAGTGTTGATCTTGATATGGCTCAATTATAAATGTACCTGACAATAGCTCTTGCAATTGCAATTCGCTGCTTTTGACCTCCAGATAATCGTCCACCCGAAGCACCAACGGAAGTATTATATCCTTCCGGTAGATTCATGACGAAACTATGGATGTTAGCCAGAGTTGCTGCTTTTTCGACTTGCTCCTGGGTCACGTTCTCTAATCCATAAGTGATATTCTCTCTGATAGTTAGGTTAAAGAGAGTCGGTTCTTGCCCAACAAGAGCAATATTATCACGAAGATGCTTGACAGAGATATCTCGGATATCATTATCATCAATTTTCACACTTCCACAGATGGCGTCGTAGTACCGTTCGATGAGTTGAATGGTAGTACTCTTTCCACATCCGGATGGACCAACAAGGGCAACTGTCTGACCAAAGTTGGCTGACATGTTGAAGTTGTTCAGGATAAGCTGGCGACGTCTGTTTGGATAAGCGAAGTAGACTCCACGCATGTTGATATTTCCTTTGATGAGCTAAAAAGTTGATAAATAAAAATGATGACACGTTTCTTTATCAAACATACCGGTGTTTCTCCAGTAATACCACGGTTATCGATGCTCGATTTTTGACGGATCATAGTGAACATGATTCCAGCTGAGATTCTTGCTCTGACATATTCTGGGAAGTAAGAAGCAGCCATCATCACACTCATGGATGCCATGTTCAATGCTTCAATAACCCTGAAACGCGATCATTGAGAACCTGAATAAAAATTAAATGGGCTTACTGGAAAACGGCGAATGGAGATGTCCAGTTGTTTGAGACCAACCAAAGTCCAAACATGTACGCAATTGCAAAGTTCCATAAAAAGAAACTTCCAGCCAATGCGAACGATAACGATTGCCAGAGTCCTTTAGTGAACGCTCTCTGACGTGGAGCTTTGGAGGCAGCAGTGAATGCTCCAAACATGTAGTCTTGTTTAGTGAGAGCTTGGACAGTTTTCCAATTTGAGATTGATTCAGTGACAATCTGAGAAAAAGCAAGACAATTATGATTTGTTCCAAAATTTTCTAACTCACTCTACTAGCTTCGATAGCTGATTCCATATCTTTTGGTCCTCGATACTTCAAATATTGAGCCACTGCACTCTGAGCAACGACCAACATTAATGCTGTGAAAAGTCCGATTGGAGCCATACTCCATCCAAACCAAAATGCGACCGCAATACCAGTAAACAACGAAACAACACCATTGAGAACTTCTGCGAGACGGTGATCGATGGCAGCTTGAACATTTTGTGAATCAGTGGCCAAACGAGATGTCAAGTTTCCCACATTATGTTTTGGATCGTCAAAATAACTGGCGTCTTGTTGCATGATATTCTTGAAAACATCTAGTCGGAGTCTACTTGACATCGTTTCTCCAGTTTTACCCAAAAGACTTCCCGAAACAAAAGTAGTGAGTCCAGAGGTAACAGCCAGCAGAAGGAACCAAAGTGAACTGATAAAAGCATTTTCTGGCAAATCATCTCCTCCCTCCGCAAAAACTTTGAAAAGTTGTCCATACACTATAGAGAATGCAGGCCAAGTTACTCCTCTGATCAATGTGAAAATCAGTGCAATTATGATTTTCCATTTCTCTGGTCCAGCAAATCGGAAGATATCCATCATCGACGCTTCCATTCCACCTTCCTCAATCATTTCTTCACGAGCACTTTCCACTTCCCAATCTGGCACTTGAGAAGTGACACTGAGCATACTTTGACTGAGTCGTTTCGAGTCTCGAAGAAGACTCTTGCTCTTTCTCACTTCATCCTCAGAAGTTGACATTCGGCGGGAAATTGATACAATATCATCATCGAGTGTATCATCTCAAAACACAAAAGTGATTATTTAAATTTCGTAAATTAGAAACAATACCTTCTGTTGTAGTATCCTCCTGTGCTCTCTCAATTTCTTGAGCTCTGACCATGCTGGTATAAATTCCATTCTGACGGATCAACTGATCATGCGTTCCGCTTTCCACAATGAGACCTTGGTCGAATACTAAAATCTTACTGGCGTTTCTGATTGTGCTCAAACGATGTGCAATGCACAGTGTGGTTCTTCCTTGAGATGCTTTGTCTAGTGCTGCTTGGACCATACGCTCACTTTCGGTGTCCAAGGCACTTGTGGCTTCATCGAGAAGGAGAATTTGTGGCTTTCTGAAATATGAATTTCATCTGTAAGAAGAAAAACTGATTAACTCACCTAACAATAGCTCTGGCAATCGCGACTCTTTGTTTCTGTCCTCCTGATAATTGAACTGCTCCAGCTCCAATCAAAGTCTCGTAGCCATCACTTAGTTTTCCAATGAAGTCGTGTGCGTTCGCTTGTTTGCAGGCATTTTCGATATCCTTATCAGTGATCGAGCTGTCTCCCATTCTGATGTTCTCCGATACGGTGGCCAAGAAGATGATTGGTTCTTGCTGAACAATTCCAATAGTGCTGCGGAGCCATTGAATATTGTAGTCTTCAATAGGCACTCCGTCGAGTTTGATCTGAAAAGTTGTTTTCAGAAATACTGTTTTACATATGAATCAATTACCGTTCCTCCGCATTGATTATAGAATCGCATAAGAAGACCAATGCTTGTTGATTTTCCGCATCCTGAGTGCCCGACCAGTGCAACAGTTTCCCCGGGATTCACTTCGAAGGATACTCCTTTCAGAACTTTAACATCTGGTCTAGTAGGATACGTGAACTGAATGTTATCGAAACTTAGTTTCCCATTAATTTTCTCAGGCTGTCGTCCACTTTCTGTTGTACAGTTGATCTCTGGCTCATGATCAATAACCTTGAAAATGTCATTGATTGCTAGTCTAGCGCCAGTGATAGCTCCCATATGTGGTGCAGCTTCTCCAAGACGTCTGGTACCCAAGATGACCGCCCAAAACACTCCGAATGTTGTTCCAGATGTTGCCACTCCATAGGAAGTGAGAATCGCACCGTACCTGAAAATGAAGTACGCAATGCATTCGGATTATGCAAAAATTTTCCAGAGTTGTTTTCGGGTAACAAAATAAATTTGAAAGATCAAAACATGAACTCACCAAAAGGCTCCGGCCATTATAACAAACATCAAAACAAGTGGGAATGAGCTGCACACTGCGAGAACAACCGACTTCCGGATACCCATTTTCCTAGCTTCCGCGAGCAGATCTCCATACCTAAAAGCGTCATACTTTTGAATGAATATTCGGTTAGACAAATTAAGTTACCTTGAAATTTCAAATGGTTGTGCGTTGAATGCGATTACAGTTCTGATTCCGGCGATAACTTCATTCGCCATTCCACCAGCGCTTGAATATGCCGACATTTCGTTTTTGGTTGCACGATTCAAATGCTGAAATTTAAAACTGATGAATGGATTTTATATATTTCTAATTTACCTTTGCTGTGATATACATTGAACCAAGTTGAAGAGGCACTGTGACTAACATTACAAGAGTTAGTTGCCAGCACATGTAGAACCCAAGCAAGACACCACTGATAAAAGTTGCCACTCCTGAGAAGATGACTCCAATCTTGTCTCCGATTCCGTCCTTAATTTTCTCAATTCCACTGCTCATCTTTTGGGTGAGCCCTCCAACAGTGTTTTCGTCAAACCATTTTGCATCTTGGCGAAGTACCGATTTCAGAAGGTGTTTTCTGATACAATACAGACGACGTTCAGCCATGGTGTAGAGACATGCATTCTGAAATTTTAAAGTCCAGAATGATCGCGAAAAATGAAAACTTACCGCGAAATATGTGCAAAGGAACATGAAGACACCCAAAAGAAAGTAGAGCAGACAATAGTGTCGGATTCCAACACTGAACGTGTCATAGTTGAACATCTCGTTTTGCCATTGGGATTGACCCGTCATCAATACATTTGTTATACCTAAAATGTAAGTTGATATAATTGAGAGCTTGCGAATCTCACTAACCTTCAAAGATCAGACTGTTGAATGGTAACAGTGCACCGCTAGCTGCACTGAAAACTATTCCTCCTAGGAGGAGTAAATAGTCAATGCAATCGGAGTGCCGGAACTATAAGAAAACGAATTTTACATTTAAAAGGTCATAATTTCACATACCAAGTTTGATAGACTGTTCCCACTAGAAGATTTGATTTTCTTCTTCTCGGGTAGAGCTCCCGGCTCTACATTCTTGTTGGACACTTTCATCGGTTCGATGGGCTCCTAAAAAAATAAACAACTAGTAATGCTGTGAAAAATGGAAGAGTGATGGAAATAGTGGCTCTTCTTTCCTTTTAAACAAAGTCAGTGTAGAAGGCTACAACTTCCAGAGACTGAAAATGTAGTCTGTGCCAAAATTAGCATATTCCTCTCATGAAAAAACAGAAAGTTTTGGCAAAACATTTATCATCATTTTGACGTCGACTTTTCGGCTGGCGGTCTACTTAAACTACAAGATACTAACTGTTATAGGGCACGAAAACTAGTGATTACATATGGTTATAACCTATTATGAATTGTTTTTCACTTGAACTTGCGCGAACTTTGTTCTAGAGAAACGAGATACTATGTGATGATCTCGAATGGGTTTTGCGTCATTCTTTACTTTTTCTGAAGTTTTTCGTTCCCCATTTTTGTTGACTTGATAGGTGTTCTAATAGCTGTTTTACTTCGACAGCTCTAGGTTTTCTTATTCTCACCAGAAGAGCCTCTGTAGCAGAAGACATCTCGAACGGTTTGCAGAATAGCAAGAAAAATAATAAAAATAGAAGGAAAGTTAGCAAAGCATAGGGCACACCAAAGGACACAGTGAGTCAGAGCATTTCAAAGCATTGAAAAAGCATTGCAAAAAGCGCGGGACGCAGTGA
Organism: Caenorhabditis latens; assembly: GCA_002259235.3. NCBI lineage: Eukaryota > Metazoa > Nematoda > Chromadorea > Rhabditida > Rhabditidae > Caenorhabditis > Caenorhabditis latens. The sequence continues at coordinate 11,425,071 of CM056097.1, read as the reverse complement.
GAAAAACAAAATTGTTTCGGTGGATTTCGCGAAAGAAAAACCTCTCATATGATGAAAGAGCGACCACAAAAAGCAGCTGCCAGGGCATAACTGGGAGATCTTCCAAAAACGAAGGGAATGAGTTATGAAGTTTTTTGGATGCGAGTTATCTAGTTCTATGAAGCTTAGTATTCTCATTTATTCCATTTTTTGAGTAGGAAAGGAGGACCAACATATTAAGAGAACGGTGGAAAACAACAAACACTCAATAAAACGTATTATATGTTATAACGAATGAGAATACAAGAAGATCCGACAAGAAGATCCGAGTGAGAATGGGTGGTCCGCACCGCACATTTTCGAGGACAGATGGTGTCCTGTACGGTACTGTAGTAGAACAAAGAAGTGAAACAGAGGGTTTGAGAAATAATTCAAAAATGAAAGAAAATAATGAGAGCAGTGAAAAGGTTATTTTCAGGAGTATTGGAAAAAGTTCAAGATAAACAAAAATAAGTCTAATTTATAAATATGGATTTGGTTTTCAGACGTGGTTGAATCTGGAATATATGAAAGTGTCAGACAGGCTTTTATACATGCTTTTTTATGTGATTGATCATTACACGGAAAACATGGCATTACTCTGAATTTTAAAACCAAAAATATAGCAGAACTCAAGAAAAAACTCAAAGATGAACTCTAATATTCTATCCCGTTTAATAACATGATGAGAATACAAATTCCATCTTTCTACTGTAACGAACATTTTAGATCCAAGCTTCTAGAATTTCAAAGAAAAATTTATCAGAGTGTACCGAATGACTGCTCTTTTTGTATTATGTTTTGTTTTTATTTGTTAGGTTTCTCCGTTCAATTTTTCCGACTCATCTTTATTCAGCCAAAGTCACACTTCAGGATTAGCGGTAAAAAAACAGATGAACGTACATAAAGAAAACAATGCAATTTATCATGAGAAAATCTACTGTGTCATCTTCATTGTTCTTACATAGTGTACAAAAATTGGTGAGACTGAAGATATGTGACAACGTGACATTTGGTTTCTACAGTTACACTATGATGTTATATTCTCATTTCAAAAATATTTAAAAGCTTTGTAGAATATGAGAAATACTGTGAAACTAACAAAAAGTTTATTGAATAAATGATGTAAATTATGCACTGAACACACGGGGAATGAATTCGTACTCTATCATGTTATGTCGACTGCTTCTCAACTAATCTGTAGTATAGTCCACGTCTGGCAAGTAGAGTCTGGTGGGTTCCTTCTTCAATAGCTTTTCCGTTACGGCATACAATAATTTTGTCGGCATTTTGAATGGTAGAAAGACGATGAGCAATGACAATACAAGTTCTTCCAAGTCTAGCTTTATCTAGAGCTTCTTGAACGATCTTTTCACTTTCGGTGTCTAATGCGGATGTGGCCTCGTCGAGAAGAAGAATCTTTGGATCTCTAAAATCAGATAGTTCTGGTTTTGACATCACTCAATTAGATATGTACCTGACAATAGCTCTTGCAATGGCAATTCTCTGTTTTTGACCACCAGAAAGTCTTCCACCAGATTGGCCAACAGATGTATCATATCCTTCCGGCAGACCCATCACAAAAGTGTGAATGTTTGCCAGTGTAGCCGCTTTTTCAATTTGATCTTGAGTAATATTTTCCAATCCATACGTGATATTATCTCTGATTGACAAATTGAAAAGTGTTGGTTCTTGCCCGACCAGTGCTATATTGTCTCGGAGATGCTTCACAGATATATCACGGATATCGCTGTCATCCACTCTGATTGTTCCACACAATGCATCATAATATCTTTCAATTAGTTGGATGGTTGTACTCTTCCCGCATCCAGATGGTCCCACAAGAGCAACAGTTTGACCAAAGTTGGCAGACATGTTGAAGCCATCAAGTACCAATTGACGGCGACGATTGGGATATGCAAAATAGACTCCACGCAAAAGGATGTTACCACGAATCGGTGGGGTATCACCCGTGATTCCTCGGTTGTCGATAACAGATCGTTGGCGGATCATAGTGAACATGATACCAGCTGAAATTCTAGCTCTGACGTATTCTGGGAAGTAGGAAGCAGCTAGCATAACACTCATTGATGCCATGTTCAACGCTTCGATCACCCTAAAATATCAAAAGTTCAAAAGTTAAAAGTGAGCAATTGACATACTGGAAAATAGTATACGGAGTACTCCATCCATTTGTGATCAACCACAGTCCAAACATATAAGCAATTGCAAAATTCCACATGACAAAACTACCAGCCAAAGCAAATGAAAGTGACTGCCAAAGACCACGAACAATCGCCCTTCTGTGTGGTGATTTGGAGGCTGCTGTGAAGGAATCATACATGTATTCTTGTTTAGTCAGGGCTTGAACTGTCTTCCAGTTTGAGATAGATTCAGTAACCAGCTGTAATCGTCAGTTGGGTCTTTCTCATCTCATCAAGAGATCACTTACTCTACTAGCTTCTATTGCAGAATCCATATCTTTCTGACCTCTGAATTTGAGATATTGAGCTACTCCACTTTGAACAACAACCAGCAACAGAGCAGTTGCTAAACCAATAGGGGCCATATTCCATCCGTAATAAAACGCAACACCGACTCCTGCGAATAGTGAAACCACACCAGTTAGCACTTCAGCAAGACGCTGATCAATAGCAGCTTGCACATTTGGAGCATCAGTAGCCAAGCGGGATGTCAAACTACCGACATTGTGTTTTGGATCATCAAAGTAACTGGCATCTTGTTGCATGATGTTCTGGAAACAATCTCGGATTTAGATTTCTATCACGGAAAATAGTGAATATACTCTGAAAACATCCATTCTGAGACGTCCTGACATGGTTTCTCCAGCTTTTCCTAAAAGTCCACCAGAGACAAGAGTACTGATACCGGAAGTAAATGCCAGAAGAATAAACCAAAGTGAGTTGAGAAGCGCTTTTCTAGAAACATCATCTCCACCAGCTGATAAAATTCTGAATAACTGTCCGTAGACAATAGAAAATGCTGGCCATGTCAATCCACGAATGAGTGTGAAAACAAGAGCAATTGCTACATTCCGCATTTCCTGGAAATTAACATAATTATATATTCTTCTGTTAAGTTTAACTTACTGGCGATGCATATTTAAAGATATCCACTAGTGATGCCTCCATGGCACCTTCCTCAATCATTTCTTCTCGTGCACTCTCAATTTCCCATTCCGGCACTTGTGTTGTTGTACTGATCATACTCTGCCGGAGACGAGTCGAGTCTCGTGCCAGACTCTGCTGTTGCTCGCGCTCCTCATCAGAAGTCACCGAATCTCGATGGAATAGTCGATGGTCCTTCTCATCTTCCTCATCTGAAATTTGGGGGATACAGAGTGTGTCTATATTGACTGACAAAACAAGGAGAGTTATTGTTAACAGAAATTTGTTAGTTATCTCAGGGACTAGCCTAGAGGAAGACGATTTGCTGGGAAATTGCAGAAGCACGAACCATCTAAGGTTGTATCTTCTTTTGCTCGTTCGATTTCTTGTGCCTTGACCATATTGGCGTAGATACTGTCTTCTTTAGCAATCAATTCATCGTGTGTACCTGAAAAATATATTTAGTAGCGTCAAAAATTAAAAGAATTACCCCTCTCAGCAATTAATCCTTGGTCAAACACCAAAATCTTGCTTGCGTTTCTGATGGTACTCAAACGATGAGCTATGCACAGTGTGGTTCTTCCTTGTGATGCCTTGTCCAGAGCCGATTGCACCATTCTCTCACTTTCAGTATCCAAAGCACTTGTAGCTTCATCCAGAAGAAGAATTTGTGGTCTTCTGAAACACATCTTTAGGTTTTAATATGATGATAAACCCTACCTAACAATAGCTCTTGCAATCGCAACACGTTGTTTTTGACCTCCGGAGAGTTGTACAGCTCCAGCACCAATGACAGTGTTATACCGCTAAAACTTATTATGAAATACAAAAGTTCTCAAAATAAAACTTACATCGCTGAGTTTGCAAATGAATTCATGAGCATTTGCCATTCGACACGCCTCCTCGATGTCATCATCTGTGATCAAGTCATCTCCCATTCTGATGTTCTCAGCTACAGTAGCTACGAAAATAATTGGTTCTTGTTGTACAATTCCGATTGTGCTACGGAGCCAGCGGATATTGTACTCTTGGATGGGAACACCGTCGAGTTTGATCTGCAATTAAGTTTTCCCAGAAAGTATTCCGATTTCTGCTTACCGATCCAGCACACTGATTGTAAAATCTCATCAAAAGTCCAATACTTGTCGATTTTCCACATCCTGAGTGTCCAACCAATGCAACTGTTTCTCCTGGGTTTACTTCAAATGAGACACCCTTCAGAATCTTGAGCTCTGGACGTGTTGGATAAGTGAATTCAACTGCATCAAAATTTAGTTTTCCTTGAATCTTATTTGGAATCTTTCCCTCATTTGAGGTACATTTGATTTCTGGTTCGTGATCAATTACTTTGAAGATGTCGTGAATAGCAAGTCTCGCCCCCGTGATTGCTCCCATATGTGGGGCTGCCTCTCCAAGGCGTCTTGTTCCGATGAGAACCGCCCAGAAAACAGCGAACACTGCTCCTGATGACACTGCACCCGATGATGCTAATGTAGCTCCATACCTAGAACATGGAAACGTTATTTAGTCTACCAACGTCAAAAACTGGTTTATTTTGTTTTCGATAAGGTCAACGTTCGTTCAAAACTATTATGGTAATACGTTGAATAAATTTTGATAGTTTTGGAAAACAAAAAACTAACCAAAATGCAACTGCCATACAGATGAAAACAAGCATCAATGGAAAAGCAGTACAAATAGCGAGAATCACAGCTTTTCGAATACCCATTCTTCTGGCTTCGCCTAATTGATGTGAATATCTAAAATAGTATTTGTGAAATTGATTCAATAAAGAAACGTTACCTATTGATTTCAAAAGGTTGCGCATTGAATGCCATAACAGTTCTGATACCAGCAATCACTTCATTAGCCATTCCACCAGCATTCGAGTACGCGGACATTTCATTTTTTGTAGCACGATTAAGATGCTGAATATTTTAGGTCGAAATACCAAAATCATTGTCTGTAACTTACCTTTGCAGACAAATACATCGATCCAAGTTGCAAGGGAACAGCAATCATCATGACAAGAGTCAGTTGCCAGCACATGTAGAACCCAATTGAAACTCCACTAATGAAGGTGGCTACTCCACCAACAAGTACACCAATTTTGTCTCCAATTCCGTCTTTTATTCTCTCGATTCCGCTACTCATTTTTTGAGTGAGCCCTCCAATGGTGTGCTCGTCAAACCACTTGGCATCTTGTCGAAGTACTGACTTCAGATAATGCTTTCTAATGCAATGCAAGCGTCGTTCGCATAATGAATACAAACAAGCATTCTAAATACAAAATTTCACCTACAATTGTAGAGTCTTTTAACTCACCGCACAATAAGAACAAAGGAATAGTGCTAAACCGAGATAAAAGTATCGAAGGCAGAAAAATTTGATTTCTGAACTGAACCAAGGCATGTTCAAAGTACCATTCTGATATTGTGCTTCTCCTTCCATCAAGGCGTTTGCAATTCCTGCGAACAAGTTATCATACATGGATCCTAGAAGTGTTAGATCCCTCACCTTCGAAGATCAAACTGTTAAATGGCACCAAAGCTCCATTTAAAGCACTTAAAATTATACCACCAGCCACTAAAACATAGTCCTTGTAGTCGGAGTCTCGAAACTACAAAAGAAAAACATTAAACATGTTTCTAATACATCAGACCTACCACATCAAAAAAGTTTCCCTGATAAGCATCTTGCAGACTTGGCTTTGGAGTCATTTTGCCAAGAGTTATCTCGTCTTCTGGGTTTACCTTCGTTTTCTTCATCGTTATCTGAGAAATAAAAGAGTTCGACGTTAAAAAGTTAATATACAAAGACAAAAACGTTATTAACAAAATTGAATTTCAAAAATCCATCAACTGTTTAATACTGTATAGGGGCTGAAAACTGTTTTTAGGTTCACGTATAAGGCTACTCAAATAATGAGTAAAAAAACCAATATTCCAACTAAAACAAAAAATGAAGTCACTGCCGGAAAACTTATTAAATGATGATGGTTTGTGATGAGTTTTATATAGAGGGCGAATGTGACAAACTCTAAAACAGACTCGGAGTTTCAGTGGGATGGAATTAGCATATTTACAGTTAACATATAGTGAGGGGTTTTTGACGGCAGAAAAAGAGACAAGCGAGACGACATCATCCCTGAAAACTATCTTCTTTCAGTGATAGTTTTCTCACATTCTCCGTTTTTTGGAAATGATGTTATCAGTAGATGAGGGACTTTTCGGACTGTTCTATAGGTGCATACTACAACATACAATACGCACAATGTGCTCTGGAATATGTAGTTCAAAAAATTCGCTCTTTGAGTTGATCTGACACAATTGTGTTTCAACAACTGTGCACATATCACGAAGTTTCAGAAAAAATCAAAGTCAGAAAATGCGATTTTGCTTTTCACCATGTTCTTTATATTCGTTTTTGAGCAACTACAAGATACATTTGATAACGGGTAAGAAGGTTCGCAGATATCAAGAAACAGACGGAAATGTGTACAGTGGTCAAGTGCGAGTGACTGCTTCGATAAGAAGCAGAGTCAAAAATGACGCTTCTTAAGAATGATGACTAAAAATATTATAAATTTTGAGCAAATAACTGAAAGATGTGACAAATTTAACGGCGGTAGAGGTTTAATCAAACAATCAAATACTACTGGCATTGATCTCCGTGATCAAAATGAACCGAAGTGCAGCCACATTTGTGGCGAAGCTGCTTCTAGTTTTGTAGTTTGTAGAAAGAAGCCTCCTTGTTTCTCATTGATGATTTTTCGGTGTTGGACTTTCCAGGTTATTAAGTAGCGAATTTTATGACAATTAATTATCTTATGTGATTCTGACTGGCTTTTGAACGATCATTTTTTAAACTCAGCATAATTTGCGTTTTTTTGTTTCATTCACCGTAAAATCTAAGTTATTGTTTTCACGGTCACTAGGTGAGCATGTTGTTTTTGTTCTCTTGTCACAACAGTTAAGAAAACAAAAATGACGTTATTTTAAGTTATGTTGTGAATCATTCGTTTGTTTGAGTATTCTCTTTTTTCTCTAGAAGCTCATTTTAACTTATTAATTTGCGAAAAACTTCGTTTTAGAATATTTTTGACTATTCCTCTCAAGATGAAATAATCAAGATAGCATCATAATTTGTGACTCCAAACTTCAATATTAATTAAAACAATTTATTACCCATTGAAATTTCAAATGATCTGATATATTGCCACAAACAGTTATTTTTACACGTCATGTCTTGAATTACGCGGTTTTCTGTGGGATTGATTCATCGGATTCTTCTTCATCTTCTTCTGTTGAAGACGTTGGAAATTTGCTTCCATATGGTTGTGTGTCTTCATCCACTGGTCCCAAGAAAGTTCCTGACAGTGTTCCACACGGTTTGTGATTTCGTTTTATCATTTGAACAGAGTCCTGCAAATCAATTAGTTAAATGGTTCTCATAGACAATAACTTACCAAAATAGTATCTGGCAACGGCAAGCCTTGAGTTTCCGGGAGCAAGAGTACAAGACATCCTGCCAGAAGTGAGAAACAAGCAAAGATGGTCATTGGCACCAAAGGCATTGTGACATCAGACAGAATAGCAATATATCCAGATGCTCCTGCTCCCATTCTTGCTACCATAGAAGATATTCCAACTGCACTATTTCTAACAACTGTTGGGTTGAGTTCAGAAGTGAAGATATAGAGAATATTGAAAGATCCTTGAATGCAAGCTTTGCTGAGCAACATAAATATGAGAGCAAGCTGAAGAGATTCTATAATTAGTTTGAAATATTAAAGTTGTACTCGCCGTAGACTGTTTTCTATACACCATGACCACTGATGTCAGCAGGAAGAGTCCCGACCCAAATAACACCAACATTTGGGAACTGAAATCATAAGTTCAGACTATAATAAGCATATCATTGCAAAAGTTACCGTTTCCTTCCCATTCTTAACAGAAACACACAGAAAACTAGAGTCGGAAGCTCGATTGCACCAGCCATTGCATTATTCAGGAAGAAGTTACCATCGAATACACGTCTGCAAACATTTCATTAGTCATATTTATAGAAAACCAAAAATTATACCTCCCTGGGGATGACTGATCGGAAAGAGCAATGACCATACCATAGTATACTAGAGCCGTTGCTATCTGAAATTTCTTTGTTTCAACCACTAACCACGCTTTCTCAACTTACCCAAACAATAAACAGAACAATATTACGAAAACGTAGCTCTGAAGAACGGAACAAATGGAAGTAAGATGGTTTCTCGTTGTGTTTCATCCACTTCTTTTTTTCTGCATGTCGGACTAATCCCAAGTCACTAGGCAGTCTACTATTGTTATAATGGCACGCTTCTCGTATAATTTTCTCCGCTTTTTTGGTTTTATTGTTGAGTATTAACCAACGTGGAGATTCCGGCAAGAAGTAGAGGAGCATCAAGCTTACAATATGGAGTAACACGCATATAAGCTGAACAAATCTTTGTTCTTTCAGAGTTCTGAAAGTTCAAAAAACTCACATGAATCATAGTCCATGATTTGGTTAAGTATGCAATCAGGGCAAGAAAAGCGTAACCACATGCCCACGGTGCTTGGATGAGAGATCCCACGATGGATCTATACTTGGTACCAGTCACTTCCATACAGAGAACATAAGCGGCAAGATCAGCTGCTTCATTGGTGGCGGCGAGCAAGAATCGAACAACAAGGAAAATTTCAAACTCTTTTGAATAAGTGAGTAGAAAACCGAATAACATTGTGAGCACTCCGAATAGTGTGATAGCCGTTTTACGACCATACCTGAAATGTAGAGAACTTGATTCTCAAGAACCACGATGTCTTCTTACCTGTCACTCACAAAGCCCCCAACAAAGCATCCAACTAGATATCCCAACGAATAGCTCATATGAACATGGGCACGACTCCAATTGTTGTCACAAACTCGGTTCCACTCCGTTACCACTGTACGATCCATAACCTTTAATTTATTTTTTTCAGTCATTAGTTGTTCATCTCATAGTTACCGATTTATCATATTCCCATTCTTTGCATCTCATTATCTTCCCTGTGGCGTTCATGTCTTTTACTTGTGACCACGGCGACAATTTAATATGCACATAATCGCGCTCAAAGTAGTGACATTGATCGTGATGCAATTCATTTCGTTGTTTGTTGAAAGTTCTCGGAAAGGCGATGGTCGAGTTAAGTACTTGATCCCATGTGTAGTTGGTGTAGCCGAGTTCCGCAGAAAATGACTCGTCGTTGAAGAAGGGAATCTGCAAAACTTTTTTTTTTTGATTCGGAGAAACTTAACCTTTTCTCGTATGGAGTTTGTGAAATTAGAATCTAACTTAATCTTTCTAGTTTCGAATTTCAGACCTTAACGTTTTCGGAAACGCTAGTCGTATATGTTTCTAATAATTACTTGTAAGTTATAATTATGGGTGTTTACCTTACACCAATGATCAGGTTGGTACATCATATAAACAACGGAGAGATTGAACATTGCGTGTGGCACTTGTTGTACTGATATGATTAAATAGATAATAATCTGCCAGTAAGAACAACCACCGATCAGTTGAAGAATTCCTGAAGCAATCTTGGTTGTTCAGCTACTTTATAAGTAAACTCAAACCTTCGAAATCGATATCTGTGAGACGTTTTGTTTTAGGTTCTTTCGCAGAAGCGTATTGTTTTTGTTTTTGATAATGTTGGTCACGGATCTCCATTTCACTTTTTAAACGAGCATTTCTAAAATTCATCATTTTAATTTCTGTTGAAATAGCTTTTCAGATGGGAATCAAATGTTCTCTTCCGCTGTTTTTTTTTAAATTTTCCGGATGGTGTAGTCCACTACATGTGTGAATCACCACTAGTAAAAAACGGTTTTGAGAATTTTTGTCTACAGTGCAGACCGTATGAAGATCAGTTTATCGAAAACAGCTTGAACAACTCACGATGGTTTTCGGGAGGCCTCTGTCGTAACAGAAGCTTCACTTGGTGCAACACTTGGCGTATCTTGATTCACAGTTTGTACACTGACTTGAGGCGTCAAAAACTTTGCTGTTGTGAATTCCGGATTTGAATATATTAGTGGATGATTTTCTAAAGTAGTTCCAGCATTTGCTGCTGTCGTTGTCATGAGATCGGTTTCACTCTGAAAATAAGAAAAATCAATTATTTACAAATTACAACTTTTACTCACTCTGATGGGAAGATGTGTCGTGGTAAGAAACGGTCTCTCAACTCCATGTGGTTCATAATGCTCAATCTGAGAGTTGGGGTCATCCTCTACAACTGTTTTTTGTTCTTCTTCTTCCGGCTCTTCAACAGAAAGCTCTTCGCCAGGAGCAGGGCCCTGCTCGGCCATTCTGAAAGAAACTAAACAATAGAAAGTGAGAAAATAAAGAGGGAGAAGAGTGAGGCTTAGAGTGATTTTATCAAGTGATCGGAAGCAGGGGTGGAGAAAAGAGACGTTCGAAATAATTCCAGAAAACAACTCCATGGTTTATTTTTAGTTTTGTGAGGAGGAAGAATAGGATAAAGTACAATATATTGTCGAAGCATAAGATTTGAAAAAAGCGAAAAACTTTTATAGCAGGAACTTGTTTGTAAACAATGATTCAGAACTTCAAAGAAAGATTTCATGTAAAATTAACAACAAAAACACATAAATGAAATCGAATCGAAACATTTTTGTCAAGGAAAACCGCCAGTATTACAGAAAATATTGATAAGAAAAAGGAGAAAGTTTGAACTGTAAAAGTGTATAGTTGAATAATAAAAATACTTTCTCAAAAGGTCAATTTTCAAAAACTAAAAACTCAGAATACTAACTTTTTGCAGTGGAAATATTGACATCGAGTTGATGATTGGTGTTTGGAATTCATATAGTTATTTTTGAGTGAAACTGTATGTTTGCTATCATTTTTGATATCACCTAAACCATTTCACACACATCAAAACATAAGAACGGAAAAAGAAAATATTCCTAACGGCTCCGTTTTGGACCAAGACGTCGTAACTAAAGATTAGTAAGGAACTTGTCATGTCTAGTCTCCTTTCGCTGGGTGCGGGCATAATTAGATTGTTTTCGAAGAAGAAGAAATGCGGAGCAAGTGAATACTGGAGGTGTTTAGTACGAACAAAAAAGAATAAAAGTGGTGGTGAGCATCCTAAAACTTGAGAAAACTGAATAGGAAGAGTGTGAAGAGTGTGAACGACGTGTATTGTGGACGGGAGAGACAGGTCAAACTGATGATAAGAGCGAAGAGATATGAAAAAGAAAACACACGTGGAAGAAGTGCAAACAAAATGTCAAAATACTTGGGGGGGAAATCAATTTATGGTACGGAAAATAACCCGGAATTCATCTTGAGTGTTTATAACTTTGAAAATAATGATTTCAAACTCAAATTTGGAATGCGATAGAACAAAGGAATACATCAAAAACCAATTCTAAATTGAGAAAAAGAGGTTAAAAACAAGAAAAAAAGAAACTTGAACAGACCACCAGAAAGAGTACTAAAGTGTGCCTCCGCATGTGCCATTTTCTTTTCTCTCACTTCTTTTTCCATTCATTTGTCCCTCCGGTCTCTCTTCCGCCGGAATATTTCAATCTTTGAATAATGACCACTGCGTGAAAGCGAAAAGAAACAAAATGAAACGAAATAAACGTGTAGCGTGGACTGGACAAAACGTATTGAAACCGCGTGTGTGTTCTCCGTCATTTCGATGCCTAACAACTGTCGTTTTCAATGTCTGAGTGCATCACGTTAGACCAAATTAAATTTTTTCCGTTTTCCAGATAAACACGTTTTTCAATTCAGTTTGGCACAAGACATTCAAAACAAGATAATCCGAATTTTTCATTTCAAAAGAATGGTGAAAACTTTAGGAGTTCATTTTAAAGTTGCCAGCCTAAATAAAAAATCATTATTGTAGAAAACAAAAAAGGAACAAGAAATAAAAAAGAAAGAAACAATACTTCATTAATTACTAAATTTGAAGTGACAGTTGCAACTAGTCTAATTTGTTGAAAGTGAGTGTTATGACAAACGAGACCCCTACGGAAAACTAGTGTGTTTTGAGAAATATTTAGGAATTGAAGAGGTTAGAAGAATGGGTTTGAGTAAACGAGCCAAGGGAGGAAGTTAGAAGAAGACAATTGAGAACGAATTTCATATGCAGAAAAGATATTATGCCGGGTGAGTGGAAGCGGGCTGGCTTAGAGACCAACTCTACTGTTGCATTCTTTCTTTCGCATGTGTTCAACAACAAAAAATGTGAAATGGAACAAAAATCTTTACTCGTGAAAAATGTCCTAACGGCAAAACATACAAAAAATAGCGAGAACAACCTTGAACCAAGGTTCTTGTTTTCTGTCAGCGTCTACAGTGAAGGCATATCAGATTGGAAGCGGACCATTTTTCTAGAATTCAAGAAAAGTTCCCGATGAAAGTTCCAACAACCGAAAAGTGTCGACTAATAAGTAAGAGGTGTCAGTTTGAGGCATTTACTCACAAAGGATTATACTCTCTTTCGTCTCTTCAATTTGTTTGATGTTTGACGAGCGGCTAAGCGCTTCTTTACTGTTTTTTCATGCCAATAACGGAAGATAAAAACTGATGTTTCGGGATTAGAAAAGTGAAAATGTTTAGTTTGGATTATACTCGTTTTGAAAACAAATCTAAATGTAACTGAACTCATTGCGCTTGTCTCGAGTTACTTCCGCAACTATGATGAGACGTCTAGTATTTCAATGGTCACATGGAAGTAGCACTTCTGGAGAGAGAGACAAGAAGATCATAGATTGACGTCAAATACTAGCACTGAAACAAACCGAATTTATTAAGCTTGAGTTCAAAAAAAGCAGTATCGTCAGCATTCTATCTAAAACTCGATAACGTTTATTTATGGTTGTGAATTCAAATGCACAGCTGCGCGCGGAAGAGCGCATGACCGTGGCCGAAGAAAATGCACACTGATAAGAAAGCTCATCCAACAGGGCAAAATAATCATGAAAACTTGAAGAAATCTCTCAAAATACCAATAGTTTTATTTAGAAAATCGTACTTGTTCGTAAATATAATATCACAGAATCGAGGAAAAATTGATGCATAATGTATTGATAATTATCTAATAAAAAGAAATAAAGTCATCACAATTAAAGTTTAGGCTATTCGACTAATTTACTGGATCAACTTTCTGATCATGTACTGAAGAATTCCTCCGTTGCGATAGTAGGTGAGTTCAACTTCAGTGTCGAATCTGCAGATTACTTGGAAAGTGGATCCATTCGACACATGGACATCGATAAGTTGTCCTGGCTTCAAATCATCCGGAACAGCAATGCTGAATTGCTCCTCTCCAGTGAGTCCCAAACTATCGGCGTTTTGTCCAGCTTGGAATTGGAATGGAATGATACCCATTCCAATAAGATTGGAACGATGAATTCTCTCGAAGCTCTCAGCAATGACAGCTTTGACTCCTTGAAGGAATGGTCCCTTAGCAGCCCAATCGCGAGATGATCCACATCCGTATTCCTTTCCTGCAAGAATGATAGCTGGAATTCCAGCATCCTTGTACTTTTGGGCGGCATCGAAGATATCGAGTTCTTCTCCAGATGGGATATGACGGGTGATTGGTCCAACCTTTGAGGCGAGCTTGTTCACCAAACGAATATTAGCGAAAGTTCCACGAGCCATAATCTGAATTAATTGAATTAAAAATTGTCCATGTATTATATAATTTTGAACTTACCTCATCGTTTCCACGACGAGCTCCATAAGTGTTGAAATCTCTTTGAGTAACTCCACGACTAGCAAGGAAGCGGGCAGCTGGTGAAGTTTTTGAGATGGATCCGGCTGGAGAGATGTGGTCAGTGGTGACAGAGTCTCCCAAGTTCAAGAGAACATGAGCGTTGACAATATCAGATTGTTTTGGAAGTTCAGTGGTCATTCCATCGAAAAATGGAACCTTCTTGATGTAAGTAGATTTGTCATCCCACGGGTAGAGCTTGACAGCTGGACATTCCAATTGTTGCCACTCGGTGGATCCAAGCTCAATGTTAGCATAGACTTCCCGGAAGAATTGTGGTTTCACAAATTCCTCTTCGAATTTAGCGACTTCGGATCTAGTTGGCCAGATGTCAGTAAGACGGATTTCCTTGCCATCTGGAGTTACAGCAAGAACTCCGTTGATGTCAACGTTGACGTTTCCAATGATGGAGTAGAGAACGGCCAATGGTGGGGATGCGAGGTAGTTGGCACGGACATGTGGGTGGATACGTCCTTCAAAGTTTCTGTTTCCAGAAAGTACTCCTGCGACGACAAGGTTGTTCTGAAACAAAAAAAATTGAATAAAATACAGAACTGGGATGGCTACCTCCTCGATGGCCTTGGTGACTGGATCATCAAGTGGTCCGGAGTTTCCAATGCAAGTCATGCATCCGTAACCAGCGATGTTGAATCCGATCTTCTCAAGATATGGAAGAAGTCCAGAAGCTTCCAAATACTTGGTTACGACTCCAGATCCTGGGGACAATGAAGTCTTGACGTATGGCTGAACAGTCAATCCAAGCTCAACAGCCTTCTTGGCAACAAGTCCAGCAGCAAGCATGACACTTGGGTTACTGGTGTTGGTGCAGGATGTGATGGCAGCAATGACGACAGATCTGAAACTTGCATCATTGAAAAAACTATTGAGATAACTAATTGTCTCACCCGTGTCCAAGTTCAGCGGTTCTTCCATTGTTGGTCACTGTGACAGTCTTGGTCGCATCTTCTGGTTTCAAACCAAATGATTTGAATGAAATCTTATCGGTGAGACCTTTTGTGAAGTCTTGAGCAAGGGAAGAGAGTTCAACTCTGTCATGTGGACGTTTTGGTCCCGACACACTTGGAACAACATTTCCAAGGTCCAACTTAAGGGTGGTGGTGTATGTTGGACGGTAGGAATCGTTGGTAAAGTCGACGAACATACCAACAGCCTTGAGGTAGTTTTCAACACGTTGAGTGTACTCAACATCACGTCCTGTTTGGGTGAGATAGTCGATGGTACGCTTGTCAACTGGGAAGAATCCAATAGTGGCTCCGTATTCTGGGCACATGTTGGCAATGGTGGCACGATCGGCAATGGAGAGGGAAGCGCATCCAGTTCCGTAGAACTCAACGAACTTTCCGACGACTCCCAAGTCACGGAGGTTCTTGGTGATGGTGAGAACCAAGTCGGTACTGGTGACAGTGTCATTGAGAGTTCCAACCAATTCGTATCCGATAACTTCTGGGATGACCATGGAGATTGGTTGTCCGAGCATGACAGCTTCGGCTTCAATTCCTCCGACTCCCCATCCAAGGACTCCACTTCCATCGATCATGGTGGTGTGAGAGTCGGTTCCAACAACAGAGTCTGGATAGAGAACTCCATCCTTTCCGACAAAAACGGTTCTGGCGAGGTATTCAAGATTGACTTGATGGACGATTCCTGATCCTGGTGGAACGATAAGAAGGTTGTCGAAAGCCTTGGATCCCCACTGAAATAAGAAAAAGTTTTGTTCGATGCCCAGTTCTTAGGTGATTGTAAGTATGTTTGTGTGTTCATTGAACAAAAAATGCGATAAGGGCAACGAATCGCATAGCGTGATTTTTCGACTAGTGATGAGGAGAGTGAAACGTGACAGGAAAATGATCTGAAATGACAATTTTCCGAAGTCTCACCTTCAAGAAGTTGAAGCGTTCTCTGTTTCTCTCGAATTCGATCGACTGATTCTTTGCAAGGGCGTCAAGGCTGAAAAGAAGAATAGTTGGCTACTTTTCTAGGTCGTGTAACACGTACTTTCCGTAGTGGTCGACCTGTACAGAGTGATCGATGACAAGGTCAACTGGACACACTGGATTGATCTTGGCTGGGTCGGCACCCATGTTTTGAACGGCATCACGCATAGCGGCCAAGTCAACGACGGCTGGGACTCCACTGAAAATTATGAATTTTACTATGAAAGGTTTTGAGAAGAAACTTACGTGAAATCTTGGAGGATGACACGGGCTGGCTTGAATGGAATCTCCGCTTGGTTGCGTTGGCTGTTTTTCCAGTCGAGAATGGTTTCAACGTCCTTCTTCAACACGTGGAACTCATCGCAGTGGCGGACAGCGGCTTCCAACAAGTACTTGATAGAGATTGGGAGCTCATCTGAAAATAAATTGCAACTTTTGAGTTTCTGTTGGACAGAAACTTACTGTAACGAGCGTCGTTAAGTCCATTCAAATCGAAATACTTGTAGACGTTGTCACCAATAGCCAAGTCGCGGATAAGGTCGTTGAAAGCCATATCTGAAATGAAAACCGATAGGCATTGAAGAGAAAAGACTGAATTAGATGACAACGAACGATGAGAGGAAGAGTGCAACAAACTGAATGATTGCGAGAGGTAACGTGTGGAGGCGTGCCCTCTCCCTGTAGCCAACTTGTGCGTGTATAAGAGCGAGCGTAGTTTTCTGTGTCTCTTGGAGAAAAAGAGAGCGCTGTCGTGTGTGCCAAGGTCGGTTGAAGATAGGCATCGCCGATATCAGCTATTAAGGAAAAATTGCGTAGCCGACCTAGGTTTCTAGAAAGAAGTGCGGAGAAAAAGAGGTGAAAAAAACGATATTATCGCACAAATTACCTGGAGACAGTATATATGCACTTCGAGAGAGTACACAAACAAGAGAGAGTACAAAGGTTAGTTCTGCAAACACGCCGCCCTTTTCTCTGCGGACAATGCACAATAGGTTACGACAAAACTGCACAGTGGTTTTCCAAATGGGATAGAACAATCTGAGATGGAGATAGATTGGAAGATATTTGAGAAATGGTAGAAATGGATAAGATAAGAGAAAAGATTTCTATCTCTTTTTGCTATCATTGATAAGAATTCACTTTGAGAGTTTGCCGCGTGGGTGAACTTTTGTTTCGAAGAGAGAAAAATGAAGAAAAACTTGAAGAGACGGAATTTTCTGCAGAAAAAAAGGGATTCTCTGCAAGTTTATCATGATTAGAAGTTAGTAGAGGAAAATGTGGAACATTTTGAGAAGAAGTAGCATTAGAAGATGTTTTGAGATGGTTTCGGCAAGTCATCTATAAAATCACTCGCTCAAAATCTTCAAAAGATAATAAAACTTTAACCTTGCCAAATTCTAACTGCGAATTAATAAGAGTCTGCTGAATGTAGCACTTACTAGTAATATTTTATCATAATTTTTGATTGTTCGTTGATATTTCTGAGTGTTCTTTTTGTGTTTTGCGCTGTGATCAATTTGGCTCCTCGCTGATTTCAAAGTACTTCCAGAAAATTTTCCCTCCTTTTAAATATCAAATAGAGACTTATTCACTTCGAATAGAACACATAGCACATCAAATTATTCATATTTCTCTGCTTTAGTGTGTTTTTTTTTTCCTTAATTTGATGTTATGTGTGCAGACAGTGCCGCCTTCTTGAAATGTAACAACATACTAATGTACATAAACACATAGTCACTTGTGTACATCCGAAAAACGTAGGATTCTCGGTGTTGTGACACATACACATTCAGATTGCCTTCTCCATTAAACGCCATCTACACACTTCCGATGGGTCCTTCCGGCATGATAAGAAGCAAATGGCTACATAAGACTTCACACCTCCTCCGGAGATTCATCAACTCATTCACACCAAATTTCTTCATCGTATCCAACTATTTTCATTTTCTTTTGGTATTCATCCCAATCTTAGTCATAATACAGTTTTTTTTTTGTCAAAGGGAGTATGTCCCTTATCTGAAATGTCCAATGATTCTATATTTCTTCACTCTTTCCATTCTATTTGTTGTCGAGTCAAGAAGATCCATTAGTAAAATCAGTCACGACGAGATCAGTCAGCATGTCAGAACAACGCTTAGCTGTAAGCTTTTTTTCAAATAATTTCCGGATTTCAATGTTTTGTTTCAGCTGAGGGGATTGTTAGGATCGGACACCTTCATCCCTCAAACCCTATTATTGCTCATGAACCAGATGTGTTGAAGATGTGTGCTGATGACCTGAAAACTAGGAATATCCTACCTCATAATTATAGTTTAAAGTAAGAAATAGTTCTATAAACTAAATTGTTAAATTCAACTTCAGTGTTTTTACAATGGAAAGTTGCAACAAATTCTCGGGGGTAGAACATGCTGCTTTTCTTCATTATATCAAAAATGCTTCTGTATATTTCGGACCTGGGTGTAATAATGGTAACTATTTGTATGCTTATCTACTCATGAAACGTTTCTTTCAGAAATGCTAGTTATTGGTAGGCTTGCTCCTAGGTGGAATGTACCAATTATTGCCCACATGTCTGGAGACGACGCGCTCTCAGATCGGGTACAGTTCCCAACTCTTGGATCTGTAGCATTGACGTCGGCTAGCGAAATGGCAAAGGCTACTGTTACATACTTAAATTTAAACAATTGGGACCAGGTGAGGCGCTAATCTGGGAGTTGTACAGATCATAAAATTTGGATTCATTGCCTCTACGAGCAAGTCCGTGTCTGCATAGTAAATGTAAATGTTATATTTCCGTACTAATGTAAGTGGGAGCAATTTGTATTTATGTGAATTGCTCTCTGGTCAATTATAATCGGCATACCAATACCTCCCCCAGACCAAAGAAACGGATCCGTTATGTTTGTATTCCTCGAGCAGAATTAGCTGCAATTTCTCAAAATTTGAAACAATAACATGCTCATATTTTCCTACTGCTTTACACATTAGTTGCTATTCTGTTGATACAAGTTTTTGGTGAAGAGTATAATTTAATCTAAGTAACAAGACCTAGCTGACGCCAGATGTCACTTTTGCAGTTCAACTAGTTTGACCGTTGCATTAGTTTAAATCTTTAGTCACTTTATCCTATTATTGTTATTTGCTGATCGAAAACCTTGCCTAACTCGATTATTTTGATTATCACGTAACCCCGGTGCTTGTCTGAAGAATTTCATCACTGTGACTCAACACCGGATATAGTCACTGGTTTAATCAAAAATATACAACCAACTAAAACGCCCCGGATAAATCGGTCGGAAATGGATTCAAGGATTATAGACTAATCCGTTATTAGTCGGCTTGTTTTTAGACACCTCCCTCATCTTGTTCCGGATATCGGATGTAGCTTTAGGCGACATTAACATCAGAAATATTAATTTTAGATTGGAATTGTGAGACCAAGTACTGGATTCGAAAGGTTATCTGTATTCTCTTTACAACATCAAATCAAGAAAAGAGATATCAATCTCAATGTTATCGTTGACATTGAACAGTTCAGTTCTCCCGAAGAGATCATTGCTTCTGGGAAGCTGACACTACTTCGGAACCAGGCAAGAAGTAGGTTTCAATTTTTCTAGACATATTTAATCTTGTTTCATTTTTCAGTTATTGTTGTTGAACTTGGAATGGATATTCACTCGGTCACAAATTTTATGCTGGCAGTGCACAGATCTGAACTTAAAACCGAGGAGTTTGTGTTCGTAATCCCTTGGCTGGCTCATGTGAGATTATACAGAATACCGTAATCCACACTTACATCTAATATCTTCAGCAGAACGACCATTATCCCTGGGAAGCGGCAAATGTGGATAAACAAGAAGTGAAATCCGCTTTTGAGAATACGATTATCATTACAGCACATGGATATGATAAGAAGTTTTTTGATGAATTCCAGTTGAAGTTCAGTACGGCCACTGGAGTTCTTGCAAATCACGTATGTCGATTTTTGTATTCTTTATAGTCAATTCTGCTTTCAGTATGCTACGTTATCCTACATGTCTCTTTATGATGCTCTTTTCTTGTATGGGTTAGCTCTTCGGGATGCTTTTGAAGATGGTGGTGGCTACAATGTACACATGAATGGCTCATTGATCTGGTCCAGGATGACAAACCGACAATTTATCGGTATGTTAGTAGCAATTTATTCTGAGACTGACAACATTTTTAGGCATGACTGGACAAGTGCTCATGAACAACAAAGCCATCCGTGTTCCGTCATATGCCACCTACCATGCTATCAACGGAACACTCAAAGTGATATTTTAATTGTTGACTTTTCACTTCAAGAAATAAGTTATTTCAGATCGTGGTGGAGCTAGAAGCCAAAAACAATGATCGGGGGCAATGTGAGAAAAACGAGGATATGTGCTCTGAACATGTAAAACCAGAAGACCTATTCACGTTATTTACCTCAGATTTAAGGTTGCTCATGAAACGATACAGTACTACTGGCCATCTGATAGTGGAAAGTTACCACCGGCTGTACCGAAATGCGGATTTACTGGAGCGGAATGTGATTATCGTCCTTATTTCATCGGAATCAGTTTGATAGCTTTCATTCTCACTGTTGGGCCATTGTCGTATTTTATTTATTTGAAACAGTAAGATACTGTTTTGTGGTGTACTGAAAAAAATTTTATTCAGGAAAGAGAGGTTACTGTACGACATGACATGGAGGATATCAAGAGAATCTATAAAGTTATTGGAAGGAAAATCGGTTGGTTTTTTTGTTGGAATAACTTCAAATGGGTTTTATTGCAGCGATCAGAACATTCATTAGCTAGCAAATCTCAGAGCTCCGGATCATTCTCAGGTAGTATGAATTCGAAGCAAAACGGTTTGATAGCTGCAAAACAAGCAGTGTCCAATGGAGTTAAACTTGCGATTAAGGTCAGTTCTGTTGTGCTGAAGATTAGTTCAACTTATAAATTCAGCGTTACCAACAAGTACGGAACATAACATTCCCGAAATCTGAGCTGAAGCTGTTGAAAGAACTGAAAATTATGGAGAATGATAATCTGAACAAGTTTTATGGAATTTCATTCAATCAGCAAAATGAATTCATCGTTATGTGGGTACTCTGTTCTCGTGGGAGTCTGGAAGATATCCTTTTCAATGACGAGTTGAAACTTGGAAGGAATTTCCAAGTCTCGTTTGCAAAAGATGTTGTCAAGGTGCTGTTTTCTATTGTTCTCGAATAACAGGGCTGCTTTCAGGGTCTCAACTTTTTACACACGTCCCCACTTTTCCATCATGGAATGCTCTGTCTGCAAAACTGCCTTGTAGACTCAAATTGGACAGTAAAACTGACAAATTTTGCCACTGAGCAGATTATTTTTGAAAAATTGGACCATAATGAGCTCCGACCTTATGTCAATGCTGATAGTGAATCAGCAGATGATGTGCCAGATCCAACAAAAGACTTTGCAAGAAAAAGTTAGTTTGACTTTTGTTTCTTGTTATTCACGATTTTTGTTAAGAATACTTGCAACAAGCTCCTGAAATCATTCGTGAAATTGTGAGCACCAAAACAATACCAGATGGCTCCCAAAGTGCGGATATCTATGCTCTCGGAATGGTACTCTATCAAATTCTTTTCCGTGTGGAACCGTTCCACGAAAGAAATAAAAGTATTAATAGTAAGTAAAACTGTATCTGGAGCATCTTCTATATTTTGATACAGAACTAATGGAAATGTTGGCAATGGCAAATGACGACGATCAGTTGATCAGACCAACTTTCCCGTCTTCAAATACTGGAGAAGGGTATAATTTGCAGGTAGCCCAATACACATGTTACATTATTCTTTACACATTTTACTTTTAGTTGTTGTCATGTATTGAAGCTTGTTGGCTGGAAATTCCAGAAATGAGACCTCCAATCAAAAAAGTGAGAACAATGGTGAATGCCAACTTGAAATCTACGTAAGCCATAACTGTTAACTTTTCATTAATAAAAACACTTTTTCAGAGGAAAAGGGTCACTTGTAGACCAAATGATGAAAATGATGGAGGAATACACAGCTAATCTGGAGAACATGGTCAGAGACCGTACTGCTCTTCTGGAAGAAGCTCAAAAACAAGCCGATCGTCTGCTCAACAGTATGCTTCCAAAGTATGTTCAATTTGTCTTCTTTGTGTTTATTCTGCACCCTCTACTGATATTCTCTAATATTCCGCATGATGAGCACTTGAATGCATATCGCCGCTTACAGAAGCGTGGATTTTCACATACCAATCGGAAGTGTTTGTGCAAATCTATCGCAACTGTACACGGCGATATTGCAGTTATTGAACACCTTGCACACTGTTTTTTGAGTTTGTTTTATGTTATCAGATTTAGTTCCTGAAACGTTTGAACATACTTTCAGATCTATTGCCGAAGACCTGAAAGTTGGAAAATCAGTACTACCACAACTCTACAGCTGTGCAACTGTGTTGTTCTCGGATATCAGAGGGTTCACTCGAATTTCTTCAACTTCAACTCCACTCCAGGTTTTTCACATCCTCGAGTATAAACATCAAGTCGTTTTATTGCAGGTTGTCACATTTTTGAATGACATGTTCAGTGGTTTTGACGCTATCATTGCGAAACATGATGCTTACAAAGTGGAAACTATTGGAGATGCTTATATGATTGTGTCAGGAGTTCCTACAGAAAATGGAAACAATCACGCCCAGAATATTGCAGACATTGCATTGAAAATGAGAGCGGTAATTTGAAACACGCAGAACCATTCATTTACACATTATTTTCAGTTTATTTGTAATTTCAAACTAGCTCATAGACCAGAAGAACTGATGATGGTCCGTATTGGATTCCACAGTGGACCAGTGGCTGCAGGTGTTGTCGGTCTCGCAGCACCCCGCTATTGTCTTTTTGGAGATACAGTGAACACAGCTTCTAGAATGGAGAGCACTGGCGTAGCAAATAAAATTCAGGTTCATTTGACCCTATTTCGCAAATCTTCTCTCAATTCTATTTTTCTAGATATCCGAGGGAGCCTATAATCTTCTTCATTGCTTTTTCCCTCAATTTCAAATGGTGGAAAGAGGGAAGATTGAAGTGAAAGTATGCAAAGAAAGATTTATTCGTTTTTTGTTATAGTCAATAATTAATTACAGGGAAAAGGAGAGTGCTTGACATATTACCTCGAAGGAAAAACTGGAAAATGATATGTTTTGGAATATTGCAATTCAAATAGCTGATACTTATCTAAAATTTTATTAAGTCTGCGTAGTCAAGCAACTTGAAGCAAAAATCTTCATTTTCAGAGCCTAGTCATTTCACATTCTACATTTCTCAATCGCTTGCAACATTTTCAAATAAACTTTCAAGTAATAACTATATTATTTTTGTTTCGAATTGCATTATATTTGCTCCCTAATAGAAATAAATGTGCTGTTTGGTTTGCTGTATGATTTTTCTTGTCTTTTTTGCAGAATCTAAAATTAAATTAAACGAAAATAGGATTTTTCGTTCGCAAAAATCCGTTTCCCCATAGAAATTTTACCAGCAGGAAATTCGCGGCTACGCCGCGATTCCTACTGGCTTCAGACTTTTTGAAATTTGTAAATTGGAATTATGTCGGCAAAATGTTCTTTGCGACTACGCCGCGATGCATGTTGATTTTAGTTTGTTTTAACTTCAGGTCATTATAAACCCCCAAATTTGTTTTCAGACAGTTTCCAACCATCCCTTTATTAGTAAAACAAAAATTTCAATTATATAAAAAGGCAACCTAATGTGAGTTAGTAAAGCTTGGATGCGAGAGCGGGTCTCATCTGATGTTTGCCGACGACTCTCGACTCTCTGCTTGGCATCTGCATCCTTTTTTGCGGACTTTCGGTCATGCTCGGAGGTCTTCTTTGGACGCGCGTGAGGTTTGAACGTAGACGTCCTCACCTGGAAGCGGAAAGCTTACACCTGCTCTTACCGACCCGCCCCACTGCCCCACTTAAGGTCATCCCTATGTTTACCACTGGCCTACCTCTGGCCCTGCTCTCCCCTTGGTCCTCGACCGTAGGCGTCCTGTCCACACTGGGGCGACTTTTCGGGCACTGGTCCCTTGCTTTTCGGTTCTTCTGACCATTAGATTTTTTTTTTTTTTTGCTTTTCCTACCTTCTGGAAGCTTCTAGGCGGGAATTCAAATCACCTTATTTTGGCGGGAATTTAAATTTTAAAACTTTGAATACCCAGGTTTTGAAATTTTATCCGGTCCCTTCCTAGAAATTTCTGGAAGTTTTTATAATGCCCCGGAAGTTTGTGGAAACTTCTGGAATTTTCTGGAAGCTCCTGGAAGTTTCTGAAGGTTCTGTAAACTTCTGTACCTTTGGGAAGTTTCTAGAAGTTTTCAGAGACACCTGGTAGTTTCTAGAAGTAGAAGCACCAAAGTTTCTGGAAATTTCAAGAAGTTTCTAGAAGGTTCTGGTAGCTTCTAGAAGTTTCTAGAAGTTTCTAGAAGATTCTGAAAGTTTCAAAGTTTCTAGAAGTTTCTGGAAGCTTCTATTAGGTTGGCAAGAAAGTTTTTGACCATGATTTGTTTTGAATGCTAACGGACGAGGAACGAGAATCAGAAAAACATACACACACTCTCAGTTATACAAACTCTCTGTAAGTTTATTAGTAGTTGGAATTTTCTCTTGCGGCTTCTCCTGTCCAAGCACCATGTCCGTTTTCATTCTTAACCATTCCCATTTTCAACAAGGTTTTTCATTCTTCGCTCAAACTACAACCAAGTTTGACAGCGTCAATCAACAAATAGTGAAAGTTTACAAGAATGAACTCCACTTTCGTTTCACTATAAGCGATTGGCTTCATAATTTTGGAAAACATAATTTTTCTATAGTCGAAGAGTCATGTACTAAAATACCATATGAACAGAGTTTGTACACGCTGTTAGCTGTAGAGGGAGAATGTCCACCCCAGTCTTCTTGTAAATTGTCAATAACGATCCACACTATTTAATCCACAATTGAAAATTTTTCCAAACGTGTCGGCAAGAAGAAGAAATGAGACACCGGTTCGCCATCTTTTGATCGAGTTTGACCTTTAGTGAAGGGTAGTTCTGCTGCTTGAATTTCTCTGTTCTCCACCAAATTTTAATTGACTCAACCATTTGGTTAATTTCAATAGGGAGAGGGTCTTGTACAGTAACCACCACAGAAAAGTCCAGTGACTCAGCGTTGATCAAACGACAGCAGACATCGTAGAACAAGAACGATGCCAGATGAAATTCATGCCTTCCCTACACAACGCATACAATTGGAATCTTCTTGTGAAGTCCAAAAACTTCTTCTTAAACTACTAGTCTTTCAATATGCAAAAAATGGAATCTATACGCAAGTCCTCAACTCCACGCGGTCAAAAACTCCACCACCTCCATGATATTACTCATCCACATGTTGCATATCCGACGACGTATATTCTCGCCTAATTTTGCAAAACCGTTCTTGTTCACACAAAGTACAGCTCTAACCATCCTTTAACAGATTTTCATATGTTCGGGGTAATTGAGCGCGCTACTTTTGAACAGGACTTCTAAACTTGAGGTCAAGTCGAGAAATCAGTCAAAGTTTATTTTGGCTTGAAACAGCCGGAGTTTTGACCGGAGGGTATTGGGAACGTACCCAGTAAACAGCAGACTGTTGTGTATTAAGATAGTTACTACATATGCCATTGGGCACGTTTTCTATCTGAGTACGAATAACTCGAGTTATGGTCAAAAACTTTCTTGCCAACCTAATAGAAGTTCTTAGAAGTTTCTAGAAGTTTCTGAGAGATTCTGGTATCTCGTAAAAGGTTCTGGTAGCTTCTAGAAGTTTCTGGAAGCTTCTAGAAGTTTTTGAAGTCTCTAGAAGTTTCTGGAAGCTTCTAGAACATTTTGCAAACTCTTGAAAATTTCTGGATGTTTCGGCCAATCTGGCTCAAATTTTTTCGGAGTATTGTCTTAAAGTGCCGAAGGTGTCACAACCAAAGTATGGGCCCCGTATTCTCAATTTGAACCTGCTTTCACGATTTTTGGGTTACTGTAGCTACAGTACCCCATTAGAGGTATGGACGTGGAAAATATGCAAAGTGTTCCATAGAAAAGTACGGGAGTACAGAGTTAACAAATTTATCAACGTACTCGATCAGTGAAGGTCTGAACCTTCCAAGATATTCTGGTTCGACTGTTTATGTTCAAAACTCTGTAACTACCGTAGTCCTACAGTAACCGGCCCAATTTTTTTTTGGGTGTCATACTGAGGGGTCAAGGTTGTTATCATCCCAGTCTGGTCTCCCCTCGTTCTGTTTGGAACCCTTTTCCATTTTTTGGGTTACGGTAGCTACAGTAATCCTACAGTAATCTTGTACCTGGGGTCCAAAAAATTGAAGCGCTCGGAGGTTCATGAATATACCCCTAAACATCTTTTGAAACGGTTCAGAGAGACAAAAGTTATTCAGGGAGAAGCGTCGGACGGACACACAGACAGAACTATTCCATTAGTAGGAAGAAGATGTCGTTACCTGAGAATAGTTTTTTCCAAATAACTTTATTTTTGGAAACGCAGAAAGTAGTTTATGAAAAATTCGCAGTTTTATGTACAGAGAAACACAGTAAGCAGTGATTTAATTGCAAGAAAAGCCAGAAGGGAAGCACAGCAAGCATTGTATCACAGACCTGAAAAAAGAGATAAATCACTTTCTCGGATGCTGTTTTCCTTACATCGCGTATTATAAATCTTAATTCCCGTGGCACATACTATACGAGTTGTCTGTGTTCATAGATTATAACTCCTAGTGGATTTGCTTCGTCCTATCTGCAAGTAGTTGTAGAACATCTTTGACTTTTTTGAATATCAAACTTACAGCTTTGGTTTTCTTAGCTTGGATAGAGGTACGGAGTGGTTGGACAGTTGTAGTGGAACTAGAGTTGTCTTTGAGAAGAGAGGAACGTTCTCCATTTGAAACTTGAACAACTGTGTTAGTTGGGTGAGATGGTGTTTGGTTATAATGAGTGAGTTCCGTTCGGAGAGCACTTCTACGATAGTTCGTGCAAAACTTTCCTCGTGACAGCTTATTAACAAACATTTTCATGATCCGGATGAATCCTGCAAACATTCCCGTCCCTCACATGATTCTTTCAATTTTCTTCAGTTTCTTTTCAATTTTCTGAATACAATTAAAACCAACCTTCCCGGAAACTCTGCGACATCAAAGCATAAAGAATTGGGTTGAGGCACGAATTGGTGTAAGCAAGAACTTGGCTTGCAATTTGAACAATGACCATGATGACACCATGAGAAATGACGAGTGGCTCTGGGTAAGCGATTCCGGACATGAAGAAACAAACGTTGAGAGGTAGCCAACACAAGGCCCAGGTAATTAGTACACAGAGGACCAGACGAGTAACCTGAACGCATAACTCAACGTTTTGACCAATTTTAGAAAAAATTTAAGACCTTTCGTTTAGCGGCGGTAGCCTCAGGTCTTCTTCGTATACTAGATCCACTATCCCGATTTGCAAGCTAAAATTGAATGTTTTACAATCATTCAGTACATGATAACTGACAGTTCTGCCTCCTACCACTTGACTGTTGCCCGGTCTAGGCATATCCCAAAGTTTCCTCAACATCAAACCATAAAGAATCACAGAGATACCCAATGGAAGAACATATCCAAACACATTGAAAGTCATGAAATATGTTCGAGCCTGTAATTTTCAGAATTTTTCAATATCCCTTCAATTTATTCCCCAACCATTGCTGGCGTTGCTTCAGCAGTTGCAATAGTCAGAATGGCACACGTCGATCGCTTCTCCATAATGAAATCATACACATATATCCCATGCATTCGTCCCACAGGAATCTAAACTTGTTGTTTATGACGTGAAAGCGGAACTTTATTTTTCTGACTCTAATTTCTCGTTCTGACTTCATGATTACCTGAGAAGCAATGATAAGTATATAAATGATGCATAATGCAATAACAGTGTTTCTTGGTGTTCTCAACGTCATAGATTCCACTGGGTATACGACGGCTAGATAACGGTCCAGAGCCATCAATGTTAATGTCCAAACGCTACAGTATGCAGACGTGTGCTAAAACAGGCTAATCAAATAAGAAACGGAAAATGATGGGAGCTAATTGAAATATGGATGGAGAGTTTTTCAATGAAACTAACCTGAAAGAAGTTGATCATAGAGCAAGTCCATTCGGGAAATATCCAAGTAGGAGCTGCATAGTCTACCGCCGTGAATGGTACACAAAGAAGTAAGAACATCAAGTCGGAAATGGCAAGACCTAAAATAAAAACTATGCTGAAAGTTGGAAAGGTGAAATATAACTAACCGATAATAAGAGTGTTAGTTGAGTTTCTCATTTGTCGTCCGAACGCAACAATCACCACAAGAGCATTTCCCACGACTCCCACCAAAATGATAATAGCAAAAATTGATGGAATAATGATCCCTATCTTTCTCTCAAAATTGATTGTATCATCGTAGATTCTTAATCAAAAATTAAACAGTACTAGCTGAAATGAGTAAAGTCAATTCTCACTTCTGAAGATGTTCCAATTCCTCTTTAGTCAAGTTTTCAAACTCCATGATTGAACAGGGGAAGATTGAGAGAACACAACACTCGACTGAAAATAAAGGTCTTTGAACTATAAGATAGTTTTTGTGCAAGAAAAAAATTGCAAATAAGAAAGAAAATGATTTCCAGCCACCTCAGTGGATATGACAAAAAGAGGATATGAAAAAGAAGGAAGAAAAAGATGGAGGAAGAATAAATCCTTTTTTCGAGAGCCCAATGGCTGAGACCCAATGAGTTATGAGCCATATCGCTTAGAAACCGTCCGCAGAAAAAGATGGGGGTGGGAAGAATTTCCTCCAAGATTGACGTCTCCGTAGTTTTTCAAAATGAAAAGTGGATGGGCTCTGCTGAAATGAAGTGAAAAGTGGGAGTGAAGTGAATGAATGAAATCACGCGTAGGAGTTTGATGGGTGTACGATTGATGACGATTTTGGGAAAGAAGGGAAGATGGAAGAAAAATGGGATGACTTTCTCCTAGTTTAATGGGATGGGGGAAGATTTTGCAAGAGTTTTTGCAGAAGTCGTGAACAGTCAGTGGATGAAAAGAGGGGCCAAGTCGAATGAGCCGTCAATTATCCGGGTGTTGAATATTGTCGAATAGTGAAGTCAGTCAATACGTAAAATCTCATGTCCAGGACAAATAATTGTTCTTCTTCTCCCTCCCTATTCTGTCCCATCCTCGCCTTTTCACCCCTTTTTAACACTGTTGTATGCCGCCTCTTTAGTCTTTCACTTGTTTTTATAGTAGCTCTGTGTTGAGCACTGCCTTTTTCCTTTTCCTTTACGCACAAAAACGAGGATGCTAAAAAACGGGAGCACAGTGTTGTGTGAGTGAAGTCAAGAAGACATCGATATAGACAAAAAATTGGATTAGTGCGCATCTCTTTTAGATGGGGCGCAAATCAAATGTGAATCTGTTTGATGTTTCAATTAAGCGCACGGGCCATAGATGTACATACACGACGACGTGACTAGTTTGTCTTCAGAAGAAGAAGATGGGGATAGAAGCATGAGGAAGCGGAGACGAAGGAATAGAAGCACTCGAAAAAAGAGCAACACCGGGACGTTTTTGTGTCAGGGACCCTCTGATCCAATTTAGCAGCGAAATAGATATCTAGAAACAGCAATGGATACAACGGAATAGTGTATGAAAAGAAAGATGAAGATGATGATAACCAATTATACGTGGAGAGAACTCTCTGAAGGATTATTGTGTCATGATCGTCTCAAACTTCAGAATGCGACTGATTTCGGAATACGAAAACGTGATTTTTGTAGCGTATACTTTTTATGAGAAATTTTTTTTAAATGTGTGATATAAGAATGGAATAGTATAGTGGAGTAGTAAAAAATTAGTTTAGAAATCAAAATGTTTTCAGAATTTCGTACGTTTATGATTTATAACTTTGTAGTTTTGAAACTCTGTGAACTTTTTCCCACATTCTGAGAGAGAAGGATAAAAACTTTGAGGGGCTCACTTCGGACTCAGATTTAGTTATTCATCCTCAACGAAGGTGAAAAACTCCGTGAAACTCTGGGCGGGAAAAAAAGAACTTTTGTTCAGAAGGCTTCAAGAAAAAACTTTTCAAAAGAATAAAAAAGTTTTGTGAAGCGATATGAGGAAGGAAAAAGAAAAAAGTGACATTTACATTCGAGTGACTATCCGTTTCTAACGGAAATAGCAAGAATATCTGACGTGAGATGCGAACGAAACAGGAATCGTCAGTTGAGTTATGCTTCTCAGGATTGCCGCAGGGCACATATTCCTCTATGCGTACCATTAGGGTCCGGACAGGAGAGAGACAAGAAGTGTTGGATAGAGAGCAGAGAGAGTCCGCTAGATTGACAATGACGAGCTAAAAAATTTTCCATATTTACATTCTGTTAAACAGAAAACGTTGTCAAGTAAATTGTCTGGATTAACACACACCACACAACCACTATTGAACAGTTCAATTTTTCAAATGTGTCATCAAAGTAGTACTTTTCTTTTCACCAATTATTTAAATGTACCTGAAAAACCTAGTTGGTCCCACCAATGAGGTTTCTCTTAATAGTCTGTTCATTCATTGTGTTCTCCTATCAACAAGTTTCTAGTTTGACATCTGAAGCAATTGCATCTTCAATCAGACGACCTTCTCAAATGGCATTTCCGACATCGTAACCGGCCAATGATCGGTCTTTTGAATCATGTGAAAACACCTTGAAAACAGTAAGAAATGCCGAGAAGATTTATGGAAAACCCTGACAAACATGGAATCATTAGACCAGTATGACGTTAGCAGTTCATCACGTTCATCATCGCTCGACCAAGTTTCATTCCGATAGTTCTGGTGTTTCCTGACCTTATTTTGAAAACAACAACCAACGCAATTAAAGGTATCCAATCCAATTTCTGACCGATGAGCAATTATCGAAATGCGCGAACCTTATTTGACGAAAACGAACAATACAGTCTTCTCCCGCCTCTTTTCGTCGTGACGTCAACAAGCCGAGTGTCCTCTCTGGCTACTCACAGACAGTCAACCATATCCGTTTCTGTTTGCAGCCACTTCTTCAAGGTTTACCATCTTGTCTAGGTATTTCCTCTATTCACTTCATACCTGATGAAGAAACCATCCTATTGGAAACTATTTGGCTTTGGTTTTCTTCTATTAGTTTTTCGAAAAATTGTTATAGCATGTATGGCAATGTACATTGTATGGCAAAACTGGGAAGATGTTGGTTTTGAGAGATTGGTAAGTTTTTGAACAACGACTTCATCTTGGAAATTTGTAGTTTTAGATCAACAACCCATCGCTGCAAGATGCAGTGTCAGAAATGCAACCAAATAAGTCAGGTCTCGTTTTAATACTAAATAAGCATGCTCTCAACATGACCTTCAATTGGCTCTGCAACACAAAAAATATACCAGGTAGACTTGTTCGTCGATATCTATGTAACAAACATATTTCTGCATTTAGGTGTACACGAGAACGCATATATTGTAACTCTGGATCAAGAAGCTTCTTTTGCATTAAAGAAGTCGTGGCCAGAAATTAAACAAATAAATATTGTTGTCCCAGGTTTGAAGGTGAGATTATCTCAACAGCATATCATAGAAACAACTTTCAATTCAGGATCCATTCAACTATGGAGACGGATACTATCAATTATTCTATTTATTCCGAGCAAATCTAGCAAGAGCTATTCTTCATTATGACAGATCTTTTTGGATGATTCAACAAGACACTTTTTGGAATGATAACCTATTGAACATCAATACAGAAAAAGAGAACAACGTGGATATTCTTTTTGATAGAGCTTCGGATAAGGGTCCGCTTGTTGCAGGTACTAAAACCAAAAGATCTATGCATACACTCTATTTTCAGGTGGATATTATCATGCAAGACCAACTTCCAATTCTAAAAGCTATTTTGCAAAGTTAGCAAAAGACATTTCCTGGTGGTATGCTCCTGATAACGCCTACATGACATCTTTATGTGAAGTTTCCGGGCTGGCGAAGTGTGGCAGATTATCCTTCGAGTAAAAATAAATCCTTTTGTCACGTACATCTCTTTGAATTTTAGTTTGATAACCAACTGGCAATGGCTGCAGGGAACTTCATCTGGGATCCCTCCGAAATTCATACAATTTGACGGAGAAACAAAGTTAGGCGGAAAACTTGCCAAGGTAGGCAGCCGTTTTGCTGTCAACAACTTTTTTGATAACTGTTTCTGTTTTAGATGCGAACGATCGGTTTCTACTTCTTGACAGATGGCGACGATCAATCTACATGCAACATCACGTCAGTTGAAGTAAGCAGTAATTGGGTTTTCATTTCTTTTGCAAATTGTCAAGGAAACCGAATGAGAAACACAAATCTCAAAACTAGACAAGACGCAGTTTCTGATTTTTGCTTTGTGATTTCTTCTTCTTACTTGAGAGGACAAAACAACAATGATGGAGGTCGTGATTAAAACTTGAAAACAGGTTTCCCCCAATGAGAATGACAAGAAATTTTACCTTTTTGATTCAAAGAAAAGAAGATATACTGAGATTAGCAAAATCAAAATACAGTATTCTAAAAACTTCAATGAATCTATATGTTTTTCAGAACACCAAAAGCATTCTAGAATCAAAGAAATCTCAATGGGACAAAGTCGCATCTTCAAGTCATAAACAATTCAAAATGTACCAGGACATTGTCGACACATTCTACTCAACCCGGATAGGTGCTGCAGTTATGAATCACTTCATTCTACCTTACGCTCATTATTGTATGCTCTCTATGTAACCCCTTCAATCTTTCTCAAAACGGTCTCTCCTTTTCTGTCAATAATTCAGTTTTCACGATGATAAAAATGAAATGTACAGGAAAACGAAAACGCGGAAAATGATAAGAAACAGCAATTC
This sequence comes from Caenorhabditis latens, assembly GCA_002259235.3. Taxonomy (NCBI): domain Eukaryota; kingdom Metazoa; phylum Nematoda; class Chromadorea; order Rhabditida; family Rhabditidae; genus Caenorhabditis; species Caenorhabditis latens. Next base: position 11,392,136 of record CM056097.1, on the reverse strand, counting down.
ACATGGTGATTAGGTCGGCAAGAACTGTGTGCTACTTTCACCTCATTTTCATTTTGACTCCACATCGTTCCCGATCTTCTAGTTTTTTTTTCTTTTGATTTTTATTCAAACTTTTTTTTTTCAATCACAAACAATTTTCAGATGCGGCAGTCTCTCATACTATTGGGTGTTGCTTTGGCTTTTTTGACTTTTGTAGAAAGCGGTGTTTTGAGAAATCATGAGTTTGAGAAATGGACCAGTGCAAATGGCAACGAAAATGCTCCACCGCCGCCAAAATACAAGGTAAGACAAAAATGATATAGTTTCCATAATAATAAAAAGTTGTTCAGATGTTGAGATACGCTAAGAAAGCAGTAAATGAGCCTGAGAATCGTAAAATGTCATGTTTCTTCTGTACATTTGCTGTTGATGGAGTTCAAGCTCTCATTGCACAAAACTCGACGGATGATGAAGTTGCAGCTTTCCTTGTGTAAGATTTTGACAATCAGTTTGTTCATAGTTCATACTGCCTTATGGTTCATTTCTTATATTACCAGTCGGTTTACGTCGCCTAACGGCGACTAAACCTCCTTCCCTACACCACCCTTCTCAGTTTTACAGCGCCTGCGGCGCTTCTTAGCAGAGCAGTTCTTTCCAACAAAGCACAATTGTAAAATCTCTCCTTATCAGACTCAAATTCTGCAAACTTTCTCAATTACTTTTTTATCCTGATAGAATATGGAAATTAGAATGAGCTGTTCTTGAATTTACTTATTTGAATTTTCTTCTTATATTTTCCTTATTTCAAAAGAATCTTACAGAAGAAGTGAAATTGATAACTCTTCTTTCTTCCCTCCCCAAAAAAGCGAGTGATCATACCGATATGAGTTTTTTTCTGATCGGCGGCGCTGCCGCCTCCCTCCTCGGGATATGGCAGACTAAGACCATATGTTTTCACTGAAGTTCAAAAACTTGAAGAGTTTTCTATTAACATCTTCAAAAAATGGGTTCAAAGTATTCTTCCTAAAATTTTTTGGCTGATCGGCTCCTCGGAATATGGCAGACTAATTGTAAGACGGTGTGTGAACAAACCCTCATCCTAGAATTCATTTTTAGGTAGCCGAGCAACGACAAATTTGCTTATTTACAAACCATCTCTACTTGAGTAGCATCCTTTATTACCTTTTTTGTACATTTATTCCCTTTATTGTAGGCTTCGCTAACAGAAAAAATCATGCTTCCCCGGTTTCCCTCCTTCCCATTTTGTATGTGAGCGGGGTTCAAAATTCAAATTAGTGTTCATGATAAAATGTGAATCTTAGGGTTACGGTAGTCTTTTGGGCCATTGCCAACAGGAATTTCCCGACCTCTTGACCCAATTCACATACGATTTTCTCACAAATGCGAGATCGGGTGCACAGGTACCGGTCTGCGGGTGTCATCACTGTCAGTTTGACAACATCTCCGACGATTACAGTTTTTTTCATCAAATATGTTTTCATCAAAATCACTGCTATTGCCTCCATTTCAATCAAATAGCTCCTCATTAAATTTTTTTCCCATAACAAAAAAGCGAAAAAACTTTTTCGTTCGGGAGGGAACGAACTCAGCACCCTATGCGTGAGAGTCATCTGCGTAGACCGCTACACCAAATACGCGCGGCCGTTGGGCTGTCGAGAAGGCAGTGAAGAACACCGAGTCAGTAGTTTTGAGCTTTCTACCACCCTGTCGGGACACACCTTTTCTCAACACGATTTACCGTTGAAATCGGTATCGTCTCCAGATGACGTCAAATTCGATATTTTTGAAAAAAGAAAAGTTCGGGCATCATCTAAGCGCAATTTCCTATCTATCCATCTAGGTTTCATAGAAATCGGTCCACTACGGACGGAGTTATGATCGGCGACAAATAAACGGACAGACGGATCTGTTGAATATTATTAGTAAAGATAACTGCTACCTGATTGTAAACATCTACATTATTTGGGCTCTCTATGATTTTTGATTAACATTTGCTTTGTAATCATTTGATTCAATTTCTAGCCACCATTAATTTTTTCTAGTCAAAATCGATGATCTCTAACAGAAACTACTTTCTTATCTCTAATTTTTCTCGAACAGTCTAGTTTTGACGCAACACGCATGTCCTGCACAAATTCCCTTAACCTTATTACAGAAACCTCTGCGATCTATTTGATGTCGAGCAGCCACATGTTTGTAAGAACATTATCTACGCGTTCAAAGATGAGGTTGTGTTTGTTCTCGAAAGATCTGTGTTCACACCGGAAGAAATCTGTGGAGCGTTCATTGCTAACTGCGGACACTCTGACAAACCATTGACACATATGTGGAATATCACTATTCCGGGTGGAAAACCTCCAATCCGTCCATGGCCGAAGATCCCAGACAACAAGCCAACCTTTAAAGTGCTTCATTTGTCTGATATCCATATTGATCATCAGTACGTAGTTGGAACAGAAGCCTATTGTCAATTGGATAGTGCACTTGGAACTTATGCGATGTGTTGTAGAGACTATAGTCAGGACAGCGCAGGAAACCCAACAAATCTCAAAGACAGTAAGCACCCCGCACAAAACAAATCTCTATATTTGTTTTTGAAATCAGAACCCATCTACGTACCCGCCGGTCCATGGGGAATGCCTTATTTGTGTGACCTACCTTACCAGACATTCGACTCGGCAATGAAGCACATAAGCAAAACATTCAAAGACGTAATCACTGCTCAACTTTTAACACAAAACACAATGTCTTTATTCTATTTAGCTCGATTACATCATCATCACCGGTGACTTTGAAGCGCATGATTCATGGGATTACACCGAAGATTTGACCCGAGAGAATATGAACAACATGACTAACGTATTTCTGGAGTATTTCCCAAATGTTCCTGTCTACGTTTCGATCGGAAATCATGAAGGAGTGCCACAAGATGCGTGAGTAATGTGATAATATTTGAATGTGTTGTTTACCTGCTAAAATTATTATAGCATGGCGCCACACACAATGCCAGAATACGATCAGAGAGGACCACAATGGTTGTACAAGATTATGTCGGACATGTGGTCTCATTGGATTCCAAAAGAAGCTCTAGACACGGTTCAATAGTGAGCAAATTCGAATTCACATCACAAAATTCTCAGTTCTTTATTTTCAGCCGCGCAAGTTACGCTGTCTACCCAAAACCTGGATTGAAACTCATTTCTCTCAACACGATCTATTGTTCGGAATTCAACTTGTAAGTCCATTTTATATTTTGGTCACCCTGTGTGTTTTCAGCTATCTTTATGTGAACGAGGTTGATCCCGATGCAACATTGGAGTGGTTGATTGAGGAGCTGGTTGACTCTGAGAAAAAAGGAGAGCTCGTGAGTGGTTTTGAATTTCAAAATAGAGCCTTTCGACTTTTTTTGAAATTTCCCATTTGACTTTCCCACGGTTAAAACTGATCGAAGGTTATTCTGTTTCAAGGTCCACATCATTTCTCACATTCCTCCTGGTGACAATTACTGCTTAAAAGGATGGTCATGGAATTTCTTCGAGATTGTGAAAAGATTTGAGAATACAATTGCACAAATGTTCTACGGACACACTCACTATGATCAATTCATGGTTTACTATGATATGGATGATCCAAAACGAAGACCATTCCATTTCAACTGGATCAGTCCCTCACTGACAACATACGATTTCTTGAACCCTGCTTTCAGGATTTACGAAATTGACGGTGGTTACCAAGGAGCGACATATGTACGGAAGCCCTAATACGCGCAACATTTCCAAATTTTGAAACATTTCAGACCGTGAAGTCTGCTCAAACATATTTTGCAAATGTTACGGAAGCCAACATGAAGAACAAGGAACCAGAATGGGTGCTTTCGTATGATACCGCGGAACACTATCAAATGACGGATTTCTCTCCGCAATCCTGGTCTGACTTGAGCGACAAACTTTGGACTAACACCACTATGTTCAGAGATTACGTTAGGTATCACGCTTCAAGTTAGCAAAAACTCATCCTTATTTATTCGTTTAGACACTTCTACCGAAACCACTACAACAATGAGTGCTACACCGATTACAAGTGCAGATACGTATTTGTGTGTGACATCAAGAAAGGAAGAAGTTATGACGAGAGTTTCTGCGATCATCTCACACGGTGATTCCCTTTCTATACCCTGCTTCAATTATTTGAACGAATAAAATGTTTTTCGAAGATTATATCTCTGAGGAATTGAACAGGAAATAATTGAATAACAAAAAACAAAAGCTAGATGTGAAATTTTTTATAAAAAGAACTATTCATTCATTCGTCGAATGTGCGATGCACCCAGAAGTACAATCTAAATCAACAGAGGCTTCTTCCTTGAAGTTTTTACAGCAAACATCTGCTTCATAGTAGTTAAAAAGTTCGGCAAGTACCGAGTTTTCTCGGAGCATAATGACGCATTTCTGAAATGAAAGTTGTTTTTGATGAGTTGGAAACATTGTATCTTACGAAGCCCTAAATAAATAGTGTAGATATTTTCTCATAGAAACTATTTGTTTTAAAACAAATTATAAATAATTGAATGACTTGAATCATAGTCTGTCAATCAGTCAATTACTCTGACAACCACATATCAAAATACGTAAGCTCTGCTGAAAATAAACCATGAACAAGTCAGACTAAAAATTAGAATGTGTCGTTGCAGTCAGATTTAATTAAATCCCGCGTGTTTCGCTCATGAAAAATGATCATATTATCCGTTATTTCCGCTTTCCTCAATTATGACCTCATAGTCCCTGTTTCCCTCATATTCACCGTTAGTTTTGGAACCAATAACAGTAGAGTTCCAACACGTTGAATAACTTCTGTGGAATCCTTTCCCTGGAAATGTGCAATGGTTCAGAATGAAAAATGTATGAAATAATAATCCCTCACTTGAGATGTGTAGAAACTTTGCAACTCTGCAAGCAACTGCGATTGCGTCTGCACTGCCAGACTTCGAGCCTCTTTGGATAATCCGGGAACTGCTGAAATGTAAAGAAAGAGTTGTTATTATTATTAGCATTGTTGATGCAATAAAATAGAATTGAATGAAATAAGAAAATCTTCGTCACGACTCTAGTCTGTCAAAAATATCATATTTATTTTCTTTCTCCTCACCTTCATCCCACAAACAAAAACCGAGGAGAGCTAGATATTCTGTCTCGATTATATGAATTCGTCTCATGTAGTCCACAATAACATCCAAGATGTAATTGAATACGGGTTGGAAAATTCTTAATTCAAAATATTATATTCATAAAAATAGAACTGTGCGTTACTTTGCAGCGTCTTCAGGAGTTGTGTGGACACCTTCCGCATTTTCATAGAATCTTCCAAGTTCCGTACGTTTGATGAATCCACCATCGGGCATCAGAATCTTATCGTTGACTACACAGACAATTGTATTTGATTTGTAAACTGATTAATACGCTTACTATTATCGTTCTCAAATTGCTTGTATGACTGATAGGCACGATCGGTGTGGGAAAAATAGCAAAAGAAGTTTTTAAACAAAGCTACCTGAAACAAATTGAAAGTTGATTTCAATTCGCACATCCCTTACTCTGACTCACTTTGTCTTTGAACTTGAGCGTATTAAATGGTGAAAAATATGTATTAACAATATCTGTCACTAAATGCGCTTCCACTTTGCTCACTTGCTTTGCTGAATCAAAACGAGATGCATGCAGCTCCTGGAAGTGGGTCCCTACACTCTCAAACATCTGATTACAACACTTACTATTTTTGGAATTTTACATGTAGGAGTGATGACAGAGCTCTGCACCAAAGTATTTGTGGACTTCCGAAACTTTAGAAAAAATTCATAACCTTAAACATGTATACATGTTTATTTATATTTTTGCGGATTCCCGGAAACCACGAGATGCTTACTTACCACTTGTCATTTGAGATAGAATAGTGCATGAAGCTGACAATGACTCCTCTTTTTCATCGCTTTTTTTGAAAACAGCGCTGAGAGATGAGGCCACGTTTGGGGTGAACAAGGAATCCACGGAAGAACTCTGAAATCTCAAAGGTTTACAGGATAGGCTCAATTCATGTACCCCTTGCTTCTTCTTTTTTCCGATTGAATCCCTTTGAAACTGAACCACTGAAAGAATTGGAAGATCATGACCGGTCACATGTACAGATCCGAAACTCACGTTCTATTTTCATCCCTTCATTTAAGCATCGCGTGTATCTACAGCTACGGCACAAATTACGGAGCGCTGAATGTTGGAAATTTTGATATTTGACTGACAGGAATTGACAGAAATGCCAATTCACGTCATTATTCTTTTCTTATTTGTTACGGCCGTATTTTCATGCCTCATCAAAAATTCTAAATGGGCCCGCTCGTCGGAATTATTTTTTGACAAAAATAGAAACGTCGGTGTATGTATTTTTCTAAATCCGGGAATTCCTTGAATGATGAATTTGATTTTGGACTGACACATCACAAGATCAGCAGCATATGACACCAGAGTGTACTTCTAGAAGCACTTTACTCTAATTGGATTACTATAGATTTCTTAACATTTCGCTGCCACCTACACTTTCACTGGAATGCTTCCGCTTTTGATGTGTTAAGGATGAACTTACCAAAAGTTCAGGGAAATAAACAAAACTAACATCTATCTACTTTGCATTTTCCTTTATCTTTACACAAATAATACAACTTCAAAATGACAGTTCGACGGAAAAAAGCGGCACATGCTCTGTAAAATAAAACGGAATTGTTTCGGAAAGCATTGTACTTTGGTACCTGCATGACGTCACTGAGAAATGAATACCATCTGCTCGATGGTAACATATTTTACAGCTTCCCAAGTCTTCAGAATCTTCGGGTTGTGGCTCAGGAGGAACAAATGCGCTAGGTTCGGGTGGCTGAGGTTGAGTAACACTTGGGACAGCTATCGGAAATTGAAGAACTGACGGGATAGCGCCCGGGAACTGAGGTATAGGTCGAATGATACCCTCAGGAAAAATAGGAACAGGGGCAGGAGAATCTGTGTCAATCATGACTTCTGAAAACTTTCTAATGTAGTAGAAACGTGATAGGAGATGTTGTGAAATCCACTCGACGAGTGTTTTTCAAATCAGCGTTTTTCTAATTGCTGGTTTCTAATGAATCAATAAACATAGAACCTTTTGTGTCAGCACAATGCAGAAACTAGAGAAATCGTTATCAGGCGCTTGATTGTGCGCCACGAAGATAAGAATGTCATGCTCAACTCCTTTTTTGCTGAAAAGACAATTTTTATTCACAGATTCATCAACAATGTATTATGATAATTATGATGGTGTCAGAAGTGTTGCCTTTCAATCAACGTAATCCTCATTTGGGGCCAAGACAAAGATGGTGTTACGCTTGTCACGATCGTCCTCCTCCTTTGGCAAGTAGTTGTAGAATCCGTAGACTCGCTTTTGCTGAAAAACATTCTTTGATTTTTGTCTTCTTGATTTTTGCCTTCTTGAGGAAATTCCTGTTTTTCTTGGTCCCACTTATCTTTTTGGCAAATCTTGACTATAGAAAATTTTTATTTCCGCTCTAACTCTATTATTTCGTTGGCAAACAAGAAAAGAAGAAAACGTGACGAGGTGATGGGAATCATGGAGCACTTGAGACAAAAGACATTGGTTGTGATATAGTTTGCACCCAGAATTTTTCATGCACCGAGTCATTCAGAAGGTCTTTATGTATGCGGGAGCCACGCATTCTGTTTCTTTCAGGGTGCAGCAGCGGGCGGGGGAGTAGGTGGAGTAGTTGAAAAAAGAGAAAGAAAGTTCTATCAACTAGTGTTTTGGTATAGAAGGTTCACTTACTGGAGGAGCTGGGAGGTTGTTCCAGATTCCATGAATTGGTGAACTAGCAGCAAATGCAACGATTGCGATGAGTAATCCTAAAATAAGAAAAATACATACTCAAAGAAATCTGAGGAAAAAGAAACTTACCGAGCAAGAAACGCATCTTGAAGTTTGAACTCACACACTTGAGAAGTGAGAACGAGAGCTGTACAATGAAATTGAGGAATTGAAAAAGAGGAATATATACGGGCTCTCGAGTATCCCAAGCGACGTCCGCCGCTCTGCTTTGGCTCCACCCTCTCGGTGACCGTGGATTAGAACGGGGCGTGGTGTCGGAGTTGTTGTGTTGTATATGTCTGTTGATTGAAAGAGTTGGAATTTCCAAACTTGTAAGGTTTCTATACTTGTGAAGACCTTCTTGATCTGAAAATAGTGGTAAAGGTGGGAGGAAAAGGGATATTTCCAAAATTTGTCAAAATATAATATTTCCAAATACGAATTTTATAAAATTAATCTTCTTAGTAGGGTGGTAACAAGAATTGGGGAAGAATCTGAGCTGAAGTTCAAAAATAGAACAATCAGTACAAACATGTGGGAGTGGAAGCCCATTGATACTTATGTTAATTGTTCAAAAATGAAATCATAAAGTATTTTCGAGACAAAATCTGCATCAAACAGTATTCAGATTTCATGCTTGTTATATACACATAACATCATTTAATTATTCTCGGATGTCAAATCGTGTCATATCGCCTCTTCTGTAGTATAAAATGAAAGTAGAGCCTCATTAATAATAGTGACCACAAGGCATTAGAATCTGGTCACTTTATGTTTAAAGTAAGCTTACTAATCAGAAACTAGTCAGTTTTCAGTCATAATTGCGGCTTGATCAATGGTTGAGCAATTATTTGACTCATTTCTAGTTATTAAACTTTATTTTCTAATTATCATAGTCTGCGGTAATTCCCATTGCGTTTTTGATGACCTTCTTCGGAACGTCAGTACTTGTTCATTGGAATAAGACTTTTGTGTTTCAATGTGCGAGTTGACTGTTCGTTTTGACGATGAAAAAGTGAAGAGGATCAGAGAGCATCCCACTTTTAAAAGTGAACTTGAACATTTCAATATGTCAAGTGTCTTCTATCTTTTGCATATATCTACGTTCTGGATGTTTCTTGATGTTTTTCTTCTAAAAATAACAAAATGATGTGATAAACATGATCCAGTTGACTAGATCAGGAAGTGTGTCTTTTTCGAGCCATCTGAGGAGATGCTCTAGTGATGTTGTATTCTATTACCCATTATCTATACATACTATAGCATATTTACTGCAATAGTGTCAGGAACCATTAATATCTCAACTTCTGAGGAGGCCCTTTGTGATCAAAGGAATAGAAGGAGGTAGTTCTCCCAGAATCACGTCATCTGAAACAGCTATTGGTTGTTCATCTCATCAGAAAATCGAATGATCGTCGCTCTCTTCTCGTAGAAGTTGCAAAAATGAAGGGTCGGGAATCCATTTTTGAAAATATATGTTTTTGACAGATACGCTGGATCTAAACATAACAAAAGAGTGTAAACTAGATAATTACTTGCATAACGAGATATTTCTGTAGCTAACTAACTTGTCATCCATTCAGTCGGAAAACATTGTGGGGAGAGGAAACTATTATAGGCCAAAGGTTGAAAAACTGTCAATTGGGATTAGCGATGAACAGAAGGAATATAGTATAGATTGACAGAACAAACTGTTATTCAAAATCTACCCACTCGGACAACTAGGTTTTTTTTTTTCATTTTTCGAGCTATGTCCATCAGAACCAAAACTTTTTTTATTGTGGTGGTATTCGTCATTGGTGAGTTTCGAGTCTTTTTCAATCAAGTTTCTGCATACACCCCCGCAAACGCATTCTATTTGTGAAGAAACAGGAACAAAATGAAAGTAATTTTCTATTTGAATCGAGCAGACGACTATAACCAAATTTTCCCATTTGTACAACGAAAACGATTTTCTTATTTTTTATTTCAGGTGCATCTCATGCAGAATATAATTGTGTTCAACAGGAAAATTGTACTTTGACTGTTGACGATCCCGGTGAGAATAATAATTTCCTTGAATATTTCCGAACAAGGAAAATGAAAATATTTTCATTCATATTCAGGAATCAACACTAAAAGCTGTAAGGGATTCACCATGCACGAATGTGATTGTGTTCAGAGAAGAAGTATACATTTCGAATTTGATTGTCATTGCTGTAAAAGTCAGAAAAGAGAAGTACGTTTCTATTTTTGAAATCGGAAAGTTACTGAGGTTTCTGAAGTTATTTTATGGCGGTAATAGACCTGATTAAGAGCTGTCTACAACTCATTCAGTTCATCCAACTTTTCCCTATCATCTCAATTGCATTACTGTTGCATAGACGTTATTTCTCATTCTGTTCCTTTTTCATTAAAAATGAACTCGTGTCTGCAGAGACGAAATGTTCCTTTGGAAGCGATGTTTGGACTAAAAACTTACATACTTCCCACTGATCCACCAATCGAAAAGATTAATGCAACAGCAATAAGAACAACCACTACAGAGCATCCAACAACTCAGAAATCAGTTATACAGTTTCAAAAATTGAGAAAAGCCGAAAATGATTGTGGGAAACTGGAATTTGGTAAGATTTTTCGTTTGAGAATAAAATTCTGGATATATCCATTATACAGCAAGCTCTATGACATACAAAGCTGGCGTCGCAACTTCAGTGGACATTATTAGTTCAAAAACAGTTAGGGCCACACATGCAACTACACCAATAAACTGCTGGAATCTGTGTCGTCACAATATATTGTCAGGGAATGTGAGTTTTCTAGTAATGCCCAGAATTTGTAGTACCGTAGGTTGATTTTTGATTGATTGTATGATGTCTGTTAAGATTTAGATAAAACGATTACTGGTATTGGGAAAATCAGACCAAAACCAATTGGTATTTTGTAGATAAACTTTTGATAGTCTCAAGTCTGAATTAAAATTTTTTTGAAAGTTTACATTTCAAAGTGTTTGATATTTTAAAATGATTTCTAAACTTCCTCATTACCCACCTTCACATTTTGTTGTTCACTATACCTTTTTCACATTTGCTTTTCAAAATACTTAAATAATGACTTTAAAACCGAGCAAATTTCAATGATCGACATTCCAAATAGCATTATACGTTTAAAGATTGAAGTATATTATTTTCATCAACTTTCCCATTTGTAATGTTACAGGAAACTTGTACCGCTGTTGGATTTATAGAAGAGAATGCCCAAACCTTCAAAAATGATTGCTACATTCTGTCGGAATCACCTGTCAATTCAACTGGATCAGATATCTCTGTTGACATTTACGAAATTTGTATTTGACAATAAAGTGACGGTTCGGATGTGATTTATTTCAAATATTAGGTGTTCACAAACTAGAAATAACATGATGTCAAAATATCACAAGTTTGTGTCAAAAAAAGAACTACAAACAACTTATAAACATTTTGCTTTGGATTTTCTAAACTTTGAATTTTCAAAAAAAAATGGATATCTATACTGTGTGTTTTTGTACTCCGCTCTTTTCACTTCTGCCCGTTTTGATTGGGAACAAATATCAAAGTACAAAGAACATGAGGGAAGATAGAACGCAACTGTTGTGGGTACGCGATTCACTAATATACTATTTTCCCACTTGACGAAACATGTTTTGATCCTCTTCTCACCAATTTTTCGCTTTTTTTCTCTCATAAATTGTTTTTAAGTATGATAATAACAAAGTGTTTTCCTCTTATTTTCCAGTTGTTGTTCCTTTTGGTGTCCTCTTTTCTCCCTTTTCTTTTCTTCTCTCTTGTTGTTTCCTAGCGTCGTTTGTGTGTTCCCGGTCGGCCCCAACTGACTTAATCGCGTGGAGAAAGACGCGCGTACGGACGAGACTCAGACTCTTGGAAGTTTCCTCTTCCACGTCGTTCAGTGAGCCCGCTGTGTACTTTTCATTGATTTTCAATCAAAAGGGCAGCATTTCATTTTCATTCTTTCGATTTCAGTAGTTGTTCTCTTATGAAGCAAACTGTCAAGCAGAATATGTACGGATTTTTCCGACGTTTCATTCCAAAAGACAAGGAGAAAGCAGAAAAACGAGTAAGTTAATCTTTATAATTCAGGGATAAGTCAAACTAATACTTTCATGTAGATAAATGTATTTTCTGAGTTTCGGTTTTTTTTTAGTTTTGATTGACTGTTGATGTTGGAAAATAAAATAGTTGCACTGATGTAAAACTTCCGTCTTTTTAAACAACAAGTTTATCAGTTTTGTTCCACCTTTGACTAATAGTAAAACAAAATCAGCCTCAATCGGTATTGTCACTCAATGTTCTGTTTTCTGTTTCAGAGAGTCGAAAAGAATGTCGATGAGTCGGAAGTGTGTGTGATTGACGTTGAAACATTGAGATGCGTGATTTGTCTCAACATTTTCCAAGGAATTCCACGTAGTCTCACTTGCGGTCACTCATTCTGCTCACGATGCATCGATGAAGTAGCTCACTCGGAACAGATGAATGAACAGAGAAATGCGGGAAGAAATGTGAGTTAGCTAAATAAAAACATATAGAAAATGAGTTGAATTCAATGGTCAAAATGCATGTTTCATAAAGTATACATATATTCCGTTCCGTGTTGTGAGATAGTTTCACTTTTCCGTTAACGAAGAAACTCGCAGCTTTTGTTTTCGAGAAGCCATTTTCTGTTAGGGCATATTTCGTTCAGTTCCAAATGATTGTTTTATACAGGAAATGTTGATCCGAAGATTTATTTCTCGAAAACATTTCGGGACAAAGATTTTATGGAATATGTATTTGCAAAAGACCGTATGCCTCCGTTTATTGGATTGTAGCAATTCAGATTCATTTTTCAGCACATTCAATGTCCAATCTGCCGCAAACGTGCCAGCATGCACAAGCTCGTTCATAACTATGCTCTAAAGAACATCTTGGATAGTATTAATGAGCTGGCAAAAGAAGAAGAGAAAGCGAGAACTGCTTTTGACAACACTCTGGAAGCATCGGTCAGTTCTTGCTACTTTCCACTCAAAACCAATCACTCATTCTCATTTAATCCTTTTTTAGAACGAACAACTCCGCTCCAAGTGCATCGAATTTGAGAAAATCAACGACGGATTGAAGAAAGAGATGAACGAGAGACGTCGCAAGGAATATTACAACTACGTTGCCATCACCGGCTTTGTTATCTTCTACATCGTCCTGACAACTGCATTCGGCAACTGAGATTACTATCAGTTCTGTGTTATCCACCAACCAACGACCATTCTTCCGAAAAGCCTGTATAATAATTGCCTTCACCGGTTAGAAGAAGATGATACTCAATTTCTGTGTTAATAGTCTATATAGGGGTCCGATAATTAATATATACGATTATTTTTTTGTATGAAACTGTGAATTTATTATTTGTTTTATTAATAAGATTGAAGAAATACATGAGAAAACAGAGATACGGGAAACGCGGGATAAGCTCAACCAATGCTACTTTGTGAAAAGATTTGGAAAACCGTAGAGGAATGTTGTTTGAATTTCTAACAAAACCGACAGATTCTAACAGGAAGGAAAGTAAACTATTGCTGTTTTATATACATTTAATTATTCAGGTTCTTCGCGGGGCGCAGTTCGAACAGCTGGAAAACGACAGACAACTTCATAATATTCTTTCTTTGTTTCGATAGCTTTGTTCACTTCATCTTGAAGTTCCCGTGGAATATTGAGTAGTTGTTCCTTTATTTCGGTGGATGTTTCATGAATTAAAGTCTGGCAAACGATTTCACGTAGCGATTGAACTGAAATAAAAAAAAATAAGCTCAGGATTGTTTCATGAAAAATTTGGTGAACAGTCTTAATTGTGAACACGCTATTCTGAAAGAAGACGTTAGCAAACGTTTTTTTGCATACTTGTCACGTGCAGCGTCGATTTTCAGATTTTTACCGGCTAGGCTCGGGTGAACCGACTTTTCCTCAAAAACCTTTTATTTTCAACAGAAACTGTTGAAAAAGAAGTTTTTGGGCATTCTCAGCTATAAATCGAGAAATTTGACGGATTTAAGAAGTTCTACAATGAATTTAGTGATAAAAACCCTGACGATTATTTTTAGGGTGTTCATTCGATAAAACACTTTCCACCCGGGCTGGGTCGGCTCGTCAAATGACAAGTATGATTCATCGGAAAATGCTATTTTTGGTATTTTTTAACTAACTTTTCAGTGTTATATTGCAATATGATCGAACAATCAGATTTGCGTGAGCAGTTGGCTCCGGCCAGTAAATCGGCATTGTGTTCATTTGTAGCTTGCAACCGTCAATTGCACGTCTTGCAACCCATGGGTGATTTTTATATGTTCTCACGTCCAAATACTGTTTCTCCCTTAATGTTCCGTACTTTGTTGGTTCTTTCTGAAACCAATACTCATATTTCTTCGATTTTATCCAAGGGACTCACTTTCTGGCTCAACCAAAAGACGTCGATAGGGAAAGAACATCTGTTAACAAAACGGACACGGATTTCCTGGCTGGGAAGAGGAGACGCTCCTAAATCAGGGAACAAGAGGATACTGTCGTTACCGTCCATAATGAATAAAGGTGAAGTGATTGCAACTTTCTTATCAGCAAAGGAACCACCAGTCCGAGAATCGATCGACTGACGGCGCGCCTTGCGCGAGGAGCGAGAGAGTGGTGTGGCCAATGGCCGATGTTACACACTTTCCCCCATTTCTCGGCCACCTCTGCCACTTGGCAAACGTTGCCAGAAAAGAGGTCATGAACAAAATGCGTATTGCAACCTAATTACCAGCTGCCAGACATTATTTCCCTTCTTTTTGTGTTTGATTCATCTTAAAATTACATTTTTGTAGCTTTTGTTTTTCCTTATTTTCTAGTACATTTTTTCTAATATTATCTCATAAAAAACACATTTATTTTCAAAAACTTCAGTTTTGCTTTGTTTTTTTTTTAATTCGGTCAAATCAAGATCCCATTTTACACTTTGGTCTTATTCACTGAATTAACATATTTTTGGCATTTTGATGCTTATCAATATTCCTGTATATGATGTGTAGGAAACATCAAAAACGGTGTCCTCGTGAGGGCAGCGAGGCATATAAGCGAAAAAAGAGAGCCCTCCTGTGCGGAGAGAGCGGCCCCTCCACATTCATTCCTCGGTCACCACTTCTTCTATCCGTTTGCCCCCCGTCAGTCCTGCCGTTGAACACTCCTCCACTACACTATTCTTTGCCAGCCGTATCGATTTGAATACAAGTTGTTTTTATAAAGTTATTGTTTGTGTTTTTTTCAGAAAATGAGACGACGAACGGAGTCTGGAAGCTGTTCTGAAGCTCCTGGAGCAATAAACTCAGACATTGAAAACCCTCATAAGGTTTACGAAAAGGTTGGTTTGACAACTAATGGACTCAACAACGGTCAATTGGCTATTGAAGGCCGAAACGTTTTGGTCACGCTGCACGCAAGATGAGGATGGAATGCTGGGAGGGATTCCATCTCTTCATGGACCAGATGTTGTTGGATCGACCAATTTTCTTAAGATTCTGAAGAAAAATGTGAGTTTTTTGTTGTTGTTGTATAGTTACTTGACAAATTATGCAATATTATGTGGGAGGATCAGAAAGTAACTTAACAGTAGTAGATTTGAGCTCCAAGAATTTCAAAACAGAAAGCCAAATTGATTCATAAATTCCTAACATCGAAATCAGCTGGCAGTAAATTTCAATTGTTTTCTCAAAGAACATGTCTCTAAAACAAAGATACTTCCAAACTAGAGATCCTCGGCGTTAGGGTAGAGTGTTTTAATTATTTCTAAACACTTAATGAGTCAGCAAAAGAACTCATGTCCCTTAAAACCGAATGGGAAATTTGAGAAGGCATTCTGGGTCATTTATAAAACTACATGCGGTTTAAAACTTGACTAACAGTTTCCTACCGGTGCGGTCTGTGTAGTAATGGAGTATGATTTCAAAAAGTAATCAGTGATTTTGAAGAAAAAGGTCTATCCATTGCAACTTCCGCTCTTGGAACAATAATGAAAGGAAAAGTGAAGGGTCTGGAATTTCTGTGTTTTCAGAGCTGAACTAAGTTTTTCACAAGTCTCATGGAGTATTTACATGTAGTCTAAGTGTTTATGATCTAATGAAAGAAATACAGAAGTATAGTTTTCTGCTCGTAAGAGAACTATTTTTAAAATATTTACATATATCGAAATGTAGACATGGACTAGAGATTTCTAAATAGTATAAAATTCTGCTCACAAAAATCTAGCTCTTTTTGAAATGCAAATGTGTCTTTCTCAAACTATCCTTTCAACTTGTCTTCATTTCAGCTCATCGTGACTAGATTCGACAACGCTCTGGATTGCGGAGCTGGAATCGGAAGAGTGACGAAACACGTCCTAATGAATTCATTCGATTCGGTTGATATGGTTGATTTAGTAGATGAGCTTGTGGCAACAAGCGCTGACTACATTGGAACTGACGATGGAATTGGAGAGAAGTTCGTGGAAGGCCTGCAGACGTTTGAGCCACCCTGTCGAAAGTACGATGTCATTTGGATTCAGTGGGTGTCTGGACAGCTGACCGACCAGGACTTGACAAGCTTTTTACAGCGATGCATTGTGAGTTCTGAACGAATAAAAACAGCCGAAAAATCTTTGAATAAGGTATGATGGCGCGTGTTTTACAGAAAGGACTTGCTCCCAACGGAACAATTGTGATCAAAGAAAGCGTGTCTGCAGGAGGAAAAACGTTGTACCACGATTCAGATGGCTGCTGGACAAGACCAGAGTCACTTCTTTTGGAAATTGCCCAGAATGCTGGATTACATGTGGTGCACAAGACGGTTCAGACTGGATTTCCCAAGGGGCTGTTTGCTGTAAAAATGATTGCACTCAAGCCAGTGCACCCTGTAGAAGAAGATGATGATTGATTAGACATACTTTTTCTGAATCATGATTGGTAGTACATGTTAAACTGGATAGAATTTAGTACTTATTTTGTAATTATTGTACATCGACATGGGATTTGTTCACTTTTTCTTCACTTTTAACTCAGACCGGATTAGAAATGCTTTATGTTCCCTGTGTCAGTATTATTTTTCGAGTTACTATACGATTCCCCCACACCCGTCGCTTTAATGGTTTCCCGATAATAATTTTTTGCGAATAAAACTATCTTATCTCGAACCGATAACATGACCTGTATGTTTTCTTGTTTACGTCAAGACTATGTTATCTAAAGTATTTTGAGTTCTATGTTCGAACTTATTTTTTTGTTTTATTGATCATCTTTGGCACAATTCAGATGTTCTCCGCAATTCGAAAAAAGTTGGGTGGCGACAAAGATGATCAGAAGCCGACGGTTATGCCATCTGGAGTACAAAGAGTTGATGCTGAGTTGCAACGGAAATTTGCTCGTGGAGTTCAATATAATCGTGTGTTAGACACGTAAAATCCCCCGAAATGTTTTTTTAATGTTTTAGTGAAAATTGTGATTCGTGGAGACCGAAATGTCGGGAAGACGTGTCTTTGGAAACGTCTTCAAGGGCTGTCATTTCAAGAGGAGTACGTGGCGACCGAAGAGATTCAAGTGAGTTATTTATGGATGGCACATGACTTTTCGTACATGTTAATTGTGTCCGTCGACCGAGTGAGCTTCAGTCTTTGCATGTGGAGAGTGTCCGATGTGGTGTCAATGTCGGTCCCTCATTAGCATCGGCGAATGGGGAGTGAAACCAAAAATCTGACGTGTAGGAAGCGCACGAGCACAGACGGAAATTGGAAAAGGGACTACATTGTCCTCTACTAAAAAAAAAGCAATCTTGTCATGCTTTTCCCAGAAACCAATAGGAACATATAAAAGTAATTGTCAAGCACATAAAACATATCGTTTTTTGTATGGGTTGACTATCTTGAAGCGCATAATTGCAGGTCGCGAACATAAATTGGAACTATCGGGCAACAGATGACGTCGTGAAAGTTGACGTTTGGGATATTGTGGACCAATCGACGAAGAAAAGAGTTCGAGATGATAAACTGAAATTGGCAAATAACGGAGTTGAAATAAAGGGTGACGCGCTTGATGTGAGTACACGGTCCTCATTCCGCAATATTCAAATATATGGATGAGCACAGTAATAAATGTGTTTTTCAGTATGAAGACACTGCTTGCGATGCCCGATTTGTGGACGTCTATAAGGGGACCAACGGTGTCATCTTTGTTTTTGATATTACCAAAACATGGACATGGGAATATGTTCAAAAGGAGATTGTGAAAGTGCCGAATAAGATCCCAGTCCTAGTACTGGCCAACCGCAGAGATATGGGACATCATCGACAAGTGACCGATCTTCAATGCTCGACTTTTGTTGAACTTTTTAATAGGTTTGTACTTTAGTTGAAGTTCAAACATCATTTTCAACGAGTTTCAGCAGTCATCCATCTCCTGATGGCTCTCCGAGAGCTCGCTTTGCCCCTGCTTCAATGCGATACGCGTTTGGTCTCAAATTCGTTCATCACTTTTTCAACATCCCCTTCCTCTGTCTTCAGGTGAAATTTCGTATCGTATCAAATGAGTATTTTTATCTTCTGACTTTAGCGTGAATCACTTCTTCGACAAATCGAGACGAACAAATCCGAAATCGTGTCGAGTTATCACGAGTTAGACTGTTACCAAGAGACACCAGAAGCTGACTACGATACGTGAGTACATTTACAAGGATTATGAATTCAATTTTCTCCTCAGATTCATAGAAATGGTAAATCAGAAGCGAAGAGAGTACGCGGATAAAAATAGTGTGAATGCAAGACAAGGAGCAGTTCAAACATCAGGAAGAGTTATGGGTGGAGGACAACCTATTCCAGGACAGAGACTCACACCGTAAGAGTATGACTGATGAAATGTTATCCGTGAACTTTTTATTTCAGACCAACCATCCCGAGAGCAACAGCAGATACCTCCGAGACAAATAGTAAGAGACTTGGTGTTGGCTGAACTTTAGACCGTTAGAGCCTGTCCATTGGATTATGCATAGTTTTGTCATGTGAATGAATACAGAGAATACTGGTGAACGCTTGACGTGATGTGGAGTAGACTCCTATCAGATTCACCGGTTTCTATTTCCTCAACCCCACCTCAACTCGCCTTGGTCTGTTTTACTCCCCAAATTTGGTCCCATTTCAGCCACTACATCAGCATCAGACACTACTCGCAAAAACTCTTTCGAAATAGTAGCTGACGACGATGAAGATGGCATAAACAATTTCCTCGGTGAAAAACAGGAGACTAGACATAACGGAGCCGTGAAATCAAAACACAATGAAAGTGATAGGTATATTCATTCACACAAATCATATATACAAAATCCCAATTATTTCAGTGAAACTGAGAACAATATGGTTTGGAAGTTTGAGGAAGACTTCTCTGTGGACGATGACTTAATGGTGAAAATGGCAAAGATTGGTGAACAGAGAAAGGTTCAATTGAATTTGAAAAAACTGACAGTCCCTGAAACAGTTGAAAGAGAAATTGAAACACCAATTGGTAGGTGATCGGTCAAAATACAAAACTGAAGATAAGCGAGAACAGATCAAATGACCATATTCACGTGTTCTGCGCAAAGAATGATTGATGAATTTTGTGATGATCTTGCAAATGTTTCCTTATTTCAGCATATCACGTCAAAGTTCACGATGATGATGTTGATTCGCCGGTTACCGAACAACCAACAGCTGCAACAGAGGTAGTAGATCAACACGAGTTTATGTAGCCTAGAGATTTTTTTTTCAGAGTTTCGGAAGTCCTATAGTGCAAACTCCACTCTCTGATGTGGTGAATCCGATGACAGTAGCCATGACCTCAGATGATTTGGATGCATGGCTAGGCTCTGATGATCATTCTCCTAAATCTGTAGCTACGGTTAGTATATACATGTAATATGTGAGTACTAGATTTGAATATTTCAGGTGGCGGACAAACAACATAGTAGCGATGAGGAATTCGGAGTGGAACTACCTGAGTCTACCACCAAACCAACAGTCGACATATTTTCTCTTATCCCAGAAGATAAAAACCAACAACGAACTCAAAGTCCTGCAGTCGTAGAAGACTTGGAAAAAGAATCCGAGAAAGCAGTGAGTTAACAACATCAGACTTGTATGCGTATGCTAAATTCTGAACACTTACAGGAAAAGATAATGAAGAAAAAGAAGCTGAAGAAGTCAACCAAGAAGGCCAAAGCCGAAGAAGAAGCTGAGCAGGAAGAGAAACTAACGAAGAAAACCAAAAAAGTTCCGAAGAAAAAAGCAACCGAGAAAACATCGCAATCCTTACTTGAGGATTTCCTGGGGCCGACTGATGAAACTGTGGCAAGCGGTGACTATGATCCCCTCTAAATGCCACTGTAAAAGAATTACCAACTGATTTGGCCTAATTTATAATGTATAAACATTTGTTTGATAAGGTTTACTTTATTGTTCATAATCACAAAAATGTACTTGTCATTCGATGTAAATTAAGAAGATCGGAGGGTGGACAAGAATATGGAGACATGAAATGCAATATGTGCATACAAAAAGAGGAGTAAATGTTTCAGAAGAGATTTTTCAATACGGGTGGGGTGGCACGGGATGAAGAGAACACATTAAACCGAGATTATGATTTCAATAATTGCGATTTTGCATTGTTTGGGAACGCTTCTCCCTTGTCTTTCTGGCTTGTTTCTCATAAGTCTTCGTGTTTACAGTCCCATCCATTGCCGCAAGCACGTCGTCGACTCTCTTTTCGTTGTAGAAAACCTGAATTAAAAGAAAGTGATGCAATATTTACAAAACTACAACGAACCTTTCCGCCGGTCTTATTCTGGCAGCCTGGTTCGAAAATCATTTTTTTGTCGGGTGAAAAAAATGAAAAGCCTGGGATTTTTTCTGGGTGACGCATAAATTGGTGGAACCATTTTGCTGCTTCAATGGCAGTTAAGGTAGGTTCCGGTGTGTTGATCAACTTCGAGAGCTCACCCCTTGGGATTCCTAAATCAAACATTTATAATGCAGGGACATTATCTGAAAAGAACTTGCCTGAAATATCACTCATATATTCATGATTGAGGCGAAAGTGATCCTTGACTTCTTTAATAACGAAAGCGAGCTCTTGAACACCCGCCCATGTATAACAATAATGGTCCAGATGAAGTTTGTCTGTTTCAACTTCGTTTTGATCCATCACGGGCCATTTATGTTTGCGCCCATAACCCCCGAACTTCTTTGGGGCTTTTTTCAAATCGTTTTTCAACACCGAAGAGTTGACCGTCATTGCAGCCATATATGGATACCTTTGTTGGTTGGTTGATCTTTCAGCTTCTTGCATGTTGAACGGCACTCCTGTTTGGCCTGCTTCAAGAGAGCCAGACTGGGATTGTCGATTGTTCAAGATGGGGCTGTGGTTTAACAGTTCAGTTGGAGAGACGGTTTTTTGTTCTTGCAAATGACCTGAAAACACATATTCGTCTTGAGTTGTAACAATGTGACAAGCTGGGACATTTTCTCAAAACATCTGGAAAATTAGTAGATCGAAAATGATTGATTACCATGTTCTTGCAATACTCCGATATGGGATCCTGGGCTGCATGTGGCCGGAGGTGTCAAGCTTGTGACCTGAGGAATTTGGTAACACTTTCCAAAACTGTGAAAGTTCCAAAGGAAGCTCGTGTTGAGAAGTGGAGGGAGAATGTTGAATAGAGGTGTCTGAACGTGCGGAGTGACTGTAATAACTGAGATACAATACTCTGTCGACGCAAGATCATTAGTCTACCGTTGAGTGCTCCATTATTGAATAATGAAACCAATCCAAATGTTTGAATTGGTGTTGTTGGAGGCGTATAGAACGCTGCCATCTGTTGGTTCTCTTGGAGACCAATGGATTTCTCTTAAAGAGATAAAATGGAGTCTTTAAAGTTGTAAGGACTTTTACTTACCTTTCAAATTCCATTTATTGATTTGATCGAGGAGATATAGTATTTCTCCATTCATGTCCGTGTTCGATGTGGACAAAATGCCAGATGCATTTGAAGAACTCGTGAACGAAGGATGAACCAGATTCGGTTGGGTGAACACTGGAGGTGTAGAAGGAATAGCTGGCCATGCCACCGGATCTAAAGTAGGAACTATCAGACAATCAAAGATCTTCACAACAGAGTTTCAAGGAATTCTGTAGAAGTACCAGCTACTGTTTCTCTTCATGCTATTTCAAAGTGACCGAAACCTGTTAATATAAATTGAAATGAGGATAAGTGAGTATCCTAGTTGTACTGACCTAGTGATATGAGTGAACAAATTAAACATACTTTGAAACATTGGGTACATCCCGTTCCGTACCGTAGCTTATTGTCAGGACCGATGTCTAATCTCGTGAGGAGAATCAATGAAAGAATGGCACGAATGTGGTTGGCACTGTGTGTCTAGCGTCCCCACGTTCCCAATACCAGTGATACCCTTATCTACTTCTCCTCTCAATAAAGCATACTCTCTCTATTTTGGCCAAAATCTATTTTTCTGTAGCGAGTGTCTGTTTCGTCTCAATTCTTTGTTTCTCCGCATTAACATATTCATTTTGCGTGCTCTCTCATCTTATTCCTCTCTGTTCTCTGACCCACGTCGTGTGGGCAGTGAGGTGGGCCGGCCACCGCTCGAAGAGGTGGCACACCAGAACATTGGGCAGAATCAATATGACGAAAAAAGGCAGCAAACGCGCTCGCCCGCACAGCGGCCAATCGTTCCTCTCCTATACACACACTCACTCTTCCCACTCTTTTTAAATACGTATTTCACTATTCTTGTCTTCTCTCACCCACATACTACGGTCTACTCTACATCGCAATGGCTCTCGTTACCTGTGAGTTTTCAAATTTAATTTCAAAAGGTACATAACGAATATTTAATTTTAGCTACCGGACAACAACTGGTAGCATCCGGCTATCCACAACAAAATGTGCATAGATTCTCTAACTTAATGGTGAGTAATAATTAAAAGAATTGATTAATACTTTGAAAATCGATAATTCAGGCTCCGACCATGGTTCTGCAAGGACACGAAGGAGAAATCTACTCAGGAGTGTTCAGTCCAGATGGAACTTGCTTGGCGACTAGTGGATACGATCAAAAGGTAATATTTTGTTCTTTCCGGAAACTCAATAGATAATACCATCCCGGAGAAGTGAGAGCGATTGAGCGTGGCAGTTTTACAAACGCCGATAGTGGTTATTGTTGGAGCTGGAGATTTAAAATGCTCCGAGAGAAACCAATCAAGCGTTAAAAACTACTGAAAAAGCTTGCCAGTCGCTGCAACCATTGAAACTTTCAGATTTTCTTCTGGAACGTCTACGGAGAATGCGAGAACTTTTCCACTATCAAAGGGCACGCTGGAGCCATCATGGATATCAAATTCAGCACTGATTCCGGATACTTGGTCTCCTGCGGCACAGACAAGAGCATCCGTCTCTGGGACATGGAAACTGGAACGTGTGCAAGAAACTTCAAGAGCCACACCGACTTTGTCAATGCCGTTCATCCATCTCGTCGTGGTGTCACTCTTGTCGCGTCTGCCAGTGACGATGGAACTTGTCGTGTGCACGATCTCAGAACTAAGGAGCCAGTGAAGACCTACATCAACAAATACCAACAAACTGCTGTCACATTCAACGACACTTCGGATCAAGTGATTTGTGGAGGAATCGACAATGTGCTCAAAGTCTGGGATATGCGACGCGACGAGATCACCTACACTCTCACCGGACATCGTGATACCATCACTTCGATTTCCTTGTCACCAACTGGAAAATACGTGATTTCCAATGGAATGGATTGTACCGTCCGTCAATGGGATATCCGTCCGTTTGTCGCTGGACAACGTGCTGTTGGAGTATTCGCCGGACACAACCACAATTTCGAGAAGAATCTTCTGAAGTGCGCGTGGTCGCCGTGTGAAAGATACATCACTGCCGGATCTTCTGATCGATTCGTCTACGTCTGGGAGGTACTGACAAAGCAGATCATGTACAAGCTCCCAGGACACATGGGAAGCGTCAACTGCACCGATTTCCACCCAACGGACTCTATCTGTAAGTTTTTCTGCAATAACAGTTCAATCCTTGCTATTTCGAGCAGAACCAAACTAAATAAAAGTTTTATTTTCAGTGCTCTCGGCCGGAAGTGACAAACGCGTGTTCCTTGGAGAGATCGACATGAGCTAAACACAGCTAAACACTATCCATTTCACCGGTTCAATTGTTTTCTTGTTCTGTTAAATATTTAACTGGATCTCTCTTTCATCAATTTTTTGTACCACTGTCATACTTTAACCCAATTTTGACTAGATTTGGTTTCTGATTTCCACATAAAGTTTTGGGTTACAAAAGGGTCTACTTTTAATTTCAGATACTGCAGTAAAAGTTATTTCTCTGCTTCTCAATAGGATGAAAGGAAAAGCGAGAAGATATGAAGGTCAATATTTATTCAATTCTCCGCAATTTCCTCCCAGAACAAACATTTATAGGGATAATTATCAATGCGTGGAGAAGGAGTATCAATTCGCGAAAGTCAGAGAACTGGCAAAAACTTTGCTCCGAGTATTTTCCATCAGTAGAGTTATTTTCTAGTGAAAAAGAAGAAGAGTCGTAGTCAGCGTAGTTTGAATCCGAGTTATCCGATGATGCAAATCAGTTCGCTTTTCTATGCAAACACTTTGAATGTACTTGTGCACAGTTTCGAAAGAAGCATGCATCACTTCCTTGTTATCGTTATTGCTGACTTTTGTTCTCAGTTTTGCGAATTTAGAGTTCACCCATCTCAAACTGAAAAGTTTTGACCAAATCCTTTGCCGTGTTCATCTCCAGTTCATTTTGACACTGTATTCTCATGCATAGGTCTCTTGAGTGACGTAGAGATCAATCCTCCTCTCCTCATCCTTCTTCGCCTACTCTCCCATCGTCATTAGGTGTTATCTCATATTCGAGTGCCATTCAAAGGGCCAACTGGTCCTCTCTGCGTCTCTTCTACCATCTCACTCTTTCTTCCCCTCACTGTGTGCGGTTTCTCGGTGGTCCGCGATAATACGGTCCGCGCGGTGGGAGTATGCACGTAGCCTTTCCTCGCGCACACCTCCCGTCGCGGTCCGTCGTTCGCTGTCTTCGGCCCCTCTCCTCCGCCAACACACCATTTAGTGTGCAAGCTCGGGTGACCTCAACCTCTGTTCTTCTGTCCCTCTGTTCTCGAGTCCGTCAGTCGACTCGGACACAGTCCCTTTATTGATCTTCTTTGTGGTTTCGCGTTCCTCTTGTTATCCTCTGAATTGTAAATCACTGAAACTGCTTGCTGCTCTTGTTAAGACAACTAATAGAACATTCGTCCAAAACATATTCCCGATTTTATGGTATTCATGAATTCTTGATGGGAATGGCAGCCCCATCCTTCTTGTATACTTTTATATTCTGCGTTTTCAATTTTTTTCACCGTTTCCTGGAAACGACTGATACCAATTCTCTTTTTTTCAGAAAATGTTGGGATTTTTCGGTCCCTTCTATGAGCAACTTGTCGGGATGCTGCGCAAGCAGCAAGGGCAGCTTGCCTTCGACACAATCGACCGAGTCAACGCCTGGTTCACTCCATTTGTTCTGATCGCCATGACATTGGCCATCTCCTGCAAGCAGTACTTCGGACAACCCATCAAATGCTGGACACCTCGAGAGTTCTCTGGCAGTTGGGATGGATACGTGCACGACTTCTGCTTTATTGAGAACACCTACTTTGTGCCAAATGGAACTGAAGTCACGGATCAAGCTCGAGGAGACCGTCACATCAACTACTATCGATGGGTGCCACTTGTCCTTCTTCTCCAAGCCGCCATGTTTGTTATCCCATACAACATCTGGAATATGCTCCATAAGAGAACTTCTATCAACTTGAAGGGATCGCTCAGATTCTTCGAAGGAGCCATGAAGAAGTCCGAGCCAGCGAAGGCAGTGGACGCATTTGCCGGTGAAATCTGGAACAAGATATGCGAAATCCGCGAGTCCAGAAACAAGGTAAACTTATACCGTCTAGTTAAGAAACTAACTAAAACTTATAATTTACAGTTCCAAGGATGCCAAGCTACTATCAACTTCTTCCTGCTGAAACTCGGATTCGTCATCAACTGCATACTCCAAATGGTTCTTCTGAAGCACTTCCTCGACGTCGACGACTACTTCTGGGGATTCTTCCATTTGTGGAATGTTGAATTCAAGGGAACCGCTGAGAAGGAGGATAGCATTTTCCCTCGTGTAGTGCTCTGTGACTTCAAAGTTCGTAACCTTGGACAACAACACCAACACACTGTTTCGTGCATCATGATTTTGAACATGATCATCGAGAAACTCTACATTTGCTTCTATTTCTGGCTCATATTCGTGTTCATTCTCACCACCGCTGGAATGCTTCATTTCGCCTTCCAAATGCTTTTCAGAAGACACAGTCTTGTTCCAACCAACTTGAACAACAAGGTAACCTACTGCCTTGTCGCCTTCAAAAACCTAACTATCATTCTTTCAGCCAGCAATGAACCCAACTCGCTCTCATCGCTTCATCCGCAAGTACCTCAACTTTGACGGGATCCTGCTCCTCACCTATGTTGATGCTCAATTCGGCGCTTTCCGCACATCTCAAGTCATTGATGGACTCATCGACCGCTTTGTTGCTGAGGTTGGTGATGATTACTACCCCAACTATACACCACTAAATAACGTCGAGTATGAGGAGGTAACCGGGACTCCTGTTTAGTGATATTGACTTCTTCCTAACACTAAATTCCCCTTAGATGATCGACCTCTCAACTTATTTTTTTCAGCAACAACCGGATTCATCGACGGTGACATCACTTCACGAAGAAAATCCAGAGAGATATGTCGCCTTCAACACTGACACTATTCCAATGGACCGATTGAACCGCAAAGTTCACAGTCTCATTGAGGAAGTTGATGGGCCATCAGCTCCACCTGCATCCGAGGAGAAGAAGGAAATGTAATCAACTGATTCGCCGCCACACCGCCATTTCACTACTCATTTTCTATCTGTCAAACGTTCTCCGTCATACTGGTTTCATAAGTTCTATCAAGTTTTGTCCCCAATCATTCTTTCAAATCATTTCTTATATCAAATTGTTTTTTGCTTTCTGTCATGTGATCAAGAATGAATTTTCTTTCGGCGATATTTCCGTGTACTGGTTTCTGTTTCAGGTTTCTGCAAAAAGTACAAATGAGGGACTTACCATTGAACAAGTTGTGGGACCAGAGATGCAGGAAAACAAGACGAGCTTACATTCTGACAAATTAATGTGAGATCGACTAGTTCCCCTCATCCACTGGTCCCACATTTCCATGTGGAAAAAAGTTCCTCTCGGAAAAGTGAATATAGAATAAAAACATAATGGCTTGGCCTGGGAAAAGGTGCCAAATGGACGGGTGATAGGTATGAGACAGCCGTCGGAAGATTTAGAGTCAGAATCCAAGCGCCAATGACAAGATAAATCGTTTTTCGGAAAAGGTTCAAAGTGAGCCTGACTCCATTCGAAAACTGTTGTCGGAGGATCCTCCACCCTCATCATTTTTCAGTATATTTTCTCTTCAATCATGAGATAAGAAGAAGAAAAATTACAACAAAACTTTTAGAAACAAAAATCGAGCTAAATTTTTCAAAAGCGAGAAGAATTAGTAGTTTGATGTGGTAAGAGAACAATATCGTCTACTAGAAGTGGTATCTTATCAATTAGTTTTGATATGATTGAAGAAAGAGTGTTGACAACTTTCAATACACCATACCCTCCTATTCGTTTTATGTGTTTGCACAAATAGAAATGAGCACAAAGTTTTAAATAAGTGTTGATGAAGGTGTGGAAATGAAGAGTACGTGGAAGTATGCGTACTCTTTGGTTGGGAGGGTGCCGTGTTCAATGAGGCTCATAGAATGGTCGATTTGAAATGAAAAATGGAAAAATTGTGAGACGAGCATGGCACAAGAAACAGATGTTCACTACTTTTCACGCAAATATATATTTCGATTTTGCGGTGTCGACGACAAATCGCGCCGAATTTTTTCTTTCGGCGGCGTACATCAAAAAAGGTTGTCGGAGATGATTTGTTTCGTGAAGAAGATAAACAAAGTTGAGAAATAGGACAGCTACGCAAGATTTGAAGTAGATTTGGAAACTTTGGTTTTAAAATTGAGAACTATAATTTAGAATTGAGAATGAATAACATTAATGTTCTCAGAAAAGTTCAAACAATGTGAAAAGTGGAAGAGTAAAAATTTACAGACAGTTAATCTAATGAAACCACATAAATTAAAGTTCACGTTCTGGAAAAAACTATTATCATTTGTAGTTTATCTGTTAATGAACATGATGTATCAATACGTCATTCCGTACCCATAAATTGTTGTTATTGTGATCATACTTCAATTTACGTTGTCTGTACAATTCCACTTTAGAGAATACTGATTTTGTAAGATTTTCAACGTGCGACATTCAAATATCACTTTGTGAGTTTAAAAGTACATTTTTAGTAGATCTCCCTATAATTACTCTGTGGACATTGAGCTCTTAGTTGTATGATTTATGCCAATTCCACTCTCCGCAGGGACTAACTCATATGATACTCGTGCTGTTAGATTTGATGTTTTGGAAAACATAACTTTTCATTTGGTCTCCAGAAAATTCGTTTACACTAGTTTTTAACATTCTGTTTTGTGTTTAAAACTTTGAAGTATTTTATATCGGTGTCCAATAATCCCTAACGTAATTTATATGACGCCTACTCATAACCTAATCGCTTCAATTCCAAACCGCACATAAAAAGCTCCCGAGTCAGCCTCCTTTTTTACGTCTACACTTCCTCAAGAATTGCAACGGATTGTGTCTTCTTCTCGTTTTTTCGGGAGGGTGAATCAATAGCTTCCACTATGTGCTCTTCTTAGTTTCACGCATTGACATTCGAGGAAAGGGCAATTTTTTCTACACTTTGTATTCGGTGTCTGCTGCGAATAACTTGTTTTGTTTGCTTCTAAAGAAGTGAGAATTGCATCATATCTTCTTTTTCTCTCTTCTTCTTCTTTTCCGTAATACTCATGTTTTTATAAAGCCGACTTATTTTCAAATACATCACATTTCTCACTCGATTGGTTTCTGGACTTCAGGAAAAAATGAAAACCGGAAACTGTATGAATTTTGGATAGTACTATCCAAAAATGGTAGGAAATAATGCGATTATTCCGGTTCACTAGTTGGAAAATCACTTCTGTTCAGTGCGTTCTGCAGTTTCATAGTTTTATTTCTCTTTTCCATAATTCGATTCTTTCAAAGTTGCATTTAACACAAACAGACGAGATGCAATTCTTCGTCAACACAAATAGGAGTTACGTACATGCGGAAGCAATCTTCTCTTAGGACCCTTTGACCCTCGGCTCCTTGTCTTCCAATACTCTTCTCTACCACTTTGTTTTGTTTCCGCGGCTCTTGTGTTGTGAAGAGAAAATACGTTTATGAAAGATTAATGAGATTCTCTAACGTAAATCGGAAACGTGCTTTCCTAGTTGTTTCTAGATAGTTGTATCAGACATGTTTTATCATTTAGTACTAGTCCCGTTTCAATATCAAAAATATTCCCATAGGCGTTATGGGTTTTTCAACGGCACTTCATATCCCGCCTAGCGCAACTACCGCACAATATTTTGCAATGAGTGCATGAAATACTCATCTAAGACAATAAGAACAGCGAGATATATTGATTCTGACGTGAGATTTTCATCTTTCTCTAGTTTTGACACAGTTTTGGGGAGTTTCAGCACCCTACTGTTTTCTCTAATCTTTCTGCTATTCTAGTAATTAAAACATATCAATTGAAACCAATAAAACTTTTTCGAACATCTTGATATCTTCTCTCCCGCTGGCTATCTTTTTCACTTTCTTCTTTTCATCTTTTTTTTGTTTTTCGAACCACCAACTTCTCTGCCACTGTTTTACGTGAAGAAAGCAATCGAGGTGCTGTGCCGAGAAAAGACAAGTGCTTGAGAGACTGCAGAGAAAGTTTGAGCTTTCGAGTTTATATCTCACGTAAGCAAACCACTTGCCATCCTCAACTAATCTTTTTCACAAGAAAAACGACACACAGGCACCGACAAAAGTGTTCCCCGCATTTCTCTTTTGCTCTCGAATCGACCTGACTGTTTCATTTCTCATTCAAACATACTTGTTGATATTCCAGATCTTGAAAAATGGCCCCAACTGTTGAGCGCAAAAACATTGACTTGGCTCCACTCAAGGCTGCCAACGTCCCAATTTTCTTCATTGTTGGAGGACCAGGATCCGGAAAGGGAACTCAATGCGACAAGATCGTTGCCAAGTACGGTCTCACTCACTTGTCATCAGGAGATCTTCTCCGTGACGAGGTCAAGTCAGGATCTCCACGTGGTTCTCAACTCACCGCTATCATGGAATCCGGAGCTCTTGTTCCATTGGTGAGCAAATGTTTTTAGACTAGAACCTGGTCTAATTGCGGACGAGAAAATTGATTCCTTCTCATCAACAAAAATAAATTCAGGAGGTCGTGCTCGACTTGGTCAAGGAAGCAATGCTCAAGGCTATTGAGAAAGGAAGCAAGGGATTCCTCATCGACGGATACCCAAGAGAGGTCGCTCAAGGACAACAATTCGAGTCCGAGGTGAGATAGAGTTAACAATCAACCAAAATTGTTGGAGATTTTCAAGAAATTAGGAAAGTTCCGAAAAAACCGGCATAAGTTGAACATCAGAACAGTTATTAACTGTGAAAATTCTTTTCTTAAGTAGTTGCTTGCTTCAAACATAAAAAAAACGTTTCCAGATTCAAGAGGCCAAGTTGGTCTTGTTCTTCGATGTTGCGGAGGACACCTTGGTGAAGAGACTTTTGCACCGTGCCCAAACCAGGTTAGAAAATGTCTTCAGAGTATTCACAATGTCAGTGTAAGTTTTCAGTGGAAGAGCCGATGACAACATCGACACGATCAAGAAGCGTCTCCACACCTTCGTTACATCCACCGCTCCAGTCGTCGACTACTACGAGTCCAAGGGAAAGCTTGTCAGAGTGAGTAGTCAAAAACCATCGTCCATCCATTTTCTGCTTTTCTAAATTTCAGATCAACGCTGAAGGCTCCGTCGACGACATCTTCGGAGTTGTTGTTGCCAACCTCGATAAAGTCACATCCAAGATCTAAAGAACAACACTCATGATCACGTCTGAAACAAAACAATTCTTGTTTCACATCACTATTTTTCACAAATTTTCCTTATTTTTTAACTCATCAAACACAAATATTTTGTACCTAATAAAAGTTCTAGTCATGAGAAAAAGTATTTTGACCTTGCTGTGGACAAGGTCAAAAAAATGATTGAGTAATTAGAAATGGAGCACTTATTGAAACATCTAACAGGTTCACACTGGGAAGTTCAGAACTGTAATATGCAATTGAGGCTTCCCTGTTTCGCAATTAATCATTTAGGTTTAGAGAGTTTATAAAACTTTAATTACGCTTTTTACTACATGCAGAAGTTAGAAGAGTGTGTCATGTTTAGTTTTCATTTTTTTCCTTTCAGCTTCGAATGAAGTGCTAATGATTTTTAGTCAACTGAAACCCGATCAATTTGCAAAAGAAAGCTATGATAAACAAAAAAAACCGTACTGTGCTACGGAAAATAAATAAAACAGAAAAGTGGTAGCTCCTTGCTCAGGAAAACATAATAGATTACAAGAATGGGGCAAATAGAGGTTTAGAAGCAGCTATTTTGAATGGTAAATTAAACAGAATAGAAGAGAGTTTGAAAAATTGTTTAAAACTTTAAAGCAACATATTTTGCGTGGACAAAAAATTAAAATCAAATGTTTCTTGATAGTCCTGCCGATATGAAATATCTGATAATCTTTCAGTTGTAATAAAAAATTTTCAACTCTGCAAATAGTCTTTATTACGTGTTTTCAAAAAAGAAGATATCTGCTCTCCCACATTAAAAAAAAAGAACATCGAAGAAAAAAAGGCGGAGTGCCAACATCGGACGACCAGAAAAGGGCGCGAGACTCAAGTGAGGAATTCGAAATTCCAGAGAAAAAATTGTCTACTCCTATTTGTGTATGTGAGATGTGTGCTCTTCGTTTAGCTAAATGTTTCCTGATGACGTCGCTGCCGTTCATCCCGAATATTCGTCTTTTTCACAGCTCAATGATGTTTGTTGTCGCAACTCTAGGATTCTGAACTCTTGAAGTTACAAACTGATTGACTCACTACACAAATCCCCTATTACTCTATAAACTTTTGAAAGTGTGCTCACACTTTGTAGAATTAAGATAATTGATTATTGTCACTCTCAAAAATAGTTTATTCAGGAATTGAAAAGATTCGTCATCCTCCAACCCACATTAATTAGGGTGTTTCCGCTCCATATTTGAACTCAACATCTTTTTTCTTCTACTTTTTATCCTACTCGTACTTTTCAGATTTAATGAAGCAGTATTTCATATTGTTTTTTTCCCTTATAACCATTTCTTCTTTTTTTTCAAAAGTTTATTTCTAATCGGTCATGAGATGAGGGCACCATCTCTAGAATCACAGTTATTTGATACGATAGAAAATGGCAGTAAACACAAATTGTTTATATTTCTCTACCGTCAAGCTCTCCGTTTCTATTTTCTCATTTGTATAGTATGCCGGCTCCGGGCGCCGCCCCTTTTATCATCGTTCCAATGTTCAGTGTTCATTTAATATCATTAGTGCTACAGAACAAGAAAGACTGCGGAGCAATGCGACAACGAACTTATCTATGTGAGTTACTGTGTGCAATAGTCTGTCCTAGATTATTTTTTAAGTGCTACTCCTCTGTTTATTGGCTAATGCTGAACCAGAAATGGATACTGAGGAGGAAGAAGAAGCCTTCGAAAATGCTATTGAAACAACCATGATGCTAAACACTACAACGACCCCTACCACTGTTCCAACCACAACCAAGGATTACTGTCACTGTGACTTGGAAATATATGGAACGGATATCCTTGAAGGAGTACTCAAATCTCCTAATTTCCCTGGTGCTCACTGTGATAGTGGCAGATGCATGTATAAAGTAATCGTGACATTTCTTGATCTTATTGCACTAAAATTAAACTTCTCAGATTCTTCCTCATCCCAATATGACCGTTCGTCTTAATGTCGAAACCGCTGCTTTTTCCTCAGGCACTAAGCTCGACATTTGGAACATTCTTGACGTCGACGGGCAAGAGTACAACGTTTATCAGACAAAGTAAGGTTTTCAGATGGGAAAAACACTTTGGGGAGTAAAGTGCAAATAGCAGTCGAATGTTATTCTGTTTCAGCTATCAATCAGAACGAATCTATAACTATGAGAACTATGACGAGTTCACTACAGCAGTAAACGTTGGATTCAAAATTATTTTTGAGATGTCAAGAAACACGTATTCCTACAGTGGATTCAAAATCAAATTCGAAAGAATGAGCAATGGTAGATTTGACTTGAATATGAATTGAATTGTTATCACACAGATACCTCCGACTATGTCTGTCCTCCATCACATGTCATCGTAGGCGTCAATGAAACTGCAGTTTCGATCCCTAAATCATTTTCAGTTATATCAGGTTTGTTTGGATCGCCAACTTCTATCTCTTTGAAATTGGCTGCGATCTTTTTTTTGTGCATAAGAGGGTCACAAATAAAATTGTTTTTAACGCTTCAAATTTGAACTAATCAAACTGTTTGTGTCACAGGATGTACCTTCTATCTCACTTCGTCTGTAGAAGGAAAAGCGAGTCATCTGGAAGAAATGTACATAGAAATAGAGACTCAAGATCAAATTCATATTCAAGTGAAAAGCTATGATGATGAGGGGATGTTTGTCAGAGAATCACCGTAAGAACTACAGAAACTAACTGATTTTATCGTAATGGAATTACAGTCTCGCGATAAACCGAGGATTACTTGTGGATGCTTCAAAAGTGGAAGTTGTTTTTTTTGGCAGTTCTTCTAATTCGGATGGCTATACAACACCAAAAATTACTGCAAAACTGATGAATCGATGTTTGTGTTATAGTTTAATAACAACAGTCAATCTAATATTTTCAGCATGTTCTTGTTCAGAGACTGTGATGAATATAACTTCTTCTATCCCCAGTGTGACTGTTCGGTCTCCCGGATTTCCAGATTTATATTGCCCTTCCAAGTCTTGTCATACCCTTGTCCGTTCTGAAAAAGTTGATAGAAAGCCAGACGGTAAAGTTCCTCTTTTGCTCATTACCGCCAACTGCACTCTCAATGAAAATGACTATCTGAGACTTGCTGGGGAATCAGGACGACTTATTTTCCGGTATGACTTGCAAAAAACTTTTGTACGTTTCAATTCTAGGACCAATAAGAAGGAGCTGATCCCGACCAAGTTCTTGCGACCGATAATTATTGCACAGCAGGACTTGAAGATATCTTATGGCTCAAGTCATGAAGTACAAAGACGTTATTTCGAAATGAACATCACAAGACTGATGACACCAAAAGGTAAAAAAGTCTTTGAATGTTTTGAAAAGATGTGGTTCAGATTGTGTATGCTCGCTTTATGACGACAAGGAATACAAAAACTCTGGATGGCTCAGTGTTGCAATTCCTCCACATTGTGAATTTATTCACTGTCATTGGAAGTTTTCAGCATACAGTTCATACAGTTATCCTCAAAAATATGTTTCAATTGTGTTTAAAGTGGACAACCCGTCCAGTTCTGATGTGGTTTTTGTGATCACCGAGAAAATCACAGAGGAGTAAGACTGTACTCTAAATTCCATATTTATTCTATATTTTCAGGTACGACGCTGAGTTGTTAAAGCATAAACAAAGTATCACTTCTGCTGCATCACCAATTGAGTTCACTTTCTCAAGATTTGGTTCGAAACTCAACAATTCTGATGCAACTCTGAATGTAACCTGGTCTATGGTCGAAGGTTAAAAACCACTCCCATTCAACTCAACAAAACTATAGGTTTTTTTCAGGCTGTACCTGCTCAGATGAAAAAATCTTCGTCACAGTAGATGACCCCAAGGTGATAACCAGTCCGAACTATCCAGACATGTATTGTCCAAATCTAATTTGTCGTCACAAATTTTATGCTCCCAAAGGGTAGGGTTGTTTTGAAGCAGGAATGAATGCACTTTTGTTATTGTTTCAGACATTTTCTTGAAATACGTATCGACAAAGCGGATATTGAGAGATATCATGATTTCTTGAAGATTTACGATGGCAACAGTTCTTCTGATCCATTGATCACTAGGTGCCTACAATTTGAAAACATAGGAAATACATTTATCTTACTTTCAGAGTGTCTGGATTAGTGAAGAATGAAGTACACAACTCAACAAGAGACACAGTTTTCTTCCTATTTATGTCCGATGAGAGTACTAGCCGAATAGGTTACCATGCCAATGTCATTGCTCGTAAGACGATGGATCCGATACCACAAACCACTATTCATTCATTCCAGACCGAATCCCAGCGACCCCTGTCCCTGAAAAAAGTCATCTTGTAATTTTGGTTGCCATCATCGCTGTGATCATTGCCATGGTATCTTTTGCTGTGTTTTTCGTAACTCGCAAGAAATCAGAAAACTATCGTCAACTCCAATCTTTGAACAATCCAACCGTTTCCTACACTGCTAGTGAAACCGGGTTAGTTCACAAATCTTGTAAACAATGTCATAAATTCATCTATGGTGCTTCAGATCTCCAGTCATAATTTCATATGGTCCAGGAAACACCGGAAGAGTTCAAGAAATGGAAACTGAACTCATTTAATTAGAATCAATTGAGTGTGTGCACATGAATGACAACATATAACTGATTTTTGCAGAGTTTTCTAATATATGTTCAGTAAATTTTCTATGAAACTGTTGATCTATGTATTCTTGCTCAATTATAACCAAGTGTTGCGGTTTCTGATCGGTCAACATGGAAATGAGCTGCGATCAAAAATCGAGGAATAACAGATAGAATTTCTTTCCCGTCTGTCATTTCTCACTTGGCACACGTTAGTCACTTGACGGTCTATGACCGGAGAAAAAACGTTTATGGACGAATTTTTCTTTCATCGGTAGCCAAAAGTATTTTGGCGGCATTTGTTTTAACCCTCCTTCTTCCGTACTGTTTCATCTTCCTTCGTTAAATTGTTTCTGGCCGTTGTACTACGATGAATCATGTTTTTTTGTTTGCAGGCGGGAGAAAAGACGAAAAAAAGAGAACTAGCATTTCCGCTTTAGTCATTTCTATTAGATATTCGATTTGAAAAAAAACATGCTTGTTGTTTTAGGTGGGTTCCATTTCTTTTTTATTTGTGTAAAAATAGTATATTTGTCTGAGTTTCTTGGATTTCCAAGAAGCATCTTAAAATTGAAAGAATTTGGTCGAGCTCTTGTTTTCAAAAAATATCGAATTACACTTTCTTGAGAATTAATTTCAAGCATTTTATTTTCAGGTTGGATAACACTTTCTTTGGTTCACCTGGTTACTGTAAACAGCCGTTTTCTGGATGAAGGTCGCAGTGTTGCTGTTGAGTCGGTGGAACTTTTGGAAAAGTCAGAAGAATTCATCGACGATGCCATTGTTGGAGCAAAATCGTTTGAAGCAACGGAAGACACCGGAGATGAGCCTTTTCTGATATTCCGACCGAAAGTTTTCGACTTGGCACCTTCTGAGTCAGATTACGAAAATGAAGTGAACAATGCTGATGAAGATTTTTGATGAGGAAAAAACAACTTACCATGAAAACATTTTTATTTTTTGTATTTTTGGTTTCTTTTTATAACTTTTTAGTCATTCTTGGACCGATCGAAATAAAAACATATTTTTCCCTCGACTACCTCCATGACAGATAATCAAAATTCAACAAAAAGAGCTCTAACAATGGAGTATTATGTTGCTGCTGAAACGGAGAATACTGAGATTTCATTGTTAGAACAGAACAAAAAGAAAGCTATAATTCCGTCTACACTATAAAATGACATGTTGAAAATTGTCTTCGACCTGAATGAGAAAATGAAGAAAAGTCAAAGAGTAGCCCCCATTATTTTTCCCTCATTTCACACACAATCCGGAAAACATCTGGTGGTTAAATGTCGAAGGGGTGAAGGTTTCTATCAATTCACGATCATCTTTTTTTAATTTTTAGTTCCGGCCTCCTGGTCTCCAAATGCTTTTTTAATGCTTTATTTTTAATTGTACATGTGAAGCGTGACGAGTGGTAAATGTTAAATTAGAAAAAGAGCATTGAAAATATTGAGCATCGTTTTGTGAGATTTCTGGAAATAATGAGTGCAAACTTCTACCAATAACGTTAAAATACATTGTCATTAACCGCAGTTGAGGAACTCAATTGTTTAAATGTAAAGTGGCATATTTTATAAATAACATTGTTTGTGTGTTCATTCAAAATAATCAAACAAATTCTCAGTTTTGGTGCCAATAAAGTTGAGCACAAGCCAATCATTTTTATCCGGAACGTTATTTCTTGAGTAATATCATACACTGTTTACATGCAAAACCGGCAGTGTGATTTGTTTTCTATTTTCCTTTATTATTCGTTTATTTATAATAATTAGATTGAAAATTTTCCAACTGTAATCCTGATTTCAGTTCCAATTTTAGAATTTTCTTCTGACGAAATCAGTTTCGAAATGAGATTTTCAAATGTTATAGATTCTTCTCAAAAAATTTGCAAGAGCTTGCACTTGTTCGACTGGCATTATTACTGAAGAGTTTGAGATCAATCAAAAGCTCAAAAGGTTGAGTTTTCTAGAAAAATCTTCGTCATCAATTAAGATACGCACGTAAGAGAGCTGTTCTGATTAGTCTATTTCCAAGAGTGGATTTCCCATGAGTTTGGATACGACGTGGTTCTGTGATCTCCTCGTGCGTATCAAGTAATACTCCGCCCATTTCAAAGAGGCGGAGCGTGCTATGGCGTGCGTGTGGATGATGAAGCTTACAAGTTACTGATTTAGGCTAGTATAAAAAGGCGCTCCAAGCACTACTAACTCATTTTCACCCTCAGTTACCACTTTTCCTTCTTGGTCCCTCTCTTCCTCCTCTTGATCTCCTTTTTGGCAACCCGAAAAACAAATTTCTTCTAGCTGATGTTGCGCAAACTTCTTTTTGTTCTTTTCATGGCAATCAGTGCCGAAGCCTGGAGCAACGAACAGCTCCTAGAATCTGTTGAGAGAACGTGCCCGCCAACAAGCTACAAGTGTCCGAAACCAGGTTAGCTAACCAGGACTCAAAAACGCGTAACATACTTTTTATTTGTAGAGTTTATAACATTCAAAAGTTCATCATGGTCATGGAATGAACAAGCTGTAAAAAGCTCCCCCACTGCCGAATTGTTTCGCCGTGCTCGCCATTTAAACGAACAGGTCGCAGATCTCCTAAGGGTAGGGATAACCAGATCAAAAACCATTTTATTAAAAAATTATTTTTAGGACACCTACTGTTGTTCCGAAGGACCTTGTCTTGCCCTCTGTAATATCTTTGAAAAGAAAGAAATCGACCTTATCAACGACTTCCCAGCCAACGGTCAGGACCTTCTTGACTTGCACTTGGCCGAGTTGGAGGTGAACTAAAATGCCCAGAATTTATAACTTCAATAAAGGTTTTCAGCCCCATCGTGAATTCATCGAGGCCTGGCTCCGCTCTCCAAACGAATATCCAGATTCACGAGGAAGAGTACCAGCAGAACTCGAGGAACTTTTCGACGACATCCATAAGCACCAACATCTCATCCGTCGTAAACTTCGTGAGCAGAAACTCCGTAAACAACAAATTTTTTGAGTTGTCTTCAAAGTATTTTTTCGAAATCCACCCGAACAAAAATCTTGTCATATCTCTCCCGTTACATTCTAAATCTCTTTCCCCTTATTACAACTCCATATCTGCGGCCAATCGTTTCTCGGTATAATCAGTTATCTCTAACTCTGAACCAACATCTCATTTGTTTTCCCTTTCGGTTGTCTCCCCTTTGTCCATCTCATCTCAATTGATATTGACTGCAAGATATAAACCTGTGAATATTTGTGAATTCTTGACTTGTTTTGGTTCGTACTTCGGTTGGTCCCCGTAAATAATTCGGATTTGTCATGCCCACGTGCTTCATTATACCTCCGGGAGTTTTACGGGCGTATTATTGACAACTTCAGTGAAAACGCGTTTCGACGTGATTCCAATTAGCCGCTTCCAAGAGTTTTTGAAAACATGATATTCACGTTGAGCTCAAAACAAGAATAAAAACAAAATGGGTATAAATGAGAGTGTAATTCGATGAATACTGAGAGAGAGGCAAAGTATACGGTTTGAATTCACTCGAAGAACAGATTTGAAATCTAGAACCTAAGGATTGAAAACCATTGGTGCGTAAAAAAGAACAGGAGGTATTCAGCCATGCATTTCAAAGGAACAATCAAAATAATTCTGAGAAGATGGTTAACGACTAATGGTTTGAATTAATTGTTTTGTCCTTCAAGGACAATAGTTCAAAAAAATTAAAAATTCCGTATGAATCAAAAATTATCAAGGAAGGATGATTTTTTGTCTCATTAAAAAAACTACCGTTAAACGCTCAGACTAATTTCTCTCACTAGAACAATATTTTGCAGTGTGATCTCTTCGGTTGTTTTCCTAGTGTTCCAAGTCGCAAGTGGTTTTTCATTTATTCTTTTTCAAGAAAGTGTTGTTATTCATGATAGGAATAAGAGTCATCAACAAATCTCAATTAGAGCATTTTTTCAACGCCCTGACGACACAAATCATGTTCATTTTGTATTGCAAATAATATTAAACAACTCATTCTTCTCACTTGTTCAGATAAAATTTCTTATATCATATGTTTTGACAAACATACATAAACGTCGTCACTGTTTTTGTACAATTCGTTTTGGTTACTCGAACACTCGGAACAATAGTTCTTGTTGATAGTAGCACAATTTATGTTTATGCTCAAAGTGATTCAAACGTCATTATAATACAAAAAGTGTTCGTTTCAGTTCCTGTTCTTGTTCCAGGCAGTGCTTGTTCCAGATGAAAAGACAATCAGTTAACGGTTTTTGAATACGAACATTCCATTTCAATAGTAGTTGACGTTTCGTCATTGTTGAAAACTTTATCAAAAGTATCAGGGAGCTCCATTTCGAGTTTTCCAAAGTATCTCAAACAAATTCACATAACCGGACTATACGGTTGTAATATGAAATAAATGTTTCAAAATCTGTTACGGAATACGAGAAGTTCATTTAGATATGTCATTTTCATAAAATTAGAAATCAAATTCTGTGAATAACAAAGTCTAAATTTGATTACACGTCATTTTCAACAAGTTTTTGAAATCCGTTTTTTCAATGATGTCAAAAGACTATTCTCTGTGGCATTGAATATACAGAATCGACTAACGATAAGTGAGATTAACGTCAATTGTATTTGACAGTGACAGCTCACATGATTCTCAAATATACCTTATTTTCAGAAACCGAATATGATTATACTCTTAATTTTGAAGTCTGAGCACTGGCTGACATAAGAGGGGTCGTTAATTTCTTCCACTTACTTCATACTACTCAAGAATTGTTTTGTCCCTGGTTAGAAATCACATAAATTCTGAAATATAAAATAATGGTAGTAAATTTGATAATCACAGTATTTTTAAATTGAATAGAACAGTTTATTGATATTTAAAACTTTGCTCAAAAAACAAGCAGTATCACATAGACAAAATTGGATTTACTTGAAAATTCTGATAAGTGAGTACAGGAAAATCGCATAGTTTAGAAAATTTGAATTCGTCAGTCTGAATTATCTTCATGCGTTGTTTGCAATAGTAACAGTGGATCTGTAAAAAATTCTTCACTTAAATACATCTGCACTAGTCAGTGTTTTACAACTCACCCAGTATCATCATTGTGGAATCGAACCATTTCGTTTACAAAAGAAGTTGTTGTGTTCGTGTCAGCAATTTTCTTCTTGAAGATAGCTGCTCCAAAAATAGCAATCAAAGCAATAGCGACAAGAATGAGAACAGCACATATGAAGTGTAAGATCACATGCCCTTGAACCGGTTCTGAACTATGCATAAAGTCCGTTTCATTTATGCCGCTATAGTTGGAATCGAGTTGTGGGTCGGGGTCAACAACGGTTTCCGTCATAATATCATTGTCAAATGGCAGAGATGACACTGAAAATATTGATTAAGATATTTATTTTGTTGTGTTACTTGAACTATCAGAATTGCATAATCTTTTAAACACACCTGCGGAGTTGTTCAAATCTTTCAAATCAGTTATTAGTTTTTGCACTGAAAATGATTGATGAGTTTGGATAAATGGACAACGTAACCCAACCTGCCATTGCAATATAGTGATAGCCTCGTCGCCCGTGATAAGAATCCGAGAAAAAGTTGACAAACATCATGTTTCCAGAAGATAAAATAGTTAAGTTGCTTTTTTTCCCGGTCAAGCTAAAATAGATGCGATAACAGGAAACTTATGTAGGCTTACTGTTCTATCAAACTGGAAGAGGTTGAGTTTCCATCGTAAAAACTCAGATGATCATGGATGTTTTCCACTTCAAAGTCGTTTAAACTTATATTGATGTAGTGACTGAAAAAATGCATGGTATCAGAATACGTATAAGGGAATTTACTTCTCGGGTGCTGTTAGAAGTAATGAACAATTTCCGTAAAAATCATAATTCATTGGGTATCTTGGCGAGATGAAAACTTGAGGACCTGTACTCAAAGGAGCAATGCTTGCTAATGGACAGTCAGTACCTGAAAGCTAAAACTTCCACACCACGAATTCTAGTGACTAACCAAGAACTGTTTTCCAAGAAACACGAATCACAGACTTAGGGCCAAGAGAAGATCTACGAAAGAATATATGCGTATTACTACTTCCATCAGTAATAAACAGTTTCCTCGGTTGCCGCAGTTGGTATCCTTTGTATCTGCAAATAAGCTCATTGATGTGACAAATCGTATTACAAACACAAACTTCTCCATCAAGACGTTGTTCCAGATATGAAATTCATCTTCCAGA
Source organism: Caenorhabditis latens (assembly GCA_002259235.3). Classification (NCBI taxonomy): domain Eukaryota; kingdom Metazoa; phylum Nematoda; class Chromadorea; order Rhabditida; family Rhabditidae; genus Caenorhabditis; species Caenorhabditis latens. The sequence goes on along the minus strand of CM056097.1, from coordinate 11,350,065 downwards.
TGTCCGTTCTCAAGACTTATAGTTATTTCTCGTCTATTATTTGCTGAATTCTGTGCAATTGCCCAATCACAATACATCTTTTCGCAATGAGACGGAATAGTGACAATTCTCGACGAATCCGAATTATAGTGTTTCTCATTGAATAACGAGCAATCACAATCTGTGCGCATTTTCCATTTCTCATTTACGTCAAATTCAACTAACCATTCTCGATTTCCACACTCTCTATTGTCAATTTGAAATGACCATCTTGCCCAATGTGAAGTTGTTCCGGAGTAGTATACACTAGTTTCATAGCATTTTGCTCAATAAGCAAGCTAGTAGAAATGATTTCAAACATATTACTGTTCATTCTGAAATAAATGACAAAGTTTTCACCAATTACTGGTTTGTTACCCAATATCCAAAGATCCACTTGCCAGACGTAGATTAACACCTACTCTTGATTGCGCATCAATAGTGATTAGCGCTCGGTGAAGAACTGCATTTGATGTATTTGACTTTGAAAAGGATACATGATGTTCGCATTGTGCGGACGGACATTGAAAATTTGGAAATCCCGGGGACTGTAATTCGATTTTCCCATGTAGCGGCAGTTCTATATTTTTGCTGTTACAGGAACAAGCTGAAATTGAAAGATGAAATAAATCAAGGTAAGGAAAATGCAGACATTTGTCGGTAGCCACTGCAAAAATACTCTGAACGATGTCATTTTTGTAGTTCCAGCTATTATGATAATAACCGCTATAATTCAATTCAAAGTTCACCGATGTCCAATTATTCACAGTAATGATTGTGCCACTATAATTTTATTTAAATTTGTATAATGTTAAGAGAACATACGTTTTCCTTTGTGTTTCAGCGTCATCATACGTAATACTCAGTGGTTTCCCTGGCGACAACAAATACAACGTTTGGTTTGTATTTGGGTTCGATGGTAACAAGGTGTACAAACAATCTGAAAATATTATCTCTTTTCTACAAGAAATCTAAACCCAAACTTACTGAATGATGTCCTAACAGAACTATGCTTTTGAATATGTTTTACCTCTTCCCCTACAAAATTGAGGACGGAACCGCATTCATGATTGTCTGAAACAATTTAAGAAGTATGTTTCAAAAATATTCAAAACTACCCAAAGTGTCATGATTGAAACGGTATTCTGGAGTTCCGCTTGTAGTGCAGTCTTCAGGTGTCCACTCCAAAAGAAAACCTTCGTTGAGTCCAGAAAGATATGCCCTATCTGATGTTTCCTCAGATAATCTTAAAAATAATTTGTTTTTCTATTCAGCACATAACTTACTTTTTCAACAGCACTGTCTGGTTTCTGGCAGCAGATATAATATAGATATTGAGCCTCTCGTTGTGTTTGTAAAGATTGAGGTAAATTGGTTTGACAGGGTTTGCGTCGATCTTTATTAGAAAAGTTTGAGATATGAGAAATTCAAAGCTAAACTAATTACCTTTACGCGACATCCATTAGTATGACATTCAAACTTTCCGGATCCTAAGGAATCGTTCTCTGTGTAAAATTTGTCACATCCAGTGCTACCGTTCACGTGCAACCACTGAATAAAGCTCAGAAGCAGCCAGAAGTCTGAAAATTGTACCGTGAAGAGCCAAATAGATATCAGAACTTACCATGCCGCATCGTGACCAGAAAAAATGAAAAAATGTGCTTCCAAGACTCTGTAGATTTAAGAATGAGCAAGAAAATCCTAACAAACGCCATATGGCTGCCACAGTGGTGCACTTGGCACATGTTCGTTGAAAGAAATTGCTTCAAATCTATAATTTTGAGAAATGGAGGTTGATTTATTGAATTCTGTGTGATAAACTGACAAATAAAGAAAAGAAATTAGAAGAATCGACATGAAAAAGTAACCGTACAGGAAAGACATGGAAAGGAAAATCACGAAACCCTGAATAATATCAACTTGATTATAGTTCGGTTATTGTTCATCGTATCAGCATTTCAATATCGTTTGATCTACTAAAAATAATAGGATTACGTTATTCAAACTTGTAAAACTCACCTATTTTTTTTAAAGAAACTGCGCCATTCGAAAGTAAAAGGAATGGATCTGTTGTATCCCTTGAGTACTTTCCGGCCAATAAAAAATACTGCTAATCCAATTAATACAGTGGTAACACCGTAGAAAGCGAGTTTCCAGAAAAAGAGGCAAATTTTAACGACGTCATCAACAACTTCATTTGCCAACCCCATCCCAACTGATTCGACAAACGAAGAGGGTGGTACAGGTTTTTCGGTTGTGCTGAGAGGAAGAGAAGAGTCTGAAAAATGAAATTTACTGTATTTCTGGTTTTTCCAATTGGATGGTTTAAAGAAAAAGCAATGACACTTACTAGTCGTCGTTTCTTCAAAGTCTTCAATTTCTTCAAAGTTTATAATTTCTTCTGTTGCGTTTGGTGAGCGAACTGAAATTTTTGTATGTTTTCTTCAAAATTAAGTTTAATTAACCTGCGTAAGCAATATAATGGTATCCTCGTTTTTGCGACCTTCCATAAGAATCGAATTCCACAAACACGTTATTTCCAGCAGACGAGAATTCTCGATTATACTCCGAGCCCGTAAATCTTAAAAAAAACATTTAAGTTTGTTTAAAAATAGTAAGTCTCACTTTGCAAGCTTAGGAGCTTGGAAAGACGTTCCGTCCCAGAATGCCAAAAAATGGGACCCTTCCAGTTCTAATTCATTAATGAACACAGTGATGTAATAACTGCAAAAATGAAAGTTTTCAAAAAGTATGTCGCTCACATCCAACTTTTTTGGAGCTGTCAGAAGAATTGTACAACTTCCCCAGTGTGCATATCCCATTGGATAGTTTGGAGAAATGAAAGCTTTTGGATTTGTCGTGACAGAAATTTTTCTGAATGCCTCGCAGTCAACATCTGAAACTGTCACAAATGAAACACATTGCAACTAACGACTCATCACCATGCAAAGTCTTCCAGGACACATTGACAATTGAAGTGGGACCACTGGAGTTCCTTCTGAAGAAGATGTGGGTGTCGGAAGTCGAATCATTAAGGTAGACTTTTCTTGGCTGATCCAAGTAGTCTGACGGGTATCTACAAATTGAGGATATCAGAAATATAGAAAGAAAAATAACTAACTTTTCCATGATTTTTGAGTTCCAGATGAACATTTGGTCCTCGTCGTGAGCATTATCAATTTTGATGGTGATCTCTCTCGGTCTTTTTTTGGCGGATGCACTAATAATCCAATCACAGAACATCACATCACAGTCTGACGGAATACTGATTTTCTGGGACCAATCCTCCACAAATTTTTTTTGACCGAAGAGGGAGCAGTCGCAGGCTGAAATTGGTCATGTTTTTTTGTTCTTTAAAGTTTATTAACACCTTTACGAATTTTTACATTCATTACTTGCACTGCGAACTGCCCCTCTGTTCCAGCACGAAAGTCCTGGGTAGTCGTGTAAGTGACTTTCACGTCTTGATATTCAAGTAAAAAATTTGTCGACAATCTCGAGAAAGTTTTCTCATTGAACCTGAAAATGTTTTAACTAGACGATATAAAAATGATGAATGTCCTACAGAATTTCCTGCGTTCCCGACGACAAACGAAGTTCCGATGTATTCCAAGCAGCAGCATCGACTCTCACCAAGACGCGTTGTTCGAATTCCTCAGTTTCGTTGCGTTCCGAAAGTGAAATCAGAGTTTCGCATTTGGCAGATGGGCAGAGAAAGTCAGGAAAGCCAGGGGTATGTAGTTCAACCATTTCTTCAGGAAACAGAGTGATGTGGCTGATGTCACATGAGCACGCTAAAAGTTAGATTATGTAATAATACCACGAATACAAAAAAAAAACTCACTGCTTGTTGTGGAAATCGCAACTATCTCCTCGAGAGTTTTCGAACCACTCTTAGCAGACGACTCTACCTCAAAGCTATTAAGGAGGTCCACTGACGTCCAATTTCTAACGACAATGAGTTCCCCTCTGAAGTGAAAACACGGATTATAGGATTTGTGATGGTTGGTGCAAACTAGTGTGGAAAAATATTTTCTTCCACAGAATTTATCAAAACATTTAACCGCATTGGCAATTTGCTCACGCAGAACACAATTTTGTAAGTTCTGGACATTTTCCATATTGCTTTAGAAAACTTTGTAAACTTTTTCATCTCATTAAAGATATATTGCTTATGTCAGAATTTTTTGTTCTGGAGAAAAGTTTTTCAAATCTCCACTGATTCTCTAATGTCCTCACATTCATTTTAAGAGAAAATGAGAATATATTCCTTCAAAATATTGAGCAAAACTGCAAAACTAGACATAATTCCTAATCTAATTATATTCATACGTCATCTTCAGTTAAATTTTTGTCAACAAAAACCTAAATACCTTTGAATGTTTTTCTCGTCATCGTCGATTGTCACTTCAATCGTTTTCTTCGGCGTAGAAGTCATAAACAATGTTTCCATTCCAATATTTTCAGCGTTTAATGGGATGAGATGATATGAGCAGTCTGAACTTGAAGATAAAATAAGAACACTCAAAAACAAACAACTCACTGCCACTTCTGCTTACTTCCCGAATCTGCTGAATAATTTTTTGCTCAAAACCAACCCGTTTCAAGATGGGTCCACATGTTCGGTGTCCTAAATATATGTATATAATGTTTGGCTTTTCAAGATTAAACAGTGTTTTACCTAAACTGGTATATTGGTATTCGAATACTGGAGCTTCAATCAGATTACAATTAGTATAATTTAAGAGAAGCCCTTCGTTTTGATTAACCAGATATTGTCGATTACGAAGCTTCGAAAATCTAAAATATTACGGTATTTCTATACTCAAAATTTCTCTCAAGATCACCTTTTTAAATAAATGGTTTCATTGGTGGTCTTTCTTATCACAGAAACTTCCATGTTGTTGTATTTCTCTTGAAAGGTCAATTTGAGGACTGCGTCGGAACGAGGCACAAGCTGCGAAAAAAACTTCTTGACAGAGACACGAAAGGTTCACTCACTTTGACCAGGCATCCGCCTGGTTGACACTTCATCTGAGCGTCTCCCCAGGCAATATTTCCCTTGATTGTAAAAGTACAACCCACATAATTATAACCGGCAACTGACGAAAATTGTAACCAAAAAACACATATTAACAATCCTAAAAATTAAGTTGATTTTCATCTATGTTCTTTTATCTCACCGTAATGCATGATGGAAAAAAATGGAAAGCCGAATGCCTCTCGCCAAGTATCGCGTCAAGTTTTTGCGAGTGGGGGTGTCGCTACAAACGACACATGGCAGCCACAGGGCAGTCCCTGTTCAGAGGGGCAGGTGGCCTCATTTTGCTCTTCGTTCTCTCTATTGAGTAGACGCAGGACATTAATCAACCGGCCGTACATCTGCTGGAGAAGGTCAGCAGAGAGAACAACTCTCTCTCTTTCTTGTCGACAGTTACTTCGGAAGAGTGCGAAAAAACACTGTTGTACAACACTAGACACACAGTGTGTCTTCGCGATGTTCATGTGTCTCATTTCGGTCACTTTGCAAAATCACATCATTCTTTTTCTCCCAGTTGTAAAATGTTTTGCAAAAGATTGATCTTTGAAGAATACATGGTTTATTGAAATCAAATAAATGCGCAGTAAATCTTAGCATGAAAGTTATGAAAAGTGAAGAAAGATGTATAATTTTTAACAAGAAGTCGACACAATACATGATTAATTGTAGAGAAGTTGCTTGTTTAGGCAGTGCTCTGACGTTGGATGTGTGTTGCACGTTCCTGCAAAAATGTTTGGATAAAAGGTCATACATATTATGATTTGTTTGAAATGAATACCTCTCCTTCCTTGTTGAAGAGGATGGTTTGGACGTTGTTCCCGCTTCCGAAGGAATCTTCACCGTCATAGACCAATTGATCAGGGGGTGAGGCGACACCCTGGTTACGTGCAAAGATCTTGAGGGTCTTTCCGGCGCGGAGGACAAAGTCTTTTGGAATGGTGTAGACAATCTCGCGTTTTCCGTCGATACGTCTCTTCAGCTTCCACTCTCCGATAGCCTAAAAAACTTCGTTAAAACCGGATTGAACTGATCGCCGTCTAACCTCGTCCTTGGCACGATGGGTATTCTGGAGGACGATGTACTTTCCGTCTGGCGATGCCTCGTGGATAGAAACATTACCCTTGGCAGATCGTTGGAAGGATTGGCGGGAAGCGGTTTCGCCCTTAACGACTCTCATCGTTTCTGAAATGTTTGACCTATTTGAAATGGAATTTAGTATTTATAGTTACCAGTATCGGTTTCTTGGGAGATGGCGTGGGTCTTGACGACTTGTTCGACAAGTTGCTTGAGTCCGGCACGGTTTTCTTCTCCCTCGAGCATCTTTCGGTAGATGGCGATTTCGGCATCGAGAGTTTGCTTGGTATCGAGGAGCATTTGGAGTTCGACCATGAGGGCTTGGCATTCTTCGCGCATCTTGCGGATTTGGGAATCTCTGTCGTTGAGGGCAGCTTCGTAGGATCTTTGGTCGTCTTCCAATTGGTAGTTGAGCTCTTGGATTTGTTTTTCGAGAAGGGAGTTGCGGCTTTCAAGGTCAGCGAGTTTTCCACGCAAGTCGGCAAGCTGGGTACGGAGTCTCTTGACCTCTTCCTTGGCGTATCCTTGTTCCATGCTCTGTCTGGCAGATTGGGTTTGGATCTCTTGGACCTTGAGACGGTACCAGGATTCCATGTCATTACGGTGGACGTTGTTGACCTGGTCGTATTCCTCGCGGATGTCGCGAATAGCAGAAGCCAACTCGTTCTTGAAGAACTCACGGTTCTCTGGAGTGGTATCACGAGAAGCCAACGTTTGGAGATCCTTGATCTCATTGTCGTGGACACGACGAGAGAAGTCAATCTCCTCGAGAAGAGTTTGAACTTGGTTCTGGTAGTCAATACGGTTGAGAGTCTCTTGGTCCAAATCAGTACGGGCTCTTTGAAGCTCAGAAAGCATGCGTTGGTTCTCTTGCTTGATGCGTTTGACTTCATCCTCGAGTTGAGCGATGCGACGCTTGAGAAGGTTGATCTCAGCTTCAATGTTTGAGAGCTGGACAAGAAGTCCGTCGATCTTAGCACGGTCTTGTTCACGACCCTTGGTGGCCTCCTCGTACCTAAAAGTGGGTGATTATGGATTTGTTTGCTTATCTGATTTTGATTGTTTTTTTTATTTCATCGTATGGTGTAAATCACTGAGACGTGGAAATGAATTAGTTCTAATATTTACATGAAAGTGAATAGGAAAAGAAAGATAGCTGCTCAGTATTAGTGTTTCAAAATGTAGATCGAATTGTTGAAACAAAAAATGGAATTGCTCACTTTCTACGGATTTCAGCAAGATCGTCTTGCATTTTCTTGATTTGGCTCTCCATGTCCTTACGTTGCTTGTTGGTGTCATCAATCAATTTTTGAGCGTCCTAAAAAAAGCCCAAAAATTTCAACCCTTCCAAACACTTTTTCATACCGCAAGTTCCCCCTCGTACATGTTGCGAATGTTGTGGGTGTCCTTTCCCCATTTGGAACGAAGTGCATCTAGATCGGCGGCCAACTTTCTATTCTGGGCTTCAAGGAAGCGGACCTAGAAAAAATGACTGTTGGGTGTGGTTGTTCTGATTCAGACACACCTTTTCGATGTAACTAGCAAGTCGATCGTTCAAATCACTCATCTCTTTCTTCTCACGTTCACGAGAGTCACGGATGGTTGAGGCGGCATTGGATCCGAATGGTGACAAACCAGATCCAGCACCGGAGCGCATCTCGGTCACGATCTTGAGCATACGGTCTTGCGCTGAAATTATCTGTTCATACTGGGGAAGTGAATAGAAAGAACTCACAAACGACGTTTCCAGTGGTACGTCCTCCAAGCGGTGCCCTAGCTGAGGGAGTAGTAGAGGAGAAAGACATCGCTGGAAATACAAGAAAGTTGTAAAATTGGAAGAAGTGAAAAGTGGTCGACTGCACTCGGCAGCTTCAAAATTTAAAAATGAGTTGTGAGTTGTGTGTGGCAACGACTCTTTTGCCCGAATGTGTGACCAAGGAATTAGTCGGAGGCCTGACGGTAGAGACAAAAGCGGAGAGTCCCCTTTTCCTAACAGTGCGCAAACTAGGTGGGCGTCGAATTTCTTCTGCTGCTCCTCACTTTTTATTTAACATTTTTACTCCTCCTTGCTACCTACGCAGATTCTCCCGCCCTAATGATCATAGCATGTATACAAAAGGGATTAACAGAAAAATGAAATTTTCGAGTGCTTATGGTTGAACTTGGTTATGTGAGGAGAGAGGGCTTACTTTTTCGTTCGATAATTTCGTAATTTACTGTTCGCGTTGAGCTCTGTTCGCTCCGAACACTGGAAGTACTAGAGCGTCTTGAAGATGGCAGAGAGACAATATACCCTTCAGACATTTTAGATGGAAAAAATGTCATATACTTCAGGCGATCTTATTTATACCGAATATACCAATATAGAGAGTCAGAACAAAAGCCAAAACTTAATTGAAATTCTTAGTCAAGGCGCTGACAAAAGTTTTCTAGAAAAGTATGAGTAACCAGAGGAAAAGAGGAAAAGGAAGAAGAAATAAGCAAATATTGTTATTGTCATTTTTTCTACGAATAGGCAAAATGACATGAAATCAAAATTGTTTGCATATATGGTTTATTTAGATACAGATTCTTTTTGAAGAGATGGGGTTTTGCGTCGTCTAACGTCCTTACGTCAACCATCAAGAATCAACTTCAAAAGGGCGCGAAATGAAAGGTGTGAAAAGAAGAAGGACGGAACGGCTTCTTGATATCGGTTGAGAATGCGGGAAAGAATGGGGTGTGCGAGATGGGCGCGTCCTCCAAAAATCATCTCATCCTCAACTCAGTCAACCCTTACGTCGTAACGATTCCGACCGATTCCTTCGTAGCGTGTCCGCCTATTGGACATGCGTTTTTGCATAAATTCATACGTTTTTGGACTAAAGTGCGAAATGACATTTGAGATTTCGAGGTGATGATTCATTTCCAATTGCTACCTACGCATTGAGGAAGGTCTAAAAAAAACTAGACAACGTCTCGGAAGGTATGTGTGTACAAACAATCTTCGTTGCCTAACTTTTCTTTTGACAAATTATTGAGGTAAAAATGAAAGTAGAATAGAAATTAACCTTGAACATACATTGTCTTCTATTCTGAATGTAGAGTGGCGGCTACTCATAAATGGTGCAAATTGGATAGGAATTAGGTGTTGGTCGACTGTTTTTCAACAACTTTGTTATGCTTAGCCGGCCTTTTTGTGGTTTTCGCAACTGGTTCTCTACCGTTTCGAGCGCGATTAAATCTTCTAACTCACTATTACTCTACTTCTGTCACTTTCAAGATTCAGAGATCTAGCGACATGTAGTTCACTATTTATTAGTTTCTGAGTATTATTTTGTAATTTCCATTCCTAATTGCCAAATGTTAAATTATCAAAATCTGCTTCTAGTATATTGATTTGTTTTTCTGAACTCACCTGGACGCGTGGTTGTAAACATTTTTGACTAAGGCTATAGATAATATGAGAACAAAAAAAATAACGGAAGTGTATAAGACTAAGGAGATAAATTGAATGTCTCAATGACAAAACGGAGGAGATATCAATAAAAAATGCGACAAGCCACATGAAGAGGCTCTTATTTACCAATGTGCTTGTTAATCTAGCATCCCGGTCTTATCTCTGTTTCATTACGTTTTTTAATGATCTTTTTCAGGAAATCATTTCAGAGTTCAATTTACTCATTGATCAGCTAAACATTTCCATGTTAATCGGATTCGATATTTGTGAACTAGACAAAAGCAAATATTTCAATTTTGCGACTCACTCAGACACAAAACTCACTTCTTGGAAAGTCATAGGAATAATTAAGATAGTTAAACTGAGTGAACTCACTTTCTCTGGTTATTTCCATCATTTTGAAAGTTTCGATTGGTTAGGTACCGCTTCTCTTTGAGAGAAGTATCCGTTTGAACGAGTTTCTGGAAAAAAGAGGTTAGATAAACAGTTATTGGCTCTAGCCGTTTGCGTTTCAGCACGGCGGCACACATAAAAAAGAGATCTCTAAGCTCAAACATTTGGCTCAGTAAGATTTGAACGCTTTTTGAAAAGTACATAGTAAAAAAGAAAGGGGAACGAAGTGATGTGTACAGTAAACAAAAATAAAATGGCAGCCTCGACGATGAGGCAGTAGCAAATGCATAGAAAATCGGCGGCCCCCGTGAAGGGTGAAACTTCATAATTACTGAGGATCATCTACTGTCAACCGGTCTAAACTGAGCGAGAGATCGTATGAAAACCGGACAGCGTCAGACAGCTGCACTGTAAAAAAAGTCGACGCACATTTCGTCAGTTTGAGTTGTTTTTCGAACTCATATTCCCAACAATTTGTGATGATGTTACTGTCGAAACCAATAACGATTACACAAAGATGATTGGTACACAATTCATGAGATTTCACTATTTTAACCGGAGAAAAAAATCTAGCATATAACGTCAATGATTTGCTCTAACTTTGTTTTTGATCTATCAACAACAAAGTTTCAGAGACCATAAAAACTATACAAGTTGTTTATGCCTTCTATCTGCGTGTTTGCTCAGGTTAGGTAAAAATAGAAAAAAGAAAGTTTGACACCTCTGGCACACATGAAAGCAGACTGAAAACTTATTTTCCCCAAATATGGAAAAGAAACTCTTAGAGCGGAAAAAAGGTGTAAGGCGGTGCGCAAAATCAGCCAAGTCGATTCTGAAGTGGGTTCCCAACCCCGAAATTTGTTCTATTTATATAAGGTACTGTATGATTCATGTCTTTCCTCCCGCACAATCGTTTTTTGGCGAGTTTCTCAAAAAGCGATAGAGGTAGGGAAAATAACGAACCCCCCTTCATGAGTCACTGTAAGAGTTTAGAAATTTCAAGGAAAAAAGTAACAAAAAGAAGTAAAACAGAATTTGTGGGTGAAAAATTTGGTTCCCGGAAACAGTAACACCTTGTATACACTCATCGCTGAAAAAGAAGGAGAAGAAAAAGAATATGTCAACAGAAGTTTTGGAGAGGGGAATAAAAAAACTCGCATATGTACGTACACGTAGAAATTCATTGAAACTGGATGCGACCTCTCTGCTGAATACAATACGAAAAAGCGAGCACAAACATTCAATTACGCGTAACCGTATTTGAGTTGGCGGCCAATACGTAGTTTGTGGAATAAAAAAGCAGATGGCTTGGTATTTTCCTGTGAATTGGAAACGAAAATTGGAATAGAATTGAACACGAGAAGTGGTGATTGGTTTTGGGAATTGAAAGTGGCTAATTTTGAAGATGACCGTCGTTTGATGAGAACCGGTGATTGACGAAAAATTGGTTGCAGTTTCGTGCCGAAAGTTCCAGAAAGAAAAAGGAAAAGACGTTTTGGGCGTTGTGGGGAATCTTAAAACCTTTCGTAAAAGTCGTTTTCTGTGGGAAAAAGGATCCATTAACAATGAGAATTTGGTTTTTGGCATCAAGTCACTAGTCGAAGTTCTGAAATTATCAAAGCACAATTGAATAATGTTTCGATTTTCAGATTAAGATCTAAAAGCTCTTCAGGTTTTGATTATTAATAATGACATCTGGATACTCGTTTGTTTCGTATCTCCCTTGTGTACTACAGACACTGAACAACATGCACAGCAAGCCAGTTTGTGATGAATGATCCGTTTGGCAAAACCCTGACTCTCAAATTTGAAATGCATTAGAAACCATGTATAATATTTCTTTTTTCGTGTAGACTCCCCCGCACATCACACAACGATGAGCTTCACCCACGACCAGCTGGCTGAAAATATTTACTGGATTCGAGAAGAGGATACTCGAGAATCTCATTCATTAATGTACCTGATATTGGGTTCTGAAGAAAAAGGTAAGTAATTCATTTTTCTATTAGAATAATCTTTTTGATTCCAGCTTTACTAATTGATACTGGTTGTGGATGCGGTAACATTTACCATTACCTCCGTTCATTGTCATTCATGCAGAATGTGAAACTTATTGTTGTCAACACTCATAATCATCCGGAACAGGTTGGTATTCCCCCTTTAGATTCGGTTTTCCCAACCTTTTTCTTCTTTCTTGACCCATTTCATTCAGACAGGAGGAAATTGCCGGTTCTCTACGACCGGGAGTAATGGATTGGCACATTTGGTGGAAGATTTGTGTGCAGGACGCAAGAACAAATACTATACCCGTTTGATGGATAGTAGCTGGCACTGGGAGATTCAAACCTATAAAGTGACCCGGTGGTTGAATGATGGGGACAAAATATTACTGGGCGATGAATCAGATTTGAAGAATATAGTCCAAGTGAGTTAGCATGAATGAACAATAGTAACTAAAAAAAAACCACGCTTTCATTTTTGTATGTTTTTCAAACTTTAAGTTTGTTGTACTTTTTCAATATTTGTTTCTTGAAGAGAATGAACTCTTCAGGTTATGTGGACTCCGGGACACACTCCAGACAGCATCGTTCTGTGGTATCCTTACGCTAATCGTCTTTTTGTCGGTGACCTCTTCTACCGTTTTGACGACATATTGTTCACGTAAGTGTCCTAATTATGGTTTTCAATTCTTAGCAGGTCACTTTTTCAGTTACCAGTACACCGACATCCGTCAATATGAGAATTCCGTTCGAAACATTCTGAAGTTTGTTCAAAGTCAAAAGGTCAATGTAAGGAAAACCAGTTCTTTTCTTTCACACTTTGATGATTTTATAGGTCAAATACTCATCGGCAAAAAACGACACTGATAATAAATGTCTACCAACTTTCAAGTTGTACCACAGATTTTTACTTGCTGTTATTGCTGGAACACATGTTGGAACACACTTGAGGTAATTTATTTATTTTGAAAAATTCATAAAACATTCATATTGTCATTTCAGAATTGATGATGCGGAAGGAGTTAGATACGAAACAAGGGATAAAAGTATGAAAATTGTGATTGGAAGAAAAATTGTGCAGAAGTTAAACGAAGCAAGAGAAAAAGCTACTCAAGTTCAATGAATATATTCATAGTGAAAATAGATATATGTTTTTGTTTTGACATGAAACAAACTTATTTTTTGTCTTCTTTTGTTTTTCATATTCTTCTTTGTCATTCATAGATTATTCCAAAATGGCGACGTCCTCCTTTCTGTCTCATAGTATTTCTTGTGTAGAACAATGCCTTCCTCGTCACATACTTCCGAATTGTTCATATGATCAAACTGACGATACATCATGCATAATAGTTCGACAGTAGCAAATACAGTACAGAACTCGGTGAACATAATAAGCAGAAAAGAAGAGGAGAAGCAGTGGATAAAGAACTGAGAATGTCCGATGCATTCATAGCCTGACCTTGATTTGGAAATGTTCAATCCGGTCTGAGCGCTAGCAAATTCCACATCGTTTCCTATCCGATTTCTGTGTCTATGAGAGGAAGCGACAAAGACCAGCTGATATCTGAGAAAAGATAGATAAAGATGAAGATGGAAAAGCTGCGGCAGCGGTGAAAGACATCTATAGTCCTTCACAGATGCGGCTAAATCTTCTAAGCTTTCCTTTCGCATCATGCTACTTGTTTGAACTAGGCGTTAGTCGAAAACGAATAGGAATAATGTTTTGTTAGACTTCATATAAATTTCAGAACAAATTTTTATTTCATTCGAAAGTTTCATCACATAAAAACATCAGTGGAATAGTTTAAACCGGAGTTTCGGGTCATTTTAACAATTGCTGGGATGGGGTTGTGACATGATTAGGTTTTTTGTTGGCTTTAAAGAATTAGAAATATCAAGTTTGTTTTTTGAAAGAATGTAAATGCCTTTTTTTGAAAGTTTGTTTTGTTTGATGAGTGGATGAAATTGCACAGCACAAGGGTATTGCAAATGTGAGAGAAAAATTGAAATGTGGTTTGAATCGGATTGAAATGAAAGAAGAAACCAGTGGCAAAGAAGGTGTGAATGAAGTTGAATGGCTCGAATAAATGCATCGGGATATGAAAGAAAAACGCGACTAGAAACACTAATTGAAGTTATCCGTAGTGTTTGAAAAAGAGAAATTGATAAAAAGATGCACAAAACAAAATAAAGAGTGAATATACAATTTAGAACTTGACTCCGACAAGATTCAGAAGTACCATAATCATGGAGAATCCAGCCCAAGACGAGATGAGAACAATCCAGATTGGGCTTTGGAACGGACTGTTGTTCTTGCGAGGAACCGGAAAGTTGAGCACCGATCTCGCGTGTTTGCGGGCAGCTGTGACAAGGAGACATGGAATGGCAAATTGCACAGCGACACCTGAAATTGAGATGTATTTTTCTGAATGCTGATTGTGTTAGTTCGGTTTCTCACCTGGAAAACTTCCAGTGATGGAGGCAAGAAGCAGCATATCGTCTGTCAACAGACTCAAGAAAGTTGGGAGAGCCAATACCAATGTCGGGACAAGCACATCGAACACAGTTCTCTGAAAAACATCCGTAGATTATTCATCATCTAAATTCGATCCACCAACCTCGCTTCTCGCGTTTCTCGTGTCTCTCTCATCGTCGGTATCATTGTCCTCGACTTGGTTGTCCTCTTCCAGCAGCGACTCGTTCTCTTGTCTATAATCAGAACTGATAACGTAAAATGTTGCAATTTGCTTCACTTACCCTGTCTTCGGACACAAAATGTCTTTGACCACTTTGAAATTATTGATCAAAGTGAGTGCAATGATAGGGTAACTTGAAGTGAGAGTGATGATTGGAAACAGAGCCAAGAAGTAATCGATGATGGAGTAGACAAATGAGGTGTTGTCATCGTGAAGGAAGTTGAGTGTGTAGATGTCTTGCACATGCTCAAAAGCGAATGCTCCGGTAAGGGAAAGAGTAAAGTAGAAGACCCCGACAATTCCATAAACAACAGCAATCTTTCCAAAAACATTTTCTTTCGTTCTGAAAAACACAAATATTATTGAAATTTACCAAAAGCTTACCTCATTGGAGTGATGAGAGATGGAATACTGTGATGACACATGAAAGCGTAGACTGCGCAACCGAAGAGTGATCCGAATCCATGGAAGTTGTATGCTGGTGGGTGAGCGGCAGCTCCCTGGCTGGACAGTTGCATCGTTGCCAATGAGATCATCAAGATGAACGCTGGAAAAATTCATGTTTTCAAAGATTTTGAATCGTGTTTTTTTTTATCTCACCAGCCCATCTTGAAAGCGTAGTCATAATCTGAATGTGACGAGTCTTTGTGATTCCAGCAATAACCATTGGGAGGCAAACGACAACCACAAAAATGATCACAAAAAAGCGATAGACGGTCATTCTTGTAAGAATCTCTGGCCACGACTCATGACATGGATCCGATGATTTGACGATCGATGCGTTGATAGTTGAGCTGAAAACCGAATGATGTTTCTAAACAATTTTCGCATTTCCCTCTTACCAGACAATGTTCATGGCAGATTTCGGAACTGTAGTCGAATAAATCGCGAGATCACCAAACAAGTAGATAATGATCGCGAAATACGAAAACACCAACGAGACCTTCGACAAAAACATGGATGCCATTTCACTCTAAACAAGAAATTTTCCGCGTTTTTATGATTCATAAAACACTAACCACTTCAACTTTCTTAGCAATTTCGAAAGTAGACGGTCCATCAGCGACAACAACATCGTCATATTCAACACGTCGTTTTTTGGAGAGAACTGCGTTGGCGACGGATAGAGCTTCGATGACAAATGTTGCGGCGACATAGCTGAAAATAGATAGGATTAGTGAATTCATTTAAGCAGATACCCAATTTCAGTCTCTTTCTATTTCACAATTTTTCAGATGTAAATTCGGAAAAACACGTACAGAACGTGTCCATTAAAAGATGAGTTCACTGTAACTTTGATGAGAATGATTTTTGCTTAACTAATAGAATACATACCTCATGAACGCTGAAAATGTAAGAAGAGTAATACTGAGGAGCCATCCAGCCGACTGAAATGCTTTTGGGAGGGCCAATGCACCAGTTCCGACAATTAAATTGAAAACGTAGAGAAGACCGACCTGCAAACATATTTGTTATGAGTCATCGCTTCTCCCAATTCCAGAGAAATCAATAAAATCACAAAAATCTCACCGTTTGACTGTATGTGCCACTGGCACCGCTGGAATCAGTGTTACTCTGCATTTTGATGTAAGAATGGAGTAGTTGTCGGTTGTCCTTATCGTCCTTATCACTACATGCAACGACCTGAAACTAATTTTGAATTATTTGTTTAGTAGAACACTAAAGATTAATAAATTGGTTGGAAGAGTGTGATCTGATAGTTTGTAATTGAAATACATGATCTTTGAAAAAACAACCTTGAGAAGCATTAGAAACCCGAACTTGCTTAGTATGGAAAAGAAAAAGAGATGTCGCAATGCGAAGAAGAGAAGTAGGAGAAGGGCAATGGAAAAAAAAAACACGCGAGGGAAAGATGAATGAGGTCTGTTTACAACACTGGAAGGGGGCCACGTCGTTTTCGCGGGCATGCCATCTTCTCCTCCCGCGAGTGGGCAATAATGCAAGTGCGCTCCGCCGAATCCTCGCTACTCATTCGGCTGGAAACAGAATTCCGTTGTTTGGAATGACGCTTTGAAAAAGAAAATAGTGTGGTAAAGGAGAGAAGTTGAATAATTTTGACTTTTTGCGCATAAAAGGAAACATTTTATGACGAAAGAGACAGAAATGGTTAGTGTGGAAGAGAGGAGAGAAGAGATGTTATAAAAAAGAATTAGGGGAAACGTTGGGATATTCATTGGAAAAATGGAAGACAGCAACATTTTAATGGGAACATAAGCAAAGGTCAAACTTTCAACATTTTTGCTCAGCAATTTCCCCAATTATATGTTGTCTTATAACCACAAAACTGTACAAAGAAAACGTTTCCTCGTCGCACATGAGAATAATGGAAACAATTCGACAAATGGGAAAATAGGAGAAGTAGAAAACATGATAGAAAAAAGGAAATTGTACACCAAACAAAAACTAACACAACTAAATGTGATGAACATCGTAATTTTCATTTGATTAAAGACATACCCTGATGTCTCCTCTATTTCTCTCTATCTCTACTGATCTCTCTTTGGATTCGGACAATGCTGTTCAAAAACCAAACGACAAAGCGTTACTAAAGCTGGTTGTATGACACGAAGGGTCGCCACCACGAGGACTTTGAAGATTGGAAAAATGAAAAAAGTGTGTTTGTATAGTTGAAAGAGACTTATTGATTCAAAGGTCAATAAACACTTCTATTTGAAATTATCGCCACTGAGTGTTTGGAAGAAGCAGGAAGGACGGAGTTGAGTGAAAGGCGAGAAAATGGGCGGCAAAGGCGTTGAGAGTGAAGGTTATGAATAACAAAATATATCGCCCTGAATATTAGCCAAGGCAATCATGCGATAATAGATTTTGTCCGGAAGCTGAGCTAAATGCGGCAAGAGATTCTTTTTTTTATGATCAACAGCTGCATTAAATCGATGCTTCAATGAGAACGCGGGTCACGTGATGACTTTGAAAATGACTAGTGGAAATCGCTTGCTGGTCGACACACTAAGAAACAATGTATTGTTGTTCAGTTGAAACAAGTATTCTACCTAGAATATTCGTAAGCATGAAATTCAGTATAGCAGAATGTATGAATTGAGCTAAATATAGCTGCGCGGGCATCTGAAAAGAATAGCACTAAACCTTTCCTTTGAATATTCAGATGTCAAAAAAAACCCAATTTGTTCATTAGAGAAAATAAAGAGGAAATTCACTAAGAGAAAAACGACAGACGTAACAAAATAACTGGAGTTAAGGATTTCATAAATTGACTTGGCGAGATGTGACAAAAAAGATTGGGTGATTTTCATACCTCCAGTAAAAAACAGATGGAGTCTATTCATGGTAACATCAATTAAAACAAAAACGATTGTCGTCTTCGGCATATGCCAGAAAATTTTCTTGAAACAAAACAGTGAAAATATAAATTCATAAGAAACAGGATCCACAATTTTAAAAGAAAATTTTATGAAATATGATCTTCTTTTCAAAAATCATAAAGAATAGAGGTCAGAATGAGCTCATTGTGCACATCAAACGCACATGCTTATTACTAATTCACGGCCGTTCGCATGACACAAAGATACAATTATTCTAATGTTGAGTCTTGAAGACGTTTCGAATGAATGCGTACGCCGGAGGCCAATTTAGACTCTCTTCTCCATTGACATAGAATTAGAGGAAGGAAGTGTCTCATGCTACTCGAATCGACCTACTCTTCATTTTCCGCAATGGGTGAAAGTTTGAGAAATGAGTGTCGATTGCTTGACAAACAAAACGTAAATTGAGTTTCAGTTCATCATAAAATTTATTTATGAAAAGTTTATGAATAGAGAAAGTATAAATTAGTAATTCATGATGATCAGGAGGAAAGAGAAGCGGTAGAACAAAAACAGAAGGATACAATGCTAGCAGATATCAAGAATGGAATATAGATAAAACTTCATAAATTAGAAAAACAAGGTAACAAATGAAGTAGGAAGGTGATGGAACTTTGAAAACAAGAGAATGAATAGAGATTATCAGAAACATGTGGTGAATAAGGTGCCAAAATGAAACAAACGCAACCACATGTAATTTCTGCAATCTGTTTGCGGTGACTGGTACCACCATAGAATCTTGGTGTTTATTGAAGTTAATCCGTTTTCTTATCACTCTCAACAATATCCTCGTAAATCTCTTCTTCAACTTCAGTCCCATAATAGTTTTTGTGAATCCGATGAAATGCCGAGAACAAGAATGATGTGAAGAATCCACTCAGCATGAATGCTGTGATGTGATTAGGCGAATATATCATCAGAAGCCAGTGCCCATAAATGTTGAGCATGAAGACAGTGCATTGAGACTGAAATTTTAGTGATCTTTGGTTTATTTCTTTACCAACCAGGAAGCTTTTTGGGATTTTTCTTGCTTCTGATGTTATGTGACGTTTCATATGACATGACATAGAACTACAAAATGGTTATAATCTGGTATTGGTGTCAAATGTTTTCGATAGCAACATCTGGAAGACGTAGGCGATTTCTCCTCCAATCCGTCATTTGTCGTTTTTTACTGGTGACGTTCTCTCGAGTCCAAATGTTTTTTCGAAATGCATTCTTTTTTATTATGTTTTATGCTTTTGTTTCAAGAATTGATTAAAAATCCGAATCCACATTTTCTCTCACTTCAAAGAAAAACATTTTGTGTAGTCAAGTTTATATTCTGAGGAGGGTAGTCGATCAGAAAAGTCTCATTCTTTTCAAGAAAATACAGGTTAGTTTTATTATGTTTTCTCAATTTTTTCCCGTTTTATTTTTGTTCTTACCAGTAGACGACTTGCAATATATCCAGTTTGCATCTCGGGAGAGTAGAATCGCGCATTCATTGATGTGATCACAGGGATCAAATTCAGGGCACCATACAAGCGGCACCATAAGTAATGATGGGAGTCCAGCTTGACGTCCGGTTTGAGCTATAAAAAATTATTATTTTCCCATTTCCAATAATTCAACAAAACCTACAATTAAACTGAGCACATGCTGTGGGAACGAGATGTGAATAATTGCGTAGACAAGAGTGACTCCGGCGTCCAAATAGAATGCATTTTCGATGTAGAATGAACCTTTTCCCTACAATTTGACCTTTTTGTGTGCTAAATCCATATGTCACCCGACACCAGAAAATGAATTAATTTGAGTCATAAAACTCACCTCAACCCATAAAGTTGTTCTTTTCACCATAGCCTCAATTTCGTCTTGGTTTGTTTTAGTAGTACGATACATTCGGATTACTTCCGAGAAAAACCATATCCCATCGGTGAACGCGACGCAGTAGAGATACTAAATTTTGACTTTATGAGGGTTGGTTGATGAGCGGTAGATACCTGATTTGAGAGTTCCAAACCTTTTGCGGATTTGGCTGAAATATGCATGTAAGCGAATAGACGGAAAATTAAACAGATGAGAGAAGATAGAAGACGTGAGAAAATCACTGAACGCTCTGGTTTCCCAAGCTTTTGAGTTTTCCACATGAAGAATCCAGCTCCAACCTGTGATACCACGTTTGGGGTAAATAAAAATTATCCAACATATAGACTTACGTGTAAAGAAGCGCAGAAAGCTTGAATAAATCCATGAACGTTGGTAAAATGTCCCTTTATCTGAAAGTAACTGAGTTAAAATAATTTTGACGTCAAGTAACAAATTCAAAATTAGAAAATTTCCTGGTTGCCTACACTGTCTGACCTCCAGCTAGTCCATTCTAAAAACACTTACCGTTGCTTTCAAGAAAAATGGCGCGGCAAAGAAGAACAACAGAGATAAAACCAAATGAGCGGAAATTTGGAACTTGAGTCGTAATGGCTCCGAGATTTTCGGGAACACTGATAGAAGGAATAATCCACCAATTAACGCATGTGGGATCATATATAATATATCATTGTCCAATTTGAAATCCGCAAGTAAAGGTATCATTGTGATTAACCGACTTACGAGTTAGCCGATCGACTAACAACCGTCTTGTCTGGTTTTTCCACAAGTAAGTGGTAAATATGAGAAGCCGGGTAGAGGGGGTTTGTAGAGCTAAGGTCCACAGAGAGAAAAGAGAAAAGAGAGTGAGGGCGGTCCCCCTACTCGTCATTGCACATCGGCAGATGGCTCGCTGAACGAAAAAGAACGGGCTGAAGGACGTTGTGCGCAAGAGAAGTCAGAGAAATGGGACGCCGGCGATTTATTCGCTAGTGGTGGTCAGTAACGTCCCTCAGAAGTCTCCTGCTACTCGGACTTCTCAGAGGGCCCCTCGTCCAACAAGCCCTTGTGCGTCTCGGAACGAGTGTGCGCGCGGAAAACAAAAAGTGGAAGAGAAATCAAATTTAGGCAAACCGAACGGACGGCGGTAAACCAAAACAATATTTACCATAACAACAACAACAACAACAATGACGTTCTCACTGAATATTTGAACGCATTTCCTGTCTGAGCAGGAAAAAAAACAGTTCTTGTTCTTTTGATTCTTGACAATAGCAAATAGTACTCAAAAATTTTTTATTTTTGTCAACTCAATTGTTTTTGGTCAACTTTTTCCCGTTTTACAACTATTCACAAGTAGTTTTTTTTATGATTGACAAGGTTATCTCTTACCTAGACGGGGTTTCTAATATTCGCTGTTCAGAAAACGGAAAAAAATTATAGAACTTGCAGCAGTTATTTAAAGAGACTGGTTTTTGGTACCTTTCTTTTCATTGAAAATTCGGGAGTTCAAAAAAAATTTCCGAGTTTTTTTAAAATGATAATTTGATCAGGTACCGGATTTTTGATTTTGAAAATTCTCTTCAATAAAAAACGAGTTCCCCAAAATTTTTATGAGTTCGAGGACAACTGGTGAAAGTGCTCTGAAGTTACATGAACGATTATCAGTTTAAGAATTATCTAAGATTGCACAAAGTGTAGAATTCAGTTTTTTTCTAACATGTTAATGTTCCGAACACATTATTTTAAACAGTTTTCACTTCTAATCGAATAATGCAAATAAGAGTTTTAAAAACATCACTTGAAATCATAAGCAGGTTTGAGATTTCACGACTTTCGTGTTTATTTTTAGTTTTGTTTTTAGATAAAACGTATTAAATGTGCAGTGAATAAAAGAAGCCGCTACATTAGACATAAGTAAACAAAAAATTCGTTTCAAGAAACTGAGTAATTCTGCAAAACACAGCTGATATTACGCTTGTTTTTATTCAAAAAATATTTTTAGTTCAGATTTTTAGTAAGACATTGTTTGTTTGGCTGGCATGTTCTTTCTTGTAATATTGAATATATCATTAGCCTCAAACAAGCAGCTCAGAAGTTGAATGTTGAGAAATGCTTAAGCTTGTTCATTGTTTTTACGTTAACAATGTACCGCACACAATTCTAGTTCCCCCAACACTTTTCTCTTGTATTTTTCTGAAACCTTGAAAACATGAATTGTCATTTAAGACTATAGCAGTGATGTATGTATTAACAAAGTGCCAAATGTTCGCTTCTCTAATTCCTTCCCGGATCATCTCAAACTGAATCGAACATCAAGTGCTTAGTTAAATACCTATCAACACTTTGTAAAAACTTCCATGACCAAGCCGATTTTCTCGAACTCGGTCGTTAGATGATCTCCCGCCTCTGAGTAAGCTAAATCGAATCGTCATTCTGTAAATAAGTAAGACTTCAAGCAATCGGATTGAAACTGTAGTAACTGTGCGTTTGTGGCAGTGTTGGAATATTCGACATCATGAGAAATACGTTCATTTTTCTTCCAGACTTTCACTGAATTCTTCGTATTGTGAATGTTTATAATAGACGAATTGATTATGTTAGAGTCGACTAGCAAGAAATAAACAAGGAACTCACTAAATGATTGACCCCGCCTGTTCTTATGATCTGCTCCTCTCATACTGCAATATCAATTCATTGTGGAGTTTTCTTCTCAACTCTTAGATTTATGCCAATATTTGGTCCTTAACAGAACACATATTTTCCACTGTTTCCTCTAAAATCCTTGATAAATTTGGTGATGTTTGAAGCCACTTCCCCATCATCATATTAGAAGTTTGTATGCAGTGTTCATAGAGCAAGTAGGTGTTCTGGTCTTGAACAATCTGCAATTTTATCCCCAAATCCGATCTGAAACGTTTTGTGGTCATGCAACTCTCTCAATCTTCTTCAATCACTTCCAATAATGTAATTCTTTGAACGAAAAATGTTCTTCTTTTTCTGATTCTAAGATGAGTTCTTTGACTCTACTTTCTGCTATTTCAGTGATTTATAGAAATGCTTCCGATCAGCATTCTTCTTGTCACTGAATAAAACATCTGACTTATTATCCTCTCCGTCACACCAGAATCTGGGCACTCTTTCCTCCGCCCCATTCATTCGCATGTTTTATCATTAAGTGTGATAACCACCCCCAACATTTCCCACCTCACTCCCAAATTCTCTTGCTCATTAGCTGTCTGATATTCGACCTATCCTTCAACGTGAGTGACATCTCAATAGTCTCTGTGTATCAACTGTCATAAAACCGCCACCGCTTCTATGCATGTTGGAAATGTGAATGTAAAGGCACTTGCAGCATGAAGAGATAGAAATGGATAGGAAACGGAGCGCTTCTCCAATTTTCCGTTCAAGTGCTCACTCACACCCAGTACATATTTGTCTCCAGAAGGAACCCAACTAACAAATTAATTAGTGAAGAGAGAAAGAGGAAAAGAGACAAGGAGTGGCCAATGAGGGTCTCCATTATACATTTTTCAGCCAAGTTTTCAAAAAATATCCACCTCCTCTATTTTTGCTTCCGTATAAACCCTCTTTGTGTGTCGCCAGTATTATTGTTTTGGTGTCCAGACAATCCTGCTTCACGCCTTCAATTTAATGAACGGCCCCTGATGTCCAGTTGTATTCTCTAGTTATTTTTAATTTCTCAGAATCTTATTTTGAGTGACTGTTAGGTAACACGATTTATGAATATATAAATTGTATACTTTAAATTTAGTTAGAAACTTCAAAAATCACATTTCAAGAAAACATTTTTCGAGTCACTCGTTAACTATGCTCTCATGCCCATCATTTTTCTTATCCGAATTAGTTGATTGCGAAACATCCGAAATTGCATGCTAAAGTTGTTCTTTGGTGGGGACCACTAACGCCCACCGACTTCCTTCTAATCCAATTCCGGCAATGGCAAAAAGTAGCTATTTTATTCTGGTGGCTCGAAATAACTTGACCGAACTTGCTACCCACTCGTTTCCGTTTTATGGAATCATTGGTTTCCTTTGCGATTTTTGACCTAAGATTTGGAAATGATCTGTTTCAACTTTCAAAAAAAGGAATAATCAAATTTTCAACAAACATCATAAGTGTAAACTATCTTGATGAGTGCCATCATGCAATTTCTTTCTTGTCTCTCAACGGCAGCAACCCTTTGCTTGTCATTGTGTCTTGACTCTGGTTGTTTCACTGGCCGCGTGGCGCAATGGATAACGCGTCTGCCTACGGAGCAGAAGATTGTAGGTTCGAATCCTGCCGTGGTCGTAATCTTTTTTCCAGATTTTCATAAAACAGAATAGTTTAAAAGATAGCGATACGACCAATTTCATTTACATTGCATTAAAGTATTTGAAGATTAAGCAGGCCGATGTGTTTTCGATAGCCAATTGTTGCTCCACCAACTCCATGAAAACGTTCCCCAATCACATTACACAACGGGTGTCATAAATCAAACCATTCGCTGTGACAACTGTTTCCTATCTTACTTGTGGCAACCGTCACTCTCATCTAGTTTCAAGTGTTTTTTCTACCAAACCAGAACGATTGAACATGTGTTGTTTCATCCGAAAATGATGACTCATCATTGTATCCACTCTCTTCTTGTTTCCTACTT
This sequence comes from Caenorhabditis latens, assembly GCA_002259235.3. Classification (NCBI taxonomy): domain Eukaryota; kingdom Metazoa; phylum Nematoda; class Chromadorea; order Rhabditida; family Rhabditidae; genus Caenorhabditis; species Caenorhabditis latens. The sequence continues at coordinate 11,325,528 of CM056097.1, read as the reverse complement.
TCCATTTCATTTTTTAATTTGCGACCTTTGATTGGGTTTTTTTTCTTTGTATAGTTTCATGCTTATCGAGGTTATCATATATTGGTTATCAGTAAACGCCCTTATTACGTGAAAGTAAATAGAAACAAGGACTTTTCCGGAATCAAGGGAATGTTGTCCTTGTTCTATAAACCGAAAGTTTGCATTGCAATGCAAACGTTGAAAACGTTTTCCAAACAAAAAAGAAGTATCCAAAGTTGGAGTATTCGCAAAAACAATTTCAACATTTAAAGCCGCAGATGAGCCGATTTCATCGCCTCGGGCTAGAAAAATGCGACGAAGTTTTAATCGTAGAAGTTCTTCCTGTCATTTAGTTCTAAATAACCGGAAATTGAAAGCTATGTTATCAAAGGAAGTTAAATTCACTCATTTGATGAAGCTCTAACCTATCAGTTAGTTTCAGTTAGTTTACAAACCGGAAATGTTCTGACAAGAAATGTCAAGAACCAACTAAACACAACGACTTTTTAGACCAACCCTCTGCCACGATTCTGGATATTTACTTTTTCAGTTGGTTCTGTTTCATTTATGATAACTAATCACAATAGCTTTTGTGTGATAATTTTGCTGACCTCTTTCTGACAAACCCATTGTTAGGAGAGACCACACACAGACACACAAATGTGCTCATTTCGTTTTCCCTTCCTTGTTTGTGACCCAATTCGAACGAAAAACCGACGAAAACGAGACGATTTGTTTACTTTTTACCACTCTTCGTCACACCTCTGTCGCCCTTTATTATCAATTATCAAAAAAGTGCAGTTATTGGATAACCATGATTTCTTTTCGAAAAGTGTTCTGTTCTTCTTTCCAATATTTTATTCAAAATATTTGAGTTGCATGTTCTAATTTTAGGTTATGATTCATCTGATTGATTTCTCGACCTCCTTGAATGTCAATCCCATTTTTATACCTTCCATTCGTACTGAGATTATGACTTCATCTTTATTTTAAGACTAGGCACTTGGATGAGATTATTGTATTACATGTATTCGACTTTAATCCGATGGGAGGCGTGCTATTATCACACAGAACACTGATTTCATCTGAATATCTTCCTTACATCACACTCCAACTGTTCTAATTCTGTGGTCAAAGTTCTTAGAGCATCAGTTATTATTTCTGATTATTTGTTACGCTTCTGAACAGAACAAACTTCGTACTCAGGCTGACATCAGTATGGAGAAAGGTGAGTAATCTCATAATATCAACTATCTCAAAATAGATATAGTTTTTCCTAACTGAAAAACTTTTTGGAAACTAGTTAGATGGTATCGTAGACGGTTTACCGTTATTCGCCACGCTAGGTACTAGAAATTTCGCTTTCATCTCCACTATTTTTCGTTATTGAAAATGAATACAAGTATTGTTGTATCTGTGTGTCCTCGCCATACCATCGCGTCAAGATATTGAAGAGGCGCTAGTCCTTCGACACCCGGTGGAATGTTTTTGTGAATACGATTATGCGATAGTGAATACCACAAAGAAGTAGAAGTAGAGAGGGGGGAAGCAGTCGAGAGGATGGCCTAGAAAATGAGGATCTGAAGGAGAATCGGCCAATCTCTGGTAGACGCTGCTTGACTGGGTTGTAATGTGTTCCGCGTGATCTCACGCCAGGCAGCCAAGCATCTTCTTGTTACTAGATTCCAAGAAAGCAGAAAATAAAGAGAATCGGCGACGTCGTCAAATGTTTCTCCCTTCTCTCCAATTCACAGCCAATTGAGATGGAAGGTTGAGGATTGTTAATGTTCGGATTAGACTGTAGACAATTTTCTTCTCGACGACAAGGACGTTGAACTTTTAAGCACAAGCCAAACTTTGTCCTCTGAATGTGCTTAGAATAGATTAACCTCGTTTTGAATGAAGAATTAGAACTAACTTAGTAGAAAAATGTTGATTGCTTCCTAGATATAAAATAATTTTACCTAGTTGTTGTTTACAATACAGTTACTTCCTTTATATGTTTGTTTCTATGAACCACAACGCCGGAATGCACATTTCCCTATTACTGCTTGTTTTGAGCTGAGCAAATATATTGAAACTACAATATAGTACAACTCCAGAAAGTGTTTCTGAAGTTTCCTCCTCAGTTTTTCTATTCGCTTTTTTTCGGTGAATCTATAAATTATAAAAGTTTTATCGGTATTCAGATTCATATTAGTCATAAAACATAATTCTGTCAACCTTTCAGTCTGATGTTGTATCTACTATAAACTTTACTCCAGCCTCGTATCCCATATCTCTTTCATCGAATAATGTCAAAAAATAGTATGATGGATGAAGCCGAAGGGGCATCGTCATCATCATCATCTTCCTCTTCTATATTTCTTCTTCTACCCATCGTCATTTTCTCTTTTCCGCGCACTTACCTCTTCCACCCATCCCCCTTCTTCCCACTCCTATGTTTACCGTCTCGTGATTTGGCCGCGTTCCAACAGTCTGACCGCTCATCCGCGCTCTGCGTCTCACTTTCTATTCACTTTTTTCCGCACTACTCCCGGGGTTGGTGATCTGTGTACTCCGTCCTTGTGTCCGTCGGTCCCCGGGTGTCTGTGTGTTTGGTGTACCAATACGCATTCACGACTAAACTATTTGATCGCTTTTCGTATAAGTGCGAGTTTGAGACAGTGTATTGTGTTTTTGTTTGCATGTGTTCAGTAGTTTGGTCTCATTTTACCAGGAAACTTTTGATCCGTTTGGAACCAGAACTTGCAACATCTAGTGTCAAAAAAAGAAGAAGATTCAATTGAAATTCTGAGAGCTCTTGTTGTTTTCTTATATCCGTCGGAATGTTTTTATGCAGCACTTACTGCATTCTAATTTTCGAAAAAAAATGAAACGTAACAGTTGTGACGCAAAAATTTTGTATGTCTTCCTGAATTCAAAGATAATCTAATTCAGCACGTTTTCTGATTGTTTTCAGAAATCCCCAGTTCAAGCGATCAGAAATAGGGATTTATAGTTTTAAAAATAGATTCCTGAATGGTAGTTCTCTGCTTTTCCATGTGACGTTTCATAGCCTCATTTCTGTGTTTGATACCTCGAAAAAAGAGGTTTATGGGGTAGAATTTTATTTCATTTCTCTTCATCTACACCCTATTTATTATTCTGTTCTTAGTATTTCTTTCACACCCCTTGTCTGTTTTGGGCGCAAACAAGAAAGTGCTCTTGAAGGTCGTTCTCTCATTTTTCTCCATCACAAGAAAGCAGAAAACACGAATTCAAGAATTTTTTGTCGGTTTCACGACAACTCTGTTTTCCGTTTCATGTCCGGTCTTTCAAAAGACATTCATACTGAAACGAACGTTTCCATTCTTCTGCATTTGGCAAAAGCAATTATGACGTAGTCTAAGAGAACAAGTCAGATGGAATGTTCGTTATTTGCAGACTTTTTTTTGCAAGTAGAGACAAAAAACAACAAAAAAGAGTTGCCTCTATTTGTTTGGAATTTTTTGCACGCTGTTCCCAGGACCTAAGACGGGAAGCTTACCAAGTTGCATTTCGTCTTTTTTCATGCCCTTCTTTTTTCCAACAAATCCATATTTGTTGAAAAAAGCCTTTTTATATTCAAAAATTTCACTATTTTCTTTTGAGCAAATTTTCCAAAAATCCAACGTGCCAGAAATAATCATGACCCTTATTTGGTAACTTGTTTTCCGCTTGGCTTAATCGGTGCTGTCTCAGTTTTTTACTGGTTCATCCAATTTATCAAAATGCTAGGTCTCATTTGCTATAGTCGGCGTGCATACATACCCATCTTGTTTTGTTAGGTTAGATAGATTGGGTAGAGATAATGCAGTCATAACTTTGATTAACAAAAAGATAATATCTCCCAAACCTTCTCAACCCAACATAAATCAATATACACATCTAACTGGTTATCTCTTTTTCTTCAGTGTCACTTTCATTGCTCATTAGAGGCAGGTGGTTTAACTTCTGGATCATATGGAGTCATACATAAAATTCACATTCAAAAGTCCAATTAACTTCTCGCATTCCGTTATGAACATTATTATTTTTTCACTGAAAGTTATTATTGGAGCACCGTAATCCACTTCTAGAAAATCACGTAACTTTTCTATATTTGTTATTTTGCGAATGACGAAGCGTAAAGTAAAGCTTTCCGGTAGAATGAATCGAAAAATTCTATTCTCAGTTACTGACGAACTTTATCAACTGATTACGCTGGTAGCTTTGTTTTTATGAAATGAAACGTCAAGAAATGAGAATGAAAGTTATTCATGTAGAAATGAAGGAATCTGGAGAACGACGTCTTCTTATGCTCCTCCTCCTTCCTCCTCTCATTTTTTCTTCCACTTCGATCAACATGATTTCATATTTCTCAATGCGTCGTGTGCTCTTCGAGATTTCATGAATTCTTTCTATTCCCACCTGTTCGATTTTTATTATTCATTTCGATTACGACCGAACGACACAGCATTTCAGCTGTCAGAGTCTTTTCGAAAAAGAACTCTTTGGGGGTGCCCCCACTCGAATTTGTTCACCTGCTCTTTTTGTCTATGCACCCCTTTGAGGCTCCATTGTTTATGTCAATGGGAACGTCAACACCGCCAAAGGGCTCAGGTGGGAGAGGGAAACACATCGTTTTGTTTTATCATACGTCACTCTTTAACCGGTCTCTATTTTTATTTATTGGATCAGGGTGGTTGAATTCTGAAATCATGCCGACTTCAATATAGTATCCATTCCTTGCTGCCATTTTTATTGGTCAGTGACCCTTGTCGTCGTCAGCAGCTGAAACGAAATTGGAACGAACGCCGTTGGAAAACACTGCTATTTTCAGTTCAAGCTTTCATTTTCTTTTTTTTCTCCTCCCATTTTTTGTCTATCCAGTCTCTCAATATCCGTCCATAATGAGGGTCGAAATTGTTTTGCCGTCCCTTTTACTATTTATTGCTCGTCGGTCAGCAGCGCCACACTTGTCCCACATCCTCCTTTTCACAGTGTCCCACTGATATAATGTGAGCAGAAAAACCGTTAGATCGTTTGAAAATTAGTATTTGGAGTCTACTAGGAAATGAAATTTAGCAAAAAGGTCACACAAGAACCATCTGATAACTAGGTAGAATTAACGAGCAAGAATCTGAATTTGTGTCAATAGAAGAGTGTCTATTTTCAATCAGGTGACCCTTCGGCACTAACCACCTCTTTTTTCCGCCGGACGCCTACGCGGTTGAATTCTATTCTTGAAAAGGGAAAGTGGCAATGTTTGGAAGGATCTGATCTAATATTCTGGTGTATGTAACTCTTTTATTTTATGGCAATAATTTTTAAATGTTGAACGCATCTCTATATTTTTCATTCATCATCAATGTTGATGATCAAATTAAGCGACCCACGGAGTCTGAGAGAAAATGGGAAAAGGGTTCAGATAGAATAACAGTGAAATGAGGGGTCGCGGCAGAATGGAAGACGGGGAGATGAGTGGGATGAGCGACGATTCGTTTCGTTTTGAGAGGTCCCGTCGTGCTTTTCCTCCTCTAATTTTCTAGTCACTTGAGCGATATTGTCTCCTTTTCTCTACTACCAATTGCATTCCAAAAGCTTTTCACCATATTGGTCCTCCTTCATTCTTCATCTCAAGCGGTGTCCATTTTTAGAACCTTTTAACAAAGATGACGTGAAATTTCGTCGAAGCAAGGAGCCTCGGTTCATCTTTTTTTCCAATCCTCCTCGTTTCCTGTTGCATAAACATCTATTTCCGGATACGTACCCTTATTGCTTTCCTATTTTTTTTCGAAAGTTTTTCCTCGAACATAAAGTCATTCATAGGCTTCAAGACATTTTAAGGAAACACAAAAAACCGAACCGATGAATTCCTTCCTCGTTCGCTAAACGATTCTCGATAGTTTTGAAGTTTTGAGGTGGTATCCGCCGCTAAGGATTGGGCAATACGCAACCAGTTTCTATATTTTTGTCCCCTCTTTTTGCACTTTTTCTATCCCCTCTCTTTCTTTTTTCAATGATACAACAACCTTCTGTCTGTATGAATCGAATTGCGTTCGGTATTCAATACATGATCGCCAAATTTCAGGCTATTCAACTAGTTATGACTCACTATTACTGTAGTGCCGATTACAATTCAACCTCGTAAGAGGTACATTCATTTTCAAGCTTTCCTCTTCTTTTCTCACTTTTCAACATCGGTGAAAATCAGATTAGTTTCCCTTCTGCTCTCAACAATCCGGTTCTGGTACTGCACAGATTCTGAACACTTGAACACCCTGTAAATGTTATCTTCTAGAGTTTACTTCCTCCTTCGTTAGTCGGAGCCATTTTCATTCTAAATATCTGAAGTTTTTGGAAGTCTCCTGGTCTATAATTTGTTTCTGTTTTTTCGAATAACTTTTGAGAACATAAAAAAATCAAAATTATAGCTTTTCCTCTCGAATGTTAAGGACTGATAATCTTTTTTCAAATAGAAAATTTCAAAAAGGTAAACTTTCGAACAATAATTATCAGGTCGGGAAAAATTCGAATCTTTTCCCGCTCATATTTCATATATATATATATATATATATAAGAGCTTCAAATCGTACAAGAATTCAAACTACGAGATGTTTGCTTTTCAATTTTTTCCCACAAAAAAGTTCAACATCTTTGTGTCCCAATCCAGAGAGCAGACTTGACGAAAGAAGTTCGTAAATTTCTTTCCCATTGGAAAAGAAAACAGATCATGTTACCGCATTCCATTTTGTATGCCTAGCTCTCCTGAAACCTGACCTTCTTTCTGTTCGAAGTGGCCATTAATTGCCAATTTGCCACGGTTCTGTTCAAGATGCTCAAGATAAAATTGAAATAAAAAATGAAAAAGAAGAAGAACTTCTGTGGTGTATGCTGTGCATTCTAACATCTCCCATCTTATGAAAAAGCAAAAAGAGCTCTCTTTCGTTTCCTACAGTAGTTAAAGTCCTCTCGACCTAATTTGGTATGAATGACGTGACGAAACACTGCAGCTGAACTTGTTGTGTGTCGTCACACAGACAACACAAAAAAACGCAGCATTTTGTTCGTTTTTCGAAGAGACGGCTTTCCTATTTTCTTTTTCATTCATGTGTTTCTCGAAGAGAACTCACCGAGCAACTTTTTTGAAAAAGTGATATCCTCTGTCCGTCACTTTTAGTTTTGAGTTTTGCTCTCGGTCACTTTGAGGATAATCAAAACAAAAATAAGGCGCATGCGTCTCTATTACAGTTTATACGGTATATTTGTTTTTCAATCAAAATTTCACACTGTTTTGTTGTGGAATTAATTGCATTAGAGGTTCAGCATGATGGATGTATCATTGTTCTGAATGTGTGAACTTGTTAGAGCCAGTTCCGTAAACTTTCTGTGTTTACATTCGATTTTTCTTGCTTATGCACAACACCACTAACAAAAATATGAAAATGACTCACGACACTTTTACCAGTTTCTCCTTTTCTCCAACATGTTTGGATTACTCATCTTTAAAAAAAGCGGTCCTCTAGATATATTCATTCATTCCAAACAATTATATAGTTCAAGCCGCGACCGGTCCAGGTACACCCGACATTAAAACCATATGTAAGTCTCTCGGCGGATGTTGCGTTTCGTAGTGAAACGATTCAAAAGCAAATCAATCTATTCGTTCTATTCGGATTGAGAGATTGATGAGTTTGCCACTAAAAAAGTTGTGTAGTCACAAGAAGAAAAAACTCTTGAAAATTGATGAGAAAATTTCTGGTTCTTCACTTCTATTTTTTGCTTCCTGGTTTTTTTTGTCAGTGGGGTGTTTGATCTCGTTTTCACTCAAACTTATTATTCTTCTTCATTGTTCGACATGTTTCCTTGATGCCTTGATATTTTCATATTCCTCAGCCTTCTTATTTTTGCGTTCCGATCACAAAGAGAATCCAGATCTCAACTTCTAGTTCTCTCTCGTAAAACATCAGATAGTTTTTTCGCTCAAGAAAGATTGTCCGAGAAGTGATAACCTGTTCTTATCATCAAAACCAAGAAAAAATTGATAAAGTGACCGATATTTTAGCAGAGATACGCGAAGATATAATTTATTACCCCTGATTGTCCACACCTATTTTCGCCATCATCTTTTATTCTTCACATCTGGAGTTATTTTGAAACGCTAGCTTCAGTTTAGTCCTTAATGAAATTCTCATACAAGCCAACATATCCCAGATGGTGCATGTCCTATCCACAAGTTGTTTGAATCATAAGATGACGAGAAATACAACAAAAAAGAGGAGAGGAGTAAAGAAGAATGCGAAAAAAGCAAACGGACCCCTTGTTTCTTCCCCTTTTTTGCTTCTGCTTTTTCTGTTTTCAGTGTGGTTTATATGACGTGATGTGCGCGCTTCTGCTTTTTTCATTTTGGAAGACTGCTGCTTTTTTTTCCGAGTTCCAATCTTACTTCATCTTTTTTTGGTATTTCGAGATTGGTTCCAGTGGGAGAAGCGGAAACAATTGTGATGGCATGTCATGAAGCAATTTGAAACAAAACACCCTTTGACATCCAATGCACCAGAATAATTGGTTGAAAGGAAGCAAAAAGGACGGCTGTGGCTTCTTTTGGTTGTTCTTTTTTGACATTTGAAAAATTGTTGCGTGAATCAGAATAATTTTGAAAATTGCCTTCTACATAGATTTTCTTGTATTCATCATGTTTTCTGAATACGTCCAACACCACCCTGATGAATTCACTCTTCACATTTTGATTCATTTCTGTTTCATTATTCTGATCCAGTACTGATTCTGCACAGAAATAATCAACATTACCTTTGTCAGTTCGATTACACTGCCTATATTCCTCATTCCCTTTTTTCTGTTTCCCGTTTTTGCTGACATCAGTTCTTCATTACAATTCATGCTCCTAAGTGCTGCTTCTCATTTCATTTTTATTTCTGTGACGTTCCATTCTCTAGCTGTTCTCTTTTTTTTCTTTCCAATGAATGACACTCGGATGACAGCCTCTGCAATTAGATCTTGCCTAAAAATGACATCATACATCATGTGAGTAGGCGGAAGGACCACTTCTCCTTCTTTTTTTGGTGTTTGTAGAGTTGGTATTGAAATCTATTGCTTTCATTGACAAAAAACACACACATTCGTTTTATCTCCACCTCCACGCCTCGTTTTTTGGCCTATCCGCAGTTTTCAAGCGAATCGAACAATAGGGCGGTTTAGGTAGGCGGGATTCCTATTTCACTTCACATTGGACTTCCTTTTGATCTTTCATCGTGAATTTCGAATGCTGTTTTTTGTATGATTCTTCCTATTCATGACATTTTACAGAACCTACGCCTATACCAATGGCGACGTTATACCCGGTCAGTGTATCAGCGCAGTTCATCACACCTCCACCGTCCACATCTACCGATCTTCACAATCACAACGACAGTGATAGTGGAAGCAGGTTAGTTACTTAATTAAATAGCTTGCACGGACCCTCTTCAACTTTAGCGGCTCAAATATGCACCCAGTGATGTCTTTACTGTTAGAACGTGTTGGGATAATAAGAAATCCTGTTATGAAAACTTGGATATTCATTTACTCCGACTATTTCTTCAAAACGAAGTCTCCTTACTCCAGTAATTCCAATTTTTCTTAACTTTCATTTTTTGGCTAGTCCCCGGAGACATGCAGTGAGAAAAAATGAGATGTTTTCCGAACAATTGTTGAAACATGTTCTTCTGATTCCCTCGTGGGTGTATTCTCAGAAAAGGGCACAAATAGGACCAACTTTCAAGAAAGATTGAACATTTTTTGGCGCGGAAAAGTGCCTCCTCTTAGTTCTGCTGTTTGCAGTTCTCAGAAGAGACTACGGTATGATTATGATTAGCTGGAATCTTTTTTTGTATTGTTTCTCCGAAAAAAACCATAAAATGTACTGTTTGGTATACGGGATTTTACGAGCTGTTGGAGTCCAATCGAACACATAAAAATTGAAAAGAAAAGAAAAAAACGGGACAATCATAAAAGACAAGGGAATCATAGAGCACATACAATCTTCTTTTCTCCATTTTTTCACTTTTCACTTTTTCCTCTTTCTCCTGGAAAAATCTTTTTCAGAGACTAGAAACTTTCTGGATAGTCTTTCCGTTTCCGATGAAAGGATTATTCGAGTCGAAGTTGTTCCTGCCTCTGGTTTCTCCTTATCATCACAAGACTCCACGAGAACAAAAAGAAACACCTTTCCCCTGTTCTTCCGCATTTTTCCGTTCTGTTTTGAGAAGAGAGAAACCAGGTGGCTGTGGTAGAAAAAAAAGCTCCCCTCCCAAATGTCCAACTTTGTCCATCTGCCCATCGAACTTTTTCTTCCTTTCCGCGGTTTTTTATGATAGTGTCCCAGCTGCCTTAGGTCAGGCACATGGTAGGTTATTCTCTCTTTAGTGTGGAGCCCAGATTTCTCGACACTTCTTCCTTAGACCATATACAACTCCCAATTTGCATTTTGATCTTTTGTTCATGCCCGGGTTACTGTAGAATTTCTGGTTCCCAGATAGATAAAACTCCGAGAGGCAAAAAAGAGGGAATCGCATGATAAAACTTTGGAATTTTGCTGAAAAGGAGAGGGGCGGCTGGGAAACAAACATAAAATCACCAGGATTCACGAGGCCTCCTCCGATTTGCCAGTTGGAAGTTTTTCATCGCTGGAAATCGTACGGAGAGGAAACGTGTCAGGAATTTGCAGTTTTTCTCGAATTCTGTGACAACGTGGCCGTTTTCTAGTGATGGTTTAAACTATTGCCGGAAGTGTCGCTCTACCTTATTGTTATTCTTATCTTGGCTCCTACGCCGGAGAGCCAATTTCGATTCCAATTCGTATATTATTCAGATTAGATCCTTATTCTTCATTTCCTTCCTTTTTTTCAATATTTCCCTCCTCCTTATGTTCTCTTGGACCCTTTCCTCCGTTCCGTTTGAACGCATCAAAGCTTCTCGTGGGGCTCATCTCTCTCCTCTTTTTTCAAAACGCACTCGTAGCTTGGCACCCAACAAAAGAGCCCTAAAAATTAAGTCGATTTGTCACAAAACGACGGAATGGTCTTTTCCCGATCAATCACCCCGATATGTGGCTACAGCAGGAAAAAAGAGAAAAATGGTGCATCTACTTTATAAACACATTTGCAAGTGAGATTTCTGTTCCCAGTCATCAATTCCCACACGTTTCCCTTTTCTTCTCTGTTTACACATTTTGGATTTATATCTAGCTGTGAGGTGTACCGAGTCAAACGGTTTCGTTTTGACTTCATTCTATCTTTTCTCCTTTTTTCTTGTTTGATAGAGACCATAAAAGTTATCGATGCACCGCTATATGTGACGTGTACTTGCAAAATATATGCGACCCCCGGCCAAAAGCTAGTTGGCTCAATCATTCTATCTTCGCGTCATCTTCAATGCCTGTGGGCTCTGTTGAGTTGCCTCTAGAAACTTTTTTCTCCAAAAAATTATGCGTCCAGATTGTCGGGGAGGGATCTCTTTAAGGGGGAGCTCATCTTATTTATGTTTCATTTGGTTATTCCCACCTAGTACCCTCGTATCCAGAGCCAGATGACGTGTCTATTGAAAGAGCAAGGTTGATGGTCTCCATAGTAGAATAGGAACAATCAAAATTAAACACGACGCCGTCCATTTTTCAATCTTCTCAACCGAATGAACCTTGTTTCAACACTGCTGGTTCTGAAATCCTCTCTTGGATATATTTACTCTAATTCGTCGCGTTTTTTACAACCAGGTTACCAAAAAATACTCTAGTTATTCGTCACAACCAATTTCTTTTCCGATTATTCCTCCAATTTTTCGGCCGCGAAAGTGTTTCGATTTTATGAGCTCCCCGATAATCATGGGTTCCGATAAATGGGATTTGGAAGTAAGAAAATGAGCGAGGAGGTGGAAACAGCACAATGTCGCTTCTGAGCCACATAGTTTCTCTTTCTATTTTTTCTTATTTTTTTCTAGAAACGTTGAGGAATGGGGTTTTAATTGATAGTTCGTCGGAAAGAAAGTAGGCGGCTATTGGACCTCTTTATTCAGATTCTCCTGTCATTGTTGGTTGAACCTCTCCCTACTTTTCTAGTATGTTTATCTTCTTTTTTCTCAGTTTTCTTCTCTTACCGTGATCTTGAATACAGCTACCAACAGTTATTCTCTTTTAAGAAAAACGCCGGTGAGCATGTCTGAAGATGGATCATCCGATCCGGATGCGATCACAAACGAGGGTATAAAAAGAGAATTTTTCAGAAACGTTTTGCAAGCGTAAGTACATATACCATATCTTATTGGGGTTTATCAAGTTCATTAACCTGATCTTTTAATATCTGACATGTAAAGTTCAAAAAAAGTTTTTTTTCATTTTATCAATTTCGGGCAGAAAACCAAAAAAGAGCCGTTGATGTTTACGAGGTTTTCTGATTAATTTTACAATTTTTTGAACACATAATAGCGTGATAGTTTTATATATTCTTAGAATTGAGTTCAATCCAAAAGATCAATCTTGAAATACTCCAACTTACCATAATTCGAACATTTTATTTTCAGTTCTGGAGTGAGTGCTACCGATGAAATGAAGTCTTCCGAAGTATCGGACGACGCCGTTTCTACGTCATCGCAACATACTCAACCGGAGCACCCAAGTCCTCCTCCTCTGAGCAACTTTCCTCCTGAATCAATGGCATCGCTTCAGGCGGAATCTCCAATTGGAGATGAAGATACTGAACATGACGTCGGTAAATTTTCTCCACCATTATCAAATGAGGGAACATCGTCTGCTGCTTCAATGACCGAGGAACCAGAGAAGCAATGGAAAGTTGGAAATGGTTTCCATGCGTTACCTACGGCAGGCAACATTCCACCTAACTCAGAGAAAGTTTTTGTGCACTTGATGGACGGAACACTTGATCTGACCAATCCTGATGGCGAAGTTGTAGGAAGTAAGTTTACATCATGTAGATTTCTAGAAATTCGATATCAGTTATCAATTTTACTACAAAACTGTGACGTCATAGTAGCTTTCTCTGTTAGGTCGCTGCTGCCGTTTCATATTCTGATCGTATGCCACCATTTCATCTATCCCTTCACATCAGTTCGTAGGCGTTGTTTGGAATTCCTTTGAAAAACGTCACTATCTCATATAACCTTTTCTCTGGATCCGACATTTTTGTTTAATATCTTAAATTCAATCACATTATTTTCCTATACCCATAGGCTCTACATAAGGCTCTTCTTTTTCCCGAATTTCAATGTCGATTTCGATGGGCGGAGTGTTTTGGGCACATTACATTTCCATCGAAGAGGAACCACCGTTTGGACTCCGCCCACCACCACTTGCTTGGTGCCGATCTATTTCTTTTCCGCGATTCTGAAACATGCACCAACAGAAAAAATAAGATGCACCTTCTTTTAGGAGAATTGCATATTGCCCTATTTCATCCTTCTCCTCTTTCTCAATACTTTACTCCTCATAATATTGTTCCGAATATTTTTTCATCCATTGATTCCTGCACTGCTTATTTTTTGATAACATCAATCATTGCAAAACCGAAATGAAACGTCGCAAAAAGCTTTACAAAAAACAATGAGTCTTCAGATGTTGACAACGTCAAGTTTGCGAAATGAGATGATTCTGAGCTTCCATTTTCTCAATTTTTTCAAATGAATTCAGCTTTTTCTGAAGAAACTCCTGTTAATTTGATTGAATTTTATGATAGTCTTAATTTCTATGAAGTTTCTTAGAAACTTGCGATTAAATTGCTATTTATTATATCAGAAATCTCAGTACCTGATTTACTCCTCCGCTAGTCGACGTTGCCTAAGGCAAAGTTTAGTTTCTCGTCACTAGAACCCATATTCTTTTTTGAACTAGTATTCTTCCTGCTCTCTCTGCTTCTTCATTTGCATTTACATTGGAGTTTATTTTGCTCAAATATGCGAACGTCCGCCTTCAGCACCATAAGTCTCACTCTCGTACTAATTGGCACCACGCTTCAATTTGAAGGCAATTCCATTTTTTATACTCTACGTTTGAAAAAAGAGAGAATATATGATGCGCACTAGCTAGAGCTCATACATTTCTCTTTTTTCTTTAGCTCTCAATCGGAATAAATGACACGTCACACTGAAAGACGGATGAAACAAATTGCCCCATACGCGTCACTCAAAATTGAGATCCAATTGTTTTCGAATTTGTCTTAAATTGAGAATTCTGTTATTCCAAATATCACTTCTTGCCGTCATTGTAACCGTTTCGTCTTTTAAAATTAGTTTTCCTATCCTTGATTTCTTAGATCAATAACTTCTTCTACCAGACGTCATCATTGATGAACGGGAACCGTAATGGGCAGTGGGTTAGACGGCAAAGGGGTCCACCGTCGTGTTGGGGTCAATTTGTATCAACCCCATTCTGCCCAAGACCAGTTGGACGTGCACCACTGTTTTATGGTTCTCCATTTGTAGCTACTCCATCTGGGATCATTATCTCTCCGCCTCCAGTCATGAGAATGCCATTTTCATCAGGTTTCAAATGTAGATTTCTAACTGTGCAGCCAGTTTTCTAGTGAAGACATTTTTTGCAGAACCAGTAGCAAGTATTGACAATTTCACAGAAATTATGTTGAAAACTAGGAAAAAATAGATTATATTGCAGATTACTTTTAGTTAATTATTAGCAAATGGAAAATTTCAGGTATCGATGGTCCTGCTACCCTAGTGTATGCTGCAGACCCTAGCAAACTCAACGGTCCACTACCAATCGTACTTGGTTCAAATCAACGGGTTCATCAACACCTCGATGAAGAAGTGAGTTTCGTGTGTTGTTTAAGCTTGCGAATACACCATTTTGCTCTGTAGGGAAATCTTCGCCATATTGTGGTGTCTATGGTAACGGCAAACAATTGCCCACAAAACAAAGAGGAATTGAATGTAATGACTTGACGCGCAGTTTTATCATTATAAAATTTCTTTCTTTCATTCCAGGTATCAAACTCGAGCGTAGAAAACCAATCCGACAATTCCATGAACGTATCCCAACCTTCTCCACCTGGCCCATCTAGAGGTGGACACCATTCAAATGGGCCTAGAAATGGAAATATCAGAAACTACAACGGAAACCAACAGAATTGGAACAAACGGAATGGAAACCATCGGAATGGAAACCAACGAAATGGTAATGCGCATGGACAGAATGGACATGGACAGAATGGGGATGAACAAAATGGATATAGACAGAATGGACAAGGACAAAATGGCCATGGACAGAATGGATATAGACAGAATGGATATAGACAGAATGGACATGGACAGAATGGATATAGACAAAACGGCCATGGACAGAATGGGAATGGACAAAATGGACATGGACAAAATGGATATGTACAGAATGGCCACGGACAGAATGGCAATGGACAAAATGGCAATGGACAAAATGGACAAGGAGAAAATGCGAATGTGCAGAATGAACATGTGAACAACGAGAACGGATACAGAAACAACAATAATAATGGAGGTGGAAACAGATACAATGGAAATAGATGGCATCGAAGAAACCCAGGAAGAGTTCGTGTGGAGAATCAAGAGAGAGGTCATGGTGAATATCAAAACAGGGGACACACAGAGCAGGCGTACAACAATGTGAACAATCTTCAAGAATTTCCGGAGCTCTCTCCCAGCAATAATCAAGCAATGCCACCTATGGCTTATCATAACGCCGCAGTAATGATGAATCCGCAAAATGACGTAAATGCGAATCAAATGTTTTTCGGACCACCCATTATGATGCAGCAGCAACAAGAATCTCTCCTTGGAGCCCCAAACGGTTCATCAGATCTGACGGCGGGAGAACTCGTGGCAGGAACGTCAATGTATATGGCTGGACCACCACTCCCAAATGCTGTACAGCAAGGTATGCTGATGCATATGCAGGAAATGTCAGTTCCTCCACCTATGAATGGAACGATGATGATGATGCCAGCACCAGTATATCAAGATCCATCAGCAATACCGATGACATCACATATGTACGGAATCTCACCTCCTGCCCCACCTGGAATGATGACTGTACCCGAGGAAGCGCTAATCAACAACAACAACTTGTGGAATAGCGAGGAGTTAAAGAAGGTAAGAAATCAACAAGGAGAAGTAGTTTTTTCAGATAGGAAATGTTGATTAGAATCATAAAAACCTGCTTTTCAGGAGAATGAAGCATTAGACTTAGAATTAAAGCAATTACTACCACCACAACAAGCTAATGCTCTTGCTACAGAACTTGAGTTTACGTTTCATCCTTTGATATTGACTCCGGTAAGCATCTAGCATCGCATTACTTACTAACCGGACTATTTTATTTCAGCAAGTAAAGCTAAACTTCAATCTGGACACTTTCGATATTCGGTACAAGGGAACAGTCATGGTCAACGGTCAATTTGACAGATCCTTTATAGTGGAAGAACCTACTGTGCTACCAGACGGAAAATTCCTACATCGTGAGAAGAATTTCGCACCCAACACACCCTATCAAATCTACATAGAAGTATACATTCCGACTCGTGGTTATGTAGGGAAAAGAAGTGAGTATGGATTCTTCCGTACTGCTCCAGGACGTCCGGATCCGCCAACACGAGTTCATGTCTCTAGTCGTGGCCAACATTTTGTTACGTTGAGATGGGAACTTCTCAATAACAATGGTGCGAACGTTTACCAATATCAACTGAACATTGACGAGGATAAACCAGAAGGAAGAATGTTGCAATCGAGCGGACAAGAGTTCACTATTACCTCATTGGCCCCACAGACATGTTACAAAATCAAAATCTACTCAATCAGTGCTATCGGACAATCGCTGTCTCCAGCTCTGTTTGACGCTTGGACCAAACCAGACCAAAAACCATTTACGCCTCAAAATGTTACAGTCACTGCTCTATCTCACAATTCAATCCAAGTAACTTGGGATTCCAACCCAAATGACGAATTCACATTAGAATTGTTCAGTGTTCTTGGAGGAAAAACCAGCATGTTCTGTATAGATCCCCCTGGAGGAAATACAATCATTGGACAACTAATGGAAGACTCGGAGTATCAACTTTGCATACATGCAAGGAATAAATATGGTCAAAACCAATCAGAATTCTACAACGTGAGGACTCTAAGAGAACGCAATGGATTGACCCAAAACGGAAACATTGATGAGCGGAATCAGTTAACCAAAGGTGATGAAGCACCATCAAAACCCTATTTCCTTCAGTATGTAAACGACTGTCCTGAGATGGCATGGAATGAAATTCTATCACCGTGAGTTCCTAAGAACACGCTGATTTAAAAAATGAAATGATTGATTTCAGAACTCAAGAGTACAGCTTCATTGTTGAAGGTTCGACTTCTGGCGAAGCAGATAGTTTTGTTCAACTTCATCGTGGAAATGTCTTGTCATATATTGTTCTGGACAACACTATCAACTACTTGCGTGTTATTAAAGTGAACAAAAGAGAGGTAAGGATGGATCAATTATACTTATTTTTAAAATGTTTTTTTTTCCAGAGGCGCAGTCTTCCGTCATCAATTGCTCCAATTCCACGCGACATACCCATCAATAGGCCGGAGAGAGTTTCAAATGTTACTGTATCTGCCGGACCAAATGGAAGTGTACTTGTTAGTTGGACAAAGTTAGATAGAGAGGTGAGAGCTGCAAATATAAAGTCTTGACATGATATGAAATTTCAGAACATAAACATCCCAACGTCTGCCAAAATCGTTTATCATGTTCAAAGATGTGATCTCACAGATAATCCAGTTGTGAACGTTGGAGATGCTGATCGTTACACTTTTGAGAAGATCCCAGGAAACACGAAACTTGCCGTTCAAGTCCGCGCTTCAGTCAACTTCCGAAAGGAAATGACTTCAGGAGATTGGTGTACTCCAGTCACTTTCACCACTCCCAGAGGACTCCCACCTCCGGTTGGCAATATCAAGTTTGACAGCAGATTGTCCACTCTTTCATGGAGTTGTGCCGACCAATCACAGGATCTTCAGTTCACTGCTACAGTCGTTCACCTTCCAACAAAACGAAATGTTTTGAAAGTGACCACAAGATCAAGAAATGTGGTTTTAGATAGTGTTCAACCGGGAGAAAAATACGCTGTTGACATTTACTCTTCTACTGGCGTTGGTTGCAACCCGCAGAACACTTCGCTGGAATTCGTTGTTCCAGCATTGAAGCCAAGCACACCAGTAGATCCTGTCATCTCTCAAATTCATACTCAAGGATTCAAAATCACCTGGAAAGCGTCTGATTCGAACGGAGCGCCAATAACAAGCTACACTGTTCGCATCTTGCTGAACAGTGAGTTTGTTGTCGAAGACCTTATTACCAAAAGCCAAGCCGATGGAACGTACAAAGCTGAATTCAAAAACCTCAACGCCAATACTGAGTACTTGGTCACTGTTTCTGCCAAGAATAACGTTGGAATCTCACAAAAAGCAGAGATTGTTGCCCGAACTCACCCAAATCCACCAACTGTGCCAGAGTAAGCCTGAGGAAAACGTAACAGTGTAAACGTTCATTTATTCCAGGATTTTCTGCGAACCGGAGCCGTTTTCATTAAGATTCCAATGGGAAAAGGACGAATCAAACCCGAACATCCAGTACTTGTAAGAAACTTTTTCTGTTGACCTGAGATATAATTTTCAACTTTCAGACTCGTTCGTCAGAACCTTCGTGGACCTCATGCAACGGTCTATAGAGGAGACAAAGCTCTTGTCAGAGTGAAGAGTCTTACTGAAAACACAAAATACTACTTCCGTTTGCAAATATCTGACACAGCAACTGGAGCCAACACTTGGTCGGACACTTTCTCATTCACTACTTCAACTGCACCACCTCCACCAATCAAACAAAGTCCAACGTCTACAGCGGTTCCTGGAAAGAAGTATTTGTACAAGATTGAATGGCTTGATTGTCTGAATGAACAAAAACGAGAAAACCAGTTCTACAGATTGCAAACTGCTGATGCAACCGTAAAAAAAGCCAAGTGGGAGACGGTATGAAACAAAATTCTGCAGAGGAGTCACAGTTTTGATTTTTTTAGGTCTACGAAGGAAAGACTCCGAGTTATGAATTGAAAACTGATCAGTTTCCTGGAGCAATCCATGTCAGAGTATTGATCGCTCGCCAAGAGTCAGAAGACAACGAGTTGAGAGGAAGTCCAAGCCCAGTTGGATATATTGCAAACCTTCCTCCAGATGTTGACGACACTGATGTAAGTTTTTTGAAATAATACACTTGTTTTTAATTTTGAGTATTTTAAATTTACAGGAGGAGGAAGAGTCTGCCGTTCCGTTTTACAGAAACTTTGCACCAACGTCAGTGATGTCTATTATGATGGTAAGCAAGAAACATGTTTTTCAAACTATTCATTGAAACTTGATTTTTCAGTATATCTTGATCTCCGTCATCGTAATTAGTCTCTCATGCACAGACAATTTCCTGACAAGATTAGCTGCCAGTATTTGCTTCGATTCATCAGTCAGTCATTTTTTCTCACCTGAAGGGCCTGCCTCTCAACCACCTCCATCAAATTAAATTATTTTGTTTATTGGGCCAACTTATCTCGTTTCATATTTGGTTTTTTTTCAACATTTCATTCATCTTTTTTTCATCCCGATTCAACTTTTCCCCCAATCCTGGTAGCTTTAAATTGGAGTAGTTCCATATCGTCATACTTTGTTATGGTGTACTTAAATAGTGATTTGAGGCGTACACCATTGTGTCATTTGTTGTTGTTTTGAACAACCTTAAGCTTGATTTTAGTCGACATTCTCATACGGAGCAAAGCTCGTTCCCATTTTACATGTCCTCATTATGATTCTTCGTTTCATTATCAATGAGTCCCCGGTAGATAGAGTTGAATTGCATGGTCCCCTTCTAAAGATTTTTTAAACTGATGTCTCTCATTGCCCTCTCGTTGTTTATTTTGTATTTTCTTCATCCGGTTCCCCCTAATTTATTTTGTCGCCCAACGTGAGCATGTATTAATTGACATTGGTATTATATTTGGTCTGAACCTTTTTTTCCCTCCTCGCCGTTGATCGGACAACTTGTCGATAACTCTCCAATTGAAATTGATTTTCTCCCGGCTGGTTCCGATTACCCTACGAACATATGTTCCGGCTACTGTACCCTTCAAATTTTCTACAGATGTTTATTCCTGTATTTCTTTGTCGTTTGTCCATTTTTTCTGTCAATAAAGTATTCATTTGGTGATTATCATTGTTCAAATCTGCAATGTGAACTGAAAAAATTTGAGTTTTTCAGGGAGAATTAATGAAACCGGTACCTAAAATCCAGAAATGAATAATATAGGTTCCGACTACACATGTGTTGCCATTCATTGTAACAGAGAACTACATCAAAGAGAAAGCTCTGTCGAAATACTGTAGTCTGCAGATGTTTTCCATCAGTCTCTCCACTCATACAGTGTTATTTCATTTTTTTAAAGACCACAGTAAAAGATCTGGGAATAACAGTTCCCTGCTCTATTCTTTTTCTGGTTGTAAGAAAGAAACAGTTTTTTTTTCTTGTGTTCCATTTTGTTTTCTTTTTTTTTTGAAAGAAAAACAGTTTTTCTGCACATATAAAGCTACACGTGGTGTGTAAGTGACTCATAACACCAACTTGAATGGTTTTTCGGTAAACTTTTTTACTGTAATTTGTGTGAGTACAACCTGAAAATTTCACTGTTTGATCTGCTGAAGGAGTAGTACTCAAATTTTTACAGAATTGATCTACAGCACGCACAAACCAAAGATTCCAACCTTTAAGAATTTGAGAACCAGGATCACAATTCTTTATCTTTCCACACTCCACATATTTTTGTGAAGATGAACTATCATTTATTCTTTAAAGCTTTTGAACATTTCCGTTGACTCCACTAGACGGTGAAATGTATGAAGTGAATTGGAAAACTAACGGAACGGAATAAAATGGATATAAAAGAACTCATCACAATTTCTACTGTATTTCAGTTGTTCAAATTCAAAAATTGTGGTTGCTATAGCTTTTTTCATAGAATCAGCGTATTCTCTTGAGATCAGAAGACATAAAAACAATTTAGACCACCCATACAACTGTTGTTTTTACAGTTTCTCAGAACTCTTTTTTCAGTTTTTCAGAGGAGAAAGAAATATACTTCCCAAATAGCCCTTTTCGTATATTTCATCTGAGCGCATTTGATAAATGAAAATGAAAAAGGCCCTTTTCCCATTATGGTTGCATCTCAGATCTCATTCTTTTTATTTTTTGAACGCATTACAATTTTTTCTTTCGAGTATATCCAATGTTCTTATTCCAGCCTCTTGGTTTTTGATTTCAAATCTCCAGTCACGAGTGCGGATGTTCTGCAAATTGTACAATTTCTTCAACAAACGGTGGGGACCGGGGAATAAATACAATAAAATGTAGTATCCTCTGTACAAAAATTGGGGTCTTGAATAAACATACATTTTCAGATTCTCTAATATCCCGTAAACACCACTCGCTGAGTGCTCTGAGCCCAAGTCACCCAAAATGAGCCAACCAGAGCTCGAGAGCTCTTCTGAAACTGCTCCACCGTCCCCGTTTGGTAAACTCATGATGCTCAAAAAGAAAAGAGAAGGACATCTTGCTACTTTTGGAATCCTTTCCATTGGAATTTCATTGGCTGGGGTTGTGATTCTCATGGGCCCGGAGAGAATGAGCGATGTTTCAAATGAAGAGGAAAACGCTGAACGTCAATCTTAACTGGTGAGTTTTCAAGATTGCTATAGAAAAAAAAACTTGAGTTTAAGCGCATAAAATGGCAATAAAAAAGTTGACTATTTGGCTTTTTAATAACACTTGGTTAACACTTGTTGAATGAAGATTCATTTCTCACATGATTCAAATTGTAGACATAATATTCAGAACTGTTCCTAGTCATCGGTTTACTTTCTCTTTGAGCTAGAAGTAATTGCTAATTTCAGTAGAACACAAAGAAAGTTTTAATCAAAAATCAATTTTGCCAGTTTGAAATTGTTTTAATACTCATCAATTTCTTTCTATTTATTGCAGATACTTCTCTTCATCAACAAAGTTCATCAACATATACAATGCATCTCATTCTCCAACCACGACGGCAAATTTTCGATTCCTTTTATAATCTTTTTTTAAATTCTAACCTTTACACAACCTCTCACTCTGCTTTTTCGTTTTTCTATTTTTATGTAGCATTTCAAATCAAAAACGTTGTCCATTCTAATAAATTCGTCATTTTGAACTATGTTCTATTTGCATCTCGTCATTCCTTCGTTTCCACATTTTTGATTTGGCTCGTAAAGACATCTGCTTCTCCTCATATTTCTTCATATTCATCTTATATTTTCTTCACTCCATAATACGGAAAAAGCCAATTACACTAGAGTATCGCCCCTTTTGCTTAACCGGCCGTGTGTTTTTTTTGTCTCCAGCGCTTTTGATCCTAATTCTCAAGATGAAAAAGAGAGAGAAAAGAAGCTTGGATACTCTTCGGTTTCAAATTGATTTATGGGTTTTCTTCTCCTTTCGAAACAAAAATGAGAAAAGAAAACGCATCAATGTCTCTTCTCAAAACACAAAATGTGCATCGCGAGGCGCCCTCGTTTCTACAGCAACCGTCCCTGCTTAACATTCGTCTACTTCATCTCTTTGCATTTGCCAGCCGTCGTCCAACTTTTCGTCTTTTTGTATCTTATGAAGCGCGTTCCGCAATATCTTTTACTTTTTTTTTCTTTTCCTATTCTTCGCCCCCTCTGTTTCTGCCTGCCAGGTTTTCGGTCTCATGACATTTCTCTTTCATTCCGCCAAATGCAAGAAATCATACGATACAAAAGAAAAAAAGTTCTCATTGCGAAATGCCGTTGATTTCTGGTCATATTTTCCCGGTGGTTTCCATGGGGAGACCGAGTAAGATGAGAATGTTGGACACCTGAATGAACAAGTCACAAGAAGATACGGTAGATGTTCTTTGGGCGTGTCAATATTTGCAAGTTTGTCATTGTCTTCCCTTGTTGGGTATTATAAAAAGCACATATTTCTCACTCTGAAGATTGAATCAGGTATTATTCTTGTACAACAATCATTTGTCTCATCATCGTCGCAACTTTATTTAGAACATTTTCTTTGATCTCCGTAAAGGAATACATTGAGTGGAGAATGCATGACACTCCAGCGTATTTTAGTTTTCGAAAAATGACACATATTCTATAGTATAGAAAACTTCAATTTTCTTCAATTCAACGATATCGTTCAAAACTACACACAACGTTCTGAATCACGAATAAAAAGTTCATACGTCGTGATTTCAATTCAAATAACGAAAAAAAAACTAATTTCCTTTTTGAAATTGACTATACATCCCGTATTTTACCAACAAATCCCTTCCAACCCAAGCAAGGCTTTGCATACGTTGACATTCAGATTCGTACCCGTTTGTATTTCATATTTGGATATTCCTTCACCATACACCCTCTCATTAGAAGCGGCATTCCTATGCGTGCTCTTTAAACGAAGTGTACGCTTTTTCTCTTTGGCCGTGGGTCTGCCTTACTTTGTCTCGGTTGTTAGGTGAAATCTCCATTGTGAGTATCGGAAGCCAAACTTATTAGGCAGGTGTTTTCTCTCTGTCGCTCTCACGACAGAGCTCTTGGCTCCTCATATATGTACTCTCGTTCCCTGCTCTTTATCGATTCTTGTGCGCTTCTCATAGGTTTCTCGTGTATCGATTCTTATACGGCGCCTGAGCTCTCAACGCATTTACGAAATGAGTGGTGTGTTGAGCTGGCAAGAAGAGAGATGCGAGTGAGTAAGGATGGAGCAAAGATATGCACGTATTCACATTTTAGCGTCTGTTGAGTTCGGTTGCTTTTTGAAAATATGCTTTAAAAATACGATAATGTCCTGATTTTCTTCATGTTTTGTCGACAACCCGAAAAAATCGTATACTTTTTTCTGATGGATTATATAGTTCTATTTTAACTGGTTCGATAAGAATTGTTACAGCTTCATTTTCAAAGTTCAACACAGAGAACGGTTTTTTCCCGATCGCCAGCATCATGTTTTCTCTTGGATGCTGGTTTTCATTTGTCTAACTCAATCGTTCATCATCATTTCAAGTTTTCCTTTTTTTCCTTTTCTCTTAATCTTTCTCCAAGCCCATAAATTCTATTGACTTCTTTCTGTCATATCAATTGTATATCTCATATCTCAACCAATTCCAACATCACAGATGATTTTTTTATTGTTGTCTTTGAAACACATCGCTCTTTTCATCTAGTACGTCTAATATCTTTTATCATCCCTTGCTTCAAAAAAAAAATTGGATATGACACGTTTACTTTTCACGATGATAAGTGAATTTTTGAGAGAATAATTCACGTTCCACTTTGTTTTGAAGTATTCATGTCGTTGGATTTGGTGTATTTAGTGCACTCAGTTTTCGTGGTGTTTGCGTCCGCCAGAATTTATGCCGAAATAGAAGAGAGAGAATGAAAAGGAAATTGGAATAAATTCAAACCGCTTTTACTCACAACAACATTTTCGAAATTTGTAGAACGGAATCATCGACTATCATCTCACATCAGCTTCTCAATCTGTGTCAAAAAGCGGACAGTGAATGGTGTTATAGGTTGGAAAAGCCATTAGATACGACATTTATTCCAGCAACTTAATTCAGACACCTCGCTAGTTCTGCCTGATGGAGATGATTCAAAGCGATAGCCTGCCAACAAGTGCAGAACTACAGAGACGAATGTATGAAAATTTCCATTAGCATCCTGATTTGAACCTGCGTGATTCCGATGCCAACTGTGTTTTTTCAGGGAATTGCTTCCTTCTGGCGTCCTTTCAAATGGAGAGGAAACTCAAGTGTCTGAATATCTGTACGCCCTGGAGTTATACAAGCAAAATAGTTCGGGTCAAACCTCGTCAGAAAAGTCAAATGGATATCCGGAGCAAAATGCGGTGTCCACATCTCAATCGGCTGAACAACTCAATACACCCGGCTGTTTGCAAAACTTGCGTGAAGCTAAGTGCCAAAATCAATCAACTGGGGCTACACAAGAAAATGGTATTCATAGCCAAGTATGATTTCATTTATAATGTATGTATTTTTTCAGCTACACACTACATCGCCATGTCCAACAGTTTGGTAGACTACGATCAGCCACGCAATATAACACGGGATATGAAGGAATTAGACGGCAAGAATTGTGGAACGGGTCATTTAGAGTGGAACCATTCAAAAGGATCTACATTCTATCCTCAAGTTCCAGATCATTCCATTCAAGGAACAGAGACTCTAGAATGTATTCAGCAGCAGCAAAGCACTAAAACTACCATGGAAACACCTATCAGTGACGTTCATCAAGTTCTTCATCCAGAGTGTTCAACAACAGATTCTGCCTCTGAGGGTCATTCCGTTCAAAAATTGTCTGATGGTTTCCAGTCGATGACTGAAAATGCGCTTTCCGGATCAGAGTCCCCTGATACAAGCTTGAACAAAAATTATACAAAAATGGAACCGTCGAATGTCTTTGTTGCAAACAACATGTCAATCAATATACTGCCAACTCCGCCGCCAACCCCTCCCAAAGCTTCACCGGGTCCTTCCGTTTTGCCACAAGAGCATGACGGCTCAAAAGCAAAAGCCCAGCAAACTGAACAAAAAACTGATGTTTCTCCAGCTAAGTTTACGTCAAAAAACCAAACACATGAACAAGAACCACAAGAAACCAATGCCAAAAGTCAACTCCAAAATCAGGAACAATTTCAACAACAACAGCAACCTCAATTGCCTCGTGTACTACAAGGAACAGACCAAGTTCATTCAATTTCAGTAAAAGAGCATGTGGAAGGAGTACGTGAAAAACTACCAGACAAAGCACCTACAGATCCGCAAGCAGCTGTTAAACCAACGCCGCCTGTAAATCCACTTGAACAATTCTCCGTGGACACCATACTCATGGCGTTGCTTGCGGAACCACTACAATACGAAAGCTACTCATTCCTGAGACCAACGTATGAACTTTGTGTTGAAACACAAGCAATAATTGATGCCGAAAAAACTGCGCTCAAAAATGTTTCGGCCACCAATGAGGATTTTGATGAAAATATAGTGGAAGTAAAAGAGGAAGTGGAAAAAGGTAGCCTTTTTTCAAACAAAATACTTTCTTCACTCATTATTGTTTCTTTTCAGAAGATCAGAAACTTGTCGTGGATGTTCCTGTACAACCGATCATAGTACCAGATGCAGTGCAACAAGTAGCTACTGAGAAAACTACGGTCACACGAGACAAGTTTCAACATGATTTTAACATGTTTCAACATGAAGTGGAAAAAGGTAAGCTTTCTAAAATATTATGTACTTACTGTTTTTCTTTCAGAAGGTCAGAAACTTGTCGTGGATGTTCCTGTTCAACCGATCAATGTACCAGATACAGTCCAACAAATTGCTTCTCCGAAAACTACAGTCAAACGAGGCAAGTTGTCTCTCGCCAAAGTTTCAACATGACACTTCTTTATAGGTCGACCAAGGGGCAGCAGGAATTCAAAACCGAAGACGGGAATTAAACGGAGCAAGAAGCATAAGCGCGACTTTGTCGATGATGATGACTTCTATGAAGATTACAGCAGTGATAGTGATGATTATGCGGAGGTCGTTCGAAAAATTGAAGCTGCTTGTACTAAAGGAAGAACAACAAAGAACAGTAAAAAATGTAATCCAAAGGATAATCACGGTATGCATTGAGAACGTTTTATAAGGATATTCGTCTGGAAAAACATTTTTGTTCAACGCCTTATTGTCATGCAAACTTTTTGAGCCATCACTCATGCGAACTTATTTTATTTCAGGTGCTTCGACATCAAAAGACGAAAAGAATTCTTTTTTTGACGAATCCGCGATGGCATTTGAATCTGAGCATGCTGAAACACCAGAGTCATCGCGGAGAAAAAAATACCGAAATACTGCAGCAACATCGTCACAGACAAACGTGGAGTATGATAAGACCCCTATTGAATATGATTTAAGAATTTCGAGGCCAACAATACATAGACAAGCAAAACGAAATGACGGGAGCGCTCATCCACTTGCTAAAAACGCCAGTAATTATATTTCCATGAAGGATTACAAAAATATCTCAGATGTGAGTGTGTTACAACATACTTTTGATTAGTATCACAAGTTTTTCAGAAAGTCATACATTCTCTTTTCAATCGAGTATTGACCCCTGCCAAATCAGAGCGTAGCGAATTGTCACAAAGTTTTGAATCCCCAATAATACGACGAGCAATTTCCAACGAGAGTACTTATTGTTATGCAATATCCGCAGTTCAACTGGCTCTCCGAGTTCCACAAATCTACTCAATGATTCGTAGACACTCACATAGAAAGAAGAAGACTAGTAAAAAATGCGCCAGTTGCAAGTTAAGCGATCTCATATCAACAGTGCCACACAAGGATGATTTTTCAGTTTTCATTGACATTCTCCAGAGTAAGTCTTTACCGAAAAGTAGTTACATGATTGAAGAAGCAATTCATTTTCACATTTTACAATTTGCTGGAGCATCTTCTACTACTTTCAGCCAAATGGGTAAATATGGAGGCACATGAAATGCATTGTGTCATGGAAACAATGGAAAATTTATTCGACTTCCTGGATAAGGAATACAAAGAGAATCTTTCTCGCTACGGTCGAAGAAACTTAATAGACTGCACTCCACTCAGAAATATGTTTTGTATCAAACAAATTGACAAAGGTGAGTTCGAAAACGCAAGTAATTTATATTATAAACTTTCCGATTCTAGCCAAATGCAAAGCGTGTCTTCGCGAGCGTACTCAGAAAAACACGTTTCTTCATATCACTGTTGAGACAAAACGGAAGTTTGATGGGACAATGCAGGATTCGATTGACACTTTGTCTCGAGAGTCCGGATGGCGGGACGACCATTGTCTTCAGTAACTATTACCGGAAGTTTTCATAGAACTTAAAGTTTTTTTCCAGATGCAGTCATCTGCTTTACAGCACTCTGAGCTTTGTGGACCTCCCCAAGGTTCTTCTGTATTTTGTTCCACGGGCTCAACCAAGACGGAAAAAAGATTTAACCGTGATTACTGTCCAAAATCAAATTTTTGTCAAAGATCAACATGGAGAGCACACGTACTTTTTGTGCGCTTTTGTCGCTCATTATGGGCCACATGGAAACAGTGGACACTACAAAACCTATGAAGTCGATCGTTCAGAAGGAGTCCAATACATTGAATACGATGATGGAAAGGTAACCCATCGGATATTTGAAAAACAATCAAAAAATACATTCCAGGTCACCATGAACTCAGAATTACCAAATGACATCAACGTTGTTCTTGCGTTGTTCCGTAGACAGGATGACGTTGCTAAGGACGCGCACACCGACATGATTTTCAACGGAAAAGGACATATGACGTTTGCGCATGAAAAATATTGCAAATAAGACTAGTCCTCGCACAATATCTCTTCATTTCATTTTAAGCACCTTTAACTTTTTAATGGTTTCCACTTCTGCCCATACACACATTTTCTATCTCCTTCTCCTTGGTTTCCTATATCTATCGTTTGAATTTTTCCTCGGTTTTGCTTTTTTTTCAGATCTCTCTTCTCTGTATATTTTTTTCCAAAAATTGGTGAGATTTTGTTCATTCGATATTATCAATGTTTACAAGTAGTTTCCGGCGTTTTTGCCATTCTATCGCTGACTCCCTTCAATTGCATCATTCCCATTATCGAAAAAAAACCGTTATGTGAATTTAGAAATGTTTCATTCGTCTTCTTTTTGGTATAAATAAATAGATGGCAAACGGAATCTCCTACACATAGCTTATCATCAGCGCACTAAATACAAAAATAATTTACAACATGGAATGTCTAGTTCTTCTGACGCATGAGTTCAGCCATTTTGTTGTCGATGGCGGCAAGGAAGTCTTCGGTAATGAGATACGCTCCTTTCTCGGTTCCTTTCTTGGAGCCATGAATGCAAATCGAGAGATCTTTTGTCATCTTGCCCTCCTCCACAGTGTCGATGCAAGCCTTTTCGAGTGTCAAGGAGAAACTGAAAACATGATCTTTTTTCGCGCTGAGAAACGGAAATGAATAGATCCAAATCCCTTCAATCACTGCTTTTAACGTTTTTAATCCTCTGAACTCACGTTTTCAAGGCTTCATTGTTGTCGAGAACACCTCTGTGATGAAGTCCTCTGGTCCAGGCAAAGATAGAAGCAATTGGATTAGTGGAGGTTGAGTTACCCTGAAACAATATTAAGCGACTATATTTTCTAACTGCTAAACTAACTTTTTGGTGTTCACGATAATGACGTGTGACGGTTCCGTGGGCAGCTTCCGCCTCGATAGTTTTTCCATCTGGGCACATTAGAACTGACGACATGAGACCGAGCGATCCATAACCTGAAGAGAACACTTTTCATTTGTTACTACTATTAAATATGCATACCTTGTGCAACAATATCACTTTGAACATCTCCGTCGTAGTTCTTACACGCCCACACAAATCCTCCGGAGCTCTTCAGAGCTTGAGCCACCTGATCGTCAATCAAACGGTGCTCATACCATATCTTGTTGTCTTTGAATTCAGCTTCGTACTTCCTAAATGGTCTTTTTGTTTAAAACCTGTCCAACCAGAACTCACTTCTCATAGATAGCTTGGAAAATATCCTTGAAACGTCCGTCATACTTCTTCAAAATTGTGTTCTTTGTGGAGAGGTATAATGGCCACTTCTTCATGAGTGCATATTGGAAACAAGAGTGAGCAAATCCTTTGATACTCTGAAAACGAAGATCTAATATCATTCAAAACACGAAATCTCAAGATACCTCATCAGTGTTATACATAGCCAATCCAACTCCTGCAGAGTTCTTGAAATCGTAAACCTTATGGATATCTTTTGATCCATCTGGGTTATTGACAACCAATTCGAGAGTCGATCCACTTGGAATCACCACGTCTGTACATTTGTATTGATCTCCGAAAGCATGACGTCCAATGGTGATTGGCTGAGTCCATCCTGGCACTAATCTCGGGATGTTTTCACAGAGAATCGGCTCACGGAACACCGTTCCTCCGAGAATGTTTCTGATTGTTCCGTTTGGTGAGAGCCACATTTTTTTCAACTTGAACTCCTTAACACGAGCCTCGTCCGGGGTGATGGTGGCACATTTGATTCCGACACTGTGTTCGAGAATCGCATGAGCTGCGTCGACGGTAACCTAGAGAAAATCATTATGATTTGATTTCTGGTTTCTGATTGATGAAAATACGGTATCTCTACCTTAAAATTTTTTTTTTGATAATGGAGGAAGTGGTATCTGTAAACCATTTCGTTTTTAAAAAACAGAACCGGTTCCTTTTTTCATTTTTGTTCCGTTATAGTTTCCACAGAAACAAACGGTTTCGATTGGTCTCACTACCTCATCAATTACTTACCTGATCATTTGTCTCGTCTCTGTATTCGAGTCCAAGGTCATAATACTTGATGTCGAGGTCCAGATACGGGAAAATCAACTGAAATAGACAAATTTCGTTTAGCTGCTCTTGATTCAGATTCATACCTTATTTTTGATTTCCTTCCAAATGATTCTAGTCATCTCATCTCCATCCAAATCGACAACTGGATTTTCAACTTTGATTTTTTGTCTCTCCTGGGTAGCAGCGGTGGCAACATTACGAACTAACGACAAATTTCTCGGATTGAGTCTGCTCAACATTCTTCACAAGTTCTGAAACGATTTGAATGAATTCTAAGGTTGACGTGGAAGTGGAATAAAACGTGGGAAAGAAAGAAATAGAATGTAGTGGCCGTTTGTACGCGCAAACGGTCAGTTTGATAAGAAGGACAACGCATTCTCTTCTTATCTTGATAGATTGCAAATCGTTCTTGACATTGACATAGAATGTCATATTAGGAGGTAAAAAAGAAACACAGAAAGTAAAAAACCACGGGTCATGCATTGCTTTTATGATTTATTGAAGAGAGAGAAAAAAAGATGCACCGTCGCCTCTCTCAATGGGATGTCCACATTTTCCGATTTGTACGCAGTTACACCACAAACGACGACACATTGCGGACTTTTCCCTCAGGCAGCAAAAAGCAACGTTGCAATGGAATGGTTTTGATAACAGTATGACATTGTGATTAGAGTTCAATCGATTTTACCAGAATGTTTTATACATATAATTTTTTTCTTTTTTTAAACAGTTATTATCATACGCATTATATTTATTTTCGTCAACTTGTCGAAAACCAATTAACTTCATTGATTTTTCTTCAGGATGACCTCTATAAAAAGAGGAACATGGTTCTTCATCTTCGTTCTTGGTGTTTTTTCAGCCATAACATGTCAATTTACAGGTGAAAAAGACTGCAATATTTTTCAGAGTTTTATTAAGATCTCTTTTTTTCAGCTCCTCTGACATTAATGCACGTGGCTGGTCACATCGCAATTCTAACAGCCGCTCATTTTGCATTGGTGTTTCCACCGGAGGAGTTGCTCGACGGGCTTGGTCTTACGCTGTTCGACCTGTTCACCATCATTTACAACTCTCGGCACTACGGTTTTGTTGAGTATGCCGCCAAACGGGTCGCGTTTTTTCATGTGTTTGTGGCAGCTTATCCGTGTGGTGAGTTGAGTTGTTAGAAACCTTTTTTTCAAAGCAGAGATGTCAGCTATCAAAATGGTCGTGCCGCTGTTAATGAAAAACAAATTTGACTAGTAGCTTATTTTAGTTAAAAAGTGAAATCTCATCATCCATCTTGATTTTTTGAAATTAGCCTATCAAATATTTTATCTTCGCAGTTGTATGAAGAAACTGAATGTGAGCGGAAGTGATGGTTTTGAAGAAAACAGCCAAGAAATACATTCAAAATGATTCTGGCTAGAAGTTTACAGTTGAGCAAACCCATTGGAAGTTATCTGGTAATAATTGAAGAGAAATTGGAATTTCATGAACATGATAAAAACTCAGCACCTTCCAGTTTCATATTTTCCACTAAAATGACTGTCGCACCGGCTCTATGAGAATATCAAAAACGTCCCTTCACATTTATTCGAAATATCCATCTTTCAGTGATCTCCTTGTATTTCGTTCATGGAAATCTCTTCATGACTGCAGTCGACACTCGTCGTTTCCCGGAACCCCTCGATCATCCGTACATATGGTTCTTAGTGTTTGTGATATCAGTGATAGGTAAGTCAAAATCAACTATTTTTAATTTCCGTTCCCAAGTTCTTTTCAGGTGCTGCTTTGTATTGTAATAGAATCAAGGACTACAAGCAGTGGCCAGTCTACCGGTATTACAACGAACACCCAGACGCTCTTGAAGAGGCACAAGATGTGATTTCCAGTCCGGACACATTCAGAGTCAAACTTTCACGTGAGTTCCATAATCCATAAAAATGCTAAACAGTTCGGAAGATTATGTCTGAACCGTGTCATCATTTCAGAACGAACATTCCTGTTTGTCACGAGAAGTTTCTTTGTCTACTCATCAAATTGGAGATTCGTTGCAGTGAAGATAGCTGATTTGCGACTTCAAGTGGATAACACTCGCATGCCACTGGTTTGTGCCCCTAGATCTATCTGTTAAAGAACTCTCAAAAACATTATTCAGCTCCCGAATAATCAGGACGAAGAAGAGAGAATTCGATACATTTTTGTGAAAGTGAGATTCCGTCCCGAGTATCTTCAGTCATTCACAATTACGTGAGTACATTTTCTAATCTTTTCAAGTGAACAGAAGTTAAATTACACAATAAAACGTTAGACGGCCATCATCAACTTTTTTACATTTAGAAATGAGTTCCATCAACATGATTTGATCGAAGTAAAATAGAATCAAGCGGAGTTATAAGAGAAATTAAAGATGTTGTATCTTGACATTATCATTAATTTTCTCTGTCATTCGTAAATAACAAAAACAATCCAAATCTCATATTCTAAACAATTCATGCTTTGCAGATTACGACAAGACTACTATCGAATGTTGAACGAAGTTCTTGAAGTACCGATTTTTGTGCCGCCGCACATCAACGTACCAATGACAATCATGGAGGAGCTCAAAGAAGTAACACAGTTAATAACAGTCCAACTTATAACTTGTAATTTCTCAGGACTTCATCGAGAGAATCGAGACGAATAGTAGATACCGACATCGAGTGAAAAGAAGCGATCTTGATCCATGTTTTGCGTGTGGCACTGAGGAGAACATTGTGAAGATCGAGAAAACTTGTACAGGTCAAGAACCAAGGGTGTTGTTCCATGACACGGGTCTCCGTTTCACGCCACCATGTGAAAACTGCACATGCCGTCCATTATGGTAAGCTTGGTCTTCAATCCATTTGACAGGGTGAGAGTGAAAGTGTACCCCTTTCCACGATCTTGAGGTCAATTACCATACTGACCGATTAATTATGGAGGGGATAGGGGAACAACCCGTCTGATTCAATGGGGGACGACAGCTGCACGCCGAGGTCTCAAGAATGCAGAAGGCCCGTTTCATCTGGCGGGACCACCTGTTCGTTGTTGATTACCCTGAAACCAATACCGCGCGGTCAATTATTTCTTAAGAATAATTGTTATTTTTATTATAGGTGTAGGAATTGTATCGCTCAAATCTTCATCACCAAACAGAACGTGGACAACATCTACAGATACGAGTACTTCAGAGGAAGCGCTCAATGTCCTACTTGCAGGTCCGTTATGTCGTGAAATTAAGACTGTTTCTTCAAAGTTTTGAATTAAAAAAATGATCCAACATGATAAACTTTAAAAAATTTTCCCACGCTGCACTCAGCGGCTAAAAATTATAACAAAAGATTTCAACCAGATTGAAAATAAAGATGTCTGACTTCAAGTCTCCAAACGTTTTCTTTTTTTCAGAAAGAATTTCTGCATTCGAGATGTCCATTGTGTCGATTTTGAATTTATTGACGAGGATGCAGATTGATATTTTGGAAATACGCTCTTCTCTTCCTTCTTGATTGCTTTTTGCTGTAGGCTGCCAACGTTCCCCACCACCACCCCTCTAGTCGTGTATATATGTAGCATTTCTTGATATATCTATTCCCCTCGCCCATTCTATACGCGATGCACATTTTCCTCCAACGTTTTCTGCCTCTGCTTCCTCTTGTACCACTCCGCTCATTTAGAACGCCAGACTTTTCCGCGTCGGCAGATGTCGTGCCGCGTTCCGGCCAGGCTCACCATTGGGTCAGGCAGCTGTTTTTGACCGTGTCTTGTCCCCGAATCGCCTTTCACCACCCATCTGGTTCATCCATTATTCTGTCTCCGCCTCTTTAACATTCCCTTCATATTTCACAGCTCAGAGTTTTTGCACTTTCCCAGTTGCCTCCCCGTTTTTTTCTGCGCAGCCTTTTTACTATAGGGTTTTGATTCAAATGTCTATTTTCACATGTACCTCTTTGTCTATTAACAAAAGGTCGTGCCCCCTCTACTCCCATCCTACGCAACTCAATGAACATAGTTTGCATAGAGTGAATGAATTCGAATAGTAACGGCCTGAGCATTAATAATCAATGATGAGGCGCCATTCATCAAAAACCCCTTTTTCTCTTCCCGCCATGAGTAACCCTTTGAAGCAGGAGCCATGGTGCCGCACCGCTTCTTTACTCACACTATTCCGACCCACTTTTACATGTTCAACCCAGTTCTTTGTTCAACTGTTACGGCGTTCACTTTTCTTATGTACCGGCTTTCCTTTTTTTATAATCTACTTGTATGTACAATAAAATTGATGTCTTGACAAAATCTAATATAGTCTTTGTCGGATAATAGACTGCAAAGGTAGAGCAAATATGTTGGACAGAGAGGTCAATTGAGTCCAAAAGTAAATATAGGAGGTAGGGTGAACAGTTTTGCGTAGGTGTATAAGTTTTGAACGAACCTTCACAGACATTTATTACGGTTTTTTTTCAGATAAGATAAAAACGCTCATTTTCTTGAGTAAACTGTTTCAAGTAGTCTTACTTGATGATATACAATAGTTATGACTGTTGGTGTTTTTGAAAAAGTTAGATTAGGTTGGTCAATATAAACTCAGCTAATTTGTTCAAACAAAAAGAGTTTACATTTTCAGAATATACACAACACATTTCGGTGTATACTATTATCTCAAATTTCCAAATAGATCCGGATTCATATTACTGTAAACTTTTTATTTCCCTAGGCTTAGATTTCTTCATTAGAACAATTTTTCCATAGACAACGCTCTCCCCAAATCAACATGATTCCCACGTTCAAACCTCCTCTCTTATCAGTTTATTAGGCTCCTCTCCCCTATTCTATGAAAATGAGCACACCAGCCAGTATCGATCCGTAGTTTTCTCTCGTGCTCGCTTGCTCTCCGCACATACGTTTCGTTTGCAGTGTGGATATAAGCTCCCATGGCACTCACGACGTCGTCGTCCACACCGGCTCCAATGAATCGACCAGCCGAAAACGGAAGAAATATGTTTAGACCACGTGAGTTTAAGAAGAAGATTGATGTCTTCGGATTATCAACTCTGGCTTTTTTGCTAAGATTTTCATTCGTTTTCAACGAAGACAAAATTTTTCAGCCCCCAATCTTTTTTACTTCCGAACCATAAATTTACAGCATTCCAAATCCAAATGGTACCATTCCATGGTTTTGCTGCTAGAAGTGGACCAATCCAAAGAGCACTGGAACGAATGAGAGATGCGGAAGGAGCAGGTCCAAGTCCACCAGTCCGACAGCCGGTGGAGGGTCAAGAAGAAGTTGACCAACGTGAGGAGGATCGGGAAAGCGTGGAAGAAGATAACGAAGAGGAAGAAGAAGAAGATGAGGACGATGAAGATGAGAATCTAATGAGACAAATGAGAAGCGCACCGAGACCGCCACCGTCTCAATTCGACAGATTCCAACGGTGGATTCAAATCGGTTTTTTCCAAGCGGCTATTGAAAGTAAGTTGCTTATTCAGAAGAAATCAACCAAATTGAAATGACGTTTTCAGCGTTCACTGAAAGATCTGGGACTGAAAACGTCGAGGAAATAAGGAAGAATGCAGAAAAGACAATGCTGGAGCTAATTGCCAAAAGCGGAGAACTTTATATGCCTGATATCAACGGAAAACCATTGTGCGGAACACCGAAAATGATTCGGGAATTGAACAGAATGTCCAAACATGTCGATTATTTTCGCGGTTGGTTGAATTAGAAATCACACCATCAATACGCCTAATATTTCAGGTTTGCTCAAAAAATTCTTGGAGGAATTTGATGGATCACCTCTGAGAGTGAGCAGATTGCGTCGAGCCACAGGATTCATGAAAGGAATAATGACATTTGACAAATCGCCTGGTATTTATGGTAAAAATGGTTTGAAAAAATGTAATTCATATTGTGATTTTGCAGTATACAACAACCCGAAGACACCAGCACCAAACAACTACGATTTGGATATCGAGATTTTCGAAGTTAATGCCGAACTTTTCCTCGAGGTAATTGGCTAATCCACAGTTCTATCAAATTAAAGACTTTACTACTAGGCTTTGAGCCTTTGTCTACTAATTTCTTATATTTCAGTACCTCAGAACCTACTGGAGACCACAACTACTTAATGCCTTCTAAATCGAATACTTCCTTTTCGTACAGAAATAATTTATTTTTTAATGATTCAATTCAGTATACTAATGTATTTCCAAACATTTCCATCGTCATTTTATTTTCTGAATGTGACCCTTGGTGACATTACATTCAGTGAAGACCGAGTGCAATCGTAGTCAAAGATTTTCTTCCTTTTTTTTTTTAATAAACCGATTTTCCCTTCGTTATTTGGGTTTTTTCTGGTTGGATTCGATCTTTCTATAGTGTGTTCAAAAAGTATGAGAATCTGTTCTAAGAATCATCGGATTCGCTTCAGATTGTCTATTCACTAACCCATCTCCAAGGTTGCCCCTGTGTGTCCGCAAGATATATCTTGTCCGTCAGCTCAATTTTTCTTTTTTTTTTTCAAAATTATTGTATCCATGATCTCAGATCAACAATCTTTCTTTCTATGCGTTTTGTATATGAGAAACATATAATAAAGTGATTCCTAACAAAAACTGTTTCAATGTTCACCGTCCTGCTATGTTTTCATTTTGAAGGTCACTCCCATTCTGAATGTCAAAATAAAATCGAGTGCTGTTGTATCCAAATATTTAGCTAGTCTTTCTTGATTAACCCAACTTTATTCTGTTTTATAATGTTTTCTGTTAGAATCGATGTTGTGGCGGTGTGTTCAAAAGAATTTCCTACCCAAAAAAGAGCGTTTGTTTTCCCAAGAGACGCAGGCCACCGAAAACGCGCATTGTCTCCTTGTGCGCATCCTCCGTTTTCTCAAGACATTTTGTGCAGATATTCACGGAATGTTGTGGATAAAACGGAAATTTTTATATTCTGTCGGCATTTCTGCACTTGTTTTATTCCTATTTATATTCTATCACAAGCCTCGCTCATTTCACAACATACGATGGCCTTCATCCAAAAAAATTGTGTTTTATAACAGAGTGAGTGAGTTTTTTTCTGAGTAAAGTTATTGTTTTGTTTTGAAGATACCAAAAACTGGATCAACAACATTCACAAATGCAATTGCTTACGATTTATACAAAGAAAATGGATTCA
Organism: Caenorhabditis latens; assembly: GCA_002259235.3. Lineage (NCBI taxonomy): Eukaryota > Metazoa > Nematoda > Chromadorea > Rhabditida > Rhabditidae > Caenorhabditis > Caenorhabditis latens. Next base: position 11,287,761 of record CM056097.1, on the reverse strand, counting down.
ATGTACTTCATGTTAATATGACAAAGAATCGGCAGGTATGACTAGAGTTCTGGGGCACAAAATCGTATGTCTTTTTTAGATAATGAGTCTGCCCGATCAATACACGTTCGTCAACAATGTCACTACGTGGACCGAGAGGCTACCGGCCTTTTACCACGGCCATGTCGCATATATCGATTTTCAAAGGTCAGTTTCTGCTGAATCACACAAAAATTGAATAAGAGATTCAAATTACTCTAAACAAGTCTCAAATTATAAAAAAAAGTACATTTCAGGTTTGGTTTGGCCAACCCAATATACATTAACATCATACGAGAGCCATTAGAACGACTATTGTCGCATTACTATTTTCTGCGATACGGAGACAACTATAGAATAGGTTTGAAACGAAGTCGAGCAGGAAACAATGAAGTGAGTAGCTTTTCTGACTCAGCAACTCTTAAAAAGTATCATTAATTCCAGACCTTCGATGAGTGCTACACGCGAGGTGGGAAAGATTGCGATATGAAACAAATGTGGGTACAAATTCCCTTTTTCTGCGGACACTATCACTTTTGCTCGTGAGTTTGATAAGGCTGTGCATTTTCACACAGGATTTATCATTTTCAGAGAAGTCGGGAACCCAGAAGCGTTGAAAATGGCAAAACAAAACGCGATGGAGAAGTACCTGTTGGTTGGAACAACCGCGCGGATGCGGGATATGATTGCACTTCTTGAAGTTACAGTTCCAGATTTCTTCAATAGAGCACTAACTCATTTTGACCATCTTGACGGTGAGGATTTCAATATTTCAATAATTTTAGTCAGAAACAAAATATTATATTAGTTAAGTCGGAATTTCTGCTGCAGAAGGTGTGTCTTTTTGGAAATATCAAGTTGATATTTGCAAACAGGGCAAATCAGTGAATACCTCAGTTAACGGTTTCATGTTTTCTCGCCAAAATTGGGCTTATTGCAAACACAAAATGTTATGATTTTTGCAAATTTCTTGTTCAGGAAAAAGTTTACGTCGATATGAAAGGTAACAGTTCATCTTTAACCTCTCTCCTTGCTATTCCTTCAAACAGATTGAACTAAATAGCAAATGGAAGTGGAAATAAAAAATTCATACTACATATCAAAGGTGAAGCTGCTTAATGAAAGTGAAAAAAGAAAAAAGTTTTGCTTGTGTGTCCAGAATGAAAGAAATTTGCTTTCCTTTTTCCCTTTTTGGTTTGCTGTAACAAATTGCGGAAAGAAGAAAGTTCAACTGTTTCAATTTGGCTCAATCTTAACAGATGAATACCCCAAAAATATAGTTTCATTTATAAACGCAGATTCAACTGGTTCTGCGTGTCTCAAAAATTTAAAAATAGTCCTATCTCATATTTGGTTTATTTCAGCTAATCGGGCTCATCTACGATACACAAAAAAGAAAATCCCTCCAAATGATCAAACGTTATCCATGATTCGACGAGATGAAGTGTATAAAATGGAACGAGAATTCTACGATTTCGTTAGTGATCTATTCGACGCAGTGTTCAAGTGAGTTTTCATTTAAAGAAAGGATTTTTTGCAGCGTATCGTGTTTTACACTTGACTTTGATATTATATTTTTAAAAGACTACCAGATAACTTTTGAAATTGCGAATACAGCTTTCTAGTTTCCCAAGGAAAACGCAATTTTTTAAACTTCAAACAAAAGAAGCAAAAGCGTTCAATCAAGTTCATTGCGAGAGCGTCGCAAATGTGGGACTTCATTAGCAATTCTTGCAGCGTTTCATAGAATTTGCTTCGTGGTACTTTACTCAGACACAAGAAAAGCGGATGAACTAAATTAAGAAGCGAGATACTCACAAACTGAGATTGGGTTTTAGTCAGAAAAAGACAGTATCAACTTTGTCATATGATTGAAGCAATGAAATTTACTAGTTCCAAATTAGAGATGCAGTTGAAAAATCAGGTTAATTTCGATAAATGTGTTAAATTTCAGAAAAGCAACTAACGGGTCGTCGAAAGCAGAAGATCTCGCAAAAATGCCCACGCAGTATCATTATGAAAAAATCAAACCACCATAATCATTTCACATTTTCATATATACCATTTCAGATTTCTATTTTATTGATTGTGTAAGAATTTTATTTTGGTTTCAGCAAGTTTAGCATATTCTGTCACTTTGCACTCTTATCAGCTTTGATTTATTGTACTTTTTCGCTTATTTCCATATGTAATTATTCACTGAAAACTATGCTTCTCCTTTTCCTTCTGGTCCTTTTTCTCATTTCTCTTTTCCTGCGTTGTGTGCTTCATCTTCTCCTTCTTCTTCTCTTTTTTTCTTCTCTTCATTTTTCTCAATCCCAAAAACCAAACGGGTCTGCCGATCTGTCATTGCTTTTCCACATGCCATCTGGTTAGTTTCCACGTATGATATCGTGTCGTGTATACTGCCAATTTTCCAATAAATCGTGTGCATGCATGAAACGAGGTCTTAGTTTGAATTTCGACAAAAAGTGTAATAATGCACAAAATAAAGCATCTATAAGATAAATTGGATGGGGGTTGAGAGGGGACGATGTTTGTGTGGTGTGACTACATTTTCACAGTGATAAGAACGTTTTTGTCTGCTTCATCGATTTATTTCTTTTCACCTCTGCTGCTCTCATGAGTCGTGTTTCAGCAGTGACTCGATTTATACGAAACTGTTTTTGTTGTTTTCTAGCTCCACTGAAAGCAATTTGGAAATATGTCAACAATAAGTTCACCACTTTTTCATTGGCAGTGGATCGTGTGAGTATAAGCTGTGACACCTTCTTTTAGTTTTAACCATATAACATATTGAAATTCATTAAATTCCAGATTGTACAAGAACGAAATTTGTTGAGTGTTCCGGAAAGAATTTGGGATTTATTCTGCTACAGTGTCTACATTAATTTCTCATTGGCCCTCTTGTCATTCGTAAGAGACATGATTTTGGAATGGGAAAAATGGTAAGATTTTCAGATTGGAGGAGTTTTGTGTTTCACTTTGGGATTGTACTATTCTACATTCTATACCAGGATTAACTGTGAAAACGGACTAAACATTTGGATTCCATTAAACAACTTGGTTAGTTTTTTCTCTTCCAAAATGTTATGAATCACTGATAATCACTTTTCAGATTGCTACATGGACTGGATTTTTTGCTGTTAAAGCTCTCCATATCCGTTGGTCCGCATTTGTACACCTAGTGTTCACTGCTACAATGACACCTCTGATGTTGATCGCCGCTATCTTTGCTACAACACAAGTTCCAGTGTAAGTCCACGCATCCAATTTACACAATCTCTTTTTTCTGTACATTCAATGTTACAGTTGGTATGAAGAACAGCGAATGTCTCGCGGAGGCAAGAATTGGGGATATTGGAATGCGAGCGCCGACATTGCGTTGGCCATTTGTTCTTACACAATTGGTAAGAAGTTGTGAAATCGAGAAAACAAAGAAATGAAAGACCACTTTTCTGTTTCAGTGTGTCTTTCGGTCTTCGAATTGATTGTCTACTACAAATACTGGCTTCCCGAAGGACAGATTTTGAGAGGAAGAAGCGTCTAAATCACAGTTTTCAATATGTGGCTAATGGGTATCACTATGATTTCGTAATTGAAAAAATTCCGTCGAAAAAAAAATTTGAGAAATAATGCTTTATGTTTGTAATTTCTAATAAAACTATAAAAAATTCATTAATATCCTGGGGCAGTGCGTGGTGGTGGGCAGTGGTCGCAAGATCCCTTAGGTCCTGGAGATCCAGCAGCTCCGTTATCTCCATCGGCTCCATCCTTTCCTGGTTCTCCTTGACCTCCATTGTCTCCTGGTGGTCCTGGTGGTCCATTGCGTCCTGGATGTCCAGCACGTCCATCTGGTCCTGGCTCTCCTGGTGCTCCTGGCTCTCCTGGACCACCTGGTTGTCCTGGTGGGGATGGTGCAGAGCGAGTTTGTCCAGCTTGTCCTTGACGTCCAGCTTCTCCGTCTGGTCCAGCCTCTCCTGGTCCTCCACGTGGTCCTGGTGGTCCGCGGTTTCCTCCACGTCCTTGTCCTCCTTGCTCTCCTGGTCCTCCTGGTGGTCCTGGTGGTCCCTTTGGTCCTGGTCCTCCGACGGCTCCTGGTGGTCCAGCTGGGCAATCGAGGCAGAATTCTGGAGCCTTGTAATGGAATCCTTGCTCATCAGCATCAGCTCCTGGTGCTCCTGGTTGTCCGGCCTTTCCGTCGGTTCCTGGAGCTCCTTCTTGTCCTGGAACTCCAGCTGGTCCAGTCTCTCCAATACCGCAAGAGCAGCAAGTTTGAGGAGTTTGACGCTTTTGTCTTCCGACTTCGCGGAGTGTCGCAAGTTGACTGATTTCGTTTCTGAAATTGCACGAGTTTGCGCTATATTTGAAACTTTGAGCAATGAAACATACTTGACGTATAAGTTCTTAGCCTTGCAGAACATAAGTTCTTCAGAAAGATGAGTTGAAACTGATTGCATGTGAACACAGAGAAGGGGGACAGCAATGATTGCAATCAAAGTAGCCACAGTTGAGACTGCGACTCCAAAGAAAGCAAACTTCTTGAGGTCAGCCGCCTGGGCAAACTTTGCTTTGTCTTCCATTGCGCTGTCTGATGTGGTTTCACTATTCCAAGCCTTTCTTTTATACTTACTTGCTAACGGAACAAGGAAGTTTGCCACGCCTTCTTAAACTTGTGGATTTTTTTCTGCAATGACTTTGTTTTCTCCGTCTCTACGCAACACGTTGTCCCTGCCGACAGGTTTGTGACGACCTTTCACAATTACTGCGTATCATTTTTTTAGTATCATGGAATTTCGTTTTTACGGTAGCGAAAAAAAGAATATCTGTTTTTTTGGAAATTGATATTTCTCTCGTCGTCATTGTGAAAGCGAAATGAATTACGGTAGCTATTTGATTGCAGTAAACTGATACCAAATTTAATTAGTTGTCACATCACGACCAACTAAAAATTTGAATCGCTCTGATTGGATCTGGAAAACGCAAACATTTCACTTTTGTAATTTGACCGAGTTTCTAAGGACTGTAATCTGGTGAAAATTTGAGAATACTTGGTTTTTCTTGCAATTCATTTTCAGAAAACTACTAGAAGAACTATACCAAGTAACAATGGAAACCACCATTCATTGTTTTCTCTATATGTGATATTTATTATCGATTGTTTTGTTTTTTGTCAGAATGAGCTTGTAAGACGTATACAACGCACAAAGCAGCCGTTTGCGAATGTATCTCGAACAATCGTCGTTTGTATTCTTCTCAATTAACTATGAATTGACATAAGCTTTCAACTGTATTTCGAACACTCGTCTTTTATTTGTGGCAACTTGATCAATGAGTTCAACAAACCATTTCATGCTACTTTTCACGTGTTTTTCTTCTAGCTGTATCATTAATGAAAGTTTTTCAAACAACGTCCGAATAACACAGGTATTTGTTATTTTGAGAGATTAATCAAATTAATATGATCCTTTGAACTCATTACTGTTGTCTGATACAAACCATGATCAAATGCCGGTATTGTGATATAGAAAAAAAACATTAAAAATTACGCAAATATCTTTATTTGCCTGAGATTCACTAAAATTAAAAACAAGTGAATTAATATCCTTGGGCAGTGCGTGGTGGTGGGCAGTGGTCGCAAGATCCCTTTGGTCCTGGTGATCCAGCAGCTCCGTTATCTCCATCGGCTCCATCCTTTCCTGGTTCTCCCTGACCTCCGTTGTCTCCTGGTGGTCCTGGTGGTCCATTGCGTCCTGGGTGTCCAGCACGTCCATCTGGTCCTGGCTCTCCTGGTGCTCCTGGCTCTCCTGGGCCTCCTGGTTGTCCTGGTGGGGATGGTGCAGAGCGAGTTTGTCCAGCTTGTCCTTGACGTCCAGCTTCTCCGTCTGGTCCAGCCTCTCCTGGTCCTCCACGTGGTCCTGGTGGTCCACGGTTTCCTCCACGTCCCTGTCCTCCTTGCTCTCCTGGTCCTCCTGGTGGTCCTGGTGGTCCCTTTGGTCCTGGTCCTCCGACGGCTCCTGGTGGTCCAGCTGGGCAATCGAAACAGAACTCTGGAGCCTTGTAATGGAATCCTTGCTCATCAGCATCAGCTCCTGGTGCTCCTGGTTGTCCAGCCTTTCCGTCGGTTCCTGGGGCTCCCTCTTGTCCTGGAACTCCAGCTGGTCCAGTCTCTCCAATACCGCAGGAGCAGCAAGTTTGTGGAGTTTGACGCTTCTGTCTTCCGGATTCACGGATCACTGCAAGTTTGCTGATCTCGCTCTTCATGTCAACATTCTTCGATTTGCAGAACAAGAGTTCATCAGAAAGTCCAGAGTGAACGGTTTGCATGTGAAGGCAGAGAAGAGGAACAGCAATGATAGCGATCAAAGTGGCAACAGTCGAAACTGCGACACCTGAAAAGCAAAACTATCAGTGTGATTAAAAAAGAAGACAACTTTACCGAAGAAGGCGAACTTCTTGAGTTCATCTGCCTGCACAAACTTTGCCTTCTCGTCCATTGCACCGAAATGTGATTCTACCGTTGGTCAGCTACCTATTTATACTTGTCTTATAGCGGAAGGAGGAAGTTTGCCACGCCTTCTTAAACTTTGTGGATTTTTTTCTGCCATTCTCTTTAGTTGTCGATGTCTCTTCAGCGCGCGTATTCATTTCTTTCAGGGGGTTTCCGCGGCAACTTCTCTCAATTACGTCTTATCATTTTTGGAATCTCGTCAGTTACTGTGACGACAGAGAGGAGGCATGAGAGTAAACCAAATCATTTCCTTTTCGAATTTTGAGGAGAAGAAATTGATAGGTGATTTTTCGAAGTTTGTAACGAGGATAGAAAGTTGTATGACCGCTAGAACAAGAACATATCTGAACTATTACAACCAATCCAATGTAGTTCAAACACCTGAATGTAAAAATACAACAATTCTTAATATAAATTGGTTGTATTCTCACTTTTAACATAATAAATTTCAAGCGCGCCTACAATGGAATGCTTCTCAATTTTGATGCATACCATATGCCTCGTTAAATGTTCATCGGGTTTGGAATTTTAATCCAAATGGTGGTTTAAAATAGATTCTTTGTTGTTCCACAAATTCATTCTTTCTAATTACTCTCAAACTTCCAATAAACCATTTTGATCAGTTTCAGGTCTAAACTGTTGTTGTTTTCAACCGGTTTCACTTTTTGCGTTTCCCTGTTTCGATCAGAAAGCAGTAATAGGACTACTGTTGCTAGCGATGTCAACGACAATCAGTCGCCATCACTCACTTCGTCGTCTCTTCTCATTTTTTCTTTTTTCTTTTTTTCTTTCTCTTCTTCGGTAATCCTGAACGATATATGAAACCAGCAAGTAAAAGTGTAAACTAGCGCAAAATGAAAAAAGAGAAAAGAAGAAATAGAATGTGAACTTTGGGTTCGCAGTGAGAACATAGATGCTAGAGAAGCGTGCAGAAAAATGAAAATGGACTTGAAGACAGAAGAGAAACAGAAAAAACCAAATGACTTGTTGATGATGATCGGTAATAATGGTTGCGGATGGACGCTCTCTCCCAACTTCAACTTTCAATTAGCGAGAAGAAGTGAAACACAAACCGTCGAGAATGTTCTCAAATTGAACTATTGATTGTAATGAAAATGATATGATGAAACTGATTCATGTGTAAACTGATGGGGAACACTGTGTTATGATCCAAATTACTCAGACAGGATAGTTTGGTTTTTTGATGTTTATATCTGGTTTTCTGCCTGAAAACATACATGCCCAACGGATGGAACATCAGGAATACCTAAATTCGGAAACACAGCAACACACTTCGATTTTTCACAATTTTCCTGAAAATCAACCTTATCCGGTGTCCCACACTCAATCACGATCTATTCTTATCATTGGGAAAGTGAACATTTTTGAAGGATGACGAAGTCCAAACAAAACAGTTAGTGTAAGTGTCACGCAGAGCTAAATAGTTGTCATTTAGGTCAATGTTTATCCAGTCCAACTCTTTTTTCGGCGTCCGTCTTGAGAGAGCTGCCTGTTGTGAGACGAAAAGCGAAATGTAAAGAGAAAAGTAGGTAAGAGCCGGGCTCGACAATGTCCACTACATGTCAAAAAATGGACGACAGTGGGAATTGAGAGAGGAAGTTCGGGAAAAGGAGCGGCGACTTGACTCAAACTTTGAACTGGACAGACGGGAAGTTTAGACGTCCGTCGGAGAATGTCTTATAGTTTATTGTGCGGGTGGTGGATTTATTGATAGTGATCATTGAGCAGAATAATGGAATATGTTCTAGAAAATGGTAGTTATGAATTTCTTACATTCAGAACTTCATGTATGTACAAACGTGACTGGTGTTTTGGTAAAGCGCGCAGTATTCACAACAGCTGTAATGATAACTTCCTGTCAAGTTACTTCAAAATCGCCGTTTACATAATTAGTGATGCTGATTTTTGTTCTGCACGTTGTATCTGAACTCAATGATCTAGCCACAAAAATGCACCTCAAAACCATTTTTTGTGCTACAGAATCCTTCCGAACACTTGTTCACAGCTTTTCATTATAGGTTGCGTCGGATTAACAAACTACCCAAACGACGCGAAACTGACCATAAAGTGTTAACAACGCTAACAATATTCTTCTTGTCGCTTCTCGGCTCTCTATACACGGTACCTTGTACCTGTGAGCGATTTTTTTGGATCAAGCACCCGCCCCGCGCCTCAGCTCCTCCCCACAGCTCGACCACCCTGTTTACATTTCCGGCCGTCGGTCACTCATTTCACGAAGTTGACCTCCACTCGGATCACCTAGCACTTTTGGCTTCCGATTCACTTCTCAAAATCTTTAGCAATCATTTCATTCGTATTTTCAGCAAAGCCATGAGACTGCTGCTCCTCATAGCGGCCTTAGTGCCATTTGTGTTATCACAGGTAAACTAATATTGAATGAATGTTGTTAACAGTTGTTTTCTTATATTACAGTACTACATGCAACAACAGCTCCGTCCTGTCATGCAACCTCAACAACAGAGAACAATGTATTATCCAGTGAGGACAAATTGTCAGAACAGATGTAACCAGCAGACTAGGTATAGGTGGAATGTGAGACCAACAAGTGAGTAAACTTCTATTTGTATCACGATTTGCATATTTATCTTTTCAGATATCCGACCAAATGTTCAAGTGCAAATCCGTACTCTTCCATCAGCACCTGGACCAATTAGACCAGTAGTGAACCCAGTTCCAGTTCCACTCCCAACTCTTCCAACACCACCACCCAGTACATTGCCTCCAATCACATATCCAAGAACTACTGCTGGTGTACCAATCACTAGACCACAAACCACAACTGAGACGACCACCCAGGTACCACAGTAATTCTCTCACTGAACCACACGTAGAGAGTTTCAGCCACCAACTACAACCACTACTCTTGAAACTCCGGCTCCTGAGTCAACTCCATCTATGGCTCCATCGCATACTGACCCAACTCCAGCACCCGAGACAACTGTTGCTCCCACAACAAAGTACTTGCGTCCTGAGCGCAAACAAACAAAAGCCAGTAAGTTGTTTTTTGCAACCCACCCCAGGCTTTCTTGTAATGTTTGTCTGCGTGATCGAATAGTTCAACCTCTCTGACCAAAGCGGCGTCAGATCGAACGCAGTTTCATTGAGTTTCAATAGCAAGCACTTAAAAGATAATTATATGTCAATAAATAAACAAATAGATATAGTAATAGTTGCGACTCCCTTTATATATCGGAATGCATCACACCTTTCCCTCCCACCCGTTTGCAGAATACTTCAACCCATGCGCTGTCGGTCAGCCACTTCTTAACGAATTCTCCACTCCAATCTCATGCAACTACTTGAACCAACCGAACGGCGGATGCCCTGAAGATCACTTCTGTCATACTGGAGCATCGTTCTCAACCACAGCGTGTTGTCCATTGATATCTTCAGAAGACAGATGTGCTCAGAGAAGAGATACTGGAGAGGGAGATGAACTGGTCGCAAGATGGTACTTTGACAGTCAAGCAAAGGAGTGCAGACGTTTCTTGTACAAGGGAATCCGCGGAAATGCTAATAACTTTGTCACCAAAGCTCAATGTGTAGATGCATGTGAAGCAGGTTTAGATTTAGATTTATAGTATACTAGATACTAATCTTAAGTAAAAAATTCAAAGCTAATCTCCCTAGTTTCAGGAACTGTGACAGATGAGACCAACCCTTGCAAGTTCAGTAACGCAGCTACATTTAAAAATGGTAGCCGCATCATTTGCGGTCCAAACGATGACTCGATGTGTCCGAACGGATATTACTGTCATATCGGAGAGAACCCGGAACTGACTGCTTGCTGCGAGAACAGTGGACGTGAGTAGTAGTTTTTTTCTCAGAGCTCTGTTTGTTTTCTACAGACACTCCGGCTTTTATTTATTTTCATTTTACAGTGACCGATCCTTGCTTACTCTCAATCAATATAGGTCAGGGTAAAGCTCTTCTCAAAAGATTTTACTACAACACATTCTCGAAGAGATGTACAGAGTTTATATACAAAGGAACAAAGGGAAATGAGAACAATTTCTTGTCTTATACACAGTGTCAAGAAAAATGTCAAAGTAAGGAGAATTACATTCATAAAGACAGTTAGTAACTGTTATTTTCAGAGTGGGATAACCCATGTCCAGTAGCTGTTAACTACGCTCAGAAGAAAGAGTGTGGAATGGAATCTAACAATGGAACTGAATGCAGTGCTGGACAGTGGTGTCATATCGGAGCCACCAAGGAAACCTCTGTCTGTTGCCCAGGAGCTTCACCAGACCCATGTTCGCTCCCAATGTTCAGCGGAGAAGGAACCGGAAATCTTACTAGATGGTATGCTGATCCAGCTGACAAGTCGTGCAGCAGACAATGCAAATCATTCACTTACAACGGATCAAAAGGAAACCAAAACAACTTCCTCACTAAACAGCAATGCGAGTCTAAGTGCAAACGCGAGTGTAAGAATCCATGTGGATCTGGAACCATGCTGATGACACCAACCAATGAACCACGTACCTGTAGTCCGAGCTCCCCATGCCCAAGCTCTCATTGGTGTCACGTGGGAATTACTCCAGACACCACAGTCTGCTGCTCTGCTGTCCAAAATACTTGTGAACTCCCAATGACTAGAGGATATGGAAACTCTCATTTGACCAGATGGCATTTTGACAAGAACTTGAACAAATGCGTCAAGTTCATTTATAGTGGAGAGGGCGGAAACCAAAATATGTTCCTCACTCAAGAAGATTGTTTGTCTATCTGTCCAGTATTTGAGAATCCATGTGGAAATGGAAAACCACTTTTGATTGGATCCAAGCCAAAACTTTGCTCTCCAGACGAGAGATGTCCATCAACTCACTTCTGTCATATTGGAGTCGAAGGATCTGAAAATTACTGCTGCCCAAAACGTAAATCACTGCTAAAAAATTATTATTTCCATAAGTTTCTTTCCAGACGGTGACCCATGTCAACAATCATTGGCCACTGGAACCGGAGGATTCTCAATTACCAGATACTACTACGACAAGGAAACCCGCAGATGCCGTGACTTTGTATACGAAGGACAAAAAGGAAACGCTAACAATTTCTTGACCCTCGAAGATTGTGGACTCGTGTGTCCAGTCCTTCCAAACCCATGTAGTTTGGGAGAGCCTCTGCTCAGCCTCCAGAAAGAACCAGTCATTTGCGGCGGAGAAGACACCTGTCCAAACGGATACTATTGTCATGTCGGAGGAGCCCCAGAAACCACCAACTGTTGTCCTGGAAGTGAGAAGACTGAGAGATATCAATTTATCAATACCAACTTTTTTTTCAATTTTCAGCTCGCCGTCCATGTGATCTATCACTTGAGGTTGGCCAAGGTGTTGAGAAACTCGAGCGCTGGTTCTTCGATGGAGGAATTCAAATGTGTCGTCCATTTGTTTACAAGGGAATGAAAGGAAACTCGAACAACTTCCTAACCAAACAGTCGTGCCGACAGGCTTGCAAGGAAATGAACCCGTGCGGTTATGGGGATCCACTCGTTGACACTGCTGGAGAACGAATTTTGTGTACTGGTGGACAGAGAGTTGATAGTTGCCCATCTAACAGTTACTGTCACGTGGGATCCAGTGCGCTTACCACTTTGTGTTGTCCAAAGAGAAGTGAGCATTATTGAGAAATTCCTGTTGTTAAAAGTGTTCAATATTCCTTTCAGAGATTGACCCATGTGATCAAGCTGTTGAGGAAGGAACCGGATCTGAAGATTTGCCAAGATGGTTCTTCGACCGCAAACAAAACAGATGTGCTCCATTTACATACGGAGGAGTTGCTGGAAACGAGAATAACTTTATCAGTCAGAACACTTGTATGGATGCCTGCCCTGAATACAGAAACTACTGTCCACATGGAATTCCATTGATTGAAGGTTCAACAGTCACTTCTTGTGGAATTGATAAGGGATGCCCAGAAGGATTCATCTGTCATATGTCTTCAGAATTCAATGTCTCTATTTGTTGCCAGGTTTGCAGAAGAGATATAAATGCTTGATGCTAACTTTTTATTTCAGGACCCAATGGACTTCTGCTTATCAGCCCGCGATTCTGGACCATGTAACAATTTCGAAAAACGATACGGTTACGATGCGAATACTGACACTTGCGTTGAGTACCAATACGGAGGATGTGAGGGAACATTGAATAACTTCCACTCTCTTCAAAGATGTACTGAAATTTGTTGCAAAGAGTACAAGAGAAGACACCGATTGTAAACGTTATCTTTCTAACACTTTTTCAATTTTGAAAACACGACGATGCCGGTAGCCATTTGCTTTCTATTTACTTTCACTTTTCTTCAAAAAAACATAGTTCTGACAAAAAAAAACAAAAAAATTGAGTTCTTTTATTGGATCTCTTTTCACTTCTCAATGCGTCTTTTTCTGTGGATGATTATCACTTCACTTATTTATTTCTATTTTTTGGTATAACCTTCCCTTGAGCCGTACTCTGCTCTGTTTGCTCAGTGTCTGTCCCCTTTCATTTTTCTTCCCAATTTTGACCACCAGATTTTTTTGTACTAATATTTTGTTATATCAATTGTAATATTTATCTAATGCAATTGAATAAACAATTCATTTTCATCACAGCCTACATATGTTCACCATCTGAACCTGAATCATCGAGTCAGCTGTGGGAATGAAAAGAAAAAACAGAAAAACTGGAAAAAGTAGAATCGTTTCTTGATCTTCGCTTTCGAAAAAGAAATTGCATATCAGTTTTCCTTTTCGTTTTCAGTTTCTCAGCTTCTTCATTCGTCCAACCCGATCTTCTCGGGTTACTTGGAGATGCCCTTTGCAAGTCTCAGATATTTTTTCTAGTACAATTTTGACACAGATTCTTGATCTTTTTCACTTTCTCCCATCCAATGAAAGTAATTACCTGCTGCTTTGATTGAATCCCATTTTCTCCGGGAATCTTTTCCGATTCCTTTCTTCTGTCTCACATCATTGCTACCGCCACCAGACAAAAAACTTTCTCGATAATTGCCGTGAAGTTTGGCCAATCGATGAGTCATCTTTCACTCCCTCATTTCTTTTTACTCTCCTTCAAATACTAAGAAGCAAAACAATGACTTAGACAGGTAGTGTTTCGTTCTTTTTTTGATTTTTCCATTTTTTCTTCTTCAAAATTCCCAATAACATCTTTCATTCAAACTTCATTCGCATTCTCTTCCCACACAACGTCATTTTGTTTATAAATTGAAGGGCATCACAATGATAATATACACACGAAAGCTTTTCATAACAAAGGAACCAGACAGTATCCGCTTGCACATCATCACTCTTGCTAGCATAAACACTTTAATTCACGTTTTCCAATAGGTGGCTCCCTTCCGTAATTTCTTCTCCAGTTCTTCGATTTTTTCAAACTTTCGATCCTGTTTTTACAGTTTGAATCTTAAAAATGTGATTTTGTTATTGGAAGAAAAAACAGTGTATTCGAATATCATGAGTAAGTGCGAAACACCTTTTTTCAACTTAGTAGGTTGAAAATAATGTTTTAACGCTATTCTTATTTTATGTAATTTAACACAAGAATATTAATTGTTTGTACAAGAACAATCCTGACAAGTAAAACAAAAACATGAAGAAATAGACGCAAGCGTGTTGAGATAGAGAAATAGTGAAAAGACGGCAAATGATCTAATGTCACATTCGATCAAGGGAGATCTAACCCGCCTGACGGGAACATGAGTGACCGGGAAGAGATGAGAGTCAGGATAACATCTTTTTTTGGCACCCTCAAACATTCTCTGTTGGCGCGTCTTCATCATCAATAACAATCGAATCTTCCTGAATATATTGTTCCCCTTGTTTGTCGCAACCGATTAGACGCACAGTTCTCAGATTTATATCATTTATCTCTATTACATCACAGGATTCGTTTCACTTCACGTCTGCGTTTATATCTATCTTACAGTTGTTCTGATTGTTCAAATTTTCTTTTAACAATCTGTAATTCATTTTCTTGAACTTGAAAAAATTGTTTTGAAACTAGTTCCCCCGTAACGTCTTGGATGGCACTTGTCCTCAATTCACCACAACACCAGAATAAGAAAAACATTTGTTCACTTCCCCCGTTGTAAATTCAAGATGGTGATGATGCATTGTCCGAAATGATACCCTCTCATAGTCCGTACTACCGTCCCATACGTTTTGCGTCTTTATTTTTCAATTGCGTCCTTCCTTCGGTCCACATCTATTTGCTCTACCGCCACCGGCATTTTTTTCGGCTAACCTATTTCCTTATTTCTTCTTTTGATTTTTCGTTTCTTTTACACTTGATTTCGAAATTCAATTTGTTTTAAGAGTTAGAAATTGAACGATCTCGAGGAATACACAGAAGAATGGAAAAATGAGGTTATCCACAGTTATTCTTATCACATATTTTGTATGTGAAGTTCTCACAAGGTAAATTGAAAGTTACGATCAAGAAAAATATTATTTTTCAGTTGTCCGGTCATTGTCTTGCCACCATTTTTGAAATTGAACGAACAGAATGTTATCACAATTGTTAATGTGAGTTTTCGCCGCTTTTATAGGTTTCACAACAACAGAATAAGTGACTTACAGGAAAAATCAGTAAAATCAGTTGTGCAAGTAGATCATGGAGGAGAAAAAACTAATAAAGAAATTCAAGGTGAGTTCGTGAATATCTCTGCGTATTATCAAACCGTGTTTGCAGGTGATGTACAAATGATTTCATTTCATACCAGTTCAAGTCAACCCACTGCACATATCATGATTAAGGTAAGACTACCAACAGTTTCGTTTCCAGTAGACATTATTTCAGGTTGACGGGAAAATTGAACTGAATACAAATATTCCGGTGCGACCAGATTTATTCAATGTTCATATTCATATCGACAAAACTATTTATCGAAAATCGGAGACAGGTCAGCACTTCAATTTCAATATCCCAAGTTCAATTCCTGATTACAGTAAACGTTCGTATTCTACCACTCACACATTCTGGAAGTATTTATCGTGGCGATCTCAGCATTTGTCTTGTGGTTAGTTGCAACTATTTTGCCTTTTCCTCTCATTTGTTTTCATTGCAGAACGGAAAAGGATTTGTTGAATCTTCGACACTAAGAACCAGAAAAGTAGATGAAAGCAACTCCATGATAATAGAACAGCTAGAAATTCCATCTCATACTTTCTTTGGTGACTGGGTGGTGAAAGTGCAACCAGTGGAAATAGGATCCAAGAGAACGGACGATTTGTTGACTTTTGGAAAAGTGTTCCAAGTACAAGATTATGGTGAGTTTCTTCCTTGAAACTGAATATGTACGTGAAAATATGTTTCAGATCTTCCAAACTACAGACTTTATGGATTCTTGACTGATAGTAGCAATTTGGATGATACCAAAATCACAATAGAAGCAAAGTGAGTTCCCCTCTCCCCGATGCTTTTTATTTTTTTCTTTCGTATTAGTGAACTTTCCAATTCTCGCCCTACTAGACACCAAAACGATGACACATTAGGTTTCGTTTGAATATTTCATTGTTTTTTAGGTATTTCCATGGAAAACCCGTGAATGGTTCAGTTCATGTGTACTGCCGCGAGGTTGGATCTTCATCGCAAGACCGCAGTCATCTGACTCACATCAAGTCTGGAGAGGTGGGGTTCCTTTTCTCTAAAAACTCATTTATTATTTTAATTCCAACGTAAAAGCCCGCAAACCCAAATAATGGAAAAGAAACGTGTGAGAGGGAGAGAGAGAAAAAAATTAGCACATCAAAAAATAATGACATAGATCACAAATGCATTGTAGTCAAAAATATTTATACATAATTTATCTAAGTTTTTGTCTGGAAATGTGCGTCGGATGACTAGACTCGATGCACAGTGTTCGTGCCACCGGAATAAAGAATTGGGTTCACAAATGAGCTGAGAAGAATAAGAAGTTCGCAGAGGTTGCCACCATTTTGAGATATTATTTCATAGAATCCTTCGTTCACAAATCTGAAAACAACAATACATTTCAATTTGAGACAAACTAAACAAACCTTGATAAACTGATTATATTATATGGCATCCATAAAACAACATGAGTTACAATAATTGCACAGGCATTCGTAAATATTGTTGTCCCCAGTTGTCGTCGTAGAGCCGTAGTGGGTGGGTGACGCGTTGTACCAGCCAGAGGGACTGAAAAAAGAACTGTTTACTCTTTTCCGTCAGGATCATATTTCAATACTTCTTGCCGATTGCTGAGAAACGTAGCTTTTCCGCCGGAATATTGTTCCACAGCAAAAATGTCTGATCCTATCAGTCATCTTACTCCAGAATATTGTGCATAGTCTGGAATTTCAATATAACTAAACGTAACATGTTTTATTTTCTTACGTTTCTTGTCTCTCATCTTCATAAGAAGTGAGCACATTGAATGGCCAGAATGGGATAAGTCGGCTCAACATTCGAGCATAACAAGAAAATGTGATGCTTAGTGGCAACCAGAATGACATTGCTTGGTGATAGGCTTCATAGAGCATTGAATGGAAATTGATCTCATTTCGTATCGGAGAATCAGTTGGTAATTTGTGAATTTTGATTGCAAACACGGTTACACATTGTTCCCAGTTCTCGGAACTTGGACGGTATGTCTCCCAGACAAAAATCTGTGGCAGAGCCGCAATTCCAGCAATTATCCAGACTCCATATAACAGTTTCTTAGTTCTTTCGTATTGACGGGCACCTGGAAAACTTACTCTTCGTTCATCCAAAACAATAGATTATTTAAAGAAAGTTTCTGATTGAGCTCAAAAATTTTCAATTTTCATAGAGACTCACCAATGATATGATTACTGTACACAGCTAGGTATCTATCCACAGCGATTCCGCAGACAGTATTCGAATTGGAAAAGAACGCTACCGATGACCAGTATCTGTACATTTTGCATCCCACGTTTCCGAATTTCCACTCGAATTGTAACAACCACGCTGCCTGAAATCTCTATTTGAGTGCACAAAATAGGTTTATGTCTATCTGTTTGAATGCTGTTATCGGTAACACTCCGTCATATTGATTAACATTAGTCTGCTATGAGATTTACCTTCACAGATGCGTAAATCCACATGATCATACAATCACTGACGAATAAACTTTTCTTGAAAAGCAGAAACGATTTGTTGCTTCCCGATTGTCCATTATGAATAACTGGGCGTTTAACTCTGTAAGCAGTTTGGTCAACTGGGAACTTTTGTGTTATCCGCTCACTTGGGTTGTTTTATCAATTTACATAGCATAATAAGAGCGACGAAACAGTAAGCAACATCGCAAACCAGGAGTATACTTGCTTCTGTTACTTCTGACCATAACCTGTCTGGTATCACTGTTGACATCCGAGTGGACGTCTCCAACATCTAAAATTAGAATATGTGTTCTAATCATGAAGTCAAAATAGTCATGAAACCAAAAGAAAAAAATAACAAGAATAGGATTCGAGAATTCTTTGGTTATTCAAGGTTGGGTTCAAACCAAGAATATTCTTTGGGTGAAAGGAAAACAAGTCAAAGGACTTTCTCAATCTTAAGCACCCTTTTTCTCTTCTTTTCAACTGAATTCAGCTGCAATTTCCTATCTTGTTGTGTTCCCGTCACTGTCCTTAGGTCAACACTTTTTTCAGGAAAAAAAGAAGAAGACTAGAAAACTTGTTTGTTTGTACTAAATGACAGGGAAGTTATATGTACAAGTAGAAGGAAAGAATGACGGACGGTGTTTGGTGGAAGATAGGAAAATAAGAAGGAAATTAGAAATGGATACGTTCCTAACATAAGGAACATAGCAAAGGCGAACAAAATATGGAAGGTGGCCTCCCGGAACTCAATTCCTTATTCTTCACTTCCATTTTTCTAGTCACTAGGCAATGGTCCCATAGATACATAAGGAAGAAATTGTAGAAAATCACGAGAATTGTTTTTTTTTGTCTTATGCACAAAGAGCCAATAAAACATATGTCGGATCTCAAGAAAAAATGCGGAAGTGATCATCCGAGATCTCAAAAAAAATGTTCAAAAGTGGTGGGACGGGCTCATGTAATGTAAATTGAAAAAAAAGACCGAAAATATTTTCTTGTTTTCTAATGTAATTAACTGGAATTGTGTAAGGTGTTCTTTGAGAATGAATAGATCAGAGATTTTTTTTGAATAAGACTGAAAAAAAGTGAACAACTAGCAGAAAGAAAGAAATAAAACCAGTATAACTAGATTTAGTCAGAGCAGAATACGGAGCACAATAATTGCTCCACCCACCTTTTAGAAAAAGTTCGATTTATTTTTCTCGTCCATACAAGACAATTGAAGCAAATTATCTTCCTATGTTCTACCATGTGATTGCTTTTTAATTCGAAAATCACACGCTACAACTGTGAGCTAAAACTTTACGACAACATAAGTGGCATCATTACCGGAGGAAATAGGGAATCGGAAAAAAATAGGGTTGTGAATGTTGATGGGACAAATGGAAAAGCATACGAGAAATAAAAGAAAGTGGGACAGAGTTGTTTTTGAATTTCAGTTGAAAAATCTTTTATCTCTATTCAGAATCTCTAGATTCAAAGGGTGAGAATCAAAAATTGTCTAGAATGAAAACTATGGAATAAACTTATAACCAAAGAGAAGATTTTTTTTGAATAATCATGAGATTGATTCAAAGTGCAATGCTAAAAAGTTTCTCTAGCTCTTCACACTCTCATATTTTTCAAAGTTCAGAGTTATAATGACGTAGATCCATTTTTTAGCCCCAGTCGTTTTTTTCTATCGTGCCGTTTCAATTTTCCAATTCAAACGGAACTAGCCAGTAGGGAATGTGATCAACAAAATAATAAACTCATTTTTTGCCTCGTTTTCAACTAGTTCGGCCGTTCAAGCCTCCTTAGGAGTAAATCCAAGGCTCCCCTGTCCCTATGAGTAAGAAAAATGGGGGAAATTGGAATTTTGCAAATGCGTGTGCGGGCGGCCAAAGCGAAGGAGATAAACATGTTACTTTTTCTCCGCTACTAATATTGCATGACTGACTTGAGTAATAATTCCTAGCGAGAGATTAGGATATCTCGCAAGGATAAACTAAATTCTGACATTAGCTGTGTCACAAAAACAACATGCTGCAATGCACGAAATTTTAAGATTATAAAGGGAAACTCATAACTATTCACCACTAATTTTTTTGTTTAAATTCAGCAGTATTCCAACAATGTCACACATTTCTAAGCGTGTTTTTCCTGTTAAAAACGTTTCCGTTCTTTTCCAAATAAGGCTCTTCGTCCAGTAATTTTATGGCGCAGGGTAGGAGGTTCGTTGCCCTTCTAATTAAATTCCACATTCCATACCCTTCTTTTTGAATAGATATAATAGAGGCCAAATTAGTGGAGAAACAAACATTTGGACGTCTCGGAAAGAAGAAATGAATCTTATACACTTTTTTTCCATCAAAATCTAGGAATCTAACAATTTCTCATTCGAGGTTAAAGAGAAAAAAGGAAATGAACTGATTTCCTGTGTGCTTCTTCAGTAAGGGACCACATAAGATGGATGAGAAAATGAAAGAAAACACATAATAAATGATCCTCAGGCTACCAACGCTCAGTCATCTGTCTACTAACCTAGGTTGAGATCCAATATATAGAACTGAATGTCAGCGTCTACAGACAATGATAAGTGGATTATGCACCGAATGTTTTTTTTTCTCAGTACTAAATGTAACAGGATTAGCAAGAAAACGTTTTAAACATGAAAGAACGTGTTAGAACAAAAGAAGGTGGAAGGGCAATAAGTGGTAACTGAACACAAAAACACGATAATTGCTTTTCAACGTCGTTTGCATCGCTGCACATAACTTTTAGCTTGGAGCTATCAATTTTTCAGGGACCCTTTTTGTACGCCTCTCCAATTTTTTCGTATCTGTTAGATAAGAAACGAAACTTGGCTCCAAATTGGTCATGTATGTGCATTTTTCATGTTTTGTCTACGATCAAGTCCTAGGTCTCGAGGTTTTCCGAAGTGGCTAGAATTTTCAAGAGTTCGTTGCCAAACAACAAGAATTGACGTTTCGAAATGACGATTCTCTTTTTTCTTCTGTAAAAAAGAACAGAAAACAGTAAAACAGTCTAGCTACTGTACTGGAACTCGTAGACAACGATCAAGTACTTGAGAAAAGTATCCGAATCGAGACATTGTAATCAACTTCCTATGTGTTCAATTCCAAAAACTGGCATGAGAACAAGAAATTTAATTCTGTCCTAAGATTCCGGCTAAACGACAACAGACTTGTAAATTGTTCGTGGGAAAGACCACCCACTCTTAAATAGAGAAGGCTCGTCATTTTCCGTGGAACCACAAAAACAAGTGGACCATAACCAGAAGAAGCAAAAATAGAGCGTTCAAGCCTATTCTTCTCTTTCTGGGACAATAACGGAAAATGGAGTACGTGGCATGTTGGCTCATAAACACAAGATGTAAACATAAAACGACTGAAACGATGGAAAATGTCCTGGACAGCAGAAATCAAAGTCGAGAATTCTTCCAAGTTTTGAAACCGAGTGCAGAGGAGTGTTCCGCACAAAAAAAGAGAATAGACAACGAGCCCTTCTACTCACGAAATGGGAGGAGTCATGCCGCAAAATGAACAAAATTTGTGTCGTCTCGGCGGAATATAATCGTGCTAATTAGTTTGTTCGTCATTACCATATCATCTAATGATATTTATTGCTCATCGATGAAATGAGGAATAAGAAAAAATAGGTGCAGACTCAAAATCCAGAAAAAGGGAAGTGAAGAAATGAAAAGAAGGACACAAAGAAAGAATCTAGATCGAGTTTTCTTTTCCGGCGTAGGTGGTTTTAATAACTTGGAGGTTGTATAAACATGGATGTCTGACAGAAAGAAGGATCTTTTTGGAAGACAGAGATGAGTTCATTCAGAACGAATCGGTCAAACCAACCGATATTAGGATTGAAAAAGAAGCGACACATTTCCTAGTAGTGAGTAAAATAAGAAATTGACACGCTAAATAGATAATATGCTACGGAAGTTTTATTCTGGTACCAACAGATCAAACACCTCAGATTTGGAACGAGCTCATCTCAACCAACTCTAATCCAACTATAATAGGCGGCGTCTGTGTGTTCACATGTTTGAATGACGTTCCAGACATGTTTCTTTTTTTCAGTAAATGATGGGTTTTGAGTAGAATAAGCTTTCGGATGTACCCCGCAAGGACATGATGTATGAATATGAATCACTTGTTGAAAGAGGAAATTTTTGTTAGGTTAGTTTCCGGAAATATTTTGAATTTGAATTGTTTCCTAGACAAATTGAATAATATGTGTAATAGCTGGGTCAGCAGATCTCTGACACATCCATAGGTTTTTAATATTTTGCTGGAAACTGTAACACAGGAAGCAGACTATTTGTCTAAAAACAGAATCCTGCCGTCGGTTGGGACTCTCCCAGCACTCTGAAATCATCCAACACTCGTTTTTTCCAACTGAAACTTTATTCGTGTCCACGTGTATAGTTAAGCCCAAAATATTATTAACAGAACCAAATAAGTGCGAGATCATTTTAGTGTATGTCAGTTATAATAATTATTCTTAAGAGTTTAGTAATTAGTTTCCCGAAGAGAATCCATAAAGGAACGGATTGATGAGGGTGATGAGGATTTGCAAATCTTTGAAGATATTGGCATTGGCGCTGAGAACCCTGGAAAAATAATAACTTTTTTTCGTCCCTTGAAAGTTATTTTTTCTTGTTCAAAAACGATCGGCGGCCATTGGTACGGATGTTTTGAAAAGTTTTATGACTACTCGTAAACCTGTCAAGAAGCTTACTGACAGCACAATCCCTCTTTCAACAAGCTACAAACCTGACATCATTCCAACAAAAGAAATACGTTTATTTTAAATCCCGAATTACCCACTTGAAAGCTTACAAAGTGTATGCTGACGTTACAAAGTTTTTTTTGATAGGTCTTGTGCAAATATTTTTGTGAAAAAAAAACTAAAGGGATGAGGTGTAACTTACTCGAACACCCCTTGATTAATATACTTCATTAGTCCAAGTGCATTATATGGGAACCAGAAAAGGAAGTGGGTGAGAATCACGAGCATTGTGGTTCGGAACACCCGACTGCGCATTTGTTTCCGCCACGTTGGCACACGTGTCGATGTCGACGATGTAGTGGTTGTTGAGTCTTCTGCAAAGTTTTTTTTGTGAAAAAATGTGTTCCATAAAGATTGAACCCACTTTCTCCGTTCTTTCGGTTGGATTTCTTTCGGTGTTGTTTAGGGATCAACTCTTCCTTACAACACTTGACCACCTGGAAAAATAAAATATGAGTCAGTTACCGTATCTTGGTTGTTCTATTTTTGTATTAATATGTTATTCTATATTTCCAGAAGCAGATGGAAAAAATAAACAGGGGAGAACAACAATGGAAATATGAATCTTTCATAGGTACCTAGATTCCTAACTTATCTCTTACTCACTTTTTTGAAACTCCCCTCTTTTTTAAGTAGACCATCTTCCACATTGATATGAACAATCACGTCTGGAAAAATGGGTTGTTTTCTGAATCGTACAACTAGTGCTAACCTTTTGGAGAATCATCAGCAGCAGTTGGCATCGGGCGTCTCACACTTTGAGTTCCAGGTGCTCTAAGCGAATATTTCATGAGTTTGGTGGCAATCACAGCATATGTCACAATGAGTACAATCAGTGGTCCCCAGAAAACCAAGAACTGTAATCAGAATCGTTATGATCTTATTGAGCCCAACCTCAAACCTACCAAATGAACGATATTGTATATATTCTCGAAAGTTTCAGTCAAAACAAAAGATTCTTCAGGAAAATACTCGTTTTCTGCCTTAATGTGACGACGTATCTGCCAGACATCCGAGCATTGGATAAAGTTAGGGTTCACCTCGACCGTTTGAAATAGGAAAAATTGGGGCAAACTGCAAACGAAAGCAGCTAACCAAGAACCGTAAGCAAGCACTTTGACAGTACTGATCTGAAAATACACTTTTTGAACTGATACACTTCCTCTTTCAAAATATTTTGACCGCGAAAACTTATTTAAAATGCACATGTTAAAATAGGATATTTTTTGGTGTGCAAATTCTAAGAACTCCTATCTGACAAGAGATAAACAGACTAATTAGCTCACGTGTGCAAATTTTGTTTAAAAAACGTTTTTCCACGTTTATCTAACTTCTGTACTCTAAGAACCACTTACCTTGCTTGTTTTGGTATGAATTTGGTTTGCATAAATAACATTTCTGAGCCTATCCAACGCAATACACATTACAATGTTAGAAGAACTGTATAAGGAGAACATGGAAAACATCTGAATCAAAATGTCATAGCTTTTATTAGAAATCTGATATTCCTACCTGGTACATTCTACAGGCAATGTCTCCTCCAACCCATCTATAAGTGATGAGCCAAATCAGTTTTCCCAACGAATAGGTCAAAATGAGAAGATCAGTAATGTTCAGATTGATTTTCAACATTACAAAACCACTCTGTAACAAAATCAACAGCTAGCGCAAAAGCTACTGTAGTACCAACCTTGACCATATCGCGATTACACGCTTTCATTTCCTTGATTAACTTCTTCAGAATGACAACATTTGCTGGCACCCCAAGCATTAAAACCATTCCCAAGTAGGCAATTTCGATGTAGTCACTGACAAGATAAGTCGGGGCCACCGGATTGATGACAGTCGAATTGTCGACATCCATCTTTCTTCTGCCAAACATTGTAACTTGAGACGGGAATGAACGAAAAAATAGAGGAACAATGAACGAATGAACGAGGAAATGATTAGGTTGGGTGGCACGGAACATGAAGCCAAAAGCCAGGGGAAAAAGTAACAAAACAAGTTTTTGATTAAAATCCGTGACGGAATACAAATAAGAATAAGAATAGAAGTACCGATATGTAATTCTTGGTGAGAAAATGAATGATAGAACGAACAACAGAAGGACTGGGAAGAATAAGGGAATGCCGAGTGAACTGATATTTGTGCGAGCTGTAATCATGTTTTCTCAGCCTGAGAATATCATGACAGTAAGCAGCTGAAAATTGAAGATGTCTGATTCACAAGAGCAATGGCTGACTGTGTTTTTAAATTGTAGCTTATAAGCAGCCGGATATGTAAAAGAAGACGAGCCTTATAGCAAATGTTATGTCCAAAAATGATGTTTTTGAAAGCTAGAGAAGGCTCAATAGAGTCCGTCTAAGACCCCTGCTTTTTTGACGTTTTCATCATTTTTTGGAATCTATACAATAGCGAATTGTAGGAAAACAGACTCAATAGATGTGTTCTTTCTTTCTGCTGACTTGAAATCAACAATGTATAATGAAAAGTTGGAAAATACAGAAAACGACGAAAAGTAGAGGAAGTTGTAGACAGTGGAGACATAGACAAGAATCAAATAGAACACTATGGGTTGGGTGGGTCCGCTGCTCTCAAAAGAAAATATTTCATATTCTGGCACCACACGCAGAAAAGTGTCAAAACATGAGAAGAATACATGCAATCGTCTTCAGTATTCTCGCCTACTAAGAAATACGCTGGAAAAATTTCTGAGACGTGAGAAAACTTTTTGAACGATGCTACAGAATTTTAAATCGCAGTTTCAAATCCTGAGTAATGTTTTGAAAGTCCTCAGAACTCAAAGTATACCTGTCCCAGTAGTCCAACTAAAAACTTGAAGTTGACAAATGTTTCTCCTTCGTCTTCTTCTTAAGCTACCAACTTTTTGTCAGGAAAAAGAGAAGTGCAATGAGATAGGTGAATATTCGATTGTACTTCTGGGAAAAGGAACGAATGTAAAGTGTGCATTCGGAATTCTTTTTCTTTTTCCTTGGTGGAGCCCAAAGTAAACGTCTCAAAGGGTATTGAAAGGGCTGCAATGTAATGTTTGAGAAACGAGAAGCGATAATGTGATTTGAAGATTTGATTGAACCAATTTAAGACCAAGACACATGCGTTTGGAATGAACACACATTTCTCATTTTTTATGATGTTGTTTTGATCTGTCATAGGGAAGCCTATCCAATATAAGTATGTGTGTTCGACTCGACTCAATGACCACAATTTATCGTAGTAACTAGAAATTCTGGAATATGAGAACAGGAAGAGTTATTTGGCTATTTCTTGGTGTAGGCGGCGAATTAGTGGTTCAAGAATCTTATTACAGAGCGAAATCGAAAATTGTGGTTGGCAATCCGTTAAAGGGTTTTAGATTAAAATAAACCTTCTCTGTAAATGGACTAGATGACTCCCTCGATATTCGTCACTTGACTCTTCAACGCTCTGTTTTGGTTGAGCTCTTATTGGCTTCCCGCCTTTTTTCCTCATCTTATTTTATCTCATAAAGAAATCCGTTCCGCATTCTAAGATTGGGAAATGAGAAAAAAAGAAGGCAAAAAGTGTTTTGAAGATCACAAACCTAAATAAAAAGACGGGTCTTCTTGTTTGCTTCTTGAATTGGAACATTGCCTGAAATTGGTACCGAGAAAAAAAAAGAACTTGGATGAATGATGATGAGAAGATAGAACTGGTGTAAATATGACGATTTGCTACGGCAAACTTTTTCGTTCGCTCTCATTCCTATTTTTACTCTTTCTCCTTAAGCGAGAAAAATTCCAGCATAAACAAAACTAATTTATGCGTTTTTTGCGAATTGAGCATTGCTCAAGTTCCATGTGAGGACATACTAGGAGGTTTATAGATGACGATCTCTGGTGTGATCTTTTATAACCACCTGTGCAAGTTAACTCAGTGGGTAAAGGTATTTGGAAAAAATTGTTTTGGAGAGACTAGAAATGTTTTCCTCTTTTTTCGTGAAACTACAGCTTCTAAAACGTTGTTTGTATTATCTGACTATCAAAAATTGAAAAATTATCCTTATACACGTTCCCGGAAAAATTTTGCATAATATTACCAAGTCAAAAGAAGTGAAATGGAAAACAAAGAATGGAAGAAAGCTATATAAAATTATTCTTAAAACCGTTATTCTTCTCCAAACGCCACAGATGGGTTTTTGCTAGCAGCTGTCAGTTTTTCCGAAAATAATTTGGAAGAGGAAGTGAAAACATTCCAAATAATGAAATCCATAAATGGCTGTTCGTCTATAGTACAAACGACTAGTCTAGTTAGGCGTACTGTAAGGTCGTAAAATATAAAATGGGATAGTGTTGATGAAAGGAAAAAATGGAGAAATGCAAAATTAGGAAAACCGAGAAGTGTATGTCTTCATTTCTCCGTTCCATTTGAAAACAGAAAAATTCGAACTATTCTTTTGGATTGACCTCTTTATTTTATTTTCATATTAACTATTTTTCCAGCTGAGGCACTACAACTAAATTTTTTCAAAGACATGTTAACTGCATTTTTCAAATTTTCTTCTCTGGAAGACAGAAGCCGTACGCATTTCACAGCCGCCGTTCCGAGTATAATAATCACAGATTGAATTGGGTGTGGGTGGTGTAAGCTCTGATTTTCGTTTTTAAGCTTAACTAAGGTTCTGAAAATAGTCGATTTCTCAGTAGAAATTTGAATGTAACATGGCAACTAAAAGAAAGTCGTCATTCTGAGAAACTGAATAAAACAACTATGTATATGTTCCAATGTGGAACACGAACACATATGAACTGAAACCAACAAAAACTGGTGAGCATCAAGATAAAGAAGAGTAGACAGCTTTTTTTGCAAGTGTGGGAAAAAAATGAAGACGCGCATATACATGAGTCATTATTTCTTAATGAGCCCAAAAACACTATGATCAAAGGCGCAATATCATGTTTTTTTCGTTTTCAGTTTGACAATGGTATCTGGTCTTCCATCGTGGACCTCGGGAAATGCGACCCAACGAATCCAGTTCCGAAAGAGGTATGTCATATGAAGAGAGGAGAAACGGGATGATTGATGGCCTGGAGATTAACACTCATTCTTTTCCAGGATATACCATTAACAAAAGAAATACCTTTTGAGATTGATTCTGAGTATTGAAAATAGAACAAGAAAGATGAGGACGAGGTTAATTAGAAAAGGAAGTTGTTTATGAGGCTTTTCAAAAAAGGAAATGAAATAGAAGAACATGAAAAAGAAACAGAAAAAACGCGTGCAATAAAATGCCGGAATGCTTAGAGATATAAAGCACATAACGTTTTTCCTCTTTTTCATCGTGTTTTTGTTGCGATTCGTCATCATCCCCAGATTTGATGACTTCTTAATGCGCCATAATCCTTCATGTTTGAAAAAAAGTTCCAACAAAACAAATAATCTTCATGGTAATTGTGAGTGACATTTTTTAAATCTTGTATTGTTTCAGATATTTGTCGAGTCCCGTGAAAATGGAACCGGTTATCGTCAAGACTTGGTGCTCGGCTGGGAAATCATGGCTCCAAAATTTACAATTACCGTGACCAGACCGTATTTCACCCGAGATACTGAAGATATTATTCTCATGGTTTGTGTTTTGTGGTACAGATAGAATGAAACACGTATGAGCCAGACAGACATTCATAATCCATAAAACACATTATCTTACTATGAAGTAGATTGAAAGTTGTCATATTGGTTTTCAACTCAGATCGTAATCACTTCTAGGAAATCCTTCTAAAAGATTAGGTTTCTAAACATCTAGAAGAAAATCAGACCAACAATTGGAAAAAGCGAAACAAAGAAAGTTAGCAAAGAATGCCCGCGCGGAGAACAAATCTGCAAAAATGAATCTAATTTGTGCCCTCTTTTCCCGAACTAATGATGAGAGCATTGTAATGTGGTCCCTTCTTTCCATAAAAACGTCATGATGCGTGGCTCCAGTGCGTAGGATGAGAATGAGATGAGGCCCATTGAATAGAGTGTGGATTCTTGTTTTAGAACAAGAGAGAACAAAAAAAATGACGGTCAACAAGTGATGTTTTTCAGGTTGATGGAGATGGTATTGCTCATGGTAATGTGAGTATTCGTCTTGAATCTATTTCCGAGAAAAACGATGTTATGCGGACAAAAGAAGTTAAAGTGAGCTCAAAAATCGGAGATGCGCTGAAAATTGGAATTCCGAATGAGTGGCGGAATGATGTTAGCGTCATACGAGTTGTGGTAAGCGGATACGGCAGCCAAATCAAAAATAAAGCGAAATTAAATTTTAGGCGAAACGGCAGATCAAAAACGGCTACAGTAATGAGACAATGCTTTACATACCAAATCTCACCAGCACGTCTCTGCAATCTTCTCTTATCAATCCAGAGGAAATAAAATCGTTCTACAGAGACGATGAGATAATGAATATCCGAGTAGCTAACACGGGAAAAGAGATGAATTTTGTGGTGAGTCAATGAGAATAACATTCAACGTTTCCATGTAAAATAAATATCCTACGGATTTGAGCAAAGCCCCTGGAAAAATCTGATGCAAATCTTAAGAAGGGTTGAGTTAGACAACTCATGGTGGCTTAGGGTAGCATGGGGGTGCGTGGCAGAATAGAGCAACTAAAAAGTGGGCGGGGTAAAGCCAGGAAAGCATTTAAGTACTCAAGACCTCAATTTTGAAAAGGATTCCAGTCAAGAACATCAAGAAAACCGACCAAATTGAAAATAGACTTATACAAGCCCCGAGAAATGAACCTCAGAAAACAAGCGTGATGAATAGAATTAGAAGCACTTTTAGGAGACGTAATCGCGCCCGATGTGCTCCACATCTTTTCAATACCAAACAATGCTTTATTAGGGAACTAGATGAGGCATAATCCAGTCTTCCGTTTTATTGACGTTAGGTTATATTCAGTTGATGAATTATGATCAGCCAAATGAATAAATACCAACCTAGTGAATGGAAAAGAAAGGGAGGAAAATAGGTTCTCCGTTCGGCTTGTCTAGGTAAAGGCGCTCCAAAATAAATGTGACAAATTTATTTTTTTTAGAAAATTCAAACCTATCATGATTCTTGGAATAAATGGAATTTCGGTGCTTGTTTTTAAATTTTGTGAGCCACCGCATCCAATTTTAATGCTGTCTTATCAATAACCGTTTCAATCTGGATCATCGCCCACCCGGTGCATTCTGTACCAAGACAAGGATGTTGTTTTCAGCTAAGACAGACATTTGTCAGACAGATTTGGATGTAATATGTTGAGTATTACACAAGCAAATCGTTGAAAAACGTTGTCACATGTGTCAAGCATATGAATCGCAGATTTCCGAAAAATGAAATGTAGGTCGATGTAGAAAAAACGACAAAAAACCTATTTAAAAATCGAATAAAGCCACCCATTTTCGCAAAAAAAGTCATTCTCATCAAATTCAAATTCTCGGGATAATTCTTTGTCAGTGTTTGGAAGAGAGCATGCGTTGAATTTTAAGTGATAGGTTTTTTCAAGTGTCTATCTATTTTTCGTGGCGTCACAAAACAACTAAAACAAAATAGGTTTGGGTAAGAAATTGAAAAATAACGAACCCTTGAACTTTTGTTATTCTTTTCTCTTCAAAAAAATATGGCCCAAGATTTATTGTTTACTTTACGGAAAATACTTTTTTGAAAAGAATAAGCTATTACACTAGGCTTGTTTACTGAGACCTTTTCATGAATCTAAGCTCCGCCTCTTTTTGAAAATGGATTACTGTAGCAATTAACAAATATACATTCAAAAAGGGCAATTTTCGAACTAAATACTGTTGTTTTATTTTTTGAGCACTAAAATTCAAATTGTGAAGCAATTACTCAAAAATGCCAAACACATAACTTTATTACTTTTTGATGGTTTATAGGTTTTTCCTTGCAAAACGTACGAATTCCGAAAATTCGTCATAACAGTAGTACACCGAGTCTGCAACGTTCGTAAAAAGAAAGAAGCACGAGCAAGAAATGAATGACATAAAAAGTTAGGAGTAATGAACGAAAAGAAGAAAATGAAAGGACAAAGGAACGACAGAAAAAGAAAATGCGCACTTCGAGTGGAAATATTTTCGGGTGAATACTTGAAAGATCAAGCTAAAGAAGGAAATGGAACGGAATGTTTTTAGAACCTCTTGCACATGTTCCAGTGTTCCAGTTTGGACGGATTAGATCCGTAACAGGATAACAATTTGACACTCACTAGAAGAAGACTCAGGCAAAAAACTTTTCCTCCTCCATTTATATTCTTTCCTATGTGGGTTCAAAACCAAAACAAAGGGAACACTGGCTTCCAGGAATAATTATAAGAAATAAGATCCGATTTTAGACAATTTCCACGCATTTTCCTAAAAAAGATTGTGTCTCCCTGCTTTTTTTGTTGAAATCGTAACATGAGAGAAATAATCAAATGCTATTCTCTTTTTGAAAATTCAATTACCATCATTCTGATCTATGCATATTTGTAGAAAAGAGAGAAAATTTTGAAAGGAGGAAATATTAGTTGCTTTTCACATGAACATTCTTGATATTGAAAAACGTTGCTTTGAACATAGAAATGGAAGAGGCTCTTATATGAATTGCCCCGAATTAGAAACGACATCATTTCAACTTTCTTTCGAATGTCTTTTTCCATGGAGATCTACAAATGGATTTCTTTTCTCTTTGAAGTCTGTCGAAAAATAAAAAAATAGAAACGCGTTAACTCAACGTTTAATAATCTCTCTGTGCGCATCAAAGTAATAAAAAATGTGAACACGACTCTTTTCAGATAACTTGCAACTCACACACGGTACACCGCGTTCCGAATGACGTCAAAAACAACATTCTCCGAATCAAAATCACCGATAATATGGAGGGAACTTGTATTCTCACAGCATTTTCCGCCGATTTAACTTCGGATGTATTCCTATTCAGAGTTCAGAACTATTGTGAGGTTAGTTGCTTCTCTTTACACTTCCAAATTTTTTGATAGATCCAATAAGATTTTCTCTGCCACCGTAGTTGAAAGAAAGTGTGTCACCATTATATACTGCAAGGCAGGCTCTTGTGGAAAGCTCACAAAAGAAACAGAACATGAATAAGTCAAAATCGGGTAAAAAACGAAAGCGCCTGGAAATTGTGTGTAAAAATAAAGAAGGAAACAAAAAACCAAGAGAAAAATAACAAAGTTTTCAGGATTGCAAAGTGAAAGTGTCCAAGGTCTCGAACGGAATGACCAAAGAATTGAGAAGAAATGACGCAATTCAACCTGGAGATGAGATGGAATTAGAATTTACAGGACACTCAGAAGCCATCGTCTTTTATAGAGCTATGGATGAACGATTGAACTACATTTCACTGGTAGGTATGCATGAATTCAGAACAAATAAGGCGGCTAACTGGATTAGATCTCGGATTGATCTGAACTATTTAGAAATGTGCTTACATCATTAGGAAAGATTTTCTAGAAAACTAAACTTCCTGCTTTCAAGTTTATAAATAGATAAAAGTGAGAAAACAAGATTACATATTTCAGAAAAATGATTACATGACACACGAGTACCAGGACTATATGATATTTGGACAACAATCTTTAGGAGCAAAGATTCTCAATCTTGTTAACGAAGAAAAAGTTGACAAAACTATGAGTGAGTGACTTCGTGAAAAAAAACAAATCTTCTCAACAAACCTTCCTTATTTTCAGAAGAGGTGTGTACCGCAGCGGGGCACCAACTTCGTTTCAGATGTGAACAAGGGCAGCGGTCCACTTCTCTCGTCTCCGAGAAATGCCTCAAGCATGTTTTGAAAAGCTGTTATAAAAACTCATCAGGTCAGTGAAGCAATGTGATATATTTAGATTTTTGATTTACAGCTACTGTACTTCCTATCATGAACCCATACATAGAAAGGAAGGTTCCAGTTCTCACTGCAAGTTCAGCCAACTGGTTAGGAAGCCTCAATGTTTTCCGTACAAAAACCAATAATGCTCCTCATGCACTCTTCGTCAAACCGTGTGTTTTCCCGCATGTTTACTATTTTCTTTTTAGTTTTTAAGCTTAGTTTTCTGACCTTCACTCGGATTGAGTTTTAATATAAGGGTAATAAAGAGAAGGGTTGACAATGTAGTGACTATTCCTTTACAGCTAACACTATAATCAACCACATCATTTTTCAGTGAATTCCACGACACTGGGGTGATAGTCCAAAAACCCAAAATCCGACAGCACTTCCCGGAAACTTGGCTTTTTGACGCAATTGTTCTTGAGTAAGAATTCCAAGAATAACATTTACTATGTGAGCAAATTTCAGACGAAATGGGACAAAAAAGATTACTGCTACCTCACCTGATAACGTCGGTCAATGGGCTCTGAATAGCGCTTATTGGTGGCATGGAAGAGCATCCTTATTTCCAGGAGAAACAAAGTACATTCAGACGAGCAAGCCCATATTTTTGGAGGTAACAAATATTGAAAAAGAAACTGATGATCAAGTGATAGAGATTATTCAGGTTGATATGCCAAGGAATGTTTACGTAAATGAAACAATTAGTCCTCTTCTCACTGTAACTGGAGTAGATTTGGTGAAATCAAGAGAGACACTTGTTATTTGTCTATCAGAACTGCCAAGAAAAGTTTGTGCGGATCAAGGAGCTAATGGAAACAAAGGAACCACGTATTACATGAAAGTTGAAGTATCAAGGAACTCTCCCATTCAAAGCAAGTACCTGATGATGAAATTCTTGTCCCCTGGTCTTGTTAACATGACAGTAACATTAAAAACGTAAGTTAGAATGGTCAAGTTGTGTCTTGATCAAAAACGCTTTTAGAGAGAATTGCGAGACAGGAAAAATACTCGATGCAGTAAGGAAGCAAGTTGAGATCCAGGTGTTTTCAGTCACAAGACGAAATAAATAATTTTTTCGTCGGGTTACAGAAACGAGCAGACACCGAAGAATATTATGAGAGACACATTCTTAATCCCAGCAAGCCGTTGGTAACGGCAATGAATGATGATCCAGGGTCAACCAGTAGTAAAGATACAAAAATGATAAGTGGGTTGCCTTGCCTTCTAGGAGCAACAGAAACACTGAACATTTTAGCTTTTTCTGACCAACATGCATCTACGGATGACTCTGAAACAATCAACACACTCATCACATCAAATGTTCCTGACACTGAAACTGTTTTCTCATTTAGTATCACACTGTCAAGTAAGTAAGCAACTGCGGAAGTTGTGAAGTAACACATTTTTTACAGAATTCCTTCCACTCCATGATAGACAAACTACAATGTCAATGGGTACAAGATTCAAGAGAAACGGATTGAGAATGCTCACTTCGGTCATCAGGGAGCTATCAGTTGTGTTATATAAATTCAAGAAACTGAAACTTTCTGGCTTCACCTCTTATCAAATGGAAGCGGAAATCAATGATTGTGAGTTATTTTGAAATATAATATTTGTATTTTGATGAAAACATTGAAAAACTTCAGTGATCAACGAGATGATGCAGTTCTCCAATTGCACATCTAGAAAGGATCCATGTGCGTACAGTGAATTTGGAAAACCACAGTCATCAAAAGATGTCTCCATTCTGTGAGTCCATACCAAAACATTGAATAGACTAATTGAAGTTCTCAATATTCAGATTGACAAGTATTGCAACAAGTCTTTTGTGTGAAGCAGATGTGGAAGAAAACAGAGTACTGGGATCTCTTAAAACCATCACCGCCTATATTCCAAGACTAGGAAGTAAAGATTTCAACGAGGACCTTAGTGACATCATAGACGTGGAAAGCACAGGGGATAAAAAATACCTCCTAGTGTCGTTTATGTATCAAGTTTCACGAGACTGCTCCAGCTATCGCAGTAGCTTTAAAAATATGGTAGAGCTAACAAAAGTAACATGAAGATGTGGAAAATATATTTACAGACTAGATCATTTGGGAAATTACATAAATATTTCTACCAACTGGATGAATCAAATGTGAAGGATGGAAGAACTTCTGCAGCGATTGCTTTTATGGCAACAAATGCGACTGCCGAGTTAATGAGGAGTGATCTACTTTCGAAAATAAATAGTAAGTGACAAATTTTTTGAAAAAAAACAAAAATATTCTCTGAATTTGTCACTGAAAAAACAATTATGTCATACATAGAATGTGGTTTTGAACTTTCGGTGGTTTGAGAGTTCGAAAACTTTCAGAGCTAATTTTAGGGTTGAAGCCAGAAAGTGACCTCATGTGCTTTGTCTGAAATGCTTTTTTCTTTTCTTCTTCTGCTTACTAATTCGGTTTGTCTATAAAACAATTTTCTCAGAAGAACATCCTCCTTACTGGAAGTGTAGTGGATACGAACCGAATCGAATCGACAAATTGAAAAGAAACAACGAGTCGTTCAGGCGGAGAAGAGAGGTGAGAACTAGCTGAAAACGCTTTCCGAAACTCGAAAACAATAGGAAAAATAGATTAACCAGCCCAGTGGCCTTCCAGAAAACGAATGAGGTCTCCTACGCATTCTCGTTTTTTTCTCCTATTTCTCCATTTGCTCCGGCGCCCCTATCCAATAAAAAACAATTAGAAGCACTATTTCTGATCACGCTTCGTCTTTGTGCTAGTGGAATAACATTTTTGCAGAGTTGTCAAGTTATGGTGAACAGTTTCGCATTATCTGCTATTGTGACAGCATATGCCGAAGGAACGGAGATAGATTGGGATCGATTGGCTGATTGGATTTCAGAACAACAGAGCAGTGATGGGTCATATGGAAGCCCTCTCACAACACTTGTTGCCACTAGATCTTTGTATGAAAAACGGCGTAGATCAGTGGAAATTGCATTCAATGATCATTTAGAAGTAATAAAATCACCAAAAATTACTACCAAACACTATTATTTCTAGGTGACGATTCGATGCAAAGGATGCCCGGAGAAAAAAGTGAATGTCACCGAGAGTCCTATTGAAATTCACGTAAGCCCCTCTAAAATAATATTATTCTCTTACAGCACTGAAAACAGGTTGTTTCAGATTCCAACCAACATTCATTACGTGACATTGATAACGAAAGGGCACGGAAAAGCTGTTGTTGCTGCTAGAATTGTGGCAACAAAACGACCGAGACCAAAGAGAGGGCTCACACAAGATGACTACTATCCAGTACATCTATCAATCGACCAAAAGGTCCAAGATAATTTTGTTCATCAGACAGTCTGCTTTAAGTAAGACATCTCAAAAGCGTAACTTACCACAATATTTTTATTTTAGTGTAACCAATCCTACAATCAAAACATTGGATATGTTCCATGGAACTTACACTTTATTCTCAGCTACTCCAGACCAGCTTTACTTTTTAGTGAGAATGAAAGTGGCTAGAAACACCTGCCAATTATATTATATTTCAGAATGAAACATACACCCCTATCAACCCTACATCATCAGCACTTGGTCTCCATTTCATTCTAACTAATATTAGAGCAAACGAAACAATCTGTTATAAAGTGGCACTTAGTGAATCAAAAGGAGGAAAAAACATTCCTTATAAGTCTGCACCTGTCCCTATTCGTGCAACTCATCCTGTACAAGGACTAGTCGGAATGTTGCTCATTGCTCATCCAGATGTCCCAAGGTCAGATGTAGTTGTACGCAGAAGACGTCATCATCACACAAGGACAAGATTTGTGAGACGAATCATTGATGAATCGGCTGTGGATACTGTCTGCTATGATGGTGGTTAGTTAATTAACTGATTTTGATGGATTCCTATGTGAGTTCTTTAAAGGTGAATGTTCTTGTGCTGAGACGACATGTGATGTGAAATGCAATAAATGTCATTTGGATGACTCGAAAGATTTACGAAATTTGCTGTCAACACCTGGCTTTTTTGGTACTATATTAACACTAATATCATAAAACATGTTTTGTTATATAAGGTGTCCGCTTCGAACTCACTTCAATAAGCTCCTCTTTGATGAATGGAGCTAACTACACGATATACGATGGTCTCGTTAAAGATAGCAACGGTCTTGGTGCTGGAGCATTTGAATTGTCGAGTAAGAAATTTTAGAGGAGACACAGTGAATTTTTTTTAATTCAGAGAAAGTAAGGGTGTGGCTTCGATCATGTAATGTTGGTTGCACACCGGGAGAGAAAACCTTGAAACGAGATTACTACGTTCTAGGTCATGAAGATGGTCTTAATTCTGATTCCTATGGAAGGTTAGTGGACAAAAACTTATTCCATTACTATATGCAGTATTTCAGACAAAACTACATTCTCAACCACTTGGACCGATTTGAAGAGAGTTCGTACGCTTGTCAAAGTTTGAACTCAGCAATCACAATCAGATACTGAAACTTATCTACTCGCATCTTTCCTCTTCTTCTCTCACGGGCTCATTTCTTTTTGTTTTTGCCAATTTCGCTTTGTTCACAGGAAAGCAAGTGTTTATTTCATGGATTTGTTAATTAATTTAATAAATATGACATCATAGATGTTACCGAATGAATCGACTGATTCTGGAGAAAAAAGGAAACAAAGGAAAGACAAGTGAGTAAAAGGGTATCAAGAAAGACAAATACGTAGTTTGGGAACCTCGTTCGCTTCAGTTTTGCATTGCAAAATGAAAGATATATGTATACTGTGAAATAATACAAAATAATTAAAAATGAAAATAATGAAAAGTGAAAGACTGAGAACTTTCGAGAATTTTTTTTCGAAATTTATGACCCATTTTCCGTGGATTTGGTTGTGAATGTGGAGAAGAATAGTTGTGTCTAGTATACATTGGTATGAGCCACCACTGTTGGCATGACGATGTCAGCTTCCCATCGGAGACATTTGTCATGAATGCTCAGATGCTCATTCGT
Organism: Caenorhabditis latens; assembly: GCA_002259235.3. Classification (NCBI taxonomy): domain Eukaryota; kingdom Metazoa; phylum Nematoda; class Chromadorea; order Rhabditida; family Rhabditidae; genus Caenorhabditis; species Caenorhabditis latens. The sequence goes on along the minus strand of CM056097.1, from coordinate 11,250,429 downwards.
AGAAGGGAATTGGAAGGGGTCCGCTACGATAAGGCCCCGACCGATCAGCACATCCACGGCGTCCTCGAGGAATGGAGTTGACATGTTCACTAGGAAGTCGACTGTCTGCAATGAAAGGAGTTAAGTGTACTTTTAAAATGAAAAAGTTGCGGCGGAAGTTGGCATGGAGAGATGGCCGAGCGGTCTAAGGCGCTGGTTTAAGGCACCAGTCCCTTCGGGGGCGTGGGTTCGAATCCCACTCTCTTCAGTTCTTTTTTTTTACCTTTTGAGACATTAATCCGACTTTACTATCCACTAAGTTAGCTTGAGCATTGATCATATTGATATATCCTTTTACTCTTTTGTTCCTCATTTCCATGGTTAATGTAAATTCGGTCTCTACATTGATTGTCAGCATACTACCTTCTACGGTTTTGAGTGGTGGTTCAGCAAAAACCTGTAATAGAAACTTGGATAAGAATTTCTATGTTGAAACTGACATTTAGAGATGCATTCAAGTAAACCAATGCTCTGCCTTGTTGAAGATCAATTACTGGTGGGGAGAGTGTTGCTGCTTCAACTGAAAGTGTCCGATTTGGAACTTGTTCGGCAAGTTCTGGGAGAACTGTTCCAATGCAAAGCACATCGCAGCTCGTTTTCAAGAATGGTGACTCAATTTTAGTTCTGAAAATCAAAAAAATATGTGAGAAGATTTCTGGTAGAGGTAACTCACTTCAAATGACCAGCAAAGTGAGCTGCTGCAATGATACTCTGCACAGTGTGCTCATCGATAAACATATCAATCATTCTAGTGGATCTCGGAAGTGCGTCTGGGAAATAGTTATGAAATGGGAGACAACTTTTACTGCTTGTACTCACCAACACTAGTCAAAGTGGAGTTCTCAACCATTCCACTCTCTACAAACTCATTATCCCAAATCAAGTCACTTCTCATTCTGACGTCAACATGATGTTGGGTCATAGCAATTGATTGCATAGTTTGAATGAGTGTGACCTAAGAAATTGAATACTAAATGTTTCAGTTTGACATCGCAACTCACATCTGGAGAATGACTGATTGTCAAGTTCGTTGGGAATTGGTAAAGTTGAGCCTCGACCCATGGAAGCCAATGATTTCTCATCATGTCACAGTATTCCTAAAGCTGAATTTTGCTAAAAAGAAAGTACTAGTGCACATACCTCTTCAAGAGTTCTTCTGATTGCACGAGTCACACTTTGTCTGAACCAGTGAATCACATCGGCGGCTACGCTTCCCTATAATTATAAATAAAGAAACCAAAAGTAAAATAGGAAAAAAGAGTGCTCACCTGAAATGCTACTCTTAAATCTCGAATTTGAGCAACACAATGGTGGACCTCGACTTCATTGTCTTGTGTGATCTAAAGTTATAGGAACTTAACAAAATACTTCAGTACTAAACCTCACCTGCATAGCAATTTCAGAGATCAACCCGGTCATTTGAGCGTGAATTTGTCCTTGGAGTGGGATTTTAAGCATGTGCAAAAACTGAGATTCTACTGACCAGTCGGCAGAAACTTGTGCATATCCACTAAGTGTAGACATGTATAGAAATGAGTGGTCGGATGGTCGGAATCGGATGAGTGGAGGAACAAATCGTTTGATTGTGATGTTAGTAACTGTCATTTCTCCTCCGGCAAATGAGTTGTAAAATGACTGCTGTAAAGTGACAGCTTATTTCAACTTCAAATTTAAAAAATAAAACTCACTCGAATTTCTGGCATTTTCATATGCGGTCCTGCCATGGAAAGCCATTGTCGTGTGAAATTAGCTGCTTCGTGTAGACCAAATTCGTTGACTCGTAATAATAAACTTTCGGATATCTGAAATACATTCTCATACTGGATTACTTATGTTAGCATTGACTTACATGTACTATACAAAAAAGACCAACAAGTTTGAAGAGCATTGTCAAAAACAGTGTGGTCTTGAGAGATAAGCACACTTAACACTGGTGGTTTCTCTAAAAACTTGTTCAGATATGTTTTTCAACGGGATGTCTTGTGGTCAAACTCGAACCGTTTCACGAGAGGGAAAACGAGTGAACGAACCCAAAATTTTTAGGTGGGGGAAGGATGAGGGTCAAGTTGCAAACAAAACGAACGATACGATGAGGCTCACGAGGTTAAATAAATTGGAAGGCGAGATTCGGCGCAAAAAACTGAGCGCATACCATCTGTGTTTAGGATAGCAGCTGAGGGAGGTAGAGAAAAGATGGGGAGTGCTTGAGGATAAATCCACAATAACAAAAAACAAGAGGATGAGCCGGTTGGAACGGTTCAGGCGCCAGGGTCAAGAGAAACATGATATCTTTTTCATATAGTTTTTATGTAGACCGACACAAGTGGTGTGGTAGGGAAAAAGCAAAGATCGAGAGTTCCAGAAATTGTCTTATTTTGTAGGATAGGGATGTCAATTCGGATGCCGATCATATTGTTCAGCAGATTTTTTTGGACTAAACGGTTTTGAAATTGGATCCTAGTGTCTAGACTATTCGACCCAAAATAGGAAAATGTGGATTTGAGGTTTTTAGCGGATTCAGCAACTGTGATTTATTTGTTGTTTAAAAACAAAAAATATCAAAGAGCGTTATCACCTGATATAAAAATAACAATTACTGATAACACAGCTCTTAGAGGTTCAAAATCACAGAGATGAGCTTTTTCCTTTTCTCCCGAGAACAAGCGTGCACGCATTCGGTGAACAATGTTTGCTCCGTGGCTGCTATCACGTTGGCGTGAAACCAAATACACCCTTTTGCTACCGAACAACACGAAAATCGGTTGCACTCCAAAGTGGGGTGTAGAGACCGCAAAAACTTGACAAGTCACAACAATGCTTCTGCCTCCCGATGTCCATTCATATTGTTGCAAAAATGGTTTTGCGTAAATGAACAGAAAACGATCAAAGAGCGGAGCAGAACACAGATTCATGTCTATGAATTTGTAAAATAGTGAACGGAGTGCAAAAAGTTCAACGAATACAATTAAAATTGTCCACGAAAAAGCTGGACAGTCTGAAGTGCGGATAAACAAAGTTGGGGGTCAAAATGAAATGGAGCAGAAGAGTTTGAAGCAGAAGAAGGGAGGCAATATACGATCAAAACGAAACAATAAAGGAGGGAGCGGCGCAAAAAAAGCCTTGCGCCACGATTGAAAGTCTGGAGCAAACGATAATATTTGTTTAAGATTCGTTTCTGATAAGCCGCCCGCCGACCGGCCGCGCAGTTTAATTTGACCTAATGACCGCTCTAAACGTTCGCGACTCGGTTTCTTTTTTTTTTCTTTTCCAAAAAAGGCCGAGGAGCAAACTGTCGACTGTATGCTTTCTCATTTTTGACAGGTGATGATATTGATGACAACCTAAGTGACCAGTGGAACACACCTTAAGACAGACAGAGCAAAAAGGGAATAAGACTGGGAAAAATAGGTGTTTCTCTAAATCATACTAGATGTTTCAAAGTTTGTAGACGGGTAGAGTTACTAATGTTGTTGCGAACAACACGAAAGAAATTGCTTCCATGGCGTCCACAGTTTAGTTTTGGACAAAATTGACTACTGAAGGTGAGTGAGTGAGAGTTTCGATGTAATACATAGTTGAAACTTGTGAACACTTGATGTTCATTGGTTCTGTTTGCTTATTGACCAAGCGGTTTGGTTTATGTAGATTCCGAGCCAACACTGTCCACTTTTGTTTTCCGGTGTTGAACATTGGAACGTTGAACTTGCAAAACTTTTTGTGTCTTGTGTTAAAACCTGGAATCGGTATTCACTAATTATGTTTTTTAAACTGATTTTTATATATGATTGTTTGGCGGCCGCCGGCTTAATGATAAAGCAAAAGCGAAACGCAAATCTTGGCACATCGTGGATTCATCAGCACAACTTGAGAGCGTTTAACGTTGAGAATTCCTTCTCCGCGGGGGTGTGCGCACACCTTTTCTATATTGAGCAGTACTGTCCGAGCAGCAGACAAAGAAGTTGTTTGTCCAACAATTTGTGACCCGCTTGTAACTTTCTGCACATTTGACAAAAGTATCTGGAATTAGGGGTAGACTGTAGTTTGGATATTTGTAAGATCACTGAGCAACAAAACACACTCATTTTATGTGCATGTTTATTATTAGCTCAGAAAAGAATAGCAATAAAAAAGAAAAGAAAAATTTGCAAAGCAGATCGAAAAAAGAAGAAACGAATAAAATTCGGATAATTTATGGGAGCACGAAGGTCGGAGAAAAATGGAATGGAGAGTTTGGAAATTATGGTGTTTTCGAATACTAAAAGAAGATTGGGTTCTACTCGTCATCGTTCTCATTGAACGGGTATTCGGGATGGTCACGTCTGAAATTGAATATAAACTTCAAAAAACACAAAAAGGAGTACCGTGACAAATAAGTGTAGATTCTTCCACGAGACTTCACGTTTGCCAGTGCTTCCATGTCATTGTCACTGATTGTGAAGTTCAAACTATCCAAGTTCTCTTTCAAGTGTTGCGCATTGGTACTTCTCGGAATAACAACTATGTTCCTTTGTGTTAATTGTTTCAATAGAATCTGGGCAGGCGACTTATTGTACTTTTCGGCGAGATAAGTAACCAATGGTTCGTCTAGAGGATTAGTGTCTCGTTTTTCATCTGTTAGTCTCAGTCCTATTAAAATTGATAGGTTTAAAGTAATGTCTAATCGTAAAAGTGAAATTACCTGGACTTCCAAGTGGGGCATACGCAGTGAGAGAAACGTTGAGAGATTGGCAGAGAACAACTAAATCCTTCTGAGTCCAATGAAGATGAACTTCAACCTGAAAACTATTTTTATAAAACTGGTTTGTCGCTAAAATTACCTGTAGGTTATGAGGTTTAACCACATTTGCATTGCAGTAGACTGTAGTGATTTGGTCGATATTGAAGTTTGAAATACCTATTGCTCTTGTGAGTTTGAGTTTGTAGACCTGGAAAAGGCAGGATAGAAGTTGGATTATATGATTTTATAGGTTTTCTATTAAAAATCAGGCACCCATTTTGACTTCTTATGATCCTGTAATAATCTTACATCTTCCATTCCTTTCCAAGTTTCCGGGAGAGAAGAGTTCGTAGGTTCATATCTTTTTCGACCTTGTGTTGTTTGGCGCACCTGTAGTATTGCAGCTTAAATACTTAAAACTATGTTCTCAAACTCACGCTCATTCCACATGGACTTTGAACCAAGAACAAATCAACATAGTCTAATTGGAGAAACTTCAATTGGCTGTTCAATGAGGTAGCGACACTGGCACGGCTGTGACTGATGCATGGAAGCTGCAAAGTAAAATTACAGCTATGGACAACTATATCGGAAACTTACTTTGGTTGTGATGAAAATATCTTGGCGAGTCAATTTTCCGGAATCCATGTACTCCTTGAGTACATTTCCAACTGTCTTATGAGTACCCGGCGTCACGTCAATGTGAGTGTAGCCTAGATCCAGAGCTGTCCGAATAGAATACTCTGTTGCTTCTTCTGAGTTCTCAACGCTGCTTGTTCCAAGTCCAATGAAAGGGAGTTCAACTCCGTTTCCCATTCGAATTTTGGTTGGGATATAGTCTCGTCTCGGTGATGCACCTGAAATATTGATGAATCTAATTCGTTTCAAGTTCTATTCAAAAGTTCCTACCGCTTTTTGATGACACCCATTGGATAACTGCGGGTCTTTTGTCAAGAATTTGCTTCTCTGGCATGATTCTGGAAATTGAGGTCTAATGACTAATTATTATCTTTTTTCTGAATAAAAGTTTCAAAAAACTATAGAAAAGAAGTGAAATGTTTGCATACGTTGCAAAATTTAAACAAGAGCATAAAACTTCTGCTGGAATCATTGTTTAAAGTCTACTGCGTTAATGCAATTTGTGCTTTTTTGTCTCGTTAGCCAAATTTCGAGAAGAACAATTTGAAAATGTTGAAGAGTCAAAAGATTGAAAAAAGAAGAAGAGGACTAGCAATGTCCTTTTTTGAACGCAGCTTTGTTCAGACTCACCAGCTTTGCTTTTTGACTCCACCCCTCTGCAAAAGTGTAAAAAGAAAGGAAAAGATCGAGGAACCCGCCCAGTTTTAATTATAAAAACTCCCAGAAGATTTATATGCTTTTGGATAGATTCTACTTTGGAAGAGTCCAAATCAGTGATCAAAGTCACACGAGAGATGGAAAATTGAAATGGAAAAGAGCAAAATAGAGACAGATGCCTATGAAATGGGAATGGCATAAAGCAACCAGGATATGCGAAAAATGAGAGAAGAGAAGTAAGAAAACAAGGAAGATGGTTGTTGAGTGCACTCACCTTTTGCCATTCTCTTTTTCGTCATTTTAAACGAAAATTAGTACTTCCCATTATACTTTGAATTGAGAAATGACTAATAGGTCATGGGTTTGAATTGGGTCTAGAGATCATTTGTCTTCTTTTTTGAGAATAAGTAGTAACACATTCACATATTACCGTAACTTGTAGTCTGGTCAATGAAGTGGTCACATAAAACAGAATGAATGTTTTATCCTGCGTTTGTATGCTGTAATATCAAAACAAAAAATTGCCACAAATCGTAATATGATTTATTGTAAACACAGAATTTTTGAAGTACATTCAGAATAGTCGGTTGAAGGCTTGATAAGACCAAGGTTGAAATAAAAAATTACATTTTAGAAAAGCAACCATGGGGATCAGTGCAAAAAACAGGAGAAACATTAAGAGAAAGATACATATAATATGTTACCAATCCATCGTATTCATAGGATTGGTACAACTCCGAGCATATGTTATTGAACACTATCGATATTTGCTTATTTGAAAGTCATCGATAGCAAATTAATGTTTCAAGAGATATTTATCTATTGCGTCCTTTTTTTGCTTAGCATATTTGAACATTGCTTAGCATATTTGAACTGATTGTTTTGCGGCCGCCGGCTTAATGATAAAGCAAAAGCGAAACGCAAATCTTGGCACATCGTGGATTCATCAGCACAACTTGAGAGCGTTTAACGTTGAGAATTCCTTCTCCGCGGGGGTGTGCGCACACCTTTTCTATATTGAGCAGTACTGTCCGAGCAGCAGACAAAGAAGTTGTTTGTCCAACAATTTGTGACCCGCTTGTAACTTTCTGCACATTTGACAAAAGTATCTGGAATTAGGGGTAGACTGTAGTTTGGATATTTGTAAGATCACTGAGCAACAAAACACACTCATTTTATGTGCATGTTTATTATTAGCTCAGAAAAGAATAGCAATAAAAGAAAAGAAAAATTTGCAAAGCAGATCGAAAAAGAAGAAACGAATAAAATTCGGATAATTTATGGGAGCACGAAGGTCGGAGAAAAATGGAATGGAGAGTTTGGAAATTATGGTGTTTTCGAATACTAAAAGAAGATTGGGTTCTACTCGTCATCGTTCTCATTGAACGGGTATTCGGGATGGTCACGTCTGAAATTGAATATAAACTTCAAAAAACACAAAAAGGAGTACCGTGACAAATAAGTGTAGATTCTTCCACGAGACTTCACGTTTGCCAGTGCTTCCATGTCATTGTCACTGATTGTGAAGTTCAAACTATCCAAGTTCTCTTTCAAGTGTTGCGCATTGGTACTTCTCGGAATAACAACTATGTTCCTTTGTGTTAATTGTTTCAATAGAATCTGGGCAGGCGACTTATTGTACTTTTCGGCGAGATAAGTAACCAATGGTTCGTCTAGAGGATTAGTGTCTCGTTTTTCATCTGTTAGTCTCAGTCCTATTAAAATTGATAGGTTTAAAGTAATGTCTAATCGTAAAAGTGAAATTACCTGGACTTCCAAGTGGGGCATACGCAGTGAGAGAAACGTTGAGAGATTGGCAGAGAACAACTAAATCCTTCTGAGTCCAATGAAGATGAACTTCAACCTGAAAACTATTTTTATAAAACTGGTTTGTCGCTAAAATTACCTGTAGGTTATGAGGTTTAACCACATTTGCATTGCAGTAGACTGTAGTGATTTGGTCGATATTGAAGTTTGAAATACCTATTGCTCTTGTGAGTTTGAGTTTGTAGACCTGGAAAAGGCAGGATAGAAGTTGGATTATATGATTTTATAGGTTTTCTATTAAAAATCAGGCACCCATTTTGACTTCTTATGATCCTGTAATAATCTTACATCTTCCATTCCTTTCCAAGTTTCCGGGAGAGAAGAGTTCGTAGGTTCATATCTTTTTCGACCTTGTGTTGTTTGGCGCACCTGTAGTATTGCAGCTTAAATACTTAAAACTATGTTCTCAAACTCACGCTCATTCCACATGGACTTTGAACCAAGAACAAATCAACATAGTCTAATTGGAGAAACTTCAATTGGCTGTTCAATGAGGTAGCGACACTGGCACGGCTGTGACTGATGCATGGAAGCTGCAAAGTAAAATTACAGCTATGGACAACTATATCGGAAACTTACTTTGGTTGTGATGAAAATATCTTGGCGAGTCAATTTTCCGGAATCCATGTACTCCTTGAGTACATTTCCAACTGTCTTATGAGTACCCGGCGTCACGTCAATGTGAGTGTAGCCTAGATCCAGAGCTGTCCGAATAGAATACTCTGTTGCTTCTTCTGAGTTCTCAACGCTGCTTGTTCCAAGTCCAATGAAAGGGAGTTCAACTCCGTTTCCCATTCGAATTTTGGTTGGGATATAGTCTCGTCTCGGTGATGCACCTAAAATATTGATGAATCTAATTCGTTTCAAGTTCTATTCAAAAGTTCCTACCGCTTTTTGATGACACCCATTGGATAACTGCGGGTCTTTTGTCAAGAATTTGCTTCTCTGGCATGATTCTGGAAATTGAGGTCTAATGACTAATTATTATCTTTTTTCTGAATAAAAGTTTCAAAAAACTATAGAAAAGAAGTGAAATGTTTGCATACGTTGCAAAATTTAAACAAGAGCATAAAACTTCTGCTGGAATCATTGTTTAAAGTCTACTGCGTTAATGCAATTTGTGCTTTTTGTCTCGTTAGCCAAATTTCGAGAAGAACAATTTGAAAATGTTGAAGAGTCAAAAGATTGAAAAAAGAAGAAGAGGACTAGCAATGTCCTTTTTTGAACGCAGCTTTGTTCAGACTCACCAGCTTTGCTTTTTGACTCCACCCCTCTGCAAAAGTGTAAAAAGAAAGGAAAAGATCGAGGAACCCGCCCAGTTTTAATTATAAAAACTCCCAGAAGATTTATATGCTTTTGGATAGATTCTACTTTGGAAGAGTCCAAATCAGTGATCAAAGTCACACGAGAGATGGAAAATTGAAATGGAAAAGAGCAAAATAGAGACAGATGCCTATGAAATGGGAATGGCATAAAGCAACCAGGATATGCGAAAAATGAGAGAAGAGAAGTAAGAAAACAAGGAAGATGGTTGTTGAGTGCACTCACCTTTTGCCATTCTCTTTTTCGTCATTTTAAACGAAAATTAGTACTTCCCATTATACTTTGAATTGAGAAATGACTAATAGGTCATGGGTTTGAATTGGGTCTAGAGATCATTTGTCTTCTTTTTTGAGAATAAGTAGTAACACATTCACATATTACCGTAACTTGTAGTCTGGTCAATGAAGTGGTCACATAAAACAGAATGAATGTTTTATCCTGCGTTTGTATGCTGTAATATCAAAACAAAAAATTGCCACAAATCGTAATATGATTTATTGTAAACACAGAATTTTTGAAGTACATTCAGAATAGTCGGTTGAAGGCTTGATAAGACCAAGGTTGAAATAAAAAATTACATTTTAGAAAAGCAACCATGGGGATCAGTGCAAAAAACAGGAGAAACATTAAGAGAAAGATACATATAATATGTTACCAATCCATCGTATTCATAGGATTGGTACAACTCCGAGCATATGTTATTGAACACTATCGATATTTGCTTATTTGAAAGTCATCGATAGCAAATTAATGTTTCAAGAGATATTTATCTATTGCGTCCACTTTACTTACAAAATCGTCGCTTACTCCTGTACATTTGAAGAAACGTGTGACTTTTATATTGATCCAATAAAAAAGTCTTATATCGAAAAACCAGATAATCTCACTGTAATATATAACAGTTTGACTGGCTCAATACGCAAAAATGGTCCCAACCGCAAAGAATGGTCCCAAAATTTTTGGGTACACAGTTTTGAGAATTGAATGGTCCCTACCGCAAAGAATGGTCCCAACCGCAAAGAATGGTTCCAAAAATTTGGGTGACACGAATTTCAGAATTGAATGGTCCCAACCGCAAAGAATGGTCCTTCAAAATTGATACGAAAACTTTTCACCATTCTCTTAGGCTTAGGTTTCTTAGAAATTGGGAAAAAATTGTCAAAACCAGGTAAATAATCGTATTTGTCAATTGTTTTCCGATCTTCTGAGAAACCTAAGCGTAAGAGAATGGTGAAAAGTGAGTATTGCTATGGAGTAGTAAATGAGTAGAAAGTAGCCAAAATTTTGGGACCATTCTTTGCGGCAGGGACCATTCAATTCTGAAATTTGTGTCACCCAAAATTTTAGGACCATTCTTTGCGGTTGGGACCATTCTTTGCGAAAGGGACCATTCTTTGCCTATTGAGCCGTTTGACTTTGGTTGTTTAGAAACTGTTACACTTTGTGGAAGAAGCAATTAATTAACTTTTACATAGACTCACGTGTCAAGAAGAATCATAAATATTTGACCAACTGAATATTTCCAAGGGAAAATCCAATAATCTGGCAATTCACCATGGGAGTTTCCCCATGGTTCACCTATATAATCCGAATCTTGCAAAAGTAGAAATAATGTGAAAAAAGGAAGTAGAAAAGACATCTTATCAAGGTCAGAGATCGGTCGGAAAAAGAAGTCTGCTTTGTTCGAGGGTGCGATCTGGATATTACTTGTTAACTATAATCCTACCAAAAACTTACCAGACGGTTTATTGCGTACAGTACGAGTAGAACAATAAACATTAAAATTGAGATGATTGATGGTGTCATATGAGCAACAAGCATATAATTAGAAACTGACGAGGCACATATCTGGAAGCTAAATTGGAAAAAATACGCTCACAGTGAACCTACGTCTGCGGAGTTAGGATAATTTGTTTCACATGCGTACGCTGAAAATGAAACAAGTTACAATACAATAAGAAGATTGACTCACATATTCCTGTAAAAGTACATAACATCAATAATGGAGTTATCCAACCCATGCAGCCAATCACCACAACGAATCTGAAAAAAGTCAGTCAGTTTATTTTTTTAATGTCTCTAAAACTGTTTGAGAATGATCTGTTTACCAACGCAACCCATAAGAAAACAAACGTTTTATAAAGACAATGAATACGAAACAAGTCAGAGATCCGTGCCAGTATTGTAAAAAAATTGCAAAAATATTCCGTGCGGAAATAATTTTTAGAAAGTTCACGTGAAAGAAAAGTAGATTTGGAATGATTTTAGCTCTACAACTATGTACCTTGCTGTACTGTTGTCCCTTAATTAATGCACTCTTTTTCTTTCTCTCACTTTTGTATTCAATATACTTCTTTCCTTTCCATTTTTCTTTTTTTCAGAGTCCCCCCTCCCTACAGATTTTCAGCTATCAAGTTTTTTCCGATAATGGCAGATTGTTTTAAAACCTTACATATATTGGTTATATCGGGGAAGAGTTGGAGAAACATATTGTCGAATGACGTATATGAATAGTCCCAAAGGGAGCAATGACCGGGCATATGCGGCGTAGGAAATGAAAAATCGTAACATTATTGTGTGACTGAAATTTATAATTAAAAAATGTAACGTCTCACAAAAAAAAACTTACGTGCCGACGGGAAACAGTGATGCTCCCAATAGGCCTAACAAAATCAATATGTTTGCTATGAGCATTTGCATAAGAATTACCACATAACTGTTACAATAATTTGTTTTGTACATGCCTGTCGCTGTAAACCCTGTTACAATCAACCCAAAGATTGTAAGCTAAAAAAAAAGGAAACAAGATTGTTAGTTTTTTATTGATTCCTACCATTGAATAGGGATCCTTGGTTGTAATGCGAGACCCTCCGAAGTCAGTGATGTTAGTTGCGTTTGCAAGATCGCTGCTGTTGAAGGCATCCATAAGATAAGTGATGTCAGAAGTATTCATTGTTAACAAACAATAATATTAACCAAGTCTAAAAAAATTATTCGAGCTCGAACACTTAAAGGAAAGTCTATCACGAAAAAAGCAACGAGAAAGTGGTTAAATTGAAAAAACAGAGTTTGTCTGATATGAGTGTGCTCGACGATTACCACGCCCACAAAAAGTGAAAGCAGTCCCGCCTCCGTTTCTTTGGGGGATGTGGTCAACTGATAAACTGATTATATGTGACTGGAAGATTACTCGTTGTAATTCAAAGAAAGAGGAAAGATTTACACCGCAATTATAAAACGCGGAAGTGAAATCTGGGTAAACAAAAATTTGAGAAGGCTTTCAAATTTTTGATCTCTTATCATCATTCAATTTTATGTGAGACTGAACAAAATCTGAACTGAACGAAGCATTATTGAGTGAACACAAATAGTTTTGTAAATAAATATGCTCATCATTTCTGCAATAATTTCACCATTACCTGAATGAGGAAAAATATTAATATTTTCCTATTTCTAAGCTGGGTTTCCGACGGTAGTGATCATTGCTTAATGAAACATGTACCATTGTTCACAGAAGGTGTTGGGTGCACATATTACTTAATATCAAAGAATGTAAACTAGTTTTTTTTGCACAATGCTCTGCTCGTGATTTACAGAGTATAAGTCTGGAATGGTTACGTAGCCGGATCTCTGGGAATTGTCTGTGTCATCATTTACATGATTCTGTTTCTGACATTTTTCAATGAAAAAGGATTTGAGCTAGACAGGTGAACTTTTGAAAAATGTGATAAAGTTTTGCTAAACAAAACCTAGAGGAAGACATGACAGTCTGTTATGAATAGAGTCACTATTGAAATTTACAATTACAGATGGTCGATATATCCTTCAGAACTAAAAGTGAGAAGAGATTGATGATTAGAAAGACGAAAAAATTGACTAATGATACCACCAGTGTGACGTCAGACTAATTTCGAAAGAAAAGTGTTTCCACCAGCCATTTAGGGTCTCTGCACCGGCCACTTTTCGGTAGCGCCTTAGTTCGATTTCTCATCCCACACTTTGGTGCCGTTTTTTGAAGCTTTACATTTTCCAATACACGGCGTTTCAGAAATAAAATAAATCGTTCGTTGAAAACTGAGACCAGATCTGTTTAATTATCTTTCCGTTGCTCCGACTTTTAAAATCACAAAGATACGTAATGTGGGTTTTGGAATTATCAGTTTGACGCAAAAACGATCAAAAGCGTGTAAAGGGTTGGAAGCGTTTTCAGGGTTGGACAAGTTTGGGAGTTTCATTCTGAATGCCTAACGGTCTCGGAAAGAAGTCGCATAAACAAAATGCGTATTTCAATATACAGATGTGAATTGTAGGCACACTTTTGAAAAATTTTGAAACTCGAGATATTTTAAGTAAGAATCAATATCCTTTTTTGAGCTGAACTGTCGCAGTTACTGTTGATTCTGATGGATAACAAAACCAAATCTGCATTAAAACCAAGCGCAAAACAAACTGATAATAGGTGACATCATTCAATTAACATCACACATCACTTTGTTTTTCTCTTCTGAATCTTGAATATTCTAGTATATAATTATTTCGCCATAAAATTTTGAAAACATCAGAAGTAAAGTGAAAATATATCACACAACAAAGAGAGCGAGGAAAACATTAGAAAAAATGATGCGATATTTTTTCAGAATTCGAAGACTTATAGGTCTCAACTTTTCATATAGCAAGTGAACCAACTATATATCGATATGAAGATCAATAATTTATCAATGATACCGACGTGTTTAAGATACAAAATTATTGAAAAATATATGTAAATGTGGATTGATCGGCAGAAAACTAGCTAGTGAAATTCTATGAGGTTGGCTTTGAAAAATTTTGAAAGATTAAACTAATTGAAAACGTTTCCTGAATAACACATGGTATGTGCCATTTTCAGAAAAGCCAAATGTACAAAATTCAACCGCTGGGCTTGTGCAGAAAGATTGTCTACATAATAAAAGTAACTACTTTTGTTTTTTCGTCAACATTTGGATAACTGCAGAAAAATTTGATTCAGCCAAGTTTCAGGCGTTTTTGAAAATTCGAAGATTTATATTTTTTAAACTTTTTTTAACCCCCTACCCTTTTCCCTATTTTGGAATTGAGCCATAGACAAAATTCGTCAGTCATTTGTGATACGCGCACGTCACAGAGACACTAGAAAATGAAGCAGTCACGTTGCCAGCTCCAGAGGGATTGTGTGCGTATCACAATTTGATAGTTCATGACGTGATACTGATAAATTGTTGAGCTAAGAGTTAATCAAATTGACGTAGAGATGATGCAAGTTGAAAATGATCGAAAATGTTTTGAAACTGTGTGAATTTACTCTGGAAGCACGATCAAGGGAGATCGAGACATATCAATCAGTGAGGTTGACAATTCGATAATTATAATGAATGAAACATTCATTTTTAAATGTAGCTGATGGATCCTGTGTATCACGCGTTTCTAGAATTATGAATTAACCTTGTATATGTTTCAACCGTCACGTAAATTGGTCGACTGCAAAATTTATTCAGTCATTCTGATTTTCGATTCTTGAACATTAAATATGTATTTTTGGTTAAGAATAAGTTCATGATACGATTTCTCACATGTTTGGTGAATCATCTATTATAATTGTGAGTTTGATAATTAGGAGGCACGCGGAAAAACCAAACATCCAAATCGAAAACTCAAAAACAAGATTTCGAAAGTTCTTGGGAAAGTTGATAATGGAATTAATTTTTACAAACTGAAACGGAATTTTTGATATTTATGATAGGGGGGGGAATAATGCAAATCAAATTACTAAGTTAGTAAAATTACTGTAACTCTCCAAGATTTAAGTGGGGCTTGCAGGATTAAAACATCTCAGTTTAGGTTCAAAGCAATCCTGTCCAAAATTTCAAGCTATGACGGTCATTTCAACAGATTTCCGATGGGATTCCTTCCTGCTTCGCTGCAAATTTCAAAGCGTTTCAAACTTTTTTTTTCATAATTATCACCATATAATTCCTTATGATCATTTTCAGCCACCAACGAGCATTCGGATTCAACGAGATCACAGATACTCTAAAACGATATAATAAAAACAAACAGACGCATTTTTTCAAGTGCATGTTTGATGTTACTCAATAGTATTCAAACCTGCATGTTAAGATTGCAACTTACGAGTTCACAATAACGATGAGAATCATAAAAAAAGATGATGTCAGATAATGAAACCACAGTGGTTTAGACGAAGCATATTTTGGAAGATTTGTCTCCAGCATGAAAGCAATGACAGAAAATTGGATGATCAATAAAGCCGTATTTGTTGCAACCTGTGCAGCCACTCGAAAAAGTCCTTGGTTATCGTTTCGAACGTGAACGAAACCAAACATTTTACCATACTAAACAAAATTTACATATAATGCACATCATTTTAAAAAAACTCGCATAGGAACATATGTTTGCAATGAAGACCAAGGAGTTTACAAACACCGCAAACGCATATAATGCCAGTTGGAAGTGCGAGTTGAAGAAATAATCATTTTTGCAACCATTTTCAAGTGAAGAGTTTTGCCATGACACAATTTTCTTAGAAGTCATATACCATCTATGTTGAGAAAAATGGTAATTACAATTTCCTGAACCAGAATCATAAATTTAATCAGAAAAGTTTGCTCTTTCACCTCCGTAGATGAAAACAAGAATCATAGGAACTGTCCATGAAACTATGCCAACCGCTACACTTCCGAACCTCAAAACCTTGAGTGAGAACTTTGAATTTTATGGATTAATATGCTTTTAAATAGAAATTTACCATTTAAAAGCATTGATGCCATAAGCAACAAACATTGTTTGCAGATATAAAAGACTCAATCCAAGTTGCAGAATCAAGGTGACCAATTTAAAGTATAGTAGAATGTATCCTATGTAAGAAATAACGTATTTTCGTTTGTGAGCAATTCTGAAAAATTCATGATTCTGTCGTAAGCCCCAAGACTTGTATTCCACACTTACAGTTGTTCGAGATTAGCGTAGAAAAAGATATTGAAGAATAAAAAGATCCCATTTGATACTTGTTCTTGAATCACTGTTCTCAAAAGTTGGCAGTTTTTCAAATTGATTTTATAAAGGCTGGTTACAATGAATGCGATTAGAAAAATTCCAAACAACGATGTCTGAAAATCGGAAAGTTTCTGAAGAAAACTCCGGTTCTGAGTTCTCACTGCTATTATGATATCATTGTTGAACATCACCTCGTTCGAATCAAAATCCATGACTATAGGAAAATGTTTCCGATACGCATCTTTCACAAGATTGTAAAACTAAAAAAATTCAATAAAGCTGAAAAATCAAATTTGAAAAACTGAAAAGTAGAAGACGAGAAGGTAGATTTACAAACTTTAAGAACATCCTATTAGAGCACTTCTGAATAGGAAAGTGTCTAATTATAATACACAGGGATAAAAAGTTGGCGGATGTAGTAAACAATATCTGAATGGAATTCGTCATAGACGTCCAAACGGCGTGCTCAAGTAAAAAATCAGTTGTTTTTACATAGTCAGTCCGTAGGGGTTTTCTACAGTATACCGACTGATTGATAAATTGTGTTCATGATATACTTGCAATTAGTTAATCAGAAGAATGCTTTATTGTTCTTCGAAAAGGATTAAATAGCTGAAAAGTCTGAGATTATACTTATGTGATTCATAATTCTCAAAGGACTTTCGGGAGAAATTCAAAATTCACAAAACTGGAAAAACAATCTTCATATCAAAGATGAGTCAAATAGAAGTCAATGTGAAAAAAATAGACAACCGTACTGTCATGAAGTAAAACAAATATTCGTACACAAATCGTCGGCATCTGTATCTTGCACACAAATGACGCCTCCTATTTTCCACGTCATCCATCTCTCGTTTGAAGCAGCCTCCCGTTTAATTAAACTATTTTTGACAGACCCTAGATTTGATCGATTACGTATTTTTTTCCAAAACTGTCCGTTTTTGAAAAATTGATGTATTTTTGCCTTTTTGAATTTGGTTTTGCACATTTGACTCGGAGTGTGGATGTGCCGGTTGATGAATAGGTGAAGAGAAGAAAGAAGCTTTGCGTATTTCACTCTTCCCAATATGTGCAACAGAAACGCAGTTTAAAAAAGGAAGGGATTTCAAAACACGGAAAAGACCTAGACGGTGATGGTAACAAAAAATTGAATCATTATGAAAGACAATAACTGATTGAAAAGATTCGATTTCTTCTGACGGAGATTTCTGTTCATTTACAAAAATTACTGTTTTTGTTGTTTGGCATGAGTCCCATGACCAGCTACAAAACTGAGCCAGGAAAGAACATGTTTTCATAACGATTACCACCCAAACAACACCGAACCTCTCTCTCAGATCGCTGCTTTTAAAGAAAAATGCCTGTTTTGTAACGAGTATGTGCAATTTTGCTCCGTTTTGGACAGGAGTGTTAGTTGTCAAGATCTCTTTTTAAATTTCGGGATCATGTCAAGAAGAGCATTTGCCAAAGAGCTTTTTGAAATAAAACCATGATGCTCTAACCAGTTTTTTTCTTTTTCTGCCGACTTTCTGCCATCTAATTCAATAGTTGTTATTTCTTCATGACTATTCTCCCAGAAACATTAATTAGCAAATGCTAGAAACCTGAAAATCTGTCCACTTTTTTTTCTAATATAAACATTTTGTAGCTAACCTCCAAATGTCTCTACCTCATAGTGTTCTATCAAATTGTCTTATTGGCAGAAATTCAAAGTAAGTGAGTATGAAAAATAGTTTGACACATTTTTTTTGAAAGTGAGTGTGTGTTTGATAAAAGTAGAAAAACGCTGCTGAACGTCATTTTCTAAAGATCAAGGATACTCGTCTCGTATTTGGCATCCGGGGAACGACGCTTTGGCACCGATGAGCTTTGTTGGATTGGACCTAGAAAACATAATTTTTGTTTGCAGTTAGAAATAAACACACTAATACCGTTGGTTGCTTTGCGCAGGTCAAGAGTACTGTAGTCTGAAATATAACTTTTAGGTGTTTTAATCTCTAACACTGATTACTGCACACTCATGGCGGAGTATTCTAGTTGATGCTTTGCTTCTTTTTTTCTCTATTTGTTCTTCATTTTCCAGCCGAGAGTATAATATTAACTATTTGCGTCACATTCTGAAAGTCTCACCGTGCTCATCATCGCTGGAGAGGATTGTTTCGTCCGCTTGATAATGTTGAATAGGGTTCGAGTCAATCTCATGATGAGTGACTCTGAAAATCTTTCCCATATTTTTCATTCTTTATTTTCATTACCTCAAGATATCGTCGAGAGTGTCTTCGTCATTCATGATAGCCGGAGCATCCCCTGGAGAACATTTCATTTTGAATGTCTTTGGGTTACGCTTGTTATTCAAACAGTAGCTTACCAATTGAGAATTGCTCATCGTCAGAATCAAGCAGCTCTCTACGAAACTTGGCGTCATCCCAGACTGGGTTATCAAAATAGATCATGGTTGTGTCGGCAGCTTTCGTGTTTAGACGTTTTGGATCTGAATGACCGCCGAGTGTCATTGATTGGAACTCTTCTGGGAGAGGTGGAAGGATAGGTTGAACGAAGTGTTGGGAGTCCTGAAAAATAAGAGCCTTAATTTGATTTCTCCCCAATTGTAACTTTGTAACTCTCAATCCCATCATGAGATGACATAAAATTTTGTGAAAAGGTTGTTTTGAGAGTATCTAGAAGATTTGAAAGTACGTGTCTAGTTTCTTAGAGTGGGATATTTAGCGGTATAATAATCTTTTTCGGTGGTATAGTAACTCGCAGAATCAGACTCATTACACAGGGATTTTTCAGTTTGGGACAGTATCGTTTTTGCTTGATTTTGAGTGGTGGATTTCAAAATAAGCATATAATGCAGTGTGCAATTATGCGC
Organism: Caenorhabditis latens; assembly: GCA_002259235.3. Classification (NCBI taxonomy): domain Eukaryota; kingdom Metazoa; phylum Nematoda; class Chromadorea; order Rhabditida; family Rhabditidae; genus Caenorhabditis; species Caenorhabditis latens. The sequence goes on along the minus strand of CM056097.1, from coordinate 11,231,323 downwards.
CTATAGTCATGTAGCGCAAATCTGCTAACTTTCTATAAGATTGCTACTTCAAAAAATCATTTCATTCAGCCTTATTTATTGGAGTAAAATTTGAATGAAGGTCAGATTTAACGTGACCATTTATCATTTGTTCTTTCACAACCTTCGTTTCAATTCAATCTGTGGTATCTGACTTTAGCCACTGCTACACTCACATTTCTCACAATCAATTCATTTTTCGGTGTTCGTTCCCACAAATTTGCATTTTTTATGGAAAAGTGTGAGCGTTTTATGATCGATGGTATTTCTTTTCCCTCTCTGCATATAGTCAGCTTCTCTCATTCCAACTCACCACCAGCTACACCGTTCTCCCGTCCCATCCCCCTCATTCATATAGCTGGTTAGGACGGATATTTCTTTTCTAGCTTTCGACTCGATCGATTATTTTTTCTCGGGTAACCGTCGCGCTCTCCCGCCAAGCATTCAGTGGATAGAGTGAATTTGTTAAAGGTATGACAAGCCGTTGAATTGAGCGTGATGCGGTGATTAACCACAACAACTTTTCGTATTGAAAAATATTCTCGAGGGAGATCATAAAGAGCGCTGATCACTTGATCTTGTGATTTTATACTCATTAGTTATTTACTCACTTTCAAAACCTTTAGGATGCTAATTGAAATAGCTACCAGCACGCAAAAGCAAAACTGGTGACGTGGAATTTTCTCATTTAAACTTTCCTTATTTCTTCTTTTCGAATTCCCGTTTATACTTTACTTTCTCGTTGCACAACATCACTTGGAAACGCGACCAGGGAATTCAAAAAGAGATAAATTTCAAAAAGAGATAAAGAGAAAAATCTGTATTCTGTTTTTGCAGAACGATCTTGTGGAAAAAGTTATTCGCGTTTTGTTGTGTTTTTGTATGAATACGCATGTAAAGATGATTTTGGCATAGTTAGATTTTAGAATTTATTTTCAGAAAGAATTTTATGCAATTTCTTAAATTTTCAAAAATGACGCATCTACGAAAACTTTGTCTAAAAATTTTATAAAATTCCAACACAAACAATACAATCTAAATGGTTGGAAATACACGTACAACACAAAAAAGTTCGAAAAAATAAGAAAAACTGTAACTCCATCTCGACTCGGGATCCTTCCCTAGTTACCAGTCTGTTCTTTGGAGTTTTACTCCTGAACCCGAGATTTCATGATTACGTATGGGATACAAATCGTTTTAATCCCACACAGCGTTTGTGGGATGTTTGATTTCACCCTTTGTTTTCTGATCTCAAGATAAAAGAGGCAAAAAAACGCAAACACCTAAGGCTGGTGAAAGCTTCGAGCACGGAAATTTGATAATTATCCGATGTCCATTTACTCCTCCGAATTCGAAATAAAACATGCTATTTCATTCGTAATTCTATCCGCACGTTATCTTCAATTACGATAACAAACCATCGGTTTTTGAAACGATGACGGCACATTGGATGTGCCAAGTAGATTGAAATTATTGTTGAGTTAAGGAATATGAGTGGTCGTATATGAATTGGTTCTCACCTAAGCAGATTGTTTCTGACATCGGCACATCAAAGTCTCTTCTTCTGGCTTTTGTAATCTACACATGTTTATGACCTCTCATTAGCGAACCAGTGTGCAATATAGAGCAGACGGATAGTGTGACCGTGATCAAGTAATAGGAGACATTTATATGCATTACATCTTCTGATGGTGATTCCGAAAAATCCTCTTATATTTTTCCTTCGGAGTTACTAGGCTTTCTGAGCTTTCCAGTGGGTACATTGCCTTTGAGAAATGAAATCTATATTTACTTTTCTGCCCTAACGTGGCCTGGTGGGTCGTTGTTCTCTCTCGCCAGAAACCAAAAAGTATGAAATAATAAAAATATGTAGTAATTCATGTAAAAAATGTAGGTTTGTGATGTAAAAAAGGTTCTGACAATGTAGGAAATAATGCACAAAAAGCAAAATGTACAAAAACCAGAATTGGGCTCACGCCGGTCGTTTCTACTTTTCTCCGCTTGTCATGGTGATTTCTTGTCTGGAGCCAAAACGTGTGATGTTGCTTACTCACATGGAATGTACTTTGACTGCCCCCCCTAAAGTACCGATTTTTTTGCTCATTCGATGAGTTTTCTCAAAACAAAATGACCCATAATGGGTTTTCCTGTGACGTGACCTGGTTTTTGAAAAATTGAGATTTTTCGAAAAATGAGATTTTTCGGAATTTTTTATTTATCATTTTTTTTGAGTATTTTCCCGGTTTGTACAGAAAATGAGATTTACACATAGTTGTAGTAAATTTTATGTAGTTTTCGACAAAAATATAAGACTTACAAAAAAATAATTTTTTGGTCCCAAAAAAGGCAAAAATGTGACACCCTCCAAAAAAAAATTTTTTTTTTCGAGCGGGGCAGAGGTGACATATATGTGGTAAAAAAGTACAACTCATCTGGATCATTTTTCTGTATAGCACTATAGTCGTTCCCTGGCAAAAATTGAGGAAAAAGTTGCTCTGAAAATTTTCATTTTTCGAAAAAATGTGATATGTCGGAAATGAGTTTGAATTTCTAACATTGACCAAGTTCCTAATAAGATTTGATAAGAATAGAGAATTTCAGATTATGTTCCACCATTTTCGTAAAAAAATGTACATCTCTGTTGACTTCACTTGTCATAACACTCGTTTAAATTCTGCAAGTTTTCTCATATGGTATGAGTTCAATTGGTCATAACTCCTCTAAAACCAAAGCAAACTTGCTCAAAAACACAGAACAACCTAAAAATGAATCGTTCTTTTCAAAACATTACATTTGGGCTGTTTTTAGAAAAATAATTTTTTTCGATTTTTGATAAGGGGGACCACATGAAATTTTTTCCAGAAACTGAAAAAAAATTTTTTGAAAAACAACTCAAAACTGGTTTTTTAATCTAAGAGACATGCTAAAAACAATCAATTTTACTTTTTTCAAAAAAATTTTTTCAGTTTCTGGAAAAAATTTCATGTGGTCCCCCTTATCAAAAATCGAAAAAAATTATTTTTCTAAAAACAGCCCAAATGTAATGTTTTGAAAAGAACGATTCATTTTAGGTTGTTCTGTGTTTTTGAGCAAGTTTGCTTTGGTTTTAGAGGAGTTATGACCAATTGAACTCATACCATATGAGAAAACTTGCAGAATTTAAACGAGTGTTATGACAAGTGAAGTCAACAGAGATGTACATTTTTTACGAAAATGGTGGAACATAATCTGAAATTCTCTATTCTTATCAAATCTTATTAGGAACTTGGTCAATGTTAGAAATTCAAACTCATTTCCGACATATCACATTTTTTCGAAAAATGAAAATTTTCAGAGCAACTTTTTCCTCAATTTTTGCCAGGAACGACTATAGTGCTATACAGAAAAATGATCAGATGAGTTGTACTTTTACCACATATATGTCACCTCTGCCCCGCTCGAAAAAAAATTTTTTTGGAGGGTGTCACATTTTGCCTTTTTTGGGACCAAAAATTATTTTTTTGTAAGTCTTATATTTTTGTCGAAAACTACATAAAATTTACTACAACTATGTGTAAATCTCATTTTCTGTACAAACCGGGAAAATACTCAAAAAAAATGATAAATAAAAAATTCCGAAAAATCTCATTTTTCGAAAAATCTCAATTTTTCAAAAACCAGGTCACGTCACAGGAAAACCCATTATGGGTCATTTTGTCTTGGGAAAACTCATCGAATGAGCAAAAAAAATCGGTACTTTAGGGGGGCAGTCAAAGTACATTCCATGTCAGTCGTTAAATGCAAATATTTTTAGTCTGATCATAGTCAGAAAAAATGTTTTGCTGTGAAGGCGATAAATAGTTTTCTCACATCAGTTCCAGCAATTTGTTTGCAAATTGTGAAAAGAAATGGCTCAGTAGTTAAACATCCTGATTTTTCTCTAATTATGTTCAGTAAAGTTTGGAAAAGCATAACCCATGACATTTACTTTCACAGTAGAACCATTCTCAATGAAGGAAATTACGTTTTCTGTTTTGTCGCTTCAGCTGTCAATTCCAAAAAAGCGCATAATTGGATTACAGTATTCTACAGTATCCTCTCTTACGCGACCAGAAAAACAACATTCACGACCCTTTTCTCATTTGTTTTTCTTCTGTTTTTGTCTTTCCTCCATTTGCGTCGTTTTGCAACGCTCCACGACTGACGCTCCGCCCTCTCTCCTCATCCCTTTTTCATATCGACGGCAAGATTCAGTACGGCATATATTCTCCCGCTGGCTCTCTCGCCGGTCGGTCTGTCCTTCGCTCTTCGGTGGGTCGTTGTGTCTTCGTGTCTGGTGCCGGGATTGATTGCTGCTGACGTTGACTAACCAGCTGTGACAAGCAGGTATTTTTCAGTCTAGATGTGAGCCCACAAGGGGAATGAATTTTGAAGAATCATATTGCGCCGCCATGAAAATGAAACATTTGAAATATTTCTCTTGAAGACGGAGTCTGATTACATATGATTACTGATTACTTACCTCATCTTGTAGTAATTGATGTTTGAAGTGTCTATATGACAAATTGTGAGTCGAATTCTCTCTCAGATCAGTCTCAGCTCGCGATACTTTATTTCCATGTTCAAACCTCCATAATTTTCATTTTCTGATTGCTGTTCTATATTCCACGTCACCCGTTTGTGATGCTGGTTTGAAAACAGAAAATGGCCTAGGTGTTCCGGAAAGAGACAACTATGTGCAAAATCCGTATCATTTAGTCATTGTGATACTCTGCTCGGACCATGAGATGAAGCATGTGTGTGGTCAAGTAGTTGTGAACATCCAGATCTTCACACAGGTCTACTCGGTTGGGATAAACCACGTGTTTCAATATGAATACACGTATCTCTTTTAAATGTTTCCACTCGAAAAATTGAATAAATGTGGCAGATTGTATACCACAAATTACGGGTTTCTCTTTTTACAACACTAACTTTTCGTAACAAGTTATTCTACTCTCAATCACCTTTCTCAAGTTTTCAGAGTTGAAATCAGACGAGAAAGGTTTTAATTACAGTACTTCTCAACCTACACGACAATAACTAGTCGAATTCGTTTTCCTTTTTGTTCACCACTCTTTCCTCCTCAGGCCCACATCCGCTGCATCGTATCGACCTGCTCCTCGGTCAAAGCCCCGCCTTCTTTCGGACTCTTTGCCTTGACTGTTTGTGTTTCAGCGAGGGCACGTATTCCTTCCATACTCGTTTTCCTTTTTTACTCTTGCTCTTCGATTGTCTCTACACACTTCGGCTCTGCTTGCCTCCAAATCGACCGTCTGTGTTTCTGTTGGAGCATGCCTTCACTTAAAATTTCCTCGCAAGGGTCCACAACCGAACACGCCCATGATACACTGCTTTCCATCATATCGACCGCCGATTTCAGGTTAGCACATATTCTTTCCGTTGGCTCTCTCGCCGGTCGGTCTGTCCTTCTCTCTTCAGTGGGTCATGATGTCTTCTCGTCTAGAATTGAGATGGGCGAAGTTATGGTGGAGGTGTGTTAGAGTGTAGCAGTGCGTCTTTCGAGGTAACAGCGGGTGGTTTGATGAGCTCTGTGGCAGCATATTTGGGCGACGAAAACCATCATTCGGAAGTTTTCGTTTTACTAGAGCGGTTGAACGCTGCAAGTTTATTGGATACACTTGCGCAACAAACACGACGTGGCATGATTTTTATATTGTTTTATTTTGTTATTTGACACGAGTAGCATTTGTCTTCTTCTCTGCTGTGAAGCGATCGAAGAAGACCAGACACATCGATGCCTTAACTTGTGGGTTTGGTAATCGACACCAGTTTTATGGCCTCTCCACAGTGCGGAATCGTGCGCTGTACCGTCAAATGTTGCACCTTTTCGCTAGACAGATTGTGTCTCCTTGCGGGAAAAGCCAACGATACGCGTATGGTTTTTGATTTTATCGGAAATAGTGGGGTCTTCTTTGAATTAACCGAGAGAATATTCGTGCTCCTAAGCAAATCCTCGAGAATGACGAATTCGCTTTTTTTCTTTGCGCTACGGTAGGAACAAAACCATCTGCAGCTCATAAAAAGTTCAATTCTCGTATTGGATAAAGTCACGTCATGCCGACTACAAAAAACCATATAGGATAGTGGTTGAGTCTTTTTTGACAATGGCTCATAATGGGTGTCCTCATAGCACTCACAACTATTAGATTTGACACCATTCTTGCATTTCTCTCGATTTCCTCAATCTGCTCTATCTCTCTCCCTGTCCACTCTTTTTTCTCCACTAGTCAGATTTTCATTATATTGCGCAGGGCTGAGCAGGGGAATGCCGTAAAAGTCAAAAAGGAGGTTTCCCCTTTCTTCTTTTTTCTTGTGTGGGTGATCAGAAAGGAGCCGTCTCTTCATTTTTGACAAGAACCCAACTCTTTCGCCCTCCGGTCGTCAACTCTTCATCTCTTTACAACCACCAATTTTCATCGGAAACTCCTTAATACGCCCTTTCTCTTCACACTGGCTCTGCATGTCTTCGGTGGCCGGTTGGCTCACCAAAAACGAACTGCGCCCCCCTGCAGGTCATAGATTTCGGTGCGCCCCTAGTTGCCTTTCTCCACGTGTACTGATTGCCTGTGACGAAGAAACATCGAGAGGAAGAAAAGGGGCAAACCATACAATTGAGACCGCTTTTCCTTTCTGAGATAGAAAACGGAGAGTAGGGGGAGTCAAATTTGCATGTCAGTTTTTTGAGACTCACTAGCACATACGCTCACAGTTTTGTATCTCTCGCCTTCACTTAAGCTCTCCTGACTTTCTATCTTGGGCACTCTAAACAGGTATTGGGGAGGGTGCTACTAAGAGAATTCGCAAGTCAAGGAGGTACGGTTTTTTGGAGCAGAGCGCATACGTGTCTGAAGGGATGGTCCAATCCAGCTGCGCGTAGACAGTTTATCACCTGGCGTGTCTCAGGAAGAAATAATATAGCGGTTTTCAACAAAGAAGTCAAAAATTGGTATCAGGTAAGCGATTAAAAAAAAATGTCTTACCTTTCATTTCTTCAAAATTATGTTTCTCTGTTTTCCTATGCCATTTTCCCATATCCCAATACGTTATACATGTCATCCTTATTTTTTTTCTCACCATAAAATATATCTTGATTTTCTTTTCCGATTTCTTAGCTTCTCTGAACTACCTACATTTCAAATTACTATTCTCGCTTTTCTCATCTATCTACGTTTTTCTCTCTTTTTTCATGCTCTCATTTCGCTACCCATCTCATAAATCACAACATCCTATTCTTGCTCTTATTCCCATTAATTTTCCTATTGTGGTTTCTTGATCTTATGCGCCACGTCAGAACATCCATCCTGGCTCCTCTTTTTTCTACCACCGTGCGCCCACCCGGCAGCCCTTCTCGAACGACGGGGCCCGATTTTCTCACATACGACACGCATACACACTCGCGTCGCCCTTTCCTCCTCTATTTTTGTCGCAGCTCCTCTTCCATTTCGAGCGCCGGTCTTCTACACTTATTTTTTGCTGTCGGTGTATGTGTGGAGAGCCAACGTGTGTCTTCGAGAGCGATCAGAAACAGAGTGCGTGAGTGATAGTGGAAAGGATTAACACTTTTTGGCAGAGGGACATATTTTCAGCGCGCCAACAATAAAAAGAGCAGGAGCAGACCCCCCGCGCACCCTTTTCTCACTTCGGAGGTATTTTGTCTTCCACTCTTTTTTTCAGCGGCCTGCCCGCCATGTGAAACTTTTCTTGCGCGATCGAACATGTGTAAAAGCGACGTTGGCAACTCACACCTCCATCCGTAAAGATCATTAGTTTATATTCACGAGCTCGGCTGCCATCATTATTATTACTCGAGGTCAACCCTTCTACATCTGAACGCTGCTTTTGTAAGCAGGTGCCACGATATGTGGGCACCGATCGCTTGCACCCGGTGTCTTTTTCTCTTGATTTTGATCATTTCTCTTGTTTTCTCTTTTGCTCTCTTTTTCCATGTTCCTCATTCGCCTTTCTTCTTATTCCTATATTTTCCTTTCTCTTTCAATTTTGCCTGGTTTATCACACATTAAATTCAAAAAAGAATAGTTTACAAGAACCGTACTCAAACTTGATATAGATTCATTTTATCAAGAGTTCAGTCAAAACTTGTTTGATATTTAGTATCTTCTATGAGTAATCATCTCCTCATTCTTATGCTTTTCTTATGATTAAAACGGATCCATCTCATATTTTATTCTGTTGTGCTGGTCTATATTCTATTTTTTCTTTTATTCTACTGTTTTGCTGTCATTCGCGTGTCAAAAAATGAACATTGTCATTTGGGAAACAGAAACACTCACTCAATTTTTCGAATTATACTTCTCGTCATATTAAAGTCAATTAGACGAAAAATCAGTTTGGGAACCTATGAAATGAAAATGACGTTAGGTTATTTCGGAAAAATTAAAACTAATTGAGCTGAGAGACATTCGAAAGTCATTGATTTTCATCATGAAGGGAATATAGAAACTGGATTTGGAAAAAGGGAACTTAAAATTTTCAATCTGCTTTCCCTATAGAGTTGAGGCGCCTTCCTACATTTCTTCCACTGAAAGTGAATAGGTACTATAAGAGTTGTAAATTATGATTTCTAACGTTAAATGAACATGAGTCTCAAACAAAATTCACACCGTTTATATTTTTATTATGTTGTGAGCGACAAATGTGAATGCTCTCAATAAGAGAAAATTACCGGTGCACTGCCTTAATAGCTTTATTATGACGACACGTTTTGAGGTTTGATTAGTCGAACAAATCTGTCAATCAGAGACAGTGCAAAACAGCTATATTCCTTCAATTTTTTATTCATCTAGACTGTGGTCGGTCCGCGAGAAGGACACTAAACCGGCAAGCTCATTTTATCTTGTATAATTCCAACCCGATAGAATCATTATTAGTATCTATAAAAAACACGGGAATGACCTGTTGGTCTGAGGCCAAGTCCACTCAATTTTTGAAAATATTATAGCAAAAAAAACTGAGCCAGCGGGCTGAAATTTGTCGTAAAAATGCGAGGGGAAGAGAAACATCTATGGGAAGAGAGGCCAACTAGAAGATCTGCCGAAGGCAGAGAAGACAGCCTGATTAACTTTTATCATCATATCCTTTTTTTAACCGCTGCAGAAAGGAAGTTTTGAAATTCCCGAGTGATTAAACTATGGGTGATAGTTGTTTTCTGAAATCACATCATCCCAACCAAGGTGTAAACAAACGTGATTTTCCAAAAATTTCTAACACTCATACCTTCAATTAGCCGTCGACATTTTCTATCCAACTCTCTAATCAACACAAAAACACAAATTATAAATAACAAGCTACCGTAGTTTCTGTTGTATAATCATTGATCATTTAGAAGATGCATTTTCCCCACTGTCGGTACTGTAAAGTTGATCAGTTTTTTTCAAATGGAGATTACCAAAAAGTTGGACTGATACGAGTTTTAGTTTACTTTTCATTGAAAAAACTATATTTATGGACATTATTCAGTCAGAAACTTATCTGCCGTAAATCAAAAATGCACAACATTTTTCATTGAAGATTAAAACAAAATAAAATGTTTTGAGTTTTTGTCCCGCTGACGTTTTTTGAGAACAGTTACGTTTCTTAAATTTTAATTTTTTACTCAATCTTCTCTGAAACTCATGTCTGTTTCCAAACTCAATCATTTCTTATTTCTTCTAAAAATATCTCAAACATTCCTCACTTTTCTCGCCGCTGCTTCCATTATTTCTTCGAAGACTCCTTTTGCTTTTTTGTTTCTGACATAATTCAAATTATACTACGTTCATTTTTATTAAAACGAACCGTTAGTTGTTGGTTTCTTATCAATCGAGTCCGAAAGTGTTTTCATTCTTCTAAGTTCTGAAATTATTTTCTATTATTTACACAATTTACAATATATCTTACTCGTTGTTTTCATGTATCGTTCATGGATTTTCCCGCATTCTCTATCACATGGCCAAACATCACAGTATACATCCATCCCTTGTTTGAGCATTTCACGGTACATTCTGGAAAAAGCAAAAAAAATAGAGTTGTCAGGAGTGAGCTTGTGAGGAAAATAAAACGGAGTGCGGAAACGAGAAACAATGATAACTCAGAGCATCGCGCGCGCGGTAACTCAGGGCAACGCGTCTTCATTCCCTCCTGATTTCTTTCGTACTCGTTTAAATCTTACTCTTTTTTTGTCATCTGACTAATATAAATTAATTTAAGTTTCAGAAAATGAATGCTTCAAAGACAACTTCCCGGCAAAGAAGAACAAGAGCCAATGTGGTGAGAGAAAGTTAGTTTGCAAGCAATAGTTTGGGGCACGTGCGCATATGTAAGGTTGCTCTATACAAATGCCGTATCTTTAGTTAGTAATGGATAGTTTAGTATGAAAAAATTTGAAAGTGCGTCCACAAATGTTTGGCACTGATACAACAAACTTTGGAAGTAACTTTGATAATTGGAGTTTGCTCCTCCCACACCAATTTCATTTTGACTGATAAATGACCAAACATCCACTGCAGTGTGATGTGTTTAGTTTATTAGGGATCAAAATGAATAATGGAAAAACAGTGTTTTCAAATTTCGATCATGCTGTAATTCTCATATAATCAAATTTTAGAAAAACAAAAAAAACTTACTAAACATTTCTGATTATTATTCATAATTCAATACTTTTCAAAATTTTGAAGTTCAAATTGCTTTCTAAAGTATTTTTTACTAGTCATAATTATCAGCAAACAATCGGAAAACCGATTTTTTTCCAATTCAAATAGAAAATTTTGGAGACATTTTTTTCATCCAAAAAAGGATTTTCTTCTTTACTTGCACTAAAACCGTAAACAAATTTGGATGCAAGCAGTAGTAGAATGTATGAAACTTCAACAAAACATATTTCAGATGAAAAAAATCTATGGAATGACAGAAAAGCACTTCTCGACAAAATTAGAATGTTGGTAGTTGACCGTGACGCCAACCATTCGGATCGAATCGAAGAATTCATCAGATTCATTACAAATAATGAATCAAATGTAATAGATAGGGAGGACAACACGTATTGTTTTCTCCTTGGAACTCATGAAGATGAAGCGAAAGGACATCCAATTGAGGTAATGTTCGGATAGATTAAATTATTTCGTTTTTCTGTCGTATTTTTCGACATGTCACATGTAGAAAAAAAAGTGAAATCTTATTTTTCTTTGTTTATGAGAAAGGTGAATTATCGAAATACATTTTTAAGCCACATGAAAAGTTCCATAGTCAAAGTTAGCCATTCGGTTTCTTTGAAAAAAAACTGTCACACTTTTTCCGCAAATTTGAGATTCGAACAAAGCGGGTTTTTACAATTTGCTCCTAAGGGTATTCTGTCTGATGTGAGAGGAAATAAATGATGAAGTGCTAGAAAAAAGCATATATACGAAAAATACGAGAGTGTCGTGATTACATTTTGAAAGAAACCTTTGAAGTGAAGATTATAGCAGCATAACTAATTGAAAAGTTGACAGAGAAGCTATAAAAAAAGCGAAGCAAAAAATACAAATTGTTCTGTTTTTATTCCAAAATCAAACTCATAATTTAAAAAAATTAATAAATGAACCACTTCTGTCGAGTTTTTCGTGCGTTTTTGAAGAAGTATCATTTTTTCCCCTCTCAAATCATTCAATATTTTTGATAGCTAGACTGACTGGGAGATTGAAAGTAATTCTAGAAACAGATCATGTGTAATTGTTTCTGATCTTGAGTCAATAGTGTATACTCAAACAGTGTCGGTAGTCCTAATTGTTTATATGTATCAGACTATTTGTCACCAGCTAATGTTCTGTTCATTATAGGAAATTTTGAATTATTCAACATTGAGAGTAAAGTAGTCTTCTTGGTGAACTTTTTTACCATTAGACTATTGGTTAAAACCGTTTTTTCCAGCTCACTTCCTCTGAATTCGAATTGATCAAAATGTTCGTAAATTTTATCCCGGAAGCAGGACCAATAGGAGACATTCGGAGAAATTTGAGAATAAAGGGAGCACTGAACTGCTTCCTCCAGGAGTTTGACGACTGCCTAACTTTGGAGGGGGAAAACGAGAAATTGATGTTTTTCCCGTTCTTTCTTTGGGCGAACGGACATGAGCAGTTGTCCGTCAGTGTGTTACAGTAAGTTGAATATAATCAGATAACACCATTAAAAATTCGTTATTTCAGAGACATGCTGACAAACAAAGGTCGCCTGGAAAACTGCTCTCTGGTTGTTGATTCTGTTGGAATCTACTTGCAAAGGAACGTGAGTGCTACTAGTAGTACAATTCCGCAAATAAAACAATGTGTGTTCCAGACATGCATTCCCCAGTGCAATCGAGAATGGATCCCCTCGAACGACTCGGAGGGAAACAACATATTTTTTTGGCTCAATAAAAAATATGTTGTGATGTTCAAGAAACTCGGGTCCGGACGATACCACTATCAACTTCTCAATGATGGTATTGGAAAGATAACTCCGAAGAAAGTGGAGATCGAGGTATTTTTTAGATCAGTTCTCATCTGATTGAATTAACACGAGCGTTACTAAATAACTTTCAAATTGATCCTGATTTAAAAATTAGAGCTCAGTTTTGTTTTCTGCTTTTGTATCAGTCAACTGGTCAACTGCAAAGCTGTGTCAGCTCCGGTCATTTAATTAGCTGTATAAGTTGCGTCGTTTATCAAATTGAACAACTCATTTTTGCAGTTCTGCCCCATCATTCCTCTCCTTGAAGAATTCCATTATCTTCTCTTCTCCAGAATATCCAGATCGAATGTGAATGCTCTGTTGTGGGCAGAATGGGAAAGGGACTCAAGGCAGATACTGGATAAATTCCAAAAAGTAAAATGTAAAAAGGTAAGAATACTAAAAATGTGCATTAATCTTTAAAAACTTACTCAAAAATGAAACTGCTTAACGACGTTTTTAATAAATATTTTCAGTGTCAAAAACCAATGGGCGTGTTTGGCGCAATTTATGCTGCTCTCTATTGGGTGCCGGTTTTGAACAAAAGCAGGTCAATCGATGTGGAAAATGAAGCGTGCTGCTGGGATTGCTCTTCTTTCTCCGATATGGTGTACAACGCCAAACTCATTAAAAACGTTTTGAACACAGGATTCAAACTCTTGCAAAATGCTTCAGAACCAGGATTCAGTGCAGGTATTTGTAGTTTTTCAGCAATTAAAGTGAATAACGAACAGTTCAGGTATTGCAACGAATGTTGAAATCCATTCACGTTCAGTTATGGAAGGTAATCTCACAAATGATGTCGCATCGTCATCTACGGATTCGAGCTCAAACCGAGATGAGATTGTTCAGCATGAAGAAGGTAGAAAACCAGAAGAAAATTGAATAAAAATCAATAAACTCAGATTGCACCAGTGACAATGAAACGGAAAAGGCGCAAGGGAACAACCATCAAATTGGACAACCATCAGGAAAAGTAATCGGACCATTGGAACAGAAATCGGCTCGTACAAATTTGAAAAGAAAAGGTCAAACGAAACGTCGCCGTTACAGTCCGAGTCAACACGAACCAACAAGAAAATCAAAAGCCACCGACGACAACAGATTGGATAGTGCGAATGTCCCATGCTCAAGTGGATCGAGTGAATCGCAAGCGGAACCTATCATTTCTCAAAATAAGAATAGGAACAAAAATAGGAGGTGGAATGATAAGATTGATGAAGGTCAAGAAACCAAGCGAAGAAGGAGCTCGAGGAGATGTCACACTGGAGTTGATGTCACAGCTGGATCATCAAATAGTGGACTATGTTTGAACGAAGTGAAGCCAACTCAAAACTTGAAAACGTCGACAGATGAGGTAGAGGAAGAAGCTGTTAAACCAAAAGATGACATTGACATTGAAAAAGAAGTGGAGGAAGATGAGTCTATTATTCCTTTACCTACCATGGAAGGCAGTTCAACGTCATCTCTAACTTCTTTCGTTGAAGATGACAAATTTTACGATCCTGAAGGCGTTTCAAATAAAGACTGTGTCAAACCGGAGAAGTCAATTGGTACCATGGAAGTGGTCAGATCTACTACATTGGGAACTAAAGATGAAATGGAAATTCAGTCAACAAATGAAGAATCTGTTGTTTCCGGAGATTCAACAGAAGTGAAGGAGGAAAATATTGAAGACGAAACTGAAAAAAAATCGAATACGCCAAACACTGCCAGTCCCGCTGCTCTCCAGATTCCTGCAGACTCTGTGCAATCTGACCCTGATATGCAAGTGGCCGAGGAAAAATGGGATCTAGAGCAATATCGGCTTTCTGGCAGTTTTTCAAATTCAGAGTCTTTGAAAAGTGTTGGAAACACTTCGGTGAAAAATGCCTCCATGTCTCCATCAGATGTGGCGCCACGAGACCAACCGACCGGACATCAAGAACATCAGCTAGTTTCAATGGAAACACTCAGCGTGGAAACAACAGTTCCGCTTACAAAGTCGGATAAAATGTTCTCAGTTAATACTGGAGTATCTTCAAACGAGGCAAAAAGTGAAGATAGCAGCAACATTGCCAATCAAGTTGAGGACCCAGTTAAAACAGTGAAAAGTGAGGTGTTTCAGCTTTTTTTCTGACTATTATTCTCAAAAACTCCAGATAAACCAGTTGGAGAGTACAAAAAAGAAGGAGATGCAACTGTGAATGGCATGTCCGCACAATCATCACCAGTGTATTCACACGAGTCTCCACTTCCTGGAGATCAGCGCACGTTTGTTACGCACAAAGAAAATGGTATAAAACAGAAATGTTTTACTATTAGCTATATACTTTCTATTGGAACATCCCAAAGTAACTCGGATGTGGAACGTGGCGCAAACCTTAAGTTCGATCAAGTTCCTCTATCAGGTTTGCACGATGAGATCATTTCTAATCATGAAGAGTATTCAGGAAGTAATGATGTCTACCAGAAAGCTGACGATGCGAACTATGTGGATCCCAGATCTTCACAAGATTCTACACCATCCGGTCATTCGCCTGTATCCACAAAAAAGTCTGAAGACGGTAGTTGAAATGATGGTGACAGTTTTAACGGGAAAATTTGCAGGATATTTTGCCAATGATACTATTCTGGGAACACATGACACTGCTTTGCTACCTGTTCGAAGTGAACATGACATTTCCAGCCTTCTCAAGACCAGTTCTCATTCTGATTCCGAGGAAGAAGAGGGAACAATAAGCAACTATGAAGACGCATACTTTGATCCAAAATCAATTGTCGATGATGTACCAATGGGAGATGTTGAACCAATGGCTACAGAAACACCTACAACAAAAGGTTCAACAGTAGCAGTCACTGATGATGTGGAATGTTCGTTTGGTCAACAAAATACACTTAATGAAAGAAAGTTGATAGAGGAGCCGGAGAAAGGTAATGAATAGTTTTGAAATGTGATATTTTCAATTGAAAGTTTATTGAAATTGCAGAAACAAGGAGGTGTGGCAGCATCCAGGATGATGTTGATGATGATGCCGAGGCAGATGATAACTATGATGACGAGGACGGCAGTGATGGTGACGATAGAAGTTTAAACTCAGTTGCAAGCATGGGAAAACAAAATGGACAAGGTTTCACACTGCTTCACTGTGGACGTGAAATCACAGATCACGAGAAGGAGTCCATTGACAGTGACGATGAAGATAACCTCAAGGAAGAATCTTCAGATGATGATGGGATTGATAATAAATCAAGCATGAGCATGCAAAATTCTGCAAGAAAAGATAGTGAGAACAAGCCTGTTAACAGCAAGGGTGAAGATGAACTTGTGGAGTTTCCAGATGATGATGTCATTGATAATGCAGGAAGTGAGAGCATACCAACTTCCGAAAACGGAGATGATGAGAAAGATGCCGTTGACAGTATTGATGAAGAAATGCTTACTGAAGAATGTCCAGATGTTGTCATTGACAATCCAAACTTGAGCATGCAAAGTCCAAAAACCACAAACGATGAGAAGGAGCCCATGGACGAGGAAGATGAAGAGAGAGCTATCGAAGAGTCTCCAGGTGATGATGCCATTGACAATCCGGATTGCGTGAGCATACAAAATCTTGAAAACACTTCTACTGCTCATGGTATTTCCTCTCTTGAGAACGAGCCTGACAAGGATTCATCAGCTGTCAACTGTTTGGGAAAAGATAAAGATATCTCTTGTGAGTGCACAGTAGACAAAAAACAAAATTATATTGTTCATGAAATATTTCAGCTCATTCTTCTAATAATCAATGCGACGACATTGAGGAAGATGACGAAGAAGAGAGAAGTCTTGAGCCCACAAAGTCCGATGAGAACGACGAGAAAGAGTTGGAAATCGCTGAAAGTAGCGATGATGAACGAGATGTATCAAATTCACTTTCTGACTGTGGAGAAGTTGCTGATGAGAGAGAAAAGGAAAGTGAGGAAAGAATGCTCGATGATTCCTATATTCCTGGCTCTTCCGTTAAGTCTCTTGACGCCCGAACCACACAAGTTGATGAGATTGAAACCATTCAAGATAATGACGAGATTTCGGAAGGTACTGTAAACAAAACTCCGGAACTGGATTTAGATTCTTCCTGTGTTGGCATCACTGAAATGAATCAAAATAAGGTCATGCCAACATCCGGCTCTACAATTTGTGGTACTCCTGTGTGTGCTTGTGAAAACATTGTGACTGGAGATCATGATCAACGTTTCCAACGACATATTACTGATATTGAGGGAGACACTTATGGTAAGAATCATATTAGAAATTAATGATGACACATTTTTGCTTTATTTAGGTGATTCAATTGAAACGGAACACTCATTGGCTGAAAGGACAGAAGATTTCTCCTCGGAGACGCCTGAAGACAATTGTGGAAGTTCTGATGAAAGCGAAAACCAACACAAAAGATCATCCGACTCTCCGATTGTTTCACCCTCTGTGGTGTTTGTAAGACCACAAGTTGAATTAGATGATACTGCTCATGAGACACGAGCGGAACAGGACGAGCCAATTGCATTCTCGGATGATGTTTCAAAAGGAATGGTCGAACCAGAAGAACCAGAATCTATGGCTGTCGATTACAGTAAAGTACAAGAAACGACACCTGAATACAACATGGAAACAAACGACGTTATTGATTCAACTCGAGGAAACATCTCTGCAGGAGATTCTTCTGCGCCTCCGTCCGTAACATCTGAAAAGATTTTAGAGGCAAGTGATACAGAAGCTTCACGCGGCATGAAATATCAAGAAACCCAATCTATGTGCCCCAAAGAGAACAGAAACCGGGATTCTACTGAGAGTCAATATGAAGGAAACAAAACGAAAATCGCTGCCGAACACCAAAAAGCTGATGCTTCTTTCCAAGATAAACAGAATATTGAATCATTCGATCCTACTGATTCTCCAACAACAAAAAGAGCTGAGGAACCAACACAAGTTCAACATTCGTATACTAACAGAGAAGGCCAAACTTTAGAGAAGTGCGAATTGAATCGTGGCGAATCAAGTTTGTGGAATCTTGGAAGAGAAACAGCTCCATGTTTGGAAAAATATCGAGAAGATGAGCACCATCAAAACAGTCCAGATGAGGCAAAAGATAGTGATGCTCCGAATTTAGTCAACATGAACCCAGGAAGCTTATTCACTGTCAAGGAAAATCAGAGCGGCCAGTTGCCTGAACCTACTAATTCAGCTAAGGAAAATATGATAGATTATTTTTCTGCTCCTCAAGTGTCAGTCAAAGATCTATTTGAAGACAAACATCTGGAGAAATATCATCTGCTCGGTTCGTACATGGAAAAAATGGAAAAAGATGTGGAAAATTTCAAGAAACAAACTGGAACAAATACTGGTGTGCTACTTTACACAACAATTCCTCTAACCGAAACAAAAGAACATATGAAAAGTGAGTTATACAGCGTCAGAGATACTGTTTGTACTTGTTTTTCATGTTTGTACTTGTTTGAAGAATAGTCAAAATTATGATTGATTTTTCAATTAATTTTATCTTTGTCCATTTCAGGTTACAACAAAAAAGATGTCGAAACGTTATACACCGAAATGGTATTAGAAAAGGAGAAAGTCTACAATAATCTGAAGCACTATAATCGGTGGGAGCATCATAACATGGAAACTGATTTAAAGGACGACATTGAACCGATTGTAACACAAAATCTAGACGGTATGATCGAATTGTTGAGGGAGAAATACACAGAATGGAGTAAAAAAATCGAAGAATTGAATTCGGAATGCTGCATCAGAATCGAAACCATCCGAAAGATATGGGATTTTAGAACCATCGGTCTTTTTGGAAAAATGACGGCAGATGACAACGTCTCTTACCTAACTGGAGATCAAGATGGATTGGATTCCAGCTCTCAAACCAAGGAAATCTATGAAGATCAGAAACTTCATCAAACTTATTTGAAAACGCTCATAAAAGAAATCTGTGAACAGAACAGAAATCCTTTTGCATTAGTGTTGTCAGAAGAATCAACCAAATCTGTTCAAGATGAAGCCGCTAATATTCTAATTGAGCCGACTGTTCTTGGATCATACATGGAAGAAACAATAGATGATCAACTTGATAAACACACAGCAAGAATTACTTCTACAGTAACACAGGTAAAAACCGAATCCAAAACTAGAAATGCAATTTCTTATTCCAGCTTGATTGTGTGGACAGAGTATCACAACAACAACTTTCAATTGATCAATTTCCAATCGCAGATCTGGATAAATGGTGGTTGAAAAGTTATCAGAATATGGAATCAACTAGTTCAAATGAAATACCTGATCTTTCTGGAAATAGTGATGATATTACTTCAACGCCAGGATGTTTATCAGGCCAACAAGTAAGCATTAGTACTTTGACAATTGTGTACAAAACAGGTGTTTGCTTTTAATAATTTTTCACGAGAACACACTTTAATTGAAAAAAAAAGATTTGTTTTGAAAAAATTTAATGATTCAATGTCTCAGTCCAATCCTTCTACATCGACTCCGTCGCTTCCAACTGCATCAAACTCCGTTCCAACGACTTCACCAAATCTAGAATATCCTTCGTGCACTGGTAGTCAGGCACCTTTTATTACGTTTGACAATAACACGCCTGCCCAGCAAGGTTATAATCAAACGGTAATATAAACTACATATTAACTTCTCTGAATCATTATGTACCTTTCAGCAAAATGTCTGGACACCATCTCCGCTCGTTCTAAATCGTCATCTTTCACAAGGCCCTGAACCAAATGTAAACCCATCAGGAATCTTTCTACAACACTCAGAACTTCCTCCACATCCTATGAATGCTGTTCCTAGACCGCTGCTTTGGGTAAATACTTTTCAAGTCACTACTTTCTCTAGAGCACCTCAAGATGGGCCTGTTGAAAATTTCGAAAACAACATGGTTGTCATGCCCCTAAGAGAATTTTCACAAAACCCTTTGGCCAGTTCAGTATATTTCGAGTTATATTTCATTAAATCGGAAATGATTCAAAAATATAAATTCATGATTTTGCAGGGACCACCACATCCACATCATGCAGTCAATCCATCTGCTCCAAATCATCACGGATTTCCCCCAGTGGATCAGAACAACATGGATGCACATCACAGATCTTTCCTTGATTCTCAGGTAATTTCGAAGTTTCAGAACTACGGAAACTTATATTAGACAATAATTATGTAACGCATAACTTAATTTAGTTTGAAAGATTTTTTCTCGACCAATGTATTAGGTTGTCCCAAAAGTTTTCGAACATAGTTTTGGTACTCTGCTATAGGACAGAGAGCAAGAATCAAACCAAACAGTGCATGTTTTCCATAATATAAGACGTCGGGTGTATTCACAATAACATTCATTTCTTCTGGCTGCCTCCTCACAATGAACGCTGCACCAATCTTTGTCCTCGACCGACTTCATATTCGTCATGTGATTCTATTTTTGTTTCTATCTAACTCCAAAATTACTGAGATCGAAGAACGTATGGTTCAAGTTTAAAAGGATAATGCCGCTCAATGGCAGACAATTAGCCGTTGGGTCCATCGTTTCAAAAATAATGATTTTTCTTTGGCCGAAGAAGCACGTTCTGGAAGACCAGTGAAGTTCGACATTGACTAGTTACGGGAGGTAGTGGAAAGTGACCCATTTCAATCCATTCGTAAACTGGCAACAGTAATGGGCTCTACTCACTCTGCGGTAGAAAAAAGACTGGGAGCTCTTGGCAAGGTAGAAAAAATGGGAAGATGGATACCACACAAATTGTCTAACTTTGATCTTGAGCGCAGAGTAGACATGTCACTGCAACTTCTAACCCTCCATCCTGATTTCAACTGGCTGGATGATTTGGTTACGTCGGACGAGAAGTGGGTCTTATACAAAAACCACCACAGGAGAGCCCAGTGGGTTGATGCTGATAAACAGCCAGAGGATGTCGTCAAACAGGAGTTACACCCTAAGAAAATATTGCTCTCCGTCTGGTGGTCTGTTCATGGAGTGCTTTATTGGTAACTGCTTCCGGAGGGAAAAACTATCACCGCCGACTACTATTCTTCTCAATTACAAAAGATGAAGTCCAAACTGAAAATCTCCTCTCTACACGGTCACAGAGTCCACTACCACCATGACAACGCCAGACCACACATTGCAAAGACGATCAAGTCTCTACTGGCTACATTCCACTGGGACAGTTCTTGCCCACCCTCCGTACAGCCCTGATCTTGCCCCTTCGGATTACCATATGTTCAGCGACATGCATCGATCCCTCGAAGGTCAGGACTTCAAAACAAAGTCAGAGGTCGAGAAATGGTTGAAGAAGTATTTTGACTCGAAGCAGCCTGAGTTTTGGCGGAAAGGTATTGAAATTCTACCTACTAAATGGCAAAAAGTCGGGGATAAAGGTGGTCGCTATGTTCGATTTTTGTAATACTCTGGCTTTGAATAAATTCGATTTCAATAATGTTCGAAAACTTATGGGACAACCTAATAAAATGCTAAAATCATTTTCAGCCTGGTCAATCAAACCGACTTGCACAGCCAGTTCAACTGCCACCACCCGTTAACAGCCGTCCGAAACAACAGAAGCAAAAACAGTCGCATGGTGCTCAACAACAAAATCGTGGAAATGCTAACAATGGACCACCTCCAAGTGCAGTGTTGGCTCCAAACAGCAATCAAGTGAGCAATGTGTTCTAATGGGTCGTTCAATAAAAATGTAACTCGATTACAGATTCCACCAGTACACAATCAGTACCTTCAAGATATCCATCAAATTCCTTTTCATCACCAGCTTGGGCAACCACAAGCAAATCCACATTTTCCACAACAGCTACAACAACACCTGCATCTTCAGAGGCAAGAAGTAGTGCCACATTACCGTATAGACGTGGCTCATCAAGGAAATCAAGTTGCAATGCATCAAAACTATCAGCATCGCCCACCAGTCCTGCAACAACTAGTTCTAGACGAGCGACAAAGATATCAACAGCTAAATCATCAACAACAGCTCCAACGGCAACATGAGTTACAAATGCTTCATTATCATAATAGGTTGCATCTGGAACAACATCGTCAACTACCGTTTCAACAAAACCATCATCATCAACAAAATCAGCTACTACCAGGACCACCGGAACAACAACACGCTGATCAAGGCAATTGGGAACAAATTCAAATGGAACCAATGAGACAAATTCAGCAAAACAATCAATTTCATCAGTGGATGCTGCAAAACCCAACCATTCAACAACAACCTCAACGTCTTGTTGCACTGCCTGAAGAGGATGATGAAGTTCAGATTATAGGGGAGCACCGTGTACAAATTCCGCGGATCCAACAGCATTTCTATAATCAAGATCAGCGTGGTCCAAACTTTTGATGATCTTCAATCCAGAGCAAGTAAGCACAAACAACTATAGACGTGCAAGATTTCTCTAAACTAAAGTTAGGCAAAAAAAGGGGGTACCTTTCACTTTTCTTAGTAGAAGCTCAAACCCGAAAAAAACATTTTATATAAATAACCACTTTGTGTGATGCACACAAAAGTGAAATGAAACTTAGATAACTTTTCGATGTTTGACAACGTGTTCTGAAATTCTCCATTCCATCGAGAGCGCAGTTGTTTCTTCTGAAGAACTTCGTAACTCATGTGTTGCAAATATAAGTACTTTCTTTTTTAGTTTCATCTACGACAAGATTCTATCAATACGCATCAAACGGGTTTCTAGCGATCTCCCCTTCAATGGCATAATTGTTTTTTGTGTTTCGGATTATTATTTTTCTCGTTGTTTTTTTTCGTTGTTTATGTAAATTATTTGGTTCTTTTGTTTTTTATGAGAAGGCCTTTTGATCCGATAGTCTAATTTCACAGAAAATGTTGATAGGCTACTTCATTCCCTTTTTTAAATTGTTAATGTTAAGTTTTTTTTTCTTCTAATTTCACCTTCCCCATTTCCATTTTTCTATTCCCTGTATAAAAGTTTGTATATTATTTTGTAATTTTTATACGTTTTTCGAATGTGTTGATTTCACAGCCAAATACCTAAATAATTTTGAATCACCAGATTCAAAATCCAACTGATAATCAAAGTATTTCAGAAAAACATTTCTACAAAATCAGGTAAGATGGCGGACAAAGATGGCGATGGCATTGTTAATGAACCGTCCACGGTTAGTTCATTAAACATTGTTAACACGGATACTTCTTAAAATCTGCAAGATTACTCCAAACGCGGAAATTCTTATTCACGAAATCTTTCTTGAAATTAATATATTTTTGTCCTAGTTATACCAGAACCATTTCTAATTGAACTTCAAAGCTAAAAAAAGAAAAATTTTGAGTTCCCGATTTATTTCTAACACGGGCATATTTTTCGGGTTGTATACAATAATTTTTCAATTTCAGAATGTCGCAAGAAGAATGATAAAAACTCGGAGTGTTGTGCGACAGGAAAATGAGAGGCGAGAGAGAGCACAAAGTGTTAGTGAAGTTTTTTTAAAAAGAATTATGGTTCAGACGAAATAACTCAAAACATATTTCAGGACGCAGAAGCTCGTGACCAAGAAGAAAATGACCCTACCACATCTCCTCCTCCAAAAAGACGTAGAATTGTTCAGGACAGAGGTGATCGACGAGACGGAGGTGGTGCTCCAGCCGAAGAAAATGCTGATGATGATGATGACGATGATGCAGATAATGATGATGATGCTGCTGCTGCTGAAAATGATGAGGATGATGTTGCTGATGATGATGGTGCTGGTGCTGCTGATGGTGCTGGTACTGCTGCTGCTGATGATGATGGTGCTGGTGCTGCTGGTGCTGATGATGATGCTGCTGCTGCTGCTGTTGATGATGCTGATGATGATGATAATGAGAATGACGAGAATGATGATGATGATGATCCTCATGCTCAGCAGCAAAACGGAATTATTCTTCCAGATCCAATGCTGGATGAGATAGTTGATCTTGCTCCACACGTGAATCCCCCTGTTCCTGCCGAGCCACAAAACGAAATCATCCGTCGATTTCATCTGCGGAATGAGCTTGTTGGTCCCGCTCTGCAGAGGGACGAAATCATCCGCCGATTTCAACAACGGAATGATATTGTTCCTCCTGCTCAGCCAAGGGACGAAATCGTCGCACCAGCTCAAGTGCTGAATAGGAATGCTGCTCCTGCTCTACAAATAAATCATCCTGTTGCTCCTGCCCAGCATCATAACCAAAGAGTTGCTCCTGTTGAACAAGTGGCTTTTGTGCAACCACAAAACCATAATGCACCAGCTCACCAACGACACGGATTCGTCCCTCCTGCTCCACAACAAAACCGAATGGTCGCTCCTGTTCCAAATTTGAATCGTCATGTAGCTCCTGCTCATCAATGGAACGGAAATCTTCCTCCTGCGCAATTCGCAAATGGTCATGCTCCTCCTCCTCAGCAGTGGAATGGAATTGCTCCTCCTGCTCACCTACAAAATGATCCGTTGTTTGCACCTTTCCAACAAAGGAATCCATTCGTTTTTGCCCAGCAGCCGAACAACCATGCTGTTCCTCCACAGCCTCCCAACAATCAATTTGGAGAAGGTGCTCAACATGTACGACATCCTATGGCGGAAGGTCAAATCAATCCAGGAATCCCTGAACGAGAAAATCGCTATATTGGTATAGCCAGGGAACTATTTCGACAAGGATATGCACAGCCTGCCAATATGATACTTCCACCTGGACAGCCAATGATGAACGATCAATACTTTGTGATTGATATAACTGCTTTCGATGGGTTTATTCGACAACTGGGTCAAATGATTGATCGGTCAGTACAGATGGCACGGCATTCATATGATGCTGTAAATCTAATCAGGCAACAAGTGGAACATCAACAGGACCTGGTTTGTCGATTTAAAAATGCAGTTGCGATATATTTTGAGTTATATCTTTAGAAAATTTTGATGTTAGCAAAAAAATCAGTCGAATCGTACTTTTAAATATTAGATTAAATAAAGAACGTGACATTTTCAGGCACGTGACAGAGACAGAAGACGCCAAGCTTTTGAACAAAATGATCTCGATATACGTGGGGTAAGCTTAGAATAATATTTACTTGTTGTATTTGAATGTATTGAAAACGAAATTTTCAGTTAAATCCAGCTGACGAGCTGGAAATTCGAAGGTACTATGATAGGCTACGGATTCAAAATGCAAGAGATTTTCTACTGGATGAGCAGGAAGATGGCAACGAACTAGACCCACATTTTTTTGATCACGAGGAAGCAGATCACGGAGCTCAAATGGGCCGAGCTGAAAACAACGAAGACATCAATGTAAGCAGTTTTCAATCTTTTTATCACCCAGCAATTGACTTCGATGCTCAACTTTCCTAGTGTTTTTAAATTTATATTTTTGGCAAAAAATGGGAATAAACAGAAAGTTAACTTCCTAACATTTTCTTTTCGAACACATTTCCATGAAATATTTGTTCGATGTTTCTCTTAGAAATTTCTACTTCATCTGATTCAAAAATCTTTAAATAAGCTTCCAGCACGCTCGAGTGATGCCATTTCCGGATGACCGCCATGCTGAGTTCCCAAATGCCGAGCATCGTCAGTTGTTCAATGGTCCATTAGCTCCAAATGGCAATGGTCCTCAGTTCTTCAATCCCCAACAACCACCTCGTTTTCCGAATCCCCATCAGGATCAATTCATCCCTGGCCTCGATCCTCGATTCTTGGGTCTTCCACCAATGCCATTTCCTGGCCCTGACATGAATCAATTGCCACCTCAGCAGTTTCCACGAAACCATGCAGCATTCAACCAGTTTATGGCAGATGCCCCAGAGCAGTTTCGATGATGACACTGTTTTAATTTTCCCGATTTTTTCCTCAATTTTTTACCAAACTTTTTCGATTCTAAACTTGTGCATGTCTGGTCTTTATTTGCGTTCTAAGATTATCAACCTTTCCGAATATCTGTCTTCTGGGTTAGAAATTTCTTTGGCACGTTCCTTTTGATTTATTTGCAAATTGTAACATTCAATTTTCAAAATCTTATTTGTTTTTCTGGTTTGAACTGTGAGGGCAACCGAAATTTTATATAAAAGAAGTAGGTGATTTATTTTGGTTATTGTTTATGTGGTCCATATCACCTCCTTTGGTTTTAACGGTTCAATTCTTTCTTGGTAATAGTTTAATTGTTTCATTTTATTCTTCTTATCGTGATTTATATTTGAACAACACTGAAGTTGAAAATTAAGTTAGAAAATTAAGTTGAAAATTAAGTTATTAAGTTCATTACATTTCGATTCAGTCATTTTTCCGAAATTGTGTGGTGTATCCTTTTATGAAAATGATTTTCTATGAATAAATATTTTTTCTTGCCAAGCGTTTATTGTTTGTTTTTAATGTGCTTCCTTAATCGGGTATGGATGCAAAGAAAAAAAGCAACGGATCAAATTTCAAATATAAGATTAAGATTTGAGATGGCACCACAAAATTCAATTTAGGGGTTTTTCTATACCACATTTTTTAAATGCTGCTAGATTATGAAAAAATTAGAAATATAACCAGAGATATTTTTAAGAGGCAATTCTTGAGTAAAACGACATCGGCCAAACTGATCCAATCTGTTTGCCTTTTCACAGAATTGATACTACTGTAGGTATGAATCAAAATAGTTTCTCAAAATAGTCTCCTCCACACTTGATCTATTGAAAATATCAACTAAAGTTTAAATAAAATTTCTTTAGTTTTTCAGATAAGGATTTTTTACAGAAATGGTTGTTAGTGTTTTTTTGAGCATTAGTTGAACTCAAATTGCAGCTCCAGCTCATTATACTGAAATTGCCGCTTTTCTGATTTTATACCTGTTTTTTCAACCAAAATAGCATATACTTGAAGTACTGTCGGTTGTCAAGATAGTTTAAACACTAACATGGGAATGACCCGGGGTGTCCCCCCTGAAATCTTCCCATATTTTGTACACAAGTCATGTCTGCCGTACCTAAGAAAAATCCGAAATTATAGCTGCGCTCTCTGAGGTTTAGGGGAGTTATACAACTTTTTTGAAAATTTTGAAAATTTTCGGTGTCTCCACTTTGTGAACTCGCAACTTATTGAGTTTTTGTGCTACTGTGATGGTTTTAGGCTCATATGATAGCCAATAACACGGGCTTCAAAAATGCCTCTTTGATCAATCACCAATAACATTAACCTGCAAAGCTGTAGCTAAAAGTGTGGAAAAGTCGAGAGTGTGAGGTTACGATAAATGTCAAATTTCGACAATCGGGGAACTGGGGACTACCACCTGCGTACTCCTTACTCCAAGTTATGTCTGTATACGTTTTCAAATATAGGTCGAGCCTGTGAGTTACGAGAGTTATTTCAGTTTTTCAGAAAAATTTCAGCCTTTCCATGTATCCCTATACGTTATTTTTTCAAAAATTGAGTACCGTTTATGTTTAATTTCCTGCTCCAAAAACCTCATTCATGGCTAGTTAATGCGAAATTTCGTGCTTTTGCCTTCTTTTCATTACTTGGAAATATTTCGAATTATTTGAAGAAAATTGAACGTATAGGGATACATGGAAAAGCTGAAATTTTTCTGAAAAACTGAAATAACTCTCGTAACTCACAGGCTCGACCTATATTTGAAAACGTATACAGACATAACTTGGAGTAAGGAGTACGCAGGTGGTAGTCCCCAGTTCCCCGATTGTCGAAATTTGACATTTATCGTAACCTCACACTCTCGACTTTTCCACACTTTTAGCTACAGCTTTGCAGGTTAATGTTATTGGTGATTGATCAAAGAGGCATTTTTGAAGCCCGTGTTATTGGCTATCATATGAACCTAAAACCATCACAGTAGCACAAAAACTCAATAAGTTGCGAGTTCACAAAGTGGAGACACCGAAAATTTTCAAAATTTTCAAAAAAGGTGTATAACTCCCCTAAACCTCAGAGAGCGCAGCTATAATTTCGGATTTTTCTTAGTTACGGCAGACATGACTTGTGTACAAAATATGGGAAGATTTCAGGGGGGACACCCCGGGTCATTCCCATGTAAGAGTATCCCTGTTTTGCCCAATTAAAACCTTTTTAGTTTCCCCAATGAAGCTCTCCTTAAATACAAATATTTTTACTTTAAGCATTAGAAAACACACAACTCACCCAAAAACACTTCGGATAATCTAAAAAGTGGCATATATACCATCCCAAACCTAATCTACCCAATTATGTAAAACAGTTTTGAGTTTTCAGGAATTGATTAAATTTGTTAAAAGATAGCCTGATCAAAATGAATCCATTCGACCCAAGCGAGGCACCTATAGTTTTCAATAGTTCAATTTTCAATAGAATGCCAAGAGTTTTTCTGTAAAATTTGTATCTTGCCGGACTGCAGTATTTCGTCACCCTCGAATTTTGGAAAAAACTGTTAGAGGATGGGAATTTTTGTATGTTTTCACTATAATGCATGGAAGCTGCAATTTTGAGTTCAATTACTGAAAATCTCAAAAAACAAAAGAGACGCATTTCTGAAGAGGAAATAATAGTTTCTTTAAAACTGAAAATTTAAAGGGCGGATCATATTTTTGATTACGATTTTTTAATCATACCCACAGGGGTATCACCCACGTGAAAAGGCAAACATATAAGATCAGTGAGGCCGAGGTGTAACATGATGTGCTTCTGAGTCTCTTAAACGTTTTCACCAAATTTCCCGTTTTCTGTTATTATGCTCATCAACAAAGGCTGATCATATCAATAATTGCCTTATTCTTGAAACTTGATACCTGTCCGACTGCAGCTCGGTGATAATTGAGAAGATTAACAAGATGTGCGGCTAGGGAGAAAGAGAGAAGTGTGTAATCTGATGAGATCAACCTGACATGTGTTGTCATGTTCAGACAAGACGTCTCAGGTTACCGTACCTCAGTCAGTGATAACAGGAATTTGAGAACTGAGCTTTCCAATTGAAAATAATAATCATTACTTGTTTTCCTTTGCTCTTTTTTCATCTCTATCCCAAAATTTTAACATAAGAAAAAAGCTCATCTGAAAACAATATCATTCAATTTTTCGTCATAAAATCTCTCCCGATCATCATCAAATCCGAGTATGTTCTACACCACTAACGAGCATCTGTTTGTAGTTGACTTTGATTCAATGCATCCGTCATCGCCTCCCCCCTTCAGATATTGGTTAACCGTTCTTTCTTTCAATAAGAAAAAGTTTTGAATCGGAAACATATTTATTTGTTCTCCATTGGTATGTGCTACCTTTTATTTTTGTATAATGACAAAAAGGTCGATCATTTTATTAGTAGAATGCATGTCTAAAATAGGGCAATTGTTCGATTTGTGTAAATGAGACAGTGGCCAGAGAATGACTCATATGTCCTACCAAAAAGCTTATTGAAACTTTTCTTTCCGTTTGCACAGTTATTATTTCATAGGTCAGGTAAGAGGCACTGAACCCAGATAGATCTTATCACTCGCCCCAATAATTTACGAAACGACTATAGATGTATGATTTAATTGATGTGTTTCTTAATATTTTTCAGCAACCACTTCTCGTGATTTGTTTTATTCCATTTTATTACCCTCTGATACACCACCATCGATAAACTAACCCAACACATAAAATATCATTCAATCGGAGGTTTTCATAGCAGTTAGCTGTTAACGCAATCATATTTGGTTTTCTACCGGGGTACTGTACAATTGGTCATCGCCTCATTTTTGTTTCCTACCTACCGTATTCTCATCTTTTACTGTCTATTTCGTGAATAGAAAAACAGTAACTTCCTCTTTCCCAAGTTGGTTCGTTTTTGAAAAATAACAATAAATGAGTGTATCAAAATCCAATTTCAAATTGGTTATGGTTTCGTGGTAATAGGCAAGTTAAACGGATTAAAAAACGATTTTGCAAATCTCCGATCCTATTTTATATGTTGCCATTTCCCTCCCGGTCATTTTCGATTTTTTTCTACATGTTTTTTCGTTCCGTTCATGATAACTGTTCATTTAGGTTTACTATGTATTCATGAAATCTTACTAGTTTGGCCCCTTAATTCATATTTGTAACACAAATGAGAAGGAGAGGCGCTTGACAAAAATTGCGTGCTTATAGAGGCCTCGTTCAAATCTCAATTTGTCTCGGGTGCCACGCTAGTCTTCCCCACTCTTTCCCGGTGAAAGATTTTAATAAAACCCGCCAAAGGAGGATGTGTTAAATGGCGCAATTCGGTGGTGCCGAAAGTGTTAGTAATTAAATTTGTTAGTATCCAACAACAAGACGAATCCTACGTCTTATTGGAAAATCTGTGCAAACATAGCATAATACAAAGAGGAATTGGAGAATTTAAAGGGAAAAAATCCATTTCGACTAGTAGAAGCTTCCCGTTTTGTTTTTGTAACAGCAACAATTTTACAATGCAATATTGGAATTTAGAGTAGAATAGGGAGCCAGAAATCGGGTGAAGAAGGCCAATTAACGCGTTTGAAGAAAATGAGCGAAAAATTGAAGGACACAAAGAATTTAGTCATTGTCTTACTTTTTGAATTGGGTTGGTCTACCAATTCATTGAATTGCTTGAAAAGCAATTATAGCAAAAGAGGGTTCTCAGGTTTTGTCGAAACAATGAAGCTGTGCTTGTTAGATTTAGGAAACTACCGTAATCCTCAAAAAAAAGTTTTCATAAGGAAATGTAATTTTTCTGCGGAATAATTATGATTATTTTCAAAAAGGTTATTACGTTCTCAATGATTTGCTGGATCTCTTGAATTCAACTTTGTGTTGGAACCCCTATTCACTATTACTTCCAATGTCTCCTATTACTTCCTCCCTCCGTTTTTCTAGAAAATTGCCTAATCTTCCGCAAATCGTCAATCTTTGAATACTCAACATTCAAATAACTCGGAAATAATACACATAAGTTTTGAATAATTCACGTCATTAAAGGATCAGAAACAAGTCGAATCATTCGATTTGTTTTGCACGTTGAATTGTATGACAATTGGCGTTTGACGTCGCCACCGTCGCTTGCCGATCATCGTTGAGCTGTCCCTCCGTTTACCGTCTCTCTTTTCGCTTGTCTTCAGTTTGCAAATTTTAATTCTTTTTACGACTTTTACAATGCGGAATGATGACGAATTTAGTCCATCTTATTGCAAACAAAACTGTTTTGGGCCAATTATGTCCTTTTTTGGGTGCTGAGCCGATTAGACAGACCTCCTCGTTCGAGTTCCTGTTCTACAGTAGTACGAGGAGAAGGTGAAGTTTGAGAGGAAACGAATGAAGTGTGTACTTATTAGAGATGGAGGACGGAAACTGGAAGTGACTGGTATTTCGAAGCTCTTTCAAAAATTTGAAATCTCGAATCATTTAAAAAGTTGCAGCAGAAGTTCCGTCCCTTGCTTAGTGTTTGTTTCATGTATTTGAATTCCTCTAAACTCCACAAAAATTCATGTCATAAAAGAAACAAAACTCATTATTAAATCAAGGATTACTTGACTCTTCTCATTCCACATTTCGCCTTTTCTAGGGGTTTATGTCAGTGTTGTGTTTGAAAGAAGTGGGAGAATCTGCACGGAGATAAGGATCTGTACGCATGTCGTGAAATGAGTTTACCGAAAGGTATTAGGGGGTGATTAGTTGGAGGCAAGGCTTTATTTTGGAGAAGAGAAGAAGAGAGAGGGGTTGCTTGCTTGCTAAATGATTTGTCTCATATTCCGAAGGCCATTTTTCATTGGTATAACCGGGTTCCGTTGGAAAAGAGTTTCACTATTCCAACAACGACGACTTCTTTTTGCCCATTCATAAGAAAACAACGATATTTGGAAGGGTTTTGATTGATTTACATGTTTTTGGTCGAACTGACACATATTAGGTTGTCAGGAAGCACGGCATGAGGGACTGCACATAACTACGGGGTTATATTTGAGATTCATTGCTACCTATAGGTATAATTCCACTCTACTATAACATCAATCGACTTCATCTCATGAATTTTATTTGGCAGCTCATAAGACGTTAGCGTTTACGTCTAACGGTATACTACACAAATTGAGCGTTATTTGAATCGATGTACATAAAACGATTGATAACGTGATTAAGGTCCAAATAGGGTTAGAATGATGATATATTAGGGAGAAAAAGAAGGAAAAGAAGGAGAAGAGAGGACGTGTGATAATCTGTCGAATTTTCTCGCTTTTTGATTACGTTGTACTAATTTGATACTGCCGCGTGGGAGTTTCAAGAAGCGAGAACCGGTTCGCCGGTCCTAGACCATGTTATTTTTACTAAAGAAAATGATTGAGATAAGATAAAGTAAATGGGGAAGAGGGGGAAATAAATGATGGATAGGTAAGGGTATGACATGATATGAAGAAGTGAAGCGGTGGAATGAGAGAAAACGAAAAATGTCACCCTCTTTACGCACCTCCGGTGAGAATATCTCCCTTTTAAACATTTATTTATATCAATAACACTTTCTTTTTATTTTTGCTACTTCTTCTTTTTGTACTTTATTTCTCAATGTCAGTTTTCACATCGCAGGGAAAGTCAAGGGAGCATGGATTATATGAATATGTTCTTTTTCCTTTTTCTTCCACTTTTTTCTTCGTCTGCCTATCGAACGGCAACTTTTCCTACTATCCCATTTAAGTTAAACCCTCTTAGGCACAAAAGCGTACACACCAACACAAAACCGGCGTCGTCGCTCCTTCTCAATTGGTCGAGGCTTAAAACCCCGCCCACAATTCACAATTTCACACGTTTTTGTGTGCTTGTCATACCAATGTATCCTCAAATCTTCTATTATTTGAGCTTCCCGTTTTACTTGACAAGGTGCCCAACTCTATTCTCATCTTTTTTCTCAGACCGCCATAAAGTGTTTCCCATCTCAAGAACTTTCAATTTGGCGTTTCCACCCGTTCACAAGTTCTAATATGGTGGGTCAATTCAATTTGAAAAAAAAAGAGCTTGAAATTATGCAAATCCGGTCGCACAATTTCGCACTTCTCACCTCCTCCTTTATTTTCGGGGAGCCGCGAATAAATGGCTGTGAAAGCATGACCCACTCACTGAATGAACACTTTCTCAACATTTTAGGTGACGCTTCGTTTACTTTTGTCGTGTTTTTGCAAATGTGTTTCAAGTGTCATTAAACAAGTTGTGTCAGTAATCCGCGTAAGTGAATTTTGACAAGTGTGATGATTCTGATTGACATTTACTTTTAGTTTCGCGATTTTCTTATCTACAGTATGTTCGAAACAGACCACTAGGAGACTGAAAAAAATTAAAGGAATAACATAACGCATATAACGCATACTGATTGTAGTACCTATTTTAAAACTAAGCTCACAATTATTCTCAGTTTAGATTTCCTATCCTAAATTTTTAGCTTCTCATGAAGTTTGAAAAACTAATTCGACACTCTTTAGGATCATCAACGAATAAAAACCAGCTCATGTGTGAAAACGATGTGTTTAAGGGGACAGTCTTAACAACTGACCCAATTGTTATATTCCCTTTAAAATACCATGTTAGGATAATGTTAGTTCTAATGAGCGTTGTCCACCTGATCGTCATTTTTCTCTTCGCCCATCTTCTCATCGCCACGCCTCATTGCACTGTTGGCACCTGCTTAAATTTCTTTGTCATACAACAAATCATCTTCATCACCTGCTATTTCAAAACAGTCTCCGTTTCTATTCTATTCTAAATTTCTCGCTTTTTGCCTTGCCTTATCAGTATGTAATGGACTCAATTGACCAATTACAATTCCTACAGTAATCCCCGAAATGTTGCCAATTCTATCGATTCATACTATTTCAATTCAAATCAAAAACGAATCAAATAATATTATTTCTCATCAATCGTACAGTTTCACTTTGTTTCCCATCGAATATTCATAAAATTTCCTTTTGATCTTGCAAAATTCAATGTATTCACATGGATGCTGCTACTCAAAAATTCGATATTCTCTGAAAGATTGGGTGAGAGTGAGAAGAAATTTTTATGAGTCGTTCGTCCCTTCTTCCTTCTCGCCACCTTTGATTTCTCTCCTTCCAATTGCCCATCCATGGCGCTGTATCCATCAAACATTCACGGGAAGTATGAGCATTTGAGCACCCAATATGTATGCGGAAAGGTGCGGACGACAGTGATAGTCATCCACTAATCATAAGCGCACATATTGGTCACCAATATGCTCATCTTTCCGATTTTTTATTCTTCATAATATTTCTTTAACTATTTCTCATTTCACTGAATCCATTTTGTTGCGCAATCATTTTAATCTTCAAATTTAATCTTTTGTTTTTCGTCTTGTCTTTCACATTTCGAGTAACTACGATTAGTTTTATGGGTGGCCCAAATGAGCCGAGGATTCAATTTTTGATGATGAATACCTTCTTTTGAGAAGAGAAGTCAGTCAAAGAAGACAAAAGTTTTTGGGAAGAGTGGTACTGAAGGAATCATCATTTTAAAGAGAAAGTGGTCGGGTTAAAGGAAACGGGTCCTCTCCTCCTACTCCGTGTAATTCCTCAAACATGTCGTACACAAAGCCGAAATGACAGAATGCTTTCGGTTATTGGCTCAAAATGGCACAATTATGCTAATCCTTTGCGAGTAGTTGACTTGTATCGGTTTGAGGTGTCGCCGGTGTCAAACATCATTTCGTCACCTACTGGCGACGGCGGCACGCTTTACCTTTACTTTTATTTTTTCTAAGTTTTTTTCCCAGATTCAACTTTCGGGAGCTGGGGAACAAGTGTGAGGTCAACAAGGATTTTATAATCAAAAGAAATATACAAAAACTATAAAAATCGATTACGTTTATAAAAAAATTGGCATACTGTGGATTTGGTCGGGTTATCTATAAGATCTTTGGCAACGTTCCAGAACTACAATACCTTCAACGGTATTCAAAGACTATAATTATGGTATACATTTCTATTATAAATTGAATAGGGCGCATTGAACCGAATTGATTTCCATTTCTAACATCATAGTCTTTCAGATGCCTCCACTTTCACGGTACACTCTATAATTAGTTAGAAAAGAAAGCAATACCGAAATACAGTAGTATTGACGTTCTACTCTTTTCTTATCCCCCGCTCAATTCTCAATCGTCTTTTGACTATTTCCGTGCAAGTCGTCAATTGTTTGCAAATATGAGTAATTAGAAGAGAATTATCCGCGCATATTTTCCAGTTGATTTAAGCCCCTTTGAATGGTGGTCGGTGTGCCGAAGAGGGCGGCAACATCATCACAAAAAGTTTTGGTCAGCTTCTTCTTCTATTGTTTTCAATTAGAAGAAATGTATTAGTTCTCTTTATTTTCAACCAATTCAATTATAACTCATTCCTATAAGCTTTTTAATATGATCTAACAATGTTTGTGTAAAAAGTGATTCATTATTAAGAAAAAGAAGAAACGAAGAACTTAAGATGTGTGTATATGTTTAGGCGGACATTGATGACCACCCATGTTTATCAAAAGATTAGACTTATCAAAAATTGTGGAACATATTGCTTTTTAGGGTTTCGTTCTGAGCTGTTCTGAGCTTTCGACACCTTTGATAAGACGGCTCAGACTAATTATTGAACAGAAAAGTGTCCATTCTGACTTTTTCTCAACACTTGGCCTTCCTAATTGAGTTCTGGAAGACCTAGACCAAATGGCGGGCGCCACTCGGTCGAGAATAATCACCTGTCCCAACCCATTCATTTGGGAGGGGAGACGAGTGTACATGTGTCCTCCTTACCTTGGCTTCAATCTTCAATTTCTCAAACAACGGTATTGTCCTAGTAATGGCTCATTTTCATGTCGGTCTCATCATCATCGCCACCCATTCGGTCGCCAAAGCGTACCTCTCAATCAAACGCTTGTCGTGTCACTCATTCGGAGAAGGAGCCTTTTCTTGCTTGCCGTTGTCTCAAAACCGCGCGTATTTTATATTGAGACAGGCACCTCATAAAACTGCTCATCATGTTCATTGCATATATGTCTGATGTTCTTCCTGAATACATCAGTCATTATATCCCAGGCGTTTCTGGCTCTAGATATGAAAAAATCTTAGCAAAAAAACGACGATGGGGTTCAAAATTTTACAAAATTTTGGAAAAATCTGAAAAAAAAAATGAAAAGAATTGTATTTTATCAAAATTAATAAATTAATTTGCATTTGAAAAGTAGAGTATCGAGGATTTTACCACTTCACAAGCCTTTTTTTTTCAATAGTACACATAGTCATTCATATAATTTTCGAACGTGACTAGTCTCCTTAAGGTACTAATGCAGTAACAAAGAGGGTCTACTCCAAAGCGGGGGCTGCTCCACTCCCGCATGTCGAAAATGCGCCTAATAGACCACCTCAAATGATTTATTTCCTCAATTGCGGCCATTATATATCTTGAGATTGTAAATACGTAATCTTATTTGAGCCGAGATGGAGAGGGTCCACTTTTTCTCTCTTATTTTTCCAATAAATATGAGCCTATTCTCGACACCTTCTTTTCCTTCTTTTTTTCTCCACAACGGTTTATGGCTCCCATATACATAGCTCTACTCGGAACTTGGTTCTTTTTCTGGATGCTCTCTCTCTCTTTTCCGTGTTCTGCTCCTCCCAGCTCATCCATCCCAGGAATTTCTTATCAACATTACCGTAATCCTCTTTTCACCTCCCACAAGTGTAATCAAATCAAATTTGCTTGCACACACAGTCCCAATACACGGGTTTTCAACACACGCTAGTGTCATAAGTAGGGGTATAAATGTAAATAAGATAGAGTCGCACAGTTACATTGTGAAGAAGTGATTTGAACCAAAAACTGTGTTATCAGATAATCCGTAAAATGCATCAAGAAAGTGAGTGACAGTCACGGCAAATAGTCTAATCTGTAATAAGCCTAATTAACAAGGCATTTAGGTGCTTGAGTTTTCACACCTTACCAGGATTGAATTCAATAAGGAGGGGCAAAAACATGACATTGTGAAATTTTGGAAAAGTAAATGTCACAAGAATGACAAGCATTTCCTGCAATTGACATCATTTCTAGGTTTCACTTTTTTTTTTGGAAAAAAGCATAGTCAAGGAATATTGTAAAGCTGTTAAAGTTTAATAGTCACATATTAATGTTTGATATATTGAAATAGTGGGGAACATGTTTCAATCAAAACTGTTTTCACACTTTCCATTTTTATATTGATTCTTTGTCTGTCCCATTAGTATTAATAATAATATGAACAGTAATCAGCTTAGTTAAAAACGGAAATGAATCAGAATACTTAAAATTCCCCAAGTGTTATGCATTATTTTACTCACACTCAATTCTCAATTTCTTAACTAATTTTGCATTGAACACTGGGACATCTCAGAACAATAAAAACTGAGTGTGCACACCACACTGCTCACCTTTTTTAGACGACGTGTTGAGATGAAGCAGATGAAGGTTCGGTAATGAATCGAATTACTATGTGGAGAGTGGAAAATTGGCGATTTTCCCCTTTTCTCAAATGTGTCTGTCTTTTAAGTTCTTCCCGCATTCTAGTTTATTGGTTTCGTTTTCTTGCTCATTTTTTGCCTCCATAGACAAAAAAACAAATACAAACTTATTGTATCTTGCACTTGTTGAAATGAAATCTTCTGGAAACATTTGATATCAAAAACCACACCTTTTGACGAGTCACACTTATATTCAAAGACGTCACATCACAGGTATTGTAGCCACAAGCCATCTCTCACGTTTTACAATCTTTTAAGTCACTTTGCTAGTACATTTTCTCAAGCATAATGAGATTCACTTGCCCCAAATATTGAATTGAATCGCAATAACAATTTTGACAGTTTTGTTTGAGAACTTTTTCAAAAGTGTTTTTCATCCAATAGAGATTTTTTAAACAGTGAATGGAATAGCATTTTCAAAAATCCTGAAAGTTCAAGTTCTACAGTAGACAAAATACAGTGTGTGACAACTTGTGTGTAGCAATTCCCTGTTGAGCAATATAATTATAACTTGTTTGTTTTGAAAACTGCTAATCCGTTATACTTATTTCCCACTTTTCCATTTCTTTTTCATTTTTATTTTCCCGTTCTATCCAATCATTTAGAGGCCACCCATTTGTCAATAAAACTCAATTGCGCAGAAAATCAAACCTGGTCCTCAGTGTCCTAGCGTTTTCCGGAAAGAGAACACCACTTCTGTCTACAAATGTTGTAGCTAGAATTCGCCGGTTGACGTTGCTACGGTTTCGGAACAAAAACGAATATTATTTAAATTATATATCGCGCATGAATTTTGATTGGACACCCGCCACCACTGACACAATGTTTTATTAATTGAGGGGTCCATCTCCAACATTTACGTTTTTATGAAAACAACGAATTTTCCAATTTGAAATCCAAAAATTCAATCTTCCGGTTCCGATAAAAGGAATTGAACTTTATTTTCCGCTAAGCAAATAGTTCCAGAAGGAAAACATTCATAAATGGCTAAACAAGTCATCAAATGCAATATAAATGTGTGCATCAAGCTCTAGTGAAGTTGTTTCTGCTCAGTAGCTCATCGCGCTTACAACCACACTATCAAATAAACCATTATTATGCATTTCTATAGTAGAGCCCATGCCATTCTCTAAAGTGTTGCCATTTGTCGCCTCCTCCTCTTTGCTTGTTCCCTATATTGTGCCGTAACACGAGACGCGCAACCAATTCTTGAGATCAAAAGTGTCGTCATTGTTCAGCTTCGAACCGTTGCAGAAAACTGAAAAGTGTAATTTTCTCACACCTGCCTGCAAAGAACAACGAACATCAGATTCGGACCATGAGATAAGAATGAAATCGGCTAGATATCGGTAGACCACATCGCTTCAAACCAATTAAATGAGTAAGCGTCCCTCTTTTTGCTAATTATCCTCAATCGGATTGGTATGCACAATAGGCGACGAATTGACCGTAACAGAATCGAGGACACCCCCTATCGAAGCCGCAGTTCAACTTTCTTTACCCCTAATCCCTTAATTTTATAGCGGCATCGTGTTTAGATTTCCCATCTCCACTGTCATTTTCATTTTTTCGATTCCTCATTCAAAAAAAGTACAGAGAACCTTCGTATACCTCATTCAAATTGGTTTCCCTATCTTGTCTTCTCAGTTTTTCATATTCATACTCATTTCCGACCTGACTTAATTGGATGATCGATGACAATTCGCAAAATGATGGCGCCACCCTAGATGCTTATCTTAGAACGTTGTAAAGGTAATCTTAGAACCTTGTCCTTTTCTCATTCTCTGTTTTCTCACTCCAATAGGTTCTCATAATTCAATTATGACTTATTGTACAGAAGAAGGTGCTGGAATCAACAGAATCCGTTCACGCCTATTGTCTTTCTACTTCCTTCCTTTTTTCCCAAGTGCTCATCCTTTCTGAACCCGCTTAAGTCAACATGAGAAACTGAACCACCCCGTGTCTACAGGTGCTAAATGCCTTCTCACCTACGATAGCAGGTGCCTAGCTTCCGTAATTCGATTAAACACATCCACGGTATCTTTATTTTCGACGCTCCTAGTTTATTCTCAGAAAAAGTGTCTTTCAAAAGATCAGCTCACAAATATGTATACGTTTTGTGGAATTTGATAGACAAGGTCTTGGAATTTTAGTGGCTATGACAAGAGAGATGCGCAATTTGGTGGTGATGATGATTTGTAATGCATTGAGAATGAAATGTGAACTGTGAAAAGCTCTCTCCTCAACATTCTTGAATGATTTGTTATGCAAATCGAATGTTCGTCTCCTTCATATCCTACAGACAGGCAAACTTGGCTTTCACCAGATGTTTTGTCTCTATCTTCAGCAGGCATCATATCCTACTCATTTACCTCTTTGCACAGCTTCCTGCAATGAAAATGCTATGAATGTAATTAGTTTCATTGGAAATGATGACACGAAAGGCACAAATTAAATTGCCAACTGCATCATAACACTTGTCACATCACAAATAGTAGTAAATCACTTACAAATTTAGAAAATTCCAGTAGTAAATTAATCTACTTACGACCCCTCACTTCCTGTCCCACGCATTCTGGTCCTTCCGTTTGCCTTCCCCCTCTCTTATTAAATAGACAGTACAGTCATAATTTTGTGACGTGAAGTGCAATAAAAAAGTCATGAGAGAGCACTTGGACCATCAAAACCGGATGTATAAACTTTCCTAGAAGCAAATATCGTACGTTTGTTGGGAAAATCTCAGAGATTTTCTATCTTTTTAGGAGTATGAGAAGATTTGATTATAAAATCTAATATCACTGTTTAGATTCAACAAAAATACGATACCAAAAGTGTAGGATTCTCCGGAATCCCCGCTGTCTCTTTGCCAGTTGCCCTCTCGTTCTAATTTCTGGCAAACTCAATAGGATTAGACCGTACCGCACAGCGTGTGGTCCTTAGGTCAATTGACGTCGGGGCTCATTGATACTTCCGGTATCGATGCAACAGTATTACGTGGTCCGTCGTAAACTGCACTCTCCCAGCGTGTGTGTACACCTATCTTATTAACATTAGCCGATCGATCACTTCCGGTTGTCTTTTCGAATGCAAGGTTGTTTCTTCATATCTCGTCTGTCTTTTTGTTACTTTTTCCTTTTTTGGAAGTTTTCGAATTAATACAATTGAGTCCTAGGAATCTGCAAATCCTAGTTTGCCTACTTTCCGACGAATTGAAGACCTTGTTCCTTTTTTCATAAGAGACACAATTGTGAGCTGACAACAATTTTCAATCGTCTTCCGCAACCCAAACGTTTTCAATATTTTATGAGCGGTTTTTGACGACTAATGAAATGGACTACCCTCACGGAGAGTACCAGACACTCCACAAAATTTGCATTTCCATTTTAGGATCCACTCTGGTTTCCCACGTGTCTCCCACCTGTCATTGCATCATTGCTAAATAGACAATAACAACCGGAAGTAAAGTAACTCTTGGGGATTACTGTATTTGCAAATACTGTAATAACAATGAAAGTGGTACCAATTCAGTTAGGTTTCCTAGGTATCTGATGACCCAGCAGTAGTCGTCTTCTTCCTAAAACTACGGTGGAAGAGAGGAAGAGAAGTGGGCGGAGCCGGAAAGGAGCGTGGTGTTGCTCTCTTCGTTTGACACTGGCCCAACTCAATTGTCTGTTTCCTCTCCTTATAAGAATTAGCTAATTACATTAGATACTGTTCCATTCAAATTTAAGTTTCCTAGAGTTTCTTTCAAAGTGCATTGCGACTAGATGAGCAATCAGTGATC
Organism: Caenorhabditis latens; assembly: GCA_002259235.3. Lineage (NCBI taxonomy): Eukaryota > Metazoa > Nematoda > Chromadorea > Rhabditida > Rhabditidae > Caenorhabditis > Caenorhabditis latens. Next base: position 11,190,501 of record CM056097.1, on the reverse strand, counting down.
TGATCTCTTAGGACGTGTGAGTCGACGAACTCCGTGAGTTGTTTCATTTCCGCTGAATTATTCAATTTCCGAAAAAGTAATTTTCCTCATTCTCGTCTTAATCCGAATCATCCGAATCAGTGAGATCTGGGCCTAATTCTTGAGCCTAATTCAATTAGAATCTCACTTTTAGACTCACATCATCCTCAGGTATCGGTGCTTTCCATGCACACATATAATCCGGATGGGAAGGAGATGAGGAGGAAAAAGGCACATCGAAAACAGAAAATTCAGATATCTAAGACAATAATTATATCATTACATGGCGCGTAATATATGCACCGCCCGCATCTAGATACCTCATTCATTAATGAACCTATTTAGCAATCCAGTTAGGCTTTCTATATTCATACCTCCCGTGTATAACCACCGATTATTGAATGATGGAGACTATATTCTTGTAGTAGAACATAAATTAAAGCGTTCGAGAATGAAATTAATTTTAGACTGATTCCAACTTCAGTGTTATTGTAACTTAAAATCATTTTTTTTAAATGTTTTTGATTGATTGCCTAATAATTTATGTTTACTTTAGTTTTTCTACTTCTTTTTTCCTGCCTCTCCTTTTTTAATACTCCTATCAATATATTTTATATAATGTAAACTGATCTATATTTCTATTGGCATCACACCTTTTGAAGGGAAGTGAGCACATTCTCATAATTTCATTAGTTAATGAAAATGTGGCAAATGGTAATTCGATCCTAACAGGAAAAGTGACTCCTGGGAGAAGGGACCGAGACAACCACAAAGGTGAAAGGGCAGGAAAACAAGAAAATAATGTGGAGACCCTCCCTCATTTCTCTCCAAATTTCTCTTTCCGTTTTGGCCCAGAAAGTCGCCATCTTTTAACACATTAACTAATTGAATATATTGTGCGATCCCAATCGTTCTCGGTAGAAGAGAGAAGAATCTTCCTTTTTCCCGATGGGACAAATCGAATTAGTCTAATTCATTGTCTTGGCATGCCTTCCGTTTTCTGATCTTTTAGTTCGATAAAATGATAAGAAGTTTGGCTTACCTACATTTTATCTACACGGCGGTAAACATAAAAGTGATACCATTCAAGAATATCTTATCAAATCAGTGAAACAGCATACTTCTGTTTTGTTTGGTTTCTCAGACTTACTTGTTGCTTTTTTGCTAAGTCAGTGTTCCTGAAATCTGCTTATCTCAATTGCCTCTCACTTCCTGTTTATTTATAAATATCCCATCATCGTAATCTGCAGATATCCACAACACCTAAATTTAGCTCAACAGAAAAAATACATATCGTTTTCCAACTAGTAGTTCCATTGGTTCTAATTAATCGGTTCTCAGTTTTTGAGACAAGCTGCCAACGGATAAAGATAATACAGCATTTAAGATTCGAAAAATTTAAGACTTTGTTCGCTTGCGTAAATGAAGAATTAATATGCCTCACCATTCAAAATAGCACTCACATTTTTGTTTAATTCGATAAGCCATGTTTCCAAATCTTTTCGCCCACAATCAAATTATCTGCTTAAAATTCTATATTTGTCAGGTAGATCATCTCAAAATAAACCAGATAAATCTGTGAATTTCGCATCACTTTTTTCTTCTGGCTCCTCTTCTTGTGCTTCTTATCATCATGTATTTTTATAAGAAGCGAAGACAAAAATACGAGTGTCAATCACCACGTCTGGGCGTGGACTTTCACTAGAATTGAGCTACTTGTAAGAATGTGTTGGAATCTTGTCTGATATGAATTGACTGAAAGCACATCAAGCATTATGAAATATAATATCCTACTCTCCTCTTAATAATATTATTATTAATTTGTGCTCATCTATTCCTCCCTTCTCTTACCTCAGTTCCAAATCAAATGCAAATTTCTCTTTGATTCAATTAACCACCTTTACTCTTCATATTTCTTGTTTTTCTTCATCTTCCTTTCCTCATCTTTCCTGTCTCTTCTCTACCACTTTATACGATTTTTTTCATTTTCAGTTCTATCTTCTGAAATCATTTTGTCATTCACACCGTTATATTTCCAACTCGGAACACACTGTGTATGCCCGAGTTGAAAAAGAAAGACGAAACGAAAGACCAGGAAGATCCAGACATGAATTGCCCACCACTTCTAAGATCAAATGGAGCCGACTTGAATCAGTACTCAAAGAGTCTTATGGAACAGTTGCAGGTGAGAAGCCATACTTCTAAACGTTTCGAATAAACAAATGAACTTGCAGGCGCAACTGTTTGCAAACCCATCGCTTCAGTTTCCATCATTTCCACCAGCGTTTTCAATTGCTGCTTTAACAAATAATCAACATGAGATAAAGGACGAAGACGGGAAGAAAACACCAACTGGAGGTAATCCAGCCTATAATCCTAGTTTCTTGTAAAACCAAGGTTTCAGATAATATTCTTGATGGATCTTCAACACTGGATTGCAGAGAGAATGGATCTCCATCAGATGGTACCAACAGTCCAGACGATAACGGGAAAAGGAAGCAAAGGAGATATCGTACCACATTCAGTGCTTTCCAGTTAGACGAGCTTGAGAAAGTGTTTGGCAGAACCCATTATCCAGATGTGTTCACCCGGTAAGAAACCGAATCTGTCCTTCAATTAACTATTAAAATTTCACTTCCCTGAATTTTGAAACAGTTGGGACGTTCTGGTTGCATTTCCATTTCTATCCCCTCTCTCCGCGTACACCATATGGACTCAATTGAGATTTCAAACATGATAATAAGCAAGGCCATCTTCCGTCTCCTACCTTCCCACCTCTTATTTTCTAATTCATTTTCTAATTCACCTCCGAAAAACCAAATGAAAATGAAATGAAAAATGAAGTGGTGAAGGGGGGAAGGAAAGAAGGCGAAACTCATAATGAAGCAATCATGCAAAATGCACAATATCAAGTGTCGCGTCGCGTGTGTTTGCGCATAGAAGCTTTAATTGAAGAAGCACAAACTCATTTGCTCAATATTAGAGAGGACCATTTTATGTAGTAGTAATATTGAATAAGAATTTCTAGAAAAATAAAAGGGACCGACGGGAGAGAAAGAAATGGTTTCATTTTTATCTATTAAATCAATTCGAAGCTTCTGAATCTTATCGATATGTGAAATCATAGTGGGTTCACTATTCACACCACACGAATTCCCATAATTAGTTTACAGTAAGTAGATATAATAACATTATGACTACCTTTCCCATGTTTCTAACGTCTTCCAAGATGTTATCTAGATCCTATCTAGACGTAAACCTTCAAAACGTGTGTCTCCACTAAGGTGTCATGTATCCACAACCTCCGTGGCCACCACCTGTTAGCTCATCAATTAGCCTTTTCCGTTTGCGGATTAATTACCGTGAACACTGACTTCTGCTCTTTTTGTGCTCAAGCAGTGTCCCTCTCGCCTTAGTCAAAAACAATGCGTGATCAATTGTCGTAATGCCGAAAGGAGTGCCAAGGTCCGGTCGCAATTCAGACCTAATTGAGCAATGACAATTGCTCCGGCAAGCAACCATTCAAGAACCCCCTCCCCTTGATTTCCCCCTTTCCAAAACGCTTTCAAGTGCTTAATTACACCGAAAAATCTTTTTGCAGGGAAGAATTGGCAACACGAGTCCAACTAACAGAGGCACGAGTTCAAGTAAGTTACAGTAGGATTTTCCAGCACGAAGTTCCTATCAAGAGATAGAAAGAGAAATGCTCTCTACAAATTCATTTGATAATGCATGGAGAATAATAAATTTGTCACTAGTCGAGAAGCGATATTGGTCCCCCTCTCATCATGCGGGTGTTGGTATGACGAAGATTGTGCAGATTGGTTGTATCACGAAAGAGTACTTATACCCAGTGAATGAATGAAAAAATTAGTTAAGCACGCGATGTTATCTAAATTGCTTCACGCGATTGCTTGCTAATCTTCTTTTCTAATAGGTTGTCGTCACCTTGCAATAAAGGTAAACGAGGGACCAACACCTGATTTTACAGTAATTACCATAGATCACATTGCAGTCATAATGGAATTACGTCAGCTATAATCCTATAAGTGGGGAAGACAATTTTATACATAACACATGTCGCTTCTCTCAATTTGAAGCATTTTAAACCAGAGGGTCGGAGACATGTCTTTAAAGATTTCATTTATCTAGTCGTAGTTATCAGGCGATATTTAAATCAAACTATAATACCTCCTAGTTGGCGTCTAATACCACGCATTTTCTTAAAACGACAATTCCTCAATCTCTTTTCATTATAGGTGTGGTTTCAAAACAGACGTGCAAAATATCGCAAGCAGGAACGAAGCAGTACTCATCATCCTTATCAAGCTCCATTAAATATTCCAAATTCAAATGGAGATAATCCATACCAGATGATGCTGAGTCAAGAAGCGATTTTTGCAGCTATCAATCAACAAGCCGCCGCTCATCTTTTGAGTAAGTTCCACTTCTCACTGTATATTTCAATTTTGATAAGGGTGACTTGATACAATCTGAATATGAATTTCAGGTGAACAAGTACGAATGGCTAGTGCAGATCGTCGGTCGCAATCTCCATCGGTTCCCGTCACTTCTGCTTCTCCAGTTTCTCAAAATGCAGTCACACCCACATTCGCAGCAAACGCAGATGCACTCAACTTGTTCTTCGGGGGAGTAGCACCAGTCACTCAACAACTTCTGTATGTGCAACAACTCAGCAGAGCAATGGATGCATTCCGATCACAACTTATGGCCAATGCACCATCAGGAGCAACTGCTGAAGTTACCGACATCGTTCCATTGAAAACAGAAGATTCGAAATCAAACAGCCGAGCTGGAAGTTCTTCACCAACACCAACAGAGAGCTCCAGAACAGCCGCCAACTCAGCGAGTCCAACAAACTTTGCCGATATGAACAGTCTGATATCCGACGTGAAGAAGGAAGAGAGTCCATGAACTTAATATACTTCAACTGTAATAATAGATCATTTTCCATTTTCAAATTCAATACTTTTTCTAATTTTTGGTAGATTGCCTGGTTGAAAACTCAATTCTATTGCAATAACGTTTCATATGTGTGATTCATGTATTCCAACACCCACTGCTTTGTCATTTGAATATCCCTTTTTTTCACAACTCCCCTGATTGTTGCCCCCACCACCGCCAATTTTTCGTATACCTCGGACTGTAGGTTTTTCATGGTTTCGGCTTTAAATTTCTCCCAGCTTTTATTCTATATAGTGTCGTTTCATCGAAGCCAGCCGGTGAGCTCTTCGCCTTCTTCTCTTCCCTCCGTTCAACCTTGACAGTTAGAATTCCTTGACTCAAACTGAATTCTGATCTCTTCTTTTTTCTCCTCATTTGAATTAATTTTCCCTTTTGGATTGTAAGCAATCGTTCCGTTTTTTTGTAGCCTTATCTATTGCCTTTTCTCCGTTTTACGCTTGTGTTGTAACCTAAAAATCTGTAACCTCTGTTTCCTGAATCGTTTCTTTTAGGAACAACCTCTCACCAAAGTCCTCCTCAAATTCTGTACTTCAAATGATTTGCACTCTTTCTTTGTCAATTTCACGTTGGATTATTCCAATCGAAATTTTATTGGAGTTGAATAAACTTAGAAAAAAACTTATCATTTCTCCTTTTTTGTTTTCAAAAATCGAAGTAAAAGCCAAAAACTGTTATTCGAAAATTTCACAGTACCGCAACATCGAGAAATACAACAAATATGCTTCAGGGTATTAAAATATAAAAGACCATTGGACACCTTTTGTTTTCTTATTTTTCCTGATACGTTTTGAATCGAAAAATCTACTGATAACTAGTTAAAACGCTTCATAATCAATTGAAAACATTCTAGAACCTTCCATAAATTGGTGTAGATTTACGGTGAACAATGTGCGACCCGTAATGTTGGAGTGTCGTTTGTACGTGGAAGTGTACCACCTCTTTACTCTCGGGCCTTTTGGTAATTATCGATTGAGTTCAATGTGGTTTCTACTATTATTAGCGTGTTTAATTAATGGTGAGTTTCAATTTTTGATCAAAAAACTAATTCGTAACTTTTTCAGTGAATGCCCGTCACGTTGGTGAAATACTATGCAGACAGTGTGGAGCATCTTTAACCAGGCAGTCAGAACTCATCAACATCACTGGAGTCGATCGAAATCAGCTTCAGTATGAATACGACTTTCCGCTGGCTGGAAAAACAACAAAAGTACACGTGTTAACAAATCCAGAAGGTATTTGTTTAAAAATTTTTCGAATTGATTGAAATATTTTCATTATTTCAGGCCACAAATTCCACGTGTTCGGTGCCAAGACTGCTCACCTGCATTTCCACGGCACGGTAAGATTTCGATTGCAAAATTCCATACATTTATGAAAGTTTGGTCAACATGATGCCCATTCCGGGCTCATTACCAATTTTCGTTTGATGTCGCTTGACGTCAATGGTTCAATTTGAGTCAACTCAAAATAATTCATATATTTAAATATAGAACTTCAATGATATCATATCTACAAAAATAATCACATGAATAAATCGGGTTAAAAAGGGATTTTTCTTGTCCTTTTCGTTTGTTTGGCCGTCTGGAAAATCATCGGCTAAGCGGATAGGAATAGTGGTTCTGATCACAGGGCTATAAATCGGATGTGAATTTTATCTGTGCAAGTAGAAAAAAAAGTGTGCTATTAGACTAGGAAAGTAGGGACATGTGCTTTTTTGTACATGGTTGTACCTATGAAAGTGAGATGAGATGAAAAGTAAATTAAAACGGGAATGCGCTCAGCGTTTCGTATAGTCTCACACTGTTTTCTGAAAAATATGTGTCAATAATATATTTGAAATGAAAATGTGCAAGTAAAGGGTTTTTCTTTCACGCATCAATAAAAAGTAGCTATAGTTCTGAAACGTCAAACATCATTATCATCACTCATTGTTTATTGTGTTCTATTTTCAGCCTCAATCTCAAGCAACTTGGTATCCTGGCTACAAATGGACAATTTGCCTTTGCCGATCTTGTAGTCGTCATATGGGATGGTAAGTGCTTAGTTTCACTTGACTTCTTCTTTTGTTCTTCACCAACCAAAACACTTTTTTATGCAAAAACGTAAAAAAGAAAACGTCTTGCAGGTATTTCGAGCCAGACACGACAACGGAACCTGATGAGGAGAAGAAAAGCTTCATTGGTCTGGTTTTGGAGAATGTCATTACAGCGGATTGTGAGTCATTTGAAGTCTGGAAAAATGTCTTTTTGTAGGAGTTTTTGAATGAAGTGAAAATTGATGAGTTTATGAAAATCCCACTAGGGCAATGGAATTCAAAAAATTATAGATTGTTTCTTGGGAAGAGGGAACTGGAGAGTTGAGAAGGATCCGTGCATAAAGAAGCAGTGCGGTATCCTCTTCGATTAAACATTTCTGGGGCATGTGAATAGCCTTTTCCTTGAGAGTATACCTTTTCAACGTAACTTTCAAAAATTCGTCATTTCCAAATTCATTTTCAGATGTGGACACCCTGACCAAAGTTCCGGACTTCTGATGAGACAGCTGAACTTGACATCATCCTCAGTTTTATGTGCCTTGCCTTAAATTATATTGTTTTTAGTATTTTTTTGCCGAATATTACATTGTAAACTTGTTTAATTCAAATTATGGGTTCCATTCATTCTTTTTTCACTCTGAACTCACTGAATCGTTCAAAATGCTCCAAATAAACTTTTGCTACGGACCTTCTAAACTTTCAAATGACGTATTAACAAAGTTCAAAGTGAGCAATTGAAATGAATGCATTTTTTAAAACCAATGCAAAAATGTGACAGCTAGACTTTGATTACTCTTTGCACCTATTTATTTTCGATTCACTGACGTGGGTTAAAAGTTTTTACATTTCTCTATCAAAAATAGACAAAAAACTCAATCTGAAAGTTTTCGTGACTCAGTGAAAAGAATGTGAATATTGAACAGGTTGAATTCAATTTAACTCTCAATAGTTGCTTGATTTATTTTTCAGACCGAATGGATTCTAAAAGATATTTGAAGTTTTAACTAAATACTGGAACCAATATTGAAAAGTGTTCATGGGAGTTTCTGGAAATTTCAGTGTAGTATCACAGATGAGATCATTATGATTTCACTTTTTTTTACATGCGGAGTTTCAAAGCCCGTAATTTAATGTGTATAATGTTATTTTTAATGACATCAAAATCTAGAAACCACATCGTAGCTCCAATAATTACCACAGTATTAGTATTTTTTCGGATAGTTTATTACTCGTGGCATCAGATTCGTGAAAGAAGAAACTATAAAACTCCAAGTCATTTTTTCAGAGCACTAGGATTGATTGTAATGTTTTCATTTGACTTGATACGTCTCTGTTCCCAAGCCGCCGACTTAGAATTGAACTGATTCATTGATCACTTATTCATTACTATTAGTCATTTCTATTGTTTCTACTGAAATCTTGTTGTTGATGACGTTGATTCATTATTTAGTAATCATGTGACTACAATCTCGAAACAATAGAAATGCTTCTTCCCGAGACAAAGGTAGAAGAACGAATTTGCTTCGGTTGGATTAACTTTTGCGAAGGACATAAAACTCTTGCGTGGGCTCTCCCACATCACTCGGGATGCATCTAAACGTTTTTGACTTTGTTCGAGTCCAGTGTACTGTGAAAAACAGCTTATTCTCTTTTTTGCTCCCACTCAGTATTACTCCTGATTTCTTTTCCTACCTCCTTTTTACCTGGGTCCTCGCCACAACCTAAGCGCCGCCCACCTCGAGGCTCCGAGGTCCTCTTATACCCAACCACACATTCATTTTATACTTTTTGTCAGCTCACCGGATTGGTCCTGAGAAGAATAATGAATTCTGGTAGACTATTCCAACTCTTCATCGTTTTCTTTGCCATTCTTCTGTTGGCTGAAGCAATTCCAATGGTCTCGCCACGCGACGAGAATGACCAGATTATTCAGAAGAGACTCTCAAATGATGCATTGATCCGTCTACTTATGAGGTACATTCAATGTTTTTGGGCTTCACAAACTTACTTCCTTGATCTCATCACCATTCCATTATTTCATACATCCTGATTTATGTCTAGAACAGGATAGCGTTCTTGATTCGAGGTTTATAACGTGTGTTATTAGAAAAATGCAAATCTGATTATCATCCGTACTATTTTGTTATGTCAAATAGTAATTGAGTAAGAATGATGTGTATGAAAAATGAATTGGAAAACCAAAAAGAAAACAAAATGATGTTATTTCAGAAATCGTGGTGCGCAGACCCAATTGGGACTGAAACGTGGTCTTGTTAAGAAGTCCGACTTGGAACGTCGTAGCATCGACGACGACTTCTCCAACTGTTTCCTCTCGCCTGTCCAATGCATGTTGCCCTCATCCAGGAAGTAAACTTCAATGATTTTACAAATCTTTCATGACGTTACTCCTCTCACCATCTTCTTTTTTTGGTTGTGTGCTCTAAGTGGAAACTAGTAAACTTCTTTTTGTTATTTTCTTCTTTTCATACACACCGTATCAAAAAACCATGACAAAAGACAAATATATGACATTTTTTCACAAAGAACAGTAATAATTTTATTGAACTTTTTGTTCTTCGGAAATGAAAAAGTGTTAAGAGCAAATCAAATTTACCAAAACCCAGAAAACAGCGTTCTTGATATTTGAAGTATTTTTGATTTATGTCAGGGTGTTTGATCCTTACGGAACAGTCAACAAATAGGAAAGTTGTATCAAATAAAATTCATTTATTAACTTGATCGAGCTGGAAAGAATGAGAAGAAGCTACAGGAAAAAAGAATAGTGTTGGACACAAAGTGGTTATTCAATAACATACCCTGAAAAGATCATCGTCTACATAAAGAGAATTGTACTATTATTATTATGGATTCTTATGAAACGACGGTCGTTTGATTATTTTCTGATTGGGAGAACTAGACTCATTATTTCCTTTGATAACGATGTTCCGGTTGGGAGTTCAATCTGTAAATCAAGGAATTTCTTATTGTGTTTTTATTCAGTGTAGACTACCTTATTATGGTAAAGGTCTCCAAAGAACTGAACTAGTTTGTTACGGAGTCGATCATATGCCTGAAAGGTTTCATGAAATCATGTCTAAATTTTCTAACGGAAATACCCAGAAGAATGTAGTTTGAAGTGTGTTTTGTTGTATTTCACTATAACATGAAGCTAGCATATCGTTCACAATTATCCGTCCGTTATTGGTCAACGGTGAATAAATTCCTGTTCTGATGTTCTTCGTGATGCTCTCAATCTTCTGTTGTCGGAACTTTCCTCGGTACATCACAACAACACAGTCACCCACTCTCAAGTCTTCAGCAAAAATAGCCTCTGCGTCGTGTGGTAAAATTTTGATATATTGTTGGTAGGATTCTAAAAAAAAACGAAACATTTGTATTCAAGTCTCCGACCCACCCACTCAATCATTCTATTTGAATTTTTGAGTAGACACTTTATTTCTAAACTTAGAACATACTTTTTTTAACTCAACCCTTTTTGAACTCAATACCAAACAAAAAAACCCACTTCCACATTTGTTCCGGTACATGAAGTGACGTGCGGTCATCCGAAGAGTTTTTCCGTATTCTGTCATAATAGTCAGGAATTCTTGCACTTTTTCAGGTTCACGATGAATCCAAAGAGTAATCGGAGTGAAATAAGTCTATAAATAGAATCGGATGTACTAAACGCAAAGACCTGAATATTCACCTTCTCAAGACTAGCTGTCAACACGTAATCGCCAATGTCAATTTGGTCCATTCGTTTTTTACCATTTGGTGTGGTGACCCATGTATCCAAGGAGAAGCAAGCACCTCCAGCGGCAGCAGCAAGAGCAGAAAAAGCGTCGTTACTGTTAGCGGCAGCTGCAGCAGCGGCAGCAGCGGCTTGTTGAGCATCAGCAGCGGCTGCAGCAGCGGCAGCTTGTTGTGCAGCAGCCGCGGCTTGAGCTTGAGCTGCTGCAGCGGCTTGAGCTTGAGCAGCAGCGGCAGCAGCAGACTGAAAATTCAACATTATTTCCCATTCAGGACCTTATCATTAACATTAGAATCCAAAAATGTATACGAAGAGCATCAAGATCAAACTCACTCCATCTCCAGCTCCAGCTCCATTTCCATTACCGGCACCTGCTCCATTTCCGTTCCCAGCACCTGCTCCATTTCCATTACCAGCACCACCTGCTCCGTTCCCATCTCCGGCACCACCTCCATTACCATTACCGCCACCACCATTTCCGTTTCCACCGCCTCCATTTCCACCTCCGCCATTACCAGCACCAGCTCCATCACCACCACCTCCTCCGGACTGACTAGCACTTGCGGCTCCTCCACCTAAAATGAAAGATTGAGATAAAGCACGTCATTTCCATGAACTCACTTCCTGATCCACCAGCACCTCCTCCGCCACCGTTTCCACCAGCGCCTCCACCTCCTCCTCCACCACTGGATCCAGTTGGGCCACCAAGTGTTGGGTCATTAGGCTGGAAAAGTTTTTTGTTCGGTCGATAAAAATGCTTTGAGTAAAACATACAATATCAAGAAAATCGGTTGGCGGGGGTGGTTTGGAGCTTGACTGATAGGTCAAAGCAGTGTACCCGTCGTTATCAATTTTACACGTTCTGCCGTTAAATTTATTAGTTCCCCAAGAGAAATCAGCTTCGGCAACAATTGACTCGAACGTTGTTCCAAAGCGTTTCTGCACTGCTCTGGTCATCAACTTTGCCAAGTTTCTGGTATTATGCTTATCAAAATCAGGTGCCTGTTTAGCTTGATCAATAACTTTATTCGCTTCAAACTGAAGTCCTCCATCGCAACAGGCCATACCCGCTAGTCCGCTTAGATCTGCAGGACAATTGAAAGGCTTTGCACTTCCAATGTCATTGTAAACGTTTTGATGGATTGGATACTGAAACAGTTCAATGATTACACAGGTTTCGTTGTAATATATCTCACCGGGGTAGCGCCAATTTGTCTTTTAGACCGATGGAAACTGTTTCCCAAAAATGGGTTGTATTGTGATGGTTGAGCTGGATACTGGTATGGCAATGGCGCTTGATTAAACGAGGGTTGCAGGTACATTGGCTGTTGATTGAACATTATTTGTTGTTGGTTGTAAACTGGCTGCTGGTTGTACATTGGTTGTTGAGTATATTGCATTGGATGGAAAACTTGAGTTGGGATAGGAACAGGAGTAGTCCAGTATGGAGAAGGTGTGTTCTGATAAGGAACCTTGAACTGGTTTGCTGTTTTATCAACACTTGGATACACAATCTGTGCTTCTGGTTCGTTTTCAATCTTAGCGAGAGCCATCTCGTCATAGTCATCCAGATCATGGTTTGGTGTTGTATACGCCAAAACGTAGTATTTGTCAACTCGATACTTGCAAAGGTAACTGTTATTGTTATATGTGGCATACGTAAAGTCATCCAACGAAACTATTACTTCTGCGGAGTGTTGCAAAACTTCTTCAACATTCCATTGGACAGCTTTTGAAATATTTCGAATGTCATAAGGATCAAAATTTGATGTTGCTACATGGGAGTCATATCCAGATTTCATTGCATTGAACAAAATCAAACTACAACACTTTGAGCCTAAAATCGTACTTGTTCATGTATCACCGATTAAAATCATGAGTTTACCAGTTCTGGCAGCAGTGCAATGCGATCCAACAGGGTAGCCCGCCCGCTCTCCAGAAGTTTCCAATTGAAGTGGGATATGCCATGGTGCTTCATTATCAAACATTGTTTCATTGGACCCAAGTGGTTCTTTATTCGAAGTTGCTGCCAATTCCTTTTCATCTTCTTTCTCATCAATATCATATTGCTTAGGGGTCGCGTACGCCAGTATATAAAATCCTTTGTTATCAAATTTACAGAAAGTTTCTCCGGCGTTATAAGTGGATACTACAAAATCCGATCGGGAAACAATTACTTCATATGATTTTTTGAATCTCTGCTGCACCTTTTGTTGCAGTTCCTGAAGATCTGATTGCAATCTATCTAGAGTTAATATGTACTTACTGCTGCAATGATACCCTCCTTCCCTTTTCCAAAGTCTGGGGATGTGGCCATATGTCTCATCGCATCTCTCATTGTGGAAGCCAGTCGTCCATCGCAACATTTGTTGCCTGAACCAGAATCAGAAACAGGTGTATTCATTTAGTTTGACATATTTCAATCCGATCACTAATGTAAGTCTCATCATATCAGAATGATCTATTAGGTTGGCAAGAAAGTTTTTGACCATAACTCGAGTTATTCGTACTCAGATAGAAAACGTGCCCAATGGCATATGTAGTAACTATCTTAATACACAACAGTCTGCTGTTTACTGGGTACGTTCCCAATACCCTCCGGTCAAAACTCCGGCTGTTTCAAGCCAAAATAAACTTTGACTGATTTCTCGACTTGACCTCAAGTTTAGAAGTCCTGTTCAAAAGTAGCGCGCTCAATTACCCCGAATATATGAAAATCTGTTAAAGGATGGTTAGAGCTGTACTTTGTGTGAACAAGCATACTTGCAACCGGGCCTTGTCCGGGCCTTGAGCGGGCCTTTGAATAACTCGCTTCAAAATGAAAATTAGGAGTCGATCAACCTGTCAAATTATAGATCTCGGTGAGCTCCACTCAAATCTATTTTCATTTTCACTGTGCGTTTAGTGAGAGCCGCGGTACAATCCATTTAGTGGCCGGGCCGTGAACAGCCGGGCCTTGAATCACGGCCCGGCCACTAAATGGATTGTACCGCGGCTCTCACTAAACGCACAGTGAAAGTGAAAATAGATTTGGGTAGAGCTCACCGAGATCTATAATTTTACAGGTTGATCGACTCCTAATTTTCATTTTGAAGCGAGTTATTCAAAGGCCCGCTCAAGGCCCGGACAAGGCCCGGTTGCAAGTATGTGAACAAGAACGGTTTTGCAAAATTAGGCGAGAATATACGTCGTCGGATATGCAACATGTGGATGAGTAATATCATGGAGGTGGTGGAGTTTTTGACCGCGTGGAGTTGAGGACTTGCGTATGGATTCCATTTTTTGCATATTGAAAGACTAGTAGTTTAAGAAGAAGTTTTTGGACTTCACAAGAAGATTCCAATTGTATGCGTTGTGTAGGGAAGGCATGAATTTCATCTGGCATCGTTCTTGTTCTACGATGTCTGCTGTCGTTTGATCAACGCTGAGTCACTGGACTTTTCTGTGGTGGTTACTGTACAAGACCCTCTCCCTATTGAAATTAACCAAATGGTTGAGTCAATTAAAATTTGGTGGAGAACAGAGAAATTCAAGCAGCAGAACTACCCTTCACTAAAGGTCAAACTCGATCAAAAGATGGCGAACCGGTGTCTCATTTCTTCTTCTTGCCGACACGTTTGGAGAAATTTTCAATTGTGGATTAAATAGTGTGGATCGTTATTGACAATTTACAAGAAGACTGGGGTGGACATTCTCCCTCTACAGCTAACAGCGTGTACAAACTCTGTTCATATGGTATTTTAGTACATGACTCTTCGACTATAGAAAAATTATGTTTTCCAAAATTATGAAGCCAATCGCTTATAGTGAAACGAAAGTGGAGTTCATTCTTGTAAGCTTTCACTATTTGTTAATTGACGCTGTCAAACTTGGTTGTAGTTTGAGCGAAGAATGAAAAACCTTGTTGAAAATGGGAATGGTTAAGAATGAAAACGGACATGGTGCTTGGACAGGAGAAGCCGCAAGAGAAAATTCCAACTACTAATAAACTTACAGAGAGTTTGTATAACTGAGAGTGTGTGTATGTTTTTCTGATTCTCGTTCCTCGTCCGTTAGCATTCAAAACAAATCATGGTCAAAAACTTTCTTGCCAACCTAATAGAACGACAGTCAGTTGAAAAAATTTCAAACTCATATCTCGCATCGTTTTTCTACTTTTTCTCAAATATCAGCTAGGTAGACAAGTAAAAAAAACTATTCATAAAAACTGACCGTCTTTCCTTTCTTTATCACAGTGAGTGTCATCAGGAAGTCTATCTTTCTCTCGTAAATTAGCGAAGTTCCGCGGGATCGGAGAGGGATTTGGCAGTTCAATCTCGGTGATATTGAGGAGATCTGTCGAATTAATAACGGCACCAGAGTTCATTACAGATATCTCAGTGACAGATTCCATAAGTTCATTCATTGATTTTATTGCTTCTTCTTCCGCCAGCATAATCTTTTTTGAAATTTCTTCGTCTGAAATAGAGAAGGAACAAACATTGAGAACATTTCCATCAGCTGATTAGAAGGAAAACATAATCGGAAGAAAACTAGACTATACCTGGATCTGGCCACGCGAATTTATTGGGGTATTGAAGAATACTGTCGATTGGTGGCTGGATTGATAGGTCTTCCCCAGCTGTTGAGTCTTCACGGATATCAGGGAAATCTCCACGGACATTAGCTGGTTTAGTACTTCCTAACGGGTCGGCAGAGTCAATTGAAGACAGATAATCTTCTGTTCGCATATTGAAGGGGTCATACTGAAAATATGTTACTGACAGATCTGATAGAGTTGTGATAATCTGAGTAAGATAGTCGCAAACTGTCAGTAGTTAAAATTGAAAGGCGTTGTTGTTTTATTTTTGAATCATAATCAGTTCATTCTCTTAACTTACAAATCTAATAACAATTGTACAGTTTTGTGTTCCTCTTTTTTCATGTTCCTTTGTTCCATTGATACATTGATCATGTTTTCCAACGATGTATCACTCACCAACAATAAATTATGTCCCCGATTATAGAAACTGGACCTCAATAAGTTTTTCCTTGAAAATCCCCAAGAACGAAAAAACAAGAAAAATGTAATTTTACGTAATCAGAGGATACGCTACAATATAGATGATACTGCACGATTTTAGACTCACCTGAACTGGAGTTTCATAGATCAAATAGTAGAGATTGTTATCATGAATCCGACAAGAGTGAGTTCCATGGTAGTGAGTTGAGATCGCGAAGTTTGATTTTGAGACGATTGTTTCGAAACTCATGTGATAGAAGAGTTGGGCTCTTCTTTGTAGGAACTAAACAATATATTTCATATATTGAAAAAATTCGCAATTAACTCAAGCAGACCTTAGCAAGATTTCCCAATTTCGCATTGCTGCCAGCATCCCCTATTGTTTTTTGAATAAGTTTTCCGAGTTCCTCATCGCAACATTCTACCGTAATACTCTGATATGGATGTGTCCATGCTGAAAAAGTGGTTTAATGATCGATCTCTCCGAACCTGGTGTGTTAAAAAGGTCAATCAAGCAATCCGTCTTCATTTCCCTTATCATTATCTCTGATGTTTTCGCGGAAAACAAAAAAACAGTGCGCCGGACTTTTGGTTTTATCTCAAGACGGATATGCTGTGATGATAAATGAGAATAGACTGCGTGTAGGTTACTAACAATGTTAGGACAGCTAACAACATAAGCTTATCAAGATTATTATAACAATTACATCGTATCTTCTATTCATGTTTCTAAACAAATCCAGCCGCCTCTGACATATATATCCCAGGCGGTATCTATTAATTTTGTTTTATTGCGGTTTTTGTTGTCACTGGTCTCGCAGGGGAAAAGGAGAATTGGATCTCCCACAACGAGATCATATCGTCATGCAAATCATTGATGGTTAATTTCATTAATTTCTGGTCAAATAGAACTTTGGAAAAGATAAAATAAAATGTGATTTTTGTATTAAATAGAAATAGAGAAGTTTCAGAATATTATAGAAAGACAATATTTGAAAAAAAATAAACAACAACATTTTAAATTAAAAGAGAAGAAACACAACTAATTGTAAAACTTACATTGAGTTTGATTCCAAATGCACGGTGATTGGTGCCTCCTGTCAGTGGAAACACCAACATTTTTCAGTTTTATCTTGTTCGCTTCGGAATAGTAAAGTGAGCCAAGACAACAGCCTAATAAAAATAAAAGCAAGTTCATGTGTACGTTGACCAGATCAAAATTAGCAAATGACGGTGTTCATGTATAGTGAATGCGACCGGAGTTGGTGGAGCGGAAGGAAAAGGTGAATCGGGCTGCGGCTTCAATTCGATGTCACTCTATGTCAATCTTTATCCTTTTCTTCTCTTATTTTCTTATTTCTTTTCCTTTCTCTCTTACCATCCTTGAGAGTGCGCAGGCGGGGCTTCATCATTGACAAGAAGTGCCTAGGATCAGGATCTAAGTTGATGAAGTAGAAATGAGAAGAAGCAAATAGAATGTTTTTCTTATCATTGAATCTTTTTATTTCGCGTGTATGCGTTAACAAAAAAGGAAGAACTGGGAGACATTGAAAAGGGTAGTGGGATTTTCAAAGAAGGTGAAAGATGTCAATTCTCGTTGTTCGGATTGAGTAGTGCGATAGCGAAAAACGCCGAAACACCAGTTGCAATAGTTGCGATCACAAAACCAATTAGATCCAGGAAGGGTGAGTATCCGATCTTCAAATTGAATCAATCAGACTACAGACTACGGCTTATCGACTTTACCGAAACATCCCCGTAGAAATAATCTTCCAGGTCTTCCTTGTAACTTGCGACAAAGATCACGAAGGCGACTGCTCCAAAAAGACCAGTAAGAAAAATGCACCCACAAAGCATAACGTATATGTACTTTTGATAGCTGGAGTCACCACGGAGAATGAAAATTCTGAAAAACTTTATCTAGACAAGACAAATGTGTAAAAACAAATACTCACATTATACCGATAATACAAATGAGAAATGTGATGAGGGAGCAAGCAAAGTTGAGGTACATAAACACACATGTAGCAACCAACCAGCCGAACGGAGTAGACTGAAAATTTACGTTCATTTTGCAGAAAATGTTTGCCATCTATCACGGCTGCGTCACATCATATTACGTTTTTTTCTCAGAACCAAACTATCATATCCATTATGGTCACTAGACTCCATTCGCCAATCTTATGAACATCGGAACAATTTTACACTGGATATCATGAACCTGTTTTTTGGATATCTTGGAATAAAGCCAAACTAACATATGCTAAAACCGTTACTTTGATTTGCTAGCATTTGATTGCTATAAAAACTGGTCTCACATAATTCTTTCAAACATTTTGAAACTTTTCAATGTACATTGTGTCTTGATCAGACAAAAATTTGACTAGAGATTGAGATCGTTATGATGATCCAATATTTTTCATGTGAACGGGTTTTCACCTGATTCATCAAACTTCAGAAAACAAACAGTCTCAACCGGCTTTTTGTCTACATCGGAAACTAAATATTCTCATCTTCCTTCGTGGAATAATATTTCAAAAATCTATTCATTATCTCCAATGATTTGTCAATCATTTCTCATCACTTACAGAATCGAAAGGAACCAATCCAATAAAGATTTCTTCATCGGGGATGATTGGATAGAGAGGGTTGAACGGAATGATAGATGCCCAACCTGGAAGTTATTCTGTAGTTATGAAAGAAGCATGAGACAAGGAGACAAACCATATGTGAATAATGAGATAGCACTGAATATAATGCTCAGAAAAACGAGAGAAGTAACACAGGCGTATGGCAGAAGCATGATGAAACTTTTTAAAGAAGAATGAGATGGGGTAAAGTTGAAATAACACTCTTACACTTTTCATAAAACTTCGAGAGTGAAAATCCAAATAATAGAAGAAAAGTCAACACTATTCATGTTTTCAGTGCATGCCATCGTACTCCTTCGGGTCATAAATGTAGCAACATTTATTTCGGGCAACTCGAAAGAATGATAGCGTTTAGTCAGAATCTGGAAAGAAAAAATTTCTCAATATCTTTTACGAGGTAAGGGTGGATTCTGACTAACTAAAGCTATTTTCAAGTAAAGACGTGGGTGATTTCCAGGAAGAAAGTAAGATATCTGGATTGAAACACATTTCTACTATAGTTTTATATTTTCTGAAATCGTCCACTGTTTGACCTGATTCTTGATGCGCTTACTTGAACTGTTTGCTTTTCAAAAGTTTATGATGAATAATTCATTTTTTGCGTCTTTGAGTGCTTTTGTAAAATTTTAGAAATGACCAAAAAGGAGAAAGAATAATTTCGGTTGACTATTTTTCAATCAGATAGTTTCTTTTGAAGTTGCAAATATAAATATGTTTTGTTGAAACGAAAATCTCAAAGTTTAAGTATTTTTTTTCGATTTGAGCTTTCTTGGCACTTGACAGTTTCATTCTCAAAGAAGATAACGGATGTAGAAAAAAAAATCAAAAACAACAATAATATGCCCCTCACGAGTTATCTATTTCAGAGACATTTTTCCGTTTTCCTTGAAATTTTCTTTCTTTTCAATAGATTCATAGACAGAAAAGAAGCATATCTAAACAGAACTGCATGAGTATTAACTGAGTAGCCTTTCACTTTCTCTCTCGTTTTCTCCATTCCGTTCAGATTTTTGATTATGAAACATGAACAATTTTGAATCTTTTCTATTCTCTTGTCAGTGTGCTGTTTACAATGAGCAAATAACTTTTATGGTCCCGTGGTACACATGCCACTCATATTCTTCACAACACGTTGCATGTTCTCTGTCTTTCTTATTGTTTCACGTAAACATCTATTACGGTTTTTCAGTTCAAAAATGGCAGTAATTCAAAAGTTTATTGAGGACACGTTTGGCATGATGGTGAGTGACACGCGTATTCTTATCTGGCTGTGCACTTTTTATGATGCTACCTGTCAGGAAAATTAAGGCATAAGTCAACCGCCAAATAAAATGATATTTGTGGAAAATCAGAGAAAAAGAGAGAATATCCTTTCTTGATTTTGATGCTTTCAGACCATATTTTGAAAACGTTTTTTGTCATGGTTTTTTTCAATCAGTTTCAAAACTTCAAACTAGAGAAAAGTTTTAAAAACTCGTCCAATAATCGGAACCGGAAAAAATTGGTCTTTCGTGTTTTCGGAGCAGGGCACATTTGTAAGCTAAAATTACATGAAGGATTAATTTTTGCAACATGAAAAATCAACTGAGAGAAATAATCAACCAAACCTCATTTTTTCAACTTTATACGGTTTAGATATTCCTGACTTCGAAGATCATGTAACTCACATCCTCTTTTTCAGACTGGGCTTGGCGAGATGAAGGTATCGGAAGCAATATTTTTGGATGCCGTCGATTGTGCTTCAAAGAGAGTAAGTTAATTTTCTAACTGTCTCAAAACTCGTTATCAGTATCTACGTTTTCTTATTTTAGTTGTCGGAGCCAGATGATGATGGGATAATGATGCGAAAACTGATTTCACTAGCTTACAAAGGTAAAAATATCATCAAAATGTGTGTTCATTTGCCACGGGACAGCAAGGCGGAGGTGGGAAAAAATAGTAAATGGGATTGTAAATTGATTTGAAAGTTTATTTTCAGAAATACGCCTCCGCTCTCAATCAAGTTTCCCACGAAATCGACCGTCTTTTCTGATTTTCGGAAAGCAGCGGAGATCACTGAAAGCGTATCGCTTGTTTACGACACGTATGGGCTCTGTTTTTCTCACCTATAATCTAGAGTTGAATAACCTTTCATCATTTTTTGTTAAATATGGGTTAGTATACGAGAAAGTAGTATCCAATTACTACGAACTTCGATTCATTTCATTTTCTATTTCACAATTCTATTTTTACTAGAAAAAAGTTACTATGAATCATACACGTTGTTTTTTTTAACGAATTCAGTTTTTCTTGAGTGTTTTGTAAAAAGAAGTCATCATTGTTAGTTTCATTTCCTCTTTTTCAGCTTTTAATGCAATAAATTGAAAAATTCTCGTTTTTGGGTTTTTAAAAAAATATATTTTCTCATATTTTCACAGTAGGTTTCGCGGTTTTCATGAGCTATTTTCTCAAATACAAAAAAATCTACTCATTTTTCAATTTGAAACTACATAATTTTTCGAATTATCATAAACAAATTTTCTGTTTGACACATTTCTTGAATTCTGATTTCTTCCATCTTCAACGGCTTCTGACTTCCTGAGTTCACCCTGTTTCTCTCGGGACAAAAACTACATTTAAAACACATTATGAACACATATACGTCTAATATTATTTTTTGACAAGTGCATAAGATGTATCAGCACGAAAGAATCAAATGAATCAAAGATTTAATCATACAATACCACATCCCTCAAATTCGAAAAAATTGAAAATTTTCTTGGAAAACATTTTCTGGTTTGTCATTTCTGAGTCATCATAATCATCGAGTTCCGCCTTCAACGTTTCACAATTTTTCTCGATTCTACGGTATATTCCTGTTCTCAATCATAGATTATATACATATATCAATATTCCCGTTTGTTGACATAGTTCTCTATAATTTAAGTTTTTATTGGTGACGCTCCGTGTCAGTCGGTACCTGGTTCCTTCTTTCTCCGCTCTTGTCTATATTTCCAGACGTCAGTCACTGTTTTCTCCCGGGACTAAAATCTCTTCGAAATATTAAATAACAATGAAAATAGCAAGAGGCGGGAGCAGTCGCTAACGAGTTGATTAGTCAGAATATTTTCCCATGACTTCATTGTCTCTTTCTTTCTATTTGACGTTTTTCAAATAAAATCCGCGGAGTTTCCAATTATCTCGTTAAACATCATTATTTTCTATGATCTTTCCTCTCATGTTTTCAATTTGGATGTTTGAAATTCAAGTCAGAAATTACTCCAATTTTCTGTGAGGCGTTCCCATCTTCAACCCGAATAGATCATATCTTCCAACTAATTTTTTTGCGTTGAGTTTGATTGCCATTCTCCATCGCAGCCTCCTCCCATTTTTCACTGCCCTTTCTAGGTTGCGCTGGATAGCCACTCTCACTATATATATGTGCTTTCCTTATCAATAAATCACCCGAAAAGTGATTTCACTTTATCTACCGAACTAGTAGTAATACGAGGTTTTTCCCCTGAACGTTATTATTTATCACTCCCCATATCTGGACTGAAACATTCATTTTTAGTTTCAGAATGCCTTTCTTCAAGAAGATCGTTCGCTTCTTCCGCCGTACCACTTTGACTAGCACCCTCGCACCGGAGGACTATATTATGTTTGACGGAATCCCAGTTCTCACCGACGATGCCATGGAGGCTCGTTTGAACTCCAGAATCTGTCTCAATCTGGAGGACCGGGATGTTTGTTGATTTCAAAATATTACAAAAATGAATTGAAACATTTCAGACCGTCCTCAGCTGCTTCGCTGCCTCCGATTGCAAACTTCATGGAGAGACAAAACATTTTGAGACTGCGGTAAGAGCTGTGAATGATGGTATTAAATTCTAATTATCACTTTTACAGATGAACCAGACTCACACAATGCTTACCCCGGAGATGATCAAGGAATTGACATACTGGATGGATGAGTACTCGAAGGCCAAAACCATTCGTGTCCGGGCAAACAGGGAGCCAATCAATTATGAGGCGGTCCTCAATGGAGCCGTTGTTGTCAAGAGATACGCTCTCCACCTCACCACCCAGTGCACTGAGTTGATGCCAAAGCCATAAGGAGAGACAATTATACAAACGAAGAACAGTACTACCTCTCTTTATCGTTCTCATATAAACACAAGAATGCTTATATTGAATGTCTGATCTATAATTTAATCCTTTTCGTTCTGTAATAAACTTATTTTGGATCTGTTCTTCTGTCTTTTTTTTCAGGAGCTCAAGGGAAATTAACCACCATCGGTTCTCTGTCTCAACGTTTCCGTGTTGTAATACTTTATTACATCATTACAAAAACGACATCGTATAGACATCGTATAGAAACCAAAATTCGACGATTGTCTAAATTAGATTTATAGGTTTGAAAAGAGAATTCTGGCTTTCACGTCATTTGAACGGGGAACGAAAAACTTGGGACTGCTGAAAGTAATTGCAGGTTAACATGATTTTTGAACTCTTGTTTTTTCATGTTGCTTACTCTTACTGGTTTCAAAACGTTGAGTACGTGCTTTTTAGACATTAATGACGGATGACGGATGGCAGTTTCATTGACCTCATTTTTTGAACCGCCGTTGCAGGTCTACATCGCAACATTTAACGAAAAAGTCACCGTAAAGACGAATACTGTTCTAAATTCCAAGATAACAAATGCCGTTACGCCTTAATCGGCTTCCGATCTGTGCCATATCACATTAAAATGAAATACCATCCAAGGTTATTACTCTCGTATGTAAACGGCTTTGAGAAAAGTAGAATGTCTGAACCGGCCGATTAGAACGGAGTACTTTTCGATGACGTGTGAAGACCAAATAATGAGAATGAATGTATTTAGTAAAACCGAACTAAATGTAAGAAGCCATATCTCTGAAAGCTCTTTGACTGAAATGAAACCCTAAAAGAGTAACAGTGTTTTGAAAAACCTGAAAATGTTATTGTCTGCTGAAATTATTGAAAATTTTCTTCTGAGCAATTTCCGAATTTAGAATTTTATAGTAATCTTTTTGAGATCTCAATTTGTTCATTTTCTTCGTGGTGAGAACATTCTCATCCAAAAGTAATTAGTGCGTGTGAGGACATACACGCTTGTGTGTAAATGCGGTGTAGAAAACGGAGAGTCGTGCGTTCTTTGAAATTTTGGGCAAACGACATCTGAAAAAAATTGGGATGAATTCTAGATATCGTGATAGCGATCTTTGCTGTTTCAGTTAATTTGCAGGTAGGTCGACCTTCAAACGGAATACTGTTCTAAATTTGCGATTATCTATTTGTCTCGAGAAAATTCCGTTTGTGACTGGTTCTGACATTTTGCAGTTATCGTCAAGGCTATCTTCTTTGGCGTCGAAACCGTATCAAAAGGTTTGACATGAAAGTGTTTACTCGCGAAATTGGTATGAAACACAATCTCATCAATTACCTGAAGACATTACCTGAAGACGAGAAAAGTCGAATGAATGAAAAGAAATGTAGAAACGAATGTTTCAAGAAATTATTCGAATACATGTTCAATGGAACTGGAATTTGTTGAATAACCGAAATAACAGAAAATGAATTCAAATGTGGAATTGGAAAACACTTTCAGATCAACTTCTCTACTAAACAATGTAGTTTTTCCGAATAGGCTGAATGCTTTCAGGATTTAAAAAAAATGGAAACTCCGAATTTTCCAAAACTATTCGTTTCTGTGTCCCTACAGAAAAATTAAGTCAGACGCATTAACGATTCCTTGAGCTCGTCCGTTGAAAAGACCAAAAGACTGCTTTTGTCTTTCTACTGCCCTGGCTCGTTGCCGTTTGGTCTTTTTTCTCTCACTCTTTTCATTGAATATTCACGTGAACCTTAGACGGGGCGCCATCTTGTTTCACACTTTTGGCGCCGTGAGAGCAATAAGCCGTAGTAATAAAGTCATGCTTCCAATTACCCGCATACATATCTCCGCACGCACATTCTCCCCTCTGTAGACCAACATACGGAGCCATATTTCTCCGTGCCCAAACCACCCGGTATTATTCTTTTTCCCTTTTTGATACTTGCTCATTGGGCGGGCTCTTAGACTCGAGAACAGCCAGACAAAAGAAAAAAGAACTACATTCCTTCTTGGCACATTCACTTCTTTCTCATCTCCAATTTCAATTTCATTACCTTCTTAAGTCTCATCTTGTCTCAAAGGCACACTGAGATGTGTTCGTGTTTTTTTCTCATTTCACCTCGTTTGAGTTCTTTTTCAGAGTGTCAAATCAACCAAACACTCTTTCAGATTCAATTCATTTCATTTCATTCAATCAACCAGTACTTTGCTTACTTCTCCTTCCCTTCAACTAAATTCAAATTCCCTTTTTATTTGACTCCCCGCCATTCCAGCTTTATTGTTCTGGATACATTTTGGAAGACGACGAAGCTTTCTGAGAAATTGAATTCAAATTTCCAAATGAATTCTTGAGAAAATCCGGGTAATCTGAATGCAGGATTGGTAGAGTGGTTTTGTGGTTTGACTACAAAATGGAAAAAATTTTTGTAGTTTTAAATCTTAAATCAGATGGTAGAGTCACGAGCTCCATTTGATATCGAAGTGAGGATCTTGTCTTCTCGAATATTGATTACGTCTTGCCTGTTTTAAGTTCTTATCTGTAAAAGAGTTGAGATGGTGTTCTTGGTAAATGAAAAACACTACAGCGGGTTATCAAATTAAACTTATCGGAAAACTCATGGCATCATCAATTCTAAAGAATAAAATCTGAACGGGAATAATTTTTCAATTCAGTGTTCACTTCTCTCAATAATTTTTTGTTGCTCTCAGTGTCACTCTGGGCGATGGGATTTAATGGGTCGCAACCAAAAAATATTGCAGATAGAAAAGCCATTAGCCAAGATTTCCCTTCATCGGATGACGCGTCTCATTATGTTTTCGTATAACCCTTGTGTATAACTTGAAGCAATTTCTTCTCTTTTTCTTCTTGCCCTCACATCTCATCTCAAAATTATTTCATTTCTTCTTTATTTTCAATCTCAGTATTTACTCGGCAGTTTTTTCTCCAATCTTGAGTGTCTTTCGTGGATAATAATTACCATTTCATAACTTAAATTTTCAGATGCTCACTGGTCACCAAGTTGAAATGAACGTCGACGCTCTCCAATCTCGAGTCAACCCGACTCTTGATGAAATGAACAACGCGTTTGAGGAGTTTGGTCGTGTCGTGGTGAGTGAATAAAAGAAAAACAACCATTTAATCTTTATAAGTGATTCAATACTTTCCGTACAAAAAGTCATTGCAGAACGCTCGTCCTTCCTTTACGACGGCTGCACTTGTCGAAGGCATCAGACATGAACTAATTCGTTTAATCAACGTAATTACTATGCAAATGAACACTGGAAATGTCAACGGTCTCATGGTAAGCAGAGAAAAACGGTCTGAAAACGTACTCATTCCATTACACAACATGAAGTACCCAACTGTTTTTAGAATCATCTCCATGGCGCACAAATCCTCACCAGAAACATCGTCGCCGTCACCAGAAGAGTTCGCCAGGAGCATGGAATTCGCGGATTTTATGTCAAGATGTAATTCTTCGTCTCTTATTCTATCAATTCTACTCAAATGCTTAAATTGCATTCTGTTTTTATCCCATAATTGTCAGATCTCGTTGAATAAACTATGTAACGAACACTTAAATAATTGTCCGATATGCTTGGAAATTACAAAATAAAAGCATTTGAAAAATCATTTTTCTGCATATAAGTGACGTATTTTGAATTCGAGAGTATTCGGAGCACAGAGTGTTTATTAACATTCTAAAATCATAAGTAAAAATAGTTATATTTTTCCCAAAAATATGAGATGTAGTGAAACTGAAATACGAGTAATAGTTGTGAAAAACTGGACATCTAGGGGTATACTCGCGGATCAAATATTACAAGTACTAATTGGATTGACAAGAATGAGCCGTATTTCTAAGAACATTTGGATGAAACATGATTTGATATTTGCTCTGTTTTCAAACTCAACAGCAAAAAACAAAAGGAAGTTGATGAGAGTGGGGTTCGAACCCACGCCCCCGGAGGGACTGGTGCCTAAAACCAGCGCCTTAGACCACTCGGCCATCTCACCGCATTTAACAGACGTAGACGAGGCCGTTCACTACAGAGTGGGCAGAGGGAAGAACAGCTGTGAATAAATAGACTCGAGGTCTCACACTCCGCAGAGTGGAGGAGAAGAGGGAGAAGAGGAAAGAAAAGAGTTTTGTCCTTTCTGTTGTTTTTTTCTGTAGGGTTTCTTCACGTTAAGTCAATAAAACTGGGAACCAAAAACGTAAATTCAGTAGATATAAAACAAACTGATGATACGGGCGAGAGCAGTATCAGAGTTTGAGAAAACTCGCATCAAGTCGTAAAAAGTATGCACAAACATGTTTGAAAACATTTTATGGGCAAGTTTTTAAGTATTGCTTGTAACCGTTAGATGTTTTGTAAGGAGTTATTACTGAAAAAATAGACTGAAAAGTTGAAGAAAACTCTGAAAATGAAAAGATTAATTGATGCTAAAAGCATGTGATTTCCAAGTTATGATAGGAAGGAGAGGATGAACCTCATTCAGAAAAGATGGCGAAGGAATAAAATAAACTAAAATCAAAACTATAAAACTGCTAGTGATAATACAAGAAAAATATAAAAAAAAGATAAAAAAGGAGTTGATGAGAGTGGGGTTCGAACCCACGCCCCCGGAGGGACTGGTGCCTAAAACCAGCGCCTTAGACCACTCGGCCATCTCACCGTACATACACAACCGTGTATAGGCAAACAAGTGGCAATGAGAGAGTCGAACACATTCTCCTCAATAGAATCCATGGATGAAGGAGAATGTTTTTCGTATGGAGTGATTCAAAAAAACACTGGAAAACAGAAAAAGACAAGTGGCCTACTGCTGAACTCAAAGTAAATCTTCTTGTTAGAATTACATAGCATTGGTTAAAATCAAATGCTGGAAATTAGATTTGAAATTGAAACCTCACATTTTCTGAACAATTTGATTGCACATTTTGTTTTGGAACCTAGCAGCAAAGTTTTGAACAGTTTTTAGAATTTTTAGAATAGTTTCTTCATGTAAACTTTCTAACTAGGGAATGTTCCGGACCTATCTCGAGTTTTTGAACTGGCTCAAGTTCTATCGAGTGCTTCTATGATACTGAATTTTTAATTTTTTGCAGAACACGTCACTGAATCAAGCTACCGTAAAACCTGTATGCAGAATGTCCCATTAGAAAAGTGTCCCGCTAATAAAAGAAGCCGTGCAATAGAAGTGCAGCAGAACTCACTAAAAACCGATCATGATCTCCGTATTTTTAACAGTAATTTCCCGCATTTCTGGATTAAATTTTTAAAATCGTTGTTAGAAAAACCAGATACACGTGATTCACTAATTCGTTGATAATTATTTTCAAGAAAACAAAATTTCTATGAAAATCTTTTGAAAATGGAAAGCGCCTATATTGGAAGAGCCCTTGCATTAGAATGACGTCAGGATAGGATACTTGAACAACAAAGGGTTAAGCCATTCAGAAACAGGTTATACGGTATATGCATTTTTTGTGATTTCCGATGCAAAATAGCTTTTTTAAACTCAATATCATTATTTGACCTAGTTTTTAAAAAAGTACTCAATAGACAGTTCAAAAACTAAAGATACGTCTAAAACAATCTGTTGTAAGTTGAATAAATATTTTCAAAACACGGGTATACGTAGGTTAAGATACTACTCGACTTAATGAACTCAAGGTATTTTAAAAAAGTACTGTGTGAAGCAGGCCATGAGATCTGTTTTGACTCAAACTCTGTTCCGACTCGTAATAATGTTATAATGTTAAAATTATCACTGATACTGTATTTTTGCTTGTTTGCAACCAGAGTTCTTATACTGAAAAAAACACAGAAACGAGGCATAAAAGTTGCCCAGAAATAAGAATTCAGAGATGTACGACTATAGTCAAGCAACCCGCTGACAAATGGCCACCCTTCCTACCGTACAGTGGAAATGAGAGAGTATCGTTCAAAGAGACGCAGAATGAATGATTGCATTTTCATTCCCAAAAACAAAATGATCATTTTTTGAACTTTTAAATGTAAAATACTTCTCTTGACGTACAATAAAAAAGAAATTCAAAGAAGTTCAATTTCTGACCGAATCTTTTGAAGAAAATGAAAACTATGAAACTCGAAAACTCTATGTAAAATGACTTACATGTAGAATGTTAGTGATAAAACATATCGAAAATGTTGACCCAGCAACCTAATACCGTCATGTTTTTTGCAGCTTGTCTTTATCGAACCAATAACTCCTCGCGCGATTTCGTGTGGTTAAAAAATGAATGCGCTTTTGTTTAGAATCTTTGAATACAACTCAAAAATAATGAAAAAGTCATTGCAACTATTGAAATGAAAAATAATCTATTAATTCAATTTTTTAGACAAGCCCACTACTAAAAAAAGGAGCCAACTAAAACATTTTAAACTAGTTGCTATTACTTTTTCCACTATTATTCTGTATTACAACAAAAAAAAATGATTATAGAAATTCAAAAAATAATATTCTATCTCAGAAGAGAATTTTTTGTATTTTCTTAGACGACACAACATAACAAACGTTGTTCACAGCGGAAGTAGGAAATGAGAGCATCTATCCTTTTGAGATATATCCATATCGCCATTTTCCAGCCACAGACCTCTCAGTTTTCTTAATTTAAATACCTGAATAAAATGGTGATCGGGGTTGAATTAAATTTATGTTATCTGATTAATTAAGTACATATTTAACATCTTCTGAGAAAAATACAATTGCTAACTTCTTGTCTTCCATTTGTGAATAGTGTTTTAATAATTTCACAACAAAATTGAAATAATGATAAAGTAACTACCTTTCACAAGGGTCAGAAATGTAGAGCGGACCATTACTGAAGAACATGCAGACCCTGATCACTCTTCTATGAGGCCCCCTGTTCATCATTCGTAGATGATGAGAGAGAGATATGTGAAGAGACATCCGTTGGTTGGAGATTTTGCACAGAAGCAATCTCTATCTGGATAATTTCTTTAGGTAATTTTGAGCAAGAGCTAAGAAAACAAAGTTGAAAGTTGAAAAATTTTCAATTCGATTAACTAGGTGGTCCAAAAAGTATATGTTGTCTTGTAGTAAAATTTTGTAAAAAAGTTAATGAAACGTGAGCTCCGAACAATCATCATATTTGATGGTAAATGGGTAGATTAATGTTTTTGTCATAACTTCCTGTTTCTTTTTTGTTGAATAAGAGTATAACTCTGTCTCAGTTGATGTATTCTTCTACACTACGAGAAAGGCAAATCTGCAGGGAAGTCTAATGAGATACCTGCGTCAATGAACAAGATTATATCTCTCGCATCGGTTGGATAATGTACGCATTTACCTTGCCCAAAAGAGAGAATAAGCTTTTATATGGGAATAAAAATAGACGTGATGCATATGCTAGAGAAAGAAACAAAGAGTAAATAAATATAGCCATCTTTGTTCTCCATGAAACAGATGTGACAGAATGTGTCACAGTCTGTATAAATTTGAGAACATGAATTAATAACAAAACCAAGAAAGTTTTATATATTAACGACAGGTGATTTTTTCCAGACAGACCATCTGAACGGTGTCAGAAAGTGAATGTTTACTGGTTGTAATAACATTGGAGATAATAATAACTTTGATCTATTTTCTAGTGACAGAAAAGACAAATTTAATAGATTTCTTACAATTAGTATTGATCTGTTTCTACTTGGAAACATAGCAGTTGTTTGCACCTTGAAAATGAGACAGATCAATTTGATATAGAGGAGACTGTCAAGGTCGTGTGTTCTTACATCGATAAAAACTACCTTTGTGTGGCATATAAGTTCATTTCTTCTTTATTTTCATTTCGATTGTTTTTTCTTTTACCGGTCGATATAATTCTGCACTGCTTAGATTCTCCACAAAATTGGAAAAAAACACATTGTGTAATCTCGCGTTCTCGAAAACAAATTCTACCGTAATACAATTTTCATCGCTCTCTGAAAACATACAAAATTTGTAATGGATGGGTTGGGCCTTCTTGTCGTACTCCCATTGTAGGATAATACATTTTCAAAGAAAAATATCTTCACATTTTTATAGTGAAGATATACGAATAAAATGAAGTGTTCTGGGAGTTTTCACTGATAAACGAGTGTTATCTCTATCGGCCACCAGATAAGCTTCATTTCCTTGAAAAAATGTTATTATCGATGTTTCCTGCTTGAGGGTTCTCTATGTGAAATGTCTACGTAATCTGACCATTTCTAGAAAGATAAATGACTTGAAAAACAGCGCGATTCTTCTGATTCTGATAATACCGTAAAAAGTCTTTATGATGTAATTATCGTAGTTTGCCATAAAAATCAGGATATGTTTTGTTTTTAGGGTAAATGTTCAATTAATTCGTCATAATGACTATTGAAATCAATTAAGTTCAGGAGTTCGTTAGGTACCAAAGTCATCATTAATTCAGAAACATCACTTCTAACAATCTTGCCAATTTTCTGATAGAACAAATTAAAAAATCTATTCAATCTACAGCCCACGTAATAACCATCTAAACTTGACATTTCCCTCCACACTAGTATACACGTCTCTAGCTCATGTTATAGGGAACGCTATAAAACCACCACAAGACATGTCGTATTTTTCTTGAGCCACCCACAATCATTTCCTCCCGTTTTTGTTTTGCGTGAGCATTAAATTTTAGCAACGAGCAAACATGCCGGTGGGTAACCAGTTAAGACAAGAGGTTCAACAAATCGAATCTCTTCAGGATATGTCTCGACGAGAAATAATATTACTTGTTACTGTAAGTTGTTCAATTGATGATTAACGTTTTGAAAAGTAACACATCCTGTTCAGAGTAAAGAACGGCGTCTTGTTGCACTTCTTCAGCAAACTCCGGCAACAGACATCATTATTTCTCGTCGTAGAAGGGTATTCACTTAATTAAAATATAAAAATTATTTTTACTTTTCCGTTTTTAGGGAGCACGTTATCCTGATATTGTCGCACACACTCAAAGTGAAGCTCTGCGAAGAATAAGTTTACGTTTGAGACGAATCGCAAATCTTCGGGCGATTAAAGAACTGGAGGAACTTTCTATCAGACAAATAACGGTGAGTAAAACTACTTCTAGATTGATTATTGAATACCGTCATGATTTTCAGAGATACCACAATAAAATGTG
This sequence comes from Caenorhabditis latens, assembly GCA_002259235.3. Classification (NCBI taxonomy): domain Eukaryota; kingdom Metazoa; phylum Nematoda; class Chromadorea; order Rhabditida; family Rhabditidae; genus Caenorhabditis; species Caenorhabditis latens. Next base: position 11,158,765 of record CM056097.1, on the reverse strand, counting down.
TTCGATAATTCATCTATACGAATTGTACAGGGACTTTGAGCATTGGATGGCTTTTACTTTGCCACGAGACCCGGAATATCAACTGCTCAACATGCATCTTTCCGAACGAGCCACAGGATGATATCTACATTTGTCAAGTAATAAAACTATCTCTTATTTTGAATCAACGATAATACTCGCAACTTGTACGAAATGAAAATAAAATAGAAGGTACCAAGATTCTTGACGTGGTAACGCAATCTGATCTTTTTCCGTCGACACATCCTCTTCATTTACAGGATTTACAGTATCTTTGTATTGAAACACACGGGCACCCTTTTTCGATCCTTCAGAACTGAACAGATGGTAACGTAGGAACAAAGTGAAACGGTCTTCTCATGTGACGCAATATGTTCCCATGGCGGCAGCGTTTGAGTTAGTAGACAAAAAAGGGTTTTGAAAATTATTTCGGTTTTTCTCAAAAAGGAGATTACTAGTTGACTTTAATTCGAATGGTGTGAAATTTAATTGCTGTTTCACTTTTATTACTTTTCAGTAGCAAAATTCTAAATCGTATGTATCCTTTTTTTATCGCATCAAACAAAAAAAAACCGTGAGAGCAATGGGAAAAATTAGCGGTATTATATAATTTATGCTCATTCGAAGTTCACATCTTCAATTCTGTGTGTTTTTTTTTTGCTGAATTCAGTTTGTTTTATTTTCAAAGACTCTTGTGATAGCGAACGAAAAAAACACGATATTGTATTGATGACTGCAACAACTAAGTAGAAACGAGCACAGGACAAGAATGGTGGCAAGTGATTAGAGAAGACAGATCATTCATGAGTCGACAACCATTTTTATGACACTGGGAAGGGCACTGGCCCCTCCATTCCATTACTTGCGAACACCCGCAGACCGGTCACTCTTTGAGTAAACAACTCGAGAAGAGAGGAAAAACGAGAAATCGATATTTTTGATATAGAGTTTTATTAACAGGTTACAAATTGCGAACTGCGAAAAGCAGGAAAGAAATGATGGGCAAGTACACAACTATTCACAAGGATACAATTGTAGACAAAAGACAAGATGGATTTCAACTGGCAAAGTACACGGTGGAAATGGAATTGATATACAATTGGAGCTATAACGATAAATTCCATCTACTACCCAACAGCCATGACTCTGCGATGGCGAGCACGAGCACCTTCTTCGGCCACGACTTCGTTTCTCTGCTGAGCAGCTTCATTGATGAGGCGCTTCTGGCGATGGGGGAACGTCTTGACGGTAGTTTTGATCTCCTCAGTTACAATTTCGAGATAAGCGGTGAGCTTCTGGAATGAAAAAGATATTGGACTGGTAAGAAGAGGACAAGATCTACCTTAACACCACAGACGTTTGTTTCGTTAACGTCGTTTTCAAATTGCTCAGCACCGCGGAGGTATGCGTTGGCTTTTCCCAAAACTTCTCTGAAGTTGTTGATTTCGATACCGTAGCCTCTGACCTGAAATTACACAATCTTGCACAAACTGCTATTAAGATCATTGGTATGAAGCTTTTGACAGGTTAGATTCTGTTTACTTACCGTTTCAGCCAAAGAGCGCATGCTATCCTGAATGTCAGTCTTGGCTTTGTCCATGTTGCAAGCGGCGTAATGAACTTCGTTTATCATGTACTTGTGTAGAGCGATCGGAACTTGAGCGATCGATCTCATCCTCAAGAAAAAAAATAGAAAAAGAGAAATGCACGATGAGAAATGAGGAGAAATGAGGAGAAGTGAAACAATAGATGCATACAGTTAGAGAGGAAAAATGGGAGGAGCGATGCTCTCTGCCTCTCCGTCAATTGTGTGATGCCTCTGCTTTTCCTCCCGTTCGACTCGGAGTGACGAAAAGGAGAGAAGGAGGAAGAGAGAAAAAAAGATAAAAAACCGTTCAATGGATTGAAGAGCACTTGTATGATAGAAAAGAACTTCTGATAATTTGGGAACAGATCTGGAAAAAAACTCTCAATCGTCCATTTGAATATAGAAGTCTTTTTTTAGAAAAAATAGTGCACACAGATATGAGCACTTCATTTCATAAAACGCATAAAATCTCAGCAGAAAATATGGGGAGCAGCTGATCCCTTGGAAAGCCAAATAAGGATGCAACCCCCAAAAAAGGGTGTTCTTTATTCGCACCCATTCAGAAAAGGAATAAGACGCCTTACTGCCGGAAATTGGGTTTTTCACAAAAAAACTACTGCTACTCATTAAGACTATTTGAAATACTCAGTGCACGTTTTACAGAACCTCTGAATGAAGTGTGAACGACAAATCAAAACTGCTTTGAGTAAAGAAATTCACTAAACTCTCATCATCTAAAACATATCAATTCTCACAAATGTTTTCGGTTTCTGAGAAGCGAAACAAAACGTTTTTGCAAGACCCCGGTCCGTGGTATTCAATCAAAAGTGATGACTAATCGCAATATTCTATCTGAAACGATTTCCCGCCGGTTTTGATTGTTCCGGTCTGCTCAAAGTTCATAACCTGACGCACCTAGCCACCCAATAGTTAATTGCTTTTTTTCCAATTCAGATCATCAAATGAAATGTATAGAAGAAGGAACCCTCGTTTGTTGTGAGAGCTCATCTACTTGGTTGTGAAAGAAATGCATTCCTAGTCCCCAGACAACCCTTTTTTTCTAGCCCCAAATGGAAAATCTGAAAGCTGTGGAGTTATCATCATAACAATTAGACAAGGTAAAAAATCTACCTTGAAATCAAAACGAGCGCTTCGAAAATACAAGTGTTCGTTGGTAAGAGAAAATGAAAAAAGAGAAAGAGAGAGTTTCTAAGGAAAAGGGTTGGCAGACGTTATGAGTGAAATGGACAATGAGAGTGATGCCTTCTCCCACACGACGTCTACCCCCACTGTTTTCGCCCAATTTCTCTCTCATTTTTTCTCTGTTTGTTTAACAGTCAGTTTTTCGGAACATTGTTTTTGGCTGGGAAATTTGAATACGTTCGAAGGGGGAGAGGACTTTTGATCTTTGATCAGATTGATAAAACCGACGAGAGATGCGGGACGAGAAACAGAAAAATAGTGATATGACCAACAAGGAAGCTGATGGGAACGGTTTGCTGGAACTGAGTGATTTATCTGAAAGAAAAGAGAACTGATGGGAATCTAGAATTGACGGAAAGTATGTGAACTATTTGTATGAAAGTGCACGGTTCGAAAATTTTGAGATGTTCAAGAAAAATGGTGTCGAAAACATGTCAATCTCATCAATAAACTACCGGAATTAAAATATTGAGTTTATTTATTTGACGTCAGGAAGCACCTGCCTTTCTCAGGTGATAGTGTCTCGATTTTCTGCTCACTGAACTAGAGCGGCTGTAAGGTCTAGACATTTCTATGTTTTGACCACCCAAGAAGACTACGAATGGGTGGTGTGATAGGGATCGCCAGATAGCATTCGTAACTGACAAACCAAAAACAAATACATTGCTCTCAGAAAAACTAACGGAATGTTTTTGCCCTTTCTCACTCAATCTTCCTTTCGCACGTTTGAGAAGGCGTTTTTAGACGGAATAATTCAAAAATATGGAAAGAAAGACAACTTTCAAATTAGGCACTATTTTTTTTTGACTACAAAAAGAAAGAGGATAGTGTTCTGATACACGAAACAATGTATTTATGTAACGGAAAAGGGGGAAGATGTAGAAAAAGTAATACAACTAATGTGTTCAATATCCAACTCAACAGAAGTAAATTTGATGGAATCTTTTCATATGCGTAACATTTTTTTTCAAATTTCTAAACGTCATCAAAAAAGTGAATTCTTCTGAATTATGAATTGAATCGGAATTAAGGTGTGTATATAAAAGTGTGGACCTCCCATAAAGAAAATGAATGCTTAGCAATGAAAACAGAGGCTGGTCAGAAGTAAAAGAGCCAAAAAGGCATATTGGGTCTCTAGGACTGGATTACTGGAAATGAGTGTGAAACATGCAATATGGCAGGAGTATTGGGCTCTTTGGAATTTTTGTGTGCAGAAAATCAAATCAGAAAAAATACAAACGAGCTGAGACAGCTTGCGCAAAAGTCCATTTATATTGGTTCGAGATTGAAATTTTTGTTGTTAAAAATGTATCAGATACACGTAAAAGTTCATGTGTACTGTTAAAGACCTAGAATTGTATGAAATAGTCAAGGATTCAAGATTCTGTTTTCCCAAATTTCACTCATTCACGAAATATTTCGAGTTCACTCTGAAGCAAGTTCTGAAAATGCAATACATCAATTGAAATTGTAGGAAAAAAGTGACTTTAGAATAGTATTTGCTGCAAAGTACAGAAAACATGCAATAGAAATATGACCTTCTATTTTTTAGCCCGAGACTAAATGAGTATTACATTAAAGTTCGAAAATTCTCCACCTCACGGCATTTGGTAACATTTATAGCTATTTTTTCAGTTTTGCCTAGCGTATGGGCTGCTAAGCTAATTGATTTTATGCTTCAAGTTCAATGAACAACTGTTTTGCATGGAAGAAGCCTGGAACACATAGTCATGCGCTGACAAACATAGCCTTGCCATTGTTATTATAGAAGTAAAATATAGTTCCTGAACTAAAAATATTTATTGATTTCCCAAGAAAAAACAAAATTGCAGAGTGTATAGTGGAAGAAGATGTGCACAACATGAAGAAGATGAAAGGAGATCATGCATAAGTTGGTCAACCACAGAGTGATATGCTTTTAAATCAGATTGGAATGACTGCTGATCAGAGCTCTGACGTTATTTTCTTCATGCTTCGAAAAGATTATCCGTATTCGGGACTCCGCTTAGGAAGAACGAGACGTTTTCTGTAAAGTTGGAAATAGAAAAAGCATCGGAGTGACGTCACTTACCACTTGGATCTCTGATTTTAAAAATGATGTGTTTTGCTTTCAGTTCTTGACTGATTTTGATCAATGTGTTTGCACCAGAGAGGTCAATATTGGAGACTCCACGCATGTCGAAAATTAGAATTCTCTGAAAGAAAAAAAAATGACAGGAAAGTTTTGAAGGATATCACAAACCTCTTTTAACTTTTCTAACAACATTGGAATATCTTCCGGCTGCTCCTGGAAATCTTTTTCTCCAGTCAAATCAGCTACTATTTTATGAACTTTCTTTTCAAATCGCTCGCAATTGAAATAGAACAGTGAGGATGCAAAAAAGAGCACACTTGTTTCTCTGCAAAAATTCAATTGAACTCTCCACATGACACATTTTTGTATACCCAGACTCGCACTCGTCATTCTCCAGGAGTGTAGGACTTGATCTGCAAAAAAAGATCATAAATTTGGATCACAAACATAATTTCATTGAACTACTCAGAAGACCATGATCAACGCTGAGCAAACGCATGGACGAGAGGCTAGTCGACCGGCGTGCGCAACCAGACACAAGTGGAGAACCTGTAGAGGGGTGCACAACACACGCGAGAAACATTCGAGTATCTTGTTCCGGATTTACGAGCAAATGCCAACACACATCGGGGGCTATTGTATTGTGCCATTGGACGGCAGTGATTGAAAACGCGATCTGTCTCGTTTCCATGTAAGACAGTGTTCGTTTTTTGAGTTTTGTTCTATGCTCTTTTTAAGAGAAAGTTTCTTTGATTATTGCATTTTGTGATGTTCATCAAATGAAGATAATTTGTAAGAAACAGTGGTTTGATGTGCAATTTTGTCCAGTAACACAGTTAACTCAGCCACATGACATCCTCTCAGGTAGCAGATAAATTCAGAACTTTGATTGAAATGATATAAAAAACTTTATTTATTTGTTTTTCTTTTTGATTAAGTCCTGACTAGTCTTTTCCAAATTTACTTTTTTTTCTATTTTGAAAAGGAATACCCCGCTTTTGAAATAGTGACAACTGCAGGGCCACCCTGTTTCAAACAGATTATTTGTGTTTACCTTTGTGTTTTTGTGTGTCAATGAAATGACCACCCAGTGCACTCTGGCCTTTTGATTTCTCAAATTGCAACAATAGAATTTGAAAGTACAACAAATGCTTTTTTGTTTTCCTCCGAACTACTTTCCAACACTTTTTCTTTCATAGGAAATGAGTCAATATCTAGACAGTTTTTTCACACTTTTCCCGTCTCCATTTCACGGTCAATTTTAATCTGAGATCCTATTCAAAAAACATGTTTGGAGCATCAGTGCTTCCAATTCGCAAAACCGTCCGGCAAAAGTGTTCATCAAATTTGTGATGGTGAGAAAATCAGGAAGGTCAATAGAACTCAGTGGCTGACTATTTGCATTAAAATCGCCAGAGAAAGAAGATTCTGAACTCAAAACGAGAAAAACGATCGGTCTGCCGGTGCTGGTTGATTCATTCTCTGTTTTTCGTTTCATCACGCTGTGATTAATACTAACAGCTGTACTCTTTCAAAAAGATACATGTCTTGTGTTGTAAAAGAATTGACATCTAGACTATAGCTTCTCCAGTATCACTAGTTTTTCAGGATGAGAACCTTGGCTTTGCTATTTGTACTTTTCTTGTCGCCCATTTATTGTTCTGCTGGATATTATAATGGTGCAAAATGGCATTGTGGGATCGATCGGTTGACAGAGACAATATCAGAGTGGCTGGCTAAACCATTTGATTATCACGGTGAGTATTTGTCATTCAATATTTATGAAGGAATTCGCATCTTAGGGTGATAATTACTAAAATTGTATTTAACTTTTGATTTAAGTGATCTCGAATTGTTCAAGTTAACTTGAAAACAAGATTTTCAGGAGTGAACCAGTGCTGTCATGCTCACGATGAACATTACTATCTTCACACACTCTCTAGGGAAGATGCGGATAGAGTGTTTTGTGATTGTCTGAATCAGAACACTAATTGGTAAGTCTATTTTTTGAAAAAACTTTTGCTGATCAATTTCTCAAAAAACTTCGAATTCTCAAAATTCAGGTTTGTTCGCAACCTAGTCGAGCCAATTTTCTGCAAATCCGTTCAAACCTATGCAATTTGGCAAAAATTCACAAATCAAGATCCTTGGTCGGCTCCGTATACAACAGAAGCTCCTACTACGACTACTCAGTCTACACTAAACTACTACTTGGAACTTCTTCGTCAACGTGAAAGAGAATATGAATTAAGGCAACAGGAAGAAGCGAGAAGACGAGAAGAAATGGAGAGAGAGAATGAGAAGTTCCGGCAGGAATGGAATCTTTTCCAACAACTCAGAAAGCAAAAAGCAAAATTCGAATGGAACTACTAACATGTATCAATATTTATATTTTTTCTCGGTTGCCATCTCGGTCTGGTTCCATGAACTGGTAGTTTTTTTTTATAGGCCGCACTTTTTTTTTTCTTTTTATAATCCTCAATCCCTCCTCACCTCTGTATTCTCAGAATAGAAAACAATATTGCTGAGACAGTTCCAATTAATAGACCTGGGACAACATCCAAAAACACTGTAGAGAAGAATGTGATTGAGAATATTGCCTGAATTGTTCTTCTTCTCGCATTGTATTTTTAAATTTCAAACTCACCCAATCATATTTAGAAACTTTCCATAGAGTCACAAAATTTTGGAGATGTAGGAACATTCCTCGGAGTGCAACAATAACAATGCATGAGAGGAAACACTGAAAATTATTTATACTTAACCTATATAATATATTGAAACAATTACCGTTGGCAAATGCTCTAAGAGTGGTCCAATAAAAAAAAGAACCAATGTCAATACCGATGCTGCAAATATTGCTGAGATCTGAAAAAATTACCTACTTAATTCAACTCATATTGTATTGAATCCTCTTTTTTATTTATCTCACTTTCCCTTGTTTTTCTTTAATTGTATGAACATGACATTTTACATTTTGATAATTTGTACCCATTTCTTCTTTCATTTGTCTCAATAAATTCTCATGACCTATAATTATGAATAAAAAGTTAGAAACATCTGATGCCAGTAAGTCATCATTAACTTTCAGCTTGGTTGCGTCAAAGACAAAAGCGGGTGGGATCAGTTCTTTATTCAAAAATTATTTGACTTTTTGATAAAAAAGATTGTTTTGATATCATCAACACATAGATCATCGAGATGATATGTTTTGTCAAAAACCAGAGAGGAAACAAAAGTGGATAAATCCGGATTACCCTCATCTGTTTGAACTCATGCTCACTTTCTGAAAGGTTTTACTGCACTTTTCTGATCATTTAGTATTCATCCCTGTCAATGTTTTAATTTCTGAATTTTATCTGTTTTTCACAATACTAAATAAATAATCCCGAAAACTCCCAGTTCTTCTAATTGATCAAAAACCAAAACGCTAGTTTCAGTAATTAGTTAGCAAGTAAATAGGAGAAAAATAATTTATAGTTCGTAGTGCTGGCTGACACAATTTCAAGTGCAATCGCGCTCCATTAACAAGGGAAGTACACGAAGTGTCGAGTTGAACTTTTTCTATAAATTTGACCCTAGTTAATTTCGACCCTGAGGATTCCAAATCTGAAAGAAAAATCTGCAAAATGTTCCCCTGGACGGAGTTATGAGCCGTCAAACTTTTCCTATGGTTAAGCATTTCACCACGGGACCCACGGTCTGCCGAAGTGTCACACACAACGTAACCCTTCATTTTCCAACCATCGGTGGCGCAAGGGTTGTGGGCGCGTTTAGTAGTCGGGAGGCTATGGGTTCGGTCTCCATGCTTTTCAAATTTTTTGCATTTTTTCCAGCCATCACAAAAGACGTATGAATGGTTTTTTCTTCTCTTTTTCAAACACACAGCCTAGTAATCAACAAAATGAAGTGCTTCACGTGAAAAAAACAATAACTTTTTTTGAACTTATTCAAAGTTTTGCCCAGTCACATGATGGTCGACTTCGAAGTTCGACTCAAAAAAAAGTTATTGTTTTTTTCACGTAAAGCACTTCATTTTGATGATTACTAGGCTGTGTGTTTGAAAAAGAGAAGAAAAACCATTCCAACGTCATTTGTGATGGCTGGAAAAATGCAAAAAAATTTGAAAAGCATGGAGACCGAACCCATAGCCTCCCGACTACTAAACGCGCCCACAACCCTTGCGCCACCGATGGTTGGAAAATGAAGGGTTACGTTGTGTGTGACACTTCGGCAGACCGTGGGTCCCGTGGTGAAATGCTTAACCATAGGAAAAGTTTGACGGCTCATAACTCCGCCCAGGGGAACATTTTGCAGATTTTTCTTTCAGATTTGGAATCCTCAGGGTCGAAATTAACTAGGGTCAAATTTATAGAAAAAGTTCAACTCGACACTTCGTGTACTTCCCTTGTAAGAAACGTCCGCGCTTCTCTCTTTAATTTTTTTTAAATTTTTTTTATTGTGACTAAAAGGAAACCAAATAGATACAAAAGACTAGAAACGATCCCTCACGAGACAGTTTCGAGTAGAAAATAGGGATGACATGACACATAGGAAACTGGGAAAGAGAATAAATATAAAAAGGAGGGTAGACAGACAGTTGGCAAGGGGAAGAGATAACCGAAAGAAGGCAAATTAAATGGGAAAATAATGATATGTATTCAACAAAATGACCAGATGAGAAATTAATTAAAACCGGGTAATGGCAGAGTCAAGAAGATGTTCAAATTGGGAGGGGAGAGGAAACTACTAACATTGGCAACAATGGCATTCCAGATGGGAAGGATAAAAGAGAAAAAATTGTCGGAGAGGGGGGAGAGATAAATGAGGGTCATGGGTCTTCGTGGGGAACTTGACAGTCTGATAAAGGAATTGAGATTGGGAAAATGAGATGCGCCAGCTATGAATTTATACAGGAGGAGTAACTGAGATTTGAGTCTACGGTGCCTTATAGAGTAGATAGAGAGAAGCTCTAGACGATGCGAATAAGATGAGAAAGCGATATTGCATCGTTGGAGAGTTTTCCTAGAGTAAATTCGTAGAGTGGATTCAAGAAGTCTGGAGAGGGATGAGGAGGGAGCAAGACAGAAAATGACAGAAGCGTATTCAAGAATAGGAAGAACATATGTTTTGAATAGAAAAGAGTAAAATGCCGGATTATTAGAATTGAAAGATTTGAGGATTTGGGAAGAGCGAAGACGAGCTAGAGATACTGACTTTTTAATGTGGGCAGAAAACTTGAGGTCAGGTTCAAAGAGAATTCCGAGATCACGAACAGAGTGGGAATCTAGAATGGGAGAGCCAACGATGTGAAACCGGTGAGAGGGGTTGAGGGAACCCAAGCGGAGTAAACCCGTTTTGGAATGAGCCAAAGGAAGATCATTGGAAACTGCCCAGTCGGAGACCAAGTCAATACCTGCTTGGAGGCTGGAGGGAAGGTGGGAGTAAATTTTTATATCATCAGCGTAAGCAGCAACGTAGAGATGAGGGATAGATTGAAGGCTGATTAATAAATCGTTAATATACAAGAGGAATAAAAGAGGTCCGGAGACGGATCCCTGAGGGACTCCAGAGTGGATCAGAGCAGAAGAAGGATCAGTGGTACTGTTAACTTTGACGGAAAAGGAACGGGATGTGAGAAAATCAGAGAACCAAGAGATAAAGAGAGGTGGAATGTCAAATAAGGCAAGCTTTTTTAGAAGTAAATTGTGAGGAACCTGGTCGAATGCCTTCCTGAAATCAAAGAAGACAACATCCAGGGAACCGTGAGTTTTGAGAATTATCTTGTAGTTGGTAACAACTTGAACAAGGGAACTAGGACAGGAGCGCTTGGCGAGAAAACCGTGTTGGTGTGCAGAGAGTTTGTGAAGACAATCTAATTTGATTCGGTTACATATAATTCTCTCAAAAATTCTGGAAAAGGGGTCCGTGAGCGAGATGGGGCGGTAGTTTTCCGGGCAACCAGGATTACCTTTTTTGTGGACCGGAATAATTACAGCCTTCTTCCAAGAAAGCGGAACTAATGAAGAGCGGAGAGATTCACCAAAGATTATCGAGAGAGGAAGAGATATAGAAGTAGCACATCTTTTAATCAGGAGAAAATTGGCGAGGTGGGGAGAAAAGCCACAGCGAGGAGGAAGTTTTTGTAGGGAATGCTCAATAACCCAAGGAGCGAACAAATCATTGTCAAGCAAAGGGGAAGATGAAGGACGTGAGGAGGAGAGATGAGGAGCAACGTATGAAGCAGGAGGAGAAGACTTGAAGTTAGACAAAAAGGAGGATGAAAAAATAGAGGCTTTCTCGGAGTCGGAGCAGACGAGACGTCCTTGGAAGGTGAGGGAAGGAATACTGGATACGGTTTTTAATCTTCTAGAGATGAGTGAGCGGGCAACGGAAGTATGTGGAGATTTCATGAGGATTTTCTCAGTTCTGGCGTAGTTGCCACGAATGGTTTTAGAAAGATTGCGAATTCTGCAGCTGAGAGAGTGAATATCAGTAAAGGAAGCACGATGAGAGGCTAGGAGCTTGGTGAAACGGCTACGAGCACGACGGAGCTGACGAATTGACTTAGAGGGAGGACTAGGTTTTGGCAAAGGCTTGGGTGGGGTGTGCAGTAAGATTAGGTCCGAAAGGATCTGAATAAATTTGTCGAATTTGGAAGTAGGGCAGGGAAGGGAACTGAGAATAAAATCCCAGTCTAATGAAGCAATATCAGAGTTTAAAAGGGTAAAATTACATTTTTTATAGTCAAGTTTAGGGAGAGAAGGACTAGGAGGAGGAAGGAAGGAAACCAACGGATTAGGAAAAATAGAAAAATTGACGCTCATGTGATCAGAATTCAAAAGAGGCGGATGGCAAATCGGAGACGAAATAACAATATTATCAGAAGAAAAGACCAAGTCCAGGATGTTGGCTGTAGTAGACGTGGAGCGGGTAGGAAACGAAACATGTTGAGTCAGTCCTTTAGATGTTGTAAAATCAGCGAAAGGATGGCAAGATGAAGGATCCTTCCAATCAACAGAAGGAAAGTTGAAGTCGCCCAAAGCAACAACGGAGGACAAAGGAATGAGGCTGTCAAGATGGGAAATGAGAGCTGATACTTCAGATGATTTACCGTCGGGTGGACGGTAAACCAAAATAAGTGAAAAGGGAGTGAATTTATGCTGAGTATGGTAGGAAGAGGAGGAGGAGACAAGGCAAGCAGAGATTTCAGACTGATGAAGGGGGTAGTGGTGGTCAAAATTAGACGAGATAGGAGTGAGACATAAGTGTTTTTTAAAAAGGAAGGCAACACCACCACCAGAGGATTTGCGATGGAGAGACGGAATCCGGTCGCAACGAATAACCGAAATGTGATGAGACTCAAAGAGAGACGAGGGAATGGTGTCATTGAGGAAGGTTTCAGAGAGGGCTAAGATTCAGAGAGGGCTATGTTTCAGAGAGGGCTAGGTTTCAGAGAGGGCTTCTTTAGAAACCCCGGGAAATACCGAATTTGAATAATGGTCATCAACCGGTGCCCTCTGTTTACAACCGACTCTAATCTCTTCTTCTCATAAATCACTGTCACAAAGATCCAACTTGAATATTACTTTTCGAAAAATGAGTTTCCTATTGTCACGCATACCTCAACTTCCGAGAATGCTCAGTTTCGCAAGTTTTCTACCTCCAAGGAGTTTAGTTCCCCATTCCATTATTGTTTCTTTTCCCTGAAAAATGCATTCTTTCTTTTAATCTCCTTTCCTCCCCCTCATATGATCAAAGTGCATCTCAAAAGACCGTCTCCTACATGAAAAGAAAACAAATTTCAGAGTTTTCCTCTCCAGTTCCGTTTTGCTACTGAAATGCGGCAGCTCTAATGGACTTTTATTATTCCCTGACTTTTTCTCTAACTCTCCAACGATCGGCTTTTGATCATTTCAGCCATTGATTCCATTTGTTTTCGTCATATAGCCCTCTGGTCCCCACTGATTCATTATCATTCCAGGTGTCATCTCATTTGCATCACCATTGTTCTCATCTGCCATCAATCGACACAATCATCATGATCTATACCAGTTTGAAACAACACTCATTCGAGCCACGTTACAAAGAACTGGTAAGTTGACGACTTCTGTGACTGTTCATTTTAATTTGAACTCATCAGTTGGATAAGACAATTCCATTTCCAGACAATTGGCACTGGGATGTTCTCCTCATTGAAATCGCTCTTCTGCTGCTTCAACGTCCGTCGTGTATATCAGTCTGTGATGCAGGATCAAGCTGAATCCAACAACCACCGCGACGTCTTCTACCCCAGCAATGCTCCAGTCGGGCCAATCTATGTCTACGGATAAGTCACATTCTCCATTCCTTTAACTTCAAGTCTCCTAAGTTTTCAATTTTTTTTCAAACTATTTCGATCCTATTTTCCTCTGTTTTCAAAACGACCCCAACGATTTTTTTTGCACCGAACGAATTTTTTCAATAAAAAGCCCTTGTGAAATATCAGAACAAATCTCTCACCTGTGTTTTGGTTCCTGCATTATCATTGATTAAAGTTCTAGCTAAAGCTGTGGAAGCAGGCCAACAAGGAAACATGGAACAAAAGGAAGCAACTATTCCAAGAGCAAAGAATTCTTGTCTGACATCTATCACATAATTGTGCTTCTTGGCTATTACTTTCCCCATGGATACTGTGACTACCACTGAGACAATTGCTATAGCCACAGCGTCACCAATCACTTTCCAGAATAATTTCACATCTGGTACCGATGGTGATGGAAATCTAAATAAGATCATTGACCGCCTTTCATTTTTACATCAAGAAATTACCCAGTAGGAATGTGTCCAACAATCTTCACATGATAGTTCGAATTGACCGCGAAGAAACTTGAGACAGCTGTTCCCACGACAATCTGAACGAAAAATCTTTTGTTATCATTCTCATTGTCTAGACACTCACCAAGAAAAGGTCATAAGGGATAGGAATTCGAGTCTTGGCGCATAATGCTGGTGTGAGGTGATATTTCGCAATATACAAGATTAGGATGGCCACAATAGAAGCTGCCAAAGTGATCTTGTTCACTTTATTTTCCAGGATTGCGCTTATCAAATCATTATAGATCTAAAAACTTCAATGATAAGGTAAAAAAATTAGGAATTCTCACATAGAAAAGTTTTCCTATTCCAGTATGACGTGGCAATGCAACTCCGAGAATTTTATTGAGTTGAGCTGTCAGAACGTGTACTGCTGCGCCTGTCGTAAAACCCAGAATGATCTGAAAAAAAGAAATTACTGATAAAACCGTACAACACATTATCAAACCTGGTCCGATAGATATGAAATGAGATAATCAGCTTTGACAAGACCCATGATGATCTAAAATTCGAGATGAAGAAATCAAATGTAACTTTTTTCTGAACTCACTTGAATTAAGCCTATGGCCAACCCCAATGACTTCACAACATCCACTGAAATTCCTTCTATTTCTGTCTTTGTCAAATTCGACTCGCTGCTTGCCACAAGTTCTTGGGTTACTCGTAAATTACACGACCCGCACATCAAACTGACCACCGCAAATACACCTGGAATAATATGTTAGTTAACATATTGTTTCTCCATTAAAAATAACTGACCCAGAGAAACGTGCCTGCTAGTTCCAAAAAACATATAGATGAGAGATGGAAAAAGAGAAGTATACAATCCATAGACTGGTTTCAACCCGACTAATGAAGCATATGCCATTCCTAAAAAATTAGATGTTCTGTTTATTGAGGTCCTTTTGTTTGACGTACCCTGTGGAACGTGAAGTATTCCAACTGTTATGCCACCGATGATGTCATTAATTAGATTCTGCTTCACATCATAACTTGGTAACCACTTTGTGATGGGTATGAAGTTTTTCCATCCCGGAACGTCTTCCTTTCTCATTTCTGAAATTGGGGCATGAGAGTTTGATTTCCGGTGATTAGAGCAAAAAAAAAGAGAGCACAGAAAAAAATCATAAGAGAAATGCAGACTGATGTGTGATAAATAGTGTGTTGAAAGCAGAGATAGAGTAGTTGAAAGAAGATATGCTTGTGGTGAGCTCCAGCTCCGCTTAGACTCAGCACACAACATGAAAAAACCAACGAATTGATTTTTTTGCAAACAATTTGCTGTTGCTCTTCCTTTTGTCTGGTGGAAAAAGTTTCAACAATAGAAAAATAAATGATGCCAACGACTTTTGAAAGTTGAGATGCAAGGAATGAATAGCGTCTCTGAAAATCAGAATTCAATGATAAGAAATGAAATTGCATAAAAAAAGGAGCAAAAAAGCATTATCATACAAAGTGAAGCACGAGTTGACGAAATGATTATTAGATTGAGTGAACTTTGAGCCCGGAAATATGTTCTGACCACATTTTTATATTCTTTGGTGAGATGCAATCATTAAAAATATAGATTGTGTGAAGTTGAAATTCAAGTACCATGAAAAATAAGAACATGTTAATGTACCCGTTTCAATGAATAAACACACGTAAGGCACTATAGACATCTATAGTATTGATTGAAAGTACAACTTCTGAATTGAGTGACTCTGCTCGCAGAAAGTGGAAGTTTGGCGGCGAAATTGGTGTCAGTGTCTGAAAACATCTGCTACCACTGGCGTATATTTACAAATAGTCACATGGCGCGGAGCCGATGTGTGACAAATTTCATTGGGAATGATGACGTCAAGTAAGAGTCTGAAGATTTTATGTTGGAACACATGTGTTGTCTGGAGGTCATTCATTAGAATCTGTATGTCGATGGTTAACTTCACAGGAGTTTGACCCAAAAAGAAATGCATTACTTCAAACTTCAGATATATCTCACAATACAGTAACGATGAGTTTAGATCATTTTGGGAACTTTCTGACCGAAGCGCGTGGACTTCAAAGCATGTGTCTGAACCAGCAGGATCAATCGGTCTCTTTGATCTTCGTGCAGTTGAACAAAAGTGCAAATCTGGGTTTAACAAAGCAACTACCTGATCTTCAGTTTTCAACATTCTTGCTCTTCCTTAGATTTAACCGGTGATATAAAGTCCTTGCGTTAGGATCTGTGACTCAAATCCTTACCATGAAAATACAATTCTCTCTTATTCTAATAATCCTTGTTGTTTCATCCTATTCTTGGGAATGTGGAATTGGTCCAATCAGTTCTGGAATGTCATGGTTGATTGGTGCGCCATTTGATAAACGCTGTAAGTTTAATTTGAACTTAACAGTTTTCAAACAATAGTAAAGTTTAGATGTCAACAATTGTTGTAAAAAACACGATCGTCATTATGAGCAGTACCAGTGTGGAAGAGGGTTATATACCAAAGAAGAAGCAGATGATATATTCTGCAATTGTTTGAATAATTCGAATAGTTGGTATGAAAATTGATTCACACTGCGAGCTCTTCAATAAGACTTTTTCAGGTGGACCCGATGGATCACTAAACCCATTTTATGCGCATCTGTGAGAATATACAGTTGGTGTGACAGTGATTTAACGTCGTTTCAGTGGTGGATGTTGAAGATATTTTGATTAATTTTGCGTTTTTTTTTTGCAGAATTGTTTTCTATAAACCTCGCCGAAATGAAATTGAAGATCCTTTGATCTTTTGAGTGTTCACAAGCTGCAATAAAGTTTTCAATCTCAAATTGAAATTTCCTGTTATCAGAAATACCAGAAATCAAATTGTGTATTCTCATAGGCATTCTCATAGAAAAATGAGGATTCTCCTTATTTTAGTATTCTATGGCTTTTCTGTCCATTGCTGGAGTTGCGGGGAAGGAAAATTCACCGAGGGGCTTGCGTGGATTATCGCAGCCACAGCAGATCGTCAAAGTAAGTTTTAGTTTGACAATATAAATATCCTGATTGCACAAATTTGGGTATCAACAAATGCTGTGTAACTCATGACCAAAACTACCAAAACTTTTGCAATGGCATTGGCTCTATTTCTCTCGAAACCGCGGATTTCTTGTTTCAGAGATGTTTAGAAAATACTAACGACAGGTAACTTTGCAGTCATTCTGAGATTACAAATGACACGCTTGTTTCAGGTGGATTCGTTTTGTTGTAAAGCCTCTTTATACTGCAGCCGTTGGTATCAACTCCTGGTGGAAGAAAATCATCAAAAATCCATGCTGATATTTTCACTTATCTTATTATTATTACCCAATAAATGTTTTCAATGCGTTATCTCTGTTTTATGAAAAATTACTGATCTTTGACTTTAATTGTAATGTTTGTTCCGTATCATCCTGATCTTATCTTGGCCTTATGAAACAGTTGTTCACTGCTTACATTAGAGTCGTCGGATTGAACTATAATCTAACCCCGATTCAACTACAATGTGTTCAATCATTCATTTTCGCTTCGCAAATTGCAATTTTGCAATCATTTCAAAATCAAAACCAGTAACTTTTACGATGCGTTTTATGAACGCTGCCAATGACACATATTTTTACACCTGAAAAAGAGAGAAATTTTCCGATGACTCTCTGATCCGGAATGAATTATTGGTTTTTTTGTAATGCTGCTATCAGTGATAGATTTCTCAGACTTGCTATCGTTTTTCGCTTTTGATCACTTCAAAGAAGTAAAATGTATTTTCAGATGAGACTTCTACTTTCTCTGCTGCTTGTAAACTTTGTCGTTGCTTCTTATAATAATTGGGCTTGTGGCAGTGGGACAATTTCTACTTTTTTCGCCTACCTCGTCAGTTTGCCTGCAAAAGATAGTGAACGTGAGGGAAAGTATGGTAATATCAGAGCAATCTTATCGATTTATCAGATATAAATTGGTGTTGTTCCAACCATGATGCTCAATACGATGCAATCGACGCTGGACAGTTATACATTACCAAAGGACAATCTGATTGGGAATTCAAACAATGCTTGTCAAACAGCAAACATTTGTAAGTTTGCATACTGTCATTCTTATAACGAATAATTATAATTCCAGCTACTCAAGAGAAATCGTCAAAAACGTATACGGATGGTCGGTTCAACTAAACACCTGGTTCAATGAAAACATATATTGCAAATTTGCGTGGTGCTAATTGAGTTTGAGATACTTTTTGTTCAATATTTTGATTTCGTGTAAAGACCTAAGCCCATGCGATCTTAAATATTTCGATTGTTGTTCCGAATTGACAAATTAAAATGAATGTGAAACTTTTTGAATTAATAGAATTTAGATTACACTGTTTCACACAGCTTGCAGAACAGGCAGACAGCATGAGCTTAGCTAGATGAAATACGTAATCTGGAAACATCAAACTACCCTCCAAAATTCTAATGCACACTTATCAAACTCGTATAACTTTTCTGTAAGACGCAGTTTTATGATTGTATGTCGTAATAAAACCATCACAGAGAATGTTCATATTAGACCTTAGCGGTTCTGAATTTTGAACAAAAATAATCGCTCTCATATCGAATGTTTTTTATTCAGTTTAATTGATTCTAGAAGAACTCATCCATTCTACCAAGGGATCCGTCTGTTTTAAAGTAACAGTTGTGCGGCAATCGCTATTAACAATGTATGTATAAAAAATTGAAGATATTCTCTCGTGCCTTGTGTCACGTAGTTTAATCGTATCTACTGATAGCACTGGACAGAGTTTATCGAAAACTAAGACGGGTCACACTATCATGCATCCTCTCTTTTATTGCCTACTGATTTTTACTTGTCTGACACATACTGCCAACTCTGAAAAGTGGAGCTGCGGCTTAGAAGCAGCCGGATGGACTGAGAGAGTTGCCGAAGCTGTCGCTACCTATTCAGAGGACAAGGACCGTGAGTGGAAAACAAGAGAACTATAACATGTTCAGATTTCACAGATATCAATGGATGCTGCCTGAAACACGACCAGGACTTCCGAGAGTTCAAACGTTGGGACATCACTGCTCCTTCATTGGACGAAATTGACGCCGATTTTATTAACTGTTTAGGAGAAAGTGAATTCAAGTGAGGGACTGACTGGAGTATGAATATCAAGACGAATATGTTGCAGGTATACCTTGTATGTTGTTCGTCCAGCTTTTTGGGCTGCTGCCAGAGTTCACTCGTTCGTCATGAGATTCAAAGTTTGGTGAACGTCGTCATTGCTCTTCTCAGCATCTTCAAAATTAGCTCCCTCGTTGTAATGCTTACCATAGTTCTTATTACTGATACATTTCTATCATCTCCCTTCAATTTATGTATTTGAAATATACGAGAAAAATAAAGGTTGGCACAGGAAATGTTGAAAAAATGGGTTTGGATTTGAGGGAGAGAAAAACGATTCTACGGGCACACGGACTGAGAAAAACATATGGAATAGGCAAAGTGAACTGAGAGAATGAGAAACTGGTATTATTACAGGTGAAGTTAGTCGTCGAGGGTGACATCACGGAAGAGTGTTCCCATTGACTCATTGTGGAAGATACGGCGAATTGCCTCGCAAATCATCAATGAGACGTCAACTGTCTTGATTTTGTGGCAACGCATCTTCTGAAGGTCGTGTGGCACAGTGTTGGTGACAATGACCTGAAAAGTAGAAGATTCGGGTTATCAAAAACTTTTTTAGATTGATTCTATCAGTTTAAGAACTTTATCGATAAAACTAGCCAACTACTTACCTCAGTGATTGGAGATGCCTCCAGAAGAGCAGGAGCATCCGAGGAGAGGACTCCGTGGGTGGCAATCACATAGATTTTGTAAGCACCACGTGCTTTGAGCACTTCCGCAGCGGCAACGAACGATTGGGCGTCGTCTATGATGTCGTCCTGAAATCATATTTTATTTTTTGTAGTTTTAAAGCTAATTCGAGGAAGTGATTTTCACAACATTTGTTTGTAGTTATAATGCGACCAATCTCAAAAATCCAAAATTAAAAACGACTCACCACCATGATAGCAATACGGCCTCCAACATCTCCAACAACAGTGAGTGGTGGCTTCTGCTTCGATTCTTGAGCTGGGAGGAAATCATAAGAAGTGACATTTGGTGGTGGTGATTGACGTCCATCTTCAAGACCCGACTCTTCCTCGTCCTTTTGTTCTCCGTGAATAACAGCCACACCTGAATATACCCATATTCCCAAACTGAAACCAATAAGCAGTCAATGTGAAATTTTTCGATGTGATGGACAAACAGGACAAACAAGGGGAGTACGCAAACCCATTTAACTTGAGCGGATAGAGAGGTAGAAGTTTAGTTCCGGAAAAAGGGTGCGAGTGAGTCGTCGTTTAAAAGACAACCATTCACCACGAAAATTAAACTATTAAAAAAATTAGAAACATAGTCAAAGAAATCGATTTTTTGGTGTTACAAATTCAAACTCCCATATGTCTGTTAACTTGCCAACCATCATGTGGAATAAATAAAACATTGAGTAAAGTTACCACACTCTCTTAATTCTATAACTCACATCCTGCAAAGAGATGAATGAGCTATACTGGGGATTATGGGTGAAAACGAGACGAAATAATATCAAACTAGGCTTACCAAGGCGAAGGCGATCCGCGTATGAGGTAGCCTTGTTCATGACTCCTGGTGATTTGGCAACGATGATAGCATTCTTGTAATCCGGAATCTAAAAAAGGAAAAATGTGTCCATTTTATATTTCCAATGAGTAGTTACATTTGTCTTGATGTGTTGAAGGAAGAATGGAGATGCACGAAGATTGTCGACTGGAATTCCGAAAAATCCCTGAATCTCCTTTTTGTACAAATCCAATGATACCAATCGACTGGCACCTGAAATCATAACACAATTCGTTTGTTTTCACATATAATCGTATCGTGGGAGACTAATTTCCGGTTTATAATGGATGTTTTGCTCTTCGGAAATTTTTGTTTCTCATAATCCCTTTTTATTGTTTTCAGAGAACAGCTACTACCGAAAACCGCTATGACGAAAACTTGACGTTGTTACTTTGCAAATCGGAAAGACTTTTACGGCTTTTATGGCCCCGAAATGAAAAACTTTTTGCAACCATGATTCGCACTTTTCCATTAAAGCTTTGCATGAGTAAACAGAAACTTTTTGCAGCGAATCTCGATCTAGAAGACTCCTGGCGATAGAAAAAAGAATAAAACGGAAATAGGCAGATGTGGTTGAAAACACTTTCAAAACTCTCAAAGATGTGTGAATGAATTCAGATCCACTCGGTGAAAACTTTTCTAGCTGATGGAAATTTAAACATCACTGACCTGCTTTGCAAATCATCTCAGCGACAAGCTTCATGGCGATCGACGAGCGACGGAGCATTCTGCACTGCTTGCTGTATGGAAGATACGGCATGACGACAGTGATAGTCTTCGACATCGACGTCTTGCATGCGTAGATGAGCACAAGAAGTTCCATGACATCGTTGTTCACGTTTCTGAAAGATACATGTTAATGATGATTTGAATCGAGTTGGACAATGTCCGTAATAAACTATCGCACCGGTGCAAAAACTCACTTAGAACCACTTTGAAGGATGAATACGTGCTTTCCACGGACAGATTGTTTGATGTCGACAGAGGTTTCTAAGATGAAAATTGATCAATTTATCTCAAACGATGGAGTCTGTTACCTCTGTTGGTCTTGTTGTAGACAGTCGCCTCTCCGAGACGAATTTCAAGTCTCTCCGATACCATCTTGGCTAACTCCGGATGGGAGTTTCCGGTGAGAAGCACCATTCCTGAGCTTGCGTCCGCTCTCTCCGGCATATTTCGCTGAAAGAAAAATATTATTGATCTGGAAAGAAATGTGGAAGAGAGGTGACTTGTTGACGGGGCAAAGAGTAGAGAAAATAGAGTGGCATGCAGCAGGCGCAGAGAAACTCCAATCGCGCTCCACTGAAATCGTGCTGGAGTTTACCTAATTAAATAAAATTTTGTCTATTTGTGAAGTGGTAAAATTGAATTAATCGATCAAAAAATAAATATGAGCGCCTGAGCGACATAGAGAAGGAGAAACGTCAAAAAACGTAAGCTGTTGCCTGAGTAGACAACTATATTGATAAGACACCTAATCACTGAAATTGAAGGAGACAAAGTGCATTTTTCCTTGTCCTCGACAACAAAAACCAAAACTTGTCAACTTTGAAAAAATATCGATCGTCAACTGGGAACGAAGTTTGACAAAAAAACTAGCAGCACTATCCTTCTAGAAAAACAGACAGAAATTTTTTGATTTGATCGGTCGATTGAAAGTAACTTGTTGGCTGTTTTTCTTATGGTGAAGAGATAGCGAGCGAGATGATAGACTGGCAGAACAAAATTTGTCAATCAATAAAATAGATGCGATTTTGTTTTTGAAAAAGAAGAAGAGAAAGATTTACAGCCAATGAATGTGGTTTCTAAAAACTGTGAAGATTTCTTTAAAATTTTATCGCGATCGATGTCGCCTAGTGAAAGAGAACTGTGTGCAGAGTACGAGGGAGGGACCATAAAATAGGAGAGTGAGGTCACTCCGCGCACACACTGCAGTGGCCCGCAGAGGTCCGCAAGCACCAGACCGTACGACAATTGACGAGAGTTGTTTTTCTTGTTCAGCAGAGTCAACAAATATTTGGCCGAATAGTATTTTCGACTTAAAAGTATAAAAAGTTGAACGCGAAATGTTTCATCTTGACATCGTGTGCAGGTTGTAGAGAACATAAATTTCTTGTGAGGTACTAATAGTAGTAGTATTTGAAAACGTCTTATCCGTACTAAACACTTGCTATTCATCATATCCTGTGCACGAGATCCTTCTTTCAAATTCCTCGTCTTTCGTATCCGAAGAAAGAGATTAAGCAGAATTTATTTCCGTTTTCTAGCGAGAATAATTATATTTTTTGCTAAACGACATATGCATGTACAAGCGGAATGTAAGACAACTGAATTTGTGAGATGGGAAATGAACAATAACCGGGTGGATGAAATCATGAGTAATGAGAAAAACAAAAAATGAAAAATACATCCAGAATTCAAAAATTGAGATTAAAGACGTGTTCTGGGACAAGTGTCAATGTGAAACTTCCGCTAATCGCCGATTCGTGGGTTCTTTTGTATGCAAGAGTAAAGTCGAGTTCAACGTCTTTGACATCATTTAGTTGTTGGATGCAGAGGAGGAGATTACTGGTAGCTTGTTGACCGAAAATGTTGAAACCAGGAAGTTCAATTTTCGAGTCTTGCAAACGGATGATGACATTCTGGAAAGAGTGAAATAAGTTACTACTGGTGCTTCTGTTTTTCTATAGTACAAGAACTAACCTTGTCATTAGTAGTCATATTCAGATTGACATCCCTCATGATGAAGTTGTTATGGTTTTGGATAACAATTACATAAGAGTGTATGTTGCTTACTGTCATATCCGATTGACAGTAATATAACAAGATTCTGACACCTTTACTGTCCAAGATTTCCACAGGAAGACGATTTCCTAAAAATACTTTTGTACTGGAGACTCCGCTAATGATACCTACTCATAATAATAGAACTGGGATTGAGGTGAACTCTTTCTGGAATGACTTTTGGAGACAAACTGGTTGGCTCAGGTGACATTGGTGGGACAAAAACTTCTAAAGCTTCCAGAGTAATTGTAGTAGTATTTGGTTTCAACTCATTTAATGTGGGAGGTTTCGGAGTTCTGAAACTTGTATGGTCTAATGAGTTCTTGTCCCAGATTGTATTCTCACTCAGGCAATCTCTTTCCAGCCAGAAAATCTGTATCGAAAATAGAGTCCCCACTAGCACGAGGGCTTGAGGAGCTATTCCGATTTGAGACTGGAGTCATTTGTTGAACAGGAATAATCTGAAATGTTGTTGTTGTTATGCTGTCCCTGGAGAGTTTCGCAAACCTTTGGTTCCTCTACAAACTCCGACTCAATCATGTTGTTCAACAAACTGCCTTCCTGAATTAGAAATGTACTGAAGGGGTCAACATTTCTTTAATCAAAAGCTACAAACCACATACCAAGTCACGCGGGTCACAAAATCCGTTTCTCGGTCCCGTCTCAGTAGTTGGCGAATTGAAAACAAGCAGCTCTTGGTTTTCAGGTTCTACTGTAATTAAACGCAGTTTTCACAAAGAACGAAAACCAATTATTCTAGAATTTCCGTTACGGAGACTAGAAATTATTTTCATAATCGAATTTTTTCTGTGAAACGGGAAATTGCGGAGAATAGAGATTGCACAGGGAGAAGTATAAGGGAAACAAAAAGTTGGAAGTTGTAGTAAACTCACAATGAACTCTTTCGGAGGCTGGAGCTCGATTTCCACCCTTTGGAGTGTCTCTTTCTGGCAACGCCTTGTTGATTTGGTCGTTAATATTTAAAACTTCTTCCAAACAAGGATCATTGTTCTCTGCCAATTCGTTGACGTACCCGTATATTGTTGTTTGAAGTTGAGTGAGCTCGTCGGTTAATCTCTGAAATAAATACTTGAAAGAAATTCAAAAATGGATTAAAAATACCTGAAGAGTAAACTCATTATCAGACGAGTAGCTGCCTAAACCGATTGTCTCAGCGGCCTTATCGAGTTTCAAGTGCACAATTTGATTGCACAAGTGGATTGCTTGGTCAAGATTCTTCCGACGTTCATGAACTTTGATGACTTTGTGCTCTTCCTGAAAACATAAAACTGCGAGATGAGTTGAAAAAGACAAGACCCACCGTTTCGACAAGACTTTTGATCAAATTATTGGCGGTTTGGAGATCTTCTGGTCGGTTGCTGGACAATAACGCTTTGAGTAGCACCGACTGTTCTTCGTTGTCAAAAACTGATGTTCGTGCAGGTGGAACTAAAATCAGACGATATCTTGAAATAGAACAGATGTTTGATTCTTACTTTGAAAAACTGGAACTTCAGTTTCTTTCACTTGCGGATCCTCTGTTATTATTTTACTAGCCTTCAGGGATTCATAGACTTGCTTGTATTTTTCAATGTGTTTTATCGACAATTGCCAAATGAACAACAGCTTGATTATCTCTGTTTTCAACGCGTCACTTGTCAATTTCCCGTTGTATTTGGGAGCAATCAATCTGACGAGCTCATTCAGGAATTTGTAACGTCCGCATCTTTCATGAACCTTCTCTCCGCCATTGCGTACCAAATAGTCCAATGCCTATGAAAGAATCATCTAATGGCTATTCAGGCGAAAGAGTCTTACCCGTGTTGTGAGCAAGGCTTCTTCTTGAGATGGACTTGAAAGCTTATGAGAAAACAGGTCGACGGCCAGAAGAGCACTCGCTGGCTGAAAGTTTTTTTTGTTTTAATGAAAGAATGTGTTTTAAAAGTTCGTTACAATTTTTAGCATTGCAGAGACAAGTCAAACAATCAGATTTCACATTTAGAATACATGTAAGAACTTTTATCCATATTTTTAGATTAAACTTCTGTCAGATGTATCTCATATGTCTCCCTTCCAGATTTCTATTCAACCTACTTCTTTATGAATACTCTCGATAATGAAGTCAAGTGCTTTCACCCTTTCGTCGTCGGCGATGAACCTGTCTGTTGCTCTACCTAAACCCATAAAAATGCATTCCTCTTTTTCACTACATTTTAAGTGTCACTTACAAACCCAGTAGTCGATGGGACGAGCTGGCTCGACCACTTCCATTGCAGCGAAGGCGTTCAATTGGTGCAGTCACTTGGAAGAGAAAATAACAAAACAAAAAAAAGACGGCCGACCGACGTCTTCAGCTCTAAAAGCCCCACAAGTAGAAGAAGGGGACTCAAATGAAGCCCGGGGGCGAGAGGCGTGCTCCATGCTCTCTCCATTGCCAGCGCCTATCGATCTGCGTTTCTTGTCGTCTGCCTGCTACTCATCATCCTGCTCCTAGACGAGCTCCTTCTTGAGCTCATGCAATGAGTGCCCTTTCTGTGTAGGGAGGGCTCGAGCACGAAACGAAATGGAATGTTGGGTGAGACTTGACGGAAAAGAGCTCTATAATTTGGGACATACACAGACACACATAGCTAAAACTCAATTTCGCATAGTTTTGCCCTGAAGCGTGGCTTTCGAAATTTGATGGAAAACGTTGATCTATAATCTGAGAACAGAGATGGGACCCTTGTTTAACAAAAAAACAAGAGACGTGCAAAATAGATTTGAGAAATTGAGAATTCGATTTAATCGCATGAATGAAGTATTCATAGTTCAAACATGACGACTTCAGGCAATAACGATCATGAAGCAACCTGAAAACTCGACAAAGTTATTACAGACGTCTTCTATGTATGTTCCCTTTTCAATATCTTTCACATTCCGGTGATACGCGGTCAGACACTTTCCCTGACATAATTACCATCTCCTGTTTCAAACTGATCCCTTTCACCTAATTTCTTGGACACACTTGTTCAAATTCCGCAAACTGTTATCCGTGAAGTTTGAGATGAATTGAGATCGACCATGACCCAATTTCATTACGAAAGCGAAAATGAAATTGTCCAGGAAAAACTGTGATATCGAATCTGACATAATCTTTCGTGGAAACGCAAAGGCGCAACACATCGCCTTTGGTCAACAAGATAGGAATCCCGGTGACCTGCTTTTTGAGAAATGTCGTTTGCACTTTTTCTTCAAGTTCCTTGTACTGTCGATTCAGTGAAACTTCATATCAGTTTCATTCTGTGAAACGCGGAAAAGAGAGAAGTGATATGATAAAACTAACTGTGGATATGTAAGACAGATTTTTCAAGATTTTAGAACATTCAGTGAAGTTAAAAAGGGAAATCCTTTTGAAAACGCTCCAAATCGGTAAGACTTTTTCAAATTGTTGTCAAATGGTAATGTTAAATTTATGCGAATTGTCTCAGATTGTTTCCTGACGTTTCACAAGGTTCACTTCATACTAGGTATTCTCCATATTGTTTCAAGATAAATCGATATTTTTAGTGACTCAATTTATTATTGGTTTTACAATTTTTTGAAATCGAAGAGTTTATTTTGGAGAAAAAAAACAAGATCAAGACCTCAAAGGGTCATTCATGAGAAACAGGCACACAATTATTAATTATTAATTTATCATTATTATGTCATTATTACAAGTTGAATCCACATAAACAATGTTTGGAAGGAGAAACAGATAATTGAGGGAGGAGTACCCGCCGATGAGATGAAAGTCGTAAGCCGGAACAATATTTGACGATTACTTTCCGGTTCCAGAGAAAGTTGGAGTATACTGGCATGCTTCATAGTCCACTGGAGAGATCATGTTGAATGCCTTGGTCATCACGTTGATGTAATCTGAAAATGACCGGTTATAGAGTGATTCGAAAATTGGGGGATTATGAAACATACTGTTTTGTTGCAAGAACTCAAGAACATTCTTCATGTGGAGCTTTCGGAAACGTTCTGGATCACGGGCAATGACGAAAACTGGATATCTGACCCAGGTGGAGACAATAGCGTAGTCGTATTGCTTGTACTCGTTGAGTGGTCCCATCTTGATTACCCAGACTGAAATTAAAAAGTTGGATTCCAGAAAAGTTTTGAAATGTCTTACATGGCTCGGCATCAGCAGAGTTACTGTTGTGAAGGACAAATTGTCCGGTCTCTCCAGACTTGAATCCGTATCCAAGGGCATATCTTGGAGATCCATTTGGATTTCCTTCTCTGTAGAACTTAAGGATGGTGAAAGAGGCAGAGTAGGTGTTGTTGGTCAAAGCTCCGACTGAAAATTGAAGTATGAATGAAACAATCCGAATTGTCCTTCAAACTCACAGTGTGACACGGTGCAGGCCTCACGGATGACATGTGGCGAGTTGATAACTTGGAACCATCTTCCCATCATTCTAGCGGTATCAACATTTTCGGCAGTTGGGTGAACAGCTCTGAACACATCCTTGGCAATGTTTTTAGCTGTGTCCTTTGGAAGAATTCTGCTGATTGAAGATCCGAGAAGGGTGTTTGCTGGTGGAATCATTTGTGGGAAAAGTTGTCCGACAAGGTAATTGAAGTTGCTGAGTCCTGGGATAGTGTTGACTCCTGGGATAACTGGAGCGTCTTGTGGTCCTGGGAATCCTGGAACCGGGATTGGAGCAAGTCCTGGGATTTGTCCAGAAGTGATTCCTTGCAAATCAACACGGTTAGCATTGGCTTCTTCGATAACTTGGTTGACATCATCACTCTGTAAAATAATTTTGAGGAACTGTTTTGAATTTTGTACTATATGCAACTTACTCCAAAGAAAGAACTTGGGACTGGGGCGCGGCGGATATCCTTCTCGTCTCTGGTGCTGAATCCAAGTTTGTCAAGAATAGACTCTGCTACTTCTCCTACTTTAACAAGGGCTTTGTCATCTGTTCCTGGTGGTCCGATCTAAAATTAGTTTTAAAGTTAAACACTGAATAGAATACTTCATGAAAATACCTTAGCAGTTGGGTCGATTCCAGCAGGCAAACTCTCGAAAGATGGTGCATCTGGTGTAGCAAGGAATACTCCTCCAATTAAGCAGGCGAAAACAGCCGCCGTCACCCGTTGCATCGTTAGAACTTCCAAGTGTGGGCTTCTCAATGGGCTGTATCGTCCGACGGTGTTGACCTCAAATTGTCCAGCGTCGATAGGCTTTCACTCTCGTTACGTGCCAATTTTCGCTTCTTCTTTTGCGTCTCTCTCCTAGAAAGATTCACCGGACTGTATCCGCGAATCATTGCGACAGTCACCACTTTCACTTGACCGAAATTTTGGCTTCTCTGTCCCCCTATATCTCTTTTCCCTCTCATTCCTTTTCTCTGGATCGGATTACTTGGACAACTGTCAGATACTCTCAGAAAGTGGAATGATGAAGATGGATGGGGCTGACATACACAGTTCCAGATTCAATGACCTAATTGAAAATAGAATGATTGTGTGAGCGACAAGGAATTTGATTGTGAAGAAGTAACTGATCAAAGGAATGAAATATGACCTATCTTCAAGGCTGAGAATGACAGTACCAGTCTGAGTGACATTGAACATTATCTATTATTTCAAGGCAATTCACGTCAGAAGTCCTTTGTACTTTAAGGAATACTGTAAGACATAGATTACATCTTAATAGCGCCTGTCGATGAGATCATCAAGGTTAGATTCAACGAACATAATTCATTCAAAGCCACCCATACCGAATTTTCTCATTCTAGAATTTTTTTTTCCTCAAGGCTGCACAACCGGTTGTTTTATCCATTTTTGATTGTGTCCTTTGTCTTTTTCTTAATTCTGGCAGTTCTAATGAGATATTTGAAAATCATAAAGACGTTTATTGAGAAAGAAAAAAAATCATGAGTAAATGAAAGACAATACAAAAAAAAGAATTATAAACTGAAAGGTTTGATCCAGATCCATTTTATGTACAACGAGAATGCACGAGCCCACGGCCTGATTTAGGTTTTTGTTCGGACGAACGGGGTTGAGTAACTTTGGAATTGAAAAAGACTAATTAAAAAAGGGAAAAATCACCCGAGGGTTGAAAGAGAAGAGGGGGGAATGAGAACAGGGGATTGAGGGGAAATTAAGGGTAAAAATTAAAAGGAAAAGTAAATTGATTACTTTCCTTGGTTGTAGAAGAGATGTGGTGGGAAGATGCACATAGTGTTGTCGACTGGTGCAACGATGTTCAACAAGCGACTGATTCCGTTGACAACTCCGCTCTTTTCCAAGAACTCGAGGACAGTTGGTTCATACTTCTGAAAATGAATTTATAAGATTCCTGATAATAAGAAACCTGGAATTCGTTATTACCTGCTTGAAGATGCTGGTATCTCTGGCGAAGACGTAGACTGGGTAGTTACAGTTGGTGGACATAACGACGTATTCGTACTCTCCTTGGTGATTTAATGGTCCAACGCTGAGGATATGAACAGTGACGTCATCTTTGTTGGAGTTGGTTCTGAAGATTAGTTCTCCCTTTCCTTTGACTACAGCGTATCCAGATGAGATGGTTGGTTTTCCGTATGGAGTTCCGTCAGTAGTGTATTCATACACGTCAATCATTGATCCAGGCTCAGCTCCATTGTCGCTTAACTTTCTGTAGGAAACCATACTGCATGGTCCGGTAGAAACTGGTGGGGAGTAGATGACTTGGTACCATTGTCCCATAAGTGGATCCAACTCGAAGTCGACTGGATTTGGTTTCTGTGTGCAGAGTGGGGAAGATGGCTTGATGATCAAGTCTTGAATCATCTCGAGGTTGCTGCTGATGGCGGCAGATTGAGCTGGGGTAAGGACAATAGATCCGTTGTCCTTTCTTTCTACCATAGTCTCATTTGACTGAAAATGATGTTATGTTGATAATTTCCGGAAAATATTCTGTTTACCTCAAGTGATCCACTGGAAAGAGCCTTGTAGAGCATATCAGTGAGAATGTTATTTCCTGGTTTTGGAAGTGGGCTGTTCGCTCCTCCAAGAAGGCTTGACACGGCTTTTCCAATTGAATTCTTCTCCTCAGCAGCCTTAGTGATTCCAGCCTTTGGTGCATCCTTAGCTTTCTTTCCTCCGAGCTTGATGAGGTTGAAGATAGTTCCGATCAAACCACCTCCAGATGAGTTAGAGTCATCAGAAAGACCTCCATACTGAAAAATGAAACATCATGACAAATCTGAAACACTTTTCTCCTTACCTCCTCAGTGTTCAAGTCGTCAGACTTGTCATCGATGGAGTGGGATACTTCAGAAACAGAAGCTGGGGAACGGCGAACGTCGGAAGATGGAAGGAATCCTCCCTCTGGGACAGATGGAGCAGTCTCGATGACTGGCATTCCGATGGCATCTCTTTGAACGGCGACGGTCTTGACTGGCTCGAGACGCTCAGTTGGTGGCTTTGGAAGCTTTGGGAACACCTGGAACGTTATAATTGAGATTTGGTTCACTGAGTAGAATTAGTTTCAACTTACATTTGGGATTCCAGCAATAGAGCTCTTTCCATCTCCCGATCCTTCGACTTCAGTGTCTTCTTGCTTGTTAGATGGTGATCTGCGGATGTCTCCGAATGATGTCAACGCCTTGTTGTTGTTCAAAAGAGAGAATCCTGATCCAAATCCTGGTGGAAGAGCTTGTCCTGGTGGAGTCTCTGGAGCAGTGAAGAATGACTCGAGCGTTCTCTCCAAGTTGGAAACCTTATGGATTGGTTGGTTTCCATTTTGAACTGGAATCTGTGGAGCTCCAATCTCGAACGTCTTCTCTGGGAAGAGACCTCCTGGACGTGGTCCTAGAAGAGAGTCAACCAATTCGCGAGCATGTCCATCCAATTCGAAATAGTTGGAGAACTCTGGTGGTACAGTTGGCTTTGGTGCATACCTTGCAGCAGATGGAAGGGCAAAGGCATCTAATTGGGCGCCAACGAAGCCCACAAGACAGACAGAGAGTATGCCTGTCGCGAGCATTCTTAGCGAATAGAATGAATAAGTGTCTAGATGTTGTAGAAGGTGTGTCGAATGAACCGGGGTCACCGTCCAGCCTCAGTTTTCGCTTCTTCTTCTTTGTCCAACCTCCTTTGCCGATTTCTTCCTCTCTGCGTTCTCTTCTTCTCGTCTCTTCGAGTTTATCTCTCTAAATCTTCTCTTAACGCGTCCTCGTTTCTTTTTCTATCGAAGGGGGATATTGTACTGTCGGTGTTTCTCTAGAGACATACATTCGCTCATTCAAAATCTTTGTGATACGGTACACATGCACGGTCGGATACTTGAAACGGAGACAAAAAGTGAAAACATTTTGTGATGTGACCCCCAAGATCTTCACACAGACATTAGATAGATCAATTGACTAAGATATGGGAAGGGATTTATTGAAATCACTTAATCGCGAAGATGGAATGAGATACAATGGAAGGTACACGGAACCGTGTCTTATTAATTGTATTGTTATTATTTTATTACAAACACTTATTAAAATAATTATTAAGAGGACTCTGATCGCCGATTGATAATTAGTGCGAAGAGAATCGAAAACAAATTATTAAAAGAAAAAGAGTAAAAGGTGAAGAAAAAGAAACATGATGAAAATATGGAAGAATGAGGTCACTCGCTACGGCTGGCTGGTGGACCGGCGGTAATTCCGGCCGATGCTTGTTGCAATGCTTTCGTTCCTACTAGTCTTTCCAAAGTACGCTTTGGGTCGCGAATCATATCGGCAAGTGGCATTCCAGAGAGGATTGGGTCTGATGTTCCATTCTTGTTGCGCTCATTCATCTCTTGGTTCTTGAGGACTCTGAAAAAAATTATGCGAATGAGGTTATGCTCCATGGAAAGGTAGTGTACCTTCTAGCAAAGACTTCCTTCTCAGATGGCCACTCGCAGTCTGGTCCTTGGTAGATTGGCTTTGGGCTGTTCCAGAAAACGTTCCCTCCGAATCCATGTCCATTCATGAACTCAACGACCTCTTTGTTGTACTTCTGCAAAGTTCCACATAAAATTCCTATCATCTTTCACTTTCACTATTTCAATCCGAAATCCAAGAGATCGTTATCAAAAGAATAAGGTCAACTGTTGTTGATAAGCTAACCCAATTTTCGCCTCATGTCTGTGTTAATCAATCTCGCCATCAAAATGTGTCGGGAGAAAAACGAAGGAAAAACGCATGCGATGTTTCGCAACTGACCTGGAAAAACACGAGAGGATCTCTAGCATACACCATAAGAGAAAGACGGTTAGCGTCTGAAGCAATCAAGTATTGCATTGGCTCAGTGGAGTTTCTACTGCTGTTGTCGAATGATGGTCCGGCTCCGATGACATAGACTGAAAACACTTTGTGTACACTAAAATCAATCTGATTCTTACATTGTCTTGGGTAGAAGTATTCCTCAGTGTACATCCAGTATTGTCCTGGTCCAACTTTGTTCATGTCTCTCTTGTAAGTCTCAATTGGACCAGTCTTGGAGACCACTCTGTAAGCTTCTTGCATCGAGAATCCTTCTTCACCCATTATCGGATTAGGAGAGACTGCAAATTATTTTGTTGTTTTAACGAAAAAAAACTCGTTCAATTACTTACAGTAAGCAACCGGACAGAACATGGTTGTACGGACAACATCGAAATTCATAGCAGCTTTGTACATCTGGAACCATTTTCCCATGATCATCTCGGCTGGAACATTGATGGTGTCAATTTTGCTCTCGAGCATTTTTCCGATTCCTCCAATGATTCCGGTAATGGCTTGAAAGTCCATCTGCAATCAGAAAATTCTGAGATGAATTCAATAATTTAGGGAAAACAACAATTTTTGAGCGGATTATTCAAAAAAAGCGGTTTTCAGACATTTTTAGGAACTTACAGCATTCTCTCCAATCGACAACGCTCCATTAAGGAGACAGAAAAGTAGAGCAACGTTTCGACACCACATTATTCTCAAGAGACGATGGTCAACCAGGAATATTGACCGTATATGTAGTGAACAGAAGTGACTGCTGCTGTTGCGATGGACGCCTTCTCTTCTTCTCTTCCTCGACCTTCATAACCTCAACCCCGCCCATCAATCTTCAGAGGCTCCCTACGTCTCTCCGTGCCTGTGTGTTCCATGTTTCATGTGAAACTGTCTCGGCATGACAGTAAACCACAATTTACCTACATCTCACGAGTAATTAGGCCATCGTGTACTTGCAACCTTCGCTCCCTTTTTAGGGTCAGCGCGAGAGTAGTGTAAGAAATTAGGAGGATTCGAAAATAATTGTTTATTATTGGAAAACAGTGCGATGGCTCTTATTAGACGGAGTTATTAGGGCATTATTAAGTTATTAAGAACTGTACAAATAACAATAA
Source organism: Caenorhabditis latens (assembly GCA_002259235.3). NCBI lineage: Eukaryota > Metazoa > Nematoda > Chromadorea > Rhabditida > Rhabditidae > Caenorhabditis > Caenorhabditis latens. The sequence continues at coordinate 11,125,185 of CM056097.1, read as the reverse complement.
AATAAGAAAGTGATGAAGGAATGTTTGGGAAGGAAAGAAGAAATAGCGAATGAGGGGGAGAGAGGTCATTTAAGAGATTTTCAGTAAAAATTAATTTGGTGGGGAGAGACTGAGAGCCCGTTGAGTTGCATGCATTTACTTTCCGAAGACTTCGAACGTGGAGTCAGCATATTGACAGCTAGAGTATCCAGCTGGTTGAAGAAGGTTGAATGCTCTGATGAATCCGTTGATGAATCCTTGGTCTTCGAGCCAACGGAGAACCTAGAATTTCAAAATTGTCGATTTGCAACTAAAGTTTTGTCTATTTTTACCTCCTTCTGGTATTTGGCCTTGAAAGTGTCAGGATCGCGCACCAAAACAGTAACTGGATATTTGACCCAATTGGAGATGATGGCGTACTCGTATTGGGAGTCTCCGAATGAGTTCTTTCCCTCTGGTCCAAGTTTGTAGATCCAGACTGAAAAGTTAAAAATTAGTATTGAAAATAGGTTTTGCCAACTGACATGGTTGGGCATCGCTGGTTTCAGAAGAGTGAAGTTGGAGCATAGCATCCTTGTTTCCTCCGCGGAAAGCGTATCCAATGGAGTACTTGACTGGTCCGAATTCAGATCCTTCTCTGTAAACTTTGAGAGCGGTGAAGGTGGCGGTCTTGTCGTTGCGGGTGAGTCCTCCGTCTGAAAAACGTAAATTTAGAATCAGAAACTTATTAAACTAGGTTCTTACAATGGTGAACAACGCATCTTTGCTCAGTGGCTCTTGGAGAGTTGATTCCTTCGAACCATCTTCCCATGAATTTGGAGAGGTCAACAGTTGGGGTCTCTGGGAGAAGGGCATCGGTAACATTGTCAGCAAGAGTTTGGAGTCTCTCTGGTGGGAGAAGCTCAGCAAGAGTGGTTCCGTTGGAAACACGTTTGGTGACTGATCCGATCAAACTGACAATATCAATTTGTCCTTGGGAGTTTCTTGGAATTCCTCCAGGAAGAAGTGGGATTCCTGGGATTCTTGGAAGTCCAGCGTGGGTTGGGGAGTTGTTGCCTCCTCCTCCAAGAGCGGCGGCAAATCCAGAGATAGCTCTTTGAGCAGCAGATGGTTGTCTACGGATGTTTGAGGAAGATCCAGCAGCGGTGGCAACTTGTGGGACGTCATCGTTTGAAGCAGCGGCAGTTGGGGAACGACGGATGTTTGATGATGAGGCTGGGGCAGATGATGAATCAGCTCCGGATCCGCTTCCTCCTCCGAGAAGGTTTGGAATGGAGTTGGAGAGAGCGTCACTGACTCCGGCTGGAAATAGTATGGATGAGAATTGCTTTTTGAAGTTTTTAATTTTTACTTACTATCCTTGATGACCTTTCTGATAGAGTTAGAAAGAAGTCCGATGAGTCCGTTCTCTCCTGGTTGCTCAGCTGGAAGTGGGACATTAGCTCCTCCCTTGTATGGTCCTGGATTGTTGACGGCGTTTTGGATTTGGGAGAGTTGATCTTGGAAGTTTGGATTGGCTTGGGCAAGAACATCTGAAAAAACCACAATCAGTACTGATTTTTTAAATAAATAGTCTAACCATCGCTGACAGTCTTGACTCCGGCGGCCTCAGCAGCTGGAGCGGCTTGATCAGCTGGAATTCCTGGGACTGGGATTCCGGCGGCTCTCATTTCTTGGACAGCTCCAGCAAATCCTTCTGGATGGTTTCCAGTGAGTCCTGGAATACCGAACGAGTCAAGTCCGAAGAACTTGATGAGTTGGTTTTGAACATCAGTTGGGATGTTAACTGGTGGTGGTGGTGGAACATTAGCTCCTTGTCTTGGGGCGAAGACTTGATCTCCGTTAGCAACAGTCAACACTGGTTGTTGAGCTGCTGGTGGTGCTGGTGGAAGAGCAATTGGTTGTTGAGCTTGTGGAACTTCAATCGCCTTCTCTTGGGCAGCAGATGGAGCTCTTGGTGCAACAACAGTATTCACGGCACGTGGTGGGACAACCTATAGATATGATTCTTATGAAAATACGGAAGAAAGATATTCGATACCTGTCCCAAGAATCTTGGTCGATGTTGTTGGGCTGGGAGGTGAATGACAACAGGCACATCGGCATCGTTGATGGCAGCGGCAGCCAAAGCTGTCGTCGCAGCTAAAATCCAAACAAGCGAACGCATCACTGGTGTGCAGTAGCCAATGAGTGTGGATGCAAATCGACTAACGACAATGTGGGAGGGTTCTCGATATACACCTCTCTCCTAGGCGACCTAGTTGAATCAGGACGAGAAGTACCCCCCGTGTCCGATATTGTCCTTTCACTACTCTCCAATTTCTCTGCGCTCTCCCGTTCCTCACCTTTTTCCCGCTTCGCCTCGCCATCGCGATTGTCGAAGAAAAGGGGGTCAGGTCAAATGCGTCGTCCAGAAGGTTTTGCGTGTACGCGCCCGCTCTGATAAGAAGCTGTGACGACTGTGAATAGAGCGGATGACACAGCGACCGCATGGAATTGATGCGCTCGTCACACAAATGCGCCGCCGAGATATTTCCGAAAATTCCGTGCCAGTTGGATCATGATCCGATAACGAAAAATCGTTTTCTTGAGGGCCACCATGATTGACATGACACGATTGAACCGATTATTTTGTCAGGAAAAGTACAAGTTTTGACTTTTAGCTGGCGATGAGACAGGTTTTTCAAATGACTTCAATTTTGGAGATAATCTGAACCAAGCGAATAAGCTTCTGTGGAACGGTTGTTATGGTAGGCATAAGTATGTTGAGGAACACTAATTTTCAAGAAAAAAGTTTATTGCAGAGAAAATGAGGGAAAAATGTAAATGCAAGACATGACTAGAAATTCTAGAACCCGCTACTTAATGGTACACAAAACAGTTTTTTGAGAAAGGTGAATTGTTGATATATTGTTGTTGTAAACATTTACACTTCCATTCGGTCTGGTAGTTTACTGGGTACAGGTGCCACCAAATTATCCTTCTTCGACGCGTTATGCGAACAGACAGATTTTCCGCGAACCGTAACCTGTAAAGAAGTGGAGGATAATTGGTATTCAAATTACCCAAATTGAATGGTTTACCTCTAAAAACGCCACTAATTCCACACAACAGTACATGACCAGGGTCGGCCAGGTCATAAGCCAATGGAAAATGTTGCGGATTATTCCGGTCTTGTCCTTAGTTTGTCTGGGGAACACCTGAATACGGTTATTGTTGGGATGGAGGTCATCAAAACGGATATTACCGGTTGGCAGAGGTAGTTGACGAGGAAAACAATAAAGAACCAGATGTATTGAAGTCCCAGAAATCCAAACATGATGATCATGAAACACTTGTTGTTTGGAATGACCAGCCCGTGCACACCATGGTCAACTGCGTTCAACATAGCGGGGGTCTAGAAAGAAATTATGTTTTAACGGTTAGAGAGACCACTAAGTCTGAGTTCGTACCACGAGAGGAGCAATGATTGTGTAGACAGATGCGATGCAGAGCAAGAATCCGTAGTAGAAAACAAATTTGGCCGCAAAAGAGAATGAAACAGAGACTGGAAGTCGGAAGAATTTGATAGCGAAGTAATGGAAAACTTCAGCGGCTCCGATGGTCCAGCGTCTGATTTGACGGGCCCACTCGTACCATTCATCGATATAATTTTTTCCTGAAATATAACTTTTGTTGATGAAAGTTTGATTGTGCTTGTACACATACCACTTGTTGGTCCGGACAATGTAGCTACTGGGATAGCTCTGATAACACATTTTCTTCGAACAGCCAGAGACCATCTAATCAAAGCAATGATGTCATCCATTTGATATCCTGGATGAGTGTACTCTCCCTCCTCGAACAATTTCAAAGTGAGAGAGAAGATGCTCATTGTGTTGATGTTCCATGGGATAAGATAACCCATCATGAAGAATGCTCTAAGGAGGCCAGTAACTCTGACAAAGAATGGGGATTGATCCAAGTTGATACAATAGAAAAGTGGAGATTGCCAGACAGTGTATGATCTTTGTTTTGCTGAGAGCTTCCAGTAGTCTTCTTCCAATGCATCAAAATACCGGTCACCAAAAACGCTGTCACAATCTCCAGTGGTCACAATCAGTTCCACATTATTATCATACTCCTCCAATGGATAGTTCTTGTCAGCTCTCAATATCTTGACTGCTGTTCTTGCTGCATAGTTGAAATTGGAACATTTGCCTGGAAAACCAAACATTTGTTTATTTCGCGTCCTGTGTTGGTTTGTTTACCTGGAATGTCTCCCGGCAGTCCACGTGGGTGGAAAGTGACAATGAACCGTTCAAACTTTGGGCCGTATTTGTCGTCGAGGATACGCTTTTTCTAAATAAAATGACGGTTTAGATACTGACTCATCTCATAAAAACACCCACTTCTTCTTTGTCCGGAGTTCCTCCTTCCATTCCCACAAGACATGTGATTTTATCTTTAGCGTTTGGTTGAGAAGCAATACTATCAATTGTGTCCATTAGTAAGTCCAGTGGCTCCTTGTAGACACATAGACCAACCAAGTGTTTCATTTTTATTCCCGCTTCATTTTTGACCTAAACAAACCATAAAAATATTGTACATCTAACTTTGGAAACATACCAAGTCTAGCCTGATTTCATGAGATGCAAATCTTCTAAGCCTCCAGGTATACCTCAATGCATTTATAATAGCAATAATCCAAAGACAATGTAAAATGATTGAAATGATTGTGACAATTTCCAGAGCGAAATCCTGAAACATTCGAACTTTTTTTCAATTTTAAATAAGTGGACTACTTACATTCACTGCAGGAATACATGGAATCCAAATAGCTGATGAGATGAATAAAAAAATCAAAAATGTGAAGAGCAGATTCCAACGGAAGTAAGCGTTGGCTGGTTTGGCTATCCTTCCAGCATATGCTCCAATACTGAAAGTAGTTATGGGATAGAAGGGAAATCAGTGATTCTCTTTTTCTGACGCTGATGTTTTTTGTCATCAATTTGCATTTTGCGACTATTGTTATAAAAGTTGAACACACGACAGGACATACATATTAGGGAGAAATTCAAAAGCGAATGGCATTGCACAAAAAAGTTCATGTAGGTACTTTAATACGACTAGATAGGTTCAAAGAATGTGCAAGAGATTTTTGTTTCTGAAAGGGAGGTTGACCTTTTGCAAAACAAAGAATAATATACAAAACGCTAACCTTTTGATACTTCCAGATATTCGACGTTTTACAGATTGCTTGATAGTGCCGAAACGCGATTGTTTCTTACTACCATGTTGTTGTTGAGCTGTTCGTCGTTCAGGCAAAGAGTAAGCTTTTGGCCTGATTTCATGCTTCTTTTCCTGAATTTTAAATATTTGAAATGGATGAAGACAATATTCAATAAGAAAAGAAAGAAATACAACTCACAATGTGATGAATATCAGCAATATGAATTTCGGATAGTTCTTCGATAGTTGGTATATCGTCGTTGTTATAATTATTCGTTGTCATTTCAGGGGGTGAGGTTTCAAATGAATTGAGCCTCAAGAATATGAAGTACCTGGTTGAGCTTTGTGCTCGACAAATTTATATACAGCAAGAAGCAAGGAGTAACTCTTGGGGAGGCGGCGCTTCTTTACCTGTCTCCCCCGCAAAAATTTCGGTTTATTATGTTTAGCTCACAGGGCAGTACAGTTTAGTATACAAACATAACCTGCCCGCCCCATTCTAAGTTTTGATGGTGATGTCAGAAAATATCAAAAAATGATGATGATGACCGTAGCCACCCATGCAATTTTGCATCTATCCCTTGTTTGAGTCATCGCACCCAAAATTGTGGGAAAACCCTTTGCTGGAAGGTGTTTTTACGGGTTACAATGATCAGTTACATGAAGTTATGTGGCAGCAGTCGTCGTTCATATGGTTGTCGTCGTCCGGTGTAGTCTCGAACTGAACTCTGTTTTCATGATCGACACTTTTTCAATTGTTTCATGAACAGTTATGAAACAGTACAATTCCATAAAATGATCTATCTATGAAAATAAATTTTTCAAAAAACTGATAGGCCCTTTATAAAATATTTAAAAAGATAAAATGTTCTGGAACATAAAATATCGACTTGATTGTCATAGAAGCTCTGAATCTAAAGGTTTACGATTATATTATTCAAGATGTAAATAGCTGTATATTACTGAAAAACTAACATCATTATCTTTTCTGGTTGTTGGTTTGATCTCAAGCTCCGATTACGATCAATCTGAATTTCATTTAGAATTGTGAAATATTTAATTCCTGAAATAAAAATATTTCAGATTCTCTGATAATTTAGCATTTGTCATGTTTCAATTGTCATCATCCAGCATTCAAGGAGATTTGGAGTATGTCGACTGTCATTAAGTTCAGATTGTGAACTGTTAGATCGTTAATATATAAAAAGTAATAACCATTCAATGTTGTCATTTTCACGGCTCACTTAGATTCATGTCTTCAGAACTACATCATTTGATATTCCAGGATACAGTAACCTGCAAAAAAGTTACCTGGGCATTCAAACCGAACGCTTTGTGCTCTGCTGTTTTTTAGAAGCAGTATAGTACTGATGAGAACAGTTTTCAACACTTTACTTCATTTTCAATTGCACTTGATATCACATCAACCTACATACCAATGATATCGAGAACACTTTTTTGTGTATTCTACGTGTGATTTACGATCATTTCAGACCATTTATATGATGAAAAGATCAATTTTCATCACTTTTGATCGAGATGGGTCACCATTTTTCAAAGTAGCACTTGCTCCATCTATCAATCTAATCCTCTTACACAATGTACACAACCGAACAGTTTCTACTATTCTTTTGCAGTTAAACTACCGAAATGTTTCATTGTTTATAGACAGAGAGTTAAATGGAATTGAACTTTTTGGCTTCCGTAGTTGTTTTTCGTGACTCAGAAAAAACCAATTTTCAGAAAGTCACAAACACAGGAAACCCGGTTGGTCGGACGATACTTATCAACAAAATAAACACGGAAATTATGTCAGACATTCAGGTGAAAAGATGATAGTTTTCAGTTATTGCATTCTGAACATTCTTTGGGTGGGAGTTTTTTTTATTATGAATGTGATGTAGATCTCTCTGAATGGATAGACTTTGTCAGCTTTTTTTTATGTATAGGATGATCAATCACATATTTGTAGGTTGTAGGTTGTCAAAAAAGGAAAAGATTAAAGGGAATAATGTGAGGTCAACACACACAGAATTTGTTTGGACTTTCGAACCTTCATGATTATAGTTTTAACGTTAATCGGATCTCACTGTGAGTAATCATTACAAAAAACAAATTCAGGATGTAAAAACTTCATTGTGATGAACAAATAAATATAATGAATCTAGTGGTCACTTCCGTTTACGAGTCTTGCCACAGTATTACGAAGTTCCGCATCTTTTTGCAAATAAAATCAATCTGTTCAAAAATAAACTTCTTCCCGAGTTCCCTTCCGTTCATTCAAAAACAAACAAACAAAAACGTTCCGTGTCTCGCTGGTCCTTTTGGCTGACCATCGCTACAAATGATCTACCACTTTTCGGAAGTTTTTTTTCACTTTCTTTAAGCGACAGTTTTTTGTTCAAAGACGAAAATTGATTGTTTGAACATGTGATCATGTTTTGCCGCGGAGCAAAGGTTACTAAGTGGCACCCAGCACTAACCCAAGTCTGACTAATTCACAAGACACATTGACAAAAAGGGTGTATCAAGGAAGAGTGAATCGAATTGAACAGATGAGTAAATCCCGATCAAATATGAAAGTTGGGATATTGTAGATCAGATAGATTCCAAGTGGTTTTTGCGCAAACTGATAGTTGTAAGAGGAGAAAACAAGGGAGTAGCCGCAACTTGTTGTATCAATTTGCAGAACTTTGTGACTAATAGAGTTGTAGGCATCTTAGCTTTTGATAAAATAGAGATTCAGCGTGTTCTTGTCGGAGACATGTTCATATTTGTTGTTCTACTGTAAAAAAAACTGACGAGCTCTATCGTAATCCTAAAATGTGAATCTTGTTATTTTGTGTCTTCACAACTTAGTGGTTTGCTTTTTTTAAGTATAGAAACCAGAAGTTTACATTGTGACTATTTTTTTTTAATACTCATTGTAAATGAACGTTGGTTTTCCATCTCTTTTTCATTGAAAGCATTGTGCGAAACTGTAAAATGTTCGAACTTTGCCACTTCGAAAAGTATAAACAACAGAGAGTTTTGTTCTGTACGGTAGTGGACAAAACTTCTTCTGTGAGTCATTCTTGACACTCTGCAAAATAGAATTTCCGATCTTTGTTAGTGAAAAAACTCAAACAACTTGTTACATTTCACACTTTTCCCGCGTTCCGAGTTCAACGAATGATCTCGCTCGCGCATTTCGAATTCTTTTAAAATGCCGTTCTTTGACCATGCCTCAATGCCACCTACGCGACAATATTGGCGAATAAAAGAAAAAACGACGACGAAAAATTTTTGCTCTCGATCTTCGGAGCACGTCAGAGTTGCGCTAAGAACAGACATATTCACATGTTTTACCACAGTTCAAAAGACCTTTTACAAACATAAAACCGTTACATTTTTGCCCTGCTTGCCTCATCCTATTTGCACTTTTTCAGTATAGTTTCAAATCGGTGCGGCGACAAAAGCAAGAATCGAGTTCAAAATATTACAAAGCTTCTACAAATAGATGGTACCGTCTGGCAAAAACTGTTTATATCACAGAAAAAAAGAGAAAATACAGTTATGGAATTAATTAACAGCAGTGTTCTCCAAGACAAACTGCGAGTGCTCCCAGAATGACTGCTCCGGCAGAGAGTATCAGTGCTCCAACAGCCAACCAGAAAGAGTATCCGAGCTGAAATGTCACATATTTTCTGACTGAGGTTGTACAAATAGTAGCGATTTTTGTGGACTCATTCTTTTCCCATTTACTAGAAACTTTCAGGCGGGGGACCTAAGAGTGTATTTTCAATTTTCCTTACCTGTGATCCGGTGTTGATTCCATTTGTGAATTCATTCCATTCAGCTGCGTACACAATAACAGCGATGAGTAAAAGAATTGTTGAGATCACGGCAAATAAGGTGAGTGGGTGAATGATATATTTCTTGCAACAGCAGGCAAGGCTGAAAATGGTTGTGTCATGGATACTGTATGTATGACAATGTGACTCACCATGTCAAAAGATTGTAGATGACAGCAAAAATTTGGACGATTAAAGACAAAATCATGCAAACGACAACACATCGCATCCATCCGGGGAGATTCTGAAAATGGGTATTTCAGATGGAATTTTGAATTCCATTTTTTCTTACCGCCCACCAATCACTGCAGGTATTCCCTTGTGAGTGACCAATACAGGACCATGGCATCAGACCATTCCATTCTGATGTGTTGATGTGAGTAATATCTTTGACATTATTTTCAACAGTGTTCCAGCCTGAAATAAGCATTCAGCATTTTCTGAAACAGGTTATTTCTTATAACTCACTTGGTGTGAATAGGGCAACTGCCGTTAAGATGGCACTTCCACCCATAATGAGTCCGTAAACAATCTGTACAAGGCCGGAGAGACACATTGCAAATCTGAAACGTCAAAAAAAGTAAAATGAAAATGTCACTGAAATGAAGAGGACTAAATATGGAAATTTTCCCATTGACGACAGACGAAACACATGGTGCATCCCAACAACCGCCTAGTAACGGAATGAAGATACACTAAAAATAAAAGAAGAAAGAAGATGACGAGCACAAAATACGGGAATATTGAGAAATGTTTTCCTTCTCGAAAAGGAGGATACACATCTCAACCAAAATATGAAAATACAAGGCATGGAGAAGAAGAACGAGAACACGTGTAAAAATAGAAAACGTATGACTATAAGTACCGACGGGTACTAGAGGAAGGAATGATAAACTTGAAAGGGTGTGTTCGGCAGTTAAAAACTATGTGAATTCTTTAATACACTGATTCACTGATAGGAACCAAAATATTTGTAATGTTTTGAATTCTAGCGAATAACGTAACTAATATAAAAGTGTTTATAAGTTCTAATGTAATTTAAATATATTTCTGCAACATGAGCCTCAGAAGAGCTCATTTCATCACCCAAAAAGCTAAAAACCAGTTTCGAAAAATGGCAACATGGTGTGTCACACACGGAAAACTGGGGCAAGACAAGCTTTTCGCCATTTATAGATAAGATTGAACGCTCAAATATTTACTCTAAAAGGCAATGGGACGATGTGAACTTGACAGAAAATGTGTGTTTTATACAAAAGTTAGCAAGTATCATAGGCAAAGGAGGTGTAGAGAATCAGAGCATTTTTGGCTCGTATCAGTAGAACATTTAGCGGCACGTCATGGAACCGTATATGATTCAGCAAAACGATTGAAAACGTTGAAAAATAAGAGCGACCTGATAAGGACCTCAAGCTGGGCGTTGTTGAGTTTCGAAAGAGACGCGGCTTATTTTTTCTAGTTGAATTCTATGTGAGTCAACTAGTTTTTCGAATAAAGATGATTACGTGTCATCATTATCAGTTGTACAGTAAAGTGTTGGAAAAATTCGATGAATTATCATTTCAGACGATATCATTCGTAGTTTGTTGGTCTGGTCTATCAACACTGTGAGATGTGAATCACGTTTATTTTGAGAAAAAAATGACGTTGATGGTTCGAATCTATTGCAAAACTACGATTATGGGTCAATTACTCAGATGGTGAAGTTGAAAATTGAAGAACACGAACTGATAGTCAATCTTTGGCAGTATGTTTGATGTGTTTGACTATTGGTTTGCTTCCATTGAATGTATAAAAATGGAGCTTGCGAATTCACCTGCCGTTTCCTGCGGCAGGAACTGGATATCTGGTTTCAAATCTAGCTTTGTTTTTTTTTTCAAACTAGTGACACTTCATATACCCACCTTATACAAACCCGCAGAGAAATTCGACAAAACAACGTCTTCTTAACTTATATAATTCTTAGCCATTTTTATTGAAACTAAAATTGTATACAAAGTTCTAAAAACTATCAAGTTTGAAACTAATAAGAATTGTGCCAATCAGTGCCTAAAATATTGAAACAACATCATCAGTCCTGATAAAGTATCTTAATGAACATATCTAAATTAATAAACAAATCAAACACTAAGTCTCAAAATGTTCAACCAGTCCTCAGCAGATGCATCAAAAATAATAACGTGGAATTGTTACAAACAACTGCTCCAAAAATAAATGATTAGTGAATTTTTACCAGATATTTGACATTGACTCATCCTGCAGCCAGCTTGTGGGAGCTTCTGTTTACTTTACATACTATTTACGTTCTCATCATTTTTGTTTGTTGATTTTTGACAAAAAGTTTTAATACATGACAGTCTTCAGTCTTAGTTTCAGTTGCATCTAAAATGTTGTGTTATCATCACATGTATCAATTCCATTCAGACTTGAAAGTATCACGCTCGGTAAATTGGGAAGAAGCTAGAAGATATGTTTGCTACATCTAACTAGAATCTAATAACTTCATCTGGAAATGGGAAAAGGAATACTGGAACAGAAAAGATGATATGAAAATTGCAGCATGAGTAGAGTGTGCTTGACATATGCAAATACGCACTCCGCATGAACTTTAGCCGTATTGAACTGACAGTATTAACTCTTGTTCACGGAGAAAAAATATTGAGTCAAAGTTTATATACTTGCTTTATGGAGCTTGAATTGTTTTGTTTCGCTTAACATTTTGTTGCCTTTCAGATTTTGAGATGTTACAGATTGCGTTTCAATGTTTTGACTTCATGTTGTGAACACACCTTTTTCGTGAAATGACGTTATGCATATTTGAAAATAGTGAGAACTATTTGATGATCTCACTCGAAAACTTGTCAGATTGCTCACCCATTCTATTTCAATACAAGTGGAGTTTCAGATTTTATATCAATTACTTTACATAACGATTTCATATTTAGTTTTGGAAACATTTACCTGGAAGCGATTTTAAACTTTTTCAAACTGGTTATCATGACGGTCCCAATATTTTTTTGAGTGTTTACAGTTATCCACACTTTCATGAAACTGGCTTCGTTTTTTGATCTCTGATTATTATCTTAGTCAAGATTCAATACTCGCTCTGTTAGTCAATACACCACTGTTGGTTTGTTTCAATCAGGTCCATTGATTCGGAAATCTTCAAAAAACAAAGTGCAACCGCATGTACCTCATAATTGTATTTGTGAACCAGTGCGCACAAATCTTCTTTCAGACATGTGACCAACTTTTTTTCTGAAGTTCATTCTGCTTCTGAACATCACTTTCAAAATGACTTTTAGAAATATCAATTTCATTTTCTTTCCGGAGTTCTCCGATTTCTTCTCCCATTTTTGAAATTTGAAGCACCTCCTTCTATCGCCTCCGTCATTTTTAACGCCTTCGTCTTCCGGTTATTTTTCAGTTCTTATCTTCTACTTCTGATTTTCTTTTCCCGGCGTGTTTAGATGAATTATTTTGAGCACTTGGTTTTTCACTCTACGGCTTCAATGTCCTTTATTCTTTAGTAACTAGTCTAGACTTCTGAGAATTTGATTAGCTGTTTTGTTTATATAATTCGCAAGTAGCAGAATGACAACCGTCCGCATACAAAATTTGATTTTCCATTTAAAGAAAAACACTGAAAAATAAGGAAAATGTTTCCTATGACGTTTTTTGTCCTCTTCATTTTCAATTCTTTATGATTCAGTTCATTCGCATACAGATTATGGAATACGTCTCATGAAGGCAAACATTTTTTTCCCCATCAAAGCTCAAGATTTTTTCCTTAAAGATACATTTCAATATGTATGTATCTCTAGATGAAAAGTTTCGGAAAACCGTTCGTCACTCCCACACACATTGAAATAAGCTGGTCTCTTTTTTTCAAATACATCATTGTAAAACAAACATGACACAGATATGGATGGACAAAAAAGAAAATCTCATCCAAACAGTGTGCTTGTTAGATGAAAAGTAGAATGAGAGAATTTATGTTCATGACCCTCAAGTTTTTCTTTCTGCTGCTTCTGATTTTCTTATATTTTGTATCACCTTATAAACAACCGGAACAGAGTGCTTTCTGAAATAAATATAATTCTCTCTCAACCGCGCGCCAGTCATTCATTATTTAAAATATTTCTAATATTCTGGCTCTCTGAAATATCTTTTCAGTTTTAGTCCTCACTGAAAATAAATGTTTCCACTTTTTCTGGAATTTCTGGTTCCTAGAATTGTGAGTTTAATTAGAGAATTCGTTCAAACTTTATGAGAGATTTTCTTTGAGAAATATGTTGTTTTGTAAGTTTTAGTGATGGCTCTATATGTTGTGAAGTTGCATTTCTATAAATGTTGAAACCCTTCAAATTTTAATATTCTGCCAGTTTAGTAAATCATGAGTGCATAAAAATTCATGGAGTTGTATGTTTTCTATTCTGGTACAAATCGGAAAACAGATTTGTCCAATCTTTATTCCGAAATTCTTCGTCATGTTGTATTTTCAAATTTATCTGACTAGCACTTCTAATTCATTCTTATTCCTTCGTGTCATTATCATTTTTCAACTAACAATCTATGTTCTCTATTTAGTTAAACCCAATGTGAAATGAGTGATAACTATGGTCTGTTCTTCCCAAGCCATTCTATGGCATGCTATCATGAACCTCGGATACACGACCACGAGCTCTATTTTCAACTTCGGAATCTCAATCTTTTGCTTCTACTTCCCATCGCCCTCATTGGAATTCTTTGCAACGCGTGTGCAATGGTAAGTCATCGTTCTCATTCTCATGTCCCAAGTGTCAAAATGGGATTGAAATTCAATTCCTTCTGAGACATTTGCCACAATCACCGCCTGGCACTGTTTGGGAGACGGCCGTTAAAGTCAGACATGTCACGCAATTTTAGGGGTCATTGAAACAAGCATTTGTTGAATAATAACAAAACAATATATTTAGGTATCCTTGTACCGTCCACCAAAGATCACATCCGGTGTGTTTGTTTATCTGAAAGCACTTCTGCTTCTGGACCATGTCATGCTTACAACGACATTAGCTGCAGAATTTTTTCCACAGATTTGTGATCAGCATCATATGAAAAACCATACATTTTATAACGCCTGCATGTTGGAGAGAAGATTTTTGAAGTATACAATGCCAAGGTAAAGTGAAATGTACTGCAATTGCGTTAATTTTGATCGTTCAGAGTTGAAATCACTATACACACTCTACATGTCTGGACAATTGCTACGCTGTCTGCTCATCGTTATTGGAAGGTACTTAGAATATTGATCCTCTTCAAACACTGATTCAATAATTTCAGATTTCCCGACCTATGATTGCCAGACTTCAAGATACAGTAGGCCGCGCACGTTCAATGTTAATTGTGATGTTTTGCCTGGTTTTATTATTCCGTCTTCCGATATTCTTGCTGGAGCTTGAAGTTCGATCATATCCACAGCTTCGAATTAACAAACGGATTGCCACAACAGAGGTTAGACATCTTTTGGAGAGTGCGACTTGAAAGTTGAAAAAGTTTATGTAGCTTCTGGAAATGTGATAGGTGTATTGTTTCTGCTTTTGTTTTTTGTCTGTTATAGTAGCCTCAGCCAATGGGAAACATGTCCAAAAACTTTGCTCAAACGCTTACTTCTACCCTATAATTTCCAGATTCTTTCAACCTATCGTTTTGTTTACCACTCCATCCTGGACCCTCTTTTCTTCAACATTGTTCCATTCATGTGGATGTGTATATTCTCACTGCTCACTCTATACGAAATCTACAAAAGTCGACACAACACATATCAACACTTGGCTTTCGATCATCCAAAGCAAACTAATGTGACGTATGTGTGAACCTTTAGAATTTTTGATCAAAACTTCAGTTTTTGATTTTTCAGACATCCATTGGCAGGCTGTTTTCCTAAAAAAGCAGAACTAATCCGGCAGAAACAAGAACTACGAGCCACATTCTCCATCGTTGCCATAATCCTTTTGTACTTATGCTTCCACTCCCTTAAGCTATTTTCAGTTGGAAGAAAGTGGCAACTACTTGTGAAAAGAGAATGTCCAACACGGTAATGAGTGTCCCTTGATTGAATAATAAATAACAAATACATTTCAGAAAAGACTACTACCATTCACACCTCTCTGACGTCTTGAGTATGATTTCCGCATCAGTGAACGCATTCGTGTTTATAGCGTTCACAAATCGACTCAAAAAATATATACGACTGCTTTTACGGAAAACATCTAGGACCCTCTCTAACTCAAGTGATCCTCCAATGAGTCCAAAGACAGTGACTTCATATGAAAGCAGTTGTAATCACTTCAATATTAATATTTGATAACAAATGTGCATTTCTTGTTTCAATTTGAAATGATCTCAATAAATTAAATGTGTGTATGTAAATAAAAACTCTTGATTCAATGATTTTATAAACTTTACAAGAAGGGAATTTTGACACTCTAAAGAAAAAGTTAGTGTGAACCGAAGCGGGTAAACATAGTGTTTGAGATCTTCAGCAATCGAAATTGAGAAGAAATTGGATAATACACAAAAAAGGCTTTTCTGTCGATTATCGCGTTTTAAAAAGTATTGAGGCAATTGAGGAAGTAGAAAAATCACAATATAACATTTTGCAATGACTAAAAGTTTGACATCTTCTTTTGAAAAAGTACGCTTTTACAGATATTGAGAGCAAGAATAGAATTTGTAAATGGGGATGAGAGTAATATGACAAATTGAGAACTGTAGTAGTCATCTAATCAAGTGAAAGTGAACATTGTATTTGCTGTTTTGCAAAGGGAGGCTTTTGAGTGAATCAAGTACATGAAATTGAGTGATTTGTTTCGTATCCTGTCATGACTTCGTTGCATCAGAATACACTCGGGGGTGGAAGGTGGGGAGAGATGAGTTGGGCACTATGGGTTTTTATTGTGAGTACCTGAAAAGAATACATAAATTAGTCTGAAATCGTATAAATCTAGAATTCTAACCTTGAATTACCCAGTGATCATTGCTGAGTTCGGTGGTGGAGGCCACTGTTGTGGTGGTCCCACATAGTTGTAGTTCGGCGGCGGCATCTGGTTCATCGGCATTCCTCCAGGCATCTGATTTTGCATCGGCATCGAGCTCGGCATCTGACTTGACATCGACATTGGTGGCATTCCACTCATCATATTGGGGTTTTGCATCTGAGCTCCTGGCATCTGGCCCATTCCGTGCGGTGGCATTTGCATCGGTGGTGGCATTCGATTTGCTGGCATCTGGTTAGACATCGTATGCGGAGGCAATTGTGGTGGTGGCATCTGATTAGCCATTGTGCTCGGCATCGGATGCATTCCACCGTGTGGTGGCATCGAACCAGGTGGCATATGTAATGGATTGTGCATTGAAGTTGGCATCTGACTTCCCATTGAGTGTGGTGGCATGTGTTGAGGTCCTCCTGGTGGCATTCCTGGATGATGTTGTTGATTCATTCCAGCCATATTCATGGGTCTTCCATTCATTGTGGGATTAGTTCCTTGTCCGAGAGATTGCATTTGCATTGCATTCGGATCATATTGAGAGTTCTCCACACGTGAGATCGTTCTCTCATCTTCTTCTCCAAAATCGCTTCCCATCATCGATGGCTCACCAACAACCATGACATCCGGATAACTCATTTGAGAGAACTGAAATAAAGTAAAATTTAGAGAAAAAATGGGTAAATATTTTCGATATTTAGAACTAGCAAATTTTTTCTAACAAAAAATGATACGCTTGAAAAAAGAAAAGAACATCAAGCTTTTATGCCCAAAAGAGAATATTCATATGCGTGATGGATATGATATGCAAGAGACGTAGAGAAAAATGCGGAATATTGGAGCCTCGTTGCGGCGCTATTATCTCTGTGATCACACATAACTATCTTTTATTCTACGTTTGGCTAAATTATGTCGAACTCGCTGATATTTCTTGCTACGTGATATTTTAGGATCACGTCACTACTGGGCTCCAAATCTCATATAAATTGTATGCTGTTGAGTAGTTTTGAAAGTAATCAACAAAAAGATTACTTTGGAAAGAAATGTCAACGGAACACAATACAACTACTGATCTTTTTGTATATCACAAGACCAAGTTAGTACATACATAAATAACTCATTTCAGATGTCAATGAAATGACGTGTGACAACTAGCCGTTGATCAAAAGAATAGAAAATTTACTTACCTGAGGATTCATAGAATTTGGCGGGAACTGTGGGTTATTTGCAGGACTCGCAGTTGGGATTACAGGTGGAGCTCCATTTGCTACAGCCGCTTGTGCAGCAGCGGCTTGTGCTGCTGCCGCTTTTTTACTTCCACGTGGATTTGTTGCAGCCTTTCGTTGTCGTTTTCTGGCTGGTTTTGCTTTTTCTGGCTCTGCTGGAGTTGGGTGAAGCATTTGTTGTTGCGCTGAAACATGCAATATGAGAAAATGAAAAAGTTTGAAAGAACAACATACCCATTTGTTGTTGTTGCTGGTGCTGTTGAACTATTGCTGCACGTTGCTGCTGTCGGTAAACCTCTTGTTGGAACAAAGCTCGCTTCATGATATCTCTTGGAGTGAGTGACTGGAAGAAGAAATCGTTATCATCAATATGAATATGGAAATGTCGGCGTCTGCGTGCGCGTGCGCGTGTGTCTATATGCAAGAATATTTATAAATCTGAATATACTCAAAGGTATAAGAGCTCATTAGTGAATTGTGCGCGACAAATAAGTGAGTGCTAATGGAAGAAGTAGAGTGGTCAGAGTTTTTATAAAAATGAGAGATTTGTCAGAAGCTATACATAAACGTTTTCAATGAAGCCAATCAGCAAGCGGTGGCTCGGAAAGAAGTGTGAAATGGACAAATGAGCGACAAGCGAGTATAATGGCATCAAAGGATTTAGTTGAATGCGACTCATTTATCCTCCTTTTGTTCAAAATCTATATTCACTTACCGGTGAGGATTTAGCATAGCTCATGAATGTCTGCATAGGCTCTAATACTTTCAGCATTGTCATCAGATTAAGAGTATGCTTGAAGAACCCCATTCGTGGCTGATTTTCTTGTTCGACATTTGGAGCCTCCATTCGAAACTCCTGAAAATACTTGTTTTATAAACTTTTCGAATAATTGAAATAACATTATCTAATTACCTTTCACTAAAATGATTTTAAACCCAAAATAGATCTTACCTTAGTCGCTGGGTTGTAACTGAATTCATCCGACCTCCTTAATTCCAACGTCCAGGCTTTTATCCGATAATTCATAACTTCGTCAAATGGTGTGAATTCCACATACAACTTTCCTTCAGTATTAATCTCATTATGACTAGACTGATCGTATTTTGTGATTTGTAACACATTCTCGTTTTCATAAGCTGGTTGACCATTAGCAAGTGTACATTCTCTAGAAGGACCTCGTAGCACGTACTGCAATTCCCTCATTCCACTTTCAAATATGGATCGGAAGAATTTTGGAATGAACTGCCGAGTGATGACTGAAAGTGTTCTTAATAGTAATTGAACGTCTCTATTTTGAATGAAACTCACTGTATCGTTCCCTCTCTGCCATTGGTACTGTTTCTGAACCGATGACAAACCAAAGTCTGCAGTCGTCATCAAAAAATTCATGTGAGAAAGCATCCCACCACTGTTGTTGATCATTTTCAGATACCTGAAACATGGTCACTATTATGGTCACTATCAAAATTACTATTCACTATCTTACCCCTGTAGAACTAAAAATGTAAAGCCTCCTATTCATGTCGTGTATCCTGAACTCCAGTGGGCTGACAGCATTTCCAATAGGTTGTGGTAACGTTTGTTGACCTCTCAACCTGAAAACAATTGAGGTGAGTCAAACTGAAGTTTCAAATATTGTTTATATATATTTGTATGTTTCAATGACACGTGACTGGTTTATCCCACTAACATCATATTATTTGGTGGATTTGCTCCTGGTGGAGGTGGCATTCCATAATGACTATTTGAACTTTCAGGACCAGGGAACGGCGGAGGATGACCATAGGCACCATATCCATATTCTGGATGATGACCATAAATATTGGGGTCCATACCCTCCATGCCATAACTGTTCATGGGGTCATATGTCTCAGGTTTCGGCTCTTCCGGTACAGCCTTCTTCCTCCTCGTTCGAGGTTGTTTAGGGGGAGCCGGACCATCGGCAGCCTTTCGTCGAGGCATATTACCGTCTGACAAATAAATATATTTGAATAGGAACTAGAGATAGCAGAAACAAAGAAAGTAATAAAAGTAGGAACTAGATAAGATATTGTAGTAACGGGCGTACTATCTGAAAATAAATTGAGGACAATGTGTTTGACGTATTTTTGAATGATTGAAGGAGAGAGTGAGAGTGAAATCAATTCTTGTTATCAGTAAGACCAAATATCATATTGATAAGCTGCGTTAACACGTGGATGCGTACAATTCGAAATTTTTTGTTTGAATAGGCGGTCATGTTACGACCTGGATTCGCGGATTCAATACCAAGAGAGAAAAAATGGACAGTCTATAGAAAAAGAGAGATAATTAGGAGAGAGTCCATGAAAGCAGCCAGAATAATGGAGACTACGAGAAAGAGAACCGTAAAGCAAACTTTCACTAGAACACGTCTAGATCCGAGAAGACGTCACATCTAGGACGCCGCCGCGTCAGTCAGTCGAGATATACAAGTGAATGCGACACTTTCTCTCGCACTGTGGGAGATGGATCAATCAATATGAGGAAAAGGAGACTTCAGATGATGTCGACGATGTTCGTAGTAAGTCACTGAATCCATAGGAGGGAGGGAGCGGGAGAGAGCGGGAGGGGTGAACAAAAACCTCCGCAGCTGGTTGAGGACACAGGGACAGGAAAAAACAGCGAAGATCAAACAGTGGTGGAAATATCATGCGAAACAGTGAGAAGATTTCTGATATGAATCAATAATAGTCCAGACTCAAGACAGTATGCAATAGAAAGATGGGTAGAGATACAAATAACCCCCGGGACAGGAAGAAATATTATAAAAAGAAGACTGTCAGAGAGAGAGAAAGAAAACAACGATTTTGCATAACCTGTTCTACTGTCTTTGTTAGATGGCGTAAGGGTAGCTAGATGGTAGAATACAAAAACAGGGTGAGGGGTTTCCTCTGGTTTTCATGTTTTACTTTTCTCTGAATTTTGGTAATCCTGAGGTTTAAAAACGGTAGTATTTCATTCTTGGTTTATAGTAATTTGAAATTAACTTTTGATGACATTCAAAAAATTAGCTTTAAGATTAGCGACAAATGATGAGAACGCATGTGTTATTACAGCGGATGCTCATTCTTCCTCTTTCTATCTCTATCTATCTATATCTATCTTCACTCGACACAGATACATATAACTGAGAATATAGAGACGAGACACGGCTTCATGGATTACACTGCTCACATTTTGCTCCGTCAAGGCGCCTGTTCATTTACAATTCAAACGGGAGGGAGAGGGACTACGGGTCCCTTGGTTTGACACAGGAGACGAAAAAGAATAGGACAACGAAAGATGCGTAATCAATCAGGTGAAGCAAGTGTCAACTGTGACAATTACAAAGTGTTTGGATTGGAAATGTAAGTTGAGATTTGATTTGAATTGAAACAGATATTTCAGTCAATTATTCACTAGGTTGAAGTCCAAATTACCCACTCATTGCTTCTAGAACACAAAAAACTGGTATCTTTCCGATATAACGAGTAAAAATCGAATAGCGGACAAAAAGGGAAAAACAAAAAATGTTCGTCGTTCCTTTTCAAGTTTGTTTTTCATTTTTTCAGTACGAAATATTGATTCTTTTATAGAAGTTTTTGTTTAACGAAAATAATGAGTTATGAATGTACATATTGTACAATGGAGAATTGTTGACGTTGAAAAAAACAACGGAGTCGGTTTCTTTTTTGTCGTTCGTGTAGCCCGTTGTCAGCTCAGCTCAAACAAGATGTTTTTGTGTCCACGTCGTTTCTGGAGCCGTCCTGTTTTTCAAACGTCTACAGTAGTCGTTGGTCCTTTCCTGGATAAAAGAGCTAAACAGAAGCTCTATTTGTATATATTCCGCAAATTCACTTTGTTTCTCTCCTCTGACCTTGTTCTGCCTCTCGTTTCTCATCTCTTTATATTTCTTCTATCCTTATTCTATTCGGTTCGTCTTCTTCTTCTCCTCCTGCTCCTCTTTAACTACAACTCCTTTTCTCGTGCTCTATTTTCTCTTTTTCTAGGCTTCTAGACCAGCTCAAAAGCAACATGAAAAGAAAAGATAGAAGCATGTAGGAAGAAGCTCTGTGTTGTTGTGAGGGAATAGGGAGTGGGAGGAGAGAAGACAAGACGAAACAGGGGTCAACGTGCTAAACAAGGGAAAAGAAGGGAAAAGAAGGGGGGTTAGTTGGGAGAGCTTCAAAATCGATGGGTTGTAAAAATAGAGTAAACTGGTGAGACGCAGAGATCGGACCGAAGAGATAGTGAACAAATTGGTGGGGAGCACGGGC
This sequence comes from Caenorhabditis latens, assembly GCA_002259235.3. Classification (NCBI taxonomy): domain Eukaryota; kingdom Metazoa; phylum Nematoda; class Chromadorea; order Rhabditida; family Rhabditidae; genus Caenorhabditis; species Caenorhabditis latens. The sequence continues at coordinate 11,103,630 of CM056097.1, read as the reverse complement.
ACAATGAGTCCCAGAGAAAAAGAAGGGGCTCAGTTTTGGGGCAAGGGAACAATGCAAAATGGAAAGATGGAAAAAAAAGGGTCATAGTCCAAAATTCAATCGAAACGACACACGCAAACACTACGCACATATAGACAAATACGCACGGTTTGACGTGAAGCCTCTCGTAGCGGAGTTTTGGTCAACTGAGAGCCAGTACAGTACGGACAGAGCCACCCTCAATACCATCCCCCTTCTCTTCCTCGCCGAGCATTTCCTACAATGGAACAGTATACAAGCGGGGGCGGCGTCCACCTGACTCACAGGTTGTTGTAACACACACCCTTTTTGAGTCATCGAGGTGCCGAAGATTATTCAGGTCTGGCAAATGGTGAAAACAATAAAATAAGAACGTTCAATATAGCATTTCAGACAATTTTTGAAACTATTTCGAAGATCTAGAACTTTGAGTCTTGAGTGAAATTGAAGATAGCAAAACACTTACAGTGCGATGTTTTCGAAACATCTCAAAATAAAAATTGGATCAACAACAAAAAGACGGTCAAACAAAAATATGATACACGAAGGTTGGAAGCTCACCGCCTCATGATAGATCAACCATTTTGAATGAGCCATTTGTAACCATTTACCTATCCCAACCCCAACACATGGCTCGACTTAAGCTAATGGATTGCCGGTCCTAATTCATGGTTAGAGACCGAAAAGAGGATACGACCTCCACAGAATATAAATCCTCTGCTATTACTGTAACAGCAATTAGCCATCATTAAGAGGAGCAGCTGGAAGCGGGCGGATAAAAAAGGATTATAAAATAGGATCCAATTTGGACGAAATAACTGTTATGAAGCATTTGAAAATCGAGACAGGTGGAGATATAAGCTCAAGAAAAGACCATCCGTTAAGGTTTCACTTTCTGAAGGCTGACCTCAAGATAAGATGAAATAGTGAAAGGAAGAGAGAGAGAAAAAGATGAGGCCGTTCATTCGACTCATCAGTAATAGTTTTCGTGGTGCCGCCGTGAAGTGGCACCGGCGCAAAAACCGGGGGCCGAACAAGTAGGCGCGGTGGGGGCCAAGGTCAGTTTTCACGGAGAATTCTTGCAAATCCACCGTAACCTATTCCTGTCACTCTGGTCTAAGGGTAATACATCACGGTCCTTTGACAGTGTGGAACAGACAACCGTATCGATGATGTTGAATGGTTGAAATTGAAATAAGAGATACAAAATTTTTGAAAAAGGAGAGAAGTCATTCTAAAAACAAACGGGAGCAACAAAAGAGATGGATACATTTATGCAATGCATTGAAACTTATAAATTATTTAAACGGTTTTAAGCCCGCTTTTCGAATTTTTCAAAATAGTAAGTCTAGCTTATGAAGAAGGCAGAGGAAAACCATAATTGCAAGACCCGATGACCAGACGAACCCGACAAAGCGTCTCCGGAAGGGCGGTCCTGTTTCAAAATAGGATTAGTAATGGGACAAAACGAACGGATATGATGAATGAAAAGAGAGGACATCCAGCTATGAAGAAGGACCACCCCCACAGAAATGTTAATTTCAATCAAACATGTCTTCGGTCTTCATCCGTTCACTTTGTTGTCACACGTCTTCAAAATTCGGAAGCCTTCCGTTAAACGATCGGATGACATATGTTGCCTAAGGCCCCAGTGTGGTCCCTGAGGAAATTAGTCGTTACGTCTTAGAGTGGAAAATGTCGTTAACCCCAATGGGGGCATCTGAAGACGTTGCCTGGAGGAGAAGAAGATAGATCTAAAAACTTCAGAAGGAAGACAATAAATGATTGATGAATACGAGAGTGAGAAACCCCCGAAACAAATATTTCGAAAAAGTTTTGAGATTCTGTAACTTTCCATGTTACAGAAAAAAAGCAAACGGTGTCAAAAATTGAGGTTTAGGTATAATTTCTTTCTCGGTGACAAACCCAAGAGCAGGAAAAATCCAGAAGCTGGCGGGGTGTGGCTCGTAAAATTTTGAGCCGAAGTTTTATGTGTTTCTAGAGAGTACGCCAAGACAGGAGACGCGATAATGTTTAATGGTATGGATTTGATAGATATCATAAAAAGTAATGGGTTGTAGTCAAGTGCGCGAAGAAAATTGGAAAAAGGTTTGACACCCCATGACTCTGTTGCCAACCAGATAAGGTGTCTTATCAGGCAAGGCAATCAAGGGCAAGGTGACCCTAATCGAAGAAAAGAGGGACCGTTGAATAGATCCTTCTTAGATTCTATTTTAGTCTTTCGGTTATGTTTTGAAAGCCAAAAGTTTACAAAGAGAGACAAATCCGTTGATTTATTTCTGGCAGGCTCGAAAAGCTAAACAAAAAAGAACAAAGCTAGACGGAAACCACTAGTAGAATTGTTTATATTCTAAAATTCTTATATTCAAAACAGAATACTTGCCAAAGAAAAAAATATATAAGAAGACGATACACAGAAAAAAAAGAAAACCGGGGGAGAGAAAAAGAACAAAGACGCTTGCATCTCATCAGGCATGGTTTCATGCAAATTCAACTAGGGGGCGGGTCACATTTTCCAAAAACTCCTTAGCTTCGAACAAATTGGGCACAACGGACCCTCTAAACGCATAAAATTCCCGTGCCTTCAAGGGGTGGAGTGTTGTCCGGGGGTTGTGGCCGGGGCAAGGGGGTCCGCCTAGATTCACTGGACCCTTCTTCGCTGTCTTCTATTGTTAGTAAGAAAAGAAGAAGACGAAGAAGAAGAAGAAGGCGACGACGATGACGAAAAAGAAGATGCGGCATCTTATGCAAATGGGGCGGCCTTTGCCCCCTACGATTGTCACTCCAGAATCAGAAGATTCAGAATCAATGAAGACGCACTTGACGTCGGCACGTGACTAGTCCGGCAGGAAAAGCCTGGGACTTTTTTAGTTTTTTTTGCTCAATGGGTCTCTCCCACTTCAACATTGTCATCACTTTTTCATTCGAAAATTTATGTGCAGAAGTCCAAAATCGAACATTTTTTTCCCAACCATAGTTTTCAACGTTCCTTTCATTTCCATCATATTGTTTCTCCGACACTGCATACTTAATAGCTTGTTGTGTGAAAACTTGTTCTCCAATTTGTGTGTTCATCATCCACAAAACAGTACGTCACATATTGATGCTTCTCAACCCGATACATACAGTTTACTCAACGCTTCACCATACACCAGACGGTTGGTTAGAGCTAGAAAAGCGTGCGTTAAGCTGGCACATCATAGATGGTCAGAGACTCAGAACAAGAGATTCGGAGACTTAAAGAAACCATATACAACAGCCGGTCGTTTCTGGGGGTGGCCGAGTATTCCAACTGGCGGCCAGCAGGCGAGGAAAATTGTGAAGTCGACAGCCGGGAGGCCTGTCCTTCGAAGTCGTGCAAGCAGTTGTGAGGGAGGACCCATAGAAAAGAGACGACCGACGACTGTGTGAGGGTCATCCGGTGCGCAATGAACGGAATAGTACGGAACATTGAGAGAGCCTATACATACATTACGACGTGGAATAGTATGCACGAAGCGGAGAGCTTCAGAGAAATGGCAATGGGCAAACAGTATGTGTGTGTGTGCGTGCGCGTCGAGTATAAGTGCGCGTGCGTTCCGCCGAAGAACGATGTTGGGAGGAGAAGAATTCAAGGGAGGGGCGGAACGGGATGAGCACAAGGGACCCCGACCGGAATTTCAAATTATGGTCCTGATAAAGTTTGGGTTTTAGAAGTTGTTTTTCGAACAAAAATTATACAATTCAGACTAGTCCATGTTTCTAGGTTGTTCCAGAGTTTTCAGCTTTAAGAATGTTAAAATGTTATAAACAGTAAATTCAGTTCAGAAATATTTTTTCTTGAAGTTATGAACACACTGCATTAATAATACCCCTAAAAAGTCTCGGGAAGTTTTTTTTTCGAAAAAGAAGTTATGATAAAAGAATGAAATCAGGTTTATGGGTTTTTTAAAATTAAGCCGAAGTCAATTGTTACAAGTTAAACTAAAAATGCGAATTACCTATTTTACCTTTTATACGGAAGTTCTTGTTTACCAATTCGTTCTACTACTGTAGTTTGATACTTGGTATCATGTCATTCATCAAAATCATGATTGATAACAATAAAACGGAACGAAGTTTTGCAACGATTTCGGTATAGTTAGTGTTTAGTCTTTACCTACCGCGGCGACATGAAAGCATACGGAGTGAAATACAACGTCACTAGTTTCGGGGAGGTCAGTGACCTCGATTTCAAACAGGCAGTTCATCATCATTATCGGCTTGAGTCCATCCGGTTGAAGTTCAAATGAAACTACCGACAAAAATGCAAAAATGAGAAAGTGAAGTGGAAAGGGAGTGACCCACCCACATCATTGTCCTATCACTTTCCTTTGTCAGGGCGTAATTTTTCATGAAAGTAACTCGTGATGACCCCATCCTAAAGTAATGGGGAAAAAAAGAACTGGAAAAAAGAAAGGATGATATTGATGATGAAAGAGGGCACCTACTGAAAGGAAAACATTTTGCCGAGAGAGGGCGTAGGGGAGTAGATTACAATGAAAGGAATACAATTGGCGAGAGAGAGGATCAGTGTAAAGTCTTGTGTTGTAATACGTTTTTTTGACCTCAGGTAGTATACCGACGTACCATAAGCACCTGTTGTACTGTAATTTTTTTTGATCAAATTTCAAACGCGGAGAAGGTTTTTTGATTTGGGGTAACCTCAGCTTTTTGTTTGGCATGATTTATGATCGCATAAAAATATGAGATTTCAGATCTTGAAAAATAACGTCGTCCACAGTTGTTCGGAAGTAAAACCAGCCACATGTCATTGGAATTTTTTTCTTTTTGTAGTTTTTGTTATTCAGAACACTTCGCTGTCTGCTCAAATTTGAGAAAAAAAATACTAACCCTGGTTTTCCCATTGCTTGCATCGACTTCAGCTGGTCCATTGGATGTAATGGTGGCCGAGGACCTGGTCGGAACATCATAATGACCTCCGATCTGAAATAATTGTGAAATCACAACGAGTTAGTCTAAAATTTTGAACCAATTTTGCGTTACCAAAAAATAATTGTGCGGAAAACTACCCGGAGCCCAAGCAATTGTTTACACTATTGGATTCAGTATAAAAGCTTAGATTTCACTCGTAGAATATGCGCACGTAGCCAGAATTTGCGAGCAACTCTTTGGTTCATATATAGATATTGGAACTAATGATTCTTCACAAAACGTCAGGTTTATGAAAATAAAGAAAACTGAGAAACACATTCAATAGGATCTAGCTGTGTGAATATGGTGTCCCCTGATGTTTTAACTGGTGTACGGTGGTTAGAATGAAACTTACTAATTGTACAGAAGATAATGAACAGAAGTGTACGGGTCAACGAGCCGCTTGATCGCAGCTCCGGTATCTTGCAGTTGACCTCCTTTGTCTGAAAACCAAATATTAGAGAAATAAAATGAGAATTATTCGTTTATTTCGGTTAGCAAATTGAAAAAAAGCGACGAGTGATGATGCGCTCATTTGTATGAAAAAGCTTGCTTATACACAGACACACTCACTAAAAGAGGAAAATTTTTCCTTTTCAAACGCCGTAGTCGAGCATCGACACATTCAAAGAAAGGAAAGCTTTCTTCCTTCTTTTCCCTACCATACCCATTTCTGTTTTGACGCAAAATTCAATTATGCGTAATATTGACGGCCAGAACAAAATATAAGAAAGAGGTTTGACAAAAATATAGAAACGCTTGAAAATCTGAGTATTCCTGGTTGAATCTTGATAAACGGAATATAGCTCAGAATAAAATAGGACAATACGAATAAGGTAGGTGTGCTGGGGGCTAAATCGAGGACATGACTGAGGGCTCAATAGGAGCACCGCATAAAGCTGGATCTGGAAACGACATCCTCCGACCGAATAGGGGTTGTGTTGGAATAACAGAATTAGATATCACACTCCAACCGATTGGTTTAGTGTACATGTGAGCGTCTCTTTTCCTTTTTAGACCGCAATATCTCGAGCAGTTTCCGATGGAAACCGAAAGATTTTGCAGCTGCTTCTGCGTATTCAATTCGAAATGAAAATGGAGAAGCGGTGAGCAGGTCGATATTGGTATGGGATGGAAACGACAACGGATAGCAAGACGAGGCTAATTATAGATGTTTGACAAAATGGAACGAGCTATTCGTGTCTTGCGGTGCTAAGGATAAGTGGGTGTCTTAGTCGAACTTCGGAACATATGCTTCATTTATATATGATGTCGGATACAAACAAGTGTTCCCTAAAATTAAAATTAAAAATTTCCCCAGAAAAAATATTTTCTTTCAGTGAGTGTGTCTGTGTACAAGCAATGAACTTCCTGGTTTGGAAAAAAAATTGGGAGCAGGTTTTGTAAGCATGACTTAGACTCAAAACTCTTCACTCAATTCTGACTCCAATTGAAAGAGTAATTCCGAAAAAGAAGAAAATTGAGAAAAATATAGTCCTGTTGATCGTTTAACTTAAAGTACGCATATACTTTTCTAGAAGTCTTGTTTTCTCCGAAAAGCTAAAACGATTAAAAATTCAAGACCACAACCGACCAAAATGACTAAACGTCTAGACATTGTGAACTCCATTCCGACAACTGGATTATAACAACCACTATAAAATTGCCAGTTCGTTTTTTGGCGGCATCGTATAGCGCTCTATAGCATTGGAAGATTTTTTTGAGATAAAAGGTTTTAAAGAAGCGTCTTGGAATTTGTGATCTCTAGGAAAGTATGGTACTCAAAAATGCATGGAAGAAAAGTTAAGTTTTTGTTCTGCTCAATGGAGGAAAAAGTTTTGAGTAGTGCGTTTGAATTGGAAAATGGAAGAATGGGAAACAGTAGTGGCGGTTACAAAAAAGGAAGGAGAAACTGATATTCAGAGATGTTCACTACACTACTGAAGCCAGAAGTGTTACAAGTCTTAGTCGTATAAAAAACAGGAGACCAATACATCCAAAGGCAGAAAGAATTTGGTTAATGCAAGTTGAACAGCAAAGAAATAGAGGTGACACTGCGCTGAATGGAAGAAAAAAAGAAGAGGTGACTTTTTGGAAAAAGGGACAAAACGGAGGAAGACGTGTTTGTCCCCACTACTCGACCGTCTTAGCATAGAAACAAATCAAGGTATTCACTGTTTCCTCTCTTCCCCTTCATCACAAATGTGTGAGTGTTGATCCATTCATGCACAGGTGCTTACAGGCATGTGTAGGTGAAGGAACGGTAGGAAGATACAAAATAGTGAAATGAAGGAATAGAAAGTGAGACTGTTATTTCTTCGGTTTTTTTCTCGATTTGTTCCTCCGCACCCATAAACCGCATCATCTTCTATCATATTTGCACCCGCGTTGACTACGAAAAGAAACAGCCGATGACTTTGTGGCCTTTCGGACGCTTTGATGTGACAAGAATACTAATAAGAGTTCAATGAAAAGAGCACAAAGAGTGGACTCTACATTTACTATAGGCACAACTAATTCAAAATTTGGTGTCTTAGAAAAGAAAAATAGGAAAACATTTGTTGGATCACCAAAAAGAAATTGCTAGCAAATATGAAAAGCAATCGAAGAAATGGAAAAGGCAAAACAGTAGATGAATAAAAAAGCAAGCTCTTAGTAGTATCAATACGTCTTCTTTTTTATTTCTTCGTCATCATCATCTTCAATGTGCCTCCCTTATTTTTTCTCTTCTATTTCGAGGTATAATAGTGACCAAAAACCTTGTAGGAGTAGATTATGCCATGAAATGATGCCTCTAGATGACCTTTTTCATAGACGGAATTCGAATAAGACGCTACATTTTGATGAGACCTAATTTCAAAACTGTCGGAGGAAAAAGCCAATTTATCGAATTCGAAACTGGGCACAAAGTGAATTTTTCATCGGAGTGGAAAGGTCCACGAATTCTGAAAAGTTTGATTACGAAAAAAACCTTCCTTTCCGATAAATTGTTTTTCAAAAACAAAATAAGAATAGTTTGAGTTCACAAACCCACAGAAGCTTTCCTTACACAATTCAAGCGTGACATGACATGGCGCTATGAAATATCAAAAAAAAAACTTTTCAAAACTTTCACATCTTGAAGCATTATACACATGTATGTATATATATATATATATGGGAGCAATCAAAAATGTGAGCCCGTCTTCGACTTTTGTTCTGAGAAGCCAAAGAAAGAGAAAGCAATAGAAGAAGTGAGTGTAATTATTATGGGGGCAGAAGGTAGAAACGCCTTATTTCTGTGTCTGTGTATACTAAGATTTGTCGGACACCGGTAATTGCTCGGATTTGGAAATTGAGGTTCAATAGAAAGAAAGAGCTCAAGATTTCAAAACAAAAAAAAGTGCGTTTGCTCATTTTGGGATAAGTTGGTAGATACTGAAAGTGTAGGAACCAAATAAAATTAAAAATAAATTTAGCAATAAATCTAGCAACAACAGAACATATTGACGTATCTGAACTCTGAATATTGGGTCAAACCTTGTTCAATGATGTAGCCTGAGTATATTCAGGCATACAAAACAACAAGAAAATCAGAAACCATTTTAGAAATTATCTAGGTTAACACTAACTTATATAGGCAAAATATTTAGTAATTAATCAAAAGACAGAAAGTTGCGCAAAATTGGTGAATTCAATTTTGATAAGACTATCAGTTTTCAAAAGTTTCCAAAAAATGTCTTTACAGAAATAATAAAAAGAGTGAAAAGAAAAAAGGAACTAGTCGCAGGAAACGAAATAGTAATAGAAACGAAGACATACAGTACAAATTGATTTTCTCAGAAAAAAGGGACCATTAATAGTGAGAGACTGGCTGATGGTGTGAGCTGTGCGCACTCTCGGTCAGTACACACAACGTCTCCAAACCGTCTTTCTTCGCCTCTTCGAACGCTTTTCTCATGGCAAGAGGTCATTCATGCACTGTTTGAGCCCCCTCACAGAATAACGACGCGCGAGTTATTAGAACAACACGCTCGCATCGGCCCAACACATCTGGAGTGAGCGAAAAGAGACAATGAGTAAGATTGAGATAGATATTGGGACGAAAGGAAGAGTTGAGACACTTCTCGTTTACATATGGAAAGGAAAAAAAAAGAAAAAAGCAAGTGGTTGGAGTGGTGCTGTTGGTTCTGGTGACTCGTCTTTTCTTTTCGTTTTTGAAATTTCAGGAAAAAAGGAAGGGAGAAAAGGGTCCAAGAGCGGACAAAGCGAGCAAAAGGTTTTGGCAGTTTTGGCATTCAGCATTCAAGGCTCTTCTATTCGGAAACACAAAAATTTGAGACAAAAAAGAGAGTCCTCTCCTAATATGTATTTAGCCTTCGGCGGATGAATGGTTAATAAACGTGTGAAACGAAAAAAGCTCACGAAAAAAGAAAATCGAGCAAAATAAGCGAGAGAAACGAAACAGAAGAGCTCATCCAGTCCTCAAAACTTTCCCTCCTCATCAAATGAAATTGAGAGAATACGAATGAGAATTTCCAAATATCATCTTTGTGTTTCAAAATGTGAAAAAAACCAAAAAACCGCAACATTGATTGAATCAATAAAAATAAAAGATCAGAACCTGTTCCTAATACCGTCTCTTCACTAAATTAAGAAATTGGTAGGATGTATTGCAAAACATAGGTCTATCTAAGAATTGAAATTTCAAACGAGGGGAAAAGAGGGGAAGAAAGGATTTGAGGTGTTTAGGTCTCCCTTTTTTAAATCGGAGGTCAATCACAATAGGAGACAAGGCGGTTGAGGCATTGAATTAGGCGGTGCATTCGAAGCATCTATCTCCTCCGATTTTCTTAGAGCTACGCAGTGCTTATGTCAAAGAGAAAGAAAGAGTACATATGGGCCTCCCGTCCATATGCGTAATATGTCTCTTGAATGTGTGTCCTCAGTGGCGGGTTACACTGAAGACGCACCATTCGAATTCTCAAGCTTGGATAGCTTTGTTCGGTTTAAAATGCGGAAAGAAAGAGAAAAAAGTTGCACTCGGAAGAGCGAGTGTACAATTTGGTTCCGAATTTTGTGGCAAGAAAATTTGCGACCAGAAGTGTACAATTAATCTCAATTTTTTCAACAAAGTGTGTTCGAAGATATGATACAAATTGTTCATACAAATTTGAACATATAATCTGAACTGAAACATACAATTATAAGAACATGTGCTTGACTTCTTCAGAATAGGCTCAAAATCCAGACCAGAACAGGTGTTTTTGATTTCAACGTAGAGAAAACTTCGAGGAACACGGGAGTATTTGTGAGGAATAGCAGATTATTCTACAGAGTTATTGTGTTCAAAGTTTTTGAAACTAGAGTTAAATTTACTATATTTGATATAATTGTATCCACTTTGTGAAAACTTACTTTAGAGGATCTGCTTTGACTTTTCCGGTTATTGGTTGTTCTGCCTTAGAAAACACATTTTTCAAACATCATGGGTTTATTGTCCCGTGTTATATTCAATTTGAAAAAAGTGTTCTGAAACAAAGTTAATCAGCGTTATGAAATAAATGGTTGGAGAGCAGTAACAACTGAGAGGAGGCGGGAGAATGAAGAAGTAAAGCAAAAAGAAAATCTGGTCAAAATGACTAGATCATAGCATAACGGCAAACGAGAGAACAAAAAAGAAAGAAGTCAAAAACGAAGTTAGACAATAGTTTCCTTTGTCGGCAAAGAGTTGCGAGGCGTCCTGAAACAATAGTTTATTGAACTATGCTACTATTATTCACTTCAACTCACATGTTCTTTTTTATTAAAATTTTCGAGTAGAGAGGGTGAGACTGGATATAGTTTGGGTGATATGATTCCTCGAATATCGCAGAGTCTCTAGATCTGTAGTTCAATTTTGCAATAAAACTAATACATTGGAGTATTGTCTGAACTCACCTAGTCAAAGCATCATGTTCATCGAACGTGAAATGGAGGTATTGAATTTTCGAGGTTGTGTTATAGTATTGATGGGCTGGGTCTGAAATAATACTTATGTTCTCAGAGTCATCAATATCTAGTGAAAGTGCCATGTTAGATAAGACACTTGACGTATCTGTAAGAGGATGATAGTTGATGGCGATTCTAATTATCTTGAACCCAAAATTCCAGAAACACGAACAAATAGATGACAATGGACAACACAGAACACGGAAACACAATTACCACAATGGACGTTATAAGACATCTAAGAGCAGTGAAGCGGCTACTATGAATAATAGTAGTGTAGCTTCTTCTCTTCCTCTGCCAATCCATCATCTATAAATGATTTTTTAAACTTTACTTTACCTTTTTGTCTACCCTGATGAACTGAAAATTAGCGAACTGAAAAACGAACCTAGACAAGAAGCTTTGTTAGGGGAGCGATCGTACGAAGGCCAAGCTGGAGAACCAAGAGCCGAATCGAGTGATTGGTTGGCAATACCACTGATGGCACGTGCTAGTCTATCTTGATGAACGTACCCGTTTCCATTCGTTTCGTCGAGCGCTTTGTGGATGTACACTAAAAATTGACAAAATCTGGTTTGCACATGCTATTGTTGTTTGATGAAATACATTGAGATGTGTCCGGAGTGATGAGATGGTCCTTCAGAAGATTGTCGTTACTGTATATATCAGGTTTTCCACCACCACTAGGTGGATCAACTATGAAAGTGGGATCGTAATCGTCGCAGATAGTGTGAAGCGGCTAGAAATGGAAAAAAAATATCAGATTAGGTTTGGTTAGTAACTTTGTACCTCAGAACGAAGATTGACTGGTGCAGAAAGTGGACGATGTCTTCTGATTTTCTTGAATGACTCCATTGGAGACACCGGGCCAGATGCCGTTGATCTCTCCAAGAAGAATGGATCCTGAATATGCAGTCTTTCTTCGATTTTATCATTTTAAGTTTTTAACTAACATCTACATTAAATTCTTGTGAACCTTCAATAGCTTCATTAGTCATAGTCAACATCCAATCCAAATAATCCACAATCATTTTGAAGGATGGTCTCTCGTCCATCTTCTCTTGCCAACATCCACACATTAATTGGTAAACTTCTTGTGGACAGAGATGAGGTGCTTCCATCCTGCAAAGTAAGCGTGTTGAACATGCTAACTCCAGATGTTTTGTTGAGAATGAATTCACCTGTATCCTTCTTTCAAAGTGTTGTAAAGTTGAGGCATTGCAATTGTTGGATAGGGAGTTCCGCCGAGTGTCATAATTTCCCAGAGCAAGACCCCATAAGACCATCTAAAAATCAGCGTAGATGTAAGCAAGTTCAGTTTAAACCTACACATCACTTTCAACAGTATAAACGTGCGAATCCAATGCTTCGAGAGCCATCCATTTGATTGGAAGTCTACCGTTTCCACGTTTTCTGAAATATCTTTTTCCATGGAATCTATCTCTATTTCAGTTCAAGCACACCTATAGTAATTTTCGAAATGTACATCTCTAGATAATCCGAAATCGGATATTTTCAGTACATGTCCTTCTCCTACTAAGACATTTCTCGCGGCCAAATCTCGGTGAATTATCTTCTTTTCGGCCAAGAAGTTCATTCCTTGTGCCACTTGCCATGCGAACTGCACAAGATGACGTTGTGTGAGATTTGGGATGAGCTCCTGAACAAATATCGTTTTCAAATGGAAGGAAAGCGGAGTGTTCGGAGAAGTGAAGTGGGTGCCGGTGATCAAGAAACAGTGAAACGAGGAATTCGTAACATCAAAAATGAAAGTTTACAGCTGCTGTCCGAGGAAAGTTTGTTTTTGAGTCTATGATAAGTTTCACATTCATGAGTTCAGAACGAATAGTGGGTACAAGGAAATAAACTATTTCAAACACGAAATCTGCAGATGTGAATGTTCAGGTGAAAGCTTCAAAAATGAATCGGAGGAAGGCAATATGTGGTATATAGAGATTGAAGAGCATGCTTGTTTAGTTTCAGGCCACGTGCATTTTCAATGAACACACTGGAAACTTACAATATTTTCCGTTTCAGTAGTCTTTCTTGGTTCCAAATAGTCTGTCAACTCTTGACTTGATTTCTTTGGCTTATCTTCCTTTGGTCTATGAGCTCTCAAAAAGTCACGGAGGTTCCCGTGCTTACATAACTCAACAACCACATATAATGGTCCAGCCCCTGTACAACATCCAAGGAAACGAAGAACATTGTCATGTTGCCCTATAGTTTTGAACGTTTCCATTTCACTGACCAAATCAATCAATTCTTTTTCTTGTGCTGTCACTTTCAATTTCTTCACGGCAACAGCAACGTCCTGTATTAAATTAGAGAAGTTTTATTGAATTGTTAGTCTGTTTGCTTTTTTGTTAGTTACATCGGTGTCTGCTTTTTTCCATGTCGCCTTCCATACTTCTCCGAACGCGCCTTCTCCCAACGTGTGATCCAAAGTGAGTCTAGAAATTAATTGGATTAAAATCAGTTGTTTGCTTGGTTCGCATGACTCACTTTGATCTTTCGATTTCCCATTTTGGATCCGAATCAACTTCGTACTCCGAAAGTACCGTATTGTCCGAATTCGCTCTTCTCTTCTGTTTCTTCGCCATTTCTTTTTTTGTCATCGGTGTTTCAATAACCTGAATTTGATATGGTGATGGACCGTCTTCCGCATTTTCCTCGTTTTCGCCAAGAGGTCTCTTGCAAACAACAACTCTTTTCTTTCTACCTACAAGTCCAACAGTATCCTCCATAAATCCTTTCTTCTGGAGGGTTGGCTTGCAAATATAGACGAAGATTCCAAGAATAGTAATGGCGATTGCCAAGAATGACAATACACTGGTGAAAATGTAATCGGATGTTGTCCATTTATTACGTGAGGGTTCATCACCAGTGAGTAAGTGAATCGCTCTGAACTCATTTACTGTCAGCGTTGCGTTTGCCATTGTCTGAAACATGAATAGTTATAGGAGCTTAGAAAATGTTCTGCTATACCATTCCTAACGAGTTTCCAGTCAAACATGCATATACTCCCTGGTCCTCTAGAGTAACATTGACGATAGTGAGGGCCGATTCATCACCAACATGATGGATATGTGCTTTCTGAGAGACAGTTTTGATAGATGAAATCATATATCATAACATACATCAAACTGTTCCATTTCAGTGTAATTGAACATGAATTCTTCGGCTGTTGTGTTATAGTAGCTGTACGACCCGTTAATCCTATTGACACGGACCCACATGATGTGAGGAAGAAGATCAGAAACGACTTTACAATTGAAAGTGGCAGTGTCATTAATGTTAACCTAAAAGTGATTGAGTCTGAGACTAGTTTTGAATTATATCCACTCACTGTTACATTTTTAAGAATGTTGGGAACAATGATAGGAGGACGTCTCATTCTATTGACAATGAGGACATGGAAGAATTTTCTGACGACACCAGCAACGTTGGTGGCTTCACAATGGAAGTCTCCAGAATCGGCTACAAGTGCATCTTCTACTTCTAATGACCATCTCTTGAATTTGTATTCATATCCACCAGATCTTGAACTACTTCTATCAATTAATTTTCCGTCTTTGAACCAGAATATCTACAAGAAACAAATCATAATAGGCAATATCGAACTAGTATTCTTACGTCGGGTTCCGGATATCCTTGTGCCCGACAATTGAGTTTCAAGGTGCGACCAGCAGGAAGTGCATGAGTTTCATTGAAAAGTACAATGTTATCATAAGATCTGAAATATGGTGGCTCCTCGGCGGTTGCATTGAGCTCTGTGAGCCCAGCATCAGGAGAAACTGGTTTGGCTACATGATAATCTTCATCGTCATCATCTCCGTGAAGGAATTGAGTTTCTGAAATCACTCAATTTTATCGAAATATTATTTGTTATTATGATTTCTCTATCACGATTCAAATCCTGCTTCAAACTTACTACTCAGCGCATGATTCAATTGTCTTAATCTAAGAATATGCCTGGCTCGAGCAATTTTCTGCTCATTATTCATCTTCTCCCAACCACCCAATTGGCTTTTCACTCTCTTCATCTCCGCAGGTGGCAACAATTTTGGAAGTAAGTGGCTAACGTCAAAAACTCGATGCTCGGTGAGCCAATCAAACAGTTTCAGTGGATCTGAAAATACTTACTTCGTTCATTTGAAGATTCTGAAGAGTCATGCAATGAAACAATCACATCATCCTTCTTCAACACAACACGCTTCACATTTGGATCCTTATCGTATTTCCCAGGAAAGTCAAAATCAGAAACCGGAGTTACGTCAAATCCTTGACAGTGGTCACCAAGGCAGGGAAGACTAGGAAAAGGTTTTCGTGCACGGTGTATCATTCTGGATGCGTATTTGGCACAGTTCTCAGCAGTTGCTGCTCGATAGTCTACGTCTGGTCGCTTTGCTTCTTTATTGTATTTCCACAAACAAACACATTCCATTGGAATTCGCCAATGTTGAATGTCAGGAATGAGGAAATAGTCACAAAAGTCTGAAAACCAAAGCACACCATGCAGAAAGAGGGAAAGGAGAAGATATCAAGGCAAGGGAAAGAAAATTCAAACAGGTAAACCGTTGAATGTGCAATCAGACTCACCTATCACTTCAATTGTGAAATTTCGAGTAATTTGACCATAAGCGTTGTGAACTCGACATGACCACAAACCCTGAAACAGTTAAACTCTTCATTTTCATGCAATTAAACAATTCTTACCTGATCAGATACATCGATATCTCTCAAGTGAAGCATCATTTTGTTGTTGTCTTTTCTGATTCTTTCGATGTCAATCACTTCGTTTTTCAGAAGTTTCTCATTACGATACCATTCAACAAAAGCTGGGATTTTTGAAGCGGCAGTTTGACAATCAAGTTTTATCTTCAAAAAATTAGTAGTGGAATAACTCTAAAAACGAATATCTTACTTCGTCACCTAGAAAAACTTCGTTTCTCTCATTAGATACATGTTTGAAGCGTGGTATATTTTCTACAAACGGAATTGGTTATATTTTGTTGAACGAAAATGACTTACCTCGATAATGATTGGTTAATCCTTGAAGTGAGCAGAAAACTGTTGACAGTAAACCGAGCAGGACAATCAACAGAAATAAAGACAGATTCATGACGTACTAGGGCAGCATTCGACACTCTACAAAACAAGATTTGAAATGTAACCCAAAGAAAACTTTTGGAAAAGAAGGAATACATGTGAAAGAGGTGAACCGAATCGGAACAAAGATTTATATGTTTAGTTCTAACCGGTGCCTGCGCGAGCCGAGTCATAAATTACCGGCTCCACACCTCCTACAACCATATGTAACAAATTGAAGACATCCTGCGCAGACGACAAAGAGTTTGGATCAAAAGCTCTGACCGTCAACTCATAGAATCTAGCGACAATGAGAAAAGAGAAGCAATCAGAGAGAGAAAGAAGCCAATCATAATTAAATCCCTCTAAATTGGCGCATATGTTACTCAAAGTCAGAGGAAAAAAACGTAGCGGGGCGCTAATAAAAAAGAGTAAAAAGTGAACGAGCCTCAAATTGAGACGACGAAAGACGTCCAGATGTTGGATGCGTTGTGCTCTAGGTGGATGACACAATGCAGTTCCATTGATATTGAGACAAAACTTTGAATAAGAAGTCACATCTGGGGGTGTTTCTTCCGGATGTGGTGCACATGTTACGGAAGAAAATGTTTCCGGGCGGACCGATGCTATTCAAATTGCAATATATACTTTTCCAAAAAGTTAGGGGTATTTTATTTTATGGTAATGGTCAAAAGTTATTGAAATATTTGTGACACAAAGTGAGAACAGGAAAAAAAAGAAAAAATTGAAGGGGTATTTGAAAACTTGATATGAAAATAGTCTAGTGATATCTATGTAATTATGAGAATAAACATATCTGCTGCATAGCATACACAATTATGCAACAGTTAGAGAGGAGACGCGTGAAAAACAGGGTGTGATCAATTTCTCGCTTCTGAAAGATTCTTATCTTCATTGGGCAATGATTGCCAAGGCAATTAATCCTAAATGTCACATCATTTACTCAATTCGACCAGGTAGGTGGATGGACTCCTTAATTCTGTTTCATTTCGAAACCAGTTTTATCTCATCGAGAATTCCATAAAAATCGAGTGATAAGAGAAGAAGACAACGGAAACGCAATCATGAGATGGTAACGGACAGGACGCTTTTTTGGAGACCCCTCAGGGAGACAAGATTTGGTATGTGTCTACGTACGGTCGAATCAATAAAGAAAAAAGGAAATCAGAAAGTGAGAGAAAATCAGCGGAATTAGAAAGGAGAAGAGAGAAAAGAAGATGGACGATGATAGAAAAGAATGGATGCGCTAAAAACGAAAGAGGTTAGTGATTGCGCATTGCGCGAAAGGCAGCCAGTGACCACGCGAAAATGATAGAGAACGAGATAATCGTAGGTGACATGTTTAGAATCAAAATTAATTCAATTTCCCGCGGTTTTCCTCATTCTTGCGCATTTTTTTTTCTCCGATCAGTCCGTAAGTTATTACACGGGTCTTAGTCATTGTGTCTTTTCAGAAAATATAATAGTGCAGGTGACTAACATATGATCACCACTTCAAAGAATTTGATCTGATCTGAAGAATGCAATTAAGAATGCTACCCAGTACACTCCGTACCAAGATACAACTCTCGCTTGGCGGGCGTATCATATATCACGTGCGGTTTCCGAGGAACGGATACCCAAGACACAGTGTGAATGCGGAATAGAACAATAACAAGTAATTACGCCGGTGAAACACTTCATTCATTTAAAGCAACTAGGAATTCTAAGCAGAAGAGAAATTTAGAAAAAAGACCTACAATTAAAAAATCAATCAATTAAAACTTAATTAAGACAATCAAGCCACAATCTTCCGCAATCTTTCAAATCGCCGGACATACTGACTTCGAAAAACAGAACACCTGAAAGAAAATAAATGTTAAAAACAAATTGGAATCGGAAGTGCTTACCTTGTCCGACAAGATTTAAACACCGAGTGTATCCGTGGTGGAATTTACAACCTTTACGCATAGCAACATGGATCAACCATTTCCCGTGACCACATCCAATCTAAATATTTCATCTGTTGGGTATACGGGATATCAAGAATATTTTTATTGATCTCATTGTAAAAACTGAAAATTGTAAAAACATCGTCGGTGTGTTACGTATCCACTAATACATAAATGTCTTTAAAATTCTCATCTTACAAGACCCTAATTTATCTATCCTTCTAATTTATATGTAATAATTGTTGCTGCTATACTATCTGCTCATTCAAACTTTTTGTTGGAATAATGAAAACTCACATCTGTAGGAGTGAAACTTGTGAAATCAAAAACATTTGGGTAAATGTATCCACTGCATTCTCCATTCGGCGCTTGCACTTTTATTACAATATCTGCTTTAATTTCTGTTTTGAATGCAAGTTCCACTTGAGATGCTTGAAGTGGACAAAATAGTTGTTCCTTGGCGTGATGGTCCGCTCCAAAAGATTGATGATATCTGAAACAAAAATATGAAAATAAGATTGTCCATGATACGGTATCATCACCTTCGCTTTCTTTCAAAACTTGACATGCGACACTTTCTCGTCTTGTCTTTTGGTCTCTCCTCTCGCGGAAAAAGTCTGAAAAAAAGAAGATATACTTATATACTAGTAAATTAACTAACTTGGTCATTGGACAAGTGCATGACGGTGTAATTTGTCTTATGCTGGTGAAGATTTTATCTTCAGAAGGTATTTTGAATATTTCATAATTTTTTGTGGGAATCCGGCTCTGTTGAATAGTTGTATTTGCTCAAACATCCTTCGTTTTTTATAACTTACAAGTAGATAAAATTCATTTCGATTAAATTGCTGAATGTAAACATCACGATGACTCGGAATGGGTGGTTGTTCCACTTCAGGTGCATCTCCAATACCGAATATTTTTCTAGTTCTTCTTATGCTACCCTTAAAACAGTTAGGTTTTTTCTAAATTTCAAAGATAAAAACTAACATTGATGACTCTTCGGAAACTTGCAGATCGTGTGTTTCTTCTGATTGGAATAGAGATTTGTTCATCTTCTGTGGGATAGATGATCTCAGTTTCCGGCGGAGAACTGATTATACTCTGAAAGATTTTATTAGGAGTTCAAAATGAAAGTAAATTCTCACCTCCATAATCTTCCGGAAGTTGGACATCTTGGATGTTCTCCTTAGAAGAGGCATATGTTCATCATTGGTTTCTACGACTGTACCCATCGTTGGAATGACTGGATTCTGGAAACTAAATGAAGTAGGACGGAATTCGAACAATTTGTGACAGAGGGCAAAGTGCAATAAAAAACAAAACCGGCCAGCGGAAATGAGAAAAAGGGGTATGGAATTCAGAAAAGATAAGAATGATCAATCATACTCATACACACTGTATCTTTCTTGATCTATCAATTGATAATTCCTAATAGTAGGAAAAGAAAACAGAAGGTTAGATGGCAAATGAGTGGAGACTGTATCGATCAATCACGGGTTCTCATCTTGTTGAAAATTGGTCATTCGATAGCCATAAGTTTGGTATATGTGTGGAATGAGTTCTTGTCAGTATTAATTTGTGCGAAATCGGGTTGAAGTTCAAAAAAAAAGAAAAGAAGAAGAATGACAACAAAATTGTCGGTAGTGGGCAGAGAATGGGGGACAAGTGGCGACCAACGGTTGGTCTGCAACAATTCACCGAGATTCACTTCTCTCATATCAACTTGTCGATTTCAGTTTTCATCGTCAACGTCCAGTAATGAGAATTGAAACCTTGTAATGATCATAGCATCTTGCCAGAGTGATAATATCCGGAGAGTTTTACAATTTTCAGGAAACACTGTAAAAGAACAATGGAAAACAGATAAAAATTTGAAAATTTATTCATTTTTCACATCTAATGCAACATCATAGTGCCGAAAAACCTCAGGCAAAACATTTTACAGTAGATGATCATACCAACAGTTTAAATTGGTTACTGTTGAAAGACGACAAAGTGGTCAGAGAGGTGATGTCGATCTTTTGAAGAAACAAATCACAAACTACGAAGGGTACAAAAGAGGAAATGAACAATCGGAAAACTCTATAATAGGTGTTCATCTACTTTGAAACAAGTGGTGTAAAAATCTGAAAAACTGGAAAGGATTCTGTGTCGAAAAACCGTGGGTGTCCAGTAGATGCAATGTGAGAAAGTTTTGTATACTTCCGATTTAGGGTCTTATATATTGTACAAATTAGCTGCAATAATTATTGTCTGCCCTTTGTGTCTACAACTTTTTATGCAATGTGACTTATCTGCCAACGAACATCCGATCTTTGTCTTTCCAACATCTTCAAAAATTCAGAACTCCAATTTGTAATTCTGTCAACTTCTTCTCATATTCCACCCTCCGCCTGTTATCTTCTTCGACGTTGGAGCGATGAAGTGTTAGAAGAAGTGTGTTTTTGTCATCTCCGTCCATTGTTCTACTGTCGCCCTCTTTTTGTTGCTCCGCATTTCTCTTATTCTTCCGGAAAAAAGGAGACGACACCAACAAAATGACTGACTCTTTTTCAATGAAAAGAATCGGGTAAGAGGCGCGGCGGAGACATTTTGTTGGAATTTGTCAACTTTTCGGAAAGACCATCACTCCCTATGGAATAATATTCGGCACCATTTAATATTCTTTATTTAGAGACGCCGCCGCGCTAGGCACCCATTTTCAAGATTCCACTTTTTGTTGTTTTTTTCTTCGGTTGTGTTTTTCTTACTTTTTTCTTAGACTGCCTCTTTTTTATGGCTTGAAACAGAAACGGGAATGACAAAGATGACAAGTTTTGAAACAAAGAATCCTCAGAAGTTCCTTTTTTGTACGCAAAAGTCATGAAGTCAACTCACTTGTGACCCATATCTTTTATGACGAGCAGCCCACAATTTTGTCATGTTCTATAAGCATCTTCTTCCGGAAATCGTCCATCTAGAATCTCATTTAGCCACGGCCCCCTTCTGGATCTAGATGTCTTTATAGAGGTTATCTTCCCTTCCTCTTCTTGTTATTCGTCAGCTCTTTTCTTCTATTTTTTCGTCTGATGCCAATTCGTTTTTCTTTTCTTCTTGTTGATGGAAGCAAGCTCCGCGAAATATTTCTAATATCCTACATCTGGCTCATTTTCCTTTTTTTATTAATATAATAAAGTGACTCAAACTTTTCTTCACTTTATGAGTGTCTTGAAAATCAGACGATTCTTATTCTTATTTCCAGATAGCGGAATTTTACAAAAAGTTCTAAAATGTTGTATGACTTGGACGATCATAACCTATTCATCACACCAAAAGTAAGCTATTCCACATTATGAGAAAAACTTGAAAAATTGAAGATTGCATATTTCCCAACCGCCTTGGGTGGCGCATCAAGACACATGATGGTGAACGGAAGTAGTCACAGGTATTTAGAACTTATAAGATGTTGACCTATTAAAGTGCATGATAACTTTTAGGATTGCTGTCAAAATCAAGTGTAGTGATAACGAGTTATTCCGTGTGTCACCAGTCTACACCCTTCTTGAACCCGGTAATGCGCAACGATTACAGGTTGGTTATGAGTGAAACTTGGACAATACTCCATTTCAACGCCAATTATCTTTTTTCGAAACAAATCTAGTTTATCGCAATTAAGAGAAATAACGTTTGGAATGTTGGGAGTGGCCTGAAATTGGAACTAACCGAAAGATGAACAAAAAATAGAATGAACGGTCACAGTTGTCAAGGGTTTGAGAAATAGGGGAAAGAAAAAGAAAGTAACTGAAAACAGTGTTCGAACTGTGTTGACGTAATTAGTTTTTGGTCTTAAACTTTGCAGAGTTAACACAACTTAATGAAGCTATAACAATCCAATACACACTTCTCATTTCAGATAGTTCGCGATCCGGGGCCCCCAAAGACTGATAAGATAGTGGTGATTTATAAGACGACGTGTGCAAGCAGCGCGAGAGATGCGTTTGAGTGTGATTTGGGTAAGAAATTCATGATGGATGGTGTTTTTTTAAAACATTTTACAACAAGTAGAATGCAACTAATAGAAACATTTATCCAAACTTCTTTTGCTTCAAAATCAATTTTTTTGAAGTACATACCATTTTATTATTTCAGGTGCTGAAAGAAAAGTAATTGCATTGATTGCCAAGGAAGATGTAACAATGTCCATCGCCCCAACCACCAACTTGAAATCCATTTTGAGACAAAGTGTTCAAAAAAGTTGACGTTTGATCCCGTAAATCACTTTTGCCTGAATAAACTTTATTATTTTTTTGTTCATGCATTGTTTGCAAAAAAATCCGGATATGTTTTCAAATTTCCGGTCAATTTCATAGTTTTTTTCCGAGAATAAACTTAACGCAGTTGGGTTACTTCCTTTTTTCATTGCCAAACAATAATTTGAAATTGATTTCTCGATCTACCCTTCCGCCTACAAAGAATATTCTCGAAAGTGACCATGAAAATGATGAAGCGAAGATACTAGGCTACTTGACTGGGTAGGGTCGCCTTTGTCTCGGTGTAATTTCATCTAATCTTCAGTTTTTATATTTCTCCACACCCTGATTCATTTTGTCGTTTTGTCATTGTGAGAGAAAAATGACTGTTTCCTTTTTTCTACTTTTTGTTATTATTTCGAAACAATATATTTCAATTAGTCATACCGGAAGTATCTTAATTTTGAAATCTGAACATTATAACGTATATAAGTCGTTTTGCCGCTGGATTTAATAAATAATCACAGTTTTCAGTTTAGAATGAAGTTCATCCTTCTTGCACTGCTTCCTGTTCTTTGTCTCGCTATTCCACTTCCTGATATTCTCCCATCCATTCCACAACTTCGCAAAATACAATCCACTGCTGTCAAAGGGAAGTTGTTGTGTGATGGAAAGGGATACGAAAAAGCTCGTCTGAAGCTCTACGAGGTTGATCCAAGTAGGTTGAATAGTAAAATGTATTAATGACGTTTAAAATAAGTGTCTTGCTTTCAGTCAAGGACACCCTGATGTCTGAAGGATTGACAAACGCGGAGGGAGAATTCGCACTTTCTGGAAATGACACCGAGTGGACAAAGATTGACCCAAAACTCAACATCTACCATAATTGTCATGATGAAGCTATTGTAAGTTAACAATAGTTAATACAGCAGGCGGCTCCCACTATTAATCAAAAAATATAAATAAATTTCCAATAGTTCCATTTCATATAACATCTGTCGTTCAGGAATGCTGGAGAAAAGTTGAAATCGTGATCCCAGATGATTTCATCACCGAAGGAGCTAATCCAGCTAAAACTTTCGACATTGGAATCCTCAACATCAACGCTGTTCTTCCAGGAGAATCTCGTGACTGTCTTAATTAGATCATTCATTGTGTTTCTTTTACCTCATTGAAAATTCTTGAAATTGTTTCTCCTACTTCTTTTCTCTTTCTCTGTTTTAATTGTTTTATTTCGTTTTTGTGCCTGGTCAATAAAAAGGATTGATTCTTAAGAGTGATGGGAGTAATTGATAAACACCCGTTGGAAATAGTTGTCAGATAAGAAAGTGCGTCTTATCATTTAGCTAATGACGAGTGTCTCGTTTGGTGGAAGTGACTCCCAATTTCAGAGTCTTGATCGAGCCCCTGGTTGTGAGTTTTTTCTTATTTTATAACCATTTTTCTTGCTTTAGACAAATAAAAAAGAACGAAATTGTAATATCTTAATTTTTAAACATTAAGTCTCAAAAGTTTGGTTCCAGATAGCGATGACATCAGTGCATTTGCTGATGCTGAGGATAATGAAGACGATTTCATTGATCTTGATGAGGAAACATACGAGTACTTAACAAATCATTATTTTCGTGCGGGTCATGACGATTGTGATGAATATACAAACTTAACCACTTTCCATGGCATGGTTAGTCACTGTATTCTTTTTCATTGACAAACTTTTCTTTCATTTCTACAGATACGCGTTTTCAATTCTCGCAATTGTCCGTCATTAATATTTTGGTGTCTTGTCGTCACTACTTGCTTGGTTTTCTACATAATGGTTGTGAGTGAATCCGATTTATTACTTTGTTAAGGCGCTTATCACATGACAGTTATTATTAGCTGAAAATGAGCGCAACGCTATTGATTTTTCGAAAGGAAATAGAAAATTATGATTGCAGTGCGGTACAATGATCAAGTCTTACTCGATACAACCAAGTTTTATGAGAATCAACGAGACGAAAAATCATCGGTTCGATAGTGATATTGAACTTTGCTCTGAAGAAAAGTTTGTTGGAAAAATTGAATGACTGTTTTGAAAAAACCTCTTATAGACTTCATTGCAAGGAAATTTCGGGAGAAAAAGAGCAAATAACGTGTAAAGAGACAGACGCACATTGTGTTTCAATACGATTCTCCACAAAAACAAAAATAAGATTGAAAAAGAAAGGTAAATGATAAAAATAGAAATCAAACTCACCAATAGAAATCGATATCAGGATTGTATTTTAAACATGGAACAGAAGAAGACGTGTACCATCTGACGTCCAAACTTCACACACATCATATGATCCGGTTGAAAGTTTTTCAAGTGGGCAAGTATTTCTTTTGTCTGTTTTAATACCACCTGACCATTGTTCTTTCTTAATCTCAGGTTTATCCTGATTTCAGATTGAACGACTCAGCTTGGAAAGAGCGAAGTGTGTAAGAAACTGGAAAGAGATTCAATGGATTCCCGAAGACTCCATACCAGATTATCACTATTCGCTAAAATTTTGCGAGCGGATACGTTATGAACTTACTGGAAAAGTTGAATATTTGCAATACGGTACTAGTTCTACTGATGCATTTTTCAAAAAAAAAATTCTTCTCCAGATTTTCCATGCCATCCTGCCTGTTCCGAAACTCAATACAAAATCAGTGATTCAAAGTTGACTCATAATTCAGAGTTTGTTGCAATCACTTTCTCAGTCCTTCCTGAAGTTACATATATGCAGGAAACAAGAAAAACAACATTAGTTGATATTTTATGTAAGTTATTAAAACATTTCATGCATTTCCGTTTTGATATCATGTATGTTTACAGGTTTCCTTGGAGGTGCAAGTTCTCTGTTTATGGGTTGCAGTTGTGTGACATTGATGGAGATGTTTGTGTTTTTATTCAAACTAGTGACTAATTCGGCGTGTTCGGAGGAACCGCCGGTGCCGGATGACAGTTTTTATGAAGAGAAATATCGGTTCGAATTCTCAGATCACAGAAACAAAAGAAGATATGCAATATGTGATCGAGAAACTATGGAAAGGTATCTTCTTTCTAATAACAGTATGGAAATTCGAAGCATAAATTTGGACAAGTAAGTTCTTTTTAATTTCTGAAAGTTTATTTTCTTATTTTGTAGACGAATATCGGTATTCAGTCAGAGTGCAATCAAAAAAGCTCCCAAACTGAGTGCTCTTAAAGACAACAGAAATTTTGAGAAAATTGATATTTTCGATGAAGGTAATTCAATATACTTTTTTCTCAATAGAATAATAATGTTCAGGAAATCAAATAGATAGTGTGAAAGATGAAACTTCTGTGAGCCCGAAAGATGAGTACTCTGTAGATTATCAAGATGAGGTTAGCATTCTTTAGAACTTTCTATGTATGGTTATTTCATAACTTCTATTTTCAGAGAATGGACACTTTGGGAGAAATACCGGTCGAAAACAAACGACTTTTAAGGCCACCATGTAAGTTGTTTCCAACGTAGTAGTTATACAACTAGTAGGTCACAATATTACATTTTATAAAACCAACCAGAAAAAAAGCAAACTGAAAAACAGCGATGAAGTCAACGAAAAAACTCCATCTTGACAGAGTGTTTGGCGTTTGAACTATATTCACATTACCTACCCAAAAAAGTTATTTCAGTGCGTCGTTGTTCCACTGCAACTTCATTCGCATCTCATACATCAAAAGGATCTTCCTCCTTCACTACTCGATCTTCCGCCCCCATGACACAGAATCGAAGAATGAGTAGAGCATTCACAAGAAACATGCCCATGAATGACTTCTAGATATCTCAAATTATAAAACAAACTTTAACGGCTTGCTTGAATAAAGTCTGAATGAATTATTGAATTAAACTCACAAAAAAAACCAAATTTCACCTTGATAAGCAGTGAGCGACTCTTATTATTCTGGGTTCTAATAAGAGCGGCACCACTACTTAACAAGGGGTTATTTGGAACAAGAAACGAATAAAGCTGTATGAAAGAATGCAAGGGATCATCATATCGCAGACAGTGAGTACATAATATCAGCAGTGAAATGCGCACCGTTCTCAAGAGCCGATGCTCCCGATCTTCTCACTGTTTTGTCAGTCATCTCTCTTTGACCACACCTCTCGCGTTTTTATAGTCCCCTCCTCCCCCTACAAGATCCCCCTCTTCATTACTTACAAACAAGCTCCGAATTATTGAGAGCAAAGTGAAGCGGCGAGAGGTGGATATAAGTGCGCGAAGAAGATCGAATAACATTTCAGTTTGTATAGTAACCGCTGCTGCTCAGACTTATTGTGATATCGGTTTTGAAGTGCCAGGAGGTATGCGGAAATGGTAACAGATAATCGAGATGTATCGGAATAACAAAGTGTACAATCGAAACTTTTGTTTGGTGATTGAACAATAGCTGATCTTCTGATCTTGATCTGACCGAATGGAATTGAGAGCAATACTCAAAAGTTCACAACGCCTATTAACATTGATGCCGGATCAAAACACATTTGTAGTCATGACTTCCTCAACATATTTCTTTTTTGACACTTCAAACATCATCATGTTCAAGTTCATGCGACTTTGCCATCTTGTCTACCAGAATGACCCTTTTCAGACAATAGCTCTTCAACATATGACCACCCACATTTTCCTCTATAGTTCTCACTTTCATCTCAATTCTGTACTCCTAGAAGAAGAAGGAAGGACAAAAACCCAAAAGAAAAGGAAGCATCCTCTACACGTATGGTGCGCAGAGGGGTTTCGTCGGCATTATTAAACAATAATTTGAGTTTCGATTGGATGACTTTCTGTCATTCGCTCGTCTTTTCTCTTGCTTTTCATGATACGTTTGTAGTAGTGTGTTGCTGCTGCGGGCTTGACGCCAATTGTCTATCGGGACCCCCACTGTAACTAATTGAAAGAATCTAGATGTTCCACAACGTTCTATTGCCTTCTTATGTGTTTTTCAGTGTTTTCATTCAACAAATTGATTTTTCCCTCTTCCACTCTTTTATCTCTGAGAAATTATCGATTGTGTTTTTGCAGATGAAGAAAAAACCTGTAGAACGTGACGAGCTGATAGAAACGGCATCTCGGATTGCTTCTTGTGTTTCTATTCTTCTCATTATCTCTTCTACTGCTATGTATATTTTCATTGGATTCAAAATAGGAAACGTTTCATTCAAACTTCACAACCATGCCAAAGGATTTGAGGTTTTTCATTGAATTTTCATTATTATAATGTATTTTTTTCAGATTCTGAGGACTGATACAGAATCAGAGCTATTAAACGTAGAAGATGAGCACATCAGAACATCACGTCAGGCCTGGAGAAAACAGCAACAACGATGGAGAAGTGGAAACGGGGCTGGCAACCGGAGGAAAACACAATTTGAAGAACCAAAGATCTGTGGTTAGTCAGAGTAATTATGAATGCTGGCAAAAATTGAGAACTGGTTTTCTCTTCAGATTGTACTGTGATTGATTGTCCGAAAGGACCGCGGGGGCCACCAGGTGACGATGGGAATAGTCCGGTTGATGGAAATCCAGGTCTGTCGTCGAAGCTCCTGATAATAATATTGATTTTTAATTTCTCAGGTGATCCTGGGAAAGACGGAACCGATGGAATTTATCAAGTTGACGAACCGGACTGTCCACCATGCCCACAAGGCCCTCCAGGAGAAGATGGACTACGAGGCGAGGCTGGCGAACCTGGTCGTCCTGGAATACCCGGTGAAGCTGGTAGACCTGGTACAAACGAACCAGGAACTATCGGAGCGCCTGGTTCTCGTGGACAATCCGGAAGAAATGGACCGAAAGGAGATCCTGGAGAAGCTGGTCAAGATTTTGTCCAGCTTTCTGGACTCCGTGGACCGAAAGGTCTTCCGGGCCCAGTTGGCTTGCCGGGTGCACGAGGAGATCCAGGTAATAACGGGAAACCGGCTCCGCCAGGCCCAGAAGGTTTTCCGGGACCTGTTGGAGATCCAGGCGATTTGGGAGAATATGGACTACGTGGGGTACCAGGACGACGAGGAAACCCTGGTAAAGATGGAGGGTACTGTCAGTGTCCACCAAGAGAAGGTAGATTTAGAATTTACTCCGGTCAGAAAATATAGTGTTCCAGGGTCAGCTCTTTCTAATCGACAGACTGTGCGTGTTTCAACAACTAGAAATCGGGTAAGGAAAGCATGTGGTAAATCTCAATAATGATTATTTTTAGCCTTCCACAAGCAATAATGATGCGGTGGAGGATTACGAGTCAGAGATAGAAAAACAATCTGTTCCACGGCAACAACCACAACAGTTCCAGAGAAAACGATGGCAGAAACGTGAGATTAACTGACGTGATGTCATCATGAACACTTAAATTTATTTTTCCATGAAATTAACCTTGTTTGCTTTCATTTTTTACCAATTGTTCCTTCATTTCACCTAAAAAACATTCTTGCAGCAAACCGACAAGATCATCGTGACATGTACGTCAATCTTCGAAAGAACACCCACTCAGATTTGATTGATGTTGGAGAATCAAGCATGAGGTGAGACTTCCTTTCTTTCTTACTCATCACTCACTTTCTCTCAACCTAATTTATTCTTGCAGGAGGTCTCCAATGGCGCCATTAATTGCTTACAAAGATTCCAGAGAAGTCGGTCATACTAATGTAACTTTTAATTATAAATTAAAATAAACATATTGTTTTTGCAGAGAGTGGTTATGCAGAGGACGTCATTTGGCTCCAAGTCAAACACAGTGGATTTCGAATTGAGATAATTTTTTGTTTTTCCCTTTTTTTTTTCTGGCTGACTTATTTCAGCTTTTCCACCTAGCCTTTGTTGTATGTTACAATAACACAAAATACTCATTCATTGTTTCTCGTTCATATGGATAGCTCAAACCACAAAATGAAGCCTGATACTTTACTTGGAAAGGTGAATAAACGGAGACATACCTACCTTCAGGAAACAATTATTTCTCAATTGACGGAGAGAATTTAGAGGGAATGAGAGAAACGGGACAACCGAGAAATATATAGAGAGACACACAACCTTCCAATCTTTGAAACGACAAAAGGTGCATGCATGCACATAAGTGTGAGCACTGGACCAGAACTTGAGTTATATAATAATGTTCTTTTTCAATCTTCATGTAACCTTTTTTCGTAGTTGACAACAATAATATACTTTTCACCGAAACATAAAAAAGTCTTAGAAGCATAAAGAGAAGAAAATTTGCATTTTCCTGTCCAGAGACAAATTACCTATAGATAATTGGTGGACAATACCGGAAACCGTTTCTCTTCCAGTGGACATATAAATCACTTCCTGAGCACTTGGCTCTCCATATAAAGTTGTATCTCGTACTCATATTACTTTCATTCGTTGCCTTCCATCTATTTTACTTTTTTGGACAGGTCTGAAAAATGTCTCGTCCAAGACATGCTGATGATATACTCAATATCAATGTTGGCGGAAAGAAATATACAGTAAGTCCCCTTTCGACTGATGGTTAGGAGCTTTAGATTTTATTAAACCCATTTCAAGGTTCGTCGAACTGATATGCTCGCCGACCCGAGATCAAAACTCGCTGAATGGTTCAAACCAGGAACTTTGAAGCCAATTGCAACTGATAAGGTTTTGATTTTTGGTTTCGTTTCTTATTTTATAATTTTTTTTCAGGGAGGAAACTACTATTTGGATCGCGATGCCAAATGTTTCCGCCACATTTTGGCATACCTTCGTTTGAAGAAGGAAAAGTTTGTGCCATCATTGGCTCTGCCCAGCAAGCCGGACGACCTTGCCAAGTATAGTTTTTGTTTCTTTTCTTTTCATTTGTATATTTACATGGCTACGTTAAGATTGGTCGGAGAATGTGAGGCTCTGAATCTTGCGGAGCTCAAAGAACTTGCTCTGGACCTTCTACAAAAATACCAAAGAACCGAAGAGCAGCACTACGTCACCTCGTATGTTCAAGTCACTCTACGTGATTTTGAAAGTTGGCAGTTTGAGCGCGAGCAGGTATCCTAAAAAACTCCTTTCCAATTGATTAGAATAAAAAATTTAGAATCAAATTGCTCTCAAAAAGAAGCCCACTAACGAAGAGGAATATCAACCAAACTCCGCATATGATGAATGGGATAATCTGTAATTGTTTTTATTTTTCAATCACAAACTTTGTTTTGACTGTATTCTTGTATTTATTTATAATTATTGTAAACAGTCAAAACTTTTATTAACACATATACTACAACCAACAATAGAACAATAAAATCAAAATTGAATATTGTACGAATCAATGTATCCCATCCAGCTGGCCGTTATGAGGATTTTTCGTCTTCCGCAATCAACTGAAAAATGAACATAGTAGCAATAACACAATAAAAGAGAAAACCAACGCTGTTCGATGTCAGTTCTTGAAAAAATTGTAAACACTCATGAAATGTTGGCCGGTCCTCTGGGGCATTCATCCAGCATTTCAACATGAGAGCATATCTGAAATATATCAATTAATTGAAAAAGAAAATTCAAAGTTAGAACAAACTCTATATCGGTGCAGTATTTGGGTTTCTCATTTCTTCCACCGTTTTCAAGATAACTTGCTATTCTTCCGCCACAGACTTCAGGATAAGGGGTTTTGCCAAAAGAGAAAATTTCAAATAAGCAAATTCCAAAAGAATAAACATCAGATTTTTCCGTGAAAATGTCATTATTAATGGACTCGAGGGGCATCCACTTTTCAGGTCGTGGTAG
This sequence comes from Caenorhabditis latens, assembly GCA_002259235.3. Lineage (NCBI taxonomy): Eukaryota > Metazoa > Nematoda > Chromadorea > Rhabditida > Rhabditidae > Caenorhabditis > Caenorhabditis latens. The sequence goes on along the minus strand of CM056097.1, from coordinate 11,072,630 downwards.
GTAAATTCCTTTCTGTGTTCTGAAAAAAGTTCATATCAGGAAACAATTATTAAAATTATTAATGTTGTCAGCCTGTTTTTATGTGATGTAAACATTGGTACAACAAATACTCCAGGAAAAACGTAAGAACTTACTTATAACAATATTTTTCGTTGAATTTTTTAGCGAGTCCAAAATCACCAATTTGAATAGTTTTGTTCTCTGTTACCAGTATGTTTCTGCAGGCTAAATCTCTATGAACACACTGAAAATCACAGGAGTATATTACTTTATGAATGTATCAACTGACCGGGACTCTTGCAAGAAATTCCATTCCGTCTGCAAGTTGCAATCCGAATACCGTCAAATCTGATTTTGTAAGGGTTACATCGTCTGCGTTCATCAGTTTGTCTTTTTCGCATTTACCAATATTTTCATAATTGTGCGGTGATGGCTTTTTAGAAATAAGAAACGTTCTCAAATCCCTGTATTTTGCTAAAGGAGTAACTATGTACAACATACCGGATCTAAAACAAATTTTGTTGAGTTTTCAAAACTGTTAAAGGCAAACCTGCGGATATCGTTTATTACTGTCCCAATTAACGGCAGAATATTAGGGTGTGGTTTCATAGATGCCAACATTTTCACTTCTTCCTCGAGCATTTCTAACTCGGTTCTGTTTCGCGACACTTGATTTGATTTAATGGCCACCATAGTTCCAGAAACACAACTTTCGTGATCAACCTTTTTTAGAATTCCCATTTGTACAGATCCAAATTGACCACTTCCGATTTTTGTAAAGAACTCCAAGTCCCTCAAGTTGAGATAATATTTTTCATCGATTGCACTACTTTTGAGAAGTAACTGGTCATTGGTAGGTGAGTGCATTGCTCTCACAATGGGATTACCATTCTTCAATCTTCTTTCTAACATGATCAGCTCTCTGAAATATATTAACTAATTTCACAATGCACATTTCCAAAAACTCACTTTTTGCTGCATATGAGGTTGGTTTTGGCATTTTTAAGTTTTCTTGATTTTCTAAGAAATGCGAAGATGACCAACGCTGTGAAAATTCCGGCTATAATTAAAACAATTTGATAAACGATTGACCAATCAAACTCTTCGATTTTTATTCCATCCAATATTTTCCATGTTGTTTCATACGTTCCTTCCATGTTTGGATGTTTGATTCGTAGAGTGTAACTAATTAATATTCATGTTTTTTTTAGAAAATATGATTGACTCACGTTTCATTGATACTGTTAAGATTATCGGTTTCGTAAAAAGATAAGATCTCTTTAAATGTTGAGTTTCCCAGATCTTCCCTAAAAAGCCAATGATCTTCATCTTTTTTGATAATATCGCTGTTATTTTTCCCGTAGTTCCGGATCCATTCTATTTTGTAGGTGCCTTTGTTCATCGGAAACACTTGGAAAGTAGTACGAATTGACAGTCGTTTTTTCGAATTCATGTAGCTCTTGTTTTTGCTTTGATTCAAAAATCTTATTTGAAACATTTGTTTCGAGACGTGGAGATTGTGTTCAATCAAGGTTTTACCTTTCCCTCTTGGCGCCCAAAAACAAACATATTTTTGAGAATCCGTTGTTTTCAAACTTGGTATGGAAAGTGTTACGGATCTGCTATTAACATCGATATAACTCATCGATTCCTGGAAAAAACAGCACAGATTGAGTTTGATTGATAGTTGGTCTTACATTGTATTTCTGAGAGCAGTGTAGACAAGTTATGTCAATGATGTGCAAGATCGGATCAAAAATTCCTCGCCCAACGTGGTCGAGTCGACAGGTGATGTTGTAAGCAAGTCCCACATACGGCCAATCATTGGTCTCCAAAAATAAAATAAAATTTTAAAAAATGTAAATGAGCACTCACATTTTGCCATGATAGTTTGAAATCTTTATCCTCATATGATGATGCAACTCGGTTGGTAAAGAAAAAATGCATTTTTTCAGAACTATCCTTTTTGTAACGACAGGTGAACATAATGCTGGGAATCTTTTGAGAACCCAACACTTGCTCCGAAATGTTGAAACCGTATCTGAATATATGATCTAAAGATTGATCAAGTTATCGTTAATACCTGTGGTCATAAACTTGAAATATTGTCGAAGTGAATCTTTGTATCATTTGCATAAAGTTCAATGTCAGAAATGTTTACGAACTTGGTCGTCCTGCAAGGGATTGTTACCAGGCCATTCTCATAAGTGTATTTCTCTATTTCTACTGTAGATGATTTGTTCATGTTCAAGAATATTGAAGAACCATGAACAAAAACATACACACTCTCCTTCACTGTGCCATTCAAATGTGAAACACAAGAGTATGAGCCTGTGTCCGATTCTTGCAAGGGTTGGATATACAAATCTGTGAAGCTATTCTCGCTAGAACGAAATTCTTCTATTCTGCCTCGGCGTGTCCCATTTATTCTTGATAAATGTCTATCTTTCGCAATTGTCACTTGGGAGTAAACTGAAACAATTCTACTTTCAATTCGATTTGCTTCTTTTCAAAAATTATTTTCATGAACTAACCAAAATTTCCATGGCAAAGCAAAATAAGTGTGTCTCCTTTCTGAAACTCCATGTAGTGTCCAATTGTAGTGTCATTCTGCAGTGTGGGTATTTAATTGATAACTAAACTATTAACCTTACTTTTAATTGATGATTTGTTTTCGAAGTTATATTATGGGAACGACAGCTATCCGATACAATAGCAGGAAAAATAACAAACAAGATTTGTAATATCATCTGACCAGTATCTTGACACCGCTAAAACATTCATTTTATACGTTCAATCAGGCATTAGGCATTGAAATTGTAATCATAGCAATGTTCCTATTCCCTAAAGATTCCTCAGCTGTTCTTTCAAAATCCAATCTTTAATCCAATCTAAAATTGAAATGCAATGATTTCACAAGTATTCGTCGAATGAAACGACAGCGCTCTACGACGATTGATGATGTAGATACAACGACAGTTGACGATTGATAAGACTTGTTGCCAATTTGTTGAATTAGGAAACTTGGAATGATTTTTTAATGGTTAGCAATTTTCCTAATTTTTTATGAAAACAAGCCTCTTCTGATATTTCACTGAATTAAATAGTTATTATAAGTATAAATCACTTTCATTACCAAACATGCATAATATGTACAATATGATGAACCGAATGTTTTTCTTTTGATTGACTATGAAAAGGGAACCGTACAGTTTTGATGCAAAAGGAAGATGTGTGGCCATAAATAAATGATGAATTAGAAAAAAACTAGCAAGACTGTGTTAATTCAAACAAAAAACAAAGAATATTGATTTAATACAGAGTATCTTAGACTGGCATGAGAAGATTAACGATGTTCCCAATCAGGAATTGGTTGGACCAATATCATCCCTTTTAAGCATGACTTTCAACAATCAAGTATCTCTCTTCAGCCGCCTGCTTTTTTGGTGACTTCTTGAATCTTGCACCAGGAATATCTGGACGAGATTTTTGCGTCCACTCATCGAGTTTCAATTGCTCCTCTCTTTCCATGTGCAACATGTTGTCTATCCGATCAATCAGCTGGAAGATATTTATTGTTTGAATTTAAAAATGCGTATGTTATCTTACTGTGCTGGCACACGCTTCCATATGAATCTTGAAATGCTGAATGCACTCGGAGAAGGTTGGTCGATCCTTCGGAGATTCTTGCCAGCACTTTTTCATTAACTCGAAACTGGAATAAGAAATGTGTGAAATGAATAAAGCTTCAAATTCTTACATATCGTCGTGGCAGTACTCTGGTTGAGTATTCCGGTGACCTTCTCTAACAAACTTCACAACACTGAGGTTATCCATGCCTGGATATGGCGTTCCTCCAAGAGTGAAAATTTCATAGAGACATATTCCGAATGACCACACATCTGTTTTTTCGTTAAACTTGAATAAATCGAATGATTCTACTGGAAGCCAACGGACTGGTATTGGAGTGTCTTTGCTCTTCTTTGTTCTGTAAATTATTTGCCTTTCAATGAAATTCAGTTTTCAGCAAGCGGGTTATCTAACCTGTAGTAATTTTTGTTGGTGTGTCTTTTGGCAAGTCCAAAATCAGCAATTCGAACAATTTTTGTTTTGGTGATCAGAACATTACGACAAGCCAAATCACGATGAACGCACTAGAAATTTCAGAATTTACGTTCAACAATTACTCACGAGAACTTACTGGAACATTAGCAAGCCATTCCATTCCATTGGCAATTTGAAGTCCAATTGAAAGTAGATCAGATGTGCACAGATAATTTGTTTCACCACTCAGCAATCGTTCACTTGCTTCGGAATCGTCTTCAAACCTATATTTCTTCTTTTTCACACTGTTCGGAACCATGTAACTCTCGTCGACCGGGGTTTCTTCCTCCTCAATAAGCTCATTCTTGAAGAAAGCTCGATGATTCAGAAGATAATCTTTCAAGCTTCCACCATCTATGTACTCGGTAACAATGAAAAGTTGACCTCTGAAATTGTACGTTTGTTCATGTATCTTTCACTTGGACAACTCACTTTCTCATGTTTGCGGTAACAGCTCCAATTAGAGCAAGTACGTTAGGATGCTTCGGAATAGCACACATGATTTTGAGTTCTTCCGCCATCATTCTTTGCAGCTCAACATTATATGGGTTTGTGGAGCCTAAAAATGAAATTAATAAGCTATGTTACTTTTGCAGTGCAAAATTTGTAACTAACTTTTAACTGCAACTGGCAAACGAGTTTTGTATTCGATCTGACTTTTAGGATCTGCCATTTGCAAGTATCCCTTCTTGACAACACCAAAATGTCCTGAGCCCAGCGGTTCCAATAATTCCAGGTTAACAGGGTCAATCTCATAATTCGTGTTGTAAGGCAGATAATATGTTCGTTCTTCGATTGGCAATTCTTTCATTTCCTCTGGCAACGGTCCGGCATTATGTTCCATCACGGTTTTGTATAACTCGCTCAGTGCACTAAAAATATGGTGGTTTGATACTTTAGGCTTATTAAAACTCACATGTCTTTTTGCTTTGCCAGTTTCTTCCAGCTACCAACTTTGTAAACCAGAAAACAGATAGCGACGATTGCCAGAAAAACAATGAAAACAAAAAACCAGTAGAAGAAAGACGATCCTTTCGGAACTCCATCTACTTTGACTTCAATGAAATTACTAGTTGCTCCTGCTCTGTTTCTAGCCAAGCAGTGGAATTGCCCATCATCCTCAGCGCGTGCTCTTGTCACTTTTAACAATGATCCAATTTGTTCTCCATGCGTGTACGGATCGCCATTTTTGAACCACGTGAATTCGGCTGCTGGTTTACCTGCCATGTCACAATTTATAACAAAAGTCTCATCATAATTGACTGTAACGACTGATTGGGAATCAGCATCGGTGTGGTGTGGCATTGAAATGCTCTCCACTTTGACAACAGTTTCCAGAAGTTCCTCAGAACCTCCTTTTTTCACAACACAGAAATATTTTCCACTTGAACTGGTCGTAATATCACTGAAAATATAGATATTGATGAAGACTCAAAGTGAACAGTAAGCTTACTCAATTTGAAGAGTGACATGCTTAGAATGTCCTTTGACTTTGGTTTCTGATGACGGAAGGTCGTTTCCCTCGAAACGCCATAAAACATCCCAGTCGACTGCACCAGTAGGAACAACACACGTGAGTCTGACGTGATCTCCTTCGTATATCGCATTGTCTTCTTCTTCTGATTTAGTTGCTTTCTTGCTTTTTGTAATCTTCGAATATACTTTCAACGCTTCATCAGCTACAATAATGGATTTTTTGGTTATGTGTTTCTGAAATTAATCAATATAGCTGGAATTCGTATGAGAACCGTTACCTTTCCATGCTTCTCACTAACACATCTCAACTCAGCATCTTCTGTAAGTGTCATATTCCAAATATAGCCTTTCTCGTATGTTCCTCCCACTTCTATCAAAAGACTCGAATCAATTTCTTGAAATTCTCCGGTTTCAGTGTCTTTTCTCTCAAAAACAACATCTGCCGGAGGGATAGAAATTGAGATACAATCAATGTGAAGGTGTGTATCGGGTGGATAAAATTGCTGGTTGAACACAATGAACGAAGACGGTTCACGGACAGTAATTTGCACATCTGGCTCATCATTTTCAATTGCCACCTCCCATTGCACACTATGACTGGTGTTTATATGTGAAATTGACAGCCGGTACCTATAATTGATATAATTGAAAAGCTCCTTTTTTTATGAAAATGAGAAACTTACGTTCCACTCATGCTGGTTGTTACAGATCCACTACTGAGATTCAATGTCTCTGTAAATACTCCATTCTTCAAGTCCTCAGCAGAAATTGTGCGTTTTTCATCAGTGATGATTGTTTCACTTTGTGGACCGTCTTTTATCGAAGAGTTGTACATTCTACTCCATGTTGCTGTGTAACTGTCTTCATCGGCAGGAAAAATAGCGAACTTTGCAGACAGATCAATGGAACGACCTTCTTTGATCCTGAGAAATTGTGGACTTCTTTCAAGAATCTTGATTTGAGATCTTGTTGGAGAGATATTCGGTAAATGATATTCGATGAATTTGTCGTCGGTGTATTCATTCTTCCAAATGCATTTATAAGAACCAGTGTCTTCTAGTTCCAAGTGTGCAATATGAAGCTTTGCCACTAGTCTGTTCTCATTTGCTTTTTTGTTGCGTTCAACATAAACGTGACTCTAAAAGCACAATATTTTGTAATGGAAACATTTATAGAAAATAACTTACTCCTGCAACGTTTGAGCACTGTGGGCATTCGATATGAAGGTTATTCTCGTAAGCTTTGAATTCTTGGGTACCATTGTATGCAAGATTACAGATCAAAGTGTAGTTGTATCCAACATATGGCCAGTCATGTCCATTGCTCCAATAAAAATTGAAATCGTTGTCAGTATTCGAGTTTCTGACGTTTTCAGAAATGATGAAGTCGATTTCTTGACGTGGTTCTTTTTTGTGGCGGCATTCAAACTTAACGCCTTGAATAGGTTTTACGTCGTACAGCTTTTTCGTGATTTTGTATCCGTACCTGAAACAGATTATATCTTTCTATAATCATTTTCATCAAAAAAACATACCGTTGGTCATAATTTTTGGAAGCAGCTTTCACTAGAACTTCATTGGCGTAAAGTTCTACATCATTTTTGTCAACAAATTTGGTGGTTTTACACGGCACCATCACTTCTCCTTCGTTGTACATAATCATCACTGATGTCAGTGGCAGGAAAACTCTGGATCCATAGACAAACACGTGGAGAGTGTCATTCAGTGATGGGTGTTCCATGGAAATGCAGGAATATGTACCAGTGTCGGATTCTCGGATATCATTGATTGTGAGCATGGTATCTCCTAGGTCATCATCAATTGTTTCTTCAACACGGTCTTCGAACCCTGATTCATTGTATCCGCGATGTTCATTCAAATTCGGAAATGTGTACTTCAGATCATCTGAAACTTCATAGTTGTGATGTTGAACAAAATAGATAAATCATACCAAATCGACCATGGCATTTGAGTACAAGTGTGTCATGCTCCATCAACTCAACAAATCTACCAATACTAGCATGTTCCTGAAATCAAAATACATATGTGTTTGTACAACGTTTTGTTGGGTCCTCACCTGAACCGAATGATTGTCGACATCAATTGTAGGTGGTTGATATGCAACTATGGCATAAACCAAAAGCAGTACAGCAAGCAGCACTCTCATCACTGAATGTGTGGCCGTTTTAGTGGTGTTTCATCGGTCAGAGTGGATCTGTAATGTAATTTTTGGTTGGTTTCATTTTAATTTCGAAAAATGGAATGCGGAGGAATGTGGCGGGACAACAATAAAATAGAAAGCATTTGCGGGAGTCCTAAAGAAAAGGAAAAGTAGAAAAGATGACGCATCGCTACCCCCCGGAGGTGCGGGGAATATTGATTCGGACAGTTTGAAAACAGGGAAGATGAAAATGAGTGAGAAAGACAGGAAGAAGGGAAAAAATAAAATGAGAGAGTAGAAGACGCAGTAAGGGTGACAACGTGAAAGAAGAAGCAAAGAACATTATGCAAACAGAGAAAACTTTTGAAACGATCAAGTGAAGAATTGCATTGATAAATAGAATTTGATGAGTCAGCAACTCCAAAAAAGAGTAGGAGTGTATTTATGTGTTTATATGACTTATATGCCAAATGGTTCTCTTTTCTATTCAAAAACGGTCCGGAGCTTTTTTAACCAGGCAGGTGGTAGAACACTGTTCGCTGCAGCAGACCGTACATACATAATTAAGGGCATGTGTAGGGGTTCCGCAACATCTGACAGCTGACGGCATGAACCCATCGACCCTTAGATTGCAGGACAGTTATTATTAGACCAGAAGCAGGAAAAAGACTAAATACAGATGAGCCGCTGGGATAAGGTTCTCTAACATATACTAATGTCAAGCAAACACCTGCATGGACCATAGAAGTATGTGTTGGTGGGTAAATAAATGGGGTCAGGTACCTAAATCCTGATTAAACATGTCAGGACACAAGCCGCGGCCACGGAATTAAACAGAGGACATAAGAAAAGTACGCGGTGACGAAGAATGTTGAAGAGACCTAGACAGTTATAAGTTGAAAGTAGAACGTGTTGAATTCAATATATTACGGTTGAGATGAGATATACGAAAACAGTAATCGTTTGGTTTCTGAATACGTTGAACCAAGAAAAGTACACAGTATCTTATCTCTTACGACGATGAACGGAGACTGCAGAACTTATCAATAGCCCGTGTGATCAGAGATAGCAATATTGTTGTCTTTGATTAGATAAACTTTTGTAGGAGACATTTTCTACAAACGGTATTGTGGAGTTGTTAAATCTGAAGCTAGAAACAATTTGAAATTTTCTCAGAATTGGTGTCGCTGAAATTTTTCAGAATGATTTTTCAGAACCAAGCTGAGAATAGAACTATATGATTCAGAAATGGTCACAACGACTAGTTCAAGTTCAAAAAAAATACAATGTTTCATAATACTACTCGAAAATGGAAAATGAGTCATGGGATGAGCTGTGGGCAGTTTCTTTTCAATTTTAATATATTGAATCAATGCGGCAGCTATTAATCTCACAAGGGAAGTACACGAAGTGTCGAGTTGAACTTTTTCTATAAATTTGACCCTAGTTAATTTCGACCCTGAGGATTCCAAATCTGAAAGAAAAATCTGCAAAATGTTCCCCTGGGCGGAGTTATGAGCCGTCAAACTTTTCCTATGGTTAAGCATTTCACCACGGGACCCACGGTCTGCCGAAGTGTCACACACAACGTAACCCTTCATTTTCCAACCATCGGTGGCGCAAGGGTTGTGGGCGCGTTTAGTAGTCGGGAGGCTATGGGTTCGGTCTCCATGCTTTTCAAATTTTTTTTGCATTTTTTCCAGCCATCACAAATGACGTAGGAATGGTTTTTCTTCTCTTTTTCAAACACGTAGCCTAGTAATCATCAAAATGAAGTGCTTTACGTGAAAAAAACAATAACTTTTTTTTGAGTCGAACTTCGAAGTCGACCATCATGTGACTGGGCAAAACTTTGAATAAGTTCAAAAAAAAGTTATTGTTTTTTTCACGTGAAGCACTTCATTTTGATGATTACTAGGCTGTGTGTTTGAAAAAGAGAAGAAAAAACCATTCATACGTCTTTTGTGATGGCTGGAAAAAATGCGAAAAAAAATTTGAAAAGCATGGAGACCGAACCCATAGCCTCCCGACTACTAAACGCGCCCACAACCCTTGCGCCACCGATTGTTGGAAAATGAAGGGTTACGTTGTGTGTGACACTTCGGCAGACCGTGGGTCCCGTGGTGAAATGCTTAACCATAGGAAAAGTTTGACGGCTCATAACTCCGTCCAGGGGAACATTTTGCAGATTTTTCTTTCAGATTTGGAATCCTCAGGGTCGAAATTAACTAGGGTCAAATTTATAGAAAAAGTTCAACTCGACACTTCGTGTACTTCCCTTGTCAAAAATTAGGTTTAGAGAAAACGCAAAAGTGTTTCACCGCAAAACAGCTGTTGAACACGTTACGAGAATTTTAAAAAATCGCATGGACCCAGATTGACCTTAGGTGACTCATCCTTTCATAAAGCTTTTACACATGCTATATGAATAAGGAGGACCGAAACAACTAATGACAGTCTAGCTGGTTATAACCATTTCAAATGCACTAATCCGATGAAAACAAAAACCATTGAATAGATAGAGACAGACGGGGGGCTGCGGGAACACAATGACACTGAGATGCGAGAGACAGAGATGGTGCCGGACAGAGCAATGCACTGTACGAGAGTTGATACTGCCTCGTGGAGACGCAGATGGTAAAGACCATGAATACATGGAACGGCAGGCGGTTGGTTTCTCTGGCAGAACAATGCGTACGAAAGGAAAAGAAGAGGAAAGGCCGTTGAAGAGAAAAACGGATGAGGGTCAATGCGAGAGGGATATGGCGCACGGAACAACAACAACATCATCGCATACCGTTCATTCATCGCACATTAACCCGATGTATGCTCGTGTCTGTTTTCGCGGAGAAACCGATAAGAAAAAGAAAGGAAAGGAGGGAAGAAATTATATAATGACGTCATTGTTTATCAGAAACAGTTAGAAATATCTTTCCGGAAACGATTAACACCAAACTCAGTGCTCATTTCATTTTCGAGATTGGATGGCTTTAGGCTTTATAGATACTCGCATTGACCGATAAGAATTATTCGTTCTTGAAGCTATCTTTTTCGGTAAAACTTCAAAACCCAGTTTAAGAAATTTGTTGTACAATTACTATATGCGTGACATAATTTATCAGTTATCAGCGGCATTCTAAGCTAATTTGCCGGAAGCGGTAATTTCAAAAAGGCCTTAAGTGCTCTGAGGGGTTTGAAAGATGTCAACAAATATCTTTTTGCCTCGATAACCGTTTCCGATAGCAAGGAAAATTTTGAAATTTATTTTTAATATTGCTTAGCTTTAACTTCTAAACCAAGGAAAATTAATAAATAAGAAGTTTCTCGTTTTTTGGGCACAGAAAAAAACATTGAATGGAAACCTAATTAAAAATATTCATAGTATTCGGAAAAATTATCGAAAATCAAAAGTATGCAGATGAAACTTAGAATTGCAAAAATCGGTTATAATGAAAAATTGCTTCATGCCGGAGAACAATGAATGACCACTATAATTAACCGTCGGTTTGGTGTTGACTGGTACGAGTCGGAAGAGAAAACAACAATTATCCTGACGGAACCATACAACAACTTAACGGGACACCTATTTGAACGGTTTCTGACCTATAGCACTTGAGTATGACGTGGCAGTGGTTTCACGGTGGCCATATGATATCCGAGCAACTGGCACCCTACCATAAAGTTGGCCTCCGCCCCGCTGTGAGCCCCAAAGGGTGTCTGGCCAACATTTGTCTATGACTCAATAGATCAGGTTGCGCAATGCACTTTCCATTCGGATATAACCCGATATATTGAGGATTGGGAGAATATCTCCTGCTGTAATATTACACTCTTCTCACTGCAAACCACACAGTTTTCGACCCAACAACCATCTCATTTCCGCCAAGATTCAATCAATCACCGGCCTAAAAACGTATCATCTTGCAACAGTTCAGTGATGATATGATATGGGCGGAACGGACGAAAAGGTTATACGTCGACAAGTAAAAAAAGAGTAATATCAAAGCAGTAGATGAAAGAAGACAAAAGAAAATTGATATGACCGCGCGAAGGGGGCATCTGGTGCGTGCGCGCTCTTCTGCTGTCGCTGTGTCGGCTGTACATTTGTCGGCGGTTTTTCTTCGGGTCCTTATCTTTTGATCCGCGCCGATGACGGTCCCTCAACCCCCTGTGGTCAGCTCGAGTGGCTCATTCGAATCATTCGGTCTTTGAGTTTTTCTATTCTCAGATCTTTTTCCTCGTTGTGAATTGGCCTAACTCGATTATTCTCTTCACAAAGAAAAAATAGGATGATGCAATTAACTGCCTCAGTCTGGAATAATGAAGAAAAATGCAATTATATATCTTTTCATCAGTAATTTCCCTTTATTTGACCAATATTCTTTTATGGTCACTTCTATTTTTGACATTCTCCCAGAAATTTTGTCTCTCTTGCAACTTGCCGTTTTTCAGGTATGCGTTTGGCATTCCTTTTTCTGGTATTACTACCACTATCGTCTGCTTGCCCAGCAGATTGTAAATGTTCCGGATTGGATGTTCATTGCGATGGAAAAAGTAAACTGTTCCTTGTCGACTAATGAATCGAAGATTATATTTAAGGCTTGGCAACAATACCTGCACATATCCCTATTGCGACAACTAATCTCTATTTTGGCAATAACTTGCTGTCTACTCTAACTAAATCTGATTTTCACAACCTACCAAATCTGCAGTATCTAGACGTTTCAAACAATTCGATCAGAAGTATTGATGAGGTATTTTTAGAATCAAGGTTATTTCTTCACTCTCTATATTACTTGCTATTCAGACGTTGATCGACAGTTTCCCTGGGTTGAAATACCTCGATTTATCCTTCAATAAGATCAAAATTGTTCCCAAGCTGTCAACTGCCCCAAACGCTCTCGTGAGCCTAAATTTGGCCCATAATGAGATCTCAAAAGTGGATGATGATGTGAGCTGGACTTTTGTCAGAAAATTTTACTCAATGTTTTTCAGCTGGTGTCAAACAGCCCCTACCTTCAAACTTTTCTCCTTCAAAGAAATCGCGTCCAGTCTTTGTCTCATGACTTCTTCAATGTTCGAATGGTTCCAACTCTAAAAACTGTGAAAATGGCTGGAAATCCGTGGAGTTGTGACTGCAGGTAAGATAAATATTTTTATCATCATTCAATAATGTTTTAAGATTGATTCATCTGAAGCAGTTTGCCAATTCACTTCTTGCCCATTCTAACAGGAACATATTTGTTGTCGGAAAATGTTTTTTCCCAAAAGAATTGCGGAATAATGTGTTTAGAAACGTATGTTTATCATTGTCGTTCACATATTGTTCAACTTATTGTGTGTTTCAGCTTTCGATAGAAAGTTTGAAATGTGGAAAACCAGAATTCAGCCGCAACGATGACGGAATGTATAAAATGAGTTGCCCAAATGATGAAATGGAACCATATCACTATGATCCGATTTTCTTGGAAAAGTGAGTGATTTTGTATGAAAAGTTAGATAGCACAATTCCCACGTTTTAGTAATAAGGAGGCTAGACATACTGCACATTTTGCTCGCGATAAAGATGGATCTCTTTTATCCAATGGTCAATTCACAAGAAATTATCAATGTGCTTTCCACCGTCAGAAGCAATCAGCCCACATGATGAAAAAAACTACACTTCCACAAGAAACCACCACAACTACCACGACAACCGAGGAACCAATGACTACGTCTACTATGCCAAAGATGATGTCTTCTACCACATCTGAAATGCTTGATACCACAGAAATGCCAGAAATGCGATCGGCATCAATGTTTGTTCACAAGCAAGCCGACACATCTTCTCGTGATGGTGAGACTCTGGAACTCATGTGCGAAGTCGTTGGAGATCCTACCCCAACTGTCACTTGGATGTTTGGAGATCAGGTAAACCTCACTTTTCATGTTCTTCATCGATGTACGCATTTTTCCAGAAACTAATGGAGTCTCGAAAGCATAAGTTCACAAAAAACGGATCTGTTCTGAAAATTTTCCCGTTTTTAAACACCGATGTTGGTCAGTATAAGTGTGTCGCATCAAATGGCGACAAATCGGAAACACATATGTTCACCGTGTCATTAAAAGAAAGGTATAGCTTTTGAAATAGACTTGAGACGGACAGATAAGCGATGGACATTAAATATAAAAAATTACATTATTACAGTGAGCAACCAGTGATTGTTGATGCTCCAATGGATACTAATGCGACGATAGGACAACAAGTGACGTTGAGATGTAATTCTAAAGGATTCCCCACCCCGGATGTAGTTTGGCTATTCGAAGGAACCAGAATCCCTAGAAGGAATACTAGATATACGGTAGAAAATTATTCTTGTCATCTCTTTATTCAGTATTTCAGATCTCTGATAACAATGTTGAACTGACCATTGAAAAAGTAACTAGACATGATTCTGGAGTTTTCACCTGTCAAGCGGTTAATAGTGTTGGTTCTGCTGTGGCCACTGCTAACTTATTGGTTGGCGCCGAATTGACGGAGAAAGTTGATAAACTTCTTGATGACTCGACCATTGAGAAAATTGCGAAACAAGCAAAACAAAAAGTTGAGAAGTGAGTATTCAAAAAGAAAAATGAAAACAAAAAATGGTTTTAGTGCACTTGCATCCACAAAAGACCAACGGAAAATGGACAAGATCGAAAGTCCAAACGACTTGAGAAAACTTTTCAAATTTGCTATCAATCTCAAGAAAATGGATCTTGGAAAGGCTAGAGAAATCTACGAAGAGAGTATTCGATTGGTTCAAATGCATATTGACAACGGTCTAGCCTTTGAAGCAAACATGATTTCTCCAAATGTGTCTTATGAAGCAGTTCTTCCGGTGTCTTACGTTCAAACTTTGATGGAAAAGTCCGGATGTCAAACTGGCCAATTTGCAGAGAGTTGTGATGACTATTGTTTCTTTTCCAAATATAGATCATACGATGGTCAATGCAACAATCAAGAACATCCATGGTGGGGAGTTTCAGAAATGGCTTTTATGAGACTTCTTCCTCCACGATATGAGAACGGATTCAACACACCAGTTGGTTGGGAAAAAGGAAAATTGTACAATGGATATCAAGTACCAAATGCCAGAAAAGTGTCAAGAGTACTTATTGGTACAGACGAGACCACACCACACAGCCACTTGAGTGCAATGACCATGCAATGGGGACAATTTATTGGTAAGAGGATACAGGTGTTCTGTCAGTATCATAAGACTACTTCTTCAGATCATGATCTCACTCTTACCGCTCCGGCCCTGACACGTCACAGTTATAAGGAAGGAGCGTTTTGCAATAGAACATGTGAAAATGCAGATCCTTGTTTTAATATTCAATTGGAAGCTGATGACCCAAAACTTCACACTGGACTCTATCAGAAACATCCATGCATGGAATTTGAGAGAAATGGGGCAGCGTGTGGAAGTGGAGAGACTTCACCTATTTTCCAGAGAGTAACGTATCGTGATCAACTCAACTTACTGACATCTTATCTTGACGCTTCTGGAATATACGGAAACAGTGAAGAGCAAGCATTGGAATTGAGGGATTTGTACAGTGACCATGGTCTTCTTCGCTTTGATATTGTCTCCGGGTTAGTCCAAAAGTTACACATAATTGACCACCAAAAAAGACAGATGATGTTTTCTTTGACGCAATGCCGTCCATTTGCAGAGCTAACAAACCGTACATGCCGTTTGAAAAAGATTCCGACATGGATTGCCGTCGTAATTACTCCCGCGAGAACCCGATTAAATGCTTCCTTGCTGGAGATGTAAGAGCAAATGAGCAGGTAGGATCATAGGCGGATGTGATGTAATCGGAAGAGACCAATTATAAAATTTCTGCATTGCAGCTGGGCCTAATGAGTATGCACACCATATTCCTAAGAGAACACAATCGTATTGCTTCAAAATTATTGGAGGTGAATGAGAATTGGGACGGAGAGACCATTTTCCAAGGTACACCGTTTTTAATTGAGAAATGATCTGTACTTTAAAAATATTCAGAGACAAGAAAAATCATTGGTGCTATCCTTCAGCACATCACCTACAATGACTGGCTTCCAAAGATTCTTGGAAAAGCAACATATGATACCATTATTGGACCATACAAAGGATATAATCCAGATGTCAATCCAACAATTGCTAATGAATTTGCAACGGCGGCTTTGAGATTTGCCCATACTCTCATCAACACCCATCTTTTCCGTTTTGACAAAAACTTTAAAGAAACCAAAGAAGGGCATTTACCACTACACAATGTAACTTTTAATTCATTGATTTTGACTCTGAATGTTTTTTTTTCAGGCTTTCTTCGCTCCTGAGAGATTGGTATCCGAAGGAGGTGTGGATCCGTTGCTGAGAGGGTTGTTCGCTGCTCCAATCAAGTTGCCCAGACCAGATCAAGTATTGAATAAAGAGTTGACAGAGAAGTTGTTCAACAGATACCACGAAGTAAGACTTAATGAAGTATCACACCTAGCATGTATTGATTCTCAGGTTGCCCTCGACCTGGCTGCTCTGAACATTCAAAGAGGAAGAGATCATGGACTTCCTTCATGGACTGAATATCGCAAATTCTGTAACCTTACTGTTCCCAAAACATGGACTGATATGAAAAGCATTGTTCAAAACGACACCGTTATTTCGAAACTGCAATCCCTGTATGGTGTACCAGGTATGTTTTGATGAACATGCAACTTTTAAAAATCAATTGTCTCTCGTGATGTGTGACTTTTAATATTCAAAACTGCATACTAAAATCTGATCAGTGATCACAGAAATACGCGTATAACTTTCAGAAAACATTGATCTCTGGGTTGGTGGTGTAACTGAAAAACGGACGGCTGACGCACTGATGGGACCGACACTTGCTTGCATCATTGCCGACCAATTCAAACGTTTGAGAGATGGTGATAGGTTCTGGTATGAGAGTGAAGAGATGTTTTTAAAAACTCAACTCCGACAAATCAAAAAAGTGACTCTCTCAAAGATCATATGCACAAACGGTGATGACATTGATAGAATTCAGGTTAGTGAAACGTCGGGAAATACCTATCTTTCAACAACATTTTGCATATTCACTCACGTCATCAGACTCCTCTTTTTCAGAGAGACGTTTTTGTGTATCACGGAAACAGCACACAGTTTTACGAGACATGCGAATCATTGCCGGATATCAATTTGAACATGTGGACTACATGCTGCGATGCGATGTGCTCATCAAGTTCAACTTTGGCTAGAAATGCGATTGGAGGCGATGAGAAGGCTAAACGGCGGAAGAGAAGACATCACCCGAAAAAGAGCTGTCATGATGAAGGGAAGAGACGGAAGAGTGGAGAAAGATGGAATCATGCTAATGATATGTGTGTCGAATGCATGTGCGAGGTGAGGATTTGCTACTTGTTTGGTTTTTTCTCTTTTCCGGAGAATGAATTAATTTTGCATCATTCTTTCAGGACGGCGAAGTATGGTGTAAGACGAAGGACTTTTGCAAATCACGATCTTAACAAACCAACAAAATCTCATTTTCTTATATTGTTTTTTCTCATTATCTTCTTTCGACACTGAATGAATAACAACTGTTACCGGATGCATACACATTTATTCAAAATCAAAGTAGCAAGAATACAATTACAGAACAGCTCTTTCTTCGAATCCATCAGAATCGCTGAGGAAGAGACTGCTTGATTTCGAAATTTCGCTCGAACGTTTTTTGTGTTTAATTTCAACTTTCTCGACTTCTTTCTCCTCAGTGTCGGTCTGGAAAATGGCTTTATAGACAGATTTCTAAAAAGAGCAATGTTATTCTAAATGAACAACCAGAACAATTTGAAATATCCTAAATTTGAAATCTAAAAATATACCTCATCGTCTGCCAAATAACCCGCTTCTACCGCATTGAACCCAGGAATTTCCAACTGAAAATCACCGTATCATAAAATTTCCTTCCATTTCCAATAAGCAAAACATACCTCGTAATTTTTCTCTACACCTGCATTTCCATCACTCCAGAAAAGGCGTTTCTCTTTCTTGTACTCTTTCTCGGTGCTAGCATCTTCCTAAAATGTTCTCTATTTGAAGATTCAAAAAATTAGAAAAAATGTTACCTCAGTACTTGTTGGTTCATAATCACTGCTGCTAGAGTCGGTGGTAGTGGTGGTGGGCATGGTTTATGTTTTCACGACTGAAAATGCTGAGAATGGAAAATGGGTTGAAAGTGAGAGAACGGAACGTTCTTATTCGTCGCAAAAATAGTCTTTTCCCTGTTTTGTATGCAAATCTCGTGCCGATGGAGACTCGTGTCGAGTCAGGAGAAAGACATAACACACAAAAAGGGTAAACCCTTTTTCCAACAGTACAATAGAGAAAAGAGACGAGTAAAAGGAGAAGAAAATAAGACTGTTATTCAAGCAGGAGAGAGGTAACTGTGACGTAGATGGTTACCTATTCAAGACCAAATACCAAATATTCAAATTTTTGAACATGTGAAGTTTTAAAGTCTTATCAAATGTTCATGATAAGCTTTTGATATCTTGTAGTGTGTTCAACCACATCTAATACCGGAACTGGTGTGAATATGTGTTGGAGAGGAAGAAATTGGTTATGTGAGCTCTCAGATTTCCGTGTCAATAATATGTAGCCGTGTGCTTTGAAAAAAATGCTTGAGGTGAAGACTAAAACAAATATCAAAACCCTTAAGAAATAAAATCGAATTCAACTTTGGAGTAAAAGAATATAATATTGGAATTGTTTCTTCGCGTAGTGTACATGAGTTATTCATATTTTTTAGTCGTGTACACTAGGTTGACACCAAAACGCCAATTTTCTCGCAATTTCACATGTTTCTGGAAAACGCACCTAATCAACAAAAAAGGAGAATATATCTTGAGGAAAACATGAAAAGACATCGGAATACATGAAACACTACTTTATTCAGACATAACGCATTATCTCGAAACTTGTATTAAAACAACCGTACAGGGGGACACGTTTCCTAAAAAGTCGTTCGTTTAGGTTCCGGGTGTTACTTTAACTGCAATCCGAGTTCATCAGCAGTTTCCAGAACAAATTGTTTCTTCAGATAATGAAGACACTTCTGGTAGTGTGGATCATGACGCCAGCGAAACAATGAGTTGGAAATATTGTGATTTTGATGAATCATGAAACTGGTCGGCGAGACTTTGAATGTGTAACTGAAAGAATACAGAGAGATGTGCAACTGAAGAGAATATTCTTACTTCATCATACGCAACTGCAGAACGTGGGTCACTTTGTTCCATCCGAACCCTCCAAAACGTTGGTCATACATCGGACAGCTGCTTTTCTTGATTATAAAATATGGTTCATAGTTTTTTTCATAGTTTACCTGAAAAAAAACATTTAGAGCCTTTTAATACTTAACTACACATACTGAATACACGTCTTCGGCAATGATCCACTCTGCGACGTTGGTGGAGTTATGTGCGCTTGGCCATGTGATGCCACGGAATACATTTATCTGAAATTTTCATATTTTGAACATTTATAAAAAGTGAAATAATAACTAACTTTCTTATTGAAAAACGCTTCTACTAATTGTTCCTTTGTATGAGGAAAAGTGGTGACATCTGTTATATTGTTTTCAGCGGTTTCGAATGCCGGAATCACCAATACTTCCTTATCTTTCAAATCTCTTGACTGAATCACCAGATCTTGGGTATCTGAAAGCAATATCTCGAATTTTAAGATTTCATTTCTCTATTTACCTTCATAGACCATGAAATCAACATCAGTCATCAATATCTTATCACAATTTGAATATTTGACTGCAGTGTTTCTCAGATAATTAATAGGATAGATATCTTGTGACATTGTCTGATCAGTTGGCTCTTTGAACACCATGTGAAGCACCAAGTCCGGACGATTCAAAGTTTTCACGGCTTCAACAATCTCAGTCTAAAATTTAATAAAATCATGACGAGCAAATCAGATCCAGTTTTACCATATCTTGATCTGTTCCGTAGATAGCAGCAGAAATGGGATGCTTCCAATGTTCAGCATTTTCGATAAAACTGTCAAGACGATCTTTCGAAAACTGTGTGACCAAACACAATTTCGCTGTTTCCTTCAGTCTTCCAAGAGCATTTGGCAAAATTCGGAAGCTTTGTAATGGCATATATTCTTCACACGATATCTTGCTATCCGGCTTACTAACAGAAGGAAGAGCCCTTTTCCTCAGGGATCGTCTTCTTCTTCTGAGATCTGATCCATCAATTCCTTCTATTTCTTTTCTGACGGCATTATAGACCACATAGTTCCTACGAACTGTTTTGTTTTGAGAATTGAAGTGAAGGGCCAGTGGGGTTTCCACACAAAGCTCGTCTGATCTCGTAAGAGTGCCAAGTTGGAAATTATACTCACAAGGAAGAGATTTGATCTCAGTGGGGTTGTCATGGATGTACGCATTGAAAATATCCTGAAACATCAATCTAAGTTGGATTTTCTATTTGTTTGATGACGCAACATTTGCTTACCTGATCAGACATAGTAGTTTTTCCGTGTAATTTCAAATATTTGTCAGCCACCGCTCTCCATTTGCCTTTCCAATCGCCCTCGCGAAGTCTGTCCAAATCCATCATGATTATTCCGGCGTTAAATCCACGGCCCTGAAACATAAAAAAAACAGTTGCTCAATATGCGCATTTCTTCATTCAACGTTATTCAACACATGTTCAAACAGTAAATGTTGTTGGACTAGATGGTATATAAGCGCAGCTTTTGAGGTGAAAAGATATCAACAAACATGCTTCGTTTTACTCTGGTTTCTGTTGTCTTCCTTGTCTGCGCTGTCAATGCAAACCTTCTCGAATCGATCATCGGATCCGAAAAAGAAGTTGTGGTAGTTACTGGAGAAGAAAATGAAAAGGTTGGTCGGTATTTAATTTCTCATTTTCTATGACAACTACGTCGCAGGTCCAACTTTCTTCTGACAACGCTGAGCCATCAGATGAAACTGCCCTAGCTATCATTGACAATGATACCCCCATTGCTGCAATGGATGACATTGGTGCCGAAGGACAATCTAATGGAGTTGTGATTCGTGCTAAACGCTACTATGGGTGCGGTTGTGGATGTTGTGGATGTGCTACAATGGCTCCTGTTACACCGGTTCCATGTGGGTGTGGATGCTGCGGATGCGGCTAATTATTTTTCAATGTGTTTGAAAATTTATTTATTTAATAAACTATTCTTTGCAATCGCTTTGAAACTTACTTTCGCAGGCCAAACAGACTTTTTACCATCTTTGTTGAGATACCAATCCGAAAGATTTTCAACCATCCCAATAGATTGTAATTTGTTGAAATCTCGGAACTTCTGCCATAGATGAAAGATATCCGAGCGGAAAACGATATCGACATCCACAAACATAATCTGAATGATAGATAGCTAAGATTGTTTGGATATAAAATTTCTACCTTTAAAACATTGTCACTGATTATTTCTGGAATCAAAAGTTTACTCAATCCATAATATTTCGAGTAATGAGAATTTGGGATCCACTTGACTCTGCTATCATATTCAGTTAGATTGTAGAAAAACCATTCACCTGAAAAAAAGAGTTGACATAATCCTCCGGGATGACTTACAGTTGGAAATATTCCACGACGTCATGAGATCATTCACATCAGCTCTATTTTCGTCATCTACGATAAAGTAGAGACGGAAATAGTGATCCGAGTAGTTGAGAACACTTTTGAAATGTTGCATGAACATGAGACGTGTCATAAAGTTTCCACCAAGAACGTAGGCCAGACTGACATGATCCTGAAACTTTGAATTCATTGCAGATGTGAATGTTACTGGGAACTCACCTCTTCCGGAAACGCTCCATAACGTCGGTGGTCCACAAAATGCCAGATGGATAGATATGGGACTAAAAATACAATTTTTTTGTACACTAATCAAGTTCGGAGACTCACCAGAATTGGTAACCAAAGCTAGACAGCTCAGAAATAAGACATAAGGAATCAAACCTCGTATAATCATTCTGAAACTTTGATTATTTGAACACGTTGCCATTGAAGAAATAAGAACCAGAAAGAATTGAGGCGAATAAGATAGGCTTCGGTGGTTTCGAAAGTTTGCTCTATTCAAAAGGACTTGTGGGAACACATAATACTAATTTAGATTCAATAGTGTTGCTCAACAATGCTCAGAAGCAAATCTGTGATTGGGTGTTATTCACCGCTTTCTTGCTTCCGAGAACATCGGGACGCCTTTTACATGTTTCAATGAATAGAGAAGGCGTCAATAGACATACTAAAGACATACACAAAGAGGAATAGTAGGACGTCTAGGTTTGAGTCAAAAACGAACAAGATGTGCATTAGCATAGGAGGTCCATCCAGTACTCCGCAACAAACACAATGCGTCAGTCCTAATTTCCGTCTCTTGAGCCCAAGTTTTTTTTCTTTTCCTGTGACCACCAGAGAGTCGGATTAGGATGGGACTTCCTATTCGTGCGTTGCCCTTCTCCAAATTCAATTATAGCTAGGACCATGAACATGTTTTATGAGTGAGAGAACGAATAGAAAAGATAAAAAACTAGGCGAGAGAAAGTTTCATGACTGAAAAGTGCACACAGGAAACGTTTGGAGATGAGATTTGGCAATGGGGTGCAAAAAAGCGAGAAAAATGGAATCCGAAAAAAGAGAAGGGGGGTCTATCGTTTTGTTCTTTTCTTGAAGCCGTGAGCAACACTTGGTTACTGGGAATTATTCAAGAGGAAAATATGGTTAGTGACACGGAAAGAAGAAGTGTGAACTTGTGAACGAGAAGAAAATGACGGGGTTTGAGAAAAAGAAGCGAGATTTCCCGAAAGACATCAAGAGATCAAAATGTGTGGAGTGAAAATCCATAGACAATGTGGTCCCCATCAACGTTCTCAAACAGACCAGAAGTTGTCTAGCCCCTCCTAGTTATCACACAACGCTTACCTTTCGGCGTGGGCTGACAGACTGGTAATGGATGTTTTGAATCTCTCCGACTCGCGTGGTATTTTAACCTCAGACGTCATAAACTTCATATTATTGAGTTCGTTTCAAAGGTTATGACTCCCAGAAATGCATTCTTCTTTTACATCGTTATTCTTTTTTTCTCATAAAAAAACCAAAAAGTTTAAAAGAGAAAGATTATCCGGTGAGCTGAGCATGAAGCTCATGAGGCGTCCTGAGGATAAGTTAGTGGGATACAAAAGATGAGAATGAGATTGAAGTTTAGTTTTATGACTCGTACAACAATTTATGAGGCGTGCTCACTTTAAGACGGAATATCAGGAAACGACTTCATCTTCTGGGGAAGCATATGTTTATGCATTGTGAGAGATTGGTAACCCAAGTAAACAAATAAGTATACAAGGAGAAGCTAAAACCACATATAGAAATTGGAGCCCACTGAATGATTCGATTAAGAATTTATTAGGTTTTGGGAAGAAAAAAGATATGTACAAATACGTTGTTACATTTGATAAATCGTTTCGGTTTCTCTCTGCCTCTCCGCAGAAAAATGAGATTCAAGTGCAACACCATATGTCTCCAACAGAAAAGCAAAAGAAGCTGTCAGAAATAAGTGCGGAAAATTAGGAAAGATGTCAAGCCGAAGACGTCGTGATGAATTTGTCACAGATGAGTGACTGACAGTAGGAATGTGCCGACTCAGTGTCTAGTTGTAAAAACTTGAGAAATAGAAGAAATAGAGAGCCTCTCCAATTTTATTGCCTTGTCATCATTTATGTATGCGCATTGTTTGTGGGATGAAGAAAAAAAATGTAGAGTGTCTGAAAATTTAGAAGGAAGAAAAAAGAGAAAATGAAAATGGCAGAGTAGGAAACTTCTAACTTTAGAATTCTCGACTTTGTTTACCCATTGTTTTGGTTTTTAATGTGGGTGGTGGCGGGGTGTTTATAGTAATTGCACGGAGGTTTGAACACACAAGAATAAGTCATTCTGACTCTAAATTTGGAAAACTCCGGTTGTTAGCGGCTCAAGGAATTGGAAGATCAATGAAACCACATACTATTCTTGTTAACTTGAAAAGCGATTTTGAAAATGAAACACGTCTGACTCATCAGAAGTATTTTATAGACTCGTTTATTTGTTCAACATCTCCCGGTTGTTTTTCTTGCTCAGGTTTCATTAAGAAACTATGTAATTTTGTTATTGTGAGCAAGATAAACTTTTTCTATACCACACTCTCCGATTTTTCTGCACAAAAAACATCTGCGTTCGGGGGGAATCGAACCCCCGTCGAATGCTTGGAAGGCATCCATGCTGACCATTACACCACGAACGCGCCACATTCTTCCACGAAAAGGGGGGAGTGATGAAAACGCCACAAGTGGTTTCCTCGGTCTCTTCTACGCTGACGTCACACTGTGATGGATGTGACGTACTGCAACTATTTTTGATAGCGGAATTCAGGATCGGAACCGTTTGAAAAGATAAAAAGATAAAATTAAATTTTGAATCATTTGGTGACTCAATGCCTTTCTCTGATTTCGGACACGTCGAGTGACCTACAATGTTCGTGATTCATTTCTTTGTCAAACACTTATTCCAGCAACTTTACTGGTCACTTTTTTGGGGAATAAGAATTGAACACTGTGTAAAAATGAAAGTGTAATGATTTTGTATCCCGATTTCGATTCATTTCTAGCAACGGGTTTTTTAAAAAGACAAATAAGATTCCCGGTCTAGGTCCTATTCTTTTTTGTTATTGTATTCATTCATTTCTGAAATGTTGCCTTCTACAATAACCTTTTTATTGTTGCTTGGAGTTTCTAATGGCTGGCCGCAGTTTGATTTTCTCAATCAAATGGGATTTAATGGTAAATTTTGAATGAATTGGGTTCAATTGAAAATATTCTTCTAGGAGGATTCAATATGGGACAGCCACCTCCAAATACTCCACCAGTAAGTAATAGAAATAGTTCTTATCTATCAAAGTTTGATTATAGGGAAGCCGTCCTGGCAGTCCATTCGGTGAAATCATGGGCAATATAAATGGCATGATGAAAGGGTTGACCGACCAAATCGGTAAAATAACACAAGGACTCGATGTGAATAATGACTTGGGAAAAATGGCGGGAGGACCACCGCCGCCGCAAAATGAATGGATGGAACACGCGAGAAGGTTTTGTAGAAGATTCCCAGGCCATCCCAAGTGTCGGTTAGTTTTGTAATGTAAAGATGTGAAAGTGTTTTTGTCTCTGATATAAGAACCTAACATAGAAAATAGTATAGAATCATGTATGTTTAGATATAATGAAGCAGAACATGTGTGGGTTTACAGCGGACAGCTACCACAATTCAATGATATTGGCTCAATGCTCAATGGAATATTGGCAGATACTGGAAAATGGTTACCGAAAGTTCCTTTGTCAGTTTTCAGATGTTTTTTTTCAAAATTCACTTTTTTTCAGCATTAATATTAGAGACCCATTGGCTGGAATTAACAATGACTTGAAAAACGCTCTTGCTGGCATTTCGGTACAGTTTGGTCAAATCAGTCAACAGATCGCAAATAATATTAAGGTTTGAAAGATCAGCCTTCGAAATATTCACACGTTTTCTTCAGGGTATTTGTCAACGTGTCAACTGTAAGCAACAACAACAGAAGAATGTTCAAATGAAACAAGATATTCTAAAATCTACAGTTGCATTTGAGAAGAAGATTTTCGGAAGCGATGTTGCTGATAAAATGAATATGAGATTCGACAGAACACTACAACTGAAACAAGCTTTATTAGAAAAAGCTCAGCTGAAAGGAGTGGTAGCTCCAGAAGATAACGGAGTGTTCGACAAAGATCTTCTCCTCACTGAAACCCAAGCTAACTTCATGCTCAATGAGTTGGGAAAAGGAGGAGAAGGAGCAATTCCACTACCAGGATCAGCAAAAGCTAAACGAGCTTCCATCTTTTTCGAACAGAATATAATCCAAAAATGGCCAATAACCGCTCCAATTCCATACACATTCGACGCGTCACTAGATAATTTGGATCAGAATGATGTGCGAGGAGCTATTTCGGAAATCGAGCAGAAAACATGCATTCGTTTCAAGTATTATGCAACTCCGCCAAGAGGGAATCACATTAACTATCAGAAAGTAAATTCTCCATCTTTGTAAGTGCACTAAAAGACGATGTATATGATAATCTGGGGAATTATATTTCAGTTGTGGATTATCTTACATTGGAAGAGTTGAGCCAGCTAATCCAGTGTATTTGAGTTTCCAATGTGGGAATGGAAGAGGTATTGCAGTTCATGAAACGATGCATGCTTTAGGTGTGAATCATCAACATTTGAGAATGGATAGAGACAAGCATATCCGAGTGAGTTGATACCCAACTTCTATGAAACCTTCAAAAGATGTTTACAGATTGATTGGAGCAACATCAATCCACAACAGTATGACGCTTTTGTGGTCGCCGACTCGAAGATGTATACCACTTATGGTGTTAAATATGCTTATGACAGTATAATGCATTACAATGCTTATACCGGTGCAGTGAATATTGCCAAACCGACAATGATCCCTCTGATCAACCAGCAATCAAACATTGGATTACTTGGACAACGTGCCAAGATGAGCGTCGCGGATGTGGAAATACTTAACAAAATGTATTGCAAAGCTGCTGGTAAATAGCTTATCCAGAATGTCTGATCCTTACAACATTTGATTTTCAGGATGTGACGATAAGAATGTTTACTGTGGAGCTTGGGCACTTCAAGATCTTTGTAATAACCCAAACCACAATGTTTGGATGAGAAGTAACTGCCGGAAGAGTTGTAATTTCTGTTGATTTTTGCTGTTTTCTGTACATACGACTGCACTTTTTCCGATTACTGTTTTCTGTTATTGAAATGAAAAATTAGACGAAGACAAAAATGTTCACAAAGTTTATGATCGATAACACGTCACAATGCATCAATCATTCAGGCAATACTGTTGTCTTTGATAGTACTGCCTCCCGGATAGCGACCAGTCACACGTTCGAAAACAACAACCTGCAAAAACAATTCGTTAAAAAGAGAGCGAATTTGGATCCCTACGTCTTCATCATCCGATTCGCTTTCCTCAGCTGCAGCAACGTTCCCTTGAGCCTCTCTTTGAGAACGGCGAAGAGCTTGCTTGCGGCGACGATCCGGCTCAGTCAGACTGGAAAGCCAGTTCATATTTTTCAAAGATCAAGTTAATTTCAAACTCACCAACGATTGTAGAAGCTCTCACAGTCCACATATTGGAAGATATCTTGGCTGAAAATGCACAAAGCACGGAGACAAATAATCTGAACGAATTTGAAAAGGGAGATGCAGATGACAAAAGCAGATACGGCGGCCTGAAATGATGAGTCATCGGTATAGGAAAAGTGTTGAAGGCATGTGTACCAAGTATTGTTTTAAAGACACGCCACATGCATCCGGAATACGAGTGAATCGGCAAGTAGACTGTTGGATTGAGAAGGGATCGTAGTTGAAGTTTTTGAACCAAGCGATGGCCACAGCCACCAGGAAGAATCCAGCGCAGGCCAGGTGTCCAAGCTGCAAAACGATAAAATAAGGTTTCAGCCTCTAATTAGAGAAAATTGACCCAAATGAAGAGAACGGTGCAGAGCTTGCGAAGATTCATGACGACGAGTCCGTAGGTAGCGTAGATGGTGGCCAGAAGGATCACAACGCAGACGACGACAGCTCCGACATGAACAAAGGAAACCGAAACAGCTGAAGGATCTATGACTCGAGTGTGCAACTCTGTTTATTTGTTTCTACCTACCATAGAAGTCATTTCCTACGTGAAAGCTTACGTAGTTGAGAAGGCAAGCGAAGATGAATGCAATATCCACCATAAGGCTCAAGTTGAGAAGGAACTAGAACGATAAATCAATGAGTCATCTACCAAACTTATAAGAAACTTACTTTTTGAAGTCCAAACATTCCACTTGGAAGGCTAGTGAAGCTGCATACTAGAGAGTCTTTCTCTATTATCATCTTTGAGAGTTGGTTTACCCCGCGATCCTTACGGGGCGCCATTCTTTCACCGATGTTCGATTTATTAAAGCAAAGAAATGAAGAAATGAAAGGTGAGGAGCGAGCGAAACGAGGCGAGGAAAGACAATACACGATTTGCATATATCTAATCGATATTGATTACAGAGGAACCACCTCGTGCTGTCGCTGCTGCTGCCGGTGCTGCTGTAGTGTTGAAACGAGGCAAAATGCATCCCTCCGTTCTCTTGACGCCTCTGTTTTATGACCATATTCCCGGCGGTTCCGTCGAATTTTTTTCCAAACCGTACTTTTTTAGTATTTCGGGACGATTCGACGAGCTGTATACGGAAAAGAGAAGGAAGAAAAGAAATGATGAATAACATTTGATGACGGCTTTATTGAAAAGTTGAAGAAAAAGGTAGACTGAAAGATTATTGTTAGAATAAAAGCAGCATCGACAACAGTTAGTACTCAAGCACATTTTTCTTCTCGTTACGGAGGAAAATGATATTTGGAAGACGCATTCCCATTCTTCTCTTCTCCAAATGGTACATGTTACTGGTGTCCTTGAATTTCAGCATGTTTGGGAGTCTGAGTCCGATCCGCCGTTTGTGAACAATTGGAGCTTCAGGGTCTTTGTACCGCAAGAAGTTCGGGAGACGAAGACCTGGAAATGTGAATGAAATGTCAACAATGTTAATAAAGGTGAAAATTGAAATCAATTGAGAAGCCTAAGACTAGCCCACCTATTCTCCGTTTCTCTTCCTTGAACTCGTTCTCGTCTTGACAGATAACAAGAGCGGCTAAAATGATAAGAACCAAGCAGACGCCGCGTAAGAGCATAGTGAAAGTATTCAACGAGCTCAAACTCTGAAAGATTTACTTTCTTACTTTTACTTTCAACACTCAACAGATTTCCAAGGTTTATAGGTTTAGACTTAAAAGGCGGATGAGAGATAATCGTTGAAAGTTCCTGCCCCAGCACTTTATATTGTTTGGAACTAACAAAAGTGATGTTATTTCTGAAAAACAGAAAAAAAATAAAATGAAATAAAACAGACGAACTAGTAGGAAATAGGTCAAGAGCTACGAGGTTGCACACCATAACAATGAAGACGTCGTTTCGGAATGAGAAGTTGCTGTGTCGAATTAAAAAATGATTCGTATTCAATGCACACGCGACTAATTGACGTCTCAGAATGTTCTTCACGATACGATATATCAAGAATTTTGATGACTGAGTAAGAGGAAGCGAGTGATGACACAATACGTGGAGAATTGAAGTTATCCGTTTATGTGGGCGGTCGCCGTGAAACTTTCGTTCAGTTAGTTTATTTTTTAACATTTGTAAAGTTACAATGACAATCCAGAAAAATGTAATAGTGAAGAAGAATATTAGAAGAATATGGGAAGGTACCAAAGCTTTGATCGTAGGTTTTGTTTGATGAAGGGATGGCAATAAAGCAATGTGAATGGTTACAAAAATAAATAACAGGTATTAATGTAATAAGTTATCAGAATGAAGTCTCCTCGCTTTCTGTGATAGTCATAAGTGGATGCTCCTCTTCCATTTCTTTCATGGTGAGTCCCTGTTCCTCGTCTTCTACGCTGACTCGGGCTGAAACAGGAAATGATACAGTAGTACAGTTGATCTTGTAATATTGTAAATGGGAATTTCTCACAAACAGCTCTGTATACGATTTTTCGTGAGTTACGTAAATGCAAATCCGTGAGAAAAACAAGTTGTTTATGCAAATGAATATCAGTTTTCCCACTACCGTAGCCTAGTTTCACACCGTCCAAAATACACTTTCTGTGTCGGTATGTAAATGCCAACATTCTTTCCTTATCTTAAAATAACATTATGTTTAACGGTGAAATGATAAGACCAGAAATTGCGAATACGGATAGACAACAGCTACTTGGAGTGACATTTGATAGACGTGGTTACGTAATTCTGTACTCACTTGATGTTGATGGTCGATCGACTGATTGGACGCCAAGAGTTGCAATTGCAGAATGAATGAGTCCCTGCTGTGTTGCATGTCTGCGGACTGTCTTCTTCTTTCCGAAGAATCCAATAGTTTTTCTCCTGAAATGATATCATTATTTGATATTTTGATTTTAGATAAGGTCACATACACTGATGATATTTTGAATGCCCGACTCTTCAATGATTTCATTTTTTCTCTCGCCTTCTCCTTTTCTTCTTCGTGCGTCAAATTGCGGTCCAGGTAGCACTGAGATAAAATAGTTACAAACTCTTGATTTCTTATCATGTACCTACTTCTTCATATGGATTGTGCATAAGAGAACGAATTGTGGACACGTCCTTGAGTAGCTCGTTTGCACGTTGATCAACCTCTTCAGTGTCTGGATGTGCTGCTCCGTGATGACGATGATCTTCGTCCATAAGGTCATGAGGAAGTGCACCACTTTCAGCCATTTCATCAAGTGTCTGTTGTCGTTTGAATGAACTTTGCGATGGACTGTTGTTCAGTGCTTCTCTGAAAAAGTGACCAGGTCAGAAGAAACGAATAGATGATCCTACTTCATTGCGACAGCACGATTCAACTCAACCAGCTTTCCATCTTTTTTAGCCTTTGCGTCGTAATTCTTCTCGAGAAGTGGCCGGATGAATCTTTTGGAGAACTCACTGCATCGGTTCTGAAAACCAGAAATAAATTCACTGGTCACTATTCCCAATTCATTTCACTCACAATAATACTCATACTTTTGTTTCCACAAACTCCTTCAATTCCTTGAGATAAATGTTGAACCATTCCATTATTGAACTCAATGAATAGACGGAAATGATCGTCTTTTTTGGCTAACCGGATGTTGAGCCATTTCACAAACAGTTTGATGGTAGAGCCCTGAAATGAAATATTTGGCTATAACAAAGATAATAATTGCGATACCTGAATAATGTTGGTAAACAAAATCACTGCGTAAGTAGCTCCGAGAATTGTATTTTTGACATCTGGGTTTGACGTAATCATGAAAGCAAGTGAGAAGGAAACAGCTCCACGAAGTCCTCCATATGACTGTAATTTTATGATTTTCCCATGGTTCTCATACAAAAGTTACCATTATGAACTGCTCTTGGAAAGAAATGTGTCTGACTCCTCCCGTGAATTGGTTCACAAAGTACGTCAAGAAAAATGTGACACCAAACCGCACCACCACACATAGAATAACGGATACTGCGGAGAACACAGGGTGCCAGTCCTCCCAGAACCATTCACGCTCATTGACCAACATGACTCCGAGAATAATGAAAATAAGCGATTCGCAGAGGGTACTGAATACATGTGATTTGATTTTCTTGTAAAAATTTGATGACTCTTTTTGTTACCTGCAAACTTTGGTGATGTACATAACACTCGTGAATGATTTGTAGGAGATGTTACAACATGCATAGTGAGTTTGGAACAAACCACATGCAATGAGGGCAATGATTCCGGAGAAGTGGAACATTTCGCTTGCAAGATAAGCGAGATAAGCCATACCAAATAACACAACAGGTTCAACCACTGAAACAGGAATTCATACTTAAGGTAAACAGGAAGAAATGACTAACCTCGAACATCTGTAGTGAATTTTGTGATGAAGGAAGAGATTGCACCGCAGATTAGTCCAATAATCAACCCACCGATAGAAACACACAAAAATGAGAGCAAACCAAGAAATCCCTGTAATCGTTTAACGATCTCAATTAGCTAGGCAAACCGGAAACTAACGTGGTACCAAGAAAAATGTGGAAGAGTTTGGAACTCAATTGCCAAATTGTAGCAAACAATGGTGACAGCGTCATTGAATAATGAC
This sequence comes from Caenorhabditis latens, assembly GCA_002259235.3. Lineage (NCBI taxonomy): Eukaryota > Metazoa > Nematoda > Chromadorea > Rhabditida > Rhabditidae > Caenorhabditis > Caenorhabditis latens. The sequence continues at coordinate 11,041,009 of CM056097.1, read as the reverse complement.
TCTCCGAATACCATAAAATACAACATTTTGTTCACTCCAACTTCTTGAAAAACGGCAAGAACTGCAACTGGATCGACAGCCGCCACAAGAGAAGAAAAAGTTAAAATATCCATGATACTGAGGCTGATTTCTCCCATCACTCCAACCCAGATCAAAATTAAAAGTGCCAAGGAGAGGAGCACAATGTTAAGAATAGTTCCCTGAACATGAAAACGATCAGAGAAATTTCCTAATGTTTTTGTTACCAGAACAGCATATAGAAGGATTGTACCAATGTTTTCAATAAATGCTCTATCTTTCAGGGAGTATGCAGATTCCAAAATGATTGGAGGGAGTAGGTAAAAGAAAAAAACTTTGGTACTGAATTCGAGAAATTTTATAGATTGATGAGTTGTGTCCCCGCTGAAAATAGGAGTTATATTTTAGATAGGTGCTCCGAATTTATTTTACATGAAGAAAAATCCAAAGACGACTCCGATGATGATCAAACAGCATGATTCCGGAAGAATCTTCTTCGTGAATCGAGTGTGGTGGTAAGCTGAAGTTGTGGTGTTCTGCTTATACTAAACTCTACTTCGATTTTCGAATATTGTCCACAATATTCTCTTCAATATTTTTACACAAGTTCCCAGTGTATGTAGCTTATCACTGGTTATTTGATACTTCAAAAAACAGTTCAAAAATCTGGTGCTTTCTTTTTGAGTCATTGCGGCAAGATGAAAAGGGAAACGAAAGAAAAGGCGCCAGCTGAGTGCATACCCACGTAAAACAATTTTAACATACCAAGTTTGAAAAGACCGATAACGATGAAAAATAGGGTGAGCACCAGATCGTTTTTCACATATTCCCAATGAAATGAAAAAACGCTGATTCCAGCGGACTCGTGTTCATCAACAACGTGCTCATCGGAATAGTCCTCAGAATATTTCTGTTTCACAGCATCGAGGAAGTTCTCTAATTCGGTTCTAAAATGTTCAGTTATAAATAAAAGGGATGATCGTTTTGAAATACTTACTCTGTCAAATTCAAATTCAACACAGATGCCAAAACTGAGTTTTTTTCAGAATTATCTTGTTTCACACTTGGTTCAGAGCTCGTCAGGACAGATTCATTATTGCACAACACATTGGTTGATACCAAGACAATCAAGACGGATATGAAAAGTTTCTCTCTCATCTATAAAATATAACACAAGTTATTATATGATCCAAAAAAATCTATAAAATTATTCACACACATTAGTAAAACACAAAATCTGTAATCAAAAATTTTTAAATCTTGCAAAAAGCCGTTTTTCAAAGAAATTTATGGCAAAAGAATGAGAGAAAAGAGAAAGTGAGAAATATCTGGAGACTCTCTGTGCGAATTCTTCAAATCGATTTGTAAGCCAAACACACAAGTATGACAGTTTTTCATACGTGTGAACTAAAAAATAACACTTGACAAAAAGGGAAGAGGACACCGGCTGAAATATAAAATGGGGCGAGGCCCAGACAACCGAAAGGGATCTAGAAGAAGAGTCGTCGAGAGCATACATTGATAAGAAAACGACAATTAAAATATCTACAAGACACTCTCTCCTAAGGCGGTACCTTTTTCATATATTCGTCAACGGTATAGGAAAACAAATGAGATCAAATGGAGAATATTAAAAAAGTAGAAGAAAACCACAACCAATGTATGATTTGATGCCTTTTGTTGCCGTTTTAAATGTGGAAATCATTGTAGGAAAGGGAAAAGCCATTAAACCACTTTGATTGCTCCACCGATCTATAATTATTCACTATATTCTGTTTGCACAGTTTTACTTTTGACTTGAAACTGCAAACAAATGTTACCTATTTTTGATCTATAATGTGACTCTGAAAAATGACAGATTGCAAGCAGTGGCTTAATCAGATAATTATTCCAGACCAATCATTTCTAAAAACACTGCATTCAGTTCTACATATAAACATCCAGTCTGTGTGTCATGATTCCAGTCAAAATCGTGGTTGAAAAAACGCAGCCAATGTGTAGAACGGTATAAAAAATGATGAATAGTACAACGTAATTAAGAGTTTTGTCTTTTTTATTGCTCCTCGGATCTTGTTATTCTGCACTTTCATAATTATTGGGTCTGAGTATTATGACATTTCCTCGTTGCTTTCCAAATACAGTGTAAAGTTCTGGTCCAGAATCATTCTGAAATGAAATCTTTAACATTTTTTCCTTCGAATAGGCTCTGTTTTGTATTCTAGTGAAATCATCTTTCATCACTTCTAGAACTCTTTCGTCCTGCACAACTTGACCATATCTTTTATTTTCCCTGATTGATTCTTCATGAGCATAGACGTTTTTATTACCGTTACCGTACGTCACTCTTCATTTTTAAGGTTTGGTTTTTTAAGACCATCTACGACACTAGCGATGTTAAGGGTTGCTTTAGTCTTCATGACACGGTTTTGACTTTTCTCCAAATAGAGGAAGGACACGAGTGGAACGTGCTGATAAGAACTTTATGGATATTTTATTATGCGACCTACGGAACGATCTTAAGAGAAACACAAGTTTTCGACAGAGAGGAATGCTCTCATAAGTGTTCGTGTGTACCTGGATGCATTTGACATGCTATGACTTTCAGAACAAATTCAATGTAATAAAAAAGGCATTTTTATTTTTACAGAACTTCTCTGATAGATTTTGTTGATCTCTCTAAGTTCACTGCTACCGGTTTTCTTCGCATCAATTACAACAAAAGAATTTGAACCCATCGATTACAAAAATCTCGTTACATATGACGCCATCAATCTTCGTGTTCACCTCGCTGTGGCATAACCCGACCACATCTTCTCCCTTCTCATCACCTTTTCCCTTTTTTCACTCTCTTTTTTCCCTCATGACTGTTAAAATTTACATCATTTGTTTATTGGTTAGTTCGGTTTTTTCACAATGGCCTTACGCTCCGAATCATTGGTATGGAGCAAACCAGGTGATTCTGAAACACTAACTTTTATTTTCATACAATGTTCAATACAGGGAAACATCAGATCTGGAATAGTTCCTGACTATAATCCTGTTCCAAATGTTCAAGGCGGTACCTTGGCCCCTCATATCTGTGGGTTCAATACATTCACGAGGTTTGTATTTTCCATTTTCTTCTTTCATACCTTAGAAAAAAAGAAGTTCACACCAAGTCAACAAGTCTATGTCTTCAGAAAATGTATGGATCCTGAAGGATATTGCCCTGGCAAGTGTATGAACTTCCGATATACCTACAACACATTATACGACTGCAGGTGTCTGGCAATTTAGTTTTTTTGGAGTTTTCTTGTTTTTTATTCCATTTTTCTGTATATATGTTCAATGAAGATTTTCAAAAGATAGAAATACAATAGTTTTTGCATTTCTTCGAAGTGTGTCATGTGGCGGATATTTCTGCTCATTTGCGTATTCGTAATAATTGTGTAATAAAAATTAGTGATATACAAACGGATGAACGTAGCGGAAAAACGGAGAAGTGACATTTCCTGTCACATGTAGTCTGGCATTAATGTCTGAGAAAATGAAACAGAATGAAGATAACAAATTTCTATCATAAGAAGTTTGAACATATTTTTCCATAATCTAAGTTGATCTAGTAACACACGAAGACCAATATATTGTTACCGGTTTTTACTTCTAGTTTTTTTGTCGTAAGTCAACATCTTTTTGGGTTTTCAATTTTTTCCTTATGACTCATCTCCTATCAATCATATTTTTCATACGTGCCTCAATCCAAACTCTCTGTTTTGCTCTTGACTTGCTCACAAAAAGTCTCATGTTTCACCTGAACTTTTTTTGTTTCTTGTCAGATTTCTTGACTTTTTCTTTATCTTATCCTTTTCGTGATTCGTGGAAAAAGGCGTCTCATGAACCTCATGTCCATATCATTTTTGAGTTGCTCCGTTTATCTTTTTTCACTTTTCTTCTTTTCTTCTATTCTCTCATGGCGGAGCCACCAAAATTTTATTAAAACACAAGAGATATGATATGTTCATCCTCAACTGTCAGCTTTTCCTCACTTTTTGACACGAAAAAGCATGAGCAGTGTTGCAATTTAGTCCATCTTCATGTTTTGTTTCAAACTCAGAATCATCGAAAACCCAGAGATAAGAATTCTCATCTTCGAACATTATAGTATAGTTTCAAAACTAATGACCGAGATGGACCTCCACTAGTGTGGGTTTCATTTGAACAACTGTGCAATAAATAACGATGATGAAAAACGTGTGTGTCGGTGAGATATGTGTTGTGTTGTGGGGCAAAGAAAGTGCCGAGAATGAAATATCACTCGGCGATGAAATTGATGAGTGTATCTGTGTGTGACGACACGGAGAGGAGAAAATTTAGTTGCGATTTCGAAGAAAATAGGAGAAGCAGTTTTTGACACTGAAAGAAACACAGTTAATATACGAATTAGGAACAGAAGTTCCAGCTACAAAGTGGTTCGACTGAAAAATACTTTCGTGAAACTGTTAATTGTGAGAAAATGGATCACCTGATCGTCTATTTTGAAAATTCAGCAAAAATGACGTTTTTCATATGCTTGACACGTTTTAGTGAGTTATGTCTCAACAAGAAGTTGCAGGGATCAGACAATAACTTCTGATGAACCAACATTGTGCAGATCTTATCGAACAAAACTTCTAATGGTAACTTACTCTTTTCCAATCTGGTTTCTGACTTTCTCTTGTTGCGTACTGAAACTACTTTATTGTTCTGTTGCATATCTGTTTCATTACATGGTTCTCCAATTCTGGATATTTTTCTCAGCTATCTTGTTCTGCTTTTATCTACCCGCCCTATAAAAATCACCTTCTCTAGGAGCTCACATTCAAAAAACGTTTTGAGCATCTATTACCGCTTCCTGTTCCCTCTTGACGTGCTTCTCCTCCTCAACTTATTTCGATCTTTAGCCCGGTGTGCTTGCCTAGATGCGAATTTTCTTTTCGTTTTGAAAAAATAAGAAGTTTTTGTTCCTCTCGCCCTCCACCACGTTTTCACTATACTACAGTTGTGTGTTCAACCCTCCCTTCCTCATCTTTCTCTATCCTTCTGATGTTTCAGCTTCTTTTTTTTCTTCATCTTCTTCTTTTTCATACCTCTCGTCTTGTTTCTCGACTCCGCCCACTATCATCGTCAGTCGCGTGTTGTGCACTCTCGTGTCCGCGGTCCCGTCCATTGCCAGCCGCAACATGAAGGCTACTGTAGGCTTTTTTGCCTTGGCAGCCTTATTCTGCCTTGCCGATGCAGGTAAGTGTTATCATAGACACGAACTGGTTTAGGATATAATAGAGGGTGAGGGGAGGGGGCTAGGTTGTAACATAGGTAGTGTGATAATCAAACACGGTTTTGAAGTTATTCATCTGACAACATTCGGAAAGAGGGAAGTGTCACAAATAAAAAATCTTGAAATTTCAGGCAGAATCTCGGTATCCAGAGGAAAGAATGTCACTAAAATTGATGATTTGTGCGCAAGAATGCACAACAACACTGCTCTCGGTAAGTCGAGTTTATCCCGATTGGAGTTTCATTCTCGTTCTTCTTTGTACACTATTACTCTGTGAAACATCACAAATTATCCCATATGAATTCAAATTTGTGTCTTCCAAGTTTTTCATTCATTTTTCTTAGTTTCGAGTCAACTGTATGTTGTTTTGAATCACTTTTTTTGAATCAAAAACATGATTACTTCTCAGCTCCACGAAATAGCTCTCAATTCATAGAATAATTGTTTTTTGTGTTGTTGACATTACTGTCACTGTTTTCAGAAGGATCTTCGCCATTGATGATGATGCAGGCGACCGCCTACGAGTGTCAGAAGAAATGCGTGGACATCTTCCCAGAGTGCTCGGCAGGTAAAATTCACTTTTGCACCGGATGAGGGGCAAGAAGATTGATGTGTCAAGCAATATCTATAACAAATGACACTCATCCGCAAATATCTCTTTTTCTGCTTCTTTGACTGATTGCTTTTGCAAATTTACACTGCCCTCTCGTTTCGCAACTTGAGATATGATAACCTAGAAAGCTTTTCGAAATTCGATCTCTGCGTTTGGGGTCATTGAGGTTAAGGAACAAAAAAACGAGAAAAAGAAAAGTGTGTGTTTCAGTTGTCTACTACTACTTGCATAATGAGACAAAGAAGCATTTCTGCTACCTGTTTTCTGAGAACTCCGTTCTCGAGAAGGTCGACCTGGTTGAGCAGAAGCCAGAAAACAAAAAGGATATCGTTCGCATGTTGGAATTGGTCGTTGATTGTCACCAATTCGATGCTCACCCACCATTGGAGGAGGACGGATTGGCTTCGTCCACCGATAAGGTTGACAGAAAGAAGAGACGTAAGATAAGAAGCCACCTTTCAAAAATACCTGAGTTTTTCTTTCAGAACAAGGAGATGAAGCTGTGCAAGGAGTCGGAGACTGGACTGACTGGTCTCATTGCACTCTTAATGGACACGAGGTGCGCTCCCAAGCTTGTGAATACGGAAGAAAGATCCAACGTCGTGGATGTCCAGCCCGTTCCGCTCCACAGAGAATCCCGGCACCACCAGCTCCACAATTCCCACCACGTGCTCCACAGTACCCAAGCGGTCAGCAACAACAACAGCAGCAACAACAACAACAGAGAGAACAACAGCAGAGAGAGCAACAACTCCGTGAGCATCAAGCACGTCTTCAGCAACAACAGCAGCAACAACAGCAGCAGCAACAACCACAACTTCCACAGAGACCACCACAACAGCCACAATCTTTCTCTGGATCCCACGAGCTTCAACTACAGCTCCAAAGACAACAACAACAGCAACAACAACAGCAACAACAGCAGCAACAACAACGTCCACAACCTCAACCACAACAACCACAACCACAGCAACCACCACAATCTGGTCAATCTCAGATCCAACTCCAAAGTGGACCGTCCCCACCACAACAGCCACAACAGCCACAGCAACCACAACAAGCACCTCAACTCGAGCGTTCCCCACTTGACCAGCATGCTCAACTCTACCAGCAAAGAATGTCTCAATACCGTGAAAACTACAACCAGAGACATCCAGCTCGTCCAAAAGCCGATCCATGCCCAGGAGGTTATTGTGCTCCAGTTCCACAAGCTCCACAACAAGAACGCCCAACGCCACCACCAGTTCTTGCTCCAGTCATCAACACCGTCACTCAGCCACCATTCCCACAACCATACCCAACCAGATACCGCCCAGCTCCACCACCACCACCAGCATGTGACGGACAAGGATGTGTTAACCCACCAGTTACGTCTGGAGTCTGGCACGATTGGTCCGATTGGTCTGCTTGCTCTTGCACCTGTGGAGACGGAGCGAAGTCTAGAAGACGTGAATGCTCAACCAACAACTGTCAAGGAGCTGACTTTGAAACTGAGCCATGCAACATGGGACCATGTCAAACCTGGTCAGAATGGTGCGAGTGGTCTACATGCTCTGCTAGCTGCGGATCTGGACAACGCGAAAGAACTCGTTTCTGTCATCTTGGAACCAACAGATGTGAAGGAAAGGATTACGAATCTGAACAATGCAGTTCTGGACCATGCCCAGAATGGTCTCAATGGGAAGACTGGGGACAATGCTCTGCTACCTGTGGACAAGGAGTTGCTGTTCGTCAACGTACTTGCCTCGGAGGAGTTTTCGGAGATCATCTCTGCCCAGGACCAAAGACCGAACAACGCGCGTGTGATGGTGGACCATGCTCTTTGTGGTCTCCATGGCAAGAGTGGTCTACATGCTCCGCTTCCTGCGGATCTGGAATGAAGAGAAGACAACGTGTTTGCCAATTTGGAACTGATTGCCAAGGACCAAACGAGGAAAGCCAATTCTGCTACGGACCACCATGCGCTGAGTGGACCGAGTGGTGCGAGTGGTCTGGATGCTCTTCCAAGTGCGGACCAGGACAAAGAACCAGAACTCGTGGATGCTTGGGACCAAATGGACAGGAAGCCACCACTTGCCAAGGACCAAGTATTGAAACTACTCTCTGCGAAGGACAATCTTGCTGCAACTGGTCTGAATGGTGCCATTGGTCAATGTGTGACAAGGAATGCGGAGGTGGACAGGTGAGCTCAAGTCTTATTGATAAAAATCTCATAAACGAATTTTAGTCAATCCGTACTCGTACCTGTTTGAACGGAGCCGGAAGTCCAGACGCATCCTGCCACTGCGACGGACCAGATCGTGAGGAAAGAGAATGTAACTCTCAAAGTTGTGCCCCACAATGTGCTTGGAACACCTGGTAACAATGTTCGTCTTGACTGACACCCATTACATGTATTTTTAGGTGCGAATGGAGTCCATGCTCTACTCAACTTGCCTGTGAAGTCGGAGTTCAGAACAGGTAAATTAGGAAAACAGAAATAATCTCGCACTGAAACCTGTTTTTTCAGAAGCCGTCAATGCGTTGGAGAATCTGGATGTCACTGCATCGGTCTTGCCGAGGAATCTCAACAATGTCGTGGATTGACTCCATGCCCACCAAAGGCTCCATGCTAAATTCTCTTTTTTCTGTGCATTTTAGTTCAATCGTTTCATTTGAAACAGGGTGAATACCAACAAATACCCAACTAATTTTTTATATTTATGTTTAAAAAATTGTACCTATACTCAACCACCACGCCTCAAATAGATGAATCTCCCTATCTAGTCAAGTAACTGTATTTTTCCATGTCTTCTCATTATGCAAAGCCTTTCATTGATAGGTCTTTTTCAATTTTCGTAGCTATTCACTGCCATATTATTCTTCTTTTACTTTGCAAATGCTATTTTTTCAATCGAATAAAGTTCTATATCCATACACCAGAATAACATAAAAGTCAAAAAGACGACAGTTATAAATAACGAGAACATTAGGGTACGCGGGCAGGCGAGAAAATCTGGAACCCATTAAAAATTTATCTTGTTTTCATCCTTCCGCGGATCTGCTGCAGTGACGAACACATATCGTAAAATGTTATATTCTGAACTTTAGTGTTCACCCCGAGTATTTGAACCACGCGCACATTTCAGATGATGTTTTCTGGTAAATACGGAAAGCTTCTCCATGAAATCTGGATTCTTGTTGCGTACGGATTCTACATAGTAGTATTGTAAATGTTTTTTTATAACTATTTAAACTTGGAAGGTGTCACATTTCGATCATAGTTTTAGTTTTGAAACAAGTTATACCGATTTTTAAAATTGTTTTACTCGACGTAAACTGTTTTGACTTCCATTCAGTTCCAGATTATTCTTCCGGGTCGGACCGACCCGGAACTGGATTTAAATATTTAAACATTTTTAACTACAATTTTTGCAAACATTTGTTAAATAAAACTTTCCGATATTTTCTCACAAGTACATTCCTCAAGGAAATTAGTTTTTCAATACTTAAAAGTATTTTTTCCAAATGAAATCTGAAAATTTTTTTAAAAAATTAATGTTTTTGTAAAGGAGTCAGGGGTGTGCCATTGCAATAAGCCATTCTTCACTCAGAAGTTTTATTTTTGTTTAAGACTTTAAGACGACGCCAAACCCGGAAGAACAATATCAACTACGTTTTTTAACATTACTGGCTATGAAAGTATCAAAATACGAAACTTGGTTTCATTATCATTTATTATCAATATCTTTCTCTGACCTAACCCGTATTTGATCTTTGTGTCTGCACTAGTTCACCATGGAAAAAGGAAAAAGAAACTGTCGTTTTCTTCTGACGCCTTCTGCAGACAACCAAACACACTTACTTTGAACTCAGTTATCATGATTTGACGCGCACATCATCTTTTTTCGCACGTTATCAATTTCAAGTGAAACCATCCTTCTATTCAGCCCGATAACTGATCGGCGTTGCTTATCTGTTTTGGAATCTGTGAACATGCCACAACTTTTGTTTCCTCGCCTATTCTCTTCGGTTTGAAGGATGAAGACGTTTGTTTCGTCGAATTATTTGAATGTTATGCTCTCATTTTTCGAGTGAGTTTCTCTGAATGAGTCTTCTTAAGAACCAAGAAGAAAAGAAGAGCTCTACTTGATGAATTGAGAGAACCACTTGGTTTTTTGACCACTTATTCTTTCAATTTTTTGGTTTTGAATAACGCTTGTCGTAAGAAGTGTGGTTTTGAAGTTCCTGTGGTTATTGTTTTAACAGATTTCTGTTGTATGTGCTTGATTATAAGATATGAGTTTTAGTAAAATGTATTGAAAAATATCGTTTTGAGTCTAAAAAATACAAAAACTCACAGAAATAGGAGAGTATTGAAATCTGTTAGTGGTATTTAATTCTGAATACTTTAGTAGACATAAGCTTTTACAAAAAATGCAAAGCCCAATTTCCTTTAAAGTTACAAGTGTTTATCAAAAAGCAACGGTAGTGCATTGTTGAAAAAATGCATTTTGTTTGCCAAATCTGAAGTATTTTTTACTAATTATAAAATAAGCAATGTTACTGGAAATACTTAGAATAATATGCCCTTGTCAATGTTTTCCACCAGCTACAAAACATTTTTTTAGACTGCTTTATGGTTTGATCCTATCATTGCTCTTTCTCAGAGCATCCAATTTGTAGACTGGTGGAGGTTAAATGAAAAGATGGATTATTGGTGTCACCAGCAACATGTGTTGCCCCTAATTCTCTTCAACCTGATTTTGTGTTTTTGTCTTCCAGTCGTTTTCATTTTGATAGCCGCATTAAATGCATTCGGAGTCATTCCTTTTAATTGTTGTCTTACTTTTTTCCCCATTTTCTCTGATCAAGTAAAGCATAACCTCTGGGATAGAACGAGACAAAAAGTGAAACTCGGACACCAACCAGAAATTGATGGGAAACATGACTTATCATTTTTCTCTCATCTCCCAATTTTTTCTCAATAGCTTGTCACCGAGTCACAACAATGAAGTTTAACAACATCACGATGGATGATGAGATGTTACTACACAAGAAACACACTTCCAATATATTTGCTTGTTTCCACCAAATCGATGTTTTTTTCATGTTCAACTTATTCTTGCATAGTTTTTCTGTTTTTGAGTTCTTGGGTGGCAAATAAAACGTTGATGGGATTAGAAAGATGCTCAGAAGATGATACATTAAGAAGAGGACCGGAAATTCCTTATTAATGACTCAATTCGGATTTTTGGTTCTTTAAAAAGTCATTAGATATCAAGGAAGATAATGATGACCGTTGATCTTAATGAGGATATTCATTTTTAGATACTAGATAGTTCTAACACGGATGTAATTCTTATTCAGATTAACATGTGGCCTAAGAGACAAGATGAATTCTACTTCTAGTTGGTTGACTCGCAAATTTCAAATTCCAGACTGCTTGCTGGAATGCTATACTACTTAAAAGTGAAAAATTGAGAGAACACACATTCACTACTTGACGACCTCCTTTAATGGCGTAATGTACCTTCTCATTTGAAAATAATGAGAACGTTGCAGTATTTGGCAAACGTCAGTGTTTTCTCACTCTTTTCTAGCCTGTAACATTGTCGTGTAAGTATGAGTTTTTATGACAACCACCCAAGTGTGACAAGGATTGTATCTGATCTCTCGAAACACGTTCACATTCAAAACTTTGTACTCTTTGAACTATCTTTGACCTCAAATAATCATGTTGCATTTTTCTTTTTTACCTTTTCAGAATGAAAGTTCTCTACTTGTTCTTCTCCTATTTTCTCCTTCCATGTGTGGCGGAAGTTGAGTTCCTATTAGCAGTTTGGCGACACGGAGATCGAGCACCCGAGAACCTACCATATCCCAGCGATCCTTACAATGAGACATACTGGCCCCGTGGTTGGAACCAACTGACAAATGTTGGTTATTGGCTTTTCAAAACTACACGCCACTCATTTTTTTCATTGCAGGTTGGTATCGATCAAGCAACGAAACTTGGGAACTTTTTACGAAGACGGTATCGAAGTTCGGTTCTGCCTGCGTTTGATAGAAAAAAGGTGAGAAAACAGATAGTATCTCGAGAAAAGGAAAAAGGAATAGTGACGAATCTGCAGTTATTTTTAGATAACAATCCGTGCTTCTGATGCGGATCGTGCGATTGAGACAGCCCAGTGTGTGGCCACCGCCCTATTTCCTCCTGATGGTTTGCAAGTTTGGAACGAGGGAAAATATAAATTCTGGCAACCAATTCCAATACGTACTAATGGGAAACCAGATCCTGTAAGATACGTGTTAAATGGATGTTATGATTTTGAAAAGTTTCAGATGCTCCGTCCTAGTAAAATTCAATGTCCATACTATCAAAAAATAGTAGCCGATGAGAGAAAGAAGATTGAAGCAGATATTAATGAAAAGTGAGTTATTATTGTGATTGAAATCATAGCACCTCTCAGAATTCAGATATAAAGCTGAACTGGAGATGATCTCAAACAGAACTGGTCATATAACTCGTTACGGTAACATCAAAGATGTTTACAATATCATTCTTGAGGTTTCACCAATTTCTGAATGTTGCCTTGCTCATATTATCTTTTTAGCATTATAACGGATTACCGTTTCCAACATGGGCTGAGGAAAAAGTTAATGGTAGGAGTTTATTGGATACCATCACTGAAATACGAAGAATTGCCAGACTACAACTTTTTAACAGCAGGGAAAAAGCAAAGTACATGTATGTTGAAACTGAGCATACGTAAATTAATATTTTACTTCTAGGGCTGGGTATATGATCAACAGTTGGTCTGAAAGTTTGGTATTGGCATCTCAACATCTCAATCCAAAAAAAGCATTGTTGTATTCTTCGGTATGAAGTTTTTGGATGAAAGTTGCCTAAAGTTACGGGTTTTCAGCATGATGGAACGTTGACTGCTTTATTGTATGGACTCGGTATCAGCAATCACCAGCTGATTCCATACACTGCATGTATAATGATTGAGTTGCATACCGGAAACAATGTGAAGGTGAGCTTACTAGTTTCGAAATTAAGGACACTTTCTACAAGGTGTATTAAGGTTTGATCTCATGTTTTCATATTGTAACGTAAGCGGTCCCGTGAGTTTGTTCGCAAATTATAAGAATTTTTTAACGGTCCTGAACTTGCTGAGAGCAAACAACGGAAAGTTAGGTCAGTTAAATGGCCGAGAAAATTTATGTGGTGGCCTAGAAATTCGATTTCTCCCTTGTTGATTTTTTCACATTACAATGGTGTTTTCAATTATTTTTGTTTTTTTTTATTAAATTCGTTGAAAAATACGAAAATTGAGAGAAAAACACCAAAAAACCTAAGTCGATTTTCTATAATTTTCTCACTGATCACGTTTTCCGTTTCTCTTTGCGATTTTCGGTCTGAAAATTCTTTCAAGCTAGGGAAGAACTCACGGGAACGCATACATTACAATTTGAAACCATCAGAACAGACCTCAACACACCATTAAGTGTCTGTTTTATTAGTGGTAACATTGAAACTGAAAATTGTTCCAAATCCAATTCTCTCCAGTTTTTCCAATACTCAATAAATCTATATTGAAAACCCCAAGTTCAGATATATTTCCGGAACACAACGTCTGAAGATCCAGATGATGTGCACGAGCTTTTTGTGCCGGGTTGTTCGACGGATTGTCATCTCTCCAAATTCATCAAATCGGTGACTGGTGTCCGAGTCAAAAGTCTTGAACATTTGGAAGACGTAAGAACTCCGGGTCATTCTCGCGGGAATATATCTTCTTCCTTTTTTTCAGATATGCCAATCAGCCTTCGCCCGTCCATCAACCTTGATTTTTGCCATCATCGTCGTCATGCTTTTGATTCTGTGATTTATCGCTGTACATATATACATTCCGATTGCTCAGAAAATTGGTTTTTAGTTGATTAAATTCAAATCTAGATTTTTCTCCTTTTGATTTTTAATACCCTTCAGTATTATTTTTGCTTCTTATGACATTTACCAGCTATGAATTTTTGTAAAAACTCCTAAACCATCTAGTTCTCTATTTTTCTGTTTGATTCCTTCCTTCAACCATGAAACCCTCTTGCAACATGCATTCGTTATGTAATTGATCTTTCCATTGTCCACTTTTGCGCTCTATTGAATATCTAATTCTTGTCCACTAATCGGATTGTTCAAGTTGCGTTTGTGAAAACGGGCGGTACACTTTACACAGTCAGGAGTGGAGGGGAGGAGTAGAAAAAATTACGCAGTCAAAAAGCGTGGGGTAGCAAAAAGAAGAAGAAAACGAATTGAAATGAGGAGCGAATGATGGCGAATATCGGCGGTGAGGGAGCCCCTTGCTCTCTCACCGGATATATTTTGTGCCCAGAGCTATCTCCCGGCTGATGTCTTACAACAGAAGTTTTATCCGCAAGCACACTCGTTGACGGGATCCTTGTTTTCTCTGCGTTCACATGTATTTTAACACTCCCGATTATTGCTTTTTACTAAATGCAAACTATGCACATTACCACCCGTTTGGTACTATTTTAAAAGTACTTCGGACCTCGTTTCCTTCGTTTCTCCACTTTATTATGGTTATGACAATTCTCCCTTCCTCCTCCTCTCTCCCCTTCTTTTTATATTCATGAACGGAGGGAACGCTTATCCGCTAATTGGTCAACCACCCCACAAACCAATCCACTTGAATGTACTTACATGTTGCTCCCATGTATGCCAAAACATTTCCATCTTTGAACATTCTTATTTTGCTTTTTCCATAAAGGATCTTGTTTATTTCTGGCTGTAAGAAGTTTTCTACACAAAAACAGTTTCGATAGCGAAAGTAGTTAATAAGCTGAACTTAAAAATGCTTCAAAACTCTTCAGTTTGTTATACATGGAGTTTCGGATATAAGATGTTAGTTATCGATATCCCTTCAATCGAATCAAAGATGAAAAAAATACAACGCTCGAAATCAGTGAAATTGAAAATTATCAGAACAAGTGTTGTCTATATATTATATATTCTCATTTTCTATTTAGTTGAAATTGTTTTTTACTTACATTTAGTACGGAAGAAACCAATGTTTGGCAGTATCCACTCGTGAACATTTTTTTGTTTTTGAGAATTCTTGTCTTTGATTTTTAGTACATCATGAAGTTCATCAACAAACTTCCTTTGTTACTCACTTTCTCTCCAACAGCTGTTCTTCTAGAAACATTGCACTTTTATCAAAAATTCTCTCCTATGTATTTATACTCCATTGTTTTCTTTCCAACTGCAATTTCAAAATTTATCCGCCAGTGGGACATGCACCTTCTCCATGGGTGGCCGTTTCTCATTTCTCAATTCTTCTTCCCTTTCCATTCTCTTTCAAAACACCGTTCAATTTTGTGGGAGGTCGCTGTTGTGTCGGTTGCACTTTGCATTTATTACCCGATTCGGTGTGGACCCCACACACATTCTCATTTCGAAAACTCGAATCTTTCTTATTTTATGATTCTCTTGACCCTTTTCAACACTTTTGGGAATAACCGGGTGTTTGGGTCTGGTTTCGTAATTTGGAAAGAACACTATAAATTCTGAGAAGTGGTACGGCTATCTGAGGCATTTCTCGGTTTTACGACATTGAAGCATCTCTATGTTGAAATCCTATTTGAGAAACTCATTATAGCACCGCTAATTTCTTCTTTGGAAACTGAGAGTCAGCAAAAGAATGCAATTCTAATTATATTTTTGATTTTTTCTGAATATTTACCAGTTTGTTGATGGTGTTACCGTCCTGCAAGACTTAAATATCTACATATTTCACAACGAACCCTTCCCTTTCTTAAACTACTTGCATCTAGGCACACGCTGTCTAATTTAGCGCATCCACATGTTGCTCTTCATTATGGCCACCGCTAATTTAGTAGTTCAACTTGCCGCAAAGACATTTTTCTGTCCGTCCATCCAAGCGAACATGCTTTGTCGTTTCGGGTGCTCATCCGCAACCTAAACAACATTATGCCCTCCTTCCGCCCTTCCAATAAGGTCCTCTTTTTCCGACAAGCCATCTATCTTCAAACATCGGGCTAATCCACATTTTATTTGTTCGACCCGGTCTTTTTGCGGTTCATCCATGTGAACACACATATATCTCCCTTGAGAGTAAAAGACTTGGTGGAACATACCTTGAGATTTAATTAAAGTGTTCGCTTTTTTCCTTTGTCTCCTCTCTTCCGCATCGGACTCTTGTCTTTTTTTATTTCAACGCGCTTCGCTGCCATA
Organism: Caenorhabditis latens; assembly: GCA_002259235.3. NCBI lineage: Eukaryota > Metazoa > Nematoda > Chromadorea > Rhabditida > Rhabditidae > Caenorhabditis > Caenorhabditis latens. The sequence continues at coordinate 11,024,827 of CM056097.1, read as the reverse complement.
GATTAACTTTTGAACTGGCGGCCGATGAGCGGAGGACACACGGACGCTTTCACGCTTTTTTCCTTCAAAATTGGAATGTTTCGCGCAACAGACATCATGCAAGAGTCGTTGTTGTCTGTACCAAGGTCGCAAATCCGAACAGACCGACAGACGTCTCATACACCTGGATCAATAACACCTGCAAAATTGGTGGTCATGGAAGGGCAAGAAACAGAGGAGGAGACTTATAAATCACTGGCCTCTTTTCAATTTTCTTTTCATTCAGAAAACGCTTAGGATGGTGATGATATTTTATTCTTTGAGAAGAAAAGCTGTAAATTTTGCTATTCATTGGGTGGGATACACAGCTGCACCAATTTAATGGAAGAGTGCATTGTGTTGAAAAAACTAGGACAATAGGATTATAGCCGTTATGTTTAGCAACATTTCGACGTGTTTCTCGCAAGAATGGTAGATTTGGAACTTGAGCATATATTCAAGATGTTTTCCTGAATTTGAGATCCATTTTCAATCAAAATTGGCTGAAGTCCTCAATTTACTATGAAAAAAGATTTGAATTCGACCACACCCAATAAATTCTCTACAGCTTTTTCTTGTATCCTGAATTGGGATGGCCTATTGGTCGCACTCATTTATTTTTCATCCTCCTCCCGTTCCGTTCCTCATTTTCTTTTCTCTCCGAGATTTCTCCTCTGTTTTGGAATAAACCTTCATTGTCATGAGTTGCTTTGGTCCTTGTTCTCTAGCTCCGGATGATCTAATATACTAGTTGGGTGAGCATTTCGGGATGATTGGTATTCAGGACGTGCATGCTCATCTAGCTTCCTCTTTTCTCCTCTTCTTCTTCTAACACAAAGATTCAATTTCACACTTCTGGTGCCCACACGTTCTCTTTTGTTGTCAACTTCACCAATTCCTCCTATCTTTTTGTTCCTGTCATTCCGAATTCAACTTCAAATTGGAATTTCAATCCTACTTCCTATTCTCGTCCATGTTTCGATTTCAGTGCAAGAAATCACACTTCTAATCGGAATATTTACCGTTTTCAAGTAAACTGTCATTTCCGATTGGAATCACAACAGATTGATAACATACCATTGGTTCCGTTGGCGCGTGTCTAATATCTTGCATGTTTCCGCGTATTGCATATCCTAAGTTGAAGTTAACCCTTTTCTCTCATTATATATTCCGTTTTTTTGAGTAAAACGTGAACTTCACTCAACTCTTCACATCTTCTTATTATAATATAATTGAGCAGATCATAAATGTTGTAAATAAACAGAAAAAAGAAGTGGCCTATTGGCTCTTCTTCCTCATTTACTCTTCTTTTATCTTCTTGCGCATCTAACTGGACAACTCATAAACCATTGAGGTGGCATAGCTGATAGAGATACGTCTGAGTCTCCAGTCAACCTTTATGTGTGTGCGCGTGTTGCGCAATACAATACTCGGGTCTTCCTCTCTCCTCCATAATATTATGATTTACCTATCTGCCTTCATAAGTGCATAAGGGTCACCTCTCCCGATTGCCTCCTCCTCCTCATACTTTTTTACCTTTTGCTAGCTTTGACAGACATTCAATACCGTTGACGCTTTTTTCTTTTGCGCTCAGAATATCTTCCGATGCGGTTTCTCACAAAATCCTGTTTTACTGTCAGAGTTTTTTTTCTAGGGCCCTTTTCAACGGCCTCCGCTAGACATTATGGCAGTTTGTAGCGATTTGGGAAACCGACAACACCATATTATATCGTAAAAAGCGCAGAACTACCAGTACTGTAGATCGTTCGGAATTCGTTGTGTTTACCGGGTCGTCGTTCCTACTCATAAATCCTGAATCCTTGTTTATTTTGCAGTTCAAACTTTTCCTCATCAGCTTTTCACTTTCAAATCTTCTTACATTGTGTTTTAGGTTTCAATCCAGATATCAACATCCATAAAACGCTTGTTGAGAAACATTCCAACTGTGACCTAACCCGAACAAACGTTCTATTCCTTGGCCCCAGTAACCATGGTATTCATATTTGTCATTCGACTTAACGTGCATTGACCATGTCAACGTTGACGGGGGACTCTTTTCCCTTGAGCTGTATGTTTCATTCTTTGCTTCTGTACATGTTTCTGTTCTCATCTTTTGCTTCTTCCCCCAATCCATTAGTATAATTCTATCGGTTCCGAAACCGGACACCTCTCGCATGCATATCCACTTCTCACCTTGTTTTCTCGACAGGTTCTAGTGTACACAGGAGCTCCCGATTCGGATTGACTCATATTTTTGTTTCAGAAGATACAATATTCTGCCGGAAATCTATCTGGAATAAAATGTGTTTCTTGTGTATAGGTTTAACCAATTATGTTAGGGTGTTTATCTTCTTCTTAAATGATTAGTGAGTCTTATAAACCAAGAATGAGAGGAGCCCGAGCCTCATGTGGCCGATTTGGACCACCAGTGTGACCATTGGCTATTTTCCATTTTTCTATCTATTTTCTTCTTTTCAAATCGTCCTTCCCTATTCATTTGATACACTACAATTATTATTCTCATTATTGGAGTCGGATCGGATCATATAATAGTGAGACATTTGGTCAAATTGGCTTGGTCCTCTCTTTTTTTCTCGTTTTTTTGTATTGGAAGGTCGTTCTCCTCATTCTTCTATTTCTTAGCAAAAAAACAAGATCCGTATATCATTCTATCTTTTTGTTCGAAAACTGACCTTGGAAAAATCAGTGGAAAAATCTAACAATGTTCTCTGTTGAATCGTACAGTACATAATTTGTATAAATTTCGAAAACTGGAAGAGAGAACTCGAAAACCAGAAAACTTTGACTGAATTTAAATATGGAAATGTGAACAGATACAGTTTTCAATTTCATCTCCATTCCTATTTTCACTTGTTCATCTTGTTCTCCTACTACTAAAAATCTAGACAAGTACAGAACAAGGTTTTCCATTCAAATACGACCCCTTTCGTTGTCCTTGCCGTTCCTGAGTCACCATTCATTCTCTACCCATTCTCGCACTAACCCTCCACCATTCTTCACGACATTGCCTTACTTTTTTGCGAGCGTCGACTTTAATGTGCATTTGACCTTTATCAGTTACTCGTGCCCTCACCTTCCTCTCGATATTTGATTTCGATTGTCGAGTAATTAGGGTGGGTATACAAATACATGAATAAGGGAACTAACGAGTAACGCCCTGTTTTTTTTCTGTTTGGCTGGATAATTTGGGTTTGGCAACAACACGGCTTAAAGAACAACGTTGCATTTTACGGCATCGGTGGTTTAATGAAATTGTTGATTGGTTTTGATTTCGATTTGATCATCTAAGAATGGTGTTTTTTATTACCCAACAAACCGTGAAGCAAAATGGCAAATGAACGATTTCCCCGCATACAACTTTATCTTTGAAAGAAATTTCAAACCAAAACTCATTGAGTTTCATTTTAATACACATCATAAAAAAAGGCACAGAGTCCCATGCATTCCCTTTCTTTTTCTGAATTTTAATTATAATGGAGTTATATTTCATGGGAGCGTCTCTTTGAGAGTCACCGCATTTCCGTTTTTCATTTTTCTTCAGATTTGGTACTTTTTTTTTGAAATATGTGCAGAGACATTAACTTTTCAAGACGAGAGAAGGTGCAAAAAAGTTACAATAGCGGGTACCAACAGTGACTTATATGCGCAAGACAGCAAAAAAACTTAGTGAAAGCTTTCTGTTTACCTTCCACGACCATTCTTCTCTTTTACCCTCCATTCCCTATACACACTCTTAGGTATATTTTATCCAAATGGTAAATGACAAGAAATACGAAAACGGTGTTTTTTCGACCAAGCCATAATGTTGTTATCAATGCTACACGAGGGGATAGTGGAGAGGGTGCGATGAAAAAGAAGAGGCAAAATACTTTTCCAGGTTGTATTTGCCGCGTACTATCTCACTGATAACCGTTTTTTTGTTTCGTCTATTCCGATACCTCCTTGATATTATTTATGAGGTATGCCACTGACACTTCCCCTCTTTTCCACTTTACTATTCCTTCTTTAGCTTCATTTCCTTTCTTCTTCATTTTCTTAGTTTCAAAAAAAGTTCAGAGGATGTGTACATTATCGTAAATTACTCTGTCAACTGATACTCATCGCTTTTCTGTCGGGTCATTGAAGGAGGACACTCCCTTTTGAAGTTTTCCGCTCCGTTTCATTTGTTCACCAAAAATGTTGCAAAAACTATTTCAAATTTTCAGAACGACACGAACTGCTGTTGAAAACCTAGAGGAAAGCACACATTTATAATCGAAATCGAAATCGAAAGCACTATTCGACGCACCCATTTTTTAGAGTCTCGGTTGGTTATCAGCGAACTTTAAGGTAAGACGTTTACGTTAAAAGTGTACTTTTTTGAAAGTTAGATGGGCAGAACATTACTATTCTATGTTCCGCTTTTCTTGTTCTTGTCTTTTCGTTCTCCTGAGTATCAAAATTTGTCCATTTCTTCCTTCCTTTCAAGACTGACCCCTAGTCAGCTAGCTAACTTGTTCGCTTTTTATTTCTTTTCTTTGTTTACGGTTAAGTTTTTCTCTGAAGTTCATATTAGGGCAAATAAATGGCTTATTTTCTCATATTTAACAAGGTCATTTAATTCGAAAACCTTGTTGTTGTACTTGAATATTTTGAAATTCATCCGCTGTATTTGGTGCCAACCAAAAAAAAGATAGGAACATTGTTTATTGTTCAAGATGCGCAAGGTGTTTTCTACTCTCCTCTAGTGTAAACAACATCATTTCTTGGCACAAATCCAAAAAAGGAGGATTCGTCACGTTCCATCATGCAACAACACTTCAAAGGTGTACGATGATCGAAATGTTTTGACGACTCATATGTATACGTTCAAGCCCAAAATAAGAAAAAAAAACTATTCATATGGTTTGGAAATGACGTCTTCCACTTTTTCATAGCAGTCGCATCCACATTTTGTACTATAGATCTGAAACGGTTCTATTTTAGTACTTATGAGTCATTCGATCAGCTGCCAAAATGTGTCTATCATAATACTTTTATGAGTGGAAAACGCAAACCTATTAAAAATTGGGAAACTCCAGCATTTTAAGCATTGAAACTACCGTTTTCCTCCCCATGCTTTGCTTTATTTTCACTTCATTCAATGTCGGCCAATCCAATATTCAAACAAATAACCCCGAAATAGAATCTCACGTCAATAATTCTGTTCAGCTTAGTTGATACGTTCTTCCTCTTCATATTTCATTTAGAATCTTCACTTAGCCCCTCTCACCCATTGTTCGCTTATAATAAGGTGTCAACACAAGGCAAAAATTGGCAACACTCTCTGTTGACATACTTTCGACAACTCAGTGATAGATAAGATGAGAAGAGGTCCGACCTCGTTTTCAATACGGGCTCTTTTCTATTTATATGCAAAATTCATTGAGACACCCAATCGGATTCCCCCGTGGGAGCCGGCATCCTTGTATCTGTCGTCTCATCCGAATGGTCCGTTGGGACAACGGAAGAAGAAAAGGAAAGGAAAGGAAGCGTCTTTGTTTGTACGGATCGCTTATTTATTATGCAGATTGAATATTGGCCTCCGTGTTTCTTGGTCCCGACGGCTAGCTTTATTAGAGTAAATCGAACGTTGCATGCCATCTTTTCCATCTCCACCCCTTCAATAGAACCGTAACGTATCGCATGTCCATTTCTGATTAGCTCTCGTCATCCGTTCTCTTTTCATCATCATTCCCTCATTGCGTCAAAAATTAAGGAGAAGAGGAGAATTGTAATTGTCGACAGGCACCCGCATAGAACACCCAGTCATTAGGCTTATCTTCCAATCGTTACCTCCTCGTTTGCTCCACACACCTGCCCACAGGTACAGTGACGCAACTTTATGAGGCTGAGCCGACCTTATAGGACCATCTTTGCTCTTCTTCCCTCCCTCTTCACTTCATGTGTTCGGTCAACAGGGCTTTCCTTCTTTTGCTTGACCCTACCCAACTTCTCAACTTTTTCCCTCTTCCCCCTTTTTTCTGCGGCAGCGTGTCCTTCTCATCTCATTTTTTACTCGAAATTTACGAGAAATCCAAATCTGATTGTCGTCCGTCTTGTTCCATGCTCACGTCCTTTTCTTGACTCTTCCTTCTCAAATTGATGATATGTGATGGAATCGTGTACCCTCTTCTCCTCCCCGTTTTCCTATCCATCTCATCTCTTCAACGGCTATGTCGTTACAAGCATCTGCCTCCCAATACGGAGAAGCAGCTGCACACTGTGCCATTCTTACCAATCGACGCATCAAAAGTATTGCATAATACATATAGATTACATAAGGAAATCTGCATTCATTCAGATGGTTTACGATCTGCCGGTTAGTTCATGTATGGAAATTTCATGATGAATGAATTGAGGAGGTAGCTGGGTTAGGGAGAAAATGTTTTAGGCGGTCCAAAATGTTGTAAATGTGTTTTGATGGTTTGATTTCTAGAAGGTAAAGTGCAAAGTTTTGAGATAGATTTTGGTTATCTTTCAATTTTCGATGTCGCTGAAATCTTTTTTCGAATTAAGAAAAAAAACTTCAAAAGTAACAAAATCTTGTTAGTCCTTGATTGAAATCATTGCGAAACAAGTTCAGCTGCTTCTTTCAGACAGACAATGACTCAATTCTCCAATGTTGACAAAGATTTTGAGAAAAAAAAACTATTTTCTCCTTCCGCGCGCGCGGAGAGATCCGGGGGCCGTTTTCAGAACGGAACAATAAGAAGTGTACGACTACTAGGTGTAAATGCAAAATTAGAACAATAGACTTCAATTTTTCCATTTTTTGTTCGGTGTCCCCCTAGGTTCCAACCTGATGTATATGTAGTACAATTACGCCCCTTTCTCTACACCGAGGCATCCCTGAAATCAAGCAATTCGAGAACGTTAAGCCAGGTAATCCTGGTTTAATGGATGGCAAACCCCAGTCCAACTGTCGTCCTCATCGTTCATTTAATTAGCACGTTCGTTTCATCTCCAATACGTTCTTCTCCCTGCCGGACACTTCTTCTAATCCAACCAATTTCGCGCAAAGGTGTCAGAACAATGAACTGAGACGATCGTTTCTCATTCTAACTGCTTTTCGTGAGGCTTCGTTCAAAAAAGGAGAAATGAAAGTCAAGCAGCAGTCACAGGTTGGAGCCCCTCGTGTCAGTCAAATGTACACCTGCTCACCCTTTCCTTCTGCCTCCTTTCTTGTGTCACCACCTAACGTATTCAATCTCTTTTATCCCCTTCCGTATGTCTCACAGATTCCCAGGATTACCGTTCTCGACGACAATTATGCGATCTCGAGAACGTTGGCATTGTTAGGGAGGAGGGAGGTGTATCTGAACATCTTCAGTCGGTATTACCTTGTCGAGGCGCATCTTCGAACGGTAAGAACTATATTCTATGGCCGCCTTTTGCCTAATTATGCTCGTATACATCTTTCTAATTACTATAATTATATTGTATTCCATATTTTTAACTCATGGTCCCATACCGTTAGTTTTCCTAAGATTTACCACTCTTAAGGTTTCTGAGTTATTTCTGAGTAAGTACTCTCTGAGACTCGATTTGTGTATTTCGAGAATACCAGTATTTTGAATGTTACTGGAATGATCATAATATTCTCACCTAGTCCCTTACCCATACTCATTCTCAACGGCCTGTTTACCAGTTTTTCGCGCCCATCCGTTTCTAATTCAAAAAATCAGAGCGATTCCCAAGCTCATCGACCACTTTTGTAATGACCATAATTCAAATTTGAATTACCTATTGTGCTCAGTCCTGAACAACTCTTCTATCCATTATCTCACTCATTTGAATTTGACATTCAAACCTTGTGAAGTTCATATTCCAAAGTCCAATCTCCGTACTACGGTACCTTTTCCATTCAATGATCATCATGCTCTGCTTCTTTTCGTTATCAGATTTTGACTAGAAATCAGGTCATCATATAGGTCTTCTACTCGTACAGTCTTTGTAAATCCAGTTTCTTCTTCTCATTCCTTCCCGTGATCTCAGCGTCGGAATAACAGCGGCCGACGAAAAAGAAGAAGCTCGCGCGAGATGATTTGTATATAATAAGGAAGAATCGGGGGCTTGGACAAACGGGGGTCATAAAACCAAGCGCGTTAAGTTAGGAAGAAGCCGACAGTATCTTTTTCGCGGACTCAATTATGCCGACTCGAGTCCATCTGCTGACCCGAGTTAGACGACGTGTTGACAGCTACACACATGTTGCTTTTAGGGCCTCTTTTTGATGGTGCCGTGCACCAGAAGGTGTGAGGTGGTTGTAAATCTCGTTCGATGTCTGATTCTGTCTATTATTCTAGAGTACATCAGACAATATTACAGTTGTAAATATTACACTTCGCGAATCAAAAGGTCAATCATCGAGCCACTTTCTCATCTTTGTGAGTAGAATAGAACGAAAAGAGAAAAGTGTGAATTAAAAGAGAAAATTTTGGAATATCATCCAAAAAGAGGGGATTGAAGCAGTTGCATACTCATTTCCGGAGGAAACAACGGAATGCTCTCTCTAGGGTCTTGAGTCATGTGCTTACCGTAGGCTTGACTCATTATTCCTCCGTTGTCATCTTTGATAGATGAGGTGACTAAATAGAAGGTGGAGGTAATTGTTGTTTACCGCCAATATGCACTAGTATGCTATCTTAGTCGTTCATCTTGGGAGAATGCTCGATTGCTCTAATTTGTCTTTGTGGCGAGTACGTCGAGAACTTATCTCTTCGTCATCTCTTTTTTTCGGCATGTTTTTGCGCAACTGGCCACCTATTGAGAAAATGTTTATTCTGCTGCTTTTGTTCAGACAGGCATGATGTTACAAATCAAAATGCGCACTGCATACAAGAAGCCCGTAATCGGTCCGGTCTACAACTGTTTTGAATATTCAAATCAGTCCCGGGCGCCCATCCGTTTCTCGTTATACTTTTTCATGATCCCACCAGTCGTTCCATGTCTTCATTTTTCCGCTACACCACTTTCCATCTAATCAAGCATGATAATTCTTGTACTAAAGTGAACATGTTGGAGCACATCTGTCGTCTTTTCTCAGTTTTTTGAAGAAGACTTTCCCAGACGAGAAGTTTCGAGGAGAATCAATCAAAACTCTTTTCAACAATTCTCTACTATGTTTTGATTCTCCTAAATCTTTTCTCTTGTCTATTTCCCTTCAATTTCCCTCATCTCTCAGTTTTTTTTGTTTCGATCCCTTTCTCTGCTTCTTCTTCTCTTCGTTTTCGAAAAGCGTTAGAATTTGGAAACATACCAGGTGCCAATACCCTCATTGTTGACTCTCCATCGAACACTTACTATTTCGTACGGTTTGATTTAGGCTCCGCCCACCGGGGCAATCTGGGCCCTCCCCTCATTGCCCCCTTTCGCCTCGGTGTTCACTCGTTGCACACGGCCCTTCCCTTTCCCGTCGACCCCAAGCCTACCAGCCGGCCGTTTTCTTATAATCTCGGACGGATCGTACGAAGTCGTGGATTGATTTTTGATTTATTCGTTCAAGCTTGTTGTTCCCTTCCCTTCTCAGCTCCTCTTTTCACTTTTCAACTTTTCAGAACAACGAAGATGCGTCTCCCGTTCTTAGCGTTAGCGTTGCTGGTGACCACAGCCATCGCCGACACCCGTGTATTCATTGGAGAGCTATTCGAACACAATCTTGGAGACAACTTCACCGTCGCTTCTGGAAAGAACAACCGTCCACTCCCCTCCTGGCTCATGATCCGCGACCAAATCCTCACTGGCATCCCGACCGAGAACGATGTTGGAAGACATACTGTTGTGGTAAGTCGAGTTGATAGCAATTAGATGGGAGGGAGAGATAGTGGAAGAGTTTTAGAGACTGAGAAGCAGAGAAAAAATCCAGAAAGAAGTTTTTGCATGCTTCTGAAAGAATGGTAGATGGTACTCATGCGTCAGCTAGTAGAACAAAGCGAGAGTTTTTGAAAAGAAAAAAATAAAGAAACTTCGAGGCGCTGCAAATATTATATTATCACGCACCAGTTGTTTTTGAGTCGCGATAGATTGATAAATGAGAAAAATGTGGTCCTCAGAGCGCGTGAGATGTGTAGGAGGCACTCTTGTGTAACATGTGGGTTTATAGATCACATCCAGAGGACGCAAGCCAGCTTACCTGTACCTTAATGTCGAGGAAGAAGTCATCGCCCCATGTGGAACAGTCAACAACACCTTCTGGATGGAGACCTACCATGAGCAGAATGCAACCGTAAGAATATCGGTGAACAAGTTCAGCTAGACCAAAGACCTCTTTTCAGCTCGCCAACAGAATCGAGACTGCCCTTGCCATGAATGAGTTGGAGTTGGACCCAGAAGTCAAAACCGTCCGTGTCTACTCCTACAACTTCAGTTTAATCAACCGTAACTTGGAAGAGATTAGCCAAGAAGCCGTCCGTGGACAGTACATGGCTATCTGGAAGGTTGCCTGCGAGGATTTTGATGATGCACTGACCTACATGGATGATTTCGTTGATCGCGAGGATGTTGACTACGACTCGATCAAGCTTGCCAAGGGATTCTTCAAGCCAGGAGTTGCCCCACAACCAACACCGGAGCCCCTCGAGGAGACCACTACTCAAGCTTACATCAAGACAACCACTGAAGTCGTCCGTACCACCAGAAAGATTGCCGACAACAAGCCAATCCTTCTCAACAGACTCCCATCTTTCGTTTGCACCAGGTAAGATATTGTAAGATTGGATAGAAAAGAACTTGGAGCCTGATTTCCGCCTCCCTTTCTTGCCAGCTCATAGGAGAATGTTCGTTATCAATGTGCGTAAGTTTACAGAGGAGAAATGTGCGAGCTTCGTGTACCAGCTGAGACCTTCAAGGATGCCGAAGACGGAGACACATTCAAGATGAAATTGTCGGTGTTGCCACTCGATAACGCTGAAGTCTGGATGATCAATGAGTCGAACAAGGGACTTATCGGTATCCCAATGCGTACCGGAGAATTCAACTACCGCCTTGAAGCTCGTGATAAGGTCGGACAGCTTGCTTCTGCTCCATTCCAAGTCAACGTGAAGCCAGCTCTTCCAACCAACCACCGCGTGGAGCTTGAGATGGACATGCCAACTCCTGAGCAGATGGCAACAATCCCATCCAAGAGAAACTTGCTCATGCGTGCCCTTGCTAGATCTCTCAAGTCGCCAGTCCACAGCTTCACTATCCAAGAGATCGGATCGAAGAACAACAAGACCATGGTGGCTTTCAGCAACAACACCATTCCATACAAGGTCTGTGATGAAGAAGCTGTTGATGCTATGGCCTCAAAGATGATCATGAAGCAGAAGATGAGAACCAAGACCGAATTCGTCAAGACCATGGGCAACCAATTCTACGTCCGTCGTGCCACCATGATCCGCCACGGAAACTGCGACGAGACCGTCGAGATCAGCACCACTGCTCCAACCATTCAGTCAATGCAAGAAGCTGACTCCCAACTCATGCTCATCTGCATCCTCTTGTTCCTTCTTCTGGTCATCGCTGTCGCCATCATCATCTACTGCGCTTGCATCAAGAAGAACGGAAAGAAGAAGTCTACCAGCACCGAGTACGTCTCCAAGGGACTCCCAGTTGTCTTCCCAGATGAGGTCGAGGAGAATGATCCAACTCACGCCGGAACTCCAATGTTGGCTCGAGAGGAACGTCCACCACTCAAGGTGAGAAATAAGAAAAACTAGACATCAAATGCCAAATCTAATGCAGATAAAATTCTGTTCCGAACAAGATAATATCTCTTTTTTGCAGGTATCGCAACACGAGAACCCATTGTACAAGCCACCGCCACCAATCGCCAGCAACTCTCCACGTCTCGGACATGCCTCGTCGTCCTCCAACCAGAAGCTTCAATCGCCATTCATCCCTCCTTAATTCGAAGAATCTCTCGTTATGAACTGAAGTCCCTTATCTCTGCCTGCCGATCGAACCCTCTCACTATCGTTTTCTTTTTCCCGAACTTAGCCATCCACCGTTTTCCTGTCTTTTTCTCTCGCATCGATATACAATTCACCATGGATCTCACTTTCTTTATCAAAAGTCATTATGAACAACATTTTCTCCTCGAAGATGTCATCATCTAATTGACTTTCTTTGAGCCATGGCGTTTGCATTTCAATGCCGTTTTTCCCAATGTTTTCTTCCAGACTTTCCCTATCTCTTTTCATACGAGGCAATCCATAATAACATCACAACCAAATCTTTCCATTTTTTTTCTGTAGTTATTGTCGCATTTTGAGTGTCCCCACTGTCTATCAAAGACTCCCCCATCTCATCCAAGCTTTCGTTCCCTTTCAGACTTACTGTTCCAGACCCCTTCTTCTTCTTTCTCTCACTCAAAGCACATCTATTCCTCATTTTTTATAACGGTGATCTTTCCTCATTCTTGTATGCTCATTGAGCCAAAGGAACTCCATGGGTGGCCCTAATTCACTGTTTTTTTCTCTGCCTGAACCGTTTTCCTCTATTAGTTAGTTGTTTCTTGTCATTTAAGTACCCACAATCACCCCATCTCTCCCCAGTTTTAACAGTCCTGTTTTTCACTGTTTTGTTCTATAAATCTTGAAGTTAAATATGCTAGAAGGTGGTGAACTTTTTAAAAAATTGACAAAAATTTGCAGCGGATCAATTATAGAAGGTTTAGAATTCAAGTTTTTAAAATAAGACAGAAAGTGGTAGTTTGAGTCAAAGCAATGTGTGGCATTTTTTTATTAAAAATGCTTTAAAATTAGGCAGACAATAGAGAACTGAAGCTTCCGTTGCACGCATGTTTCCCAAAGTAAAAAACTTTGCAAGTGAATCTGAACAAAATTTCTGAAAAGAAAAAAAATGTAGGCAAGAAAGACATTTTAACGTAGGGATTATCCATGGTGAGATAAAAGATGTAGTGTCAGCGTATAGATTAGAACGCTTGAGCTGCCCGACTTTGTTTTTCTCTTTTTCTCCAGTATAAGAGTTATATGTATATTTTCTTGGTAATTTTTTCATCATATGTTGTTCGATTAGAGTTCTGACAACCCAACTTTCTTGAAATGGAAAATTGTGAATTACTACAACTATTTTCATACATTTCGTTTTCCAATTATAACTAAAGCTACCAAAATAAATTTTTTTGAAAACCTTCAAAAAAGCCGAAAAAGCATCAAACCCTTTCTCGAAACTTTATTGCCGCAATTTATTACTTTGTTCAGGGAAAACGTTCTCAACATTTCCTTTTCTTGGCTAGCACCTTAAATTTTGAAAATATTCATCTTCACCCTTTCTCAACAAGACGAACTTTCCCATCTCCATTTTTTTCTCTCCGAATTTCATAACATAGACATCTACCCTCGGTCACACCTGCCCATTCTCACAGCATTCGTCGTTTTTCGGTAATTTTTTGGGAGTTTATGGCGGCTGCAACAAAAAGCAGGTGGCTGGTCTACACGACTATTGCGCCTTCTATTGCATCATATTGGTGGGAACTTAAGAATGGTACTGAATACAGCTGCAATTTTACATTTTTAGGGTTTGCTCGATCGGCTTGGTTTTTCTGAACAAACATCTGCTCTCCGGTACAGGGGCAAGGGTTGGTACCAAAAAGGCATGATGGGTGAAATGTATTTTTAAAAAATCTTACAGCTGAATGTGCCGTTGTTTATTACTTGGTGTCAATGTATGGTCACGGTCATAATATGCTCTTTTCTGCAATGGGGGTCAAAGAAAACCAACCTACTTACATCTTTCCCAAGACTGAATTTCAATCTGAAAGCATGTATATCTGTAAAAGAGAATCTATTTCATTAAAGAAAAAAACCGGAGTCGTTTCAGGTGCTTCCTCTATCTATCGTTTTCGTAGCAATGATCTCATTCAATAATTTGTGCCTAAGAAACAATGGAGTTTCATTCTATTATATCGGAAGGTCGATGTCAACAGTTTTCAATGTGGTATCATTAAAGATGGGATACTCAGAATACCTTAACACTGTTTCAGATTTTATCTCAACATCTTCTTGGGACAAATCCATCAAAGTTTGTATTCATCACATGTCTGATAATAGCTATTGGATTTGCAATTGGTTCTAACAATGATGCCGGCAATCCAATATCAGTGAATGGAGTGATATACGGAATACTGGCATCGTTGGCAGTGGCTTTGAACGCAATCTATACAAAGAAGTTAGTTTTGATAAATCGGACTGACATTTCTGAAATGTTCCATATGAACAAATTCATAAAATTAGAACTGAGGATTCCGAATGGCTGAAAATATTGATTGTATTTTCAGAATCCTTCCGAAAGTTGGTAACTGTCTTTGGAAATTAACATGGTACAACAATCTGGTAGCACTTTTTTTTTTCATCCCGTTGATGTTGTTAAATGGTGATGTTCAAAGAGTCATTAACGATACCCCCGGATGGACATTCTGGCAAATGCTTTTAATTTCCGGTCTTTTTGGTTTCACGATGAATTATGTTACTGGGTGGCAGATTGAGGTAAGTTCCTATGATTATCTGAAAGTTTCAGGCAATATTCATTTCAAAAATATTCAAACGTTTTGAATTTGCCCAGATAACTCTTCAAGTTTTCAGGCTACTTCTCCGCTTACTCATAATATTTCGGCAACTGCAAAGTCGGCAGTACAAACATTATTAGCGGTCATCATCTACCAGGAACTAAAACCTTTCTCCTGGTGAACTCAATTTTTTCTGAGCGTTTTTTTAAATTTTATACTTTCAGGTGGTTCAGCAACATCACAATATTATTCGGGTCTTTTTTGTATACCTACGCACGCCATAAAGAGATGAAGTTTGAAGAAACAAGGAAGTTGAAAACAACATGATGCTCATTTTCTTCAAATAACAATCATTATGTGTTCACCTGTGTCATTTGTTGTCTATCGGTTGTTTTCTGATGTTCAGTAGCCGGACCAGCTGTTGCTGTTTGTCTGATAACATTGGTCTGGTCACTAAACTCTCATTATGAGTTTTCTGTAGAGATAAGATTCAAAATTTCGGAGAAACATAGATATTTTTGTTTGTATGTTATCCTTCCCCAAGCATGAATCTCTGTCTAAAGGTTGGTCCTTTTTTTTTAAGTCAGGAGGAACCCATTGCGTGTTATGATGACATTTTTAACAAGCAGTTTCTGAGATCTTTTGCTTGCTTGCTCAGAGATTTCTAAGGCTGACGAAAAATTGAAAAACTACCTCTCGGGTCAAAAGTATAAAAGGGTTGGTGCTAGGCAGAGGTTAGTACTTTTTGAAACAAACACTCAATCACGTTGTTCTTTCTTATCAATTTCAATTTTCTTTCGAGTGTTGTTATTCGTTGAAAAAAAATAATTATGGAGTTTTTTATCAAAGTTATGTCTGGCTCACATGACTTCAACTAAGCAGATTATACTCTGAGAGTTCTGGTTGTGATGGTAGAGAAGTGTTGCCTGAATAGACATTCACCTTCCAAAAACAGTTCAAAACTTTCAGAAAAGAAACGCTAGGTTATTTCTCATTAGCGCTTTTTAACAGTTATGCGAGACACCAATAAAACAAACGTATGTTTTGCGCACTAAATATGCGCCCTCTCCTTGAAGGCGTTTTTGAGGTAAACAACTATTGAGTGCGGAGACGCGCGCATATGGACCACTATAATTCTCTCTCTCTTTTGCACCCTGCGTCTCTTCTTTCTCCTATATACTAGCATTGTCCTCCACAGGTAAGGCCATTCGTTCTTCCAGTCATTTTGTTGTTCCAATTCAATATTTTCTCTCACCATTCATTCCCCACTGAAAACATAATTGGACTCATAACGCCGCCAGTTACCAGTTTATTTCAGCATTTGAATTTGGTCCATTGTCTTGCCTGTAGTGCAGAATGTTTACCTCGCGAACAAGTTTTTTAGTGTACGGGTCATTTTCTTTTTAGATAAGAAAATGGAAAAGAGTAAAGTCTATGAAAGTTTTTTGGTTGTTTTTTTCCCTTTTCATGCATCATGGGATATGCAAATTTATCGACAACAATAGCTGACGTGGCGCTAAAAATGTTTCGTTGCTTTGTGTTCTGTTCAGTTATCATTCTTTCTTTCGTTCCGGTAGGTCGTGTATTCAACAGCT
This sequence comes from Caenorhabditis latens, assembly GCA_002259235.3. NCBI lineage: Eukaryota > Metazoa > Nematoda > Chromadorea > Rhabditida > Rhabditidae > Caenorhabditis > Caenorhabditis latens. The sequence goes on along the minus strand of CM056097.1, from coordinate 11,008,663 downwards.
AACAACATGCTTGGATTTCTATGGGTTCATGGATTGCATGTAAGTCTGGACAGTCTTTCAGAAGTATCGCAGAAAAAAGAACTGTCCGTTGCTGCATTGAATTTAGGATCTCCGAAAAACTCATCATTTTTATCAGCTGCTTTTACTATGACCAATAAACAAAACCAATTGTTTGCTCGCTACTCATCCGTGCTCTTTTGTGTTCGTTCCAACCTTTCCACCAACTTTCGAACTAGTCAACTTTTCCTCCGTCGTTTTTCATTATTTACTCAAGTGTTGGTCTAGCTTACTGTGTCACTTATCTGGTTTTTATCAAAAGATGTAAGGTCTTTCACTCTTCTCTCAAACCTCGACAAAATCTAGTTTTCTTGTTCTTCGGGCGGGAAGATTCAATTCAAATTGACTGTAATGATTCGCTCAGCTGTTTTGTGTCGCACTCAGTCATCTGTTGTTCATTGTTCTATCATCCGTCATATTGTTTATTAGTGTCAAAGCGCTATCACTTTTTGAGTGGAGGAAAATATCATCTTCAAAGAAAAAGTTGTAGGTGGTTATAACTGATACGTTATTCTCGATCTTTTTCGAACATTTTTACTTGTTTCTTTGACCACCTGGGTTGCTAGCCTCTCCCGAAAAAAGCTATAAATTAGAAATGGAGAGTGGTCGAAGATGTTGCAGCATATTTCTCCACTGTTTTCCATCTAACAGTCTGCGTGTACGAGCGCGTGAAGAATTGGCGGCGAAACGCCAGAAGTTGGTAGTCGCGATAAGGGTATATAACTGAAGAGAATTTAAGTGCATGAGAACAAAACAACATGTTCAAAATATAACTGTGTTCACTATAAACACCTTTTTCGGAATATTATCTTGTATGATTTGAGTGTAATTATCAAATTGGGCGTAGTAGCCCTGTCTGAACTTCAAACTTGCCGCGTTGTTCTGTTTTTGATTCATTGTCTCGTTCTCTTATCATAGTCACAAACACAGTTGATTGTCATCTAGATTTATTGTTCTCAACATAAAAATAAAGACACAATTTTTTCATGTGACCTGATGAGTGTGTGTTTTTTCTACCCCGGAAGAATATCTGGTGTGTCAACTGCTTTTACACTTTGAGGTTTCCCGATTTTTTTGATAGCCATAGATTTGAAGCAGTTTGAAAAAGCTGATTCAATGTATTGCATTTCAAACTAGCTAGTATAGATGGAATGGAGAATGTCATCTACTTAAAAAACGCTTTTTTTCATCTCGTTTTGGGAAGGCCCGTTTTTCTTGAGAGCGCCGTTCCCGTATCGATCATCCATTGTGTAGACATGAATGCATTTTAGGCATGAGTAAGGGTCAGAACCTTCATTTTATTATTTCTCTCTTTTTTTGTTCATAGAAGGGTAAGAAGATTGCATTATTCAGAGAAAAACATATTTCTCCATTCTATTTTGAACCACGTCACTCCTGATTTATTTTTGATCTGCCGATGGATTCACTACTTCTTTTTTTTCTTCAAAAAGATGAATGGTTTTACAATTTGCTACAGAATTATCAGGCCCACATCAGCTTGCGTTTTCTTATATTGTATAATTCACACGCCGTGACAAAACCCTTGTGTTTCTGACAAAGTTATTGTTTTAACTTCTCAGTTCAAGAAAACTGTAAGCAAACCCATTTTTAGAGACGAATGACGGCCGTCCAACACCAACCGATTCCTGATGCTCTTCAAGAGAAAATCAATCTGTTCAGAACAGCGACTGTACTCCGAAGATTCCAAATCAACACACAATCAGATGCTCTCTTTGTTAACCTCAACTATTTGGCCGAACTATCGGAATACTTCCATGTGTAAGTATTCCAGTTTATTCCCGGTTTCAAAGACATACAATGTTTCTCTCATGGCTCAAAAAACTATGATGGTGTCTATCGAAACCAAATAAGTTACAGTATCACTGTCTTGGCGGATTTACTTTTATTTTCATTTTTCTAAATCTATAGAGATTTCGATAGAAAAGTTCCGTATCCACAATATGGCACAAATGGACTTCAGAAACCACCAATCTTTGACAATGATCTAAATTTCAAATTTGCAAGTTTTTCATTACAGAATTCACTATTTTTTCAGCCTCCGTACCGGATCCTACAGCGAGAACTTATCGGAGAGAGTGAACTTTGACGATGTCTTCACTGAAGAGCTTGTCACGTTCCTGTCATACGTGTGCCCGGAAGGATTTGAGTTCGACCGCACTATCAATCGTAAGTTTACACCGTTCTCTAGTTTATGAGGAAGCATTTTTCCGGTTTTGACTGTTATCGGAAAGTTCACAGATCAAAAAGAAAAGTACAAACTGTCTCTCAGGGTACAACATCTCTCCGCTCGTCTACTTCTCGGATCGCCTTATGTTTCCATGGGTTAAGCAAGAAATTAAAAAATATTTGAAAAGCGGTGAGATATTCCTATTGTACTTATGTAAACGTCCTGTTTGTTTTCAGATGACTTCAAGAATGAGCCGTACGACACTGAGTCGCTGATCGATCTTGCTTACCTGCTTCATTCGCAGGCGTACGCGTTAGTGACAATAAATCACTGTTCAACAGAACAGAAGGAATATATTTACAGTACTGTTGATATCGATCCGATTTTCAAGAAGATTGCTCGCCTTAGTGATGTGTCTGTTGTGGACAAGGCAGTAGCAGCTGTTCCGGATAACAGTATCCGTGTCTTCATCACGGAGAGAATCATCCACTTTAGACCAGTACGTTGATTTTGTGGTTGTATGACTAGAAAACGGGGAAAGAAAGAAATTGGTACAGAGAGAACAACGTGATTGTTCCAAAACTCGGTTTTCAATTGTATTCTCAGATTTTAAAGCTTTTGGGCACTTTGTTTGTGTTTTAGACGCTTTTTCAAGACTTTTTGAGAAAAAAAACCAATTATTTGGTTTCATCATTGTAAACCTACATACATTTATTACAGTACACCTACCAGCCACGTCCACAATCATTCTTCGACTGGAACGACACTCGCTCTCGTCTTTTCTTCTAAGCTCCTCCTCTAAGGCTAATAATTTGTCAATTTCGTACAATGCAAAGGATCTGATACTGTTTTTTGATGCTTTCCATCAAGTTGTATTTTCAATGTGTATTTCTGAGATGCCACATCTGTAGCTTCTGTATATTCTCTCTGTCTGTACTCGTCAACTTTTATTCTTTTGCCGTTTCTTATAATTATTAACATTTTCTTTCTTACCCACATTTTCCGACACGTTTATTATAGAATAAAACAATTGGGTACAACACATGAGAATTTACAAGAATTTCAGTATCAATAATCAGAGGTCAAGTTTGAAACAAGATCAGACCAATATATGTAGAAGTATTTTAATAAAACAAGTATTTACAACTGCATGAAAAATAAGCAAGGAATGAACATTTATTTACAGAAAGAATTCATTTTTGTCGTTTCCTTGTTATTTTAGCACGTTCGTATTTGAAGAACAAATGGACGTCTTTGTAAGAAGCTTTCAATTTCTTAGAGATGCAAAACGTTTCCTCGAAGTCTGGCATGCGTTCTTCAAAGCGTTCTTGAAAGAGTTTCAACAGATACGTCTTTTGAGCTCCGGTGAGTTTGGAGTAGCTCAGTATCTGATATGCTCGTTTTTCTCTGAAATCCTTGAAATAGCTTGATGCATAGTTCCCTGATCTCACCTTTTATCTTGAATTTTCAGTTTGATAATTTGATGTTTGACCTCCTCAGGAAACGGTATCCAATTAAACAACACGCGATAAAGTTCTCGTTGGTAACTGAATTTATCCATTTCTTCGAAAGGTGGTGGCAAGTGTAGGTGCCGTGTGTAAGTGGTCGAACTGCACTCCAAAATATTGGTTACAAAAGTTTCTTTAGTTATCTTTGACACCCAAAACCACTCTGTCATAGTTTCCGATGTATGTTCGGTGTCAACTTTGACTCCTTCTGGAATTTCAGCCTCCAGCATTTTGGTCGCTTCTTTGAGGGTTGCGGGATGAGCAGAAAAATTTTCGGGGTTGAAGTTATTGTCTGAAACGGTAACTAAATTATGCTAACTATTTCTTTAGTGTTCGAATGTGTGTTTGTAACTCTTTTTGGCATAATATTGGATTTATACTCACAGTTCGTATTCAGTTTTAAATTATTTGGTACTGCAAGAATTGGAGACCTATTAAACGTAGAAACTTCAGATGTAGCATACCAATTTCTTTTGATCTGAAAACAAATGAAGTATGGTACGTCTCTTGAGACAAGACTCAAAGTTGGAATCGAAGCGGGATTATTTGTAACTGCATATGGAAGATATGGTATAGCTGGAACGTTGACATTGTACTGAGCAACAGCATTTTGGCAGTCGAAACAGTGGCATTCTTGGTTGTAACTCTCAGTTTCTGGTAGTTCCTGGGGAACTGTGTGCGCATCGAATCTTGATGAGACTTGAACTGCTTCGGATTCATTGAGAACATAATTATCCGTTGTTCTAGCAGCAGGATGACTAGAAGATTGAATTGAGTGACTACGAAATCCGGTGGTATCAGGTTCGTTCAATGCAGTGGAAATATCGATGTGATCAATACCTTCTAGTTTTTCCAAGAAGTCAGAAGGGAGATCTCTGACGAATTCGTCGGTTAACGCTTGCAGAATCTCGCAAGAATAGTTTTCTTCAAACATTATAGCTGAAATTAATTATTTTTTCAAAATAAAACCAAGAAAAACAGAGAAACTCAAATAAATTGTTCAGAAAATGCCGGAACTCAAAAGACTGCGATCCTTTGGTCTCGAAGCAAAAATGGTCCAAACATATGCGGAATTGCATCTCTCTCCAAAAATTAGTGCACATGTGTTCTTTTGGCAGCAAGTAGAACACCAAATGAAACAGTTTATTTCAGATAATGCCAATTTTCTCAGAGAAAACCTTGAAAATGTAACTCTCAGAAACATTTCTATGTCGGTGATTGCAATTTCAACTGTGGATGAAGAAGGAAGATAATGTTTTTGTGCCTGCAAATATGATTATGGGAACTCCTTTGGTCATGGCGCCACCGCGATGATAGTGGTTCGAATTCAGCTGGATAAAGTGTTTGATAATGTAACAGAAAGAGCTTCAGAGAGTCTTTGTTCACAAATAATCACTACTTATCAGCAAGTTTGTAGATTGTGGAGCCTAGGAATGAGGATACCTGCAAAAAAGATATTTGTTTCTGTCAATTTTTGACGGAATCGTCTTCTCTACAATTGCATCAGATTTTTTTATGGCAGAGCTTAAATCAGAGATGGCCACCATCAAAACTTGAACCCTTCGTTTTTTTTGATGCGCCGTACACTGTTCAAATTGCTACAAGTTATCACTTCAATAATGATTCGTGAGTGAAAGTACTTCAATGAAAAGCTTGGTTGCTCACGTTCGAAATCGTAGCGTCTGAGATATTTTCATTTTAACGACTCCGTATCCCCGGGCTGACCATAAAGTTTGATCATAAAATCAGAACAGAAAACGAAAAAAATGAATTGAATGAACACCTAAGCATACTTTTATATTGTTTTCGATATTTGAAATTTGAGATATTTTATTGAAATAGAAGAAATATAGTAATTGCAACTGACTTCTCAGTAAGTCCTTACTCTTCGTTTTTACGTTTGATCAATTGTAAGTTTATTCGAAATGTTCTAGTGGTTTTCTAATTTTTAAAAACATTCCGTCAGTTAGTTCGCCACCTGTCTCAAATGTTTTGGTTATTTGTGACATTTTGCTTTGACACACGAACTTTTTTGTGTATGTTTTTCCCTCAAAGATTTTTTTGAGAGAGACCTTGAATTCAAATATAAGTGCAGGTAGAAAATCTGGACTTTTTCTCCCTATCCATTACCATAAACTTCATAAATCATTCTCTCCTCACCTTCCCGTGGCCCTCCGTGACGGGCGAGATGAGAAAAAAGGGTGGGGAGAAAAAGAAAGAGAGATTTTGTTTTTATTTTGTTTCTGGTATCAAGCCCCAACGAGGTGCTCATCGTTTAGTGAAAAGCGCCGATAGTGACAGCAGTCGTGTTGGTGTAAGACAATTAGTTTGAGCTGCCTGTGGTAGGGGCATTTATTCGCACTCCTCCTCTTCTGATATCCGTCCGTCCCTCCGGGACGAAAGAGGCCACACCCCTAACTGATATCTGTTCAGTTCAAATGGCGCGTAATGCGAGAACACAACCATGTCCTACTCCGATTCCTGCTCCAACTGTGGCCCAGATTCCATCTATTCGAATTGAAAGGACTAAAGATCGAGATGAGATATCAGAAGAGATTGTGTCTGCACCCAAGCCTACACCACCACCAAGAACTGTAACTTATGGGAATTCATTGATGCCTTCATCAAGCAGAACTCCACGACAACCAAGGCAGACCTCTTTGAGATCACGTAAGTACCATTTTTCGTTACAGTAAAGTGTTTTTAGTGCAACGTCCTGAATGGTTATGAAACCATAAGCTTTCTCAAAACTTTTTTGAAACTTGAACTATGTTTGCACTGAAAATAAGTTTACTGCATTTTTCCATTCACACATTTGGTTTCAATAATAGAAAAACGTCTAGTTCCGCATCTTGATTTATAATCGAAAGTTCCTTGATCGTTCCTATTTTTTCGTGTAATTGATTTCTGCTTCAAAGCAGCTGCTGCTGCATACCGCTTATCCTTTTCATCAAAATCTCGCCCAACTCGCCGATTTCTGTGAACCAAAAACTTCTCAACCTCACACGCACACATGTACACCGATATTCTCTTTTTTCATGTGATAACAATATCTATCTCTTTTCTCTTCCGATTTGTACTCTCTTATCGGACCAGTGACGAATGGAAAGTATGAATCTCGGTTTAAAACAAACATAAGATTCCGTCCCGACAAGACCAACGTAAAGGGTCCTTGTCGGACGATGATGGATCATTTTGCTCCTGTGTCATCTGCGAGGTCGATTAGCGGTTAACAAGTGGAAACCTATTGAATTAGTTTTGAAGATGTGGGTGGGTGGAGGACAATGAAGAGGGGAATGGGGAGAGAGTTAAGTACCAGGAAATCTACTTACCCATGGGTGTGAAATCAAGAAACAAATAATAAGGACGTCTACTGGAAAAGAAATTTGAACGATACTCAGATTTTGAACAATGATGCTTCAATAGATGAAGTAAATAAATATATTTTTACCTGAAATGTTGGCACGATTAGTTTTTAGTTCAGAGCACTGTAGTTCCTGAAATTGAGTTGTCCTAGAAATCTAGCTGATAGATACACTTTTTGTCCGTCTTTTTGAAAAAAAAATTTCTGGTGACTTTTTTGTTGTTCGCAAAGTAAATAGAACAAAGTGTTTCAAAACGGAATCTCGTGAAGGGTGAAGTGACAATTGAATTTAGAGAAGGCGACTCGAAAATAGAGAAGGCGACTCGAAATTCCTGAATTCCTATCCACGAACGTATTCTATTCTATTCATTCTCCTTCTTGTCACACACTTTCTAAATCACATTGACACCATGAAAGAAATCTTTGGATCAACTGTTGTTTTCGGCACTCACACGAAGGATTGAAGCAAAGAAGCTCAAAAAATTCGTTTTCTCTTTCTGCGTTCGTTCAAAAAAAAGAAGACGCTTGCAACGTTCCACGTTCTACTCTGTTCTGTGCTTTTCCATATTAGGTATCTTTTCTTGAATATAAAGAAACGAAGTGAAAAGTAAAAATAGGAACAGAAGAACGAAAAGAAGAATAAAGAAAATAATGCAAGATGACAACGACATGAAGCGTTCGGCTAGCATGCCAAAGCTATTGATGAAGAAAAAATATAATATTCATTCAATTCCCGGCATTATCGTGCTCAAAGGTAATGCTAATGAGTTATGTAAGTGTCTCTCAAACTTCTCACTAGGTTGTCGAGAATCTAGGAGGTGTATGTAGTTATATCTATGTTAGGGTTATATTAAATATATGTTTTTTGTAATCTTTACTAATATCCGTTCGTTTTCCTTCTCATTTCCAGCTCTAAATCCAAAAAATACCATGAAAACATCATTTAATCTGTCTCCAAAGCCTGTTGATTGTAGAACACATTCTTAGGACTTGTTCACATTACTTTGTGTCTCAACTCTAAACAACTTCTTTGATCTTTTTGAACAAGTGGTTTTTCTCACTCGTTGTTCTTCTCCCACCACGTAACCTGATACTTTCCGGTTCACTTTTCTCTTTATTGGGGGGTCCTTTGGTATTGGCGGAAACTTTTAAAATATGGAAAAAGTCAGTGCAAATTTTGGGCTTTTATTGCGGTTCCTAGCTTTCTTCACTTCACCCAGATATTCTCGATACACATTTCTCATGAATTGTTTTGGCCGCCAATATCAGCATCACGAGCTCAATCTCTTTCTCACTTTCCGCAATCATAATCACTCATTTTCAAGCTCTAATGTGTAAGACGCACTCTCAGAGTCGATCGAGCATCGATCAACTGACCATAGGCACACGAAAAAAGTTGACCATCTCCGATTTGCCTATAATTTTGATCAATGATAGTATCAAGTGTCCTCAGCAAATTGGGGTACTTTTTGGCCGGGTCCGTCACCTGGGTACATAGGAAAATCAAAAAATCGATATTTTTCGAAAATTTTTCCTGAAGAAGTTAGGAATGAAATCTCAACGGGAAATTATTGTAGACACTATTTTAAGCATTTTTTGTGTTTAGAAGAAAATTCCAGCTCAACACCTTCATTGCGAAATTTTTCAAAATGTATGAAATTTTCGGGTTTTTCATGAAATCGTTTTTATCTCGGCAGTGACCCGAAAAGACGAGGGTTTTTACTTGAAATTCGGAATCTACATAAAATTTGGTATTGGAAACATGCTGTCCCTACTCGTATCCCAAGGACCGAAGAACGGTTTTTATGGGAAGTATGGGAAAAAATGCGATTTTAGTTTTCGAGCCCTCCCGGTAAATCGTTTTTAAGGCTCCGAAACAATGGTTTTTTGAAATTATTCATTGAATTATATTATTTTAATTCAGTCCCAACACAGTTTTCTATCATACCACAAAAAAATTTCGAAAAAATTGAATTTTTTGACTTTTTGAAATTTTTTCCTGAATTGAATTATTCGAGCTGAAATATTGAGGATAGCATTATAAAATTGGAAGAATATAGCTAGAACATAATTTAAATTTATATAACAATTGATTACCACTATTGGGTCATCTGCAATTTACGCTTTCAAGGTGAATTTTACCGAAATGTTCAACTAGGAAAGTTGGTGCAACGGTACGTCATACTTGCATCTTTATTTGACAGAGGACTGTGTTGAATATAACAAAAAACGTAAGAAAACTACAAAAATTAAGTAATGTAGCAAGATTTTTAAGAAAAAAGACAAAAAAAACTTTTCTGACTTCCACAAAAAATTCAGATCATTGAACATGCATGAGTCTTATTTTTTCTATTTTTTCTTGAAAATCTTGCTACATTACTTAATTTTTGTAGTTTTCTTACGTTTTTTGTTATATTCAACACAGTCCTCTGTCAAATAAAGATGCAAGTATGACGTACCGTTGCACCAACTTTCCTAGTTGAACATTTCGGTAAAATTCACCTTGAAAGCGTAAATTGCAGATGACCCAATAGTGGTAATCAATTGTTATATAAATTTAAATTATGTTCTAGCAATATTCTTCCAATTTTATAATGCTATCCTCAATATTTCAGCTCGAATAATTCAATTCAGGAAAAATTTCAAAAATCAAAAAATTCAATTTTTTCGAAATTTTTTGTGGTATGATCGAAAACTGTGTTGGGACTGAATTAAAATAATATAATTCAATGAATAATTTCAAAAAACCATTGTTTCGGAGCCTTAAAAACGATTTACCGGGAGGGCTCGAAAACTAAAATCGCATTTTTTCCCATACTTCCCATAAAAACCGTTCTTCGGTCCTCGGGATACGAGTAGGGACAGCATGTTTCCAATACCAAATTTTATGTAGATTCCGAATTTCAAATAAAAACCCTCGTCTTCTCGGGTCACTGCCGAGATAAAAACGATTTCATAAAAAAAACCCGAAAATTCCACACATTTTGAAAATTTTCACAATGAAGGTGTTGAGCTGGAATTTTCATCTGAACACAAAAAATGCTTAAAATAGTGTCTACAATAATTTCCCGTTGAGATTTCATTCCTAACTTCTTCAGGAAAAATTTTCGAAAAATATCGATTTTTTGATTTTCCTAGGTACCTAGGTGACGGACCCGGCCAAAAAGTACCTCAATTTGCTAAAGACACTTGATACTTTCATTGATCAAAATTATAGGCAAATCGGAGATGGTCAACTTTTCTCGTGTGCCTACGGGTGATCAAACGAGTCAGAGAGTGCGTCGTAAACTCTTATCAACAAAAAGGCTTCCGAATGATAAATGGATTCTCTCCTGTTTTTATTTGCTCTCACCTACTCCAATATCCTCCCATTCTTCTCATTACACATTTACTCACCCAACTGATCTCCCACCTGGCAAAACGGATGGGACCACATAAATATCGGTTAATGGGTGCCACCTATCAAGTGATAAGGGCGTGAAAAGTACCAGGAGGAAGTTGGAAGCACGAGTCATTATAGTTGGGGAATTAGAAAAGTGTATTTGTTGGAGAGAACTCAGTAAATGAGAGGAAAAGTTTGGATTCCGGTACAGAGTATTATCAAAGTTGCGATAGAGAGAAAATAGCAGCATTCGTTGCTTTTTAAAATTAATGTTTTTTTACACTTCCATCTTTATGTTTTCTATCATCACCTGTGCTGGAACGTCAATCTGCTGACGATGAAAAGAAAATAGAAGCTGTCTGAATGGCAGTGATTTATGCGTTTCTCAACTGAGACGATGCTTCACAACAAAGCACACGCAAATCCATATTTTCGTCACCTCGAAAATCACTGGCCGAATAAAACTTCAAGATTATTGAGAATCTGCGCACTAGAATCTGAATACACTAGAATATTCAAGTATTCTGATAGCTGGTAACTCTGATATCTTCATCACGCTATACCAGAATACATAATTCTCCGTTTGACGGTGGGGTCTTTCGGAGTAGTTCGTGTTTTTTTCTTTACTTCAACCGCTGCAATCCTGTGTCTGATGAATTTTGAACCGTATTCTGTTGTACTTGAATCGGATAATCCTGACAGTCCGATAATCAAAATTCCTCATTGTAAGTTGAAGTGTCCAACAAAATGTTTTTAAAGAAGAACTGATGTGAAATTGACGTCTTTTTTGTGTCAAAAAGAAAAGATTCAATTTTCAACAGTGTACGTTTTTTTCTTCCTAAACTTTTTTGAGTCTTATTCTCTTTTCCAAGAAGTTGTTCACTTACAAATCCTTCACATGAATCAAGACTTCAAAATCATCTACTTCCGTGATCCCTTCTATTACACTGTTCTGTTTCCAGATGCAAATGGAAATGAAAACGGAAATGGCGTAATGAAAACACCTCAAAGAGAAACTGTTGTGAGTCTTGGATTTACTGAAGACCCGATTCCACCTAGTCATTACTGCTGCAACACTTGTCATATTCGAGTAAGTCACACACTGGGAACCTGATGAGTAGATTCTTAATGTTCAGAAATCCTGCCGAACAGTTGCAATATTTGCCATAATAGGATTCATCATCAATATTGTCTTATACTTCATGGGAATATCTAAACTCGGTCTCAATGGTTAGTATTATCATGTTCTCATGTTATTTGTTATTAGCTATTTCTTTCTTTTGCAGGATATTTCGAAGCGTTCCTACTTATTTTCGACTGCATCTCTCTCGTTACTTTGCTTTGTGGAGTCTCAAAACAACGCTCAGGACTACTGAAACCCTACTTGTTCTACAACGTATAATTTTTCACTTTTTCCAACTTTTGAACCTATAATTACGTTTTCTGTTTCAGACAATCTGGAATTTTGGTATGATTTTATTGTTTCTGGTTTTCGTGTATCATATGCTGAAAGGAACAAGTGATGTTTCCAGGTGAGGCGATAGTATGAACGAAAAAAACCAAGTTATCAGAAAATTACAGGAACATCTTGGAAAACGTTAAAGCACTCCGCACAAACCCTGATGAGTATCATTTCCGGTCGAGAGAAAGTTTCACAAGTACGATTAAAGTCAGTAGTCATTAGCTGTATACATTTGTTTTCAGCTGCGGTTCTGGTTACTCTGGGTGTGATGGCTGCGATGGCTTTAGTCATCATCATCAATTGCATATTCCTGCATGTTGTCTACCGCACGTTCCAATTTTTCTCTTACCAAGAAGATAAGAGAAGAGAAGAGATGGACAAAAAAGAACGACTATGATCTAATATAGTTTAAGTTTGTTGCGTTAATCCTAAACCCATCTATAGGGGTGTACACATCATGAGAACTTACACAGAAAACAATTATTTCATATAGCAACATGATATGCATACTCCTATCACTATCTCCAATATACTCCAAGCGCTTTCCTGATTCTTTATCTCTGTTGATGATTGATCTCTTCTGTATTCCGAATTCATTTAATTTAAACATCGGGTTTCTCGACTTCCGATTTTCCTCTTTTACAAAATGATTATGGTGATTTATTTTTTCAAAGTTTCATTCATTAATATTTAGATTAGTAATAAAATAACTTTATATCGTTTGATTCTTGAATTTTTTCAGATCAAATTGCAATTTACTTTCCGATGAGAGCGAGATTGGTTTTGATTACTGGGTCGATCTGTTCAAGCCAGGAGGCAACATCGAGCTCCTGAAAATTGGTGTTTAGATAACATAGAGTGATTGTTATTTACTACTATTAGCACTTGGTACTACTAGTAGCCGACATCAAACGTTTGCCGACAAACCAATTAACGTACCTCAGCGATTTTGTCGAACATGTCGTTAAGAGCCTTGATGTAGCGTTCCTTAGCCTCGTCCTGAGATACCCCTTCCAACTCCTTCCATGAGTCCCTGGAATAGAGAATGTAATTCCGAGCTAAAAATGATGTTCAGGAACGGACAGGTTTTTTTCTTGAAAAAATTTCCGCTTAATTGATAATTTTTCCTGATCAACTCATTGATAAGATCGTTGATCAGTTATCAAAAATCAACAGCTATGGAAATATCATTGCTCCTATTTTATTGAAAACGGTTCAATCATCCGTTCACTTTTCACTTCGGTGGCACCATTTTTGGCAAACTTGATGATAGCGTTTGCAGACATCACAGCAAGTTTGGCAGCAGGTAGATAGGTTTACAACGTCGGTCAAAAAATCATCACACAACACAAACTATTCTGATGCAATACAACGCACCACGTGACTCATTTTCGTTTGTCAACGAAAAAAAGGAATTCCCCATATTCAGACTTTCAATTGGGAGGAAGTGACGTTGAAACAATGAACCACACTTACCATTTCTTTCTCTCAATGATTGAGAAAATTCCTGGTCTATCGGTGTTCACATTTCCGATTGTAGCCTGTTTGAAGAGAGAGTAGAAAGTGAGCTTTTGGTCGTTGCTGGTGCTGACTGGTCCTATAATAAAGAATGTTTAATGGAAATCGTTTGAGTTTAGATGACTTTAGTCTCATTACAGAAAAAATACAACATACCGGTCTTTGGAAGTTTCTGAATGATTTCCACAGCGGCGTCGAACTTTTCTTGGAGAGACATGTTACTGAAAAATGATTTTTGAATACATGGGAACAATGTTAGAGAATGGAAAATCAATTAAAAGATGACAACTATTTAGAATAGATTGATTGACATCTCAAGTGGCAATCAGCTATGATGATAGCTCAATTATTATAATAAATTATTTCGCAACTCCAAATATTCAGAGTGACTAAATGAGAAGTGCAATGATCTGAGTGTTTGAAACAGACAGTGAAATCTGTGAATAGTGCCGTCGATGTCTTCGGGCCGATCGGATTTACAAGGACAGACTGGCTGTTGCTGTTGACCTAAATCTTTTTCCCGGGATATATACACGTCCCATTCAACATCTTGTCTCTCCGCGAACACAACGTCATCTTTTATCATTGGCGCGAGGCAGAGTGGATTTGTGAAAGACGTACAGAACGACTTATTATCCGGAAAATTGCGGCCAAAATATAAGGTGACACCCAATTGCCCTCCGTGCGATCCAATCAAGAATCGGTGAGAATGTGAATTGGATTTCCTAAGAGATTTGCGTAAAACGTTGAATCCGTGTGATGGGAATGAACTTTTTACGAGGAACAGGTGGGAAAAAGGTCAAGCTAAACTTACAAATAGAAGATGAAAAATAAACTGCAAAAGTAGAATAAAATAAAGTTTCTAACCTTGTCTAGCATTATGAAATAAACTCAACGTTGTATTCTGGAAATGTGAAAACTGAAACAAATATCAAACAAAAATATGTATACACTGAAAACTGTTGACCGTAGGTTGTTAATACCTTATAGACATTACAACCTCTACTTTCTCCCCTACAGCGTGTTCTTGTGTGATAAGAAATACAATACAAATTACGTAGCAGCAGCAAACATTAGTGATATTTCTGTCATTTCTGGAATATGACGACATGGTAAAATGTTTCTCGTGTTGATTTAACCACGTGACTTTCTTATTTTTGAAAGCATTTTATTCAATTTATGTTATCGTATGTAGTTCTTTTAGTTTTTTTGAAAGAATTTTAAAAATCTGATTATATGTTGAGAAATCAAAATTCTGAACATACCGACTATTTCTCTGGTATTCACATCTGCAGCACATGAGATGTATAAAATATATCGATATGATTTTTTTCTTAAATTTAAAATTATTTTTCCTTTAATTCTCAATCTTGTCTCGTTAGGTTTTGAGAATGATATACCAAAATGAATTACTTACATGGAATGTGTTTCGAGCACCCTCTCTTTCCTACAAAAATTCAGATTTTTTGCTTATTTGATAAGATTTTTGAAAAACTGATGAACCACCAAGGGTTATTCTGTGACGCTATCTAACATTGGAGAAATTGAAAATTCTAAATTATATCAAGAAGAAATTTGATGCCACCTTCTCAGAAAAAAGTGCAACCTATTTGAAGTTTTATACTGTTCAGGTTTTCGCCGAATTCGCTTCAATCACGCGAGATAAATTAGTTCGTTCTTCTGTATTTCAGAGTTTATTGGTCTGATGTTTTGTTTGTTCCAAAAAAACTATGCGATCAATTATTTATTTTCACCGCATTCGTATTTTCAAACTATATAAGTTTTAGTGCCAAGTCAGTACATGTTTTAATATGGTTCCACCTTGAGAATGATTCTAAACAGACTTTTGTTTCACTTTTTCGGTAATTGTTTCAAATGAAACACAAAACAAACTCTCCATCCTCCAACATAAAAAAAAGATAACAATCTGCATACACCGTATTGCCAGACAGTTTTTCTCTTCAAAGATCATCTTTACCTGATGAAATCAAACGATGAAATATGACGTATTTTCTATCCACCCACTTATCGAAACTCTTTTCTTTTCCTCTCTGTTTTTTCTCGCCCGGAGCGAAAAAAAGCCTTTGGTTTCTCTTCACATATCTTCTACTTTTTCATTTTCTTCTTCTTCTCTCTGTTTGTCGGTTAGGAAGAGAGTCGAGGAAAAACGCGACGAGAGTGAATAGTGTAGTGTGTCTCACGTTGGAACGGCATGCCAGAGACACACAACAACGTTGATGCACACTACACGCAGAAGGCCCCCAGCATCTTTCGATTGATCCGCAGTTGTCTATGTCCTAGAGTGGTGTGGACGGAGAGGAAATGAGAAAGAAAGATAGAGAGAAAAAAAGAAAAAACCTTCCTTGTTTCCTCGTTTACCCCGATTTTTCTATCCAACTTTTTTGCCCGTCGGCAATCTCTTGTTTTGATGAGACTAGGATGCACATCAGTATTTGATTCAATTTTCATCAATAAGAGACAGCAAACCAATTTTAGAAATCTTCAGATTAATTTTGCAACATGAGGGCCGTTTTACCACTAACCTACAAGATTACAGATACCTAGGTTGTTCACAATCAACTTCTTTACAGTTTTTCTTCTGAAAATTAGTAGAACCTAGCGATTGTTCAAAAACAAAACATTTTCAAACATTCTTCGAAAGATTAATGGCATCATACTTTCAGAATAAATTCAGAAACAAACCGGTTGAAGGTCTCATACCCGATCAACATAGTCTAATGGGGTTATTCAGGTCATGTAAAAATGTATTTTAATAAATTTTTTCCTTATTCACGACCGTCGAGAAACTATTTTTCACAAATCTCAGTTTAGCGTTGGTCTAACAACGTTTTTCCACTTTTTTGTATTTTTCGACATGCGCATGTAGAAAAACTGTCAAAAAATGGGGAGAAATGTAAAAAAATGGAAAAAAAGTGTAAAAAAACACATTTTTTAACGCTCGTGAATAAGGAAAAAATGTATTAAAAACATTTTTACATGACCTGAATAACCCCATAAATATCCCTCTTTTATTTTTCTCAACCTTTGACCAGTGGCTGCCAACCTAATTAGTAGCGTTTGACCGCGCATACAAAACCCATTTATATTATCAGTTCCTTTTTTGTTTGCACTTTCCTTGCTTTTCTCCTTGACAGATACTTTGTACCTTATCTTTTCTGCGAACAATCTATTCTTCACTTTTCGGCCAACCACGTTGCTGGCTGACGATCTTTGAGACACCGCAGTTTGCATCCCACGTTTACATTTGCGGGAGTTTTCAGTCTCCCGCTTGCAATTTTTCGATTGAACAGGAGCACAGGTCATATTCGACATCCTGTAATCTTTCTACCATACCGTTTAGTGTCTTCCCAACTATTATCTCTCTCTCTCTCTCTCTCTCTCTCTCTCTCTTTCTGTTTCTGTGCAGTTTGCGCGTAGCCTCCAGTGAGGACAAGGGCAAAGTCCGCAATATGTCGTAGCGTTCGGTGTATGCACACTTGTTTATTTTCGCCTAACTCATCGGGCCATTTCTTCCCATTCACCCCGTTTTTTTGTCATTCACCTTATTCCTCCTTGTTGTTCTCTCATTATTTATTGATTTTCTCCTTGCCCCTTGAAAAACTTGTGGAGATGTATGTGATTTTCAGGCAAAATGATCGGAAGAATCAGTCAGCCACTCCTCAACACCTCACAGAAGTTCATGGCACCAGCCGCCAGAACTCTCATGCTCCACGAACACCACGGAATGAAGATTCTTCAAGACTATGAGATCAAGGTGCCACCATTCGGAGTTGCCCAAGATTCTGACACCGCCTACAACGTCGCCAAGAAAATTGGAGGAAAGGACTACGTCGTCAAGGCTCAAGTTCTTGCCGGAGGACGTGGAAAAGGACGTTTCTCGTCTGGTCTCCAAGGAGGAGTGCAAATTGTCTTCACGTAAGTTTTGAAAGTAATGGCAAGGTAATGACGACGGTTTTTCAGCCCAGATGAGGTGCAACAAAAGGCTGGTATGATGATTGGAGCTCACTTGATCACCAAGCAAACCGACCACCGTGGAAAGAAGTGCGAAGAGGTAAGAAAATGCAGAAAATAGTTACATCAGACATGGAAAGCGGTAGTTCACGTGAACCTGGTAGACATTCACGTGCTGGTGGCATGAGAGGCTACGTTCATGCCATATAGCAGATGAATACTGAAAAAGTTGGAGAACGCTCGAATACTGCTCTTAAACGTTGAAAGTTGTCGGTCCAGAGACTTCTATCGGGCTGAATGGGTAGCTTGGATTCTCATCAGAGTGTCTTCAAAATGAAAATAGGGAGCAAAGCTTGATGATAAACGTGCTTCGATGTTGGACCAATACAAAGCATCTTTAGAAACAACTATCGTACTCCCTCCAATTGAAGAGCATGCGTTACTGATTTTCGAAGTGATCTTCAGAATGCACTTCTTTTAGAAGGCTCTTCTATTTTCAACACATTTTTTTCGGGCGGTAAATCTATGAAAAGTCGAAAAAATATCTGAAAACTTGGAATGAATCTATATAAGCCTCTAGAAAATCAGTTAATTCGTAAAAATTTTCTCTGGTTTCTCACATGAAGTCAGAAATGTTATTTTTTTACTACTATTTTCATAAGCATCGTGTATTCCAGGTTATGGTGTGCAAACGTCTGTTCACCCGCCGCGAGTACTATTTCTCCATCACCCTCGACCGTAACACCAACGGACCAATCGTCATTGCTTCATCCCAAGGAGGAGTCAACATTGAAGAGGTTGCTGCCACCAATCCAGATGCCATCGTCAAAATGCCGATTGACGTCAACGTTGGAATCACCAAGGAGCTCGCCCACGAAATCGCCGTTAAGATGGGATTCTCGGTAAGGAGTGGTGGTCTAAAGCATTCTGCATGGTTTGTTTCAATACATCAGTTTCATGGAGAATCAAGTTTCTTGTGACATACATGATCATTTTTTGATGGTTGGAACCACAATAACGTAGTTTCAGTGTTTCTTGGACTTCAGTCTTTCGAAATCATCAAATAATTGTTGAATTTGCAAATTAAACACTATTTTATTTCAGAAGGACTGTGAACAGCAAGCCTCGGAGATTATCGAAAAGCTCTACAAGATGTTCAAGGGATCTGACGCCACTCTTGTCGAGATCAACCCAATGGCCGAGGATGTGAACGGAGACGTCTACTGCATGGACTGCAAACTCCTTCTCGACTCCAACGCTGAGTTCCGTCAAACTAAGCTCTTCGATCTCAAGGACAAGAAGCAAGAGGATGAGCTCGAGGTGAGATAGTAGACAAAACTAATTAGATAGGAGCGGCGAAACTAGAATTCCCAACGGAGTAGAGCACTCACCGATTGAAAGTAAAGAAAAGTGGTTAGAAGGAGGAAGTACATAGGTTGATTTGAACATCAAAGGAATAGAAAGTTTGCCATAAAGTGTTTTGGATGGTTGTCATATTTCGAACTGTTTTTTCAATGACTTCACGAGAAGTAAACATTATTTGAAAGATATGAAACAACATCAATTGCGTCACAATATCTTTTCAACTTCTCTCAATCAAATTCTCTATGATCAGATCCGTGCCGCTGCTGCCAACCTCAACTACATTCGTCTCGATGGAACTATCGGATGCATGGTCAACGGCGCCGGACTTGCCATGGCTACCATGGACATCATCAAGTTGCACGGAGGAGAGCCAGCCAACTTCCTCGACGTTGGAGGTGGTGCCACTGTTGAGCAAGTCACTGAAGCTTTCAAGATCATCACCGCTGACAAGGACAAGGTATCGGCCATTCTTGTCAACATTTTCGGAGGAATCATGCGTTGTGATGTGATTGCCCAGGGAATCATCAAAGCTGCCAGAGAGTTGGACCTCAAGATTCCAATTGTAGTCAGACTGCAAGGTTAGTACATACTAGACAAAGTAATAGGGCAGGTTTTGCAAACAATTTATTGCATTCGCTTGATAACGAGTGTTCAATAAGATGACATCAAAAACCAAAATTTGATTCTTTCAGGAACAAAGGTCGAAGACGCCAAGGCTCTCATTGCCACTTCTCAGCTCAGAATTCTTCCATGCGACAATTTGGACGAAGCCGCCAAGATGGTCGTCAAGCTTTCAAACATTGTTGATCTCGCCCGTGCTACGAACGTCGATGTCAAATTTGAGCTCTCCATTTAAGCTCCATCACCTGGACCTCTTACCTTTTTCATCCACTTTAAGCCTTCTCCGGTTCAAAGTTCTATTTTCTTTGTCTCTTATCCTAATGTAACTGAATTCTTTCCCCAGCCAACTCCCATACAAATGTCACTGGAATATCTAGATCCTCTTAGATCTATTCCTAGTCATTGCAATGCAACTTTGTTTTTCTTTGCTCTCTTCTCCCATAAGTGTATGCAAGTAGATTTAACTTTGGTAACGAGTACGTTATTCTTTTTATTTTATTGTTCTTTTTTGAACCCTCTCCGCTTTTTGGTATACTGTAGCCTGACTTCAGTTCTCTCTCTTTTTTTCAAGTAAAAACAATTGAAATTATGTTATTGTTCAGATCGTGAAACCAATCAACTGAGGAAACAAAACCGATGACTGTTCGAGTCAAGTGATATGATGAAATCATCCCTTCTTTCGCCCCACGTGGTAATAAAATTAAGATGACGAGAAAGACGAATCCGGTCGACTGGTCGCTGAGTTGAGGTATCATAAAAGTTTTAAGTGCGCAATTCGGATCAATGTCGCACCCTCGTTTGATGTTTCATCCCTTTACCGGCCTAATTAAAGAGCAGTAAAATGTTGAGAAGATGTGAGGAAATATCAAGAAAACATAATAACAAAAGGTTAAGACATAGAAGAAGTCTAGACGGAAACCCTCCTTGTAGTCTAATCGGATGGTTTTGACATAAAAGAAGTTATGCTTGAAGTGATAAAGAGACATTACTGATTAGAGAGATACAGAGTTCAATGACGTGAAATTGATATTAAAAAACTGATTTATTCTGAATCTTGTAATTCTGCACAAAACCTATATTTGTTTGAAAAGTTTAATTTGCCAATGTTATCCGGATGACATAAAATACGATTATTTCTAAAATGAACATTGAGAAAATCTATTACAGCATAATAACGAATCCAAACCGTTTTGATTCTAAGTTGATGCCACGAAGATTTAGTTCCAAATGCCTGCCTGAAAAAAGAAGACAATTTGAATGATTGAAGTATCCTTCTACGGTTATGAAGAAATTGTGCTTTGTTTCTTCCTGTTTTTATAGATCCGAACATCCTATATACCATGGGATACTTGCACAAAAAATATATTGGCGACAAACTTTACACAGAACATGCAAACCTTCAAAATTTGTATTTCTGTAACTCGCTCGAAAAACTTCCACCTACTCGTGATAAAATAATCTGTATAGTTTTTTATGCCGCACATTCCGGCAACTCACTTCGTACCAACGAGTGTCGCTTGAGCCTGTTATCATTATTATCGCAAATGTCAAAAGTGGAAAAAAATCACTGATACTGAATAATACTTTTCAGGACCTGAAAAAGACATCACTTTCTGGTTTGTTAGCGTAGAGGAAGGCAGTTCATCGATATGTTCTCTTTTTTGTTTTTTTTTATTTTAACGTGTTCCTTTTGATCTTTTCAATGAAATTGCGCAGCATGAGAGAAATCAAACGTCCAAACCAATCCACGAGGAGAAGGAAACAAATTGAAAAACTCGCTTTAATTACTGTCACTGAAAGGCATAGTTTGTCCGTCCTTGTTTCGATTCTCTCCGTCGTCCCAGTGTTACAAACAATTTCTCGTTTTATTTTATTGCTGGATCTCATCTATAGAGCCATGTGATAACAACGTAGTCGACCTCTTCTAAACACTGACTATTCAGTTTTGATGACCGTCGACAGCCGTAAAAAGGTGCAGCCCAAAGAGGACTGTGAAGACGTGACTAAACAGATCCCGCCTCTTCTTACCTCATTCTCGATTGAACAGTCGTCGACGACTGGCAGCGAAAAGATGCGTCTCCAAGTTCAAATTGGTACTGAATGTGTGGTTGTTCCATGCAAACCCGAGGATACTGTCCACACTGTAAGTTGCCATCGCTTTCTAACCTTCTCGGATCGGAGTAATACATATATTCTGTTTTCAGGTGGCTCTGAAATCTGTCGAAAAACTTCGTCGTCTTCGTCCAAAGCTTCCACTAGCCGATAACTACTTTGAAGTCCGTCGAACCATTGGAAACTCACTTCTCGATCCAGAAGACTTGGTTTCTGATGTTCTAAAGGATAGTGATTTCATTATTGTTGGTAAGAATTATATCGCAGTTCACAAGATTCATGAATGTTACATCATTGTTTCCAGCCGCCACTATCGAAGAAACCGAAGATGCCAAAGAAGCCAAGAAACAAGAGGAAATCGACAATGCAAGAGCCGAACTTGAGAAAATTGACCACCGGAGAAGAAAGTGAGTGATTGCGACTGTTCCTTTCGAATTCCAATTTATTTCAGAGTCTCCTTTGCTGACTCCTTGGCTCCCATGGTTCTGGCTCCGCCAACTAGACTCATCATTCTTGACGGAAACAGTCTTCTACCAGAAGATCTTGTTAGATGCGAGAAAGGAGAATGTGCTATCCAACTTTCAATGGAAGCAGAGGATCGTATCAGAAAAGCAAGAACTTTCCTTGAAAAGATTGCTTCGGAACATCGAGGTTCATAAGCAACATTTTATTCTAGAGACAATTTTCAATTTTCAGCTGTTTATGGTGTAACCACTGGTTTCGGAACATTTTCTAACGTGACCATCCCACCAGAGAAGCTCAAAAAACTTCAGCTCAACTTGATTCGTTCTCATGCAACTGGATATGGAGAGCCACTTGCTCCAAATAGAGCTCGAATGCTTTTAGCTCTCCGAATCAATATTCTCGCTAAAGGTCACAGTGGAATCTCAGTACCTAATATTAAAAAAATGATTGCTGCGTTTAATGGTTTGTTTTTTGAACTTTTGAAATAGTTAATTGAAGTTTTGATTTCAGCGTTCTGTGTATCTTATGTCCCACAACAAGGAACCGTCGGATGCTCTGGAGATTTGTGTCCATTGGCTCATTTGGCTCTTGGTCTTCTTGGAGAAGGAAAGATGTGGAGTCCAACTACTGGGTGGCAACCAGCTGATGTAGTTCTTAAGAAAAATAATCTGGAGCCTTTAGAGTTGGGTCCAAAAGAAGGGTTGGCACTGATCAATGGAACCCAAATGGTCACCGCTCTTGGAGCTTATAGTATGTTAGAAGTGTATTGATTTCAGTGATAAGAGTTCTTTATAGCACTGGAAAGAGCCAATAACATTGCTCGGCAAGCAGATGTGATTGCTGCTTTGTCATTGGATGTTTTGAAAGGAACCACTAGAGCTTATGACCCAGATATCCATAGAATCCGCCCTCATCGTGGTCAAAACTTGTCTGCTCTCCGTCTCCGTGCTCTCCTTCACTCCGAAGCAAACCCATCTCAAATTGCCGGTAATTTATCAAATTCCACTCGTTGTCTGAACCTCTATTATCATTTTCAGAATCTCATCGCAATTGCAGAAAGGTTCAAGATGCTTATACTCTCCGCTGTGTGCCACAAGTGCATGGAGTTGTACATGATACAATTGAGTTTGTTCGCGAAATAATCACCACTGAAATGAACTCTGCCACTGATAACCCGCTGGTTTTTGCTGACCGAGAGGAAATCATTAGCGGTGGAAACTTCCATGGGGAGTACCCAGCCAAAGCACTTGACTACTTGGCTATCGCAGTTGCTGAGTTGGCTCAAATGAGTGAACGTCGTTTGGAAAGACTTGTTAACAAGGAGCTCAGTGGTCTTCCAACATTCTTAACCCCTGACGGAGGTCTCAACTCTGGTTTCATGACTGTTCAATTGTGTGCTGCCAGTTTGGGTAAACATAAAATCCGTAAATTTGTGAAAAGCCGAAAAATAAATTTTTCAGTGTCCGAAAATAAAGTTCTTTGTCATCCATCTTCGGTCGACAGCATTCCGACCAGCTGCAACCAGGTGAAACAAATATTCAATCTGCAATATAACCAAATTAGTTCAATTTCAGGAGGATCACGTCAGCATGGGAGGATTCGCAGCACGCAAAGCGCTTACTGTAGTTGAACATGTTGAAGCTGTTCTTGCCATGGAACTATTAGCAGCTTGCCAAGGAATCGAGTTCCTCAAGCCACTCATGTCCACTGCTCCACTTCACAAAGTCTACACTCTTGTCCGTTCTGTGGCACCGTATGTTAAATCAAAATGTTATACTCACTAACTGTTGCATTTTTCAGACCACTCAACGAAGATCGCTACATGAAACCAGAGATTGACGCTGTTATTGAAATGATTCGTGAGAACCGTATCTGGGAGACTGTCTTGCCTCATCTGGAGACACTGGAGGCCATGGAAGAACTTGACCCAGATGCACTCCGTCAATTCACCAAGACTCCAACTGGAATTGTCCAGGATCGTTCTATTATCCCAATTTCTGATGACGAAGACAGCCATTCTGAATGACTTAACAATTGATGTTTTAACTTCCTTTCAATGCATTTTATTCATAACAATGTTTCATTTCATTCTCTTAAACGAATCTATCTAATCTCAATAAATATTTCACTGAACTGCTGGCAAATCATTCGAACGTGGTGGCACATGAGATGGGTTGTAGAAAGTTATGGGAATAGGGAAGAAGATCGGTTGGCCTTGTGAGTGACCGGGTGAGTATTCGAGAGTACCACCAGGTCCATATCCTTGCGGGAACATATTTGGCATAGGGTAGTATGGGTATTGAAGGCCTCCAGAGTTATACGGAACAACACTATTGTTGGGGTAAGTCACAATAGGTTGATTTGTGACAGTACTGATACTGGATCGTTCAGATGCAGCAGAAGATCCGTTGGAAGATTCGGAACGGGTTATAAGAAACACTCGGTCGCTGTTGTTATCAGTGTTGTTAGTAAAACAGCATGGGAAAATGGCGCGTCTGGAAAATAACACTACTTTTTGTAAAATTTGTACAAGGTTTTCTACCTGAGAGCTGGGAGTGTGATAAACATTGTAATCAAAACTATATCTGGGAATACAATCGGAAAAATGTAGCCTTTGTTCTGCACTGCTGTTGTTTTGTATGCATTTGGTCGAAAATCTGAAACACCCAAGAGTGTAAATTCAAATCTATTTCTCACAACTTACTCAAATACAATTCTGCAGCTATGTCCGCCATCGAAATGAGTAGGCAGGGCACATTCCAAATTAGTCTTGATTTCACATCACGAACCACTTGATACTCGGATAATTTATCCGTTTTCCGGAACAGTAAACAATACAACGTCTGAAAATATTAGAATTCCTTACTTATTACATGATGTAAGTTTACCAGTAGAATGGTGAATGGTGCGAGAAACAAAATAAGCAGGGCCGAAATCAGACCGATTGTCAAAATCTGCCAGAAAATGGCAGATTGGACTAGTGTAATAAAAAAGATAACAATATACGGCCACCTGGTTGAGCATTTTGAGACCGGTTTCTTTTTTATAGCAGTGTATACCGTCTGCCAGGAATACAAAACCAACCCATATTGGTAATTGAAAAGAAAGCTCGAATAGCAAAAGAACACCACCGAATCATGTACCCAGCTCCAAAAAGTGTAAGAAGCAGTGTAAAAGTATATTGACACAAAATATGCCGCCTCAACACATGTCTTCACGAGATAAGGTGCAAAGACAATTACAAGAAAACAAAATATTGAATTTTTTCTGGTGTATGGAATCGAGATGAAAAATATAATACAGATGAATATTTCCACAGCAAGAAGAAATGATGAGAACGGAGTTCCTAGAAACAAAATTGACGTCTACCAACAAAGATTTGAAACGATTTGAAACTGATTTTTTGTAACTCACCAGGTTGAAGGGCTTCTTGAATTATAGCCAGAACAGTATGGTTCTTGACGCCATAACAAGTATTAGTCTCTTCACAGTCCATCAACCTTTGCCGAAAACTGGAACACGAATGAGCCTCCTCAACAAGCGAAGTCAAGTAGCGCGTTCATGATTATGCCGTTGCTTGGATACAGCTGGCGCTCTAATGATTATATGTGTGTATGCGCGCGGAAAACTTGGCTGCACCTGCATATTAAAATGTTGTTTATCACTCTTCGAAGAATTGGAAACACTCCCGCCTCTTCGAACTTTTGAACAAATCAAAACTGCTGAAATGCTATGAAATCAGATCAAACACAAAAGTAAGCTCAACAAGGTTTATTCAGAATGAGGCTCCAGAAATTATCTTTTCAAAGAAAAAATGTTTTCAACAAAGAACAAGTTTAAACAGGTGGGAAGTCGAGGGTGATCTGGACAGTTTGCATGTTTTCTGGTGCAGCGTTCTTCACGAAGTAGTTGTACGGATGGTTGGCGACTCCACAAATCATGTTGGCCACGGTGTTGGCGACGAATTTCTTGAAGCGGCTGAAAAATGGATAATTTTTGCTGGTGTTTGCCATGGGGATCATGACCAAGTGAATTTTGGTATAACACGTTAGAGACTGAAAAGTTCTGGGAACAGCTGATGAAAATCTCATTAAAAATCGGACTCAGTATACTTAATGTTAGTATTTAATCTCTCTTATTTTACAGATTTCAAAGACTTATATTTGATTACCAGACTTATATTTGAGTTTAGAATTTTTATAGTATTCACATCAGTTTTAATCTCTGTTCCTCGAACTTCTGAAACGAATTGAAAACATAACGTTTTCTTTCTTAAGCAAAAATAAGTTACTTCTTACTAATTCGAAATGAATCATCTGTTTACCGTTGAAAGAAACTTACGTATAGAAGCTAACGTGCTCGACGATTCCAATCGATGGATAGATTTCAATTCTGACTTCCTCTTGGGCTTCCATTTGATGAACTGGATCCTTAGAGTGTGGAGTGACTATATAGTTTCCTGCCATCGTGCTTGGTCACGAATATCGAAATGAGATGGTACTATCTGTGCTCGAATGAAGTGGGAAGGGCTATAGTTCACAGCTGCGTCTCTTTTTTAGCTCGATTTTTTGTCGAATTGTTCAGAACATCTGTGATCCACCTGGAAATTTTTTTGGTGACAGTTGCCCAAGGCCATCGTTGGAATGAAAAAATGGAAATGTTGAGCTCAATTCGCTTTTTTTGTGGTAGAGCAGCTGCCATTCATACGAAAATAAAAGTGAGGATGAGATAACTAATAGTACTCTTTATGGAAAACGGGACTACAAACCTATTTTTGAAGACTTTGAAATAAAAATAAGACTCTGTCAAAACAGTTCCTGTGCAGTTGGAGCGAAAACAGAAACGAATGAGGAATAACAGGCAGTCATAATTTGTCTTCTGCCCCAGACAGTATTTTCAATTACAGTTTGTGTGCGGGGACAGAGGGATATGCAATATACAGTACCCCGTATTCCAACAGTTCTTGAAAACAACTCAATCCGACCAATTCACTTTGTTTTCTTATTCTTTCCCATGACGAAATATGAATATCCAGATACTTCACGGTGAAAGGGATCGTTCATATAGTTTTGGGGTTTCAGATGTACTTTTTTCCGAAATAATGTCCAAAATCTGAAGACGTTGCCTGTTTCTGACTATCCAGTTCTGCAGCTGATGCGACAATGCTTTGGATTGATCATCTTCATGTCTGAACGACCACCACTACTCACCCTTTTCCTTCTATTTGGGGTCAACCCATCCTCCTCTCCTGAACAGTGTTTCTATCTCTTTTCATTTCATTTCTCTTCTCAAATAACATCTTGGGCGTTGTCCCTTTCACTTTTATTCTGATGATCAGTTCAGTTTTTCTTGTTATTGATTTTCGTTATTCTCCTCTGTTTCAGGAATGGGAAACGCAGTGTATTCGGATCAGCTCGTCTGTCATGATACTATTGATACTTGTGAGTTTCTTTTCAATTATGTGCCAGAAAAAAGTATAGAACTTCAGGTCGCAGTCATTGTGACAAATCTGAATGCATTTTCATCGACAACTGCAACAAATTGGGGCAAAAATATATTTGTGCTCCAATGGACCCTAGAACTGTAATGTAAGTCTCTTTTCTATTTTGATATTTCAAATAATTGAATTTATTACAGGTGGATTATAATTGCGGCCTTTGCTATCACTGTTCTAGCATGCTCCAGTCTTGTTGCCTGTTACCTGATCCGCGCAATCAGAAGAGCTTATCAACTTCATAGAGATAACTATGAAGATCATGAGGTATCATATATAAGGTTCATAATACAATTACGTTTTTTTTCTAGATAAACTTCCAAATGGGAAGAGGAGCCAGAGTTCATCATATCGAGATGCCCGTTCGGACCACCAACAAAAGACCACGTGAACGATACTAAACAATATTTATTGACAGAAGAATGGGATTACAAAAAAGTGCTGTGAGAATATTGAAATAATAAACTCGTTTAAAAATATCATATTTGGAATATTTCACATTTGAGAGTTAACACCGAAGGAAATCGAGTTAAAAATATAATGAGAAAGTTGACTGTCGGTTCAGCGGAGTTGAATGAAGTTGTTAGAAAAACACATTTGTAGAACCCTTTCCACTGCTT
This sequence comes from Caenorhabditis latens, assembly GCA_002259235.3. Lineage (NCBI taxonomy): Eukaryota > Metazoa > Nematoda > Chromadorea > Rhabditida > Rhabditidae > Caenorhabditis > Caenorhabditis latens. The sequence goes on along the minus strand of CM056097.1, from coordinate 10,980,535 downwards.
CGAGCCGGTTCACTGCTTCTGACATTTTAGTTATTATTGCCTGAAAATAATGATTTTGAAGCGAGAATAAATTGTTTTTTTTTCTAGATAACTTCTACAGCTTTCATTGATGGCTGCTTATTTCTCAGAATAGACTCACCGCAAAATCTTCGTTGGTGGTGGCCACAGGAAAGTCGATGTTGATGACGCGTTGTCCCAAGTTAACTGCGCTGTCATATATTTCAATAATGTAATCGTAATCCGACAAACACTCCATCTCAATCTGTAACGATTTTTCAAATTATTCAAACGATTTAATGATACTTACCACGGTGCAGAGTCCACGGATGAGTTCGCGATAGCGAACAACAAGTCTGTCATATCTGACCAAGTCATCTCCATGAGTAATCAAGTTGAGTAATCCAGTCAAATCGTCTGACACAATAGGCATTCTGTAGGACGAATGAATGTTAGAAAAGGTAATTGAGACAGAGAAGTCAAAAACTGGAAGTAGCAAACTCAAAATGAATAATCACGTGTATCTTTTCTGACTGTTCTGAGAGAATAAGAAAAATTCATGGAGAACCCATCACCAGTGATTCCGTTTTGTATGAAAAACTACAATTTGTAAGAAGAAAGAACTCAAGAGAAAACTGAAGTTTTGTCCGCTTAACGAATGAATCATCTTACTAACAAGCAGTGGTGTTTCCGATTTTTTGTGATACTAAATTTGACTAATGTTTTGTTTTCCCAAGAAACTTTTTTTGATTTTACAATCGAATTGTTAGAAGAGAAATACTCATGAATGAATATACATACAATTTTATTACTACTGGGGTGTCGAAAAAATCTGATATGCCAAAAGAAAAACTCCTGCTTTCTGATGTGGAAAATGAAAAGAAAAGAGGTGAAAGAGAGTAAGAGAAATGAAGAAATACATCTGTCTTCAAGAATTATATTCGAGACCTACAATTATACATTGAGTGGCATAGATTCAAAATTGAGAAAAAAGGGTTGATTAACTCAAGGAATACGAAAAACATTGGGAAACAATTCAATTGAACACATGCCTACAATTCAACATATGCCTACAGCATAATCTATGAACCTATAAAGAGGGGTATAGAATTTCATTTGCTTGGTGTATCCATGTAATAATTGATACTTTTACGTGAAAAAAATTTGAGCAAAAAGCGTACATTTTATCAGATCGGGTTTGCTGATTTTATCATAAAGGACATGTCTATGAATTGAAGTCATCTGATGAGGTGAAAAGCGTGAGCAGACAACCTTAAGAGACGAAATTTCTTGGTTCAAATTCTGAAGTAAACAAATAGAGAAGTTTTTAGCTTGGATGTGTTGTTTATAACCGGAGGAAAGCTTTTATTTTTAGAGAAATTTCATTAAAATCAGAGTTTAAATTGTAATATGAATTCTGATTTGATTGCTGAAAGCAAATACATTTAAACTCCCCCAGAAAACACGAATCAAATGTCAAAATTAATGAATTATTCAAAAATTAACAGATATTACATTGAACACCGATTGCTGAATGATAATAAACACATAATAGAGAATTGTGCTTTTGGTTTATGCGTTGATCTTCAGACCAGCGATGATACGGCGAAGTCCGTTGTTGAGTTCAACGAGGCTTTTGGTGTAGCGCTGAAATAAGAGCGGCTGATTCATCACATACGTTTTACATCGATTATTTTTCCAAACACTAACAAGTTATACACTCCATGAAATTCTTTTGATTATAAATTCAAAGTGGAGGTCAAAAACAATACCGAAATTTGAACTTATTTGAGAAACAAACACAAACCTCAAGAGAACATTACTGGCTATGAAAATTGCGTCACTCGCAGATTTCAATAGGTTGTGTCCTTCTGTTAGGTTGTGTTCTGATACGACAGCTTGACATTGCTTTGTTTTGTTTTTAAGTGGAAAACAATTACAAATAATCTGAGCTGAGAGGTTCTCAGATGGCTTCTAGCCTTTTCAAACTATTTACAGATAAACCATCAAGAAAATGTAGTTTCCGTTATTCTGATTCGACGGTTTTGAAAATATTAAAAGTTTCAAAGTATGTGTGGAAAAGACTATTCTCACCTTCGTAGTTCGAGGTTTCTAAAACACTCTATGTTGGTTACGTTAACTCACCACAAAGTTGTTACCTCCGCGAATTGAGTAATAGGCTCCTCTGCGACGGATCGACTCGATCTTATCCTTTGTCTCATGCGAAATTTTGTCAGCATCCTGAAAACGCAAATATATTGTTTTTTTCTGAATGTTTTTGAATTGGATACTACCATTTCGTCAACTTGGGCAATGAGGTTGAAATGCTCATTTTTTGTTTTCGAGAAGTTTTCGGCGTTCATCTGAAACTTATGTGGTTTGGCATACAAGGCAATATTAAAACAGGCAGGGACTTAAAAGGTGAAATGGAAACAGATCTCGTCTTTCAAACTTACGATGTGAACTTTGAGACGAAGATCGATCAACTCCTCAGTAACCGGACACATACTCGAGATGGCGATACTGAAATACTTGATCATTTGGGAATGGAAGCCTCAAAATCTAAAAAAAAAACACGGATACATGTTGTTTTGCAAAACAAAAAGTCAGAAATGTTGTCTAAATTCGAAGTGAAGGGTCGCTCATACAATCGTTGCCGTAGAAATAGGGACACATAGCACGGAACTCTTAGAATATTTTTTGAAGATTGAAATGAGATTTTGAGAAAAGGAACATGAGGAATAACTGACATACTGTTCATTTGAATGTTTTTGTGACTCGAAAACTGAGGAAACAAAATTTGAATAACAGAAATCGAGGGAAAATTGAAACAAAGAGAAAGGGAAATTCTTGTTTACAATTTTTTTTCTCCGATTCATTTCAAACAAAATAGACCATTTGAAAATATTTTTTTAAAGAAATTGAGACAGTTCTGAGTAATACCAATATTATAACAGATTTTACATCGATTGTATTGAAGAGATATTACCTCGTGGGATTATTGAAGAGATATTACCTCGACCCGAATGGAAAGTAATGGGAACTGCACACCATATAATGACGATTGTGGTAAACTGTGTTGCTGGCAATTTAATGAGTTGAAGAGTACATCGGAAAGAGAGTGTTGGGAACCACCCACCGAATGGTTGCTCTTTTGGAGTCTAGATTCGAAAAGAGGGCTAACAATGTATTCCATTCTCTTGCAAATGAGACAAAAGACCAAGTTCTTTAAGAATATGTTTTTTGTGAGAAAATAAAGTTCTTAGAGTTTAAACACATTCAAAAATGATCAATCTTGCTGTTTTCTTGAACTCCCGTGACTCTGCAGAAACAATATTTCCGCGAAAAACAATTATGCATTGTCGAATACATAAAAAGTGAGAAATGTGAAAGAAACACACTTTATTGGTATTGGAAAGTGGGAATGGTGCTTAATTGAATTCGAAGTATGAATAAACTACAGTATCCAAAAAGAATAGAAAAAGGAAAATATTAGTTTTAGTTGAATAAGTAGTTCGGGATTTTTTTTCAGAACGAAAAAGAGAACACTGATTCGATTTTTATACATTTGAATAACTGGAAAAGAGGCTCCGCGACAATCCGCAACCGCGACATTCCGCAACTGCGACATTTCGCAACTCACGTAGGTTTCGCAACTGCGACACTTCGCAACTGTTCATTTTGCAACTGCGACATTCCGCAACTACGACATTCCGCAACTACGACATTTCGCAACTAGCCATTTCGCAACCATAGAACTAGCAATAGTTTAACCTAGTTTAATCAGAAAATGGGTCAGATAACTTTTTCGTCTATTTAATTGTAATCAAATATGTTCCCAGACTTTTTGGTACACTCAACATTTTCCACTGACCCAAATATACAAACGCGGTGTGGTTGCGAAACGTCGTAGTTCCGAAATGTCGTAGTTCCGAAACGTCGCAGTTGCGAAATGACTAGTTGCGAAATGTCGCAGTTGCGAAGTGTCCCGGTTGCGAAACCTACGTGAGTTGCAAAATGTCGCAGTTGGGGAATGTCGCGGTTGCGAATTGTCGCGGAGCCGGAAAAGAAATAGTCCAGAAGTTAACAGTTAAGGTTAGCAGATCTTGACAAACATTCAATGAGAGAAAACATATCACTGGCTTGGAAAATAATAAGATTGACTCAAATTATGGCATGATTAAAGAAGGAAATTAGCAAGTAAGGAACATAATTACAATCCAAAGCATGAAAGAAGACCGCTTCTTTTCTTTGGTTTCTCCTCGTACTCGTTCGGTTTGTTGTGATTCTCGTTGAGAAGAAGATCATTTTCCTCCGGTGGATCTTCGTCTTCATCAACATCAGCTAGTTCACTTTCAACATCCAACTCTGAGACGGCCAAGTAGAGTTTTTCCGAAAATTCTATTCTTTTAGCTACTTCGTTTTCCACCTCCACTGGTTTCTCATCGATCTTCAGCTCTGAAACACCCGAACCATCTTCCTCCAGTGATTCCACCTTTGTAGCTGGTGCAAGTTCAACCGCAACTTGTTCTTTCTTGACCTCCAACTCTACCGGTTCCAAAACGTCAATGTCTTCACTCTTTGGGAGATTTAGCTTTTTTGCTGCAGCAATCACCTCTTCCTCCTCAATTTCTTTACATCTCTTGATTGCATATTCCAGAAAAGCTTTGATTGGGAGAATCACGTTGAGAACATCAGTCATACGGGTGTTGATGATCTGAATATTATCGAGTTTCAAAGGTACCCTAATCATACCGTCCAACTATTTTAGCTCTCGCAATTAGTATCTCAAAAACATTTCTCAAACGCCACGTCATAGAAAAAACTCAAAATCGACTCACTCTCATTGCCTCATAGCTAGTTGCACGCATATAGTCTCCACAAATAGTCTTCATACGACGCTCACAGACAGTTAAGATACCATCAATATGTTGCCAGTTGCTGATAATGTTGTTCTCGAGCTATAAATCCAATCGTGTATTCAAGAAATTTGAGAAAAACAATTAAATATGGGGGTAGTATGATCAGTAATTGTACTAAAGATTTATACATAGTATGATTACTTTTGGAGCTAAAAACCTGACTAAAAATTACGTACTTTTATTCACAGACCATAAAAAATTGAAAACACCGTATTTTGGTGGTTAGGAACTCACAGATTTTTTGATGATTACATTTGATTTGTCGAAAGTAGACCATTGCTCATGGAATACTTGGTCCAAGTTCTAGAAAACGGTTTTCCTCTCTCTCATTGATGATTCATCTCCACTTACTTTGATTCTGTGCTCCAAATCAGCGGGCATTGCAACAGCAGACCTTACAAGACAACTCAATGACACTGAACGTTGTTTTCCGATGATCAAGCTCATGTGCGGCGTTAGAAAATAGTAGGTCAACCCTGTGAATAGGAAATCGATGAGAACAATTCACTTTTCAGTTTATCACAGTCACGACAAAAAAATGAGAAGAAGAGAGGGGAGAGGGCGCTCACTGTCGAAATACGAACACACATAAAATATTTCAGAGAATCGGAAGGAGAAGCGAAGAAGCGAGAGACTCGTCTCTTCATTCTTTCAAATATAGACAATATGAAAAAAGGAATCGGTATTGCATTTTTTCCAAAATTTTTTGGATGTGAGAGGGAAATGGAAATTTGACAGATTTATACAAGCAAAAAACACGGAACGTGGAAATCAGAACCAATCAATCTTCGTCGAGATAGAGGTGACGAACAATGTAAGAGGTGAGCACGAGCATATCCTCGTTGACGTCTTCAAGGCGGCGAGTAAATTTCTGCAATTGCCAATCACATTACCATATAAAAATAGGTTTCGAAAAATAAGCAGGTCCCTCTTAAAAAAAACCAATAAAATCTCACATTGTAGTTTTCGTTTGCGTGTAAGATGATGAAAGCACCTGACCGCTTCAAGCTTTTGATTTGCAGAGGAAATTCAATGTGGTTCTGTACTTTGGTATCACACAGCTGGAATATCAGGGATTTTAATGCAGGAACTGAATAATGATGGTTAATTACCAGAAGATCAAGACCGTCTACAAGTTGGAAATGGTAGTTGCGAATTTCAGAGAACTCTTCGATATCGAACTGTAAAATGGAATATATTTAACAACTATTCAACTGTAAACAGTTTCGGTCAATCCGGTAACTTTGAAAACTCGGAAAGTCCTACTTCTCAGTTTACTGGAGGCTTTGTTTAAAAATTAATATTACCATATACTCCTCCATCGAGATCACATATTCCTGGTGGTTCATCATTTTACAGAAGTTCCTGTAATTTAACCAATGTTTGGGAAACTGGTGAGGTACAATTTTTATATTGAAGAAATAGAAGGAAACAGTGAAAAAAAGTAATTGTGCCCAGGTACACATGACATGATAGAAGAAAAATTTCGGGCGAAATGAACAAGTAATTGCGAAGTAAAATCGAAATATATGGGGTTCAGTGATTTTACATCCGAACCTTATCAATGAGAAACTGTATCAAAGAGGAACAGTATCAAAGAGAAACCCGAGTAAATTCTAAACTAAAGAAAATGTGAAAATGTAAACTTATTCAATTTTTCGTGAGAAAAAAGTCGTATTTTACCTTGAAAAATGTTGAAAAAGAACCGAAAATGTGTTCGTTAGAGTTTCGAACAATCAATTATGTCTTCAATATAACAGGAAACATCGCGCATGAGTGTACAAATAACATGCTGATTATCAATATTAACGACCCTAACACGCAGGTAAAGAACCCCTCGAGTAGTCTCCCACCACTGATAAAAATATACAAACGGTTATCGTCCTATCCGGTCGTAGCCTCAAAGCTCAAAGGTTCAGCCACATGTGTTTCTGTCTTCACTCCGGGCGGTACGACCTACCAGCTGCAACAATGTTTTAGGAATTGGTTATGAAACTGTTTTTTTTTTGAAAAGAACACGTGATCTGAAGAGCTAAGCAGAGGATGGTACCAGTTTTTTGTAGGTTCGGTTTATTGCAAGGAGAAAAACAAAAATAAATTAATAATGTAAAAAAGTTGGCTGAGATTTGAATGTTCTTAGTTTTGAGATTACACTGTACGATGAAAAAAATGAAAAGAGGAACAAAGAACAAAAACGGTATGAGAATTATGTAGCCGGGAATGGGAATCTGTTAGCTTTTTAGCGTGCCGACTGGATACGTGGTGAGAAAGAATCCATGCGGCGGTCGTGTTCCTTGCGCTGACGAGCCATCTCCAAACGATGGTCCCTCTCGATGCGGTGCTCATGCCACGACTGGATGACCCATGAGCTCATTGATATCTTGCTCTTTCTCATCTTCTCCTTGAGACGACTCATCTCGATGTTCAATCGACGGAGACCTTCGATGCGATCCTGCAATTAAGATTCTTATTTGAAACAGCCTAGCTTTTAAGTATCCCTTTACCTGTATTCCAATTCTGTCGAGAGAAATGCTGCCCGTGTAGAGGTTGAAGGTGTCTTGGGCGTCCAAGATATTCGCACGAAGATTGTACTTCTTGTATGATGGCTGACGGCTCAACTGAAACAAGTTGTGTTCATAAATCCGGTAACCGAAACATTTTTATAAACTTACCAGTCCGCGCAACGCCATCAACTCCTTTTCAGCTTTCTTCTTTTCTTCTTGAAATTCTTTCTTCTGAACGACTGCTGGATCCAATCCTTGCTGACGGTTAAATAGACGAGTGAGAACACCTCTCATTTTCTTTGTTTCACCTGATACTAAAATAGCGGAATGTATACTTTAGATCTGCGAAGATGGAGCGACGTCAGTATATACTGCGTGATAAGGGGGAGGAATAAAAGAGAGAGAAAACAATATTGGCCCATTTCACGGTGATTTTTTGTTTTATGTGCTTAATTCCGAGTCACAAGATTGACATTCTTATACATATTACTGACAATAAAATGAAATATTGGTTTCAAATGGGTATTACGAGTACGAATGTTTTTTTTTCGAGAAAGGAAGTGGATTTTGCGGGTTGCAATTGGAAGAGAACTACGGGTTTAGATTGAAAATCAGGAATGTGTTTCAAAAATAAGATTTAGTTACTCCAAAAATTTGAGAGGAAGGTTCGCTTATTAGTTAGAGTTTTGACGCGTTTCGTGTAGGTTAGTATGGTTTGTTAGTGAACAGTAAAAGTTTGAAGGAACATGACCGAAGAATACTAATAAAATAATTGTAGTCATCAGTAACACGTTTACTTTAAAAAAATAGAGAAATGAGATAAAGACTATAACAAAAAATTGAGAGAAAATGGGAGTATTGGATGCAATAGATTATGATTCTTAGATTACTAGGAAAAAATATAAAAAGAGCAGGAGCGACACACTTTACTCAATCAGAAACATTTCGGTCTGGATGCGTTCGAGAACTTGTTGAAGACCACGACGAACATCCTGTAAAAAATTTAGAGATTAAAAAAATGCGCTAATGGAAAAACTTTCACTGTTAGAGCTGTCTGTGAGAACAAGATCAAAAGATAGAGTAGCAAGCGAAGACATTGCGTAGAAGGTGAGGAAGAGAATCGAGAAGCATTCGAGTTAGAGTTTCAAGGTTACTACGAACGCCATTCCTCACTCTCTTTTTATGTCTCTGCCCTATCAGTTATTTTCTAATTTTTTTCTCTTTCCCACATGCTAATTGATTTCTGCCAAAAATAGTGGAATCTATTTAAATTTTTAGACACTTCTCGCTTGATGCTATTTGACCTTCGAAATTCTTCTTTTTATGATCATATTTTTCCTCCTGTTGCAACTTCTTGAAACTGACCTTCATATCCGCGATTTCGTAGGTGCGAGTGAACCCGATGTAGATGAATTGGAAGGCTTCGGAGTGATATTTCATTGAGAGTTTGTTGAACACCGGATTGTTGCTCTCCATGAGAAATCGGATGGTGGTCTGGTACTCCGAGTGAACCTTGAGAAACTTAGACTTCTCTTCCTAGAAAATGAGGTTGTGAAATGAATTGTCTTACTGTAGATGATCTTACCTCAAAGAGTTTAGTCTCTGGCCAAGCAGAAGCTCTCGATCTTCTTGAATTTCCAGTTTTGATTCCGAGAAGAGCCAAAAGACGGCGAAGGAACATGACTGCTGGAATAGGAAATCTTTTAGAAAGTATCGATAGAAAAGAAACATAAGAAATATGCAAGGAATCAGCCTCATAAAACTTTCTGGGCTCCCCTTTATATATGGGCGATTCCTGTGCCTCTCTTCTCAATCGTCATTCTTAACATAAAAAAACGATTGTATGCAAATGAAGGTAAAAGAAGGAGAAATTGCGAAAAAAATGACTGATTTTTAATTTCGAAAAGAACTGAGTGAGTGTGGAGGGCGGGTTCTCATGTGAATGGCTCTGTTTTTTCGAATGAATGTCTTTTTTGCAACTCACCGTTTGTGCGCACTCCGCTCTCTCCCAGCATCATTATTCCGTAATGGGATTTTAAAGTTCACGGGAACAGGTAGGGGATCGACCAACACCCGTCAATAGTACCATTACTGGTTATGATCATTTTGAAGGGAGCATCTAGTAGACAAAGAGAATTGTTGACGAAGAATAACAGTTCGAAGATAGGGACATTGATAGATTGAGATTTCTTCAGTGTGAAGAAGGGAATCTGAAAATATCTGAACGTTTTTAAAGAAATTCATAAAATTGAAACAACGATGATTTTTTGGATTCTTCTGAAGAATCTTAGGTAAGCGACAATATTCTAAGAAATGAACAATACCAAAAAATTTATTTTCAGTATATTTGTATGAAACAAAACAAACGCAAGAAAAAGAAAAGGTATCCTAAACAAAAACACAGTTTTAGAGTAGTATAAGATTTTTCATTGTTAGCTAAAAAAAGGAAACTGTCCAAAATGAGCACACCTGAAATCTTCTGTAGTTTTTTGAATCAAAAATGAGATTTAAAAAACTATCCAATTGTTACAATACAGATCATCTTGGATACACTGTAAAACCACGAGTTCGATTATATTTATTGTCTTGTACCATTTCTTTACTTTATCCTGTTTTAGTCTTCAGATCAGTTGGTTTAAGACAATGATTCAATTTAGGAATCTAGCCAAACTGAAATCCGTTATCTCAACCGTTTCTTCGAATTTTCTATCAGGCCAGCGCTCTCATAGACTCCCATCGCAACAATCTACAGAGCCTATCAATTTTATTAGTTAAAATCCTTTTGTACCGGTCTCCGATAGGTACCGGTGGCTCGTTCAGCTAATGGACATGAAAATAGTTCGACAAAGAGAGAGGGGAAAATGAGAAACTGAAGTACAATAACAAACTCATTTCAAAAAATTATACAAGGGATTGGAGTAGCAGGTGCAGCTGTGTATCGACCAGAGAATATAAGGAACTGTCAAATGAAAATATACCTGTAGAAAACATACAGGAACTGCCAATAATAATAACTGCTTGTTAGGAAAAAACATAGCTGTTGGCTGAACAGATTTTAAATCAAGATTGTCTTGTGTCACCCTTGTCTTCAACTTCACACAACATTTGGAAAATCAGCCAAAAACTGATAAAGTTCTCGAACATTTTTGGAACCGTTAAAGACTGAGTTCTACGGGTATTTGATTTAAAGTTTGTAGTTGGCAGACCAGAATTTAATTTCCTTCTTATTATTTTCAACTAGTTTCTCAGTTGTTACACTTTCAAATTCAACATTTTTGAGCCTTTCCACCCTCCTTCAGTCGTAACTTTCTCCACGCCTCTTGGGCAGTACAGGTTAATTATTGAAATAATGGATCAAAAATCCGATCGGACAGACAATCGGATCCATGAACTTTATTGACAAAAAATGTAACCAAAAAAAATGTATATTTTCAACAAAACACACTAGTAAATCGTCAGCTTCTATTGTAGATAATACGATAACTTCTGAAAATAGAAGTGGCACGTCGCTTGAAATTTGACGTCTTGGACACCATAAAATGCCAGGAACCTGAAATAATTGAAGTAGTTTTTCTTTGTAGAGAAAAACGAGAGAGGAATCCCGACAAAAACATGAACAAAAACTTTTGCGGGTAAACTGAAGAGGTTGATAAGTTTCTCAGAACCATTAATGGTGTCAGCTTTTGGTATGATTACAGGCTTGAGTTGTCAAACTTTCTGGTTTTTATAACTTTTGATAGTTTGGAATTCCTATTCACAACTCGCATTATCTAAAATGTCAATTTTATTTTTCATTCAGATACAAGTTTATTTTGTTTTCCGATACATCCTTATTTTTTTCCTACCAAATCAAGTTTCTACAAGACGTGTTGTCAATGTTTGAGTAGGATCTGTTTCAGAATTAACTTCTTTTTTATTATGACTTTTGCTGGTGCATTTAGCAAACTCGACTATAGGTCGAGAAATTTCCATTCGCTTCCTCCTCGGCTCTAGTACAACACACAACTTTCGTTTTCTTATCACAACTTGATCTATTGTTCTTCGCTCAAAATGACGTTTTTAATACAATAGCGATAAGAAATGAGTGCGGATTCGAGAGGCGGGACGATGTTTGTCTTTTTCCCGTTGAGACGCCATCAGAATTGCCAAGTATTGCGCAATACTATCCAATACTTGAGCAATACATAAAAGTAAGTTCTTGGGGCTCTCCTCAATCAATCTCCACTGTCGACCTCGTTCCGTCGTCTTATCGGAGAACACAAAACATGGACACGTAAGTGCAGATGGCAATCTTATTGTTTGCCATTCGGTGCATTATTCTGCGCGCGTAGAATAAGAAAAAGAAGAAGAGAGAGAGGGAGAGTCTCTCTCACACTGTCTGCGTATCTTATTAGTAATGTTCCCTCTGTTGTCTTTTCTTTTTCGATTTGATTCGAAGTATGTAAAGATAATAAGTGCAATCGTTTAATGAGTCCCCCATCAAAATGGAAGAAAATTCAAGCGATTCCAGGACTCCGTTGCTGCAATTGTCGGATGAAAAGAAGTCATCAAAGCTAATCAGTTTTATTCGTGTAATAGTGAGTTTATTGAACATTGAAAAGAAAAAGCTAAAAAAAAAGCAACGTTCCAGTATAAATGTACAACATGTTTCGAAAAATTGTTATTCTTTCTTGGAATAATATTCTCTCTACTTACTGGTCTCTGCCAACCATTTATGAGTTACACGTTTGGAGAGGTCTCACAAGTACTGGTAACAATCACAAATGCTATTAATAATAAGACAATGGGTTAGTTAAACAGAAAAAAGATGGCTCAAATGCTCAATGAAATACCTTTCAGATCCCGCTGATCTTGAAAAAGCGTACGAAGTTTTTGAACATGACATGAATTCAGTAATTCTTCATTTCTTTCTCTGTGGTTGTGCGTATTTCACATTTGGATCTCTTCAAGTACAGTCATACCAAAACGTATCAATTCATGAAGCTATTTCAGTTCTCTATAATGAAATTTGTCGGAGACAACACCACATATCGTGTTCGAAAACAATATATATCTCGTCTGCTGAGGAAAGATGCTCAGTACTTCGATAGTATGTCTACTGGACACTTGTCAACTGTTCTAAACGAGTGAGTTGCTATAAATCTTTTCTGCTAGCCACTCAAATTCATTTTACAGCAATTTGGAAAGGTTTCGAGAGGTTTTCAATGAGAAAATTGCAATGATAATTGCCTTCGTGACTGATTTCGCTGTTGGAACTGCACTTGCATTCTATACGGATTGGCGACTTGCATCTTATGGTATAGTCTTTTCGCTTGGAATTGCATTCTCTGGTTTGATTAATTCTGCAAGCATGATGAAGACGACTGATAAGCAAAATACTCATTACGCTAATGCTGGTTCGATAGCTTTTCAAACATTGGGAGCTTACAAAACAGTTTGTTCACTGAATGGACAACGTCAAGAGCTTGAACGGTAAGCATCAACCAGCCGAAGGCTTTTCAAAAAAACTTCTCGTTTTTTAGCTACACCAAAGAGCTCGAAGCAGGAGAGAAGTATGGATTCCAACGTGCGTTGGCGTATTCAATCTCGAGAGGTGTCACCTATTTCTTCTGCAACGCTTTGAATACAGTCGTCCTGTATTTCGGTGCTAACATGATTTACGATGGTACCCTCCAAACTGCCACAGTTGTTAGAGTGAGTTCTCGGATATTTCATTTTCCGGAAGCCAATGATGAAAACTGTTCCAGCTTTTCCACTTCCTTCTTTTTGGCGCATTCTGCCTCAGTGAAGCACTTCCCCACATCTCTCGTTTGGCTGCTGCTATATCTTCAACTGCACCCATAGCTGAAATGTTGACCAAGGTGAGTTCATAATAACACAACTCCAACAGAATGGTTTACTTTTTCAGAACGACAACGAAATTGAAAAAGATGAGGAAAATGAAGAAGATGCTAGTGAAGTTCAAGGAAACATTTCTTTCCAAGATGTCCGATTCTCTTATCCAACTCGCCCGGATGCTCAAGTCTTGAAAGGAATCACTTTTGATGTTAGGAATGGAGAATGCATTGCACTTGTTGGTGCCAGTGGAAGTGGAAAAAGTACTGTAGTTCAACTACTTCTTCACTATTACAACATCGATTCTGGAAACATTTTGATTGATGGAGTTGAGTTGAACAGTATAAATCTGAAGAAACTTCGTCGAGTCATTGGTGTAGTTTCTCAAGAACCTGTGCTTTTCAATACAACAATCGAAGAGAACATTCGATTCGGCAATCCAGATGCCAGTTTGCCAGAAATTTACGGAGCACTAAGAAAAGCAAACGCATATGATTTTGTATGTGCTTTCCCAAAAGGTATCAAAACAATAGTTGGAGAAAGAGGAACCCAGTTGTCCGGTGGTCAGAAGCAAAGAATTGCAATCGCCAGAACGTTGGTACGGAATCCCAAGATTTTGCTTCTTGACGAAGCAACCAGTGCATTGGACAACGAAAGCGAGCATGTCGTTCAGAAAGCTCTGGAGAACGTAATATTTTGATATTACTTATTGTTTTAAAACTCCATTTTTAGGCATCTCAAGGCAGGACGACAATCGTTGTTGCTCATCGTCTCTCAACTATTCGAAACGCCAGTAAAATTATTGTAATGCAAAAAGGAGAAGTATGTCAATAATGACGTATGATATAGGTTATTTCGGTCAATTTCAGATCGTGGAAGTAGGAAACCATGACGAACTCATTGCCAAACAAAGCGTCTACAACGATCTTGTACAAGCTCAACTTTTGGATTCAAGTGACGATCACAGTAAGTTGTTTTATTTGAAAAAAAGGTTATATTTCACTTTACTCCAGATGACCTTCCACCACTTGCTGCGCGACAGTTGTCCCATGAATTATCTCCATTGCACAGTTATTCCTTCCAAAGAAGTACCAGCACAGATGCAGGAGTACACGATGATGATATGGAACGCTTGTTGGATGAACTCACTCAAGAAGGTGCTAAGAAGTCGAACCTACGAGAGATTGTGAAAATGTGTCGACCAGATTATTGCATTTTGTTCGTTGCGGTGTTTGGAAGTGCCATCCAAGGAATAAGTTATCCTATTCTTGCTCAGTTGATCGTTCGTACTTATCAAGTAAGAGTTCAACTCGTAGAATTGTACTGATAAAATTATTTTCTAGGGTTACGCCATGCAAGGAGAAGATATCCTCACATATGGTCACTTTTGGGCTCTCTCCTTCATGTTTCTCGCAGTTTTCCGACCTCTGACGTTGTACTTCCAGTACTATTACTTCGGAAAAGTGGCTGAGAAGCTGTCAACCCGTCTTCGAGTCAAGTCATTCAAACATATGCTCTCTCTACCATGTGCATTCTACGACGATCCAAAACATTCTCCCACAAAATTGTCTAATAGGTTGAATACCGATTCTTCAAATGTGAAAGCAGCAGTGGATGATCGTTTGGGATGCGTTATAATGACATTGGTTGCTATTTCTATTGCTGTAGTTACTGCTTCTCTTTACTGTTGGAAAATGACATTGGAGGTTAGTTATCTGAAAACTCTAACATGAGCGTATTTATATCTGTTCAGGTGCTGATGTTTTTCCCATTGCTCTATCTTGCTGAGTATTGTTACGAAGCTGCCACTGAAAACGCAATTCAAGAAGACACAATCGCTTTTGAGAATAGTAACAGAGTGAGCGAGTAGTTTTGAAACATTGAATCCTAATGTGTTTTTGCAGACAGCGATAGAGGCACTGGAGAATGTAAGGACAGTCCGGGCTCTCAACTTGGAAGACAAAATAATGACTTTGATAACCAATCATTTGCAAAAGATCCACAACTCATTTTTCAAGAGAGCTATCATTCAGGTAATAATGTTTCGCATCATATCAGATCATTCCATGTTGAGTAGTTTTAGGGTGCTGCTAATGGTCTATCGATGAGCTGTTTCTTGTTTGTCTATTCAATTTCCTTCAAGTTTGGAACATATTTGGCTCTGAAGAAAGAAGTTCAACCTATGGATACATATTTGGTTTTGATGACCCTGTCGATGACTGCGAACATGGCAGGATCAGCCGCTGCATACTTGCCCGACTACAAAAAAGCAGTCCATGCTGCTGGATTGATATTCAACTTGTTTACTTACCCTGCGACAATGCCATATGACTCTACAGATGGAAAGAAGAACATCGATAAAGGAGAGATTGCTGGAGAAAACCTTCAATTCCATTATGACCAGCGACCAGACCGAATGATTCTGAATGGAGTAAACTTGAAAGTAGAATCTGGAAAAACATTGGCTCTTGTTGGACCCAGTGGTTGCGGTAAATCAACTATAATCTCCCTCCTTGAAAGATTTTATCATGCGGTCGATGGTGAAATTGTAAGTTGTTTTCATTGATGATACTTTTGAAATAAAAACGTATTGCAGAAAATTGATGGTGAGAATGTGGAAGACATCAACCTGCACCATCTCCGCGCCAATCTAGCTTTGGTGTCGCAAGAACCCACTCTCTTCAATTCTTCGATCAGAGAGAACTTGTTGTATGGTTTGACAAGATCAGTACCACAATTGGAAATAGAAAAAGCTCTTCAAACTGCCAACGCCTTCCATTTCGTGTATCAGTTCCCACAGGTTGGCATTCTTATGATAGTGAACGGAAAAGTACAGCAGTTTTTCAGGGTTTGGAAACAATAGTCGGTGAACGAGGAGCACAACTATCCGGTGGTCAAAAGCAAAGAATAGCAATTGCTCGAGCTATCCTACGCAATCCAAAAGTATTGCTGTTGGATGAAGCGACAAGTGCACTGGACAGTGATAGCGAGAAAGTGGTTCAGAGTGCGTTGGACACTGCCAGTGAACGACTGTCAACTGTTATTGTGGCTCATCGCTTGTCTACTGTAGTCAATGCTGACTCGATAGCAGTTCTGAAAAACGGAAAAGTTGCTGAGCAGGGAACACATGACGAGTTGCTGAAATTAAGAAATATATATTGGCGACTAGTTCAAAAACAAGGAATACAAGCACAACAGCCAACTGACTAGTACTCGCCAAAAGTTTTGTTAATTGTTATTATTTTTGTATTTATATCTGTTTTGTTTATAGTTATTCTCAAAACATGTCATATGTTCGTATCATTTCTCTTGTGATTTTGTTTGTTGATTTTTAATTGAACAATGGTTTCCTATCTGCGTATTTATCTTTTTACAATTTCGATATTTTCCTTTTTTCATATATTCGTTTTTCTGAAACTTTTCCTCATTATACCGATAAAAGTAAATCAAGAAATGATTTCTTTTCTTTACTTTAGTTTGATCTCTATCGCTGTTTTCTCTATCTCGTTTTTGAATAGATCTTTGGTGTGTGTTTTTGGCTAACACAAAACACTGTGTCAGATGAAGAGAGCATGTTCTTTTGCGCTATCTCATTTTTCATTTCTTTTTCGAAACGTTTCGTAATGAGAAAGTATATCAAAGAAGAGTAGATAGGCAATTGTTATTGAGATCATGGAAAACCACGAGAACGAGTTATTGCTACCACCTGAAAATCAGAAAAAATATTCAAATTTTACAAGTTTTGCGTTAGTAGTTGTAAGTTTATCTCAAGTTGTAAACTTAATACGAAGACTGATTTCAGTGGAAATGCACATCAAAATTGGAGAAATTATTGTTCTTACTGGGAATCGCTTCTGCAGTTCTAACAGGATTATGTCAGCCGTTTATGAGTTACACATTTGGAGAAGTCTCACAGGTTTTTGTGAAAATCACTTCTGCGGTAAATAACAAAACAATCGGTTGGTTTCGTAGAATGAACTGTTCCAGCAAAGTTTTTTCTAGACCCATCGGATCTTGATAGAGCTTATGAAATATTTCACTCGGAGATGAATACAGTAGTTTTACATTTTGCACTTGTTGGATGCGCTTTTGCAATATTTGGTTTTCTGCAGGTATGTTCAGTTTTACATCCGATTTATTAATAAGATTTTGCAGTTTTCACTGTTCAAATATGTTGGTGACAACACAACATACCGAGTTAGAAAGGAATATATAACTAGACTGCTGAGAAAAGATGCCGAATATTTTGATACTGTCTCCACTGGAAGCTTATCAACTATTCTAAATGAGTGAGTTGGTGAATTTGTGAAGAAAAAACAATTTTGTTTTTAGTAATTTGGAGCGTTTTCGAGAAGCTTTTAACGAAAAGATAGCGTTCATAATTTGTTTCACGACGGATTTTATTATTGGTACCAGCCTAGCATTCTATACGGATTGGAGACTGGCTTCATACGGAAGTGTATTTGCTGTCGGAATTGCATTTTCTGGTTTCATCAATTCAGCAAGTATGATGGGATCGACTGGAAAACAGAATACACATTACGCAAATGCCGGAGCCATTGCATTCCAAGCACTGAGCTCATTCAAAACAGTTATATCACTGAATGGTCAGAAACAAGAGCTGGAAAGGTGGGTGGAATAGGGTCACTACAAAGGATTGGTCAGAAGTTTCAGATATTCTGCTGAACTAAAAGCGGGAGAAAAGTATGGTTCCAGAAGAGCGTTCTTTCTAGCTACCTCCCGAAGTGTCACTCATTTTTTCTGTAATGCACTTAATGGAATTATTCTATACGTTGGTGCGGATTTGATTTACAACAAAACCATGGATCAAGCTGTTATTGTGACGGTTAGTTTTCCAGAACTTCTATACCCAGGGTAATCTATTTTTCAGCTGTTCCATTACATGTTGTTCAGTGCATTCAGTTTGGGGGAGGCCTTTCCGCATCTATCCTACTTGTCAAATGCAATATCTTCTGCATCTCCGATTTTCCAAATATTAACATCAAAATATGACGTTATCGAGAATCGTCAGACAGATCATTCAGTTGATCAAAGAACAATAAAAGAAGGGAACATTAAATTTGAAGGCGTGAGGTTCTCTTATCCTTCCCGTCCGGATAGTCAAGTTCTTAAAGGAATCACTTTTGATGTCAAAAAAGGAAATTGCATTGCACTTGTTGGAGGCAGTGGAAGTGGAAAAAGTACTATAGTCCAACTTCTCCTTCACTACTACAACATTGATTCTGGGAAAATATTGATTGACGGTATCGAATTGAACAACATAAATTTGAAAGAACTTCGTCGTGCAATAGGAGTGGTTTCTCAAGAACCTGTGCTTTTCAATACTACAATCGAAGAGAACATTCGATTTGGAAACGCTGAAGTGTCAACGTTAGATATTTACGAAGCATTAAAAACTGCGAATGCTTATGACTTTGTATGCTCATTTCCTCGAGGAATCAAAACTGTAGTTGGAGAGAGAGGAACACAGCTCTCTGGAGGACAGAAGCAACGAATAGCTATTGCAAGAGTATTGGTAAAAAACCCAAAAATATTACTTCTTGATGAAGCAACAAGTGCATTGGACAATGAGAGTGAACGTGCTGTACAAGTTGCTCTGAGAAAAGTAAGTTGATGGAAGGCCTGATATTCCAGCAAACAGATAATTCAGGCATCAGAAGGACGAACGACCATTGTGATAGCTCATAGACTCTCCACAATCAGAAGTTGTGACAAGATTATGGTTATGTCTGAAGGAAAGGTATTTTTTATTTTGATGCTGACTACATATCAGAAAGTTGGAATTTCAGATTGCGGAACTAGGAAATCATGATGAACTAATTGCGAGAGGTGGAATTTACAAAGATCTGATTCAAGCCCAATTCCTGGATTCCGGAGAAAACCAAAGAGATGTCAACAATGAAAAATCGTTAGATTTAATTGCAGCCACTAGTATTGACAATCGCATTTCTGATGAAGAATTGGAGAATATTCTCAAAGATACACCCGAAGAACAATTGATTACTTCCAGTATCTGGGAAATTCTACGAGAATGCCGGCCGAACTGTATTCTGTTATTTTTTGCCATATTTGGGAGTGCGATTCAAGGATTCAGTTTCCCTATCTTGGCGCAACTGATTGTAAGGACATATAAGGTGAGTGACATCCTGGTCTAATAAGACAGTTGTGTATTCGATGTTCTTCATTCAGGCCTATGCAATGGAGGGAGAAGAAATTCTCATAAACGGTCATTTCTGGGCATCCATGTTTTTAGTACTTGGCCTTTTCCGCCCGATTACATTGTATTGTCAATACTTCTTCTTTGGTAAACTTGGCGAGAAGCTGTCAACTCGTCTTAGAATCAAATCTTTTCAACATTTGCTATCTCTACCATGTGCTTTCTATGATGAATCAAAAAATTCACCAACAAGACTTGCAAATCGGTTGAATACAGATGCTTCGAATGTGAAAGCAGCAGTTGATGCAAGACTGGGAAGTGTTCTTATGACATTGGTATCGTTCACGGTGGCCATCACAATTGCATGCTACTATTCATGGAAATTAACTATGCAGGTACGAAAAATTGAGAAACACTGTTGATAAATGATAAATATTTCTAGGTACTTTTGTTTTTTCCCGTGTTATATCTTGCCAAGTATTGTTATGAAAAAACAACAGTTCAGTCAGTCAAGCAAGACTCTCTGGCATTTGAGAATAGTAACAAGGTATTTAATCGTTTTGGAAGTTATTACGTATTTGTTATTATACAGATTGCTGTGGAAGTTTTGGATAATATAAAAACAGTTCGATCCTTGAATATGGAAGATAAAGTTCTCGAGATGATGACAGTACAACTGCAAGAATTGAAGAACAAGTATCACAAAAGAGCTTTTGTTTTGGTAGGTTTTGGATTTGTTTTTTCTTCAAACGTATTAACTTTCAGGGACTTGCAAGCGGATTTTCGGCTGGATGCTCCCAAATTGTGTACGCATTATCTTTCAAGTTCGGAACATATCTTATTCTTCAAAAAGAGGTTCTACCAATGGATATGTATCTTGCATTAGTTACACTATCCTACACATCAAATATGGCCGGATCTGCCATTTCCTATCTACCAGACTACAAAAAAGCGATTCATGCTGCTGGGCTGATTTTCAATTTGTTCACGTATCCAGCCACTATGCCTTATAAGTCCAAAGATGGCCAACTGAATATTGATAAAGGAGAAGTGAAGATGAAAGACGTCATGTTTCACTATCACCAACGCCCGGATCATATTGTTTTAAAGAGTGTAAATCTCTTATTGGAACCAGGAAAAACACTGGCAATAGTGGGACCAAGTGGATCTGGGAAGTCAACAATAGTCTCTCTAATAGAACTGTTCTATCGAGTAGACAACGGAAGCATTGTTAGTATACTCCTCTCTCTTTCTCTGAAATTAGTGACAATATAAAGATCTTTCAGGATGTAGACGGCGAGAATGTAGAAAACATTAACATGCATCACTTACGTTCCAGTTTGGCCTTGGTCTCTCAGGAACCATCATTGTTTAATTCTTCAATACGAGACAATCTGGTATATGGTTTAACACGGCAAGTGCACCAGCTCGAAATGGAGAAAGCGTTGATTACAGCCAACGCCTTCCGTTTTGTATTTCAGTTTCCGAATGTGGGTTGTGGTGAACACTATACTCTATTTAGAACACTTTTTCTAGGGTTTGGATACAATAGTTGGAGAGCGAGGAGCTCAACTATCTGGTGGTCAGAAACAGAGAATAGCAATTGCTCGAGCTATCCTCCGGAATCCAAAAATATTGCTGTTGGATGAAGCGACAAGTGCACTGGACAGTGAAAACGAAAAAGTGGTACAAAATGCGTTGGATACTGCCAGTGAAAGATTGTCCACTATCATTGTTGCTCATCGTTTATCGACTGTAGCAAATGCGGATTCAATAGCTGTTATGAAACTAGGAAAAATTGTTGAACAAGGTAACCTTAAAACCAAAACTAAAAATCTGTATATATCTGTAATTACAGGATCACACGAAGAGCTTTTGAAGTTGAAGGGAGCCTACTACAAACTGGTGCAAAAACAGGAGAATTAAATCTTTTCATAGTTGAATATTTTCTACTAATTATTTTTTATGTACATAACAAATAAAATACAAAATACAATTTTAACAAAATGACGAATTCTCTCGTCATTGCCGCGTTGTGTTCCTTGCGGCTATTGCCTAAAGTTGTGCAATTTTATCCAACAGCAAAAAACCAAGAGAATAGAAATCGCGTTTTCTATTCAGTCTACTCTTTTTGTTCTGCTAGGTAGTGTGTTCTAATTATTTCTTTCTGTAATGGACACGTAAGTTTTGAAAAATAAAGAAATTGAAAAAAAAGAAAGTGAAAATACACGACTGATAAGAACACCGGCTTGACTCTCCGGAAAACCACACGTTTTGACAAAGTTCTCTGCGTCTGAATATTATTTGAGAATAAACTGAGAGTAGAGAATATGTTCCGTAAACAAATTAAAGGCAATATCAATTTACAGGGAGCTTCTGTTAACACAAACAAACCACAAAAAATGTTCAAATCTGTCTAAATTTATTCAAGTCATAGTAAGTGAAGCTACAACAAGCTATTAAGTAAAACAACGCTTCAGCTACTCTGTACATCCCCATTCGAAAAACTGTTATTCATTCTTGGAATTTTCTTTTCCGTTCTAACCGGTCTCTGTATGCCATTTGAAAGTTACACTCTTGGAGAAACTTCACAAGTACTGATAACAATTACAAATACAATAAATAATAAAACAATAGGTAAGTTGCTCAAAAATGAGAATGATTTGTGAACGCATGCTTTTCAGATCCCGCTGATCTCGATGAAGCCTACAAGATCTTTGAAGAAGACATGAATCGAGTTGTTCTATACTTTTTCTTATGTGGTTCTGCATATTTCACTTTTGGTTTTCTGCAGGTAACTCATAACTTTTGTGTTTTTATTTACGATAGTCGTGGTTTCAGTTCTCTATAATGAAATTTGTTGGAGATAACACCACATATCGTGTTAGAAAACGTTACATATTTTGTCTGCTCAAAAAAGACGCACAATATTTTGACATCAATTCAATCGGACATTTGTCAACTATTCTCAATGAGTCAGTTTTTCGCCATCAAATTTATTTGTATTTTATTTCAATATTTAAGCAATTTGGAAAGATTTCGAGAAGTGTTCAACGAGAAAATTGCCTTGATTGTTGCTTTGATTACCGATTTTACGATTGGAACTATACTTGCTTTCTATACTGATTGGGAATTGGCTTCTTATGGTTTCCTCTTTTCACTAGGAATTGCATTCTCAGGTCTTTGGAATTCATCTAGTATGATGAAAACAACTGAGCAACAGAGTATGCATTATGCTGATGCAGGATCTGTAGCGTTTCAAGCACTGGGATCGTACAAAACAGTATGTTCTCTGAATGGGCAAAAACAGGAAGTAGAGAGGTTGTCTATAAGATCATCAAAAAACGTTTGATGATTTTATTTATTTAGGTACACCGAAAAATTGAAAGCTGGAGAAAGATATGGATTCCGAAAAGCAATATTCAATTCTCTTAGTCGGGGTCTCAGTTATTTTTTCAGTAATGCTTTGAACACAGCTGTTCTTTATGTTGGAGCAAATATGATTTACGATGGAAAATTACAACCAGCAATTGTAGTCAGAGTGAGTTTGCACACTTGTTATAAAAAATATACTCCCCGTTTTCCAGGTGTTCCATTATCTTCTGTTCGGTTCATACTGTCTCAATGAAGCAATCCCTCACATTTCTAGATTTTCAAGCGCAGTTTCATCAACTGCGCCAATTGCAGATATGCTGGTCAATGTCAGTTTCCAAGCAATTAAATGTCCAGACTTGGTCATAATAAGTTTTTCAGAATGATAATGTAATTGAAAGGGACGATGATACCTTTAACAACGAATGTGAAATACACGGAGATATATCATTCAGAAATGTTCGATTTTCATTTCCAGCTCGTCCAGATACAGAAGTTCTCAAAGAGATATCGTTTGATGTGAGAAATGGAGAATGCATTGCACTTGTTGGTGCCAGTGGAAGTGGGAAAAGCACTGTGGTTCAACTACTTTTGCGTTATTACAACATCGATTCTGGAAACATTTTGATTGATGGAGTCGACTTGAAAGAAATGAATCTTGTGAAACTCCGTAAGGTCATTGGAGTAGTTTCACAAGAACCAGTACTCTTTAACACTACCATAGAAGACAACATTCAATTCGGGAACCCAGATGCTAGCTTACCTGATATCTATGAAGCACTAAGAAAAGCAAATGCAATTGATTTCGTTTGTGCGTTCCCAAAAGGTATCAAGACGATTGTCGGAGAAAGAGGGACACAGTTGTCTGGTGGTCAGAAGCAGAGAATTGCGATTGCCAGAGTATTGGTGAAGAATCCGAAGATTCTGCTTCTTGATGAAGCAACAAGCGCTTTGGACAACGAAAGTGAACATCTTGTGCAAATAGCTCTGGAGAAAGTGATTTTATTATTATCCTAGTATATCTATAATGATGTTTTCCAGGCATCCGAAGGCAGAACTACAATTGTTATAGCTCATCGACTCTCAACAATCAGAAATGCAAATAAGATAATAGTAATGGACCAGGGGGAGGTTAGTTGCGGGTTCTTAAATGTCACTCCCATTCATTACGTTTCCAGATTGTTGAAGTTGGTAATCATGATGAACTTATTTCTAGAAAAGGTGTTTACAACAAACTTATCGAAGCACAGTTAATGAACGCTTCCGAAGAACACAGTAACACCTAAATAGTATTCACTACAAATGAAACCGATTTCATTTACAGGTGATTCTTTCTTATTGAACCAGAATTGCAATTTTCCATCCCGAATTAGTTCTGTTTTCAAAGAAACTACCGACGAAGAAAACGTTCACGACGATGAAATGAAAAGAATAATGAATGAATTCACACAGGAAGGGGCCAAAAAATGTGACCTCAGAGAAATAATCAAAATGTGCAAACCAGATTATTTTATACTGTCTCTTGCCGTATTTGGAAGTGCAATTCAAGGACTGACTTATCCGATTTCAGCACAATTGGTCATCCGAACTTATGAAGTAGCTGACTTCTTTCATGTTTTAATATAACAATTTATTTTCAGGCGTTTGCAATGGAAGGAGAAGATATTGTTATATATGGTCACTTCTGGGCGCTAACCATCTTGGGACTTGCAATTCTGCGACCGGTGGCACTTCATTTACAATACTATTATTTCGGAAAAGTATCAGAGAAACTCTCTACAAGGCTCAGAATCAAATCTTTCAAACATTTGATGTCTCTCCCATGTGCATACTACGATGACACAACACATTCTGCTACACGTTTATCCAATAGATTGAATACTGATGCTTCAAACGTGAAAGCTGCAATTGATGACCGTCTAGGATGCGTTATTATGACTGCTGTGGCTATTATTATAGCTGTTATAACAGCTTCAGTTTACTGTTGGAAAATGACATTGCAGGTATTTTCATATTGAAGAATATCTTTATTCAATTGTTTCTAGGTTTTGCTGTTCTGTCCAATTCTCTACCTCGCCGAATATTGTTATGAAAGAATGATTGATAACGCCATCGAAGAAGATGCACTCGCTTTCGGAAACAGCAATAGAGTAGAGTTTACGTGTTTTATCCTAATCGTAGGTTTTGTTTTACAGACTGCTATCGAAGCACTGGAAAATATCCGTACAGTTCGTGCTCTCAACATGGAAGACAAAATTATGAGTTTCATCACAAGTCATCTGCAGAAAAGTCACAAATCTTACCTTAGGCGCGCAATCATTCAAGTAAAAATATTTCAAGAAATGGTAAATAAATTGAACTTCAGGGTGCTGCTAATGGACTTTCGTGCGGATGTTACTTTTTCATTTACTCAGTTTCATTTAAATTTGGTACTTACCTGGCTCTGCGTAAAGAAGTACTTCCAATGGATACTTACTTGGTTTTGATGACGATATCGATGACTTCCAGTATGGCTGGATCTGCAGCTGCGTACTTGCCTGACTATAAGAAAGCCGTTCATGCAGCTGGATTAATAGTCAATATTTTCACTTATCCGGCAACTATGTCATATGACTCAACAGATGGAAAGAAGAACACCGATAAGGGAGAAATCGTTGGCGAAAACCTTCAATTCCATTATGACCAGCGACCAGACCGAATGGTTCTGAATGGAGTAAACTTAAAAGTAGAATCTAGAAAAACATTGGCTCTTGTTGGACCCAGTGGTTGCGGTAAATCCACTATAATCTCCCTCCTTGAAAGATTTTATCATGCGCTCGACGGTGAAATTGTAAGTGGTTTTCATTCATGACATTTTCAAAACAAAAACGTATCGCAGAAAATTGATGGTGAAAATGTGGAAGACATCAACCTGCACCATCTCCGCGCCAATCTGGCTTTGGTGTCCCAAGAACCCACTCTCTTCAATTCTTCGATCAGAGAAAACTTGTTGTATGGTTTGACAAGATCAGTACCATAATTGGAAATTGAGAAAGCTCTTCAAACTGCCAACGCCTTCCCTTTCGTGTATCAGTTCCCACAGGTTTGCTTTCTCATGATAGTTAAAGGAATACTACAACAGTTTTACAGGGTTTGGAAACAATAGTCGGTGAACGAGGAGCACAACTATCCGGTGGTCAAAAGCAGAGAATAGCCATTGCTCGAGCTATCCTTCGCAATCCAAAAGTGTTGTTGTTGGATGAAGCGACAAGTGCACTGGACAGTGATAGCGAAAAAGTGGTACAGAATGCTTTGGACACTGCCAGTGAACGACTATCCACTGTTATTGTGGCTCATCGCTTGTCTACTGTAGTCAAGGCTGATTCGATAGCAGTTCTGAAGAACGGAAAAGTTGCTGAGCAGGGTACACATGAAGAGTTGCTGAAATTGAGAAATATATATTGGCGGTTGGTACAGAAACAAGGAATAAAACCGAAACCTCTTTTCTATTCCAATTAAAACGTCATTGACAAGTTTAAAGTTTATTTGTTGAAGTTCATATTCCATGTTGCAGTTTTCATTCAACTTTTAATGAAATTCTGTTTTCGATCTGTGTTTTTAAATTTCAAACTCAAAATGTTTTGTCTAAAGACTTTTTTTTTGTCCAGCCACTATTTTTCTAACTACAATAAATATGTCGCCCCATTGTCTGAAGGTCGGAACAAGAGAATTGGAAAGAAAGCCTCTTTTACATTTGAAAATCTAGTTGAAAAGTGTTTCAAAGCAATGAAAGAAACGACAAGACATAAACTCTCGTTTATTGTTCATGGCACTCAGAGAAATCCGTTTCATATCTTCACTTAAGAGTACGAACGTTTTTACTGGAGGTGAGCACCGGATTTTCATTTAAAATCTCATATTATTGTTAAACCCGTATATTTGCGAAATGAAATGACTGACTTTTTCATAATAAAAGTTTGAAAGATTGTATTGAAGATTTTGAAAAGCGACAAAACTTTAGTCACTATTTTTTGAAAAGATCTATTATCTTTGGTTTTCATATAAATTTTTTCATTTCTATTTTGTTTTTGTCAATTTTTATTACACACATGCAATAAATCTCAGTGTAAATTGGCTGACAGAACTTCTCACATCATGAGAGTCGTGATAGCCCAACCGATAAAACGCAAGAGGTGTTATGAAAATAAACGAGCCGTCAGTGAAACCGAGACGAAGAAAAAAGAAATCAGTTGTAAGCGTAGTGATTGGTTTCGTAGAGCACCTGACACTTTGAAGTCTCTCGGTTCACTTTTTTTTACAACGGCGTATCGGGAGGAAGAAAAACTACGCAATTTCATTTTTTTTTCATTTCATCCTCGTATTCAATTGAAACTGCTTCTTTCCACTTTTTGTTCATTTTTTAAAAGTAAAGTGGATGAATCAGTCATTCAAAAAATGATTAAATAATAGGAAGAAACGAAAAGGAAAACTGTCGGGAGGGGCTCGGCCACTTTTGTTCTATTTGTATTGTATCATTTTTTCTTTCAATGTGGTACAAGACAAATAGGAGCCTCATCCCTTGTTCTTTTACTGTCTTACAAGAAACCGAAAACCTCAATTTTCTTCACAAATGAATTTTTTTTTGAATGTATTGTTAACAGCTACGAACTATTCTGTTGAAATGTCAACGTATCAAATTTTACTAAAAATCTGTTATAAAAAAAATAACACAAAATCAGAATAATTACTATCTTTTGAAGGTTCGTTTTGAAAATTTCTTGAACTTTTACTTCCGAACATTTTTTTCCAAAAAATGATTCTGTCTGATACCTTCTCATTTGTTTCATGATCATTCGCCAAACGTTGTGAATTTTTTTTCCAAATAAATATCAAGTTTCAATTTACTTCCCATGACGTCATGCATTAAATTTTGACGCAACGATCAATGTAATCCGATAACAGTTGTTGTAGTGAGCATCATGGAGGTTTGGAAGATCTCCATGTTTTTTGTTTCAACAATCCATCCAGAACGTCTCAAATTTCATCTCAGTCCAATTTCTCCGTTGTTTCTCTGTCCCCTAATTATATTACCACCCATCCGACTCCTCCTGAAGAAGTCCTCTCATGGTGTTTGCCAAAGCAACATTATGCTAACAGGCAAGACGAATCAGATACGTGGCAGGTGATCGATGCGCGAAGGAGAACAAACACTAGAGTTGATCTCTAGTACTATCAAATTTGGTAACGATAGGAGGACCGAGGCAGAGGGTTACAGGTCAAACCTCTCTCAACACCGTGCCTAATCTCCTCTCTATGCAAATTTGCCAAAAAGACTGTACCTCGTGCCGTTCCGTCTCACAATAACTTATTTCTTACTGTCTTCGGTGGGTGGTTGATGTGACTCTCGACTTCTTTTTCGGTTCCCGCTTTCTATTCACATAATTAGTAGGATTGTAATACATGACAGCTGTCACAATTTGCCTCAATCGGCTCTTTAATAAATTGAGAGGTTATTAGACTCTCATTACAGGATTAATTCTCCCTCTCCTTCCGTCCTAAAGATTTCTAAGAAGCCTCATAAATCACAATTTGGTTGGTACTCTAAGGACCTCTAGTTTAATATCTCAATTTTCTGAATGTTTCAAGTTCGTTGACCTTTTAAACGTATAAAAATGGCTGTTCTCTTTGTCACTTACTCATTCTAGAAGTACACGTATCAGATATTCTGAGAATAGCTCAGTAAAAAATTGAGGTCATACTCTGAATGTGGACATAGTGACTAGTGACTACTGACAACCTGTCACATTTGACGGCTAGAACACTAGTCTCTTTAATAACAACTACTTTTTGCCTCCTTTGTCTTCTGTTCATCTCCCCTGTGATGATGTCACAAGAAATTTGTACCTCCCATTGTTTTACAAATAAATTACATTATTAATCACATAATCATCGTTACTTAACACCTCTCCACTGAAATTTTTCTAACTTGACACAATCAAAAATCAACTGATAACAAGTGTTAGAAGTGTTGCAATTGTTGCATCTTATTTCCGTCTTATTTCATCTAAAATTTGAAAAATTTCGAAATTTTCTGGGCGGGGAAACATTTAAAAATATTCAATTGTATTCATTCGACCAAAAGATGACCTTTTCAGTAGCAGGCGGTATCTTCAAAGAACTTCGTCACTTGTCTTGATACTTTTTTTAGAAAGCTTTTGTTTGTTTGTTCCATCCATTTGACCCACACAACTGTTGTAGAAACACAATCGTTCTTCGTGCCAGGTTCAGTTCTCTCATAAAACGTGGGTTTTGCTCTCGGTTCAGAAAACTCAGAAATTTTGGTTTGATTGTCTCGGTAGAATGCTTTTAGTAACTGTCAAACTGTCAGACATCTCTATAATTTTTTGATAATGAAAATGCACTTTTTTCTATAGTAGCCTGTCAAAAATTGAATAAACGTTATCAGTCATTTCCTCACACAGTTTTGAAACTCAACCTAAAAAAACCACTTGTTTTATTACGAGCCACCCACTACCTCCTCACCTTTTCTCTTACCACTTTCTTTTCCTCATTTTGTTTAGGTTTTGCAACATGAGTTTTGTGTCCATCGACATTTACCTTAATCAGTTTCTCCGCCCTCACCACCCACAAGCTTTTTGTGGTTTAGTTTTTTTCCCACCATGCTTTTATCCTCACTCTCACTCTGAAAGTTTTCGAATTTTTCAAAAATCCGCAATTTTGAATTATTCCGGACCACTCCCTTTTTTCTTCTCTTCATCACTATCCAGTTTTCAATCTCTGTGGCTCAAAAACAAAAGAAGAAGCAAGACTTCACCTCCCTTGATATCTATCTCTTCTCCAAAAATGACTTATTCCGTCCTCAGCTTTTTTTGCCTTCTCTTGTGCCCAAATTTTTTTCTTCTGTGCTTCCTTGTGTGCGTAACGCGCTGTGACCACGGAATTACACGGACTTGCACAATTTTATTGTCTTCTCACCAGGGACATCACAAACCGGCCAACGAAACTCTGAAGGGATAAAAGAAACGAAAGCAATGGACATCATCGTATGAGCTCGTCCTCCCCTCTCGCCCCCTAAAATTAGTTTTTTTGCCTTCGAGTGCCTTTCGACCCTTCAGCATCCTTTAACCATGATGAAGCTGACATGAGGCAAAACAAGAAACATTTTACTCCCCGGCAGTCCTAAATGCGTGGGAAAAAACAGAAGGGTGGAAGGAAGTGAGTGGCTCCGACTCGAGAGATAGACCGCCCGCCGCCATTTATTATATTCACTCTTGTCAAGTACCTGGTAGAGATCTTGAGATGATTTATGCACACTTTTTTTTATATAGTGTTAGAATCACTGTAGATACTAAGAAGATTGTATGAGATAGTATCCATCGTCCAAAAGATGCGCGTCTTTTCCATCAATGGACGATTATTATCGAAAGGATGAGGGACTATACGAGGGGGTTACTTTTCTTGTCATAACCATAAAGAACACCAGAATCAATGTCACTTTTTTTCCAATCTCATCGTTTTTTCCAACGTTCAAACGTTAAACGCATCTAGTCTGCATGGTTGGACACTTTCAATGTTTTTGACATATCTCATTCAGAGTTCTTCTTCGTTTCCTATTTTTGCTTCAGTCACTCTTTCTGAATAAATGTGACTCTGAGCTAATAAATTCAAGCGGACAAACGTAAAGAGACCGCCAACCTTTTATTGATATGGCATTTTTGAAAAGCAAACAATTGGAATAAGGAAATAGTGCAGTCTATATAAATGTATGATTCAAACTCATCTGTTTTTCTTCCTATGATTTGTTTCTTTTGTTGTTTTTTCATTTCACTTCACCCAACTTGTCTTTTTCTTTATAATTCCTTCTTGTGTATTTTAAGTTAGAAAACATAAAATTGAAAAAGGCGGTCGCCTTTTTCTCACTTGTCATGATATGTCAGCAGCTAATCAAAACTGACAACTTTTGGGAGGACTGCAGGAGGCGTTGAATAAAAACGTGTCGAAGAATATTGTGGAATCTCATTGTTTCAAAAAATGCTTCCCATTTTTGGTGAATGATGTATTTGACTTTTGCTTTTTCTTGTTCTCTTTTATTGTTCAAATTCTTATGGAATTATATTTTTCTTTATTTTCGAGTCCTGTTGATGAATGGCTCACTCAAAATTTAAAGCTCTGAAGTAACACGTTCTATTCTTATCGATGCTTTTAAAAATGCTTCATAATTTTATCGGAAACTTTGTTTAGAAATTTTCTCGCCTTTTCAACCTCTCCATTCTCACGGCAATAAAACTGACCAGCGGATCCTCTAGGGAATGCATTCAACATTTTTGGTTCTCCTAACCTCAGTATTCAATTTCCAAAAACCCATGTGACTTATTTATAGCTTTACTTGGATTGACATGCGCAAAATTAGTTTGTATGTGAGAAAGGGATGAATAAAAACATCTGAACGTGAATGGCATGGGTGTCAAATGTTCACAAGGACGTTACCCTACAGTTTATTCAGATCATGAATCATTCTAATCGCAAAACATGCATGTGTCCAGAGACATGTTGAAAGGGCACCGACAATGGTTTATCTTGTCATTTCATCGCCTGACAAAAGAGGGAATCTCCTCTCCGGAAAATTCAGATTTACCTCTCTATTTCTTCTATTTCCACATCCGTTTGTCTTCATCATGTTCTTTTTAAAATAGGTTCCGAACAAGCGATTGTTCACGCATAAGTTGCCGCTTGTTACCCGGTTTCAATCATTCCACGCTCTGTTGAATTTGTAACATATATACCGTTCCTTCCCTTATAACTTACATGTATACTGTCGGCAATTCTTTTGACCTTGGACATGTTTCCCTAAATAGAGTGAAAAACGGTGCTAGCTTCTTTTCGAAATCCGATCGAAAAAAGACGACTAGTTAAGTCGACCTTCAACGTTTGAAGCTGGTTAGTAGCTGCCTAATTACTCACTGCCAACTGCGAATAAAAATATCTTAGAAAGTGAGAATTCCTATATGGGTTAGCCATTTGTTTTTCTCAAACCTGCGGATTAACCAGTGTGAATTTCAAAAAGTTAGTTACTCAAGGATGGGTATATTTCATCTTGGAACCCTAAATTAGTTTCTTTCTCTTTTTCTCAAGTCGTTTTGTTTTCTTTTTGAAATTCACTCTACTCTACCAATCAGTTCATCAAGTTTGAATGTGAGAAATGTTGACAGATATTGATGGATTACCTTCTCTAACTGTTGAGAAAGAATACATCATTTTGGAAACATCAAATGTTCTTACCCTCTTCTACGTTTTTAACTCTTCATTATTTCTCACTCATGTTACTTTAAAAACGAGACAGTTACCCTACTAAACGTTAAAAAACGAAAACAGTTCATTCGTCCTTCTTTTCTTTCATTCATTTGCATTTAAATTGAGAACAAACCATGATTCTCGTTTTTGTCCTTAACGGACATTTTCTCACACTTTTCATTCGAGAATTTTCCAAAGCAATAGATATCCCCCTTCTCTCAAATTCACTTCATTAAAATCCGTTCTAATAAATTGAGTGACATAGTACTATTTAATTTTACCAAGCTTTAATAGTTGAATAAATTGTAGTGTATTGGTTTGATTTGTCCAGCCTGTCAAGACAAGAACTAACCACAACCGGGTCGTCGTCTTGTACTGTAAAGTAGTAATTATTAAAACTGGTGAGAAAATTACGGCCAAGATTAATGTGTTCGATTCAGCGTATTGCGCTCATGCGCAGTCGCTGATCACTGGCAGTCAGTGTCTAAACGTCACACAGGTCTCCCATTCCCTCCCAAGGTCTTGCCTCGAAACAGAAAAGAAAAGATAAAAGATATTTGCGCCTGTACACCGGTACGCATCATATTCTGATTCATACATACTCGTTATCATACCCCAGAAAAGGAAAAGGGGGAATAAAGACAAAACAGTCATATTTATGACAGTGTTTACTTGTTCACAGTTTCATGAAATGGAACAGTTTTACTTTATCCGGTATTTCTACTGGAAAAAGTAATGAGCGTTTTTTGGAACCATGTCTCGTATTTTTCTTTCTTAAAATCAATTGATCGGAACAATGTTATTTCATAACGTCTAGAACAGACAAGTTTACAAGAGTCAGAAGTCGCTAATCTGTTGAAATAATGTTTACATGAGAAATTAGCGATGATTACTCACTCTTCTATTTTACCTTCTGTCCGCCACAGAAAAAAAATCTGTTTTGATATATCTTCTTTCTGCGTGATAGGACATGAAAAGAACTGTGTGTCTCGTGTTTCTTCATTTTTCATCATAGAAAGAATATGATTCACTACATCCGGCTTGTAGGATTACTTTAGATAAAAGCCAACAGCAGACCCACCCAGTTCTCCAACAAACCACCAATTTACTTATTCTCGTCCAGCAGCCCAATTCCACTAACAAGATCAACCTTAAACGCTAGGTTTTTGTCTTGCCACCTGCCCTCCCGTGCATGAGCAACCACCCTCACTCTGTCTCTTCCATCGATGCGCACTCCCCACCCGCCCACGACCTAATTATACACATACAGTCTGCTGCTCACTTTTATTCCTTTCTTTCTCCTTTTATTCTTTCAACACCTTTCCTTATACCACCTCATCCATCTCTCTTTCTCTCATCTAGATAATGTATTCACACTTTCTCTGCATCGTACTCCACTCAATCTTTTCCACGTGTTTTTCTATTGTCATTTGTGATTTCTAATTCTTTATCTGTTCTCATCTCTATGCCCACTATGTTTCTCTCACTTTTTGATTGTCACAGACCTATCCAGGTGTACTCAATTTTTCATCTTACATTAGTTGGCTCTTTTATCTTTTGCCGACTACTCTCCTGTGGCAACAAATGCCCCGTGTCTTTCATGTTATATAACTTATTTATAGGATCAATGACCTCTCAATCCGAACCCTTTGTTTTGTAGTATTCTGTTGGTATTCAATTTACTATTATTGCAGTATGTTGTTGAGGAAAACGTGTTTTCTTCTTTTGATTTCGGTCTTCGCTGTGTCTGCCCAATCAATTGATGAAGAAGAACGTGTGCATGTCGGAGAAGGAAGTGCTAATGGTATCACTGACGATGAGGACAGTGACATGGAGGTAGGTAACACTCTTATCACACCTTCTCTTGACCTTTTTATCAAATGTTATCACATGAAAGCAGAAGAATGCAAGGCACACACATATTTTGGTCCGTATATTGTTCTGACCCATATAGAGCGTTGGTCCCGATGATGCAACCCTCCCCTACAATACACACATGCAATAAGTACACAATTGAATTAGGAATTACCGTAGCACAGATGCAAAGAAAATTGGAGAGAGGGACCACCCTCATCATCTCACACCTGTGCATCAATTTTACTGACAATTACGCACAAGACATTAGACTCTCGATGAGGTGACAGTAAGGAGAGGATTAGTGCGCGTCATGGGCTATTGTTGAGAGTTTCGAATTCCATCGGAAAAGAGACAAATAGTTATCATCACATGGGAAAATGGCGGTAGGTAACTAGCCCCCCCACTTTCGTGCTTGAGAAAGTCAAACAACCCGTTCAAAACAGACGTTCGGGCTTCAACTCAACAAGCTGTAAGATTGCGCGGCGGAGACAAAAGCGGCTCACACGCTTCTGTCGTTTGTTTGACTTCCACCTTGAATCTGTGCTGCTACTACTGCCTGTCTTGACTCCTCAACAAAGTGTGTCCAACAAGAGGTTTAGGTTTCACGTACAGGCGGCGGTTGCGGCACTCCCTCTGCTCTTTAGGTCAAGACCCGGGAAACGGCCCCCCTAGTACTTGAGTAGAAGCCTAAGAGGAAGCAGGGACTAATCAAATAAAAGAAGACCATATGTATGTACATATGTTGTTTTATAAGATATCCCTTCCTGCTTCTTTTTTATACGAATAGAAACTAATGAAGATAATGGAAGTGTACATTTTCAGGGTTCTTCACTACCTCCAGACACTTACTATGCAACCACTCCCCAATTGCGACAGAAGTTTGTTCCAAGCTCAAGAATGGAAACTACAACTACAAAGGTACACATTCAAATATTCAAGGATATATATTTCAATAAAATATTTTCAGATTGTCACATTCACAACATCCGATGAGATTGTGACGTCTCCAAGAAATGTGATTGAAGTCACTACATCAACGGATTCTCGTCCATCAGTTCCATTCTCAGAAGGATTTTTGTTGTTCGGAACCACTGGAGTTTTCATTATCCTTGGTGGAGTCATGGTCATTCTAATCATTTTGATTATGATCATTCTTTGCTTTAAAGCCATAAACAGTGAGTTTTTATATTTGCCAAGTTGAGGGGTAGAAAACTTTTCCACTCTTCCATCGATTTTCAAAACACCATAACCTGAATTATTACAGACAAGAAACAAGCTTACCGACCAGGTCAACGAGAAAGTCCAGATGCTCTACTCAAAGAATAGAATCACTTGTTCCACTTCTCCGTTGATTTTTACCATTTTCATATGCGTTTTTACTTGTTAGGTTCTAATATTTTCACACAATCCCACGTTATTTTTTCCCATTACCTCTTTTTTCATAACACCCGCCGCTCCCTCTGATGACACGAGTTCACGAACATTATACTCTTATACACCGACATTCACTTACATGTTATCAATCCTACCCAATATTCCACTTCCCGGTCTATTTCTCTACCATTTTCTCATTGCATTTTTTCACCGAACAGTCGACCAAATATAATTTTTCTTCATTGAAAGTGCAATAGTAATTTCTGTTTTGCTTCTAAATATTTTTGTCTCAGAATTCTGTAACCATCCAAACACGATCGTACAGATTTTCGTCTGAATTCGCTTCAATTAGGGTTAGTGTTCACAATTAAAATCCACTTTCTTCTGAATCAGTTAACTCAAAACGATCTTCACAGTTTTTTGTTCCTTCATTTGTAATTATTCTACTATGTGTTTCATTATTTTGTATTCTGTGTCATTTTTTCTAATGAATAATTTAGAAAATAAGAATTATTTTATTGAATACAGCAACAAATTCTTATTAACCCAGTTTTTTGATACCGAAAAACGCTCATATCGGTCAGATGGGTTTATCAAGAAAAAGTGATTAGCGATAATGACTTCATGGTGATTGATAGTCATCAAGTGATCGGATGGAAGCCGTTTGTTATCAAAACGGACGGATGCGCGTCTTCACCCGTTTCGATTATCTTCATTTGTAGACATTTATAATATAGTGACCAGGATGGTGTAGTGGTTAGCATGCGCCAACTGGTGGATAGTTACCGGCTGGGGATCGCTACCCTCCTTGGTCTTTTCTTTTTGTTTTTTTAATCAAGACTTTTCAGAATCGTGGAATCGTGGACTAATAGTCATTACTGATTCCAAGCATTATTATTTGGAAAAAGTAGAGTTGGATGTTTCGAATGTCATATACTGCCCCTTTATTTTCTCATAATCTTCAAACTGAATGTCAAGAAACATCTTCAACGAGTTCTAATCCAAAAAATTGGAACGAGCGAACCATGAAAAGTTGCAAGAAGTCACACTCTTCGAAGATCCAAAACACTAATGAGATTGAACTCGTCGTTTTTTTGATTAGAATAAGTGCATATATCTCATACATAATGCAAAACTGGTGTCGAGAGCAAATTGTTGTCTTCTTCTTTCTTTTCTTTGCACATTCATGCGCATCCCCATACACGGACAAGAGAAAAAAGTCATTACTTCTCCACTGTACACATAAAGTTCAATTCTTTGAAAAGAAGTGAAAAAACTAATCTATCAAAGTGGTATCCAAACTAAGATGAGTGTATCGTCGACGTTGTCCCAGTTCCTTCAACATATTCTACGTGAGATGTCCTTACGAGCTTCACATAAGTTTCCATCGGTAAGTGATTCTTTCCAAAAAATGTTTATACGTAGGTTATGGTTTTGATAATCCACGTTTCAATCTCTGACTCAAAGTTTTGAAAATTCCCGGCGTTTGTTCACATCCCAGTTTTCTACACAACTTCATATCTTTTCTGTCCCACAAACCAAACTTATGTGGTTTCATCTCTTATTTTATGTCTCAACTTCGTCTTCTTCTACTTACAAAATTGTTGCAACATTTGTTTTAGAATACTTTCCAGTGAATATGCTCTGCTCTTCTACTGGCATTGATAATAAAACTAGTATGTCACACGGCTCATCCCTCCTATTTCGCGTCATTGTACTTTTTCCGGGGTTGGCGGAAAATGAGATTACGGGGCTAGAATCCAGTGGATTAATTCATAGGTGGATGTGACGAACAAAGTATTCTTCTTAGTCGCGTATCGATAAAACACAGAAATCTCAGGAAATCTGGCTTCTTTTCTTTTCCACTCGCATTAACATAGCACACTGATGAAAGCTTTTTTTTGATTTTTAAAAATGAAAGAGCTGAAATTATAAAGCTACCATCGTTCTCAAAATGAAAAATGTGCAACTAGACCGGTAATAGTGACTCGTTCTGTTGTAAAACTTCCAATGAAAACAGTAATCCTATTTTATAAATTTGTCTTCACTCTTTTGATAATGATCTTTTATGATAAATTTAAATTGATAACAAACTTTTTTTCAACAGTCGATAACGGTATAATTACTGAATTTTGTCTGTGCCATTTCTTCTATTTAACAGAACAGCTTCAGTGAATGAAGAATCTATCAGGCTCTGACTCTTCCCAATTTTTCAGTAATATGTTTTCCTATCCCTCTGCGATTTCATTTATCCTAGTAAAAACTTTCCATCCAGTGTCATATTTGCAACTTCCTACTTAGTGTCAGATATCAGATATTATTTAACATTTTATTTTTGTTCAAAAGAGACAACCATAATTATCGAATTCCGGACAAGTAATTTCATTGTTTTCTGCTCCGCCTGCCACTTCTTTTTTGGAGTTTTCTTCTCTTCAAAAAAACACTCACCCATGAATAGGCTAAAACTCAAAACTCTTCTCCACTACTTTCTGCCTTCCGGAAATTGGCTGTTTCGGTGGTATATCTGCAGTATCACATCACACACCTTGCCTACTACTACCACCTTTTTCAATTCACTTTCTATCACACTGAATTCATTTTTCTCATTTGGTTTCTGAATTACGTTCTTCTTGTGTTGCCATTTTCTGCCATTATATCACAAAACTCAATCTCTTGCATCCCGTTTTTCATTTATTCATTTGCCACCCGCTTTCTTCCCGTTTTCAACACATTTTTCTCGTTCGCGATTATGTACTGCATGTATGTCATGTGCAGCATATCATCCTCAAGTTTCCGCTTTCTTCGTACTTTAACTCATTTCCTGATTAAAAACTTGTTTGTTTTTCTGCAGTTTTGATCTGACTCTAGTTTCAGAAAATCATCTCACGTCATAACGTTTTTCTGGATCTTCGAAATCTTTTATGACAAGTTGACCCCGTAGAAGATGGAGAAAGTACATTCATAAATGAACTTGCTCTATTTCTTTAAATTTCTTGTTTCTCTAGTTCTGAAATTCATGTAATATGCTCAGGTTATGCCTATTGGAGCGTGTAACTTTATAAGAAAACTAGTATCATACTTTTTATCAGGTCATGTTCTTCACTTTTTCGAAATCTTACTTTTTGCATGTGCAGAACAAAAAATTCAGATTTTTTTCAATACTAGACTTTCATTTCTGGTTTTTGAAGCCATATACCATGCACCTAGTCTACTCTGATTCACTCGATGACAAAACCCGATTCGAAAAAATCTTGAAGTTTGCCCCTTTCCTTCTTCTCTCATAAAAAGCATGTTGAACTAGTATGAGAAGATTAAGATAGACGAGCCAAAGATAAGGAGGATCCGCTAATCTCTTTTCAATAATTTTCTCTGGATATATCAAAAGAAGAGAAAAAAGAGGCAGAAGAAGACTGATGGGTCAAAAGTGAGGAGACTAATCTTAACTCTGGGCACATTGTCCGTAATGCGTCATCATTCTGAAAATCTGAACTGGATGAACAAGACAGAGATGCTCTTGTTCTTGAAATACCCTAGTGAAAGTGCATTTGTCGCCTTTTTCTCTTTTGTTATCTTTCTACGACCACCAACTAGACGTTTTTTCTCACTAATTTTCTTTCTCCATCCTGCCTGTGCCTTGTCTAGTGTTTTCAAAGCCACAAAAACTCATAAAGTTAAGCCGAACGGCTATGTGTCCTTTACTTTTTTCATCTATTTTTAAAAGAAAACACAAACGAAGAATAGAGACAAGAATGAAAGAAGAACAGATAGCTCGACATTTTTTCTAAATGTTTTGAAATCTAGAAAACAACAAAAATGTAGCCGTTCCTAGTTCTCTGTATTACGATGATTTCGGAAGAATTTTTTAAATTATTGAAACCTCTTGTGAAAAAAAGAACATTTTCATCCCATTATTCTCCTGAAAAACATACGTGTTGTTATGGAACTTCACCATGAAACCTGAAATCACCAAAAATCCAAACTATTCCGAACAGAGGCAAACTTTGATTGACACAAAATAATAAAGTGTTTTTCGATCACTCAATTGTCTGATCCATTGTCCACTCCCACTCCACTTTATTACAATGGTCCACCTACCTATCTATCCGATCTGTCTATTCAATTGTCTCTCAGCTGACCGCTTGGTTGCGTGCATCATTTAGATCAACAGAGACACACAAATTATCAACTCAATTTCAAACTTTGTTTTTGTTTTGATCTTTTCCCGTTCACTAGCTCTATTTTTAGGTTCAATAAAATGTCTTGTGGTGTTCGTGGTGTTCCATTTTATTTTTTTTTATTTTGACGAAAATCATTAGATCCCGGCCTTCAAAATCAAAATCTGTCGTGATCCACAAACCGAAAAATCAAATAGTTTGCTTTCGATCAAAACTTTGACAGCTCATTTTCTTTCTTACTCGGGATATCTTTTCATATTTGTTTGCTCGTTCGATACTAACCTTTCACCCATAAATTATAGATGAACATCGCACCTTACGCGTATAGACATTTGAGTTCAAAACCCTAGACAGGTGGTCGCAAATCATATTACAAGGTAGTGGCATTTTGCGTTCGTTTTTTTATTCTCGTGATTGAATAGTTTGGAAGTAAGAGTTTAGCAAATTAATAAATTCACAATAAGAATCTCAACTTTTTTTTCAATTTTTGATATGAAAATAATTTTTCCATTCCACTCTGCTCTTCTGTATAGATACACACATCTCAGTGTGTATGTATGTATATATGTGTGTGCATATCAACAGCTTAAATAAATCCCGAATTTGCTAATCTTCACATACCCTGCGTATTCTTTTTCAGCTCATCTTTTCTGTCTATTCTATCTTTTTGCTGTAGGAAATAGGTTAAAATACTTATAGAAATCAATAAATCCTTGATATTTTCAATGTATTGAGTTCTGGATATTGACATAGAATTTATTTCAGAGTTGTATTATAAAACTCTAAATTTTCAGGTAGACTCAATGCCAACATCACGGGATTCATCAATGGAAACAACGGATCGGTGAGTGCCTAACTCATCTATACTTGTGTCGAATGGGTTGGATAGGTCGATTTCTACTCAAACATTTTCATTTTAATAGAGAGATTCCAAGAAAGAAAATGAATGGAAATCAGACATTTTCGTTCATGTCACTTTTAATTTACCTAAAGCGGTTTAAAAAAATCAAATGTCGTCTCGTTTCTGCAACTCGTCTTGACTCGCACCGTGATTGTTATGTGAATTATTCAAAAGCTTTCTCTTTATTTTTTTGTGTCTTGCTACAACACTTCAAATACTCTGAGGGTTCTTGATATCATGTCTTCGTCGTATTATTCCTTAACTCCTGGCAATCCGACCGGACTTTCGGTATCTTGGAGTGATCTAACAAGCGATGAGTAAGTGGCTGAGAAAACGACAAAAAATGAAAACATCTTATTGGAAATGCGAGATGACCGACGGTTTTGGGTGTTAATGATGTAATTTGATAGGAATGAACATAAAAAGGACCCTGTAAGAAGATCTAAAAATTCTTTAAAACTTTGGATTGACACTCATCAGGCCATTTCTTTCTTATTCTGAGAGGTTTTTTCTAACAAAATTTTTTGCACAATTTTTTGTTGTAAAGCAACATAATAAAGTTGACCTCATTAATCTCTGAGTCACTACTAGCAATAAGCTTGACGTAACTATCCCGGCGTTTATCTAAAATTTGTGTTCTAATTTTTTGATTCTTTCTTAACGCATCGACTAAGTGCTCGATTTTAATTCTTAACATGATACGCGGCACGAGTTCCATGTTTTTCCGTCATCGTCGTAATGTAAGAAGTCTAATTCATCTTTTCCTGCTTATCATCCTCTATTTCTTAGTGGATGGTGCTCCGACAGACTAAGTCAGTCTCTAGACTTCTCAGTTTTTTTCCTCCCATATTTTTCTCTTGTCAACTATCCGCGGTGGCAAAAACTAAATTGTTCCACAGCGGACACCAACTGAATACTGCATTCACACTACTCTACGCCAGCAGATAATCAAATTTCAATATATGTATGTGTTTATCCATTTTCCTGACTTAAAGTGGCACCCACACTTCACTCCTATCCAACCCATATAGACAAACTTTCTGGTGGTATTTTCAATTTTGTAATGAATAATGAGTACAGGTACCCGTTTGGGTATACGACCGAATTGGCACGTACCGAACCATCAGCTTCCACTGCCAAACGTCTGCGGCAGAGGTTACAAAGACAGCAAAGCGGACAATCAGGTAAGTCCATATTTTTATGGAGCTCATTTTATATTATTTTAAGTATGAGTTCCGTTCAGTAAGTACCCGACATTATTCTACCTCCGGTATTGCTTTTTTTATTTTTCCCCACTCGTCATCCGAGAAAAAATAAGACAGAGGATCATTGAGCATTAGTGCATCTTTTTCTGGATAATGACAACTCTTTTGTTCTGAGAAGAAATGTTGTTCGTTGTCAGCTCTATTCATAGTTTCTACTCATTTTTCTTCACGAAAAACCAATAACTAACGGATAAGTCATTTCTAGTTTTTCTTTTTTTCAAGATTTCTAGTTTTTCTTTTTTTCAAGATTGACTCATAAAGCTCTGGAAAACGGAGCGCCGTGTTTTTTTTTGCTTCTATGCCTCTCTGATAAATAATCTATCAAACTTCAGGATTATCCGGTCGACGGTATACTGGAGAAAGCAGCGAGTGCTCATCACTCGTTGGAACACCCACGGACACTGGCAGATCTTTTACGTTTGGCGCCGCACAGCGAGTAATGCGGGAACGGTGAGTTCTAAATACTGTTCCAACAAAATGGTGATTTTCTATTGCACAGTAACCACAGAATTTGAAATAAAATCGAAAAATCAGATCTCAAATTTTCAACTGACCTAATTAGAATTAGAAAATGAGAACGGAGGTTATAGGCCAGTCACAACCATTGCGGATAAATTTGAATATCACATTCCTATTCCTATGCAGCTCATTTCTCATTTCCCATTTCCCATAAATACTAGGGCAAAAACATACTCCTCAAATAGATTCAATAAACTGTGATGTTCTCCACGTCAATGTTAGTTTTTCTTATAAAATGTTCAGATTTAAAACAAAAAAATGTTATGAAATCTTTTTCGTGAGTAAATAAAAGTAAAAAGAACATCTGATTTGAGATGTCCGGCATTGTAATACAATAATCAAATTCACTAGTAGTCTTTTTTTGGTTTCTACATTATTTCATTGTCTATTACGGAAATCTATGGTCCCTTAGAATATACTAGTATACAAAGAGATTACAAAACTACTAAAAACTAAAACAGCTGGACATCATAATATTCATAAAACCCCAATGCGAACAGCACGTTCGACTCGAAAGTTACGTCGTACATTTTTCAGAGATGATCGAAAACCGTCTGTCACCCAAAACTTGTCAGAAATAATGCTCGAGGTGAGTCCAGTTTTCATTATACATTCTGTTGGGTCAAGTGCAACTTCCTTATTCTGTCAGAGTTTCCTTCTTTTTTTCCCGTTATTTTGTCTACTTCTTGTTTCTTTTTGATACAATTGTGTTATGTGCGTAACCTGCGTTTGACATATTTTTTAGTTTAAGAATATGTTGAATTTTAGAAAATGTTTTTATAAGAAGTTCAACATTATCGGAACAATTTTCTGAATTTCTGGTAGCAATTAGACAGAAAAGTTTCGAAGAAATCATAGTGCATCAGATTACATGTTATTGTTTGGAAGCGATCGAATATAGTTTTTCTCAGGAAAAAACTTAGATTTAGAACAGATTGTATTGAATTGAACTAGTTATTTCGAGTTAATTACTATTATTCGAAGATGTTCGACTAAAAGCACTGTTGATAGATTTTTTACTCAGAGCCATTGAATGTTCACAAAACTTTCAACTTCTTGATGGCTAGTGTCCTTTTCTCTGTAACAACCTCCTCTCTGTTCTTCCTCCTTCTTCGCTTTTTTCTAATTGACATTTCCACTATTTTGCTATTTCGTGCGAAGAGCATGTGCACAGACAGAAATGTTTTCTTATTTCTACTTTTTAAACTCAACACAAATTGAATTTTTTATCTTCGATTTCCATCTAATCGACCACCCGATTCGTATTACAGGCAATACACTATGAAGATGTGAACTTGGTAGAAAGGTTGCTTACAGCACATAGTTCAAAACAACCAATGTCAACATCGCCGTCAATTGGTAATTCATAGAACTTGGGGGGTCGCCGCATGAATTGATGAGCTTTCGGCACGTCTTCCTTCTATTTTGTTCTTTCAGGTAGCACAAACACACTGACAGATCTTGCTCAACGAAGGCATGGTGCGGGGGCACATCGCCGTTCCAATGCTAGCAGTACGGTGTCGACTCATTCAGGAGGAAGGTGGGGACAGCAGAAAAGTAGACGTTTATGATTAAAATATGAGGAATCTGGATAGAAAGTAGAAGACAAGTTCCACGAAAATATCGCATGAATCACACTTATTTTTGATATGAAGCATAAGATAGAGTACCCGAACCTTTATTTCATTTTCTTTTTTTCTTGAAATTGTTTTCAAATAGATTTATTGTTTTCGTAGTAGCCGGAAAAAATCACGGAGACGTGCACTTTTCAGACATTCTGTTTTCGGAAACAATTAGTTTGTAGGTAGTGAAATATTCATTTACTTCAAAAAACATTCACACCTCGCACATCACAAAACAATTTTCTCCGCAAATAGTTTTTTTCGACTGATATTTTTACAATTTTTTATTTATTTTCGGAGTACAAACTTATTGTTCACATTCTTGCAGTTAATGAAACAGTTTATACCAAATTTTTCATTTCAGATCCACTTGTGCCATGATGAACACCTTGCATATGGCTGTTGCTCATAAACAACGAGACATTGTCGAGCTTCTTCTCAAAAACGGCTATGACCCCAACACTCCAGCATCATGTCACTGCAAAGGAAATTGTACAGCTACTGGAAATATCCCACTTACATCCATAATACCTAGGTACGTTACTTTTTGAAAAATTCCTGAAATTTTGAACCCCAAAACGGAACCCCTTCTCATTCATCAAAGATCTTCCAAAAAGAGCTTGAAAAGTACATACACATATACATCCTGGTGGTAGAAAACCTTCGTGATAAGAATTTCTAAAAGGGCGTATATTTAACTTTCTCAACTTTCAAATGATTTCAGAACTCACTCAATGACGCCAGAATTGTGTTCAACATGCTCTCAACTCAGAGTCGTGTCAATTGTGGATCAG
Organism: Caenorhabditis latens; assembly: GCA_002259235.3. Classification (NCBI taxonomy): domain Eukaryota; kingdom Metazoa; phylum Nematoda; class Chromadorea; order Rhabditida; family Rhabditidae; genus Caenorhabditis; species Caenorhabditis latens. The sequence continues at coordinate 10,935,929 of CM056097.1, read as the reverse complement.
ACGCCGCTCGGTGTTGCAGTCAGGTCGCAGTCAAGCGAGTTGATAGCCTTGCTCATCGCCTATGGAGGAGATGTCAACTTGGGTACGTTCTGCAAATGAATGAAAAGTTCATTTCTGCATATAAGTAAGGACAGAGAAAGAGAAGACTATGGATTCCATTATTAATTATGGTTTAAAAAATTTCCAGACAATAGGCTGAATATTAACCCCCCGCATCACGATTTTACCAAACAATATAAAACATAAAGACATAAAAACTAATCAACATAATAAATGTTGCGTTTTTACACACATACTCCGAAATTTTTTATTCACGATCAACATCCAAACAAACATAATTAGTTAACAATTTTGTTTGTTTCACAAACACCAACAATTCTACAAAACTGTCAGTTTTTTGACAAATTAGTGTCAAAACTCGAAACCATAATGTGAGAGATGACACTCATTCCTCATGTCGCGGAAATAATTAGTGAATTAATAATGATTTCAGGTGATGAGGATGGCAACACGCCGTTGATGCTAGCAGTACGAGAATCGCCGCTGTCTTGGCCATGCCTACACACGCTCATTTTCTTCGGAGCTCAGTTAGTGCATTTATATTCAACATTTTTGAAAAAAAAAATGGATTGTCAGATCGCGTGTATAGCTTTCCTACAGTATTCTAGCCATTATTATAATTACTTTTCTTTCTTTTAGAATTGAACAAAAGAACATGAGAGGAATATGTCCACTTGACCTTGCTCCTGAACTCAAGAAACTTCAACAGACATGCGTTGAAGAGCTATTCAAAAATGCTTGTTCTGGGGATAGTGAACCACCGTCTAGATCTACACCAGGGCCGTCTGCGAAGAATTGGAATAGACTTCAAGTTGACAATGGTAAGCACATGAATACAAGGAAACAAATAGGAAAAAAGTGTCATGTATCAGAAAAATGTATATTAGATCTTTATCTTAGCCTCCCCTCCCATAGCACAAGCCAAGAGAGTTTTTGTTCTCCTTTTTTGTATAAGTGCTACTCCCGAAGACTTCATAATTGAATTTATACGCGTTCTCTCACTTTTTTATCTCAAGACGACACTTCTTGGATCATTGAAAGCACTACTTTCTGATTTTTTTTATTTTCTTTACATTCATGCAAGCTTTTACTCCCCACCGCTGATTTTTAAGTTGCTTAGTGTGTCGTTTATTTCTGTTCAGTTTCTCAAGGAGAGCGATCACTGTCAAAAGCTCCCCTCAGTCCAAAACCGTCTGCTGCAGCAAGTGTCTCAACGTGCAGCATGCTGGAAACGTCGTCAGCTAAGGAATCAGCTCGGAGGAAATCACTCGTTTCACTACAACTTCATCGGAAGACAAGGAATGTGAAAGAATGTGAGTGGATATATTTTCAGATTTATTTTCAGTTGCTTTCTTGTTTCTTTTCTTTTCTTTGCATATATTCCATTCCTCCGCCCTTATCACTTTTTTCTTTTCTTTTCTCCCGCTTTGCATCGTTTGAAATTCCCTCTTGTTTTGCGTTTGCGCACATACACTCTGTTTCTCCTTCCGTTTTTCAAATCTTGCCAATCTTAAATGTCTTTCTCCGCTTTCCAAACTTTTGATTAATTTTTAGAAGGATTTCGGCTTTAGGGTAACCAACTCATTTTTCCTACCGCTTGGTATAAAAAAATATATCTGAAAATCAAATACAGAAACGTTTACTATGTTTCATACTCAAGAAAAATCGGTGATATCACATTTAACATCAGCATTTTATGAATACAGGAAAATTCAAGTTCTGAACTTTTTAAGATCCTTACCCACTCTTTCGAATCTTCTCCAAAAGTTAACTTTGTCCATTGCATTTGTAGAAATGAAGCAATAATCAGTTTGTCCCAAAACAGAAGAGTGTAGAGTTGTCTTTTTCTTCTTTTTTTTACTTCATTCGCTAGTGAGCGGAAAGAATTTAATTTCAAAAGCTTGTCGCAATCATTCCACATTTTAGGAAACCTTCTTTTTTGTTTGTCCGTCAGGTCAACTTTTCTGAATTTCCCCCATGTTTTAATATTACGTCAGTTTATGAGCGGGGGTCTAAAACGTCTCTTTTTCTCAAAATCATCTTTTCGGTTCCACGTTAGAGACCCCTAAAAGATGTGTGCGAAAATAGGGATTAATGGCGGGAAGCAAAGTTGGGATTGCTAGAATCCACAAAATCACATCTGCTCATTCTTAGAATATGTGGCGGAATGTGGTGCTGCGGTCTGACTCGAGAACGCTATCTGAAAAAGAAAAACGTTTGATTTCCTGTATTCGTATTCCTCCAGATCCGGTCATCGACTGTGTCAGTTGGGAGCAGGCATGGGAATTGTTGAAGAAAATGGCTTGTAATCCGGAATGTCTCGACAATATAGTGGTAAGTTTATAAACTTCTTGAATTTTCCTGCATATCGTACTTTCGTAGAACTCTTTGTCCAAGTTCGCCACCCAAATGGAGAATACACCATCAAGTGTCGACAGAGATCAATTCGATGCTCATATGGGTGGACTGCTACACAAAATGATTCACGTAAATATTCAAAAATCTAAAACACAAAAGTTCAATGCACTTTAGACGGCCATCGAGGAGTACGAGTCGTCAACACCGACCTATAAGAAACAGAAGAAACTTCATCTCACATGGTTATTAAGCCAAATTGCCACGTTTTGTTTCACATTTCTTCAGAAAAGCGGCACAAGCCGCCAATTTTCGGCTCTTAACACTTTGAACAAGGTAAGTTGGGAAATCAGGTAGAGAAGAAATCAAAAAGTCTCTCTCAGATAATTGATGCTGGACTGGTACACGATTTATTTGCATTCAACGATGTTATCTTTCATTCTTCGAGGATATTGAACAGATCTCATGCTTTTGATTCAGATGAGCCTCCAACACCATGTGAGTACTACTCAATTGTTCTGCGCTTTTAACCCAATTTGAGTTTACAGCTGGCGAATCGTTCAACTCCAATGCCGACCAAAACTCAACAGTTGACCACGTGTTTATCTATGGAGCTGGCTATAAGTATTAGTTTCTTTTTTGCTGCCCTAAAACCTAACAATTAATTCCAGAGACCAATCCCTACTACCTTCTCCAACCGTTGCACCAACTCGACATAAATCGGACTTGATGAATTCTTTCAGCGAAATGGATCCAAGTCAGGGTATGTGTTGTTTGTTTGTTCAAACTGCAAACTTCCTTCCCAAAACAACACATAAACGTCTTCCTTTTCAGTTATTGTGGCTTTGCACAACGCGATAACAATGCAAAATCGAGAAGCGGGATCTAGATCCGTATGCAGTCCGGCCCACCGATGGAGACAATGTTGTGCACATTGTACACAAATTTTGGTGGCCAGATTGTTACTATTCTTGACTCACGCAAAGTATGAAATTAAAAACCAACATAACCGGAAGTAAAAAGTTTATTTCAGAAAATTCCGGAGCCGACTCTCAGACCGTCATCAATTACGAAGTCTTGTAGCCTTATTGGAGCCAACTCTAGAACCACAATTGTTATGTCTCCTACTTCAAGTTCTCGCTCTGATAGCCTTGGACCCATCAACTCATGCAGTTCTGATTGACATTCAGATTGACGATGTTCTTATACAAATGCTATTGCCAGCTGATGACTGGTATTACACCAACCACAGTACCAAATACGGAACCTTTGTGAAATATCATGCAGCAAGAGTTTTGGTTTATGTCGGAATGGGTGATCGTGTTGGGAGTCGAGTGAATCTGTTTAGTATGATGAGTAAGTCCGAAAAACACAATTCATGAATATACAAAATACAATTTCAGCGTTTGAGCCATCTGCAAAAAGTGGAAGTCAACAGAACGAGGACGACTATATTTGTGAGACATGTGCCACACCGCGGAGCAGAAGTACATTTTCGAGATCGGCTGTTTCCGTGGAAGGTGTTCTGTTGAAAGTGCTTGCAGAAGTGGCTGAGGTATTGAAGAAGCCAGGGGTTGAGATATGAAAGGTATAATTATTGCAGCTTGTGAGACAGAGTCAACATTTATCAGCAAGTGAACCGATTACTGAAGAGTCGCCAAGTGCAGGATCTCCTCCAGCAGTTCTTCCAAATCAAGCAGAACAGAAAAGTATTATTGAAAAGAATACGGAGAAACTAACTCAACTTGGATGCCAAATTTTGATATCTCTGGAGCAGTTGGAAGCACATCTCTGTAAATTAGGATTGGTTCTTGACTCTGTCCTGCTGCTCCGACTACTTCTTCACAAATTATCCTGGGATCTTGGTCTAGTCACAAAAAAGCGAGTAGCTGTTGTAGATCACGTTTACAAACCAATCACAGATCCAAGAGCTCATTCTAGTTGCAGTCTTGGAAATAACAGGTTTGATATTGTATTGTGTTCGTGTTGGCTGCTCTCATTTCGCTTCTTTCCAGAAACTTTGGTAAATCTAAATCTTTTGATAGGCGAGAAGATAGCAAACGGGACAAAAATTATTTGCGTGTCGATCAAGGATCTCGAGCTTCGAAACGAGTGCATATCAGACGGTCGAGTTCAGTAGAGATAATCCGACCAAAGAGGTTGAGCTCCGGTGCAAAAGATATCAAGAATAGAGAACGAAGGAAAAGGTAATACATTTCTTGACGGAATAAGCAACAAGTTCATTCTTTCAGACTAGGAACTGATACAAGTAGCGGGTCGAATCGTTCGAAGAAAACAAATTCCTCATCATCATCAGTCCAAAAACATCTTCCGAAGTACATCCAATCGTTGTTCCGAAGTCGTATGGGAACTGATCCATGCAAGAGGACATCGAGAAGTGAATCCACGTTACCGCACAGTGACTTTTTGTTGTGATATTTTATTTACCTCTCCGAATTCTAACACATCTTCGGAGTTTTCTGTAAACTCTGTTTTTCATTCGATCTTTGAGTAACAGCATGCTGAAAAATGATATTAATTTGTATTATATTTGGAAGGATGACACCGCTCGCTTAGAATTTGACAAAATTGGGAGAGGTCTAGATCGGATAGAGAATGACTATCTACAGAACAGCGCCATTTTCAAGCACACCTTCTGTTATGTAACGTGGTTTTCCTGTAGTTTGCACTCCGCTTCTACAGAATGCCTATCAGATTATTGTTTCTCATAGAGATACAATGGTCGTAACCAAATGTGTTTGTTACTTACCCTTCTGCCATTTTCAGTTTCTCAATCGTCATGTTTTTTTACAGGAGACTCCAACGAGAGCAATACAAGTGGATCGGATGCTGTTTTAGAGTTCACGAGAAAGCTCCAAAACTACCCATTGACACGGAGGGAAGCACAAAGACTAACTTATCGGAGTAATGGACAACAGGACTCAAATGACTCAAAAATTGGACCAAGAACTATGGGATATGTATATCTGCCAGAACTAGAAATTCAAGGAGCCAGTCCTCCAAGGTATGAAATATTCATGGCTCCTTTTTCATTACATTTTTAGATCTCCGGGTCCTCTTACGGGTAATTCACTTGAAGAAGGAACAACGATGTTGCTGGATACAAGACGTCCAAGCAGTCCTCAAGCAATTCCTGGTCTTCCTCTAATTGAAATTCGTCGGCCATCTGCCCTATCGCAATTCGAATTTGGTTATTTTGTCAATTCTCCAGAATTATCCGGAAGTGAAGTTTCCGACTGCGCTCCTCTTCTTCTTAGCGGGCAAATAGGCGGTAGCCGGAAAAGTTCCGATGGTGAGTCATTGAGAGACAGAGAGAAAAATGAAAAGAGTGTCTGCCGGGGGTCGGAATAGTAAAGAGTGTCTGAGGGAGAGACACTCACCATCCCATGTGGTCTAGTGGTTAGGATTCGTGGTTTTCACCCACGCGGCCCGGGTTCGATTCCCGGCATGGGAAGTTTCTTTTTTCTTTTTTAAAATGTGTTTTTTTTTCAGAAACGTCACTTGGAGGGTGGTCTAGTCGTGCTTCTTCAGTTATGAGTCAAAGATCATCAAGATCAAGTGTAGGACTAAGATTGTCTACGTTTTCTGGAGGGACTAGTATCGCTTCAGACAATTCTGGACCATTTTTGTTCAGTTTTGTGCTGAGAAAACGAGCATCAACAATTGGAACTCGAATACCGATCCCAAGAAGAGCACTATCTAGATCTTCTGGTGATAGTTTGAGAGTGCCTGATAGAGAAAGTCCATTACATTTGGCCAGTATGACTGAAATGAATCCAGATTTTCAATGTGTCCGACAACTGATTCTCAACCTTCTGAATGTATACACCAAAAGGTTGATAGTATATTCACTACCAAATTATTATATTTCAAATTATTTTCAGAAACGACAACGTTGTCTCCACCATGAAAGAGTGTGCTGATGTTCTCCGACAGATTCTGAATTCTCCTCAACACCCAACTGTGAAGAATTGGTGTGCTGAAATCATTCATGTCGTTAGTACTCATGTTGAAGAGGAAGAACCAACTACAGCGGAGAACAATGAACAAATTAATGACGAGTATTTGGAAGTAAGCGATGAAATTGATATTTTCATATTGTTTTCTTATTGGAAGCGCCATCATTTTGTTTTCTTTTCCTTTTTGCGCGTCCTTTGTTTCTTTTTTTGTTGAAACATTTTGATTCAAGCTTCAATACTTTTCACCGTTTTCCTTTATTCCATCTGTTTATTGCAATTCTGAAACACGATGAATAGGAAGTCAAAACCACGAATTTCCAACCGTGGAATTTCCGAATTGGTCCGCAGAGCTACTATCGGAGCACTGTTTCCAAATGGGCCTGTACCGAGAAGAACTCTACATGACTTACCTTCAATTCGTGAGCTAATGGATGAAACGGATCTTTTCGAAACTGAAACAGAGACGGAAAATGAAACTGAATTAGACTCTGATTCTGAAATTATTTTGCCTACTGTGAACGTCACAGTCCCTACTGACGGAACTGTTCGGAATCTCGAAGAATTTATTTCCAACTACGAAGAACATTCGTCTGGTAAGCCCTATTTATTTGTATGATCGGCAATTGAGAATAGTAGAAATGATGTTCGGTTTTTGAGAAAATAAATCTGTATAATTGCCCGATCGTCTAGCCATCATTTCAGTTGTTGTTGAAGTTGGTGTTCTGTACTGAACTACGTGAAACACCCTTTCTCAGCTTTTTTTGTCAATGTTTGATACAGTCGCTGTTGTTTGTCTTGTTATTTGTACTTTTCAGAACTGATGGCACCGGTGAAAGATTACCGAGCTCCTCGTCGTTCTCTTCATATTGGTGCATTACTTCCTGAGGCAAAACAGCTAACAGCAAAGCTCAAAAGATCAAAATCTCTTCCGAAAATCCAGAATATGGACCAGATAAAAGCGGCAATCAGGAGAAAGAGTTCACTTCGTAAGTGGTTTGCTACACGAACCGTTGCTGGGAGACGGAATAGCAACACGAACAACTACGACTGCAAGAGAACTTCAATCACACACGAAGACTTTCTGGCTCAAATGCGGAATGTTACAAGAAACACTCTTAAACACCTGCTATTCCCAGATAGAAAAACGGAAGTCCGTATTGTGAGAATGACCAATGAGAAATTCTATGATGTGGATACACTGGCTCAGCAAATCAGAGAAATGTCTGTTGCTCCTGGAATCGACAGTTCCGAGCAAGGACCATCAACAAAGTAATTGGTTCCATAACTTTTTGAATTTGTCATGGTATTTCTGTATTTTATCAACTTTTGTGTAATAAAAATATGATATGAATAGAAGGCATCGTGTTATACTGATAAGCCAGTGCATATTGTTCGAATGGTTGTTTGGAGCTTCTATATTTGGTTGTTTTCCTTCGAGAGGACAACTATTTGTTTTTTCTCAAAAGTCAAAACAGCAGTGACGGAACTCTTCCTTTCTTCCTTTTTCATATTACCCCACTACCAATATATGTATTATGCTTTCTACTATTGTTGAGAATTTAATTGAAAAATTTAATATGAAGACGAAAAAGAAAAAGAAATCCCAGCTGAATCCTAACCAAGACAAGAAACATGTTAACCCATATTATACTATTCTAACGATTGACCATGACGAAAAGAAGATTTGGGAACTTATTCAACAATTGCCATCCACCTCCAACTTTTTCGTCTTCGACTATTGGACAGTTGAAAACGAATACGAAAAGTGTTTCAAAAACCATCTTTGCCAATTCACCTGCTACTGCAATTCTATTATTTCTCGTGTCGGAGATTCTCTGAATTTTTCACGAAACGAATGTGTTAATGATAGCAGAAGTGTTTTATTCTCTATTGACTATTTGATTGACCATAAGTTACTCGATAAAATGGTAAAACCGAAATCTGGTAAAAAAGTTGTAATTTTCAAAGTACAGAACATTGGAATTGAAGACAAGTCATAAATTATTTGTTATTTCAGTTCCAAGACCAAGTGATATCCGGAAGCTTACCGTGCCCAAAGGAAGAGGCTGCTTATCTTGCAAGTATTCAGTTGTCGGTAGAAGAACAATGGCCAAGTAACAAAAGAACTCAGACTATCAGGAGGCATCTATTGAAGGGACAATTTGGTAAGTACTGCAAACTTGTCGTGTCAGACAATATATTTTAATAGGTCGGATAAGAGATCTTGCTCAAAAAATTATGGTTACTCCATGGGAAGTAGATCAGAATCTGTACTGCACACCACCAAGGTTTCCAAATGAGTCTGCAAATGCAAGTAGAGCTCAATCGGTAGTTGAGGAGATTCAACATAGATCCAGAACTCCCACACTGTTGAGATGTATCACTAATACCGATGGATTGATGTCAGAAGAGGTTTGTTAACTTTCATCCAATCACTTTTTATAATCCATTGTCTTTTTCACTCTGTAAACTTCTGATTCCAGATGCAAGCCCAATGTCTTCCAGTTGATCTACGTGGTGATCGTAGAACTATCAAACTTGTCAAGGTAATTCCAGAAACCCATGATTTTCTTTCTCAACATTTATTCAATTCCAATTCCAGGATAGAAAACGTAAATTATTCCACAGTCAAGTATACGAGAGCGAGATTGGAATGAAAAAATTGTACATTCAGGTTGGTTCTGGAAGTGGAACCAGTTAATATTCCTGGGAAAAGACAAGATTAAAAGTTGCTTGCGTAAAACTGCAAAAACTAATTCGGCGGTGTTTGCAGTTTTATGTGAAGGCGCTTGTATTATTCTTTAGACCTTCACCGTTAGATTTTCAATGTTTGATACCATTTTTTCACCTGCTCAAACGTTTTTCTCCATTGTGTTATTTTATGACTTCACAAAGGCCGTATAACCTTTCCCAAAAAGTTACAATCCCAGTTTTATAAGTCCTTACAAAACATTTAATGGTTCACGTTTTTCGAACCTTAGTCATAGTGTCTATATACACAAGAATCCCTTTTCAGACTGCGAAAAAACTAGCTGCATTCGGTTGTAAGGTTTTTCAAGTCAAGGAATTACTTCACGGGCGAACCCTTCGAAAAGTGAGTTTGTGGTTGTGCAAATGTCCTTTTTTTATTCATTTTCAATTTTCATATTGTTTCTCATTCTCAGACTGTTATTCATTTTTTCCTTGTTTATGTTTCTAGAAACAAGAAAGTACTAAGGGGAAAAAAGTTGTTGTTCAATTTTCCGTGACCTCTCATTTTCATCCAGTTTTCTCATTTCTAAACACTGTCTAACTTTTAGTTTCCTAAGCCGGAGACAAATCAGAATGTTGAACAAACAGTATACTCGACCCTCTATGTGTTTCCCAATTCCTCTGTTTTCTTTATTTCATGCGCATTGTTTCGAGAAAGTACAGTTGTGAAATTGACTAGTTGTGTTGCTCACTTTATTATTCGTATTTTCGAATTGTAGAAAACCGAGTAACATTCAGATGTTATGACTAGACCCTTTGCTTACGGTTCACTTTGTTTTCAAATTTTCACAACAACAATTATTTCGAAATTTTCGAAAAAATGCTTGCCAAATGGAGTGATAGTGCGTTATATTGACACGCACTCGAGTTTAACCCCCACTAGCGTATCTTATAGTGATTGTGCGAGGAGACGCATTGTTCTGTGGCTTTGTTCTTAGCAGACTCTTCACTTCAAACATCGGCTAGGCCACTCTCTCGTAACTATCTTTCTTTGCACAATTAGTTTCATTTCGAAAACATCGTTTGAACACATATAGGTAGCGATAACACATTCAGAAAAATTATTTTCAAGCCATCCAGATTTTGAACAACATTTACCACCAGATAATTGATTTTTCGTTTGTTAATCCTACTGGCAAACTATTTCAAAGATATTTTGCAAATTGTTCTTGTTCGATGAACTGATATTTCTGAGAAATATTCCTTGTTTCGACAATTTCAGTACTTGTATGAAAAGATTTGTGAGTTTCCCGGTATTCCCAAAATTCTTCTTATTTCACCTCCTGGCTTATCCTTACCGTTTGTCTCCAACCAAGTATTATTGGTTATTTCAATTTCAATTCTAGGCAATTTTTTTAACCATTCAATATCATTGTGACATGACTCAGCCAATTAGTTACCAGGTTATTGATTCCATACCGGGCAATCGGGAAAACAAACAGTAGGGAAACTTTTATGTCGGAACACATTTTCACATTTTTTTGTTCGTCTGAGTCTCTAACCTCAATTTCAAGTTTTCGGAGGTCAGACAACAATCCGACACCTTCAAAAACTCTTTTTAATCATGTTCAAGTGACCACAGCCTTTCGAGAAACATCGTATACCATCCACTTATTTACCTATCATTCAATCGTCTGTGACTTCTGATGGTCTTCAAAACTTGTTTACTTTTTTGAGAGTTTCCCTCGCCAAATTTTCAGTGTCGTTCAAAAAAAAGAATCAGGCGACATCTTGAAAGCTCTCAAAGCTCATGTGTTGCGTTAACGCATAATTGCGTCGTTCTCAATTTTTACTTATTTTTCAATCTCCCGTCATTTTGATGTTCTTTTCTTTTCTTATTTTCACCGCTTGTCTTTCATTTTGTAAGAATTCTATTAAAAGAAGAATCAACCGCATGTAGTCTTTTTACCCATGTCTCCCATTCATGGCGTTTCCAATCCCTCGCATTGAACATTTGGTTTTCAAACCTTTTCAGTTAACCTTAGATCATTTGCAAGAACAGTTTGTATTCTCGCTTTCTAATAGTGGTTTTCTCCACAGACTCTACGACTTCTCTGCCTTTCATCTGCTCAATTGTGTCTACTTGACGGATCAACAAAACTTGTACTGAAAAGACAACACGCTTCTACCCTACAACAGTGGAGAGTTGGTGGAGGAGTGAGCAAGCATCAATTGCTGCTTGAATTCCGTGGAACCAAGTGGCAACTCATTGGTGAGTGAAATTTTAAAACACCAACTTTGTAGTTTGCTTTTTTGTCTCCTGATCAACGTTCAGAATTTTGAATTTTCAATCTAGTTCTTAAATTTCGGAAGTACTCACTCTGCCTATCACTTTCTTTCTTTTTTTCAAAATTCAAATTTTTTCATAAAAAATCCTTAAAGTGCTCAAAAAGTGTAACCTTATATATTGAAACGCCGTATCCTTTTATATTATTGCAGCGCCATCGTATAATGCACTGAAATCGATATCAATGACATTATGGGAGATTATGCAAAATTCTGCTAGCAATTCAATCCAGCGGAGTCTCAACCAGTCAATGCATCGTTCGCACACCGAGGCGACCGTCTGTACGTTTTTCTTCTTCTCTTTTACCAGTTTCTCTTATTGTCAGTACTGACGGGGGCAATGATAGTTACATAAGAACTTTGCCCTTCTTGATTTGAACTAAACTGCCAAGTATGATAATGACCCTATTACAAAAACTATTCAGGTTCATTTGGATTGCAGTAGAAAGGGGAGTGGTGTAATGGGTTTTGGGAAAGGGGTCGCATTCTTACTTTTTCTTATCGTTTCCCTGATTTGTTCTGAGAAATATTTCGAGACTACATCATATCTGAACCTAGATTAAAAACAAAATATATGAATTTCATTCTGTATGAACGCACTTTTTTATCAGCAATCATTTTTCAAGTAGCAACACAGTTTGATAATTCTCTCAATGGTTTTAGTAATCTATGAATCATTCTTCTTTCCCTTTCGCTGTTGAACAATATCAAAAATTTGTTTATTGTTCTTATTTCAATTCCAGTATTCGATTTCAAATATTTTAAAGATCTCTACCGAAAACATGTATGTTGACCTTTTTGTGATTTTGAAATCCGTCTAAATGCAAATTCAAGTTAAATTCACACCCCATGTTTCTCGGTGGACGTCATCACCGCCACAGCAGCATTGTACGATTGGTAACTCGTTTTTGTTTTTCAAGCCTCCTGTTTTTTTTATTATCATTTACCAGTTAAATACTATAAAATATTCCCAGATGAATATCATCATGTGTGGTCAAAAAATTATATAGCTTCACTTTTGCTCAATACTAGTATTCTTATTTTGTTATTGAATAGATAGTATAGCCAACTACATTTGATAGTGTATTTACAACGAATTTGTTTTAAAAGATATGAATCATTGAGGAGTCATTGAAACATAGATAGGTTTCAATTTTGAAAATGAACTCACGTGCTTTTCTGAAAAAAAAAACAGAAAGTGTTTTTTACTATCAGTTGCAACAGACCGAATGGCAACAATGATTCACACGTTCATGATCACCTCTCTTGCTCTTTTTCTTCTCTTTGAAAAACTGTCACTTTCCTTCTAGAAAGGATAAAACTTGAGGCAAAAACATCAATATCGTCATGATAGGGCTTATACATACATACTACGTGTCTAAGTTTTTTATTTTTCCGCGTTCGTTTTCACCAGATTATTTTCTTAATCTCATCATCTTTCATAAATTTTGTTTTTTCACCAAATATGTTACAGTATTCATTGTTAATGATATTACCTAAAATGCGATGAACTGGGACACTCTGAAAGGCGTGCTGAAAACGAGACGTTTGACAAAACGTACCATCCCAGCGTACATACACCGTAAGTTTAGTTCCGATTTCAGTTTGTTGAAGTATTTTATAATAGAAGAGGAAAATATGAAAAAATAACAAAATCTCTGAGTGTTTACATATGACAGTATGAGCAACGTTAGATTTCACAATAACAGTTGACGTCCGTGAAGTGAAATACTTTTTGACGAGTAGAAACCTAGTCGAATAGAAGTTTCAATTAAGAACACACATTTTTTGTAATCACTTCCGGAAGAGCCAATGTTAACAGGCATTAGTCATATTTTGATAGTCTAAAGGAATGAACATAACGTTATATCAGTCAAACACCAATGAAGTTATGCAACAACCTTTACGTTTTTTAAAGTTAACGTGCAGGTAGATCATATTTAATTTTTTTAAATCACGCTGGCTTGACTCTAGTTTTATCATTCCTGCTATTTGAATCGTATTGAATAAATTTTAGAACAAAGTAAACTGCCGAGATATCTACTTTTCTTACTTTTTTCTTTATTTCCAATATCCTAACCAATCAGTGCGAACTGAAAAATATGAACGCAATTCTCAAGGGGAATTCTGACTCCAGTGCGGCCAACGCAAAGCACGCAAAGATCCAAGATGCCTCCGTTTTCTTTCTTCCTCCTCCTCCTCCTCCTTCGTCTTCTTTTTTCTTTTTTTGCCCATTTATCTGCCGCCCGCCTTCTAGTAGATCTGAGTCAAAAATTTTTGCTTTCCTGAAACGGGTGCCATCTTATCTGTTGGTTTTTCAAATTTCGTCACAAAGAAAAACAAGCGGCACACTAATATTGAAAACCGAATTTCATTATTCCCTATCACCATTATTATGCCTAAATCATGCCTCACGAAAGTAAGATGACATCTGTTGTGTCCCGTTTGCTTCATGCACTCGGAAAGTCTCACGATCATGAGGAACCGGAAATTCCACCTAATCCAGACAGTCTGTTGGTGTATGTCTGTAAATTGGGTAAGTGTTCATCATATAAAAATGGACTTTGTGTTTTTGTGGTTTGATTCCCATAAGGATGAAGATGCAGTATGTAGCCAACTGAAAAAAACGGATGTCAAAGCGGATATCTAACTTTTTATATGGAAAAGAGTTCCACTTGTTATCTCGTTCGGCATTGAGCTTCTGTCTTTTTTCTCTTTTTTTGAAACGTTTCAAGATGGAAATGTAGATATCCGGAAGGAAGGCTTGTCACTAAAAATAACTTTTTGACAATGGACTTTTGAAAAAATTAGATGCACTTACATATAGACAGTTACGAAATACTGAAACAGCCGAGTGAAACAAAATTGATGAATGTTTGATGCTACAGTATCCCAAAGTTATGTGACCAATATCACAATATTAAAATTTCTTACTTGAAAAGTTGTCTTTCTTCCTAAATCTACTAATCCTTGAAAACTCGTAAAACCAAATTTAGAGCCCAAAAAATTCAGAAAGAAATCTTTAGCGAATCAGCTCAAATCGAATTGTTTGTGAAGCGCAAGCCATTTTTGTCGTCTTCTTGGTTGTGCAAGTTTGCCGCTCAAATAATTCGGTTGGGGTCGCCCGATAACGGGCTATTGCACCAAAACGTGTGTATATCTGTTAGTGTCTCAGAACGTTCTTGTGTTTTAAACCAACAATTCGTTTTCATGGAAGCAATTTTTGCTTGCCTCTTCTTTTCTGCTTCCATTTTTTGCCTAAGAATGTGTCGAGTCACGGAAAAAACAGATATGCATACAACACACCCCTTCTTCCGACATGTTTCCCTTTTTCACAAAATCACAAGCAGACATTGACCAAATGGAAGAAAAATAGAGAAAACTAGAGATTCGAGATTCAAAATTGCAACACAATACCAAGAGCACAATTCAAAACCCTAATTGCTCCATAGCAAGAAGTCACACAATTTTTGCTTTTCGGAGAAAACTGGGATCGAATAGCCAACTGATTGTTGGTTGTTTTTCAGAGAAATGTTGAGGGTAGAGAGGGTCAACAAAAATAGAGTGGATGGACACAAAAGGTCATCTAGAATGTGAATTAACTGAAATTGGTTTCAGCAACGTCGCGTAGTGATTCTACATCATCAACACAATCAGCCACAGCCGGATTCATTTTAAATGAAGAACCAATCACATTGTTCCGACTCGAACTCGAACGACTACAGTACATTCTTCATTTTCCTGAAGAAGTTGCCTTCCAGCTTTCTTCTACCGAATATCAACTTTTCTACTCAATCCAGCCTATGGACTATGTCCGTTACGTTAGCTGCGACCTTACCTCTGTCCCAGTATCAGAAAACCCAAGTCCAGTGCGGAATCTTGTGAAGAGACTTTCTGAGGTATCATCATGGATAACTCATGTGATTGTCAGCCAACCAACTCATGATGACCGAAAAGTCGCTTTGACAGCTATTCTGAGAATTGTTGAAACATGTTGGAACATTGGAAATTTTAATGCTGCCGTGGAAGTTTTGATGGGATTGAAGAGTGAGAAGTTGAGACCATTCTGGCTATCTTTGAGGCAAGAGGAAAAGTCACAATTCGACTCGGTATGACGTTTAAAATTGTATTTCCAATTACTGTTATCATTTTCAGCTCTGCGAAACACTGCTACCTGCCAATCAAGCTCTCCCATCCCAGGCGTACATCAATGCAGTCCAAAGAGCTCTTCGAATGCCACAATCTCGTGTCATTCCATTCTTCGGAATATTTTTACGTGATCTCTATGCAATTGTCAATGATTTACCAAATATTGTTGTGATTGGACAGGAAGGAGAAACACAGAAACTTGAATTTATGAGTGATCCAAATGGAGAGGACCATTTCTCGTCGAGAATTGGAGTCGGTGGTTTGTTGAATGCGGATAAGATCAATTTGGTGGCTATTGGTATAAAACGTTTTTATGATATTAGTTTGAAATATGCATATTTTCAGTTCTTGACAATTTGGAGCTGTTCCATCGTCACAGTCGAACCATGATCAAGATGTTAGAAGACCAAGCAATTGCAACGACTCAAATTCCACAAAATGAGCGTGAACAGAAAGAAAAAGAAGCTAAAAGTGAGTAAAAATTATATGAGCTCCGTCTATTCCATAATCTCATTTTCAAACCAATTATGTTCATTTCTCAAAACTCGTTTCAGCCTACGAACCAGTGCAAGTGGTCCGTGGATCATCTCATGGAGTGGCTCTTATCCCTCTTGATACTCTGACCTTCGATCTTGACGTAATCCAACGTCTTCAACACGGAACAACTGTCATCCACTACGAACCAGATTCAGGCCGAAGCAATTTATGTCTGCTTCGGCTCGATCCTAGCTGTGGACAGATCAACTGGCATAAGATTTCATACTCAGTGAACAAGGACCCCAAGGAAAAAGTGAGATTTCTTTACTTTTAGATTTTGGACGAAAAAAAGAGAAAAAAAGTTGAGGAGGAAGCGAAAAAGAGGAAGAGGGAGATTGATGACTAGCGGAGATAAACCTATAATTTTCAGGACGTGCTTGCCAAAGTTTCGGTTTCAAATCTTCAACCACTTGATTCCGGAAGAGGTGCAGCCTCTCCAATGCCATCTGGAAGAATTCCAGGAACTGGAGGAGTTGGTGTAGAAGAGGGAGAACTCAAATTGAGTGTTGTCAAGGGAGTGGAACTTGTTGATAGTTATGATATTGACATTGAGGTATGAGACTAATAAATGAGATGATGAAACAGTCGAAAAACTTATTTTAGGCTATTTACCGGCGTCATTCCGTTGAAGAAATGTCAGTTCCGGTCAGTTGTTGGAAAGTCAGTCATGGTCAATTGCTCTCTGATAATGAATTTATCTACTTCTTGGCTCCTCAACAAATCGCTCAATTCTGGACAAACGGGTTACAATCTGTAGGGAATTCAGAAAAGGCTCCAGACCGCAACAATGTTTTTAGGTGGTTCGAAGTCTCCAAGGTCAACAAAAATATCCAGATCGTCGTATGTTGTGGATCAAGAACGTGTATCTCTCATTATACGAAATTACTGGAGAAGCCAACTGTGGACCACGACCATTCGAAGCACTTCAGGCATTTGGTGGGCGGGTTGAGCGTTGGAAAGGCTTTGGTTTGTTTTTTGTTTTTGTGACAGTTCGCGCTTTGCAGCCCAAGTGAGAAGAAAAAACGATGAAGTGTTATCTATGTTATTTTTGTTTCGCTTTTTTCTCCCCTCTCTCTCCATGCTTCCAACCTGTACGCACGTGTCTTTTATTTTTTGGTGTGCTCGCAGCGAAATAATATTTGAGGAGAGGTTAGATGAACATCATAATCATAAAAACTGTGCTTCTCGTTATTGCCGTGAACTCTATCGGCCGCCCACTTTTAGGTTTTTCGGTCACCGTATCAACATTCAACACTGTGTTATAAAGCGCTTCCTGATCACTATATTATGCAAAATGTTTCGGTAACTCTCACTCTTTTAGGGCTGAGTCAAACGAATACAAGTGCTACTCGACCCAATGACTCGTCGTTATCCAGTGAGCCCGGAGGTGCAAAAAGCAGGTATGTTCTGTTGGAAATTGCGGGAAGTTATCAAGTTTACGGCATTTGCATATGTGCTCCAACCGAAGATCCGGTCCTTAGTAGGAGTCTTATATGAATAATTTTATGAATACGGTAATGACATCATAGATTATGATATTTCAGGCTGAAAAATCTGAAAAATGCAATGCAAAAGAAACTCCGTGGTGCATCTCGTGAAGGTAGCAGATCTCAATCCCCTCAACCACATTCCCCACTTGTCCGACCTCCATCTATCAAATCTCAAATATCATCTCAATCCGGCCCACCTGGTCCAAACTCACCAGGATACTTGTTGAAACCACGTGGTGAACCAGCTAATAGTGACGCAGGAGATCTGGATAGTATCTATACTCCAAGGTCAAGAACTCCAACTAGCAGTTCCTATGGAGGTGAGTGTCATTGGCTATTTGGGGAAAACTGTACATTTTACGATTTTTTAATGTTGCAACTCTTATCAAACGTGTGATTTTATTATTTTATGACGCTGAAAATTCAGGCCGCTCTGTTGGAGGAAGATCTTGTAAGTCATGGAGATCGCGAGGCGGAGAGACTCCAAATTCCGGATCCATTAGCAGTTCCGGCCAAATGTCAATTCAAGTTTCTGGTTTGAGTGGTCCTTCCGGCAAAGAGTTTCAAGAGAAGCCATTGACTCTTGTTGAGTTTGCTGAACTATTCCGATTGTTCAACACAAGAATGAGAAAAGATTTGAGGTGAGATAGTTTTTTTTAGAATAGTTTGGTCTGAGGAAGTCCAAAAACCAAAACATTACTTTTGTTATTATTTATCTAGTTTTTCTCTTGTGTCGATATTCTTGACTTCATCAAAAATTTATGTTTCAGAGACGTGTTCAATGATGTCTTATCCACTGCCACAACCCCTCAACATTGTCCAAAACGAGAACGGGATCGTCACAGCCCAAGAATGCAGTCGAGATTGGCGAGTGTGTCGAATTCGTACAATGCCGACTTCCTGTCGAATGGTGAGAGATAATGGGAGTCTGATTGCATCTGAACTTTTCCTTTTAGACTTCCTAACAAAGAACACTGCGGTCACTTCACATCATATCAGTGAGAAGCAAAACAAGATATACAATGCTCTTGCACTTGCCAGTGTCAACAGGTATGAGTGCTGATTATGAATAATTATGGGATTAATTCCCTCATCGTCACGAGAATTTTTCTCAGAATTCCGCTCAAACCATCAATTACTCTTAGATCTTACGGTAAACTTCATCAAAGAACAAGCCACTTGGTCATGAGAAAAATAAGTTGTAACAAAAGACATCTTGCAAAAAAAAAAACAGACATAGACCACATCTCAGGTTTTATTCATTGAAAATGAAGTGGTGACGTAGGAAAAAAAGAAAATAAAGGTGAACAAAAAAAAGGAGAAGTTTTTCTTATATATTTGTTCCAAGGAGAGAGGCTCCTAGAATGTAACTTTGAGCAATTTACATATAAATTATTCATGTGCGCGTCGAGTCAGTCACAATAAGCGAATTTCACCTATCAGCAGTCACGAAAAAAATAAAAAATGATTTTGAAACAAAATATTGTTCAATAACTGAAGATTAGTAAATTTTTTTGTTCAACTACACGTATAGTCAACTTTGCGGAAAAGCTTTCAAAACCAGAAGGCTCTCACGCCCCGATTTTTTCTCCGTAGCTAAAGTTTACGAATATAAATACTCTCAAGAGAAATGGATCGACCATCAAAACCAATTCTGGAGAATAATCTATTTCAGCATGGGTGGACTTATGGATACATCAAGATCATCGATGCTCACTCCGCAAATGCTGCGCGCGTTTGTCAACACTCATCAGATGGAGCAGATTGACGAGCAAACGGCGATCAAGTTAATTCAGGTGAGGAGGCCCACTCAACTTCCGCGTTTGGTAAAACATCGTATCGGTTTATTAGAGGAAAATACATCATCAGTTTAGTTCTAAACATGAGAATCCCGTTGAGAGTGGTACGAACCATCCCTTACAATTTGTTATTTGGGAATAAGGGAAAGGAATGGATAATGAGAATGAGAGGGAAAATTGTGATATATAGTTATTGAATGGAACAGCAGGCATCCCGTCGCGCACTTTCTTTGCTGATTCGTTCCTGTTGCTCGTCAACTTCAGCCGCGAATGAAACCTGAAAATATTCAGTTTCTTTCAATTTTGGAAGACAATCATAAAATCTAGAACCTCAACCCCCTAAACCTTTTGGTTTCCAAAAAAAGACACAAAAGGAAAAAGAGAGAAAAGAAGAAGAACCAATTTGGATGGGGCATGCCCAACAATTTTCATTTTGATGGCGCTTCTCTCTTCTATTCGAGCCAATGCCCCCACCCATCAAACCCGAAGACGCCTTCAGACCCGAATTTTTGAAAAAGCAAAACACAACTCACTTTTTTGGGCATTGTTGGAGTGGACTGAACGTCTGGGTGTTGAAGGGTTGTCATTGAGGATTTGTTCGTGGGCTCAACGGCTCCATATACCTCCACGTCTTGGTTTTTAGTCCACGTGGTGCTCGGTCGAACGTCGTCCTCTTCGGTCGCCGGTCGTGGCATCGCAATAAAGAATGGAGCGAAAAGAGATAGAGCAGCGGAGAAGAGAGGGCGTGGCTTCGAGCAGCACCTTTCTTGTGGAGACAGCCTCAGTTCCTTTTTTCTCTTTCCTTCTTTTTTCTTGAGGACTGAGAAATGACAGAGAGAAAACGGAGATGTCCGGTTCGGTGAAGGGTGTTCTGAAACAGATGACGGTTAAGATATGTACTTATGGATATAGGAGAAATAGAATAAGAAAAATAAATATTGTGAGAATGAATTTTGAATCTGAAAACCAAAGATATCCTGCAGTTTTAAAGCGCGTCGGCATAGTAGTTGCATGCTCATCTAAATTAGGTTCGAATTTTTATTGTTCATCTTTCGAAAAATCTCTGCACATATGCAACAAAAAGAGCAAAAAAACGACTGAATGGGGAGAAAAGCTTCCAAACTTTATGATTGAATATGGAAGAATAGAGTGGACGACTGAAGTTTACATGACGACTTCCAGCACCGCGCTTAGCAACAAATACGGATGACCACGTGGGAGGAAAAAGAAAAAGAGACACCTCACGTCAACATCATATACGGAAAAGAAATGCTCTAAACAATCACGGGTTGAACATATAGATTTTTTCCTACTTTTTTGATTACCGGAGGGGTCTTCGTGTATTAGTCTGATGAGATTTGGGAGGATAAAAAGATAGAGCGAAAAACGGAAGACAACTTGTGAAAAGCATAGAAAAGTAATTAGATGAAGTAGAAAAGGAATGGACTTTTTGAATAAAACATTGAATAATTTACTAATGTTTCCCGTTGTTTCCAACTGGCTTTCTTAAAATAGGTTCATGGGAGACTAAAATGAAGAATAGGAGAATGAAGTATGAAAATTGAAAAAATAGAATAGAAAACCACAGCTCCACATATGATTATGTGTCCTTTTGATTTCTTTTCTTCCTCTTCATATTTCAAACTCTCTCAACTCTTTGTTGTCCCCATACAACATCTAATTTGTGAAATTTCTCATCGTACGCCTACTATTAGAGTGAAATTCCCACAATCTCCAAAATCTAGAACAACATTAGCTTTTCTCCACTTGACCGCAGATCGAAAAAGGGAGGAAATCTTGTCAAGAAAGAAACTGAAAGCTTTCAGCAGATACGCCGCCTCTTTAGCCGCGGGGTGACGTCCTCCAGGGAATCACATCCGCTCTGTTTTATTTTAATTTATGAGGCCGTGTTGAACCAACTTTGAAATTTCTGTACCCCCTTTCCTTGCAAGTGAACTTTTGTCTTTGATTTTTTTCAGCAATCAGAGTTCATTGAAATTGAGTACTCTATTAATAACAACTGATGACACAAAAAATATGGTTGAATCAGTTGGAACTGAATGTAAACAAATTTTCAGGATCATGAACCGGATGCCACATGCCGTCAGAAAAATCAAATGTCATTTGAAGGATTCACACGATTTCTCTGTGATCCTGTCAATTTTGCATTTGTTCCGGAAACAATTGAACCAGATGAGGAGGATCTACGCTACCCGTTATCTCACTACTACATCAACTCAAGTCACAACACCTATTTGACGGGACACCAGTTGAAGGGACCCAGCAGTTCGGAGATGTACAGACAAGTGAGTCAGAGGAAACTATGTGACATTGACATGCACACCTAGACAATGGATATTATTTCCTTCAGGGAGAAACATGAAAAACAACAAACAAGACAGAAAAACTACAAACATTGATAGAATGAGTGGGATTTCACACTGAAGCTTCTATTAAGTTGAGGTTAGACATCACTTCGCAAAAAAGTGCAACTTTACTATGCCAGGGAATTGAAAAAGGAAATTATCTCATTTCCAGGATTATTTTGAAAGTTTCATTGGTCTAATCTTGGAAGTTTTTTGGTGTCTAACTAGTTAACGTCTGTTAACTCAAAAGATTTTGAAAAATTTCTTGAAAAAAAAGTTATACGAGTTTTTATACAAAATGGGAGCAAAGACCAATTTTGGAAAAGAAAGTCAGAATCTATATCCTGCATAGAAATAGAAACCTGATACTTGACTCTACCCAGTAAGACAAATTCGACCCAAACAAAAAAAAACTCGAAAAAGGTAAGTAGTCAGTATATGTGGCTGGAAGAAAAATAGTGGACGCCTTCTTCTTTCTTTTTCACTAACAAACAAATATACGGGAGTTAGTCAAGACTGACAGGGAAAAAACGGAAGGGCGGGTCATCAGGATGTGTTGGCACAAGGGCACTGCTTCTCCATGAGCAGGAACCGCTCATTTCAGCAGCACCGCAACGCAGGGAGGGTGTGCGCATGTGTTTCAATGTGCATGCATTTTGGCTTTCGAAGGCAAAAACGTTTTTTTTGTCGGTCGCACTCGCCTCTTTAAAATTGGCACCGACGCAAACGCACACAACACCCAAACACTCTCACACCGGGAGGACTCGAACCCGTTAGTATTACTGAAGATGGAAGACGTGAGAGATCGGGTTTGAATTTTTTATTAGCTGATATAAAACTCATCGACTCATTCATTCAAAATTCGGAAAGTCGCATGAAACTTTTTTGTGGACTGAAAACCAAGCCTTATAACTTTTCTCAAACTTAAAAAGGAAAAAAGTTTCTGCAAATTAAAATCTCACGGTTCTCATATTCTAAATTTGTTTCTCCGAAAACTTTTCGTGAGAAAAAGTTATTTCCAATTTTAAAAATAGAGATCAAATCTTGTGAAAAATGTTTTCTCTCATGACAATAAACACGTCCACCTACACATATATAATGTTGATCAGAATACCGAAAATATCATAGTGTTTGTTCAGAAACAGAATCCAAAATTAAAAAAAAAAGTGTTTAGGTTCTTCTCACCGGATGCCGTTGTGTTGAGCTAGATTGTTGGGACGGAGATGATGGATTACCACTTATCTATCACGGGCATACTTTGGTCAGCAAGATCGGATTCCGTCAAGTTGTTGAAATAATCAAGAAGTCCGCGTTCATCACATCGGATCTTCCTGTGATTCTCTCTATTGAAAACCATTGTTCCCTTCAACAACAAGCGAAAATGGCACAGATGTTCAAAACAGTTCTTGGAGATTTGTTGGTGTCTAACTTTTTGTTTGAGGCTGATTTCTCGGATTCTCCACGTCTTCCATGCCCACTGCAGATGAAGAATAAAATCTTGATCAAGAATAAAAAGATGATTGGTAAAAAAAGTGAACCGAGTTTGGAAATTCGATTTGTATTTGCAGTGGATCCACCAACACCGCTACCAATGATTGACCGTGGAGCTATACAACGTGGAGAGACTCAATTGACACTCCATAGAAAGCAGAGCAAAAACTCCTATGAGAGCAGGTAAGTCCTGAGTCTGTTTGAGATCGGAATGAATTCAGTTTACTTACAAATTCTAATACAATTTCAGCAACTCAAACTCCATCTTCAGATCTAGGTACTAACCATACTAGACTATATAGACTAGATACATTTCTACTTCCTCAGTTACACTCTATCAACTATTTCTTTGTTTCTAACTTCTTTTAGAAGCGGTTTGGTTCATTTTTATCATATTTCCGAATTCTATCGAAAACACCCGAGAATGCTATTTTCATTAGTTTTCTGCATGTTTTCAATAATCTTGGTTTGGAACTGTTCATTTTCAGTACGGTGGATGAAGTGGAAGATGATGATCTCGATGAGTTCTTGGATGATGAAGAGAACGAGGAAGATGACCAAGAGGAGGTTCCAGTGCGAAGTGAAAAAGAAGACAGTCCAAAGACATCAAAACGTGCAGAAAAATCAGCGAGAAACATCAAACAACAGGATTCATTATGCAGTGATCACTCGGTAGAGCACGCAAAACCTTCGACTAGTAAAAGCACATCAAAAGTGAATTTTATAATAAGATAATTGACAAAGACCAAGTTTTTTATAGGCTAATGAGGGAAAAACGGAAGATGAAGTACTTTACGCGCAACTCGCTCAAAATGCGATCCGAAACCAACAACCAAGAAAGAACAACACTGGAGTCCAGATAGCACCGGAGTTGTCAGACATTGTCATTTACATGCAAGCAACCAAGTTCAAAGTGGGATTCGTCCAAACGTATAGAAAACGAAAACATGTAATATTTTCAGGGTTTCCCGCCAGTTGACGGAATTCAATCCCCACGGATAACAGAAGAACAACCAGCATCAGCTAGTTTGTCGTTTTCGTCAAGAGCAAGAACGCCATCAAATCTTCTGAACACTCCAGCTCCTCCTCGACGACAAAGAAGTAGCACACAGTTGAGTCAAGAGTTAGCAGCTGAATTTTTGCCAAGTGGTCGACCTAATGCAACTGCAACATGCTATCAAGTAACATCATTGAATGAGAATGCTGCTAAGAAATTGATGAAACGTCATCCAGCTAAATGTATTTCTTATACCCGGGACCATGTATGTTCACAACTTTTTGAAAATTAGTCACCACTATTCTTTTTCAGCTCATCCGTACATATCCAAGTGCCAAGCACTACGATTCTTCCAATTTCAATCCAATCAACTGTTGGGCTCATGGAATGCAAATGGTTGCTCTCAACTTCCAAACACCAGATGTCATCATGGCTGTGAATCAAGCAATGTTCGAACAATCAGGAAATTGTGGATACCAACTGAAACCTCGTTGTCTTTGGGATGAATCTCATCTTCTATACAACAAATTTTTACCACTATCCAAAGATATCGCTGGAAATTCTGCACTGCTACTCAACTTGACAGTAAGTGTCTCATCTAGTAATATCATGGCTTTTTGTTTTCAGATCATATCCGGACAACACGTATATCCAAACACTCATTATGCTAGTTTATACGTTGAGATTGAAGTTATTGGAATCCATAACGACTGTGTTCGTGAGAAGTCGAAAGTGGTGCAGAGAAATTCCGTGAATCCTATATGGAACCACACTACTCAACTGAGAATAGCTTGTGTTGACTTGGCATTCCTCCGAATTGCAGTCTGTGACAGTGGTCAAAACGGACGAGTAGTTGCTCACCGAGTTGTGCCTGTCAAATGCATTCGACCCGGTTTCCGACACCTCCCACTCAGAACCCCGACAAATCTTCCAATTGACAATGCAATGATCTTTTTGAGGTACCTATTGGAAGCACGAGAGATCATAGCTTAATTAACACTATGCATCAGTTTCAGATCAACTCAAAAAGTTGAAATAAAAACCCGAAATGATTAGCTTATTGTGAAAATAACACGTAACTTTTAATCACACGTGCACTATATCTTATTGGTTTATAGTTATCTATTAAAATATCACACTATCACATTTATCATCATTAACGGAATGCAGTATTTATCTATTTTCAAAGTTTGCTTGCCATTATTTCGATATTGTTCTGTAATTTGTACATTTATTTCAGGACAAGATTCGAGCAAGAAGAACATATTTATCTTCATGACGATGACTCCAATGCTTATTTCAATTTGGAGCACACTCTTGCTTATCGGACTGATTTGGTACATTCTACAATCTTAGCACGTTTACAGTAGACTTTTTTGTTTTTAGACTCCCCACCTTTCACCCACGCCAATATTGAAAAAGCAAATATTCGTGCTTCGCATCACCGGTGCATTCGCTGATGAGACAGCAATCACTGTGCACAGCGAATCGGGCAGTACGGTAAAGACGGTGATGCAGCAAGCACTTCTAAATGCTGGAAAGAACGCGGATCAAGTGGAAGAATATCTACTGTTTGAAGAGTCTCTGCCAGCACCTTCTGGGGAAGATCCAATTGAACCACGGGTATGTCACGTAGATTAGATTTAGCTGTTTGACATTAGAATGTTTTTATTCGCAATTTCAAGTGAAAATTATCGGATCATAATGTTCAAAAGCTGAAGTTTACCAAAGTTTATGTTTGTAGGTACTACCTCTAAATGTGCCAATCATGGACGCCGTCGCTTGTTGGAACGGCTCAATGCGTCGATTCGTATTGCGCAAGAAAGGCAGTGTGAGTTATGAAGAAAAGCGTCGTCAGCGCAAAACTAGCAAATCGTCACGTAAACTCAACTGGGCGGCCACATTCGACGCGTCCACACTGTCAGCTAATGTCTGATTTCAATACTGACAACACTGACCCACTCCCACTACTATCACACATTCTGTTACTAATTATGAACCGCTTCGTCAACCTGCTAATATTGTAACTCTTTTTTCACCTACCCATATACCCACCAATTATCCCTTTTCTTTTCTTTTTTCTTTGAAATAGCCGACTTTTCACGCCTTCAAAACGCCGGATCCTGTTGGAGAAAGGGGCCATAGGTGAGATCTCTCGACTGACACAACTGATGAACGACGCAGCTGAAGGAATGGCTGTGACAGAAATTTTATAGTGGCTTCTGTGTGTTTTACGATATAGGAATACTGTGTTAAGAATGTTGGCCCCACTGAAAATATCGCTTTGCATGATTTGGAAATTCGGACTTTCATTGGTCCGGATGCTTTGGCATTTGTTACACCAACGCTTTGTTTTCCAGTTTTCAACTTGTTCAAAAAGTAGAGAATTGGATTTGATATTTTGAAGTCTGAATTTTGAAAACCTAACAGTTTGGAGTGGTGAATCGTCTTTCAGTTTTTTGTTCAAAAATAACCTTCATAGTTTCAGGACCCATCGTCACGAGCTTGGATAGCTTCAATAATCAAATCCGGAACCAGTGGTAGCTCTACGTCAGTGTCACCCAGTCCATTGACCAAAGATGGACATGTAAAAAGTGCCTCCAGTAACCAACTTCATGGACGATCATTGGACACTGACGCTTTCGGAGAGCACCTCGAAGTGACAGAAGGCAAGTGTAAGGATGATAACGGAGGGTGTGAGAATTTAAAACAACAATGTATTTCTTTAGGGTTGAATCCTCGAGCAAGATCAATGGGTGACACTTTCCTAGTCTGTGTTCACAACGTGAGCGAAGATCAACCGTATGCAATTCTTCGGGCAGGAATCAATAGCACTGCTGCAGACATTATCCGACAGGTACCTCAGCAGTAGAGTTTCTGGCCCAACTTTATATTTTACAGGTGTTTGTCAAGGCTCGTCGTCCTAATGTCGATGATGCCGAATATGTGCTGATTGAAGAAACCGGTGACGAGAATAAGAAAGATCAAGGTCAATCTAAACTTCAAGCATTCTCGTTGGCGCGAAAAAGGAGCAATGATCGTAGGCCATTATATCGTTACCTTCTATCGTTTTTCGTCTTTTTTGCTTATGCCACAGATCTTTTGCACTTTTAGCGCACGTTATTTCAGTAGTTAGACTGATGAACATTCTAGTTATACTGTTTTGGTGGTTTGAAAATAATTGAAAAAATTAGAACTTATCGAAAACAGTATTTTTCCAACCACCCAACAAACATTTCATAACAATTAATCGAAATATTCCAGTTACTCCAAAATATCCAACAAGCCGTGTTCTTGGTCCTAATGAAAACGTGTGGAAGGCACAATCCAGATGGAAGACGACGGGCAGATTTGTGCTGGAGAATCGCAAGGACACAGTGCACGCAACACTCGAAAAAGTGAGATCATTTATATCAAAACTGGAAGCTGCAAAAGCGAGCATGGATCCCAGACACGAGTGACACAATGCACCATTTTCCTGTTTGGTACCCAAACTTATTTCAATTCACTGTCAACTTCTATTTCTATCACTTTCCAAGTCTCAATTGACTTCTATCACTCTATCCTATACATTTTGTTCAACAAAAATTCCGCATGTTTGACTGCATAATCGTGTGTATTACTATTTCAAAAGGAACAATTATCGTTATATATAATGTATAGCAAATATGATGCAAGCACCTATGATTCTGAAAGATTTCTTTCATTGCTAATATTATTCTTATTGCCACTAACATGTCTCAATAAATATGAAATGGGTCTTATAACGTCACATTACCGATTTCCCGACATCCCATCTACCGGCATCAATTTTCATCCCAAGTTAACTTGCTCATCTACATAAAATATTTATTCTACAGGAATTTCTGGATATGGCTAAACTACTTCGTGAAGGTATCCCTAAGAAAGAGGAAACTTATTACATGATCTACTATGCCGGATTACCTGGAGAAGATATATAGAAAAATTGTGTTGTAGCTGTGGTTGGGACACTTCTCAGTATAATTTTACGGTTTTCTTTCTGATCTTTTCTTTTTTTGTATTTTATGGTATTATTCACAGATTATGTTGTTCTATTGTTTTGTTTGTAATGTATTTTTGAAAAGTAATGCACAACGCACTTAAACGGTTTTAATCAATTTTTTCAGTTTCCAAGATTTACTTATTGTGTATACTAACCAATTATCGTTATTACAAATATCTATATAACTCCAAGTGCACCCGGTTATTGTTGAAGTATTCTCTATCCTATATCACCAGTTTGGGCACCAGCAATGTATAGTATGCGTTTTAGGGTAGACGTGTGGAAAGCACAACTTCTTCCTCCAACACAACCACGCGCAAAATAAGTTTATCCAGCGTTCGCTCAATCGGTCTTCCACGTAAATTCTCCAAGTTTGGCAAGTCATTAACAATGGATGCTGGTCCGAAATGAATTGTAACCGACTGGACACTTCCAACATGATCTCCTATTATCAATTTGTTAATTTTTTATTTTCATTTCCTCTAACATTTTTCCTTTCCCATTTTTAGTATTGCTTATTTGCTTTCTTCAAAATATTAAGTTTCTAGTTTTTTTGCCAAATTTCAACACTTTCTAATTTGTTGTGAACTTTTTCGATTTGTAATAATATTTTTCTTTTTTAATCAAACATTTCTGCTACTGTGTACATTCAAATGAAGAAGTCATGATTTTTCAACCGATCTCCGTAACTTCCGTACAGGAGTTTTTTTGCGTGGTTTGAATGACGAGCAGGTGGACAAACAGAAGTCTATTGTCTTTCCAAATATGGGCAGCACCGTGATTCATTTATTTTGTATTGAATTTTGACAATGAAGCAAGCCCTCGTCTGCTTCCTGGTTTATATTGTGGTTGCACAGTAAGTTTTCAACAAGACTGAAAAAAACTTTCTAAAGTAGAAATCAAGAAAATTGAAACTTAAACTTCAGCGAAATCAGTTCTAAATAAATTGTCTGTATCTGACTGCATAGCTGAATAGTATATTTGTAAATCCCTCTATTCAGAAGCCAGATCCACATTGCAAACGACAACTATTTCCTAGAGAAACAACGATTGAAACGCGCGGGTGAGTATTTTCTCTCTTTTCATAGTTTTTGTTCGATTTTGTTTCTTCAAATGATCGGGCATTTGACTTTCTTATCATCATCTGTGACTTGATTGATACGAGAGACCCACCAAAGCTTCCTCCAGTGTCTTGATTCATTCCTTGGTGTGGTCTTTAGTCGCAACTTGATCTTTTTATAGCTGAAACTATTACTACGTGCGCAAATGGTATGACCACCGCAACACGGAACATTTTCCTTCAATCTGTCGCCAAGGGAAATGTAATGACCTGAGTGATAAGAAATAGATAAAACGTTTCACAAAAATTCAGACATGGGACTGTACTCTGGAAACGAAAGCTCAGGCTGTAATTAAAGAATGTCTGGCAGACAACGGAGGAGTGACCGATGGAACTCTGAAACTTAGCTTCCCAGTTACTGGAACAACAACACCAGAGGCTATCATTCAACAGTTCCAAACTGCATTGCAACTTGCTTCTAGTAACTCAAATACTAAGGCAGCGGTGAGGAAAAATATTCATTTTTCTAGTTCACTTCTGGAAACATTTTGTTTTGCAGGGAGCGGAATCCATGGGATGTTCTTATGCGAAGTGTGAACAAAGAGTGGATGTTCTTTGTCTTTACAGGTAAGGAATAGATCTGATGATGGGTTTCAAACAATCACTCCATTTCAGTCGTTCCACTACTGCCCTTCCACTTCCGTAATCATTCTTCAATTGTGTTGACTCCATTTTCAGTTTTTTGTGTCCTTGATTCAATCAAATTCAGTTTAAAATCACTTCGAATAAAGTTCACTTATCAAATCAAATTTATGTGACATCTTACGGTTCCAGAACACTATTTCAATGGTTTTGTCCGTCACCTGGAAACAAAATTGATGATCTGATCGAAATCACGAGAAAAGTGAAAACAAGATTTTTTGTCGTTGACTTCCTGTCACCCCACTATTCTCTTCTAGGCCGATTTTACGTTGCCAGACAACGCCGTCAAATTTGCATGACATTGACAACTGTGAAAAAGTGGTTTATTGTGGCGGAGAGAAGACGTGAATGGAAAGAAACATAACAAACATATAAAGGCGCTTCATAAAAAGAGGGAAACTACCGATTGTATTATGTCACCACCAATTTTAGGTTTCACTTTTGCGGTTTCTAACACTTCTCAACAATATGACCTCTTCAGCCACTGCTACAGGTACTGTTTTGAACGAATTAGCATAAAATTGAAAAGAGAAGCGACGCCCTTTTCGAACGAAAGACAAGTGTCTTAGGCTATCAAAACTAATAAATTATTACTACAGTAATAGTGTACTGTCTGATATATAGTATAGTCATTGTACTAGTCGGTGTGGAAGCTTCCAAACTTCAATGTCGACCCGACTTTTGAACTTTCTTTCTTATTTTGTTCTCAATTTCTCATTTCATTATATCACTCAATTGAAGTACTTTCCCTTTCACTTTTTCTCTGTTATGTTTCAAATTTGATTTTGATTTCGAAGTCGCATCAACAGTTCCTAGACGGTTTCTTTGGTTTCTTCTTTTCTTTTTTCAGGAGTGTAGAGTGTACGTACGTAGAAAACTGGTAACCTGTGGGCGGAGCCTGTCTCTCGACTTCTCATCATAAAATAAATTTCAGAGGCGTCCGCGTCGAGTTGGTGGTGGATTCAGAATCAGAAGACCCGATATGCTCTTTGTCTGCTGATGACTATTATGAACGTAGCCCTTTTTGCTGTGACCCTTTTCTGTATTTTCTATTTTGCGCAGGTAAGTTTAGTTCAAGTTTCAGATGCACTAATTTTGAGTATTCCAGGCTCTTAATGTGGAAGGTAGTGGTAATGATGACCTTATTGAGCAGAATGTGTGGAATACTGTGGATGATAAGGTAGTGGAAGCTCTAGGCGGCTTAGATGACGGTAAGTGTGATTGTCTGTTAAAGATGCGTGACCAATGCGTTCCCCGCTTTTAGAACTTCTAACCGAACATGTGTGTAACGAATCAACGATCACCCAGCTACAGCAAGAGATCATCTTGACAACACATAACGAATTACGAAGATCACTGGCTTATGGGAAGCAAAGAAACAAGAGAGGTCTCATGAACAGCGCGAGAAATATGTATAAACTGGTTAGTTAGACTATTTCAAATAACATTATCTTTGAGAAGTGGTTCAGGAGAGGGTTACGGTAGTTTTCAATTAACCGTATCAGTAGATTTAGAAACCATGCAACAAGTAAAAATGAAATTTCAGGATTGGGATTGTGAACTAGCTGCCATTGCTGCCAATTGGTCAGCTTCTTGCCCACAGCACTTCATGCCTCAATCGGTACTTGGTTCAAACGCTCAACTTTTCAAGCGGTGACTAGTTCTCATAGCTATTCCTATTATTATTGATTGTATATTTTCAGATTCTATTTCTATTTTGATGGACATGATTCTACTGTACATATGAGAAACGCTATGAAATATTGGTGGCAGCAAGGAGAAGAAAGTGGAAATGAGGACCATAAAAACAGATTCTATGCAAGACGAAACTACTTCGGATGGGCAAATGTACGAGAATAGAAATTGAAAGTTCCTGCATACAATAGAACTTTCAGATGGCAAAAGGGAAAACCTATCGAGTTGGATGTTCATATATTTTGTGCCCGGATTCGGAGTCTGCTTTGTTCACCTGCTTGTATAATGAAAAGTATTCAAAACAGTAAAAGAAGCTTACGTGACCTACATTTTTTTTCAGAGCTCAATGTGAGAAAGAAATGATTTATGAGAATGGGAAACCATGTTGTGAAGACAAGGATTGTTTCACCTATCCTGGTTCAAAATGTCTTGTACCTGAAGGATTATGTCAAGCACCTCAGATGACCAAGGATACTGGAGACAGCATGCAGTGTAACAACCCACAAGTTTCAGATGTCACTAGAAATTTTACTCTAGAACAACATAACTTTTATAGGTACACCAAGTTAGACTATTCGTAAATCAATGTCACAAATTTGCAGATCTCGACTTGCAAAAGGATTTGAATGGAACGGTGAAACAAACAGCTCTCAACCAAAAGCAAGTCAGATGATCAAAATGGAATACGATTGTATGTTAGAACGATTCGCTCAGAACTGGGCAAACAAATGTGTTTTTGCCCATTCTTCTCATTACGAAAGACCGAATCAGGGACAAAATCTGTATATGAGTTCCTTTGCGAATCCCGATCCTCGAAGTCTTATACATACGGTACATCAGTTTTCCACTTTTTTGTTCCTTTGATCTACTTTCACTATCAATCAAAAAACTTCTTAAGGCAGTCGAGAAATGGTGGCAAGAATTGGAGGAGTTCGGCACTCCAATTGATAACGTATTGACGCCCGAACTATGGGATTTGAAAGGGAAAGCGATTGGACATTACACTCAGGTTTGTGATACGGACAGTCAATTTGATAAGATAGTAGTAGTAGTTTAGATGGCATGGGATCGTACTTACCGTCTCGGTTGTGGAATTGCGAACTGCCCGAAAATGTCATATGTGGTTTGTCACTATGGACCAGCGTAAGTAAAATTTGATAACTGATGACGTCATATTAAAATGTTTTCAGTGGAAATAGAAAGAACAATAAAATCTATGAAATTGGAGATCCGTGTGAGATCGACGATGATTGTCCGATTGGAACAGATTGTGAAAAGACAACTTCTTTATGTGTGATCTCAAAATAATTGTATAACGAATAGATTGTATAATAATAATTGTATGTGAAATTTGAATATTAGTAAGTCAATATCAGTGTTGAAAGCTTAATAAAGATCTGATAGAAGTATAATTGATAAACAATACAAATATTGAGAAAGAGAAAATAGATTTAAACTGAAAGGAGTGCGGTTTGCGATGCGAAGGAAATCACTTTCGGAGACATGGATCTTCGACGTATTCGTGACGGGCTTCAATTGATCTGCTGATGGATTGGCTCTGAAATATAATAATATGTGGTGTGAAACAGAAAGAGTGAGAAACACAAAAGTCAATTATGCCATTGAGGAGCGGAACCCCCAGCAAGAGAAATGAGTCCAAGTTATCGTTTTTTTTTGAAAAGAAACGCAAAAACCAAAACTATGACATACCATCATCCACAGGTTTTGAGTTAGTCCGAAATTTCCAATTTTTAAACTAGATCCACATTGGAATATTTAAAACTACAACTATATACCTGTGTAAGAACTGGATAATGAACGCATGGGTCTTTTTTCTCAACTTTCTCCGAAGATGACACAATTCTTCCTTTTTCTTCTTCTTCCCTTCTTTTTAATTCCTCTTCTCTTCTTTTCAATGCTTCTTGTCTTTCTTGTTTCCTTCTATGATATTCTTCCATTCTTCTTTTATGCTCTTCTTCTTGTTCTTTTCTTCTTTGTTCTTGAAGTTTAGCTTCTTCCTCCCTCTTTCTCTCCTCTTCAGCTCTACGTTCGTTCTCCAATCTTCGTTCTGAATCATCATGTTTATTTGATTATATTTCTATCTACACTGGTTGCCTACCTTCTTCTCTACGTTCCAACTCGATTCTTTGTTGCTCTTCTTCCTGTCTTCTGGTTTCTTCGATTCGTTTCTTCTCTTCCTCAATACGACGGATTTCTTCCAAGCGGAGCTCCTCTTCTTGTAGCCTTCGGATCTCGTCAAGTCGCTTTTGCTCTTCTAAAAAATGTTTAAAAGTTTCAAAGGTTTTAAAACTTTAGGCTACCTTCCAATCTCAGACGTTCTTCTTCCAATCTCTTCTCCTCATCTGAAACTTCATGCACAACAGGCTCCTCAGTCACTTGAGTTTCCTCAACAACTTCAGCGACTTCGTCATCACCTTCCGTTGGCTCAACAACTGGTTCCTCAATTTCAGCTTGCATTTCCTCATCTGTAGGGAGGATAGTCTCATGTGTCTGGGTTTCGAAGATAGTCTGAAAACTATTACTTTGAGGAATAAACTATCAAAATGTAATACCTTCTCATAGAATCTTTTGTATTGCACATAGATTGGAATGCATTGTCGGATTCGTTCATCAATATTGGTCTCAACATATATTCTCTTTTCGTATTTTTGAACAGGAGCATCTGAAAATATGTATTTTTAAAAGCTTCATACTCAAAAAACTAACCAGCAGTCAAAAGTTCAATGTCACCCATATGATACACATGTTTTGCTTTTGGACCTTCGGTGATGTACTCGATTGGGATCATTTTGGAGAAGACTCTCTGAAATATAAAATTTCAGAATTCGACATGTATTATGTAAACTGACTTTCTCATTTAGGCCTTCATAACCACAGTTGTGCTCGATGAAGACGTATGGCTCAATTGTGGTGAACTGAAAGAAATTGTTATTAGAAAGACTCGCAAAATATCAAATACCTCTTCAGTGGCTCCTTTGACACAAAACACACCACGGTGGTCGGCGATTACAGATCCAAGCAGGTCATCACTATCGAACACTGAACAGTATTAAGATTTAGAAAAACACATCATGGAGAACACTAGAAATAATGCTTCTGTTCTATTACGGAGGAATGTAAACTCAACAAAAATAGATTGCAACGCAATATGATGTCAAATTTTAATTTTCACAATATCGATTTGTAGTTTTAAAATTATTTACCTGAGTCTTCATCATAGAGTTGGACAAATGTTCCAGGTTGTCTATGGCCACGACAGTTGACTATTCCTTTCACAGTCACAGCTTGTTGCACTGCTCCCACATTTGAGAACATGAACAAAGCTAACAGAAGCTCAACAATTTTCGGCATCGTGAGAACGGATGGAAGCACGAATGGCACTGTTCCAGACTCACGGGAGCGGGAGGAGAGGGAGAAAGGGAGGAGCAAGACGATGACTAATTTTCGTATACCGTTGTTTTGTTTTGCCTACCGAATTGCGACATTTTCAATATTGAGGCTTTTGAGACGAGAAAACTGTACGACTTTTGTTTTTGTTTCGTTGCTTTTTGGGAAATGCATGAGGGAATATCGATGCTGAATCATACGATTTCGTATAGATTTGTATGGTTATGATGAAATAAAGCTCTGAGAAAATGACAAAGCAACAACAGAAACTGGCTATAGCAGGAAATATGAAAGAAACAAAATTTGGGAAAATATGGAGTAAAAAAGGAATTGTGAAAAGCGTAATTTTTCTATGGACATAAAAATTTTGAAATAACCTAAGGAAAACTAAATCTTCACAGGTTGAAATGATAATCATAAATAATCTCTACCACTAGATATGCTGCTAATTATGCGAACAAAAGATGTAATGGTTGAGTTGCAAAAAATTCAAAAGATATATGAACTGTAATAACCCATACAACAGATTTCTCAGGAAAAAATTGTGACATCATCTATTTTTACTATACGTTTCATTGTACGAATTTCAAGAGCGAACACAACACAACCTGAAAATTGAAACCCATAATATCTCTGTTATTGCCAGCTTTCCAGAATTGCAGGTGGCACCACTACCCTTCTTCCTGAAAAGTCACATTTCCCAGCATTTACAGTGTTTTTTTTTCGCAAAAACTAATTGATTTGGTTTTTGTTCCGTCGTCAATGGACCAACTCCTAATGAAATAATTTTTATTTGAACTTGGTCCCTCGAAGCTTTCAGTGCACCATTTCCTCCCAGAGTTCTACTTTATTGCGCCGAGTACTGCAGATTTTATTTTTCCGTGCAATGACATCATGAAACTATCGTATTGTACAGATGAAAATCAACTACATGTTTCCGTTTTTCTACAATAAAACTGCAAAACTAAAAAGTTCAAATATCACATTCACCGACAATCTACTTTAATGTTATGTATACGGTAACTCATAGCTACAGTAATCAAAACAGGAAAAGCGACACCGTTTGTAACCGTTCGATACGGGACAGGATAGAATCAATCTATTTCTGTGTATTGCCCAAACTTCAATATGATCCAAGTAAAAACAATATTTTTTCTCAAACTCGATCCATATTGGTTTTTTGTCTGTATGTAGTTTTTCATCATATAACTCTTTTTTCTTCCCTTTACCACGTATGTTGCTTACATCGACGTTAAACATTGAAAAGTAAAGCCAAACTTTGAGAATCAGTTTTCCTCGACAATAAAAATGAGGCCTGGGAACAGAAACTCTCACAAAGTCGATATGCATTGAAAAGGAAGGCAGTCGAGAGAGCGGCCATACAGTTTGAATCCCAAAAAATGCATATTTTTTCACTTTTGCCACGACCATTCCACCTCCATACATTGATTTTATGTGTCGTTTTGTTTCTCTTCTCAGTTCGGTTTCCATTCTATTTTCCGTCACGTTTCCTAATCTTTTCTCCTAATTCATCTCTACAGGAGTCAAGATGTGCTCATCGTTGACTCAATTGGTGTTTGGGGTCGTGATGCTCGGAGCAATTGCGCTCACTCTTGGGGCCACATTCTCAAACAGTAAGTGAACCTGGGGGAAGTGACACGTTGCATTGATTGATTTCTTTTCAGAGTGGAGAACAGTGGAAGCTGGACTCTTGGAAGCCTACGAGAATATTCAAACTAATCATACGGAACGCTTGACTGGAATTCTCCCGTTCTTCTGTGAGAACGAAGCCGCAGGGTGTGCTGCTTTCTGGAAGGTAGTTTAATTTTTCTTTTCTCTCAAAACATTCATTTCCAGGAGATGAAACCCTATGAGAAAATCGTCGCTATCTGTATGATAGCCGCCCTCGTTCTTGAGATTGTCGCTTTTGTCTGGAACTTTCTCACCTCGTAAGATAGACAAATCAAGATAGATGTTTGATTTTTAATCTTCAGATGCACTTGCTGTTTCAAGAAATACCTTCTCCATCCCCTCTCGCCACTCTCGTTCCTCATCACCCTCCTCTTGACAATTGCAATTGGAGTCTTCTACTACTATAGTGACGAAGTCAAGAGTGAGAAATATCCATTCTATACACTACAAAGTATAGTCATCGTTTTTCAGATGATGTAAACATCCAACAGCTCTTCAACTCGGAAGCAAAGGATTTGGATATAAATGTGAGGATTAAGACGTCATGTCGTTGTGACTGATAACAATAACAAAAATCAGCACTCAAATCCCTTTTCAGATTGGGTCGGCTTTCTGGATGGCTGTCGGTGCCTGGTGTCTGGCTGTGATTGACACAATCCTCGCTTCCTTTGCCATTTTCTTCGCTGAACATGGTGTTTAGAGTGGTATGATGGAATGTCACGTGGATGATAATGATAATGTTGAACAATGTTTATTCATAAATATTCATTTACAATTCTTTTGAAGTTTGAAGACACAAAAAAGCACTCATGACGGAATTTGAAGGGGCAGGGCGAAACTCTATAACAAATTAAAATTACTAATGTATTTACAGAAGATTGATACCAAAAAGTAGAAGGCAAATATGGAAAACAGAAAATACCCAGAAAAACATATATTTAAAACAGTTGACTGGCTGTAGGCACTGAGGAAGTATTCTAGTGCTGAGAAGAAGATCAGTGGAGAAAATTGAGAAACCCGACAGATGAAACTAGAAACTGACGTCGGCTTACTTTTAAAAGATTGATGAAATTCTTAGTAGCCGAAGCGTAAAATCACTGTTTATAAAAAAATTATTTAAATAACCATAAAACCGCAGGAAACTATGAGGAAAGTGTGAAAGAAGAAAACTAAAGATGAAAAAAAACCAAGAGGAAAAAACCAGAAGGAGCGAATGAATGATCGGAATGTATAAAGGAACCAGAGGGATGACTAAATGCTGGAAGGATGACTGCTTAGTTCGGAGTCTTCGGTGATTGGCTGGATGTCGATGGTCCCATATTGTCAGTGTATACCTGAAAATATCCGGTTAGAAAAAGGTTCCGATTCCTCGTGATATGTTACCTCATGATGATCAGAAATCAATTTGAAAGGAGTTGTGTACTTATTAGAAGCCACATCATCTTTCTTGGGTGAGCTTGGAGTTTCTGGGGTAGGGTCTTCAGAAGGGTAGACGACGTCGGTGAGCAGAAGTCTCTCTTCGAGTACTGAAATGATGACTAATTTTTATATGCAAAAGATGAAACCAACTAACATCTTTGATAATCACTCAAATAGTGATTTCTGACATGAGTACGAAGTCTCTCAATCGTTTCGTAGTTGAGTCCGCAGAATCTTCTTGGACATCTATATTCAGCCCCATCTCTCATTTGGAAATGATCGACGTGGATGTGAGTTTGAAGCTCGATTGGATTTGGCAGATCATGATGACATATCGGACAGTTGGTAGTGTCCGGAATAGGTTTTGGACGATTGGCGTGTGGACGAATAGTCATTGTTTCAGGTGTTTCGGATGCAGGTGGAATGAATACTAGTTGTTGTGCAACGACTACTGGCTCCGGTGGTGGTGGATTCCACACTTTCGCTTGTTTGACTAGGGTTGGACCTGGGTTATCAAGGGAAGACTCCGAACTGAAAAACTGACGGTTTGCATGAATGACAGGTTACGGCGCTGGTTTATTACCGTTTGCGTTGAATAAAAATTGCAGGAGACGGCATGACGGGGGAAGTGTTTGCAGAATGGGAAAGATGATGATGGTTGGCAAGTTGAGCAGGTGGAGTGGATGGTTCAATTTCCTATAAATTGGTCAATTAGTGAAAAAACAGTGAAGTATTCGAAATTA
This sequence comes from Caenorhabditis latens, assembly GCA_002259235.3. Taxonomy (NCBI): domain Eukaryota; kingdom Metazoa; phylum Nematoda; class Chromadorea; order Rhabditida; family Rhabditidae; genus Caenorhabditis; species Caenorhabditis latens. Next base: position 10,896,925 of record CM056097.1, on the reverse strand, counting down.
GTCAAGTGGGGATAGTGACTTGGAAGGCTGTAGACTCGAGCGGTTGATACACACAGTGACACATGTTAGATACTATATAAATACACAAAGTGAGGCTCACTAGTTGAGAATTGACAATCGCTTGTACTTCCGGAATCCGAAGAATTGGTTTGGGCGAGTTGTTCAACTGCTTGACTGAGATCTCGATTTCCGGAGTTATTGATTTCTCTATGAAGTGCGTGGAGCACAATTCCGACGGGGATTGAGGCTGTGGTGTTAGAAACACCTGTGGAATCACAGTTGGATTTGGAGACATGGTGGAGTTGTTGAAGCTGCTAACGCAAGACACGTTACTTGGGCTGCCCGTTGCCGACACAGCACTCACCGAAGTGGAGGACGACGCCACGCCCACCGGGAGGGATTGAGATATCGGAGGTGTGTCCGACGACGAGGGCGCTGTAGCCGCTGGTGGCTGCGGTGTGTTGGCAGCTAATGCTCTTAGCAAGTCAAGCGTCAAGGCAACGCTTGGTTGGGCGGAGCTTGACTCTTCCCTGTCCCGCTCACTGCGGAGCTTCTCGACAATGGCTGGAAAAACGGGAAGGATTAGAGAGAGAGGAAAGCGTCATAGAGCAGAAAAGCTATCTGTTTGTGTTGGTAGCATGTTGAAACGCCAATTATAAATAAGCATTCGTTGGAATTCGTTCACTCTCGTTCTTTGTTTCATTCTCACGTGACTTGTCCAACCCCTATGATAAATGATAAGCACATACCACACTAACACTAACTTTCACGTCACAACATATTAACGTTAAACAAAAAGAACCCACTCGCTGTCCGTCTGTCACTGACGCAATTTCATGTAGTACTTACTGAGCAGGGAGATGCGAGCTCTTTCACAATCGGTTGTATCTATATCGTTCAGACATGCTCCGTTATCTTTCTTGGTAATCAAAGACAATGTGTCAACAGGCAACCTCTGCAGCGATTCTAGCTTCATCACGTGCGTTTTCGATCTGCAAAAAAAAAGAGAAATGAAATTGAAAGTTTCTTGATTAAAACGAAATTGAACCGATTTGATTAAAAACAAGAAACAAACCTCAAGTGTTTGGCTAAGATGCCGTGTTTTCGAAAACCAATGTCGCAGTCAACGCACATAAAGGAGCGGGGATTGCTGGTTGACGGGCCGCCAAGAACCGATTGTGTAGTTGCCAACGGGTCAATGCAAGTAATCATGGAATCATCCATCTGGAAAATTTCACGATTGGATAAGTGCATCAACAGACACAAAAGTAGTCTTACATTATGTCCATGAGTCTTCTCAAGATGTTTAGAACAAAGGGCTTTTGTACGGAACAACATTCGACACTCATTGCACTGGTACATGCGATTCTTACTTTGCTGCAGCTCAATATTATGCGTGTGTTTGTGGAGGGTCATTTCGTATTCTTTCCGGAAAGTACGATCACACTCATCACATCTCCATTCATCGTCTTTTTTGAGAAAATTCACGTTGGAAGTCATCAAATTGTTTGTATGGGATGAGTTGTGGCCATGCAAATTGAGATTCTGTAGAAGAAGTAATGAAAATGTACATAAAATATTTTTTCATACCTGAGAACTAGAAGGTTCATCAGTTTGACTAGCACTGCTGAATGCTGAATCATTGAACTGATTTTCGGAAACAAGACGGCTACGAGGAGATATTGAGGAGAATGGCGATCGAGCAAGAGCATTTGGAAACGGAGAACTGGCACCGGAGATTGGAGTCATTGCTATAATAATATGCTGTTTGCTACTTTGAGAGTCTTAATTCACACACCTCGGTCGTCAAAATCACGCTGCATCGCCACAGGCGGAGCCGACATACAGCTCCGACGATCTGGTGATGGCCAATAGTGATCGTTCTCAGCTTCGATAAGACACCATCGAGTGGGTGGTGTATGGGCGTTACGCTCCATGAGAATGTGTTCTTGACCGAATTTGAATTTGTGCTCCGCTTGCATTCCATTGAGATGGTCGTAATCTTCCTCGTCCGACGAGCTGCAATATCTGAGTTGAATAAAATTGTATTTCAATTGTTATTTTATCGTACTTATTGTCGTAATCGTCAAACAATGGCTGGTTCTTATGGTATCCCTCTTCCATATTCATCATACTGCTTGTGGACGGTGTTGTTCCATCGCTTTCATTGCCGGCTTGGACTGAAAGAAAATCCAATTATACTAATGGAAAGTTTAATTCTTAGATTTTTCCTACTGTAGCTACACATGATTTCATTTACTTGAAAGCATGCTACTTCAATTTTCACTCTAATGGTTTCTGAGTTTAAATATGGAACTAAAAATACTTACTGTTGGAAATTCGTCTCAGATGGGTCTTTGAGCTCAGATGTTTTGTTAGGTTTCCTTTGGTTTTGAACGAAAAATTACATGCAGTACAGTTAAAGGCGCGAACGTCGGTATGTGATCTGAAATGAGTTAAACTTGTTTCTACTAGTCTTGGTGAAAATATCAAATAGAACGAATATGTTAAACATCGAGAAAGAATGGGATCCGTACTTGATGTGCTTTTTCAGCATGCTTGGCTTCTTGCACCGAATCCCGCATCGATCACAAATATATCTTCCACGTCCACGACCACGTACATACACATATACCTGCAGTGAGACTTACATGTAAATGATTATAATATTAGCGGATGAATGAATACCTCATCGGTACGGTGACCACCAATGATTTGGTCATGTTTCGGCCGTATTCTGCTGACATATTTCACTGGTCGATCTCTTCTGAAACGGCCGACGTCATCATTGATGATAACAGATGGTCTGAAAACATGATTCAAAAGAAGAAAAAAAATGAGATGATAATCTGATAGCAATGCAGAAAGAACAGTGTAATTGAACGAGTTATCAACATGCTATGAGGCATCAAACAGAGTTCACTCAAAAAAAAAGATAAAAGGGTAAGATTTTATTTGAAGAAACAGATTATGCACGAAATTTTTACCTCGCTTCCGGAGATTTTTCCATATTCACTTCAACATCAGACTCATGTTTCGTCGGAACTTCCACTGGTGCAGTTAGGATTTCGTTGATTGGGGCAACTCTAAAAGTTAAAGGATTAGCAGTCAAGAAAATCCAAAACATTAAACTCACTCTTCTGAAACTGGTACAACCACTTCTTGTTGCTTGGTTTCCTCAACTTGTGGAATTGACAGTTTTGGTGTCACCGGTCGAGGAGATCTCATCAGAAGTGGTGGTAGTCCCGATGGGCCTGGTTGGTCAGAACTAGTTTCTTCTGGCGCCATAAGAATCGGTATAGCGATTGTTGAAGTTGAAGATGATTGGAGGTCACTTGCTGTATAGTTTCCACCAACTAATCTCTCAATGAATTGTGCATCATAGTCTTGCGTCTCCTCCAATGGTTTTTCATCACTCATTGAAGCTTGCCTATCTCGAATCTTCGTACTAATATCCCAAAACGAAGAATGCGTCATTCTGTAGTGCCCGAGATCTTTGTTAGCCGTAGTGTATTTCCAAAATTCATGTTGTCCGGTTCGTCTTCTCAAAGATACCATTCCCATGAACGAGAGATTCATTTTTGTCTCAACGTCATTATGAACCGGAGTTGCCCAATTCGCATACATTGAATAAGTGCCATCTTGCTCGGCAAACGTAGGTTGTTGCCGAGGAACCGTTACATATGTCTCCGAGGTAATATTTCTTGAACGATTGGCACGAGATTGTGTTCCAGCAGCCATGAACGACGGACGTCCACCAATATCGCCGTCGATCACCAACCAATATGGTTTATCCGTGTCCCCACTTGTTTGCGGCTCTAAACGAAGATCTTCAAGTCTTAGTGGTAGCGACATTGCAACAACTTCCTGCTGCGATGGCTCTTCGTTTTTTGGAACCAGCAATTCTTTTTTTATTTCTTGACCATCAACTTGACCTCCCGTATGTCCCGCACCTTGATTGTCCATCCGACTACCTCCTGCGAATTGTTGTTGCATCTGCTGCATCATCATCATTTTTGGAGGCTTCTTTTCATCTTGATCTTGGCCTAGAAAGGACATCGGAGCTGCATTTCTATTATTTCGTGCAGCCGCAGCAGCCATATCAATTTGTCGTTGTTGATCTTCATCAATAACTTCAATAATGCAGTCATCATCACTGTCGTCATCATTTCCATATTCTGGGGGAGGGGTTACAATTTCCTGTTTGATGAAAACTCCGTTAAAAGCAGCAGTTCCGTTTTGACCGTTTTGATCGTTTTGACCGTTCTGACCATTCTGACTGGTTTGACCGTTTTGACTACATTCTGGCTGTTGCTCTTCTTCTTCACCCTCTACTCCGTCAACACCATCGTTCTCTTGACTTGAAATTCCCAGAATTTTAGCAACGCTCGCAATGATTGTTAGATGAACCATTCCATACTCACGGAGAAGGAATTTCAAACAAGCAGACTGCTCGTTGACCACGTGGAAAAGCGGAGTAGTTGCTGACTGCGGATTGGTTTTAAGAGTATTGAGAAGTCGATCATTGACATCATTCAACTTATGAAGCTCTCTCATATGACTGATGAATCTATCGTTGCAACCATCCAACGTGTTGAAAGCTCTCATTGGAACATCAGTGATATCTTTTCCGTTTGCATGAAGTAGTTTGATAACCACATGGTTCATAGCGGGATCAGTGATATCTCGTCTCCGACTGCAGTGGTCAAGTATAGCAAACGTTGAAACAAGCAGCTCTGGAACCTGTCCTTTGCCTAGTGCATCTTGTTGTTTGATCATCTCAACAATTTCCAAGTCATCAGCTGGTAGTGGTTGGATCTGAAATAATGTTGAATTAGCATTGAAATTGAAGGTGTTACTAATGAACTTACAATTCCTTGGTTAGTCCATTCTTCCGCATTCCTCAAATACAATTTCTCACATTCCGCTATGATTTCTTCTAACTGTCGGTTATTTAATTGAGAAGCAAAATGGAGAAACTGTTGAATGGCAATTGGTGAAATATTGTACTTGTCATAAATATGTTGCAATGCTCCAGGAGACAATGTAAGAGTCTCAGATTGTATGGCTTTGGCAAGAAATGCTTGGACCTGAAATGTTTCAGATTGCAACATAAAATGACTGAATGGTTACTTACAAATGGCGGAATAATACTTGCTAAATTGTTTAGTGTCAACATATGCTTCTCCCATTCTTTGGGTAAACTTTTCGGGAATGAAGATCTTGTTCCGTCGGATGTAGATGGCGAGTTATCATCGTCAAAACTGTCTTCCTGAAATTATATATGTTTAAAACATGCAAAACTAATAATTTGTTTACTTTTCTCATCTTCTTGACCGGTTCTGAAGGTCCTGGCATATTCGATGGAGTTGCTGCAGCAAGAGGTGAATTCATTGCAAATGTAGCATCTTGATGGGTATGACGACGTTTCAAAGCACTGTGTGGATTATTCTCAGCTGCAGCTTGCTGAGCTTTTTCGAATTCTCTTTTCTTCCCGCAAACAACTTCATGAGCTTGGAGACCCGCTTCATTAGGAAACGTCAATTTACAGTATATGCATTCTGGCGTATAGTTGGGGTCGTTGTGTGTTTGTATCGATCGAAGCAATGGTTGTCCACTGGTTAAACTTCCCATGAAGTGTTTGGATCCACTCAGCTCGAACAAACTCTGACTCCGACTAGCAGCTTGCAACATCCGACTATCCTTCGGTCCAGGTGAAGTTCTTGTTGAACCTGTAAAAGTGGAGGAATTAGAATGCTAACGGACGATCACAATAGTAATATATAGATATATGTATGATATGGACACGTGCAGACACGCACTGGGCATGCAAATTGAGACGGTATAGCGGAAACGGGGGGCGAGTAATAGAAGAAGACAGTGTCTTGTCTTGGGATAGGAGGACAAGGGTAATGGAGCGATGCTTTCAAGAAACTCAACCACACCACAACTCACCACCACTATTACTGTCGTGATCGACCGAGGATTGCGCACCTATTTGGCGATGATATGGCCGCTTTTTGCGAATCACCTGTAAATGGACAGATTCGAGACATCGAACAAAAGGACAAAAATAGAAAAGAAAAAGAAAGACATGAAAGGTTTTGTTTTGGTTTGGTTTATTCACATTGATTTTGTATTGGTTTCCATAGATCATCAAACTCCAAATAGGGGGGTGAATTCAAAAAGAAAACCCATCACGCTAGTTGAAATCGGCACTCACCGGGTCTCCTTGAAGAATCACTTCGTTCTCAGAGATGATGCGGCTGATGTGATCCGACATCGACTCATTGCCGCCGCTGCCGGACGACGCCTTCGACGTGGAAGGCTGATCAAAGGACTTGGAGAGAGACGAAGCTAAAATCTGATGACTGCCGGATGCAGATGCAGATGCGGAGGATGGTAAAATAGACGGGTTAGAGTTTTGTTTGATAGGTTGCACAGCAATCGGCGTGCGAACTGCTACCCGTGAAGCTGTCGTCGTTACTACGGGTAATGAAGAAAGAGTCGCTGGAGTTGACGCTTCTCTTCTCACGATACCAATCGGTGTTCCCATAGTGAGACCGCCTCTTGGTGCCGGAGTCGAAGAAATGAGCATCTGACGATGTTGCGCCTCGCGAGCCTGATTTTGCAACATTTGTTGCTGCTGCTCATTCAGCATCTGAGCCAACATCTCTTCTTGTGACTCTGCTGAAGGGGAAAAATTGGGTAAGAGGGTTTTGAACAACCAATGGTTAGAAAGTGGTGCACAGATAAAATATGAAGAAGAAGATGATTGATGATTGAGAAGAAATGAACAAGTATTAACACTCATTTCGTCTAATATTTTCTAGTTGTTTGTTGGTTCACACACTGTTTCTATCAACATGCATACTCCATATAGAAATATTGAAAAATATCGACTGAAACCTATAAGTATAACGATCTAATCATTTTTCTGCTCAAAGAGTTGTGGTGTGGTTGTGTGGTTGAACGAATGTGGATGAAATAGGAGCAAATTGGGAAAAAATTGGGGGGGGGCAGGGGCCAGGGGGGAATACGGGAAAAACAGGAAAGAAACAAAGAAGGGAAACAGACACAGAGTTTGAGAAGCGTGTGATAGTGAGAAAAGAAATAAAAACAAAAAGTGACACATAGAAATGAAAATCAACGTACCGTTATTAGGTGTGCCCTCGGTCCCTTGTTGCATTTGCATTGATTGAATATATTGCAACGCCTGAGATACAGTCTTTCCTTGTGGTGTTTGTATCCTTTGTTCTGCCTGTTGTCTGGCTTGTTGCTGAGCTTGCTGTTGAGCTTGTTGTTGAGCAAGTTGTTGTTGAGCAAGTTGTTGAGCTTGCTGTTCCGCTTGCTGTCTGGCCTGTTGTTGGGCTTGTTGTTGAGCTTGTTGCTGAGCCTGTTGCTGTGCTTGCAATTGAGCTTGTTGCAGGAGTTGCTGCTGTTGTTGCTGTTGGAGCTGTTGCTGTAGAAGCTGCTGCTGTAGCTGAGCTTGCATTGAATGTGCGTTTTGTTCAGCAAGTTGTGGAGTAGAAGCACCAGGCATTGGTGTTGAAGCAACAGACGGCCTTTGAGTAGCATGTCCTTGGTTCTGAGCTTGTTGAGCCCTCTGCTGTTGTTGTTGAAGCTGTTGTTGCATCAACTGTTGAAGTTGCAACTGCTGTAATTGTTGTTGCTGATGTTGAGCCTGTTGCTGTTGCAATTGTTGAAGTTGTTGTTGTTGAGCTTGTTGGAGTTGTTGTTGTTGCTGTTGTGTCAGCTGTTGCATCTGATGCTGAATTTGCTGTGGGGCGGGAGTTTGTTGTCTCTGAAAGAAAAATGAATATAAAACAGTTGAAAAATAATCTGACTTCGAATAACAACAATAGCTCTTCAAGCAAACTTTAGTAATAATCCAACCTTCTATTCATTCAAAAGTTTTCACAAACCTGTAGAACTTCTCGCAATTGTTGTTGCTGCAGCTGTTCTCTGTGGTGCTGCTGCTGAAGCTGTTGCTGTTGTAGCTGTTCTTTTTGCCGTTGCTCCCTGAGCTGAATCTGTTGCTGCTGTTGTTCTCTTTGAAGTTGTTGATAATATGCAACCACTGCGGCGAATTGCTGAAAAAAATTTGATTACGGTTTGATCTCGTTGTTCAATTCCTACTTCTGGATTCACATCTCGTATATTCTGAGCTCGAATCAGTTCATTAGCTGCTTGCTCCGCTTGTAACCGAGATTGCTGCTCTGCCTGTTGCCGTGCTTGCTGTTCAGCTTGTATCCTGGCTTGAGCTTGCTGTTCCGCTTGCTGTCTGGCCTGTTGTTGTGCCTGCTGTTGAGCAAGTTGTTGTTGGGCTTGCTGTTGGGCTTGTTGTTGAGCCAATTGCTGAGCTTGCTGTTGTGCAAGTTGTTGCTGCAGCAATTGCTGCTGTGGCGTCTGACCTTGATTTTGTTGATTTTGTTGAGCTTGGAGAGCTTGCTGCATGAGTAATATATTTACAAGGCCTTGACCTTGGGGAGTAGCCAAAGCCTGCAACAGTTGAGCATTTATTTGCAGCTGGTGTTGATTTTGCTGTGGATTCTGTTGCTGCTGCTGTTGCTGATGTTGTTGCTGCTGTTGCTGCTGTTGTTGTTGCTGCTGCTGCTGATGTTCTCTCTGCTGTAGTTCCCTTTGATGCAGCTCTTTCTGTTGTTGCTCTCTTTGCTGCAGCTCCCTCTGCTGGAGTTCCCTTTGTTGCTGCTGCTGTTGCTGAACGTGATGCATTTGTTGCTGATGTTGATGCTGTTGAGAAGCCTGCTGCTGTTGATTACGCTCCTGATTTTGTCGTTGTTGTTGTTGCTGGTGTGTCAATCCTCCAGGTCCATTCGTCTGCAGTTGTGCTTGTAATAACCTTTGTTGATTGAGCTGCTCACGTTGCTGTTGCTGAAAAAGGAGTTAATTAGTTATCTATAGTATTTCTGATTTTGAAGCCAATTTAGTAAGATTTTAATGATAAGATATAGTCGTTAAGTGATTGATTGAATAAGGAACATGAGAACAGAGCGAAGATAAGATACACGTGAACGTCACATGAATCAGTTTTAGTCATTACAAGCATGAAAAATTACGTGTCTACAGGATGGGTACATAGTTCATTTTCGCGGAAAGCGTTAATGTGTCACGTTTCTTTTTTATTTCGAATTGATCGTACTGATGCGATCCCTTTTCTGTCTTTTGCAAAGATAGAAAATTTCTAATGAACGGAGGACTAATGGGGTGCTGATAAGATATGATAAGATATCTTCAGATGAATGTTCGTTCATGTGTACTGTTGTCATGACTCGTTCATTCTGAGACACTCTCCCCCTCTTATCATTAGATCAAAACCCAATAGTGCCCCCCCCTGTCGGTAATAACTGTTATCGATACAGTTCATAGTCTTCTCTTTCTCTCTTGGTTTTCTTTATGCCTCGTAAAAGCGGAAAAGGAATCATGAGCGCGGTACGTCACATTCTCAATCGACGTCACATAAATATACAATTTTGCAGCTCTCGTTTCTCAAAATGTTCCACACTATTTTGAAACGTATGATATTGTGTGTGATACACATTTGTCTCTTCTATCATTTTCTCCGTGTTATCATTACTTGGAGGGAGCGACCGGCTGTTAGTGAAGTGATCAATGAATCTATGGGCATCAGAAGAGAATCGAGACGTCGAGAGAATGGTTATTGTGAAATAACACAGTAACAATGAGAAGAGTGGTCATGTTTGTTGGCAATGTTCCAACTAAGTATCAATAGCCCAAATTAATCATCATTGATCAGAACTTGGAATATCGAAATTTAATGAGAACATTAGTTTGTTGGGACCACGTCGTCTATTCTTTCTCAATGAATAGATAATGAGATTGCAAAAAAAAATCGGGGCTCGGAGAAGTTTGAACAGAATAATTTTTGCGTGATCTTATTCAACAGACAAAAATTTGATTCAGGGTACTTCTGGTACTTTGAATCTAAAAAAATGGAACTTGACTCAGAAGGTCCGATACCTTCGAATTGTGCTTTGCTCTTCAATTTTTTCTCCGATTTTCCTCATCTTATCTCCGTGCTCTTGAAAAATGAAGGGAGCCAAACGTTTTCGAAAAACGTGTTCAGAAATCTTCTCTTGAGGGTACAAAGCCTACACTCGTCGAGGTCCACAAGAGATGCTTGAGCCCCCGACAATTTAGAAGGATCTCTCCCTCGGTCTTTCTCTTCAAAGAGGAAAAATGCCCCCGGGGTCCCATGACACTAACGGACCAAGTGATATGTGAGCACGGAAAAGCACTCTTTTCCTCTTTTTGTCTACTCTCTCAGAGTGATGAGACGAAGCTCGGTGGATGAAAAGCAAAAAAAGAGGGCAACTTCGGAAAAGATAGAGCAAAAAACGGATGAGAACGAGAGAAATGAAAAATGAAGCACGAAAACAGCTTTGATTAAACATCATCTCGGTGTAAAGGACCGAAGAAAACGAAGCAGATGGAAAAAAATAAGTGTAGGTTCACGTGATCATTATGTGGTTTGATGAGAAATAAAGAAGTGAAAAGACCGGAGGAAAGAACGATAGATCTAGACGGAGAGACAAGAAAATTGAGAAAAACAGGCCTCCCATCCTCTCCATATTTAGAGAAGTGGAGGCAAAATGGTCAACTGTGTGGGAACAGTCTTCTACGTTTTTTTTTCTAAAATTGAGTGATATCAGAAATTGAAGAAAATACCACTGCCGGTTAAAAGTTGTAAAAAACATTAGTACATTACGTATTGTTTTGTTATTGTTTTCTCTCTCTCTCTCTTTCTAATTGTTTTTTGTTTTTAGAAAATAGTTGTGTTCTGTTCGGAGCTACGAACCACATTCTGAAATAGCAATTCTCTATTCTCAAAAACTTCAAATTATACGAGATCTGAAAAGTTAGATCTCAGATATTTAAAACACCTGCTTAACCAAAGAAAAGGTGAATTACAAAAGGTTGACCGCTCGACTTCTTTGCTACTGACCTTAAGCCTATATCTCTCATTACGTAAAACAAACAAAATTAGGTATGTGTGAACTTTTTCGCGTAATATTTGCTCTTACGACTTCTTTTCTCTCTTCCCCATTAGGCACATCTTCCTTTAACAAACGAAATACACAAAAAAACGTCAATTGTGTGTGCTCTTGTGTTTCTCATAGAAACACGATCCCAGCAAACGGACAATTGAGAAAAAAGCCAAAAGCAACATGACAAACATCAAGGAGGTCCGAGATCTCTTTTGGTCCGGAAAGGATTGAGTTCACGTATGCAACTTATTTTGTGAAACCAGACACCTAGGGACCAAAGGCTTATGTGAAAGAATGTAGGGTTGATCAAACAAGAAAAGTGTAGAAAAAGAGAACATTTGGGTGGGTGTCGAGACTTGTGACTGTCCATCTTTGTCTTCCATGTCTTTCTTATCGGACAAAGATGGGGAAGTTGGCGGTCGTGGATGATTTCAAAAAGTCACTTACGTCTTTTTCGCGCGTTGGAACTTGATGATGGTATCAAAGAACATGCGCAAGACGTGTTATCAGTTTTTGTTAATAGAAACAATACGCACTATTATTTCCAAAATTATCATAGCTTCCAAAATAGTTGATTTTTTTATTTGTTGCAAAAATTCGCTTCAGAAAAGTTAATCACATTTTTTTATTTGAATATTTATTAGTAAGTTCAATGAATCTTAGATTTGTATATCTGATTACGACTCGTTTTTATCGACTCCCCAGTTGCAGGATGAGGTGAGAAAGAGAAAAGAATATAGAGCGAAAAAAGATCAAGACAGAGATAGGATTCGAAAAAGGAGATAACGAGATAAAGATCGTACAGTTGCAATTCAGCAAACCCTTTGTTTCTTGGTTCTTCGGTCAACGGATCAAATGTATTCGAAATTCAAAACTTGAAAAATTCAACCAAAGTGTTTTCACTCACTGTTAATCGTAGATAAGCTTCTGCAGGGATATTTGGCGGTATCATTATCTGAGCTTGTTGCTGACCTTGAGGCGCTCCACCTCCTCCTCCTGAACCCGGAGCGAATGCCATTGGCAGCTGAAAAATTAAATATTCAAACATTTGATTACTTTAAAATTCAGAAAAAACGGAAAAGATCAACACCAAAGAGATCGAAGTGTGTTAATTATGTGAATACAAGGATTAATTTTTCATGATATTAAACTGTGGAAGTCGGAAATAGAAGTGAAAAAAAAAACTTAATCCCCAATTCGCATAGATTATGTTTGCGAACAATGAACTTTCAATGGCGGATTTGAAACTAGAGACAATTGAAAAGGAAAAAAAAGAGTTTTTGGACAGAAGTCTACCAGAGGGATTATGCTGAGAGTATGCTGGGAGAGTTGGGAATGTAATATGAATGAGGGGACGAGTACACGTGCACTCAACCCCTTGTTGTTTTACAACCACTGACTGCCAGTTTTTTGAGGATTGATAACAACTGTTGTATTACTGTTCACGGATCTTAAATCATATCAGAAGACATAGACAAGACGGGTGGCGGAGTACGTGATCGGGGGATATCCTATGAGACATTGAGACCCTTGAAGAGTCTCCAGGAGGGTTGAAGGACGAGAGGAAGACACAGTTTGGTTGGTGAGAAAAAAAATTCGCAACGGCTATCCGATTCTATCAGCATCAACAATTAGAGGGGAAAGGATGTGGAAAAATAGAACTTGGAGATCATCTTCAGTGGATTCAAAAGAGAGAGAAAACTACGCAGTCAAGCTTGTTGGCGACGCACCACCGGGTCCTTTCCGTCTTTTTCCTAACTCCCCCTCCTTCCTTTTTTCACTGCCTTTTTTCTTTCCTTTTTCTTCCCTATGACCCTGGACACACGCATGGAGCGCAATGGTGCGGTGAGCGGTTTGATGAGTTTGAGTGGCTTGCCGTGTTGTCGTCGGAAGGCCACACCACCCTCACCAATGCTACGGTGGAATACATACGGAGCAACCTCACGGAGCAACAACGGCAAAAGAATAAGAAAAAGAAGAAAGGAAAAGTCGGAATACACCCCGAAGGTCGCACAGGACAACCGAGTAACGTTTACGTTTTTATTCTTCTTTTTCTTCCCTTTTTCTTTTTGTAAAAAAAGAAGAGAAGAAGAACAACGGAGCAATCGGAGTTTTCTATCTTTTTCTCAAGTCTGAATCTTTTTGAAAGATCTATTAATCTTGATGGAACCTTGAAAACAAAAAAAACAGAGGTTTCAAACTGGAAACCTAGATTTTCAGTTTTAGAAAAAAGTTAAACTTAGACAGAGAAAGAGACAGTTAAAGTTGAAGAAAAAGGGGGGGGGGAATGAATGTGTTGTTTGTTAACTTCTCGGTGGTTGGTGGTTGGCTCGCGGCCAAACAACGCGACTTCCCCCCACTTTTCTCCCTTTTCGTTTCGGGAGTGGGAGGGAAATGCTAGGACTCCGAGAAAAGCCTAGGGCTCTTGTTCTTTTTTGGAAAAGCAAAAAAAAAGAATAGCCACAAAAAAAACGACTTTCCGCGTGTAACAATAAACGACTGAAGGCGGAGTCCACACTTTTGAACTCCCTCGCAAATTTTTTTTTGCTTTTCACTTCGTTTTCTTGCATCTACTCAAGTGCTATGTATTCAACAATGGATAGATAGATGGGAGGAGGTAGGGGGAGGAGGAAGAAACGGACGCAGTGGCGCCAGGGTGAACGACTTAATGGCGCCCTTCTCTAAAGGACATTTTCTAAAAACTTTCACTTTCACAGAGCATTCACGGGTTTTCCAGCAGACGGTTTGTTGGTGACTCGTGTTATCTATCATCATGTCTTTACTTTTCTCTCATTCTCTCTTTTCTTTGCTACATCTTTCGTTTCCTTATCATTTCGATACACATTTATGAACTGGCTGCTAAATTTAGAAGATCAGAACAGTTTATCTTCATGATGAATTGAACAGAAATGATTCAATTTCTCAGATCACTATAAAGAAAAGGACGGCGATCAGAGGGTGAGTTTTTTCTTCCGCGCCAGTGGAAGATCAAATCAACAAAGCAACTTATGACGTTTGTGAACTTTTTGACACACGCTCTCGCTCAGAAAAATTGCAAAAGAGGATGAAAAGAGGACTGCGGGAGAAGAAGAGAAAAATCGGAGGGCACGAGAGGTTAAGGGACAAACAGTTGGAGGGTAAAGAAGGAGGAAGAAAAGAGGAAAGATTATTTAGTTTCTTTTCAATTATCCCCACTGTTTGAGAATACTTTTGTCGTCGAGCACAGAAAAGATTGAGAGAGCCTAGGGGTAGTGAGGGAAGAACTCGTGTCATTGAAGTTGAGCTCGTGCTATTTGAGTACAAAAGTTGTGTTAATGTTTGCAAATAAAAAGTGTAGAGTTGCTAGAAACAGTTACAAGAACCGAAACAGTGACAGACTAGGTGACTCAACCTTGACAAAGATCAAAACACAACGGAGATCTAATCCTATCTGATGGGGGGAGGGGGGACGTCCATTTTTCTTTTTTCTTCGTCTTCTTTCTTTCTAATAATCCCCCCACGACGTACCCATTGCTATGCAGTCATTGATGCATTTCAAACAGCTTTGAAGATCGAAAAAAAGATTCGGAGATTAGCAGAGAACAGGAGAAAAAAAATGAGAAAAAAAGAAATGCGGAAGAGAGATTAGTTCATTCCTTTTTTCATTTCTTTGTTTATTTTTTGTCTGCTTTCTTAATTCTGTATTCATTTTTGTTTCTGTTAACTTTCAGGAAAAAGAAGTTGAGAAGACAAATATATTCAAAAGAAGAGAGAAGATAAAAGAGAATGAAATGTGACGTTGAACACACACGTTCTTCTTCACAAATGCCATCACGCGGAGAGGAGAAGGGATGTATGATGTGTTGGATGTCGCAGTCTCGTTGTTCATTTCCACCCCAAATTTGTCGGAATTTTAAATGAATTGAATATGCGAATTATATGGGAGGGCAAAACTAATCGTTTTTCATGATCATCTCCAGCCATCATCATTCACGATCACTACCAACCACTAAAACGTTGTATCATTCCGAAAAGGACCTCCCTTTTCTTTCCCTCCTCTTTCCCTTCCACCTCCCTTACGGGAGAGGACATACAAACGTCCATTTGTGTGATACAGTGAGAATCTCCGAAATAGCGTTGGATTATAAGAGAGTCTACCTCAAATATATAATAGAGTACTGACATTGAAAACGATGCGAGACGCAGAGAAACAAGACATACGGTACGAGGAAGAGACCTCAGGGGTGCTGACTAATGTGGTAGGAATAACGCCACCAAGAGACGCAGCACACACGGCCGAGACATTGTAGGAATGCAAGAGAGCGGGGAGGGGAGATAACGCAAAACGGGCAGCGGAAAGGAAAGTGATGACTGTCTTTCTTTTCATCTCTAGTTCTGTCTTTTGATTCTTTTCCACCTCTCTCTTCTCTTCTCATCTTCCATCTCATCAACTGGCATAGGAAAAGGCCCTTCGAGAAATATTGAGAGAGGAAATGAAGAAGAGACGCAAAGAATGGTCGTGGCCACAAAAGTTGAAGAGAGGAGAGAAAACCGACGTGGGTGAAAGAAAAATGAGGGTGGTTGGTCGATAGACTAGAGGAAGGTGCGGAGTGCGCGGCAACGTAACGGCACTCTGACGGCACTCCGGAATGCACAAACATACTGCTGGTCCGTTTGAACATCACTTCAGAATATAACAAGGTATGAGTTCAAAGAAAAGTAGTGTACGGTTTCAAGTCACATGAGAAGAGAAGATCAAACTAGGGTTCTCCGAGAGAGAAATTCAGTGCCATGATGATTGATAATCTGTCAAGTTTTGATCACGTGAAGTTTTCAAAAAGTGTTACCTAAATTATTTGTTTTAGAAAATATTCTGTCTGAAGAAAACAACTGAACTATTCATATTTCGCTAGTACTTTTTATCGCTAGATCAACTTTCGAAAAGTGCTCTGCACAAGTTAGAAAGAATAGCGTAAAATGAATATGTTTGTTTGACTGGCTGGACAAACATTGCTAACGTTCTTTTTTTCTTATTTCAACAATCCGAAACGTGTTTCGGTGAGAGAAAAAGCTCCGAGGGCAATGCAAAGTCAAATAGTTAGTTCGTTCCACATGTATCACTGCTAGCAGATCAAAAATCTGCCAATTTTGAAATAGTTCGAAATTTAAAATTGGTCAATTAGTTTTGTAGAACATCCACCTCTTATTCGAAATGGTAAAATCATGTGATTGCAAAACGAAGACATATGTGATGAACAGTGAAAGTAGACCAACGGTTTTAGTTGTTTGTGTGGGGGAGGGGGGATGGAAATGATAAAAGGAGAAGAAAGTATACGTTTCGTATTGATAACTTTGAAGAACTCTGATTTTGGCGTTTTCAATGACAACAGCTGATAGAGACCTAGTCGAAAAGAAAGTTATTGATATGAAACTATATTCATTCTCACGATATTAAAAAGTTTCCGAACTTTGATCGACTCTATGTATGATTCACCTGTTTTATTCTCTGTGTTTCTCCGTTTTCGTCAACAACCGTAGTCGGAAGTAGTGTTTCTACTTCGAAAAGCGTACGAAAAAGTGAGATAATCATAGTAAATCTCATCTACCTCCCACTCCACCCAAATCACAAACTGCGTTTCCTTCATACAAATATTCCAAATCATATTTCCATTTTTGTAGCCACACCTGCCAGTTGATTGGTATACTTCTTGTGCCGTGATAGATGTAGTCAATAATCCCACCCACTATGAAACTAAGTCCGTGAATCCGTGATCTATGGATATCCTCTTAACTGCTTAATGATCTGTTTTTCATTTGGTGTTTTGTGATCAGTGTTTATCAGGAATCAAAATTATCCGTGTTAGATGTCATACCTGCTAATCACATATACGTAGTATTAGTGTTAGGTGGTGAGGAAGTCTCAAAAATAAAAATAACAAGAGAGTGCTCAAGAAAACGAAAAATGAATAAAAGAGGGTATGCAAACCATTAGAAGTGACGACTCATTTGAATTTTTCCGTTTCTTCCTTTATCTTAGAACTCATTTGACTTGACGAATGTGCATATGACAAAAAGTGAACCTTATGTGCAGCTAGAACTATTGAACTTTCAATATACTCACCTTTCGACTCATTCCCAATTGTTGGCCTCAGCAGAAGCAAGAGATCCTGCAAAGTATAAATTTCAGTGAAGGTATAATCAGATATCGAATAGAATTATCAATAGGAATGCAAATTTTGTATTGTTGGAACTGAATAACAATCAGATCTATCTTCACACAATCATCACAAACTGCAAAACGATCAAAAATCGTGGTTACGGTATCCTAGATTTCAGATAGACTCCGATCAGAGGAAGATAGTTCAAAAAAGATGAAATTAGAAAATTCATCCACATCAGCGGTTTGCGATGGAAATGACTTCTCCTAGCACCAAATCCAGCTGCCTGGAGAAGACGAAGCGCCTTGTTCAGTCGCTGCATTTTCCGCCTCATTCGGCAAGCTCATGCGCTGCAGTTCATTTCATCAAAACGCTATAGAAACACGAGCCGCCGTTGGCTTTGATGAACATCTGCTAAATGTATTTGATCGGATATGACTTCAATTTCCGTTGGCCGGAAATGCAGAAAAAATTGTAATGAAGGAAGGGGAGGCATGGAGCGAAGGAAATGAACGACTGAAATTCCGAGTACGTAGAGAACGCAAAAAATATTCAGAGGGAGATGTAGACATAATAACATACATTTTTGTGCCTTGTTTTTCGTCTAGATTTCTTTTTTCTACGAAAACACTACAGTCTCCATGGGGACACCACTATACAAATTTTATGTCTGAAGTAGGCAGAAATCTCCAGAATTGCATTGACTGTATACGAAAAGCTTTTAAGAGATCTGATTTCAAATTTGGGTCAGAATATGTGTTTTGACCTCTGTGACCTTATATTTGTTACTGACATTTACAAGATAAAGTTTCTAATGTCAAAATGTTTCAAGTTTCATTTTCGTCTTGAGCAACAAAAAACGACCCCCCTTGCCTTATACAAATACTGGCAATTCCTGAAAGCCGGAAGTTTCTTCTACGGAGGAAGTGAGCACTCTCGGTCCATGCTCTCCGAGCGACGTCTTCTACTTTTTATGCCGCATTTGAATATTCTAGTCTTCGCTCTCCCGCTCCCTTCAATGTTACAAGAAAAGAATCAGCAGCTCATTCGGATGTTGATACAAATCAAATTTAGCAATGCAATGAAGAGATTCGAAAAAAAGAGAGGAACTATGATCTTGGCCGGGAAAAGCGAGAAAAAGAGAAAATAATTTTCTGCTCCGCGGGAAAAGGAGGATAGAAGCCGTCGGACCGCTAAGTGCATTATTTATGAGAATAGAAGGTGAAGCAAGAAAAAAGAGGAAAGATGTTTGAAAAAGTTTGAGCTGGTTACTCAAAACGTTTCTTTCCTTTTTTTTTCAGGAAACGTTGTTGCTCAAGAATCATTCCGACATACCTTAGAATTCGGTGCAGAGTATTTTGGTGACTTGGAAAGTAGATGATGCAGGTGAAACTCGAAATTAAATTTTGAATATCCAAGTTTTCTGAAAAAATTTTTAGGAAATGAGTAAGGTAATGAAACAAACAAACATAGCGAATAATGCGGATCGAAAAAGAGAGCGAATGAAGCTATATAGAATTTGAGAAGAATGAAGAAGAGAGACGGGAATATTCAGAACGCGCCTAGATATTCTGACCAAGGCAACCCATCATTATTTGTGGTGGTTGAGACAAACAAATTCATATATTCAGAAATAAACATCACTCAATCGGTAGTCTTCAATTATAGGATGTGACATTTCTCAAAAATTATCACTCCTTCTCTAATGATATGTAATTTGTGCTTGATTATTATTCTTTTTGATCTATCGCAAATCCCTGGGTGCTGATTGTTTTCGAGAGCAAGAGATTAAAAAGAAACTTTTGCATCTGCATTTTAATCCTGCAGCGGCTCATGGGCTGATCTAAAAATGTATTCAATGATCTTCAAATAAATCTATTTTCACTAATCCTACTAAATAATATCATGCCCTTTTACGACATTTCATAAAAGTGCGTACATTTCTAGATGAGTGAGTAAACCGGGAAATGTAGCTCAGGAGACAAAAAACTTCAAAAAAAATCAGGACTTTCAAAAGTGCACTGAATTTTGGTTTTGAAAATACATATTTATTGTGGTTTGATTTTCGAATCAAAAAATTTCACTTTTGAAGAAAGGTGAATTGCTGAAATTCGTCATGACACCACTATGATAAAGAGGTAGAAGGAGAAAGTGGAGAAAGAAGACTACCTTATCAAGAGCAAACTATCAGAAAAATGTCAACGTATCGGAGAAAAAAAAACAATTTGATAACAATTGAAGCATCATGTAAACCTGTGAACGAAGAGCCATGAACCGAAAACCAAGATACGAACTTTGCAGATTAAAGAATAGCAAAAAGCGTGAGAAAATAAAGCAGGAAAAAAACGTGGGTTTGAATAATCTTGTGACTTCACCGTCTGGCTGTGAGAGTTTTTGTAGCTGTTCTTTTTCCCAGATTGTTAGGCTGTGAGAAATAAGACCAAAAGAAGCAAAAAAACAGAAGGTCGGGAGCACCGGAAATCCCAAAAAGCGGATGGAGAAGCGGAAACAGAAGGGGAAAAGGTGCACCCTGTTGCGTCGAAAATGAGGTGGATCCGTGAATTAAACAGATGGTCTAGCTTCATGATCCGTTTCCGTCGGGGCTTTTTGAACAGTCGGGAGGAAAGGGGTTTTCTCATAATGAGAGAGAAGTGTGTTTTCCGTCTGCCAACTGTGTGAGCCAGAATATGAATTCAGCATAATCAAAACGTAGATACCGAGAAACAAGTAGACCCATCTACTCCATGAAAGTTGAGAAAATTATAGATATTTTCTACAATGAACCGTAGTATATTAAATACATTTTGGATTGAAAACGATATCTATCAAAATATTACAGCACACTGATTTACTGGGAAACCTTTCACACTAAACGCATATTCTTTTGAAAGTAAAAACACATCATGCTCTCCACCTGAAACTCAGTACTGGAACTTACCAAACCTACACCACACATCCGGTCGCAATAGTGTGACCAACTTATTTCCAGGAATGAGCTTTTTTGATTAGACGCAATTGTCAGATTGAACGACTCTTATAATGCTCTATCCTATACAAAAAATACCTGATAACGACTTTGGGAGACGGAGACTCACTAACATAAGAGAACATTTCGCAATAGCGGGTAGTGTATCTGGCTCCACTGGCACAAATGAACCATAACTCTTGATTAGAAGTTAATGATCACGAAAAGTTTATGAGAATACGCTCTTTTTTGCTTAGAACCCACCCTTATCAGCAACCAGTAATTTTCATAATTATAGGCTTGATGTGGAATGGCAGCGAGCAAAACATGTCATTAGTCAGCGATGAAAGACGGAATGAGGATGATGAAGCTGGAGCAACCGGTAGGCTGTATTTGAATCCTACTGAACAACAGGCGCCTTTTATACCATTTTTCTAGGTACCCTGGCACGAAGAGATACTGGGCGGAGCTTAGAATCTAACACTTCTGTAGAATTTTGTTTTAGTCAGAGCAGTACGATAAGATTTTTGTAATCCCTCAAATTGAATTTTAAAGACGTTGAAGATGACACAAAGGGGTACTGGAATTGTATTTTTTGGAATGTTTGTACAAAATAAGTCAGAACGCCAATACATCGGACGTTCTATTTTGGCCGGAACTCGCGTTCCTGGCACTGACTAAGATCATACGATCAGAAACTCGTCAGAAAGAAAGAGAAAATGTGAAGGAGGCATTTATATATACATATAATCAAGAATTGTGAGCGAAAAAATGCTAAGGTTGATTCGTTTCCCGGAAATCCAATTATGGGTAAGAGCAAGGAAAATTTTATTGGAATTGTATACAACCTGGGTGTGCACTTAATTGAATTCTTATAATCCATTTTCATCCCGTGATTTCAAATATCAGAACCGAAAAAAGTACGATTCTATGTGGTTTTCCTTCATCAAAAAAGATTACGGTAGAAACTGAAAAAGCACAAAAAGCCTAAAAGGATATATGTCGTAAAGAAAAGAGGAATAATCCGTTGGTTGATGAGAATGAAGAGCGTTTGATTGAAAAGTGTGATGAAAGTCTTCTGGTTGGTTATTCAAAATTTCTCTCATCTTCTCCTCTCATCTATTTTCATGATATAATGGTGGGAAGAAAATCCTCATTCTAGGCGTTCGGATAAGCTCAGATCAAACGTCTGGGGTTTGAGATAAATCCACATTTCGTCATATCCAGGAATCAAGATATGATGTTGACAGTTAATGCAAAATGGATATAAACGATTTTTAAACTCTGTGCTTTGTGAGGGTGTCCAGAATAATTGAAAGTCAATTACACCCACAATATGTCCTTAACAGAAGTGGCTCGAGATTTAGTTCTTGCTTTTTTTAAATGCGGAAATAAGTTTAAATTTGATCTTCCGTTTCTTAGATAACGGAAACGTCATCTTGAAAATTCAAAAATTTTCAAGATTTCGAATATTGCACTTTTATACAGAACATGACTTCTGACTGCCATTTGTGCGAAATGAAAGAGGTTGTTTGAGGCTCGGAGAAGATACGTACCACTCCGCGTACCAAGGTACCAAAGGGCAAGTCAAATCCATTTTCATCATCATCACACACTTTCAAGCAAGATGAAAAACTGAAAGATCTTTCTGGCGAAATCCGACTCATATCCTTCCCTTAAACATGCCGAGAAATGAAAGTGGTCAACTACGGGAAGACTCAAGCAAAACAGAATAAGAATAAAATGACGGAAGGAGGTCGCATCTCAAAAATGAGTTTTCTCACGTCACCACGTCTTTTCTTTTCTTTCGGGATCATCCTCTAGAAATTGGAAATGTTTTGGAAGTAATGCACGGAAACACGTATCCATCTACATCTGTCACGTCAATTTATGTTCTCGGTTACCTGCCGCCAATTTTCGTCTCGTAGTACTCTTTTGCTCTCAAGAAGGCTAACGTCGAAAGGACAAACAGAGTGCAGGAAATCTTTCATGGAGAATGATGAATAGCATACAAATTATCGGATTATCTGGTCCTATGACTCTTCTTTTCTCATGTGCAACAATAAGAAAAAAGATAAAGAGCGACTGATCCGCCAGCTCGGATTATATCATAACAATATCAGTTATTAAAAAGAGGGCGAGAGAGAAAGAGAACATTGGAATTGTGATTATTATCCATAATTTTCAAAGAATCTCGTATGCATTCTCTCCACGAGACACCGGATTAAGCTAACGTTCTGTTTTCAAGAAGCCATTCCAGCTGAAAGGGATAAGGGAGGAACAGTAAGCAGATTTGCAAAAAGATTAAATATATATTTATAAGTCCACACTTTTGAAAGTGTCAATAGGAATAATGAATGAGCAAGTTAAAGATAAAGGGGATTTCCTTGAAACGTGATCATCTGTTATCTAGTTAAACATATACTTTACATTTAAATAAATATTTTCAAATAGAAGGGTGCAAAAGAGTGCTCTGAAAGAAAAAAGTCAAACTTTTTGATTATATACTTCATTGGTTTGATTGCCTTCTATTAGAATGTTTTTTTTTTAATATAGTTTTATTCAGTCCATTCTATTCACTAAAGCAAAGTATTAAGTTTATTGAAGAAAACAACTTATAAAACCGAGAAATGTAAAGATAAAGACATATCATGAATTAGTAGATTGATTTGTGGCAAGATGGTCAACGCTTTTTTCCTTCTTCAACGTGTAATTGGTTAAAACTTAAATGGAAGAATTTGCATAAGCCACTCGGGTGGACAATGAAGATAGATTTCTTCAGAATCTGTAAAAAGTCTTTAACTTATTCTTATCCACTTCAACTTTCAATAGTGAACATGTTTAAAAATCTGGTTTTTACTATATCCGGTGAACAAGCCTACCTAGCCGAATAGTCTATCTATTACCAGTGACCGTAATCCGCATTGTAATCCTCTTAAAATCAACCGACCCGCTTGTGGACTTACACTTACACTGGTCAGTCGGTAACTGTTCCGCTAATAGGAAATCATGAACTTGCTTCCAATTTTTCTACTATTCGTACTAGCAATTGCTCAAAGAAAGAAATGTTTTGTAAGTCACAAGAACATTCGAATATCTTGTGGAAAATCTATAGATACAAGGTGAGACGTTTTGAAGACGGTGTTAACAAAAGAGTAATTCCAGAACGTCGATAACTTTGGAAGAATGCGAATCTGCTTGTATACGGTATAATACCCAATGCCAAACTATTCAGTATGACTATTATCGTAACATTTGTGAGATTTTTAACGTTCCTTCACCATTGAAAATGAACGATACAAGTGAGTAGATTAGTAGGTTGTGGGTAAAGACTGTCCTGTTTTCAGCTTCCGAAGAACAGCGAAAACGAGAAGTTGCACTTGGGTATGAATTTTTTCCGTTGATATTTGGAAAAATCTTTTCGTTTTTAGAAACACTGAATGTGCGATAGCTTCGTTACTCCCAACCATTGGAACAACACATTTGATCCCTCAATGGGACTGCTTATCCGAGTTTTCAAACATCAGAGTGGCACCCAATGTTTCCGAACCCTTTGATCTGAGACCCGTTCCGTCGCCCACATTTACTGGACAACTTGACACACCACAAAGATCAAAACCTGTGAGTTGTTTAGTGTTGTTAGAGTAACAAAAGTGTTAAGCATATTAGACGTTATTTATGGAACAGACAATCAGATTAATTACCTGTGACTTTAATTTTCTTTTCATTCTTTGCATCTCCGTTTGACAACTTTCTTTTTAAATTTTTTCCCTCCTCTGACTGCTTCGCTGGGACTGGAGCTGTGAGGAGGCTTTGAAGCGAAGCTGCAATTTTATAGTTATAGAGATAACAGAATGATCGATATGTGATATAACGCATTGTCTGTAAGACTCGAGCATCGTCATAGTACATAGGGGCCCAGAGTCTGTAAAGAAGTTAGAGTTTGCATTTTTATACAAACATGTACTATGGGTCTCTAGTAACCCATATCCACATTATTGGCTCCCGGCTCGCGGGTACGGTAGTACGGTAGGTGCTCGAAGGTGCAAAAATGAAATATTTTCTATTATGTCCTAGAACGCTGAAATTTTTACCATGTTTCATAGATGTAAAATGAAGTATTTTCACAAAATTTCGAAACATGGTTCACAAAATTTCCCGAGTTATAAGAAAAAGTATTCAATTTTTTAGTGTTTTTTGGATTAAATTGAACAAAAAGGGCCATTTTTGAAATAACATGTCTGAGGATTTTTTTGTTTTAGATGAACCACTTGAAGTCCTATTCAAAAAACAAAACTTCGCCCTATATCATCGATTTCCAACAGTCGAAAAGTGACAAAGTTGAAAATTGAAAAAATAGAATTTTTGAATTTTTGATTTTTCTTTTAGAAATGAATAGCCCGTGTTTTGTTGAGTATTTTTTGTATTGACACTTATAATTTTTCTTTACATTATCATACCAAAAAATAACAATTTTTGAAAAAAAATATTTTTTTTTGAAACATGTTTTTTTCAAAAAAGTATAAAACTGACCATTTTTTGCAAGATAATTGTTTTGAACATCAGAAACTGTTGTTTTAACATCGTTTAGGTGTTTTTTATAACAACTACGAATAAGAGCAACTCGAATCAGAACGACCCCGAATCACAACTGCTCTATGTGATTGGGAAGTCTAATAACGAAACTTTTTCTCTATTATTTTCATTATTCACAATGTTTTATTCTTTTTGCAATTAATATTTGATTTTTGTTCACTTTTTTTGGCGGAAGGCTCGGTGCACCGATCGGTTGGGATGGAAAAAATTCGATGCCTCGGAAAAGATCTATGATGAGAACAGTGGAGAAAATAGTGATTTCCATGACACTATTAATCAAATTAAACAATAAAAACCAACGATATATTTGAATCTTGAATGTTTTTTTCAAGTTTGGTCTTTTTCTTCAAAACGAGTCAAAAAATTCCAAATTTTTTTTTGGGATTCGGGGTCGTTCTGATTCGAGTAGCTCTTATTCGTAGTCGTTATAAAACACCTGAACAATTTTAAAGCAACAGTTTCTGATGATCAAAGCAATTATTTTTTGCAGAGAATGATCAGTTTTATACTTTTTTTGAAAAAAAATGTTTCACATAAAAAATCATCAAAAAAATTTTTTTTTCAAAAATTGTTATTTTTTGGTATGATAATGTAAAGAAAAATTATAAGTGTCAATACAAAAAATACTCAACAAAACACGGGCTATTCATTTCTGAAAAGAAAAATCAAAAATTCAAAAATTCTATTTTTTCAGTTTTCAACTTTGTCACTTTTCGACTGTTGGAAATCGATGATATAGGGCGAGGTTTTGTTTTTTGAATAGGACTTCAAGTGGTTCATCTAAAACAAAAAAATCCTCAGACATGTTATTTCAAAAATGGCCCTTTTTGTTCAATTTAATCCAAAAACACTAAAAAATTGAATACTTTTTCTTATAACTCGGGAAATTTTGTGAACCATGTTTCGAAATTTTGTGAAAATACTTCATTTTACATCTATGAAACATGGTAAAAATTTCAGCGTTCTAGGACATAATAGAAAATATTTCATTTTTGCACCTTCGAGCACCTACCGTACTACCGTACCCGCGAGCCGGGAGCCAATAATGTGGATATGGGTTACTAGAAACCCATGGTACACATTAATATTAAAATTGGTCCCTAGGGCACATGTTGCTCGACTCTTACAGAGAACGCGTTATATCTTGGTTACAATAAGCAGCTGGAATTGCGTTAAGTACAGGTTAGTAAAAGAGACAAAGTGAACTTACCGTGATGTGCCAAAGCTAGAACTGAAAATGGCCAACTCAACATAATTGGTGAAATCAAATGAGGAGGAAATCCTGAAATAGAATCGATGTTTCTCGTAATCACGTTGCCATTTTTGAGTCTGTTCGTTTTTTCCCTTTCAAAATACAAAGAACACAACTTGCCTTTCTAATATATCACCTCCGAAAAGAATTTAATCGGATTTTTTCATACAAACTCTTCCGAAAATCACCCCACACTTTGTCGTAAACAAAAGGGCACATTCGTTCGAAAGGCCTTGAAAACGGAAAACGTTTCGGTTTAGATGTTACTACTCATTGCGGTAGGTCATTCGGTTATTCGATTGACTTCTGACCTGCCAATAACAAGTCGCCGTTGATGAAAATATTGAGGTCGCTTTGAAATTGCGGTAGAAAATATAGCAAATGGTTTGACAAGTTATAAACAAGTCAGAATCAAATCAGATTATAGTGTGGAAATGTAAAAATTTGATACTTATCATCAAGTATTGTTTTCTAATTTCCACGAAACCTTTTGAATGAGGAAAATAACTTTGTGGACACATTAGCTAGCAGTTGAAACAAAAAAATCATCTGAAGGGACACATGTTGATAATTTGTAAATGTGGACCGCAGTATCTCGCCTTTTCAGCGTTCTTTCATGTGCAAAACGAGTTAGCTTACACAATCACAAAGTTATTCATCTGCAAACCCATATTGACATCAAAGAATTGTTTTGGGGGACAGAATGCCGAACACACAAAAAAGTTACGTCACACGGTTTCTTTCTGAATAGTTTTCCAAATAAGCTTTTAGTGATAAGACCCGATTTCCAGGCACTTAGACGATGAGTGTGATTGTAAAAGTCATTTATTACCTGATAAGGGTGTGTGCTGGAGTGTCGTCGTGGAAGGGGCTGATCCACCATTGGGAGGCATTGTTTTCGGCGCCACAGTTTTTGGATCGTGACGAGGAGGTTCGAGCCCGATCGCTCTGAACGGATTGAGAGGCGTTTCTCCCTGTACTCCAAACTGTTTTTGAAGCATACTCAGAGCATTTGGACTCTCTCGAGCCTGGAGTGCATTTCCTGTTTCGGGGACTTTAGCGGAATTGGAGGGGCTCATGAATAGTGTCTAGCAAGAAAAACTAGTTTGATGCGCTTAGTTTAGACATTTTTCTTTACCATTTGAGCAGTGTACCTCTCATCTTCCACGTTCAGTGCCACTGGCCGGATAACGGCGGAGGCTGATGTAGTGGCTGATGGATTGGCGAGGGAAGACGAGTTGGTGGATGATTGCATTTTTGGAACAATTTTCAAATTTTCCTGTAAAGAAATAATTTGCGTAAATATTCAGGATATAAAAATAAAGAAACTCGGAGGAGATCAATTTGAAATAGTGAGCAACACAATTGGCGGCGCTGAAGAAAAGAGAAAAGAAGCAAAAATGGGAGTTGCGGCAGAATCAACCGATGGCAGTAATCAACAACAACAATTTGATAACACACTACGCAACTTTGCTGTAGAGGTAGTCATATATAAACCGGAGATAAGATTAGAGTCGAACATTTCACAAAAGTTCAGGTCCTGCCCATTGTTCCAGATTGTCCATTAGGAGAACACTCGAGAATACAAGTGATTGAAGGAGTAGAGGTAAACTGATAAGAAACATTTTGACGGAAAAGAAAGTGGGCGTGTTTTCAGGTAGCTCGCGAAGCAACTATCACCTTTCAAGTGGCGATTCTTGAACAATGTGTTCAGGCATGTAGAATTAGTACGGTAGGTCTTTCGAACTAATTATATATATATAAATAAATAAACCACAGAAAGCCCAAAAGTAATTTCGTTTCCGAAAGCCACAATTATTGGGATAGCTTAGCTTTATAAGCTCCGAGAGCTTCATTTATAACATTTCCTAATATCATGACATTTTGCTAAACTCAAGATTAAAATAATTAATTTAAAAAACTACAGTAATTTGACATTTTTTGAAGAAATTGGGTGAAATTTACTCCAATTCTTTGAATAAAGCTTATTTTATGTATTAAAAGATATACGTTGAGTCAAGGGAACTTTTATTGGCTACTCTTGGAGAAAATTGTACTCAACTTTTTTCAGTACGCTGATGGATCCCGCCTACCCTTGTTATGTCGGTCAGCACACTTTAATCGGGCTTCAAGACAATGTTCCGTATACTCGGATGCCATAAATCCAAATGGATATCTTGAATACAAGCCAAATCAAAATGTGATTTATATAGAGAAAATATGCATACCAGGTGAGTTGAGGACGAAAAAAAGTTGAAGGATTTTATGCAAACAAAAATATGCATTATCATACTTTTCCTGTAATGATAGTGTCACTTCTTTTCCTGTTTTCAAAAAATGCCGGTAATAGTGGGTTAGAAGACATTTATCATGACTTGATGGGATAGGTGATACATCAAAAAGTGCTTTGTATGACACCATAGAGCTCTACAAGGTTGATGGAAGAAACAGATAACATATGAATAATGGGGGCACATCTTTTCTGCAGATACTGTGTTGCCCATGTCTTGTGATGACGTCTTCAGGAGAATTCCACAACATATACTGCTAGGTAAACGGGAAGTGAACATGACAAAATGAACCATACCTAGTGTTTCAGGACATGCGTCAGAAGTGATTTCCGTTGCAAGTGAGAACGAATGTGTTTTGGAATGTATAAAGGCAAAGGTAATAAACACTTTCTGAATGACTTGGAAAATGAGGCGGAACGACGGGTCACTAAATGACTTATCTTCGTTCGATAGTATTGGATACTGTAGAATGCTCGCAATTCTCGCGATTTCAGACAATGCGATCAGTGGCTTGTCACTCTGTACTCCATTATCCAGATTTCTCATCACTCAACTGCATTCTCAACGTTCACACAAGACACACAAAAAACCAATATTTCACTCCAGAGTTAGCCTATAAAGTTGATTATGTGGAACTTGGTTCGTGTGTGACAAATGCAGCATCAGGTAAGAAGAAGAACAACAGTTAACTTATCTTGATCAAAATTGCATTCCGCAGCAAAATTGTCAGTTCTCGGTGCCCCCGAGGCACGATAGATTGGTTTGGAGATTTTTCTGACCGATAAGCAAGAACATCGAACCTATATGTGAAATGTGACATTAATCAAAAAATTCGCACGTTTTCATTCCCTCTTTCCTATGTTAACCACTTTTTGAAACACGGGGGTTTCGAAGTTTGTGTCCGAATTAGTTATGGAATGAGCTATTAAAAGAGATCATTCAGGAAAACTAGCAAGTCAACCAATGATCCCTCCTAATCCGTTCAACAAACCGGTTCTGACAGGTACTATTAACCTGATAGATATGTGAATGCTAACCTTTTATATTGACAGACAACCAACCAGGGGTCGGGTCAGTAACATCTGAATGGAGTGAGTGGACCCATTGTGACGAACAAACCAGCTCTCGGAGCCGCCAGAGAGTTTGCAACGGATGTAATGAAATTATACAGGTAAATACAAGGTTATCAGTGTTGGCCTAATCAAAAATAGAAAATGAGAAAGACCGATGAAAGTTTTATTCGAAAAAAACTATTGGACTTTAACATTCCAATTGAGATAGAATGAATTCCATTTTGTGTGAAACTCTTCTTTAAAAGCCTGATACGACCTACTCCCAAATGAATAAAAGAATTAGAATCATTGTGATGGAAACAAATGTAACGAACTTTCTCAAAAGTACTTTTTCAGTTCATGCCATGTTTCTCGGCCAACAACTTCGACGTCGCTCTGCAAAAATTCATTAAAGAGCAACAACAGAAAGAAGTGATCGGTAATTAATGGGTTTTAGGTGTTCTGCATTTAAAAGTACATAATGCACTTCTACAAAATTTGTGTGCAGTTTTGTAGTAACAATATTTTAAATTTTGTACTTTTAAAATAAATTCACACATTTTCAGTAGACGAGGTAGCAAAATCGCGTTTGATTGAAGCCGAGAAAAAATTACTACAACAGTTGGATGCAAACCCTACCGTTATTGAATTCCGTATGTTAAAAAGATAATTGTTGCAATATAAATAG
Source organism: Caenorhabditis latens (assembly GCA_002259235.3). Taxonomy (NCBI): domain Eukaryota; kingdom Metazoa; phylum Nematoda; class Chromadorea; order Rhabditida; family Rhabditidae; genus Caenorhabditis; species Caenorhabditis latens. The sequence goes on along the minus strand of CM056097.1, from coordinate 10,866,914 downwards.
TACTTTCCAGCTCAAAAAGTAGCAAGTGTTGCTCAAATCCCAAAAAACTCCGTTGAGTTTTTTGGACCACCACAAGTTCCCTCGCAACCCGCCCAAGCTCTCAACACGTTTTAAAACACAATTTTACTGTACAAGATCTTCAATAATTTATTTCATTACTTGCTTCTTTTTAAATAATCTGATTCCAGTGACTCCTCTCATCATATTTGTAAATAGCGTTTTTCATTCCAATAAACAATTCTTCTCTCTCAAAATGATCTCGAAGTTGCGAAACCATACGCAGTAATTAATATTCCGAGTGGTTCCTCCTAAATTCAAGCAATCACATTGTAATAGAATCTTCAAGAAATATGGTTCGAAAGACATCTTGAACTGCACTCATATCGATTTTTCCTACTAGCTCTCTCCATCTCTTTATGCATCGATGCCATATCATAATTCGTGAGAAAGCCGCGCCGCACCACTGTGGCGCGTCGCGTTCACTTTAATGTGGACACCTCGTGTTTCTTTCTTGTTTTTTCTAACAGTTTTGAGTGTTTGTCTTCTTTTCAGATGATATGATATCTTTCTAAGCAGTTTCTTTTATTATAGGTTAGGACTAGTTATTATAGGTTATGACAACTGCGGATGAATTTTCATCATTATCAGTTTTTCAAAACATGATTCACAGCTACATCTCCTTTTTATTGCTTCATTTTCTACAAACGCATTTTTCACCATCGTTCGTCCAAATAGCGAGAAAGATGCATAGAGTGTGTCATTTCAAATTAAGCGGTGTGCATTTGTTTTCTTTTTTTTCTTGCTGCCTCACACCATCTCTTCTTGATTTCGTGCTCTCTTTTGTGTTTTTGTTCACTTCTCTTTTCTATTTTATCTATCTAACTCATACTTTCTACCGATATCAAATTTCAGGGTAAAAATGGATGATATTCGTGTTCTGGGAGCGCGCGTCATGATGAATGTGTGCCATATGCAAGGAACAATCGACCATTTAACTGAAGTCAGCGCTACAAAAACTACCATCATCGATCTTCACAAAACTCTCGTAGGACATCACGAAGAACTCCATGAGAGTAATAAAAGGATCATCAACATTCAAAAAGAGCATATCGAAATGCTCACTGCATCGTTGAACTACAGGACCAGCGTTTTGGAGAAACTTATCGCAGAGCACCCCTACAATGTGCAAAACCAAACTGCTTCGTGTGAGTAATTTTTGCGAATATTCCCTTGTTTCCAATCGAAATATATTGGAAAGAGAAAAATGGGAAAAAAATTAGAATGAATTCAGAGTGTTCAGAAAACTCCTTTTTGCATCTTGATTTTATCTCAATTTCTTGGGAGAATTTGAACAGAATGAAGTAGAAGCGGGCGTTGATAAAATACAAACTTGACAAAGTTCCACCAAACATTTAGCTCAAACTCTTGTCAGAGATAGAACCCTTTTTTGTTAAAAAAGTTATCAGAAGTTTGAGGTTTGGCTGTGTGCCACTTGAATGAAGAGCAAAATTTGACACTATGTGTTGTAGATTTTGTTGATGTGCGATAAACAGAACCATGCTGATTGGTAGTTGCATGTCTCAATTTGAAGACAGGTAACTGTTGTCCGACCGTCTGTCCAATCTGTTCCCATGCTCTAGAAGAACCCTTCTTTTATTTTCACTTCATTTCTTGCACACTACGATAACATAAAAGTTTAGCACACTAATTTGCTCATCAAAAGTAACATTCCATTGTTTCACGATGACTTTTCGGTTGTTTTTGCCAACAATGTTGAGATCTGGCTCTGAATCTAGTTTTTTTGTCTTTTAGATCAATGACAAGATAACATTGAGCTGAATATTTGATGATGAAGTGCAATATGTCATATTTTCAGCGTCTGCAGCTTTGCAACCTGCTACCGTTGTGATGCCGAAGCAAATTGACGGTGGAATCAAGAGCCGACTCCGCCCACGCAAAACTAAGGCAGCGAAAGAAGAATACGGAAAAGCTGCTAAAAAACCAAAAACCGCTTGAGAAAAGAAAGTTATATGTCAATGTAACAATTTCTTTCTTTTTTGCGGTTTCTGTTTTTATGTGACTTGTTCTTACGTGAAAATGAAGCAATTTTGTTATCTTTTTGTTTGTAACTTTTAGTAATTGCATACTGTTCAAAATCAGTAATATCATATTATCATTAAATGTCATTCATAATAACCCATCTTGAACTTTATCATGTTGATTTTAGAAAAGTAGTGGAACCTGCACTTCGCCACAAAAATTCACAGCATTGAAAAAGCGAATAGTAACTTGCGCGATGGGAGCGACGAGAAAGAATGTTTCTATTTAACGTCTCTTTTTCGAAAAGCTTTTTTTGTTTTCTCAAGGCGGTCGTTACTGGATTTAGTTATAATGCTTTTGAAATTTACCATTTCGTACAATTGTGTTCTAAAAAAATGTCTGCAAATCTGCAAGAGATGTAACTCTTCGAGTCTTCATGTTTATTTTTCCTAAAAAGAACTCCAGCTTTGTTTTCAAACGTCTGTGAACATGTCTGAAATTTCAAAGCTAAAGTTGTTTTGTTCTTGGAATCCATCATCAACTATATCAGTTTGCATCTCTGCGAACAATAAGATTTTTCCGTCGTTAATCTCACATTTGCAGTTTCATTTTTTCTCAAACTTTCTATGGAAGTTTTGTGCAAAAACCCCATTACAACTAATAATCTGTTACGTTTTACCACAAGCTGCCATTTCACACTTTTTGTTCAGAAAAAAACAATGTTGCGAAATTGTTTTCGATTCATGCCAGATGTTGTTCTGCTGTTTGTTCAATAGAGCGCAGATGTAGTTTTGCCAGGGCATTGAGTGTGACGAGCTTTTTTTCATCTAAAATTGATTTTCTCTCTCAATTCATCAGATTACTTTCGATTTTTCTTGTATTTTTTCGTAAAAAATAAAGCATACTTCCATGTAGCTTGAAAATAGATAATGTCATAAGAACAATCAATGTTGATTTGTCTTTGCTCTGTTTTCTTTGTCACTGTCTGACCAGCTGAATTTTTTGAAGAGGTTTTTGGAGTAAACTTTTCGGAGAAAAATGTAGCCCCTGGTTGAAAATTTATCAAGGTGATAATGATGTGCACAAATCTTTTTACGTTTTTTTGTCGAAAAAGTTAACCTGTTGCTCTGAGTCATTATTAAATTTCAGAAGTCAACATCGAACTCAAACTCCCATCATGTCGGGTAGTGGTCCATCAATGAACTTTCCGCATCCAGATACTTTATCGCCGCACAGCCAGGATATTGATATGGATACAATGGAGAATAGAAACGACGAATATACGGGAGGAACGCAACAAACGTCACATATGCTCCAAAATCAGACAGGACAAACGGCCCAGGCATCTCAAATCTATTTGCCAGCATTTCACACAAGAACCGCATATACGTACAGTTCTGATCCATTTACCCGTCCATCAAACGCAGGGAATTCTTCTTCGACTAACAATTCATGGACCCAGAAAAGTGAGTTAACTTTTTGATGGTATGTGAAAACCCATTTTGATATTTTCAGCTGAGGAGTACGTCGATTTTCTCATGCAACACAGTCCGATGGATGTGGGAGAAGAAAGACAAGGTGAGATTCGTGAAGTGTTAGGAAAACCCTTTTTTGCTGTGACAAGAAAATAATTGATAATGATAGAACAATCATCATTGTTACAGAATTGGAAATGTGCGACTGTGGAGTATGTAACAACGGGTGCAATCATTACGGTGAAGATATGATTGAAGAAACAGTGAAAGAGGAGAAACCATGCAAAAAGGCACAGAAAAGAAAGATAAGAGAAGATACACAGTCGGATGGAACAGACGCCAAGAAAAAACATTTCAACTAATTGAAAAATGTTTATGATTGGGATCCTCTTTTGATAATTATTTTCTGAAATCTCTACATTCCGGTTAGAAAAAACTACGGAAATTGTCTTATTTGAAGTTATTTTTTACGTATAAATCGATTCTTGTGATTATGGTCCTCAATTTTGTTAAAAGAACACTGATAGCATTCATTTCAGAAAGAAATTACTTGTGTTATGCCTCGCTACAACAAACTAGTTCTCTTCAATTATATCAGGATGTCTCCTTTTCCTTTGACCGACCATCCACCTTGTTGCTCTTTAAAATTGGTTAGATTTCCTACTCTCCGCTCCTTCTCCTTATGCAGCTTTTATGTGAATAAATCGGTTGCGAGCGAGAGCGGCATGACGCAGCTTCCGAGCTCGATTCTGCCCTCGACCACCATTGTTTCTCATTGTTCAAAAGCTCCAGACGCTATGACAGGAATCCGGACAAGAAAGAAAGAGATCTCTGAATTCCTTCCCTTATACCTTTGGTAGTTTGAGAGTCAGCCGTTTGTCACACATATATTGTCTGGATGCTACAGTGTAGATTTTCTGTTTCTCACTCTATTCAAGTTTATTTATTTTCTAAGGATTTATCGTGATGCAACTAAGGTTCAACGCTTACTCACAACCAAATTGATTTTGTCATCACGCTATGATTGTCGACGTTCGATGTGTCGTGGATTTTGTCACATTTTATCAGTAGAGCGCGCTTTAGCTGAGCTATCTTTACGGGACAATAGAACTGAATGTTCTCTCTCTTCGTTTACCAAAAAAGTGTACTGCTTCATTCTTTTCCATTTCACTTTTCGTCTCTGTGTTTCTAATAGTCTTATTCCTGCACCTCCGTTTCGTGCATTCTTCTCATGTGATTATACGTTTCTATGGTTCTCCGTTTCTAACCTGAAAAATCGAATGTAATTCTTTGAAGTGAAAAGGGTTTTCTCAGCGTTATATATTTTGAATTGCAAGTTTTCTGGGATAAGTATTCTTAAATAGTCTGAGTTCCACTTCTCAAAAAAACAAAGGTATAACAGATATCTCAAAAATGCATTACATATAATGGTCCTTCTGAACATGTTGGCGGCATTAATACATCTTGAGTTGATTGTTTTGGAAAATAAAATCAATTGCCAAGTACAGTTTGATTTTAAAAAAAAACGCTTTTCGCCGTTCCATCCATTTTTCACTGTACTATTTTTCTTTTTTTATAGCTTTTTCTTCAATTTTTCCTTACATCCAAATTAAAATGATCAATTTTTATTTTTTTTCAGGGTAGTCATGGATCTCACGATCGGACTTATTCGTGTCAATGGAGCTCTTCACGAGCGAATTGGCCTTCTAAACGAACAAATTGAACTCTTCACGCAATCGCATACCCAGCATATGGAGATGATAGATCTTCTAAAGAAAACATGTGAGATGAAAGACAAACGGTTGGAAGCTCAACAGGCACGTATCGAAGATTTGATGAAAACGTCTCAACTGCAAAACGAAAATATGGAGTTGCAGAAAAAATTGAACGAATTCCAGAAGAAAAAGTGTGCAATCGCAGAGAATAAGTTGGAAGTTCAAAAAAAGCTTATGGAACAGTATGAGAAGTTCACAGCGACGTTGGAAGCTGCTCAGAACAACCCTAGTCATTCGGTTGCTTCATGTAAGTTATTTTAATTTTTCGTCTTTCTCAGAGCTTTTATAACTTCTCAGCCCGCTCTCCTGAAATTTTCTTGGCGAATATAATTGTTTGAAGATCCCAAGTGACTATAAAATACACAGATCTAGTCAATTCAATCATTCTATCATTCTGTAGAACTTCGGTGAATGAATATCCTGCTTGAATTTATCAAATCTTCTTATGTATTTTTCCAGCGTCTACACAGCCTGCCACTGCCGCTGTCCTGGAACAAACAGGTGGAGGAATCAAATACCGCCTCCGTAAGCGCAAGGAAGAGTCTTCGAAGAAGGAAGTTGGAGGAGGAGCTACCAAGAAGACAAGATCTATTTGAAGAAAACAATGATGAACAAAACGGTTTTAATGTCCTTCTGTTATTTCTCATAATCTTCGGTCATCATTTCTTTTCTACTGGTTTGTTTTTACGTGACAATAAAAGCTTCTTGTGTTGCTCAAAGTTGTTGTTTCCAATTGTACAACTGTCCAGATACAGTAACCAATTATATTTTTGATTTCGTTCACTTTATCATTCTCTGCTTTTACTTTTTTCAATTCGGTATTTTTCATTTTCCAGCACGTTCTGTGACTGGAATCGGATCCTCCAAAGTTATTTGTCTTCGTGAAGGCAAATTACTCACTCATACTTCAGGAAATTGCTGGAAAGATTTCGAAATCTTGAGCTCATTTTTGGAAAGAAAAGGTAATAAAAGTCAAGCCATTTTTACAACTCTGATGATTAAACTGTGCAGTTTATGTCGTGATTCGTTTGCTTTTTCAGTTGGTTTTTACTTCTATTTATGACTTTAACTGTCTAGATTATTAATTCCAGAAAAGAAATGAGTGAACCAACCGAACTTACTCCGAACGATATTGTTGTTCTCGAGCTATGCAAGATCCTCGAGGCAACCGGCGATTTTCTGAAAGAAACGAACGCCAGACGCGAGATGTTGTGGAGTTTGATGGAACCAAGCGACGAAATCGAAAAAGAACGCGCGGAAGTCAGAGAGCAATGCATGGATATCTCAAAGAAATTTGAGGAATTGCATGAGCTGCTCCAGGAGAAACAATCTCGTCATGCGGTCGCTTCCGGTAAGTTATTTCCGTTCAGGAACCGCAATGATATGTCTTCTTCTAAACTCCGTAGAGTATTTCACTAGAACAGTAAGAAATGTAAACCTAGAATCATGATTCATCTGGCCTTTCACTGAGTTTGACTTTTTTATGTTCTTCAGAACGTAATTTAATCGTTTCGAATGACACATCTAAAATTCTGATGATAAATGAACATGCCTGGATTGTTCGGTAGATCCCAAATAGGAAAATCAAACAATAATTGCAAAAACCATGTCGATTTGGATGTACAGTTATAATTTTGATTGTATAAGTATTCAAATGTTTATTGATTTCAACCAAGCTTTGTATCATTACAGCGTCCGCTGCCACTCAGCTTGCAGTTGCCATGGACCGAGAGCCAGTCCAAGATGGGATCGAAGTTCCTGTCCACAGACTTGAAGTCCCGAAGAAGGAGGACGAAGACATTTCTGAGGAGGGCAGAAATGAATCGTCGGTTTAACCGGCTATTTCAATTCTGTTTCTCCTTACAGTGTGGTCTCTTTTTGATTTCACTCTCTTTGATACGATTTGTTTTACGTGAAAATAAATTTGTGTCATGTTGCTCTTAAAAGTTTTTATTAATCAAACCGTTTAAAAACAAAGTTGATACTGTATTTGAAAATTGACCAAAGACTCAAAATGGTTTTATCCTTTTCAAATGACACTCTTTGAAAACGATAGGTGAGCCGTTGCTAATCTTGCTGTGCGAACTCACAGTGTATATGTCTCTCATAACTTCATACTCTTTTTCCATCTCTTCACTATTTTCTGGATGAGCTGGCAGAGATTTGACATGATGTATGGGGAAAACTTTCTCATGACCTGAATTGTCGACTGTAATTGTCACATGTTGGAAATAAAGAAATCATTGCGATAATTATTTTTTGAAGAAAACTCTTAATTATGATTCGCTGTCACTGCAAAAATCAACAGTTTTCAATCATAAAACTGTAATTCCCAATTATGTTATATCAAAGAGTTTGAAAAATCGATGTAGTTTAATACATGTTTGACATGCATACTATATGTCTTCGGCTTTCGTCTTTTCTTCTTTCTTCATAGCCTTCTCTCACGCTTCAGAGTTTTTTCTTTGCAATTTGAGGAAAACATCATCAATCCACTAAAACCAAATTCTATTCTAACTGATCAGTAATTCCCATGTTCTCTTCTCTTCATTCATCTTCTTTCCTACTCATTTTCTTTATGTAAATAGTGTTGTCTCATGCGCGAACAAAATCACTATAAAGATATGTGTATGCATACACTCTCAAGTTGTGATACGCATCAAAATTCTGTGGAACATGAGAATGCCGAAACTTCTAAACACAAACACATAAGAATGGGCGCTCGACTCTATTTCAAAAAGTTTTGAAAAGATAAAATTGACCTCCTTGATCATTTTTATATTCCCATTGAGAATTTGAATTAAAGAAAAGAAGAATTATGTCATGTCTCTTCCTTTAACTTTTGGAAGCTGCTCCCTTATACGTCACTCATTAGCCGCCAAAAATCACGTTCTCCCAAAACATGAGACTTTTTGGCTCATTGTGCTTTCTTTTGTTTCCATGTGAAATTTTACTAAGAAACCAATTCTTTCCGACTTCCGCTACACTCTTAAAACACTTTATTCTTCCTTTTTTCTTTTAGATTTTTTCAGTGAAGACTTTTTGTTATGTGACGATGTGTTTATTGAATCTCGATTCAAAAAATTCCATCAATCTTTTGAAAATGAAATAAACTGAAAAAAACTGAAAAGAGATGAAATTCATCAAATGCACATTAGAAGAGAAATACGAAATATCCTACAGATATACTTATTTTTTCTTATTATTACCACTGCGTCATTCAGTTTCTACTGCAGTAAATATGAATGTTTCTAACCTTTCACACTTTGAGTCCTGACTGATGATAACACTATGTGTTTAACATCAACAAAATGAAAGAACTGAGTGTGAGTGGTCACTCTTCTTCTCTGCTTCCATTTTGTTACCTAGCGTTGCTCCAACAAACCACATTCTTTCTTTTTGCTTATAAACTTATTTCAATCTCGTGGAATGCACGCTGTCCTTTGCATATCCAGACATATTATTCAGCCCACATGTGTTTTCTGTTTCCGGGAGAGAAGATAGTAGTTTGTATTGAAAAATACTGAAGACAGACATCAAAACCGTTTTGAAGCACATTTCGTGACTGATAATTTGCTTTCCGTATGATTAGTTTCTTGCTCAGATGTTTTCTTCTTTGTATGTTTATGATCTTTTAAACAACAAAAGATTAGAATTGTTTAAAAAAGTATACACCTATCTACGAGTGACTTAAAATATTTTCTACTCAATAATTCAAACTTCTTTCTTGACTGGACTTCTTGGTTACCGTAACCCTCAGTTAATCTAAAGCTAAGATCATTTTGACAGAATAACATGTATATGTTATTACTGAACCATTTTGAATGTTTTCAGAACATTTAATTATGTTTCTTGTTTTCGGAAACTAACAAAATATAAATTTCTCGTTTTGAAAACACAGAAATATGATATTTTTTCAAATATCCAGGTTCTCACAGAATACGAAAACCTCTACCACTATCAAAAAGAAAACGTGCGATTCTTAGGAATTATTACCTGTTTCGTAATCCTTGTGAGCACCTCACCTCGTTTTCTCATACGGCTCCTCAGCTTGCTCTCGTACATATGTACATGCACATATGTAAAAAGAAATGAGCTGCCTGAGCTCTTACCCTCTTCTCTCGTCTTCACTCGCATCACTCACACACGGGTTAATGAATTTTTGGCACTAAACATGTGCTATGTCATCTTACCCCTCTTTTCTTCTCCTCCTGTTTCTAATTAGGTCGCCGCGTTTCAAAATATTCTCATCTTTACGGTTACTATGAAAAGTGCATGGAGGTCTTAGTCACTTGGGCATAAGCGTAAAAGACTTGTGTTTTTTTATGTGAAGGGGTCGCTTACACTTCTTCTTTTGGTTGAGTCTCCTGAAAAGCAAACAAAGATTCTTCTCTATTTTTTCTGGCGCCGCCATTTTTGGCCGCAAACTGTCTAGTGAGTCAGCGGAAAGTAGCCTCCCACTCATATTGCGTTTCCTCTTTTTCTGAAACTGTTCACTTTCAGTTAGAAGTGTAAAGTGTCATGACTTTGCTTTTTTGCCCATGTCTTTGTTATTTTCTAGAATAAATATTTTTCTAATCATTTTCTTAAGATTATAGCCCACAATTTTTTAAACCCATTTTTCCTGATGACGTGATTATCTAAAAACAGGAAATTTTTATTTTTGTTTTTCTTAGCGTTGTACTTTTGGGCACCAATCTATTTCCTTATAGTTTTGCTCTTGGAATTAATCTTATACGTTAATAATCTAATTTCCGATTGAGAATCAAGAGAAAGACTGGAGTATATAATGCTAACATGCCATTTTCCTATTTTCTTATTTTCTCACATGGGACTAGCTGAGTAGAGAATTTTTGATGAGTTGCATTTCTTCTCTTGATTCCGAGCTTTTTTATGTTCGAATCCATCCATCCAGTACAAGAAAGTCTCTCTTTCATTCTTTGATTCGTTTTTAAAATTAGTTTGATTTGCATAGGATTGAGTGTCCGTCCGTCGTTCCTTATTTCGCTCTAAAATTGAATATGGATCTTGCGTTTCCTTCATTTCGGATGCATGCTCTTCTCACTATAATTGCTCTCAGGCTACACCCACAACATTCTCTCCCATTAAAATCACACTTCTCATCTTTTCCTTTTCTCCCAAAAGAGTCGCATTCGGTTTCTTTTTAAAAATGAGCCATGGGCGCGCACACTCTCAACAGCAGGCACAAGATGGCCAGTTAGTTTATCCAATTTCAACACTCACTCTCAATTAAAATTTTCATTTCATCCTAGGAGAAGGGGGGACCCCACCGCCGCCACCACGTCCGTTTTCCTTTTTCTTCATCGTTTCTCTTTTCTGAAGCGCCTCCTTCCTTCCTCTGTTTTCTTCATTGGTGTACTCTCAGGCACAACCCAATTTCGACATTACAACCTTTCTGTGGGAGAATAAGAAGACTAAGAAAAACAAGAGGAGAAGCACAACGAACGTTACTGAAATGACCGATGGACCTCCATTGATGCTCAATCGAGCGTTCTTTGAGAGAAAGGAAAACTTCCTCAAGATTCTTCAATTGGTGAGTTGTTTTGAGAAAATGTTCAGTATAGTTTGGGATAATAATATTTTAAAGATAAAAATGGTTTTAGGAATGTTTTTTGGACTTTTTTTGCTGGGGCAGATCTACTCGGAAAAGAGAAAAAACTCGCACAAGCTTCAATACCATACTAAGAATCAGTTTTCTTTTCAGGTCTTCGGTTTCATCAACCTCTTCACGAACTACTGGTGCTACCCGAACCCCCACTTCTTATATTGTGGGGAGAGGTAAACAATTTCTAATTCAAAACTATCACTCATTCTTACTCTTTCAACAGGTACTTCACGTCCTCCCAAGTGTTCCAACTAGTTGTTTTCAATGGATTCTGCCTGTTTCTCACTCTTTCTATGATTCTTGCCAACATCGCCGGGGCATATGATGCGTTCTACAAAACTAACCCATATTTATTGGTAAGTCACTTAATCGAAAACATTGACAAAATTTTAATATCATTCAGGAAAGATACTTGGTATTCCTACAAACTTTTCTGTATACCGTTGCCTGCATCACTCTGATAGTGGACTATGAAAACAGCCCCTACGCAAAAGCTTTTACAGTTCCGTTGGTACGTAGAAAAAAAGTTGGCTATAAGACCGAACCCTTCTTTTTTTCTTAGATCTCAACAACATTCACCCTTCTTGCCTACGTCATCGACACCACGATGCAGTGCCGTCGCAAAAATCCACTCGGCCACTGATTCCCCTCTTTATTTTTCATTTCCGTACCAATTTTCTTGCCCTCAGGGTACTTGAACGCCATTTCCATTTTGTAAAAACGCTTTGAATTTTTCCAAAAATCTCCAAACATAATTACCGTTGTGATTGTCTCAGTGAAGACTGTGTTCTTCATCAGAAAAAACTTTCCATAATCAAGAAGTCATATTTATTTATTTATTTATCATATTTATATAATAAAAAGAAAGTTAATTGAGGACGTTAATTATGTGAACTTTTGTAAAAAAGTATTCAGGACATCGGGGCAAACATATTTCAATAAGGAATGAGATTCATTGATTTGATGATAAGATGGAATCTACACAGTGTTGATGCAACATTTAATTTCATTTTGTTCAGACAAAACTTGCAGAAACAGCAAGATGGGGGAGGGAGGTTTCATAGAGAAACGGATACGATAGTTTGAATTTTTAAGCTAAGGATGAGTAAGAAATCGAAGAGACTCAAAGTATTCACGAGATTACTGTAGTTGTGATAGCCGTTTCACTGGGTCCCAATTTTACAACGGTGTCCACTCCAGCCGTACTTGAGCTATTTGTGCCCTCATCTGAAATTCATGGCTTATATGCAGAAGTAGACAGAGAAATAGAAAATTAAAAACAGACAATAAGCTGAACTAGTTGAACAGAATATTTAATGAGATTAAAATATTATTTGGTGGAAGCGATGAATTAATTGTTTGAAACTGAATTAATCGTACTGTGTTTGAAATAAAATGTTTGTGGGCTTCCTAGATTAATCCCCGCTCTACAAACCTGAATTTTCAGACTTTTCCCTGTGTTTATGATTGTGATTCTCCTCGTCACAACAATTCTGATCTGAAAATCAAGTTTCTAACTATTTTCTTCATTTTCGATAACATACCTATAAGAATAGGCATATTCCTACGACGTATAGCTGAACCACCCCCTAAACCTCCTTGTGATGCAGATGGTTCAAGTACTGCAGCATGACGACGAGCTTGTAATCGGATCTGCAAAAACACAGAGTTGACCTTTGTATGAGAACATTGTAAAAGTAAAATGTGTCACCTGTTCCACGGGTAGTACTCGTCTCCTTCGTTTTGGCAGTTTGTCTCGTGCCTGATTGTGAGAATAAAACATGGCGAAATTGGAGACAATAACCTAGAAAAACATTTTATTCTGGTACACTGTTGAAAAAAGCATACTGGAACTGGTAGAGCAATAGTGAGTACTCCCATAACTGCGCACAACGATCCCACTAATCTTCCAAACGATGTATGTGGTGTCATATCTCCGTATCCTACTGTAGTCATGGTACATATTGCCCACCATAAACCAAGCGGGATAGATTGGAATTGGTTGTTCGGATTAGCTTCCATTTTCTCTGCATAATACACCAACGCCGCAAAAATGACGATTCCAAGAATCAGAAAAAAGACGAGGAGTATTAACTCTTTTGCACTTGCACGGAAGGTGTGAATAAGAATTTGTAGTCCTTGATGATGTTGTGTTAATTTGAAAAGCCGGAAGATACGAATCATCGATAAAAACTCCACCACATCCTTTGGCTCATCTTCGACAACTCGAACCATCATAGCATCGGCATAGAACGAGAGTGTTGCGACCAAATCAATCATGTTCAAAGGACTTTTGAAAAACCGGACTTTGGACGGACAGAAGATGAAACGGATGATGAGCTCCAATGTGAACCAAATGTTACATAACATTTCGATTTGACCAAAAATTGGAAGTGGTTCCGTTGAAATGCGCTCAATCGATGGTTGGATCATTCCTCCTCTGAAACTGCATAGTTTTGAAAATAAAATTTCTTTAAAAACTCACGGCATAGTGATATTTTGTCCAGTAAGAATTGGAAGCCGGAAGCTTTGATGAGTCTTAAGACAGAAAGAGACAATTGAGATAAATATGAATAGAACTGAGATGCCAGCAATGAGTTTAGCGGCTTGTGAGCTGTATGGTTCGTCGAACAATGACCAGACTTGAGGCTTCAACTTCATCCAGCGCGTACGTTTTCCCTAAAATCAACAGAAATTGAAGTATTGTACGAAGAGTGTTTCGCTCACCTGGAAATAATCCTCTTCCCATCCAAACTTTTTCATTGTGTCTTGCTCGCGAAGTTGTGGATCATCCTCGTGATCTGCATCCATGCGGTCCAAAACGGCGAGGGTCTCTTGGGTGTCTCTGAAAACAAAACTTCTGGGAATTGAAAACTATGAAAACCTCACTTGGCATGAAGAAGTTGCATCCAACAACAAGGTTCTGTATCCGAAGCGTCTAGTCCCCAATACTGAAGTTCTTCTTCAAACAGGGGACCACAAACATCGGTTGGGTAATGCAATTTTCCCGTTCGGTAGTAATTCAAAATCTGAAAACTTGGAGCACTTGGCGAAACTCGCTAGAATACTGTTTACCATAGAGAAAACTGCTGGATGTCGGTCAAAAAAATACTCGTTGAGAAGTGGATCGAAATTGGCAAGGGATGGGGTTAATCTTCAAAAAAGAAAGAAGTTTAGTTTACTACTGTAATTTCTACGTGTTTACCTGCTGAGTCGTGTCGCAGGTATCTTTTTGAGAGTGGCTTGATAGGTTTCGTGGCGAACACCTCCGACGTTCAGCACGATCCTCTCATCCATAGAAATGCCTGAAAATCGTAGTTTTATGCTTAAACCTAATCTTTGATAAGAAGAGCTGGTTTTTGATTTTCGTGTTTAGTACCTTGTAATTTTGAATGGGCTCGAACACTATTGAGCAATTGTGGTTACGTCAGTGTTACTAGGTTTGATGAGTACCTTTCGTTTTATGACTTCCTCTTTCTCATGGTGGTTTTTATTTTATTTCATTTCATTTTTTTTTGGAAAAGAAATTGAAAAAATAAAGAGAATTGAAAATGAAGAAAACGATAAATCGTGATGAGAGCTTTCTCTTTTTTACTTTTCTTTGCAAAAAGTGAGAAAAAAGATTGAGTAGGAAAGCAGTAAAGGACTAAATCACCAAAACTGAACTTTCCGCTATGAATTTCAAATGAAATCCGTATTGGGAAAGAAATAGATGTCAGAACAAGAACTTCAAGGTAAAGAAATTCAATTCAAATCAAGTCATAACGATTTTCCTCGAAATATGACGGAAATGTTTATTCAGAGAGGAGGATCAAAATAAAAGGTGTCTGATGTTAATGTGATGTTATTTTTAGGGCGAGAAAAGATCAAAAAGAGACAACCCAAAGATTCACATGGTAGTCCTCCCGATTACTTCTAGTGAGACATGTGTCAATTACACTCTGAAGCGTTTATATTTTCATTTGAAAGAACAAGTTGAGTTGTGTTTCGGACCGACCACATGAATTGATGAGAGCACGAAGAACGTTTCGCTTGAGTCTAGGTCAAGATTTTGTTTTTATGAACTGAAGGAATACATATGGATTTTAGATTGATACATAGATCATGATGAAGTAGTTTGAAGAGCATCAGTCGAAGTTTGAAAATCCAATATTTTCAACCTAGAAAAAAAAAAAAATCAAAAAGAAGGAAAAACAAAAATTAGCTTCTTCTGCTGTAAAAACTGATAATGTTAATCCCGATTAGCACACGGTAGGAAATAAACACTTTACGGAAGTTAAAGGAGAGAGTGGCATGTTGCAAATGGATTCTGATGGAGATAAGATTTTTATCTCCAAGCGAATTTTTTAGAACTAGTGAAAACTAATTCTCATACTCAGAGAATCTACAAAAAACAGTGAGTGTGACTTAAACTAGTTTTCTGAATCACAACACATGTTTAAAATAGTGCATTAATATTAGGAACCCAACTTTACTTATATTTCTCAACAGGTGTTATGCAACCGATTCTGTTTCCAATTCTGATTGGATTTCTAGTTCCGGACAACCTTATGCGAATGTTGCGGACCACAACTAGTCTTGTCGCTTACCTTTCTTTGCGCACATTACAATAGATACAGCAAAAAGGTGTGTTAGATGAAAAATAAAAAGATCCAGTTTCAGATCAAAAAGGACGTTTCACTATGAGAGCCAGTGGAAGCAGCGCACCGATTAATCTTGCTCGTAAAAGAAGACGTTTCATAAAAATCTTCCCATCTTCTTGGCAGTGCTTTTTGCCTTTGAGAGGATATATGGAAAGGTGGGTGGAGTCCAAATAAACTCTTTATGGGAAAATGGTTTTAAAAAACCAAAATAGTTAGTTCACAGCGTTTTGTTACAGTTGTTAGTTTTGTTAGAAATATCTATCTTACCTGAAGTACCGACATTTGTGCGTAATTCATCCAGTGCAATGCTGGTTGTT
Source organism: Caenorhabditis latens (assembly GCA_002259235.3). Lineage (NCBI taxonomy): Eukaryota > Metazoa > Nematoda > Chromadorea > Rhabditida > Rhabditidae > Caenorhabditis > Caenorhabditis latens. The sequence goes on along the minus strand of CM056097.1, from coordinate 10,851,038 downwards.
GAGTATCTGGGTATAGAATGTCGAGTTCTCATCCTGGTTTCTCGACGGAATTTGCCATCTCGCACGAATGGAGCTTACAGAAATATATTGTTAGGTTTAGAAAATAAATTGTGAGGAGGTGGATGGGTTAACCAGAGAAAACGAGTAAATAGGAAGAAAAAGTAGACTTTAAATAGACAGGTGAGTTCGGTTATTCAGAAAACAGGGGACATGGACAGATGCGGGGACACAACACCATAACAGACACCTGAGAAATTCAGAACGCAAACCCAAACCTTGTGTCATTTTTGCCGTCGAATTTTTGTTGTCGTGTTTCTTTTTTCACAGAGCAAAATAGGAAGAAGAAGAAAGGAGAATAAAAGGAAGAAAGCGTCACAACAGAAGACCGAACTCGAGTGGAATGAACGAATGCAGAAATCTCGGAGATTTGTTTGTTAGGAGCCCCAACCCGATTAGTCGGAATGAATTATCAAATAAAACGATCAGTTGTTTAATTATTGAGAATTGTTGTGGATTCGAGATATTTTTATAATGCAGTCCCTAAAAATGGATACACTAAACTTTGAGTTGACGTCTGTACTGATCGGTTTTGCCTATACATACTTTTTTCTAGAAAGGTCTATGAAGTGAACAAAAAAAGCGCGAATAAAATACACGCTGTTGATAAATTTCATGGAATTGAATTGGCGAAGAAAAAAAAGTTGTCTCCTCCTTGAGTGAGAAAAGAAGAGTTATTGAAAACGGCAACATTCGAATTGGTCAAATGGAGAAAAAACGAGGAAGATGGATCTTTTCTTATTCAGAAAAGTGAAGTCCTCGGAAATTTCCGGTACATGGAATATTTCAAAGAACTCGGAGGAAGAAGGTGGCGAACGGGTTTTTTGTTAAGAGAAAAAGCACAAAAGTTCGGAAGAATGAGGGTTGATTTTATAAATAAAACTTTTCATATAAAATCTTACGATAAAGTTATAATAATAGTCAATCATCGCAAAAAGAGAGGTTCGCAAATATTAATGTTATTAAAATTATTGTAAAATGTTATATAATCATTTTTAATAAAACATATTCTTTGATTCTTGGTTCTGAAGAGCCAAATTTCCCGAAATGTTGTTCGCAGTGCTTAACCAAGCGTGATTTCAATACGAAGTCAATTTTTTACATACTTGTTTTCATTCTTTTTATTGCAATTTTTTGGTCTAGCTACTTCTAAACTCTTAAGAAGATATGAGTATAGGCATGTCAGAAACAGAGGAAAAAAGACGTTTCGAAATTTGTGAATAGTGTGCAGACTTCTACAAAGACGAAGATCAGGAAATTGATGGCAGACGAGAGAATGATTCACGACTGCGAGTTTCTCAGTTCGAAAGAGTAGCAAATTTTCATCTGTTCCTAGGAAGAGTTTTTTTTAGAGTTGAACTAGAACACAGTTTTCAGCCCTTAAGTAGCTGACATTGATAGGATTGGATTAAACTCGAAAATTCAAAGGTCAAAAGAAAAAAGAAAGAAGAACAAAAAATTACATTGACGAAGGCCACTACGAATATAGACGTGAGAAAAAGGGGAGGGACGGAAAAAAGAAGAGGACAATCATGAAATGCAAAGTTTTGTGTAAAAGCATGGAATTGGAGGGCGTGTGGACAAGGAAAAGACAAGGAATTCAGTTGGCTTCAAGAGGTGCGAGAAGTGAGAAAAGTGCATTAGGAGAGGACTCTGCTCTGGAAAGTTTCCCGCCCTCCCGCTGTGTGGTGGACACCCCAATATTTTTGAATGAATTACTGAGTATAGAGGCAATGCAAATTTGATGAACTGGAATGATTTTAAAGTCTATACTGTTGCAGGTTTTGTTGTCAATGCTCCAGGGCCACTCCACTCAAGAGTGTCAGGGGGATGGACAAAATTTTCTTTGAGAGCCTGTGCTCAAAGAATCAAGAAACTTTTGGATTTGATAACTATTGTTATTTGGTTTTTTTCCAAAACTGATATTTACTGATTTATACCAATAATATTAGTTTCATGATGAATATTCGGGAATTAACTTCCTCCTCTTACCTTTTTGAAAAATGTCTGATAGATTGCAATACTAGATTTTCATAGCAGTAGGAGCGAATGTCGAAAAAGTGAAGCTGTATGAATGACCTTTCAAGAATTTGGAAACTCAGACTAACCGATTTCAACCAATTATTTTAGTGGTGACGTTGGGGTATAAGATTGCAAATGCAAATTCAGGAAATTGGCTATTTCAGTGTGCCCTCTAGAACTTCCCTCACATACACACAATTGCAACGTCACGGACCGGTGACCCAGAAGCGAAAACGTGTGTTTGATCGGAAGAAACGCTTGTTCTTTTTCTCTCTCCCTTGTTTTCATCGAAAAGTTAGATACTTGGATCCGCGGCTTGTAACACAACTAATAGCATTACACACTATCAACAATGTCATAAACGTAAGATAAAAATTGAGGCGTCAAAAAAGAACGAGCAAGAAATTTGTTCTCTCTGGAAGACATCTGGTTACACTTAAAATTATCCGTGTCCTCCCTTCCTCCACCTTCTCCCTCGTTCTAGTGCTAAATATAACGAGATTAACAAAACACAGAATGTTATTAGAAGGGCGTTTAGTTTTTTGATAAAGTGCAGTTCGGAGGAGCATATGGAAAACTTCCGATGCATCGTGATTCTGTCAAATGTGTCATCCCAGTGGCTAATCGAGTTCAGAAGACTCCACATCCGATTCATGGTGAAGAAAATGGTGCTGGTGGGAGACAACACTTTCCATGTTGTTTTTATTTTATTGGGAGTGTCCAAAAATCACCTCATCAATAAAAGCTGAGATGAACTACTGCCAATAGCGTGTTTAGGTAAAAAACAAGTCAATGAGCAGATACTTTAAGTTTTGAAATGAACTATCACGGATGGAAGACTTCTTTCAGGAAATTTTTTCAGGTGTCTGGAAATATAAACTTCAGATGAAAACTACTCTTCTCTTTTTGATTTTACAATGAAATGTCAAAATTTTAAAGTTGCAAATTAGTAATAATTTCCTATTAGCTGTTGAAAAAACTAATTTCGCGATTTAGTTCTTCATTTAAAACTATTATTCAAATTAAACACCAATCCTAGAAAAAAGCTTCTTGTCTGGCACATTTGAACAGATAGGTGATATAGAATGCAAATTATGAAGACCTCCCCAATTAAAAAGTGTTATTCACAGAAGTGTGAATAAGGAAACAGTGCACTTTTTGGAACCAAGTTCTTTTTTGTTAGGTTCCTCTTTTTTACACAAAAGCGCTGGTCTAGTCGCCGCCGAGAAACTTCCGGTACTCATTTTTCGGGGGTCCTTTGTTAAACTTTAGAAAATGGCAACAAAGAAAACGTATACTGTTTTCACCGCTCAGAATAGTTTTTGAGATCTTATTTTTAACCGAATATTGAAAATTAAACTAACCTTTATCACCGAAGTAATCACTCCCTCGACGCGAACCTCGGCGGGCCGAGGAACGGTTTGAGTCAAATCTGTTGAACGAGAACGCGTCGAGCATTTCACATTGAGAGAGTCTGAAAATAGAGCAAAATTTTTGAAGCGTAAATGAACCGACGAAAAAACTCGAATAAAAAATAGGGAAAGAATTGTTACATAAGCCAAACAATCAACCTGGAAAAACGTGTTATAAAAAAGAACGGAACTGAAAAATACGTAATCCGTTCAAAGAGATAGAAAAGAGAACGAGAAAAAAGAGACCCTACTCGACTCACCACTACCGGCTGAAGAAATTTATCAAGATACTCGTCGGTCGACCTTCCTCTAATTCTTCGAATATCATATTTCTTTCTTTACTCATGAAAAATCGTGTTGCTTTTCTGACGAATAAGAAGAGGTTCAGTGACTCCAACAAAAGGGGCAATGGACAAAAATACTGAGAATAAAAAATGCATAGAAAATCGTAATTTATTCAGACAAATGTTTATGGAACAGAAAGTAAACGTGAGAGCAAAAAGATAAGATGTGTACTATGGACTCATTAGGACAACTAATTTTAGTTTACTTCCGTATAACGAAAGAGAACAAAATTAGGGGAAAACGTTTATAGAATGATGTTCAGTTTTCAAATATCTAAATCTCAATATCGAGTTTACTATTTTGAGAATGAAAATGATGTGATATGCATTCATTTAATAAGCATATTACATCATAATCAAAAATCTGATCAGTCCAAGTAAGAATCATGTGTCATCCGTAATTGGTGGTAATTTTTATCACTGTCTGGCTGAGAACATAAAATGACATTTCCTGTATCAAAATTTTGGTTCCTTCTTTTTTGTCAAAACATCGCTGAAACATGCTGCTCCTCTGTAAGGCAAACGTGACTGGAAAATGACGTTTTGGTGAGACAAACACATTTACAAGGGTCCGAAGACATAGAATTTTGGATTCGATAGATACAAAAAGATAAACACTGAAGAGAAGGGAATCAGAGAGAAAAAAATAGGGAAGGGACGCTTTTTCTCCAAATATTCTTGTCCATCCGGAAGCAAATAAAGATCAAGAAGAGCCTCCTCTTACTGGAGAAAAGAGAGAAAATGTGGTAAACGACTCAACTTCTAGATTGGAATCCAAGATGGAGAAAGGAAATCATGACTTGACCGTTTTATGACTTCCTTGGGAGTATGTATAGGTACGGAAATCCATCAGTGGAATTGGATGTTGAATGTTAGGTACATTACCTACAGACAAAAATGTAAAATTTAACAGAAAGAAAAAAGGGTGCAACAAAATGTACGGGAAAAGTCATCATAAAGTGAGCAACCAAACTTCTCACCTATTTTTTCATGATCTCACGATTTCTGAAATATTCTATTTTGCTGAAACCGTGTCAAGTTGACACGAAAATGGATTCAGCCACATGAATATTCTTCCGGAAACAAAATCCACGCAAATATTCAAAATCGTCGACCGAACTCAACAAGGCGGATGCCTTCTGTTTTAAATCGGCTTGGAAACCAAACCAAAATGAGAAGAACCGCTAAACGCGACGGCGCAAAATGAAATGCAAATTGAAAAACAATGGAGCGGTTTTTTAGTCTGAATTGAGCTCTTAAGCATTCAACAAAATGAGCTAGATGATCCGATGATAAATGATTTTCTTGAATACACTTGACTCGAAAAAGCTCTTCTCAGCACACTTGTCCGGTTAGGAAGAGGGCAAGGACAGCTAATATTAAACCGAAATGTAGATGCTCAGAAGAAGGTTTTCACAACAACGCCTAAATTACAACTACTTGAACATCTCATTTTGACATCTCATCTTTTCTGAGACGACAAAATCCAACCCCTTTTTTCTCACCCCCATTTTTCATTTTTATGTATCTTTTTCTCATTTTTTGAGACATGAAACGGCAAAAATTGTGACAAGAAAAGGAAGGGTTCTGAATTTGCTCCGTTGAACAGATTCAATAATGTAAAAATGATGAGATACATATTTTCGATGACGAGAGTTTGACAGATTTGGGATGAATAACACTGAATATTGCTGTCAAGTGAATGTTTGGTTTTATGCTCCCACCCAGCGTAAAAAGAGTCGAGCTATCCAGACTAGCGGATTTTTTAATAAAAAGAGACACTATGCAAAATGACAGTGTGGGAAGAGCAACGGTCTAGTACTTTAAATTAGTGAAATTGCTGATTGTTTTATTACTGTTTCTTGTTTCTTGTTCAAGAAAATCTTTAAAAGTCTTGATGGCTGGTAATGATGCTCGAATCTAATGCAATTTTTCGAACTCAAGCATTCTGATCTTATATCCAATATTTTTTCCAGGCACCTACAAAGTCCGACAATTCCTTTTCAGAACTTCTGAATGTTAGGAAAAGCTGAAAATATATTTAATTGGGAACAATTTATTCACAGAACAAACCCAACAAATTTAATACAGCAAGAAAAACTAGAAAATAGTGAAGCAATCGCAGCAGATTAAAATCATAGACAATTAAATGAGAGAGAAGTTATAAAATGTTTGTGATTCCTTCAATTTGAAGTCTTTGGAATGTCCATTTCGGCATCGCACCATCCACACTCCTTATTCACACACTGAAAATTAAGTTGCTTGAATAAATTATTATTTTGAAAAACAGGCTTGCTTACGTTTTTGTGAAACGATTTTTTACAATATTTGCAAGTGACAAGTAGACCTTCCAGTTGTCTATGACAAAAATAGCAAAATTTTGAAACATCGTGTCTTTTCTTTTCTTGAGAATATTTGGTCAACACACTTCTATAAGCATTCATGAACTCGTTGAACAGGGAGGGAAGCTCAGGAAGAGGATGAAGTTTGGTGATGTCACGCGTACACTGAAACATCACAGTTTTTCATAAATCATTACCTAGTTGTGCACTCGGCTTTTAATTATTATACCGAGAGGGTCAATAAATTTATGTCGATTGTATCCAAATACAGTTTTATTGAACGTTCCAGGTCAATCTCTTCCAATGCAATGTCGAAAGCAGCATCGTCTTTTTCGTTTTCTGTCATTTCGTTGTATCTGCAAATAAGTCTACGGCGTGTAGCTTGAATGTTGAGATCTACACACCTTTTGAAAATTTCTTTGGCTTTTCGCAAAATGGATTCTTTGGGAAAGGCGGCTTTTATTTTCCGAAGTTCTCGAACCTTCTTGTGAACTTTACAATCTCCAGATTGTGGTTGAGAAGACTGAGCAGACTTCTTAGTATTACTGCATTGCGTTAAGAACTTCTCAACAAGTAATTCGTTTTCCCTTTCCAGCCTAGAAATTGGTTTTTTTTCCAGAACGTTTTTGTTTTTCAGCTCAATCTGTAATTCTTCCACATATTCTAATGATTTCCTCATTCATTGTCTTTTTATTCGACTGCTCCGCTTTCTTTGCTGCTTCTGACTCTTCCATCAAATTGGAAAAAATTTGATGCGTATCTAAACATCACTTTATAAAATATTGATCATAGTATTGTTAAGATTGTTATGAATTTCAATTTCAAACAGACGAAACTCCTTTTCTGAGTTCTGTTTCTGAAACAGATACACTCAAGAAAGTAACTTACATTTTCTTTATGTAGGATAGTTGATTGATTGGTTCTTTTGCATTCTTCAACTCTTCTTCTGTTTTCTTGTTTTTTTCGACTTCCTTCTCCAGCTGATCAATTTTTGAAGATAATTTTGTATTCCTCTGCTTTAGCTTCTTCATCTCAATCTTCGTTTCCCTATTATCTCGTTTTAGATTCTTTGCGTCTTGCTTGATTCTCTTGGAAATCTTCAAAACAGCATACTTTGCAAGAAGAACATGAACCTAAAAATAATTTTTAAATTATTGTTGGGAATTACTTCTTTCGACAGTGACTTACTTCATACTTGTTTTTATTTGAATTTTTCGATGAAGTGATGTTTCCAGATTCAGATACTTCTTGTTTTTGATAGATGTTTCTATGGACTTCAATTATTTTCTTCTCCAGAGTGTTAACCTGAAAGCATGAAACAGATTCATTTATTACTTTGGAATGTAACACTTTTGAATAAACGATAGCTCAGTTGTTGTGATGATAAAGTTAGTTTGACGAAAAACTAGGAAGTTAAAGGCCGCTCGTGTTGAATTACTTTGAAAAGCAGGACTGAAAATTCCCCTACAACTTAGGTTTTATTTTTGAAAACTTACTTGGACTGAATACTTTTTTATTTCATCTGGTTGGAATCGTGCTTGTTTGATTTTATAGTAGTTTGTTGATTTTTTGTGATCATTCAAGATGCGTGTTTTGTCTAGTTGCGCGATTGATGGAAGATTGTCCTTTTCAAGCTCCATTTGGAGAAAAAAGATGTATCCGCACATCCATGGTAAGCATCCATGTAAACTTGTTGAAAAATGAAAAAATGGCGCAACCAGAATGTCGGTTTCTTCTGGTTTTGTCAATTTCTTCGCTTGGCAAGCTACTGATGTAGCGGTATTGAAAATTTCTTCCAGTCCAAAATAGAATTGCACCAGCTGTCTTAATGCTTCTGCTTTGGATGCGGTACCAGCAGATTTGAACTTGTCTGGATGATATTTGAATCGAGAATCACTTATGGTGGCATTGAGATTTTTTAGACTTGCATTGAGGTCTTTCAATGCTTCATTGAGTGTTTCGAACATTTTCGCATCAACGTCGGATTTTGGAGTCCCAAGTACTGAAATGACTGATAGTGGATAAAGCACATTCCAAGAGAGCAGATGTGTTTTGAGAACTATAACAGAATTATATATAAAGCAAAAAAATATATTGAAAAGAAAAGGAAAAAGATCAGAAAGATGGGATGAATGCTAGTAGAGAATAAAGAACCCATGTGATGCTCGTAAAAGAGGTTGCCGGTCGATCAAATTAGAAAGAAAATGAATGTCTAAAAGAGAAGATAAATAACTCATTTTTAATAAGATTTGTTACAAATGAATCAAGAAGCATGCCGTGGTTAGACCGGTAACAAAAAACTCTTTCGCTCTTCTCTCTTGATGTATGCTGGTCGCTAGAGCACACTCCCTGCAACCCGCGAAACAAAAAATTTGATTTGAATTTAAGAAGTTTTCAGTGTGGAAAACAAAAATCTAGGACCAATATCCATGTTTCGTATTAAAGAAGAAGATGACAAACTTTCTAAAAATGGTCACATTTTTCTCAAAACACTATTTGTTTGAAGTACTTTTTATTTATTCAAAAAAATCCTCATATCAGAACTTTAAACTCTTAAAATGTTCTAGTCCAAAATGCTTTTCGTTGACTGATTTTTTTTTCTTTTCACCCGAGAGCAGTGAAGAAACGCCTAGCTTCTCACCGCTCGAGATTCTCATATTTCCATGGTAAAATGCACATGATATTTTTCCTTCATGGAGAAAACATTGATTTTCAATAGAAGCTTCGCTCGTTCTCGTATCTTCAATAAATTTACTTTATTTGCTATACAAGCCTCGGTGTATTTAAGAATTTTCGATTTACAGAACACTTTCTTACAACAATTTATTTAGACATTTTCAGACGAAGAAGACGTGCACAAACGACACTCCGGATTTACATACTGCGAGCTATTTATCTCGAATATTCTACCAAAATTCTATTTGGCCTAAAATAGTTTGAATATTTCCACGGATTGCCTGAGATTTTTTGCTGCACATTCTGCTTCAAAATTTCGATAATGGCTGATGATGTACAAAAAGTGAGTTTTTAAAAAGTGATATTAAAAGCTTCGGCACTATCTCATTCACACTCTTGAAATTAAAAAAAACTATTTTTTAGGTTTCTCTCAAAAATGAAACTGAAGATCGAAACAACTTCCGTTATTTCAATTTGCCTTATGTTGCTGCAACCATAGCTCTCTGCTATATGAGGCCAATTGAATTGTAAGTTATTATTTGGGATTAGAACTTTTTTCGAATATATCATTTCAGTTTGAAGTTTTCACTCATTTCTCTCGCTAACCAACAACGAGCAAGGGAAGCCGATATGGTAGCAAACAAAATCAATATGGTATGGAACGAAACACTCCGGATCGATGTCTATTTCAGTAAACGAGTTTGTCTCAAACTGCACTTTTACACAGAAGAAGCCTTGGTATTGGATGAGGATGGGCATCCAGTAGTACCGCGAACGTACTCACCCTCTACCGCATTGGTCGAATACTTTGAAGATAAGCAACGTGAAGTACACGTTTTGAAGAAACTTCATTACAACTTCACAGACTGGGTCAGGCATATCCTTTTCATTTACAATCGACACATCATTCATTCTCTGATTCTGGAGAGAGAAAGTTCTCGATACAATTACCAGTCACTCAATGACGATGATTTGAAACCATTGGGAGTATTTTTGCTAAACACCTGCCCTGATGTTTATGGTAGAACAGTGCTCAATATGATGACTCGACAAATCATGGTACCTGATCCCCCTAATTCTGGTTTAACACGTTCCCTAAGGACTACATTTCTCTTGAACAGTTTTACACTACCGCATTGTGCAAGATACAGTGAAGTAACTTTAACGACTTTATTGACTATCAATAACTCATGGATTCTTCTTTTTGATCCAGTACTGTCTCTTGAAGAATGGAACCATTTTTTGAAGGCCTGGTATGGAGGATCCAATCCTAATCTTATGGCTCTGTCTGTGCATATTAGAAAACTGGATGATGTCGAAATCCCATTTAACAAACTTTTTGAAGGAGTTTCTTGGAAACGTATTCAAACCTCTCCACAAAACCCGGGAGATATATGTGAAATTGAGACTTTGGCAAAATATTTGTGTACTTTTGTTATTTCTAAAGAAAATGGAACAAGTGCCGTCATAACGGTGCGTACTGTTACAGTTGGACCTGCAAATGATCTTAGAGAACGTTTGTATCTAGTGGAAATGATTGTCTGTCCATCTGATCGTTTGACTTTTTCTTTCTCAAAAATGATCACTCAAGTATTTTTTAATTTGTAAATTTAATATACATTGCTCCCACATTTTTGATATAGTAATATTCTGGAAATGGTTTTCAATAAATAAATTTTATTTTTGATTGTTCACTGCAGTTTATTTTTCACCAAAAAATGATTCATATTCAGTGTTTTCAGCAAATTCGGTTTAGTTGACCGTAAAACAAGACAATATCCGTCTGCTACCGAGTCTGTTTCCATAGCAACATTTCAACTCACAGAAATGGTGTTGCACGCAGATAATGTGTTGATTCAAGAAAGTTTTAAAGCAACTATAACTATTCAAAAGTGCAGAAAAGCTTGAGGTAAATGCGCAACAACATATTTCATCCATGAGATGTAATTTTGTTGAAAAAATCGTAAAAACATAAAAATCATTTTGTTTTAAGATGAGCAGTTGAATGCGCCGGAAACAGTTTTCAGGATTGTCTTTTGACAAACAATTATTAAAAATAAAGAACACGTTTTGGAATGTATTTTATTTTGTTACCATTTGATTTTTCTCAAGATGTTCTCTGAACCAATCATTGTTGTGTTTCAAAATTATTCATTTTTAGTCAGATCATTTATTGATAAAAATATCTGCACAGAAAATATATTTAATCAGTGTTGAGAATCTTGACAATTTGTAAGTCAGTTATTTGAACAGCACAAATGTTTCTGGATTTGTTCGTTATGATGATTACTGTTGCCAGCATTTCAATAAAATGAATTTCAGATGAGATTTATGTCAATGCACTGTTTTGAATAGCATTCCACTGAAAATATTTCCTGCAGTAAAATGCAGTTCGAATATCCAATTTCTCACAAAACTATTTTTGCGTGACCGATTGAGTCAGCATCTTTTGGGCTGCATACTAGTGGCAATTGTTTTGAATAACACTCTCATATCTAATAGTTTCCAAGCCACTTGCTAGTCGTCAGCTCGACAATCCAAGAATTAAATGAAAATGGGTGACGTTGTAATTGAAAGTTTTGTCATCTTCTCATCTCGGGGAGATCCTACTTCTTCGCACATGCTTCACTGAATTTAACTGAAATTATCTTATTGCCTCTGACGGTTATTACTGCCGCGCCCCCCGGGCACCCCGTGCCCACTTTTAATTCATCTTCGCCGACCAATTTTGAGGGAAAGGAGGAGACGCGCCCCCTTTGGCTCACGCCTTCGGATGAAAATAAATTCACTCGTCACAACTTTTCATTATTCAAATTACAGAGTGTCTGATATTTTGTGTACAGTAGTCCATCTCAGTTATTTCGGTTTCCATGATTGATCAGATTCAGTCTGAAACAAAAAACGAGGAACCACACCTGTTCTAAACAATTAGGAGCACCAGGAACTTTGTTCTCATTTTTTGTTTATTTATATTCGAACAGTTTCACTTCACCCACCGCTATCTTCTGACACGTATTCAATTTCCTGCTATAGAATGTAAATACTTCTCAAAAATTATTTTCCCTTATCAATCCGGAAACTTGCACTCTATCCATCCAAGTTCCATCTCAAATTTAGGATCCAAATCCACCCTATCATACATTAGTGTAGTTTCCGGTAAAGTTCGTGCAGATTCCCTAAAATTTTTCTGAGATTCGCATTTTCGAAGTGATGTTAACCCCTAAAAAAGGTAGTAAGAGTTTCGAAAGTTCATCCTAATTCGATCATGAAAAATTTCGTTTCCCTTCCTCAGAATTTGATGTGTAGCTCTCATCTTTTCCTTCTTCTTCCCCGTCCTCCACCTACGAAAATAATTGTGAAAAGGGCGATTAGCCCGAATCTTGGCACATATACATGAGACTGATGCACCCTCCTCACACTCTCACTTATACATAATAAGTATTAATAATTAATGAGTTTTGAGGCGAAGGAGTAAGATTAAGTGCTAGATTTGATGTTTTGCTTGGAAAGAGGGGCGCATCCTTTTGGCGGCTCGAAAAGGTGATGAGGGAGAGGAAGAAAGAGAGGATTCGTCTCGAATCTTCCCAATCTTATGAAACAATTTCGTGTAGCCTGTTTTTGACGTTTCATACATTTTTACACTTTAACTGTCACCACCATAGTGGTCCTCACGCCCCACTTCCACCATGTGCCCGCCCTTCAAAACCATAAGAGACCCTTCCAAACCTTTCCGATCTCTTCGAAATATTTTCGTCATTTAAATCTAAAATTGTTGAATTCAGAAAGAGTAAAAAGTATGTGAGAAAATTCGAACTAATTTGAATTCTCACGATTACTTTTTCGTTATTCTGGATGAAGTTTCAAAAGGAATATGAAATCGGACATTTTGAGATTTTGAAATTTTGTTAGACTCACGTTGTTACTTCTGTTCTCTGATTGCAGTCATCATAAGTTACATCAATAATATACCAAGAATGAATAACCCAAAAAACTTTTAAAAATAGTTTTCCTCAAAAATATGTGTGGGTGGCACGAAAAATTTGAGAAAAAGTGGGTGGAGCATAAACTGTGATTGGGCGTCGGTCTCGGTTTTTTGCTGATTCCATCTATCTTTTCATCTATTTTATTGTTCGAAACTTGGTGAATCATTCTGCTCGTACAGTTACAGTACCTGCCTTCTCGTGTCTCCCCAATTCGTTTTTCAGGCTTACTGGGCTTCTGAGTTTTTTTCAGAAAAAACCTCATCTACCATTTTTAGTGTTTTTTAGTGTTAGCAATCTCATTCATTATTTTTGAATAGGCTCGGCTTCCTTTTTCTCCAAAAGCAATTTGCGACGCGCTAAGACCCAAAAGTAACGAATTTGATTGAATTCAAAGCCGTCCCGAATCATCGTTTTCTCCTTCTTTTCATTCCTTTTCCCCCGTGTACTCCGCCTCCTGAAAATTTGTTTCCTAATTAGAAGATTAGCACGGACGCTTTTCATTGTCTGTTTCAGTCGCCGGGCGGTACATAATTTAGTCGTTTTCTTCATTCGGCGAATGAGCAATACTACCGTATGATATCTATATTTTTGAGATCTTTTGCTTCTCGCGAGTTCTATTAAAATTTTTGAATTGAATATCACTGTGCATGTCAACCCTATTCTTTCTCATTTTATGCCCGTCTCTCCGTCCCTCCTAAACTTGTACATATTCTTAAGAAAGTGAGCAAATGAGGGGAGGAAACGAAAATTAAAGTATATTAGACACATTCACATGTATTTCTGCGAGGTGTATGGATGTGTCCATAATTTATCAGCGTCGGAATTATGAAGTGAGGTGCCCAACGCTAGGACGTAATGAGATTGGGTCGTGGTTTGGGACGCGTGAAAAATCTTGCGGAGAGGGAATGGAGCTACATTATATCGGAATGAGAACAAAAGTCGCCACCTCAAAATGAGAAACTTGTGACTTCTCATTGGACGTTTATTGGAGGTCCGAAGCATTCACACTTTTTTTAAATTTTTTTTTGAAGTCTTACTGTAGCTTTTTGTTGTCTGCTTTGTAACAGTTTCGGCTGCAAAAGTCAAATATTTCAAAATGCTTTTAGAACACATTTGCAATAGACAGTTCTATCAAACCAACTGGTACAGTAGCTCAAGTTTTCTATCCACGATAAAACGTATCTATGATCTATTGTCTACTATCTTCTTATTTGTTTTTTATTTACCACGTGTATTCCCTAGGCGTTTTCGTGTTTTATAACTAATCGCTCCTCCTATCCCCTTTTTCCTTCACACTCTCAATTCTTTTAAATTTCGGTGAATCCTCAATTTACGAAAAGCCGTGAAGAAAAGAAGGGGGAAAGCAAAAATATACGTAGATAGGCACAATTGATTACAGAATTTGGGTAGGGGGCGCCAATTATATCCCGCATTGCACAGAGGCGGGCGAGATGGGGAATCGCCGGGTTTACTCTAATTAAAAACAAGACTTTCAGGAAACCGCGCCGTGTTACGTTTTCAAAACTAGACAAACCCTACCCCGGGGAGCCTTATATTGTCGTATGATTGTTAGTCTCTCTTTGATGAAAAATATTTCGATTTTGGAGCAGATCACAAAACTTCTAAAGGCATGTTTTGCTTTAGAACTACAGTACTTTTATTTCCATTCAATTCCTCTAATGTCCTATTGTGTTTCATTCAATGGTTTTGTTAGTTATAACTCTTTCAGACAGGTTTCGAGCTTGTTATCGGTAACCTTGAAAGAAAAGGCCGGAACTGAAAGAAACATTTAGGATGAGTCAAGTTTAGTCATCTTTCCGATTAAGCAAAACAGATAAATGAAAGTTAGAAAAAAGAGTTCCGCCACTCCTATTCATATCAAAATCGGGGTGTTTGTTTTTGTCTGACGGAGTGTTTGCTCTCATTAGGCGGTACGAACTTAGAACTCCAAAAGGTCAGAGACAAGTTGTGCAATTGTTCACTAATTAGCCGAGTTTTTGATGTCATAAATTCGAGGGAAAAAAGGGTACAATGAAATAAGATGACTATATATTCAGATTCACAAAAAGGGTGCATCGTTAAAATGACAAAAAGCGGTTCTGACGGCAAGTCTAGCAGGTAGACCAGGTAGTGTATAGAAATGAATCAGGTATGACTAGTATTCTGCTCATCTACATAGTGTAACCTTTCTACTATTCGGTTTTACAAAAATCGCTCTGTCCCAAAAATAATGCTTAGATTTGACTACAGATGCTCGAACATCTTGAATGCGCCGTGCTGATAAAACTTATTTTGGAAGAATTTCAAATGTTGATGCCCAAATTTATTTCAGAAGTTTCGAGCAATAAACCGAAAGTGCATGTTCTCGAAACAAGTTTTTTTCTCTCACAGGGATTTTGGCACTCAGACCCACTTAACAGATATTTTTGATTTTTGGGAGTGCAAGAACACTGGAGAATCTTGGAATTTTTAAAATATCTACCTTTTTCGAAGTTCACCTGATAATCTCACTTCAACAAAGCTGTTAATTGTTGGATTCGAGTTTAACAGCTTTTATTACTTTGCTTTCTCAACTTTTTTGAGCTGAAATTGTGAAAAAAGTTTTTGGGTAGAGTTGCAAGAACTCTCTTTATAGGTGTGAAATCATTCGGTTATGTTATTTCCAAATTTTAATCCCACCAAAAATTCATCTCCTCTTTTGCTCGTATAACCCATTCTGCTCAGTTGCATGACATCTTTTTTAAAACATGAAGTATATTCGGTTTGTCGCTTTGTCTCAGGTCAGGCCTAATCCTTCCCTTCAAAAATTTTATTCTCTTTCACAACCATGATGTTTTTTTTTCATTTCTCATTTTCTTCTCCATCAGTTTCTCATTTTTAGCATCCTGCTCCTTCAAATTGAGAACCAATGAATAGCGAACCGAAACCGGGACTAGCGCTGTCATCTCATTTTATGGCTACGGATAATCAGGACCAATACAAAGGAAGTGAGTTAATAGAGAAGGGGGTTTAGTAGCGAATGTCGATTAGGATGTAAGGAATGGAAAAGGTTCTAATTCAAAAGATGATACACACCTGAATTAGATGAGGGCACTCAAATTTAAGGATTATCCGTTCATATCAAAGAGCAGGTGCTCCCTTTTATGAGCGTTTGACGCCAATTCTCAATTTGTATGTTATTTCCATTGCATCTTCGGAGTTTGTTCCGGTTCCTTGAGTTATTTTAGCAATCTGTATTTTAAATAAGTTTGTTTCTCAATCGGTGATTTTTTGCAGAAAAATTCAAGCTCTGATAGGTTTCTTCATACTTCCTTCTCAAATGCTGGGTGTTTCATGTCTAGTTCTTTAATGTTCATCAGTCAAACTTTCTGAGAGTGATGATGTGAACACTTTTGTAGTGTAAAACTGAATCTATCGCGTTCAAAATCAGGATTACTTATTTTAGGTCTTTCTGACTATAGCCCATTGGTAGTATTCGAACACTACAATCTTGTGAATCGCATGACGCACGTTCCTGCTTTCTGATGTGAGAAGTTCCATTTCTTTATGACTTGAATATTCTGAAACCGGTCATATCAAATTTCTTTTTTAAGTTCATCTAGTACACTTTTTCTGAAAAAAAGGTTTCAGAAATTTCGTTACAACTCTGTTTCGAAAAGATGAATAATTAGTGTTCCGCACTTTTTCTGACCGAATTTATCCCAAAGAATGTGTGAATTCTTATTGCAGTGTACGCCATGAACCGGTTGAGCATCGCAAATCTTCTGAGCTCACCACCGGTTATGCAGGTTGCAAATGATTGGCAAAATATGGATCGACGTGAGTTTTCATTATTTATTTGTTTAGTTGAGACAACTATAACTTATTTTTCAGAATTTAATGATTCTTTAATACCACAATTACTACAAAATCCGTTTGCCATCAATTTCTGGTTACAATTTCAAAATGCCCAACTACAACCTCATTTGCAATATGCTGCCCTTGCTCGCAGTCTAGTTGCAGAAAATCCTCTCGATTTGAGTAATAAGGTGTGTTGGAGTGTGACGAAAAAGTGACACACCAATTAATTTTAGACTATGAATGTGCTTCAGAAAATTGGTGTCTTCAATAATGTTGTTGTGAAAACCGAAGATGATGAATTGCCAGTAAATGACAAGTGAGTCTTGCTTATTTTCGGATTTTGAAAGAAAATAATAGAAATTGATGTTGATCCAGATTCACTCAGACTCTGGATGTAGCTTTTAAGAAATTCTCTAGTTGTAGGTCAGTGGATGAGTATTCCAGCAAATCCAATATGCTCAGAAGAAATTACACTGTGGAAGATTTGACACAAGCGGTTGACGATATCAGACAAGGAAAACTCGGGACACGAAGGTTTTTGTTTTCGTTTTCAATACAACAAAAACTTTCATCAATTTGTTCTATTTCAGAGCATCCGTGGTATACGGTATCCCTCGTTCGACACTCAGAAACAAAATTTATAAGCTTGAAGCGGAAGGAGCCATCCCATCAAAAGTTCGTCGCGGGAAAATTGCGGCCCGTCGGGCCGAGGCTAAGCAAAAACGAAGTGAAGAGGCGACAGCAGCCGCTGCTCTCTTGGACACGTTCGGCAATCAATCTGACTCATCGTCCCCCTCACCTCATGCTTCAATGTGTCCAAGCTCACCTGACAGCACAAATAGCAGTGTGGAAGGGACCGTAGAGACACCGGATCCAGACTCAAAGGTACGTACTTGCAAACATATGTTATCTAGCTTTTCAATCATAGTCATCCTCTTATCTAAAGGGTATCCCCCGAATCAAAACGTTTGCAAAATAGAAAAAAGAGATTGATGACGCAATTCATTGTTTCAGAAGTCAGTCTCCCCTTTGGATCCCAAGTGGCTTGAGTCTATTTGGCAAAACTTGTTCAAAACGCAGACGAGCATTGTCCCAGTGGATAATGGATTGAACCTTACTTCCGCTGACGCTCACACCCCAACACTGACACCAGAAAAGACTCAAAAAACGCACGGAAGTGAAGAATGGAAAAGAAGTCGACCGAAAAGAGGGCAGTACAGGTTGGCAATTGACATGATGATATTGAATACATTGCATTGATTCAGAAAATACGACAAAAATGCATTGGATGAGGCGGTGCGGAGTGTTCGTCGTGGAGAAATGACTGTCCACAGGGCAGGTAGCTTTTTTGGAGTTCCACACTCTACCCTGGAATACAAGGTAAGAGTTGATAAGATAATACTGAATCAATAATAATATCAGTTACGTAAATTGAAGGTGAAAGAAAGAAACCTGATGAGGAAAAAGAAAGACCATGACTCATCGACAAGCGAAGACGGGATCCAGCCGGTGACGTCTACTATCTCCGAAAAATCTGATTCATCATCTCATACATCCACACCTGCTCCATTCCCCATCTCACTTGTTTAGAAAAAAAAACTGTTAGTTTTCAAAATACATTCACTTCCCTTTTTCTTCAATTTCTTTCCTGATTCCCGAAACTTTTCTGCATTTCATTCTTGTCCGTTTTGAATTGTCTCTGTAACATTAGTAACTTCATAATTTCATCGAATGTTGTCTCATAATGTATCACAAAATGGTAAAAATTTTAATAAATGTTCTTAAATGGTTTTTAGACGTCTCTTATTTGAAAAAATATGTGTTGCATAAAACCAGCTAAACATCAAAACAGTTATCACAAATAATGGAATTCCGAGATCGCTATTATCTCTTTGATCTATGAATGCTAGTGCTGTCTCCAATTTATTTTCAATGCTAATTGATCTCAATAAAAGCAACCGAAACGCCTCAGTTGACTCCATCAACCCTCGAGTTGTCATCTCTCTCCTTTTCCAATTCTCACTCGAATTTGGTAAGCTTCCTGACATCTCGGTTGTTACAAAAATACCCTATTTCATAACCACCGTTCCCAAAAATTGTTGTTCGTCATTATCCTTGTCGCTCTCATCTCTCCAGTCACTAACGGACTGAAGAGCTCCTATTTGTTTGAAGGGGAGCTGATTTGCAGTCAGAAGCAGATGAACTACAGAATTAATGTGGTTGAGGAAGATAACATATTGTAAGAACAAAACGAAACTCTTTCATTATAAATTTTCTCAATCAGTGATAATAAATTGGTACGACGGGAGTGGTTTATTCAAGTTCTCCGCACCGATACAATGTATCCGCTTACGACGACGGTAATTTTGTAAAGACTTTACTTTTCGAACATTCATATAAGAATACTTTTTAAAATTATTAAGAAATCGCTCTCGAAATCGTTCATAATTGCAACACTGAGAAACGATTCGAAAAGTATTTGCACAGCATTGGAGACTACGCTGTAATCGATGGGTAAATTGAATTAAAATAATTTTTATTTCATTAATTTTTCCAGATTCACGAAAAATGTCACTAAAAAAATGGCATTGTAGTAAACTGTTATGGAAGACTACACATGCAATCTAAGTGATGCCTACAAAAACTGAGAACATCGTTGTTAAAAAACACTGCATTCTCAGCTATTTCAACTTTTGAAACATTATCCACATTTGCGAAAGTGTTTCTTGGGAGTCTTAGTTTACATTAACTCCTCACTTTTTTCCAAAATCTCTTTTGTTTTCACACTTTTTGAAACATGAAAGCTCTCTTATAATGTAAACTTTTGTGCTACATTGTCAAACTTTCTTGTGTTCCATGAATTTTTCAACTTTTCTTTTTCTGGTCGGAGGGTTGTGACATCCGGTCAGGCGTTTTTCTTTCCTTTTTCCATTCTCCCACAGATCTTCTCATTGCTAGAATTTCTATTCTCCACACCCGTTGCTTCTAAATTTAGTTGTGTCATCCGTGACTTTTCTCTAAAAATAGCAGGAATTTGGAAATAGCCACAAAAAGCGACTATCTTACACATATACATACACTTGGTCCGCAGAAACAAAGAAAACAACACAAAACTTTTGTCTTTCACGGCCCCTCACTGACTCGACGCCTAACGTTATTTAGTTTTTTTCGTGTCAGATGATAGTGAAAAACGGCACATATTTGTTCATTCTAATCTGATCGCATCTCGGACGCATCAAAGCTAGGCGAGCCCATTTGTCCCATAAAAGTGTAACTTTGTTAGTTGTTCTAACCAGAATGAAACTTCTTTTTTTCATTGCTTAGCCGTCAGCTCAGACGACTTCTGTTCTAGAGCAAAAACTTGTCATGTGTGCAAACTGATCAGCTTTTGGACCGCCACATAATTCCATTGGGAATCAGTGGACGGCTACGAAATTTGTGCCACGATTTGCGCCGCGCATATATAGCAACCTCGTTGGTCTTCTTCTTTTTCTTTCTTCTTTCTCACTTCTTCTTCCGAAACGCCCCCTTACTTTTTCAGTGACTGATGTGTCCAGTTCAGATTCTATAAAACAATATATCGTCAGTCTATAAATGACGTTTTTCATGTCAACTCCATGTTCCTTCCATTTTTCTCAATGGCTAAAATTTCGAATCACGCTCAAAGTTTGATAAGAATACAAAAGGAATTGTGTTTCCAATATTTTGGATGTTTCTAAGAAAATTCAAAGATTTCATATTCATATAACTAAAGACATCCAACGGTTTTTGCAACCCAAGTATACTAATCAACTAAAATTATCTGAATATTGTGTACATATCAGTTTTTTATTAAAGATTGTAAACTATGCATCTACCCATACATTTCTACAACAAAAAAAACCGAATAAAACTGATAACATCTTGGAAAACGGGACATTCTTACTGGGACTCATAGACCGTTTTTATTCGTAGAATCCAGAATTTCCTACATTTGGTTTTTTTGTTTTCCTGCGTATTTCTACAATTTCTCTTTTTTCCTTCCTGGTTCCCAAATTGCCACGAAATAATTCACGTTTTCGTCTTGGAAAACCGTCTGAAAAAAAAACCCAGCTAAAGCGACACAGCTTCTTCCATTTTGTCCACCACCCATTCCGAACGAAAACAAACACATTCCGAACAAGTCTTCGCCCTCCCTAGGCGTCAATGAAAAATGAGGTCAAAAAGATTTTCCAAACTCTTTCGAGTTTCCCTGGTGAATTGAGCGGAAAATTGCGCACAATGCAGTAAGATAGGGAGAAAATGTCGACCAACCGAAAGTATTACTCGTTTCTTCTTTTTTTGTGCCCTATTGCACTTCCCGATGTTACTCTTTGACACTCCCTCTCGTTTTTTAGTACATCAACTGGGTGATCATCTATTATTTGTGTGGTACCTCCTTTTACATGTCTTTTATGATTGTCCTTTGACATTTCTGACATCCATTAGACACGCCCACCAAATAAAGTCAACTTCACATGAATAGTTTGACGAGCCCCTCCTGCTCAATCTAATTGAATAGGTCCGCATTCCCTCAATTTTCCCTAAAAACATTTCGTTGCCTCCTGATTAATTCGTTTTGTTCTTCAATTCGTTTCACCCTTCATTCCTCCACATTTCAGCTATACGTGCCATGACTAACGCGATGGTCTCAAACATGCCTATCGATGAAGAAGATCATCACGAGTTCTGTATGGATCTCCTACACGAATCTCATAATGATAACTCTCTACCCCTTATTACAACGACGCCTGATATGCCTGCAACGGTAAGCTGTTATGATTCATCGTTTATAGTATCACATGTCAATTTAGATCCGAACCCAAGATCGTCCTGTAGTCCTCTATATGGCTCCTGTTCATAAACAAGAAAATGATAAGAAATGCAACTGTGGAAAAGATGGTGACAGCAGCTCATCTGGAATCTCCAAAGGAATCCAAAAAGTCACCATTCAATAAACATGATATGATTCAATTGAACACGCTTTTTCTCATCAGTGGACCCATTTATGTACAATGAAACTTTTAAAAGAGCTATGACTTGTCTTTTTGTATTCTTCTTTAATTCAAATAAATTTCTATAATTAGAGGAAACCAAGTAAAATATATGTTAATTTTTGAGAGAGATAGAAATGCAATAGATATAACTGTAAAGATATGTATAGAAGTATTCAAATTTTGTACACAGAAACTAGTCAAAAACAGAAAATAAAAAACTGGAATGTCTCCGAAACTTGCTGCATGTGGACTACAAAAATGTAGATTTTCCCTTAAATTAGTTCTCGCCGATACAACGTGAATTGTTTCCACAGGTTTAAGCTGGAATGTCTAATTTCTCAGAAGTATCATTAAAATCCATGATACACTTTTTCATTGAATTTCCCCAGGTGCTCGTGAAATTATGATAAATTTCTAATAAAAATTCAATAAAAAAATGTACAATGGAGGTGCTATTAGACAACTTTGACAGCTCATAACATTCTTGAATCAAATTTCCGGACCTACCGTCAAGATAACTTCATTGTCAACCCCTGAATCTGTGTAGATTCATGTATAAAATACTTCAAATCCGAATAGCGCAGTCCCTCTAAGAAATGCGCCAAAAATTGAGAAGTTGAAATTGATGAAATTGCGAAGTCAATTACTTCGATAAGTTCATTTCATGAATCCGAAATTACCTCGGATGGAAACTAATCACAAAGTCGTTTGAATTTTTGTAACAAACATCATAATTGATTTGTTTTCTGATTATTCATGCCGATTTCTAATTTATCTCTTTGAAAGTTTAGGCGATACAAAATGGTGTTATATTCTATTTTTTCAGTTAAAAAATTCAACGTTAAGAGGATCTGGTGGTAAGATTCAGTTTAAAATAAACGTAAAGTCATACTTTTGTAGTTGACCACTTATATGTCTGATCACATTCTGGTGAATTACTGAAAAACAAAGATTTTTGAGCTGCCCCTCCTTATAGATTATAACTATTTTGGAAAAGCTTGAACAAAAAAATAGTCAGTTACAATAATGAAGCTCTTTGAAAAGTACATATATAAATTATCAATTATTGGCATTCTGGGGATCATAATTAATGTTTACCACGCAGTCTCAACATATGACAATTTAATCTGAAAAATACAATATTAAATACATTATTTGGTACTGTATTGTTGACATGATATTTTCTGGAAACCATCCTGTTATGAGATTCATTCACAGATATTTTAGAAGTTCCCCGTTCTTCCTTACTAATTATAAAAATATTAAAGTTGATTACACATATCTATTTCCGGATATCTAAACAATTCTCAACTTTTGACTCTCGAGATAAACAAATCCGTCAATAAACGTGAAGAGTAGTAGAGATAAACAAATGTCAACTGGGCCTCGTGTGTGAGTCATCAGGTACGCATATAACTTAAACTCCAACTTAAGAATGAAACAATATTTTTCCAGGTTCTGAATGTGTGCCTTTTCTACATAACAAATACACCATTTTAGTCAAGAAATAATTTTACTGTATCAATCACGTATCTTAACACGTACTGTGATATATCATTACGTAATATGAATTCTCTAATTTTCAAAAAAACATAGGATCTGTTCAATAAATTATGTGTACGATTCACGTAGGCAAAAATTAGCATACTTGTCGACAGTCCGAGCCGGGCTTTTTTCGACAAGTCTGGAAATGAGACCATTCTTCAAAACATCTGTGTTGAAAATTAGTAATGAACTTTTTGGGTTTAATAAAACAAAAACACATAAATTTCCGGGCGATGATGCAAAAAACATGCTTAGCCCATTCAAAAAAGAAATAAACTCAAAAAATGTTTTCAAATCGTTAAGAATACTGGCATAAGGAGAAACATTTATGTCATGCGTTTCAGATGTCAGATGTGTGTTTTCTACCTGGATCGCATTCCCGCTTTCTAACTTTTTTGTTTCTTAGAACTTCAAGATAAACAACTTTTTGTCTTGAGACAAGTGTTGTTTATCGCTACCAAACCTGTGCGAAATCCGAAACCAGAACGGGCAGATATTGCGTAGTATGGGATGGTGGCAAATGCCAAAAGTATTTACTCATCATCTTTGTTCTGCTCTATATATTCAAATCCCGATAAGTGTGTAAAAGCGTGTATTCGATATCTGAAACTGAAACCCGAGCTGTGAGGATAGACACCAGCGGCTCGTCCTGAGCTGGGTCCATCTAAACGTGCTTTTTCCGTGTGTCTTCAAAACGTCAAAAAGTCGATAGAGAAGCGATATGCATCTGCTCTTCTCAATCTATTAAGAATGCCGCCGCCGGCACAGTTTATCATGTCGTCGTTGCTCCTCGCTCAAGTGAGAAATCAGTTTTATAACCAGTAGACGTTGCTTTTTGCTCTCTTCCTCTTTCTCCACTTATCCGGGAGCACAGAGGCCCACCACCATCGTTATTCCCAACGGCAATTTTAGGCGTGTGAACTTTCTGCTCCTCATCGTACAACCTCTTTAATGTTTTCTTCTCATCTGATGTATCTTAGAAGATTCATGGGATACATTTTCTCATACTGGTGGTGCTGAGCAGATAAGTTTTAACCGGATAAATTTTTTCAATCAAGGTTCTCAGAACAATTTTCAGTGTTTAACTTACTGTTCACATTTAGTCCCAAGCCTATTGTTTTTCCCTTGTCGGTATTACATTTCCAAGCAGTATCAAAACAATTTTCAACGATATTTTCCTTGAATCAGCTATTGTCGTGAAACGGTCAATATTTTCTTGTCTGAGCAGTGCCCTTTTCATTTGCGAATAATGTTTTTTACATGGATTGTAACTATGGTAATTTTATAGAAAATGAAAATCCAACGGTACAGTAGCGGTCATAGGTAAGTATACCTGCATACTTTCATGTGTAACTCAGCTCAATCGTGTCGGTTTTGCATTATCTTTTTTTTGAAAGATAGCTGAAATATCCAGTAATAAGAACATAAGTTTTTTTGAAGAAGTTTTCGTTCTGATTTTTTTCGATAATTGATTTTTCCTGATTGTGATTTAAAAATTCGAAAAAAAACTTTTTATTTTTCTCTTGGAGTTATTGAGTTTTTAATGTCAAAATGATGGAAAATGCTCGAATAAACAGAAAATTATGTTGAATTGGTTTCTGAAACCCTCAGCATCGTGATAGAGCTCCAGAAGTCAAAAGTAACGTCGTCGGGAAAGTTATCATAACTCATCAAGAAACGCTCCAAACTAATCAAAAAATGTACCAAAAGATGTGTCTTGAGTTTTTGTACAAACTTACATCAAAAAGTTACGTTTTTAGAAAAAGTAATTTTTTTAATTTTTTTTCACTCAAAAGTTATTTTATTCCCATTTTTCCTAATTTTCGATATTTTCTGGGCATAACACGAACAAGGAATACATCAATCTGTTTCATCACTTGTGAAAAGACACTTTGTATGCAGTTTTTGATAAGTATGTTCGTGTTATGCCCAGAAAATATCGAAAATTAGGAAAAAATGGGAGTAAAATAACTTTTGAGTGAAAAAAATTTAAAAATTACTTTTTCTAAAAACGTAACTTTTTGATGTAAGTTTGTACAAAAACTCAAGACACATCTTTTGGTGTTTTTTTGACTAGTTTGAAGCGTTTCTTGATGAGTTATGAGGACTTTCCCGACGACGTTACTTTTGACTTCTGGAGCTCTGCGCACGATGCTGTGGGTTTCAGAAACCAATTCAACATAATTTTTTGTTTATTCGAGCATTTTCCATCATTTTGACATTAAAAACTCAATAACTCCAAGAGAAAAATAAAAAGTTTTTCTTCGAATTTTCAAATCACGATCAAGAAAAATCAATTATCGAAAACAATCAGAACTGAAACTTCTTCAGAAAACTTATGTTCTTGTTAGTGGATATTTCAGCTATCTTTCAAAAAAAAAAGATAATGCAAAACCGACACGATTGAGCTGAGTTACACATGAAAGTATGCAGGTATACTCACCTATGACCGCTACTGTATATTTTTGATCTTACTGTATTTTCAAACTCACATTTTTCTTTCAACAAAGGACTACTTCTCAATATTTTGCCACAAAGACATTGGGGACTTGTGAATTTTGTTATGTTTCTTTTTATCTATATTTTTGCCCGCCTCTCGAATTCTTTTCTAGAAAATGTTGTTCTTCAGTTTATCTTGACGCAATTGAGAGGTTGTTGCGAAACAAATAATTCTCATTTCTTTTATTTATAAAAACGTCACATCTATTAAAAAATCCATTCCAAAAATGACGTGCGAGATGCTAATTTCGTGGGAAAATGACAAGTTAAGTAGACCACCTCTTGGAAAATCCCAATACATGGTTTTCAATTTATGTTTCCAGCGTTCTGAATTCGTGAACTCTGACCAAATGCCTTGTCTGTCTGCTTCAAAGAACAATGTATTCAGAATTCGTTCATTCGATTCACCCCCTCAACCAAGAGGCGATTCCCTACTTTTTGCTCTTTTTTGAGCACTTTCAACTTTCATGTTTGCATATTCAACAATTTGTCTACTCTCCTCATGTCACTTCTTCAACTGTCCACCACCACCACTTTTCGGCCATCAGTTTGTTTTGAGACTAAACCACAGGCGTCGGCCAACACGACGACATCAAAATATTCTTGTCTTTTCAGTCCGAGCCCTCTTGTCGTTCTTCAGCAATAGTTTTTTTGTGTGTCGATTGACAGCGTCACTTTTGTCATATATAAACATTCGTTCCGCAATCAGCGCACCAAGCACTCTTCCTCTCTTCTTCCGCACACTTGCTGCGTGTGTGGGCTCGATTTCTTGAGAAGTTGAGAATTTATTCGTCCATTCTCTCTGTCTCTCCATCTCTTTCTCTCTTCTCAAAATTTTTAATCGTTCTTCCATATATTCTTTTCTTTTAATATGATTTCCAATTTGTTCTACTTCAGGAAAGTATATGCGCTCATACGAGTTTGTTACCAACACACCTCTAAAACTCGATCGCCACAAAGTATTTCTTGTTGACGATGTGGCTGTCACCCGGACCGTGCCTTCATTGCAGCCATTATCTCCATCCAGCGGTGAGCATTTTGAAATAAAAAGTATTCATTTTAATGATTTTGGTGCTCATCGAACAATGACAGTTACTTTTTAATGAAGACAGTTACTTTTCTCTTCTAATGTTCGAAAAGTTTGAACAAAACCATTCATTCTGAATGAAATCATGAGGTTTCTATCTCATGTGCTTCAAAATATTCGATCGAAATTCAGAAGACCTTGAATTTCAGGTAAGCCCTGTCCCTATGATTAAGAAGAAGGTGCAAGTAGCTTTTTTATAGACAGTTTTTATGTAACTTTGTAAATTGCTAAAAATTATAGTAGAAAAGTTTTTTAATAGATAGAAAAGAATAGAAAAGTTTTTTGCCATATCACCACATTTTTGAAACCGATTTAACCGTAATTTTTCCATCAATGTTCAAAAAATAATTGCATAGTTTGTTTTGCTGTATCCTTCTTATCTTCATCCTCAACCTCTTCAACAGCATTCAAGATTGAAATCTCAACGGGATATATTATGCTCGAAAAGTCTCTTCCTCTCACCCTCTCTATCTCTTCCTCTCAGCCCCATGTTAAATTTGGCAGAAAGTTATCCCCCCTGTTATATTCCCAAGAGTCATCTTGCTCTTGTGTTCTGAATAGGCGTTGTTGTGACAATTTTAGCGGCTCCAACAGCAATAGCAACAGAGAATCAGCTTTTTGGGTTTTGAGAGATAGAAAAGTTAAAGAGGAAATATGTGCAATTGGTTGAAACTTCTCCAACTCTTTTTGTTGATTGGAGATTCATTTGAATAAAAGACAAACTTTACGAAAAATGTTTGGAGACAGAATATCTTGTATGGAAACAAGAAGAAGAAGAGATGCTTATTTATCACACATTGAGAAAACTATTTGCGTTAAGTGGATCCAACGCATCTTAAGTGTCATCTAGAGAAGGGAGAAACAATTTTACAAATCCTATACAATGATTATCTAAACTACAAATGTGTGTAATGTTCATTTTTTCTGATCATGATCACAATAAAACATTCGAAAAATTGGGGTAGGGAGTGATATTTTTTGAAAACCTTTGAAAGTTTTATTTAATTTACATCACCTGCAGACAATGGGATAACAACTTAATTTTGTTGGTTTTTGTCCCTACTTTTTATGCAAATTTTTATTCTTGCACCCATACTACTTCTATCCGGATTGTTTAGCAAAAAATGAATTTGAATTTGCATTTAATTTCCGTTCCATTTCCAACGCTCCTACATTCGTATATAACTCGATTATGGAGTAGCCTCACATTTTTCAAAATGAGAGAGCCTATTTAGGATCGGACCAGATTGGAAAAAAAGAGATTTATATCCGTTTTAGAGAAGGGTGAACAACGAGCAGAAAGAGTGCGTTACGTTTTTACTAGTGTTTGCGTAGCATCCACATCACCGCCAAAAAGTCCATAAAGTCCGGTCTTCTCTTCTTCGTTTTTTGTTCCGTTGTTTCTACTATGACAGTCTTTGCAAAACAAAGAAAAAAATTATAGTTTTATTGGGAAGACATCATAACTCTTCCCCGTGGGGTCAAAAGTATTCAATGAAGTGAGACTAAAACCATCGTTAGAACGGATTCTGCGTAGGTGAAGTCTCATAAAATCACCGGTTCACATTTCGATCGTTCCTTCCCGTCAAGTGATGGTGATGTGGCGCCTTTCATGGTTTTGGGCGGTTTTCAATGGTTTACAATAGTCTATGGCGACAACAATAATGACAAGTTGATCCGCTGTTTTAACCTCATTTTTGCCTCCTCTTTTCAATAGTTCTGGAGACGGTTTTTTGTGGAAAAGAAACGAAGAAAATAGAAATGAATTCGAGCGTGGCGGTCAGTAGCTATCCGCAACACTTAACGGATAAGGAGGACTTTTTTCGGGAAAAAGAAGATTAGGTTGAATCTGAATACCGGTAAATGAATAAAATGAAGAGCGGCTGGGTGTCTCCTGATGTGCGTTCAAAACTTTCATTTCATCCCCCGTCGCTGTCCTTGACTTTGCCACTACTCTCGACGATCAACGCTTTGTGAATTGCAATTCACTGTATTGACTTGGAGGATTTACAATTTGGAATTAAAGTTTTCTGTAGTTTTTCTAGCTTTAAACTTGAAAATACAACTCATATCTTTCTCCTTTTTCTTCCTTCCTTTTTCTTTGTTTCCTTTTTTGCTTTCCAACAGCTGAGACTTTCAGATGATGGATGTGCATATCCCTTCTCGTCGGGAGCATTGTTTGTTCTCTTCAAATAGCATATAGAGTTTACAGAAAATGGAAAAAAGCAGGATGTTAAACTAAACCAAACCGAGTGAACGAGTTTTTCTAAGACCCCAAAGAATTTGAGTTCATATCCTTCATCTTTTTTACATTCTAGTTTTTGTCACTCTTCAGAGAGATTCTTAGTCTGAAGTTCAATAAGTTCTTTCCGTGGAAGTCCCAGAATTCACATCAGATATTTTTTGGTACCCTGCTGAAAGAGAGAACGTGGAGGAATTCGGAGAAAAAAGTTGAACACGCGACGTCTATCCGTTCTCATCTCACCTTCGTTGCGTTTTCTTATCGTGATTTCTTGTCGTCATTTTCGCATCTTTTTGCCACAATTTCCATAGACGATTAATGAAGGAATGGATGGGAAAACATTCAGTAGGTATTTCAATTATATCCGAATCGCCGAATGGAATATAAATATCGGTATTAGTTTTTTTGCTACGATACAACATGGAGTTTTTTTTCTAAAATTGGGAAATCACTTTAAATTTAACAAATTCTGAGAGATATTTTTTGAGCTCTTAGAAGTTCTTTCATGACTCAACTGTATTACTTATTCCGACAAGATAGGCAGTTCTATGCTGTGTTGACTTTTTTAAAAGGCAAAATATTTGGAACTAACTAACTATTCCTCGATAAAGGCGGAAAAGCCATTACATCGAGATACTTGACTACTTGAGCGTTGATGCTGCAAAAAATTTCGATCAAGTCGGGGCAAAGGATTTCCGAAATTCGTCTCTCACGACAGGAAAAACCCATCTTCCGGCCGAAAGTTCTCTTTTTCAGTGAATTGACTATTCGCATCTCGTTTCTTGGCATGCCACTTGAACCATTACTTCATCCATCTCAAATTTAAACTCTTTTATCTCAACCCATTCTCTCTAGTTCCCATTGTTTCATTTGTTTTGGTCAGTTCAAACATTTTGTTTCTAAACTAGATATCACAAAGTTTTTTTGCATTCTGCTTCTTTTTCTCCTTCTCATCCTTTTTCTTGCATAGAAGATTTCAAGCAAATCCTGTGAAGAAAACGCCATGTCTAGCTTTTAATGTTCACTGCAGAACGAAATCTCTTTGTGGCGTTGTCTCTGTCGCAACAAAATCAACTTTCCTTTCTGTTTCTCAAATTGTCGTTTATCCTTTTCACCGAAAAAAATGAAGGCGAGCAAGATTTGACTTTTTAATATACGGAAGTTATTCTCTCTAGATGAACTGCTCCCAGAAAAGAAGTCGAAATACTGTTTCTAGTTTTTTGAGATTTTCGTTAAACTCAAAAAAGTATTCTTGACTTCCAAGACGTTCCTCATTTAAACATTAAAAATTACTGAAATCTATCGTCTAAGCAACTTTAAAATACATTTCTTCACTGTTTGATTGATTCTTGCTCCTAAAAATATTATTTTTCAGCATCATCCAGTTACAATATGATAGAACGATGTGTAGTGGTGCAGCGGCAAGCAGATGGATTTGGGTTGACAGTGAACAACGAGTTTCCAGTATTTGTTCATACCCTGAAACAAGATGGAGCTGCGTATTGTGCGGGTGTTCGACAAGGAGATCGGATAGTCAAGGTTAGTAGTACCCCTTCTTAATGTTTCGCGCAGTCTTTGAGGATGTGCGTACATAAGTAGTTCAACTGAATTGCATTCTTTCTAAATCGTGTTTAGACACTAGACACCCACGACTTTCTACTCTTTTTAGGTCAATGGAATGCCTGTGTCGCCCAACAACCATAGGGAAGTGCTCCAAATGATATCAAGTACGTAGTAAACCTTATTTAGTGATCAAAACATACAAAAGTTTCAGACGGGCAGAATGTCGCTTTGACTCTACTTGGAAAACCGCCGGAGCCCTTAAGCAACATTCCATTTCAAAACTCACAAGTTGAGCAGAAAATACATATCGCTGATCCAGTGCTCATCGAGGTATTATTATCCTCATTTTTTAATTAGAAGACCTTCATCTCCCTCTATTCTGCAGGCGAGTTCGAAGAGCTGGCGCCAACGACGCAACGAATTACTGGGACAGATGGTAGATGAAGAAAGGCGTAACGTCGAGGTCAGCCATTCTCTTTCTCATTTCGTGCTCTTTTCGGCTTCCTTTTTTCTGCGAATCAACCCCTTGTAATCCACTTGCATCCTCTTTTCTGTTTCACATCCAGGAACATTTTTCGGGTATATAAGAGCTCAAAGAACCTCTTTGAACCGGCAGAGACAAATTGTAGCAATGGTCGGATTCTGACGTTTTTAGAGCAATTCAGAAAATATATTGGTTTCGGTGCAGACCACCAATTTTTCCTTATCCTTCGGTGCCGTTTCTGTCGTTTTTCTTCTTTCTCCCCGTTTTCCCGGTGGACCTGCACGAAAAGGACGCTTGGCGTCTGTTTCGGAGTTTATTAATATACAACAAGTCAGTATTTTGATTTGTGGACCGACCTTTTTTCAATGTTCTTGGTTCGAAGAGCAATCTCTAAAAGTGATGGTTCGAACCACAATTAAATTTTATCTCGAAACATTACAACCTTAATAACTCAGCTTTCGTCATTATTACATACCTAATCCTTAACTCGTTCTATGTTTACTAGTCAGTTCAGTTCCCTTCCTCCAACTACCAGTACTTCATCTCAACCAATCCCCCAGATCTTTTTCATGGAATGCGACCCAGTACTAACAGAGTCACCAATTTTTGACAAGTTTTCCGAATAAACATGCAACGATTTCTTTTCCGACGACGACGACGAGGGGGATGTCTTCTGCTCCTCTCCCTCCGAGCTTTTTCTTCTCATCCTTCTTCTTCTCCTTATTCTTCTTCTCAGACAAAAACTGGACATCGTTTTGTAGCCTTTGTGTGTCGAATGTCTCCCAATCACAGAGTTTTGTCACTTGTCCCCACCCTTATTCGATGATTCCAAAGCGTCGGGGGGTTATCCAATTGCAACCGCCTGTTGTCAACATCTTCCACATTCCCGGCGGTTTGCTCTTTTTATATATACATCTTCTCTGCGCTGGCCCTTACGCTTGGTTTTTTTGGCGGCGACCCGGCCCTGGATCTACTCTAAAAGTGGAAATACTATGAGGGGCTCGCCACAAACATATAAAGATGAATTCATAATTGTTGGAAAAAGCCATGCGGGACTCTTCTGTCAGTGCCCCACTCATTCCACTTCCGCTTTTGTCTTCCTACCACATCTTGTTTTTAGCACCATGGCCCAGGGACACACTAAAATGTTTATAATTTCCTCATCAAAAAAGTTCTACTTCTAGGGTCCCCACTATTTGCAAAAGTGTTCGTCTTATTTTGTGAAAAATCCTACTCCAGCCTTTTTCTAATACTTTTCATTTTCTTGTCTAGACACTTGTCGCTTCTGGTGATCTTTATTCGAAGGAATATTCAATTTTTCATTTCTACAAACTAGTTGCTCTATTTGCAAATTTACACACCAGTTGGTTCTTCATGCCTCTCTCCGTTTTATCATGACTTTTCATCTATCCATGTCATGTTCCAAACATTCAAAGTTCAGGGACTGCGAGAATCGCCACAAAATGGCGAGAAGATTGATCGAGCACTGAAGCGAATTGTCTCATTACAATCACAACTGAAACAACTCAAGCCAGAGTCGATCATCTCTGATAGTCAAAAAAGTTTGGTGAGTTAGTTCATGATCTTCTTTTTGGTAAGAGATACCAAATTTAATGTTGAAAGATTTGAAAAAGGATTTTATATGTTTCAAATTTCAGACCAACCTAAACATGGATATTGACAGTGATGAGGAGGAAAATGATGTTGTATATTTGGTATGCTCAATTAATTTTCGATAAATTCATATTGCTCTATTTTCAGCCAGAATCACAGGGTGGGCCATTCTCCAATCTAGCAGAACTAAAAACCCATCCCGCGCACTTGGCAGTTTTCATAAATTATCTCCTATCACATGGCAATCCTAGCAGTTTGGTGAGCCTCATTTGTCTTCTTCATCATTTATCTTCTTTTTTCTTCTTTTCTCTGACCAAGAAACATTTTTTCTTTCTTTCAGTTCTTCTACCTAATTACTGATGCATATCAATCCGCCTACGGCACCGCCAAAGAGTTTCGACGATGGGCGTTCGAAATATTCTCTACATTCATCATTCCGAATTCCCCAATGTGCATTCCCAACTCGAACCAAAGTGTCATTCAGCCAATTGACAAGGTCCGTGAAGTCTGAAGTGGGAAGAAGTAATTAATTAGTGTCCGATTTCAGATAATGTGCATGACAGCTGAACATATCGGAGATAGTGATACAGACACCTTGAAAAGAATCTTCGTTCCTGGAAGACAGAGAGCTGTGACTGATATCAACATGTATCTGAACGACTTCAGACAGAAAAAGCAGCTTGGCGGACAGGTGTCAGAATCAGCAAACCAACTGACGCATATGGTTCGAGGTGACATGACAATGGAAAACCGTGTTCGTCATGCTAATAGCAGGTGAAAATAATAAATTGAATAATATTGATTTTAAGGTCGGAGAGCAGATGTTGTTCCGTTGTCTTGAGCAGTGCAGTAACTCCACCGATTTCGACTCTTGTGAAATTCGCACTCAATCCATTATTTCCAGTCTGGCGACCGTTATCAAGGTACGCTACCCCCGAAATAAAAGTGGAGGGTGACGGCGCACTTCAACATATTCCTACTATGTCTCTTATTAAGATCGTACTTGGCAAGACATCATCGTCGTCCAACGAGAAAATGCTCGACAAGTTTCCGCAGTTCATGGCACGCGACAAGCCACCCGGAAAGAGTCGCAAGTTGCCCGCAAACATCAAAAATCGGATACAAGTCAAAGGGCACAGCTTCTCAATCAACTCAGTCAACACAGTTCACTATTGTTATCAATGCAGAGATGCCATATGGGGAATGCAACCATGGATTTATTTCTGTAGCAGTAAGTGAAAGTAATTATAATCAGATAGTCATTTAAACTGATAATTTCAGATTGTGATGTGAAAGTTCATCCACATTGTACTTCAGCTCTCACGGACGCCTGTTACCCGGTAACTCAATCTAAACAAAAATCTAAGGTTTGCAATATTGTATAATATAATTAACATTGATTATGTTTTGCTTTTGAAGTCTCGTCTATCTGGTCTAATTGGCCGTTCTGACGCTAACGATGATGATGACTCGGGAAGCAATGCACGGCACGAACCGCCAAACGTGAAATCCACCAGCTCGGACAGTGGAATTGGTGGCGAACACCATATGGATCGTGGCATGGTTTCCAGGTCGCATAGCATGAGATATCGCGTTGTGAGTACTAAACCCTCAAATTTCCATGTTGATATCTTGTGTTAAGGCAACAATTCCACAATCATTGTCTGAAGACAAAGTCTCAATTCCAAGCTCAAAACGAGATAGGTCGGCCACACCAAGTTGGCAAAGGACTGCTGGTTATGACTTAACACCGGCTGATGAAATTGACGAGTGTGATATTGGTGATAGGAAATTGAAATATTTGGAGAGGAGGTGAGGCTGGGAAATTGATATTTTCAGCTGACTAGTGTAATCGACCTTTTGAAAAATCTGACATGTTTTTCTTTTATCATAGTTCTCATTCATGCATGATTTGCATTTTTATCGTTCCCTTCTTTCTTTCAAACATGTAAATTACAGATCTCTCGAAAGCTCAAGCAGAATGGCAATCGATCTTCAAAGTGTCAGCGCCGCTTCCAGTTGCTCACATCACAGTGGCTCCGTAGTCACAGACGACGATGTACAAACATTACTCACGTTAATGTTCCTAAATTCACTTTTCAGATTTGTGTCCGGCGAACCACCACTCTTCAATTCTCAAGATTCATGGATGGAGACAGTGACTTTGAGCTAGAAACCGAGGCGACTCCTCTGGAACAACTTATCGGATGGGATGTCATCAGACACCTCAAACCAAAAGAGAAAAAACGACAAGAAGTCATAAACGGTAAGTGTCATGAGGGTAGTTGTTGTCAATGTTCACCATTTTGTTTCAGAACTATTTCATACGGAACGAACTCATGTTAGGAATCTCAAAATTTTGTACCACGTGTTTTACAAGCCACTCATCACTAACAAAATTGTGTCTGAAGATCTCACGAACTTGCTTTTTGCCAATCTTGAAGAGTTATTAAACTTGCACAAAAGTATGTCAGACGCCATGAGATCAGAGGTGGAAAAGGTAAGCATGACGACGTTATAATCTTTCTGAATGAGAAATTTCAGTGGCGAACAGCACCTCCGCGCGTTAATGGTGGCATTTATGGAGATATTGGTCTGCTCATGGAAAGAATGTTCGATGGTGAAGCAGCCGAAAACTTGATGCGGGTCACTGCGACTTTCTGTCAACACCAACAGCATGCTTTGGAGTTTTTGAGAACTCGGTGTAAAAGGGAGAAAGATGACGCATTCGTTCGCTTCTTGGCAGAAGCAGAGTCAAATCCTGTTTGTAGGAAACTACAGTTAAAAGATATGATTCCGGTGGAGATGCAACGTCTTGTCAAGTATCCACTTCTTCTTGAGACTATTGCGAAATACACCACAGAGCCTAGCGAGGTGAGTATATTACCTAAACTGTTTTTGAAAAAACTCCCTGATTCAGCAAGTCCCTCTCATTTTGAAAAAGTTGAGAATAGTTATTCTAGTTGTTTGTTTCAGGAGCAAGATTGTTTACTCCGAACAGTGGCCTCCGCAAAACGAATTCTGAGTGCTGTAAACACTGCAAAACGGAATGCTGAGAACTTGAGACGACTTGAAGAATTGCAAAAGAGGACCGATACGTCACCATTTGATAAAGAATTCGTGGGACACGACTATACAAACTTGAATTTGACCAAGTGGGTCACGAAACTCTCATTTTTTTGTCTCATCTTAGCGTTTTTCAGATTCCGCCTTGTGCACGACGGCCCTTTAACATGTCGCTTCAATCGGGGAAAGATGATCGAGTTGCATGTTGTTCTTCTTGAGAATATGTTAGTATTGTTCACAAAGAACAGCGACGGAAACAAACTTGTGTTAAAGGTTTGCGCATTGGCTCAAGTGGTTTCTTATGAGGTTAATGCGTTATTTTAGGCATTGGAACCATCGAAAGAGACCAGATGGTCACCTATTCTTCCATTAGCTCCGTTAATTGCAAAGGAGAAGGCAAATGACAAACGAGCCTTCTTCCTGATTTTCAATAGCCAGTATGGAGCCCAGATTTATGAGCTCGTTGCGGGGACCGCGACTGAACGAAAAACGTGGGTAACTCAGAAAAAAAGCATTTTCATGAATTTTATAGCATCATTGTTGAATTGTTCTCATAAATTAATAACTCAGATGGTTCAAACTGATGGGCGACCAAATCGCTAGCGAGAAGAAGAACTTGGCCGCTGGCATCGATCACAACTTTGATGTTGGTGCACAAACAACTCTTGACTCGGATGGAATAGCTAAAGTGAATGTGGTCACTCATCCACGACTAGTCAATGCCAACGAAATAACCATTCAACAGCCAACAATTCTGGAGCACGCTCAGCCAGTGCTGACACCGGCGGAGAAGTTGAAGCGAAGTGATGAGATTATTATGCAAACACTCATCACAAAACAGACCATTCTGGCGCAATTCTTGTCAAACGATGATTCGGTAAGTGATTTTTAAGAGAACAATAAAGAGAATTATTCATTTTCAGAAAGGTAATACAACCGAGCTGGAAAAAATCACTGAAATGCTTGGTGGTCTTGCTGTGGTTGATCTGAAACAACGTGATGGAAAAGAGCTAGCCATGTCTGCAATTGTTCATGGAAATAGACTTCTTGATAGTATCAACCAAAGTCTGAACATTCGAAAGGAGATGGGAGAGAATGGGCAAGACATTTATATTTTGAACAATCAAGAGCCAAATGTTCCATCCGTCCCATCATACAAAGTAAGGATAAGAAATCATATAAGCACATATTCAATGCATTATTTCCAGCTTACCGCGATTGCTGCTCCCTTGATGAATCACTTGAAAGCGCTGATGCAGGTTATCCAGGATCAACACAACGAACTGAATCTCGTGAAACAACAGCTTTATCACTATAAGGTAAACTTCGCTTTGTGATTTTGTTTTTCAGTTAGCAAAAACCCTGATAATATCAAAACCAGATTGTTGGGTCAATTCTCTGACCAAATAACTTTTTTCAGAAACTAGCCTCTGATGTGGATTCTCGAGACAGATCTGTGAGCGAAGAAACTCTCACCGACTTAGACGAACGAAAAATCCCAAAACGACCCAGACTGCCTTCAATCCAACCTATGACCTGATTCCTATTAACCAAATTGCTTTTTTTTCTATTATAATCTACAATTTTTACTTGTAACAGTAAACTCACGCAAACTTCTTTGATTTCATAAACCCGATGTGTAAGTATTTCCATTAACTCGCTTATTCATCCATTTTTTCATCTCTCGCCTGAAAAAATCTCCTATCTCATTTTGTATGTTTGCCTACATCCCGCCTGAAGATCAAAATCTTGTCGCATCAAGATTCTCAATCATTTTTAACTTTAATTTTTCACTCCCCGATCAAATTTATTTCCCGCGTTTCACGGATATTTTTTTTGCTGTTTTTCATCACCATGCTGAATAAAAGAAAAACAATTATTTACTTGCAAAATTGGTTCAAAAGTGAAGAGAAAGCGAATCTTTGGGTGTAAAACTCGTATTCTACCCAGAAAACGGGGAATGGAATAGAATTTGATAAATAACATTAACAAGAAACCAATAGGACTAGTTGGTGAAATTGAACTAATCGATTTTAACGACATTTTCTGATGGGAGGATTTTTCGAGTGCGGTAGATCATTTCTGCAGATGTCCACGAGTTTTTAAACGCCGGAATGATGAAGACGACAGCCAGGATGACGCCACCTGAAAATAGTGTCTCACATCAGTTCAATTAAACTTTCAGTCTTCAGTTTAGATTTTGATGTGGAAATAAATGCAAATATCTAACGAAGACGATTTTCTATAAAAACACCAATAAATTTTATTTTCTTTTGCTTTTCGCTCAGTTTTCGAAAATTTCTATTTTTACGCTCCCTTATCTATAATACTTCTTATTTTTCAATTTCTAATCAACTTACCAAGAACGTCAGTTGGGAAATGCCAATTATCGGTGACCCTGGTGACAGCACAGACAAGTGTCCAAATAGCGTATGTAGGCACAAGAATGTTTCGAACTGTGATGATCTCTTTGATCCCGGTGTTTGTCGCCATTCTGAACAAAATAAATTAGAGTGATGACAAATTGATAGAATGGAAAACCTTCTCAAATAGATATAAACGAAGAGGAAAACATGGAAGGCAGCGGCGGTGTGTCCAGAGGGGAATGAGGTACGAGCGGTACGGATCTTGCGAGGGTTTGGGTTAGTGCAGACCAGTTCACTTGCTGAAATTGAGACAATTACTTTCTAATAAGAAATCATTTTCGTGAAATGTTCGCCGGTTTTTTTGAACGTCAAAATAAAAAACTCACGATCAATAAAACTTTCTTTGTCACTACAGTCAACTTTAGACCAGTCCGGATTGCATACATTGATGAAGTGGGGACGAAGACGACCAACACTGAAAAACAAACAATGATACAATGAAAGCAACTGAAAGTCACTCACTAGCACTTCAGGAATTCCATAGCAAAGGTACATCCTGCATACATCAGTAGATATTTGAGATATGTGATGGTTGTGGCAGAGAAGAACTTGGCAAGGCGGTTCGATCCCTGTAAGTGGAGCGGATTCATTTCGGAAGAGTGAACAGAAAACAGATACCTTGGATTTGTAATGAAGAATAGCTTCGACCACAGCCACAATGAAGAACGGAGAGCCGAGAGTGACGGCGAGGAGGTGCTGGAAAATGAAATTGAGTGTAAAAACACTGACTAGTACTGATGATTATTGTTTTCTGTTAATGATTACTCAGAAAACAAGCGCCGTCTTCATATCACTGAACACCGAAAGATATTCTGCCATGAGTGACTTTGAACCCCAAGTTCTATTCTGGAAGCTCATGACGTCAAGATCAATTTTAATCAAAACATAAAAGCCAGAAGTAGAAAAGAAATTAGACTAATCACAAATCTATTTATCTGAATCCGTTTAAGCTTTCAGATTCTGCAAGTGCTCATCTTTTGGTTGAAATTTGAAGTTTTTGTGGAGATGTGTTTTGTATCACTTAATCGCTGGTTACTTCAATGACGTGTTTTTGCAACGGTTTTCAGAATTGAGTAGTAATTTTTGCTCTTAAAACATGAAGGCTTCTTTTCAGCGTCAATTTCTCTTTTCGCGTTTTTCTTTTTTTGCATTACCTTCAATCCGACAGTGTTTTCTTTGAATGGCTGCTGAATAGACATATCTCCACATGGCATCGGTCTTTCATATGGTTCGATTCCGGCACTGTAAACAGAAAACTAATCGTTCTTCACATATTTTCATGTAAAACTCACCCCGTAAACCAAAGAAACAACGAACAACTGATTGCGAGCACAATAACGATGTCGAGAATCATATAAATTCCACCCTGAAACTGTCATGTTGCTTTTCCGTTTTAATTTTCGTGAACTTACCTTGACAATTGCCGTTTTTCGATCGATTTCCTCTTCCTCCTCTTTGAATCGGAGTAGTCTACCACTGAACGTGGTCCGCCTTAGCGCTCTTTCTGACATTTCTGCTCTGAAAAAGTCGGGTTAATTTTTTTT
This sequence comes from Caenorhabditis latens, assembly GCA_002259235.3. Lineage (NCBI taxonomy): Eukaryota > Metazoa > Nematoda > Chromadorea > Rhabditida > Rhabditidae > Caenorhabditis > Caenorhabditis latens. The sequence goes on along the minus strand of CM056097.1, from coordinate 10,811,277 downwards.
GTTTGAATATTGTAAGAAAAAACTGAAAAAGAAACTCTAATTTCTTTTAATTCGTGTGAAAATACGTTGCCAAAAAAAAAGAAAAGGGTGGTTCGATGGGGCGCGTTTGCACACTGCTGTCGGAAAGAACGGGTTGACAGTGATGTTATCGGTTTACGACAGAGAGGAGATGTGTGTGTAGTCAAATAGATATGCAACGTGTACAAAAAAAATCGATAGAAATTTATTTTGAATAACATGGAATCACAAGACAATGGTGGTGGAAAATGGGCACTTATGGGTAAAACAGTTTTGAAACTGGGAATAAGTAGATAAAAGGAAAATGTTGAATCAATATGGTTCACTTTAAATGAGGAGCAGGATGGGAGAATTTGAGCAGAAAATACAGAAAAATCATATCACAAAGAAAGTTTGAACTAGATTGCGGCTAAATTTCAAGGAAAATGGTGACTCTAGACTGGTAAAGCGGTTGAATTCATTTGGGAACTTTTTTAGAATTTTATTGAAATAATGAAATAATGTTTGAAGTCATTTCTGATAACTTTCCGAAGAGAATTCTTTTTTGGCAATTTTAGAAATGAATTTGAAATCGAGGAGCTACGAGATGAACTAACTTTTTGGAAAAGTAGAAAATTGGAGAGTAAAAAATATGAAGAAAATGGGGAATTTGATAATGCAAGTTGTGGAAACGGGGTTGAGCACATGATCACAATAAGAGCAGTTGACGTAGAAAAATAGAAATCTTTAGATAATATTCTGACTGATGGAAATTTGAAATCACAAGTCACTATAATCTAAACACAGGCACATTTTTGCAGACTGGACGATGACTGAAGAAGGAAATAAAGAATGCTGATTAGGAGTTTATTGATAGTGGTGCACCATTGAACCCACTCCACGATTTGTTTCGTTGTTGCTGATCTGAAGATACTGGTCGAACTCGTGTGGATTGATGTCCTGCAATTTGTTATTATTTAAAGAAACAAATCTGAGAAAGAGCTTACGTTAATCTCATAATTGTTCTGCATATCGCGATGCATTTGTGGTTGATGCTGGTGTTGTTGGTGTTGTTGCGGATGTGGTGGAATCGAATAGTCAACTTCCATAGCGGTGTCGTTCATTTGACTCTGTAACTGGTATAGTTTCACGTGTTTCCTGGTGTTTAGTCACTTACATTCTGATATTGGTTGGGCATCTGATTGATGTTATGCTGTGGCTGTTGCTGCTGAGAAGTATGAGCCTGTTGTTGGTACATATAATTTTGCTCATGAGGTTGCTGAAACAACTGTAGATGAAAAAGAGCTCAATTTGAAGAACTCTCACCATCATGTTTGACCCCATTGGCGAGATAGCCTGGAACTGTGGTTGTGGGCTATCCAAAAGTCCCGAATTCATCAGTTGTGCGTTCTTCTCTTGGATCATCATTCGCTCGTTTTGCAATTGTTGAATGTAATCCATTTGTTGCTGAGAAGAGTATTGCGGTTGTGGATGATTTGGAATCATCTGCTGTTGTTGATGAATTGAGGGGAGTGAACGTGACGAGTGGCCATTATCATAGAAGTTGTTGTACCCTTGCCCCATGTCGTCCATTCCGAATGCTTGTTCTCGAGCTGGAATATTAGGAATAAAAAATTTTCAGAAAAAATATTTTTCCAACTGACGAATAAGTCTTGGATCGTTCCATGTTGTCGTTTTCGAGTTGTGATCTTTATAATATCGATGTCCTTCACTATCATAACACATTTCCCAACCATGTGGCATCGGGAGATGCTCAACATCTTGTGGAGTCATGAAAGGCCTCCTCATTGGGTCTAATGAGGAACTTTTCTCCCGATCTTGATGCATCATCACAGGATGAGTCGGTGCACTAGAATTAACAACTTTTGAATTTCAAAGTTTTTCAAGATCACTCACTCCGAGTATCCTGCATATGAATATGCTTCGTGCGATACCGATTTTACGTGTTGTGGTTCAGGTGGAAAACCCATACTCATTGGCGGTAATGCTGACACACTCTGGAATTATACTCCTGTTAGGATCACTGTTTCTGAAGAATAATCTTACTTTAGAATACTGATGGTTCACATTTGGTGGCGGGTGATTTGGAGGTACGACAGGAGGAATTCGTCTGAAATTAGTTGACGTCTATAGAATCTCTTTGACATCAACTAACTCTATGTTACAATCAGGATGTAGCTCCGGTGCACTGAATTGTCGTTTGTGAAAGTTCGGCGGGTTTGGCATCATACCCATAGCTGGACTAATTGCAGTTCGACTGCTAGATGCTACTTCATCAACTGATCCCTGAAATGAATATATCGTAAATTAGTATGAAGGCATTTTGAGAGATAACCCCATGTGCCATATGTGACGGCGAAGGTACCTGTGGCGAGTGTCCTGCACTGCTTCCTCTGGGTCTTTTTTGTTGGTAAAATGATGGGGGTAGTGTAGCTGGCGGTTTCTGAAATTCGCTTTGATTCATGAGGTCCCCCGGAGTGATTGTTCTGTGATTTGGAACTTTGAACTTGCATATCACCCAAAGTCTCTTTATGTGTCATAGTTCCGTTTTATTATCATTGTGTTCTAATGCGTTTGCACTTTTTTTGATATCAATTGCTTTTTGGTCAGATCAGACAGGAAATCTTAAAGTAAAAAGGATGGTGTTGCAGAAGAAGTAGCTTCTTTGTCTGTGGACAAGTCAAAACTGTGACGTAAAAAAGACGACAAATCTTGTTTTAAGCTAGGCGAACACTTTGACCTCTGAATCAAATTGACTGTAATATAATATCATCTTCTCTCACACCTACAGTACGACCTCCATTCTTATTACACTGCATTCAGAAAAAAATACTTACCTTTGGATTCGGGTTCTTCTCATACTTCTTTTCCGGACGTATCAAGTCTCTGATACTTTGATCCGGATCCGTTACATACTGTGTGAATTGAATCTGCTTTTTATTGATATTTTTCAACGCCATTTAGTCTAAAAATAGAATATTCATGGAAGTGAAAAATCACCTGTTTCAGGATTAAAAAAGGAAAGCAAAAGTAAGAGAGAAAGATAGTGAATCGATAGACAAATGTTCAGAAGAATGACAAAGAAAAGCATCATGAAATGAAAACTGGATTGCAAAAAGAGACAATTGCCAAGGGAACATGATGGCAGTAGGAAACCAATAATAATGTGTTACAAGATGGGGGAAAAGATGAGAAAACCTAACATAAGAAAAAAGGTGGGGGATGCAGGAAAGAAAACCGGAGGCGTTTCCATCCAGCAAATGGAACGATCGCCGGACGCATTTCAATTTCAGAAAAAAAGCAGACAAGAAGCAGAAAGAAACAACTGGGAAAGGGGGGAAAAACAAAAACCAATGCTTCATCTCTTTTTCTCGACCATTCGCTATGGATGAAGAAGGACGGAGTATGCGGCGTTGAAAGAAAGAGAAGGTCTACATGAAAAGGAGGGGACGGTTTAATACAATTGCAACGGAATCAGAAAGAAGACGTCGACTAGAGGTGCGAGGGGAAAAGACAGGAACACGAAATCGTGTGTCTAGAAGGTCAACCAATTGTTCGTGCGGGGGATGGCTGATGCCTCCGTCTCTTCCACTACTTTTTCCTCGTTTCCTAATAACTTATTATGATCAGTTCAGAGATAAGAGAAAGATCGGACTGATCCAGTGCACGAATTGTAACGAAGGCACCGGTTGAGAGGTTGAGACTTATCTTTCGGACGATAAAAGGTCCCTAAGTAATGAGGGAAATTGAGAACCAATAGAAAATGAGTCATGTTAAGTGTGGCGCATTTTGAGTCTTTCGAAAAAAAAATAGGAAAAGCTCTGGAGGAAGAAATTTAATGACAGGTCCATTGCCTTTGTTATATTAGTTTTTCAACAAATCAAGACAACCGTTTCCAAAACGTAAAGAGTCGCAGGAGTCGCCTCCGATCCTTTTAGAACTTGTGTTTGTACTGGGTGTTACATACAATGCCACAAGTAGTGCACAAACAAACACACGTTCCACCTGTCCTGCGTTTCCGCGCCGTATTCTTTCTTAAGGCTTACAACGTAATGCAGTTTCCGAACTGATTATATGAACAGTCATAACTAGTGTTTTCAGTATTTTCTGATTGATCTCACTTTCAATGTTCTATTCAATCCAGAATTCAGGCAGATTGACAATACAACAAAAGAAAGTTTAGGGTGTGTCATCGAGAAACAAGAGGGGAGAAAAAAAACCAGGCAGCAATACTGTCAAAACTATGACGTGTCTGGTCTCTCAACATTTATTTTTCTCGGTTATATCTTTGGAGACCTACTGCCGGAAACGGTGACGACAGTCAACACTGAAAATTTGACTCAATATTATCAGGTGTTTCGGTGTGCCTGATTACACTAATATTAGACTAACAAAATGGTCTGAAAGCATATGAATCCAAAACTCAAATCACACACAAACTCACACAAATTCAGAATACAGAAAACTAAAGAAGTACGGATGATGAAGCTGTGTTAGGAAGCCGTTTCTGAATTGCGACATCTTGTGAAACTTATCAAAGGGACCGGTTCTTATTGGACTGTAAGAAGTAGTCTGACCAATAGGAAACCCGGCAATGAAAATATTGAAGTACATAAAAAATAAGTAGTACTACAATTGTAAAAGTGACGGTATAGGCTCACATGACAAACACTTTTTTCTCCACCCACTCAATATCTACATTGTGGAGAAGACTCAGTTGTGTTTTGATTTTAGTCGGACTCGATTGTCAGTGTCCATTAAAATTGTTCAAACACCACTGCCTCAAAATGTTTGCACTTCATCTTGAATCAAGTCCGTTTGCGCCAAAGGAAGAAAAAGGTCAGAGTCAAATTGGATCCACACTGTGTTGCTCTATTCCTTTTATGCTTAGGAGGCATTGAAAAATAAGAGAAACATGGCAAGCAATGAAGAAAGAGAAAAAAACATGCGCCATCATGGGCACGATAGAATATAGAGGAATGATTTGGTAGACGAAGAAAATAAAAAAGAAGGAGAAGAAGAAACGGGAGTGTTTCAGTCATTACCGTACTCTTTTATAGGTTTTTTCCTCGTGATCGTATCCAAGCAGCTAATCATATTTTTGTTCCCGCCCCATTGAACACAAGACCTTTTGAAAAGGAGAAAAAATGAGAGAGAGAAGAAAAAAGAAGATAGGAAAACTTTCGAGAAGAGGTGAAAGTGAAACCAATCGGTGGTAACAGTGAACCCTGGGTCTTGGCCGACTATCCATTCCTTAATCACTTCTGATATTTCATTTTGAAATAGCCCACATATATCATTTTTAACAGAGGTGCTATGTACAACGGCTAAGCGTAGGGGAAAAGGACACTCTCGCCCCCGCATTGCGGCTCACATCACCCGAGCACATTATCATTCTTTACACCATCAATCTTAAAACACTTTGCAGCTAAAACATTCTTTCGGTGAAAACGACAGCGATACCGGATGCGAAAACCGTGTGGAATCTTCAGAATGTGTTGAAATCAGAAAAATTGGGAATTAAAAATGAAGTGAGCCAAAATGGGTGGGGTAGGGGAAGAAACATGCTTGACAAAAAAAATTGTCTCTTTATCAGCGTTTGTGTATTTATTTACCATCTATGTCACATGAGTTATCATTTTTTAGTGTCTTGATGCCAGGTGGGGTTAGAACGGCGGGATGACGCTCACTTCCTAAAGATGGAAAGATGACAAAACAGGTGAATGGGTTTCAGGAGGCACAGAAAGGTCATAGGTATTTTTTGATAGGATGATATTTAAAGAAGGCGTGGCATTTCGTTAGTTTGAAAGGGATATTCGAGAATACGGTAGAAGGTTTTTTTGTTTAAATGCGGAGTGATAAATGAGACACAAGTTCGTTCTACTTGATTAATGGGTTTTCTCATTAAAACTGACAGAAGTGAACCATTTTGTGAGACGAAAGGTTGTCCTTTTTCTCTCAAAAAATAAGATTAAAGAGAGAAGATAATGGGACTTGGACTTTGAAACTGATTACCAAAAAGTCAAAGTTTTAAACATGGTCATACGGTACTAAACTATCCTCATCTATATTAACTACTCTACGAGTATGAATATTGGCTGATAGCAACAGAAAAATCAATCACGCTATTGTGAATAGTATATTTCTAGTTTTGCAAAATCAAAAAAGAAATCAGTCCGTGATTCTTCGGGTTGTTTTTTGATCACATCCTCAGTACATGTACTAATAAAAAGTCCAACACATTTCCGATCAGTACATTCAAAAAGAACTTGATGATATGCCATGAAACTGACCAAATGATACTAGGTCATTTGGTGAGACATATTAGATGGCCTTCAATGTCTCGGGCGCCGGTTTTGGATATTCCGAGACTTGTCAATTGAGAAGAGGACGGTTTCTTGTCACCGAAAGATGGTGAAAAGAAGATGAAAGTTGCGCAAAACAGATGAGTCACAGATTGGCATCGTTGTGACCACCACCACTCGAATAAGGCGGTTTTTTGATTTGATGCCTTTGGTTCTTCCGCAACAATAGTATTGAGTAGTAGACTGGAACTTTAAAAAAACATGAACTGAGAACATGATAAACTGAAAACTAACTCAGAACATAGCTAATCAAAATTGAAAATAACGATATGTATCACACAGTTCAAAATGTTTATAATGCCCCGCCAAAGACAAACAAAACTTACAAACTGTTCGGGCTCATTGACGCAGTTTAGCTCTTTTGAGACTCAGAGAAACCGAGAAATTGTGGGAAAAATCGGTCAAAGAACGTAAATTGAAAGTAATACAAACTTAGATGTTTGCAATTGATCTGTGTTTTAAACCCTATAAATAAAATGAGAATTTTATTGTGGTTATAATAATTATTCAGTTTCTTTTTTTCATTATAAGAAAACCAAAAAACCTTTTCCGAATGTTGCAAAATATTCCAAACTTCGTTTATCTGAAGTAAATATCAATTAATTCTAATTTCGTATAATCAGAAGTTTTATGAGAACGCCTCTGAGAACATGATCTTTTCAATTTTTACCTTCAAAATCTGCTGCATATTGCAATATGTTGTTTTTTTCTGAGAAACAATTAGTGTGCAGATGGAATTCATGAAGTGAATTCTAAATTAGTCGGAATCAGAGCTACAGATCACGTTTTCTCAAGAAATAGACATGTGTGAGGGAAAGAATAAAACGAAGCATCAAATCAAGAAGAAAATAAAACTGAAGTACGGAGGATATTCGGAATTCAATGTTTTCGAAAAAGTAGATTTTCAAAGAAAAACGTGATAATGATGATAATGAGGGCTAAAAATAGAATGAGATAGAAATAGAGATAGAGATGAACTGAGTAGCAATCAAGCATACACACAACTACACTCACAAATCACTCAACCTACATGCACATCCTCCCGCTCTCACACTCACGGGAGGAAACGACTAGTTGTTAAAGGCGCCCGCGAGTGTCTTTCCCTCCCTCCTCCCATCTTCTCCTCACTTTTACCCATCTTTTCTCTCAATTCGTTTCCATCTTGTCTCGTCTAGGTTGACTAGTGATTGGAATCGATTGAAGACTATTTCTCGGGGGGTCTTCTTCATCTTCTTCTTTTTCTTCTTTTCTTTTTCTCCTACATCTCTTCTCCCGTCCCACTCACTTGTTTTGTGTTGTGAGTAATGTTAACGGTCTATGGGTTGTCATCACCTTAATGCTGTCCGCCGGCGAAAACAATGGATAACCTCAAATCTTCAGAGATGCGTTCGAGAGAGAAGAGAAAAGATGAAAGAGTGGAACATCGGCTGACAATGAACATCAGATGAGATCAAATCATTTTAAATTAGTATTTAGATTAATTCAGCTTACATTCCAGTTGGGATAACTAAGTTCATGATATCTTCGGAAGAATAACTTTTCTTCAAATTTTGAATGTTCTCGAAACAAGACAGAACGCTACTTAACCTCATTTTTTGCTGGTAACTGAAAATGGGCTGAAAGGGGAAATATAAAGTTCCAATGTTAGTTATCACTACGTTAGATTTTGAAATTTGGTACAGAAATAGCCTGGTTTCAGGCAACATGCAAGCAAGAACAATTTTGAAATATACAATCGTGACTTGAAGTTCTACTTATTCCAGCTTTTCGCAAAAATTTGGAGCTTTCCGAGTATCAACATCGCAAGGTATGGGTATTATTATTATAAAGGTTCAAAAAAAGACATTTCATTGAAGCCGGTAGATTGTGAAATCAACAAATTTTTAAAATATCAATAATTTCTTTCTAGTGATTGTGATTGTTGAAAAAAAAACGCTAGTAGTAGTTAAATTTAGCTGTCAGGTCTAGTCCAGCCGTATGAAATAAGTGTGCAACAACTGAAGAGGAGGTCCACTGCTCCTCCAAGAAGACTGCTAACGTTAACTTTTATTCGTCTTCCGCTGCACAAAACGGTAATAAAACTTAACAACCAAATACATGGAGCAGACGGAAACAACACTCGTAGGACATTGTCTGATAAGGTGAAATGAAAGCAAAGATGTGTGATGGTCTCTCAAAGGAAAGCTCAAGAGTAGGGTAGAACGCCCTAAAAGTAATGTTTATCAAACTACAGTGCAGATTGTGCATATGAAGTTTCCTGTTTGCTTATTTGGTTCGAAAGACACGCAAGGTCTGTTAGTCGGTGGGCCGCTTAAGAAGTGCTTGCGCACGTTCCAGTTGAGTTACTCTTGTTTTCAGGTCTGAAATTTTAGTCCAGTCTTCAAATTCTGTCGTTGGTCGTCACAATTATATTATAACTATTTACAGTCTTGATTTAAATCTGTAATTTTTGATATATGATTAATAATCTTCGAAAAAATAAACACTTTTATCATGATGTCTTGATATGATCAGTGCTCATCTAATACATTTCATCATCAGGTGCATACAAACAAAAATCTTTTCAGAAATACATATGCCGTCTATTTGTTCTATTTCTAAATTTTGATGGATTCTTTTTCATTTGCGGCTCTCAACAACAAAGATTTGAAAAGAAAGCTTTGCCAGCCTTACATATTCTGGTCGTGCAAGTCGCCACCAGGAAGTGTAGTGTTTCTTTTATGAGAGTCAAGGAACTTAAATATTCAACTTTGTGAGTTCTCATGTCAACGGTATATCAGTGAACTACGCTTTTAACAAGAAACTACAATCTTGGAAAATGTTGGTTTTGTGTGTTTCAGCGGTATTTTGATCACAACACCATCGGGTTTTCTGACTCTTTGCCTTCATTTAGTAAAATTGGATTCTGAAGAGCCGACCCCTTTTCTTCAAGATCTCAATGAAAACTGGCCGAGCATGTGCTCAAAGCCATCTGCTCTTCACTACGCATGTCTTATTGTTTGTTTCTCTTTTAATGGGTCAGTTGTATACAAGTCACATTTTCTCTCCTTATCCAGTGAGAACAATAAATTGTCTATTATCTTACTGATACGTATTGTTTAAATATTCGGGACTTGTGCTTGGCAAAAAATCCATCTAATCTGCATTCCTTCAAAAAATAGAAACTACAACATTTATCATTTTAAAAAACAGTACTTGTCGTCAAATCTGTTGTATTGGTACACAATCTGTGCGTGGACTGCACAAGACAAAAATGTGCTGGCTGCCGAACAGCAGTTGTCAATTTCATGCATCGCCCGTTCGTTTTTGTATTGTTTTTGCTTCATTCATTTCCCCTAAGACCTTTTTTCGTAATAATCCCGTATGATGGATATATTCCTATTTTGGATGTTTTTGAGAATACCCCACGAATAGTATAGTTTTGATGAGATATTAATTAAAAATGGAAAACATCTTTGAAAACTTCATTTTTGCTTATATGCCTATGAAGTTATATAGAAATTTCTTACTCTCCATTTTTATGTCCCCTCTTACTTTTTTTCACCAACTTCATGCATTTACTATGATTTCATTTGTATTCAGCCCACGTAGGTATCTCCTGGAGCTCATTCAAAACCAATTTCCGTTTTATAGCTAAATCCTTTTTATGGCGTATTTTAATACCCGCTCACAGAATTCATATTTTGTCCATGGGTATGGCATATTCTCTTTTTCTTTCAAAAAAAAAGTTTTTAAATACAAAACAACTCCGAAAAGTAGCTCCCATTTATATTTGTTTTTGTCCGCTTCTCATCCAACTACCATCCACATAACATTATTGCAATTCTAAACTCTTCTCTCATTCTGAATCTCCAAACTTTGAATGAACTTTGCTGGATTCTGGAAAATTTATGCAAGAGGATCCCTCTTTTCGGTCGCAGTCTCTCTCTTTTCATCCCCTCCCACACAAGCCTTCCGTTATTTTGATGTTCCCCTCTTGCCATCTTCACTTTTTGTCTCTTTTGGCATGTCATCCATTTTTGGGCTCCTCAACCCCTACTGAAGAAAAAGAAGGAGCCGCTGCTCAACATTCCCCCATAATGCACAGACAACGAGAAAAGGAAAGAAGAAGAACATGTAGTGGTTGTGGTAAAGACGGGCACAAATTATCGATTTCCATTGGTGCCCTCCCGGGGGGTCATGTGACCCGCACCCGTTGATTTTGTATTCTCACCCGACCGAGAAAAACTGTCCTTCTGTTTACATATTGTTTGTAGGTGAATGAAATGTGTGTTTGCGGTCGATTCCCAAAAAAGAGTGACGTTGGCTTTCAGGCGGAGGTAGTTTCGTAATCGACAACTTTCTTTTGGTTGTATGGAAAAGATTAATCAGCTGCCTCTGCCGTCCCCGGTACCTCTGATTTAATCAAAACAACCCCTGATTAAATTTTTTTCAGTTTCTTTATGGGTTGCTGGTACTATATAAGAATTTGAAAGAACTACCTTGTTTCAGTCATTTTTCTCTCAAACTGACTGACGTATCTTATCATTCACAATTGAAGGAAACAATACAAAAAACAATCTACCTGTCCATCTCTCATTTCTTCTCAACCCATCTTTTTTCTTTCATTCACTTTTTTTGTCTTCTTTAAATTACGTTTACTTCAACCGATCTCCATTTAAACTACTCAATTTGCAGCAAACTTCCTCTCAGTTTCACTCATCCAACAACAACAAAATGGCCGATGCTTATCAACAACCAGGTAAATTTCATGACTTTCATAGGGTTTTTTACAGGAAAAACGAAATTGTTAGACTGGCGCTGTGTTTTTTCTAAAAAACGTGTTTTTTTCCTTTTTCGTTATCTTGATTTAGTTTCGTGAGTTGTAGTTTCCCATTCACTTCCCTCCTCTTCCTCATCCATCAATTCTTTCTGGCTCAAGGAGTAGCAGTCACATTTAATTCCTGCGAAGCTAGTCAAGAAACTATTGAGAGATGAACTAATAAGATTTGACTAGTGGGCAGTTGAGGCAAGTGGACTAGACACAATGTGTAATGAAGAGAGGAGGGAATGAATAGAGGAACAGTGGTGGTGGGGAGGTGCAGATATCGATCGGTCGTTTATTTGAGCGACGACCATACACGTATCGCTGTGTGAGTGTTGGTGAGCGTCCTCTTCTCTCGCTCTTTTCCCCCTTCTTCGCCCTTCTACAGTTTTGTAATAATCATCAACAAAGATTTCATCGGTTGTCGACATCTTCTTCTTCCCGTTTTCATCTGTTTTCCAGTAGGACAATCACACCTGTTGAGTTTCGCAATGTTCTGTCGTTTTTCCCGAAAGGTTGTGGAATACTTCTGTCGGTGTTTGATTAGCGGAATGACTCTGACTCATTCTTTCGTTATTTTCATTTTCCTCGTAGTCGTATCGTTTTACGTTCGTTTCTTCAACGTGCCGAATAGCAACTAGTCAATTTAACTGAAGATATTTAGACAAAATGCCAAAGGGAAACAAGAAAACTAATGAGAAAAAAGAGGATCTTGAAAAGTTCGCGAAAGAGTTGCAAGGGAGTGATTCGGATGAAGACGCTGTTGTAATTGAACAACCAACCGTTGAGCCTAACCCACCACATAATGATAACTCTAGCAAGAGTAAGAAACTAACATTGTTTCTTTTTTATGTTTCTTAACAAAATATATTTCAGAAGTCGAGCTTTCCGCAGCCGAGAAGGATTTGCTCCGCACTGAACTTGATAAGGTGAGAATACAACGTTTATTTCCAGTAAATTAAAATACAAAATATTAACTTCCAGACCGAAGAAGAAATTTCCACATTGAAGCAAGTGTTGGCTGCCAGACAAAAGCACTCTGCTGAACTCAAGCGCAAGCTCGGACTTACTCCATTCTCGGAACTCTCCCAGGACCTCAACCGTAGCTTGAAAACTGTCACTGAAACTGAAGCGTAAGTAATTTTGCGAGTTAACTGTCAGAAACTAGTGAAGAATTCTCCCTAAGATCATGTGACACCATTTTGCCCGTGAACGTCTATTCGGCAAATGGCAAAACGTTTTAGACGTCTATGGTCGCAAACATGATTCGTTTTTTCAGATTCCAAAAGACTGCTGAGGTTGCATCCGCCACATCGGACACCGTTAAGGAGAAATGGAATGACATGAGAAACTCGTCCCTCTTCAAGTCATTCGAATCAAAACTCGGAACTGCTTACAACTCGGTAAGAACAAATTCATAGTTTTTATGAGACTCGATTCTTGCTTCGCAGGCTAAAATGGCAGCTTCCACGTCGATCGACCACTTGGCCGGAGCTGCTCGTACCCCAACTCAGACCGGGACACCAGTTGGCGAGGAAGCCAAACCAATTTCCTAATTTTTATGCTCCACATTTTATTGGTCCAAAAACATTGTCATTATTAACTGGGATTCCATTCTAATCGTTTCATTCTTTCTTTTCCTAAAATTTCTTCTGTTTTAAATATCGCCACTTTGTGAATGATCGCGGCTTCTGCTGATAGTATTCAACCGTCTCCAATTGTTCTTTTTCTACATCCGTATGGCACATGTATTCATACCTATTTATTGTACCGTCTCCTCGTCAAAGCATACTGTCCTTGGTTCTTGATCGAAAAATTGATTTGAATAAACTGGATGTTTAAAGAATTATTGTTGATTATCTAATATCAGAAAGTATCTCACTGAAACTAAATTTTTAAAAGTCGACTAGTAATGGAACTACTACCTGCGTAGCAATGAGGAAAGCATCTGAGCGTATTTCCTAATCGAATATCCGCTCAACAGAAAGACTTCTCGATGTGAACAAGCATACGTGTGACACTGAAACAAGTGTTGGTCTGCGAGATGTTAAATGTGAGTCAGAAACTTTTGATTTTTGTTTTAAACAAAAAAAAATCTTTTAAAGTTTTGACACAACTCTTTAAATTTTTAATTCCTTTTTCCTAACGAATGTGGTGAAATACTCAAAAGGTTGATATGATTGGAAAAAAATGTTGTTTGGTTTTAGAAAAAAATAATTTCTCGTTCACATTTATTGTAGTGTAACATAATATTCGAATACCTACGATTTCACACAACAAGATCCTGGGAAAATCAGAAGCCAGAATAACCTAATCTGATGTTATTTGTTTTAACAATCGTAACGCTATTGTGTTCAGTCCCCATTTCCTTTTTCTCCTACCTGCTATGTATCTAATCCGATTGGCTGGAATAGAAAAAGGGAGCGCATCTATTCTGAATACAAGATTAATAAAGAAGTTACACAAAACATGTCCCGCTTTTCTTCACACACTCCTTTTTTATTTTCCGCGTTTCTTTTCTTGGTTACCGCGGCAACATGTCGCAAGATATCTTATACACCTCTTCTCAACATCACATTTTCTTCACCGGCATCTTATTTCTTTTGCCCGACATTCCCTCCCACCAACAAATTATAAATTTGTGTGATGGCGGGTGGCGGAGCCGTTAGATTGCGGTCTCCTTGAAAGAGACTCAGCTACGTCGTCATCAACTTCCAGAATATATGCATGAGACAACTCTGTAGTACATAGGCGAGTACATTGATAGCAATGAAAAATAAAAGAGATAGCAGATGGCGAAGATGACACATATACCTTAATCCTCTCCTTTCTAAGCCATTTATTTGTATCTTTTCCATTTATATTCAAATTTGAAAAGAGCTCAGGAGACGGAGAATTTCTTGTGATTAGCAAAATCTCCGTCAAGAAAATATATGATTTCCATCTCATTCCTTTTTCAACTTTATATATATATATATCTGAATTTCAGTGTTTCACAACAGTCAAGACTGTTTCATGAATTATCACAGTGCCTCCGTTTACTCCAAACTTTGACGGAGACGCACCCATGAATGGGCCTTCCGAAGCAAGAATTTATCTTCAGGATCATCGGATCCCGCAACTTTTTGAAGTGAGTCTAATTATGCTGTCAAGTGCTCAGAATGATTATTTTTTAGGGTTTGATGACTGGTTTAATATACAGTCGACCCGATGATCCTCTACAATTTTTGGAGGAATCCATTGTTCATATTCGGGCCACACCCGGTATCAAGCTCACATGGGATATGTTCATTCCACCAGATGCAGGTAACCGGAAATTGGATTTTTCAGAGAAACGTTGTTACTTGTGTATAACCAAATACGTTCATATAACTATTATGTTTTATTGAAAATCGATATGTTGTTCAATTTCTATCCACTCCACAATGAAATATACAAAAATTTCAAAATTTAATACAGAGGTACTATATCGTTTGCTCCAATATTGTTAGTTGAATGTGTGTACATAACTAACAGCGTTCACTGAAAATGAAACATTGCAGTCCTAAAAAGTATAATAATCATAGCATCTGTTAATGATTATCCATTTTTTTTGAATGCTGTTTATTTCAGTATTGATCAAAGCAGTTTATTTTCAGTATAGATAAGTTTTCTTGATCCAACGTTTGAACAAATTTTTGTCAAAGAACACGTGAGAAAAGAAAACAAGCTGTGAGAAAAAATGAAAGGCAAAAAAGGCATGTTTATATGTTCATAGTGGTTTTGCCCACCACCAGACAAAACGTGCTCTGGTCCATAAAAAGCGCTTTGGCCCTCTTACGTACGCAATTATCCCTTTTTCTCCTCGCAGTCGTCGCAGGTTATTTCATACTCGCTAGGTACACCTTTGTCCTCGCAACGCAAATTCCTTCGTTTATTCTTTGTTTTTTTCAGCTCGAAACTATCCACCTCGAGGAACACAACCACGACGGCGAGAACCTTCTCAACCGGCTGTAATACCTCGATCTCGCCCAGTTCACTCAGTTCAATCAGATCATCCAATCAGAACAGCTTCTCCAACAGAAAGACCAGAAGAGTGAGTTATGAATCATTCAGAGTTAGGCTTTTCAGAAAATTTTGAGTTTTCTGAACTGTTTTTTCAAGCGTGATGAAGCTACTGACTGATGTAAGAATATTTTTACTTTTTCATTTTGATGCTTAGCTTTCTGAACTTTTAAACGTGCTTTAGCACAGTTAATAATTCAGACCAGCGGCTGAAGAGGTTGCTGTAATATCTCGTGAACCATCAAGAGCCGAAACTGTTGAACATCGAACGCCAGAGCCAAGACCGCCAACAGAAACAATTAAAGAAGAAGAAATGGTTAGTTTTACTTATTAATGTAAAATTATAGTGACATAAAACGAATGTCCGTAAGCTTCTGAAAAACTTGAAATGTTCAATTTTTAATTCTGCAAAAACTTCCAGGTGGTCCATCGTGTTCCTTCAGTGACTCGAGCTGCTGAAGTTGCCAAAATACCAGATGTTCCTATTATTTTATTCATGGGTATTTATTCAAATGCATCTCATTTTACTATAAAAAAACTCAATTTCAGGTGGTCCTGGGGGTGGCAAAACACGGCATGCTGCTCGAGTGGCAGATTCACTTGTTGATAACGGATTGGTACACATTTGTATGCCGGATATTATTCGAACGGCACTTGGAAAGTATAAAGACAAGTATCCGGAATGGAAGGATGCAAATGAACATTACATTAGAGGTGAGGATAGATGAAGTAGAAAAGGCTGTTTGATGTTCGGTTTTCAGGAGAGTTAATACCAAATCAATTGGCATTGACGTTATTGAAAGCAGAAATGGGAAGACATCCGGATGCTCTTGGATTCTTTTTGGAAGGATATCCAAGAGAAGCAAGACAAGTTGAAGATTTTGAGAGACAGGTGAACCCTATTAGTATTATTATAGACTTCTCTCAATTATTTTCATAGAAGATTGTTTTTAAGATTATTATTCATGTTGAATCTTCTGTTTTTTTCCTAATTTGTTATTCACAGGTAAAATCTGTGAACATGGCTCTTATACTGGACTATGACGAAAGAACCCTACGTGAACATATGGAGAGAAGAGGCCTTGGTATGGAAATAATTGATCAGAAGATAAAAGAATTCAAGCAGAAGACGCTGCCATCCGCAAAGTATTTCGACGACCAGAAGTTACTTCATTTGGTACGTTTTTTGTTCTTCTGCCTGGTTTTGTATTCGAAATTCTATTTTTCAGATACCAGGTGAAAAAGACGACAACGTGATTTACGAGAAAATGAAAACTCTCGTTGTCAAAGCTCTTGAAACAGGTGTGCCCGTACTTGCAGCACTTCCACCACTTGCTGAGAGACATCATATTGCAACTCCACCGGTAGGTCTTTAAAATTGACTTCGGGCTTTTAGGTACCCTTTTATAGGCACCTGAACCAGCTATACCATCCCCAATAATGGCTGAATCTGAACTTTCTAGCAGTGAAGTTAACACAAGTATTGCAAATCACGAAGATATTAATCACGTGAGTTTGATCTGAAAATGATAGAAAATACTTTTACTTTTTTTCAGGTTTGCTAAATTTTTTGACTTTTAGTGTTATGTTATTAAAGTTTTTTCCCTCAATCATTTTCTAACTTCCAGGACATATCGACGTCAGCAATTCGAGAACCACGGTCTGTTGCACAAACGCCTCTTCATTCTTCCGGATCGGGAGCCGTGGCAGGAGACGGAGAGCATGGACCAGAGACACCCGCTGTTCAAACGCCCGATGAGAGTGAGAGCCCAACTTCCGGAACCGCCACTCAACCTATTCTTGCAGGTAGAGCAACTTCGACAGCAAGATCGAGAGAATCCGCTGGGAAAGAGAAAACATCAACTCCTGGTAAGGACGGGGCTAAGTGGGCAGAAAAGATAGGGAATTATCGATTCGAAGTGAAAAAAAATCAAAAACTAATGAACCCGAATTTAGACAGACGCCCTACTCCTACTATTGTAGTACCCATGTTGAATCTCCCTCGAGAAAACGGTATAAACCGAGTGAAAATAGACTCCTCAATTTGCATGAGTGTTATAAACGAATGGATTGCATGTGTGTATATCACCACCAAGTTTTTCAGATAGAGCCAACACTGGAGACTCTGCCAACAATAACGCCTCTAATGGAACGCTTGAACGTAACTCTCCTGCAGAGCTTGGAGAACCAGTGGGACTTCCAAATAATGCACCAGTAGTTTTGGTACTAGGTATGATAATGTGAAATACAGCGAGGCAAAACAAAAGTTGTTTTAGGTGCTCCGGGATCTCAGAAGAATGATATCAGCAGACGAATTGCTCAGAAATATGATGGTTTGGAAACATTGATTCTGTCTGGTGTGCTCATTATCAGTTTCAGGTTTCACTATGCTTTCAATGGGTGATATTTTGAGGAAAAAGATTAACAACGAGAAGAATGACGAATTGTGGGAAAAAGTGGCAAAGAAAATGAACAGTGGAGATCCTATACCAACGGTACGTTCAAACGAATTGAATCATCGTCAACAGCCAATTTCAGAAAATGTGTCGGCAAGTACTTTATGATGAACTGCATACCAGAGGAACATCAAATTGGGGCTATGTGATAGAAGGATACCCAAAGTCGCCAGATCAGCTTGTAGATTTGGAACATTCGGTAAGAGAAAGGAATATGTTCAGATGTATTATTATTTAGTTGACAAAACAAGCTAGTTTTGAGAAAATTGATTATTTCTAGTTGTTGTGTGTTGTTTAGCACAGTTCTTTTTCATATTATCATGTTTTTTCGACAATTTCAAAAATGTGTAGCTTTTTGGCATATGTACATGGTCACGACCCAAATAACGAGAAATTATTATTCAACTGAAAATAAAAATTGGAGTCAATTACCAAACATTGCTAAAGCTATAAGTTCTTTGAAAACGGGTTAGATATTTGTTCTTCATACTTATTTTTGAAGTTACAACGAACGGATTTGGCAATACTCATCGACTGCACTGAACAGTTCTGCCTTCAAGTTATCAATAAAAGAAGTCAGGAAAACAAGAGATCAGGTAATCAATATCAACTGTTTTCATCAAAACATTTTATGTTTCAGATGATGATCAAGAAGCAGTACGCGCCAGATTAGAATACTTCAAAAAGAACACACTTCCTATGCTCAAAACGTTAGATGACAAGGGCAAATTGCGAGTGGTGAGACATACGCATGTGACGGTATGCACTTCTCTGTCCTATCCGTAATTCCTTTTAAAAAACTGTTTGTATTTCTTCATGGCATGATAATAACAGTTGCCAAAGCAATTTGTTTTGACTATTTGAGCACAAGCACGTAACCAAAACAGTCACTAATTGTTGCATTCTTCTTGCTTCTCACTGGAAATCTAACACTCACTTTGATTTAATTTGACATAAAACATTATATGCAGGTTGATGGAGATGCTGATCCAGATACTGTGTTCAAGGAGGTTATCCAAGTGATTGATAAGACTCTTTTTATTGAAGGTTGATTGTTTATCTGGTTACTGTTTTCTAACAAATCTATTCCAGATGATGGAGACGGAACAAGTCTTGGCGACTCAAAAAAAGGGACTCTCAACTCTTCTATGAATTCAAATCAATAAATCTTTGATACTTTGTTGATGATTTATCAATAGGGTAGTTAGTATATATTTTTCAACATTCAAGGTCCAATCATTAACTTTATTTCGCTTTTAAAACTATTTGAATAAGTCATTACTTTCAAAAATGATTGTGAAAACTGGAAAATAAAGTTTCAAGATGTACATTTTGATGTTCACACCGATCCTGATAAAACGGGAAATTGCGCTGATAGCATTGAAGTTAGTTGCCCAATTGCTAGAAACGTGAAGGTCTTGAGACCGTACTCGGTTGAATCAACTGTGGAGAGAAGATCGAAGAACAAGCTCTACAAGCTCAAAGTTCCTCAAGCGACCCACATTTATTACATACACAAAACAAGACCGGATCGTATGGAGACCCACTGGGACCTTAGGATTTGCTCCGAGAGAATGATGACTCAGCAGACGGAACGATGCGACTAAAGACGACTAATGATCGGACTTCAATGTTCAATGTCAACTGGACGACTAGTTTCCTTGAAAGGATCGGCACTATCACCATTTCAAAATGTCCCTATGTACAAGAATAGAGTTTCCCGAAACAATTCTCTTATTCAGCACAAAATCAATGGAAAGACCATGGAATGAAGTCAGGAGAAGATAGACTCGATGATTGCCAGGAGAACAAGGTCAGTTGATGATTTTGACAACACTTCTGAAAACCATATTTTTGTTACCAAAGAGTGCGAAATGGTGAAAAAAAATTCAATTCATCCACAATTTACACTGTCCTCTCCCAGTTTTCATCAATCCACTCATCCGTTGCTATCATCACTGTGTCCTTCCATTTCCTCCATAATCGAAGGTTTCATTTGGTTTTCTGTCAAATGTTGTCATAATCCTTCCATCTTATTTGTTTTCTTGCATGTTCCATTTTTTTCAATCCACCCATCTGTTATTATCACCACTACGGAAATTTATTGCTTTTTTGGTTTTTTTCTCTTAAATTATAAGTTTACGTTTTTAAACTTGCATATCCCAGTTTTCTTCAATCCACCTATATTTTGTAAACAAAGATGCGGACTTCAACCAAGAGAATGGTGGTGTAATCAGAACAAGCTTGAATCAATTTTTTTGAATTTGAAAAAAATTATGAAGTTTAAATACTCGGAATCATTTAATTATGTTCGTAAAAATCAGTAATTCCGACATTATCGAATTTTTTTCTGTGAAACAATTCTTGACAACCTGCTTAGAGAGTAGTTTGTTCACCTTTATGCTGAAAACTTTAAAAAAAAGCCAATACTGAACTTGTTTTCAAAAAATGAAAAGTTCAAGCAAGAATTCAGAGTAATTTTGAAAAAAACGTCGATAGAATACAGTTCAAATAGAGGGACAATCAGAGCGCACATACAAAAACTGGAAAGAAAATGTGAGTTATATACAAGTTGTGCAAAGAAAGGTAAACGTTTCACACTTGGCGTATTTAAGAATAGATGCTAATACCTTTATCACAAAATGAGAGATAAAGAGTTTTGTTGTCAGCTTGCAAAAATCGTCCCTCTATGGATTTTCCGCTTTGCACTAATGTAAATGGCTGCATCGCATCTTTCACTTCTTCTCTGTTGATATCGGCAGAAAGTAAAAGCATCCTAAAGCTTTGGCTGTTGAATATGTGCTGAAATAATGAAAATGATTTTTTGTCATTTTGGAGTTCACGTTAACTTACGTTTCTCAAATCTTTGATTTCATTTATAGTGATATCTTCGAGCCCAACGATTACATAAGGGATATGTTTGAAGTCAGTTACACGGGCACGAAGTGTAGCATCCGTATGAATATATTTCAATCCAGACCATTGAGGAAGAAACACAATGTCTTGCATATCAAAAACTGGCATTAATGTTCCGTATTGAATGAATGTTAAATTTGTCAAAGTTCCTTCTTGGAGCTTTGTCAAAATAGAGAGAAGGAAATCTGGGCTTTCCACATTCAAAAAGACATGTTCCGTATTAAGTTTCGTCTTCATTCCTTGGAGAATCTCTTGAATTCTTCGATAGAAGTATTTCCTTTGATCCTCTGTTGGCCCTTCATTTGACAGGTCGTGTGTTATGTAGACTTTTTTAACTTTCAAATCCGGCTTGTTGATTAAATTCTGAAGAAATTCCACTGCTTCGTTAATTGAAGAATAGATTTGATCTGACTCCAATTTTATTTTTTTCGCTTCAGGGGCTTCTGTTTCACCGTTGGCTCTCGCTTCTTTAGAACATCTCTCAACACCATTGACAGTTAAGTGTAGTCCAATCGTCTCATAAACTATTACGTTTTCATCGAGGAACGGTTGAACCACTTTACATGTGCGACGAAGATGTTTTCTGAAAACTTGAAGTCAGTATTGATTTTAAAACTGTTCACAATTCACTCACTGATCTGTATAACTAATGCCTGATAGAATTTTTTTCATAGGAAGTTCGGGGACGTCAAGAAGAGTCGGATCTTTCTTCGTTTCACTGAAAGATAGAAATTTATACGTCACCGTAATCTTCAGTAAAAAAATGCGGAAGCAGTTTGAAACTGCATAGAAACTTTTTAATAACATACTGTTCCGTAGTGTCGATTCCTGAACCAGTTTCCAACGTCGGTTGTTGTGACGTGTTGTGTGGAAGACTTGAGGCATTCTGCTGTACTCTGAAACGTTTGAACGCTTTCACTCTGGATTTTCTTTGATTCTACAACCAAAAAAGCACCTCAAAAAAAAAGTTCAGATCAAAACTTACAAAGATTGCTGTTCAATCGCAACGAATGCTTGCACCTGTAACAGTGTTACAGTCGGAAACACTGACAATATGATTCTGTGAGCCGATAACAGCGTGTTCTTCTCCAGAAGTATTGCTCGAAGAAGATTGTGCCACAAAGGGGGATTTTCTTCTCCAAGTTCCATTGCAGTAGAGAGTTCTGAAAATAAATGTTTTAGTTTATATTTGAGGGAATAATGAAACAATAAAGCAAGTTTGTAACATCATCTTTTTTCTCACTTAACCATGACACAAATTATTTTTTAATATTATAATTTGCTTTTTTAAATTTAAAAATAGTAAACGAAAGTGTCAAAAACTATGTAGAACATATTTTTAGGATTCTCTACAAATACGAGGTCGCATGTGGAAGGTCTCGAAGCGAACGTATCTAGAGCGCATTTGCATAGCTTTCGTGAAATCAAGAGAACATCTGCGGGCACACGAGTGTAGCAGAACGTTGTCCAGTGGAGCACGATTGCTTGTAACTTTCAAAAACAGAAATGCGGAGTCCAACCAAGAGAATGTAGATAAAATAAAGAATGAGATAGATATGATTATTGTGAATTCGAAGAAAAATCACCAGTTTAAAAACTTGGAGTTATCTAATTGTGTTCATCAAAATCAACTTTTGTCCAACATATACGAAAACAGGATAAATTTTGTATAAATTTTCAGAACTTATGTCATCGAACTAATTTTCTTATAACCAACAAATTCACGCTTATAAAACAATCTTGTAACCATGGAAACAATTGTGGAAAGGGCCAGATACAAGTTTTCGAACAACTCAGAGACAAATGTACACTGATGTTTTTTGTTCGTAATCATAAGTTACGCAAAAACGTTTCAACAAATGCGCCTTTCCTTCACGACCATACACCGTTTCCTCTATTATCATACGTTCTCTTCCGGTTTTTCTGTTAATTCTTACAATAATCCTCCCGTTTAATATGTTTCCTTGCATACTTTAGTTTTTGTCAATCCACCCATTTGTGTTATCACCACTACATTTTTGAATAGCAGAAAATTATTGCATTTTTGGTTTTCTTCCTTCAAACTATGAGTTCATATTTTTCAATTTTCTTTCATGTCCCATTTTTTTTCAATCCACCCATCCGTTTTCATCACCACTGCATTTTTCCGTTTTCTCCATTATTATACGTTCTCTTCCGGTTTTCCTGTCAAATGTTGCCATAATCCTACCAGCTGATTTGTTTGCTTGCATATCGCCAAAGTTTTCTCTCTAGAACACAATAAAAACAAATTGAAAAACTTTTTCATTTCAACATAATCTTAACAATGAAAAGAAGGTCATTTTCCTCAAGTGGCGGTGGCGATGGCGCCAAGTTAACACTTTCATTGTTAGCCTTAGAAGGAAGAAAAATAATACCATCCGTGGCCGTGATGATCGGAATTGACAGTGGGTATGGTAGTGGTGATATTGTTTGTTTATGGGAGCAGTTGATCCATCCTATCTGAAAATTGGATTGTTTCATTCATGGCGCTATTAAGGTCATTCTATTTTTTTTTCAATTCAAATCTAATCTCACGTGTACGAAAAAAATACTGATTACATCAAAATTGGAAACATAATGTTAGCATTTTCTTAAATGATCTAAGAAAATTTCGATAAATGACAAGCTTTCGGACAACTGCTTCATGAATATATGCCATAAGCATCTCTTTCGATGTTGTATATCCTCAAGACTTCGATGCCGATTGGATGTATAGACTCATTTTCAATAGGCTGAAAACAGAATCAATAGCTCAATGTATAAAAGAAAAATAATGGAATCGAAGTCTAAATTAACATAAAATCAGATTGGTAGAACGGCGAGTGTTTGAAAAAGCGGAACTCTCAGAAGAAGATAATTATACTGTTAGTAAGCTCATTAAAAATACAACTTCATGATATGGGAGATTTTCACAGGATGTGGCAAATAGACCTGCTGGAAATGATATTTCTCTTCATCTCCATCTCATTTTTTAGTATGATCATTTCGTTCTGTAAAATTATTCTTGACAATCACCTTTATGCTGAAAAATTTCAAAAAGAGCAAATACTTGACTTGTTTTCAAAGAATGAGATGTATTAGAAAGAATTCATAATCATTTTGAGGGAGAAAGTCGACAGAATATAGTTCAAATAGAAGGAAAATCAGAGAATGCATACAATAGTTGAGAGAAAATGTAAATCATATACAAGTTATGCGAAGAGAGGTAAACATTTCACACTTGATGTATTCAAGGAGATATCATAATGCTATCATTCCATAATGAGAAGTGAAGAGTTTTATTGTCTGCTCGCAAAAATCGTCCCTCTATGTAATCTCCGTTGTGTATCAACGTAAATGGCTGCATCGCGTCTTCCACTTCTTCTTTGTTAAAATCAGCATAAAGTGTAAACCACTCAAAATTTTGATCGTTGAACACGTGCTGGAAAAATAAGAATTGAGGGTTTTTATTCGTTTTTTAAGTTTACGTGAACTCACATTTCTCAGATCTTTGATTTCATCTAAAGTGACAGCTTCAAAACTAGCCTTTACATGAGAGATATGTTTGAAATCAGCTACACGAGCACGAAGTTTAGCATCCGAGTAAAAACGAATCAATTCAGACCATTGAGGTAGAACCACAATGTCTTTCATATCGAATATTGGAATCGACTTTGGGTATTGATTGAATGTTAAATATGTCAAAGTTCCTTCTTGAAGCTTTGTCAGAATAGAGAAGAGAAAATCAGGACTGTCCACATACAGGGTGACACGTTCCGCATTAAGTTTTGTTTTCATCTCTTGGAAAACTTTTTGAATTCTTCGATAAAAGTATTTCCTTTGATCCTCTGTTGGCCCTTCATTTGACATGTCGTGTGTTATGTAGACATTTTTGACTTTTAAATCCGGCTTGTTGATTAAATTCTGAAGAAGTTCTACTGCTTCGTCAATGTATGAGTAGTGTTCTTCTGACTCCAATTTTCTTTTCTTCGCTTCAGAGGTTTCTGTTTCTCCGTTTGCTCTCGCGTTTTTAAAACATCTCTTCACATCATCAACAATTAAGTGTAGTCCAATCGTTTCATAAACTGTTACGTTTTCATCGACGAACGGTTGAACCACTTTACAAGTGCGATGAAGATGTTTTCTGAAAACTTGAAGTCAGTATTGATCTTAAAACTGTTCACAATTCACTCACTGATCTGTATAACTAATGCCTGATAGAATTTGTTTCATAGGTACTTTGGGGACGTTGAGAAGAGTCGAATCTTTCCTTGTTTCCCTAAAAGATATAAATTTATATGTCACCGTAATCTTCAGTAAATAACTGCAGAAGCAGTTTGAAACTGCATAGAAATTGTGGCTTTTTAATAACATACTGTTCCGTAGTGTCGATTCCTGAAGCAGTTTCCAACGTCGGTTGTTTTGACGTGTTGTGTGGAAAATTCGAGACATTTTGCTGTACTCTGAAACGTTTGAACGCTTTTACACTGGATTTTCTTTGATTCTATAACCGAAAGAGCAGAAAAAGCCTAAATGTGATCATTACAAAAAAAAAACTGTTGTTTTTGACTAAGGCAGTTGCTCGCAATTCTGACCGTTTACGCCTTCAGTCACGAGATTGACGATTCACTTTTTTTGAGTTTAACGTCAACTTCATTTTCTGAGTTTTTCCTATTTTCAGAGTTTCATTTTTCAATTTCTCTGTGTAACTGCTCTCAAAAAAAGAAAAAAAGTTCAGATCAAAACTTACATAGATTCATGTTCAATATCATGGAATGCTTGCACTTCTTCCAGTGTTACAGTCGGAAACACTGACAATATAATTCTGTGAGCCGATGAAAGCGTGTACTTTTCCAAAAATATTGCTCGAAGAAGATTTTGCCAAGAAGGGGGATTATCTTGTCCAAGTTCCATTGCAGTAGAGAGTTCTGAAAACAAAAGTTTCTTTCAGTTGACATATGAGGGAATAATGAGAAAATAAAGCAAGTCTGTGACATTATTAATTTTCACACTTAACCATGAAACAAATTATTTTTTAGTAATCTGTCTTTTTAAGTTTTAATATAATAAACAAAAGCGACAAAAACGATGTATAAAATATTTTTAGGATTCTCTACGATTACGTGGTCGCATGTGGAAGGTCTCGAAGCGAACATCTAGAGCGCATTTGCATAGCTTTCATGAAGACAAGAAAACATTTGCGGGCACACGAGTATAGCAGAACGTTGTCCAGTGGAGCACGATTGCTTGTAACTTTCAAAAACAGAAATGCGGAGTCCAACCAAGAGAATGTAAATAAAATAAAGAATGAGATAGATAAGATCATTGTGAATTCGAAAAAAATCATGCAGTTTGAAAACTTGGAGTTATCCAATTGTGTTCATCAAAATCAACTTTTGCCCAACATATACGAAAACTGGATAAATTTTCTATAAATTTTCAGAAACTTAGTTCATCGAACTAATTTTCTTATAAGTAACTAATTCATGCTTATAAAACAACTTTGAAACCATGAAAAAAACTGTGGAAAGTGTCAGAGACATGTTTTCGAACAACTCAGAGACATTCGTACCTTGGATCAAATGTGTGAAACAAATGTAGCATAGCTTTCATAAGGACAAAAAACATCTACGGGTACATGAGTGTAGCATGAACGGAATAAATATGATTTTTGTGAGTTTGAAAAAAAATCATGAAGTTTAAAAATTTGGAGTTATCCATTCGTGTCATCAAAATTTATTTTTGTCCAACGTGTACGAAAACAAAATATATTTTCTATAAATTTTCCGAACTTGATTGTGATAAATGTCAGAGATAAGTTTTCGAACAACCCAGAGAAATTTGCACCTAGGATCAAATGTGTGAAGCAAATGTGGCAATGTCATCAATGAAGAAAGTTCAGTCTACCAAATGGGTAAAGGAAACCTTGCCGCTGTCAGAGATCTCACTTGAACATTTTAAATCAAAGTTTGAAAATTATGTTGGTTTAAAGGGAACAGAACCTGCACGAAAGTGATTGTCAAAAGATGCAGATGAATAATTTTTCACAGTAACTATTTTCAGTAACATAGGTTTCTCGCTCTGGAAATTTTTTCTCACCTTCTTGAATTATGCACATAGCTTTCACAACTCTAGGCATCGGTACTTGAATTACAAATCCAAATATCTGGTAAAACATGTAAAGTTGAACCTGTACTTGTTCTCGACCAACATATTAATGAAACATTCATCTGTTAGAGCTCCTTCTCGTAGTGAAGAACGAATATTTTCTCTTCAAAATCTTTGTTTGAAAGAAAATCCAAGTACAATGAGAACTGTACGTGTCGTTTTCGGCTACTTCAACATCTAACAAAAACACTGAAGAAACTTTTTATCGAATGATCATTCGAAATATTTTTAAGGCATATTTAATCACTTTTCAGAAGTTTACATGTTTTAATTTGTATATCCCAGATCCGTGAATACACCCTCAGTTTTATCACCACTGTATTCTCCCGTTTTTTTTTCATTATCATACTTTTCACCTGGTTTTACTGTCAAATGTTTTGAGGTTTCAAGCACCAGACTGATCTTCAACATATGTTTAAAAAACCGTCGTACAGATTTCTGTCTACAATGCGTTCATATACTTGGAATTTCAATTTTCCAAAATGAAAACTTGTCAATTTGCATTTGACGATAGTTTGATTGGTAAAAGCTTCATTCTGTGAAAACTTCACCAGCGGAATGTGTTTATCACAGATTTCATCTCAAAACCTGCATTTCGGGTATCTCGACTGAGAAACGAGACAATGAGAGAAATGAATGTCGCGTTTCTCTAATCTCTCTCTGTCTTGCATGTCCCTGTCCAATTGCCGTGGTCACTACACATGCATGCTTCGGGTGGAATTTTGTCTCTGCGCACTCTGCGTTAAGAACAATTGGTCAATCCTCCAAATTACTCTCCTCTCCCAAACCTCCCGCTCTCTCCTCGCATCTCCTATTAATCTGCCAAATACGGCAATAGGGCAGGGCAGACTGGCGACTAATATTTAGCCAGACGTTGTTCGTTTAACTTCGGGACATGTTATTCAAAAAACTGCAAATAATTAGTCGAAGCTCCCAGACAAGACGGTTTCACAAATGTGCAGTAATAGAATAAATAAAATTCGTAGTTTAGAAATGTAGCCTAACTTTTTTGATGTTATTTTCAGAAAAAAATTTCATAGAATTCAGAATGAAAAAATTGTATGCAGAACCCAAAAATTTGCTTGAAACGTTGAAAAATGTTGAATATCGGCAAGATCAAAAAAGGTATAAATTTTAACAGAGGTAGTCAGATATTTTGCTGAGGTGAAATCCGAGAATCAGTTGCAAAAGCTATCGAATATTCATGGAACTGGGACCAGCGCTCAGTTTCAATATCCTGGATTGCGTTGATAAAATTTTTTTTTGAAAATGGTTTTTGGCATTTCGAAGATAAAATATTAGGTTGAAAAGAAAGTTTTTGAACATAACTCAAGTTATTGCCTCTCAGACAAAAAACAAGCCCGATAGTATACATACGTATTGACTATCTTGATACACAACAGTCTGCTGTTTACTGGGTACGTTCCCAATACCCTCCTGCAAAAACTCGGGTTGTTTCAAGCCAAAATAAGCGTTTACCCTTTTCTTGGCTTGTCTTCAAGTTTCTAAGTCCTGTTCAGCGGTAGCACGCTGAATTACTTCGAATATATGATAATTCTTTAGAGGAAGGTTACAGCTGTAATTTGTGAGTACAAAACTATTTTGAAAAATTGGGTGAGAATATACGTCGTTGGTTATGCAACATGCGGATGAACAACACCATGGAGGTGGTGGACTTTTTGATCGCGTGGAGCTGAGGATTCACGTTTAGCTTTCATTTTTTGCATAGTGAAAGAGCACTAATTTGAAGTTACCGTAAAACTGTATTTGAGGTGCCCCTCTAATAGAGTTGCCCTCCAGCGATTCACACTTTTCTCTCATATCATAATTAACTGTCTGCAAACTTTTATCTCACATTATAATTTCAGTTTTTGTTGTTAAAAACGTAGTTTGCTTCAAAAGTTGAACACTTTCTTGGTTTTCCTTGTATAAGTATAATGAATTCGGCATAAAAAAATCTATTTGAATTGTCCCTATAATAGAGTTGCACTCCGACGGACCTTTTGAACAATAGAGTTGCATGCACCTCAAATACAGTACGGTACGTTTTGACTTCCATACAGCATCGATCTCGTTTGACGTTGTCTGCTGGCATTGGTGTAACGCCAAGTCATTAAACTTTCTGTCGTGGTTACTGAACATAATCAACTTTCCTTTAAAAATTAACAAAACGGTTACGCCAACAAAAATTTCAGGAAAAAAGAGAGATTGAAGCCGCAGGACTACAGTTCTCAGTTGAACTGGACAACAAGATGGGGAACTCATGTCCCAATTTTCTTTTTTGCCAGCACGTTTCTAGAATTTTCCAGTTGTAGATTAGGTAATGGATTATCATTGATAATTAACAAAATGACTGGAATGAATAGCTTTACTCTATAACTCACAACATGTTCAAATCCTGCAATGCGTTTCAACAACACTGTATAATACGTGACCTGTAACTTTTGCTGCTATGTATTACTCTATGTATTCTGAATGTGCCCTTAACTTGACACGTAGAACTTTACAATAAATGTTTGTTACACAAGCTGATCTTATAAAATTTTCAGGATTTGTCGTCTCTCAATCACGGCTGAGTCTCTGGATTTGATTATTAGTTGATGAAGCAGCTTTGAATTACGGATTCAGGCGGTCTTCTTGTGAATGGAACGACCATGACGGCATATTGACAAGCAACGGAGATGGGTAAGAGTTTCTACTACTGTTGCTAATAGACCTCTCAAAAACACATGTTTAAAAAGTGTGTTGTTGCTCAAGTACTTGTTACTGCTTCAAAGTTGCATTTCTATTTCTTTTTTTCCGCCGTGAATGCCGCTCTGCTTTGCCCTGATCTAGTTTCATTTTTAAAACATTGTTTGGTTTTCTTTTTTTTGGGTCTAGAAATGATACTCTAAAGAAAAATCTAGTTGTATGTCAAAACGAGTCCCGTAGTTCCAACGCACATACAATTACATCAAAATGATTCAACCCAGCAACTATGATCTGACTGGAAAAATCAATCTCTTCCGGCAGTCAGAGCTCAATTTGAAGTTTTCACAAGAAACAGTTGTGAGAAAGAGATTGGTATCAAGACATAACACGCTCCATGGACTTATATTTGTTCTAGATACTTTTTCACTCTATAAACGGACGGCCGGGTTATGTAGTTAGTAGTAACAAGTAATGTATTGATTACTATAACCATGTAAAGAAATTACAAAGAGTGGACAAAGCGATCTAATGTTTGAAGTAGTTTTTTTTTAATCAGAGACTCAGTACACCAGATAGAGTGGTTGAGACTCCTGGTCGAAGGAAGGTAGGGAAATAACAGTTGATGTTTACGTTTCTTATGTTTATAAATTTGAAGATCTCTGACTCCAAAACAATGAGATATAGCAAACCGACGTTTTCAGTATCAAAAATTTTTCACGTGTTGCAAAAGTTGGTCACACCAAACTGTTGCCATTTGGTTGGATACCTATATTTTATTCAGTGTGCTTATCTAACCTCTCCGAATACTGATATATCTCTTCGAATACTGACTTTTTGCTCTATTCTGACGTCATTTGAAAAAAAAATTATTGAAACGCGGATATCAAAAAGTAATTAATTTTATTTTCAAAAAATCTCAAATTCCTGCTGTACGCGCATCGATAAGCTATCAAAATTGTTTTATAAGATCATTAATGCTGATAAACAATAATCTGAATTGTAGAAAATTGGAAAATTCACTGTGTATTTGCAAAATTCGAATCAAAATTCTATTTTATAAACTGCAGCAACTAGTGAACCAATCTTATTTCATTTTTTCAAATAATTGAAATGGTTATCCTACAAGTACTGGATAAGAGACTGATCTTCAGTGCCACAATGTACTATATTTGAAAAAAACCTTGTATTTTGTTTCAATTGAAACTGATAACATTTTTCATGCCAGAAGTCATTTTGACACTGTAAATACTCTTATTCAATTTTCTTAAGGCGGTTGATCCCAAGTTCAGTAATTTCTAGCCCACCAAAATGCCCAAACTCACTCTCGATCGCTCTAAGCGGGTTTCAAACAAAATTAAAAAAAACATTTTCGGTATGAGTAATGAACTCAATACACATACATCATCCTTTGAAAAAATCAGAATTGACCTAAGTCCATCATATGTATCTTAAAGAATTCGTCTCTTTTGGAAAATTCTAACTGTCTGTAAGGTTTTTTGTCTATTCTTCCAAAAAAGTCATTAGCTTGATTGCAGTGTGTCGTTTATCATATACACGATTACTCCGTTTTTTGCATGTGAGGAAAAAGTCAATTATAAAAAAAAACTTCTTCATTTTGACAAGAAACGGATGGAAATTATTCAATATCAAGAAGAATTAGGGACCTACATTGCAAACTACTGTTGTTTAATGGAAAACCACGCTGCAACATAGTTAACAAATGAAAGTTAAGTTCAGAGGGAATAATACAGAACGGAAAATTAATAGTTTTGATACCAAACTCAAATAAAATAGAAAACAGGACAGGAGAGAAGCATGGGGATATTGTGATTCAAAATAACTCGGGATCTTTAAAAAAACACTCAGGTAGTTGAGAGTAGCCGGGTCAAAAAAGTTGGTGATTGAGAAAATGAAGAGTGAACGAGGTAGACGAGGAAAAGGAAGAGGTGTGGTGTTGTATATTAAAAAAGAGAGGAAAATAAAAAAAACAGTTACATAGGGCTACAGTCAGTTAACTACCATAGCTGTACAGAACCAGTGCAGTGTTGAAAAGAAAGAGTGTGAAGAAAAGATGGTGCGGGGTGGGCAAAAAGATAGAAATCGAACAAATTGTACTTTAAAAAGACAGATAGAGGGATGATTAGATTCTCAATCACAAAATCACAATAAGATAGTGACACATCACAATAGAAACTTAAGTTATTAAGCAAGAATTGACCTTTTTGAAAACTTTTGGGCGCGAGCAGGAATCGGTAAACTACAGACCACAAAAACGAAAGAAATCTGAAAAAAAATGCCGGCTGTGAAGGAAAAACTTTGAGAAGGTGAGGAGAGGGAAACAAGGGGGAAAACGGATAGGGCGACAACTAGGAACGGGAATAAGATGAGCGATCTACATGAAGATTCAACAGTACCAGACCAGTTCTTCAATGAGATAGTTAGATAAGAAAATTAGAGGTAGGGGTACGGTTGTATGACTAAAATAATACAATTAACGGCAATAAACGGGGATGTAAAAACTACTGGGCTGAATTGAAGAGATTAGCAAGAGGAAAACGACCGGATGTTGGATAGAAAAAGGTTTCTAGTCAGAAGTAGAACATGAAAACCGGAGACCGAACATCAACTCGCAAAAGAAAATAATAACCGTATTGCCAGGAAATTTTGTTGGAGAAGAAGAATTTTAAGGTTTTAGAATTTTTGTTTTGTTTTTTGTTGTGCTATTCATCCCTTCTTCTCCAACAAAATTGTTCGGTGCTGGTTCCAAAAAAAATGAATGAACAAAAAGAATAAGAGACGAAAAAAGATATAAGCAATGATATGATAGTGACTAGTTCCTATTTAAGAAAATAGGAGAGGTATAGGAAAAGTCAGAAGGGGGTGCAAAGGGGGAAGTTTCGAGGTAAGGGGTGGGAAAGGTGGCTAGAATTTTAATGGTGGAGGCAACGTTGATTGTGAGGTATAGTGATAGGGCATGGCATCAGTTGACGAGGTTTGAAGTGGTACTAGTAAGTCTACTTGATTTTGAAAAATTCTCCTGGAAGCTCCTCTGCTTCTCCAGAACGGACGGTTCCCATGAACAACATTCCGGCGTTACGAGCAATGTCCTAAAAATAAATAATTTTAATGAGTTTCGAAATTGTTGGTTAACTTACATTGAGCATTCCCAAAGCCTTTGGAAGACGTTCGAAAATACGGCGAGCTTGCTCTCCGTACAACGATTCCAAATATCTGGAACAAAAATTTGAGTTTTTGAACCTCCCTTGTGAGTCATACCTGTTGAGAAGACTCATGAAATGATTGTGTTGGTCGGTAACAATTCGAACATCATTCTCATTCATTGGTGGGTCGACACGGACTGAGAAGAGAACAGCCAACATGACTAGATAAACGGCAAGTTCATTCTTCTTGATTTCCTCATCGAAGAAACCAAAGAACCTGAAACCATGTCTTCCATCTCTATGATTCAAATTCTTTCAACTCACTCTAAACATTTAGCCTTTTGCGCCTGCGCATTAGCATTCAGTTTTGCAAACATATCGTCCACATTGACGGAAACGTTCTGTCCCTTGATGGTTGGGGTTTTGAAAGAGTTAGTTGATGGATCGTAACGAGTAACTCCACGAACAGTGAGCATTTCAATCATTCCTCCTTTGAGAAGTGAGAACTTTCCTTCTTGGGAAACTTCACGGAAGGCTGGGACTCCCTTGGCAACTTTGACAAAACGTCTCATTGTCACATCCATAATGTTCATGATGTCAGCTGGAGACTTGTTAGTCTGAAAGTATGATTAGGTGAGTTTTAGTTGGTCAGGTCGTCTATATACCTTGAGGAATGATTGCAATTGACGTCCTTGTTCCATAGGATCATCCATTCCGAAGAAAGCCTCACGAACAGCATCCAAAGCCTTGAGCTCAGCAGCATTCAATTGGTAGTTGATGTTACGATCTACCGGTTGTGGTGCTACGTGGTATGGATCAGCTTGATATTGTTGGAAGTTGTTGTGATTTTGAGTCATCTAAAAAAAAGAGACAGTTGCGAAGGTAGAAGAACGACGACCGAACAGGACGACGGAATGAGAGAATGGAAGGTTTCTCATATGATTCTCTTCGACGCGACTGAAGAGAATACCCGGCCACAGTCTGGCACTGCCTTAAAGTGCAACACCGCGTTGGTCTAGTTTTTTCTTCTTTTTTGCGCCGACACCATCTTCGAAAGGCCGATAAGACAATGGACAATGAAAAAAAAGTCACTCACGTAGTCTGGCTTGTTCTCAATAGCCTTCGGTTCTTGATTTTCCGGGCTGTCCAGAGCCGATTGAATGCAATGTTCGTAGAAAGTGTTCATCTTGCGATACATCTCCTCCGCTGCATCTCCACCTCCGGTAGCGGTGACGATTCCCATTCCAAACGAAGCGATATCAAAGTGCGACTGTGTTGGCACACTGCTGCCTGGAATCTCACACATGTTCGACTGAGTTCCGTTCATGTGAGTCAGAGGTTGCATACCCGATGAGGTGGAATTGTTACGAGACAAGCTCATATCGCTCATCGGAGCGCTGTATGGTGGAGTAGTATCAGCCGGCATTGGATGTCCATTGCAGTTATAGGCGGCACTAAAAATTAAAAGGGTTTAGGAGTCTTTTTTATTTCCGATATACCGCTTGTTGATTGGCTCCTCTTCATTCATGAGTCCTGGGACTTGAGCTCCTGGAATACGGGCAAGAAGTTGTTTGTACTCTTTGGTTGAAAGTACGACCTGAAAATTATGTATTGAGATCTGTGAACGCCAAACAAGTATTGGCCAAATTGCATAACGCGATTCTTAGTTTTATGAAGAAAATAAGTATGTTAAAGTGCATTGAGTGGTGTAAAGAAGAAAGAAGTAAGTTGCATTTGTCTTATGTTAAAAAGTAAGGAAAGAAGATGCGTAGAAGAGAGATGTATTACCTGTCCGTTGTCCATCTTTGGTCTCGGGTTGAGAGATGTTTGCGAGATTCGGTGAGCCATCATGTTTGGATCGTACTAAAATGATAGTTGATAATGTGATCATCTTTTCTATTGACTTCTAATGAAAGCTCTGTGAAACATAGAGTGTGCATTTGGAACAGGCATAATCTAACCTATTTCTACATGGAAGATCACATTACAGAATAGTTGTTTTCTACGAGTGCATCTAAGATAGTCCCTTTTCCTGATCATTGTTTTATTAGAAAGAACGTGTCCTTTACATAAATTGCCTTTATCAATTCGCACGCGTTTTGGTGGCCAAGGCCTCCGAACAATGTTTCATGTTTCTTATCATCCTTTTTTTCCATCGGTTGCTGTCGCCCTTATACGGTTTCAACGACATTTCAATTCATCACTCAAAAATTGTGATAAAGCAGTGGTCGATCTATCTCCCACCCGTCACACTCAAACAGTCAACCTGCCCGTCTTTTTCTCGCCCTCGTCGACCCGTCACTTACGCCGTCTGGACTTTTATCGCCGTTGTGCATCATGGTCAAACTTCTGTTTGGTGGAGAATCGGAAGCACTGGATCCAACTGGAGAAGTCAATGGGTACTGAAAATGAATACATGTGAAAAGAAGAAAAGAAATATATCCAATGGTGGTTTGTTGTTGTGTAGAGAGCAAAGCAAATACGAGACAGCTAAAAGGCGCCTGATTCACATTACTAGTTGCAATTAAGTAACATCATCTAGCTGGCTGGAATCCAATTGTTTGCTGCTCATCTAATGGATTTTTTCAAAATCAACACATGACTTCTTTGCATTTTCAGATTTTTTAAACTTATGTTTTCTATTCTAGTTAGGTGTTTTCAATATAAAGTTAATTCAGGGATATCTAGAACTTTGCAAAATAACTAAGCAAATCTAAAATCCCTTGTTTGATATTTCGTCATTGACACTTCATAATCCGACATATCAGACGGGAAAACGTTCGAAAAAACAACCTTCTGGACTTTGTCGATACTGACCAACCGGTTTGGATCAGATTTCGCGCATAATTTTTTTTTGGTACAAAACTGATGTTTTAGGGCGAATGTGCGTGATAACACAAGATTTGTCCTTCTGGCGGAAAAGTGGCATGAATCGGGAAAAGAGAAAGTACTTGTTCACACACATATATTAAGATCTATCACAAATTTCATCGCAAAACTACTTGCTGCTATACCCTTTCTCTTCAGAAAATGAAAATAATACTGACTGGTTGAGCTCCTGGTGGACTGATGAGCTGTGGCATCATGTTCGGTCGGTTTTGCATATGGTGCATCATCTGAAATCATATAAATAACTCTGATGTTCATTAATTCTCTTCATTACTGACCTGATTGTCCATGGGGTTAATAGTAAGCGGACGTTGCGGTTGTTGCTAGAAGCACAATTAATAGGACACATGTTCAACTCAACTTAAGAGACAGGACTACTTACATAAACGGCGACTCCTGGATGTGGTACTGGTGATTGATGTGGCTGTTGGTTTTGTTGTGGTGACAGTTGGTGACCTGGCTGAGCTCTTTTGTTTGAGGTGCTGTTGTTATTCAAACGCGAGTTTTTTCTCCGCCGAAGTTGCTCTTCATTTAAAATCCATTCCTTTTTCATGCCAACTGTAAAACATTTCCGCAGCCGGCATTTTTGGCAAAACCGCCGACTGACAGAATTTATTTCACAATCTTCTGAATAGGGACATTTGAACTCCTGAAACTATATAAACATGATTGAGAACCGGAAATCGTTTGAGTACCTTAGGACGTAACGCATTTCTTCTGAAAAATGCTTTACAAGATTCACAAGTTATAACATTAAAATTGTAGCCCGTCGCATGATCTCCACATACTCGACAGGTTTTTTGACGACGGCGGCTCTCCTGAAACAAATGTTTTATTTCACTGAAATTCCTAGTTTCTGAAAATGCATACTTCACTAGAATCCATGTTTCCATCATCCGGCGAGCCACAAGCACCAGTCCCGTCTTCGAGTTTTACTCCGGATCCATGATATCCTGAAATCGAATGTTTTATCTTCAGAGTTTCGAAACCATCAACAGTTGTCTTTTCATCTTCCAATCCTAACACATTTATCGCCAAACGCTTGCGGCCTCATGAGAATGCTGTTTAGTGGGCGAGGTTCACTTTCAAAAAGTACATCCACCGCTGCTCACTACTCTGTTTTTCTCAAAATCAGAGAAAATGTTGTGAAAAGTGTAAAGCGCGTTTTCGCCGGTTGTTCGTGTTCCTCATATCACCTATCCATCGGCTTTGAAGAAGTGATACGCAAAGTGCTTGTCATGTCGCCGATGGCAGAATCATAGATCCTGGACAAGGTGCAATATTACAATAAAGTTCACTTTCGTTTTTTGCCGTATAGTAAAATAATCGTATCATGGAATTTGAAAAACCTTTAGTTCACTGATAAGCTGTGGTATACTACTATTTTTCATTAAGATAATGCGTTTCATGCTTCTAAACAATCACATGATGAGTATTCCTAGAATGGCACAAAAAATGACTTCTTTTGTTGCACAAATGATAATACAATAAAGAATAGAAACATGACGTTTTCACATTTTCATTTTTATAAAGATTTTTTTCAACAAGACAAAAAATACGTACCGTTCATACCAGGAGCTGCTCCAATTGACGGTGGACTGTGAATGACGGGATCATCAGGTGTGCTCATCTGAGGCTAAAAAAGTTCATATTCATATACAAACACATCACATAGTGCTTCTCAATCACGTTTACAACTACAACTACCACGGAAACCATGCGCATCTCAGATTTTGAGTTTTTTTCAGAAGTGGTAACTACTCACTCGACTTCTACATTTCCGACTCCTCCGTTTCTCATCAGGATCTTCAAATATTACACCAGGACTCGTAAAGGATTTGAATAATGGATACTTTTCGATAGCGATTGAGGGCCAGTCATACTTTTGTCTATTGAATGAGACTAGTAGGTGATACATGAATAAATTATTTAGGTCGATAGGAGGTTGCTGGAACATCTTCTCGTTCTAACAGCACTTATCACTTCTCAACAAAACTAAAGGGCACTGAACGGGAGAATGGAAGAGCGGGAGGCCGGGAAACTTTTCATGCAGGAGGGCACGGCGAGCGAAAAGTGGGTGGCGTCACAAAGCGCCGTGTCTGTTCTTTTTTTAAAGTATTTCTCGATCGGGAATGTATTGATAACTATTGATATAATTTTCTTCTGTTCTATCAGATTTATGATCACCGTATAGTTTGGTCTTCAAGTTTAACACAAACTTTGTTTGGGAAATTGTAAGTTTTTGTACTTTAGCGTTACCTTCAATTAGAAATGCGAGATGGAAACTAGGGATGCTAAGATGTGCGGTTTGATTCACTACAATATTTTCAGGGATACACTCTCTAAATGAATATATTTACTTTTGAAATTTACCTTGCCATAAAACTTATTCAGCATTGTCCAGTTAATATAGTTTTGAGAAGAAAGTAAATTGTCCGCCATTGCAAATGGGGAGGAGTAAGAGATGAATCAAAAGTTAGAGGTAGATTGGTTTTTCGGTTTGGTATGACTTGATTCGATTTCAATTTCAATTTCAGGAATGTACAATTATAGACAAAGTATTGAGGTTTGGTTTTGAGTAGATCCGTTCTTGTTCTTGATTGATTTGTTGATAGATAAATGAGGTAAGTTACAAAAAATGAGGTAGTTTTGAGGTAGGAAGAAGATGATTTAGACACCAGAGGGTACAACGGTTCACATTCAACTGCTTGAAGACAATCAGTTCATCGAGGAAACCTGGGCTCCCTGAAGGTTATTGTATGTAAGTATAATGAAAGGAAGAAAAAAATAGGAAGCGAAGAATAAGACTGGAGAACGCGTGTGAAAAACAAGAAAAGCGTGGGCTGAAAAAACGAACGCAGAAAAATGAACCGAGAGCAAAATTATTCAAAGACAGGAAAGAGAAGAAGTAACAAGAGAGAAGGAGGCTTACACTTGTTTTGACTGAAAATGACTGACTCTGGCAGGAAGGATGTGATTAATACTGAGAATACAGAGCACGAGTTTTTCTGTCTAAGAGTTTCCCAAAAGTACATGTTTGTGTAGTTCTACGGTATCGGTAACAATATGGAAAGAGTTGTTGAAGAATTACACTCAACTGATTTTGCATAACAGTTTCAGGTAAAACAAATTCAAACGAATGAATATCCAAGTGCATGTAACCTGAATAATCAAATCTAACACTATTATAAATGTAATTTCAAAATTCCAAAATCTTGAAAGACACTGTTCAGAAACAGAATTCAAGTTTTGGTCATGTTGTATTGTACTTTTAGTACAAAGTTGAAATAAGCAATTAGTAGAAACCGGAACTAGCTATGTCTTTATGAACGGAGATGAAAAATTTCGCAACAAAATGTGTTCTCCTTTAAAAAAAACTCTCAAAAATACGAGGATCCAAGATTCAGAATGACGATATCAGAAATCCAAGTTAGCTCACATCCGCATATTTGTCAGTTCTCCCTTGAGCTTCATGATAGAAAAACTGTTTACGTTCGAGTGAAGTTCTTGAGAATGCACTTTACCAGGACGTCTAACGAGTATTGGAACCATGTATTCAGAGAAAGAAAAACAAAAAACGAATTGCGTGGGGAACACGTATACACTAACAAAGTACGTCAGTGTACTTTGACAGTGAACTTCTAAAATTCGAACACTTAGGTATATAGTAGTAGTGGGGGCTAGTCGTCATTCGCACCTATTGAAAAGTATACTTTAACTGAGTTTGTTCTTCAAGAAATTATTATTGGTTCCTGCTTCTTCTTCTCTTTTTTTTCATTTAGAAAACGAAGCAGCAAGGCAGATGGAGAAACAGAAAAATAGCAGAAAAAGAAGAAGAAGACGAAACGAACGTCGTCAGTAACATTCTCAATCGACGTGCTCGCCGTCGTCGTTGTCGTTCGCTCGTGCTCAAAACAAGTTTTGTTTTTCTCATATCTTCAGGCGCGACGCCGAGCACACGCACACGCTTACATTCAAGATCCATATAGAGTGCTGAACAACCATTCCAAAGAACGGCACACATGAACAACAAGGTGGTATATTGAGAAAAATATATAGTATAACAAAAAATGTAATATTTCTGTACGTTATTGTTTCAAGTTATCTCAAGCTTCAACAAAATTGACCAAAAGCACTTTAAGAGAGTTCATTAGTGGCGAACTGTCAAATTGAAGAAAAGGAAACAACTGAATTTTGACTTATCAGAAAGTGGTCTGTAAGGACATTCAAAACGGTCAGAGAAATCTGATAGTGTGTATCGACCGCCAATCAACCTCGTAATTCAAAACGTTTTTGACAAGAAAAGGTCGAGTTCTAGCGCTCTCATTTTAAGAGTTTATTCAATGTCACATCACACACTGTTTACTTTTCAATTCAGAACAGAGTCAAAATATTTATTCAGTGCCTCATGGAACTCTAAATTCTCACTGGTTATAAAGATCACAAGGAAGTGTAAGTACTTAGAAAAGCGATGTTCAGTTGATGTTGTTTAGAACTAACTGAAAACTACGTATTCTCAAAAAGTTCAGAAACATGTTGGTCCAAATACTTGAATTTCATTAAATACGTTTTCTTAAATTGCTTAACAAAGTTTTATAAAATTAATATTTCTATTGTATTGGCACCACTATGGCTGAACTCAAATCTCTACCACTTTTTCACAAATGTCCGATTTTCAGAACGGCCAAGAGGTCAGGACTTCAATTACCGACTGATAATGAAAAGTACGCAAACGGTAAGTAGAAGTTTAAAAAGTGTAATGCTGAATCTGTGGAATCTAAATTCAAAAAGGAAACAAAAATTGAAGAAAGCAACATGTATTCATGAGATAAGAGTTCAATCGATCGAGACAGTGATGTTTTGAAATTTCGATCAGCGGAGTGTGCGTAACAACGATTAATGAGGTGAGGAGTCTTAAAGTTGAAACTTGGTTGGTCACGAGTTCTTTTTTGGCCGACGTTTATTTTTTCTTTCTCTCTTTTTTTCTGACGAAAGAACGATGTATGCGATGGTGTCTCTGTCTATACGTTCCATAGTTATTTTTTCGGTGCTGTGTCTATTGCCCTGTTTTTCAGCCTCGACGGGGGTCCCGGGGCTATAATCGCCCCAATGGTGGGGGGTGCTGGAAATTCGTACTCTCCTCAGTCCACGTTCACTTTTTTCTAACCAACCCGTATGTTTTTCTCGGTGGCTAACCCTCCTAGAATCTTTAACGTGAAAAAGAATGGAAGAGAACGAGAGACTCGCACTCCGATTGGCCGGTGTCAGCTCTGGACTGCAGGCAAAAGTACCGCCCCATTTTGCGGCATCGTCTCTACTGCCAAGACTACTATTTCGTAGTTACTCTCTCTTTCTAATCTTGTTCAATTCACTTTGCGGGCAGCAAAAACAAAGTATACGGTAAAAAGTGATCGTGTTTTACACTAGAAGAGAACAACTTCCTTTTTCAGTTTCTGGATGGAAGAAGATAAAATTTCAAAAGTCAGGTTATGTTGTCTCACACAACAATTTATGGATGATTGTTTTGATGTTGAATCCAATTCAAGTGATAATAAGGAACGTGCACTTTTGTAGAACTTCAAAAAATAACTTGTAAAACTAGAGGAATTGGAAATTTCAGAGGTTCAAAATACATATTTGGATCAGGAAGTAGACAGAAACGGACACTACCAAAACAGTGTCGCTGTCAGACACTAAAAACAGATCAACGTATAAAAAATAAAACCGGAGCTTCAGAAAAAAGATCATGAAAAAATATACGAAATAATATGAAGGGTCTTCATTCCGAACGCGACTAACAATCTTTATCTACGGATATAGCATCAACTACGACTACTCGTTCGAAAGGAAAAACAAATAATATTCGGTTTCAGCACAAAAAATAGTCGTGTTCTTTTTAAGATCAAGAAAGGAACACCTCGAACTTGTCGGACTAAAAAAGTGAATATCCGACTGGAAACGAGAGGCGTGTCCTGTTTTTCAGCTTTCCCTTCCGAAGCCAAAAGCCGCCAGCAAAGAAAGCTCTCCTGTGACGAAGGAAGTATAGCGGTACCGAAGTCGAATAAGAGGGGAAGTGAATATATTTTTTATATTTTTTGGCGTTCGCCACAAAAAATTAATCTCCCGGATGCATATTGACATAAATAAAAAAGAAAGATCAGCATGCAGACAAATTATGATTCAGAAGTTAAGATCATCTGTTTTCATTCTGTGTTTCTTTTTTTCAAAAATTTTTCAAATAATGTCGATATTTTCAGAATATGAGAAAGATGGCATCAAAAAGACCCGCGATGTCTTAATTAAAATATTTTGATACTGTGTTAGTCTGAGCACGATGGACGGATGAAGAACACTAGTAAAAAATAAAGTAGAAGAAGAGACAAAGATGGGCAAAAAGAAAGGACAGAAAAAATGAAGACGTCGTAAAAAACAGAGACTAGCAATAATACAGAGTACATGAAGACTGTAGGTGGCGAAATTTTTTGTGGAGAACAACGGTAAACAATCGTCCTGTTAAAGTACTACTGTAGGTGCTCCCCTCATGAGAGAGAATGAGAACAAAAAACTAGACAGCTTTCACTCGGCACACTGAGCCATAGACAAAAAAGAAAAAGAAAAACAAGGTGCGTGGAAATTGAGTGATATATTTTTCATTTTTCAGTCAGTTTCTACAGGTGTAGGTTGGAATAGGATCAGAAAGGTAAAAAGAAAACAGTGGTGAAGGTGGTTTTTGCTCTGTTTTCTAGACTTTCAGACCAAAACTTTTCAGAATCGCAATTAGCCACTGCACAGAAAATTTTGTTTTGGAACTTCCACCCAAAAACCATTGTGGTATATTTTCACCTTTCT
This sequence comes from Caenorhabditis latens, assembly GCA_002259235.3. Classification (NCBI taxonomy): domain Eukaryota; kingdom Metazoa; phylum Nematoda; class Chromadorea; order Rhabditida; family Rhabditidae; genus Caenorhabditis; species Caenorhabditis latens. The sequence continues at coordinate 10,768,916 of CM056097.1, read as the reverse complement.
AAAATATTAGCTAATTAGGAATCGAAAGTTTTCAATTGTAGGCGTAAAAGCGAGAAATTGTGATATCCGATTAGATCAGTATAGTTATTTTCATGTATCATTCCAGACTTGCACTTTTTGATAGCTTGAGTCTATTTCGTGCTACAGGATATGTTTCATCAAATTCATCTCATTCTCCGTTTCAAAATGACCCCCATTTCAGTTACTCTCCATAGTCGGACACTGGGTCACTAGATCGTGTGAACTTCGAGGTCGACAAAGCAGTCACATACAAAAAGTAAAAAAAGACTGGGCGGTAGTAGCACATAACCATGAGGGAGGAAGCTCGGAAGGGGCGAGTGCCATGAACGAAAAACATCAACAACGACGGACGGCAGTGCACACGGCAAAAACAGTCGAATAGACTACATGGATCGGGGAGAACGCAGTCATACTATTGGATGGTGCTTTGGCGAAAAATACTCGTTGCCTATGTCTCCATGCGTTCAGTTTTTTCCAGCCCTATCAAATATATGTTCGCAACTTGGTAAACCGAGAACATCACATGTGGGAGAGCTGGAACCGGTTGGACTAGCGGAAATCTATTTTTGTTGGAGTACTATAGGGAGTCAATGGTGGCAGAATTTCAGATATGCACTTTTAAAAGTAAGACTAGACGAGGTGTAATTAACAGAACTACCTATTTCAGACTGAATGAGTACAGCAGCTAAGAAATTGAAAAGTGGAGATTGAGATGGAATAAGATGAAGAAAAACTTGGAAAATGATACTAATGGTTTAAGAGAGGATGGGATAAAAAGTGAGGCTCCCGAAAGTCTGGAGGTCTGTTCTCAGGTCAACTGACGTCTGCTGGTGCTGCTGTTGTGTGACAAAGAAGTCTGAGGAACAAGAAGAAGGGTCCCTCTCCACTTGTGTATGTGGTTGCGAGCTGAACCAGCGGACTATTTTGCGAAGTTGTTTTCGTTTTCAGCCCCGTCCTCTTTTCCCCCATCGTCTTTGTCGTTCGTTCGTCGTCGTTCGTCTCGAGGAGAGCTGTGCTCGGCATGAGCTTTTGTCAGTGCTCTTTCAGAAGAAAAGGGGGTTTCTTTTGATTGGCACTCGGGGCCGAACGAGAACAACAACAGAAAGAAACGTCTTCTTCTTTTTTTCGAGTAGTTTTTCCAGACTATAGAAGCTGTTCTAGTCGGCTCAGTGTTCTCAGAATACGTTATTAGGGGAATGCCTATGACTCAGTCTAGAACTCTAGGTGGAACATCGTCAAGTCATCTCTGAATAAAAACAGATGACGTTATTCTTCCTCTACTCATTTAATTTGTTTTTTTGTTAACATCATATTTGAGAACAGTTCCGGTATGTCCATCTAGCTAAGTACATTTTCGAAACATTTCAGAACTTCCGGTTTTGTCCTTTTACTCATACAGTATCTTAATTCTAAAACATTGTGAACAAGCTATAGTCTGCTCAAAACACAATTTCCTGGTATTTATATTCCATGAATTTCGAATGATTGAACGACGATATAACATAAGAATTAAGGCAAGGAATACGAATGTGCACGGCGAAAACATGTATTTTGCCCAGAATTGACACTTGTTGCTAAGTCAGTAAGCAGTTCACGATAAGAATTGAGAATTAGTCTGTTCCAGAAGGAATGTTACTCTTTTCGACATAATTTCAGCATAACAGAAAAGTATTGGTGGTGACGATGAAAAACAAAACAAATAGTGCTGATAAGATTGTATTCCATGTTTGAAAGAGAACACGATTAATCAGTAGAACTTTGTAGAATCATCAGAAAGTTGCATTGTTGTAAAAATTTCGAAATTGTGAAGACGTGTTCTCGAATAGGGAACCTGTGGAATCTTGATAAGGCAGTGTAAATGTACTATCTGCGATTGAAATCTTACATGAACAATTACCAAAAAGATTAAACGACACCCACACCGTGATGGACAGAAGATTGAAAATCAAGTTGAAAGGGAAAGTTTGTTACGGCTGAGTGGTAGTAAAAAGGAAGATTTAGTTTGGAACGATGTCAAAATGTGAGCAGAGCCTCAATGATGCTTTTTAGAAAATGGAATTGGGAAGACTCATTTTCGAGAGTACTGTTGTTCATTTTTCGGAGTGCGGACACTAAACAAATTTCCAGAGATTTTGAAAGACAGAGTAAAAATAAAGCACAGCATCTTTCAGGATAGAAAATAAATAAGGTACTAGACATCATTGTTCCATCTTTCAATTTTTCAAAGTTGGAAAATGTGACACTCGATGTGAATCGGCAGTGCAAATTAAATCGGAAAGAGGAACAAAAAACCAGGTGTGTCAAATTGAGATAAAAACAAAACAAAACACGAACACACGCATTTTTCAGTCTAAGTCTGCAGACACATGAGGGTAGAGAAAAAATGCTTCTTACAAAAACCGAACTATGTGTATAAATAGTGTATATATATAGAGACGACAATAAAAAATTGTGTCGTCCGACGTCGTCGTCATCAAAATATGTGTGATGCTACGCTGGTGGTAAGAGGTAATGAACGACCGAAAAGTAGAACGACGTTCGATTCAATTCAATCGCTGCAGTAGATCTCCTTTTTTCGTTTCCTCTAAGGTGAGTGTATCGGGATTTAGTTCTCGAAGTTGGATAAGAAGGCGCGGCGCCGGATGCGGCGGTCTTAAGAACAATAGGATAAGAACGGTCGGTGTGGCCATAGTTGAACATACTGGTAAGTGTTAGAAGAAAGTTTTATCATTTGTTCCCCGAAGATAACCTTGGTACCAGAGAATTAATGGGTAGGCATTTGCAATCAAAGTGTGAAATTTTTTTCGATTTGATTTGTAACATAAAATGGAAAATCTTGAATTGAGAGTTGAGAAATGATTAGGGAACAGTTGAAACTGGAAATAATACTTGCTGAGATAATCAGTAGGCCATATTTAGGTTCAGTTTGGTGACCAAATTGAAACTTCCCCAAATCACAGACACGTTTTTGATCAATTCAGATGTATTGTAATGGACAAAACATAAAACAGACAAATTGAAGAGGTCATCTCATGATTTTTGGTTTTCCCTACTGTGTTCGTTGTTTTTTCTTCCTGCCCTACCCTGGCCCTGTTTTTCACTCCTGTTCTAGTGCTTCTATTGAATTATTCAATGTCTGTGGAGTAACTTCCAACCACCCTCTTTCCCTTTTTCAGCGACTTTCACACAAACCAAACACAACAAAATGAACTTACAAACTGGTAGGAGCTCTGGTTCTGAAACTGGTCATAGCCGTCCCATGAATATGTAGAAGGGGCAGGTGCATTGTGATAGTTATTGTAGCAGTCGGTGGCGGGCTGGTTAGTATGGGTAGGTGGGAGTGGGGAGTGCATTGTAGGTGTGAACATTCCATTACCAGGTCTTGGTGTTTCATAGTTGAAAGGAGGTTTTTCTGGTATAGGATCCAGGGTTCTAGGAGGATTGTCAGTTGGTTCCCATGGAGTATTCTCCAAATTTGACTCAGGTGAGCAAATCTCAGATCTTGAAATTGTAGACTGCGTTGATGATTCGATTGATTTTGATGATGATTTTTCTGCATATTCGATGATTTTCAAGAACTCATCGTCAGACATGGGCGTAGGTTCACGAATGATCGTTGGTGACGCAGGTCTACTCCTCTCTGGAGACTTTGACATTACTCTTCGGTTAGAAGGTTGTGTGCCATAAAGCGTCCGCAAGTTCTCGTAAATTTCTTCTCTTTCCTCCTCATCACTTGAGTACCCATGTTGGAACACCCGGAAAATTTTATCAGGCTCCTCATCTGGACGGTAGAATCCGTCCATATAATCACCATTGAAAGACGATGATCCACATTGAGGCGAGTACATTATTGCAAACTACTCGTACTTGTTTGAATTGCTGAAGGAACACAAAATAAGAGATGAAGGATACGAGGAACAAGTTTAAACATTGGACATTGGAGGAGAAAGAGAGCATCGGAACGGAAAATAAATTATTACATTCGTGATAAGCCGAACTCGTTCAAGTAGAACATATTCCTTTTGGTTTTTTCTCAAGATGTGATGTTTTTCATTTTGTTTGGAAAAAATGGCAAAAGAACTACGGTAGCTTCAATCTCTTAGTTTCTATGCAGCTACATTTTTTCGTCTTCAAAACATCGGTGAATACGACGCACGAGTGTTTCATTATCTTTAAAAAAGGAACCTAGAATTAATTGCAATTCTAAGTGTAAACTTTTATCCTAACTACTAGTTGCTAAAAAATATTGGCTGGTTTAACTAATAGGACTTCTAAAAATAACCAATTAAAACTCATACATCAGATCAACTGAAGCATTTGAGCTGCATGTGGTTTGATGAGTGATTACCGGTTGAGCACATCACTTTGGATAACATCACGATTGTCTATCTACGTACGTGAGCAAACTTTAATAGCAGACTCTAGATTGCAATGTCTAGGAAATTTCTTAGAACGCGTAGTGGTTGATCAGTCGTCGGCTAGACAAAAGAAAATGCAACGAAAAAGATTCGCAGAGCTTGAACTTCTAAACTGACATTCTCATACATTGATATATGTTGCCATCCAATGGATACGCCTACTAAATTTATTGCTGCTTATTAGTCGATGGACAGACGAATTGTAATAACCGTCAAAAAAGATGAGAATGGACAAAAACTGTCTATAAGTTGCAATTTTTCAATTCTTTCCAAACAACAATTTTTTCGTAACGAAGATGATTTTTTAGGCGCGAACATCAAAGAAAAAAATGAAGATGCCCTTCCATCGAGATGACAACTAATTATTCTTCAAAACGATAACCAATTTTGGGCGTCGGGTTTGCGATCGCAACATTTTTTTAGTTACTTGTATAGACTTTGTTCAGAGAAAAATCTTTTTGGAATCAATAGAGAATTGATGAAATAAACAGAGAAATGAATTGAGAAACAGCACCAGATATGTTTTTGATGATTTTCATCATCTTCTTTTTCTCTTCTTCCAATGCTCCATTTCTCAATGTTCTGTTTGTCAAGCGGAAACAAATAACGGTTGAATTCCAGAAATATGACAGAAATGCCTTCCATAACGAAAGATGATTGACGAGGAAGTTGCAGGTGTTACTAACATCTCAGTCTTCTAGATCGAGAAGTAGAGGGCTAGTGTAACAAAAATCAGAACACTTTCAGTTTTTATTATGTCTAGACTTTTTCAATAGGGACACTCATTCCCTTTGAATTTTTTATTTTTGAAAAAAACATGGGAACCAACCACGTGATATCTCGTTAGAGGTCATTTGAAGCTTCGAAACATTGCATGTCATCAGAAATATAGGCTTTATTTTGGTTCCGGATACAAAAATTGAAAGAAGAACAGCCTACAAGCGTATGCTGTTTGAGAGTGAAAGAGACACAAAATGGCATGTTCCTTCAAGAAAAATACTGTTTTCGCCAAGATTTCGAAAATGCGTCGGTGCGAAAACAAGTCTGTTTTTACCCGGAACAGTCAAAGTGGTAGACTCATCGAGCCGGCAGCACAGTGAGTTTTCAACGCCTCTTCATGAGACACTGTCTCTCTGATTGTTTTTAATGTCTACAGTGAATAATAGGATATGGTAATGGAACAGACAAAAGAAATAACAAATATTAAAAGATCCCTTGAGAAAGAGCCAGACAATCGCTGCTCGCTTGTTATAGAAAATCAAAATATAGAATGTCAAGAGGTTGAGATATTTCATGTTTCTCACGCAAAAAAGTTGTCTGATTTGATTAGAGGAGGGAAAGAGAACATGTCCTGAAGAGTTTCCCGAGAGTTCCCAGAAGAATCAATCAGAAACGGCTCTGATGACGTTATGTAGGAAATTTAGGAATTGAAAAAAATTATATTTATTACTATATTTATTACCATATAGTAACGTACATAACTCAAAAAGTAAGTCAAACTGTCAGCGATTTCTAAAAAGTTCTACTTTTCAGAAGCAGCTAAAAAACAAATGACGTTGAGACTCTTGTTGTCAGAGAATTGATAAAGAAAGGTGTGAAGTTTTCAATTTCAAAACCGTCAGACTGGAAAGGGAACGAAATAGAAAAAAAGAAAAATTGGCGTTTTTTGTGACACTCCAGCTAGTTTTATAGATTCTCCTTCAAAGGGATTTCTGATAATTTCGCTCTTCAGGCTACGGTCTTCTCAAATGTCTTATCTCATCTCCTCCCAGCCCAGTCTTTTTTTGTCGTCGTGGGTGGTCGATTTCAGGTGCGCCAATTTCGATTTTCGAATATTCAGTTTTTTTCCGAAATTGAATCAGTTCTTCGATTTCTTCAAAAACGCATTAGTAAAAGTGTTCTGTTGACTGAAGTAATTATATATAGATACTGCATCAGTCAAGCTTCTACATTATTCTCCAAAGAGTTCAATCCTATTTTTTGTCATCTATCACTTGTGACAACTCTTCTTGTGCATTTTCCTTTTTTCGTTTTAGTCCGTGTTAGAGAATGTTGCAATTTCCGACACGATACCGTTCCGTGTTACCAAAGATCATCAATTTTGAAATTGAAGCAAAAGAACGATACACTTCCTTTACGAGGTTTCAAGATTGTCTCGAAAGATGAAGGGCGCGGCGGACCTAGAGGTGATGGAACTGCGGTCACCGTCGCCGATCTTTTCTCTTTTTCTTCTTTTTTCTCCTTTATTTTCGTTCTGAAGTACCTTCCGTGGGTCGTCTTCGACGGTGGTTTGTCGTCACGTTCGCATTAAGAACGCATAGTATCTCTCTTCGCATTCTATCGTTCTGGCGGCCACCCCCAGCGCCGATTTGGTACAGATTGCGCGACGGCGACGGCGCCGACGACGACAGGCAGAGCGTTGAAGAGAAGGAAAAAACAAGGTCGATCGCAACATTTCGGAATAGAGTTCCTGTCTCTCAATTTCTGTTCGATGTTCCGAAAACTGGAAAAGGCCTAGCGCGCTACTTACAATAACCTATATGTAGGTCGAGGCAAACATCGTTCGAATCTCATCTCCCTACTTGTCGAAATTATCCAACGTCAATCCTACAGTACCATGCAGTACAAGGAATGAGAGATGTGGACTTAAAGTAGTAAATGAACCATGGAAAGTTAGATCGAGTTAAAAATACATCTCAGCTGACTGAAAATTGCATAGTTAGTCGAAGATAACAATCTAATCAAAAGGAGCCTATATCATGTGAAACAGAAAACCAATATATGTTATTAGTGAGGTGATAATTTCAATTTTTGAGAATTGCAAACTTCTCATATGACATATAAGACGAACAACCAGACAAAACTCCTGAGAGTTTGAGATGTAACGGAACATTTGAACTTTTACCACTGATACGAATATTAGTCAAAGCATAGTATAAAAGTTTTTTTTCATATAATAAAAATCATTTTGAACACTACACAATTGAATTTTCTACTTGATGTTCTTGAATATTCACTTACCCGTAATGCCGCAAGCATCTTGTCAAACGTCATAAATTTTGAGAGTGCGGCCACATTTGCTTCCAGAGCCATCGTATCCATTTGGTACCGTATTAACAAATTGAGTAAGATAGTATCATTAGCAGTCAAAGCACTTCATTGTTGTTTTCCGAATAATTGTGAACGAAGTGGGAGGCGTTGTCCCTAGTGTCCGTAGTTTTTGCGGTAATATGGAACACACACTTAAAAAATCGGGGCCGAACAACAACGCAACAGTAGGAAAACACTTTCGTCTCTATCTATGCAGTTGTGCGTGATGACCGTTTGACCTTGGAACGGCCAAAAAAGGAAACGAATTTGATAGTTCCTAAGGGTGAGCACTTATGTGTGTCTTCCGATTGAAAACCGCAACAAATTACCGTAACCCGCCGTTCTGAACTGGTTTGATAACGATTAAATCGCGATCGCCAAGGTTGATGGTGATGATGATTGACGATGGGTCTGATTTTGCAAATCGGGCCGAGTTGGACTTTCCAGATAAACTGAAATCGACCACACTGACCTTGTGACGTATGGGTTTGGGAATGCGTTTTGAGAATTGTTTGTTCCTTATTAGATACACCGAATGCCACCCATCGTTAGTTTCGAACTATTCTTCTGAATGACCTTTCAGCACTTTCACTTCTTCTGCTTCGAGTCGATTAGAACCTTCCTTCGCAACTTTTGCAAACCAAAAATAATGAGATGACCCTTTCAAATGTCGCACTACTGGACCTATAAATACTCTTAAAGGGAATGTGAGATGACCTTAGCTAATTTCAGAGACACTATGTGTTTGTAGACTGGAAAGAAAATTTGAAAGAGGACTGTGAATGAGAAGCATCAACATTTTCCATGCTTTATGATAATTAAATATCAACAAAACAATCATTCATTGCTCTATTCAATATGGGAAATGAATCTCTTGATTAGAAAATGAATTATGATTTCCTAACAAAGTACTTGATGAGAGCACAAACATAATTCCCTTCAATACATTCCAGCCTATGCATCATAGTTCAACTCGATGTCCTCAATTTATCAATCTCCACTAGTAAAAACCTTCGTGTGAAACTCAATGCCACCTTGAATCTACAGTATCCCCATTTCACCCCAAGTCTCAATCTTCTTTTTATTTTTGATGAAAAACATTTTCGCGACCCCACACGCTTCACTTTGCCCGTTGCAGTTTAAAACGTTAAAAGCGCATCACACTCCAGAACATCAGTTCTTCTTTTTTCTTCTATCTTCACTTCTAAACAACTTGCGGGCGGTGGAGAAGAAATGGCGTGAGTTTATCGTTGCACAAAACATACGCAGGGATCTTCGTCAAGAAATGTGGAACAAATGAAGAGAAATAGATCAAGAGTCTCGAAGAGTCCAGATATTGAAGTCGAGAGATTGTTGGGTTAGAATCAATCAATTTGTGCACCACAATCACAAATCACAATGAGAGTTACAGTATGATCACTAGAACAATATCAAAGTATATCTACGAGATGGGTGAATAAATCTCGAAAATCAGATGTGCAATGGTTGTGAAGTTATAATTATCTAACCTGATTGAGAAAAAATAATAACAAACTAACGTCGTCATCGCTGTTCGGAGGTGTCAGGCAGTTATTTTTGCTGTGTATCCTTCTGTGTCGCTGAAAAAAACATAATTAGTGGTTTGAATATAACTAAATAGAAATCAAAATCCTACTTTCTTTTTGTTCTCAGTTTCGTCAGTTTTTACGACGTCAATGAGACTGATCGGGGAATCCGGTGTACTAGGAGTTGGAACTGGTGTTTCAAACGGAATAGCAGGAAAGTAGGGTGGAATGGGGTAGGGATAAGTTTGGAATGTCTTGAACAGCTCGGCAGGCCACGTAGAGCCAGAAGAAGCCAGTATGTTAGCAATTGCTTTGCAATGATCTAGACCGTCTTGGTTATTCATGGCGATAGCCGATGATGATGTTTCACCCTGCGCGGAGGCAGGGTTAAAACAGTTTTTAACTCCCCCTAGATGCACTTTTAACGAGGGAAAAATGAATAGGGAGAAAGAACTGTGGGTGGCTGATAATTGACGGTGGGGAGGTACGGGTTACACAAAAGATAGAAAACGCACGAATCGCGATGATAAGAATATGACTGATTCTCCCTTTTTGTTCTCAGAAAGTCACTGCCGAATTCAACGCTTATCGCAACAAATCGAACATTTTTGGACACGGTATCGTAGTATTCGTTTCGTCGCCAAAGTTCCCGAAAGTCAAAGTTCGCAACACACAAGTAATTTCTCGAAAACAAGTGACAAATCGGAAGACGTCTATTGGGTACAGGAGTACGGTTACTAGTAATGGGCTGAGTTAAACCAGTTACTTTTAATGAAACTTGAATATGACCCGGAAGTGCTATCTGTGTTTGAAAATTTCTAATTATTGCGATTATACATTCACATAATTGGTTTAAAACCCATTCCATTTGAAATTTTATGAGTACTGTACCTTGGAACTGATAACATCACGGAGAGAACTATTACTCATTCCCATTTTCTACAAGTGTTCAAATTCAACTATCTACTTTTCAAACGATATAATTGGAAATCAAAAACTGAACTTACTCTGCGAGTCACTCGTTTTCGCCTAACGACGGGCTCTGCCACCTTCTCTGGATTTTCATTAGTTTCAATTTCCATTGACCCTGCCGCAGTAACTCCTCCATTTGTGCCCATTTAATTGGCGCCAATCGCGCCGGAGTGTGCGCTGAAAATGAAACTATTTAGTAAAAAAGAAAAACACAAAAAGAAAATATAAACAAAAGTAGGGATGTGTGGAAAGCAAGTGAAAGAATTTGTTGGCGAGAAGCAGTTTAAAAAAGATAATGATATTGAATGAGAAAATAACAGCATATAACCTCCAGAGCTCTAGCTCCCATCTCTCTCGATCGGAGCAACATGAGCTGGCGGCAGATGAGTTCGAAATCATTGCAAAGTACACGATTGAGGAAACCGATCGGGAGAGACTGAGAGATAGTGAGTGGAAGAGGAGTAAGAACGGAGTATCGTTATCAATGAAGACGCCCCAGTTCCCTCCGATAATGCACAAGTTTTCCATTTCCGAGAATTTCGAAAAAAAAGTACACTTACCCACAGAAAAGTATTGTTTCTGGCTAGCTACGAGGTCAGTTTTTGTTCGTATTGTGAGAAACAAAAATATCGAAAAATTGGGAAGAGAGAAAATAGGGAAAGATGAAAAGAGATAGGAAAAAGTGATTGGAGCATCCAGAAGAGAAGGAAGAGAAGATAGGAACGGAGAGAGAAATAAACATTTTTGTAATGTTAATTTTTGTCGGGAGTCAATGTTTTCAAGTACTTAGACCAGAAATAGCTGATTTGTGTTAATGCTGTAACCTTGACCTAATGGACTGAAACTAGGTAAAAAAACAAAGAGTTGTATCTATCTGTTTTCTTCCGCCACACACGTGCACTTCGTAAAGTGCTAAAAAATCATTGGATGAGAAAAAAGAAGAAAGGCGGCAGTAAGAAGAAGAAGAAGCATTTGCCGCTTCACGAAGTAGATGGATCCAACAAAAATCCTGAAGTACACATTATGAGTTGACGTTTCTTGTTTTATGGAATCCTCCAGAAAAACCGCCAAAGTTCACAGAAATCAGTTTCAAATAACAAAAAGCATTTTAAAAAAGAAACGGAAGTTCGGAATAACAAGATAGTGTTCATCGATGCAAAAAAGAGATTAGACATGAAAAAAGATATGTCTGGAGAATGTTATAAAAGTACACATTTGTTATCATGTTTATTATCCGCTTAGATGATGACCAAATATGGGACGGAGGTATCAGTGGACACCGGCTTACTATTATGTCTCGGAAGAACGCTGATGAATTTGCCACTCGAAATAGAGGATTAGAAGCTGTCTCTTCTGATTTTGAAGTGTTCGCATAATCACGTTGGTGTTTGACACCGACAGGCTTCCGAGCCCAACCCGTTCGTGACAAAACCAAGTAAGATTTTGAAATAATGTTGGAGGAAAATAAAAGAAAAAGTTGAGTTCCGGTTAAAGGATGGCTTCCAGATGTATAAGAGAGCAGAGAGCATATGAATAATTGTGAAAAGGTCCATATCTATCCAATCCACATTCTATACATGGAAATGGTGAAAAATATGAGAAAATAGGAGGAAGAGATGGGGAAGAAACACATACCTATTGAAAAGAAATAGAGTAAGTAGTAGAATTAAAGATGAGATATGAAGAAATAACACTGAATAAATAAAAGTGTAGTTTATGAAGAAGAATAAGAATAAAAAAGTTATGTTGTACTCGAGTAAGACGGAAAAGTCAATGTTATGAATGCAACAAACTTTGATTAAGTTAGTTTTCAAGTAGAAAATTGAGATTTGATAAGTGCTGAAACTGCTGTTAATCGGAAAAGGAAATCACTTTGAATCACGGAGAAATATAACATGAATCAAAAATCTAACAGTGTGATCCAGTTAAAGAAGTTATATTGAAAAGTAAGTTGCTAGAAAAAGTTGATCCGGAGATTGAAGAATCAGACATCAATAATAATTAGCAAAAAATCAAATGAAAAACAGAGGAAAAATGCAAAAATTTTTGATTGAGAATCACGTTATTCTAAAAAAATGATTTAATTAAGAGATATCAACATTCATACTTTGATCCTAAAGCTTGAACTAAACAAAAAAACAACAGCACACAACAGATGGACGCTGTCTTAAAGGTCACAGAAAATAAAAACGGATGCAACATCCAGAAAAAAAGCAAAATCCTTGATGCTCCCGGACAAAAAGGGACCCTCGACGCAGACGTAAGAAAATGAGACGCAGAAAATTGTGGAAAAAATGTGGGGAGAAGAAACGGCATTATGGGGGGTATGTTGCAAGAGCAAAAAAGAGTCAAAAACGCAACATATTTGGACTGGTACACACGCACTATGGAACAATAGAAGAAAAATGGGATGAAAAAATGAAGTTGAGAGAATCTGTGGCTCTTTTGGTAAAATAGTTAGGTGAGAAGTTGAGAGACTGAAAGATCGGAACAGAAATTGGGTAGCGGATCGGAGCCAAAAAAAACTTTTAGAAAGATAGGAGAAGCGAGGAGAAACGAAACGAAAAATGAGAACCTTGTGCACTGCGAACATTTATTGAGCACTGAATAAACAGTGCAGTGTTCGGTTCTCCGATTGTGACTTGGCTTTCACGGGCGTTTCGTTTACGTCGTTTCAAAATTGAATTCAAGTTGGGTGGTGTTGACCTTTGAATAGGTATTCAGTTAAAAAAACATTTTGTTGTTTCGAATTAACCGAAAATCCAAATAGTGGGAGTTAGTAAACCAAACAATTGTCCCATGGGATTTAAAATGGACACTGGACGAAAAAGTGTTTTGAAGGGCAGTCACGAGAAATGAAGCTCTGAAGCTTCTCTCCGGAATAGGAAAGACGGAGTATCAGAAAAAACCGAATGTGCAAAAAACGTGCACTTATAGCAGTGGAGGTTAGGGGTGAAAAGTGAAAAGACAACAAGGAACTAGTAGACGAAAAGAGCACATACTAGAAACGTGGATTGAAATAAGTGCACACGCATGGAAAATGAGTAAATGCAAATACAAACAGAATGGGAGGGAGAAAAACGAGAGAATGAAGACAGTTTGCACTATGTTGAAGTCGAAATTTATTGATAACTCTTAAAATGGCGTTTTTTAAACATGCAACTTTTGTCCTTTCGTTTTTTTTCGTTTCTACTTCTTTTTTTCAGTTCTAAACTCGTTTGAAATGCCAAAAGTTTGTTTCAATTTTGTCTCTTCCTGCCATTTTGTATTGGCTGCCTCTTTCATTTCTTGAATAATAACCTATGAATGAGAAGGAACCAGTAATTGTGTCCCCCAATGAATGCATGACCCTTTTTGTTTTATTCTCCTCTTAACTGGGTTGCGCCATCACATTTAGTTGCTCTTTTTCTACTATTCTAGAGTTTATAGACTAGAAATATTTATCACCATGTTTCTTGATCCTTCATTATTTTATTCAGGAGAAAAAAGAAAAAAAACTTTAATCTTTCGCAATAAATTATAAATTATGCGCGCATCACTAAAAACCAAGAATATATAAATTTACGCATGTTCTAAATATGTTCAAACATTCAATAGATGGCGCATCAGTTTGCAGTACCATACTGGAAAATAGGCATAGCGAGAACTACAAAACGTGAAATAGGCAAACAAAAATGAGTAATAGTTCTCCTTAGTTCGATTCAACTTTCCAACCGCAGTTGGTGTTTTCATTCAAAAATTTCGGAAATGGTCAAATTTCGAAAAGTTCAGATGGTAATGTGATTCTTTGTTCGGTCAATACTTGTTTTCTAGCAATATGTTCACGATTAAATGGTTAAACTGTGTTTAGATTCAAACAGTTCGCCTGTATATTACCATACCCCAATAAAACCTTGACTCTCAGTTACAAAGATCAATTTCAAGTTTTGCAAAAGTGCCCTTATAACATTCTACTCATCTCTCTCTCTCTCTCTCTCAGTTTTCATTTTTCTCTTAATTACCATTTTACTGCAACCGCCATCTCACGCGGCGGTTCGTGAGTTTCAGTTACTATTTACAAACATTTTGTCGTTTTCTTTATGCCACTTGACAAGGCCATTGCGAAAAACGACCCATTGAAAGCATAGTTAGTGACATTCAGAAAGGGAGTGGGGGTCAATGTCAAAGTTTGAAATTACACATCCAATGATGATGTTTATCTTTGTGTGTGTGTTTTTCAAAAAGTTCAGTTTAGAGTGAATTTGGTTCTCTTTTTTTCTGCATGCGTGCATTCCTTCTATCCTTCTTCCATTTTTGACTTCGCAACATTTTCACCCACAACAAAAAGGGAATGTTTCATGACCTTCTTTTAAACATTTTTTCTATCTTCATTCCCTTTTTGGGAGTACTCTCTCTAGAAAACACGAGGAGGGTGATGAATCAGAACGGTTGACAAAATAAAAGGGGGTATAACAAAAATCTAAGTGACGATAATGATAAGAGATATGATAAGTCTCAATGAAAAAATCAGGGAGAAAAAGAGAAGGGGATGCGTAAAAAAGCATCAGACATCTTCGTGCCGCGGGTAGAAACTGTCTAAACGGTTTATGGATGTGTGAGATGCTGCGGAAGGTAGGAGAGGATATTGCATAGGATGGGGTTTTGGATAAAAACAGCAACATTTTCTATCGCGGAGGTGCGGAACAGACCAGACATGCAGTGTTTCGCCAACAAACAATACCGAAAGGCAAGCGCCTGCTGTAGAGAGTGCGAATCCGTAGGAGGTAAAATGCATTTCATTTTCAAAGAGGATGGAGAAAAAAGGAAGGAAGAAAGGAATAACGAAGCGCAACCAGAAAATGAATTGAAATCGAGTCCCTAGGTTGAGTGGTAGGTTAATACCGGAATAACTACAAGTATATTGACGATTTACGTTCACATAGTGAATGTTCTTCAAAAATGTAATTCTTAGACGAGTTATTAATTTTCACGGTAAAATTAGTACATGTAACAACATTAACTTCTATTAAAGGTCATTAACATTCAAACAAGCTGTCTTGGGGTAAAGTGGCCATGACAGCCGTGTTCGACAGTGTCATTCTGCTTATCACTTGAAAAACTGTACAGAGAATTCTAATCAACTCACACCAAATTCGGAGCACTTTCCGACGCGTTTCGAACTTTACGAACGAAAACGCCGTGGTGATGATAGCGCAAATCGAGAACAAATAGAAATGCTGAATAAGGAAATTGAACATGGTACTGGTGACGTCATCGAATGAAATGATAACATTGAAAACGATTTCAGAACGGTCAGCAGTTTAGACATAGGATAGGAAACAATTTCCTAGAGAATGAAAAGTTTATATTGTTTGTATCAAATTGAAAACATATGAGATGTGAAATAAAAAGGCTAGACAATACAAGTACATATGATTCGGTAGAAAAAAAAGAGAAAAAAAGGAAAAAGAGAAGAGACATGGACTTACAACCTTCATGACCTTTAGATAGAATCGGAAGTTAGCGGAACAACCAAATAATTTTGTTCAGGATCTATTACAAATTTTTTCTACCGGCCATTAAATAAACTTTGGCATTTTTTATAACTATTATAATTTTTCTCTACATTTTTTTCTTACAAGGCCATTTTGGATTGCAAGAGGAGAAGCCGAGGACCACTGGTGTGAAAGCCCTCGAAACACAAGCCTCTCCACTCCCTCCATTCCTTCAATTTGAAATATCACATTTGAGATCGGAAGCCAGCAGGTCAAAATTCTGGTGAAAAATTGAGGTGGTTGGTGTCAAAGAGAACACGACAGTGAATAATGGGATAATGTAACACCCGGAAATGGGTGAAGAGGAGGAATTCTAGTTTGTTCTCAATTTCTTGTAGGCGATGCAACTAAAGTGGTTTTTATTTTTTTAATTTTATTTATGTGAAAAAACCGAACTGCAATCTTATATACCTCTAAATCATCTAAATATTATGAAAACTGGTATTTGCAATATTTGAGAACCATAAAAGCGTTTGAATTATAGAAAAATAAACAAGTGTGGATCCAATTTCAGTTCTCAGAAAAACTTTGTAAGACTGACTCAAATTAGTTTAATAGATTGTACTTCCAACAAAATACGTGTACCATCTAAATTTAGTTACATTACTAACATTAATCAAAAAGTCCTAGGACTCTCTTTTCTAGTGAAGCTCTTACTAGCAGATGAATCAGGAAAAAAAACATGCCCTTTTTTTCTCTCCTGGTCAGCTATGATTTATATATGACTTCGTGCGCCCAGAAAAAAAACCAGGAATGAGATCGGATTTAGGAGGACTAGGCGTGATGCAACATTCACTGGGCGCCGGAGAGCACTTTGGATTGACCACCGGCTAAAAGTTCCTCTTTTTTGGGGGAGGAGAGGGCGCATGCTCCTTTCCCCGAGAAAATGTTGCCGTTTCCGTCATGGGTCCCATTGGAAAAACGAGAGATAAACAAGAGGGTCCAAGGTATCAAGCCGTCCTAGGCAAGCATGCATTTGTCTTCTCTTCGGGAGTGGAACTTTATGATGCTTGAGTGGTCCGTGAGTCCATGACTCTCATTTCTCTGTGTTTCAGTTATCTGTTAGTATGTTTCTGTTGCTTCTCCTGTTTTTCACACTTTGCTCTTTCGGATTCTCATCAAACAATTGCTTCGCGGTCCTCTTTCTCGTATCCATTTACTTTTCTCTTTCCCCCAGTTCTTTCTCTTCTTTCATCTTCATCTTGTCAAACGTGTGTTCCAATTCTTCTCAATTTCATTGACTCCTGGATAGACCTCCAACCATTCGCAACATTCTGCTGCGAATGTGAAAAGTGGGAGGAGATGGCGCGGAGGACAAAGAAAGAGAAGAAAAAAGAAGAGTGCGTGCGATGCCGAGTAATTTGTATCTTCCCTACTCCCTCTTCCACTATTCTCTAGTACTCTTATGCCGACGTGATGTTTCGCCTCCCACCACGCATAAACGTGAAGGTTTTCGCGGCGGACTCCCCGCGCCTCGACCCTCTCGCCTCGCGCCAAACCTCCCATGGTTGGATTGTTTGCTACACCGATCTGCGTCTCTTGTGTCGGCAGTGCCAATGAGCTCCGACTAGTTAAGATTCTCGCCGTGTTGTGTACTATTTCAGTCGGACGCCTCGCTCCCCGCTCTCGCGCCCCGGCCCCCATGCCCAGTATCAGTCCGTGCCGGCCACTCACGCGATGTTCGCCCGTTCTAAAAGTGAGTCGCTGGACGGCAGAGGAAAATGGCGCCGTCATCCGCGTCTTCTGATGCTCCTCCTCTCGAGGCGACCTCTGATCGTGCTTTTCGCAACATACATTGGACGGAGAGAGCCTGCTGATGTTCCCAAAGAGAGGGCGCCGTTCCAGGTCGTGGATAGCACAGAGGCTCATTGAACGGTTGTTGTTTACCTCATGCCAGTGTCGGCAGTCTCTCACTAGTAATGTACGTTCTTATCGAACATGCGTCCTTTCCAGACACACCCCAGCCCTCCCATCCAGTCACAACAAGGACGTCGTCTCCGAGGGCGCCCGTGCCAGTTTCCAGTGGCAAGGACAACAAGTTTAAGGGGTCCGAATAGCAAACAATTCTATAAACAATTCTGAGCTTCATGATAAACAAGGACTTTAGTTCAACCAAAGAACATTGTTCTGAAAAGAATCGAGGGACGGAGAAAGTGAATCAGTATTAGTTATGGTAAGTCTTAATCAACGGGATTCTGAACGATAAAGATGAATCTTACGGTGAGTACTATCACTTAGAAGTACATTTTCCAATATCAAAAATTCTTATCTACAGAACCAGAAGAAATGCATCGAAGATGAAGAATGCTGAATATTTCTCAAGAATACGGTAATCCAAAATCTCACTCCTCACAAAAGGTCATTCGTTTGCAACAGGAAACTGTGAGAACTTTTATGCATGAAATCTGCAGGCGTACTTCAGCTTCGACAGTTATGTCAGTCTTGCGTAATAACTAGCGCAACATTTTGGCCAATTTCGAAATAATATTGGAACTCGAGAATCTGTTCGATGTTATCAGAAAATGCATAAACTGGCTTTTGGGTATTGCGCCTAGTTTGTTTTAGAAAATTTTGTCGTGATGGTTGCATAAAAACAGGGAAAAAAATCAATAAGACAATCCTGAGTGAATTAAAATTGATGAGGCTCATAGTTCAAAGCAAGAGGTAAAAAATGCAGACAGATAGGAAGTGATGCGTAAAACACAGATACAAACAATAATCACTTACCTCGCAGACTTTTCCTCTTTCCTTTTCCAACTTTTTGTATCGGAAGTCGGGATTAAATCTTTGGTGACCTTTTTGTGGCTATGATAGATCTCCGAATGATGAGGTTTTGATTCAAATCCCTCACAGTGAGAGGAATCACAGGATAACTTTCAGCTGAAATACTTATTTTTTGGATGGTCAGTATAAACTTCTTAAGAGATAAGAGAGAAACAAAAAAAACCAAAATAAAAACAACAAGTGCTTAGGAAACAGAGGAAAAGAGTTCGCGTGACGAGTTCAGAAAGACTTGAGAACTGGGCGCAGAAGGATTAAATAGGGTGGAAAACTCTCTGTTCTTATCTTTGACGACCTCCGCGCCATTCTACTTCTGCGTTGGAAAAGTGGTGGAAAAGTCCACCAGTGGATTATTGTTGAGAGCATCCATGAATCAGTGCACACTAGGCAGAGCACAGAGTTAGGGGCGGATAGCACGGATTCTGCCTAGTTGTAGCAAGGGCGGTCAAATTTGGACGGCTGGAACAAGTGTTAGTGGACAAGAGAGGGGTGGGGCGAGATATCAGCTAGAAGAGCATATGAAGAATAAAAGTTCATCACTTTCAAAAGTGACTCTATATAATTATTAGGCGTTCACCCTATAGTTACCAATGTTTGAACGGGAGAAAAAACTTTTTCCTGGCATTTTCTCTATTAGTGCAATTCTTATGAAACAGAAAGAAAACAAGAGAAATATTGGGCACGGAGAAGGTGTATATATGGAGCAAGAAATTGAATATTCTAATCATACGATTCTGGACGCCTAGAGTTCTCAAAGTTTTATGAAACGAGGGCAACAATGGGTTTCGCAGGTGCAAGTGAGCAGCTGAGTCAGATTTTATTTTCTTATAGAAGTTCAAATGAAATATTCGAAGTATATACTAAAAGTGTGTAATGACTTTAAGACAAACATAAGATCTCCGAACATCTGGCAAACATATTGGAAAACGTTATTTCATATGTATGAAATTAAAAGTTCATACCAATTGTTCCGTTTCAAATTTCAGTTCTGATTGCTATATTACACTCTTCAAAAACTGACCGTCTTATCAGTGGGGGACACCTCTCATTAAAATAAAAGCTTACACTAGCAACTTTTCGTGTGTGTGTGTTCTAAGCTACCTATGAAGAGTTCATCGAAGCGTGTTGTAATGGTTTGATGACAACGAAACAGTATTTTTAAAGTTTTAAAACATTTTCAGAATGATATGAGTGAAAGTTTCAAATGTTTATCGCTTAAGCCAACAACTCAAAACAATCCAAAAATCATAGTTTCCTCTGAAAAGTGTAACACTAATGAGACTACTTTATGTTCTCCACCCACTCCATGAAAGACAACTCATATCCTAACAAGCTGAGGTCATTGAAGGTCCTTGAACTAGGAATAGAACATATTCAGTAGTCAGAAACCTATGGAACACCCAGAGCGTTTCTCACCACCATAACATGAATATGTTTGATTCGCTTGGATCAACACAAAAAGAGTTGCAAAAAGCGAAGAGTTCTGTGAGAAAATCTCACCATTTTTGACTCACACTGTTTTTAATGATAGTGTACTCTGTTCATGCACTTTTAAAAAGTATAGAACATCTTCCAATCTGAAAACCAAATGGAAGGTTCGAAGGAAAATAAGAAGGATGTTAAAGGCACAAAGAGCCAAGAAATGATGTATTCAGTTGGCATTTTAATAGGGGGACAAAAATAAGAAATTGACTCCATGTCGTGGAAGTCTAATTTCGAAAAGGACGTTTTTCTGGAGCAAATGCCGAACATCTTACAAAAAGATGAATTTATTTAAAACGTATACACTGTTGGCATTTAATAACAAAGACGGAGCACGCAAAGTGTATTGGAGACACCTTGTTTTATAAGGCTGTCACAGAAAAGCACTGAAGACATTTGAGAACAGACATGAATGAACAGCTGCGTAAGTGCAAGGATGCGCATCAACAAGAACTAAAAAAAAGGTTAAATAAAACAAAACCAATACGCTACCTATAAATGAAATTTTCCAGAATTTCTGAAATTCAGTCAAGTTTCTGAAAAATAAGGAATTATTCCAAGCAACAGTATGATCAAATTTTTCAGGCAGAGAAGCCCCTAATTTTTTAATATTATTTTGTGATTATTGTTTTCAAACGTTTGTCAAAATCGACAAATAGAAACTAATGGCAAAGTTACCATAAGCTCAGTTGTGACACTCTCAACAAAAAATTTCTGAAAGTGAATCATGTTCCAGAGGGCGAAGAAAGAGCGAACGAGCCGCCGCAACTGAAGATACAGAAACAAAACATGTCTCAGAAAGGACACAAACACTCTCGCACTTTTCTTGTTAGGACAAAATCATCAGCAGGTGTGTATGTGTGGGAGGTCTATCGAATGTTGCAAAAGAGATGATGATGGAAATTATCGGAGAAAAGAACCTAATGACAGCGGGTGGTCTCGATCATCATCAAGTTTTCCACAATACGCCCTTTAGAATGATCTTGCTTGTACTTCTCAAAAAAGTACGCTAGACAATGGAACATATCGGATTAGGCTGGTATCAAATTAGTGAGATAGTTTCAGAATGATAAAACAATTCAGTTCTACTAATAGATGATTATGAAAATTATACATAATTGTCTAGATTAGAATGTTCTGTTTCCAGTGTCCTCTGTAATAAAGTTATTGCAAGTATTAACCAAAGTGGTGTACAAAGCTATCCAGAACACGACGTAGAACATTGAAAAACTGCACTCGAAGACTCAAAGCTACTAGAAACGAACAAAAAACCAAGAGTTTGAAAATGTTGCTAGGCGACTTTATGTAGTTCTCCGGACCGAGTCGTTTCCAATTCCTAGATTGGTTTGACAAGTTGACATTTTGTGCTCGTATCATATTTTTTAATCAAAATCAATAAGGTGTTGTTTCTAATGAAATATTCCAATCTGTTATATGCATGTACCCTTAAAAATACATGACTTTGTGTGTGTAATGAAAAAATAGAGAAGGATATAAAAATTCCGATCGTCTCTATTTCTTCTTTTCTCGATTAGTTATTCTTTGCCTATGACCCGACGGACGGAAACAGAAGATTGATTACAGACAACTAAAAGTTGAATTTTGTTCTTTTTTCACCCGTTTCCTACTTTGCGATAAACATTGCAGACTGTCAATCACACCGCACGGTTTGTCTTCACCAGAAGGCTCCACTTTCATCAATATCAAACTTTTTTCGAAAACTAATTATTATTTGATTTCTTTCTATTCATAAATAAACGACTGATAAAAAGTGAGTTGGTTGTTTTTTGTTTGTACTCCAATTTGTTTACAGGGTATGCTGTGTATTTCAGTTCCACCAAATTAGTTCCAATGATTGCCTGAAATTTGTATTGGTGCTACAGTTTTTATTCCGAAAACATAGTTTCTTATACAATATTTTGACTTCAGCTGTATAATTTTATGTACATAGGACATTCAGTTTTCATCCATCTGAGGTCTCTTCTCAGAATGTTGTTCTCTGTATGTTTTTTCTGATTCTGTGTTAGATTGTATTCAAAATATTGCCGCGTTGATTTCACTCAACATATGTTCAAGTTTCATTCCTCAATCACCATCTTATAGAACATTATCTTCCACTAGTTATCTTCGAACGTCATAGTTAAACTAGATTGTTGCCTTTCACGTGCATTCAGAATCATACACTCTGAAAATGAGGCAACTGACAACAGCACTGTTTTTTTGAAAACAGAAAAGAAAACAATCAAGAAAACAAACACTTGAAACACCTGATTCTCATTATAAACTCCGTTTTGTGACTCTTCAAATAATCAATGATCACATTTTCCCTTTGGGAAAACTCAAATTTTGAACTCGTGTTCGTTCTATGTTTGATAACAGTGGTTTTGTAATGACTGAAGTTTGAAAAATTTAGTCTCATTTTGAGATGTTATTTTCTACTTATCCATAGAAAAGCTTTATTTCCTGACCAGAGTGTATTTGTTGTTTTCTAAATGACTCACTGTTTCTGATAACTTGAAGATCAAATGATTGTTTGCCCTTTTCACTCTTCTCAAAACGTTCGGTTATAGGAGGAGATAAAAAACAACTCAAGATCGACTTTTGAATCCTCTAACTATTTCACCCACCTCTACTTATCCAAATTTGTTCTCTAATCAGTATCAGTTGTGCATTGAATTGAGAAACTTAAACCCTTATAAAATTTTGATAGCTTACACTTCGCGCCTCGAGTTTTCTTGGATTGATAACAGTCTGCTATCAAGAAAATACATAACATTTTATGAGCAGTCAACGCGGCTTTTCTTTTAATTCAAAATTTTATATGTACGAAGGTCATGGCCATTTGATTCTTGTCAGTTGTCTTCAAATTCTTTTTTTCAGTCTTGATTAACAATCCCAACATTCAGTTTTCCTAAATTTAATCTATTTTTGTATATAATCTCCAACAAAAACTTCAAAAAAATTCCCATTATTAAAGAATAGTTAACCCTCTTTCAGTAATACACTTTGTACCCTAGCAGAATCAAGAGCAGTAATCACGTGTGTCAAATTGTATTTTGAAATTCTGAAATCAAGTCATTGACATCATTTAAGGTCAATCAAGTGACTCATCTCCGTGGATCTTCTATCTCAGGTCAGATTGTCTACGCAGATAACAAGTATAACCCGCTTTTTGTCCTTCTATGATGTTTGTAAATATCGAATTAGATTTCATTTGATTTGTTTGTATATAAGGCATTATATTTTTGTTCTTTTATTCACACTTGACTTTATTTAGTTTTAACTCTCCAGTCATACACTTCAATTAAAAATGCTATTGTTTTGAATATTTTTACAAGTTAAGGCTGGGAGTTGTATCCCGTTCTCATTTATTCAGAAATACTTAATATTAAACAACATTTTCATAATGAGAAGTGAAAAAATCTTCGTATTTCCGCGTCAAGGATTTTTAGTAGCCTTGAGTCTAGTCACAGCATGCATTTTGTCTCATTTTAGTCATTCTCTGTCGTCCATAATGTTGCCAAATGCAAACTCATGAAACGTTCGTCTTGCTTCCTCCGCCTCTTCTTCTCTCTTTTATTCTTCTTCTTCCATTTGTCTTGGAAAGAGACCAGCACACACTATCGCAGATGACCCTATCTACCTCCACAATTTTGTTTGAGTGTAATGAGCTGCAGGTCAGCCCCTGGTTCAACGGGTGCATGCGGACGGACCAAATCTCCCCCTTTTCTCTTTTTCTCGAAACCTTCCAACAACCGGTCAACCACGTTTTTTATTGCTTTTGTCAAAGACCTTGTACATTCTATCACGCAACTCACGTTGCCTCTCTTTTGGTCATTCTATTGTTTTCATGTTTTAATCTCTCGATTAAAAATAGGTACCCTTAGTTATCAATCATCATTGATAGACTACCTGTCAAGTGATCATTGACATGAGATAAACGTTTGTGTTACTTCTTCATGTTCCGCCTTTTCTCCGAAAAATCTTTGGTCTATCTACTAAATTCTAATAAATTGACTGTCTTTCCCAATACTGAAATTATTCTTCATTTTCTGTACCATTTGAACAACTTGTGGTCTGTGTTAGATTGGGTCAACAGTCCAGTCAGCATTCTCAATTTCCTTTTGACTGTGTGTCTGGTTAAACAAACTTTTTGCCTGATGTGAGCCCTCCTATTCTCCTCTTGACAGACATTTTTCATATTTTCCCTCAATTCTCCATTCTCAATATTTCTTAGAAACCTTCGATTCAATATCGATTCAAACCATACATTTTTATCTAATGGTTTTCATTGCAGAAATGATATCCACAATACTTTATCTATATGGCAGTGTCATAACCATGGCCTACTTTTCAACTGTCTTCTTAATTTTCTTTGGTCTAAGGTTTGTCGTCGACAGTTGTTCTGTCTAATCAAATGTGTTATCAGCTGGGGCGTACTTCCACATTGGTATCTTCACTTGATTTCTCGGATTCAAGAATACTTCCCGGATGAAAGACATAAAAACAAAGAAGTCGATGAAAACAATGATGATCAAGAAGTAAGTGAAGCTAACCTTTTGATGGGTCTAATCAAACCAACTGACGCTTTTCTGTTTCAGAATGAAAAAAGTGCAGATGAAATTGCTGAGGAACAAGTCAAAAGGATAATTGACGTTTGTCTAGGAGGGGATTTCCACTTGTACAACAGTGATTTCAGAATGACTTAGCCCCTTGTTTTGGTACAGCTCCCACAATAAGACCTACTTTATTAGGTCTGATGCCAGAGAAAGATTGGAATGCAACTGAAAAGACAATTTTCTTTGTCGGCTTGTTTTTCAGGTGAGAATTCAATCAAGATGGTTTAGATAACAATTTTAACAAGAAAACATTGTATTGGTTTTTCCAGAGCATTCTTTTTGATGCCCGTGAGAATCGGTCTTCTATTGACGTCATTTGTCTTTGTCGCACTTGCGGGATTACAGACTGCATTCAGAGTGAGAAATTTAATTTTTTAAATACAAAGTTGAAACAACATTCTAGTTGTGTTCCAACAAACAAAAATGAAACGTATCAATTTTCAAATCTTCCAGACACTCTCTGATCATGAGAAAACCTGGGTTGCCATTGTCTATTGCCGACTATTCTGCAGCAGCATGGGACTTGTTGCCAACTACAGAAACCCTCAAAACAGACCGAAGAAACCCGGAGTTGCAGTCTCCAATCATTTAACCCCCAATGACATTCAAATCTTATTCGCTGGAACTCCACACGGAAGCTCTTACGGATATGTGGTTACTGGTCAAAAACACAAAGGAATTATTGGTACCAGATGTGTCAGAGTTTAAACTTCAAACGTTTTGTTTATTCAGGAGTCATCGAACATTTGGTTGAGAAGCTTTGTCCAGCTCTCTGGTTGGAAAGAAAATGCAGCAATGAGAGACAAGGATTCTTGGCTGAAGTTATGAAGATTGCAAGAAGAGAGGGGCCAGTATTGTTGTTCCCAGAAGGATACTGTTCTAATAACAGCAAAGTGTTGCAGTTCAGAAAGGCTATTTTTGAAGAAAATGTTAACATTTATCCAGTAGCAATCAAGTGAGTTCTTACACCAGCCTTCGAGAAAAAAGACGAAATTAGAATAACACAAAGAAAAAACAATTTGTGATAATTGACTCTCAGTAAATCCATCTTCATTTCAGACAAACTCCAGAATACGGTGATGGATTCTGGTATGAAGACGAATTCTTCCAATATTTGGTCAGAACTATGCTCAACTGGGCAGTAGTGTATGACATTCAGTATCTTCGTAAGTCTTTAAATTTTCAAAACCAATTTCTTAAACGTGAATGACTATTTTTCAGCAATGGAAACTCGTAGAGAATCAGAAAACAACACGATGTTTGCTGGAAGAATTCAGCAAATCATCGCACGATCTGCCGGAATCTCACCATGTGACCACGGCGGAAATCTGTGGTATAAGTGAGTGAGACCTTGTTAAAAATAAAGATAAACGGAAGGATATGCCTATTACAGACAGGAAGAGAGAAATAAAATGAAGGAAGCTATCAAGAGTCAAAACGAGACAGCCATGAGGAGAAGCTCCAGCTCTGTTTCTGAGATAAGCAGTAGTAGTTTGAGCGCCGATGACTTCGAGAAGGTGTTGGAATCCCAGTGTCATAAGTACATGAATGGACCTGAAATTGAAAATTTACAATTAATTTTTTGAATTTATTAATTATGAATTGAACATTGAAACGAGTTTATAATATATAAGAATGAAATCTTTTGATAATTCTGATACAATGTTCTATTTTAAATTTTAGATAAGAGACACATAATCAAAACTTATTGAACCGAACGATAAACCCATTAAAGAACGCATCATCCCGACTTGTTGCCCATCTTTTCACTATACATAGCCGCTTCATCTGAGGGCGAAAGAGGGAAAAAGGGAAAATGAACAATTCCCTATTCCACAATCTTGTTGTGTTCTTCCTCTCTTTTTCGTCTTCAATTCTGTTCGTGTGGCCGGGATATTATCCTCTTCAACTACCAACCAACTTTTTTCACTTTGTTCGTTCCATTCCTTTCACTTGTTTGTTTCTCCTCTTCTCTATCCAGTTGTTTCTATTTTCTGTTTTCTGTTTTTGTTTCAATTTTACGTTTTCACGCGAATTTAAAGAGTCACATAAACCCTTGATGTTTTTGAGATGAGAGAAGCGGCGACTCGACAATTTAACTCTCAACTCTTTTCGCTTTTCATTCATTTTCTAGTTTTCGGAATATTTCAATACATTGAAAATGTTCGTATTGAATTCGACCACGTGTTGAAAACTTGTTGACAGTGAGAAAAAAATAAATATGATGCGACTTTCTGTCCTCTGAACTATGTATTGTCCATAAAAAAGGACTCTTGTTAGACTGAAATTTGGTCCCAGTTGTTACCCCAACAGAGAAATCTCACCATTTATTCATTAGATTCAACCGCGTGACAATGGAGGTGTCCGGATTGTTCAAAAATCACAAGAAGAAATGTTTTGTTAGTTTCATAAGATAACCTCTAATTGACTGGTCCCTGATATTTTATTTCTCTGGAGAAGGCTAGCTTCTTCATTTGAGGTTGCAGTGGCTTTCTTTTTTTGGAGCATAAAAAGCTTATCTTTAAACAAATCTCTCTCTGCCAACTTTTTTTTCTTGCAGATGCATAAGAAGTTGAGTGGAAACAAACTCAATAGTATGTTCATCTGAACCTAAGCAACGTCCGATGTACTTATCGTTTTTTTTCATCCAAACAGTTAAATTTCGAACGAAAGTTCCGTTTACTGAAATGGGAAATTGTTATTCTCAAAATTCAACAGTATCACTTCACAAAAAGAGTTTATTTGAATCCGTCAAAATACGAACACGTTCCCATATCCATTCCTCTCCTCAAATTTTATGAGATGGAATTGGGGTTTTTGTGAGTGCCTCTCACCCGCCCCCGGGCATTGTGATCACTTTTTTGTTTCAATTCACACTTTACCCTCGTACTTCCAACCGATACGAATTTCGTATCGCAGATTTGTATAAAACATATTTTCCAAAAAAGGAAGCAAGACAACAAGTTTAGATTGCTTTTACGTTTTGGCGTTCTCTTTTCTCCTTTCTTTTTTTTCTCGCTCTCCTATCACTAGGGAAGGATCCCGAGTCGAGATGGAGTTACAGGTCGAGATATATATCACTAGAACGGAAATTTTGCGCTGATTTCAAATCTGTATTCTGTTTTTGCAGAACGGTCTTGTGAAAAAAGTTATTTGCGTTTTTGTGGCCACTCAGTGCAAAAATGGGCATTTTCAAGCCTCTCAAAATTAACGTTTTCTTTATTTTTTTCCAACTTTTTTGTGTTTTTTGTATGAATCCGCATGTAAAGATGATTTTGGCATAGTTATATTCTAGAATATATTTTCAGAAAAAATTTTCTTCAATTTCTTAAATTTTCAAAAATGACGCATATACAAAAACTTCGTCTGAATATTTTCTGAAGTTCCAACACAAAGAATACAATCTACATGATTGAAAATACACGTACAACACAAAAAAGTTGGAAAAAAATAAGGAAAACGTTAATTTTGAGAGGCTTGAAAATGCCCATTTTTGCACTGAGTGGCCACAAAAACGCAAATAACTTTTTTCACAAGACCGTTCTGCAAAAACAGAATACAGATTTGAAATCAGCGCAAAATTTCCGTTCTAGTGAGATATATCTCGACCTGTAACTCCATCTCGACTCGGGATCCTTCCCTAGTCAGTATAATCCTTTTCCGATAACTCTTATGCCAACAATGGCATATTTTTGTCACCAAATCGAAGAAAAGAATCGATAAGGAATATTCAAATTGACATTTTCGTTTTGTTTTGTTACGATTTCTACACTCACTTCCTATTCTGATTGATTCCGTCGGAACACAAATACACAGGACCACATTTACTTTCTCCTTCCGTTTCTGACAGTTACCGCAATCAACTCTCTCCTCTTTATCGTCAAAACTTTTGTAATTGTTTGGATAGGACTAGCCGGAGCGTTGGGGGTGTTGCGGCGTGCGGAATTAAGTAGTCCGAATGACAACAAAGCAATCGCGCTCCGCCGGCCAACTGACCAGGTTATGAGGGAGAAGAGGGCACTCTTAACATTCCTTCACACCAATCGTCTCTCTTTCACCTTTCTTCTTTTTACACTGGGGTTTTTGCATTTTTTGCCTAAAACATCTCTTGTTTTCAGTTTTGAAGTTGTCACCATAAAACTTCGCTCTCAACTACACAATCTCCCATGTAGGGCTTCAAGAAAAATGTGAGTTTTTTTTCAAAAACATTTGAAAAATATGGAAAACCGGAGCAAAACAAATAAATAATTGGATTGATTACAGGGGTCACTCACATAGCACCGAAAAAGAAATTAACGACAATGAACTCTTCACATGCGGTAAGATTTTTCAAAAAAAACAAACTCAAAAACAGACTAAAAAGTTTGTACAAGTTGTTTTTGTTATTATATGCAAATAGCAAGTTTGAAAAATTGGACAAAAAACAATAACTCTTGTATTTTTCTTGTTTTTATCCCATAGGGAAAACTTCCTAGACGACTTGAAAAGCCAAAAATTGATGAAGTATTTTTGTCTTAACGTAATATTTCCAAGTATGAAAGAAAAACAAATGTTTCCTAAGTTCCCAAAGTCAGGATCAAACACTTTCGTCTAAACAGTTCTCTAATTCTCTCGATCACCCACACTATTTTTGATCATTTGTCATGACACATTCAAATGTGACGGTTCACAATAGAAGGAGTGTAGATGACAGATTCAGAACCATCCTAATGCTTTATGCGGTTAGTTTCTCTATTCCTCCACCCGTTCGGTTCCTCTCGTATTCCCGTTCAATGTAGATATAGGCTGGAGGGGTGAAGGAAGATGAGCGAGAGAGCCTCTTCTAAAGTCACAAGTAGGAGAGACGGGCAAGAAAACGACAGAAGACATAGTAATAGCTGGTATGGTGGATTGGAAGAGAGCATGAGGAGAGGAAGGGACGCAGACCGGACGAGAGGTCACATCTCCTCATCCTATCCATCTATTCTCGGTCCCTAGTTTCCGAAGAGGACATCACATCTGTGATCCAAATATGGTAGATACTCAATCATTGTATCTTTTTTACTCATCTAGAATAATTGGATCACCGTTTTTTTAATAAGATCTACAATAATCATTGATTCATTTCTAAAAGGTTTAGCATAAGTCATATTTAGGAAAAAGATAGAGAATCCAGTTTTGATGTCTCCTTTTCCCGCTTTGCCGCCCCTCCCGTCTTTTTCCAAAAACCTATTCGCTTCCAACTTGTTATTCCAATTCAATAGGTTTCAATGCCATATTCGCAGTTATAAATGCTCGACCCCCGCTTTGACAATCCGTATTCCCATCCAATTCACATACTTCATAAAACTAAATTTGTCATTTTTCCCTTTCTTGACCAATCGGGGTCACTAAAGCAGCTGCACCAGCAGTAGTTGTAGTACTACGAAACGTGCTTCCCTTCCAATTAGAAAATGTGTTCTTGCACACTTCTCTTCAGATGAGGGATATGGGACACAGGACACCCTCCGACGTTCTTTTCTCCCAATTTTTATGATGGATTTGGTGCGACAAGAGGAAAAGAGGCCGGTCTAAACGTCCAAAATATTCATTCCTGGTTTTTACAATTCTCTTTACACGAAAAGAATCATACATGTATATTGTGAGGAAATTGATAACACACTTTGTTTTATTTCAGGATGTTAGGTTTTAGATAATCCTGGTTGTCTCGACAAAAATAAAACAATTTGAAATTAATTTATGAACCTAGAAAATTTAAAAATACGATCTAGCTAATATTATATTTATTAAAAGAGATTTTGAAATTTTATAAGTCTATGTACATTTTTTGTCCTAGAATCTAGTAGCATCAGAAAGTGACATTCCTGCCAGTAGAATGAATCTAGTCACATCACATACCTCCCCTTCGTTTTCCTTTTTTCCATATTCATGGGCTGTATAATAAGCTACTTATAGAAAGTACTTGGGTCAAGTAATGCTGACTCTCTATTTCCCTCTTTTTTCTTCTGTTTTTTGCCTATTCTTTCTCTATTTCTTCTTCCTCCTTTGTTTTTTTTTTCACTTGATTTCATCTGTGAGTCAGAGTATCGTTGTTTTGTATTATTTTTGAAAAAGTAGTAGTACGCATTGTGGAACTCTGTTTCTTTGGATTAGTCAGGATGCTTCTCCGTCTATTTCTTCAGTGTCCAATGTAATTCGATAGTCAGTGGGGTTTACAATTAGATTTCGACCGAATTGGTACTAATGGAAGAAGTCAGAAAGCTTTTATGGGATTGGAGACTTTTGGATAGTACTTTTCTCAAATATAGGTTTTCAGCTTTTTAGGAAAAACGTCTAGACTGTTTTGTTTGAGCCAGATATGTTTTAAGCACCTGCCAGAGCTGCATTCGTGTTGACCACTATGAGCTCTTTCCATTCTTGAAGAACTTTTGAAAAGCTCGAACACAGCCCTCACTCCTCATTCTTGCTGCCTTTCCTGTGGACCTTATTTTGTCATGCTATTCATTCGTAGTAAACCACCCGCGTACTACACAACTTTGTTTCGCAATACACCACTTTTCCCAAGCCCTTCTACACCATACGATGCGTCACTTGCCATCCGGTCAACTCATTGCTACTTGTACTTGTGGTCAACTTCTCTTTTGTTCTTTTTGCCGAAAAAGACACCATGCCGGGTTGAGGATTTATGTGAATTACCATGAATATGTCTGGCAACGTTGGTGTTTTGGTCTGAATTATATACAAGATTTGTGAAAAAAGGATAATTACTGTAACCGTCAGTGACTAATACTCATTGAAAAAAGAAAATTGTATTATCTTAGACATTCCGCGACAGTACAGTGCAACCTATTCAATAAATGCCTTATTTAAGATTCTCTGATTATTAATTATTCATAACTGTGTCAAAATTCGAGACTTCCAGATTTGGATAGATTCAGCGAATAGAGCGGAACTCGTGTTCTTTTATTAGCTCATCATGTTGTATAACTAGCGATTTTCTTATTGTCCCTGCCCTCCTCCTCCACCTCCATTATCTGTTTCACCCAAGTGTGTTTGAAGATCATTGAGTCGAAAAAGAAAGACAAACCGTAAAATAACGAGACGATCGCGCAAGAAAAAAGGCGGGAAAAAAGAGGTAAAGAGAAAGAAAGGAACTCCCTGACAAGAGCCATGGGGGAGTAAAAATGAGTCTATGTGGGAGAGCAGCAACCTGTGGCGGGAAAAGAAAGCAGCGACGGGTTAACGTTTGGGTGTGGTAAGCTGATGTCGAATTGGCCTGCTTACCGTTGTGCGTGCTATTTCGTTTACCTTCTTTCTCACATACTGTCAATATGAAGGGGAAGCCACCCCAATTTCCTCCCTCTACGTGCTGCTCTTTTTCTCTTTTCTCTTTCTCCTATGCTCTCATAATACCGGTCGTCTGTGCTCACTTGTAGCTCCGCGTGTTCGTCCCAATTCAGTCTACTAGTTAAGAAAAAGTAGAAAACCGGTACATAGCACTCACTCAGAGAAGCTAAAATTAGAACCCAGCTCATCAATTGCTACTATTCGGGAAGAACTCCCGAAAAATAACTTGACTTTCGACTAAATTCACTTTCCATTACCCGTGTTCTTCAGCTTCTGATATCTTGTTATTCCCGTTTGTTTATATTCGTATTTCTATTTCTATTTCTAGTAAGCCCACTGAGCACAACAATAAGCATTCTCCTTTTGGAGAGTTTTCTAGTTCCTTGAAATGTATTATGTGTTTGAAAATTATTTCTTATTTTACTTCCAATCGAAAATTTTGAATTTTTTCAAACTGAACTTCCATGGGAAATGAGCTCAAACTGTCGAACAATGATATCAGATGTTTCGAAACAATTGACTGATGATTCACATGCCAATCATATTTTTCTTTCTCTTCTCCAGCACTATCAAATGGTTTTTGCATATTCTAGTATTCTAACAATTTCTAGTTTCCCTTTCCGTTTTTTATCTCTGGGTTGGTTTTCCACCAACACTACTTCATCATTCTGGTATGTTTCAATTCTTACCGCACCGACATATACTTTACGGTCGTTAAATGCTATCACTTCTTTCTCTTTTTTCTTTTTAACTCTTTTCCTCTTTCACTTATTGCTTCGAGACACTGATAACCAAAATGTTACTCACTCATACAATTTCTATAAACTTTTTTCTCTGTTAAAACCCCAGCTGAGACCCATAAACGTTATTTTAAATGTCAATTTTTGCAGAAGATACTGTCTTCGATCGGCCTGTGGCGAGTCCGAAATCGGAGATTTCGAGCAAGTTAGCCGAAGAAATAGAACGGAGCAAGAGTCCACTGAAGTTGGAGGTAAGTTTTTATCTGAATTTTACAAAGAAAACTAATTGAAAATTTCCGATATCACTGAAAAACTTTAAAAAAAATAGCGAATGCTCTTTGAATTATTTTCATTTACGCGGAAACTCATAAGAACTGTAGACAGATTTTGCTTGTTATAGTTTTTTGTAAACTTTTGATTCTCACTGAACCCCTCCTTCTCTCCGGATTTCCAAAATACACTGTTTTTAGATGTTCCGTCCGACGTTTGACACTTTTCGACCGCCGAACAGTGACAGCTCGACTTTCCGTGGCAGCCAAAGCAGGTATGTTTGTTTTTGCAATTTGGTGTTCGTTTTTGGTTGCTCCGTTTTCGTTTTGCAAGAACTTCTACGGAAATCCGTTCATTTGTTTCGAATTTGGTTAGTTTTGATCTGAAAATAACGTCTGCTGCTGAAAATTCAGCTGTGTTTTTGGTTATGAGAGAAGCAAAAATACTATTACTTTCATTTCTCCCTCTTCACCAGTTATATATTTTTGAACACGCAATCTTCAAAAGACATCACATTCCGTTTTGTGGTTTTTTTCGTGTTTTCGATTATGCTCTTCTTCTGGGTGGCGTCTTCATTGATCCCGTCCGTCTGTTGTCCCTCTTCATCTTCTAAAGAAGAGAACATTGACGGAGCAGAATTAATTGGAGTTCAATCTAATCGTTTTGCATTCGGACACCACACAATGCTCCGGGACCCCCTTCTCATTCTCTTTTCGTTCGATTAGAATAGGGTGAACGAGAAAAGAGGGGCTTCCCAAATGCTTCCCGTTGTGTGGTCTCCGTGTTGTCCGGTGTGTTTCGCTTATTCTATGCCCCTATTTGATAGAGGCTCCATCCCGGTAGATGGTGACTCTCTATTGTCTTTTCTCTTTTCTCTCCCACTTTTTCTCTTTCTTTCTATGACCAATTCTCTTAATTTCACAGTGCGCAGAGCTCATCTCGGACAGTTTCGGTTTTTCGTCCCGGTAGCTCTCCTTTTCTTTCTCCAATAGCACCAAATATGCAAATACAGAAGTTTTCCGTTTCTAGAGATTATTTGGGTTCGCACCGTTTGCCTAACAGCTTTTTTCTTAATTTAGTTACACTGTTCTAGTTTTCAAAAGTTTTCATAGTTCAGAGAGATTGAATTGGTGAACTTATATGAAATGCATTGAGAATGACAGGGTTTCCTGGAAATGACAGGTTCAAATAATGTCTAGGACAGTATTCCAGTTTTCGATTGACTTTTTTCTCACTCTTTCCGTATTCCTGTAAAATTAGATACTATCTTGAAAAATAGTTTCCATTAGTTTTTTTGTGTAACACGAGCCTGTGTTTCTTAAAATGCATGTCGTTTAGCTACATGACCAACTGCCCTCTGCCCTAGTCAATGCCCCTTCTCTATTTTGAAATGTATGCAAATTCCGCAACTACTATTCATGTAAATTCTAACGCTTACGCATTTTACACTACAACATTCTAAACTTTAGTTCATCACTTTTTGTGTCTATTCTTGTTTCTTACGTACGTTTATAGTATTTTTTCTCGTTCTGGGATAGTAAAAACTTCATTTTCCTTCTTGTGCGGCAATTATTGGCGGATTTTCCGAACGGCAAGTGATTGAGGACACTTTTCGGAAAAAAGATGATTGAAATGACCTTGCTAAGTGAACCTCGAATGATGGGTGACGTTTTGTGAAATAGATAAAAGTATGCTACAATTAGCGCAAAAGTTCATAAAATGAACGCGGAATGTTAGGATTATGAGGATTTTTGAAGAAGGGTACCATCATATGATCCCACAAAGAAAATTCTGCGAGAAGATTTTTAAGTTCTCGAGTAAAAGTTTTTTCTACGCAGTGAAAGATCTCAACAAATGATTTGAGAACTCTCAAAAATGCCAATCAAATAAGCTGCTCATCTATTTTCCAACTTTCTCATAATCAGATAGCCGCCTGCCAAGTGTTAATCTATCTGTCGCAGCCCGACCGCTGGAACAGCCGGTGCCGAGTGTGGAGAGGCTCCAGAGGCCCTTCAGAGTGATCATCATTCATATAGCCCGCATCACTCATTCTCACACAATACACCGCCAGTTCCATCCTCCATTTCCTCGTCTTCCTTCCATCATCTGTGCGCATTTTGAAGAGAGAGGGTCCCTCCTCCAACGGATGCATTTCTATCAGTTGTTAGCACGTCACGGCTAGACCTCTCCTACATCTTCTACCCAAAAATGATTATGAATCCATGCTTCCGAGAGAGATCTCAACAGCGGACTAGAAAGCGACCGAAGCATCGTGCCAAATCTCGGAGCACAATGTACCTATCGAAGGTCGGTGATACATCAGCAGCTATGTCACGGAGTCTACCATCTGTCGCATTACCGATGCACTATTTGCATCACAAACTAGCAGAGAGCATCTGCTTTATCACGGCTACCATCGACTCATTGTAAGTCAATAAGGGTGGATTGTGAAAGAGAGTTTCATTTCGTTGGATTAATTTTTTATCTGATCTTATATAATGGTATTAGTTTGAAATTTTGGATTAGTAATGTCAAACCAGATATTCGAGAAATAATCTATTTCATTCGTTTTTGAACATTTATCCAGAGAGCATCACACAACAAATGTTTTTGTAATATCAATAACAACGTTTCCTTCTTTTACAAATAGCAATATTTACGATGAAATAGAAAGTTTTATTTCTCCTTTGAAAGATGCCGTCTGTCTGTTCGTCAGACTGTCAGTCAGTCATTTTTCATCAAGTGTGGTCTAATAATTCTTCCTTTTTTCTTCCTTCCTTTCCGCTTTCATTCCCAATCTTTCAATCGCTGTCATTTTTATCCCTATTACGCCCAATTGTCGACTTGCCAGCCTTGTATGTGAATAGTCAGTTAAACCTGCCTTAGTGCCGCCTAGTTTCTTTTTGGATTCGGATTCAGAAGGCAGTTGTTGAAAAAGTGTTCTAAAGCCTTGGCCGGAGTGTCTTCTCCTCTGGTTCTTTTTTCTTCCCTTTTTCCTGTGTATGGTCGTGTGTGTCTGTGAAGGTTTTTTCCATGAAAACGCCATTATTATGGCCGAGTGGACGTCAACGGTGAAAGTGAACAGAATTTTTGATGATGTGACGCTACAACTACTTACTATAACTGACTACCAAGTAGTAACAATGTTCTAACTTTTGATCGAGTGTGAATTGTTGAATTCCATCAATTACAAATATTCTGTTTTCAGAGAGGACCTGGTAGCATGTAGCTCAATGAACTCGGTGAACAACGTGCACGACATGAACACCGTATCTTCATCGTCTTCCTCTTCTGCACCTCTTTTTGTAGCTCTCTATGATTTTCACGGTGTTGGAGAAGAGCAGCTTTCGTTACGAAAGGGTGATCAGGTTAGTATGTGAACATAAATCAAACAAAGCGGGACGTTTATCAATAAATCAATGGCCACTTGGGAGGGCATTTCCTCCGTGTCCTTCTCTTCGTTTTCTTTTTATCCCCGCCATGTCAACTAAGCACATGTCACCTGGTCAATCCAACCATTTTTTCTTTCTTGCAGGTGCGAATTTTGGGGTACAACAGAAACAATGAGTGGTGTGAAGCACGATTATACTCTACGAGAAAAAATGATGCGAGTAGCCAGCGAAGACTAGGAGAGATTGGATGGGTCCCAAGCAATTTTATAGCTCCATACAACTCCTTGGACAAGTACACTTGGTATCATGGGAAAATCTCGAGAAGCGACTCTGAAGCAATTCTTGGATCGGGAATCACCGGCTCGTTTCTTGTGAGAGAAAGTGAAACCAGTATTGGACAGTATACGATATCAGTCAGACACGATGGTCGGGTGTTTCATTATCGGATAAACGTAGATAACACTGAAAAAGTGAGTT
Source organism: Caenorhabditis latens (assembly GCA_002259235.3). Taxonomy (NCBI): domain Eukaryota; kingdom Metazoa; phylum Nematoda; class Chromadorea; order Rhabditida; family Rhabditidae; genus Caenorhabditis; species Caenorhabditis latens. The sequence continues at coordinate 10,732,250 of CM056097.1, read as the reverse complement.
ACATGTCTGTACTTGATCTCACTGATCATCATGTGATGTTCTTAAGTTTACTCAACTAACTCAAGGTGTGCAAACACTCGTTATTCTCTTTTTTCCAGATGTTCATCACACAAGAAGTTAAATTCCGCACACTTGGGGAGTTGGTGCATCATCACAGTGTTCATGCCGACGGGTTGATATGTCTTTTGATGTATCCGGCTAGTAAAAAGGATAAGACACGTGGATTGTTCTCGCTGTCACCTAATGCGCCAGATGAGTGGGAACTGGATAGATCCGAAATCATCATGCATAACAAATTGGGTGGTGGACAATATGGAGATGTATATGAGGGCTACTGGAAACGACATGATTGTACCATAGCTGTGAAAGCGTTAAAAGAAGATGCAATGCCGTTACATGAGTTTCTGGCAGAAGCTGCAATTATGAAGGACTTACATCACAAGTGAGTAATGCAAAAAGTAGAGAAGTTTTGGGAAGTTGGAACGATCTCCGAAATTGGAATCACTGAATCTATTAGTCAACAGACAAAAACGCACATATTTTTCAGGAACCTTGTTCGACTTCTTGGAGTCTGCACTCACGAGGCACCGTTCTACATCATCACCGAGTTTATGTGTAATGGAAATTTGCTCGAGTACTTGAGGTGCGCTTTGTTTTTTTTTGAAGTGCTTTTTAATGATTTTTCAATTTCAGGAGGACCGATAAAAGTATACTGCCGCCTATCATCCTCGTCCAAATGGCCAGCCAGATTGCGTCGGGAATGTCGTACCTGGAAGCCAGGCATTTTATTCATCGAGATTTGGCAGCAAGAAACTGTCTTGTTTCCGATCACAATGTTGTAAAAATTGCGGATTTCGGGTTAGCAAGATTCATGAAGGAAGACACATACACGGCACATGCAGGAGCCAAATTTCCTATCAAGTGGACAGCTCCAGAAGGTTTAGCCTTCAATACATTCAGTTCCAAATCCGATGTTTGGGCTTTCGGTGTTCTTCTTTGGGAAATCGCCACGTACGGAATGGCTCCATATCCAGGAGTTGAACTATCCAACGTCTACGGTCTACTTGAAAAAGGATTTAGAATGGATGGTCCTCAAGGGTGTCCCGCTTCCGTTTATAGGTTAATGCTACAATGGTAATTGTAATAAATAAAAGGAAAAGTGTTATTAATTTTATTTTTCAGTTGGAACTGGTCACCGTCCGATCGACCACGCTTCCGAGATATTCACTACAACCTGGAAACGCTGATTTCAAGCAACTCGCTTAACGACGAAGTTCAGAAGCAACTAAAGAAGGGGTCTGAAAAGAAACTGGAAAGCGACAAGAGACGATCTCATGTTCGTGAAAGAAGTGACTCCAAAACAAGACATTCCTCCCATCATGATCGTGAAAGGGACCGGGAATCATTGCATTCTCGGAATTCCAATCCTGAACTAGCCAACAAGAACTTTTTGAGAAACGATGACAATGGTGTGACCGTATTCTTTAATCAGCCAAGTAGTAAAGTGACATCATTCCGTTCACAAGTTCCCTATCCAGCGCCACCACAACAAAGCGCTAAACCAAAGCTTTTGAAGTCAGTGTTGAGTAGTAATGCTCGTCATGCGTCGGAGGAATTCGAAAGGAACGATCAGGACGATATTGTTCCGCTGGCAGAGAAAAATGTGAGAAAAGCTGTAACACGGTTAGGTGGAACCATGCCAAAAGGACAGAGGATTGATGCGTATTTGGATTCAATGCGACGAGTAGACAGTTGGAAAGGTAGAGATTTACATGAAAGTATATAAACGATGTCAACTTTCAAATTTTTTAGAAAGCACTGATGCCGACAATGAGGGAGCTGGATCGTCTTCATTGAGCAGAACTGTTTCTAATGATTCATTGGATACTCTTCCACTGCCTGACTCCATGAACTCGAGCACCTACGGAAAGATGAATCCGGTTACCGGAGAGAACGTGTTCCTACGTCAAATCCGCTCAAAGCTGAAAAAGAGAAGTGAAACTCCAGAGCTGGATCATATTGATTCCGATACTGCAGATGGTATGAATATTTTCACCAGTTTATTCTCATAGAAGTATCATTTCAGAGGCGACAAAATCAGACAAATCACCATTCGGGTCACTCAACAAGTCGACTATTAAATATCCAGTGAGAAACGGATCTGAATTCGGTGACCAACACACTCGAGCGAGTCCAGTCCCGGTCCCTCCATCACGAAACGCTTCAGTCAGCGTAAAAGCTGAACCAAAGGCCGAAGATTCATCAGATGAAACAACAAAAGATGGCGGGTTGTGGGGTCCCAAGCATGCAGTGACCCGGAAAATTGAAGTTGTTAAGGTAGGTATTTTTAATCCTCTTCCCTATTCAATTTGGCTTTGTTTTCCACATGTTGCCTTATTTCAGAATGATTCGTATCCAAATGTGGAAGGTGAATTAAAAGCGAAGATCCGGAATTTACGTCATGTAACGAAAGAGGAAAACAACTCGAGCCCTGATGATTCCCCACTTGACGCTACAGATACAACTAATGACAGTGCGATTGTGATACCTAGAGATGATAAAGCGAAAGTGAGACAACTGGTAACACAGAAAGTGTCTCCACTCCAACATCATAGACCTTTCTCACTCCAATGTCCAAACAACTCAACGAGCTCTGCGATTTCTCATTCTGAACACGCAGATAGTTCTGAAACATCTTCACTGTCTGGAGTCCACGAGGACAAGATGAAACCAGAGATTCCAAGAAAACGGAGCAACGGAGATACCAAAATTGTTCCAGTGACTTGGGTCATCAATGGTGGAGAGAAAGAAACAAATGGAATGTCTCGAACAAAATCTCTTCGTGACATAACCACAAAGTTTGAGCAACTTGGAACTCCATCAATGACGGATAGTAAAATTGAAGGTGAGCATTTTTCTTTTATCTCCTCATCATTTCATCCCCTGACCCAAACGAAATTATTCATTCTGATTTTTTATTCCTCCGTCCTTAAAAATGTACACCTACCCGTGGGCGACTGAACTTCTTATGCTAACCAACTAAAAGCCTAACCCCCAACTAATGAGAAAACTGAGCCCTTCAACGCCTTCGTTATGACACGCGCAATCCGATACTTACGATCGAGGCGTCATTTTGCGCGTGATTCGTCAGGAAAACTGAATTTCATCCCCATCACGTAATAATATAGTGATTGGAAATGAATGATCGATTATTTCAGAGGCGGCTCCGTATCGAGAACATGCACTTGAGAAAAAAGGTTCTTCGAAAAGATTTTCGATGATGGAAGGGAATAATGAGTTGAAACACGTAGTACCTTCAAGGAAGAATCGAAATCTGGAAGAAACTGGATCTATTGAAGAGGAACCTGTTGGCAAGGTTGGTCCCTGGTGTTTTCAGCATGTTTTTGTTTTTACTTGAGGAATAAAAAAGAGTTATGACGAAACAAAACGTTAGCTGTACGCCTCCTCACATCACTATTGCAGCAATTAAACGCGCATTCTTTTTTGTTCAAATTTTCTTGTTTTTGGGAATGAAATGACCCATTTTATGAGCTGCTCTTAAAGTTTATTTTGGCAAAAAGCCTTTAGTCAAAACGATGGTTAAATGGAGTCGAAATAGCTTTTCGTACAAATTTCTAAGTGGTGGGAATTAAAATTGTAAAAATGTATGACGTCAGTTGCTAGAACAATTTTTAGTATCAGTTACTGATCTCTCAGAGGTCTATTGATAACTTCCGTGTTTTTGATATCACTCAGAAGTCATGTGATTAGAGAAACATCACATTGTATTTTCAGGATATGATTGTATCTTTACTTCGCGTCATTCAAAAGGACTTTGTGAATTTGTCCAATTTGGCGAGTTCGGAGATTACCGATGAAAAACTGCAGCAGTTTGTGATGTAAGCAAGACAAACGGAAATAAGAGGAAATTAATATTATTATTGCAGAATGGCTGACAATGTACAAAAACTTCATTCAACATGCTCCGTCTACGCAGAGCAAATTTCCCCGCATAGCAAGTTCAGGTTCAAGTGAGTAATATTACTAGCACAACTTATCATCATCTTAAAAATTACAGAGAACTCTTATCGCAGCTAGAAACATACAACCGTCAAATCAAGTTCTCTCACAACCCCAGAGCAAAACCAGTTGACGGTAAACTGGTGATGGCTTTCCAAGACTGCTTCGATCAAATCATGCGTCTGGTGGATCGTTGATAAAATAATGATAACTTTTTTGAAATTTAACATACCCTCTTTCATTTTCCCCGTTAAAGTGTCACTCACAATCATAATATCTCTTGTTTATAACATAAAATGCAGCTGAAACTTCGTCAGCTAAAATAGGTACTACTGACCAAAACGTGTAGATGTTTCTTTCTTGTACCATTATCCCTTTCTTTATTGAATCTGATGAGATTTGTCTTACTTTCCCTTTGTCATTTTTTAACTTTCACACTGATCGCAACTAAACGGTGTATTTTGCTCCCCTCCTCCTTTTGACCATTACGTGAACTTTTTTTACCAATTGTCTTGTTCACATTAGTACCGCATAATTTGTTATGCATCGAATATGAATGAAATTTCTTCAAAATCTCTTCTTTGTTAACAAGTCGCAAACTTTATTGCTAAATTTTTTGACAATACAAAGAATAACGGAATCGTTTTGAATGTGTCGAAGTTTTTGACAGCAAATGAAAAAGACGGAGACATCGAGAGAGAGAAAATGAATTTTGAATATAAGGACAGGAGAAAAAAGACGGTTTAAAAGAATTGTGTGCTGATTGTCGTCTGAAGTCTTGTGTGCGCATGTTGTATAGGAGAGAGTAGTATCATATGGATTTTGATCGCCGGGTTTTTGTTGTCGCAACTTTTTCATTATCCGAACCGGACTGAGCTGGCCCAAGATGCCCTTTTTCCGAATCTAACTTGGTTCGCCCATTTTTTCTGCACATCCTTGAACGAAGGATCGGCCTGCTGTAAATAGATTGAACTTATATTCACATTCTAGAGAGGTTCATTCAATCAACTATCTCTCACGTTATCCACCCCCGTTGCACACACTTGAGAGCCCCCAGAATTATTTTGAAGGAATGATGATGGATAGGGGTGTGAAGTGGATCAAAAGCAAAAAAAGGAAAAACCTCATTATTTATTTTGCATTACGGATGTATGTCCCCTACACTACCTAATCCCAAGACAAATGAACAAAAACATCAACACAATTTGGTGTGAATATCCCACCAGTCCTAAACTCACTTCGGGGTAGTAGTAGTAGTAAGCCGAATCGTCGTTGAACGCCTCCATATTCAACGGCGAGTTGTCCTGAACGGCTTGGACCTTCAAATCATCGGAATGTGACTGAATGGGTTGCCCTGCAATAAGAATTTGAGTTCTCGAGAACGGAAGTTAGTAGAACCGGCACCAAGTGTGGGATAGTTGGACCCTAATTAGTCGAGTTCTTCTCACAGTTCTAAGAAAATTATTATTGAGAAGTCTCACAGAATTCTCCACAGAGAATTTTCTTATATCCTGTTATGCTCGATCAAAAAGCATGGACAGTCTAGACTCCATAATATTATTGCATGCTGTGGATATACAGTACCCCACTATAGTGACTCTCGGGACACCCCAGACATAGTTTTAATGTTTCATCTCCATTCTGTGAGATTTGAAGACTTACCGACTACTACGGCAATTAGTAGGAGAAGCATGGAAAACAGCGTTAGCTGGAAGGACATGTCGGTGCAATGAATGAAGCAGTGGTGGGCGTGTCCTCCTCGATACGTTGAGAGCTCGTAGTGGACGTGGCCAAAATTTGTCGATGACGGCAGATTTCGAGCGATATCTACACAGAACCGAAGAGTTTTCGAGTGAGAACGAGAGAAGAAAAGACAAACGACAAAAAAGGGGCGTGGATCAAAACTCGGGAGAAAGTAGTATAGTGCTAATGAACGGAAAGTGAGAAGAAACGAATGGGGTTAATGGGAATCTGTGACGACAACGACTTTTTAAGATGAAGAAATTGAGATTTCTGCTACAGACTTTCGACTTTTGGGAGTGGAAAATGAGATGAAAGGGTGAATGTGAGAAAGTGATGATATTTGAAGATATTCGAAGATATCCGGAAGCGGAAGGTACGGATTGCGTTTCCAATTCATGATTCATGAGAAGATATTTTGTGAGATGCTCTGGCTCTAGATCACCGGAAAAGGAGTTGATATTGGGACTAACGTGAAGTTTGAAGTTTGTAGTGCTTATTTATCTTCTAAATTTATGATTCATCAGAAACTTCTGATTTGTGATGAATTAAAGTTTTGAGGATTATTGGTATTTAGTGTATCGTATTAGGAATACCACTGAACGCATTCAAAACACAATAGCTCTACCGACAACAAGCATACCGGTCTTTTATCAAGTATATATTTATCCAGGTGTCTAGCCATCCTAAATATATGGTTTTTAGTTCTAGTTATTTTCCCCCCACTAATTGATCAATAGTGATGTCACTACCGTGTTATCACTTTGGAATACCATTATAGTCGACGGGAAGTGATTTTGATTGATATTCTTTTCACTTCAATCTCAGTGCATCAATTGTTCACCGAGAATCTGAAAAATACGGAAGTCATCCATGGAAGATGCACAGAGTCACAAGAAGAGGACCCAATGAATAATCAAGATTCACTTCCTTGCTCTTGCATTGTAATCTTGTTAATTCTGTTTTTAAAGCATTTGGGCAGATCTTGTCCGTCGAAAACTGCTGGTGGAACCTTCATGAATTCTAATCTCTCAGTTGGTCGATTAATTCCAAAACACAACAACTCCGAAACTGATGATTCAAAATTCTGGAACATTTTGAATTTCAAATGTTCGCCTCGGGATACTATGGAAACAAGAATCATGTTATCGTCGATAGGTGACTCCGTCGCAGACGTCATAAAAATTCGTCCTAAGAGAGTAGAGTCGCTGTTGTCAAATTGTACTCAATCAGTAGAGGGACGTTAACCGAAAACCATGTCTATTGTCACATTCTGTCCTATTGTATTCATTTGATAATCCGTCAGAAGTGGGCAAAGTTTGATGAATCAGAATTCACGGCTTTCTCACGAAATAATGAACTAACGTAACATAAATTGATTAGTTGGCAGAAAAATACTGAGGAAATTTAAATTACGGAATGGAAAAATATACGAGGGACAAATAACGTTGAGTCACACATAACGGGGAGAGCTGGATTTTGGGGTTTAAACCAAGCAGAGCACGTTATCTCTTTTGGTAATGTTTCAAGAAATTTAGTTCCTTTATTGTAAAAAAAAACAAGTCCTACTCATCCCAAGACTGAATTCTGTAAGAATACATGGTATCAAGTTCAAAATGTATGTTTTACTGGCATAGAAAAAATTATTTCTTCAGGAACAATCCAACAGTTTCTGGTGGATTTTTGATGCTGTCTTGATGCTCAAAAGGTGTGAAACGTGGAATATAATATGTGAGAATTGAACCTTTTTTTTAGCCATAATTTAGGGATCACTGATAAATAAGTTATAACATCCCGTTTCCGCTTTTTTCATGATGACATCAATATCATTTTTGCTCTTGTTTTCAATTTCTAACTCTGGATTTTCGGTCACTAAATCAAATTTTCATGTTGTCATATTTTCTGAGTGATTCCCATTTATTCAGGTTTTCAGGAACTGTTATGAAATGAGAAACGATCACCTCAAAGAAATTGAGAAAAAAACAATTCTTGAAGCTAGTTCTGTGTTTTAGAGTTTTCCCTCGTGACGTTCAAAATTCTGGGAAAGTTTGACTGTGAACAAAGATCAGCTAATCAGAAGACAAAACTTGGGACTGTGGGAATAATCTGGAATAATCTTGTGAAACATCAGAAACGTGAAATGTTCATAAATCAGAAACAAGAGAAATGGATGAACAGATTCTGAAAACTAGAAAATTTATTCTGAGTTAAGACAACAAAAGGCTTTCAGATAATGAAGTGGGCACTTCAAGTGTTTTTTCCAGCGGTGACGACACGTGTGAAATATCCCAACAGAAATGATTGAAAATGAGACAGTAACCAAAAATACACGTTTTCATAGTTTCAATGCAATCTGTCTGAAATTTTAAATGAAACATTTAGTTCCTTTCCGCTTCTTCTATCCACCAGCAAAAACCATCACCGTACCTTGCATCTGCCTTTATTTATTTATTTAATATAGACTGTTGGTTGATTTACGATGCTGTAATCGTGAATTTATTACAGATATAATGCTGGCAGATGGACATGTCGCTCCATAAGGAGTGGACTAGTTTATAGTTTTCTTTAAATAGTGATGAACCAGCTTTTCAACCAACATATCTAGATTTGTGGTCTTCTAGTCTTATAATGGTATAAAAGTGAAGTTTTGTATTCAATTGTGTATTTTGATATCGCCTACGCTTTTGTAGTGTACATACTGTAGTTGTATAGAAATAATTGTAGCGATACAGAACAATTTTTGTAACTTTGTATACGATTTCGGATGAAATACATAATTTTGTCGAAGGAGACAAGCTAGAGTAGATTTGTTCCCAGAGAAGAGAAAAATGCTTGAAGGGATTTTTAAGTGTGTTCGTCTGAAACGTCCAATCTAGTTGAAACCCGAGATAAAAGAATTTATCTCAACCTGTTGGCTTCTAACATCACCCTTTCGGTACGATAGAAGAAATATGAAATCTAATGTAAATATGTTTCAAACAAAAATGGCAAGGGTCTTTTGGGAATGTTGTGTAAAATTAATATAGGGCTATTTTTTGTTTTAAGAAACACTTTCTTTTCTACTTTGTAAAGAAATCGAATTTTCAGTCTCTGTTTCCGATTTGTCTGCTTTTCATCAAATCAATCCAAAACTTTTTTTTTCAATTCTCAAGAGCTTTCTGTTTGTCAATATATTGAACACCGTCTTTTTTATTTTCTGTGCGGGTATTGTATGCAGCTTTCATTGACAATCATTCGACAACTCGTGCAAACCACTGTAAACATCGTTTTATATTTTCTTGCTAGGCTATCCAACATGTGCACTTTTTTAAAATTGATTTTCCAATGATTTTTAGATTATGAGCTGAAAGAATTTAGCAAATTATTCTAATACTAGAAGAAGAGAACATATGACAGATTGGTGGCCGTATGTCAGTGTCATTAATAATTGTCATAATGAGCAAAAGGACAAGGGGATTATCCACTCAAGGCTCTAACATCAATCTTTTGTTTTCCTGTTCCGAGATGGAGAAGACTGGGAAGTCTTATGTATCTTTGATTGTCTTTTATGAGAATCAAGAATGAAATTGCTATTTTGTTTATGACGTGCCATTATTTCTTCTATAAACTGATGACAAATGCCAGTTTTTTTTGAAAAGTCTTTATCTTCCTATCAGATGACGTTTATCAACACATAAAAAAGATTTTAAAACCACATAAACTTGAGTCAAAAACTTGGAAACTAACAGGAATACTGGTGAGAAAAGGGAGGGACGATTTGGGGAGGAACGTGATAAATGTCTTCTAAAATTCAAGGGAACAGTATAGTCGTTTCATTTCTGTTTTGCAAATTCACAGCCACCAGAGAAACATTTTTTCACAAGGTTGTAGCACTATTGAAGATTTCATTATTTTATGTCATATCTGTTTTTCTAGGTTACTTTCATCTTCAGAACTGTGTCCTTAGCAAAAAATGATGTCATTGAATTATGGAAACGCTGATAGGTTATTTTGTCAATAGACGTTTTTCGGCTGCAAAATATTAAAAGCTACTGATTTAGTTAGAAACCATGTTAACAATAACACAGAATATAATGTTCTTGATTATAAACAATGATATTTGGTTAATGTTTGAAAAAAACTCATATTTCATAATTAGGTCAGTAGAGATGTGAGCATGGAGATCGCTTCGACTTCCACTTTTATAATTTTACTCAAACTTAGTTTATCACAAGTTTTGAACAATCAACTATTGAGATAAGACTTGATATAAAATTTATGTAGGTTCTGATTGCATTTGACGTCTTACACTTTTGTATTCTGACTCATATTTTCAATTTCATTTTTCAATTTCCTATCTTACCTCTATCTCATTTTCTATTTATAATCGAGTACATTTGAAGTGTGTTATTTATCAACGAGAATATCAATTTCCGATCTGAGACACTCCTTCTTCCTCCTCCTTACGAAAATTCGGCAGCTATCCACTGTTTGGACAGCTAGCCATTGATACATGAGACGTTTGACCGGATCCACAGGATCTGAATAGAAATGAAAGGTGTCCAGCTGAGAATACCACTTTGTGTCGTCATTCAAAACCATTCGTCTCCTCTATCCACTTGATACAATCTGTTCGTCTAGCTCTCATCCCTAGAGGTACGAAAGAGAGAATGTTTAACAAAGAGCGAACACTTTGCTTTTGAAAAAAATTGAGTAGAAGGGAGAAGGCTACGGCGAAGGTACTTACTAGATTTTATCTGTGCAACGTAACTCTCTCAGAATCTCTTGTGTACGGAGAAAGGTCATTTAGTCATGTGTTCAGTTTTTGAAAGAAAACGAGATGACTAAATAAAATACAGTTGACAGTGTCTCTCTTTGTTCTAAACTTTCTCAGTTTTCTTCAAATTTGAAATTTATGTATTACAGTATCCATTTTTTCTTAATACTCTGTTTTTGTGTTTCCTTTTCTCTCGCTTTTTGAACCTCTCACATCATTGTTTCTTTTTCGTTATCAGCATCCAGAATGTTGCACTTCTACATATTTGTTCTAGTGATAACCCAAAAAATGTTGCGGCTTTTTATTATTGTTCAACACGGCCTGTTCGGTGTGTAACTGTATTGACTAGCGTGAAATTCAAACAATACGAGCGGTGGTGCGCTCTTCTCCTCCGACCCGTCTCCTCATCTTCTGCGCGCGCGCAACGGAGTCAGATTGAAGAGGGAGGGGTCAGTGAGTGGACCCTATTGCGGTAACCTTTTTCCTCGTCTTACCCCCCGTCAACCCGTCTCAGCGAGTCCCTTCGGACAGTGCTAAGAAAAGAGAGACGCAGACACAAAAGAGTGGGTAGAGATGAATTAGCAGAGTGAAGAATGAGAAGAGGGTAAGAAAGGAGAGAGGGAGGAAGAGAGTGCACACTACGCGGATCGATCGTCTTCGTCGTAATGCTAATAAAACAGATGGGCCGTTGTCGTTGTCTTCGGAGTAGCTGCCCAGTCGTTGGGACTATTTGTCTCTGCCCCAATATTTGGTTCTTTTTTGTGGTATTTGACTTTCACTGGGCTGTAGTCGTCTCCGTCGTCATCATCATCGTTTTCGCGCGTTGAATAATCCCCTATCTCTTTTTTCTCTTTTTTTATATTCTGCGCATGAATTTTTATGTCATCTGAATTTGTGATCAACTTTGAAATCTGAGATATCTCCTTTTATAGACGGGACCAGTCGTTGAACTGAACCCGAATTATGAAACCTGACTCAAATATTTCAAAATTTTGAAATGTGTCCGCAACAACACGGGACTCATCGGACCCAACGACTTTACACCCGGAAAACTCATCTTCCTCTGTCTCTTTTTCTAGAGCAATATGAACAAAAGATGCAATTTCTCACTTCTCCCATTTGTTTTTCTCACTTCTCCTCGGTTTTTTTCACTGCCTCTCATGTTTCACATGAACTTGATCTTGGATTTTCGGATTTTGCGGTTTTAACAAAGGAATTCTAGACTATTTTCCCGCCACTTTTAAAATCCCAGACACCTACCCCTAATTACCGATATTAGCGATCAGTTTACTTTTCAACAATTCCCAAAATGCGTGTTTCGGAACGTTTTAGCGGTAAGGATGCGGGTCTTTGCGTTTGTATTGACGTCGTCGTGCGCACTCCGAGGGCCAACACATTTGCATACCATTTCGCCTTCAAACGCCGACCACACATACACACATCAATCGCGGGAGTCTCGGGAACCCATCTCCTTTTTTCTTTTCACTATTTCCTCAAAACCGCAGTATGATCTGTTCTTTTCTTTTTTTAGGCCCTCCGTTTATTACCTCTTTGGTGCCCCGTGGCTTGTTTCCGTTTTTGTGCCGCGCTTCCCCGCAAGAGATTGTGATTCTGTTTTATTCCCTTTCCTTCACATCGTCATTTTTTTCCTCCTCTTCCTATTATCCTCCCTTCTCTCTGTTTTCGGTAGGGAACCAAAACCGAAACGACACGTCGCCATTAAACACGATTCAAGAAAAGAAACACCAAAATTCGTGTTTTCTTTTTCTTGTTCCAAAACGTTTGCGAGTAGCTTGTTGCTCAAAAAGATGTCATCGATCATTTTTCTCATTCTGCATCTTTTCATTTACAAATAGATCATTCATTTTTATTCAAGCTCTTCGCGTTGCGGAATTTTCAAAGAAAAATGAAAACAGGTGGGGCTGAAACATCTGTCGTTGAATTTTATAACATATGTAATAGTTTCTGTCCACAGTTTTGTACTTTGTCATCGGTCCATAGATTGAAGCAGAGAAATCATTCTAAAAACTTTTTAACGAAGTTTTTTTCGGATTTTTTTTGTTCGAAAACCTATAAATTGACACAATAAAGCGTGATGAACGGCTATCCTCCACACCCTCTTTATTTTCGTTCCCAATACTCTTTTCCCACTCATCAACTACCGCATTAACTTGTCACTTCTCAATTTTCCGCGTGAATTATCGTCGAATCGATCCGATTGGATCCAACTTGATTCAAAGCACACGTTCATTTCCGTTTCGAAAAAAGAACCAATTTAAAGTGACTGTAGGAGTCGGGATAAATGAATGACAAACTTTTGTTCTCCTACTTCTTTCATTTTTCTTTCATATGGCATCTTTCGTCGTCCCAACACAAGTCCGCCCCTTTCCGTCACCCCCATGGAGCACACGCACCCTTTTCAAATTTGTTCGACAGCGGCGATGGCACAAGCAGAATTCGGTGTATGTGTATGTGATGCGGATGCTCCGAACACCAAACCAAATTCAATTTGTGCGCGCTTTACTGCTCTTTTCTCATTTCGCCAGGGGTCCCTTTCCTCTCGGATGAAAAGGAAAGGAAACCCGGGTTTTTTGCCTCGAGGCTTCTTTGGTAATCGTAATTTGAAAAGAAGGTTCAGTAACTTCGCGTGCTGCAGTCGGTCGCGCCGCAGTCTCAAGAGTTTTGTGTCTCAGAGCCTCACAGTGATGAAGCCTCTGAGCCCCTCTCTCCCGTAGAATGTATTTGAATAAGAGATTTGTTTTGGCTATCCATCACACAACAAAACTCTTCTCTCGATTACGCTAGATTCTGAATTCCGGATTCCCACAACTATTTTAGACTACTGTCCCGAAATGGGTGGCATCCTCCAAAAAACAACAAATCATTTAGGGAGTAATTACTGAACGAATTGGTAGTGTAGAAAACAAAGAATGATTTAAATTTGTCTTTCTCACTCTCTATCACGCCGTCATTTTTCTTATTCTTCCACATTCTTTTGTTTCTAACCTTCGTTTCCCTTTTTTCTCTCTCACACAGTTTTCCAATATTTACAATCAGTGATAATCATGAGGGGAGAAGATAAAACGGACAATTGCCCTAAACGAGGTCATCATCTGGTGAGAGGAGTAGGCGCAACTTGCCCGCGCTCATCTTTCCGTCCCGGGGTGTTATCTGATTCTGCTTCCTTTGTTTTGTTTCACTTTCGATCCTCCGACTTTTGACTTCACCTTTCTCCCCTCCCCTCACACCAGACCACTCGACGCCCAAAGCTTTTTCTAAATCCATGGCGTTTTAATTCGGAGGATAAAAAAAGAGGTTCTGGCACAAGCCGAACAATTTTGAGAAATAGTAAGCAAAGAGGAATTTAACAGACACCCGTGTCTTGCTTGCCCATCTCATTACGCACTGCGGTCGAGAAGCGGAGGGTCCACTCGCTGAGGGCTTTACCCCCTCTTTCGTCGGCTCTCTTTAATTTATCCGCTTACTCTTCTCCTTACTACCCTTTTCGACTTACTTTGACCACTGCCTCTCCCCAAATTTTCTTCTCTTTACTTTCTTTGGGTTCTTGCCAGAATGTGAGTAATACTTTATTTCCCCTCTTCATCCCTTTTTCTATTTCTCGTTCTTTTTTGTTTTAATCAACACGGCGAGGCGAAAAAATAGCGGAATGGTTTTTATAGCTTTTTTTCTGCCTTCATCAATATCTCAACCTCTTCTTTTTTCTCTTTTCTCACCCCTACCCCCCTTGTGCTGTAAAAACCAACCATTCCATCAAATTGTCTCGTCTCCACCTCTCCTTCTTCATGGCCCAATCCAATCGTTTCTCTTTCTTGACTACTAGTACTGCCCCTACCAATTCAAATTTACGATAACCTCTTTTGGAACCCCTTCTTTGCCGCTGTTTTACCGCCATTTCCCCCATTTTCCGCCTCTTGTTCCACCCAACCTCCCACCAATTGTCTTTTTTCCAGGGGTATAGCGTGTTACCAAAGAGATGCCGGTTAGGTGAACAACACCAATAATTGAAGACACAATGAAACTGAAACTCAACCTCTGCCTGTCGACTTTCTCGGTCCTCATCCTCTTATCCTTCTCCACACAAGCATTTGCTGCAAATCAGGCAAAAACGAAAACGGCGGTCGTCACCACAACCACCCCGTCGAAAAACTTGAAAAATTCCACATCAGAAGTGAGTTTTGCCTCGATTATATTCCATTATATATAGTTTACCGATATCATTAAATTGTTACAATACTATATTATTACAAAACGTTTCGGGTTCACCGTCGCACTTATTTGTTTGCCCACCGCAGCTCTCAGTTGAATCTGAAGCGCGGCAAACGCACCAAAATATTTGCATTATGCAAACAGATATAATAGGGGTTGGTGGATAGAGGACAGAATATAGAAATAATAATAATAATAAATAATATTTATTTTTATAATATTTGGTTGTTATGAATAAATGAAACTTTTGCAGCAAGTCGAAGGAAGTGCAAACATCCCTGGCAGGTTAGCAGATATCGAAGTCAATGGATCCGGCTACCCAACTGATGATGAGGACGGTGATGATGTTCATGGATCAGGTAAGAACTCTCTCAGAAAATATTTGTTCATGTACAAGATCCCCCTGCCTAAATCTGGTTAAAATCCAAGGAGAAAGGTGCTTGTTGTTGGGGCCAGATGCAAATTGAATTGTCTGCCCGAAACACGCTAATTTGTTCCTTCTGTTGTTGTACAGATCCTGCTGTCTGCTATACAGAATTGAAACGAGGAAAAAAACATAAAAGGAAAACAGTTGGCCCATATCAATTCTCATTTCTAATTGCAATTCTTTTTAGGAAAGCCGCCATCTCCGCCCGTCAGCACTACAAAATCGGACGTGAAGCCTACCTCTCCAAGCAATATTGTTGTGACAACGAAGCAGCCGACATCGATATCAACTACTACAGCGGTAAGACGGCTTTTCTTTGATCTGCTTACCGCAATCTTTCATTCTTCAGAGCTTCAAGCCTCCTGTTCAACCAAAACCTAAGCCAGCGGCTAACGACAAGGAGATCAAGGTCGAGGATGACGAGGACGATGATGAAGACGATGAGGACGACGACGATGAGGATGATGAAGATTTCGCTGATGAAAATGTTCATAATGATGATGACTTCTTCACTACATCCACTACAACTCATCGACCCGTAGCCGTTGTCACGACGTAGGTTTTTTTCACCAATTTCCTCATCAATCTTTTTCCTGCTTTCAATTCTGTTCCGAATTAAAATTCCAATCTCATCTCATTCCAGAACGACGCCAAGGTCACATGTGGCACAATCGACGAATCCACCACGCCAACAGCCGCCACTGGTCACGTCAACCATCTCATCTGGTCCATTCTCGCCATTCCATGAGACCATGACAAATGGCTTTTATGCAGGTATGTGTGAGAAGAAACCCATTTTCATTAATATCGCGTTCGAAGGGTGTAGGGAGATTTAGTGTAACTGACATTAGGAGCAGATGCAAATGTACATAAATTGCCTGGGCGACGTAAGGGGGCGGCAAATGATTTGTTGCGGGATGATAAGTTGACGTCTAATTAATCGATATCCCCCGCTGTCGTCTTCGGAAGCGATATGGTTCAAAAGAGAAAACGCAATATATTCAATATCTGTCACTACATTCCGGAAGAACGAACGGCCGTTTGGATATAAGTCAAAGCATCATCATTCGGTCCGTCCATCCATCTCGCCTATCCGTGTTTCCGAATGTGTCCGAACGTAAAAAGATGAGACTTGCATAAAAGTATGCATACTTTGCCATTCTTTTTCTTTCTCCGGGACACGTCCATTTTTCGCGACCAGTCTATCAATCAATGTGTACAGCTCGAGGATGTGCTAGTTTGTTGTCGAGCTGTTTCTTAATGACAGATGGCGTGGCCTCTCATGTCGCAGGAGGAAGGAGAAGGGGGCTCTATGAATGATGCACCACACGCGCTTCTCTCGTTTTTCTCTTCTTCCCCCCATGTGCCTAATTATTCTATAAGATCTTTTCTTGGCGTGGAAAAGAAACCAACAAGTATGAATGAATGACACGCCAGAAATTATATTATTAGGAAGATGAGATGAGATGATGAACCCAAATTATATATGCGTGACACTGAATGGTACCCGTTTTGTTGCTGAGTTTAGTAAGACCCTTCCCTTTTTCTCTTACTCCAACAAAAATGTTGATTTGAGGAATGTAAACTTTTTGCTCGTTTTTTTCGCAAAAATTGAAAAAGTGCAAAAGACCCCGGGTCGAGAGTTAAGCCATCTTCGGTGACGTCTTCGAAAACAAAATATTCAGTAAAAGTGACATCTCGCTTCAAAACACCCCCTATTGTTCCCTTTCAACTTTTGGTCATCTTATCAAAATCTGAGCCATCTTCTTATTCTCTTGAGAAAATAGGAAATAGAGGCAAAAGGTTCGGGATGCAGGGACCCTGACGGACGGAAGGAAAAGAAAAGAGAAAGACGAGGTCAAGGGTCGCGTTTTGTGCATATTTGATTTTATGACACTGAGTGGAAGGGAGTGTCTGTAGAAGGAAAACCTTTTGAAAAGAAAAGCAAAGGTTTTGGAAACGTGGGCGGTTTGGAAAGATCTGATGAAATGAGAAATTTGTGAGAGTCATAAGGGAATGAGAACAATATAAAAATATGTTCGGAAGGGATTTTCATAATTTGAATCTTTCAGCAATTGCCGGTGGAGTCCTTGTCGCCGTTATCACTGCAATCCTACTCGTACTATTCGTGGTTTTCCGAATCCGGAAAAAGGATGAAGGATCATATGCGTTAGACGAGCCGAAACAAGCAAGACCATATGCCACGTATGCCTATACCAAAGCATCAACAAAGGAATTTTACGCGTAACCACTTACTGTGCTGTCATTCTTCCATCCAATCATTACCGATCAATTTATAATTCTGTTCTCAGACTTCATTCCATTTGCCATACCAATACTTTTCCCTCTTTGTTTTCCATTCATCCTGTTTTCCATTTTCTCCCTTTTGTAAAGGTCATTATTTTCTTTCATTCGTGATATATTGATAATATAAACTGATCTGAACCCATGGTGCCAAATATTTCAAGTATGTACCCAGTTAGGGATGTATCTTTGACTGAAAGTCTTATTCTCTTCCTCTCTGTTATCTTAAAATATGTGGTTTTGTTTTGAATATTTCTATTTTTCCTCCCCAACAATCCCTCAACTTTCTCACGCGGTTTCTCTGGTTTCTGATGGCACTTATCTGCTAGAGTTTTCTTTCCAAAACTTGCCTCCCGATAAAATTTGTACTTTTCTTTATCTTTGTACCCTCAATTCTTTCTTAACCATCTTCTGTACTACCATCAAACTCAATTGTTCATGAAACTTTTCTGCCGAGTTACCAATATGAATAATTGAAAATTATTTCATAACAATTTGGAAAAGACATAACAAAATTGATATGCTGATCAGCTATGAAAGCACATGAGCCCTCAAGCTGGCGCTCATACGACAAAAAGTGTGTGGAGAAAGAAACGAAGCCTCAATATGAAAATAACGACGGGGTTTCCATAGAGACAAAATAAAACTGGCCGCTGGCAGCGTATTTTTTCAATCAGAAAAGACGGCAAAACTTTTTCGACAGCTCCTTTTTCGCTACTACTTTCTTTTCCGATTGTCCAGCTGTTATGTGAATTGCTGAATGTTGAAAGAATATTGGCCTAAACTGATATGTATTCTTTATTTGATCTTCTCGTTTTGTGAATCATCACTTCTGAAGCAGTGCTACTCTTCTGGAACAACATGTATCCGGTTTGAAAAAGGCGATTTCGAATTTGTGGACACTGTTCAATTGACCAGCGATAATGTGCCGACACTCAAAGACAACACATCGACAACGTCAACTCGTATTGTGCTCAGCGAGCTTCTGAGTCATTTGTCATTCAATCATAGTTGGACACTTGCCGCTCTGGTTCGTTCCATTTTCCATTCAGTGAACCGAAATTCTGAATAATTTGTGAACACGCAATTTCTATTCAGGTAGTCAACGCAGGCACACGCACAAATGTTCAATGGAAAATTGCTCCGGATGATATTAGTGAGCATTCAATTGAAATGCAAGATCCAGATGGCTCTACCAGTCCATTTTCTAATGTGACAGTTCATTGCGTCGATATTCAAAATTATGCGGATGACGCAAAACGGGTGGGTCATTCCTCATCCTTCACCCATTTGATTCTCCTGGAGGTGTCCGGGTGGTCTGGTCTGCTTACCACACGCACAATGGAGGAATATAAGAAAAAAACGCATTGAAAAGAGAAGGAAATAGGAACCATATGGTTGTAATGTAATGGCGCGTTTCGTGTCGCCGTGTGTGTGTTCAAAATGCGTCAAAGACCTTGTGAAAGACCAACTGCTCTTGTCTTTTATTTCGATTATGCAAGGGTGTAAAATTGGAGGTGTAGGGGAAAAGAGCGATAAAAATCAGAATTACATTGAGTGTGAATCTGAGGGAAGCAACAACAAGGTACTCTTTCTAGCAGGTCGAAAATCAGGATAATGGGAATAGAACACTTCATCCGTTCGATGATTGCAAATTTTTCAGATACTCGTGGTTCCACCAGATTACAAATTCTTTTTCTCTGTCAATGGTACTGCAACCAACTGTGCAACAAGCGGAGTATCCATCATTCCGTTTCTCTGGGATACTCAAAGTAGAGCGAGCATCCGTGGAATGTCATATTTTTCTTTGACCGATTGCACTGATGTAGTTTATTGCAGTTTCAAACAAATATCATTTGAGATTTTCAGACATGCTCGTCTCTGTTGATACCATCTTTATTAGTGAGATTTTGTCCAAATTTTAATAGCAGGTAAGACTATTTAGAAGCCTACAAGCATTTCATATATTCTGTTACAGCAACCTGGAAATTCGTATAGATCAAGTGGATGATTTTACGGTGGAGTTTTCTGACGACTTACTTGGTATTAACATTCAACGAGTTAACAAGTCAATTGAGTTTCCGATGGGTATTATGAATTGCACTACATTGATGGAGAATGCTGATATTCTTGGAGGTAAGGTTTACTGACCGACTATTAGCCTACAGTAGGTTCAATTCAGAGAACCCCGTCTGTCTGGGAGATGGTGAAAACGTCGCGGTGAAGTTTGGCGCAAACCCCAAAATGGCATTAAAGCAGGAAGTGAAAACGAAATTTTCTCCGCGATCCGCGTTCCTCAAAAACGCGAAAAATGCGGTAAGCCTTGACAAGGGCAAGCAAGAAAAAACATTCTGTATACAGGTGTATCCAAATTTCACTGTTTCTCATGAGAAGGAAGTTGCAACATGTTCGAATTCGACAAAATTTGAAGTGAAACAGATATCTGGGAACGGCTTTATGCCACTGAGATTTGAATGGTCGATTTTGAACGGTTAGAGGGACAGGAAGCGAACATAGTTAACCAACTTCAAAGTTTCAGGTACATCAGACATGGAGAACCTGGCGAGTTCAAGCAATGAAAGACTTTTGGAAATACCAAGTCATCACGTATGGTTTCATCAGTACATTAACAAAATAAATCATCTTTATTTCCAGCTTTCAACAAAGAATGTTGTGCTTGTAGTTGGATGCAATGTGGCTGGAAAATGTACATCAAGTGGACCTATCAAAACTGATCTCGTTGATGACGCAAGTGTCTTCACTGTTTCCATTGATGGTAATGTGTATTTGAGCTGCAATTCTTAAATTTTTCGGGTTACAGGGTACGAACAAGAGACACCCGCTTCTTTTGGTTTACACCTTCATGCTAACCCAACTTTTAAACAATGCAGTTCCAAAACTTCACCGAAAGATGTTCAGGTAGCTTCCAGCTTTATTTTTTCTTCAATCGCGAGATTGTTTCAGTATGAGTGGAAGTTAAATGGTGAAGGTCAATTGTTTGATGACGGCCTGAAACTTCCAGCCTATTCCTATTCTGTTGGTGAATTTGTGAACATCACTTTGATTGCAAGATATAGTCATGAGAAATCGTATTCCTCAAGCACAACAAAAACTATACATGTGAGTTTCTCCCATTTAAGGTGTTCCCACTATTTTTGTAATTTCAGTACTTTGGTCTGCCTCTTCTGGTTGCATTGGATTGTGTGGAACGTCAAGCAGGGAAAGATCACAATTTAGTTGTACGTGTACTTGCTGTAGATCAGAATCGACGAGATTCAAGTTTGAAATATCAATGGAGTTGCACAGTTATAAATGGTTGATAATGAAACAATCAACCTATTTATCATTTTTGTTTCCAGGAACCAATGCAGGAGAGAGTTGCAGTCTTGGAGACCTGAACACTCACGGAGAATATATTGAGATTCCAAGCTCAAAATTGATCCAAAATACTGTTATGAACATCACAGCTACAGTATCATCTGAGGAACAATCCGACAGTTCATCCTGTTTAGTTACTGTTGGAGCAACTCAAATTCCAACTGTCTCATTCTTCAGACTTGCCGAGAAAAAACAAAATGCATTTGACTATATTCGGTAAGAAATGTTTGTTGATAATGTATTAAACGGACTGTAAATTCAGCATCCAAGCTCTAGTAAGTTCTACATTACCAACATTGAATGTCACCTGGGAAGTTGTTCGTGATTCTCAGTTTGGGTTTTTCAATCTCAGTTCATTTCTACCAAACCCGACAACTATCATCAGAGATGTACCAAAATCAGATGTTTTCGTGTCGCTAACAATACCCCCTTCTGGGACACAGTACGTTCGAGAATGAATAAAACAATTTCCTAATGATAACAGCTATAGGTTAGCTGCATGGCCAGGTTTGATGAGTGGTAAAACATTTGTGATACGTTTGTGGGCTTCTAATGAGAAAGGATCTTCCTTTGCGGATCTGCATCTACTAACCAATGCACCACCAACAACTGGATACATTGATGTAACTTGAAATCATTTCTACGCTGATGATAATTGTAAATTCAGATATCTGCTCCCACCTATCCACCAATCGCTTTGGAGACTCCTATCACTTTTTCTGTGGGAGACAGCTGGAATGACGATAAAGATGATTTTCCGCTTACTTATCAATTTGGGTACAAACTTCACTACTCGGATAACACCACTTATGAGTTTCAAGGATCCAAAAGCACAGTCAAGTCAATGCAGTTTTATCTTCCTTCAAGTAAGTCACATAGAGTGTCAAAACTCGCAAAAAATTATTCCAGCCACTGGCAATAACTCTGAAGAATGCGGTCAACGTATTGGTATTACTGGGATGTTATCAGTGTGTGATCGTCTCGGGTCTTGCAGTTCCGAAGAAACTGGGATGTTCACTATTGACCAATCAGAGAATGCGACATTAGCAGCAATGGATTTGATCAGTTTGCTGAATACGGATGTTGTGAATGGAAACTTCATGTCAGCTATGGCAAAAATCAATGCAATCAACATTGAATTGTGCACCGAGAACTTTGATCAGTCCCAGACTGATAAAATCACAATGTTATTGTTCCAATCGTTGACAGAATCCAGGTTAGTTTATTTTCAACTCAATCTGTTCAGTACAGTCTATGTTTTAGTGAAAGTGAAGAATTTCAAGAAGCTCTGAAAGCTGCATACTCTCTACTTCCGGTTGTTTCCTCTGATATTCTGACGGTCCTTATTGAAGTTCTGTCCAGTTATCGACAGTTGACGTTTCAAGGAGTTTCACCCACAGAAAGTACCCGACAAAAGCGTTCGGCGGAGGTTGTGGACTCAACAGTGAAAATTTACAAAGCTACGGAATCTGAGGTGAGCTTTAAAATCATTTCTAAAAGTTAAGAAATTTTCCAGGCTACTGACATGTTGAAAGTGTATGATATTTTGATTGGAAAAGATAAACCAGTGGTTGATGTGTTCTTTTTGAACATCAACGATTTTTTGACTGGATTCTGCATTCAATTGGATGAAGACTCAAAGCGCTATATGTCTGCAACAGTAAGCCACAACTTCCATAGCATTGAGCAATACGGTCATTTCAGGGAGGGGGATACACAGAAATACAAACTCAAAGCGTAAATGTGAACAGAGATGGATACGATGGTAAATTCAACATCAGTGGTCCAAACAATCTGTCAAATGTGAGTTTTGTGAGCAGAGTTCTAAATGTAAAACAAACATTTCAGATTTCATTCTCTGCCTATTTCTCTTCATCGTATGCCTCATGGACTTGTGGTTCAGCATCCAGTTCTACTTGCCGATATGTGTGCTTGGGTACTGCCTGGATATCTAACAGTGCAATTGCGGATAACAGCTACTTGGCTGAAGATCTCTTCTTTAACTACCTGGATTTGTCTATAAACAAGAGTGTGTCAGATTTGCATCAGGTATTGTGCTCTTATTTTCATTTTCAAACAGATTTTTTGCTTTCCAGCTTAGTCTTGTTGACCCAATATCTGGAACAATCTTGACTCCGTCCAATGGTCAATTTCTGTATTCTGTGGATATCGAAGTAACGAATTATAAGCCCATCAATTATTACAATGTGGGTTTTCTTGTCTAGACAAAAACACTCTCAACTTGTATAATGTTTTTAGTGTTACATATACAGTCAAAACTCTGGGTGGGACTTCAGACAATGTGTTCCTTCTAACTACGCAAAAACCGTACAAGGTCGAAGTTTCCTGAACTGCAACTGTTCATCAACGGGAATCATTGGGTGAGTGAATGATAATCAATTTGTTAAGCAATATGTTTGAATTCAGAGTTTTTGTGACAAACGGACCTCCGCCTGATCCGTTATCAGACCACAATGAGATTTTGTTGACATTGGTGATAGATGTAGACGTTACAGCAGATGACTTATCCAAGATTTTCACAAGGATAGCGATGCTTTCAGAAGTTGATCAAAAGTTAGTTTTCTAAAAGAACGAAAGACATTACCTAATACATTTCAGAAGATTTGTGAAAATATCAAACAAAGGGAACCGTACGATACAAGCAACACTACGCCCACCTTATCGTGCTGATCAGAAAAGTAATGGTCTCGCAGTGCAAGCTATTCAAAAAGCAGTTGGATATCAGAAAATATTGAATGTCGTCACTGTTCTCAACTTCACTTATTCAGTTGTGAAAAGAGGTAATGTTTTTGTTTGCGATTAAAATTTAGTTCATAGCTTCAGATTTGAATGGAGATGCACATGCAAGAAAGATCACATTCAATCTACAAAAGACTTACACACCTCAACTTGGGACTGATGGTGATGACTACGCTAAGAAATGGGCACAATCTATGGCCACCACACTCCAGATCTCAGAATACAGATTCAAAAACTATAAAGTGTTTTTTGGTGAGTGGCTGTTGAGCTGTTTGGCTATTTTTTAATTGGTTTTCAGGCGTGATATACAATGTGACGATTACTTTACCATTCACTGATGAGAAGAAGCCTTTGAGTGCTGAAGAGATTTCTCTTATGATACAAGAAGGTTCAAAATACGGAGAACTTGATTTTCAATTGGGCGATGAAACGGTGTCAGTCAGTGCAGTTGCTGATAAAGATATTACTATGCTCTTGGTTATGCACGGTAACACTGAAGAAATTGCAAAAATATCCCTTTTGCTTTCAGAAACCAATTCTCTGATGCTTGCACTTGCTGTGGTTCTCTCTATTGTTCTTGGTCTCGGAACAGTTTTCATTTGTGGTGCAGTTCTAGTGAAGTTGAGAACAGATAAACTTATAGTAGAAGAACGGCGTAGAGCAAATCTGAATGATCAACAGTTTCAACTACCGCCACCTCCTAAATACCCAGTGAACACAACTCCATTCCATGTAGTGGATCAATATCGTGAGTAATCTGACCTGAATACAACAATAAACTCTATTTTTCAGCTCTCCGACGCCAAAGAACTGAAGTTCGCCAATATTGAATGTAAATACGTTTTGGATGTAAATACACGCAGAGAAATGAATTCATTTTTGAATTCGAATAAAAAATAAATTATTTTCAAATCAAACAGGTTGACTAAACAATAAATCACAAAGTAGCAAGTGTTAAAGCCGGAAGTAACATTTAATTTACAAAGTAAAGAGAACTCGTGAGCAAGGAAAGAAGAAATCACCGCAAGCAACTATTGAGACACAAAAATCGGAATTGACTGGAATTGGGTGGAAAGTGACTGGATGACTGGACACATAGACACACATTATGAACAACGGGCGAGCAAAACGTTTTGGCAAATTATACAACACGAATATTAACAGAAATAAGGAGATGATAGGTGATAGATCAAACGGGTTCTTCAACACAACCTGATACATCAATTAGTGAAGTGCCTGAAAAAAAGAGATATTGGTACGTTCATTATTATTCTGATATGAATTACCAACCTGACTGTACAATTGTGTCAAACGGTTCCGCGTTGATGTACTGTAAAATGTTCTTGTAGTGAAGTTAAGTACACCGATTACCACGACAATGATTATTAAGTTATGCGAAAATTAGTTTGGTCAGATCTAGTTTCAGAGTTAAACAACTAAAATCGGATAGATGAGTTTTTGCGTTTGGATAGAAATAGATAACATACACAACACAGGGCGGGTTTACAGCTTACTCGGAATCGAATGATGAAGTCTCGTCCTGAATAGATTTCAATAAGAAAATAGGAAAATAACGATAGGATAATAGTGTTTCCGAGGATAAGAGGTTATAAGCCGTAACATGCAGAGTCGTGGCCATTGGGTAATGTGAATGACATGCGGTAGCTATATCATTGTTATATTCGATGAGTTAGCTACTTACCGCACGTTGACGGCTAGATGTCAGCAAAGATGTAAGTGGGAGACATATCGGAGGAAGTGTCTGCTCCAGAGAAGGTGTAGCATGAGTGAGGAGTGGCTTCATGAAACTGAAATAAGATATATCACTCGGACTGCAAAACACGCTTGAAGTAACCTCCCTGCAAACCTATTCACTATAAACACTAACCTAGCATCGAAGTGATACCACTTTCTTGGAAGGAACGCCTTATCCCAAGGGTTGAGACCAGGAGCCATCGTCACAGGTATGGATTCATCCATCTCGGAGTTATGTTCTCCTTGTGATGTTGAGCAACTCATCGAATTTTCCAGCCGCTGACCTTCTTCGATGGCATCCTTTCCATGTCTGAAATGAATATACTCTTGATAATTGAATCAAATCCCCAGAAATCCTCACTTTATTTGAAGATAGTCAATCATCCATGAAGTGAGTCCACCATTAACCAACACTGTCACAATAACGACTGCAGTTGTTGTTGCAAAGATTGTCTGAAAAAGGAATTCTACTTCCGCGTTAAACCGGTTTCCTCCAACCTGTCTATTCTCCGTTGACGTATTTCTTCCGGCTAGAGCGAAAGCCATTGCTCCACGTAATCCCGCAAACAGAATCATGTGTTGGTACCTGAAAAAAGTTAATTGAAATACATGTTACACCTGCTAGGTGTCAAAGTTCTCTTTAAATAAATGTTATTTTTAGAAATGGCGCTGATTTTTGATGCTGTCTGAAGTCTTACAGATATTCATACCTCATTGGAATTTTTGGACGTCTTCGAACATTGAGTAGCCAACTGAGTGGATACACAAAGAGAGCACGGGAAGCTGTGATGGAAATCTGAAAAAAATATAATATAATACACGTTTCACTTTTTGTATCCATATTCCTACCAGAGAGAAGAACAAAAATGAGAAACTCCATCGTTGATTGTTGGTGACGAAGACACTGACACCGATGTAACAGAAAATGAAACTCTCCATGATGAAAGAAACCATCTGGAAAAAATTATTTAGTATTTGTTTTTTTTTCGCAACACTTCTTACGTGGAAAAAATGTTTAGTGTTGCCTTGAGACTCATCGGATAAGTTGTTGTATGTGTAGTGAGCTTGAGCGATACCACAGAATAAAACTGATACAATTCCTGAAATGTTTATCAATAACACTTTTTGTTACTTCATTAACAACATACCCGTTAACCCACAAACTTCTGCAACCAAAAATGATATATACGAGATAAGCACAAACAATGAACTTTCGAGAAGTGGATGTTCAGCAATCAATGTCATTTTTGTGAGGAACGCGTTCATACAACCAATCGTGAATCCTAGCATCAATGAGCCTGGAAACTTATTTTATCTGTCTTTCTTCCTCTTCCTGAATCTACCGAAGAATACACCACCGAATCCTGCAATAGCACTTCCAAAGTCTTGTAGAGTGATTGCTTCACTGCTTGTTGAGAAGTTTTCAATGACTCTAAACATTAAAAAATATGAAAAACAAAAATATTTTTGTGTGCTCCCTATTTCCGAAAACATACTCTGAAAGCACGATAGCGACAGCATCATTCAAAGCACTCTCTCCGAATATGAGCGCAAACAGGTCGGCCTCTACGTTCATGTCGTTGAAGACTGATATGATGGTTACTGGAAAAAAATACACTTGAATGACGAAAACGTGATACAAAACTTACCAGGATCTGTTGCAGAAATGAGTGCTCCGAAAAAGAGAAGCTCCTTGAATGTATAACCCATTCGGAATATAGAAGTGAATACGAACATGAGACATCTGAAAATAAAATACTGAGAGGTAATGAAGGCGTCTTCAAAATGCGTACCCAGTTCCAAAACATGATATTGTGGTACCAATGAACACAATCGCTAGAATACTCCCAATGTTTCTGAAGAAGTGACGTTTTTTCAACGAGTATCCTGCATTGAAAATAATTGGTGGAATCAACATATTGAAGAAAACTTCGGGAGAGAAGACACTCTGGAAAAACGTAATTGGCTCCAATGAGTGGCTGAAATTATCCAAACCTTTTGCTCTATTTGCTGCTCGATCTTCTTTCGTTTGTCTGCGAAGAATCCTTCAATGAGTTCGTAGTGAAATGATACACGCGATCCTCCTTCTGGTTTCACTTCCAACCTAAAAAAATAAGAAATTTCACTAAAAATGCTCCTAATTAATCTAAATAATATAAAGGAAGACTCACATCAAATAATCAGGTGGTTCGTTCACCATCGATTTGTTTTTGGTTTCAACATCAAATGTCTGTGACTGCATCAAACCCAGCCCAAAATATCGAATGACGAAACCGATCAGTAACCCTGAATATTATTTTCACAAAACTCTTTTTTTTCTTCAAAACTTACCATAGAAAAGTGTGACCCCACTCTCGTGAATGAATCTGAAGCGGTAATGCTTGAATGCCCAAGCGGTGACCACAATGACAACCATCACTGACATATAGGTTAGGAGAATGATAGTGTCCATACGATGGATGTTGGCTGCTCTCTGAAATTTAAAAAAACCATTTTTGTAATGGTTACTGGAAAAACTCACTCGTTGAGCAGCCATATCCAACCGGTTGTTGCCATTATTTGATGCCAAAATCGATGGTGCCACTATCAGCAAAACCGTCGATAAGGTCCATAGAAATTTCATTGTATCGACTTCGAGTGGACGTGTGGACTACCACACTATAGCTCCAAACAAAACGATGTCCGATTAGAAAATGCACATTGAGCAGTGTCGATGAGACGCAGGCAACGCAGGACAAAGAGCGAACTGCGGGGTCGGCTGACTCGTTTCGGTCCTCCTCTTTTACTACTCCTGGAAAATTGAAAAGAAGAAGTCAATGGAAAATAGGGTGTGTGGTGGGAAGAAGAGAACGCTTTGCACGTTTGAAGCGTTAGTTTGAAAATTGGGAAAAAACCGAATGAAAAAAAAAAAAGTGAGCGTACCAAATTTCTCATTTTTCCATAGCTGAAATTGAAGAGTTAAAGAAAAATAAATTTCAAAATAGATCAATGAGCTAGGGAAAAAAATTATAAACTTATCAACCTTGTAAATTCACGTGAAAAAGTCAGAAAAGTGTCGTCTGCAGCGGAAAACTGAGTAAGTCGTAGCAGTGTACACAAACGTTATGAGAACCTGTTTAGCATGAGTGTGCGTTGCGAAATGTGAAGGGCGAAGCAACCGCGCTCTATTGAGACCTTAATAACAAACATTGAAGTGTTGCAAAACAAAGTACTTTTCGGTTTCACCGTTTGAAATGACGTTTCAAGAATACATATTGACTTTAAAACTTGTAGTGTAAATCGCGAACACATTCAAGGGAAAATGGATTTTAAAAACTGCCTTAGAAACGTAACCAATCGTGAAACCAAGCTCTAATAAAATGGTTAGTTTGTTTATTTCTGGAAACTATCTATTTCGATTCATCATGACGTATATATCTAAACTACCTAAATAAGAAAACTTCAGTGTTTGTTCCTTTTTGAGATTGCATTTGATGATAGCTTTCGATTGAAAAGTCAATAATGATCACCCATAGTGTAACTTCTGAATTTTGACGTTACTGTTTGAGAAATACTACGGTGTGAGTTAACAGCAGACTTGCAAAATTCCGGGCCGACCCGCTGGCCCGGCCCGGCCCGGTCCGGTTTTGGCCCGGCCCGGGCCGGTCAGCCCGGATTTGAATTTTTAAACTTTTTTCACTACTATTTTTTGTCCAAAAATTTATTTTCTGAACATTTTTCATATTTTTCTTCGAGTATATTTTTCAACAACTTTTAAAACCTACAAAAAAGTTGTTCTTAGGAAATATTTTTCAAAAAATGGGGAAATTTTCGAAAAAAATTTTGAATTTTTAGTACTGAAAATCCGGGCCAACCGGGCCGGGCCGGGCCGGGCCGGAGAAATTTTCTTTCGGCCCGGCCCGGCCCGTTGCAAGTCTGGTTAACAGTTAAAGAAGTAAAAAAATGTCGAAAAAGCGTTTGAAAGTAAGTTGTCCAATATACAGCTGATAACTGAACAGATGCTTCAGCTAGCGTAATCTCACTAACAGTAGTTATTTTTACATTAATGCACGTAAATTTGAGTGTATGATTAATCATGATTATTTCGAAAACGTTTTGTGTTTACCAAAAACTATTTCACATATCTATAAATACAAAACAGTTAACTCTTCAGCGACTCAATATTAAAACCTTGGATTTCAAATTCAAGGAAAAGAACTAACGGATATGAGATTTTAAAAAACGATCATAGCTCATATTGAGGCTCATTATTGAACAGTACTGTATCAAGTGGTAGCTTGAATTATAATAGATGCAATCAACTGGGGGAGTTACCATGATAAATCATATGAAAGAAAATTGCCAATAACCAAATTAAAACAACTGAAAAAACGCAACCTGAAACACTTTCATGGAAAATAAATTGAAAGGCGTTTTTGAGCAGTTCTGAAAATGGAAAAATGAAATTTATTAAAGTTGTTATCCAATAATGGTGATGTGATTTGATTACTTATATCCACAATCAAAATAAAAAAAAATCATCGTTTGTTTGAACCCCTCGACATTCGGCCAATTTTCGAACACTGAGAAAGTGCATATTTGTTGAATGAAAAGTATATGTCATAAACATAGTTCTGAGTTACTTGAAAATTTCAAAGCTATTACTCTGTCGTTTTTTCATATTGTAAATAGTAAAAAAATTGTGATTAACGTGATCAGATTTATTAGAAAATTGTCAATTATCAACATAACTGAGGTAATATATCCAATAAAACCTGGAGGAGTAGAGAGGAGTAATAGAATAGTGAGGAAACTTGTGATACAAAAGAGAGAACAATTTTTTGTCAGGTCATACAATGAATCAGTCAGAAAAACAAAACGGCCGTAAATTCTGGTATGCTGAGAAATTGCAGTCCAAAAAGTATGGAATATAAACCTCGCATTTTTAGCTCACATTTTTACTTGAATTTTACAACAGAGAAAATATTAAAAATTTTCTGATGTAAGGTATCAAAAATTTTTCAAAGATAGTTATGGGTTTTTGAACTATATCACTTCACTGTTTTAGCTTGAAATCACATTTTAAAAAAACCTTATTTTATATTTCATGTGGATTCATCCCACAGTGAAAACGGCGATTTCAACAATTTGAAGGGCCCATAACTGTCTTTTACTAAAGAGCTACACAAGAATTCTGTTTTTGGAAAGGGAAGAATTACTCAAATGTATGAAATACTAGTTTGAAATTGATTTGGGAGAAAAGGAAGTGGCGGTGATCTTGTGTTGTGTGGCATACTTCATTTGAAAGCTCAGACCGTAACAGATCTCCTTACTTTATATGATGAACATTGCTGAACCTCATTAAATAAGGGATATCTGGTTGTACGCCCTAAAGTTCCAAACAATGTATATCACATACCAAAAGCTCACTGTAACTTCAGATCTTCCCTAGTGAGAAAAATTATTTTCATTTCGTTTCAGAAATCAAGTGATATTCAGTAATGATGGATGTTCAAAAATATACAAAACTTCTTAAAATTTTGAAATAAAATAAACTCACTAAAAACCAAAAAAAAACTTGTTCTGAACAGCTGATAATAATTTTCTCAATGACCGAATTCAATTAACATGCTGTATTGTAACTTAATAAAAACAGTGTTGTTTTGTAAATTGGTTGAATTCAAAAAAACGGACGTCAAGAATACGAGAACACAAGTGAAGTTGAATTGTTCATTTTGCAGCAGACGGTTCCCCTGAGGCTGGAGCTGGCGCAACCATGATAATCTGAAACCCATTTTATTGGGAAAAGAACTTTTATTAGGTGAAAATACATTTGTTTTCTTTGTCCATGATCTCCATTTGTTTCTCATCCATGCGCGTTGTTTCGTGTTTCGGGCGATGAAAACCATTCTGAAACTTCTGGTTAGGTAAAGTGTACACTAAGCGAAACACAAGTCTATGAAAAACAACATCAACTACAAGTTAATGAACCCAAATAAGTATTCAAAAATTGCGAGCACAGAACCAGAGAGACAACAAACAATTTCTATAAATATCTTATGGTCAATCATTAATTTTATTCGGCTAATCAAAAACTATTCTGAAATAAAACGAATGAGTTTGCCGTAAAGCCTTTAACAGAGGTGCCCCAATAGCAAGAGATCTGTGAACAATATCCCAGCTGCGTCAAGAGCTATACATGTTTTTCCAACCGAAAAAATACTGTATATGTATTCAGCTATATTTTTTTGTTAGCAACTTTTTGAATTTTTCTGAGAAAAAAGACAAACCAATTTAACAGGGTTTTGTCGGGGGCACCTCTATTAGAGGTTTTACGGTATGTTAGAAACCCATACGTAATTTTTAAGCGGAAATCTTATACAGTCCACCACATAAATATAGGTTCACCCCCCAAAATGACCGAAAACTGAAAAATTAAGTTTTTCAAAAAAGATGTATACGGCAATAATAAGGAAGTAGGAAGTCTATTTCGATGATAAAAGTTAAAATTCTAGAAGTTTTCAAGTTTTGAGAAATTTTGAAAAATGTCAATTTTAGCCATTTTCCATTCCACAAAATGATAGGTTCACTTGATGAAAATCTCAAAATTTTCATTAAATTACACCAAAAACTAGGATTTTTATAATGGAACCGATCAAATAACACGTCTTTAGTAAATTTTCACGAATGTTTCACTGTATGACACATGTATTTCTATTCTCATAGATTATTATAAAAATCTTGTTCAAAATATCACAGGTGCAGAAATGAAATTTTCAAAATTTCAAATAATAATCCCACTTGCAAATCGTATAGACTGTATTGTGAACATACAATATTTACGCGATTCGTTCAACTTACGGATAGACATACAGAACAAGCATCAAACCAATCGTTATGTCTGGTGTAAATTTGTAGGTACGATCTTGAGAGGTAGCATCGACGAAAATAAGTGCAAGGAGTTCCATAAACAAGACCAAACCAAACATAGATGCTAACCGTTCGTGCATGAGTCGATATTCGTCCATGGTAAGTGAATCCTGGGGATTAGTATAACAATCTTTTAATTCAAAATCAGCTACCTTGCAGAGAAAGAGAGTTGCACAGTCGCAAACAAACGAGCCAAACGTCATAACCCAACGAAAAGTGAGCACTGTGAAGGAAATCACCACGCATTTCTGGAATTCAGCCTATATAATTGCTGCCATTTCTTAACATTCGTCATTAACATACGTCTGCAACATAAGTCATTTCTTTTCCATACATCCATCTGAAATTGTTGTCATCAAAATCACACACCGCTGAAAATTAGGATTAAAATAGTGACCGTGTGTTTGTCTATTACTCACTAAAAAATATAGACATCGTGGTGAAAGGAAGAATCCAGCATGAGAGTGATAAGACTGCTCCCAACCTGAAACAAGTTGTAGAATTTTTGAATATAAATTTGTAGCGTTTGAATAAAACTACACAATCAAAAAAAAATTTGAAATAATTGGTATGGTGGTGCTTGTTACTATTATCATTACTGAATTTTACCATTTTCTGACAATAGTCCATTCGAATGGCGAGTACATCATTGTGAAATGATAAACAGATAGAGCCAATGGAAGGTAAAAACGGACACATGTGACGTAATATAGTCCGAATTCAATCCATTTTTTGAACTCAATTACCAGCTCGTCGTCTCTGAATTAGTGAATTCCAGAATTGTTCATCATTTTGTCACCTTCACTTACATAATAGCAAACACAACTGTCAAAACGTAGACCAGGAAGTTCAAGATGTTTGTCAAATAAAGCTGCATAACAAACTTTGGTATATAGTTTCTGCTTCTTGTTTTGTATGTTGCTACGACGACAAAAAGTGTTTGACACAAACCGATAAATGCCATCTGTAAAAAAATTAATCTTTTAATTTGGTTAATATCATTCTTACCAATAATATGATAGTAATGTATACCGCATTGTATTCACCGCGGTCGGTGTTTTCTGAGGTTTCCATTTTCATGATTAAACAGACAATGGCATTCCCAAGTGAGTCTGCAAACTTGACCAGTGAAAAATGATATGATAAAAATTGATTCGAACGTAAATTCCAAAATTACGGATAGCAGAAAAAAACACAAAACCTATTATGAGTTTGGGTCTTTGTTTTAAATATCTCATCTGATTCAATGAGAATATCTGTTCAAATATACACGTAGGTAATCAGCAAAAAACATAGTATTTCACTGAAATATAGTGTCAAATAACTATCTTTCCGAATTTAAAATGTTGCAGCGATTTTTTGTTTTCGAACAATTAAAAAGTTTGCTTGTATTCAGAAATTGTTATATCTAAAATCTCGCTGACTGAGAATCTTTTTTTTTCTCAGAAAGAGTAGAAGTAATTTATTCCACTCCTGGTGTAAAAAACAAAAAGAAACTGAAGGATAGAAATCATACTGATATTCTGGACCTTAGGTTGAATATTTCTGGATTAGCCTGAGGACTGATTTTTTGTAAGAAGAAGTGTGACTGAATACGACGACTCGTGATGAAGAATAACAATTAATTGGATTGATAAACGGCGTCACATTAATCTAATTTTTGTGCGTCACAAATAAACATTCAAAAAGAGAGAAAGATAGGTAAGCCGAGTCTGTAGGGAATGTGGTCGAATGATCAACTTCTACGGATTCAAAGAAAAACATAAGTTGAAAGAAGCAAGTAAAGCAAATGAGCTTTTTCGGTCCATTAATTTCGGTTTTTGTATGTTTTCCGAGGACTCTTACTTTGGAACTAAAAGGAACTATCGTATCAGAAAAAACTGTAGAACTATCGTATCAGAAAAAACTGTAG
The DNA here is from genome assembly GCA_002259235.3 of Caenorhabditis latens. Taxonomy (NCBI): domain Eukaryota; kingdom Metazoa; phylum Nematoda; class Chromadorea; order Rhabditida; family Rhabditidae; genus Caenorhabditis; species Caenorhabditis latens. Next base: position 10,698,062 of record CM056097.1, on the reverse strand, counting down.
AACTATCGTATCAAAAAAACACTGATAAATGAAAACCGGATAAACAACGAAAGATAGTTTGGCGTTGTCGAGCAGCAGAAGACGAGACTCGTTTTTTTTGATAGTTTAACAGGAGAAGTTACAGTTGAAGCTGATTTTCATGAAACCCGCTGATCATCTTGGAAAATGCTAACAGGTATTTTATTTTGGGATAATAATTTAAAAACAGTTTTAGACTTATGGATCTGTTCTTCCAATGACCAAAATGGAAATCAGAAGCCAGTGTCCCTTTTTTTGGCTTACTAAAGAGCATTTTTTTCAAAATCAGCGTTTACAGTAATCAGCGTTATCATATCTTCGATAAAGAAACCCTCGGGCTCTCATTAGCAAAAAACCTGGTGAATGAAATTGGAAGAGAACCAATAGAGACAAAGAAAGAATGAGCAAATGAGTCTTTTCAACCTCTTTTATACAATTCTCGGACGGCAAGAATCAACTTGAGACTCCGCCTCCGAGCCATTTGGGATTTTGGAAGACTAGTTTTCAGCAAAAAGAATTTTGAGTGAATGTGAGTGAGATTAATTATGAAGCTCGTGATCGAAGAAAATGTGAATGAGTGATATCATCATTGTCTTCTGACTTCCTTTTCCTCAACAAAAGTACAAATGCTTACAGTCTTTTATTTGTCTATTCTTCCACGACAACCGTTGCCTAGACTCTACATCATTTCTTCTTCTTAAGTTATACCCCCATCATTGTTCCAATCTTCTGATCTACGTGAGACGATCTTTAGTAGATTCTATTTTCTTATGCATCTCACTTCTTCCACACTACACAAACTTTTCAAAATTGTTGAACGGTGCCCTTAGCTCATCTTCCCTCGCTGTTGCTGACATTCTCTCCACAGTTTCTTTCTTTTCAGTGTTCCCATGATCTTGAGATCTTTCATCCTTCCTACCGTTTCCTTTTGAACATTTCAAGCTCACCGGAATCTGTTTCCGTCTTCCTTCTTTCTCCCCTCCGGCCAACAGTTCCGTTCGGACGCCAATACCCGGGCGGCACTTAAAAATCATGTTTTAACTTCAATCAAGATAGTGCTATTGTGACCTATAATGGAGTTTGTGATGAAGTTAAATAGAGATCACAAATCTGCTTCTATTTTTGTGTGTTTAAAGATTTACTCCAAGCATTGAACAAATGAGACGTGCCTCCGGGAATTGATTATGCATCGCTAATTATCATTGTCTGGAAAAACTATTTTCGAATTGAATCGGTGAAGAGAGTTTGATCTTGACGATCATGATGCCATGGACGCTTTATGAGATTAAACATCTACATTTTCGGTACAGTAAGAAGTAGTAGCTTGTCAAAAAATACAACACATGACTTCAGGAAGGAGTCTTTCCATTGCTAAAAACGATTCAAGAGATCCATAAACAAAGAAAAAAACGTTTCTAAGAGTTTTGTATCATTCTTGACCCACAAAAATAACTTCTAACATACAGCAGAGGTATGGAAACAGCTGGTTGGAGTAATAAAATTATGCGGAGAGTTCAGATTGCGGTGAATAGTATCCTCTTGGATTTTTGTTATTCTGTTGATTGAGTACTGCTTTGTTACGATATGCTGACTAGTATCCAACTTTTATACTGATGACAGCTGTATTTTTGTCATCATACTAGTCTTAGAGAGCTATGGGAAGATCACAATCAGGTATACTTGGATACCGTATACCGCGATTAATATATGAATAATGATTATGATGATGACAAAACCGTATATGTCAGCATATAATCTTCCCGGAGCAAAAACACAGTTAGTGGTCGAAACTATACCGTCTGAGGTTGTCAAAATATGGTCAGTCTGTTTTTTGACGTTACCAGCTAGTGGTTTCCGATTATTCTCTTTCACATTCTCTCTTTTTCTGTAATGTTTTGTTACTATTTTCTATAATTTTCGAAACTCAGATGGATTCCATCAACAACACCACACCGACAACGACGATTGAGCTCCACAACTGCCAATTCAACAAGGATCAACGAGAGAAAGTGAAGAAAGTTTTGGTATGTCTAGTGTTACCTTATTCAGAATCATATTTATTACCAGCCTGGCTGCCGCGCCTTCGGCGCTTCATCCGGCTGGTCTCTCCTCATTCACGTGGCCATCTTCTCACAAAAGTGTCCGCATGGCCAAGTGGTTCAAGGCGGTGGTCGCTGCGCGAAGAGTGCAAGTTCGGTTTTGGGCCCGGTCGGCTTTCTTTCTTATTTCTCAAAACTTGCGGACATTGGGACAGATGGACAGACTCCACATGCGTTTTATATATAAGAATGATCTTACAGAAAGAAGTTGGATGTACATCGGCGAAGATAACAGAACAGACGTTCACTGGCTCATTGACCACAGGACCACTTACTTTCAGTCAGAATGTTACACAACTGACGGATTCTTCTGACCAAAATTCAAACTCAAGACCAGTCAATGCAAATCAACACGACGTTTTAGCTTCTATTAATTCGCCTCAAGGAAAAACTTTGAATACTACACTCAATATGAATGCGGTCTCGTTGGATGTGAACGATAATAAGACAAAACAAGTGATTCAAAAGAAAAACTCCAAAGAGAAAAAAGATTACAAATGCGTGAGTCATGAAATTATCATTTTCCGCTAAGGAAAAATTGGAATTTCCACGCAATTTCAAATGTATCTAATTCAGGAATTTCCAAACTGTGGCAAAGTCATCAGTGCTACAGTCCAGCAAAGAAATCGTACGACGCAAGAACATTCATTAACACACTCTACTGTTCGATTGATCAAGTGCGACGAACCCGGATGCACACGAGAATACAAAACGATGAAATCCAAGAAAGAGCATTATCAAGCCGCTCATAAGAATATTCACAAAACATACGGATTATTGGATTTTCTTAAAACGAATGCTAAGTTTGAAGCTCTATATAGACAATGCTTTGGAACTCAAATCGATATTGACAAACAGAAGAATTACAAAACTCCAGAGCCAACAAGAAAGTGAAAAACAATCAAAACAGTAAGCAAAAGAATTTTCCTCGGGAAATTAACAACTTCATTAATTTTGTTGGCACAAATTCATTTTTATCTCGGAGAGTTTTTGTTTTATAATGTTTCAATTTCTAATTATTATCTTTCTCAACTCTTTTCTGTAATCGTGGAACTTCGAATTTTGAATAAAGCTTATGAATATTTCTAATTTGAACATCATAATGTATAATACTTTGAAACAAAACAATTTAACAAGTGTTCAAACTTTTTGAAGTTACAAGTTCAGAGAAACATATTTTTTTTTTCAAAGATCATGGTTAGACAGAACTTCGAATATTACTCTCATATAGAGAGTTCAATAACTGTACATTGACCAATTAGAGCTTCTCAGTGAGCCATTGCACAGCACCAGTGAACAGGTGCGTTGACACAACACTGAAACAAAACATCACCCCGAAATGTTTCACAAGAAAACGGTTTATTGTGATTGTTGGCCAAGTTAGGCACGAAGGGGATAGCTAAGAGGTAGGACAAACTTAATATATCACCTAGGTGATATAGTGGGGGGGGGGCTCTAGACGATAGCCCAATATGGGGGCAATATAATATAAAACGAACGAACTGTTCCAAGTCGGATTGAGCACTATCTAGTACTCAATAATACTTACTACACAATATGAGATTGGGTACCTAACTGGTAGGATAAAAAAACCAATGAGTTGGATGGGTAAAACGGGGCACAAAATATTGGGAGCATATAAATCAGAACCAAAAACGGGTTCTATGTGAATGACAGTTTGCAAAAAATAAGAAAAACCCTTTGAGAAACAACAAATAAATTAAAGTTTGAAATAAAATAAGATCAGGTTTTTGGGATGGGAGATTGGTGGAAATGAGGGGGGGAAATGTGATAAAATATAAAACATAATGACTTAGGGGTAACACATTTAACAGTAGCCATCAACTGGCATAAGACTCATATTAGTATGAGCAGTTATTATACTCAAATTCAGTCATGACGTCCATCTGGTGGTTGTACGCCGTTTCTTCAGCTTTGCGCTTGAGACGAGCCTAAAAAATACTGTTCTAATTCTGTTCGATTTCCTAGAAATTATACCTCAGCTTGGCGGCGAAGAGCTTCTTTATGTCGTTCTTCCTCCAATAGCCGGTATTCCTCAGGACTCATGTACGGCTGTGGAGTAAGATCCTTAGTCGCCTGACGAACAACTTTACTGGTAGTTGGGACAGATGGAGCCGCTGGCTTTTTGATTGGAGTTTCCGGAAGCAAATCGTCAAGAATTGTGTGGTGAACTTTCTTTTTTGGTGGAAGGGGTTTCTTCAACGGCTCTGGTTTCTTGGCGATAGGCTCCGGTTTCTTTGTGACTGGCTCCTGTTTTTTGAGTTGTGGAACTGGCTTTTCGACAGCAGGCTCTGAAAAATTGGACCATGTTACCTAGATCAACCAGTATTTTGGGTAGTGGTCGCAAGTTTGAAGCATTATTATTGTGTTTCGATTTGTTGTTGTTGTTGTTTTGTGTTAGGTCATGACTTTGTCATTTCAAGAGTTAAAACACGTAACACAGAGTACAGGTTTCAAACAACTTATTCGTAGGCAAGTTGACATTATAATAGATGGTTAAGATACCAGAGACCTTAGTTAGGACAAAATAAAACGGAAATGGTTAAGCCTAAACATGGACAGGCAATTGACACGACATAGAGTTAAATAACGGGGATGATAATCGAAAATGAGACTGAAATAGTGTTTTCTGTTTTTTTTTTGCGTATTGGGTTGAGATGTTGACGAAGGGATGAGATACTAGCACATAAGACAATATATTACAAAAATAGTTCCATTGAGCTGGGGGATAGTGTATAAAGATATTAAAACTAACTTGTCTCTGAATCCGAGTCGGACGAATCCGACGATGAACCGCCGCTGTCCGAAGAACTCGAACTCTCGGACAATGTTCTTGTGACATAAGGGGGCTTAGAAGAAGATGAAGACGGTCCTCCTTTGCGGTTGATTGAAGGAGCGGCAACTTTGCTTGGACCAGCTGGAGTACTGGCTCTAGACGAGCTTCCGCTTCTGTTTATCTCAACAGCAAGTTGACGTGGAACGCTGCTACGTGGCTTCTCTGGTTCATCATCAGAATCCGAAGAATCGTCAGAAGTATCAGATCCAGACGATGGTACACCACAACGAGACGCCGATGGAGATGGCGAATCGGATCCAGCACGTTTGCCTCTTCCGTTTGGCGAACTATCCTTGTCATCTGAAAAAAAAACAAAATGTTGTTTGGAATGATGTGAATGCTCCTCACCTTCGGTATGAATTCCAAGGATTCTAGCTTTTCGGTCCAAAGTTTCTCTCCAGAGCTTAGCAACGGAAGGCTCTGTTTCGATCAAAGTAAGATAGTCCAAGAGTTCAAGAATGAGATCAGGGGAAAACTCAGTTGCGTCGATTTCGGTGGAACACATCGCGTTGAAGGGTTTGACTTCTTTGTTACTATGGAAGTTTGAGATTTGAATAAGACGAATGACTCCACGAACGTAACCACCTGGACACGCGCTTAGTTTCTCCGAGAACGCCGCCTTATCGTCAATGGCCTTAATTCCGAAAACAGATTTGTAAGGTCCATTGTACGGCCCTCCTGGTGCTTGAGGATTGAGTTCTCCTCGGTACTCTGGAGAGTATTCCTTTTTGACTGAACGTCCACTTTTCTTTGGTTTCCTTCCACGAGAGCTTGCAGGTGGAGGAGCAGTGTATCCAACAGCAGATGCGTTGGAAGCGATAGAAGCACGAGGCTTAGAACTGAAAATTATTTTATTTAGTTTATTGAATTAAGCAGGGTTTCTCACATTTTCCGTGCCTTAATTGGCGATGGTCCAATGTCATCTATGATCTTGGGAACAGGTGCACGGGATGATGAGCGAACTGAAAGAGCTGGAGAAATGAGCTCGGGAATTGAGATTGGGGCGTTCTTGATGCTGACTCCAAGCTTCTCCAATTCGCTTATTTGTGTTGTCTCTAGAGCAGGTGCGATTTGTCCAGCCAATTTAGCCTCACGACGTTTCAGAGCAATGGAGTATAGACCTTCGCCCATTGTACGAAGTTGTTCCAATTTCTCGGCGCACTTCTTCTCCTCTATTTTGACTGCATTGATGTAACTGTTGATTCGTTCATCCTCAATGAGGTCGGTGTTGACAACCAAATTTTGACGGATATAGGAATCTGAGACAATCGGGTCAACTCCTGGACGTGGGAACAGCTTCCAGCGAGACTCGAAGAGTGCCTTCAGATCCAGTGCGTTTTGGTGAACAGCTGAGCCGGCGGGATTGTAAGTGCAACAGTTGTCAATCATCTGAAAAACAAAATTCGTTTTATTTTATGAAATTCGACAAAGATTCTTACCAGGTTCATGTCCCTTTCAAACTCTTCTCCGCTAGTGTACTGCTTGTAGTCCAGCTTTTTCTTGATTGTCTGCAGGTCCATCGGTTCCTTGATGACCTCCAGATAATCAACGATTTTTAGCTTGACTGGATCGACAGGTACGTAGAAGACTTGTGCGAAACTCTTGTTCTTCACGCTATGCATCTCATTGAGAAGTTTAACACAGAATTTCTGCCATTCCGATTGCTTTCCAATCCAACGTGGAGGGAGGTGCTTCCAGTCAATCATGGAGTTAGGGTTCTTGAGGCGAGGAACTTTGGGAGGTGCTTCCACTTCTGGGACTGCTGGTGATGGAGCAGGAGTTGCTTCTTCAACAGGAACTGTCCCATTTTCAACTTTCCGTTTCTTAGCTGGTGGCTGAGAGCTGGATGGTTTGACCTCTTCAATTTCTGGTTGGAGAGACACCGAACGGCTTTTTGGAGTGTTCTCAGGAGCAGCCTCTTCTACTTCTTCTTCTACTGGGACGGCCTCTTCTTTGACTTCTGTTTCATCTTGTTCATCCATAGACTCCTCTTTGAACGAAGCAGTAGAAGCACGAGGGACGCCGACCTTTCTTCGTCCTCGAAGACTCTTTCTGCCTCGTGTTTTCGCCGCTTTCGGTGTCTTGCCAGTAGCATCGGGAGCGGAGAAAATTGCATGGCGCTGATGTTCCGGAAGCTCTTGTGGTTTCTCCTGAAAACGATATTTGTTGAAATAGGATATTCGGGAAAATAATGAGATGGAAAAGAAAAGTCTGTGTGTCTTCATTAGCATAAATGATAATGAACCTCCTGTGGCAGCCATTCCAACCCTCTTTGCACAACGCCCTCCACATTTTCACACATGATATAAATGTCGTCGTTGCGATCGTTGAACTGCTTGCAGTTTTCAAACAGCGTTTTCAGGTCCTGAAATGATGCCCAATGAATTTAGCTAAACTTACAGGGAATGTTAAGTTCGCCAGTTGGCCAGTCATTTGAGCATCCAAAGTTTTGGCCATTTTGTACACATCATATTCAGGTGGATTGAACATGTAACAGTTGCTGAACATCTGCCTGATGTCCTGAAACCACACAACTCTTTTGCCTTTGAATTATTTGTAAATTTTTTTGTGAGGGGAATGATTATGGACGTTGGTGAGTGAGAGAGTATGAGAATGCTCAAATTGGTACGGACAAGACAACTGCTCGACGGCGAAATTGGACTATTAGCTACGATCATTTCAGAAACGACGACACGTTTGCGAATTTCGGATGGAATACGGTAGTAACGACACCTCGTGAGGGTTGGATGCAAACATGTTTTGTAGTTTATGACTTCAAAAAGAGTGAGAAAAGGAGATGTGCGAGAGACAAACAATTTTATTGCGAAATATTGAAAAAAAGACTGTCCGTGAGTGAGTCATGCACATTTTTCGCTTTCAGTGTGACGAAGAAAAGAGAGACAAAAAGCAATACAAAAGAATCATGCAACAAAAGGGAGGTTTATGATAATTTCGAAAATGTTGTGAGTTTTCGAAATCTGGAACCAAAGGCAAAAGAGTTGAAGTTTCTTGATTGTTACACGCAACCTGTTTGACTATGATGCTGATGACAAATAACCAAAACTCTGGAGTTGTTTGTAAATCAGGATTTGTTTTCTTTGTTTTCGTTTTTTGTCTCATTTCTCTCGGACCCAAACAACATGACAGTCTCTCACTCTTTTTTCAGTTGAACAGCTCATGAAGCTTACTCATCGTAATATATTGTCGTGATACCGTACCCGTGATTGTTGCTACCATTCTATTGTTAAAACATTACAATCTATTGCCTCCGTGAATAGAACTAGTGCAGACGATAAAACACTGACAAGAAAACGAAAGAGATGCAGTAGAAGTAGATGTGTAAAGACTCAGATAGGAGGAAGTAGCGCAAAGCTGAAACTCGGCGAAAGAAACTAATGTGACAGGAATACAGATAGGAAAGTTGAAACTATCTTGTTAGAATAGGTAAAACAGTGGAAATGTATCCAGAGGTCCGCAAAAAACACAATATTTCAATTATATCTAATTTAAGAAGCAAAAATAGAGCTAACTAAGATAATATGACGGAAATCTTCTAAGCATGACATATCGGCAACGAGAAAAAACTTTTACGCATTCAAAATGAGAAGCCAGAGTCATATAGAGTCACGCGAGCTCTTCAGGCTAATGAAATTCTCTTAAACACTGAAACGTGCATTCACAAATAATGTCTCGCTTTTTTTTGCATTTCACTTGCTCTTGCTCAAAATCTTATCACTATTTCTAATATCTATTTATCTAACAACTACACATCGCCAATATGATCTTCATCACAATTTTTATCATTCTCTCACGCACCAGTTTCATCCGACAAACGATAGTCAGAAACGAAAAATTTCAAGACACGGGGACGCTCACTACCACCACCATATTCTCCCAGTTCTACATACCCTGATGGCGTCGTCGGCGCAATAGTAGTAGGTGTTCCGAAGGCGCTTCTCAATAGTCCGAAGATCCATTGGTCTGGCTATTGTATTGTGATACTCCGGGATCTGGAGACTTTTCGCGTCAACTGGAGCCTGGAATGGCCATGAGTGTTTGTGCTTGAGAGCATCCTTGACAACAGTGAACAGGATATAGTCGAGGCGGTTGGTGTGACGAGTTGGTTTTCCTGGTGGAGGCTCTGTGCGTGGTTGAACGATTCCATTGATGGGCGCCTGTGAGAAAACATTTGTTGAGAATTGTTATCTTAATCAAGTAACAAACCTGACGTGGGGACTCCCATGGATTCTCTGTTGGCAAAGGTCTCTTAGCCGGACGTGTCTTCTCAACCGGCTCCTCATCGCTGTCATCGGAATCCGAATCACTGCTGTCTTCCTCCTTTTTAACGTTCTCCTCATCAGCATCTTCCACTCTCGGTTCTTCGGATTCTGCTTTCTCTTGTTCAGTTGTGTCCATTTCTTCGGCCTCGTCTTTCACGATGTCAGGTACTTCTGAAGATTCTTTTGATGACTGTGGAGTTGGAGTTCTCGGCTCTTCGGCTTCCATGCTGTGATAGCTCTCCGGTGTTTTTGGATTTTGATGATCCTCTGAAGTACTTGGAATCGGACTATCCATGTTCTCTGGAGTCATCGGGATGTCAAGATTCGGACTGAAGTCCCGTCCTCCTGGGGTCCGTAGCTGTTCTGGACTTTCTGAGCGTGGCTTTGGAGAAGTGCTATTCGAACGATTGATAGTCTCAATTGCTGCAGTTGAAGAGTTAGGTTCTGGGGTAGCGTTCCCCAGATTTGGAGTGGCAGAATCCATGACCGAAACATCAAACGAAGGTTCAGGGCTTGGTGTAGAACTTTTGCTGCTGCTTTTTGAGCTGTTCGAGCTGTTACTACTGGTCTTCTTTCCGTAGCCATCGTCACTGTTTGATTCAGCATCTGAAGATTTTGCAGTTACCGCACCTGGTTCATTCTCTGCTTCCATGTCTTCGTCGTCGACTTTCTCGATCTCCTCAGCAACGTTGTTATCAGCTTTCAACTCTTCGGATTCTGTTTTCAATTCATCGGTCTCATTTGTTGCTTCCTCTGATTCGATCGCTGACTCAACGGGCTTCACTTCTTGCTCATCCGGCTCCTTTATCTCTCCAACTGCTGCTGACAGAGACTCTGGACACAAAATCGGACTAGTCTGCACATTGCCTTCAGCTGGAAATCCTTCCGCAACTGCGACATCACTCGATTCGACGTTTTCAGTCAGTTTTGGTTCTGGAGCAACTAGCGACTCCTCATCGTCTTGATCCGAATCTTCTGAACTCAACGCATAGTCTCCTCCGATACGGGCCAAACTGCCGGACGCTTTCGAACTGAAGTCGTCCATCTGAAAACAAGAACGTTGTTTGTGTGTGTTCGAACGGCGGAGAAATCGGAAAAAGCGAAGCAACAACAAAAACAGGCGAGCGAGAGAGTATCAAAACGAGAGAGACGAGAGAATTAGAGTTAAGCGCTGATAACATGTTGTTTTTTCCCTTTTAGGGCCGTTGACCTCCAGGTCAGGGGTCACATTCCCGATCTTTGAACACTTCCCATATGATCCACTATCCCAAATCCTTTCTTGGCAACTGCGCTCCACCGAAACTGGATGACGTATCTCATAGACAGAGAACGCGAGAGGAAAAGAGGCGGGCCAGTACCCAAGTTCAAACAGAAATGAGGCGTCTTAGACGGGAGGGCCAAATCAATAATGGGCGATACGCAGGCAGTGAGAGTGAGCGGCGAGATAGCATAGGGCACCGCGGAGGGGGAGAAGAAATGAGAGACGACGAGATGACCGGCCTCTTTGCCACGGCAGAGAGTGGAGGGGGCAGGTTTGCGAGTGCCTAGCACGGAAGAGAAGAAGGAGAAATGAATGGCGGACGTGAAGGGAGTAAAAGGGGGGCTTGTGAGGGACAAAAAGACAGAAAGAGAGAAAGAGTGGGAGGGGCTTGGCCCGCAACGTTGGCCGGCCCCTCACGCTCGCTCATTCCCTCTTCCATCGTTGGCAGAGGAGGCACACACACGCGCGCGCACACAACGACTCAACACGCTAACGGCCGTTGCACTCAAACCGCTCATTCGCTCACGGACACTCTCGCTCTTATAGCAATGTTGTCGTTGGTGGCCCCACAGGCAAAAAAAGGGAGGAGGGCAGAAAAAGAAAGAGAGGAGGAAAAAGAGGAGAGGGCGACCGCTGCCCTGCACACTGAATGAATGGTGAGGCGAGTCGGTCGTCCCCCCTCCTTTGCCTCCTCTCCTAAATTCAATTCCTAGCGCGCTCGCCGGATGGTCAAACGCGCGAGGCGGTTGCGCGGCGTGTCTAAAAAAGTTAGAGCATGCTGTAAGGAAATCGAGAGTGGAGAAAAAAGCGTGGATGAAAAGAAACAGCCAAAATTGATGAAGAAAGGAACAAGACTGAGCAGGCCGCAGTCGAAACGTCTTCTTGCCACCTTAATGAGAGCTAATTGTTGGGATTTTTCGAGAAAAAAGTGTTGGGATTTGTGAACATAAGTGAACAACATTTTTTAGATTTTCAGGAGTAAAGTTCAATTGAATAGCAATCCATCAAAAGAACCTCACATTCGGGTAATTAATCCTCATTCCGTCTTCTTGGGCTGAAGCGTTTCTAAGCCCATCTGCTGGCTGTTGAACGCTTACATGGCACTAAAACACCTGCCACACCTGTGACATCATCACTCATGGTGATCGAAAAATGCAATTATAAAATAGAACTGGAAACATACGGCGCGAAGCGAGCCAAACATTCTGAAGTGTTGTATACCAAGGTACAAAATGAGAAAATACTTTGGATCAGACATCCTGAAGATGACGGATTGACATACTAAGCTTATAATGCGGCAATGTCCGAAGAAATAACGGACACAATTTACAAGCAGAATGAGCCAAGTTGCAACGCAAAGCTTTTATTACCATCGCGGCGTACTTCGCACGAAGGGCAGCTGCAACACAACTGTAGGACATCTGGTGGTCTGTCCTCTACTGACCTACACTTTTTTGACCAGCAGCGGCCAAACGGGTCGAGCAAATGCAGACTGTATTAAAAAACGGGTTCGAGCAGCTGCAAGCCGTTAAATAACGAACTGGAACGACACGGATCTGTCCTTGTGAGGTTCTCCCAAAAAAGATGAGATTTGAAAGTGCTCTTTTGACAATCCCAATAGAATGGGTGATTGTCTCACACAAATGCGCCTAAAAGGGTACCACCAATTCATCACTCCATGTGGTGTCATGTTAACATAACTGCAAATAATGGGAAGGTGTATCATTATTTGTTCTAACGATTTTGGTGCAATTACATATTGACAACTAATGTCGGAAGGCGGAGTGATAGTAATGAAGAAATGGCTTCAAAACTAATGTATCTAGTGAACGGAGAGTGGGATTGAACAAATGATTGTTGAAATGAACGCAACGTTCTCTATTTTATACCAACAAATTCAACATTTTAAACAATACTCAGAAAAAAAAATGGGCGGTCCCTCTGCATGATCATTGATTCACTAAAGTGTTCTGGATGAAATTGTTTACGCGCTGATCGTATCAAAATCTACCATTCGTGCTCTGACTCATACCAGATGAATAATAAATGAAATTTCCAAAAGTTCAAAGTTGAGTTTCAGATGTTTCGTAGCACGAAACAACTTGTACCCATGTTTTTTGTTCCGATTGGTATCTTCCTGATCATAAGACGACATTAAGGTGTCAAATTTCATTCAGTTCCACTTTCAATTATCACATTTACTAAAATAGGACTAACTCCCTCTTATTTATATGCTTGATGTCCGCAAATTGCCGTGCTAGTGTTTACACTAAGTTGATGTTGCGATAGAAAAATGACTGGTCACTTTGCCATTGAAGATCCGAACTATTGATAAGGAAACTGATGAATCTTGGCACATGAAACCTATTTTTAGATTGAATTTTGTCTTTTATTTTCCCACATTGTGTATAGGTATGAATAAATACTTTATTATAAAGGAAAGTATGCAGACATGAGATCATAGAAAGTGTAGTTTTGGGATGGTTATACTTTGCTTTTTCTTGAATAAATTACAGACTTATTGAAGTATTTTGTCAGAATTCGAAACCACAATTGACATTTATGAAATGTCAGTTCGGGTTCTTGTTTCAGAAAAACAAATATATGGGTTTCTTGGATCATTTTAAATTAAAAATTGATGAGGAGCCGACAAACAGCACTCGTATTGGATATAAATTAATGAGATTGTATCATGAATTCCTATTTCTTTTTTTTGCATCGTTTTCTCACTCTTGACGTCATAGTGTTGGAGTATACTTGCACGTTGGGGTCTGAAAAAGGTCCATTTTCATCCATTTTATTTATTTGGGTGAACCGCCAAAAGTCATAAAAGAAGTAGTAATCTTTGCGTAATTTCAGTTTGTTTTATGAGCGGAAAGAGAATAAAATCGTTCTCAGAAATCCCATAAATCCTTTTTCGAGAAATTAGAATTGGGCCTTAGAACTCGTAATTTGATTGTAAAATGCGGTTTAAATAGGAAATGAACGATTTTTTGATTTGTTGAAGGGTTGGAAAAAGATTACAAGCGGTTTTATAGAGATCATCTCATGGGCGGCTAGTGTGTTTGTTTGAAAGTGAACAGATTAATTCCCCACACCCCATTCTTCTAACTGTTTCTCAAAAAGAGCAGTTGGTACATTTTTTCCATCATTAGAACATAAGATTGTGGTTAGAACAGACGGTTATTGTAGTACCAAGTCTCCGATGACTATTTCATGTGCACTTTTAGAATGCACTTTCAAACTCACAGCAATTGAGGACAAATCCGGAAGTAAGTGCATTTCGCTTATTGGTAGATATATTTCGGAGTATGAGACCAGACGTTTCATCGAGAAGACTGAAAAAAGTGCAATGAAGTCTTGAACTTTTATACATTATACTGAGTGATTCAGCTCTGGTGATGAACCCAATGCTGTCAATATGAGGTTCGTTTCATACTGTAGCTATTTCAATTGAACTGTTCAAACTATAAATTCATTTTGTGCGATCTATGTTATTGCACTCTGTCTAGTGCCTAAGGGTATGATTAAAACTGACAAAGTAGTAGTTCGACAACTCAATTTTCTCACATCTTGAAGTTTTGTCAGTTTAGCATTAACTTTCTGAATTTAAAAAAAAGAATGTGACAGAAAAATAGACTAGATGAAAGAAGAGAGATGTGGTGGGTGTGCATTTTTTTAAACATGCAAAATTTTGAGATGGATAACATCCGTACTAATACATACATGAAAACCAGAAGACATCTTTCCAGGTTAGCTCTCCGGGTAATCGGAAGATAAGGGTCTCACTGTGGTAACTTCGAAGCGCTTGGCAATCAAATGTTCTGTTTCCTCTGAAAATAACATTGTGAATACTGCTCGTGAGTGGCTACACAAACTCTTCAAATAATGGAACAATTTTCCCGCCAAGATTGGGGAACAGTTCACTTCCAACCATCAACCATACAGAGTCATCGTCATGTTGGAACGAGAAATTGTTGATTTTGATAGTTTTTACATCGAGTACCTGGAAACATACTTAGACGCTCTCTATTCCTGGCTTATCGGTACCTCAATCGGTCCAGAGCTGATGTTGAACGCCAGACTATTCGGCGACAAAGACCTCAATCTTATTACTTTTGGGATTTGGACAAGCGGCCCATTCGGAAGAATAACAGAAGCGACGTTTGTCTGAAAAAATGTGTTAAGGCATGATACAAAAATAAAAGTAACGCATCAGAACTCACTTTACGTTTGTGGTCTCTGAGGGAAACCCAGTGAATATCGCTGAACACTTTTGGAGATGGGAGTGTTAACATTAGTGGTTGGAATCCTTCAAACCATTGGAGAGGCTGAGGGGCCTGAATATTGAATAATGTATGAATCTTGTATTTCAATTATTACCGTCTCGTCTACAGAATCGAATTCCGGTTGCTTCAGTCTGAATCCATCGGGTATACTCGTAACTGTTTCTGATTGAGTCTCCAATTTGACAATGCCGCTTCCCGGTCGAACTTTCATGATACCTCCCTAAACCAATTTAATGTTTATGGAAACATCAACAACATTTTCTCCTACTTCGACAAAAAGCTCAATCGGCTTAGCAGTGACATCCCCGCTTGTTGAATTGGTATCACGTTTTAGTCTTGTGACATTCGCAATAATCGGTGGAATTCCTTCGAATAGTTTTACAGCAGACACATTGGGTCTTGGTTTTGCCTCGATTGGCTGAAATTATATGTATATGAGAAACAAAATATGTATCACAATACTAACAGGCAGCTCTCGTGTTGCAAACGCGGACATTTCAATTGGCTTCGGTCTGACATAGAATCCATTCTCCGACGGCATAAAATCTTCAACAAAGTTTCCGGTAGGTGTTTTTGGTCCAAGCCAGAAAGTTACATTTTCTGAATAAAACTATTTTTTTCTCCTAGAGGTTGTATGTTGTATACCATTCAATAATGATCCCGACTCGAAAACAAATCTTGTCACAATAATTCTTTTCTCGTCAACTAGCCACAGCGCACCTGCTGGACTTTTTTGTTTTTTGGTGGTCGGCTGTAAAAATAACAAGAACTGGTCCTATTCCGTCAAAAATACCCGCTTTGTTCGTTGTTTTCACTCACCGTTTCAGCCAAGCTTCCCAAGTACTTTCCATAGTAGGGAACATTTTTAGGTATTGCGTTTTCAGGCGTTTTTGAGGGACGATTTGCACGGATCCATTCAATAAGTCGGGTTTCTTTCTCTTTTTTTGATTCTTCTGTTACGTCATTCTTCACTAGTGTTCTGAATACGACTGGGTTACAAGAAAAATATAACTGATGTTTTACTTGATAGCAGGTGAATCTGCATCAATCTCTCCGGACATTATAGCCGCCTCGAGCATTTTCCGTTGCTCAGCTGGCATACTCTCAAGCAGCTGAAAATGGAATGCATGTTCATGTTTGAAAATTTTTTCTCACCTTGATTGAGTTCTCCTTATCCTTGCTTAGTTTTTCTTTCTTTGGTGGTTCAGTCGTGGGGAAAGCGAAGAGATCAGTTTTCTTTGCGATAGCATCAAAATCAGTCTTATCCTTGTTCTCTGGTTTTTTGTTCCATGAATCTTTCAATGCATCCGTAGCTGCAAAATTATGTGAATCCTAATTTAGTTAATGTTTTTGTTGCATTATATACCCTGACTTAACAACTTCTGAAAAACTGAAGTCTGTGGTCTGCCTGCTGATGAAGGTGTATACTGGGATAGGTCATCATGCGCAGCAGAACTTGTCGGTAAGTTTCGGTTTCCTCCGCTCAAAACTGACGTCATTGTCTCCAGTAAACCACCGCTTCCACTACTGGTCTAGACACAATTAAAGAATTAGTCGAGATCATCGTACTATAGCTTACTTCTCCTGTTCCACTGTTCCCAACTCCCAATAAATTTTTGGCAAGCTTTGAGAACTGGTCTAGAGAGGCTTCGTTCGCTAAGAACTTCTCAAGATAAGCCTGTGGTTGAGAAGTTTGAACCATTGTTGGAATGGCACCAGGTCTGGCTTGACTCTGGGAGAATATCGAGCTGACGATGTTAGAATCTGCCACTTTTTGATAGATTGGGGCAGTAGGAAGTTCGTTTCCAATCAACTGAAATCATTGTGTGACTTCAACATTTCAAAAGATCACCCAGCTTACATTATTTGCATATGGAAACGATGGAGATCCGGCAAATGTATTGGCGGCGTGAAGCTTCCGTTCTCCTGTATAATGGGGTTGGCCGGTTTCCCAACTACCAGCCGTCATGGGTACTCCGTTCGGAATCGCAAGAGACTAAATGTTGCGAAATGTGACTTTGAATAGAAAACGGATAGGATTAACAATTTGGAATAAGAGATTAGTGGCTAACAAGAAAACTCACTGGAATTTTATTCATTTCTTTATGTGTTGGTGTCTGTTCCATTCTCAATGGAATTCGAGAAGGAAGACTTGCTTTTGTTGGAATGTGCGGTCTCTCAGGTGGCACTAATGGCTCTCTTTCTAATTCTGAAAAATTTTGACTGTTTTTTCTCCTCTTTTTTCAAATAGGTAAACCTCTTTGCATCAAAAACTCCACTTGATTAGTTTTTGGAATTTTCATGAAATCCGATGGATCAGCCGGCAGTCTTCCACGAAGCTGAGGTCGAATGACGTTCCCATATTGCGAACGAGATTTCGTGCCCGGGTGGTTACTGCTAAAACGCCCATAAATTAGGATTTCGGCGATTGAAAAACGAAATGTTCGCGACAAGTCGAGAGAAAAGAGGAAAACGCAGCTCGCCCTGCTTTTATGTACTTCCGTAATTACCTTGGTTCATTTTCATCAAAACGCGGCAGCTGCTTCAGTGACAGATCTTCTTTTTCGTAGCTACCGAAAAATGAATTGGATGCACTTGATGATGATGTGTCCATGGTTTTGAAAGGTTCACTTTCTTTCTGAAACATTTTCAATAAACCACATTCGTTTTATTGAATCAACTTACTTGGTAGGCCAGAGACCCTTCTTTGAGTTTTCCCAATCTTCTCTGATATTGAGACCATGGTATGATTGCGGCTGGCCGTAGTTGCTCATCACCCCAAACATCGGTTGTGTAAACTGTAACCTTCACTATTTTCGATGTGGATACTCTCACTTTCAGTTATCTTGACCCCGTAACGGTTTTGTTTGAACTCGATACTATATTCATAACGTTCGTCACCCTTTGTTGCGCTCTAATTGTATATGGAAATGAAAATCCTAGTGGTGAACGGAAAGTATTTGTTGTCCTTGATCCGATTCCGTTTTGTTTATTCTGGATACTAGATATGAGTGAAAACTATGTCTATTTTTGAACTATCTTGAACGGTGTCAGACAACGCAGAAGATTCATTAGATATTCAGATTCAGGCGTTGAACATGGAGCTAAGGAATTTCGATAGTTTCATTTAGACAAAGCTCAAAGGTGATAGAGTGTTCTGCCATGTTTGAATGTGCCCCATATGCAAATAAGTTCAACAAGACTTACCCA
Organism: Caenorhabditis latens; assembly: GCA_002259235.3. Taxonomy (NCBI): domain Eukaryota; kingdom Metazoa; phylum Nematoda; class Chromadorea; order Rhabditida; family Rhabditidae; genus Caenorhabditis; species Caenorhabditis latens. The sequence goes on along the minus strand of CM056097.1, from coordinate 10,680,048 downwards.
AAATGAAAAATGTCACTAGAATAGACTCAGTGAGTGTTAACCTGCTCAGAAGCATTGTAGAGAAGATGCAAATACCGAAAAAACCACAAAGCTAGGAATCCAGTTGATGAATATGAAAAGGTTGCAACCAGTAGCGGTGACCAGATTTTTCGGATTGAAATGCACTAAAACGAGCGGACGCGCGCAAAGATGGGCGGATACGGCAGATGATCTGGACACGGTGTGCGCAAGTGTGTATGTCTCCCCCCGGACTCCTCATTTTCACTGCGCTTCGAAGTTCTCTTTTCCGCCTACCGTCGACGTCAACATCGTCGTCGCCTGCTGAATGATGCAGTAAACGATGCGGAACACACCGGACACCGCAAACTTTTTGACAACTTTAAGCGTCGACCGATTGTGTCGAGCTAACAACAACGTTGCCATTTTTTGCGCGGTCAGTCGGTTAGGGAAAACCGGATAACTTTGGTTTTGATTGTGACTGTGTTCGCTAGTACTCAATTAAAATGAAACGTTGAATAAAGTCCAGCGATGTAAAGTTAGATGAATAATACAAAACTACAATATCGATAGTGCTGAAAACTAAATCTCATGGTTATCACTGTCTGATAGTGAGCAGCAACAAACACACAGGTTGGAAATACACAGGCTACTATTCAACTGATTATGATTCTACTGGATTGATTGTTACAAGTGCATACTTTCAAGTCATCGTCGGAAAACATGAGTTTTCACAGTTTTACAAATTGAAAAAGTTATATCTCCATTCTGGTTCTTGTATGAGCTCCAGAACTAATGCGAAATGTATATTGTTTCAATCAGTCAAAATTTTTTTGTCTGCTTGTGATTGTTAAGAGCTCTTAAAGTAATCCGACTTCTCTTTTTTCGGTAATATTTGCAGAAAAAATCATGTTTGATAGTTTCTCTAATATTCGAACTGCTTTTTGAAACGACAATAATGTTGAGTTAAATCAAAATCAACTCAAATGTAATCAGTCCCGGATGACAGGAGTTCAAAAAAGGTACGACTATGAAACGTCTCTTAAAATGTTGCCACGAAGCCAAGTTATCAGATTTTAAATTGTGCAGCGGCGTTCATAACAATTTCTAGATGATCTCATTCAGGAAACCTGAACAAATGGGACTTTTTTCAATTTCTTTTACAACTAGTTTTTGTTGGATGAAACAACAAACAGAATAAAAGCAGAGATGGTTTGCTCAAACAATTTGGTAGTATTTTTGATCAGAAAAAGTGAACTTTTCGGCATTTGATGTTGAAACCTCAGATTGTATATTTCAGGTTGAATTGTGACTCAATCAGAAATTCCAATTGTTTTTTGTGGACAAAAGTTAATTGAAATGTTTCTAAAAGCTATTTACCTTCTCCAAAAGCTTTTCCGCATTCCTCGCGACCCTCATGATTGTTTTTGACTCTTTTGCCATGTTCCTTTGCCACAAAACAAAACAAAAAACCAAACATTCAGCCTACCTTCCATGTTCTTGTTATCTCTGAACACACACACAAAGACCCGGCTATAAACACTCACATTGAACCATGAACAAGTGGCGTCCCACTATTTTCACTTGTTTCTTTCTTTTTGCAACGTCATCTTGAGTAATTACGACGATGTGTGTGTGGGCTAACCGATTCAACAGACGAATGCTTCTTCAGTTTTACTAACATGCAAAGAGAAAAATACCCAGCATACTTGTCGCCAACTTGAACTTCGTTCTTCTCCACTTTCTTTTACATTTTTATCAGAAACATTTTACGTTTGTACAATGAAGAAGGGCGCAAAGCTGAAAAGCTCAATTTTCGATTAAAATAATCTTGGGCTGGCTTTAAAAAACAAAGTATTCATAGCAGAGTTTCTTTTTATCCAAATAATCAAAATTTGCCTGATGAAACGTTATTCATAGTTCAATTCACTATGTGTGATTTTTCAAGTGCAACTACTACGGCATACATAAAACCATACAATTCAATTTTGTTCCAGCTCACTACTCTTAAAATTCAATTTTGTTCCAGCTCACTACTCTTAATTAGTGCACGTTCAGTGAAATGTTTCACTAACGAGATGTATGAAAGTTTTCGTCATCGGAAACACTAAATTTATGCAGCCGTAGTGCCACGGGAGGGTGGTCACCCTAAGTCAACCACCTCAGGATATCCACCCATCTGTTGCAGCAGGTGTCTACTCCAGGACACCACTAACAATTGCTTGCTCTCAAATTATTCAAACTTTATCTATCAAATTTTGTGTTGACCTTAAAAGCACAACCTTAGAAAAAATATTTTTTGAAGAGGTTATGTAAATTAGTGGATTGTAGGGATTTCCTGAATTGATGGGTTTACCACACTTAAAAAATAGAGAAGAAACAAAATAAAAGGAACATGGCTATTTTCATGGCCACTCTCACAAATTGAACGTTTGTTCCTATTTTACTCTGGTGTTCTTTTCCCAATTCTGTCATTTTACGTTTTTTTGGAAAACCAGCGCTCGTAAGATGAGTCAGAAGTTTTATACAACATTTTTATACATTTATGCCTCTTTGTATACCCTGTTTTTGTCTTTTCAGTTTTCCTCGCAAAATAGATTTCACAGCAAACAAGACCTGAAAAAAAGTGGCTACAAAGTCAGAAATGAAAAGGCGTTTGAATTGTTGTCTTTTTTCTTATATATTTTTTACCGAGTAAAAAAATTCTAAAAAAGGTTAGTCAATTGTCTCATTTATTTAATATTTGTTGTGCCAAGTTTAAAACGAAAATGAGTTTGAAATATTTATATTTCTTATTTTGATTTGTTGTTTGGTCGAACTATATCATAATTTTCAAAAGCATCCAAATTTCTAATGCCAGACTCCTCAATCACAAGAAAATCCATTTTAAAATGTAAAATCAAAAAATACTAATAGAACTAACAACAGTTTAGTTAAGTTTACTTCAAAACTCATGCGTTACCTAAAACTCTTAAAATGTTTTTAACAGATGTATTAAATTTCATTCGACGACTAACTTTCAATCTTGTGAGAACTTGATGTACCTTAAAAGTTCGAATTGTAGTTTCAAGCGATTGAATGTCCGTCACTCTCGAAATCTGAATTTTTAAACTGAAAATAATTCAATGTTTTGAACTGTACCACCAGTGCGAAGTCAAACATCAAAACTCATGTTAGCTGAGATTAGTTATTAATAATATTTTTCATTATTCTGAATTGTACAATTCTTCCAGCATTCTCAACAGATTTCCCTATCGGTTTTCTCAAATTCTCTGAATCTCTTCATTCTGTACAAACTTTCACTCTATCCCTCTTTCCATGCTTCTCTGTAACTCTTCATTTTCCATTCTGTCTTCTACTCTCATATAGGAACCAATTGACAAAGAAATAGCGGGAAGCAGCCGGAGAGACGGACAGAGGTCTCCCGCGCGCGGCCAAACGGCCCGATAGATGTGTGACCCTGTGTTCTCTGGCTCTGGCCAGTCTCATCTTTCGTTTGCACCCATACTCTAATGCCCTAGCATCGATTCGGGCTACGTCCGTCCAAACGGACACGAAAGACGAAGAGGACGAAAGAGTGGTGGGGGAAAGAGGGCGAGCACTACTACTGACCGTCGTGTGTAATTCGGTGCTCTTTCTCTTTATCGGCCTATGTCTATTGTCTCTCTTTCTTTCTTCCTCTTACTCCATCTTCTCAACTCTTTTGCTTCGCGAGTTGGTTGTTGCAGTCATATTACTTATAACACACACAAAGAGAGAAACGGGAAAGAAGAGAAAAAAGAGAAATAAAAACACTTTCAACGGAAACTTACTTACTTCTTACATTTGTTGCAAAGTTTTTCTTTCCTCATAGTATTTTTCTTTAAAATTTTTTTGTTATCAATTATTGAAAAATCAATCAGTAATAATAATTTCATTTCAGGTCATTTATTCTCTACAAGTTATGATAACCGATCTCTCTAGGGCATCCTGATTAAACTTCTACCCCTGGTAAGTACGTATTGAAGTGTATAACTATATATATATTTGGAGGACTACGTTCAGATCTGTCTCGTCATATCAAATTTCTTGTTTCTCGCGCGTATTTTTTGCTTTCTTTCGCTTTTGGCTCTCTATCTCTCTTTTTCGTGAGCATTCCGTAATTTTATGCACATTTCCTTATTCACTTTTAAATGTGTTTTGAGCGCGAAAAAAACTAAGAAACATAAATTCTCCAGCACTTCAGAAACACAATTCATCATTTTTCAGAAATATGAGCTTCAGCAATGGAACCATAAATTGCGACATCATGCCAACAATCTCCGAAGATGGGGTGGACAACGGTGGTCCGTTGGATGAGGCCACCGACAGAGATAACATTGAACAGGTATTCGAGTGGCTTGGTAAACGTGTTTTGTGAATATACGTGTTTTGATTTTCAGTTGATGATGAACATGTTGGAAGATCGAGATAAGTTACAGGATCAACTGGATGCTTATAAAGTTCAGCTGGAAAATGCGATTCTCAGAACAAAAGAAGTGGAAAAAGAACGAGATATCATGAAGCGACAGTTCGAAGTGCATACGCAGAATTTACCGCAGGTATATTCACTCATTCTAATTTTTCACATTTTTTTAATTTCAGGAAATGCAATCATTGACGCGAGAATTATGCCAACACAAGGAGCAGCTACTGGAAAAAGATGAAGAGATCGTTGAACTAAAAGCAGAACGGAACAACACACGTCTTCTACTTGAGCATCTTGAATGTCTTGTTTCCCGTCATGAAAGATCACTCAGGATGACGGTCATGAAAGTGAGTTGAATGATTTATTTGATTCCGTGTATTCAAGATTCCCATATTTTTCAGAGGCAGGCTCAAAATCATGCAGGAGTGTCATCAGAAGTTGAAGTTTTGAAAGCGCTGAAAAGCCTGTTTGAACACCACAAAGCGTTGGATGAGAAGGTAATTCCATCATATTCAAATGTTGTATTGTTCAATATTCTGTCATTTTCAGGTTCGTGAACGTCTTCGTGTTGCAATGGAGCGTGTGGCGACACTTGAAGATGAGCTGACCACAAAAGGAGAAGAAAATGCATCACTGAAAGCGCGTTGTGCCACTTACGCGGCAGAAGCAGAGGAAGCAATGGTAATTATTCATCGAAAAAAAGAGCGCATCTTGAAAAATGGTTATCTTGAGTATTTCAGGCTTCCAACGCGCGCACAAATGGTTCAATTAGCAGTGAAAGTGCGAATCGGCTCATTGAAATGCAAGAAGCATTGGAAAGGATGAAGACGGAACTAGCGAATTCTCTGAAACAATCTAATGAGGTCACCACAAGGTATATATCATGTTTAATAAGAAATGGAATGTTTGAACTGTACAGGAATTTGTAAAAAAAAAATTACCAGTAGACCATGCTGGTTGATAGATTTATTACCCCAAGAAATCCCCCAAGCACTGAAAATATATTTTCTAGAAACGCCGAACTTGAAGATCAATTAACTGAAGATACCCGTGAGAAACATGCCGCACAAGAGTCAATCGTTCGTTTGAAGAATCAAATTTGCGAGGTACGTACTTATATAATGATGGATGAGTGTCTCTGTCATATAATTCAAGTATACCTCTTTTTCCTTTAGCTTGACGCTCAACGGACCGACCAAGAGACACGGATAACAACGCTTGAGTCGCGTTTCCTGACTGCACAAAGGGAGTCAACTTGTATCCGGGATCTCAATGACAAATTGGAGCATCAGGTTAGTCGCCGCCAAATCGGAATTACAATCGAAACCCAATTTTCCTTTTAGTTGGCCAATAAGGATGCGGCTGTCAGGTTGAATGAAGAGAAGGTGCATTCCCTTCAAGAAAGATTGGAATTGGCAGAGAAGCAACTTGCGCAAAGTCTCAAAAAAGCAGAGTCACTTCCGTCAGTTGAAGCTGAATTGCAACAACGGATGGAGGCACTCACTGCTGCTGAACAGGTTTGTTTTTGTTTTGGTAAGGACTATGCAAATAAGTTATTTGTGTTTTCAGAAGAGTGTGTCCGCTGAAGAGCGTATTCAACGGCTAGATAGAAACATTCAAGAGTTGCAAGCTGAATTAGAGAGAGCTGTGCAAAGGGAACGGATGAATGAGGAACACAGTCAACGATTGAGTAGTACTGTCGACAAAGTAAGGATTGGATTTCCTTATCAAACATTGAACTGTTTTTATTTCAGCTTCTCTCGGAATCAAACGATCGTTTACAACTTCATCTCAAAGAACGTATGCAAGCACTGGATGACAAGAATCGGTTAACTCAGCAGCTTGACGGAACAAAGAAGATCTACGATCAAGCCGAACGTATTAAAGACCGATTACAGAGGGATAATGAGTCACTTCGACAGGAAATTGAAGCCTTAAGGCAGCAGCTGTATAATGCCAGAACAGCTCAATTCCAATCCAGGTGGGAAATTTGTGATACAGTCAATAGGTGAATAATTTGTGTGTTTTCAGGATGCATGCAATTCCATTTACCCATGCCCAAAATATTGTGCAAGCTCAACCACCAACTTCCATAGCACAACAATCTGCGTATTCGGTTTACAAACAACCAAACCAACAATATCAGACTGTTGGCATGAGAAGGACAAACAAAGGTCGGATAGCAGCACTTCAGGAAGACCCGAATAAAGTTCAAACACTCAATGAGCAAGAATGGGACCGATTACAGCAAGCTCATGTTCTGGCGAATGTTCAACAAGCTTTCTCTTCATCACCATCACTTGTTGATGTTGGACAATCTACATTGCCACGTCCAAATACTGCTGTGCAGCACCAACAAGATGATATGATTGCTAGTGGTATGGGAATGCAAGGTGGAATGCAACCAGGAATGCAAGGAAGTATGCAAGGTGGAATGCAAGGGGGTTTGAGTGGCGGACAGGATGCTCATATGCTGGCATCGATGCTACAAGACCGACTGGATGCTATCAATACTGAAATCAGGCTGATTCAACAGGAGAAACATCATGCAGAACGAGTAGCAGAACAATTAGAACGTTCTAGTCGAGAATTCTATGATGACCAAGGAATATCTACAAGAAGTTCTCCAAGAGCAAGTCCCCAATTAGACGCCATGCGACAGCACAAGTACAACACGGTTGGTTTGGTTCCATCACTGGTTGTAATTCAATTATTAAATATTTTAGCTGCCAGCAAATGTGTCCGGTGACCGACGTTATGACATTTATGGTAATCCTCAATTTGCTGATGACCGTATGGTTCGAGATTTGGACTACGAGCCGCGTCGAGGATATAACCAATTCGACGACGTAAGTGACGTCTGCTAAGAAAATGATTAATAGCGGTATTTCTTTTCGCAGATGCAATATGAAAGAGATCGAATGAGTCCTGCATCGTCAGTCGCTTCTTCGACAGATGGTCTTGGTGGAAAGAAAAAGAGATCGAATAGCTCAAGTGGATTGAAGACGCTTGGCAGATTTTTCAATAAGAAGAAAAATTCTTCCAGTGATTTATTCAAGTAACATTAATATCGAGAGTCTCAGAATTCTTAATTTCTTTTTTCAGGAGAAATGGCGAGTATTCCGATGGAGAACAATCGGGGACGGAAGGAAACCAAAAAGCTGACTATGACAGGAGGAAAAAGAAGAAGCACGAATTATTGGAGGAAGCAATGAAAGCACGGACTCCATTTGCTTTGTGGAATGGACCAACTGTAGTTGCTTGGCTTGAACTGTGGGTTGGTATGCCGGCGTGGTATGTAGCGGCGTGCAGAGCAAATGTCAAGTCAGGAGCAATCATGTCAGCATTGAGTGATCAGGAAATTCAGAAAGAAATTGGAATCTCAAATCCCCTCCACAGACTGAAATTGAGACTAGCGATTCAGGTAAATATTCCATTTTTAGGTAGCATTAGAACCGTTCGTTTTTGTCGACATCGTGAGTTCCAACCGAAAATACATTTTTCAGGAAATGGTATCTCTAACATCTCCTTCTGCGCCTCGCACTGCCCGTCTGACACTTGCATTCGGAGATATGAACCACGAATACATCGGTAACGATTGGCTGCCTAGTCTCGGTCTTGCGCAATACCGATCGGCGTTTATGGAATGTCTTCTGGATGCGCGTATGTTAGAACATCTCTCAAAACGTGACCTGCGTACACATCTTCGTATGGTTGATACATTCCATCGCACAAGTCTCCAATACGGAATAATGTGTTTGAAGAAAGTCAATTACGATAAGAAAGTGTTGGCGGAGAGAAGAAAGGCGTGCGACAATATCAACACAGGTAATGGAATAGATAAAGAAAATGAAAAACATAAAACATTTTGTAGATTTGCTCGTATGGTCAAATGAACGAGTTCAGAGATGGGTGGAGGAAATAGGATTGGGCGCCTTTTCAAGAAATTTGATGGATAGCGGAATTCATGGTGCTTTGATTGCACTGGATGAGACTTTCGATTCTTCAGCATTTGCCTACGCACTGCAAATGGGATCTCAAGATATAGCCAATAGACAGGTGAGTAAATAGAAAAATGTAATGGAAAGTACCGAAGTTTTTCAGATCCTTGATAAAAAATTCCAAGCGCTCGTCAATGATCACCGTCAACAAATGGATCCCCATCCGGTAATGCCATAAGGATGCAGTTATTGGATACTCTAATCACAATTAACACGTTTTGAAGTGATATTTTTCTTACAATGTTTTATTTGCTCTCCTGTTTTCCCTTATCTTGCTCAAATCTCTCCAACATTTTCCAGTTTGCTCTGCTAACCGTGTTTTCCGGTTGCTCAATTCTTGTATTCTGAAAAAGTCAGCTTATCCCGTCATAATTCATTAACTTATTCACAGTACTGGTATGATTTGGTGTGTTTGCTCTAACTGTCTTGCAGTATTGTCTGATCTCAACTTTCCATTGAAATGTGCAAATGATACTTTACAGAGAAGTGGAAGTTCTCGTAAAAACGATTCCATAGCTAAATCCTACGAGTTCCACCTATACACCTAGTTGAGGTGTTTCAGTTTATTTTCTCAATTCCTACGCGTTTGTGTCTTTCCAGTCATTTGTGCTAGTCTATACGACCATGCTTGCTTTTTCAAATGTTATTTCTAGTTTTTTTGTTATCTACAAAGTTTTTATGTTTTGTTTCGTCATATCTCCATGCATTTGCCTCAACTACCCGATATCTGTTTCCCCGCGCATACATGCTTCGCTGATAGCTTTTGAAAAATTTAAAATATAAAGTCATCTTCTTTCTATTGTCTCCCCAGTTGCGTGTCTTCTTGTTCCAGTTGTATTCTATTCATTCGAAAACTCAGTTATCAGCATACACATGTGCAAAAAGTTACCAGGTTTTTTTTCTCTGAACACCTTTAACTTATTTTTATTAATAACTTTATTTTAGTTTTTTATTCAATCTCATTGTTTTTGATTCTTGACAAAACACATTCCGATCGCATTTTAAAATAAAATATTATTTTGAATTCGAGATTTCAAATATGTTTATAAACGTTGAAATAAAAGGAAAACCGGCGCAGCAACAGCTTCCAAATAGAAGAGGTAACATATTGGAACATAATAAAAGAACAAAAATAACCGTATAAGTTTTTAATCGGGAAATTGGAATCATGAAACAAACGTTATTAGTTTTGTGTATAAAATGAACTATAAGACAAGGAGCACCACAACTAATGCTTCAAACGCAGTCCGCCAAGTTGCTCCGTTCATCACAGAAAGAATGTCATTCTCATCAATTTCCTTATTTGAAGTGTACAAGCGAACTGGATTCAATTGACTCGTCGTCTGTAATCATGTTAGTTGTAAAATCTTAGAGTTATGAGAGAAACAGAAGTTACGATGATTTATGAGATGACGAGTTGGAGAAAGAAAAAGAGGAACAGAAAAAGTGGAGTTATACAAGTACATTTTTTGACAAACTAAATCCTCTTTTTGAAAAAAAAAATAGTTGGCTTAGAATTTCAAAAGAGGTGTTTCCTATTTTTTCTACCTGCTTCACTCCGGGAACAACTGCTTTCGGCCGTGGATCTTCAGTTCCTCGGACCAAATGGTGAAAGTTACACAAATGGCTATCGCAAATGCAATGCTTGGCGAGAATCTCCGAACTGTTTCCTTGTGTTTCAACTGTACATCCAGTTTGGACTTTCTGAAAAAATGTAAAACACATTCAGCTCATATAGTAAAGTATTCCTACATCGTCTCCATTCACTTTCACACATCCTGCTTGTAATTCAAACCGAGGTCTTGCAGCACCAACAAATTCGTCATGATCTTCATAGTTGTGTTTGAAATCAGCACTTTCTAATACAATTTCTGACGTTGTCAGAGAAATGAAGCAGTAGTGCCCTTCACATGTTGACGATCTGAAATTGAACAAATTATATTTTTTGCATCACAATGAGTTTTACTTTTTGAAAACTTCTTGTCCAAATGGTTTGTATGCTTTGTGCATCAATGCATAACAGTAGTGCAAGTTTTCATCCTTTCTCTCGATCACGTGTTTCTTCTGAAAAAACGCACCAGATGAGCCCTTCCCTCATTCAAAAAACACTCGGACCTGATAATTGAAGGTTTTATTGAACTCATTGCAGAGGCCAGATGGGTGTGTGCACACGCAACCATTCATCACGTTGGACGCACTGGATTCATATCTAAAAAAGTTTTTTGAAGAGACGGATAGGGATTAATCCGAATAAAAATATACCTAGTGCACAAATAATCTCCTTCATAATCCATATAATCATCGACGCGAAGAAATGATGGTAGTCTTGGATATCCTAATCCACATCCCTAAAACCAAAACAATATTTGATTTCGTATAAATTTTCAGCGATATTTTAAACCTGCTCTTTCCCATCAAAATCTACAACACAGTAGTTTCCTCGACACTTTGTTGAACATCCCGAATCGCAATCTTCACCATGACGGGAAGTGCAATGACAGCATTCGACGGACGGAAGACGCGACGGAATGTAGCTGCCCAACTGCAAATTCAATTAGTTTGGTCCCTTCTCTGTCGAAAAATTTCTAAAACTCTGAATGTTCTATAATTAACTTGGAAAAATGCAAAAGGAAATTGACGTTTTCGATGTTTTTTTAGTAAGAAATAGAAACTTTTACAGAAGAATAAAATAGAATTCGATTTAACGAACCAACACTGGTTGATTATTTTTATATTAATATTTCTATCAAACTGTTTCCTTTTCATAATAACTTATATACCTTGTGTCTAGTGTTACATTTGTCTTGATCACAGAAGCAGTGTATCGTGTCCATATTGCTAGCATATTGACAGCCTCTCTGTCCGGCTGGGAAATCCGATATGCAACCTTTCTACAATATCTTGTGTTCATGAATATAAAAAAGAGCTCTCGAGTGTTCATACCTGAACAATGGCTGTTGATTCATCTGCAAACAGTTCCACTTTCGCAAAACATGCATTCGCGGAACATTGCTCGTTAGGAAGAGACTTACAGTCACAGTTTACCGGGTCCACCTGAATGCAAGAATCTATGTTGAACAACACTAGACAATCGATTACAAAGTGAATATTTCAATGAAATTGGAATAAAAAAAACAACATACCTTTCCATTGACAGTTTTGCAGTAAGTTAGACAGGAATGACACTTGATTGAAAACACTGACGGTATTGTAGCAAATGCAACAAAATATACGAGTATCATCCGTCTAAAAAGGATACACGATGTAATTGTCAAGAAAGAAAGGAGGAGGTCAGTGTTAAATAATTGACAAGATTCGAAAGACCCTTTCTTAAATATTAATTGAGAATGGAGAAATTCATCAAAAATTCTGAAGATCTCGAAGTAACTAGGGCACGAGGCAATGCAATAAATGTGTTAGTTCGTTAGAGTGAGTGAAGTTGCAAAAAAGTGAGAGAACAAATTAAATCGAGGACAAGAAAAAAGAGTGAAAGCAAAATGACAGAACTGCTCTTTTTTGGAGAAACGAAAGCGTGACAGATGAAAGCTTAAAAAGTGAGAGACAAATCTACCGATCAATGACACAAACTAAGGAAACAAAAACTAACGTGAACGAAAAGAGAAGAAGTGAAAACTATTCATGTGGAAATCAAGGGAAATAAATTGGCTTAACGGGCAACCAAATCACCGTTTCTTCAATCACCACCTGACTGTACCCGATCATTTCACGTTGGATTGGCATTTTATGCAAAAAAAAACAAGATGATAGAAGAAGTATAGCATTACGTAAGGTTTCTCAAATATTTATAAATGATGAAAATCACGTTTTTCAGGACAAAATTGCGCTGCTATGCTCTAAAACTTGTGTTTAGATGGCTACTACTATTCTAAAAATTGGAGAACTTCAAAACCTCACACCAAAAAAGTACGAGAAGCAAGATGGTGGAAATTGATATAACCCCTTCATATAGAAAAAAGAATGAAGGCGAGGAGGACGTTGAGGTTATCGGCTTTCCATCTTTTAGAAAGCTTTTTGAGTGACCCCTGCTTGCTCATATAAACACTATGTAGATAATAAATGAAGTTAAAAGCATGGATACTTTCATCACTCCTTCTTAGAGAAAAACCAAAAATAAAATAAAAAGACTTCTCCATCACTGCGAAGACATTCTCTTTTCTACTTGTGGGTACTGGTGGTAAAAAGAGAGTTAGAAGGGGGGGGCTCGTTTAAAATTGAAACACTGAAGACGTAGAGAACATAAACATGAAAGATTACGACAACGAAAACGATGAAGAAAAGAGTCAAATGGGGTAACACGCGTACGTCTCATTTCCTCATGTCCGCCCGACTTCGGCTGGGGTCTGTCTCCGAACTGAGATGAAACGGGCGGAAAACGAGCAAGACGATCCTCCATTGTTGTCCAAGACACTTGCTCTGTGAGCTGCGACCTTTTCGGCATGAAATCCGAGAGGGGGATTAAAATGGAAAGGTGAAAATAGTAGTGGTTACATGCATTTGGTTTTCAAATTAGATGAAAAAGAAAATAAATAAAAATGTCATTGTCAGATCTTGATTGAAAAACAAGCTGTCTTGCCGCTGTACTACACTTGAAGTGCTTTGGAACTTGTCACAAAAATCAGTTATGTAACTAAAAAAGGATTGCTGTAAAAGCAACTGTCAAAATATAATCTGTCATACATATTTCAAATCCCCAGATGTTACAAATACACAATAATGATGTCGTATATCTAATATTTTCATATTTTTCGCATTGGGCGGTCTCTTCTCAAAAAGCTAAAAGAACATGTGGTAGACAGATATACTTTTTCTTGTCCTAGAGCGGATAAGTTGCGCGTCCAAGGGTCGCCGCAAGGGGTGGAGCATGAGATTCGCTTTATTGCATAGTGAGACATCTATCTTTGGTGCATCCTCTATCCCCCAAATCCCTACAAATAAGAAGACGAAAAAGGGGGGTCCGGGAGTTTATGTCAATCTCTGGCAGAGCAAAGTCAAGAAAATGGATAAAGAGATTCTTAACGTCGATAGTGTCTTTCAAAAGATGATGACAAGTGAAACTCCCTTCTTGAGTTTTTTATCTCAATTATATGCGTGTTTCTAAGGAAACGAGAAAATAAGAAGTTTCACAATTCTCAATGGAAACCTTTCAAAAAGTACATTTTAGGTGAACTTCACGAGTGTGCCAAGAATATGATTTATTCATCAATGAATGTAGGAAAAAGTTCTATTTTCGGATTTTAGTCTTTCTTCATTGGTTCAAATATTTGAAAAAAGTTGAAATTCGCTTCCGAAAGACATCACTCTAGAAGAAAACTTCTTTCCGTCTTTGGCTGACATTGCGAAATATCCAAAATAGTCTCCCTCATCGGATCGAAGTACTCTACTTCATTGACAAAGTTGAACACGTTCTCCGCTGATTTCTAAATTGATAAATACATTTCATTTTTTCCGTTAATTACTTACTTTGCAGAATTTCATCTCGTTCATCATTTCCATCTTGATTCTAGCAAAGTAGGTGTAGAAAATAGGAAATGTTATGAAAATAGCTACAACAGAAACAATAGCCAAGGTTGCTGAAAACGGTGTCGATCATTTTTTTTTTCAAATCAATGGAAAATGGATACCTGCAATGACCAAAACAGTTTGATATGCAAACTTTCTGGAATACAACGACATCTTTTCAAAAGAAATGACAATGTTTATCAGATAATACAGTATAGATACAACATTCACAAATGGAATAAATGCTATTTTACAGTGGTTTCTTCTAATTATAATTTCCCTGCTAGACACGCTTGTAGTTTTTCTTTGTACTTCATTCGTTCCGTTTCACTTTTTAGCTTCCCATCAAATGGCAACGCATCCATTGATAGTTTCGCAGCAATGGCATGTTGAACACGTTTGGCAAACTGTTCTTCGTTTTCTGAGAGTGAGAACGTTAACGATCAGAATGAAAATAACTAATTGGGTCAACTGACTCACCTGATGTTTCTTTGTACATAGCTGGTAAATAATAGACATCAAGGATTGTACACCAAGAAGTCATTGTTCTGATCAGATATGGTATGTAGGTATCCTCGGACCAGAAAGCGTCACCAAACCTGAATTTTTATAAAATTGGAATATACGTCTACAATAATCGAGTATTGATATCACTAACCTTGAGTTTTGTTTTATTGCAATGGGGTGAATTGCTGTTTGTCCATCAAAAATAGCTTTTCTGAACTGCAAAACAGTTTTGTTGTTCGAACAGTATCCCTCAGGGAATAGAAGCACTGGATATGAATTTTCATCGTTTCTTTTTGAATATTCAACAATTGCTTGTTTTAATGCGTTCCTATTCTTATCACAAGCCCGATCAACAAGCAGAAGTGGTGTCAACTTTCCGCCGTACTTGTAGAGATACTTCACAAAACCACCATGTGACTGTCCTGTGATAGTATACCCCACTCCATCATATTCACACCCCGAATAGATAGTCATGACATCGTTGGCGCTCAGATGATTTGCGACTGCCACTCCTGAAATGAGGTAAAGTGTCATAAAAATGTCATATTGCCACGCTCACCTGGGAATCGCGGACGATTTCGCTTATCATGAAAATTGACAATGAGGCCGGTGGACAAGTTGAATAGCTTGGCAAAGGTGATTCCGCAATATCGGACTGAAAAAAGTGACATTTAGTGAAGCCAAACTATAAAAAGAACATAAAAATAAATATTAACTGGAAAAGCTCTACACCATCAAACTATTTTATTAGCTCAGTTCAAGGGTCGCTCATTCACTTTTTCATTGAGTTAAATACTTACAGTATTTCATTTCTGCGCTCATGATAACACATATTCCTGACGAAAAAATCAGGAACACCAATGCGAAGGCCATGAAACATGCTCTCAGAGGGAATAAAAATCCCCATCGAAACGCGAATCCAAAAATGTAAAAGGGCAAGTTCAGTCTCTCCTTTGGAAAGTGTAATAAAGATGCTTCTTCCTCCGCAATTTCGAATGGTCGTGTCAAGTCGTCCTGCAAAATATTGTCTGATGATATCAAATCTTGCCCGTTTAGAAATTCAAACTTGAACTCTTATCATGGCTTTTCAATGATAACTCGAAGTGTCTGTTACGTTTGAAACATACCTGCAAAAGCGACTGGATTCCCAAACAAATCAATTCCGATGAAACCTCAAACGTTCCAGAGTATTGACCTACAAAGAGTAAAATCCTGTTTAGACCCAATGGTTCCGATTGTTCTCACTTTTCTGGATATGATCCACTGTCAAAAATGTCTTATGTTCCGCTCGTTTGCAATCTTCTTCCTTCTTCTTCCACCCTACCAAACTTCCCAAAACATCCTCCAAAATTCGAACTAGAATCATTGGGATACATCCTGAAAACAAAAATAAAACTGGATATCACCCCACTATCTGAGAACTGGTGAGATCATTTTGTGTCTCAATTCTCAATCCGTTGTGTACTTTGTTCTATCTTCTTTTTTTCGGCGCAAATTTTTTGTGTGAAAACTTTCAACCAGCTGATGTGAGACTGGGAGACAGAAAAAAAGAGATATCAAAATAACTTCCGTAGTAAACTCATGACAGAAAAAAACGACTTACCCCAACTTTTTTTCAGTAATACTAACAATATACTTGTGATAAAAATAAACGTGGCTATGAATTGTAGAGACAGCATTGTTACACAATGAATAAGTGAATGAATGAAAGATGTATGAGTAACGTCTACCTAGAAATGATGGGTGGGAGCTATAAAATGGGGGCGGGGCAACAGGAAACATGTCACCTGTTAATCGCATGATAATCAAAGCCTTTGCTGTTATCTCTTCCTAGTGTACTTTGAAATGGAGAAATTGAAAATTGTTCGGATAGATAAAAGTAAAGTGGTTGCTTTATCAACTACTGTTGATTGCCATTTTCTCAATCAAGTGCATTATCAAAAAAAGTAAAGCATGATTTTGACAAGAAACAGAAAAGTATTCGATGCGTGGAATGTGATCGCTGAAAACTCGTCCTTGGTCTTGATTCTGAAAAAGTAAAGTCACTCAAATGAACACAACGCTCCTAACAACAGAATAACAAAGTCAGTGGGAAGACATGTGAAGGTCATGTTATCTGGGTCAAGAACTTTCCAGAAAACAACGAGTTTTTTTTGTTATTTGTCAATTAGTTTTTATTGAAGAAGAGTAAACATTTCAGGATACAGTACTTAAAAAACAAACAGAAAATAATCCGAAGTTTCCGTCTGATGTCTGAATAGCAGAGTCCTCATACTAGCTTTTTTTGATTCAATAAGATTCAGAACATAATGTAAGCGTTTTCAAACATTTAATATTTTGTTTCTAGAGCTAAATTGTTATTAATAATAGCAATATCTCAAACTTTTTCTTTTAGATGTTATGCCGTTTGAAAAAATTAGTGGATAAACCTGAAATCACAATCAGTTTGATACTTGGAGGACCCATGTCCCGATTTATTTTGCTTCTGAGCCGATTCGACCAGGAGAAGATTAACTGGCCAAAAACAATGTTATTGCAAGCCAGACCTCGATTTTATAAATAAGATAGCTGGTTTCAATTGCTGAAAGGGGTCATATACAAATACTTCCTATACAATTTCCGACATGATACAATTACGTAAGATTCATGTTAGAAAAATGCGAAGTATTGAGCATTCTATCAAAATAGATGTAGAGTGCACTCTGTATTTACTGAATCTTTGCTATCCTTTTTGTTGTAGGTCGTTGTAGATCTCCTTGTAGGTTTAATAATTACTATTGAAACGTTGTATTTCATTTATTAAATACAGTTTCTTTGTAGTCAAATAAACTTTCCTTCAAGGTTTGGTGAAAACTTTTCCGCACTTCAATATTGTGGACGATAGTGACAGTTCAATATATTTTTGGCCTAAATATCAATGTGGAAATATGAATTGAGATATATTGGTATGAAGAAGGCCTGAATTGTCATTTTGTTAGTCAAGAGTTTATTTTCAGAAGTTGAAAACGGGATAAACTCCTAGTGTTTCAATAAAATTTGAAGTGAAATTGGAAAAATTTCCAGTACCAGTTGAAAACGATCACGTTTCAGTTTCAATGAAGTTTATCTCCTCAGAACCTAAAATTTATTAATTTACAGAACCAAAAATATATTAATGTCTCATTAATTTTATGTAGTAGACAATGATCTCAAAAAACTAAACGTAGTAAAAATTGATTGAGGAAGGAAAGATACCAGAACAAATAAAACAATAATCACATCATGTTAAACCAAAAGAATGTGAGTGCTACATGATTTTCTCTCGCAATAATGATATTTAGTACCTTATCATGGCTCTTCTTCGACAAATAATTTTTATCATTTTCCGGCCGTCGCCTTTACTAACAACATTTGCTGGTCTAGTTTCTAATGCAAAAACATTCCTTTCTTCTATTGATTTTTTTCGATATCTTAATTTCGATCAAAGTCGTCACATCATCTATACCTACGCTACCTCATTCTTTATTGGCAAACACGACGCAATCCATCGAACAATGCATTTTCATTCGTATCCGGGACGGTATCCCGATGAAAT
Source organism: Caenorhabditis latens (assembly GCA_002259235.3). Taxonomy (NCBI): domain Eukaryota; kingdom Metazoa; phylum Nematoda; class Chromadorea; order Rhabditida; family Rhabditidae; genus Caenorhabditis; species Caenorhabditis latens. Next base: position 10,662,002 of record CM056097.1, on the reverse strand, counting down.
TGAACGTGAGATATGCTTTTCTGAGTTATGTTTTCATTTTTTTGATTTTCAGAAAACTGTGAACGGAGAAAACTATCTGAACATGAGAGCAAATGAGCAACTGCAACTATTATTCAAAAAATCATGTGATCGAAGTGAGTTTTCAAAATTTTGAAATTGTTTCATCATAAATTCATTCCAAGATATCAAATGCGTCTTATACAAAAATGGTCGACCATCAACAAGTCTCACCACAGATTCAAGAGATATACGAACTTTGATTCAGGCACGCAAATTAACCAAGTATCTCACAATATATTTGATTTCAGGCAAACCACGATTTTTTGAGTTGTGTACGATCGTCGAACGAAGTTTTCAGTTTCCGTATATTTGTTCAAGGCACTCAGTATATCAAAAACTCTTTTCAATTCAATTATTATTTCAGATGGCAACAAGTTTTTCAAAAGAGCAAATTTTGTGAACTACAACAGCACTGTATTTCAGTTAGAGTGTATTGGAGGGTTTTATACGAATAGTGTGAGATTGATGGCTAACGATCGTCTGGTAGATCTTCCTTATGATCCCTTGTGAGACTGTTACTGCAAAGTCATTTGAAATAATATAAAAATTCAGACACGGTTTTTTCCTGAACAAAAAAGAATATTCTGAAAAGCAGTTCTACCAGTGTGAGTTCCAGAACGAAAGAATTAGTTTTGATTATCCTAATTTAACAACGGCGGCCAATGGAAAGTTCAGAATGGATGTGGTGAGTTACTCAAATAAATCTGCCATACACGTAGAACACATATACAGCAATTATATTCAACCACAATGTCAATAAACTGCATTATCGAAAACCCATCAGAACTCGAGAACTTGACGGTGATTCTGGGATGCAACAATCAATCGAATTGTGGAAAGGTGCGAGTTTATTTTTGAGATGATCAAAGCTACTGTTTTTTTCAGTTGTTGTTTCGTAAAATTCTGGAAACAGAAGCATTATTTGGGACATTCGCGATTATGGACCGATCCTCGAACCTGCATGACTATTACTGTGTGTTTCTAAAAAATGAAGTAATCGAAGCTGTAGCTTTCTATCAAAAAGACAATTTTCCGGTATGTTTTTTTTCTGATTTTGTGTTTCAACATTTTTTCAGGTGACCGAGTGCGTGCTGGGATTATTAGGGATTGGATTTACTGGAGTTATTCTTGTATGGATTATTAACAAAATCGGCCAACTAAATAACAATAAAAATCGTTCGCCTACCTCAATATATAAACACAATAAACCAAAATATAGCGATAAGGATTTATTGTTGTCCGAAGTAAGCTGGTTTTTTGTTTTCAATACGCAAGTTAAACTTTTTTCAGAAAAAATTACTGAGAGGTGGAAACTCGTCAAAAATTTATATCACCAAACATATTCCGTCCGAGAAAAACATAGTTATCAAATGTAATTTTCTGTATTCGGGTTTATGTTAAAACTATTGAGATTCCAGATTCCAAAAATAAGATGCAGTGTCGAAAAGAATTTGAAATTTTGAAAAATTTGTGTCATCCAAATATAGTGAAACCGTATGGATATACAAAATTGAACACAAAAAAGTAAGTTTTCTCTAAAGCAAAAAAGTTAAAACATATAATTACAGCGGCTGCTTCAAAAAACCTGCTGAGCATTTATTACTTCCATATTATCAGAATACTTGTCTAGAGCAGTACATCAAACAGTTCTATCCGGTGTCACGGGCCGGTGATACATTTCATAGTAATGTAAGCTTGCAATATGGTAGAGTTTTTATATAAAGAAAAAGGTGTTTTCCAGGATGAATCGAAAAAGGAGGTGACTCTGTTCGACATTGTTTCCATTGGATGGCAAGTAGCAAGAGCTTTGAAGTACTTGCGAGAGGAAAATGTAAGCATTGTCTTTGGAGAATACGAAGAATATCTAATGTTTTGAAACAATGATCTTTTATAGATCACTCATCGAGATGTTGCAATGAGAAATGTGCTCATAACGGATCATTTGGTATGCAAACTTACTGATTTTGAAAGAGCAGAAAAGGGAGAAACTAGGAAAGTCAGTGTTGCCACAAAGCTTTATAGGTTTTTCACTATACAAACTGGCGACGTTCCAAAGATGTATCCCATTGAATGTGATGGAGGAGCATATTACTATTCGGTTAGTCGGACTATAGTAGTTAAATGTTTTGAATGTTTTTTACAGTCAGAAGTATATTGCTTTGGACTACTTTTGTTGGAAATGTTTCAGTTCACGAAACCGATGGAACCACAGAAAAAATGGCCTCCACATCAACCCCAGAACTGTCCAAACGTGATGTGAGTCTTTATTAGAACTAATCACACTGTGATGTTTTTCATTTTTTTCAGTTATGACATAATTTCGGATTGTCTGAGAGTGGAAAGAAAACGTCGTATTAGCATCAAAGAATGTGAAGCAAAACTAGAAACCATTGCTAAATTTATGAACGAAAATGTAACTCCGATGCTTTGATTAATTTTTCATCTCTGAATTTACAGAAACTACAAGAAATCAAATCGGAACTGATAAAAGAAGGAATTCCACCAACAAGCGATCCTCTTGCACCTCTCAAAGAAGCAGAATCACAATACATACCTGCTGAGGATCTTTTTCAGGCGATCTGAACTACGTGTTTTGCTTCTGAAAACTTATTTGAACTTGTTCGTGAAAATTCAACATCTATCCAAATTTACTTTATTTCAAATATTTTAAAACGCATTCTAATAGCTTCATTGCTTGTTTATCAGCCAAATTCTTGTTCATAAACTCTGGGAATACTGCTGTCATTTTGATGCTGGATCGACCTTCAGGAGATAGCCCTTTATGGTTTGCGGGTGGATGGGCGAACTGAAAATCATAAATATCAGTATTAGTTATATTGTAGCATTTGTATTACATGGTAGATCATATATTTCTCTCCTGAATTTCCTATGTAATCACAACTAAACCGATTTGCAGTTTTTAGCTGTCTTATCCAGTTGAAATCGTTTTTATATTCTTCTGAAATAAAAATTTGAATATTTCATACATTTTATTAATTTGTATTTACCGGAAATGTACGTGATTTCTGTCTGTACATCATCGAATTGAATTCTGTATGCATACATCTCCAGGAAAAACTCCGAAGGTTTGAGAAATTTGGATAACTCGTCTTCTTGGTGTTTTGTACCTGAACTTTCAATCTATAATTGTACTTATCAGTTTTGTTATACCTATTTCTAATGATTCCACTGTTTTTACAGCATTTGGTTTCACTGTTTTTTCTAAGCACTGATTGAACAAAGGAAGTGTTGATATCCGAGCATTCACAATACTTATTGAGCATAGTTCTTGTATCAATGAGTTGATCTGCTTCTTTCCATATGACAACAGGATGTCCATTTTCTGAGTCATTGTCTGAGATACAATTGATTGCGGACTGATATTAAATGTTTCAAACTCACCTTCTGATCCATAGTGATTCTTGTGAAAACTGAGGAACTCAGTGACATTGCAGAGATGGCACTTCTCCAGGAGCTTATCGAAAATCTAGACTCAGACCTTGGTTTAGGAGTTACAGAGTCTCGATTGATGTGAAGAACTTCTGATTCTATTTGATTCCATATTGACTGAAATTCTTATATTATGAATTTTTAAATCTCTGGCGTCTGCTTATTGATTCTCATTCTCAAAAATATTTTCTGTCTAGTGATTTTTGTACATTTTGTGAGAAACACTCCTTTTCGGTCATTTCATGACATCCTTTTAAAAAGTTTCTTTTCGATTCAATGATGTCATTGGTATGTTATCAATAGTGACCTCTTTTTTTCTTCGTAATCAATTGTCAACTTACCTTGAAAAATGAAGAAGCTCTCATTGGATTTCTCATAAAGGCAGCACAATAAGTGTCGGGAAGTGGTTTTCTATTAAGAAGTAAGATATGTATGTCATTAATTGTTTTTCGGACTTCTTTCAAATCTCTGAAATTTTGAATTACAAATTGTGTGGTTTTGACTAATTCACCCTTACTTATTAAGATCTTGACTGACTCTTAGCTGATCCAATTGTTTTGAAAACAAGTACAAATATCTTATTAACGTGTTCTCTGATGATTCTACTAGACAGACTAATGTCATATTTTTGAAAACGGTCGCACTGATAACATTGACATAATACGGTATAAGACCAGTCGTCGAGCGAAGCCAAAACTATAACAGAGAACATATTATGATGGACAACATCAGTCAAACCATACAAACCTGCTCGATTCGATTGGTTGCATCACATTTCGGCGTATTAGACACTATATTCAATAGATCGTTTGTGTTGAGTCCCTTTAAAACATTATCCGTTCCTTCGACAGAGTTATAAGTAGCGATGATGTCATCGTGGCACAATAACAAGCACCTGAAAAAACAACTGACTTGTTGAGAAGAAGAACAACTGAAAAGTTACCTATTGTTACCCACAAACACATTTAATTGAGAAGATATTTTCTGGAACGTATCTTTCAGCTTCGCAATTTTTTCAGAATAAAATATTTTCCGTCTAATGTCGATGTAAGCTGAAAAAATTGGGTTTATGCAAACAATGCGATCCGAGTTTCTCACATCTTGGGCTAAACACTAATTTTCTTGTGAGTGCTGCGGCAAGATGTTCCTTTGGTTTCTTCACAGTTGTGAGATCTGTATGGCAGAATGCAATTAATGGTCCAAATAACGTTGCTATCGTATGTTCTATAGTCTGCGACACCTCTAGTCTTTTACGATCACTGAAAACGGAAAAAAATGAACTCTGAAGTTGTAAATATTTTATGATAACTCACTCTTTGGCAAACACCAACACAAGATAGTTGTGATAGAATTTCGAAATCGATATTGTTCCATACGGTGACGACATTTGGTCAATAGGATCTTTTGTCTTTTCACTTGTAGAACGATACAAAAGGATAAGAGGAAGAAGAATATGCGAAATTTCAGATGAATCAAACACGACGTTAGTGAGTGATTTCTTGAAAGACATTGAGGATGAATCGGGATCTGTAGAATGTATAATTCTGATAACACAGAAAACTCACAATCACTAACCTTCTGTGCATGTGGAGCTCCCAACACCACTAGACGCTGAATCCACTTCAGATTTCCTACTTGTGATTTCAGAATGAATCAGGTTTTGAAAATTTAACTGAAAAAGACATATACAACAAATACTGGAACCGAGAACTACAAACCTTGAAATCGTCATTTCCGTCAAGAAAAACAATAGAGTTCTGTTCGTTAACAACAACATAGCCGAACATTTTCAACAAATAAAAATCTGAAAAAAGGAGAATGTAGTTATGAAGTAAACGGTTGGAAAAAGAGGTGAAGAGTCGCGACAAGCTTATCAAACTCGAATTCAATCAACCTCACAATTTGTGTTAAGAGTACAGTCTTTCTATCACTAACTCCGGGTTATTATGGTTATATAGTTCAATTTCACATGATGGCGATGGCTGTTGGCAAGTATAATCTCATGATGCTAATCTATTGATTTATTGCAAATCCCCCAATTGTTTTTGTGTGTTTTTAATGTGAACGAGTAAGCAAAACGCTTTCAAATGAACAGAAATTTGTTAATCTCAAAAAGTTATCGTTTGTCGTTTTTTTGCCCCGAAAAAGAGTACCACCTCCGTTACTCATCGAGTTATGCCCTGTTCTTATCATTTGACCTCGTTATTCCAGATCAATCAATAACTTTATTCTCAATACACACCATTTGAGATCAGAAGAACACAAAATACAATGATAAGATAGTAATGGTAGAGAAGAAGAAACAGTGAACTGGTAATGTCAAAAAATTAGAATGATTTGAAATGACAAACATACACAAGAAGAGAAAAACAGTGGTAATGAGTAGAAAAAAGGGGCCAGGAAGATTATGACTTATCAATCGGTTTACTACTTTTTTCAGCCCAAAAAAAGAAGATACATGTTTTACCAGAAGGGAAACAGAATGAAGGAAACGTAATAAAGATATGTGCTGGGAAGATATGAAATGCTCACAAAAGACAATGAGATGTGTAGTTTGAATGGCCATCGTCATCATTGTCTTTGTCTCAAACTCATTATAGATAACAAAACACATGACATGTATTTTCTATTTTCTGACTTCTGCATGCTTCACATACGCCTGATTGACTGTGTGCACTTGGAATTACTTCCGGCATCACTTTCCATTCAGTACATTTTTTTCAAGAGTCATTTTTTCTGTCCCAACACTTATCGACATTATGTTTTACAACTTTGTACATTACAATTGACGCTGATACTTCAACATTATCAGGAGGAAAGTGAAAGAAAAAGAAAACGAATATTGCGTCAATGAGGAGTCGGAATCAAAACCAAGTAGGCATTTTTCTCCCATTCAAAACTATTTTTTTGGTGACTTTTTTCACTTTGAACAGGTGCTCTAACATCATCGATTGATAAGAAATGCATAACACGATACAAGAGTAATAATGGCAAAGGTCGCTCGTGACGTTGTGATCTGGAAAACCAAAGATAAGATAGTTTTCGGAAGGCTAAGTGGATTACATGTACTTATGAGTTCTCTACAGAGGTGATGTTGGTAAGAGCATTTAATTCGGGTGAGTGTTTCATCTGCTTCATAGATGGCTTCCTCTTATGTTTTTCTCGTGCCATCAAAAGGAATGAAGTGACCACTGACATAACAATTGCTGCTATTCCCAACCAGATCGAGATGAAAAATGCACTTCTTGCATCTTCACCAGTTGTTCCTTTACTAGCAAATCCTGATATCCAAACTCCAGAAATAATTGATATTCCGTTGATGAGATTGGTGAATCCAAGAGCGTATGCTAGCTGGGATGGTCCAACAATTGCAACAAGAAACGGAGCCAAGCATGCTTGGTAGAGCCCTTCAAACTTATTTTACAGGGGTAATTGAAAAATATGGAAACATACCAATTCCAATACCAGCAAACGCATTTTGTATTCTGAACTGCCAGAATTTGTAGCAGAATGCAGCTGACGACAATGATAACTGAGCAATGACGTAACTTATGATCATTATTATACCATTGTGCACCTGAAAAGTTCAATATTGTCGATGAAGAACCTCCTTATGAGAAACATTGGAAACCATGCGCACGCCAAGAAGTAATTGACAAAGCCTATTTGCAACTTTATCAAATAAAACGACTCACCCTGTTCAAACTCATGACAAATGTCAGCACAAACTTTCCGACTATACTCGCCAGTCCTTGAAATCCATAGATGCCTTCCTTACTGGAACATATTTAATTTCAGAAATGAGTGAAATAAATCACTTACTTTTCAATATTTTCTGATTCCATGAGAATCAAGATGTTGGCCAAATAAATAAAAGTTACAGAAGATGCGAAAAAGCAAGCTATCAAATGAAGATCGAACTCCACTTTTTTACAAACCTGAAATATCATCTTGTTGTATTTTTCAGAGCTTTTGTTCGAACTTACTTTTACTGCTGAACTGAATGAAAAACTACTCGTCTGCTCTGAAGGTTGTTTCGATATAAACAATCCCATAATTGCAGAGATGACATAAAACAATGACAAAAACCACCAGGCAGGACCCCAACTATCGTACTGAAAACTTAGCAATAGGCGTGTTTCAAAAACAAAATGTTCACCTTGACCATAATCCATTTCAACGTGCTAGGTAATATAAAAATACCAAGACCTGGACCGATAGAGATAGCTGCCATTACTGTATTTCTCTTTTTCTTGAAGTACTCACATTGGATGGAAATGATCGAATTTCTCATCAAGCCACAGCCAATTCCTAAAAATTGATATGCGTTTTCATGTTTAATGCTATGAAACTCACCGATTCCGAACGTAGCCAGCATAAGTAAATAAATAGATTTACAAAATGGTCCAACCACAAAACTGCCTCCTGTTAACACAGCTCCTACTATAATACTGATTCTGGCACCTGTTCGTTGATAGAATATCGAGCAAAACGGTCCTGTGAAACGAATATTTAAACATGTGATATTATAGTTTTAAAAAAACTAACCAAGAATGAGACTGGATGCCATGGGAACAACTAGAACCGCTGTGTCTGCTTCATCTTTAGTACAGTTGTAGGTTTTGATAACAGGTTCCACAAATCCGTTCATAACCTACAAAAACGTATAATTGCTTATTCCAAAACTCTGATTGAGTAGATTGTCGATTTCTTTTTGTTTTTATGTTTAGTGCTTAAGTCTATTTCAGCTATTCAGTCCGTCTCATTTTATAGTTTACTTCTTCCTAACTTGATCTTTAATTTAGTAGAGCATTGAACTCATTCGCAAAAAATCAATCAGACAAAGTACATTTATCATAGTTTAAAAGTGACCAAATTGCTTTGTCGTTAAAAATAGTACATATGTTTGAGAGTCTCGAGTTCTCATGTTTCGGCATGATTACGTGATAAATTGAATGTTTTCATTAACTTAAATTTAAAAATTTACCTGCCTAACACCTGTTTCTGCAAAAAGAATATAGAATCCAAATATCGCTACCCAAATATTTCTCCATTCTGACGGTTTCGGTGTATCATCAATAAAAACTGCTTTCCGTGGACCCGGCGGCCGAGCTCTGCGAATATTCGACCGGACGGCTCTTTCAATCGCCATTTCTTTTTTGGAAATGCGACACAAAGTCAGATGAGACGGACTGAGTGCGTACCAGTTGCCGGTGTGGGAGACAAGAAAAAACTGCAGCAAACAGAGAAAAGAGAAACGCAAATGAGTTTCAACAGCGCTCTGTTTCTTATCACCGCTTTTCCTTCTTTGCATATTCACCTTTATGACTTTTTTTTGGCGTTACCCTTGCCTTCGCTTCCATCAAAAAGTTTGACTGTGATCAATCTCTCAACTAAACTGTGAGATCGCACACCTATGAGCGTCGTCGCCTCCTAAAAGTTTAATTGCTTTGCTCAGTGCTCATTCATTTCTTTTTCCCTTAACACCTTAAAACCCAACACTATCAACCTCTCCTTATCAGCGTCCATCAAGAAAAAAGATGATTCCATGGAATTATCGAAGCCTTTTTTGCTGAAACAGAAGAAATCGTGGGAAATTGTTTGCCATTTGTAAAAGGTAATCTGTGTAGTGATACGAAAGTCAAAAAGGCCACTGTACAAATTTAATTTTCAGCTTTTGAACTTTAATTGAACCTTTATCGACATAATTTTAATCGTAAAATGTGGACTCTGTGTTGTAGTTTCTGATGAATCAAAAACATGTGTTCTTCTCTGCTTACGCATTTTGCAATTATCATCACCAAAATGTTGATTTTTTATTTCTACTATGAACTTGTTATTTTCTTCAACCATGTCTTGTACACTGAACATCTTGATAACGTAAAAGCCTTCTTATCCTAACATCACTTTGTCACCTTTCACTTTGCTAACCACTAGACGCTACGTGACGTTTATGAAACATAACTTTCTTGTAAAAATGTATTATGTTTTATCGAGAAAAAAGAAATGGAGAGAAAGAAGAGTCATGAAATATGCCAACAGATGAGAATTTGGTTTGGGAAGGAAGGTTTGGGATTGGGATCATGTGTCAATATATTATAAATTACCGTAAGTTAAATTAGAAAACTTGAGCAAAATGAGAACAACTGAATTATAAAATAAAAACAAGAAAACATGACAATATATAATCAAGCACAAGGGATAGCTAAGTAAGTTTGATGAATAACAGGATTTTGAACTTTTCAGAATCATTGAGGTTGATTCTAATGTAACAGCTAACAGATTTCTATGATGATGAGACGCAGTTTTTCAGCGACAGTTTGTGCTGCATCAATTACATCTAGCGGGTTGAGAAGAGGACTGTTGCATTTTGCGTTGAGGACCTGAAAGTTTGTACATGGTCCGGTTTGAAACTCTGAATAAAATATTTTCGTTGCGCGGTTTTGCTTGAGTTACAAGGTTAAGTTTTTCATACAACAAAAATTGTATTCAGCGCACGTTACACCTTCTCTCATTATTTTGCAATTCGCGTGACTTGTTCTATCATTTTCTTTCTCTTCTTACCACAACAGCATCCTTTAGCAAATCGATTGTCTCATATCTCACATATGGCGTCAAAATAGAGATGAGGCTGTGGATGGCGCACGAAATCTGCAAAATGGCTCAATTCGTACTTGTCGTCGATTGAATTTCTTACCTCAAGAGCACCGTGACTGGCATTCATATCCAAGTTGCCGTTATGCCCGTGTTGAAGAAGAATTTTAATGTGACGGGTAATTTTTTCGCTTTGAAGAATGACTTTATTTTTGACTTCTGAGAAAAAGAAAATTAAAACCCATTGGAAAGTAAGGATTATTCTTAATCTTACCTTCTTTGTTGAATGCATTGGGGTTTTGAGAAGAGCGCGAAAGAGAAGAAGAGCTTTCCATCATTGAGTCTTGTCGTCTTTCCACTTTTTTCTCCATTTTATGGTCGTTCGAGTTTCTTCGATCGCTCGAATTAGATCTCCAGCGGGCGCCGCCTCCGTCAATTCGATCTTCACTGTCTCTGAAGTTCCAGATTTAATGAAATTGATCAAGATGTGAGAAGTGAGTTATCAAAATTACTCAAAGAGTGCTTATGCGGTAAGTTTCGTCTTTGTTTTCTGATAAATGTGTTTGGTGGTTAAGCAGTTTTACATCCGTTTATTCCCGAACGAAACATTTGTTCTCAAATGGATGGAAAATCAATATAACTGGCTACTATAATGCTTCATCTCATTTCGAAATAGGACACGTCCATAGCCAGATTATCTGAGTACTTCTATTGGCGCCATGTGTCCCAAATGAACGTAATAGAAATTTCGAGATGAGGAACATGTGTTTGTTAAAAATAGTGCAAGCCAGTTGTGACGATCGATAACTTTTCGCGCTCTCAAGGCCTGCACCTCACCTTCTAGAAAAACTTTGCTGGATTCCTGTTGGTGGGAGCACTCGTTCGGGCGTTTCAACAATTGCAAGTGGTGAAGGCATTCGTCTGGTCATGTTCGTTCTCTTGATATTGTACAAGTCGTCACGATAGGAAATCAACTCCGAGTTGAAGTTGATGTGTTGAGCCTGCAGGCTGTGGACCAATCTGAATTATAAGAATATTTGCTTGTTCCATTAGCTATAAAACTGGAAACCAAGTTTTGAGTAGGCTCAGACTCACTTAGTAAGTTCCTCGTTTTGCTTGGTTACAGTAACAACTATTTTCTCCGCATTCTGGAGTCGCTCCTTCATCTCCAACAGTTCATCCCAGACTCTGCTATTTAGATCGTCTACTGTGTTCGATTGAGAATTTGGCAAGATTCCAGAAATTGGTGAGCAGGAGATTCCAGCAATTTCGTCGTAGTCGGGGGTTTCTACTTTTCTAAAAACCAATACTAATTAGCAAAACAGATTGTTTCAACGAACTTCATGATTCTGATAGGCGTCTCGTTGGATTTTCTAAGAAACTTTGGGTGCTCTCCTACTGGCAGTGGGTTTTCACCAGTGATTCTTCGTTTTTGGTCTTTAATGAGGTCGATGAGAAGAATTGTGAACTGAATTGGTGTGAATTTGGCAAGTTTCTGTCTTCTTTGATTACGAGCGGCTGACATTTGTGTCGTTGACTGCAAAATTGAAAATTAAAACAATAAGTGTTAGATAGTTAGGGTCTGTCTTACTGGCAAGAATAAGTTGGTTGGTCCTTTAGCGATTTTGGCCCATTTTGTCAAATTCCAGTTGACTTCATTCTCTCTGCGGACTGTTTCATCAAATGCATCTTCACAGAGGTCGAAGAACTGTCCTTTTGGCAGAACAGAGATAGCTGCTCTGGAGTCTTTGGTCTTGGTAAGGAACTGCTTCTCTGTGACTTCTGGAATGAAGAAATCTTGGTTGTTCTTATGATCCGCTTTTCTGTTGCACATGAAAAAGGAAAAGCGGTCAAAGACATAGAAGAAGAATGTGTAGATGCGTTGAGATAGTTGGCCCTGTAAAAGAATAACACTTAATCAGATTCGAAACAAAAAAAAACTCACGTAGCCAGCGTCTCTAGCAGCGATGTATGGAAGCTGTCCGTCTTTGTTTTGAGCCATAATATCGGCTCCATAGAGGTAGAGAAGCTCGACTTGATTGGAATTTCCTTCCCTAGCTGCAACATGGAGAGCAGTGTCGCCGTTTTCTGGATCTGGGTAGTTGACATCAGCTCCAAGAGCGATGAGTCTGAAAATGTAGATAATTTCAAAATTGTCGAAATGAGAAACTGGTCGTTGAGGTCTAAATGTTTTCTACAATATGTTTCAGTGTTATTCGAACATTTATTTTTGAGTGTTTTTGATATATTGGTATAACCCACCTCAATGTGACATGTGCATAGTCACTTCTGACACAAGCAATGAGTTGCCTGTTCAAACTGTTTTCCAAATCTTCATCTTTTCCTCGTTTTGGTTGAAACGTCATCTTCTCATACTTCTCCTTCACAAACTGCTCTTTGATATGTGATGGATCTCTGGAAAAACAATATCTGAAGAATATTTCAAAAGTTTCTACGTACTGTGGCAATGGCTTTTGGAATTTGGTTGATCCTTCGTAAAGGGCACTTTCCCAAATCATGTTGGTATTTGATCTGCAAGTTATTTCCATGCTTTTCCTTCTTGTTTTCGTATAACTCACGTGTTGAGAGCGTGAACGAGTCGAATGTGTTCCTCATCCCAAGCACTCTTGCGCAGATGACGGAGATAGCTCACCGAAGGGCCTGTGAGTGTACTATTTATTGATTGTCGAGAGAGGTCACGTGTGCGCAGGCAAGCATACACATGTGTTTTTTCGTAACTTTATGCTCACAAGCAAGAAGAAGCTATTGATAAACTAAAAAACTCACCAAGGTAGCTGTGAAAACAGAAACACTCCGAACAAATGACAGTTCCTTTCTTAACAGATGCCCATTCGACTTCTTTCTTGCCACAATCGTCACATTCCTTTTGCTCTAATGATGTGATTACTGGAACAAGCATATTTTAAAAATACTAATAAATAAAGAAATAACTTACAATCGAGAGTATCTGCCGTGTACATTCCCTATCCGCCACCTACTATCGTACCTGCAAAAAAAAGAGAAATGAATGAAAAGATATGATAAAAGCGTATAAAAATTACAACGAAAGATACGACTAAAGACTACTTCGTGATTGTATCATTTTGCCGTCAAAACTTGCGAACAAGGCCGTTTCGGATCTCATCAACAGCGCGCATTCCAAGTGTTCGTAGTAATATGTCGCAAAATGCGCTAACGTTTTTACTGGCGCATTTCTTGCGAACACTGACCCGCAAACGGTGCCCGCTATTTAACACGAATATTAGCATACATTAATATTTTTCCTGTTTTTCTAGCAAATTTTTATTTCAGGTAATAAAAAATGGATAAAATAATTGGATTATTATCGAAAGATGACTGGATATACACGGGACTGCTGCTGTTCTCATTCGGATCCTCTTTGTATGTTCGAAAAATTGGAAATAATATACTGGCATCGGGTGCCCTCGGATTCGCAATGGCTCTTGTTATTATTGGTGAGACCAGTTTGCAAAAATCCCCTTTGATCGATTTTTTAAGGTCCAAAAATCGCATACTCACTCGGAATTTGCGTGATTGCCGTTTTGATCCAACAATTTGCCAACAAAAAGTGAGTTCTAAGAAATCGGAATAAAATTGAAATAGATATGTTTACTCCAGAAGCACACCATTCTACGTCTTCTTGACTACCTTCACCTATCTGATGCTGGTCCGATTCGCACATTACTTCTTGCCAGTGAACGAAGTTGCCAGTCATACAAACGTCATCCAACTGATTATCACTCTTCGCGTAAGTATTAGGTGAACGAAGTCACCGGAACCAGGAAAACTGTAAAATGAATGGGACAGAAAGCTAAGGACACAGCAGAAACGTTAACGATACATTGCCTTTTTTAGTCAAAAAGGATTCACCTTTTGAGATTGGAATGGAATCAGTTGAATAGAGTCTGTGAATGATTCCACCAAAAGTAACTAAAATTCGCATACCTTGAGGGTGAAAAACCGACTTCAAGTATTGTAAAAACACATGAAGAATCATAACTAACGGGAATGACAAGAAAAACACTTGAAACGGGTTGATGGTTCTTAAGTTTTATGCTTTATCTGTGGAGATAACATTACGATCTTTAAAAACTCAAGAAAGTCTGATTACTTCTTCAATTTCAAGTTAGTTGGGAGACTGTGTTCAATTCGAAAACACTTTTTAAAGAAAAGCGATAGAATTTACATTTCTGCCAAATCAAATGCATACTTTTTTAAGATCATCGGTATCACGTTTGAAGAAAATGACGCTTGGCTCCACAAAGACGACCAAAATCCCACAAAACGCTATTTGACTCGGATGCCGACGATTCTTGAGAAATTTGCATACTTCTACCACTTCTGCGGTCTTTTCACAGGTAATACCACGATGCTGTCAGTAACACAGCCCTGACGAGAAAATTGTGCTGCTTGAAACGTGGTCCAGTCTGCAGCATGGTACAATCACTAATATGGCGCAGTACATAACATAGTGCTGCCTGTAGTATGGTGTGTGAAGATTCTTACACAAGTTTCTGCTTCCAGGTCCATACTACACTTTCCAAATGCTGATTGACTCTCAACGCGAAGTATTGAAAGAATGGGATCCGACACCTGAAGTGAAGTCTCGCTTCCAACGTCTTCTATGGTCCGTGCCAGTATTTGTCATCACCAATCATTACTTCCCACTTGATGTTAGTTTTCTTCCAACATTTCCGACATTTCATCTACTCCATTTCTTTTTTAGACCCTTCGTTCCGATGCTATCTGGGAAGTGTCATTCTTCACTCGTCTTGTTTACGCCGCTCTCATTTTCGTGGTGTTCAAAACAAGAGTATACAGGTTGGAAGCCAAAATAACAATAACCAGCTTGACCTTGATGTTATTTTCAGCGCATGGGCGATAGCTGAGTCAATTTGTGTTATCCTTGGAATCGGAATTTATCCAGCTGCTTCCAACCCAAAAATTATCGTCGGACCAACTGACCTGAAGGCGTTTGAAGCTGTCAAGGAACAGAAATCGATTGAAATGAGCAGTGATGCTATTGTGAATTTGGACATTCCAAAGGTGGAATTCTCGGATGGCTTCAGAGATGGAATGAAGGCGTGGAATCGATCGGTTCAGACATGGTTGGCGCTTTATGTTCATTCACGTGTCAAAGTGATGAGAGTGGAGACAACGATGTTGGTTTCTGCAATATGGCACGGCACATACGCTGGATATTTCATGTTAGTTTGGATTCGGAGAAGATGAGAAAGTTTAAAAATCATTTCAGGTCTTTCGGAGTCGTTGCGATGTGCGCTATTCTAGAAGATGTGATTTTCAAATTAGTCCCCACAAACCCAGAGACAGGATTGAGACCACAGTGGTTCCGAATATTGTAAGTTTTTTGAAGCTTTCGTCACATTCATAGTTGCTCAATACTCAAAATTCTTCAAGTTTTACATAAATTTTCCAAATTTTCCAGGTACACCCATACCATCCGTTGTCGCGGATTCGAAATGCTTGCTACCGGTTTCCTCTTGAAAAATGCCTCCGATGTCCATCACTTCTGGTCCTCAATCTACTACTGGTTGCCTCTTCTTTGCGTTCCATTCTACATCTACAGTGTGAAAACCGCCACTCCAAAACCAAAAAGATTTCAAAAATCGGAATAGGAACTGATTGTCATGCTGTTAAACATTTTTCCTAGTGCCCAATTTGCTTATTTTCTCAATTGTTGTCCGCCCAAAAGTCATGCTTGTATTTCTGTCTAGTCAAATGACCGCTCGCTCAATATTTGTTGTTTAAACTGTCCATTCCCATGAAATGAATACGGTCTCGTTCTTTTTCTCGTGTACAAGGAACACAAATTTCAACAAGCCTTACGTTGTTGTTCGTTTCCTCGAAAGAAGTTCTTCACACGTGCTTATCCATTCAGGTGTTCGTTTCATCTGCTAAATAAACAGAGAAATAAATGGAAGGTGGGAACGATATATACTTGTGAATGAAAACCGTCACTACCGTCTTCATCCCCTATCAAAAATCACGATACGGTCAGCTTTCTTCCCCCTTTTTACCTCCCCACCCATCGCTAATTGTGTACTCAAAGCACTCGTTTCCTTCTCTTCCTTGTTTTCGTGAACCGATCAAAATAAACAAAACGAGGTTACTATAAAAAGGGTGATGGGTCTCGATTAGAGCATCATCTGGTTTCTACGACCGAAATGAACTCAAAAATTGTCCTCCTCGCTTTCTTTTTGGCTATTGTTTCAGTATGCTTGGCTCAACGAAAGGGTGAGTTCCAATATAAAAATCTACTGGTTTTTTGGAATAATTCATCTTTTTAGAAGATATCTTTGCTCGTGCCGTAGGACCATGCATTGCTGACAAATGTCAATCCAGACACACTTGCTATTTTGGACAATGTGTTCCAGATGGTATCGCTCCAGCTATGCCAGCCCTTGACAAAAGTAAGCACTTATAACATACAAAATTTTCTGAAAATCAACTTTCTGTTTTTAGGCGCTGCTATTGGACCATGCATCAACTACTTGTGCCCAGGAAACTCTTTCTGTCACCAAGGACATTGCTACAACAACAACATCTGAAACAAATTACATGTACTGCTTCTCCTTTCAACTAACTGAAATTTCTTCTTTGTTCGATTAAATATTTATTTCATAATGAAATACGCATCTATTCATATATTCAACTGTACTGACGGAGGTTGGTTCCGAATGAGAAAAAACACCTTCCGACCACTGGCGATTTGTCGTTTGCAATTACCGTAACACTTTGTTGACATCCAAATGGCCTAATAACGACTGCTTCCGATGAACGGATGTCAGTATATTAAAAAGGTTCCTCTTTTCGCTTCCTCCTTTTCATCTTAACCTTCATGGGCTCTCACTTGTCGAATAAACTCCTCACTAGACGTAATGGCACCATAAAACTGACGAACACCGGTGGTGGCAGTTCAAGCCATTTTCCTTGAAAAGTCGAAGGTTGAACCCTGATTATTCATGACAACTGAAGCCATTAAGAAGAACAAGAAGAAGAAGAGGTGAGGAATGAAAGATAAGTACCATAATTGCGTAACGACTGACTATAAAGTGATACAAAAGTGCGATAGATCGAGTAGAGATAAACCGAATCCGGATCGGGAAAATTACCGGGTGGAATGAGGAGAAATAGAGGAACGCACCGGTAATTATTCTCCTACGCTCGCGCTCTTCTCACCGTGTAACAATGATTGATGAAGTGTCATTAAACATAATCTCACGCTCAAATCTTTTCACACTTTTTATGACTCTATTTCAAAAAACTGCTGCAAATGAATTTCAACATTTTGACTTTTGCTAAGTCAGTTATAATGCTGAATAAGAACTTCGAATATAAGGTATCGAAAGTTTGTTTTTCAACCACAGTGCTATCTGAATACATTGAACGCATAAACTTCAATATTTTATTATCTGTTGGTGTTTTGAACCATTTCGGAAACACTGAGAACATTAAGGCAAATAGAAGATTGGTCAAGATGAAAACATGGAAAAACAACCAGATAGAATGCATGATATGAAACAATCCAAACTTTTCTTCTGTTCAGTTTCAAAATCGCTCATTCCGAAACACGAAACATACTTTTTGTGATTTCTAAATGACACTCTATATTTAAAAACGGTATTATTCTAGATTTGAGTCGTTAAGAGAATTTTTGCAGGAAAATGCTGGCAAAGAGAAGTGAAAAACAGGAGAGAACAAGAATTTTAATTGTCATAATCAATTGAATTGTATAGCTGAAAACACCTAGGAAATGAGGTTTTAGAACAGGCAAAGTTTCGGGAAATTGTTTTTTTTTCAAATAAAAAACACATGTGAAACAACTGAGAAAATAATAGAGTTGGTAGAGGGGGATTGGGGAAGGGGAGAGTCAAATGTCATTTTGTGCACAATGTTTTGTAGAGCACACCTCTGAAAGCTTTTCTTTTTAGGAAGAGCAAAGAGTTTGTGGTCTACAAAACCAAGCAGAACGGGAAGGGGGAGGGAATACGTGACAGCTTATGAATAAAGAAAACACGGGGAGAAATATTAATAAAAAGCTCATAGAAAGTTTTTAGTGGGGAAAGTAATATTTACTAGAAAATATTTGAGAGATTTGAAACCAATTTGTATGACTTTGAACAAAGTCAAAAATCAAATGAACCCAGAAATTTATGGCCAAGGGAAAAGACAATCAAGGAAAGAGAAACCAAGAGAAAAACGAGATGATGATGTGGACTGGAACTGGAATTAAAGAGAATGACAGATATAGAAAAGATTGAACGTAGGTAAATTAACGTCTAAAATCTAAGCTCTCCAGTAGTGCTCATGTGCTTGGGTAAGGTCGCTGAGCTCGTGCATCTGACTATGGCTCAGTGATTGGTCGATGGAGTTGAGCACTGCTGACACAGGAAGACTCATACCAGAAGTGAGTGATGGGATATCTGAAAACAGTTGTTTGATTCATGTCACTTGAACTTTTCAATTTTTGTACCTACTCACACTCCCCCTTGGTGCGTTGGCGTGTGCGCGCTCAAAAAATGTATAGGTAAACGTATCGTGCTGATCCCAACGCATATTGTATTGGACATAAATGTGAGGTGACAGCCAACAGAGGCATATGTCACACAACAGACAAAAGAAATAGTGAGGGAAGGAAGGCCGATACAGTCGATTGTAGAAAAGAGAAGAAGGCTGCGTGGGAGACCAGAATGGGTTACGGTAGCGGTTGAGGAATGTGTGTGGTGTAGGTAAAGTAGAGGTGACGGTGATAAAGAATCCGGAAAGATTTGAATAGTGAGAAATCAAAACAAGATAATCATTTCGACGATTCCGTTTTGTTCCTCCTCTTCTATTCTCTACACCTTTCAACACATTAAAACAATTCATCAGACCGCCGCCCGACTTTTTTTATCACTCTTAAATCAATTTCACTCAAGTTTATGGGGTTTCCCCTTCTTCTCCCCCACTAACCCTCCTTACCCCCGCAAATAATCGAAAATCGAGAATCTAGAATCGGGAATTCTGAATTACCTCCGACGGATGTCGTCGCTGGACTCATCGATTGCTGGAAACCATGTCCGTTAGTCTGCATTCGGGCATACTGAAAAAACATAAATATTGTGAATACTAGTTTTTGCTGCGTGACGGTGAAGAGTACTTACGTGGAATGGATCATATGGCGTCCGTCCCGCTTGAAACATGTGATGTGCTTGGAAATCAGTGGCTGACTGATATGGTGCCATTGAGAGTCCAGGGTTTGCAAATCCGAATCTGGAAAAAAGTTTTTTAGTTGAATTGAGTCTCAGAAAATCTAACAAGCAGATAGCATAACGGTTACAACTTTCAAAAAAAGGGAAGTAATTGTTATGAAATACAAAACAACTGGTGATATCCAACAAACTCCACAAAAAAAGTACATGATGACTGGTACAGTAACTTACGAGTATGGATCCATTGTTTGTTGACTGAGTCCGTTGTACATCTGACTAGCTGGTGGCACGAAGTTAGTTGATGGCAGATTTGCAGAATTGTTAGATGGGAATCGATTCGGTGTGCTGGCTGGAGATCCAATCGGGTTTGACATGTTACTTCCAGTCACTGATCCCGGTGTTGGTGTCGGTGTTCCGTTTGACAGTGAGGAATCCATGGTTCCGGATGAACGTTTGTTTCTCATCTTTTCCTCTCTCCTCCACTTGGCCCGTCGATTGGAGAACCACACCTGAAATTACTTGTTTCTTTTTAATAATATCGTCTTCCACTTCTCATTAGATTTCAATTCAAAAGTGAGAAAGACCACCCACTCCTCGATTTCTCAGCTGGCAGAACTAACAAAAAGATGAATGTGCGAGTCTATGTCCATATGTCGAAAAGACGAACAGAAAAAGGGAAAAATCGCTAATAAAGATAAATGGCAAGTGCCCTTCTCTTCCTAAAAACCAATCCCTCTACACACTAAAATGGTTCATTTCAAAAAATTCCACAAACTTCTCCTCCACCCTTGTTTTTTTTTGGAATTTTCAACAATCCTTGTCCATTTTTTTTCTTATTTCTCGTTTTCTCCACTTTTCAAGAATGGGTGAAAATGTGAAGAAAAAAAGAACAGGTTTGGAAAGTATTGGCAGGTAGTTCAAGTGTGTTGAAGACAGTGACAAGAGAGCCTCTTGAATACAAGAATGGCTGCTGCTGCTATGATGGCATAGTTTTGTGACACTCTGACATTCTAGTTGATTTCTTCTAAGTTGTTGCGCTGTTAATGTCAGGGTTGGTAGAGGAGTTGATTAGGTGACATTATGTCCCTACGGCCTACAGACGGAAATGGAAAATTGAAGAGTGACATGTGATTGGTATCAGTCAAGGATTAGATAACTATTGCGCACACGGCTCGTTACACTTTCCTATCTGATGAGATATGACTAATCGGTTTATGATGTGACAAATATAGGTACCTGGATTCTGGCTTCTGGTAGTTGAATCTTTTGAGCAAGACGCTCCCTTGCAAACACATCTGGATAATGGGTCCTCTCGAATTCTGGAATGAAAGCTAATCAGGTTTTTATCACACCCTTCATCAATCAGATTTACCTTTCTCAAGACTTTCAATCTGGACTTGTGTGAAGGAGGTCCTATTCCTCTGCAACTTCCGTTTCAATCGCATCCTGGCGGCCGCATCATCTTCTTGGTCCACTGGAGGTTTTTGGTCCTCATCTGAAAAAGGTTAATATGCAAAATGTGGTGGATAAGGGGGAGAAGTGCCGGAAATGGCGCAAATGTATTTGATGGTGGTTTTCTAACGCTCTCAACATCCGCTGGAAATGGTCGGATATCCGCTTTTAATGAGGGATGGCGGTGAGCATGAGAACCCGCTCATTACATGATGACTCCTTGTATGCGCAAAAGTGGTGAGAAAGCGAATCAAACGAGAGCGATTCAAAACGGATAACATACATGGTGAGAATTTACCAACACGGGCGGTCTTACGAATATTGGAAGCTCGGCGAGTTGGAAGTGGTGCCTTGATAGACACTAAGGGAGCGTGGGCTGATATCATCTCTTGATAGAGACTGTATGACCACCGACTGATAGTCGAGGGGCGGGTCACCCTCCTATGAGGATGGTTTGGAGAGTTGACGACAGAGAATCACGCAACACCGTAGGAACACGAGACGCAGATCAGATGTGTCAGAAGGGATTGACATTTTTTGAGTTGACTCATTGATAAAAATATTTGAAAAAATATTTCGAAAACCCATCTGATTACACTGACAAGAAAAAGGTAAGGAATCGAGGGTATACTGTAGCAAGCAATACTATCAGTGAAGCAAAATGAAGAATATCTATAAAAATCGGGAGCGAATCAAAAATATCCTAGAAAATCTTGGTAAAATGAAAGGAAATTGCAGAATCAACCACCTAACAGGACTAGAGAAGACGACTGAATGCGATAATCTGCTTTTGTGAAATGCGAAACTTCGATTTTCCATCGAACACATTTGACCACTTCAGTTTCCGAAACGTATGAATTCGAATTAGGCGTTAGGTCATCGCCCCAACTATTGAAAGTGTTTTCTCTTTCATAATTTGATAAATTAAAGTGTTTCCTTAACTCGTATTAGCGATTGATCGCATCTCGGAAGGGGTTCGGTGATTGTATACAAATCGGTCCGTTGCATATCCGCACTCGACGACGATGGAGTACAATAGTGGAGCAGTGGTGGCGGTGGTGGTGAGCACCAGGATGAAGTGTTGGAGCACAGTTTTCTTGGAGTTCGTTCCGAGATACGGTCGGAGCGTCCGGACAGTCGGGTTGTCAGAAGCAATCAAAATCAGATAAAAAGGGAGTGAGGAGTATGTTTGGAGTGGTGGTGGCGACGGCGATGATGTTAGAGGCGTCCGACAAATTCAGAAATATGTAGAGACTCAGATTGAACGACGACGTCGGAAGGCGCAGTAAGCAAACAGCCTCGGCTTGCCTAGATAGACCAATCGTCGGGGAGACACCAGCGTCGCGCGTAGGCCAGCGTCCAAGACGGCGCCGGGGCCACGCCCAACTACCGTACACCATCCAATTATTGATATTCAAATATCAAGACCCCAGAAGCTTCTTCGCATGTCGGTTGGTGCTCTCAAGAACGCCAAAGTCTCATATATTTATTGCCGAACTTTCGAGACCCGCCGCTCGGTCTTTAATTCGCCTCTTGGGTCGTCTAAGACTCCGAAACGTTTTTGGGTCTTTTCTTCAGGGTTACATTCATTTTTTCGTGGTCCACTGCGTACGGTATTTCGATGAGATGTGATAAGACAAAGAGGAGGTGGAGGCAAAAAGAGGTTATCTGATAAAAGGTATTCAGTCAAGCGTGATTGCATTTTTCATCTCTGTTGAAACGTCAATTTTTGAATTGGTAGAAGGAGTGTGGTTGTATGAAAATGTAATATTGGACGGAAGAACAAAAAAAATAATGGTGTTGTCTTTGCAACGACTTTTTTTTACAGTTTTGGTCGAATAAAACAGAACTTCAAAAAATGTTGCAATGTCTCAACTACAATGAAAGCTCTTATGATACTTTAGTAATCACTATCTATAACCAATAAGAAATATTCTATCAGAAGCCAAAAAATCAACTTTTCTACAATAGAGACGACTTCAATGCCTGAAAAGAACCGACGATTCTATGGAAAATTCAAAAATTGAGAAAATCGAGAAAAATCAAGAGAATCTAGAAGAGCGCACCGCAACGCCTCAACAGAAACTAAACGACTGAAGTGAGGGGAATGGGAAGGCAAAATTGCGATTATGGTTGTTGTCTTAGTGAATAAATTAAATTAGTCGCTCGATAATTCGTTTAGTAAAAAGTCACTCGCCGATTGGGAACTTATACTGTCATTGACACTCTCTCATTGACTTTTTCTAAATGTGTGGTCGTCTGTGGAATAGATGAACCATCAGATGTTTCTCCTGTTTCTGTTTTTTTATTTGAAAAAATGTTGCGGTGCATGATTTTATACAGTTTTGAGATTCCGCGATAGCCAAAATCTAGAGAACATGATTCACGCCAGTACTCCTTATTAGTTCCCATTTTCTAATTCAGACTAGGATAAAGACTTCCGACAACTTCTGTGTCTTTTTACTTAGTTTATTTCAAAATATTTCGCGTACGTAAAAAATAAATATTATGTTAGACAAAAATCCGTGCAACATCAAAACGCTCGGAACGGCTGTCAATCTCAAATAGTCACACCTCATTTCCGCAATTATTCTCGATTAGTGAAAAAGCTGCCACATAAATTTAAAATTATATCCCGTATATTTGCAGTATTGATTCATGTCTTTGTTTTCTCTAATTCGATGATAAATGCTTGTGAGAGTGTGGGAGGCTTATCCAAAAGTCAATACTTTTGGCAGACGCTATACACATAGCTCCATTTGCTCTAAAACGTTATGTTTTGCTTCTAAAACAACTGACTTGTGTATTTTTGTTACAGTTCTTCTAAAAACCTAAAAACTGTTACACACTTGTTGCTTATTTCACATCTTTCTTTGATTGCGGTCACCATTTTTTTAGTATCCGTCAAGTTCTCATTTTTCCACTTCAGTGACTTTTGGTATCACTAGAACATCACCACTTGTCTCAATTTCCTTGGTGGAATAACCTGTGTCTATATCTCATGATTAAAACAAAACGGATACGGTGTTCTTCAATTCATGCGCATGTCTATTGATTGACAGTCTGTCAAATGTTCTCAAAAAAGTGATGTTCAAAAGTTTTTCGCTCCAAATTTGATAAGCATGTGTGTGGGTGTTGACTTCGTTTATCAACGTCGTTTTTCAATTTCTTACACTGCCATCAGCTACAGTACCCCCTCCAGTTCTGTTGGGAATAAGAAGTGTGGGAGGGATGGTCAGGCGCTTAGTCTTTCTTACTGTAGACTGAACATGACGGACTGATGGCAAGTGGTGACAGCTAGAGCAAAACAGGTTTCTCACTATCGACCGAAAAAAAGTGTTATCGTCCTATTTTTCTATTCCTATATTATGAAAAAAAAGGGGTTAACTTTTATAATAAATTATTTTCCAAAAATATTTTAAGCGGAGAGACTCTGTATTGAACATCATTTGTACATACAAAACAATCATGTAGCCTAATGTTAGTGAAAAACGATAGAATAATTACCTGGAACTCAAAATCCTGAAATGAAACAATTGTATCAAGATTTTGATGAATGAGGTGGGTAATGAGATCGAATAATGAGGGTAAGTGCGCGAATGGAAGGTATGAGAAACGGAGGGGGGCCAACAAGGCAGGACTAGATAAAATGGAACGATAGTGTCAACTTAATGAACCATCAAACCGTCCAACTATCGCCTTCGCCGGGCCCTTACCAGCAGATGTTCTTCTTGTACGCACCTCATAAAAAAGTTTATGTTCCATTAGAGTACGCCAAATTTGAATGAGATAGTATCTTCTCCTCTTTTTTGCTTGCGTTGTTACTAATAGCGTTTGAAAAAAACACGAAAATCAGAGCTGGTGGGGGATTTTTTGTTTGACAGAAAGGATAAGTCGTAGTGACTGCTTAACTAGTTTCGGAGCAATTACCGATTAGAAAAGGAAGCTGGAGCTAACTTTCCTTACCTTTTATATACTCGTTTTCTTCTTTCTTCGTTTCTAATTGTGGTGCCGGAACAAATGCGTTCAACCCAACTGCTCCGTTCATCTGAAGAGGCCACTGACTATACCAACTGGAGTTGTAACTGGAAACAAGAGATGTTGCAGAAACAGAGAAATTGATTTAAAAAAACAAAATGTGTTTGAGAATGAAAGTTTTCAGTCTACATGAAAGTCTTGAAACTTTGTTCTAAATTGAATCTTGTTGATTTTACCGTCTTATTATTATTTTATATTTTAGTTGCTCCTAGTTTTTCTCTTTCATTGAAAACATTTTTAAATTTTCACATGAAATTATTTTCCGAAAAATTGTATTGTATCAAAAACCATATCTTGAATTTGTTACAAACTCCGAGTACTCTCAAGTAAAACTTGAACGGAATGATATTTCCGATCAAAATATATAACTGATCAAATGACAGAAATAACTCGAAAATGTGCGGTTTTTTAAACAATTCGATTTGAAAAACTGGGAGAGAAAAAAACAAAAAATTTCGAGAATAATGAATCCTGACTGAGATGACTTACGGAAAATTGTTTTCTACTATCCGTATTCTATCATAAATTTCTGTTTGCATTATTGTGTGTTGCTCCTTTTTTGCTGCTAAATTTCGTAGAACCCGATTTATGGAAGAAACCTGGAACAAAAAATTATGTTTGAAATATCATGAATGAGTGATTTAAAAACTTACACTAGGTATCGTTTCGTTGTTACAGATATTGTCGGATAACAGCTTATCTCTGATTTCCCATGCAAAAATACTAGGCTGATCCCGTTTGTACTCTTCAATTTTCTCAACTACGTCAGATGTTGCCACCCTGGAATTAGACTAGTAACGTGAAAATAGTTCAAAAAACGAAATAACTGATCATACCTTGGTTTAGAGCCACCTATCGCTCGCGGTCGTATAGTGCCAGATTCGTAGTACCTGCACAAAATTTTTGAGACGCACCTGCAAAAGATTATGGACTTTAGAAAGAAAAGAGAGGAAGGACCGGATTAGAAATCAACGGTAACGTTCTTGACACCTCAGTGTCCACCTTACAGCTGTCACCTATTCTGTCCAAGATGTTACATAAATGTATAGAGAGAAAGAACTAAATTCAAATATGTGTCTCTTTTTTACCCATCACTGTTTGAAAAAATGTCTAGTAAGAGGAGGCAGACAGTTACTTGAGGGTGAGGTTAATTGAATCAAAATGACAATCGGGTTTTCGAAAGATTTGAGAAAAATAAACAACATTCATACAAAAGTTTCAGATTTTTATCACCAAGCTACCAATATGAAACAGTTATCGAAAGGAAAAACTGTCACTGGGTTTTTTCATGAAATTCCCAACATTTAGGTTGATGAAATTGCTGTTTTCTTCTGTGCCTGGAACATTCTAACAGTTCAATGAATGAAATAATGAGACTTTGAGAGAGCAGAGTAAAGATTGGTTTTAAGATCCTATTATGAATTGAGAAACTGTGTCAAAGAATATTTCAGAAAAGGTGACTAATGAAAGTTCTTTGAACCAAGCTTCTAAAAATCACTTCAGCTGTTTTCCTACAAAAAAACAGCGTTTCAATTTTTGTAGTTGGTACGTTCAGAACAAAAATATTTGTGTGCAAAAATACATCTTGAATTCGTGGAAATACTACATAACTCACATTTTACGAAAAGAGAGTGAGAGCCAAAAAACTTATATGGTTAATACTACCTCAGTCGTAAAGTTCAACTCACTACGTCT
Organism: Caenorhabditis latens; assembly: GCA_002259235.3. Classification (NCBI taxonomy): domain Eukaryota; kingdom Metazoa; phylum Nematoda; class Chromadorea; order Rhabditida; family Rhabditidae; genus Caenorhabditis; species Caenorhabditis latens. The sequence continues at coordinate 10,635,480 of CM056097.1, read as the reverse complement.
AATAAAACGCAAACCCTATCTTTATGAAAATTGTTCAAAGTTTATAAGTTTTTTTGAACATTAAGATATTCAAAAATTTTAGAAACGAGGTTCAAAGAATTACCCGTTGGAAACCTGCAAAATCCGACTGATATCACAAGGCCGTCGTCCTTGATGGGCTAAAGTCACGATTTTCTGACGCGTTGCATCCGGAAGTGGTCGTCCATTAACGAACACACCTCCAAGTTGATTCACACCTGTGTGTCCAGCATCTGTAAATGGAAATTCGGTTTTTTCAGTTTTTTCTACATTGTCTGATCTTTATCAGAAATTTCTTATTTCTAGGAATCCCTCAATCCCTTCGTCATCCCTTGGTATTTATTTGAAACAATAACATCATTATTAGATTGACATTGGTATAACAAAACAGAAGGTAAATTAGTGCTCTCTCACTCCGAGTCGAACGTAATTGACTACGGGTCAGTGAGCTGGAGACTCGCGCAACTGGCTAACGAGAGGTCGGTGCCGGAAGCGAGTGGCAAACCTTTAATTATAGTTGAGACAAAGGAGAAATTCAAATTGGGAGGAGGAAGAAGAATAGGATGATTTGTAGAGAAGAGATTGACACCGGAAGGTTGGAAAAAATTGGATTAAATTAGAATATCAGAAATTTTGTGTTGATTAAAATCTGAACAGATAAAGACACAGTTAAATTCAGTTATACTGATGATGCTAGAATAATAAAACGTCAAGGTAGTCAACGTGAAGTTTTCGTTTACAAATTATGCTCTGAAAATGAAAAATCGGGAGGTTCATGAAGGCATCAAGCAGGGAAGAAACGTATTGTCTGATTTTGATTTAATTCTGCGTTTTCTACAAACAACTCATAATGAAAATTTAAAGTTTTTGTTACCAACTACAATGAATTTTACAAATAGAAAATGCAAACTCACAACTAAAGAGAGCATTAACAAAAGTATTTCTAGTTATTAGTGGTAGATCTTTCCCGAATATGTTATTCTCAAAAAATCCATTCAAGTATGTATAACAAAATTTCAATTTATCAATGAACTTACTTCGTTTTGTAAGAAATCCTGCAAGAAAAGCTAATACTAATTGGATTTCATACAACGAGAGTGACCTCTCTTCCGTGCTCATTTTGCTAAACGTTCTATTTGTTTGGTGTGAAAAAATGCAGTATGTTATATTTTTCTTGGTTCATAAACAATTTTCTCATGTTGTCATACCCCGTGATTTTTGTGGGAATTTGATTCCGTTGCAAAAAATTGGGCTCATTTACGATGAACACATGTTGAAGGTATTAGTAGCAACCTGTTCTTTCTTGACGTCTTCCGTTTCGTACCTTTTAATTAAAATAAGAATCCCTCTACTTGCCGACAAACCTTGTTGCCTTAAATTGCGCAACTGTGATTTGAGCTAATCCTCTAACCCCTTTTCTGTCACCTCATATGTTACCCGCCGACAGACACTGTATTAACATATTGATGACAGTATTGTGTTTTTATAAGAATCTCCGACAAAAATTGAGCTATCCATATGGTGACTATTTCCGAGAGGTCCACACAGCCGTCAACAGGTTTCGAGAGCTTCCCACGGACCACCACGGAGCGTTGCATCATAGTGTTGCCAGCCACTTTATCTAGTAATATTTGTCAGATCTATATCTTGATGAGTCCAATAACAAAGAGGCAAACTAATTATTTGATTGCATAACACAACTTTTTGTACTTTCTCTCTGTCCAATCTATTACTTTGTGACTTTTTACCATTACTACTAAACTATAGCGTATGGCATTGTAAGAAAGCACAAGAGAAAGAGAGCAGAAAAGTTGTGTCCCTCAAACTCTTTTCAACAATTCTTTTTGAATTGGGTCTCGGGTTGGGTACTAGTTTTGGGGGGACCCCAACAAAATATGCACATACATACTGAACAAGTGAATTATAAGCGGTAGTGCGCTTCCTGAATGAATGTGTCTATAGAGGTGTGAAATTGAGATTGTGCTCAAGAATATGAACAACAGATTGACAAAATGAAACAGATTTTTAGAGTGAATCCAATGTTTGGAAATGAAAGCTTAATAATTCCAAAATTGAAGTCATTGTGTTTCAATTTTTGAGCTGCGTTTGCTTAGAAACTGAATAAGAACTTATTTTCTCTAACATAACATCAAACTTTTTAACTAGAACTTCAACAACTTTTTTTCGTTGCCATTACTTAGACTTCTATTTTTGAACTTCTATCAGCGTTTCTTGCTCTATGAAAAACCGACTCAGCAGATGCATCGTAGAACTTCTACCTGGATTTCAAATTTCCAACACTTACTTACATGATCATCCCTCATTTCTTCAAATCTTCATCCTCCTCCTCTCAATTCAACAGAAAACTTGTCATGACCACCACAATAACCGTTTATTTTTATGAGGGGAAAAAAAGACAGTCGTTGCGGTGTGCCTTCAACGCGTTTTACGTTCGAGGTCAGAGCGTGGTGAATTGAGAAATTGAATGAAAAAAGTCATCACTCTAACTATCGAATTCGACATCATCATATTTTGTATGGCACTGGTTTTTTTTTCCTTTTTTACACATCCTTTCGTCGAAGGAGACGACAAGAAAGAGATAGACTAGAGCTGTTGCTCCGCGAGGGCTCCTAGACTTGTAGAGCTCGCAAATCGGCTGAAGCTATCTCGTTCACCCTTTTTGTCGATGCTTAATGTTGATGCAAATGCAATTTTAATTTTCAAGTCCCCAGTCCCTCCGACTAATTGCTTAGATCGAGAAGCAATATTTTCTAGATATAAAGTGAATCAGAAGACATAGGATGTAGGCAATAGAAAAAGCGCGAAGGATTTTCTTGTTACGAATTTCGAAATCGAAACAGAAATACTGTAGGAGGTGGGATGGATGAGGCTGAAGACGTCGTCGACGAAAACGAGATGAACGACGTGGATGGTAGAATAAGAAGACGAAAGAAGAAGGCAATGGTTGATGGAAAAAGTGTGATAGAAATCAATACTGTAGAATAGAAAAGAGGATTGATTCAAAAACATTCCGAAGTAATCGAATTGGTTTCAGAAAATTGGGAGTTGATAGGTTTTTTTGGTGAATAGCGAATCAATTTTGTATTTGGGAGAGTGATGGAGATTAGTGATATTAAAGTGGAAAAAAGAGTTTTTTGTCAAAAATAAATTACACAGAATTTTAGATGTGAGTGAAGTATGAAATCATTGTTCTAATTTTAAGTGTAGGCGACGGCTCATTGGAGCGAATGAGGAGCAGAGACCCAAAGGGGGTCGAAAATTCGGTCAGAAGAAACTACGGTTCGGTGATTGCAGAATTATGTGGTAGGAGAAAAAAAACAGGAAGAATCAGAATAGAAAAAACAATTTTTGGAAAATGATTTATGAGGGTCAGAAGAATTCTCAAATAAACGAATTCTAGAAAAATGAAAATGAAATGTTCTAGATCCCCAACACTTACCTGACATTTTGCCAGAACAGTTCTGATCGTCCTCCACTGTCATCAGTCGCTCGGGGTAAACGCCCTACCGTTCCAGTATCCACTCGAGCAAATCTGAAAAAAAATAATTGAAAAACCGTAGCAACGTTCGGATAATCACTCAAGAAGGTGGGAAAATCAAGGAAGAGAGATATCTTACAATAATTGTCAGTTTAGCTAACAAGGTTCAATGAAGCGAAAACTTAGGAGGCAATCCCAAGGCAATCTCGACGTTGAGCGTTTTTCATTTTTCACGGTCGATACACTTGATTTGACGAGCGTGTCAAAAGGTCACACCTATCCTGATATCTACAGATAACAGTACTTCTGCACATTCTCAGTTAGGTCATTCATAGTTTCAATCACAAAAGAGCATAACCCGATCAAAGAACGGCTGCACTGAAGCCTATCCATATTTTAAGTCAACCGAAAGGTCTAGGCTTAACCTACTGATATAGTAAGAAATAAATTTATAAGCTGGGATCAAAAGGTAGTTAAACCAAAGAAAGTGCTTTGCAATCGGTGTATGTGTGTGTGTCATTCAATCGCACGCCTTCTACTATTGGTTTATACGTCACGCGCACCGTAGTCCTCCGCCCCGCCTCTTCGCACGATGGTCAATGGCTACATCGCTTCTGGAGGAGAATGTTTTGAAACATACCTCAACATCTTCAACCGCTTATCCTTAACAGTCGAGCCAGGAATAAAATATCGATTCAGAGTGGGTCGGGTGTCTAGTAAATTTACACCGAAAAAGACTGAGAAGAAACACGCGCAATATACATGCGGTTCGATGAGCTAATGTTCTTCCTAGCTTTGCGCTCCGTTTCACTTCAATTCCGCCTAATGTTGAAATTCTGTTCCCTTTACTGGATTTCTCCAGTGTTTGTGTGTGTTTTTCTCGCAAAACTTTCACCCTAACAAACTTCTAACACACAACTACGTGCAGTACCAGTGATCCAAGTCACAGCTGACTTTTACGGTTCATAAGATTCAATAATTCACATATTATTTTCTCTTGATTTCAATGTGTCGTACATATGTTTTACAGCAAAAAATTAGGTTAGTTCCTTGAATTCAAAATCTGCAACAGCTGGATGTCTGTGAATTTTCACTGTCACTGTTTGTCTTTATTAGATGGAGCAGGCGTCGAGTAGTGCTCTGATCATTAAAAGTTAAAATGAACCTTATAAAAAGTGAACTTTCTCAGAAAACTTTCCAAAGAGGACAAGATTAAATCACCAAAAAAAGCTGGTTACAGTAGCCACCACCCTAGTCACGTGTTTGTTCTCTATGATTCAGTCATTCGCTTTGAAACGAAAAAAGATGACAACAGAAAATCAAAAAGAACTTTTCTAACTCGTCGATCTTTCACTTCAATTCTGAATTAAATCTACATTTAGGGACTGATGATTTCACTTGGCTTTAGTCTCAATCGATACATGTGATCATGTATAGATTCTAATCAGATTGATCCAATCCAAATAAGAAATGTAAATTTCTTTTCTAATTTGACTGAATGCAGACAAAACCGCCTAGAGTTTATCAAAAAGTTTACTGAGGATTATGCCTTCCCCCATTTGTTGGATTCCGGACCACAACAATATCGGCACTCACGATCTCACGTTATCTTGTCCGGACAGTGAGTGTTTTACTGATATGACATCTGCGATAATTGTCTTCCGGTTGACAGTTCTTGACGAGGACAGACAAGTTACTTGTGCAATCCGTTGTTTTGTTGAGTAAGAGACAGAGGTGACAATCTATACCCGTACTGAGTTCACTCATCAAAAAGTTATATTTCGACAAGGTGAGTATTCACTGCTTTTTAACTAGATGAACCGTCGCGTCTACTAATTTCGAACAGAAAAAATGTGTCTTATTTTTCATCATGAAGTAATTTCCGTTTCACTGACAATTTGTTACATTGTTTCTGATAGTGAATGCCTGTATTGAAGGTTTTGAAAACTCTATCGACTTATTAATCATGATCACTTATCAAGAGAGGAAAAACATTTTAGGATTCCAAACATTCTTACCGTAATATTCTTCAGCGTCGCATTCGAGTTTCCCCCAAGTTATCAATGGTTGAATCATATTGAAACACTACGCTCAGAGTCTGCGAACACACATTTCTTGTCATTTTCAAATCTTTTTTTCAAAATGACCGAGACTGACTTCTTCCACCCAGCTGTCATCACTGTCCCTTTCTCTCAAGTTTAAGAAAACGAAGTATCGAAAAGTTTTATGAAAACGTGTTAAATAATAGAAGTTTATACCTAAACTTCATGTACTACTTGCATATTCATTTGTAATCAATCAAACAATAAGCTCCTAATAGCGTTGCGTCGATGACAGAATGAGCTCTCTTCTCTCGTTTCTTGCCTAAGTGACTGACTCAATGAGGGTATGAATGACACAAGATAACAGATGGTCTTAGGCTAGTTGGAGACACTTCTCAGAAAAATAACACTTGTGGACTCCTCAATTGTGATTAATTGGTTGAGAAATGTGAGTTGTACGAGTAAAAGGAATATGGGAAGAGTAAGAAGTCAAGAGGTATCATATTATGACAGTATGGAATGAGGTGTTATAAAAATAAATACCTTATGAAAAATTTCAATAGTTTCAGAAAAACCAACAATTTAGGTAGAACAAATATCAAGTAAGTGCAATCCTTTAAAATAGAGTGCGAATAGAGGTAGTTATTACAGTATACCCATGTCCAACTATTTGTTCTTTTAAAACCTGTCACGCCGCCGTCAGTGGCGGAACCCGGCGCATCCATAACAATTTTTGTGCGTTAATTAGAAAATGGACCTACATCTCTATGTATACAACCGGCACAAAATTACAATAATGACAGTCATACTCTACTACTCCATTGCGGGAAACATTGAAGACACCGCTCACAATGGTTGGTGTCTAATATCAAATACATACAACGGAGGTAGTAATGTGGTAATGAGCGGTTTTGGAAATGGAAAAACTGAGAGGAATGATCTACAAAAGAAACATAAAGAATGGGAATGGAGGGTAGTTGCACTAACGGAGGAGGATGCTCAAGTTCATGTGATTCACATTCAGTGTCGAAGTCGACGAACCGTGTCCTAATTAGCTATCTATATATTTTAAAACACCTATCAGTACTCGAAATTCAGAAGACGTCAAAGTATGTCTGTACTTTTCATAGTCTGCAACCCCATCTCTTCCCATTTTTCTGATTTTTTGAAATACCTTATGTTCACCTAGAATAACAACAGACGGTGAGCTCCGGCGGTACAGAATCTACCTGTAGGCCCTTAATTAATCCGGACGTGGAAGCTAATCACAAATTACTGACCCAGAAATGATGCAGGAAGACAACAGAAACGACATATGTTTTGTAGTCAAAGTTAATCCGGGTTTCGAGCCGACCGGGGACAACGCATAATTAGTTGCAAGTAAGACGAACGGACCATCAAAAGAGGGGGCTGACCGGAAGGTAACAAAGAAACGGTAGAAACAAGCCGACCGGTGAGAAGGGGTTAAAGAAACCAATTTGAACAAAAGAGAACAATGAGAAAGAAATAGAGAAGAGTCGAGCTATGAGATCAAGATCTCGTAGACAAAATGGACTTTTGGCGTGTTCTTATGCAGTATCTCAATGCTCCATCTGAACTCATAAACTTTTTTCTAAAAATCTCATAATGATGTGTATGATTTGAATCTAGATCATAGCTTTCAAATGGGAAATTTTGATAAAACCAATGAAACGTTTGAATTCGAAAAAAATCCATGAGAATCGCAAATTACAATTTTCGGAAATTCCAAATTCCGAAACTATCTCACAAATGTGAAACTTCCTTTTAGAAAAAAACAGAGGTACATGTAAAAAAGAGATTCAGAGAAACAAAAAATACAGATATTCTCTCTGAATCAATCAAATTATGTAATTTGCAAACATCCATAGCGATGGTGACAACCGGATAAATCCTAGAACGAGGTGACGATTACGGTAGGTGTCCGATTCTTATATCTGATAACGTATCTATTAATCTATCGACTGCCAGTATTAATTGGCTAACTATTTCTATTTTCGAAAGGTTTGCCCCGTTATTCTTTCTTATTGTAGCACTTTGCCATGCCATTTCTGGCTGCCATCAAAGGAAAGCCTAATGGCAAGTTGTGGGGGCAAAAAAAAACGTTTGATGGATTGGCTCTGAAGACTTCTCTATGTAATTTGGAATAGCACAATTTCCTACACTTTGACATGGATACACGAATTGAGAAAGGCGCCAAAAAGTAGAGGTGCCTTGGGCGAACACCTTCAACTATTGAGGAAGGGACAAGGCGCAGACAAAGACCTCCATCAAACGACGTTTTCGTTATGACATCTTCTGAACAGCGGGTGTGCCGGTTAATGGGTGTCAATTCAAGCCAATTACAAAAACTCCTCGATGATGGTGGTGGTGCTGGCGACAGAAATGTTGAACATTACAAATGGAACGGGTGGGAAAAATTGAATGCGCAAAGAAATCACAACTTTATATTCGGATCGCAACAAAAGTTTTGAAAATTGGGATGTTGAGTACTATGATTGTTTGAGAAGAGTCATAGAGTCAGCTGGCGTCACACACTAACACCGGATATATAGATACGGTAGATGGCTAATGGAATTTGGATTCATTGGTTGTGGACACATGCGAATGTACATATACAATGAATTGTGGAGGATTGGCTCCTGAAGTTTTGTGAAAGATGAAGAAGAAAACATGCTTGGGGTGAAAATAGAGAAAATATGCTTTAGGACAGTAGGGTGAGAGCATTCTAACTGTATAAATCAAATCTATATTGAAACATTCGGTAAAGCCGAAAAATCATATCAATTAATATTTTTTAATCGAATTCAAATGAGTGAATTTGTCCATGTATTACAGTAACCTACATGAAGAATGCTTTGAAAACTCAAAAGTTTGAAAAAATGAAAGGATTTTCAACGTAACTTTAAAAGATCCCTTATACTTGAAACACATACAATTGTATTTTAGCCACCCAAACATTAGTTTTTGGTTTCTAGACATCCGATCGAGCATTGAAATCAGTTACTCAGATGGAAAGTCTAATGATAATCATGATGAGAAAAGCATCAGACATGAGAAAAGCATCAGACTGAAATGAAGCGACATGATATGTGGGTAGTTCTAGTTTCTACAATGCATGCGTGCATCTCATTAGCCCATGTCTCTGAAAGTGCTCCTCCTTATATCGATTTTGTCTCGCTTTTTCAGTTTTCGAACTTTTGGAAACTTGTCTCGAAACATGAACTCAAAACTCACCGTGTTCGCTTTTGTTGACTCGAGCGTCTCAAACTTATCGCTCGCGGATTCCGGTGTTGTGTAGCGTGAAATTCAGCGTATGTATGGTTGGATGTGCGCGTGTGTGTATGAAGGAGGGATGTGTTAGAATATGAGAATCCTCACTGTCCGAGGCAATTTTTTGTGGATATGAAAGGATAGAGAGAGGATGAAAAAAACGAGACAACTATTCCGACGATATAGTATGTCAGAAAAAGAAGACGTCTTTCGGGCCACAATTGAAAAGAGCCGCGCCCGGACACGTTTTCTTCGTCTCACCTAGCCACCGTTGACTTTTCGCTTCTATTCTTGAACCAATGGTCTACGTCGGAATAGGCGGAGCTACACATTTTTCCTGGATAAAAGATTTCACAAGTATTCTTTCTCTTCAGCCAACTAGGAACAGATGGACATTATTAAGTTAGAACAATGCTTCAATGCAACAATTGAAATAAATCTGAACAACTCGAGTAGAAAAGAAACATTTGCTGACTGGGAGGTCTGGTTTGTAGCGTGTTGAGCCATTTCATCCGACCACCTGTTCTAGGCTTAGCCGCATTCATTTGCCCCTAGATTTCCTCAACGGCAGTGGTCATTGTAGACCGACATATTTCGTGATTTCATCTCACCTGACTTTCATGCGGAGTTTTTTGTTACACTTTATGCCTTGTCAACCTCATTAGTCTTGTTTTACCCATTTTCACAGACATAGCTTATATGGGGAACACCAGAATCACAATGATCGAACAAGTAGGCTTGCTTCATTTTCTCAACTTCCAGGTTTTAATACAGATGAAAAAACATACTTTGTTTGATATTCTAAACAGTTGTCTTTTATTGTTCGTCTTCAGCGTCATTGAAATATGTAACTACTTTTCACCTCTTCTCCTTTTAGTTTTTCATTCTTATTCATTGTCACAAGCCTTCTTCTCCTCGCTTTTCCTGGACTACGGTATGCATGCATCCCACAATAAAGTTGTCGGCGTCGACAAATAGCCGACTGAATATTGAGGGCGCCTTCTTGTCGTCGGACCACCACCTGAATTCGAGGACTCGGAAGTCAAATAGCGAATTATTCCGCTTCAGAAACCACTTCTAGAAGGAATAAGCATCGTTGTCGTCTTCGTCAGATTCTTTCAAATGTGGATACCAGGAAAATTGTAATCATGCTGGAAAGGGGAGTTGGGAAACATAAATCTGATTCTCGGAAAGAATCAGTCATATGGTAAAACCACACAGTTTTCATAGGTCAGATGATACATATGCAACAATCATAAGATTATCTAAATTACTCAGTGTGTTAACAATCTCTTAACCTACGCATTGATCATGACATTTCCAAAGTCTCAGATTAGAAACAGCTAGCACGAGTACATCCCACGTGTACCAAACACAAAAGACTAGATGTCAGATGTCAAAGCCAAAACCGAATATGACCAAATGTTTTTGGTGATTTGGTACGCACCACTGAACACAAGATGTAGTTTTTTTCCAAGACGATTCCCATTCTGAACGAAGAATACATGAACGCGATCATAACTTTTTTGCTCTATCGAATTCCAAGAATGGATGGCGAGAATATGTTATTTCGGAAGGAATAGAACAGCTTGGGAGCATGTTCCTCTGCGGAAGGTCAAATCCTTTGAATCATCGCAAATGTATCATATCAATATTATTATAAGCAACATCAGCACACTTGATCGCATTTCCAATTTCTATCCACATCGCTGGCGCTACGGAACCGTAATTGACAAGATTCTGAAAATATACACAGAATAGGTGATATGTCCAGGAATTTTCAGCGAACGAGTTGTTTTGAATCTATAATTTGAAGGGAAACTCACAGCCTTCACCACTTTTGGAGATCATTCTCAAAACTCCAAAATAGATTTTTCACGGTGATAAACTCCATTTGTATGGCAAGAAATATTTTATTTGGAAAGATCAAAATACTGCCAAGTTATTTCATTAAATATAGACAATGTAAAATATGTGGTTCTGGAATTTTGTGATTCCGGATCAACAGAAATATCAGTTTTAAATATTATACGTATATTTACCAAAATAATTTGTTTCTTATTTTTCTAACAGTTTTGGAATAGAAAAAATGGCTAGGTTTCAGTAACAGTCCCAGATTTCTTTTGACACGATCGGTACATTTTTATGATTAAGATTGTGAGAAATGAATTCGAGTGATACTCACAAAACGATGCCGGCAAAAGTGTTTATTCTGTACTATCGGCTGGTTCTTTTGAACTCGGAGAACATCTGCATAAAATCAAAAGTATTAGGTTGGCAAGAAAGTTTTTGACCATAACTCGAGTTATTCGTACTCAGACAGAAAACGTGCCCAATGGCATATGTAGTAACTATCTCAATACACAACAGTCTGCGGTTTACTGGGTACGTTCCCAATACCCTCCGGCCAAAACTCCGGCTGTTTCAAGCCAAAATAAACTTTGACCGATTTCTCGACTTGACCTCAAGTTTAGAAGTCCTGTTCAACGGTAGCGCGCTCAATTACCCCGAACATATGAAAATCTGTTAGAGGATGGTTAGAGCTGTACTTTTGTGTGAACAAGAACGGTTTCGCAAAATTAGGTGAGAATATACGTTGTCGGTTATGCAACATGCTGATGAGCAATATTATGGAGGTGGTGGAGTTCTTGACCGCGCGGAGTTCAGGACTTGCGTTTAGATTTCATTTTTTGCATATTGAAAGACCAGTAGTTTAAGAATATGTTTTTGGACTTTTCAAGAAGATTCCAATTGTATGCGTTGTGTAGGGAAGGCATGACTTTCATCTGGCATCGTTCTCGTTCTACGATGTCTGCTGGGGCTTGATCAACGCTGAGTCACTGGACTTTTTTGATGGTTACTGTACAAGACCCTCTCCCTATTGAAATTAACCAAATGGTTGATTCAATTAAAATTTGGTGGAGAACAGAGAAATTGAAGCAGCAGGACTACCCTTCACTAAAAGTCAAACTCGATCAAAAGATGGCGAACCGGTGTCTTATTTCTTCTTCTTGCCGACACGTTTGAAAAAATTTCCAATTGTGGATAAAATAGTGTGGATTGTTATTGATAATTTACAAGAAGACTGGGGTGGACATTCTCCCTCTACAGTTAACAGCGTGTACAAACTCTGTTCTTATGATATTTTAGTACATGACTATTCGACTATAGAAAATTTATGTTTTACAAAATTATGAAGCCAATCACTTATAGTGAATCGAAAGTGGAGTTCATTCTTGTAAACTTCCACTATTTGTTAATTGACGCTGTCAAACTTGGTTGTAGTTTGAGCGAAGAATGAAAAACCTTGTTGAAATGGTGAATGGTTAAGAATGAAAACGGACATGGTGCTTGGACAGGAGAAGCCGCAAGAGAAAATTCCAACTACTAATAAACTTACAGAGAGTTTGTATAACTGAGAGTGTATGTACGTTTTTCTGATTCTCGTTCCTCGTTCGTTAGCATTCAAAACAAATCATGGTCAAAAACTTTCTTGCCAGCCTAATACAATGCAGCCATGATCATTGAACACTTAACCTCACACATGCAAGTACACATGTCTGGTGTTCAAATCAGACACCTCTCCCCCTTTCCTTCTACAGTTCAAATCAATAAGCGTATCAACAGTTTGTTCCTCATTGCTTTTCCTCTTTTCTTCCTTTGCTTCTACTACTATGGAGCCATTCGAAATGAGCAACTCCACTGTGAATTCCACCAACGGGTTCACCTGGAAACTGCTACTCGACCCTTCTATTATCTCACTCATCATCATTTATGTCCTGTTTGTAATTTCCTCACCATGGATATGCGGCTGCAGAAAGGATCGCACAGTTCCAATCAACTCTGATCCGGTTCCAGTTCGAGTTTGCTCGCATCAAATGGTATAATTATTCAAAGTTTTAACTTGTTGGATACAGTTAAATGAATATTAAATTTATTAGGTTGGCAAGAAAGTTTTTGTGCATGTTTTGTTTTGAATGCTGTCAGATAAATTACAAGAATCAAAACCAACTACGCATACCATTTGTTAGATAAACTCTATGGGATTTTGATAGCAGGCAGGAATTCCTCCCGGCGCTTCTCTTCTGCAAGAGCCATGTCAATATTTAATCTTGACCGACAACTCTTACAGCAATATTTTTATTTCAGCTTTACATCTAATACCAAAATTTCTAAATTTGTGCAACCGATAGGAAAATTTTACAAGGATAAATTCTTCTTTCGGCACGCTATAAGTAATTAAGTTTCCAACTTTGAGATATGCGATTTTTCTGTGGTCGAAGTATCACGTCCTAAAAGTGCATATGAATAGGATTTGTACATGCTGTGAGCTGTAGAAGGAGAGTTTCCATCTCAATCTTCCTGTGAATTATCAATGATAATCACTACTACTTATAACACAATTGGAAACTATTTGAAATGTGTCGGCAAGAATTAAAAAAGAGACATTGAATAGTCATATTTTGGCCAAGATCCGCGTTCAGTGAAGGATAGACCTGCGGCTTCGAATTCTCTCTCCTCTTTCAAACTTCAATCGACCTAACCATTTGGGTATCACTAATAGAGAGTGGGTATTGCACACAAACTACCTCAGGGAAACCAACCGACTTGGCGTTGATCAGACGCTGTTAGACATCATCAAAAGGAAATAATACCTGAGGCAAATGATGACCCTCATGTGGTGGACCGTACACAACGTATATGATTGAAAAATGTAAAATAATAATCTTCTACTTCTGTTCTTTTTGTGTGCCAAAAATCAAAACCATACGTGAGTCTTCAGCTCCACACGGTCAAAAAGTCTGCCACCGTCATAATGTTGCATATCCGCTAGTTGCATACCTGACAAAACATTTTCTCACCTAATATAGGAAAATAGTTTTTAATCATACAAATTAGAGTTCGAACCTTTTTCTAACGAATTACTATAAGTTCGGGGTAATTCAGCGCTCTGCCGCTGAACAGGACCTCGATACTTGAAGTCAAGTCGAAAAATGGGTGGAAGTTTATTTTGCCTTGAAACAACCGGAGCTCTGCCAGGACGGTATCGGGAACATACCCAGTAAATTGGAGACAGTTGTGGACTAAGATGGTTACTAGGTTTGGTATTTGGTATGCTTCCTGTTTGAGTAAAAATAACTTGAGTCATGCACAAAAACTTTCTTGCCAACCTAATAGTTTGTCCTTTTTGTCTATGCATGATAATTAATGAGCACATAGTGTACCGCATTGAAATTCACTATTATTTCTTGTTTTTCTAGTCAACTTCACGTTTTGGTCAGAAAAGCCGAATGAAACTCTATCTCGGTTTTTTGTTCAAATCTCATCTGAATGATTATCATCTCACTTCATTAAAGTTCTGAAAACAAAAAATGTAGCTTAAGTTTTGAAGGTAATATTAAAACAACAAATGCAAAAGTTACACTGAAGAAAGGAAAGAACAATTGAATTGTCAGTGAAGTTGAAATTATTGAATTGATTGTGTGAGTAATTATTGTTTTTCTAAAAAACATGACAAGATCGAAAATAATTAATTACTATTGAAAGGGTTAGTTGGGTTTGTTCTATTTCGTTTTGCTTCTGGGCCCTCATCAAGCGGCCGCGGATATGTCATCATGTGCACTGGGATTTTGAAGTCTGAGAAAGCAAGGAATTTACCTGAAAAAAACAAACGTTTTTATTTGAATTCAGACTATTGATATCTTCACCGTCAAATTCCAAATTAGAAATGACTGGTCCTTGATCGATGAGATTAACAGCAGTCAACAAATCCTCTTTTTTCTTCAGAATACCCTCGATTGTTTCTCTTGTTACATTCATTGTTTTCTTTTTAACTTCCAATGAATCGATGTACTTCTGGATTTTTTTTTGTTCAGAATCACGGAAATTATCGAATTTTCTCAAAGCAATGCGTTTCTGAGTATCGTAGTGATTGTTGATACTTCGCATTTGATCTTGAACGCATCGTTCGTTTACATCAAAGGACGATTGAAATTGCTGAGCCTTTTTTATCGCCGATGGTATTTCTTCAGTTTCTTTTTTCTTCAAATCTCTAACATGTTGAACGAGTCTCCTTTGATTATCTGAGATCGTGTAGAAATACTTGATATGGCGATGACCTCTGTGATCTATCTGATAGCAGTTATCACAAAACAGTTTTGATTCGATTGGGCAACTTCTTTCCTGAAAAGATAATAATGAATTGTGTAGCTCACTGCCTAAATATTGGGTAACTAGATTACATATCAGAACAATCTTTATTAAAACAGAAGTGCAACAATCTTAGTTACCTTACACATGTACAGAACGTATTTTTCCGGATGGATCTGACATTTTGGCATTTCTATAGGTTTTTCAATAAGAGGCACTCCTTTGTGAGAATTGAACGTTTTTGAAAAGTGCACAGACTGGAAACAACTGAAAAAATTTGTAAAATTGGCATAAAAAATATGTCAGATACATTCAAATGTTTATCACTGAGCACGGCTAAATAGTCTACAAACATTTTCTCACCTCTCACAATAGTCATTCTTACAGGTTGTGCAATAACACGAGGCTTCGTGAGTTTCGTTTTCAAAACATGGCACACAAGGGCGGGCACAAACAACTGGAGGCTTTTGTTTCATTTCTCGTAGCAAATCAATAATGGCAAAGTTTTTGGGGAAATTTTCAACCTGTCCTGAAAATTCATTTCTGATGTGAGTACATGTTCTCATGGTTAGAATAAAACATTGAATAACTTCAAAAAACATCAAAATCTGTCTACATTTTTAGCAAACAAAACAATTGACTGGTTCGTTAGCTCGCAAATCAAAACAGTCTTTATGAAAAATGTGATGGTTTCAACTAACACTATAAATTCCCTGTAAGCGAGTTTCATTAAGTACGTAGGATAGGATTCTTTGCACAAAAAAAAGCAAAGTCTCACCGTGTGATTCTTTGCGATCATATGGACATGTCACCGCTCCCAGTTTTGTGCCGTCATGAAGTGTTAAGTAACATTTGTGACAGGCTGTATGACCACATCTAGTGAGTATTCTTGGAATCAAGTTTTCATCATCTTCGGTAAACTTTTGAGTACATATTTGGCATGAGAGTAGTTCGTTGAGATTCGACGATCTGAAAAAATACACATTAACATCAAAAACATTCAAGTTTTGAATAGATACATTATTCTAGTATCGAAGCCTCACTATATCAAGAGCTTTTCAAAAAAAGTAGAGAATTATGAGAAGTTTATTTTATTTTTATTTTTTCATCCTTCCCGGAACTGTTTCAAGACACTTACATTTGTGTTTCCGATTCTTGTGTTTTTTTCTCTGCCTTCAACACAGTTATGAGAACATAAACTGTTTGACTTAATACGTCTTCCATCTTTCTTGAGAAAACCAATTCAAGGGATTCAGTTGGCATAACAACAGGAAATGAATTGGGGTTATAACAGACATACACTGTTTTTGGTGTCGTGAATGTTGCAGCTGAAAATGTCGTTATTTTTTACTTTACACATAATAAAAACTTACGAGACAGGACATCAAAACACGGGGGAAGATTGTGCTTCATTTGAACGAGTGTTCCTGTAATTCCTGGGATTTTTGCAACTCCTGGGATTGTTACTTCGATTAAATGAGTAAATGGTTCATTTTCAGTAAACTCCAAGTAGTTTTTGCTAACTTCGATGAACGACATGGTTATAGATGAGATTAATTGTCGGATTTCCCCTGAAAATGCACATGTTTTGTATAATAGTGAAATGTTTCTATTCATTTAGTCAAACTCATAATAATGGTTTTTGCTTGAGTTACAGGACTCCGTTGTCGGAGTGTGAAGAATTAAGTACAACTAGTAACTGAGCAAAACGGTAAATTATTCGGGCCATAGAAGTCATAAAAAGACGTAGTTTCATAAATAAAGAAATTTTATTGAAAAGTTTTCCATCTATTGAAATAGAGCCTAGTCATTTGTGATATTGTCTCGCAAACGCCATCATATGAAATGTGGAATGAAGAACAAATACGCATGAAAATTCGATAGTCATTAGTTTTCAAGCAATAAATAATGTTATACAAATGGAAGAAAAAATGTAAATATTTATTTGTGAAGTCCTTCTTTAACGTATCCATTGAAAACTTCTAAATAATTGAAAACTTCTAAATAAAAAGTTTGAAACGTCATGAAGGACTATCTGAAGGAGAAGATAGTTGAAATAGTTCAGGTTGGATAGTTCCAATGAAGAATATACAAAAGTTATCGTTGTGTTTTTCTCCGATTGTATGGGAAATTTCCGAATTATAAATGTGTTACGGTATAACTGCTTGTTCCATCAAGTAGATTTTTAATATTAGGTTGGCAAGAAAGTTTTTGACCATAACTCGAGTTATTCGTACTCAGATAGAAAACGTGCCCAATGGCATATGTAGTAACTATCTTAATACACAACAGTCTGCTGTTTACTGGGTACGTTCCCAATACCCTCCGGTCAAAACTCCGGCTGTTTCAAGCCAAAATAAACTTTGACTGATTTCTCGACTTGACCTCAAGTTTAGAAGTCCTGTTCAAAAGTAGCGCGCTCAATTACCCCGAACATATGAAAATCTGTTAGAAGATGGTTAGAGCTGTACTTTTGTGTAAACAAGAACGTTTTTGCAAAATTAGGTGAGAATATACGTCGTTGGTTATGCAACATGCTGATGAGCAATATCATGGAGGTGGTGAACCTTTTGACCGCGTGGAGTTGAGGACTTGCGTATAAATTCCATTTTTTGCATATTGAAAGACTAGTAGTTTAAGAAGAAGTTTTTGAACTTCACAAGAAGATTCCAATTGTATGCGTTGTGTAGGGAAGGCATGAATTTCATCTGGCATCGTTCTTGTTCTACGATGTCTGCTGTCGTTTGATCAACGCTGAGTCACTGGACTTTTCTGTGGTGGTTACTGTACAAGACCCTCTCCCTATTGAAATTAACCAAATGGTTGAGTCAATTAAAATTTGGTGGAGAACAGAGAAATTCAAGCAGCAGAACTACCCTTCACTAAAGGTCAAACTCGATCAAAAGATGGCGAACCGGTGTCTCATTTCTTCTTCTTGCCGACACGTTTGGAAAAATTTTCAATTGTGGATTAAATAGTGTGGATCGTTATTGACAATTTACAAGAAGACTGGGGTGGACATTCTCCCTCTACAGCTAACAGCGTGTACAAACTCTGTTCATATGGTATTTTAGTACATGACTCTTCGACTATAGAAAAATTATGTTTTCCAAAATTATGAAGCCAATCGCTTATAGTGAAACGAAAGTGGAGTTCATTCTTGTAAACTTTCACTATTTGTTAATTGACGCTGTCAAACTTGGTTGTAGTTTGAGCGAAGAATGAAAAACCTTGTTGAAAATGGGAATGGTTAAGAATGAAAACGGACATGGGGCTTGGACAGGAGAAGCCGCAAGAGAAAATTCCAACTACTAATAAACTTACAGAGAGTTTGTATAACTGAGAGTGTGTGTATGTTTTTCTGATTCTCGTTCCTCGTCCGTTAGCATTCAAAACAAATCATGGTCAAAAACTTTCTTGCCAACCTAATAGATCAAAAGTTTTGTTTTTTTTGTTACAAGTTTTTCCGTACAGGCACTCCCTAAAGAGTTATGGTTAATTTTAGACGACAGCTCGCACTACATTGCACTGAAATCGGCCAAATTGAGGGAGATGTGACAATCAAAATTAATATGACACACTCTCAAAGATGGAAAGTTTCAACTGAAAACGGTCCAAGTCTATAGCCTCTTGACCGGTACTGAACGTGAGCCTGATATTTGTATCACGTATTATGCTTTACTATGAATTCACAACGTGAAATAATGCATAGAAGAGGAATAAGAGAATGATGGAAATTAGGGGCCTTTAAGACGAAAAAAAACGCGAGAAGAATCGATGCAACGACAATTATAGATGAAGCTATTCATATGTACTGACGAGAGTGAACAGAGAAAAAGAGTGTACATTCCAAATTCTTGCCGATGGCAGAAAAAAGAAGAAATTGACTTTCTCAACGTTTGGCATACGTTGGAACAATAATTTCATAAAAATGGTTACAACAAACATCGTTAAACATCTTATTTTCTTTGAAACAAACACAAATTTAGCGTTGGATGCAAAACGCTGAACTTTCCTGGGTTTAATTTGGTGTTTAAATCATTACACTTTCAAAATTATCTCTACACTGAAAAAACCTTTGTTTTACTCATTTACATTTTGCTCGAATTAATACTTTGAATCTGGGAAAATTAAATATTGAACATAATCATAATAATTGAAATACCGCTGATACAGCATTTTGATAACATGAAAAATACTGGAACGGTGCCTACCGCTTCGAATACAAAATGATTTATTACGGTTCGTTCAGAAAAAAGATGGCATGGGTGAGAAATAGGTTGGAATGAACTAAAAATAATTTAATCGTCAATGCTTATAACTTCATTAGGGTCATATGGTCGCTTCCGAGAAATGGTCGCTTCATCCGGAGGGTAAGGAGTTGGAAATTCGGTCATGGCTGGCTTGAAGTCGTAGTCAGAGAAATTCAAGATGTCTGCTGAAAGGATTGTGAATAACCATTCTCTCAGATACTCAGTAATTCTCACCTCGAAACACGCCCGCCTTTATAAGAACTTCATTTTCTTTATCGATCATAGCTGTGATATTCAAATAGCCCTCTCTTCTATTTAGAAATGTGTCAACGTCTTTTCTTATTTTGGAAATATCTCCGATTTTCGCTTCGATTCTGTCTAGTTCTCTTTGAGCTGCGTTTCTTTGGGTTTCCAGAAAACGCCCGAATCTGGCCTTTGCATTATCCTTGAGCCTTTCGTAGTGCGCATCAATCTTTTCGAAACACGTCTTAATTTTGAGATCGTCAGTTGAGAAAGACTTCTTGCAATCCGTGACATGTTTCTTTCTTTTCGGCAAGATTTGTGTGTCCACTTCTTTTATATAATTGGATATGTTCACCAGCCTTCCTCGGTTTTGTGAGATTCTGTTGAAATAGTCAGTGGTGTAGGGGCATCTGTGGTTCTTAAAGAAACAACCATCGCAAAACAGTTTGGGTCGAAGGTTACAACCTATTGCCTGAAATATATCATTTAATTGAGTATCACAGTGTGTTTTCCCCAATCAGAACAATGCGTTCAGATTGGTAATCAAGGAATAAATGAATTTTTAACCTCACTTACATCACACATATATCGAACGTATTTTGTTGGATGAAGTTCACACATTGGAGGCGAAAACGGTTTGTCCGCAATAGGGATTACTTCATGATTTGCCAGTATTTTATGAGAGTGCACGGATTGGAAACAACTGAAAATAGATATGCACACAATCGTTAGACGAAGAACAGTTCAAATTAATAAAAAGTTGGAAAAAAACGTACCTTTCACAGAAGTCGACGTCGCAAGTTGAGCAATAAAACGCAGCTTCATGATTCGCATTTTCGAAGCATGGAACGAACGGATTTTTACAAATAACTGGAGGCTTCGGTGTTATTTCTCGTAACCAGTTGATCACAAAGAAGTTTTTTTGAAATTTATTAATTTCTCCTGAAATTGGTAGTTCAAATTTTAGATATGAACATTTTTTTTAGTTAGTGTTGTTATTGATTTCTGTGTTTTGTTTTTCCGGTTCACAAAAGCTGATATATAATTTATTCCGGAGCAGTGAAAATCGTAACACTTCACAATCGTGGTGACATTTTCCTTTAGGAAACAATCTTAATAAAGTAAATCCTAGAAGTGATTTTCTAGTTCATTTTGCTAACTGATATTGAAAGCTGTATTCACTTGCCTCTTGTAACTGTGCGGTCAGTGGGACAAGCCACTGTTCCGTCGATTGACCGTTTTTGTAACGTTTGGCAACACCCGCGGCATAAAGTGTGTCCACATGCGAGCACTAATGGAATTCTATCCTCATTGTCCTCCGAAAACTTCAAGGTACATATATCGCAGGAGTGTAGCTCGGCGTTATCGGATGTCCTGAAATATTTGAAATGTATTATATGCCTCAGCAACAATAATTTTGTTCAATAACTTTTTTCTCTTAACATTTTCTGACAAAATCAGACTTCAAGAGAACTTCAAGAATTTCTGTGCATGAGCCTTGATCGTTGTTACATGTGTTTAGCTGTTTCTCATTCCACTTCTTTATGTTGAAACTTACAGATTTCTCGCTTTCCGTATCGGTTGGCTTGGTGCACCCAAGAGGTTTATTTTGATGAGGTGTTTCGAGTTTGGGTAATCTTCATCTCTTAACCTATCTGCGATGATAAACTCTAGATTATCATAGTCGTAAATCAACGGATACGTGTTTGATTTATAGGTGACCTCCACTGTGATTGGTACAGCTATCAAACCTTGAATATAGAAATTGTATTCCTTACTCTCTTTGAAATGAAAACTTACCAGCCTGCGGTGAAACGTGAAAACATGGCGGCAGATTATGAATTATTTCACCAAGCACAGTTTTATCTGTTACTTCAGTAGTAACTTCGATTTTTTGAGTGGATACTTCGTTTACATTGAAATTCAAGACGTATCTGTCAACTACAATTGGGTATCTTTTTGTCTCTGATACCATTCTTTCACTTTCTTCTTCTCTGCAAATAAAATGTTTCAATTAATGAACCGGTACTTTGTTTTCGAAGACTTAAAACTTTCTTTAACTGAATATTTTTTTTTGTGAAGACTACAAACATATTGGCAAACGAGAATAAAATTTAAAAAAAAGACAAAAATCGATCGAGCATTCACGCCTCTTGGTCGGCAGTGACCCCTTCCACTTTTTTCAAAAGACAACACTGAAAAGATAGACCCAGAGAAAAAGACAAATTTGCCACAAGAGACAAATCAGAGAAAAGGAGGAAGAGAGAGGCTAGACACTACAACAGAGTTTCAAGGTTTTATCTATCTTATTTTAAAGCGATGGTTTTGAAACTGAATTATTGAAGGGTGGAAACGAACCTCCTTGAAAAAACAACTCAGAGAAAAGAGAACAATAACAATAATCAAGTACACACTATATTTGTTTCCTGCGCGGCTAGCGTTACAATTCGAATTTAAAAAATCCGACAAAAGCTTAATAATAGTGACGCATTTCTATTCACCTAAGTCTACAGTCAATTCAAAGTCTCGGTAATGATAAAATCATCAATTTGAATCGTCGTATGTGGGTGATTGTTAGAATTTCTGATCATCGATTCCATAACAATGACGTATTGCTGATTAGAGAGATACATGGTCAGTGTTAATAACTAGGGTTTCTTTGAAAAACTAGAAAAGGTTTGAAAATTGTGTCCCTAATCACATGAAATCTCGTAAGAGAGATCAAAATTCAGTTGTTAAATGATTCAGACAAACGGTTGAAATCGTCATGAATATGTGTAAACGGTTGAAAGCGCATGACGTCGTATCATTATCTGCGTTCTTATTCGAAAACGAGAGTGCAGGAAAAACTCTGTTGTTTGTGTCACCTTCCATTCGGAGCGGAAAAACTAAAGTCGTGAGAATAAGAGATTCAGATTCAGAATCGAGTTATGATGACGAGATAGAACGTATAGAACCGACCGACGTCGCGGCAATCGCTGTCTTCTGTCAAGAGATTCGAAAACCTATCAAGGCGGTGCCGTTGCTAAGAGACGCAGCTGTCCGTGTAAGAGGCTTTGAAACCGTAGGCGGTGTGAGGCAACAATTAATTAGAGAGGATCGTTATTAACATACTCGACAAAAGCAGGGAACATAGCAAACGGTGCACGATATAAGCTCATTGGGTCAGCTTATAATCCCCGTTTAAAACACAGGAAGAAACGGGAGGACCAGCTGAAGGCAAAACGGTAGAAATGCATAGCAGGGAACAAAATGGGGCGGTGTCCTACTTTGAGAACAATTAGATTCAGAGAAATGCTATTGACATTTAATTACACGGATGAAAATAGAGAAAATAGCAAACATTTGAACAATAGAAGAGAAATTGAAAAAAAAAACACGATGTACGGCATGATTTAATTGGGGTTAAGTTCTGTGAGTATTCAAAACTTAGGAAAAACGTAAGTATCAGGAATACACTGACAAAGAAGTCTCAATAAAAAAAAAAGATGTGATATCTTCTAACTAGCATGACAGCCAAAAAAAACGGGATTGTGTTAGAAAAGGTCACAGTAACAAATTTAGTCAACACGACGCGTTATATGAAGACGACAATCAGGAAAGCTATTCAAACTTCTAAGAATGCAGAAAATAATACGAAAATGTTGAATTCACCGTCTCCATTAGGCTTTGAAGATCAAGATGACACGTGAAAAATAAATCCATGAAAGAAATAACACATGAGACATAGGTATGACAAAGAAGTGCTCGGCTTTTTAGATAGACTGAGATTATGAGAAACAAAATGTTTTCAAACATATTTGAAATTTAGGAATGAAGAAACTATACATGTCAGTGAGATTAAAAACATTCTCCTATCTTAAACTAAAGCAATAGAGACACTCGATATCTTCCAGCTATAAAAGCAACATACGACAAATGAGCTGAAAGAGTCAAGAGGGCCGTGTAAATTTCTATTTGACACTGCACCGCTATACAGACCCAAACGAACAACTAAAGTTAAAACTGCCACCGTTCTAGCTTGGACAGAGAACAGAAAGCGGAGCTATACTAATACAAGATTTAACAAGCAATCCAAATCGTCCGTGATCCAGGGAACTAATCAAAGGTGTCGAGTGTGGGGCGCATGCGATGGAGCGATGTTGCGGAAATCGTAGTCTTCTGCCTTCTGCCGACACATTTTCGAGCCGACAGAAATAGGAAACACATGAAATACTCCTGTAACGGAAGAGGAAGAGGAGAAACACGATACATGCTATACGCTCATTAGGGTTAGCTGATATTCGATTTTTTTACAAAATAGAAAGCGACAGAAAAATGAGGTGGAGAATGGCAAACCCTAAGCAATGAACATAAAAAGGTAGTGTCGTACTGTAAATAAAAGTAAATTCAGAGATGCTCTACAGAGATTTACTTACACGGTGTCGGTGAACGAGATATCGGAATTCATAGAGACTCCTTAAACAGAAAGACGAGCACAACAAGTGGAGATAGTCCAACGATCTGTAAGAAAAATTGAAATTATTCACAGTAATAGTAATTTTATGAAAAACGACAAGTTGAACAAAAACAGATTACACCAATAAAACTTTATAGTCTGAATACAAAAATGTCTCCGATACAGCGATTGTATGCTGCCAGCAAAAAAGACCTGGACGCCTAGCAGGAATGAAAATTGATCGAGCATGCATGCGCGTCGACGGACGGTGCGACGTATTCTGTTTGCGCTCAGAGATCACATTGAAACAAGAGACTCAGAAAAAGGGACCTTGTCATCGGCAAGCACAACGCCAGTAAGAGAGAGTAGCGAGAGAAACTAACACGCGAGGACGTGCATCAGCCCCGTTAGGACCGATGTTTCCTTTTTTGTGTCTCGCACTCTCGTCCTCAACCAAATATCTCGGTTGTATAACACGCTGCAGTGGCAAATCAGAAGCTTATGAGACGAAGACAGCTGTACCTCATTCCACCTGGCACCACACAGAGAAACTGTGTACATGCTGATAAGAGAGTGAGAGAAGAAGTTCAGAAACTTCCATTAAGCATGCGCCCAAAAATCGCAAGACTTCTTCGCGGCAGCCGCGGTTTGATAAATTGACGACTTCATTGAGCCGCGTCTCTCTTCAGAAAAGACACAAACTCTATGTTTGTTCAAAACGTTAGTAGCAGAAGACGTGAGGTAGCAAAGAAAAGTAGAAAACATTCTTTTTGTGCTGGATAATGAAACAGACACTTGTCAAGAGCATACAAATGACAGTACCAGAAGGAAGCCGTGAGCCTTTTCTGCCATGAGCATCAACAACAGGAGCCTGAAAGACTGGTAAACAACGGGTGATATGAAGATAAGAAAACTAGAAAAGGAAGAGTGAGAATTGAATAGGTTGAGTTTTTTCGAAACACTTTTGTGTGTGTACAAGATATTGAAGGAAGGAGTGAAAAAACATACTAGACATATCTTCAAGCTTTTTCACGGATAAAAATGAACTGGTTCAACAAAAAACACACGTAACGCTTTTTTAGCCACAACAATGAGTTATTCAAATCCAAATAGGATAGAGAAGCCAAAAGACCCGTGATAACTTATATTTGGTTCCCTGTTGCAACACAGTTCCGCAGTAGATGTCAAAATACACACTGAGTTTAATAAGCGGTAATGATTAAAACAAGGGCCTGAAGCCCAGGTGGTTTTAAAACTAGAGTAAAACCAAAACGCAAAGCTGATTTTTTACCAATAACAGCTAACTATGAGCCATTCCAAAAAATATGAGCTAGAAGATCTTAGAGATCCGTAGTATTTCAACTCTGAGAATTTCTGCAACATAATTTTTCAACGAGGTGTAAAATCTGGAAGTATTGAAACATTAAAGAAACATTATTGGTGTTAAAGGAAAACAACTATTAGTGAACCAGAGTGACAAAGACAACCACAGCTAATGAAAGCCAAAGAAGCCGGAGGAGTCCACAAATCCTTACTACATTACACCTGGCACCACTCTATTGAAGATGTCAAGAGTGAGATGCATAGAACCGACCGACGTTGCGGCAATGACAGTCTTCTGTCAAGAGATTTGAGAACCTATTAAGACGGTACCGTTGCTAAGAGACGCAGATGTCTGTATATGAGGCTTTGCAGTCGTAGGCCGTGTGAGGCAACAACTAATTAGAAAGAATCATCATTAATACACGTAACAAAGGTGAGGAAAATAGCGAACGGTGCACGAGATAAGCTCATTGGGTCAGCTTATAATCCCTTTTTAAAATATATGAAGAAACGGGAGGACCAGAAGGCTAAATGGTAGAAATGCATAACAGGGAACATAATGATCCAATGTTCTATTCCGAGGATAATTGAATTCAGAGAAATGCTATCGACAGTTACTTACACGGATGACTGTGAAGAAATTGCAGAGAGTAGATTCCAATATTGTATTAGCAGAAAGAGAGGAAGAAAACCAGAAGAGATGGTCCGGCGATCTGTAAAACAGTTCAAAATTATTCGACAACAATGTAACAAGAAAAAAAACAGCAAGCCTAAGCATAAATCTAAATAGATTGAGCTCTTTTCAAACATTTGTGTTAACAATATGTCGAATGTTCATGTGACAAAACATTCAAATGAGACTTTCAAGACACGAAAGCAAGATTGAAGAAATACATTAAATAACAAGAGTAACATCGAAACACGATGCACCCTTCTCACTAATGAGACGCAACTTTGTGTCATTGAAACCCGACGAAACTCAAGAATCTAAGAGAGCAGTTTCAACTTTCATCTGGCACTGAGATTTCATTGTTAGTGAGAGATTCAGACAATCAGTTGAATCCATCATGCCTTTTTGCGAGCCACTGGAAACGCGCGACGTCGTCGCAGCTTTCGCGCGATTTTTGAGAGCAAAATAAGCCAAAGGAGTCACGAAAGCCGTACCAGCCTACGCCTGACACCGACATATGAGGGAGACCAGAGATTTTATAATAAGAGATTCAGACAATCAGCTGAAGTCGTCATGTATGTTGGCGAGCGTCGTCGAAGTCACGGCACGGCTGATGAGGATCAGGAGAAGAAACACAGAAAATACAAAAGCATTGTCAATATAGGTCCGCTTTTGGTAGACACATTTTTTCCTACAGAAAATTTAGTCAGTTTGTTTTTACCTTCAAGCTGGTGTATTTGGATAAGATACTCGAGCGGAGTGATCGCCAGAACAACGGTTTTCGCTTTGGTTAAATTAGGGTTCATCATTTGTTTGGTTTTCTAAAAATTGTTAGACAGATAGAACCCTTATGCGTTTCAAATAAGACAAAAATCATGTATCGGTGGATTGAAAATGTAAAGAGAAAGAATAACAACGAAAAAACACATTACCTAATGTGTAATTTCAAACATTGATATTTTATGACAGGATCTTTCATAGTCTCTATTTTTTCTAAAAGAAATGCAATTTTTTCGAGTTTGACTACTAAATTGATTGCAGTGATTTTTGGAAGCTTACGTCAAAATGGTCAACTGTTTCGTACAATGTAACGCGAAGTTGTGCTTCCAGAATATAGAGTGATATTGCTCAAACCAGCGTAGCAGTACACTCCGTTGAAATTAAAACTTGTGAGATAGTTTTTGGATACTGCATAAACACTTCACTGTTTGTTCCAACCCCATCAACCTTAGCTGTGTTCACCAAAACATAAAGTTTTCCTGATCTGAAATTTGTTTTTTGATGATTTGTTAAAACATGGTCGTTGGTTTATCGATAAATCATTGATTCGTTTTCATCATAGATTGAATACTTCATTCTTAAATCTTCCAAAGTAGTTTATTTTGCGATTATTGATTCAACATAAATGATGTGTAGCAGAGACTTCGAAAATATGAATGTATCTACATATATAAGGTACATACATCAATAAACGCTGTTAAACAATTCTTTGGATTCATCATATATCTTATCTACTGATAACTTCAAAAACGCACAGGAAAATTCATAACAAACATTAAGCGGTTTGCAGAAAATCATTTTTTACAATATTATTCACAGTTATTTTTCAGACACATACATGTTGGCAATTCCGTCCACAGTCCGTCGACAGTTTTCTTTACGATGTTTACGTTTTGTGCTGAAAGTTAAAAACTTTAGGCATTTCAAAAACTTCGAAATGTTTTACCTTTTGAGCATTATCTGCTTCTGTTCGTTTTTGAGTCTTCATAAAAGGTTTTGTTTGGTCTTTTTCTTTTTTATTCGCAAACCTCATTTTCTTGATTCTATCTCGGTTTACAAGGTAGCATTCGCTGAAAACCATGATAAGAATAGTGCGTCAGAAAGAAAGACTTACCAACAAACAAACTGTTTGAAACCAGAACTGTATATAGGATACGCCGCTTCGCTTGCCACACAATGCGCGCAAAGTCCAACCCAATCTTTCTGAATAATCATAATTAGAACCGTCGTGAGAATTCTCGCTTACCGGTTGGTCCGATCCGGACGAATCGCAACAAAAGCTGAAAATTCTTCAAATGATGAGTGAGATGAAAATTAAAATATTACTTGCACAAGTCATTCAATGCCAGCTTATTATTTTTGTACCACGCATCTGTTTTGCCCGTTTTGCACACCGAACATTTGACCATTTTGTTAGTGGTTTGATTAATTTTGTTCTGAAACGAAATTAAATTTGAAATTCACGAAGAGGATTCCAAGTTACCTACTAAAGCAAGTAAAATAAAAATGGAAATTGAATTCTGAAAATTGGTGATAGATGTCTTAGTTTCGTTTCAAAAACAAATGAAAGTCGTGGAGAAACACACACTCGCCACTCTCATTGAACTCAAGTCACCTATCTTGATTATTATTATATGAGACGCTTTGTTATCTCTGTTACACTAGGCATTCTCACTATCTCCGATCATTTTTTTACCGAAATTTCTCTGTGTTGAACGAAGATGGCCTATAATTTCTTTTCCGATTCAGACGTAAGCAAGTTTTTGTCTGAGTAACACATTCTGAGAGACAAAGTCGAAGAATGTTGAGATTGGATCAACGCGTTTCTGGCAGTATTTCATTCTAAAACATATTCATTATCGAAAAAGTACCAGTCAAATTTTGAAAGCCTTTAGTTTTCTGAACAGCGAATGATCACAATTCGGTATTATTGGTGAGAAGCCCAGAGCATTTCCTGAAAAAAAAATTAAGTGCTCTATGTATTCAAATTGTTATGTTACGCGCATATCTCTTCTTTTGTTGTTGGATGTGATCGTAATCCTGGTATCACCACAATTCCACAGATGCCACAATATGTTCGGTTTGTTATAGGGTTCTTATCATCTTCCGGAAAAATTAACTTCATCAAATTCAATAAAACTAAATCAGAGTACGTCATGAAGAAGTAGAACAGAACTTGTAAGTTTGGGTCTGGTATTGTTTCTTGTCTGAAACAATTAATTTCAGTAGATATATAGTTTATAGTTTTCATTACATAAAATCCCAGTTCTGGTCCATCGTTTCGAATCTTGGTCTTTCCATTCGTCTGGAAGAAGAGTTAACGTTTTTGAATGACAATAAAACAATACACTGAAACCTGTCTACAAACACAAATGTCGGGGGCTCTCGTTTATCAATTGCTTCCTTTTTTGGTTCCACACCATCTGAGGCTTCTGTACATTTTCTTCTTTTTCTGGAAAGAATATCATGAGGACAGCCATTCAAAAAAAAACTCACCGGGAATTATCATTGTTTCCGATTTTTTCTTTAGGTTTAGCATTTTTATCCATATAGTTTTATACGAAAATTTTGGATTCCTTCAGAATGGGAACGAAATATGGAATTTCTTCGATTTTGATCAGTTTGTAAGCAAGGATGCCTGCGAACAAGTCTTTCCCACCGTCTAAAAAAGACAGTCGGAGGGAAATATGACAAAAAAACTCCGAAAGCTGAGAAATTGGATGTATTTTAAGAAACATAGTCTCAATCAAACACAGATTGTTGATTGAATCTTTTGTTAGTAAGGTTAAGATATTTTCAATGTAATTTTTGTTTAGTCACTGCTTTACTAAAGAATGACCTATTTGTTTTCCGAGAAACTACTTCAATCCAGAAGTGTCATCTCTGTTAAGCTAGGTTTGGATAGACCGAAAATTCCTACGGAGAGTTTACCACTTATTAATAACCGTGTATCTTCAATAATCGAAGTCGCGTTTATCCAATCAACACTAATGGTTTCAAAACAAATGCATTTTCAATCAGGCAAAACATAACATTCGTTTTGAACAATTTATCAAATGATGAAATACAGAATATACATATAAGAACTGAAGGTAAAAACTAGACAAGGAATATTGCAGTTTTACAAGTATATTGGTGTTATAATGTTGGATAACAATGGTAAATGCAAAGGAAAAAGCAATTCAATGAATAAATATATAAATAGGTGAATATAAGAAAAATTGTAATCATCGAAGCTCGGGAAATGACTAAAATACTAAAATATCAGTTTTTATGGTAGAAAACTATGCAAGAAACAAAAAGGTGTAGTATGAGAAAGCATACTATTTGAAAAAGAAAGGTAATTCAAAATAATTATGAGTCGTTGTCTACAGCTTCCAAATCTCTAGCAGCGGCTTTGGTTTCATCGTCTTGAACTGGCATGACATGGACTTGGATGTTCTGAAAAATACATATTGTTATTCAAAATTAGTAAAACAGGAGAGAGTCGGAAACAAGACAGATCTTCGTGAGGCACATGAAAAAGTAGTGAACATCCATTTACTTACATCAGCGGGACGCACAAATCCGTTCTGATAGTTTTGAGCGTAGATTTGGCTTGGGTCACTGGGAACTGAAATTATAAAAAATAATATAACTTTCCGCCTGTTTAGTCTCTTACCCATCATCAACCCAGCAGTTGTTGGGTTCCATTGGTAGTAACTATAGGTTTGATCTTGAAGACTGACGGAAGTCGATGAAACTGGGTAAAGGTCGGCGTGCGATGCATAAGGAGTAGTGACAGCTGCAACTGCAGCGGTGCTCAGTTCACGTTCAGCTTTGGCACTTCCGGCACGACGAGTCGACGCTCTTTGAGCTTTCTCGGAAGTTCTCTCGAACTTTCTTTCACGAACTCTTGCGGTAGATGCAGTGGAACTTTCACCACTGTTTTTGGTCTTTCTTTTACGAGTCTGAAGGGCTCCCTCTTTCTTCATTGAAGTTGGACGGGCAACATGATGGAGTTTGAAGTAAAGTCCACATGCACTGAAATTATGATTGTATGACTCAAAAACAACGGCGCAAGACAATCTTACTTGCAAACCGGGTCTCCTTCGGCGTTTCTTCTCCACAAAGTCGTGTTGGTTCCGTTGCAGTTAGAACAAATGAGTCCTTGACGTCTAGAAGCGGATCCCTGAAAATTCTCTGATTGAAAAATGACAAACATTGTTTGTTGCGCTTACATTATTCCCTCTGTTAACATTATTATTCTTTTTGGAAGACGACTTTGCTGGTTTCACAACAGGTTGCTCAGATGGAATCTCCAAAACTGGAGGTTGGCTGAGCGCTGACGGATACACCACTGGAGACTGATATTCAGTTGGCTTTGAGCAGTTAGCACACATCATTCCTCCATTCACAGCCTTCGATCCTGTTCCACAAGTTTGAGAGCACTTGACACATTCGTATGTTGGTGTGGGAGTAGTGTAGGTAGCAGGAATATTAATGGTCGGCACGTTTGTATCATACAACGATCTATAACTGAGAAGCGAAGTTGAATTTTCTCACTTAATCTATGCTACTTACGGATTGGAGAACCCATTGAGAGTTGGGAGTGGGTTAACAGGCAGAGTGTAAAGGTAAGGATATGGATTCTGAAGAGCAGTTGGATCTAGCATTCCGAAAGTGGTTGGGTATTCAAATCCATAGAACATCGGCTCTTTAATAAAATGTTTATTTATCACGTTCCAGATGGAAGTTATACTTACGATTTGAGATAGCGTCTACTTTATTATCATAACTCATTGTATTATTGGTGATAACACTCTGACGTTCCATTGGTGGGTAGTCATCGAGTTTCACTAAAATTTCAAAATTATTTTCTATGCTAACTTAAATCGAGTAATTACTTCTATGGAGTTCGCTTATCTGTGACTCATCCTTTTGTTCCGGCGGGTCCATGTTCTGAGTTGGGAGACGAAGGCGTCCCATTTGTTCTGGTAGAGCCGGTTCCATCTCGGTCCAGCTATTAACATTGTCCGAGTAAGTGTTGTCCATTCTGGCTGAATACAGTAATATTGTGAATGATTGTAATGAGCCGAGAAAATCGAAGTTTCAAAAAGTGGGCGGATATTTCTCTTATCAGTTGGTCGAATTTTGATTCTCGAGAATGGGGAGAGACAAGTAGATATCTTTTAGAGCATGACGTGGTCTCCGGAAGTACAAAACCGAATACCTTTTGATTTTTCTCATAGAATGGAAGAATTAAAAAATGAGGAACAAGAATGCAATTTCGAAACGTTTCTCTGGCCTCCAAAGACTCATCAATCAATTTGAAAGAGATTCATTTTCCTGATTCAAACAGAAGCAGGTAATCAAACAATATGCGAGATATCAGTAAGAACAGTAGCAAACTATCAATTCGATAGCTGGGAAACGATAAGACTGAAGTGATTGGAAACTATAGATAGGTTGATTTTATCACAAAAAAGGGATGGTGTAGGAGCGAGTTGAGAAAGTTGTGTGCAAACGAGCGGTATACTGCTCTCACTCTCTCAACGTGTCCATGATGAAGTGTTGCCGATTATGCCGTGAGCGTCGACAGCAATTCTCTTATCAACTCTTCAACCCATGCACAGACAGCCCATTTTAAGCCAAAATTTTGAGAAACGCCCATTTCGATACGGTAGGGTGAAGTACCAATCAACGGTTGGGAGGTAGTGCAAAATGAAAAATTAACCTAAAGTAGACGAAAAGGAATATGTATCAAACAAGAATGAAACAAGAGGAAACGGATTAATAACGATAAAAAATAATTTTTTCAAACGTCGTTTCAGTGATATTGTAGTTTCTGGTTGAACTTCATATTATAAAATCTATATTTTCTGCAGATAGAAACCGATCTATTAGGTTAACCTCCCACGGCTGACCTTCGTTGTGTTCTAGTTGTGTGCTCTCTTCAAAGGACCTTTTTTATTTGCTAGGAAACTATGTGAATCTCCTGATAAGATAAGATTTTCATCCTAAATGACATGATGTATAGGAGATAATACTGGACGAACGTTGATGTTTGAATAGAGTAGGAATACCAAATTGATTTGAATGCCCTAAATGGGACAAAGCGATTCAATTCTGGATCCCACTATTCCACTAATCATAGCAATCCGAACAAAATCCCAACAAGATAGATTAGTGTTTGAAGTTCTGAATACTTCCATAAAGGTTATCCTGAATACAAGAATACAGAACGGAAACGTGTTTGTGCAGTTAATCATCTTTGCTGTTAGCAGAGGAAGATATGCCTCTGACAAGCTGTTTTCCACTTTAGTAAAAGCAGCGACAACAAAAACAACAGATTTTGTAACCAAGTATCTTATTTAGTTTGATACTTTAACTCAACTAGCCAACAAAACTGAACAAATCGAGCTGGTTTCATAGATACGCGCATTACTTGATTAAAAGTGACCCCTAAAACTTCTGAATGAAGTGACAGTTGACAATCAGCAAAATGTTGCAAAAATAAGATAACCTGAACCAAAATTGATAAATTTCAGTTTTTGATAATCAGCCACACATGCACATAATATTACTTCACACCTTTATATCAGACAAAAAGCTAATCATTGTAAGATAAACCATAATTGTTTCTCTCGTTTTCGATAACGTAATCAGAAGATGTTGCGAATTGTCTTTCAATTTAAGATGTGTTTCTGAAATACAGTAACCAATTGTACAGCGAATCAGGTACAAGGTCTAAGCCTTCAGAATGTTGTAAAATCAAATTTCGCTTCATTTCTCAATGTTTGCGCTTGAATGTTGAGCTTTTGAAATGGGGTACTGTCGTCTTATCAGTTGGATGACGATCAATTCAAGTCTTACTTTCTCCTCTTGTCCACCTTCCTATTTTCATATTCAGCATTTGAAGTACAGAACGCGGGGACGTAACAAATATCACTTTAAAAATAAAATGAACTGTTCTGAAACTATCAGTAAATGATTATCAGGACAAAATGGCAACATTATCGAAAAAGAATGCGTCGATATCGCGGGTGGCTCAGAAGTGGAAATCAATTGAAGATAACATTACACTATCAATTCTGTATAAAAAGGAAATACAGGTTCAGATACCAGACCTTAACACACTTAAACAGGTGATTATACTTTACTAGTGTTTTTTTATTAGTTTTCATATTTAATCGATGTTTTCATTTTGTTTCTTTTTGCGTACAACTTATCTTGCCTCTCTGTTTTACAGTTTCTATTCAGAATTGCGAATTTTTGACCAAATTGTTTTATGTTGTTCATTTGTTCTATCCATTCAGTTGAAATTTTTTCAGTAAAGCAGAAATCCGAAGTGAATCGAAGGAATTATTTCTCGTGGCACCAATTCTGAACGTGTCAGTCGGCAATATTTTGTGTTTTGCAAATTTCCTAAGTCTGGATAAAAATTCATCTTCATAAGAAATTGTATTCATTTCTATAATGTATAATTCTTTCCAAGCATTTATTGGGTCTTTCACATTTGTCTCCTTATCAGTAGGTAACACGACGATGCACACAAGACACTAGATGGTACAAACGACAAGCAATAAAATGTTTACACACTTTTTCTGATTCTCTCACTTTTTCATTACATCTTCCATTATTAGTTGGGGTGTTGGGTAAGGAAGAAAAGGAATGAAGGATGGAGAAAAAAGAGGGGTAATAGGATCATTATCATCATAGAATTGAGAATCAGTATAGAAAGGGTGAAGAGAATAAAAGAGATGGTTAATATAACGGTAAATGAAAAGAGAGCACACTTTTATAGATGTTGAACGGGTTCAATGGCGTGCATTGGAGTAGAAGATTGATCGGAGGCCGGTGTCATCGGAAGAGTCACAGGTGAAGAAGAAGTTGTTGTAGCGGCCAATGAAGGTGTACTCGGTTCTGATATCATCTTATTATTAGTTTCCTAATTCAAACTGTTTATCACAATTTTGAAATTGTTTTCTCCGTTTTTGACTGATACGTAACGAATGATTCATCAGGGAGAGTTATCATTTGGCTGCAACTTTGATTACCTACGTTCAATTACTCACGTTCATGACTTCCGGAAGAATTTGATTGGAGCGAGTGAGACGTGGATCCTGACTGAATCGAAAATTATGTTGAATTTTATGTTCTTTTATCAACTTACGGAAGATTGGGTTACATGATCTACAGTA
Organism: Caenorhabditis latens; assembly: GCA_002259235.3. NCBI lineage: Eukaryota > Metazoa > Nematoda > Chromadorea > Rhabditida > Rhabditidae > Caenorhabditis > Caenorhabditis latens. Next base: position 10,600,590 of record CM056097.1, on the reverse strand, counting down.
GAATCTCCGAATGATGTTATGGTGTTGTTGTCATCAGTGTTGCCACCACCGAAAATGTTATCAGTGACAGTGGGATTTCTATAAAATAATTATCTGCTGGAGTCTTGGACTTGGTATTTGAAACACTACCTTATATAGAACACCGCAACCAACGTGGAAACCACCACCAAGACTATAATACCAACAATAGGGACTGCCACTTTGGGAGAAGCTAATGACTTTAGTTCGACCATTCTCGGATGGAAAAACTGGGGAACAAGAGCAATACGAAAAAGCTGGGTGTCTCGACAGGATAAAATAGACAAATGAGCTCCTGAACCGAATCGGGGCCCATTTTACGCTGAGTATGACGCACATCAAATCTTCTTTGGCGGTTTTAATCCATCTTAGGACCCTATATACAGATTTTGAGAAGTTTATCGGATTTAGATTGTCTCTTGGTAAGTCGCTTCGTTACGAATATTAAGAAATCAATCCTTATTATAGCTGGATATCGAGTATGGCGTAAAAGCTCCGCATAATATAGCTTGAGAACAAAACATTTGATGTAACGTCTGAAATATACATTATCAAAAAATCATTGATGTGTTGTAATCTCGTTTCGAGTTTTATATGAAAAACTTTAAAAAGATAACAGTAGCACTAAAGAAAATAGAACGTGATATCAATGTTTTATAAATTATTGACTCATGTTGCTCCTTTGAAATTACATTGATATTGCAGATTTCCATAAAAACATGAATGCAACAGAAAACTACGGAACTGGACTGTATTTCTTGAAATATTCAATACGTCCGTTGTATTATTATCGAGAAAACGGTTTATTAATGCTGAAGACTTTGTTTTTCAAAAACAGAGTTTGTTCACTCGTTTCTTTATAACCTACAATCACTTACGGTACACATTTGCTAGATATAAATCATCTCGTTTTGATTTCACCTGAAAACATTTTTTCCGCTATCAGGCCCGACAGAATGTAGGCGAAACCGTCATAAAAAAGAAAAGTAAAATTTTCTAAAAATGAAGCTTATTACAGAACAATTACTACTCATCAGCTCTATTCGGAATTTGTTTTTTATTCATCGGGAAGTCCCCCAAAAGCATAGCATAGTGTATTTTTATTTCTAGAAGAGTCATTCACAAGATTAGCATGATTTGAATCTACACGCCTACTAGAATTTGTACTTTCTGTTTATACGGATTTTCAGTATTGCAGCAGAGAACCTGAATGATGTGGACAACTCCAAAGCACGTGAATCGTTCAGTTTGAATTATCGTCGATCTTATTTTTTCTGAAAAAAACGCATAGAACTGAGGAAGTTCAAGAGAAAGTTGAGATGTATTCTATTGGAAAATTCTTTGCTTTCTCCTTCTTTTCTTTTTTAGGTTTTCCACCGTTTTCAGTAGGTTTTTTCGATTTGAAATTTAATAAGGTGCTTAGATTTTGCTAGAAACGGGCGGATCCAATATTCCAGATTCTTCGTTATTATTTGTGTACTTATTCCAAGTAACTCACTCGCGCCAATGCAAAAAAAACGTTTATTAAAAAAAAGAAACTTCTGTCTGAACTTATGGAAAAAACAATTATGTGACTTCTGCGTGACAGCTGAAGTAGAGAAAACTCCAGTAATTATAATTGAACTATGCTTTTTTGCTCACACAACGAAATGGATGAAAAACTTGGATGATTATTATAAACTTTGGATGGTTTCATTGAGCTTCACTGAAATAAAAAGTACTTTGTATCATGTTCACTCTCGTAGTTAATGAAGTGGTAGTTTTCTTCAGTCATCAAAACCCGGTTTAGCAGTTTTTTTGAAAGATGATAATGTATAAGTTTGTACCGCGGATCAATTTTTCTTTTACTCCCTGAGCTTCTTTTTTAATGTACTTTAATTTTACTGAGATTTTTATCTATTTCAGAATTTATCTGCAGTGACGTAGGAAAAACATGCATAATGTTTACCTGTGAACTTTGAACGAGTGGTTGGCAAAAGTTTCAATTTCAAAAACTTTTCGGCATGTGCAAAAATCAGGATACACATGACTTCACACAAAGTTTTACTGATTCCCATACACTCTTCACTTCCCTGTTGGAGGTTTCAAACAAGTTTCGGACGGCTGAGTTTCTAAGTTTCCCGGGCAACCGTTTATGGATGAGAAGATGCATTCTTACGTATTAGTAATTATTATCATTGACGACATTACCGTCTGATTAGAAAAATTGTAAAGTCAGCATTTTGTATGAAAAAACGTTGCGAAAAATCTAAAAATGCAATAAAATATGGCAACATTCGAGAGTTCCACCAGCTGCACTCGAGTTTTTTGTCTGGCAAATGAAGCTATCCCTTTTGAATTTTGTCTATTCATCCATTATTCTCATAATAATAGTTGTCTAGTCGGAATGACAGACTGGTTGACCTTTCAGTCCGATTTTATCCCACGTTTTCCAAACCCCACTCATTTTACTTGACGATTTTGAAATTGCTTTGGATCCGTTGTGTGAAAGCAAAATTTTGCTGTTAATTTTCAAAGTATTCATAACTTCATACACGATTAAGGTTTGATCTTTGCGTGTTCACTTAATGAAAGTCGTTCGTTTAGTCGTTTGTCGGATTGAAGCAGAGGAACATGTTGAAAATAAATATCCAATTGCTCATCTTAGGTGTCTCTCATTGAGCATCTCTTGAAAACTTGGATTTTTGTGTACACACCAAATTTTACTAGTATCCGATATTCATTCCTCACTGTTGAATGCCGCTTCATTTCCTTCGACTGGTGTCTGTTTACGCCAAAATGAGTGGTCTCGCTCTTGTAATCGGTAATGACTTGTCCACCCGCAATTCCTTGATTTCTTATGACTTGTAGACCGATCTTCATGGGTCCGGACACAGACAATGAGTTGTGATATTTGAATGGTCTGTCTGTGAAAACGGAAAACGTAATTTGGCTGTTATTTTTGATACATGTGGTATAAATAACCTCTATTTATTGTCTATATATCGGTAAGCATACATTACATATAACTATTTTTGTGCTCATTTTGTTTCTGTTTCAGCGCCCTGGTTTTTACATTATTTTTATTGTGAAACCAGTTGTACTACTCTCCTGCTATCCAGACATAATTATGTAGTTGATCAGAAGCATGAACTCAAAAATCGTATAACTCTTTCGCCGTTTTTCCATTTACTAAATTCTTGTTTTCCCCCTTCAGAACTAATGTGACCGCCTTGCCACAAATACAAGATTTATAGCTTAAAAATGCAAACGAGATAACTACATTTTTGAATTCCCATCAGGAATTTCAAAGTTCAACTGAATAATTCAAAAATAGTGGTATCATTGACCGATCAGAGCGTGAGATTTGTGGTCTGACGTAGTTGTGGGTTGCTGCTGCAAAAACTTGTGCTTAGATTAGAAAAGAAGAACAAGAGAGCTAAAAATAAATACGCATTATCTAACCCGACGTGAGGATTAGAATGCACGTATTATATCATGGCGGGAACAACATTCATTTTAAGATTAGTTTGTGACTGTTTAACTATTTTATCAGGAAGGTATGATATGTCACTAGAAATATTGAAAATCTGTTTATACAAGTTTCTTTTGAACAGATATATGTTTTGATATGACAGTTTACTTTGAACTGTTGTTGTCATAGATTCTCAAAGTCAGCCCCTTTTCCATCATGTTACTTTTTTTTGTGAAAATAAGGAAGGTTTTTTTGTTTGAAAAAAAACTAGTACAAATTGTTGAAGCAATAACATCCCCTGCAACTGATATAACGACCGTTTCCCCAAAAATAATTCGATATTCTCGACATTTATCTGCATCATTCATTCCCAAAAAAATCCGTGTAATTAGTAACCCACGCATCATTTCCCCATCCTCGCATTGTCCTGATCTCATTTATTCTAAGCAAGAATTAAGAAGAATGCAAAAAATCCATTGAACGAATGACCACTGAGAATTGACATTCCACCCACCCAAGAAGCCATTATTTTGGGCGCAATGCTCTCTATGAACTACCCACTATATTTTCTATTTTCGAAATTTTCCTGTCTCTATCCGTCGGTTTTGTACCCAGTCATAACCAAATAGACATTTTTTATTTCCACCATCCATGAACAACTTCGAAGTAAACTGTGGAAGTATATGTTTGGTCATACGGGCTCAAAATTTTAATATATATATTTTCGTAAACTTTTTCTTCCATTTTTTGTTTCCTTCCTCCTACGATTCATAATTAATCCAACCAGACCAATATGCCAACGATAAAACTTGTTTGTTGAAAATGAAAACGCGGGTCTACTACCCCGGATATATTTTCTGACTAACTTTTTCCGTTTCTCTCTCACATCAGAAAAACTTCCTGGAACAGAAGAAAAGTGCATTCGGTGCTAGTTGCACTGGCTATATCTATCCGGTTAACTCAAGTGTAATTTTGCTGTTAACGAGATTTATGTCTAATTCAAAAATTTTACTTTTATAGGATTTCTCTCAAGTTCAAAGAAATCCTAGTTGAAGAATGATATTTTTGGAATGTAGATATAGCTCGTCGTACGTATTACACCGAGAGGCACAGATTGGCACGGGCTTGATAAGACCATAGTTTGAAAAAGAGAGATTAGAGCCTGCGCCTATAATCTACTTTCTTCGAATTCGCCATTGTTTCCTTTTCATTCTCACTAACATCACTTTCCGGAAATGCACGTAATGATGTATTTTTTCTCCAAAAACTTTCTCACCCCATCCATTCTCAAAAGGCCGTGCAATGCACTTCTAGACGTATGTATAAATAACTTGAGTCGGTTATAAATTGACAACAGTTTGGACATGTTTATTTCTCATTTTCGTGACTCAATGAAGGTTTTTCCGAGAACCGATCGGATAATACAGAGATTTGCTACTGAGTGGGAGAGAATTTACCAGGAAAACGTCTCAAATTCATCATTGCGTTAACGCTGTTTTGGACTCCGATCTGAAAAATTTTAAGTCTCAACAAAGTCTTTAGCAACTCAACGTTCGATTTTTTAGTTGATTCAAAACATTATGAGTGAGTTGTTAAGATCAATTCATCTTGACGGTTACGGTAGCTCATTGGCATTCATTATTATAAATAAATCTTACAATCGGTATGCCAACAGAGGAAAAATAGTTCTAAAGTACTTCCGTCCACATTTTTGACTCATATATCATTTAGAATTCAGAATCGTCTGAAACAAACTTGATGAAAACATATTCCTCCCCTCTCGTGTTTTTTGGGGTGCAAAACACGCGGAAAAGTTGTCGTCCTCACACGTTTTTTTTACTTTTAATTTTTTATCTTCTTTTCGGTTTCAGCTGAGGCCACTTTCCTCTGAATTTTAAATTTCTTCGAATGACATTTTCAGAACATTTCAATTCTTTTCTTTGAATTTTAATATACTCATATCTTCCTCAATTAGCAATTTGAAATTCAAGTGTTCCTTATAAGGTTTTTTGAACAAAAATTTTTGAAGTGTACTCCTTCCAATTTTTGACTATAACATTGTAAAACTTTTGCCACAATCTCCTGAAAAATGTTTTAAGCTTCACATCTTAAAACTTTCTCTGGGATTCTACTTTCTCAATCAGTGATTCCCAGGAAACCGTTCGTTTGTACTTTTCCGAGAATTGTAAAATTTTATAAGCTTTTGAAGCACATGGACTAAAATTTGAAATGTTAACATGACAATCCCGATTACTGTAGCAGTCAAAGCAATCGAAATAGATTGCCGTCTTAGCTCGATGAGTTCATTGTAAATGCGCAGTTTGACTCATGCGTCTTCCCTCTAGACATTGTGAGTAATTATCGTGAAATAGTAGTAGAAAAGAAGATTTAATGATTCTTTCAGTTTTTCCCGAATGTAAGAGGAGACTCAAATCCGTTGACATTTTTTCTTCTTTAATATTCCAGGAGCTAAAAAGTCAAGCAGGGGTTTTACCCAAAATTTAATTAAAAATGCTATGGGTAAATAAAACGAAAAAGTCATCACTTGTGGTTTTTGAATTTTTCTTCTTGCAAAGACCTTCCTCCCGTGTCCTTGGACTTTTGGTTTTAGTTTTTGTACCAAACCTGAATCAAACAGATTACGACATCAAAACAATCTAGTTTTGTACTCTTCATGAGTTCATACAAGGAAGAAGTCAGAAAAATGAGTGAATCTGAATTGTATTTCAAAATTTCATGCGTGACATCGACAAAAATGAGATAATTGACTTGATTTGGATACGTTTTCATGCAAGATACGATTCATCTTTCGAGTCTTTTTTCTTCGCGAGGTTTTTCTTTTCTAGACTATACTCCTTTTTTTTAGAAAAACTTATATGACCAACTTAGCTTTCTTGTGCAAAAAACGCGTGGGAGGTGGATAAAAAACAGTGCAACTTGACACTAGATGGATTCAGAATATGAGTCTTTCTATAGTTACATCTATTACTCATTTGTGCAGTTTGTGGATCAGTTTTCGTTTATCGTCAGAGAAAAGGAGAAGTTAGAAAGGATATCCGAGTCTAATAAGACACATTAGCGTAGGATGTGACCGAAATGGTTTACTTCGTTTTCCAAGGATGCTTCTAGGTCCATGTTTGTTTTCCTTGTCACCGTCATGGAACTTCCCGTTTGATTTAGTTCACTTTCGCCTTTCGTTCAGCTTTTATCCTTGAAGTTTTGATGAGAATATTTTCCTATTGTTTGATCACATGACATAGGTGTTCCGAAAACAGGAGACGTCAACAGAAGTAACTTTCACCTGTGTTCTAAGTGTTCAATATTGAGTTTTGTCTGGAAAAGAGTGATTTTTCAGAACTATCAACGCTCATGATCTTTTTATCTGAATAGCAATTTATTTCATTTCACATTAACCTCATTGACCGCGTGATCCAGAGCTGAGCACACTAGAATTGTTTTCATGGTTCTCCCATTGTTCCATTTTCAATTAAAAAGTTTCGAAACAAAGCTCATCATTTTCACGTCCGCTCAGAGAACGTACTTTGGCTGCATCTTCTATTCAAGCATTGGACGATAAAATCTGGTGAGTTACAATTCCCATCACCTGGATGGTATATTGTCTGAAAATCTGGAAAATATTTCCGAAGACATGGCTAGTTTTAGCGGGCTTAGACTGGTTTTATTAGAAGACGGATGTTAAACTATAACGGGTCCACAAATTCAGTTCAAAAATCGACTTTTCCTTTCGCACAGTAGTCACGGAGTGGCTTCTATTCAAAAATGTGTTTGTCAATGATATCACTTCGATTCGGTATCCCGAACGATGTTCCAAATTTTTGTTTTCTTTACGGAAGTCTTCTCCGTCGCACTCATTTCTTATCACTAGACAGAAAAAGAGAAGCCACCCACGGAGGTGAAATATTATTTACACTGAACTAAATTTTTTTTCAATTCTCTGTGTGTCTTGTTATCCCCGGAACACTAAATTTTAAATTGTACTTGCAGAAGGCGTCTGCATGAATCCTCTCAATTTTTTGTTCCTCTATTCTGGTAATCTCACTAGCATATCAATCATTAATTCCGTTATCTTGTTTTCTTGCTAGTAGTTCCTCCTAACCATCAAAGATGAAGGTAACAAAAGGGAAAAGAACAAAGATTCATGAAAGTACTGTTGCTTTCACCTGAACGGAAAACGGTTTTTGTTGCATTTACTACCTTTATCACGCATCTGGTTGATCCAAATGTCGAATGACAGGCAGTAGAAGACCAAGACGACCAAAGGGGCAACCTCGTGAGAGGAAACTGATTGCAATGAGGAAGATACCGTACCCACGCACTATAAATGATCTGATAGTGAACAGGTCAACTCCATTCTTTTCGCTGAAGTGTATCAACTAATTGGTGTGAGTGAAAGTTGATCAAGCTTCTTTTAAAAAAGTTTCCGAAGTAGAGATCACTTTTCCTACGTTATCAGATCCTACAAAATTGCACAAGCCAATGTCAAGTCTTAAAAAACTATATGTGTTAAACTTTCACTATTTTCGTTGAACTTAACATGTTACATATTAATTGCGCTTAATCTCTTCAAAGTAATCCATTTTGTAGTATTGATGATAGAGATCTTATAACTTTTCGTTCGATCAGAGTTATATCTGGAAGATGACCAACTTAACAAAAACGTTTGATCTGCCTTCGATTCTTGAGTTTGCAACTTGCTGAATCAGATTAGCTGTTTCCTAGTAAGTATTGTTGTAACAGGATTCCCTGAAGTTAAAACGACTTCTCAATTTTCCTAAAGAGACTTGGAAACCTTCCAATTCTTCAAGTACTTTACTTGAACCAAGATTCCACTCTCATTTTTCTATTCTTATTCTGATGATGTTATCCTGCACCCTCTCCTCCTCTGCTTCCCATCCCTCTCTAAATCCCTCACATCTTCCATAGTTCAATCCTTGTTGTGGAAATCAAGCTCCGCCCAACTTTTGCTCTCGTGCTAATCCAAGTTGCTCCTCCCCAATTAATGGTGCGTCCCTCCGTCCCTCCGCCCATTTAGCACTTTTAGCCTCATTTCCTTTTTCTGTCTCTTGTTTTTAAACTGAGTCATCACTTTTTTCTGTTTCAAAAAGTTCATTTCTACTTTCTACTGTTCCAGCATCATGGAAGAAAATAACTCAACTTCTATCACTTGGCCTCTAATTGACTGGTGTTTTAATATGGAGATGTGGTTACATACAATGGCCACGCAAAATATCTCAACGCAAATGCGTACCAAATATGCACATTACAAAGCGTTCAGGTACGTAATCGTAAGCCACATTGTCTACTTCCATGATTTCGAGACAAAAAGTTGAAAAAGAAAAATCATATCCGGATTAAAACTCGGAAGTTAAAAAGAAGATATGAATCACTTGCGCTTCCTCCGAAAAGTCAGACTTGACAAGATGCAAATTTAAATCCGGATAGGAAATGACCTGTTTGGAACAAAATGGTGTTTCCGGAATTATGACTTTTTCTTATGTCAATAGGAAATAAGTAATGTTTTCAGCTATCGTTATAACGGATTGCTCACATTGATGTTGACACTTCTCGGATTGACTGGGAGCTCACTTCTGTTGAAACAAGTAAGGAGTTAAATGAATTCAGAGTGACTCATTCACGTGTTTATCTATTTAGATCTACGGATCACGAGTATTTTCAAAACGACTGGCAGTGCACCTAGGGATGATTTGTTTCTGGGATATGTTATATTTACTCTGCTGCCTCTGTAAGTTAAATCAAACAAAACATAAACGTTGATAATCTATTTTCAGCAACATATTGTATTCCCTCTTTAATCTACAGTGTTACTCCAATTTATGGACCATTCTCCTACATTCTATTCTTTTTACAACCATTCGCGTCATTCTGTGTTTCTTGTACTATCTGGCAAGTATTCGCTATTACATTGGAACGATATCTGGCTGTGTCTTCTCCTCTCGAACAACGTACTCGTAAAGCAAAGTTTGGAGTCGGTTGGATTTGTGTGGGAATTACCATTTGTGCATTCATCCTCAATCTTTTGCCGGTTCCTTTTGAAAACGAGCTTGTAAGTGTTTTACTAATCTTTTTATGAGACAAGATTAATCATTTCTTAGAATTTGAGTTCTAGTTTCATTGTTCCAGGTCGAATGTTTCGAAATCATTTTTGATAGTAATGGAGCACCAATGTTCAGGAATCATACCATGATGAAACCATATTTTGATGATAAGATTCGTATTTACAGATTTTGTGAGTTGAACTGTGAGTGTACTGTAACATTACTTACTTTCTGTTTTAGTGGTTCATTTTTTCCCCGATCTACTGTTCCGTGCACCAACACCTATCATTGTCATTGGAACCATGACTGTTCGTACAATCCAGGCTTGCAGTCAGAGAAGTGTTGGAAACTTCCAAATTGGAATGAGGTTCAACAGAAATATGCCACTGCGGTTATCAGTAAGTTCCCTGTCTAGTGGCATTGTGATTTGTATCATTATGTTTCAGCTGCTCAATTTCAAATTCATTCTATGCAACACTCTTTATATGTTCAACACTATTTTACTTGAACTTCTGGAGTATGGAAATATGGAGTGAGTTCACCAACACGTTGGCTTTAATTCAACTTTGTTATTTATCAGAAACGGAGACTATGACGGTTATATTAACTCGTTCTACTTGACCGATGCGTCCAATATGCTTCTTGTTGTGCATAGTGCCACCAACTGGCTCCTGTTCTACAAGTTCCCCAGTTGCAGGGTAAGTTCAAGACTCAAGTTCTGGATTAGAACTTGATGAGTGTTTTTTGCTCTGATTTCTATAATGAGACATGAAAAATGATCTGTCAGCGCGATAATTAGTAGTCTGTGAGGCTTCATTTTATGGATGACGAGAAAATCTCTCTGCCTCTCTTTTTTTCTATATTCTTTTTGGATTGTAACATGTCTGGAGTATACGAATGTAGTATCGCGGACAATTATTTTTCCGGAACTTTGGTGATTCATGACGTCGGCAAAGACAAAAATAGTAGTATGGTTATAACAACAGATAAAATAGCAGTTTTTTATATCTGAACGTTTGGTAAAAACTGGAATGACTTGTTACAGAAGAAGGACTCTATCAGCATGACATTGTCAACTTCAATCAAATATAGTTCCATTAAACATCGGGTTGCGGAGCATATCAGCAAGCAAGTCAGTCCATTGGCATCAGCACTTGGTGTAGATATTATTCATAAAGTGAGTTGAAAGAAAGTATATTGGAGCTTGTGTAGCATTTTTGTTATTCAATCTCCATTCGTTATTTTTGCGTTGCTATTTTCTATTGAATGACGTTTTTACAGCTTTGCGAAGACATCCCGGAGGTCAAAAGCATTATTCATGGGAAATTGGAAAAAGAGAGCGAACAGAATGAACGAGAAACACTTGTTGGACTTGAATTCGGTCATTTCATTAGAGATGTCTTCAGATGGTTTGGAGACCGTAATCGTCGGGTTTCTAAAAAGATTATATACAAACAGTACACTGATGCAGCAATTAGAGGCAAAATCAATTTCAAAGCTCCAGAATGGAAAATAATCAGAACTACAGTAGTGGAGATGATTGTAACTCATTTGGCGGCACATGCTAAAGAGACTAACTCCAAAGGAGTCATCTACTCAAAAGCTGATATTGAAGAATGTGCAACACGAGTATTCAATCAAGTTCTTAGCGAAATGAAGAATGTGGCTTTATGTGCAAATGTAGAAGAAAAACAAAAAGTAAGAAGAAAAACTACTTCCGTGTAAAGAATAAATCCAACATTTACTTTTTCAGGCAAGAGCTGAACGCTTTGTCAGATCCAACTCCACCACAACTGTTATGCCAATCTACAGAGAGCCTCCGAGAAAGTCCCACTCAGTCTCCATGAGATTCCAATACTCAACATCCGTAGACAGTGCACAAATGTCGGAACAGCAAACACTCATCCATAAAGTCTAATCTTTTCTTTGTATAACTTCGTTCCTGAACCCAGTTGCTTTAACGGTGTCTCTGACCCAGTCTTACTGAGAAAACCATACAAACGTCATATTTCATGGGTACTTCTAATTGTTTCTCCTTCAATTACTAGAGCCTTCTCTTGTCACTCACTGTCCCTTTCAATCTTCTGCCAAAAAACTAATTGTTTTTTGAATTTGGATTCATTTATTTGTAAAATAAACACTGAAAATACAAAAAAAAAATTTCACCGACAAATTGAAACACAAAATACATAGTTTATCAAATAAAAAGAGATCACAAATTTCTGATTTGGAAAGAAAAGGAAAACTGGAAAAACTTGGACATTTGATCTTATTTTGTTTTATCAACAGGTGTTTTGGTGTACACCAAATAGTACCACCAGTAGAAGACGTTCCATACAAAGAATGCAAACGGGAATAGGTATCGACATGATTTATCAATTTTTAGCGCGTGTCGGGAATGGTTCGCTGAGATCTGCAACAAATATTTTTACGTTGATATGATATGACATATGTTGCTTGCCAATCAAGAAACCTTGGCTACAAAGTGTTTGTACTTTTATACAGTTTTTATGGTTTAGTGAATAGATTCATGAGGAAGTCAATTACATCTTGATTTTTAATCTAAACCTTTGACTTGTTTCGATTACAATCATTAGCAAGGGGTGAACAAATTGTGTTCTTGATTAATTCATCACTTATAAAAGGTAATAGTAACTTCGTAAAAAACTTTGAAGCTAGTTTCCTGGATTTCTGACTGAACATGCTTAAATACCTTTCAAGATCATGAATCAAGAGCACTACTCATGAAAACAACTTTTTCAGAGGAGTAGGACACAAACCAGAAACGATTTGTATTAACATGATTATATTGTTGTTTTCCTGTGTGTTACACGATTTAAATTTCAATCTTGTCAGGATTTGCTTACAAGTTATTTTTCAAAGTGACTAACAAACATGGCGGAGAGCGTTTCATAGTTCAATGACAAGCGAAGGGATAGTTTGAGTTTTTATACAGAGGGTGTTTGACTCAAGGTATATCATGGTTCACATGGTTCACAGGTGCACATGTTCCCATTATTCACTGAGGTCAATGGTCATTTCGCGATGTGTCATTGAGAATCCTAACACAGAAAATTTCGAAATTATTTCTTAATCTGCCGCATTTGATTTTCGATACATCTGTCAGGTTACATCCGACAAATGTCGCAAGATCATAAAACCCTAGAAACCACTTCTTCGCATCATCATTGTTTATCTCAATTCGAGGAATTTCGTTCCTTGAAGGATTTGATAGGATTTGTCAAAAATTGTCATTGTTGAAGTATACAAATACTAATACTTGTTACGCAATTGAAGATTCTTTGACATTTTACCAGAAACATAACAGACAGATAAACAACTCAAGATTTGTTTGCGCGTTCAGCAATTCTTTGATAAAGATGAATGTCAATGGATTAGGAATGAAGTTGTTATTTTGAGAATCGTTCGGAATTTGTTGACTTTGAGACGATATGATAAGGGATGTGAAAGCTTTACACTGAGAATGTAGGGGTCTAAACGTTTAGATAAGATCCATGTTAAAATTTTACATAACCACAGGAAGTGGTTAATTTTAACACATCAAGCTAGATGTTACTTCCCGTACACCGTGATAATAGGCTCTCATTGTTACAATTAGATTACCTGGAAATACGTGGCTGCCATCAAACTCTCATTTTGATTTGACTGATTTAGACTCTTATCGATGTACTTCCTTGTTCCATTTGTTCCGTTTCTTTTTGGTTTTGTACTGAACTTTGTTTCCTCTGTAAGTATACTTCTTGTACTAATCAGAAGCAGTTCTGTTAGACTACCTGAACTCGAATCTGCGTCATCTTTCCTACAGGATACATTATCATAGATCGACATTGCCATTCCTAGAATTTCTGTCTGGTTGGAATTGAAATTTTAATCCTCTATTATCTACCGTCATCCTCTTTTGCATCAAAGTCGAACTCATTATCAATGAATTTTATTCTCTCGCTCAAAATATCCTGGACAGTGTCTGGCTTCCCAAAGCTTCTTGGGCTCTTTTCTGTCTTCAATCCTGAAATTTGAAATTTGAAACTATTGTCTCCTCCTCCGTTATATGTGTTATCTCTCACGGATATTAGTGAAAATATCTCTCAATTAGTAAAATTTGTCTAGTTATGATATTAGTGAACAGATTATAGATCTGTTTTGTGAAAAGATATTCCGGTGTAATGGCGGGGTGAAAATAAGGGATTATAGAACTAAAGAGCGATTGGCTCGGAGACCAGAGTGGGTGGTTTGGGGAGATAAACCAAGGTAAGAAAATCAAAAGTATAAACGATTAATAGGAGTCAGTAGGGGAGGATTGTTGGGTTAACACAATGTTAGTATTACGACACAGTTACATATGGTTAAACAACAGGTTGACCAGGTTAGTGACATTGAACTTAAACGGAATTGTGATGGGGGAAATGGTAAAATTATTTCGTTTAGTTAATTTTCGTTTCTGAAAAATTCAAACCAAAATATTCAGTTAGCGAAATTCCATAAAATCCATCACTCATCACCGAAATCTAAAGATCTACACCTCTGTATCTGTTTCTACGGGGAGAAATCGCATTGCCGGCCCCTTCAAAAATGTCTCCGAACATTGCGGAGAAGCTCTTACGTCCGTTCTCGGTTGAATAGGTACACCAGTCGTCATTGAGTGCGTCCACAACGTTTCCGGCGGCACCTCCTGCAATCCGCATGCTCTCTTTGATGCCTCGAACCAAATAGTCCCTTGCTGGAATTTTAGATTTGACCAAACTAAATATATTTAAACGTTCTGAAAACTTGTTCGTGTGTATTGGTGCACACTTCAAAGTGATAGAAAAAGAAGTGGAACTGGAAATAAGAAGATATGGGTGCAAGAAACTATTTGGTTCGTGCGTGCAAAATCTGGAAGAAAATAGGATTGAACAGAGCTGAAAACATATAACCAATTAACAGTATAGAAGTACTACACAACGTGCAATCTGAAAATTGCATTCAAAATCCAGTGTCTTCGAACTCTTACTTCTTCCCGTCAAAACGACACTTTGCATTTTCTTCGCCATACTATCAAATTTCTCTGACTTTCGCATGTAGCTATTTATAGTTGCAAATTCCAAAAGTGCACAAAAGACGAAGAACATACACGCTGAAAGAAGTTGAAAAATGTGTATTCCCAAGTGGGCGAAAAATGTTCTTTGATACCTCCGTACCACAAGTCGATAGCTTTTGCATAGCTCACTTGGGGAAGTCCAAATCTGAGTCCGTTTCCCTAAAAAGATTTATTATTTTTTGCAAAAGCTGGAATGAACTTGAGTTCTTCTAACTTACAAGCGTTGTAAGTGAAACTAAAGTTGTGAAACTGAGAGTAACACGAGCCGGGACAGCTGGAAACGTTGGATATACCACAAAAGTGAGGTGACATTTGACCTACCTCGTCTGTCAATCCAGAATGATACCCAGGAAATCATAACAATTAATCCAGTTGGAATATATGATTGAACAAGGTTATATCCGATTGACCGGGAGAGATAGAGATTACCAGTTAAGCAACTGAAGTCGTCTGAAATTTAGATTTGCGTTATTATAAACATACAAAAAGTTATTTTCTTACCTGATTTGAATGAGTCAGCTGTCAGAGCATATTGATAAGATCCATTGCAGTAAGCATTTGATACATGTTCAATTTGAAATTCAGGCAACCCAATTTCTTCATTGAATCTTACTGGATTCTTGTCAAACCAGGTCACATTCACTTGTTTTGCTATGTAGGCATAACTCAAAACTCGAATTGAACATAATTGTTGGTCCATTGGGTAATATCTCAGATTCAAACTGCAAGCCACTGTCAATGTGCATCTACACGAATATGCAACTGTCCCGTCCGGAGCCACAAAAAGGTTGAAATTGGGTACTGTAACCTCTTGGAAGCTAGCCTGTCTTGCATTAGCGAAGTACAAATCGGGAAGCCTCAAGATTTCAATCTTCGATCTTTCATATTACGAATCGCCACTCACCAAATTTGTTTTCGAATTTCATCATTGTTGATGAGCACATAGTCAGAAAAATTATGCGCCAGACGAGTGTCCTGCCAAGACATGTAAACATATAAATCAACGTCAAACGACTGAAACATGATGACATAAGAGCTGGAAAAATGTTGATGAATTACCATTTCTGACGATCGGAAGTTTCCTAAACTCTCCAAGTACATGCCAAGTTTAACACCAAGTGGAATTGAAGCATTTGCAGTTGGAGGCCGTGTATTCGATTGTTGAAGTAAGTTATAGATATTCGGTTGGGTTAGAGGGAATGAAGTTTGCACCAGACAACTAAAATAAATGAATGAAAATGATACATGATAACTCAACTCACGTAATTACCGCTATTCGAAACAAATGGAAACTCGATGGACGTTTTCTCATTGTCAATGGTTTTTATAAATTTCAGTTCAGTACCTGTGAAGAAAATATTATGCAAATGAAAGTATGCAATCAGTATATAAACGTCAATAAACTACAAAAAAGAAAAGCACAAAGGTTATGATCACGTAAAAAACAATGGGTTGTTCTGAATTCGGTGTAGTGGAATGGAAGTAAATACCATCAATTATTCGTGAAAACCACACAATTTCATTAGGGGTTCTTTCTCTATCCGTTATTTTTTAAAGCTAAATGTGCATAGACACTTTTTTTCAGTTGGAGGTCGCTTCAAGTTTTTTTATTGCAATTGGAACCAAGTATTCTGTTTTTTAGAGAGAAGTGGAACAACAAGATATTCTGTGGGGCGAATTTTGATATATTTCTTAATGTCGGAGTAAAGAAAAGGAAAAGTGCAAACTCAAAGAACGTCTTTGAAACGTTTTCCCCTACTTTTAAAGATAAAGATAGACTAGATGCTCTTCAATTCCCTGAAGATAGTGGCATCTTTAAGTTCATAAAACATGTAGATCTCTTTGTTCTTCAGAAAAATGTCTCTGCAGGGAAAAAAGCAAGAATGCGAGCAAAAAACAAGAGTAAAAAGAATTATTATTACTCCATGAGTCGGAAGGTGAACGCAGGTGGGTTATTCTTTGTTTGTATAGATTTGGGTTGAGTCATTCGCTAAAATGACAATGTCACCATAAGAAACTAGAAGTAGAATAAAAAGATAACTCGAACGGAAATCGTAAAACTTTTTGAAGATGTTAGCTATAATGAAATCAAAAGTAAACGGACGCAAAAAATAACTTATGCTGTGCTCGAAATTTGATTTTCTCATGGAGGTTCTCTTGACCGATTCCCTCTAGAAAGCTTGTTACAAAATGGACATAGTAGTAGCCATCAAATGTTTATGTTGTATGGGAGTTGGAAAAAAATGTTGAATCTTTTTTCCCAAAAAGAACAACAATTTTTCTAATTACAGGAAAACTACCAGGAGTCGAAACAAATATATTTTTGGGCGTTCAGATCACAATGCTTCTGAATGAGAGAAACGAGATGGCAGAATTTCAGCCGAGTCCGCTGTCATCTGTTAAAGACACTCGAAGCTCCTAATTATGTACATTTAGAATTTTCCCGAAACTTGAAAACATCATAACATCAATCTTCTGTTGGTCAGCATTCGTGAAAGGACAGTGTTGATATTATTCAAAATAAATTATTTATTTCCGAATTTTTTGGTATCTAACTGGTTTGAAATATTATGATGTGTATTATATTCAATAGCAAAATACATACTTTCGAACTATGAAAACAAACTAGCCACTTTTCACAAATCCCTAATGTTAGTACATATATTTTTTCTTCGATAAGAAATGAAACAAAGATACAATGAGAGCTTAGAAATGAAATGAGACAAAAAATGGAAAGCGATGCATCGGAAATGTGGTCCGTCCCGGACGGAGATGAAGAATTATAAGTCAAGAGCGCAAAAGCCGAAAAGGTTCTTTTCTGACAGAAAGAACTGCATTTATATACAATCTCAAAAGACAGAAAAACTTATGTGGTATGGGTTGAAGTGATTTCTGAGAAATTGAAGTTTGGATGGTGAGAATAACAGAATAAGAGAAGAATAGAAATCTTAAAAACATAGAATTTACTTCACAAGACTGACAGATTTGAGAAATATCGGTTTTCGAAATATCGGTAAATAAAAATTTCTTGGGAAGCGAGTACACAAGTAATTTTGATGTTGAACGGGAATAGGAGAAACATAAAATGTCACGATGGATAACGTGTCGCATCTTGAATGACGGAAGGAAATGGACAGGAAAAGTAGGAAACATTTTCTTCTACTTTTTTACGCTCATCGGACCATTTTGTGAGTTGTTTACTCTTATTCCTAACTCTTTCTTCTTAAATGTACTCAATTCTTCCTTTTTGCAGGAAAGGCGTAAACAGCGGGAGGTCGTTTTTTGTGATGATTTAATCGCATGGAAACTAACTGAGTTTGAGACCGAAAATTGGATAACTTATTGAGCAGAACATTTTCCTTTAACGCTGTGTGAGGACTAATGGTTCCAGAAAGTGGGGAACTCACTGAGCAATTCAATAAGTGAAGGCAACATAATTCTTTTTCTGAAGGTAAAGTAAGATTCAGCGAACATATTACTAGTTACTTTCTAAGTTCAGTTAGAAATTTTTATTGGTGTGCAATACACTGAAGTTTGGAAGATAGCTCCAGGCAGATATGCTCATCTTTCTAAAAATATCTGCGTAAAGGTTTCATATGCAAATCCACGTTTTTATTAGTTTCAATTTTTACTGAGAAGATTTGAAACTAGAGTCTAGGAGTTCATCAGACGTATACATCGTTTTTAAACGTTTTTTAAAGGCTTTCTAGAATGTCAGATATACTTAAACTTGAAACATCTCGAGTTGTTTCCATAGTGCTAACATGTTGAAATACGCATCCTCCTCATATTTTTCACTCCCAAGAATCTCTATTTGTCACAATACTTCTACGAGATGGGACGGAAACTAACAATTTGTTATTTGAGCTTCAGCCAAATTCTTAGGTGTGGAGAAAAGGATAAAGATGAAGAAAAAAAAGCAGAAACCGAAACTGAGGAAAATAAAATGGAAGAAACAGGAGATGGATCATCAAACACGCACTATTGGAGAAGAACAAAGAAGGGTATGAAGTGTGAAGAAAAAGGGCTCGGAGCCGGAAGCTTCTCTTGTTCTTTTATGTCTAAAATTGGACTTTCAATATACAGGATATATAAGAGACAAGATGGAATGTAAAGACTTCCTTTTTCTAGTGAAAATGTCAAACAACCCTACAATTTGAAAGCATTTCTTTGAATTAGATTTGTTCAATAAGAAATTGGCAGATTGAGGAAGAAGATGAAATTTTAGAATCGTGGGGGAAAATTGTTCCTGTCACATGCACACGTAGGAGCCAGAAATGGGAAAAATGTAGTCGTTGAAATCAGTCAAATAAAGATTTTGTGTACCACCATACTGTATCACAAACATTGTGGAACTAAACTATTTTAAATTTCTGTATTGAAGCACGTTCTGAATTCAGTCTTGACATTCACATTTCTTGCCTCTAGTAATTGGATTATGACACAGGAAACATTCGAGAAAAAAAAATCCGCAGACTACATTATATTATCAGATGATCTTCCGATCTCTGCAATACTATTGCAACAATCATTAAGCATTTTTTCTCGGTTTTCCGTCTCCGAACAGCTGGAGTTCAACCTATAATACCTTATTCATGGGATATGGGAAAGGCTTAACACACTCACATACACAAGGCAGAAAAAACAAAAGAAAAATGAGAAGAGTGACACAAAATGTGTGAAATTGCTGTCAAGGAGACTCCGATACTAGGATACATCCCCCGAAATTTCAAATTCTCTTTTTTCCTGCTTCGTTCGTTTGGAACAGCGGATCGGAAAACACACATTTGTTGAATCTGAATTTGGAAATTCAATTTGTGAAGAACTAGGTGGGAAGAGCTTTTTGCAGGAAGAAATTCGAAAAAAAAATCAAAATTAGTGAAACTTGAAACTAGAAGAAAACCTACCCGAAAGAAAATGAAAACAGAACTCGGATGAAAAAAAAGAACAAAGAATATAAAAATAGAAACAAAAACTAGAAAAGGATAATAAGACCTTGACTTTTTTAGAATCACGTTCAAAGATAACAAAAATGGGACGAAGAACTCTATTCCCATGAGTGTTATGAGTGGGAGATAGTGTATATGATTCATGATCTTCACGAAAGATGATGATTGTTCGGTGGCTTTAAACTTTCTTGGATGAAAACATTGATGGGGTGGCAAATGTGTCAGTTTGACGGATATTGACCTGGGAAGATGAATCACAAGAAGATCATGTAGTTATTCTTGACAATTGGTGAAGTGATTGTTCGGTGAAAAACTATTTTACATTAAAGAAAACTAATCGAAATAAACTAGATTTCTATAATTTTGAAGTAGATCTCCGTGATACTGAATGACTGAATGAATGCAGATTTTAAGGAACATTCAAAAAATAATCTGATCGCTACTCCTTGTTCTAATGTTTAAAATATTTACTTATGAAAATCTACCGCAAAACTTAAGAAAACCCCAATAATAATAATTCGTCGATAAAGTTCGGGAACTAAGAAAACACAATCGAATGACTATTGAGTTATTGCATTTGCAGAACAACGGATAGATGTACGTGATTCAATGCTCCCGCATAATTACACATGAATTGAAATGAGTAAACTTCTGCTCTTATAACAATTGTTTTCTGCTCCTTGAAATGAAAGCAGCATCAAAGTTTCTGATCTACTAGCGACAATCAATCACTGACAAATGAACTTTGGGCAAGAGTTTAGTTTTGTGTCTCACTCCACACCTCTCTTCATTTTTTGAAATGATACATGATATCTTTGTTGAAAATCAACGCGTTTTGCAGTTGGCACGTTTAAAAAACAAACAAAAAACGAATGCGTGAACATTGAAAGCAAACTTTATTATTCCATCGAAAATGTTTTTCAAATAAAGTCGATTAATTAAAAATCCGAATTAAAAAAAAAGGTTAGATAAAATGATTCCAAGCAGTTCATTATTAAAACACGTAGCGACATCATGGTCGTGTTTGTATTCCTACCTTTTTTCGATTTTCTTTTTTCCTTGGGTCTGAGTGATTTTCTTACTGGAACTCTTCTCTTCTTTTTCGTTTTTGCTATTTTTTCTTTAGATTTCAACGTCGCGAATTTATTGACTTCTGGAACAAACAATTTTATTTAAACTGTCAGTTCAAGTAAAAATAAACTCACAAGCAAGATAAGTTATTTCCATTCCAAAGGCATCGGTTAGTGTCTCTCGGTGCTCTATCAAAATATTTGGATCTTTCACAACCACTTGCTCAACTGGGTGTTGCTGCAACAGAATGTTCATTTGTAGTTTAGTGATCTGATTGATTTTCGAGTTGAGCGAATTCGTGATCTGAATATCTATGCCATTCTGTGCATCATCCTTATCAATTCGATCCACTAAATGATTCATATCCATATGGTCAACCGAACACCGTCGTCCATTTCTCAAAACTTGCTCGATCAGGTCACTTTTTCTTTGATGCAAATTTCTCGAAAACACTGATAAATTTCTAAAACGTTTTTATTTTGTGGTTTACCGCTTTTGAATCAAAAAAGGTGATTAATTTTTTTGATAAAAATTTTCTTTCATAAGGGATTTTCATAAGGGATTCCTTATGTGATTTTCAAAATAAATGGAAAAATCTCAAAAAGGTTCTCTTGTTTTTTGTATATTTTTATTGAACCATATGTTTAAAATTGCGAGGATTCAGGATATCTTTTGACATTTGAGGACTTCTGTACAAATTATTGACTGTACAAAAAATAATTAAAAAATCGAAATCCGTTCAAACACGTTTCTAAGGTTTTACATTTTGGGAATGGCTTATTTCAAATGTTTTATCAATATTCTGATCACTTTTGAAGCAAATATCACTACCATAGGGGTACATATGCTGTAAAAAGAATTCGGATTGAAAACCCTTTTTGCAACTGTGCCATCGCCCAACACAAACATTCTCGCTCTTACAGATAGTGCACCTTAATTGAATTGTTATAGTCATGACCTGAAAATAGCCGGATGTCAAAAACATTTGGAATTCTTTGCAACGATATTTTTTTCAAAAATACAAAACGACTAGTACTCAAAGGGTGCTACCCAGAACCGCCTGTATTGAAAGTGTTGAATAAGATCACTCGGAAACTAAACGTAATGAAAATTCAAAACACTTTTTTTGAAGTAAAAAATATTTATTTTAAAAGAATCAGGAAGCCATAAATAACCAAAACAGAAATTCACAATTACAGTAAAACTACACGCAGACAAAACTATGTCAATAACGGTTTGAGTCAATTCTAATGACATTTTTCAAAATGAATGGGTTTTATTTTAGTCATGATTTTCTTTCTTTTATTCTCATCAGTTGATAATCAGAAGTATTTAAGAGATCAAACTAGTAATCAACAATAACGGCAGGGAGTAACCGATTAAGTAGGCCGGTAGTGTAGTCCCTCAGTACAGTAGAAACATTGATTAATTCAGAGAAAAACTTTCTGAAATGAAAAGCCGTGGTAATTTATAGTCAGACAAACATCTTACTTATTTATGCCAAGGTAATTTTTCTCCGGTTGGAGGGCCGCCCCAATCGTCCACTGGTTTTTCTTTTGGCGTTTCTTTCTTGCTGGGTTCCTTTTCAACTGCTTCTTTTTTCTCAGATGATGCCACTTCCGACTCCGTTGAAGAATCTTCTCGACGCACTTGAACAGATTTGCGTTCGGATTTTCTAGGTCTGTTGTACGTGTACGTCATATCGCCCGGGTATATTAATTTTGATATTCCTATTGGAGGAGGAGGCTTATAGTTGTATACAAATTTTCCAGTCTTTGGCTGAGTTGCAGGTTTTTCAACGGTAGAACAATCATTTCCATTAGATTTTCTCTCTTCTGGCTTGTTAGACCCTCTTGTAATCTCCTTTTGCTTTATTGAGGAATCTTCCCGACGGCCTGTCAACCATTTTCCAGCACACGGATCATTGTAAGAAGGCTCGGCACAGGAAGAACCTTCTCCATTGGATTGTTTCTTCTCCGGTTTGTTTGAACCAGTTGTCACTTCCTTTTGCACTTTTTGAAAATCTTCCCGACGGTCTGTTAACGGTTTTGCTGCAAATGGATCATGATAAGAAGGTTTTGTATACGATAATCTTTTTTCATAGAATTTCTTTCCTTTCTCTTATTCCAAGCCAGTTGCTGTTTTTCCTGTTTGAGAATCTTTTGCGCGAAACTTTTCTGGGTACTTGGCAACCATATCGTCATAAGGGTATCCGTATAAACATTCTATGAGACTGAGGGCACTGGCTTACTTAAGTCAAAATCACAAAATTTCCGTGCAGGAACGTCGTCCGGGAGATTTCGATACAAAGGCTTTCCAATGAAGGTTTCTGATGTATCTTCTGTATGAAGTCTTCTTTGGTTTGATGGGTGTCCCTCGATTGTCTCTTTTTTGTTTATTGCTCCACCTAATTTTTCATCTTTCTTTGACGCTTCATTAATCTTTTTCTTGATTTTTCTTGGACCAAGAGGATCCCACTCTTCACTCGAATTAACTTCGTCTGATTCTTCTTCATTTTCTGAGATATAAGAGCTCTCATGTGAATCATCATCATCGAGAAAACTATTATAATAAGTCCATACAGGTTGTTTATATTCAGAACTTCTCTCATATTCTTCTTTATCTTGCTCTTCGCTCTCTTGCTTTTGTTCTTCTCGTTTCGGTTCTTTCCAATTGTTCGCAGTCAAATCCTCACCATTAGCTGTAACGAAAAATGAAGTTTCTATTTTGAAGTTCATCAAACAACTCACATTGTTTAATTAAATTTTTTGCGTAGTTCTCAGAACCTTTCATAACGTCCACAACACTTGCCATCGTATTATGAGCTGTTGTCAATTTGCTGACCGTGAGCTTAAGCGCATCAATCTCTTCCGCCTGAAACTCAATCTGTTCCGCTTGACGGTCCATCTTTCTCTGCATTTTTTGGATTGTTCCATTAATTTTGGCAAGACACTCTTTGAGTGCACTGTCGTTCATACTGGCGGTTCCTAAAAGTTTTCTCGTATTCGCCGAACGTTTAGAAATGAAAACTTACTTTTTCATAGAGAATATTTACAGAGCGAGCGGAATGCGTATCGGTTTTTGAAAAATTGTTGTTATAGCGAACAGAGTCTGAAAATTACAAATATTGTTCAACAAATACGTTTTATTGACAAAAAATGATCTGGAATGGAGTCGGTTTCGGTAAAATTCAATCAAAAAATGGGGAAACGTTCCTGTGTTCCAAACGGCTGGGTCTCAAAACGAAAAGGTCACACGAAGCGAGATAGAACGGCAAACGTGAGAAGAGAGAAAGAGAGAAAATTGAGGCAATTGTGACGGGGGGCAGAGCGCACAGGCAGCATCGTTTAGGGCAAAACCGTTACGAATGCAATGCATGCTCGAGACGAGATAGGAATCTAAATTTGGGCTGATTGGAAAGATGATAATAGACTTAATTACACACGGGACGATCAAACAAAAGGTCTAGGGAGTGTTTCAAAAGTTTTTGTTCTGGCTGAGATAATTCTGTTCCCAATTCGAAGTTCTCAACAGAACATGTTGGTTTATAAACATAGGCATTTTAGGATTCAAAAGACTGTTCGGATAGTGCGCGAGTTATTCCGCCCGTTTCATTTGATAAAATGAATTTTTCGAAAATACTGATTCAAATAGGTCCGGGACAAAAAGTGTGCTGAGATTTCTTAAATATAATTTATATTACTTCTGCAAAATACTAATTTTTTTTTCCATTCATTGTTGCCAAAATTATGTTGATTTACGAAATAAATTGTGAATATTCACAGGTTCAAAAACACGATCACTTTAAAGTTACGATAAGGAAAAACCAATTCCGAGAAAAATAGTCGCTATATAAAGAGAATTATGAAAAGTTGTGAAAATAGAAATGAGATTGACTGAAGCATTGAAATCTTTTGATGAATGTCACCCAATGAAAAATGATTGTTTGGAAAAAGAAATGACCGACAGAAGCGTATATAAAGCAAGTTGAAATACTCAAAAATACATAATAATCCATCAGAGTAGCGGAGCAAGTAGATGAATATACTTAATTATGATGTTGAATAGAAAAAAGAGTGATTGACGTTGGTGTGTAGAGGTTATTGTTGGAAGAGCAATAATGTGTATTGTTGGAAGAAGCAGAATGTGAATCCATCTAAATTGTAGGATTGGTGTGGAGCACACATCACTTTCTGCAATATTTATAATTCATATTTTGAAATTCAGAACGTTTTGCTCACTTTCTCTTCAGAGCTGCTTGTCGTGTAGACTTGCGAACAGGGCCACTTGTTGATGGAACCAGTCCATCCAACTGATTACGTAGCGCCGCAGCCTCCAACATGTACTTCTCTGTCAACGCCTTCTGTTTCTCCAGTTCCAAAGTACGCGCTTCCTTCAATAGACGTTCATTTTCAGTCTCCTGTCTTGAAACGGCTAGTTCTAATCTTGTATTCTCGAGTCTTCTATTAGTGTCTTCAAGTCTACGATACTGGGCATCCATGATGTTGTCCATTCTTTCGATCATCAATTCGTTCTCCTCAATTTCACACTCGTGGTCAAAGTTTTCCAACTCCAAGTCATCGATGCGGTCCAGAAGCTCATCGTGAAGTGTTTCTAAAATCATAATAATTTTCTTTTCTACAATACCGTCAAAGTTTAACTCACCCAGTTGGCGCTGCACTTCGCGTCGCTCACGTTCCTGCGGTCCTAGAACTTCTTCTGGTTCTGCTTCTCGAGCACGTCTTCTCTCATTAGCTCTTCGACCTTCGACAATGATTCTTTCATCAAAAGCTGGTGCCATTGGACCACGACCTCTCACTTGAGCAAGCAGAACGTTTCCTGGTAACTGCGGTCCACGTGGAGGAGCAAATAATTCTCCATGTCTAACGGGTCTTGCATGTCGCAAAGCGTTTCTGTCGATTCCAAGAGGTCCTGAAATAGAATAATTGAATTAACACTTCAGTCAAGCTATTCAACTTTTTGAATTTTGAAAGAAAGTAAGAAAGTATCACTGCATTTTTGTTTTACTATATCTTCCACTAACTGTCTGGCATTTACAAAATCTATATCTTATTTCTCAACGATATCTCCTCTTTCAAGAGTCGCATCTTTCTTACCCTGAGCTAATCCAAAAGGCAGCGGAAACATCGGATCATTCGGTCTAGGACGTCGCCGGCGTTGAGCTGGAACTCGGGGAACTGGTGGGAAGAAATCCTCTGGAAAAAATCAGATTAGATTTGAAATTTTTGAAAATAACTTTTCCGCATCGCAAGTTTTCTACTGTGAAGTTCAGACCGCCAGCTAACAGCTTTCTTTACAATACCTGGTAATGGTCTTATTCTTGGAGCCCTGGCATACGGTGCTTCATTTCTTCTCATGTGTGGGACTGGGGGTTCGAAAGCTCTTGGACGTTCGTTGCCAAACAGTTCCAGACCGGGTCTCATCATTCCTGGGGGTTCATTGCGTGGAATTGGGGGTCTAAAAGCTCCTCGTTGTTCGTTCCTAACTCTTTCTAGAATGTCTCTTGCCCTTCCTGCGGGTTGGGGATTCATCCTTCTTGGAGGTTCATTGTGTGGATTCATTACACCTGAAACATTAATTAATATCAATAAAAAACATTGAGAAAAATTGAGAATAGAGAAACAGCGGTAAAGATATTTCTAAATGTAAGTGCGTCATCCTATTTTTGAAACATATATCGAAATTAGCGAAGTGAAACAAAAAATTTGCAAGAGAATTACATTTTTATTTTCAAAACTTTTACTAATATGGAAAGTTGAAGTGATAAAAAAGGAACGAGAATTAATATACAAAAAATGCTGTTGACGTGTATGGACGAGAGACACAGAAAAATGAATCTGCCGTTCACCAGAGAGCGCGTTTGGCATACACACAATTATTGATTTCCGCCCGCCAGCCCAGGCCACCTCCACCAAATAGACAGTCCTTATGGTTTATGACTATTTCTCTGCTCATACCACTGTTCTTCTGGGAATATATACATCACGGGAAAACGAATATTTTTGCAGAAAAATTAAGACCGAAGTGTCATAGAACATACGCAAAAAATGCACAAATACGACTCCTCGAAAACATGAAATTGATATGAAGATCAAAGATTTCGAGCGATTCAAAAAGAAACTGAACTTTAAAAGGAATACTCGAATAAGCTGTGCGTTGGGTCACGGCTGTATATCAAGAAGTAAATTTTTCTCAACAGAAGGAGACGCTAAAAAAATATGTAGTTGAACGAATGACAGTACATATAAAATGATGGATATTGATACCACATCCGAAAAAGTTCGAAGAGAGTGTTCTGTCCAACTAAATTTAGCGTATACCGTTTGGACGTCATTGTGAGTCACGGATAACATCAGGTCATTGTCAACTTCATGAACTTCGTACACAAAACTGATTGAAAATAAGTCAATTGAAACTCATTAATTCATTTAATTAGTGTATTTGACTTTTTTTTTAGAATTGAACATCACTCATATCTAGGATTTGCTGGGAAAAAACCCGGCGTTTTTAATTAAATAGAACTGAGAACATTGATGAATTCCTAAAATTTCTAGAAAGTAACAATAATGTGGAATGTGAACAATTTCAAAATTGAAGATCTCATGGTAAGAATACAGACGGTTGCAAAATAAGAAAATGTACACTCAGTCCTAACCTCCCGAGTCACTTGAAACAATTTACAGTACTAACGAACCGCGACACCTGCGATTGTTAAGATCTTCAAGTGATCCATTCTTTAAAAATATCATAATCAAACTCGTGTTATTGAGCTGAGAACATTAGAGGAAGACAGCAGGAAACAAGCCCGTTAGAAGACTCCTAATGATCCGGGTCTTGTGTACACGAGAAGTTTCCAATAAAGTTGAATTTACTCGCGAACCAAGACAACAATAAACGAGTGAGTGGTGAGAAGATGACAACGAATCAAAAATTGGAACTTTCCCAATACGCGATATCGAAAACAATAACCTCTCAAGCAACAGTCTGAAAATTTTGAAGAATACTCGAATGATGATCAAATGACACCAGCATGTTCTCCAGCTGCGGATGAAGACAAATTTATTGAAAAAGCTTTTGTGGTTTATCTTCAATTTCCCGTTTTGAAGCGGTTCGAACTGAGATCGATAAACGCTATCTTGTAAATCAACCAGTTGAAAATGAAGAAATCGCGTCATTAGGAACTTCACCAAAAATCAACAAACGATCAATTTCATAGAGAACCAAAGTCCTCATTTGACCTCTATCATGTTGTCACCACTGGTCTTCCTTTCTAATTTTCTCTTGATAGCGGTCGCTATTTTTCCGTTCTCATAACGTTTCGTTTTTTCTTCTTTCCAGTTGTTTTTCCTGTTTGTACTTTCCGTGTTTTTGTGTTCTTTGTCAATAATTTTTGTTCTACGTGAAAAATATGGTTGAGTATATCTGAAATTTCAAAGGTGAGTGCTTCGAACAATAATATTTCAGAGCTTGCTCCATAACAATACTCAAAGCTTGGTAGCAACAAAAACGATCTGTATACATGATCACATTATTAATTTGAACTAAAATCTTAAATTGGGAAGAAGTTTAGAAAAATCAAACAATCCAGCCGTTTCAATGGAATGAGATGTCAAAGTGAAACAATTTGGAGAGCTACTTTATTATTAAAGTTAGTATTACTGAAATCTTAATAATTGCGTTAGGAAAACGCGTGTAAGCTGGAATCAAATTGTGATCCGATGAAATCTCCAAAATCTTTCATCAACTTTCTGAGAAGTGAAACTGCAATTGTGTTTATCCATATATCTGTTAACGTATTTGAGGTTTATTGTTTTCTAACATCTCCTGCTTAGACGTTACTACCAATATCTAAATCTGAACTTGTATGTTTTCATTATTTAACTCGGATCCCATGTGAACTATTGAAAAATTGGAATTGTGACCGGAAATTATATATAAGAGAGCGTAAATAATGATAACCATAGCAACCTACTCTCTCACATCTTTTCTTATCATAAACATCCTACTCAACTCAACAAACCTTTTCAAACTATACATTTCTCTGCTATATTATTTTGTGCGCTCTAGTGAGCCATTTTCAAATTAGGTTCATTTTTTCTCTTTAGATTTTCGAAAACAAATTTCTGAATAATACTCTCCTTTTCACTTCTTTCTCAAACAAAACGTTTTGTTCTGCAGATCTGACCATGTCTAACGATCACGATGACCATCCCGAATGCAACAAAGAATTGGTAAAGCAAATTAAAGTTCAAGAAAAAATAATCGGTCAGCTGAAGGAACGCATAAACTTGCTTGAAACGATCAACACGCAGAAAAGCTTGAGTGATGAAATTGCAGTGACATTCTATTGTTTGGTTCTTGGGGAGCTCACCAGAATTCTCAAAAACAGTGAGTCAATTTCAAAAAATGGTAGTTTGTCAAAAATTACTCGTTTCCAGAAGAGGATGAAATTCGTGAGAAAGACGAACAACTGACAGCGGCTCTCAAATTGATTGACTCAAAGAAAGGAACATCGGCACAACTACATGACGACGATCAATTGGATTGAACTTCCACTCAACAGCTTGTCCGTATTTCTGGTATTTCACGACTAAACTATACTTACCAAGCATTTTCACACGTTTTTTCTCTTTTTCCATCTTTTCGAAAATTTTGAATTCCCAAATTTTATTTGTGCTCACCATTTTTTAATTAGTCTACACATTGATTTTCTGTTTTTCTTGAGCTTTTTATTACTTTCTCCGTCCTCTTTTTTTCTTTTCTTGTCATTCCTATGGTTTTCATATGCACATAATAAAAGAAGACATCATTTTGCTGTCTACAGAAATTACATAATTTATTCCTGTGCCAGGCTACGTGTTCTTTCTAAAAAAAGTGGTAATCTCGAAATGGAGAACAACTTTCACTAGAGCGACATCATCTTCATCAGATAATTAAAATTATATGAGACATTTAATTTCATTAAAAAAAGTCAGAAACAAAAAGATTGTAGAATGGAATCACAAGTAAATGTACTGGAAAAGCAGAAAACAAGTAGTACTGAATAAAATTATGGACGCAAAAATTCAATACAATTTTATTAAACAGCACACTTTCTAGTCTGCGGGATTTTTTCCGAGAAGATTTGCTCTGGGACCAAGTAAACTTCTGGCTTAAATTACTTTTTCGTAAATTAAGTAAAAGAATTTTATTACAAACCTGTATCAATCACTTTTTTTAAATGGTCGATTTTAGTTTGTTTTACAGTATTATCTTCTGAAATGCTCAAGTTGATGGACTGCTGATTGGCAAGTTCTACAAATATGAAATTATATTTTCTCTAGAATTGTTTCAAAACTAACCTGTTTTGAATGTCTCCTGCTCTGTTTCTAGTCTGTTCTTCAGGAGTGCAATTTCTCTGTCCTTTTCGCTCAAACTGCTCTCATAGAGAGACTTCATTTCTGGAAAATGAAGCATTTTCAACGGGAACTTCGAAAGACAACCTACTTTGTGGTTGATCATAATTAATTCGAAGAAGTTCAAACTAACCTTGAAACACACTTTTTTGTAGATTATCAACTTGTTTTTGCCAACAAGAAATGGTAGAATCTGAACATATGCTGTCTTCATTTTTTAAAACTGAAAAAAAAATTGCAACATGTTTTGTTACACTATCATACGCTTCTTCTTCACTCCCTCGATGATTTCCTTTGTTTCGATTTTTGTGGCATCAACTATTTTTTCAATCTGTTGTTGGTTGTTTTTGATGCCTTCCAGACCTGAAAAAAATTATTTGACCTTGCAACTCTTCATGAAAAAATTGAAACCAATTCTCTCAGTACAAATTTCGAAAAGAGAATAAAACTTGAGAACATTTTTGTGGTGTTAGAACGTACATTGTTCAACAGAAGCGACTTGGTTGCTAATACTACCAAAATTATTGATTGTCATATAATGAAAGCCAAACAGAGTTTGATTGGATGTCAAAATGAAGTCTCTGATGTTGTTCGAAGCTGTAAAAAATGTTGTGTGAAATTGAAAACTGCTGAAAAAATTGCTCTTACATTCTTCGATAGTTTTTTCGAGCTTATTGGTGACATTTGTTCCGGCTTCTTTTATTGTTTTCTCCATTTTTTTGTCAAGTTCACTCAACACCCTTGACAACAGTGCAATTTCTGTAAATACATAGTTAAGTTGACAGTTGAGTGCTTGCCCCATTAGCTGTGTTCTTGTTACCATCTTGAGTTTGTTTCTGCATTTTGATGGTTTCCATATCTGAAACATAAAACTTCGTTCAAAACGTTCGAATGTGAGTCTACACCAACCACGATTCCTTTGGTCCGTGAGGACCTTGATCGTTTCTTTTTGAGTAGCTATTGTGCAGTACATTTCTTCATGTTTCCGAATCAATTCTAAAAAAGAACCTGCTGTGAGTAAAACCAAAAAGGTGAAAACGTAACCGTTTGCAGCGCTGAAAATAAGCGATATGTTTGCAAGTGGCATTTCGGAAGATCCGGGAAACATTTCGAGATGAGGTAGAAGTGCAGCATCTTTAACACTAGTTTCTCATAAATGTTTAGGAATTTTCACAAAAAATAATTGGTCAAAATATATCACTTTGATGAACACAAGTTATTTAATATTATACTCACGAGGACTTATTGGCGATGGATGTGCATTTATCGGGAGATTTGTTGTTGAAATATGAAATCTGTTCGGATTGTCATCTTGTGTTTTTGAACCATTATCACACGACTTCCTTTTCAGTGGACGAAAAACACTTTTTTCCTTATCCGGCTCCATTTTTAACTATCTCTGTAAAAACAAGACGTGGGACGCATTGAAGCAGATACGAATACCAAAATGAGAAAAAGAACAAATATGAGAAAGACGTTGAAAACGCGACAGCAGAAAATAAATATGCCGAATGGTTGAAACCATGATGTGAGAAATAGTGACCAAAACTGTACCACATCGAGCCTTTGAACGAAATATCTTTCGAATTATGTTTTCTAAGACTTCCATTGAAATTAAACCAGTATTCGAACTCTATCTCCAGACTCCCAGTGAAAGTGTGCGACGCGACGCACCATCAGCAAACGACAACTGTTCAGTGTGAAAAAGTCGAGAGATTGGAGAGAAAATAATAAAAAAAAATGATAAAAGAAACAGATATTGAAACTAAAAATAGCATGCGCTATGGTTCCACCAAAACTCAGTTTATGTGGAATAACGAGTGTTTAGATTGTGAATATCAAAGAAATTCAATAATTATGTGGAAAAATAGATGATAGTTCACGATTGGTTAATTATAAACAAAAGCTGTGAGGAATACCCATCCGTTACACCATGAGAGATACGGAAAGAGAAAAATAGTGGATGAAGTTTTTCATTTTCATGTGCGGAGAGAATTTCTCCCGGGCTTCTCTCAATACAGAGAAAAATGAAAAAGGAGGTAGCCATCAATTCATGAAATGATAAGATAAGAAAAATAAAAAGTGTTACACAACGCATATTGAAGAGGAATTCACTTTCGGTTCGTTTTTGATACCGCAGAAGTTCGGTCTTGTCTTTCCCCTAGTGAGATTGGTCAGTCAGGGACATGATCTAGGTGAGATCATTCTTAGAGATAAATACTGACGCCGCCAGTAGTGAGAAGATTGGAAGAATAAAACACATGCCTATTAAGTAATTTTAAATAAACTAACGTCTAGATGACAGGATCCAGAAATTTGAATGGATATCTTTTGAATTATTGTTTTTTTTTTAAATACAGAGGATTCCAATGTCCAATTTTCAGTCATAAGACTATCACTATCGGTAACCACAAATATCGCATTTAATATATTTGTACATATTTTTTAATACTCTAATAATTTCAGTTTGGTCATAATTTCAACATGAGTAATCCTGGATAACTTACTAACAACGAATGAATAATTTCTACACTGACAGAAAACATGAAATAAATCACGGAATGCAATTTTTTAACAAATCCGTATTTAAGAGCTCAATTCGCCGTTTTCAAATAGTTCCTTCGTATGATTGAAAATGAACACTAGCTTCAATATTCTTGATTGAAACATGATTTTATCCAGGTATTCTTCTCAAGTTCATGGTTCACTGCTTCATTCTATCTAACTTCTTCACTTTCGTGACAATGGACGAAGGTTCGTCATGAGTTTCTACCGATCGTTCTACGATTCAAATTGTCGGAGTAATCTTAAAAACAAACAAGACTTGCACACAAATTGGTGCGCGGGACAGTCAATCTTTTCTCTTTGTAAGTCCTCAAAAGAACATTGTGCACTATGTTTAAAGTTCCTGTTTCGGTATTGCACTCGTTTTTTCGTCGGCTCTAATCCGTCCGTCACTCCATTCATTTCTTGTCCATATCATGTTTTTTTCTGTCGGTAATCAGAGTGTGAGCCGTGTTTCAAACATTGGACGTTATCAGATTTCTGATAATCGACTGAGTTTTTCCATATTATTTGTCACCACTCATTGTTGAATTTTTGTCACAATAGAAATTTTTATCTCATGTATGAAAATATTCTAGTTCTAAAAACAAATCAAGTTTCCTACTCTAGCATCAACATTGTCACCATTAGTTAGAAAAAAAAAACAAAAATTGTGCCAATAAATCAACCACCTTCTCTATAACAATGAATAGCAAACATACATAATTACCTGGCCTCGTACACTAACAAAGGTCAACATGTTCCCACTGGCGATTAACTTATTACTACTAGATTGCCTCTCGGGCATGTTTGTTATTGTTCTTCCACAGAAAAGAGACAGTACCTAAGACAGATCAACTAGTATTATTACCATAACTACATACAACATGGTTTATTTACATTTGCCCCTTCTTGCGAACACTTTACTTGTTCTCTTCCCACCTATGGCAAAGTAGATGATGTTGTAATAGAAAAAGAGGGCAAACAAACGTATTTCTCAGTTTTCCTAGTCTCAACTCGAGTTTTCCAAACTTCAATCTCCCAACCTTTCAACTTTCAACCCATAATGTGATTTCGGGATGATTGCTTGTTTCAGTTGCAATGTCACTTTCATTTCAATATTTCTCTCAACTACTTTCAGTTGCATACATCTTCTTTCTCTCTTCTTTTTCTTCCATGCTTCTCTAGCTTTCATGTCGTCCTGATGTCGTTCGACTAATTGGCTTTTGCCCTAGACTACACCCCCGTCGCTTTCTTTTCTCAAAAATAATTTGAAATTGTTTTGCAATCTTCTTTTTTCTGGGTGGCATATTTTTCCTTCCCATATGAGAGCTGAAGGTTACATGTAAGTTGAAAAGTTTTGAAAAAATATTGCGACGACAAGCTAATGTTCCAGAAAAAAACTATATATTCCACCAAATTCAAACCTATTTTTCCATTTCATCTCCCATTTTCTTCGCCCTATTTTTTCCCAAGCCTTGCATTTTTGATTACTAATTCCCATTGTTCGCGAGAAAAAAGCGGGAGCAAAGCCCACCCTTTCCGCTCACATTTTTCGTTCATTTTAGTACAACTTGAATAATTCAACCCATAAAACTTGGTACCAACCCTAGTTTTCATTTTTCTTTTTATTTCATCACTGTTCCCATCTAGGTCGACCGAACCCTGTTTATTCACAGGGGTGCGTTCGCACACTTCTCAGAAACTTTGGTGAATAGGAACTATGTACATAGAATAGCATATTCAGGTTAACTTCTCTGATTCCATTCCCATTTGCAGTATGATATCATTTTTCATTTATCCTAACACTTATTTCTTGTTTCTGTAAACATCTTTTAGCTCAAAAAACACTCATTTTTTTCATTTTGTGTTGTCTGAAAGTGTTCTTCTTTTATAACAATCACGGAGTAACAAACAATAAGAAAATGAGCTTCGACGATGCAACGGCACGGAATGTATACACATTTTGCGTGAATTTATGCGAAAACGCTTTTTGACGCCAACGATGACAGATGCTGATTGGTAAAAAAGAAGGAAGAGAAGAAGAAAAGAAGAGAAGATAGAAGGAGTGAGGTGTATAGATTTTATGAAGTCATTTGGTGCCACACACATCCACTATGATTTTTCGAATAGGTCTGAGCTATAGGCTAGTGGTTCATCTCAATGTAGCAGCTCAGAAATCAACATATGGACGCTTCAGAATGTGTTGGAAAACTTCAAACATAATAATTTATAAGCTATATTATCTTATTATAGGTTTATGGAAAAATTAATCCATGGTATCGAATCTGAAAGTTCTTTCATTATTTTGAATAATAGTGACTCAGATTCCCAAGAATTTGAATAACGGCGCAGTTAGCCAATAAAAGCTGTCAAAACTTTAGATTCATGCATCAAAAGTACGACCACATTAGAAGAAACGGTGTCGGTCGTGTTCCGTGTTATTGGCTCGATTAGGCAAACGTCTTCTTTATATTCATTCTTCTCTGAATGTCTTTTTCATGATACTCGTTTTCTTTCCAAGTTGCAGGAATTTTAAAACTTCTGAGTTTCTGAACAAATAAATCTTTTTCCTTCACAAAAATTTCAAATCCCTATTGGATTCTTCTTCAGATTCTACTTGTCATATATTCTTCTTGAAAACACCGAATATGAGGTTACTTTCTCACGTTTTATCACATTCAAACATAGTAGGTCGTCTCGAAGATAATCCATTTTTGCGCGAGAAGAAAGTCAAAGAAAAAATGAGGTCTTTCGTTCAATCAAAGTCATGTTTGCGTAGATCAAAGTTTGGCTTATCTGTAGATAAGAATAGATAATGTAGGGTACTGGTTCAATACGGATTCAACTTGTTCCCACGAGATCATCTGGTTTTATAACTTTTTGGAATCTACTGAATCAAAATCCACTTTACTTTAACAGCTAAGCAGCCTCTTTTAGTATTCATCTACCAAAAATGTAACTCTTTCTGACTACATTGCCTCATTACTCAAACCGCTGACACCTCATTCCGTTGTATCTCTCAATCTCACCCTCACATCATCCGATTCTATAGGAAGCTGTAAATCTTGTGGGGCCGGCACACGCCGTCTGTCGTTTCTTTTATTTCCTTCGGCGAGTTTTGAATTTATAACCGGTCAAGTCATCTAACAAAGAAATGAGGAGCGGGTGAGTGAGTGCCAGTTGGATACAAGGTGCCGATTGGCTTGGAATGTAACCTTGGAAGGTTTGTAGCGAAAGATGGATGATCAGTCGAAATGGAGGGATAGATGAGGTTAAGAGCGGTTTTGCGGTCTCCAAACATACCAGTCTCACAGTACACCTGTGAAACCTGACACCTTCTCTTTCTATTCACTTGTTTTTCAAGTTTGGTATTTGTGGATATTCTTATTTAATTGTATTAAAACTTTATTTTTTCCCTTCTTTTTCAAAGTGAATCAATTTTGTTCTCTCTTTGGTGAGATCGAACAATTCTCTAATTATCTAAATTTTAATAAACTGAAATATGAGGGATTCTAGATTTCTTATTGCGTATTTTCCAACTTGGAAGTGCTCAATCTCCACTTGAACTTTTAGCCCAGATGTCTGGTGCTACCACTGACCAACCATTGCTGATAGTTTTCGATCACCAAATTCTCAACTGGTACCAACCAGCACATTGAAATAGTTTTTGGAAGCGGCGGCTGTTGTGTGAGTGCATTGACACAAGTAAATGAATTTCTTGTGATTCATAAAAGAAGCCGCCGATTCACCTTCTCCCACAAAATTTTTCAAATCTGTCGACGACCCTTTCGTCGAAACTTTATTTCACGATTCTCCTCGTAAATTTTGTTCAACTTTTATTATCTTGTAAATGAAGATAGATGCTTCACAAATTTTGGAGACCTAGTTTCGGAATGTTCTTCTTGGAACGTAAACCCTTTCTATTTTCATCGCATGATATTATATTCAAACCTATATCATCAAATTCTTAAAATTTACCTAGCTATAATTCCTGCTCAAGGTAGTCAGGAACAACGAAATGAAAACTTCACAAAATGAAAACTAGCTAATGAATTTCTGAAAACAAATTTTGACCAGAAATTCACTTTCCCATGAATCTCAATAAGGAATGACCAAGACGGCGGGTTTTTCATTTGACAACTTTTTTACGTGTGTAAAAACGATCCGTGGGAAAGGTCACTCATTTTTCACTCTCTCGTTTTTCTGTTTTTCCTGAAGAGTTTTTGTGTTGAGGAAGGAAGAGTGAGAGGAAAAGGTTGAAGTGCGGACAGACTCCTGAGAGCTATCCGATAGCTGCCCCGCCGCCGCGCGGTGCCTGTCCGTCCAGCTTTTACTGCCTCTGCTCCTGCTCCTTCTGGCTAGAGCTGGGCTAGCTTCTGTTGGTCACTCAATCATTGATTGTGCAGACAATGCACATAATGGAGGAGTCGCAGAGTGTGGGACTCACTTGCTCCACAATTCGGTTAGGTCGGAGAAAATAGTGTAGCGGAAGGCTGTGCGGAACGGGAGGGCAAACGGGAGGGGAAGAGAAAAAGAGTCCGTCCCGGCCGTTTCCCTTCTATTTTTCCACCGTTAGCCACCAGCATGTTCGCGCGATTCGGGGTGGTCTTCCTCTCTTCTTTTTCTCCGGACGGGACACTAGCCTCTTCCTTCTCTTATTCTCTTTCTTGCCTCCTCCGACTCCCTCGTTTCCATTTTCTTCCCTTCCCAAGTCCGAGAAATGTTAGATATGCCTGCGTATCTCAATCTCTCGCTGGCCATTGCGGACCACTTTCTCCACTCTCCGCGCGGAATGCGCACTATCCACCGCCTAGCCTCCGCAATCGCTCGATTTTTTCCTCATGTCCTTTTTTTCCCGTTTATCCCTTTACGGTTCACCTTTTAAGATTTTTGTAACAAGACATAAGTTTATGTTTCAAAAATGTTGCATTTTTGTTAGTTGAGTCTTCCGTTTTCTCTTCAATTACTTTTCCCTTTTGCAAATTATATTATTTTCCACACTTTACTCTAGCAATTCTAGAACTCTCGTTTCAAAATTTTAGACATAAATTCAAATCTTCAAAACGAACTTGTATTCATTTGAATACAAAACAATAGTGTCATAGATTGCTGCTGAGATAAGCTAAATCAATAATATGTCTCTGTACCTGACATTTGCTAACATCACAGTGCCATTTTTGCAAAATTTGGATGCTATAATTTTCAAATCCGAAATTCGTATAGATAATTGTCCTTCTCTTGTTTTTTTATGTCCAACATTTGATGTAGTCATAAAAACGTACTCCTTCTACGGCACGCAATCCAATCTTCATCATCTGACATTTCCTTTTACTCAAAACATTCAATTTCCTAAGCACCGCCCACTATCGAAAAGAGGCTCTCATTCTCTACAGTAAACCAATTGAACAGCTGCCCGCCAGTGATGCCCAATAAGAATACATGTCAGTATTGATGTGGTATTCGCATTCTTTTGGGACCCCGATTCATTTCAAATCCAAGGTTTTTTGTTATTGTTTTGACTCCTTGATACGGATTCGGATATATATTTTATGAATAGCACGTGAGATGGATGAGATGCTGTTGATTCGACTTTATTAGCCAAACCACCGGATATTTTCTGGCATCCCTTGCCTTGCTTGGTGGCTTTTTGCAGAAATAAGTAATCGAAGGGAAAACTTTGAACTCTGGATGAAAATGGGGATGTGACTGTGTATCAATTTCCTGAGAACAGACGGCGTAACCCAATATTCTAAATGAAGAGGATGTAGGAGAGCTCTTGCTCCTACCAGTCGTACATATTTGGTAGATTTTCTGAAAAAGTAGATGTCATCTGTTTTTTGTTCTGGAAACTTGTCTCACGTTGGCCAAAATGTATACGTTATTCAAAACGTTTAGAAAAGTGTATACCAACATATCCATTTGCATTCAGAACCAATATACAATGAAAGAACACCCTTTCACCGTTCATTTCTCTCTTCTTCCATTTATTCCTCTGACATGAATAATCTTCAATTTCCCGATTCTTCGCTCTTTTCCACTCTCACTTGGCCATTTCGGCTAGTAGACGAAGACGTCGTTGTTCAACATCATCGAGTTCCATTCGATTCCAAGTCTGTGTCCATTCTTTCCATAATTCATTGAAGTGAGTATGTACTTTCCATTGTTGTCGTCGCTCCTTTTGCGTAATGGAGTCTTTTTTCTTGGCAGTTTCTTCTTCTTCCTTCCGTGCGTCATGTTCCAATTTTATTCTCACGCTCATTCACTGTGCACTTCACTTTAAGGTCATTCCTTTGAACTTTCCGCATTCATTTTTTTTCCGTTAGTCTATTTGGATAGTTCTAGAAAACTGGTGCCTTTAGAGTGGAGTATTATTACCAAGAACGTGTGAAAAACCACATTTCTCACTTCTAAGTGATAATTAAAACATTAATCCTTAATTTTCCCACGCCTAGTGTTTGCTTTGTTATTCCATGTTTCCCATTATCCATAGTGACATGTAATTATCAGGTATACACACAATCACAACCTCCTCTCTCACTTTTCCCACTTTCATCCATTTCTCTCTTTTGGACCGGTCTTTTGTATCGCATGTAGTGACGAATGTCGGTGACCTCTTCTCATTGAACAATAGTAGAATCGATAGGTTTTGAATCCAATATGAAAGAACCGTTCATCTGTATGAATGAGTGAAGAAGTAAGCTTGAACAAAAGAAAAAAAGAGTTGAGTTTGAGTGCAGAAAGTTATAATCCTAGTTTTTCTCCCCTTCTATTCAATTCAAAGGTTCATATAATTCTTTTTCCGCATAAAATATCCGGATCAAACGCGCGGAAACTTGCCTCTCACCAAAATCAATAATGATCATAAGATTGCAATATTAGCCGATTGTTTGCTCGCCATATTCCCCCTTTTCTCTCTACCTTTACCTCTATTTCTACTTATTGAATCTCACCCGGTGGCTCACCTGTTCTCTTGCTCCCGGTTTTTTCTCGTCTTTGATAGTTTTGTATATTATCTTATCAACTGACATATCATATTTTCCCTACGTTTTTTGTAGAGCTCAATTTTCTTCAATAGTTCTGCAATGTGACAAGTGGACAAAAGAGCTTCGAAGTTTGTGCTTTTAAAAAGCCCCTCTGGGTGCTATTGCGCTCAGTGCTAGGCACGCAACACTTGGAACTTGTTAGTTGGTATCTACATTCTTGATAGTCGGTAGTCTCTCTTTAGCTTTTTGGAATAATCCAGGGGTTACTTAATTTTTGGTAACTAATTTCAATATGAAATTAGGGACCCAATCTTCCAATTGCATGCTATGCTCACATTTTTCGAAGCACCAGAACATCTATTTCATTATTCTCTTCCAGTACATATAATTCAGTCATGCGCTGTATCCCATAAGTGCTCTCAACCATTTTAAAAATTGATGAGAAGCTATTTCCAAAAAGTCCCATATTACCCGAAAAAGTTCGGAACC
Source organism: Caenorhabditis latens (assembly GCA_002259235.3). Lineage (NCBI taxonomy): Eukaryota > Metazoa > Nematoda > Chromadorea > Rhabditida > Rhabditidae > Caenorhabditis > Caenorhabditis latens. Next base: position 10,560,488 of record CM056097.1, on the reverse strand, counting down.
CGTTTTGTAAATGCTGCTGCTCTCACACTTTTTTGATTTATTATTCTGGTACGAAAAAAAGAAAAAAGCAAGAAAAAGAGAATGGGGTCCCAAACCAAAAAATGTGTGTATGTCTTTGGGAAGGAAAAGCTTGCTGTTTCTGCTAGTGGGGCATTGCATTGCTTGTCGGCTCTTAGAGCCAAAGTGTTGATCTTTCTGGTCCCAAAGGAATTTTTCTGTCCTACTGGTTCATCCATGAGGCTATGGGAACTATTTTCTGATAATACCCAAATTTCAACAGCGATTTGTAGCTCTAGTACTGCGGTACATGTTTTTTTGAACTTTCATGTTTCTATGTTGCTTCTGATATTGCGAAAGTTTGGCTAAGCGACTCATGGATGGAAAATACAAACTTTTAACCCTTCACACCATCTCACATTCTTTTTTGTTCTCCAAAAGTTGACAGCTGTCTTCAAAAGTTTTTTTGAACTTGACTTTTGTTATGCGGATTGAGGTATCTCGGTACACCTACGCCCTTCCCTTCCCACAAGTTTTCAATCATTTTGTGTTAGAACTCAACAGCTGATAAGAAATCAGAAAAAAGAAAGAAGAAAGGAAAGGAAGAATCTGATTTCATTTCCGTTGAGATGTTGAGCAGAAATATTGAAACCCTGTTTCAAAACAATGCAGGTAGTATTGACAGTAAATTTAGTATACCGGTACACAACAAAACAGTGAACAAGTATTCATAGTCAATTCCGAACTAAACAATACTCCTCCCTGTACATCCCATTTCTTTTTTATCTGATTTCTCATTAATGCGGTGATAAAACCGACACTATCATCATGTGTACCTATTTAATTCTCAGACACGCATTGTGTTGGAGGTCATGGTTATCAAGTCCTGATAAAAGTAGACCAGTCTCTTCTTTTTTCTCTCGCTTTTTTCTCTTCTTCTCCTTGTCAAAAAGGAGGAGAAAAGGTGAATTGAAGAGAGGTATTAGAACCACGACGCCTCTGGGTGTCATCACTAGACCTTTGGGAACGCTGACTAATTGCTGTTTTACTACACATATACAACACACTCTGGCGCCACTGGTCGTTTTTTTTCTTTCACTTTTTCTTCCTTCCTTTTCCTTATCTTCCTTCTTTTTTCTATTCTTTTGTTCTACTTTTTAACTTTTGGTTTCCTCGTTCGTTCCGTCTAAGACGTTTTCCCTACTTTTCCGATTTATCAGGAAATGTATTCTGAGCCTTTTCGTCTCTTTTGCCATTCTTCTTCAAAGAATAGGCTAAAAGGAAAAGGAAGGGAAGCAGGAATAATTCTGGCATTGACTCGCTTTTTGTGCTACTTTTGGGGCAGTGCCACTACGATGCAATGCTAGTACACTTCTAGAACAACATGAGGTCAAGTTCATAGGAATGTACGGAAGGAAACGGCAAAAGGGGATTTCCGATCCATTGTTAACAAGAACTTTATTCAGTGTACATATGCTCTTTTTTGGTCTTTGACTAGATTTAGAAAATTGGATTGGATATGGTTAGAATTAATGAGATAAAAACCTATCTTTATGCGTTCAGAGAAGAATCATGCAATATTGTTGTTTCTGGTTATGCATCGATTTTCTGATTTTGAAACTATGACTCACAGGTCATAAAAATATCTCGATTCCAGAAAATTTGCATATTCTTTGTTTTCTACAGGTCTCTCCCATATATTCTTCTATTTTCCCACAAGACCTTTCTTTACCATTGAGAAAACGATAAACTGTCCTTCCCGATACCACAAATGATATTCACTATTTTAGGATTCCGTTTTTATTGAGTAAGAAAACCGTTCGCGGTACTATGCGGCATTGGGTAATCGTATCTTTGCTGGATTTTCAACAGACATTTACCACTAAATCATGGTTAATCGCCCATTCGAGACATGGAGACATGAAGATGTATCCATAAATATGCAACATATCCTAAAACTCCCCTCTTCTTTCCTTCTTCTCACCATCATTAATATCTATTTGGAAGATAAGCATCACCTCATCTCAAATCAATATAATAAATGTAGATCACCAAATAGAGACGTCTTCTTGTTGATATTCTCACACTGAGTAGCCAGATGCTGCTGCTGCCTTTTTGGAAGGATGATGTTTCTATTCTTCCTTCACGGTCTTCTTATTCTTCTTCATTCGTCGTCCTTCATCATTATTCGGGAAATTGAGGAGAAAGAAAGAGAGACGGGCCTTCTGTTCGGAATCAAGGCGACTTTTCTTGCGGCCTTCGATCACACAAATACACTCAGTCATTCACAACCTGGTCTAGTGTTGGCCTCATGCCTTTTGACCGCTTGTCATCTCAATTTTCCACGTTTTGATTTTCATCACACTTTTAATATTCAACATTCTTCAATTATGACAGCATCATTTTTCAATCTGAATAGAAAATCCCATTGAAATGATTTACCCAGTCCTTGAAAAACAAGCCATCTGGTATTTCTTCCGTAGCTCAAAAAATATTATTTCAATCTGTGACATTTAACTCGAAATTGTTTCACGCAACGCATGTGAACAATTTGTGCATTTTTCGCTTTTCCGTCTTTTCTTCCAAGTGTAATAATGCTGGACGCGTCCGCTGTGCCGTCCACTAAACTTTTTCTCCGACGCCTCTGATGTAATGCACTCCTTATCGATCTATCTATCAGTCTTAGGAGAGCATTTCTCTGAAAACGTATTTTTTCAATTATCAACCGACCATTGTGAACTTGTATGTAGTAAACCTCATCACATGCAAAATTTTTCCCATGTTTCTTCCAATGACCAATAGAAAATTCTGATTCATCAGTTGTTTGGAAAATTATTCACTTATTCTAAGAATACGTAGTAATTTTAGTTTGCATCTTCACTCTCTTTTTCTTTTTTTCCACACTGTGTTCTAATTTTCTATAGTAATTTCACTTCCAGATTCAAGTAAACTCCAAAGAGTCTACGTGGTTTGAGCTCCGGTGTGCTCTAAGCCACTCACATCAATACAGACCATGTCGTCATCAGGACTCGATGAGGTTGATTTGAATGATCTGAGGGTAAGTGTTCTTTTGGTTTCAAAGAATTGTGGTGATTAAGAAAACAACACAATAGACAAGACACTTTTTCAATTTGCTTAATAGTCCGTGATACGAGGGCATTCTGACTGAAAGAAAACCTTTTTCTACCTATTCCTCTGATCATTTCCTGTATAATTTGTGCGAAGAGGGTATGCGAAACAAAAAGTGTTTCGCAACTCTTTTCCGCATCTTGTTGATCCATTCTTCGCATACACAAAACAAAATGCTGACACATTGAGAAGAAGCATCTTGTGTAACATTTTCAAAAATCATGTAGCTCTTCTTCCCGTTTCTTCACATATTGGTTAGCGGGGAAATGAGTATAGAACACAGAACAACAAAACCACAAATTTACAAAAAACTAGAAGTCATTTCGTTTTTTTCAGGACCCGGCTGGAATCTTCGAGCTAATTGAGGTTGTTGGAAATGGAACATACGGGCAAGTATATAAGGGTCGACATGTTAAAACAGCACAGTTAGCTGCAATCAAAATTATGAATATTAACGAAGAAGAAGAAGATGAAATTAAATTGGAAATTAATATGCTCAAAAAGCACTCTCACCACCGTAACGTTGCCACTTATTATGGTGCATTCGTCAAGAAACTGCCATCATCCACCGGAAAACATGATCAATTATGGCTGGTGATGGAGTTTTGCGGAAGTGGTTCTGTCACCGATTTGGTTAAGAGCACCAAAGGAAACTCGCTGAAAGAAGAATGGATTGCTTACATTTGCAGGGAAATTCTGAGAGTAAGTATTTTTAAATCAGTATAAATTATGTTTAAATTGCTTCCAGGGACTGTATCATCTCCATCAAAGCAAAGTAATCCATCGTGATATCAAGGGTCAGAATGTGCTGCTTACGGATAGTGCTGAAGTGAAATTGGTTGATTTTGGAGTGTCTGCTCAACTGGATAAAACTGTTGGACGGCGGAATACTTTCATTGGTACACCGTATTGGATGGCTCCAGAAGTTATCGCATGTGATGAGAATCCAGAGGCTACATACGATTCACGTTCTGACTTGTGGTCCTTAGGTATGATTCATTATCTCATTTTTAGAGAACAAGTAATTTGTATTTCTTGTTTTTGGCGAGAATTAATTCTATTGTTATCAGCTTACAATTTTCTAGTCAAGCAATACAGAGGCCTTGTACTATTTTGACGTTTTTTCGTTGTTCCAATATTTGCTCGGTTCTCTATTCGTTTCCTTCAACATTTGCCCGAACATTTGTCGTGTTTAGGTCTGCTTCCTCTCATTATTTGCATTTATGTGTTAATGGGCGCAAGATGTGTAGTACAATGAAAAGCTGAACGGTAATGAAAATAGGGATAGTGATTTTTGGATTTAAAACTGAAATGAGGCATGAGTCACTCAATTTCAAAACATGGAACACTATGTTATCAAATTTAGGAATCACTGCATTGGAAATGGCCGAAGGTCATCCGCCGTTGTGCGATATGCATCCGATGAGAGCGCTGTTTTTAATTCCACGGAATCAACCCCCGAAGTTGAAGAGGAATAAAAAATGGACCAAGAAATTTGAAACATTCATTGGTAAGCATTGAAAGAATCTATCTGTAGCAGCAACACTGAATTTTCAGAGACCGTACTCGTGAAAGATTACCATCAACGACCCTACACTGGAGCACTTCTGCGACATCCATTCATCAAAGAACAACCACATGAAAGGACTATCAGGCATTCCATAAAGGAACATATTGATAGGAACCGACGGGTTAAGAAAGATGATGTCGATTATGAATACTCTGGAAGTGAGGATGATGAACCAGGACCGAACCATCGTGGACCTTCGATTGGTATCCGAGAAGACACTGAAAGTTGTTCAATGATTCCGATGGACAACACTCTCAGGAAGGGATTCCAAAAACTGCAAGAGAGCAACCGAGGATTTGCGGAGCCAGGAGGTGCACCACAGTTGAGAAGATTACCGCAACAGCCGGTACCACCACCATCTCAATATCCACCATCGAGGTAAGCATAACTTTAGAGAAAACTTGATATATTTCTTTACGATTTTCAGATACAGTGTAGAACCACGTCGAGAAGCCGAAGTGAAACTACGAGCAGTCTCATCACGTGGAGCTGCCGATGGACCAAGACATTCGCCTGCATCAAGGCCACGGCCCGTGAGTCATCACCAGGTTTTGTTTTGACCTTTCCTACTAAATTATATAAACAGTCATCGAATGTGTTTCACTAATAATAACAAACATTCATCAAAAGTGTCGATTGGGTGTGGTTGTATCGAGTTAACTTTCATACACCGTCTGTCGAAGAGTGATCTAACCGGGAACAAATATTATTTTGAAAGATTTAAATACCTAAAAATCAAAAAAGGGAACGTTGAGAGTTTAAGGATGTGATGACTAACTGAATGTTTCAGATTACAGAAAAATCATTTATAATTTTAATTACGTTTCAGCGTTCCCCACAACAATCTCATCCAGCTGCGCCACATTTGGCTGATCTGGCTAACTATGAAAAGCGACGACGTTCGGAGCGTGAAGAGCGTCGGGAAAGAGAACGTGCTGCTCATCACCAGATGCCAATCGCTCGAGTATCAGCAAGTGTACCAGCTCCACAACAATCCCGTAAAATGTCTGAACCCCTTCTGATCAGTCATCATGCCAAACCAGAAGACCTTGATGTTTTGGCTAGTGAACTATCTAAAATGGGAGGACTTCGTAACGGTCGTAGCCGTGAGGAGAGTATGAGTCCTCCACCACCGGCGCCACCACCACGTGAGGCATCTATCTCGTCAATCACAGATACTGTTGACGTGAATGGAATGGATAATGGAGCAGATGCTGAATGGGATGATTTGAAGGACATTTTGATGAACGGAGAGGGCACACTGCGTGGACCGAATAAACCGCTTCCGCCAACGCCGACAGATGGCGAGAATACACTTTTGTCCGATGTGCGTCGAAATGGAAATGGAAGTAATGGTCATGGAGTCTATAAGGGAAAGAATATACCAGAGGTTGGTGTTTCTTGAAGAAGGAGAATATGACAAAACTAAAAGGGCACTGCATATAATATTAATACATCTATGCACATCTCAACATGCGTATCAAACTTTTGTCTTTATGAAAAATTCTACACAGCAGTTTGGCAAAACAGAAACTAAAAACATATTTCGTGTACGGAAGTTGCATTTTTTAGGTGCGCCCTGGTATTATCTCACTTGACGACGACGACAGCGACTCCGACAACGACGAAGGCAACGAACCACTTATGTTCAAACCAATTGTACGTTGTCGCTTCTTTTCCGCTATTTTTTGTGGCTTCCGACATGCCACATAGCATTTTTGTTTTGTTTCAGAACGCATCAAGCTCTCGCGGAGCTCTCCCAGATCTTCTGCCGAAATCCCCACAACTCCGTCGTCAGATAAACGACCAAGCAAGACAAATGAGTGATGATCGCGCTGATGAAGTAAGTTTTTAAACTAAAAGTATCAAAACGTCAGTGTTTAAAACCAATATCATTATGTAGAGCGCCTCTCTGTTTGGAAGTTTCTATGTAAGTTGAAATTTGTGAAATTTTGAACTCATTCGGAAAGAAATGGGAAAATTTGTTGTGATTTCTTTCAGTGAGATGCATTTTTCATTTCAAAGTATCATTTTATTGAATTTTCGAAATTATCCTCTGTTCATTGATTTTCACCTTGATGGTCTTCAGTTACATTAGCTTCCCTTTGTTGCAGTTTTTATTTTCTGATTTTTTGGGCTGAAGAAAGGAAAAACGGTGTTGTTGAAGTGTCATTGATGTCATCTTGAAAATTGTTTTAATATATAATTATTTCAGCAGCCAAATGGATTCCAAAACTCGGACAGTCGCTCTTCAATTCAACACTCATTTTCGAACCGGGATCGTGAGAAGTCATTCGTTGGATACTTTGGAGGTGGCGCTGGTGCTGGTGGTGGAACTGTTAACCGGCCAGGACGGCCACAAAACGTGAATCAGGTTCAAGTCAATGTGACACCAAATTCCAACGGAACTCCAGCTGAGAATGATGCACCTGAAATCCGAAAGTACAAGAAGAAGTTCAGTGGTGAGATTCTCTGTGCTGCTCTCTGGGGAGTCAACTTGCTGATTGGAACTGACAGTGGCTTGATGCTACTTGATCGAAGTGGACAAGGAAAAGTGTATCCACTCATTAGCCGTCGTCGTTTTGATCAAATGACTGTGCTCGAAGGACAAAACATTCTCGTAACGATTTCCGGAAGGAAGAGAAGAATTCGTGTGTACTATTTGAGTTGGCTCCGACAGAAGATTCTCCGCACGGAGGTAAGTGAATATGACAATATAATTGCACCAGCAATTATCATATCCTGTAATCAAAATTTACGTTTTGCAGGGTGCTGGAAGTGTGAATACTACTGAGAAGAGGAACGGATGGGTGAATGTTGGAGATTTGCAAGGAGCAATTCATTTCAAGATTGTTCGATACGAAAGAATCAAATTCTTAGTCGTCGGACTTGAATCATCCATCGAAATCTATGCATGGGCTCCAAAACCATACCACAAGTTCATGAGCTTCAAATCGTTCGGATCGTTGAGTCATGTTCCATTGATTGTCGACTTGACAGTTGAGGAAAATGCAAGACTGAAGGTTCTCTACGGATCCACTGGAGGCTTCCATGCAATCGATCTTGATTCCGCTGCTGTATACGATATCTATACTCCAACGCAGGTAAAAATTTGAGAATCTCCATGTACAATGATAATTCATTCTATGGTTTCAGAGCGGTTCAACCACCACCCCACATTGCATTGTTGTCCTTCCAAACTCTAACGGAATGCAACTACTTCTCTGCTACGACAGTAAGTTTTTGTTGCAAGTTTATCGAGACTTAATGAACGACTTTCAGACGAAGGAGTGTATGTGAACACCTATGGAAGAATGACGAAGAATGTGGTCCTTCAGTGGGGAGAGATGCCAAGCAGTGTTGCCTACATCTCCACTGGTCAAATCATGGGATGGGGTAACAAAGCTATTGAAATCCGATCAGTGGACACTGGACACTTGGATGGTGTCTTCATGCATAAGAAGGCTCAAAAACTGAAATTCTTGTGTGAGAGAAACGATAAGGTGAGATTTCGAAACCCGTTGTTTTCAACTAGTCTCTAATTTTGATATTTCAGGTATTCTTCTCATCTGCAAAAGGTGGTGGCTCTTGCCAAATCTACTTCATGACCTTAAACAAGCCAGGGTTGAATAATTGGTAGAGGTCTCGACTTCATATGTTTAATTTCTGCTTATCTGTAAAATTATCGCTGAATTAATGTAATAATTATTCTAATATTGTGATTAATCTTGAACACCTCGTCATGAGAACTCATATTCTCCTTTTTCTCCGCTTTGTAGGTCATTTGTTAACCTAAGACACTCTTGTTATCTCCATACATCTTCTTACTTTCCGCAACTGTATTTCAAAAAAACCAGGATTTCAATTAGCCAATTATCGCACTTTCCTTTGCGTTTGACCTGTTTCGAAACGTTTCCACTATGTACTCAAAAAAACTGAAAATGAAAAAACTTGCTCACTTTGTGATTAAATCGCTTTTTAGGCATTTCATGTACACTGCTAACCCCCCACAACTTCATCCCTCAAAAGTGCTCATAATTTTAAAATGTTATTTGTCTCTTTCTACACTCAACTCATCTTTTTTTTTCAAATTCCCCGTCAAATTGCCTAATCAAAAATCCCTCTTTCCTAGTTTCAATATGAAATCACGGAATTGTTGTTCCACTTAATATTTAAATAAATTATAAAAATCCAATTGTTTCTAAAGATTTATGCATTTTTTCAGAGTAAGCTTAAACAAGATTGTTGGTGTGCATCCGCTCAGATCAGGACCTACAGAAAATAATCACTGAACTCTCACAATTGTCAAGATCCAACTGCAATGAACTCAAGTCAAAACAGTCAGAAACAGGCAAAAAATGTTGGAACAGAGGACTATAAACTTTCTTTGTAACGTTTATTCCTTTTTTAATTCTCTCACAAAATTAGAGAACAAATAATCCAATTACCTTACATCTTATCTTAATAGTCATCTTCACTATTCTCACTCTTTTCACGTCTTCCAATGTACATACTGCGGCCCCTAACACTGAAAGTCAATAATAAGGTCGGCCACAGCGTTGTGGGAAAGTACGCCAGTGCGGTCGGTGTTTGCGGACTGACGCGCAATTCATTTATTTTCGTCAGTTATTTATTTCATTTGCTCACTCTATATTATAAATTCACAACACCACGCCGCATGGCTTTAAAGGCGCATCTAGTTTATTAGAAATTTCGCGGAATGGTCTCGTAGTTGAAAAAGATCAAATATCGTATTTTCGAGCTTTGCAGGTCTAAAAATAAATATAAAAAATGCTTTTCGCTTCGAGACCATTTTGAAGAAAATTGATGCGCCTTTAAAGCCATGCGGCGCGGTGTCGTGAATTTATAATATATATATATAACGCCTCACAGTACTTACTCTTTTTTTGCTGATATTTTTCTCTGATTTCTGACAATTTTTTCTATAGTTTTATTTTTTATTTTTTTGCAGAATTGTAATAATGAGCGACCGATACAGCAGACGCCGTCATGACAGTGACGATGAGTCCAAGGAGACGAGATTCTCAGTGAAACCAAGAGATTCGGTACGTTTTTTATTGATTTTATGATTAAAATGTATCACATGTGAATACTTGCAGAGACGGGACGACCGAAACCGCCATGAAAAAGACAATCGGAATGTGGAACGGAGAGACGACCGGAATCGCCAAGAGACGTTTTCTAGAGGTGAGAAATTGGAGATAAAGTACAAGCTTCTCATATTGATTATTTTTTCAGGTAACTCCGGGAGAGACCGAAGATCTCCAGTCCGAAATGATCGCCACAACAGAGATAGAAACGATCGTCATCACAAAGACGAGGTAAATAGACGTCTTGAAGCTTATAAATGTCAATAATTGATTTTTCAGAGAGACAAAAGACGTGACGACCCACGCAGAGACAGAGATCGTGAGAACCGCCAAGATAGAAGACGTGATCGCTCTCGATCAAGATCCCGATCACCAGCAAAACACAGATCTCCTCCCAATCGTCGCTCTCCGTCCAGTCACCGATCCAGAGACTCGAAAGGCTCCGTTCGCTCGACTGGATCAACCTCGAGAAAATCTCAAACACCGAATGGATTGTCCGAAATTTCTCGTTTCGCCGACAAATGTAAGTGTTGATAAAGCTAATTTCAAAAGTTCTAATGTTTTCTTTATTCTAGTGCTCGACTCGAATCTCAACTCTAATACTATTTTGGAGATTGAAGATATTGAAAAGTCGCCAACCCCACTCAAGGACGAAGATCCAATTGTATCCTTTACATTCGATGACACTTGTGGCCCCGCAAGACCTTCAAAAGTAGCCAGTGAGCCCGACGATGTGGATATCGAATCCAGACCAGCGACACCGTTGACACCACCAGATTTGAGAGGTAAGGCTCAACTTTAATTGAATGACATTAAAAGTGACATCTTCTTCAATTCTCCAAACTAATAATCTTTTTTCAGCATCGGTGACACCGTTGGGAAGCGATCACTCTGATGACGAAGCCGAGGATCTTTTGGATCGGTACAACACCACTCCAGACTCAGAAACCTGGAATAGTCTCTCGGAGGACGAGAAAAAAGTGAGTTTTGAAATGATTTTTGCAGCTCCAACAACTAATTTGTATTTTTTTAGTTGCACCAGGAAGCTATGGAAAAGCGCAAAAGAAGGCGGCACGAAGAAGCTGTGTCAAAACTTCCAGTGTACTACCCGGGGCTGCGAGGATGTCAACACATTGCCGAGTACTCCATTCTCAACACTATTGCTGAGGGAACGTATGGAGAAGTATTCCGTGGAAAGAACACGAGGACTGACGAGATTGTCGCATTGAAGAGGTTCAAGATGGAAAGGGAACACGAAGGATTCCCAATCACAGCCCTTCGTGAAATCAATATGTTGCTGAACGCTGGATCACATATCAATGTGGTCAAGGTACGGGAGGTTCTCGTAGGAAATACCAAAACTGAAGTCTTCATGGCAATGGAGTACATTGAGCACGATGTCAAGGGTCTCATCGGCACAATGAAACGGAGGAATCAAAGATTCAAGACTGGAGAGCAGAAATCGTTGATGACTCAACTACTCTCTGGAATGGAATACTTGCATAGTCTATGGATTCTTCACCGAGACTTAAAGACATCAAATCTCCTCATTTCGCACTCTGGTGTACTCAAGATTGCCGATTTTGGAATGGCTCGAGAGTTTGGAGAAGCATCGGACATTGAGAACCGCATGAAGCTCACCCAAGTTGTTGTAACCCTCTGGTATCGTTCTCCGGAACTTCTCCTTGAACCGAAAACCTACTCTACTCCACTAGATATGTGGTCCGTCGGATGTATCATGGCAGAATTCATCACAATGAATCCACTGTTCCGTGGTGAAGATGAACCAAACCAAGTTGACCTCATTTTCCAAATGATGGGCACTCCGAACGAGATCACATGGCCAGAGATAAACCAACTCAAGATTTGGCAAAAAGTCGAGTTCCAAAAACACAAAGCCGGACAGCTGAAAAGAATTTTCAGAGGAGAGAAGCTTCTGAACGAGACTGGATTCAATCTTCTGAATGGGTTGCTGACACTGGATCCAAGCCAAAGATTAACAGCATCGGAGGCCCTGAACCACCCATGGTTTGAGTAAGTTTCTATTTTTGACGTGTTTTGAACATTCCCTTAATTTTTTTTCAGAGAGCACCCGAAACCCGTGTCATGTGAAGATCTGCCAACCTACCCAGCAAAAAGCGAATTGAATGCACCACCGCCAGTACAGAAAAGAAAAAACAAGTTGGAGGCACTTTTGGCCGACGAGGACCCGGAACGTGCTGCTCTTCTTCGTGCCTTCAATGTCAAGGCTGAACAAGTAAAGCCAAGTGACTTCCAGCTAAGATTTTGAATTAATCAAGTTTATTGTTTGTTGTTTACAAAGTTTTATATTAAATTCACTAGTCTTTTTATGTCCCAAGTTGCCAAATCAAAAACGTGTCAGTCGATTCGGAAATAAAGTTTTATAATTAAAATAACTGTGTTTCAAAATTCAGATCAAGATCATATCAAATTCAAAATAACATGAAAGACGTTTCATTGATACAGTATTGGGCACAACTCGTTGTCAGTCAATGTAGCGGTGCTGTTCTGGATTGTACTGGCCCACCAGGCAATTTGGGTGAAGTTCTCGCTGATGAAATGTTCGAACGTGTCTCCGGAGAGCGGGCGAGCAACGGAGTTCTGAAAAAAAATGAATGAAAAATGAAACGCAAAGAAAAAGGGGAATATGTCGGAATCCGACTTTTATTGGAGGCAGAACTCACAATTGCGAGTGGTGTCCGATTATCAAACAAAGCCGGAGAATTGATGAGAATGACCCAAGTTCCCACAACATTCATGATGGAAAAAATAATGAGAAAGATTCTGTCGATAACATTTGCAACGTAGGACCAGTCCTCTGAGATCTGAACAAAATTCTGATTATTTGGTTTTTCTGAGACTTCACACCTTGTCTTCTTTCTTCAAAGAACTGAAATATTCTGCAATAAACTCCACGTTTTGAATCATATTTCTGATGAGATCTGGGTGCATTCCTTTCTTTTTCAATTCAGATAACCGTCCATTCAACTGACGTTCATTCACTGTTATGAAGAATGGAGACGGCCTCCGTGAATCCATAAATGGTCCGATATCTGAAACTGAATTCACTGATAAGTTGAATATCCTGGTATCAGATGTTTTACCTGAAATACTAGACCCTCTATCACTGCCATCATCTTCTTCGGCTGTTTTGATGCAAATATATCTTGGAAGTGTATGTATGAAGACCACTTTCATCCAATGAGGCATTGGGAATGAGGATCCATCACGACGGTAAAAGTTCAGTGATATAACAGATAACATAATTGAAATAGAGACTAGAAACATGGTGAATAACAAATATTTTCCTGAAATTTCAATTTGTTATCATAATTGTTTGCAGTGTTTTAAAGTTACCAATAAGTGGAATGACCAGTGAGGTGGGTGGGACGAGATCAATTAGAATGAGGTAGAATACAGTAAGTGTGACCAGAATAGAAATGGAAAATGTCATTTTGTGCTCAATTGGCGGAACGTAAAATACGATAGATGTGAGAATAGCTGAAATGTATAAAAAGTGAAAATCTTTTGACTCAGAATTCACTCACCAAACATCATGCACGGAATCATTAAATTGACGGTATAGAATAACGTTTTTCGTCGAATCTCAATTTTGAAAGTAATGTCAATGTAGAAGTCTTGACCACAACAACCAGCATAGATTTTCTCGTGTCTTGCAGAATTCAGTTCCATCAGATCCCATTCCAAACTTCTGGAAAATCAAAGCGACCGGGCTAGTAAAGTAAACGCGTTGGACTCACGGATAGTAACCACTCAAATCCATTCCTCTGCCCAAAAACTGAAATTCTCCTTCGTCATCAGCTTTATTAACTACTTCGCATCCTGTTGTCTGCAATACGAAAGTTTGAACACCAGAAATCTTGATTGTGATTTATTATATAAGCTTTTGATACACAATAAGAGTTTTCGTCAGTATTGGAAATATTGTTGTGGAAACGATGGAAGTATCGGTAATTGAAAATGTCTCAAAGTGTAATTAATGGACATGTGGGGTGTCAGAGTCTACAAAAATTTTATTTTCATATTGAAAGAGGAGGATTTTCCACGCCAGTTTATGATTTTCTCATTTTGAAATAGCGTATCAAGTTTTACTCAAATTTGTTAAATTTATCGAACACTATATAAAAAATAAATTTTAAATTAATCCTTGTTTACATTAATTACTTTGTAACACCTCAGTGTTTTTTAAATATATCTCCATATTTCTTATTTCTTACTGGAAGCTGTCGGACGTCGAGCAAAAATCCGTTATAAGTCCAACCACCAAACTTCATCCGACACGTCTGCGTATCATAGGGAAAGTACTCGATGTCGATGGAACAGAAACTCTTATAAATTGATGGCGGCTTCCAGACCTGTTTCAAAAGCGGTTATCTGTTTGATGAAGAAATCTCCAAGAGGTTTTTGCATTACGACGTATCATCATTTCTCTACTCATCTCTCTATTGCAAGCAGCAACGCAACATAAATTTTCAAGCGCGACATTTGTTCAATTGAAGAGCGGAAGTGGGTCAATTTGATAGAGAAGCAAGTGAATTGAGCAATAAGAGAAGGAGTGGAAGAAATGTGATAAAAACATCGAATTACAAACGTTTTGATGAGAAGGGAAAATTGAAAAACAATTATAAAACATACCACTAAACCATTGTAATAAACAATTGCATCGCTCATGATTGTGATATGAGGCTCTCCGTCTGCGCTGTAATTAATCAATCATTATGTGCAGATAATCGGTGACTAGCTGTCTGCGTTCCCAGAATATTCACATTCTGTTTTCTCGTAGCTCATTGCTCACATTGTAGTAATATTCTTACTTATTGTATAATAAAATGTCTGGAATCCATATCTGATCGACCGGCACATGTAACTTCCGAATCTTTCCCCATCGGCCTGGATCCCACATTAACCGATAATCAAACCATTGCATCTCCAACCAAAGATTCGTTGTCAGTACCTGATTCACCTCGTCCTGGAAACAAAAAGTTATTGTTGCTCTTAAAAACATTCCTCACTCTACATCCATAAACTTAAACGAGCTCATTAGTGTTGTGCTGGCTGACACTAAGGCACCGCCACCCGTAAGATGAGCTATGTTTTTTTGAAAGTGTGAGAAGTCGAGAATCGGAACGTGTTTGGTTGTAGGTAACACGAGACGATAAAAATTCAGAACGTGACAAAGTTTTTTTTTTGAGTGAGAGTGTAAACTACTCAATGTTATGAGTATCTTACAGAGGTTCCAGATTTTTTGAATGGGAAAATATTCCAGTGAACAACTTACAACATCAATAATACGAATCAGAGATGAACCAAATTTGACTTTGACACTTTCACTTGCATTCTTCACAGGTCGTACGTTTTTGTTGTAATAGTACAGGAGATCTTCATACATTTGGTCTGCATATCGATTTGGGTTCACATAGAAAAACAGTCCGGCTAAAAGAGATCATGTTCAGTAATAGATTGAGGCTGTCTCACCGTATACAAAAATCCTGAGCAGAAATGCAGAGTTCATGATATTGTCGGTTTCATTGCGTGCGGTGTTGTCGGGCGGCGTTTCAGAGTCAACTCGACGACGATCGACGTTTTGCTATCAGATATTTGTTTGGTAAAGGCAAGGTGGATGCAGAGTGGAAAAACGAGAGATAAAGATTGATAGTGTTAATCACTCTTAAGATAACATTGACACTCTTTTTTGCCAGCAAATGTCAAAAGAGTCAGGATAAGTTTGAAAGGGATTCGGAGTGGGTACACGGTGTAACCAGGAAAAAACACTTTTTTTGAAAGCAAGGAACAGAAAATCTGAGCGGTAAAAAATATGTCATGGAGATTTATTGTGAAAATAGTGATGGCAGGCCATTAAAATTATTCATAAAAACGTGGATATATGTATCCGATATCATGGGATCACAAACTTGTGTCCAGGTGTAGCGGTAAGGATACTTTTTTTAGGTATCAAGCATGCAAAAATGATATCAAGTTTTGAGATGCTCCACACACCAAATGAATTAGAAGATGAACCGACACGGCAAAAACTCAAAATTGTTTAGATGGAAAAGTGTGAATGAGAGGGGAGCAAGCATAATGACGGCACGGTGGGAGTGGAAGGTGGTGGGGGGCAGATGATTGTAATGTGGAGTCTCGGCGCCTCTCTTGTCGAATTGGCTGGTGGCTTCTTGGGGGGACTCCTCTTGTGCCCGGGAGATTTTCTCAATTGAGTGCTGAGCTGCCGGCACCTATTGTTCATTGTGGACCCGTACTCCCCACCTTTTTGTCTCTCTGTCTCACAACAAAAACATACACGCACACTATATAACATAGACACCAGCACAGACTCGTCTTTAATTCGACGTGTGATAGAGAATTTGATAAAGAGATATTTGGGCGGAGAGAGGACACCAAAGTGATGGATGAGTTGGATGAGAAGGTGGATCTATTGATTTTATGTGGACTTTTGAGACATGTCACAATCAGTTTTGAAAAGTTGCTTGAAATGCGTGTGAAAAGGAGCAGGGGTGGGCATGAGTGATTATTGCAACATTTGCCATTTGGTTTCTGATGCTTGTTGTCAATTAGTAGTGGGTAGTCATCAATCATCATTTTGTGGTTGGTATTTTTATTGGAAAGCTTGACACAATATGTATGACAGACACAAAAATTGATCGAATAATACCCGGATAACAAAAAGAACGTTGATTCAGATATGGTCACAACGAAATTTGACAGAAATATCTGAACTATTATAATCTTCTGGAAAAAAATCTCAAAAGAGATCGAAGAAAGTGGAACATGATTTTAGAAAACCTTGGGTGGACATGGGACAAAAGCAAGTCGCGATAATCCTCTTTTCTTTTCAAACCACTCTCGAAATTCACCGACACACAAACTCATGAAAACATAGTGAAATCAGTGAACTGGAAGTAATTTTGAGTAAGACTGAGAATGGATTGAGAGAGGAGGACCACATTGCTTTGGAACCTAAGTTAATTAATACAAAGAACAACAAGAAAAGGAAGAAATGTCGAATAAGTATTGACAAAAATACCCCATCGGGCAAGTGGAGGCAGACGGCCGACATTGTAGATGGCGGATTGCGTAAGGGCAGTAACTATCTAAAAATAAACACAGCTGTTGTATTTTGGAATGAGAATATCAAATTTTTTGAATCTTCAGTTGTAATGAGGTTTACTACGTTGCGTTTTGTAAGACCCGTGAGAACTATAAGAATTATAAATTATTTTCGAAAGCGGACTAATTCAAAATAATGTTTGTAGCTTCGTCGGAGGCTGGTAGTCCGGGTTACCTGTAGTTTTATATCTAACCATCCTCGGAGTAGATGTAACAAAGTAGACAAAAGTGGGCGTCGGTGTAGTTTTTGGCATCTGACAGCAAACCCGTCTTCCTGCTAAATCCATGTAGGCGTCTACACATGTCGAGTTATCTATAAAACATTGACTCGATTCAAATTGTTTTACTCCCTGCTACCTGGACAATCAAAACTATATCCCTCTGCTGGAGTGCATTCAACATTTATCTGAGTGTTCGCATAAAAAACGGAAGTTGCTCTTGGAGGGCACGTCGCCGGTTTGTAATTCGAGACAACTCCATAGGTAGATGTTGACTTTGTCACTTTCTGGTACTTTTTGGCAGGTTTTTGATGACCTGAACTATTCAATTTGGTCAAAGGTTGAGAAGAGTAAAACACAACTTGAGAGAACTGATGACGTACGAGGTTTCACATTAGGTCCGATGAGCCCTTCATTGTGAATGAAAAAGTTGTGGTCAGTGGGTGTGATGAACTGTGAAGCGGATTCTGGAGAGTTCTCATTTAAGGAACTGGATCGAGAAGGTGTTCGGTATGTCAGTTTTGGAATAGTACAACAAAAACCGATGAGAGATCCTGACTGTGAACTTTGACAAGAGTAACCAATACTAAAAAAATATTATTTCAATTTTAAAACTTCACAACATTAACTCACTTGCATTGAGTAACACCCACTGTACACCTAACTGGTGTTTTACTCATAAAATCTAAATACGGTTCCGTTTCACTTGGACAGGATGCTTCGATATGTACACTACAGCAGAATCCCCAATGTGCACCTGGAACTGCCGGTGAGCAATAGTAGGTTTCTGGGCATGATGAAGTTTCCAATGGATTGCATTTCATACTGTTCTTAGAAACTATATGATTGTATGGTTGTTGACCAGCAGGGCATATAGCTGAAAATTGTTTGTGATTCGAGTACTTTCTGAAAGTGAGTATACCGTCATGAGGTGAGCAACAAAAGCTATGCAATCCTTGAGTAGTGCATACGAAGTCAGCAGGACACGAATCTCGATAGGCGGAAGGGTTACACCTCATAGGTTGGTTTGATCGAACGTGGGAAAATGAAACAGTTCCGATCGGACAAACACCTGAAAAGATCAAAACTACGGAAATGACGAGATAGATGGTTTACTCACCCGTGGGAGAGTGACCACAACAGACATGCCGATTGAAAAGTTTGTCGTAAACACATCGGTAGCCGGTGGGACAACCTGCTTCTTTACAGTTAACAGGAGAACTGTCACGAGCCAGTAATAAAGATTGTCCGGCAAGACAGGCGGTGGATTGACAGAAACGAGTACATAATTCGTATGTTTCGAATTGATTCTGATTCTTACCAAAACAGTTTATCACTTTGAATTTTTTGCACCTGAAATGAAGTTTTTTAGGCTTGATGAGCCATTTAGAACTCACTTCAAATCCATTGAGTCAAAGTAAAACATAGTTCTTGGTTCTTCAAAGCAATCCCCGTAACCTGGATTCGGAGGCATCGAACATATAGATTCTAAACAGAAAATACATTTTCCGTATTTGAAAATTCCAAACCTCTCATTTGACAACAATAATTCACTTGTTTTGAGAAGTGATATTGTCCTGACGGAACACATTTCCAACCAGCACTACAGTCATCTGTGTTCTCACACCATTTAACAATACCAGTTTTGGACTTTTCAGCAACTGTTCCATCGATACAGAAATCTTAAATTACAGAAAACAGGAAAATTTAAAGCTAATACATTGAAGATGTACCTGATGATCCTCCGTACCGTTCACAGTTATACGTTTGACAGAACAATAGTAACAGAATTAGTAAATGAAAACAAAACGTCATGAGCAGAGTGAAATCAGTTTTGAAAAAAGAGAAATGATCAATGGGATATCACGAATTGTGGATGATGGTACAAGTAGCCAGTGAGATGGGTGTGACTGTGAAGAAGAAAATACACAAACAAGCGGCGGCAGCCAAGAAGTGTGTGAATACTATTGCGAATCTTATTTATAATAGCACACCGATTTTACATTATCGAAAACTCACGGTGTACAAATAAAGAAGCTGCATGAAACTCCCGTGAAGATTTTGGTGAAGTTCATACAGAGCAGAAAATAGTTTGAATAGATTTTTTAAAATATGCAAACCGATATGATTTTGATTATTCAAGGAATAGACAAAGAAAAATAGTATCCGTTGGTTCATTTTACTGAGAGAAATGAAAATAAACATGCGTTTTTCTCTCATTTACGAAAGTGGATGTCCGGAAGCGAATTCGATTTTGGTGATACATCAAGCGATCCCACAACATTGATTTATTCTTATAGACTAACAATGAGTTGTTTTAATGCTGGACGTAACCAATATGAGAATAGTTATTCTCTTCAAAGAACTAATGGATTCAGAAGACGTCGAGATGATCCCTATCGAAGAGAAGCGCTCTACAATTGTGGTAACCTTTCCACTTCCTTTTCCATTTTTTCACATTTCACTTTCACAAAATATGAGAAATACTTTGCGTAATTACACAAGCTGCTTGCCTTCTGTGAGCTTCAAATAATGTAACAGAATACTTTTAGCTGGGCCACTTTTGTCCAAACGCCTCGGCACACTAAAAACTTTTTGTCAGTCAGTGTTAGTCAGTCAGCCAGCAACGCTTTCCTGCTTCGCTTCCAACTTCCAAAATAGATTCACTAAAACCATCTTTTAAACTACTTCTGAAAATGACAATAACAGCGTCAAACACTTTGGAGTTCAAATGGACGTCTCCAAGAAGCTCCAGGTCTTCATTCAGTAAGTGGAATATGTCAGTCGTGAGTTTGAAGCAAAAAGAGTTTTCAGGGACCACAACAGATGTGGATCAAAAAATATCTATCGACATGAGTAATACTTACTGTGATCAAGTAAGTTCTTTTGTGTATTTTTGTGACGTGCATCCTTAAAACTAAAACTAGTTTTCCTCCAGTTTTAAATCTCTGTCTTCCTATACGTTATCAAGCAATTCTTGCGTTTCTAGGTACTGGGACCTTTATACTCTTACATGATGGTTCTTGGACTGAACCATACTCATAGCAGTGCTCGAAATACAATGTTCAAATGGCCCCTCACTATTTACAACTATGCCACCCTAGCAGTATTGGTAAGTCCACTTGATCTTCGGCTTACCAAAAATTTTTGTTATATGTCCTTTTTCAATTTCTTCTTCTCTTTTCCTCATGTAATCCGAACCCTTTGTACAACTTGTGCCCACAAAGTGGAACATTATTCTAGACGGCTGCGACAATCCGACGCATTTCGCAAATCAAACAAAAGTCGGTGACGAATGAGGAAAAAGATGCTGCCTTCCATGTTCTGAATCCGACGTTTGTTCTCACACTGTGTCATGCTCTGCTAATGTTCAGGTTATGTCTTGACCCAGTAGTTGTTGAATTTGAATACAAAAGAATAATGCAAACAAGGCATGAGATTGCGCAAGAAATTGGTTGAAACGGTGTTTGATTGACTTATAACAATTGTGTAGTTAGTTCAAAGTACATGAGTAAAAATTGAAAACACAGGTCAAAATAGAACTATTAATTCTGCAGGTTTCATCGGTGTCACTATGACAAAAACTTATTTTTAAATTTTGACTTTGACTAGTACACCCCTGATTTTAATCTCGAGAGCAGAATCGGTTTACTTGCACTATCCTACACATAGTAATGATCATTGGCATTTAGTGGGGGACGCTTCTGATCAAATAGAGACTTCCTTTTCATGTTTGAATTTCAGTGGGCTGGCCGCTGCTTTCCTGCTGCTTAAGCTGCAAAAGCAACGAGAGAAAATGTATCACGTGAGTGAAATTAAAAACGAAAGAACAAATGTGACCGGTCACACGATAAATAAAATAAACTTTTTTGTCCTCAGGTGCTGGACCAGGGACTGGGAAGGAACAGAAATGAGGAACACGATGATCATCATTTCAAATTGAACAAATTGTTCATTGGAATCAGTTTTTCCTTTGCAGGTGCACTGTCTTTTGTGCAGATTGGTAGGGTTTAGGAACGGAATACATTGAAAACCTTATCTACTTTCAGCTACAAAACTGAAATATCTTGATTTACCCGATACACCAGATCTTATTAACCGTAAACTATACTTTGTAATTCTGGAAGGATATGTGGTGAGTTTTCATCTTACTGACCTTTTTACATAGCACATTTTTTTCAGATTTTCATTGCATCAAGTTGCATTTCACTAGTTGCCATTCTATTCTTTCAACTATGTCGTATCTTACAATTCTCTATAGGACAGCTCATTGAAGAGATGGTACCAAAAGAAAAAGAAGAATGTCCACTGCCAGAACAATCTTTACAACAAATTCACGACGTACAGATTCATTATCAAGAGATTTCTAATGCCAAGTTGTACATTGAACAAAACTTTTCGTTTTCTCTATTCTACACATACGGATGTTGCATTCCATTGACTTGTCTATTGGGTTACATTGCTTTCAGAAATGGAATACAGGTACTGAAACTTTTATTTGTGAAAAAAATAACAAACCTAATGATTCAGGCGGATATGGCGGAAACTTTCTCTGTGGTTATCTGGCTTACCAACACTATGCTTGCATTGATGTTATTCTCTATTCCCGCATTTATGATTGCTGAAGAGGTGATACAGAAAAGTATATCCAGTTACAGTATAACAGTTTTAGGGTGACAAACTGCTGACTGCATCATTCAAAATGTATCATGAAACTCTGTGTGAGGAACGAGATCTTCTAGTCTTGGTAAGCCAACCATTGCAATGTAGTGACCCGGTTCATAATGGAATTACAGTCTCAAATGAGTTTCCTTTCTTTCCAAATGCATGCCACAAAGCTGACACTCACTGCTGGTAATTTCTTCATGATGAACAGAAAGATTATGATCAGTGTAAGTTTTACCGCCACTGACGGTGTTTATGCTTCTCTCATACTTCCAGTTATTCTCCGCCATCTTCACATACTTCCTTATTTTGGTGCAATTCGATGCTGAGAAGGAGCGAGCTGGAGAGTGCAACAACCAATCCCGAGTGCTTATCGTCCAACCACCCATGTAAAGTATTTCATTTTTTTGCTCTTTTGCTCTCATCATCCAAATATCTCATTCTGATACTCAATTGTAATTAAAGAAGTGTTTAAAAAACCCAAGTTCATTCATTTTCCTAAACATAAAAATAAAGAACGTTACCAAGTGATTGTTTAGGGGAAAAGTGGTCCAATAAATAAACGAGATAGGCGCTTTTCGGTATGCAAAAGCGAGTGGGGGTAAAAAGATAAATTGAGAAACGCTTTCCACAAAGCTACACAAGTGAGACTGACCTTAAAGGACTAAAGAAAAGAATGACAAAGCCAATTGGGTGAGAGGGGATTGGTTATACAGTGTAGCGGGATGAAAGAGGAAATTAATGACAGAATAGATGATTCGGGTTGAAAAACAAAGAAACTTTTTGACAGAAGCAGAAACCATTCAGCTGATTGGGTTGGGTTGAGATGGTTGAAAAGAGTAAGTAAAACTTGGGGAAAAGTAAAGGATACCAAATGAAATGAGCTGATCACAGAATAGTTCACAAGAATAAGTCTATATGACAGAGTTGTTCTTTGAACGATGAGAAAAATTAAAGAAGCACAGTGAGAAATGGTAAGCGGCACAATTGGGGAAATATAAAAAAATACTTGACAGTTTGGCAATTCACAAGATACAGAAAATCTCATGATACATATTACTAAACAAAAGAAAAAAACCGGTAACTCAAATTGGATCATGGGACAATGGAGAAATCAAAATTATTGAAGAGACGCTGGTCGGCTTCAGTAATCGGACGAGTGCTGGAAGCAGCCGAGAAGCGAGCACGTTCTTGCGTGAATTCCAGGTCGAAGTTGGACACATCTTCTGGGTTGCGCTGAAAAAGTGGATAATTAGTCAATGTTATTCAATGAGTAAGCAACTCACAATCTGTGGCTGGAATGGTGGACGGATTTCACGGCTCAACAATTTGTCCCACTCCCATGAAATATGACGGAAGAATCTTTGGACCTTGATGTCTTCTGCGTCACGCTCTCCG
The DNA here is from genome assembly GCA_002259235.3 of Caenorhabditis latens. Classification (NCBI taxonomy): domain Eukaryota; kingdom Metazoa; phylum Nematoda; class Chromadorea; order Rhabditida; family Rhabditidae; genus Caenorhabditis; species Caenorhabditis latens. The sequence continues at coordinate 10,537,233 of CM056097.1, read as the reverse complement.
TAGCCGAGACGTTTTTCTGGCACCTTGCGAAGCAGCTGAAAAATAAGTATGATTAGTAATCATGACGTCGCTTTTCTGGTTGAAACTTACTCTTCTCATAATGGCGATTGACTCAACCGAGAGATATCTCGGATAGCGAACGTCTTCCGAGATGATCGAATCGAAGATCTCTTCTTCATCGTCTCCACTGAATGGTGGCTCACCGACAAGCATCTCGAAGATGAGGACACCAAGACCCCACCAATCGATGGCTCGAGTGTACGAGGAGTCCGACAAAACTTCCGCTGAAATAATAAAAAAATAATTTACGTGTCATTGAAAGTTGTTATGTGAAACTTACGAGCTAAGAATTCCGGAGTACCACAGAAAGTGCTAGTCTTGTCAAATGGACCCATGTTTTCCTTGCACAACCCAAAGTCAGCAATCTTGACGTATCCATCACGATCCAAGAGCAAGTTATCCAACTTGATATCACGGTAGATGATGTTATGCTGGTGGAGGAAATCCAAGCCAAGCACGACACAAGCTGCGTAGAAGCAGCCGCGCACCTCATCGAAGACGTCATCGTGGATGTGACGCATCAAGTCACCACCCATACTGTACTCCATGCAGAAGAAAACGTGCTCCGGAGTTTGGAAACATCCGTGCAAGTTGACGAGGAACGGATGACGAGCGCGAGATGAGACTTCGAAGATTCGCTTCTCGACCATCAGTGACTCGACTTCGTCTCTTCCAAGGATGTCTCCCTTTTTGAGCACTTTGAGAGCATAGTAGTTGGTGGTTGGGTTGTGTTGAGACAAAATGACTTTTCCAAAATGGCCACGTCCAAGAACACTGATCAAACGGAATTGTTCCACTGTCAATGGAGCACCATCACTGCTAGCAAAGAAGTCGATATGACGAGCAGCTGGAACCGGAGCTTGTGACGTGCCTGGTGTGCAAATTGGGTGGTAGTCATCAACAACTAAACTGCGTTCGCGGTTTGGCGCCGGGATCACTGATGTAAGCGGGTGGACGTAAAGATTCGCATTAACAGCAGCAGCGGCTGATGAAGCGAGCACTGCTTCCTTGGCCTCACGTTGTTTCTTGGCCGACTTGCGTGGATTGAAACCCTGAAAATGGAGTTGGTTGAGTAACAAACACATTTTCAGATGTTTGCATGTTAGCACAACACTTCGAAAACCACTCAAAAAACAACAAAGTTGAATCGAAAAATGAAAGCAAGCAGTAAAGAGAACTGTCTTAGCATTGTTGGCACAAAATAAAAGAGCTGGTTATGAACACGTTGTACGGACACGATTAGAGGAAAAACCAAAATTACTCACAGGCAAATGATTACTGACCTTGTCGAAAAGCGAGTTCGACGTCGATGGATTTGGAGTCGAAGCTGAAGAGATCGATGATGATGGACCAGAAGATGATGGTCCAGCCTGCTGTTGAGAAGACATGGAGGCCATTGGAGTGAATCCTGGAATAGAATCATTATAGGAAGAAAGAAACCACCAAGATAAGCTCGGATTGGGATCATTTCTGACGGAATCTTTAGAAGCAAAAAAAGGAACACCGAAAACAACCAATGAAAAACACTTCTTGTTTTTCGTTATAAACGAAACGAGCTAAACCGTATTTGTTATGTTCTATCTATGTATTTTCATGTCTACATATTAACCAAAAAATCGAATGTTGGTATGTTTCGTATTTTCTTTGCATGACTGCATTTGCAATCAAAAGGGAATGTGAACTCATAGCGGTTTCTGATGAAGAGTGATGACATACCAGTGAAAGCGGCGAACTTCTCGCTTGGCTCATTTCCTCTGCTCTTGATGAGACGAGAGAATGCAAAGACGCCGAGTTTTTGTCGTGCTCCGTCATTTGATTCTGAAATTTAGAGTATAAGTTTAACAACAACAACATGTTTTTCAAATCACCTTTCACGCGGAACAAACGTCTCTGACGCTCCAGTTTTGGCTTACGGCTGACAACAGGGTTCATGTACTTGAACTGCACGAAGATGTTGCCTTGTGGCTCAACTGGAACAATGATTCCGACTTTGGTGGAAGTCTCAATAAGGTTTGACAACTTGATGGCAGCGAATCCGCACATAGAACGATCGTCGTGGTAGAAAAGCTCAATTTGGAGCTCGCGAGACTGAAAATAAGAGAATTATTTATCGAATCAATGGGTTGCATATGTATCTACTGCCAAGAGCAAAACTCACCCGATCCAAGTCCACATCGAACTTCTGATCCCAGTTGCGATCAATGATCTTCTTGAGCTCAGACGATCCAATATAGCGGTTATCGATACGAAGAACACAGAATACCTCATCTGGACTGGTCGGTCCCTTGAAAGATTTCTTCTTCTTTCCAGTAGAATCAACTCCAAACACAGAAGTGTATCCGGCCATTCCTGGAATATCCATACGGATTCTGCGTTCGAAAGTTCCGGAGATGATTCCAGAGCATCCGTTGATGGTGACCTCAAGACAACCACTGATCTGAAGCGAGTGTGGCATGAAACTGCAACGACGAGTCTGGACTGTCGAAGAGCTGGTGCTTCCCTCTTCACTCGATGGACTGTTACGATCTTGGCTACCAGATTGTGGTTTGGGAATGCGTCCAGCGTTGATTTCCTCGATCAGACTGTGTCTATCTTTGTGCTCAATCGGAAGACTAGCAGCATATTTGAGAAGAGCCAATTTGATGAGATCAGACTTCTCGGAAGCAATGATCAGACTGTTGAGAGCTTCCTCAATAGCCTTGTTGTCCAATTTCTTTTGGCAACGAAGGATACGAATCATATTGCGAGATCCATCCATAATTAACTTTTCCTTATGGTAGCGAATGATGAGATCCTCGATGGCAAGTTCTACCTTTGACTTCTGATCCCCTTCGGTAGCTGGACTTTCTTGAGAGAGACGATCAATTTGCATACGAAGCATTGCAATCTTGGCGCGGCTGTCGTCGAGAAGACTTTGAGAGTCTCCGTGCACTTTTGACTTGTCTGGAGCTCCACGCAAGAATTGCTCCAGTCCTCTCTTCACTTTGAGCTCCTTTTCCAATTCCAATTGAAGAACGAGAAGTTTGCTAGGGGGACCGTTCTCAACGTCACAATCTTCCAAATTGTCCAGATACATGACATCCTCGTCTGAAACATCAATTATTAGTTAAAGAGTAGGCTGGAAAGGAATGAATTCTTACCGAAAGCACCACTGTTATACATCTCCAACGCCTGAAGATCCTCTTGGAGATCAGCTATTTGTTCGTTGAGATCGGACAACTCGAAGCGGAGAAATTCACTCTGACGACGATCCGACGTGATCAGTTTGATACGACTGTATCCACTTTTGATTTTCAACTTCTTTTTCAAATCCTTGCGAATAACCGCGCGAAGCTCGAGAGCTTCTTGTTGGATACTGCTTCCTTCGTCAATGGTGAAATTGTACTTGTTGGCCAGTTCGACCATCTCAGCCGGAGCTGCCTCCCAGTAAGTGCTGAAAATTATTAATGAGACAATGACAACACATGTCACAAATTGAGAAAGGGTCTAATTGTCCTGTCCCCAATACCTAGATAGATGCGAAAAAGTGTGAGTGAGATAGAATAACCAATTTCTGAACCTCATTGCACACGCAACAGCTGAAACTATCGAGATCACAAAAACGCATTGTCTATTTTTTTTTCATTAATTTTTGATTCCTTCTTGCAGTTTTTGTGCATTTTTCATCTAATAACTGGTTGGATAGAAAATTTGAGAAATAATGTGTGCATGCGTGTTTTTGAACAAACCAGGAAACGAAAGAAAGCACATGCCCATATAAATTTTCTGAATGAGCAGTCTGTGGCCAAAACAAAGGTGTGAAAAAGAAAGCAGTAATGAGTGAGAGTGGGAAAGCTAGTGATAATAAGGTGAGAGCCCCTGAAATAAACTGCAAACCAAAACCTTTCGTCCAAATCCTCAATGTCCAGTGTTTTCGATGGTGGCGGTTGTCGCATTTTGAGAATTGGTCCGAAGAATGTCGTATCTGGCCAATAGTTGTTGTATCCGTTGCATGGACTTGGAACACGATAGTAACTACTTTCGTATGACGTCGTCGTCGATGTGAAAAGTGGGCGAATCTTCTTGCGACTAGCACGAAGCACACCACGGGTGAATGAAACAACAGGCGAGTTTGTACATGCGGATTTGAAAGCAGTGGTTAGGGAAGATTTTGGGGTGGACGGTGCGGAACCATCATAGACGTTTCCGTAAAAGCGGTTAGCACTTTTTTCATACCTCGATCCTTCTCCGTTACCAAAACCGTTTCCAGTGGGAGTCGATGGAAGTTCAGCAGCAAAGCGACTTGTTCCGTTCGTCCCATTGACGCCATTTCCATTGGAATGGTAGTCCATGACGAAGTTGTTATTCAACGTCTACGCTAGACGTGAACAAGAAGATGTTGCAGTTGTCGTAGAACGCTTGCTGAGGATGACCTGATAGATGACGGTAGTTGAGTTGCACGATTTGCACCGAGTCCAAGTTGACGGCAAACAAGTACCCTGAAAGAAATAATAGATAATTCTGGAGTTTCAAAATAAAGATGAGGAAGAAGACGAAAAAACGGATCAAGATACAAAATAGAGAAGAAGATGGAATGGGTGTGAGAAAAGTTCAAGACACAAAATGAAGAAATCTAATAACCCAAAAACCCCAAAAAACATATTCCAGAGAATATGTTTCTTTTGCTCGTCGCTGATGTATAATTCCTTTTCAGTCCCATCTCCCCTTACTTGGCATCCCAACAGCAAGATTCTACATTTCAAATGATTGGTTGCCGCCATTCATTGAGAATACCCATGGGGGATCAAATGCGGGGTGAAAAAGAAGAAAGACAGCGAGCCACCAAGCCAATAGGCCATACAAAATGTCTTTTGCCAAATATGGTGTCTATGTCAATGTTTGTGTGACGGCGTGGAGGACGGGAGGTTTTGGCGCCAGACCGACACCACCAACTACGAGTAAGACTAAAGAAAGGAACAAGTAAGAAAGCAGAGGAATAAAAAATACATACGAAATAGCCTCTAGTGATACTCAGGGAGAGCAGTGCTGGTGAACGAGAAGGAGAAGAGCAAATGAGTGTGCTCACTAACACAAATACAGTCTTGGTAAAGGGAAGAGAGAGGACACCATTCAATCGATGCTAGTTAGTTACGAGCGGAAAATGAGAGGGAGAGAAAGCGAACACATATCAATTGTAATAGCCCATGCGAGCATAACTATCCGCAGTGACTAGTACCGGAATGACAGATGTTGTTTTGTTTTGATATTGAAATTGAGAATTGAATCAGTGAGTCATCACTTCAATGCCTAGGCCAATGTGGCAAAAAAAGCAAAGCGATCGGCTTGACATCAGCTGGTTGTTTGGTTTTGATGTCGCGGATGAGGTTTAGTCTCGTATTGAATATATACGAGATCGGGACCACATGGTGCTCGAAATAGCTCTAGAGGACCTAGACTCTAGGGGTAATGCCATGTGATGTCGTGCTTTTGCCACAGATTAAGACAAAATGACAAGTTGAGAGAGGAGAGAATAAAGTAGAAATGACAGTTCGAATAAATTCAAATTTGGAGAAAAGAGAGGGTTTTGGCACAGAAACTAGGAGAGGAGGAAACGGTCCACGGAGACAATGACACTGTGCGGCCCCGTCCGCGCGCACCGTCATACGAAGGACCCGTCGCAGACCTTTTTTGCGTGCGCGCTCTCTGTCTCCTCTTTTCCACGAACACATACACATACACACACAACATAACGCGGTTGATGGGAGGAAGGAGGAAGAATGGTGTGGAAAAAAGACAGTGCACTGGCACAGGAGAAACCGTCTATTCTTCTGTACTCTCTCCACTACCGGTCGTCATCTTCTCCATTCTTCGCCTTTTGCCTCCTCGTTTGCCTCATTTCGGCGACAATCACTTCAGGACACACTGTTTGGGAGGGAGAGATGACGGGGTGAAGAGAGAGAATAGAGGGTTTATAATCAAAACGACGCCGGACGGAAACCGTTTCCTCCGGACGATATAGGACGGGGCGGATGAACAGAAACAGACTGTCTCTGTTTCACTCTTTGACTGGCGAACTGACGGGTGGACGGGTGGATGGACAGATTGAGGTGAAGTCTAGCGCGGGACTCGCTTTTTCGAGTATATTCTCCCCGGGGTCGAGAGCGAAGGGAACAGAGGATTGTGATGAGAGACATCAGTGAGTTGAGAGTAAAGGAAATTAGAGGGATAGAGAAAAGGATCACAGTGTTAGTGCGATTGATTGGTGAGAAAGAGATGCTCATACACTCTCTTATATCTCTCACTCATCACCTGCAGCAACAAACTTTGCAATTTGACCAATCTCTGCAAACTGCAAAAGTCTCTCTTCGATAATGTAATCGATGCTATTGAAGAATCAAAGCAGATCGACCCGTAATGCAACACATTGCTTGGTTCGATTGTGCTTTAGAGAGTCATTGATAATAATTTGTTTCTTATCAAGTTTGACGTCAGCACGTTTACACACCACCAAGTTCCTTACTCTGCTAGCACATGATAGTGTTTTAAGACAACGACACCAAGCGAATGGAATGAATGATAAGAAGAATTATAGTTTCGGAAGAGAGCAGGCGGGAAGAAACCATTGCACAAAACCAAAAAGTTTAAAATAAAAAAGTCAAAAGTGCTCCGCTTAGAATTGAAGATGAGTTTAGTTGGTCCCGCGTGGGTTGGAGTTGGTTGAGGGAAAATCCGGTCAAAACTCTCGAAGTTTTCAAGTTGAAAAGAAACCGAACAAAATACACCACAAGCAAGCACTTACACAACCCTTCTTCAAACTTCTTTGCTCTTTTGGGTATTCAAAAGATGGTGTGAAGGGAGAAGGGAGGAGAACGAAACGAAAATTATAGAGAAGGAAAAGGAACGGGTTAGAACTTGTTCTCTCTTCTCGTTCTCTTGAAATCGAATCAGTGCAGAGAATTAGAATTGTGTATGTGTTTAAAGAGACTAAATTGAGGGTAAGAAAGAAAGTGTAATCGAACGGTGATCAACAATTCGTAATCTAGAAACACAATTGTTGAGATGAAAATGGGAAAAGAAAGGGTTAGTAGTGGCCAAAGTTATAATTTGTGAGTGTCATTTTGTTGCTCTCGAATCTACACGCTTCTCTTGTTCACTTCTCACATAACTAAACAATTCGTTCACCAATAAACGATGATGCCTACCAGAAGGAGGTTTTTGTTTTGGAATTACTCTGTATACTTACTCCAAGATTCTAAATTTCTCTTCTGGAACTCCGAAATCTCAGAGATACTGATCAAAACATGTCAAATGATTTAGTGATATAGATTGCCTGCTTCACCACATTTCTCTCCGGATACACTCATACACATCCACACAAACACATCAGGAAAAACCTGCATCACTCTCGCCGAGAGGACACGGGGTCACGGCTCCAACGAAACCCGAAAGGTGAAGCAAGGGGAAAATGTAACAGTGTGTTGTTACACCTGAAGAAGCTCAGACAACAAGTCGGATGCACAGCACATATACACTGATATTGTTGAAAGGAGAAAAGAGAAGTTGCATTAGACACCAACTGTGCGTGCCCCCTGTCAAGCACGCCTCGATCAGCTCTATGGTGGCCCCCGTAAACCCTCCCAACACGAAACCGGGAGCTCTCTTTCTCTCTCTCTCTCTTTCTCTCTCGCTATCTGTGATTTGTTAGAATGCTCCAGAGAGTTGGTAATGGGAGAGAAAAGTGAAAGAGAAAAGAGAACCCGAGAGCAGTGCCTGAGTTTTCCGTGACGTGAAAAGAAAGAGATATGAAGAAAAGAACGGAATGAATTGAATGACAAGTGGTTATGAGTGTTCACCGCGTTTTTAGTTTGGTTCCTGACAAGAAGAATTAGTCCCAATGGAGTCTGTGGGCGTGATACCCATCATTATACTTGCTAAAGTTCGAAATGGCTCCGTCCGCCTACTCACCACATTTTTAGGAATACAAAATTTGAAATGGGCTAGTCAGAATGGCTTTTCCTAACGCCTACAATCATCACACTACTCACCAATTTGGCATTTAGAACGGAAAAAAGTGATAGAAGTGAGGAGAAATGGCGACAATGGGACAGGGACAGCTTTGGCGTTGAACACGAACCGGTTTGGCGAGGAGACGAGGAGAAAGAATTGTGAGTGCGAAAATGCGAGAAACAATGATAGATGAGAAGGCTTATTTTCGAAATTGACTCCAATGTGTTCAACTGTTATAAGAGGGAGAGAAGGGGAGCAATAACATGGGGAAGTTTGAAAAGAGTCATGAGGTTTGGACTCCATTCGGTTTTCACTACTTTCGAAATGAGAGCTATCTTTTTTGGGGGAAACGAAAAACTGGAACACCCGATGAGGTTATAAACAGAAAGATAGATAGCGTCGTCTCAACGATAGAAACGAAAATTTGACTTTCAAATTCTATTTTGCTAGAGAACTCCCGGACCCACAGACTCAGAGACCTAAGACTGGGGGACCCAGTGCTTCTTCCTCGGCCAGTTGAAGAAAGATGCAATCTCTTCCCCTTTCTTTAACTCTGTTTGGCGGTCGGAAACGAAACCCGCTGACCAGTTTAGGGAGGCTGGCGAAGACAATGTTTCCACGGATATAATAGATTGACAAGGACACAGCGGGTGCACACCAGTTGCGTCCGTTGCTGCCATCCACAGTAACACATACACATACTCCCAAAATTGGCCTAATTCGATGATCATGAAAAATTGGGGGAACAACGAAGATGAGGATGCTGGGCAAAGCGACATATTCAGAAATATCTTGGAATGTGGAGATGGTGTTGTACGTATGTATGTGGGGAAGAAAGAATAGAGCATTATTCCGACCATCTGGGACCAAGTGTTTTGTCGGCGATGGGAAAGAGCAGAAAAGAGAAAGAACATGAATGTTCTTATTCTCTTTTTTAAATAGCTCTCAAGAGAAGACACTCACAAAAACTTGAACAAAAACAGAAAAGAATGACACGTTTTTCTATGTTCGTGTGTTCCCCGTTCTTGACATCATTGCTTGTCGCTGATTTTTTTGCTCATTTCGACCCAAGAGTGTGCCGAAGCCACTGGGACAGGAAGGCTGTTGTTTGTGCTTATCAACCGTTTTGATATGCTCTTTTTTCTCTTTTTTGCGGCCAAATACAACAAAAGATATTTTGAAAACAAAAGAGACAGGTCGGAAACACTCAATGTTTGACTCGATGATGCCATTCCGACAAAACTGCAGTCAATTCGGATGGAATCGTTCACGAGTTTTGGCTTTTCACACTTTTCAACGGCTTAATAGGAGGGAAACTGATACGGAGAATTGGTTAAAGGATAGAAAATCAATTTAGGCAAATTCCTTTCTGGAATCGTGAAAGTAGATTAGAAAATAATCTGCCCAAGTTCAAACTTAGCCTATCAAAGGCCGGTGGAGCGGAGCGGAACAGCGAACTCAGTTTTTCAGAGAATGTGAACCAGAAAATTCGAAAAGTCCACGACTAATGGTAATGGTTAATGCCCCGCTCCGTGTTGTTTCATAAACACTATGCCCGTAATGCATTTCTGCTGTTCTTTTTTGCTAAGAAGTGTGATGAACCACGATTTCTGTGTTCATGGTCTGACGGAAGCGCTGCGATGCCAAAAAGTGTTATCTAAAGGTTGGGAAACACGAAACACCAATCAGTCGCAGAGAATCATTGCATTTTTTTTTTTGAAAATAATTACTGAAAACTCCCGCTAACTACGAAATACCTGTAATCCGTTCAGCTCCGTGTGCAACAATCGTCGAAAACTTCCACGAGAAGTCCATAAAATGTTCACAATTCACGGCGAACCAAGGAAAAAGCAGAGAAAACAATAACGACAGGTTGAAGAAAACAAAAATGAGTAATGAGGGCGAAATGGAACGAATGCGCGGGCATGGTGGTGGACAGTGTCTCAATAGAGCGCGCTTGCAGAGGTCCTACAGTGAGGCCGACGGGGGTGAACGGGAAAAAGGGAAGAGACCGTAGAGGACAATGAACGTGTCTCCATGTGTGCAGAGGGGAGAGAGGAAATGAGTGTCTGTGTAAAAACGAACGGAGAATAGAGATGATAGTGCGAAAAATGAAGAAGGCCGTTCGTTGTTCTGTACACAAGGTATTTGTGTGACAACTTTTGCGGGAGAATGATCCATCATTTAAAAGAAGAATTATCAACTAATCACAAAGTGATTGAGTACAAATTTTAGATTTTCGTTCTGATGTTCTGATTGCAAAATACGTTGTTATTCTGATACAGTTCGAACATAATTTGTTCTCAAATGTTCGCAGCTATGTTTCTGCAGAATTTGCCATTTGATAAACTGTCTAAACTAATATACATTAAGGACGTAACATCTCAAGACTACATTCTTATAGTGTGAACTGTCTATTTGCATGAATTTGTGCGCATTTAGAAATGCTAAAAACATGTAGAGCTTGCGCAGGGGATTGTCTACTTTTACAATCCTATTGTTCATTGTTTCGAAATGTTGCCTATTATTTTAGCTGCAAAGGCGTTAGTGTGAAATATGTTAGGAGAAAACAAATTTCCCCCAGAAATCAAGGGAAGTAGAAACTCAACTGATGAACAGAAGGATTATTTGCAATACTGAAAATGAGTTGTGAGAGATTTTCAGAAAAAAGCAACTGTTGCATAGATAAAATACTTCCAGAAACGGAATGCAAAATTCTGATGCCGATGTTTTCGTCTCTGAGCTAAAAACTGAACTTTTGGTTTCCCTTCTATAACTCCAAAAAGTGCGATTTTTATCGATGAACTTTCAAGACAGCATACAATTATATCAGCACAAAACTTGAAATTTCGATCTTTCACAAATATCAAGAGAAGAGAAAATGCGAAATGAAAATTTTGAAATGAAAATGTCACCATCATACTTCCTTTTTCTATTTGCAACTCTGATTAATGACGAAACTAATCGGTTTTCGGCTTTTCTTCTCATTTTTTTCTGTGTGTGTTTCTCAAAAGTAAATTGGCAAACAGGTAGGCGCGAAATGAGACAAAATGAGAATCGGAAATCAAAATCCAACGTTTTCATTCAATTACAGAAAAAAGTATTCAATCAGAGGCTGAATCCGCTATGGGAAGAACTGAAAGATGTATGAAAAAAGAAAATTGGGAGAAAAAAGTGCAGAACTTAAGAGAACCATATTTTCCGCTGTCAAAATAAATTGAATTTCCGCCTCCGAATTTCATTTCCGTTTGAACATTTGTCTGTTTCTTTTTTCGAAACTTCTGTGGGAACAAATCAAAAAGTTCATCTCACTAGTCAGAAAATATAAATAATTGAAAGAAAAGTTCGATGAGTAATACGATACTCCTGAGGACACTGGATACATTTCATTGATGTGTCCTCTTTGTTTTCTTGATGACGATTGTTTGTACCTTTTTTCCTATGCTTGTTTTTTAGTAAACTGGTAGACAAAAGTGATCGAAAAACGAGAATACATTGAAAAAAAGAGTTTTTTCTTGTAACTATCATTTGATTACTTGAACGCTTAAAATGTAATAGGCGGGGTTTCAGACGAAACACGGGACAGTCTGGCTGATCAATCGGGATGCTTAAGAACTACATTCACGGTACAATAAATTAAGAGAAATGTATCTGAAAAACTTTGGAAAAAAATGAATCATGAAAATATAAATGGGAAACAAAGAAAGTAATGTTTGATCATTTCACGATTTTGATAGTTCAATTTCCAGTAACAAATCAATGACGGATTCACGTCACAATTTTTATATGAAATCTAAACAGTAACAATTTTTTGAAAAATGAGCTATTTTTCATTCAGACAGTTATGAATGGAAATAGTAACCTACGCTATTTTCGTGAAACAGTATAATGACATTTTACCACTCTCTTCAATTTTGAGTGCAACAAAACGATAGAAAATGAGTGGTGCACGTGAAATCCGAAACCATACACTCAGTCCCATTGCTTCGAAAAAGCAAAAAAACGGAGGAGGAACAAAAAGACGAAAGAAACTAACAACTGAACTTTCTTCAAATTCCAATCGATCTTCACGATAAAACACTTAATGGTTTTTTTCTTGTTTCGTTTTTTGCATGCACCGAGTTCTGTCGCACGCAAAGTGTTTGCTCTTTCGAAAGTCGGCCAGCTTTCCAATCGTGGTGGCTATCGAAATGTCTTAAGATCAAGCTGTCTTGAGATCTAGTTGTCCTGTCTAGCGAAAATACGGATAAATGATTTTAGAAATTTGCTTACAACCGCTGTTTTTCGAATGTCGGAAATCTCGACTGTTCATAACATTTCTAAGAAAACGGATAAACAGGAAGCTAAACTAAGAACAAGAAATTGATACACAACAAGTCAATGTGCATACCAAATAGCCAACTGAAATCTAAGTTCTTGCTTATCAGCGAAACTGGTAACTTTGTATGTCGTCAATTGAGAATTATGGAGATGCAGTTCATCCAGATAAAGAACAAACCGAAAAACTATTTTTAGATGATCTTTTTTTCAGAATAACAATAATCCGATGCTTGAAGGTGTTGTGAAGATTTGGATATCTCTGAACATAATTTGATAAAGTTTTGTTTTGAAAACTAGCTTGATTTGGTTAACACAAAAAACTATATAAAATGATCAGTCGCCGTTGAGGACTGGCATGTCAGCTGCATGTTTGAAGTGCGTTAAGTTTAAACCTGAATTTATTTGTATTCATTTTTTCTCAAGTTCTCACGTTGCGAATGCTCCCAACGCTGAGAGAAACTTATTCAATCAGGTTTTATTCAAATCATCGAGAGTTCCGTGAAACTCTAAAGGACATGAAATAAGGATGCACTTTAGGAAAGGAGAATAGCCCTTTAAATGCCAAGATCAACAATCAATTGAAGAGAGGTTATCAAGCTCCGCAGAAAATTTCAAAATCATTATTGTTTGAACACTATTACTAATCATAGATGTTTGGAATTACTGATCTGGTATTAAACATAATATAGGGCAGGTGATATTAAATGTTTTCTCGGCGTCTCAGGGCTTACCGAGGTGAAGCAGGTAAACTCTCATTTTGCCCCCTTCAACCTACCAACCAAACAAATTGTTTCCTAGATCGTTTGTCGGTAAGCTGCTGCATATTTTATGTTCAAATTTCCCCTTTTGTTGGCAGTTTCTTCCAGATGTTTCAAATATAGTTTTCAACATAATAATACAGAAATGAGCTACCGAGGCTTTGTTCAAAGTAATAACACAATTTTTGATGAAAACAAAATTTGAACCTCAGAAAAACATTTTCCATTCAAAACAATATATTAAATACAATATTTCTTTAGATTGTATTTTTCTAGCTGATTCGTACTTCTGGTAGCTTTTCTTCCTCATTCCGTATATTTGTGTTCAAACTCCGGAGTTTTTGTTTTCGCAAGTCTCACAGCCTCTGCATCTTCGTTCCTTTTCTTCTCCTATTTTTGCTCTACCTGCCTTCGACTTGAACGAACTTTCTTCAAGAAAGGCGCATTTTCTTGTTCCTATGGTTACTTGACACGCTAATTGTTGACAAAAACACGACAATTACAGCTGTCCGTGATTTCAAATTCTTATTTTTCAAAGTATGTCGTCGGAGGTCCCTGTCCCACCAGATTCCAATCAATCACTGGCTCAACCGAAACCTCCGCCTGGAGGACATCTCGGTATTCCCATAAGTGATGACTCTTCTGAAGACGAGCAAAGCCAAATTAGAGCTCTCGAAGAAGAAAAAGTAAGTTGAAATAGGCACAATTTGCATTCTCAGACATCATACTAGACAAATTAGCAAAGAGTATTTCATCTCCATAAAGGGCGGTTGATGTTATAATTTGTCATATGAGTATTAGTTCTAGACAACACTCAGAAATGATTATAACGTTGTTATCCTCTTGGCACATAGCACTTTACTCAAATTTCGTCCATTTCGATATCTTTTTAATACTATTCTACTTCGTTTTTCTTGATTTTTCATTTCATCGAGTGATTGATTGTTTCTCGGGGGGTTTTGTAATTTATTCTCAAAATGCACTCCTTTCCGCTGTATAATAGCCACTTAGACTGGTGTGTGCGCGGGCGTCCATTAGTCCCCATAGAAACCACGAAAACTCAAGACAATCGGTTTTGGTTTTGGCAGAAAATGGAACCGGGCAGACATCTAATTCAATTGGAAAAGTAATTAAATTTGAGCCGAAAATTATTTTTTTCTCAGGGAATATACCACAACGAAGAAGTTGTCGTTTCGCCAAAAAACGAGAGTGACGACGATATTCCACTACGCCGATATAATTTGAGCGAATCGGCTAATCAAAAACTATTGGATTTTGCTTCGGAAGATCACACCGTTGAAGAAGAAAGTGATATAATCAATTCGGTAGAAGACGGAGTTCCAAATATGGAGAGAAGAAGTAACTTTTAAAACTATTTCGCAATTAATTATTTTTTCGATATTTAAAAATTTCTGATTTAGGATCAGTTCGGTTCAGTGGACCGCACGATGAAGAAGAAGATGGGCGTAACAAACATTGGAGAACTCCGTCACCAGAAAGTCTTCGTTATATAAAGGTGACTCTATACATTCAGGTTCTCATGAAACGGAAATGGGGCACAATGCGCCATCTGGGAAAGCGAAAGAGTGCTTGAGCTGTCGTGTACTCTATTTAGTCCTTGTTCCCATGGATATCCGTCAATACTACATCACACGCTCGTTGTCCTGCTTCCAGAATTTCTAGAGTAGTGCATTCAGCTTTTTTTGACGGATTATGAGATGTCTAATATTCTTTGGATTTGTCAGTTTTTCTTCCCATCTTTTATTACGTTTTCTGAGCGATTTTACAATAATGTAGAACTAGTGAACAAATGTTTGATCCGTTTAAACCACCGGGTAAAAATTTTCTACTAAGATAACTTCCATTAACAGTAGTGAAAATCGAAGAAAATTTTGTGAATACTTTGATTACTCGAATTCCACTTTTCACTTCATTAAATTATTCCGCACCACATGTTTTTGTTTTTTCAAGTATTATAATCATGTTTCTGATTCTGATATTCTATTTCGCGCGTCACACAGAAACAAAAGCTACAGAAAAACTTATTGGAGCGGAACCATATATACCATTGAGCCGAAGACAAATATCATCTCTCATTATTTTTCATTCTTCTCTTCTCGTATCTCAACGGCTTATACCTTGCTTGTCGTTTTTGCTCATCTATAATAATGAATGGCTTCTTGTTCAGACATATCTTGTTTTTCCTTTTCTCTCCTTTCCTTTTCTCATTCCCATTCAATCTAAGAAACATGCACAGATGAGGAGCTCACGTCTTCTTCTCCGTTCGCTGTTCTGTTGTTAGGTAGAAAAGGTGGAGAGTGTACCCCCATTGCTATGAGCTGAACAAAGCCAATTGAGAGAGCATATAAGCATAAGAGTATTTGTGAAGGAAGATAAATTTCCGGTCCAAACCGACAATATCTCTTGCATCCGATCCAACCCTCCATTCAATTCATTTCTATTTTACTATACTAGGAATTCTTTGTAATAAAGGTAAACGTATATCTCTTTATTAATAACCATTACAGGCACTGGAGAATCCGATGGCAGCGAACAGTGAATTTGAAGAAGAATTCAATGATATGAATGATACACCGGGTAAGCACTAGAAGTGTAGATAAACTTAATGTTATGGATGTGAGAAGCCAGATATGTAGATTTTAGCGCTAATAGTTGTGAATTTTTGAATATTATGTGTTCGTGGAGGTGCATTCATGATAGGGAAACATTTTGAAAGTGATAGTGAAAATTCTAAATTGTTTCGCTTGAAAAATAAAATGTTCATTGTTATTTTATCATCATAGACTTTTACTTTTCAATTCCGTTTTCTGACAAATACCCACATGTCTAATCAAAACTCCGAATAACAAATACAAAAATTTCTCAGAATTTCCATCTCTCACCCCACACTATTTCGTTCCAGTCCCTGACCACCCGCATCCACTGGGCTCTCCACCAGCCTATACTAGTGGTGATGAGGGGCCGAAGTCGCCACCACGGACACCAATCGGATCGAGTCAGTCTGGTGCATTTGATGATTCTCAAATAAATTTTGCAGATAAGAGGCAAGAATCTCTGAACAATATGATTTTGAGAAAAATTTCTGATCCCCTTCAAAATATGATTCGCAGGGCAAGCCGACTCGAGGACGACAGCAGCAACGACGATGAGGATGAAGAGGACGATGATGATGACGACGGTTGGTAGCAAAGAAATGTCATATTCCTTTTTTTGGATTGAGACCATCTTAAATTAGCACGATTACGAATGTTATCGCGTGACATTACCCGTCAAAAGCGTATTAGATTCTTGAGTGTGTGCTTTTTCGTTTTTTTTCGGCGGCAAGAATTCAAGAAAACAACCAAAAGATCATATGATTGTGGGTAGATCATCGAGAATGATTCTCAGTTTCTGATTTGAGTAAAGTGAATCGGAAATGAAAGTTAACATCTCTAATGCATACGTTTGAATTAACATGACATTAAAAACTAAGAAATCTAATTTGAAAAAATGAAGGGTAGACATTTTCAAAATAAAGTTAAAATATGAAAATGAACACTTGTAACCAGATAATTAGTTTTGATTGTTAAAACACTAGTCGACGATATTTCAGACTACACGGAGGACGAGATTGCAGTATTGACCTACATCGATGCCTATAAAGCACAGGAAGTAGAGTTGCGTCCGCTATTGCGGCCATTTTCTCTTGAATACATGCCAGCCATGGGGGAAGTCGACCTATTCATCAAAGTGCCAAGACCTGACGACGTTAGTCCGGAATTCATATCTCACGCAAACATGTTTATGACTGGGAATTTTAGATTGACGATAATGTGGGACTCACGCAAGCCGACGAACCACCGGTTAACCAGAGTGACGCTACAATCGTCGATATGCAGATTCGGAACGCTACGAAAGATGCCGCTATTTTGGATGACGAAGTTCCAGTGAAACTTTTGGAAAAGGCTGATCAGAAACCAGATGAAATCAAAAAATGGATTGCTGACATCAAGGTAAAAATAACATTTTTTCGCACTCTTTCAAATTGTTCCTTTCAGGAGTTCCACAAAAGCAAGCCAGCTCAAACTGTTCACTACAGAACCCTACTACCGGATATTGAGACATTGATGCAAGAATGGAACCCAAAAGTGGAAGAGATTTTGAAGGCCACAAAAGTGAGTAAAATTTTCTCTCATATTTCTCATCTACTTTGTTCATTATGCAGGCCCCATATTCCTTGTTGGATGTTCCACTGGACCAGTATGTCGACATTTGTCTTAACTTAGTGGACATTCCTGTGGGAAAAAGTCGTATTGAATCTCTCCATTTGCTTTTCTCTCTTCTCATCGAATTTAATAACTCTCAACATTTCCGCAATCTGGCACAGAATAACAATTTGAGAGGTGAAACTGGAGAAACGATGGACAGATTGGAACTTTGATATGTTGACATTTCAACTTAACTGATAAAATACAAATGCATACGACGCTTTGTCACAAACTGTCATAATTTTTACTTTTTTCTTCTTCCTTTTACTTGGACTTTTCTTTAATTTTCTCTTTTTTTTTCATTTGCTGTCATTATACAATCCCGGCTTCTCTTTAAACTATCTATCTACTCTGTCATTACTTGAACATCTAATTTTCAATAAATATAATATTTGGAGAACCCTCAAAACTTTTGAGATTTTATCTCAACCGAAAACAACAACCTGGAAAACAGCTTTGTAATAACAGATGTTCCCACAAACAAACACAGATAATAATATAGAAAGATTGTCTACCTATAACTGGCAATATTTTCAATTTGGTTTTTCCTTACATCTTTTCCCCCGATTTCGAAAACAAAGCATTTTTCTCATCGAATGTTTCTATCCGTTCTTCATCTCACGTCACCTCAAGCTTTCCATTTCAGCATACGAATAGTTGCCAAGAAACAGTGTCTTGTTGCCTGGAGATTATTTTCCGACTTCCTCTCATTTCTGTCATTCTGACGAAAAGTTATTTCTGTACAAGTCAGCCATTTTTACGGCCCCACTCGTCTCCAACACTGTCTTCTTTTTCCATTCGTAATACCAATTTGGAGAGGTTACCGTGGTCTTCCGCCGTAACAACGACGCTCTAGAGACCATTCGGAGTTGTCGCGCTTTGTCGGTTCTCTGTTTATTCATTTCGTCTATCTTTCCGTCTCTCTTTCATTGCACACTGTTCCTCTTCGACAGGAAGGACACACTATATCAACTCTCCCGATTTGCCACGAACTTTTTCTCTTGTAGATTTTGGTTTAGTTGTCCTTTTCAGTAGCAGCATACTTATATACAGAAAAAGATATA
Source organism: Caenorhabditis latens (assembly GCA_002259235.3). Taxonomy (NCBI): domain Eukaryota; kingdom Metazoa; phylum Nematoda; class Chromadorea; order Rhabditida; family Rhabditidae; genus Caenorhabditis; species Caenorhabditis latens. Next base: position 10,518,777 of record CM056097.1, on the reverse strand, counting down.
AAACGCGCACATATTGTCGCGTCATTCGTTTCCTCATTTTTCACACCCACTTTCTCTTTTTCTCACTCTTTCTCAAAATTCCCTCACAAATCGACACCTAATTGGGTAACCATTATGCGCCTTTAATCCGTTGAGAATGCTCAAAAAAGGTTTCTAGGTCATGTGTCACTCCTTTTCCTTAAATCTTTTTTTTCGTCATCCAGAAGTCTCCGCCTTAAAACCGTCGGGGTATGTGGGCTCAGCACTCTGTGTGCAGCCGGTTTGAAAATCCTTCAGCCTTATTGTTCTACAGGTTGTGCACATAGACACTGTGTGTCTTCTTTTCTTCTGCTATCTGTTCCCATCTCATGCAAACAATTACAGTTAACGTGGTCCACACCTCGAGCAGATTCTCTGTTCATAGAAATAGAGTGCGCTCTCCGTCTAGTAATCCGATTATCGGAAAACGTATATAGGTAAGCAAGATGTATGGAGCGAGAAACTCAATTGCTTGTATCTAATTGTTGTTGCTCAAAATTTAGAGATAAGTTAAACCTAGGAACTTTTCAAAATCAAAAATAGTAAAGTAAAACCATTTCGAACGTAGTTATAATCTTGGTTTGCTCATAAAAGCCACCCATAAAGCGAAACACGCTCTTTTTTGGCAATTACCATTTTCATACCCAAAAAAACTTTTGAAACGGACAAAACTAGTTCACTCTACTCTTTTTTCGCTCACACCACTCGATTTTTCATTCCTTTTTTACTTCTTTGACAGCTCTTTTTTCCGCACTCGTCACACCACAAGAACTGCCCGAACCAAAAAAGAGAAACGTCTGTTTTTTGCTTTATTGTTTTTTCTTCTATTTTCACTAACCCACATCTTCTGGTTTCAATTCTTTATTCTGAATTTGCTATTCAGTGCCTGGCATGATGGCACAGTAGTCCTTTTTCTTCATTTTTCCTTCTCGCATTCTTTTTTTCTCATTTGGGTCACTAATTTTATCCCATTCATTCTCACGCCTAGTCAGTCCATCCATCTGCCAGCCTTCTTTCCTATTCGTCTCCTTCTCTTCTCTTTCTTGCCGGCCTCAACACATTTCCTCATCGCCGCTCGCCCGCTCGCTCGTTCTCCTTTTTCCTTTCTCCCCCACGGAACACACGTCAGTCTAAACGGGCAGGCGCATTTTTTGTGCGCTCTTATTTTTTATTGTAACAAAAAATATATATTCGCAACAGCCGCCCAGCCGTTGATATTTTTCTTATTGTTGGGTGGCTGAAGCAAATCTTTCACATCTTTTATTAAACTTTCCTTCGCCTAGACAGACCGTCTTGCCGTCGCATTCATCCCTCATTGCTGTGCATTCTCTACACATGACCTATGGACGATACAGGTAAGAATCAATAAATGTGGGTCACGATTTTAAAAGAAAGTAATTTCAGAGGCGATGTTGCAACACTCTATGACGTTTTCTGTGAACTTGGAGCACCGAAACCTGGTGAAAAACTAGCAACACTTCATTTCAAATATCCAGACGATTTTCACGATCCAGGAATTGTCAAGAGCATCCAACAATTTGCATTTCCATGCCAACTCAAAGAGTGAGATTTTAAAGCAATTTCAGACAATCTCTCATTGTCGCTTATTTCAGAGTCGAGCTTGACGCCGTCCAACTGTTCAGTTTTGTGCTGACAGATTCGAATTCAAAATTCTCTTTCGGATTTTGTCGTTACACACCAAGAACCGACACGTGCATTTGCTTCTTGAGGTCAGTTTCAAACTCCCAGAGATGTCTTTTTTGGGAAATTACCATCGTTTCTCTCTTGAAAAACGAGTTGACCGATGAGGGATCAAGGCAAAGTATCACATTTCGATGGCTCTTCTCTTCTCTACGTCACTTTGTTCAGAAAGACTAAAACAAAAAGAGAAAGAAATCAAAACAAAGTTCTTTTTGATGGCTCATGACTTTTTGCAAAAAAAAGGGAAAATGCGGGGGAGTGACGAGACAAATTGAAATGCCTTGAGCAAAAAGTAGCCGCAAGACGTTTCGGATTAAAAATCATTTCCGTCATTGTGTGAGAAACAAAAAAAGAAAAAAGTCAGACTTTAATCATGACCGATGTCGTGACTACCGTGAGAAAGTGATATAAAAAAATATGGGGGAAATTATGAGATTTTTGAGTTGGTCTATTGGTGAATGGTTGTGGAGAACGGGGAACGACGTTAATATGTGTAGGAGTGGGACATTTTAAAAACCAAGAGAAATAATCTGTATGATATGAAGAAGGATTTGCAGCGGATTCTTCTGGCCGAATGTTTTCTTCAAGGCACTCAACGACATCTCTCTGGTCATTCAAGCCGCTCAGAAGGTAGACGTCGAGTCAGTGCTCACTAAATTCTACCACACGGACATTCCAAATATTGATGAGTATCTTCGGTTTGCGGATCACAATCCAAAGGCAGGAATAAACATTTTGAGAGTACTTGTGATAATATTTTCCATTCCAGCATAATTATCGGATTGTGTTTGCTGAGAAGATTCCGGATCCAACAAGACTTCCAACATTGAGTGCCGACAAATTCTTTCTCGAATTCTACAATGCCATCGATCCTCGTCAAATGCTCGCAATCTTTGCTAGTCTTCTCAAAGAACGCAGGATTCTCTTTACTGGACGGAAAGTGGGAACCTTAAGTTCATGTCTCCATGCGGTCTCAATGCTACTGTACCCAATGTGCTGGTAAGTCATCTATAGTTTCTCGTTGGAAAATATGTGTCTATTGGTCATAAAATAGTGTAAATAAACATGAATCACAAAAACTTTCATCAGGTCTATGATAAGAGAACTTGCTGGCATAGGTACAAAGTGCAGACGGAGCAAATAATAATTAATGAAGGAACTTTTCATAGACTATTCGACTCAAGCAGTAAAAACATATAACGGGAAACGCGCATTTGAAATTTCACAGAATGAGCTAACATCTGGCAGACAATTTAATGGTAACATTGAAATTTGTTTCAGGCAATCCGTGTTCATCACAATTCTCCCGGAATCGTTGGTGGATATGGTTATGGCACCAATGCCGTATTTGATTGGAGTTCCAAAGACTGTCTTAGATACTGCGGTGGGTGTTCTGCATTATTTTCATTCCGGATCCATTTCTTTCAGAACTTAAACTTGAGAGACATTGGTGAAGTTGTCATTGTGGATATCGACGAGAAGACTTTGACAAGCCCATTCGATGATGTTGCTGCAATGCCGTCGGAAGTGGTCACCTTCTTGAAGACCCAACTTCGTTCCCAATCAGCGATGGATGACACTTTCGCCAAACATTTCTTGCGTGCAATGGTCTTACTTTTCGGTGACTACACCAGTGGATTTACGGGAGACACACCGGAGACTCTGGTTTTCTCGAAAGAACGATTCGTATCTCAACAGAGACCTTCTTATCAGGCTTATATCGACTCATTGTTGGGTGCTGATGGAGTTCAATATCTGGAGAGAGTGAGTTCAGATCTGTAATATTGAGAACTCTCAGCAAGTAACGATTTTCAGTTCATTCATGATCGCTTGGAGTTGTTCAAGGAAGGACACGTTCCAGGAGATCAATTTGAGATTGAAATCGAGCAAATGGATCTGAAAAACCGACCGGTGAGTGGATTCCTAATTCTCAACCAAAATAAGAAGGCAACTACAATAACGGGGTTTGGTTAAACATTCAGGAGGAGATACCTGAACCGGTGGTGCACTCAACGTTACATACAGTAAGAGTCGTGTTGTACAGCAGATCAATTATTTCTTTCAAGTGTCTATCAATACAATTTTCTGTTTTTGCATGACGTTTCTGCCTTTTTTTAGTTCGAGAATCCCTTCAAAAATAATGTTTTGTGTTTCCAGGTCAAGGAGAACGCCAGCGATGTGATTGGAGCGCTGAAGACATCTGGAATTCAGGTAGGCAACTTACTCAACAATGTTTCTGATTAAATCTATAAATCTTTGTTACAGATCGCAAATCGGCTCCAACGTCTAACACCAAGAGAGATTCGAAAAGCAGCAGCTAAGAAGAAGGCGCAGAGCAATGGGACCGAACAATCGCCAATGTCATTTGACAATCTTCAGTGGGAAGCGGTACGAGTATCAATTTTTAATTTAAAATCTTATTTGAATCATTTCAGAAAGGCGAGGAAGACGAGGAGGCAGCTATCGAAACCTGCAGAGACAATGTTCCAGTGGCTAATTTGATTGATTTCGATGAGCCATCGACTAGTGCTGGACTAACTTCAGTAGATGAACAATATTTTCTCCGTCCCGCTGAGCTTTCAACAACCAGAACGTAAGCTTTTGTTTTTACCCAAATTTTTAAAACGAAAGTGCTAATTAGTGAGGAACCTTCAAGCCTATGTTTCCAATTTCCACTCTAAATCCCTCTGTCTGTCTTGCTTTTGGTGGGATTAACAGAGACCTTGCACCTGGTCATACCGTAGAGATTCACAGACTAATTATGAAACCAACTTGAAGCTTTCACCCAGTTTACGTTTTCGAGTTTGATCGCATTACACAATCTGTGATATCACTTTTCATGTGCCCACGTACTAATTAGGAAAATCTATCGCTGAAATACGAGAAAACGAGTATAAAATGAGTAGCCTCATGACATCACAGTTTCACATTTTCCAGGTCCCCACCGCAACAACTTGGGAATGTCTTTGCCGATCCATTTGCCACGTCCCCGGATGGACCAGCTCCTCCATTGCCTTCACGACCTCCACCACCATTGCATCCTCGAATGATTCCGGCCCCACCAGTTCAACCATTCCCATCAAGTGGCTCATCGGCTCCCCATTTGCTTCATCTACAACAAAGCCATCAATGGCAAATGTACCCGATTGGAGTCGGCACAGCAGCTGCTCCTCTTCATCCGCCTGCCCCTGACTTCTATGCTCCCCCACCATTGCCGCCACGCCGTCCTGCCTCCGTTGGCCCATCGATTTCTTCCACACCGGCTCCGTTGTCCGGACAACCTAATTCGACGGTTGCCAAAAACATCGCTGCTCAGCCGCCGGCTCCTCCTATTCGCCACAAATGGGAAACTTTTGAATAATGTATAACTTGTGATTGAAATTTTGGAAATATAATTTATATGTGTGTAAAGATTTAACTATCGCGAATTGTATTATTTTGCCCCCTTCCGTCCGTTTCCTTTTCATTTCTCTGTAATTTATATCTTTTGCCAATTTCTCCTCCATCAACTAGTCAATATTTCTATTCTCATCATTGTGTAATCATTCGTATGCCCTACTGTCCCTGTGTGGAAAAAGTCATAATGTTCATCTTTTTAGTCATTTTACACTGTGAAGTACTTTGTTCCTTTTCTTTGTTTCAATTCAAATTTTACCGAAATCTCATTCGATCGACATTGAATGCGAGCATTCTCCGCGGAGTGGATTGTGTATAGTTTTTTGGATTGAGTTGAACTGTAGAATTGGGTTATGTTGGTTATCATGGAAGATGTTTCACATTCTATGCTGCTTGTTAGCAAAAAAGAAAACTATTGACTCTTCGGCTCTATTTTTCCATTCGCAGGTTAAACGTGTTCAAGCAAACTATCAAATTTATCTTCTAAAACAAATCTATCAGGTCAGGCAAATCACATGTCTTCTTGGTCTGAAAATTACTGATAACTAAAAGATTCTTATCTTTGCGTGTCTAGGTCGCACAGCACCAATCTCTTGATCGAAGTGCAGTTCTATTGGTTCTTCATTGTCATCTATCGTCTTCTTGGCCCGATCTTTGTTTTCTCTCGTCTCTCGATAGACCATTTATTATCCACAAACCCCCACACCTCTCCCCGTTTCTTTCTATTTTGATGCATAGAGCAATAATACGGATGGAAGAAGAGGGGTCAATATGCCTCCGCATATTACATACTATTTCGTATCAGAGAAGAACAGTGCCGAGGGGGCAATGGTCCCTTTCTGCACCATCGATTGTGACCTCCACCACATGACGTCGTCTTCAACACGGCAATTTCTCCGCCCCTCTATATCTTTGCCACTCTCTTCTCTCCGCTTCTCGGCATACAAGCGCACATTCGTTCGAAGCAACCGATACGCGTCCGCGACGCACATTCGTTTTTTGTATACGTGGAAAACATACATTGTGCTTTTCACTTGATTTCTTTTTTCCTTTCACCCGTTTAACTTTCCAAATTCAACCGGTCGATTTTCAGTGTTTGTCTACTAATCTACTTGGGGATCTGAAATAACCATGTGAGTTTGTAATTATGTATTTCCAACTATTGAAATTAAGAAGAAGCAGATACTTGTATTAACTGTAAAATAGTTAGAAATGATTACTATACACATATAGGTTCAGCCAATTTTAATATTTCGTATATCTCAGTGGCAAGTATTAATTTTCTATAATTTTCTAGGTGGTTTTAAAGACTTTTGTGAAACAAAACTAGTGCTTCATTCGTGTCCGGAATGTGACTGTTAGTTTTTTAGGCTTGTTTGTTTGTTTTTAAACCAACATACAGTTTCTTATAATTCACTCGTTTGCAATAGTATTGTTACAGGAAACAACCACAAGTTGGCGATATCGGAGTTATCCAAAGTTGGCCAATAATAGTGACAAAATCGGACCCTAAACGATTCAGCTACGATTTCATTGGATTGGGTCCCGCGAACACAGCAAAAAAAGCTACGAATGTACTAAATAATTCTCTGAGCTTTCCATAAAACATTGTTTCAGGGAAGATTTCTCGCCTTGCACTCTGAAGATAAAATCCCGAAAGAATTCTTCAAAGGTACTCCGTTTGCAGGAAACATTAACAAAGCACTCAAGATTGCAAAAGATATTCTCAAAGAAAAATCAGCTAAATGGGTATTTTTCATGAGATCACAACTTGAGTGATAGAGTTTTTTTTACAGGGATCTGAAATCGGAAGAAAGCGAGATAGTAGCGAAAAGTTGATTCGTTCGGAGAATGCGATCAAGGCGATCGATCACCAGAAAAGAATTCCGCGGATTTCAAATAAGAAGAAGAAGAGTTCAGCCAAATCCAAGAAGGTACCGTTTTTATATCTTATTAGTTTACCATAAGCTAGCTTGACAGTTTTCATTGTCGACACAGTTTCTATCTTGTTGCAATAATCAACATTTTTCAGACAGCTAAATCGAAGTCATCACAACGAAACAAACAACAAGTTGGAGACCTCAACCCGAATAGCGAGGTGGTCGCAAAGGCAGCAGAGGACAATATTCCTGTTGAAGAAAATGATAAAGCTCCTGTCGAAGCTGAAATCATAACAGATGACCAGGAAGCTCAGTCTTCGATTGAGGGAAATGAGAAAAAAGAGGTGGATGTTCGCAAAATTTGTGAAAGAGCTGGAAAAGCTCCGAAGATTGATGCTATCGCAGAAAAAGACAACGGTACTACTAGTGGAGAAGCCAATGCTCAGGAGCAAGTTGAGATCTCTGGAAATGATGAGATTCCGAAAGAAGAAGCTCCAAATAATGAACCAGAAGTTGAACGCATGGATGTAGGGGAAGAAAAAGATCAATCTGTCAAGCCGCAAGAAGATGCTGACGATAGCGTTGAAGAGGAACGTGTTATTCAAGAAGCGAGCACTTCCAATTCATCCTGGAGAGACTTCTTCGGGGTCTGTTTTTTAATTCTTTCTAATCAAGATAATTCCTTTTTACAGAGAGCTCGTTTTTGGTAGAAGTGACATCTTGATGTTAACCATCTCTGCAATCACAGCTCCATCGCTTCGCCAATCTCTCTCCTAAATTTCCCCTATAATCTAACATCAACCTAAATTTGTCTCTAGTTTTTGACGTCGTCATCACTTTTTTCCCGTAACTTATTAACACTTTGTCATCAATCTTCATTGTTTCGTCATATTTTTGTAAAACTTCCTATCCGATAGTTTATTTGACCTAGCAATACAAACTCTCATCTTTAAAAAATGTTCTGTGAAGTAAGTAAAATTCGATACAAGAGATTTTCTGAATGAATTGCATCACTATTATGATAATTATGAATTTACCTTCAGAATTGACAAACAACTTTTCCAGATTTGCTGCATTCGAATCTCAATCCAGCAGCAGCCTAATGGAACGTAATGCTGAAAAGCTTTTATGCATGGCACAAACTTTAAATCAAGCGTTATTGAAACTGTTTCGGTTCAAATGAGCATTTGATAGAATCTGCCACGAGGAAAACTTTATTTACTATGTGTCAGTAAAAATGGTTTCCAGTGTTAAGGTTTTGTGTTTGATCTTCAATAGTCGGAGCAACTCGAAAAAGTTGTCGATGAGTTCCCGTCTATCGTGAGAAACCGACAAAGACTCGAAAATCGTCACGGACACATGGCGCTCTGCTGCTTTAGCATATTCATTCATTTTTTTGCTCTAGAACTTTTTACTTAGTCCAGAAGCCGTCATGGACTTCCCGTATATCGTTTTAGGTTGGTGGTGCAACTGCTCTCTCTCCTATACTGAGGATTACACCTAAAATAGCCCATTCCGCAGATATGACCAAACCATGGGTCATTTAAGATATCAATGGAACGGTATAGACTATCATATAATTTTTTGAATTAAAATCTCGCATTTTAGACATCACAATAAACTCGTGGAGGTAAAACTACATGCATGGGCAGCACCTTTTCTCAGAATGCTCACAGTGAAACTGCAACTCAAAATAACTTTTTATAAACTTATTCTCACTGTTTTTTTCTGTATAAAAAGTTCAATAAAATGTTTGTAAAGTGCAACCAAATGTAAATTAAGCAAACTTAGGCTGCGTTTGCCTGAAACTAATTTTTTTGGTTTCTTCTTTTTCGCCATGTTTGATTCTATCGAGAAATAAATTTTCATGTTTCTAAACCCTCAAAAATTAAAATAATTGATATGCACATTTGAACTATTAACTTTCGCGCCAATAAAATTTAAAGGGATGTGTCCTTTTTCCTCCGAAGGTCTCGAGTGGATTGAGTATGAAGGGGGAGGAGGGCGCTTGCATATGACATTGTCTCTTGATTCTTTCCTTATCCTAAAATTGTTCATATAAGTCCTTTTTTTTCCAGTTTTGTTCAAAGTTTTCAGATTTCAGCAGTTTTTTAGAATTTTAAATTATCAGTGTCTAATACTGGCTCTTTTCCGAATAGATAATAGACGTAGAAAGTAATGCATTTTTAGGCCCAAAATTTTAAATTCCAATTTCGCAGAAATTTCATTTGTGCTCATTCTTTTTCGATTTTCCTTCAACAAAAAAATTAAGAATCAGCTTATTTTGAGCTGAGAATTGTTAGTTGTCCAGCATATGCGAATTTCATCCGACTTATGTACATTTCCAGATATTTTTCTCAATAGGTTTTACCCGTGACCTCTCTTCGGAGTTTTATGAAATCATCAGATGTTTGTACTCTGTGGGAAGAGTATATTACATACCTGAGTTTCATAAACCGAACTGTTTTTCCGATGAAGAGTGGAAAAATGATACTGTAGACCACAGTTGCCCTCATTGTAGAAAACCAATCAAGCCAATTCATTTTCTAACCTTTTTTCTTCCTACATTTTGAACAACTTTCGCCCACCTTTTATGCGAACATTCGTTCGAAGCAACCGATACGCGTCCGCGACGCACATTCGTTTTTTTGTATACGTGGAAATTATACGTTGTGCTTTTTATTTGGTTTCTGTTTTCCTTTCACCCGTTCAGTTTAACTTTCCAAACTCAACCGGTCAATTTTCAGTGTTTGTCTACAAATCTACTGGGGGATCTGGAATAAAAATGTGAGTTTGGGATTTTACTTTTTCAAATATTGAAAAAAGAGAAAATCACCTGTGATACTTGTATTAACAGTAAAATAGTTCAAAATGATTACTATACATTTTCATACACAACATCTCAGATTCTTTTCTGTCCACAAATAGGTTCAGCCAATTCAAATATTTCGTATATCCAAGTGGCGAGTATTCAGTTCTCAAGGTGGTTTTAAAGACTTTTGTAAAACAAAACTAGTGTTTCATTCGTGTCCGGAATCTGACTGTTAGTTTTTTAGACTAGTTTGTTTGTTTTAAACCAACATACAGTTTCTTATAATTCATTTGTTTGCAATAGTATTGTTACAGGAAAATACCTAAAGTCGGCGACATCGGTGTTCTCCGAAGTTGGCCAATTAAAGTGACCAAGTCTGGCCGCAAAGGATTCAACTACGAGTTCATTGGATTGGGTCCTGTGCACAAAGGGAAAAAAGCTTCGAATGTACTAAATTATTGTCTGATCTTTCCACAGAATATTGTTTTAGGGAAGATTCCTCGCCTCGCACTGTGAAGATAAAATCCCGAAAGAATTCTTCAAAGGTACTCCGTTTGCAGGAAACATTAACAAAGCACTCAAGATTGCAAAAGCTATGCTCAAAAAAAGAGGAAATGATTGGGTATTTGTCATGAGAATAATACTTGAATGATAACTGTTTTTACAGGGATCTGAAATCGGAAGAAAGCGAGATAGTAGCGAAAAGTTGATTCGTTCGGAGAATGCGATCAAGGCGATCGATCACCAGAAAAGAATTCCGCGGATTTCAAATAAGAAGAAGAAGAGTTCAGCCAAATCCAAGAAGGTACCTTTTTTATATCTTATTAGTTTACCATAAGCTAGCTTGACAGTTTTCATTGTCGACACAGTTTCTATCTTGTTGCAATAATCAACATTTTTCAGACAGCTAAATCGAAGTCATCACAACGAAACAAACAACAAGTTGAAGACCTCAACCCGAATAGCGAGGTGGTCGCAAAGGCAGCAGAGGACAATATTCCTGTTGAAGAAAATGACAAAGCTCCTGTCGAAGCTGAAATCATAACAGATGACCAGGAAGCTCAGTCTTCGATTGAGGGAAATGAGAAAAAAGAGCTGGATGTTCGCAAAATTTGTGAAAGAGCTGGAAAAGCTCCGAAGATTGATGCTATCGCAGAAAAAGACAACGGTACTACTAGTGGAGAAGCCAATGCTCAGGAGCAAGTTGAGATCTCTGGAAATGATGAGATTCCGAAAGAAGAAGCTCCAAATAATGAACCAGAAGTTGAACGCATGGATGTAGGGGAAGAAAAAGATCAATCTGTCAAGCCGCAAGAAGATGCTGACGATAGCGTTGAAGAGGAACGTGTTATTCAAGAAGCGAGCACTTCCAATTCATCCTGGAGAGACTTCTTCGGGGTCTGTTTTTTAATTCTTTCTAATCAAGATAATTCCTTTTTTACAGAGAGCTCGTTTTTAGTAGAAGTGACATCTTGATGTTAACCATCTCTGCAATCACAGCTCCATCGCTTCGCCAATCTCTCTCCTAAATTTCCCCTATAATCTAACATCAACCTAAATTTGTCTCTAGTTTTTGACGTCGTCATCACTTTTTTCCCGTAACTTATTAACACTTTGTCATCAATCTTCATTGTTTCGTCATATTTTTGTAAAACTTCCTATCCGATAGTTTATTTGACCTAGCAATACAAACTCTCATCTTTAAAAAATGTTCTGTGAAGTAAGTAAAATTCGATACAAAACATGTTAAATAAACTGCATCACCAATATAATATTTGTGAATTTTCTTTTAGACATTTTTTTTAAATTTTCAAACTGCTTTTCCAGATCGGCGGCATTCGAATCTCAATCCGGCATCAGCCTAATGGAACGTAATGCTGAAAAGCCTTTATGCATGGCACAAACTTTAAATCAAGCGTTAATGAAACTGTTTCGGTTCAAATGAGCATTTGATAGAATCTGCCACGAAGAAAACTTTATTTCCTATGTGTCAGTAAAAATGGTTTCCAGTGTTAAGGTTTTGTGTTTGATCTTCAATAGTCGGAGCAACACGAAAAAGTTGTCGATGAGTTCCCGTCTATCGTGAGAAACCGACAAAGACTCGAAAATCGTCACGGACACATGGCGCTCTGCTGCTTTAGCATATTCATTCATTTTTTTGGTCTAGAACTTTTTTACTTAGTCCAGAAGCCGTCATGGACTTCCCGTATATCGTTTTAGGTTGGTGGTGCAACTGCTCTCTCTCCTATACTGAGGATTACACCGAAAACAGCCCATTCCGCAGATATGACCAAACCCTGGGTCATTTAAGATATCAATGGAATGGTATAGACTATCATATAATTTTTTGAATTAAAATCTCGCATTTTAGACATCACAATAAACTCGTGGTGGCAAAACTACATGCATGGGCAGCACCGCCAATAAAATTTAAAGGGATGTGTCCTTTTTCCTCCGAAGGTCTCGAGTGGATTGAGTATGAAAGGGGGAGGAGGGCGCTTGCATATGACATTGTCTCTCGATTCTTTCCTTATCCTAAAATTGTTCATATAACTCCTTTTTTTTCCAGTTGTGTTTAAAGCTTTTAGATTTCTGCAATTTTTCAGAATATGAAGCTATCAGTGTCTAATACTGGCTCTTTTCCGAATAGATAATAGACGTAGAAAGTGATGAATTTTTAGGCAAAATTATAAATTCCAATTTCGCAGAAATTTCATTTTTGCTCATTCTTTTTCTATTTTCCTTTAACAAAAATTAAGAATCAGCTTACTTTGAGCTGAGAATTGTTAGTTGTCCAGCTTATTCGAATTTCAACCAACTTATGAACATCTCCAGATATCTTTCTGAATAGGTTTCACCTTTGACCTTTCTTCGGAGTTTTATGAAATCACCAGCTGTTTGTACTCTGTGGGAAGAGTATATTACAGTCCTGGGTGCCGTAAACCCAGGTCTTTTTCCGATACCGAGTGGAAATATGATACTGTAGATCACTATTGCCCTTATTCTAAAAAATCTACCCAATCAATTGTTTTTCTCATCATTTTTCTTTCTAAATTTCGAATAATTTCCACCCACCTTAGATATCTCTCTGGTTAACCTTAACACTTGACTTTTCTTCAGAGATCTATGAAAGGCATCAGATGTTCATATTCTTTCGGAAACAGAGCCGGGTGTCGCAAACAAAGGCATAGGTTAAATTGAAAACTTCATTTAGAGGAGCTTGTATTCTGAAACTCACTAAATTGTTACTAAACCACCGTTCAACATGAAAATCTTCTACAGTATTATTTTGCTGAATCGTGCTTCAGATTAGGTTTGATGTGTTCTGAAACCGGCCGCCACGAAACGAAAAAAAAGTGTTTTTGATGAAGAATGAAACGCTACATGCACTATTTAAATTTATTGAAAGATGGTCCTTGCCAAACGAACAAATCGGGTCTCCAACACACAACGAAAACCAATCTAGAACATTATCTTTCCTCTCCGGCTCATGATTAACTATTTCTTATTTTCTTGTACTTCATGTCTCCGGTTCTCCACACCTTGCTTTGTAGAAGCGCAAAAGTTTGAAAAGCGCGTACTCGTAACCAGGACAACCATCAAATGTGCTTGCATCCATTTCCATTTATTTCTTTTTACTTCCCATCCAGTAGTTGTGTCAACCCTGAAATGTTTCCAATGATCTCTAACATGGGAATGACCCAAGGTGAAACGCGGGGATTTCTTAGATATTTTGGGAAATGATAGCCCTTACTCCAATTAGCACAAAACAAAAATATTACGTGCCCCTTTTCAGTTACCAGAGAATGGCAGGCACAATTCGATTTTTTCGACTTTTTTGCGTTGAACCACTTCGAGACATCATAACTCAGTCAATTTTAGAGCAATCTTCCCAAACTAAAGTGTAATCGCAAGATATAGACTGAGGCTACAATAATAATAACTAACCTATGTTCCTAGCTGTAATTCCCGAATTACTACAAATCAAAATGTGAAAATTTGCACTTCTCATGAAATCAGAAAGTGGTCATTATTTGTCACTAGAAATCCTTATTTGTCACTAGAAATCGGATAGACATGGTCTCCCAAATACCTTTTTTCGAAAATGACCACTTTCTGATTTCATGAGAAGTGCAAATTTTCACATTTTGATTTGTAGTAATTCGGGAATTACAGCTAGGAACATGGGTCAGTTACCATTATTGTAGCCTTAGTCTATATCTTGCGATTACACTTTAGTTTGGGGAGATTGCTCTAGAATTGACTGAGCTATGATGTCCCGAAGTGGTTCAACTCAAAAAAGTCGAAAAAATCGAATTGTGCCTGCCATTCTCTGGTAACTGAAAAGGGGCACGTAATATTTTTGTTTTGTTCTAGTTGGGGTGAGGGCTATCATTTCCCAAAATATCTAAGAAATACCCGCGTTTCACCTTGGGTCATTCCCATGTAAGTTCTGGGAACGTTTTTGCAGGTGAATGATAAAGAAAACAAAATACTTTTTTGTAGAGAGCGCATTTCTTAAATATTGTTTTTTTTTCGTGAATGTTTTGTTCAAAACGTACTACAGGGACATGTTTTCACTATATGTAGTCCGTTAGAAACAAAAAAATTCGTCGGTTTCTAAGTTAGTGTACTATCAAGCGTCTACACTCTATAAAACTAACAATCTCTTATCTTTTTCTGGTGTTCCATTCCTCCTTTTTCTTGCCTGGTGTCTTCTCATTATGCACAAAGCGTCAACAAACGTACTTTTGGGAGACGAACAGCATCCAACCACAACGCTTCCGCGCTTCGCACACTATTTCATTCTGACCGCAAAACAGAAGGAGGTCCTTTCTGAGGCGCCTCTTCAACACACAACAAAAACAGCACAAAATGTTTTTCTCTGCTCACTCTATCCCCCGCTGCACTTTTTTCTTCTTTTTGCACTCTATTACTCCGTTTCCCCTTGTTTCTCGTATGCATGTGGGGTCTCGTTATAAAGACACGTGTTCGTTTCCAACTGTTTTTCGCATATGTGGAAGAAACTTCATTGTGAATATATAGTTTCATGTTTCTTCCTCCTCCTCTCGTTTCCTTTTCTTTTTGAATCATCTTCAAATGTTTGTTTTCAGAAGTTATACGAGCTTTTACTTGGGGATATTCAGGAACATGTAAGTTATGGGGATTTTTCTTCTTATGTAAGTAAGATAATGCTGTGAGCAAATTCCTTGATAAAAAGTTTGATGAAGTGACAAATGAAACTTCTTTGAAAGTAACAGCAAGTACTGTAGCACTAAAGCAATGCTGTAATTTTTCAAACCAAAAATTATTGTCAGCATTTTTATCATACGTTTTTTCTCGTTATGTATTATGTATACATTAAATTGAACATTAGCCAATTATCGATGTTGCCTAAACCATTTTTGAATAACACAACATTTTGAAATATAGATATCACGCATGAATACTGTTAACTCAGTTTAAATGAAGTCATTTTTCATTCCAGGAACCCCCGCGAAGGAGATGTTTGCATCATTAACCGATGTCTGGGTGTCGTCGTGAGAGTCCATAGGAAATTCACAGTCAAACTGATTGCCTATCCAAAGTACCCGGAAGACTCGTTCGAAATGGTAATTGTGTTGTCTTCCTTCTCCCACAAACATACAATTTTTAGTACCGATTCGTTGCTATTCACGTCCAAGACCGATTCGAACCATGGGTTCACTTCAAAGAAGGAGAATTAGATGCAGCTAAAAAAATTCTCATCGACAGAGGTCACGAATGGGTAAATATCAACAAAACTAGTTCCATACAAAAAACATTATTTCAGGGCTCCGAGGCGGGTAGAAAACCATGTGAAAAACAGGGATTGATTCGCTCAGCAAATGCGGAGAGAGACATGGAAGTATACAGAGAATTTCGCAAGAATTATTTCGCAGAACGTCGAGCAAATCGTGGCGGACGTCGTGGTGGACATCGTGGCGGACGTCGTGGCGGACGTCGTAACAGAGCCAACAATGTTATCCCAGAAGAAGACGGTGTTCAACCTGAAGATGAAGGAGACCTTCTTGTCGGGAATGACAATCTTCATGGAGACAATGTCGTTATCCCAGATGTACCAGAAGATGTTCAAATCCAAGACGATGGTATTGCTGCAGCTGACGCTGATGAAGTTTTCGACGAAGAATATGACACTGGAATTCACGATGGAGAAGGTATTCTCCCAGTCAGAGCGGAAGTTCTTGGCGGAGAGAACGGAATTGTTCCAATTGAAGCTGCTGATGATCGCGGAGAGACTTCAATCATTTTGCCGGCTTTACAAAGTGGCTCTCATGGAAACCAAAAAAGAAATGCTCCAGTAGGAGAGGTAAGATCCCAGTTACTTAAATTATGGAGACCTTCATATATTGTGGTTTTCAGGACACTGATGACACCGGAGAACTCTCGAGCAAGAAACAATGCTCAGTCAACCAGGTATTCAATAATGAAGTGGGCCAGGAAGATGAGGATGACTATGATGATTCCGTCGAAGAATCACGCAAAATTGAGCCAACAACCCCAAAGAAAAAATGCATTATTTCTTAAAGACTCAGTTATTTATTGTTTTTCAACTCAATTCAAAAGTAACTTTTGTTTCTAAGAAGTTTTGGTCCTGTAGGAAACGAAGCACCTATATATCTATCAGCATTCAAAAATTGTATTTATTGTTTATCAGTATCAATTATCAGCTTTATCTCTCTCGTAAAAATTGTCTCTTATTTTGTAATTTTTTTTCGAAAGTTCAACCGGCAATCGAAATTCAACTTTTTACCACCCGTTTAATTAATGTAATCTATCAATTTATCCCTCAATATCATCATGTTTCTGTAATTATTCAAAATAAAAAAACCCTTCTTAACAATCGGGCACATGGTTTCAGAAAAAACCCGAATAACCTTTTCCAGAAAAATAATCTGCAAAATTTCAATTTCTTCAAAAAAAAAACAATCACGAAGACGTATAATGTAGTAGTTGATATTTTCAACAGAGGAGTCGTGTGTTTTTTTTAAAACAACATTTTGTAGAGATAAATCAAAACTCGAATGAGGACGAAAGCAAATGTGAACCTGTCGGTTTATACCGATAATTATGAAATCCATTGAACAAGGAGTCGTGCAAAAGTTCAGAAATGGTGTGAAACGTGGCTCCAAGCCGGAGCTTTCTGACTAACAAACGAGAAAATCGGACAAAGGCATTAAAATCGAGACGAGAAACTTTGAAAGTATTATTAACTATCGTCATTTTGGTTCTTCATTTCTATCACTACATAGAAAGAGAACGAGTATATTTGCAGTTCAGCGTTACTGGTAGTTTTAACTGAAGCAGATGCAAACAGAATTTGGGATAGTCTTCCGAATGGAACAGACAATATTGTGGTATAGACAATGTTGTTATCTCTTACTAGTTACAGTCAAAAAGCATTAGAAAACGCTGTTCCTGTAACAGAGAAAGGATCACAATTATTCACGTTATTCAGAGCTCTGAATTTTGTGGACAACGTTCTCAACTTTGTAAACTTGACACGGTTGAACAAATACTGTCATAAATGATTTTATTCATGTAATATTGAATAGATTCTCTTTAATTTTAACATTTTGAACATCAGGATAAACTTCACTATATTTTGTTATTTCTTACTACACTAAATGCTGTAAAAATTCAAAAATCAAAGTTTAATTAGCCTATTTATGATTAGGTGTTTGTTTCCAGCGGAGATACTTGTCAGTTTCCGAACAAGATTGAACTAAATTGAACCTCCATTTGAAAAATTGCAAAATTCTTCCGGGTGCAAATTGATTTTCACTAAAATTAGTTTTGTTGGATTTTTCATTGAATAAGCTTACCTAAAAGTGGATGCATCAACATCTTTCAGAAATACTCTTCCTTCAGTCCATGTCTTACGACCTTCTTCAGCTATGTTCACCAATCGACGATTGACGTTATAGTATAGAATGAAATGGAGACCATATAAAATAGATGGAGCGTCAACCTGAAAATCGGATTTACTTATCTCCCCGCTTTTAAGTGTTTACGAAACCATAGTGCATCGAAACTTGAGAATAGCTGGTGAATTGTAATATTGAGTCGGAGGTGGTCCGTTTTCCAGTATCTAAAGTTTATTTTGCAATATCTAAAAACATTTTTTGGGATACCTGACTACTGTAGTTTCCAAAATCAGTTTCTCCAAATTGTTGTCGGATGAATGATTTTGTTTCATCGTTTGCACATTCAAATACGAACATTGGCCTACAGAAGACATCAATCCACACTCCTGGACGAATATCCCACCAACGATAGTCACGTCTTGGAACGTCTGAGACCAGAGTTCATGAAGACCAATTAAGCCTTAAAACTGATTACCTGGTTGAACTGGAAATGGGAGTCCAATGCGTTTCAAAAATAATTGTCCTTCAAATTCTTTGGTTTCTTCAATTAAAGCTATAGTATGATCAGTACAGTAAACATACATCCTGTAAATTACTTTCAAAACTTCAGAAAACCTTTTCGAAAACAAACTTGAAAATTCGTTTCATACGACATCCATGGAAATCATTCATATGATCCAACCAACAACAACGGTATACGAGCATAGGTGGTCGGTTGATGAATTCTCGCTGATCAGGTAGTTTCGGAGCAGTTCTAGGAGCACCACGACGTCGAACTAGCCATGGATCTTCCGGAAGTTCTTCGTCCTCGTTCACTTTCATTCCGTGTTCTTCCAGAAAACTCTAAAAGAAAATGCTATATTGGAAACATGCATTAATTAACTAACCCGAGTGAACCCATCACAAGAAGTTATCCTGTAAATTGTTTGAAACAAATTGACATCTGATCCAACATTCAAATCACTCCAATGCACATAAGGCTTGCCAATTCGATTTGTGGCAGGCACTTTCTGCCGACGGAAAATTCTGCCCTAAAACAAATTTCATTGCAATTTATCTCGAAATTATACTTACGTGAAGATATCCGGTGTTGTCTACAAATGGCTCATTTACAGTAATAGTATCATCGTTGAGATGGTAGTTAATTTTGAAAATACGGATCCGATGAACTTCTTCATCAAGACCATCCTCTTCTGTATACGCATCAAACGACAAAGCTGCAGAGTTGGCAGCTTCCGCCTCATGGAGCAGTGGACCAGCGCTGAAAATCTCACTTGTTGAAAAAAAGGAAAAGATAAAACCAACTTGCAAGAATGATGGAAACTGCGTTGCTTAGGATAACTCTGTACCAAATCTTCTTCAGCCACAAAACATTCTCCATTTTTATATTTCAGTTGATGACGTCTTCTTGGAGCAGGATCACTCCCAAACTGTTCCAGAATGTCTTCAGTTGGAACATCTTGTGTTGAATCTTCGTAGCTTCTATAAGACATTCTTGTGGTGGAATGAATGTTGCAACTCTTTCGTTGTTATGTTTAAACGTCGGAAACGACGACGAAAGATCTGCGATATGTGGGTTCATGGTAGCGAAAGAAGTAGCAAGAGCGAAAGGCGAAAAAGCGGCGGAGAGTGAATAACGACATCCGGCGATGTAGATTTCCTTTTCTTTCCTGTCAGTTCTACTTTTATTCTTTTACTATTTGGAATAAGATCCGAAATAGAGAGAAAAATGTTATCGTTGATGATGGAGAATTGAGTGACAAAAAAAATACTGGTGTGACGATCCAAAATATCTGACAACAAAGTAACTATGTGAACTTAACGAATACATTTGTGAACAATGTCAGATAATTTCAGGACGTGTGAGTAAGAAGAATAATACATTTCAGACTGTGTGCTCTTTGAACTGATATTGTTTGTTCAGGTTATTTTCTGTGAGCATTTTTGACCTATGAGGTATTGTGTGTTATCCCAGAAGTGCTTTATAAACATTTTCTCCTTGAATAAAGTTTGTAAAATGTTCAATGTTTGAATGAGTAATTAACCTGAAACATTAAAACAGATTCATTCACAAAAAACTCTGATGTAAGTGCGCGGATAAGATAAAACACATTCTTGGAAAAAGTTTCATAAAAATACAAATTCGAGATTGTGGAACGGCAAGTTTTGTACAGAAGAAGTGAACAACGTAAGAACTGTTAGTAATCTATACAAACAACTTCATGTACAGTGGCGGTCGCTGAAACATCACCATGCAATGTTATGGAAGGAAAATAGTCAACTTTGAATAGCTAGAACAAAAGTAAAACTTTTTCTCAAAGTTCAAAATGTATTTGACTGTGTAGTCCAATTCTAGAAATTATTTTTTGTTGTTGACAAACTTTTGTAGACCTTTTCGGGGGTATTTGACTTTAGAACTTGGAAAAATAGAACTGTGACAAAATAAAACTGTGAAAATATAGAACAGTAAAAAAAAGAACTGAACAAAGTGGAACTACGAAAAAATGGAACTGCTACAAAACAGAACTGTGAAAATATAGAACAGACAAAAATAGAACCGCAACAAAATAGATTTTTCTCAAAAAACTGATGGAAATTGTATCATGTAGAAGAAGTTTTACCTCTGTTCCAAGTACCCGAAAATTGAGATTTGAAATAGCGACTGCTGATATTTTAGTGGTCGCTTCACTTTTTCTCATCTTGGAAATGCAAATCTCAATCAAAAAACCAACATTTCTGCAAACGATGATTCAGTATTCACTATTTACTTGCTTCTTCCACTAGCGAAACAAAAGCATTTGCCATCATAAATGTTCCATTTGTTCCAATTATTCAGGCACACACAGCAGTGCCCGTTTCCCGCATATTCCGGAAAACAGTGTGAAGAGCAGTCGAAAAACGGCCATTATTATTCTAGATAAGCAAAAGATTTCAATACGCGATTGTTTTGTTGTTGACCCAGCTGGGCCGACCAGCCGGAGGAGGAAATGGACATCGCCACCTGCAAATGTGGACATTTCAAAACTGTATATCCTGGTTTTCCTCGAGAAGATATCTGTCGCTGATTCTGAACATAGATATTCGTTGCTTATTTTATATTCATTTCATTTCCGTTCATTACTTTCATCAGGATCAAGCAGTCACTTCGGGAGAGAAGAAACGAAAGGAACAATGCCGACGTTTTTCGCTCTCAACCATTTGGTAAGAATATTTTATTGTTTTCTTCGAGAAACTGGAATTTATAAGTGCCCGGTTATTTACGAGTATCATTTCGTTTAGAGAAATAATAACCACATTTGAAGAGTGAAATAACCTATTAGGAAATGTGTGAACCCTTATGTTTTTGTTCTCTTAATTTTGAACGTTCAATCGAAACGCAACCCCACTTGTAAAACAAAATTGTATTCTTTCCAATCTCCTAGATTTTTGTAGTCATCCCACAAATCCGTTGTAAATGTTGCCTTTTTTCAAATGGAAAAATACTCAAGTCGGCCATCATTACTTTCATTTTTCTAATCCGTGTTCTGGACTTCTTGACAATCCTCAAAATAATTCATTTCAATACACAAACTTCTTTTCTCATCCATCTCAAGCCGTTTTTCACTTTTTTCTGACCTCTCACCTCCTACTTGAAGATAAATGGTTGAAGTGAAGGAAACGGCCAAACAAAATATTGAAAAATGAGATCTCTGAACATATTCTGGTATGAAAAGAATAAGAATACTAAGAGACGTTTTCTGCTTCATCATATCCTCTCTGTCTTCACTTTTACCGTTAATCGCTTCACTTCTTTTCCATGAGAAAACTGTTTCGATCAACGAGACGTCGCAGTCCGTTATGCAATATCCGCTAGGTGGGTTCCTCTAATCTGTTCATCGTGGACGTTTTTAGAAGGAAACGATGGCATTTCACTTTTCCATTCCTCTCACTTTCAACTTGATTCTTTTTTTGCTTCTTAAACCTAAGTGCCAACTTCCAACCTGACAGTACGGCTGGTGTTGCCTCCGATTGCAAATGGATTTCAATGAAAGTGGTTGGCATAATTATACAATTACCAACCATTGGTCAAGATGAGAGAGGAAGAACACGAAGAAACAAATCGTCTTCTTCAATTCAACTTTTTTCGTTTTCTTAGGATTGGCAATGTTCACAAGCGTTGCATCTTTTGATTTTACTTTTTTTCGTATGCTTAAATCTTTTCAAAAAAATACCCATGTGTCCTCTAATGAATGTGTCTATCTATTGTGCACGAGCAGATGTTTTCTTCCTTTTTGAACGCATAATTAATGAATAGTGAGCAGATGCTCGCAAAGCCGCATAGGGTCCCTTTTTTGAAAATATTTTCTGAATCATGTTGGGATTAGTAACCTACTATTTTTGAGGATTATTCCATTAGAATGGATGTACTTGTGCACTTTAGTTCTAGATGTTACTAAACCTTTTGCACTACATTCATACCTTCTTCCGACGAGCAATAAAAATCAAAACAATTGAAACATCGTTTTTTGATCCTAAACGACCCTACAATTGTTGTCATTCATTTTATCACCATTGCGCGTAAATTCGGATTTTCGGAAGAGAGTGATTAGAAAAAGGGCATTCACATAATAAACACGCATTTTTCGTCGGGGTCGATCATCAAGTAGTGAAAAGAGATGGAGACACAAAAAGAACGGACATCATACGGATTATCGTCGTTTTTTCCTCCCGTGTCTTCATCCTATTTTCCATTTTCCAATCGTATTTCTTCACTTCCTGTTGATTTTATGGGAATTGTTGTTGTTTTATTCCTTTTTTGCTACCTTGACGTAGTTCTCTTTTTCATGAACATTTCTATTCACACCATTCAGAACCTCTGCTTCTTCAAGTCCCATCTGTTTCATTTTTCTTTTGTTTTGACTCGGAGGGAGGGCTCGTCGCGTTTTTTGTGGCTTGTTTTGTGCCCCGGACTGACCATACCCTAATATTTGCACCACGGATAACTAAACCCAGATTTGTCTGTCCTTTTGTATAAACGCCTGTGGCGAAAATTAGAGGAAACCCATGTTGCTTCGCAGAATGACCAAAGGGCATTGTTTGTAGTTTTGACTGAAGCAATTTTTCTTTTTTGCTGTTATTTACCCTAATTCATTCTGAACCGTCAATCCTGTCTTTCTCTGATTTTAGTGTGAAGTATTTCGCTTGAATTTATAAAGTTCCCATAGTTTATCACTACTCGAAAACGTTATAAACACCTGACACCTCAAAACTTTCACCAACTTGTGCTCTGTTTATTGACAATTTTTCTCGCACAAACATTTTTTTCATAGTTAAATTCCCAAGTTCACCTCTCTTATCCGCAAACATTGGAACTATTTTGTGCCAAACGTTTCTCATGAATCACTCAATTTTTTCTTCGCTTCTATTAAACTATCTTTAGCAAAAAACAAAAAGTAAAGTAGCGAACGCGTGTGGGCGAATGTGTAATAATGCGGAGCCTGATGAATGAATAAAGAGTAAGAATGCTTTCTGATGTAATAAATGCAACGGAAGGCGTTCTTTATTGTTTTCGACTTTTTTTTTACTTTAGCAGCGACAATTGATTTTGGGATTCTGAAATTTATTTGGAAAACGAAATATTGGAATCTGATAACAAAAGAACTTTTGTTACTCACTTCTTACTACCGCATAACTTTCTGAACACAAGATTTTAGATTGGGCATTCTAAATTTTTTCTGGTACATTCTGCCCGTCACCATTTCCATTTTTCCTTGAGCTGACCTAAAGTGAATACTTTTCTCAAACCAAATATGTATACAAAACTGTATGTCTACCTTCACATATATTCATTTCCGATATTGACTTGCGCACTTTTCTTTGCACGATACACAGCTCTCAGATGGCATAGATCATAGAGTGACCAGAAGTTCCGTGTCGATTGCAAAGTGTAATCCTGGACACCTATCCTTCCTCTCATTTTTCTCCCCTTCATTTGTAAGAACACTCCTGTTGTTTTTTTGTTGCTGCTTCCTGCCAAGTTCGTAACGTACGTCGGCCCGGCATGACGGGAATCAGTCAGGTTTTTAATGAGTGACGACGTTCATCTTTTCCTTCGTTTTTATGCTTTTCCTTCTCTACGTCTACATTTCTCTTTTCCCTCCACCCAATCATTTACGGTTCGATTGGTGAATTCCTAATTTGAGAAGGAAAAGATTTATAAAAAAGATGAAAATGTACATACCAGGAGAGTTTGACATTCTTTGCTTTTGCAATTTACTAAAAATTAATCCGCAACTTGAATAGATCATTATTACGGTATTAGTGACTGCAAATCCGGCCAGTGCAAAAAAGTTCAAACTGGAAACTTTTCGAAATGAAAAAATAGTTTTAATCGTTTGTGAAAGTTTGGATGGCGAACTACCGTGATTTGAAATTCTTGACAGAGAACTTTTATTCTTCGATAGACTGAAACGCGTTTCAGGAACTGGTAATTTTCTGAATTTCTGCTTTCAATATCGGAAATGACATCAAAATAGATAATGATGATATCATACGGTTCTTATTGTACTGTGGAAATACCAATCACTGTATATTTTTAAGCATACATCATTTCCTATTCACCCAATGACCATGCGATCATCTGATTTCATATTCAACTTTTCTGTGAACACGATAAAAATCTATCATGCTGTCCTTTTTCAAACAGCCTAACCAATGACTAATCGTTTCAAACCTTGTCACGCTTTGTAAAACATGCATTCCAATTCTATGAAATGTTATATAATCCATTTTTGATTGACCGTCCTAAAACTGTGAAAAATATTTTATTGAAAGACTGGCGACGGTATATTGAAAACAAGTTTTTAGAAAGAGAATTTAAAATCGGAGTCTAACTTTTTTTGGGTATTGTCACGCTCTAAGATTGCTTCCAATGCCGATAGATATCTAACAAGTTGCACTCTGACAATTTAACCGGCCCCCTTTATTTCCCTTTTTTATTTCTTCCGCTCGAAATCAGAAATTGTCGATTTAGGTCTCACTTATAATTTTTGTAAAGCTATTATCAATTATATAAGGAAGTATCTTGTCAAAAGATTATGATTGATTGGCCAACGCCATTCAACCGCACGCACCTTGATCAGTATTACTACCTTTTAGTTCGATTGTTGGTCTAGACTGATTGACAGGTGGAGGTCTGTTGCCGTATTGCAAGTAGCAACTACCGTACCGACATTTTTGGTTTGGTTTAGTTTGCGAAAGACTTCAAAAATAGGTAATAAATCAGATGAGAGGAAGAAAAGGAGGTAGAACCACAGAAGGCACGTTTGTAATGTAAGACAATCTATACCTCTCTATTTTATGCGAACTTGATTATTTGTTAGGCGTCGTTTTGATGACAAAAGCTTCTTCTTTTGTGTTATTCTTTGTTAGTTTTGATTTTCTTTTCGGTCAGCTGGGTGAGAGAAACATTACAAAACTCCTAATTTTTTCATGAAAAGACTCTTGACATTTCGAACTTTCAAGCTTCACCTCGGTTTTTTCTGAAGTGAGAAAAACATTTTTGTTGATCTATCATCATTCTTCACGCCTACGATTGGTGTCCTTAACAAACTAAATTAAAGCGAATTCCAAATCCAAATGATTTCTCCGTTAATCTCAAATCTTCCGTTTCCCACCACCATCTACAACAACTCCGGCTGAATTATCGGTCGTTTGCATAATGTTATTCCTCAATCGACGCCTGCCTTCTACACTTCTTTTCGCTGCATTTCCGTCAGTTCCTCGAAACGTCTTGGTGGGGGCCAAGAGAGTGCTGATTCTCACACGCGAGGGCCGAAACGTACTGTTACCACCAAAACGGTGAAAAGTGTACATCGGGCGGCAAAAAGAGAACAACTACTACTTGGAACGAAAGATATCACTCTTTCTCCCTTTACTATATATTATCATAAACACTCACTGCCAGGACTATATATCGCTTTTCATTTTCTTTTTACGTCCCCTCACTGAGATATGCCAAAAGTGTGTATGTGTCTCTGACCTGTTCCTCCACCCATCACCATCACTGTTTACATATTTTTCTCACTTTTATTGTCCGACGGATATGGATATTTTTGAACGTTTTCAACTAGTTCAGGAGCGGGCAGGAAAAAAGAACGAATGGGCAAACAAATTTTATGTAATCCTCAGGAAATTAGAACATAGAAATGCTGCAAAAGAATTGAAACTTTCCCCGGAAGGATAATGTTGTCCCATTTGTTGCGCGTCATTGCTGCCTATTTATGTCTAGAACGAGAAAAATGCGACTTCTATTGGAACTGTGTTTTATACAGATTCAAGACTGTGTTCAAGTTCCAAAAACTTATTTTCAAGAAAGTGTTGTGATCAAAAACCCTAATGTAATATTTTTCACTTTATTGTTTATTTTTCTCACGCTCATACATTTTGAAAAAATGTTGTGACGCTTCAGAAAATACAATTTTTACACGTCATGCATGATAGAATATCACAATTTCTACCTAACCTCTTGAGAATTCAAAAACTCTAGAGTAAGACAAACATAAACAGCTGGCCTGTGTTTCTTTCTAGTTTAACAGTAGTGAGTCACAATTGCCAACACCTCACTTTATAAAAATGTATCAGAATTTCAAATTCTCTCCTACACCACTAAACGCCTCCTCGTAAACTAGCCATTCCTCCTTGTTTCATGTCCTCTTTGCGCTCCTGTCGAGAATTCAATGAACCAAACCGCTGTACTCAATGACGCCATTATGCAAATGATTTTACACCCTGGCGGCCTCCGCCAACCAATCATTTCAAGCTTCACTATTATGCGATCACCTCCTCTTCTCATCTTCTCCTGTAAACCTCCTACCAGGCACTTTTTCAAGCTATTCCGTCTTCAAACGTAGTTGTTAGCGCTCTCCTGCCAATCGGCATTTGTCGTCAACTTTTTTTCTGTTTTGATCTACTTTTTATTCTGAGATTCTCAAAACTGTGATATTCTACTGGTACAGTCATCGAAAAACTCCCAGAATTGGAATTTTATCAGGTGAACGTTCCATAAAAGTTTACTATGTGTTGGTCAATTGTCTTGAAACAAGGGTGTGTGGGAGTGTGTTCTCAAACGACATCCCATTTAGTTGACCGTTTTTTTAGGAGATGGAACAATAGAATGACTTGTATACTTGGACGTGGAGGTTATTTCGGTTTAGCAATTCACTGACTATTTTGTTGTCAGATTGGCAATTCGACTTCAGAACATTTTTCATGTTGCTATAACTATTTTCTTCAAAAAGAATAAAGTAATATTTACTTATGCTGACACTTCAGCTACTTTGTACACCGAAACGACCCCTTAAGCTGGACCCCCCTATCTCCAGTGGTCACCTTTAATATCTTCTGACAAATCTTTGGTAAATAAGCCACCAACCTCCGTAGGTGATAAGTGTCTCTCTTTCCCTCATTGCTTGATGCTGCTTGACAAAATAAAATCCTCACTTGACTCTGATTCTATGATCCTTTCCCATGCGGCCATCTTTTGAATGTTGTGATTGTTTTGTTTTCTATTCATTTTTGATCAAGATTCGCGAGCCACCGTGCGCCAATCGGCCCGCCCGATCGGCTTTCAGCGCCGAGATCATTGTAATTTCCGGCTTGTGGCCGGAGAAGGTGCCAAACGCGCAAAGGAAGAGGGGGGCTCAGCGCACACACATCACACCGCCGCGCGATTAATTCGACTTCTTATCATAAACGAAACAATTTCCCTGTTCCGGAAAATGACGGCTCCCCGAGAAGTGACGGTTCTCACTTGCTCTTTGACGCGAGTGCAGTGTAGCCCCAAATAATATAGAACTTTCTCATTTAATGTTTATTCAATAGTAATATCTGACATTTCTTCACATTCCCACCTGATGCCATTTATTCATTTCAACTTTGCAATTACTTCTCCTCTGGAATCATCGTTTGCCGCCCTTTTCTCTCACGAAGTTTTGCAATAGCAGAAAAACGTATTTGTAACTGATTCGATTTCAGTATATAATTACCAGTCGCCAGTTAAACTTCAACTTTTAGTAGGTTCAGTTCATTTGATTGATTGACAAGTTAGTCTACCTTCCGTCTATCCATTACTTGCAAGGAGGATCATTTTCTGAGTACAAAATTACATTCATCCAATAAAGAGAAAAGAGCGACAGGGTCGTTCTATTTACTTCATTAAGTCTCCTGTCGGTCTTTTCCTTTTGAAATCCATGATTTACACGATACTTGGGCCCAAGGAAGGTGAAAACGAAAACCATCGTCTTCGCGTGTCCCTTTCGCTTCTATTCTGTGATAGTGATTTAGGCAATCGAGAGTTTTATTTATGACGCATTCTCTTTTTTCTCCCAGTTTGTATATCATTCATTCTTCCAACCTCTTCTTTGACACTATCACTTTTTGTTATTGTCTATGTTCTTACTACCAGTCTTCACTTTTTGTCTTCTGTCACCTAATACAGATGATCATTAACATTTATGTTATGGTCCTGAATTCTAAATTCTTCTTTTCATAGAAATGCACATAAGAAACTACTTTTACAGCTGAACACGTTCAAAAAAGTCTTTACTGGAAAGCTTTGTTTGTCATGAATATTTTAACCCGAATTTTCTAATTTTAAGCTTCTTTTTGTTACCTACCTTCTCGAGAAACAAACTTTGTTTCCAAAATCTTACCCGTCAAAGATCTGATATTGAGGAAAACCCCACGACCTACCCGACGGATAACATGTTTTCCATTTCAATTTTAAAACAAGTCCTTCCTCTGACTACCTATTCATATACTACCATGTTGTCATTCTTCTAATCAATGATTTCCAATCCAGCATTGGCCAAATAATGACTTTATTCTGCACGTGTCTGTGTGCCTGGGTTACTAACGACAGATGTGTTGTCAGATGGTGTCCTCCTAAAATGATGTTTTCTTCCATCACAATATTTGAATTGTGGTTTTCTTCTCCATTTTTCTTCGCAGAGTTCACGATTCGAAGTACTTCACAGATGACCTAAAACGTTCTCATATGTTTCTTTCTTATCAAAATGAATAGCAATTTTTGTTCCTTCTACCCCAAAAACGGTATCATCGCTCACTTCCTGGTTGCCAAAATATTTTTTTCAAGTATGACCCCCCCCCGTTTTGACTACCGCGCACTGCCCCCACAAAGATCAATTCTCAGGCGACAAGTTCAGCTAACATCATCTTCATTTCAGTTTCGAATGCCGACGTGGGTCGTCGTCATGCTGGCGGTGATCGCCGGCATTCTCGCCGTCCTGATGATTCTCACCTTATTCTTTTGCATTCGGTCAAAGGATAAGAAGCAGCCGCCGTCACCAGCCGAGCCAAACCGAAGACTACCGACGAGAGCTGAAAGCAGTAAGTTATAAACTTTTGTAGAGGAAAACATTGAACACTGTAATTTCAGCGATTGGGATAAGACCTAAGATTCCAAATCCAATTTATACAATCAACACAGCTAATCAAGAAACGCGTGGTACCAGTATTGCTGATACATTGACCACTAGAAAACGTGAGTTCCCAGTCCAGTGAGCATTTTAAAATACTTGTTGCTCTCCTGATCAGGAATCTAATTCAAACCTGTTCAGGTCATCTTAACCTCATTCACCAAAAATTAGATTCTTATATGATTTTTTTTGTAATTTTTCGCTATCAGTTTACACCTATGGGTTTTTGTTCCATGAAGAGGAAGTAAAAATAAGACATCATTAATCATACATATTTCAGTATCACAAATGTTTGACTCCAAGAAACGATTTTCAACTGCTTTCTCTCACAAGTCCGCATATTTTGATTTTGAAAACTCTCCGCTGCCACGTCACAAGGTGATACTTTTTGTTTTACCAAAAATAGCACAACAAGTTTTTAAAGGAATACCTTGACTTCAACGATATCGAGAACATGGTTCCAATCAAGAAACAGGTGACAACACCCGACCGTCCAAGCATTGACTTTCTAAACGAAATTCATGGTGAAAATTGATAATATGTCATAATGGTAAACCAGCATAATTTCAGAATCCCATGCCAAAACTAAGGAAAACAAAACGAACGACGACTCAAAGACACCAAAGTCAAACGATAAACGAGCAACGGTCAAGCAAGTATTCGCAGAAGAAGACCACCCTTCCTTCACCCAGAACACCAGACCGATCTATGCAAACTAGAAATTCCAAACACTGAGAAATTTTCCAAATTCTCCAAAACTCATTCCATCGGGTTACTTTCTTTTCTCCTCATATGCATTCTCCGTCCCGCTTAATTTCATGTCCAAGTATTTGATATACTTCTCTCTTTTCCGCGTGACCCTCCCTGATTGCTTAGCTTTAGATCTTTTTCACTTTAACTTGCACTTAACTTGCTCCATCTACCAACGATTAACCCTGAAAAACTTTAGTTCCATCATCATCGGGTTTCGACCAACAATACAAAAAATTGCAAGTTTCAATTGCAAGAATTTAACTTAATCTACACCTTACTAACGTTGCAATTTATTGTTACACGTCATCCATCTCTTTATCTGTATCAATGTACTTTTAAACTAACAGAATTCCGCACAAAGTGCACTACCAGACCTTACGTGTTTTATTCCCCCGTTTCATTTGTTCCCTATGATATTTATTTTAGTGTTCAATGTTATTAATCTGATATTCAGTTTTAATATTGAACTTAATAAAAATAAATGGTGTTTTTTTACAAAAATTTTATTAATGTGCCGAGCAACTTTGACTTGCGCTTGATTCTTATTTTTTAATTATAACGATTGAATAGACTGTTTCACTTAAATTATATAGTGAAATGTTTCCAACTTACTAATATACAGATGCGATGAATATTAGTTTATACAATTTGTATTCAGCGCCATACCATCACACTGATGAATACTCTGCAATAAATTTGTTATACGTCCAACAATACAAACTACTTCACACTGATATCTTTTCAGTTCCTCTTCAACCCCTGGCAGGTTCATTTTGTTTGACTCCACAATCCCCGGCTACTCTTTTTCGCATTTCCCATTTTAATAATTTCTTGCTCCTTTTTCTTTCTTCTTGATTTCTACAGATACATTAAATGTCATAGTCAATCTGGGCATTTAGGGTATCCATCGAACCACTCATATGTATTCTGGTTTCCATAAAACGTGGCATAGAAAGTAGTCTTGTAGTAGGATTATAGATTTTTCACATTGGATATCATGAACAAAAGCTGTTGTCACTTTTCCTGGTCAGCAGTGCTTATCTTTCGAGTCAAGTTCTTCAAAAATCTGGTAAAAACTCGCACGATTTTTTGAGGTGCGATTGATCAGTTGACTGAAATCAAAACTTTTACAGCTGGTAGAAGCATTCAGCAAATGCTTTTTCCAGATTTTCACTGAGCCACTATATTGAAAAACATTTCAACGGTGACAGAAACTCAGGTAGCAAAACGTCACAGAAAACATGACAATTCAGTAGAATAAAAATCAAAACGTAGTGAACCGTTAAAACAACTTATCAATGCTTTGGAATTCAGGCTTTTTGTGAATTATTGTACAGTATGTCACATGTCATTTTCGCAACTGTGTAGAAAACGCTCGAATGTTCTCACAGGAGACTGTCCCGAGTTTTTGTTAAAAGACTGTTGATAATTTCGTCTCTTCATTTCGTCTCTTCATTTCATGACCTATATAATCATCTACAGTTGCGGTGATAATGATTCTGAAAGTGGTGATAAGAAAGCAGTCAGTTTGTCTTGCACACTCGGTTGAAAATGGTTGCAATTGCGTGGTTCAAGTGAGTTTGATCAATTTTCATTCATCCTTGGCCTAAATTAATGTCCCTTCATTTCAGGCCGCCGTCTCAGGATGAAAAAGAGCCTCCGATTGGTAGTGGGGAGCATCATCTGCTTGCAAGAGATATTTTTTCTCCACATCATCAACCGTACAGTAAAATGTAACTTTTTTTTATTTAATCGGGTTGAAAAAGTCATTTTCAGAGGCGAGAGCAAAGCTTGCACAATAACCATGGTACTGTGTCTCTTCACTTTACTTGGGATTATAGTTTATACGCTTATGTAAGTTTTCTTTCTTTTTGTGACAAGTAAAGCCATTTCAAATTTCAGGCAACCAATCAATCCATCTCAAACTTTCCCACGGTTCCACAAAGGTGAAAAAGGAATTCAGAACATTGCTAGAGAGTATATCGCTTACACGGAAAAGTAAGTCATAGAAAGGTGTTCATTAATTCTTAGTTCATCTGCACGTTCAGATACAACAAGAGTTATGCCACTAGCCAAGAATCATTGAAACGTTTGAATGCTTATTACACTACCGAGGAAAATATTGTCAACTGGAATAAGCAGAAAGAGCATGGATCGACTGTCTATGGACACAACGATATGTCTGACTGGACTGATGCTGAGTTCGAGAAAACTCTTCTTCCAAAGTCATTCTATCAAAGACTTCACAAAGATGCTGAATACATCGTCCCTGTCCCAGAATCATTAGCCGGAATGATTGGTGAACGTGCTGGCCCACTTCCAGATTTCTTCGATTGGAGAGATAGAAATGTTGTCACCCCAGTGAAGGCTCAAGGACAGTGTGGAAGTTGCTGGGCCTTCGCTTCCACCGCCACCGTCGAGGCAGCATACGCTATCGCACACGGCGAGAGAAGAAACTTGTCGGAGCAGACTCTTCTCGATTGCGATTTAGTTGATAACGCGTGCGACGGAGGAGACGAGGACAAAGCATTCAGGTGATTAGTACACTTACAATTTAGAGTTACAAAGATCAATTTCAGATACATTCATCGTCAAGGATTGGCATATGCTGTAGACTTGCCATATGTGGCTCACCGTCAAAACAACTGTGTCGTCAATGACCACTGGAACACCACTAGAATCAAGGCCGCATACTTCCTTCACCACGACGAGGACTCTATCATCAACTGGCTTGTCAATTTTGGCCCAGTTAATATTGGTAGGATTCATCTTTCTCAAATCGAAGTTGAATAGAAGCATAAATTTCTCTATTGTATACTTGCTTTTTACAATGTTCAAATTTTCAGGAATGTCTGTTATCCAACCGATGAGAGCATACAAAGGAGGAGTTTTCACTCCAAGTGAATACGCTTGCAAAAACGAGGTACATTACATTGCCCATTGTCCTTCTCCTTTTCTTTCTACTTCATTCTTATCACTGCAACTCAATTTTTTGTTCACGCTTATCAGTTATAATCATCATCTCATCTTTTAGGTAATTGGCCTGCACGCTCTTCTCATCACCGGTTATGGAACCAGCGACAAGGGAGAAAAGTACTGGATTGTCAAGAACAGTTGGGGAAATACTTGGGGTGTGGAGCATGGATACATCTACTTTGCCCGTGGTATCAATGCATGTGGTATCGAAGATGAACCAATTGGAATCCTTGCTTAATTTTAAATTTCTGTGCTGTAACTATTGGTTTTCTTATTGGCATTTGTCTGTATTTGTAGTTGTATTCTGTTCAGTAGATTTTTTTATGATAAAATGTTCCACCCGCTCTGTTTCTTTCATAAACTTTTATAAACTACCAGAGTTTTTGTGTTTCTCAAAATAAAATAGAATCCCCTCTTCCAATAAAACCATTGGTCTCACAAAAAAACTCATACCAAAATCATATTTCTCAAGTTTTGAAATGTTCTGCAATGTGAAAAACGTTATGCCATATTCGAAACCTACGCATGCAAATTCTGACGCCGTATTCTAGACTAGTGTTCCGGAAAAATTATGACAAAAATAATGAAAATCAATGCTCTTTCACAGCCTCCAGCTTTAAGAAATTTTCCAACTCAATGAGTCTATTTTTCTATTTTTTATGATCATTTCTAATTCATGATGTGACAGCACCCAAAAAATTTGAAAAAAATACATTCTTTTTCTAGTTTCGAATGAGAGGTTATCAACGAACTGATTTATCGTTAAGCACAAAGTTTGATTCAAGAGATAGTGTCAATGAAAATAATCATGTGACTGAGGAATTTAGTCAAACAATCTTACAGCAAAAATCAAGTAGTCAGTTAAGCATAGACAGCAATTATACAAACAAAATATCAAATTCGTCAATTGTTTGAGCCAATGAGAACATTCAGTTCATTGGTTTAAGGGATCAAAAGGTGGAACGAGATTTTTTAATTAAAAAATTGAAAGGGAGGAAAACGGTATGGGAAAATTTTTGACGTGAGATTAATT
The DNA here is from genome assembly GCA_002259235.3 of Caenorhabditis latens. Classification (NCBI taxonomy): domain Eukaryota; kingdom Metazoa; phylum Nematoda; class Chromadorea; order Rhabditida; family Rhabditidae; genus Caenorhabditis; species Caenorhabditis latens. The sequence continues at coordinate 10,484,824 of CM056097.1, read as the reverse complement.
TCAATAATGAAAATTAGGGAGCAAAACATTAGGAGTAATACTGGGTGAATTGATAGCAATTGTTAAGTACAATAAACCACTCAACATTTTATAACTTTTTAACCTTCAAAATGTTGCTCAATGTCAATTGTGCCGTATCAAAGTCCTCGTCTTCCAGTGGTGGAGCAGATGGAACAGCTTGTTGCCTGTATTAATTAAGAACATCTTTAGCCGTCCAAAAAATTAAAGTCTCACCTGGCTCGACGATTCGCAGTTGTACGTTCTCTTCGAGACAATATCATGGGCGTATCAGGAATTTTGTGAAAAGGGTTCACAGCTGTGAAAATCACAGTTCGTTTCAAATGTATGTTTGCTGGAAAGATCGGTCGAGGGGAACTTCTGATGACGTGGTCACCATTTTGTTGCATTGTTGGGTAGTGGGATGAAGACGCTGTTGCTCGATTGATTGAGTCACTAAAAGATTAGATTGATGGTATAAGGTGAATTCATTGCTCTTGAATAACTAAAGTGTATGAAAAAGTAACAAATTATTGAATGTTGCTCAATTATTTCATCCGATCCATGTATTTCGAACACTCTAAACTGGCAAAGTTTTGACATTTTCACTCACTTCATCGAGCTACCACGAGGTTTTTGTTGATGCGAAGCTGATTTTCCATTGCCATCTTGAACTATTCCAGGAAGAGTTTGCTCCGGTTCTTTGCTATCGGTATTTTCTTCTTGACTTTTCACTTGGCTTTCAAATTGCTCAGCCATCTTATCAGTTTCAGCTGACGAGAGCAAAGTCTCGTTCACTTTTTCTTCATACTCAATTTTAAGATTGGAAAATCCGACGCAGGCGTCACATTTTCCACATTTTGTCCTGCACTTCTTGAGGTAAGCTTTTTCCAAAATGCCCATATAATGGACACTGTTTTGGATGATCCTTTTTGATTCATCATTTGCAGTGTTGATAACTTCATTGGAAGAATTTGGGACACTTTGGGTATTGGAAACTCCTGGCTTGTTTTTCGTTTTATTGTGTTTCTTCTTTCCCCTGAAAAAACAAATATCCGTGTTCCATAGTTGTTAGAAATGCAGTCTACAGTACCACTTGGGCAATTTAAAAAGTTATTAAAAACATTATCAGGTACGCACTAAAAAAGAGTTTGAAGTTTTTCGCCTACTCAAGACTTACTCAGAATCGAGTTAAAATTATTTCGCAGTACAAACAAAACTCGGTTGAGTGTAACATAAGGTGGATAGATTCAACCAAAAAAAACAAACCGAACTAGTAATTTGAAACAAGACAGCAATTAGTTAGAAGTCAAAAACAACCAAAATGCAATACTCGCTATTATGGGAGATGGATTTGATAGCAATATTAATATAAAAATCGATGTTTAACTGAATTAGATATTCATTTGTCTTGCTCGAGAATCAATCGAAACAAACTCCTGCCTCAGTAAAATAACTTTGAGCTAATGATACAATACTTACATAATTAATCAATCAATGGACGCCGCAGCAGATTGTTTGAAAAGAAGTAAAAATAAGCAGAAAACTTCGAGAGAGGGCCACAGCCGATCAATACTCTATCGGGCACCACGGAAGGGCGTATAGAGTAGAAGAGAAAGAGAGGTCACTGTGAGTTGCTGTGAGTGAAATACAGCGGGAACAAGGGACGCTGGCCCTGAAGCAGCACGATAAAAAGATTGGGAGAGAGTGTCATGCGCTTTTGAGGGGATGAGGTATCTGGCTTGTACACTCACTCTCGTTTGTTGTGAGATACCTCATGAGACACGAGAAAGGTATTGTTATGGAGACACAAACTTTGTTGTTTGGAAGGAAACAGAGAGGAGCCCAACTACTTGATGAAATTTGATAAAATTGTACCTGAAGTAGGACAAACCAATTGGACTCAAAAATAAAGTTTAAAAAAAAGCAAAGTAGTTGAAAATGATATCAAGAAAAAAGAACGTCTGAAATGAACTACTGCAAGTTATCTATTAGATTTCCATAGTCTATATTATTTCAATGGCTGACTGGTTTTTATGGATTTATAAAAAAAAAACAGTGAGATATGACAATTTAGAAGAAGATAAACAATTTTTGGAATCATACTATAGATGATGTCGCATGCTGTAACTAAAATTTATTTATGAACTCCAATGTTCTCATAAAAACACCAATTACCATTTTTGCATCATGTTAAATAATTACTTACATTTTTTGCCGATACAGCAAGTTAAAGCCTCAAACAGTTGGAAGAATCTAGCAGCAAAAGCAGCAATTTGATATTGTAGCAATATGAGTAGTGCAGGTTTATAAACTGATGAGTAGTTGTTGAGAGGCACACGAAGCGCGACCCCCCCAGAGAAGAGACGCATATTTTTTCGAAACTATGCTGACACCGATGTCAAAAAACGTGCACTTTGTCAGATTAACAAAACACTTCCGGATTTGTAGAGAAATATAGTAACGAAAGTATAATCTCTGTTCCGGACATTTTCAATTTGTAAAAGCAACTAAAAATGCAAAATTGGTGAAAGAAAAATGAGATTACTGAATTGAAGTACGAAAGGTAAATTGGATACAATATATGGTTTGTAGATAAACCCCTTATGTATAAAATTATATGGAAAACAAAAATACTGATATTTTGAATTGTTGCCCGACTCCTGACAAGTGATCTGAAGCGCAAGTTTTTGTCGATCCTTGAAATCGATGTTAAACAAAGAATAAAATTATTTTAATAACTATTTTATTGTTAAAGAAAATCATGAAAAGAATAAGTTACTGAGTGGCAAAGAAAATTTACAAAAACCGATAATGGGAAACGGTTTAGAGAAAACTGAAACAATTAGGACCATGAAGGGGAAGAGAAGACGTCATTGAATCTAGAAATTTAAAAAAATTGACCAAATTTGTTTTCAAATAAGCGATGAGAGGGGAGCATGGCAAAGATAACATTTGGATATTCAGATTTTTTGTTTGTTTTTAAAAAAATAATTTCTATAGCAATTTTTGTCTTGAATTTTCAGTAATTATTCGTTTCATTTGTCACATGACAGAGCGGACGATGCTGTGGACGCGCTAAATACGAACGCTTTTCACACGAAAAACTAGAAACCGTCCACATACCCTTCGATTGTTTCGCCAGTCTCTTCTATTTTCTCTAACTCGGAAGATAGTTCTGCGATGGTACTGTTTCCTGATTTCGGTTCCATCAAGAACTGTGGATCATATAGCTGTGCGAGCTCCAGTTCAGGATTTCTGAAAAAACATGTTATAAAATCACTAATTACAACGGTATTACTGGTTGTTAAATGATGAAGTATCAGGTGAAACAACTTGATTGTAGTTTACATAACGCTTGTCGATGCTGGAATAGGATGATAATTTTTTGTAAGTAACCGTTGCCAATCAGCAAACTCGCGTTGACTTGATACTATTCTTCACATTCGAACAGCCCTGATTAACTCACATTGGACCATCATCCGTTTTTTGTACAAACGCCTTTTTAACAACTTTATCGGAGCTATGGAAAGTTAGTTTATTGCAGAGGTTCTCGAAATAACCTGATAATTGCTCTACAAATGTATCACACTTGTTCTGAAACTCTTGCTCTTTCTTTTCCATTGAACAACTGGTATGTTCTTCTGAATAGTCTTTATTATTTTCATCATTAAGCAGTGCGCGCCTTACCATGATCTTCCATTTGTTTTTCTTGGAAGGCTTGCAGTTGTGAACCGTGACAAATGTTGGACTTAGTAGACTCTGACATTGCATCATTTTGTTTTCCCGGTTGAGCAATCTTTTCGCTGTTTTCCTCTCTATGAAAATTATTTTAGAAGCTTGATTATATAGAAGTGAATCACCTTTTGATTGTTTCATCATCGACCACAATTTTGAAACATTCTGGTACGTAAATTACATGACCATCACAATTCCAAATCCGCACACCAGAGACGGGAGTTTCGGTTAGTTCAGTTAGATGCTCAGAATTACGTCTGCGGATTGGTTCTCCTTTGTATCTGAAATACAGAACCCTTACATGAGAATAAATAAACCCTTGACTCTTCACTTTTCAAGTATATTCAGTTCCATACTGGTGATCTCTTCATAAGAACCTTCAAATGCAAACATGAGCAAAGCCACATGGTTATCACTACTTGTCTCGATTTCTTTGACATAAGCATTAAAAAGATTCGAACAACGTCGAGTAACCAACTCAATTGCCAAGTCTGAAATAGTTTATGGCAAGGCTGAAGATGGACTTAAAATACCTTTTGTAGTGTAAACCTTGTCAAACTCTGAGGAATAGTCTCTGAAACATTTTAAGTTGACTTTGAAACACTAGTCTTTCTATATACTCACCTCACGCTTTCAGTCGAAGGTTTCATTGTCAATCAATTATGAAAAGCCTGTTTGTTGCAGATGAGTAAGGAGGGTTCCAAGTGATTATCTGATAAAAACGTTTTTGACATTACTCATACTGAAACTTTAAAAGAATTGAACAAATATGTATTTAGAGTTCCAAAAAAATGCTGATTTCTACGTTTTGTAGACACCAATCATTAAACCAAAAATGAGAAGTTTTAGAGAATGTACTAAACTCGACAACTCACAACTCTAGACAATGATTTCAAAAAACAGAAAATGTCAACACAAGTAAGTGGCTGTCTAGGTTAGCAGCGTTGCATGAATCATCACGAGACACAAAGAAAAAACTATCGGGATGATTATTCGTTCTCGAAATTTCTGAAAAACAGCAGCGCTCGATCGTATTTTGTCGACTATACAAAAACTTATGGTGAAAGTGCATAAAGCTTTTTGAAAATAAATTATAGGGTGGAGCATTGGGCTTTGCTGTTCAGTATCTTGCTGAGAAATTGATGAAAATTCGAACCTGATGAAAAGAAAAATTTTGGAAAGTAGCAATCGTGGAACTCCCAAATGGGTTAAATGATGAACATTCGGCAGTTTCTTTTATACTGAATAGTCACATGTTTCATATTTGACAAGATTTCCAGGAAAACAATTATTCAAACCGTGGGCAAATCAAGCAAGTGTGTGACTCTGTCATTTGATTTCTGCTATCCTGAAATACACTCCATTTTTCTGGTGTTTGATGACTCAGGCAGACTATAATTACAAAATGAAATGATTTTATCTTTGAATGTTTGAGTTTTTCAGTTCGTAAGATTTTTTGAATTTGGAGGTAAAACTGTCGATTGTGATCACTAAAGAGTAGGAAATTTTAAATTTTGTTGCGTAGGTTTGTTGCGTAAAAATAATACTGTTGATATCCTTAAAATGTTCTAAAAAAAAGTTCAAAGAACGCAGGAAAATCGAATTAGGAGTTAAAATTTCAACCAGTTTTTGAAAAAATGAAGAGGTAAACGGTTGGGTTCAAATTTTTAAAAACCGACTGACTTTCAGCCATATACTCACATAGTTTTTCACTACTCAAGATTCTCAGGAGAAAAATTTTGGAAGTTGGAAAGGTATCAAAGCAATGTATGACATTCTCTTATGGTTTCTGGTTCCCCTGAAGTACATAGACTTACTCCTTCAATTTGTCTACTGACGCATTAGGAAGAAGAAGATGATGTTATGATGTTATTCAAAACTATTTCAGGATTCAGGATTATTTCAGAAACCACAAGCTATATGATACTTCTCAACGAAAAAGGAAGAATGGTTATGCAAGGCTTAAAAATGTGATTTTATGTAGTTATAATTATTTATGTGAATGTATGTAACGTATATACGAAGATGGAAAAACCATACAGTGATATTCAATGACAAATTATTTGTTTACTTTTGGAATTGAATTGTTTTGGACTCATTTATTTTTCGTTCAACTCCGTCGACTCTCATCTAACAGTTTTTCCATCGATTTCATAACAGTTTCCTATTTCCGTTCAATGCGATTCTCGGAGGGACTTTCTCAAAGATTGACGCGATTGCGCTTGGTATAGTGAGGGAAGAGGGGAATATAACAATTGAATGTTCTGATGTATATCTATGCATATTTCGAGAATAATAAGCCTTGTTCACTCACCGACTAGATTCGTTGTCTCAACATGCCGATCCATTTGTTCTTTTTCCCCTTCTTATTCAAGAGCTTATGATGGTTGTCCAGTTCAACTGGGATGTCCTCATCAAAAGGCCACCGATAACACATTCCCCTCTTCTAACATTAAGATGATGACCATTATAGGAAGTGGTGTAGTAGTCGTAACCGAAGCTAATCTTTCAGTTTTATAGGTGTTTTCTCAGCATTCGTTCTTTTCTTTTCTCCCATCGCTCTTATGTTTTCATTGACGCTTTTATTCTGAAGATTTATTCCACATCAATTTCAGATTTGTTCATGAATTTTGTTCTTGCGGTATTTGCAATTATCATATTGGTAGGTTGCTTGAATTTTCCAAATCAAAAATAAGTTTTGAAGTTTTATCTGTTACAGTTACATTTCATGAATTCATAATACATTTCATAATTTTAACAATCTCATTACTTTCAAATGTTATTTATTTTATGAGTGTTTTTCAGCAAACCGCTCAAGGTGAAATAGACAATGCCATTGTCGGTGACCCTTCTGTTGAATGCGGTGATGACTTTTTTGAGGTTGGCTGACAAACAAACAACTAGAGAAGCACCGACAAGTATTTTTCAGGTAAAATTCGACACACGTACCACTTTCCACGGGATTGCATTTGTGCAAAACCACCTAGACAATCCGGATTGTCGTACATTTGCCAGAAAAGATGAATCCGCAAAGAACAGCAGTCTTCGATTGACTTTCGATCAGTGCGCAATTGAGAAAAGACATTCGGTAAGTGTGTTTCCGGTTCCTGTTGACCAACGCTCGGTTATCTGGATGTCGGATCCAAAGTGAAATTCCTTATTTTGCATATGAGTTTGATTCATTAACACAGGAAGTTCATTCATTTGAAGAATTATTACAAAAAAAAATATAAATGAGAGAAGGAAAAAGAGAAGCAAAGCAGTAAGATTGAATAGGGAGAGAAGCCAATAAAGTTAGAATACTTAGGATAAATTATGAATTGGAGTGGTTCTTTAGTTTGGCATTGGTGGCCATCCTCCTTGTCCTCCACCTCCGTACGGTTGTCCTCCGTATCCTCCTTGGTTTCCTCCCATTGGTTGTTGAGGTCCACCACCTTGGTAAGATCCGTATCCACCGCCACCTCCCATGTTTCCTCCCATGTTTCCTCCGTAGCCACCACCTCCGTATCCGCCATCTCCACCGCCTCCTCCCATTCCGTAGCCACCTCCCATATCACCACCTCCTCCATAACCGCCACCTCCGTATCCTCCGTATCCACCATCACCGCCGCCTCCTGGAATAAGAATAGTTAGAGTTTGAAAGTTTTATGAGATTTTTACCGTAGCCTCCTCCCATGTCACCGCCACCTCCGTATCCTCCGTCGCCACCGCCTCCATATCCGCCTCCCATGTCACCACCTCCGCCGTATCCTCCACCACCGTATCCTCCCATGTCACCACCTCCTCCTGAAAATTGGAATATGATGATGAGCTATCAAAATAGTGAGTATGACTTACCGTATCCGCCACCACCGCCTCCCCAGTCTTGACCGAGAGCGAGTAGAGCACAAGTCGACAAAACGAGAACGGAACGACGCATCTGAAAATCGGAAGCTTATAGTTGTAAAAGTTGAGAAAAAGGAATGATTGCAAATTCTATAACGAAAAATATATGAATATGAGATGGTATTGATGGCATCTTAACAAAAGTGTTGGGCTTATATAATCGGTGAGAAGAGCCGGCTCACGAACGGTCTCGACGGGGCGGCCGACAATAAAGAACCGGACATTGCTAAGCAAACGATCCGTTAGAGAGAGGCCTCCACCATTATTTATCAACATATCACTTTCAATTGGAAGAGTGAAAAAGATGGGGAGGAGGTAATAGAAGAGAAGAAAAAACTGATATGAGGACAACTTTTTGGCATGATCTGAGGAGTTGTTAGTACCGGAGTGCACCGGTTATGGAGAGACTTACACCGATTAAATATCAACTATTTTCTGGTTTCCAAGAGACCAGAAATGTCTTGTGATCCATGCTCACACGCCCCGTGAGAAATTTCAAAAACCAATTTCTTTTGGATTATATTGTTATTGTTTTTACTACAATCTAAAATGTCAAAGCATAGTAAGGATTCTGACATACTAAACTTCAGAATTGTAAATAAAAACGGAAAAAGCATAGAACAACAAATTACTGAAATTTAAAAATGTTTACAGACATCTCCTCGTGGACTGTTTCTCTCCACAAATGTCGTCGTGGCATTCAATCCCGAATTCCTCACCAAAAATGATCGCGTGTTCAAGGTGCAATGTTTCTACATGGAAATGGAGCGTCGAATTCAAAAAGAGATTCAGATTTCGTTAGTTTTTTTTTCATTTCTAGCATTCTGTTGGTGGCTTTTTGATGTTAGTTATATTTATACCAGTATCCGATTTCATATCAGAAACAATTGCCTCCAACTATCAAGTTTCAATACATCATTCGAATCTCAACTACATTTTTTCAGTATGCCTCCACCGACGATGCACTCAAAGCAGCTTAACATGCCAGTTTGCAAATATGAGGTGTTGGATGGATCGCCGACTGGCCCACCTGTTTATTTTGCAACTGTCGGTCAGATGGTCAGTTTTGCGCTTTTAGTGATTATGGGAGATGGAACAACAAAATAAAACACAACAATCAAAGATCAAGGCAAGACACTCTTTTTCTTGTAGGTTTATCACAAATGGACATGCGACACGGAGCACGAAAACACGTTCTGCATGCTTGTTCACTCTTGTTTCGTTGATGATGGGAACGGTCAGAGAGTTCAGCTGTTGAATGAGAAAGGGTGTGTTCTCAGACAATTGTTCAGTACAGTAATAGTTAACTTCCAGATGTGCCCTTGACAAATACCTTCTGACCAATCTTGAGTATCCCACAGATTTGATGGCAGGAAGAGAAGCTCACGTGTACAAATACGCTGACCGTGACAATATGTATTTTGATTGTCAAATATCTATCACAGTCAAAGAACCAGGGCTTGACTATTGTGATGTGAGTTCAGAAAATCAAAAATGTAATGCATCACAAACCATTCAGATGACAGCAAAAAACATAAAACTGAAAAAAATACCAATAATAAATATTCAGGTACCATCATGTCCGGACCCACCAAGAAGGAGAAGATCCAACAGTCTGCCCGAACCAATGGAAAACAATACATCCATATCTGCACAAGTAGATTATGAAGGTACTGAATAGAACCAAGACACTCAGATAAGATAAAAATAGATTTCCAGACTCCGAGATAGTGAGCGACTACATCATTCCAAATGATGACATAATCTCTCTAAATTGGCTTCAAAGAAACTTTGATATGAAAATCGTAAGGATGGATTAGTAGATATTTTTCACTCTATGAAACTTTTCAGAGCGAACTCTGTATGACAGCCATCGGGACCACCGTTCTTGTCTTCCTTAATGCTTTTTTGTTCATCGTCTCACTGGTTTCTATAATGCATGTCTGCTGCTTCCGGAGCTCCCCAAAACTTGACAATACCCAGTCAACTATGCTATAACTTTTGCAAATCATTTAATAACTGTACCCATAATATATCTTTTCAAATCGTGCAATTTGACCTGATCTTTAGTTGATTATTTTCTACGTATTCTGTATCTATTTTTGAGATAAACCTAACGGTTAAATGAAGATATTTCTTTTTTTATTTCGATGTCAATGAAAACGTGCCGACATTCAACGGAACAGGCGTTAACGCATAACTAACTATCAGCAAACTGGTTTACTTACTCAGAATCTTTTTCCTATCAGTTTATTTTTTTGAATGTTTGACTTTGACAGTGCCTATCAGTTTTCGAAATTTTCGGTCATAGTCTACTATTAAAAGTTTTTCGTTGAAATGATGATACGACGTTTATTTTTCTGCATGCTAATCAAATGCACCCTGCTCTTTTTCTCCTCTTGAATTATTCTAGTTTTCACGTGAAAGTCCACGTGAACAATCCATGCTTATATGTATAAATGTGTCATCTGTTTTCAAAGATTGGAGACAAATTTCTCCCGAGAAGAAAGAAAATGACTACATTGTTAAGAAGACTACAAAGTGGCAGAATGTGTTTTGAAAATCTTAAGGTACCTATATTAGTTGCTCAAGTCATCTGTATTTTTCACCATTCATTATTGATGGTTTCATTGTTCAAAGCACAGTACTTTTTTCCCAGTTTTCAAAAAAAGACTGTGAATATATCAATTTTACTTCCTCTTTCTCACGGTTTGGTTATTCTTCCTGGTATTTCTGAATGCAACAAAAATCTCCGGAATTCATGAAATCAATCACGGAAGTGTTACTTTGGTGGTAATGGACTATATAAGGGGAACAGTTCCGGGTGGTTCTATACATCGTTATTCCGGTTATTCTAATCCGAAAAGATTCAGTAAGCAGTATGCAGACTCCAAGAGTTGCTTAATCTCCAGAAATGGTATTTTGGACAAAAGCTATATCTATTGACTCCAATTGGGATGAAATTACAATGAAACTCCTGACTATGAAGTTGAATAGTTAAATGACTGAGGTTTCAAAAACCATCAAATCGTTGTTAGTTCAGGATTTCATGATGTTTCTATACTTTTGTCATGAGAGCTATGAATGTTTACTGGTTTTGGAGCTATCTAGATTTTCCAGAACTGTCATATCTGAACTCTGAAACCTAGCTTATATTCGAATTCGTCACGTATACACTGTTTTTCCAACCCTCTCTCATTCATATATCTCATGTGTAAACTTTCTCATCCCATTCCACTCTGAAATGATTTTCGACTCACTATACAACTTTTGGCATCTCGAAGATCTCATCCAAAAGCTCTCCCATTTACAACAGTTGGTCATTTCATAATAGCAGCTTCCCCTCTTCCTCCTTCTTATTATCCGCCTCCTCCTGTTTCTCTTCTCTTCAGCTGCCATTCACGTGCTCCGTTCGTGGGGGTTTCCTTGTCGAGTGCGACCTCCTCACCCCACCATTCTCCTCAATCGTTGTCTTTGTCTTTGTCTCTAGTCCATCAACGCTATATCATTCGCTCAGACCTTGCAAATTTTCTGCGCAAAACCGTTCTCGTTCTTTTTCTTTTTCATTAGTCATCTCTGAGATTTCATCATGCTGATAGTTTATGGCATTTAAGAAAGCGGACCTTATGATGTTTTTCACTCATCCCGAATGTTTTCAGAGGCTAGCAAGCAAACCTGAAAATATTTTTAGGGCATAGCGTTCGATTTTTGTTCATCTAGAGGTCCTAGAATACCCGCACCCACGTGCTGCAGGAGGAACTAAGAGGAGAATTATATCGAGAAGAGGAGAAAAATCATTCTCTATCAGCTGGTGGGGTGATCTACGTTTCTCCATTTTTTGTATCAAATTATGTTATCAGTCGTTTCCTTTTCCTTGTCTTTCAATGACTGCCTATCATACCATTGCCGCATTTTCAAATCAAGTTCATTCATTTGCAGTGCCAGTCTAGGGTCTAGGACTTGACATTCTCATTCATATTGCATCATACTATCACGCCATTATTCTTGATTTCTATTCATGGAAACTACCCTATAATGTTTATTATTCATTTTCTAGCTTCCCGCTCGTTATCCGCAAAGCGGAATGGCTTCAACTTCGAGTACACTGGATGCATTGGAGACATGCAAAAAATGTTTGGCAGGAAGTGCCGCTGCAGCAATCAGTAAAACAACAACGGCACCATTTGACAGAGTAAAACTAGTACTTCAGGTGAGAGTAATTTCAACCTTTCATAACAGCTATGCTATTGGATTCTGCAAATCATTATTACACTATTTTCTATTGCAGCTTCAAAGAAGAGGAGAATTAACAATGGCTGAGTACAATGGAATCAGAGATTGCATCACAAAAATCAGATTGGAACAGGTACCGTATCCTAATTCACACTACACATTTTCACTGTTTATGTTTAGGGTGCAATGGCACTTTGGAGAGGAAATGGTGCTGGTGTCGCGAGATGTCTTCCCAATCACACTTTAAACTTCGCGTTCCGCGACATTTATAGAAACAAACTTCTAAAGAATGTTGACCGTAGTCAAAGCTTTAGCAAGTTTCTAGCCGGTGAGTCACTGTCTAAATGACAATCAGATGATAAAATAGTTCATTCCAGGTACATTTGTTTCCGGTGGTCTTGGTGGTGCTACAACCCTCTTCATACTGTATCCATTCGACTTTGCTCGAACGCGTCTGGCTTTGGACACAAAAAAGGATGGGTCAAGGAAATACAAAGGAATGGTTGACTGCTTACAAAAAATCAGAGCCCGAGAAGGAGTCACTGCTTGGTTTAAGTGAGTTTATTGAATAGAGAGGAGTTGGAAGTAAACGTTCATTTACAGGGGATTATCAGCCGCCATGCAGTTTGTGATAGCTTCTCGTGCAATCTTCTTTGGAATTTTTGACAGTATCAGGACGAGTGTCGAAGACCCAAAATCACTAAATTTTGCTGCTTGCTGGGCTATTGCTCAAGTTTCGATTACAACAAGTGGCATGATGTGCTATCCTTTGGATACTGTAAGACGCAGTATGATGATGCAAGCGGGTAAAAAAGTAAAACAGTATACGAGTACAAAAGACTGTTGGAAAACGCTTTACAAGTGAGTTTGATTTTTGAATCGTTTCGTATCTTAATTTTAAACAATTTCAGAAAAGATGGATTTAATGGATTCTATCGAGGTGCCTTGACAAATTCGCTCCGATCGACTGGCGGAGCATTAATAATCACTTTCTACTACGAGTTCTCAAAATACATGTAACATGGGTCAAAGATTTAATTTATTGAATTCTGGATGATGAACGTTATACGTTCTCTAATAAATTATTCTGATGAAATTGTTTTGTTGTTGTTGTTTTTGTACAGTAGTATTTGAGGTTTCGAATAGTAAGAAATAGCTGAATTGCTAAGTTTGAGCAAACATATCTCAAAGGACAAAACAAGAATTAAATAGAAGTATGAAATGATAAAAGAAAACTCAAACTGCGGTAAAAATCTGGAGTTTTGAGTTATTACAATTTAACATTCATTCTCGTTAAGCTTTTGTACTGTTCCCGGTATCAAGTCTGTTTTTACAAGGGCGCTAGAATGGATTCTGCGTGACTAAAAGAAAAGTAAAAAGATGTTTTGAAAATTACAGTATATTGAAAAGATAAGTCCCTATATTTTCTCCGATGAGATGAAAACACTCGAAAGTTTAATTAGAAACTGAACAACTCAAACTTCAAAAAGGGGAAATTATCTTTTTGGTTTTGATTTTCACAAATAAGTTCAAAAGTGGATAACTGACTCAATTCGTAAGTTAAGAAAAATGGATTATTTCAAAATGGAACAACTTAAACTTAGAAAATTTTCATGTAGGCGATGAGAAGAAAAAGTGATAATAAAATAGATAATGTTCGATGTAGACAGATAAAAGTCACAAGGAAAGCAACTCTTCAACACTACCATCAATATGTTCACTAGCATACAGAATGCCAAAAACAGCTGTTTTTTAAAATTGACCATTGAAACACAACAAACGTGACGGAGGTAGAGAGAGGTCCAAAGTACAGTGTAGTGGTGTGTACCCTGTACTCTATGGCCCCTCTCCGCTCTCATTCATTACCGCGCATTTCTCCCTCCGTTCTCCCTCACAACCTGCACTAGTATGTATTTATTGTTTTCCTACTTTTGTCCTCGCAACCTATTGATTTTTTCAGCCATGTGCTGACGGCAGTTGTTTACTAGATGATGTTAGAGTTGTGATCGGTTGATTGGTTCGGGGTCTTCTTATCAGTTAACTCTTTTGTTTTATTCCGCAATCTTCTCAAGTTTCCATGTTGCCATTCTCGCGTACGTGGAAAAAAATTAGAAGAAAAAAGTTATTGCAACATCGGTGATTATTGCAACATTTCTTAACAAAATGATAGATGATATCCCGATGAAAATGAGATCTCGGGGGTAGTTATCAAATAGTGTTTACGTCCCATTTCTTTCTTTTTTCTTCTGCCTATCTCTTTTTCATGTTGTCCCCTTCTTCCCGCACACAAGATTTCGGTTTCTCTTCGTTTTTTTCGACCCACACGTACGTTTTCTTTCTCCTTCTCCCTTTTTTTGACAACCATAAATCAAATTTGTTTCATTTTAGGATGATTTTCCTGTTGTTTTGGTTTCTCATCTTACTGCTCATTTTCCTGGCGGTCACTGGCAAAACGTTGGGACTCCGAGAGCTGTACGTTAACACTTTGATTCGAATTTTTGAGGTTAGTCAGGTGGAATAGTTCGATAAGATAACATATTCTTCAATCTTTTTATCTTATCACGATTATTAACTACCTTACAGTGGGGAGCTACACTCAGTGAAGAAGCAGATAATGAATCAGTCATCGAAGAGTTCTCAGAGGAACAACCCGCAAAGAAAATCAGACGATCTTCTTCTTCCGCAGATCTTGGTAAAACTTCAAAGTTATATTTGGGTGCAGTTAACTATATGTTTTTCATTTCAGGTATCATCAATCGAGAGAAATCTGACATCATAGACGCCAAACTGCATGAGACCAATGTTCCTGAAGCAAAACAAACTACAGTCAGCGTTCTCGTCGATGATACTTTGGATTTCATTACGGTTGGTCGGAAAAAATAACGTAACTCATTGGAAATTATTAAAAAGTTTAGGCTGGAATGGAAGCAGTCATTGAGGACCAAGTCACAAATCGATTCTCTGCTGCTCAACTCCCATCATGGAACTTATTGAGTCGGACCAAGTTCTCATTTCATTTCCTCAAGTATGCTCACGATTCTTTGTAAAATTATTGATATCGTTTGTTTTCAGTTGGCAACTCACAATGTTATGGATTGCTGGATTCATGTTCCGTTACTACGTTCTGGTACCATGTCGAATCGCTCTATTCTTTATTGCAATTGTATTGATGATCGTGTCTACTTCTATTATCGGAATGGTCCCACACGCAAAGTAAGTTCACTGCTTCCAGAAAAATTAGTTTCAGTGTCAGAAATTGAACAATAACGACAGTTTCCAATCAGTTTCACGTGTCTTCAAAAACGTTTCCAACTGATTCTCCCATTTTCGGTAGCAGTTTATGAGTGAAAGATTTCCAAATTAACATGTAATCCCTTTTCGCATCAAGTTCTGTTTATTTTCAGAACTCGGAAGTTCCTCAACAGAAGATGTATGTTGATGTGTATGAGAATCTACTCTCGTGCCTTCTCCAGTGTCATTCGATTCCACGACAAAGAGAACCGAGCCAACAAAGGAGGAATCTGTGTCGCCAATCATACATCTCCCATTGATGTAATGGTTCTGTCCTGTGATAACTGTTATGCAATGATTGGTCAGAAGCAAGGAGGATTCCTTGGGTTCCTTCAAACCACTCTTAGTCGTTCTGAACATCACATCTGGTTCGAGAGAGGAGAGGCTGGAGATCGTAAGCAAGTCATGAATAGGTATTATTCAAATTTGAACATTCAATAAATTCAAATAAAATTTCAGAATGCGAGAGCACGTCGATGACGAGAACAAACTTCCGATCATTATCTTTCCCGAAGGAACTTGCATCAACAACACATCCGTCATGATGTTCAAAAAAGGTTCATTCGAAATTGGCTCAACAATTTATCCAATTGCTGTCAAATACGATACCCGTCTCACTGATGCCTTCTGGAACAGTAGTGCTCAATCCTACGGAAGATATTTGTGGAGTATGATGACATCGTGGGCGATTATCTGTGATGTTTGGTATCTGCCACCAATGACAAGAGGAGAGAATGAAGATTCTATTTCCTTCGCAAAAAGAGTGAAGCGAGCAATTGCAAAGAAGGGAGGATTGATTGACTTGGAATGGGATGGAGCACTGAAAAGAGAACGGGTGAGTTGGAACAATGGAAAAGTTTATATGAGAAACAATTCGAAAAAAAATCACAAATGTCGCACTATGCTCGCTAATATTTAAACTCTCAATGTTGCGGCAAACACGTTTATCAAACAAATTTTAAAGACATGAAGTTTAACAGTCAACTGTCTTATCTCATTATTTCAGGTATCAAGCAAACTTGTCACGCTGCAGCAAAAACTCTACTTTGAACGTCTTGCCAGAACCACCACACTCAATGCAATGTTAGAAGAGAAATCCAGTGATATTCTGAATATAATGCAAGGAATCACTGAAGAAGAGCGAAATGAACTTCTCAAACAAATCGATGAGCAGGATGACGAAGAAGAAATGATTAGAAAGATCTCATCGATGAAGCCAAGATTCAGAATCGGTGGGCAAGAAGGTGATGAGCGAGAGCACATCAAATCTGACTAAACGAGTATTATTGTTGTTTTGTTCTCATCTTATGCATTTTTGTACAAAACTAGCCACTTTTTTCTCAGTTTCCGCGTGTTATTTCAGTTATTGAGTATTTGTCTTTGAAATTCTTCTGGTTTGTTGAATAAATGAGTTTTTCATTTGTAGAAATGCAAAAGAAACATATTTATTTAAGAGTAAAGTTACGAACTTATTTCTTCCCCAAGGGAATGTCCAGGCAGAATAAATCAAGTGGACAAACGCGATGAGTTCCACAAGTTTGAGTCAGAAGACATGGGACTGGTATGTCGCGTTTTCCGAACATTTTCCCCCATCCATCACAAGATCCAGCAAAACAGTTGCCAGATGAACACTCTTCATTGGTTGTGCATTCGATGTACCGTTTGGTGAGCCGTTGTGGTCTCAACCATGCTTTGACACCATCTTCAGCAGTAGCTACGGCAAATAGAAAGAGAAGAGAAACAATAAGTCTTGAGAGAATCATAGTTCTGCGTGTCTTTGAGAAAGAAGCCACCTCAATTTATACACAGATTATGTTTTGAACACATCACTGTAGAAATGTTTGGTTATGATTTCTGAATAATCGTATTGGACTATGAATCATAGTCAACCAAAACAAAAACCAAATAAATTTTTCAAAATTGTATGTTCTTCACCAGTACGAGAAATAAAGATATTTATTAACACATTTCGTTCATAAAATCAGTGATGTACCAGTTGTGAAACAGTGAAAAGACAGATATGGGTAGAAGATCGGGCGGGAATTATTATAGTTATTATTAAAATTATTATTATTATTATCATTACATCATATAAACTCCGTTATGGCTATATGTCGATGACTTCGGTTTTTCTCATATAAGTCAATTATTATAACCTTTTTCTATTTGATGAGAAGAAACTGAAACCAGGATTCGAGTTTTTCTCAACTTCATCAAATGGTACTGATGGACCTGATCCACCCCCGAAACCTCCTCCACGGCCGCCTCCGAACCCTCCGCCACCTCCTCCGAAGCCTCCACCACCAAATGGGTGCGGAGCTGCTGGTTTTGGTGGGGCTACTGGAGCAGCAGTTGGTGCGGGTGCGGGTGCTGGTGGAGGTGCTGGTGCAGCAGCTGGGCCTGGTGCTGGGGCTAATCCAAAGGTTTCACCACTTGGCATGTTCAAGAAATCAGAAGATGGAGCACTGTGTCCTCCACCCATCATCACTCCGGAATCTCCGTGGAAAGTGGTTTGCACGTCATCACGTCCTTGTTCATATCCTTCGTCTTTTGTTCTTGCTGAAAGGAAAAATTAGTTAGACAGTCATAAACACTAAAAATTCTCACGAGTCCTCTTTGTTGTAACCACTGGAATAGGTGTTGGTGGTTGTGTTGGAGCAGGCCTTGGAGTCTCGACTACTGGAAGTGGTACTGGGGCAGCTGGTTGTGGAGCAACTCTGAATGTTGGTGGGGGTGGAGCAGGTGGAAGTGGTCCGACGTATCCTCTTGGTGGTGGAATGAAGTAAGGAAGGTTTCCCTGAAATTATTTTTTTTATTAGTCGTGTTCTGAGATTTCTAGTGGGCTACATTAGAAGCAGCAGGCCTTT
Source organism: Caenorhabditis latens (assembly GCA_002259235.3). Taxonomy (NCBI): domain Eukaryota; kingdom Metazoa; phylum Nematoda; class Chromadorea; order Rhabditida; family Rhabditidae; genus Caenorhabditis; species Caenorhabditis latens. The sequence goes on along the minus strand of CM056097.1, from coordinate 10,466,813 downwards.
GTTGTTGAGCATAATTCTGGTAGGACGTCAAGTCTAATGGAGCTCCAGTCGCCATTGCTTCAGCAGCAGCGTTGTTTCTTATTTTGGCTTCCTCGAGCTTAGCGGCCATTGCTCTTTCTCTTGTCTGCAAAAGTTTGTTTTCACGCCTTTCTCAAGCTATAAAACTATATTACCGCTTTGTCTCTTTTTAGAATTCCAGGATTCAAAATTTCTCTGGCTAATTGTGATCCAAATCCTACCAACGAGTTTTCAGAGTACCCATCGGCCATAATGTCTCTGATGTTTGGGTTTTGAGCTCTTTCATAGGTTCTGACGGATGCAGCCTAAAAATATAAATGAAAACTCCAGATTTTGAAGAAGCTTGTCTCACTCTGGCTCTAGAAGCTGATGATGATCCTTGAAGGATAGATCCTAAGATTGGTCTTATGTCTTCCATAATTCCAGCGACAGGTCTCATGAGTTGAGAAAGTTGTGGAGCTGTCAGTTGTGGAAGTGCAATCTGTGGTGGGGCAGCTGGTTCTGGGACAGCGGCAACAGCGGCAGCAGCAGATGCAGCAGAGGGAGCACCAGTGACAAAACTAGAATCGGAGGTTGTTCCTGTGTTTTCAGATGAAGAGATTGGTTTGGCGTTGATAGCAGCTTCCAATTCAGCAGGTGAGAGAGTTTTTACTAAAATATTAAATTCTTGAATTGTTTTGTGTTTTTTGTTGAAACTCACTTCCAACCAACGCATTTCTTTGCTTGATATAGTCTGGAATTTCGGTAGCGGCTTCTCCAGTCGTTGAAGCAGCAGATTCCTCAGTTTCTTCTTCTACCTCTTCCTCAGCTTCTGGTATATTTGATGGCTTCTTGGTAGTTGTTGTAGTTGTTGTAGTTGGCTCTGTTGTGGTAGTGGTTGTTTCAGATGTAGTGCTTTCACTGTTAACAAGTTCAGTAGTTTTCTTCTCCTCTGTAGTTGTCTCGGCCGCTGTAGTCTTCGGTTCCTCTGTAGTAGTCTCTTTGTGTGGTTTGTTTTTGTTTTCTCTAGCTTTTTCTGAAAATTTTGATACATCGAATAGAATTACTCATGCTAACGAAAAAGGTTATCTTACGCATCATCTTCAAGAAGTTGTTAATTCTTCTTCTTGCCGCATCTCTCTCGTCCTTTCGCTTTTGCACCTCTACATTTTTCTCTTCGTCTGCTTTCTCCTCGTCATCCAATGATTTGAGAACCTAAAGATCAGAAAATAGCGATAAAACATCGAAAATGTTATCTTAAGAACTAACTTCAACAGCTTGTTCAGCAAGAGCCTCATTTTCTGCTAATGGGTCAACTGTAGTGGTAGTAGTAGTCGGTTCCGTTGTGGTTGTGGTGGTAGACTCTGTGGTTGTAGTGGTTGGTTCTGTGGTGGTAGTTGTTGGAGCTTCTGTAGTTGTAGTCGTGGCTTCCGTGGTTGTGGTTGGCTCCTCTGTAGTTGTTTTTGGCTCCTCCGTAGTAGTCGGTTTCTTTGTGGTGGTCGTGGTAGCTTTAGTCGTTGTAGTTTTTTTGGTTGTTGTAGTAGTAGAAGTCTCATTGTTGAAAATTTCGGCCACGGACATCTCAGCTAACTCTTTTTCAACAAGTTCTTCCTCCTTAGCATAAATCTCCTCTAATTTCTTCATGTACTCTGGTTTTTCGTCATCAGATAGTTTATCCTCTTCTTTCTTCTCATCTTCACTTCTAATCTTAACAGACAGTTTGGTATCTTTAGATGTTGCTTTTGTGGTAGCAGTTGTAGTGGAGTCAGCTGACTTTTCTTCAATTTTAGCTGTGGTGGATGTGAAAGCCTCGTTCTCTTCCTCCTCCTGAAAATCATATCATAACACAACATTCTTTCATAATACGTTTCTCGTTAAGTATCCAATCCCAGTAATCTATTATTTACCTTATCTTTCTTATCTGGTTTATCATCCGCTTCCTGGCTAACATTGTTACCGTCGGTAGTGAAGTCAACATTATTCTCCTTCTTCTTCTTCTCGATACCATCTTCCGAAGATTCCGGCTAAAATTAAGATCGTAAATCGAGTCATTAAACGGCTAGTCCCTTACCTCCCCGCTATCCATATCCGGCTGAACAAGTCTTCCAGCGAGTTTCTGTTTTGGAAGTTCTTCTGTTGTAGTGGTTGGTGCTGAAGTGGTCGTTGTACTTGTGGTTGTAGTGGTTGTGGTAGTTGGTGCCTGTGTTGTGGTTGTGGTAGTCGTAGTGGTAGTTGTCGTCGGCTTTGTGGTTGTAGTTGGTTTAGCTGTAGTTGTCGTTGTAGTGGTGGTGAACGGATTCTGTCCCTTGACACGAGGGAGCAGTAACGTCAACATTTTTTCACTGATAATAGTGTCTCCTTTCCCACGTTTCAGCTTGTTTAAGTCCAGTTCTTCAGGTTTGAATGCTGGTGGCTCAATAGTGAACTGTCTGACATTGCTTGGAGCGTAACTGCAAAACACATTTTCAGTCGGGACAACGTTGAAATAAATTTTTTGATAATATAAAAACATCCAGAACAAATTCGGTTAACAAATAAGAAATTTGAAGACTTACAATTTGGGATTATTCCTCAGAGCAATCTTTCTTAAAGCATCACTCCATGAACTGATGGCATCCTTGACTCCGAATTGGTCATTATAGTTCTCTCTAGTATTTCCAGACATGAAGAATTGTGCAGATGCACTGGCGACCATCGCGAGGGTGTACAGCAACACCCTCATCTCTTCTGTAAAAAATGCTGAAAATGAAGCTTTATAGCAAATGGCTTATCTCGATAAATGTGAAAGTGATGGATAAAAGAAAGTGAGATTAGCGGACTGTTCGGTGAGAGAAAAGAAGTGAAATGAAGTGATATATCCGCAAGAATTGGAAAAGGGTTTATCTCGTCGCCGAATTTATGTGGGTCGTCGGCCGACGTCCTGGAGAGAGTGAATGCTTCAAACTATCCTGCTGGGTATCCTGCCTTTATCGTCTCAATTCTTTTTGTGCGTGTCCTGGACACTTTAACGTTGGCCCGCGGAATCAGCGGTGTATATGATATGGCATACAATAGTTTCTATGAGGCGAATGGTGAAAGGTCAATCAGTGGCCAAAAAGAAACGGGATTTTCATTGTAGCTTCATTGAAAAATGACGAGTGTGATTGGAAGATTGATGACGAAAAACTAGGACTACGGCATAATGGAACAGACTAGTGGATTCTATATTCAAATACTTCTATTTGTATATTAGCCTACGTCGTCGTGTTTTTGCAATCTGGGTCATACCAATTTTAGTCTTCATAGCTATTTCTCCCCCTCAATCGCTTATTTGGCCATCTCGGAAAAAGTATTAAAAATCGAAAGTTCACAGTTTTCCCTTCTTCGTATATCCAGACAAGCACACAATAAGATGATGACGATGTTTGCTCAGGTTGTTTTGATGAAAACCTAAAGAAGAATTGGGAGTTTGAATTTCTTGTGGAAATTGGATTCTATCTGAAAAGTAATCTGAAAACGGTTTTTTCTCAACACCCGACAATTGGATGAAGGAGATTGATCAACGATGACGTATGTTCCAAAAATCTGGGAAATGTGATGTGTGTTTCATGCATTAACTCTTTTTCTGGTCATATTCCCACAAAGTACATCTTCAAAACTCAAGAAAAAGGAAATCTGAATGGAATGTACTTTTCAATGCTGAGCCTTCTCAATAATCATTTCTGAGTGACCACCAACACACGACTATGGCTTCCTGTGGACACAGACACTCGCTCAAAAAATTGCTCACTCAGGATATAAGCTCCAAAGAAAAAGAGAGGTAGAGCGAGACTATGGGAGTATCGTGTGAGCGGCCGATAGGCGGAGACGTCATTACTAACACTTGTTTTCTACGTTGAGATGGTTTCCATAACAACAATTGGTCACCCGGTGGCTGCGAGAATAGAGAAGCGGGCGCGCTCGCGTAAATTGCGCTAAGTTTCGTTACATATTCGTACACTTCCTCCCGTTTTCGTCCAAAGGGGAAGAAGGGGGAGACCACCCATTATTATTCATGTTTTGTAGTGGTCACTCTTTTTTTCTTTTAGTACTTTTCGTATATTCAGAGTATAATATGATATACTAGTTTTGTTTCAGGTCTGTTAACATGGTCCGTACATACGCTTTCAATGCCTCCAGCAGATCTGAAGATGTAAGTATTTCTGATAAAGTTTGGTTTTTCGAAAATATTTTTTCTTCAGTTTGAACAGTTCAAACATACGGCAGCAGCACCTCAATTTAATCCAGAAAATCATAGCACTTTCCGTTCGCAGGATACGGTTACGTCTAATTACACCAATGACAACAGGTACTTTTCCTTCAATTTAAATTCAGAAAAAAATATATAACTGACCACCTGCCAACATTCGCTGAAGTTTATGTTTTGTTTCTATCAGAAAATCAGCTGAAACATGTGAAAACGTACGCTATTCCAGACTCACGAACGTACAATAAGTTTCCAGGAAATTTCTCCCTAGTGAGTCCCCAATTTCTACAAATACCACGAACAGTATGACGGATAGTTCTTCTCATCTCAGCAACCAAGAAAATAACAACCAGTACATGAACAATGTCTTCCCACCATTAAATCAATCGAACATCTATCAATCATCTTTTCATTCCTCAATCATTGACCCTCTGAACTCTATTATTGCACTCCGACCGTTGTACATGAATGGACAGTTGGTATACATGCCTGTAGAGCCTCATATCAATATGATGATTAACAAAGAATTCGGAGGTATCCGAAACCAAGTACAGCCAGTCGTCCAACCACCAGTGATGTTGCCACAGGTATTCGCTAATGCTATCTGGCACTTCCTGCAAGAATTCTTGTTCAGATCCAGCCGAATTTGCCAATTCTTGCTCAAAACTCTGTTCAACCATATCAAGAGATGCTCCCACCTCACTCAATGGTTCGGAGTCAATCAAGAAATGACGTTTATCAAAACCGACAGGATCCCCCCACTCAAGCAAGCCTAAATCGTCAATCTGCCAACCAACAATATCGTCAAAACACTATAAATGCAAAGTATGGAAGTCTCCCGAACCTTTCACAGAGAACGTAAGTAATTTATAGTGTATATGTATCACTTTTGAATAAAATATTTTTAGTGGACAAGAACAATACAAGTTGAGTAGTCAGGAGCAACATAAATTGGAATTGCAACAACAAATTGAAGATAATAAAAGAAGAAGGGCACTAGAAAAGCAGAAGGAAATAGAGTTGGAGCAGCGGGAAATTAGAAAATGGGAAGAGCACCAAATAAAAGTTAGAGAAGAAGAAATGAGGGAGAAGCAGCAGATTTTGGACAACGCCAGAGCGATTGAGATGAGAAATCAACATGTTTATGAGAAAGAACAGGTTTGTCACGGTTTTCTATTATCCCTTCTGGAATAACCTTTTTGGAACCTTTTTTGAAAATCTGTGGTCACAAAAGTTTATTGAGTTTGAGGAACATTTTTGAAAAGAAACGTTGAAAATAAAGTTACGCAGTGAAATATTTCAATAGAACATTCCTATTCATAACGTCACTTCTTCAAAATAAAGTTATTCGACCTATTCAGATGCGATCTCAAAACCAGAAAAAAGAACGTCGTCCGTCAATTCCCCAACAGCAGCAACAACAACAATACAGACCTCAACAGCGGTATGATGACTATGACTCGTATGGAGACAATGAGGAGCCCATTCGCCCCGCTCGACAGCAAAATATGCGTAATTCGAACTCGTTCTCCGGTGACTAATTAGAAAGTTTTTTGATAATTTGACAAGTTTGATTTGTAGAGTACTCCGAACAACGACCATCATCTCGGTCAATTAGAAATCAACCGAGATATGAACAACAATATAATGTGGCGAGGGAACAAAGACCTGATTCTTCACAACCAAGAGAAGTGGAATGGTGGGAGAAGAAGCAGCAGAACAAGGTTTGTTATTCATGTTGTTATATATTTATTAATCCTCAACTTTTAATTGGAGTTTTTTGTTCAGATTGCCGAAAGACAAAGTGCTGTAATCCCAACTCTCCGTGGTAAGCCTCCCGCAGTGCCGGATAGTCAAAGGTTAGTCAGCTAATGAGGTTGTAATGTGATACATCTCCTTGTTTGTAGAAGTGGATATGATTCTTCTGGGTATGTGGGTGAGCATCAAAGTCGTCCTAGCTCACGTACCTCACGTACGACATCAAGCACTCAAAGATCATCAGATGCCCATTCAGAGGAACCTATTTCTAGAAATCCATCAGGAGGACGAAAAGCACCGACAGCTTTCACCGTTGATGCTTAAAGTTGCTGTACAATAAATCTTTGTGTCAGCTTATTCTTGAATTCAGTAACAAAAAACCAATTTAACATGGATGTATTTATTCTGAACATTAACAGTCATCAAGTTTGATGAGAAGACAAGAACTCTTCCACTACCATTGGTCGTACGAACGGGCCGCCGCGCGTCCACCGTGATTCGCGAAGCCGCGGAGTGGCATCGAAGATTCCACTGATTGAACGTCTCCAATTATTCCTGTAAACCGGAACTTTAGCATTTTTCATTTCCGCTTTGCAGGAAGTAATAAAGCTCCGGAACTCGTGTACGCATAAAGCCCATTGTTTTTCAACCATGAAATTGAATAAATGTAAGGGCGTTTTTGTGAGTTATTTTTATAAGCACTGGGCAGTTGTGGTGTTGGCGGTTAAAAGCAGCGGAAAACACCAAAAAGCGAAAAATAAAGAAATGGCAAGACAAAGAAAAGATAGGAAAGAGATCACTCCAGAAAATCCTAACTTTTTTGTGTCCTTTTTGAAATTCATTAACAAGTTTGGAGGAATGTCGTCAGTGTCAATTGACATATCAGCTATCAGTTGTGCATTCTTTACTGTAAATCAACCGTATTTTGAAACATATCCGAAATGTTGATCACTGTTAATGGTAAGTTAAATCTGAAATTCTGAATGAGTTACCGTAGAGTGGACGCCCATGTCCTCCGCGGAACGCGGATGCAACAGCAATGAGAGCGAAAAGAGCAATGAGGAGAGTAGCCAAGACTTGCATTCTGTAATAAAAGTTGTGGATAGTAATGAATCTAGAAACAAGCTGTGAGATAAAGAATTGTCTAAAGAAGGAAGTGTGTCCAGAAAACTGAGAACATCGGAAGATTTCTTTGCCTTTTCTAGTAACGTCAGTTCTAAGAAATCCTGTGCTCCGCCCCTAGTCCCACCTCTTTTCGTTTTTTTTTTTGTTGCTCTAAATTGACTTATCTTGTTATGCTAACATTTGTTCCCTTACACAGAACGATGTTGAGAATCAAACATTTGAGGTTGGGAACATCAGAAAAAAGTAAAGTAACGCACTTTGAATAAATTTGAATAGACTTAGTAAAACATGTAAAGCAAGTTTGAAAGGAAGAAAAAAAGAGGAAACAAGTGACAGCTTGAACGAATTGGACAGCAGTTTTTATCGTCTTGTGAAAGGTTACAAAGACCATTCAATTACTAAGAGTTTCAAATGTTTACAGGTACAGAGGAGGATCTATATTTAGGAGTGACCAAGTGAACCTTTAAAAAAGAAACAACCTAGCTTAAATGAACAATTGAATTGTCTCTGACTCAGAGTGAACTTTTTTAAAATGTGGGTTTTAGAAATGACTTCTGTGTGAAATGGTTTTCAATTTTGAAAAATTCGAAAAACAAATTTCGAAAAACTGAACAAACTTTTTGTATTTATAATTAAGGCGATAGTTTCTTGTTTCTATCTATCCTACATGTCAAGTAAATTGACAGAAACTTTGAATTACAAATAGCTCTTCGCGATGTGTCAACTAGTTTTCTTGAAAACACACGTAACTCCGCAAAGAGCAAAAACTGATCCAAGAAAAAGAACTAGACCTTATAAATACAATAGAGTACACAATAGAAAAAATTCCGAATGCACTTTCGGCATGGTTTTTAATAGAAAAAGAAGACTGCAGATACGCATGAACCTAATTATTAGAACTATAAAACTGGGACGAGATGAATATAGTTTTGTTTTATTGCGGACAGCTCAAAACACATGAAGATGGCAGAATCCACGTTTTCTCATCAAGAAGAGTTGCCTGATCTTCCGCTTCCTGATTTAGAGGACACTATCGATAAATATCTTAAATCTTGTATGTTTTACAAAAAAAGTTTACAAAACCTCTTGACGAGATCATGTCTATTGAAATATACATAGAATATTATTATGAGGAGCTAGTAGGATTACAGGATTGTGGTTTTTGTGAAAAAAAGTTTTTTTGAAAACCAACGTGTTGAAACAGGTTATACACTATTTAGGTGTAAAGACAATCTCTACTCCGGGCCTTTCAAAGTTTGCAAGTTATTGTTGCAGTAATTCCAATCATCACCAAGGAAGAATTGAATGATGTCACCAACCTTGCCAAGGAGTTCACCAATTCCGAAAGTGGCCAAAGAATGCAAAACTTCCTCAAGCTCAAATCAAGTACTTCAAAGAATTGGGTTTGTAATACTATTTTCACTTCTTTCATTTTCCATTTTTGACAATCAAAACTAGCAATTTTCAGCTCGAAGACTGGTGGTACGATGCTTATACAACAAACCGAGAGTCTTTGCTCACCCAAAATATGGGAGCAATTATTCCCAAGTCATTCATTCCGAACTGCTCTCAAGTGGGCATTGCTTCACAGATTATTCATCACATGATGACTTATTGGAGTCTTGTCAGACAGTGAGTACAATTTTCATATTTCAGATTTCAGACAAAAAACAATGAGTAATGAGACATGTGATATTTTGTGAATGGACACAATTTCAGAGAGAAAATTGAAGTTACTAAAAGCAGAGGAACAAACTGGGATATGTATCAAGTTTACAATCTGTTCAACTCATGCAGAGTTCCTGCGTTGCCAAAAGACAACATTGAAAGATACTTTCGCACAGGTTCAGAACATTCGCGCATTTCCTAAAATTGTAACTAAAAATACAGACGTTGAAGGGACATGTCCATCACATGTGATAATTCTATGCAATGGTCATATTTGGAGAATGGAAACTGTCCTAGATGGACAGTTAATCAGCACTTCTGGAATCAAACATGGTTTGGAATACATCAAAGCCAACTCAACAAAAGCTGATGAAAACACAATTGTTAAGTTGACTACTTTAGGAAGAGACACATGGGCTCTGGTAATTTCACGTATTTTGAGCGTGCCACTAACGCTTTCATTTCAGATTCGAGAATCCTTGATCGTTAACAGTAGTCAAAACCTTGAAAATGTCAATACAATTGAGAGTGCTGCTTTCTCTTTAACTTTATCAGATGATTTTGTGGAAAATGATTCCGAAGTGAGAACAATTTCCGTTGGTTTGAATAATTACAATATTATTTCAGTTGATGAAGTATTCTATTTTTGGGTCTCCACTAAACACCTATTGTGACAAGAATCTGAATATAATTGTTCTCCGAGATGGAAAAACATGTTTGCAAGCAGAGGTAAAGTGTCAAATAACGGTCTAATGAGTTCTTAATCGTCTTTTATTCTGATCATTTATAGCACGGCAATGTTGACGCAATTTCTCTCTTTGCTCCGTGTGACTTTGCCGCCGACCAACTTCAAGATGATCCCAAATTGAATGATGAGGTACTAATGAGAATTTGTGTAGGATGAGAAAAAAAACACTCAATTTACTTTTTTCCTACTTTCTTTTGCATTTCTACTTCAGACTTTTCAAAATAACTTTTCAACGCCCACTCCTGAAAGAGTTGAGTTCTTGTTGACTGGATCGGTTTCCTCGCAAATTTCCGAAGCCGAGAGGAACTTTTTCGCATTGGTGATTTCTGATTTCATTTGACAGGCAGAGAAAAAAAACATGTATTCAGAGCTCAAGAACCAATGTGAATGTATATCATTATTCAAATTTTGGAGCGACATATTGCAAGAAAAGAAAATTGTACGCTGATACAATTATACAAATTGCATTACAAATGGCTTACTTGAAAACTCATAACAAGTATGACTTCGAAAATTACTTCTGAAAAATGAGGTTGAGTGGTAAAAAAGTTATAGATTGGCTCCAACATATGAAACTGCGTCAACCCGAAAATTTTATCATGGAAGAACAGAGACTGTTAGAAGTTTAACCCCAGATCTTGCAAATTATTTGGAGGCGTGTGAGAATTCCGCTACAGTAAGACACGATAGTATTTGATAATAGACACCACATTCTTTTCCAGAACGAAACCCTAAAAACACTGTTTTTTGACGCCTATAACTCACACAATTCGTTGATGGATGCTGCTCGAGAAGGAAAAGGAATTGATAGGCATTTCCTGGGACTGAGGTGCTTCATTGTAGGGCGCAGCAGTGGGGTCCGCAACATAAAAATTTTATTTGGGAGGAGTTGCGATAAAATTAGAATTGAGTTGGTTCTAGAATAGAAACTTTGAAAAACGTCACAGAAAAATATATTGATGGGATGTTAAATGTGTTTTTTTCCAGAAATGCCCAATCTGCATTGAAAAGTTACGGGGAAGATCATGAAATACCATTTTTGGATCACTCATCATTTGCAGCTAGTGGTGGGAATGGAAACTTTTTGTTATCTACTAGGTGACTAATAATCTCATCACAGCGTTATTATATGCTACATTATAGTTTTCTTGGATATAACGAAGAAGGGTGTTTTGGATACGTTGTCCCAATGTGCAAAGATGGATACGGGGCTTTCTATCGTATAAACGCAATTAGGTGAGTGCATTAACTGCCCCTATCCAACAATTGTTCCTTCATTTTTAGCTTGACGTTCACACTCTCCAATTATTTGGACGACGCAACAAATGGAGACGAATTCCGCGAGAACCTTGAGTATTCTCTCGATTTCATCAAGAATGTGATTCTGACCAATGAATAAATTCTCGTGCGGTTTGATTTTCTATCTCTTTTTTCTTCTGTTTTGTGACATAAAAAGTTTTTCGTTGTCGATTCAATTTGACCGTTAACCTTGACAGAAAGAGATAGAAAAGGAATCAGGATGGTCAGAAAACCAAAACAGACATTTTGGATTGGATAAACATGTCGTCTTCACTAATTCTGTTTCTGACTTTTGAAATGAAAAATTCATTAGAAGAAAATACATAAATTCAGTATTCATAGAACTCTTCCTTCGATGCAGACCGCAAATCCATGAAAAGAAGAATCATCTTCATTGTCAAAACAAACAAGACAATACAAATGTACATTAAAAATTAAAGCTTAGACCTTGTGAGCCCATGGTCCTTGTCTGATGATGACTGTCTTCTCAATAACAGTTGGTCTCGGTCCCCATGGTCGTGGTCCCCACGGTCTTGGTCCCCATGGACGAGGTCCATATCCTCCATATCCTCCACCGTATCCACCGTAAACTCCCCATTGAGCGCTGAACAAGTATTCATGAAAAACCTGGAACACAGTTGGAAATGTTACCTGGCTAGGCCAATAAGAGTAGCAAGAAGAACGAACAGAAGGTTGAGTTGCATGATAACTTTGGTGTTGCACAACGAGATCGCTAGAAACGTTTCAGTTTATATATATGAAACCTACTCTCATGGTCACGAATCTCCGCCTTTTGGTTCAACCAACAAGGACGATCAACCAAAACCTTTTTCTTCATCGGGATGTGATAGACAGTGTAAAGTTGAATGACGTCATCTCAGTTTTTCGGTGATACTTTTTCTTCTAACTTCCTTCTCATTTTGTTTCACGAACAGGTAACATGCGAGTGCAATTGATATTCAGCGAGGAAATTGGGGTTTAGGTCTGTGTTTCAAGACAGAAAATACGGTTAGACCTGATTTCAATAAACCGACAGGTGGATTGTTTATGAGAAGCACTAACTTGGAAATCACCGATGATCAGACTGATCTTCAAAAATACATGTAAACTTGAATTATGATTTCAAAGATGGATGGAAGCAATAATTAGTGACGCGATGAATCTATCACTTGTCTGTAAAAATAATCAAAACTGAGATAGAGAAAAAGTCCATTACTTTGGAAAAAAATCAAGCACAGTATTTTTGGTTGAAGTTTTGCATTAGATGAATTAAAAACAAAAATAGGATCGTCGTAATAAGTCTTTTTTTCGAACTTCCCTTTGTCTTCCTGCATTGTGATTTTGATGAGTAGAGTCAAACAAAATGAAGTATAATGTGATGAAAATGTTTTTAAGCAGATTTGCACTTCAGTCCGATGCTTCAGCAAAAAACTTCTGTCAGATATGTGCATCGTTACTGAAAACATACAGACTCCTCCAGGACTGTTTTTCTATCGTTTGTTTGTACTACCAAACGTGAACTGTTGAATTTATTATCTCTATTCATTTAGTGAACTCCATCTGTCCTTCATGTCAGTACAAAATACATCTGTTTTGTTATTTATTTAGGCTTCAAATCATTCAGTTTAAAAAATATTTTAGAACAATTTTATTATTGTACTTCGTCGATATAGAAAAAAAGTTATTATACACATTCAATTTACTTTCCACCACGGATGATAGTCTCTTTGATAATGGTTGGTCCTCCACGTCCGAATCCTGGTCCTCCTCCGAATCCATTTCCTGGTCCACCTCCGAATCCTCCGCGTCCTCCAAAGCCACCTCCTGGTCCATAGTTGGATCCTGGGCCTCCTCCAAACCCTCCACGTCCTCCAAAGCCACCTCCTGGTCCATAGTTGGATCCTGGTCCACCTCCGAATCCACCACGTCCGAACTGACCTGGTCCTCCTCCGAATCCACCTCGAGGTCCGGTTGTTTCAATGATGGTGGTCTTCTTGACAAATCCTTGTGGGGCAGCCAAAACGGCAGCCAAGAGGCCGAGAAGAAGAATAATAGCGTAAGAGTTCATGGTGTTGAAACTGATTGAGAATATGGAAAATCGACGCGTTTATAAGGCATCTCGATGGGCAGAGGCGTGATACGAAACATGATGAGATAGAATGGGTGCATGCGAGGGTTGACGAAGAAAGTCACAGATATTTCGACATTTTTTAGGTCGAAAAATCATCCCTCGTCTGAATTGTGTGAAGCGTAATAGTGATGATGGTAAGTGATGGACAGTGTGTGATGTTTGAAGAGATAGACCAAAGTATTGGAGGAGAAAATGAAAAATGACCCTTGTGAAGAAGAAAACGGAATTGATCTAGGTACATGAATTCCATATCACGCATCGATGCAGGTCAAGACTCATCCCGGAAGTGATTGTTCTGTAGTTCTAGGTGCATTAAAAATCAAAGTGAGCGAAGTTTCATTTTCTTTGGCGCATTAGTGCCGGAAGTTTACATCAGGTTTTGATAATATTCGAACAATGAAAATGGTTAAGAAATCGGGAAGCTCTTAACTTTGTGTGTGACAAATGTTTTTGAAAGAAAATTTATAGAAGTTATTAGATTTGAGTGTATACGTTTTCAAGCAAAGTATTCAACCATCATTTAGAAATCTTTCTTCAGAAAAAAATTCTCAAACACGTCATCCTCTTACAACAGTTGTTCTGACCACTGTTGGTCTTCCCCATGGATTCCATGGTCCACCCCAACCTGGATTAACCACAGTTCTCCGAAATGCAACTGGACGGCCCCATTGAGCAGACACACTGGAAACACAGTTGATTTATCTAGCATTAAAACTCAGAAAAACGTTAAGAACTCACACATTGACACAGAAAATAACCAAGAATAGAACGACTTGGTTGACAGATACCATTTTGTCTTAATTCAGAAGATCGGTAATATTTTGTTTTGACTTATTTCTATTTATAGAACACCCATTTTTACACATTCAAAGTGTACCTGTTTCTGAACAAAGGGAGTAATGAAATATTTGTTTTTCTTCAATTTTCAAAAAATTCTGTACTGATTTTAATGTTTACCAAATATATTTTCTGATGCAGCGTCATCGGTAAGATGATTGACAGTTTTTGAAGTTCAAAAGCAGCTGCTTTTATTTTGTAATAATTGTCTGGCACTCTTTGTCGCGTACTATAATAATAAAACGAACGATTAATGTGAAACATGCTCCAAAATCTATAATTTGTGTTCCATGAGATTTAGAGAGTCTTTAACTTTTTTCCAAATAAAACAATAGGTTTAGTATCAAATGATTTCATTATTTAAACATATTGCATCATGTAAGGAGGAGTATCTCATAGCAATCACAATTTACTTTCCTGGACGGATGATGGTTTGCTTGACAATAGTGGTTGGTCCGCCAAATCCTGGGCGCCCTCCGAATCCTGGTCCTCCGAATCTTGGTGGTGGGACTACTGGTCCTCTGTTGAAACCTCCTCCAAATCCTGGACGTCCTCCGAATCCTGGGCCTCCTCCGCGAATGATGGTAGTCTTTTCAATAACTCTTTGTGGAGCGGCCCTGGAAAATTTGGGTTTTTGATCAAGTTTCCAGCCGGGTTTATCATTTGGGAATGTTTTTTGTCGGTCAAATTCCAAAAAAATAAAATAAAAATCACACTTACAAAGCGGCGACAGCCAAAGCAACAAGAAGGAAGAATGAGTAGAAGTTCATTTTCGACGATTGTCTGTTTGAAACTCAAGTTTTCTGAGTATTTATACGATTTTTGAAGGTGTCAATGGACCGCCCGATGACACAACAAGGCCTCTTTGATTTTGGTAAAGATCTTTTGATCGTCAAAATTAGTGATTACAATCTAATCTGCGTGCCCTCGTTTGTCGAATCATATCGGCGCATCTTAATGAGACGCAATGTTTCCTTCAGAGGTGTTGCGATTGTAACTGATCTTATCGAGAAAAGAATGAATACACTTGAAAGTACGGTTTGGCGGACGGTATTTCCAGTTCATTACTTTTCGAAGCAAAACTTGTCTCGAACTTAAACAAAGTGACGAATTCTCAAGTGATTCGGCGAAAAAACCCTCAAAACTACATTTTTTTGAACGCATGATCTTTCAAGAACATTCTATTATTTGTCTTCAATGACTATCGCTTTACACTTTTATTTTTATTTTTACGAGACCCAATACTCGCTTTCATGGACTTATTCTCTCAGTTGTCAAATGGTCAGATCATATTTGACATCAAACTTCTAACGGCTGGTTGGAGGACGAGCGACAGAGATATGATCTTCTTTTATGGTCGCACTGACTTCTTTGGGTGTGTAATACTGCGATGCTGAGAGTGACCTTCTGGTAGAAAATACGATACTGTAGTCTTTGTTTTACGGCGTCAAATATTTTCTGTGAAGATTTGTGAATTAAAAAAAATGAAAATGTTAAGTTCAAATGCACAGCATAATCTACAGGAAGATTTGAAACGATTGTTGGAGAATGCACTGCAGTCAGTTTTGCATTGTAATAATAGTTCCATTTTTATCGAATGTTTACAGTGAAACTGGTTTTCAAGTAATAAGAACATTCTAAACATTTTATCAATTATGGAGATTGTTCCTTCATTAACCAGGAAGCAATTATCTGTGACATCCCTGCAATAAAAACTACGGATTTTTCGTTTTCTATTTCCTTGTCTTCATGAAACATGTTTTTTGTGATTTTCCCATCACACAGACCAACAGACTGAACTATCTTTCGGTTCTCGAAAAAAGAGTGGAGGAAAAAGAAGAAGAAGATCAGTGGTAGATCAAAAATCTTATTGATACAATGATTACATTAAATTGGCTCATCATCGGATTGGATAATGGGATGGAAGGCAGTAAAAAAACAAACAGAGAAAGAGAAAGAGCGGGGGTCTCAATGACCGGCTCAAGTGCATCTCGATTCGCAATCTTCTAGTGTATCAAGTGTTTCACTTTTTCGTTTTTCAACATTTTAATTTGACCCGAATTTATTGTTCTCTCCTTCGTTTTTTATTCATCCTTTTCTCATTTTAAATTGGTTTCTGTCTCATGTTGATTGCCTTTTTTCTCGAGTGAACTCATAAATTTTCCGGAGCACTTTCCTCTTCAGTTTCAAAAAGTATCGCTCTCTTACAAGATGATGAGTTGAGTTGGGATGCCCACTGATCATGTCACGCACACAACACTCATCAGTTAGCAAACTTTAGACAAGCTCTTATCAGCCCACGTTCTTTCTGTCTGAGTTTTCGAGTCCGTGATAATTTTTGGAACAGTTATGACTTACGAGTACTTGAAAACCAGGAACAAGTTCGCTTGCATTGTAAACAGAGAAAAGGAAAAAGTTCATTTCAGCCGTTTTTTGAGGATGTCGTAGAAGGGAGACTGGCATATTGAGTTGTGTTTTTTTTGTTGGAAGTTTTTTGAGTGAAAACATTTTTGCGAGACGAACACGTTTTTCGGAATATTTAAACCAATTTCCGTTGTTTTTATTTGCAGTTTTTATTCTATATCAAGATTTTTTGTTTGGTGGTATACTTCCCAGCTATTTTCAGATTTTTCAAGTGACCTATAAAATATTAGATCCTGGTGGGTTAGTTAATTTATTTTTATAATTTCTAAACTAAATTTTCATGATCGAATGAAAATATTCAATCCGTTTTTTTCTATTCAAATGTAGACGATTTTGGTTGTGGATTACCCACTGTTGTCTCGATTATAATATCAAAAAACTATCAAAAGCTTGAAAGATTCTGTCAAATACAATAATAGCTGCTCATTATTCATTTTTTCTATTTTCATTTATATTTTTGACTACTTGATCTCCTACTAATTTTCTTCCTTTTTTTCTTGACCACCAGTAAGATTTTTATATTTCTCGTAAATGTCGGTTTGTGTGTTTTCTGGAAAAGCCCCAGTTGTGACTTCTCTACGATGTCATCCCGGAAGGTGACCAGTCATTCACAAAATTGTCATATTCAGAAGATTTACAAAACGTGGTTTGGAAGATGAATAGATACAATTTGACAAATGTTTTCTATTTCCGATATTTCTAATTTGAGCATTGAATTGTTGTTGTAAGATCAGAACGGGTTATAAAATGTTAAAAAATCGCGTGGGATATGATGAATATAGCGTTCTGCGTGAACATAGACTATGTTTGAAATTTTTTCAAAAAATGACATTTTTCTTGGCACTAATGAAGAATTGAGAGTTCAATTCTCTATTTGACGTAATTATTGCTTCACAAAAAACTTAATGACGGGCCACAGGAAATGTATAGATTTATACTCGAAAATACGTTCTGTTTCATTTCTACGCACCCTCACTGTGTTGGTTTCTTTCTTACATCCTTTTTGATTTCTGACCATCAGCGTTTCCCATTCACATGGCATTTTCTTTTGTGGTAAATGAAAGCGACACCATCTGCATAAGCAGTTCTTTTTCGAACACGGCACGAGTAAGCCTTATTTTCGTCGCCGAAAAAACCATTTCATTAAGACCCTTCATTAACATACGGCGTGACGCTCCCGAAAAGCACATTCTCAATGCTCATTCCTGGTTTTTATCTATTCTTTCATTTCATTCATTTTTCTTAATTCTTTTCTTGAGAATTCTCTAAAAACGTTTTCTCAGATTACGGTAGCTCTTTCACGAGGTCATAAATCTAAATACTAAAAATGGTTGAAAATAAACTTTCCAACTTCTAATCTAGAATTCGAGTTAGTTGTGGACATTGGGTTTCAGGCACAAGTCTTCCGGACAAAAGTCTTGTATGGGAACATTGTGTGCAAACTCCACGTTATGACGTTGTGAAAACTCTGAAACATGCTTTTTTCTCAGAGGGTGTTACATTCGACCACCATATTTATCGAAAAATGTTAAATGAAAAATCTCACTGAATTCCGATTGCCTTCGTGAGAAACCAGAAAAGTTCTGCACAATCGAATTCTTTTTCTTCCCTTTAGTGTTTTAAATTCAAGAGCAATCTAATGAGATGTGTACATGGTAGCTGGATAGCGAATTTCGCTCATTTTCGTTCCTTCCTGTGCTTTGTTGAATAAAATGCTGCTTGAAAACTGAACTTTTTTCGAATTTTTCTTTTCTCAGAATGAGATCCCTCTCGATGTCCTTATTGAAAAGGTGTTTAACACGGAGTGTATTTTGCCCACACTTGTGTTTTGCATAACCTAGATAGCTGTCTTTTTGAATCACGAAAAAGTGACAGCACAATATATTTTTCATATCTCTGTCTGTCTTCCAAGACAAGGGTTACCACATCAGAATGTTATAAATCTTGTTACCGGAAAACCCACGTTTTCTTAGTCATCCATTCGAATTTCCTTAAAGACTGTTCCAGAAACTATCATTTGCACACGTAAATTTCAAAGACTAGACAAAACAAATTGGTTGTGTTCAAGAAAAAAATTTGAACATGGGTCCAGTTCTTCGCAAGTTTCTGGGAACCAACTGCTCTATGTGCCACTTTGTCTACTATATGTGTGGGTGACATGTTTATGTTCCAATCCTTTTTTCTTTGAGACGCGTTCTCAAAATTTCTCAGTTATTTGTTTTAGATTTTTGAATTCGTTTTTAGAGAGAACCATTTTTGATATCATAAGAGATATTCCAAACAGCCGTAACTTTTGTTTTCTATTGAACTTTTTTAACCTTTTTCCATCGTTTAATTCAAATCTTATCTTATCAGTTTTTTGTTGAAACGCAGTAAATCAAAGGATTATATCTTTAGATTTTTAAATAAAAATCGTACATTTTTGATTTACGACTATGAATTTTTCGAATATAGTTGATTTCTACCGTATATGCATCTGAAGATCTCATATACTCAAAAACGTTTCTATCCATAAAAAAGAATCCGTAGGAAAAATCATTAGTCCGGTGAGTTAAAGTGGAAATGTTTGACAAACCCACGTATCTCAAGTGAAAAAACTATATAAGATGAATGTCGTTTTAGAGATTTGACAAACGGAAAAAATCAAAATAAAGCATGAGTGTTGAAATACGATACATATTCAATTCCAATTTTTTTAAATCGATAATCGAATGACGTTTGAATAGATTCGATCTCATCACTATGAAGTGTTTTCTAAATTCCTATTCTAGAATAAGTCTAATACAGTTTTATAAACATTTCTGTAATGGAGTTCCGGAGAATATCGAAAATCATGTTTACTCGAAATTGAGATATTCTGAAAACGCTTTTGAGATTATGTGCAAAGGATAGTTCGTCTAAAACGAATTCTTAGATCTTCCTTAAAGCTATATTGTTTTGTTTCCTTTCTCATCTTGAATTGTCTTCATATTCCTTTTTTTTCGATTGTGTTCTTGAACGTTATACTTCCTGGTTTTTTGGTTTTTCCCTTTTATGCCTTTTTAAACGTCAATGAATTTATAAGATTCATTTTGCTTAGCAACCCCATTGTAATGCCCTTATGACACGCTTACGTATTGGAAGTGAAGTTTCACCTTGATCATTGAAGAAAGTTTGGAGAAAACTAATTGAGGGATACTTGAGACAACGAAGTCCAAAAAAGGTTGGTAACGGATGGTGAACTGCTTCCGACAGTTTACAGTTTGACGCTCGTTGTCTAAGGACTTGAGAGATTTTTCCTTTTTGCAATTGTAGGTATGCTCATTGTTTGGTCCCAATTTTATCTAGCGATTGACAGATGTTTATTGGTTTTGATTAATAACTAGTCCAATTTAGTTTTGAAGATTTTAATAACAAGTTTCTTTTTCAAAAAAGACATTGATACTACCAGCTCCTCGTTGGTGAATTGTTCAGCCATGCTTTCATTAAATTTGCGCAAATTACGCAAATTATTGCTCGAAAATCTATGAAAACACTTTTCTTAAATCCAGAGGACAAGGTTCTTCTCTTTTGACAGAGAAAAAAAAACACAAAACACGACGACCTTTCGGTCGACCTAATCGTTTTTCAAACCGTTTTCAGACGTCACTACTATACGATTTGTGTAAATTCTCATGAACTCTCTCATTAATTCCCTTTTCGAATCTCAGTTTGTATAGTCATAAAACGACCGTACTCCCACAATCCCCCGCAAAAATGCTCTTTTCGTCATGTAATGGATAGGGCGGGGCTTAGGAGTCAGAAAAGAAAAGGGAGGGCCGATTTCGCTCGAAACGCTCCCCGCACACTCATTCGAATTTGGCGATGTTCTTGAAAATTCGGTTTCTTGCACTAATTTTGCAAATTTTTGCTCTGACCGATACCTTACTCCCACCGGAACTTCGTACCGAACACTTACTGTCGACAATGTCATCGGTAAGTGGGGAAATTGGGTTTACTGGTTTCTCTTTTTGTAGTTTCAAGTTTTCCTACTCTGGAAAACATGGATTTGTTATTCTGAAACACATACATACTACCAAAACGCATTCCATTACTTGCCGTATTTGCGTGAATCCTCGTGAGTCAAGCGTAGACAAACTACACCAATTCCACACTCTAGAGTTTCTAAACAGCTTTGTTATTACTTTAGAAAACTGAAACTTTTTGAAATGTTGTCTAAAGCAGCATGAGATTCTATGCAATCATAAACCGGATGATTAATTACTTTGCACATTTACCCGTGTTCAATTCAAGAAATAGGAAAAACAGATCGTAGGTATCCTGTCAAAACAGCGGTATAATTTTTTATACTGATATTTTACCTGTCCAATTTGAAATGTAGTTTTTAATAACGTGACAGCTGCTTATTTTCTTCATCTTGCAAAAGCTATGGACAATAACAACCCCTATAAATTTTTGATGAGTAAGATAATTTCAACCGTATCATAAATTTTATATTCTGGCGAACAGATGATCAAGCTACACATGTCTCTCGTCAGACCAAAGTTTGATATGTACAAACTTCATAGTTTCTTTGTTTTTCTCTAAAAGTTGGCGTCACATGCACTCGTTTTTCACATTGCATTTTACGACTTTCCCAAGAAAATGTCGGCGAACTTCAAGAACGAATACGGTAGGATATGTGAAGTCATAAAGTTTTGCTGAATGAAATGAATTGACAAGTGTACTGAAACATAGTGACGCCATTTTTAGTATTGTTCCAATGAACACAAAAAATGAATTAAATGGAAGGGACAACTAATTTTCCAATTTTTCTCTAGAAGATCAGATACATTAAATGGATTTAATGATCATTAGATTGGACAAAAAGCTCAAAAGAATGAACATCATGGACAGCTGTTAGATGAAAAACATACCAACAAAAAACCGGGCACCTATTTTTGTGAAAAAAACTAAGATTGTTCAACAAGAAGGTGGAGGATATTGTTACATTATTGAACATCTTTCTTCAAATGAAAAACAATGAAGAATTTGTGGAAATCCAAAAATAAAACCAAGTGAGAAATGCCGAGTTCCACGTGTTGATACGAAGACATCTGAGCTTTGGCGGTCTGCTGTAAATGAAGTTTCAATGGACTAGTAATCCAATTTATTGTGAATACACTCTTGGTCCTCATGAGAAGAGGAAGAAGGAAAAAATCTTGCAAGAGAGTGGCCAACACCTTCTATTTCTCCCATTCTATTCTCACACGTCTTTAGTCTTCAGAATTTAAAATTCGTGCGAAGACATGTATGATTCATAAAGAAACATACACTCACACCGGTCGCACCTTTTCTTGTCTTGAAACCACAACTTTTGGACTTCAAGGAAGAAAAAAAAACAAAAGCGTGAAAATGAAGAATTCCACTTCCCCTCTCTCTTTATTTGCACCAAGTTCCCATTTTGACTTGAAAATAAGACAAACTTGTCAAAAAGCCACTTTTTGGCATCATAAACATGTGTTTTCTTTGTTTTTTCTTGACGAACTTCCTTAGTGGTAAAGGTAAAAAACAACACCTCCAAACAGATGCATTTCTTCCGTTCTCTTTATCAGATAAAATCTCTTCGAGTTATTTTAAGAACTAAGAATAATAACTGTTCATCAAACCGAACATAATTCAATTTTGAAACTTTTGTTCTGTAAAAACCAGTGGAATGTAAAGTTTTAATTAGAAAAAAATAGGCAGGCATTTTTCGGATGTTGAGTTACGCTGAGTTTTTTCTCCCTTTCTTTTGACAAGCTGTTATTCTCTTTTTATCTTTCAATTTGTGTAGCGTTTCTCTTTTCTTTTTTGAACTCCTTTTCAATTAAATGTTTCCGAATATAAAAAACAATACATAGTATAATATATGAAAAACAAGCTTTCAAACTAACATTAAGTTTCTTGATGGTTTGAAACTGTTGACTCTGTTTTCGATTCAAAGATAATAAAAATGGAATTCTAGAAAAGCAATGTTTTCTTTGAAACCAATTTTCATTTACGTTTCAGTCAACTTCTAAGAAAGATGTTGTTGGTTTTGAGACGATGACTCAAAGGAGGAGTCTTTTCTAATCTGAAAAAGCTTTTCTCTAATTGAACTTTTTCGAATAAAAGTTGGGCTTTGTTTTCTGTTCTAGAACCCAGAATTTCAGTCAGTAGACAGATATCTCGGTATTCGTTTGAAAATATCAGTTTTGATATCAAGAATAGAACGGAATGCTGTCTCATGTCACAATTTTGTTCTCGAGAAGTTGGTCTTTCATTGAATTCTTTGGAAGAAGCACCCATTTTTCCAAATTTCTTTTGAAATGTGTTTTCACAACTGTCTGGAAAAATTCCCACCGATATTAATATTCAATTTTAAAAATATTCATCTCATTTTATTCCCAGTCCCAAAGAGAAAAAAACAAAGATCTTATCTATGGTATTGCGTTTCAAAACAGATAAATAAAATTCAGTTCACAAAATCGTTTGGAAACCCTATAAATATCGGAAAGAACTGCAGTTCTCAATTCATTTTTCTTCCTTCCCATAAATTCTTCTTCCTTTCTTTTCTTTCACTGGGTTCCCAAAAAAGATTGATCATTTGCATAAAACAGCATCTCTGAGATTGAGTTCTTTTTAGTCACAGAGTACTTGGAAGATTTAGATGCAATAATTTTTCATCCAGACCCGATTTCTTTTTGATTGCTTTTTTGCTTTTCCAGATTTTTCTCATAAGAACCCATTTGTCTTTCTCAGCTCTCGAAGAAGATCTCACAAATTGAACAGCTTTTTTGGAAGTCAGGGGTTTTCGAAAAATTGTGAACAATCTTATTTGAATGTGAATCAGAAACACAAAAATAGACCCAGAGAGAGAGATGACCAAAAGAAAATAATTCAGAGTATTAGTGAGCTAATAATTCATTGAGAGTCTTCAATTTTCTTGAAATTAATTTTTCAAACCAAAAATCTTACTAAATACGAAATGTTTCACTTCTCTCACATAAACAAAAATCTGAAAGTATATTCCTTCAAGTGTGTGAATTTTTTCAAAGAACCTCATTGAACTTCAACGATCCTAATGATCTTGTAACTTGATCCTTAAACCTTATATCCATAAATCTCATACTTGGTTTTTTGAGCAATGCTCACATTTTCATATAGGCGGAGGGTGGGAGTTTATTTTTAAAAATTAAGATGTCTACCTTTCTTCTGAAGCATTCTCAACACTTCCAGCTTGTTTCCGATATGATATCATGTTCAGAAAGGAAATAAGCTTGACATTTATTTAATAGATTAATCTGCGGACAATTATTGATGTTTTTTATAGATAAACATTTTTGGATCCTCCTTCATTAGCGAGAGTAGAATTTTTTAATCATTTTCGCTTATAAGAACAATAGCTGCTAGAAAAAGTTCTGTGTCAAAAACCTCGTATATAATAGTAATAGTGGAAGGATGTGCTCGTGGGCAAAGATTATGTCATCCAATTGTAGTTCTGGATGAGACTAATGATGATGACGACGCCTTTCCTTTTGTTCCGCCAGATCAACCGCATGGGTGATCTCTAGCCGGATTACTTACTCATTATACGTTTTCAGTCTGGTGTACAATCGGTCGTATTTGTTTTTTGTATTGATTCAAAAATTAGAGTTTTCAAAAATTGTGAGTCTCACAATTTAAGGATACGAATCAACAAGATTTTTCTAGATCTGAACACGAACTCTGGGAAATCAGAAATTATGTTTTGTTCGTTTTGGAATTAGGGTGTGCCACTCCTTTATGTTAAATTTCTTCCCGGTACAATTTCATTCTCTATTTCCCATGTTTTCATTTAAAATTTTAAAAACGGTCATAATCTTGAATCCGTTAAACGGGGTATTTTTGGATTACGTAGAATTTCTACCAAATTTTTGTTTATTGGGCACTGAAATTGTAGTGATTCTCACCGCTCCTTCTAGAATTTAACAAAAAACACATTCTAGTCATTATCTCCGTCACTTTTTACTCCTTCTTCTCTTTCTTTTTTTTGTCTGTTTCTGGTTGGTCTCAGTTTCACCAAAGCTTATCCGCCCTCTCAGAAATGTTTACTTTAGTTCATGTGCAACGTTTCTCCTTTTCCACCTCAAGGACTACGGCTGCCTTCAGTTTTTCTCGACTTTTTTCCTCCTTTCTCGGCCGAAATTCAATTTCCGTGGTGTTGGAGTCGAATTTCAGAAAAATAGACGGATGAAAACTATAGATAGAAAGAGAAACTATCACAAAATGAATGTTCTCAAAGGTCATTCTGATTTAGCGAATAGAAGCATTATCCATCAAGATAATGACATTATCCCTTGGTTTGTAGTATTTCTTCGTATCTCATGAATGTTTCAATGGGGACCCCACCATTTTGAGATTAAATCCATTTGCTCTTATTCGGTGGCTGCATGCTAACACATTATCCTCATTTCTTCTTTTTTTGCTTCCCTCCCTCCCTCTCATATTCTTCATCATTTTTGATCTTGAACCTCAAAGCTGATCCCATTCATTTGGACGCTGTTTTATTTTCTTATATCCATCCATTTTTGGAACTAAACCTCTGTCTTTACTTCTTATTTTTTCTCATCCAAGATTTATTAGAAACATAAATCAAAGACCGAAATTGTGTTCTGGTACCACTTTTTTGGAAGAAAATTTTAAATGAATGAGTGTGTAGTTTATCCAAAAAAAAACGGGGAGAGCTTTCACTACAATTTTTCAAAACGAAATGAAGAGAATTCTCACATGTATATGGATTCTCTCGCTTTCCAGCAAAGTTCACGACGCCTCCTCTTTTCTCACTTTAAGCGTTAGCGGCTAGAATTTCGAATCTTTCATCTTTGAAGATGGTAAAACGAGACAGAGGAAAAAAACACTTGTGAACTCCGATTCCTTCTTCCTAATTATATTTTCAGTTTTATAGAATAACATAAAGATTCACATGAGATTCTAACAAAAAAAGTTTCAAAGCTCAGAGGACACTGAGTGTGAATTCTCAATGTCAAGTTGCGGAAATCATTAAAATTTTATGACTGGATACACCTTTTGCGGCTTTTATTCCCATCTCATCAGAGTTTCCAAAAAACGAAAGAGATTCCATTTCATAACTGACACTTTCCGCTTCAAGAAACGTGTCAAATCTTTCATTTCAATTTTATTTCCTGACTGACTATCAGCTATTTCTTCCTCTCCCACGTCAGATTATGAACTTGACTCCTAATCGGGGAGACATCTGGCACGCACTTCCGTTTGAAAAAGCGACAAGACGTACTCAAATTATATCTGTTTTTGTCACTTTCAGATCATATCTTATACATTTCATTTCCAGATGTCGAACGATATTATGACAGTGACGTCTATAATAACCAACAACGCAACTCCAACCTATCAGGCAACATGTAAAATCAAGAATGTAAGTTTGAATAATGGGTACTGTAGCTAAAAACGTTCACTATTGCAGAATCCAATGGAAATGGAATACTTCCGCCCGTTTTTTATTACAATGTATTGTGCTATTTTCATTATTGCTAGCTCCGGTAACTCCTTGGTGAGATTCAAAAAGCAATTGTATCATATAATGTTTGCATTTCTGTTTTCAGGTGGTATACGTTGTAATGACAAACAAACGGATGCAGACAATCACCAACATCTTCATTACCAACCTTGCTGTCTCTGATATTATGGTCAATTTCACGTGAGTTTCGTTCTGGTACAATGAAAATTTGACATCCGTTTGCTTTTAGGTCGTTGTGGTTGACACCAACATACACCTCAATAGGACATTGGATCTTTGGAGGCGGATTGTGTCACGGACTACCTCTGTTCCAAGGTATCATTTTACATTTTGACAGGAAATGATCATCTATCAAACTAAACAGGTACAAGCATCTTCATCAGCACTTGGACTCTCACTGCAATTGCCATTGATCGGTATATCGTGATAGTGCACAACTCGTCGAATATCAACATTAATGACCGGATGTCTATGAGAGTAAGTTTGTTGTTTACAGTAGGTTCTAGAAAAATCTAGAAATAGCAACGTTAGTATCAATACATGCCATTTCATTATTACATCTATAAAATTCAGTCATGTCTTTCCTTCATTGTGCTCATCTGGTTATGCTCCTTGCTTCTGGTCACACCATACGCCATCAACATGAAACTAAACTATATTAGTGAACCATGTGACTTTCTCATCTGCAGTGAGGACTGGAGTAACGGAGAATTCCGTTCTATTTTTGGAATTGTTGTTATGATTCTTCAGGTGAATAGATCTACAATAGAATTTTTGAAATCATGGTGAATTGTTTCAGTTCATTCTTCCATTTGTTCTTATTGCAATTAGTTACACCAAAATCTGGTTGTTCCTGAACAGCCGTCAAACAATGACTGAAAGGAAATCAGACATTAAAAGAAAGAAGCGTCTCCTCCGGATGTTAATTGTCATGGTGGTCATTTTTGCTATTTGTTGGTTCCCATTCAACCTATTGTAAGATTGTCACAGATCTAATCCTCATCTATCAGCTGATTTCCAGGAACTGCTTACGAGATTTGAAACTCGACAATTTCATGCGTGACTACTTCAGTTTCACCTTCCTCTCGGTTCATCTTATGAGTATGACGGCGACGGCATGGAATCCAATTCTCTACGCATTTATGAATGAGACTTTCCGGTGGGTTTATAAGATTTGCATTTCAATCTAATCCCTCTTCCGATTATTTTACAATGTTCTTGTTTCCGTTTGTTACATTATAGGGAAATAGTGAAAAATAATAATAATCCTGTGACGTGTGCAGTTCTAGTATTGAAATTGTATTTCAACCGAATAATTCCAAAATTGATTTGGTTCACTGATAAGGAACTATGGGATAAATAAATAAATTTCAGGGAGGAGTTCGCTAAAGTTGTCCCATGCATCTTTGCTCGTCGACCGGGAACTGGACCAATCCGTGTTATTACTGGTAAATAATAAATTGTGATATCGAAGACTCATATAAACGCTTTGCCTTATTTCTAGAACGCTCCGCTATGATTTCGAACCCGTTCCGCCGTGCAAATCGCAATAAAACTCCAGAAGAGCAACCGGTCACTGTGATATCTGGTAGGTGCTATAGACTTGTTGTTTGATTTTTTGGTTATTTTTGGTTAAGAACTTTTACAATCGACATCGAATGAAGAATAAGAAGAAGCCAATAATTCGCACGTGCATGCTTCGTTGTCAGTTGTTGCCAATTCCCCATCAGATTTATATCATTGTAAAAACAGATTCAGAAAGCCCAAGCCAAGCAGCTGTTGAGCCGCAACGCAGCATTGTGTACCTCGATGAACCTGAAAACGGATCGAGCTGCCAAACGCTTTTGCTTTGAATCAAATGGGTATCATGTTATCCAAAGCTTAAACACAAAATGAAACGGAGATCCCTCATTTAATTGCTTCTAGTCGTTCCTTGCCTGTAAATTTCCTTGCTTTCACACTTGCCTTCTCATGTTTCAAAAACAATTCTACTAAAATCTCCTGAAAATGATCAGATGTCATTTCTTCTCTCTTTTTTTCTTATTTCTCTCGCCAAATCTGGTTTCCTATCCCTCCAACAACCAAAACGTGGACTATGCGGTCATTTCTCTCTAATTTATGCACTGCTTTTTTGTATCATTTGCTTTGCTTCTGTTTTTCTTCTGAATTAAATAAAAATTTATAAATGGGATACAAAGTTAATTTTATTTCAACTGGATTGGTTGATAAGATCAGAATAGTTTCAAAGATAGAAAGAGATAGGATCATAAAAATAAGTTTTTGTAGTAACAGAATCATGACATCAAATCAGGATCTTTTTGAGATTGGGAAATGGTATAAATTGAAATTAAATTTTTAAATAATGAACTAAACAAAAAATAAATAATCGAAAGGGAAAATAACTTTTCCAAGAAAAGGAAGTCAGTTTAAAAAGATTTTGAATTGACTGGATTTTGTAAATTGAAATTTAAAAAAGAGTATAAACAAGTGCGGAAAAACGGGAATTTAGGCAGATAGTTTTTGAAATTTGCATAATGACTAGATTAACAGTGGATCATAATAATGATTATGTTGACAGGTTAGTTTAATATCTTTCGATAACAGTTTCACTGCGATACTCGGAATAGGATTTGGGACGGGCCGCATAAATTGAATCATCAACATGGTCGCCATTCATGTAACTTTTGTCAAGGTTTTGCTCGATTGCTGGGGTGTCCTGAAATAAAAATAAAACTGTTTGAAAATTAAGCGTTTCAACAATGTACCTGGGAGTCATAACGTGTTAAGCACTTAGATCCAACAAGATTGAGAAGGATATCAAAAATTGGAGCGGTCACCAAAACTGATAGGACAGCGGCTTTCATGATAAGTGCAGCATCTTTGGCCATATCTGGGAATGGAGCAGCCATCAAGACAAGAGTTGGAGCAAGGTCAGCCTGAATTGTTGGGATATATCGAGGATTTCTGCAGACTTGTCAAAAATCGGGCCGGGCCGAGTGAGCCGAGAATTTTCCTGATTTTGGCCCGGCCCGTCACAAGTCTGGATTTCTGTTGCCAAGAGCTTTTTGTCCGGGACACACAACTTACCTGGAATGTAGCTCTTGGGAGCAAACTCAATGCAACAACGACTTGTTCCTTGAAGTTTATGTGAGAAGAGAGGGTGACCATCATCACAAGGATGGTTCTGACCAAGAGGCCAATAGCAATGACAGCGATGCACAGGAAGACAATTTCCCAAGTTAACTATAACTTTTTTCAGTTGATAGAAATGCACTTTGAACTTACGGTTGAACAATCAAATTTCATTCCAAGGCAGATGAAGAGCAGCGGAAGAGCAAACGAGTCCCAGAGATACTTGTATGTAGACGTAACTGACTCAAGTTTGTCTTTATTGTCAGTATTCCATTTCATTGCACACATTGCACTGGTAATCAATGCAGCAAGAAATCCGGAGCACGAGTATTTGATGAGATATGTTCCAATCATCATTGAAATACAGAGAGCTCCAAGAAGTGTGATTCGGGCAAATTGAGTGTGTGGTGCATCAGATCTTGGGAATCTCCAGAGTAACCATCCTATTATGACTCCTCCGATGACTCCGAAAACAATAGTTCCAGCATTCAAAAGAATGGTGGTAGCAATTGGCGCTGAAAAATTATTATATTGTTAAGATTCACGGAGACAAAACACACCATCAGTGAAAATTATAGAGGAAAGAACCATGAAGAGAACAACGCAAAACAGGTTGTCTACGCAGCAAATTGCGAGAATATTTTCTGGAATTCTTTTGAGCGACCCCAAATTCTTGTCTTTGAAGGTAATCATAGCAGGAACAGTGACTGCCGGAGAGACGGTAACTAAGATCAATCTGGAAACATTCAATGTAAATAGCAAAACCGAAAATGTTAACTGACGCGCAGAAAATTGACATAACAAAAGAAATATTAAGAATGTAGTATGAGGCGATGGTAACAGCAATTATTTCACCGATAGCTGTGACAAGACCAATAGTGACTGGCATGACCTGAAATTTGAAGATTTTCGTAACTCTGTCTAAATTAACAAAAACTTACTGCATTTTCATATAAAAACTGAACATCTGTGGCAAGGCCCCAACGGATTACAATCATGACCAAAGCAATCTTTCGAATCATCGTTTCCACAAATGGGGGGAATACGAAAAATTGTTCAAAAACAGTGATGTTTCTGATCACGATTCCAAGAGCAAGGCAGCCTGAATATCATTTTGAGGTCAAGCTTCAGGTGTTTTCAGATATCGGAAGAACAATTGAACAAAGACACTAGCCCAAAACATACCAAAAAGTGGGGGAAGCCTCAATGCCTTTGAACCTTTTGCAGCGAAGATTCCGGCAACCAGAAGAATGAATATCACAAAAATGGAACGGACTGTGATGTCTTCATTAGTAGTAGTTACGGGGTGATCAGCAAGTGGATTCACTAAAATGTTTCATTTTTTCAACAAAGATTTCCACAAATGAACTCACGGAAGTTCTCACCCAGAAGAGTGATGATTGAAATGTATAGAGAAATAAACATTAGGAGAGTTGTAGCTATTGAGTTGATCTGAAAAAATAATATGAAACTTCAAATGATAATGAATTGAGCTAACCTCTCTGTTATTGAAAAAATTATGTAGCGTGTTATGCAATCTTGCCACGCAATGCATTGTTCTGTTTTGATCACCACGGGGTTGTTTGATAACTGAAAAATGACTAAAATTTATCAAGAAGAGTAAATTAAAAGTTGGAAAAAAAGAGGAAGAAGAAGAGAGGAGTATAATAAAAGAGAGGATGAATGATAGTGTGTGTGTGATCAAACTGTCAAATGGACCCGAATGCGGAAGACGGTCAGAACGGGAGGGAGCTGGTGGTGCGTGCGTGTTTGCGGTGTTGCTTCCACACACCACTACTAACTTTCAACAAACTATCTTCCCTTTCTCGGAAAGAAGTGAGTGCTTACCGCTTAATCTGTTACACTTATTCAATAACGCATGACGCCTCTTTTTCTCCTTCTTTGCATATTATATACTATTATTCAATGTTGCTACTTGCCGTTCAAGTATGCAAATCCTCTAACGTTGACGCACCGTTTTTCCAGTTTTTGCTGCCAGGTTTTGAAACTTTCAGAATTGATAATCTATGAGAATAGACAATGAATCAGTTTTCAAATGCTACAAAATGTTTCGGAAATTTTTTTCTGAATTGATTAAGAAGAGTAAAGATAAATAAAAATAATACAAAAAACTAGAATATCTTTCATTTGATCAAGATATGTGAATAAAGTAGTTCAAAGACGTGCAAAAACAGAAAGTGAAAAGGTATCATGCGCAAACGGCAAAAACATAATATTTTGCAGGGTACAATAAGATGTTCTTTTAATTTCACTTTTGAAGATATAAAACTGATAGACAGAAGTAAGGGTACCTTATCATATGAATTCAGTTTTCGGTTGTAACAAAACAAAGATCTTGTTAGCCGCGTTTTGCGAATTTTCACATGAATAATTTTTTCAGATAAATTTAAATTTTGAGAAAAAACTATTTTTAATTAAATATGTTTTTAAAGTTAAAACCTATTTCCACAACATTTTTCATAGTTTTTTATTCAAGGATTTAGTTACACAGCAAAGATCAGTGACAATAAATGAACGTTCAATTTTATACTTTAAAAACTAGTTTCATCGGAAGAAAGATACAGTGAAACACATTATTTTTAGAATCCATGACGTTTGATGTCAACTGATCTTAGAAGTTTTTCTCAATAATAGTTAGTGTAACAAAACAATAATGATTTAAAGAATGTAACTTGACCTCAAGGATGGTATAGGTACAGTCAGATTTCCTATTATAAAAACCTGTGAATTTGTGATACCAAGCAGACGATTCGCTGTGTTTTTATTGAGTCTGATAAGAGTTCCTGTGACGTCACAAAGACGACGGGTTATGAAAAAATTACTAATTTTCCAAGAAATTGCGAAATTGCGTGGGAGGATAAGTGGACAAATTGATTTTTCCGGTACAAAGATTGGAGCAAATTATGAAAAGTTATGAAATATCCAAATGCTTCAGTAGTTGCAAATTGAGATCTCTTTGTTGACAATTCTGTTGGAGAAATAGACAAGATAATTGTTTCTTTTTTTTCAATTTAGAAAAATCTTCTATAACAAAAGCGTCGATAGAAAAAAATACAGTTTGATGTTCGACAATTTATTTTTTTCTGTTTTATAAAAACAAAAAAAGACATATCAAATTTAAGGCATGAGTATATCAAATACAAGTACACATCAGACTAAAATACACAACAATGAGTTATTTCTAGTCACGCATCTCGTTTCTATAAGTATTCGTGTTGTTGAAATACTGATAATGCGGTCGAGGATAACTTTTTTCAGTGCTAATCGGCACAAAATTTGGATTAAGTTCATAGATTACTCTATTATCCAGAGTAGATCTGCTGTTGTTCGAAGACGATTTTGTCATTTGAAGATTTTGCTTCGAATCAAGCTCATCCAGAATTGTTGAATTTGTAATGTCTCGATTATATATCGAAGTTCTCTGCTTAATCTTAAGGATTCTTGGTGCAAGAATATCCAATAAGATCTCCACCACTGGACTTGTCACCATCACAGCGATAATGCAAATGTTGATAATCTGTGAATAAAAAGGATTAGGCAAACAATCCATTTTTTCCTCTATCCAAATATATCTTACTAGTTTGGTTTGCTCGCGTAGTTCCGGGAATCCGTTGGTCATAAAAATGAGTGATGGGGCCAATGCACATTGCACTGTTGCCTTTGGCATCAAGGTCAGTGCTAAGATTAACTGTTCGTAGATGTTGAAGTGTCCACAAAACGCTAAAATCATAGCGGAAATCAACCGGAAAGAACTGCCAACCAAGATAAGGATGAACGCTGTTTTCCAATCAGCAGAAGATAGCTAAACGGTAATCAAATCTACTATTTGTTTACAGGGGAATTTTTTAGTGAAATTCCTTACTTGATTGAAATCGAATGTATAACCAACCAATGAGAAAAGTAACGGAACCGCAACAAAATACCACAAATTATCAAACTGGTGGACAAGAACCTTGATCTTAAGTTAGAAGATTAGAAACTACACTGTTTTGTGTTCGAACATACTCCTCTTGGGTTATCTTCTCTCCAGCGAGTGGTGCTGACACAACAAAGACACAAAGCAGCTACGATACCGGGAAAAGCATATCCGAGTACTAGCATACCTAAAATTTTATTAAATCACCACAAATTCATACTGTTTCATTTTTTTCTCTAGCAGCTATCCCAGATTTCTTTGAACATACTTGTTATAACAGCGTAAGCGGAAGACGCAATAACCAGGAACCGTGCGAAATGAGTATGTCTGTTGTCATTTTTTGGAAACCAGCGTAAAAGCCATCCGATGGCACATCCAATTATCGCTGCCAATACAATGGCCCCTATACTTTTTACCATTGTCACGAAAAACGCGTCTGAAATAAAACACAATTCCCTTAATCCAAAGATCTGATTTTTATGTTACCATGTGTGTATGTGATTGACGATGTTACCGAAAATATAAACAGCGACACGAAATTGTCAAAACAGCAGGCAGCTGGAACCACATCAGGAATATTCTGAAAAATATTGAGTCAAGTCAGACAATAATTGGTAGATCTCGAAAAATAAAGTATTTCTAGTTTGGTGCTCACTTTTGTGGTTCCAATCCCTTGTTCTTTCAAGTGAAGCATTGTGGGCATCCCGACTGCTGGGGATACTGTAGCTACAACGAATCCACAAATAATACCGAGAGAAATTGGGAAGTCGAAGAAGACGCATGCTGTGAAACATATGGCGAGCGCCTCTGCGAATGCAGATCCGATCCCCAGAATCGGTGGGAAAATCTGAAAATTTTTCTTTAAGATGTTTCTGCCAAACATGATCTTTCGTTTGATCGCTTATTCCAACATCTGGAATTACCAACTCGTGAAAGGGTTTATTCTGTGATGAGTCTGTGTTTTCTTCTGTTTTCAAACAAATTCTAAACTCCTGAACCAAAACAGAATGGAAGTGATAGTGATGAATCAGTTCCCACTTCTCCGGTCGAAGCAGTTTACGATAAATCAGGAACCAAACAACAAACCAAAAAACAACAAGTTTTCGATCACTTTTTTCTTCTATCATACATCATTTTTTATCGTTTCACATTTTGTGTTTTATGCTGTCCTTACGTAGTTTTTCTTGATAAACCGGACATTTATCGAGATCCCCCATCGTATAATAATGACAACCAAAGAAAGTTTGCGTAGGATGAATTGCCAGTACTCGTTGATATAAAACAATTCTCCAAACTGCGGCACATTCCTCATTGCCATTCCGATCAGCATACATCCTAAGAATTACCGATTTTACTTGAAATGAGACTAGCCACTTTTCAAGTTATTTAAAAACTGGAAATGCCAACCGCTATACATATTCTCTTTTATGTTTTTTGTTCCCAAAAACAAACCAATTAATGACGGGATATAGAAAAACTTGACGATCTTTCCGGCGGCCACCGCGAGCACAACCATCAGAAAGCAAGAAATAATTGAGTGTAGGATCTCGTTGGCTGCATTTTGCAAATTCAAAGTGTTTGATGTGACCGGCGAGAGTGGGTGGACTGCAACAGTAATTAATTGAGCTCGTCATTGTTTTGCTGCAAACAAAAACAAGGAAGAGTGAAAAACATACGGAAGTTCTGGCCGGTAATTGACACCATTGAGACATATAAACCAGCAACAATAATAAGAAACGTCACGATTTGATTAATCTGAAAACGAATAGATAACTGTCTGCCTTGAAGTTAGAATACTTACATGGTTATTATTGAAAAACTGTGCCACTTTCACTTTTGCTTCAGGCCATATATGTGTTCCCATGGTTGGTCCAAACCTAAAATACTGTTGACGTGAATAAGGTACTGTAGACTACCCCTTTTCCCCCACACACTATCTCATTTAATCTAAACTGAACTAAATAGATAAAAATCAGTTATGATTTACGAACTCGATGGCAGAGGTGAAATGACATGTTACTGTCTGATTTTCTTTGTAACGTATTAAAGGTGGGTCATGTCATTTGAATATTTTGCATAAACCGCTAAACGGAAACACAATTTTCGATAGAAAAAAATAGTTGTAATGACGGAGAACTGAAAAGTGCAAATGTACAAAAAATGAAACTGTTGGTTGAAAATAAAGTAATGTGACTCGATTTCTTTCGACGATACTTTTTCAAAGTTAGGCACACAGTACGAACACAATTCGATTATTTGCCCCGGTAACTTATCTATAGATCTAATTAGTATTACGTGATGAAACGTGCCCAGTGTGATACAGGGTTCAAATTCATTTTCAGGTGATTTGATTGTAATGACATCACATGTTGAATTATTTGATGGAGAGATTGTGCTCTGAAAAAATGCAGACTTTCTTGGAATTCTTTCAGGTTCAAAGGTACTGACTGAAAATTTCAAATTCTCGCATTCTTGGTTCGTGTGTGACGACACAGGAAATGTTAGATTCCTTAGGTTTCTTCGTTGTATTTTTTTCCATTTCCTGTGATGATGTAGCCAACTTTATCTTCTTTTATCTACTAATCTTTCTCGAAGACAGTTTGCAAAATTAGGCGACAGACTAAGTTTTAACCAATTGATAAGGCGTTAATTACCCTTTTCTTTTGAATGACCTGTTTAAGGAAACGCATGTTTTCCAACGGGGAACGTTTTTTTTTAATAGGTTTTCATTTTTATTTGTAATCTCAATTTATATATTTTCAAAAAACCGTAAATCATATACATTAGGAAAACATATTTATGCTGATCGGAATGTCGCTCTTACAATAAAACACATCATTGAAATGATAATATTCTGTCATTGAGAATCTTGATCAAATAATCAAGGTGGCTGTCACGAAAATGAATCATAGCCGGCTTTCCATGAAAATGTGTTGTATAGAATAATTTATTTCTCCTAATGAACAGTTGACATCTAATTTTAGTCGTTCTTCTTTTTTGCTTGCTACTAGTCACAAGCAATTACTGTGACATATTTTACTAACTATATGTATGATATCCTGTTACTGGTGAAAAAGGCATTGTTTGAAATGTAGTCGTTGAACTCTACACGTCTTTAATGTATGAAAGGGAGAGTGGGTTTCCCACGCCCAAAACTTGATTCGAAATTGAGTTGTAATTCTTCGAAACTTTCATTTTTAAAAGTTTCATTTTTTACTAATGGCATAGGGCACACCCAGTTTGTTTCTTTTGAACTTTATCTGGACTACTAGTTTTTTGACCTAAATGTTTTAGATTCTCCAAAGGTCCAAGTTGTCTACGTGTGTCTTGACTTCCTGTTACTAAAAAAGACCTTTGTGACCTTTTGGAATTTCTACTTGATGAGGTACATTTCTGCAGAAAGTCCCTCATTTTCTTGACCCATCAAGCGGTGGCGAAAGAAAAAACCTCTCGTCACCAGCCTCCCAATATAACTTCATTTAGCAAATTTCGAGAACACGCTTCATTTCGTAATTTCAAATTCGCCGGGTAACGTCACATATATATATATATCCTCACTAGCCATCCATCACTGACTCATCCAAAAACGGGACCTTTTTAGCTTCTCAATCTCGTCTCGCCCACCCGTTTTCCCTCATTTTAGTCAACCCGAATAGGGGGTGTGGAAGAGAATGAGAAAATAATGGGTGGACATACAAAAAAGAAGAAAGATGAAGCATGTCGTCTCCAATGGACCCATATAATTTTAGGGGGAGTTCCATTGTTCGTCTCTATGCAGGCGGAGGTCAACGATTCCTAGTTTGAATTTCATTCTCAGAAACGGATAATGGTGTCGAAGGTTTTTTGTAGACTCGCAGCCTAATCTGAAGGCTCAAGGTTTAATCCTAGACCTACAATTTATTTTTCATACGCGTGTACTATATCCAACCATCTTCCTATTGTTTTTTCAGTTGTAGTGTTATACAAATTTGTGATATTTTGTGATTCAATCCAAGAAGGGTTCAATCCGTGAAAGCCGTAAATCTTCAGGCAATCCTATCTGTTCATGTTTTTTGATCCGACCAGTAATCACCTACGCAATATATTGCAAAAAAAGCGGATGGTCTGAAACTTACTTTAAAATCTGAAAGACCAAGTCCATTCATGAATCCCGCCAATAAAACTTTTTTTTCAGATTTTCCGATTGATCTCTCGGAAAATTTTGAAAAGGACATGTCATAATTTTTTGAGTGGCTTCTGGGCTTTCCCACATGGCGTCAATAAATATGAAGTTTGAAATGAAATACGTTGCCAAAACAACACCACGTTTTGCACTTGGCGGGTATGATATAGACAACGTGCTCGATTCTCGATGTGTCTGAACAAGCTAGATACGTACAATCAGGCGGGTGGTGGACCGATTTGTTGAATAACATAACCTATCAACAGGAAAATATTGGTCTGGAACAAATAAAGCAATGAAAAAGATTTGATATCCGTTTAGTATTTAACATCTTGCTCTTCAACTGGCCCCCGCAAAACAACTCTAAAATAATTGGGACTGGGGTACTGTGTTTTTCTTGATCTTACATAAAAACAATAATTTTTCATTCTGTCTCTATTTTTTCTAAGGCAATAAAACAAACTCTGTTCTCTCCTTTCTTTTTCAGGCAATCAGAAATATGCACTAATCATGTAAGCATAATTCATCTTGCCAGGCTTATTTTGCAGTTTTGCTATCAGAAAACATGTGAGCAGATGTCGTTTGTATATATTATGAACCTTATACTTCTATATCACAAAGTGAACTGTTTTCTATATTTTTTCGTAGTTAAGCATAAACATCAATTCAATAATCAAACAAAACACCTACTTGAAAACAGGTTCGACCTCTAGATCGCTCGCTTAATGACAAAAAACACATTGTTTTGTAGATCATGATCTATCTTTGTCCATTTTCTGTTCATACAGTATGATTGCATACTTTCAATAAACTCGATGGTCTATGAATATTCCCTCTCGTGTGTGTAGACACCAAATCAGCGATTGTAAAAAAAAATAAGATGAGACTGTCTGATACTTTTGGCACTCGCATTATCTACTGATCTCTTCCCATAAATGGGAAATCCCAAGTACCAAAAATTGTTTCCCAGACTATCCGTTTACCTGTTTGAATAATCGTAATGTGATATTTTTCTCATCTTTTAAAAATTCTATTCATCTTTGAGTTTTTCTTAGGACAACAGTAATTCACATTGGTACAAACTAGGTTTGTTCTCTGTGTCAATTCAGACGCCGCCGGGTCCAATTAAATTCTGGCTCGCCTGTTGTAACGAAAAGGAGGAAGTAGCTTAAATGTTTTCAGACTTATGGGTCGAGGGTCTCTGAAAAAAGACCAATTCACTTTACAATACGCTCCACCCACCTAACGTCATTTTTATTACTTCTGTTCTTTCGAACGTTCTCAGACTTGCTGTTTTTATTTAATTTATCTTTCGGCTTCACTTCACAATTGTGAATTTTTGATATGAGTGCAGACAGCTCATAATCCTTTCGCTTGAAAAGATCTAGAACATTGGGCGTCCTTAAGAGCGTTCCAAATAAATTTAGTTGAAAAAGTATCTTATTTTTTAAGTCTGATCCTGGATTTCAGAGTGATCAACATCACTCTTGTATATTTTGAAATATTCAAGGGTTCTCTGAAGTTTTCTGAACCTCAAAACTCAACCGAAACATGTGCTTGCGATTCATTTCAGCTGCAGTATATTTATAACTCATCTTCAATTCTTACATGTTCACTACTACCAGAAGAGCCAGATCATTTTAATATCAGGCGTCATTAGTCGTCAGGTTCTTTTTATACTTGACTACTACTACTACTACTTACTACGACTGGTGTGAAAATCCCAAAAAACTGGCTCCAGATTTTCAGTTTTTCTGATTCATATGTGTTTTTGTATTTGTTAGATTTTGTGCTATATTGTTCTTTCATGCAATTCTTTTCTCTACTCACCTATTCGACAACTGATGCAAACACTAGACATCTAGAAATAGAGGTCTGGGTCAATTGAGACTTGAAACCAGATACCTACTATCAATAGGTAATTTTGAAGGATTTTAGAGTTTCATTCAATTTGATCTTTATATTCCAAGATCAAAAAAACTAGAAATTATTCTAAGTCTTCTATGTTTAAAATCGGAAACAAAAGCTATGTATCTTAGTGTTGTTTCAAGAAGCTTATCTTTTGAACACTTTGAAGATTAGTGACAAAGCAACTGAACAGGTCTCGTCTATGTTCAATCAGACATCGGGCACCAAGCTCCAAGAAAGAAAGATTGATCCACACAAAAGTCAAAAGTCAATCCCCTTTTACGCTCAAAAGCTTATTTCTTCCAGTTTTAAGGTTCTGAGAAATCTAAAAGCTCATCCTAAAAGATGATTCCATTCAAAACGTTTCGAGCAATCAGATTATTTTTCGTATGAACACTATAAAGATTAGACAAAGTATGAACTATTGGTTCATTGGAAGACCGAAATGGGAGTTTTGTTTTTTATTTGGCGTTCCTACTGTAGTTGTATCCAGCTGTATGTTTTTTTCACTATCACAGTTCGCGGTTGTACTGTTTTCGGATGGTTTTTCTGCGTACCAGAGGATGCAAAAAATTGTCTTCCTGATCTTATATTGGCATAAAATACAATTCTCTCAAAATGTCACTGATGATTAACAAATTATTAATGTCTCGGAATTTGTATTTTTCTTTAAAATTTTTGCTCTAATTTCTTTTGTCAAACTGCTTTGTTCCCGTTTATTGTTTTGATACCACCCTCACATATTTTCTTTATTCACTCATCCATCATCCTGTCTAATTAGAGATTTTCAAATGCCAATCCAGGATTCACATTGCATCCTTGCACTTCTAGTTTAGGAAACGCAAAAAACAAAACAGCGGATTTGCGATCTTTGCGTGAACTTTGAAGATGCGTGCTTTAAACATGTTGCACCGGAATTGACTCACTTTACCAAGACTTCTTAGAAGTTTCTTGAGGATGACGAGTAAATAAGCGTAAAATTGATAAACATAACGTGAAGTGACAAATGTCATTGAAGGGAAATAACAAGCTGCGCCGGCGTCTTTGCATGATGCGCGTGGTGGTGGCGGTTGTAGCCGTAGCCGAAGCACTTATTAAAACTATTAAAGAAGACGTCTATACCTTCCTGGATCTATTGCTGAGTCTTATTGGTAAACAACATCTCCTTCAAATGCCTCGAAGGCCGGATACTATATAATAAAATGAACATCCTCATACTGACTTTGAAGCGTTTAGTCTTTTGAAATTTGGATTCTTAATCTGAACTCAATTGACCTCCCATTACACCCACCAGTTACACGAATAAAATGTCATTTATTCACTTATCATCTGCCACTACACGTTTTTTATTTTTTTGACTCTTTCATATATTTGAGTGAATGTATGATCCTTCCGCTTCCAACACAATTCTTCTTCTGCCTTTACTAAATTTATCTTCTGCAAGCTTGCAGAGAAAAACTGATCTAGAAAAGAAAACACACCCATTTAAGCATACTGTAGTTTTATGGCTATTCTCATCTCTAGCCGAGCTTGACAAATTTCCCCCTAACGATCTTATGTGAGCTAACATCTTCCGGATTATTTCAGATCAAATAAGCATCAAGATCTGAGTGGCATTTATTTAGCATTTGACTTACGAATACACAATTTGATCGTTGCTTTTTATGATTCTGATATAAAAAACATATCTAGTTTTCTACCGAAACATTTTTTCTAAGTTCGACTGACAAATTGTGTTTTCCGGTTTTCAATCTGGGTGTCCCTTAACAAACATAATGTTGAGTCAGAAAAGTTTCAGCCACCCATACGACGTAATGAACTTTGTTTATTCGGATTTTTATTTTCGGTGAGTTGACTTTTAGTTTTCGTGCCACTCTTTGTCATTCTGTTCGCTTGTTTCTGATTTCAAATTTAGCAAACAAAATCAGACTTAAGAAATCCAGCTGTTTGATTTACGAATCCTACCACTTTTCGGTTTCTGATGCATCTGAGAAGATGATGTCCTAGATTTTCTACAATTTGAGATTCTGAGCAGTTTAGTGGTGCACCTGGAAAAGTACGTGTCTTTTTTTCAACCCTGGTTATAATCGAACAAAGTGAAACTGCTATTGCTCATTAATTTGATTTTCCCAATTCTGCGCCTACGTAGATTCGATCGCCATGTCTTACACCATCATCTGCACCTGGAATCGAATCAAAAGCCACTACAAACTATGCTGGTTGAAGTTTTCAGATGTATCCTGTCTACACCAGAGAAATGTTGATTGAAAGAGTTTTTGAATTTTTTCAACTTGGGCTTTCCCAGAATTCTGAACACGTTAGGCATGGTTAACATAGACATTTAGCTTGTTTGCAAAAAAGAAACAAAGGTGAATGTAAAGTTCGATTTTTTTCTAACTTTACAATGTATAATAACAATAGACCTTCATAGGTCCCTTGAATCTCTACAACTTTGTGTTAGAAAATTGATATATTTTGTGTTCTATTACTACGCTGGTTGTTGTCATTCCAGAAATTATCAAATTCGTTTTTGACTACGGAAGCAAACATTCTCACCCTCATTTCCAATGAACGGCCAGCGATTCATTGAATTACTCTCTGACAATTATGTAACTGTTCTATCGCACCACATCATTTTTCTTCATGTGTTCCCGAACGTTGACGTGTTCTATAAAAAATTCCAGGTGCAATTGCCGCCTCTTTGACATAGTCGCCTATCCGAATTTCCACCTGGAAATGACCCCAATTATAATGTTCTTCCTTCTTGCGAGTGGTCTCTTAATTCTTCATTTCTTAGTTTCCTGATCATGATGATGCTATAATATACAATTTGACGTCCTCAGTGGGTGGATACACTCTTGAATGCTAGACATATTAATCCATGACCCACGCTACAACCCGGACCCGTAACCCGCTAAATCAAAATCTGAGTACACATCGACATCAGAAAACGTTACGTCTTTTTTAATTAATCAACAACCGTTCTGATTCACGCTTTTTTCTAGCCGACACATCTAACCATCGTCGGCGATCTCATATTTCTCTAGAACACGTGCTGGATCTCTGAGACCGAATTAGAGTAAAAAGTTGAGATCAAACGTACTAAGCCTTTCACATATTTAAGTTCAAACCTTCTATGACATCAGAAATCATCCAAAAAACACCGCACCGCCTGCTTACACGTGTGCACAATTTTCACGCTAAGGATGTTTCATCCGGTTAACCCCGTTATATTTTTGGTTTGATCCCCCACTCGTCTTGTCTCTATTCTCGGTATAATGTTTGGTAGTCACTTCGGGGAACGTCTAAATGTTTTATTTTACTTTCGTAGTATCTCTCATTTTTATACAATCATTAACAATCAAGTCCTTTTTTGGAACGCATCTTTGATAGTCCACTTGATTCACACCTTGTTTGGAAATATCAGCGAAATTCCTGAGAAGCGCAAAGGCTGGTATTCATCATCTCATTTTCTTCTCAAAAACCTGGTTTTGATAAGAATTGGAACCGTTCTATGAATTTTGCTGACTCTTATGGAAAAACATTCGTCTCAACTGGTTTCTGATTAGATTTATGCAGCCTCACAGAGTGTTAAAACTAAAAGCTCCTACCAAAAATTATCTAAATCTGTGGGAAGATGTTGCGATTCATACAATCAGTTAATGTGTTTTCATTCTTTTGTTTTTTTCTGATTTATCAGAATGAGCTGTGCTGTAATGTGTGCTTAAGATATCTGTCATGATAATAAGTTACTGTTTTTATTTCACATTCAACCGATGAGCTGGCATTCAACACATGTTCCTGTACATCTCTTTTAAGTCCGAATGAGTAGCAATAAGTACGGATCTATTTCAAAATCCGTCATCTCAAAAATTAGTCTGTGGTTTTAAATATTTAGATTTACGCGAGTTTCATTGAGTTCTATGCATTGAGTTAACTGAATACTATGAGTGGATCTGTCATATTTTTTGATCGTCGTACAATTTATTTCCGATTCGCTATCCCGGAAGCAAACTGGTAAAATTTTTGGCTTTTTGATTAATGAATCATCCAAAATATTGGACAGACCACTGCCATCGGACCCGAAATTAATAGACAACTACATTTTTGTTTTTCATCCGTGCCATTTGTCTCTGCCTGTCTCCGGCACTGATCCTTGTCAAGTTGACAACAAATACTGATCTATAGGTTTGATCCGAATACTACTACCACCAATATTTTGTATTCTAAATCAGATTATTACTACGATTTCTCGTAGCTTCCAGTACCGAACATTCTGGCTTAACAGGATTATCTTTACGACCACAATATGGAAACGGTCGTGCCGGTTGGAAATTTGCACTAGTACGTTCTGTTCCTGCCTATTCATTGTGTCTCAATGTTCTTTTTGCTGGGTCTATCCAAATTTGAGATTTTTCAAATGATTCAAAACTTCCTCATCTCAGCGTGAGACATTGTTTTGTTAAAACCAAGAAAAAATGCTGTTTGAAAACTGGTGGTAAGGTAGACTTTCCCTAATGTTATAAAAACATTTGATATAATAAATGAGAACATTCATGATTCATTTTAATTAGCGCCTTCTTTCTAGGAGTGGCTCTTCAGGTTGTTGTTTGCGGGTGGCATATATCTTTTTGAAGATCGAGACCATTCATGACACCAAACTTCTTCTTTCTGACTCACACCA
Organism: Caenorhabditis latens; assembly: GCA_002259235.3. Classification (NCBI taxonomy): domain Eukaryota; kingdom Metazoa; phylum Nematoda; class Chromadorea; order Rhabditida; family Rhabditidae; genus Caenorhabditis; species Caenorhabditis latens. Next base: position 10,423,261 of record CM056097.1, on the reverse strand, counting down.
AATTCATCCCCTTTTCATTGCGGAGTACAAATTTTTTGGAAGCTCACTTTTGTATAAGCAGGAATGTCTAAAATTGTCTAGATCTTCTGATCATGCTTGAACAGATGTCCAATGCACCTAATTTTCGGTTCCTGATTCCGGAAACTCAATTTTCCCAATTTCAATTTTCTTCCGTGATCCATGGTTACTAGAATAGGAATTTCGTAGATTGTCTGGGAAGAAATTGAGTAAATGTTCCCAAGCTCGCGAGGTTTTCACGTTTTATTTTGTTTTTGTTTTTTTTTTCAATTTAAGGTTTTACACGCTCATAAAATTCTCTTAGAATAGATATTGAAAAATTTTAAAAGAAATAGCTAAGCTCTAGTGATCCTTACAACAAACCCCGAGTCAAGGATAAAAGTTTTTCATGTTGTTTTTCTATTTTTCAACATTCAGTGTTTTAACAGTTCAGTCTAGATGAACTATTTTTGTCACTCATCAGTCAATCTGGAGGTATGATGTTCATTTTGTACTGTGGGTCTTACGCAGATTAAGAGGGAGTAACTCATAGAATTGTATGCTTGATTAACTCAAAATTACGAATCTATTTTTTTAACGACTAGATCAGAGAGATGACAGCAGCCAACGCGACATTTGTCCTTTCAGAGAGGACAAAAGTATGCCTCCCAAAAAAAGTGGCTAGATAATGTCCTAATTCTAATCTCTTCATGATATTTTCAATCCCTATTCTTGGCTCTTTTTCATTCTATTCACTTGGTTTCATGTCTTACTGTAGGATGTTTTGATCGAAATGCTTATTCATACTGATGTTCAATGTATTCCCATGTTTGCATGAACCTAACACTGTTTTCACAGAATCTAATCGGCTTTCAGTTTTCTATAAGTAGCTCTTCTGGTCGTCATCTATTTCTCATATGCCTACCAACTCGTCATTCCTATTAGGTGTTCGTTGTCTTATCCGAAATGTTTTGGTAGGCAAGGAACATCTATTCTTGTCCAGTAAGTTTCCCGGATATGGGAGTCCTTCATTCTTCTCCTTTTGTTTTTAGATTATTTTTGTCATTCTCATTTTCCTGTGCCAATTCTTTGTTATTAATCTAATTTTCACGATCAAAATAGAAAGAAAAGGACGTACTAGCTTCTGGAATTAGTTAGACATTCTTCTGTAGCGTACTCACCACGGCCCACGTTCCATTTTTTCACTCAGTCTCTTTTTTTCCAAGTGACGTCTGTTTTTGTTCTTTATTATTGAATTAATTTATTCCGGATAGATGACCATCCTCCTCCAGAAGGACAAATGCGTGTTCCAATTTCTGTTGTCTGTTGTCCAGTCAAAATCCGAATTGCATTTTGTTAATTCTGTCCATCCGTGACGAAATGAGTCAAAGCCCTCCGCTCTTCTTTTATCTATTGTCAAGCCCTTTTTTAACATTTTCGGTTCTGACTGAGAAATGATAGATCACTTGCATATCCTCTAGTTTCTCACCAGCTTACTACACATTTGCAATATTCATCGTGTGTGTCACCTTTCACGATTGTTTACTCGTAGTGCAATGTTTGTGTGAATTGGTGGGAAGATAATTCGCATTTGGGGTTCCATTTTATTTTCCTTTCGAAGTTTGTTCAATTTCTGCCTATCCTCAAAAACAAAAAAGTGAGTACAAATGCTGTCCTGTGAACTTTGCTCAAGTATCTAATGTTACATGACGAAGATGTAGTAGATAATTTTTCTTAGAGTAGATGCACAAATTGGTAGGAAGTCAGTTCCTGGTTGCTCGAATCCTGGCGTATCCTCTCGATAACTTTTGCACATTGCATTCTGTTACGTAGAAGAATTCTAATGTGCAGCAACCAAACCAGATTTTCCAGTTGAATTTTCTTGATGAGGCTGGTGATGACCGTTGAGAACTGGTAGGCACACCACATTTTGGCAGCCAACCAGTAACATGTCTGACAATGAACTTTTGCCTCTGCTGCTGACTTATCATGGATCAGACTCTCAAATGACCTGATAGCTCATATAACCAATTTGCTGATAAGAAATTCCATGAAATCCACCGTTTATGACAATCCATCTATTGTCAGTCTTTCAAGTCCGCAGGTAATCCAACTATCATTTTCAATCATCCGGAATGAGAACAAAAACCACTGACTGGAGGGTGTCCCTCATTTTGATCTATCTGCACTTGTGTTTTTCTAGTGTTATGTTGATCTACTCCTCCCTCCCTCAGTACCCGAAGAGCTACTGTAGTTTTGTACTAGCCGATCATCCTTCATAACACTAAACCTTGACGTCTTCTTCTGAATCAGTGGGATAAGATAGGCTTTCTCTGAAATTTGGCCTTCTGTTTAATAAAAAACGACCGACAAAAATATGGTTGGCGGGGTGGGATGTATCATAATCAGACTAGATGTATTTTTGTAACCTATTATTTTTTTCATATTTTGTTTTTGTCAAATAATAACACAGGCCTGGTGATATTTTTTGAAAATGTGTTATATGTTTTGACATTGAGATTAGGTACTGTAGCCTGATCTCCCATAAAAGAACTTTTGTGTTTTCTGTTTTTCTTAGACAGAATTAAATTATTTAAGGCAACTTTTCGTAGTCTTTGTAGCCATGATGACTTCACATATCCTCGGTGGAAACATCATGATAGTTTAGGTGTATTACTCATTCCAACAACTTCTCAAATTATCGCTGACTCTATTTTTATGCTAATTTCATTCCACATCAATGTGCAATTTGAAACTTTTATTCGAATGTCTAGTGCATTATTCATTCAATCTATTGTGGCGACCTCAGGAATCGGACCCAGACCTTTCCATATCCGCATCACTTCTCATTAATTTTCAATGGACTGAAGGTGTCTGTCGGAACAGCAGAAAAAATGAATGAATTTGATGGAACCAGTCTGTCTGTTTTTCCAACGACGATTTCCTGATTTTTGAGTGTTCACTTTTGCTAGACTGGTTTTCTGTCGAATCTTTTCAAAATATGCTGCTGCTTATCAAAAATCATGGAAAAGCCAAAAGATGCAAAGATACGTTTGATTTGACGTAGGCCCCCTGATTCTCCCAATTTTTACGCTTTGGTAGATTCCGTTTTTGGATCGAAGCACAGTCGTAGTTTGTGCAAAATGATCCGTCATGCTTTGTCATCATCGTGACCATCGTTTCGCATAGTTTCAGAGATGATCCATGAAATTTCAGATGTTTAGACAAGTGAAAGTGAAAATATCAAACAACATCCGACAGCAACCTCATGATAGTACTTACACTGTTTTGAATTTTGACGACATGCTCACTATGAACCGATCAGATCCTGATTTCATCCCCTCTATCACTTTTCCGTATTCCAAAACACAAACTGAGAGCAACAAGAAAAGCTGTCTACGCCTTTCATTTCATACTTTTCATTTCTTAACCAATTATCTCAAAGTCAGTCGGGACTTTGAACAAAAAAAGAACATTGAAATTCAATTCAATCTTCAGTGCACTTGTCGCTCTGTTTGGGGCGCGGTCTTCCTAAGCCCCGCCCTCCGCCACTGACTCCTAGTTCGCAGGTCCAATTCTACAACACATTGTCTACTCTTTCTCCCACGTTTTCCTATTACGTGTTGTTATGAATTACGTAAACTTATCACAAGAGAGACCTAATGCTTAGGTATAACTCTCAATTAGTGATTCAGCGCTATTCCAAAAAAGTATCTGACATTTTTTGATATAAAAATATCCCAATTCTCAGTTTTCGCGTCTCCCTCTTCTTTTCGCTCCGCCCCCATTTCGTCTTCTCTTTGCTCGTGAACAATTTTTTGGTGAATAAGGGTCATTTTGTTTACAGATCATGTTGAAATTGGAAAGGCTACTCACTATCATTTACATTCTATTGTTAAACCTTTGCTATGTCACTTCAACTTTCCAAGATTTTCTAAATCTGCTGAAGATTGTAGAAGGAGATAGGATAGGTAGGTGTCCTGATGATCCTGTTTCTGTTATTTTTTGTTTTGTTTCAGAATGTGTTCATACCATTTCTCGGTCTGGAATATATACGTTTAAATCGGATCCAAGATTACCCGAATATGAATGTGACATTACTTTGGAAGTACCCGAAGGAAGTATGGCTTATGTTAAACCTTCAGAAAGAACATGCGAGGTACTGAACTTTAAACTCCGGTTTAATGTTTTCCTAACCACCAAAAACTTCCAGACAACGTCAAGCACGAACATCTCTGCAATGTGTGATCGACCACATCAGGAAGAGCAACTCGGCGCCGGCCGGCATCATTTCCTATTCGAGGCGGCTGAATCAGTGACCATCAGTATTCAAATCACTGCGATTTTCAGACTTGGTGAGTGAGCGGAAATTGATATGTGTGGCCTTTTCGTGGAAGTTTCTACTCTAAATGCGTGTGTGGCGTCATCTATTTTCGTTATCAACAATTCTGATCTGAGTAACGCTTATTGACTGCTCATAAATTACAGGTTGTGCGGAATGGGCCAAGAATTTGAGGGATCTAGTAAACACTACAATAGTTCTTGAAAACAATTTGAATAGCAAATACTGTATGATTCAACTCCCTCCTTCCTTGGAAATCACATGGGTGAACTACGAGTCAACAAGTAGGAAAAAGCCGGTAAGCCGTCTGAGCGCTCGAATCTAAATGTTCATCATCCTCTTTTCAGTGTTGCCCAGATGTATTCACGGCGTCTGCAGATTTTAATCAAAATCCAATAGCATACAGTGATTCATATTCAGCCTGCGATTTACGTAAGTCTTCTTTGGGAACTAAGAGTTGAAAGCACATCATCTTTTTTCGAAAAGCTAAGTAGGAAAACATGAAAGCTCCGGAAACATTCTATTAGGACTCGCTAGTTAAAAGATGTTAATCCTTCTAAGTCTAGAGAATGAATAACTGGAAAATGAAAGTTCATCGCATCATCTTTCAGGTACAACTCGACCATCTGTAATAACACGCTGTGAAACCACATTCATGTATTTGAGGCAATCTGCTAAAAACGACCGTATCTACTTCCGGATACAAGTAAGACACAAGAAGACAATGGATAGCTGTGTTCCGTAAGTTGCCAAGAAAATTCTGTACCCTATAACCATCTATTTATTTTCAGAAGTATCGAAGAAATCGAACCCAGCGACTTCACATGTATCAAGAAGCCGAAAACCAGTCGTTCCCGTTCCAAGCTTCTTTTCGTGTAGAAATTATACTTCATTTTCTTAGATATGTATTTCAATGGGTATCTCGCTTTGTCATATCTCACAAATATTTGATTTCAATACTTTCCCTCTGATCTCTACGTGCCTTTTTTCATGTGATATTCGACATTGTTTCAATGTAATATTTATTTATTTATCTTCCAAACGTGTACGGTATTTATAGGAATAGTTTATTTGAATTGTTAAGTTGTCAAGTTCCGGTTTACTTCCTATCATATTTATTATATATTCTATGTTTGAATCCTTCCAGTATCAGCTTGTTCTGATGATTTCCATTCCGTCTCCCATGGGTATTTCTTTCTGATGTTAATACGATTCCTCAATAATATTGTAACCAAAATCTCTACACGTATTATCTTTGCTGATAATGAATTTGCATAATCTTTACACGTTTTGACACTTGATTGGGCAGATTGAGTAAAAATAGAAACAGTGCACTTTCGGAAAGATTAATAACGGATGGAAAGGGATTTTCGGTTTTTTCGTCCATTAATTTACGACTAATCTCCTACGGAGTAGGAAATCCACATGTCTATGTGTTTCGACGTTTTCTTCACTTCAGCCAATTGACATGCTAATAGGGGATAACTTTGTTGAACTTGGTGCAGACAAAATGACGCGGAAGAACAATAGAGAACTTCACAATAATTATTGAGAGCAAGACGTTCAATTCGGTTTTCAGGTCGAATTGACGTCATTCGGATATCAATATTCTGATTGACTCACTCCATTTCAACTAATCAACTCATAACTTCCACCACCCCGACGACTACAAAGAACACGGAAAACAGAAACTACTGCCGTACATGTCTGGGTTGTTTGATTTTGAAATATAGTGGTTCTTTTTTTTGTATCTGACTGTTAGAAATATATTACAACTCCACGCACACTTTGACGCTGTTCTCTTCTTGAAGTTTTGTCGATGAAAGTTTGTGGGATTTGTCATAGTTCATCAAGCAAAGTTGAGGGATTCTAATGAAGATGCAGAATTTATAAAATGTTTTGCTATTGAGACCGTGAGAATTCAAATACTTTATTGAAAACGTTTGAGAATTATTTAAAGTTTTCAATAGAGTGAAATCATCAGTCAAAATTCAAAAATAGATTTTCTTCATGTGAGGTACACATTGTGACGTATGGTATTTAGATACAGAATTTACAGGTTTCCCGGTTTGGAAAATATTCATATTTCAGAAATCAAAGCTTGTTTACTTATTTTGTAAGTACTCTCCAATTTTGGAGTTTTCGAGAACAACCAAACAGAAACCAATTCTACTTTTAAGCCAGATCATCGGTCATTCTCAAAGTAAAACTACAGCGTCTGAAAGCCCATTCAAAAATTAATCCGCCACTTTATCTGCTGTGTTGAATTTGGGATGTTTTCAGGAGAACTATGTATATATCAAGTTTTAAGTAATACTGGTAGAATGGGACTAATGTGAAAAGAGTTATTTTATTTGACCTTTTAGTTCTATCAGAGCGCTTCGAACAGTTTGAACTGCACGATAGTTTAGATAGAAGAAGGAATAAAGTAGGATGTAGTTTACTACAATAATCTCTTCCGGCATTTATTGTTGTTTTAATCTGCATTATTCATTCTGTTTTCTTTTTATTTTTATTCATTCAAACAAATGAAACAAATCTTAGAGACTGACGGAGGTCGCATATTTTCTGATCCAGATTTGCAGGATTCGGGGGAGTTGTTCTTTGGCTCCACTGACTCATACAACTTGAGGATTACTGAGATTTCTTGTTTACGGTTTGTTGTTTACTGGAATTCAATACTGGAAGGAATGATATTTGAGTATAAAAGAGGGTTTGCTGCGACGAAATCGTAGTTTCCGTCATTTTCATCCGGCTTAATGCTTGATAGCGTGGTGTTCCTCCAAGCCGGAACCGGAGAAGCCAAAAAACCAATCTGAAACTTAAATCAAACATATAACAGTAGGCAAAAATGTACAGTAATATTCAGAAAGGCCATTTACAGTATCTCTAGACATAATCAAACATTCATTTACGTCAGCTCTGAGATTTCTGACGATTGGTAATTTTTCTTTATTTTTAAATTCTCGAAAATTGAGAGAATAAATAATAATTATCCAGTCAAACCATTGTTAAACTGAAAACATGACGACTATTGTCTAAGTTTAATAAGGTGTCATTATGAAGAAATCATAATATCTAAACGTCAATTCTTGTAATTGAAATGATTTCAATACATCAGGAAAGCTCAACTTTCTGAAACTGAGTTCACTACAAGGGGACTCGGAAACACGGACTTAATGAGTAATACTTAACTCATATTTTTGCCCAATACACATAGGTCATCTTACATTCATACGACGGACGATAATCAAAACAAGTATAAAAATAGATACTACATTTTCTCTCAGTTTTTCCAAAATAGATAATTAATTTGTGAATAGAATCCTAGGAATTGCATTTTCTCAGGATTCATAAAACACTCTATCGTCATCGTTATTATTATCAACCATTCACTGCAAATGTTATAAGACATCGAATAGGGATTTCTCACTAATTATTAATGTTGATTCTCAAACGTCAATGAAAAGTTAATTGAAGTCCCTTAAAAGATTCAAACATGATTTTTCTCAACATTTTGTTGAAAAAGAACGCAAGGGGTGTAGATGGAAAGCGTCACTTATCGTCGGATCTATGGAATCTGCACCGCAGTGCGGTCATGAATGGATGAATGACCTGCGAATTTATGGGTTAGTGAATAGAGAAAAGGAAATGAGATAAAGAATGCGGTGAACAAATTATTGGTCATTATTCAATATCATATTTCTACAGGAACAGAATAAACAGTTACTTGTTTTGGAAGGTAAAAGAACATCTGAACATAAAGAAGCAATCGTGAACCAACCCAAACTAGTATTACACATTTTGAGATTCTTAACACAAAACTGATTATTCATGTTGAATACTATCACTTGTTAACTAATTAAGATGCACCTCGTCGAAAGTGTTTTTTCATCAGGTTTCAATGATGCGGGGTAAAGTGATGGATCATGTGGCACTGATGTTACACACTCTAAGGGACCAGAGCAACATGAGATTTGTTCAACTGATACGGGCGCCACGCCACTATCTTATTCTCATTTTCTCAATTTCCTTCCAACCAAACATCAAAAACAATCATCGTGTCCCTTGTTCTCAAAATTGATGTACATTTATCTTTTGTGTCGTTTGTCTGCTCTGTAAAATTTACCACATGTTGAGCCAACCAACATTTTTATGAGGCAGAGTGGTGTCATAAAACAAAAAGCTCAATGGCTATCATCCCCCTGTCTCAGTGCCGTTCATTATTCGCTTTTCATTGGCTAAAACAGAGAATAGTTCTGTTTGGATGAATGTGATGTTCCACAGATTTACGTGGTTGTGTTTGGTTGAAGAACAAGAATCGACCGGCTAGGAGTAGGGCCTCTTCCATCCAAAAGATCTCATCAGTTTTCCACCCCTTATTTTCTGAAGCGCGATGAAAAACTTAAGATAGTAGCTGCAATCGCCGAGGCTGTTTGCCCAATATCTAGACCGTGGTATGCAGTTTTTCAACAATCGCCACCAGAGCGCTCACGCGGTGTCCGAAATCCAATTAACTAAGTGTATGTTTACGTTGGTGTTACAGTTGTTTTTTTTTGGCTGGCAGAAGTGACACCTTTCTTTCTTCACAGTTCTCAGCTTCTGTGCACTGTACGATATTTGATACTGTTGGTTTTTGTTCCTTATTATATTATAAGCGAACCGTAATTTTAAACAAGTTTTATGTTTCTCAACAATGTTTTAATAATTTCTTCTGATGTTCTTGATGAGCCCTGATACACCCGTGGAGCTTCCGGTATAAAGTGTACAAAACATAAAATCAATGGAAATTCCGTAGAAAAATAGAGTTTCTTCTCTTCCTTCTTATTTTCCATCATCATTTTCATTTTCTCGTGCATCTCCGTCGCTATTTACAACCTGGCTGGCTGCGTATATGATTGGCTATCAGTGAGGTTAAGAAAAGCTGGTGGATTTCTCTCACTCGGTCAGCTGTTTGCACTGTCGTCATCTCATCCTTGACTCTTTTCTACGTTCATTATTTTTGAATGTGTCCTTTATTCTTTGTAGTGATATCTATGTGATTTTTCTCATTTTAATAAGTTGATCTCAACTTGTGACAGATCATTCTTTCAAACTTTTCTCTTTTTTCTATTGTCCATTTTTTCTTTGTCTTCTTCATTTCACCCACGTATTTCAAAACACGAAGTTCAGAATTTTTAAATGTAATGATCGAATTTATAGGCTAATCAGATAAACACGTCATCTGTATTGTGTGTGAAGTTCACGGGTATTAGTTACAAAAAAAATGTCCGGCCACGAACGCACGTAAGTCGAAAGGGGGAAGGTAACCAAAAATATATGAGGGAAGGAAGAAGGAAAGGGTCATTAGTGTTTGCGCATGATCTACAAAAGAGCCGAATGTTGAGTTGATAACAAGTACTGATAGAGGTAATGGTGATAGTTTCTTTGCATGTTCCAATACAGTATTCGATAAATTGTGGCTCAAGAAAAAAACATTTATAAGAAATGTCCAGTATTCCTGTGTTCCGAAGAACATTTTCAAAACGGTAAGCATTCGGAACATTTCTTTTCTATGTTGAGAATTGAAAATAAGAAACTGTTTACTCTGAGCAACTATTTTTTGTTGCGTACGTAGGCGGTTCTCTTTCAAATATTACAGAATTAGTGTACTGAACAGTATTGTGTGTATTAACCGTATATCATATTTCACGCGATATGCACACAATCCAACATGCCTTGGATCAAGTACCCGGTTTTTTGAATTTTGAAAGGTCGCGTTTTGATAGAACTGTCAAATGTTGCAACGAACGTTTTTTCTGACGACGAAACAGTGATGAAAGTTCATTCTCATTTCAGAACTTATTAGAAACGGCAGTACAGCGTGGCATGAAGATTACAGTGTTTAGTCTTTACTATATATTGTTTCCGCAAAAGTTTGAAGTATCTACAAACAGTTTTTCTCACTCTTTTTCTCTCAATTTTTGAAAACCAATTTTCATTGAGCAGGCTCTTCTCAATACAGCTGTTTGATGTTGTGATCTGAGCATGATGACTGCTCATGAAACATTCTCATCTTGCTCATCAAAATCTTTTTCTTGTCTTTTTCTCTTCTTCTCATTTTTGTGATCTAATCAATTCGTGAGCATCTATTTTTTCTCCCACCTCGGTGCTTCCGTTACACTTGCTATTACAGCTCAATCCGTCAGAAGAAGAGCCTTTTCACAAGCTCTGCTCTTGCAAAATTATAAATTATTGATGAGTGGCTAATGGCAGAATCGTAATGTCATAGTTAACAAGATAGTAAAAAGCAAAAAGCTTGCATTTTCTACTATAGCTGTGAGAGAAAATGAGAGAAAAGAAAAACATTTGAAGTATCAGTTACTTTATTCAGAATATATACTTGTTTGCAAAACCGAGGGGTCAAGAAAACTGTTAAACTTTATCTTTGTATAATTTCAAAGATCTTTCTGTAAAAAAATAAAATGTTCAACAACAACAACAACAAAAAGTCACAAATCTCAAGTTGTAAGAACAGCTGACACTTAAGACGATTTTCATTCATGGCTCACTGAATAGTTCAACTGGGAGTAGAAAACCAGCCAAGCAAAGTTTTTTTTCTGACGCCTAGTTCTCTTTTTTGTATCTTTTTTTCTGAGAGGAAATCTTACTTGAACAAATTTATAATTTGATAAGGTTATATTTCAGAGTGATGCCCGAAAGCCCGTTTCGATCAGGGACGCCTTCAAAGATGCCGTCGGCGTTCGGTGAAAAGACCTATGTAAGTTTCACTTGATAAGAATATTTAAATGAGGTGAAAGTCGGAAAGTCGCTACCTGATTTTCGCGCGAGTGATTATGTCGTGATATCAATAATATTTGGAGGTGAAAGGAACAATCAGCTTCTTGATTTAGACACAGATCTGCATACGGTTAAGATAAAATAGGTCATTTCGAGATAGGAGGAAATGGTTTGAGGTCAAAATCAAATCAAACGAAATTGAATCACAGTTGGAGATCATCTCTCTTGTTGCAACATTTTGCTGCCTTTTGTTCCGCCCTCCCAAACCTAATTCATCAACAGACACATTTTGTGCCATATGCTTAAGAAAACCCTTCGGCCATTAGGTTTGGGTTCTTTTTTTTTGAGATCCGATATTAATGTCAAACCGATTTTGTAGGAGAACTTACAATTTCAGACAACAAAATATTTCTGACATCATTTTGTATTGTTGGAAAACTATTCAGATTATAGAAAACCCCTTCTAAGTTAGAGTAAGTCAAAACACAGAAACGGGTTTTGACCCATCCAACAACCATCTGCGGAGAACCAAGACCACTGAAAGAATTTGATACACCGGCGAACCCTTCTGGTCCGTTTTTCTGCGCACACACACCTGCAATTACGACTCTCTATACATGAGTGTGTCCTTGTACGGTCCACTCTCCCTCTTTCCTCTCTATCGTGCCTTTCTCCTTCCTTTCACTCATCTAATCCCTCCTGACCTTTCTTGTTTTTTGGCATTCTAATGAAGAAGAGCAGTTGGTGGGGGTTATTACCATCTTCTTTTGATATTCTTTTGATTAGTTCATCCATTCAATACACATGGGAACACCATACATTTGTGTGTTCGTGTTCTTTTCATGTGTATTTCACAGATTATAATGGTCTTTTTTTGCTTGGGCGGTTTGATCTTGAGAAAACACATAGTCATGCCACACAAGCAGTGATTTTTCTTCGATTTGGCTGCGCGATAAGTTTTATTTCTCTTTTGTCGCCTCCCATTGAAGTACGGTTTTCTTCTTGTCAATGAGGAAAACTTTTGCATCTTTTTTATTCATGTTCTTGTTTCTCTGCGTGCTTCATTAGTCTTATTATACTAAAAAAATTCAGAATAAAAAGAATAACATGCCGAGAATCATTGATAGAAATCGGCGAGTGACAGTCACAACATTTGACTTGGCACCTATTCAGGTTGGAATTTAGGACTGGGAGGGGGGAATTTGCAGAATTTTTGCTATGTCTTCCAATTCTCATTTTGCAGGTAAGCAAAGAAGAACATGAAAAAGAACGCTCTCGATGGTTAGGAAAAATGGAGGAAGTGGAGAAAAGGTTGATGGATGCAGAGACGTTGAACTCTTCACTCACAATCAATAAAGCTGAATTGGTGAGTAAGATTTTGATGGTTCAAGTCTAATACACTCTAAGTATTTGAAGTTTTTAAACAAATCGTTTCAGAAAAAGAAAATTGTTGAAATGGAGAAAGGACAACGCCCGATGATTGATGCCAATCGAAAACTATCCGATCGCAACAAGACTTTGCAGCAAGAGATGAAAAAAGTCGAGCAGAGATTCAGCCACAGTCGAGATGATTTTCTTACTCTGGTAAGAGTAGTTGAATACCTATTCCTGATGACCCTTCAATATTATTTCAGAAAGACATTCACGAACGGCTACTCAAAGAAAACGCCTGTCTCAAGGAAAAACGTGTATCCCCTGAAAAGTTGGAAGAGCTAAGCCGGTACCGTGGAAAGGTTCTTGAGTACTCCAAGTGTATTACAGCGCTTCGAAGTTCTGCATATGTACGTTTTCTATTTGAGATGTACACTCTAAATTTTTGTGTTTCAGGAAAAGGACAAAAGGTATGAGATGTTGGTACAAAAATTCAAACGCCTCCAGAAATGTCTTAAGAAAAGTGAAACCGACGATGACAGAATGAGGTAAATCCTTTCTCCCGAAACCTATTTTCAATAAATTTTAATCCTATTTTTGCAGCAATGGTGGAAGCGATTGTTCAGCGGCAAGCACTGTCAGCCTTGATACGATTACAGAGGATTTCGAAGAGGTTTGTACACACCAGTTTCTCAGTGTTTGCCAAGAAACTTCCATGCGTGTATGTGTCACACAGCTTTTTTGATATTCTTTTTCTTAAACCATTGGTGGTCGATCTTCGATTTATTCATGACGTTCAGCTTTCAGTAGATGTTTTGATTTCTGTCCTGTATGTGGAATGTTCTTGTGAATCATTCGATTCTTGATGTTTACTGAAAACAAGGGATCTTGGATTATTCAAGTCATTTTTTGACTTGCACAGTTGATAGTTCCTGGAATTTATGACAAGGGATAGAGTTACTCCAACGAGTCAGTTTTACTATTACTACGCCAAATCCCATGGTCGAAAATAAGTCGAAAATAGAGGAGCTGCATGAACAACAAAACATAAGAAAAACGAAAGAAAAAGGGACCAACATGTACATACTAATTTTATTAACATACCCATGGGGTAAAAAAGGAAAGCGAAGTTTCAAAACCTGAAAAAAGTTTTGTTGTGACATATTTTTCGTTTTGTGGTGTTTTGTTTTTCACTTCCTCAAATTTTGAGAATTGTCTCAAAGGACTTATTAATCAAGATAACTTTTTTTGAAAAAAGTTCCGGCTGCAACAAAGCGAACAACAAGTTATTCACGCACCCTGAAATTTTTTTGAGACTGTTGACTTTTTTGTTTGGTGATTGAATCGTCATAAAACTTGAACTGACAGCATAAGTTCTGACCAATGAATAAATAAGGTAAAGTACAACCCACAAAAGATGAAAAAACTAGCTTTAATAAGTTTTTTCCTCTTCTGCAAACAGTTTATCTTAGCGTATACGTGTGACCAACGCACTTTACATCTCTATGACCACACTTTTTGATAAATGTTAGTCTATCCTCTACAAAACGAATCGTAAATGAGACGAAGGATGTCTATAAAAAACTGTTTGACGGTCTAAACAATCATTCATCCACTTTTACTTCTTCTTCTCCTCCATTCATTATCTTCTTTTCTTGCCCTCTAGATCTTTTTCTTTCTTCAGATTCTGGATACGTTTGTTAGTATAAGGAAAGCTGTATAATTGCAGAAAATAAGTCATAAATCAGGAGAAGAATAATAAAAATGTAGGAGAATAAGAATAAAGAAATGTAATTCTCGAGAATCAAAGCAGCCGTCAATGTCTCATTTGGGTGCGGTTCTTCTCTATTTTTGTTCATCCTATTTCTGCGCTTCATAGACTAAGACTGAACGGGTAGTTGAAAAAATAGTGGGAAATAGTATAGAGTGGATTCAAAAACAGCTACTTGTTCCCTTTCTTTGTCTCATCTTGGGGATTAACCTTCAAAGCCTTTTGTTCTTGTCCAATTCCTATTCGATCTTCCTAATTTGATAAACTGAAGATGTAGATCCTACACCCTTGAAATTTCAATTTGTTCTTTTCTTTCTTCTCTACCACCACCACCACTTTGTGTGTTCCATTCTTTCCATTTCCCGCATAAGGTTTGTTCTCCGCTCTTTTCATTCTTATGCAAAATTGATTAATTAAAAATGCTAACCATTTTCATTTCCGTCATGACCACAGCATGACTCATTTTGCAACCTGTATAGTAGGCACAGTAGGTAGAAGAAACGGAAAAACGTTCAATTTGAAGGTTTTTCTCGGGCTCTATGCATTTCAAACAATTATTTTTAGTCAAAATGTTTTGAATTAGGTTGGAATGAATTGATAATACTTTGTGGTTAATCTGGTACAGCCAAGTTCCATTGGTAGGAGTGCCCTTGAACACCCGGCGACAAACGGTAATCAATCACTTTCCTAGAATCAAATTAAGACGCAGCCTCCTCTTTTTACGTATCGGTGATACGATACTGACGAATGTTTTTCTACGTAAAACACCTCTCCTTGTGTTGCGTTTCATTTTAGTTTTTGTTCAAAGACAAATGCTTTATCATAATTCACGATTAAAATTCAAAGCAGGTCAACCTGAGATTAGAAAATCGTGAAATTGTGTGAATTGGACCGTAAATTCGAGATGCCTCTTGGTTTGCGTCCCCCTTTCGATGTTATGTTAATGAATGATATGAATCTTTTGGAAATTTCGGTTTTAAAGAATCGAAACCTTTCTCACCACTATTCGTCTCCCAATACGATTGAATTAGCCAGAGATTCTCGACGTCATCATCAATTTTTCTCGTATTTTGTGAGATAACATCTACAACCTTCACCTAATCGCTACTTTTATTTCATTTTGAATCAACTTTTATTTACAGGTATTCGCTAAAGATATCGAGACTGACTATCAGGCATTGTATAGAGAAAACGCCGAGTTGCAACGTGCTTTGAATGTATGTTTGATTTTATGATAGTTAACACTTCTGAAGTGTTTTCCTATTTTTAAAATAAATTAATATGGCCGTTACAACTCAAAAAATTTCAGGAATTGCAATTGAACACTTCTGACCTTAGTGAAGAAAGCTTTCTACGAGACCAGATCAGTTTTGCCAATTCCACTATCGAACAGCAACAACTTGTCATTGACGCGACACAGGACATGGTCAGTTGATAATCTTGATCGACCATTTTAGCGTCTCATAGTTTCTACATACTTTTCCTTACACATCTGTTTGAAGTGCTTGAGCATTGAGCAGCACCGATGACCGACAAAGTGACGAGACTACCAAAAAAAGACGCAAAAAACTAGCGGCTGGACTTGCCACGTCTTGTACAAATACTCGATACCAGCTGGCAATTACGTAGCCAACCGACTAGTCTCTTTCCTTTCCTCCAACCAATTGATCAATCTTATTGATATGTTGATTTGCCTGCGTGTGTGTTTATTCCCCAATGCATGAACTAACAATGTTGCAGATGTCCCAAACTGCTCAACTCAAATCGACCATTGCCGGTCAACAGGAACATATTCGGTGCTTGGAATCAACTATTGATGACTTGAAACAACAAATCGAGTCGCAAACTGAGAGAAATGATGTGCTCGAGTTTCAAGTGCTCGAAATGGAAGAAAATCAGAAACAACAGGTTTGATGTGTTTTCAATATTAGTTAAATTAACGAGTTTTATTTCTTTGTTTTCAAACAATGCAGTGCTTTTGGTTTTCTTGGAAATTTATCCAGTTCTGTTTTTATGAAAGGGTGGATTTCTTTTTTTTAATAGGAAATTTGTAACAAAAAATATTAAGCGCAGTTTCGTGTTTCCCGTACAGCCTAAATAGACACTTTTTCAGGAAACTCTTGCTGAAAAGAGTGCGAAGTTCGAATCAGAAAAATCTCAACTTCTCAAAGAACTTGAGGAAGTTAAAAAGGCTCATGCTACCCAACTCGAAAATCTGACATCAATCAGAAAAGAACTCGAAGAGCACAAGTCAGCAGCTACGTCAGTTAACCCAACAGCATCCGAATCGGAACAAGTAAAAGCACTCCAAATAAAACTGGATCAAGCTGAAGCTGCTAATGTTACGGTAAATTGAAAAGCGTTATTCTAAAACTAGTTTTGATGTTTCAGATCAATGAAGAGCTGAGATCGGCTTCAAAAGAACTCGGCAAGATTAGATTCCAAATGCAAGGAAAAGAAAATGACTTGAATAGAGAAAGAAAGATGACAGAGGCTCTCAGCGCGTAAGCTCAATCATTCTAATTTGTTTTATTCAATTTGATCTTCAGACAACTTCAATCAGTTGTGTCATCATCACAAGAAGAGGCATTGAAAAAGGAAGATGAACTCAAAAAACTCAAAGCCACCGTTGAGCAACAACAATCCGAAATTGAGAAAATGAGTGCTGACAAGAAAGAAGCTGACCAGAAATACAAGAACCTTGAGAAAGAATTTGCAGCATTCAAAGATGAACAAAGACCAGAAATCAGAACAGAACTGGAGAGAAGATTCGAGGAAGCCAAGTACAGACTCAAGAATGCTCTTGAAAAAATTCATGACTATGAGCTTCTGTATGAGGCAGCCAAAAAAGCAGAGAGTGATGGTAAAATCTCACAGCATTTGGAGGAAGAACTCATTGAGGTAAGAATAAAATGACAATTTTCATCATCATTCATGTTTCCTTTCAGGTCAAGGAGTTCAATGCTCATCTTGAACGTCAGTTCCAAGCACAATCAGACATCATTGAAGCATTGAAGAAAAAACTTCTGCAACATAGATCTTTCTGTGACAAGATCAATAAGTTGTCAGAGCTTGAAGACGCTAGCAGAATTCAAGAAGAGTTGGTGATGTTCTCCAGAGAGAATAACTGCGATGAGGGAAAACTTGCAGCAAACATTGCACTTATTATTAAAGTGAGTTGTGCGAATTTGATCGTTTCTTCAGTTTTTTTGAAAGTTTAAATTGACATCATATGTTATAGGATATTCGAAAAAACACATTCTACTCGCCATTGGAAATCTCCACTGCTCACCATAAGGTAAACATGACCTTCTCCTCCCAGATGGTTTTTTAATCATTTTGTTTAGATTCGCCCCTATAGCTCCGTTGACTCATCGGCCGAGTGGCAATCGAACAGCAGTGAAGGAATCGTCTCACCAGACGAGCATGACGAATAAATGATTTCAATATACACAATGTGCAATTTCTAATTTATGACACCACATTTCTCTTTCTCTTTTCCCACCTTTTCATTGAATTCCATTTAATTGAAATGCCTTATTATTATGATTCTGATTTTTGAATTTTAAAAACAAAACCAATTCATTCATCCCGAGACACTTTACACTTTTTATGTTATTCTCAACAATTATCGGGAGCATTTATTGGAATGCAACAACTCACTTATCCTGAAAAATTTGAATTCTTATTACTTTGTATTTGTATAATATATGTGCAAAATGAAATAAAAAACAATAAATTCTGAAAATGAGTATTTGGTTCGAAATGAGGAAAAACAAATGCTGTGAGTGAACTCACATTCACTGCTTGGAATCAAATTTTCGTTGAAATTGATGATTATTACTTTGATAATAACTTTGCTAATGAGTTTTTAAATTTTGCACATGCTAGCATTTCAGTTTACTAAATTATCTAAAACTTTGAACACGTGAAGCTATTTCTTACATCAAATTGATTTACTTTATGACCTGAATGCCCTCAGTTCCTCTAAAAAATGCAAAACTCATTTACGTCCAAAAACAGAACGAATTGAATTTAGAAATCTTTTGGAGTTAGATTCCACAATGGTCATTTGTTCTCGCTACCTTCGCAACATAAATTAGTCTTAACCCGGATGCCTACGTGCAACGTACCAGATGTTCGTCGCTTTTCTCTTTGTTTCTCTTCTTTTCTCTCTTTTTCATCCATACTCTTGACCCAGATTCTGTTACACTCATTACTTATTGATTGATGCCTCCTGATGACTACTTCTCTTCTTGTAAGCATAATGAACTTTGAGGTTCCGCTTGATTCCTGTTTCAAAATTTCAAAGTGTCGATGATTTGTTGTTTGAAGTGAGAAAGTAGGAATCCTCTCATTCATGTGTCCTTCACGAAACAGTCGCCGGCCTTTACGTCTCTTCTCTTCTCATTATCTTCGTGTCTCTAATCCTCATAATTCACACAATATCTCTTTCATATATTTCTTATTCATTTTTCTTCTACTTTCCTTCGTACTTGAACAGTGGACCCCAACACATTTCAGCTGGTTTTGAAGGAATTGACATTACGCTATACTTCGTATTTTCTTTTCTCTTTTTTATTGGTTTCCTCGTTCACGTCTTCTCCCTTACCCCCGAACGACGTCATCTTCTCAATAACTGTTCTCTGAGTCGATTGTCGTTTGTTTTGGCCTATGGCTTGAGGCCGACGCAATAGTCTGGCGGATATCTTGTCACGAATCCAGTTCAGTACTAATACTGATCAAGATTGAATGGATTGGGTGTTATTGCTTATGACTGAATCTTTACTGAGTACTGGATTTGAAATTGTTGACATATTAGTACACATTCTCTCATCAAAAAGAATTTCAAGAAAAACATTAAAAATGTCGAAGAAAATATCTTGTTTTACTAAAATAACAATTTCCTAATAATTTTTTTCTTCATCAGTAAAAAACTTCACAGCAAATTTTTCCGTTGTTCCGTTTTATTGTTCAATCTGAAGTAACAGCGTACACTGAAAGAATACAACAAAAGCTTTTATCGATCTTTTTCGTTGGTTTTTCCTTGCGATTTTTTTTTAATTTGGCACTCGGAAAACCTGTAGTTTTCCATAAATAATGATATAAATTATACTTCTCCTATAATGACTGCCTACAAACTAGTTCAGAATGTCCTAAACCGCAAAAGCCCCGTATCCTGCATATATTCTCCACTTGTCTGCTTTCTCTCTCCTAAGTTTCCTATTTATTCAGCTTCTGTTCTCCTAACAATGGTATCCATCTATTTTGGAGGAATGGAGAAAGACCTAATGCGATTAGAGACACACCTTGACTTCTGAATTGATTGAATCGTTTCTCTAAGAATCGCTTCCCTTTTCACAACGACGTCGTCTTCTAGAAAACAAAACGCCAAAAAAAAAACTTCAACGGCAAAACGGCGTCAAAGGCTTGAGGGAAATGCAAGAAACTGGTTTATTTCCTCCTTCTCTTCAACACTCTTTCCTTTCCTTTTTCCCTGTAATCAACAAAAATCAAATCGCCATCTATACCGTTTCTTTTCTACTTCTATTTCTCTTTCTTTTTTTTTCTACTTCGTGTTCATTCAACTTCCGTGTAGCAAGTAACCATCGGGAAATCATTTTCTTTTTTCAGAGTTGGGTCAAACTACCAAAACGAAATGTTTTGGTTTATTCTTCTCTCTTCCTGTATAGCTATACATGCGCAGCAAGGATTGCTTCTTGGTAAGTACATTTCTTATTTAATGGCTTCAAACAAACATCTAATCCTGTTATCTACATAAATTTAATTTGAGATTTGCATCCTGCTGCGGGACCACAATTTTTCGAAGAGTCACTGCTGAGTGGAAAACATGGAAACAAATTGAACGGCGAGTTTGATGACGTGGCAGTCGACTCGTTGATGGATCCGGAAGGCAAGCCGATTCATGAACCGCTTAGAGCACACGCCATGGTGTATGTTTTCTCCTTTGGGATTTCCTTTTTTCTCACACTGAACTTTTTGTATTGCAGGCTCGAGGAGGAACTGAGAAAGGAAGCGGCAGAAATTCAAAGAATTATGCACGAGAGCGAAGAAGAGAACGAAAAGGGAGAAGTCACCTACACTACCTGGATGTGGACCATTTTTGGGTGTTCTCTTGTGGTTAGCAGTGGAATTGTTCCCGCTTTCCTTCTTCCAGCCAACATTCATGAGTTCCTGTCTTCAGTTCGTGAGTTTTTCGCACTAGTTTAGAAACAAAACAAGAAAACTTAGTTTCTTTTATAAATAAAATATGTTCTTTCAGAAGGCCAACATCGTCTGAATCTCCTTCTCGGGTTTGGCGTGGGATCTCTTCTTGCTGACGTCTTCTTGCACTTACTACCAGAAGCTTACGAAAACAACAACAATCAAGTAGCTATTGGGCTATGGACCCTTGCAGGATATCTCACGTTTTCTCTCATCGAGAAAATTGGAGCCTCGACGGAGGAAGGACAGCACCAGGCAAGTTCTTTTCAAGTGTTTAGAACATTCCGTTGTAAATATACAATGTGAGAAACGAGGAAGAAATAAACATTCCAAGGTGAATTACTCGTTAAAATTAAAATCAAAAAACGCGTTGAAAACGAATTAATCTTATGAGAAAATTGATTGTATAATTTTCAGCTCTGCGCGTACATGAACTTATGTGCAAACATCATTGACAACTTTGCTCATGGACTGGCTGTTGGAAGTAGTTTTCTTGTTTCAACCAAGGTGGGTATCTTACAAAAAAACAAAGTTCTAAAAATATCTCCTTTCTTAACAATACCATTGCTCAATGTAGCTAGTGAAGGGAACTTTTATTTTCAACTTTGAGCAGTGATTAATTGGTGCGGTTATGTGCTTTTTTACCTTGAGAAATAGAACTATTGAAAAAACTGGAGTGTCAAAAAGGAAAAGCAATTAGAAACTGCAGCTTATTTTTTCGATTTCAGTTTGGAATAATGACCACTATCACAATTCTCCTACACGAGATTCCACATGAGATCAGCGACTTTGCCATTCTTCTCCGCGCCGATTTTGACAGAATAGCCGCTATGAAAGTTCAGGTACATTTTTCCCTCGGTGTCCATCTCAATTGTCGTAGTTTTTTTCAGTTCATAACTGCTTCCGCTGGAGTTCTCGGATCTTGCGTAGCTCTCTCCTTGCACACCTCCAACGTACCGGTCATTGAAACTCTTCTCCCATTCACTGCTGGTGGATTCCTCAACATTGCTCTTACTCAATTGTTACCGGAGCTCAACGAGGAAACATCACCAATGTAAGATTACCACAATTACTTTCCAAATAAACGAATCAAATTAATTTCAGCCAAAACTTGAAGCAATTGGTGATGATTGTGACAGGAGTGCTGACAATGTCATTCTTGAACTGCCTCAGTTTTTAGTTCATATTTTCTATACTTCTTACTTTCTGTGCCTTCTTAAAAATGGTTAGTGACTGTCTGTGCCTTATATACATATAAAAATCCCATATTGCTTGCCAGTAGTAGTGTAAACTGTTCATTTTGCCTGCCGTTTTTTCTAAACCTACCGGTCTTCTTTACCGGTCGACCAACCAACAAAATCTGTTTTTTATGTTCAATTTTTCAAATGAATTTTTCTTTCATTTTTTCACGTCACCACCATGATATTCACATTCATGCTTGTATATTCACTTCAAATTCAGAATAAAAGTTGGAATAAAAATGTGTGCATTGTTGCTATGAGATAGTGTGACAGCTCATGACGGCTGCCTAGGAACCGCTTGAAACACTGAAAGATCGGCCCCCACGGACCACGCTTTTCTGTTTTGACAATTCCTTTGCATTAGTTATTTCTGTCCCCCTATTCTGGTCCATGTGAAACAGCTGGACTCGTTCCTTCCTCTCTTTCTGACATAAGTTTCACTGCTCCATAAATCCTGATGACTGCAAAGAAGCACAGCTCATTGTTTTTCATTTTACAATTCTCATTTTCTGTTCTATCTGTGTGCCATTCACAGACAAAACTGCTGTCTGCGGAGCCTTGTAGTAAACAAGAGGGAATGAAACGTATACTAAGGAGGACTGAATTGTGTGGAAACGTTGGCGACCTCCGTTTCTAATCTTTCATTGTGCTGAACCCCGTTTTTCTTGCTTGATTCAGAAGAAATGCATTATATGGTTGAAGAGAATATATCAAATTCTTTGACAAATTTTATGATGAGAGTTATTAATTTAAAACGAGTTCAAATGAGTTCATATCACAGCTGCAACCTTAATATCCGTCTTTATGACTCGTTTAATACAACAAATGCATTTTTAATAGAGGGTTCAATCTAAATCTGATTCGTTGAGATTTCTACTCATTGTGAAAACATCGTCCTTCTCATATTTAAATCATATTTTCGAAATTGTAAAACTGATTCGTAATCCCTCCGCCAACCAAAACTCATTTTTTCGTAGAATTAGGTGTGTATGACACTTAACCCCAACTCGGTGGTTATGTCGTAAATTTGCTTCCTCTTACACATTTCATCGTTTTTTGGTTTTTCTCGTCGTTTTTGTCGCCCTCAAAAAGTATTAACCTAATTCGAATTCTTCTCATTTCTCGCCTCCTTCTGAAGAACCGACGTTTACGTTTACGAGCATCCATGCATGTGTGCCCTGTGAAAGAACGTAAGGAAAGGAAGAAGAGGCGATGAATATGATTACATTTGCGCAATATGGGTCAGGACCAACACAGATTGTTATCAAGTGAAGTGTGCTAGTCAAACCAGAAACATACTCTCTACATTCACTTCTCTTTTTCTCCATCTTCTTCTTCAAAACCACACTTATGTTGGACCACACAGAAAATCAAATTGCTTTTTTCCCTTTTCTGCCAATTCGAAATAGGATGCGTTTTTGAATTTCTCTGACCAGATTGGGTTGCACCTAGCAACAATATGTAGACGAGCTGTGTAGACTGAAAACAAATGCCTATTGGGTTTTGTATCTTGATAGAGTCTGAAAATCCTATTTTTCATTTTAATACTATAGTTTCTCTTATACTCTGTACGTGCTTTTTGCATTTATTCGAATTGAAATCCAGTTTTGTTAATTTCCGGAATACACCTTCAGCAGTTGTCCCAATTTCCGAACGTCCTTCTTCTTTTTCTCTTTTCGCAACTTTTTCTCCAACTTTCTGGACAAACGAGGGTTTTCCTATCCGCAGTTTGTCCGAACTGATTGACATAAAGTTACATCGACTTTTGATTTCCAACTCGAACGATAGCGAAAGAAAACACAAAAGTTATGACGCATTTATGCCTGTTTCCTCCACCCGCACTTCTTCTTGACTTTCCTTTTTGTTCAACTTTTTCTTCCTTCACTTTCAGTTTTGAATAACCTCTCCATGTCTTTGATTTTCAGTCACTATTTTTGAATTCTTCTTTTCATCCCGCCATGTAAGCAGTGTCATTGACTGACTGACCCCGTGTGTGTTGTCTGCCGATTACACGTGGTATCTGGTTTGAATCGGGAAAAGAATAGAGGAAGAGACACGATTTTCACTTTCGGACACTCTCGCACCACCACGCACGCACCCGTGTAAACATTTTCACATATGTTTTTTTTTGTAAATTTCATTGGGACGTCTTCAATCATTAGGGTCACATTTTTTGACAGCAGCCAGAATTTTGAAGTAGGTTTTGATACGTGTTGTATGAAATAATCCGTTTGTTCCACTTACTAATGAAATTTGGAAGACGTTACGAAAATTTGAAAACAACAAAGAAGACACCTGACACCATTTTTTGAAATGTGGGTTTACTAGACTATAAATTGAATATAACTATGCCATCAAAAAGAACACATACCATAAAACCATTAGTTATCAAACTGGAACTTGTTTTTGTTCACAATTGTATTCATAGTACCGCCTAAATTTTTGAGAAACATCGGACTATTTTTTGAACATCTTCACATCTTCTTAGCTCCTCGATTCTCGATTCTCAATTTTTTTGAATCTAAAGATAACTTTCAGACTTAAAATTATCTTTTGAACGGCTTCAGTTCATAAGTTCATCCTTTCTAGTCCTCCTTTTTAAAAAGAATTTTTGAAAATTTGGAAGCTCTTCCAGAAACAATGGCTTCGTAATCCTTGAGATCTCACGTTTACCACCCTTTTGATAATTTAAAACGTTCTCAATTTCTTTTTTCCGAAAAAAAACTATGTTTCAGAGTCTTTTCTTTTAATTCCTTTCAATCTGTACTGCACTTGATCGCAGATTTTTGCGAAAAAACTGGTGGTAAAATGGATTTCACTTGTCCGCTAAGTTCTGTTGATTCTCACAAATTGAAGGACTTCAAAACTAGGTTACTAGGTGCCTTTGCGGATAGTTCAAAGGTCGTAAACGCAACAACTTTACAACAATTTTATTATTTTTGGAAAGAATTGCAAAATAAAAAAACATTGGGTTTCTTAAGATTGTTTCATGAAAAATTATGAAATAAGTTCCACGCACTTTCTTATCTTTTACCACCTGCCACTCCCCTAGTTTTTAGTCAGTTTTCAGTATCTACACTTTTAGCTTTATACTTTTTCTCTTTTTTCAAAGAAAAACACTATTTTTCTAGCATATTGTTTGGTGTTCTCACAATGACACGTTGCAATATGTGGACATTGAGGAACAGAGAATAAAAACGACAGTGCCTGTTCTCTACCCTCTGCATTCATCCGATTATAAACCGTTTTGAGGTGGTCTTGCCTAATCCTCTGACTTTCTCTAAAGGAGTAGTCTGCCATTAATTTTAGGTTTTCAACTTTCAACTTTCCTCATGTTTATTCTTTTCATTGATCTCTTCCTCCACAACTTTTTACTCATGAAACAGAGGAAGGAAACTTCCGTGCCGACGCCCCGACATGTTTACCAACACATGATGGTCGTAAGTGACAGTCATTGTACTTTTTTACTTTTCTTTAAAATTGACTCTGTAGTGATAGTTCCCTATTTTTGAGAGAACAAAGAAATATGATGATAGAAAATTAGGACTGGTTAGTCCTAAAAGGACGAAGAATAATAAGCAAGAACTCCATTCAGAAAAGAGAATAATAACCTCAAATTTATTCTTTCGTTTTTTTTTGCATAGATTCAGTTGTTGTTATTCCACTGAAACATTGAACACATGACGAATCGTCCATGTTTTCAGTAATTAAACTTATTCGGCCAACAATACAACTTCTAGAAAATTCATAATCTTTAGTAAATCATTTTGAACGTTGTTTTTCTTCTAAACAAGAAAAAGATGAAGCGTTTTCATCCACCAATTGGCTTCATTGTCCGAAAAAAGAAAGCGAAAAGATGTTAAGATATGAAGAAATGAGGCAAAATACAGGCATTCCCCCCTCGAACCCCGGGTAGGCTTGTACTTTATCTGCGCGGATCTCTTCCTCTTCATTTCGCGCCGCCTGGAAAGCGTATTCCTTGAACAGACCGTTCGAAAAAGAGGGCACATAAGAGGAAACCCACGTTGGGAACGCTTATAACAATACCCGAATAATTTAGCATCAATCGATGACTTCAAATCATTTGCTAGCTGCATTCGTGGCTTATTTGTTCAACACCTTTGTCGCCTTTCACTCTCTCTCTCATTTTCTATTACTGTCCATTTTTCCATTTTTCGCTCTCTTTCACTGTACCTCTCTGGTACTCTTTATTTGTCGCTCTGCTTACTATCTTTGTCTGTTCCATTGTGGTGCCACGTTTTTCCAACGAGATATACATCGGATTTCGACAGCTCTCACACACATCTCTCTTTTCGTTTCAATACTGAAATATCCTAATTTAAATGTTGTTTCTTTGCAGGATGGCCACTTCTGCTGAAATGTCGGGCACAGTTCAGCAAATTGAGAGCATCATTCAAACAATCGAAAGGTAAGTCTAACTTGTTATCTGAACCTAACATCTGCAACACTAATACTCGTGACATACTGAAAATGACGGGGACAACGTTTACCAAAACTGGAAAAACGGAGAGAAAACAGTTGCTGGTCATCGTCATCTTTCGCTGTTCACTTAGTCATTATCCTGACAATTAACCGGACATGTTGTCGTAGATCATGCATTTGAAGAGAATGATGCGAAACTTCTGAAGACGTCGGTAAAGTGGAAAAAAAGAAAACGGAGGGAGAAAAATGAGGGAGAACGAATGAAAGTAGAAATGCATGCAATGTTTCAATGACAGTGGAAAAAGCGGGAACGCCTTTTAAATGGTCCCTCTGCGACACCTCCAATACGTGTGTATTCTTTCCATTTTTTGGAGAACTTGGATATGTGTTTTCGTCACAACCAGATCCCTTTCCAACTTTGAAAACTTCCCGTCATTAACTTAAGTCGGCCGTCAAAGATTCTTTGATTCACGGATTCATATCAAGATCCGTTGTCTTTCTTCCATATCTCACTTTCTTTTGAAATCCCCACATTTTCTATATTTGTCGAGCGGTGTCAGATCTTATCGTGCACGACCCGTTTTCAGGCGTATGCATCTGTTTTGTTCATTGACTGTTTTTCATGAAACCAACAAAATAAGGATTTGAAAAAAGAGGAATTGAATGGAATTGTATGGAAAAAGGCGCATGACATGAATCATGTTTACACAGTTTGAAGTAGTATGATAAAATGAGGAGAGGTGGTGCAAGTTGCAGAGATGTAAGCGAATATAGGTTTTTAAGAGTTTTTACAGGTATATCACACGTATGCACAAGTTCATCGGTTTCTTAAAAAAAGGAACTTCTTGAAGACTAAATAAGGATGACCTCTATTTTTGATACTTCTCTTTCGTTTGCCGACAAAGTGTCGGAAAAGAACAGAAAAAGGTTTGCCATGAAGCTGACTCATTTTATGGAACCTTCTCTTGCTAGTTTCTTCTTCATCTTTGTCAGAAACCTTGTAGCTGAACTCCTAAAAGCCACCTTAAATTTTTTGGAGGCCAATGGCATTGAATTCTGGATTTGAGATATTCAAACTATTTTGGTCATCACAAAGATTCCGGTGTGTTATCTTATAGAGAAAGCGTTTTGCAAGTGTTCTTTGCACCAACTCAGTCACCACTCCACTGTAATTCAATACTTTATGAAAGTGGCTTTGTTGCGTGCGAATATTCATATTCCATCAAAAACTCTCAAACGACCGAGGGGTCATCAAAATTTTTTTCGATTCAGCCGGTGGTCGTTTTGCTTGCAACGAATGTATATGGGCCGGTGCGGTAGTGGGGATAGTCGTGTCATTCGTTCATTTCTCAAAACGAAAAGCATTGAAATAAAGCACACATTGAGTCCCGCGTTTCACACAGAGATAGGCAAGTAAGGCCCTTCTCTTTTGCATCCTTTCCCTCCCATTGTCCATTATTTGATTTGGTACTGCGAGTATTTTAGTGTTCGGGAAGAGATAAAAACAAAATAGGAAAGAAGAAAAAAAGAAGGGTAGGAGATGGAGCAGATGATGGCACTTCTCCTCATTTTTTGTCGCCTTCAGGCAGATTATGTCAATTTGAGTTGTTTCTCCAGAAGGCAGACTTTTCGAGTGTGTCCATTTACATTTTTTATGGTCGAGTCTTGATTTGTCCGCGACTCAGAGCTAGAGTCCAAAATGGAGAAGTTGCCAAAATGACAGCATTTCTGACACTTTGTTTGTCAAACCCTGCTTGACTTGGATTTGGTGAAGCTAGCAACAGGATTTCCTATGTTCTTTCTCATTCAGTAAATGTAGTAAAGCCAAAAAAGCAATCAAACTTTTTTATTGCCCTGGCTCGTCCGAGTAGGAAGTGATTTCGAAATTGAAGTAGACAAGTTGCACTTTTTATTGCTTCCTCTTTTCTTGTTCTTGAAATTTAGTTTTTTTTAAACTCAACATTCTAGGATAAAATTGTTTAGTAAACTTCAGACTCTCATTTTTCATATTTGCGGGTTCGAATCCATCCTCTTACTAGTCATAGTTATTTGAAATTGTGAGAAATGTGCAAAACTAGATCTCCTTCCTTCCAACATCCTGAAGTAATTTGGTATACACTCATTTTTCTTGTTATGTTTTGTTTATAATAGTCTAACGTCCACATGCTCTTCATCTTTCAAAACAAACACTTGAGTAGTGAAATAAATGAGAAAAAGAGTATTCATATTCTTTGAGCTACCCTTTTCGTTTTTTTAGTCCTTCTCCTTTTCTTCACAGAATCCAATTTTAAAAACACCCATTCAATTCAATTGTTTTTCGTTGTCTCTGCTCTGCGCCTTTCTTTGTTCTGATTTATTGCAGTTCTATGATTTCAGGATGATGCGATGAAGCATAACGCAGAAAATTCATCTTTCATGTTACCGTGCTCCTCGCACAGATATCACAATAATCCGCCATTACCATCAACGTAATCAGTTCTTGGGCTAAAGTATCAAATTTCAGATCACTGAGAATTACTGTAGTCTCAAGTTGAAAAAAATAAAAGTTACAATTCTGACCTTCTGAAGATATGTATAAACTAATCAGCAAAGTGTTAAATAGTGAATGAGTTTGTCATTTTTTCAAGAAGCATAATTAGAATTCTCATCATGAGAATACATTCTCCTCAATTAAACTTTTTTTCAAAACGTTACTTTTCTCCGAAAAAAATGCTATTAGGAAAATTGACTGGTTTCTAGTCGGTTTCATCTCACTTACCCCATGTCCCCCCATTACACTTAATTTCAAAAAATTGCGTACATGTGTGGCTTTTATGCGAATTGGGTTTCCTGAGTGTATGCGTGTCAATTCCTAGAAGCAGTGAAATACATGACTTGTTGTTGTCCCTAGGGAACGTCGACACTTCTTTGTTCAACATGTTTCGCGCCCACACACAAACACACTCACAGATGCTAATACATTTCTCACCTTCTTATATTAGTTTTAACTTTCATTGTTTTCAGCAAAATAGAAGTTTCATCGCAACAACACAGCCCGGCGTCAAATAGTTCTTCGACAAAGTCTGAAGATAGTGGATTGGATGATGGACCAAAAAAATCTGTTGTAAGCTAGCAACAACAAAGAAAGAGATATTTAAATAAACTTTTATTACAGTCCTCCGCCAAACCAATCTCTCGTAAATCTTCGAGAATGTCGCAATCGTCTGGGGTTTCACTTCCCCCAGTGCTCGAACAACTGGAGCACATGATTATTTCTGATGACTGGCTTGGAAGCGAGACTACTTCACCAACTGGGTTGAAACAACATGCCCAAGTGGCAAAGACCAGGTAGACTACTAAATTATAAATTCATGATTCTTCAAGTTCTGTTTCAGGTCAAGAGAAGGACAGAAGTTATCGGAGTTGGGAAGAACTTTGGTCACCTCGGCATCTCTCAAATCTTATATCGATCTTTTGAGCAGTCATCATAGACAAAGTATCGCCTCGTGGCTCTACGGAAATGTTAATCATGTTTTCAGTAACCTCTTCAGGTTTGTCACGCGATGGAAATGTAGAAAATCGTGTGAAATTTCAGATTCACTGACTCTCAAATCTACTGCTCAGAACCAGAAGCCACCATCTCGCTTTCAATGAGAAACGGAATCGGACACGCTGTCAAACTTGCGCTCAAGTCATGTTATGGGACAGATTATGCTACCAAGGGATGGAAGGCATTCGTTGAGCAGGTATTAGATCAACGAGAAACTGTTGTTCCAACTCTGAATTTAATTTAGGGAGCTCCAGTTGTCTATGTTTCACCAGCTCTTCACATGGACATTTCTTCATATTTGGCTTCTGAGTTTGGAATTTCTGATGTCACCATTCTACCAAAAATTGAATCCGATTTGAGCGAGATTGAAGGAAGAATCGTCAGTTTTTCTTTTTGAAAATTACTCTTTTAATTTCACTATTTTCAGGACCACCAACAATTCGAGAAGATTCTCGACGAAGACTTGGCGGCCGGAAAGAAGCCACTTATTTTGATTGGTGTCGTCGGAACGACCATTTTGGGACAAAACGACATGATTTCCAAGATTTTGGAAATTCGTGAGAACAAGGCCAAATTCTGGCTTCATATCACCGGACAAGCAATTGCCGCTTTGACATTCCGTGAACCCAATAACATTCTCGTTCACGTCCTCTCTCAAGTGGACAGTATGACTTTCCCGATCGCCCTCTGGCTTGGAATCCCATCGGCACCAGTTGTGGTAAGACTAGCTGGAGATTGAAAAATAGAGTTCATAAAACTAAATTCTTGTTCAGACTCTACACAAATCAGTGGAAGGATATAAGGCTTCTTATCGTGAGAAACTTGACAGTCTTCCATGGTGGGTCGCCTCGTCATATCTTTCTGGAAAGAAGATTGTCGATATGATCGAGAATGCGTTCTTATTGGTATGAATGTCGCGTTTGTCAACTCAAACTGACGTTGTTGTTTTCAGAGCAAAGTGATGCTCAAGGGACTTTCGGCAATTCCTGAGGTTGAAATCGTCGGAGTTGAAAATCCAGTTGATTTTGCAAACCGTGTCTACAAGAACAAGTTCTCTGCTCCAACCGTACTCATTTTCAAGTACAACTATGTCAGCATTAAGAATGCAATTCAACATCATAAGAACTTGATCCAAAAGAATGAGGATCATGACGCCATTTCCATTGCTGAGAAGACTCTCCAGGATGAGCTTGAGTATGGAGATTACCTCAACGCATGGCTCCGCGACGGTCTCCTCCCAGAATCTCTTCCACTTGGAATTGATACCATTGAACTCGGAGGAAACTATGGAATTGCTTTCCGTTTCTGCCCATTGGAGCATGCAGCTAGTAAGTTTATAAGTCAAGAGGTGCGAAAAAAACTTGATAATCAATTTTTAGCCTTCTCATCTCACATCGATCATGTGCAACGTTTTGTTCGCAAACTCACTGACATCATGAGAATTGTTGAGTCAACTGTGGCTGCCAAACTCAAATTCTCAGAGCTCAAAGATGACTTCCCATCTCTTGTCCTTCTCCCAATCCGCAACTGGGCTGGAATTGGCGCTGTCTGGTAAGGGATGATGCAATTATTGACATTCAAAATTTCTGTTTCAGCTACATTCCGTCCATTGTGAAAGAGACTAACCCAGAAGACTGGAACTTGATCCAAAAACAACAAATCTCTCATCTCAACTTGGAGCTTGTGCACCAATTGAAGAGTGTCGACGCCGCTTTCTCTTCCGGAGACTGCACTCGTTATGGTGTCTCTTGTGTCAAGTTTGGCATGCTTTCCGATGTCAAGGATTTGCATAATTTGGTGGAGATGGTTGCACAAAAAGGAAAAGAGATCGAAAACAGCCAACAGTACTTGGATAGTCTTGCTGATTTGATTAGACATGGAATTGAGGCAGCTAATAAGGCATTGAGAGAGGAAAATGATCAGAGACTCCAAAATGAGGGAATGATGAGACAATTGCCGATTATGGGATCTCTTGTTAATTGGTGGTCCCCATTAACTCCTGAATCTCAAAATATCAGAGGAAGAGCTTTCAATTTGAAGACAGGTAAGAAGAAATAACAAGTGGAAGTATTAAACCTACACTATCTTCTCGTAATTAAAGACTGATCCACATAAAATCGTTTTCAGGAGAGATGCAAGAAACGGACGTTCTTTTCAAATCAAAGAAAAACAGTGACGCTACCCCACCAGTTACAAAGAATGAAACTCCACAAGTTCCCCATGAGGTCTCAAGCTCAAAACACGAAGAAGAACCATCTTCACCATCTTCTGAGAGTGATGTTCCTGTAGCTGAAGAAGCCGTCAGTTCTGCCGAGGAAGCCAAACCTGTGGAATCATCATAAACCGAAAATTCCATTTTTTGACAACTGTAAATGTTCTTTACTGGTAGTAATATCGTGATTCATTGTAATTCTGCATTTAACATCTTCTTCATTGTTCATTTTCCATCCTTCCTGTTCCGATTCCGCCCATTCTTGTGAATTTTCCTCGTAGATATCTCGTAAAAATGACTTTAAAAGTTGGGGTACATATTGGTTTTTCCTATTCTCCTCCTCATTTTCTAGTTTCCAGACCCGTCCGTCATAGATGAAATCTATGTAAACGCTTGTTCGATTGTGTTTCACTTTCTTTTTCGTCTTTTTTCATATTCTCCTTTCTGGCAGTATTCCGTGTTCAGTTTCTTGCTTTCTGTGTTTCTCTTCCCACCTAGTTTTGACTGGTTAGCCCTTCACCTTTTTCTCGTCTCGGTTATGTTTATTCGTTTTCCGTCTTATTCTATGCAACGTTCCATTTGATAGGGGTTTACTACTAAGAATGTTATGACGTTTTTAATTTATTTATGTGCAATACCATGCGACCTTTTTTTTCGAATTCATAAATTTATTTGGGGCAAGAAAGGAGTTAAGACGTAAAAATGTGAGAGACCTGTGTGAAATTACATGTAAAAGTATACCTGTGAGAAAATACATGTAAAAGTTTCATGATAGTAAAAAATAATGCTTCTTCTGTTTGTACAGATACGAAAAAAATATTTCTATGAGCGGTAAAATTAAATATGACTAAAACAGTATGAAAGTATTTTGCTAGACGTAACAAATAACATTGATTAACTTATAAAAAAATCTTCTAATTCGCGGAAGTATAGGAAATGAGATTAGAAAGCAGTTTGAAAACTCATTGTAACCTAGATTTTGAGGAAATAGAAAGTTGAGCAAGCACGTAAATAACATTTTGAAAAAGGAGATTGATTACTTACATTCAGGAAGGAAAAATACATCACTTGATCAACTTGTTGTATTTGATCTGTTTATCCGAAAGCCCAGGGGGTTGATCTGTTTATCCGAAAGCCCAAAGGTGTCATTCTGATACTCCGCTTTAGATAGAACACGTGGTTTTTGTAAACGATCTTGCGGTCATCGTTATGAAGTTCATCTAAATTGTGCAAAGTTTCGATATTAACTTATTAAGCTATAAGTCTCACCTCGACAAAAGTTTCTGTTTTTTCTTTCGGATTATTGTTGTCAAAACATTCTCTTATCTTGATATTCAACGTTGTAGGGATCCCGAAAGTAGGAACATCTGCAAAAATGATCATCATTATTAACACTTTAAAATAATGATACCTAATCGTCTCAGTAGTATTAAACCCAGAACATGAAAAAATAAATTAGAAACATCGGCGTCAAGAAAAACATCTGGGTGAGATGCTTTAAGAGATTGAAGATCCTCCTTCAAAAACGTTTTCTGTATTTATAAGTGAGTATCAGTTTACCTCTGTCAGTTCTGGGAGATCCAGATCTTGTTCTAATAACCTTTCTCCCTCTGGCAACATATCATGAAGACTCTCTACAGAATCAAGGGTGAAATTCCCAATAGCATATTTTGTGACATCAATATTTTCCTCGTCAATGTTCAAAACGTTGTTGTTAATGTCTTCAGATTTATCAATTGTCTCTTCCCTCGCGTTCATGATTGCTTGATTATCAGAGTTTCCAGTTGTCAGAGATTCATCTGGTTTCTCACTTCTTGACGAATTTTCATTATTTGATGTTTTCTGAAAAACAGCATTTTCTAATTTTTGATGGAGAAAAATGAACTATTTCTGAAGACAGTTAAATGTCATGTGAACAGTTACTTTTCTCTTTAACAGAACCCAGAACTTCGAAAAGTGAATTAGAAACGTTTGCGTCAAGTAAAACATCTGGTTGTAATGCTTTAAGAGACTGTAGACCCTCATTCAAAATCGTCTCTTTTATTTATAAGTGAGTATCAGTTTACCTCTGTCAGTTTTGGGAGATCCAGATTTTCTTTTATTTTCGGCAGTTTTTCTTGTTTTTCTTCATCCTCCTCTTCCACTTGCAGCAACAAATCATAAAGAATATTCTCATAGTCATATTCACCACTTGTCTCTTCCCTTGCGTTCACGATTGGTTGATTGTTAGAGCTTGCGGTTATCAGAGGCTCGTCTGGTTTCTCATTTATTGAAGAACTTCCAACAATTGATCTTTTCTGAATTACAGTATTTTCTAATTGATATTTGAGAAAAAAGAACTATCTTACAGCAATGTCTCTCAATGGTTTAGTTTTCTCCGGAACCTTTCTTTCGATTAATGATTGTTCCACTTGCTGATCGGTGAGTATCATTTTGCATGGAACAGAAGATGCAGGTTCAGTTGACCTCGTCCTTTTTCTATTAGAAGTTGAAATATCAGTATTTGATTTGGATGTCGGAAACGAGATTTTTCGTATCTGAAACAAGTTTATACAATACTTGAATGAACTGCACGTATAAAAACTCACCTCATCGAAAGTCATGGCACTGTTGGTAACATGGTTTCCTTCAAAGAACCATCTTTGGGACGAATTGCTTTGTCCACAGGGGTGAGCTTGAACTGCTCTCATCTCTGATGAGGAGGGTTCCGTCGAAGCATTACATGAATTTGGGCAACTCAATGTCTGAAACCTTCCGACAGGCAGCAAATTTTTGGTTGGATTTGCTTTAGTTGGACATTGGCGTGAAATCGATGGTTCACTTGCACTAGATTGATCAATCTCAGAGTTGGAGCAACATGGCATCATGTGACCTGCAAAAAAAAAAATAACTTCAGTTCTATCCGAGCAGCCTGAGTTAATAATATGAGCGTTAAGTTCGGTTAGAAAATGAAGCACAGCGCTATCGTCCTGTTCTGTAAGTTATATTGTTGATTTGTTAGTAATTATAGTTGTTCAACTGACCATTCTTTTTTACATCTTGTTTCATTCTGAAGTCTTTATCAATGTTCTTGACAATACGCTGTAGTTCTTTTAGGACTTTTCTGACAGCCCTGAGATAAACAATAGGAGGATGTTTCATATGATTTGAATTAACTGAAAAAAACTAACACATTTTTTGAAAAACGGTATTTCTTACCTATCATTTCCAGGTGTTTCAAATTTACATCTATTATCCTCCTGGCATCATTTTTATTTTTTATCTCTCTCTTCAAAACTTCTTCAAGAGATTCCAGAAACGCATCCGGCTGTTTGAATAAAATATTCGCTACGTGCGACACTGCTTCAATGAACTGAAACTGTTGGTTTCAATAAAAACAGTGGGACAAAAAACATACCTCACTCTGTTTCATATACTTTATACAGTAGCGGTCATAGGTGAGTATACCTGCATACTTTCATGTGTAACTCAGCTGAATCGTGTCCGTTTTGCATAATCTTTTTTTTGAAAGATAGCTGAAATATCCAGTAACAAGAACATCAGTTTTTTGAAAAAGTTTCAGTTCTGATTTTTTTCAATAATTGATTTTTCCTGATCGTGATTTGAAAATTCAAAAAAAAACTTTTTATTTTTCTCTTGGAGTTATTGAGTTTTTAATGCCAAAATGAAGCAAAATGTTTAAATAAACAAAAAATTATGTTGAATTGGTTTCTGAAACCCTCAGCATCGTGATAGAGCTCCAGAAGTCAAAAGTAACGTCGTCGGGAAAGTCATCATAACTTACCAAGAAATGCTCCAAATTAGTCAAAAAATGTACCAAAAGATGTGTCTTGAGTTTTTCTACAAACTAACATTAAAAAGTTACATTTTTAGAAAAAATAATTTTCAATTTTTTTTCACTCAAAAGTTATTTTATTCCCATTTTTCCTAATTTTCGATATTTTCTGGGCATAACACGAACAAGGAATACATCAATCTGTTTCATCATTTGTGAAAAGGCACTTTGTATGCAGTTTTTGATGAGTATGTTCGTGTTATGCCCAGAAAATATCGAAAATTAGGAAAAAATGGGAATAAAATAACTTTTGAGTGAAAAAATTGAAAAATTATTTTTTCTAAAAATGTAACATTTTGATGTTTGTTTGTAGAAAAACTCAAGACACATCTTTTGGTACATTTTTTGAATAATTTGGAGCATTTCTTGGTAAGTTATGATGACTTTCCCGACGACGTTACTTTTGACTTCTGGAGCTCTATCACGATGCTGAGGGATTCAGAAACCAATTCAACATAATTTTTTGTTTATTTGAGCATATTGCATCATTTTGACATTAAAAACTCAATAACTCCAAGAGAAAAATAAAAAGTTTTTTTTCGAATTTTCAAATCAAGATCAGGAAAAATCAATTATTGAAAAAAATCAGAACTGAAACTTTTTCAAAAAACTGTTGTTCTTGTTACTGGATATTTCAGCTATCTTTCGAAAAAAAGATTATGCAAAACGGACACGATTCAGCTGAGTTACACATGAAAGTATGCAGGTATACTCACCTATGACCGCTACTGTATATGGAAAACATAAATATAGGTCAAGAATGGCAAGGGGGTCCAGCTTCTGAAAGTTCATAATCTTTTTTCACAGTATTTTTTTATAATTACTAACCAAAAAACAGCTCTTCATGCGGTCACTCGTTTCTGCTGTCATTATATTTAATGACAGTGGATGCCAATATTTCTCATTGCTGAGAAACTCTTGTACAAAGTAAAGCTGAAACACAACATTCTATCATAATATAGTTTCAATCATTTTTTTTAACTGGAAAACGGATCTCGAACATTTTTTGGGTGTAACTTCACTGTTCTTTCAGTTTCAGCTCTAGTACTTTTTTTGACCAGCAAAAAATGCATTTTTGTATTTTTGCAAAAATGTATCATTTTCAAAGAGAAGTAGTTCACGTTTCAAAAGAACGATCAAGCCCCGGCCTGGGCATTGACAACTATGCGTTTCAAAAAATGCAAACTTTAGACCACATTTCCTACTTGTCCAAACGTTGAAGTATTGAAAAAATTCCGTATATTTCGATAATTTGAAAAAAGAAAAAACTCACCAGTGGAAAATTCTTTATTATTTTATCCCATTCTTGATTCTCAAATTTGCTAATATATTGTTCAACTCTCGATTGCTGCATGGCTAAAAATTTCTTTTTTTCACAGTGAGTACTCCAGATATCTGAAAACATGTTTTTAAACGTCTGTAGATCAGTAAGAAAATTCAGAAAAATTCAAAAATCAACAGACACAAACACAGAACATGCAGTAAGCACAACCGTTGCGCAGTCCCGCCTCAAAAAAACTACACTCTCACAGTCACTAGAAAATTGAGATTTTCGATGTTCGAAATTTTTTGCAAGAAGTTGCAGAATCTGTAATTGGTGGACTAATTCTGTGATGACAGTAGGATAGAACGGATATGCATTACTAATGTATAACGTAGTTTAGTTTCACGTAGTACTAGTTTTCAACTCCCAAAACTACTCCTCATTGTTAATTATTTCCTTCCACTTTTTCTTCAATAATCATTCTTTAAATGAAATTTTGTACCCGTTTTTAATGTTTAAGAGTTTAATTCAAAATCACAAAAAGGAAAAATATCACTGATTCTGTGAAATTATCTGCCCATCCTTATCTGAAGAGACCTGTATCAAACTTTCTCCTCGCGCAACCAGAAAAAAAATACCGAAACTAACTGCATTTTGGCAGAACTAGTTTTTAAAAGAAAGGGAAAGAAACCGATAAAAGAAGTTTAACATCATGATAACTTAGAAATGGAAAAATTCCTGGCGAAGAACACGAGGCTAAGACTGCAAAGGAAGTAGGAGGCGGGAGCACCATAGTGAATTGATTCCTTCCAAACGACTTGATTTATACGTGTGTCTGAAATAATATTAATTCACACCTACAATTCTACCAATTTTGTTTGTTTGTTTTTATTGTAGAGATAATACAAAATGTAAGTAAGCAACATGAATTGATTATTTTTTGTAAAACAGTTTTAATCTTACAAGGTGAGGTCCCTAAGGGTCGCCGGAGAATCTGCATCTTCTTTTGGATTTATGATCCCTTAGTAGCTAGTTATTTCCTAAAGTTATAGCACTGCTCTCCCGGATTCAAAGAAATAATTGAACTTTTGTGTTTTTTTTCGAATTTTTGTTTCTACTCACTTTCAACAGACTTTCGAATTTAAAATAAGTTTAGTAACTCAAAGAGTCAACCAATGTTTGACAAAGTATTTATTGTTACACTTGCCGATAAACGTTTTTGCATTTCCGAAATTAACTAAATTTTTGATAAAAAATAACTAGTTACACTGAGAGTATCATTATTCCAAAAGAAGAGTAAAATTTGCATACTTGGGACTTTTCCTTATCAATACCCAAGACTTTTAGTGTTTCTAAACGATTAGTTACCGCTTTCAGAGTCAAAAGCAATAGTGCATTCAACCGAAGTTTTCTTTATTTGAAAAGGGTGTGGATTCTCCATTTCGGTAATGTTGATATATTGTTCCTCATTGTCTTGACGACGGCCAATTTTTTTTGATATCATCACGAGTGAACAGACAGATACCTGAATCTTCCCAATTTTTTTCACATCATCTTCAAACCCGAACTTCGATCTATTACACCGGTTCTGTATTGTCCGGTACAATCGTTAGAGGAATGATAAAGTATCATGACGACGAAAAAAGTTCATCGCAAATCTTTAAGACAGATAATGAAGATTGATGCGTTTGAAACACAAAACTACAACATGGATTATTTTTCTCTCGCAGGGAGATGTGCTTTGTATACCCGGAAATTGTTGTTTTTGTGATAACAACTGATAAAATTCAAATTGAAATGCATTTAAACGTTTCGGAGTTTATCAGTTCAGGGCGACAGTGGTTTGAACTTACAATGTCTCAGACATTTTACCATTCAAATCTGTTTACACATCACATTATTTTCTGTTCTCGAATTTTCTTTTGCTTTGAATACTAAACTTTGGAGTTATTTCGAATAATATCATCTGTGGTAGATCAATTGTTGAACTGTGTTGTTTTTTTCTCACTGTCTCGTCAACCTTTTCCCATTTCTTCCTCTCTCTCCGACAATCACATGTTGTGAAACTGGATAGTGATTTTATCTATATGCCCATGTAAAAGGGGTTCTTCGTTTCTATAAACAGCGATAGCCCGTTTGTTTGTTCTTATTCACTATACCAATTCTACTTGAACGTCAATAGTTTCAGTTTTTATTTTATCAATACTAAACATTGCTTTTTGAAAATAAATGTTCCTTTATTACTGTCGAAAAAATTAATTAATTCCAGAAAATGCTTTCCAATGAACAGAAAATCTGCGTCAATCTTGTTGTGGAAAACATGCCAGAACCAATAAAACAATCACAAGTGATTATGGATGTCGTTGATTTGAGTATGAGGCACATAATGGGCGGTGATCCTTTAGAATCATTACAATTCAAATCAGTGCGTCAAATTCTTGCCAACGCTGTCGTTCTTAATGATGAAAAATGGACAAATTATATCAAATCTCGTAAGAATTTGAAAATCCTGAAGGACAGTAGAATTTTACGAGTTATTTTACAGACAACCTGGATTCTTTCGCTAACTGTTTCCTCAACAAGTCTCCAGAAATAATGATATCTCTTTTTGATCACTGTCAATGGGTCCCTACGACTGCCCGAAAAAATGTGAAAATCACTTTCAAATCTCATCATTTACTTGTGCAAGTCAACGAAAATACGTTTCTCAATGTAAAATTCACCGATGAATATGTTACTCCAGACTGGCTTCCATATCTATTACGACGTTTCTTGCTCGATGCTGTTCAATCAATCGACATAAAATTTGAAGGTAAACAATGAGAAAACATTATTCTAAGAAGTCCTTCGTGTTTTTAGGAGCACCAGAGAAGTTAAGTCGACTTCAAAAATATCATGACCAATGCTTTGCGGCCATTAAGAGTTGTAATTACTCTGCAAGAGATAATCACGTTTACACAAATAATCGCGTTTCGTGGAAGTACCATTCGTTCCGTGGTTCTCTCTCATTTGCTGGTCATTCGAAACGGGATCAAAGTGCTCAGGTGTTTGCAAACTTTGAAATTGTGCTAGGAAACAACACTGAACGGGATGTTAACGAGGTTCTCACGGTTGACTTTTGCCGTTTTTTTGTTGATTAATTTTTATATGTATATTTTTGATATCTGAACGAATACTTTTTTTACTTCATTACCAAAGCATCATTACCTTATTACCTCAGTTTTCCTCATCTTTAATTGTATATTGCAACAGAACTCACACAATAAATATTTCTCTCCCGCTGTCCGTACCGTTCTACTAAATAGATAAGATAAGACGGTAATAGTTACCTTTTTTATTCAATGTCGGCAATGTTGCCAAATAGAAAATTCAAAACGCCATTGGCGAATAGAATGTAGTTTCTGAAACATCAGATCTGTGAAATGAAATAAAGGTTTTTAGTGGAAAAACAATTTGCAACATCGAAGAATAATGAATAAAAATAATAGAAAATCGGACAATATTTGTGTATTGAGTAGTTCTACTAGCGGCTCTGACTTTAGAATAGAGCAAAGATTTGAACGCTGGTTTGTTATTTCACTCATAAAATAGTTCATTTTTTGGATAGTGAGGTTCTCACTTCAACTGAAAACTTATTTTGTTAAACATCAACACAGTTCCCCACAATACATAAAGTAATTGTTCATGAAATACAAATAAATACCTTTTTTCGATATTGGATCTTTCAAGTTTGAGCCTCGATTAAACTAGGTTGTTTTCTGAATTGTTTTCTTTTTGCAAGATGTGACTTTGTTTCTAGGTATCTAGGTATTAAAAATGTACTACAAGTCAAACTTTTTTGATTTCGAGCATACGTCTTTTTGGCTTTATACTAATGTTTTCTTTCATCTAATTTTTTTTGTTTTGTGAGTACGGATAATAGTTGACGTTAATCATTTGGAAAAAACCATCTATACTTCATTGTTCCCCACCCCTACCTGGTCTGTCGCCTCGAGAAGGGCTTGATCAGGTCTCCAGTGTCACTATTGATACTTTTCTAGTCAGTAAATAAATGAATGGAACTAAAAACCCTCGGCAAATTCTATTGCAAAAATGTTGCAAAAAATGATAGATATTTATGAAACCACCTAATATGATGATAGATTTTTTCAAATAAATCTCCCTTCGCAATAAGATCACACCGCCGACTTGATGCAAACGCGCCCCTTCTCACTTCCCGTTCAAAACAAAGTATTCCTTTTTTCCAACGATTGAATGACTTCTCTTTTTTCTATTTTTCTGAATATTTCGAAAAGCAGAAATATGTTGAATGATTTTTCTTTCTGGATATTGTTCATCGACGAGAAAAAAAATTATATGTTGCTTTTCTCGCGAACTTTTCCGAAAAATTCCGAAAGCGATGAAATATTTATACGCAACATTATAAGAAATCCCTATCACCACATTTCTTTTAACTTCTCTATTAACTTTACGAAACCTCAATGTTTGTTTCACTCGATTCACTGAATACATTTATATTTCAGATGTTACCACAAGAAAAAGAGGAATTCGATCAACAATTCCTGGAGAAGATCATGAAGAACCTTCCACCATTAGACGACCGACTAGTCGAATTGTTTCTCAGGTCACACAAGCTCCGATGATCCCCCCTCTACAACCAGTTCAAGAACTAACAACTGATGATATTCAAGTTTTGGATGTACCAAAACCACCAGCATGGGTCAATTTTATGAAGGTCTTCATGCCAACTGCCAGTGATAACTTCATGATTTAAGATAAAGTCAACACTGATATTCGTGATCAAGGAGAGGTTGATGTGAATAAGTTGTGGTGAAAACCTTCAGAAGCAGCATTTCGTCATGTTCTAAATACACGAGAGAAAGAAGTGTCGGAGTACTTATCAGATAGTAAGTTAATTTTTTTTTTCAGTGATTCATTTTTTTCAACATGAAATAAACACCGGGCCATCAGTTTTTTAAATTCATTTTTTTCAGAAAGCATCAACAGTCCGCTTAATATGTTCCCGAAATTGATGTATAAAATGATGCTTCTATTCAATTGGGAACTCATTCGGTTCCACTTCATTCGAAT
This sequence comes from Caenorhabditis latens, assembly GCA_002259235.3. Classification (NCBI taxonomy): domain Eukaryota; kingdom Metazoa; phylum Nematoda; class Chromadorea; order Rhabditida; family Rhabditidae; genus Caenorhabditis; species Caenorhabditis latens. The sequence goes on along the minus strand of CM056097.1, from coordinate 10,381,160 downwards.
TCACGCTCGCCAAACAACAATGTCCATTAATCTTGGGGAGAATGACGTGTTAGTAAGATTCCCAATTGGAACATCCAGATTAGAGGCGCAGTTCAGTTGCTGATCCCATTCAGATGCTTGTTTAAACATGCACGTGTGCAATTAGTAACGATGAAAGCTTTTGGTGAGTTTTGGTAGCAAGCAGCAATTAAAAAATAGCAAACTTCAGGAACAGGAAACTCTAGGTTTCACTGGTACCTTGAAAGCATCCATAACATAAAAGGTTGCTCGTCCGTGGACCATTCTTCAAAATGTGCTTAGACAGTGATTTTGACATCTCCCAGATACGGAAGCAGAATTATATTTTTTTAGAAGATTCGAGGAAGAAGAAGATGGTGAACGGAAATCTTGCCTATTATTGCGTAGTAGAGGTATTTTTCCCGATTCTCAGTCGTTTTCTTGTAGTCACCCGTATTCCCCGCATTCAGTGTATTATGAGGAGAATGTTGTATCGCCTATATATGAGGACCTCACTCTTTTTGCTTTTCATTGAACTATTAGTTTGCTACGAACACTTACTTAGCGCCTTAATGTGATGATATTAAATTTGCAAATTTTTAAATCACAGTTCATTCGATCATTCCTGATAATTGTCATGTGAAGCAAAATTCTCTTAATGTTTCAAATACAAAAAGGTAAATATTGTCAAAAACGTTATTTTCAATTGGCTTTAAGGTGTTTCACACTTTTAGTTTCGCAACCAAACGTACTTCTGTAATGCGTCAAATCTTGAAATTTCTGTATACGTCATCTTTTCTAGATCGTGTCTAATAATTCAATGTTTATTACACTTTTCATGTTAAAACTTGAGTATTGACTGATATTATGATGAATTAGTGTTATTCTCATTGTACTGAATATACATATTGATTGCTGTCCACTACGTGTTGTTCACCCAGAAGTTCAATCAAAAACTTGCGGAATGTGGTGTCTTAATGCAATCAGCTCTCGGGATGTATTCCATTTTATTGTTGTTAATTCTCTGAATTGATATATGTTGCTATAAATATGTTAAGGAAAAAAACCTTTGAAATTCTTGATTGAGGTTTTTCTGCATTGGATTTCATATTCTCGGGATGACAAGAAACAGAATGATCGATTGCTGTAGTTTCTGTCGAGGAAGTTTCTGATGCGTAGCTTGGTGTAAATGCAGTCGACGAATTTCTCATGCCTGGAAGAGAATATTTTAATCGTTTGTTGCTGCATCGAGAAGGAAACAATTGAAACTACTTGTCTTACCATTTTGCCTCCATGAAGGAATCACGGGTGCGTCTTGGAGGTTGAGTTTTTCAAAATCTAAATCATTAGTTTTGAAAATAAATTTTTTCAGGAAACAACTCACTTGGATCATTGACATCTCCTGGAATAACTTCTCCAGATTTGCTCTGAGATGGAAGAAACGAGCCAGAGAACGTTATACGAAAGATATCATCAAATGGGAATACTGTCTTTGACATCTGAAAAAACAAATACAACTCGTGTGACATCATTTCAATGACAACATTTCATGTGAATTTTATTCAAACGAAGAAGAAATGACATAAAAAATTTCTCGGACACTTGATCTTTATCGGTGTCTGTACATGCAAGAACAAAGTAAAGGCATAATCATAACGTGAAGAAACGCATCACAATCATGTCGGAGAAATAGTACAGTGTCATAGAAAAATAAACAGAGCCATTTTCGACGCACTTATTTGAGCTAATTGAGCCGTGGAGATGTTCTTTTACTGCATTTTTCAATACATCGCGGGTGGTTTTTGTTTCGCGTAAGGGCAAGAAAAAAGAGACAGAGACATTTATAAAATATCATGCTGCGTTTTATATATATATATATATAATAGTCAGAAAGTAGAACGGAAGAGTGGGAGCTGAAAGGAAACTGGAAGGAAATGAGAAAATAGATATGAGGAGGTAGAATTTAAGAAACTTTAATGTGAATACACATAACAGATGCTAGGTGCGCTACAATTTGGAACAAGGCCACACAGAGTCTGATGTTTGTAGTTTCAGATTTATTGAAAAAAGAAGAAAAAGAGAGAGTATACGCTGCATATATTTTGGGCGCGTTGATAGAGGCAAATTTAGTGAAGATGTTTGAGACAGTTTAGTACTCCCAAAGGTGGATTAAGAATGAGATTTATCTAGGAGGTATTAGTGTTTCAATTCATATTTTCCTTTCTTCTATTTAGACCAACCTCAATTGTCATAAAATTCAAAAACTCAGAATAACAATGATCCTCGTTTGAAATTGCCACGCACGAATGTAGAACTTTTTTCAGTTCCTTGAAAAACTTCATTTTCAATGACAGACGTCCATGTTGACTAACTTGAATTAAATACATAAGGTTTCTAGTGGTTTGTGAATACTCATTAGAAACAACAAAGAAATGTTCGAAGCTTTTGTCTAAAAAGGACAATCAGAAAATAATGGGCTGTAATATTTTGTGAGGCATCCTGCTTTTTTGTTTCGATTTTCATTTATTTTGTGGTTCTACGTGAATGATCACACCTCAACGGGTTGGATTCTTTGTTAGGTTTTTTGGAAGACTAATCAAATGCTCAACAACAATGAAAATAATACTACCCCCTTCAAAAAATGAGTCACGTAATCCGAAATCATCTAATTTGAGATTAAAAGAAATATTCAACAAAATGTCTTCAACAATGAACTCACACGATTATAATCTTAACATCGATTCAGAGAGCTTCAGAAACCACTACCGAATGTGAAAAAGGTAGGGTTGGAGTGGAAATTATTTTTTAATGATATCACAGATTTTGACTTGATTCTTCTCTGATTGTATTCAACGTCAAACGCAGTGGTGCATAGTTAATGTAAAACAGCACTGACTAATAGTGATATGTTTACTTTTATTAAAAAAGAGCAGACTTTGGTTTAGATACATACATTGGGGAACTCGGATAACACTCAAAAAACAGAAAGATTGTGAAAAACAAACAACTAGAAACACTGAAAATCATACTTGCAACGGGCCGGGCCGTGACAAGAATTTCCAAGGCCCGGCCCGGCCCGAGGCCAGGTCCGGAGGCCCGGCTGAAAAAATTTCAACTGAAATTTTGAACGAAAAATTTGAATTTTTTGAATTTTTTCCCAAAAGTGTCGAATTTTTAACTATTCTTCAGAATTCAATCAAAATCTAGTTATGCATCAAAAAATTTAACTTTTTAATGTGAAATTTCAAAAAAATTCAAAAAATTTGGTAAAAAATAGGTACCTAATTTTTGAAGCCGGGCCTTCGGGCCTTGCCGGGCCGGGCCGTAAATTTGCAAATATGCTGAAAATAAATTTTCCACGAGTAAATTATATGTGCAATTTGGAAAAGTTCCTAAACCCAACATACAAGCGTATAATAATGTCAAAAAGCGACATGCAACTTTTTTGAATTGCATGGTTATCCGAACCTGGAATCGTTTCACTGTCAACGTGGTAATTCCTTGCTTAAATTTTGGAACAAGTACATATTCATATTTGTAGGAAGAGTTTTTGCAAAGGCAGAGCTGTTTGGAAATTATTCAAAAAAGGTTATCTTGGACTTCTTTGAAATATGACTTTTTAAAAATATAATGAAATAAACAAATGATAGTAATTTTTGAATCCCAATAAAATCTGAAATTATCGCATCTCAAACAAAAAAACATACAAAATCCTAATTCTGAAAGACGAACATTGCACATTCTCTTTTCATAAGACGCTGTCCTCCTCCAATGTTTCCTTAGGTAGTGAAACTGATATCTCAGATAGCTGTCACCAGCTTTCAAAACTTCTACTTTCAAATCAGTGCAGAATGATGCGTTTCACATGAAAATAGAAAAATTAGAAACAACTGAAACAGTTCGTGTCTAGTGATACCACACTGTCTGATGTGATTCTATTTTCAGCATTTATGTCTTCATGGTGGTCATTCAGCCTTTTGAATTTTACACAACTTGATATTTTAGGAGTAATATGAGTAAGTTTGGACACACAGTCCCTAACTGAACTAATCTCTCAGTTTCGCCCGTTCCGTTCTCCCGTGGAAAATTTTTTCCTTGAGTTGTAGAGGCACGTCGTTCTCAAGGGTCCTTCAAGTGTCGGTATCTTTTCATTCGTTTTGACATAAGATGTTGCGATCGTGTTCGATTCTTGTTATGTTGCCGCCGTTTTTTTAATCCATACATGGCATTGACAATTTTGATTACGCAACGAAAAGAGAAAGTGCTGGAATAGTTAAAAAAGTAAGAAACAAAGAAATGTAGAAACGGTATGTAAAGTCGTATCAGACATCGGCATGGGGTTCGTCTCCTTCTTCTTCTCACGTTCGTTTTTGTGTTCTTGTTGTCATCACTTTTCCCTCGGTTGCCATTCTTCTCATTTTCCATACACCCTTTCATCTTTCTTCAGCCGTTTTTTGTTGTGTGTGTGTGAATGTGTCGTGTGGTAAATTCTGAGGGTCACAAAGAACTACATGCTTTATTCTTCATATTAATGTATGTGTTATGTGGGCTTATGGGGTGTCGTTGCCGTCGTTCAGACAGATTTGCATGGAACTACTCTAACTGTCACTCAATTCTCAAGTTTTAAGAATTGCCGAATATCAAATTCTCGGCATGATTCTTTTTTCCCATTGGTTTTAATTATTCAAAATCGTTGATCTAAGTCGTTTAAAGGCAGTGTCAAATTTAACAATTATTATTCGGGAATAAATAAAACTGCTAAAACAAGCGATATGTAAACCGGTTGGACATATAAAAATTATAACAATTGTTCTCCACGCATCGGAATTTTGTTTCGAGAGGTTTGTCAGTTTCACCCTTCAACCATCATTTCATTTTTTTCACATTTTGAATATTTTTGGACACACTATACAAGTTCACGTCATGTGAATCTCTCTTAGCAAACTGCAACTTAACTGACACGGTGATATACTGAGTGTCTTTTTTTTGGTTACAGTAATCCAGTTTCCATTTTCGAAACCATCAAATTGAACAGTCTTCTTTGAAATATCGATATGACATCTTAGCGAAGCTCATACTTTTGTTCGATATTTCTATGTGAAAAATGAAAGTAATATAAAACCATTTTTTACAGCTATAACCTAACTGACCAGTGCACTGAAATAATATAACCGCCCTTCTTCTTTTATCAGTTCCTCGTTTTCTACACGTCTAGAGTGACCACTCCTGGCACTGCACTTGCACGCTTTACTTCATTCTTGCTTCCAATCTTGCTATCAATCTACACGAAAAAGTTGCAACTTGAACTTGCACAATGTACCCACCCCATTTCTACTGTTTATTCCGTTTGACACCTTTCTCAGCCATATGGAAGTTTCTTCGCAGCCCCCCGGTGAGTAACGTAATACGATGAGGGTAATAAGGGTACTCTGTGCATTTTAAGAATCATGAGAAGAATCATATTCCTACAGTAAATACAATAGATCTCACTTGACCAGTTCAATGAAGAGCAACTTGACCAGTTCAATGAAGAGCTACAATAACTGCTCAGCCAGTTTGTAATTCTGGGAACATTTTTCTTGTCTTTCTGGTTTTTTGCCATCACTACACAAATAATTTACTATTGACTTCTTTTTATCAGAGTGTCCTTTTAGAGTGCAATTTGAATCTAGTCTATCTGGAAATGATAGCGCAACTCCAAATTGATGCTTGTTTGTAGCGGTTAGATTTTTTTAAAGCAAGCATTAAGAAAAATGTGAAATCTCTTTTTTCAGGATCTCGTATAGTAGAAAAGCATTTTCCGTTCATAGTTAAGAATTATACCAAAGGTTAATATTCTATAAAAGTATCCGACTTAATAAGGTATTATTTCATATGCATATCTATATTTTATGCTTGTTTCTTATATTTTACTACACTATATGACCTGAGACAATGAGACAAAGATATTTGTAGATTGGGAGAAATTCATAACACTTTTCACTCTGGCAACAATTGGAATAAGTTGTAATGTTCCGAATAACCTATACTTCTCTCGATGGTCCGTTTCTCTACAACCTTATCTTATCGATGTCGTCATTCAAATTCTCCTTTTTTTCTTTTATCTACGACTCTTGTTTCAAGGAAACAATACCATCACGTATTTAATGTGGTTCTTATCTTCCACGCTACATTACATGAATCTATCAAGATCAAGAGAAAAGACGCAACAGCTGCTTGATTTCTTTTTGAAGAAAAAAAGTCTGTTTAAATGAAAAGATCACACTTAGCCAATGTAGAGATTTCGCTCTTCTCTCAATATATTCTTCATACTTAACAAATAGATAACAAAGTACATCGACAGATGCGTGATGGTTTTTTGAAAAATAAGTATGCTTCATCGGATCTCAGAATGAACTATCCCAGCTGCGTTTTAGTGCCGGTTTTCCAAAAAGGACAAGAAAAGTGCAAATGATAGGTCTCAAGACACATCTTGATTTTATTATCCACAGCTGAGGGGTTGTAAAAGGGATCGAATGATGTAAATATTGAACGCTTTTTCTGTAGATTTATAACTTGTATAGACTTCTTACGAAATTGAAAAGGCTTTGTCAACAATAGGGTCCCTGTTTTCTTCTGCCCTCAAACCCAGGTTGTATACTGGCAGACAATCTTGCCACAGTTTTACGGATTTTATCGAAAAACCGCCTGTATAGAATTTACAATGGTCCGCCTTGCAACACCGCCAATGCGAGTGGTCTCGAATAGCCATCCGCCTCTCGGAGTACAATGTCTCGTGTTACCTTTTCCACCACAGTCTTTTTTGCTGCGTTCCGCATTTGTAATTTCTTTTGGTACGGATGGTCACTAGTTTTTAGCACTTCAAAATTTGGATTGTCACGTTACCTTAGGCAGTACAACTCACACATCCATCACTCACCCATACAGTCATTTTTCTGATGTAGTCATTCCACACTCGACCAAGAGGTGTCATTTCGCACCTTAACATAATGTTGAAGTGAGCTTGAGTGGCTCCTACTTCATCGGACCATCCTTCTGTCGTTCTATTTCCTCGTTTTTTGCTATTTCCTTTTTTGGCCCGTGTTTACCAAACCAAAACAATCTGCCGTAGGTGTGCGTGAGGCAGGACCAACTCTAATTGCACATTGCGTCACATACAACGCAACGGGGATACTGTAGGAATGCTAATCTTATTGCCCTTATTTGCATCCAAAATAAGATCTGGGAAGATTATCAAGTGACTTTTTGCGAGGAGAAGAAGACGTTACGAGGACACCGTCAAATTTTGTATCCAACTTATAATGATAGTTTCCATTTGAGACCCAATAGTGCACATGTTCTCCATGTTTCTTTCAATTTTTCTAAAGTGCAATTTTAATGTTTGGGGAAGAAGACACTCATTGAACTCTTCGTTTTTTGAATTGAATGATGCTCGCTGTCCGATCACTCCTCATTTTGTTCTCTCCTTCTTCTCTTATGCTCCGCCCTCTCTATCCTCTTCTTCTTCTCACACCCTCATCTCAGAGAGCGCAGATTCCACGATACCATCTCTTGCAAGCACCGCCCACTAACCGACTTGTAGCTTCGTTTCGTTTTCCAACTCAGCTTCACATTTTTATTCGGGAAACTGTTATCAGAAACCAGAACAGTGTTTCTATTTCGGTTTCCGAGACTGAATACTGGAAGTTATTTGCTGTTCTTTTTCTTCGTCAGCACTTTTTACAAATTATATTTTTTCCCTCTTTAGACTACTATATGTTTTTCTCTATTCTCTCTCCCCTTTCTGTAACTGTTCATTTTATTCCAGATGAGTTTCGAACCCCATGAGTTCAACTCTTTGGGAAACACTGATGCTCCTTTAACCGTTTGCACTGCTAATTCATACTACAGTCCAACTGGAAAAGGGAACATTGTAGTAAAAGTGGAGATGGATCAACCGGAGGCCACAACTGGTCAATGGGCACATTCTCAAAACGGCGTGGTGAGTTTTTGTCGTCATGATTCTTAATCTTAATCCAAATATAACTTTGAAATAAGCGAACAAAAATAGGTGTCTAGGAATTGAAATCATAGCTAAAACCAATCTACTTAATTTGCAGACGTATATCAAGGAAGAGTATCCGTCAGAATACCAAATCTCTAATGGATCGGCTCAAAACGCAAACTACGTTGATCCTGTCACCAATCGACGTTACTTCAACAACGTCAATAGCTACAATCATCAGCAGTTCTATGAATCCCGAGCAAGCGTCAGTTCTCCGGCAACAAGTGGTAAGAATAGGGAATCTATTTCTATCATATCAGTATGGGTGGATCAGAGAGTCATATCATCAAATGTGTGGTGACAAGTGGCACAGCTTTTTTTCACACACTCAGAACATATGTCTCAAAAATGTTGCAAAAGTTTGATTCTTCTTCTATCTCTTCCTCACTTTTAATTGATGAGAGGATGAGTATGGGAGAGTGTTGAATCAGAAACTCCAATAGATAGAAGTAGTTCTCAGAATCTTGAGTTGTCTTTCAGACATCACAAAACCATATCTCGAAAAGTGTAAAGTCGATGAAAAAATACGCAGCATTTTTTTGTTTGAAGACGACGTTCTCTCGTAGTATAAATCTTAAGGCGGCTATGACGTGATTGCGCAATAATCTCCTCCATTCGATCATCTTTGAGGGGGGTCCGCTGCCTGAATCCACAGTGATGTATGGTTGATCGTAAAAGAACGCCGATGAGAAAGGAGGAGAGGTAAAGAGAGTGAGAGCGGGCGGAAGAATTGTAATAAAAGAGGAAGAGGGGGATGAAGAAGACGTGGAATAAAAACGAGGCAGCTCAACATATGACGGTTCTTGTAGATGTGGCTAAAGGCTTAAGATAGTTTTACGCGTGAGAGGAGAAAGGGAGAACGGGACCAGGATAGCTTGGCAAACATCATCACGTCATTCTTGATAAAAGAACAAATGCAAATATGATACCTATGTTTGACAGTACTTTACAACCAGGAAACCTATTCAAAACTGACTGAATGGTACTGTTCCTTGAGATCGATAACGACCAATTGAAGGTTACATATGTATGAGAAAATTTTTCAGTAACCCTATCAAATTCCTCATTGTCACCTGATTCGTTAACGAACGGTCCTGTCACTCAACGTCATACAATCGGGAAGGCACCCACATACTGCAAAGTCTGCGGAGACAAAGCGAGTGGCTATCATTATGGAGTGACGTCATGCGAGGGTTGCAAGGTAAGAGGGGGGCTATAAGAGGGACCACTAATAACGTCCCCTTGGGTTTAATGAAACCCTAGACTCATCATAAATCCTCCTTTTCTCACCATCCCATGTTATTTCCCTCCTCCAACCTATATTTACGATCCATTCAGTGTGTTTTTTGTTTTCCTTGTTCACTCTTGTGGAGGAAAGAGAATGAGAGCTTTTCCTTCCGAATGTTGCGCAATCAACTGAAGACTGTACGTTGGTATGTGCATTAGGGACCCTCTCATCTATTGTGTGAGTGTTTGGAATGCATACTAACAAGAAAGAAAGAAGAGACAAGACTCTCCATCATTCTCAGCAAATATAATGAGGGGTAATAATTTATGGTTGGAGGTGGCTGTTGAGAAAAAAAAGAAACAGAGGGAACATTTTGGTACGTACTGGTACATAAAGAATTGGTACTTAGAGTTAATTGAAATTCAAATGTTTTTTGTTCGTCTCAGTCTCAGCACATTCCTTTTCACATCTTGAATCTTTAAAAAAAGAGGGACACCGCAAAAAACTGAATTCAAAAGGAAACAAAGGCAGTAAATTTTTCACACCTCTACGTACTCTTGGGCACATGTAAAGGTCTTTTGCCGTGTATCTCATTGCAAATGTTTCCAGGGCTTCTTCCGTCGGAGCATCCAGCGAAAGATTGATTACCGATGTTTGAAACAGCAAATCTGTGAAATCCGTCGTGACAGTCGCAACCGATGCCAATACTGTCGATTCCGAAAATGTGTCGAGGCAGGAATGTCTAAAGATTGTAAGTATTCGACACTTGAGGATCATTTGTGCAGTTTCAATGTCACACCTGACGCAATTTAGTCAGCTTAGGTTTACACAAGCAATAATTTATGAGTGTCCTTCTAGTTGCTTAGATGTTTGAAGCATCACTCTTTTATCAAGATCCTTAAAAGATTGAAAATCACACCGTATCATGGATTATTTCATAATATTCTTCAGCTGTCCGTCATATTCGATCGAAGAACAAAGAGCAACATTTGAGCCCAAACTCCGATGATTTTGTCTCCAGCAGCTCTTCCCCAGAACCAAATGAAAGATGTCTCGCGGTATGTTTTTGAAGCAAATGACTCTCGCATTTTTTTACTGAAAAGTTTCAGATTGCCGAAAAAATCATCCAGCTTCACATGTCCCAGAGCAGCTACACCGATCAAAAAGTCAGAAGCATGATCGCCAAAAGTTTCAACTTGGTGAGATTTGAGCCCCTAAACAATCATTATTCTAAACTTGATTTTATTACAGGAATGCAGTAATGATCTTAAAACAAATCGTCTTAATGCATGGCAAATCTACGCACATGAGATGGATCGTGAAATTCAAAATGCTGTCGTTTTCATTCGGGACCTTCCACAAATGTCTTTTCTCCAAGGCAACGACAAAGCAGTTCTTCTGAAGAATAACATGTTCCCAATCTATCTTCTAAGAGTATGCCGAGCATTGTCAGCGAAAGGATTGATGTTGGAAGATGGACGGCTCATTGACTTCAAAGCACTTACACTTTTGTACGGAGTCTTGGCTGATGATATGTTGAAAATCGCCAATTACATTCTCTCCATTGGAACCACCGACCACGATCTTGCATTGTTCATTGCTCTGATGCTTGTACAACCGCTCAATCCGGCACACGAAACGTCAAGCCGCTTCCGGAGTGCTATTGAATTGGTCAACATCCACGATTTGTATCAGCAATCACTCCAAATCAAAATGATGGCTAGACCCGATGGACTTGAGGTCTTTGGCAACCTGATGAAAGTGGTACCGTCATTGAACAAACTCAGTAAGTTTCCTTTACTTTTTCTGATGATGAATTACCAAGCATATTTTTTCAGACGAGATGCATGACAAACTCATCAATCAGATGCTTCGAGAAAACAGTGCAATTCTTCATCTGCCAGTACTCTTCACCGAAGTGTTCCGAATAGTTCCAGAGGTTGTGCCTGTTACCTACAATCAAGAGAATCAATACGCCCATCATCCGGGATCACAAACTGCAATCGAATGCTAAAAACTGCTCTTCAAATTCTCCGTCACAATCATTCCATTGATGATTTTCAACAAATTTTTGCTTTAATATACCCATTCTTTTTTTTCTCTCCTCCCGTTTGCTTCTTTGCCTATATTGTGGCTGTGTCAGTTCCTATGAACCCTATTGTATTCCCGTTTCTTGTAATTTTCTTTCTTTTTGAAATTCAAACATCATTATCATCTGCATTCTGGCCAGATTGAACTGTGCCCTACTAACTGGTTTTAAGATTCTAAAGTAAAGTATTTTCAAAGTTCAAACGTCGTTGTCCTTGTAAGAAGTCATAACACGTAAAAACCTACCGCCTCAGACACAAAAATTTGATCTCACACTGAGAGTTAGAATAATTGCTCACAAATGCCTTCATTTCATAATATGCAGTTATAGTTCAACTTAAAATAAGCTGCTCCAGTCAACAGAAATAAACCGACAAGAAATGGCCATGACAGAATGTGCTCAGGAAGAAAAAACAGGAAAGAATGGGAGAAAGAATTGTACAACCCGGGTATCGACAATTAAAATTGTGTCAACCAATAATTTAAATTTAGAGAAAATAGTTTTTACTGGCTTTTTATAACTGACACAATATTCAATTCAAATTCCGTATGTCGGGTCTTTTGTGTGGTCTTGGATTGGCTCGTGATGTACCGGTGGCAAATTCTGTTGTGGCGGTTGCTGTGGTAGCTGCTGTGGTGGCTGCTGTGGAGGTTGCTGCTGTAAAATTCGGACAGTTGCACAATTTTAATGTCAGGTTTCCGGTACCTGTTGCACATGTGGTTGCGCATTCATAACAGGTGGTGGAGCGTGGTTGTTCACCGGTTGAATTGGTTGCTGTTGGGCAGGATGGACTTGTTGCTGTGCCTGCAAAAGTTAGAGTAACTATCTTCTTATTATGACGTCACCAAAAAATACCTGTTGCTGTTGTTGAGCTGGCTGCTGATGAATTTGGTCTGAAGCAACTTGTTGTGGGTCATACGCATGTTCTCCCCATCCTAGTTAAAAATTAATAATCTAAGTAAGGCATTTCAAAATATCAGTTTACTGTTAGCATGCATCCCAATTGTTAAATTATGGGTGGAAACTTAAGAGATGTTAGTTTTATGTAGAAATGCCTTCTACGCCCCAATTACCTTGTTGTTTAGCATATTGCGCTTCAAACTGTTGGAGTTCCTCATCAGTATACACCTTAAATTTTCAGTATGTAATTGATTCCAGCCTATTTAACAGAACCTACCTTCTTTTGTCCAAGATCCTCCCATGCCTCTTGTTGCTTGGGTGGGTTGGAATTTTGATTGTCAGCATCACTCAAAAACTCTTGCATTGAAATCATACGATCCTGGTTGACATCAATTTGTTTCATCACGTGCTCTCTCATTCTGTACATCTCCTCGGCTCTCTCCTTCATATCGTCATCTGGGTTAGTTTCATTGTACATCTTTTCGAGCTCAAGTTGGAAAAGGGACTCGAGTTCAAAATCATTCCAGAATCCGTCTCCATTCAAATCATGAAGTGCGAAGAAGGTTTTTGGGTCATATTGGTCTTTTTCAAGCTGAAATCATAAAAATGAATGAAATCTCATAGAAAAAGTTCTGGTGAATTAAATTGTTATTGTTATCACTTCCACAAAGTATTTTCATCGGAACCAGTAGGTTAAGATAAATCAAATATCGGTTTAGACTCACATGGTCACTCTCCTCCCAAACTTCTTGAAGTTGATCTTTGCTTCCTGGGTGCTTCAGTTTCTCGTGGTCATTGTGACGCTTGATAGACTCTTCATGCTCCAATTTTGCCTTCTCACGCTCTTTTGGAGTCATTTGTGCCAACTTGTGGTCCTCCTCCGCTTGTTTCTTCATCTCATACTGCTTGAAATCTTCTTTTCTTTGATCATCCATTGCATTCATATCTGCAACTGTCTTCTGGATGAGCTTTCTCAAGTCCTCCTTGTGAAACTTCTCGAGCTCTTGCACGTCGAGATGATCTGGCATCTTGATGTTGTGAGCACCTCCATCAGCCTGAAAAATTTATTTTGTTGTGTGTTGGAAATCTTCAGATAAGTTACCAACCTTAATTTGCTCTTCAATTTGTTTTCGAAGTCTCTCAATTTCATCGAACTTGGCTTTGTGCAGCTTGTCAAACACTTCTTGCGGGAGATCATCGATATGATCAGCAATGTTTCCAGCCTAGAACGTCAATGTTTGACTTCATTTGATTAAAACTTAGTGGAATACCTTGATATCATCTTCCTTCATGTTCTTCAGTCGCTCGTTGAACTTTGGGTCGCTCTCGAGAATTTTGACAACCTCTTCCAAATACTTTGTGTAGGCGAACTGGTATCCCTGGAAACATAAAACCGTTTGCCATTGCATGGAAGAAAAAAACTCACTGGATGACGACCGTCATACTCCCCCTGCTGTTCCGTATTTTGTGCTTCTCCTTGTTGCTGTCCTGTAGCTTCCTGTGAATTTTTTAATAAAAATGTTTCGTTTTTCGATCGAGAGAAGATACAACTCACTTGATTATGTTGTTGAACGTTATCTTGTTCCTGAGCCTGTTGAGCTTGTTGTCTCAAAGGAGGAGGACACACTATTCCATTAAATAACACTACCACAAGTATGACGAGAGGCTTAATCATCTCCTGCAATGAATAAAATCGATATTTTGCATAACAAACGAAAGAGAAAAAATCAGAAAAAAGCTGGATAGAAACGTTTTGATGAACGTTGCCATATCAGTGATTATTTGGCGGTAATCCATATTTAGTGTTGAACACGTCACCCTTTCCGTAAATCGACACCGATAAACAAAAGGCGAGGAGTGTCGTAGTTTTCTGTTTTTGTCCCTGTGCCCTCCAATATACGTACACTATATTGCTCCTTTTCTCCGGTCACTCATTGAATGTTGTGGAACACAGCATCTAACGGGGTATTAGCTCGCGGAGACATGTTCGATCGAAGGAAATGATGATAACTCAGTAAAGGAAAGAGTCAGCAAACAGAAAATAGTTGGGAAAAAGTAAGAGAGCAACAGGTTACTGATGAAACAGCAAAAAATGAGCAGAGCGTTGCATTTCCGTCATTTGAAACAGACACATGCCAATTTGGTTAGACTCGGAACTGTCAATTTTGCTGATACAACAAGTTGACTATTCATTCCCTTTTTGTTTCAAGTTAACATACATTTTATTCAACCCTTGTACACCGAACTATTTTTTCTTGCCGAGTTTTCACTCCGAGCACGTATTTTGTTTACGAGTAGGTCTTTTTTACATATATCATTGGACGATGAAAATGATTCATTGGAGTATGAAAATCTCTTCGGTATCTTCCTCTGAAATCTTCCAGTTCACTTGCCATACTTCCTTATATGTAAAAGCACGGGGTCTTCAAACATCATTCTTCTTTTATTTTCCTTTTCATTTTTCTAAGATTATCTCACGTCATTCTACATGAAATACCAACTTATTATTTCTCTTCAAAATCCTACATCTTTAAATAATCTGCACATGTTTCTGTTTTGCAATATTCTATAATGTGTCTTAAAATAGTCACATGTAGATGCTCTTATCAGATGTAGGAAGTGTACATTGTTTTGATTGACATAGCTTGTGTAACTTAGGGAGTATAACTACAGTATGATATTATCGCTTTCCAAACTTTTGAAATTTGCAATGCCACGATCGTATGTACTTGCTGTTACATGACATTGTGTTTACAATTAACTTCAAAGTATGTAAATTTTCTCAATGTTGAAAACAGTTACTAAAACTTCTGATGTTTATATTTGTTTTCTAATTTGTTCTTGAATGTAGTATTTTTAACAGAAGCCAATAATCTGCTAGTTACTCTCAGAGGAACAAAGAATCTGATTGTAGATGATGACAGTTTCTTTAACAAATTTGAAAATCTTGACTTAATAGATTCATTTTCTAAAAAGCCATTTCATCATCATCCTGCTGTTTTTTTCTTATTTTCTTGATCAGAACATGAGAATGCGTCCTTGGTGGCTTAGTGTTCTTGGAAAATCAGAAGACTTCAAATCTCTGATGTTTTTGTATTCGAAGAACATTTGCGTTACCATAACCCTATTTATCCGGTGTTTTGAAGTTTCAATTCTCGCGAAACCGAGGTTCATGTCTGCCCGATAATTTTCATTCTTCTTCCACTGTCTTCCTAAAAATAACCGGTTCTTTTTTCTCTCTCAAAGAGTCGAGGCTGTCGGCACGCTCTCAAAAATAGTGTACCTGGTGGTGAGACATCTTTTTTCGGAGGGGGTTCTCGGCAAACGTCAACTGTCCGTTGCGCACTCTCTGTCCTTACCACCTGTACGTGAAAATAAAAAAAAGAAGAAGAAAGAAACAGAGAATGGCAGTTTTTTCCATCGTTCCATCCGATATTTTCTCTCGCATCTTTTCCTCTTCCTCGGTTTTTTCAACCTGCGCAGTTTTGAAAAGCACTCAACAATTTCGTGCCATCCTGTTCCTTATTTAACCAATTCTATGATATTTGAAATCTTTCGCAACTTTATCGAATATAATTCCTTCCAGAATCTACTCTGACAAAGTACAGCGAATGAAGTGACAATGTTGCCAGGAAATGGATACCCTCCCGGATACGAGGAGTTCGGTAAGTGGGGAGAATGGGAGGTGTTAAAAGATGTTTGGTGCGCAAAGACAGTACGCTCACTAATATTTGGCAGAAGGGTGTTGAGAGATACAGTGATGGGTAGCGATGTGTTAACTAGGTGGTCATCATTGGACCTACAATAAGATTTGGTAGGAAATTTCGAAACCAAGTCGGTGTGGTTTTTAAAATGAGGAATGTCATATAAATTCAGTGTATGAGTAAAAAAAAATACAAAGTTTTGAGGTGAAGGATCTGGATGTAAAAATCAACAAAATGTTTTTATCAAAAAACTGATGCAGCAGTCTAGCTGAACTTTCACTCAGCATGAAAATTTAACAAAGTGAGAGGAAACTTATCTGAGTTTTGGTTAAGCTTTCAAATATTGGTTTATTTTTCTCAATCTGATATGAAAAAAAGAAATATATACATAGGGCCGTTGACACGTATGTAGTCTTCCTCGTGTTGCAAGTAATCTTTTGAAAGAGACGATACTCCATGCGGTTCAACTGAAAAAGTTGAACACAGAAGTTATCCTTCAAAATGAGCAATGGGTAACTTGTGGATTTTTCGATTTCAGGTAGTCCTGCATGCATCGAAAATGTTAGCATCGAAAATCTTTTTACTCCAACAATTTCTCAATATGTAACAATCAAATCACATTGCTGATTTCAAAAAACACCTCAAAAAACGCTGCGGTTTTTTCTCCATCTGTTTTGCATTAATTCTGATTTCAACTTCCTGGAATTGAAACTTTGGAGCTTTAGACTATTTGTTTCACGATAGCAGTGAGTGAATACGAATATGGAGTATTGATTCGTCTCTATGTTCAACTGAACACACTTATTTCAAAATTTGTAGAGAACTAACTCACAAAACAATTGAAGTTTTCTATATTTTCGAGAAAAAGAATAAAGTCAACTCTACAAATCATACCATTTGCTTCAATAGTTTTAGAAAAACACTTTGAATTGGTTATTGAGAAGGTACAATATTTGTGAAATCACTCGTGTTTCAAATTGAAATTTCCTTCCCAACGATAGAATTTTGAGAGGCAGTTGGAGACTGAATGTGACTGGAGGTGATGTGGATTAGAGCAAAAGAGCAAGTGCCAGACACTGCCTCTTTTTGATTTATGCTGATTGGGGTTTCGCTCAGTCTATGGATTTTCTCAGATTCTAATCACAATTCATTTCTACAAGTTGCGTTGTTTTATAGCAAAGAATGTATGTGCTTATTTCGTCAAAAACTAAAAGCTCGCAGAATTTCTCATTTGGTCTATCAACTCATACTCCCGAGTTACTTTTGTAGTGTCTAGATACTCCTAACTTTCTTCTTCATACTTCACTTTATATACTTCATAACTTTCAATTATATTTCTTGAGGCGCCTGAAAGTTAAATCTCAAACTAGATGCACATCTTCCTCCAAGTTTGCTTTCACACGGCTAGACTCAAAAGTAATTTACAAAGCCTCCAATTTTGATAACGTGATGTTAATCCATCACATACTCGCTAACAACTTTCGGGAAAAGTACATTTATCACACTCCGACTTCCGCATTCTATTTCTCATGTCACGGCCCAAGAGAGCGAAGTGCGCAGCTGCATATATAAGGCTCCTTGAATTAGTGTCGACTATTGGCTGATCCATTGGGCTCGACGGGCCCGAGCCGGAGCGTGCCAAGCGGCGATGGCGTCGTGAGTGTTTCCTCATGTTGCATAGTGCGGATGCACTTTCTTGGCGCGTGCGCCCTCATCCACAATCCGACGTGCGGAGACTTCGAGCTTGTTCATATTTTTCGCATAACTAGTATGCATAATACTTTTTATGCTATACAATTTGAATGCAACTAGCTCTTTCAGAGTATCTTTGTTGAGTTATCTAGATTTTTGTTCCTGACTTATTCAATATATGACTAATGTTAAGATCAATGACCAGATTTTAGGTATCTAAGTAACAAACATGTTTTCCTCGTATTAGTAGGTACTTGTTGATTGCTAGGAGAAGTGACCTAAATTGAAAAACTATGCATTGTAGATTTTATGTAAAGATATTGAGGAATGGCTAGGTATACGAATGATGTATTTTCCATTCGGTAGATTCTAAAGAACAGATAGCATTCCGGCAAGGAACAAAAGAATTTTTAGATAAGGAGATCTTTGAAGACGAACGCATTTTGTAACCGGTGTTCAGAATTTAAAAAAAACGTAAAGAATCTGAAAAACACAACCGATACTAAAGAAAGGATCGAGATCAAACCTGAAACTTTGGAAGATTCTTGTGATCTGCAGGAAGACGTGTGGGCAAAAAAGTGCAAACCAGAACAATGCCATATTGGGCTTTCTTTATCAGCCAACAAACTTATTTAAAAGGGGAAGACTATAGAATGGGTCTCCAACATTAGCTTATCAATGTGCCTGGCACTCGATGTGTCCCCCACTGACTCGTTCTGGGTAGGTGTGGGAAAATGCAAACTTGCACTTTCTCGGAAACTCATTTGCCATTCCATTTCTTTCTCAGGTTTCCGTGCCATAGGCTCTGGAAAAGTGATTCACTTTCAGAATATCCCGTAGACCAATATCATTATTTTTAGAAATTCGCCTTGTTTAGATTGAACTTTAGATGAATAGCAAGAAGTAAAAGTACAAAAAGCTTAGCATCATAAGTACACGCCCTTATCCTGATTATAACAGAAGTAAGTCTGGGAATTTCACTTTACGTTTTTTCCCTCAGTCATGCTTAGTATACATATGATTGTACTTGAGAACTCATTTCCTCTCAGGTGATACACATGAGATTTTACCACAAAAAATTTTCTTTTGTTTCATATATGTTGACTTTCTATTTTTGAATGTGGTTCGTTTCCAATCTTCATTGAAAGTACAGCATTTGGGAATAGGAAAAGTTTCGCTCTTCAAAGTAGTTTTCTTTCAACATTTGGTAAAACTAGTTTAAAAAAATTTAGAACAGATCTTATCTTTCAAATTTTAAAAATTTAGAACATTCCTTATCTCTCAAATTTTCATTTCGGGAAGATATTCGTTTGCTAGTTATGTTTCAAACAACATTCAGCAGTACTCATTCTCTGTACAAGGAACCATGTATCATTAAACAAATTTAAATATTAACTCAAGCTTACCATACAATACGAGCCGTTCCAACTACTCCGGATGAGTAATTTGCAACTTCTGCAAACCGAAACCGCAACATGCGTTGATACGAGTAGCGGAAGATTTGTTCTGTTTCTGGTAACCTTGAGTGAAGTTATCATTTGTCAAAAAAGATCTACATTCGAAGTTCTCTCCACGTTAAACCACTCTTCTATCTCCGACCACACTATCATTTTCACTTCTTCATTTTTCGTTTCTCTTTTTCAATCTGCTCGTTACTTTCCTTTCATTTCGTTATATTGCTTCAATTCAGTGACCACAAATGGGAGACTCGGAGTCAAATCAGAATCCGAATACGGGTCCCATTCCAAATTCCATCCCGAATCAGAATGAAAACATGGCGAAGTTGGTCTACCTTACGTTGTTACGTAACAAACTGAATAGTTATAACCAGTTGATGCTGAATAAACCTGGTAATCATTTCGAATTCAAATCTAAAAACTGCAAAGCGCTACGTGATGGTTAACAATAGTTGCTTGACTCTTTAGGTCATTCGAGAAAAAAGTATAAAATCGTATTTGTGACAAGTAGAGAAAAAACTTCATATACTTGTCGGCGACGGCGATCACGAAGACAGCGACGGAGGTCGTAAATTGGGAGTGTGATGGTAGATCTCAAAAGTCCTTGAAATTTCTTCACAAAACTGTAAGGACATCTTTCCTTTTTCTTTTTGAATTTATGACTAGCAAAACAGATAGATATACTAAATATCTAATGACCTGTGATTGATGTGATTTCATAGTAGATTACAAAGTGATGTGAATAACCCCCAAATATCAAAAAACCCTTGAACACGCAGTCAATTTTGCCACCTACACCTAAGCTATCATGATGAAGTATCGGGTTCAACAAAGGCAAAGTCGCGTCATTGAGAACGCGCGGAAAAGTGCAAAGGGAAAACCTGTTCTAGGGAATTTCCATTGGGAGTTCTATCGGACTTAGCCTACCGATTTGAAGGTTATCATTACTCGATCTTATAAAGACAGTAGATGAGAAGGTATTTTCATTCATTCATTTGATGCGTTAGCAAGTATTTTTGGGTGTTTCACTCCAAAACGCTGGAGACCTGATTTTCACCGTCTCTAGGTTTGAAGTTACACATGTACTACTCATGTATGCTTCACCTTATCAGTTTTTTGAGAAAGTGAAACTTCTATGTCTGCAACATTTTGATGTTTGAAAACAATTACACTTTTTTTGCTAACAAATACTTTTCAGAAGTTTGTAGTTAGTAACAGGGACCAAGCCAACTCGGAATTGAGCAAGTTCTCAATTAGCCACCCCAGTCGTTTCGTAAGTTCTTACCAGCTCAAATTACAATAAAAATTCCCTTATACTGTGCCCTAGTCTTTTCATTGACTTCATTTCCTTGTCCTTCTCGAGACAACACCAAATCTCATTTCGCGTATCTCTAAAAAACAAAGAAGGTCAGATCCCTTTACTTTAGTATTTTTTTTCTTCTATCTGAATGTGTCCGTCTATTTTTTGTTACGTTCGAAGCGCTCTTCCAAGCACACATGTATACACGACGGACACTCACATGTTATCAAGGGAAGGGCGAATGCAGCGTCGTCGCAAAAGCGACTCGCGATGCAGCGAGTATTTTTTGTGCATCTCTTCCCATTCGCCATCAATCGCCTCTCCCTCATTTTTTTTCTTGTTGTTGTGTGTCCCCTTTCCTTCAACTTCTCAGTACCCCCCAGCCAGCGAGGGCCCCCCTGCGTGTGGTGTATGTGTGTGGTCAAAAGAAAGAACACGATATAAAGACGAGAGTGTAAGAGTGCGCGACCTCGAAGAGACAGTAAGACAAAAAACGAGCGAGCGGGTGGGCAGAAGAGAGAGGCGGCACAGTAGAGACCTTCTGCCACACACATTCGCCATCGCGGAGACTGGTACGAGCCAAAGAGTGACTGCGCTTCGGTCTATCTCTAGCCAAAAAACGATAAACAGCACCACTTCTCAAATCGGACACCAAAATTCTCTTACTAATTTTTATGATACCATTCTAACATGGTCCGACGTCAAATCGTCAATCGCCCTCTCAAAGGTATGTGTTTCACAATGGCGAACAAAATGTTGCGAGAGTCAGCGGCGCCAACAAAACGGCAACTGTTTGCGACTGTGTGCGCTTTAGAGAGAACGTGTGTGCGAAAGCCAAAAAAATCGAGAGATAGAAAAAATTGTCATGTGAGAGAGCCCTGCAACTCTTCACAGTCCTCGCATGTGTTGCGATGTCTGTTTGACCAACAAATCAATAACTGCTCAGTGTCTCCTTCTTCGAGGTCAACCTAGCGACTATCCTCGCACTTATTTACACCGAATCTGTCTTTGCGCGCAAAACTAATAAAAAATCGGCCAAAAAAAACATTTTATCATGGATTTATGCTCATCTCCTGTTACAGAAGAGGGCATGAATGATCCCTTAGCCAACGTCGAACAGTTCAACATCATCCAATTCTTGCAAAACGACCAAGAGTGAGTCAATGGATAGTGTCGGAATGATCTGAATCCCTTCTTTTTAGGTTCAACATCCCAATGGAGACTTTCGAACAAGCTAACTTGGAACAAAAGGTGGAACCAATCCACCATCAGCAACACCAGCAAATGGTACAACAACCTATGTTAATGCCGCCACATATGATTCACCAGATTCATCAACAGCAAATGTATCAACAACAGGTGTGTTATTTGAATCATAATTAAAAATGTTATTAAGGGTTGTTTTTTGACTGTTTTTGAAAACAAACTTTGTGAAATATCAAGTTCTGTCCCCAGAACGAAAATGTTTAGAGATCTTTGTAGTTACATGTATCAATATGTAATAAGTGAAGCGAAAATTGTTAACTAGTCCAAGAGGACATGCACTCGGATGGAAGCTAATTCAAGTCATTTTTAGCTCGCTGGAATGCCAATGACACCAGCTATCACTGATCTTACTCGCCACGGATCTTCATCGTCTCCTTCCACAATTAACTCAGACCCACCGTATTCACCAGAAGGACTCCAAAGCTACGGAGGACTGGGAACCCAACGTATGAACCAAGGAGTCATTTCAAATCAAGAGCTTCCTGCACCAGTTATGAACCGTCAGTTCGATCAAAGAATGGGAAATAGCAATACTTCACCAAATCCACCGTCTTTCCCTCCGTTTCTCAACAGTAACCAACCAACTCCAGCAAGTTATATTCAGGTAAAAATATATTTGAGAATCTTTGGAATTTAGTTTAATTTGTGATTTACAGTCAATATCACCGGATGGGCAAAACGACGGACAGGGATTTGTTCAGAGTAACTTGTACAACCCATTGAACGTTTCAAGTGATGAGAGTATCAATGGATCAGATGATGTTCCAAATCGCAAACGTCCTCGTTTCGATCAAAACATGGATCCCAGCTACATTCTCAATGCAGCCCTTTCCGGAAAGCTCCCTGGAGAACTTCTCGATGAGGGTGGTCAACCAAGTATTAAGTTCTTCAAGTACTTGGAAGAGCAGTGGTGTCCAATGTGTGATGTCACTGGAGAGGAACTCGGACGTCTTCAAGTTCATGTTCTCGCTGATAAAGGATTCAACTACTCCACCAATGACAACTGCTTTGTCAATCAAAAGAAGAATCACTTCCAAGTAACTGTCAAGATTGAGGCGATTGACCCAACTCCACCACAATGTTTCAAGTTGAATGGAGTTTGCATGCCAATCGAGAATTTCCAACTTTCCTTCGTCGGAGTGAAAGCTGAGGTGAGTAAATGAGTTTCAGATTTCTTAAGCATAGAAAATATTTTGTGCCTAAATTCATACTTGCAGTCTCTGAGCTCGGAAATTCTGATCAAGCAATCTACCACGGAACGCAAACCGATTCTTCATACTCCAGTGCTTTTCAAGATTGTCGAACGTCGTATGACCATTGTCACCGTCCCAAGACTTCATTTCTCGGAGACTACCCAAAACAACCAAAGAAAGAATCTTCGTCCAAACCCGGATCAGAAGTACTTCAATCTCGTTGTTCGTCTCTATGCCACTGCTACTGATGGAACGACTGTTTTGATGCAGGCATTCGCCTCGGAGCGTGTTATTGTTCGCGTAAGTGGTTTTGTGTTTTTCGAGTATATTATTCAAAAAAAGAATGTCATGTTTTTTGATTAGCTCACTCAATTGTAATGCTCTGCCGTGCTAGGCACGAAACAAAAAACAATGACAAAGAGATATATGATTTATAGAAGAAATAGGGATTTAGGCAACATTTAATTTTGATAATAAGTGTCGGTGTTAATCCTTTCAACCCAGTATGGGTGTTCATGCGTATCCTCAGAATGCACCACTTCAAACTCGGGGAGCTCTTCATATGGCTCATCCACCACCAAGGAGTTCTCAGGCAACAGCTCATCCGGCTGAGTAGGCACGAGAAGATTATCTTCAGTGCAACCAATCCAGATTGGAATTGAATGGTTATGAGTGTGACCGCCTTCCAACGTGATTTCTACATCGTAGTGGTAATCAATTTGAAGAACGTTCCAGTAGCAGATTTCAATACTCGGAGGGATGTTAAACGGGATATGCATGACGTGTATGTGATTCTTTCGACGAATCTCCTCTTCAACAACTCGGACAGTTCTCTGGCTACAGTAGCTCTCATCAAGTTTCACATTAGGTACACGTAATCTTTTCTTCTGCACCAATGATCCTTTGACATAACGCGGGTCACTTCCTTGTAAAGCTACAATCACATGCTTTCCACGCTTGAAACACCTTTGAGAAAGATGAATGTTGGTAGCTCCATATTCTTCTGTGTAGGGTGGTTTGTATGCCTCTTTAGCCCACGTGTCAATAAATCGGTCAACAAGAAGTTCACACCGTTGTTGGAAAACATTCTTCCGGAGACTTTCAGTACTTGCATGGATCATATATCGAATCTCGTCTCCAAGTGTGGGAGGGAGAATCGAGGTGTCATATTGTGAATCCGCAAAAGGCAGTTGAAATCGGAAGTCGTGTTCACCGGGTGATAGTAAAGTTTTATGAGAGAGGTTTGCAATTGCCTTGAATCTCAGAAACTCATACCAGAGACCACCCACTCTCACTTCTCCAGTAAGTAGTAAACGAAGGGATCTCAACTCTTGGGGTTGGGCACTATTCATGATGAAAGTGACTCCCACATCCGCTCGTTCCAGTGGCTTTTGTTCCGACTCTGTGACGTCTGAAGAATATCAAAGATTAAAGGCGAAGAGATGAAACACAACTAAACATACTTGTGACGGAGAGCTTTTCTATGTCAACAGAATAATCCCTTCGTGGGGGTTCTTCTTCCTCATCTTCTGAATCATAGTCGTCATCGTCATCTGAATCGTCATCAACATCTTGGACTCTT
The DNA here is from genome assembly GCA_002259235.3 of Caenorhabditis latens. Lineage (NCBI taxonomy): Eukaryota > Metazoa > Nematoda > Chromadorea > Rhabditida > Rhabditidae > Caenorhabditis > Caenorhabditis latens. The sequence goes on along the minus strand of CM056097.1, from coordinate 10,356,708 downwards.
TTGAAAACAGGAACTGGCTCTCTTGGACGTTTGTGCTTCTGAAATCACTCCAAAGTAAACAGAAAAAGTGTTGAATGAGAAACTTGCCGCTACTTCCTCATTGCAAATAATTATAGGATATTTAAATACGACTGGCTGTTTTCTTTTCTGCATTTTGATTTCCAAAACAATGTGGTGTTTTACTACTAGAACATTCCATAAGGACATTGGAATGGAAATAAGACATTCTGAAGGGACCACCAGGGAGATGGAGGAATTTTTGGTCGACTTTTGTTCTTTGAAAAAGTTGAAGAAACGTCTCGTCGCCAAATAGTTGCTAGGGTCGCTTTCCCTGCAAACAATAGAAATAGAACTTTGACGCATTCGTCAAAGAAACGGCTTCTTACCGAACTTCGATTAGCTGTGCTAGCTTGCAGGTGAAATGTTCTATAACTGACTTTTCAGTTTTCAGTTCCCATCTGACATGTATATCTTCTCCGTGACAAAACGCAGTCTTTTCCAAAGAAATATGACCATTTATAGGATCGCATTTTCTGAGAAAAGAAGAAGTGATCATTAGTGTTTTCGTAATTTGAGAAGATGTGCTTACTTGTGAAGGATACTTCCGTGCTCCACACATTTATTAACCATGTGCTCAACAGCATAGCTTGCTTCGTGTGGCATTTTTAGAATGAGCGACCTTCGGACTTCAAATTTTTTCTCGACATAGTTGTTGTCAAACCATGGTGCAACAGAAGCACGTACACTGTAAATTATTTCGCTTCCATCGGGAAACTTCATAGATGGAGGGAATCGGGGTAGCCATACGTCAACAACTGCTCTGTGGGATTGTTCACCTGCAACTGGTTTATATTAGAACAAGAGTTACGAGATTAGTAAACCTCCAGGTTCCACGAGAACCCATTGTTGTTCATGAAAGAATTCAAACTGTAGGCGGTCACCTTTACACACATAGCCTCGAAATATGATTTGGGCAGAATGAATCAATTCGCTCGGGTTATTTATGGTAACGTCAGCAGTGAAAAAGTTATCAGAAGAACTATCAAAAACAGACGGGCAGTCAATAGACGTGACATGAGCAAGGTCCATGAAGCAAAACAATTTCGAAAAATGAATGAGACAAAAAAAGAGACTGGGACCCCACGCGCTTGGTTGCTAGCAACACATGAATAATTGACTTTTTGCAGGCAACCAATCCAGGATCATTCGAGCCACCAGAGACAATCGACGCTAGCTGGAACAAGACTGGAGGAGTTTTGAGCACAATTGGACCAGTTGTTGTTGGAAAGTCCGAGCCTCGCGCCCAGCTTACTGTTGATGGAGATATCTATTCAAGTGGACGTGTTATGTGTCCATCCGATATCCGTCTCAAGGACAACATCACTGGAAAAGAAGCAAAAGAGGCTTTGGAGAACCTTCAGAAACTGCGTATTGTTGATTATTTCTACAAGCCAGAAGTTGCAGAAAAATGGGGATTGTCGGAAGACCAAAGAAAACGAACAGGAGTCATTGCTCAAGAGTTGGCGGAAATTATTCCAGATGCCGTCAGAGATATTGGAGATTACTTGACTGTCAATGAGTCTCGTGTATTCTATGAAACAGTTTTGGCTACTCAAGAACTTTGTCGTCTTGCTGGAGATCTCGATCAAAAAATTGATGACAAGGTGGATGAGATCAGCAAGCGTTTGAGTGAGTATGCCTTGAAAAAGAAAATGCTCTGCTCGATTGCATCAAACCTAAACTCGGAGGGAAGATCATTGACTGCATCCAGAACTTCATTGGATTCTTCGGCAACTGCCCTCACTGAAACTGAAACCAACACCCGAAAGAATCGTCGTGCAAATCGGAAGAAGAAGAACCAGGAGAAAAACGATGAGAAGAACAAAAAAGAGCCTCCAAAGTCGAGAGTCACCCATACAACAGTCATTGGATTGGTCGGAGTCATGGCTTTCTGTCTGATTGCAATGTCTGCACTCTACATTTTGGATTGGCACAATCGTAACTTTGGATACCACCACGTCACACCAAAAAGCACTACTCCAGGACCAAAAGAGGGACCTGGAAATGTGGTTATTCCTCTTGGTACGTAACTTTTACAGGTGTAATTAGACTAATAACACATTGTTTCAGATCACTACGTACCACTAAGCCAACCCGATGCCCCTCCGTTAGTCCCGTTCTGCCCTGTTTCCCAATGTCGAGAATACTGTTGCACTGACTATGACCGAGATCATGCTGAACTAGAGGTGGTGAGGTCAACGGAATACTGACAAATATAATAAAATCGTATATTTCAGGCTGATTACGATGCAAACAATGTTGAAGAAAATGAATCTGGTTTCAAGGCTGAGACTCGTTCAGATTTCAAAATCAAAGGATTTGGACACAATGTCAGGATTACATTGCCAGAGTTGGATATGGAAATTGATGAGCGTTACTGTATTGAGAAGAGTTGTGTTCCAAAAAGAAGAGTGTATAGTCTCTTCATTCCAATTACTCGCTGGTTGCCGACAGTTTCCTTGGATGTGAATATTGAGTGAGTTTTATAACACTAAGAAATGAACTAAACCAGTCTCAATAAATCGATTCTTTGCAGTGTACCAGCATCGAAGTTTGTCAACAGCTGTGGACACATTCAAGAATTCGACAACAGAAAGTGCGATGACCAGAGCAAGAACAAATCAGATGCTCAAAAAGAGACTACAGACGAGACACCGAAGAAGACTAAAAATGAGTCTCAAAACCCAATATCAATCGAACTATTCCCTGGTAACTACCGAGTGACCGCCGGACAATGGATGCAATCTGCCTATCGCTTCCGCGTTGGGCCCTCAATCGAACTCTGCTCAATCGAAGATAATACATTTGGAGGATTCTACGAGGAGTACAACCTTATCTTTTATCGCGCGTGCAATAAAACCAATTCGTCAGCTATTAAAACTGCTTAACTTTAAGATGATTTATCTAGCGACCTATTTTTGCCACCAATCCTTTCTCTTCTCATTTACAGTGTACTATTTATAAATCACAGAACATTCCGGTTGTATATTACGTAGAAAATCCCATCATTCGTAGTAGTGTATCTGCATGTTTCCTTTCAAGTTACCGAAAATTGGAAAAATAACGGATACCGATACACCGGTCTGTCATATTCCTTTTTCTCACCTTGTTACCCCTCCTTCATTCTACCATTTTTTACCTCTGATTTTGTTTCTCATCTCTCCCATTTAATTGACGCATTTTCTTACTCGATCTATACATTGTATGCAAAAAATGCCGCTCATATCTATTCCTCATCTCTCCTGTCTCAGAATGTTGCTCTCTCTTCCATTTCCACCCTAGATCTATTACCACTTTTATTTGTACCTATCTTACGGAGTGGCATTTGCCGTGTTTTCCCATTCTCCAGCCCCGTGTCTCAAAAACTGTGCTTGTGTATTTTCTGCATCCACTTGTAGCATCTCGCTTTTTATCATGTAGTTGTTGTACGCGTACCATTCAAAAAATAAGGTTCCTCTGTCCCCTTCACCATTCATTTATTCTATTTTCTCAGATTGTCGATTATTACAGTTTTTATGTACTAATCAAACTCTCTCCCAGTTTGTTAGTATTGAAAACGGTCAAACCTGTCATTCTTTTTTCTTTTCTCCTCTGAATTAAAACCGCATCTCACATTTGCACTGATGTTTCTACTGCTCCCAATATGATGAACTCCAATACAAAAATACTGTTGAATAAATATATAATGCACCCGAAACATGTTCAAAACATTCATCGTTTCAATCTTGATACAATAAATACAAAACCCATATTACAAAAATTAGTGAAAATATAAATTCTGCTGAGCAGTGTTAACCAGGAAGTAAAGTATAGAGGGCAGTGATTGAGTTAAGGATTGTTCTATCCGTTTTGCACACTCGGAAGAAGTCTTGCTTTGTTATCCGACCTTTTTTCCCGATATCGAATTTCTGGAAGTGAAGGTAATTGATAGGTGTAGAGAGTTCGGGGTTCCGAAATGAAAACAAAATGAAAGCTCTAGAAAGAATATTATCAGTATGACAGCGATAATTGTTTCTAGATACGGATCTTTCTAAATGCAACAATTTTCTCGACCTGCTGATAGAACATCTTTGAGTTAATAATTTCAGAAAGTTTAACAATCGAGAATAAATGCTTTTCAGATTTCTCAAAAATTACAGTGAGGAATATCACTGAAGTTGCCAGTCAGGTTGAAAACGAAGAAAATTCGAAACATTTTCGGAAGTTATAGATAGGTGTTTGTTGTTTCCAGAAATGATTGATGTTGTATCAAGATCCATCAATAAAACTTCAAAAAAAACTATTATAAAAGTATATCAGAATTCCTGAGAACCCACTTCGATAAGCATGTAAATTTTTTACCGAACAAATCTAATCAATTTTGACTTCTACCGTTACTGTGGCGCAACACTATGTCCTTTCTAACAACCTTTTGATTTCTAATTATCATTGACCTTGCAACTTTTTGTCATCAGAGTAGTATAGAACTAAGCACACACTGAACACCTTTGTACTTGTTACTCACCGCAAAAACCTGGTTCGCACGTTCACATTTCTGCTCTCTTGAATGATGGGGTCTGGCATGTCGTCCTGAAAGAAAATTAAGTGTGAAGAGGAACCTTCTTTACACAACAAACCCATTAAGTCATCCATGGAGGTGATTACATAAAACAAGCGATCCCAAGTGATCTCCCCTTTTTCCTTCGGATCATACAATTTGTATAGCCAGTCCAATTTTTCATCCATAGTACCTCTACAAAGAATGGAGAGAGCTTTCACAAACTCCTGCAAGACAAAACATTTGAATTATTCATAAATAGATAATCATACTTGGAAATTGATAGTTCCATTTCCATCGTTATCAAAAGTTTCAAAAAGAAGGTCTGAGTAGTGTTCAATATCGCCGTGAGGAAAGAGCTCAGCAAACTTTTCTCTCATGATATCTGAAAGACAAAGTGTTTTGACAACTCATATCAACTTGTCATTACTTTTGTTGATGACAGCATTCGGTGATGTCTCTTTGAAAGCTCTGTAGATTGCTCGAACCTCATTTTTTGAGAAGTGGGTTTCGTCGACGACCTGAAATGATCAGTAGTTAGAAAATATATTTGGAATAAATTTAAAGTATTGTTCACCTTGTTTAAAGTAACATTAGGGTGTAAAGACCCGTTTCCCTGAATAGATCTTCTCGACCCAAAGCGATGATATATTTTTTTACTGTGAATATTAGAATCTTCCGGCATAGAAGGAAGCGGGTAAACCGGAGCAAAGAATCACGAAATGGCGGAAAAGAGTCAGCCCGAGAGGCGCTTTTTCTTTTTCTGCTCACCGACTTTACAACATCCACACACTCCTGGCCAACAGAGTTTTTGGTTGACAAGATGATATTAATGAATAACTGGGGCATGTATCAACATGTGTGTGCAATGATTATCACAAGTTTTGTTTTGATTTTTATGAATGTGGAAGAAATAGGGTTAGAAAATGATGGATTCGTGGAGGTTAGTGATCAGAATTCATTTATTCAAACTAAAAAAAGCGCCTCTTCATATTGTTGTATGTGTTCTTATCGAAGTGATCATGCATTTACGATTAACGATAGCTAAACGTTCCGTTCATTACATTGAGCTGTGATTTCCTTAAATAATAGTCCCTTTTTGCAAACAACCAAGTTTTTCTCGCAAAAATAGGTTGATGCAATTCCAATTAACAAACTTGCGCATTGAACTTTCCATCATTCTGACATCAGTTTTCTAACCAAGTTTCCAACTGATTCGCTATTTCCGGGGGCCAAGTTATCGCATTCTTTTCTATCTTCCAAAACCGCGACGGGTAGTCTCGTATACCTGGTTAAATACTCACCCGTCAATCTTTTTGACAAAAAGAAGAGTTGGCAAGAACAGAGTTCAATCATGCCGACTCATCTCTTCTTATCTTCTTTCAAAACTTCCTCTTATCTCTTCTGATCTCATCCAACATACAATTTTAATGAATCACGTTTGCCATATAACTAACTAACTACAGTGTGTACTATGAAGTTCGTGCACTTTCCTTTATCAAGAGAACAAAAAACGGAAGGAGGCAGAAGATATCAAGTTTCGCAAGGTTTCTTTCCGTGTGTCGCAACATAAATCTACGTTAATAGTACCTGTTGTAGACTGGATGGTCGAAAAACATGCTGATGAATGGGGGAGAGAAGTGGAACATCAATTTTGTAATCGAATCCTTAATTTTTGAAGAGAAATGAACTTTAGTACAAAATTGTTTTGTAAGATCGCACTCACCTATTACTGGTTCTTCTCCGGGGGCTGGGAATGAAATTGCTGGGCGTCGCTTCCAACTGCTCATCTGTAAATCTGATTCAACTCATTAGCAGACGTATTGTCCAACAAAAAAATTGAATACGATTATAAAAATAGTTAATCAAGAGGTTGTACAGCTGATTTTACATTTTTCAGTTAACGAAGGTGTAAGAAAACTCAATTTACGCATAGAAGACTAAGTGGCTACACTGTGAGACACTTGTCTCTTGAATTTTTTTCTAGGACTTGTAATTCGAAGCTTTGAGTAAGTCAAGTGACTTGCGAACCGGGAGAAAAAGACAAGGCAATGTCTGAACCAAATGGACCAAGAAATGGAAACAAAAACCTATCAAGATAAAGCGACAGAAAAATAGCTGGGCGCGGAGCACCCCATCCGACAAGTCAACCGAGGCGATCAAATTGACACAAACTAAGATATCAGTGGTGGGGCGGATGAAAACCGGGAGCACCGAAGATAAGAGGTGTCCTGTCTTATCCCCCTTCTCGGCGGGGTTTTTTTTGTCATGCAAGAAGAATGACTTTTGAGTGACATTCGCAGGAGACGCAGTGCCATCGGTGACGCCTCGACCGAGTTGTATTGCTGCCGATGGGATAAGAGATGATTTCGTGCGTTTGGGGGATAGACAGAGTGGCGGCAGCGCAAGGGTCCTCGCTATCAACACATGTTTCTTCCTGTTTCCAATGTTTTTCTTCCTCAATTTCATTAGTCTCATCTCATCTCATATAATGTGCCATGAATACTCAATAGTTTTCAGAACAGGACGTCAGTAATAACGTTCTTGGAGCTCTCCTTTTTCATGAGGCTGGTTCAACAACAAAAACTCTCATCGGTACTTTCTAACCCATTTTCATGATAGAAAAATCGCAGTTACAACAAATTAGTGTTAAAAAGTTATGAAATAATACAGCAGCTTTTTCCTTTTGGCTCTTCGATGTTGTTCAAGTAGGCATCAGATGTCTGCATATTTCCTGGTGGGTCATACTTGAGACAAACGTAGATGTGATGCATAGATCCACGTTTTACAATTGCTACACCAACACCAAGATTGACTGAAGATTTCCAGAGAAGTTGAGTAAAATGTCCAGTTTTCGTCCAACTTGATGCGTCAAATCTATCAATAAAAAACATGAACCACGAGATTACGTGAAGTACATACCTGGAGAAATCATATCCAACTCCTTCGGTGTAGAAGCCTTGAATAATGGCTGCGGCACATGTATTGGGAGATGGGAAGTGGGTTGCAGCAAAGTAACTCAGGTTTTCACCGTATCTAAAATATGAGTTTTCAAAGCACTTCATTCTAAACTGAAAACGCACTTTGATGGTTGCTCGTGTACCAAACACTGTTTACGATGAGCCATTTCGTTTGCCCATTTTTGAGCAGCTTTGTTCAATTCACCATTTGTGGTCATGTTCCCCGCATTATGATGTGTCCGGTACTTATTATGGTAATAAAGCAACCATTTCTTGAGATCTTCAGTGTCATAGTGAGCTGGATCAATTCTGTCTACTTGTCCTTTGGAATTCATGTAATCCATGACAGAATCAAACTGAAAGTAATGCAAAATGAGAGAAGACATCCGCCATTTGACTTACTGTAGTGAGCTTAGTTAGCTCTGGATCAACACCACCTATACGACACGGCATTTTTAGTTTCTGAAACTAGGAAATCTGTTGGAACGGTGTGTTATCGGGAGAGAAAAGATGCATGTGAAACTTATAAGAATTTGAAATAAGAAAAGTATGAGAAATAACAAAAAAATCAAATATGAAATTGTTCATCATGAGATTATATGAAAAAAAGAAACGCGTAGTTCAGATCAGCAACAAAAATATGGAGGTTTCTTGGCTGAACAAATATTAGAAATGTCTGGGTGCGACTTCATAGATTATGATTCATGGACGTTCCCAGAAAAGTTTCAAAAATCGGAACGAACGATTTTTATCCCATTTTTGAAACGTTCAAAATTTCGAGAATCATATTCGAACAGCGAAAACTGTATTCACTGTTCGCTTTCTTCTGTCGATATGAATGTTTTTATGGCTTTTTCAGTTTTTCTGTGCAAACATACAGCGCAGTGAAAAAGAGAAACATACAAGAAGACTTTTATTCAGAAAAAAAATATGAAGAGAGATCTTGAAAAACACATATACAATTTCTGGCTGTATGACATCAAATATCATATTTGCCACGTCGTTCCAATATGGCAAGTGAAGCAATTTGCATAAAATAATTATGCAACCGGTCGTTCCACATTGTTCAAATATGATTTGTGAGATTCAAAATTTCCAGCTGGATCATATTTGACGACAACAAAAATAAAGAACATATTGGGTGATGAGGAAACACATGGAGATCGGATGGAGCTGGATTTCACAATGGAGACTCCTACTCCAATCTTGCGAGAATCTTTCCAGATGAGTTGAGTGAAGTGACCAGTTTTGAAAAACGACATTGGTTTCCAGCTGAAATATTATGATTACTGTAACGTTCTCTCAGAGGTAGCTAATTACCTTGAATAGTTGTATCCGATCCCTTCAAGGTAGAAACTTTGAATGATAGCAGCTGCTAATGTTTGTGGCAATGGAAGATGACGAGCACCAAAGAAGAACAGGTTTTCACCGTATCTAAAAAGGCAAAAAAATGATCATTTCATTTTCACACCTTGTCACCGTAGCGCCTCATGTTTCTCTCATTGGACTTACGTTCTTGGCTGTTCGTGAACCAGACATCCTTTGTGATAAGCCAGTTCATCAGCCCATCGTTTTCCACGGCTTTCAAGAACCGGATCATTGATAAGGCCTGGAGCATTATGTTTCGCTCGGTATACATTGTGATAGGATACAAGCCATTCTTTGAGTTTTGGAATGTCGTAATGGGCTGGGTCCTGTTTGTCAACTTTGCTTTTGGAGAACAAATAGGATTTGATTGCACCGATCTGAAATAAATATCACAAATGATGCACAAAAACTATCTGAGCGAACTTACATTACTCAATCTTTTCACATCAGTGTCAAGTGGGATTGATGGAGACTTGAAATCCAGTTTCTTCTGGTTAGTAAGTCTACTGAAAAAGTCGAGAGCTCCACCTTTGGCATCGTGAAGAATGGAATTGCTCCAATGAGTTCTCTCAATTGCAGTTCTAGAAGTCTGCTCATCATTATCAGTTTCGGTGGTGAAAGTCAATCTGATCTTTGAGCTCTTCTTGGTTTTTAGGATAACGTCACTCTTAGTAGACTTGACCGGAAGCATTTGGAATTCTGGATAGGTGAGAATGGTAGAACCAATGAACACTTTCACAAACAACGTTTCACCCTGCTGTAATAAAACTTTGATAAAACAACGATCTTTGAAAAACTAAAGGTAGTACTTCATTGTCAATTTTTGCGTTGATACAAGAACCTGTGCCACAATTGAGCGAACTGGAGAAAAACTTGGCTTGAGGGATGGAATCATCCAGCTTCTTGCCCCTGAAAAATGTATACTTGTATAAAAATGAGAAACAAAGGGTTACTGTACTTTTGAGCGTTTGAACAAGTACATTTGTTCACTTGAGAAGGTAGGTTCCGATCTGTGAAGGATTTTGGGCATGTGCAGAATTGGAAGTAGTAATACTGATTTTCAACACCTCGGATATCACTTCTTCGTAGTCCAGTATACTGTCTGACCGATACCGTAATCTGCAAAGTAAGTGATGAGTGAAAGTGAACTATATCCTTCATAGTAATATCCCTTACGCTTTTTGCATCAGTTGTCGGTATTTGGAAAAAAAGAAGTGAAAAAAGAGCGAGTGATAGTGACAGTGACATGTGGGCCTGAATGATAGACGGCTGCGCCAAGTTTGAATAGGGCAGTCGCAGTGATTTTTCGGAAGGAAGCGGAGGTGCCCCTTTCTTGGTGGGCGGTCGGATATCAGTGACCTTGTCAGGAGGCAAAGGAAAGATTGCAGAGAGAAGTTGTCAGATAACGGGAAAGAGTAAACGGACAAGTTGTAGTAGTAGTATTAGCAGTAGAAGGAGGAGGAGTCAAATGCCACACTGATCCGTCGATTTGTTTCTGAATCACGTATAGTTAAAGTGAGATGGTCATTTTATATCAGTTGGTAGACACACAGACTTTCTTGTCGCAAAATGGGCGGACCCCCCAGGCTAGAGGACATTGTACTTTTGAATTTAGTGACTATTCACTTTTGTTTCCTGTCTTCCTCTGCAGGTTCTGGTTTTTCAATGATACTAGGAATGAAGTGAGTATTCAAATGAAGGACCGGAAAACTTCTTGAAGTGTTTTGAAAGTGCAAAAATATGAAACACTGTGTTAGAAGACAACAAGCAATAGAGATCGTATGAGAAGTACATTGTTGAAAACTTTTCAAAACTTTGAAAACATTCAAGTACTTGGTCATTAAAATTCTGGAGTACAATAGCCCTGAATGAAGAAAAACATGTGATTTAGGTGGATCTGCTGTGGTAACTGTATTTTATTCCATTGTGTCCAACTTGTCGATTGTAGTGTAGATCATCTCTTCCTTAGTCGCAATAATTTATTTTATTCCTTTTGCACAAACAAAAATGAATGTCCTCTTTTTGGAAAAGAAAGTGGGAGAAGAAAAATAAATTTAAAATGAAGAATGAGAAGAAAAGTGATACAAAAGTCAGTCAAAAGACAGAAAAAGTATGAAAAAAGGAGTAAAGTGCACCACACCAATCAGAATAAAGATGAATTAATGAAAAGTTGCGAAATTAAGACATGGACCTACAGGAATGAAACAATGAAACACCGGAAAAAAAGAAAAAAAGTGACTCACACCAAAAAGTTTGAAAACTCAGAATTTGAATAGCAAATGACGAAACAAAACTTTTCTTCCTGACTCATTAACGATTCCCAGTTTTTCATTATTTTTTCCGATTCGGGTCGAAGTTAAAATAAATTAATCACCATTGTGGGAAGGAACTGTACAGAAGAGTTGTTGGCTCGTAATTCAGGAATGGATTCTGCATCATCGGAATTGTTGTTGGCATCATTGTCGGCATCATCAGTGATGACAAATCAATCGGGAGCGGATTTAACGCTTGACTGGGCTACAAAAATAGAAATACACTCTACTTAATTTGTGATCTTTTATTACCACTGCCTGAGTTCTTCCCCAAGAGCATCTGACCTGATTCCCAGTCAACTCTTTTCCATTCATTTCCATGATTGCTTTTGTGGCACACTCCTTCTTGTCATAACGTACAAATGCATATCTCTGTGTTTTGAAAACACGCACTTCCGCAATATCACCATATGTTGAGAACGATTCACGAAGATCGGTCTCTATAAAAAAAAGGGAAATTGGATAGATCTGATAAGGAGTGAGACAATCATTAATAAAATCCGCGTTGCGTTCATTGCCTTGTCTACCAGGCGGAAGTGCCAAACAGCAGTTATGGAATATGAGACCATGATATCCTCATGTCCGTTAGAAAGTTTGATAAGGGATGGGAACTGGTTCAAAAAGGGATAAATTGTGGGAAAGCCAACTTGAAACAGAAAGTTAAGTCAAGGGGAATAATTTAGAGTAGGCCAAAGGTTCTTCCTGTAAATTTCCCAGTTTTCGTGTTGTTACATTATTCCATCTCAGTTTATGGAAGTAAAATTGTTGCCCCTATCATGATCCCTTCCTCACACTTTCTCATTGTTTCTTACCTGTTGTTTGTTGGCTGATGTTCCCGACATAAACTGATGTGTTGTCCGCCTTTGTTGAGTTAAACACCTAAATTCCATCAATCTTTAGTTGTTTTCTGTTAATCTTGTCATGTCACACCTGTTCAAAAGTCAATTTGTCTCGGTTCTCCTCGCTGTTTTTCCGTGCTGCCCAGTTGGTCCGCACCGCCCGTTTACCTATCCATTTTCCGTTCATGCCGGCGATTGCGTTCTCGGCATTCTGAAAGCGAGATCTATGTTTTGAGAAGAAGGTTCCATGTGTGTGATAGGAGTGTGATAATAAAAAAGATAGATTTCTTACTTGTTTATTGGGGAATGATACAAATCCGTATCCTTTTGATTTTTGAGTCTGAGCATCTCGAATGACTTTTGCTTCACTGAAAAATTTAGATTCGATTTCTTCAAAGTGGGAATTTGAGTGACTCTTTTGAATACAACGTATGTCTATCAAATTTTGCAGATGTTTTTCAACTCGAACTCACCTGACTTCTCCATACTTCTGAAACGTTGATTTGAGGAGTTCATTGCTCACATCTTTGCTCAAATCTCCCACAAAAACATGGAAGTGCTCTGAAAAAAATGAAATATCAATACTAATCTCCTTTGGTTTTGGTTCTATCAATTTTCCTAGTTTTAGTTCTCGTCGACCTCTCATCTATTTCCATCATTTTTCAATGACACCATGATAACTTGTCAAGAAAGGAAAAACGTGTGATTTTGAGAAAAAATGTGAGAAGATAGTAGCCGCTAAAAGGATAAACATAGACGAGACGTGTTGAGAACAACCAAAGAATAAAATCAGCGAGAACGGTTTGGAAAAGAAAAAAGTGAATTTATTGCGCTAGTGGTTGATTGATAAAGAAAATCAGATGACTTATCATCAATATCATCTTTCTCTGATTTTGACTTATGAACTGAAAACTGAGACCTGAGAACAAAAAAAGGCAAGAGAATTGATAGGATCTTGTCTTATTTCCATCCGATTTCACTTACTACTCGTATCAATTCGCATCTCCATTGGCGGCTCCGAAGCTGAGTGCAACACGGCTGATTCCTGCAACAAAATTGCATTTGCCAAATGAGAATCCGTACTAGTTGAATGTACGTCGATTGGAGAAAAAGATTGGAGGAAGGAGAATAGGAAAAAGGGGGTGAGAAACAAGCGGAAATGGGCAAATGAACAAACCAAAGAGTGCGGAAGCCCAATGTGCGACAAAGAAGGAAGGCTGGCGGTCTGAAGAAGCAAAGGACATGAGTCCAATGATGGAATTGTGGCGCCGTGAGTCTGAATGAACACAGGTGTCTTGAGAGGCAAAACGCTATTTGATTGAGGTAGACTTACATCTAATAATCCAGCAGAAAATTGAGAATAGAGATTTTTCAAAGGGATTTGTTGAGAATAGAGCATTGGTGTCGAAGGTTTTCCTGATGGCAAACACATTAGCGCTTTCTGAAATTTTGAGTCGGTCTTCAGAAGAAAATACATTTTCAATATTTCAAATTGCCCAGCTATCAAAGTTTTCTAGTTATGAGATTTTTGTGTTCTACTCTATAAAACACATAACTACTATGCTACAGTAACCCTACTGAAAGCCTTGTTTTATAGAAATGTGGAGAAAATTACTATAAAGCAGTTTATTGAAGACAAATAGCTTCATATTACTATAAGTAATAACCCAAGCATAAAGTGCGTAATAAAAACAATTGGTATCGTATATGCATTATCCCTTCCTACCAAGTCGAATTGAACCTCGAACCTCTTAATGTTCCCTATTTCCGACAGAAATTGAGTTACCCACCTTGGTCTGCTGTGCCGATGCATAATCGGCATCGTGAACAGAAATGAGGTCCTGTGATCGTTTCAGTTTGACTCGTGTATTAACACCACTTGTGCGGTGTTCTTGAACTCGTGAAAATTAGAAGAATGCAAATGATCCTGAAAAAAAGGAGAAACGGATTAGCATGCTCATCATAAAGAAAAAAGAAAAAAAAGAGAATGTGGAGAGATCTGTTTTCAATCCCAAACGGCGGCTAACGGCTAACAAGATAACCGAATTGTGATGGATTATCAAGACAGAAAATAATGGGAATTATATATGAAAGGAACTACAACATCCGAAAATTAGAGTGTAAGGAAGTAGGTGCAATATTCATTTTTCATGACCGAGCATCTTCGAGGAGCTCAGGACGATGCGCTCCGCCTGCCTCGTTTGTCCCATGGGGGAATTGGGTGGAGAACTAATTAAGAAAGTCGAAAACAATAGAATATATTGAGGTGTAGACTATGTCGGAAACAAAAAAAAAGAATGAAGAAGAGAAAGTAAAGACGGCAACAAAACTTGGGACTCTTTTTTGATTAGTCTAAGACCGGGGCGTCGGTTCTCACGATCGGCTCAAGCATGGAACGTCGTTTAATGTCTGTGACTTCTTGGCTCCACTCTCAGATTTGTTCAATTCCCCTCCCCTTGTGCCCTCCAATTTTATTTTCTCATCTTATCCTGAGTAAGTACCTTCCCCTACAATCTCTGACTTTTCATTCGATGCCATTCTTGGGTACCACACAGAAAAAAGATTCTTGCTTTCTCCCATTTTCATTTTCCTGTTCATTTTCTAGTAGTCCATTAGTCTCACTCGAAAAATGAGCAAACGAGTGAGATATGTGGTGTGGGTTGGTTTGAAAATAGGGCGTCGAGGAGCGGTAATACGGAAGATGGAATAAACAAATGATATTTGACGACGACACGGGACCAGAGAGAAAAAACGCCCGGAAAAGCAACGACTAGAAAACGGTGAAGACAAAAAGTCGCCTCATATAAATCGAGTCTCCCAAAATTCATAGATTCATGCATCTGAAAGAGCTTTTAGCCGAAAAAAGGGACAACGGACACGAACAAAGAATGTTTTAATGCTGGTGAATAGGAGGAATAGACAGTGTGGGTGTACATGGAGCCAACCGAGAAAAAAGCAAAAAGGAAATGTTCCGTTTCTGAACAATAACAACAATATTCTTGTCAGATGAGGGAACAAGAGGGTTGAAAGAAATAAAAATCGACACAATCACTCGCCTGCAAATTGTGACTAATATCTGTTGAGAGGGAACGCAATAACACTTATGTACCCGCTTACAAGGTCGGGACTGCTGGGAGAAACTAAAATCAGCTATTTAGAAGAAAACGTTTTGTAAAGCATGATTGTATTCACCGTCAATACAATGAATTTTTAAAACTGACTCACATGTCATTCTTAGGGACAAAGGGAACTCACAAAACTTTGGATAGAATTCAAATTTGACAAAAAAATCATGATAAATCAATTGTTCACAGTTGAAAAACGGTTGAAAATAGCCACTGATCGTTTGAGCATTGTTTGATAGAAATGCAAACTTGATACTACGATGGTTGAATCAACCAAAAGTTTGTTTATAAACGTAAAGGGCAACCCACAAACCGCAAAATGCAAGTTTTGCAGTTATATTGTAAACGTAACACTATATAGCAAGCTACCGATACCACTCAGTGAGATTGACTCCATATAAAACTGAAATAACGTTAGTCATTCTGAAAATTGTTTTTGAACATCTACTGGTTGGACGAACGCACTTTTTCTAAGATATATGGCTTCTTATTATGTCTTCTCTGAATATAAGTTTTGTCAAAGAAAACAACGATTTTCTGATTTAAGACTCCGTCATAGCCAACACGTGTTCATAATTGAACGCGTTACTTTCAATTATGGGAAACCGACAATATCAGTGGCCAACAACAATTCAATTTTGAGATATGAAAATTAGAGGTCAACAAAACTGGAAAACGAATAGGTCTTCCCAATTTTTCTTTCATATTAGAAAAACGCCGGAAAAGGAAACGATGAAGGTAACAAAATGCATTGGTGGAATCAAGAGAGATGCGGTAATGAGAAAATGAACGAGAAGATGAAGATTTGGTTGGAGGGGTCAGAGGTGAAAAGAGAGATGGACGACAAAAGGCCCGTGACAGCTAGAAGGCACAATATGCAATAAAAACATTTTGGAGACCCAAAAAAGAGGAGGAGGAGAACCGAGCTGTCTGACCAACACCAAATTGCAAAAGCAAAACGATTTGTAATCGAAAAAGAGCATTGATTCTTTCTATGATACAGAAAAGA
Organism: Caenorhabditis latens; assembly: GCA_002259235.3. Taxonomy (NCBI): domain Eukaryota; kingdom Metazoa; phylum Nematoda; class Chromadorea; order Rhabditida; family Rhabditidae; genus Caenorhabditis; species Caenorhabditis latens. The sequence goes on along the minus strand of CM056097.1, from coordinate 10,340,498 downwards.
ACACCCATTCAGGTTTTTGGCAAAAACGAATTGAAGAAAGGAATAGGGTGGGGAGGAGGGACACACTGAAAAACTGCGAAAGGAAGGAAAATGTCGGCGAGACAAGAGAAAAAAGGAAAAAAGAGAGAAGAAGCGGATGCGACACTTCAGAAATGAAGAAGTTCTGGCAAATTGAATTGCCAATTAAGCAACTGGCAGTAGCCTCTTGAAAACGGTGGTAGTTTTGTATTGGTCAACACTCAGCTCGTTCAAGTTTTCACGCCTTACGGTTGTACTGGAAAATTTAGCGTTAGTTTGTCAAACTACCGAATTGAAAAATCTTAAAAGCTTGCATCTCACAACATCTTTGATTTGAAGAAAAATCTCAATATGTATAAATTGGATGTAAATGCTGGGGCCCACAAAAGCCATGAACACATGTTCAAAAAGACTGTCACCATCTGTTCCAAGGAAATTGGTTTTTAGGAAAAAACCAGTTTGTCAATGTGCAAAAGTTCCAAAAATTCTAAATTATAGGGAACAGTTGTAGCAGGGTAAAGATTTTTCACCAACATTTTTGAAGAAAAACTTTTAAAAAGTGAGAAAAACTCTAGCCAAAGGAAGCTATCCAGTTGGCTGTCGTATTCGCCCGAAACAGTACGTTTGAAAAAGAAAAGTTGAAAAAAAACAGAAAGAAAAAATATGACTTTTCTCTTTTCTCAAGACAAAGAGGAAACTTATCCCGAACGGCTCCGCCATATCAAAACTAGTACGCAATGTAGCCCCTCTGGAACAACACAACTCTTTCAACGGTTGTGAAGAAAAAAAGAAGTAAACAGCTGCTCAAACCCTGTAGTGGGTGTGTGTGGAGAAATAAACAATTTCGTGATAAAATTTGACGGGTGGCGGCACCCCGGGAAGAAGAATGAAAAAGACAGAGGCCGCGATGGACTCGGTGCTTGCTGCCACCGATGGTCCCTCTGTTCGTTTCTTTTCTTCTCTCTGACAAGACAAACCAGTGATAAGAGAGTTGTTAAGACTGATGGGATTATGTGAAAGATAGATGGGGAGACGTTTTTCGTTCAGATAATATTTCAACGGGCTTGATTGGTGATCTTTGTGTAACCGAAGGAGTCTAGGAGGACGAGAATCAGGAACAGACATACTTCCCAGGCGGTATCATAGGTGGAGTGGGACACAAAGCTATTCTGGTTGAGAGGGCTGAACTGTGGAATAGGAATGTGAGAATGTTAATTACTAGAAACCGGTACATCGTCGAAATAACAATTTTTCACAGAGAAATGAGTTACGCTGTATTACGTATGACCATCACCAAGAACACTTCGCTAAAGAAAACTAACATAGAATCTGACAACTCATTTATCACTAACAAACACTTATCAATTTTCAAGAAAAATAAGAAGCTGAACAACCAACACAAGTCTTCAATTCTATTTCCAGTTTAATATCCGACGAACTTGAGAGGTCAGACCGATGGGAGTCAATATGAATATCTTCCCACCCAATTGTTCGGCAAGAAAAAAAATTGAGTGAAGGCTTCATAGCAGCTCTTTTAATTTTATGACGCTAGTCCATGCTTGAGAAAAAAAGAAGAAAGGAAGAAGAAGAACAAGAAAAAGACGGGAGAAAACGAGTAACACTTATGACTTTGAAAACGACGTCGTCTTCTTTTCTCCCTTCAAGAGCCAATAGTTATCGTGAGTGCGAGTCGACTAATTTCGGTTGACAACGAACAAAAATGAGATAATTGAGTTAGAGAGAGTGAGTTGAAGTTTTGGAATAACCATTTCCTTTCCCATTCCACTTCGAACAGAATAGCTCAATAATTTTGACTTCTTGGAATGTGGAGACTAGACCCACCGGCGGACAACACCAAATTGGTGGAAACAGAAAAGAAGAGAGATATGGTGAAACCAGCCCGTTTAGGAGGGAAAACAGAGAGAGTTATTCTCCAAAATGACAGCATATGCACAAAACGGACCAACCGACCGCAACGACGACGCTTTGGTTAGAAAGGATGTCGGGGAGAAAAGAAATGTTGAAAATTTTGAATGCATGACATGAAAAGAAATATATATTCGGAATGATATTGATATGTGTGTATGTGCTGCTGCTTGCTGTGTTGTCGGAAACCATCATCTTCTTCAGCAACAATAAAGTTTTATAAGGCGGAAAAGAAGAATATATAATGTTGAGCGAGTGTGCGTTGAAAGTGAATGCGCTCGGTTTTTATTCCAGAAAGTAACACTCCGCAAAAAGAAATAAACGCGAAGGTTGCAGCAACAGAAAACAGTATTTTCCGTCTTGCTCTTACTCGATTTCTTTCGAGTGGAAAGAAGAGGGTTGGTAGGCATCTCGAGTTTCCAAATTTGGAGAGGCGGATTCTTTGAAGTAAGTGGCTGTTGAAGGGTTTCTCAGAAAATTATATCAGATGTTGTTGAAAAACAGACGTTCTGGTTGATGTTCATTAGATCGTTTTGGAAACCTTTCATAATTTAGCTGTCATGTGCAGGACAATGAAATGAAAATTTTGAATGACTGACGTCAATCTAAAAACTGTACAATAACTTGCATACAAAGGGTTTCAGTTAAAAATTCTTCCAGGACAAAGCTTAAAATATGGTGTATGGGGTATAGGTGTTCTTCATATCAAGATTCTGAAGTAGTATCTGAACTTAACTGCAGGATATTATGGAAAATCAGCAAAATTTTGATGCCTGGTAGAAAAAACGCAAAAAAAGGTTTTTTATTAATAGGAAAAAACTAGTAAATTTACTTCCAATCCACTTATAATTAACACCATCAAGAATGTGAAACCCGGAGCATCAACCAAAACACGACACGTTTTACCAGACTAATATCCTGATGACCTAGTGTTCATGGCTCCTTCTCAGAGTCAGTTCCTGAATAACAATACGCCAACTCGGAAATAGGAAGAAGAAACAATTTTATTATGGGAGAGCATCTCGCTGGACAACAATTCTACATGAATGCGTATTATTATGATTTAGTAATGAGAGGCCAGCAAGAAAGAAGATTAAAGAGAAAAGCCTTGAGGTGTATATCAATTGGAAGTTGATGCAGTGGCGGACGGCTTCTTGTCTAATGGAAGTTGAACGCCGTCGTTGATTTCTCTCGACTTTTGAATTTGAGTGGAGGTGGTGTCGCGTTTGAACTGCAATTCAAAGCTATAAGAGACTAAGAACGATGAAAAAAGATTCCTATAACAGGGCTAATGCTTACTTTGTTGTTATCAGTTGGGAGAATACGTCCTTCGTCGGCACTGATAGCGCGGTAGCTTTGGATCATGGAACGGATTTTACGGTGGGCCTGAAAATAATCAAATTGGTTTGAAAACAATTTGATGACAAAAAAAGTAGTAACTCACTTCAATTGCATCAGTTGGAAGAATGACTGCAGCCTCACGTCTTTTCTGAAAATTGTTGACTTTGTAAACTTGATTATTGTGATTACTTGCACGAATAATGACGGTAGAGTTGTCTTTCTTTCCATCCTCGTCGTCGTCCTCCTCAGAAGAAGATTCGTCGTCATCGGTCTTTTTCTCAGCTTGTTTCTCCAAAACAGAGGTTCTTTCTTTCTCATCTTTTCCCTTTCCAGAGTTTTCGAGACCTTTTCCTGAAAATCATTTTGTAAATATAAAATACCAGCGTCCGCATTTTACATACCTCCTGCAGTTTCATCTTCGGCATCATCATCTTCAGCGCGGTCCTTCTGTTTCTGCTTCTTCCGACGATCCTTTCCAGCCTCGCTCATAGAAACCAGAAGAGCTGCTGCCAAAAAGAGGACCACAAAAAGTTTGAAATTCATTTTGATCTGAAAATGATATTTCGTTGTGAAAAAAAGGAGCAAGAAATTGAGAAAAAGTGATTCAGTTCTTTAGACTCGAGGTTTAAATAACAAAATGTCAGAGAGTGCTAGATGAGGCGGAGACTGTTCTTTACATCATCACGAGCCACAAGACACGGGCAATCGCGAGCCGCCTGAGATTTCTCAATATCTTATCTTCGGCTCCTGATACCACTACCCTTTCTATTACAACTTTTGAAGCAATGGACCAACTGAATTGAAGTGAGAGAGAACGTTGAAAAAAGAGGTTCACAATGGTCAGAGCCCATCAAATCCCCTACGTTTTAATGACAGTTGGCAGTAGAAACGCATTGTGCTTGAACAGAAGGTTGGATAAGATATTACACTAATTGATTCTCTTTGTAATCAGCTTTTAATGCCTGTAAGACATTAAGAAAACTTTGAAAACTGGAAAATTGAACTTCATTCATAAAGGGAAAAGATAGAAATATTTGGACATTTTTTCAAGATGATGAGATCAGGCCATGTTTTCGTCTCGGATGACATATGAGTCATCTTGTTTTCAGGAGGATAAAACATCAAGACAGTTGCTGTTGGGACATCATATCCAGAAACTTTGAACTCTGCGACTTGAAAACTTGACATTGATGATATTCAAGATTTTGTATTTAAAGTTTTGACAGATAAACGTCGCTTGAAACACTTAGACGTTTCTTAAAACACTCAAAAATCTCAAAAACATTTGGAAGTCCCAAAAAACATTAAAATGTTTAGAAGCCCCGTGAATGCTAAAAAAACCAAGATTTTTTAAACACCTGGAAGTAGTGATTATCTGAAAACAAAAGAGACTTTGAAGCTTGCTCTGGCATTTTTAAAGCTCAGCATCATGGAAGTAGCGGATTCCTGGACTTTCGAGATCAGAAACTTGCTTGCATTTTTTCCAAACAAACACCTGGATGTCTTTGTTTTAAGGGATACGCTACTTCCTACTAAAAAAGCTTAAGCTGAATCTAGGAACATTGCTAAAGCACACTCTGTGATCTTTTGTTTTTTGGTAATCAATTTTTTAAGGTGTCCGAGCAAGCTACTGGTTTTTTTCAATCTTTGAGGGGCGTGTAAATGTTATAGGGAACGTCTAAACGTTTTTGGGACGTTTGACAAAGGACATCTAAACTAGAAAAGAGGCGAAATTTTTCATCATTATTTCAAATGAGATTGGCTGAATGACTGAACTCGACAAGATGATCGATAATTAAAATAATTATTATTCTGCAAACTATCACCCACTATGATATGTATGTACTAAATTCTTATAAAATGCACAGAAAAAAGTTGATACTCTTGACATTGAAATAACATCAATTTTACATTATCGGGTTCGGATTTGGAAACTTTTCAGCGATTGGTGAGCGTATTATACTTCCAAAACAGTGTTTGATTAGTAAAACACTAACTTGATATACAGAATATGCTCGTTTCGAATTGACTTCGATGGTAAATCTCATGTTGAAAATTTTTTCAAATTTTTCCAAAATCATTCCATGTTGCTTCACGGCTGAGATAAAAAGTGTTTTAAATCAATTTTGACTCCTTATTTACGTTTCGTAAAACGAAGTTTTTGAAATTTCATGTGTTAGAACATTCAAGATAATTGATGCTTTCAGGACGTATCAAAACTGGCTAGGTGATTATCCCGGAAAAAAACCAAACACATTTTGGTAGGATGTTTTCTGACTTTTTGAGATTGTCCCGTTCTTTAATTTTATATGATTCACCGTTTACTGTTTTGTTCTTGAATCTCTCACTTCTTCCAATGAAATAGTTGAAACAACAGTGAAACCACATTCTTCTATTCCATTAGCACTCATGAATCCTCTTTTTCTCCCCTTCTCGCTCATTTGTATACTCTCAGATCGATCCTTTACTATCCTCTCTTTCTCCCAGATCTCACCCTTCTAACAGATAGGAGGCTGTCCGCCCAAGGTGAGCGTACAGAGAGAGTGAGTATCTACGGTCTCCATCGCAAACCAACCGACATGTGTTGCCCCGCGGAAAACCACTGACCCGGTGAGAGACGCAGATATAGTCGCTTCGAGACCAATCGCCGTCTCAACACTGTGTGACGTGGACGAACAGCTCGCATCCTCTCTATTCTTTCTCTCTCTCTCTCGGTGTCTCTCGGTCTCCGTCTCTTTCTCGGTCACTATTGCTGCGCTGCCCTACTTTTGGACCGAATAGTTTCTTGGAGAGGACCGCTTCTCTTGCAGTTTCTGTTCGTTTGAAACTCAGAAATTATGAATCTGTTCCGTATCACGGCTGATGTGGCTCACGCCGTGGCCATCGTCATCCTGTTACTCAAGATCTGGAAGTCCCGCAGTTGTGAAGGTGAGTTTTTATTTTATTTTAATTATTTGAAACGTGAGTTATTGATTGTTTGCAGGAATTTCCGGACGGTCCCAGATCCTTTTCGCCGTTACCTTCTTCACCAGATACTTGGATCTTTTCACCAGCTTCTATTCCTTGTACAACACCGTGATGAAGGTACATTTTTCAAATCCACGAAGCAAAATCTATTTAAAAAATCAATTCCAGGTTCTCTTCCTTGCTGGATCCTTCGGAACCGTCTACCTGATGTGGGTGAAATTCAAGGCAACTTACGACCGCAACAACGACACTTTCCGCATTGAATTCCTTGTTATCCCAAGTATCATCCTTGCTTTGATCATCAACCACGAATTCATGTTTATGGAGGTAATCTTTTTATCAATATTATTATACTCCCTGGAGTATTGTCATGCCTGGTAAACAAAAAATATTTACAGGTTATGTGGACATTCTCGATCTACTTGGAAGCCGTCGCCATCATGCCACAACTCTTCATGCTCTCTCGAACCGGAAACGCTGAAACTATTACTGCTCACTATCTCTTCGCCCTCGGATCCTACAGATTCCTTTATATCTTCAACTGGGTTTATAGGTATGTGTTTTATTTCCTCTAAACATTCGATGCGCTTATTCATCGTCATCGCTAAGGCTCTGCTGTGTAAAGCTAAGCAAGTGGAGAAAAAGAATCCAGATGTTCGAAAACTTTCTTTCCGACTGAAGGAAAAGAACCGGCCGTGTTTATGGAGATTAGCTATACGTTGATTTCCCGAAAGGTGTCTGTAGCATGATCGTGTGTAGTGAAAAACTTGATCATTTGTATGAAACGACATGCAAAACACAGATGAGTGAAGATAGATGTCGTACAAAGAATTTGTTTTCTTTGGGAAACCCTGAGAAGCAGAAGCAGGAGACAGTGATATGAAGATCTATGTGGGTAGAAGACAAGAATATTTCTCAAGTAGTGATTCAAATATTCAACCGTGAGACCATTTTATAACCGATGACGCTTTCTCGAGAAAAGACTCGATGTGATTTCAAACTCGAATTCACCAGTTAGTTTAATCACAAAATACAGATATACGCAATTCATGAAATGAAAGCGTAATTGCTTGAAAACATCTCATTAGTAATCTGACAATCTTGAGCTGATAACAGCTAATGATAAACATCCCACGCAAAGAACGTACTATATGCCAAAAAATCTTTAATTTTCTATTTTTTCAGATACTACACCGAGAGCTTCTTCGACCCAATTGCTGTTGTTGCCGGAATCGTTCAAACCGTTCTCTACGCTGACTTCTTCTACCTTTACATCACTCGTGGTAAGTTGTAACGTCAAAAAAAGAAGATTCCTGGTTTCCGCAAATGCCAAAGTGTGCACGGAGTTGTCCTAACAACCTGTGACAACATACAAGCAAAGATTCGCGGAGTCGTGTAGATGACTTCAAAACAATATGAGAAAAGTCCGATGGGAATTTTTAACAAATTCCCAACCTAGAATGGAAACTATGAACTCGCTCTACTTGAAAATGAATTTTTACGCCTGCTATACTTCTTCGATATAAAATCAATTATATGTTCTTTCAGTCATCCAATCCAACCGTCAATTTGAGATGTCTGCATAGATAGGAAGTTTCTACTCGACCCTCCATCAATACTCAATATTTTGTTTTTAATTTCTATTTCTTTTTCTTCAATCATATGATTCCCGTCTATCAAAGGGTTTTTATTTGTTATAATTGTATTTTTTTCTAATTCAGCTCTCTATCTTTTCTTTTCATCAAATAATTATTCCAGAATGCGTGGTGATATTCTATTAACTTTGTTACCCCTGTGGTATATAAGTCAATGTGTCTCATAACCAAGCTATTTAATTTATTATTTATTGATGCAATCGAAAAATATTTCATTTCAAATCGAGTGTTTATTTTCACCAAAACTTGTCATTTTCTTTCGTTTTCACGGATACAATCAAATGAATGTGTCAAATATAAGGAATACGTTTAATGAATTGGTTTTAGTACGTTCGCAGCAAACTGTCCGGATCGATTGTTGTTTCCAGCGGGACGGTAAAAGGCTACGATCACTTTGTCTCCTTCAGAAGCGAGTTTTCCATTGCTGCTGCAAACAAATTGATAAAGTTAAGACTAATTTTTTTTGAAAAAGTGTTGCGGAAGATTTTCGAAATAGTTCAGTTGCTTCAATTTTGGAAAATTTTGATAATCAACTCACATGAGGGATGTCATTGACTTGCAAACACTTCCATTTGAACACGATGTATTGTCTTCATCACTTTCATGTGTTTTCCTTACGTATGCACATCCGACACCAATCTGAATTCAAAAATAGCGGCTCTTTCTCTCATTTCCTGACTATTCTCTCAAGTTTTATGGTGTTGAGGGCTCGGATTACCTCCTTTGTTGATCGCCATATAACTTGCGTAAAGTAATTGGTTCCAGTCTGCCACCCCGGCGTCTCGTACTCGTACTTTTCGTGCTCTTGATACCAGTGCTCCACAACTGGAAGGAAAGAAGATAGGGAATATAGAAAGAATTCAAGTACGGATGAAGAAAATTATTTCCAACTCTAATATACCTATTGAAAGCTATCCTAACAGATGAAAAGATTTCAAGCATCTGTCACCTTACTAGCCGGAAGTTTTGGTCTGAGATGATCAGAATCCAGAATCTCTGTCTTTTCGGAATTGAGCACAGACTGAGGCAAAAGAAAAAGTGTTTTGGTTCGTTGCTTTCGAAAGTCCACAAATTCAATTCACCTCGTCCGCCTTAGTTTGCAGTCTTCTTCACTTTTTTCAAAATGTACTGATTCCGGAATAAAACAAGATGATAGAAAAAACAGTTCGGAAGCGGAAGAAATATACACAAAATACATGGTTTAGAAGATTTGTTTAATAAAAAAAACTATATGACAAACAAATAGAATTAGGTCAAGCCTACCTGATTCCGCATCAATATCCGGAGGGAAGAATGTGATATTCTCTCCAACACCGCTTAGTTCACTGAATGAGATATGCGCCTAAATGATAACATGATGGTGAATAGAATACTGAAATCAGTTCACCTGTTTGGCCAATTTGTCAGCCCATTGTTGAGCCATTTCAGATAATTCATCGTTGTATTCCAGGCTAGGGGCGCTGTGCTAGAATTGAGAACTTTGTACAACACATAGCAAGCAATATGTTTAAGTCTGCTTATTACTGTAACATAATCAAAATATGACAACTGTAACACGCAACGCTATCTCGATGGTACACATCGCACTATCATTGATGACTGCATAGTTTTCGGCTAAACAAAAGTATGTGACATTTCAATTCCAAAAATTAAAACGGAAATGACGTACGTTTGTACAATTTTATACTGCCTTGTTCGAAACTCAAAGGATTTCTCGCAAAATATTATTATTATCTTTGTCATGTGAACACTAACCCTCTGCCGACGTGTATTATGTTCCACCAGAATTTGGTCAATGAATTCCTTCTCGTCATCAGGTACTGTCATCTTAGCATCCAGTGGATAAAATGGTACAGCTGAAAAAAGTAAATGTTGTCAGAAGTTGAGCGAAATCTAAATGCAAGAGAACAAAGAAGAAATCTGATCAGAAGAAGAGTGAACAAAAATCTTCCTCGAAACTTGGAACTCTAGCCCCAAAAAACGTCGCGCCCGGACTTGACGAGCACACACACATACATATCTCGCCGAGATTTGGCAAGAAGAGGGCGCGGCCCCGTGTCGTCTTCTGCTTTCGATGGAAAACGAAGAGTGCGCAGAATGGACCCTTCGGAGCAGTCGGCAGCTCATTATTGGTGGAGACCCCCGCAACCACTACGAGTGGTTTTCAATTCAGTTTCTGGTTTGGGAGAGGAAGAAGCGACGGAGCTTCTCATATCTCATGTCCTATCTGATGGGTGCAATGGAAGAAGGAGTAAATGGAAGAGAATTGAAAAGAAAACATTAGTAGTTTGAAGATTGAATCAAAAGTTGTGGTGTTTTTGGTACATCCGATTTTGTTGGTCTGATTTAGTTTTGAATAGAGGGTAATAGAGCTAGCGGAACTTTTTTTGGTGTAGTTTTCGAAAATACAAGATTTTTGGTGTTTGGACTCGGGAAAAATGAGCTGTGAATAATACTGTAATTAGGTTTGAAAATGAAAAAAAAAACTTCTTTTGGAAAAAAGAAAAACTGGAAAAATTGAAAAATACAGTTCCAAACGAAAACACAGGTCCAAACACTTTCTTACATTTAAAAGCTGAAAAAGTATATAGCGACTCATCTTTGGACGGATATCATAGCATGAAAAAAGTCTCAGCTTTTCGAATTCTACATTTGTTTCTGTTGTGAGAACGAAAGTATTGATTTTAACTGCAATTGTGAGTTATCTTTACTGTGACTATGGATGACTGATAAAGTTTTTCTTTTGAAGTTTTAGTTTTTTCAAACTGTTATACTCGCTTTTACATATTAACTATCTAATTGAGTATGACACAATTTCGCAAATCATAAAATTAGGAAACATTTCTACATGTGAAGTTTTGGATATACATTTTTTCAGAGAAGTAACTCCATGAAACATATTCAAACAAAGTGGTCCTGATGATTATCGGCAAAACCTTTCGAGCAATTAATGTTTCCTAGTCAAAAAACATTTTCTGGTTTTTATAGTAATCTAGGGAGTTGCGGTTTTCCCCAAACACACATTTCAGTGTTATCTTTGACATTATGTCAAAACATTTGTGATAGAAAGCGAGAGGAAACAAGATGCAACATTTGATCTGCAGAGCACAAGAGATAAATGATGTTGATAGTGATTGAGAAGTTGGGAGTGGTGTTGAGGGGGTGAATGAGCATTTTTCTTTCAATTTCCGTCAGCATTTACATTTCCCCTTCAATTGTTTATTTTATGTATTCTTCGCCAGATGTTTTCGTCTTTTTTCAAAAATTTTCGCTTTGTGTTTGTATTCTTGAAACACAAAAAAATTTTAAGCTCAAGTTTTTTTGCGAAGCGTATGCAGTTTATTGAAGAACAAAACAAAAAGAAAAGTGATTTCCCATTTCGTAACACAAAAAAGTTCCAGAAGAAGTAAAAGAAAAAAGAATGAAAACAATTTAAAATCATAAAAAATAAGACGATTTGGGGAATAACCTATTCTATTCATATTTGTCTTTATAAGAAAAAGGCGCACATTACATTTGAAAGTGGAAGATGGGATGAGAATAGGTTTTTTAATGGGAAACGAGGAGATAATTGGTAGTTTATGGGAGTTGAACAAGCATTCGCCTATAAAAGGCGAAATTTGGGGGTTTTTTTTTAGGAAGAGACCCATGCAGTTAACTACTGACCGAAGGTCCTTTTTGATTACGAGAATTTTTACTGGCGACAGTGAAGTTTTTTTGATTTAATACAAGATGAGCAGTATTTTTTGTTGAATTGAAAATAAAAGCTATAGATACCTAAGCAGTGAAAAAGCTTGTTAGCGGGGAACAGTGGGTGCAAACGGATTACAATTATATATGACAATCTAACGCCAAAACACCATTTTAATAATATTAAAGAAAGCACGCATGCAAAATGCAATCTTTTTCTGAGAAAACTGTAAGAGTGAAAAACCGAGATTCCGCGTAGAAGAATGAAAAAAAGAACGCTTTAAAAATTTGATATAGAGGACTACTTATTTAAAAGCGGCAATAAAAGCTGAAAGCCATATCCATATCCCGAAAGATATTTTGAGAAGAGAACAAAAAGGTTTTGGTGAACATAACAGACTAGTAAACGTGCACTCCAGAATCAGTACATAAAGTAAAGGAGGCATGAAGACATCGAATGTAAATTTTTCTGAGAGAATTTGAATGCACTGACTGCCGAAATTATGCGCAGAACAGGAGCAACTTTTGGTAGGGCAGGTTGTAGAAATGAAAAAGTGTATAAGAGAAGTTACGCGTTGAGTGAAGAAAACAAATTCGACCTAACGTTTCAAGGCGAAGAAAAAAGAGTGAAGTGGGAGGAAGGACAACATCGAAGACGTTAGAAAAGTTTGTGCTTTCGCTTCAAATTGATCCTCTTCCACTCGGGCAATTTGTAGAATTCAATTAAGGACATCTTGAAGATCTCCTCAAATTGATCGCGAGGCAAGTGTCGTTCCAAATGTTGTCTGCAAAAGTAAGACAGGTCATATGTCACCGGAAATCCATTCATTTCAAATGGAGCATAAATTTAGGCTCCAGGAGGTCATTTCTCAATTCTCACCTGTCAACGTCATCCGGAAGATTCGAATTTGTTGTTTGGAGAATGAGGAGGTCGTATTGCTTGGCAGGTTTGCTCATGTCCGGTAGTGATGAACGGAGAGCAGCACCTCCGGCGGATCGGGGTCCTCCAGCTGTTCCAGTTTCTGTCATTGAGTCTGAAAACAAGATTTTTGAAAGCGTGTGAAGAGGCACAGTTTTTCAGGCCTCCAAGTGACTGTCAGGTGCATCAAGTTCACAACTCTCAGTACTGTTTTTGATATTGCACCAAGTTCTAGAGTGAATTTAATCTTTCTCAATAGCCATTTATATTTTCAGTGAAGGTGTTTAGCCTACGTACGATCTGAATAATGACTGCTGATTGTGGTGTCCAAGTTCTCCAATGACAAGTTTTGTCCAAACTCGGTCGGAAGTGTCGCGGCTCTTAGCGTATTCGCTCGACTATCTTCTGGAATGTGGAAGCACGGCAGAGTGTTGTTGCCGTGGTCTCTTTCCCCTCCTTGCCAAACAACCCAAGGTCGTGGACGATTGAGATGACGAGATGGTGCTGAAAGAAACAACAATAAGTTTGTACTTTACAAAAAAGAAGAGAAGTGTACTCTGCTCCATGGGTTAGCCCCACTTTCAATGATTTAATTAAGATGAAGAAGAGGGGTCGGTTGAGAAGAGACACAACACAACTAAAACATACAAGCATTGATTGGGACGTCGTAACGGAATTTGAGATGTGGCATCTTCTTGCCAGATGGGGTTCGGCTCGCATTTCTTGGATCCCAATGGAGTGGCAATCTGCAAAAGAAACGGAAATAGGACTTATAACACAAAGACCTTCCACAAACCTCTGTTTCTTGTGACTATCCTCAATGTTTTGTTTGATGACGTGGGCAATTGAAGAGTCATTATACTTCTCCAGAGTCTCGACAGTCTTTCTCAATTTGTCCTCGTCAACCTTGTCACTCTCGGAATACTCGTCATCGGAGATCTCGTTCTCGATGGATGAAGTCGAAAGTCTTCTCTTGAGTTCCTCAACTGCATATGGGTATGGTGGAGCAGGAAAATCCTCTCGCTCGATTGCTGGTAGCTGAAACAAAAAAAATGATGGTCAAAATTTTGAGAAGCTTCTGAATCCGATGAATTAGATTGTTGATGAAAAGATCTGAATTTTTCGCGAACTGCTTCTCAGCAGAGTTCCCACTACCCTTACCTTATCTGGGTCTGGGACCTGGGCAGCTGGGTAGTGAGCCAACTCGATTGGCTCCTCATTGTCCATATGTGGTGACTTTGGTCGTGGAATGTTCTTTTCCAAATCCTCAGCTGAAACAAGCTTTTAATAAAATTCCTCAATAGAGAATACTCACTGAGTCGTTGCATTCCAGTTTTAAGCATTGACAATCTTGATTTTCGGATCTTGATTGGTCCTTGTGGAACGTGATACTGGGGTGCATTTGGTTCCTTGGGGTTCATAACTGGATGTCTCAGATAGGTTTGTTCCACCTCTGGCAACAAATACATGTATGCCTGATGCTGTCCGAATGTTGACTGATACTTGGGTTCATTCCTTGATAGGGTTGCAGCACGTCCGGTTGGCTGAAAGAAGTTAGGTATATATTTTTTCCTATTTGTCTCCCAAAGTTTATTATAATTTCATATTATATTGTCTCAAGACGTTTGTCTATGAAGAAATTCGATACTATGGAAAAACACAGTGAAATTGCATACCGCGATATTTTCAGTGGTCCGTGCGTGCTCGCAAGATGGATGCCAGATCTCGTCTCCTTGCATATACATCTCTTCACCGTCACCGAAATGAGAACCGCATCGTGAACATCGGGCGCAAGTTGGATGGAATTTGTAGCCGCCAGCCTGAATTGAATAGGAGATTTAGTCAATGGGACAGAGATGAATAGATGGGAAGGTCATATTGAAGATTAAACTTGTTTTTTGTATTTCTTATTCGATTGACGGATAGAATAATAAGCTAGTCAACTGTACAAAAATCTAAATTCCATTATTCTCAGCGAACACGTACCTGCAACACTTTTCCCGCAATGAATTTTTCACACTCGTAACACTTGACTCCAAATTTCTCGTTGTAATCACGAAGGCACAATGGTTTTCCGTTGTGTGACATGTATTCTCCATGGAGGACTGCTGAGCACTCGCTGCATTTGAAACAGTACACGTGCCATGAAAGACCGAGAGCGAGAAGCACTTGACCCGAATGCAAGGCTTGATCGCAGGCGGCACATGCTGCAAAAATCAAAAGATAAATATTATGATCAAGTGTTATACATGAGAAAGTCTCAAATTTCGTTCATCTTCCTCTCCGACATCTCATTTCCATCACTCTGTCCCCCTATTGCTTACTTGTTGGCGATCCGAGCGGCGAGATTTGCTGCAGTGTGGCATTAGCGGCTCCAGTCGACGACACGTCCGTTGTACCATTTGATTTCTCCGGAGACTTGGGCGTCGCCGCACTTGAGGATGAGGCGTGCTCTGGTTGCGACGTCCTCACTGTGAGCTCTCTGGAAGCGGCTCGGAAGTCATCTGGACACAGTAATGCATGTTCTGGAGTTGTGTAGTATCCTGATTCTGCTAGATCCCGACCACATCCTGAAAATGATTGAAACTTGCTTCAGATGTTCCCCATTTCATGACTCCATGTAAATTTGTTTAGAAATTTTTGCCGAAATATCGCGGTCTAGCATTTTTCTTTTTGTTACACCTCATCAAGTTCAAGTTGAGTGTGCCATGAAAAATTCGTCGCCGGTAAATATTTACGCAACGAAAGAATCGAATTTGAGTAAACAGTGCGATAAAATATTGTGCGTGCCGTTTTGCAGGTTAAAACTTGAAACAAAAAAGGTGAAAAGGTTAGGTCGCCTGAAAAATGTTGCGTACTTTAGGTCACCTCGGTCCGTTAAACATTTAGAATAGAAGGGATCCGGTTTGAAAAGAAATTTTTGACGTAGAAGTTGCTTTACTTCTAACATAAAGTGTTTCACATTTAAGTAATCCTTGTAACCGTCTAAGATTTATGATGGATGGGCACGCTTAAAACTTCCAGGATTACGAAATGAAATGTTTAGGGGTTTGTTACTTGGGTCTTCTCAAAGGGAGACACTCTTCTGTGAACGAGGTCATTAAATGAAGGCCAGTGTCTCCGGGATGCGTGGTCAAGAACAATATGTGTGTAATTGAAATGAAAAGAGAAATCTTGTAGTTTCTTTTTTTCCTTTAAAATATTCCCTCATTTTCTGGCTTCAATATTCATTCTCAATCCGATCCCAAAAATGTGAGGAATTCTATGCCGTGAGGTATTAGCAATGGATGCTATGCTCACACTGTTCAAACAGCATTTGAGATAACAAGGGAGTCTCGTTTGTATTATGTAATAAACACACTGAAACATTTTCCCGAAGAAACAGAAACAGGCAAACATTTCGAAAGAGCACTTCGTGGAAATAACCCCCCATCCGTCAACTCACTTTTGCACTTAAAGCAGTTGGTGTGATAGAATTTGTCATTCGCCTTGTAGGCGTCTCCTGAGCATTTTTTGCGACAAATATCGCATTTTTTGCCTGAAAAGATAAGAAATTGTAATAATCTGTAAAGAAGCTTTTTTTTAAATGTTTTCTGTCAAGGTTTTTCTCATTTTTCATTCTATTTTTCTGCAAGATCTACCACTATTAAATCAATCAAATAAACTGTCAATCTTCCATCTTCATGTTGATTTATTTGTTGCGGGAAACAAGAAAGAAAAAAGGAAAATGAAAAGTTGCCAAAATTGTTGACTAGAATTTTGAAGCAGAGAAGAGAGAAAAAGAGGAGACCGGGGGCCCTTCTTTTGTTGCAGTTTGTTTCATTGTCTCTTTTGTGTTGAGTCATCAAACTGAAGTTTCAAAATAGTTTGAACTTGAAAAAGCTCAACCTTTTCTCTGGATTTCTAGGCAGAAATTTTCAGATCCAAATTTAAAACAGCTAGCATATCAGTAATGTCTGGTAAAAAGTTACCGCAAAGATACCAGTTTCTCTTATCAATATTTTCTGCAGAAGGTGTTATAATCTAATAAAACGAATAGATCATAATCAGTACTATTCTTCCCTCCTTAATGACTTATTAGTGTTGTTTATCTATGGAACGGTAAAGAAAAAACCAAACGAACCCATGGCAAAGAGGAGACGACGCGCAGTGCTTGCGAATAGTGGTGGTATAGAATAGCGTAGAGAGGTCTAAAGTAGAGCTGTCCGCCGCCTACCCCAGCACTACTGCATGAGGCGAGAGGGGGACGAGATGAATAGATCGGAGACGCAGACACACACTTTCCGACGCCATTCGCGAGAGAGGAAGAGAGGCATCGGGCAGGCGATCGATAAATGGCCCAGCTGCGCGCAACACACAACGCGCTCCTCTGTCTCCAATTCACAATAAATGCATTCCGGGCCTTTGCGCTTTCTCTCTCTCTCGCTCTTTTTCCTCTTCCACCACTGCCAACGGGGAAACAGAGGACGGAGGAAGAGGAAATGCGAAAAAAGAGGAAACCACTAAGGAGGACGAGAGGGCATCACTACCACTTTTTTCCGGGGTCCTCCCGTTTAATGTATTCAATCCGACTCGAGTTGATTAGACAAGGGTTTTCTTGTCCCGCATGGCGAAAGAAGTTCTAACAATGAGAGGAAATCACACACTTCGCAAGTTAGTCACAGTTAATGAATTAGCTATGATACTTAATTTTAGTTCATATGTGACAGGTAGTTATCGGAGCTGATCAATTAGGAATCTAGAAGAAATGAACACTTTTGAGATCAAAGAAAAAACATTTTCATTTTGAAATAGTAAATGAAGAATACACAATACTGTGTATAACACATTTATTTTAATACCTACCTATTTTGATTCATGAGCATACTGTGAGAGAATGATGGAAACTCCGGAAAACTACGGCTGACGTTCCGCTATTGAGTCGTAAACCTAGAAATGAGCATGACCAGACAATATTTCAGCTGTGCCTGCTCCGCGAGCATCTGGCCAAAAAGAGACAACAAAGTTGTGAAGAGATGTCACACTCTTAGCTAATAAACCGGTCCTGAGAATGTGAGCAAAAACATGCTCATGATTCCGAATAACATCTTTTTGAAACAACTTCATTGTAAACACGTCTTGCTTTTTTCCTCATTTTTCAAAATCATCTATTCTCAATCTATTTCTCATCAAATATCACAGTAAGTGCATTGTTGTGTTCCTCTCTCGATTCGTCCTCTCCTTTCATTTTCAATTTGTGTACCAATGCGAAAAGATGAGAATAGGACAGATAATATACATCGAAACGGAAACGTTTCACTTCAAAATGACCTGTGTTTGTTGTCGTCTCGCATTCTCGTTCCGTAGCGTAAATTGATATGAATGAGTGTATACAGTCTTCCGTGAAAATAACCATCACAATTTATCATGTATACATAGTCTCGAAGAAAGTGAAAAAAGTTTCCGACCACGGCAGGATTCGAACCTACAATCTTCTGCTCCGTAGGCAGACGCGTTATCCATTGCGCCACGCGGCCATATGGGAACCGTCTATCTCATTAGATTCCAAATGACAGATGGCAAATGACGCTTCCGTCACGTTTTGGTGTGAAAAATGGCAGCAGTTAGGCTGGCGAACTGTGTAACATTTGTGATGGCGTGCGGTAGATAACAATTTTCGGGGACCGTCAGCGTTTCTCACCACACTTCAAAGATGAACTGCTTTACACATAAACTTTCTGGTAGACTGGGCAAAAGGGGTTATTGGGCTTTTTACATGTTACGGGTGTTGTAAGCAAAAAGAAAACAAATGTTTCGATCATGGCAGGATTTGAATATACAATCTTCTGCTCCGTAGGAAAACGCGTGACACGCTGCCCGTTATTGTCTCTTTTGTTGATCCATTTTTTCTAATAGCCAGGTAGTTCAACTAAATGGAATTGTGGGTATGAGCTTCAGTTCTTGAATTTGTTGTCACTGACACAATGTTGACAACGTCAATTGGCGTCAATTATTATTAAATGTCATTGTCAGGTGAACGTTGTTTGAAATAAATCAAAAACTTCGTTTGGCTCGATTGGATTCCGTTCGCTATTTTTGTCTTGGAAAATCAAAAAAATTTCGACCACGGCAGGATTCGAACCTACAATCTTCTGCTCCGTAGGCAGACGCGTTATCCATTGCGCCACGCGGCCTCATGCCTACACCTCATGTGTGGCGCCTTTACACGCCTCTTACTTTTCGTTTTCTCATTGCCGTACAAATGACGTAATGTAAAAAAGAGAAAGAAAAAAAAAGAAGAAACTGTAATATCTTGAACTACGTCTAATTTTCGAGAGAGAAGAATACAAAAGTGTAATTTTCGATTGACCGGTTTGACTTGATGTATTGTCAGAAGGTATTCTTTCTTTCAGAAAAGTTAATTTTTCCCCTCAATTTTTGCGAACAGAAGTGACCACACCTCAATTTGAATGTCTTCATTTTCATCTATCCTGTTCGATTTTCCAACATTTCTAAAGTTCTTCTTCTATCTGCCAGTGTCCCTTCGCACGTTTTTCATTTTATCCCCTCTTTCATGACACAAATTGACAAACGTATATTTGCATTATCCCTCAAATCTGCCTCCTCTAACATACATATTATCTCTTTTTAACAGGGGACTACACATCATGCCTATTAGAACTTTTCCATTTTAATTTAATAATAATAATAATAATTTATTACGTCCGCGAGGGTACGTGATTCATACCAATATGCATGAGTTCAATTTGTCCGCATTCACAATTCATTTTTACCGAGAGGCTTCTTTTTTTTCAGTATATGATTCTTGATCTACCTTATCTTGGAAGCCATTCACAGGAAACTTCCGTTGTTTCTTTTTTTTTGACTGTCACTTTCTTTTATCATTGTTGACTTTGAACCGATGTTGCCATTTTTTTTGAGTGATAAATTTTTTTTCATTTTATTTGTCTAATAGTTCACGTTACCAGAATTTTTCCGTTTTTCATTTTAATGAATTCATAGCGGCGTGATACTTTTTTCGAAATCTTCTACTTCAGTTATTTTTAATTTTCCCACATGTTTACATTAATATCCTCTTTGTTGAGTTTTGTTTTTGAGAGAAGGCTCCTTGTACCCGAGAATTTTCTCATGCGTGTCATAATTATGCGCCTGCCTTTCTTGTTCGCTTCTCTTTTTTTGCTTCATTTTTCAGAGCGACAGAGAAAGAGAGCAAAGAGGGATTTGTGCCCTCTCGCTCGGGCCTCATCCATATTGACTCTATGAAAAAGTAAGAAGGCTCACGCACTCCACAATGCACGTACTCTTCCAACATTTCTCTGCCCTCTCTCCTCTGCGTCTTTTCACTTTGTCACGTTTTCTCTAACTTTCTTGTTATTGTTGTTTCTTTCTGCCGGTCTCACTTGCCCGCTCGCGCATTATTCTGAATATTAGAACACGAGATGGACTCCTTCTTCTTCTCCTTGGTCTTTCTTCTATTCATTTCCTTTTTTGGCCTCATTGTTTAGACTTGTCAACGCACTGAGCACAGTTATCATGAGCTACAAATGTTGCGACTGGGTATATCTTTCTGAATATACTAATTTTAACGTCTGTCATGTTCTTCTTGTCGAAACCGGTTCTGCTTTTTGCCCTCTGGTAATTTGCAACGTTTTCTCCACTTCAATGATACGACCGTCTGAAATAACTACTGGATATGCATGTATTTGTGAAACGTTTTTCTCATTATCAATTAACGAGAAAGTTTCAATGTATCTTTTTGTATTTTTGAACTTTTTCTGCGCGCGTGATTTTCACTGCTTTCCGTGTTTTCGCATGATTCCTGAATGTCAGTATATCAGGACTTCTCTCAAGCATGTCTCCCATGGCAACGTCGTTTCCTTCTCGCGTCCACTCTGAAAGGGAGGAGAGCGCGCTCTAACCGCACACCAGAGCCCACGTGCCACCGTCCCTCTTCTTCTTTCACATCTTTCTTTCTCTCGTTTCTTCTGATCCACACTGCCGGACCAAAAACATCTGTCGTCGGCATTCAGTGGCCAAAAACAAGTAAACATTGGTGACCGGCAATTGTCATGTTCAATCTTGCCCTGTTGAAAAATAGCTGGTACGCTCTTCATATTTGCTCAACATTCGTTCCAACTAACTATTCAATCTATGTTTCTGTATTTTTCTTCCATCGGCTCATGGTTTTCTATCTCATTTCAAAAACATCATCAATTCAATTTAGTTGATTAGGATAAGCTGTTTTTGCCACTTCTTCATTCTTGAGAGTATTTTCTATTATAATTATGTGGTTTCTCCCTGCATTCACTGGTATTCAGAATATATTTTCCACCACTCACTTTTATTAAAATGTTTGCGCTTTTCTATTTTTGTTTCATTCTCATACCTATCGTTTATTCTGCTATCATTCTTTTCAGTAGCGTACTGTAGTATAACTATGTTGAATGGCTAGACAGCTAGCACTTAGTCCCGCCCTTAGTTAGGTTGATCACGCCCTTAGTTATAAGCTTTTCATTATATTTTTTAGAGCTAGAAACGATAATGATGAAATATGATTCTCTATGCTCGACTTAAGTTTGGTCTCTCAATTTAATCAGCAAACGTCATTCTTGAAGCTGGTGTTATTTTTTTGAACTGAAGCTCAGAATACCAACAAAAAATTGTAGTTTTATTTGTGCAATTAAACTGTCAAAGAGATCAACTATGAGGCGTAACCTTTTCCATGTCTCCAAAGTTACAATATCAGCACTAAATATCAGTTATACGAGTTTTTACGGTACTACTCTTTTGAAACTGTTCTGAACGTTTTACTCATTGAAATAAATCGTGGTCTTCTATTTTTTAAACAAATTCACAATGGAGACAAGTCTCTAAAAAAGTAGAATTTAATTTGTTACTAGAAAATTCCACGAAAACCGCAACATGTTGACTTTTTCATATTTTAGTGGAATTAAGACGAGCAGTGTACGCGAATTGCGTTCAGTTTTTTAAAACTTTGATCTTAAGTAAAAACTGCTTCGATCACTACCTTCATACTGATGAAGAAATATGTACATTGAGACTTTTTGAATCCCACTGTACTAGTTGATTTCTTAAAAGAAAGGTGTTCTAACTGAAACATGGCTGAATAAGACGGTCTGAGCATCTCATCGAGTTTCACGATAAACGAAAGTAACTTGTATCCATCACAACTAAAACTGTCTTATAATTTATTTTTTTATTTACACTTAATTCATCTAAATTCTTCACAGAACTTTGTGGTTCACAGTACACTTCTGACGTTATTTTTTTCCCAATTAGCAAAAGTCATAACATTTCATTCTCAGATTTCTTGTCGCCCACTTTAGAATTGGAGACATTTTTGTGCCTAATGAGAACTTGAATCAAATTTCCTATTACATGACATTTACCCTTACAGTATCCAGAATATATCAACTTCTCGATCATCTCAGTTTTCACTACGGGGGTGTGAATTCGATATTATAAACAACAACATGATCTCTTAACGAATGCGCCGTCTTGTTTCACACCCCTTTCTCATTAATTTTTTGTCACGGATCTCGCATAAATAGTCTCTGTTGCTCCTTTTTTCTGGAATTTTTCAATGACCTATTGCAAATTATTAAGTTTCACACTTCCTGCTTTTCATTCTGACCCCAGAGTATATTTTACCGCTAGGTTTTTTCGGTTTCTTATCATATTATACACAATTTTTTAATATATAATATTCAGAACTCTACAAACTTGGCGTCACGGAATAACAATCTAATCACTATTGGTCGATTATGAGCGAGGCCAAAAAGGCGGTAGAGAAACATGCTAATGGAAAACCCATAATGGGCACTGGAGACGAGAGACCATTGTCTGGATATAGCTCAGAATTCTTTTCGGACAGCTCTTCGAGTTCGATGGAGAGAAGGTACGATATTGGTTAAACGGTAGTTAAATAATCCGGAAATGTGAAATGTTAAGAGTGTTCTCATAATGATTCAGTTCGGAGTTAGTAGCTTCTCTCATCCGCCTAAACACAGTAAAATAATAAACTTCACTCCGTTTCTCCTAGCAGATAAATGCTCTGAAACAAACTCACAATTCATGTTTGCAACAAAACTATTTCTGAAATATAGCCATCTGAAGAAATAAAATCATCTAAACAAAGCGAATTTAAGCCCGAGAAACCTGAATGGAATGCATCGAGTAGAGCAATTTGCATTGGACCCACTACCAGTGGAACCACGGTATTAGGATGTTGCCGCTTTTTGTGTAAAACAAATAAATATATTTTCAGTTCTCCAAATGCAGACACAGACTGGATTACAGAAGTCCAAGGTAACAATGCATTCATTGAAGGGCTATCCCAAAACAAAGGTGGCGTTTTGAGCAATGAGTAAGTTAGAAGAAAATTCTAACTCTAGTTCGAATCCAATTTCAGACCAGCGGACTGTGTGGAGTATCAAAAAGGTGCCACAGTAATTGAAAAAGAAATAGAGGAACATATGTTGGCTGGAAAAATTGTCGTCATCAGAGCTGTCGATAAAGAAGCAATCGGGCTTGCTTTGCCTGACGTCACTCTTGATAATGTTGCTCAACTATTCAAAGCAAGTGATGGTGAATACAAAGTCCGCAATTCGAAGGACGGTCGTTTCACTCATATGACCATTCCAAAAATGATCGAATACATGAAAGAAAACGAGAAATGTATCGAGAATGACAATGTGAATATTATGAATCTGCTTTCATTTGAATGCACTAAAATTACAAGGTAACGCTATCTGTAATTTAATAGATTATCTATTATTGTTTTTTCAGAGTTAGCAAAACTATAAAGCTTCCACTATTCGTGCAGAACCTGAGTATGATAAAACAGTTGAGAACTGCAATCAGCACTCGACTTAACATGTTGAGATCGGGATTTCACGCTACTTCAGATGCTACTCCAAGAGAAAGAGAGTGGTTGAAGAAGCTTCAGAATCATATTCCGTCATACGAGAACTTCTACATTATTTCTATGAAAGGAGCATTCACAGATCTGCATGTAGATTTTGGAGGAACATTTGTTTATTACTTCGTTCATGATGTTTGTGGTCAATCTTTTAACATCAATGAAATCACGTTTTTCAGGGAAAGAAAGTGTTCTATGTTGCTCCACCAACTCCGGAAAACATTGCAGCCTACAGACAACTAGAGATCACCGGACAATCGATGTGGACGGACAAACCGGAGATGTTAAAAAACTTCCGAAAAATTGAGTTGAATCCTGGAGATCTTGCGTTCATTCCAACTCAGTGGTTGCATTTTGTCTACACTCCATGCAATAGTCTTGTTTATGGAGGAAATTTCCTCACAGAGTCAAAAAGCAATGAGCATTATAAGTGAGTTGAAATATAACAAAATATCAAGAAAATGAGAGCTTTTGTATTTTTGTGTCCTTAAACAACAAAAGTTTATTCTAGAATGATGGAAATTGAAGAGGAATGCCTGAAAAACAAATCTGGCAAGAGTGAGGAAATGTTCAAGAACTTCTGGGACATGCAGTTTGCATATCTGAAATTAGTTTACTTGGAAGCCACAGTCAACTTGCGTCAAGCAAATGCTCCTTTGGAGGATTACTACGTTACCGTTGGGCATCAGTTTTTGACAACCTTGAGAGAAAAGATACATGCGCCAACAGTTAATGGCCTCTTCACTGCAGACGACAAAATAGCATTATTGAATATGCTGGAGAGAGTCTTATCAAAGAGGAAGTTTAATCTGGTAAGTTAAAACAAAATTAAATCACTTTTCATAAGCTCGATTGTTTTAAGAAAAAGCCATTCAAATCCGATTTCACTCCAAAGCCGGTCGAAAAACAATCGTCGTCAAATCCAGTTGAAGCACTCTCCATCAAGAGAAAGGCGGAACTGAAGAACCACAGTGAAACTCCGTCGACAAAAAAATCCACTGAATGCGTACTCTTTTCTCTTGATCCCTAAATAACGGTAGACGAGATTCAAATAACCGTTCTCCAGTCTTTTAACTTTTCCCAATGTCTGAATATTGTTCTCATCTGCTTTAATACTTGAAATTTGGTTAATATGTATCGAGCTTAGAAACACCAAATGATTTCATACCCTTATGATATTCTAGCATTCTAAAAAAGAACATTGGGTTTATTAGTTCTGTTTGAGGCTTTCCCATTTGAGAGTACTCAGTTCACTAATTTTGAGATTAAAAAAACCCCATTGTTTCAAAGAATCTCTTTCTTCTACTTATGATATCACCTACATATGCATTCGTTTTTCAGATTCTGTTGATTTTTCTTTGTTTCTATTGTTTTCTCTTTCTCTATCATAGTTATGATTAGTTTTTCTTCCATGCACCCATCACATTCCTTCCTTACCTCTACATCTGTCCTGCCGCACAATATCATCTGATTCCATTAATTGGAATTCATTTCATTTCTCTTTTTTCTCACGATACATGATCTGTCAAACTTTCCCTGATGCCCCTCCATGATCCGAATGAACTATTTTATTTGTGGAAGTTTAGTCTTTTATAATTTTTATGAGACGTTTGCACGGTTTCAATTTTGTTCAGAAGTAATGAATTAAACGCGGACAATCATAATCGCAATGCAGAAAATTGATCCTCGTTGCTCATCTTTCAATCACGGTGTCTTATTTATTTTTAATTATTTTTCCCAGTTTCCGCAACGCTTTTTGCTTGGTGTGGACTACGCACGACAAGTATTGAGAAAGTGTTCAAATTCCGCCTTTTTTCGAACAATGTCGTCATGCTTTTCTTGACCCCTTTTCCAAGAAACTTCCGAATACCAAAGAGTTTACATTTTGAAGCTTAATTTTAGAAAACCTAATCAAACAGATAACCGAGTCTGATGTTTTTGCATCTACTTAATTATGTCATAAAAGTTCTTCAAATAAATAATTGAGCTTCATAGTACCGAAACTTACTTATTGATTTTTTTCTTTGAAGGAGTGTCCATTATTAGCTCGTAATTCTTCAGGTATCGATACTCCAAGACCTTCTGTTGGTAAGATAAGATAAGGCCTATTCAAACTAGTATTTTCTGGTACTTCAGTCATGAATTCAGAACCATTCACAAAAATTTGTGTACTTTTTCTAAAAAGTAAGCATGAATGCTAGAAAATGACTTTGTTGAACCAGACTTACGAATTTGCAAATATTTTGTTTTCTATCAAGATGAATTGGTTTACAAATTCAAGACTTCCAACTTTGGGGGCAGCCAACTGAAGACACGCTTTAGTAGCGACGAGGGCTGAGCAATACAATCGATGTTGTGCAGTCAGTATTGTATTTGGTGTTGTTGACGGTTGGGATGGATAGTTCAAGTTGTGGTTCTCAAGATAATCGTTATCGACTCCACTGTCTTCATTAATTTCATTGCTAACCACATTTTGTCTTTGCTGATCCATTGTTTCCATGTCTTCATCTTCTCCAACGCAATCCTGCACAAGGTCATCAATATCCATTCCGGTTCGAAAAACATGTGATGCTCTATCCAACTTCTCACTTTTACTGAGAAAACTTTCAATTCCAACAACGTTCTGATTTTTCCTTCCTTTATTATTCCAGTTCTCAGAAACCGAAACAGGGTTGCTCGGCAGTTGGCGTATAGGAATTGCAGGTTTCTGACAAGCACTTCCTTCATTGGAACCCGTTTCTAGGTCCACGTCATCTACAGCAGGAGTCTGAACATTTATTGATGATTCCGCCGAGATAACTCCCTTGTTCCCGTCATTCTGCGCGACGGTTTCAGAAAAAAAACGTTTATGTTAGCGTCTCGCGACAGCGCAACCCTTTTTTTCTACTAGTTCGGCTCCACTTCCGAATTCTCGAATGTGATTTGTTGTTTTCTTACGAATTTCTGGTGCTGTCGGTCTGTAAATAATTAGAATTTCAAAACAAATCTTATAGTTGCAGAACCATCAGGGCCTGCACGAGCTACACCTAGTTGCCTAAAAACCAATCAGAATTTGAACATATTTTGAGATTATTGACGTCAAATTCAAATTTCAAATGCTTATATTCCCTTTTCTTAATGAACTCTTGATCTACAGATTTATTCATGATTATAACAACACTTATAAACTAATCTTATAATATCCGACCTCCTCTCTTTTCGATGACAGCACAAAGACGTCTGGGGTAGGCGTCGATGGTCGCACGCAGGTAATCTCATGACTCAGACTTCGCACTTAATTCTTGTTTCTCATGATGGAGTGAAGCTTTTCCAAAAACTTTGTAGAATTCCTTGTGAGCGACATCATTTTTATAATTTTTCCTTCTGACTCAGAAAATATTTATTCGTGGAAATGTTTTGTTGCTTCCATTTTTTTAAATGCCAAATCCAAGAAGTTCTCCAGCTCTCTTCACTTCTTTGGGACATTCCGCTTGATTCTGTGTATTTCAACATGTTTTGGTTGAATTTCGCATTTTGATTGCAGATTAGAAATATTTTGAGCACCAAGTGTGCTGTATTTGTGTTTTCAATTTGGATGTTTCTTTGGATAGGATATTTTTGTAATTATCGTTTTCTTTTTATTTTTAACATTACGTACCAGATGATCAACAATCCTGAGAACTGAGACTATTTCCGGCGGTGGATGCTCGGTCGGGAGAGCGTTCGTTTCAGACATATTTTCTTGAGCTCAAAACAATGTACATATTAAAATATGCGACAGATGGAGAACAAGTAAAATTAGTAATTTAATAAACTATCACATGAACAATAGAAAAAAGGAAACATCAAATCGCATAAGTATGTCACCGGAATAAGAACATGTCTCTTGCTTTTCATTTAAATTAAAAATAATATCAAATTAATTCCAAAATTTCAAACAAAGTATGGCAGAATTCGATGTTGAATGCAAAGACCTTGTGGTTTTTGATAGAGTCTAAGATTGAAAAAAAGATATGCGACATTGCCAAAATGTCTAGACACTAACAGACGGAGTTTGCAGTGTGTTCAAAACTTGGGAGAATTGACAAAATGCAAGGTGGAGCAAAGAAAAAGTAAAGACACTGTCACCGTAAACCAAGGAGGAGCGACGGAAGATGTAACAGCGAACCGATTGTCGCTGGTCATGTGATGACTGGTGAATGTGACTGGTGGTGGTATAGTGCGCACGGTGGACTCCGCAGCCAAGTTCCTCGGTCTCGGTACAGCGGCCGCGCGAAATTCAAACGCCAGTTTTTCTCACACAGCGACAGGCTTCCCACGTTTTCTGATAAGTATTGGATATATTTAACACATCTGTGCTGATATTTAAGAGACAAACAAATTTTCGTTGTTGGAAATTGTGTAATGACTGAAAATCTTGATTATTATGTATAACATGTTTATCGAAGAAAACGACTATTTTGAAAAAAAGACATTTTCTAAAAATCTGGTCTGGATTTTTTTCTGAAACAGATTTCTGTAGTGAATTGAGGGTCTAAAATTTGCTAAAAACCACAGTTTCAGACTATTGAAACATTTTGAAGGTCATTCCAGTTTATTTCTCGCTTTGGCACAAGTTTTCATAAGATGGATCGTTCTTACTGTTGCTCCTTGCTAATCTTTCCCGCCTTCCTTTTTACGACCCTTTGCCGAGCTCATCCCCATCTCACCATACCATCACCAGTCACATTCAAAAGTCATCACATGACTAGCAACACTCGGCTCGTCGTTACATCCTTCGTACCTCCCCCTTTGCTTACGGTGACAGTCTCCACTCTTTTTCTCTGCTCCTCAAGGCCGATCGCCTTCTAAACTCTTCTCCGCTCTTTATCGATTTGTTGAGCCCCTCTTGATATTCATTCTTACCAGAAACGGGGGGTTTTTTAATAATTTCTTTCACTGCAATCTCATTTGTCATTGTTTCTGAACAAATAACGTGAGGAAATTTGGTATTAAGTAGATTATCTAGCTTTATACTCTACTAGTCAACGAATGAGACAGCAAGCTTGCAATTAAATTCCAACTGAGATAAAAACGCCAATTGGCTTCTTCAAAAACGTTTTCAGAAGAATTATGTTGCAACGTGTAATAAACACGTTATGTATCATTTCTTCAATAATTCATCTGGTGGCAATCGCATTTTGTAAAAGCTCTGAAAATCTATCATGGGAATGACCCGGGGTGTTCCCCCTGAAATCTTCCCATATTTTGTACACAAGTCATGTCTGCCGTGACTAAGGAAAATCCGAAATTATAGCTGTGCTCTCTGAGGTTTAGGGGAGTTATACAACTTTTTTGAAAATTTTGAAAATTTTCGGTGTCTCCACTTCGAGAACTCGTAACTTATTGAGTTTTTGTGCTACTGTGATGGTTTTAGGCTCATATGATAGGCAATAACACGGGCTTCAAAAATTCCTCTTCAATCAATCACCAATAACATTAACCTGCAAAGCTGTAGCTAAAAGTGTGGAAAAGTCGAGAGTGTGAGGTTACGATAAATGTCAAATTTCGACAATCGGGGAACTGGGGACTACCACCTGCGTACTCCTTACTCCAAGTTATGTCTGCATACGTGTTCAAATATAGCTCGAGCCTGTGAGTTACGAGAGTTAATTCAGTTTTTTTTGAACATTTTCAGTTTTTCCTCGTATTCCTATACGTGCAATTTTCATCAAACAATTCGAACAATGGCCAAGTAACGAAAAAAGCAAAAGCACGAAATTTCGCATTAACTAGCCATGAATGAGGTTTTTGGAGCACGTGGAAAAGCTGAAAATTTTTTGAAAAACTGAAATAACTCCCGTAACTCACAGGCTCGACCTATATTTGAACACGTATACAAACAAAACTTGGAGTAAGGAGTGCGCAGGAGGTAGTCCCCAGTTCCCCGATTGTCAAAGTTTGACATTTATCGTAACCTCACAGTCTCGACTTTTCCACACTTTTAGCTACAGCTTTGCAGGTTAATGTTATTGGTGATTGATCAAAGAGGCATTTTTGAAGCCCGTGTTATTGCCTATCATATGAGCCTGAAACCATCACTAAAGCAAAACTCAATAAGTTACGAGTTCAAAAGTGGAGACACCAAAAATTTTCAAAATTTTCAAAAAAGTTGTATAACTCCTCTAAATCTCAGAGAGCGCAGCTATAG
Source organism: Caenorhabditis latens (assembly GCA_002259235.3). Classification (NCBI taxonomy): domain Eukaryota; kingdom Metazoa; phylum Nematoda; class Chromadorea; order Rhabditida; family Rhabditidae; genus Caenorhabditis; species Caenorhabditis latens. Next base: position 10,310,871 of record CM056097.1, on the reverse strand, counting down.
TTTCTGATTTTTCTTAGTTACGGCAGACAGGACTTGTGTACAAAATATGGGAAGATTTCAGGGGGGATACCCTGGGTCATTCCCATGTAAGTGGTTTTATTTTTAAAACAGCTGCGAATGCGTTCTTAATCCAGACTAGTATTTTTATTATCAAAGATGTTTCTGTGCAAATTAAGGTCACTACATTTTGTCAGACGTGAATCCGAGTTTTGAACACACCGCAAACTTTGTCGGTTACTGTCTAGACAACTCAACAATGTCACATGTCTCTTCTACAAAGTGATACTCTATTAAAAATTACAAGGTCTTTGCATGCAACATCAAAGTCTGCTGTTTTTGCTTGAAATTTCTGAGTAATTTTATTACCAGTTTCAATTTAACTGAAAAGAACATGTCTCATATCGGTGAAAACCTATTTGAAAACTTAAGCGATTTGCTGATTTCCGCTTTTTCCGAGGACAGTTTTTCAAATGACTTATTTTACTAGCTCTCTATCACTTGTCTCTTCTAATATACACATTGTTTTAAGCTCAAGAAATCATGTATGGAACGAACGCTCTTCCGACCAATCAGCAAACTGTCTCAGTTCCCAGGACTGCAGATCTTTTGGTAAGTAATGCTACAAGTTACGTAGAAAACAATGATTGCAAAAATTCCCATGCAAAGAAATATCTCACATTCAGTAGAAAATACAATAATCGCGGACGTGGGTTTTCAAAATATTTTAAATACGTTATTGAAATTCAAAATATTCAATCAAAACGTTTTGAAATACACATAATCTTGATAGAACCAGCATTGATTTCATGAGTTTTCAAACTGAAGCGGTTTGTAGAAAAGAAATTGGAAGAACTGGAGAGATAGAACGAGTATAAATGTCATTTCTTTTTAGAATCAAACCGAATGTCCCAATGAATTGAAGAGAGCTGCAGATCTCCTTGGATTCATCATAAACGAGATGGAAACAATAAAACATTTCCACGAATCGATATGTTCTCAGTCAGAAGGAAAAATGATAGAAATGATGTCGATCCAGAGGAATTCAATAATAACGGCTCAAGCAGAGTTGGATAACGTTAGAAGAACGTATAAAACCTCATTTTCTGAAGCAGTAAACCACGCTCAAAGGGTTTTTAGAAATCTTAAATCCTGCGTGCTTTACTGTAAAGTAGTTGAGTGCCTGGCAGAGAAAAACAATAATTTTTCTAAAGAAACTGGACAGAAGGAAAAAGAAAAGTCTTCACTTACGGAACTTCATATTGAGTGTCTACGGGACTCGTTTGAGAAGACTGAAATAGACGCGGAGGAAATGGTCAACTGTTTGAGAACGATCTCCGACAAGAAAGAAACTTTGCAATTCAGGTATTATACGGTTTTCTCAATTATAATGGTTTTTTCAACAATTTCAAAAACTCTCTATTAAGCTATGTTGAGCATTCTTTTGTGATGTTTTTCTTGTAATAGAGTCGAATACATTCATACCACACACTCTTCTAATCTCTTACTGCAACATTTACTTTCAGAGTTGGTTCCAAACAACCATGCAATGACAATGGAAGTGAGCCATGCAAACCTCCTCCGCCAAAAAAGCAACGAGTTGATCTTAACCATTTGTAAGTTCTGTTGGATTGAGAAAAATGAAGCATGTTTGTAAAGTAGGTTAAAAGTTATCCTTGAGAAAAGTGGATGTGAGAATTTGACGTCTAAATTTGACGTTGATAATCACTGAAAATATTTAAATTTCTATTGGTTTTAGACAACCAGATGCGGCTCGTGCAGCTGCTGATAGTTCTGCGATCATAAATATTTTTTGAAATTGTGATTGTTTACAGGCCGACAGCACCGGAAATTCGTATGAAAACAACTCTGTCAACGCATAAAGAAACACTAGTTGTGAAGCAGTCTGAAAATAAAGAAAACACCAATTTTGTATCAACCAAAGAAGGTGACAATATCAATGAGCAATACGTATCTTTATATAAACTTCCTACGGAGAATGAGCAAACTGATCAATCCGCGATAGGAAATCCCGCATGTATCAGAGGGCAACAAAATCCTTCCGAAAACCTTGTGACGCAACCAAATGAACAGGACAAAGAAGTGAACAAAACGACCAGTAGCTATGATAAAAGTATGAGTAACGACAGTGTTGCCGAGTTAGAATTCGAACACAGTAAGAGTCCAGAAGTTGTTCATGGAAGCGAGAAAAATGATTTTCTTGGAAATCACAATTCTGTGAAAACTGTCACCGATGTTGTTTGTCAAGATATATCCTCAAGAAAAAACAAGTAAGTTTATTCCATCAAATCAAATACTACACTGTATTGTACAGTTTTATTTACAGCACGCCTGTGAACACAAAGATTCCCTCAGAAAACGAACAGGAGGATAAAAGGATTAGAATGAAGCAATCTGCATCAGTATTGAACCAATTGAGTAGAGCTCCTCGAGGTAAAGACAAGTTCATAGGCATCATCAAGAATCATCATGAAGTACTTATGAAAGACAGGTTAGTTGTTCACTTTTTTGAATTACAAAAAAAAGTTTTCAAACCCAGAATCTTATCAGAATGAGGCTAAAGTATGAAATGAAGAAAACTAGGTAGCTTTGATCCTATTCACTCAACGCTTGTTGTGTGTTGTGTTTTTTTATTGACATATATTTTATTCCCCGTTTCGTTTTCATTCCCCGTTTCGTTTTCATTCCCCGTTTCGTTTTCATTCCCCGTTTCGTTTTCATTCCCCGTTTCGTTTTCATTCATGGGAGGTCGTTCGAGCATTTGTTAGCAAAACGTAAGGAATCAAACGGGCAACGAAATGGGACTGGATGATTGGAATATAGAAAAGTTGAGCGATGAAGCAGCTAGACGTATCACAGAAGTAATGGTGAAAGCTATGGAAAAGGCGTGTCGTGAAAACCCCGGATTTCGCGAACAAGTCCTGCAACACAAACGGAAGAGAATAGCTGAACTAAGAGAGCAAGTCAAAGATAATGTGAGTGAGCAGATACAAGAATGGGTGGAAAAACGGGCAAAGGCAGAACAGCAACGAAAGCAGAAGCTGAAGCAACGCAAACAGCAACGGAAAGATCGTAAGAAGAAAACCAAGAGACAGAGACGCAGGACATGGATAATTTTCCGAGAGTTCGTCATAATATTTCACTGTCAAATAGTAGCTCTTGAACTGTTGGGGATCAAGTTTAAAAGTTACGAAGATGCTGATTTATCTCCAATCATCCTCGAAGAAACATTTGTTCCAAGAAATAAGAAAAAGAAAAAGTTGAATTAGTGCTACGAATACAAGAAACTGGAACACGGACAAATTGAACTCATGCATATTGGTATCAATCACGTACCCTTGCGGACGTAATAAATTATTATTATTATTATTATTATTATAACTGATTTTAAGCCAAGTTTTTGGAAATACTAGGTGCCTGTAAACAATAAGTATGAACGCTGTAGTTATTTTGCACGAAAAAACTCTGAGCGTCTATAAAATCATACTATTGATATTAAACCAGTATAGGTTTGTGGATAGAAACTGAAAAGCAACTGCAAAGCTCGATTCAGTGATCGCGCTCGATACTATCAAACGTGCTGAGACTCTTTAAATTCAGTTAAGATGCGTTGAGTCTTCTCAGAACTTTTACTTCGATTTTTTACGTCAATTTTGGAAAATCGCTGAAGTGCATTTTTCCATCAGTACTTGAAATTGCAGTTGTCGCTTTATGGGTGCGTGATTCTACAATTTTCAATTTTTTCCATAGAGTATTTTCCTCTGAAGGCAACTTTTCAGCTGCGCCCGACTAAAACGATTTTTATTTATTCATACGTTCTACTGACTAGAAAAAAATCAACATCATACACTGGTAACCAGAACGAATCCTTCATGAGGCTTCAATCAAACACAGAAAGTTGGCGCAAAACTTCTTTCTCTTTGGCGCGTCTGAACACGTCGCCCGTGACCACGAAATGTGGGTTTGAAGTTAGTTTTTATCAAACACTTTTTGCAAAGTGTTTTAAGAGAGTTGTTACTTTCTCTTAAAAACATCCAGATCAACCAATCCTTGAAATATCAGTTATTAGTTTACCAACATTTTTTCCATTTTTCAGTGGTGTACCATTAATTGAATGCCAAAATGGTAATGAATTCAAAACAAAGTACAATTCTCACGGGGTGAATGCTGTGTACTTGCTCTACAACAATGATTCTGATTTTGGATTAGAGACCCCGCAACTGACCTTCGAGAATCTTTTTGATTATTTCGGTAAACGTTCTCTAGAAAATGGCAAAAATAATAATAGAATTTCAGATATGAAAAAGAAAAGAACTTTCTATAACTCCAAAACTGGGTCCGATGTAGCCATGAGTCTGCACAAATTCCTCAAAGAAATTGAAAAAAGAGACAATGGAAATAAATATCGAATCCTCAATAACGTCTCGACAGAAGTCAGTAGGACAGAAGTCAGTAGGAAAGAAGATAGGTAAGATTTCATTACTATTGCTGATTTGTACAATTTACTTCTGCAGAATTGATATTCGCCTCCCGGACTTCATGGAAAGCAGCAGTGTTGTGAGGCAAATCAGAAGAAAGGCTGAAAACTTTACCGAAGCTGAAGCGAATTCCGCATGTTGGAAAAATGAGAAAACAGAGCTGAAAGAACGTGTGAAAGAACTCGCCAATGTCGAAAAGTACATTATATTTTCAATGGAAGACTCTTTCATGGATGTACATGTGGACATGGGTGGTACTGCAGTTGTATACCACGTTATAAGTGGAAAGAAAGTGATCTGGTACGCGATGCCAACTGACGAAAACTTGAAACTATTCGAAGAATGGGAATTGTGTAAGGATAAAAGAGAAATGACATGGCCAGTGAAGGAAATCGAAAACGGATTTCGACGTGTCGAAGTAAATCCAGGAGTGACATTCGTAATGCCATCAGCATGTCTTCATCTGGTTTATACACCTGTCGATTCACTGGTTTACGGTGGAAACTTTCTGTTGGCAGAAAACTTCGACGAGTCAATCAGGTGAGTTTTATGAACACGTCGAGTTTTATGATCATTGATTTACAGAATTGCCAAGTTAGAAAAGAAGTGTTTGGAAAACAAATCTTTGGAGACAAATAATACATTTCCAAATTTTTGGAACACTTGGTTCCTTTATTTGGAAATCTGCGTTCTTGAAGATCTTAAAAATGGTGAGTTCTTAATGCTTTTGTAAAGTTAAACTCAAGACACTGTCTTGAAATAAGTTTAGAATAAAAAATGTATACGAAATTAGAGTAAAAAGTAAAACAGTGAAAACAAGCCTTAAAACCAAGACATAAACTGATAGTCTGCACATGTATTCTACTTTTGAATTGGCAAAAAAGATTGATATGTTGATTGTTTTTTGACAGAATCTTACTCTTTTGATTACATGGAAAACACAATACTTTTTACTTTCTATTTAAAAATTCTTTTCCGTAGTTCGATAAGAAACGCGATTATTTTATTCACGTTCAAGTAGATTGGAATACGCAGCCTCAACAGTAATTCGACATGGTTTATAGGTACCGAGGAAGAAAAACGAACAGCTTTGAGAGTGGGCAAGAAACTGTATGATGAATTCAAAACATGTTATCGTGAGTTTCAAGAATGGTATTCAACCAAAGAAACGGTTGACATGTTGAATGAGCTGCGTTCTTTACTTGAACAGGTAAGTTGAATAATATTTCAAACAAAAATAATAATTTCTTTTAAGGAATACCCGAACATTGAGAATATTCATTGAGGACGTCGAAGAACTGCCAATGATTTTAAAAGCATCCAACTTTCCAAGGTGGTCCCTTCTCTCTCGTTTCCTAACATTTTTTCCTTTCATTCTTTGCACTATCTATAGGCCTCCTAAAACTCACGTCTTTTAATCTGAAGCTCTCATAAATCATCTCCCTATCTACTCTTGCTTTTTTTTTTAAAGATTTCAATCTCCCTGAAATCACCTGAGGACCCAAGTTTCCTTCTTTCTACAAATTTCAGAGCATCCTGCTGAAGTCTCATGAACTCACCCAGCACATCACTTTTCCCATCAAACTCGGCAAAACTTCCTCGGAAATCCTTGACCTCCTAATTTCGACATTGCAGACTTAGATCTCAGTTGTTGTCATTTTCCAAATTTTTGTGCGGCGTAGTTTATTTTCTCCATGTCAGACTGTCCAACTCTGCTAGACGTCCCACGACTCTCATTTGTATTAGACCCCACATTAAACACAATGATTCAATCAATAGACTATGATCTCCTACTATTGTATTCCTCCCTACCATGTCCCCGATTCTCATCTCAATTACTTCACTTATTTACTTTTTTCCTTATTTTAATTTTTGCTCAACTTTATCAGTTTTCCCGTTTTTCCCATTGTTTTTTCCCATAATATCGTGTTTTTCTTCACTTTCTCCCTCAAATCAGGTCTCCCGGCTCGCGAAGAGCTTGATCCCGTCTCTAGTGTAATTCTTATGATATTTATTCCCTGTCAATCAATAAATGTACAAACTCGAATAGAGAAATGTACATTTTCTATGATCAAAGTATTAGATGAACGTCATTTATACACGCTGACTTGTAGTGGAAGAATATCCATTCCAGTCTTTCTGTGAAGTAACAATGACAATCAACACTGCTCACGATTGAAAACTTCTTGAAACGTGTTGGCAAGAATAAAAAAGAGACATTAAGTCGTCTTTTTTTAAGCCAATTTCCGCTTTAAATTAAAGGTAGACCTGCGGTTCTAATTTCTCTCTCCTCTTTCAAAGTACGATTGAACTTCTAAGTTTCTAAGTAAAACCAATTGGCTGTATTTAATATGGATTGGGTCTTGCACAAAAACTACCGCTGAAAAATTAAAAACATATTCATTTGATGTTCTTCTCATGTGCATAAAATCAAAACTATACGTGAGTCCTTAGATCCACACTGTCAAAAAGTCTGTCACCTAATGTCGGAACTCTTTTTTGTCATGAACTATTGCTGCGTAACCGACGCCTTTGCTGCGTAACCGAAGACGTATGTCTATTGACCTTCCTTCAGTAGAATATCATGTGTTCAGAGAAATCCAGTGTGCTACCACAAGATAGGACTCACAGACATGAAGTTAAGGCGAGAAATGGGTCCAAATGTATTTTTGCTGAAATGACCGATTTTTGGCTGTAGGGAATAATGAACGTACCCAGTAAATTTGAAACAGTTGTGTATTAGGATGGGTACTATGTTCAGTATTTGGCATGTTTGAGTGAAAAGAACTTAAGTCATGGTCGATCAAAAATATCGGAATAAAAACTACACCCATGCGGAGTGTCAAAAAATCAACTTATCTTCGCAATGACATCATTTGGGGTTTCCTTGTCTGACCAGAGAAAACTGATAAGAATCTTTGAAAACTTAGACCACTCATATCAAATTATGATTTGTTGTTTAGGAGTTTATGACGGAAAATTTGGATTGGAAAGTAGGAACTGATGTAATTAATATGACATAAGAAATGTGCTTTTAGGAGACGTTTAGATTTGGAAAAGAAAGCATTTGAGTGACGTAAAAAGGAAATCACATTTTTAAAGTTACACAAATACAACTTTATTGGTACAAAGTAATCATTCAGTTTTTACAGTACAGTTTTTGTCCTCCTCAAAGCCGGCAAAACAACTGAAAACTAAAAAATCATATTTGCTTATCTTTTCATATTCTAACTGTCGTCATTGGAACAAACTATGGTAATGTACGGTTTGTGACAATTAATCATATGGAGCACACAGACTATGATTCCTTTCTTCGCAGCCCAGACTTTGTACCTGAAATAATGGAGTACTTTGATGTCTTTAACTGTGCTCGCAGCATTTAGTGGCTTTTTATCTTGAATATTTCATGTTGTTCATGCTCCTCTTCGTATGATTTACTGTCGACTTTCCGGTCGATGTGTGACACACAAGTCACAGTGCGTGAAGCGTGGGCTCATTCAATGAATCAGGACTACAGTTCACACTTTTTATCAGTCACCGATTCATTTATCAATGATATGATGTTATTTAAAAATTTAACAATGCACTATAAAAGAAGCGACTGACAGTATTAGTGACAGTATAAGCAGTATTGTTATGACTTCATTACTATCTCTCAGCATTTTTCTTACATTATTTCATTATTCAACTTCCACTTCGTTTGACTGGAAAGATGTTTTCCAACCAAAACCACTTCACGATCTCTCGAAGCAGTGTCTCAATGACACAGAAACATGGATCCAATCCCTAGCAGTTTTTGCTACAGTATCCGAAGAGTGTCTAACTAAACAAAACTGTTCTGTGAAGGAATTGCAAATTCTGAAAAATAATCTTTATGCAGTTCAAGGTATTAGGAATTCTATTTGGATCAAACCCCTTTACATTTTCACTTTTCAGAATTGGATGCCTTCGGTAAATTTCCGGTTCCAGGAATGCTTGAAATAGCGACACTTTACGATGGATCTTATCAAGAGTGTAATCGTGTCAGCGGACAGAAATACAATACCAACTACTGCTACCTTGTTTTGAAGCCTGGAAAAAATGCATCTTGCTCTCCTACTTCGTCAAGCCTATTGTCAATGCTTCCAATGAGACTCGCAGTTTGCTTACCAGAATCTTGTGACCGTCAAGATATGGTCAACATTTTCAACCAACTTTCACCATATCCATTCACAGCTTGTCAAACATACTGTGCAAAATATGACGTAAAAAAGGATGCTCCGTTCTGGGGCTTCTCGTGAGTTGATTTTAAAAAAAAGCATTTGTTTCTATAGACTTTTTTTCAGAATCTTCCTCATTGTCATGGTTGTTATTGCATTATCTGCTACTGCGTTAGACTACGTTAGAGACACTGTGTACGGAATCAAATCTGATCAAGAGAAAAATCTTCTGCTAAAAATCCTTGTCTCGTTCTCCTTCTGGACAAATGCCGAGCTCTTACTTTCTGTGAAGGAACAGAAACCAGGTTTCATCAAATCTTTGGACTGCATCCGTTTGTTCTCTATGTGTTGGGTTGTCACTGGTCACTCGTTCACCTATTTGTTATTTTCTGACACATTCATGCCGGTAATCGACTTTCCGAAACATTTCTGGAATCATCTCCTACTCAATGCCTTCGTGTCTGTTGATACCTTCTTCGTGCTATCGGGAATCGTTGTAACTTACTTGTTTTTCAAAAGTAAACCAAAGAAGAGAATGGTGGCAAACCCAATAACATGGATCATGTTTTATGTTCATCGCTACCTAAGACTCACTCCTCCAATTATGCTCTTCATTGGTTTCTTCACTGTGTACGCTCCATATATTCAGGGCCCTTTCTCCGCTTCTCAGATGAGTAAGTTCTGTTCATCACTAAAAAAAATTTTAAATACACAAATTTCAGATCAACTGGTCGCTCAAGCAGAGTCCTGCAAAACTTCTTGGTGGCAGAATCTGATCTACATCAACAATTTTCCACAAGATGTGACTTGTTATGCTCCAACATGGTATTTAGCTGCTGACACTCAACTGTACTTAGTTGCTCCAATTGTCCTAATTGGTCTCTATTTCTCTTTCGCGGCAGGAACCGGATTAATTGTAGCAGGCTGTTTCGGAAGTATCATTGCAACCTATATTGTTTTTGGAGTTTATGACTTACCCGCTGATATGTTTGGAAGTGGAAATGTTCAAGATTTCTTCTCGATTGTTTATGACAAACCATGGATCAGATGTCCACCATATCTCGTTGGAATGCTCACTGGATACCTACTTGCGGTATACGGAAACAGAAAAATTCGACTCAACTGGGCATTATCTGTGGCTGGATGGATAATCGCATTTGTAATAGCTGCTTTCTGTCTTTTTGCTACATATGATTACGACAAAGGATCACATTGGAGTGTTTTCACAAGAGCAACATTCTACAATTTCCATCGTCTGGGATGGGGTATCTTCATCTGCTGGGTCGTAGCTGCTAACCATATGGGATGGGGAGGTCCAATCAGCAACTTCATGTCACATCCTATTTGGCAACCATTCGGCAGACTTTCTTATTGCGCTTACATTGTTCATTGGATAGTTCTGTTCTACTTTTTGAATGTTGGAGGTCACCCAATTCATTACTACTCTGCTTGGGAAGTGGTAAGTAATAAGATAAAAAATCAAACATCATTAATGATAAATTTCAGTTCACCTACACTTCTATCCCTGCCACACTGCTATCTTATGTTTTTGCCTTCTTCTGGAGTTGTATGTTTGAAGTTCCAACATTAAAGTGAGTAACCATATTGAACGCAGTGAAAAATATTTTATAACATTTCAGACTTGAAAAAATGTTGATCGAATCGATAATGGGAACAGGAAGAACTTCTGCAAAGTTGGATCCAATTGTTGAAAATGGGAAAGTGACACCAGTACTTGAGACAAAAAAGCAGGAGAGCAGTTGGGTTGAAGAGATTAAAGAAGATGAAAACACAAAAATATGAAGATTGGAAATGTTGTGAACTAAACTAATTCTTTGTGTCATACTAACAAGGTCTCTCTGTGTGTTTAATATATATAAATTTTCAAATTCATGCTGTTGTAGAAGAAGTCTTTATCTGCTTCAACCTATGAGACTGGTACCGAAAGATGCAATGTTAAAACATGTATTTACTACATTAAAATGTAGCTAGTCAAACGGTTTGATCACAAGTTTTTAAAGAACACCATGATTGTAAACAAACATCACTGATAACGCAGTTTACTTAGTTGTTGTCAACAGAGAAAGTTTTCTCAATTTTCGTTCAGTTTTTGAATGTCAACCTTTATTTTGTTTTAGTACACGAACCTTGCTGGTTATTCTCAGAACATTATCAACTTCTTAATAACGTTCTAATTCAATTTGCAGAAAGATATCATTCTTAATATGATACTCTTGCCCGCTAACCACCAAGTTATTTCAAGGCGATTAGTTGCGCAGTTACTCTCATCATCTTGATTTGTTACACAAGGGATCAAAATTGGACGATTGAATGAGGTGTCCTCTACACACACAAACGAAGACGGACCCCTCTTCCATCATCATCTCCCGTTCACCTTACATTAGACCGGTTTCACCGTCTGCGTCTCTCCTCGTCATCACCTCTCATCTTCTATCTCGATGTTTTTTCTTTGTTTGTTGGCTATCGTTGTTGTTGATTTCTCGCTAGTTGCAGAAAATTGTGTGGTTTCTTTTCATTTCTCTCTTCACATTCGCCAGTTTCAATTGTTTCACTTTTTCAACCAGTTTTAGCTCTCTTTCTCTTATTTTTCCAACTTTATAGAAGCTAACGCAAAAGAAATTCAGGAAGAGATGCCACCACCTGCCCTCCGTGACCGCCAAAGCAAGTACTTAGCGATCCCCATGAAAGAAGCTGAGGAGATAATGAAGAATATTGGGAAAAAAATGACAAAGGACTCTGAATCTGTAGCTGTTTCTCAACAAATATTAGGTAAGAACGAGGAAAAACAATAAAATAAGGTATATAGTGTTTTCAGGTAAAATTGCTGCAAATTTCGTGAAGTCTACTGAAAATATGCCCCGTACACGGGTTTCCACAAAGGATGGATACGCTATTATAGCGAACGATGGCAGCAGTACTAAGACGGTTATTGGTGTATCTCTAGCAGGAGCTATTTATGATGGAGTGGTAAGTACTAATGTTGTTTTCTTGAGTTTTGTGTATGGCTCGTTTTTATTTTTCCGCAATTGATTCCGTTAAAATTTGTAGAATTGGTGAAATATCCGCTCAACACTTCACTGAAAGCGTTCGAGTACATTCAAAACAAGATCTTTCAGCTTCAACCCGGACAGTGTGTCCGCATCAGCACCGGCGGAGTAGTACCGGAAGGCTCGACTGCTGTGGTCATGGTGGAACACACAATCTGTACAAAAAAGACTGACGACGAGGAAGAACTAGAAATTCAACTCAAGGAGCACATCTCCACTGGTACAAACATAAGGTTTGAGATGAACCAGCCGAGCAAGCTTATTCAATAATTTTCAGAGAACCTGGATCGGAAACTCGCCAAGGAGATGTTATTGTCAGATCTGGTACAAGAATTGGTTCAGCAGAATTCGGAATATTGAAGGCGTTTGGAATTAAAAACATGTATGTCTTCAAAAAACCAGTTATTACTGTAGTCTCCACTGGAAACGAGGTAGAGTGTATCAGAATCTAGAATTATTTGATGAAGTTAGTTTCAGCTAGTTTCACCTGACTGTGAGGATGTTCCTATTGGAATGATTCGAGATTCGAACGGACCTCAGCTTTTAGCTCTTTTCAATGAATACGGTTTTGATGCGATTGATGGTGAAAGGGTCTCCGATGAGTGAGTATCAATTAGAGTGAATTATTAAAGTAACTGTTTTTCAGTTTTGAGAGCATCAAAGAGAAACTGTCAAAAATTCTGAAAACATCCGATATCGTTGTGACTACAGGTGGTGTCAGCATGGGTGAAAAAGACAATATTAAAGAAGTTCTCATCGATCTAGGCATGCAGGTACTACTTGACAAGTTCGAACCGTTCAAAAATAAATATAAGATTTCTTAGATTCAATTCGGCAGAGTGATGATGAAACCCGGTCTTCCTTGCACAGTTGCAACCGGTAGGTTTGGAACCGATAGTCTGAAAACGGTTTTGGCCCTTCCTGGGAACCCCGCATCTGCATGGGTCTGCTCTCACTTGTTTGCTGTTCCATTGGCCCGTACGATTGCTGGCTATGCAAAAACTCATCATACCCGAATCACTGTTCGCTTGGCTCATGACATTAAACTGGGTGATCGACCAGAATACGTGAGAGCTTCCTTGGAGGAACTGGAGGATGAGGATTTTCCAATTGCCCATGTTACCGGAAATCAAATTTCGTCGAATATTGGCAGCTTAGTTGGAGCGAACGTTTTGCTGATAGTACCGATGAAGGAGGACAAGGAGTCAATCCGTAAAAACGAGCTTGTAAAAGCATTGCTTCTGCGATGAATTACTAGTTTTTGTTCATTTTCAGTAGTGTTCTCATTATTTTAAAATGTAATTTTTCAAAATAAAACTTGTTTCCAACCAAATATTGTTCAAAAATGCAAACTATGCATGGTGTCAAATAGTAGTAAAGAATAATATTCCAGAATCAGTAGAAAACGATTATGATTTTGGATATTTCAAAATGAACATGAGGTTTTCTCAAAATCTAAGCAGCCGTTTTCAAACACGCCTTAAAAAATAACTGAATACACTAACACTTTTGCCGCCATGATGATAAAAAAATGTGTTTCTAAATTTGATATTTACTCCCAAACAGTCTCGATTGCATAGCTCTAATTTACTGTCTATTACTCTTTTACCTCTTGTCTTCTTGTCGTGGGGTGTGGTGTTTGCACCGGCAGTGTTTGCGGACTTTTGAGAATTCAAATATTATGGCCTTGTTGGTTATGTGGTTCGGTCTTTTTCTTGGTTGAGAAAAGATTTATTTGTCGCTAAGATCAGAAAAGCATTTACTCTTTTCAGAAAATTTGGAAATGACGAAAACTCTACTTGACATGCCAGATGTGGCAATGACCGAAATCATGAGTTATTTGGATTATAGGTCCATGTAAGTCTTTATTTGTTGTTTGATATATTTGAAAAGTTTAGCTAAATTTTTAGATAACTGAAACTTTCATACAAATTGTTTATTTAACGTCACACAAAGTTTTGAAAACTGATTTTTGTTTTCCAGTCAAAATACGAGAAAAACTTGCTGGAAACTACGATACTTCTTTGAAGCCGTACAGTTCAACCCACGTATTTATTCCATCCAGCTATTTGAAGACCGGGATCGAGTTGAAGCAGTTCTAGATTTTGAAAAGGTTTGGAATGACGAAAACGTCTGGAATGTAGAAGATGAACGATTGCAATACTTGGCACACAAAGACGGGTGTGAAGTCACTTGGCAGCATAGACGAAATCAAAAAAAAGTAACACTAATGAAGAATGAGCGCTACAGGGATGCTTTTTGGAGAGACTTGAAAGTTTTACTGACTAACGATAGAACAACTCTCGAAAAGTTTTATGTTTTTACAAACAACTCCATTTATCGAAACGATTTTGCTATTCAACTCGAAGAAATGCTGAAACAGAGAAAGGAAGCTATTCAAGTCAAGGATATCATCATTGATGCATTCAATCCAAATGAAGTAGCTCAAATACTGCAGTGTTTTGATTCAAAGTCTTTGAATCAGCTTGTGATGAATAATACACAAAGTGAAGACGCTGTAATGGATATTTCCGAAATTGTAAGATTGGATCACTGGAAACAAACTAAAAATATAAAAATGTCTTCGTGGCGTTTCCCTTCAGCACAAATGCAACATTTTGCACATTTTCAAATCTGTGAAATATTTTCTACGGATTTTGTTGGTCACAAGATCAAGATTGTGAAAGAGGTTGGTTACTCAGGATATTTCTTTTTCACGAATCATTTCAAGTTGACTATTTTACAGATGTACCTCCAGTCAACGGACTACGTAAAAACAGTTTATTTCTATACTAATTTTTATTTGCACCAAGACACGATTCTTCGAGCGCTTGAAAGAAATATCGACTTGCTCGAGGAAACCAGAGAATTTTACTTCAATACAAAACATAATTCTAACAAAGTGCTTTGTGTAAATGTAAATATTTTAAATGTAGGAACCAATGGCGATTGTGTAACCTTTTACTTTATGGAAAAATCAACAGTTCCAAGTGATGTTGAGATAAGTAGTTAAAATGACAGTAATATTCTTATTTGTGCAATAAGTCAGGGGAAGTTTTGCAGAATTACAATTTAGCTTGGATAAAAATAGTTTCGTTGATTTTGAATATCAGTATTTTACTCTAGCTTAGGAAGTGAAAAAAAAACAATTACACATTTCGAACTATCTTGTTTGTGACAACATTCATGTACTGATTCGGGATTATTTTGACGTAAAAGCAATATTATTTTTAATTTCAATCCTTTCAATGTTATCAGCAAATAAGGCTATAGTTTTAAATAACAAATTAAAACCTGGAAAAAAATATATATATAAAATTATAATAATGTTTTAACTATCTTGCTTGCTTTTTCACGTTGTAATTCAAGAACCATTGTTCATCGTCATTTTCGAAGATACAAAATATCATTTTAATAACTGCTATGTCTTTATTTTCATTTCTTCGAAAGTTTTATGCATAACCTTTATCTTTTCTTCTCATTTTGATTTGATTGATATTATTTTGTGTCAAAATAAATGGAGATCAGTCCAAACGAAACTGTGAAAAAATATGACCGATACAATTAACATGTCGCTCCGACCGATATTCCGAGAATGGACACTGCGAAGAGTCATTGTGAATTCTTTTAATAAAAGACTGTGTTTGAAAATCATCTTGGAACTTACAACAAATTATGCGATTTTCTGATTAAACTAAATTCTAAACACTAGAAATCATCTTGCATAAAAACTTTGAGAGAGTTTCTTTTTCGAAGACATGATTCGTTTCAGCATTCGAAGACATGATTCGTTTCAGCGAATCATTACATGATTCGTTTCAGCAGGTGTTCAAATTGTTGTTGTCACAAACAATGAGCTGTCTCCAGTCGCCTGGGTAAAGGAATACTGATCATTAATAGGTTTACGGAGAACATGAACATTGAAATTCATCGTTTTTCTTCAGGATCTTGCAAAAGTAGATCTGAACACGTTTCAAACTCAATTGTTTGAACACCAAACTGAAAAGGGGTCCCCAAGCACTTGAGTTCTTGGAATCTAATCGAACTTTGATAGGAGGTCGATGACCCCTCCAAAATTTAACCACATTTCCTCACTTCTCTACAGTTCTCGAAATCTCACTTTCCTCCCCTCACCTCGTTTTCTGCTGGGCTAGTGGCCGATGGGATGCGCGTTGAGTTTGTGCTGGAAAAGTAAGAGATCGACTCCATGCAGCGCGTTTTTGTTTTTTTTGTTGCTTTTCTTTGTTTTAGCTGGGTGGGCCGTTTCATCATTATTTAAACGCTTTTGAAATATTTTTATATTGGTTAGTTAGTTTGACCAAAGGTTTCAAAGTTCCTTACCATTCTCGGTGTTAATTTTATACAAAAACGTTGTCATCAAAATATTACCCGACAATCGTCCAGAAGACTTATAATGAACGCATAATCTATTAGAGACATGAGCTGTACAATTTTAATCAGTCTTCGGAAAAGGGTTTGATAAACTTGCAAATTTGGAACAAAATACCTCCACAAACTTCAGGAACAAATCTTTTGTGTCTCTAATGTTCATTCGTATTGTCCTAGACGATTATCGAGTGTTATTTTGCAAACAACACCGTGATGTTCAAAAAAAAGTTTGCTTCTAAATCCGATATTATTTCACAGACAGTATTAACTAACACACTTTAAATTTACTGTCTAGTACTCTTTTACCTCTTGTCTTCTTGTCGTGGGGTGTGGTGTTTGCACCGACAGTGTTTGCGGACGTTTGAGAATTCAAATATTACGGCCTCTTTGGTTATGTGGTTCGGCCTTTTTCTTGGTTGAGAGCAGCTTTATTTGTCGCTAACTTCAGAAAAGCATTTACTTTTTTCAGAAAAATTGGAAATGACGAAAACTCTACTCGACATGCCAGATGTGGTAATGAGCGAAATCATGAGTTGTTTGGATTATATGTCTATGTAAGTTTTTTTTCTGCTTGAAATCTTTGAGAAGTCTACTTAATTCATTTAAATAAAAAACTTTCATACTAACTCTTTCTTACCGTGACAACAGTTTTTGGAACTAATGTTTATTTTCCAGTCAAAACACGAGAAAAACATGTTGGAAGCTACGAAACTTCTTGGAAGTTGTGCTGTTTGACCCACGTATTCGTTCCATCTCGTTCTATGAACGAGAAGATCGAATAATTGCAACCATGAACACTGATAAAGTTTGGAATGACATGGAAAGGGGATTGATGCGATTGCAATACGTGACAAATGAAGACGGGTGTGAAGTCACGTGGAATCCCACACGACACCAACAAAAAGTAACCATAGTGAAGAATGAACACTACAGGGATGTTTTTTGGAGAGACTTTAAAATTTTACTGACCAACGTCAAAACACCGCTCAGTAGTTTTTCTGTTACTACACATAACTTCATCCATCAAAACATTTTTGCAATTAAACTCCAAGAAATTCTGAAAAAGAGGAAGGAAGCTATTCAAGTCAAGACTATCAGCATTGATGCATTCAATCCAACTGAAGTAGCTCAAATACTGCAGTGTTTTGATTCAAAGTCATTGAATATGCTTGTGATAAACAACATACAAAGCATAGATGATGTAATGGATATTTCCGAAATTGTAAGATTGGATCATTGGAAACAAACCAAACATATATCAATCGATTCACTGCGCTTCCCTCCGGTACAAATGCAGTACTTTGCGCATTTTCCAATCTGCGAAATTCAATATACAAATTTCGTTGCACACAAGATCAAAATTGTAAAAGAGGTCAGTTACTCAGGGTATCATTTTTCACTAATCATTTGAAATTGAATATTTTACAGATGTTCCTCCAGTCAACAGAGTACGAAAAAATGTTCGATTTCAATACTGATATTCTACAAGACAAAGACGAAATTCTTCGAGCTCTAGGAAGAAATGTCGACTTGCTCGAGGAATCCACAGATTTGTATTTTAATACAAAACATAATTCTAACAAAGTGCTTTGTATAAATGTAGATATGAGTTCCAACTGCATATCCTTCTCCTTTACTGAAAATTCAAAAGTATCAAGTAATGTAGAGATTAGTAGTTGAGATGGCAGTAATACTCCTACTCTTTTTTTTTGCAATTGTAACCGTTTTGAAAAATTACAAATCGTCTCGGATAGAAACCACTTCGTTGTTTTTGAGTATCAGAGTGTTACTCTAGGTTAGAAAGTGCAACAAATAATTACAAAATTCAACGTATCTTTTTCATGACAGCATCCAAGTTCTGATTTGAGATTATTTTGGCGTAAAAGCAATATCATGTTTATTTTCAATTATAAAATATTATCATCAGTTAAGGCTATAGTTTTAAAATAGTTAAAATCAATAACGGTTGCTTTGCAAATACAAAATTACAAACAAAACAAAAAGAATGAAAAAAATAACAAAATAATAACAAAAAAAAAAGATAATTATCTTTTTCATTTCCTTTCGTTTAAATTAATAGTCCATCGCTTACTGTCATTTTTGATGTTACAAGATATTATTTTGAAAACTTTTATGTCTTCATTTCTTATTTTTTCATTTTTTCTAGACTTCCATGTATAACCTGTATAACCTGTATCTTTTCTGCTCTTATTTTCATTTGATTGATGTTATTTTGTGTGAAAATAAATGGTGATCTCTCCAAAAGAAACTGTGTAAGAATATACGCTCTGGCCGAGTCTCTGTGAATGGGCGATCCGGACAGTATTAGTGAATTCGTTGAAAAAAAACTTAGTGTCAGGAAAATATCCCGGAACTTACATTGAGTGATGTGACGTTCTGATTTAACTTTTTTGGTTTAAAAAAAATAATGCTATATACAGACGACCACTATATTTCCAACCATTAAGGTATACCAAATATTCACTATCATGTCAGAGTTCAATTTTGAAAATTTTTGTGCAACAATTGGTTTAACCGATCCGTACAGAGGTCCAAATACAGTAAACTTAGACAATTACATCTTTGTTTTTATATTATGGAGCTGGATCAATTGAACTTTAAAACTGAGCCAATTCATTTTTTTGTTGTAAACATAAATCAAAACGAAAAAGCAAAACTAAAGCAGGTACGTAATGTGACAGAAAAACGAATGATTAACGGCAAATGTTTATGATAGTTTGAGCATTGATCCTGTACCACTCAAAACCATTCAAGTACTTTGTTTTAATTAGATCTGATTAATACAAAAAACAAAATATAAACCTGCGTGCCTTTATGTTTTGAAAATATGTTTACACAAGCATATGTATTGTGGTTTTACAATAAAGAGTTCTGCGAAACCATTCATACAATAGTACATAAACATTTCAAAAACAAATAATTTGAAAAAAACCGGTTTTTCTAAGTTTTGGTACATAAAACTCTACTAAAAGTGCAACCAGAGCCAAACAAATTTGATTATGCAAATGACTTGAACTTTCACTGCTGCTCCTAGTTTTGCTCAACAGAAGAATCAGTTTGTCTGGTGTAAGCATGTTTTGTTGTTTTCTTTCATTTGGAACACTAGTTTGGTAAAAAGGGGATTTGTTCAGTAGCGAGTTTAGTTTTCAGTAAACAATAACTCGAACAAACATAACGACAACACGTGACCAAACAAAATGGGAACAGATTGTGGGGTTCCTTAACACGAAAATATTTCTCGGCTCGATGTCATTATTCTTTTTTGTCAGCTCGAAACAACTCGCAACAGACTGACATTTTTTCTGGTGTTTCTCTCTTGTCAAACCGCATGCAACATATACACAAGACTCCAAGGGTGATTATTGCCGTCCGCGCACTCTTTTGGGGGAAGGGTGGACCACTTGGAGTAAAAAGTGTCATGGTTGTCATCAGATGAATCTCTTCTTGACATAACACTCTGTTTGCAACAATTTTGAAAACGAAACGGAAAAAGAAGAAAATGTTGAGGATCGGCAGATGCAAATAACTTCTTTTGACATTTACTCAACTTCTTCTTCTGCTTCTTCTTATTTTCATTTCTACACCCAGCCGGCGTTTTCCCCTCTATCTTTTTGCAACCATTTCCGACCTAACTTTGAACTTTAACTCTTTGTGAAATCTCGGAGGTCTCTAAAACGACGCTCTTTTAAAGATTAAGTCTAGGTTCTTGTGTTAGAATGTGTTGAGTGACCTCACTCCCAAGAGTCCATTCAACATTTTGAGGGGCAAACACAACGAGCATCTTGATAAGGTGTGGCTTTTTTGTTTCTTCTTTTTTCCATGTTGCGTTTTATTCAAATGTTGCATTCTTGGAAGTTTTCAAAAAAAAACGGATTGTAAACCATGAAAGTTGAGAGCTACTTTTTATTCAGTCATAAATTGATTTTTCATCATATAAACTTCAGTTGTAACCTCATCTAAACATGTTCCGACCAGTCCACTGTTTTCACAGAACTCCAGTATTCATCATTGCTACTTTGGCAGTACACATGTACTGTACTTATTTTCCCACTTTTGATCATTTTTATAATTTGTTCCACAAACTAACCACATACTATTCGATTATACATGAATCTGGACCAGTGGCATAAACATGACTGATGTTTGTGATAGTGTCAAAAAACCCATTGTTGTTGTTTAGCACCCGAACTTTCTTTCTCCCCTCTTCTGCTCCCCACTCCTTTTCCTAATCAAGCTGGTGTCGTCGCCGGAGTAAGAATCTCAAAAAAGAAAAAATGCGCTTCACTCTCCCGACAACACCAAGATGATACAGAAATGTTTTGTGCATTATACACGCTCCGAAAAACTTGGTGACCTCTTTTCAAATAAAACGCTGCAATTCTTGTCTCGTCCTTCTGTCTTCTGGCTGTTGCAGTCGTTCATGCTGTTTTTTTGAAATATATGGGATAATGTTCTTTTTTCGAAATATTGACCAAGGGTTTGAAAATTCTCATGAAACGTTTCGCATCTTCTGGTTCAATGTCAATTTTGAGATTATATTAAAAGAAGTCTAGCTATCTTGAAAAACTAAGAAGGCGTTTTTGAAAAGTTGTGACATATCCAGACAGGCATCCTGCAACGCAAACGAGAAAACTTTCTTGGAGCCAGGAGCATTCTCCAAATATTCCATTTTTCTTCCTATTTTTTCCAATTTTTCTGGCGTAAAAGACGCATTTTCTTTTGCTCGCTTTTTGTAAGTTTTCAATTTCTCACCCGGACCAAGAGGGGCCTCCCCTTGAAACTTCCGATTCTGACGCTCCTTCAACTTTAGTTTCATTTAATTTGACACTTTCTCATTCTTTCGTTTGAAACCTTATTTAACTTTGTATACGTCTTGGTTTTCAGGTGACAGAAGTGATCGACTCTAGTCACGATGGTGTTTCCACAGGTAAATACTATTTAGTGTTTTGAGAATCAAAAAAATGTACTCAGTTGACTAACTTTTTGAAATTTTCATAATTCTATAGTTTTTGACTATTTGTTCAGTGAAAACTTTCATTTCAGACAAAATAATTTTAATTTGAAATAAAAACTTCATAAAACTTAAAACTGTTTGATTTATCAGCGAATCACTATTTCATTATCATAAAAAAACAAAGCAAAATGTTTTCGACCACGGCAGGATTCGAACCTACAATCTTCTGCTCCGTAGGCAGACGCGTTATCCATTGCGCCACGCGGCCAGATGAAATGAGTTGTGTGTGTGGCATAGATAACCAGCGAGGGCGCCGCTGCGGCGACCTACTCGACTAACTTGAGAGAAACGAAGAGAGAAAACGCTTTGTGACTAAAATATTGAAAGGGGAGGGCCTTTTATTGAGAAAAAACTAGAAGAAAAAGAAATTGATGTTCATTTTCAGGTCACAAAGGACCTTCAGAAAGAAGGGCATCCAAGACGTCTACAATCTTCTGCAGGACAACATCAAGCATTAATAATGCAACCATTAGTGGTTCAGCACTTTGCTCAAAATGTCCACACAGAAGTTCAGCTGGGACTTGCTCCACCCCTTTCAGGTGGTGGGAGCACTGGTGGCAGTAGTGGTGGAGGTTTTTTTGGCTCGGTAAGTATCAAAAATTATTGTGTTTTACAAAAAAACAAACAGAAATCCAACTGGTAGTTTTTGTGGCAACCCGCAGAAAAATGTTCGGTTGTGGACACCCAGTCATGCGGAGGTGGTGTGGGGTCCAACTTAATGTTATGGGTTCTTCTCTCTTTCCTATCTCTGTCTCTTCTTAAAGAAACACATTTCTGAGCGTTTTCCATAATTTGATTACATATTCATACATGTTGTTTTCTTATTCCAACTGAGACCAACCGCGATTTCTAAAATCTCAATTTGCCCTTTTAGTTTTTGTGTATAGTTCTCTTTTATTGATTGAACTGTTCCCCAGAGTTCATGAATCTTCTATTTTCCATATAATCCTTGGACTTACCGAGGTCATGGAGGTTAAGATCCTATTTTGTCAAGCTTAGCATGCAAAAATGAACACTTCAAACTTTTTCAACCAGTCTTTTTTTTCATTTTTTGCACTGGCTATGAAGAAAAGACCACTTCAAGAACTACAAGGAAATTTTATTTTTTGTTTCGATTATCTCCTTATTTTATGCGTAACAAAACACAAAATTCTGATAAACTGCTCATAATTGACGTCATTCTGGTCATTTGGCCGTTTTGAAAATCCAGCGCTTAGAATAATTTCAAAAAACGTTCGAGACATTATACGTTATATCTGAAAGGATTTTTTCTCTGTTTTTTGCTTTTATGCTATTGAAATGTATACGCAGTTCATTTTCTCATCGTGTTCCCTTTTTTGCACAGTATGATCTCAAAATCACTCTTCTTGTTGTGAATAAAAAAAGGACTTTTTTGATTGAAGTGAAATATGACACTGACCTTCCTGAAAAAAATAGCGCAGTATCTCATCAATTTCCTTCTCCCTCCACCCCCATTATAATCACCGCAATGATGATGATGATTGGTTTGCAAGAAGAGCCGGAGGCCTCTCGAAGGTGAACAAATGACAAAACTAATAAATCAATCTGGATGTCTTAACACATTTTTCTTTTGACTGGTCGGGATCCATGTCTTTTGAATCTTTTGAAACATTCTGCCCCCTCTTCCTCTTTTCACCAGTTGTTAATTTGACAGCCAACTGAAATGCGCCCACTAACCTTTCACTCCGTTCTCTCAAGAACGTAAAAACGGAAGGAGGAAAAAAAAGAAGAAAAGTTGAAAACGAAATGATAAGCGTTTTCAAAGATAGAGCAAAGTTTTGATGAACTTAATTTTTTCATGCTGGCTCTGGGAGCATGTGTTCACTGTTATTGCAAAGTTTTAAAATATATATTATTCTCTCTCGAAATAGATTGCACTTTGTTCACAGGCCTAAAATCATTTATTAACTATTTTTCAGGGTCTATTCCGAACCGGACGTCCGCAAAGTAACAGGCCTCGTGCCTATTCTATGCTCCCACTGACATCATCTATCAGTCAAGAAGAGGTATTTCAGGATAGAGTAGGTGTTCAGAATTAACCCGGTATCCATCTTAATGTGATTGTATTTTGTGGTTGATTCTAACACATTTTTGGTTTTGTGGAAATATGTTTATTTGGTTTTCAATATCGCTTTTTTGAGTTTATCAAAATACTGTGACACATTGGAAAACTATACCAATGGAAAATTGACAAAATATCTATTAGGTTGTCCCATAAGTTTTCGAACATTATTGAAATCGAATTTATTCAAAGCCAGAGTATTACCAAAATCAAACATAGCGACCACCTTTATCCACGACTGTTTGCCATTTAGTAGGTAGAGATTCAATACCTTTCCGCCAAAACTCAGGCTGCTTCGAGTCAAAATACTTCTTCAACCATTTCTCGACCTCTGACTTTGTTTTGAAGTCCTGGCCTTTAAGGGATCGATGCATGTCGCTAAACATATGGTTATCCGAAGGGGCAAGATCAGGGCTGTACGGAGAGTGGACAAGGACTGTCCCAGTGACATGTAGCCAGGAGAGACTTGGTCATCTTTGCGATGTGTGGTTTTGCGTTGTCATGGAGGTAATGGACTCTGTGACCGTGTAGAGAAGAGGTTTTCAGTTCGGACTTCACCTTTTGTAATTGAGAAGAATAGTAGTCGGCGGTGATAGTTTTTCCCTCCGGAAGCAGTTCCCAATAAAGCACTCCATGAACAGACCACCAGACGGAGAGCATTATTTTTTTAGGGTGTAACTCCTGTTTGACGACATCCTCTGGCTGTTTATCAGCATCAACCCACTGGGCTCTCCTGTGGTGGTTTTTGTATAAGACCCATTTCTCGTCCGACGTAATCAAATAATCCAGCCAGTTGAAATTAGGATGGAGGGTTAGAAGTTTCAGTGGCATGTCCACTCGGCGCTCAAGGTCAAAGTTAGACAATTTGTGTGGTATCCATCTTCCCATTTTTTTAAACTTGCCAAGAGCTCCCAGTCCTCTTTCCACCGCAGAGTGAGTAGAGCCCATTACTGTTGCCAGTTCAAGAATAGATTGAAATGGGTCACTTTCCACTTCCTCCCGTAACTTGTCAATGTCGAACTCCACTGGTCTTCCAGAACGTGCTTCTTCGGCCAAAGAAAAATCATTATTTTTGAAACGATGGACCCAACGGCTAATTGTCTGCCGTTGAGGGGCATTATCCTTATAAACTTCAACCATACGTTCTTCAATCTCAGTGATTTTAGAGTTAGACAGAAACAAAAATAAAATAACATGACGAATATGAAGTCGGTCGGGAACAAAGATTGGTGCAGCGTTCATTGAGAGGATGAAACCAAAAGAAATGAATGTTATTGTCAATACACCCGATGTCTTATATATTGGAAAACATGCACTATTTGGTTTGATTCTTGCTCTCTGTCTTATAGCAAAATAACAAAACTATGTTCGAAAACTTTTGGGACAACCTAATATAAACTTTTAATATCAGTTTTTAGTTAATTATTAGGCTAATTAGATATTGTATTCACAAAGTTAACCAGTGATTGCCACAAAACTAAAATATTGCGTTTTTCACTAAAACTTCTACTTATTGTTTTTTATCAGAAAGCAAACATGGCGTCAAACACGAAAAAGCACAGTAACCGCTCTCACAAGCGGTACTACCCATTGTCACAGGAGGATACCCTAGAACTATTGCTTCTCCTCAACCAAGGTCAGTGTTTATTTTTATTCCACTCTAATCCCTCTCCGTTCTCTCGACTTTGACCCGAGGCAAGAATGTTGGAAACGGAAGTTTTTCTTCTTAGAATTTTATGAAAAAGCGTAAAAGTAAAACAAAAAAGAAATGTGTCGAACAAATTGAATAAGTGAGTTGAAATCACCACTTGAAATAAATGAAGTGCGAGTGGACCCTAGCAGAGGCCATCCCATTTATTTGGAATCCAAACGAAAGCAACAAACTCCAAATAATCGAAAGCAAACATAAATTTTGGGAGGAACCACAAATATTGGTTACTTCCTGAAATCTCATCCTGCTCTCCTACACTATCCTCCTATTCTTGTACCCTCATACTTCCTCCGGTCACCCGGTTACATACACAATTGTTGCCCTTTTAAAACAATTGTCGCCAGTCTCCGTTGTTCCACTTTTCGTCTTCATTTTTCGTGTCTTCGACCCATAAGGAAAAGAAAATGTCAGTGTTTATCGCAAGCGATGCTAACATTGTGCGAAAAATGGCAACAGCAACGCGTGGCGCCTGTCCACCACCATTACGCCGACCATCGCGATCCGTCTGCGAAGTGCTCAACACAATGGCGCCTCTGAATGTTTGCAATCGGAATGCAGCAATTGCCAATCGAAGATATTCAACTTTGGTGACGGTTTCGGAACGAGTTGTACTACGGTCAGGTGAGATTTTATTTCAGAATGTGCACGTGAAATAAATTCAAATAATAGAACTAGTATTTCTAAATATGCTTGTCTCAAATTCAGTATTCAAAACAACCGATACTACCAATGGTGCTAATATGTTGATTGAATGGGACTTCTTTTTTAGTTCTTTGTCATAAATTGAAGCCAATCTGTCCGCGTTACTGAATCTCTCCAACTACAGTACACATCCAGAACTACTGAGCCCGTTTTCTATCCTAAAAACCTTTTTTGTCCAAAGAACCATGTTTTCCAATTCTACTTGCATTTCTCAACAAGGAAGTCACCTATAATAGGAAATGATTTTTCATCGTGCACCTGCGGTCACTCATTATCTTCCGGACAACACATCGGAATCCGTTCATTTGTCAGAAATAGTCTCCCTTGAGACAATTCGCCTCGCTTCTTGATGTATTCCAAGAATATCTCATGTGATTCTATCCGAGTCTTGGATTAGTAAACCGATATTCATAAATCTCCAAGTTTTGTGGATATCAAACAATTTCCTTCTGCTTCTTGAACTTTGCTCGTTTCATTTACTATTTCGGAGAATGCTCATCTTTTAACACAAAATCTTGATTTTTTCCTGCGTTGTATGCAAAACGTCAAATCAAACAACCAATTGAGTTGCCTCTTACCACTTCATTCTTAATCCATCTTCTCCCATTTCCTATAATGCGTTTTGTTTTCAAAACGTTTTTCCCTAACAAAACTGAAAGGAACTCATTCGAAACGGAACAGGTGTCCATGTCTTTCATTCTTTCTGAATTACATCTAATTTGTTTTTAAAACAGCTTTCTTTGAAAGAGCTTTTGTTCATTCTATCCATCCTTCCCGCCGAGTTATTATGAAAGACTATAACTTTGAATTTAACTTTGACTACGATTATATTGCAGGTATGATTGACTTACCTTTTCTAGATTTTGATAAGCCATAATGGATTTTTGCACCAAGAGAAGAGAAAATATGGACATACATTGATACTAAATGTGAATGTGTAGTTTTGTTACATTTCTGTCCCATTTTGTCAGCAACTAACGAAAAAAAGCACCGCCGCCCTTTGAGAGAAACCCAACCGGTTGGTTGAAACTAATCCTTCTCCTCAGCTCTTTCTTCTACCCATACTGGCGTTTTTCTTTACTTGAACGTCATTCTACTATCATCTCATCTGGACTTTACATGCTGACCCATTGGAGAGGTTTAATTGAAAGAACGTATTCTGCAACTATTCCTCAACACCTATTCATCACTAAATACCTTTCCCTTGGTGGGTCGACACACAGCGGGACATCAAAGGAAAACGCCTTTTGAGAGCTTCGTTTTCAACAATTTCTACACAGCACCATTTATTTCACACTTCTTCACTTATTTTCTTCAAAACTCAAAACTTGATCTTTTCTACTTCAATACCTAAATCTGAATGTGATGTGTCTATTTTTCAAGGTAACTTTGAAGTTTTGTTTTGAAAAATTTGTTGGAATGGATTTTGAACTATTATAGTAGCTCTGGTAAAATAAAATAATTTTATTTCAGTCAGTCGATAGATTTGAGTTTATGGGTAATCGTAGAGTACTCACAGATTCCGTCGGTACCGAAAAGTCCCTTAAACATCCTTAGTCGTGGTGGACAAATTTCCAAAAAAAAAGTTATCAAGCCTTTCAGTTCTTGCTCAAGTGATTGGTTCTGCAAATCTGAATTATCTCATAAATATAACCACTTTTGCATTTTTTTTTAGTTTTCTCCCTTGCACACACCCGAAAAAATATGATTGAGTGGCTTGTAGAATTATTAGTGGCAGAGAGGACAAAAGATGAGGGAGCCAGAAGTAGTGGCGGTTGAGTAACAACGCATTTGGCAACACTACGCGCCAATAGATTTCAGATGATGAAAAGGAAAGGAGAGAGACGGAAGAGAGAATTTTTAGAGGGGGGTCCCGTTATGGGGAAACAATACATCACAACTCATTCAAGCGTATAATAGTCACTTGATTAGCGAGTTGCTCTTGTCTCTTGACCACATTGACCTAAACCCTCTTTTCAATTCACATATTATTCAAAATGGCTCCGATGAAAATAAAAAGTTCACCAGCTAAAAAATCGAAAGGTATCTCAAAGTTTCGACGGAAAAAGAAGCAGCCACCACCTGACGTAAGATTTACTTTTCTAGAAAACCTCAAAATTGTTTTCCTTCTTTATTTTTCAAAAGTTACCAGAGCAGCCATGAATTTTTGATGGCAAATCCAAATTTAATCCATTCCAACTTCTGTCTAGACAGAAAAAAACTATTGTTACCTTTTCTAACTATGGAATTTCGGTCGACCGTATTCGTGTCATGGGCACTTCGAAGTGTACGAGAATCCTTGATACAAGTTGATCCATTGGCTGCAGCTCTTGCACATCAAGCACGGAAAGCAAATGCGGCTGTACCAGCGGTATCGCGTACTCCTCTTCTTCTACAGTTTACTCCGTTTGGTCCACCGCCTAGTACTTGTAAGTTGTTTCAAAAATTATTTTCTATCTTATCAGGTAATAGTTCTCAACGCTTGTTGTTGTTCAAAAAACTTTCCACGTATTTCCAATTACTAACCACTAATCTTTGTACATTTTTGTTCAGAATTACTATTTGTTGGTTTCATGAACCCTTGATTTCTGTTCATTTCAAGTTGTTCGTACATACATGGAATAATTGACAAGTGTCAGAATCAAAAACTTTATTTTGTACCCAGAGTCCCTAGGGACCGTCAAAAGTGTCAGAAACCAACTTGTTCTTACCTATCTATTAAAACGTTCAGTTTTATTCAGAAGTTCATTCCCATCCTGTTCTCTCAGAAGCTCATTCGTCTAGTGCTTTTTCTCCAGCTCTTTCGAAAATTCTTGGTTCTCAGTGCAGTGCTCAGTTTAATTGCTGTCCTCTGTTCTGTAATTACACCCCTCTCTTTTCTGAGATGTCAATCTTTTGGTCTATTCTTTTCTGTCCGTTCTGGAAAAAGTTCTTCGATAGTTCAGAAAACTGACTTTGTACTGATAAATGCGGACAAAATTGTGCGATGATTTCCCTAAAAACGGAAGTGGATGATTTTCATACACTATTTCGGTCTAGAGTAGCTCAAAACGATCGTCGAGGGAGTTGTTGAATATGAGTAGAAAGGGAATCAAGAGAGAAAGAGGAAGAGGAAAAGGGTCAAAAAATTGAGGAAAGAAGAAGTGGCGGCAGAATATAAGAAGGCAGAAGACAAGACTCGATGCTCCACGCGGCCAGTGCCGTCAGATCGTCATTGAGAAAACGAGAAAACGACGTCTAAGAATGGAAGAATATATGCCCGACAAAATATGGGGGTATATGTTTCAAGTTGAAAAGAAGCATCATAAACGATGTGGCCCATGGAATGCGTTTTGTCTAGATGTGTGTATTCATGCACTCGCCGACTTCTTGACAACCAGGCGCTCATTCGCGCCAGAATACTCGTTTTTCACATTTATCAATCTCTCATAATTGTTGTGCGTTTTGGTTTTGGTCGGTGTGGTGTTCCACTTCTCGAGTCGTTTCGAAAAAATAAGCTCTGAAAAAACACACATATCTATCATAGAGTTCTTCCTTCACCCTGTTGGTCTGTCTGTGAAAAGATGTTGCAATCCGTGAGTGCCCACCTCATGGACGAACGCCGTGGGTCAACAAGGCAAGATCGTCGAAGAAGCACATATGGACATTCCGCTGATTCACCGGCTCATCATTCGCATCATAATTTTTTGATGCCCCCGGCACCTACGTCTTGGATTGGAACACAAATTATACAGGAGTTTCAACCAACTACAGCCCAGCCTAATGAGAATCCCATTGGGTGGGCTATATTCAATCCATTGCCTATCAAAGCTCCAATACGTCCTCGTCTACGACAAATTCAGATTGCACCAGGTTAGGTTTACTGTAATTTCGGTCGTGATAATACTGTAGGTTGGGAGAAGACAAGGTTTTGATTTCAATTGTAAAAAATTAGTCGTTACAGTATTTAGACTGATTTTCTAAATTATGGCATTATTTTTGGACTATTTTCTCTGTTTACTCCTTCAATTTAGCTACCTCTGTTTTTTCTTTGAAATATCAGAATTGTCCTAGACATTCCTGGAATTCAGAAGCTTTGAAGTGTGTGTAAGACGGAAAAACAAAATTGCAAAACAACAAATAGAATGAGCTTCAGATGGAGAAGATAATTATACAAGACGACAATTTCTTGAATAAGAAGCTTTTTGAATTTCAATTTTTAAATAGCTGACCACTCGTCTGAATAACCAATTCTCCATTTCCTTCTCTGACAATCATCATTTTCTACTCTCTTTCTAGTTTTTGTTCTAGTTCACATAACTCATCTACTAGTTGTTCTCGTTCTAATTTTCATTATCCATAGACACATGCAATGTCATTTCATGACTCTCATCGTGTTTCAAGAAGAGTTCTTTTTTCTTGCACTTTGTTTTCTTCGCCTACTTCTCTCATTATCTCTTCTTCAAGTAACATACACTACCACTTGAAACCATAAGGCGAGCTGTTTTGAGTTTCAAAAACCGGATTTAGAAACTTTCAAAAGTATTTTTGATTTTGGTTGTCACGTGCCGGCATAGTTAATTATAAATGGTTTTGACTTGAAATAGTAAAAAAAACAGATTGAATAGAATTATGGTTCCTATTCTAAGTATTTTGAAGAATCAAGTTAAAGAAATCTTGAATTTCGAATTGTTTGCTTTTTTGCATTGACTCATTTTCAGTCTCATTTCATTATTTCTAGGGTATCAATCGTTTGATCATTGGACCGATTCAGTTGACTCTGAAAATATCTGTGTATTTTGTCAAAGATTTTTCACTGATAGTCTCAGACGAGCTCTGAAGATTTTCAAAATTCTTAGAGTAACCTGATACGAATCAGTCACATTTGTAAAGAGAGATAGAGAGAAACCTAAGATGAGCATTCTTCCGAAATCCTCTATGTCATTGTATCTCCCTTCACATTTCTTGTTTTCACTATTATTTTCTTTTCACTTTCTAATCTAGAATTTCACAAATCATATGTTTTTCTTTTTCCAACTTTTCGAGTTTTCTAGAACACATAAGTTTTACTATTCAGTACACTGTTCTTACAAATATAACCAGAAGCAGATAAAGAAAAGAAAATCTCAGTTTTTTTCGAGGGAATATTTCTGCGAGACTCTATAAAATTTTGTTATGAAGCCAGTGTCAGTTCAGTTTTGTGGCCATTGAATGGCGGAGTAATGCGAATCTCAATCTTCTTTATTTGATATATAGAAGAAATGTTCGCATGTAGAGATGTTTATTTACTATAGTGTCCAGATATGTCCGATTTTGACTTTCAAAATTTTGTGTTTTTGTTGGTAGTCTTGATTTGACCGGCAACTTCTAGTTGGTTTTTTTCGGAGGATTTTGAAGCATGCATATGGTTTATTCAAACGAGGTAATACTTTACCTAAAACAATATTTAGTTTTCAGTTGATTTTTCTTAAATATATTCAATTGTTTAGAAAAAATCCAATATGTTCAGTTGTTTTGCAAAGTTGAAATCTTTGTTTTTATCACCAAGGAACAAATTTTCACTGATAAACAAAGGTACTGAACTTTTCTGACAGTTGCAAATCAAATTTCACAGGTTGTCGACTCCAAACATTTCTAGATCTGAAAAATACTATCCCCCCAGCATTTTCTCAAATTGTTAGTAAAAATGTTTATTTTCAATGAATCACGATCAAAATGTAGAAAACTTTAGGATAAGGTCTTTCCCATCTCAAAAAGTTCGCCATATGTAGACATCTTTTGTTGGTTAAGTTCCGAGAAAAAATCTTGTTAGCCACCCGTTTTTTTCAACAAAAGAATTGGCGTTGCGCCCTTTGCCCTTAAGATGAGATAATCGAGTGACGACGAAGATTTCGAACTACCGAACAGCTTGTCAGCAGTGACTCTTCTTGTGTATTTGTTTGTGAGTGAGATGTGAGTGTCTGTTTCCAAAAAAGCAGAAGCAGCAGCAACACCACCACCGACTTTTTGTTTTGTGACATTGAGGGGCGTGTGCGATATGAAAGAAAGGCATCCGGGGCATGTAGAGTGTTGGCGCAAGAGAGGAGGAAGCGTCTCTCAAAAGTTTAATTTATGTTTACGAGCATATGTTTCGTTTTTGGTCAAAGCGCGGCCGAGAGTCCCAAAACTTACGCGAGCCTAACGGCAAGGATTTGTTTTTTTTTCTCCCTTTTCCTTGCGTCTACTCGTCCTACTTCAGATGCGCCGCGTCGTTTTTTTTTCTATGAATCTTGAACTAAATCGTTTCGTATAGAAAATAAAATAATTAAGTGGTGCTACCACAAAAAATAATGTCCGAGTAGTGACGAGAAAGAGAAAGGGAACTTTTTTGTGCCGTCTTCCACATCCGCCGACCACCACCGGAACTTCATAATTATCATCACCATCCTTGTCACCCTTACCACCATCATCGTTGACAAGATAAATGAAAAAATGAAGAAATGAGCTTCCCCTGGTTGGTGGTATAGTGCTGGCGGCGTTGGTGGTGGTGGTGTGGGTCCCGAGCCCGACGGATGTGAATCTCTAAACAAAATGTAACTTTTCCTCTCTCTCTCTCTTTTTGCTGGTTTTGACATTTTCACGCCCTTGTTGTGGTGATATAAACGAGAAGACAACAAAACAACTTTCTTTTCTAGCATCAGCTATCCGCCCCCACCCGAATATGGACACTTTTTGGTGTGAACCCCAGACAGAGAAACGCCATCGTGACTAGGTTAGATTTGAGTCTGATTTGGTCCTTTTGTGGTTTTTTTTCTGATAACTAACGGTTTTTTAATTATCACAAAAAAGTTATGTCTCATTTTCTTGTTTTCTAAACTTTCCCTCGCTCCAAGATGCATATGCAAAACGGATGTACAAGGATCCAGAATCTAAGTCACAATCATTTTTTTCAAAAGCAGGTCCCATTTTTTCTTACTTCGTTTGTACAGCATCAATTTTGAAAGTTTAGGGAACGTTGTTTCCTTTCGTTTGTTTTGTTTTGCCTGGGAAATCTTATTTTACACTGAAACGTTCCTACCCAAGATTTTTATCCATTCGTTCGAAAAAAAAAAGTTGTAATAAATCTTGATTGACTCTGTAGGACATCAGAAATTATTCACTTTAAAAGTACTAGGGAACTTTGTAGTGAAGAATGGATGCTCACCGCTAACTTCAACTCAAACTTACAACAAGTAGCTCATCTTTTGGTTTTCCGCGCGAATAATTCGGAGCATATGGTGTGGAGTCAGAGGACGTCCGCGCGTCTGAAGGCCACCCCGTTTCACTAAAATACCCAAAAACCGATACACTCAAAAGAATTTACTTGAAAATTCTACTACGGCTAGTGCCTCTGCACTTTTCATTGTCTGCGTATTGTCTAAGAATAGGTTGAGTGGAACTCAGGTGGACTTGGAACTCTACTAGTGCAGAATATAGTGTAATATGTGATAGGTTAGCAGTGATGGATGTGGCCACCTGATTTCCTCTCTAATCTTTTTCACTTTTTTATCAACCGGAAATTTCTACTATTATCTTTTATTGGTTCCTTGTTTTGCATAATATTGAATCAGATGTTATGTACTTTAAATGAAACCTTTTTTAGAAACCAAAATTTGAATACTCTGATGATGAAAATCACCAAATTTCTTCTGCATTTGAGTGTTTCGTTTATTAAATTTTAACCTAAAAAATTCCCTATAACCCAAAAGGCAAACAATGAAGAAAACCACTACGTTAGACAACAAACACCCATATATCAACAAATAACCCCACAATTTGCTAAATTCTTTGTTTCTCATCTCAATTTCTCATTCAATTTCCGCCTCCAACATCTTTGACACTTCAGCATTCGGTCCTTCTTGTATCCTATCCAGTCACCACCGTCACCCACCGCTTATCGGTTTATCCGACACGCGCGGTGACACCAAGAGCCAATGTTCCTTCGCAAATTCTGGAACCAATGGACTCTGGAAGAAAATGCACGACGGATGACCATAACGGTCTTGCCGTCGGGCACCAAAAAAGTACACCTGAAAGAACCGAACGAGTTGGCGGAATTATATCCAAACGATCGAGGTTTGTTTATTGATTTCTCTTTTATACTTTTGTATTTTTTGTCTTTGTTGTATTTATCTATTGCTTCTTTTTGAATTCTGTTTGAATACTGATTCAAGATAATTGAATTGAAGTTGTATAGACGTTCCTAGACTGCTCCCAGAAATTTTTCCTCTGTTCTATGTTAGACTCCAAAATGACAAACCAGAATCCAAAATCTAGAATCCAAAAAAGTTGGTGACATCAATGGGGAACAGAAGACTAATTGAATTATCTTCTATCGCTCTCGCACTCCAAAAATTTATTCAATTTATCTATTTCCATTATTCTAAAATAGCATGTCTCTTCTATTCTGAGCATGAATCTCTAGAGTGCAATCACAATAATCTCCGCGACCCATAAATTTCGAAGAAAAATTACGGGAGAGAAGAGCTGTTCCTAATTTTAATGACCTCTCCTGTGGTTCATTTTTATGTTCTCGTTCTTTAAATCAAAGCAGTCATTCACCGTTTTGACGAAGTGTTGCACTCCGTTTTTTTGTTCTCAGCATATTCACAACACTCAAAACGGATCGTCATAAATCATGCAACTCTATGTACAACCCGAGCAGAAACATTTTTTGACAAGTGTGCCCACCCTTGCAAATGCCGAAGGGTGGAGGGCCCCCCGTCGTCGTCTCCCACCACCACTCCTCTAAATGGCCGATAATTTGGGTGCGGCAGATTGCGGAAGAAACATCTGTCACAGAACCGGCGGCGACATTTTCCGACCCGATAACTTTTTTGCAAAGGCGGCAATAGAAAGTTAAAGAGAACTGAAAGCAGGAGAGAGATGAAAAAAGAAATAGGCTCAAGGTCTTTTTTCGTTCCCGAATGTGCTCCCACATTGATAAATGACTTTTAGTTTATGCTCGACGTCCCTCTCTTCCTCTCATCTCTTTTTTGGTGCGGCCACCAAAAAACTGTGCTTCAGTCCAGAAAGATGCGCGTTTTGAGATGAGTCTCTCAATCATGCCTCGTAGTGGATCCATTCTGGAAGAGGAAAGAAAACAAATGACCAAAAAAGGTCACAGAATAAGAGGAGCCAAGAAATATTGGGAACGACTGAATATGGAAAAGGAGGAGGTATAAGCTATAAGCTCACGATGGAAAAATGGGGTGGCAGATAGATGTTTAGTAGATTGAGATGTGGTGGAAAAGAGGGTGTGTAATACCAATTTTTGAAATTGTGTCTGTTTTTCTTATGAGAATGTCATTTATTCTGAGAATCTGTTGTTATGGATTGAAATGTTACCATTCCTTAAAATTTATCCTTACCGTACTCATAAAAACATTCAGTATAAAAATAGTAAAACGGCTAGGAAAACAGTTTAAGAACATCGAAGTTCCAAAAATCACAATTTCATAAACTGCTACCTTTGCGTTATATTATTAACATTGCACAAACAAAACAATTCAAATTGAATTGAGTTTCAGTGGTTTCAATTTTCAAAATAATTTAGGAAACTATTTGAGTTCACACACTTAGTATTGTTTCTTTTGACCCATTCTTTTCTTGTTCTCGATCTCGCTCGACAATGATACTCATAACTATTTTTTCGCAACAAAAGATTGACAACAAGCCATATTTCGGCCGGCCACTTATAAATTTTTCATCAGTCAGTTTTAATTAGACTACGAATTGGTTGCCCTTCTTCACTATTCCAACTATTTCCTGTGTTGGGTTTTGATGCAGCCGATCTGACTTTCTATTCTCTTTCTCTTGTTTCACAACCCAAAAAATTATGTTATTCTTTTTCTGACCGCCTTCTTTAGATAATTCATGTAATTGGAGAGTAATGAAAAATAGTAGAACGAATTTTTCTGAGCTCTTCATTTCTGTCTTTTTTTGAGATCAGAGATGCTTGCTGATGAACTTGCAAGATAATGGTCGCATTCTCTTAGATATTCATACAAGAAACTTTTATGGGTCCCATTAAAAGTCAAGTTAGTTTTTTGGGATTTTGAGAGAGTCGTGGTTTGAAATTTTGAAAGGACAAGTAAAAAACTAGAATACTGGAAAACTATTGGTATTCTCTTTTATAGAGAATGATGTTTGGGAAAATATCATGTTTTTATTGAATTTAGAGGAAACTTCTTCTCACGTTTTCTGTTTTGTTATTTTCTTCCTTTCCTTTTTTGGAAGTTTTTCGGTCGGTTGAAAATTGTTTTGAAACAAAAACTAGGGTTCTCTTTCGTCTCGAGTACTGAATGATTCATCAAACAAAACAGAACGAATGACCTGTTAAGTTCGTTTTTTTCTGATCATTGTTTTTAATAACAGAAGTATTCTTTAATATTTCTTTGAATACTATTTTTTCTCTTCTCCTCTGAGTTCTTAATATTTCTCTAATCTAGTTACTATGTTTTTCTCTAGTTACTCGCAGAGGTTATTTGCTAAATCAAGGATCTTCAATCTTTGTTTTTTTTTGAAATGAAGAAGAAAAAGAGCCTTTTGTTTTTTGACCACAACCTTTTTTCCTATATAGTCGCGAGGTCAGAGCTGCCAGTTTCTACAAGAAGTTGAAGAAACGCAAATATAATTTAGTTTCACAGACGAACGACACACATGTAAAACTAACTAGCGGACAGAAGACAAAAAGTGAGCGATTCTGGATAGGCGTCGCGTTTTTTAGCTACACATGACATGGTGAGCATCTTTTCTGGTCTTTGGAATTATTTTTATTATTGTGTGGTCTGATATGACTGACCATCACTAAGTTAAATAATTTAGGAGATATTTTCTGACACTTTTGTCTATACTAGGAAGTTAACAAAAAGGAAATCCTTGCCAAATAATTATTGATTTCAATATTTTGAGCTCTTACAAGGCATGTCAAAAGCGTTTAGCATTTACCTCTTCCTTGTTCGAAATTTGCATTTTCTGCATAAGTGTACCTTCTATATGATAAATTCATCCGTAGTACTCCATTTTTGATATTCTATACCCACAAAACTATAAATTTATGACTTCTGAAGGTGAATTTGTTTATTGAGTTTTGAATTTTGATACTAGTCGTTCCTTATGCATAAATTGATGACCTCACATAAACATTACGTGTTAGTCTAGCGGTAAACTATATGAGCTTACTAACATTCAGCCAACAACTGACACACTTTGTCATTCATAACTTATTGACAAGAACATCTTCTTCCTCTCACATCTCCCTATCCATTGTCCCAAAAATTCCACCGTTCATCGATATTCTGCAGATGTTGAGGAGTTGAGAGGGTCCAACTCTCATTCACTTTTTGAGTGATGATATTCTCACAAGCGTTCCGAAACGAGCAATTCAGTCCGGCGGTTGCTCTATTCAGTGCCGCTGGTCTTATAAAAACGACTGCCGGAATCAAAGAAGAAGAAGAAGAAAAAGAAGGGCAGCAGCAGCATAACAGGAAAAAAGGTGATTACATGGAGAATGAAGTGGATTTAAAAGGGCATTTCGTACCTCCCATTTCTTTTCCAGTTCGGTTTTTTCTAGCAGTATAGTAGTCTTCTGCATAATGTTCCTAATTACATGATGCAATTGTATTCAGTGTTTTTATTCATCATAGTTTTGAGCAACATTATCTAAAGATATCATGCAGTAACCGCAAACCAATATATTTACTGGAACCCCCTTGACCCTAAATTTTTCAGTTGCGTGCAGATTCTCCGAAATAATTACTCAAGTTTGACTTGCAAAAAAATTCATTCTGCAAAAAATTCTGCCAGTGTACACCCATTCCATTGTACTTTGTACTTTTTCTGCTGGAAAAAACATTTACAGCACCCTTAAAAAAGAAAAAAGGTCCTGAAAAGAAAACTGAAATCAAAGTTTATGTAGTATCTTTGAATTTCTAATAAGATTTCCATTTCTGGTCTCTTTTGTTTCTTGCTTTTTGTTCCCTCGACCTACCAGTCTGTCAACGTTTTAGTATTCATGTAAACTTTCAATTCAAAACTTTGAGTATTTAGGTTCACCATGATTTTTGTTGACTCTTTTCAATGCCACTAAAGATTGAACAGCTCGACAACATTTTTTATATTTTGATAAATTGAGCTCTTAGCTTTTTCGCTTTGACAAGTATCAAAAATGTATACTTCTCGTCAAAAAATGATAGCAGTTTTTGTGAGTGGCAGACATTCTCATTCTCAGGGCATTTTTGTGTTCACTCATAATTTTGTTTCCATGTATCAAAAAATCACTTGCCTTTAAGTAGATTGCTTTCGCTCTCCGTTTATAGGCCCCTTGAGGTCTGGCTCACACATTTCAGATCAGTTTACCTTTTTCTCGTACCAATTTCCTTATGGACCTTCTGACCTTTGCAGAATCGGCAGCACCTTGCTTCCAAGGTTGCCGCTCATTTTAAATGAAAACACCCTCTCTCGATGGTCGTGATTTCTCCGTTGCAACTTGATGCCGAGCAACTTTGTCATAAATTGAATGGACTTCAAGGTTACTTTCATTTCTATTCTCAGAATCTATCTCAGTTTTCTTCAAGTGTTCATATCTTACGCAGTTGTTTATGAAAAATAAGTGCTCTCAGATCCATCTTGAGGGCTTTATGGTTCTAAAACAACTTTGCATTTATATGCAGAACCTCAACCCAATAATAGAAAACAAATTGTGAAAATTATTTATTTTAATGATAAACTTCAATAAACCAAAACAGAATAATTGAAGAATTGTCAACGTATTGAATATAGCTGACTTTCCCAATTTACCAACTAATCTGAACGCATTCATGCCGAAAATATAGTTAACATGATTGAAATCTTCACAAGAAGTTGCCAAACTTTTATTTTTTTTTCCGGTTCTCAAGTATCACACCAGACACACCACAAAACTTATTGAAAAATTAACCCTTTAGGACTGGGTAGACCGACGGGAGCCGTCTTCCCCCCGATATGCTAACTTAAGACGTTTTTGGCTAGGGATGCGACGACAGCGTGCATATCTGCCCCCGCCCTTCTTTTTTCACGCTACGCTATGCAATTCACAAAATTGCGAGCATACGCAAGAAACTGATTTCAACTAGCTTCAACCTCTAACTATGTTTTCCTACTCTTTCAACTGACTAGTCAGTTGTTGTCTGTCAATTATGTTCTTTTACTCACCGAACGTTGCGACGTCTTCATCGACGACAAGTCATCGGAGACAAACTCTGACACATCAAACTCATCTTCATGTCGGACATTTGGATACTCGACTTTCGGTTCAAATTCCCGAAATCTTGAGTCGAAGTTTTGCTCATCACCCAGAAAGGGCAAGATTAGTACCCGAGCATCTTCGATTCCTGGTTGATGAGAATAATGAGTTATGGACTGGAAATCAACCACCTGCTGGTATTCTGGAGCTATGTGCTTCACCGGTATCATCTGTATTCTCAACAAACGACACGAGGCGGATGAGCCAAAGAAAACTTATTCTCAGAAGACCAACTATTTCTATACAGGAGGATGGGAAAATACTAATTGGTCAAAACTTAGATTTTTCCTCGATTTTTTTAATCCAACTTTAATACTTTTTTTTCAGATCATGTGACAGCTCGGTGGGAAGGTGCTAACATCAATTCACAGTCGGCTCTACTTGACGCAGATGATGGTGCCACAGTTATCACAGACACTATCAAAGATGACCAGGAAGACAAGGAACCGAAAAGTTGTCCACAACAGACGGTTAAAGTGAGTATTTTGTATCTGATATTTAAGTTAAACATTTTTTTTCTAATTTTGTTCACAACTTTTTTTAGAAAAACCATAACTCTCCAACTCCGGGGTCATATTTTCTCTTTTCACAATAGTTAAATTTAAACTGGGACAAAACATATTTTCTTTTTGGTTTCTTTCTCCTCATTTCTCCTGAGACACTTTGGAACATAACGGATGATCAGTGCTCTCAGAATATTCTTGGGCTCTTTTTTCGCAACATTCCTCTTCCCCAGCTCCTATCCCACCGGCAATAAATTTTGAGCGCTGCCAACAAAACGACTGAGACACAGAAACTCTTATTCTTTTTTGTGGCAAGCCGAAATCACAGGGTCCAGACAATTTAAGAAGGAGACGTAGAAGGGCATGTTCAAAAATTGGAAATGACGTTTTATGGATGGGAATGCAACATTTTGAGGGTTTTAGCCCAAATGATGGCAACTTCTTAGAAATGGAGAACACGTTCAAGTATGAATTATCATGTAAATATATGATTGACAGTCGTTTTAGTGACATAAGAATAAAGAAAAGAAAGCAAAAATGGGTTTTTTATTGCATCCGTTATATTTTCTATTTTTGATGCTTGAAATTGTTGGAAGATCTCGAAAAAACAGAAAAAATGATGAAAAGGTAGGGTAACAGAGTTATCTCAGATAGTTGATGTAGAGATTATAAATCTTACTCATATTTTCAAAATTTACGTTGATAGCATTACAAAAGCATGAATATAGTTTATTCGAATATTCTGTGTGTTATTTTTCAAGTTTAGTAATATTTATAACGTATTCATTATCTTCCCATCGTCAAACTTAAGTCTGTTGTTTTTTAATTGTTAAAAAACTCCACTTAATTACTATATGTGATTTGTTTTTCCTCAAACAACAACCGGTTGTGCTTTGACAGACGTTAGGAAGTGGATGGTGCGGGTGAGCTCCCCCGGGGAATCACTACACACATATCCATATACACATCCGAAAAACGGATTCTGAAGAAAAAAAGACGAGGGGCAAGTAGTAGAGTGCGTAGCGTAGCTTGTCTACGCATAAAAATCAAACCCCATATGAGGAGGAGATAGATTGCCTCAAGTACAATGAAATGACTGATGGCGGGAAACGAAGAGGTTTTTCCTTACAAATAGGACTTGTTGCGGAAACTTTTTATGCCTTGAAAAATATAAACAAAAAGCAAAAGTGGAAACAGGACCTAAATAAAAATTATTATTTCAGTATATCAAAATCCTCACACCTCACGTTATTCTGGTGTCAGTGTTGATTGGTTACTTGTGTTTGGGAGCTTGGATACTTATGCTGCTGGAAACGCGGACAGAATTGCTTGCCAGATCCAAAAAACTTGTTAGGTATAAGTTTTAATGCATACAGCTGGCATCCCACAACTGATATCTGTTTAGGTTAACGAATTTGATGTCGAACTTTACGGCGGAAAGTTGGAGAATGTTAAGTAATGCCCAACACGGATCGAGTACAATGGATGAAGGTGAATGGGCAGCGACGTTTCGAGAATGGATGGTACGAGTATCCGAAACCGTTGATGATCGAAGGCCTATTCGACGGGAATTAAACCGGCCTGATGATCTATCAAATATGCATAATAAATGGACATTTCCAACAGCATTATTATATGTTTTGACTGTATTAACAACTTGCGGTACGTTTTAGAATTTGAGAAGCAAATCACGAAGGACTAGTTGCAGGTTATGGAGAAGTGTCCGTTGATACCGATGTAGGAAAAGTGTTTTCCGTAGCATTTGCACTTGTTGGTATCCCACTTATGTTCATAACAGCTGCTGATATCGGAAAATTCTTATCTGAAACATTACTCAAATTTGTTAGCTTTTGGAATCGAAGTGTCAGAAAAGTGAAGGTAAGTCGTTTTCACTTTGGGAACAGCTTCAACACAGAATTTTATTGCAGCAATGGATGAGTCGTGTCCGACATGGCCGAAGAAAGTCATTGCAATCAACGGGTGGTCAAAACGATACCCTCGACATCCTGGGTGTTGATGGAACTGAAGAGAAGCTTTGGTTCCCAATAGGTACCCTATTTATCGTATTTCTAGTTTAATCTAATGCACATATCAGTAACCACAATTATTAACTATTGTTAATCATAATGTATCATAACAGTTCCGAATGGTGAACGAACGAAATTATGGTTTCCGATCGGTAAGGTTAAGTGTTCTGTCTATCTTTCTCTCTCTATGGAATATGTTCTCAAGTCAGATGACAAAGATGAATTTTTGTATAAAAAAAAATGTTTTTTTTTTGTTTTCAAAGTCAAAGATCTTCTTACTTCAGAACATATCTGTCCCATACATCTGCGCTAAAAGAAAACCACTGATTCTGGCGTTATGATTAATATCCATTTCCATTCCTATGTCTATCCACGTATCACCCCTATGTCTTCAAAAAAGTCTTTCCGTTTCTGTCCGTTTCTATCAAAGCGTCTATAACTCTTCATTTCTTCTGTCACTGTGTGTTTCCTCTATCCGCGTCTTATTTTCACTATTTTCCTTTGTCAGAAAAACAATCAAACCCTATCCCTTTCCACCTCACACAGTATGGTGTTCTATCAAAACAACCACTAATGAGCTAATACTAACATTTGAATTTTCAGGTGCCTACGTATCATGTATTTGCTTATATTGCTCAATGGGCTCTGCCATGTTTATCAACTGGGAGAGGTAAATTTCATTACCAAAACCTTTTTTATACAATTAATTGTATTATTTAAGAACCTGGTCTTTCATTCATGCCTTTCAC
The DNA here is from genome assembly GCA_002259235.3 of Caenorhabditis latens. Taxonomy (NCBI): domain Eukaryota; kingdom Metazoa; phylum Nematoda; class Chromadorea; order Rhabditida; family Rhabditidae; genus Caenorhabditis; species Caenorhabditis latens. The sequence continues at coordinate 10,268,627 of CM056097.1, read as the reverse complement.
TTTGGTTTCAATTTAATTGTAACAGTCGGTTTGGGAGATATCGTGGTTACTGACTACATCTTTTTATCTCTGATAGTAGCATTTGTTATTGTTGGTAAGTTATTCAGACTACTATCATTAGAAAACATACAAGAATTTCTGTATTTCAGGTCTTTCGGTGGTGACCATGTGCGTTGATCTTGCATCGACACATCTCAAAGCTTACTTCACCAGAATCCATTACTTTGGACGAGCTAAACGGTACATACCTATTATTTTTATTATTTCCGCTACAAAAATATTCAGATTCCTTGGAATGAGTGAAGAACTTAAAGAGATCGTAGCTCTGCTGGGAGCAATGCGAAGGAAAAAGGGCGGTAAAGTGACGTGGAATGATGTCCGCGACTTTTTAGACAACGAACTTCGCGATCGACCATTCGAACCTCATGAGCTTTTGATGAAGCTCAGATTTATTGACGAAACATCATCTGGTACATATTCATCTTGCTTTCACATTTTTCATGCTCATCATTTACAGGAATGTCTACAATCCGTCACAATTCGTTCCAATCAGATTTCTTCCGAGAATCCGAGTACATTCGACGAGTGGCCGCACTGAGGCCGGAGCAACCAGCGTATTTGTAATCAATCGTTTGGTTTTCATTTGCTAATAATTATCGCATTCTCTCAACAAGCAATTTCTAGGCTTTTTGGAATTGTATCAGTGATTTTTGCCCAATGTGTTGTGCATTGACACAAACTCTTTCTTCTAATTGTTCAATTTCTGACAACTTCAAGACGGGACAAACCAAATCTGCTTTATTTATTTGATTCAGACAAAGATGCTATTTGGCGCTTTTTCTGAATCGAAAACTTCACAAAAATTCTATTCAATGATTTCACACATATATTGCAATATCTACTTAGGGCCTTTTTGCCAAAACATTCTTTCCCGCTCTCAACTAGTATGCCACGACTCCCTCGAATAACTTCATAACGAAAAAACAACCGGATCTTTCAATTTCTAGCATTTTCTCTGTTGTATGTGAAATTTTTTTATATCGAATAATAAATTCTAATCAAAAATTAATTTGAGATTTGCTGTATTTCTCAAGTTCCGTATGAAACTCAAAATCATTTTCTGACACAAAAAATTTTACTACTCAATTATTTATATTTACCAAAAAAGTGAAACTCAGTAAGTTTCAATATGACAATAGGACAAAGGATGGGTTGAGAGGGGGGTATAGGCACAATAATAAAAAAGATAAATAATCTGAGGGGTGTTTATGGTTGCTAGATATCTAGCTACAACATTTGATAGATTAAAAACAATTAGAATCTACAACAGAGAAGTTTGAACTGATAGAACAGACTTAGATAGCGTTCTTGTGCTGAATAGGAGCGGTGACAATTCCTCCTGGTCCAGCCAACGTCGTCTTTCCCATCAAGTACTCATCAACTTGGCGAGCAGCTTGTCGTCCTTCGTGGATAGCCCACACAACGAGAGATTGTCCGCGACGGCAGTCACCAGCAGCAAAGACCTAAAATTAAGATATGTGAATTGACACTATTGTTATTTAATAATTACCTTGGCGACTTCCGAGTCGTACTTGTCCTTTGGTGTGAGGATGTTGGAACGTGGGTCCGTCTTCAAGTTGAGCTGTTCGATGACTGTCTTCTCGGGTCCGACGAATCCCATGGCAAGAATGCAGAGATCACATTCAATGGTTCTGATGGTTTCGGTCTTCTCGACCAGCTTCCATGCGCCCTTGTCATCCTTCTCCCACTCGACATCGACGATCTCCAAACCAGTGAGAACCTTGACTCCGGCAGAGTTGATGGTGGTAAGGAACCGTTTGGTGGAGACAGAATAGGTACGTGGGTCCGATCCAGTCTTCTCCTTAGCTTCCTCATGACCGTAGTCAACACGGAAGATGAGTGGCCACTCTGGCCATGGGTTCTCTGGCTTGCGTTCTGGTCCTGGTTGTGGAAGGATTTCAAAAGCTCCAACAGTCTTGCATCCCAAGCGGTTGCTAGTAGCAATACAGTCAGTGGCGGTATCTCCTCCACCAAGAATGATGACCTTCTTGTTTGATGGGTCAAGTCCCTCCCAGGCGACATCATCTCCAGCACGACGACGTTGACTCTTCTCCAGGTATTCCATGGCGAAGCAGATTCCCTTGGCATCACGGCCTTCGACAGTCAAGTCACGAGCGGTGGTGGATCCCGTGCAGACAATGATGGCATCATTTTCCTTCAGTAGGAAGTCAGCTGGGACATGCTTTCCAATCTCAGTGTTGGTGAGGAATCGGACACCTTCTTGCTCAAGAAGTTGCACACGGCGGTCCACGACGAACTTGTCAAGTTTCATGGTTGGGATACCATATCTGAAAACGAATAGAGTTATTTCAAAACATTTTATATTTCTCTATATTCACCTGAGAAGACCTCCGACTCTGTTCTTGCGTTCGTATACGACCACAGTGTGTCCGACCTTGATGAGTTGAGCGGCGGCTCCAAGTCCAGATGGTCCAGATCCAATGATAGCAATTCGCTTTCCAGTGTTGAATGCTGGCTTGCTTGGCTTCATCCAGCCTTGCATGAAAGCGTAATCAATGATTGCGCATTCGATCGACTTGATAGTCACAGCTGGTGATCCAATTCCAAGTGTGCATGCTCCCTCACATGGTGCTGGGCAGACACGTCCAGTGAACTCCGGGAAGTTGTTAGTCTGGAGAAGTTGTTCGAGAGCTTGACGCCAGTTCTTCTTGAACACAAAGTCGTTCCACTTTGGAATGATGTTTCCGAGTGGGCATCCAGAGTGTCCTTGACAGAATGGAACTCCACAGTCCATGCAACGAGCAGCTTGCTCACGAATGTTGCTGCGGATAGCTTCAAAGTCGTAAACCTCATCCCAATCATTAAGACGCTCCTTTGGATCACGGTAGATCTTCTTCTGACGGTTGTACTTGACGAATCCGCGAAGTTTGTCGAGAGGTTCGTCCTTCTTGCGAAGGTGAGCTGGCACTCCAAGACTTTCGATGTCCACACTTGGCTTCTTTTCGACAAACTGCAAGAAAATGGAACATTGACGTCAATTCTCTAGTGTTTTCATTTTGAGACTGAAAACAGATTGAAACCTGCTTTGCAAAATGGGATAGGGGGTAGAAGACGGAACAAGACGTCCAATAAAGCTAATTACAGCAAGTCACGTCATGTTCTATCTGTTTTTTATTCGATTCTTTCCCAGTTTCATTGTTTTGTTTTCAGTCTTTCCCGAAATTACACCAAACTCTTACCTCTTCTTCGTCCGAGTGATCCTCGAGGTCTGACTTGGACTCCTCCTCCTCTTCCAAGTCGGCAGCATCTTGCAAGTCCTCTTCATTCTCAAATCCAGCCAAGTCTTGTGGTCTCAAGCTCTTCGAAAGACGGCGTTGCTTTCGGTTGTCACCGAGCTGAAAATTTGAAGTTGATTTTTGAACCAATTTCTATTTTTGATCTAATACTACATGCACTTTTGCATCAAGGGAGTTTCAGTCGTCTTAACACTTTTTCATTAAAAAATATAATACAACTAGTACAATCACGTCTACTTTGCATCTACACAACTCTACCTTCGGGACTTGCAGGGAATTCTTTTCCTGTAATAGGTTTTCAACAAAATGTTTCTGACTATTTCATAACACTTGCAAATGTTGAATTAGCTACTTACCAAGCTCTTCTTTCTCGGAGCGTCCTTTTGCTTCTTGTTGTGAAGTCGGATGGTTGGAGCAATCTGCATGTCCATGGAGAGAGTACGGGTACGTGGCTTAGAGTCATCAACCGAGAGCAAGCTCATGTCTAGATTAGCCTTATCCAACTCGGCTTGCTTCTTTCGAGCCTCCTCTTGTTCAGCGAGAACTCTCTTGTAGTCTTTAGGGAACACCTTGATGATCTTCTGATGTTCTTTTTGCCAGTTGGTGAGGATACGTTGTCCGAGCTCGGAGCCAGTCAGCTTGACGAATTCCTCAATCTTGGATTTGACGAAGATGAGATCTTCAGTGCTGGCGTCATCGAGATCAACAGTAGCAGCGTTGATGAGACGGGAGAAGTTGTCTTCTCTGGAAACAATTTTATGTCAACTTTTCTTTTTTAAACGGTAAAAATCGAACTTACTGTGAGAACACATAAGCGATTCCTCCACTCATGGCAGCAGCAAAGTTGCGTCCGATAGTTCCAAGAACAATGACTCTTCCACCAGTCATGTATTCACAACCGTGGTCTCCGACCGCTTCCACAATGACGTTGGCTCCAGAGTTTCTGACAGCAAAACGTTCTCCAGCGACTCCTCTAAACCAACAGTCTCCAGATGTAGCTCCGTACAAAGCGACGTTTCCAATGATGGAGTTCTCCTCCGACTTGTATGAGGCGTTCTTTGGAGGGAAGACAACAATCTTTCCTCCGGAGAGACACTTTCCGACGTAGTCATTGGCATCTCCTTCAAGAGTGATACTGACTCCTTTGGCCAAGAATGCTCCGAACGATTGTCCAGCGTGTCCCTTCAAGTTGATGGTAATGGAACGAGATCCTTCCAGTCCCAATTCTCCATATCTCTTTGAGATCTCGTATGAGATTCTGGTACCGAAAGTACGGTCAAGATTAGTGATCATCTCGTTGTCGAAGACCTTGTGGTGTCCGTTTTCACTGAAGACTTCATCGATCTCTTTGAGCAATCTTGTCTCGAGAGCACCCAGTTCGATTACTTGCTTGACACTTCCTCCTCGGATCGAGACATTTGGGAACATTTGTTGGGCGTTCTTCAGGATAGATCCAAACTCCAACATAGTAGCCTTCTTGTTGACTGGATTGGAGGAAGCGTAGAGAAGGTCTGTGCGACCAACGGCTTCTTCCAACTTCTTGAGACCAAGCTTGGAGAGGAAGTAGCGAACTTCTTCAGCGACCATGAACATGTAGTTGACAACGTGTTCTGGTTTTCCTTCGAACTTGGCACGGAGAATTGGATCCTGTGTGGCAACTCCGACTGGGCAAGTGTTGAGATGACACTTTCTCATCATTGTGCATCCAAGAACGATGAGTGGAGCGGTGGACATTCCGAACTCATCAGCTCCAAGAAGTGCGGCAATCATGACATCACGACCAGTACGGATTTGACCATCAGCTTGAAGGACGACACGAGAACGAAGGTTGTTCATTGTGAGAACTTGATGAGTTTCAGCAACTCCCAACTCCCATGGCAATCCAGCGTGTTTGATACCAGTCCAACTCGAAGCACCAGTACCTCCGTCATGTCCAGAGACAGTGATGTGGTCAGCATTTCCCTTGGCAACACCAGCAGCAATAATTCCAACTCCTGCCTCGGAGACAAGTTTCACACTGACACGTGCCACAGGGTTAGCGCACTTCAGATCGTAGATGAGCTGAAAAATAGAGAAATGAGATTATAGGAAAAGATTTGAGTCAAAAACAAAAAGGGCAGTAGTATCTTTCTCTTGAATCAAACTGTTTTTCCTTTCAGCTCTTCTGGAAATTTCGTTACACATATTCACTTCCCACTTTATTTTTTCTTCGCGTCACTTTTTGCCATTCTCTACTATTTACTAACCTGTGCCAGGTCCTCAATACTGTAGATGTCGTGGTGAGGTGGTGGTGAGATAAGACCGACTCCAGCAGTTGACTTTCTTGTGTCAGCAATGTCCTTGGTGACCTTGTGTCCTGGAAGTTCTCCTCCCTCTCCTGGTTTAGCTCCTTGAGCCATCTTGATTTGAAGCTCATCGGCATTGGCCAAGTAAGACGAGGTGACACCGAAACGAGCAGATGCGACTTGCTTGATAGCTGAACGGAGGTTCTCGTTTGGATCTTGGTCCTTGCGGTATCTCTCCGGTTTCTCTCCTCCTTCTCCAGTATTTGACTTGGCTCCGATTCTGTTCATAGCAATAGCAAGAGCAGTGTGAGCTTCCCAGGAGATGGATCCGAAAGACATTGCACCAGTTACAAAACGCTTGACAATTTCGCTAGCAGGTTCGACGTCGGACAATGGAATCTGAATCTTATTGCTAGTCTTGATCTCAAGTTGTCCACGGAGAGTGCACCAACGTTGAGCCATGTTCGATGCCTGAGAGTATTCTTGGAACGTCTTCGAATTGTTCAGACGAGTAGCAGCCTAAATGCAACAAGTAATTAGTAACGGAAACAAGAAAAGGGCAAAGGTCAAACCTGAAGTTTGGCAACTGCCAATGGTTCGTTGATGTGCTTCTCGCCACCAGCTCTCCAATGGAATGTTCCACTTGCGACCAAAGTTTTGGAGTCACCTGAAAATCGTGACATTTGTTGACCTTTTCAGTCCTCGTGCTGAATGCATTCTGGACTTGGACTCTTTGAATATTTCCTATCTTAAACTTCAGGATTCTGTCACAGTAATCCCGTGTTTTAGGTTAACTGTGACATTGCAAACTGAGAATTTTAGTATAAGAAAGCCATGCACAAACAATGAAAGCAACAAAAAAGTTAAGTTTATATTCTCACCATATTCGACTCCTTTCAGGTTCCAGGAATCTATAAAAAGGAGAGAGGTTGGTGAACTGTTTCTTATTTTGTTTGTAGTGGAGAGTTGGTTAGGAATGACAAACCAAGATCTTTCCTAGTATTGTCAAAAGTGAAAAGTTAGAGTAGCCAAATAATAAAGAATCTAGTTGTGATTGTTGTGATTGACTAGAAGAGAGTGCATTATGGAAATCAAATCAATTCCTTTTCTACTCGAGTGAAACTATGTCTACCGGATGGTAGAATGACGTGAAACGTGTGTAGTAAGCATGAGTATAACTAGTTTTCTCTCATCCCACTATTCGTCTTCCACCCACAACAATATGACATTTCGATGACAAACTATGTAATGCTCTTTCCCACATGTCTTTTTCCTCCTCAACAAATTAGTCTATTCTGAACTTGACTGACTCAATTTAGTTCTTCTTCCCCGCCACTTCATCATCTTCTCCGCATGCCTCGTTTACAACATTCTTCTTATGTGAACATCAAATTTTCCGTTTTTCATGTCATCCCTCCGTCTTATTTCCCAAAATCCAACTTTCTTCTAGTTAAGGCCCCAACCACTTTCTCACTACTTTGTAATATTGTGCTTCGGGCGTTTTTGACTTACCAAATGACGCGTCACTCGTTGTAGGGAAGGCAGACCGATGTCTTTTCAATGCTTCAGCAGCCAAAATTTCGAAGGTAGCTCCTCCAAGTCGCGAGACCGTGTTTTTGAAGCACATCTCGACGACATCTTTGGCAAGTCCCACGATTTCGAAGATTTGGGCGTGCTGCAAAAACATGGGGATCACATTAGCTCATTTGAAATTTCGCACGTCCCGCTTCATTCCTTCCGTTTTCCATTAATCCCCCATCATTCCATGTTAACCCAATTCTTTGCACCCATTAATTGTTTACCTTGTAAGAATGGAGTGTAGAGATTCCCATCTTGGCCATAACCTTGAAGATTCCACGTTCAACTCCCTGACGGTATCCTTGGTAGACTTGATCGTCATTGAGCTCCTTATCCAAAAGACCCAAGTTGCGGAGACGGTACATAGTCTCATAAACCATATATGGGCAGATGGCATCAGCTCCGAATCCGAGAAGGACACAGAAGTCATGAACGACACGAGCCTCTCCAGTTTCCACAATAATTGCCACCTTCATACGGAGACGATGGCGAATGAGGCATTGGTGAATGGCTCCAACGGCAAGAAGCGATGGAATTGGGACACGTTCAGCACTAGCATTACGGTCAGACAAGACGAGCATTTGGTATCCATCGAGAGCAGCTGTGCAGGCGACACAACACATGGCATCGAGACCAGGGACCAGTCCTGAAATAGAATATCGTGTTGAAACATTTCTTATCTTTCACTTATACATTTTTCATAAGTTTATTTTGAGAAAACCCTCCCCCATATTTCTCTAAGTGCTGATAGAGAATGGAATGTGTATGTTGTGTTGTTAGCTGTCCACAGTCCTCCCGCTTTGCACATAGAAAATAATTTTCTAAAGTCACTGATTTTCAAAAGGAAAATCGTAATATTCTATTTTGCTATAGTCATTTCAGCATCTCATATCTTGCCTACAAAAAATATTCAAAATACTCCTACGATTCTGACGAAAGAACTCATTATTCATCCATATTTAGCACTTCTCCAAACTCGTTTCCAACCATAAACGAGTCACTTTTTCGAACTAATTATCCGCGCGTCGCCGGAGCAAAATTGCAACTTTTGCGGATGATTAGCTCCATCAGCACTTGCTTGCCCCTTCCCCCTTTTTCTCTCGTCATACCATCATTTCAGTTATTTTCTTACCTTTCACTCCGTACTTGACAGGATAGGTGATGTCAATCACTTTGGACTTCCATCCTTTGTACATGGTGCGTTTGATCACCTGAAATGTTTCGTTTGATAATTTTACTTTTGTGACTTGTATTCTTTCGAATAGACATGCGTCATCCCAAAATTCCCACAAGAATCCTAACGAATGAGGCGGAGCTTGTGTCGGCTAATTGTAAGACTATAAATTCGAATGCTCTGACTCAACGTGATTGCCATTTACGATTTCTTTCTCCACATTTTTCAATTGTATCCCTTTCTCATACCTCCATATCAACCATCGATAGAACTGGCTGCTCCAAAATGAGTCGGCTAGCCAATTCAGCATCTGGCTCCAACATGTTAGACTCTGGTCCGATTGGACATCTCAACGACATCACAATTTGCTCACGGAACGGGTCGATTGGCGGGTTGGTGACCTGTAATCATTCAATCTTGGTTTTAGTTTTGGTTCTCTCCTTTTCCAATCCTCCCAAAAACTATTTGCTATACGTTTTCCTCCCCCCACTCCAATTTGGTCTTTCCGTCATGGTTAAATACGTTCTTTGAAAACATGTGTTGTATCTTCCAAGAAATAAAAAACAACTAGCCCTGGAATTTGGTCAAGTCTTAAGTTTGTTTTTCTAATCAACTCAAAGAAAAAGTGGGAGGAGTGAACGAGTTGATGGGATGACTTTGTTTGTCAAAACAATTTAACGACCTCTGACTACTTCAGGACTTCTTTATCTCCATTCGTTTCATTTCATTAATTCATTTTATTCCTTTCTCCCAATATCCTCTCTCCTCGCACACAATTCTTACCTGAGCAAAGAGTTGCTGGAAGTAGCTGAACAGGAGTGGACTGTAATCCGACAGACAAGCCAGCGCCGCGTCATTTCCCATAGATCCCAAAGCTTCCTTTTTCTCTTTGATCATTGGAACCAAGAGAAGACTGAAAGTGTCATGGGTGTAGGCGTAGAGAGCCAAACGGCGATCTGAGTCGAGGTGGACATCCTTCTTCTTGATGAGTCCTGGGTTAACTTGTTCCAGGTGAAGACGGTTGAGAAACTCGTTGGTAACAGCACCATGGGAGAGCTGAAAATTGTTTGTTTGAACTTTTTGTCGATGACTTTTTTCGTAATACCACATCATCCTTTCGGATCAAATCCAAGTAGATTCTCGACGAGGAGAGTTGCTTATGTGGACGGGAAAGAGCGATTCTTGTCTTAAGATCCTCGTCCAATTCGATCTTCTTCAGGTGTGTGTCCACAAGGAGCATGCGTCCTGGGCGAAGACGGTCCTGAAAAAGAAACCATTATTATTTATTGCACTTTCTTGTAATCTGATCAATCAACACTTTGTTATTTTCTATTTTTGTATGGAATTTGTTTTCTATGTTCTCTTGAGGGCTTCTGACTAATCCGAATCTTTCACGTTATTCTCTTAAAATCACCACTTGCACATGATGACATGTTTTTCGCTCGCTTTCTAGCTATCCATCGCTCTTTGACGCGCAGTTCACACTGAAATCTGATCGGTACAAGCTAATGAGCAGTATTGCGCGACATATAACTTTCTCTTGCTCTCTTCTTCTTAATATCTCTCGTTATGACGATATTCTTGCGTAAAAGCTCTCCATTTTCAGGTACACACCCGCACACTGAGCTTTCGCCTGACTCATTGTCAGCCGTTGCCAAAACCCAATTGTCGCAAAAACGATGCAATTTTCCGGAATCCTCACTACTCTTCTTCTTGTTATCCTCGCCGTCATTGTAAGTCCATTCCAGTTTGTTCAACCCAAACGGATACTCCCCATTCCCACTAGTCGGGACCAATTATTACGTGGCCAACTCGCTTATTTAAAGGGTACTACTGTCGCCCAATCAGCTAACGACAACAATCTTGGACCATTCGAAGCGTCAATGATGGCGAAACGTCTGCGTGGTGAGCCAATCCGTTTTGGCAAGCGGTCCCCACGCGAACCCATCCGGTAAGTACTTGTTCCCCTTGCTCAACAAAATTTGGTGAGACTATAATTGATGGTGGTTTCACTCTAATTTTGGTAGTGCCCGAGCGCTTACTCATCCTATGTAAAAACTAGTCGAAATAGCAATAAGTCAATCGTACTACAGCTGTTACGTCAGATGACACCTACGAAATAAATAAGTCATTAATCTTGAGTCTAGAATTTGAAATTGAGAGTTCACAGTCAAAATCCAAAAACTAATGACAAATCGTATTTCAGTTTCGGAAAACGTTTCAACCCACTGCCAGACTACGACTTCCAATAATGGCATCTGGTGTCCCGATGAACGGCAAACCCTCTTCGAAAAGATTCTATCCTTCATGTTTTTCTTTTCCAATTTTTTCTCCTTCTTCTTCTTTCCCCTCTTATACATTTTAGAAATTCAAACATTTTCCGTCTCTCATTCAATTTTGACAATATTCACCATACAAGGATTCCATTTTTTGCTGTCTTCGAATAAAGTGGTTGGGTTCCGCATGGAATAATAGCCCATCTGTTAACCAAGGTTCATGTGTTTCATTTTTTTAAGCTATAGAATTTCAGAGTGAGCAAAAGAGCAATCGGGGACATTATAATGAAACCAAAGGACACTAATATCTAGTATATTGTTCGAAATGTCAGAGTGTTTCATGTTTCCCACTCGGAAAATGCATAATTAAACATCTGCAGAAAGAGAGAAAGACGTCAGATTTACAGATTCACATTCTTCAGTCTTAGTTTCCTAGTCGCAGTAGTTCAAGAACAGATTTTCAAATAAGCTATTTGATCATTACTCTTGTTCTTAATAGAGACGAAACATATGACGTGTTTTAAATCATACACTTTCCTTTCTGAATCGAGTTTAATTATTCCAAAAGAAGAAACGTCACAATCCAACCCCGTTCATTAATCAAGTCTCAACCCCAACCCCTCTCCATGCTCCCAGGTTTCACAACCAGTCCATGTCATCTTCCAATTTCCGGTTTTCTTGAGGGTTGGAGCCAATTCCGTTTCCCAATCTAAAATTTCGTACCCAACAATTAGCAATCACACTCGGTAACACAACGTACACGCAACCGGATCTTGTAATTGAAGGTGTTCGATGAGTTTACGTCAGAGAGCTACCGTATACCCAAAAGTCAAAAGTCGCCAGTCTCACTACCAATGAGAGTTTTGAATTATAGCTTGAAGCTTCAAAATTTATAGGTTTTCGGAAAAGAGATCCCACCTCTTCTTCCGGTTGCCTAATTTTTAGACGGCGCATTTCAAAAAAGACGAGGTTTCAACACCACCTACGCTTCTTTTACTTCTTACGCGTTTTTTTCCGAAAGCCCAATTATCCTGATTTCTTTACTCGAAACATTCCAAAAATGTCAGATGACGACGCATAATTTGAGGTGCCACTTTTATAGAAACACGCCGGCTCCTTACATCCATTGTTAGATAAAAATTGGAGGTGTTGGCGTGGGGAAAACGGGGAGATTTGATGTTGTAGACGTGGTACGTCAAGTTTTTCCATTTTCACTATTTCACATTCTTCTCCGTACACCCCACAACAATAAGTTGTAATCGTTTGACCTGTGAATTGCAACTAAAGGTGTAGACGACGTCGAAAGGACCACTTACTACGGCTTCAAAACCCGCCCCAAAAATTGCCAACGCCTCCAATTTTTAGATGACAATAGAAAGTACCGAGTACTTATTAAACAAGTTGTCCGAACCAAACCCACATTTCTAATTTTTGAGCTCCGAAAAGTTGCCTTCTTCTGTTTTTTTCCCGTCAAACATATATATTTTACGATGTTTTGAATATTTACTTAGAAACGACTTGAGTTGAAATTAACACGCATTCCTGACCCAAAGAAACTGAAACCGCCCGCCCTCGAAACCACGTTTTTGTGCAGTCAACCAAACTTAGAATAAGGCGTTTGGGTCTCATATAAAAACATGCAAATATCTTGACTAGTCAAATTATTATTTCGATTCTTAGCTAACTTTACTTTTCCACACTTCACAAATTCCACTTTTTAGGTACCCCTGTGTGTTAGCTTCCGCGACACCACCAATGATATCAGTCAACCAGCTTATCTTGCTATCCTGCTTGGGTTGTGCAGTCGTGGTGGCGTCCTGTGAGTGACATAAAAACCGGACTATAAAAAATTCAAATGATTCTAGATGCCACACCAAAACGGTCTCCATTGGGGACTATGCGCTTTGGTAAACGAGCCGTTGGTGACGAGTTGGCTTACGAGGAAGATGGGTTCTATCCTGGCATGATGTGGAAACGCTCCACTGCTGATTCGGAACAAGTTATCCGCGATCAGCGCACCCCGTTGGGAACCATGCGTTTCGGAAAACGCAGTGCTGGTAGGAAAACGTGAAAGATTTACTAAATATAACTAAAGTGTTATAGAGCCATTCGGTACAATGCGTTTTGGTAAACGTGATCCTGAGAACGACGCTCCATTTGGAACAATGAGATTCGGTAAGCGAGGTGCTGATGACACTCCATTTGGAACGATGAGATTTGGCAAACGAGGTGATGGTGAGACTCCATTCGGAACTATGCGTTTTGGAAAGAGAAGCAGTGGTATGTAGCCTCGACGAGACAGTTATGACATTAACTTCATTTTAGAGCCATTCGGAACCATGCGTTTTGGCAAGAGAGGTGATGATGGAACTCCGTTCGGAACAATGAGATTCGGAAAGCGCTCTTCTGGTAAGCTTACACTCGATTTCTGTTTGAGTTACTGAAACCTTTTCAGACGAACCACTTGGAACCATGCGCTTTGGCAAAAGATCCTCGGATGACAGTGCTCCATTCGGCACCATGCGTTTTGGAAAGCGTACCCCTCTCGGAACCATGCGCTTCGGCAAATAATTTGTTATTTCTTTCTTCTTCTACTTCTGTCCTTTCCCTTTTCTTCGGCTCTCTCTATTTTAATTCTTAACTATTTCAAGCGGCAGTGGCACTCTCTCTCTCTCTTTTCATTATTCATCACTCTTGTTCTTTACTAAAATGATTGCATAATTCTTGGGCTCTTTTGCGAAAACGATGAAAACGATTCTTCCACAGACTCTCAATCCCCCCGTTCCTCTTTAACTTCTCATCAAGTGGTTTGCTTAGATTGGAGAATAAATTAATGTTATTATTCATTGTTTTTATCCTCACTTCTAGATTCTTGCAATCCACAGATATTCTTGAAGAACACGTCAGCGTTCCTTTCAAATATGAAAGATCACCGGTGCGGTGACTGCTCTTGAAAGAAGAAAAAGAGAAAAAAAAGGAGTGTGAAAACTTTTCTAGAATTTTGAATTTCATGGTTCGTTCGTTCGTCTTTCATTCATCGTCGACCGACAAAACTTCCGGTGTTTTTGCGACGGCTGACAAGCAGAAATTCTGAATTTTCAGGTTCTAGACGATGCTTACAGCAGACCAACTTGTACCCTGTGTGGGCGACCTCGTCATCTCGGTCCCTTCGACTTGTTACTCTAGGTTGACTCAACTGGAGTGGGTGTCATGACAGAACAATCAACGGCACCCAGCGAGATGGCAGAGGAAGAGAAAATGTATTATAGATGAACTGGCAAATTGAAAATGAAGAGCTGCAGTCAGAGAAAAACACGTGTTTTGCGTTTCCTTGTTTTGTTTCAATTCATAGCGGTAACTGCTTCCAACAATCGAACAGTCATCGTAATGCTTTTTGCTCGTTCAATTTCAGTTTTGTACACAATTGAAATGCAGACAATACAGATACAAATACTGACTATAATTCGTGAGGACACCTCACTAACTACTAGGCACTATCCTTGGACGTCACGTCGAAAACTCAAAATCAGAAAGACCACTACAATGATTCCCTCTTGCGAAATACAGATTCCAATCATTGACATCATCAACATTATTTCATCGGTTTTCGTCAAGAATAGAATAACTGAACGGTCCTCAAGCACTCGCCATCATCTCTTAGATGACCTCTTAACGTGTGCCCCTTCGAAATCAGAAATGACGTTGAAATTGAAAATCCAAAGGGCGCTCAAGTGTGCAAACACTCCAACAAGCAACGACTACTATCAAAATGAGGACCCCTTTGACTGTCGAATATGAAGAAAAAGAGACTAGACCATTTCGAATAAACATGTTTACAGCACTTGTATCCATGGTTTTATTATTTTTAGTACTCGCCATAAATATAAAATTTCGAAATTTTGATGGCACACGCTAATTCTGGATTACAAGTACAAGTGTCTAGTATTGTTTCTTTCCGATATTATACCGCAAATTGTGTCGTTTCAGATTTTCAGTGACAAGCACAAAGGTGCTACACTTTTGTTCCGTTGCAGCAACAGAGTGCCTCCATCTCTCCCTACTCCTCACGACATGAAAATTCCATATCATTTTCATTTCAAAGCCGACCATAAATTGTGAACCGCCTAATCTTTTCTATCCTTTTGAATTTTTGTTTTCGAGAGAACGCACAACAATACCACAATTTTCATTTCTCCGGTTTAACCGGATTCCGGATGCCAAACTGACTATGAGCAACAGCTGGAAATGAAAAATGAGTGTTCAACATCCTCTCATCTGATTCACATCCGTTTCCCTCCTCTGCGGAAAAATTTGAGAAATTAGGTACGAGACAATGTCTACAACACACACCCCAAGAGCAATTCGTACCCAAATTGATGACTAGTGTCCATCGTCGTCGTTTTGAGGGGGAGAGATGGTGGAAGGATACAAAACGTGTCGTCTTTCTATTTACAATCCGTTGAAAGAATAATAAATCGTTCTGTGAGCTATCGGATAGAAGACACTCAATTTATGGTGAAAGACATTCATACGGCTGAAAAAGGGTGCAAAAGGGAAATCTGGGGAAGAGGGACCTCAATTTCCGGTACAGTGCATACACGCAAGAAACGTCACTTTAAATTCTAGAAGTTAAGTGTAGTACACTCTGTGATACCACTTGGTCTTACAATGAAAGCATGTTATTAGGAAAGCGTAAGACTACGTCAAAACTGAGAAGGAAGCGCAAGAAAACAGAAGAAAGAGAGATTTCCGTTCTGCTAATTACAAACACAAAAAGAAGAAAGATTGGAAGCTACTTTTACCGACCAGCAGTCCCATACAAATGTTCGTGACTCATTTCACATTCTTTCAGATTTCCAGTGTTTTACTGGTCCATCATTAAAAACTTAAAATTAGCCATTTTTCTGCCAGCTGATAATGATTTCATAGACTCTGCTCTGCACATCAACAACTGTAAATATTTCACATGTCATTTTACTATTTTCAGGCAAATCTTTGATGGTTATTTGCCTTTCCCTCACACCACTTCGTATTATTTCACTACTTTTTCGTTCCCCTTCCCAATTTTCTAACAAGAGTCGTTAACCGTTACAAAAGTAGTTTTCCGAAAGAAAATCTGACCAAATTTTCGAATTAAAAATTGCATAAAAGGTGTACTGTAATTGGCTCCATCATTATTTTTTAGTAGTGCGCCTATGTTTTTATCGGTTTTGTTTTTTCTGTCTATTTTTGTCCCCTATCGAAATTACCATAAAATCTCTATTTTAGAAACGGGAAAAATAAAAACTGGTTCGTTACGTCATTTTCTGAAGAAATGGAATTAAAAATTTCTGGGCTGAAATCTCAAGAAAACAATCTCCGATACGGTGCGCCATGTATGATTAACGACTTCATGTTTTTGTGCTCACTGGTCGGTTTTTCATTTCATTTTTGTCCGTTTTCCTAAAATGATCCCCAACTCGAGTCTAACTTCACGACACTACTAATTTCACGACAATCACGGCTGCCAGATGTGAAATTAAAATCGGACGCTTTTCAGCCAAATTGAGTAAACAACTCGGAACTGCTTCTTTCGTTAAAAAAAAACTAAAATGGTGTCCCCTTCTGGTTCCTGGTCCTCTCGCTATTAAGTTAGCAGGTTGGGATATCAAAAACAATGATCACGGTTTTCCAGTATATCACGGACCCTTAATTCACTTCCTCTGAAAATCCTTGATAATTTCCCAGCTCGATGGGTGGAGAAAAAAGACGATTTCACTACTGAGGGACGCTTGAATAGAAAAATAATCGAAAATAGGAGCTCATTTTAATTCGAATTTTGTATTCACGAAACGGCACAAAAAAAACGTCATCCCTCATTCTTTTTGCTGTGGCTCCGGTGGTCCAAGACAAAATTTAGTGAATTAGAAGATGTCAAACGCTTGTCATTCTTCAGAAATATTACTTTTTCTTCCATTTCGACAGCTAATTTTTTTTCGGTCTGAATTGTTCAAAAAATGACCGATTGGACAGGAAATGATGAAAACTATTTGATGAATGCACTTTTTTTCGACTCTGTCTCGTCATTGCAAAAGAACAAAATTCACTTTTTTTGTTGAATTTAAGTGGGGAACTAAAGAATTGAAGCAATTTCGGACGTCTAATCTATTTCTGACCTCTTGAATACACGCATGAACTTCTGCTTTCTCCGCTGTCTACGAATAGTAAATCAGAATGAGAAACCACTGATGTCATATTAATTCGAGAATATGGAAATCCTAGATCTCTAAAAATGTACGAAATAGTGTTTGACTATAAGATCTCTAAAAATGAGGTTATTGCTCAAACAAAGAAGGTGTTGTTTGAAAATTCACCAGCCGTTCTATATGTTGTTCGTAGAAGTCAAAATAATAGTTTTTTCGGAGAACATAATTTTCCATTTTTGTTTAGTAACTAAAGTCTTATTGTCTGCTCATCCGCCCACTACAAAACACTTTCGGAAGCCAACTAACGAAATTTCATTCGTGATCCTTTCTTTGCTTTTTAAGAAGTCCAAATGTAAATTCTTAAGCTAAGCATTTCCTAGTTTTTCAACTCGGATTGCCCATCAAAACACCAATACATTTCTAGCAAAATGAAGATTTCCACTATTGAATTCCTCGCCCACTTTGCAAACAACATTTCCTTTCTTTTCTTGCACCCCTCCTATTCGCACACCCTAAAAAGCTCATTTTCCGCTTCGAGGATACTGTAAGTGGGTGACAAAATTGGCAATTTCAATCTCAAGTCTCTCAATCTCTCCTCCTCTCACTATTCTCTTTCTCTCATTTTGATCCCGCCTTTTTCCTATCGGAGCCCGTTGCTTATTCTGCGCACTCTTGCTCTCAAAGTCCCGCCCATTTGGGAACATCGCGAGAAGACAATCGGAGAAGGCTCACCATTCATTCTGGTGCAGTGGTGTGCTCCAAGATGGTGAGCCACCTCCTCTCGCTTTTTTTCAAATTTTATATCTAGTAAAATCTTCCAGTTCTGATCTACTCAATAATACATAGGTGGCTAATACAAAAAGTGTTCTCTCACGCTTCTCTTCACTCGATATCTACTTCACTATACAACATATATATTTCTAGGTATGTTCTCTGTCCGTAGCATCTTGGCTCTCTTCTGCCTTCTCATCTTGGCTCTCTCCACGATCAACGCGGCTCCAAACCGTGTCCTCATGCGGTAAGATCAGAGACAATCAGAGCAGTTGGAGCAATTGATGAACTATCAAATTTTCAGTTTCGGAAAGCGCGGAGGAAACAGCGAAGGACACTTGGGTTACCGCTTCGTTCCGGCAGCGGCTTCAGCGTACGCTGAGTACATCGACGTCGATGAGTAAGTTGAATTCTAGTCCATCTACAATACCAATGCTTACTCAATTTAATTTTCAGTGTTCTCGGTGGCCAAGACCGTTTCTAAATCCAGCACAACACGCACAACTACTACCTAATTACAACTACAACTACACCACCATGATCAACAATGCACTACGAACATCTTCAATGTAGACGTCGAAACTCTTCCTTAAAACAGAGACAACATTTTTTGTTCCAATTTTTCTATTACCAAAATCATCCTCTCATCGCTTCATTTTTCATCTCAAACCCGTCATCGTCCAATTTTTTCAAAGCCACTCCCTCTCACCTCAAACATTATTCCTCTTATTCTAATTCCATTATGAGACTGTAAACACTCGCTATTTTCATCCCTTTCTAAGTTGTGCTGGATAAAAACTTCTGTTGTGAACAAGTGTACTGAACCGCATCACAATAAAAAACAACACACACACTACGGGAGAAAGCAGAAACATTAGAAACCAAACGTCACCATCAATTGGGGAATAATTCAATTTTCGTTCCCACTTCTTCTACACAATCTTCCCGTCCAAAAAACCATTGTCTGTTCGCATGAGCGATGCTCAAAAGCATCCTTAGATTTATCTATATTTCATCGCCCTTTTTTTATTCCCTCTAAAAGCGCACGTTTCAATGATAGAAGCCCCCAATTTGCGCCATTCCAATTTATACCTTCTTCACAACCGATTCAATCGGGATGTCGTTGACTCCAACTTCGGAACTCAAGTAGAGATGGTCGTCCTCGGTCAAGTAGTATCTTGCTGGACGGAGTCCGTTTCGATCAAGGATTGCTCCAATGTATCTTCCGTCGGAGAATGCAAGGAGAGCTGAAAGCAGGAAGAGGTTTCAAAAAGGATCTCAAGTTTCAAATGTCAAACGCCTTCGTTTTTGGCGGTTTTAGAATTATGAGATTCCACTTCACACATCTATCAAAAGTCCATACATTGAACACACATCATTTAAATGAAATTGAATATTCCATGGGTTCAATAAGTGCATGAAACCCGACAAGCTTGTTTTCAAACATCATCAACTACATCGGGGGAATTTTCGCAAACTATAGATTGCAGTGTCTGTGGTAACCCGGACGTTTTTTACAAAAAGTGATCGTTTGAAAAAAGTTCACCACGTTATGTCTGTCTTCATGTGGTCTTTGTTACAACTCAGAGCTTCCCAAGCACTCAGAATTTCATAGTTTTCTTCTTTTTTTGCACTATTCATAGTAGATTAAGTATTTACCCGGTCCATCCCAAGGCTCCATGCTCATTGCAGCCCAGCGGTAGAAGTGTTTCTTCTCCGTCGACATATCGTCGTCTTTTTCCCACGCCTCCGGCACCATGGTCATCGCCGCTTCCGGCAACGATCTTCCTCCGGCATGAACCAGGAACTCCATGACGTTGTCGAGACATCCCGAGTCGGTGAGGCCCTGCAAAGAACGAGTAAAGACTTAGATGGGGGCGAAGGTCATGTAATTTGAAATTTGCAATTCGAGATTCCCAAATTCTCCTACACGTCGTTTCCTTTTGTACAAGCAATGTGAAATACTAGAACATCACTAAAAGGTTAGACAGATAACGTTTTACGAGCTTGTTTGTTATTCGTGTGACTATAATTAGGCTTTACTACCAAGAGCCTCAGTATCTTGCGTACACATACGTACACACCCACAGAATAGAGATTGTCTAGATTTTGAAAAACGAAAGAGAAAATTTATACGCGAGTTGTGTAGCGGGCAATTAAAATGGGGAAGTTAGCTGAAAACAAGTATGACGAATGAATGAATACATACCTCTTCAACGATTGGGAACAACTTCTGAAGATCATCACGGTAGTGCTTACTCTTCATCACTCCTTCACGAGCGCGCATCAGGTTGATGTTTCCTCGAAGCGTGTTGATTTCTCCATTGTGAGCCAAAATTCTGTTGGGTTGGGCACGGTTCCAGCTGGGGAAGGTGTTGGTGGAGAACCGAGAGTGGACCAACGCCAAGTGTGTCTGGTACTCCGGATTGGTAAGATCTTCGTAGTACTTGAAGAGTTGGTGCGTGTTGAACTGTCCCTTGTAGACAATGGTGGAAGTGCTGAGAGAGCAGACGTAGCACTCAACTTCTTGTTTCGTCATGCTGCTGACTGCCTGCTTACGAAGCAAGTAGACGCTTCGCTCGAACTTGGCTGGATCACTTTCAGCATACTCGGCACTGACGAATACCTGACGAATCAGAGGCTCCGTCTTTCTAGCTTCCTCTCCGATACACTCTCGGTTAGTTCCCAGCTTTCGCCAGGCAATGACCCGTAGTCCACAGGCTCTTGCAAGATCCTGGAATGCTTCCTTTGCCTGCTTATACGATTCCTCCTCAAGGAACAAGATTCCAGTAGCGTATTGACCGAATGGTGGGAGATCCGATCCGTCTTGTCTGCAAATTTTTATATAATATTGGATAAATAAAAATTTATGAACTCACTCCTTGACTGATTTTCTGTACAGATCGTCAGGGATTGCGGTAAGAACTCCCGCACCATCACCCGAATCGTTGTCACACCCGCAGGCTCCGCGATGAGCCATTCTCTCAAGCATGGTGCGAGCATCCGACATGATCTTGCTGGAAGTTACTCCCTTGATTGAGCAGACAAATCCGACTCCACAAGCATCCCGTTCGAGTTGAGGAAGCCAAAGTCCAGTGTTGGCAGCCTCTTGTTTTTGTTCCTTGGTTAGAATAACCATGTTCACAACTTGCAAATCGCTGTATATACAATATACCTGAAATTTGAAAGGTTTGGATAGAAAAGGACGAAAAGGACGAGAAGACAAGGAAAATACGAAAAACTGTTACCAGGAAAATATGAACAAGAAATAATCAGACTGTATTCATGTAAGATAAGACGATAATAAACAGGGAACAATCCTAATTCATGAACAGTTGATAGTTTGATCTCTGGGAGATGGTCCATAAGATTATGCGTTTCCTATTGGCATCCCTCAATCTACCTTGTTTACCCTCCTCTTTATAGTCACTTTTCAAGGAGGAGGAGACAGTGAATTTCCAAAAAAAAGTATGTGATTGGCCTGACCTAATGCCTTCTATGAGAGATGTTTGTCATACGAAAATCACGTGGTTTCCTATCCTATCAAGTGTGTTCTTTAATGATGATATCAATCTGTTTAGTGTACTTCTCCTTCCCTGCCCCCTGGGTCAGTTGCAATCAGTGTAGCTTATTATCAAACTATAACGAACTTCCTATCAGTTCAATGAGGTTGTACTGTGCCAGTGTTGACCGCTGGTACCGGCACGTACTTTGGAGCATTAAAGACAATTTCACGAAGGTCGCAAAAAGTAGCACATGACCACAACGTGTTTGTCATTTAGCAAAGGGGACAGTTGGCAAGTATTTGTACCCTCAATAGAGAGTAAAGTACACTTTTTCTCCTCGCCGACAAAGGATCTGGGATATGATAACCGATTTCTGATAAGAAAAGACTAGAGAAAAAAGTAGGAAATTAGTGGAACTAATCTGTCGGCGCGGTGAAGGAGAAACATTTTCGAAAACGTTCTCGTTTGTCTTCGTCTAGAATGGATGTCTACACAAGAGGACTAGGTTGTTTACAACAGTTAAAGTATTTATAGAAAGTGATCATAGGTTAACAAGTTACCTACAGGTCCGCGCAGTTGTTATCAAAGGCGGCCATTTGTGATTAAATTTGGAAATGGGCCCAAAAACTCTATCGCAAGCAGAACAGTAAGCGGGTAATCCCACCAACAAGGAATGGGGAAGGGGACGAGAGAGGAGAAAAATACGACCGATCAAGAGAGAAAATGAGGTTACGAATGACCGATCCGTGCTCATATCGTCCTCCGTTCAATAAAACAACAGTGTTCTAGAAAGAACCACTGTTCTCGCGAGGGACACCCGCCAAAGAGACACGCAGACAGAGAAAGGACTGTGGTGTGCGGGGCAATGGTGGTAGAGGAGGAGGCGAGACAGTGTACACGCCAGAAGAGACGCAGACACGCGGGAAGGGCGAACAGGTAGAGATGCGCGCACCAAACAACAATAACAACTGTATTGATTCTTCCTGTTTTTTTCAAGTGCAAAGGGAAGAGGGACCGAATGGCTCGTTTGTGTAGAGGCTCTCAGATTGGGAGGAAAGATAAAATGATAAAGAGAGAAAAACGATATAAAAAAGAGAGATCGAGAAATTTTTGTGATCAATCGGTTCAAAAAGACGTTGATTAAAATGAAGATGAAAAGAAATTGGGACAAATGAACTTCATACATGTCAAACAGATATCTGATAAATTAAAAGAAGAAAGTATCATGATTATTGAGAGAAAACGACTCGTGACAGTTTATAGAACAGAAGAAAACAGAAAATAGTGTTCGTCCGGCAAGTTCAGAATCGAATTTGGAAAAGGCTCACGTTGGGAATAAGAAGCTGTACTACAACCATTAACACGACGTCAGCTTTCAGAAAGAGAAGATGGCACCTCATATCCACCATCAATGGCGCCTTGTTGACCCATCGAACCGAGGACAAAAATCATCAAAAAGAGCATTTCGGGTTCTCGAGACTACTTTTTTTTCTTTTCCCCATTTCAATGAACCCTCGAACAACTGGACTGCGAAATGAAATGTAATTTAAGGGAGAACGACTATGACAGATGTTCGGAATTCGTTGTGCCCAGCCGTTCTTGCATCTTTTCTCTGTCGTAAAAAGTATCATGATTGCCGCTGTTTCACAAGCTGCCCAGTCCAAAAGGACATACATATTCAAAATAGAGGTCAACAAATCAGAGTATATTCAGAACGTTCGTGTGTTTAGGAAATAACAAAGAGCAGAACGAAAGTAATTGACAGAATAACAACGACTAAAGGAGATTGGAGAATATGCGCGTAATGCAGCGGAAATTGAAAAAACCTACGAAAATATTAGATACATGCAAGAGATCGTCAACTTCATTGGTGATTGACTGGAAAGCGGAAATCATGAGAATCTTCAAGTTGACGGTCTAGGTGTATTCAACTAAGTATATCCGAAAAAATGGAATATTTTCAAAAAATAATATATGGAGAGGTTTCTAATAGTATGAAAAAAACAACACTTCTAACGTTTGCTTTCTCGATAAATGCTTGAAGGAAGAGTGAAATGCAAATTAGGGCAAAAGAGTCACCCGTCACGAAAATAAGGAAAGGAAGCTCTTCTGAATGACACAGATGCAGTTGAGAAACACATCAATATTTCAAAGGTAATGCGTAGGATTAAGTAAGCCACGGGCAAACTTCCTAAAAGAGAAGAAAAGATTAGTTGAGCAAAAACACAATGACTTTTGTTCTTGCAAAGATTTTAGTGTTTCAAATAGAGAAAACAACATAAAGAGAGAAAAAGTTGGAGATGACGAATATTATAGAAGAACAAAGTGCAAAAAAAGAACCTTTTACCCGGATCGGGTATAATAAAAAGTTTCAAACGGAAGCAATACTTTTTCCTGACTCTCTCTCTTTCTTCTCTCTTTTTGCTCACACACAGGATTCTGTGTGAATTGGACCAAATTCGATTAACCTCTTCTAGCTTATCCTCTTCTATGCTCAAAAGCTTTTTTGCTTTCTCGCCCGGAAGGCGTAGACTTTTTTTAGAAAGTCGTGAAACAATTGAGAGTAGTTGGAACATAATGTCGGTGAACATTGAAAAAAAAACAAGCAGGTAGATGGAAAAGACAGTGGAGGTGGTTGACGAGAAAACAAAATATGGCAACCGCCAAAATGTGATAAGGAGATAGTAGCGGGGGCACGAGTCTATAGACAATAACATTTGTGACGTGAACTTTTTTTTTAGGAAAGTGTTAGGTCAAAACTAAAAATAAATAAACAGCAAAACAGTTGATCTTTTGGTTTTCGGACAGATGTCAAAATAAGTCAGTTTTGTTGATGAGAAATGATGAGTGGACAATCTATTTCATTCTCACCATAAACATTTCTGGCATCAAAAAATTCCAGAACTCAGGGGTTCTGTGAGACGCACAATCAAAAACATGAAACTAAGAAACAGGATTTTCTCAAATCCTTTAAATTTTTTCGTCTATGTTTACACAATCAAAATATCCGTTCTCTGACCATGGAAGTCGTCACTCAGACACAAAAAATGTTGAGAAAAAAGAGCAAAGCGCCTTCTTTTTTGGGAGAGCAACAATGTTTTGAGGAAGGAGCAGAAGAAGGACCCGAAAAAATGAAAAGTTTGCATGAAGAGTCTTAAGATCTCTTGGTGAGTTTTATTGAAAACTGAATAGCCCCTGGCCATCATTCGTGGCTCTTATTTCAAAATAAAGTTTATTTGAATGTGACGAATAACATGAAGGTGAGTGAATATGTAATATTTATAGATCCCCAGACGGCGGAATTTATAAATGTTTTTGAAAACATGGTCTTCTTTGTCGAGAAAAGAGCCGAACGCATTGCAATTACCCAAAATAAAAGAAAACGTGCCAGACACATGTACCTGCAAACTAGTAAAATAAAGTGAGAAAACAAACAAAAAGGTCACTAGTAGAGTAGAAGAGTTCAGTGGAATTGCAAACAATGAAAATCCCTTGGATTTTTTCCCAACAAAAAATATGATCAAACAACATAGAACATCCTTATGAAAAAATAACTAAAGCGTGAGAATTTTGCCTCAAATACCTCACAATTTTTCTATTTATAAGACATAAACGTTCAGTATTAGATTCATTCATTCAAAAATAGAAGTCACTAATGAGAAAAATAGCTGGGTGGCAGAGGGCCCCACAGCGGGAACACAACAAAATCGATGCGTTGCAGCGGCTTCAATATGCATTCCACTCGCGCTACGCTCTTTTCTTTTCAGGACGGTGACGACCTGGCGGATAGACGAGCGGACACAACAGCTCGTGTCTTGGGGTCAAATCCGTCCGCTTCGACAACTGTTTCTCTACGTCACCTTTCATTCTTAGTTATGCGAAGTGTATTTTTGTTTCTGGTTTTGCTGTTTGTTAATGAAATTGGTTAGTTGAATAGTATACTGAAAATTATTGAATTCTAGAATAGCTTCCGAAATCGAAAAAAGATCTGCAACAAAAAATCTCAACAATTTCCCTGAATTTCGAAACATCACGTTTTGCGAAACCATTTCAAATTTATCCCAGCCGATCAGTTTAGAATTTGGTAGGTCAAAAATTTAAAAACAACATTTTTTGTTGGAAATGAATTACACCAGAATAGTCAGTGTAATCTCGGCAATCATCGTTGATACAAAAAGTGCATCGCAACTGTCACACAGAAAGATTGGGGTTGGACGAGCAGGCGGTAAAGAATATTTTCCTCTCTCTAGTTTTTTTTCCGTTCTACTTTACACAATTCTTATTGAAATAGAAAAGATATTGAAGCATCTCACGTAAACTCCGACGGAAATTGACCTGTGTGTCTGGAGGGAAGATTCTTCCGTGCTATTTCAAACATCGAAATTTGAGAGTTTCCGAGACATGAGAAAAGCGGAAGCGTGTTTAGGTTTATGTGCACGTAATTAACTTATGATGGAGAGTGTAGCAACAGGTGCAAGAGAATAGTTTGGCTCTTGAAAAAGTATTGTTTTGTGGGGGGTACTTGATTTTAGAACTCGGAAAGATAGAACTGCGACAAAATAAAACTGTTACAATATAGAACTGACAAAAATGGAACAGCTACAAAGTGGAACTGAACACAATGGAACTGTTACAAAATAGAACTCCACGAAATAGAATTTGGAAAGATAGAACTGCTACAAAATAGAACTGCTACAAAATAGAACTCTAGCACTGGTTTTGAAAAGGCTATTTGGGTTTGTTTAATATAATTTTATACAGTTTTTTGTTGACTATTGGATAGACAAAGACTTTATCTCTATAAAATAAGTGTTTTTAGTCAAATTTTTTCCTCGAAAATTGGTTATAATTCTTCTAAAAAGTCACGAATGCAAACGCGCTCCATTCGAACTAGAGTTCTATTTTGTAGCAGTTCTATTTTGTAACAGTTCCATTTCGTTCAGTGCCATTTTGTTGCTGTTCCATTTTGTTCAGTTCTATTTTTGTCAGTTTTATATTGTTACAATTTTATTTTGTTGCAGTTCTTTCTTTCCGAGTTCTAAAATCAAGTACCCCCGTTTTGTGCTCCAGGAAAATTAGAATTTTTCGAAAAACAAATTTGGAATGCTGTTGTGTTTATTGATATAGTAATATTAAATGACGACGAGAAACAAAAACATTGGATCTTGGTGGGCAGGCTCAATAAGGGGCGTCGTGCCTTTGTCCTCCTGAGGCTCCTGGGGTTCCTGGGTGTCCAACAGATCCCCTGTTTCTTTGTGCTATCTGGTCCTTTTGGTCCTGGAACTCTGAGGTTTATGAAAAACATAATTTATAACAAGGACTTCAAGCAGTTATAAATGTTCCTGGCTGTTCAGATGGTCCTGGTGGTCCTGGTGATCCTGGTGGGCAGGTTGGCTTTGTTGGCTCGCATTGGCACCATGCTTGAAGTCCGGAGAAGGTTTGACGCTTTTGACGGAAGACGGAGTTGAATGGGTTGACACGTGGTTTGGTTGGTGGAGTGATGGTAATTTGTATATCCATCATCTCAGTCCAAGCGGAATCAGTCTCAACACGAAACACACAAACTCCATCAAGAACCTCGTTGTGGATCTCATCAATCGTGGAATGAAGGGAGGGGACCATAATAAGGCAGGCGACGACAGCGAGGGTCGAGAAAGTTTTTCCTCAAAAACCTTCAGTTTAACATCTTCAAACTCTTTTCATACCAACTACTTGCAATAAGGAAGGCGTGGCTAAGTGTAGGTAAGTAGTAGACGTAACAGAAACTGCCAACATAAAAAAAACAGTGGCCAGGCAGGGAGGTCATGAAAAGAAGGAAGTACAATTGTGCTAGACCAAGAGATTACGCGAGGCAATAAAAGGAGCATTCGTTAAAAACTGAAACGCCTTAAACATGTAGAAGTAAAATGAGTTTCTGTTAAAAATTGGTTGCTTTCAATTAAAAAACCGGAAAAAAGTTGTTTCGCTTAAATCTGCTGTATGCGTGAGATTACATTTATGACAAGAAGTATTTAATGAATTTACAATGAAAAAATGAAAAAATGACAAAAAAAACCGCAAAAAAGTATGATAATGGAGAAAACGGGAAAACACAGTGATGATATAAACGGAGGATGTGAACTGGGGAGGAAATAAATAACCTGTGAAATTATGGCAACATTTGACAGAAAAACCCGGAAAAAACGTATGATAATGGAAGAAACGGAAGGTAATGAAAACGGTTGGATGGATTGCTGGGATACACAAATAGAAAATGTAAAATTATAAACAGTGCGTGTTTTTGAAAGAATTTTTCAAAATTGGAATCTTTACCATAAAAAGTTTCGAAAGCACACACTGCTCATGAGTTTTCCAATTTTCGAGACCATATTAAGCAGATGAGATTCAAAGTGAAAACCGGAAAGCCGGGAATTGAAACAAATCAGCTGGGAGGATTATGGCCACATTTGACAGAAAAACCGGAAAAAAACTTCTGATAATGGATGAAACGGAAGAATACAGTGGTGATGAAAACGGTGGGCGATTGACAAAACTGGGACATGAAAGGAAACAAATCAGCTGGAAGAACTATGGCAACATTTGACAGGAAAACCGGGTAAAAACGTATGATAATGGAGAAAACGGGTAGAAATATTGAAGTGATAAAAAATCCACAAGAGGAAAATGTAAATCGTGGGAATCAAGTCTTCGGCGACTTGCTCGTGTGCACTCGACAGACGTGTCTCGCGTTCGCTTCTCGAACCTTTGAGGATCTCCAATTTCTCGACGATTGCCAACTCTTCTGTAAAAAACATGGTTTTCAGAAGTGTTGTCAAAATAATCAACTGACCTTGTTCTCTTGACAATCTTCGAGTCTACCTTCCGCATGCTTCATTCTATTGCCTTTCCATTGAATTTGTGCTGAGTGAGAGCAATTGTTTCCGACAACTCTTTTCTTGTACACCTGGACATGTTGAATCGCCGATGATGGATATGCTTTCATAGGAACTAGTCGTCCACCAGACATTGAACATTGAAGTCCGATCATTAGTCTTTTCCAGTCGTTCCTTTTGTTTGGCGATTTGACGAACTTTGTATATGCAGTGAATGTCGGTCGCTTGTGGAATTTCGAGGTTGTAGAGCTTGCTCATCAATCTCCTCTCCACAGCTGATTTAACCAAGTACGGTGATACGATGTCACTCAAGACCTTCTTGTTTCTAGCAATTGGTCAACTAACTTCAATGCTATCAGTGCTATTTCCCGCTTTGACTGGATCGGCGTTCCTTATCTCGTGACAACTGCTTGCAGTTTCCGGTAGTGGTTCATGTTACAAATACCAATGCGCTCATTCCAACAAGTGCTATAGATCCCTGGACCACTCTCGTTCTTTTCCGATGACAAAAACCAATTCATCCATGAAGCCGTCGTTATCGTAGTCTGCAGGGCCCGCTACGAAAAGTGCGACATGATGGGATTCAAGTCTACAATCCTCGTCAGTCTTCGGTCTTTCAATATCCAAGGTGAATTGTGAACGAATTTGAATCAAGTCTTCGGCGATTTCCTCGTGTGCACTCGATAGACGTATCCTTGGTTCGCTTACCAAAACTTTGAAAATCTTCCACTTCTTGGCCATTGCGAACTCATCTGTAAAGAAAAAATGGTTTTCAAAAGTGTTGTCTGAATAATCAACTGACCTTGTTCTCTTGGCAATCGTCGATTCTACCTTCCGCTGGTTTCATTCCTTGGCCTTGCCATTGATTTTGTGCTGAGTGGGAGCAATTGTTTCCGAAAACTCTTTTCGAAAATCAATCCATTCATGGGAACTAGTCGGCCATCAGACATTGAACATTGAAGTCCGAACAAAAGACTTCTCCGGTCGCATCGTTCCATCTGCTGACTCATCATTCTTCCGGAACAAATCCTAAGATCCCAGTGGGCCTCCATACGATCCGAGTACAGAGATCGCAATTTCTCTCAAATAGAAACATTTTCTTGAACTTTGTATTTGCAGTAAATGTCGGTCGCTTGGGGAATTCGAGCTTGTAGAGCTTGTTCTTCGATCTCCTCTCCACATCTGGTTTGACCGAGTATGGTGATCCAATGTCTCTCAAGAACCTCTTGTTTCTAGCAACTGAGAAAATAACTCCAATGCTATCAGCGCAACTTGCCGTTTTGGAAGGATCGGTGTTCCTCATCTTGTGACAACTGCTTACAGTCTCCGGGAGTGGATCATGTCACAAATACAAGTGAACTCACTTAAACAAGTGCTATACATCCCCGGACCACTTTCGTTTTTTCCGTGGCATAAGTCGACTCATCCAAGAAGACGTCGTCGTCGTATTCTACTAGGTTTGTTGTTTTTCGATCTCGGCGTTTCTCATCCCGTGACAACTGGTTGCAGTCTCCGAGAGTGGTTGATGGCCTTTTCTCTGTAAACTCCTTTGGATGGTCTGGTGAAGTCTTCATAGTAGATTCCTCCTTCGTTGTTTCTTCAGCCTTGATCTGTTCGAGTCCCAACGGTTATCAGAAAGGATTCCGATACAGGGAACGTGGCTTGCGTTCTTCGCAGGTTCCTGAAAATTATAAGCGTTATTTGAGAGAATTACGGTAGCCCCGGCTATTTTTATTATCTCAAGACTCTTTTCAAAACACAACAGTGTTAACCGACATAGACAGCTTAATCGGAACAGAAACTTTTAAATTGAATATGGATACTCCCTATCTAGAGATGTTGAACAACTTATGTTCTCACTAACCTTGATAGACGCTGTAGACGGACAAATCCCACTTTGAAACACTGCCAGAAGCCATTGTGTTTCTTGAACAGCCAGAAGCTCTTTGCGCTTCAGCCCTCCATGGCGGCCACTGGTTTTGGAGATAAGGAGACAGATGGTTGAAGACATTAGTACACATGGTTAGCTCTGAAAATTGGAAAAATAGACTTCGAAAAAATGTTTGAGACGCACATTTTGAAGCAAAAAGCAGTCAAACAAGCCTCCCGTTCGAGTTGAGGAAGCCAAAGTGCAGTGTTGGCAGCCTTTTGTTTTTGTTCCTTATATGGACCAACCATTTCACAACTTGCAAATCGGTGTATATGCAATATACCTGAAATTTGGAAGGTTTGGATTGAAAAATAGGAGGAGAAAGAGAAAAAACAAAAAAAAAACGGTTACAAACAGGATATGAACAAGAAAAGATCAGACACTACAATTTCATGAAGAGCTAATAGTGAGAAGTTACCCACAGGTCCGCACCGTTGTTATCAATGGCGGCCATTTGTTATTAAATTTGGAGATGGGATCAAAATCTCTAAAGCAGAACAGTAAGCGGCTCAGAGCACCACCGGAAAATGTGGAAGGGGACGAGAGAGGAGAAAAATACGAAATGGTATTCTAGAAAGAACCACTATTCTCGCGAGGGATTCCCGCCAAAATGAGAGGCAGACAGAGAAAGGACTATGTAGTGCGGGCAATGGTGGTAGAGGAGGAGGCGAGACAGTGCATATGCCCGAAGAGATGCAGACACGCGGGAAGGACGAACAGGTAGAGATGCGTACACCAAACAACAATAAGATTTTTTGTAGAGAACAGGGAAGAGGGACCGAATAGCTTGCTGGTGTACATGCAGTCTGATTGGAAGGAAATTAAAAACGACAAAGAGAAAAAAAACGACATTGCATAAAAAAAGATCGAGAAATTTTTGTGATCAATCGGTTTAAAAGGTACAAACGAAGATGAGAAGAAGTTGTCCGACAAGTCCAGGAATGGATTTGCGGAAGGTTTACGTTGGGAATAAGAAACTGCACGACAACCATTCACACGACGCCTGTTTCCATTCAGAAAAAGAAGATGACACCTCATATCCGCCATCAACGGCACCTTGTTGAGTCTTCGAACCGGAGAGAAAAACCATCAAAATGGTTGCCGCTTGAAATGTATTGTTTATTGCTTTCAGAAAGCTGTTAGAACTGGGTTTTGATGCTTTTCGAAAAACAAATTTGGAATGCTGATGAGTTTATTGATATAGTAAAATTTAATGACGACGAGAAACGAAGACAGCGGATCTTGGTGGGCAGGCGCAATAAGCGGCGTCGTGTCCTGGTCCTCCTGGGGCTCCTGGGGTCCCTGGGTGTCCGTCGGATCCCTTGTTTCCTGGGGTTCCTGGGTTTCCAGCTGGTCCAGCTGGTCCTGGGGTTCCGTCGGATCCGTTGTTTCCTGGTCCTCCGGCTGGTCCAGCTGGTCCAGCCTTTCCTGGGGCTCCTGGAGCTCCGGCGGCTCCTCTTCCGCGTTGTCCGTCCTTTCCTGGATGTCCTG
The DNA here is from genome assembly GCA_002259235.3 of Caenorhabditis latens. NCBI lineage: Eukaryota > Metazoa > Nematoda > Chromadorea > Rhabditida > Rhabditidae > Caenorhabditis > Caenorhabditis latens. The sequence goes on along the minus strand of CM056097.1, from coordinate 10,237,221 downwards.
GTTGTCCGGCTCCTCCTGGGGCTCCTGGGGCTCCGTTGTCTCCCTTTGGTCCTGGTTGTCCTGGGGCTCCTGGGTGTCCAGCAGATCCTGGTTGTCCTGGACGTCCGTCTGGTCCCTTTGGTCCGGCTGGTCCTGCTGGTCCAGATGGTCCGGCTGGTCCTGGAGCGCACTTGACGCAGTCACGTTGAGTTGGAGCACAGGTGATTGGAGCGTAGGTGGTGGTGCTGTCTGGTCCCTTTGGTCCTGGAGCTCCTGGGGTTCCTGAAAACATATAATTTGTGACAACGACTATAAGCTGATAGAAATGTACCTGGTTGTCCAGCTGGTCCTGGTGGTCCTGGTGGTCCTGGTGGGCAGGTTGGCTTAGTTGGCTCGCATTGGCACCATGCTGGAAGTCCGGAGAAGGTTTGACGCTTTTGACGGAAGACGGAGTTGAATGGGTTGACACGTGGTTTGGTTGGTGGAGTGACGGTAATTTGGATGTCCATCATCTCGGTCCAAGCGGAATCAGTCTCAACGCGGAACACACGAACTCCATCAAGAACCTCGTTGTGAATCTCATCAATAGTGGAATAAAGGGATGGGACCACAATAAGGCAGGCGACGACAGCGAGGGTCGAGAAAGCCGAAGCGATGGATACAAGAAGTTTCTCCTCAAACATCTTCAGTTTGGTGTGATTTGAATGGTCTTCCGAATCCCTTTTATACCAACTACTTGCAATAAGGAAGGCGTGGCTTGGTGTAGGTAAGTAGTAGACGTAACAGGAACTACCAACATAAAAAAACGGTGGCCAGGCAGGGAGGTCATGAAAAGAAGGAAGTACAAGTGTGCTAGACCAAGAGATTAGGCGAGGCAACACGAGATGACGGTCACTGAAGATAAAGAAGACAGAAGAAAACTGTTCTGATTGTGAAACCACTCCATCTTATGCAATAGTAATGATATCGAAAACAACAAGAATACGATACTGTACGTAACAGGGAAATGATGTATCTCTGCCTTCTGATTGAACTCAAAATTGATAAAGAATTGAATTTTCGGACGTATTGAGATGAATTTCAGCACACACCTAAAATATATGTGTTTTAGCAAAATAGAAACATCATGATATGTTAGAACACCTGAAAAGCGATTAGAGGTTATGAGTCTCCATATTAAGTTTTCAATTTTCTGATACAGAAACAAATTTTTAAAAATTATGTATTCAATTTTCTTAGTCGACTTTCAAAGTAATACACGCCGAAAACTTCATTCAGATTTTATCTGGGTTTCACCACAAGTGCCGAACTTGACCTATTTTGAAAAAAAACCCCGAAAATGAACATGCAAACACTCATCAGGCCGGATATTGAATTCTTTACATATTGTTGGAAAGTTCTGAATAATTCAAATAGTTCATTTTCGAAACTCAATTGATGTGCAATTTAAATGTATAGTTTAAGAAATAATGGTTTACTGTAGGCTTCCGTTCAATTTATTCTTCAAGCACTTGTACTATAGTATTGTTAGTGGTTCTATCACATGCTTTTTAGATACCCAATATCTTTGAATCACTTAATTCGCCGCGATTTCACCGTACACTGCCTTCGCACAAATCTCCTTGAACCTTACTTTCCGTGTTTTCTTGTAATATTCTGAGTATTCGAATTCTGGTTTCTCCCATCATTATCTCTTGCCATCAACATCAAACCCGAGTAATGTTAGTAACCTTGGATTGAAGTCAGAAAAATAGATTCATCTATCTACTTCCTCGTTTTTTATTGTGTCCTGTGAAATCTCGAGAAGACGAACATGCCAAAATCTCAAGGACGTTATCAAAAAGGAAACTAAATTGGTGGTCGAATTAAAATGGGTTTGGCCGCCATTACAGTATTGTTTTGTTTTTCTTTAGAACAAAATGTAACACAATAAACTGACTAACAAAATGTTTATTATGAAGCAGCATTATTGTCAGTCTGTTTATTACTGGCAAGACACAATTTGGGAAAGTTGAAGAAAAGAAAGTGAAATTTAAAAAAAAACAATGAAAAGTAACAATTCACAAAACTACACTCCTGGTGCAATAACCCGTCTAAAAACTGAGATCGCTTTGTCCTTCATTTTAACACCCTCGTCTCCATAACTGTGCCAGTTGACATTGTAAGGATCATAGGTTGCTGGAGGGAGATATCCTCCGGATAATGATCTGTGGTACCCACCGGACGCTCCTGGAAATAGAAAAGTGAAACTGAAAAGATATTTGAATAACTGTTACCATGAATATCAAGTCCTTGAAGCATTTGTAATGTTCCAGTTGGGTTCTTGTTGTAATGGTCTGAAATTGTTAAGTTTGAAATAAAATATTGTGATTGTTGGTTACCTTGCAACGTGATTGGTGCTTGTTTTTTGAAATTAGAATAAGTCAATGACTCTAATTTGTCCTTGCTTTTCAGATTTCCATATTTATCAAAAATCGGTTCTGGTCTCGGGAACGCTTCCTTCTCTTTCTTGTCATCTTTTCCTTCTTCTTCCATGATAGGTACTCCAGTCACATTACTCACAACTTCTCCGGATCCTTCAATTTCTTCACCTGATCCAGAACCTTCAACATCTCCTTCTGCTTGCATGAGCTCTTCTTTTTTGATTTCTTCTGTCTCCTGTTCAATCTTTTTTGCGTGAGGGTTATCTCCAGTCGCTTGTAATCTTGCCCGAATTTCTCGTAGTAGTGCATCAACTGCTTTGGGGTCGAATAGATAAGCATCTGTGTAGGAAATATAGGCGAAACCAAGGCAGAGAATAGAAAACAGTGCAAACCGCATTGTTTCGAATACCTTCTAGGAGTCTGGATGCGTCCTTTTATAAGCGCGTCTCGCTTTTTGTCGTTTCAGACAAAAAACTTATCAAATGCTTGTTTGATTGCCATCGGCAAGTATTATCATGCATTCGAGACTTACGCAAGACAAAAAAAGTGCACGGCTAACAGGATTGTTACGTTAGCGCAGGAAGAGAAATAGTGTCTTTGTCTATGATATTCGCATTATATTTATCACGATCGTCTTACGTTTTGAGGCATGTTGTTACGTTATACGATTCCTTTTTCTGGCTGAATGTGGAAATGACTACTTTTTCATTAGGTTCTCGGCAGACGCTTGTTCGCGGCAATTGACATCGGTACGCCATCTGAATGTTGGAGACGAAAAAAGTCTGTCCGCACTGGATTTCAATCTTGGATCATGGATGATTATATCGATATGTTTATCCTTCTATGCTTTTTTCTTTCATCTTTTTTATTGGGAAACATGAATATTTTTGAGAATGAGATTGAGGAGAACGGAGATTCAATCTTTTCCAGAAAAGGCGTATTTCAAAGAAAATGTCATATTTTCGGAAATTTAAACAAAACAATGTTTTTTTCTATCTGAAAATTCAAACCCAGTTTCTATTTTTCGCAGGTTTTTTTTCCAAATCCGTCTAATAATCTCTGGATTACATTAAATCACTACAACTGAGCGTGTTTCATGTTTTTCTAATATTGTGATCCACTAAATTCTTCTCCGTTATTTTCAATTTCCATTGATTACATATTTGGCAGGTTTTTTCTCGGATACCCAAAAGGAAAGCCCGAGAAAATCGATGCATTTAAAATGACCTCACGTTGTGTCAAAAAAGACGGGCAGCCAAAAGAAATAACACTGCGCACTGAAGAGAATCGAGAGAAATGTGCAGACGAGATAGTATTGGAGAGAGCTGGCCACACTGTGCCTTGGCCTTTTTACCACTATCTCAACCTGTACACCACTTTGTTTCGATATTAATATTGCGTGTGTCTTCTTTCCATAATTGAGAGTTGCAATGTCCGAGTTTATAAGCGATGCAAACTTTAATGAATTGGTAGTGGACACTACTCTGGACAACAGAAATGATGAAGGTGTAAGTTTCTAATTGAAATTTCAAGAAAAAACATCACACGGTTTATTTCAGCCGATGACACTTGAAAACTTCACAAAATTGATGGTCCAATTCTACGAGCTCGGATGGATGCGTGGAAGCGGGGGTGCTATGGGATGTATCTCCGGAAAAGAACTGATGATCTCGCCTTCGGCACTTCAAAAAGAGCGTATCCGAGAGTAAGCACTGCTTTCCTTCTTCAATTGGTTTCGATGTTGAACATAAGGTTTATTTTCTTTGTAGGCAAGACGTGTTTGTTTACAATATCTCGGAAAAAACAGAGGTTCAACGACCACCTAACAAACGGATCACTGTTTCATCGTGCTCGGTGCTCTTCTCGCTTATCATGAAGGAGACTGGTCAGTTTTTCTTTTTCTTAGTATGTATTGTGTATGACATAGCGTGGGTTAGGAGGTCAAATTACCACTGTTGAGTGCCAAAACACATTTTCATAAGAATTTTTTCAGGAAGCGAATGTGTTATCCATACCCATTCCAAATCTGCCAACCTTATCACCCAACTCATCAAAACCGATAGTTTTGAAATCTCACACCAAGAATACATCAAAGGAATCTACGATCCATTTTCCGGAAAAACTTTGAAATACTCTGACACCTTATCAATTCCAATCATCGATAACATGCCCAGCGAGAGTCAACTTTTGGTAGGTGAATTTATCCGAATTCGCCTATAAAAACCAGATTCCTATATCAATATCGCACTTTTTCAGGAGCCAATAAGAGGAGTTCTCGACAATCATCCCCAAGCAATCGCAGTTCTTGTCAGAAATCACGGACTTTTTGTGTGGGGCCCGACTTGGGAGTCGACCAAGATCATGTGAGTGATGATGACTTCGGATGATTTTGAATGATATAGAGATCACTGCTCATTGTTCATGTTTCAGGACAGAATGCATCGACTATCTACTGGAATTGAGTATCGACATGTTGAAGAATAACATCCCATTGGTAAATGAAGGAGCATTCGAAAAGGAAGATAACCTGTCCGAAAAATTGAGAACTCTCATGTTCAGCGACATGGCACCAGTCTAGAAATGGTTGGCTACACAGCTTTCTTGAAGTTTTTGACCCTAAATCAGTCAACTGCATTAAAACTTTCTATCTGGGCATTTTATTTCGATTCTGAAATCAGATTCCTGTTTTTATCTTCCTACTAAAATTGAGATTTGTCAGCATTTTTTGATACATCAGGTATTTGAGTATTGTGATAACTACTATTTCCCACGGTTTTGTTTCACTATGTGAATTGTTCAAATTTTCTTTTCTAATAAACATTTCCGTTTTTTCGTTAAAATCGAAACGAGTAAAAACAAGAAAATGACGTAAAATAACCCATTAGTTACTGAACACTTCGCGAAAAGTGTGATCTTCGATAGGTTTGGATAAAAAGAGATAAAACCTAGGAAACGCAGACATCCCAACAAAAAGCGATTTCTCAACCGGGGCCTCGGGCTCCAGTTATTGCTCCCGCCGAGGAGCGCTTTCGTCTCTCACTCTTATGATCCCTCCCGACCTATTGATTGTAATACAGCCTGATGGTGGTGATTCTCTTTTTTTCGATTTGATCATATTTCTTTCACTTTTTACTTTTCTTATTCTTGATTTGGATACTATAGACACATTTCATCTGATATATTTGATTATGTTGTTGGATAGAATACACTCTCAAAATATGTGTGAATCACCCATGATCATAGTTTCTCGTCTTGTCAGCTCTTCCTTTGACGTTTTTTTTTCTGTTGTAGTTTTCGAATTGTCTTCGGTCCCAAAATGTATGCAGAGCATATAAAAAATGTCTCAAATTGCATCGACAACCTAAAAAAAGTTCCCACCTAAAAGAAGTCACACCGAAATAGACAGAGACAATATGTCAAACAAGTGTTTTGTTTAGAGACACAAGAAAAGTTAGCAGAAAACGGACGCGCAAAAATTAGCTGAACGAAAAACTTGTTACTAGCCGACGAACTGCAAACAGTAGAATAAAGAGAGAGTACTGCGCGGTGAGCAAAATGTGTGAAACATTTGTCACTAGTTGAATCTGTTGAATTTACTTTCTTTTACCTACCTGAACAATCTTTTTTTGGCTTTTCTTTCATTTTTGTTTCTTTTTCTATATTTCTTTTTTTTCTCAGGATTTTTAGGACTCGCAGACAGATGAATGCAATTTCTGTTAAATAATATCTGAGCGAGTACTTTTTGTTACTCCGTTTGTTAATAGTTGCTAGTTTACTACACATCCTAGCAGTTTAGATGATCCTCGGTGTGTAACGTAACAATCTTCCCTCCCACCCCCTCTCTTTTAACCATGAATCGCAATTGAATTATGTTTCTTTATCCTAATCTCACTCCCACTTTTTCTTTTCTTCCTCACATCAGAATGAATTGTATCCTGTATGAATGTTGTTTTTTTTTCGGTATCACATTCACATTCTGATTCCTGCCCACCTCCTCAAAACACTCTCCGCCGTCAATTTCTCCAAAACTCAAACCACCTACTTTATTTGCTCATCGAATGTTTGAGACAGTCACCACCACCTCGCACAGCTTTTTGTGATCCAATCCTCAAACCTTTAGGCTTTTGTAGAGTAAAAAGTTAATAAGGTCTAATCAAAATAAAAACAACTTTTCAATTTCACTTTTGTTTGTGATAATGTCAACTATTCTTTAACATCTAAATCAAACAAAGAGCAAAATAGATCACTGTTATTTTTGTTTCTTCTTCCTGCATGTGTTCTTCCATTACCTCAACCAACGCCAACACAAAAAACAAAGCGAGTTATGTATTTTGCTTTTGTCTCATCTATAGAAATTCTGAGGGGTGTACCTGATTATTTCATTGTTTCTCATTTTGTAATACCTTGTGATTTTCAATACTTCCCGGTGAAGGTGGACAGTCTTTGAAAATATTCTTTTTACCTCAGAAAGTTCAAACATTGAAAACAATGATTTCATTTTTTCCTCTTCATCGAAGTGTAGACCACGTCACACACATTTGAGGTGTTAGTTGTTTGAAAACTGATATCGAACTTTTTTATTTTAATATTTTCAATCACTTTTAGTGTACACAGAATGAGCACGTACAACTTATCAGCTTGCCATTCTTAGTTCAAACTTTCAAATGATAAACATTTTGAAATGAGCAAATTGAGTAAGTTGTTATTTGAATATTGGAGTCATCACAAAATCAAATTATTTTAAAGAAGTTTGACCTATCGTAGTCAAATTACTTCTTTGATTTTACAACGAATGTTTTTTTAAACTGTTGTTCAGAACTTTACCGAACCAACCTTTTTCTATTACGCGTTTTTAATTACATAGTGAAAGGGGATATGTAATAAACTAAACTTCAAAGAAATACTATGATTTATGAGTGGCACTATTCATAGTGTAGTGGTAGTAAACTCTCCAGTCAATCAAACTTTTTCTGGAAAACGTTTTCAATAAACTTCATGATTTTTTTCAAGTTTTGTGCATCGCATTCCAAATATTTCTCTTGTTATTGTGTTATTTATTCCCCTCTCCTTCTTTTTCTTTGAAAACGTTTCTGATTGATTGATAAAAACGAAGAAAAGCAAATATTAGTCATCGTTTGACAATTGTCTGTAAACCCTTGAACAGTTGTCGCCTAAAATTCTCTTCTCCTTCCGATTCTGGTCATTATTATTCTTATTCGTGAACTGTATTAATCTTTGAAAAATGAACCATCGCAGGTTCTCGCTTCAAGTCCCAATGGGGACCGAACCCAGTGGAAGTGGAAGGATTAAAGTCGATGAACACTATCCATCAGGTACTGTCGCCTCTCTCTTATGAAAGCAAACCGAAAATGGTTTCAGAACTTGATGAACCCCCTGTGTTCGATGTAAAGAAGATCGAGAACATCAGAGCCAATGTCAAATTTGATACGTTATATCAGGTCACCAAACTCCTAGGAGAGTGAGTATTCTCTTCATTAATAAAATACTAATTGATATTTTGCAGTGGAAAGTTTGGAAAAGTGTACTGTGTTATTGAAAAAGCTACGGGCAAAGAGTTTGCAGCAAAATTTATCAAAATTAGAAAAGTGAGCTTGCTTTTTTAAGTTTGACTCTCAATTAAATTTATTTACAGGAAGCTGACCGTACGGAGGTGGAAAGAGAAGTGTCAATTCTCACAGGACTTCGCCATCCGAGAATTGCTCAAATTTACGATGCATTTTACACCACCACCAACGATGTGGTTTTGATTATGGAAATGTATGTAAGAGCATTGAGAAAGACCACATGTGGAATCATTTAGAAATTTGTTTCACTTTAATATATAATGCTCAATTTTTCAGTGTTCGGGGTGGTGAACTTTTTGACCGGGTCGCTGAAGAGTCTTATGAGCTTTCTGAGCTTGCTGTCGTCATGATCATCTGCCAACTTTGTGAAGCTATCGACTACATTCACAAACAAAACATTCTTCATCTGGATGTGAAGGTGAGGCCCTTGATCTCGGGGCGCCTCTTGATGATGAAGTTTTGCGGAAGCATTTTTTGGGGGAAAAAGGGTTAAGGTTCTCCCCGTTTCACCGGAAAACAGCTGACAACACACACCCACAGCTCAACGTGCTTTTGCCACAGACATGGGGGAGTTTTGGTGATAAAAGAGAAGAATGCGTTTTTCTTTGAACATGAGACTTGTGGGCGGAAGAAGAAGAAGAAAAAACAGAGAAGAAAGTTGAAATGGCTGGCAGAAAACGTGTGAAATCTGAGAGTAGGGAACAAATTAGAATACAACGTTTATAAATAAAATGAACATGGTGAATACAGAACAAAAACAAAACATATGTATTATTTATGAAGTTTAAAACTTATATTTTTCAGCCGGAAAATATAATGTGCGTGTCACTGACTGGTAATCGGATCAAGCTAATTGATTTCGGTTTAGCTAGGCATTATGATGGAACACAGGTACTCTTTCGAATTTTCCTCAAGGTATACAAAAATCATCATTTAGGAACTCAAATACATGGCGGGTACACCAGAGTTCGCTGCACCGGAAGTTATCAAGTTTGAAAAATTGGATTATCATACCGACATGTGGAGTATCGGTGTTATTACTTACATTTTGTAAGTTTCTTTTCAAAATACAACTGTTCAAAAGTTCACTGATGACAAGGATATCATAGTGAACCACTCTAGATTCCTAGAATTCGTGTTGCTTGACCTATGTGCCATGGATTTCCATGAATATAAAATCCATGAGGGATAGCGTCTGAAGACCAAACTTTGTTTCTTTTGCCCTGTCTCAATTCTCGTATTTCAGGCTATCCGGATACTCCCCGTTTCTTGGTGACAACTTGGGAGAGACATATTGCAACGTCGAGAAAGGTGTTTGGGAGTTTACGGAAGAATTCGATACAGTCAGTGAGGAAGCAAAGGATTTCGTAACAAAATTATTAATTTATGACCAGAGGTGAGTGAGAATTTAGTCCATAGGGTTTTATAAATTTGCATGCTGCGTAGTAGAATTGAAGTTCAGTTCAAGAATCTTGTTTAATGAATATAAGAACACGCGGGTGCTGTGGTCTTCGACAAATTGAATACACTTTCTTGTTTCTTTGACAATTCAACTGTTTTGCTTCTTTCTTTCCAGTGTAATCAATTTGATGAACATGCTTGACTACGCTCCGGTTTTGGAGGTCCGGTTGATTCTTAAATATAAGTTGTTTAAAAACTGTCTTCTATTATTTTACTGATTCTCTTCAAATTCCACACATCTCATAAGGAAGTCGTTTTCTAACAACTTTTTTGCAGCAAACGTATGCTCCCACATGAATGTCTTCAACACCCTTGGATCTCTAAACATCGTCAAAAAGCTGCGTGCAACACTATTCTAGAAAAACCGCTCAACGCTCCAACTCTTGATAACAAACAGATTATGAGATATAATGCACGAAGGAAATTCCGGGTATGTTATACTTTTTCATTCTTTTCACTTTTCTATTTTCAATTTCCTCACACTCTAGACAACGCGTAGTTCGAATTTCCGATTTTACTCATTTTTCTGCCCTGAATAATTAGTGAATGCGTTACTAAGTCTTCGGAGATTCCATGATGTACTCTTCCTGCGTCACCATGCATTTCATATCAATGAAGTTTCCTACTATTTTTAGACGAAGAGTGTGCGTTGCTCGCACTTTTACTTCTCATCTTCTAACCGACATTCGTTTTTTTCATTATTCTTTTTTCAGCGTATGATAATTTATGTGAAGTTCTTGATAGAGATGAACCGATTAAGAAATTCTTTGAAGACTCGTATGAGTGCAAATGGACATAAATTTTTCGATCCTCTTCTCAAAATGGCAGAGAAAAAAGAACAAAAGGTATTTCATTTTTCTAATCCGTGTTTTTAACATTTTGTGTGTCATTTCAGATTACCGATGCAATCGGTTCAGTTTCTACTCCAGCAACTGGTTTGGGCTCTCTTGTGAAAATGGTTTGTCACTTAGAATTGAATACCAGATAATTAATTTTATCAACTTTCGGATTTTTTTCAAATTGTTCCTCCACAATAAAAAATATTTTCAGGCGGTCGATTCGGAAAAGAAAAAGAATGGTGAAGGTGTGACTCAGGCCACAACAATTTCTACAGACCCAGAGAAGGTGGAGAAAAAGAAAAAGAAGAAGATGGTGAATGCCGATGGTTCCACAAAGACGGTGAGAACAGAATTAATTATTGGAAAGTAACATGAAATAATTTATTATAGGAGAAAACACCCAGTTTGAAAAAGAAAAAACTATCTGAGAACAATGATGATACCAGTCTACGGCCTCCCCCGGAACTGCTCACGAAGAGAGCTTCAACTGGTGGGGAGAGTTTACTAGCAGCAGTAAAAGTGTTGAAAAACTTGGAAGTAGCTGAGAATGGAACAACCCCAAAACGTAAAAGCCTGACGTCAGTAAAGGAAGAAAAAGTTCAAAAAGAAGCGGCTGTCAAAAAGCCAGCAGAGTCTGCACCAACGGTTTACAAAACTCTTGAAACTACTGAAAATGGAGACATCAGACGGAAAAGTGCTCCTCTTAAGCAAGACACTATTGTGGTATCTGACAGCAAGAAAACAGTACCCAAGTTGTTTGAAACTGCTCCAAATGGAGAGATCAAACGGAAGAGTCTTGTAGCCAAAGATGAGAAATCGGAGAAAACAGAAGACGTCCGGAAAAAGAGTTTAGCTTCGGTGAAGGAGATTAAAACTGTGGAGTTGTCGGCTGGTTCTGTGAAGTCTGATAAACCTGCTACACTGGTTGACGAGAATGGAGAGAAAATTGTAAAAAAGAAGAAAAAGGTGACCACTGTTACTGCAGAATTGAAGAAGCCAAAAGCACCGGTAGAAGTAAAAGATGAGAAGACAAAGCTTTTGAACGGCACTGCTGATATTTCTGAGAAACGAAGAAGTTTGAGCTCAAAACGTGCCAGTGAAAACCCTGCTCCGGAAATGAGACCTCTCCCAATTGTTGATGTATCTCCGAAGATTGTGGTCGCCGAAAAGAAAGAAGTCAAAGAAGTAGTAAAATCTAAGACTGCTGCATCATCCGAAGAAGTTGTACCAGAAACAAAGAAACCGGCAAGACAGGTCAGTTAGAAAAGATCAAAACAGTTTCAACCTCCGTTATTTCAGGGTGCTCTCCGTAAACGTGACAAATCACTGGATGATGTTCTCAATGCTGCTCCAACTCCTACCACTTTGTCCAAATCAACGGAAACTGCGATCAAGCACTCAGTAGTAGAAACAGTTCATCCGAACGGGGAAGTTGTGAAATCTGAGAAAGTGCTCACAAAGAAAAAGGTATCGCGAGTTGATTTGATGTTCACATTGAATTGTTCTTTTTCAGAGTCTCAAAAGTGAAAGAAGCACTGACGACCATCTTCCAGTTCAAGTTCTTGAGGATCAGGCAAAGATTCCTGTAAGACTGAAATTCATACGCAAAAATTTTTGACGTTGTAATTGTTTTTGCAGAAATTGAAAACTAATGTGGTCAACTTCGAGGCTAAACCTGTCAAAAAAACATCCAAGATTGTGAAACTAATTCCAGAGGATGCTGTTGCCACTGTTAACGGTACGATATCTGCTGAAAATTTATTGAAAACAACATTCATGTTCTCAGATGACAAAAAACCAACAAAAATTGTGATGACGTCAGAGAAGCAAGCGACGACAACTGTTCAAACTACAACAAGCGTCAAGCGAACTACAAAAAGTTCTGAGAAAAAAGTGGAGCACACAGCTGATGGAAAAAGTGTTGAATCTTCACAAAAGAAGAACTCACAGAAAGATGACGTCAAAATAAGTCAGGTTAGATAACTGAAGTTTTCATTTGATTCAACAAACTTTGAGGTCATAAAATTATGAATTCATATTCTAGGTGACAACCAAAAAGGAAGAAGATAGCACTCAACCTGCTCCAAAGCTGACGGTCAAAAAGAATGTATTGAAACAGAGTGCAGAGAAATCAGTGTCTGAGAAGGATCAAAAAACAACAGAGAACAAAGATCAAGAAAAAGTGGTCAAAAAGAGTAGCACGGTAAAAAACAAGGACGTGGCACAAGTTACTCTTCAACAGTCTCTCAAGGTAATAATTATTTCCAACCGTGTGATTTCATAACTATGGATTTTCAGGTGAACGGAGATCAAACTAAGGATTCCAAGGTAACTGGCACCAAAACAGTAGTCAACAAAGTAGAGTTGAAGGGGGAGGAAACAATTTGTCCGAAGAAATCTTCTTTGAAAAAGACAACTGCCAAACTAACTGGAGAGGTAAGTACTATTTTTTTCTTCAAAATCGTAATTTAATTTTCAGACTACAAATCATCTGGAAATTTCTAAAGATGGAAAAGTGGGAAACTTGAAGACAAAGGACACAACATCGGTAACACATTGTCTGGAATATGCTAATAATAAAATGAAGATTTCAGTTGAAATTGTCGCCGGATTCTGCCAGTGACACTTCATCCAACAAAAACGTGCGAATCCATCTGACAGATGAACAGTCAGTTAAGTCAAGTGTCAGATCGCATCCATCTAGTGTTAGTACCAGAGATAGTTCAGAGGAAAGAAAGAAGGTTAGCATATCTAACTCATGTTTTGTATTCCAAATAACCTATTAATTTTTTGCAGGTTCGTTTCGCTGGCGATGTGGAGTCACCAACCAAACTAGCACCTCCTCCATTGTTCGGAAACGGTCTTATGAAAATGAGATCAGAAAGTAGTTTACACAAAAAGCTGAATGAACATAACTTAAAGAAAAGTCATGACGACGTGTCAATTGTTCGAAAGACTTCACTATTCACTGACATCGAGTACCAACCACGGGAAGATTTTTCGTTCGAAGCGCTTAAAGAAAAGCTGACACGACGGGTCAGCGATGGATACGACGATGATGGCAAACGTGTTAAGCAAATGGTTGCGATTCCTCCAACAAACTCAGTCAAGGATAAACTCCGTCATTTTGAGAAGAAATTTGCTAAATAAATAACTGTCATTCACTATATTATCTTATTTATGAAGTGTCCATTGTTTCTGAACTCATATCAATGTTGGTCTACTGGTTTCATTTTAAACTATTCCCACCCATCCTTCCCACCGCTTTTTCCGTAACGAGTCCTCACATTTTCAGTTTTCTGTCGCTTGGCTCTCAGCGTACTTTTCTGCTCTATTACAATTCTTCCTTATTATTGGTTTGTTGATAGCTTTCTTGCCTTTATCGAGCACAAAACAGAGAAAAATTGGTCCCTAAAGTTGATTTACAATGTATTTCTAACATTTACTCATTTCTTTGTCAATAATGGAAAACATAAATATCACTCTATACGTATAATTACAATTCGACACAAACAAAACAGACTTATTTGGAAAAAAGATTTCAAATGCCGAGGCGATCTTAATACCAACTGATTCTTGAACAACTAAAAAATACATCGATATTTGGCTACAAGTTTTAGGAACCAATCACTGAAAAACGGAACATTATAACAAAGACTAAATTATAATCAATGAAGTTTTGTAGAAACACCGAATAGTATACAATGGATTTTGGTTTTTTGATTTTTCGCCATTCAAGGTTTCCTAGTCATATCGTTCGTCACGACCGAATCTTACGCTTTTTCAGCATGTATTCTCGGGCGAAATGTTGATAAAAAACTTTTCCAAAACATGAATCCATTTTTGATTATGTCCGTGACATCACACACAACAAAAAAATGCATATAAAAAGAGCAGGTGCCAATACTGAGATACACGACCACACAATGCGTTCTCTTCTTATCCTCCTGGTTTTGGCTGCTGTTGCCTACTCCCAAAATAGCGATCGTCTTCGATGCGGATTCTGTGAGTTTGAATAAAGCTGTCAATAATAATTCATCTCTCAACATTTTCAGCGTGCTCCCGTCGTACCGTTGTCTCTGCTCTTATTGATGGAGCCCCAGGAACCGCCACCTGCTCTGAAAATACCAGCCCAGCGAGATGCAGAGGATGTTGCCAAGCTAGAGCGCTTCAGGAAGGACTCACCAACGTATGAATTGTTTGTCAAGTAAACGCTCAATATGAAACTTACAGATTTTCGCTTCCGGATTCATTTCCAACGACCAAAGAAGCTGTGTCTGCTGCTTCAACAACACCAACAGAAACTGTGGAAACACGTTCTTCGATGGAAAGAAATAAAAACCACACAATTATTCGGTCAATAAATGTTTTCATCATGTCGATTTTGTGTAGAAAATTATCAAAAGGTGTTTAAAGAGGAAACAATCTGGAACTAACGCTCGAATGTGGACAAATTCGTACTTTTCTCGTCCCCCGTTACGCACCTACTGGACAGTCATAAAATGCACAAATCCTTGTAATATTTTGAATTCCGTGTCCTCTTTTCGTACGTTTAGCGCTAGCTGGAATACCCTAAAGAAGATTATCCTTCATCTGTTATAATTCATTTAACTGACCACGTTATTCATTTTTCAAATTTTGCCATAAATAGTTTTTCTAGACAGTGACTATTACTCAATCAAGGACCAAACTCCCTTGAGAGATGCTGGAAGTAGGTTGTGACTGCTCGTGTTTTCAACTATAGTTGTCGATTTAAACGAAAATTCGAAAAATGAAGTAAGTTTACATGTTATCTTGCTTTGGCTAGAACTCAAATTCAGAAAAATAGATTATGTGCATATTTGTTGTGGGGATGTAACAAAAAATATTAATATAACTTCAGAACGTTTTTTTTCCAGAAGACTACGAGGTAGAAGTACAACATTCATTCTTAAACTAGTTGAAGCATTTCATTACCAGTTTGTCAACTGGAAACCAACTGGAAACTATTGTTCTCTAGGGTTCTGTCAAAAAAAAAAACGATTCAGTTCCATTCTTGTGGTGGTTTTATATTCCAGTTTAAATGATGATAGATGTCGCACGAGAGGTTTCATTAAATGCAGTTTGACAAATACATCACAAGCTATTGGCGTGCTGGTTCAGCATTTGGGCGTTGTTCTTATCACCGGTGCATTGGCGTACCTATATTCGTTTTGCAGATCTCCGTAGTAAACCAGTCATCGTGTTTAAAAAAAGCACTTTTAGCTGGAATTTTTAGAAACAAAAATCAAACGTGATTTCTTGAAGCCCGCCTCTTCGCTCTCTTACCAACTCCATAATTATGCGCGCTCTTTTTCTCTCACTATTCATTTGTGAAATATGTTGAGAGCTTTGAGTTTTCAAGATAAATTCGAATAGCTATTTTCAACTTTCTCTTTTGTTTCTAGTTTTTATCAACAACTCAAGAATCGATTTTCAGATAACTTGAGTAGTATTTGAGCAAGATGGTCAGCTGGAATAGCACCGACTCAGAAAAGCTTACCAAGGTACACGCTCGAATGTACTTAGCGCTTATTATGGCTTTTCTTGTAATTATTGGAATTTTCTGCATTTTGTTAAGTAAATCTAGTAACTACTTCAAGCGAATTGTACGACAAATGCAAGTTTCAAACTTTATCGCATTATTGAATGTTGGTATGATGTTTTTGTTCACTGAATGGAAGGAGTAAGTTTTGAAACAACTACTCTGTTCATCGAGAATCAAGCTTAAGAATGATGAATGTACGGTGGATCTCTCCGCAATATTTCGATAACTTATTTTTCTACACATCCACTGTGCGCCTATTGCTTCCTTCTGGAATGATAATTTATCTTATCCGACAATATATTTCTCCAACTCTTCCAAAATACAGCTCGAAATGGTGATGTTTATAAATCTATTTTCAGATTAGTGTTTGAGTTAATGATATTTTTCTAAAATAGAGACATTGGATTCAGATTTGTTAAAAATCGTTTGTTTGCTAAAATTTTCTGTTTTCGCAGATTAAATGTTTTAATTTTTATCTCACCCAGGTTTGGAAGAGCATTCGATGTTGTTTGTTGGATTATTCCTTTGTACTTGATGTACGTTTTTCAGTACAATTGTGATCGTAAAAATACAGTGACAATCAATGAACTCACTCAAACTCACATCTATGTAGAAAACGTAAATTTGACGCACAAGAAGTAAATTTGATTTTACTGTTCAGGAATGCGACCCTTCAATGTTTTTTCTATTTTATAAAACTCAAGCGTATATTGCTCGTGTATCTGTATTGATGTTACTCGTCCTCTTAATCATATCCGGTAGAGATGCAGTAAGTTTGGAAATCGGGAACAGTGTGTTCAGTTCTATTCAGATGCTACGAGAGGGACCTGCAATCATACTCGACCCAGCCACCAAAACAGATCTGCTCAAAATGACAGTGCAGACATTCCTATTTTCGATTTGCTCAATTGCTCAAACTGATATCTTCTTTTTCTTTGATAGTGATCGGAAATCCAATATGGACTCACAAATTCCATTCATGCATAGTCACTTGTATATTATCATGGGCTGCCTCTGCTGGGATCCGTGAGTTGTAAACCTTGAGAAAATTCCTAAAAAAGATTCCCTGCATATCGGTTTTCAAATGTTTATCTAGTTGAACATATTCGAAACGTTATCTTTTATCATTCTAACCAAGTCATTTCAGCATTATCATACTTGTCTCTCGATCGAGCTATTGTAAACATAAGATTTCGAAGTTCCTTGATCTGTTCAGAGGCACAAATGTAATATAATATACAAATGTAATCTTTTCTGCTATTTAAACAATTTTCAGGAGGATTTTGAGGATCCAGCGTATTCAATTGAAATGTCCACCATTGCCTAGGCTGCTACTGTTTTGTGTATTTCATGACACCGAGAAAATATAACTTCGAATGATTTTATTGCAAGAGTCACTCAGGTCCTGAAACCTGATTCTAATCGGATTCATTTGCTTTCCATTATTTATATTTCATGTTTCCTTTTAAAAAACTGATTTTTTTGTTTAAAGTTATTTGAATGGCTTTATGCTTTAATGATACTTCTGTTCAGTACTAGAAAGTTTTTCTGAAAGGATCATTTTCGATGTTGTCACGTTGAAATCTTTCATTCTTAACTTCGGCTTCTACTGTATGAACCATGAATCAAATATTTTTTCCTGTGAGTTAGGACCGAAATAGCTTTTGCAGACAGTGACGATTAGTTGATCAGTTGCCCAAACCTCGGAGGAGTTGAAGGCGTGACTACCTCGTTCTGTTGATGGCGAAAAAAGCTTGGCATACGCACGTCGTGTCAGGCAGTGCCGCTTGCTCGAGCTGTCTCCTTCTGACTAAATAATCATCCCTGTTTTCGCTATCAGCCGATAGAGATATACTGATTGCGGAATAGAGCGCATGACAAAAACGATTTCTTTTTTTGTTTAGCTTAATTTAGTGCTTGTTGTTTATTTCGTAGTGTCAACTTTCTATTTCTTACAATCACGCATAATTGCCCTAGGTATAATTAGTCAAGCGCAACTATGCACCTCAAAGATTGAAGGCGTTACTATTGTGACGGTAGGTCTGCGGAGTAGTTTGGTACTTTTTATCTTCTCATGTAATCTCTTGTGCGTAATTTTTTATCTTCCTCGGACTTAGTCTAAAATAGATTTTCTAGACAGTGATAATCAGTAGAAGAGTGGTTGCATCCCAGGAGGGTTAGAGGCGTGACTACCTTCTTCTGGCTGTGGCGAGAGAAGCCCTACGCATTTCGTGACTGGCAGTGCCGTTTGCTCTTGCCGTCTCTTACCGACCTCATCAGCCGCATTTCTATTCAGTAATCAGCCGCATTTCTATTCAGTGTTAACACCAGACAGATATATATTGATTGCAAATAGACAAGATATTTCGTTCATTTAATCAAGTGAGGCCAAGATTTATTCGGTTAAGTCAGTTTCTTATAGTCATGAACACACATTTTCTTCCTCCAAATAAATAATGAGTTAATCCGTGTGGTCCATCCCATCAGGGTTGGAGGCGTGCGTGACTAGCTTGTTCTATTAATTGCAATAGATTTTTATGACGAGTCAAATCTTCTTTCTTGAGAGTCATGACGGAAATAGCTTTTCTAGACAGTGACGATTAGTTGATCAGGTGCCCAAACCTCGGAGGAGTTGGAGGCGTGACTTCTTTCTTCTGTTGATGCCTATAAAAACTTGGCTTTTGCACGTCGTGACAAGCAGTGGCTCGAGCCGTCTCTTCCAAATTTTATGATCAGTGCCCTGATCACCTCTTCTCACAACCAAACTTCTCATATAGTGATTGTCTATATTTTTCGTGAGCATTTGTGATTCAACTCTACCCATCCAATCCGAAAACGTAGCTCATAATCATATAGCTCATAATCATGGATTTAGTCAAAACCCTTCAGCCAACAAAAAGTAATAATTCAGTTGAATACAGCCCTAAAAGACTCGCAGCAACTATATACTTCTGCTGAGCTGCAAACCATAAATTTACGCTACTCGTAACTGGCAGTGTTTTTCACTCTAATTATCTATTTCTTCTATCATTTTTGTCATAGTTAGAAGAAACCTGAATAATTGTGTCAGTTTAGACTTTGATTCCAAAAAAGCAAGTTGGGAAACAAAGTAGTGGGTACCTTGTCTAGTGTTGAGAGGGTAAAGCTCGTTATTCAACCAGCATTAATACTATCTGCTAGTTTCGTTTTTTAGCAGTTCGCAGTTTCTTGTCAAGCTTTACTCTTTTTCTAGGATTTTAGCTGGCCGCCGTGAATGATGATCACGTTCACAATCCGTTTCTCAATTTTTTTAGCTCATTGTTCTTTCGAAGTTTTTTCCGTTTTCAAAGTCACCTTCTTCTTACTGAAAAACGCAATAAAGTGGCTTATTCAACATGCAACCTATAGTTATAGGTCAAATGTCTGCATCAGCTTCCAGATTTTATTTGAGTGTATTCTTGCTTTTTTCTTAAATTTCTCTTAATACCTAGTACGTCATAATTTATAACTCTTTTCAAATTTTAATTTTTTTTGTTGGTAATTTGTGAAGCAAACATTCCCGAGTTTTGGATTAATTGGCAGGAAGGTGACGTTAAAAACAAACATCATAAAAGTTGTTTATCTTTTTATGAAGCAGTCTGTTTACATCTCATAATTAGAATAAGTTTTTCTAGTACACACGAGAGCCGCCTGAGGGAATCCGTTCTTTTCACGTCATTTTCCGTAAAATTTGCTTTTATTCTGATGTCAAGCATTCTCAATTTAACACATTTTCAGAGGATTTGGGCACTGTTGGCTTTCTTTCAGAATGAATATCTCCAACATCTCTGATTTTGAACCTGTCGGTGTTCTGCAGAGCTACGGAACTCTCTCGGTATAGGATTCCAGTTTATCAATCAATACAAGGATAAATTGTGTTTCAGGCAGCTTTGATAGGATACAATTTAACCGTGTTAACACTGTTCAAAATCAAACAATTAAAACTTGAAAACGGTTCGGCCCGGATCTTGGCACAAAAACTTATGGCTCATTTGCTTGCTTTTATTATTCACGGTTTCCTACCACTAATTGCAAGACATTTGTGAGTTTTTAATCATACAGTTGACTTTTGTTTTTCATTTACAATATTTCAGGAAAGAAACTCCATCAGCAAGGGTTGTGCAATATCTTGAATACATTCTATTCTGTCTTACATATGGAATTGCATTGCACTGCGTGGGAGTATTAGTGTATTTACTATCGATTGTTGTCTACCCAACTCTTCATCCGTATAATTCCAGAAGGTAAAATTTCAGCAAAAATAAGTTTTAAAGTTTTCAAATGTCCAACCTCATCAAACAAACTGATTGAAAATGAGAAGTAAATAAAATCACCCGGACAGATTTTGACAAATAAAACTAAAGTGAGTTTTTTTCTTTCTCATTCAGATTGGAAACAGTAATAAGGGTTGTACCATGGACGATTCCTTTAACACTGATGTTGTGCTTCGGATTACGGAACCAATTGAACGAAGTTCGTGATAGATCTCAACGTCTGCAATTTAATTAGGTTTCAGTCGTGCACCCCCTCTATCTTCAGTCATTTTGACATCGCTTTTGGTTTGTTTGCTATTACATTTTTCCTCTGGATTATGTTGATCATTGCAATCAAAGAAAAACTCGTAAGTGTCATTTTCTGTTAAACGGTCAATGTTTCATTTAGCCAAGTGCACCGGAATTTTCTTCGAGGATTATCGCAGAGCATGCTTCTAAAATATTCTCTAAGGGCACAGCCATTATGGGGTTTATGCTATTTCAAATTTTACCATATTGGAAGGCTGCAGACGGACAACATTTTGGTATTAGCTGTGATTTGGACTTCAAATGGTTAACACATTATTCTGCTTACTCCGTTATGATTTATTCCATGGACCAGTAAGTGACTATGAAAAATAAGTTTAATGTATGATCAGTTCATCATGGTTTAGAGTGAACAATTTTAGATTTCTCAAACTAACAATAATAGTAATAATAATAATAATGATGTGGTGAAAGTGGAGACTACTCAATTGTAATGCTTTCAGTGTCCTCCTGTATTGTTACCACGATCAACTTCGCGCTTGGATGATTTCAAACATTTCTCGGTTGTTTCGATTTGAAAGAGTATTAAGAAAAACACCGTTCTCAAAAAATTTTGATTACTTCGACCTTACAGAAAAACCAGACGGAACAAAATGGTAATTCGATGGAAATGACAAATGTTGCTTGAAAAACTATTTTTCAATTATGTTGTTTATGGCGACAACAATTACAATACCCAATTTCAATTGTTCTGGGGCAATGTTTCACCACATTAATAACAAATGTATTTGTCCAATTATACAATTTTTGTATCTTTCCGTAATCATTAAAAAAATAAATTTTCAAAATAATATATATACACTACTCCACAAAAATCATTCCGCCCTCCATTTTCCTTCAATTATTTTGAGTCACTTTCAGAAAAAGTCAACATGAAAAATGTTCTAAATTAGAATAACATTCAGGTCAATGCGTCATTTTTCTCATCACATGACCTAATAACGAAAAATTCTAGAAAATCTGATTTGAAGATTTGGCACTATTCCAGTTTAGATGTCCTTTGAAAACTTGAACGTCCCAAAAAACACTTAAACGTCCCTTAAAACACTTAGACGTCTCTTGAAACACTTAGACGTCCTTTGAAACATTTAAACGTCCTTTCGGATCCCAAATATGTTCATAAATGTTAAGACGTCCCAAAATACGTTTAGACGTCCCATAAAATATTTAGACGTCCCTTGATATCCCGAAATTTGGTTTTATATAATTAGACGTTCCACAAAACGTATAGATGTCCCAAAAAACATTAAAACGTCCTAAAAAATATTTAGACGTCCCTTCAGCACTAAAAATCACTGAAAGTGTTCAAGGGACGTCTAAATATTTTTTGGGACGTTCAAATGTTTTTTGGGACGTCTAAACGTTTTGTGGGACGTCTAAATGTTTTTTGGGACGTCGAAATCTTCTGAACTATATTTTGGGATTTCAAGGGACGTCTAAACATTTTATAGGACGTTTAAACGTTTTTTGGGACGTCTAAACTTTTGAAAGGACGTTTGAAAAAAATAGAGTTTGAAAGGACGTTTAAGTGTTTTAAGGGACGTCTAAGTGTTTTAAGGGACGTCAGAGTGTTTTTTGGGACGTGTGAGTTTTTAAAGGACATCTAAGCTGGAATAGAGCCGAAGATTCCACAAATTTATCGTTCCACTTTGATATAGTTTTTTTTATTTATGAGTCAGTTTTCATGAAACTAATCTCAACAACAGTTTCCACTCAACAGACAACAGTCTGTCAGTGCATTAAATAGTGTAAATGCTGTAAATTCTTCTGGCTTTACCTATTAAAAAGTTTCTTTGTTGAAAGTTTCGCTTTTCAAAATAACATTTTTACTTATTAAACGAAAGCAGGTGCAAAATTAAACAGAACAGTTGATTATATCAGTAATACGGATCAATAATACGTGTTGTCAGAAGCAGAATACGGAATGGTGGGGCCCAGTTTGAGGTTTTCTATTTTTAAGCGTCAAGGAAGTGACGCTCGTTCATCCAGTCGTCATCGAGGAACTTGGTGCTGGAAAAATGCAAAATAAACTGAGTTTATTTGAAAAATTTAACTTACATATAGTTTCTGATTCCATCAGGCAAAAGAACGACAACGTTAGCATCGGCTGGCAGGTTCAATGACTTGCACTCTTCAAGAGCGTAGTGAACAGCACATCCGGAAGATCCTCCGCAAAGAATTCCCTCAGTTCTGATGAGCTCACGAGCCATCAAGAACGACTCCTTGTCGTGAGACTTTGCCCAGTAGTCGATAGCACTGGTGTCCAGTGTTCCTGGCAAGAAGTCGTATCCGATACCCTCAACCTCGTAGAAGTCGATATCGGTCTCGGCTGGACCAGCAAGAATAGATCCATGGGGGTCGACTCCAACAACTTTGGCTGTTGGAATCTTCTCATGAATTTTGCGTGAGATTCCGGTGACGGTTCCTCCGGTTCCAGCAGTGAGAACCTGCAAAATGCAAGTGTAAAACAAATAAAACCTAACATCATTGCAACAATCTATTTTGGAATAAATGACTCACAACAAGATCAATATGCTTATCTCCCATGTCGTAGATAATCTCTTCAGCGGTTTGTTCGTAATGAGCCAATGGATTTCCTGGATTGCAGTATTGATCGAGAACCACAGCGTCTTGGATTTCACTTTTCAAACGAAGAGCGACTCCAATATGAGAGTGTGGGCTATCAAATCCAGCCTCATTTGGAGTACGGATGATGGTAGATCCGAGAGAAGCCATAGCAATAGCCTTTTCCTTGGACATCTTCTTTGGCATGGTAATGATGCATTTGTATCCACGAACTGCTGAAGCAAGAGACAGTCCGATTCCAGTGTTTCCAGATGTTGGCTCGATGAGAGTCACTCCTGGGACCAACTTTCCTGGTCTTCCGGTCTTCTCAGCAATCTCTACCATTCTCTTAGCAATACGATCTTTAGTTGATCCACCGGCATTCATGTATTCACATTTGACATCTGAAAATCAGAATCAGTGCATTGAATTTAATCACTAAAGTGAAGTTCACTCACAAACATTGCATTTGACTCCATGCGCTTTTGGAACGTGTTGAAGTTTGACAAGTGGTGTCTTGCCAATAGCATCAAGAACAGTGTCGAGGACAAGAGGTCTCTCTGGGCTGAAAAAGTCTTCATTTAAATTTGACAACTTTTTCAATAATGCAACTCACTTGAACTCATTGAACTCAACATCCGAGTGAGACCACGATTTGGTTACTGGGTCTTGAGTCCACTCTCCAGCCAACTTAGTTGGGTCGTATTCCAAAACTTTTGGGTCATACGTGCTATTTGGCTGTGGCCCATCTTTTCTGGTCACCACGTTCTTTTTGTGGGCAGTGATCCAATCATCATCAAGAAAATGGCGCAAATAGTTTCTGATGCCGTCTTGAAGAATTACAATAATGGTGGATCCAGCTGGTAGCTCTTTGGCAAGCTTGATGGCTTCAAGAACCGCGGCACCAGATGATGGTCCAGCCATAATTCCTTCAGTTCCAATGAGGTGACGAGTGAAGGCGTAAGCCTCATCTTCGTCAACTTCACGTTGCTCGACTCCATATTCCTGGAATTCATTCTGTTAAGAAAACAAGCTTTAATTTCTGTAAAGTACCTGAAGGAGATCTTTTTTCAAATCCAATCCCATTTCTGGAATAGTATCCTTCTTGCAAGTGACTCCAACAACACGGACTCCATGATCGCCTGTTCCCTTGTAATACGCAGCAATACCAGCAGCTGGTGCACCAGTGTTTAATGGAATCACAACAGCTCCAACCTTTCCGATAGACTTGTTATTCACAGCCCTCTCGATTTCACATGCCGTTTTCTGGAGATTGGCGACAAAAGCAGCGTTAGTGGTGAACTTATTCAAACAAAAGACGTTTTTCTGTTGAGCAGCTTCTTCGGTTTGAGCACGAGCTTCAGAGTAGGTGGTGACTGGCAATTCGACAACATCGACACCCAATGTATGTAGAACAGTGTCTACCAAAGCGAATTCTCCTTTGGGTGCGTAGATGGTCAATCTGAAATAGAAAGGAGAATGAGTGACGTGTTGCTTTTTGATCTTTTTCATTTTCTCACTTGATGCCCTTCACAGCAGCAACTGTTGCGTACGAGATGGCTGCAGACCCACCAGCGGTCACAAATACTTTGTCTCCTCTCACAACTCCGATCTCTTCAGCAAACTGAAAATTGAAAGTTCAATATAGGTGGTACGCCAGTAGCCACTACACCTGGAAAGCTTTATCGGCAGTACGATCTTCAAGGGATCCCGCGATATTGAGATACTCTAGTTTCACATCTGAAAAAAGTTGAGTTTTTTGGTGCTCTCTTGACCAAAAGCCAATTGTCAAACATAGACGAGAGGTTAGACAAATAGGAAAAGTAAACGAGGTAAAAAACTCAAAAGCCAAATGAAGGTGGCGTTAATGAGCTTTTTTGTCATCAAAACTCACAAATATCGCTTTGAAGTTGGTGCTCGACCTTGAGTTTTCTAAGTGGAACAAGAGGAGTCGGACGTTGAGCGGCTTCCAAGATATTGTTATAGGTTACTCCTTTTCTGCAAGGAAAGAGTTAATTAATGATAGAGATAATGGTGTTTAACAGATGTGACAATCTTATCAACACGTGGTCGGTCATTTATCATTTATCATTCTCATTTCTTTGATCATCGTCTTTTTGGAAATAGAAATTCAAAACTACAATTCCTAAACACTTCATTTTTTGGTAGATATTTTTGCTGCTTTCTAACTGAAAAACAGTTTTGCTGAATGCAAACAGATCGTACGATACGAAATTTTTCCAAAGATTGAGATCATAAACCGTTGGCAATAATAATTGTTACTGATAAGAAAATTTGGATGTGGAAGTTTCTGGGTGTTACGTGATTTTACAAAACCTTTGTTTCCGATCAAAAAGTTGATATTGAGATCTCACCTAGTTGATCCAGTATTAGCTGTAACTCCGTTTTGACTCATTGTTGTACCTGGTTCGAGTGATTCCTAATAGACCCTGAAAATTATAAATTGGTGAAATAAACGTGACAATTGGTTGTTGGAAAAGTTCAACAGAGGAAGAGCAAAAAGAAACACGAAAAAACGACAGTTGGTTCTAACTTCTAGACCAATGCCGAAGGATAGTAGAAATCATAGACTGATAGGTATCTTTATGAGGGTGAGACACAAGAAAAAGAAATGGGCGGAGTCGAGAGAATGGTTCTTCTAGCAAACATTGCGAAGAACTTTTTTTTCTCTCGATTAATTGAAAAGATACTGCGTGAAAAAAGGAAAGAATGGTAGCCTCATGGTTTGTGAAGGTCAAAAAATCAAAAACCGCCCTTAAAATCTTGAAATTCTCTTTTCGTTGAAATGAAAAGAAAGAGTATGGAAAAGCGATGGTATCATCTTATCAATTTTGCCCAACTAAAAAGTTTTTGTAAAACAGAGAACTTTGTCGTCTTTTTTATCTATATCATCTTGACAGGTGAGATAAAGAATAAACTAGACAAAGAAGTGGTTATCTTATTTTTTCATCTAATCAGGTACAGTTTTGCAGAGGGCAAAGTATTCTAAGACCACTAATGGAAGAATTGAATTAGAAAAGAACTGTTTTTATATCGAGTCAACACGTGATCGTCTTGAGTGTTGAATTATCTTGAATTGGCATCAGGTGAGGTATGGTCCAGAATATGTTATAGGCGACTTAGTAGATTATTATCTTTGAACTACTAATCAATATTTTACCATGGTTATTTTATTAAGAGAAATTGACATATACATTTTTAGGATTGAAAAAATGTTGGCAAAATAAAAAAACATTCGTACGAAAAAAGAAGAATTGAAGAGAGATCATGAAGAATTCAAGATCTGGCATGGTTCATCATTACCTAAACAACCCAAGCCGACCAATAGAGAAATGATGATGAGGAAAAAGAGGATATATGTACAACGGAAAAAAATGATGAGTGGGGGAAGAGGGGCAGGTGAAGAGAACGAGAAGAGCAGAACAGAGTGTACAAAAATGCGCTGAAGGGCAATAGACGAGATGACCTAGCTGCCAGGTAAATTACTGCAGAGAGTAATTATGGGAGTGAGATGGCAGAGATTTGGTGAACTGTCTGTCAGGGTGAATGATTTGTAGATTCGAGAGATAAATGTAGAGGGTAAAAAGAAGTATGAAAGAACGAATGAAATGGAAAACCGGAACTCCCATCAACAAAAACCAAAGAATTTTATATTTCAGAAAAGCTGATTTCTTTTTCATAAAAAATTCTGTCAGCTTTTGCGACGAATGGTTTTTGTTCATTTGTCTAACAGTTCCGGTTTGTTCGTTCTCTCACAGAAAACAAGAGATATAAATGTTTAATATAAATTATAGGATTTCAACATCGATCAACTTTTCCATCCAACGATCCGGTGCATCTAAACCTCATTACTCTTGGTGTTCTTGAGTCGATTTGGGACGCGCGTCGGTTCTCGGACCGTTGCCCGTGTACCGCGAGGCGAGATTCTGGAGGCGCTCGGTTGTTCTGGTGCATTGCACCGTGCCCGCATTGCGGCAGCAGCAACCCGTTGGGCTTCGGCTTCACGAACCGTCGTCGATCGGCGGACAGACCGACTTCCTGCAAAAGTGATCGCATTTTCGATCGAGATGTGAATTTTGTGGGGACGATGTGTGGAACAGGTTGGCCTGCAGAGAAATGAAAGAGAAATGTGACAGGAGATAATCTGTGTGACGGTAGAGAAAGATAGATTCACAAATTTTGGAGATAGACACACAGTTTTACGACGTCTAGTCCTATCACACATTCATTTACACGGAATCTAGTAGTCTAGAATTCAATTCACTAGAGTTTTTATCTTAGGGAAAGTTGACCAACAATTAGAAATAAAATTACATTATCATCTTTTTCTGAACACTCTGTAAATTCAGGTGTCTACTATGTCGGCAACTGACGCAATCTTATCACTAAAATCTTTTAACTACTAGATAATTATTTTTTTGCTGTACCCAGTCTCATTGAATTGAAGAGACGTACGTGCAGATTGATAGAAACAGTATGTAAGAAGTATAATAGTTTTTGAGAGGTGAAAAAGAACCACGTGATTTGATAAGAGCATAACCGTGAATTTTGAAGTGAGAGAAAGGGAATTAGGAGAAAAACACTCGACCGTCATGCATACCTCCTTACCAGCAGTGTCCATGGTACTGCAGTAATAAGAATTCCTTTTTGGTTCAGTGCCAAAACGATATAAGAATGGGTTGATGCAAGTACTGAAAACATGTTTAGATAGATGATACACGTAATGACAATATTACCTTGCAATAATGATAGCTTGAAGCCAGTTCATCTTGCTAACCATTTCCTGACATTCATCAGAAACACAAACGATACGGAGAAGAGCCAATACCTGAACAAACTAATAACATCTAGATCAGAAAAATTTCAATTACTTGATATGGTAACCATGTAAACAAGAACGTGCATATGATAGCAACTGAAGCTTTAAGAAATCGGGCCTTTGTGTTTGTGGTCTTCTGTCCACTCTGTCCACCATCCTGAAATTATATTCATTAGTATTTATTGTTCAACTAACTATCACTACTGTATTATCTGTGGTCTATGAGTTATCATTATTCAAAATGTCAGAAATAACGTGGTATATTATTTCGTTTTGCATTCTGATGTTACTACACTACTCCATTATTTCTGGTTGTTGTGAAATGCCAGTTTTCATATTTTGCTTAAGAATTATACTAAATTTTCGAATTCTTAGACTAGCCAAAACAACTGTCATAAATAACATCCTTGATTTGAATGATGTGTGTTCAATTTTCGCTACCGTATACCTGAAGGAGACGACGTTCGGCCATCTGTTTTCTGATTGAGAAACCAATAGCCAGATAGCATATGATAACTATAAACAATGGGATGTAGAAGGAAGTGATGACGTGGAACAGATTGAAAGCAATCAAGATATCCTCATTGAACACCTGAAAATGGGCTCATTGGTCTCTACTGAAACCCTCATATGACAGCTAATCATACATCAGTTCTCGGGTAGCACTGATACATGTTTTCTTCCCCATTGATCCGAATGGTTCCCCGAAGAACGCTCATTGGTGATGCACAAACAACAGCACATCCCCAAGCCAAGGAAATAAGCCAATTAACTCGGTTTGCGCCGGTCCGATAGCTGCTCAATGGAGATCTGAAACGAGAGAAACGTGTCATTTTTCCAATTTCCTAAATGAATATCCTTTTTACGTACGTTATACAGCATAGCATATCAATTGCAATAGCGGCAACCATATTCGACCAGAGATGAAAGGGAAGAGCACAGAGAAAACTGAAGACACGACACATGATATCTCCTGAAAAAGAGAAATTGCAAATCAGTGGTGTGATTACTTTAGCAAGATGATACCTTGAGTCCAAACAATATTGTAAATCCAGTAGCTTCTCCAGATTCCGTACATAAAAAGAACCATGATATGAGCAATGAGAAGTTGTCGGCTTAGTTTCACCAAGCGGGATTCCACACCTCCTTCTCGAACATTGCTGAAGTTAAAGAACGACTCGTCAGAATATTGGCTCAAACGGAAAGTAGTGAACTGCTGACTGGTTTTTTACAGCGGAGTACACACATATCCATCTGTAAACACTTACCGACTTGTCTTCACAAATGCAAAAATATTGATTGGAGTTCCAATGATAAAAAACGCAAGTTGATAGAACATCTCGATGATTTCCGACGTTGAATGCATCATGACAAATGCCTCAGCCGTTGAGTTGTTCATTTTCTAAAATGTAATAGGTATATTAATTGTAGCAGTAATATCTAATTGCAGTATACAAAAAAACAAAACAAGTGACAAGGAAGGAGATATGAGTTGTCTTGGCCGATGACTATCCGGAAATGAGAATACTGAACCGGCGTCTAAGACAGACGACGTGACTGGGTACCGGCTCCTCAACACAAACTACCACTTTCGACAGACATACAAAATTGCGTTTTTATTTTTTCAGTTAAAGAAGATGTAGTTGTCACAGAGGTGTAAATAATAAGACGGCTCAATTGATATCAAGGCGACTGGTTCGGTTTTCAGCTATTACTCATTTTTGGATGGTACGGTAACGAGATCTGATTGTGATTGAAAAAGTATAGGGCAGGCAAGAAACTTATACAAAAAAGGATAAAGTTCCTCAATCAAATCAAAACCATAGCTATCGTAAAGTAGTTGCGTGATTTTTTGTACTAAGTTTCCGACAATCCGTGGGAGGATATGACACAGTCTACAAGACTCCAACTAGAGACATTTAATTTCCGGCAATAATGATGACTTGTGTAAGGGATGTATTCACACATCAGGGTCAACAGCTCATTTCTTGAGAACTATTCGGATATAAACAAACGCTCAGATTGTGAAAAAGCAGCCTGGAATTTTAAAATATTTTATTCCGTATTTAACGTCTAAGCACCAGATTGGTCTCGAAATGTAACTGAAAACAAGTAAAAATATTTACCGATAAAACTGAAATAAAGTCATCCAAGCTATCACTCATACGCGTTGAAGACGGAGCCAACGAAATTGTTGCGAATAATTACTAATTATATATACATGTACGTATATATAGATAATAAATTAGCAAACAGGAAATTAAGACGCTGTATCTACGTATACAAGTTTCTGAATAGAGAAAGATCTGGGTCAGAAAACCAGTGTATGCCTAGATACTAGCACAACAGAAAAAGTAAGCACATGAGGCTGAAAAGCGCTCATTTTTAATCAGCGCGAAAAGAGCCATTAAATAGTTTTTCGTGTTTAGAAATTTGAAAAAGTTAGTTTCCAATAAGTAATCCAACAAGGAACTCAACTGACAATTTTCTCAGAAAACTTTCATGTGCCCAATCCAAAAAACGAGAACTAACGTGGTGTCAAAGATCTTGAACAAATTAGAATGTTTTCAGAAAAATGAAAACACATGTCCGCGGGGAAAGATAAATTAAACCGAAGACAAATGACGGAAAAGTTAAGGATGCGCGGGGTGTCCTTTCTGTTATTTGTTGTTTCCTGTTCCTAATTTTGTGTCCGTTCGATCAAACGTCAAGCTCGAAAAAGGTTTGGAAGTAGAATATCCAAGTATACCTAGAATTTTGGGGAAATGACGGGTCTCTGATGACCGACGAAGAATTACCACGAAATACTTTTGTGCGGGGAGTAGAAGAACAATGGACTAGTACTTTTTAGTGATATTCTGAAACGAATAATCTCATCCGATTTCCCATTCCTACTATGTACTTCGAACTGTTCCATATTTTCAACACGGTTTGTCTTCAAGTTGTGATTCTTGATCAATCGGTAATTTCGATGGCAGGCTTGGTTCCGATTCTTACGCCACAATGATACCTCACAATCTTTCATTTGATTGTGTAACTTCAAACTTTGATAAGAAAATCACGAACACTATCACGAAAGATGAAACTTTAAAATTTCTCTCATTTCCTCTCTAATTCGTGTTCTATTTCTCCGTTTCAAAGTTTGAAATCCGCTGTAAATTTTCCTGAGAAGAGTGACACTTATCCTTCACAAACTCTCAGATATTACATTTTGAATGGCCAGTTGCGTATTGCAATGTATCATTTTGAGATAACGTTGACCAGGGCGGCTCGTGTTTGCCCTTGTCGCACTTTCATTACTACCTTCGTCTCTTGTTGCTCCCGCACTCGAACTACTTCGCACCGATTCCTTCCATGAAACTCTTACTATTCTCTGCGATATGTTTGTATCTTACTGTATCTCAACCGGTACCCGTGGTCAAGGATCCGAGAGCACGGGTTGTACCTGAGTTGGACATTATCTATGTTGAGTGGCAAGCTGGATCACAACCTCAGAGTGAGTGAAGCAAAAATGAAAATTTGGGTTTGACATAAATTTGAGAAAAATATTGGAACGAACAAAAAGTGTTAGAAAATCTCAGAACTGCGTCCAAAATACCAAAAATGCAAAGCCGACTCATAAATATTTCATGTTTTATATATCCGCTGTTCATGTTCTAATTCTGATGAATCACAAAGTACTATGTGTTCATCTAGACAATGACAGAACTTTGAAATTAAATCAAATTTTCCCTTGATTAACATTCTCTAGAAAATTGATTTTTCTTTTATTTTATCATCAAATAATGATAAGCAAAAAATTTTGAACAATTCAGCATTATTTGAAAGTGTAAACATCTAGTGACCGAAGACAAACAAGTTCTTTCAGACACAATGTACACCATCCGTCACAAGTCCGGATCCGACCAAGCGGCTTGGAAGTACATCAAAACAGTCGAGTCAAATGTACGGATTCCATTAGGCACGTATAACGACGGGGAGAACGTCCACATTCAGGTAGAAAACACACACTACGAGGAAATAAAGAAACCCTCATCAAAACTTCAGATAAAAACAGAGAGAGGAGCTCAAATCGTAGAAGATTGGACAAAAGAATTAATTGTCGATGTAGCTAGAAAGGTCAGTTTGGTGTAATAACGGTGAAAGGGTAAAAGAACAGTACACTGAATAGAATAGTAGTAATATTCACAAAAGAATAAGAAATGAGCAAAATGTGAGCGTGAATTCTGATCATGAAAGACCTGACTACAGCTTTCCTATACTTTTTAAACCGAAAAACTTATTTTTTTATCCCGATGAATGTGACTGCCAGCAAGATTTTTTTGCAACAAAACAGATATCACATTTGCCAACGATTAATTTTGTCCAAGTGCATTATCCCCGGGAAACAACAGAAATTCAGAGAATGAAACAATAAAAAGTGGTCTTGAGACTAAGGTCCAAACACATTTCCATTTGCCATCTCGATTTTAAATTCAAAAAGTGATTCCAGTAGAAATTGAAGTTTTAGAAGGACCTTTTTTTCTTCCTTCTTCCACTTCTAACTCTCTTTTTTGGTAGAAACTTTTTTTCTTCTCTACTCAAAACGTCAACAGGATGTTCACTTCCTGCTTTCCGAAAAGATCATATTCCGCAGGGTTGAGGCTTTTTTTGGTAAAGAGTGAAAACTTCTCTTTTTCATTTTCCGTTGAGAGCTGAAATCCGTTCTCACATTTGGTGAAATGTTCAGTTGAGATTGAGGTGTGGTGCGATTACTTATTTTTTTCTTCAAATGTATCTAAGGACCACCCATTGAGAAAAATATATATTTGAAAACGAGAACGAGAGAAACGAAAGAAATTCAAAAATTGGAGTGCCTCCTATAATAAATAGTTCTGCAATTTGTCAAAAACCACACCGACGTTGTCTTGTTTTTTCCGATTTGAATCAAAACAAAGCATTCGTATTCTATAATCAAAAGCCCAAAAACTACCGTACCCCTCTACATTCTGTCTTTTGCCAAAACGATAATTTGTTCTGCAAAACGAATGACACGCAATAACAACAACAGCTGTTCTCCGGAACAGCAAAAAAGATGAAGAGAGAACGATGTGAATTTAAGCAAAAGAATATTTGAATGAGGAATGAAGATGTACAAGTGACCTGAGATGAATAGAACAAAAAAAACTATTCGGAGAAGAATTAGGGAACATATCATTCTTATGGACACTATGAAATATTTATAGGAATCGGTCGCGATGAAAAGATTGACGTAGTTGGGTAGAAAACTGGAATGAAGCCAAAAAATTCTACTTACGGACACTCTATTACTTGAACGTGTGAACCATGAGTAACTGACAGGATTTCAGTATTTTAAATACCAAAATACAAATAGATTATATGATGATATCAAATACGTAAATATTAGAGAAACTTTTCAGAGCGTGCGATCTGCCCCACTGCGTCCAGTTCCACCAGCTGCTCCAGCAGCACCGAGCCCTAACCAACACGCGCATCACTCTCATCAGCATGCTCACGAACATGGTCAGCATCATGCTCCGCAACAAAACCAGCACCATGCCCAGCACCATACTTCTTACCATCCTCAACATCCTCAACCAGTTCAAGCACATGCTCAACCACCTCAAGCTCCAGCGTCACCGTTAGTTCATGCTCCAGGAGCACTCGTGCCACCACTCCACTTCACCGCTAACATCATGAATCCTACTACAGTACAACTCAAGTGGCAGCCTGCAATGCCCGGAAGACAAGGTAACAACTCAAACTGAATTTCTTCTTCTTCCTATTTTTTGAAAATCAGAAAAGTGACAATTTCATATTCTGGGAGCCGTATAATAACTATCAGACCGGATATTTGAGTTCCAAGAAGTTAATTTGTCGCAGAAATGAGATGAATATCGTATTTCATATTAACCAAAATAGCAAGGGCAAAAAATTAGAAGTGAAAGAATCAACATGCAAATTGAACGTAAACTTGTGTGATCTAATTCAAAAAAATTTAATATTACGTAGCTCTAAACTAGAAATGGTTCCGGTCTCGTCACTCACTGGAAAATGTGTCACCCACTGGAAAATACTTGAGATAGCCATCTAGTAGAAGAAGAGTACGCAAAAAAGCACAGCTAAAAAGGAGGTAAAAACGGCATATGGATGTGGTCGAGATTTTTTCTAAGAAAACTGTGTCGACTGAATGTCGAATGACACGGCAAAAAGAAGCCCAAGTGCTTAAGACATAGAAAAAAACACATTTCACTAGGAAGATATAGAGATGAAAGTAAAGGTTCTTGATGATGGAAGAACACAGCTCACATTACCTGTGTTTACAAAAAAAGAAAAGAACAAAAATGACATCTGTTTAAGGTGTATATTGTTGTTTGTCTTTTGGCAAAAATGATGCAAGTTTTATTTTCAGCAGAACTTTTAGAGAAATACCGAACATTTAGGGAAAACAGGGCACTAGAAATTAGTTCTCGGAAATTTTGTTCACTTCCTACATCTGATTAGATTGGCAGGTCCGAAAAAAGTAGGACAGGACTTTATTGGTTTCTATCCCAAGTTTCCAGGAAACACATTATTCTAAAAAGTAATATTATGATTTTGTAGTCAATGTTACTCTATTTTTGGAACTCTCGTAAAGTGAAACTTGCAAGAAAAAACGGATAGGAAATGTGTGTGGGGGGTAAGATGGATGGTTTTTAAATAATTCAAAAAGCTGAGCTGAATGTGGCAAAAAAACGAAAAGAGTAAAAAAAAGAGGGATCGCAGCAAAATTGGATAATGTTTTTCGGAGTGATATTAGAGATGCACTGAAACGATCGCATAATTGGGTATAGAGTGACGATAGCTGACTCTAATTCAGAGTACTGCAATTTCAGCTAGAGAAAATTAAACAAAAGTCAGAAATAAAAGAAGAGAGGGTAATGGCTATGCCCGCTCTCGATGTACGTTTTTTTTTTGATAAATAGGAAAAAAAGTGCTATAACTACATGTTTTAAGTGGAAATAGGAAGAAAATGTGGATGTGGTTACAAAAAATGAATTTGGAGTTTTGTAAGCACGCTGTAAGGTGCATTTTGTAGTTTGTAATTTCAAAATTCAATGTTTTCTGTTTTCAGATATCTACTACTTGGTCAATGTGAAACAATTAACCACTGCATCCGGAAGTACTCTTCAAAATCAGCAGGTACATTGAAGCTGAATCATGATTACTATGTATCTGGTCTACATGAATAAGAAAAAGAAGAAACAATGATTTAAATCATAGATTTAATACAGAGAGAATTTTTAAAAGTTTTTCTTTGCAGATTAAAACTGCTGCAACCAGTTTTACACTTGGCAAGATGATTGCAGGAGAGAAATATGAAATGACAATCCGAAGTGCAACAAGCCAGGACGCCACCTCTGGCACCGCCTCCATTGTCGAGATAACTATGCCAAGAGGTAGTGTTTTAAGTGTTCAACATAACTCATCCGATGTATAATGGGAGTACGAAAAGGAACACAAGAGATAAAGTGGAAGTGACAAACCGCATTTTTCGGATCAAACGAATACGCAGACGATTTAAACACAGATGAGCCTATATAGTTCGCCTGATGATTCGCATGTCTATTTTTCCCTGAAAAATAACCAGACAAGTCAGACATCATAAACGTCTCAGGTCACAGGGACAAAAGCGTGGAATTGGCAGAGGGTATCAAGAAAATTGAAATCTAGGGTAGCTGGTGTTCAGAGAGAAAGTGCACACTGAACAAACAGAAAGGTTACAATATTTTAGAAACTAATCCTAAATCTTGATTAAGTGCAAGTTTTCTGCGAACCAAAATATTTTCTCGAGAGACCGGAAGTGCAAGAAATCTTATGATTTTCAATACCCAGATAATCTATCAAAAACGCAAACGGAACATATGTAATTCAGCATTCAAAATTGAAGAAAAAACAAGGAACTATAGGAATCTGTTACGTAGAAAAGTTACAGAGGATGATTACTTCGAGATCGGTAACCTCATCATCAGTTCTCATTTCCGCACTCCGACACAAGGAATAGTCAATTTGACCTGGGAAGTACCGCCAACAATGCAAAACAGAATTGCTTGTGAGTCACTCAAGAAAAACATAATATTATCCTACATGAAGGTTTTCGTGTCTATCTTCTATAACACCTATGTTTTCATCCTAGAATACATCTACGTCGTTCGTTTCTTTTTTCAGCGTATAACGTGGAGTATGCTGAAATGGGAAACAACCGATACTGGCAGAAGATTCAATTCCATGGTGCATCCTCGTCGGCAGCCCTGCACCATTTGAAAAGGTTTGACGAGGATCCGCAATTGAATTTTCATCAGCACTTACTTCTTTTTTGGACCCTAGGAATCCTTTCTCAGAAAAACACACTAACAAACAATAACTGATTTTGCTGGAAGAGACAAAGACGGACTGGTGAAAAAAAACACACGAAAAACGTGGAAAATTTTGAGATGGGCCGGCACACCCTTCTCTTTTTTACCCACCAATCCATCCCTTTAATTAAAAAAATCTTCTGTTCGGAAGAAAAACTACCCCCGTTATTTGATATGCCAAAAATCGAAGTGAATAGAAAAGTATGACACGGGATATGGAGAGTGAATGGTAGATTGAAAAGAAAAAGCAAAACGAAAAAAAGAAATAGAATAAAAGGACGAGTTATAAATTCATAAGCAACAATAGTATTAGACGGAAAGATAATTATAGTTTCATGTGACTAGAAAACTAGGATACAATAATAATAATTTTGGGATCAAGGATTAAACACTGTCAACTTTTCAGCAACACTGAATATCTGCTACGTATCAAAACAGTGCTTGCCAATAACATCGTTACCGAGAGCGGCCAATTTCGTTTCCGAACACCACGAGGTGAGGACGAGAGAGAAAAAAGTGAACTAAACGAAAAAGACATTCATGAAGGCAAAAAGAAAGAGCGCTCTCGATTCTTCCAAAATCTGCATTTTCACCAGTATGTATGTGAAAATGTAAAGTATTTAGCTGTCAACACATTGCCCTTTCCCTCCCAGTTCTTTCGTTTTGTTTGAGAGCAAAAAACAAAAAACATCTGGCAAACGGCAAAAATCTTCTTCTCAACTTGCTAATAGGAAGAACGTTGTTTCTGAAGAAGATTGGATAACTGTAACTCTTTGAATTGAAAGGTCAGATAAAGGAGAAATATAGAAATTTTTGAGTTTTCAAATTCTCACTCTAGAATAAAACCTATACCACACGTTTATATATTGAGACTGCCACTTACAATTGTTTTCAATCACAATAAAGTTTTTTAGTTGAAACCAATCCAATCCACAAAGTAGACGTTATCTACTCTCACGACGTCAACTCGGTCAAACTGCAATGGATGCTTGAACCTCATATTCGTCCAGAAAATGTGGCTGGTTATGATGTTTACTTGAGCCAAGATAAGGTGAGACTCAATTTATATGTAAATATACTGATGATGAACAATACAACAGCCCGTTCTCATAAGTGCAAAGGGAAAAGCGGGAGTCCGTAAGAATGGTTTATAAGGAGGGGGGCAAAAAAGGCAAGAATAAATAGAGAGGCAGAAAAAGAACTCTTTGAATATTGATGTTGCTAATCCTGAATTGAACACGATGTAGCAGACATTAAACATCCCAGATTTGTTCGTTGCTAATCTAATCCTCGATAAGATTTTATGCGTTCCCATTTCTTTTCGCTTCAAAAATCGTTCTTAAAACCTCTCGATCTTGAAAACAAGTCTAGAGTTAACTTCTCAAAGGAACGCCAACCCAAAACAGTAATTTACCTATATGCTAATTAGTGCTTAATAATTAGAAGAACGAGCGGGAAAAATACGGAGAAATGAAGAAAAAGAACAAAAGAAGATATATGCTGGAAAAATTCGAATGAACGAACGAAAAAACTTTTGTTGGAAAACAATTTTAGATTGATGAGATCGAGGGAGGGGGCAATGAAATAGAAAAACACAACACAGCAAAAAATTAATTTTACTTCTTTCCCTCCCAACTTAACTTGTCGCCGAAGAGGCTCTGTTTTTCTTTCGGTCAAAAGTCGGAAGAGCGTGATAACTCGTTGATCAGATAGATAAAACAGGAGTGATTCATGAATCATGAAAAGTTAAAAAGAACTAATTACAAACCATTAGCAATACTGGATGTGTTATTAAAGTTTTGGAATCGTGTGAAAAATTTAAAGTTATAAGAACGTTTTGCTGAATGATAAGTCGTCTTAGCTTCCGGAAAGTTGATACAAGATTAAAAATGCTAAAGACAAGTTTTGGAATGTGTCAGAGAAAATATGTCTTTTCTGAACGTCCAAAATATGAATCTAGTTCACAACACAAAATATTCATAGAAATTGTTTACAGGACCTTCCCGATTCTCAATGGAAGTTAGTTCGTCTGAACAACAAAGAATCACACCTTTCACTGGAAGACCTCAAAAGCTCAACCGTCTACTTTGTCAGAGTGAACGTACGCAATACAGATGGATCTGTCATCCGAGCCCCATCAGTTTATAGATTCAAGACAATTGGTGAGCAAATGTGTGAACTAAATTCCAAATTATGTGTGCGTGTGAGAAAACATGATTCATTGAAAAGAAGAATGAAAGTTGAGCAGAAAATTTGGTGCAGAACAAGAAAGCTGAGAGTGATACAAAAAACTTGTAACTGAAAAGGAAGGAAGAGTTTAAGATCAAAAATTGAATTTTGTAAAAAAGGATGCGAGAAGCATGACGCGTTCCTCTTCAACTTCCAGACTAGTGTTCCCACTTGAGCTCTCTTCACACTTACTTTCTCTTCTGCCTTGGCAAAAAAACTTCTTGAGTTTTTCTTTCCTTCAATTAGCAAAGTGTTTCCTGTTCTGATTCCGTACTTTACAGATTGGTCGAACACTAACCCGAATGCTGATTTTAACCCGTTTGATGACTAACGCAATGTGAATATCAGAAATGGCAACATATGGTTTCAAATGGTTCAAATCTTACTAACACTTGTTTTCAACAGCTTATGGACTAATCAGCTCGTCTCTTATTATCTTTTTGATCTACCTCACCACCCCAGTTTGTTTTTGTCCTTTACTTATTTTTTAATTTCATTTTTTCAAAATTACTGATAACATAAAGGGTATAATTAAACTCACTCTAAACGCAGATAACACCGATGAAGAAGAATTCGAAGGGAATTCGCTAGCATATCGCAACGTAGCTCCAGGAGAAGTAGAAATACGTTGGACATTCCCAAAAAGCATATTGGACAGTGTCATTGGTGAGGAAAGAATGCAAAATGAGTTCAGAGGGGATGAGAAAAGGGCTCTGTAAAATGAGAGGTCTTTTTCTAACAAGGGAATGACCCTGAGTGTCCTCCGAGTTTCTCAACGATGTTTTCACCAAAGACAGGCCTTACTGAAACTAGAACAACGCTATATGTTTTAGGTGCAACAAACTCGTTTCCAGCAAATGGCGAACATTTTTCATTTTTTTCGAAATTTTTTAGTCGAGTCAGTTTGAGACATCGTAACTTTGTTCATTTTGGAGGTTTTCTTAAAATTCAAAGTGTTATAAAAAGGTGAAAATGTAGGCTACAAAAAAGCTAATTGAACCTTATCACGGAAATCAAAACCTGAAAAGATACGAGTCATAACC
Organism: Caenorhabditis latens; assembly: GCA_002259235.3. Lineage (NCBI taxonomy): Eukaryota > Metazoa > Nematoda > Chromadorea > Rhabditida > Rhabditidae > Caenorhabditis > Caenorhabditis latens. The sequence continues at coordinate 10,197,697 of CM056097.1, read as the reverse complement.
TGAAAATTGTCAGTTCTCATGAAATCAGAAAGTGACCATTTTCGAAAAAAAGGTCTCTGGGGACCATGTCAATCCGATTCCCCGTGTTGAGTAAGGTACACATACATGTTCAAATATATGGCTCACCTTTCATTTTGAAGACTTATTTTCAATTTTTCTAGTTTTAAAGCTATTTCCACGTACCTATACATGAAAATCGTTTAAAAATCAATGATCGCATTTGTTTTATTAGCGATCATAGCGTATTCAAATCATAATATTGGCTTTCAAAAACTACAATTTGGCATGTTTTAACAACATTCCGCCATGATCTGTGTCTTTGCGTTTTCAGTAGAAAACTAGAACGTATAGGGATACGTGGAAATAGCTTTAAAACTAGAAAAATTGAAAATAAGTCTTCAAAATGAAAGGTGAGCCATATATTTGAACATGTATGTGTACCTTACTCAACACGGGGAATCGGATTGACATGGTCCCCAGAGACCTTTTTTTCGAAAATGGCCACTTTCTGATTTCATGAGAACTGACAATTTTCAGGTTATGACTCGTATCTTTTCAGGTTTTGATTTCCGTGATAAGGTTCAATTAGCTTTTTTGTAGCCTACATTTTCACCTTTTTATAACACTTTGAATTTTAAGAAAACCTCCAAAATGAACAAAGTTACGATGTCTCAAACTGACTCGACTAAAAAATTTCGAAAAAAATGAAAAATGTTCGCCATTTGCTGGAAACGAGTTTGTTGCACCTAAAACATATAGCGTTGTTTTAGTCTCGGTAAGGCCTATCTTTGGTGAAAACATCGTTAAGAAACTCGGAGGACACTCAGGGTCATTCCCTTGTAAGTAACAAGAAGAAAACACAAATCCCACTTTCCATTACATGTTTTTTACGGCAACGGCTTTGCCCAATGATTTAATGGATATGTACATGTGCTTCTTTTTACAAGACCTCCAGTTTTTCTACATATATATTCTCTTTTCCTCTAGGTGCTACTATTCTCTATACCAACCGCAAAGATCTCACTCCGGAACAATGGCAAAAGATTGAAATCGAGGATTCAAAAAATGTATGGCACAAGAAAATTTCAGTGAAAAATGTGACTAAACGAAAAAATTTTTCAGACTACGGTACTGATCAAAAATTTGCAAGAAGGCGTGCGGTATTCGGTACAAATTATTCCACGACTCTACACTGGAGATTATGATTTTGAGTCACGAGAGTTGTTTGAATTCAAAACCGACAAAATGAGTGAGTACAATATTTAATTGTTTGAACACAAAACAATGTTTGCAATGTGTAAGGATTAGGAAGCTTGTTGAATCAAATATCTTCCAAAAGAATACTCATAACAAATGAGCAATTTATAGAGGAACGTTTGTTCATATGACATTATAAGGTTGACTTGATGAGAATTAGCTATGAAACCTTATTGATGCATAGGAACACGTTATTATTGAATATCATGACTCCTACCAGAAAATAATGTTCGTCAACAATATGTACTAATTTTCTATATTCCGAATAGAGTTAGAGGGGATTTAATAGTGGAACAGCTGAAGAATTCTCAGATGTAAAAATAACTCATGTTGTTGAAAATGTAGTCTGATTTCTTTTACTCAGTAACTGAAACAAGAATAGACTTTTAGAAAGAAAATAGTTCGAGACATGCATATGCAGTGAATATCTAGAACTTGTTTACTTGTCTCTCAAAACCTTGGTTTAGAAATCTAGTTTGAGACATAAGTACGCTTGACATTTTGAACTTTGAAAAGTTTTCAGCACGAGGTGTCAACCAAGGAACTGATGTTCGAACACTGACACCACACGGACATCCGTTGGCAGGACCTCACTTCGAACAGATGTCCCATTCGGAGGCTGAATTTATGCGAATCGTCAGCTGCAATCCCGATGAAATAAAGGTCAGAAAAAGAAAAAATTGCGAAGAAATCTTTTGCGAGTTCATAATAACTGAGTAGATATAGATTGGATTTATAACGAAAAGAAGAATTTCCTGAAAGTAAAAACGTACTTTTCCTAGAGAAGATTCATAATTTTTAAGTGGTTCTGCCAAATTCCATTGAACGAATATTCACTTTTTCTTCCACGAAAAAACATGTTTTCTGGAAGGAAAAATCTGCTTTACATATTCGAAGTTATCCATTTCCTTGTTCATCGTGATTGCTTTTTTTCAGTCTGGATGCGCTTGGGATGAAATTTGCATTAATCGAGTCGAAGATCGTAACAAGGGATGGTGCATTTCAAATACTCTTCGAGATAGCATCTTAAACTCTTGAAAGGGGAAACTACTCCCTTGATACTCATAATTTAAGTATAACTTAACTTTAGTTTTTTTCACTCCACAGCTCGCCTTTCTCAGTGTGTGTGTCCTTTTTTAAAGTTTTGAAATGTATGTAGATATCTGAAAAAGATTTTCCCAAATACAGTTTTACGCCAGCTGGACTTAATTTGAGTGGAACAGCTTTCTTAATGCGACCTGTTACGGATATGCACATACGTATCGCGATCCATCAGTTTTACTATACACACAGTAATTGTTATCATTTTTATTATTAAAATGATTTTGCAGAACATTATTAATGATTAGAAAAACAAAAGTTTGAGATCATTGGAAAGAAGCTAGCACAATCGGACGGAAGAGAGGTGACGAGAAGAAACATGGTTTGAAAGTGACAATATCAATGCGTCATAATGAAAAATTTTGGTTCAGTGAAAACTGAAAAACGAAGACACTAGCTGTAATCACTAACTAAACATTGTAAGGAAAAATGACAAATGTGAAGAAAACCGACAAAAATTGAGTAAGCTGCGTAGGATTTGAAATAAAACACGGTATTATGAACAAAAAAGTAGTTGAAATCATCATAAAATAAAATATTCTGAATTTCCAAAGACATTCCTACTGTCAAGAAAAAACAGAGTTCAAGGAGATTTACACAAAGAAATTACTGGTTGAGCACTGGTTAGCCTCGTATATCAATGGGATGATCACGAGTGTCGATGGCTTCTACTCCGAGAATTTCTTTTGCTTCTTCGATTTCTGGTCCGCCTTTGGCATATCTGAAAATTTAGGTTACATTTGATAGTTCAAAATGGGTTTGAACATATCTCTGGTATACACTGAAATTTTCTTGCAAATACTATTATTGCTTTTGAGTTAAAATTGATTATTCAAAATTGTAATTCCACTCACATCTGATAGAAGTCGAAGCTTTTCAGCGTATCATATTTTGGACGATGCCGCCTTTCTTTTGTCAAACTGAAAAACAATAATTTAGTTTCTTTATTTGATCATTTTCTGTTACCAAGTGTTTATAAATTTTACAAGCGGGAGACTATAATTCATGTCTCCACTGTCCGGCCTCAATATTGGTGGGTCACCATTGACTACCTGAAAAATGAAACAAACTAAATTTGGTAACGAAGAAAACAACAAGAACTAACCGCTGCAATTTGATCAAACAATGAATTCCATTGTTGGTATGGAAACCTTCCAGTTGCAATTTCATACTGAAAATAATTTCTTGTTAAATGTTTTATTTTATTGTAATTACTTACCAGAGTAATTCCCAAGGACCACACGTCTGACCTTACATCATACTTATCTGAGCTGGTTATTCTTTCTGGCTGAAATTGTCAAATATATAAAAAAGAAAATGAATGGGATTCTTACCGCCAAGTATGGTTGACAACCAGCGTCATGAGTCTTCACCACTGAATCTTCGAGTTGTCCACAAATTCCAAAATCACATAGCTTGACTGCACCATGTCCATCAACCAATATGTTAGACGGTTTAACATCTCGATGAATTATTTTCAGCTCTTTTTTCAAATAATCGAGAGCGTCCACTGTCTGCAAATGAGATATTCAAAAACTTGAACTAGAAAATAAAGACTTACACAAACTGTTATATGACCCACAACGTTTTCATTGAGCCTACTCTGTTTTACATCGTAAACTCGTCGGTATAAAAGATCCATAGATATATCCATCAACTCCATACAGATCCAACAGTCTCCCTAAAATGAAAACACTTTTAAAAGTTTTTTTCTGCTTTTGGAAAAATCCTATTAATGAACGTTTTTCCAAAAAAAAATTTTACCTCGCTGAAAATGGCTCCGTAGAATTTGACAATATTCGGCCCTTTTTCGGATTTCACAATCGTGTCGTGCTCTCGCAGTAAGCGGATTTGTTCGCGTTGATCTATGTTGTTACATCGTATCCGCTGAAAACATAACATGTCATTTTTCTCTCAAACTTTTGAAAATCAATAAGACTTTTTGTTATAAAAGGAAAAACTTACTTTTACAGCTATCAATTTATTGGTTTCTCTGTGTCTCATTTTGTACACTGTTCCAAAGTTTCCATTTCCAATAGCTCCAAGATCTTGTAAATGCGCCGAATTGAAAGTGTAGAAATGTTCGTCATCGGGATATTTTAACGTGCCAGTAGAGAGTGACCGTCTGAAAAAGTAATTTGTCGGGTCAATTTAGAATGAGAACAAACTTACAACACGCTCTCCTCTGGAACTGCTTTCTCAGTTCCGTTCACCGACAATGAATTAGGACGCGTTGACAATGTTGTCGGACGGAGGGACATTGACAAATCGTCGTCATCTTCTTGAACCATTAACTCTGAAACACAAAAACTAATTAGCTGTTTTCTCTGTTTCTTCAATTGTTTTCTTCGCCACGAGTAGAAGTGTTACATATGTTAAAGGAAAAGCAGAATGATACTGAGAACAAATTGAAAAAAGAACACTCGATCATTAAAAAATAAAAAGCATGACTGAACTTAAGTACGAAGAAAATATATCAGATAAAATATGTTCCAACACGAAACACATGAGCAGTAATGAACTGTCATTTTCCAACAAAGAGCACAACGGAGGAAGTCAAAATCAAATCTGAGCAAACACTAAAATAAGCTGTACACAATGACGTGGAAAATCAGTAATAATGATCGATTCTGATAATCAAGCGGAAAAAAATGGTCAAATTTTCGAAATTGTTTACCTTTTGACAATGAATACTGACAAAATGATTAAAATTGGCATGGTATGAAGAAAAAGGGTGGGAAACAAACAACACTTGGAGAAGAATCAACAATATTTTTCAATTAGTTTTTTGAAAAGATACGTGTGATCAAATAAAAACAAAAAACTACCCTCCACTGTTACAGTATTTCCGAACTCGATTGTTGAAAAAAGTTTTCGGTTAGTTAGACAGACTGCAGTTTTGAAATTGAAAAAAAATAGTTGACCGCGTACGTTTTTTCTAGCCGTATTTGTCAAATTGAACACTTGAGTAACCTTCAAGACCCGTTTTAGAGAACATCAGACAGTGAGACTGTTTGTGAATTTTAGTGATCAGTAAGAAAAATAGAAGAGGAAGTTCGTAGAAAAGTTAGAAAGGATGTAATGAAAATGTTCTCAATAGAAGGCTTTTGTGTAACATTCTTAACCAAAAAAATTCTGAAATTTTTTGAGTTTTTCATAGCAATAACTTTTTCAAAATTCTCTCTTCAGGTTTGAGTTCTTCTGAACAACTCATTAGCATGACACTGTGAAGAAGTATTCTAAAGTGAGCAACTTCTTCCTGTCTCGTATCTTTTGAGTCTTGAGTGTTGCTCTTTGTGTACCAAGTTCATGGACAACCTACGTCATTCATGCAAAAATAGTAATTGACGTAACGAGTAGTAGCAGCTCATATAACGTAAACACTAGTTTTTCCCATGAGTCAACAGTAATGATGATTCATTCTGGTGCGTTCATGATCAAAATTTAGCAAAAAATCAGAATCATTGGCAGAGAAGAAGAGACAAAAAAGTTTGAAAAATTGAGTAGTCAATAAAAACGAAAGCGACGAGAAAACGGCACGATGAGTGAAACGGAGAAAGTAAAACAGATGAGGGTATTGGAAAGAAGAAGAAACCGAGGAAGCCCTCCGAGAGAGAATCAATATAGAGATGATACGAAATACGGAGAGCGGTCGAGAAAGAAAATTGCGAGAGTAGTTGGAAAAGAGGGCATGCATGAATGGAAGCGGCCAGTTTGTGGAACTGGACACTGCGGGTGTCTCGAGTGTATTTTCGCACTCCTTATATGACCACCCGGCTTAGATTAATCGGTTGTCTTTTCTTCCCGTTTGCCATTGGTTTATCCTTTGATTTATCCCGAATGACGTAGTTAATAAGTAAGAGACTTTCTAAATATTTTCAAAACAATAAAAGATCGTTTTCATTACAGCTACATAATTAATTTACTAACAATACAAAAAGTGATATGAATAAATACATATGTCTGTTGCTAACTATCAGTTATACATTAATTTATAAAACAGTAAGGTTTTTCTGCAACATTGAACTTTTTTCTGAGCAAATTCAAATTGACCGATGATATATTCAACTTCTTTGGAATAGAACATGCTGACAAGAAAAAAGTGTACCAAGTTTCCCCCATTTAACGTGTTATCGATACGTTTCAAAAACAACGGAAATGCTACACTCAAAATAATGACTGTCAAAAGTATAACAGAATTCAAAACTGTTCTACAAAATGATAATATTAGCCTCCCACTTTTTTGCAACAACGAGAAACCTGAACACAAAAATATCTGTTGTTTGTTGATAACCTCGTGCTGGAAGTTTGACTACTAGATAGAGAGAAAAAGGAAAAAAATGAAAGAGAGCAAACAGTCCAAGTTTCAAAAATGTAAAAAAGTGTGTTCTACGGGTGGAAACAGAAATACAACATACAGTGTTGTAGGTGACGAATGTTTGGGAGGTCTCCCACCATCAAATATTGAGTTGTCATGGTTTTGTTGGACTTGAAGTTTGTAGAACTGGATGTGCAATTGATTCATTCCCAGTGAAAGACAATGATGAACAAAACAATAGAGAAATAGACTAACAAATATTCGGTATTAGAGTTTCTCCTAAGGCGATCATTTATTTGTATGTTGGAGAATTCAAAACCTTCCTTGGAATACATTTTTGATTCTCACAATCGTTTTTTCTAGTGAGTCAGTGATAAACCAATGTTGAAACCAATTAGTTCTGAAAACACTTTCCATGACCTGAGAAAAATGGTGAGAAAGTAGTTTCATGTACATTTTTTGGAACAAAAATGTTTCCACTTCTATTTTTTGAGAAACTTCACTACAAGTAGAATTCGCCAAATCCCTAGAGGTTAGATACTTTCCACTTTCTTTTCATTTTTCGTTATCCCATTCATTTTCTCTCCAACTTCAACACTAAATCATATATGAAAACCTCATTCCGTGAATTCGTCTCACACCACAATCCTTTCGGAAATGAAAGATGACGGAAACCCCAAACACTGGACCCTTTAAGCTATCAAACGATTGTAATAATGACCTCGGAGAAAGAATGTTGGTTTGAGGGGGAAAAGAACGGCAGGTGTTGTTGTTTTGAATAAGAGAAAAATAGAAAAGACGGAGAAGGAGACAAAAAAAATCTGAGAGATTCGACGTCTTTTTCTTTTTCTTTTTTTTTCTTCGTAGTGCCAAGTAATTTTTTGTGGAGCAAATGTGATAGGAGAAAATAGCAAAAACTTGAAAGTGAAAAGAAAAAAAAAGACGAAATGTCAAAAAGGGAAAACGGGAGAAATCTGCATAGCTCCATTTTAACTTGCTCCCAAACTCCGAAACTAAATGCGTTTCTTCCTTTTTGAGAAAAGGAAAAGGCCGAGAAGAATGGAAGAATTGATTATCGAGTAAGCAGCCGCTTTCTAAAAAAAACGGAGAAAAAACAATGAGGGAAGAAATTTAATCCAAATGCAAGAGCTGTCTACTGCTAAGACACAACACAGGAAGGGATAACACAATTTTGGCTGAATTTAAAGCGAATTATTCGACAACAAGTGTATCTATGGTTACACTAACATAACAATTTCAGAAATCACAAGATACGAATGTAGATGTTTAGAGAAAACGTAAGGCAGAGGAAATGAGAAAGGTCAATTCAAACCGGTTTACTTTACTATCTTATCAAATTAGATGATCTCTCGAGAATGATAGGATGCGAGGAAAAGGGAAAGTTTGACCGTAAGGGATAACACGTGATTTTGTTTGGACGATAAACAAGTGTACTCTTTCCCGCGTTACCGTTGTTAGTGGATCATAAGTTGCATAATTTCTAAATAGAACGGAAGAAAACAACGTGCAGACTGTGAAAATATCGAATAAGGTTTTCTTGCTTCAGTTTTTTTTCATATCATACCCCGAAGTTCGCGTCGATGGTTTCTCAAGTTAGTTCCTTTTCTTCATTCCTTTACTGTGATATCATAAATCATCTTTGAAGTACTACATACTATGCTGACATGCTGTGAAAAGAACAACTGCCGAAGATTTTTTTTCATGAGTAGGTTTGTGCCAAGAACAATTGTTCTCCACAACAGCAGTGTTTCGTGAGCTCAGTTTTCGTAACAATATGCTATATAGCTTCTCGCCAGACGACGGAAAGAATAACATACACATACTGTTCACATGAAAACAATGGGAATGTGATTTGGTTCAACCTGTCCCCATCATCAAAAACTTCTTTAACTGATTCATTGATAGCCATCTGTTTATCCAACTTCTCAATTGATCTGCCAGAAGATAACACAAGTGGACATCGGATGATAAACCACTGGGGAGCATGGTCGATTACACAAGAGTTGCAATTCATCCCGTGCCTTTCATCAAATCGGCTTCACTTTGGTTTTGATCGGCCCCTCGTTTTTTTGCTGTGGTTGGATCTTCATCTGCGTTTCGTCAAAAGCTATTAGTGTTTCTTCAGAGTTCGGCGGTAGGCGGGGTTTCGATAGTTTTGAAACGTAAAGAAAAGAGAAAAAATTGATGATATTCAGATTGTTTCCGACGTCGAGCAATACGAGAGTAGCAAAAACATAGTGGATCTGGTTTTCAACTATGAGATTGTTTCATTTTGCTATTATAGCACTTTTAGCTACAATCATTTATTGCGAAGAACAGGTGAGAACATTTTCACAGATATATTTGAATCAAGTTTTTTATTTTCCTACTATGTTAAATTTTTAAACTTCTTCAAGTTTATGTGGTTGTGTGAAAAGGGAAACGGAATTGTTTGTCGTTGTCAACAAATCAGCTTGGAGTTTTCTTTGTAACGGGATTACACAAGAGTTGCAATTCATCCCGTGCTTAAAGATACTATGCTTTAGTTTTGCTTCATTTCTGAAAATACAGTTTTTTACAGTTTCTAATAATTCCAATCAAACATCATTTTTTGAAACATCGGCATGTTTCAAGTTGTTTTTTTTTTCTCCGTATCAAATCAACAACTGCTCTATTGCTATCATCATTGCTACTTTTTGATGATAATGTGAACCAATAAGATTTATGTCTTCACGGGTCAATTAATCAACTAAATGTGCTTGATATCTTTTGATGTTTGAATTGGCATCTCGAGTTTTTAGATATTGGATCCAGCTGCTCCACTCGCGTGCAACAACTTTTATGAATATGTTTGTGAAAAGAAAATTCCCAGAATTCCATCACGTGTGAGAGATGTCCGTTGGCTGGAATTGTCGGACGATATCGATGTGAGTAGCTATTCTGTCTAATATTCAATCAATGACATTTTTTCAGCAGTACCAAGACTACGTTTTCCAATCTGCTCAAAAACAGTAAGCTAGCGAAATTTGAAAACAACCACTACCTCATTCAAAATATTACAGACGGTTCTGGGATATTGCTAATCCAGATATCATCTCCAAATGGTTGGTGCAATTTGACACGTACTGGAATGGTGTGAAATGGACAGACCATGTGAAAAGACATGAGGATTTTTTGACTTTCGATTATCCCAAGAAAAGAGAATCTCTCGAAAAATACTTCGAGCCGTACAACTTCATGGTGATCTGATGACCTGTGACTTTTGTCTTATTTGATGATAGTTTCAGACTTTGACAAGATTCTACAAAAGTTTGAAACAATCCGTGGAGAACTTGGAAGATCTCAGAGTTCCGATTTCCACTCACAACCACTTCTACCACAGCATCTTCGATGAGATTCGAGATATTCATATTTCTCAAATCAGATCCAGTTCAAACTATAACGAGGATCAAAAGAATGTGTTGATCGACAGAGTGAAGAATCTTAAAATAATTTTCCCATATTTGGAGTACAACAATCTCACAGTTTGGAGAGAAGCAAAGACTGCATACGAGAAGGAATACTACAGATTGAAGACGACTGTTGATGAGAAGTAGGTTTTCTTATTTGTAATTATGAAGAAAACATAATTTTTTCCTAACTAACTTTCCAGGAATATTCCCGCAGAAGTTGTCGAGAAACTGATTCGTGTAGCTGCTGTGAACCCAGCAATGGAAATTTTTGAGAAATACATATCCACATTCACCTCTAGATTTGTTTTCCAACATGTTTCTGCTGCTGCCGCAATGCTTTCGTTCAACTACCAAAACGAGATTCATATTTCTGTTTTCACAATGTTCAACCCAGTTGCTGATCCACAAGCTGTGGTAAATTCTTGGGCCTGAAATGATTCTGAATACTCGAAATATTTCAGTACAACCAGTTCTTGTATGTTTTGTGTCATGAACTCCAGCACGTACATTACAACGTTGACCCGCCACCATTCGAACTTTCTACTTGGGAGTCTGAGAAACAATGTGTTGTTGATCGACTCGATTATTATGCAAATGCTTATAAGGTGATCTAAAACTACGGAACATGTAAACATCACAAACAGTTATGAATTATAGGCAAACAGCACAGAATGGACTGGAGCACCATTTTCATATGAAGATAGTGCTAATGTGTCAGGACTACGCTTGATGCTTCTTTATATTGCTCAAAGAACTTCAGACAGTAATGAGGTAATTTGTATGTAACATCATTATAATATACTGAGTTTTCCTCAGATCCGTGACACTGTTGAGAGATCTGTTGGACGATTCTGTACAAAGAAACGAGAAAACATATACCATAACCCTCATGATGTCTCTATCAATGTCGCTGTTTCTCAAATGCCAACATTCAATGCTTTATACAATTGCACACCTGGAGAGAGAATGTATGTTGCCCCGGAAAATTACTGCAAGTCCTTGAACATGGATATCGATGTGAATGACTACACCACGCAGAAGATCGAAAAGGATGATTTATTTGTACTCACTCAGTTCATGGATGTCCTTGAAAACACAGCTGACGAGTTGGACGCTGCCAATATCACAACATTTGAAGGGAAGTTATTTGATATAACAGTGGAAGATGTTGAGGAGAGAGAAGAGGAATTGGAAGGAAGTGCAGAGAGTTCAGAGTCATCAGAGAGTTCGGAATCTAGTGAAGAACACGAGTTGGATGAAGGTTCTGACGAACTACAGTATGGTGACAAAGAAGCAGAAAAAGCAGAAATTGTGTCTTCCAGCAGGTGAGAACTCAGTCGATAGGTTGGACTTTTAATTATCTGAATTTTTGCAGATTCGCATCATCCACTATCGTGGCTACTGTCGGATTTTGTGTTCTCCTCATTTTGTTGTAAACTTTATAGATTTTATTATCATGAAAGTTCAATCCTACACACGTTTTACTCACATCTTTTGTCAATCAATCACATCAAATTGTCTTGACTAAACGACTTACTCTCTGAACTATATTGTGATTCTGTATCCGTTCGATTTATGTTTTTTTCTCGTCCTATTCTCTGATTTTTATCATCAAATTCGAAATTGAAAATAAACACACCCATTTTTTGTCTTCTTATCTGCCATTCTATCGTATCTCTTCCCGTTTCTTACTGACTGATTTTTGAGGTTTGACCGATGCAGTGACAGTTGTTGGCCAATCCCCGAATGACTTGTTCCGAAACCGAATCATATATAAACTTCAGTTCAAAACGTTTGGATCTACTTTATTTTGATTAATTGTACTACTCTATTGGCAAAAGAGAGAGGTTTTTCTTTTTCCGAGTACAACTTGGACGACAACGACGTCAGACCCGCAAACCAGTGAAATAGAAGCCGCAGTCATGAGTCTGCTCAATGAAATTTGAGAAGACGGATGAGACGTGCCGCAAAAATCAAGCAGGTGTCTTTCACGTTCATCATACCAAGAACATACTCGGTTTCTACTGATTTTGTGACCGGACTCTTGTGACGTGTAATAACAATGAACTCCAACTGGTTGCTGCTGATTTTCTTAACTTTTGTTTCAAAAAGTTTTCAAAAGGTAATAGTACTAATGTCGCATTAAACCTTTTCAAAATGTTGGCTACTGAGATACTACAACTTTTAATGGTATCATATATTCAGTTTTTGAATGTTCCAGACAATCAACCCAACTTTAAACCCATGCAATGATTTCTATGACTATGTCTGCGCAAAAGACACACGGTCAATCAGTAATTTGACGTTTACGAGTATGGACCAGGAACTAGAGATACAGGTGAGACAAACGATATCAAATTGAACTTTTGAAGCAAACATTTTTCTTTAGATGCCTGATGATAACACCACTATCGCGAGTAATAGAACTTTCACCCCGCTAGACAAATTAGTCAAACTGACGAGAGTGATGAAGTGGTGTACAGAAATTGAAGTATTGTTCACTGGAGTTTTCACAGTGGACTATTTCGGAGATCTCTATTCTGACAATAAAATGGTACATTCAGCGAGATACACGGCTGTGATTGCTAGGTTGGAAGAAATCAATTCTACAGTAAGTTTTGATGAGATAACACAAGTTATTGCAACTTTTTATCAGATGGTCAATATTTTTTACAATGCACTTCACGCGAACATTGAAATTTTGAAACAAATGAATTTGCCGGTGTCTGAAAGAAATGATTTCTTACATTGGTTATTTGATACTCTGAAGAATAACACTTTGGATGAAATTCAGGTAATTTTCTAGAAATTAAGACTAGTAATACTTCTTTTGGTTTGCAGAAATCTGGTATATCTGACAGTGCAAAAAAGTCACTTAAGACAGGAATCGAGATGTCTAAAATTTTCTTCGCATTCTACGATTCGAACAATATAACCATGTTTGAAAAAGCAAAATTAGTATACGAAACAGAATATTATCGATTGCGAAACTTGTTATCACCAGGGTGAGTATATTTTTTGGTATCATTAGTTATTCTGATCGACAAGTTCAGAGATCTCACAAATCCGAACGCAGGAAAAATACTGCGTCTTGGTGCAATAGATGCAGCCATGGAGGAGTTAGCAAGACACATTACAAAATATGATATACGTTTTCTGTTCCAAGCAATTGTAGCCAACCCGACCAATGATGCGTTCCAGTATCTGAACAATAATCATATTACAGTGATAACTCGTAATGATCTACATCAACCTGAAAAAGCGGTATGTCGGGAAATTATAAATTCAATAATGATATTTAAAATTTAGATGGCTGATACAATGTTTGTAACGACCCATGAAATAATGCATCACCTATATCCTTATGGAGCTTTTCTGATAAAATCAAACACTACGAATTTAGCGATGCAATGTGCACGGAGGGAAGTACAGTTTTTAGGAGAAACAGATGCCGTGGTAAGGGATTAGTTACAAGCTATGTCTAGGTCTGCCTTTATTTACAGAAACCGGAAAACGGGTGGTTTAACCCAGAAATAGCTCACGAAGATGTTGTAAACATACTAGCAATGCGAGTTGTGATGAAAATGGCCGCAAGCAAATCTATAAATAATAAACAGGTAAGCTTAACATCTTATCTCATCGAACTCAAATTGTGAACTTCCAGATGAAAGAAGCACTTGAAACAATTATTGGTGGTCTATGTAAACAGTCCGAAAGAAAAAATCAACCAATTCCTCATCATCATCCTTTGGAAATCTCTCTGAACACTGCTGTCCGCCAATATCCATTATTCAGTTCCTTGTATGGATGTCGAGAAGGAGATAGAATGTTTGCTAAATCAGTAAGCAATGCGGTTTTCAGCTATTCAAAAGTTTTCTCTTCTTTAGGATGAGTTCTGTAAGCCATTGGGAGACAATGTGAAAATTGAAGATTATGCAGTCAAAAGTAATGCAGTAAACAAGGATGTTGGAGGTTTTTTCAAAGATTTAATGACTACTTCAAAGAGCTTCAATTTTACTTACGGAGTATGATTTATTATTTTTTGTACACTTACAATAAACAAATTGTATTATAGATAGTTTGACCCTGAGTTATGTTAGTAGTATATAATGAATTCAACAAAAATCAAATACTGATCTCTTTTTTTGAGATGTCCGACTGGTATCCAGAAAAGACACTCGACAAGATTGTTCATTCTAGGCAATTCTTCAAGAAGCCATCATTGAAAATTAATCATTTTTGGTCGAATGAACAAGAAGAGTTGTGTCTTGGATATTTGGATATTAGCCAAGACACATAATATAACTCATCTACCAATAGAAGTCTTATTGTTTCATGATGCTGGTTTTGAAAATATTCAAAAATATCTCATTAACTTTGTGATGTGTGAAGAAAAAAACAAAGAGATCTGAGGGACGTGGCACACCGATGTATGTGTTATATTTGTTTCACTACGTGTTATCCACTTTCTTATTGCAAACAGGCGGTAATTTTCATTTTAATAATTGATGCTGATGTTTGTTGATACCGTAACGCAGGCGAGTCACTTTTCTATGATGCAGTGAAAACGGATATCTAATTTTTCTTATGGAAACTGTCACTATTTTCCTATCAGGTCAAAGTCAGATGGAGTGCAAACAGGTTCTCAATTTTCCATCGAACCGAACGACTATAAAAACTCATGATTGACAATAGTTATACAATAATTTTTTCCTAAAAGTCACATGCTAAAAAAGCGATAATCGTAGTTATATAGGGTTCCTGAGTTCAATTTTTCTTTCCAATAAACTTTCCGAATGAGACCAGATTTGTTGTGCCTCTTCCGTTTATAGAACCTTTGTATATTGAAATGCATTCAGTCCGGTTTTCTTTGACAAATTGCATTGAGATGCATTTCTCTCAATCAATTGAATTCTAAAAAGTGGTTTTCTTTCAATTTATCGAATAAAATCCCCAATTTTCCTTTTTTACTCGTTAGATTCTATCCGCGTCGCATTTCTTTTTCTTTGAGGACATCTTCCTGCTTTGAATTTCCTTTACTTTTTTCCCAGCTTGTTCCAACTTCTTTTTGTCCCTTTTCCCATTTTCTTTGTTTCCTATCTCCCATCTCGTTTCTTTCACTCAAACAGACTTATTACTCATTTTTTATACTGCAGAACATCACTTGTTCTCGTGGAATCTGTTGAATTATTCAGAAGTATTCCGACGAGAGACGAAAACAAACTACTGTATGTGCAGTGTAGTTTATTAGTTGGGAAAGCCATAAGTCATGAAGTTTTTTATTTAATCTAATCTGCTACATTTGAGAAAGCAAGAATAAGAAAAAATCGGAATGCAGTTATATTGAGCACAGCAATTTCAATGATATCACTGCTTGGATGAAATGTTTCCGCTTCGATCAGTATTTCAAGCACTCACAAGTTTTCATGACATTTTTTCCTGAACTAAATTGCATTTAACATGAGATCCTTCTTTTCAATTTCATTCGATCAAAATAAGAGAAGACAACGTGGGAAGAAGTTCCAGAGTTCACTTCATTAGGCGCAGAACTTTTTCTTTTTTCGTTTTTCTCTCTCTATTTGATCGTCACAGAAACATTCGAAATGTGAGGTTCATTAGACGTGGTCGCGGAATTTGAGAGCAATTAGCACACCCATTTTAGCAGAAGTTACTGCAGAAAAAAGACGATTTTTTCTATTTTTGAGAAGAAAAAAGGTTCTGAGTTTCTTATTTCTTAATTCTGACGTGAGAAGTCTACACTAATGAATGCAGTGAGAACATAAGAAAAAGTATTCATCATATTTCAAATGTGACACTGTAATGAAAAAAAGTGGGAGGTTATTAAAAAATTTATATCCGAATGTGAGGTCTTGTTCTCCGAAAAATCAAGATTTATGGTGTTTTTGACATGTTACGGCAATACATATTTCTTAGGCAACTGTGCTACAATAGGAGATCAAGTAAAAGCGCAAGCCTCGTCCGGTTTTTGACTAAAATCAGTCAAAAACCGGAGGAGTAGTTAAAGGATTTGTTACATCCCATTTTTATCCCTTCTCCTCCTTCTCCTACACTACCAAAAAAAAGAGCTGCCGGAGTTCATAGGCGAAAAATAAGTGATTCAACATCAGGGGATGCGGATTAGAATAGAAACATACGCATGGATGAGTGCGTTTATCGGGAGGCCTTCATATATCCCAAACTCTTTTTGTTTTTTGTTTCTTCTTTGTTTTTTCGACATGATTGATTGAATCCCTAGGTTGTTGAATTTTGTGACATCACGTGGAGATGGGAATTATGTTGGGATGAGTCGAAGAATGTGTTCGTGCTGATTTATGGCCCCATCTGGTAAGCGGGGGAAGCAAAGAGTCTGGAAGTGTTTTGTCAATGTATTACACAGAAAAGAGCTGAAAGACAAATGGGAGGCGCTCGAGTATTGTGTTACTTGTTTGGTCTTTTTTGTGTATGTGTATGTATGTGTGGACACGCAACATTCATAACATGTAATCCTTCGCCTTTTTCACAAATCCTTGTTTCTTATACTGCGAAACAACAAGTCGTTTTGTTAGATAAGTTGAACTTTGATGTTTATCATAGTTTACAGTAACCGCTTCTCAATGTCATTGTAAAATTTCTCTTTTTTTTCAAACAGCACAATTTCCCAATTTTTTTCAAATTTCTATCAATTATCTTTAAACTTAATTTTTTTAATATAGTGAATATTGAAATCTCTTCCCTGAGAATACGACTCTGTTGTTGACCTCTGACTATACCAATTGCTTTGTTCACATTTTTGTTGTGCGAATCCATACAACTGATAGCCCACTATGAATCGTAAGCCACACATGTTATTATCAAAATTTATAGGAGTTTTATTTTCTACAAGTTCCAAAAAAAAGTTCAATTCATTTAGTGGTACTAGTTTAGTTTACTAGACTTGGTAGCTCTGGGTGGTTCCACATGGCGCGCTTCTCTTTTTTTGTCCCGATGTATCTTATTTCGAGCCGAAGAAAACGAAGAAAAAAGAGGCAATGTCGTCTCACTGGATACAACTGAATATCTATTCGATTATTCTCAATGTCAATTTAGATGCACAAAACTCTCATCCTATTTATGTATTTTTTCACATGACTCAATCGTTGGTGGAACCTCATTTTCTTAGCATTGTTTTTTGTTATGTCTGAGTAGCACGTCATCAAAAATCTGAGAAAAAAAATAGTTTTGACACTTAACTTTTCTTGTTGGTGGTGTTAGAAATACCTGAAAAGGCATTATCTCAACCACTCAAAAAATGTTTCCTATTGCTCCAAGTATTAGAGAAGTGCATATTTTTGGTTCTCACAATTTTCATATGCAAAAGTCATCTCCCATACAATTAGTTTGCTGAGAACTGATCTATTCTATTTTTATAAAAGAGCTGTTCCAATTGAGACCCTTGAAATTATGCCGTGCATCAACAGATTTAGAAATTTTATACCGATCTTATTTCACGCTTGTCTAGCAGAAATATAGTGATTTAATCTAGTTGATATTAAAATGTCTGTTCTCTTCTCCAATATTATTAGCTTGTCCAATTGCCCTCAAGCAGTTTCTACTTCCGCGTTCTTTTGAATCTCAGGTTTGCATTACTCGTCCGGAGGCCACGTTCTGGTCCACTGTTCCTCCACCCACTCTTATTGCAAAAGTAGGCATCCTTCTTCACGCACACTAACATGCCACACTTTTTTCTTTCATTTCATCGTATTTTTAATGAAGGTTGGAATGAATTATCCACAAAGTAGATGAGGTCCAGAGTTTTTAATTCATTTGCAATGCGTGCAGTTTTCCACTTTCGAATATGTTTCTCACTGAATTCAGTAAATATTTCCGGTTTTCAACCTCTGCCCGTGCGTGGGTCCAAGGTTGCTAGGTTTTGGTGCCAAGGCTATTTCTTATTCGCTCAATTTCAAATTCAAATCCTGGAATGTTTTGCCAAGGTTTGACTTTTCGTAGTGATTTTAGAAAACAAATCCAACAAGCATTAGCAATTCTTTTGTAACACTTGATTTCCATTTTTTATGTCTTCAGAGATTCTAAATATTTTAAATCACTCATCCAGAAATACTCATTCTTCCAGCTTGTATAGAGAGTAAAGTTTTCTTTGCAATACTGACAGAAAAATCTCATTTATTCTAACACGCAAAAATTTCTACTTCACTATTTCTTGTCATTTTTTCTTCATTTTCCCTTTTTTATTTCTCGAAAGCATATTAACATTCTGCATTTCAATATACCTTCTTTTTTTGATATGAGTTTTCGAGAGCTATTTCGCCCGCTCAAATCCATTTAGGTGTGTTTTAGATCTTGTTTTGAAAGAGAAGAGGTTTTTCAAAATACATTTGGAATGTCAAGGAGTTTTCTTCTGTGTGTTGAGCAAATAAAAGCTTGAGAGGGTCCGTTCACAAATTCAATTTCCTCACGGACAGAAAGAGTCTGTTCTATGTATCAGTAGGGATATGTCACAAGGTTTTTCCTATTTTTCATAGTAATTGTTGCATGTTCTATGTTTTCTCTGTTAATTAATTTAGAGCAAAAACCTTAAATTCAAATATAACTAGATAAAATACGTAAGACGGGTTAGCTGAAAGCTCGTAAAATAAATATTCTTTCAAAAAAAAAATCAGATTCTGACCATTGTCTCAATAGTCCAAAGGCCACACAGTTTATGATACAATTGTCTCCCTCATTTTTGTTCAGCATTCACAAAAACCGAGATTTGATTTCACGCCTTCACTCAGACATCCTTCCCATGTGATACAACATCCGCAGACATCTGGAGGAGAGAACCACAAAAAACTTTTTTCTTCTTTCACGCGAACTCTGATATTCATCTTTTTCTATCTCTTCACAACTTTTTTGTTAGGATGTGGGAGGGGGTGAAAGAAGAAAAGCATGTTTATTTATGTATCCTTTCTTTTAAAATTCTGAGATATCTACATTTATTTTCGATACACTGATTTTTTTTCTAGATAATTGTGCTTGATCTATAATTAAACCTTCACTTTTTCTCACTCTCTCATTTTTCACATCCCGCCTACAGATAATTGTTCTGTTATCTATCGTCATTCTTTATATTTTCAGATTCAGAGATGTGGACTCACCTGGTGATTCCGCTAATATTCTTTCATGGCATACAATGCGAAGTAGACCGAAGTCCTTCGATGGTAAGATCAAATTTGAAATGTGTATCTTCCTAAATCTGAAATATTTCAGCTCGCCCATTACATGAACCTTTTATCTATTGGAGAATCTTGGATTGCCGCCACATTCGATATTAACTCAAACGGAACTTTCTTTTATGGAAAGAATGCGGACCATGTACTAGAAGTTGGGTTCCGTAACAAAACGGTAATAGTTAATAATGTGTTTTCTTCAATCGCTCTATTTTTCAGTTGTACATGATGTTGCCAATAAGTAAAAGCCCGATTCAAAACAAAAATTGGGAAAAGCGATATGTCATTGATTTTGATAGTGTTGGAAAGATTGGACCTTCTCTAGAGTTGATCATTACATTCCAACACAACCACATTCATGTCTATGACGGATGCAATGAGATTTTCGCCGGATTTGAACCACATCTATTTTTGAGGTACACTAGTATCGAAATGATGTACTAAAAACAACCATTTTTCAGTCTTGTTCAAGCTAAAGTGCAAGTAGTTGAAAACTGGATGGGACCACCGCCAAAACATTTTCAAATCGGCTCAGGATGGCCAATTGGCCAAAAATGTAAACAAGATGGTGTGAAGAAGAAATATGCAGAATCGTATTCAGAAGAGATAGAAAAACACTTCCAACCTGTGAGTCATTTTCTCATTTTATTTCGGATGAGCAATGATCGTTTCCCTGTGAAAACTCATATTCCATCGCATTCATTAAATTTGTCTTCCTCTTAAATACGTTTACTTTTGATCAAATGCTAATTTATTCTCACTATTTCGTCACGGTGAGTGCCAGTCTGAAGACCAACGTTTTCAGTGACGCCTGCAGTGAAAGCTGATTAAAAACTTCATCTAGAAACATTTGAGTTATATAATTGTTGGGAACGGAGCTCAGAAATGAATTAAACAAGAAAGACAGTCAAGTTATTTTTAGAGCACATTCAAGGACTTGGATGAAATTTTCTTCGAACAAGTTGTGATTGCACCAAACGGATTCAATGGTTGCAAGGTACTAAGAATTCATTGTTTTATTAATGCCATTCAACTATTTTCAGATTAATAATGCTCTCCTGAATATCAACGAAACCACAACTCTAGACTGTAACATTTGTACATGCTTGGCTAGGTATCCCACTAATTATCATTGTTTTCTCCAATTTCTTTAATTTCAGAGATGATGTGGTGTGTCGTGCGATTGAGTGTCCAGCCGTAGCTTGCATGAATCCAATGATGAAGAAAGGTGGATGCTGTCCAACTTGTGGTGAACAGGTAATTTAGATTAAGAACTGATTCCTTAAGACGTTCTGTGAATTTCCAGTGTTATTATGAAAATCATAAATTTGCCAACTCTCACGGAGAGGTTTTCTGGCCAGGAGATTGTTATCGGTGTCAATGCTGGGATACAAAAGTGCAATGTTCTTCAGAGTAAGAAATCCTGTTGATTACACCATGAATTCATATAAAGCATTCAGATACGCAACATGTGAGCCACCAAATTGCCCGGAAGAAGATTGGGTTTACAATGAGAAATTCAATTGTTGTCCAAAATGTCGAGACTTTGCACGTTTCTGTGATACTCATCCTTGTCATAAGTACGCAACATGTACAGACTCGAAAAGAGGGCCCAAATGCTCGTGTAACACGGTTAGTTTCATCTTGCACAATAAATCCCTTGAGAATTCCATTGAGAGGACATCATTGCAGGGGTTCCAAGGAAATGGCACGTATTGTGAAGACATTGACGAGTGCGCTTTTTCTCAAGATGCCAGGGAACAGGTTTGTCTTCATTTCCTCCGTTTTGTCTATTTTTCTGACAATTTCTTCTTCTTTTTTTTCTGTTGAGCCGTAGTCAGCGGTCCCTTGAGGCTAAATAGATTTGGTGTCTTTGTTTTCTCGTTGATGGTTAAGGTGGTAGAAAAGAAAAAAGAAACGAAAGAACAAACAACTTCGGAAAAGAAAAAACTGGGATAACTATGAATAACGAGACCTTAGAGAGATGGACACGCTGTTTTTAACACATTTTGCAGACAAGCTTGAGCGGGGGAGTGACAAAAAGTCAGCGAATGGAAAATAGTGCAGAAAGAGAATGTTCTTACAGTTTGCCTGTGTAAACCTGGCGGTCCAGAAAAGTGATTATTGATTAATATCTTCTGATTTTTCAGCTCGGTGGCTGTCTGGCGGGATCAGTGTGCAGAAACGTCCCAGGATCATACAAATGTGACTGTCTACCAGGCTACCAGATGATTGGAGAACACACATGTTTACCGTTAATCCGAGTGTAGTCTCTCCGTTTATTAGTTTCCGATTCTGACCGTTTAGTAAAACTGTTTTTAAACCCAATATCACGTCTGATAGAGGCGCCGAACGCGGGTTTTCATCCCATCGTTAGAAACTCATCCCCTTCTTCGGAATTCTGGTCCAACAAGAAATGAGGTCTATAATGAAAGTATAATCAAGTTATCTGCGTCTTCTGAAGACATTTTTTCTTGATGTACATTCATGAATATTATAGAAATTCTTCTATTCATCATCAACATCATCAACAATTCTTTTACTTCTTTTTTCTTCATTTTTTGTTACCACTGTGTGCTAATTCAAATTCTATTATATTCCCTTTTCTTCGCATTCCAACTTTCTGTGTAGCTTTTAGTGTGCCAAACTATAATCCATCTCGGGGATAATAAAACGAAAGAATCCAATTTTAAATAAAGTATATATGTTGCGGTTCATTCGAATGAATAAAGCAAAAAGAAGTAATACAGAAAAGAACAACTACCACGCATCTATAGTACAACAGGGAGAAATGAAAAGTGCAAAAGTTAAATAAAGTCAGTATGAGAATGAATTAACAACAAAATGAAAGCAAATTGAATCATCGGAAAGATTTTGAATTCTGGAAGACACAATGTGAGAAAAGGAGGGAGGTGTTGAGGAGTTAAGGCATCTGAAGTGCAAAACAGAAGGCACCGATCAAAAAGTGTAATTTCAAAAATGAAAGGCAAGTAAGTACAAGTTATATTGAAATGAAAGAGCATGGAGTACGCTTACATTGTGGTCAATCAAATTGAAAATCCATATAAGAATAAAGCACTAAAATGTGATTGTTAATTATGCTTGGTCATGTTGATAAAATTCGGGGAAGTATTATTTTTTTGAAACAAAAGAAGAATATTAAATATCATCGAAATCTTCGAAATCTTCGGCATTGGCAATTGGCGGTGCCGCACGGAGCATATCAGCCACATCGATTTCGTCATCGTCAGAAACCGGTGGCAATCTCTCGGAGACCTTGATGCCTAACTGTGCCTTCTTCTTGTTTCTCATCTCTTCGAGAATCTTCTTCCGCGGTTTGGCCATGAACAATTCAAGATCTTCCTCTTCGCCCAATGAATACTCGTCAGAAGAGGCCTGCAAACACATGAGTTTGAAGGAGTTTAAGGTGTCTCTGTCTGGACTCAAGCACATAATCAAGTGCATTCAGAACTTCTGACTCTCTTTTTGCCTACGTTCAAAAATCCTGCGTGGGATAACATCATTTTGAAGAAGAATTTTATTGGAAAACGATGTCTTCTGCCTTATGTTCTTATATAAAATACATACGATAGAAGTAATAAAGAGAAAACCAACCAGCCAACCTATAATTTCTAGAACACTCCATAATTATTTCCCGACCCGGACTTCCTCGTTCCAAAAATGCTCCCTTTTTCGAGTATCAATTCTCTCACATTTTCACCATATTCGTCACCAACACCCACCTTGTAATAGTCATCCCCATTGACTGCTCTCTCAAATTTCTTCAAGAACGCCGAATTGTCGGGTTGCAAATATTCCGGTTCTGACGGTAGTTCTCTGGAAATAGTCAAATTTTGACAGGTATGTCATGAGTTCAGCCCAGTCAGAAACACTTCTTGCCGGAAGAACGAAGTTCTGACAGAGGGCAAAAGATGTTTGGTTATTTCATCTCATTGCGATAGTTTCCGGCAATTTCCCTTTCGACGCCAGGCCCAGAAAGAAGTTTCAAGGAGGATAGGCTAGTCAATTAGCGTATGTCTTCAAAATGATGATTCACACTCGTTCTCGCATACACTTCCTTTCAGTTCTGTCAGGCTGTTCAGTTGTTCATGTTCCTATTCTTTTATCCAATTACTCGAAATACTCCTATCACTTCCTCATATTATCATATCATAACTTTTAACTCACGACGCATTTGAGTGGTCGATAATCGCCGCAAGCTCACGCTTTTTTCCGAAGGCACTTCTCTTTTTCTTCTTGAACACCTGTTTCTTCGCATATTTTGTATTGCTGTTATCCTCTTCATTTCCCGAGCAATCCGATTCCCGATTGCTCGTTGATCCTTCGTCTGCAGCTTTTTTACCAATCGTTCAGATTGTTGAACTTTTCATTTTCTCAACTTACCGACAAATATCTTTCGGCACTCCTGAATATGGTTCCCTGTCACTAACGCTTTGGCAGTCTGATAGAGGTGAGTTGAAGACTGAGGTTGTCCGAAAAGTTGAGCACGCAGTGATTCCAAATGTTCGCGTTCAAAGCGATCGGAAACTTTTTGAAAAAGCCCGCTAACTGGTACTTCAATACCGTTTGGAATTGATGAGTGCTTTTCGTCAAAAGCTAAGAGAGCCAGTGAAACGCGGTGAGAGACAATATCTGTGGGCGATTCGATGTCGGCAACGGCAGTTACTTCCTTAAAATACAAATGATGCTGAGACAAGACTTTGAAGCTTTTAAACCAAAAAATAATGTTAGGTGTATCAATTTTTGTCTTTGTGAGAAAATAGAGTTTTTGAACTTTTTGAAAAGAACAAAGCCACTTTTTTGATGTATTACCTTCCAGTCAGTGTCATTAATAATCGTATGTATCATCACTCTATCCTGTTCATCCACGAGTCTCTTCTCCAGTTCCTGAAACAAGATGATTTGATTAGATTACAACATTTCTCGGATACATCACCTTGATCTTCTTTTCGTCCGTTCCGATGAACTCTCTGATAGCGAGACTCAGAATATCCGGTCGCTCGCGGGCAACATATGCCATTGAGACGGGAACATTGATACTTGTGTTATGCATACCAAAGTTTCGTGAACCGGCTGAATTCAGCTTCTGAAAAGACAACCGAAAAGTATATATACATACATATGGATTCAGTTTTTGAGTATGAAATGCATAACGCTTTTGTTTTTTTTTTGCGCCGCATAGTTGAAAAGAAAACGCACAACGCTTAACGCCTGGACGATTGAACATTTATCGAATTAGACTGGCATGGGTTGGAAGATGGAAAACTACTCGAAATAAATGCATGAATGATGCATTCGAATTGGTATATAGCGAACGTTACACCAATTTCAACCATTTTTCCAATGATCATTATGTCAGAGCGTAAAAAGGAGAACAGGCTGCCAAAAACCGGTCATAATTAGGTATTCGAAATCGAGGAGGACAAAAACGGTTATCCCCTTAGTATGACTTACTTCACTAAGCGACTCTGTAACCAGAATGTTCCTTGTCTCGTTTGGTACCGCACGTAGCATGTCGATTTGTGAACGCTTTGGAAATTTGTCAGCGACGGTAGGTGAAATCAGATGAATAACACCGTTCATACCGAATATCTGAAAAAAGTTTATTTGATTAGGGTACGGATTCGAAACTTAAATTTATGTATAGGTACTGTTCTTGATAGAAAGTACACGTTAGACACAAGCGAGTCTTGACTAATAAGAAAACATTTATACTCCAAAGTAATGCCAGAAACTGAATCATGATGCATATATAGCGTAGATGACTCATATGAGTGTATTTTTGCCAATTTTTTTCTGTATGAACAAGTATGGTCAATGTTTACATCTAGCTGAGTCATAACTCTCATCGTAACCATTGGAACTCCTGATAAGAAATAAACAAAGTGGACAAATTTTGTACTTGTTTGTCTTTATATGTCATTACTTCAATTAGAAGTTGTATACTATAAAATTTGCCTAATCTTAAAACTATTAAGACGGAGAAAGTGGAGCACAAGAACAAAAAACTACATCACAACGTCGGGTTCACATCATTCACTTTAATATTGAGAAGCATCATAAACATTTGTTGAATGTATAAATCAACTAGAAAACTCACATTCTCTGCAAAATGTTTGGCTGTGTGCGCCCAAGTTGGTAGAACGTCACTTCTCCTAGCCTCTGTGACCAACGGGTTCCTATCGTAGTTCTCAGTATGTACTTTGAAAATGAGTCCCTCCTCAATAGCACTGATTTTGAATAGAATTGCTAAAACCTTCCATATATCGTCTTCTGGCGAGGCAATGGGCAGCTCCCCAAGGAGTGGAATTCCCGAGTATCCTGACAATACAGAAGATGTATGAACTCATTCTTTTTGACGGTTGTCTTTTTGGTTTTTGTCGTCGAGACAAGAAATTCCCATTGGGACCACAAAAAAACTCAAACCTTTTGAAACGAACGAGATTCCTTTTCCACTGAACACAAAGCTTTTTAGTTCTTCCACAATAGAGCGTATTAGGTTTTCCGACGATGTCCCGGAGTCACGATATACATAGAATAGAATCTTTTCAGTCATCACCCTGAAATTCGAGATGTTTGGAAAAATGAAGCTAAGAAAGGAAACGGATTGTGACAAACGAAGAAAGTGCAAAATATTGGATGAAAGGGCAGAATTCGAATAAGAAAATGATTTTGAATTATTCCATGAAGCAGGGATCCAATAATTCGTTTCGGCTCAAAAGTCATTGATGTTGGTCTATTTGGTTTTTTTCAACCCCTTCTCGACTAAAATAGAACAAAAAGAACGGAAATATTGTTTTCGGATAAGAAGATTGAAAAATGAATCACCAACCCTTTTCAAAATGAGGTTTTCTTTTTTGTTCCCTATGTTTTGATTTATTGCGGTTGCTGTTTATATGAACAGAAGGGAGACTGTGTTGGTTTATACCTTCCGTCACTTTTTTCTTGTTTCTCGTCAAAAGTTTGTCATATTTCTTCACGACTAACATAGATCAGTTTTCATCTTCCCTCAACTTTTTCGCTTTCAATACTTTTCGTATTTTTTTTTTACTTTTACACTTTCAGTTTTAACTTTTTGATTTTTAACTTAAACTCTTTGAAAATTGTTTGTAAGCTAACAAAACGTATAGTACTAGAAATTTGAACGGATTGGAGCATGACGGAGTATGAAAAAAGTAAAAATAACCAAAACTTTGAAGGTTTTCATATTTCACTTTACGAACACGACTGGAAGAAGCACGCAGACAGAATAAACTAGCACGCGAGCGGTCATTTTCAAACAACAATTGGTGCTCTGGTGCTCTGGTGCTTTGATGCTCCTTGAGCGACGCGGAAAAACGAAAACTTTACACGATAAACGACACGAGACTAGTGGTCCACTACAAAGAAATGTACTAATGGATTAGTTGGATAGGGTTCGGAGTGTTGCTCGAAAACAGGGATATGTGTCTGTGTGTAAAAAAGAGTAGTAGCTACATAGACAAAATGGCGACATAAAATGAAACATTTTTGGCGACGCGAGTCTTGCGACCGCGAAGGGCACATATACACTTGCACTCGGCGATTGTGGAGTCGTGAACCCTCTTTCCCACCCTTCATTCGCCATTCTCATTGTATCAGTAACCGACGGGAGCACTTCAGTCGCTGGTCATCTCCGACGAGAAGTCTCTCAAAAGCTGCGTACTATTTTCTGCGACGCTTCACTCGCGCACAGATGCAGATGCCCGCTGTCATTTTATTGATTGTGGCGGAAAAAAGCGAAAAAAGAAGAGATGGAGAAGCGAGAGAGAAAACAAAACGTGGAGTGCTGGTAGGGGCGATCGAGGGAGAGGGTCGGTTTGCTTGAGTGAGTGTGTGGGGTGAGGCAAGGGCGGCCTCGCCGGTGCGCAAAAACGGCGACACTGGCCAAGAGGCCGCAGAGAAAACATGTTCGACCGCTAGACACGCAGGCCTCCGTCGGTCCGCGCACGCGTGTGCTGTGCGCTTTCCACCGATTTTTGTGCGGCATCCCCCCTCTCCTACTTCTTCTCGTCCTCCTATTTTTTTCATCCCCTCTTCTTCCTACTGAACCTCACTTGCCTCATCCTTTTCTTTTTTTCCTCCTCCCCGCTTCTTCTCCTTTTTCGGCGACTGTTGGGACGGAATCAGTCGCAGTGGCGAAGCTTACAAGTGGGCCTCCCCACCCCACGGCTCCAGAGTGACCCGTCGGTCGGCGAATGCTTGTGTGGGGGCTCATTGCCAACGGCTCTCGTTTTAGCGGCCCTCAACTGCATTCCTAAGGCAGACCACGTAGAGGCAAAACGAAACTGAAGAGAGCATAGCCACCCCCCTTCTCTCCCATCTCCTCTCACACCCCTACTGAAGCAGCAGCACATTGGCCCCTCCCAGTTAGTCACGACTCAAGCCTTATTTTTTCTATATTGCTCTTATCTGTTACTTTCTTATTTATTTTGACCCCCCGACTACACCTTGAACTTGTTTTCTGAAAGGCCCCGATTACGGAGGCCAACTTTGAAATTAACCACGATTTTCATTGGCAGACTATCGTCTTCCACCAAGGAGCAGGCCTTTGTTGCCTAGCTCAGCCACGATAGGATTATGGAGATTGAAAATATCGTTGCTAATACGGTCTATATCAAAGCAAGAGAAAGTGAGTTGAAATAATCCGTCAATTCATAAAAACCAAACAAAAATTGCAGGTGGTGGCCAAAAAAAGGGAAAAAGCAAAAAGTGGAAAAATTATCTACAGTTCCCACACTACACGGAGTGTTTACCTCTAAAAACTGAAATAGAATTGAGGTATGTTTTGAAGAAATCCTTTTCTCCCTTCCTTTTTTAGTTTTTAGTCGTCTTATGTATAGTTTTCTCCCGATAGTGAGACCAAAACCGGAAATGCATATATATGTTGAAAGACGATGAATTATTTGTTGTACCCTTTCAGTTATGCATTCATCGTTGAGAAGCAACCTATCGGCAAGTTGCTATTTCACGAATTCTGCCAGGCGACCAACTCGCAGTACCATCAATGCTGTCAATTTCAGACCAAGGTGAGGAATAAGATTTTCTGGAAATTCAAAGCTTCATATCCCATTAGGTGAACCTTTTCCCAGACTCGTGATTTTTTATTATTAGTAAGGCGGGCGTAGTTTGGAGATGGGAGGATGAGAAGCGGCTCTTTTGCGGCTGTGTATGTGTATTTGTATATGTGTGCATGTGCATTTTTGCCTGTGCTCCGTAGTACTTCTTCGCTGACAAGGATATGCGTGAAAGTTCACGCTTTTGATGAATCCGTACTAATTAGGCGATGTCGTCGATTCTAGGGTCCTCACATCTTTTTCTTTTGCCCCATTTTTGGATCAAATGACAAAACGAAAACTGAGAAACTATTTTTAATTGGATGGGTAACGATGATTTTCCGGATGTTTGAGAGGGCGTGAAAACGAGAAGGCGGTGCGCGAAAAAGCAAAAAAGGCGCCAAAAAAGGGACCCCTCTCATTTGAGAAGGCAATTAATGAGATTGGGCAAGGATTGGGAAAAAGGCAATGAAGGATTTTATGAGGGGTTGTTTCACGGTTCGGGCTTTTTTCTTGAAAGCGTTCGTTAGTTGAAGACAGAAGATGGCGCACCATCTACAAAGGCCCGCAAAGGGAATCGTTTTTTCAGGACAATGGTGCTAAAGCTCAATAGAAAATAAATGGGAATCGCAAAATAGAATTTGAATAGAGCTACAGTAACCCTTTTCAGAGTTTTGACTCTCTTTTTTCCAGGTAGAAGAATATGAAACGTCCGATGATGATGGTCAATCGAGGAGGGACCTTGCGTCGGCTATCGTATCTTTGCTCCATTCAAAACCTGAGGATAATCCATCTGTTAGTGGAAACTATGAAGTCTTCTCATAGCCCTCATCTTGTTTTCAGTGTTCACAAGACGAGCAGGAGATTTGGTGCTCGTTTTTGAGTGAAGAGGTAATATCAACGTGTATATCTACGGCAGACTCTGCGACACATGACGACGAGCCGAGGAGTGATATATTTACGGAGCCATATAGGTAAGACTTCTTCTGCTTTTTTCCGATATGAAAATACAAATTTTTCTGACTGCTGAGTCTGTTGTTATGAAGTAATGAATTCATTTGGTAAATATCATAGCAATCTGTATATTGTTGGTTTGAGCCAATGAGATGGAAAAGCACACAAGCCAATAGGTAAACCAAGAAAAATCAGTAG
Source organism: Caenorhabditis latens (assembly GCA_002259235.3). Classification (NCBI taxonomy): domain Eukaryota; kingdom Metazoa; phylum Nematoda; class Chromadorea; order Rhabditida; family Rhabditidae; genus Caenorhabditis; species Caenorhabditis latens. Next base: position 10,168,113 of record CM056097.1, on the reverse strand, counting down.
TCGTATGACACAATTCGTAAATGATAATTGACGTAACGTTACTCCTTTTTCAACTCATTCCCGGAGACTATCTTGTTAACTGATAACGTGTCGCAAGCCCAATGATAACAACTTTTACACATTTTTAATAGTTAGATCATTAATGTGTAAAAAGGTTGGGAGAAAATTGTTGTCCCGTGTTTATACTCTGTCTAGACTGCAATTTCAAATGACAGATGTTTTTGAAAACCGCTACAAAACAGAATACATAATATTGGATCAGTAGACTATAATATGGGTGTTGGAATGTTTAGCAAAAAAGGTATTCTTAGTTATTTTGCCACTTTCTCGTTTTCTAGAGTTGTTGACACATCTTGGAGGAGTCTCCTATAATATAAGTCCTCAATATGTAATTCTAAAATATTTTTTCTTCGTATCTCTCCCCTCTCCTCTCCGCTTCTCAGCGTGCAAGAAGCTTTGGGACTCAAAATTTCAGATCCAGTGTTTTTCTAAAGGAGAGTTATGTGTGTGCGTTGTTTACATCCATGAAAAATAACAGTAGCACAAAGGACAGTGTTGAACATCACATTGTCCAGCTTTTCTCTCCTTTCCATGGCGTTTTTGTGCATTCGACTCATGGGGATAGAAAGATGGGCCAAAAGAAAAGCTAAATTTTTGTCTGTTGGCTCGGTGAAACGAGTAGATGAAAATGCACTAAGGATAGACAGAGCCCTCACCAACAACAGACTTGTGTTGAATTGACAAATTGAATTCCATCCTTTTTCAGACTCACTTGCGACTATCTGGCGGAAGAGCCTTTTAAGGAATTTGTCGAATCAGTATACTTTTATCGGTTTCTGCAATGGAAATGGTTGGAAAAAAGGCCGGTGGACAAACACACGTTTCGGTTATATCGAGTATTAGGCAAAGGTGGATTTGGAGAAGTATGCGCGTGTCAGGTAAATATAGTTTTTACTTCCCACCGATTGGCATTCTAGGTATGCTAATCAGTCTGCTGAAATGGTTATCTGAGTATGTGTGATAAAGGAATTCATTGATGTTCATATGTTCAAAAATAGAAATATAAACTTTCTACCTTTATTTATTTTTTCCACAGTTGCTAAATTCTGTTCTAGGTCCCTTTGCAACTTTTTTTTTGGAAAACATCATATTTAAATATATTGAACCTAATTTATTTGTCATCTTGTTTCGTTACTCTGAATAGATTCCACTGAAAGATAGTGCCTTCGTTTTACTGCTCCATTCTAAGTTTTAGTTTTCCAGTCATAAAATGGTAGCGAGTCGTCAATTGAACCACACAAAAAACTTGATAAATTAATTGTTGACTTCTAGAACAGAAGCTGAAATGGAGAGATATGGGAAATTGAGGAAAGAAAGAAAAAGAGATGGGGTGGATAGATGGAATGACGGCTTCTGACAAATTGAATTTTTTATTCCACACGCACACTGCCCTCTATCCATACTACCAATCTAACTGGGGAAAGGGAAAAAAAAGAATTCCCAACCCCGAGAAAAGGACCGGATATTGAGTCATTAATCAAATGAAGGGAAGAAAAGAGAATATTTGTGGGGTTAGATGAGAAGATAGAGTCAATCACTTCAGAATGATTGGTTTCTCAATTTCCGTTTTTTTTGTTTTCAGGTCCGAGCGTCGGGGAAGATGTATGCATTGAAGAAGCTGGAAAAAAAGCGAGTCAAGAAGAGACATGCTGAAACATTAAGCCTAAACGAAAAACAAATTTTGCAACGGATTAATTCTCCATTCGTCGTATGTTTTCTTTCTCATTTTTCATTTCTTAGTTTTTCCCAATGCATCTTTTGACATGTTAGTTTGGGAGAAAGAAGAAGAAGAAGACATAGAAAAGAGGGGTCGGATAATATAAAAGAATCACAAATATGAAAAGCAAGAAACGCAACCATTCTCTAATCAACATCCTTTTCTTTGCAGGTGAGTCTTGCATACGCCTATGAGACGAAAGATGCTTTATGTCTCGTGTTAACACTGATGAATGGCGGAGATTTGAAATTTCACTTGTACAATTTGATGCCTGGCGGGTTCGATGAAAAGAGAGTGCAATTCTATGCAGCGGAGATCACTCTTGGCTTACAACATCTTCATAGTGAACGGATTTTGTATCGGGATCTCAAACCTGAGAACATTTTACTCGATGATTTTGGACATGTTCGAATTTCCGATTTGGGTCTAGCAGTAGAAATTAAAGATAATGAACCTATAAAAGGACGAGTAGGAACTGTAGGCTATATGGGTATGTGACACTCTGAAACTATTCGACTTATCGTATTGTTTCACTTTTCAGCTCCAGAAATAGTGAAAAATGAACGGTATACATATGGTGTAGACTGGTGGGGTGTTGGATGTCTGATATACGAAATGATCGAGGGTAAAGCTCCATTCCGGCAACGAAAAGAGAAAGTAAAACGGGAGGAAGTGGAACGACGAGTTCGAGAAGATCAAGAAAAATATTCGGAGAAGTTCAGTGAAGCCGCTCGAACTCTTTGTCGGTTAGTGATCACTTTCGGTCATTCATTCAATTGTTTCTTCTTCTTTCAGAGGGTTGCTTCACAAAGAACCGGGTTTCCGTCTTGGTTGTCGACGAGTTGGACGACCGGAAGATGGCGCAGAAGAGATTCGAGCGCATCCATTTTTCAACACTGCGGATACGGTGACTGGTCGAGAACCAGTGCCATGGAAGAAAATGGAAGCCGGAAAGGTTGTGAATTGGTAATCAAAATTTTGGACTAATGAATTATTTTTACAGGTAACACCTCCATTCTGCCCTGATCCACGAGCTGTCTACGCCAAAGATGTTCTGGACATCGAACAGTTCAGCACCGTGAAAGGAGTCCGTCTGGATGCCACGGATACTCAATTCTATGGGAAATTCAATACTGGATGCGTTAGTATTCCTTGGCAAAGCGAGGTTCGTCTTGAAAAGAAAAGTTTGAGCTCCCTTCTTCCTAAAACTCTTTTTGTTCTTTCGTGACAATTGAGAAATCGTTTTTCGCCTCCGCTTTCTTCTTTTTTGAGCATCATTTCCAAAGAAAGGAAAAGTACAGAAAATGACTCCGACTTTGCGGAGGGACTAGCCAATGTTTTTGGGACACATCTCGTTTTTTTGAGGATTCAAAAGATTGAATAACAATACTCAAGCACATACACTACGACATTGTTATAGCATATGATAAAAACATGATCGCCGTTGGTGTCATCGTAGCTTTTCTTCAACACTGACTAGAAACACGGTCAGGGATGCATGAAAATGTACTTGCAATACTTCTAATCACGTTGACAGTACCTTCGAATTTTGAGCAGACACAGTAATGTGACTCAATTAGTGAAAGATGACTGCAATATTATCCGTATGCATTTCAGATGATTGAAACTGAGTGCTTTGCCGAGCTCAACACATTCTACGATGACGATGGAATTCTTGTATGGAACCTGCGTGCCGACGGAATCAACTTGGAAGAACGACGAAATGGTACCAGTAAACCAGGCTTCTTTTCACGGCTTTTTCGAAAAAAGGTAAGTGACACCAGGTCCATTCACTTCTTGTTCAGTTCCGTCCAATTACAACATTGAAAATTCCCACATCTCGAGTCCTATTTCTGATTTTTGCTTTTTCCTCTCAACTTTTGCTTCCTTTGATTTCTGTGCACTTTTGAGCCTAATGCTGATGCCAAGTAGTTTTATATATTTATTTTTAATTTTTCTGTGTTTTTAGTAAAATTGAGAGCATATTTGTGATATAGATGGAAACTCTTTTGCATCTTTGTCTATATTCTTCTGCTTGTTTCCCCACACAATGTTCATTTCATTTAAGTGTTTTCCTTATTTGTGCTTCCACGTGTTGCCGCTAAAAATCTCCAAAAATGAGAGAGAGAGAGAAAAGAAAACAAGTGAAAGAGAGTGAGAGGGAATGTACCTAATTGTGGATTCGGTTACAGGAGTCGGGTCATCCGAACGCTGATAAAACATGAATGACTTGTGATTGTGAAACTCCCCATTCGATCCCATCATCCACCATTCTACACACCTTTACAAATATCGACCGAGTCTACAAACACCCCCGCCATCACCAATTGCTACGTGTCTTCTACTTTTTCAAAAACACCCTCATCAAAACAATCAAAAACTCTTCACCTACCAGATCAAAAAAAATTCAACTTGGTTAACGATCTCTTCTCTTCACCAGTTTCGCACCTTTCATGCCACACTTCAACTCAATGTAAGTTTTCTGTTCCAATTCTATATTCGGCGCACCGTCATCACCGATTTTCTTCCCCAATACACGTTCACACACTGTTGACACACTTAGAAACACTTGTTGGATATGAACTTTTTCGTTTTCAATATGAAACTTTTGATCTAAAGCACTTTTCGTTTTCCTCCTATCTTTACACAATTCTGTCTTTGATTTTACAGCATGCATGATGCTCTAACTATTAATTTTCCCTCTAACAGTGGTATATTACACTGATTTTCTTTTTGAGCCACAGTTTTCCGTAGTGCCAGTTTTTCTCTTTTGCTAGAAGCGTTTGAAAATAGTTGCAAAATTTCAATTTAACTAAAACTTATATGGACAGAGAAGTGATGAAACAACAGTTTCAATTACAGAGCTGATTAATATCATCCAGTTTATAACAATTTTTTGAAAGTGACACCCCTAAATCAAAAGTTATAATATTCCCTATACTTCAGTTAACACTATCTCGTATTGTGTTCTATTTTTATTTAATTCTAATATTTCAGAACATCGAAGTTACAAAATCTCTCCATGACCTTTCTCACCTTGGTGTGGACCCACAACAACCAAAACCTTCAGCTAAAGCACCAGCAGTCCGATCAAGTCGTGCTGCTTCCGCCAGCGGAAGAACATCGATGATTTGAACATCTAGAATTTGTTTATTTCTCTCTTTGTTTAGTAAACGAATAGTTTGGTTCTGGTTCAATAAAATCAAAAAGTAACAACAAACGGTGCTTACCAAACATAGTCCCAATTCATCCTTCGATCTCATAAATCTCATAAAAGTTTCCCTTGCTAAGTTTTCTGTTTTTCCTCATCTGCTCAGCCACCAATCAAATACCAATTGTTTCTTTCCGTCCTGCCTCTTCTTGCGCATTATCTCAATCAAAAACTCGTTAACGCACTTTATCAATATTTTGTAATTTTTCTTGTTGAAACTATAATCAAAAGAGTTCTATATGGTCTTGTAACTGATTTATGTGTAACGACTTTTTCAAAATTTTCTTCTATCAAAATACGAGAAATTCCTGAAATAGCAACGAACTGATCGAGTTGTAATCTTATTTTTTGTCTTCTGGAAATTCCTTACCGTCCCTTAACCATTTAATTTTCTCCATGACGAGCTATATTTTTCTAAATATTTTTCTCCCGCCTTCCCTCACCTTTTTAGATTTCTATTTTCTATTTCTACTTGAGATTTATGTTACTTTTTTCTGCTAGATTTTTTAATGCCTTCCCCCTGTTTCTAAGAATTCCCATGCCTCGTATCACCCCCCGAATGTTTTGTCTCTTAAAAATTGTCATTTTCAGTTTCATGTTCCGGTAAACTTACAAATATAAAAAGTTCAAATATTCCTTTGGTTTATTTTATTTTGGGGCAGTCCAACACGACGACTGCGTTTTGCACAGATTATTCGGGACCGTTTATGGGAGACATTAAAAAAATAGTTGCAAATATCTTTATTTTTTAGTGATCAAACAGTTTGAGCGACAAGAAAAATGCATGAAATTTAATCGAAGAAGTTTTTGAACTGCAGTTAAATTGGCCGCAACTCATTTTTGAATATCTGTCAGAAACGTTTATATTATAGTAGAATGGTTAAGGTTACTTTTTAGAGTAACCATTGTTGCATCAAACGAATGAAATGCAGCATCAGTAATTCTTACACAATTAGTACACTGCGGGACATAAGTATGGAGCCACTTGAATTTTTAATTTTTTTGGAAAAATGTTATCGTTTTCAAAAATTCTTTTAATGCCAATAATGTACTTTCCGGGTCTCAAAAACGATACTGTTGTTGAAACTTTGAAAGATTCTGGATTTTTGTAAGTTTTGAAAAAGTGTGAAAAAGGCTTATTTCTATGGGACATAAGTATGGAGCCACCCATAGAAAATGGAAAAACCGCGAAATTCGTTGTCTCAAAACCTTAAAATCGTATTCTCCGTCCAAAATTGAGTTGTTTAGAGATATTTTTCCAACAATTTCAGTGAAAAACTTTTGAGAAAAACTAGAATTTCGGGAAATTTTCGAGTCTTTTCATTTTTTGTATATATTTTGTGAACAAGTCATCTTTGGCAAACTATTTTAGTCACAATCTGATCAAACACATTTAATTGTTAGTTTAAAACTGTTTTGGTAGAAAAATTGACCGTTCTGTAGAACTTACGTGACTTCAAATTCAAGGAATGAGGCATATTTCGAAGTTGAGCATGCATTTTAGCTCATATTCTCCGAACTTCACCTTTTCAACTAATTTTTTTTGCAGATTGAAACAAAGTCGTGTTTGTTGCTTCAGTTATCAACAACTTGAATCAATTTACTAATCTCTAGAGTGCCAAAAAAACATTAATGTAGAATTTTTGAGCATATGTGAGGAGGCGTAATCTATAAGTGAGTGAAAATTGTCGCAACGACTAGAAACACTTCTAGAATTAAAAGATATGAGCACAAAAGTATAAACATGCATCATATTTCATCCATAATTCCGTATTAGAAACTTTTTAACTTGGTTCATGACCTTCATTAACCACCAAACCTCAAAAATTCTACATTAGTGTTTTTTTTGGCACTCTAGAGATTAGTAAATTGATTCAAGTTGTTGATAACTGAAGCAACAAACCCGACTTTGTTTCAATCTGCAAAAAAAATTAGTTGAAAAGGTGAAGTTCGGAGAATATGAGCTAAAATGCATGCTCAACTTCGAAATATGCCTCATTCCTTGAATTTGAAGTCACGTAAGTTCTACAGAACGGTCAATTTTTCTACCAAAACAGTTTTAAACTAACAATTAAATGTGTTTGATCAGATTATGACTAAAATAGTTTGCCAGAGATGACTTGTTCACAAAATATATACAAAAAATGAAAAGACTCGAAAATTTCCCGAAATTCTAGTTTTTCTCAAAAGTTTTTCACTGAAATTGTTGGAAAAATATCTCTAAACAACTCAATTTTGGACGGAGAATACGATTTTAAGGTTTTGAGACAACGAATTTCGCGGTTTTTCCATTTTCTATGGGTGGCTCCATACTTATGTCCCATAGAAATAAGCCTTTTTTCACACTTTTTTCAAAATTTACAAAAATCCAGAATCTTTCAAAGTTTCAACAACAGTATCGTTTTTGAGACCCGGAAAGTACATTATTGGCATTAAAAGAATTTTTGAAAACGATAACATTTTTCCAAAAAAATTAAAAATTCAAGTGGCTCCATACTTATGTCCCGCAGTGTATATCCAAGGCGTGAAAAATCCAACAAGTTTTTGCTAGTAAAAAAACCCCCTTTTTTGCTAGTAAAAAAACCCTCTTAAAAAAACCCACTAAACCGATGTATTGAATCAACAAAAAAAATTTTAGATGATTCATCCTATATCGTGTTCACATTTGATACGGTTTAGATTAACTGCAGAACAATAGTTTTGATATTTTAACTAACTGTGCCTGATCTTTCCGTTCTTTCTAAACAATGTTCTGTTTGATATTATGATTTAAATTTTCCCACTGCCATTATTCCTCAAATAATTTTAATAATTTCTATTCGACTAGATTTCTGAGTTCAATTTCTTTGTTAGTATGAAGAAAAGGAAGGAAAAAGAAAATAAAAAACTGAATAGGAAATTACGAAGGCACTCTCTTTTATTAACTTTTCCACCAATTTCATATCTGCACATTTTCTTTTTTCTTTTCCATTATTTGGGTTGGATAGAATTGGATCCAAACGCATAAATTAGTCGTTTCACGTTTTTTTAGATATCATCTTTACGGCATATAATGGATCGGTACATCGTTGGTCTTGAAACGAAATCAGCCTAGGTTGTCAAAGAAGATTTCCTGTATAAAATCACGTTGGAGAGCTCTCAATAATCGCTTTTTTGTATTCCAGCAGAAAGTAACGACAGAATGAGTATACTTCTTCGTTTCCTTTAAATGAAAATTTGAGTCGGAATGACATCATGTCGGCTTAGCGTATTGGCTTCATTTTTCTCCTTACGCCATCTTTCGTGAAATGCTAATGAGCATGTATGTGAGAGCTGAGAAAACGTAGATTTCTGTGGAGGGATTTCTGAAATACTTGTTGTCTTTGTGTGAATCTGATCAAACGAAACGAAGGCTTCCAGTCTATTTTTGCTTTTTTCTCAAGAAAAAGAAACCCGTGAGTGGATAGTGATTAATGATTTACGTATCACTTGAGCATTTGAAGTGAAGCTGATGTATAACGTTTTTCAAAACGAATTAGCAGCATTCCAAGACCTCAATATTTCAAAACTAACGACGGTATTTTGGAGTTTATTTTAAACTTCATTGTAATCAAGTTTTGAAATTTATCAAGTGTCTTGGCTGATTGAATTTTAAAAAAAGTATAGTTTGAATACCGATATTCCGAATTTTTATTGGTACGCTCATTTTGTTTTAGCTAGTTGGTGTACATCAGATAATTTTGTTCATCGCACTTTCTCAGCAGCATATTTGGGAAATGTTTCAGTATCTGTTCCAGTTTACAAAAAAGTATTGCTATTATCAGTGTCTGTTCAGTTTTTGCTTGTGATTTCCCAAAAATTCAGCAATAGAGTTATTTGGAAAAAGGAACAAAATCGTCCATCTGCAGCTTCTCGTGGTGCTTCGAACACATGTAGGCTCGGAGCACATCATAAGAAACTGCGGACGGTGGATTGTTCTAAACTTACCAAAAGAATACATGAATAGGTAGGGAATATGAGCACAAGAAGCTCTTGTTCACAAGTCAGCAATCTGAGTGTGCATGACGACAAGTGCACCGAAAGAAGCAATGGCAGGAAGGCAGGACAAGGAGAGGACGCGCTCACATACACACTATGAATGGTAAGTGGTGGTGCCTGGCCTCGCATCGGCCGCCTCCCGAAACGAAGGAAGGCGGAGCCTATTTATGACACGTCGTGGCTTGCTTGTATCGTTAGAGAAGACGAGAAAAAGGAATTGTTTACCAGGTAAAGGAAGTGTTGATGGACCTCCAATCAAGCAAAGCAAACAGAGAAATGTTTATCGATATAGTGAGGGTCGTGTGGGTTGGAAAAGAGAATTGGTTGAAAAAAGAATGTGTTCAACGCGCAGTGAAAGATGAGAAGATGGCGAAGATAATAATCTTGAATCAAAGAGAGAGCGACGGCAAAAAGTTCTCATAGGTGTGTCCATTCGTTCGATGATATTTAAGATACTAAAAGGCAAAAAAGTATGAGAAGACAAAAACGAAATATGTGATTCTTCAAATTCCTTGCGAATTCTCATTTCAGACTGCATTTTAGAAAAAGTTGCCTAGCTTCCGGAAAGCGGAAAACGTAATTGTTGGTTGGATGTTGAATAAAGGGTAAAATGGAAGGTTTGATTGAAATTCGCGAAATTTACGACGCCCTATTCCAATTTTTCGTATGCCTTTTCTTTTCTTGAAATGAGTTTCTCTATTTTCTTCTGACGAATTTTCGATCCGTTTCTTCCCCTCACCCATCTTTTTTTATTTTTTGGTCGGATCTGGTGAGAAACAGAAAGGATGCGTTGAGTTTGTCAACAACAGGGTCATCGCCATTCAAATTTCAGTTTGAACACCTGCCGATTGGCATTGTGTGCGTGCGAGTGGCCGGCACACCGACGAAAAATGAGAGCTGCGAGGATAATTGCACGGATATTATTTCTCATCCTCGTCTTCTTCTCTTATAATTATACGGCAGTTAAGATGGTGACGACCGTACGGAAGACATAAGATGGCTAATGGATCTGAGGTTTTAGGATTCCACCGTTTTATATTAAGAATTGTTTCGAATAAAAATTACGTTGAACACTGAAATCATTTTTTGGTTCTCAAACTCCAGTCATCGAAATAGACGTAACTCATATCGTCAGAGTGTCTTCACAAATGCTTGTTTAACAACGGCGATTATCAGCGGTTCGCATCTTTAGATGCCGTCCATCCATCCATGTTTACCTCTCTACACCAATCCATACCTGCATTCGATGGGCAGAACAGTGACCGTTGTTTGCATTCCAGCTGATAACAATACAACGTATGATCTGTATTCTATATTTGACAATACACAGTTAGCTAAATAGGAAGAAGGAATATAGATTATGAACCTCCAGTGGATGCAGTCTTTAATTTACAAAAGAATAAAAGTATGTCAATTGAATTGTCAAGTTCTAAACTTTTTTTTTGATCGAAAACACTCCATTATATCATTTCCGGTCCCATAATATTGTTTGAGTATTGAAGTGTGTTCGTGGTTTTGTGTTGAATGCCGAAAAGAGGTGCCGCTGCGTAATGAAGAGAAGACGCACAATAGAGTGTGGGTATTCTTCCAAGGACATGTGTTCATGAACTAGATCCTAAGTACCCAGACAGGTCGGGTGCTGGCGAATAAGTAAAACATCATCACACTCAAAACCCCAATAAGTATCTAACTGTCCACTTCGTGGTCTTCCCAACTTTTCTCTCACGGAATATTCTTGTTGGTTATAAGAAAAGAGCACAAGTAGAGAGAAGATGGATAGTACATGTGTAAATAAATAAAAAATAATGCTAATAAAATGCCGAATTGGGTCCTATCAAATACAGTACTGTTCACGAGGAGTAGAGAGAGCAATGTTGAGTCATGGAAAGCAATTTTAAAAAGAAGAAAGACCACGAAAACACTTTATAACTGTCAAAACCAGAAAACTTATGGTGGAAGTTGAAAAAAAAGAAACATACTATCTCGATCTTCTCGAAACCTGATAGTAGGTATAATTTTTAGGTAAAAACACAAGTCACAACAATTCATATCGTACAAAACAAAAATATTATAGTCTTTAGTCAACAAGAGGAGCAAAGTGATTGGTCAACTGATTAGACAAAATGGTTTCATCGTCTTTCTTCTTCATATTTTCTCTTTGGTCTCGTCACTTAACTAATGTTTTTTCTGCTAAAAACAATTCCCAGTGGCTTAAATAACCAAAAAAGATAAGATTAGTGTTAGATTATAGATGGCTGATACATGACAGAGCTACCCAGTCTCTCATAAAACTATACGTCAAAAGTCGCTGACTGGCTATTCGCATGTACATATTGATAAGATTGGTTGGGTGAGCACACTATTCCTGAATTGTTGTGTTCTTACTCAAAAACCTAACTTTTGCATTATGCAAGATCAGTCAGAGGAATACGGAGCTATCGTTGTGTCTCGGTCAGTTTTTTTTAGCAAATTGTTTTAATTTTTGTAAGCTAGTTTTGAAATGTATGTTTATTTTATCAAGTTAGAAAAATCTTCTTAGGTAACACTCAATTTGTTGGCATTCTTTGTTCTGTTGAACTGATTATTTATATGTCTCGGTCACAAAAATAAATCATTCATTTTAGAGTTGCAATGGAAGAAAACATGTTTGACCCGCAACCAGATATCCCTCGCATTCGAATCGATTCAACCCATTCTTATCAGCAGCGGTTTGTTTTAACCGATCGTTTGTTTTCACTGTCATTTTGTCCTTTTTAGAGAGAGCATGTTGGAAAAATTGAACACTTATTATACATTGGCTGTTGTAATTGCCCAGGTAAGATTAAACATGTTTTATATTTTGAAATCTTGAAGTTTTCGATGATAAACTTGCTTCGAGTACACGAATTTTTCAGTAAACTTTAGTATTAGTGAAAAAATTGAAGTTTTTCGAATCACCCTTGAATAAGAAATTTCTCCTAGAAATAACTTTCAAAATTGTTTCTAACTTGAATATTAAACTGATACATTGCATTGTAACAGAAAGTAACTAACATAAGCTTCTTTTTACTTTCAGCTTACCCTTGGAGTACTTGGAAACAGTCTGACTTTAGTAGCCGATGCGACGAGGATCTTTGCAGACCATTTGGAGCTTTTTCAATACGACAGATCAGCAACTCCAGGAAAACGATTAACTGAAATAATCACAGTTGGAATAACCAATGTAGTTTTGTTCCTTTTGTTTGTTGCTTTCTTGCTCACGGCATCGGGACGAGCTGCAACTATGGATTTCGATGTAAGTTTAAGAATTGTTTAAAAAAGAACTCAAAATACAATCAATTTAAGATCAACCGGATGTACTTGTCTATTGGAACGGCTTTGGCAATGACTGCTAACACATTGCAGACATTGTGTCATTTCAGAAGTACGTTTTTGTTCAGACCAAGTGTCAACAAAATTCCTTGTCTCCAGTCACTTTGAAAATGTTTTGATATTTCATGAAATTCAATCATTAGCGTAGTTTCCCACTAAAATTTCGATATTCCGGTGACATTTCCATCGACTGGCACATTTGTCCATTATTAGATCACGAAGCTTGCACTAATGATAATCTGCTATTCTGAAACAATAAGGCATTCAATTTCACCGTATCCTTTTATTTTCGATAGAAATGTGGAAAAAACTGCCTAGTTGCACAATATGAAACTTGTGATTTTTAGCTTGGCAACGTGAACGAGGTTACAACTTTTCTCTCTACACTGGATCCAAACGAAACCAACTGATGCATGGTTTCGTATACCATTTTGTCGCATATTTCGTGCTTGTTTCATCTTTGTTAATCATAGTCAATGTGAGTTTAACAGTATAACATTAACATTTTTATCTTGATTTCGATTTCAACAGAAAGATAATTTGATTGCTGATGTCGTCACAACATACATCACCAGTATCCTCATTCTCACAAATGTTTCTTCCATAGGATATCAACTTTACCACGAATACTTTGCCCTCGAACATCCACAAGACGAGTATGAACAACTTTAGATGAAAAGGCAGAGTATCACCTAAATGTCTTTTTTTTGTACTTCCCAGTAATGTATTTTCGTCCTTCCGTTTTTTAAAGAATGTTTTGTGTGTACATGAGTAGAACTTCATCATCTATCTCACATCTAATTGCCCTTTCTCCATTTGTTTTGTTTGAATGTATTGGTCACGAAAGGTTTTTTGTTCAAAACTCAAACGAAAGTGAAAAACAAATTAGGAAAAAGCACTGAAAGCTCGAATCTCATCTATGCCGTATGAAAAATGAGTGCTCATTTACTTCAAGGCCCTTATTTCTTTTGTCGTCTCATCCTCATTATTCTTTTTGCCATTAAAATGAACAATTTATGGCAAGCACTTCTTTTAGTGGTCATGAGAGGTACAGTCCACATGATAAATGATTTGAATTGCTTCTTGGATATCGAATGATTGAGATGAGTTAAAAAATAGCTGAATGTGAGAGAGTATTCTTCCTAATTGACTTTGTTAGTCAGTTTACTCAAATGTTACCAAGGTTGGTAAAACGTCATAACATTCCCATGACATGTTAGGGTATGCAGGAAATTTTTTTTCGAAACTTCAATATGACTCAAAAATTCTTTGTTCAGTAATTGCTAGGTTTTCAAGCGAGATTTCCGATTTGTGTAGTTGCTCGCAAAATATATTTCGAAAATTCCAACTTCCAAATTTCTTTTTTGTGAGATTTTCGATTTGGACATTCGTTTTTCTATAGAACTCCTTCCCAATGGCTCCTTTTTTTCAATGTTCTTTTTTTTGTTGCCACGTTTAGCACTACTATATGCTCGGAGTTCCATAGCCGCTGTTGTAAAATCACGTTGATGTGAGTACTTGCGTCATCTTTTCCCACTTTCCTTTGTCGGGTCCCTCCCGACACAAAATTCAATTCTTGCAGTGTGCGGCGGTAGTTTTGGTGTGGAAAGTGAAAAACGAAAAATACTCACGATCTATGCTTTCTTTTTTCCTTTCTCTTCTTTTATTCTTTCATCTCGGAACTTAGATTTGGTATTTTACACCCAACGGGTTCCAGTCTTATTCACGTGTAGGGGTAGTACTAAAGTATAAATGTTACACAGAGAAGTAAAAAAAAATTGGACGATAATTTTCTCTCAACAAGTTTCCGTGGTCCACTGTGTTGTCATGCAGGAAACAAACGTTTTTTGTGGTTGTCTATGCTTGTGAAGCTCGCATTGTTTTTTTTCATGTCTGGATGAAATCTTCAAATGTTCAGCTTTCTCCTGTACAGTTGCTGATAGCGGTTATATTTAAAATGTGTGACAACGTCATCATTTTTACAGTATTTTTAAAGTGTCTCCTGTTCTGATCAGAATATTATGTTTATTGTTTTGAAAAAATCAAATTATAATCACAATATTTTCGTTGCAGAACGCAGATTTGAATAATTATGTTTTAGTTTGAAGATGAATTTTAAGAAAAACGCACAACTGTCAACAAAAAACAAATTTCTATCCCACTAACACTGTAATTAGTTTGTTTTTCACCGGTTTAAATTATAGTACACACCCCAAAATGTTCCCCTGGTGATGGCACCGTCTAAGTATTTGAAATAAAATAACGTGCCGTCATTTTTCAAAACCCCTTTTCTCTTCTACTAAATGAGCATTTTCATAGACAACTGAAACTAAACCCAACCGACGCCGTAAAGGGTTTGGCCTTCTGTGTCGAAAAGTATTTCAGTCTTCAAGTGTTTTCTACGTTTTTTACTTTTCCTTGTTCGTGGCGGAGAAGGTGCTAAAAAGGAAGAAAATGAGAAATATTTACTGCCTCTTTTCTTTTTTTAGCAAAAAAAGAGACACCAACAAGTTACTTATTGTTATGAAAATGGGAGGCTTTTTTTGGAAACATGAGGAGTTGAGGGATGAGTTTCAAGAAAAGTAGTGTTTTGTTTCCTCCAGCTATCTTTTCATACTTTCTCACCTCTCACCCCAATTTCTTTTTTTTCTCACGAGTGTCTTTTTCTATTTGTTGCCCGACTTTTAGAGGAATTTCTCATTATTTTCTTTTTTCACATCATTAGTATTTTCCAAATATTTATTACCAATACACAAAAATGGTTCCATCAACTCGTTATGGTCGCATTCATATATTCATGTATTCACTATTTGTATATCTCAAAAAAATTCTTAGGCAATTAGGAGATTGTGAATATCCAGGCATGCTTCATTCACTTCCTGAAAGTCTCCAGAGACAAGAGAAACGAGAATTTGTGTAGGAGAATGAACACACGGAAGCGTCGATTATTCACACGTTTGTTTTCAGATACACTGTTTGTGCTATACACCATTATTCGCCCACTGATTTTGATTTAAATTTAAAGTTTGTAAGGGATGGAAGATAGCATGATAACAAAAAATTATCCAAAACCGATCAGTTCGGTCAATTGCTGATAACACCTCAGCGGTATTTTAACAGCTCAAGTTGTTTCAAAAAAGTAAAATGAGGTTGTTATTCATATTAAAGACATGTTATAATTTATAGTCATACATGTTATTTTGTTCAAAACCAGAATTTACTTTTCTGGTTGCCTGCTTACTATCTTCAATAATAAAACCAACAAACTTTAACACAACTAGTTTTAACATTGCTTAAATACATTGGATGTTTATGATCCATACTCCGTTTTGTTGAGTTTTTGAAAAAAAAAGCTTGGGTTTCAGAAAATTGTTACTTTTTCGAGTAAAACAGAGTTTTATTAGTTGTATACATTCATAGTGACTGCATTCACTATTTCGGTCGAGCCATAAATCATCTCAATCACTAACTACGCTAACTCTGCAAACTAATATGTCAAGAAACGTCGCTTTTCACCATTCTGACATTTTATTCAACTACGACCAATAAATACAACACTCTTTGAAACTGACTAAAAAAATTGAAGAAACCCAGCGAATGGTGTTGAAAATTGATTGAATCTAGCAGCGAATGTTGCCAACATTATCGAATTATGTTGAGGGAAAACAAATCTTTCTTCTCGATTCTAAAGCTCCTAGCACGCAATCTTTGATGCCATCTCATTGTTCCCTTTCTCGTATAGTTCGGCAAAACTTTATTCATATTTTGAGTGAGTGGTCAGTTATTTTTGGTTCTGATTCGAATTGAAAAGGACTAAACTTTATTTTGACTATAATCAGATAGCTAGTGATGTGCGTAAGGGGTGGAATCAAAATTTATGAGACTCTTGGGACTGCTCAATCTATTTTCCTACGTCTGAGAGTGATGGGAGATGTCTGTAAAATCATTTTCTTAGATCTTTTTTGAAAAGTAAAAAGTATCATTATATGCAAATACGCAGTAGTCTTCATGTTTGGATCTTGCTAAGTACGAATTGAAAATTAGCCGCATTTCCTCAAGATTTTTCTTTCGTGTTTTTTCTTGTCTGCCTGTTCTTCCTCATTTTGTCTCTTTTTTGCTGCTGCTTCTGCTATTTTCTCGTTTTCTTTGTCTCCAACACATATTATGTTACCTTGTTCATCTACTTGAGACTGATCCGTAAATCTCGCATTAGTTTCGTTTTAATTGAGAAATTCAAAACCAGTCAGTGAGTGCATGAGGGTGCAAGCTGCCTTCCGCAACATTTTTGGACCTTGAATGGACATAGCCTGCGTCTTTTTTTGTTTGGAAATTCGACTCTTTTGCATAAGTTCTCTAGCCATAATCGTCAACTATAGAGAGTCTTGGATGGCACAGCAGGAAAACTACCACATCATAGTTTGACCTCAACAGAAATTGTACTTTTGAAGAATTTGAGTGTGAATTTTGTTGTTTTACAGTTTCTAGTTACTTGGGACAACTCTGGCTACCCTATATTTCACATCTATATTTTTTGAAGAACTTCGATATTGAAATATTTCTGTACTTTTTACACAAGCATAGTTTGCGTCAGGTTGTTTTCAATCACGACATCGAAGAATACACCACTCTCAAAAAATCTTTATCCGATGTTTTGGAGTTTTTCTTCTTGTCAGATTCACAGTGTCACACAGACTCAGTAATTATTTAAATTCGAACTGATAAATTTTCAAAACGTGATCATCGATGTAAACTAAACCATTTACAATATCCTTGACCTGTATCAAGACAAATATTTTTTGCTCAAATACTTTCCCAGGCCTCCTTAAAGAATATCTCTATGACGTGAAGAAAAATAACAAGTAAATAATTGAGTGAATTTTTTGAAGCTGAACTGAATTGAATCTCAATTTCCACATTACTAACAGCGTCGATTGAATAGGAATGAAGGAACGGAACTTTGTTTTCAGATTTTTCTCAATATCCAACCAGATGGTGCGCAATATGTGATGTTATATCTTTACGAATTCCAACAAAAAAAACCAACCGTCGTGTTCTGTTGTTCAGTTCCCATTCTCCATCATCATCACTTGTTTTCTTCATCTCTATTCTTTCGTCTTCCAACTTTAAAATTCAGTACTAGTTAGAAGTGCCGTTCCCCTCATTCATTCGTCCCACTAGTTTCTATTTTTTTCCAATCCTGACTTCTGATGCTATCCGAAGTTTCCTCCAATTGATTCGTACCCCCTCATTGGAAACGTGAAAAATATGAAAAATGACGAGCCATAAATCTAAGATCTCATTCTTTTCATTCCCACTTATTCTTTGACTGAGAGCGAGTGGTCCCCATTTTAATGAGTTATCTTCCGCGTCAGAAGCGGCAGGTTTTTGGTCGGCGTCTTCCTTTTTTTCATATGCATCTATGATGATTTTAATTTACTGCAGAAAAATTCTTGAAGGACATTCCAATTACTCAGCAGTCACTGTTTTTAGAACCTATTCGACATGGCGTACTGGAATTCATGAACACTCAAAAGGGTGACGAACATCAAAAATCACAAAACACAATTTTTAATCAACGAGCCTCATAGATCAGGACCACTTATGTTTCCGAAGCATGAATACAGTCTTTTTATTAGAACGTGTAACATCTTCTTATCCTCATTTCGAATACGACTCATTCCTTGTCTACACTTTTACCATCAGATTTTCAGAACTTGGAGACTTTCTACTGAATCCTTGATAACGAATTCATATCTTCCATGGAGCAAATCGTCCAACAAGTCCTATGAGGCGCATTTTGTGGGTAAGG
Source organism: Caenorhabditis latens (assembly GCA_002259235.3). NCBI lineage: Eukaryota > Metazoa > Nematoda > Chromadorea > Rhabditida > Rhabditidae > Caenorhabditis > Caenorhabditis latens. The sequence continues at coordinate 10,149,948 of CM056097.1, read as the reverse complement.
TATGTTTTTGTTTCTCTCGTCTTGAAGTTGGCGTCCAGCATGTACACATCCATAATTTACTGGTGAATCGTTTTTGTGGCAAGCAAAACCAGTATGCTCTTATTGAGAATTATGGAAATTTTTTTGTGTGTCGCGTGCGAGAAACCGGCTGTTGATGCAGTTGGGAGTAAAAAGGGAGGAGCACAAGAAAAGCAGGTCCTTCCGGCGCCGCCCGGATTTGGATTCTCCTCCCTTCTTCTTAGCCTCCGAAAATTGGCTAGAGGTCGACGACGTGAAGTGGGCGGAGACCGGCGGTCTCTTCAGAAAAGACAGACATGCAAACGACACATATGAATGTATATAGGGAACAAGAGTTTCCATACTCATAGTGCTCATTAGAATAGCACGGATCGTGTTTCGCCTCTCGCCTTGTTAACCGAATCTGCCGCTTGTGCCCCCGCCTGTGTCACATAAAAACTTACCCGTCTTCTCATCCTTCAATTCCTCAAACACCTGATATTCTAAAAAACAACGAATATAAATACTCATATTCAAATCATGATACCGGTAAGTGAAAGTGCAAAATTGGAAAAAAAAAGTTCATTCTGAAATTCAACGCAAGTTTCTCAGTAATGACGACAATTAAGTTAGCGATGCTCATCGCAAGCTCATGATCATCAGCTCATTATTAGCTTCCAAAAACAATTACGGCTCATATGTTTATACAGCACATGTCGTATAAACCAAACTATTTCAAGACTTTGACACCTTGTTATTTGTTCACAAATAAGGGTATTTTGAGTCAGCTCACCTATGGGACCGCCTGTTCTTAATAATCACCGTTTCGTTTCTCTTTTCTTCTTTTTTTCTCAGTTATTTAGTCTACTAGTAACTTTTTCGACTGGCGTGAGAGCTCTCATCTGAACCTTGTACACTTATCAAAAAGTGCACACATCAGATGGGGGTGTCAACAATGCCACCGGATTACTAAGCATTTTGTTCTTCTTCTATTATTTCTACCTACCTATTAGTACATCTCCTCACAATTTATATTTTCAAAAAGAGCAGATTAATTTTTTTGCACAAATCCTCATCTTTTCTCAGACGCTAACCAAAAATGCAAATGTAGTTCAATATTTACCACCCACTTGTTAGCATATTACATGATTTGTTTTGTTTCATTTTTTTTAGTTCCCTTCCAATCTTTGATCTAGCGGATTATCTCTTCCAGTTTTTCTTCTTCACATTGTTATGTAATGTTTCTTTTTTCCCATTTTTTCCCATTATTGCTTTCACCAAGAATCTCGAATTTCCACGCACACGTCGTCGAAAAATACGTAATAGGGATGGTAGTGTAAGGATATGGAATCTCCGTTTCATTTTCTTTCCTCCAACTATTTCTTTCACATTTTTCCATTCTGATGGCTGATTCACGATTTTAGAAGCAGAAGAAGGGAAGTCTATTAGTATGTACATGGTTGATAGAAAAATGAGTTCCAAAAAATAATGGATGAACAACAAAAAATAAGCGATAATGTGAATCTTGATGCTCACTCAAACTCGGATTTTTTCAACAAAGATTATAATGCACTTGCGTAGAGACGTGGGAATCCCACAAAAAACTTCACGGGAAACAAAGTTTTTCTTTCTCCAACTTATTCATAACTTGTTAATCTTGAATCTCACTTTTCAGAAACCTCCGCCGATAGCTCGTTTCATGTTCTCGGTGCTAGCACTCGCCACACAAATTCTGGCAAATGTGAATGTGATTGCACAGGTGAGCAGCATGGTCTTAATATAAGATTTTCTGTCATCAAAATTATGCTCCGCACATCTCACTCAACACATGATTATTTCAGACTGCCGAAACCATCAACCTTTCTCCACCTGCAAAAGTGAGTTTTTTCGGGGCCGCAATACGATACGTTGAGGGATCATTAGCCATGTGAATTTTGAATACTTGAAGCTGAACGTTTTGTCTGTATTATTTGTTTTCTCCAAGATGTTTGAACTGGCAGTTTTGTTAAAATATAAACTTCCGGTTCTGAATTAATTCATTCAAGTGATTGTCAAACACACTGCATCCTTTTTATTGAAGTACAAAGATTTTTCGAATTTAACAAAAACCGATGTGGAGTGACTTCAAAACATCAAATTTTGAAAAAGCTATTCTCAATGTGTACTATCTTCTTTATCTTTTGCATTAGAACACCAAAATATTTCAGGTTTTTGTTAGTTTAACAAAAATTTGATCAATGTTTCAATTTCGTTTTGAAAATATCAACTAAAACTGGCGAATTCTTTCTTTCCGTTTCAATATGAATTTTTAATCAAAACTGATAAAAAGTATATAATCCTTTTCTTGTATGATAATGGAGCAAACGCTGCCACGGGACCACGCCTAGGCTCACAGGCCCATTTATGCGTACCTTCACCTGACGATCTCTCATAGACAGCCAGGAAGGCCCCGATGGGAAGAAAAACCGAGGGCGGTTATATACCCCCTACAAGGCAAGCGGCCGACATCTCACGGGTTCCGCCACCCGCTGTGTTTTGTGTGGGAAAAGGGCGGGGCTGGGAAGGCCGGTATTTTTACCCAAGTGTGAGGTAAATTTTTTACATCGAAATCAAAAAATATGAAAGAATATATATTCCGAACCTTTTTGACGCGTAGAAAAAGATTATTATGTTAATTTTAAAATATCATTTTTTCAAAAAAAAGTTATGTAGGTTTGTATGATGAGATAAATGTTCACGTCGATTATTGAAGTGTACATCTATGTACAGGCGGTTGTTTTGGTTGTTTTGATAATGCTGAGGCAGTCGAGCGACGCAGCTCAAGGGAGACGAAAAGTAGTCATACGAGTAATTTGACGTTACTTTCTCTATCAATTGCTGAAAAATCGGTTGTATATTTTTTGTTTCTGGAAGCTAGTGCCGCATTATTTCATCCAATGTTTTTTTTGTGTAACAGTTCTATCACTTGAACACACTCGCTGGTGAAAATGAGCGTTCAACCTTCAAAACCCTTTGTTAATAAAATGGTCTATAGAAGAAAAGGAGAATTCTTGCTTAAATTGGTGTCTGGCGCCATAATAAAACCACAACCTTAGACAATAAAATGAAGCGAATCCTCAAAAAAAGGAATTACAATTTTAGGTTCGCCAGATCAGAATACCCGGCGACATCTTGATCGGTGGCGTCTTTCCGGTTCATTCAAAGTCATTAAACGGAGATGAGCCATGTGGCGAAATTGCAGAGACCAGGTGAGCCTCAGCGCCTCGCCACCAGCACAAGTGGCCAATCATAACTATCATAAAATATAATTACAGGGGTGTGCATCGAGTAGAAGCTATGCTCTATGCATTGGATCAGATCAATTCTCAAAATGATTTTCTTCGAGGGTACAAACTGGTTAGGGATTCAAAAATATGAAAATACAACTATGAAAACTTTTCAGGGTGCACTTATTCTTGACTCATGCTCAAATCCAGCATACGCATTAAATCAAAGTTTGGATTTTGTTAGGGATATGATCGGATCGTCAGAGGCGTCTGATTATGTTTGTCTGTAAGTGAACGACACGAAAGTTAGAGATAAGCAACGTTTTCATTTCAGAGATGGAAGTGATCCAAACGTCAAAAAACAATCACAAAAGAAAAATGTAGCAGCGGTAGTCGGTGGAAGTTATAGTTCAGTTTCTGTGCAGTTGGCTAATCTGTTGCGTCTGTTCCGTATAGCCCAAGTCAGTCCAGCAAGCACAAATGCAGATTTGTCGGATAAAAACCGATTCGAGTATTTTGCAAGGTAACCTGTCTAATGTGTCAATGATACATTTGTGTGTTTAGAACTGTCCCATCTGATGACTATCAAGCTATGGCAATGGTGGAAATAGCGGTTCGATTCAAGTGGTCTTATGTGTCTTTGGTTTATTCGGCGGATGAATACGGAGAATTGGGTAATAATCAAGACCATTGGTCATCAGCATCACTATTCAGAAGATATATCTTATTTTAGAATATTACTACATGAATATTTCAGGAGCTGATGCATTCAAAAAAGAAGCGAGAAAGAAAGGAATCTGTATTGCTTTGGAAGAAAGAATCCAAAATAAAAAAGAGAGTTTCACTGAGTCAATAAACAACTTGGTTCAAAAGTAGGTTGACCGGAAGTCATAGTTTCCGTTCAAGTGCGCACAACCGGAAATCTAAATAAGACACATATGTTTCAGACTTCAACCGGAGAAAAATGTGGGTGCCACTGTGGTCGTTTTGTTTGTGGGAACAGAGTATATTCCTGACATTTTGCGGTATACTGCTGAGAGGATGAAGTTGACGTCTGGAGCAAAGAAGCGTATCATTTGGCTGGCTTCTGAGTCGTGGGATAGGAATAATGACAAGTACACTGCCGGGGACAACCGACTTGCGGCTCAAGGAGCCATTGTTCTGATGTTGGCATCACAGAAGGTGCCTTCATTTGAAGAGTATTTCATGAGTCTTCATCCGGGAACGGAAGCATTCGAAAGGAATAAATGGTTGAGAGAGTTATGGCAAGTAAAGTATAAATGCGAATTTGACATTCCTCCCGGGACTAAAGGAACCAGGTTAGTAATTGTTTATCTGAGTTCTTGTATTTCTCAAAAATAATAAAACATTTAACTGATACGTTTAGGTGTGAGGACATCAAACAATCCACAGAAGGGTTCAATGCAGATGACAAAGTTCAGTTTGTGATAGATGCCGTTTACGCAATTGCTCACGGTCTCCAGGTACCTTAACTCCTTTTTTTCTCTCCAAAATCACATTTCAAGTCAATGAAACAAGCTGTGTGTCCCGATGACGCAATTGAGAACCACTGGATATCAAGATACAGTAAGCAACCTGAAATTTGTCATGCAATGCAAAATATAGACGGAAGTGATTTCTACCAAAACTATCTTCTGAAGGTCAACTTTACTGGTGAGTCACATATTTCTATCTTCTTTTTTCATATTCGTCTCTTTGAAGACATCGTTGGAAAAAGGTTTCGATTTTCACCGCAAGGAGATGGTCCGGCAAGCTACACTATTCTAACTTATAAGCCAAAAACAACGGAGAAAAAGCGGAGGATGACCGATGACGAAGGCTCGCCTTCAGATTATGTAGAAATTGGACACTGGAGTGAGAACAACGTATGTTATGACGTCGTCTAATTGAAGACGTTGTAGTCGGAAATGTAGAATAATACAACAATTTCAGTTGACAATATATGAGAAAAACTTATGGTGGGACCCAGACCATACCCCAGTTTCCGTTTGTTCATTGCCATGTAAGATTGGTTTCCGGAAACAGCTTATTAAGGTTAGATCCTTGACCAAAAAACTTAACCTCTCAATAATAATTCAGGATGAACAATGTTGTTGGGCCTGCAGTAAATGTGAAGACTACGAATATCTAATCAACGAAACTCACTGTGTGGCATGTGAGCAAGGGTGGTGGCCAACTAAAGATAGAAAAGGATGTTTTGACTTGTCAATTTCTCAACTGAAGTATATGAGATGGAGGTCCATGTACTCTCTCGTCCCAATGATTCTGGCAGTTGTTGGAATCATTGCAACATTGTTTGTAATTGTGGTTTATGTGATGTAAGTTATGAGAAATGTGATATTTATAGCTCTGATCTCATGTTCCAGATACAATGAAACTCCTGTGGTAAAAGCATCTGGACGGGAACTCAGTTACATACTACTCATTTCTATGATAATGTGTTATTGCATGACATTTGTTCTTCTTTCTAAACCGAGTGCGATTGTCTGTGCTATCAAACGAACTGGAATTGGATTTGCATTCTCTTGTCTCTATTCCGCAATGTTTGTTAAAACGAATAGGATTTTTCGAATTTTCAATACTCGATCAGCTCAACGTCCAAGATTCATATCTCCCATCTCTCAGGTACGCTTGCACTTTTACTTTGTCAGACGGTGACAAGTCAACGGAAACACACCATTTATAGGTTGTCATGACTGCTATGCTCGCTGGAGGACAATTGATCGGAAGTCTTATTTGGCTGTTTGTAGTGCCACCAGGTAATTGAGTATGATGTGACGTTTCTCTGATATTAAGAGTTTTTGCAGGCTGGAAACATCATTATCCTACAAGGGACCAAGTGGTGTTGACTTGTAATGTTCCTGATCATCATTTCTTGTATTCCTTGGCATATGATGGATTCTTGATTGTTCTCTGTACAACATATGCAGTCAAAACAAGAAAAGTACCGGAGAATTTTAATGAGACGAAATTCATTGGCTTTTCAATGTATACCACATGTGTCGTGTGGCTCAGTTGGATTTTCTTTTTTTTCGGAACTGGAAGTGATTTCCAAGTATACACTGTTCTTCAAATTACTGACTCACAAGTAACACGTTTTCAGATTCAAACATCATCTCTGTGCATTTCAATTTCCATGTCTGCAAATGTGGCATTAGCATGCATCTTCTCTCCCAAGCTCTGGATCATTTTGTTTGAAAAACACAAAAACGTCAGAAAGCAAGAGGGAGAAAGCATGCTTAACAAAAGGTAAAATGATGTCACTTGATTTTGGGACGTGATATAATTGATCTGTGAGAGGCATTGTTCTTTCATAATCCGCTCTCAGTTAACATTGTGCAGCTATAAAATAATCACAGTTCAGAAAAAGTACAAACGCAGACTCTGATGCTCAAGAAACAAAATTTTGAAGGTTCTAGAGTGGATATTTTAAATCATCGGGGATTTTCTTCAACCCCAAATACAGGAAATAACATTTTGTGTGATTTTTTTTGCATGTTTTCAGGTTTTCAAAGTTCCTAACAACTATGATTTTCTTTCTGCTTACTGATTTTCTTATCGCAAACGTGTTTTCTTTCAGTAGCCGATCCCTTGGCAATTGTAGTTCCCGATTATGTGCGAATAGCATCGACGAGCCTAACCAGTACACCGCCTTGTTAACTGATAGTACCCGGAGGCGATCATCACGCAAGACATCTCAACCAACGAGCACTAGTTCTGCTCAAGACACTTTCCTCTGAATGATATCTGATTATTCTGTACATAGGTATCAATACAACTTCTAACAAAACACTTATTATTATTATTATTATTATTACTTTTCTGTTTTCATTACAGAATGAATGAATTTCTGCAACATAGAAGGTTATGAAACATTCGAGATTGAACTTTGATTTGAAACTGGAGAAAAAAGCAAAACTGTACTGGATGAGGATGGCGATAGCTTTCGTTAAGTACTTCTTCGCTTAAAAACATTTCTGATTGAATGAGAATTTGTCTATCTCTATCCCATGAAATGGGAAGTTTGGAATCATATGAAAGATATGTCCGATAAGAGGGCAAAATTCAAAAATGTCTAGACCTGAAATTTGAGAACGTGAGAAAAATAGTGAAAAAGGAGAAAGAATAAAAGAGACGAAGCAAGTAATGAATCCGACACTTTTTAGAGTGTAGAAATGTAGAAAGTTGAGGCTTTAGTTGATATCCGATTCTGAAAATCCGAGATCTCTGCGTCGGCGACGGACGTCTTCATGGATGGCTCCAAGGTTCTCGTGTGATGAATCCAAATAGATGTCACAGTTCTCTCCATCGATTTCGATTTCAGTAGTGGCCGACGACTTCTTTGCCCACCATACGGAGAACCAAACACTGAAGAATGTTCCAACGACCTGAGAAAATTTAGCGTTGTACTAATCCGGAAGTTTCTGGGGACTCACCAAAAACAAAATCCAAATGACGATCGGAGTGATGGCAACTCGTGGAAACATGGAGATACCAAACTTCACGCAAATCGCAGCCTCGAGAGCACAAACTGCCAAATAGACCCAACACTGCATTCCAAGCCGTTTGATGAGTGGGTCGGTGGCATAGAGGTAGAACTGGCGAATTGATGGAGCAGAGATGAATGCAATAAGAATGAGTCTCCAGAAGACAACAGGATGTTTTGTGTCTACCGCGAAGACGTGTTTCATGAAGAAAGTGTTAAGTTCAGTGAGAAGCCAGATGAGGACAAATACATAGACGGCCATTGTTCTCTTGATTGTTTGTGTGAAGGATCCCCAGTCAAACTGTAATAAAACATCTATTGATTGAACTAAATTACATGAATACTCACGTCATCCCAACTTTCTGGAGTGAACTGCATGACCACTCTCTTGAAACGAGCACGGTGTCCGAGGGTGTTTCTGATACTCTCCCAGTGATAGTTACGCATTGAGAGGAACTTGCAAACTTGAAGTCCCGCAAAGATTCCAAGTCCGTTGCAGATCAACACGTCCAGAATGATGGCATCCCACCAGCATTCAGCGAAGTTAGGCAGGAGTTGAGTGAAGACAATCTGAAAGTTCGAGAAAGATATAACCAGTACTAATTCAGATTAGCAGTACCTCCGTCAGCTCCCAAGCAATACTGATATACCAGCAAAGAACACCGTGTCTGATCAAAAGTGCTTTCATTGCCCATCCTGTGAAATGTCCAACTGCAAAAATATCCATGTGACTCCAAATTCTTTCGATTGAGACATCAGAGCAATTGATGGCGTAGTCTTTCTCATCCAGATTCTCAGCACCAAGACCAGTGGGGTCAAGCCACGTCAGTACAGTTTTGATATCAGTGTAAGTTTGGAAAAGAGTGAACTGAAGCAACATGAGATAGACAACAGAGACACCAAACACGACTCTCCAGAATACAGGATGGGGACGGATGAAAGGACCTGGAAACAAAATAGAAAGTTATTTCTTAGAAAGTTATGGAAAACCTTGATATACTTACCATTAGGAAAAGCCATTGCACTAACAACAAGGAATAAGCCAAGGGTTCCGAGCAGACCATCGTAAATGTTCCTATCAGTTGCGTTTTGTGCTTCCGTGAATCTATAAAATTGATCTTGTGATCTGCTTGAAAATTGATTGTTTCATTCCTGCCCTACACAGAAAACGTAGTTTTATCTTTTCTTATCAACTGCGACTGCTACTTTTCAACTTTCAAACTTTCGGATACTTACCCAGTGAATGCTTTGTAACTGATAAAAACAACCAAAACTCCAAGTATAGTCAATGTGTGTGGTTTGTACAGGAAATCCACAGTAATATCCTCGACAACTCTCTCGTTGACCATTTGAAAGTGCGTACGTTCTAATTGACGACGCGATTTGATTCTCCGCACTCGTTTTTCACTGAAAACATGAGCGGTTAGTTAGTGAAGAAGGCAGTGAGAGCTAAAGAAGAGCACAAGAAACAAAAGACCACTGACTCTTCATCGTCGTAATCCGCTTCAGCTTCCGTCGTCGCAGCTGCATCTCCAACACGATCGCCAGGAGATAATTCATTACTGTTTCTAAAAACAAGGGAAAATTTATAAAATAACTTTTTCAAAAGACAAATTACCTTTTCTTCACGTTCCGCTTTCTCGGTGACATACTGTCGGGCGAACCCAAATCGTCGTCGGTCATCTAAAATTACAAACATTTTCGTGTTTTATACTTTCTCGAAGAGAAGGACATTGCGAAGAGAAAATTCTACTGAGAAAAAAACTGTCGGAGAAAAATGATCGTTCGATAGGGCAAAATGGGGGGAGAGATTGGAAAAAAATGTTGATAAGAAATCGGACCATATGCTGTTAGACATCTTCAACAGTGCAGAGAGGACAAAGAGACAGAAGAATCGGACGTTGGTTGCGAAAACGTCGTATCAACTAGAACATAGCCAAAGCTGCAAGAGTATGGAAGCGAAAAGGAAAAGAGAGAAAAAAATTCTAGAAACTGTTTTGTTTTAGCTTTCTTTTTAACTTATTGATTAAAAATTTGAAATGAAACCATAAATCAGGAGTTTGCATCATTTTCCAAATCGTGTAACTGAAATGAGTTCATAGACAAAAGATAAAATGAATTATGTGGTATTAAACGGAAACTGAAAGTAAAATTTTTTGATAAGAAAAGTCACAAATTTCTAATAAAGCACGTTTCACGACTAACCAACGTCAACTTAAAAACAATATTTTGAAATTATTCTATTTTTTCTTTGTCATTTAGAAAACCAAACATCTGAAAATAATAAACAAGAAATGACAAAAGTGTTGTTTACACGAATATTTGAAACAACAACAACAGTGTCTGGTGACTAACAATGCGCTGGGAAAAAAAGAAAAAGAGAGAAAAAACAAGAGAAATTTCGAAATTCTCCCACAAACTAATGGACAACAAAGAGAAATAGAGAATGGGTAAACGTACGGAAAGGGTGCAGACAACTACTGGAAAGCCAGTGGAACATAAACAAATTCACAAAATAAATGAAATTCGGATAGTATCTGAAAACGAGTGTGAAACCTTTATTGAGATTTTTGAAGAAAAAAATTGCATCCGGTAAACCAATCGAAAAGTAAGCATATACAAGTAAAATCTACACACATGTAAGGATTTGAATACACATTTTTAAATAGAAAAGGCATCAAGGGGTTCAAAAAAGGAAATGACAATGAAAGTGAATATATAAATAACAAAAAAGGAAGAAACAAACATTTTGCACCCGCATCGTATCACCTCTTGAAAAACTGTTAAAGGCATGAATGCGGTTGCCGTAATTTTACATTTGATATTGAAACAAAAATAGAAACAAAAAATAATAGAAATTGTATGGCTTGTGAGGCTTTTTTGGAATTTGTGACCTAGAATGTTTTCAGCAAAAAGATCGAATTGCTCAAAGAGCCAATGTTACACATGACATATCCTCTCCTTTGGGAATACAACGGACCTGAAAGAACGGAATCTATGAATTTTAGATGTTTAAGATTCTATACTCACCTTCGTCATCTTTCCCGGAAGTCTTGCAAAAACTGACGGTGGAATTGGTTGTTTTTTCAGAGTACTCAATGCAGAAATGACAGTGAGCAACTTCGGATTTTCGACGTTCAGGTTCAATGCTCCATAGGCAGCAGTTCGGAAAAACTCGTAGAACTGGAACTCGTAGTCGGCATCGGCGAAGGAAACATATTTATGAAGCTCCGTGACATGTCGCTCGACCACCTGAATTTTTATTGTTTGAAATAATGACTTTTAAGAAAACATAATTTTGTCGTTCTGATCGGCCAATAAAAATTGCAGCTACATACCTCTTGGTGCAACCTTGGATCACTATCCTGATTGATCCCGTTGAATCTCAAATTCAAAATCACTTCTGGGTATGCCAAACTATGCAAAATGATGTCACCATCATCAAGTGGACACTTCGGATGATCATTGTCAAAATGAAACATTTTCCCAAACCGGAGCAGCTTTCCAATGGTCTCATCTATAAAAATTATTTCAGTCATCAATTTAAAAGGTAGACTCACTAATAGATATTTCCCGAGAGGACATTGAAATGACTAAATCCTTGTCTTTCTTCATTGCTTTCAACAATTTCTCTCCTTCCAGTCGGAACAAGAAAAGTGATGCAAATCCAATATCGTCTTTTCCATCCTTGTCATTTGCCATTGAAAACATCGGCCGTTCTTTCATGAATTTTGTATCCAGTTCGTTGTCTGAAAAATACAATTTTTCTTAATTATCAGACATTATAATTTGTGCTCACTTACCAATAACGATCATTCCGATTCCACCAGCTCTTTGAATGTTTCTCGCTTTGTCTTGGAATACACAATCTGATCTCTCAACAATTACAATCCTTCCAACCACTTCATGAGTATTCAGTAGTGGTTCACACCCTCGGAATGGTATTGCTTTTGCGACGCGACCAAGAACAGGTACCGTGATTCCAAGGTCTATTCCAAATTGAGCAGGAGATCCGAAAAGCGCTGGCTTCCCATAGTATGGAGCACTCAACATTTGTACAAACTTTTCGTTATGGTCCCAATTTTCGCCTGGAAATAAATGATGATGTTGTTTTAAATTTCAATAATTTCATTTTCAGCTTACCACGTTTATCAAAGGATGCAACATAATCCTGCATTTCTTGCATGAATTCGTATCCCCATCTTGCGTATGTCGGAGATAATGCCTGAACGACGGGAAATGTGTTTTATTAGGTGACAGAGAGTTCATTTATTGCTACATTTAGTTATTTCTGACACAAGATAACACGAATAAGGATTTATATCACAAGGTTTTCATGGAAGTGGGATGAAGAACATGATATTGAATGAACACGTGGCAAGACAACTTTTAGAGTCACACAAGAAGATAGGATATGATCACGAATAAAACACTTGGTTTTTAGAAGACCCGCTTAAAGACGTATCACCTATCAAGCTAATAATACATGTTTAAACTATTCACAATTATTTTCTGATTCTAACACAAGATTTTGTTGTTCCTGTCTTAGCTGCCGTTGCGCATTTCGACTGGCATTTTGTAAGCCTATGATAGTGAAACTAACAAGAATAGTGAATGCAAAGAGGTAAAAGATAAATATGAGCATTGTATCGAAAAGATAGAAATATGCATTGAGGAAAGATCCATTTGTAACACGTTCTCTCTGAGGATCATTTCGCGGCCCGTCCCAACACAGGGGTTCGTCATCAATTTCGCACGTAACTTTTTTGCCCTGCAACACGCATCATTTTAGTGATTTGATTTGAGGAGAGTGTACGGGAAAATAGAAAAGTTAACCAAGCTGTACAAGACTACTATTATTACTCATTCCTTGCAAAAAGAAAATACTTGAGAAAAGAGATTGCGTGTTGCTGAGAGAAAAAGTAGATGCCTAGAAAGAAATTGATTCGAAAACCAACAAAATATTCATGCAAGAATCTAGAGGGTAAGGTTTTAAATGTTTCAACAAAAATTAAGTTCATTCAACAGATCCATGTGAAGGATTTCAGATCAAGTTCATTCTACATTCTTTTCGATGTTTTTGGGGTAGTTTAGAGTTGTCAAGGTCTCACAGCAACTATCACTTACAGTATTAGACTTGTGACTTAAATGCAGCCGTCCATCTGAAAGTGTGATTATCTCAATGCCCATCATTGCCAACTGCTTGACATGCTCTTGGTTGCTTGATGAGAAAGCCCAAGCTCTAATCCTCTCGGCACTGAAAAAGGACATAATTTCTTAGTGTTTATCTGATGAATTGCTCTCATTGATACACCAAAGACAACTATTTAGACTCACGGTGATTCACAATTCGTTCCTACAGAACTCCCGCTATTTCCTCCACTCATTCCATTTCTAAGCTCTCCCAACACCATTTTCGTTCTTTCTCTTATCAGTTTAGCCTCCTCTCGTTCTGTGGGCAACTTTGTAAAATCGATTGGGTTGGCACACACGTAGTTTTTCTGTTTTTGTTCGTCTGCTCTCAAAACCATTCTCCTCGGGTTTCCTGTCTTCTCAACTTTTGTTTTGTGACCAATGCTCAATGGTAGAAAATGAGCTTCTGTGGTGAGTACGTAGTGATCCGGATCAAAAACCAAATCCTCCGGATCAGTGAAAATCATGTAGAGATATTTGAAAGTTTCGGAAAGGACAAATGATTCCATTTGATCTTCCTTGACCATAGTTCTGATATCTTTCAAAGCAGCAAATCCACAGGGCACTTTCACATACTTGTTGATGCTGTCCATAATCTAAAATCATTAGTTTTGCAACATCAATGCTCCAATTTTGCAATTTTGTCTTACCTGCTTAGCAACAAGTAAGTAATGCGGGTCTTTTGTAGCCCTGTACAAGAAGTAAGTGCTCTCCACGAATTCAGGTCTGATTGGATGTTCTGCCCAGTGCACTTGGAAGTCGTGTGTAAATGCTTCTGGTAGGAACTTGTGCTTCTGAATTACTTGGAAGAGCATCTCATGGATCTCAATAGCCTCTTTGACATCTCCTTTCAACACTTGAAGTCCTGGCCAGAAAGCGAGCAGTGAGTCCATGAAACCTCTTGTTGCAACAGTAGGTCTATGCATGTGCACATCTACGAAGATTGGCCCTTTTGTGATGTATCGCTTGATAGCTTCGTAGTGCTGAAATTGCGCAAACTTTTTCAGAAATTCATCTAATTTATGTCTTTACCTTATTGAACCTGTCCAAATAACTTTCATCTCCTAACAGGATGTACGCCTTGAGAGTGTACTCGTAATAAGAGTCTATTCCCGCACCAATTCCACTTTCCCGTCGTGTCCAATCACCGGAATGTACATTCAGCACCGTACCCATAAGATCTGATGACCTGTGTCGTTGTTGCCATAAAAAGTCCATGGCTTTTCTTGCTTTTGTCTCGTAAATTGGATCACCGGTCAAACTAGTCAATGCAGCGAACTCCAGTATCATGGTGCCACCACAGGCTGTACATGTATCCTTTTGTCTTTTGAGATGGTCCTGCATTCCATGTTTCAAGTTTATTCTGCTATAAGGTAAACCACTCGTTGTGTTGAATGCAGGCAGCAATCTATTTCCGACTTCTGTCGCCATTTTTAGCAGCTGATTGTCGTATGTTTGCAACCTCTCCGGGTGTTTTTCTTTGATCAACTCAGCCAAGACATGAGCTGAAATAAACAATTCACACCTGCAGATCAGAAAACTGAAGACGTACCTGAGATCAGACCACCGAGAACTCTGATATTCGTCTCGAATACACTGACAACATGATCGGAATCAAATCGCACGTGTTTGATGACCAAGTCGATAGCCTTTTCGAACTCATCCAACTCGTTCATCACCACTAACGTGTCCAAACTATCCAATAATGTAACGGAATAACTGAAATTGCGAAATGCATAATAGGAACCAAAAAATTTAAATAAAACTTACTTTCCGAGAACGTCATCGACATCACCTCTGCTAGGCGTCACTCCACGTATCCTTCCTTTACAAGAAAGTGGCATCAACTCATCAGCTGGAAACGCATAATTCATGTAAGAGTTGTATCCGTGCATGAACATGTCGTATGCTTCTTTTCTGGAAGTCCAAACGTTAACCATCAATTATGTTTTTTGAAAAATCTCTTCACTTTTTCCGGTCAAGAGACTAAAAGCATCTATTTAAAAAGAACTTACTGTAATTTCTTTTTGTCCAACTCCTCTCCATATGTTTTTTGATAGTAGCATAATGTCAGAAATATCAATACCTTCCATCGCGTGTTGAACATAATTTGTGGAAGAAAAATAATTGGGTGAAAAAATCAGACGTATTTTTATCTCATCGAGAATTGGAAATTTGGGCTGAAAAATTCAATTTTTAAGGAGTTCCGGAACAAATTTGTAAAACAACGCAAAAAAAATGAGCGGAATCCGATGCAAACTCGCTCTATTGCGAAAAAACGATCAATGCGCCAACTGGACTCCTCTTCCCCAGCATTGCCTCTTTCTCTCCGTTTGCTTCCCGTGGTTCCTCCCGATGCACGCATTGACAGATACTCCACTCTCCACACAAAGAAACACTCACTGGGGTCAACAAGAACACACTCACTGTACAATAAACAGTAAGAGACGGAGAGAAATGGGAATGTCACATTGAAAGGAGACGAAAAGTGCGTTTGGATAGTGCAGGCGGACGACAGAATCGAAAATGGAAACGCTGTGACAATAATGAAGTGGAAGTGACGAACTAAACTTTGAACGTTGGTGCCTGAGCAGTATGATAATGAAAGGAAACAAAACGTATTATGAAAATTGAATAGAAAAGAGAAACTTTATTGATGAAGTATGTATGAATGTGACACATGAGAACTAAAAGACAGGGAAAATATTGCATTGTAAACGCTATGTTGTCTCCAATCAGTTTTAGTTCCGTTTCCTTTATATCAGTCATTCACTGCTCTCTGATTCAGTTCGTTAAACTCCTTGAAGGTTCTTTTTGCAACTATCTCTTTGCATCGTCTCTGAGTCTCTTCCGTCAGCGTGAAACTCTTGTTTACACCATTGAGACCCTCTTCTTCCCGATTAGATCTTTTGCCAAACCCGAACATTTCGTGGTCGTGAAGAAAATTTCAATTTCGTTTTGCATATTATAATTGCCATCTCCATCCTCCAACCTTTTCTTTTCTTTTTGCCACTGTCTTTTGTCTTTGTTTCCTTTCTACGATTTATTTACGCTCTACGTGAATATTGTCAGAAGATGTCTAACTACAGATGATGACAAATGAGGTTTATTAGTAGAAAAAGAAAGAAATCGTATCTAATTAGTTCTCTTACTTATGGGAGTAGGTATCTTGAGCGACCGCTTTCATTTCCGAGCTTCATATTTTCTATTTGTTTTCGCATATCTATTACAGATTTGCTTTACTTTCCTATCAGTTTTCTCATCTAGTCTTCGTAACAGGAATTAGGAATGTCCTTTTCAATTGAGAGCAGAACGCAAAAATTACCTTAAATCACAAATTAATAGCTTTGCAAAAAAAGTATCTCCTATTAGATTAGTTTAAGTTCTAATCCACAGAGGATTAAACTGATTTTGAAAAAGAAAGCAGATCAAATTTGAGTTTATAAAGTTTACAATTTGAATTTTTGTTACCATGAACATGTTCTCAGTGTTGTTGCGCTTAATGTTTTTTAATTATAGTGTTTTCACCAAACCCTCTATTATCAATTTCCTAGACAAGTCTTGTCATCAAATATTTTCAGACTGTAATTGTTCATTTTGATATCAGTTGTTAGCCAGTTTTATACAGATGCTTAATAGTTAGTTTTAGTTTTTCAATAAGAAATGTGTGCTTGTCGTGTATACATGAATAAATCCAAGAATAGTAAAGTGGTCGAACTATGTGCTCAGCTGTGACAAAATAACATTCTCATGACGAAGTTTTATGCTTTTTTGGAAATGCAAGGGTTCACACACTTGTGACTTTAGTTTCCTTATTTCCTTTCACATCAAGAATGTACTTCAACATCAAAAGGCTCAAGCATTTTTTTAAAGCCGATCTGTTATGCGGCCATGCATATATGTTTCTTTAAATCCTCATCTTTTGATCTCAAACACTGACGATTCGTCTATGATCAAAATACATGGCAAATACAAAAACGTGTACATTTACATGTTTTTGGCAATTGTTATTCAATTCATCAACAGGTTAAAATGTATGTTTCTCTTCTACCTTCAACCACCAAATTCATTTAACAACTGGTGCGGTCGGCCTTCTTAATCTAGTTTCCTGCATTTTTCTCATACTCCCCCTTTCTTTTCTATTATTCTTGCAAAAGTATTAGCTATGCTCGGCTCGAGGGCAGAATTCTTTTATCCAATGTTTCTTCGGGGGGCGCCGTGTGAATTCTCTCAAGCGACTCATGAAGTCTGGAGAGTGCTGAAGACATAGAAGGATGACCTTTTGCTTTTTTGACACACACATATACACAACACAAAAAACTCTTTTCTCTCGTTTTCCGTCATCGCAATACTCGTATGTCGTTTTTTTGGCTATTGTCGTAGTTGGCAACACTCGAGTTTCCGTGTTTATGTTTTTTTTTCCTAGGCGAAACTAAAAAACATGTAGAGGCCTGCGTAAGATACATTTTGCCCCCGATATGTATCATTTTTCGTTCTTTCTGTTCTCTCAATTCTTGCATCCTGCAATTAGAAACCACTTCAACTAAGACGTTTCAAATAGATTCTGAATGAATAGTTTTATAAAAGAGTGGAGTATCAAAAGTTCGCATTTTTAGAATAAAGTGTATTTGAAGATTTGAGGATATATCGTTAATCTTAAAATGAATATTATGATCAGCAAAATATCTAATAATATGTAAAATTACTTATCACTGTCTAGAACTTTTTGCACTCTTTGACACCAAAGTTTCACATATTGAAACATTTTGCTCCGTTGGTAATCGGTCATTCGGCTCACTACTTGCATCAAGTTATGGTGGCATTCACAAAGTATCATTGTGTTGTTTTTTTTATAATAACACCATGAAACAGTGGCTTTCTCCACCTCATGGTATCAAGAATCTCCGTAAATGTACATTGTAATATTGATTTACAGGCACATTGTTGGTTTATTATCTTATCGTCTCTTTCTCTTTGTCATCTCTGTTTCCATGTACCGTCCATCTTTTTTGTGCATACATGAACACCAAACCAAATACGTTTCTGCACGTTCATTGTGTGGTCCTTGACTTATTTTGAATGTTATGTTGCAATCTGAGATAGATCCGAATGTTCTGTGGGTGTGTAAACCTATCACAAATGCCAGCTGATTGTGCATTCGTTCCTCACTACACCATGTACTTCCGCTCTTTTTCTCTTTTGCCTTCTCATGATATCTCTGGGTTTCAATTTCTTCTTTCTTTTCTCTGTTTCTGTTTCCCATGTCCAATAATTGATATCTGATAAGAATGCAATGTCATACCCCAAGTCGAAATCAGATGATAAATTGCAATTTTCTCATTCGTTTCCGTACGAGTATTTGATTGCCAAATTTTCTATCTCTGCAAAAAATCCAATTTCCAATTCAGATTTCCATTTCATTTTCCGATTTCCTTCCTTTCTTTCAAATCATTAACTTCGATACTACTTTTTATACTTTGTTTGGCATTTATTCATTTTTGATTTTCAGATGGCTGATCGTAATTCCATTGGTGAGAGTGCTGCTTCACTCATTGGTAACACACCAATGGTGTATCTCCCCAAACTGGGAAAAGACCTTCCTGGTAAAGTTGGTGAGTGAAATTTCAGTAATTTTTTGAAAACAGTTTCCTGGACTCATTTGTATTTTCAGCTGTTAAAGTGGAGTACATGAGTCCAGCGGGATCTGTCAAGGACAGAATTGGATATGCTATGATTGCAGCTGCTGAAAGAGAAGGGAAGGTGAGTGAATCAAACAGAAAAACACATGAAACAATAACTGTTTCTGTTTTAGATTGTTCCGGGAGTCACTACTCTCATTGAGCCAACATCCGGAAATACTGGAATCGCTATAGCATTCGTGGCAGCTGCTAAAGGGTACCGTTGTATTGTTACCATGCCAGCATCTATGAGTGGAGAAAGAGTATGTACACATTCAAAAGAAAAATAATAATAAAACTCATAATTTTTTACAGCGTACTCTCCTGAAAGCTTTTGGCGCTGTTGTTGTTTTGACGGACCCCGCAAAAGGAATGAAGGGTGCCATCGACATGGCTAACCAACTGAAAGAAAAGGTACCTGGATCATACGTTCTTGCTCAATTCGACAATCCAAACAACCCACTTGTTCACTACCAAACCACAGGACCCGAAATCTGGAAACAGACTCATGGAAAAGTAGATGTAGTTGTATTTGGAGTTGGAACTGGAGGAACTATCACCGGTGTTGGAAAATACTTGCTTGAGCAAAACCCGGCTATCCGTGTGTTTGCTGTCGAGCCAGAGGAGTCTGCAATTCTCAGTGGTAACCCAGCCGGACCACACAAGATTCAAGGAATCGGAGCGGGATTCGCTCCAGCTGTTTTGGATACCAAAATCTATGAGGATGTCATCCGTATTCACTCCGATGAAGCTATTGTTATGGCCAAGCGTCTAGCATTTGAAGAAGGACTTCTTTGTGGTGAGAAACAGTTTATGAATTCGGTTTCTATGTTTGAATATTCAATTTAAGGAATCTCATCTGGAGCTAATGTTGCTGCTGCCCTCCAACTTGCTCAACGCCCTGAGATGGTCGGAAAACTCATCGTTACTGTATTGCCAAGTTGTGGAGAACGTTACATGTAAGTTCAGAGAGATATTTAGTTTACAATCACAAATTGATTTTCAGGACTTCTGCTTTGTATACCGACATTCGTGAGGAAGCCATGGAAATGGGCGTTTACAGTTTGGAAGAAAATTTGCAACGACTTAGTATTCATCAATATGAAGTAATGGAAGAATTCAGACCATAATTTTATTTCATTTTCTATCTTACCGTATCCATTTCTTATTATCAAGGTTGTTGTATTTTTGAGAGTCCTGATTTATTCCTTCTGGTAACTTACATTTAAAACCTTTCTCTGTTCAATCCCCGCTGATTTGCGTCACTGCTAATGTTTTTCTGGAATCTTGCAGTTTCAATTGTATTGGTATGTACTTCCCTCAATAAATTCATTTGTATTTCGTATTGTGATCAGTACAGTACTGATTTCAATGATCTCAGTTTTCATTCTCAATGTTGGTGTTGGTGTTGAACTAGTGAAACTGGGGAAGATAACGGAGTTTTTTGGAAACAATTAAACCATTAGCACAGTGAGGCATGAAATAGGCTTGTGCGATGTCTCGAGAAAAGGTCAGTACACTGTGAAACAGTGACCCTAATAAGGAGGAATGAAACCTGGTTTCGGTTTGGCTAATCGCAAGTGGAATTCTTGCCGATTGGATGAACGAGACAGTCTACTCATGTGTACGAGAGGTTTCAATGAAAACTTCATTCAATTAGTGCAATAGATTTGTAACGTGATCTTTATCAGTTCTAAGACACATCCAGGAGGTCTGGTTTAATGGTGGTATAACGTGTTTGTCCATGCGGAAAAGTACACGGATTGTTTAGACTTTCAGCTGATTTTAAACATGTTCAAAACATATGATATGATATGGAAACGTGTTTCCGAGTGGAACACATGTGGGAAATTGGGAAATTATTAGAAACAAGTGGAATGATTTTTTTTAATTCTGGTTATAGTAATATGTATATTGATGGATAGTTTGAAAAGTTTGAGGTAAAAAGTGCAAGTCAAAATGGATAGTTTTTTTCTGAACAAAAAAGTAAAATCTCCCAAAACATTGAACACGCTTTCAGATCAAGATCTATTCTAAAAATCCAGTATTATTGCCATGTTTTTGGATACATGTCTTTGAAAATATATTGGAATATTTTCCAGACCACCCAAAATTTGTACATCCTTTATTCTCGATCGAAATATATAATATGATGTATGTATTCAATGGATATCAGAACTACATACGTGACCTCTTCTTTTCCTTCTGCTTCTTGTCGGCAGACCAAAGCAGAACCGAATATCGGATCGGTTTCATTTTATCCGCGCATCGTGTATCAACTTCCAATTATCATCAGTGATACCCGACACGATACCTGATGTCTCACAAATGTTTCAATTGAAACAGTTTCTAGGTGTGAATATTTTTTTGAGAATTCGAAACCGAGGCGGAAGTAAATTCAGAGTACACCTTGGGTTTATTCATCTCAAAAAGGTCGTCGCATTGACCCAAATAAGTGGTTTTTGTGTTGATTGTGTCCAGCATTATCAGGCACCAGTTTTGTGTACTTTTCAAGTCCTGTATCACGCTTTTTATAGGTTTTACTAATGGTGCGGCCACTGTGAATGATCATGGAAATGGGTTAGTCCCAGCAGGTAGCGAGATGAAGAAAAAGTTCAACAAACAACTTCCTCAATTTCCGGGTTGGGCGCAATGGATTATGTAGGAGGTTGAAAATTGAAAATGAAATAGAAACTAAATTGGATTTTTGAGAATTTTCAATTATGAACTGGAAATTAATTATTTTTCTGATACCGAAAAACTAACTACTGAAGATTGCAATTGGAATTCAAAAAAGACACAACGACACACAACACAAGGAGGTGTCGAAAACATAGAACAACTCCAAATTTTCCAATTGGGTACTGTAGATTTGAAAGACCCGACAGATCAAAGCAAATCAGGAAATGTTGCACTTGTCAAATTAGTCGGGTGTAAATTTGAAAAACAGTCGTCGTTTTTTTTTCTCGCACATCAAAAAGGTGTCAGAATCAACGGACCCTCTTTGTCTCGAGGCCTTAATTCGAATTAAAAAAAGATTCACATCAGGATGGAGGAAAGGACACCCCATCCAAGCGATGGTGTCTCTTCGTGATCTCGTCAAAAAAGTGGGCGGATCGTGTATAAAAACCGACTCCCGGACGGTGTCTTCACCTCATTTGTGCTCTCCTCAGGGCGTGTCTCTGTGCCGTTTGAACTTCGGAGACTGTCTGAAGGAGAACATTGTTTTCATTTTAGTCCTACTGTCTTTTGTTAGTTTTCGAAACATGCGTAGTCGTTGAAACTTTCTAAAGTTAGTCTTATCCTCGTTCCGCGGTCAACGTTTGTCTGACTGACCTGTATCTGTTTAGTGAGCGCGTTTCGCCTCATTGCTTCACACTTTACTCAAACTTTTTCTTGCTTAACCACAAAACCGAATACAGTTGTTTTTCTGATTGATATCTCACAAAGTGATTTCTGTCTATTCAGACATCTTAATTGGCTAGTGTTGAACAAGACGAGAGGAACAGAGGCTTGGAGAAACAACGTGAGAATTGAGGAATCAGGGTCAAGCCAATCCACTCTTGTTCGTTTTAATCGACCAGTCTGCATGACAAGTAAGCTCATAATTTACCAGTTGTTTTTTTGGTGTTTTGGAGGCTGTTATCATGTTGTGACTGTTCTCGTGGGTTTGATAGCACTGAATAGTTCCTAATGACAAGTAGTTATAATGTCAAAATTGCTTTCGAATTTCAATTGTTTCCTAAAACTTAGGATAATTTCAATTTTAACATCCCTATTACTTTTTCTCCGTCGTTCGGTGAAATAAATTTTTAGTGTTATATTTTCCCGCGTAAGTTATTATCTTCAAAGTAGGAATGGTCAAAAAACTGAGATTAAAGACTCAAAGACTTGAGAAATGTGAGAATTATCACTGAATTGTCTTTGTTTATCTAAAATGTAGTACGTTTCAGTTTTGTTCCGTTTTCTCTCTTCATGAAACATTTCACCTCGTTCTCATCGAAACGATGCTATCTTGCAAACCAAAGATCCAATGTTAGTTCCTTCTTGGTGCTTTTTCACGGATATCCCTCCGTAAACGTGGAAGGCCCAGGATAGAAGAACGCTAAAAGGACATCGCGATATCGCTAGTCCCGAAGAATTTTTGTTAATGGGCGGAGCATGTTTCTTCCGCAAAATTGACCTCGCTGTCTTGGGCGTAGAGGGGAAGAAAAACCGTATGAAGTTTTTTGAAGTGAAACTCTTTTTCCTTTTCATCTGTCAATCTTGTCACATCCTTGTAACAAATTCGTTTTCAATTTCATTCATTCTTTTTCTATCTAAATCCACTGTATCTTTGAGGTCTCTATCAATCAAATGTGGATCACTTATCTTTTTTTATCATTAAGTTCACGCGTCCGATTCTTGATGTTTTATTTTGCAGAATGGCGTCTCAAACTTGCCTAAAGGCGTTCTTCGTGTTAATCGGATTAGTCAGTATAGCCCAGTCAGCGGTGAGAAAAATGAATTTAGTAATAGTAACATAAAAAAAACCACTGTGACTTTCCAGTATATTGCCAACGACGTCGTTTCGGATTATGCGGAGGTCAAAGAATTGCTGGCTGCTTTCTACAGAAAACACGCGAAAAAATACGGACACGACTATGTACGTTGGAAACTATTCTGGGAGAGACATGACTAATTTTGCTTTAGGATCCTGTGGCTATTCAAGCTATTGCTGAAAACATGGATAAGGCAGTGAAAGATGACAAGACGGAAGCAACTGTCAACAGAAAACTTTGGAATGAGGTTTTTGAAAACGACATTATCTTGACTCTCCCTCAGGCTGAATCACTTCTTTCTGAGTCAAGTAGGTTAACATCCCGGATTCATGATTCTTACCTGCTGAAGTTTCAGATATTCCAAGATCCAAAAGACAAGCTCACCCAGACAGAAGAAATTTTTGGCCAAACCTCACCATCTCCTATGAATTCTACGGCGGAGAAGAGACTTGGCGTCAACTTATCAGAAGTGCCATCAGACACGTTGAGCAGAATGTTTGCTTCAGATTCAAGGAGAATGGCGAAGATAGAGATGGATTGAGATACTACAGAGGAAATGGATGCTGGTCTAACGTTGGTAGAGTTGGTGGTAAACAGTTGGTATCGATTGGATACGGATGTGATAGTGTAAGTTGATCATTTTCAAAACTGTAATTTATGTTTTTTTTTACTTTCAGCTTGGAATCGTCTCCCATGAAACACTTCATGCTCTGGGACTTTGGCACGAGCAATCTCGAGATGACCGTGACAACTACATCAGTATTGTAGCTGACAAGATCACTAGAGTCAGTCATAGTTTTTACTAAGCGGTTTATAGCTGAAATTTCAGGGAACCGAAGGAAACTTTGCCAAGAGAACGCCAGCTAATAGTGACAACCTTGGTAAGTGAGACATGAACTGGTACAGATCAAATTAAACTTATCTATTGGGAAAATCTGTTACTTTGTCTTGTTTGTTTTATGACAAGTATATCGCGTATTGTCAAACTAGGTTTATAGCAGGAACTTTTTGTTCTAAAATGAACGTCTGAATTAATTAAGTTTTCTGTTTCAGGGCAGCCATATGATTTGGGGTCTGTTATGCACTATGGCGCAAAGGCGTTCTCTTACGACTGGTCCAGGTAATGACAAGATGGGAAAGAGATAACATCGCGTCTACAATTTTTACAGTGATACCATCAAAACCAGAGACTGGAGATATCAAAACACAATTGGACAAAGAGACGGACTCTCATTCAAAGATGCCAAAATGATCAACACTAGATATTGCAGCAGTATGTTTAACTAATCTGTTACAGTAACGTCAGGAACAATATTTCAGATGTTTGTCAAAGACAACTCCCGTGCATCAATGAAGGATACACCGATCCAAACAACTGTAACCGTTGTCGTTGCCCATCTGGATACGGAGGAACTTACTGTGAAACTGTAGAGTATAGTAAGTGGTTAATTAGGCTTCATTCGATACAACTTGTTTTAATGATCAGCATCATGCGGAGGATCACTCACTGCTTCCTCTTCATATCAGAAAATTGAGAGCGGTATTGTGCAAGCCGATGCGAATTGTGTGTGGCGAATCAGAGTAAGTCAAGAGATTTTAATCAGAGGCAATAGAGCGTGAGGTTTCATGTAACTGATCTTTTCCATTTAGAACCCTGGAGGAAACGTCGAGGTTGTTTTTGACAAAGTGAACTTCCAATGTTCGGATCCATGTCAAAGCTATGTGGAGGTTAAGTACTTATCACAGAAAACATCTACAGGTAAGCGTTGAAAGTAGACCTGATAGAACTAATAAGTTTAGGAGCACGACTCTGCTGCAGTTTACCATCAGTTATCCGATCGGAGGGAGATGACGTCATCATCATTTACAGAGGAACACCGTCGACAGCTTATGGATGGAAAGGCTTCACATTGAGA
The DNA here is from genome assembly GCA_002259235.3 of Caenorhabditis latens. Classification (NCBI taxonomy): domain Eukaryota; kingdom Metazoa; phylum Nematoda; class Chromadorea; order Rhabditida; family Rhabditidae; genus Caenorhabditis; species Caenorhabditis latens. The sequence continues at coordinate 10,124,850 of CM056097.1, read as the reverse complement.
TACAGAGCGCGTATGTTATAATGAAAAAGAACAATTTAATAGGCAACCATAGTGTTATTTTCAGTAATTTATGATTTGGAATGAATATTCGAGATTCTGAAATTGTTTCACTTTCTGATATCTGTTCGAGCAGATAGACTATTTCATTTCAAACCAGTATTTTTCAGTAGGAGGAACGCCAACAACAATTGCCACTACTCGCCCAACTTATGCTACCACGACTAGACCATACTGGACAAGAACGGCGAGTGGATGGATTCACATTCAAAACCCACCACTGTACACGCCTGACGGCCAGATCTACACCTCGGATGAGCAATCGGCGGAAACTCTCGATTCCACTGAGGAGCTTTTTGATCCGAGCACTACTGTTTCTTCTTCTTCTTCTCCTTCTGCTTCACCAGCACTGCTTCTTCCCTCAGATGTCTCTCCAGAGAGACCATCAGCACAAGAGCATGATCTATCGCAACTTTCCCAGAATGCTTTAGTGAGACTATCCTCCATTTTTTCCACTAACAACTACTTTTCCATTTTCTTACATGTAACACTTCTGACATGCTGAAATCCATTCCGTTCTGGAATCTAATCTGAGACTTTCAGACTCGTCCTACGCCGACGACGACCTACGCTCCAGCTTTAGCTTCGTGGAGTGCTTGGGGAGAATGGTCCGCTTGCTCTCAACCATGTGGAGGTTGCGGAACCAGAACTCGAGTAAGAGCATGTTACGGCGGTAACCAAGTTTGCGCGTAAGTTAACTTATAGATCAAACATAGAAACGAGAACTTTACTATTTTTATAGCGGAAGTAATTTGGACAGACAAAGTTGCAACACTCAAGTCTGCGCTAAGCCGAAGAAAGGAATGATCTGCAATGGACGTCTTCTACTTCCGTGCGATTTGCTTGCCAAGCTCAACTTTGGATCCAACAACTATTTGAATCCAAAATTAAAGCAATCCGGATTTGCGCGTTGTAAGTCAACATATTAATTGTGTTGTTTTTGACAATGTTCCAAATTGTGAACACTTTGTAGCCAGCACTCTCCCACTGCCACGTATCTCTCAACGTAAACCAGTACTCCGTCAAGAGTAAGTTTTGAGAAAAGAGGGATTGAAAATACTGAAAGCATTTTCAGATTGGAAGTGCACCCACCAACTGAAAGATTCCTCTCGTCCACTGTAAGAAGAGTGAAGAGACAAACGGCTACGAGATTCTGTGAAAAGTAAGCAACTAGTCAATAATTTCACATACAAACTGATTGATTTCAGACGTTTCATATACCAATGCCCCACTGCTCTCCTCACCATCCAAATGGAGTACAAGGAACCGACTCAGGGAGCCAATGACGCCTATTTCGTAAGTCTAGACTTTCAATATTGTTTTCCAACTAATTCTTTTTCAGCAACAATACCCAGAATGCTGTTCGGGATACACACCAAGAAGAGGCACCTGCTACAAAAACTAACCGTTTACATTTCATAATTTTCAATTTTCCCAATTCTCCAATTTTGCCTTTCTTTTCAAACCCGTTTGATATTGCTCATGATCTGCTTCTCAAACCGCTTTCCCTTCTTTTTGTTGACAGACACTATTCTTGTTACACTTTCTCATTTTGCCTGTTCTTTCTCATTCCCCAATGCTCACCCTGCTCAATCTTCTTTTTTTGCCTATTTTCAAAGTTAATAACTACATAATAAAATCTATGCTGTTAGAAAGCTTTTTCATGACATCACAAAACTCTGAATTTCCTCCCAAAAACACACTCTGTTGGTAGAAATGTTTCATTCAAATTCAAATCTGGCAATAAAATTAGAAAAGGACAGGCGCAACGAGGCATGAAACCCTGATGAACAATACAATGGAAAAGTGACAAGATGGGAACCATTTCCCAGTAACACGGCGTTTTACATTGAAACCCGAGAAGTATTGAGAAAAATAAAGATAGAAAGGTGCAAGAGTGCAAAAGATCGGTTACAGTGATGAGTGAAAGCTGAATCATGTCAGAGATGGAAATTGGATAAAGCCTAGTGAATTTGATATTTTGCGAGGCGGATGGATTATAGTAGTAGTGAGAAGATAGCAAAGATAATTATGAATCCAATACGGAATTGCTGGAACTCTCCATTAGCGCTCCTTTTACCCCATCCTGCATTGCAGTATTTGCTGTTTTTGCAAATACATTCCTTGATTTCAAGCTTCTCGTGAATCCTGAAATTGAGATACTTGTCTAAAACAGTGATTATGTTACTGAGAAGCTATATCCTGTTCTATTACGTATGATACCAGTTCTAACATAAAACTCACATGTCGCAAGAATAGTCATTCTTCTTTTCCAGCTCCGGCACATTAATTGCTCCAAAGTGCTCAGCACATCCACGGACGACAAATGAGTTGCCAGCGTTTCTATCAACAATTGACAACGTTTGGCAATATTTGTAGGTACACTTTTGCTTCTTCAGGTTTGTCTTGTTCTTTCCGGACAAACAATCATTTGTAACGGCATCTAAATAGAGAAATATTACTTGATATGTCATGAGAAACAGTAATAACCTAATGGGAAGGCGGTTCTTCGCATAACAAGCAAGTTTCTGATGGATCTTCTCATGTCTGGCTTGATTTTGTCGATAGGACTGGCACAATAATAACACCAGTGGTCCTCTTCACCAAAGCCGTCGGTTATGTCGTTTACAAAACGGGAGGAAGATTCGGTGACTGAAAATACTCGCATAAAGGTTTTTGTTAAGTCGTAAGAAAATGTAAATTAACTCACAAGGTTGGGATTTTAGAGCCAGTGCTTGAGTTTGATCATTTCTCGAAGTCTTTTGAGTTTTTCTATTCCAGGAAGCAGTTGGTCCTCTCAATTCACTTGGCAACTCATCTGCTTCGGAACTTCCTCCATCCAGCTGCACTCCAAACATACTACTAGAGTACTTCGCACCTCTTTTCTCAGACTGTTGTTTCATCTCCGTTTCGAAATTTTGAAGTTCTTGTTGTTTCAGCTGTAAAAAGCTTGACATTTTTGATGAAAACACTTTCTGACTGATTCAATCTCCATCCCAGCGGAAAAGTTGCTATAATCTGTTACGAAGGACATGACTACCACTCACTTCAATCAATTTTGAAATGTAAAACTAGTTTCTTTGTGTCAAAAAGAGAGGAATGTTCAAGAAAGGAACAAATGGCACTAAAGATTAATTATTTCCCAGAAACTTCGTTTTGTATTGTGTATCACAAAACTAATTAATGAGGAGAAGTTACATTGAAAATGTTTATTATCTTGAAAGAACTGGGACACTTTGGAATGATGATATTGCGAAACAGAATTGGCAGAAAGGATAAAAACTAAAACTTTAACACTGATAAATTTTTATTTTTGGAATAAATATGTACTATACCATTTAACACTACAGTTATTTTTCTACGTGACTGATTTGTGAAACTTCCAGTAGTTGCACTTACATCCAACAAAATAATAAATAACTGACCTGTTGAAGATATTTTGCTTCATCCTCTTCCGTATACACTCTTCTTCGTCCTTCCGTAGAAATGAGAAGCACGATAAATGCCCACAGCGCTAAATACCTCATCCGGTCGACAAGCCGATGGCAGCTGTAAAAATGTCAGAAATGTGAGGTAAGAGACGGGACGGTTTTTCGGATCAATACAAATACAGAAACACGGCACCCCGCCCCTCATTCAACTGCGGCGCGCCCCTCAGTTTTGCCTCCTTACCTCTTCTCCCTCACTGTTCAACAGTCTGCGTCTCCTTTGTATACAGTATTTCTATAATTCTTTCCAACTGTGAAGCGAATAATGATCGTTACATTTCTACATACCGCGACTGGTGTATGCGATTCCTATATGTATGCGATGCGGGAGGACGAATTTGCATGTCCGAACCTTAAACAAAATGGCATTAAAATGCGATACTTCTCGAGTGAAATTGTAGTAAAATATTGAAAGTACTATCAATACGAATTCTTGTGGAAATTGTAAAGATATGGTTGCAATATCAAAATCAATGAAAATGGATATGACTGGCAGATAAATTCATAATCCAAACAGCAAGCAAATAATTTCACATCGAATTAAACGCTGAAAATAAACAATAGTGTTGTTTGAGACAATCGACTGCAGGGATTTCGGGTAACTCTGATTCCAACACAGCAGAAAACCAGCATTTATTTTTATGAACACTCTCGGCACGAATGTCACAATGCGCTCTCTTCCAACAACATGCTAATATTATGTGATTGTTTCAAATTGTCATCAAACAAGCGTGAAACCCTTTCAGTCTTTTTGGAGTCACCGCCGATTTCTGACTCATATTACAGTCCTTTAGAATGACATTTCAGGCGATCCTATTGTTTTGACACCTCTATCCCATTTTCTTAATGATTCAGAAATTGCGTCAGGAGTCACTATTCTGTTTAGTTGCTTTGTGTTCATAATGTGTTTACTGTTACCCTAGTGTACATAATACCAGTACGTTCCAACGGTAAGAATGTGGTCAATTGAAGAAAACAATGTTTCTTCTCACATTGGGGATTGAGGAACCCGCTTCTAAATTGGAACCAATTAATGCGGCATACTTCTACAAATTCACAAAACAATGATGTTTGCTACCTCCTTCTTTAGTCGGAACTTTATTCTTTTGCCAATGTGCGATATCTCACACATATATCTGACCTCCAGGATCGACCTTTTCTGTGAACATTTATTTTTATCCGACAATACGGGCCGATTGCCGGGGTACGGCAAGAAAAAAAGTGAACGTCTTGATGAGTGCTTGTCGATTAATAATGAGATCATGAGAGCGAGCAGACGGACATTTAGGGGTCTTTTATAAATTATGGTATGAAGGAATCGGAGGGAATAAGAGCGGAAAAAACAGCGGGAGGGATGGAGAGGCAACGAATTTGAACATTCAAATTGAAGCTTATTATAAATTCGTTTCCTCTTTTGTTTTAAGGTACATCAACACACGAGAAAGACGGGGAATGAAGAGAGATGAATGGATATTCCATGAACCAAATATTTCTCAAAGAGAAGAAAGAAAGAAATTGTGGATATATAACTGACACTTATATATGTTACCTGCAATGTGTTAGGAAACCGTTTAGTTTTGTATACCACAAAACAGCAAGTATGTTGACACGCTAAAAAATCTGATCGCCATGAGAATATTGAAGATTTGACGGAATACTGAGAGGTTCGTTGAATACTAAGATGCATCTTCATAGTAAATGGATCCTTCTCTAAAATTTGAAATTCTTATTTGACAATTTATACTATAGAAATAATATCCTAAAGTTTTCTAACGCAGTTATCAATTTTCGGGATATTCTCAACAATTTGAGATCATATTTGTCTTCTATTTGCAAATTGCATGTTGTAATCTCTTTTCTATAAACCTCTTTTTACTGATTATAACAGATATCTCACGTGTATGAAAACTAGACAACTACTTTCAGCACAAAATCAGTTTTTTCATTTGAGAAGACGAATCAAAAAAAGAATTGCTCCCTGGCCTCTTCTTCAAAAATCCGAAATCCATTTTTGATGAAATTGGCTCAAGACGGAATTTAATTAAGAATGAGGCGAAACACTTGAACAAAAAATGAGAAAAAAAAGTATCAGTTCAGTTTTTCCAGTGGGATGGTGATTTAGGGCGGTTTTAATGAAATCGTTCAAATGTGGAACTATTTCTCGTGAGTTTTCAAATCTGTCGAAAAATAATTTTCTTCTGTTGGGTTTGTTTGAAATACATCTACTCATCTGACCATATGAGAAACTCGGTTATGATTTCATTCCGTTTCAAACAGTGATAATTTAAATAACTAAATTTTACATTAAAAACCTGCCAAAATCGATTTCACACTATTTTCTTGCTCTATTTGCCTTTTGAAAAACAGTTTGAACACAAAGTGTATATTGTCAATCATATTTGAGCTTTCTTCATTCAAGATGTGTCTAACTGACAACCGTTTTAAATTTGCAATTGAGAGCGCACTGGCGTCCTCTAAATTCAATTATTCCTAAAATGATGTCATTTCAAAATCCAAGTCTCTTTTCCGTCGGTCTTCTCCTGATTCAAATCTTCGTCCCTCACTTATGTTTCTCAGCGGCGCTCTCCTCATTTCCAGTTCGAACGACATCGGAGGAGAACGGGTGAAAAAACTGGATTGGACAAGTTCTGGCGGCCGTCGTGACCGGCCACATGACTGAGTCTTCACATCCAGATCGATGGCAGATATTACATGTTTTATATATTCTCAACATAATTTTTCAGTTACTTGAAATATCAGGTGAACTCTAAGCTATTTGTAATTTTGGGCTAGAGCAAAGAGGTTTCCTAAAAAAAATTTCTTTCGGAAAGAACAAAAAGGAGGAAAAGAAAAGCTTGAGGCCCTTCGAAATGGGTGGACATAAATCAGCAAAAAACTCAGCAGTCGTGTCCTTTCATCTTTTGGAATCCTCAATTCTCTTTTCAATACGCAGCTATACAAAATATTTTTCTTCGTGTGGCTCATATATCTCTGGAGCAGAACATAGATTTACCGGTTTTTAGTCTTGTTTATTAATTTAGTAACAATCATTCTGAAAAGAATGTTGAATTTGAGATGATATATTTTCTTTATATAAACTCCAAACTTTTCCTAATTTTTTTGTAATTCAAGCTCATTTATGAAAAACACAGGACGGAAAAACAGTAAAGAGAACAAAGTGAAATGAGAGAATAATAAATTAAATGAATGCGTCATCAATCTGAGAACATTTGGTCATAATAATTATGGGCACTGATACAAGTGAAAAAATAGGCAACATGACATTTTGAATTTGAAATATGAACCGGATAACTACCGTGAGTTGATACTACCATCTTCTTCAAGTACTGTATCGTTATCTAATCGAGCATCCCCAATTCGATCCATCGAGTTCAACCGTATCCTCTCACTTGACACATCCGGTTCACGTTCCCGACGGTGTGGTCTGTAAACATCTCATTTTTCATAATTATGTTCTTTTTGGATTTCAGTATTACCTTCTCGACGTGTCTTTAGTACTTTTGAGAACTCTCAAAACTGCCAAAGACAAAATGAAGAGAATAACCTGAAAAAATTAACATTCGTTCCATTGTTCTCTTGATCTTCGCACACTGTCTCATACCTCAATGACGAAAAGTATCGACGTGACCCAGTTTACTAAGATGATGTGGTGATACAGCCAATCGGCGAATTTCGGGAAGCAACCCTGGAATGTATGCCTCTTATAACAGAATTTGATATTTAGTAGTTAATTACCTCTTGGAAAAGTACACTTCTATCATCCGGAAGTTTTCCGCAGTTTTCCATAGTACTGTTCCCATTAAAATGAATTGGGTTACAGCAACTGTCAGGGGTATATTTGCTACTTGGCCAATGGACGGAGTAGTACCAATCGGTGTAGTTGTTAACACCGCAACATTCTAACTGAAATATCATAATTGAGAAGTGTACAGTATTCCTCATATCTTTTTTGTTTTCTAATGTCTACCTCTGTTTTCGAGTTTCCCTTCAATTTCCTTTTTCAAATTTCTTCTCAAGCATTGAAAAATCAGCCCGACCAAAACTGAATGCCCCACCCTGTTATTATACCGAGCTAGACATTCATCTCAGACATTGTCTACTAAACTCAAACGACAATTCGAAAGCTCGGTCGTTGTCGCTCCACCCTCTGCCTGCCGCCATTCTGTTTGTCGTACGGAAAAGAGATTAAGCAGAGAATGGAAACACAAAGCTCATGGAATGACCGGTCGGAGTAGAAGACACTGCTTGATACACTTTTTTTTCAGTAAAGTGCCCTTTTCAAAAGAATAACTTATTTTGTATTTTTCCTATGTAGGAGATAGTCAGAACCTAGTACGGAAAACATTTTGTATCTTGTAATTCTTTGCACTCTCCGTAAGTACATTGTAGTTTCTAATCAGTTACCGTATTCAGTTTTCTATAATCTTCAAGATATTTGATCTGTGGTGTCGATCCCAGATTTTCTTACGCCACTTGCATATCGCTCTTATCTTTTTTGTAATCGTTGAAAATCTATCGTCCGCTTCTTCCCTATTCCGCTATCCCTCTTACATGGAATGTACTTTGACTGCCCCCCCTAAAGTACCGATTTTTTTTGCTCATTCGATGAGTTTTCCCAAGACAAAATGACCCATAATGGGTTTTCCTGTGACGTGACCTGGTTTTTGAAAAATTGAGATTTTTCGAAAAATGAGATTTTTTCGGAATTTTTTATTTATCATTTTTTTTGAGTATTTTCCCGGTTTGTACAGAAAATGAGATTTACACATAGTTGTAGTAAATTTTATGTAGTTTTCGACAAAAATATAAGACTTACAAAAAAATAATTTTTGGTCCCAAAAAAGGTAAAAATGTGACACCCTCCAAAAAAAAATTTTTTTCGAGCGGGGCAGAGGTGACATATATGTGGTAAAAAAGTACAACTTATCTGGATCATTTTTCTGTATAGCACTATAGTCGTTCCCTGGCAAAAATTGAGGAAAAAGTTGCTCTGAAAATTTTCATTTTCGAAAAAATGTGATATGTCGGAAATGAGTTTGAATTTCTAACATTGACCAAGTTCCTAATAAGATTTGATAAGAATAGAGAATTTCAGATTATGTTCCACCATTTTCGTAAAAAAATGTACATCTCTGTTGACTTCACTTGTCATAACACTCGTTCAAATTCTGCAAGTTTTCTCATATGGTATGAGTTCAATTGGTCATAACTCCTCTAAAACCAAAGCAAACTTGCTCAAAAACACAGAACAACCTAAAAATGAATCGTTCTTTTCAAAACATTACATTTGGGCTGTTTTTAGAAAAATAATTTTTTTCGATTTTTGATAAGGGGGGACCACATGAAATTTTTTCCAGAAACTGAAAAATTTTTTTTTGAAAAACAACTCAAAACTGGTTTTTTAATCTAAGAGACATGCTAAAAACAATCAATTTTACTTTTTTCAAAAAAATTTTTTTTCAGTTTCTGGAAAAAAATTTCATGTGGTCCCCCTTATCAAAAATCGAAAAAAATTATTTTTCTAAAAACAGCCCAAATGTAATGTTTTGAAAAGAACGATTCATTTTTAGGTTGTTCTGTGTTTTTGAGCAAGTTTGCTTTGGTTTTAGAGGAGTTATGACCAATTGAACTCATACCATATGAGAAAACTTGCAGAATTTAAACGTGTGTTATGACAAGTGAAGTCAACAGAGATGTACATTTTTTTACGAAAATGGTGGAACATAATCTGAAATTCTCTATTCTTATCAAATCTTATTAGGAACTTGGTCAATGTTAGAAATTCAAACTCATTTCCGACATATCACATTTTTTCGAAAATGAAAATTTTCAGAGCAACGTTTTCCTCAATTTTTGCCAGGAACGACTATAGTGCTATACAGAAAAATGATCCAGATAAGTTGTACTTTTTACCACATATATGTCACCTCTGCCCCGCTCGAAAAAAAATTTTTTTGGAGGGTGTCACATTTTTACCTTTTTTGGGACCAAAAATTATTTTTTTGTAAGTCTTATATTTTTGTCGAAAACTACATAAAATTTACTACAACTATGTGTAAATCTCATTTTCTGTACAAACCGGGAAAATACTCAAAAAAAATGATAAATAAAAAATTCCGAAAAATCTCATTTTTCGAAAAATCTCAATTTTTCAAAAACCAGGTCACGTCACAGGAAAACCCATTATGGGTCATTTTGTTTTAAGAAAACTCATCGAATGAGCAAAAAAAATCGGTACTTTAGGGGGGGCAGTCAAAGTACATTCCATGTTAGTCAAATTTTTGAAAATCGACTAAAAAAAGCTTCACACCTATACGCTTTTTGTTTGTCTCACCTAAAAGCAAACATTGCTTGCAAAAAAGGCAGTATCAAAAACAACAGCTCTTTTCTTTAGTTTCGTTTTTTATAGATCTACTTTCAAAAACTACAGTATAACCAACCTCTCTCTGCAAATGGTTCCAAGTCACGAGAAGTTTGAGCTCTCTTCCAATCTTGGTCACAACAATGCTCGTGTTAATATTGTCGAACATGTTTTTCCTCAGATTTTCTCTTGCTTCTTCCTTAACATTTTTCATTATGATTTCTAATATTGAGCTCTTCTCTTTTTCTTAGAGATTTGCTCATCTTCTGACTCACCTTGTGCAGAAATCCGGTGATTCTAGCGACTCCATGAACAATGATGAGGAGGAATATGAACGCGATATACTGTAGTGTGGAAAAGTTGTAACATAGATCTCAATGTTTTGTCTTTGTCTCTTACCGAATACACGAGCGGCTTGTTGCCCCATGAGACGCCCAAATATCCAACACCAACAATAATACAGATTGTGACACCGGTGAAAACGCATAGTCCCGCCGCAGATAGAGCTGAAAATAAATAAAAAACTTTTTTAAATATTTTTATTCTGCAAGTCTATATATACATATACCCACTCCATATTTTTTCAGAAAACTTTTTCCATTTACTGCCATTTTCTCCTGTGCACACTTTCGGCAAACAGTCTGCGTCTCTCATTTTATGTGAGTTGGGTAGGGACCACTAAGGTATACAGTGCACATAATCGAGGTCAATGCGACCCAGCAATTATGCAAGCAAATCCATACGTCAGGTGTGCCTCTTATTCGGCACAGTTTGGTTAGTGTACCTTCTTTCCAATAATTGTTTTTCTTAGAAGATCACCTTTGTCAGATTTTGAAGTTAATTTTAGCCAAATTTCTCATTTCGAAACTTTCAGTATATAAAATTATCACTGCTCTTCGTTTCACTCTGTCTCTCACACTCACACCCAATTGCAAACATTTTTCGGATAGGAGCACATCTAGTTTGTGATAAGACCAGCACTTGCATGCACTCGTCTTGGTTTTTTCTCCATCACTCTTTGTTTTCTCCGTCATTTTATTAGTACTAATAACACATTTAGTTCTTCTTAGTTTGTCTCTTTCTCCTTCAAGTCATATCAAATTTCTGAAACGGATAAACGGGAAATCTCTTCTGGAGATTTTCATGGTTCCTCAGAAGGGTACTCCATGAAGTTTTGGAAGAGATTTTTGCTAAGAATCAGAAAGAATACTGACTAAAGGATAGAAAATAAACTATTACAGTTAGATTACGCACTGAATCAATCCCCGGTAAAGGCAATTCCTTTCTAATAAATATAACCACTTTGAGATTTCAAGTTTAGTCGATTACTCATGTAACAACATAATTTCGAAAACTGTTACAGTAGTCTTCGAACTTTGATTGAAGTGAACTACTTAGCTTTTCGAAAATAAAATTTTTTGAAAAAATCCCTGGTTTTTCTAACCAAGTTTTCTCCCCTAGAACCTTGATCTCATTGATCGAATCTTCTCCATAGGATTAGAACTGGAGGCAATTTTTCATATGCCGTCAAGGCGTTGTGCTCTCAGAAACCAACTGTTCCACCTCCGAAGCACGAGTCCTATTAATTACTCGTGCACTCTTCGTTCCCCTCACTCGGCGCCACCAACGATACACTTTTCAATCGCATATTTTGATTTCTCCATCTTTCTTTGTGCTTTCAAACCCGTAGATAGAATCATACCTGAGTAAGAAGAGGGTGTTAACTCCACAAAGTTGTTTTTCGAACTGTATAGCCATATTCCAACAACCAGTGAAGCGAATCCAGAGATCTAAAAAAACAAAACAATAGCACGTGATGATCTCACTCGTCACAATTGGACCCACCAGAAAGCAAACATTTGTCACGAAAAAGTAGGTGAATTTTAGGTCATCGTTCCATATCTTCTTGAGATCGACGCAAGGCATGGTTTCTCTTTTTAGTTTGACGTCTTCAGTCGTTTTTGCATTTGATAATCTGTAAGTTGTATGATTTAGGAAATAGTCACGCAAAAGAATATTCGGAAGAACGAAAATAAGGAATAGTTGAGTTTTTATCTGCAGCTTTGTGGATATGTGTAATCCGCTTGCCTGCCTTATTTCGCGTCGACAATTTTTCTTCATTTCACCAAAACGATATCTCAGACGACAGTTATTTCCCTCCTACCGCGTCCGCTTTGTCACTATTTTCAAGGTCTTATTTAAAAAGTGTAAGTTGGAACTTTGGGGAGTGTCTGAGAGATGAGAAGTTGTGATATGAAACGAAAGACGTTCTGTAGGGTACAGTACCTCATTTGTTACAAACGGAAAATTTAAAAAGAACTGTGCAGTTAATTTCTAAGCTGCCAGGTTCCTGATTTCCAGGAGAAAATAGGCGTATTTACATAGTGGGGAGAGTCAGAACGGCATGCCAATGTGGTTCCTTTTAATTTTTTGTAGCTATTCAGAGGCTAATCAAACCGTAACAAAAAATGAGAATCACTGGAACGGCATCGATTTTTAATGACCAGCAAAAAGAGCCAAAGTAAAAGTTTTTGATACAAATGGTGTGAAGAAAGAGGAGCAGACATTTTCGGTACGCTACAGAAACCCGGCAATCTTCGCGTTCGCAATTGGCCTATCTCTGCTTCTCTTCGTACCTCCATATTAAGGTCGAATCTCTCGGACAAATGAGGGTCTCTGTTGCCTGCGCACCGTCGTTTACTTTTTTTTCAAACAGTGCACACATACACACCACCACCCCAGGCCACCACCTCAACACAACGCACTTGCCCCAGACTCGCTCATAAAATACACTCACCCACACTCATCCCTCCTCACAAAAACCTCCTTCTCGGTCTCCTCACACACAAAACGCACACACAGACACACATCACGCTTGGCCTTCTTCTTCTTCTTCGTCCTCTTCTTTGCCCCACAGGCTGGTAGAAGAAGAAGAAGAGGCGAAAGAAGAAGAACAGGAGGAAGAGAGGTGACATAGGCGATTACCTCACTGTTCTTCTTTTTCTTCTTCTCATTTTGTTCTGCATATTGATTTTTGCCGCCAACTTTTCATCCTTCTACACCCCTTTCATCGGAAGACCCCCTTGTCCGCTTCCAATCCGACCGTCTTGCGCACTATTCTTTCCTACGATAACAGTGTGTGGCCTCCTTCTAGGAAGTTTCATGACATCAATCATACGGTCAGCCCCTTTTTACCTTTCATCTTCATTTTTCATATCGTCCTATCATCTTCAAGTTGTCCTTCGACTCCTCCCTCTTTTCTTTTTTTGAATTCATAGATGGTATCTAATTTAGAAGTTTGATAAGAATCTCACCCTCTTTGCTCTATTTCAACAATGTAGGTATTCGGTATTCCGACTGGGAGTTCTGATCTTTATCTCCATCGTAGTTTTAGTCTTTATCGCAATCAAATACTTAATTTGAAACTCTTCTTGAAGTATCCTTGAATAAAAACATCTACTTTACACAAAAATATGGCGCCCGTGGTCGATGTCGGTTGGCTCGGCACGCGGGGGGCCATTGGAAAGAACCTACATTCTTTCGACCCATTCCGCACAAAAAAAGATGGCATAATTTCATCGGGTTCGTCCGTTTCGGCTTCTTCGTCCTATCCATCTACACTATTCAATTCTTCTCCATCTTCTTTTTCGTTTTCTTCTTCAACACAGCTTCTCCTCTTAGCCATAACCCAATCGGTCACATAAATGAGAAGAACGCCTGTTCTTCTCCCTCCCATCTCGGCCACTCCGCTTCGTCGTTGCAGTTGGTTAGCCTTCCTCCTTTTCGTCTATTCTCTTCCTAGACTCCACTCCTCCATACAACCGCTCATCTCTCTGTCTCTTCACTAACCCTCCGCGGGCCCATTGCCCTCTCTCCTATTCTCCGTTTTTCTTCTATCTATCATTGCTTCGAACCAATCCGAACTGAGCTCCTTTATGTTTTGAATTCAAAAAGTACAACGTTTTGCAGGGTCAAACATGTCGACGAGTTTTCCTAATAGTAATGGAAGTGTGCCGCCGTACAATCCTCAAGCAAACGGTTCTTTCAATCAGTATGCACAAAATGGACCACCCGGTGGATATCCAGGAATGGAGCACTATCAGCATGTAAGTTATCTGAAAATATTTACAAAATAAACCTTACTTTTTTTGTGTTGTAGAACATGTATGCACCAAATGTAAATGGATATGGAGGAATGCCACCCGGTCAGCCAAACATGGGTGGTCCTGCGCAGCCGGCGGGTATGCCACCAAAAGGACAACCGCCACAACAGTATCCGGGCCCACCTGGTGCAGGTGTGAAGCTTCCTGGCTACGATGCCAATTCAATGCAAAATGGGTACGTCTGAATCGCTTTTAGGGTCATTATACATTTTTAATTAACTGTTGTCTTTTCTTCAGATATATGGGATATCCACCACATCAGCAACGCACGACTGGGCACCCGCCACAGAACGGACCGCCGCCAAACTACAATGCTCACCAGCAAATGCCGCCACCCAACAATCCATACGGAGGTGTGGCCGATCCATATAGGATGTACTCTGCGATGCAGGGGCCGCCAGCTCAGGCCCCACAAAACTCGTCAACGCAGCCAGCGCCGCCGGCACAAAATGCAAATTATCCTCCTCCAGCACAACCTGCGCCACCTTCTGCGCAAGCTGCTCCTCATCAATATCCTACTCAACAGCCCCTTCCAGCACACCTACATGGGGGACCACCATACCAACCACCGCCACAAAGTGCTCCTCTTCAACACTACCAGCCGCCAGGATACACCAATGGAACCACGCCTACCAGGCCGCCAACGACACAAGCATTTCCACCATTACAGCCATCGAAACAAGCAAAACAAGATGATACTCGACCCAATAACTTGCAGCAGACACCAAATCAACAGTATGCTGGAAGTTTTGGGGGACCCGGCGCGCCTAATGGATATGATGCATATGCTGGAGGTTCAGGAGGATATCCGGGATACCCTCCACCCGGAAACCAAGTAGCACCTGTAACTTCTCAAGCTCCAGGACAGAATGGAACAAGTGGAACGCCGAATGGGCAACAGCAATATAGTGGATTCAACGCCAGCTTGTATTCCACCCCTGGCCCGGCTACAGGAGGTCATAACACTCCCGGTCACAATACTTCAGGACAGAACACTCCTGGACACCATACTCCTGGTCGAATGACTCCAACCCATCAGACTCCAGGACACCAGTCTTCAGGACATAGCACTCCGGCCCAGAACACGCCTTCTGGATCTGCTGCTCCACTGGTAAATCCGTATGCACCGATGGGAAATCAGGGAAATCAGGGACAGTTTGGAAGCAATGATCCGGCAAGCAGTCACGGCACACCTGGAAATTATGGAGGGATGAATTCCAGTCATTCGACTCCTAATCCTCCTGCCGAACGAGCAACTCCGGGAACACCGTCTACACCGACCACTCCAGGAGCCAGTCAACAGAGGACTCCCCAGCAACAACAACAACAACCAGGAATGCAGAATCATATGCCACCACCACCACAGTACAATCACAACCCGATGGCATCTCCGAACCATGGTCCGAATGGAACAACTCCTCAGAAGCATCAAACTCCAATGGGATCTTCTCTACCTCCTTTGAATGGACAGGTAGGTAATCAAAAGGTATCATTTGTTACTTGACCATGTATTAATGTAGTACAAGGATCATTTTCTACAAAAATCAATCGCGCGTTATGATTTAACTGAGAACGAGCCGCTTTGCGTGACCTTTGCGACGCGTGCGCGACAAGTCAGCTCCTAGTACCAATTATGTGCGCGGCCCCCGGGAAGAGGACAACCAGGGATGCAAAAACTGAAGCGGGAAATGAAAGAAGAAAGAGACTGGAGATGTAGAGAACGATCATGTAACGGGAAAGTCAGATAGATAAACTTCCGAATGTAATATTTTTTGGAGGGGAACATAACTCGTGGTTTATGATGCATGCACGTATAAATAAAAGTATTTATTTTTTTTATAAATTGAACCTAAGGCTAAACGAAGCAACATCTATGTTATCAAACAAAAAATCTAAATCAGAACTTCGCTAGAATTCAAACTAATCCTTACCAGAAATTATAATTGATAGGAATCAAACTTTTTCAAAATAAGATAACAATTAGTGTCTGTTCCAGTCTTGATTAATTTGATTTTGCACTTATATTACATTTCTAAACGCTCGACCCCTGTCACACTAAACCATCTTATCAAAAACGTTTGGGAACATATTCCTCTCCTAAATCCCTATCGATGTAACTAAATTGTTCTCTGTTCTCGGTTGATAGTCGAGTCGAATGAATTGATTTTATGACCTAGTCTCCTCTCTTTTCTCTCATTTCCTTTTCATTTTTCTTTTGTGAAACACACCATGCGACTTCATCATCTTCTTTCGGCAAGTCGTGAAGACTCAAACACACCCACACATTTGACAAAGAAAAGGGATAGATTACAAATATAGAACACATCACGAAACTACAAAAACAAATTCAAAAGTACAAAAATCACTAATCAAAAACGATTTACAGTATCCTCCGATGACTCACAACATGCAATCGCCGGTCACCACTCCGACACACGAACCAACATTCAAAGAGCCGGCAATTCCAATCCGGCATTCACCATCGCACACGCAGTCTCCCGCACATCAGCAACCAACAGGAGCCCCACCAGCCTATCACACGCCAAGCAGCTCTAATAGGACACCGGAAGCGACAACAAGCTCACAGCCAGCGCGGTCGCCAACGTTTGCAGTACCGGCACTCCCAGCAGCAAAATCAAAAACTTCTCCTCAGAAAAAACGAGGAGAAACTGAAAGTGTCCCTGAGCCGCCATCTCAGGACACACCTTTCACGTTGGTTCATAATTTCGAACTACCCGCTGCAATGACTAACTTGAAGGAATCGATATCGGTAGGACCCAATAAAGTGATTACCCGTTCCCCCTTTTCACCGTTCCGTTCCGTTTTCAGAAAATGCATCCGCAAGTGGACAAACACTACTTCTCGCGGAAGCGGCAACCATTACGCCACCCGTATCCGGAAGGGGCTAATGCTCATGTAAGTTCAATGTGATCAAGTACTTTATGTCTAGAACACTCACCTGTACTTTTAAAAATAAGAGTAGTGCATTTAAAAGAAGTAATAACACGTTGGAGGGGAAGAGCCATTGCACTCTCAAGGCAAAAATAAAAGTTTCGATTTAGTTGGAGGCTAACTCGCATCCGCCGAAAGAGCGCGTTGCCAAGGGTAACTTTTGATAAACACTACTCTCTCTATGAAGAGATGGACGACGCGAATAGCGGAGCGCGTGTGATAAACAAAGAAATTCGTCCACGTGACGTTTTTACCTTCTGACAAAAGATATGAGCTAGATATTAACATATGAGCTAGATATTAACTGAAAAGAAGAGAGTATGGAATGGAATTAAGAAAAGATTACATAGAAAATATCTATAGTGAATACAATTGAATGGGATTTCGCAACAAAAAGCGGTATTGACAGGATATAAATCCTCAATCAAACAATATAAAAGCTTTTAGCTGAGTCACCGATGAACATAGCAGATAAATGCCATAAAATTGAGGATTGCACTTTGTACTTAGCAGAAAATCGATAACCTTTTTTTCAGAACACTCCGGCAACTGAACCAAGCACGTTCGGGTTTATAGAAGGAAGCAAGTATTTCAAGGAAGGATTCAGTCGAAAGATTACACTGCAAACACCATCAATGGGACCACCAACGCTTTCTAGGTCACAGTCAATGCTAGTCTCTCCTGGATTCAACGCGTCGCAACCATCAACTAGCGGTCGACAGCCTGCCAAAAAAGCGCGAAGTGGTAAGCTTGAGTTGTTGTATGGTCCTGTCACGAACTTAATACATTTTTAGCATCAGACGCCTCCGAGCCAGCATTCACCATGCCACTACCACCGAATCGGCATCCAATGGCAGCCACAGATCCAAGGATGCAGCAAATGCAAATGCATCAGTACCATCAGCAGATGCATATGCAAAAGATGCATCAACAACAAATAGCTGCACAACAACAGCATATGGCAAGGATGAGTCAAGCTGGAAACATGCCATCTACATCAACGGCGGGCGGTATGCCACCAGCTCCCGGGCCAACAGCACTTCCTTCGATTACCCCGCCAGCTCTTCAACGAGCCGAGTCGATGCCTCAACTACCATCCCAACAACAGCCGCCAATGGGAGGACAGATGCCGCCACATATGGCTGGAATGCCACCGATGAATGGAAACCATTTAGAAAGTTAGTCTTTAGGTGACAGTTGTACGTGACTGAGTCGAATATAGGTTATTACAGACCCGACGGCCAACAACAATTCTGGCCACACCAACAACCAGCAGCGAGTTGGGCTTCCGCCGCTGACTTTGCGAAACCCGGCGCTGGCTGGAACACAAAGCCATGATTACCCTTCAGCACCTTCCACATCCAATCAACCACCGGATCAGTGCGCTGGTTGTCATAATTTTATATCTGTGAGTCTTTTTTCTGGGGAAAACTACAACCCCATGCGATTTCTAATCCTTTTCAAAATGCCGAAAATGTAGTCTCGGCTTCAAACCCTAATCCTCATCCTTTTAATTTTCAGGCCGGGTCCCCTACCCTGTGTTGTATGTACCATGACTGCAAAAACGTGTACCATCGACAATGCACGCGACTAACATCAAATGCGTTTAATCATTTTGACGGGACGCCTCAAGCTCGTTGGGTGTGTCCACCATGTGAGACTCAAGTTCGCCCAATGCAAATGCAACATGCTTAATACACTGGTAAAATAAATCGTGTCATTTCTTCCCCTTTTTATACAAATTTTAATTGTTGCCCACTACTTTCTTATCAAAATGAAAAGATAATCTCAATTTTAAACAACATCCATCTTTCCACCAATTGCCATTCATTGTCAATGAACTCTTCCAACATACAACTTATAATATAAAACATCTCAACCCTCTAACTGCTGTTTTCATTCAATTGTCATCTCATCTTGTCTTCGCATTGATAGGAATTTGAATTTGCTCATAAATTAATGTTTTTCACTCATTTGAATCATAAAAGTTAAGATTACTTTATTTGAAAAGATTGTAATAGACAATGGAGTATATATAATATATGTTCATATATAATGGCGGATAAAATAAAAATTGATGCAAAATGGAGGATTACGCAGTGGAAAAAATTGACTGATAAGGTAAGTATTTGAATTTGAAAAAGAGGGAATACGGTAGCCAAAGCAATTATATAGAACAAGTCATGTCATATAAAGAAAAAATGTTGCATTTGGTATTAATGAAGAAATTCTAGACTACTTCTGAGTAACCATGTAAGAATTAGGATTATTACGAAAAATGAAACCAGTTCTAGTATTATTCGAGTATTAGTAAGGTAACTTATGGGTTACTGACAGAGCAAAACTACAAGCTACTAAAGTTTCAATAAAAGTATCGGTGTCAGAAATCTGTGGTAGCTTTCATATTGAGAATATGTGAATATATTTTTCAATAAGCTGGATTAGAGGACCAGGTTATCAAATAGAACTAGCTTGGCTATGTAAAAAAGTGGTGTGGATGAGGGGAAGATTCTGATGGGATTGAAGTTGAAAAATCTATGCTAATTTCAAATCACAGCTTTGAGAGGCACTAATAAAAAAACCATTGTTATTAATTTTTAGAGTACTTGATTGTGTTAGTAGAAGTAGAAAGAAACACATTGATGGAACCAAAATCACTACGAAAACATTACTCGAATTCAGAACAAGAAATTATCCATTTCCATTCTTGATGTTTTTTGATTGCTTCCCATTCTGAGTTTTATCACTGGTTTTTGGATCAATCCTAGTAATGGTAGCTTTCTTGACGGCATTTTTATCGACCGTGACTTCAACAATTTCCACCACTACTTCATTAGCATTTTGCTCCTTTTTGTTTGGAGTTGACGGAGTCTTTGCCTTCTTAGAGGGTCCCTCCTCAGCATTTTCTTTTTTAGCGTCATCTGAAACCAAAATTATACGATTAAAACAAAGGGAACTCTAACTTGGCCAATCAGGATAGGTTCTCGAGTGAGACGCCCACAATCCACGTCCTTTTGAAACATCAATGCTAGGAATGGGCTCATTGTCAGTTTGCTCGTTTACAATAATTGGTTCATCTCTGACCTCATACTCATAAGCAGCAATATCTCGACGCATCGCACTCAAAAATGCTCTTTTATTATTTTTTCTCAGTCGTTTTTCCAATTCGGCTCTTGTCATCACATACAGCTTTCCGAATGCTCTCTCTCTTGTCTGCTTATCTCTACCATTCAAATCATCAATCAATTCCGTGAAATGCATGATATTCTCGTACGATTGCCATAAGCAATTAGCATTGCAATTGCAGGCAGAAGAAATCAGATCGTAGATTTGTTCCTTGATGAAATGATCACGATCACTTTGTTTAGCATGATCGAGAAGAATACGTTTGATCATTGCATTTGTACTTGCTGCCACATAGTTGAACTTCGTAAAATCTTCGTAATTTTCAGTTGATTGGACTAGATTCTTTTTGAGATCATAGTCATGGATGAGGCTCTTCAGTTCAGGTAGAAACTCTTAAAAAACCGGATATGAATAGTTCATATCATAATGGGAAACCAACCCCTGTAATAAGGTGCATTTTCCATTACAATTTCTGTGTTCTCCAAATGTTCCTTTTTTGGAGGGACTAGACGAAACCTGAAAAGACCTTCAACAAATACGTTGATATCTTCTCCTCTTATTGAAAGGGAGAGTTCTCCAGATTTTTGAACGTAGAGCCGAAAGCGGTAGTACACATTCTGAAAAAGTCAATCCGATCATATGTATTTCAACAAGTTACATTCACTTACCAAAAAATCGTGAATATTCTCGGTCACCATCTTGTGCAATTCTTCTTTAGTCTTTACACTTGATTCACCACCTTCTTCATTATCTTTTGATCCGGTATATGACAATATATTTGTAGTGTACCATCCAGAAGACCGCGGGTCAGCTATAAACCTTGGACACGGCAGTCTGAAATGTCTAAGCTCTTCTAATAAGGATGATTCTAGTGTCTCACTTGTGAGGAATGTTTTTCACTACCGCTTCCTTCGCTGTCTCTGTAGACATCTCTCTTTGTAGGGGACTCCAGAAATTGGAGAAGAATAATGTATGCAGTGACTCGAGGGGTGTTGACCTGAAGAATAGAACCATTGATAAAGTTCTCCTTTGCAATCATTCTTCAGGAAAAAAAGCGGCAAAACGAAGAACGGAAAAGGAAAAAGACCGTTTCAATTTGACTTTGTAAAAGGTTAATCGGGAAATAAATTCTGTTAATAACAACGTTGACCTTCTTTTGAGAGAGGCGGTTTCTCTCATTCGATAGAGCCGGAACAACTGACTGATTAGAAAGAGAATCGAGTGAAGGGGCGGAGTTTCGAATTGGGATGATTATTTGTAAACAGGTTTCCCGTTCTTAAGAAGTTTTTTTATCTTGAGAAGAGAACTTCTTGTGAGACTGTACCTAAAAGAGAGAAAATGAGAAAAAATCAAAAAGTTAGCCCAACCCCCATTAAAGGAATGATGTATCACTCCCTGACAACTTCGAATTCGGCAATAGGATGATAAGTAAGGAAGGCGTAGTTGAAAAGATTTTCTGCTATTTCTGCTGCATTTGGGCCGGCAGTCACATGAAAAAATGAACACGTTTACACCTTTGGCCGTCCCCCGACTCTCTTTATCGTTGAGAAGATGGGTTGAAAAAAAAGTTGCGTCGGAAAAAGATAGCGAGAAAACGAGAGAGTTTAGAAGATTGACGGGCGATGCGTTTGTTCGAATATCTTCTTTTTTTTGATGTGGGATGGGAATTGATACTGATTCGAGGTATTCTTCTATGAGGATTACGGTAGATGGTTTGTGTTCTGCACGTACGAAGCAAAAAACATTCATAAACACCCTGTGAATTGTTATAGTGGTACTGTTCATTTCCTAATTTCAGATCCCTCTCATTCACATCGATGGTAAAGTATCTACGTGGTGGCTGGATAAGATAGAATCAAAATTATTTGCATACTGCTCCAACTACAATGCCCGCCCACTTATTACCACTCTACTCTACATACGCCGACCATCGCATTAGTATCTTATCAGTTCGTTGCTCCAAAAACCGCGTGTATTGCCATTCACATTGGTCAACATGCGGATGCTGGTGCTCTCTGCTCTTCTATTACTATTGACTCTCAATGAAGTGAATTCCTACAAAATCTTGGTTTACAACAACTTATTCGGACACAGTCACATCAAGTTTGTAGCTGCTGTTGCTGATACCTTGACCGACGCAGGACACGATGTGGTTCGTTGATTTCAGAAATTTAAATTTCTGTGACTTCACAAAGAAAACGTTTCAGACAGTACTTATGCCAGTGATCGATGAATCCCAGAGAAACAAAACTGCTCTCAAATCAACTACCAGACAGATCTTCATTGATGCTGATGAAGAAGTGGCAAAAATGGTTGGAAAGACTGACGAATTTCTTTCTAGTCTCTGGACATCAGAAACCTCGAATCCCATCAAGATGTGGTGGAAGTCAGGACACTTGGTGAATCTCTTCGGAAAACAGTGCAATAGTGAGTTTCTTCATATTCTTTTTCACTATTAAAATAAATATTACAGAGGTCATGAAATCGAAAGAAATATTAGATCAATTGAAAGATGAACAGTTTGATATTGCAATCACAGAACCTTTCGATAGCTGTGGTTATGGAATCATCGAGTATCTTCAAATTCCGGCCCATGTGTCTGTTCTTTCATGTGCACGAATGGATCATGTAAGCGATGTGATTGGTCAACTCATTGCACCAAGCTATGTCCCAAGTACTCAAAGTGTCTATGGGGATAGAATGACTATGTACGAGAGGATGATGAACTTCCTCCAGTTTTTGTATGGAAGAGATACGTTTGCTTCAATTGGAGACTTTGAGGCGGAAAATGCAAAGGCTATTCTTGGAATCAAAAGAACCTGGAGAGTAGGCGACCCGACAAAGTTGTCCAGTTCTAGCTTTAAATTTTTGCAGGAAATCTTACCAGAATCTGCATTCCTCCTGACTAACAACATTCAAATCCTGGAATTCCCTGCTCCATCTCTCGACAAAATTGTCTCTATTGGAGGTCTTACAGTAAACACCAACAAAGAAGCTTTGAAACTTGAGCACTACTTCGATACGATGCTCTCTATGAGACAGAAGAATGTTATCATTTCCTTCGGATCGGTGATCAAATCAAAGGATATGCCGGATGAATACAAGTGAGTTTACGACAGTATGATCAAGACGGAATGGATATTTCTTCAGAAAAACTCTTGTCCAGTTGTTTGAACTGATGCCTGAAGTCACTTTCATTTGGAAATACGAGGACTTGGCTGACAAGAAGCATACATGTGGAGTTTTGAATATCAATCGTGTTGAATGGATTCCACAAAACGAACTTCTTGCTGACTCTCGTGTCGATGCGTTCATCACTCATGGAGGACTAGCAAGTGTCACCGAATTAGCCATGATGGGGAAACCAGCACTTGTGGTGAGTTTGAAACGGAACCTGATTATCACTGAACATGATTTCTACTACCAACAGATCCCAATATTTGCTGATCAAACCAGAAACGCTGAAATGCTCAAACGACATGGCGGAGTAGAAGTGCTTCACAAAACCGACCTCGCCAACGCCAAAAAACTCGAAAAAGCACTAAGAAAACTCATTTATGATCCGAGGTTGATAACACCACATGAGAAATTGCAACACTACAAACTCTACTCATTTCAGCTACAAGAAAAATGCCCAACACCTAGCTGAGAGACTCCAAAACAGACCGACTAACGCAAAGGAGGTACTTGTCCGTCATGTCGAGTTCGCTGCAAAGTAAGTTTAAGGAATTCCTCTTTAACTTGTGTACAATGTTGCAATCACAGGTTCAAGAAGCTGCCGCTCATGGACCCATACGGAAGACACATGACCTTCATCGAGTACTACCTTCTTGACATTATGGCGATCACTGCAGCATTGGTCACCGCTGTTGTCTATGTCGTTTTCACTGCCTTCCGTTTTGTAATCAGAAAGTGCTGTGGCCCGAAGAAAGTCAAGTTTGAATAACTCTCAAGTTTCTAGATGATTGCTTTATTTCTCCGAGTTTTTTAAAGGTATTATGGAATTTTGATTGGTAAAATGAGGAATAATAAGTTTTTGATTAATAATAAAGATATTAAACGTAAGTGAAGACGGTTAACTGAATGTGGCAGACAATTAGAAATAAAATCAATGGAACATTACACTGGACTGTCTCCGATCTTCATGTTCTCTTCTTCGTTCTTATCGTTCTCAACGTCCTTTTCGGTCTCTGACTTCTTCTCAAAGTTCTCTTTCACGTCGTCATCTTCGTCAAGTTCATTGGGCATCTCGTTGTTGTTGGGCTCCAAAAAAACAACTGTTGCGTTTTCTCCGTTGAGAAAGACTGCATCGGGTTTCTAAAAAATGGTATAGTTTTTTACTAATGTGTTTATGAACTGCTTATGATGCTTACCGGGACAGAAGAAGACTTGCAGCAGATGACTTTGCACGCGCCAATGATAATAACGAATGAGAAGAAAACGGCGACTGTAGTGACATAGTCTTTGGTAGTAAAATCAGTGACTTTCATTACTCCAGAACTGGTAATGTACACTTGATCATCCACTTTATGTCTTTGCTCGACACCTTCATCATGCAGATCGATGAAACTCTTGCGAGTAAAGTTGTACGTGATTCTGTGACCCATGCGTGTTGCAACAAAAACTGCGTCTTCGTAGAAAGATTTGAAATTCTCTCCGTGATTTGGGAGATCTGGACTCGAATGAATCAGATCATCAGAACATTCTTCCATGGTCCCTGGAAATATGCTGTAACCACACTGTAGGTTCGCATCTGTTACCTTGATAGACGTAATACTCCTCGGAAATTTTCTTCTCGACAGTGATTGCGACACAAGAGTTGATGCAATTCACAATGAAGACAAGTCCATCGGCACAGTCAGTTCCTCTCCAGTCAATCCATCCCATCGATTGACCAGACTCGGAATGTTGCATCAGCCATTTTTTGAGAACCTTAAGAAAACAATCCATTGCTCAATCATTGGAATTAAACACTTACAAAGCCGCCAGTAGCACAGGAAGAGCATCGGTGAAACTTGATTTCCGGTTCTGGAGTGGTGACCCCCCATGCTGAGATGACAGTGAGGAAGAACAAGATCAAGATTGATTGTTTGAGAATCATTCTGAAAAGTAAGAAGATTTGTGAAAGATTTCGGAAAAATGCTTTTAAGAAATAAAAGTGCTTCTAGAATAAATGTGGGACATCAATGTGAATGAGAAAAAAACATCAATTTAGAAAATGAATTCAAAGTGCAATTTCCAAGAGCTGGAAGACAGGAGAAGAGACGTTGTTAAAAGCATTGTCGGGGAAGATAAAAACAGTTTGCTTTTAAGAAAGAATGTGAAAAAATTTAGCAAACCGGAGATTATATATCTACCTGGAAACGTCTCAATAAAAACATGATTCTATATAATTTTGGAAAGATAGACAGCTTCTGAGCTTAGCATATTGTTCACTTTTTGAGAACTACCTGAATCGATTTGAGCTCAAAACGTTTACAAGACTTCAGAAAACTAAAATTTTGTTTCGTGAAGTTGTCAACTACTAAAAGAAAAATTTGTGTTTGCTGTACGATGACCGAAAACTGATGCAACTGGAACACCTGTTATTTCGTTCCATGCTCCCAAACCTGAGAGCAAGAGAAAATCATCATGGTTGTATTCGCTAGAAAAAAAGAGAAAAATTGTTCAAAAAGTCACATGAGAAAATCTTGTCGAGCAAGACAATAAAATTTGTAGAGAATGACGGAAACTAACATAACCGTCTCGAAAATTTATACTCGATTGAAGCTCCGCCCAAACCACTTAGATATCAGCTTTTGGTCGTTTCTGAAAGATGTTTTCTGAAAAATGAAAGATGGGGAAGAAAAGAAGAATCAGGCGTGGGAAGTCTTCTGAAACATTCCAATTGAATGACGTTGCTCAATTCTTCTGATCACGTGATCTTACAGAAGAGAGTTTGCAGAGCTGCAGATTTGTTAAAAAGTGGGGTTTGTTTTTTTTTCGAGGTGAAAACGAACTCACTATAAAGTCATGATTTTCCTTCTTGATAAGAGGATGGTGGTATGAAAGGATTTCAAAATTCTTGATTTTTTGAAAACATGACAGTACTCATTGCAAGTTTCTGATTTTTTCATCAGCTATCGACGTATTTTCACATTTTCTTCTACTCGCCTTTCAGTGTTCTTTTCTCAGAAAACATGCCTGATATAGATAAATCTTATATAGTGCTAGGTTCTATTGCCAGATAATCTCACATGTGAATTTATTGAGAAAACTTAATATCAGATTGTTCAGTAAATACAGGGTGGCTGATAAGTATTGAGACTCGTGTTTCCCTGCATAGAAAAATCTCTAGGTGTCCATTAAAAAAATAACTACATTTTTTGAATCAGTACAACATTATGACCAGCTTTAAAAAAAACAGATAAACGCATGTTCACGGGCCTACTAAAAATAAACGAAATAGCGAGTTTTTAGATAACCGTCACAAAATTTGAGGACAGAATAGAGGAAGAGTTCAACAACTCTGAACTGAATTCACAGTGTCTAACACGTGTTTTGATTATTTTGTTCTAAGGTTATCGCATTCTTATGAGTTGATAATCATTGTTTTTCATTCTTCGATTCAAAAACTAGACCTTCTGATATCAGAAAAAGGCCCCACTCTCCTCAATTTCAAAAAATTAAAGTTGGAGGCTGAGTAATGTTCAGAAAATCTACTGTGAGCTATTTAGACCAATAATGGGACAATCGAATAATTGTTGACCGGTATATTATTGAATCTCTGTGGCTGATCGTGAGAGCTTCCTAGCCGCGGCGCAGTGTCTGTTTTTCTCTGCCACATCTGGACGTCTGACACGCAACCACAGAATCTAACGTGGCACTTTTTTTTCAAAAGCTGGTCATAATGTTGTACTGATTCGAAAAGCATAGATTTTTTCTGAAATGGACACCTTTAGTTTTTTCTATGCAGGGAAGAACAAGTCTCAATATTTATCAGCCAGTCCGTGAAGGGCCAACAATAAAAATAAAGCAAATATGTGTAGACAGAAAACAAACGAATCGGTAAATTGACAAAATGTTTCTTGATTTTAGGAGTTTTATAATGAGAATAGTTCAAAAGTGTTGAATGAAGTATTCTTAATCGTCTGTATTTTCCTCTCCATCTGCATAGTAATCTTTGGTGGGAATGCTTTTGTTATCCAAACTAATATCATCTGGGGTCAAAGTTAGACTGTGTGTCGGACAGAGAAGATGGGTTTTCCACGAGCGACATCAATCTGGACCTAGCAATAACGTCATAACTGCTCGCTCACGTGACTTTACTCTCACATGTTCTGTTTTTAAGTTTCTGCAAACCAAAAATATCAAATACTGAAAATGCTCAAAATTTATTCATAAAATATTCAATCAATAATTAATGTGCTCATAATCATGATCTTCGGTATCCGATCCTGTACGCTTTTCTCTTCCATATCGGGAAGATTGCTGGTATGATAGGAGTACAGCGTCATCAATTTGGTTGGCGACAGCATCGTTCTCAAGAATTTCATTCTCGGAATTACGGCGGTTGATTCGTTCGTACCCTTCGTAGATTTCAACAGGATTGCTGCTGTGATGAGCATCGCAAGTCATTCGGGAATCGCTTCCTCTCTGAAAAAACCATTATCATATCAAAGTGTTTAGCTGATCTTACTTACACAACACAACTTGATGATAGTGACACAGATGACAGTAGTAAGAAAAAAGGAAAGCGTCAAAACGAGTAGAAGAATGGAGCTTCCAGTGATGTTTCGAAGTTTGAAAACTTGTTCACGGGTGAAATTGCGGGCGGGCATGAGAAATTCTTGAATACTGGTGCGGTTCTCAATAATTTTTGGATGAACCATCAGGTAGTCTTCGGCGTGGTAAATCAGATCGAATTTCACTCCAGGTAGGGACGAGTAGAATCCGACTCCGAAACAGCTGGAACCGAGAATAAAAGAGAGGATCGCTATCCCCAGAAGGATTTTTGCTCCTTTCTTCATGCTGGACCAGACAGATTGACACTATCAAGTTGAAAATCAAGAGAATATTTAGAAACTCCAAATCGAATGATACAGCCAGAAGAAGGGGAGAAGGAGTTTTATAGATGTTTTTCTGCCCATAAATATCCCACATTTTTATGCAAATGGGGATTGAGCGGGAGAGAATTCTCTGATATGAGTCACACATATTCCCTGCTGAAACAGGAAATAGTATAGAATGGTGGAAATCTGAGAAAACAGAAGTTTTTGTAGGCGGAGCTCTAGCGAGCGACCAAAAAATAATCAAAAATCACAGATCACAGAAGACCAAAAATGATACCGTAACATGATTAAAGAGTGGTTGATATAACTAACCCAAATACACAAAAATATGGATTTTATCGCAATAAAGTGCAAAGAAACTGCAAATACATTTATTTTAATTATACACGTCCAAGTGAGAGAATTACCAAGCATTTAGGTTAATATAACAATGGGAACAAGTACATGTAATGAAAACTCGAATTGAAATCGGATTTATTCGGAGCTGGACGAACTTGGGAAACAACGCGCCACACGAATGAGTTTAAAGGCAGATGACGTGAAGCTATAATAAGAATTGTCGCTATCCACGTAACGGTGGATGAAGTAGTTCTCATCAGTGACGTCATCGCTGTTCAAGTCATAGATTTCATCTGGGTAGAACTTGTCCAAGCGCTTTTTTTTCAATTTTGACCAATTTCTGTAATTTTATGAAGAACCGTCAGACATCCAAACTTTTTTTAAAGCACAGCATCTGCAATAAATGTAGGCACGTTTTTTCTGTGCATAATTATGGTTTTCTAATTTACAAAAAACATACTTAAGAGTGACCCCACTCATTCTCTCTCCTTTTCTCTTTCTCTCCCCGTCACTCCCACATCGACCTTCCTCATCTTCTTTCTACAACAAAGTGTTTGTTTGGCCTCTTCCTCGTTTCCATTCAACATTTATGGCCGAGGTGGCCGAGGTGGCCGTGGACGAGGTTTTCTTCTCAGTGGCGCAAGTTCGGCCGCATAGAATTTTATTTATATTTCAAGAAGAATTAATATGTTTTTCTCGAAATAAAACATAGTTTAGTAGAAAAAAATATATTTCAGAAATGACATCAACCGTATTGGCACAAATTACGGATGAATTGAGCACAAATCTATCGTCAGACAGGGAATTACACCTTCTGAAGTCGGCCCATCGAATAATCGATAAAAATCTGACTGTTAATGTGTTAACAGATAGAAATGATACTGTAAGTTATTAGAATTCGATAAGAAAAAATAAATAAATAATAATGAAAACTGAATTTCAAAAAATCTTCATAGTTTTTGCAGTACCACCGTTACGTACATCGATTAATGAATATCACGTTCAACAGTTTAGAGAAAAACAATGCGGACATCAGATTAGCAGCAGAAGCATACTATGAACATATTCTGAAAGTGAGGAGTCGAGAAACTTATCAAGAAACTATATCTAAATTATTAAGGCGTACGAATGCTATGGATATCCAGAAACATCACTGAAGTTAGTGGCTATCAGCATAGAAAGGCTGACTGGAGCTCGACAAGTGACGAAAGTAATGAAATACTTGGTTTACTATCTGGACCTTCTTCCAAAGCAACGGTAAAAACTTTGCGAAGAATGAAAGTCTATCTTTGAATCTAGTTTTGCAGAGCACCCGAGAAAAGTGGACGTACATTTCACCAAGAAGTCGTCAAAACCTTGATTCTTCGCAGTTTAGAGATAAATCAGACTATTTGTCATCAGGCATTAGAGAAATCTTGCGATAAACTGGTTTCTGCGGTGATATGGCAAATTGTGGATTTAAAAGTAAGTTTTTTGACATAGTTTCCGAGAAGTAATGATTTTTGTGGAGGAAATAGCGGACAAAGTGCTTCAAAAGTTGTGGACCACAAAGGGACATGCATCGAGAACGATGGCAGCTTTGCTTGGAGCACTTATGGTTGAATCTAAAGAAACTTTCAAGCCTGTGAGTAATATTGAAGTAAAAGATTATTTTCTTATGTTCATCAAAACTTCAGATGTTTCATGCTCACGTTGAAAAAGTTATCGAATCATTTGTCAACAACCAAACCGTTCCAGTAGGAGCGATCACCTTGATCAAGAGAAGTTTAATCTATTACGCCAATGGATTAACTGAAACTACTTTGAAAGGGGTAAGTTTATATCAATAGTGGATAAGTGATAACTGGAATTCATGATTTCAGTTAACGGAAATGTTGCTACTTATGATCAGAGATTCATCAAATGAAGTAGCTTATGATGCTTTTGCTGCCCTTGAAGAACTCATTAAAACTGAAAACAATCAATTGAATGAATTCGTGCCTGGTTCATTCTTGAAAACAACGTACGGAGACAACACAATGGAAATTGAAGAGGTTGCCAACTTCGATTTTTATTGAATGACCAGTGTTTTTCAGCCAAGTGAGCCATCAGAGTTTGTCGATCCTCTGGTGAATGCCGATTTGTACGATCAGCTACAAGAAACGAAACCTCCCGCAAAAGTCGATTTGGTTCTAGAGGAATTTGAAAAAATAGTTGTGAACGAGACACCGTCAGTTATCAACTATGTAGCAGCTTTTCTCGGAAAGACATTTTTGCTCACTGGTCTGGGAAAACTATTGAAAACTGACCGACAATCTAAGGATTCTATGAAAATTCTTGCCATACGTGTTCTGAACGTCATTTGCGCGAAACGATCACTGGAAACGTTTTCTGTGCGTGTTGGTAAGTTTTATTAATCGTTATTTTAATATTATTCAAGTTCATTGTGGTTTCCAGGTGACAAAACTCAACGTTTAGTGGATATTATTGAATATTCTACATCAACCGACGATCAGCTTTCTCAACAAGCGATCAAGTTTATGTTTTTGGTGTTGAAACGCGGAACTGCCATAGAAGGTAAAACTTATTCAAGAAAATTGGTAGAATGAAAACATTTTTGTTCCAGAGTGTCTTTCCGTGTTCAAATCTGTGAAGAAGTATAGGTATTTGCTGGACTCTGTCACTGTGGACCATATTCCTCATCTCCAAGGGACGCAACTGTTTGAGTTTTTGGAAATTATGGCATTCCGTTCTGTACTGACCACACGATACGACCTCAGCATACCCGAAATCACAAGTGCATGTGGTTTTATGAAAGCCATCAGAGACGGGATCCAAAAGAACAAATTGAAAGATGAAGCCGTTTGTGGGATGATAACAAAATTTCAAGACGCCCTGAAAAGATGTGGGTAGACGTTTATAACGTACTGATCTAATAGAATGTTATACTTTTAGGTATCATCGACTGCTGGGACTCCCCAAGATTTGTGAATGCTGTTTCAACGTTTTTGAGCTTTTGTGGGAACGACGTGATATTAGAAGATCAGTATCCTCCATCACTACCACTCAGATTGAATCTTTTATCCGGCAAACGGCCAGATCAGAAAGTTGACAACCTACAACCCAACATCTACGACGATTGGAGGACGATACTCATATCTGAAACTTTGATGGTAAGATTTTTAACTTTATTCCCAATCAATCTTTTCTGGATTTTTAGCCGACAATCGTAAAAATGGCAGGAATTCTGCGTGAGAATGTGATCAGTCCAGAATATACACACGAGAAGGTTGCTCAGTTGAGTAGAATGCATTGGAGTTCAGATACACTTCCGGCTATCCTCCAAGTAATGTCCGTATCTTTGACGGATTCACCAACCAAAGAAGAGTGTTACCACGGATTTCATGTGGGGATGTCAGTTTTGAATTGGATATACAGAAATGTGTTTATTGTGAGAGGAGCAGCGGAAACCAAAGAATTTACGTTTCTTCAACACTCTCGAATAGAAATGGATGATGCGCTTGGAAATAGAACCGAGTTCAGGGCAACACTGGACGCATATTACGTAAGCCAAACAATAATGAAAGAAAACCCAAAAATCGTATCCCGTTTTCAGCGGAGTGTGCAAAGTTCAGCTGATGAGAAGCTAGAACAACTTTTGGCACCCACAATCAACTTGATGATGGCTTCTATGGCGAATAACTTCAGAACGTCTACTGAAAATATTTTAGAAATAATTGTCTACATAAAAGTAGGATTCGAAACATGTTCAACAACAAATAATTTTTCATTTTTAGGTACTGTTCACGCTGTCCTCATTATCAGCTCTAAAACTACTACATGCACTGTTAAGAAGTCTGCTAGATCCGAAACTAGTGGAGTCACTGACAAGAGGAAGAGTTTTTTATTTTGAATCTTCGAACACTTTATCGTTCAATGACAACGATGAATTTTTGGTAGAGGCTTTGAAATGTAAAGGAAACAAGTACTTCAATCGGTGGGGAGATGATATGGATCTGGAAAATGTGAAAATGGGATTCATGACAGCAACCATAATGGAACAACTTGAACCACTGATCACTCGTAGTCTCAAATGTTTTCGATTCCGAGGGCGACTCGAAAAGGAACAAGTATTGCAGATCATGATTTGTCTAATGAATCATAAACTGAAATTATCGGATGCAGACCCAACGGAATGTCTCATGAAACTAACAATCGCGACGTTTGCCAGACCAGAAGAGTGTGCTCATCCCGAGTTGTATGAAACCGTAAATTTTCTGTTACAAAGCGAGATTGACCATGTTTTTATTTCAGATGATGCATTTTCTGGCTACCGCTACAAGATTCCAAGTTGATGAGTCATATCAGAAACCGATCACTGCTGCGACAATGTTGATGAAATCGATAGAAAAAATATCTGAAGAAAATATACCATATGGTACCCAGAAAACCGTTTATCAATTCTTTAAACATGTTTCTTCAGCAATGAAAGCAGTAAGTTTTGCATTACTGAATGGAAGATTTGAAACAAACGAAGCCAAGGAATTTTTAAAAACAAGTCAGTCAACATGGGACATTTGTATGACACACGCTCCAACAGAAACACTATATTCGTTGTCACTATTATTAGAAAAAGAAAAGTAGGAAAATAGGTAATCAGTTTTATACATACTTGTATAATTTTAGAGACAACATCGCCAACAAAGAATTGTTTTGGTCAGTTGTCTCGAAATGGATAGCTGACGACATTTATCACGCTCAACGTGTGCCTTTTTCGGCGGTTGCATTGCCACTTGCATTGATAACGGATTACCTAATAAGCGATGATGTTAAAGTTTTCGAAATTATCGACGAATGGATTCAGCAGAAAAATGTTAAGAACATACATGCAAAATGTGCTTTGATTGCGGTTTTATCCTTCACAGCACAAGAAAACTTGGTGGACACTGACTGGAAGACGTACGTCTCAAATCGCTTATGAACATTTTTGAAGTTTTTTTTCAGGTACATTCAATATGTTCTCGAGGCTGGGAAAAACACAAAAGGTGCTGAATATCTTTTGAACTACGCTGATGATTCGCTGATTAATGAAGTTGAAGAAGAAAATGATTTTGAAGATGAGTTGAGAGGAACCAACATCTCTGCCGTAGAAGGATTGTTAGAGAAACACTACTGTGGTTCTTATCAAGATCTTTGTCATTCGATTGTATGCCTTGGCAAATCAGCTGTTATTGATTTCATAGATCTGGTCGAGAAGGAATATCCAGATGATGATACAATGTGGGCACTGTTGGTCGCTGAGTTTAGAAGATTTGATGGTGAATCGAAATATTTTTTTAACACTCAATTGGAGTTTTTAGATGACTTGGAACATCGGCTTGACATCACTTTCCGCTTACAAGATTTGGCAGAGTTACTCGCTGAAAGGTTCAACACTGACGTATATCTAAAACTATTAGCAAACACAAAGGTTAGATTTCAGTTCTCAACAAGATTCAACTGTACTTTATTTCAGAATGCAAATCTTGACCTTGGTTGCCTCAACATCACCCAAATAAAATCTATTCTCGATCAAGTAACATCAAGCTGCAATCATGATGGATATGTGTTGCGAGGAGTGCAAAATTTGATAACCCATCCACGGATGTTTCAACTTATTTCGGAAGATGAACTGGGAACGGCAGCAATTTTCATGAATTTAGCAGAAAAATTGACTGGAATAGTGGTCACGGATGCATTGCTGGCGTCATACAGTCAATATCGTGTAGATTTTCATGTGAAAGGAGAAATGGATGACAAAAAAATAAAAGAAATAAAAAAGCTCACTCTGTCATTATTTGCGCTCTGCCAGGAAACCAATCTAAGAAACCAAAAAGGATTGACAAAAACACAATCAGGTAATATTTTGTTTTCATTGACAACAAAACTGAAAATATCAAAACCCATCCATTTTTAACAGGAGTTCCATATTTTTCAGCTTGCTTCCGACATCCTGTGCTCAACTCCGTCTTCAACATTCCATTAGTTGCAATGAAATGTTTTAACTGGATCCCTGTTGTTGAGATAGTACGGAAACCAACAATAACCTGTCTCCCACCAACCGGACATGTTTGCGATGTGATTGTTTTGGATGATATGAGATCTCGACTCGCTAAAGTTGGTCTTGTGACAAATGCTCAGTTCGAAGTGCTGTTCACAACTATGCAAGCAGTAATTGCTCATACAGTGATTGGACCAGAGAAATTGGACCATGACTCAAAAGATGCTCAAGAGAGGGAAGCAAGAAGTTGTAATGCCCTTCAACTCTACATTGCTACGATTCTGAATTCTATGAAGTATCCCAATGGAGGTGACCCGTCGTCAGGATTCGTGCTCAAGTCTCCATATTTATCCGAATTGTTTCTACAAAGCACCGAATATGCCCATTTGTGTAATCTGAAGAGTGTGTGGAAGTGTGAGCCACGGACTGCATTTACCACTCCTCTTGAGAAACACGACCAGAAAATGTGGAAACATGTAAGAGTTCATTTAAAAAAGTTGTGAGATATATTTCGATTTTTCAGTGTGACGGCAAAACGCGGCTGTATGGTATATGTCAGACACCTCTGTTCTCATTATGGCAACTTTGTGGAATGATGCCAATTGAGTTCAAACAACACGCAAATTATCACGTGAGTTAGATTTGCTCTGGCTGAAATACAATGACCCCGGCTTTCAGAGAATTGATCATAGTGCTAGCAACTATTTTCTGACATCTGCTACCAACATTGACACAATATCGAATGTGAAACAACTAATGAATATTTTCGAGTACTGGTACAGCCAAGGGATAGGAGAACTTGGTGAAGCACTGCTATACACTATTCTTCAAACAGTTCTACATCTCTCTGATTTCTTCGATGACCCCGATCTCCACAAAGCAGTGCTTAGGACAACATCCATCATTTATAGACACGGTATGTATTTTTTCATATATTTGTGGCATAGCATAAATTCATTTTTTAGAATACGACCAAAATCCATTTCTATCATCTTTTGTTCATGTGATGTTCCTCAAATCAATCTCAGTACTAGGAACAGAAATGCACAGCGCCGAGTTCAAACCAGGAGAACCTGAAGCAATTGCTTTGAAATTGGTGTCCTCTGGTTTGGTGAATGATATCAAAATGGTCAGAGTGCATACACTTGCGGGGCTCCTTTATCTTGTTCAATCCGATTCATTTGAGTCGTATATGCCAACAATCGACGTTTTGTCGTCTTATTTGGAGAAATATCTCAGGAAAATGGCTAATGGAACAGGGTAAGTATTGATTCAAAGTTGAACCAGCGTGAACATCAAGAATTTCTAGAAGACTGGAATCCGATGAATCACAATTCGTGTTGGCGTTGTTGATAAAGCTCCTAGAAGTGCCTATTCGTTTGAAACAGGACAAGAAAACGCTTCTAAAGCTTTTATTAGCAACTATGCGAGTCAGAAGAGAGCGTTTTATTATCGAACTTACTGCTGAAGGTATTGAACAACTGTTATGTAGATCCAACGAGTTCAATGGAGATGTTATCAACTTCATGTTAGGTAGTTTACAATTTTTTAGAGTGATGATGATTGTATTCATATTTTTTTCAGCTGGAATAGAATCTGGTGATCCTATTCCGTTTCCAACTGACAACGAATACTACTGTCGTATTGTATACAGAATACTGATGGTGGCAGCGACAAGAGCAAAAGTGGCAAACGATGAGATGTCAATGACGCGGATCTACAAAGCCTTGCAAAAACTGTGAGTAATTGTCTAGTCTTGAACAAAAACATTGCAAATATGTATTTCAATATATCTCAGGCGGTACTCGTTCGCAGTACCCTGCCCTATTAGAGAACCGTCGAAAAATGTTTCTGTTTCCGAAACTTTTGCTTTTCAACATTTTTTACGAACAATATGCTTATTTTTCAGTCGAGAAACAATCAAAGATAATAAATTTTCAAAATAAACAGCTGCAAAAACAAATGAATTAGTTTCATCACGAATCTATAATATCTTGACTAAGTTCTAAAATGAACTTCATAAAAATGTGACAGATACAAAATGTCAGCCTAATTGTGCTCTTCTAGTTTTCTCAAAAAATAACATATAATCTATTTTTAAATTTATTTGATATCGAGCTACATGTTTTCAGAGGATTCGATTTGCTGAGTCACGGAGAAACAGCACCAGCTATTGCGAGAACACTTCCATTCTTTTCTATCTGCGTTAATGGAGTTGAAAACACAATAACAAGATATATTGAAACATTCATGATCAATGGTGGTGATACTGATGTCAGATTTGTGGTTTCCTTGCTTAATCAGGTAAAATTCAATTACCAGATTCTAAACATTAATAATATTCCAGATTGTTGAAACTGCTGCAACATCGAAAAAATGGTCGGTGGAATTGAAGTCTGTGAAAGAAAAAATGCAATTAAACGCAGAGTCGCTGGATGAACATAATCAAATGTTATTGAACATTTTAAAGAACAAATTGATAGATTAATTGACAGTTCGTCATGTAATTTATTGTATCATGCTAAACGGTTGAGGGTTTTTTAATGCTTTCCATGATCTCAGTTTTGCTCTATTTGTGATATTTACTAATGATTAAAAACGAACTAATGCACGATTATCACTTTATTCCAAAAAAATTCATCAGATGTTCAATATAGAGATTTACAGAAAGTTATGATATATATATATAAGAGGAAGTGGATATTTTTAAACATATCAAGAAAGAACGATCAAAATTGTAAACGCGCGAGTTATGGGAAACTACGCCGACAGGGATGAAAGAAGAAAAGAAACAATTGGCATTTGAGATTATGACAAGAGAGTGTAACAAAAGTGAACAAAAATTTTTTTAA
This sequence comes from Caenorhabditis latens, assembly GCA_002259235.3. Taxonomy (NCBI): domain Eukaryota; kingdom Metazoa; phylum Nematoda; class Chromadorea; order Rhabditida; family Rhabditidae; genus Caenorhabditis; species Caenorhabditis latens. The sequence goes on along the minus strand of CM056097.1, from coordinate 10,087,421 downwards.
AAAACCATGAATGATGTCAAAATGAAGATGGGAATATTCAGGAGAACTTGTAATTAAAAACAAATATTATATCACAGTATCAATAAGCTGTTTAATTTTTAAAACAAGTGTGACAAATATTCAGACGTCGAACTTGTATGATTTGTTTTTTGTGCATCGACGTTTTGAGCCAGTAGTAAATGTATAGTTGCTTGACAATGTGGAAATCAATTTCCTTTGTTCCTTGGTGATGGCGTTACCATCTTCATCTTCTAATGCGTTGTAACTTATAGAGGAACTGAAATGAATATTTTAGATAGTTTCACTACATGTTTTTCGAAATTCGACACAACCTCCAAACTTACTCTGGACGATCTGCTTTGTAATCCGCCATCATTCGCATTGAATCTACCAATTGTTCTTGTGTGAAGTCGATTGGAAGGTTCAATGCACTGGCCAAACACATTGTCTCTTCTTTTGTGCGTTTTTTGTGTACCAAGTCTTCATACATGACTTGCCCTCCTTTGCAGAGTGATTCGAAATATCTCATCTCGCTGAAAGTTAATTAATTTTCACAGATTGAAAACTCTTGAACACTTACTGTTTTTCCTGTTTCAATTTCTTGCAAGCTTTGATTTTCTCGTAAACCTTTTGAATTCCAAACCAATCGAAAAACAAGGGGTAAATATTATCTCCACGCTGAAAAACAAGTGTTAACTCTTATCTGTTGAAATTTATTTTCTGACCTGTAGATCTTTGTGTATCAAGTCGGAGTTTGCTGTATTTTTAGTGGCACACGGTGGCTGATCCATGTAAATTTTGAGTTTTCTCATTGAAAGAAATGGGAATAACGGAGATGAGAGAGCAACATTAATTGTGAAAAGACGGTTTTCGATCTTCCTAAAAATAGTTTTTCAAACTATTTTATTGATGTTATCTACCTAACCTTTTGAAAATACTGTTATTGGCCTGCATGTCTGTCGCGTATCTGAGTTGTTCGTTGACTTCTCTATTTACAGCTCCGCATGAATTGTAAACACCTTGAATCTCTTTTGACTCGTGTGTCACTAAATGGCCAACGAGGTCCCTTGTGTTCTCGGCATCTTTATTACAAGTCGGACATTTCAGTCCTACCATCTGAACAAATGAAACTTCGGGATTTTTCATAATTCAGGTTACAAGACATTTTGTGTTGTGTGAAATTGAAACTTCTGATGTATATATAAAGCACTACAAAAGTAGTGAACCTTGAAAAAACACTGCTTAACATTCTAATCTATGAAAACCATAAATTGCCTCTAAGAGTTCTTAATTAGTTCACACATTGCCATATTGCAAACTTAAGGTTAGTGAGACAGTGCAAAAAAATTGTGTGAAAACACCATTCCAATTAGAGCAATTTGAAAAAAGAACTAATTAAAATTTGTCAACATGAACAAATTAACTTATTTTTATGGTTTCAATGGCCCGCACTTACTTCCAAATGTCTTTCAGGATCCTCATATTCTTCAGTAAGAGGTGCTACTTGCAAATCATCATGATTATCTGCTAGAGCAAAAATAAAGTCTCTTAAACCGAATGTTTTATGTTGTGCAACCATTGAGTGATGTCTTTTTATTGTAGAAGAATGACCTGTTGGTCCATAAGACTTTTCGGGTTTTGGAACTATCTCCATTGCTGAAAGGTACTATTGATTGATTCTTTTGAGAATGAAAACTAATAGAAAAAAGTTACGAGACATGTCACAAGAATAGTCCACAAACTGACACAATAAATGAAAGAGATGGCGCCAACATCTGCATTATTTGGCGCGTTGTCTAAGGCATCGAGTATATCGAAAAAGGGTTGGAATGAATGTGGACGAGTGTGTGAAGAGGAAAAAAGAGAAGATGTACGAGTGAGAAGGCGTTCAGAGAGACAAAGAGAGAAACGGCCGATTGTCCGCAAGAGACTATTCCCTTCAAGGTAGACGCATCAAAAAGGGCATTTCAGCTCAGACAATCATATGTGATATAAAAAAAAACATCATAATGAGCTGAATGTTCTAAAATTAATTGTTATGGATTAAACGCGTCAATAAAAACGTTCATTTATTTCTTTTATCTGTGATTTTTCCAGTTCTAAAAATTGCTCAATATAAATAATTTGTTTTCTGATTTTAACGAGGTCTGGTGACGTATTTTCTATTACTGAGCTTTTTTCGCAACAGCCGCAACGTGTCAACAGAGCGCAGTTGCACACTCTTGGTACTTGTTGGAGAAGTGTAAGGAGTGTGCCCGTCTTATCGTGCACTAGTTGAGCATAGAAGAAATGCTAAAAGAAAAGGGTAATAGAGATTCATCGAGGTCAACAAATGAGTCATAGTCATTCAAAACTATATCACTAATGAAAAAGTTGTTGACTGCGATTTCAGTCGAGACAGGAAGAAGAGAGGAAATTGTAAAAATGAATAGTTTTTTAAAGTAAAAAACAAGATAATTAATGGGTGTAGAACTGGATCAAAATAATAAAAGTCTAAAAATTTCTAAGGTTTTCTAAAAAAAATCTAGTTCTTTGTTGTTAAGCATCTGTGAACCACATAGTCTTCAGAAACTTCAAGCACCAGACAATATCAAGTTGACGTTAAATTACATTTTTATCTGACGTTGTGATAAAATAAAAAAACGAACAATGCCAGAGGTAATAGTTTTCATGATTCGGGAACAATTGTTTCACAATACTTGTTTCCAAACAAGTCATGTGATCAAGAAAACTTTTATGTACACAAAAAGGTTACTGTTGAACAACCGAGCCAGCCTGTATAACTATGCAGAAACAGTAAGCAACTAATGGAATCTTAATAATAACTGATTTAAGTTAGATCACATCAAAAAGCTTGCAATATTATAAAACTATAGAATGAAAAAAAATTGAATGAAATCAATGGTTCTATTCCAGTTATGGTGTTAGTTCTTAAGACATAAAACTGGAATAGAGAAGAAATGGTTCAATGACACGAACTTATGTTTGAAGAAGCTGTTATTGATGTTTGTAGTTATTTCAATTTGACAAAGCTATATTAGAACGGGAGATGAAGTGTTTTGGCTTCAAGTTCTGAGTGACTTGTTTTACCTCGTCTTAAATTGATCGGACTGGTTGGAAAAAATTGTGTGTTTTGCACTAACAAACTTTTAAAGCGGGTTTGCTACCTCATATTTTTCAAAAAATAACGGATCTTACAGGGATTATTGGAAAACGTTCATTTATGAACAAAATTCCTTGATCTCTGTTAGCTTGTAGTATCAACTGTGATTAGAAGTATTTCCATATTTCCATCTATTCACAACGTCAAACAATGAAAACACAAAAGCGTTCAAGATTTATCGTTTTTCACTGGGTTTGAACTTATTAGAACTCAAATGTCAAAAGTGTGCAGAGTATTACTATTTCAAAATGTAAAGCGATTTTTTGGCATCAACAAAGATGTTGAAACCTTTTGTAGAAGTAGTTCACTTGAAATTTGAACAGGGAACAAAATAAAGTGTTACTTACTCAACAGAACAAATTAGTGCTGTGAAACGCAATCATACCAACAAAAAACAACCGCGTCGGAATATCTAGTTTATTTATAAAAGAAACTGGTAGTTGATGAGCATTCAAAAAAAAGTAATAACAGTATAGAAAGTATCAAAATACGAATAACAACAAAAGAGATTGATACTGCCTGTTAAGAATAAGTAGAGTTATTATTAAATTCTTGTTTTTCTCTGATGCTAAAAAAGTGAAGGACTCCGAATAAACAACTAAAAGTTATTGATTCTCCACTCTGCTCATTCATCTCAACAAAACTTTACAACAAGTAGAGATTTGAGGAATTCATAAACGTTTCAACAGTTTTTTAATATTATTTCTTGCTGTGAGTGCATGTTTAGAGTGCAACAGTTAAAGTACTATAACGTTCATTCTTACTTAGAAACGCTAAAAAGTAACAACATTAGGTTTTTTCGAATCTCCTTCGCTTTAGAGCGCACTAACAACATTAATAGACGGAAGCTGTCGTTTCTGTTGATAAATACAGAGAAAAGTCTTCGAGAAAACAAATTGATACAAATCACACTTTTGAGAGTAAAACAGTGGCAATGGTTTGCAACACTATTTTTGAGAGGGTTTGCCGCTTTGAAAATCTGTACCTGAACTTCAATACTTTACATTACAGAGCAAATACATTTGAGAATATGTTGGAAGAACGCCAATCCGCTGTTTTCTAACTTTCCGTTTTCAGAAAAGCCGTTATGATAAAAGTAATCTATACTGTTTTTTCAGTGAATCTACATGTGATTGTTGAAGTATAGTGATTCAAACCAATTTTTGACATTTTTCATTAGTGCAGAACCCATAGTGGTTTGTACTTCAAGCATGTTCTTGAATACCACAGGCGGTTCAATTATCTCCTATCGCAAAACTTGAATTTGCTTACTCAACGAACTCGCCAGCTGAGCATAACCTTAATTCCAAATTTCCTGTTCTTCTTTGCCTTATGTGTTACCTAGTCTTGCCAACACCATGTTTGATGAGAAAGTCATAACTCATGTAAGTATTCTCTTACTTAAGATTATAAATCACCCATTGATGAGTCTTCCAACGAAGTGCTTATAGAAATTAGCTCTAACTCATGTTTGGTGATTGAATTTCTTGCATTTACATGAAGTTTTGCCTGATGTGTACTCCCTTTTATGTGCTTCAAGAATCAGAAGTTAAACAATTAGAGGCATGTGAGCCTTACATTAATTTCTGCAAATGTTACATATCCTCTTTGTACTGTCCTGACCAAAATGACATTGGGAACAAGGCTGGTGTATCAAGTGAATAGTTTTGAATACTGCTTGACATCACTCGCAATTTTTTATTTACTCCAATGCAAGAACAGTGCAATTGGAGAGAGCGGCAGTATCGGAAAAATTCCTCGAAATTCAACCGTGTCTTAGAGAATAAACTCATATAAAGAAAAAACTCTGAGAGGACTTACTGTGGCTCTCTTTCTTTCTTGGAATACACAAAACGTATTACCTAGTCGAATAAAACGTTTTTCATTCAAAAGATTGAAAACAGTTCAAAAATTGGAGTTTGATAATGAAACCCCGGCTCGACCGGGTCGATAAAAATTTTCAGTACGTCCCAGCCCGCGAGAACTCTTTCGGAAAAAGCTTTTTTGCTTTAATATCCGAAAAATCTTATCAGCATGTTAAACAAGTTGGATAAACATTTATTGTTAGAACTTATGTATAGTTAATGCAACAATAGCTTATTGACTTTCGAAAAAACGGTATTTATGTTTTCGATAGAGCATCCTTGTCATCTGTGATGAGTTCACCTTTGATGGGAACTTCCCTATTTTGTTCAACAAGAACATTGTCGTCTCCATTTGAGACTTTTTCGTTGTTCAGGTTGAGGTCTTCAACTTGTTCGTTTTGATGTGTGTAGTTGATCGCATTGTCCAAACGAATCACCGTTTGTTTACTATCTCGTTTTCTTTCAACTTCAGATTCCTGTAAAAAAGAGTTAGCATCCAATCAGTAATCTCATGACAATACCCAGTCAGCTTTTCTTTTTTTAGTGGGAATGGATGGAGTTATACTTTTCTGTGGATTGACAATTGGGACGTTTTCGATATTCACTCGTTTGTGATGTACCTCTGAAAATGTAGAAATATCATGTGATGGTTTAAAATTGAACTCACGATTTTTATTCGCCTCAAGGAATTTATTGAACTCCTCAATTACATAGCCAACATAGTCCCGGTTTGAATCATGGAATACCAACTTCATTCCCGGTCTGAAATCAAAGCATTTTGTTTCTGTGAATTTTTACAGCATTTATGTATTAGTGTAATATCAACACACTTACGCGCTTGCGAATTGGATGGGAAGAACCATTCTTTCTTTCTGACCTGGGTGCTTCATTGGTTTGTATAATAATATAGAGCAGTCGTATTCTCGTACTGTTTCGAAGCTTGATGCTTTCAACATTTTGATCTTGCGTCCTTCGAATTTGACGTGATGATCTTTTAGAGTAATTGACGCTGGTGAGTTTGGTGGGTACGGGAAGACCGTAACATCTACCACAAATTTGTCAGTCATCTGAAATAGTCTGAATAAACTTGTCAAGAAGCAACAACAAAAAGTTATAAAAAGAGAAATAATGCGTGAGTTACTAGATCGTGTTCAGTTAGTTTCATCAAGATCGTATGAGGAGAAACGTTCTTTCCTAAAACACCAAAACTGAAAGACAAGACAGGCGAGTTTTGATCATTTTATTATAAAGGCAACTGTGGTCCACAGTATCATATTTTCACTTGGGATCTGAAATTAAAAAAAAGGGTTTATGACACCCGGCTCGGTAATATTCTTCTTCGAAAGAAAACGAACATCTGGTGCTTCTTATAGAGCTTCGAAGAAAGGTCACGGGTAAGGACTAGTCATAGAGATATCTGGAGATGTACAATAGTCTTTTGAAATCCAACAAGTCTGGACAATTAACAACTCTCAGTTGAAAGTAAGTTGATTCTTAACTTGTTCGATTTTGTTGAGAAAATCGAAAAAATTAGAAAAAAATTCTGCGAAATTCGTAGTGGAAATTTTAGGCTTGAAAAATCATCACTTAGACACTGACATCATAAAATTTTTAACGTTTTGAAAATTACAGAAAACTGGGAAAAAGGAGAATTATATGAAACATTTTAGGATAAGAAAGAAGTCAATAGACAATGCGTCCTCTGTCATATGCAAGCGTCCCCCCTTCTCTTTCATACTCAATCCACTCGAGACCTTTGGCGGGAAAAGGTAATAATTCAAATTTGGATATTGATTATCTCGATTTTTGAAAGTTTTGAAACTTGAAAATTCATTTCTTGACAGATTCGAATATGGTGAAGAAGATGAAATCAAAAAAATTTAGTTTCAGGCAAATGCAGCCTGTGTTTGTTCAATTTGCGATTGGTTGCACTGAATTAATTTAACTGTTTTTTTCTCAGAAACAAACAGAATGGATAAGCTTATGCACAGTTTATTCGAGTTGCAGTTACACTGTAAGCATTATAAAAGAAGGTACTGCTGATGCATGTAGTTCCGCCACCACGAATGCATCATGTTGTCTTTCTATTGATATCTCCAATGCAGACCCAAAGTTTTGTCATACCTGCGGAATGCGCCACCTTGGTATAGGAGAAATCAGTTACACCTCTTACCAAAAAAACAGAAAAAACGCTTGTAATTTATAATGTATTTACGTGGATAGAAAGTCGATGAGGTCCATACAAATCGACGGGTTCTTGAAAAAAAATAAATTTGATTATTCCTTTCTTTAGCGAAAAGTATAAATTTTTGAAACACACTGAAGCATTCCTTTAAAAGTTCTTCTAGTGGGAGATCTGCCAAATGTTCAATCAAGCCGAAACTGTCTTATCAAGGTTTTTAAAAAGTTTGTTACCAAGAAAGCAGCTTTTCGCATTAGGTCTCATTAGGCTTCCGTAAGATTGAGATTCGATCTGAATCAGATTTTTTCAACTCTGAAGTTGTTTGAAATTTCAAAACTAAAACTCAAAGGGAACATTGGCGATCAACATATTGGCGATGCAGTTTATTCAAAACATGTTTCGTATAGAAATTCAGAAACTGGAGAAAAATTCACTGTTGATGTTGGATAATTGAAGAAATTGAGGTGGGAAATGGACAATGCAATAAAACTGTAGTTGCAGAATTGGTAAACATCTAGTTCAAATTCAATATCTTTTTCTTCTTCTGGCTTGACACGTTGATCTTATAGGTGCAAGAAAATTTGATGGTTGTCCTGGTTACGAATACGCGTTTTTCAAACAAATGCGCTTGTACGCGGCAAGGTGTGGGAAAGCAAAGATATGAAGAGTGCAAGAAACGGATATATAGTGCATCAGAAGCCAGAGAGCGGTGAAATAAAAAAAGCTGGATTGTTTATTGTTGTGTGCTGGAGATCCGATTTGTTGGGTTAGCAAGGACCATCCTAAAAATAGTGATACAAGTGTCACCAGCTTCAATCAGACATCCTCAAATACCGGACAGTTTTAGAACACATTGCACCAAATCTGAAACAATCAGGGTTACGAAATGATGTTCACGATTCTGCAAATTCATAAAGTTCCCAATCTAACTTGTGTCTTTGTTTACGACACCCGGCTCTGTTATACATTTTCCGAAAGAATTCGATTTCGATTCCATCCATAGAACTTCTGAAGAAAACAATTGATTGGATAGCTTTTCTAAAATAAGGGCAACTGTGGTCAACATCATTATACTTCCGCCGTTTCCTGAGCAATATATGTTCTTCCTTGATTATGAGAAGATACCAATGAAGATTTGCCACTTTTACGTTTATAAAGCGAATCTTCTACTGCGTTTTCTCTGGATTCAACTGTTTTGGTAATAAAATGATTCATTGGCTCCCACATTTGGATGGCATCTTGATAAAACTCAAAGGAAAATTCATGATTATGAACTTGGTAGTGCAGATCGTTATAATAATAATAATAATAATAATTTATTCAATTTCTGTTGTGTTCGTTCGAAGCATTTCTTCTACCAAAATTTATTCACTTACTTCAGAAATTATTTTTGAAGGGGAGAATTTGTGTTGTTGGGTTAATTAAATGATCGGATTGAATGTTTTACAAAAATATAAGAAACAATGGAGGCTGATGACAAATTAATGATAAACTACGGGAAAAACAATGATTACGACTACAAGAACAAGAAAAAAATTCAGATTGATGATGGATCTTTTTTATTAGTTCCATCAATCGTTGAGAAAGCATTCTTGTCATTTTTGGTAAATTATAATGCAGGATTGAAGTTTTTACAAAAATATGAAATCACAATGAAGCCTGACAAAGCATTGAGAAAATACGGAAAATTGGCGATGTCGACGTCAAAAAAGAGAAACATTCAGGTTGATGTCGGATAATAGTGGAAGTTTACATGAAAGACTGGCGAGGCAATGGAACTGTGATTGCAAATGTGGTAAACATCGAGTTCAACTTCTCATTTCTACCAACAACGAAAAGTCTGTAAAAGAAAGGGGTTTCTTGATTTTAATAAATTGAAAGACAGACCCGAAAGAAGTTTTTCTGGACGAATAGGAGATGGTTGGCTTTTACATGAAACGTTCCTTTTCATCGCAGTCATCAACATCGTCTTCTGGTTCAACATCGTTTTCTTCTTTTTGCTCGACAGAGTGACCTTGGTCTCCCTCGACATCTATTTTCTCAACTCCAAGACCATTAAATAGAGCTTCTTCTTTTGGAATCTCGATGTTTCCGGAGATCTCGACTTGTTTTTGTGCATTGGTTTTTCCAATGTTGTTGCCGTAGTCTTCTTCTACGATTGCACCAATCTTAGATTCCGTTGCAGCTCCATTACGAGATTTGCGGACATCTTCCACTTCTTTTTTCTTATTTCTCTCAATTGCGGAGAAAGCATCCTTTTCGTCTGTGATATTTTCATCTCTGACGAGAACTGTCCCATTTTGTTCAACAGGAAGACTGTCTCCATTGGAGACTACCTCGTTCTTCGGGTTGAGGTCTTCAATTCGTTCGTTTTGTTGCTTGGAATCAATCGCATTGTCAGAACGAATCAACGTTTGTTTACCACCTTGTTTTTTTCCGATTTCAGAACTCTGTAAAAATGTTATCATCCAGTTTGCAATCTCTTGACAAATACCCTTTCAGTTCCTCTTTTTTTGATGGGAACTGATGGAGTTGTACTTCTCTGTGGAACAACAGGTGGGACGTACTTAGTTACCTTTTGTTGTACATCTGAAAATACAAAGAAATCATGTCACTGTTTGAAATTTAACTCACGATCTTTATTTGCATCCAGGAATTTATTGAATGTCTCAATCACATAGCCAACGAATTCTCGGTTCGAATTGTTGAATGCCAAGTCTAGTAAGCCTCTGAAACAAAATCATTTTGTTTCCGTGATTTTTCACAGGCTTTTTGAATTGAAGTAATACCAACACACTTACCTTTTTGCAAAATAAATGCTTAAAATGATTTTATCTCTCTCCCCTGGGTGCTCGAATGGTTTGTTTACTATTAGAGAGCAATCGTATTCTCGAATTGTTTCAAAACTTGATGCTTCCAACACCTTGATCGTGCGTCTTTCGAATTTTACTCGATGATCTTTCAGAGTAACTAGCATCGATGATTCTGTTGGGTATGCGAAGATCATGACATCCACCACGAATTTGTCTGTCATCTGAAAAAAAGTTTGGATAAACTTGTCAAGAAGCAACGATAAAAGTTAATAAAAAGAATTTGAAATTTGAAATGATGCGTGAACTCCTAGATTCTAATCAGTTAGTTTCTTTATACATAAAAAACATTTATAGAGGAGAAACGTAATTTCCGTAATTCATCTCAACCACATTTCGATCTGCAGCTTATTGAAAATGACTTACGTCGACAGTTTCTGATAGAGTTGTACTTTGCTGTGGATCAACAGTTGAGACGTTCTCTGGTTTCACTCGCTTTTGTTGCACATCTGAAAATGCAGAGAGATCACGTGATGGTTTAAAGTTGAACTCACGATCTATATTTGCTTCAAGGAATTTATTGAATTCCTCAACTACAATGCCAACGTGACCTGGGTTTGGATAATTGAATACCAACTCTATTCCCGCTCTGAAATAAAAGCATTTAGTTTCCTTGAGTTTTCATAGCTGTTTTGAATCAAAGTTATACCAAAATACTTACGAGTTTGCCAATTGGATGGAAAGAATCCCTCTCTCTTGCGCATCTGGGTGTTTCAATGGTTCGTTAAATAATAAAGAGCAATCGTATTCTCGAACTGTTTTCAAACCTGATGCATTTAACACCTTGATCTTGCGTCCTTCAAATTTGATCCGATGCTCTCTGAGAGCAATTGGATCCGGTGGTTCTGGTGGGTTTTCGAAGACCAAGATGTCTACCACAAATTTGTCTGACATCTGAAAACGTCTGGATAAACTTGTCAAGTAGCAAAGATAAAAAGTTATGAAAATGGAGTGAGCGTCGAAATAATGCGTGATCTCCTATATTCTGATCAGTTAGTTTCATCATAAATAAAAAATGGAGGATGAGTATTATTCCTGTCAATAAACAAGAAACTGCTTGAGGAATGAGTCACATTCGCACCGTTTCATTCTAGAACTCGCCCGAAAGAGGAACACGAGCTGTGCAGTAGTGTGCGTTTACAATACGTATTTCTCTACGACGGAGGCGAATTTGAAACAATTTAGCGTGCACTTCCAAGCCTGTGATGTGTAAACCTAATATTAATGTTGTGTAACACTCCAAAAACTTAACAAAATACCTACGACACTGAAGATGGAAGAAAATAACGAATACGATGAATTTATTGAAGAAACGGCAAATGTAACCGAGCAAGAACTCAAGTTATTTGGAAAGCTAAAACCACTCAGCAAAAATTAAGATGATTCATATATGTAGTGTAAGAAAAATCGAAAAAGAATGAAAAAAAAAATCAATTTCTGAGAAATTTGTTTGCAAAACTTTGGGCCTAAAAATGAATCTTTTACTACGTCTATTATCTATTCAAAAAAGAGCCAGCACTAGCCACTGATAATTTTAATTTTCTAAAAAACTACAGAAACTTGGAAAAAAGGAAAGTTATACGAAAAAGTTTAGTATAAGGAAGGAATCAATAGACAGTGCGCCCTCTGTCATATGCAAGCGCCCCCTTTCATACTCAATCCAGTCGAGACCTTCGTAGGAAAAGACGCACATCCCTTTAAACAGTTTTGGCGCGAAAGTTAATAATTCAAATCTAGATATCGATTATTCCGATTTTTGATGGTTTTGAAGCTTGAAAATTTATTTTCCGAAAGAATCAAACATGGCAAAAATTATGATGCCAAAAAAAATAAGTTCAGACAAATGCAGCCTAACTTTGTTCAGTTTGCGATTGGTTGCACTGTTCGAACAATGTATTGAAATGTTTTCATTCAGAAAAATACAGTAAGAATAAATTTATGCACAGTTATTTCAAACTACAATTACACTGTAAGCGTTCCAGAGGATTGCTTAATCCGTACCTTATATGCCGTCTACAATGATGTCGTTCTTCGTCAAGTCCACCAAAGTAGAGAATCCTCCTAATGGTCATTTCCGTGGAATTAATGTTGCTGGACCTCTCCCTTTTAGTGTTATTCTTGTATTAAACCTGACGCGATTGTACCCAACCACTAGCGTCAGAACACTCAGCTGAAAACAAGCTGATTCTCAATTTAAGTTGATGAAAAATTGAGAAGGAATCAGAAAAATACAAAATTTATATTTTTTCTCTTACTAATTACGTTTACTACTATTTCAAAAAGAGTTTAGTACTGGAGCGCAAGCACATTATTAGCACATTAGATGGCATCTATTAAAGAGCGTAAATATTTGGCGAAAAACACATTTTTGTTCGTAAAAACAGTGGCAATGATTAGCAACACAGATTTTGAGAGGGATTGAGAAAGTAACTTCAAATGCCGAGATGGGGGATAATTGATCTGCCTAAACAATCAAAAACATGCTTGAAGTACAAACCACTATAGGTTCTGAACTAATGGAAAATGTCAAAAACTGGTTGGGGGTAAATCACTATTTTTCAATGATGATATGTAGATTCACAAAATTATGTAGCTACGAAAGAATATTTTCGATATTGGGCATTATGCACAACTTGAATACATCCAGTCTTCTTGCCCAAAACGTTTTACAAAATGTTTTCAATAATATGCTTTATTTCATCTCATTGATGTTTTTTGGTAACAGATAATAGTATCAACAATCAAGCTTTAGAAAAACACGTTAATGATAAAAAAGTTTAATTTACACCAAATTTTTTGAAACAAATATAAAACCAAACAATTTTTACAGAACAGATACGAACATAACCTTTACCATATCTAACAAAACATACAATTTAAATGATGCGACAATAAAGTTGGATTGAGGAATATGCATTGAGAGAAAAACATGTTTCACAATGAACAGTTTGAAATTAACAACTGAGTAAACGTAAATTTAGAAGACATGTTATAAAATAATTCTTGGTTGGCAAAAATGAATGGGCGTTTGAACGGGGAAAACACTGGTAGTCTCATTCAGGTCTCATAATTTTTGGAGGATTGGCAGACGGCTCGCTCTCTGAAAACATGGAACTTATGCGAATGAAGTTTTTCGAAATTAAAATCACCATCGGAGTTTCCTGGTTTAACTCTTTTTTTTGATGTTGGTTCAGAATTGGACGCATCAAGTTCACACAAAAGCCTTTCTTTGTCCTTCCCAGAGAAGCCACAAGCAGATTGACTACGGTTCATTTCCTTACAAAACATTTTAACTGTTTCCTGTAGCTCCGCGCCACCTGGAATATTAAGCTGAAGTTTAGTTCGTAAAACTTTAAAACTTACCTTTAGGTTTTGGAAGGAGAACATGTTCTATATAGCAGAACATGACGTTCCGAAATCCTTGATAAGTGATTTCTTTGAGCTTCCTTCTTTGAGCTTTCTTTGAGCTGTTTTTTACCCAAGATTCTTCTTTTTTGGTTCTCCTGAAAATGTAAAATATTACTAGACACTCATAACCTTATTAACAACTTACGCAAATTGAAGAGGGAAGGAGTCTTCTGTTAAATAGCTCCCTCCTATCGCAATGCTGTCCACTGGAGTATATACAAAATGTATATACCCAGCGGGGATCACCGCCATTCCCCCTTCGTTTATTACGATTCTTTGCCATTGATCGGACAGTTTTTCTCCGATCCATCTCTCTCCTTCCGTTTCCGTCTTCTCATAATCTTGAAAAATTTTCAAATTTTCCTTCGTTGGCGGGGCGACATAGAATATTTTTTTGCCCTGTAAAAACAAATTGTTTCTGATTGGTACCAATATTTGTTCAAATTATGTTCACTTCTGTGCGTTTTTCGATGCTGATATCTCATTTCCGTACAATTTCAATTTTTCTAATTTTGTTTCTTGATTCTCAATAAAATCAACTCAAAACGTTTTTTTTATACTTTAAGACTCATATTTCCTAACTTGATCTCCACTCAACTAAAAAAAATTCAATACGGTCTTCTTTCAGTTCATCCAACTAAAACAGAAATTTGAACATGCAACGCTGTAACTATCGATGTATTCCTTTTTTTTTCAACGTTTCATATCAAAGTGTTTCTCAATAAATTAATGAATGAACGTTTGTATATTGTTTTTCAAGCAGTATTTCTTGATTACTATATCGGATGGGATTGTACTTAGGCACACTTTATCCGATTTCCTAATTATTTTTGAAAGCACAATCTCAGAAACATGCCGACAAAGTGTGTATAGAGAATTTAAACATATAACTTACTTTGACCACATAAAAATACACCGAAGTTGCTGAATAATCAATGTGAGGTGCGGTGAACGAACCGGCCATGGTTATCATGACATAAAGATGATAATTCGGCATATGTGCTAGTTGTCTTTTCAAACGTTTTACTTCTTCTTTCCGCTTTTGATCGCTTTCTTCGCTATTTCCAGGTGTTTGTTGGTTGATTTTCTTATCCAAAATATCCTTCAGAATTTGAACTAAACTTTTTTTGAGGACATATTTAGGGAGTTTGAATTCCCTACAGAATCTGAACAAATACTGATTGTTTTTCTCTCCCAAACTTTTTACTTACCTGCTATCGATAGTGCTTGTTTCAAAAGACAAGCAATTGTAGCATGCTGATCTATCAGCATACGGTTTCTTGATTTCTTCCAATAACTCGTTAACAGTAATTTCTACGTTATCCCGTTCGAAAGCATTGAAGACACTTACTGTTGGGAGTGGTTCTCCATTCAATGGTTCTGAAACTCACATGTTATGTCAAAAAGAAAAAAACTGTGGTTTGAATTTGATGGAATTCTGGATATTTAAACACTTTTTTCTCTCAAAAGGTATCTGTCAGAATGAAAATGTTTCTGTTAGGCCTTGGCACAGTTGAAAAATGTTGTTCCAATCCGAACTCTGTTTACAGCATGTGTACCCCTATGGTAGTAGCTTAGAAAAAGTGTGTCAACAGTCCCCTATGACGCCATCGTAGGAAAATAACCCGATAATTGACTGTTCATTCGAAAATTCAGAAAAATTTCAATTTTCAAGATAAGTTTGTGAAACTTTTGGTACATTTTAGAAAAAACTTTTGGCTACCCACAAGCAACATTTCAGCCTTTTAGGCACCCCAGAAACAATCCAAGTGAATTTCTAATTTACATTTTTCAACTTTCCCTGAAAAACTTCTCTGGTAGTCCTCAAATTCCTAATAGCATATGTTGACAACGGCCTCAGAGACCAGTCTTAAACCAGGACAAAGTCATAACCCAGGAAGAGCACTTTAGTGCGCACACGAAGCCCGGTGACATTGGATAAGCGGTGCAAATGGCAAAGCAGTACCCAAGTTCTCAATGACCAGTTAGATAAAACGCGCCCCGTATAAACAATGAAAAGAGCATTGGCGTATGGAAAATCCTGTACGATTTGCCAATTTTGATGAAATAAAAAAGGGTATCATAAACGAAGAGGAATGATTGTATGAGAGTCCGGCTTATAGTTTCGGGGGATTTTGCGCGGGGGAATCGCAAAATTTCACAAGTGCTTTAACCATTCTTTTCAATAATTACATAAATTTTTCATTCTATTTTTCAATTTTTCCGTATTCACCAATGATTTGTGCATGATCTTTATCGAAACATAAAGGACATTTTGCGGGGTACGTAAACAATTTGAAATTTGAGAATTTCTATAGGAATTTTGGAGAAAAATTGGATGAATGGGAAACTGAAATTCACTTTTGTTGTTTTTGGATGTCTGAAAAACTGAAATTTTGTGTGGGGTAGTCGAAAATGTTTCTAACATGTACCAAACGTTTCCCAAACTAATCTGGGAAATTGAAACTTTCCTGAATTTTTTTGGTGAAAAATCAATTATTGGGCATAAAGTTACGTCTTACAGGGGAAGTCTTAAGAGACGTCACTTTCAAACAACCTATAATTTCGGTTTTATATATATATTCAACTACTGAGAGTCCATTTCTGCAGTCAAAATCTGTTAAATGTCGATTAGAGCCTAGTTATGAGCTCTCAAACTTTTAATGTGAATTAGCTTGTATACGCAAGATATTTTCAGTATACGCAAGATATTTTCATTTTTGCAACTTACAAGCACAGGTGAACCGCTGGGTAACACAAATTGAACCGCCCGGTGGCATATATACCGCAGATTTGGAATTACATGCGAACAGGCTTAACCAAAGTTTCAGAGCTCGTAACTTGACTCGGAGAGAGATTTAGCAGGTTTTGACTGCAGAAATGGATTCCTCGTGGTTGAAAATACCTATGACCAATTTATAGGTCGTTTGAAAGTGGCGTCTCCGAAGACTTTCCTTGTTAGAGAATTGGTGACGTATTCATTTGTAAATCACTACTATAAGGGTATATATGCAGTGAAAAGAATTTGGATTGCAACAACGTTTTGTAACTGCGTTAAGAGGAATCCTCATCTTACAGACGTTGCCTCATATTCTTTGAAATATGTATTTAAAATATTTGATTCCAAACGTTTCTTAGTTAGTTTGAGCTTTTATTGTTCTTTACTATAGTTTTTCAACTATCCTTTTCTTTTATTTAGTTTCATCTGTTCACCCCAATAACTCACTCAATAGATCTTCTAGAGTATCAAAATTCAAATTGTCTGCAATTTTCATTCCAAGTCCATTCACATCTTCGATAAGAAAAGGATAATGCAAAACGTCATCTTTTTCCATCTCTTCCATAAACTTTTCTCCGTCCGCAACAATTTTGAATCGGTGATCCGTTCTGAAAATTTTGTTTTGATTGCGCTTTGATCTACAGCACTCACGCTTTGTCAAAAGACTGTTCTTCACACAATTTGAAATGCTTCATAAAATCATTGCTTCCGATATCGTTACGAGGCCAACGCATACACTCGATTTCCGGTGAGACATGCTCTGAGGTTGAACTCTCTGCATCGGTAGCTTGACTTTGTGCTGCAACAGGCAGAGGTGTAGATTCAGCTGATTCCTCTTCGATGTGTTTGTTATGTTCCGGTGTGATCTTCTCGCTTTCCATACATTCATCAAACGTATCATTAAACTTTCTCGATTTTTCACTGACGCTTTGGTTGATTGCTGGCTTGAGAGTCATGTGGTTAGATTCTTCCGTGGGATTGACATCCATATGCCCCTCTTGTGACAATGATACTCTCTCATCATTGTTCTCAGATTCTTTTGACCTGGAAGTAAAAACTATGTTATTACATTATTGGAAACTATTAGAAGAAGGTAATATCTTCTTCATGTTTTGGATTTTTTGTCGATATCCAAACAGTTTGATTTTCAGGAGCATTTTAGAGCGTATATCAAAAACCTAATCAAAAATATAAACAAGAAAATATTATTTAAAAACTCACAGTACTGCGTTTTTCCTGTTTGTCTTGATTTCTTTCACGATTCTTTTGATTTGTTTAGCGTCTTCTTTAATTTCACCGTAGAACGTCAGAAGAGAGCGAACTGCCATTTTTTCCGTCTCCTCGAGGTCCAGTTTCATATTCATGAAATACTTCAAAACTGGGTCTTGAACGTATTCAAGAATTTCGGCCATTGTAGTTTCGACATTTTCTTCAGTTTGTTTCTCTCTTCCTGAGAAATTCTGAGCAGCAGATTGTATCTTCTCGCATTGGTCTTTCAACAACTTTAAAATAACGTTTGCTTTTTCGCTTCTACTTCGTTCGTTGGCTTTAGGTAAGTAGTTACAAACAGATGATAACCCAGCAAGCTCAATATTTTTCTGCAAATGAAGTACTTCCTTAATTTCCTTTGGGAGCCAAAGTTCCTCGATTGTTTGATTTCTGAAAACACGTTTTCAAATGAATGAATACCAAAGATAATAGTTGAGGAACTTACTCATTTCGAGAAACGTTTTGAAGAGTTTTTTTGAAAGCATCAAGTTTCATGAAAACCGCTGCAATAGGTCTTCCTAGTGCTTCCACAACAATCGATTCCTCCGAGACGTTAGATCCGTCATTTTTCTTCACAAGATAATTTATCGAGTTCATTCCGGCAAGTTTCTGGATAGAATTGACTTCTTCAACCACAGATTTGATATCAATGTTCTTGTCGATCATATTTGAAAGGGTTGCGACGTTTTCCTCAATGAGTTTCCACTTCGCAGCTATAGCCGACACGACAATTTTCACCTCCTCTGACTTACACCGTTCTTTAACCTCAGTCCGAAACAGTTCTACCTTGGTTACTTGATTGATACAAGTGCTCCGGAGAAGGCTCAAGAATTTCTTCAGAGAATCAAAAGACTCTTTATTCATGTTGTTGAAATTCGCGTTAATGTTTTCTGGTTGGTGGTTTTTTAACATGGCATCGAAAGTTTCTGCTTTACAAAGTAAAGTATCAAAGCATAGACACATGTCTTCAAGAACTCCATGTTCCAGTGGGATTGCCTTCTTATCAGGTAACGTTTCCCAAATCAAAACTTTGACACAATCTTGCCGGTTTGAGATGGTTCCTTTTAATTTGGCTATGTTTCGGATGATGTCTTTAACATTTCCTTTTTCGCACAATGGAATATGTTCAGTTTCATTCGTGATACGCAGCCATACTTCATTCATCGTGTTAGTGCCTTCGGACAACTCATGGGGAAGCGAACTGGCTCTCACACGTTCATTCAGGATAATAGAAGTATTAGT
This sequence comes from Caenorhabditis latens, assembly GCA_002259235.3. Classification (NCBI taxonomy): domain Eukaryota; kingdom Metazoa; phylum Nematoda; class Chromadorea; order Rhabditida; family Rhabditidae; genus Caenorhabditis; species Caenorhabditis latens. The sequence goes on along the minus strand of CM056097.1, from coordinate 10,068,643 downwards.
GGCAAATGCAGCATTGTTTTTCAAACTTTGGACAAGTGCGTTGACAGACTGAAAAAAACGTCTAGGTTGAGATTTTTGAAGATGTGCCTACAAGTTAAAAAAAGACAGCCAGATATCGAAAACTCGCATTTTTCTTTGTCTTGAAGCAATTTATCCAATAGAAATTTTGTATAAACTACTGATCAATAAAAGTAGAGTTTGAACGTTAATGTTTGTTATCTTGATTTCTCGACAAGATCAATATTGAATTTGAGCAGTTCATCATTAAGGACTTTGGTACGACGTTATGTGAAAGTTGATTGGAAACCTATAGGTGTGTTACATAATAATTCAACTAACCACAATTGAAGTATTCCCATATTCAAAAGGATATTCGACAGCTTGATCAATTGGTTTCGCCATTTTCACTGAAAACTTGTATTTACGAAAGCATCAGGAAAAATGTGTGGAAACGAAAAACATTAACCAGAAACATAAAAAGAAAGGAGAATGACGAGAGAAGCAATTGATTGGATAGGCTTTCTGGGATAAGGGCGTGGCCAAAAGTATCATATTTCCACACGGTATGGGATAGAGGCCTGGGTTTATGGCGATCGGCTCTTTTATGTTCTTTTCCGATAGAATAGAAACATCTGGTTCTTCTCATAGAACTGCGAAGAACGGTCACGGGTAAAGAACAGCCAGATAGATATTTGGAGATGGAGAACGGTCACAAGAACGGTCACGAGTAAACACCAGTCAGATAGATATTTGGAGATGTGAAGACGGATATTTTGGAAAGTCGGTGGAAATTTAAATAACCCGGGTAAACTGGTAACTCTTTGCTGAAAATAAGCTTCTTCTCAATTTCAGTTGAAGACAAATGGAAAAAGAAAAAGAAAATTTTTCCGAAATTGATAAATGAAGTTTAAATCTACTTTTGAGGATCAAAACCGAAAAAAAATGCTATAGTTGTCTTCAAAAAATTTCTAAAATTTCAGTTTCCGAATTCCGGAAAAAGGAAACTCAAAAAACCGGAATCCGGAATCCGGAACCGGAATGAGAATTTTCATCTTCCTCAATCCGGAACCGGAACCGGAATGCAAAAAAAACCCTAATTCCGGAATTTCGGCAGTTACTCACTTCAAAATCAGAACTAAAAAACTAGAAACAAGATAATACACAAAAATGTTGTTCTTGCTGAATTAATGTTTGTCACATAACACATGTGTTTGCTATCATTTGCATTCTAAGATGGTTCGTAAATGAAATAATTAACAATAATATGACTTATTATCGTCCAGAAGATACATAGCTTTTACCAGATTACGGTCCTAATCGGTTCGGATAATAATTTGTTATGATTGAATTGAAAACAGTTGGTCTTTTGTTTTGAGATGTCTTACATATCAAATGTTTTTATTATGCTCCAACGTAACTAACCACCATATATCATTCTTGACCACGTTCAGAAAAAAATCAAATACTATCAAAAATATCTTTCACCATGCTACAGTTTTTTCACTGAACAGTAAATTGTATAAAAGTTGCTAATTCTTAACCCACCTGACTAACATATGGCCAAGAATACTGTAAACGAAAGCCAGTCACTATAACGTAACCTTCGTATTTATAGTCACGATGTAGTTAACATACGATTAGAACTGTTACTTGTTTAGATTCATAACTAATTTAATATTTCTAACAGATTCAGAAGAATCAATGGCTAATCAATGAAAAAATAGAAAAAATAGCTGGCTGTTTCTGTGCGAAAAGACCTATAAGGAAAGAATCGGTTACTGTTTTTCTCTAGACTCTCTTCTAAGTATCGAAACACAATATCTGTTTTCTCTTTTCTTGCTCTATCCTTTAACCTATTGCTGTTCAACGCAATCGTTTAGTGTCGTGTGCATCCTAAGTCATGTGACCCCACCAGACGCTCCAGCAGGTGGTACCTTGGAATAAGTACTAACATAATAGTATGAAAGTAGATAGAAGTAGATATTAATATTAGGTTGGCAAGAAAGTTTTTGACCATGATTTGTTTTGAATGCTAACGAACGAGGAACGAGAATCAGAAAAACGTACATACACTCTCAGTTATACAAACTCTCTGTAAGTTTATTAGTAGTTGGAATTTTCTCTTGCGGCTTCTCCTGTCCAAGCACCATGTCCGTTTTCATTCTTAACCATTCACCATTTCAACAAGGTTTTTCATTCTTCGCTCAAACTACAACCAAGTTTGACAGCGTCAATTAACAAATAGTGAAAGTTTACAAGAATGAACTCCACTTTCGATTCACTATAAGTGATTGGCTTCATAATTTTGTAAAACATAAATTTTCTATAGTCGAATAGTCATGTACTAAAATACCATAAGAACAGAGTTTGTACACGCTGTTAACTGTAGAGGGAGAATGTCCACCCCAGTCTTCTTGTAAATTATCAATAACAATCCACACTATTTAATCCACAATTGGAAATTTTTTCAAACGTGTCGGCAAGAAGAAGAAATGAGCCACCGGTTCGCCATCTTTTGATCGAGTTTGACCTTTAGTGAAGGGTAGTCCTGCTGCTTCAATTTCTCTGTTGTCCACCAAATTTTAATTGAATCAACCATTTGGTTAACTTCAATAGGGAGAGGGTCTTGTACAGTAACCACCAAAAAAAGTCCAGTGACTCAGCGTTGATCAAGCCCCAGCAGACATCGTAGAACGAGAACGATGCCAGATGAAAGTCATGCCTTCCCTACACAACGCATACAATTGGAATCTTCTTGAAAAGTCCAAAAACATATTCTTAAACTACTGGTCTTTCAATATGCAAAAAAATGAAATCTGAACGCAAGTCCTGAACTCCGCGCGGTCAAGAACTCCACCACCTCCATGATATTGCTCATCAGCATGTTGCATAACCGACAACGTATATTCTCACCTAATTTTGCAAAACCGTTTTTGTTCACACAAAAGTACAGCTTTAACCATCCTCTAACAGATTTTCATATGTTCGGGGTAATTGAGCGCGTTACCGTTGAACAGGACTTCTAAACTTGAGGTCAAGTCGAGAAATCGGTCAAAGTTTATTTTGGCTTGAAACAGCCGGAGTTTTGGCCAGAGGGTATTGGGAACGTACCCAGTAAACCGCAGACTGTTGTGTATTAAGATAGTTACTACATATGCCATTGGGCACGTTTTCTGTCTGAGTACGAATAACTCGAGTTATGGTCAAAAACTTTCTTGCCAACCTAATAATATCACCATCAAACCTAAAAGATCTTCTGTGTGCAGCCATTGTCCTCCCTGCATAGATGGTCTCGGAGGTTTCCCCGCCACTCCCTCACGTAACAATGAATGCACTTGGGTAATGATGTAGATAATATGTCATTCCCAAAATGCCTACAGTTTAAATTGATGGAAGAGCACATATACGATATAACTAAGTCTGTATTTTGAGATACTCTGTTTTAGTTTTCAACATGGATGCTACTAACATGAGTTACAGACTTAACATATTAGAACTCAATCTCAGGATTTTTGATTACTTTGTTTTATCCTTCAGCAATGATATTCATATCTTATTCCATTCAATGTGCTTCTCTGTTTCTAATAACTTACCTTACAGCACATCATATAACTGTCTTTTTATCCAACATTTCCTCCCTGATTGATTTGAACAATGGTGACTATTTCGAAGAGGCTAGATTGAATTTCTCATGTTTTTGCAAATCAGCACACGATTTTGAAGTCACCTTCTATGGAAGAAGGAAGAAAATATACACACAGAGGATCAAAAGTTATTAACTCGTTCAATTTGTTTGTGTAACAATACTTTGGGGTAAGACAGTTTAACTATGTTCAGACGGCTATGTAGAAGGTTTTAAGTAATGTGCGTATCTAAAAAACTACTTTTACAACTATATACCTATTTTTGTTTCACCAAAGGTGCTACCGTTTTTTCGTAGTCGCAAAGGTGGCGCAGCTCACATCGCCAAAATATTACTGTTATCTTCTCTAACCATTAGTTCAACTTTCTTTAGAATCAGTCAAATACATCTACTCGTCTTTATACTCAACCCCCATACTGTTTTTGTAAGGTGTATTAAGATAATAGGAGGAGAGTCACTCATTCTCATCCATAGCCAACCAACTCCTTCTGTATTTGCCTAATGGATTAGTCGGTGTTTCCAAAAACAGCTACATCTCCATCCCGATTGCTACTGTCCCGCGATTATTCTGATATTGCTATAATAACAAACAAAAGAAACACCTGACAGGGCGGCCGTTGACTGTCGCATACCTTCTGAAAAGAGACATCGCAGCAGGCGTTCAGCAGGTGCGCGGAATGCATGAGAACCAAAAATAGTAATACGTTTGTTGAAGAGATGAAACATGGAGAGAGGGATTTTCTGAATATTACTAAATACTTCAAAATAATTTATTGAGCGGATTCCAGAATACAGTACCGTGCAATAAGATATACAGTTTCGATATTTTCAGTTTAATGACCAACCAGACAATTCGAACTGAAACAACTTTTCCGATATGTAGCTTGCCAGGGAGTACTTTGACAGAACAGTTGTCAACAGAAAAGGAAGCTTTATTTTCGATCTGCACGATTTCTTAATTGTTTTCTGAAAAAACGGGGGCAGAAATCAGAGTGCGCGTGGCCGCCGTGTGGGACATGCGTTCCTTGGAGAGATTATTTGTTTGATAGTAATTTTCGTTAGAAGTTATAAATGAATAATCACAAGAATTTGTGGGAGTAACGATTTCCTAAAACCATTAATAAAGTTGTTTGCCATGTGATCAAAACAATCCACTTTCACAGAAGTATAAGAACCATATAACTGAAAACTAAATGTGCCGTGAACCTTGTGGAAAAATCCTTCTTTCTGAATATCTTCGCTTTCTTAAATTTATATTTTCACTTGAGTTAATTTATTGTAATATGTTATTTGTCACTCCCGGATTCCGGAGAGCGCTCTGATAAATGTGTTGCCTGAATGGATAGCTTGCTAGTCAACGATAACACGTGTTTCAAAGGTCATCTTTATTGATGGCTTGTCAACGGGCAATTAGTAACAACATAATTGAGCAGTGTTCCGCAGAACACCACTCGCGACGGCGTCAAAAGGTAAGAAGTGATTAGAATTAGGCGAGGGGCGAGAGGTGATGACGAAGACATCGCGGCGAGACCTGATGAGACTACGGTCGCTCTCGTTTCCCGTGTGTGTCGATTTACGCGCTCCTCGGCGAGAGATGTGTGGTGAAGAGAGGAGACGCAGAGAAGGTCGACGAATCTTCGCCATTTTGAGTAGAATTCCGCGGGAATTTCTTGAAGATTAGTTGAACAAAGTTGATTGAAGTGATGAGTAGTTGATTTGCCGATGATTTGGCTTGTCGATGACCATTGAATTGTTAGTTTACAGACGATTATGACTAGTCGCTGTCGGTAGTGTAGCTACGGCTGCGACATTATTGTTAATGTTTTAATTTCTCTCTTTCTTTTCAGAAAACAATTCACAAGGAAATGACCACTATGGAAGGTATAGAAAATGATGGAGTCATCAGAGACATCAGAGAAGAAACACGACAAATTGGATCGGGAGAACATTTTCATTCAATTTTATATTACATTGATTAATTTTTTTTGTAATTCTGTCACTACAATTTTATTTCTTTTTTCCAAGGTCACAAGATCCTATGGTAGCTTCATGGTTTGCTGTTTTTATCATGATATTTTGACTCTTATTTTCAGTTTTTCCAAGTTGAGTTCATAAAAATCAGCTGGTCCATTTCTCCAATTTATTATGTTTTGTAAATGCTGCCAGAAAGCAAGAACTAAAGTATCTGTGGCAGATAAACGTCATCGCGATGCGCATTAATAGTGTTCATCTTCTTATTTGTTTGTACTTTCATCATGAACGCCTTCAAAAGCAGCCCTGTAACAATCAAGTTAATCCTCTCGATAAGTAGCCCCGCCCCAATTTTACGACGTGGCAACCGAACAAGGAACCTAGAAAATAGAAGACCCGTTCAATAGACAGTGGCTCTATGGAAAACGAAAACACAAACATAGGGGTCTTTCGAGAATATTCTTTGCTTTTCAATGACTCTTCAAAATGTTCGTACAGATATAGTTTTACAAAATTGATTATTTTTGCTTATTCTACGTCCTCTACAAAACTTAATATTTTGGGGCCTATTGGGAACATTATGAACAACATATGACTGCAGAAATGGACTCCTCGTGGTCGAAAAAACCTATGGCCAATTTTATGGTTCGTTTGAAAACGGCGTCTTCAAAGGTTCCCTTGTAAGTGATGTGTTCGCTTGTTCTGAAGAAAAAGAAGAACACAACGAAACAGCAGTCGCAGACTACGTTGTAAAACAAAATGACAATTGGACACGGCAAGAAAAGATAAGAACCGACGCAATGGACTACGCGTCGCAAGGGGAAATTGAGAGAGAGGTAAAATACAACGAAGAGAAATATACACTACGTTGGAAGAGTAAGCCTGCCGAATAAACTTTATAACCTCCAAAAATCTCATTTTCAAATACAAATCACAGTGACAAAAAATAGTCCGAATATATTAATTTACGAACCACGAACCAGGAATGAGTCAACAAAATATGGAAAAATCAAAACTTATTTCACTTTACTTTTAAGTTTTCTTGTTATTTCCCTACCAGACAAATTCAAATTTCTGCAAACTAACACCGAAAATTCTGAAACGTTTGATAACCCGTTTTGATATTGCATTGAATATTTTTGTAATAATGTTCAAATATAGGAAAACTGTATAAATTTGTCAGAATACTTTTTAACACTCCTCTAATAAAATCTCTTCTTTTCATTCAAAAATGTATAAGCTTTTTGACAGCAACCACGACTTCGTTTGGACCTCAAGAGAATCCATTTTTTATCCGCCCACTAGGCACTGATGTGTACAAGACATAACTCTCCTATAACTAAAAGAAAAAATTAAGTCAAAAACCGTCCATATTTATCAATTTCACAGCTGAGTTGTATGATTTATCTTATTTGATTGATAAGGAAATTGGGGAAAAACAAAACAAAAAACAGATAGAAATTTAGATTAAGTAAAAATCATAATTAATTATTTAAAATTACCACGATAAAGAAAACAAGAAAGTCTGGAAACGAAAGTTGGAAGAAAAAAAATCATAATAAAGTTTTGCAACGGTAGAAAAGAAGGAAAGGAACTTGAATTAAATATAAGAATTGGGAAAGGGAACAATCAAACAATAATTTAGAAAAAGTTAGGTCAATCAGAAGGTCAAACGAAATGAAAAAAATATAGTCAACCATGCTAAACCTGATTGATTTTCTTATTTTCTTCCATAACTGAAAAATCCGCCATAGCAACGTTTGGCCACATCTTTAAACTCTTTTTTTGCAAACGGATAGTTCTCAAGTGTGAGTTTTTCATTTCTCTCTTCTTTTTTCACGTCTCGATGATGTGTCTTATAGTGGTATTCTTTCCTTCTCATCGTTTTCAACTTCTTCTCGCATGAACCACAGTCAAATAATTCTAGGCCATCGAGGTGCTTGGAAAGATGATCCAACATTACTTTATTCATCGTCCTCTTACCAAGTTGGAAATTTTTTTTGCACACCTGAAAAATGAAAGTATGCATTACAGAAATCAAAAAACAAATTCCTGAACCGTAAACTGAAAGGAACATTTTTTCCACTGCTAATCGGTTTTTCTATAACTCTTCATTGATTTAATCTATTACTCACTTCGCAACGAAACGCTCCTTCAGGAGCTGGTGTAGCAGACAGAGGTGCGTTGGCGTCTTTTTTGAAGGTCACGACAAGTCTTTGGTTAGAGATATTGTTGTTATGGTTTCTATTATTTTGAAATACACGATCTTCTTCAATACTATCAACTTCTATGTTGTCATCAATATGTTCCATTAAATTGTCATGCTCATCATCCATTCCCAAATCAAGCTCGTGGTTGAAACGAACTTCTTCTTGAGGAACGTCACCCATATCTCCTTCGTTTGGAAGATCCATGTCATCCGTTTCCGGAGCTTGAGGATTTTGATGCGGTTCACGTTCTCCGTTTGTGGACAGCACTCTCCGAGGATATCTCAACGGCCCGGACTCCAGTGTTCCTACTGTTGTTGTTTGTATCACTTGGTAATTGTTGCAGCCGATATTGATCTAAAATACAATACTTTAGACGAACTTTGCTGTTTGATTGGACTAACCATTGTTTCTTCTAGTGTTTCCAATTTTTCTTCAGTTGCTTCAAAATTATACATTTTAACTTCAGTAGTTGTGAATGAATTGGCCATCTGAAAATTAATTAAGAAATGTCATGAGGATAACAATATAACATTAAGTTGAATGATGTCTACCAATGATAATGCTTGTTTGTCATTGAAACGGAAACGATTTTTTTTTTAATTGAAAGTGAAATTGAAAGAATACAAACATTAAGAGACAATCTCTGACTGGCTCGAGCATAGGCCTACAGGCCATTTTACACATGCACCAAGTTGACCCGTTTTGGCTGATTTTTTGATATGTTAGTACCCTAGAAATTCTAAGAATTTTATACCATACCAGTTTAGGCTCCGCCCCTTTGACCTACCGAAACGATCGATTGAAGTTGAAAAATGAAAATTTTTCTTTCGAAAGATAGGATCAAAATCTCTCAGAAATGAATTGCCAGCCTTATTTTGTGCATTTTATAAGATAACTACTTTTTTCTAACTCTCCTGCATCATATAGAAAAGATCACTTTTTTTAAAAATTTGTCAATTTTTTCATGTTTTTCGGATTTTTCGGCTGGTCGAAGTACTGTGGTCCGAAGCAAATTTATGATGATAAGATACATATTTGTGTGGGCTATCTAAAAATATAAACACTTCTTCCAGATTTTAGTGGCTAGCCGAGTTATGATCCAAAAAGTGACGAAATTTGATACATTATAACGTACCCCCCTCCATGTTATTATTGTAAAATGTTATTATTGTAAAAAAGGTTTAGACATTGGAGAGCACTATTATAAAAAAGTCAGAATCGTCAAACATTCAAGCAAGTAATTTTGATGAGCCTTCTCACACATCAAGAGAGAGAGGAATCCGAAAACGATCTACTGTTTCGTTGAAGTTAAACCAACCGTTTTTTAGTTCAAATATAGTTACAGAATCAAGAAAATTTTGGCGTTGTTACGTATTCAGTTGAAAAACAGCTACAGCAAAACGTGGTGACAACAAAGTACCAACCGTAAGGGAGGGAGATACTGGGAAGACAGAAGTTCAATTTTTTAATGACCAATTACTAACAATTTTTGAAAATATATCATTTTCACTGGAAAACCGGAGAATCTATTTTTATAATCTTGACCCGTTCATACTCTGAAACATGAGCTAACACGTATAATCTACCTTACAAATATTTTTCTATGAGTTTAGTTTAAAAAAATTTATGACAAATATTAGTATAAAAGCAAAAAGATAGTAAGATAAAATTATAAGAGTAGATAAATGAACAAAGGAAAGAGAATAATGAAAGAGGGTTTTCTCACATTACGGATTCTCTCAACCACAACTCCAACCCGAAACGACGATCTCTCGTTTCCTCCTGCCCTTTGCGTGGACGGAACGCGCGCTCTTGGAGTGGAGGATTTGGCACAATGTTTTTACAAGTCACTTAGATGAGATGACACCAAGAAAAAAGCAATGAGAAAAGTCAACAAATAAGACAATGTGATTATAGAGAATATTTACAACTATTGTATAAACGCAGGATGTGCTACTCTTGGGTCTCCGTTTTCACATCATAAAATTCACAATACGAAGAAAGAACGAATAGTTATCGATTTTGATCACATTTGGTTCTGTATAGAGCATTCAAAACTGAATTTTTGTACTGGTTTCCTTCCAGATTTATAAAGCATGAAACGAGATCCAGGACGCAAGTATCAATTATGTTGGTCATTAATTTAATATGATAACGTGAGGAAGGAGGCAAAACGCAACCCATGATAATGAGCAGAGGAATAGAAAACATGGATTTGATAGAGTTTCGAAGTTGAAAGAATGATAATTGTTTTGTCGAAAGAGCTTGCAAATGTTACAATGAGACAGTATGCCTAATTCAAGATTTAGACTACGAATTTCATGAGAACTTGTCAAGAATTTTGCAGTGGCTGGTGCGTAGCATAAGACTTTTTGAAAGAGTTGTTTGAAGAAAATCTGACTTCTTGTTAAGATTACCATTCGCAAATTCGATGCTGACTTCACGTCGGTTTTTGCTTTTTATGCTTGTAGATCATTTGTATGATTTTGTTAAACGGTTTCTGGTGAAAAAGGGGAGTCAATGACAAAAAAAATAGAGAGGCCCCGCATACTCGGGTGTAGCAAGGAAAAAGAAGCACGTTGACGAAGAGAACGGCTGCAAAGCGATGCCTCCTTTTCGCTTTTGCTAGTTCTCCGCCGTTCGAAAACTGAAGAGCGCGGTTTTGAATAAAAAGAATGTTGAAATCATAGATCTGAGTGAAACAATGTTGAGATAAGAGCTCTTAAATGAGGAGAATAATCATATGAGTTTGTCTTGTCGCTCCATCGTTTGAATTATCCTAGACTGGAAATGTATTAGAACCTGTAGTCCCAAAAATTTCGAATCGAAATCAATAATATTCGGAGAAAAAAGAAAAAACTAGACAGAATGGTGATCAGTTTTCGAGTCTCTTATTCTTTATAAGATGTAATTCTATTTTTCAGAACTTTGCAGAGAAGTCGTTCGATCAGAGGTCTCGTTTTATTAAAACTGACGTTTTCTAAAAGGTGTTACGATATCTGAAGCTCGCTCTTACTACAGTAAATCCGGAATAAGAACAACGACTCTTGAAAATATAAGCATAACGTATTTTCTATAACCATAGTTTTGACATCTCCAAATAATTTATCCGATCACGAAGTATTCCCATCTAAGTAGAAGCGGTTAAGCTGCAACTTTGATATTTGGGCAAAGTTAAAATATTCCTTATGCTCAAAATATTCCCACTTCATCTACAGTGTTTTGACAAAGGTCTCAAGCCTCATGGGAAATGTGCAGCGGTTGCAAGCTTCAAACATTTCTGACACTTGCTTTTAGTCATAAGTTGTTACGTAATACAAACGTCTGTGTTACATGATACAGTATTTATTGTCTCACTGTTCGGTATCCAAACTCCTACCACATGTACTTTTAATAATCATTTTATACATTGCAAAGCTTGAGAAAGTAATAAAAAATTTATTGTCAATGTCAATGCTCAAAAGTTGTTGATCAACACGTCAGTCAATTTTGATTCAACTTTGACAACGCTTCAATGAATAAACTTATTCGCATTTGGCTGTCTGGTACAAACGAATCATTTCATCGTTAGTTCCTTCCGTTGCAACAACTGAAATAGTGCTAGCTCCCACTGCAGAATGACTGTTAATATTCATGGGCGTATCAACTCGAAATTCGTTATATCCTGCGTAGAACACAATACTGCTGCTTTTTGAATGAGAAGTGTGGCTCACTTTGTAGTTATCATTCCACTGAAAATACTAAATTATCAACACAAAAGAAACTCACGGAAACTCACATAACATATTCCTGTCACTGCTGCTGAAATAGCGGTGACAATGAAAAAGAAAATCATCAGGATAAGGAGAAAAATTGGACTTCCTGTTGATCCTTTTAGTTTAGATACCTGTTCGATAGCGAACTTGCGGAGGGGCATAAGGGTTTCTTGAATTTCAGCGTGATCTTCCTTGATAGTAGGGTGAATAATCAGATAATCCTCTAAAACATTGATCAAATCAAGTTTGACTCCTGGCAAAGATGAATAAAGCCCGATTCCAAAGCAACAACATCCTAGCATAAAGGATAAAACAGAGAGTACGAAGCAGAATGTTTGTCCTTTCTTCATTCTGTATGAAATAGATGTTCAGTTTTATCAAATCGAGAGAAAAGGAAAGATGAAAATAAGAATATTCCAAAAGAATGATATTGACAGCAGGGGGCGAACATTTTTATAGATTTTTCCGTCAATAAAACTCCCAGAAAAAAACTTTATAGAACGGTCAATCATTGGGAATTCAATATCCATTGATGTGAATCATTTTCACTTTAATTTGCAAAAGGGGTATAGATAAAAATTGGAAAAGAACCTTGAAAATGTGTACTCGTATACTTATTCAAAATTATATTATTTCTTTTTTAATACATTTTTACGATTTTTACAAATGTTTTTCAGATTTCATTCTAATTTTCATTTTCATTGTTTAGACTGAACTTTTTTTTCATTATTATGACTAATTCATATAAAACAATGTTTCTTCAGTTTTTGATCCTGATTTTCTGGCTATGTTCATATTTCGGAGAAAAAACTATAACGTGGGCGTCCTTAACGACATCTTTATGTGATTCTTGCGTGTTGCTCCAAGTATTACTTTTAAATATAATAACGACTCCTAGAAACTCATAACCGGTTCCCGTGTTGTGACCAATTTGCTCCACCTATTCTCTGGTTTCTCTCAATTCAGAACGGTCTATCTTTAAACAAAAGGGTATATAAACTCAATTTTTAGCTGGTTACATTACTTCACGTCGTTTCCGAGATTTCTTGTAACTCTGAAATGAAGTGCTTCATGCTCTGTTTCTACATCGCTCTCTTCTCGATACCAACGACTGCTGAGAGTCAAAACGTGGGTAAAATTTTTGATAGCTAAACATTTGATTTTGTATCAAAATAGATTTCTATTAAATCAATCAAAAGTAACCAGCTCTTACTACTGAACCACTTCGTTAATCATTATATCAAATTCTTCTTTTCAGAACGATATCACAGTTGTCCAAGACGCCGGAAATTTCTACCTTCTCCACAACGAGAACGTCAACCCGATTGAAGCTCGTCGGAGCTACAATGCACATCATACTCTCCTTAACATAAAGAGGTCCATCGCTTTTGGACGTGCCGGATTTCGTCCTGGAAAACGCACCGTCGCCATCTACGATTTCTAACAATTTTGACCTTGATTTTGCTTTTTGGGATTACGTGAATCCAATGTTTTCTGTGTTTCATGAGAGTATAATTGTAGATAAATTTTTGTAAAATTGAAACGTGAAACAAATTAGTTTGTTCAAAGTTTTTTTGAAGTTCAAATTAGCATATTGAAATTTATTGTTCTCTATAAGATTCTTCTCAGTCGGTTTGATGTGGATCTCTAAAAAAAACAACAGGAAGAAAAATGGAGGTGCGGTTTATTATTTGTAGCTGGGGTAAGAGGGCACATTTTTTGGAGCTCGTCTCGTTATGTTGTTACATGTTGTTCCATATGACCGTCTTCTGCGGGCGTGATTCAACCAAATACAAACCCGCTATTATGAAATATCACGAGATATGATTTTTGAATCTACAATAACCGAAAAATAATATATATGCTGGACACTACCAGTTGATACTTGAAAGTTGTACAGTTGGTTAATCCCAATAAGCAATATATTAAAATATCTGTTAATTTCGCATTATGAAAAATACTAATGAAAAAATTAGAAGTTTTTCAGGCAGAACAGAAATGTTTTTCTAAGTTTCAAAAATTGGTAATATTTGTGTCCTGCATACCAAAAGGAAGTCTAGTTTTGTTAGATTTTGCAAAAGTATGTGAAAAACTGCACCAGAGATGCCGTAATTATAGAGCTCTGTTTTTGTAAGAGACTTGTAGATTTCCACAAACATTCCATCCATTGGAAGTGATACTGTCAATATCATAGAGATTGCACAACATTTTTTATTGTGTAAAAGTTTGAACAAGATAGTTTGATTATTTTATTTTTCAACATGTCACGTTTATTCGCAAAAGATTTTGAATAGAATTTTTTTGAATAGGATCATTTTATGCTTATATCTAGTTTACGAAGAGAGGGGAAGAGAGGGAACATTACAGAATAGGAATTGTTTCAAAATAAAAACGATTTTGAGAGAAAAAAGTTGGGTTGGTGTATTCATCAGGTCAGAGAAAGTCTTATTCAGAACAGTATTATTCCAATGGTGTATACGAGTCTTTTTCTTGGAGTCCAAGTGTCTCAAAGAGATTGATTCTTGATTCACGAGTCCTTGCCAGCTGATCGGCATAACGAATTAGTTTGCGGCGGAGGTTGAGAAGTTTCGCTTCAAAGATGTCATCGAAGTTTTCGATTCGAGCAATCTCGGCTTCTTTATCTTCGGCAGATTCACTCTCAACGTTGTCAGTCATACCACCATTACCATACTGCTTGTCTCGGCTGAGCATTGAATCGATGATACCATCGTAAATATCGTTCATTTCCGCCACAGTGATTTTGTGAGAACCAGTATCAGCTGTTTCAGAGTCCGAGATGCGAGACGAGCGCCAGAATTTCTCACCCTGTGAGAAAGATGATTTTTAGCAAACAGTATTTTGATCACTTACCATGAATGGTTCGAACTCTTCCTCAGTTGCATAAGCCGAAAGACCAAGAAGAGCAGAGAATAGAAGGACGAGCGCAATCTTCATTTTGATTAAAAGTTAGAAGTAGTTTCTCAGTTGATTCAGTGATAACACAAGGCTTTTTCCTGGGTTTTTATACTAGAGATTAGAATGGGTGTGGCCATAGCCTCTACAAACCTACAACTACAAATTTTCTCGAGATAAGGCTTAGTACTATCGAATTGTAGTTGTACATCAGGTGCTAAGCACTACTAGACACTACAATCGTTTTCAGAGCTGTATAGTTGTTTACAATACATATTTCATCGAAACAACAAAGATCAGAGATTGGGGTGAATTTCTAAAAAAGACTGATGAACATGTTGTGAGAACTTAAAGTTTTCAGGCGGAACATTGCAAAACTGTTAGTTTGATATAGCAGAATAATACCAAAGACAGCATTTTATTTCTTTATATTTCAGCTGTTTCTTGACATGCACATCAACTCTAATATTGAACTCAATCCAAATACTCGCAATGAACGTTGACGCAATCATTCGATGGAGCGACAAAAATTAGTTGCTGATGCCATCTAAGTTATTCTAACTAACCAATTTTTGTGTCAGTGGAATAAATATATCATTGATTGAAGTAAGTTTCACTATTCATTATTGATTTCTCATTCTTTGTTTCTTTTTACTTGACTCAACTTTACTGTTTTTTTGAATAACTGACAGAGTGAGCTGTTTCACTCTTTCTCTTCTATTTCCTATTGATTTAGAAAAGCAACATCACTTACATATGAAAACGCGGAAAAGACAACCATTGGTATAATAAAATATCTACCCGCAGTTCAGAAACTTTATGTTTGTTGAACAACACTATTGTATCAAACGTATTTGTTTTTATCATCCGTTTTTAACTCTTTTGGATTATTTCAATGTGTATGAACAATGTCTTGCTAATTCTAGCAAGTCAACTCTCCGTAATCTCACCATAGATTATCTCATTTGACACACATCCTCGCCTCCATTTTTTAGGTTGTTGCATTATGCATAAAATATGACACACTTGTTTTTTTTATTATATCCATAATGTTTGTTGTTGAAGAAATCAATATTTTAGCAAAAGAAGCTCTATTCGAGTAATCGTGACGAATTAGTTTTAGATTTCTAAAAATAACAGGCTCTGAGTGATGCCAAAGTTTATGGAAAATCGTGAGAAACATAAAGTAAAATTAGATTAATGCAGATGAAACCCTTGAAAATCGGAATTATCATTTCCATGAATGATTAATAGAAGACCTTGAAAAGTAGAAGACTTATAAGAACTCTCTCAAAGGATTAAAAAACAGCTCCATGTATCTGAATAGAAGAAACAGTTTATAAAATGAGGCTTCAATTCATTTTTTATCTCATTCTCTCAATTTCGAAACAATGAAAATCAAGAGATGAATGCTCTCCGAAGCATAATGATTGAAAAACGTAATTGACTTTTCAAGTTGATGTCATACGTGTTTAGGTCTAATCTCCTTGTGAACTACTCAAAAAACGAAATCTTCAATTTGTCTTATCACCTATCTTCACTGTTCAATTTGATAACGTTCCGATGATATCTTTTGATGCGGTTCAGATTTTTTTTCTTCGTCGCTTTTCTATCACGTGTCTTCTCCAGTATCTCTCTTTCGGTACACTGCATATCACCAACATCTGAAATTGATATCAAATACCCACGATCACACGCAATCCAACACAATCAATGCCCTTTCATATATCGTTCTCTTTTGTTGGTTTTCATCTTTTATCATCAGCTTTTTGACTTGCAAATGTATCTAATCTTTGAACGTTTTTGTTAGCTGGTCATAAAAAGAGAAATTCTTTTGTATTATTCTCATATCTCCCGTCTGGTTTTTTTTATAACATTTCAGTTTACAGTGTTTCCATCCAAGTTTAGATGTCTACGCAAGAACCTCCAAATGAAATTTCTGAGGACAATCAATGTGCTGAAATGGTAGCTCGTTTTTGTCGGAAACGAATTACTGAACTAGAAAAAATAAAGGAAGCCAAAAAACAGCGCCATAATGAAGTGCGCCGCCAATTTGTTTCAGCGCCGGCATCGGAAGACGCTCGTTATCTTGATGAAATGGAAATGACCCAAAGTAGCAGATTCCGCTATGGTCTCGAGCAACGAGCTATTAGAAATGTAAGTAATTTATAATGTTTAACATCTTGTATATTTTGAATGTTTCAGTTTGTTGAAGACCTGGAAGCAGCTATCGAAAACCCAGTTCCTGCTGATAATTCCCCATTAAACCAATTCAATGCAGTCTATCAGATTTTTAGAACAAAGTTATCAGTGAGTTTGTTTGTGAAAAACATTTGAAACAAGACAGTCAATACACAGTTGGATGCTGCTCCTGCAATGGGTGGAGTTTTCATTCATTTGGTCAATGAGATTAACAAAAACGAAAGCGAGAACCATCAACTTTCTGAAGAAGAGCAGATAATCCGTGCATCTAAAGTGAAAGATGTGAGGAAACGTTTTTGTCTTTCTATGGAATTGTTTATATTTTCAGATGACTTCCCAGTTTCTTTACAATATCAGAAATCGAAAGCTTCCAGTCAGATATGGAACAATTGATTTCACAAGATGGGAAACAATGTTCCATCAAAATCATATGGAGTCTCTTGGAATTCTCCTATTGCATTGCTTCTATCAAATTCCTCTTGATGATGAAACAAGACGAGCTCTACAAACGTGTTTCTCGGATTCATTTCATCATTATCAACAGTGGGCTGAAAATCATAAGGTGGGTACACCTTTTCTAAAAACTTAAAGGAAATGAAGAATTCCAGCGCTCAAAAGAATTGGAAGAATACAGAATTTTGGCAGATGTTGTGAAGATGCGTATGGCACGCCTGGCTGAGAATGGAAATAACCGGTCAACACAGACAAACGGACCTGGTGACGTAATAATAGTTTCCGCAATAGCTTCTGCTGGATAAATCCACTTTTCAGGAGGCTTCAACCGGAACATCGAGCTCTCCAATAATCGGTACTCTGTGGTTGGACGTGAAAACGGCTTTTGAATACTTGAAAAAGTCCGAACAATTCAAAGTATATAGTTTCCTTTCTGCATGTGCACGTCTTCAACAAAAACGTGAAGTTAACGAAAAGGTTTTTTGGAAGCAAATAACTAGAGAATCAATAGTTCATATTTTAGAAGAAGCCTCAATAACCAAGATCGCTGGCTCAATCATTAAACACACAAGAATATGTATTCTCTCCCAAGGACTACATTGGCAATACAATTATGAATACCACTTAATAAAAGCTATCCTAGTATCAAATTAAAGTTTTTTTTATTGTTAAAACTTAATTTTATCTTATTCATTTTCTTTTAATGTTGATATGAAAACGAATTCTTCCCTACCATTTTACTGGATAGTTTTTTTTATTAACTTTTCTAAAGATTTATACATTTCTGGTATTTTTTCTAAAACCCATCTACTAGATGACCTCTTCTATTTCAAAACTATTCTTGTCTTGAAGAATTTCATTGTAAACTCCATGCAATTACTTTGAAAGCCGTTATATTTTTTTGCTACCAATCAAAGCTCTGATTCAATAAAATAGTTCATTTTTTTAAATGAAAAGAGTACGTGGCAACTGTGAAACTATCCAAGTAAACATCTGAGTGATGAATACTTGGAATCGGTCAAAGTACAACTGTTCGTTCTATCATTAAAGAAAAATGAAACTAATTGTGTCGACAGATAACGCGAAACAGATAAGAAAGAATTTTTTTTGTACTTTCACCTCTCTCATTTTTCGGTTTTACCACATACAATACATCTGTGTTTCAAAAAACAGATAATCGTCCTCGCAGGTTATCAATTCATTAAATCCTATGAGAGGTGAAGTTTTTCTACAAACACTAGGCTTCATAAGATAACTTCTAAATTAAACTGAAAGTTATCTCTGGAAAACAATAAAAAATGCAAAAGTCTACATTACTGAAGTTTGAGAGATTGTTTTTTAGGACAACTCATAATTTGCTAATAAAAATGACATAAAATGAAAAAGTAGAAAAGAAAAATGAGTTTGATAAAAATGAGTTTAATATTTTCTCAAAATGTTATTCTGTTTTACTTTGTATACATTTACCAGAGGTGACCTCTCATCTTCTACCTCCAACAGCATAGTCTTCGAAAATAGGGTCCAAGAAATTTCCTGCGTCTCTTATATTTCTTCAATCTGACACACATACATACACACAAAGAGGCTATGCGCTCTCTGTTTTTCTTTTCTTTTTCTCCCACTCTCTACGTCTCGTATTTTCCCATCTACCCTCATCGCTTACGCGATGACTTTCCGCGTGTTTTGTATATTCATATTTTTTATCCGTAAATATTAAGTTATTCACAACTCAATTAGAGCACTGTCTACATAGAAACGTTCATTATCTGTAAACGCATATATTCTCTGCCTACGTTCTTCTCCTGTCTCAAGTGTTATTGCAGGTGAACATGGAAGAGGACTCCGCAGGTCCGAGCACTTCACAAAAGGACACTGACAATGATCCACCATGGAATGGATTCACAACTGTCCTTGAGCACGTAAGATTTTTTGAATTCAAATATATTATGCTTCAAGTATCAAAGAGTCCAAACCGATCTAGAATCATCGCAAATACAACTAAGACATTTTAAAGATTCAAAAAAGGCATCATGTTGAACAATATGGAGAAAAATAAACTCGTGAAAGTTGCATAGGCATTCAATATGTTTTGTGTTTTGAATATCTTGTTAAAACCTGTAAAATTAAAAATTAAAGTTATTTTTCCATAATGAAAAGGCTTCTTCAACAAGCTGAATTTTTTCGTTGAGATGTATTTAATAGCTATGAAAAACCATCATTTGTTTTTCTGAAAGCCCCATTCCTCACGTTTGGGGAGCCGTACTTTAAACCTTTTTCTGCACATTTTTGTGCTCTTTCCTAATACATCTGATTAATACATTTTGCAATTGTTTCTATCTCAGGCTCTTTGGGAAGCGGAAAGATATCCGGAAAGCAGTGATGTGCTTATCGGCCGCATGTTTGGTGTACCTTCCGAACAACTTCGTCCGTGCAAAAGATGTTGTGGACTCAGCGGTAAGACTGGATCGCCATCATACAATCCACGAAAATACACAGCAGAAGAAATTGAGACTATGACTGAAACATGCCCAGCACACGCATTTGATGAAGAATTGGAGAAAATCGATGCTTCCTATACGCGTTTTGAAGCAAAACTAGTGAGTATCAATGTTTTTTTTCAGGTTACATTTTACTCTTTTAAGGCAAAACAAGCAAGAGCTGAGCATGCTCGATTGGCGAAGGATTTGAAAAAGGCAGAGCTAGCGGAAAAGAAAAAATTGAGAGAAAATACAAAGGCAAATTCAAAAACTAACAATAAAGTGAAGAAAGGCAAGAAAATCGAAACGACTATCTCGGACGAAGAAGAACTGATAGACGACGTAAATTTCACTTTCCGTACGGGAAAATTAATTTATAGGTATTTTTACAGGAAATCGAAGAAGATGCTGCAGATGACTCCGAATATGTGCCTTGTTCAAAACCGAAAAAAGCAAAAACTGTAAGTTAGCTTGGAGTGTCTCAGAGTGCAAGTGAAAGAAAAAAACACGCAAAAACCAATGGGGACCAGAGACTGGAAAAATATAGATTGATGTGATGATTTTCTTCCAATTCTTTAATATTAAAGTGACGATGCTAAAGAATCGAATTTGACCATGATTTATTTCCAGGTCGTGATAAAGGACGACATCAATTACTTCATGGATGGAATCAAGCTGGAACCAGAGCAGAAGAAGGTTGTTAGTTGCTTTCTCTATATGTTTTATCTCAACGATCTGCACCGCGAGTTTTTATTATGATGTTTATAGACTCGTTGGACTTGCCCGGGATGCGAAAAGTCTTCGAAATACGGCAGTACAGGATGTTGTTGGTGCGATGAATGGTGGCATTTCAAATGTGCTGGCTTCAAGAAAGCCAAAGATGTACCACAGGGATGGACATGCAAGTTATGCGATATTCCATGAACGCATCGTCAAAAAATTGTTTACTCTCAAAATACTGTTTTTATTTAAAAATATTCAAGTATAAAAAATACTATTATCATTTTTCGATCCGGCTAACATGTAAGTTGTCATCTAGTGTTGTTCACCTTGTTGTTAGCATTCATTTAAAACTCAGATCTTCACAAAATCAAACCCAAATCGGTGTAACAATTTGTTTCTATTCTCGCTCATGATCCGGGTTTTTAATTTCTTATTTTTCAATATAAATAGTAATATATTTATTTAGTGTTGTCTCTTCGTTAATTAAGGCAAATAAATTGATTGTTTTTCTAATTACAAGACTATTCAGAATGTTTCAAACCAATTCAACATCATTTGAGAATAATCGCTCCAGATACCTCCTCGCACATTCTAGTGAAGACGTGTTTACCCAGAAGACTCGTAAGTTACCCATGTTTGTCACAGAAAGCAGTGTGTATTTTCGATCCCTGGAAGAATAAAAAAAAGTTGTAAGAGGAAAATGGTGGTAAAACATACCTAACGAATTGAATAATGTGTTTCCGGAAAATCTCTTTCCTCGGATCTTTCATCTCCTTGGGAAGATGATACTGAAAATGTCATCGGTTGTAACAATATCATGTTTTCATGAACTTCCTTACCTCAATGTTAATTTGGCACACAGTGATTCCAGCTTTTTCAAGTGTTCCACCTTTTGCTAAATGGGACATCATATCATATTCTCCACCATCTCCTTCAAAGATCAAATAGTCGATAATGTCTTTTCTGATGAGATTTTGGAAAAATATGTCGATTCCAATGTGATTCACAAACTTGGAAGATACTCTTTCTGAAATATTAAATATAGCACTTTGGCTAAAAAAATGTGAGATGAACCTGTGGAATACTTCAATGTTGCTTGTTTTAAACCAGTCTCATTACCAACTGCGAAAGGGAAGAATATTCCTATTGGTGAATAAATTTGTGAGTTTTCCAGAAAAACAGGGTCGGCCCCATAAAATTCAGACTCCTGAATAATGAATATGTATGATATTACTAAAAAGAGATAGGCCTCACCGGAGACAACCGTTTTTTGAAATACCGCTCAATAGAAACATTTGCTCCAATTCCGACACGAACAAACGTAGCTGAAGTGTCCTGAAAAGAATGAAAATAGCTTGAAAATCAATAATGAGAGAACATTACCGATGGTGAGGGCATAAAAAACTTAAGAGCAGTCCCAACGACTGTTTCAGGTTCCATATGCCATAAATCTGTTTTGGAACGACATTTATCTGCATATGAACCCAACTTGTGCCAGAGCTGAAATGTCTCAAAATTTTGTATTCCAGCAAAAAAGTGAATGTACTCACATGATCAAAATTTTCACCCGTATCCTCTTCAGATTCTTTACGTTTTTTATCTGCTTGACTGACCAACCATTGCAAGTAACTGAACTGCGGATCTTGTGGATCCATATCGTCTAGTGATAACTGATGATCATCTAACACTTCTCTCATGCACGTTCTCCATTTGAGAAATGCTAATCTCAGCATTCGCAGCTCTTCTGTTATCGAAAAATCTGGTTCCGCATTTTTGTTCTGTAATAAATAAAAAATATCTCTATTTTCATGTTCCATTAGATCTTTCGGAAACTGATTCGAAAATAGAGATAAACTGTAGACATTCTAAAAAAGTCTGTTCGTCGACCGATACGATTTATGGTCGACGTCACCAGTCCAACCCTATGGGTACTGGATAGGAATGCGATGGATTTTGATACATGACAATTGAATCTCACCTGTGCTAAAAGTAAGTCTTCTTGGTTTTTGGAATGGATGGAGACGTTGACGAGAAACAGAATAATGACAAGGGTGCATAAAGATGCAGAGGTACGGTAGCGACGAATGAATGCAGAAATCTGGAACAAAAGAAGATTGGGGAAAAAATTTCAGAAAAATACAGCTAAAGTGTCTTGAATAATACATAAATGTGACTCAAGCTAAGAAAAATTAAAAATGTATTGAAATTTGTATGGATAACATTTTTGACTAAAAAGTAGTAGAACAATGGAAAAACAGAAACTTACTGATATTGAACCGTTGCTCCACATATTATGAAACCCCGTCACAAATCAAATAACCATAGAAAAAGGTACCGAGAATAGAATGAAATTGGTTGCAAAGTGGCGGAGGACGAGCGGGAAAGCGCGCGAAGCTTTTCTTCTTTTCTAATTCTTTCAATGCTTGCATGTGGAATACCTAGATACCGATCTCATATCGTCGTGTGTCCCCCGTGCCCGTCACATTTTCATCTGAACTCCCACATTCGGCAACGAAACGCTATGAAAAAAGACGTAAGGAAGTTTCGCTTCTCAGAAAAGAAGAGAAAAAGTGAAATTGTTGCTAACATCAAAGCCAGAAACGCGGAAAACGGCTTTCCGACATCAGATAACATTGTTTTAACATTCACGCAACATGAACTGCGCACGATCTTTTGCTTTTGTGCATTGGAACATAACTGAAAGATTTGAACACAAATAAAAAGAGTGATTCAAGAAGTGATGAAGGGGAATTGGTATTTCAGTGAAGTTGAACTTGCCCAGTATTGTTGAAAGGTTTTATTGTTTTGATTCTTCATTGTGATTACATTTCAGAAAAAAACTGCTGATCCAGACATTAAAATGATACTTTCTGAAGAATGTTGTACCTATCTCAAATTTTTCACAAAAATCAACTTATCATCACTTGTTGCTGCTTTTCACTTTTTTCAGGAATAATTCAAAAATGCAAATTTCATAAGACAAGCCACACTCCTGACAATAAATTTCGCAACCGAGTCCTCCATCACTAGCAAATGAAACGAGACACTGTTCAGTAGTACAGAGTAATGCATTCTTCCCGATGAAGGACACTTGATGTCTCCGTCTCCAGTAACTCCAGAGATATTTCTTTCAAAAGGCGACAGTCACCATTATGGTGTTTATGTCTCCGATGGCCCTCCGCCAATTCAACAGAATTACTACTCCAAATTTTCTTCAAGGCGATTCACATATCCGTCTTTTGGTTTCATTTTTCAACTTTCAACTTGTACGCATCGGATGATACTATTTCAAAACTAGTGGCCATGTTTTTTTGATTTTGGTGTGTTGAGTACATTTGAACCGACATTTGAAATAAATGCTAGTAAGAACAGTCTATTAAAAACAAGATGTTTGTTTGTCGAGTGTTTCAACTTTACCGAGAACCATATGGTTTTTCGGTGAAACAAAGTTGCATTGCATGAAAACTCTGTACTTCAATTTTTGAAATTGAGATGCTCCGGGAACGTCCATCAAATTTCTAATTCTTATCTTTTTTAACTTAATTTCTCCGCAAATCGATTTTCATTCCAACCAAACTTCTTACATCGCTTTTCATTCAACCGAATTCGAACCTCAAACGATAACAAAACAAAAAACGTCGTAGGTAAATAGGAAAAGGTATTGGCATCTATCCCTGTTTACCCTCTCCCTTCATGCCTCACCTCTTTCTGTCCGGCGGTCTGTGTCAAATAATTTTTTTGCGTGATGAGTCACTTTTTTGCTGCTTTTTTTCTCTCTATCTTCTTGTTCTTCACCGCTCTTATCAAGCATACACAAATACTGACTGTGCCATTCTTGTATTCGCACTTTTCTGCATTTTTTTTTCATTTTTTTCACGCGTTTATTCCTCTTCTCATTATAACGTTTTTCAGATATGACGGAACGAACACCGTTACCCGGTAAAAAATACAAATTCACCATAAACATATTTGTACTATTGATGGTTCTGGTAATTGCTGTTCAAGGCACATACTTGGGTTATGTTGTCGGAATGCTTACAACACTGGAAAAGCGATTTGGATTTTCGTCGGAAAAATCTGGGTGGCTATTGTCCCTGTACGATATCGGACACACAATGGCTATTCTTCTTATCGGCTACATCGGATCTCACTACCATCTGCCAAGGATTACAGGAATTGGTAACATAGCAATTAAAAAATGAAACCAAGAGAAGCTAAAAATGTGTTTACAGGAGTAATATTGAGTTCTCTGTCTATGTTTATGCTAGCACTTCCGGTCTTGTTCTATGGAACCGCTGATTACACACAAGAGCAATTATTGCAAAAAAAGGTGAGTGTTGAAAAATAGATGTGCGAAGTTGACTAATAATAGTGTAGGTCTCGAAAATTGTATTTCCAAGTCGCGAAGTGATAGGTGCGCAAATGGTTCGTAAATTTGGTAGACCTGAACTGCTTCCAACTACCAACAACAGTAAATGATATGAATCCGAATTTCTAATTTACAGGAAGCGTATGCAATGGAAATGAGGTGCGATGTGAATAGTCTGAGAGAAATCTCTTCACAAGGTGAAGACTGTTGGAGGGAGCACAATGAGCACACAGTGAGTTATTATTTTAAAAATGCAATTGAAGCTCATGAAGTTGGAATTTTTAGAACGCATTCATCATTTTGGCTTTCGGTCAACTTTTTGCTGGGATCTTTGCGGCACCTTTCAACACAATTGCATATGTCTATATTGACAGTAATGTAAAACAAAAGAGAGAATCACCATTTCTTCTTGGTCTTCTTACTTCAATGTACGCATTTGGACCTGCACTTGGATTTTTGCTCTCTTCTATTCTCAATGGAGTTTACACAACACTTGGGGATGGTGAGAAAAGCAACATTTTTTCCTACAGTTTTTCGAAATTGTTTGTTTTTCCAGCACCCGATCACATTGGTACACATGACGAACATTGGATTGGAGCATGGTGGCTTGGTTTCTTGCTTTGTGGATCTGCGTATCTTGTCCTTGCATTGCCGTTCTTCTTCTTCCCTAGAACTTATAAGCATCCAGATTCATTCCATCTTATGTTGGAGCACTCACGACCACAAGTCAGTCCTGAAGACAGATTATCATTCAAAGAAAATGTGGAACTCTTTCTGAGGGAATTCCCAATGGTGCTAAAAAAACTGTTATCCAACAAAGTTTACATAACCATGGTCATTGCTTGGATGTTTGGATCATATTTGATTGGTGGCTATCAAACCTACCTTCCGAAATTCATAGAAACTCAATATGGTCGATCAGCAAGTATGGCTGATATCTACTCTGGAATTATATCAGTAGGAGCTATTGCTGTTTCGACTGCTTTGGGAGGATGGATTCTGTCTCGTTACAATATTGCTCCTCGATCTTCAATTATATGTTTGCTTGGATCATGGGTTGTCATTCTTGTCAGTTATATTATTGGTATGAATCTCGGATGCTCACAGCCAAAAGTCGAGGGACTTTCGTATGTGGATTACGCTGACAGGTCAATTAATTAAAAATAAAATCAATTAAAAAAAGAAAGCATTTCATTCATTATTTGTAGATGGCATTTCTACCATCACCAAGAACGTGAACAACAATGCTTGGAATACTGCAACTGTGAAACTATACTCAAATTTGATGGAGTCAGTATGAATGGACAAAATTTTTATTCCCCTTGTCACGCCGGATGCACGGATTATGATGTGTTCTCAAATACAGTAAGTTCTTGCAATGTCAGACTACCCATGAATTATATTCATCTATTCAGTGGTCCAACTGTCAATGTGTCTATGGAAATTCTGTGGAGAAAGGACTTGTGCATCCAGAATGTGACATTTTCTTTGCGTATTTGGCTGTTATGATGATTGGACTCTTTATCGGAAACCTATTCTTCATGGTCACAATGATGATTGTGCTGAGAAGTGTATTTGATGAAGAAAAAGTTATTGCTTTGAGTTTGGCATCGTTCATAACAAACTTATTCGGATTCATTCCCGCTCCGGTGATATATGGATTCTTTATTGACCTATGTTGCATTCTCTGGAACCGGCAGTGTCCAAACGGTAAGTTTTTGTTATTGGAAATATTATGGTTCGATGAATTAATATTTCCAGAACGCGGAAACTGTGTGTTGTATGACAACGACAAATTCTCAAAAATGTTTCATGGAGTGAACAGTTTCTTCCAAATATTCGCTATTATCTTCGCTGGAATATGCTACTGGGTTTCAAAATCAGTCAAACTTCCGGAGGAAATGCCAATGGTTGAGTTCCCAGAGAGTAGAGAACGAGAATATCGAGACGAAGATGAAGAATGAAGAGAAAAATTAATAAAACTGCAGTTGCACTTGAATGTTACGTGTATTTTATTAACTTGTAAATTTACTTTGAATAACTACAAAATGATGTAGATCTAATTAATAAATTCATCAACGATTTAAAAGAGAAAAACAATTAGAGATGATAGAAAAAAGGTAAAAGTTGGTGATATGATTATTGGTGGAAAAGAAAGTTGGGAAAGGGAAAATCATACATGGGAAATGAGAAAATTGATAAAAAACAACAAATTGATAGGCTTATTGTCAATAACTGAACAAAAATTATGTTATCATATCAATTTTAGACTAGTCCTGCTCGTCTTGCCATAGAGTAGAACTCGGAGTTGCGATTAGACAGTAGTTTTTGTGGACTGTCGAATTCTCCTACTTTACCATCATTCAGCACGATTATTCTGAAAAAAAGAAGTGTAAAATGATGCTTCGAAAATTAGTAATCCCACCTGTCATAGTCCATGATAGTATTGAGACGATGGGCTATGGTCAAAACTGTTGAGTTTGCAAATTCTTCTCGAATAGTTTTCTGAATGAGAGAATCCGTAGAAACATCGACTGCAGCAGTTGCCTCATCCAGAATTAAAACCCGAGTTTTTCGTAGGAGAGCACGAGCTAGACAAACCAATTGACGTTGACCCACGCTGCAATAAAACTGAATTGATTCAAAAGAAATGTTACCAAGGGTTTACCTGATGTTGTCACCTCCTTCAGTAATCATGTAATCAAGTTTGTCGTGATGTCCAGTTGCAAACTCTTTGAGGTTAGCTTGTTCCAGACTCTTCCATATATCCTCATCCGAATAATGATGGAACGGATCCAAGTTGAATCTCAAACTACCCGAGAAAAGTACTGGGTCTTGTGGAATGATTGTCAAATTGGATCTTAGATCATGCAACCCAATTTCAGCCAGGTTGATTCCATCGACTATGATTTGACCCTCAGCCGCTTCAATAATACGGAAGAGAGAAAGTGTGACAGAAGACTTTCCTGCACCTGTTCGACCGACTATTCCAACTTTCTCGTGTGGTTTGATCTCCACGTTGAGTTGTTTCACTACCAGGTTTAGCCCTGCACGGTAACGAGCGGAATAGTTGTTCATCACAATTCGCCCTTCAGATGGCCAATTTTGTGGTGGTTCCTTTCCTGGCTCAGATTTCCATTCGGCCTCCGTTTCAGTTTCAGCATACTCTTTCACACGTTCTACTGATACAATGTTTGTTTCAAGCTTTGTGATCTGACGGACTGCAAAATTGAGGACTGTCGTGATGTTCAAAGCATATGATACGGATAATCCAATGACTCCAGAAGTTGTGGTTGATCTGGTAAGTGCCGCAAATAGTGCGGAAAATAGAACGATGCAGTTTCCAATAAACTCTAGACGAACAGACAACCAACGGTTTGCAACGTAGTTCAGGTAGCGACATTGAACATGTGCATCCACTTTAGTCTCGGATAGCTTACAGAATCTGTCGACCAAATGATAAGCGCGAATCGTTGCTGATCCTTGGATTGATTCAGACAAATGACTGTAGATTGGAGATCTGGTGATTGACTCCAAACGTTTCAGCTGACGAGAAGTAGCAATGTAGTATCTCATAACCATGAGATACATAATGGATAGTGGGATGATGACAATTCCAAAGACTGGAGTTGAAATCATAATGATGATCAGAGTAGAGATAACTTGCAGCAAACATTGAGCAAAAAATTGCACGTTGAATGGCAGAAGTACATCAACTGTCTCAATATCTTTTCCAATGCGGTTCAAAATTCTTCCAAACGGAGTAGTATCGTAAAATGACATTGGAACACGGAACAAACTGCGCATAAGTGGAGCATGAAGGTTTCGAGAAGCGGCAACTCCACCGTACAACAAAGAGAGCATTCCGATAAAAAGTAGAATAACTGAAAAACAATGATCATTTTGTATTTTAAATTACTGCGAAACTTACTCTCGGAGAATCCGAGTCCAGCATAGACACCAAGGCGGACACCGATTGTTTTACCAGTTGAGTTCGTACCAGTACGAGCAGCATTATCATTTGACCAATCCGTGAGCCACAAATTTCTTCCCATTGAAACAACAGTGCTAGTTGTCATTCCCAAGACGAAAATTATTGCAATGGAAATTCCCATTGCTCCAAAGTAGTTATAATAAGTATCCATCTTCACTCTTCCAGTCTCCACTCTTTCAGCTCCAGTGAGTTGACGAGTGTTTGTAGAAGCGGAGACGATCGATGCGCTGTATGATTTGGTAGTGGAAGGACGTCGTCGTTGTTTTGCATTCGAAGTACTTATTCTGCGTCGGTTGATTATGCCAGACACAGTCGACATGTGACTGGTACCCAGAACGTGATCTATGATAGGAGAAGCCATCAAATCGTCTTCGTATTCAAAATCGGAATCTCCTTCGATCATGACTGAAAGTGAATTGTTTTTCGAAATACGACTATAGAAAACACTTACTTCCTCCAGGTTCAGAATTGTCGTCCTCTTCGTCTGATTGTTCTGCTTCACGTCTTTCCCTTTCTTCTTGCTCACATTCGATCAGAAGTTGCTCAAAGGCTCCTTGTTGCATCAGTTCATGATACTTCCCTTCGTATTCGATTTTTCCATCATTCATCACCATGATAAGGTCTGACTTCTCCAAACAAGATAGCTCATTGGTTACCAAAATACGAGTTTTGTTACGTAACATTCCTTCTGGCCCAATCACAGAATTGAAAAGTTGACTTCCAACATGAGCATCAACAGCACTCATTGGGTCGTCAAGTAAGTAGATGTCATGATTTTGATAAACTGCACGAGCCAATGAAATACGCGCTTTCTGTCCACCGGATAAGTTTATCCCCTTTTCTCCGATCTCTGTACTGTCGCCGAGTGGGAGAATTTGAAGATCACGATAAAGTGCACATGCATCCAACACACGAGTGTAGAAATACTCGTCAAACTGTTTTCCAAACGTGATATTCTGACGAAGTGTGTTATTTTGCATCCATGGTTGTTGAGGAACATAGCATAGTCGTCCGTGGAGCGCGATGGATCCACTCAGTTTCTCCATTTCTCCCATCAATGATTGGAGCATCGAAGTTTTTCCAGCACCCACTCTTCCGACAATTGTGACAAGCTGACCACGTCTCACAGAAAAGTTGATATTCATGAGGCTGGGTACAGGGTTTTGATTTGCAGATTCCCATGAGAGCGTTGCATCTCTGACGCAGATTACATCGTTGTCTGAAGTTATTCAATTGAAATCAATAATATTTTTTACTCTTTGTGAAACTTACTATCACGTCCTCTATGGTCAATAGCATCTTCACTGAGCTCTTCTGACATTAGGAATTCCTTCAGTCTCTTGTTGGAAACAATTACTTGAACGGTTTGAGTTATGAGCTCAGCCACTTGGGACATTGGTGATCGCAATTGGTTAAAAAGGGTGAGGGACACAAATGCAATTTCTGGAGTGAGCACATTCTTTGGATCAATGAAGATGAAGGTAGCAAATGTTGAAAGAGCGACAAGGAAAGGTGAGGCACAGTTAAGCATATCAGAGAACGTTCTCAAAAATGCGGCTTTCTTGATGAGTCCCAATTCCTTTTCCCTCAAATCTTCAATGACTTTCTCCATGGGTGGCTCCCAGGCATACAACTTGATTACTTTGATTCCGTTGAGCACTTCGTTAACCATCTTTGTTCTCTCATCTTTGTAGTACATTTGAGAAATCTGCCATTTTCGAATAATCATAGTAATCACAAAATTGATAGGAAACAGCAAAACCATTACAGCAACACCACTGAACACTGAAACTCCAAGTTGTTGGAATAGGAGAAAAAGTGCCAATCCGATTTGGAACGGGTTCGACCAATACTGCATGGTTTGTGGTGTAATTTGTTGGAAGCGGTCAATGTCAATAGCCATCAAATTCACTATTTCTCCCACAGTTTTCTCACGACGAGCAGCGTTTGATAGACGGAGAGTTTTGCGGTATACAGCTGCAGTAAGACAAGTTTGAACTCTTGTTCCAACTCTATACATCAGATAGAAATAATGAGAAAGAAGGATGGATGATAGTTCAGCCGAGATGAACATTGTGAAAGAAAGCACGATTCCTTGCCACATAGGACGTTCAAGTTGTTCAGTGAATCGAATCAATGATTTCAGAAGCAGAGGATTGACAAAAAGTAGAACGTCTGAGAGGAACTTGACAATCATTGCTGTGATAACATCCCATTTGAACATCAAAAACAGTGTCCAGATTATGGATGGCATCAATTGTTCAGTCTGACTAGTTGGCAAAGATCCATAGTCATCAGCTGTTTGATCATGAAGCAGTGGAGTACTATCATTTGAGGACGTGCGACGCCGAGATGTCTGGGCAGCGTTCAAATTAGCCTGACGACGGTTTTTGATCTCTTCGATTTCTGAAAACAATACGTATATCTACTTGAAAAATTGGCAAACAACTTACTTTTGTTCTGCTTGTCCCACGAGTTATACCATTTGGGCACTAACAGGTTAGAAGTGTCAGCTTCGTTGAGAGAATACAAATCAGAGACTTCCAACGGTTTCCTCACTCCAAGACTACACAAAGAATTGAACCACCACATGGTAATACGGTTCAGAAAAGACGACGTCATTTCAGGACTTGGATTGCGAGCGGTGTTCAAGTATTTGTATCCTTCTGGAGAATGATCCGCATAACAGTGGAGATACGTTTCCAACGCACAGCATATGAACCAAACTAAGAAAGCGATGCATCTCGGGTAGTCCAACCAATTCCATGGTTGAGCAGGTGCCACCATTTGTTGGATCCAGTAGAGCAGTTCAGGGATAGCTGACAATGTGAAGACAAGCCAACTGATGAATAGTCCTCCGGATGTAACAATTCCATAGTTGCGACAAGAGACAATCAGAGCTGTCAGAACAATCTGAAAATGAACTGGAGTTAAGGTAGGTCAATGAATCATTATACTCACCATTGCTAAACACAAAGTCAGTGGGTAAACAAAGTCGACTGCATATGGGAATCCTTGGAACAGTGTTTCATAGATAGCCACGGTAAATAATGAAAGTGAATCCGCTATTAGAATACAGGAGAGACCAACTTTGAACTGAATCCGCCTGGTCCATGGAATAGGGTTTGGACGGCGATAGAAGATTTGTGCTGTAAGAATAGGCGCAAGCAGGAAAACTATTGCAGTAGGAAACCAGACCAAAGTGGTATGCTGGTAACATTGGGTGAGAATGGGTACTGTTGTTGCATTCCATATTTCAGGGTCCTGTAAACTATTTACTGGATCAAGTAGTACTGAAATTAGTTTACCCAGTAACGTTCTCCACAGAATGCGTCTATTCCTTTTAGTTTCGCTTGTAAATTGGGAGGATTCATATGAAACTGAAATACTAAATGACTGAGGTGAAAAGAAAACAAAATTAGGAAAAGAAAGGAACAAAATTGTAGTTCTCTAAATCAGCTTTGATGGTAAGCCGCAGTTGGAAAAACATTCATAAGAAAGAAGGTCCTCTTGGCTCACAAAATGATTAGTGATACAAAAGGTCATTAATACAAAGATCTGATTGAACGAATATAATGATAAGGAACGATCACGTGAAGGGCAAAGAACAATGTTTTCAGAGTTGGGAATTCATTTCCTCCTACAAATAATGCATGTCTATTATTGGTTTTAAACGTGATTTATACAAGACCCTACGAAACATTATTGTCTTGTATTGTTGAGTGCTTTCAAAATTTGATATCTGAGAGGTGTGTTCATTGATGGTCAAATTGTACACCGTGTCTGAATAGAATTA
This sequence comes from Caenorhabditis latens, assembly GCA_002259235.3. Lineage (NCBI taxonomy): Eukaryota > Metazoa > Nematoda > Chromadorea > Rhabditida > Rhabditidae > Caenorhabditis > Caenorhabditis latens. The sequence continues at coordinate 10,036,137 of CM056097.1, read as the reverse complement.
ACTGCGAATCTACAGCTCAACTTTCGAAAAATTGCAACATATCTCAGAACACTAAAAATCATTTCATACGAAAAATCAAATAAAAAGACAAAATGAACTGACTGTGTGTTATCACACTACGCGACTTAAACTGATACTTCACAATCAGTTCATTTTCTTGGTTTTCCCGCTTTTGTCCGTGATAGGGTTGCGAGTCCATGTCGCCAAAATCAATCCGCCGTCGTGCATGGCGCGAATCGGAACCGGCGGTAGTTTGACATAATTTTAGATAAAAGTGCAACTTCTCGTTGTTAATATAATCATTGCATATCTTTTACACCTACGTGTTATTTTGTCTAGGACTAGGTGTCAAGTAAAAACAAACTCTTGAAGTTTGTAGTTTATGACTAGAAACAGTATTATTGATTAATTGAATTGTGAGTGACTTGACCAATTCTGCACAACAAACAACATGGGTGATGATGTGATATCATTGTACAGGCACAATGTACGCTCTAATTGTAGATAAGATAGATAGACTAATAACAATGGTCAGTACTTTGTAACGTTGTTTGTTTGGATTTTACCCACCCTTATTCTGTAATTAGATAAGATTGTCATTCGTGAGGATTTCTCGACTCACAACAGAAAACTGTATTGATTCATTAACCAGATGAAGACCTTGACTCAAAAGTTGCTATTTTTTGATATGGTTATATTTCACGTGTTTCACTATTACCTCGTGTTATTGTGTTATTTCATTCCGACTTTGAATATTTTCAGACCACAATAAGTCAAGATGGCTGCTCTAACCAATAACGATAAAATCAATTACAAAGTCCTTGTAATTGGAGATCCAGGGGTTGGCAAAACTTCTATCATCAGAAGATTTGTGCACAATGTATTTTCATCAAATTATAAAACTACAGTAAGTGAATATTCCCTCTAATTGATTATTCCTTACATTGTATTCGGAAACAATAGATTTGTTTGATTGTATGTGTATTTACTAACAAGTATTTATCTTCAATCTCTTTCAGATCGGTGTTGACTTTGCACTCAAAATCCTACCTGTCGACGAGAACACAGTTGTTCATCTTCAAATCTGGGATATTTCAGGTGAGCGAAAAGAATTTCTTTATTTTAACAAATTACTTGGTAAAAAGACGTGTTGTTTCAAATATTTACACACAAAAGTTTTGGGCTTGTTTCCAGTTTTTTGATTTTGTGTTGCTTCTATTAAAGTTTGTGATGGTGCAAATTAACGGATTAGGCATACAAGTCATGTTACTTTAAAAAAGAGTATTGGAACTTTTCTAGGTGTTTTTGTTTTGACGCAGTTTCAGAAATTGAGCTGACAAGTGAGCACCATTCTCCTATATTATGCTTTTCTAGTACAAGAAAATGGGTCAAACTTGAACGATTGAAAGTTGAGTTGGGAAGTGAGCACTTTTCGGTTTTGGGCGCGGGAAAGAAAGAAGAGGAAATGAAAACGGGTATGAAGCGGTGTGGAGGAGGCAATTTGTGGGCGACTAACAGTTTCTAGTGAAGTTTTGAGTTGAGAAATAAAAACAGTATAGAATGAAAAATTAGAGAGTAGAGTTATCAGTTGTTGAAGACATGTCCAATTTGTGTTTGTGACGCCGATGATTGTACCCTTCGGTTTGGATCGCCTGATGGACTTTGTCCGGGTTGTCCACTTCCACTTCCAGCTAGTGCATAGCCGTAAAATCTGAAAATCAGAAAATTATGTGAAAGAAGTGTAATCTGGATGGTTTTGGAAGCTGTCGCACCTCCTTGATATGTTTTTTAAAAACAATTTTTGTGATTTCTGTGAACTTGTTCGTATTTTGAGAATGTTGGAAAACTTTATCAAACAGCCACTGTCTACAATGCAAGAGGCCATCAAAGTCACTTCTCTTGAATCTAAACCATTCTGCATGTTCTCTGCAACCACCTACCCAGACTCAATTTGATAAGGTTTTCCATAGAATCGTTTTGATGTATGATAGTAAAACGGATTCTCGTCAGCACTCCAGTATACGGACTGTTCTTCCATTGGTTGAACGGCTCCTCCGGCCTGGAATCATCTTGTTTCTATAAGCTTTCATAAGATCATAGTATTACCGGGCTTTGTTGTGGATGCATATGTCGTGAGGGTGTCCTCATATGAGTCCCAACTCGTAGAGTACCACTTCCGAATTGCTCTTCTCCAAGTGGAGCAACAACGGTGCTATCTGGCGAGGTAGACCGATGGTGGAGAATGTAAGAGGATCTGAATTTGAGGTTCGAATCTGTTTTTTTCTTCTGGTTTTGATAGTTTGAAACAGGAGGTGCAACAGCAGTATGTTCCCCCAACTCCCGTTCCACACGTAACGTGAATTCATATAAATCAAGATGAATATTCAAACCTTAGCGAGCAAATAATTGCGCAAACAGTGCATATGACACACGCGAGAGCTGCTCCGGCGGCGAGAATGATAGCAACTTGATATATTGTTTGCTGAGTTTCAGTAGTTGGCAGAAGGTCAGACGCTTGCAAGTATCGTTGCTGTAACAGGTTTCCAATCAGGGTACTGAGTTTCAAGAGTTTAGTTATCTTACCAGATAGTAAACGTTGGTGATTGCGGAAGATACGGTGAACAAAGATATTGAGGCGATAATGATGTTGAGGATTGATGCAGATGCCAAAAGACTGGGGAATGGAATACAGAGGAACTGAAATATTGTATAAGCTGGACTTACTGCCTAGTTTATTTTATTTAGTTACCTGTACAATAAAAACTGCTCCGGCAAGTGGTCCATTTCCTAGTCTGAAGAATGGAACTTCAATTGGAACTTCATTATATCTCCATTTTCCTAGCTCAAACACGATGTAGGTTCCAGTAATAACGACTGCATAGAACAGTGTTCCTAGTGAGAACAATCCATGAACTCCATTCGAATGACGATAAGTCAAATTTGGTTGTTTGCGGAGTTCAGTTCCATAGAGATAGGAACCGGCTAGAGAAGTCAACGCTTCTAGTAGGTAGATCTGGAATAGATATGTTCATGAGTTGAATATTCATTGTCGAAATATGAAAACTTACACCAGCTTGAATGGAATAGAGGATGATTTGAGCGACAAAAGTTCTTTCGTTTCCATTTCTGTAGGCAGGGTAGGCAGCCATTTGGTAGATCAGATTGGCAGAGGCACACATTTTTTCGACTGAGATTCCAAGACAGACAACGGAGAGTATGAATTTGGTGGTTATCATCACACTGAAAAATACATTATTTGGCTATTCATATTGGAGGCATCGAGGTTATCAAGATCCAGAAGCTTATCTTACCTGTAGTTGTTTGAAGTCATCAATCCAGTTGTCATGAAAAGAATTGAAACCCAAAGTAAATCAGCTCCTAAGAATTCTCCTCTCCACCAAGTGTCCAACAGACCAAGAATACATAATGCAAGCATACAAGCTCCCCAGAAGACGTGAAGAATATTCAGAACTCTGTAATGTATCCCTCTTATCAGTTGTTTCTTTTTGTTATTCAGTACCCAGTTTGAATTTTGATGCTTTTGTTAACTTCAGTATGCATTGAGTGGAAATCAAGTTGAAGGTATGTTCCAACTATGACTGCTGACAATGTACACAAGAAGAATGCGATTCCGAAGCATCCCAATAATACTCCGTGGGCCACAACCAAAATATATCTCGGTGCATCAGTGGATGTGATTGATGGATCTGAAGCGTATTTGTCTGATGTATCGTCAGTAGTGAGCTCATAAGTGTACACTGTGACCAAATATTTTTGGAAATTGAAAACATACACATATATCATATTTCAATATCTTTTGCGTGTGTCTCTTACGTATGTATCTCTTACCTCCGACCTCACGACCCTGGTAATAAAACTTCAGGTCGTTCTTGTAGAACGGCATTGCGTTGTTATCAACTGTCTTGAGACACCATGTGGCTGCGACGACAGCAACCGCAAGAGCAACCTGTGCAAATATCTCAGGTTATTATGCGCGAAAAGGTGAATGATCAAGATATATACACTATATGATCTCACCTTCAGGTTTAAATTTTGTTGGTTCTTTCCTCTTGTAGCCCAGATATCCATAGCGCCACTGACAATAGCGAGCATAGCAGAAATGTGGTCAAGTCCGATTTTGATGTACTTGTCTTGTCCAGCAACCTTGAAATTTATGAATTGGTTCAAAAAGTTTGAATGAAGAACACTCACGTTCTCATGCTCGTATTCAATGAAAACGCAGAGTCCGAGAATTCCGAAACAAAGAATAAACTTGATAAGTCCAATTGATGCCAACGTCTTCTTTGCACTGCTCATCGCCAATTCTTGTTCTCTCTGAATCATCGAGATCTAGTTAGAAAAAATATAAGGTTAGAAACAGGGTTAGTGGGATAAACAGTACCGATTGCAATGGATACACTGGAATAGTGACAACGATGATTTTGCTTAGAAGGAAGATGGCGAAAAGCGAGAACAAAGAAGCCACGGCACCGGCAGCTGGAAAAAATACATTTTTCTAAATGCTGAGCATAAAATCCTACCAATCATTAGAGAAGAAATAACAATTCTTCCGGCATAATTGCTGTTCTCGGATTGGAACTCTTCGTTGAAACCGGCGGCTGACTGAAGAGAATTCAGGTTTTCACCAGCTTTCACCACCTGTTAAAACACATATTTTATAATTTAATATGTTTAAACGAAATTAATCTAAACACGCTTCGCTTACTCGATATGTGGTGAACCCGTAAAACACTGCTGTAGCAAATCCTATCGTGAATGAAACTAAATAGAGCGATTTTGTCACAATGCTCCCGTGATTCCTCCATAACGAATAGAATCCAATACATCCCGTCACTACATGGATAAAGTTGAGTAACCGAAAATCGATGTCTCGGTAGTTATCCAGACCAACTTTCGAGAATTGACTTCCCGCCAAGCCGACGGCTAGCAAACCAGCTGCTATTAGAAACCCATTGCAAATCTTGAAGAAAATGACTGTAATTTATTGAATTGTTTGTTCCAATTTACCTGTATTTGACACAAATATGCCGAGCGGGCGCTCATATTACAGGATCTTATTTTCTATTGGTGGCAACTAATAGAACTAGATGTTGTCTCAAGGAGGTTTCCCACGCTGGAAGAATTGAGAAAAATGACTTTTAGAATAATTCAGCAGGTTCAAACAATATACAAGTGCATAATTAGGGAAACGGAGTCAGTTTCTTTGATGAAAATAATAGTGAGAGAAGGGCGAGAGCCGCCAAGGTGAGAGGAAGGGGGAGGGCGAGCTCGTCGAGCAAACACAGTAGGCGAGAGATAGATCAACACAAATATGCAACACAACACAACACCCTTCTCAGTCATCTTGCACTTCCATATTCGGAAACAAGAATTGATAGGGAAGTAGATCGACTTCTTATTTCAAAAAAAGTAGCAGAAGTGAGCGGAAACAAGTTGTTCTGTTGCGAGATTTGTGAGCTAGCCCAGAAATGAGAGCATCAAGGTGAAATAACCAGGTTCAAAAATACTATTTACAATAATGAAGCAGTAAATTTTGATTAATAACTGAATTCCAATTAGATTACGAATATTTTTAAAATGATCAGAAACAAAAGAATAGAAAAAGAGATCAGAAGGAAAATACGTAAGGATAATTACGTAAAATTAAAAGAAAAATAGAAAACGCTCAAACGAAAGAAAAGTAAAACTGATAAACCTTGAGGTTCACTGTAGAAAATTAACGAATGAATGAATAAAACTCATTTGCGGAGTGGGTGGGCTCAATCCGCTGAACTCAACCTTTAGACTATCCTGCCCTCTTTCTGTTAACATTATCAATGTCAAAATGTTCAAGAAGTGTAAAAGAAGAACACGACATGTACCGAAAAAACTAGTAGGGCCAATGGCAAATGGGCGGTAACCACTTGAAATTTGGAAATCACAGAGATAGAGAGAGAGAGACAGGGAATGAGACAAAAGACGAAAATCAAGGCGGCTGTCTTTTAACTCAAATGCAAATAACCATGCTCATGGAAAGAGACAGAAAAAATTCACCGGGGGGAGATTTTGATAAGCGACCTTTCTTTTTCAACCGCGCGTCGTTCCGCGCCTGTTTGTATGCCAAGCGCCTTGATGATGCGCACACATTGTTTACCAGTGGCGGCTGTGTAAGTTGCCACGCATGTATGCAGGAGGAGAATTGAGGGAGGGATCTACCGGAGAGAAGCTGCTCAGAAGATGGCGGTGCTATCACAAGAAAACGTTTCTGGTTTTCACCGGCCGGGTGGGCTTTTAGGCCTTAATGCTATTGTTGAATCGTTAAAAGAAACAGACAAACGGCGAACGGCATAATGTTGTTGAATTATTTCAAAAAGAGTGGAGGCACAGATTCCTTTAGACCTAACTTATCTAATCTCTAGAAAAATATCTAAATGTTGAAAATCAAAAGTGTGAGGAACCCAATCGAATGAAAATTGGTTGCTCATGTATGATGTGGCGGAAAACGGGACAGGAGGAGATCTATTGTATTTTTCTCAACACCTTTTGTGTCGAATTTGTTTTTGACCCTTCTCCCACCCCAATTTCGGGAAAGCGATGCACTCGATTGCGAATCGAACCGGATGAGTTTTTGAGGATGACGTGGTTCTTCGAATGTTACAGTATCGAAATTAAGTAAGAATGAACTTGATGAATTTAGAAAAATTAAAAACTTGAACAAACTTCGATGAATATGTTTATGAAAAGCAAGTTTAACTTAGCGAGATATCTTATTAAATTGCTTTGGCTGAAAAAGTCAACTATTCTAGTCCTAAAGGAATGTGAGCTGATTTTTCCATCCACTAAAACCTCTCCGTTTTGCTGAAAACAGTAGAAGTTAGTCGAGATGTTAGTATTTCAATTCTGGAATGTCGTCAAAACAAAATATTTGTTTTTTTTCTGATAGAATAAGCGAAAATGTTGTGAGGTTTTGTAAACTGAAAGGACGTTCACTGGTTCAATCTAAAAATATTCTAATAGTGCAAGCAAATCCAGAAAAAGTTTTTTGACGTTGGCAGAGAGGGTAAAACTGGGTCTGACACGTTCCGGTAACCTCTTGCACAGTGTGCTAGACAACGGAAAAGATCTCGTAGTGTTTGTGTGTGCAATTTGCTCTTGTCCCCCAATTCCCCTTCAACCTCAAATTTTCCACGCAGTTTTTTTTGCGTCTCCTCCTTTAGCTGCTCATGTATTATACTAAAAGTAAGTACCGCGACGCAAGGATGAGAGGTTGCCGACGTTGCGGAATCCGGTCCGCAAGATGAAGGTGGCAAGCGCATGCGGCTTGAATACTTGTGCGTGTCTCTGTGTATTTGTGCCAAAACGTTTTGTATACCAGAGGGTAAGAAGAAAGAAATTGAAGAAAAGAGTAGGGGCGGAAAAACTGACGCTGCGCATAACTTTGTATGTTTCGCACCTCGACCTGTGTCGTTCAAAAAATTTACCTGTTACTCGCAAAGATCACCGTGTGTTCAATAAGTGAGAAATGGTGACACAATAATTTGGGAAAGCTAACAATAACGCAGTGAACTTGATGTTTCTTGCGGGAAACTCAAAAAAAGAACTCAAAAAAGAAAACCAAGTGAATACCAAACATTTTTCCAATTTTTGCAACACAATTTCAGTTATGGGTCAGTTCACTAAAGTTCAATTATATTTATTTCTAGGACAAGATAGGTATGGTGTCATGACACGTGTCTACTACAAAGATGCCCATGCTGCCATAATTGTGTTGGACTCCACCAGAGAACGAACTATCGAAGGCGCTCTTCGCTGGAAGACTGATTTGGATCAAAAAGTCACGCTGGCTGACGGCTCACCAGTTCCAGCGATTCTTCTTGCAAACAAGGTGTTTACTATTTTAGGTTACCATGAAATCATTATATTTATTTGCAGTGTGACATTGAAAATCAACTAGGAGACGACAAACTGTATGACTTGGAAACAAACAATGGATTCGTGGGATCTTTCCGAACTTCGGCAAAAGAAAGTGTTGGCATCGAAGAGGCGTTCAAATTTTTGGCAAACACGGTGAGTTGAGAAAAAAATAAGTTATTTTCTAAGTATTTTCTAACGAACAGATTATTTTGAACCAATTTCACCTTTTTGAAACCTTTTCATCCCTATTCTTCCAGGTAATCTCCACAGAACAAGGTGGTCAATACGACGTCCCATTCTTAAACCGTGAAGGAAATGTGAACCTTGATGACAACTCCACTCATTACAAAAACGACTCCAAGTGTTGTTAGATGACCGTGAACATTGAACTTTCTTATATTCATGTTTCTATTTTTAACCGTTGTTCTCTTTGTTACTTTCTTATTGCAAGAATAAAATTTTCAAGTAATGTCACGCTGACATGATTCAGATGAATCAGACAATTCAGAATTTTCCACGTCAACACTGTTTATTTAAAACGACCTCTTCTAGTAAAAGTGCACTCTATAAAACTGGATTGTGAAGAGGGGTGTGGAAGGAAAAGGGAAGATTTTCATACTAATACTACTTTTGTATACACTTCGTGACTATTCAAATATCCGAAGTGTACCAAGTCTGTCATTTCGAATGAAGCTACTGTTTTTTCTTGTCGTCGCTCCATTGGTTAGTTTCTTTATTTTTGAATATTTTCGAAGTTTCAACATTGTTCAGGTATCATGCCAATTTTATTGTGCTGATCTCCTTCAGCAATGTGCGAAATCTGCTGCTGAATACACTGAACAGATTCTTCAATATAAAGAAAATGCATTCAAAGCTTGCGTCAGAAGACCTTCTTGTCATACAGAACGGAAGATCTTCGATGAATGTTTTGATGCATCGGTTTCCGCAACTCATGTAACAGCAACTCAAGAATCAACTTCTAATGATGGAGAGACTCGCAGAGTAACACCTCCCCCGATGGTGAAATACAATAGTTTGCTGAAATATTTTACTGAAAATTCGATGAAATTCCGAAGTTCCCTTGATCAATGTTTTGTTCGATCCCCATTCGTTCCTAAAAGAAATTTCTTCGGTCCTAGCCTTCTGGACGGTGAGTGTTTATACTTTCCCGATCTTTTGATTTGCTGTTCAAAAATCATCGTGATTTTAATTATCCAGAGGATGCTGCCTATGCGCGCGCAGTTTATCAATTCGATCTTGCCGACCGATTGTGGGGACTACCTGAACTATCCATCACCCGACCAAGCTTAGATTCTCTTGGCGTTTGCGGAACGCGTGTATGTTATTCAGTTTTTCAAACTGGATTGAATTTTGTTTTCGGTTCTTTCAGAATACTGCACTTCGAGTTTTTGGAAGCGGGATTTCCAGAATAAGTCGGGCTTCTGACCCAACTAAAAATAATATCACATCGGCTTGTATGCTGGATGAAGATGAAATAACATGTTATCGTCAGGCACTCGACATGAACTCAGAATACGTTCAATTGATTTACAATAGAGATTATGCTCTGCGAGGGTGCATTCAGAAGTATTACTCCAAAATTATGGAGAAAACGTAAACACTTTTTTAATTTAGTGTCCGTCAACAAAGTGTCTGTCGGATGCATGACAAATCCCGTCTCCGTGCCTGTTTGTGTGGCGTTCGCGAACAATATGACAATGATGTTCAATCCGGAATCCTGCAATGTGTCAAGTCCAAAAGTCCACAAATGCCAGCTATGGTCATTGAGATGAGCAGTAGTATTGACGAGGAACCAAGTTCTTCTTCTTCTTCATCAAAGATTCAGGAGCAAGTTAACCCGGCACAGTTGACATTCGATACTCCTGGTAAATAAGGTTTTGAACAGAAGATCAAAAAAACAATGGGAACTATTACAGGGGCTGTCGTTAATGGGCAATGTATGTGTGCTTGCGAGAACGGAAAAAATGGAGCATCTCGTTCTTTTTTGCAAAGACAACCGGAAGAAGAAACAAAAGAAAAGGCAAAAACAAGTGAAAGAGAAATCCGTGAGGAAGTGGTGGAGATGGAAAGTGTAAGAGATGAGGAACCCCCGAAATCGAATGCAGTCAAATTTAAAGAGGTAACAGCCCGAGATAGAACAACTGATCTCAGACAAAATTATAGATGCTTTTCAGAATTCTCCGCGTTTGATGCAACCCAGTGAAGCAGCTGGGAGAGTGTTTTGGATGAATAACATAACTATTATCTGATCGTATCTCGTGTGTCGTTTTGACAAACCAAAGTAAATCAGGATATGTGTAACTAACTTTTTTGTTCCCTTCTAAAAAACGGAATAAAGTTTGAAAAATTGAAGGCAGACAATGTTTGGAACAGAAACGAGTGGAACATTTATATTCAAATAATTAAGGAAATGAAAACTCAATTCAGCACCATCTTATTGCAATTTGTAAATATCTAATTTTTAGCACTTATTACTCAATAGCACACTCAAATTATTAGTCATAATTTCGCCCGTTTGGCCATCTAGATTAAAATAATGAAATATACAAACAGAAAAATAGAAACGGATCCTTTTACGGAGTGGATTGGCATTCAATTGCTGTGATAACAATTCCATCTTTCGTCCATTGTCCTGCTGTATTACAAACCAAAACAGAAGTGACCGTGCCTGTTCCACCATTTTGTCCTGCTTCATCTCGATTGAACTAAAATAAAAAATAAAACTAAAATGCATAACATATACACGAGTTTTACAGTAATCAACACTCCGGAATCTGCAGAAAATCCGTCGCAAACAGAGGTTCTAACAGCACATGTGCCAGAAGTATCGATAGTGTCACTAGTAAAATCTTTGGTTCCTTCACTGATATTTATGATTTCAGTAGCTGACAGCAGACAAGATTGGCAACCTGAAACAGGTAGACGTATGAACTGAAGAACTGAAATAATAAATGCTAACCTGTTGGGGCAGCAGTTGTTGTTGCTGTACCACCCGGAGACGTCGCAACACATGTTTCAGAGATTTTCAACACAAAAGTGAAAGCTAAAAGAAGAGTGAAAAGTGGATGCATTTGTGCTGAAACCGAAGTGTACAAAAATCATCAAATAACATTGAATAAATAATGAACCAGACAGAGAGAAGATATGAATGAAGTACTTAAAACTTCTAGATTTGGAAAAAATAACGTTTTACCCATAAATCTTCATTAAGGGTCCAATTGAATTTATTATTATTATTAACATTATTATTATTATTATCCTTATTTAGTAATAGCAGTTATTAGTAATAGCAGTGTTAAAGTTATAAATAATGTTATCAATACATATCATCAAATCAAAATACCGTCTTTCAATGACAAATGATGTTGTTGAGCAGCTGCCTCGATACCTAATGCCGATAAAGACTATTCGATGATTTGGCACTCAATATCGTTGATCTCAATTCCTTCTCTTTCCCAATGCCCGTCAACGCATGTCAATAGACCGTTAGCGGTTCCGACTCCGTTTGTAGTTCCAGCATCCATTGGTAGATTGTCACTGTAGTACTGAAAAGTTTTGAACGATGAGAGTTAGTTTCGATGATTTCAAAAATTCACTCACAGTAATAAGAACGACATCTGTATCAACTACAGGATTTCTTTGACAGACGTAAGTGATGGTAGCACAGTTGTTAGCATCAACACCTATCGTCGATGTAGGTGTCTGAAATTTTGATGGTTCCTTAATATAGTAAAACTCGGAAACATACAGAATCTCCATCGTTTCCAGTAACAATTCCTATCAAGTCAGCTGTACAAGTAGTACAATCTGAAATTAAAGTTATAACGACTGTTGACCCATAACTTCACACTCGTCTCCACATAAAGAAGTTTCCCACTTTCCATTCTTCTTGCCCACGTCTTGATGAATATGAAAGGCTATAGATGCAAATCGAATTTCGTCGATTGCGAAAAAACGTAACAACTGATGGACAGGTATACTGATGGTTTGAAAAAATGTTTACCTGTGGTAACAACGGTTGTTGTGGAGGCTGTCGTTACAGCTGTTGTTGTGGCAACAGTCGTGGCTAGAAAAAGAAAGTGTGTCAGTTTCTCTCAAAACAAGCACTCACTCGTAGGGGAAGTAGAACTGTCAGTTGCTGCACATTGATTGGCTATCACTATGAAAGATGAAATGAGTGCCAGGGATAAAATAGGTGAACGCATTTTGATTGATGCCTGTAAAAGTTCAGAATTTTTATAACCCAAAATCATCAAACCGAGCATTGGGTGAATTGAGATGTTTTGTTCTATACTAAAAAAAAGAATTTAATATTTTGAGCCCAAAATGATAGAATGACAGTATGTCATTAAACGGGGTATAGATAAATGAATATAAAACTTTGTGGACTAAAAATTAGTTTTCAATGAAATATGTGTGGCTGTTGTGGCGTGAACTAGCAATGGCCTAGCCTAGTGAACGTCTAACCCTGAGGTCACACGTGGCAAGAAGATCTGCCTATATAAGATGAAGAGAACTCTTGATTGTTGATTCTCACCATGTAAATAAATGGTTTATAAGTCCCTTCTCCCGCCACCAGAGGACATAACAATTGGCGATCAGGATCTGAACAACGAACCGACGCCCGGGGGCTTGGCATGCTGGACAGGACCGTTGGCTGGTGCGCCTTGGAGAAGGAAGAGGCAAAGAGATCCCGATGGACAACATCGTTAAAAAAGAGATGCGGTAAGAAGGGTAGGAGAGCGAGGAGCTCAGGATCATCGGATCGCCCAGAAGGAAGAAACCGTAGAAGCAGTAGCAGTAGAAGTAGAAGAAGAAGAACCAGCAGCAGCGCCGAGTGAAGATGGATCGAGGTACTCGTGCACCGATTTCGAATGGTAGATTTCGTGTGGAAGCTGCAAGATGCATAAGGAAATGTCATCTGCTGAAGATCGTTGGCCGAAGATCAGAGGATCGAAGCAATGATGCGGACATGGGTCCCGAAGAAAAGGCTGTGGAGTCTAGGCAGCGGCTGTCGTGGAAGAATCGAAGATTCAAGACAGTAGACAAATGGACTTTCATTAAAGAAAGGGAGGTGTTGTGGCGTGAACTAGCAATGGCCTAGCCTAGTGAACGTCTAACCCTGAGGTCACACGTGGCAAGAAGATCTGCCTATATAAGATGAAGAGAACTCTTGATTGTTGATTCTCACCATGTAAATAAATGGTTTATAAGTCCCTTCTCCCGCCACCAGAGGACATAACATGTGGCAAGAAATGAACTAAAATGAAGTACGTAATACATTGCTCTAAACTGAATGTGTTTGGAAAGTCGTAGAGATGATGGGTGATTTGATTACTGCAAATGATACCGTGATTTCAAATGTTCCTGATCACTAAAACAAAAACATTAAATGAAGAAATCAGCATGAGTGTTCAGAATGACTGCACGATTCCACAGACTAATATGAGATAGAAGATGGGAACTTTCTAGGGTAGATGTATAAAGGTCATAACGGACAAGATCTTCCGTATGTACTGTAGTGCTTTTCAAAATGAAAACTTCGGAAATTCAATTGAGACATAGAGCGTCTTGAACGAAAAGAATGCAACATGACCAGATATTTTGAAAATGAACTGAAGATTTACTTTTTTCATCTGTCTCTCCTCCAAAGTGAAATCCGAAAGTGCTAACGGGAATAAAGGTGGGTGGAGTGAACGTCAGCAATAATAAGGCAAGCCAATTGATCTCGAAACACAACACAACGCCAACAGGAATAGTCTTTTGATCTTCAAAGTGCCTGGTGAAGAAGCAACACTCTTCCAGCTGAATGAAACGAGAATGAGGTGAGAAACAGAATCGGACGCTAGCTTCTACTCTTCTTTTATTGGGTTAGCGGACTAGCTACAACGAATTAAGGAGAAGACACATAATTACCCGAGAATAATGACCGATGACCATCATCACAATAAGAGGGACGGGTGAAGACGTCCGGCAGGGAGAGGGGCGGCTAGGTAGGCTATCTCGATTATGGACTGAATAGGAGAAATGAAATGAAGTCCACGAAAAAAGGTGTATTGTCATCCACAAAAGGGGAGGAGTCTAAATTTCCTGGAGAGTTGCTTCAATCAATCTTTCCCGTAGTCTTAGATCATTAAAATCGGGATTTGGTTCTTATCGTTGTTCTGTTCACATTGTTTAGAGTTTCGGCACAGAAAAAGTTCATGATGTTGCTTAGCATGTTTCTTTCAAGATCTCTCTTCCTCAATACACACATCAATCCAAGAAGAGAAATTTTCGATTCCAATTCTCGACATGTTCCGCTACTTTTCAGACTTCAAGTACTTCTTGACATACCTCTTCCCCCTCTTGCAGTCTCCCACTTTTTCGATCCAAACAAGGAATGAAAAGAGTGGAGAGGGAAAAGAAAAAGTGGGATTGTTTTGTTTTCATATTATCAACGACTACGACCAACGGAAACTGGAGAACAATAAACAGTTTTTGGTTTTTACTTTCTGCACTGCTGGTTTGGGGCAATCATAACTGCGCTTCGCGGGCAGGAGTAATACTTTATGAATAATTCATTTGAATGTTTGGCTGCGTATGTGTTTTGTCTTCTTGTTTTTTTTGCCAGGGAAGTGGTCAATGATTCGTTATTCTCAGAGGCTGCCTGCCCAGTGGCAAGGCTCACTCTTTTTTTAGTAGCACACTCGGCGTCTCACGTGTTTGCTTTTTTCCTTCTATTACTTCTAGAATTTTCGACTTTCTAAGTTAGAAACACAAATGCCAACATAAAGTTTTGCATTATCATCATTTTTGTCGGATGGCATAGCGATTTCCTTATCACTATGTCAATGCTATAAATTTCTGCTGAATCGTTGTGTGCAAAGTTTGAAATACGTTTGCGTACTCCAGTCCTTTGTTCTTGCTATTTGGTTATAGACGAAGTTTACTACTTTTCACAAAAACTTGTTTTCCAGGGAAAATGCCACATTTCAAATTTTACTACTTTGATGTCCGTGGACGCGGAGAAGTCATCCGCCTTCTCTTCCATTTGGCTGACGAGAAGTTTGAGGACGAGCGTTTTGGAATGGAGCAGTGGGCTTCTTATAAACCAGGTTAATTTGATTCGACTTTGAGTTTTCAAAATATAAAACACCAAACATGAATATTCCGAAACTAGATTATATTTTCATAGCTTTCTTCCTAATGATCAATGAAGACAGGAGGTAGATTAAATGTTTTCGTCTCCAGAAAAATTAGCCACGCTTCGCCGATACAAATGGAAACGAATGGTGACGTCTTTTTTACAGAAATGCCGCTCGGACAAGTTCCGGTTCTCGAAGTCGACGGTGTAAAAATTAGCCAAACTACAGCCATCGCTCGTTATCTCGGACATCAGTTCCGTAAGTTTTCCAGCTAATCATCCCTAAATGAGAGTGAAATACGAACAGTGACTTGCAACTTTTTCGTATTTTAGATCGCGCCGGAACTAATGCAGTTGAGTGTGCCCGTTTGGACATGATCGCTGAGGTCATCCAAGAATTCATGAGTTCCGAGGGGATGGGAAAATTCTCGAGAGTTCTTCTTGGAATGATCCAAGCGAACAAGGAACAATTCTTCAAGGAGAAGGTTCTCCCGGATATTGAAAAGTATGCCCCTCTTATTGAGAAGTTCTTGTTGGAAAATGGAAACAATGGATTGCTTCTCGGAGACCGTGAGACCTGGGTTGATGTCTTTGCTGCTGAGAGCTTTTCGAAAGTTATCGATTACGGAAGCCCAGATGCTCTTGACGCCTATCCACACATCTTGGTACTCACTGGCTTTTGATTGCTCAGATTCCAGTTTTTATATTTTCAGGCTCTCATCAACCGTATCTTCAACCATCCAAATATCAAGAAGTACGTTGCCGGAAGAAAATCTACCCCAGCTTAAATCTATCCGCATGTATCCCGTATTCTTCTTAAACAAGAACTAGTAGCTGCGAACTGAAATAATTTGTAACGTTAATCAAGTTTTTATTGTACACAGTAATAAATGCTTCTCCTTGGGAAGTGACCGCAAATTCACACTACCGAAACGGAACTTTTAACTCTGACCCGTATTACCAAAAGAATAGTCAGAATACAAATGGCTACAAAAATCAAAACAAATTTCAAATACTTGATAATCCTTGGAACAATGATGACACCCAGCCACACTGTATTCATGACAAAGTCTTTCACCACTGCATGCGAGTCCTCGTAAAACAACGGAATTAAAACATTTGGCATTTGTGATGACATACTGAAAAAATAAAGTAGGATTAGGAGTGTCAGGTGACAAGTATTACATTGATCTCTTGTTGTTCACAACTGGTAGGTTTACTTGGAACCTCACATCTACTTGTAGAGCAGTGCCAGATGTCTGAATATTGGTATTTGAACTTGTTTCATTCAAATGTTTCTCACTTTTTCTTGATGGAAAACCATCGGTTTATGTGTCTGTGGGTTTGGGCTCATTCCGGAAAGCCGGCGTTGAACTTCCGGAGGTGAGTACAAAAAGTGAGGTGGGGAGACGATAACCGTGAATGGCGGCTGCGCATTATGACCTGCAAAACTAGAACTTGATTGACGGCTAATGGGTTTGAAGCATAATAAACTCGCGGATGTCGAGAACTGTCGGTACGTTATAAGCGAACTGAGAAAGAAAGATCACTATCAAACGAGAAAGGAACATTGTGAGAAAATGATCACCAACCCGGATAACAAACCAGTGGGAACAAGCCTGGCGGCAGAAGATAAGTGCCGTTTGCCTTTTTTTGGCAGTTCGACGACGAATTGGATGATGTACTGAAAAATCATAAGATCACTTTGAATAGAGTGTATCGGGTGTTTTCTTGATCCGTCCTGTTCTTGTGATTAAGATTCGGGAATGTTGATCGTGATGAAACGGAGGACAGGAAAAAACTTTTTTGTCCTTAGAAAGTTTTTGGATCTTTTTCCAATCAACGTTAATTCGGAATCACCGCATCTTCTTGTCTCATGTTGATCGTATATAGTTAGGTCATAAAATGTTGAACAGGGAATCTGATATGTTCACAAAACTAGTTGTCTAAAAGGTAAACAGGTCAATATTTTCAATGTTGTCTGTTTTCTGAAATGAATTGTTTAAACTCACTCGCTACACCATTCTGGAAAATAATCAACGTTCTCCAAATTTTTGTAACGAAATCCTGCATTTTGTTCCAAGGTCGTGTCAAATTCTTCTTCGGGAACTGCAAATGCCATCGTTTTAATTCCGTCCACCATTCCACTCTGCCAGTACGTTTTCTTGAATGATCGGCACATGAAGGAGAGAAAGAATGGAAGTTCATCAGACTTCGTAAGATGAAGTTTGGATAAACTCCCAGAATCTGAATTCTCCATGTGCATAATCTATATACATGATAAGACTAACCGGGTCCTCTAATCCTTCTTGCTTCTTCTGTTGGCCAAAATGAAGCAGGAAGTTCCTTCAAACCTGCCCAACTTTCTACAAATCCGAGTTTACTGAAATCTTTATAGCCAGTATTGATCCAATAGTTCTCGTCGTATGAATTATTGTACTGCAATTATTTTATATAGAAATGTGTTTCAAAAACTAAACATTTGCAATAAAAGCACATTGTCACTCACTCCAGACAGATAGGCAAACGTCTTCATCTCTGGTAAATATGACAACTGATCCCCATAACCAAAGAATCTGACCAGCGATGTAAACAACTGAAACTAGAGCCGTTTAATTACAGTTTGATCAGAAAAACCTGAGAGTGCGCGACATTTAGCAGTGGATCTTCGTATCCTTCAAACAATACATCTTTAACTTTCTTCGATCTGAATCAAGAAGTTTGTTGTCATTTTTTGTTTAAAAGTGTTGAAGAAAATGGAAACTCACATGAATGGATACTCTCCTAGTGCAACCAATCCAATTGAAACAATGGATTGTGTTGTTTTACTAAACTCAGAAGTTGGTCCAAATATTGTTGCAACAGCACCCTAAATAAAAACCGGTAATTGGGCGAAGCCCTTATTCCTATTAGTCATACCGCTGATATGGAATTGGGAAACAAGACATAATCGTCATAACTGAAACCTTCTGATGTGTCTTCTGGACTATAATGATATTGTTTGTAGTTCTGATAAAACATTTGGGTTTTGTCACTACTGAAGTCATAATACTTCTTCTGCTCAGATTCTCTGCAATCATAGTTTTACGAATTACAACTTTGTTGTCTACTCACAAAAATCCATATCCTCCAACTTCAATCAGTTCCGGTTTTGCACCATAGTATTTCACTTCATCAGGATTAGTCACATTGAATAAATTGAACTTCATAACATTCTTCATTGGCGGGTTTGCATATAAAAATGCGGCATATTTCAACGATCCATCGACATTACCTTGTAGTTTATAGTTCTGAAATATACATGCTTTTATGACAGATTTTCAGGTATACTGTATCTTACCGCTTCTAACTCTGAATTGAAAATTGGCCAAAACGCAATCCACATACCAAGTCCGATGATGAAAAATAATGCAGCAATAATAAAAGAAAATATTTCATACTTGGCAATTGAAACCATGTTTCTCCGGAGTGTCAATAAAGAAAATGTTAACTATATGATTTTTCTTATCAACGACATGTGCAAAGCTGGCATAATTATATGTAATAGACATGTACCACATAAACGACGAGTAGCTTATCAGTTCATTATAGCCAATCGAACCACTTTTTTAACACCTTTTGCAGTAATCAATCGCCGCCTCAACACCGGTTAAACACTAAGGGAAGCACAAATCATGCATTCAATACAGCGACTGGAATCGGAAACTGAAAAATTTCAGGAGAACGCAATTGTTGTTTTAATTCTGATTTACTCAAGTTCATGTGTTCCTCTTGAACCCTTTTTATTTATTGTAAAGTTTACTTTGTTGAAGTTGAAACAAGAAAAAAGACAATAAAAAGAATTGTGTGACAGGAAATATATACACATTAATAAATGGTTGTATGTTTTTGCTGTGGTACTGCTGCTCGTTCCAGTATTCTTGGTTGGTTTGGAGGCAAGTGCCGGCTCGGTGGTCTGGAAATATGTTAATTGAATTCCAACGTCCAGTCTCCGAAGATTGTTTTGACGTTCCATTTCCATGTAGGGGAAAAGAAGAACTTTTTATACTCACTTAGTATTTGCGATATGACGAACAGCTTCGTTATAAGTTGGAGGGTGTTTGAAATCGACAAAATGCTGATTTTCATATATCATTTGGTAACTGTTCACACCTCGAGAATCGTAGACTGGCATTCGAATCCTTCTGAAATCAAAAAGAATGGTTGTGATGCTTTATTTTGTTTAGTTGTTCATACACGAAGGCCAAAATTTCTATAGTCACCAACCTAGACAGCATTTAATAGAACATACTGTATTTATCTCAAGCGCACAAAGCAATGTGAATTTTTATTTTAGAACACCTTTTCCTCTCAAACTTACACATGACTGTCTTCCGTAGAATAAATAGATTGATAATCTTTGTCATCATATCTGGTGTTCGAAGACTTTTTCAGACAAGCGAATAGCCCAAGTATAAGAATCAGAATCGCTGGCGCAAGGAATCCAACAAAAAGATAATACATCGTGCGTTCTCCTCAATTTAGATAAAGATCATTCTGAAAAACAATTTCTTGGAAATTAGGAAAGATATCTCTAGAAGAGAAAAAGTTTTTAGAGACCACAAATACAAACTGCTCCTTTTTTGGGCTCTTTTAAACGCATGAAACGGGAGAAGAGAAGAAGAAGACATGGAAGGAAAACAGAGGAAAAACTTGTACTCGGATGCACATACATTACATCTGGAACGCTCTTTTTCCAAAGAATAATTGAAGTGGAAACAATGCAGTGAGTGGGTCGCAAAAACGGATATGAATAATAGCTGGAAATGACACACTCACTATGACTTTTACTTTTTCTCGCTTGATCAACAGTTCAACATTGAGCACTCAATCTTGTTGTTCATCAGAAAAAAGAACAAGGAGTGGAAGCAAGACAAAAAATTTGAGCCATAAGGGACATGAGGAAGGGTTTTTTCGGGTTGGTTGTAAGTTGAAATAAACAAATGAGGCGAGGAGAAAATGATGGAAAAGAGGGTCTTCTGTGTTTTTTTTGTCTTCTTCTTGTTTCTGGTCACGACCCAAATCTAACAAATCGGGTCCTCCCAAGCCTCCCAGGTTGAGAAATTGGAGAGCTGTGTGTATAAAGAAATTATATATTCTGAATTCATTGCGTGGAGCTCTCTGAAGCGACTAAAGGAACAAATTATAAACGGCTTTGGTATTTCTAGAATCTTCTCCTCTCTCTGAAATATGAAAGGGGGCTAGCTTCAGTAAAAACACTATGATATGCGTGGCTGGAAAATTGGAAAAAAATGAAGAAAGGCCATCGGAGCTTTGCTTCGTTTTTTGCTTCAGCGTTGGATTTCAATGACACTTGAGAGGATGTCATGAAGGCGTAAAGAAGACCCCTGACTATATTTGAAAAAACGAAAGAAAAATGATGTTTGACGGGGGAGAAGAGGTGATCATCGGGTTGCAATGAACATAATAAGAACATGTTTGCCCTACCACAGTGGTTTGTGATCTAGGTAAGTCGGTGGAGCAGACTAGTTGCTCAACGTCAAGTTTGCACAATCTTTTCACTTGAGTCGTGGTTGACCTATCGTTTGCGGATCAAAATTGTAAAGAAGACGGGAATAGTACTTTGGTTTTGCGGTTTTCTGTACTTGATGAAGTGGGCGGAGTGAGCAAATGCTTTCGGAGCTTTGATGAGAATTTATTTGCGAAAAGTTTGGTGGAAGATGAGGAATGTGTTTCACTGGAAAAATTCTGGATATCTCAGTTTCAGATCAGCAAACACATCTCGATGAAAATGTGATTGACTGCTAAAAATTCATTTTATTCAATTTGATAAATTGAGTTCTACCAGAAATCGCCAAAAAAGTAGATGTGCTACAATAGATTAAAAATTATTTCAGAAGGAAGGGAAATCATATTGAAGGCTTTAGGAATGTCATCAGCTAGGGATTTAGAAGGCAAAACAAATAAAAGTTGGTAGCAAACTGGACAAAGTTGGGATGAGTTTCCCTTTTCTGCAACCTAATTTTCTGGTGCCCTATGGGCGCAATTCAAAATTGAATGAACTATGCATGCGCTTCCTGAGAGAAG
This sequence comes from Caenorhabditis latens, assembly GCA_002259235.3. Taxonomy (NCBI): domain Eukaryota; kingdom Metazoa; phylum Nematoda; class Chromadorea; order Rhabditida; family Rhabditidae; genus Caenorhabditis; species Caenorhabditis latens. The sequence goes on along the minus strand of CM056097.1, from coordinate 10,014,989 downwards.
ATCTACCCTTTGAGAGATTAAATTGAAAATTAAAATTTTGTACTGGTCTGTCCATTATTAAAAAGATGAACATGTGACCAAGACTCAACGATCTCCATGAATATAAAGTTATGAGAAAAATGAAAAACGGAATAGGATAGCAAGATGAAAAAAAGGGATTTTCATCTGCTATGCTATTTTGTTCTTTTCTTCATGAGAAAGAAAATGATGAGTGGAAAGAGAATATCTACGACGTCGCATGGAGACCGCTTGAAAAATGTGGATACATTTTGGGCCATGATTTATGTGGTCGGAAATGGATTGGTTTCTCGTTTTTCTTATACACGCACTTGGTGAAATGTGGCCCGAGGTTGAGAAGCATTCTTCCTTTTATGTCTTTCTGACTCGTTTTTGTCATGTCTCGTATCAACAAAAAATGTTGTAATGTAGAGAGCAGGAGGAACAAAAAACTGCCTTAGCACGCTACCAATTCTTCCGTTTCAGATAAAATGAAGAGGAAGAAAGAGATGAGAGAAGTAGTTGGATGGCTGGTACTTGAATGGATGCAGTAGTATGTAGTAGTATGTAGCACTAATGAATTTTCAACAGATGCTCTGGCTTGGTTTGGCTCTGCGGTGGTCTTGTGGATTGCACTTTTATGTCGGCTGGCAATTAGAAGGAGAATGGGCGGTCTGGGTAGAGTGTAAGCGAGAAAGTTCAAAGTTAGGTCAATAAGAAATGAATAGACGGGAACAAGATGTGTATGTATAGAATTGATGGAAAAAGTTTTATTGTACACAGTAATAAATTTATCATAATGCAGAAGACATCAAAAGTTAATAATGTTGTGTTCCCTCAATTTGAACCAATGAAGGTGCATTTGGTACAGAGTCATATGCATAGCTCACTGCTCCATTCACAAGATTGTTCCGTTGTTTCCACTCTGTTTTGAACTCAAATCCTTTGAAAGTGATTGTCTCCACATGAACGGAACCTTTGATCCCGATTGCTTGAACCGCCATGACTGGAAACCTGTGATCGAATTCAACCAGTAGATCGTTGTTGACAGTTATCTACAATAGAAATTTTAGCTGAAAAACAAAAAAGAAAAAACAACAAACGTTGAAGTATCCTTCATGAACATAGATTCGTACACAAAACGGGTTGTGACGTCTCAAAGGGTGGAGATGTCGGACTTCGGTTCCCCATGCTTGGTTAAGAAAACTATTGAGAACCAATTCATGGTTTTCTTCGAAACGAAAGTTCATGTGGAGCACAATGTTTTCTCCGCTCAAAAGTTCAATGGCAAATTCACTGAAAATGTTTTGTGTATCGACTGTAGAAGAAAAAATACTAATTACTCATGAACACCTCCTTTTACTTCTATTTCAGTTCCTGCTTTCAGTGATTCTTCAATTGGATGGGCACTTGGAATTTGCTAAAATAATATGAATAATTGAAAAACCCAAAGTAAAGAAAAAAAAACTTACCGGATTTTCGATGATGTACATGTTGACAAGATGTTTCAACTTAAGTTAAGTTAACTTGTCAACCACTTTTTTCTTCACCATTTTATACTTTTCATCTTGTTTTTTTGCTCCTGTTTGTAAACCTTATTTACTTTCTGTCCCGTCATCTGTGAGACGAAGAGTGTCAATATGCGAAAATGTTTGATCTGTTTTCTTCTCAACCTTAGTCATCATCTTGTCTATTTCTGAAAGAGAACTTTGTTGCAAGCACTTTCCGAGAAAAAAACTGATTTTTGGACACTCTTGAGAATGTTTACGTTTGAGAGTCACCAGAAAAGTTTTATCGTATTTTGAGCTTTTGGACTGTATGATAAGAAAGTGTTGAAACGGAATCTAAAATGCCATTCAAATGTTTGACAGTTAGAGTAAAGAAATGCAGTGATGAAATTTTCAGAATTTCAAATAACTATGACGGTCTATCTTGAGTGAGTTTCCAAGTACCAAAAATTGTTTTTATTCACAGCTTGTAATACAAAGTATCAATTTCATACATAAAACAGTAAAGAATTTAGAAGTAGGCATTGTAGGAGTGAGTCTCTTGGAAAACTGGAGCAACATAAGTCTCAGTTCCGTAGGCTCCGTAACCAGAGTGTCCGAAGTCATGTTGAGAGTTCCAGTCGACTCCGAAATCGAATCCGGTGAAGGAAATCTCGTCGACATGGACGGCTCCCTTGAGTCCAATGGCTTGAACCGATTGGTATGGAATACGATGTGGGAAGTCAGCAAGATGCTCTCCGTTGACGGTGATCTGAAATGGAGAAATAAGAATTGAAATTACTATACCACTACTCACGTGGTAATAACCATCATGAATATGGATCTTAAGATGGAACTTGTCGTGATGCTTCAATGGGTTATGGTGACGGATTTCTGGTCCCCATGATCCATTGGTACAGGTGTTCATGGCAACGATATGGTCATGTTCAAAACGGAAGTTCACATGGAGAACGATATGTGGTCCGGAGAGAAGCTCAACAGAGAAGTCCTTGTGATGATGGTGGGTGACATGTCCGTTGACATGGATTTCAGTTCCAGCACGGAGTTGCTCACGAATAGCATGGGCGCTTGGGACATCCTGAAAGATTCGAGTGTTCAAGTGGGAAAAGAATGGTATTGAAACTTACTGGGCTGTTGATAACGTGCATGATTGTAGAGCGAGTAGGCTGTACTGCGTTCTTACTGCCATTGCGCCTTCCTTTTATGCGATTTGTTTATTTGAACACTCTACGTTGCATTAATCATCCGATAAAAGCGATGTTTGACAGATAGATTATGGGCGTTTGTTCAAAATTGGAAGAGAGGTTAGAGAAATGGCATTCTTAGAAAAGGAGTTGGAAAATGATAAGAGTAAAAAAAGGGTCATCAACGAAAGTGCTATTGCTAATCAGGCAGCATTTACTTGTTTATTGAAAAATTTTCTGGAAAAGGAAGAACGGTTTTTGGTCTTATGTTGTAGTAACTCTATACCATGACAAAGATGAATCACGAGGGCAACGATGCGTTTCAATCCATTTTTATCTTTCCGGTGACTCATTCATCAAACAAGGATTGAAAGTTTTTGAAAAAGGACGGGATGATTCATTGGAACGAAATTCAAGTTCAGAGATTCTGTGATTTATGTATTACTCCTATGACAGGTCATGTACAATAATTATTTATTATCAACTATCAATATATATCGAGTGGAAAAAAGAGCAAGAAAAGTAAGACAATTTCACTGGAGCAATGACATTGTGAGAGGGGAAACGTTTCAAAAACTACAATTAGAGATCACATATATATTTTGCAACATCAGAAAGTAGGTGATTTAGAAGAATTCAATAAACTCTATGATAATACGGATGCAAAATGAAAAGCGAATGGGTCCACAACGCAGTGTGAAAGAAAAGGTAAAGAAAAAGAAAAATAGGAATGTCTAACGAAGAATTGAAATTTGTTTTCATTGAAAAACCGGACTATTAATGGGATGTTGAGCATGTGGTTACAGAAATAGAGGCAACTATTGAATAGGAGTTTAGAGTACTTGGAAGTACGGGGCTGAATTTATTCAGCTATGAATGCTCACAGTGCTTTGAGGGGGTGAGGGACATGACTTATTAGTGGACTGGAAGTGGACTAGTATTGAACATTGTGATTTTGTGGTTTCGAATATCCGCATCTTTTCACCATTGTGGTTGATAGAAAGCCAGTAGACTTGTTGGATCCTGAGCCGCCGCTACTGCATAAGCACTCGCCTGTGCAAATTTCACTTTCTCCACTTCCGCTTCCTGTAGTCTTTTCGATTTTGCCCTCCGATTCTGTAATTGATGATTTTTTTTTCATATTCAACACTTTAGAGATCTCTCTATCTTTTCATCAAACAACTGGACTCCAGCTGTGTTATCGGTGAAAATTTCATTGCCAAATTCCGCAATCTTCTAGATCATTTATCATATCATTAACACTTTCTAAATGAGGGAAATCAAAGAAAAATTGACAGTTTTCCTTTGATACAATGGCCTTGAACAAATAAAATGAGAGGAGAGATGTTTTTGTATCAAAAACTAAGACATTGGAATAAAATGACAGGTGTGAATCGGATAGTAAATCAAGGTTGTGGGTGATGCAGATGGTTTAGCTCTATCTGTCTGCGGTTCCCAACGCAATCCGCTGGTATTTCGTCTAATTTTATGGCCCATCACGTATGTGACTGATTGAAGAAAAGCCTGTATGAGCAGATGAATATGTGACAATTAGCTTGCGTCATTAACACCATTGTGTGTGTTCTGCGACCCGCGAATTTTGAAAGAATGGTTTACCCAAGAGACATATAAACCGGGTATGAATGTTGCGATGTGCAGCAGCAGCAATATTTACCAATTACGTGATGATGAAGGTCAATTAACCGCGCCATCATCTGCCACCATTACACCACGCGCCGGGTCCGAAAAATGTATCAAGAGGTGTGTAGGTACTGTAGCAAAAAAGACAGCTGGCACAACACAACAGTCTCTTGACAAGTGGCCGAGAAAGTGTCAAATATGGTTAGCCACTTTTTCATGAATCTAGACACCAGATAACATTTTTATTATGGATGAGCAAAAAAGTGTCGGCTCCATTTGAAGATAGCATCTAGAGTTAAGATTGCACACCTTATGACAACAGGTGTCCATAAATCGGTTTCTCGGATCTCGGATGACTTACAGAAAGGCGTGAAGGTCATTGTTATCTACCTAATCGAAAGGAATGCGAGAGCGCGTTTACGAACACCATAATTAAGAGAAGCGTGCCGATGAGATTATGATCTATTGGCGACTACTGTCACTTTTGATTTAACGTATCGTTTCCCGATTGGAAACAAAACGAATACTAACCTGGAACCATATCTTGACTTGTGTCTCAGTCAATTGTAATGATGCACTGAACTCGGCTCTCTCTGCAATTGACAAATATTGCTTTGCTTGAAATTTCCTTTCCAAAGAAATAAGTTGTTGGGTTGAGAAGGGTGTACGCGGTTTTCGATTGTTCTTGTGCTTTCTCAACATGCACTTTGTGAGTCCAATCTGGATTTTGGTGTCGTCACTGGCTGTAAATGACAATTAAGGATGGGCCTCAAAGTTTAAGCTTTTTCTTACTCGGTGAATCTTCTCGTTGTGAGGATAACCATGGGAGAGAGTGTTGTATGGATAGAGGAGAAGAGGCACTCGATTCTGGGGAACTGTCAGAGCTTACAATAGGCAGACGGTTTCTGAATATAGGGAAGGGATTATAAAGGATTATGATATTGTGTACTGTCAAGGTGTTTTTCCTATGTTAAACTCATGGGAAATTTTGGAAGTCACTCACCCAGTTTGTGCAAAGTAGATCATGACTGGATCAAGTTGCGCTCCAAAATACGGTGCCATGTGATGAAGTCCTGGGATCATTAACGGAGTCTTTGGCGTAAGTGGCGATGGCTTGAAAACTTCCTCTTTGTCTGTCTTGTGTGGTGGTGTCTCTAAAAGACTTTCCACACTGAACAATCCCGATTGCTTCGGCTTCTCGTCTTTCGACACCATTGTTCTAATATCTATAATAAAATAACCGATGTCTGGAGAAGAAGAAATTCATTACGATGGATTAGAGAAAATTGATCATAAAAATAATCTGCGAAGAATGAGGGAACGTTGAATGCGTAACAACATATGTTACCGTAAGAATAATTGAGCAAGAGGGATTTAGAAAAGAGGATACTCTTTTGTAATTAATAGGGTATTGAGGATAGAGCTCTCTGTCTTTTAGAGCACACCCCGATAAAGGCGACAGGAAGTATAAAAAGGCGGGAAGTGGTGCGCATCGCTTAAGGATGGGGGATAAATTGCAAAGCAAACAGAAATCAGAAGGTTTACGGTAAGATGGCTGGAAAATGAGAGGGAGGAGCCCCTTAAGCAGATGTGTTGACCAATCTAACATCACCACGCGCTTATTGCCATGCTTAATGACATTAGCACCTTGCGCGTCTCGATTTATTTATTGCCACGTGACATCGACCCCATTTATAGGTCTTCTTTAATCGTCATTAGCTGATTCAGATGGATGGCGGTAAAAGTGGGGGAGGCTGGAAGAGACAAAAAGCAAAAACAATGAAGCGCAACACCAAAATAATCATCGTCTCATCAACTCAAATAGGAAATTGGAACTAAATGAAGTGTTAGGAGGGTTGATGTTGAAATTGTTTGGAATTTCGAGCCAACAAAACATAATTGTTTAGAGTAGTGAGGTTAGGCTCCTGCTTGTTGCCATCCCTTTCTAAGTTGTCTGTTATCCCTTAAAGAAAGTAATTAAGTCATTATGTGATGAGAGCCAAAACTAGCCGTAGAGAGTTTTACGACTCACCAATTATCATGCATATTTTCCAAGTCCCCACCCTCACATACAAACTCTCGAAATGACACTTTTATTGGGTACGCGCCACTTATTAGCTTATTATCCCCAACTAGTTGAAAATTGATGAGGCACGAGGAAAAGGTTGAGGAGTGAGTGCATCAAACGTCTCGTGGTGAAGAGATATGAAGCAAAAAAACGCTGCATCAATTAGAACAAGGAAATCAAAAGTGAAAAAGAAAGTGTGCAATGGGTCCTATCTCTTTCTCTTTTTGTGAGTGACTCCGCCTACCAGATTGTTGGCCCTCGTCCGAAAACAATTAACTACCGTATGCCCTCTCTTTCTCCTCCGTCACACAGACTCAGACGCCCACCGCTCAGGGGTGGTCGAAGAAGAAGAAGACGGAGGGCGGGATCCTATCCGATCTGAATGTTGTCTTTTCATGCCATCTGATCAACACGCTGATTGCATGTCTATCAAAATTGATCACCATCAATTTCAACACCAAGGGAAAAGGGGAGATGAAGTGCAATCGTGTCAAGCTTTTCTTTCTTCTTCTACAGCTGTCAGACTAGGTCAAGAAACAAAATATAGGTAACGATATTAAAAAAAGTAAAGATAGACATCCATGGGATGGCTTTGTCGCTCTCAATGGAATAGCAATACTTTGTATATTCTGCGTAAATAAGCCAATTCTCAAAACTTAATTGTTATTTAGCTGCCCAATCTTTAATTAAAGACAATTCAGTAACCGCTATATCGAAAAACAAGAAGATGTATCAATCCTACGATTTGACTTGCTTTGAAGACCTCTGAAGGTGTGACATATGTCACATGACAGACGAAATGTTGATTTAGATGGCGCCAGAAGGAGCGATTAGTTAGAACAACAGAGAATGGGACCTCCAACTGTTGCGACAAATTAACATTGAAATCACACCCACAGAACACTTGGTTACATTGTCAGGATGACGAGGATGCAGGTGGTTGGAATTGAAACTGGGGTGATGGTGATGGATCTGATGATGAGATGGGATTTTTCCGGAAAGGAGAACAAGTACAAATTGACACCTTCTAGATTTAACTTTTCAATCATTACAATCTACGTTTTGAATTGATTAGCACAGCGCTTGCATACAATCATGGATAAATCTTCAAAGTTCCTCTTTCAATATAATTTGAACAACTTTAGTAATGAAAAACTGCTATACTACTGATGGACGCTATCCGGAAGATGATTAATTGTCGAAACGCGCTTCCAATTTCCGCAACTCAATCTGAGCACCAAAATCAGCTCGGGAAATTGCCACTTTCTCTTCATCACTCGGTTTCCTCATTTCAATGTTTAATTTCACTTTTTCTCTTTTCTTCGCACTTTCCACCATAATTAATGATCTATCGGTGAGAAGAATTGGGATGAAAGGTTGAGGGCGACATACGGGAATGGAGGAAAAGGGGACCGTGATTTTGCATATTCATTGGTTCCACAAAAAACGGAAGCGACTCATTTTTCGCGCGGTAATCGTAATCCCGGCCTATATCCTTTGACAGTCGCCGAGCATTTGCATATTGTGCAATTGACAAACAGATTGACATAGACACCGACACAGATAAACTTATGGCTCAGAGGGTTGTGTAAAAATAGTAAGGGAAAAGGATGAATCGTAAGATATTGAGGTCAGAAAGTGAGATCATAAAAAAGATGGCTGATGGTTGCTTGGAAAGAGGAAAGTAACAGTTGTTTACCGACAAAGAATGAGTTATGCAGTCAGATTGGCTTTTGGTTAAGTTGTAATGATATAAAAATGATGGAGAACGTGCCAAGTAATTTTGAACACAGAATGGAATTATTCTCATAATGGTTCAAAAAACCTTCTTAAATGCTCAGGCAACCAGAAACGTCTTAAACATCAAATGTTATTTCAGACGAAAATGCATAACGGAAATAATGGAACGCACAAACCATAAGTTAATCATTCTGATATGGAAAACCAAAAACAGTGTTCGATTTTACGCTGGAATTAGGAAAATATTAGTTCTACACATCTGTTATCACTTTTTCTTCTGGAAAAAACAAGCGCTTCGGTTCGAAAACCGAGAGATTTGCTAGTACCTGAAAAACCAATTGTTTTGATAAGAAGCCACCGCTAAGTGGCTGTGGGTATATGTTCTGACAAGAAAGCAATTGATCAAAACGTCAGTTTAAAGTTTGTTTAACGTGGAAGAGACACCCTCTTCCTTCTTCTCTTCTTTCAACTACCTACCCGCTTTGTGCCACCATTGTCATCGTCTCCCCACATTTCGGACACGGTGATTTAGTGATTTACAAGTCACTGACTGCGCCTGGCTCACGGTTAACCCTACCAAGTTTAATGGTCTTCTAATAGCTTTTGAATGAGTATGGCCAAGTTTTATGCGGCAGTTCACACTGAGAGATTGAAGGGGACGGTGACGATTGGTGGCATCTGGAGATATTTGAATTGAGAAGAGGATGGTGTATAAACTTAACGATAGGTTCTGATAAATTTATGACTTAACTCGTAGCATATGTTCAATTTGAAGTTTGATTGAGAAGTTGAAAAGTGTCTGGTGTTGAACAATTCGAATGAAAACGAAGAGATGCATACTGGGGCTTGAAAATAGAATTCAAATCACAAAATTGTATTGTAGCAATCGCAGACGATTCAGCTAAATGCATAGATTCTTTAATACCCCATCCATATTTTTCTGTCGTTTTCTTGTCACCAGCGTTCAACATCCGACATAATTGTATCTTGATTTTCTAGATAAAGTCACTACAGTGATGCATGAAGTGTAGCCCAATTACCCAGTCACCATCCACAGCTATCAGCATAATCATCCATGCTTATTTGCTCATTTTCCATCAAAATCCAACAGTTGAGATGGTTATCGGAGGTCGTGTAGTGACAGATTAGTAACTAACACACGACAGGTGCCTCATCCTTCTTTTTTCCCTCACACACTTCACGAGTCTCTAATTGACACCCGCAGAGTCGCTAAAAGTTTATTCAAGTTGATCACTCAAATGGACTACCTTAGCACAACTGACTTCTTGCCGTTTTCTTTGGGCCAAAAGGGCCGCCGCCGATTAGAAGGTCACTTTGTACAACATTTGACGAGAGAAAAGAGCCAGTGAGCTAATTAGCGGCTGGACGAGCCGCCAATGACAACTGACATTCTCGCTGGTCGCGAGAGATCCGGTGAGATAGTGGAAGTGGTAGTGATAAGAGGGAAGAAACGAATCACTTGTTAAGAAAACAATCATGTTAATGCTTGTCACCAACACCCGGTGCTTGTCATTTATCATCTGTGAAATGGGAGTTTTAACTACCGGGGATCCTAAAAGCATTCCAATTGAAAATTATAGAAATTAGAAAACTGCAAAATCTGAGTCAGGGTAAAGAACGTGAAGATGGGTAGATAATACACTTATAAAGCTTATCAATAATTATTGGGTGTTACTTGAATGTCACCTGCTATAGCTCTTAGAATGTGTAGAAAATCTGTTCCATGGATTTCCACCTACTCAACATTGCTTGAAATGAAAATAAGAAGCATGGTATGAATATTAACCTAAAATAAGAAACTATTTTTATCATGCCTCGACAAATTCTTTTAAACTTCCTTTTTTTTTAAACCCTTGAATTGGACTGATGTGTCTGTTTTAACTTTGAACAATTGATTTTTGGAATTTTTCTCAATTCTAAAAATTTCAATATCAAAGACTTTCTTCACTATCCAAATTTTCTTCTCTTCACTACTTTTTCTCGTTTCAATGGTGTTTTGATAACCTCGCAAGACAAATTGCGTTTTAATCCGACTTCTCTCTCCATCTCATCTGCAATAATCAGAATCCGTCGATCGACAACTGCGACTTTGCGCCCCGGCAATTTTCTCCATCCTCCGATATTTGATTTATTTTCATTCTATCTAATTGTTACACAGTCAATCAATCACGCTAAAACAACAATACAACAAATTTGCCAGTGACGCGTTGAAGAGCAATCTTCTCATCTCTCATCAAAGCTCATCGCATTCTTTAATACTGAAAATATACTAACTCCGGATGATGGGAACTTTTATGGAAAACAGTGGAAAGCGAGAATGCATTATTCAGAAGACAGCAACACTGAACCTGGTAAATAAAAGAAATAATGGTTCTGGAACAACACGTCATAAATTATAATAGGTTATTCAACTATTTCACAGATTTAACAAAATTATAGTTTAATCCATGAAAATGATCTGCAATTTTCAAGTTTGTTAAATACATATATCCATGACACTACCAAAGAAACGCTTTCACCAAGTTGTTTGATATTTGTTCTAAAACCCACTCAAAACTTTGTAAATTCATCACAAGATTGATACTTTTGAAAAATTCATTAACGAAACCTTTTTTTAAGAGCAAGCCACTGTCTCAACTTTAAACTACCTGAAATAGTTTCTGAAAACATTTTAAAGTTTATTTATTGGAACAAAGGGTCAAGTCACGGATATATTACATTTGAAATAGAGTAAGATAAAACGTTTTATTCAGGCCGGGTGCAGATCGGAAATTATGAAATTTGAAGGTGAGATATTAAGATCGATTTATTTAGGTGCTATTTGATTTGAAACACCTCCAACAAGGAAACCATGTTCAGGGAGTTGATTCCAGTAATTACAGTACGGATTCTTTTAAGTTGCAATCCGTCAGGTAATTCTGAAACTGTTCGTTATGACTAATGATTTATACAATTCAATACGTTTATTGGGTAGCTGAAAGATCAAATACAAGCATCAAAGTTTGAGAATTAGACTCTTCTTTTCAAGAAGATGTATTCATGAGACTACAATTCTTACAATTCTTTCATCTAGGAACTTAAAAACACATGTTTCATTCTCTGTCTTTCATGTTTAACAAAATTAATTTTTCGGCTCTATAGGCAAAGAATGGTCCCAACCGCAAAGAACGGTCCCAAAAAATAGAAGAATGGTCCCGAGGAATTGAATGGTCCCTATCGCAAAGAATGGTCCCAACCGCAAAGAAGGGTCCCAAAAATTCGGGTGACACGAATTTCAGAATTGAATGGTCCCTACCGCAAAGAATGGTCCCAACCGCAAAGAATGGTCCCTTAAAATTGATACGAAAAACTTTTCACCATTCTCTTAGGCTTAGGTTTCTTAGAAGATCGGAAAACAACTGATAAATACGATTAACTACCGGTTTTGTCATTTTTTTCCCAATTTATAAGAAACCTAAGCCTAAGAGAATGGTGAAAACTTGTTCGTATCAATTTTGAGGGACCATTCTTTGCGGTAGGGACCATTCAATTCTGAAATTCGTGTCACCCAAATTTTTGGGACCATTCTTTGCGGTTGGGACCATTCTTTGCGATAGGGACCATTCAATTCTCAAAACTGTGTACCCAAAAATTTTGGGACCATTCTTTGCGGTTGGGACCATTCTTTGCGGTTGGGACCGTTCTTTGCGGTTGGGACCATTCTTTGCCTATAGAGCCAATTTTTCTTTTGTTCAATTCTAAACATATTCATCATATATAAACCATACTTCAGGTTTTAATGAAAACGGACATTTCAAATTTTGAAAATTTGTGTACTTATTAAAAGTGCAAACAGAAAACTACATATCAAGGTATGAACTCGAGAAAAATGTAATTTGTAGTTCCGAGAAAAAAAAGATTGATGAAATGTGATACTAAGCAGAAATAATAATGTTTGACCATACATTTCATGAATGTACGTCTCTGAATATTTTTGAATGAACATCAAATTTACATTTTCCCGATTGTTGAAAAATTTTGAAGAAAGACATTTCCTGTAATAAATTACAATACTCCACAAAATAAGTGATTCTTTACTTCCTACCTGTTTAGGAGTTATTGTAGTATTCAAAGTCTATTACCCGAAACGAAGCCATCTTTTTGAATTTATAGAGTTTACGACTTCCCATAAAACTGGAATATAAATTTTTCTGTTTTTAATGTCAAGCATACATTTCAGAATTGTCGATTCATCATAAAACCACGTCATTTTTTTTTACCTTCTTTTACTTTTTTCACCGTCGAAACGTTTTTATATCATATTTAAACATTTTAAAAACATGGCACGTTCACGTGAAATGATCAATTTTTGTTGTTTGTTTCTCCGTTTTTGTTTTCTCTTATCAGTGACCACATTTTGTTTTCATTTTTAATGATCAGTTGTATGATTGTCTTCTAGAACCAACCCAATAAAATAAAAAGAGCCAGAAAACGTTACTAATTAATTCCAACTACACCACATGATTCCAATCTTCATGCTTTTTCTCCTATTTTTCACTTGCTCTGCCTCCCTACGATTTGTTCCATTTTGTGCTTCTAGATCCCACAATTAGTGCATCCGCTGTCCTATTTCAAAGTCAAAGTCATGGGACAATTCAGGACGAAATGCAATCCAAATAAGAAGGACAAAAACTTTATTTTCCTTTTCCCAACTATCTTCTCAATGCATCTTTTCTCAAAAAGGAGAGAAGAACTTTGGTTTCTAACCGGACATAATTTTGGAAAAATGTAGAAACATCATAACAGGACTGAGGAAAACTTTGATAAGCCTTTTCTCAAAAATTTCCTTTTTCTGGACTATGAACTATGACTCAAGAAATGGAGACCTCATACGAGACCACCTGACAAACGTGAAGTATTTGCGTATGCCCTTGAGAAGGAAATGGAGTGTACTCTTGCCTATCCATATCTATTACAAAAAGTTGAAGTCGTTATTGTCTCAAGGTTTCATTTTAAAACAAGAAGATGTTATCTGTCGGTATTAAAATGATTCATAGGTATTTCGCAATGTTTATTCCTCTATGTTACGTTGATTTCTTTTTTTTTCTCGTTTATCGCGATTCATCTTTGTCTTTCTACTATTCTAATTTTCTTATTCTTGTCTTGTCTCGTTTTTCAAGTTCTTTTTCAAGAAATGCGATTTCAGCCGAAATTTATTCATTTCCCTTCTTCTCCGCTCTCTTCCTCAATCCACAGCCGCTCTTCACCCCTTTCTCACAACCCTCATGACTAGCGGCCCCGTCAGCCACCACGAGGGCGGTCAGCAAATGCGCTCCATTGTGGACTTCGTCTTTTTGTGTGGTTTTGTGTGGCAGCCATCACATGGATGCCAGCAAATGTTAATTTAATCTTATCCGCCTCATTCCGGCAGTTTTCTTCCACTTTTTCGTGCCAAAATTTTATTTTCAACAAGACATTTTTGTTTTTGTTCGTGTTCTTCGCCGGGAAACTTGTTTTCCACTTGAATTTGTGCTCTGATTTTTCGAAACGTCAGAATTTATGCTCTACGCTTCACATAAATCAATTTTTCCAGGCACCCATGGCCACATCCAATAAGGACGGCCCATTCCCTCAGCAGTTTTTGCCCGGAGTACACAAAGAGCCGAATTTAGCTATTTGTAAGTCGATTTTACTTTTTTTCGTTGAAAAATGCATTTAAAAATTCATAAATTCAGCTGAATCCACACATTCGTCCGATTGGTACTCTGCAACGTCCTCTGAGGATTGTTGGCCAGGAATTTCACAGTCATTGAGCGCCCTCAAGCCGAACGGGTGAGTAAAATCAATTTAAATTGCAAACCAAAATTCTTAATAATTAAGAAATTCATCATCACGAGGACTTGAAAACGGTGAGAAGCAGCATTGTGAAATGGCGGACCTGAAATCTTGTTCATTCGTACCGGAAGCTCCTATGGACAATCTTGAAGTCAAGAGTCCGGAAAACAGACGAATTCGGTCATTTTCCGACCCGGACTTGTTTGTCTCAATAAGTCCTTTGGCTTATAGAGAAACTCAAACGCCAAGTCAGCAGCAAATCGTCAGCAGTCGGCAAGGTAAGTTTCCCAAAAAAAGTTTTCGTTTTGAGGCAGAAATATTTTACCAAAAAACATGAGTATTCCTTGTTTCAGATTTGACACAAGGAACACGCGAAGTGACGATGGCTGTCACGGAGACAGTCCAAAACGCAGATACCACTACCACGACCACAATCATCACCAGTACCACTACGACTGCCAATGCTTCTCAGGATGATTTCATCCTAGTAGAAGCAGAACAAGATGAACCGGGTCTTTGTGATGCAACTATGCCACTAATAAAAAAGTAAGCTGGATATTCAGAATTGACTTCAATCATACCATTTTCAGAAACGATCCCAGTTCGAGTGTGACCAACTCACCAGCACGACAAATCACCCCTCGTATTGAGACTGGATTGAGTTTTGAGAACGTGGTGTCTCTTGTGAGAACGTTCCCATCAATGCTCACCAAGCTACTCAACAAACCATGGTACTCGTCCCGAGTTGATGAAGTCTGCCAGTTTCCAATGGACGAACTCTGCAACTACGAGATTGTTCCTACTGAAGTGGACGATGAACATTTTATAATTGTATCTGGGACAACAAGAGAAGATTGTCGGGTGGACCTCATGTTCCATTTGGTGTTTGCACACGACGGATTTTATGAGCCAGCTTCTCTAAGCACCCGACCGTTCAGTTTGTTCCGCGCTCATGAAAAGAAAGATCTGATGGATCTTCTTCATCTCTGTGACGAGAAATCGTTCTTGTTCACGTCTTTGGACACCAAACGTGCTGACATTCGGTCAAAGATTGAGGAACTGGTCATACAGATTCGTCTGAAGCCACACTATCATATGATCCACGTGGCAATTGCAACGGATAGATTGGACTTCTTCTCGGATGAAATGATCAAGGAGATGAATGAAAATCTGGAACCATTCGAAAGGTAAACGAACGATCATTTATTCATGAAAATATATATTTGTTTTTTCATTTCAGTCAGCTCCGTTGTTTGTGTCACACCGAAAACTGCTACCCAGTGCATTTAGCATTGGCAATGGACCGGCAGAAAATCGTCGAGAGACTTCTTGAATTAGATCCCACGTTGTTTTTGAAAACTGACAAGGCGGGAAACAATGTCTGGCATCATGCTTCTAGCAGTTTCTGCGCACAGGTACTGCTAAACTCCAAGCAATTCAATATGCTGAGTGGTTCCGTTTTTCAGGTCATTTGGGATAAGTGCCCGGATTCACATCACTTCATTGACGAGCGCAATATGGATGGGCAGAGTCCGTTGAACGAAGCAGTTAGTGCCGCCAAACCACTCGTAGCCACTTTCCTTATTGGAAAAGGCGCGAAATTTACTCGCGGAGATCGCAATGAATTGTTTGTGGCGATGACGTCAAAGAATGCGCAAAGTGTCGTTGAGGTAGTGCTGACGGACAAACCGGAAATCGCTCATGAACGTGACGCTCTTGGTAATAGTGCAATTCATGTGGCATTGTATAAGGAGTCGTTGAACGCACTACTGAATAGGAAGGTCGACTTAGGATTGGACATTAATGTGAAGAATAATGCAGGAGAAACTGCACTGTTGTTGTTCATCACTACCAGAAAGGTGTGTTTTGATCTCAAGGTGTAATACACGTTGAGTACGTTTACGGTAGCAAACATGATTTCACTTTTTGAAGAAAAAAGTGGATTCCCATTTTTCAGCCGGATTTATTGCCACTTCTTGTCACTCTCTACGCCCATGGAGCCGACATGAATGCCACCGACCCCCATGGAAACACGGCTCTTCATAAGTCAGCCGCTCTTGTAGATGCGAAAAAGATCAGCCTTGAGGTACATAACGATCAGATAGCATAGAAAGTCTAACAATTGAGTTTTGCAGTGCGTCAAGTTTCTGATTTCGGCTGGAGCTGATTCAAATAAGATAAACCAAAGAGGAGAGTCACCAAGACACTTGGCTGCGTCTCTTCAAAAGTAAGAGTTCAAAAATCAAGATTTTGTAAACAAAAGTTTTTTTCAGCCAGGAAATGCTCGCAATTTTGAAGGCGGCTGGAGCGAGACGTTGTCCAAAGGGTTACAAAGGATGTCGAAGCAACTGCCGATTTGATGCTTCATCGTTCAAAGAAGAGTATGAAGAGACTCTTGAGAAGATTCATGTTGGTTGTGAATCTGATTACGAGAAGACTGAATTGACTGCTTCGGAGAAACTGAACATCAAAGATGCACTTGAAGCTTCGAAGAAAAGCAAGAAGCCAAGAGTCAACTTGATCTCTATGGATGGAGGAGGAATTCGCGGATTGGTTATCATCCAGACGTTGATTGCAATTGAGGAAAGATTAGGAGATGACATTTTCAAGTATTTCGACTGGTCAGCTGGTACATCTACTGGATCACTGATCATGGCTGGATTGGCAACTGGAAAGAATCTGCGCGAAATGCAACAGACATATCTTCTTCTGAAGGACAGAGTCTTTGACGGAATTATGCCTCCATACGACACCGTACAACTGGAGAAGTTCATCCAAGATCAATTCGGTACTGGAACAGTCTGGGAAATTCCATATCCAAGATTGATGATCAGCGCGGTTAATTCCGAGAAACTACCAGTTCGTCTGGAAATGGCTCGTAACTACAAGCCAGCGAAAGATGTTGCTCCAGAGACACCAAAAGAAATGCCTCTCTGGATGGCTCTTCGTAGATCCACTGCGGCACCGGTTCTTTTCAAGCCTTCAGAAGATCGATACATTGATGGTGGTATCATTTCAAACAATCCGGCGTTAGATCTGATGAGTGAGGTTCACGCCTACAATCGTGAACTTCAGATGTCCGGAAGAAAGAAGGACGCCGTTCAAATGAATGTATTGGTCTCGTTTGGAACAGGTCAAATTCCTTGTACTGTTATTGAAACATTGTCAATTGATAGTAACTCACCGTTGCAATCGATCAAGACAATCAAAAACTTGGCGGCAATGTTTATCGATCAAGCGACTGCATCGGAAGGAGCACCAGTGGCACGATCAAGACAATGGGCTGACTCGCTGGAAGTTCCATTCTTCAGATTCTCGGCACCGTTATCAAAAGTAAGTTTTGTATATTGTTATGACAAGATACAAAAAAAACTAACCGTAAGCAAAACAGTTAGTAAAATGTGTGTGTTGTGTGAAGACCCGCATAATGTTTTACCGGTTGAATACTATGAAATGAAGGGTAAAAGCAATCATGTGTTTGCCGTTACCTAGGCTACCAACGCACGCGAGAGCGTCGTGAAACGTCTTTCAACTAATCAATATCATCCGCTGCATACTTACATTCTCAAATTTCAGAACATCTTCCTGTCCTCTACAAGTGATTTGGATGTCTGTACAATGATGTGGGACTCTTTCATCTACTGCCGAAAGCATCAAAACTACATCGACGAACTTGTCAAACTGCTTAAACATGATGCGGATCATCCATATACTGAAACTCCATTTGCGGATCTCTAAGCCTGAACTGGCAGAGTATTTTGTATAATTTGTATGATAAAATGTATACACTGATCTGGACAATTTGTGTTATTTATTTGCATTTTTCTTCACTTTCTACCATTTCTCTTTTCTCCCGCTGAATAACCTAAATTATCCCAGTTTTATCCATATACCCAACTTTGACACTATAGAATACCGAATACTTTTTTTCTCTCGTTTTGCTTTAAATGCCAAACTGCTCTCTATTGATCCCCACAAAACTCTCTGCTCTCGAGTCATTCTCTTCTGTGACTTTTTCACATTTTCTAAATTAATTCCAAATTCACTTGCTTTTGCATTTATCTAAAGTTGAATAAATGTTTTGATGAGACAAAACTCAGATTCTCCCGATCGGATGTTCCTCAAGAAAAAGTGTCGGTTTCGGGAAGGCATGTAACACGATAACATCGAGAAATGAAAGGTGTGTATGTTTGAAAGAAGAATTGCTTGATGTTGAAATTAGGTCATTCAATTTTCACTTTGGGCTAAATAAATTCAGATTTCTGGAGTTTCATATGATATGTGCATTTTCTGAAAATCTTTGTAGTTTAACTGTTCTTAATATTAGTGATTGATACTCTGCAATAATGGCTGGCTGACTATTGCTTCCAATAATTTGCACCTTCTCTATAGAGACAAAAATTGAAAAGTTGAGAACAAATGTCGGTCATTTTATTTCTTCAAGCCGCCTCAAGCCATCTTCTCCCCAATGCGGTGATAGGGATAGTGTCAGGTGGTAGATATGAATTGAGAGCTCCACAGAAGAGCAGCAGGATAACTAAAGAGCAAGAAAGAGAAGGAGGAACGTAAGGGAGAGTGTGTGTCGGATGAATCGTGATACGAGCAACGAGACGTAGAGTGGTTGATGAGAAGTCAGAGGGCCCCTTCTTCTCCTCTATCTTCTTTATCTTTTGACGGAAAAGAAGAAGAATCCGGAAACGTATCCCAACATCCTCTCATAACACTTTGTATTATCATTTCTATCTCATCAGTATACTGATTATAATCATAGAATCCTGTTTTTTCTCTATTTATTAGAATTCAGTTCCATAAATTGGCCGACACCTGTCCTTCTAACCCATGGTACTCACTGACTTGTACTTTCTCTTTTTCTTAACACTAGCAGCTGTTCAATGAGTTAGAAAACCGGAAACTCAGCACGGATAAGTTCTGGTTGCTGTTTCTCGAAACGTTGGCTATCTTTCTGCTAGGTGTCTCAAGTTTTGATGAAGTTTTTTGGAACCAACCAAGTATTTTTCACGTTTTTTTGTCTCAAAAGATAAATGAGTTGGCTATGCTTCGATCTCTTACGTATGTTTGGGAATCTTAAGCTTTGCAAAATGTTTCTATCATGTTTTGCAATCGTTTGGTACTATTCCTCAATGCTCTGAGGAGAATTGGTTCTGGCGTAGTACTCATTCTGGCAACATTGTTTTGTGAATAAACGTTTAGGAATTTATTTCCTGATAGTCAGCGTTTATCAAATCGTTTCCGAATCGCAATCTGTATTGAAGCTAAAACGATTACCAATCGACCAACCAGTTAAATGAAAATAATTCTTATTCCTAATACACTCAAACAAGATGTTTCTGACCACATGGTTTTTCAACACATGTCTTCTGAAGATTTTTGGTTCTTGGTTCTAAACGGCACAAGTTCTCCCCTGCCCCTCTTTTCCTTTTTTCTTTCCTCTCAATTTTCAACAACTTCCGAACGAACCCATATTTACTCTTTCACCTCCTAACCCCAGTCACACGATTTTACTGATTTTCCTGATTTCTCATGGCCCACTCTACTGAAAAGCCGTCACTTTTCATTTGCCAACACCACATTGACATGTTGTTTGTATGTACATAATCGAACCAATCTATAAGCAAAGCGTGTGTTTATAACGTGTATTTTTGCGCCTTCCAACACTTTTTCACCTTTTTCTTTTTATATCCTCACCACATCCGGTTGTTATTTTTCAGACAGAACATCGTGTGAAAAGAAACTGGTATCATAACACGGAAACATTGTGTGGATAGAGAGTGAAAAGGGTAATGTAAAATGGCGATAGAAGTCGTCGAGGAATCCGATGCACCACTCTCACCGAAAAGTCCATTTGCCAGGAGAAACGGTAGAAGGTAGGCAAGACACTGATCCATAAACCTTCGTTATTAAAAATTGAATTTTAGTTTAAAAAAATTGAAAGAGAGAGAGAGAGACAGAAAGAAGTGTGTCACTCATTATCTTTTTTCAAATTCTGGTAATTCTGCAATTCAGGCATTTTTCATTCTTCTTGCCTGATTCTTCGATGAAAAATGTTTATTAATGAAAATTTTTATAATTCATGAATTGTTAAAAAGTTACACATACGTTAACTAGCTTTGAAAAAGTTCCCTAGTCAAATATCCAACTTTTTTTTGCTAACAACTACCCAGTTGTCTCCACCGAGCACTCTCCTCTAAATCCCATTAATCTTGTGTCCGAATTCGATCCACTTTTTTGCATTGCAATTTTTTCTGCAATCACTCGATTCTTCCAATCAAAATCAAATGTTTCATCGCTTATCCGCTTGTCTACCCCACGGGGAGTGCAGCTAGCGTAGGATGTAGTGAGCGTGGTATTACACACTCACCAAAAGAACTTGAGGCGACCGAGAGGTCTATCCCTATCTATTCTACCTCAATATTTCATGTAATTGATTGAATGACTTTATTTTGGATGAGTGACTGACTAGCCGATCAGATCAATATTGAGATGCAAGGGTATGGAGAGCCGAGGTTTATCGTTTAAGCTTAGAATAGCAGAAGCGAAACCTGAGACTAGATTGATCTGCACGGAAGCAATGTGAATGTCAAATACGAATATCTAAGAATCACGGAATAAAGTACCAATTCCAAATTTCAGCCTCCGAATCCAACGTCTCGTAGACTGCCAACACTTCCACTACTCATCCGTTGAATTGGGCCCCGTAAAAGTGGTCATAATTTCCATAAGCACTGACGAAAATGCAACCGAGCGGATAAAAATGCGTGTAGAAAGTGAATCAAATTCATGGTGAGCTGGTCGTTTCCTTCTGTTTCCAATTTATTTTTTCTGACATAACTCGTTGGGTCTCCCTGTTTTCTTTTTTATTCAGCGATGCTTTTTTTCAATATCATATACAACGACAACTGAAAAATTTAACAAAAAGAGCAGTTCTCATGGGATTCAAAATGAAGAAGTCAGAGTAAAAAAGGAAGAAAAAAGAAGAAGCAAAAACTTGAAAGGTTTTCCATCATTGATTCATTCAGGCTTGTCGAACGTTCTCGAGAGGATTGGGCTGTCTTCGATAGACAGCTGCATCGTTGTGTATTCGAACGAAGGCACTCACGTCTTGACGAGCTGTTTCCTCTTATTCATCTGGAACCGGCGAAGTTCAAGGTGACTGCTTCTAAAATCAGTATGTGTAGACTCAAGTTGACATATGATGTTTTCAGGAAGTGCTTGTCAAGTATACAGAACGATTATCGGAGCTCACTGGCAGTATTATAACGTGCTATCCTGTTCTGAAATTCTTGGAAGTGAGTTCATCCCCGTTGAATGTTATACAAAAGTCTTTAATATCAAATTCTCTTCTTTTCTGAAAAGACGTTGTTCTAGCAGAAAACAACAGTGAGAAGCACGTAGCTGTGTGAAAAACATATAAAATATTCTCATTGTTTTGTTTTTCTTTCAGATTGACAGTCGTGGTGGTCATTTTGAGCCGGCCGAGGAAACTTCTATCAACGTTCCTGCTATTGCCGCCGCTGTAGTTACAAAAGATTTTGAGCCAACGGATAACTCTCAGCTGCGATTGCGGGTATCTTTCAAATTTGGTCTTGCGAGGCTACAAGAGTAAACAAAAACATTGCAGGTCGGTGATATCGTCTCTATTACGGAAATGTCAACAGCAAATCCAAATGAGGAAACATTTTGGAAAGCAAAATTGACGATATCCAACCAGAAGATTGTCGATCCACAGAATGCAAGACTAGGTTTCGAGGTTAGTCCGTTTTCTCAACATTTTGATATATCTCCAACTTTTATTCTTATATGTAAACGCATATGGGTTTTTTCCGCATCTCTGTCACAATGTCGGCACAAGTGAACGAAATTAAATACTACTACGGTTATGATAAACCGTATTTTCTTCAATCTGGATTTTTAGTCAGAAGTCAGATATTTTTATTAAAATCACGTCTCCATACTGCTGAAATTCGGTAATATCAAGTTGACCGGTGTGTTACGATAATTTTTCATTGTTTGAATCTGACTTTTTTGAATTAAAAATATCAAAATTTAGTGCAACTAGCTAAGCTACGGGTTTAATGAACTCTCAAAAGGTCAAGAATTAGACTGTTCTTTTTTCCACTTCGGATTTATAGCTTATAAAAACAAGAAATAAGAAAAGAGAATGACACGAAGCTTTTCTTCCAGGTCGGCTATTTCCCACGCGACTGCGTGATGCTCATTGATGACAAACGTGTACCTAATCCGCTAAACAATGAACAAAAAGCGATGCCCAGAAATGCAAGAAGATATATGACAACTATGTTTAGAAACCGACGAAGAGAGCCAATATTTGGATTGGAACTCACTGAGCTTTTTATGAGAACTAGCAGAAAAGTGCCAGTTATAGTAGAAAGATGTTGTGCTGCAATTGAAGACCAGGGAATTGTCACGGGTATTTATAGGCAATGTGGAATTCAATCAAATATTCAAAGACTCAGGTAAAATTTATTTCCCTGTTCATATAAATTATTCATGAATTCAGGGCAAAGTTTGACAGTGGCGCAGAACCAGATCTTCATGAATTTGGTCAACGAGACATTTATTCAGTGTCATCGCTATTGAAACAATATTTCCGTCAACTTCCAAATCCTCTGTTTACTTATCAAGCATACCCAAAACTAATCGAAGCATTTGAAAAAGATGAAAGTGTAACCGAGAAGATAGAATCGTTGAGATTTTTGTTGGAAGCCATGCCGGAAGCACATTACAAAACAGCCAAATTTTTGATGGAACACTTGTCGAGGCTATGCAAATCGAGAGCACTCACTGATATGACTTCGAAAAACTTGGCTATTGTTTGGTCGCCAAATTTATTCCGGTAAAAAAATCTTATCACACTGCAACAATATTCGTTGATTTTGTTCAGACCGCCACCAACTCTCAACGGAGCCGATGCTCATCTTCTCAGTGGTCTTAATGTGCATACTGCTATTTGTGACTTCTTCATTGAGAACTCAGAGGCTCTATTCATCAGCGACATTGATGAAGGTAATTCTTTCATTTTTCAATATCATTCAATCAATTTTATCTATTTCAGAGCAAAGCAAAAGCATATCCGTTGAAAACAGCTTTACCACAATCTCGAAATCAGCCACAATGTCTGACATGAGGTCTGAATCTGATTCCAAGTGGCCAAGATTCTTCAGAGGAAAGTCAGTGGAAGGTTTCTGGAAATTCAACAGAAAGCAACAAACTTCCACAGGTGAACTCTGTGGATCGCCAACTTCTGAAGTCAAATGGCGGAGGTTAACTGTTACAAGTATTCTCTCAAATTCAAACCCTTTATTTTCAGCAGAAGCACTCGATCTCATTCCACAGACGCAACTTTCCAATCATCACGAACCGATTCCTTTATTCAACTCATGCACACTGGAATGGATCAAATTCGAGAAGGAATGCGTATTTTTAGAGCTCGAGCTAGGAGTATGCGACCAACGTCCAGACCGCCACCGTCACCAAGAACTCGCAGAGCCAGGTTCTCTAATGGAAACTCCAACAATGTTCAGAAACCAGTGAATAAAGAAGTAGAGATTCGCCGTGTAGGTTTTTTTTTTTCAAAAGATTTATTGAAAACAAAACATTTTCAAATACTGTTGAATTGCAGTGTGTGAGATGGTTTAGCCTATAATAAGCTCTGGTGAGATCCCGATTAACTTGTTATCCCAAATCCTATCCAGAATTCTACCAAACAGTTATTGACATTAAAACATGAAGGTCCTTTAGCACTCAGTCGTAGATGATAGCACTCTTTTGAATTGACCGCATGACTTCTGGCTCACGCCAATTTACTTTTTTGAATTGAATTGCATAATCAAATTTTATGCAAAATTGAACATGTGCTCCGAGTTTCAAATTTTCAATTAAACATTGCCATTCTAGGTTCTAGAGTAAACAACTATGGATCAGTTTTGAGAGTATTATTTTCAGGATCTTCCACTTGCAACAACAGAACTTTCCATTACTCCAGAACCTCGCAATCACGTAGATTCCCACCAAATTATGACCAGAACCGTTAGTGTCAATGACTCTGATGACCAAAGTTTTGAAGAAAACGGGCTTCGAGAAATCCGAGAAAGAAAAGTGATGTTTAAAGCGGCAACTCAAGGTTTGAAAAGACCTTGGCATTTCCAGAAAACAAAATTATGTTTTCAGAACACGTGGCACCGATTCATGAGCGATCCAGTCCTGTTGAAGAGTGGTCAAGTGACTCAAGAGAAAGTCTTCACCTCGAAATGTCTCGTTATGATAATGTGTCACCGAGTGGTACTATCACCAGAAGTATGTTTGATTAACAATTCTAATTTTAACCTTTTCTCAGGAGAAAGTCACACCAATCTGCTCATTTCTATTCTTATTTGTGCAAACAAAGTCAATTTACAGGTCAACGCGAGCCCATTAGCAACCTTTCTCCGGCCGCCCAAATGCTCTTTTTCGAATCGTCTCGAGCCAGCCAACTGTTCTCGGCATAAATGATTTCAAATGTTTCTCGACTTGTTTTGTGCCCTTCAATTTTCTTCCCATTTATTTCTATTGACTTCCTTGTTATCTTCTTTCTTCGTCGTCTTCTCCTTCTCTTTTCATGCATTTTCTTACGAACCAGTGTTTCCTCTTTCTTCTCTCATCTCCATATATTTGTCCTTCACGTCTTCTCTTCATTCTCTCTACAATTCCTGAAAATTCATTCTATTTTGTTTTTTGGTTTGTTCCACTATAAATTATTAATATACTGAAACTTCAAATTTCAAGAGTTTCTGAAAGATGCGTTGAAGTGCTCGCCGAGTAGTTTCTATTCATGGTTGAGTTCTATGAAATGAATGAAAAATAACGAAATGGACCTAATCAAGCCTACTGAACAGGTGAATTTATTCCTATTGGGAAAATAGGAAAGTTCAGTCATGTGACAACAAAATATCCAGTGGCCTAAGAAAAAATTGTGCCAGTGACGCGCATTTCGCCAATGCGCGTCAACGAGAGCAGCCCCATTTCCAATAGCAGCCGTTTCCAACACGCCAGTTTTTTTTTCTCAAATACAGCTTTGAGAGTTCTGCAGAGAAAGCTGATAAAGTTTTCTGCACGAGAACAAGAACGGGAAATATGAAACGTTCCTCAGCCTAGAAAAGAAAGTTGTAATATCATGGAAAAGCAATTTTGTGGTTTTGAGTGTCAACCCAAAACCGGTCATAAATTATAAATGTCTCAATTTTATGGAGGCAATCACAATTTCCCAGCATTTTGGGTTCTATTGCGATAATAAACCTCAGTAACTGTCTTTCAACTCGATTTCTGAAAATGAGAAGTTAGGTGCCATCCAAAAGTTCAATAAAATGTATTCCCATCATTTGTTTGTCATTTTCATTTTCAACAATTTCCAGTAACTTCTGAAATTTTCACACGCAGCCATTCCTCGTTCTCTTTTTCTCTCATGTTCGTTCAGATTTCCCACCTCTCCTGTCTTAAGACACAACTCCCAGTTTTTTTGGTTTCTGTCTTGACTCATAGATTTTGTCTCAGTGTCTCTGGGCCGTCAATCTCATTAATCTAGACCCTCCAGTTGGTGACTGAAGGCAGACATTCACCAGATGTTTCTTTTTCTACTATACGCGAGGGAAACACTATTAAATCAATGTTTTGAGAGTGATTCTGAAAGTGGAATTGCATTTTTCATATTGGATGTGTGTTGTTTCTATATGATAAGTATTTCCTAGTTTTCAATCCAGTTTTTCGTTAAAAAAAAAGAAAACCACTCAAAAATGCAAGCAACAGTTGAGTTTAACATCAAGACGTCAGAGAAAGATAGGATGTATAATTCTTGTGTTGTACCTTTGCCCACATATGGCCTTTTCCCTCCTTCTCCTAAAACAACAAAGACGACAACGGACCACGAAAAAAATGTGTCCCCGCATACACACAGGTCCTTCCACCCCGTCTCCTCCTCCTCCGTCCTCAGCGTGTGTACATAATATGAGGCAGGGACCAGTGTGACCTAGACTGTCAAATCAATAATAAGTGAATCTTTGTCTGTTGGACGGGCAGTTGAACACACTTTCCCAGAATGCTGCGTCTCCACTTCTCGTTCACTCTTTTGCATGAGTGGTTCTCTCGGAACGATTTTTCTTTTCTATCCAAGTCGCTTCTATTCAGTTTGTGCCGCTTTTTTCTTTTTTCCTCTCCGTCTCCGCTAGTCTGAGAGCGGCGACGTATGTCATCATCAAATCGGGGGTCGAAATAGGAGAAAAGAACTATTGATTCGTTGGTTTACGTAGGTGAAAAATAGTACTCACAACTTTTCTAACGTGTATGACTCACTCTTTGACCAGAATTTCAAAAAAAAATGTTTGGAATTTTTTTCTTTGATTTTTTGTTTCTCTTCTTTATACCATCTTCTAATTATAAGACAGTACAAAAATACAGAAACCAATCAATAGGGAACGTTTCAAAAAATTTATTTAAAAACTACGAGGTCATATTGCATCTAGTTCTCAGATTTCACCGTCTCTTTTTGTGCTTGACCTCATTTTTCTATCCCAGTCTTTCATCACAAATATAAACACTGTTCATGAAGAGAAATGGAACATTTGAAATCAACATAACACTTTTTCCGTTTTCCCATTCTTTTTGTTTGCATTTTGTTATCTATAAAACGTTTTCATTTCTCTCTCCCCGTCTTTCTTCATCATGACCTATTTTTTCGTTTCGTCTGGATTGGAAACTCTATTTTATATATTCAAAATTTGAAAATTGCTTTTTTTTTAGGGAAATGTTGCCGTCTCCTATGCCTTCAACCTCAGAAGTTGACTCAGTTGAAGATTCATCAGAAGAAGATGACGCTTATCCCGAAAACGGAGTGCCATCCTGGTTTGACACACATTCAGGAGAGAGAATTCTCCGGAAGTCAAATATTCGGATGGGCACAGCAGATGTGTATAAACAGAATAAAAATCAAGAAGAGGACATGTTAACAACAGAGCGGTTGAAGAAAGGATATCAGGTATGAATGGAGAAACAGAGTGAAAGTGAGAAAGAGAGAGAAAGGATGAATATGCAGAGTGCAGAGTAACTATGGAGTGAGGGAGAATGATAAGTTTTGTGTGCGGCGAGATATATATTCAATGGGTGGTGGGGAAGAAGAAAAGCAGAGAGTACGAAAGCACGTGAGGATAAACAACCTGGGTTTCCTTGCAGATGCCAGTTACTCAATACGAACTTCAATCACTTGTTTTCAACGCCTCCGAGAACAAACTAACTCGCCTTGACCGGGCTCAAAAACGTACGCAGTCTATGATCGCATCGGTAAGTCATATCAATAAATATTCTAAAAACTTAATATTGACTTCAGATCATACACAAAAAAGGAGAATATAACATGAATTACGATAGAGACAGGAAAGCCACAAGAGACTCTCTTCCCCGTTTCGCAGTTTACCACTACAAAAGGATTCTCCAGGATCGAGTCAAATTCTTTTCCGCATTATCTCGAGGGACACCTTTGCAATATTTGGCACAAAAGATTCCCAGTTTCAAGAAAAAGGAGTTTCTGTTTCATGAGTTCTATGACTACAAGTAAGTTGGTAACAACTGAATCAAAACAATTTTCCTTCATCGCGTCTTGTAATTTGCTGCCAAGTCCGAGTCTTAGTCCTACTAGTGGTTACGTTTACATTTTTTGGTTAGGTCCGTTGTATTTTAGCAAGTTCCCAATCATTCATCAGACTATCACGGTCTTGTTCAACTTCAACTTATAATATTTCCAACTAGTTTCACTGTCGTATGGTCTTGTGGACAAGCACTTCTTTGGCGATGCCTGTATTAGTAAAATAATTCCTTTCGCGTGAATAATTTTTTTCAGTTTTTTCCCTCAGATTAGCTCCAATCTCTTCTTAGTTTAATGTTTTTGGCAAAAACTAAAAGGAATTATTGAGTTTTCTATCAGTTTGTCTAGCACAATTTGTAGGGAGACTTTCAAATGTTTTGTTTACGAAAAAATATAAACAATTTTGAATGAAAGTGTTGAGATAAACAACAAAATGAGAACATAATCTGAGTCCAAAACCTATATTGTACTATAGCGCTCTTGAGCCCAGCATAGCATAGTTGACTACCTGGCACTGACAAAATATCATACAGAATGTTATTTTATAATGTTCCAAAAATTCCAAAATATTATTTTTCCAACTTTCAGCGTGCCCTTCGACAGAGCATTGTGGTGCGTGAAACTTGTGAGCATTATTGGTTTTGCAAGTAAAACTCAGAAGAAGACGCTTCTCGACGTTGCTACTTTGGAACTTAGTCAAGCATGCGGCAAAACAACTAACCACCTTCTTCACCACTTGGTAAAAAACGTGAAAGAAGAACAAGGATACGCAGAAGCATGTAGAATGTGGAAGTACAAAACTAAATTTATGAGAATGATGTTTCAAGTAAGTTCTTTTCATTGGTTTCATTGACTGAAGCTTACTATACTTTTTTGTAGGATGGCGTACTTGACAAGCAAGAGTTTTTGAACGACCTCACCGAAGCATTCAACATATTTTTCATCAAAAGTTCTATATTCAAAGATGACATTCTTCAGTGAGTTGAATATTTCCAAGACAATCTCAATCATTGTTTGCAGAAAGTTCATGGCTTATTTCATATCTTTCTCTGAAGACATCAGCTCTAATTTAATCCTTTCCCGTCGAGCGTCCACGTTACTCTGTCAAGGACTCGGAGTACTATCTGACACAGAAGACATGCGTCGCAAATTTGAAGCTTATAAAGCTGAAAATGAAGACGAATTTGATGAAAACGGAACGTGAGTTACTATCCTATTAGAGTTCTCATACAATGAGTTATCTTAATTTCAGTTGGTTTGCTGCTGGAAAACCAATCCCCATCAAGGGACGCGAAGATATGATATCAGATAGCACTTCTGTCTCATCTGTCCACACTGAAGATCTCATAGACTTTTTCGATGAACTTCCAGATGAACCATATTTCGAGGACGAAGACGACGAGAGGACGCCTGAAGAAAGAGCTGAGGAGATTTACGAGCAAAGAGAAGCATGGAAAGAAGAGATAGCAAAAAGAGTAGCTGAAAGACAAGCGGAAATTGATAAGGAAAAAGAAGCAGCCGCTGTGAATAGAAGGACTATCAAGCAAGAGAAAATCGACAACTCCTACGACAGAAGCATGGGCACTACTTCGCACTCTTCCTTTATGGTTCACATCAAAGAGGAACCAATGGACTACGATGAGTATTCAATGTCTCAGGTGTCTTATCCAGTTCTACTCCCACCGCCTCCACCTCCGCCAGTACCAACGCGTTTTCTACAGCCATACAATGAGGATGAGCCTGAGTTCTCTTGGAAAGAGCCAACTGAGCCGGATGTTCGTTACATCAGAGAAACTGAAGTCACACCTCCTCCTGCAGAAAGTGATGAAAACAGAATGGAAGCTTCATCTCCTATTGTAGAATACGAGCCAATTCCGTTGAAGCCGTTGTACAGTCTCCCCTCGAAGAAATATCCAGAAGGTCACGAATTTTCTCATTTGAAACAGAAACCAAAGCCTCCTTGTCCCATTATTGGAAGATACGGATTTCTCACATTTCCTCTATGGCAACAGCTAGGTGGAAGTGCGATTGACCCAGATAACGAAGACGTAATGGACTTTTCTAACCCAACACCCCCAGAAGCTCCACCACCGGCACCACCAGTTGAATTCGTATCTTCGCCAAGCGAATCTCCAGCTCCAGAAAACGAGAAAGACGATGACGAAGGTGAGAAGAAAGATGAGGACAAGGAAGAAGGTGAAAAGTCCAAAGAGAAGAGAGATGAGGACAAAACTTCAGAGGATCACACCAACGACTTGGATGTTCCTGTTGATCCTGAACTGGCATCCAAACGAAATAGTTCCACCAATTCAAAAGATGATGAAAACGACGTGACGTCAAAAGAAGGTGGATCTGAGAAAAGCCCAAAGACTTCTAAACCCGATGAAGAAACAGAAGCAGCAGAGAAAGATAAAGATGTCGATAGTGCTGAGAAAACAGACAAAGATGGTGAAGCTACTGAGAATCCTCCAATCGACATGTCAACAATTGTCATTCCAGAGCTGAATTTAGATTTTCCCGATCCTTTCACCCTTGCTGAACCAATGGAGCTTGACCCCACTTACACATCAGATAATCTGATAATACCACTTGATGACGACTACATGGATGTAGACCAACCAGAAATGGCTGAATTGCCAGTAGCCGATCAAGAGGACGATTGTATGATCATTGCTGTGCAGGAAAAGAAAGTAGATGAAGACGATTGTGTTGTCATTGCAGTTGTTGAACCTGAAAAAGAAAAGACTCCAGAAGTAGATGAAGAACCTGCATCTGAGCCCGGGAAAGCGTCAGTGGAGACTCCAGTACCCATGGAAACATCTGTGCCCATGGAGACTACCACACCAATGGACACAACTGCACCAATTGAGACTATCCCACCAATTGAACACATCCCACCTATGGAAATTAATGCACCTATGATCATGAAACCGCCACAGAAACCTCAAAAAGAAACTACCCGTGAAAGAAGAGTTTCCGATAGCGTTTATGTTCCACTGAATTTGACACCAGAGGAAATCGAAAATCTGAAAATTCCGACCAAAAAGGCGCTAGAAAAAGGCAAGGAAATTCAAGCGATCGCCGAAGAAATTCGTTTGAGAGCTTTGAGAGACAAAGAATGGGAGAACAAAACAGGAACTCACCCGGGATTCAAAGAATACGACTATACCACCATGATGGAGCCAATATATCTTATGTCAGCAATGGTTCAATATCTGGCATGTGTCACACCGGAGAGTTTTGTCTGGAACAACCTTGTGGTAAGAAACTGTTTTTAATCAGTCGGTTATATGTATGTAAATTTGCCAATTTCAGATTCAACAAGAACCGCGTCGTCACAAGATCCTCCCACAACTCTGCGGATCTCCGTTGGATTACTTACCATGTGATCTTCACGAGTTACCAGTCCCCGAAGGTAAGATTTTACAGTGAATATGAGAATATTCGTTATATTAAAAAAAATTGGTGCTTTTCAAGAGATTTTCTCATGAATTTCAAAAATAAGTGCTATGAATCGGATAGAAATAGAATCAAAATATGTTTTCGTTTATTGCACAAAAACAGTCATTCTAATTTATAGGCAACGAAGAGGCACTAGACACTCTGCGTCTCCGTCATCTCGAAATCGTCCGTCGCAGCCAGGCAGCTGAAGAGAAATGGTTACCAAATGGAGCGGACGTTCTACAGTATGGCAGAATAATTGACACTTGTGTTGATGTAATCGGAGTCATGGATAATATCGACGTGGAGAAACCAGATGCTATTCCAAATGCTGCAAATCGATTATTCAAATTCCGCGAGAAGTTTGCCAAGGAGGAAGCTCTCTTGAGATCTAAATTGATGTTCAAATGGTGCATCACTGACGAACGAGAAGGTTCATTTCGTGCAGCATACATTGCAAAACTTCTTCGATTTGGTATGGATCAAGGTCCGGAGAACACTATCGGCGGATGGCAACCGATGGATCTTTTCTTCAACTTCATGGTGACCGAGGGACCAAAGCCTGGCATTCCAATGTATCAGAAACAATTCGATGCAATTGTGGCTATCATGATTGAGATGCTACGAGAAAAAATCTTTTCGATCACGGACATAATCCGGGAGCTTGAGAAAGAGGGGGATTTGGACTACAATGCACCACTGATGGCTAGACAACGCAAGCAAAAGCTGCCTAAGATTCCGAAACAATTCAAAAAGGAACAAGTGCAAGATGAGACCAAGTTGATCCAATTCACCACTGAATACACACCCAAGCGATTGTTCATGGGCAGGAAGTTGGATTTGTTGGAAAAAATGATCATTGTTCTTCCACAACTTGATGTCAACGAGGACACTGACGAGTTTCGGATCAGAAGACTCCTTTTGTTTGGAATCAAACCTGCTGGGAACTACTATTTCCGACGTATTCGTGCCATCTACAAAAACATTGCAAAAGAGTTTGAGACCAAGTCGTACATTCACTTCAATCGACATTCAAAAGTCACAACTCTCCACAAAAAGCTGAACCAGACACGTCTCGAAGAGCTCCTCCGCCAATTCCGTGCTCAAACTTACTATGACCAACACATCATCTTGGAGCGTCTTGTATACAACTACATTGACGGAATCGGCGCGTTTTTGGAGAAATGTTCTGACAAAGTGCCGGCTCCAGAAATCGTGAATGTCATCTGCGAGATGTATGAGTTCAGTATGGACATCAGTTCTATCTTCGACTTCTTCGAGATGGCTGTTCCTTTCCTGAAATCTGTAGACGAAATGATTGCTCAATTACGTATGGATATTCTTCCGGACATGTACTACGCTGAAACTGGATTCATCTTTGTTTCGTTCTTCATGAAGCACTGGCAACGATTCTTATTACATCCAAACGCTTGTGGCATTGTCAACCAATGTTATCATCTAATTGAAGATATGATTCGAGCAGACGACCACTTGATCACTGGCTGGGGACGAACTATTGCAATTTTCGCATTCCACGCAAGAAAGGCAATAACCGCTGCCGGACTTCAAACGGAGCCCTTTGATGCTAAAGACCAATACTTCTGGAGAGTATTCCCGAATACTCAGCAAGTCAATATGGATGTCAATTGCTTCAATGAAGAGTTTGCTGCCTGCAAATTAAAGTTAAAAGGTGCTGCACTACGATATGACTCCTACAGTGATTTCAAGTGGATTGTTCACAATTTGAAGCCGAACACAAAGAAGGTTCCACCGTCAAAAAGACCGAATGCTCGGTACTCTTTTGTGATTCGCGCATTCATTGAGGCTCGGAAACATAGTCGTAACTTTGATCGGTTGAACGAGTTGGCTAACTACTGTGCAAATGTGACCGCCAACGATCCACCACTGTCGGAATACTGGATTGGAGCAATCAAAGGATTGTGCTGCTTAAGTTGCCACGACACATTCCCGTTCAAGGAAATGGGGCAGTTTATTGATGTAATTTATTCTTTATAAAATTACCTTTCAATTTAATTTTTCAGATCTCTGACTGCTCCACTCACTACTCCTTCACCACGTTCATTAGTTGTCTTGCTGGAAAGTCTGCATTCTACATTCCACGTCTTCTCGCAGAACTCGCCAAGCATGTTTTCCCGTTGATGCTCGGCACTCATGGACGTCTTACTTCACAGAAAACACGAGATGTCAGACGAAAAGTCACTTCCAAAACCACGGAGTCTCGGAATCTGAGTGAAGCTGAACCAGGAGTCTGTCTGTGTCTTCTAATCATTGCTGGACTTTGTTGTGCTGGCGATGAACCATTCGGACTGGCTGTACACTATCGAGGAATTGAAAAAAAGAAGAAACGTTTCAAGAATACTGCCGACGAGCGAATTCTCCATCTCTTTCACTGGTTTGAAATGGATAATGCTATGTTCCGAGCACTTGGACATATTTCTCAATTGCTGGAAGCTCTTCAACCACGTTTCCGTGACGCTAAGTGAGTGATTCAATATATAATTCAAATATTTTTACTTTTCAATTTTCAGTCTGATTCTTCCATCGGTGTTCCAAATCAAAAATCCACAGAAGATTCTTTCGGACTCTCACAGAGAAAAGGCTCCTTATCGCCCACAGTTTCTGTTCAACATTGCCAAGACCGTGTTGTTCACCATTTGCGAACAAGACTGGGTTACACTCCGAATGTTCCGATTTGTAAAAAGTCGAAGAATGGAAGCGTTCAACCAGGATAAACTGAAGCAAAACTGCCTTGGACAACAGATCCTGAGATTGTCTCTGCGGAGGATAACTGAAAGAGACAATGTACAAAAACTCTTCGAAGCTCACAAAATCTCAAAGAAAGTCACTGTCGACAAGGTGTTGTCGTTCATGAACATCTGGAACTTCCGGGCAACATTGTTTGATTTGACGCTCATGATCAAGGAGATCAGTCCGGATGCCAATTCAAAGTACGCTCAACAAGGAGCAATCGCAGCTGATGCTTTGATGTCAGAAATAGGAAAATGTTGTCGTGACATGTTTCTAACTGCTTACAAAACCAATATCAAGATGCCAACGTTGAAGACCTTGATTGATTTCCGTTTCTCTGACATCAACAAGTATTGGTTAATTGCTCCACTCGTCCGAATGTGTCCAAAACCGACAAATATCGCTGTTGCTCATACCAATTCTACTATCGGAACAGTTGCTGCAAAGTTCTTGAAAGAGGCTGCAATGCTGATGGACACTCGACCAACGACTCCAAAGGACCGTCTTCTTCAATGTTCATGGGCAATGTCAAAGATACCGTTCATCAACATGATCCTCACTTGTCTTCGTTGTGAGAAGTCTCAGCAGAGTAAAGATAGCTTCTTACAAGCTCTCTATGTTCAGTTGCAAAGGGAAATTCACCGTGACCATCACAAACGATCGGATTGGACCAATCGACCAGAGCATCGAGATTGTACGGTTTTACGAATGAACTTGATCACCTATATCTACAAGGAAATTCTGAAACCAACACATGTAGAACCCTGGGGACTGCTCATCTTCCAACTTATGTACCATGGAATTATCAATCAGGCCAGAGAAAAGTGAGTGATTATTGACATTATTTCTGTTTTTACTGATTCTGATCATTTTTAGGCTTGTCTTCGAAACTTGCTACGACATGCTTCATCACATGGTTCTGTGGACACTTGTTGAAGGAGACAACATGAACACGCACGACCGATACGGATCGATTAGAGTTCGTTGGCCACAATACGCTGGACTGATGAAAAAGATCCGAAAAGAGGTTCAAGACAGGTACATTGACCCGTCCCGCAGATCTCTTCTTCGCTTCATTCCTATTGGCAAAGTTCAAATGACATCGGTGGCCTACAAAAAGTTCAATATAAAGAATAAGAACTCTCCAAAGTCATCGAAGAAATACATCAGTGGAGAAGGATTGAAAAACGGACGATACGCATTATTGCCGGAAGAAAAAGTGAAGACCAACGCTTTTGATCACATTCTGGAAACGCCTGAAGTAATTCAAAAAGGAGGATGGAGATTCCGAAACTTCCAAACAACTCGTCTCGACAAAGTTGCTAAACCCGTCCAAAGTGCTCTTCGTCCTCTAATTGCACACAAACACATGCTGGAGTTCAATAGGCCACAATTGATAATGAGCGACAATATGTTTGACGACGTTTTCTTGTCTCCACCAGATATTGAAGTCACCAAAGTTGTTGATCCACCAACTCCAACTAACGAAGAAGAGGAGGAGGCCGGTAAGAAGAAGGCTGACACTGATAAAACTCCAGAGAAGGCTGATGGAGCAAAGAAAACTGATGAGGAATCTAAAACAGATGAGGAGAAGAAGAAGGACGAGAAAGAAGGCGAGAAACCGGCTGAAGAAGCTGAAGCTGATAAGGACAAGGAGAAAGAAAATGATAAAGAGAAAGAGAAGACTGCAGAAGGTGCAGCTAAAAATGATGAAGTCGTGGCACCTGAAGCTGAGAAAGCAAAAACTGCAGAAGCCGAAGGAACCCCTACTCCTGCAACAGAAGCGAAAGAAGGAGACACTTCAACTCCTAAGCGTAAGTTTTTCAAAGTCTCGTTATACCCTGTTAGGCCACGGCCGCCGGCATTCGGTCATTTGCAAGATTCATTCTTTTTAAATTTAACAACTTTCTTCAATTTTTCTGTGATTTTTGAAATAAAATAAATGCTTTCAGCAGCCCCTGTTGCTCGTTCATCACCAGCCACACGTGGTAGAGGAGGAGGTCGCAAAAGAACTTCTGGTGCTCGTGCTGGCGGACCAAGAGCTAAAAGAACAAATTCTAAAGCTGATGCTAAAGCTGACGCTGCAGCTACAACCGGCTGGACCGGAGGAAATACAAGCTCAACTGGTGGAGGCGGTGGAAATTATCACGGAGCAATGCGGGCTAATCAGCCACCAATGAGTAATGGATCCAGTGACGAGACAAAAGAACACATTCGCAACTTGCTCAATCGCAAGCAGGAAAAACGGAACAGTAGTGAGTTTTTTGTACATATCGGTTTCTTTAATTTTTCAACTTTTCATTCAAATCAAAGAAATTTCAGTTGCTGATGCAAATGCTGCGGCCGCTGTTGCTGCTGCCGCTGCAGCTAACGCCGGTGCTGCAGCCGCCGCCACGTCTAATGCTGGTACAACATCTTCATCAACTGCTTCTGCTGCCAATCCGGTTGTTCCTGCAAGTACGGCACCTGTTGCCCAGACTCAGCAACTCCCTGGAATGAGTACA
The DNA here is from genome assembly GCA_002259235.3 of Caenorhabditis latens. Classification (NCBI taxonomy): domain Eukaryota; kingdom Metazoa; phylum Nematoda; class Chromadorea; order Rhabditida; family Rhabditidae; genus Caenorhabditis; species Caenorhabditis latens. The sequence continues at coordinate 9,978,654 of CM056097.1, read as the reverse complement.
GACAACATGCTAGGTTCAATGGGACAACATCAATCCCAACAGGGAATGAATCAGCCAATGCACCAACAACCGCCACCTGCATACACTGCAAATGGATTGACTCGGCTTACTATGCCAAGTGAGTTCTTTCATTTTCAATTCTAATATTAAAAACATCGTTTTAGCATACGGACAGTTCGCAACACCCAACCCTGGTCCATTGAATCCTATGACTCATCGTGCTTCTGCCGCAATTTCTGCTGAAGATCGCAAAAAGATCATGGAAGAGCAAATGGTTATGAAACTTCAACAGCAACAACAGTTGATAGAACAACAAAACAGACAAAAGGAAGCTCGAGAACGGGAAGCTCGTGAGCATCAAGAAAGAATGGCTCAGATTGAACAACAAAAGCAAGAGGAACGTAAACGAGCGATTGCAGAGAGCAACCGGTTGATGGAAGCACAGCGTCAGCAACTGCGGGAACAGGAAGAGCAAAGAAGAAGAGAGGAACAACTCAGAATCCAAGAAGAAGCTCGTCAAGCTTTCCTTGCTGAACAAAGAAGGCAACAAGAAGAAATGAGACGCCGAGAAGCTGAAGAACGAGCACGTCGTGAAGCTGAAGAGCGCATGAGACTTCAACGAGAAGCTGAGGAACGTGAACGCGAGCGTCTGCGACTAGAAGCAGAGCGTCAACGACGTGAAGCTGAAGAGAGGGAACGAATCCGTCAAGAGCAAGAACGTATTCGTCTTGAAATGGAAGAAAAGGCTCGAAGAGAAAAGGAAGAGGCCATGCGTCTGGAACAAGAACGTAAAGAGCAAGAAGCAGCTCGAGCTAGAGAAGTCGCCGCTGCTGCTGCTGCTGCTGCAGCTCGTGAACAGGAGCATCGCGCCCGACTCGAACAACAACACCGTTTGAACCAGCAGAATCAGTACATGAATCAACAAGCGGCATCTTACGGACAACAACAGCCACAAGGACAACCTCCAAGCTATCAACAGAGCTCCTATCAAAATCCAACTGGTTATCCACAGCAAGCTCAGCAACCAAATCAACCGCCAGCCTACCAACAGCCTAGTCACGGTCACCAGCAGATGCAGCCGGGTCAGCAACAACACCAACCGCCAGCATACCAGCAGGGAAACAACCAAATGCAGATGAGTATGCACCAGCAACAGCAGCAGCAACAACAGATCCGTCAGCAAGCTGCTGCTCAGCCACAGTTTGGAAATCAAGGTGGAATGAATCCACAGGCTCAGCAACAAGCTTACCCTGGTTATTCTCAACAAATGGGTCAAGCACAAGCAGGACAGCAAGCCATTCCTCAACAACAGCAGCAAAGAAATCCTTTCGGTGCTCAACCTGAGATGCAGCAACCGGGTGGGGCTAAGATGTTGATGCCGACAAAACCAAACGAAGCTCATGCTCAACAATACCAGCATACCCAAAACCAGATGGCTCTCTCCCAGAAGGAGAAGGAAAAACAGTACTTCCAAGCCAAAAATGCACAAGCAGGACAAGCGACTGGTCAGAATCCACGTTTCGGAGATGCTACAGCCGGGAACGCGTCTGGATTTGGAAGAAATGCGTCGTTTGGACAACAACAACAACCAAGTGCACCTGGTACGTGTTTAGTTTTATACAGTGTTTTTCAACGCCATAATTTCAGAGTTTTCAGCCACCGCACAAGTTCCTCCAACCAATCCAACAAGATTGTTACCAGGTCCAACTGTTAATCCCAACCCAATGCAAGTTCAACAAACTGCTATGCAAAACTATCAGCAACAGCAACAGCCTGTACTGGGACAACCTGCACCAATGCAACCTGGTGGTCCAACTGGTCAACAGCAACCAGCGGCTCAACAACAGCAATACAACCGCCCAATGCATACCACACCAACTCCTGATATGAGTGTACGTCCAACACAACCTGGATCAATGAGTCAAATGCAGAACCGGATGGGACCTGGAAGCGGTTCACAAGGTTATGCACAACCTGGTCAGAATGTTTCTGGAGGATATCAACCAGCTCAACAGCCAGGGCAAACTGCGTATCCACAACAACAAACCAACTACGCAGCTTCGAATCCTCAGATGTCTCAACACCAACAGCCGGCGCAAAACATGAACCAGCCTGTCCAAGCTCAGCCCCAACAGCAAAACGCTCAACAAGCTCAGAATCCTGGACAGTATCCTCGGCCAAACCAAGAAGGAACCTATCCACAACAAGGATACAATCAACCTGCTGCCGCTCAAAACTATCAACGACCTGAGCAACAACAACCAGCTCCACAGAATCAATGGCCTGCTCAGACTCAACAAGCTAACCAAATGAGACAACAACCAGCTCCACAAACTCAACCTCAGCAACAAGCCCAGTTTGGTAGAACTGAACAACAACAGCAGCAGTACCAACAGGCTCAAGCACAAACGCAACAGGCACAGCAGGCCAAAAATCCAATGGCTTCTCAGAATGCTTCTTTCCGTGGAGGGTTCCCAGGACAGCAGCAACAACAGGGATACGAGCAACAAGCAGCTCAGGCTCCAGTGCACCAGAATCCTCCAATTCACCACCAACAGCAACCAAACCCACAAACCACTCCACAGTATCCTCAACCACCGCAACAGCAAGCTGCTCAACAACCAGTTCACCAGCAACAGCAACCACAGCAACAACAGCAAAACCGTTACAGTGGTTATGCTGGTTCCAATGCTTCATCCAACATATTGAACCAATCAATGGAGGAATCTGGATTGAATCAAGGATACACAAGCACAAACAGTGAGTATTAACTACAAATGTTCTATTATTCATTATTCTTATTTCAGCGTCTTCCCAGCAAACCAGTTCTTCGCACATGCAACAAAACGCCTATGGTATGCAGCAAAATCAAATGCACCAGCAACAAATGACGCAACCTGCTCAACAACCACAACAGCAGTCAAGAATGAGCCAGCCTGGAATAGGACAACCAGGAATGGGACAGTCAACTATGGGTCAACCTGGTATGGTACAACCAGGAATAGGTCGATCTGGAATGAGCGGAATGGGACAACCGGCACCACAACAAGTACAACAAACACAACCGGTCCAACCAGCTCAACAACAACAACCACAAGCTCAGCGTGGAATGAATCCAATGGGCGGTGCCCAATTACCACCATACTCCATGGGACAGCAGCAACAACAAGCCACTCAGCAGCAACAGCAAGATCATTACCGGCGGATGCAAGAAGCTCAGCAACTCCAACTCCAGCAGCAACAGCAGCAACAGAGGACTGCTCAAGCTCAGGCAGCCCAAGCGGCCCAAGCACAGGCTCAAGCTCAGGCCCAAGCCCAAGCCCAGGCACAAGCTCACCAAGCCCAACAAAACGCGATGGGTATTCCACAACAACCTGCAGCCCAGCAGCAAATGCAAGGTGGTTATGGAAATCAAATGCAACAATTCCCCTCACTTCAACATCGAGGACAAGGACCGCAAGCTCACGGAATGGGAGCTATGGGTGCTCAACAACAAGTACAACAGCCAGCAGCTAATCAGTACTATCACCCACAGCAGCAACCAGACCAGAGGTGAGATTTTATGAAGTTTGGGAATCAACATTACAATAAATCGATAATTTCAGGATGCAACAACAACAGCAGCCACAGCAGCCTGGTCAGCAGCAACAACAACATGGCTATATGGGACAATACCCCAATCAACAACCTCATCAATATTAATCATGTCACAATTATTTATTAATTACTTGTCATTTTACTAAAATCCCGATTTTTAAAAACATTATTTACTCCATACTTACCTACTCTCCAATTTTGTATCATGTTTAATCACATTGAGATCATCTTGTTAAAAGCTAAATTAGTCACTTACTACAACATTCTAATCTGTTCAATTGTATAGTATCCACACGGGTTTAATTTCCTCAACAACACACTCACAAACTTTTTTAAGTCAGCTGATTATTTCATTATTTTGTCGAACACTTCTGTCAAAGTTGAACAAAAAATAAATATTCTCAATACTGTAGTGTTTTTCTTGTACACTTAGAATAAATTGAATGTAGAGACAAATCAGATAAAACAAAACAAAAACCGAACAATACAAACGATCAAAATTTGTTTCATTCTCAAGTCGTTCTTGGAATATTCTTTTTTGAAGAAATTCAAGTAGGGAAATTAGCATTTAGTTGAAAATATGACAGCTTGAATGCCAGTGTTTTTTATATGCATTATATTCTCAATTGCACTTTAAGATAGCATGTGCGGTCATGTTTTCAAAGTATTCATGCATTTTTCGAAGCCACCAGAGACGTTTTTACAACCGAAGATGATGATGTGTCTTTTTTCGATTATGTGTTTTTTGTTGTGTCGCCCAAATTTTCTTCTTCCGACAGCCCACACTTTTTTCTGGACTGCTCGTTTTGAAACTGCGTTTCGGTGCCGGAACTCATTCGCTCACGCTGCTCGCACTCACCATCACATGCCAAATATCTTTTCTCTCCTTTTCCGTTTAAGAAACGCACAGCTCAGAAGCTCCGCCCATATCTTCCTTTTTTAAGGCCAACTTTTTTTTTATCTCTGTGCTTCTTTTCTGAAAAGAAAAAAGAAAAGCTCTGAGCTGCCACCAGTTCCATTCATCCATTCCATTTCATCTCTCATCAGGACGACATCTTCATCCATCACTCCTTCTGATGTCATATCAAAATCCACCAGCTTATGATCGTGAGTTCTGATCAGAAATAGTTATGAAATATTCGAATTCGACCAGAAATGGGTTTTTGAAGTCTTCCAGAATACAAAACAACGGTGATCATATTGTTATCGAGAATTATGAAATAGCGGACAAAAAATGACGAAATATTGTCTTTTGTTTTTCTGGTATATTCCAGACACGGATAGAAGATGACACATTATTTTGATAACACACTTGAGAAACAAAACATGAAGACCTACAATTTTCCCACGACGAAAACTTGATTCAGAAGTGGTCCCACCAGCATACAATCCGGATTATGCACCCACTCAGCCAGTCTATCACCCAAATAATCATGTAACTGCACCACCATTTCATTTCCATGACAATGGTGGTTTTGAAAACATTGCGGATGTTCATTCTCCGGGTAAATTACACTCCAAACATTGAACCCCAATATATCTATTCTCCAGTGTACACAACAATGGCGTCTGGTCCGATGCCATCTTCTACTGTCATCATTCGTCTGGAACCGCACGCCACAAAATTGCAGTGTCCGTATTGTCGGATGGACGTGAGTTTCCCGAGATTTTGCTGTTGAAAAGAAGATGAGAGTGGTTCAGTGTGTCGCACTTGTGCCCGAGGGCCGCAGACATTCTTCTTGAGACTTCCGGAGGTAGAAAAAATAGGAAATAGGAATGAAGAGAACAGAGCAAACAAGAAATCTCATAAAATCATCAGCAAACTTTTCATGAATGAATGGTTATAATGAGTTTTTGTGAACGCATTCCAGAAAAATTTGTATATTCAGTTTTCCGACAATTTCTTAAGAATTAGAGAGAATCTCGGTCAGGCAGATTTAAGAGATAGATATTCAAAAGAATTTTTTAGTGTGTGAACTTTCTTTATTCCTCAGGATGAGAAAATTGGGAAAAAGTGTTTTGCGAGAATATCAAAACAGTAGTCACGAGGGGAAAGAAGCGAGTTTTAAGAAATTGTTTCGGTAAATTCTAAACCATAAAATACTTCAAAAAAGTTGATTTCCGTGTCAACTTGAATTATAAAGCGCGTAAGTCGTGTCAAGATAAAAGTTTAGGTTTTTAGAAAACTATCCCCCATGAAAACTGTGGCCTCTACTTTAAAACAAAGTTTTTTCCAGATTGTGACTCGTACCAAATCAGTCTACGGCTTATTGACCTGGATCTTCTTCGCCGCTCTTTTCCTTTTTGGGTGAGTAACATTCTGTTGAACACTTGTCAATTCACTTCCTGCCCATCCAATTAAGCAAGTCTACTCCGTGTTTATCCCCTCATGTTTTCGTGTTCACTGAGCCGTATTCCTCCTGTCGGTTAATCATTTCTCAACTACTTCTCTATTTTCAGCTGCTGGTGTTGTTGCTTCTTGCCGTTCTGTCTACGTTCCTGCAAAGACATCATTCACACATGTCCAAATTGTCGCGCTATGATCGGAATACATCGACGGATCTGATGATATAATTATTATTCCTCTTTTAATATTTGAGAAACGTCTGAATAAAAAATAATAAAGCGTTTGTTATTCATGAATTGTTCATTTATCGTACACGTGACTTAATTGAATATGAAGAAGTTGTTATTCAAATTAGAAAGATAGGAAAGTAAGAAAAATAGGGAGAGAGATATAGTGGAAAATATATAGATGAGAGGAATGGGGGAAAAGATGCGAAGATATGATTGTCAATGAGTGGATGCATAATAGCTGCCTGCAAAGTGAGCATGAAAAAGTTTTGATGATGATGCGACCGGAAGAGTCACTCAATCGTAAACTTTCTAACTAGCTCAACCACGGCTCTAGTTGCATTCACTCAAATGATATTCATTTTGGAAAAAGGGGGACGATGAGATGAATGTTGTTGAAATTGGTCGCTATTATATGTGTTGATTATGGTTATTGATCCCAGGCTGATTTCATGTATACGAACCAATAAATGAAGTTGTATAATGTGAACACCACTGAAAATGAAGAGGGAAAAATGATTAAACGGAAATTAAATTCGAAAAACAAACCTGGAAACATTAACCGAGAAGTGTTATCCAGACGCTCACAATATAAGATATTTTTAGATTTTCTTTGAATGTCATCCTTGCAGATGCTTTGTTGTTGCCAACGAACAGAGCTGGAATTTAGATAATAATTTATATCTGCGTATGAAATTCAAAATATCTAGAAACATACTTTTTAGCTATTCTCGTTGACTTTGCTGGTGGTTTTCCTTCATCTCGCATCAGAAAGCCAACTGTGGCAAGTTCAAACAGAGACGCGAAAACGAAGCATATGCCACTGAAAAGAAAGAAAATAGAATTGGGTATTGGGTAGGAGGTTATGAATAATTGTAGAGGTGAGGTAAAGAAAAAGGAAATAGGAAAAAGGAGAAGAAAAAAGAAACAAACCTCAACATCCAGACGTCGATAGCTTTGATATACGACACTCTTGGTAGATTTCGGATTATATTACCAAACTGGAAGGTGAGAGCCAGTAAGGCATTGACACCTGAAAAATGGAGGAATTACGAATGAGAATAAATGAAACTGAAGAACAAACTATATATGATTTGACAACATTTTGATTCAAAACATAATTTAAAAAAAAATGAAATACATATATTTCTGTAGTGAAATTATTTTTACAAACACTTTAAGTAGCAAAGAACTTTATAAGAGTTTTCAGGTTACGTTTTCCCGTATTGTTAGGTACTTTTCATAAAGTCCGTCCAATTTTGATAAACATAGCGCACTGCCCATTAACAACATACAAATTCAGTATCGTAATTGAAAAACATTAAGCAAAAACTGAAAAATCCTTGAAAATAAACATTCAGTCTCCCAAAAATCTGTATAGAAAGTCTTTTCACTTTGCGAGAGTGACTAAGAGTTCATTTACTCTAAACACTAAATCAACCGTAATGTTGTAAAACTTTATCGCCAGAGCTTCGGCGTACTTAGAATGATTAACTACCTACTATACGAAATGAATTTAAAAAATATCCACTCAGATTAATTTGATTCAGAAAAATTCTACTGTTGAAAAACCTTAGTCCATTTCGAGATTACCTAGGAAATGAACTTTTGCCTTTCTCAGTAATACCAAAAAGTCACCCAACACAAAAACTCATTCCCAAAAGAATTTGTATATCTTTTGGGTGGTTTATATAGTCTTAAATGGGATTAATCTTCGAAACATCCGCTAGTCTTAGTGTTCTTACTCGTTTTCTGGTGTAAACAATACAAGGAAATAATCGGTAAAAGAAGAATAGAAAGAGGACTGAAAAGATTACCAGAGATTATTTTATGATAAATGTTCTTCTTGTTTGTTATTTTTTCTTCTACCACGAAATTATTTTATCCATTTCTCATTTTTCTTTCCCGTGCAACTCATCGCAAAACTCGGTTTTCAATGTCAAAGGATGGGAGGAAGATTGCTGTGACGCACTAAATCTGATCAGCGACATCAAATTGAATTACGTGGTTCGGAAGATTTAGGATGCGGTTGAGGAAAGGCACTATACTCACAAACTTCTCTCTCTCCGAGTATTTTTAAAACTGACCTATCATTGTTCGAGCGGGTATAGCTTTAGGACCCAAATAGAATGGAATCCAGGATATGAATACTGTCATATATGTGGGAATGTAACCTTGGAGGAGATACCAACCGGATCTCCGCTTGAACAGAAAGTTAACATTCAGCTCACTCCAATATCCAGCAGCGTATAACTAAAAATTGACAGAAGTTAGTTTTCAACGTGTACACATGAAATATTAATTTCCCAGGAAATCAATTTATTTTTCACTCTCCAAACCAGTAACTTACTTGGAATTTATTGGAAGTACTGAAATTGGTCATGGTGAAATCAGGCAACTCAATTGGTTTGAAGATGGTTAATGGAGGGTCGCCCCATCGCATGAATACCTCATCCTGTAAACGGAACAATTGAAATGTGTCTGTTGGGAGAAATGTTGTTATGAAAAAACTAGTTATAAAAAGAAGAGGTAAATGGGGTATAATTGGAAAAGATTCGCAACCTTGTTGTAGTTGAATGATTCGAATGTCAAAGAACATTCTATACTGTCCATTGGAAATTTAGTGAGATCCATCACGCAGGGACCAGTGCTCTTTATTCTCCAATTTGACCATACAGAACCTGAAAGAGAATGAAATGGAAATTGAATGCGGTGGGTTGGTTTTGAGGTGGAGAGCACACGTAGAAACGCTTCCGTACACCCTTCCTCCAACTAAACAATTATTCCCTTTGTTTCTGTTCGCTGGGTCTTTTGATCAATTATTCATTGCAACCTGCTTTTTCTTTTGATCTGTCTCTTCACTTCTAACAACATTCTACCCCATTTTTGGTTCTATTAAAAAAAAGAAATAATCATCCAAGAAATTCAACACAGGAAACATACCACGGATACACTGTATCTTATGTCATTCACATTTCCTTTCACTTTTGTTGCCAGTGATTCCGTTTCTTATCGAATTTCATTCTCAGGAAACATGTGAAATTGAAACATCTCTAACAAATATGTTTTCTATCACTACTACCGAATTTAGAATTCTTGGATTTTGAAATTCGAAATATGAGAACCAAGACTTCAAATTTAATTTATCCCTTGCGCAGTCTCAGAATTTTGCATAAACGAATCAAGCTTAGCATAAGTCGAACTACACTTAACGAGCTGCGGACGCTCTATCTTTCTCTTTCTCTTTTTTTCCTTTTTTATCTGAACCTTCTGGAACACTAGCAAACTTTTTGTCTTACTATAAAAACAAAGCATAAAACTAAACCTACCATTTGGAAAGACCATGAGAAAAACATTGGTGAATGGCGAACTATGCAATTGTGCTTTTTTAGAATTGATGAAGCATGTATTGGGCGTCCAAATATTCTGCATGACAGCCCAATCGAATGATAAATTGCCCTGCACATACAACGGAAATGTAAAATCTTTTCTAGTGACAAATTACCTGACAGGGATTGAGAATGTCGTAGGCTAAGCCGGGGTCTGTCCAGTATTCGTTCATATACAAATCTGGAAATAGAGGGGTGGCTTTGTTCGGGTGAGATGGAAAAATGAGTACCTATTTCAAAATCTTGTGTTAACTCGGAGACGGATGACACTTCTTGCACCCACATCTCAATCCTCACGTCTACTTGTGGGGATGGAAGTTTGTGTTTGTTGTAATAGAGGGCACGATCGAAGAGAAGATGGTCTATGACTTCAGTGTCGTTTGCACAACTGGAATAAAATAAATCGTTTGAAAATTGGCAACTGAACGGAATATCAGTTTCAGCTTTTCAGATTTCCATGTAATTTTGGATTTCTTCGACCCGTGTGAATTTGGTCGTGTGAAAGTGAAAGTGATTTGTAACTCACCCTCTATCCAACAAATATGACACAGTTGGACTGATCTCCGCGGCGAGAGCATGGACCGTTTCTCGGGTAGCATACAGTAACAGAAATAGTGTGGAGAGCATTTAGAAGCTGAAATGAACTAAATCTGTGACAATCGGTTAGTTTTCAATCAGAACGCCGATTGTCCTCAATCTTGCAGTCCAGTATGAACATTTCCCTTGGGACTATGGGTAAGATAAATGATGGGAAAAGGCGACAAGGAGGCAGAATATGTGGCTTCGTATGAAATGTTTTTTTTTTCATTTTTATGGACTTCTCAACAAAAAAAGGAATTGAATGGGAAAGAGGAAGAGGACGGAAGAAAATTGAAAATGGGAGAAAGGAGAATTCTAGGCAACAAATGCTTCCAGGCGACAACTAGATTGCTATTCTTCAAAACATGAATGGGTCAGAAGGAGAAAAAAGGACTTACGTGGGCAGTGGTCGTTGTCGTCCGTTGTCACCTATGGATCCTGGTGGTCTTGCTGTTTTGTGCGACGAATGATGGTGGCATCAATATTCGTAGACGACGTCGTTGTCGCCGTCGCACATGCCCTGAGGCGACCGACTCGAAGACGCCGAACTGAAGCACCGCCCCATTGTTGTGGTGGGTGTGTGCTCTCCGCAGACTCCGCAGCCGGCCCGGCTGCCGCACCCTTGCACCCTCTTCTCGGCTTCTGAGCATGGAAAGAAAGAAGGAAAAAAACTCAATTCTTATCTCTTTTTTTGAACATCTGACAAAAGCAAGCCTCTCCTCACACTTCTTTTCTCTTGAAGCGCATCGAGAGGAAAAGGAAAACGGATTTGAAAGAAGAATGTAGAGTAGAAGAAAAATGTTGGAAAATGTAAAAAAAAATGATGAAAAAAGAAGGAAGTGCTCTGCTGATTGCTATTCTATTTTGTCCACCCTTTTTTACGCTTCTTTATGCCGAAACAATCATGTCGACATCTTACATTTCTTTCTTTTCTCGAACAACGGAAATTGATTTAGTTGTCAGGGGGCACCCTGTGTGTAGACAAGAAAAAAGAAGAAAAATTCTAGGCAAGAAAGTGGGAGCCGCCCCAAAAAAGAAACAATTGAAAGTAGAAGAGAAACGATCGCACATTGCATAGCAATACGGAGACTAAGTGAGAGCTAGTAGACAACCAGAGAATTGGTGCAGGAATGGCGCACAAACTGAAGAAGAAGAAAAAGTTGCGAAAGTCTAAACACAAATTGGCAAATTGCTTCGTCCACTACCAACTGGACTTCTCTGAAACACATGACATCACATTTTCAGGAGGCATGTTGACTCGAGTCTTGACGATTTCAGATCAAAAGTTTAGAAAATCCGGAATTGGACATTTGGCCTATAAGTTCTTTTTGAAACAAACATTCTAAGTAGAACTGTGGTTTTGAAAATTAACTTCAATAACTATGGATTCATTTCTAACAGTTATCGTTGTCATAAACAAATGACTCATTCAGATTACATATTTAACCAAGTGCAAAAGAGTATCTGTCTAACATAACTTTGAGATTCGGTACTCTGCGACAACCCGCATTCAAAATTGAAAACGTTGTTAGACTTTCAGCTATATATATATTTAAAAAAAGTAAAGCATAGTTGCAATGTTCCAAAGCGACTCAACGGTCAGATCTATCCTACGACTACGAAAAATCTTGCGTTTCACTCCCTGTGAGCAAATTGAAATGAAAGGGATGACGTATCTACTAATACATCAGGTGACCTATATTCTTTCTCTCATAAACTGTGTGTTCTTCAGTACACACCAATTGGCGAATTGGTGACCTCTCTGCCTCTCTGCCTCTCTCTTTCGTTCATTGATTGATGGGGTGCCTTTGTACAATCACATCACCTGAAATTGTAATCTCTAGTTTTTGATTTCTTGACCTGCTCCAGCTCCAACACTAGTCAAAAAGAGAACATGAGCCAATCAAAAATTTATTGAAAGCCATTTTTTAATATCTCGTTGTTATTTTTTCATTTTCTCATTTCAAATTTCCACCGAAACATTGTTCCAAAGAATGAGTAATTTGATATATTCCATGTGCCTCCACTCTAGATACTCTTTGTTCTTGGAGTGTACTTTTCGTCTTTTCTCTCTCTTCAAAAGTACAAGAAACCAATTTTTAAAACAATAGATAGATCGGGTCTACGTGTACTATGATGTATCACTTTATGCGCATCTTGTTCTTCTTATCAGTAGTCTCAACCTTCAATTGAAAATAGCTGTTATCAATTTCCATTTAGTCTCTTTCAACCCAACCTGATATTCTAGGTTTCCCTCATATTTTCTTTTTAGTTCTCTTCAGTTTCCTTCTTTTTGAGTGTTTCCTTTCCTGCCTGCAAACGCTTTTTTCTTCGTTCCAACCATTTTAAAAAGACATTTAAGAAAAAGGAAGAGTGTGGTTGAGTGAGCAGGAAAAACGACTATATGTGTTGGCAGCACATTTTCTTACTGCTCTTTCCTGCCAACGGAGAAGAGCACATTGCACTTTTCACTGCGTCTCGTTTCGTCCTATTCCCCACTTTTTCTGATTAATCTTTTGCGTTTTTTTGCTGTCTCGAAGAAAGACAGATGGGCCGGGAAGTTTTTGGCAGATAGAGAGACTAAAAGTGTTTTATTTCACACTAAGATTGAACACTTTGTGCTTTTGGGACGAGAGAGATATTTCGGTTTTGGGAGGTTTGAGAGTTTGTTCATTGCACTAAAATTCTTTTGCTCATGCTTTTATATTCCTCCCACTGATTAAAGAAAACATTCATTTTATCTCAAAAAACTAGCAAACGTTCTCTATTTCAGACCCTAAAATGTTACTAGATCATTAACAAAATGTTAATGTGCACTTGCCTTTTTGAATACCTAGGCGTTTCCTTTAAAAAAAATTTATTTTCAGACCAATTAAAAAACGGGATGAGTGGAGTTGAATACGACATCGTTGAGAATCCAGAACCCAGTAGCCATCTTTGGAAGCAATGGAAACATCTCGTGGATATCGAAGGATGGACATCTGATGACAACTCAGTGACTGCAATCACACCATCAATTGGATCTACTCGCAGTGTATGGGCTGTTTCTAAGACTCGTGAGTTTCTTTCTGTTCACTACTTAAAAATTCACTGTGTTTGGTTTCAGCAGAACAAAACTTCGTCGGATGTGTTATTTGGAATGAATACGACAAAATATGTTTTATGGGATTTTTCCTCTTGGCTCCAGAACACAGAGGAAAAGGAGTTGGTTCTGTTATCTGGGATATTGCTATCTCTCGAATGCCAGCTGATCACGTACTTGGTCTCAGAGGCGGTAAAAATTTTGAAATCTGCTCTAAAAATGTCAAATTAAACAATTCCAGTTCCGAGCATGGTGGAGAAATACAAGAAAAAAGCGACGCCAGTGGTTGGAGCTACGTTGGAAAACTATAAAATGAAAGTTGCAGAGTATCATGCGTCAATGGAAAAATTGAGTGGCGATGTGAGTATTCCTGATGTTCGCTTTCTTTATAACAAATATTTCCGATTTTTCAGAACTTCAAGCTTGTAAACCATCTAACGCCATCTGAATGGAATCAATTGGTCGAGTATGACAGCAGTGTGAATGGAAGAAGTCGTGGAGAGTTTTTGGAGCGTTACTACAAACTTCCGTTTGTTTTCGGAATTGTTCTGTTTGACGGACACCACAATATCATTGCTCACATTTCTGCTGTAAAAACATCACAAAAAGGTATGTATTGTCTGTTTGTCTTATTTCAAACCCTATGACCATTTTTTTTTCAGAAGAGAACGTCTTCAAAGTAGCGCCTCTGTACGCTGACTCACCCAGTATTGCCATGTCAGCCCTTCGTGTGTTCTCGGGAGTAATGTACGAGATGCATCCGGATGCAGACGTCATTTTCCATCTCCTTAACATCGGAAGCGGGCCGTTCCTTCAGTCGTTCTTCCGAAGTCTTGAAATAATTCCTCATGTCAGTGGTGTCACCCTGTTCAGTGGAGACTATCCTAACAAAGGAGACCTCTCAAGAGTTTTCATTGCTCACAACAACTCTTGTCATTATGATTACTAATATTTATTGCTTTATTTTGTTTAATGCTTCGTTAGAAGTTTCTAATCATAGCTTTTATTCTCCAAACTTGTTAGTGTTCAATTGTTAGTGCTGAATATGAAAAAAGAATCAGACAGAATTAGACTTGGCTTGTGTGAGACGTTTTCTCAATAAATCATAAGGACAAACAGTTATTTCTTTGCTGCCTCCGCCGCCGTCGACCACAATCATATGGTTTGTCGAAGAAGCTTTTTTCACACAGTTCGGTGGGAAGTGATCATTTGGAAGTGGTTAAAAAACGTCATTCTTGCGACGAGGAAAAGAAAATAAGAAGAAAAAACTATGAGTAGGCATTCAAAAAAAAAGGTATTGTTGGTTTTGTGTTTCTGGGCGTTTTCTGCGTGGTTGCCACTTCCAAATATGTACTGAATGTTCAATTTCTCATTCTAGGTGGTGTTTTCAGGAGGCGTTGTTCTGAGAAAACAGTTCAACTAATCAGCCTCTTTTTTTTCTAAGAGTCGTTGGTTTTGATCTTTTTGTCTTGTTTACTTTAAAAAAAACAACTAAAATTGTTTGTTTTGATAGATGAAATTATATAAATTTTATTGGCTCAAGTCAATATCAAAAACAGTGGCTGGTAAGTTTTTTGATTGCTACTAGACATCTTGTTTCTGCGGTTTATTTTTGTTTTATTTCTGATATTTTGAGGTTAAATGTGCTTGTAGCTTCAAGATATTTTCAAATCTCATTAGCATCACATCAAAAGATGGGCAACATTTATGAAACCTAACAATATCCTTCCTCAAATCAGTTTTGTTAAAACTGCCTTGCTCAAACTCACACGTCTAATTTTTGACAAAGGTTCGGTTATTGAGTTTTGATAATGATATGTACAATATCTCACCAACCAAACAGCTAGGTTTGTACAAAATACATGATGAGACAGATTTCTGTGTTTAAAGTAGTTCAAAATTCAAAACTTTCAAAGCTAGCTGTTTGGTTTTTGAGATATTGCACATATCAAAAAGTTCATAACTACATTTTTATCAAACATGAAATATCTGAGTCAGAGTTAGATTTTTCTGATAAAACGAATTGCTTGGTTAAATAAAATTCGCCCACTCTTCAGATATGTTGTTTTTAAATGGGGTTAAAAGGGTCAATTCATTTGAAGAAACTGGAATTGATCTTAAATTTACAAGCACTATCCGTTTTATTAGAAATCCAACCCAACCTCAGCTTTGTAAAATAACCTCATGTCAGAATATGAACACCAAAGTTTGTATCTTTTTGAATTTTTACGAACTTTGAACGTCTCATTTTTTGATAATCTAGACGCTCAGGAATATTGCTTCAAGCAATGAAGTTGAGAACTGTGCGGTATCATATGTTTCCACAATTGACAAGATAGACAAAATGTTCTAAAAAAAAGTGTATGCATTCAATCACTCAAGGTTATCATTTACTCTTTCTCTTTTTCTATCCCATTTCTCGACTTGTTTGATTTGCAATCATTCATGCATTTAAATTGGATGTCGGTCGGATCAGATCATTCGACTATGAAGAAAACGAGTAGACTTAGTTACTGTCTCTCTCTTCATCATCATTTCTCTCGTTAATACTCTTTTTGTACTACTTATTAGTTCCCGGAACCTTTTAGTTTTTCTCATGTTTTTTCGCCCTAATCATAACATTTTGCCTTTGCCTTTTGCCTCAACCAATCCAGTTCTTCCGCTCCCTTCCAATACCTCCCCGCTTCTTTCACGTTTTCTTTTCGTAAGCCTCCCCCTTTTACGTGTCCAACTGTAAAACTAACGTTGTTTTATTCTTATTTTAATGTAACACCCACAATAGACAATCAACCCATCACTGGAAAAAACCCTTCAATCATCATATGCTGATAAGAAAGAGGCTGCGTTTTTAGTAAGGACACTGCTAGGTCCACCCTATCATCTTCTTCATATATATTCATAGAATATCTCCTTTTTCGCCCATCAAGACCCGTATGTCCCGTATGTAAGCCACAGGCATAATCATATCTCTCTTTTGTGCGGAAGAAATGGCGTCCGTCCGATTCTTTTGTGTCAATCCACTTTTCATCACTATTTTACGATTCTATCATTCATCGTCCCTCGAAAACACATATGATCCACAATGTTTGGATTTTTCTTAGATAATTTTGTATAATATAAATATTTTTTTCGCGAGAACTAAAATTTTGAAAGGTTAACTTGCTATAGTTTGTTGATAAATTTTCAAAAGCTTTTTTCAAAAAGTTTGCTGTCATTCTGCTCATTTCCAGCCAGCAAATGTTTCACTTCGACAAACTCTCCATCCGTTTTTCAGTTTATTGATTTCTATTTCACAAACTACTGGAACTCTGAGACATTATTGTTCCTCTCACTCCTGTCTTGTGGTCTGTATACATGCTCAGGCCATGCCGTTTGTCAACAAAAAGCCTGTTTTTACTTGTATACAATTCAATTGTTGATATTTCTGACGCCAGATAGAAAATGGAAGCAAAACGAATCACAGATATATTACTCATACGGAAAAACATATATTTCTTGAGAGTTCTTGATATGATTGCATGTTCATGTTGGCCAACAAGCGCACTTTAAACACAAACATTTACCAACAAAAAATTGGTTTGGTTCTCGATTGGTTGAGTTGTGTTATGTTGTGTACACAAACAACAATTTTCTGTGTTGGTGCTTTTTGTTCAATTTTCAATTTCTCACATTCAAACACTTAGTTGACGTGATTCAATGCGATTAGGTACGCGAGTAGAGGAATAATAGACATATCCATCTGTACTATTCTCTTCATATTTTTTCAGAGAATCTGTACGAGTAGCCCCGGCTGGATTGGGTCTGACACTCCCTTTCCAATTCTCTTTTATTCTTTTCCACAGACAGCAACTACTACAGATTTCCCATAAACTTCGTATGCAATCACTCATTCCTCCCCTCTTTCTTTGAAACATGACGACGCCACACCATCACGCCCTTGTTTTGTATTTCTAGCAACTTTAAATATACATACATTCCGGCCCGTTTCTTGCTCGTCTATTCTCTTATTCTTATCTAACGTCGTTGACACTTTATTTCTTTATTTCCTTAAGGTAAAGAAGATGATAAATGCATTTTTTGTCCCTCCTCTAACGACTCTCTTATCGTTGTTAGTTTACTTCTCGATGCGTCTTCCTAGTTTTTCCCAATAATTTTTCTTAGAACGTTGCAGGTATTTTCAGCAAACTTGGTATAGTATGGATTCTGAAACCGATACTGATACGCATTCATTTTACGGTTCGGAGACGTCCAGAGAGAATTACAAGGTGGGATGTTTTTTTAGAGTTACTTAATATTTTGAATCTCATTTTTTAGAGTCCTGAAAGTTCCGATTGTGAAGGATACGCTACCCCATTAGCCTCAAGCCTCAATGACATTCTCAGTGCTGTTGGTCGTGATGTCACTATCGATATTCCAGAAGAGCTAGATCAAAAACTCATGGATTCTGGAGAACGAACACCAGTGAGCACACCACGCGCGATTTCCCCTCCGATAGTCAAACAGATCATGTATCTACAGAAACCGAGAATTCTGGTCATGACACAAAGGGAGATTCTCGACGAGAGCAGTGAAGAAGAGTTCTATGATGTGGATGATGTTCAGATTCGAGATGTCGCTCAACAGCTTTTGGATGGTGTGGTTGACGTTAGTGGCAACCAAAACGAACGACCAGATACACCAATATTGGTAGAAGATGCTGCTCTGGGATTAGAAGACATCAGTTCTGATGAAGATCGTAGCACCCCAATTCAAGTGGAAGGTCAGAATGAAGAAGAGTTGATGAATGTTGATAAGGAAGAACTTAAGGAAAACACGGAGCCGTTCGCATCGGATATTGAAACACCCTACCAAAACGGTGAAGTTGAAACAGAAACTGATAATAGCGAAAAAATGATTGCATTTGAAACCGATGAAGGCGTTAAGCTATCTGTGGAGACTGATTTTCCTGAGACTGAAAACGACCACGAAAATATGGAACACTCTTCAACTTGCTCTAGTCCAGAAACCAATAATTCAATACACTCCGAAGACGTTATCGAACAAGTCGCCCCATTGGAAACTGCCGAAAGTTTTGATTCAGTTGATGTTCAACCCCTTCAAGAAGTCTTCAATAAGGATTCTGACAGTGAAACTTCTGATGTAACCTCTACTGATGTTCCAATTGTGGATGTTGAGACTTGTGTCAACACATTTGATAACTGTGACAACATGACTGCAAACAGTGTTATCACAGAATGTGTTCATAATAATGTGAAGGCTGAAGTGGCTGGGAAAGTTGAAGAAATGTTAGCTGAAATTGATAATCGCATTCAAGATGACGAAACATTCAAGAATGAAGATTCAAAGGAAACAACAGCAGTGCTCGAAACTGAAAAAAATCCAGCCGAAAAGTCTATTTCAGTAGAACAATCCATCATTGTAGAAGCTCCATTCTCAGATGTTACCGACGAGGAATCCGCTGAGATAATGAATGTCGAGGCATCAAACTTTGAGCAAATTGATAACCTTATGACTTATTCTCAAACTGAATCTCCAGTAAACCAGTTGCAAGAGGCTGACAAGGATTATGTAGTTTCATCCGCAAGAACTGAATCTACTTATGCTCAAAACCTTGTCATGGACAGACCGGTGGTATTATACGAGCAAATGCCGGAATGCTTCTCTGAAATCACCGTTGCCAAAACTCCAATGGCTGAAATCACTGTTCCCTCTGAAGAAGTAGAGAAACCACATTTTTCTTCCAACCAGGAAACAATTGAAAATGAACCGATGCCAACACTAGTTATTTCTGATGAGGTGAAAACCTCTCCAGCTACTGACGACGACATTCTCTCTCAATGTTCAGCGCATGAAGTGAAAGTTGATTTTGATGGTTACTCATCTGGAAAAGAAGAAAGCCTATCTTCCTCTACGTCATCAGAAAGTTTCGAGTTTGCTGAGCCGGTTTCAAGTAACAATGTACACGACGAGAAGACGACACAAGCATTACGGAACTCAATTATCGAGAGGTATCCGTCTAACGAGACTGATGAGGATGAACTAGATAGTGTTGACGACGAATTCGATGACGATTTGCTTGCAGTGAAGCAGATTTCTGCAGAAGTCGAACAGCTGGTCGCGGCTATCAATGCATTCGGGTGAGTAGAGAAAAAACAGGACAAGCCCTTGACCATCAAGTTGTATTTCATGCGATGGATAGAGATATGGGTGTGGTTGATGACAACTGTGACTGATAGGTTTTTGCCTGCCAAAGAAAAAGGGGTGTGGGAAAAGTGTTGGAGAATATCATGAACCAACTGGCAAATATTGATAGGGGATTGATGATAGGGCAGGAAGGTCATAAATTTTGAGAATCCTATCACATTACAACAGTACTGTACAGAAAAAAATTTTCTTGTTACATCCACTCACCACTCCTTTTTAATCATACATCAAATATAGTTTTTCCTCTTTTCGTCTCCACTCTCAACCATACAGTACCCGGTCCTAGTTTTCTTTCTAAACATTTTTAATTGAACTTCCTAATTCACCTACTCTTGTTGTTCAATGTCTAAATGCGACCGCAAAAAGTGAGAAAAATGTTGGGCAGAGAGGGAAGGGGACCCGAGATAAACATAAACGGACAACGCCTTCTGAGTCATGGTCATTCAAATAGTACTATTTCCTTCAGACGAGACGAAGAACAACAGATGAGCGCCTATCTCGTTGGAAAGAAAATGGCCGCCGAGAAAAAGAGAAAAAGTGTGATGGACACTGGTGTGGTGACCTCTTCATGCCATGACCAAACTGTTCAGGTATGGTCTTTCACAAGATTCAGATATTTTTAAAGAGGCAAGACTTTTTCTTCGGTAGGACTATTCAACAAAAAAGAAAGCGCAGAATATTCAAATAGAAATCAAACACTTGAGTTATTTTCTTCCCCCGCAAAAACAAATACAACAAATATCCTAGATTTTTCATTTTTTCTCTCTTGAAAGCGTACATGATATAGATACGGTAGCGATTGATCATTTTCCGCTCAATTTAACCAAGTTCTTGTCACCAAATCAGTTAGTAAACTTTTTAGTCCATCTGGTTACGCCCTGTTTTTTCTCTTCTTGCCTTCTGTTTTCTAATTCATACTTCTTGTCGACTGTTTTCTCGAGAATTTCAATATTCTGATTTTTTCATTTTAAAATCAAATCTATAAAGAAGAGAGAAAGCATAGAAGATTGTTTCTTTGTGATATTTCATATTCCTCTCACTATTTCATGATTCCGCTTTTATTCTTGTTTATTGCTGTCGCAGTCGCTCCCACTGTCTCTTAGAAACAAAAAACGTCTCTCGTAGCTTCTTGTTTTAAAAGTTCAAACGTTTTGTTGAACTTTCACATCTGGTAAACAAACACATTTGATGATGGGCAAGTTTCTGTTAGAAAACTCATCTGATTTTGAATGAATATACATTAGAAGCGGGTTCCAACAAGGCTCATTGTTTCCTCTCCCATCAATGTCAATAAATTTGAGAAAAAAACTGTTCGGAGTCGGGTCTGTTAATCATTCTACATTATGTGTACATTTCACGGTAACCTTTTCCATTTCTTTCATTTTCCCGTTCCTTTCAAATGTCTTTTCAACGCCAGGTTTTTTTCACTTTCCTATTTCATCAACAGTTTAACATTTCAATTAGTTCAAGTGAGTAGAGAAAGTTTATGATGAGATTCGTTTTAAACGAAAAAAAGAGAAAAACGATTTTTGAGACCTTGCGATTGAAAGAAATGAAAACTTTATTTTTATTTTACGATTTCGGGCAAAGCAACGCAGTAGACTCGATTAATTTCGTTTGAAATTCGGTGACAGTCCTCTCTCCTTAATAGTCATTCACCTCCCATCCATTTCTCTCCCGGAAAGAAGACTGTGTTGAACTGACGACTGGCGTCACCCCAGGACACAACACCTTCCTCGCTTCACTCATAAACACAAGGCCACTTGTTCACGAATATTTTGTTTTCGCGCGCTCACTTCACTATTTGAACTATTTTTCTGCTTCTATCTTCGTGTGTGACTCGAACTGAGCAAGTGTGTATATATGTAGGCTTATGATTTCCTGTGCGCAAGGGGAACTGAGGTTACGCCCGTGTTCAGTATTTTTGGAAGTATTAAAAAATTTGTTGTTTGATTTATTTTCGAAATTTTAGGTCACGTTCAGTAGTCTAACTTGTTGGCTTGAGCAAAAAGCAAACGCCATTTAGGCGGAAAATTTAAACGTTTAATTTCCTGGCGTTTGCTATTTTTACCTCAAGAAATTGTTTGTGTTGATTTTTGACCACTCTGGTGCTCACCAAATCTTGAGATCTCCTATTAGTACACCATTTCAGCACTATGTTCCAACATTTCTATTACGTAGCTTCTCAGTTCTTTGAAACCAGAAATATACAAAAATGTTTTTCCTTCTTCTCGCATTTTCCATTTCTACTGACCACTAGTTGCGAAACTGTAGTATTTCCTTCCGAATTGTTCCTCGACACCCTGTGTTCTCTTTTTGCCCGCTTTTTCAACCAATCGGAATCACTAGTAGCTATACTACTAACTTCCAAAAAACTTTTCTCCAGATGTTCTTACTCTCACACTCATTCTTCCTCTTTTTGACTGGTGTGTCATTATCCGCCACCCACGGTTTCGCTCACCTTTAAATGAAATTAATTCCTATTATCTATACTTTCTTTCAATCAATGTTCCGTGCCGTTTTAACACAAAAGATGGAAGGAAAAAGAACCGTGAGTTTGTGTCTTTTATTTCTTCTTTTGAACACTCTTCTCTGATTATGCAAATTTCTACCACATTCACATGCGGTTTTGAATCTTCCGCCAACTTCTTTGTCTACTTTTTTGTTCCTGTTTTTGTCACGTTTTATTTTTCAAGTTAGCAACGGCTTCAACAGATAAATAAATCGCGTAAAAACGTCAAGTTGAATAAGTTTGATGAATCGCTTTTCCTTTTTTTCAACGGTCTCAGTGTATGGCAGAAAACTGCAATGTAACATGAAAAAAGGGAAGAAATGTCAAAGCAAAAGCTATTGTTTGATTTTCTCATCATTGCTTGTGGTGACTTTTTCCCCGTCTTCATGCTGTTGCGGGGGCCGATGGCAACCTGCGCAATAGCAATGTACACCTGTAGCTATAATATGCGAATTAGTTGGGATACCGCCCTCTGACACTACTACACCCCGCTACTGTCATTATGTAACCCATATACCACTGTTGATATATTATTTTTCTGTAGTACAATAGTAGTAGTCGTGTTCAGTGGTAGTGGCAGTACAATGGGTTTTTCACAGATGACCTACTCTTTCAAACTATCTCTTTCGGCTTTTACGGTATAGTGTGTCCGCTTTTTCTACGCCATTCAAATGATTCGTGACGAATAAAATTTTCGGAAAAAAAGATTTGTCGTCTCGTATATCTGTCGGCATGTAAGTTCTTCTTGATGACGGATCATGGATCATCTTTCTTATCGTTCGTCCATTTCCCCCCTCTTTTGTCCGTCCACCCGTTCATTTTCTTGTTTTCCCTCCAAATTGATCATTATCATGTTATCATGGTGTCCCTCTTTCCTCTCCCCTTTTGGTCTCAAGCCTAATTGACTCTTTGCCAATTCCGATTTTATATTCGTTTTTTTCTTCTTCTGTCCGTTTTTGATCACATTCACCAGTGTGGCTGGTAACACTGGAATTATTCAAGAAGAACTGATAAGACTCTTTTCCTGTTGTCTGATAATATTTTATTAGTTTATTAGTTTCGCCACCTCCGGCCGTTTTGAAATTTTAATGCTAGTGCCCGTAGAACAAGAACATATGTTTCTTTCTTTCACCCTTTCCGAGCAGATGTTTCTTCCATCAATCCGTCTTTTTGACGGTGGGCGGAGTGCAGATGTGACGTTTATGCAAAATTCCGACAACGCATTTTGTATTCAAAATTTGAATTTTTAGACGGACAACGACTCGTTCATTCTTGTTGATCGACACCTTCCGGTAGTCATGGAAAGTCTTCAAGTGGAAATTGGTAAACTTCAAGCCGATTTGGAAAAAGTGAAGAATGGAGAAAAGGTAAGTGCCATAAATGCATTGTTTTCTTCGATTTTCATTTTATTCGGTTTGAAGATGCTGTAATTTCTTGTTTCAGGAACTTCTGAAAATCAACTCCAAACTTGAGAAAGATCTGGAGGAGTCTCAACAAACTATTGACGGAATCGAAGTTGAAGCTGAGCAGGTAACATTTATTGTTATATTTGTATTCTTTGTCTATTCTTTTTCTATTTAACAACCATACTTCTTCCTCCTTCTAATATTCCCATTAAAATATTAATAAGATAAGAAACGGTAGCCAGGCGCCAACACCGGAAGTTCAAGGCTTGCCTAGTGATAAAACCATCATGTATGTACAATGACATCACTTAATTGTTTTCAGCAATACACTGAACTCACTTCGGAAATTGATGAGCTTTGCGAAATTGTACAGAAGAAAGACCAGGAGCTTGCAGCTCTCAAAGAACGAGTTGCCAATTTGTCTGTCAGTGAAAGCAACTTGAGAGATGACGTTGACTCGCAAAGACTTATTTCTCAGCGTCAAAAGGAGATTATTGAAAGTCTCAGGTAACAGTAAATCATTAATCATACTAAATCTATGTAATATCCGTTTCAGAGAAGAGCTTGATGCAATCACCAAAAAGTTGAGTGATGTGACCAAACTTCGAGATAAGGCGATTGAGGAGGCCACTCTTTACAAAATGAAAAACATGGAACGTGACCGTTTCTTGTCGAGAGAAGCACAGATGTCCATGGAAATCGAGGATTTGCAACGCGAACTCAACAAACAGAAACTCATTTTGAATCAGACTAGCATGGCAAAACTGGCCGATACTGTAAGAGGATTATACACATTTGTAAGACTTTCAGAAAGTTTTTGAACTTTTGAATTTCAGTTCGATAGAAAAGTTCTCCACCTTGAGAACGAGCTGCGGGAGAGAGATATGCTTATTTGTAAGCAGAATCAGATCATCAACAGTCATCGAAAATCGCCAACCGGATCGGTTATCACCCACCGCAAGATGCAACGTAATCTATTATCGATTGAGACCACTCTGAAACTTTTTACTCTTACAGCTCGCGCCTCCGTGCTTGCCGCTGCTGGAAATCTACCAAGTGCCGGTAGCAGTTCTGAGTCATTCCAGAACGGCTTGGATGTAGAAGCAAAGGATGCTCTTCTTACATTCATTTTGAGGTACGTAAATGCATTTTGAGTGTTTAAGTAGTTGTTATGTTTTTCAGTGATCGTCATAGCCAACTTGCCAATATCTACAATATTGGTCGAATCTTGGACTTGTCACCACAAGAGGAGCGTGCCGTAGAACGTCATTTAACAAAAGATCGATTCACCTAATCTCTTTTTTAATTTATGATTGATCGTGAAATGTATATATTTTCCCAAGTATTACCTTTTTCTCATTCTTTTGTTATTTTTTCCTATACGACATTTTAAATAAGTCCTCACAATTGTCTAGCGCCATATTGGTGTCATTTCAGTTCTAAACACCCGATATTTTTCATTTACTTTTTTGTAGACTAGAGCTTTAGATCTTGAAAAAGCCCTACCCCTTTTTGTCAAAAATTCCGTACCCGGTATAATTAATTTTCCCCTATTTTTGAAACACTCCAAAGTTAAACTTCAACATTTTCTCTTCGCTCCAGAAAACTTCACATTCCCAGTTCAATAACCATTCAAATTGTGAAAAATATAAGTTTATTTGTCGCAAATAAATTGCTACTTTGTGAAATAGAGATAATTGAAAAGCATTATATGAAAAGGGCGTGAAAGAGAGAGAGAAGAAAGACAGAAACGATTTTTACCACGGATTTTTAGTTTTTTAAAAAAGATTTTACAGTGAATCATTCGGCCATTCACAAGCAGCAATATCTTCTTCTTCAATCACCACTTTTGGTGATAATGATGATAGCTTCTTCTTGAATTCACTCGACAGAGTATCGTTTGGAGTGAGATCAGTGCGAGGGCTTTGGAGTGGAAAAGCTGGAATATATAACATCAACCATATTCAGATTTTTGTTGAAACTTACTTGCTGAAGTGCTCGCTGATGGAACTTGGGGTGGTACCAGTGAGTACTCAGGCAACGCTGATAACATACACGGGAATGTTCTAGTTGCAGCATCTCGCATGGGTAAGACGTACCTAAAATCAAACTTCAGTTAATACCTACAGTAGTATATGAGGGCGAGACAGAGAAACTTCATCATAAGATTTTTTTATCAGTTTTTCATCGTAAAAAAGCACTGATATACATAGGATTAAAACTATTGTGATAGTGGTTTAAATTGAAATGGTTGTTTGCTTTCTTAGAGAATAGTATAAATACAAAACGTAATTGAACAACAAACTTCAGTTTTTTACCGAGAAAGTCAAGTTTTGCACTTACCAAATTAAATACAGTGGATGTACGAATGATATCAGTAAAGGCAATATTAAAAACGCCAATTCCAGAATAATGAGCGCACACTGAAAATGTTTTTGTCCTGATTGTTTTCTAATAATTCGACTATAAAATCACATACCTCATCACATGTTTCCCTTAAAACATGTCGATATAACACTACGCATCCCGAAACAAAGAGAGATATCTGCCATGCTAAAGTCTCGTATTGAAGAATTTCTTTTAAAGAGAATATTGTGAACGCTATCCAGCTTCTCCTGCAAACCAAATTGGATTTACTTATGTTTTGCGTTCACTTACTTGTTTCTCTGCAGTACGGATGCAATCAGAATGAGTATGAATCCAAAAGCGTGAAGTAAAATCAGAAGGGTCAGAAGTGAAAAAGTCAGAAAAGATTGAGAAACTGCGAGAAGAATAGAACATTTGTTCATTGGCTCGTTTTTTAAGTCTTGATCGAATGCAGTGAATAACAGTGCTAAAGCGACACTTGCTGCTGCAACAGTGCTTTGCCAAACTGAGCAAGTTAAATACCATTTCATAGGGAGTTTATCAATCGGCTTTCTGGAAAATTCTATTTGGTGTTAAAACTTGTTCCTCAACTGACAACTTCAGAAAATTGCATTGAACTCCTAACAAGAAAAACGTTGCAGCACAATGAATGTAACAGAAGATTAGAGGAAACTCTTGAAGTTTACATGAAACTGTAGTCACTTGGCTGAGACACGGTTGTTGCATTACAAGAAATAAGAAAAAGTTTCGAGCAAGTTGGAATCCTGAGAGTACAGCAAAATTTATAGATATTGAAGCCTGGAAAAAACAATTGGAAGAAATTCAACAATATAAATTTCAATTTACCAGTATCCGTCTTTGTGAATGAGGCATAGGGGACGCTTTGTGACATATCACTGTTATTAAGGTATTCATGATCAATCCACCAACTGCTAGAATAATTTCTACCAGTGTAAAAAACCATTGAGAAGGTTCTATGAATGGTTCCACACATAGATCAGGGTTTTGTGTTGTAAGCATTTGAAGATAAACTGAAAACTGAGAATAATGAGATTGTATAGAAAATGCTGCAGAAGAAGAGTATTTGCTATTGTTGTGTCTGGAGAAGCTTTAGAGGGGAGTTTCGTAGTCCTGTTTCCGGAGAGTCTATTAAGCAATGCAGACACGCTATCTCTATCTCTGATTCTTTTTTCGAAATCCGGAGAACTCTCCTTCCTCCTTCCTGCCCACAACAGCAACAAAACTAGAATATAAATGAGAAAAACATGAGAACTAAATCAAACTATTCTTCACTATCAAAAAAAGAAATCACTGCAAAAACTTGTGACTCTCAAAAAAAACACGAAATTATCTGGAAAAAAACCCAGTACGCGTTGCATATTTTGACACAAAATTGGATTGTTGGATTCAAAAAAAAATTTTGCGAGATCCTGAAAACTTGTTGATGTGAGAGATAGAGGGAGAAAGAGTCTTTTGATGGAAACAGCCCTTAGATGTAATCTAATTCTATTTCTTGGGAGAAAAATGAAATATTTGTAGTTTTCGAAAAAAGAGACGTTCCAATTGTAAAAATGAATAAGTATGATGGTGAGATCAACTATTTAAGTGCTTCAAAGAGTGGATTGAAATTTCTTACACCAACACTTAAACAACTGCGCTCAACACCTTATCATAAGAAAGATCCACGAGAAGAAACGTCACCTCTTCAGTAAAAATCGTTCCTAACATCAGCAGAAAGGTTAAAAAAGTTTAACAGCAGCAGAAAGGACGACAAATTTCTTATCAGACGGAAGCCAGCAGGATTTGTTGAGACGCAACGAGTCGATGCATTGGAAGCTTCAAACCGTATGGAGTTGACAAAATGTGTGGAGATTGTTACTTCCCAGGACTTAAACACCAACGAAGTCTACCAATTCGGAGTCGTCCAGCTTTCCGCAACCCTGGAATTTACATCTAACCTGCACATATTCACAGAGTGGCTATTGTCTTTTTCGATAGAGCTAGATACAAGCAGAGAAAATTATTCTCCATCAACGCTTAATTATATATATTTTTTCCAGAGACTTCTGCGATAGACTGAACGGTTACTGCCGTGAAAACAGTATCAAAGTAGACCGTGAATCAAAAGACTGACCCATTCGTCAATGTATCCCAGCTAACCATTTTTTGATAATATAATATATCTATGGACCAATAGATACTGCTAACTGGTATGTAATCGCGCCTCAAGAAACTTCGTAAATCGCGACGTTTCAGTGAGGATTGAATCGGGTTTAAGGAGGAGGTTATGGTTTTATTCAAAATGGAAATTGATTGAGAAGTAAAAAATAAACTTCATGGAAAATTTAAAGTTCAATCGGGTGATCACGATGTGGAGGCTTCTGGATTTTGTGTGAAATAGAAATCTTCCATTTCCATTTTGACAGCTGGTTGACACCATTCTTCATATTCTTCTTCTTTCACACTTATTCCTTTTCCTATGGTCTGTTCTTCCCTGAAATTGAACGTTTTGAAAGTTTATTTTTTATTTTCTTATTCACCGTTTTGGTATCAGTTCCAGACCATCCGCAGTGATTAACGACGGAGTTTCTTCTCTGAAAAAGAAACGAGAAAATTGGGGTTTTTTCGATCGAAAAAGGATAACTTTTTGGACTGGGAATATTCAGGGAAAATTGAGAAGATTTGCTTGATATTTGAAATTTTGACAGGGAAAAGTGTTCTTTTTGGGGAAAACCAGCAAAAATTAAGAAGATTTTAAAAAAAAAACGTAGTTTTTACCGTTTTGGTATTATTCCCAGACCTTCCAGAGTGGTTGATGGTGTGTATTCTCTAAAAAAAACATCATAAAATGTTAATTTTCCTTTTTCTTCTACCTTTTCGGCATTAGTTCTGCAAAATCTTCTGTATCTTCGGTATCATCATCCGCGCAACTCGAGCTCTGCGGCTTTTCCGGCATCAAAATCTTCAACATTTTCTGCGCCTTCTTGAATGCTTTTTCCTGTTTCTCGTAGTCTTTTCTCAACTCATTATTATTCCTCTTAAACTTCTCAATGAATCCTTCCAGTCGTTTCCTCAGTGTCTGTTCTGCGTCGTGTTTCCGTCTCCACGTTTCAACTGTCTTCATTTCTCTTAAATGCACACCCATCGGAATGAACACGTCACCGCCACGCATCAGCACTTTATTCAAATGTTTGTCCATCGCCTCCTCGTAACGAGTTCTCCAAACTGCCAACAACTCGGGAAATCGATTATTCAACTCTTCTTGTTGTCGTTTATCTGATTGCAGTTCTTCGTTTTCTGATTTCAACGCTTTTATTTCAGCTTTTAGAGCCGCCACTTCCGATGACAGCTCTTTTACTCGGTTTGCACTGGGACAATCTCTACATCCATTGTGACGTGCCGCCTTTACTCGTTTCGTTATTGGAGGCATTTTTCTGAAACAAAATAATGGATTCTATAAAGATTCAAATGAAAATCAATAAAAATACGCGTAATTTAGGCACAGGAGGGAGAAATATCAACGGGGCACGTTTGCATTGTAGCGTCGGAGGGGCGCCAGAGATGAGAGGAATGGTTAGAAGGCAGAGAAACCAATGAAAAGTGAGAAGAAAATTGAAAAAAAATGAAAAAAACTTTGTTATTTAAGAACAAATGGTGAATTTTCACAACAGAAATCTACATGTTTCTGGTTTTTCCTCCTCTTTGACAACAATTCCAGCTAAAGTTTCAGGTTTTTTCTCTTCATGTGATTCATCCGTATGAGATTGATCTGTATCCGGGGGTGTTATTCGAGCAGCCATATTCATCAAAATCGAATTGAAAGTTGCGCTTTGAGCCTCTTCTGGAGTGTTCACCGGGTCTCGTATCATTCGTACAGGTCTACCATGAGTTGGCGGGTGCGATTGGGAACTAGAAATATAAAGTTCATTGATAAAAACTTGAAAAGTTAAGATTACCTTCTAATTTTCTCCTGATTCCTATAATACGCCAGGGCCATCTTCGTCTCCTGATGTGCTCTCCGTTCAATAGCCAACGCATTTTCCATCGATTTCCGTTCTTGTTTCGTAGTCGCTTTGTCATTTTTTGCCAGATGCTGCTGAACCGTCCATTTCTTCTCAGCATTGATACATCGGTCCTTCCAATGTCGAAGATCTACTGGATCTGCTATTCGGAGAGTTTCATTCTCTCGTTTCAACTGATCACGCTGCTTTTTCAACTCTTGATTCATTTTTCGAAGTTGTTTATTTTCTCGGAGTGCTCCGTCAAGTTGGAATCGCATTGCTTTCATTTCATCTTCTTTCTCACTCTTTTGATAATCCCTCTTCGCGGCTGCTTCTCTCGATTTCTTCAAACTTTGAATCGAAGTCATTTTTGCTTGGCTCGTGGCATGCTTTTTGACGAGATCTGAAAACTAATTTAAGAATTGAATACGGATTGACAAATTTCAAAAATATCCGATTTTTGAATAAATTTTAACAAAACTAAATTATCGAGAATCGATTACAGCTGAAAATGAAAACAAAAAGTATATCAATCGGTTCGAACACCATTTGAAAACTAAAACAACCAAAAAACGCAAAAAAATGAGAGAATCAACAATTTATTACAAAATAATTGCAAGAGAATTCATGTATGTTACAAGTTGATAGTAGATGGGGACAGTGGTGGTGGCATCAATTTCGGCTTTCTCGGCTTTCTTGTTTTCTTGACTCTCGGTGGTATTGGCATTCTGAAATAACAGATTTTAGGATGAGAATAAAGGAAAATCGTTCAAAAACTTACGTGCACAAAGATCTAACATATGCCAAATCCAACTGAAGCTCAGTGATCTCTTTATCTCGTTTGTCCATTTCCTTCTTGATTCCATTCAATTCCACCTTCAAATTGACATTCTCTCCTTTACATGTTCGACAGAAATTTTCCAAATGTGCGTATCGTTCTTTCCACGAAATATTGTCAACAGTCGCATCGTATTTCTCCTGAAACTCTTGTGCCTGTCGATACATTCGTCGTTCCAGTGATTTCCTCTCAGCTTGTGATCTCTCAAATCTTTCCTTCCAAACGAATATTTCTTCCGAATGTTTTCGTCGGAGTTCTTGCTCATTGTTGTAAACTCGCTGTTGCTGTCGTTCTTTGGCAGTTTCTTGTGGTGGCGGTGAATATCTTAGCTGTCGTTTCCTTGGATTATACGGGGGGAGTGGACTTTTGGGTGCCGTCTCTAATGAAGCCGCCGGCGTTTTCTCCACAACAAGCGTCTTTTTCTGAACTCTCGCCATATACGGTTGAGGATCTCTTGGAGGTAATGACACCGCCGGATCTCTCGGCGCTGTGCTCGCCGTTGTCGGGTTCATCGGTTCTTCTCCTTTTCCCAGCTCTTCGTTCATTGAACTCTTCTCCTTCGCTCTTTTCAAGTTTTGCAGAAAGACTGCTTTTCTTTTATATTTTGGAAGTTTTGTATGCTCCTTCATCAATCGATTGATTGTTAACCTTCTGAATAATATCAATAAAAATTAATTTTTAGAAAAGAAGTTGGCACAAGAGATCTCATTAAAAAGGATAGCTAACGGAAAGAACCATTATTAAAGAGGCAAAAAAGATAACAGTTGGAAAAAATCTAACTTTCTTTAAAAACATGCAAATAATTCTTTAAAAATTATTAAAGAAGCGGTTAGAAGAGTTTTACGGGCAGTAGATTGTGGAAAAACAAATTGCAAGGAAATCGATCAATGGACACCCAGTTTCTGTTGCAATGTCTGCGTCTCCTCGTCACTAAGGCGAACAAGGAGAGAAGTTTCTTAGGGCAGAAATGCAGTAAAAACTCATCGAGGCGATGAGATTTCAAAAAGGCAAAAAGCTGGGTTTTTGATGAAAAAAAGTGGGTTCGTAACAAAGAATCGCAAGCATCTAAACTTAGACGAAATGTAACGGAGAAGAGAAGAAATGAGTGATTTTTGGGCTGAAGGACTGCCTTTGGACGTTTAGATTGAAGTGAAACCTGAAAATGAGAGTGAAACTAAAAATAATTTGTTATAATTTAGAGTTTATTTTAAAAAAAATATAGAAACTAAAAGGGACAGAAAAAAGACATTAACAAAGAGGTGGAAAAAGAATCGACGAAAATCAGCGTCATGATTCGAAAGTCCCGGCAAGAGCGACCGCGCGTTCACATGGAGAGAGAACATGAAAAGAGTAGAGACGCAGGCCACCCAGTGCGATAGGGCGAGGAAGCACCAGAACAGCGACGAGAACGGCAGTAGACGTTGACTTCGGGAAAAAATACGTCAAATGTAGAGTCTGAAAAAAGAGGTTAGAAGGATGGAGTTTTACTCCTTTTACTGTTTTGAATTGTTTCGTTTACAGTAAGTTTAAAGTTCACAGTGTTTCAATTATTACTTGTGAATTAATGGAATTCACAACAGGGTGAGAAGTTTAGGTATTTGAGAAAACAAAATCGAAGAATTACACCGTTATATCGAACTGAAAAAACATAGTTTCTAGATATATTTTGAATTTCCTACAAAACTACCACTGGAACCTCCAATCCTTCAATCATCCGCATCAGAATCTCATTCAGTGTCAATCTTTTTCGGAAACCACTATTCCATTTTTCGGTTGTTCACTGTGAGCTCTTTTCAGTTCATTCAACTGAAGACGTGTCTCATTACGAGCCACCTTCTCCGAATTTATCTTTTGTTTCAACCAAATGTTATGGTTCTTTAACTACTTCGCATCTTCTCCTGAAATCATCAGCTACTTTTTGATCTATGCAATTATTTTTTCCTGTTCTAGCGCTTGTTTCTCAATACTCCCCAATTCAAATCGCTGATCGCTGCTTCCACACCTCTTTCCCACATAAAATCTCAAATTAACTCTTTTGCAGCCATAAAACTTCTTTCAACCGGGCGTCACGTTTCATAAAACTCCTCATTTGTCCTTTTTGATTTCTCTTTAATTTTCGCTCGTTCGTTCCTGTCACTCGTTACTGGCAAACTGGAATGACGTGAAAATACTCGCATTTCTCATTATTTTTATTTTTCAGTACTATGTCTGATCCATTCGACAGAATCATGGGGGACATGAGCAGTGGCCAGGTGTCACGCAGTACCAGCTCCTCTCGTATTCTAAAAAGAGATCATCGTCAGTCGCCAGAAAAAGTTGCGCCGTCGTCGAAATGAAGCAGTAAGTTTTCGAAATTTGAAGAATTTGAATACTGTGTTTCATGCTTGGTTCGCCACAGATCATATAAATTTTATGGTTCTTTTTTCTGAAATTTCACATCTTTCTCTGTGTGCCTTCTCGGCAATAAAATTGATTGAGTTAGGAATGCGCTATATAAACTCGACAAACCGGCAATATTCAATATTCGTTCAGTTTTAGTTTATCTCGGATATCAATTCTTTCTCATTTTATCCTTGATATATTCACTCCTTCTGGTTTTCATTCACAAAATTGATATGAAACTTGAGTTTCCGATATTAAACCGTAGAATACAGTACCGTTCAATAAAATATAGTTTTTCGCTATTTTGGTCGTAACTTTTTTTCCAATTTATTGGAACCAATCTTTAGAAATTATCTTTTTAGTTTTTTGGTGAATTTTGCTGAAAGTCCCTTTTTTGGTTTTCATAAATCGTACACTTGTGATGAATTCGAAATGTATCCTGATATATGAAAACGTTTAATCGATTCATCGCTGCATTTTTTCGATTCATTGCTACAGTCTTTGTACTTTTCCCGCAACTGTTAATAATCTGTTTTAGTTTTCAGTGTTTGACGGTGGATTCAACTTTCGATAGGATCGAACTTGATAATAATGTCGGATCACACTGAAGCAAGCTTCTTGGGGCCAAAAAACTTTGATAGCAATCACCCTTTCATTATGAATGTTTCTATTGATGACATGATCGCAGACCCAAATACAGCGGGGATGTATCCTCAGTTCCACAATTTCATTTTTACTAACAGTCTCAAGTGTTTCGACCCGTCAAAGTACAAGGGAAAGCTGGAAGGAGTGAGTATCCCTACAGTTGAGAAGTACCGCCAACTTTTTTACGAAATGCTACATTTGATGAATTCTAAAGACGATCTGAAAGTGAGAAGTTACTAAGAGTAGGAAAAAGTTACCTGTTTTATTTTTCAGCGCGATATCGAACAGTGCAATATTGAGAACAAAGATATTTTCGTGGAAAATAGTCAACTGCGGAATTCTGTCGCCACGTCTATTTCTGATAAATCAATGGCCAGCTTCCTTCGAGTTCTCGACACCTGCTCTCAAAACACGACGGAAACTCAACACTGCGATATAACCGATAACACTTGGATCCACACGATGATGCGCATGCGTAATGAAAAAATCGCTCGTGAAAAGTTTGTGGATTATGAGATCGAGCTTGTCGTCAACAGTATTGCCACGGAGAGAACTCTGTTGAATGCAGAAATGCAAGATCTAAAGAATGTTGTAAAAACTGCGTTCTCCAGTTTATTAACCGAGTTTGAAGATGTGGATTTCGAACGGGCCTTGGCAACAGCGGCTGAGAAAAGGTCGGTGCAGCAATTCAACATTTTTCAATAATCTCTTACTATTTCAGTGACCCTTTCTTGTCAGTTAATGTTCATGCCAGTCAGACCGACGTCATAGTTGAGAGCAACGACCATCAGGTTTCATCATTCGAGAAAAATTATCTCAAAACATCTCACACACGGAGCCTACACGAGAATGCTGCTTGTCAAAACATAACTCATATCCATAAGAAGATGAAGAAAAATACTGGAGGATCGGTAGTTGAGATCACGCAAGTTCCTTCTAACAATCGGAAGGAGGCAGAAGTTTTCGACTCGAAAAACGTCAGTGACATGGACGTTAGGATCCTCAACTTGATTGGTAATCCCGATATACAGACAATGTACCCGGTGTTCTACAAGTTTATGGCCACTGAATTTCTACCATGTTACGATCTATCAAACAACAAGAGATTTTCCTTGGCGCAGTGGCTGGAAGCTCCATCAATTGAGAAATACCGTCAACTTTGCAATGAAATGCTACATTTAATGTATTTCAAGTGTCATCTTGAAGTAAGTCATTCTGCACTGTAACAGAACATACATTGATTACTCTTTTCAGCACGTTTACAAGCAGCGCATAGCCAAGAACCGAGAGCTCAAGGTAGAAAACGAAAGGCTACGTAGTTATGTTGTGAAGTCCTGGTCCGACGTTTTTATTACCAGCTTTCTCCGAGTCTTCAAAAACAGTTCACAAGATGAAACTCAACGTGCTGATGAAAATTGCGTCAGAACAGAGGACACTTGGGACAGCATGATGACGCGCCTTCGTAATGAAAAAGCAGCCGAAGGAACTATCCTGAATGATAAAATTGAGTTTGTTGTAAACAATCTTGTGAAGGAATATCCTTTGTTAAACAAAGAGAAGCACCATCTAAAGAACATTCTGAAAACTGCACTCACCAGTGGATTCACCGACTTTGCAGTGGAAGAGCTTTGTTCTCCAGCTTTTCAAGAATTGTGGGTGCAAGCGAATGCTAGCGAATAGTCGTACATTGACAACAAGAAAATTAATATTTTCAGTGGTCCATCATTGCCTGCTCGTGGTTTTGACAAAGATACGCAAACTATTCCTGTTGATAATGAATCTAACACAGCCATGATGTCTTCACTTCCATATGATTTTTACTCAGGCTTCACGTGTTTTCTAAATAAGCAAACTTCGAAGAGAAAATTGGAAAGCAACGCATTAAAACAATAATGCAATGATGCACCAACCAATAAATATTGTTTTAAAACGCTTTCAGTCGTTTTGTCGTGGGATCAAAGTGTAAGTTGAAGGTTTTTTAGATCATTTTCGAATCCCTTGTTTTGTACAGTGTTTCATTGCCGTAACTTTGAAGGCATAATCGATTGCATTTCAGAATCAACAGACCAATTTGCTTTAGCCACCACAACACCGTCTTCTACAGCACCACTTGTCCCTTCACATTTTCTATCATACTCTCACCAAATAACCTATGTTTTACTCACCTGGTTCTCAATTTCAAATTATCTTTTAGTTTTCCGAATTCAACCTCATCACATTTGATTATTTTTGTATTGTTCTTCTGAACAGAATTTCCGAATTTTGATGTACTGTGAAACAATGAAACAACCGATGGGTTTGATGTCTCCCGCAATGAAGTCTGACGACAACTTTCCAGTTTTACGGATTGAACATGGCTTGCCGAACGTTAAGGAACTTCAATTTTTTAACATGGCTGACGTTTCTTTGCAGAATTATGGTGGTATTGCGGTAGTGCACAACACTTTTCTTCTGAAAACACAAGAGTTATAGACGATTCTCTTCATTCAGTTCAAGTTTTCATGTTTGAACACGCCAGACACTGGTGGAAAATGCTTGCTTGGTTTCGGTGTCAACCGGAAATCAAATTATTTTTTAAATCAGCTGCAAAAGAAACATTTATTCACATATGGGAATGAGAAAATGTTTTCAAGCATTATTTTGGCGAAGTGTTAATTAGAAATCTAGAATATTGTTAGAATAATTGACAAGAGATTATTTAATAGGGTGTTAAGAAAATACAGTAATTTTGGTATGATTCAAAAAAGGGAATGATTAGGAATGGGAGAAGGCTTGTGAATGTATTCAAATGAATTTACAGGGACAAAAGGTGATCAAACACTAAGAAGCGCATTTTTCCATTGGTAGTAAAAACAGTTTTCATGCGTTTGAGAAGCTTTTTCTGGATAAGGGGTGAACGACGATTCTTGGAATGACGTAATATGTTGCCGTCTCCTGGTTTTGACGGTATGCACAGTACAGGAAAATGACATAGCAGATTAAGAAAATGGCGATCACTGCCGCAGACATAGAGTGCCAATTGAAATATATGGCGGATGAGCCAGGAATCCCTTCTGGGATGGGCAGTAGACTGAATCGAATTAAAGTGTTGACAGAAGGCGGAGTGACCAGAAGTTGGAAGCTGAAAAAAACTTTTGTTTTCTCACTCATAATCTTTCAGTAAAGTTGTTAATAGGATATATTTCATGTTTGCTTTTATTGTAACACTCAACATTCTCCCGACAACCGTTACAAAAGAATAGTTTTGTACCTCAAATCATCATCGGTTCCGTTTGAGCAGTAAGTATGTTTGATCATATTGAATGCGTCGAGGAGGTTTCTATCTACAGTGAATATCGAATTAGGGCGAATGTTGATGGTGTAGTTGAAGGAAAAACCACATTTTGCCAACCGAAGCTCAGCGGCCTCTGATGACCAGATGGTGAGGACGACGGGCGAACTGCTATTGGAGTTGAGGGCTGAAACAATGTTTCGCGCTTTTTGAAAATAAGGTTTTGAGACGCTAAGCACGATAAAATGAGTATACCTTTTGTGATCAGAGAGTTGATTTTGACATTGAGAAGTTCCGTTGTTTTTCCACGAATGCTTATCTCTTGAAACTTCAAGTCCGTTTCAATTGGCTCTTCATTGATGTTGTAGAGAAACAAGTTAACTCTAGCATCTGAGCTGCGACCGGATGATGTATAGTTTTTGTTTGCAGTGTAAACGGCGAATCTGTAAGGATAAAAAGCGTGAAGAGGGAAAATGGCTGCGTAGTAAGAAAATTGGTTCAACCAAAACAATGAGTATACAGTGAGACCAAAAATGAGACCAAAAATATCACCAGACATTCATGAAAAATTTAACCAATCACGCGAAAACCGAGCTACAATCACTTTAGGCTGAGACCGGATCTTTCGAGCTTTCACTCAACCTGTTACGATTTTTTTGTGAGAATGTTAATTAAGAAAAACCGTCGGCCCGGTTTGTCCCGGTTTTAAATAATACAAAGAAAAGTTGCCGTTCAAAGTTGTAAGCCTCAACTCGTTAGTGAGATAAAACGTGGTGTATATATAGAACAGCTTTTTTTCGTTCAACTCACTGAGATTTCGTGGAGCAGGTGTTCAATAACTTCACCAGGTATTCGATCCAAGGACGTGTGAAGTCGATTGTTCCTCTTTCAATTGGCTTCGGTGTCATCCAGAAGTTCACATTGCAGCTTTGGAAGATGTAGTATGTCGGCATGATGTTTTTGATGGTGACGCGAATCGATTCATTGTTACGAAGAGCTGGAATAAGATCGGTTCGGTCGGTTTTTTTCAACCAGATGTTTCCGTATCATTATAGAACACTTCGCACTCAAGGTCTCGATTGAGAAAAAAAAACAGACTAACCACAATAAAGCAATCCACGCCATTGATTTTCATCTCCCATCTTCATGATACTGTAATCCAGGGTATTGCTCGCTTCTTTCTCAATCCCATTGAAAAGCATTTTTGATTTTAAAACAAGGGTTTCAGCATTGAATCCATGGTCGACTGCAGTTGAACTCAATTGAATGGTAGTGGTGGCATTGGATGAGAGTTCCGGAGAGGTCACCACTGTTTGGAGCAGAGCGAGGATCACAACCGATACGGGGATTGTGTCCATTCTAATTTTGAAATACAAGGACACCAACAATTGATCTATAATGAGAGCTATCATACATAGAGAAAATGTAATAAATAACATAATAAGTAAAGAACTTTGACAGATACGTTCTAGTTTATTGAGATTTCAGTATTTACCTATGTAATGATGTATAACAGATGAGTCAAAACTACTGTACAAAATAGTTAACTTATAAATGGTTCTGATTAGAAAATGTCAAAACACTACGAAATGGTTCTGTCTTTTTGACCAAAATACTGAATATCTGCTTAATCTAGCATCTGTACAACCTATCTGTCTCTCTACACAACATTTTTTCTCTCTCTCCCTTCTTATATGTCTGCATAAATGTTGTGTTGTCTCTCACTCAGAGAACCATTATTGGTACCAGATGGTAGTCTCTCTGTCATGAAAACATAAGTCACGGGACTTGCAGTTGTTTCACTGTACATCTGCGATTCCTGCTTGAGGTTCAATAATCATGACTCATTGGTACCATGTGGCTTGAAAAAAGAACGGTCGAGTTGAGCATCACTATTGAATAGGTTTTCCATCGAAATAATTACAAGAGAACCTTTCCAGTTCATTCTTACCTCAGTAAGAAGCATTCAAAAGTAAAATGGTGGAGTGTCAGGTTTTTGAAAGGGTGAAGGTCTTGAATGAAAAACGCAACAGTCACGTAAAACAGCTCAAGCAAAGACACTTTCGCCAATTCAAAGAAATTCATTGAAGGAACTGTATCACTAAAAATAATTTTAAAATAAGCTAACAATCTTGTTGATAACGAGAAAATGTAAAGAACTACTTGAAATACCTGGGAGGAAGCGGAGGTCACCGTTAAACACGGCAGGCATATTCGGAGGTTCAGTTTTCATAGGAGAGGCAGTGGTTTTCTGAATTCTAGTTGTTTTGTCCTCGGTGTAGTAAAAACTGGAGCTTGGGGTGAAATGGTTTTTGGTTGACTTCCCTTTCTCGGAGTTCACCGTCTTAGTTACGGTGGAGGTCACAGGAGGAGAACGTGGAGTTGTGGTGAGGACGATGGTTTTTTTTTCGTAGCTCAAGCTCTTACG
Source organism: Caenorhabditis latens (assembly GCA_002259235.3). Taxonomy (NCBI): domain Eukaryota; kingdom Metazoa; phylum Nematoda; class Chromadorea; order Rhabditida; family Rhabditidae; genus Caenorhabditis; species Caenorhabditis latens. Next base: position 9,939,379 of record CM056097.1, on the reverse strand, counting down.
GCAGTAGGCTTTGTTGTTATATTTAGAATCGTTGCAATACGAGTGGTGGGAGGGCTTGAAGTGATTGTGAGAACTGTGGTTTTTTGCAGTTCGACTCCTACCAATAGGTTTTTTTGGTTCCGGTTGCAGCCATTGCAGTTGTAGTGGGCTCCATAGAGGACGCATCGGAAAAAGTGGAAAAGACACTGCAGGACTGATAAAAGCAATGATCGTTTTAATTTTGAGCTTGCTATTTTTGATTTCGGATCGCTATTCGGATTTGGGCCCACTATCATGATTTGGACCCGCTATGATCAAAAATAGCCAATAATTTTGACCCGCCGATAAGTAAATTTGAAAATGTTCATAATAAATATTCAGATGAACAGTATTTTGAAATTGATGCCAAGCCCGTGCCTTCAGCTTTTGGTGTCTAATTGTTGAAAGTACCATTCAACTCATTTGATGTTTTTGCAAGTTCAAGATAATTACCATCACGTCTAAAAAAATGTTGACTTTTTAATTAGACAGTGAATAGTAGCTCCAGTTTTAAAGGAACATTGCCACGTCTACCCTTCTGACTTTCAAACCAATGCATTTGAAATTTTATTGGTTTTTATTGAATTCAACATTATAGACTATTAACAACTAATTTTCTGAATTATATCTATTCCTTTTTGCAATTTGCATAATCAGTTTCTGAAAACCCATTAGAATACAATCCAAAGCATTTTCATCGACTTTTTGTCTAGTATTCACATTTTCCTCTATCTCATCATGTTTTTTCAAAACAAAGAAAAACGTATTAGTCATAATGTTTGTGTGTCAGCAGAGAAACATCAATTCAGCTCCGCCCTCTCACTGAACCGGGATTGGCCAACAGAACGGGAGAACGTTTCAGATAGCAAATAGATAATGATCAAACATCAACTTATTTTGAAAGCTCCGCCTTTTGATCGACACATAGCAGTTCAAATGTAATGATTTCTCTGGTTTACTTTCCGAAATGTTAACTGCAGTTTTGGATAAAGAGAGTGTTTTTCTTTTTTTTATCAAACAATACCGTATCTTGGAACCTAATAGATTTAAAATCAATTGAAATGTGTCTAAATTTCTCATTCTGAACACTCATTTTTTTATTTGAAAAAATTGGATATCATTAGATTATGATTTTTTAGTTCTGCAGTTTCTATAAATGAGCACTATTTTCCCATGTTATAATATAATATCTTGAAAAATGAGGTAATGAGAATCGAATAGTGTTTGATCGATTTTCGTCTGATTTTCCAACGGTTTCTGTTTATTCCAGAAATTTTTTTTTACATTAGTCACTGTTTAGTTGAGAAAATGGCGTCCATTCCTTAACTCCGCCCTTCATTGTCAAAGCATCGCTCACTGAACCCTTCTCAATGGAATCGATCAATTAAAAACAGTGAGAGAAACATTTATTTAAACAAAAAAAGAATGATCAAACACCAACTCCGCCTTCCTATGGGAAGCTCCGCCCTCTGAACGAAACAGAATAGTCAAACGAAGCGGGAATGCCATCAGTCGTGCCAGTCTCTGTTGTTGTCAATGATCGTTGTGTTTTCTCCGATCCTTTTTTCTTAACATTTATATTTTTTCTCATGGTACTGCGAGATCACTATAGATTTGAGCATCAAGGCTTCTTCAATTGATTTCTATCTTTCTTGTTGTATCAGAAAGACTATTATTTTGAAATTCGAAATTTTCTCGTTCCGTTATTCAAGGAGATTGTCTAACGTTAGTCAGCACTGTTTTTCAGTTTGCAAAACAGACGTCTTTGGAAAAACTGCGTTCTCTTACTGTATGCTCCGCCTACCCACATAACCTCCGCCCTCTTATTGACAAGGCATCGTTTTCTGAAGCTGTCATTCGTGACGTTCCCACTTGTTGGTAATGGTGACTTTCTGCTTTCTCTCCGACCATCTCCGAATTATGCCTACATTTCTTTCATCTTTTCTGACTGAAACGTGCTGATAGACTGAGCCCAAGCTTAGTTTATTCACAAATCCTTTACAGGCAATGCGACATTCAGAAAACCTAGATTAGCAAAGTGGCTCTCGATAGTAAATCTTTGTAAAGAATAACTTTTCCATAATGATTCGTGACTCTACAATACATTTTACCAGTCACATGGTACCAATGACTCATCATCATTCACCCTCCCACATTGATCACAGCCGCACAAAGATATATCATGTCCTATGATTACTCTGTACATGACGTTTGCCTTTCCAACTTATAGTAATAATGGCACAACGAAACATTAATGCGGACCTATAATTGTGTAGAGAAACAAAAGCCATCTAGATAGGTCATTTACACGTTAGTTTGCAGATGTTTGAGAAAGAAAGACTAAACTTCTCACAACTTCATTTTAGAATAATCAGAGATTAGGACCGGCATTAAAGCATATACAGGAACACGCATTCTAAATCATGTATATCTATCTTTCTCTCTCTTTCTCTCACCTATTGTTTTTCTTACATTATCCTCTCCAACTTCCCATTTCAGATCATTTGTGGGGAATCTCTGTCAATATGAAAATTGATAAAATCATATTGATTGCGATTGTCATTTTGCTGCAAGTGCTGCAAGCGAGCTCTCAATCGACTTCTACTCATACTGCTGTCAACCGCCCAATCCAAGAAAACACCAATGTTGAGCAAGATGTATTGTTTTCCAACGGAACAGATGAAGGAAAAACCACTACTCCACCGCTGAAGTACAAACCTATGAAGGTCATTTCTAACAAGAATGAAACATTCAGTGAATATATTTCGTATTGTGAGTGTTATTTTTTTTAGCCAAATAATTGTAATAGATAAATAACTTTGCAGTATCAGTCTTAACGTATATCTAAAAATCCAAATTCATTGATGAATGATTGTTCATGTTTATTTGAAAATCTTTCATCAGAACGTAGTGTAATTTTTTTCCAGATCTCCGCAGATACCAGCCATTTGGCTTAAATTTCACCAGCAATGTTCCTACTCATTTTTCCATCGAACATTGTAATAAAACGTTGCTAAAGACCAATCAACCGATTCAAAGCACCAAAATAGTTCTAAGTCACTCCTGGATCCAATATTTCTGGAGCCTAGAAGAACGGTGTGCTATCAAAAACACGTGAGTTCTTAGAAAAATAGCGATCCGAAGTCGGGGACGTTTGAAACCTCTTGGTTGAACATATATTTTTTTTCAACATTAAAAATTGTCCCATTTTGAACATTCATGATTAAGAACATTCCTCTGTTCTGCAGTTTTGAACCATTGTAACTAAATTTACCACACCTTGAAATACAATTTTTTCCTTCATCACCGGTATTAAGATATTCAGAGAAGAAAAACATGTTCTATATTCTCATTAGCATTTCGAAAATTGCGATCATATTTTAAATCTTATTTGAGTACCTAGAGAATCATCTCTCTTAGCAAAACTATATGCATGATTTCAGCGTTTTCTTACTCTATTCGGACTTATCTACTCTCATCGGACCTATCCGCCACAAAAAAATTAAAGTTAGATCTTTTGATCCGGATATCAATTGGGTTCCGATTGAGGAAAATACAACATCTCAAGAAGTCATAGTTCATGGAAATATTGGAGATCTTTTCGAAATCAAAATGAATTCGATGATTTCTAAAGGTATGACTATTGAGGTTCAGTTATCAAGTAAGAACATAGTTTCAAAACATTTTCGTTGCAGTTTCTGATGATTTAACATCATCGATCATAAAAATATGAACTTCAACGTTTTTCTTGATTTTATTTCAGCAGAAATTTATGTATTCTTGTATCAAAGTAAATCTATTTCAGCTCTAGAATCAAGTCTCAGTTCTCAAATCATTTTCTCATATGCGTCATCTGAAGTACTCGAGTTCCAGTTAGCAAAGTGCGGTTTAATTTTTGATTTCACTATAACTGCACAACCATATACGCCGATTGTGATAGGAGAAGACCTTCTGAATGGGTTCAATACGCTTAAACATATCTACTGCTCGACTCCATCCGAGGAAAATTTGAGGTACGTATTAACTTCGTGAACTGCAGACATGACTAGGTTCCTTTCAAATTTAAAATCTAAAATTGAAGAACTTTTTTGGAAATGCATACTTGAAATTAATTGTTCGAACTAAAATGAAAAAGTAAATGAAAAATCAACTTTTTCTCCAGCTTTCAACTCTTGGCAAATGGAACCACTCCTGATGTCAACATTACAATGATATTTCACTTGACCACCACAAATCCTCTTTCAACCGAAGCCTATTTCATTGTGTGTGGTGGTGCAGTGGCACTGATTCTCTTCATTGTTCTCATCATTTGGTGGATCGTCCGTCAACACCGTAAAAAGATGACATATCATATCAACACAAGAGTTGTCTACCGTAAGCGCTATCAAATCACTCAAAAAAAACAAATCAAAGGAACTGCGACAACCCATCGTAACAAAATTAACGAAGAAGTTTCGTTTCTTTAATCGTTATTTATCTCCGAAACAGCTTATCGCTATGAACACTTTTTTTGACCCCCCGCTCTCTCTCTCTTTTCCCAGATATTCCTGTCAATTGTACCAGAAGTTGCTGTAATTCCGATGTGTTCACCTTACCTATCCATAACTTATTATTTATTCGACCAATTTTCAAACTCTATTTCCCTGATTCGCCAAAATAACGAAGTTTTTTCTATTCTCCATATGATCAATTATCACCTTCCTATTGTTAAAGTGGTACGTTATATTCAACAATAAATTCTTTTCTTAATGGTTTTTTTCCCAGAAGTTCAACTCGCTAGTTAGCCGTTTTTTGAAATCAGCAAAGTAGTAAAATATAATAATTTTAATGAAATTTATCCAAAAAAGTGACGAAGACTGTGGATGCTATCTTGTTTCAGAAGGATTTAAACTTGCACATTAACATTGATGAATGATCCCGGAATTCACTTTATAGAACAAAGTTCGGAAAAAACTTAAAGCTGTCAGCTGAGACTGGTTAAAATCAGAGTTGAACAGAAAATCATATACATGACACTCACTTCAGCGTTACACTGACAGCAGTAATGAACATTGACCATATAGTGAAATTGGTTACGTTTGTGTTGAATATCAAACGAAATGTTTGAAGAAACGAGAAGAAGTGCTGAACATCGTTAAAAAACACACACTTTTTGTAAAGCGGAAAACACCTCAGCTGAAGTAAATCCGTTGAAACGTGATTGACGATTTTTCAGAGAAAAGTAATAACTATCAAATGTTTTCTCGAAATGACTAGCTCAAAAACATGACTTCTCATTGATAACCATTGAAAAATGCTTTTTTTATTCATCTGTTAATTATGTGGGTAAAAAATCTAAAAATGAGTTAGGTTTTGTTTTTGATGTGTTATCTACACTAAAAATCTTTTTCGTTGTCTTTGCTCTAACCTCTAAAACTCTATAAGCTTGTGGCTCTATTTTTCATTTATCCGTTATTCAAGCCAACATTCATTCATTCATTCGTCCAATAAATTCATTTCTTTTTCTTTTCTCTATCCCATTCGTTTTTAAAAAGAGCAAAAAAGATGGAGATGCTTACGTCATATATTTGGAGCTTTTCTGGCCAAACGGGGAAAAGACGTTCAAAAAGCTTCTAAAATAACCTTTTTTGTTTAGAATATGTATGAGAAAAACTCGCCAAACAAATATAAACTTAAACCAAGTTATAAATCAAAAAAAGCTATGTTCCGTTTTGACTGGAATTCGTATCCGGTTTCAATTTTTTCTCATATGCAAACCGCCAACTAAGTGTTTTCAATCTGCCATATCATGTTTGCCCTTTGTGTACGTGCGGCTGTCCAAACCGTCCTCTCTATGAACTTTTGTTCTTTTTACCGTTTCACTATCTCTTTCATTTTGTTTAATATGATAAGATAGAAAATAAGATCCCTTAAAAAAAGAGAATAGTACAAAAAAACAGATACGAAATTCCCAAGTGCCTTATTTTTTACCATCTCTTTCACTTTCTCTTTCTCGGTATACTGCAAAAAACGAGTGTTCAAAAAAGGGAGATGAAGATTTTTTGAGAGATACCATCTCGAAAACATGTACTATTTTCAAAAGAACAGTTTAGAAAACTTAATATCATGTGACATTCCTCTCCAATCTCCAGTGTTTCACCCTATAATTTTTTTCTTGGAAACTTATGAAATGCATGTGACTGTTGGTATTTAACAAAATAGCTGACATTTTGTATGACTTTTGTGTCTGTTTATAAATCATGATTATACAGAAGTTGGGATCATTTTGAGAAAATCATCATTTGTGCCTTTTCAGATGTGTAGTAGATCTATAGTGCATCTCATATTTGTTAATAACCGCTTCTCCAAATCTTGCTTATCCTCAAAAAGCAGGTGCTGTCAGACTCTTTCCAGTATAAATACCCTCCTTAAAAACATAGCACATCTTCTCCCCACTGCAAATGTTGTTTCCCGTCTTCTCTCAAACATAAAAAATACACCGCTTCTGCCAAATGCCAATTATCCAATCCTCACCAAAAACGAAAGCCCTAAAGCGTTCAATTTCCATTGCATGGAGCTGCTCATCTCGACGCCGTCAAATGCTCTTTTTCATCCCTTTCCCACAAAAAATGCCCTTTTTCCATTTCCCCCTCTCGCTTGATGGCACAATGACGAGTTTCTCTTTTTTTACTCTTTTCTCTTTTTTTGGAACACCCACAACGTTTTTTGCAGCGCACTCTTCTTCGACATCTATCCGGAGATGATGAGTAACAATGGAAAATGTTCTGGTACAAGTAAAGCAGTAAGTCAGCCCAATATCATGATATCATCTCAAAAGTTGTGGAACATGACAACTAGTTCATTTCTAAACAGACTGTGCAAACACTTTACACCTAAGCTCTTTTGATTACTCATCAGTCAACTGACCTGTCCTTTGTTCTTCCACCTCTTCCACATTTTGTTAGTGGACAATAGAACACTTTGTCTGTTCTCCATTTGAGTGAAATTGTGTGAGTGCATTGAGTGTTTTTTTATTCATGAGTGTGCATACTCATCACACATCCTCCTACGTGGCCAAAGGGTACTGCCAATCTCGTCATCTCATTGCCTTCATTTGCGTTTTTCATTAATCTTATTTGCCATTATGTCCCTGTTTCTATGTAACTCGAAATGAAAAAGTTTTTCTTGTTGCAAAACTAATAACAATGTATGCCCGATATATCAAAGTTTTTGTTTTCCCAATTTGATAATACCCAGAAAGAAGATAAGAAAAAAGTAAAACATTTCGTTGAAAAAAATTCCGACAAAAACAATTTCATTTGGTGGACAATGGCTTGATAAGCAAAGTAATTTCTTTGTCCATCTTTTCCCGCTATACTTCTCAATCATTCCATTGATTTTTTTCTGTTCCGTGGTCACATGTAGTAGTTTTTTCTTACATTTCCCATGAATTCGTTGGCAAAAAAGTACTGCAAAAAAACAGCGAGAAACCAACGACACAGCTTTCCTCGTCCTTCTTTTTGTTTCTCGATGGCGGCCGGCAGCGGGGTGTGCAAACGCGCTCCAGTGAACACTCCTCTCCCTCTTTTTTTTCGAACACATGCCAATGAACAGTCGTTCTATTCCTCATTTTTCTTCGTGTTTTGGGTCGATTTGTTAGTTTCCTTTGCTTATTTTATCAATTTTCAGTATAGAAACCGTATAATGGACCATTCAAGACGTTCTACCGGCAAGAACGAGGCATTACACATCGATCCGTCGATTAGAGGTGATATTAATCAAGTTGCCATCGATAAAAATCAATAATTCTTCTGTTTTCAGGTGAATCCTCGTTCTCTGTTCATCGCAGTCATTCCAGTGGACACGAGCCGTTCGCTCCAAGGTATTTTTCGACCCTTTTTAACAAAAAACAGTGAAAAATGCCTTAATTGCAGCCCAGGTTCATCGATCGGAGCAAGTGTTTCGATGTTTTCGTCGCGCAACTCAGAGGCCGAGATTATCGATCCGGAAGACTTTGAGGGGAACCGTACGATCATGATGAACGTCTGCGTTGGTGACATGATTGCCGATAGGGACATTCACTCGAGATATCCGGAGTTCTACCAGTTCTTGATCTCCGAGCAACCAACGTGGTTTGAGCCGGCGCCACACAACGGAACGGTCTATCGGGTGCATCAGACAACTCCACTTCCGGAAAATCACCGAAAACTACGCAAGGAGCTGCCATACGAGATGCTCGATTTGATGTATCGCTTCTACCGCCAGAAAGTAAGTTTTTTAGTCAGAAAGCATTCAAAACTTCTACGTTTTCAGCACGTCAACGCTTTACGCAAACGCGAGAACAAAGAGCTTCTTGAAGCAAACAAGCAACTCCGAATTGCCGCTGTCCAGATGTTCACTAAAGCCGAACAAGAGGAAGAATACATTTCAAACTCACTTCTCAAGAAGATCCAACAGTTGAACCAAGACAAGGACTACCTCGTGAAGAAGTATCAGAAGGACGAGGAGTCTCTGACAAAGTCACTCATGGCCAACGTCGCCAAAATTCCGGATGTTCATGGAGACGAGGCCGCGGAGAAATTGATGGCTGACAAGCAGGCGGAGATTGAACGTCTTCGTACCTATTGCAGTCGCGCCGAGAAAAGCTATCAAGAGGAATTGATGCGCTTGCGTGCTGAGAAGGTAGACCATGAGTCTGCTTTGGAGCAGGAACAAGAGCTTCTAATCAATACTCTCGGAAAGAGAATGAGTCAGATGAACGAGGAGAAACGCAAACTCCAGCAGACCCTCGAGACTGCCTACGTCAACGGATTCGTCGACTTTGACGACACCGTTGAAGTTGCACTTCATGCTGCTGCTGCACAAAAAAAGTATGTTAAATACCTCATTAGTAGATTCAATTATATCTTTTTCTTAACTTCAGGGAGCCAAATCCGTCCGCAGTGGCTGCTCACTCTCCAATCGTCAGAAGCTTCGAGCAACCACCACCATCAAGTTCTCGTCAGCAAATGAATGAGGCGGCCCACTTGCAAATCGAGAATAAGAAGCTTGTTGGTCTCTGCAACCAAGAGAAGAGACGTGCTCTTGCAACTGAAGCTGAAGTCAAAAAGCGTGAGTTGAAATTGATTTCCAAAATTTCAAATTCATATTGACGAAATTTCAGTCAACCAGAGAATGTCAAAAATGGAAGCTATGTTCGAGGCGATTCGTGTGGAGGCTGTCCGCTCCGATGGGTAAAACATTCTTTTTTTTTCAATTATCTAGTTTATCTGTTTTCAGAACTCTTGCTTGGCGTCTTGCTGCTCTGAGCCATGACAACAGCATGGATGAACACCCAATCCGTCCACTTGCAGAGAGACGTGCTCATGGAGGATCTCCACCAACTGTCGTTGTTCAACCAACAGCTAACCGTGCAGGAACTAGCAATTCGGTTGCCAACTCAACCATCAACGAGCACCCACACGCTGCGGTTGCACCGATTCTGGCTACTGTGTTCCCGACTCAGAGACCAGCTGCTGCCCGAACCGACAGACCAGATCAACACCATTAGTACCATCAGTACCATCTGGTTCACGCTTTCTCTCCTTATATACTATGCTATTCCCAATTTTCCCATGCCCAATTTGTTTAACAGTCCCGATGCTTAGCTAGACCCCGTTTCCCAATGAGAACTATGACCATTGGTACATTTACTGTAAGGTGTAAACATACCAAGCTCATCCATCACATCCACCAACACCACTGGTCTTTTTTTACTATTTTCTGAAAGTCACTATTTTTGTACTGATTGCGCAATTTGTTATTAGACGCTTTGCAGCTTTACGCATAATGGTTTGAAGCTTTGTTCGTCATCTATTTTTTGTGTCCACTTCTGAAATTTTTCGCGCTTCAACCCAACTGCTTTTATGTGTAATTTTTCAACCATTATTATTTAACGCCGTCATTCATTTGTAAATGATTAGGAAAGGGTTTCCCTTTTGTTTAGCAAATGTGAGCAATAAATTATTTTTGGCCGATAAGATGTATCAAATTATAGGTTGAACAGATTGAAAAAATCTGCGTTCGGGGGGAATCAAACCCCCGTCGAATGCTTGGAAGGCATCCATGCTGACCATTACACCACGAACGCGGTCGAAAGTTTCAGGTTCTACAGTGATACACATCAAAACGAAAAGGAAGATGTGGATTGAAAGGATTTGATGAAAATCAAGATGAAAAAGAAAAGAATGGAATGCGCGTACAGATTTGAGATCTCGTATTCACACTCCTCCTGCAGATTACCGGTACTAATTGTGTCAAGACGGATCGGCGACATCTTGTGACTTCGGAGGTCAGCAATGGCTTATCGCTTTGCACTTTCTCGAAATGAGATTGTACTTTGTGGTTCGAAGAGTATTTTTGCAAGTATATGCATAGAATAGAATAAAATTTCAGATTATCATGAGTATTCAACTTAGAAAATTATTATTCGAACTCTGACAATGAACATTTTCTTATGTTAACTATTCACAAAACTGTTTTGAAAAGTTTAGTTTTGAAAAAAAACTGAAGTTGAGATGAATTAAGTAACATAATTTTGAAAACAATGAATTGATTTAGGCTGCAGATAAGCATTTTTAGTTACTTAAGTTTAAAAATTGTAACACGTTTTGATATTGGTGCCTGCAACTCGATTAGAGCTAACGTTGTTCCACCTCCAGGATCATTTTTTAAGGTGAGGTTACCTGAGTTTACGTAGAAACGCTTCGATTGATATTTTACATTGAGAAACAAAAGATCTGTCTCATTATACCCGAAATACTGTGATGGAGTCTGCACACTTTGTAAGTTTTTGAGATGTCTTTATATCCAGTTATTACTTCACTCTATATGTAATAAGTTAGTGTTCCTTTTCAAAAAAAAGTTGTTTTTGTTATCCTGAAAAATGTTGTTGTCTAAATCCGCTTTTTTTCTAATTACTTCATCCCGAAAAGGTCGAGAGAAACTGATTGCTTATCTCGAAAGTAGTCCATTTCTCTTCCTTCACTCTCATTCTTATTTTCACTTTTCTATCTTCTTCTTTCTTTTTCTTTTCCTAATTTCTCTCCAACTACCTGTGCAAAAAAAGGTCGGCGCTTGAACTGACATAAAAGGTAGTGAAAGTGATAGTCGGCCTGTTATCGGAAAAAGAGGCGAAAACTAAGTCAAGGTCGATTCGTATCCATTCGAATCGCTCCAGTAACACAATTTTGTATGAAGAATAAAATGCTTCGGCGCCGGACGCCCATTTCGTGTGTTTTTTCCCTTTTCCCGGTTTCTTTTCGTCCTTCCAAACCCATTAAGTTTTACTTTTTTAAACACCGTTTCTTTTTGTTTTCCTTTCGATCTTTTCTTAACCAAGGGTTATTTTGTATTCCATCCAGGTGCTATTTTTTCAAATGTTCTTCTAATGTGCCTACCTACTTGCTGACAATTCTTCAAAATTAATGACTTCGGTTAGTGAAAACAGAGAGTGAAAGAAAGGGATAGGTTGAAAAATTGAAAGTCACATTTTCTCTTATCTAATGGAACACCTAATGTTCGCCATATAACACAATTCGATATCGTCATTGTTTTGCTTCCGTTCTTGACTTTGACCTCCTCAAAATCTGTTTATACAGTTGGTCAATCACCAGTTCCAAATTTCCAAGATCACTGGGTTGTATTCAAACCAAGCACATGATCGCATTGCGATGGATAATCTTCAATCTTGCAAGAGAAAAAGATACATAGATTGAGATAAGCAACAAGTAACCACCTGGTACTGTTACATACATCCAATACAGTATGTCAAGGACACACACTCGTCAGAACATCTGATCGGTGTGCAGGTGGGAGGGATTGAGGGTGACCACGGATTTCGAAACTATCATATGATTCAAGAAACTGGTTTTGAATAAGATAAAACCAGAGTATAACACGCTCCAGTTTAGGGAGCGTGAAGATACCGTTTAGATTAGGCGGAGTATAAAAAGGATGACGGTTGACCGAAGGGTCAGGAGGTAAGATCTCATTTCTATTAATACCTGACTAATCTTCTTATAGAGAAAGGTTACTGTAACACCTTTGTTCGGTAACCATGGTCAGTCAGTAATCGTTAGTCACAAATAGAATCATCCGATAACAACGATGAATTCAAACTTCTTAAATTTGTCTGTGAATTCGTCTTTATAACACAAAGCAGCGTCGCGCAATCACTTTTCTCCAATGAAGTTTCCTTTTGACTTGCCCCCACTAACCTTTCCATCCATAGTTTATTTGTTCCCTTTGTCAGGTTCCGACCACTCGATCAGTCGTTCTTCCCAATTCTCTACTCTCTTCGTTTCCCTTTCATGATTCCTTTCGACCACTTCCTTTCCACATCTAAAAATTTAAGAGCGCCTGTAGATAGATACTCTCATCCTAATCTTTGCGCTGCCAGGTAGCCGGTTCTTATTTTGTTTCAACCTACTACTTTCACACGCCTTCTATTCCTTATTTTCTTGTTTTTATTCTCTTATAGGTTGTCCATTTTCAGATGAGCCAATCCAAAATCAGCCTTCAATTGGAGAGAGTGTACAATGAACAGCGCAAAGCTGCTACCCTTGCTTCTACAGCAACGGGATTTATAATGTAAGTTAAAGGACTGATTTGATCGGAAACGAATTAACATTTGAAAGTAGTTTCTCTAACTTGATAAGATAAGAAATCAATTTGGTGTACTTTTACGCTCCTTTCCAAAAAATAAACGCTTTTCGAAAACTATTATTGAATACTCGGATTTCAGGTCGATTTGCTTCTTTGGACTTCCTCTTATGTGGTCTGGATTTTTCAAAGTGATGCAAGTGCCAGCAACCATTGTCTGCTCTAATGATCCATGGAGCGGAATCACAGATCTTTAAGACCTTTTCCAACATGACTGATCATTCTACGGTGTTATATCCCATCTGGTTATTTTCGTTCATTCAGTTTTTATTGTACAGCGGGTTCATCTCATTCTTTGTTTTTTCATGTCCATAAACAATTTTTTCTTCATTTTACTTCATTCAATACAAAATTCAAAACTCAATCAAATGATAAAATCTACAAAAGGGTTTTAGAAAGAAGAAAATAATGATCAAATATATTGTTGTTGAATTAATACAAAAAAATACAAAAAATGTGTTGATGTTTACAATAGGCAGTATGTCTGGGTGTTGGAAAGATAGATAGGAAAAAAGGTTAGTTTTTTGTTTGAAAAGGCTTGGTGTTAGTTTCAGACAAATTCAAGAAAAGAAGCATCGTTTAGAAATTCAATAGAGATAAAAACAGACAAAAATCTACAAAGCTAAATTCAGATGTTCGTTTCGTTTTGAATATGGAAGGATAATTTTCAATGACTTGGCATCACGGACTCAAAAAAATGTGTCTTTAGGAGAAATGAACAGAAAAACAGAGATGGAAAAAAGAGAGGGGGTCAGAAGTAGGAGGATGGGATTGACTAAATATAAATGTTTAGGATCTTCTTCTTTTAGCACATGAACTATAATATTGAACAGCTTTTTCTAGGTCAGGATCGTATTTCTTGCGATACAAACCACCATACACAACATTTCCCAGACGCCACCTGGAAACACAAATTGAAACTATAATAAGTTCCCGCAGTATTCCTCACCTCTCAGTTGAAGGTAGCCCAGTCGCGCGCAAATCCAGAGTATAAGCTATGGAGCGCCGAATATCCGGCCGATTTATCAGTCGATGATCTTCCATACTGGGAGGTGTATACGGGCTGAAAAGTTGGCGACAATGAAGGTTTGTTCGAGATGTGTCAAGTATTACACACACTAATAGGTGTTGAATTCTAGTTAGTATTACACAAAATTCTAATGTGATAGAAGTATTATGTTTTTGTCATTTGGGGTAGGGTCTACATATTAAATGAAACAAATAAGTGGAATAAAACATGAAAGTGTCACTGCACAGCACAAACAGTTACATATCCATTCTCTTACCTTTTTGCGTGTTATCAGAATATAAACGTTATACAGGTATAAAGGATAGTGATGAAATTGAGAAGAAGGGTGGGTGCAGAACTGAAGAAAGAAGAGAAAAGGCAAATTTGATTGTACTATAAAGATAATTTGAACTTCACTCCTGCAGAATCAGGAGCTTAAATCAAAACTTTGCAGCGTTTAGAGGTGCGAAGAGTTACAGAATCGTGAAAATAGAATGGAAGCTAGATTGAAAATGTATGAACAACATTCTCAATTGAAAAACATGACATGGAAAAGTGGATGCAACTAAGAGACTAAAATTGGGAAATAATGACATTTAGTAGTGCGGATAGAAGTGGGAGTAGACGCTAGTGCGGGGAAGAGATTGTCCACGATAGCTGCTGTATGAATTAGACCTGAGCAATTCCATTTGACGAACAGCCTGGTCAAGTTTGGAGGACAACTGTTGGTACTCGGAGCGCAACTGAATTTTTACATATATAACATATAAAAAAGGACAATTTCAGAGAAACTACATGACTGGCTGAAAGATAAATGGACAAAACAACATACTCTGTCTTTCTGGATCACTTCGCGAGACAGCGATCTTTCGAGTTGTCCAATGCGTCCCTGAAAATCAGATGACACGTGACATTTGCTTCCGGAATTTGAGCATGCATTCCGGTTAGTCAAAACCAAACAGGGACTGGTTAGACAAGGACGTTAAAATTGTCTTGGGACATGGGGCTTTGATAAAAAAAAGATATGGTCTTGATGCTCTGACCTCATACATGCTGCGAACCATCGCCGGGCTGGTATCTCTCTGATATCTCTTCATTCTACGGGTGGAATCAGTTTCAACGTAAGATGGATTTGAGGTATACGCCTGGAATTATTGGTGAACGTGTGGGGAGGGGAGGATGTGTTGGTTATTGTGTGAAACACTGGTTTGATCTTTTGATTTTCAATTAATGGTCAGCAATGAGGCTTAGTGTCCATTTAACAGGCTCATTCAGCAAAACTTATTCTTAACTTACAAGGTCGAATTTTTGTCTGAATATGCGTTTTTTCGAGAAGAGATACATAGTTATATTTGGTGAATGATGAGATCTGGCAACTGGTGGCGGCTGCTGGACTAGACCAAGTCAATAGAAAACTATCTGACAAGACTAGCGAAAAAGTGGTGGGAGGATAAGGAGAAAAATGTATTTAGGTGAAGTGTCCGGGATGAGGTCTAGCTCCCAGAAAAGTGGATGGAACGCTCTGGCTTTTCCTTTTCAAAACCAAGCGGAGAAAGGAGCAGGAAACGCAACAAGCAACCGATTGGCTCCTGTGTGGATGCTTTTGAGTTGCGAGGACAAGATGAGCGCAGCCCCAACGACTTTTTTCTTGTTGCCTTGGGGTTTAAAGTGGGCTCAGGTGTTTGTGCTGCTCAACTGTCTCTTCCGCTTGACTCGCAAAGTGCGTGTATTTTTCGCCTCGAGTTACTGTTACCATACTGTTTGTGTTTGCTACTGCCACTTCACCGGATGATAGATACAATATCTTTTTCTGAGAGAAAGCAAAAAAAAAACGATCACATAAACTTATAACTGAACTGATGGATCAGACATCTTTGAAAAAAACTTAAAATTGCTCATTCCAAAACAAAAGTAATTTTTTCGAATTCAGAAAGCATACTCTTTCAGTAAAACAGGCGAAATAATAAAGTAACTCAAAAAAGTTAAAGCGATCACTGACAAGTTGTGTCACTTGAGAGACCTCTTGACAAATAGACCTATTAGACACCAGTGTTTCCCACAAAATGTTCAAACTTACGGTGTATCCGTTAACAGTTGAATAAGAAACTGGTCCGCGGGACGATGAACGGTATCTGTCGTATGTTGATGGAACCTAAAAGAATGATTGAATAGAAAACTCCATAGAATTGATATCGCATTTCGAATGTTTGTATAGCACTTCTCACCTCCTATTGTTCAGTTTCTTCCCATCAGATAACCCCAAAACCCCCTTACCTCGTATTCGTATGGAGTGTGGATATCACGAACGTAACTGTCAACACGAGAAAGTCTGCCACCGCCCAAATAAGCGTCAACGTTAGCGCGGGATGTGCTTCTGGAGAGGGAATCTCCGTAGATAGAAGTGCGGGAGTTGGCACGGGAGAGTTCTCCTTGCTTAGCGTCCGAATAGTCAAGGAATGAGATGAAGCTGGAAGCGCGGCTTGGTGGACGGCTGATAGCATGGGTTGGAGGTGTTGAGTATTCACGAGCACGGGTTGGGGCTGGGTATTGAGAGACGTATCTGGAAGAGCAGATTGAAAAAATTTTCAGAAGTTGATCAGATTCTCACCTGTAATAGTTAGAAGCAGATCTTTGAGATCTCATGGCTTGCTTGCGTTCACGAGTACGACTGCGTGATCTCTCAATCAAACGATTTGTGGAATAAAGAGCAGATGAGAAGGCTCCGGTAGCAACAATATCGTCAAAATGAGAGGTGTAGATGTTGCTTGGGCGGTAGCTGGTGCCAGAGGTATACTCGTTTCGGTATTTGTTAGCAGTGCTCACGAATGGACTGAAAAGAAATGGAACATTTATTTTATTGGGTGAAATATGATACCTGATTGGAGTGTAGCTCTGCTTGTCTGGTGGACTCCACGAGGAGAAGGAAGTGGCAGCTGGGATTCTTGGTGGTGGAACAGTTCTGTAGGAATCTTCGTCGTAGCTAGTGATGTCACGATCAGCGTGACGAGAAGAACGTTGACGTTCCGGAGATGGTGATTGAACACGACGACGAGCTGGTGGTGGAGATGGTGATGATTGACGAGCTGCTGGTGGAGCAGATTCTTCTTCCGCAACCTCAGTCTTCTCGATTGGCTCCTCAACGGCTTCTGGTTCTGGAGCAGCTTCTTCAGCAACTGGCTCTGGCTCAGATGCAGCTGGTTCTTGTGCTTCTTCAGCTTCTGGTTCTGGAGCAGCCTCCTCTGCCACTGGCTCTGGCTCTGCTTCCTCTGCCACTGGTTCTGGCTCTGGCTCAGCCTCGGCAACTGGCTCTTCCTCAACTGGCTCTGGTTCTGGCTCAGCTCTGAATGAAATTAATATACAGTTTCTTCATAGATGAAGGCATGTTTGAACTAGAAGTAGGAGTAGAAGTAAAACTTAAGAGATAGAATAGTGTAAAAAGTGCATAGGAGAAAACTCACGCAGCAGGAGTTTTTGGTGTTTTTGGAGTGCGTGGGGTACGTGGCGTGCGTGGGGTTTTTGGAGTTTTTGGAGTCTTTGGTGCAGCTGGAGTGGTCAAGTTTGAATCAATTGGAGTAGCTGGCACACTGGATCTTGGTGTGGCAGGAGTCTCTTCAAAGTTGAAGGCAGTTTCAGCCTTTGGTGTTCCAGTTGCAGCTGGGGTAGCTGTCGCAGCTGGAGTAGCGGTGGCTGCTGGGGTGGCAACTGGAGTAGCCTTAGCGCTGAAATGGTGCGAGGTTTGAAGGTGTGAAGTGAAAAGAAAAGTTAGTGGTGTGTTTGGAAAGGAATAGGAGACGTGTTCATGCAGAGAAATGAAATGTCAAGAAACATGGTGTGCCAAAAAATACATACCTCTCTTGAGCAACTGACGGAGTTCCTGGAATGCTTCCATTGGCAATATGCCCATTACTCTTTGGAGTTGGGGGCACATCTGATGGCGCAGCCGATCTTGGCGTTGGTGGGACACTCGATGGAGCAGCAGATCTTGGAGTTGGTGGCACCTCCGATGGAGCTGCGGATTTTGGAGTTGGTGGAACCTCGGAAGGTGCAGCCGACTTTGGTGTTGGTGGCACTTCAGATGGTGCAGCAGACTTTGGAGTTGGTGGAACCTCGGATGGAGCAGCTGATTTCGGAGTTGGTGGGACAGATTGCTTTTCTGAAAAAACGAAACAGTACTACTTTTATTTTTCGAAATGATGTACCCACCCGAAGCAGCAGTTTTTGGAGTTGGTGGCACTTCAGAGGAAGCGTCTGCTTCCTCAGCAACTGGCTCCTCATCGGCTGCTGGAGTATCCAAGTCATTTGGTGTGCGTGGCCGCTTGCCCTCTGGCGGAGCTTGAAGCTCGAACTCTTGTTTCTCGGCTTCTGGCTCAGCTTCCTCTGCTGCTGGCTCATCAGCTGGAGCTTCTTCAACAGCTACCTCAACTACTGGTTCCTCAGCTGGAGCGGCTTCTTCAGCAACTGGTTCCTCTGCTGGAGCAGCATCTTCTGGTGCAGCTTCTTCAGCAACTGGCTCCTCGGCTGGAGCTTCTTCAGCTGGAGCAGCCTCTTCTGGAGCAGCTTCCTCGGCTGGGGCTGGCTCCTCAGTTGGGGCATCCTCAGCTGGAGCAGCCTCTTCAGCGGCTGGAGCTGATTCTTCGACCTGAATTGAAAAGTTTTATTGTGTCTTGAAGAAGAAGAAGAAGTTCTAATCTATCAGGCTTGTTGATTAATGCTTCTGTTGATGAGTAGAAGGTTAATGAAACTCACGTAATCGCTCTCCTCAATTTCTTCTTCTTCAATAATTTCCTCCTCGATTACTGAGGAAATAACTTCTGAGCGCGGTTCCTGATTTTCCGCTGACTCTAATTGATCCGGAAGTTCGTCTTCTTCGATGATTGTGTCTTCGAACTGATTAGTAGGAATTAGGAAAATGAATTGAAAAAATTAGAGTTCGTGTTTTTCTCTAGGGTAGTGGTTCTAATATGAGTATGTATGTTAAAACTACTAACGTTGGAAAAGAAAATGTATGAATATTAACAAAACTTTGTTGGTGTTCAAAAATTTTGTTATAATTATTATGTAATTTAGTATTTTAGTGAGACTTTTAAATTAGGAAGATCAAAAATCTTACTTGAGTCTCCTCGTTGGCGGGAAGATCTTCGATTCCGTCCATGCTTGTCGTCATTGGGTCCACGTACTCCGTTCCAGTGATATCGGGGACCTGAAAACTCAAAAATCATAGATGCTTGAAACAAAAGTTGCACTTGAGCAGAAAATGACGAACACCTATAAACACAAGTGGGCAAAGTATATACCCACTCACACAAGTCAGATGGTGATTTGTTTGATCTGGCAGCTAGAGCAAGAGAGAAAGAGCTAAACCGAACAGGTTTGAATCTGGTGGTAGCAAAGAAAGAAGGCCCCATCTGGTTCTTAGAAATTTTTAAGACATTACATTCTACTCGTGGCTTCGGCGAGAAATGAACATAGTGGATATAAAACTGCGGACAGAACATTAAATTTAAGAAGATGCCGCATTTTTTGAAAAATAAAAAATTGATGAACGCTATATTTTTAGTTTTCACTGAGATCTTCGGAAAAATGCTTCTGAATGTGAGTAGAGAAAATAGTTTTATTGAACTCAAAATGGATGATCATATTGGAATCGGATCAAACTAATTACTGCCGATTTTCTTAACCAAAAAGACTGATTGGCGAAGGGTTGGGTGACTGGTTGTTTGCGTTTTGCAACCGACGGAGACAGTGGGGATCTAGGAAGAAAAAATAAGGTTTGGTCGAGGTCTCAGTCTTTGCCGAGGAGAGAGAAAAAGGACTCCTACGCATTGAGCAATCTCTTGTCTTATATCACGATATCAGTCGTTGACGGGTGGGATGGTTGCCTGGGCAAAAGTTGTTTACGGGATAGGTTAGGTGTGGGACAAGATAATAAGAGATGATATAGCAAGTGATACCAAAAAGAACAAGAAGAAATAGAATCAAAGAGAGGAACAGAGATGAGCGAGCAGTATCTGTTGTTTGTTCGGTAGAGGTGTCAATATCGTCAGAAAAAGAAAAAAAAAGAAAAAAAACCAAAGGTAAAACTCGGATATTGCTCTGAACAACCAGGTATGTATTATTATTTTTCTAACCTTATATTTTCGTGCGAATTAAAAATGTGACATATTACACTACCTGATCTTCAGTACGGTCCTCATCAACCTGCTGAGCGCTCTTTTCGTCGTCGGCTTCAGCGGTCACAAGTTGGTCCTCTTCGCCTTCTGAAAATTTTGAATATTATTCAGAGACAATGAACAGTTTTATATTTACCAGCTTGCTGAGCATTGCTGTTATCTTGCTCAATCTCGGCGACAAACTCCTTCTGAATCTCAATGACAGCCTCTTCCGGGGCGTCGTGAAACTCTTCTTGAGCATCCACCTCAGACATTTCGACGACGACACTAAAAGACAACAATGAATGATTTTTCGATAACGATTTTGAAAAGAAAAGAAATGATGCGGAAAAAAGAATGTATCAGAAATATGACAGAAGTGTGTAGTAGGTTGTCACAATGTCATGGATAGCGTATTGTTGTTTGAAATCAGATCCTATTGAAGATGAAAAATCAAATCGGAAAAATGTTTTACTAATTTGGTATTTTGGGCAAAGTGCAGTGTGTTCAAAACTGGTGGCGACTTGTCCTCGGACCTCTCTCATCATGTTTTGTTTTGTTTTCTTGTGGAGGCGGGACTCGATTTCTGATGATTTTGTGCCGGAAAATGGCCCACTCTCGTAGAACAGATCCATCAGTCAATGTGACCTCAGAAGCAGAAGAAAAAAGAAAACTCTGGCGTGGAGGAGGCGGAAAGATAGAAAATGAGTGGGAGGATTGGAGATCCCCCTCTCATCGACACAACAACCTCTCCTCGTTTCTCAGCCTTTGCCGATCGGATCGCATCAATGGCAGAGAGGTGAAGTTGGAAACTAAAGAGAGAAATAGAGATGCTTTTAGAACAAGAAGATGAAAGCAGAAATCTACTGCCACTTGTTTTTGAGGAAGACATCGAGACAAAGACCCTAAGAAGTTGGGGTGAAGCTTGTTGATTGGGAAGGAGCATGAGAGGAAGAGTAGGCTAAAAATTGAAGTATGGGCAAAGTTCAGTAGTCAACACCAACATAATAACAAGTGACTGATGAGAAAATGAGAACGTCCCTTGAAAGTGTGAGGGACTATGACAATTGCCATGGCTATTAAAATTATGATGATTACACCCAAAGTGTGAAGAATGCTCAGAGTGTAATTTTTCTCTTAGAGTCGATTTTGAGCAGTTAGAAAAACTGGTGACAATACCTATAGTGAAGATAAAAAATATAACTGGAAAATGGTTTTCATTTAAAATTATACTCTTCTTCATTGAAGTTGTACCCATCAGAATGCTTGTCAAAATTGAAGAACAGAAACATAAAAGTTGAGCCTTCCATTATATTTTCTCAGGACCACGAAAACATATGAAAATCGACCAATGGAAACGAGATGAGATAGACGTTTTTTCTTGTTTCGGTGAAAAGATTTATATACGTTTTACACAAGAAACTTCTGCAATCAGAGCAAAATCTTGCGTCGCTGAGGGACTAGACGACACTGAAATGTCATTCAATGTGGAATCGATTTGAATCGAAATGATGATAGAGTGAAGAACAGGGTGGTCCCTGTGTGTTCCGAAATGTGTCCGATGAGAAAGTGTTTGGAGAATATGTGTGAGATTGACATTACAATCAGAGGCTACTCGGTGAAATGCAACTTTTTGAAATGAAAAGGGATACCCGGTTAGAAAGGTGCCAATCCAATCTCGAGGTGTTGGTGTCGTGTCAGCACTGAAAATCGAAATGACAGGAACACAAGAACTGAACCTGAGATTTTCACAGTGACAGGTGTTATTTGTAGTATAGTTGTTAACAAAAATTGATGTGGCGCAAATTGTCTTTATGATCTTTTCCGTGTTTTTTTTAGTTTCACTGATGTTAACACTCTTTTTCCTCTTTTTTTCTTCATCACTTTCCACCTCATCCTTTCCCAACTTGCTCACTTATTTTGAGGTCTCGGGAAGTGTTTCACATCCTCCAACACACACATAGCCTCCCAGTGTGTAAGACGACAAGAAAAAGAAGGAAGAAGAAAACCGACGACGGCAAGGAAGATGGGTGATCAGTTCGATGCTTGAAGCATGGGGCGCCGACGCGACAAGGCAGGTGTCTAACCAATTGCTCTCGATTTTGCCAATGTACAACAAGAAGATAGTGAGACAAGGCTTTCTTTGTGCCAATAGCTCAACAGGCGCCTATCAGCCGGAATGCGATGAAGAAAACGAATGAAGGAAAGAAGAAAAGCGGAAAAAAGCCGAAAACTGACGATTTCTGATCGTCATGCGGAGGCAAGTGATCTGATCTTAGAGAGGGGTTTGGAATTACTTCTCAGCACTCTTTTAGTTCTATTTACCTGAGCCATTGAAGCCCGGAAAAGTTCAAAAATCCATTCTGTCGAAAACTAGGATAGTCTGTCCGTTGTTTCTTTTGTGAAGAACTACAAAGTATTCATTTTTATTCAAAGCAACAACAAACTGAGATTCAAAATTTTTTTGTTGAATATAACATATGACTGATTCACAGAAGGATTGGAGATGACTGAAGTTGGGGTCCCTAGGCAGGTCGGAAGTCGCATCTAAAATAGTTTTCATGAATTTCAATTGTATTCGAAGCCGCTTTTCTCGTTTTTTTTGAATTATTCATTTGTTGAACTCGTCACTACTCATAAAACACATAAAACTTTTTGGTTGACTTTGTCAAAAATGTTTCGAGAAGAATTGAATTCTTGATGAACTCAAAACCCAACCATTAAACTTTTGTTGGTTTGAGGAGGAAACCTACATTTTATCTCTTTCCAAGTCCCATGATCAACTTGCGTTTTTGGATGAAGACCGGGGTTTCCTCCTCAAAGAAGGCAGGCATCTCTTCGCTGTCTGAAAACCACTATTCTCGTCTAATAAAAGTCCTCCAGGACCTGCTGACAAATAGAAAAACACACAGACACACATAAATACATACAATCTACATCTAGATAGACAATCGGTGACATACCCTTTTCAGATGGACATACATACTTCAATATATAGACAGAGCAACCACACATTCCCTCTGGCGAATCAGACATACAATTTCTTGTAGAAAAAAATAGATTGGAATCAGATTTTAACTAGAAACATTTTATTTCAGCTTGGAAACTTCAAACTGGACAAACGTTCAGCAAGTGCGAAAAATGGGTTGGGTTGGTTGGAACAGAGAGACAAAGAATATTTGAGAGATAATATAGGTGAAACTGTTTTTGGTGCTGAAATCATCGGAATAAAGAAAAACAGGGATAAAAAAGAGAGAGAGAGAGAATAGAGAGACTGTTTCGGTATAGTGCTGGCGCCATTTTCACCCCTTTGGTGCGTTTGTGTGATGTGATGGTGGGGATTAGAAGGAATCGACGTCTAAATGAAAATCAGATTGCATACGAGAATTTCAGATTTGACTAACACTACCACAGAAGCGGTTGGTAAGAGCAGGATAGGGGGTTAGGTTTCCTAAGAGGGATGGACATTCACTAAAGCTACACAGAAAATGAGTAACTCACCGAACTGTGGCTCAGCGGATCGCTTTCCGAAACCCATGTTGAAGCTTCTCATCGCGGCACGCTTTCCGAATCCCATTGCGAAACTTCTTGGCTTGTAGCGTTTCATTGGAACGTCTTCTGGCATCTCGCTCATGTCGATTGAGCTGAAAACAATTCAATGAGCTCTGGCAAGTTTAGTATAGTCAGAAAACGAACCGCTTGCCGAAGCCGAACACCATTTGTTTTGGTGCGGCCATAGCCATGACGCATGCGGAGACAAGAAGAACGAAGGTGAGTCGCGAGAAGCTGAGCATTGTACCTGGAAATTCATACATTTTTAGGTTTAGACCGAAGAGAAAGGGAACATCAGAGAGAAGAGAAAACCGGTAAAAATAGAAAACTGAAAACAAAACCGGAGCTTCTAGATGTGTTTGGGAAACCTTATGACAATGACTCTTCTCTTTGAAGAAAAGGGGGAGGAGCTCAGAAGGACGTCTTCTCAAACCACGCCCATTTTGACGTTTCTCTCCTCCCAATTTTTCCCTCTAGGGTTGAATGGATACTAGAAATAGCCGTTTTCACGTGGGTGGGACATTTTGAAAATCAATCAGAGTATAGAAAAAGATGATCCAGGAAAATGAGAATACGGAAAAGGTCAAAGAAAATAGAAAAATAGTGAGGAATGAACAGTTATAAAGGATCGGAAAATGTCAGAGTTGTATAGCAATTGAAGAAAAAAAAAGATATGTATGAAAATTGTACAAAGAACAGTATGATTGCGATATCGAGCATGGAATTTTAAAACTTTTTGAAACGCTTGTGTCCAGAATGGTTAACTTTAGAGACTTCTTTGAAAGGGCTATAGTTTTTTGACAAGATTCGTTTAAGCTCTTAGTTCGGAAAACAGAATCTTAGCTACAAATTGTATCATTGGGTTTGGTATTCACTGCATTTTCTTACCACAAAAACAATTTTTCTCACAAGGTGATGTTTCTTACCTACCAGAGTAAGTCAACATAATAGGTTACTAGATTATTCACGACACACGTCAGTTGATGTGTAGTGCAATAAAATTGAGTTAACCACCATTCTAGACACATAAACGACATGTATAGAAAAATAAAGTTTCACTGTAATGAAAATTTAAAAAGAACCAACTGACTATGTTTTCAAATGTATCCAGTTACTCTCTTGATCGTAGTAACAAATCAAGTGGTACTACAGAATGATTCATACTCCATCTAGTTTTGAGTAGCCAGTTTTGCAATTCCTAAAATTCACTACTTTGTCCAAAGAAAAGTTAAACGGAATTTCAGAAAAACCGGAAAACTAAAGAATAACATATTAGTTACCTTTTATTGTAAATCTACTAATGGCAACCACTCTATTTGACTTCAAAGAAAAGTAACTGGATTTACTTGGGCGTCCGAGATCATTGTCAGAATAGTGTTTTTAGGGAGCGAAATCAGATTTGACATGTTCAAGTTATGAATTCTGGATTTGGAAGAAGTTTGACGCCACATGATCGTTAGATCGAAGAGTGAGCTGTCACTCAAATTGAACGATAGTAATGCGTAAGTAAGTTCAGAAAAATAGAAATTTGCCATTCTGGGAATCGAGAATCAGATGGGTGAATAAAGGGTGAGAGAAATTAATGGAGTTTGTTTTTAGAAGAAAACTGAATAAATGATACTAAGGTATTCTTTCAATTGTTAGAGCGCGTAATCGTGGGAGGAAATAAAATGAAAACAAAAAATAAAGATGTGACAAATGAATGACCCCACCAGCTTCTAGATTCAAACCAAATTAACTCGAGAATAAAGAGTAACAGCGAGGTGTAATCTGAGATTTTCTTTATTCTCCCCTTTTTTCTTTTGGCGTGTCGTCGTTTGACATTCACAAAGATTGAGTGATGTGACGTGGCAGGATGGAAATGAATTTTCATTATAAATTTTTTTTGCAAAAGATAGGATCTCCTTCGATGTGAAAACATGAGAGACGTTCGAAAAGAAAATCGAACAAGAGGAAGTTGAGTTTGAAGTGTTTAGACATGACTATAATCTGTTGAAGGACTGACTTTTTCACAAGCACACACTACTATTGGAAAATATGTATGTGAACAAAAAAACCTATCAGTAGTAGGATGACGTATATCACAATCCAACTCATTTACCCAGGTCTTCTTCTCATTCCCTTGTCTTCATTCAGTCAGACAACTATAAATCTCCATTTTCGGGCTCGAAGATCCTCCAATTCGTGGTCACGTATTTTATCCCTTTCGCTTTGTAACTGACTCACAGACATCACGTAACCCGGTTGTAATTGTATCCGGTTTAAGGTGCCATAATACAACACGCAATGTCGTTAATCCGGAATAACAATTATTTCTCATAGTAAACTACGGTAACTCGTTAGTCCTTGTTTTCATAATTGGAGGGTGTAAAAACTACGGTAGCCGCGTTTTTTTTGTATTTTAATTGAAAGAAGACAAAATAGAAGTAGATCATGATGTATTTTTTGTGTACAATTTTATGGGTCGTAGGAACAAGATGATGGTTGTTTTAGGTCAGCTAGGCCACGGGACCTAGTTCAAACTCATCTTTTTTTGTAGTTGTTGAGTGGTTTCTTTCATAACAGCTCACATTCAGAGTAAAGTCTTGGAATAACCAATTTGGAACACTTTGGACTTTTTAGCATACCCATCCATCCGTTTCTGTTTTGACAAAACAGAAAACACTTTTCTTTGAATGAACAAGAAAACAGGCACGAGATAGAATGTGAAAATCACAATTTGAGCGGTCTTTCTATAAAGTCTGAGAAAGGAAACTTTTTGATTAGATGCCAGGGCAAAGAACACATCGTTTCCAAACAGATATCACTGGTTCTTCGTTATCTGTAACTTTTTGTTCCGGGTTGCAGCACTTAAGTGGGAAATATGGGGAAAAATCCGATTCCCATCAGCAAGAAAACAAATTCTGTTCGAAATTCAAATTAGATAGTCAAGTGTTTGCACAGCGATGACGAAATGGGTGGAAATTTGTAATAAGCCGCCTCTTCAGGACCCAATTCGCCTTCCGGAGGGAAAAGTCAACAGTGGTACAAGTCCTACGCAATCATCTCATTTTCATCTTATCCCCTTGGTGGTTTACAAGGACATTTGAAATCATTTCTAGAATTCTCATCAAATTCAGAATCAGGAGCAGAGCAAATAAAAAATGGGAAAAATGACGAGAATGAAAAAGGAACGACAATGAAATCGGAATAAGAAATGTGGAGCTATAGAGAAGGGGGTTTGCTAGTTGTGACTAGTAGGTGTAGTAGCAATTCTGACTTTGTCTACCTTATTTATTATGCATTTAGTGGTACATGACGGTGAGTGTTTGGTAGGAAAATGAAAAAGTTTGGTGTCGATATCCAAGCTGGAGGGTGGATAACACCAGCTATTTAACAATTTTATACATGGTAGCTTTGATTAAATTTGTGAAGTGTGATAAACATTTCAAGTCTTGGGGGTTTCAACAAGGTTGCATGATGACGACAAGAAAAAGATATTCAGTTTTTTCATCAACATGTTTCCTTTAAAATGTAAATATCCTAAATCTTTTTTTAAGTCCTTTAAGACTGTCGTTATATTGTAAATAACTTTCATGAGACTCAAAAGAAGTTTCAGATTCCTGACATCTGACTTTGCGTTGAAATTCTAATACTTTGTGCACTTATATTTCAGCAACTTAGGAGGCTATATATTCAACGCCTGTTCATATTAATCCGATTTTTCTGAATTAACCTCATCTGATCTTTTGAAAACCCTCGTCATAAGATAAATTGTTGTTTTGAATGGCTATTCGTACCGCTGCCTGTCATTCACTCCGTCAAAATGAAGTCATAAAACTCAGAGGATGTCCTAGCAAAAGAAGAGAAGGACAATGAATCGTGCAAATTTGGCTCAAAAGAGAAAAGACAATTATAAAATCCTGTGTCCAATGGAAGTGGACATAAGCGTGTTAATTGAGATTTTGAACAAAAATAGAAAGGAAATTTTAGAAGATTGAGTTGAAAGTGCATTTTGAATCAAAAGAGTACTAGTTGATTTATGTTCTGTATTTCAAACACTAGTGCGTTTGTGACTTTTGGAATAAAGAAATGTTGAATATTTGAACAGAGGGAAGTCAGTAAATGTAAAAACAACTGAATACGATATGAGTAATAAAATGGGAGTAGACTGACACCTGATATTTAATAACAGTAGATTGAACTGAAAATAATCAGTGTTAAACCAATAAGTAACTATTACGTTCAATTCACTGGCTTGAGATTATTGCGAAATTTAATTACTGCAGGTGTTGTTTTCCGTGATTATGTTAATAAAAGTTAGTCCGATGAAAAATTTCCAAATATCCCATTGAAAATAACGCAGAAAACTAATTGGAACGCGTAAAACCCACTTAATAAAAATCTATATTTTCTGTAAACGTGCAAGATTCGATTTCCGGTAAGAAGACCTTCTTTCTTCTCTTTAAGACATAAATGACCTTTGTTATTTTAGTTAACAGACACATAAATAATCAATTTATTCGGTTTCTTTAATCAACGCATTCTTGCAATCTTTGTTTCCAACAACCAGGATTGTCCATGCCTTTCAGACGTGGACTCCGCTCTCACAACATTAAATAAATTGTGTCGAACATACAAATTAATAAGATAGATTGTGAAGAACGGAAGCAAAATAAGGAATATCACACGTGGAATGAGGATGATATCAGTTTTCTCATGTTTTTCCACAGCAGGTTCATCAGCTTTTTTGATCGGCCACCAGAACAGAAGAAGGAGCAAAAGAGCAGCGATTATGATATACGTTATAACGGAGGGCCTGAAAATGAAAAAAATAATTAGAAGTATGGTACGGTTTTTCACTTTGGACATTTTTGACTGTCTTATCTAGTTCTACTGCTTTTGTTTCCTTCATTCTTACGTTATTTTTTTGGAAATAACAGGTAGAAGACAGAATATAACTCACTTAACATATTTGTTCTGAAATTACCTATAGAAAAATGCGTGTTTCAGCCATTTCACTCTTCGTTTCGGAAATAGCAAAACCATAATCACGAAATCTCAAAGCAAAACGCTCATATAGACTTTATAAATTATTATATTATAAATTCAGAAAACTGAGAATTCATTTTGTATTTGTATTTTCTGTCTTCTACCCGTTACACCCCTCCAACAAAAAGCAATTACACTCACAATCCTTTCGATCGCCCATTCACAACGCATAGTAGTAGTGCTCCGAGGATAATCCCAAAAGTAATCAAAATACCATCGCCAAATCCAAGAATGTATGCCATTTTGTAGTAAAGAGGGAGAGAAGGGTAGAGAAATAAAAAATTCGATACGAAGTGACGAGCTGAGCGTTGCCCTGGTTACATGGAGAGGAGGCATGAGGAGAATTCATGAGGAGGGGACCTTCATATTCTTGCAAAGCGTTCCGAGCAAACAACATATGCACTTCTATGGTAAAGTGCAAGTCAACATGTCTGTAAACATATGAAAAGTTGCACTTTCATTGAAAAATTGCGTCAAATTTGGTTAATTAGAGAAATATGGCCCTTGTACTTGAATTTTTTGCTAAAAATGTCTGTCTCCGTAGTTTTCAATATAAAAGGACGTCATCAACCACGAAAACACATTAAAATACAACAAAAAGTTATATATCTTCTCTCAGTAATAATTATTCCCGTGACATCACTTTCCTGCTGATTGACATGAAGTGAGTTGAGAATCTAACTGTGTTGGCCTTGGCCTGTGTCTCCTGGAGAGTGAATTATGGCTTTGCTGGTTTGGCTTTGGATTTTCTTTGTTGTTTTCTATTTATTCGCGGAATATTTTTTGTCAAGGTTGTAGAAGTGATCAGTGAAGATCAACAGGTTTCCTTTATGGGTGAAGTTTGTTATTTGGATCGGATCGTCACGTGACTTCAAAAAACTATGGTTTGATACGGTTCAGTATGAAAAATTGCCGGAAGTTAACTGATTTATACATTACAGAACAACACAATGGAACCATCTAATTGAAAAAAGAAAATATGGAACCGCCGAAAATTTCTTACCTCTGTGGGGAATAGCTTTATCAAATATCTTAACCTTTCTGATTGTATAGACCATGTACAGATCATGGCGATCCATAGTTTTGCAAACAAAGTTTTTTTCAATCTAATTTCTGTCATCGAATTCATTAGTATTTAGCCTAGTTACTAAATATTAATATTGCAATAATGATTTTGGAAAATTTTAGAGAAAAATGAATGATTGTTCACAAAACTGTTAATTCTTCAGAAAAAAAGAAGAAAACTAGATTCGAACCCAGACACGTTTTTCAAAAACGTGAGGATGAAGAGTGTTAATTATGTCATATGACCCAATAAAGCGTCTCGTGTGTTTTTAAATAAGAAATAGAACAAGATACTTTTGTCTTGTTAGTTTTATCATTCAATTTTGTGTTTCCCTAATTCAGTTTACTTCAGTCTCTAGTTTTCGGTTTGTGTCCAAGTTATCTAGCCTGAACTAATCACATTTAGAGTAGATAATCAGTAAGGAATGTGCAAGAAAGTAGTTTCAGATGCATAGTAAGCACAAATTCCCTTTCAAATGTTCTTTTTCAAGTCCTCCGCTTCCTATCATTGTAGTAGCGTTGGAACCATGCTTGTTTTGATAGTTTTCAGTTGTAAAACAACAATTATCACACCACTGATCATCGTTTTGCTGATACTTCAGAATGTGTGATAGAAAACTATTACTACTTGCAGAATTAAATGTCAATATTGAACGTGAACAGTGAACTTGCTTCAATCAGCTCATTTTTTATCTTGTCGAACCACTTATCGGAACTCCGTCGTTGTGATAGGTACCTCCTGGCATCAAACGATTGGAGGGGTTTCTCCAAAATGAAAAATTGAGACGTTTCGATGAGAAGAACAAAAATGAAGTAGGAGAGAAGATAGAAAGCTCATTTATTTTCAATCATCCCATCCGGATTGCTTGCAAGTAGTCTCATCTCATACGTGAAGCACGTGGCGCTACACGTGAAGCCTCACCATCGGTAGTTGCACACCAAAACGCTCCGTTTCATTTTCGACAAACAACAGTGTCGAGAGACTCGGAGACATAAAGAGAGAGGAGAGTAGAAACGAGAAGTGTTAGCAAAATGGGACGATCCATCTCCCGGGAGAAATAAAGAAAAGACCTACGATCCACTAGACTTGTCGTAAAATTATGAATAAGAAAGAACACTAACCAGATCTTTTCTTCGAACGTCTTCATATTCCTATAATTCCGACTTCTAAAAGTTATGAGCTGGAACATGAAATTCACGTAAGCGATTTGCACTTTTTCTATTCTCACTCCCTACTCCTAATCATCCAACGTGCCAAACACAGCGTCTCCTGTCTATCAATATTTACAGCTTATTAATCTGCTAGCTTGCACTGATAACCTTAATAGCCTTTGATTTCGACTTTTATTCCTGTTCGGATAGTAAAAACTCCACCGAGACAAACTGATAGTGAAAAGCACAAATGACCGTCATTAATTGTTATCATAGTTCAGTCAACGCCACTTTAGTTACATTTTTATTCTAAACTACTCCTTCTTAATTCGGAGAAACTTGTGAAGACCAAAGAATGTTCAATACCTTCAATGTCGATTCAGGTGAAATATGTAATAATTTATTCATCCTATTTTGTTATCTATTTCTCTCGAAAACCGGTTATCCGTGTAACTTGAACTTGTTGTTGATAATTTTCTACCATCTTTTTTTCTTCATATGCATTTCTCCTCTATAAATCAAACTGTAGAAGAAGAATTGAATCTTTGATCAACGCGATCAAGTAACTGACTTGTTTTCATAAAAAGTGTGAGACAAATCAGCGGGGAAACGAAAATGTAAAATTTGTTTGATGATTAGTGATAATATAAATACAAAACTTGATTCTAGTACATTACTACTATCTGCACATGTTGCTTGGTTTATTTGCACGAAGTGGAACGTTTTGTTTTTCATAGATTGGCGACATCGCCGTCTGAAGAAGTGGAAACTGACAGGGAGAAGAACAAAACGTGTTAATGGAGGTGTTTGTGTAGAAATAGAAGTCATCAAGTGTCAAAAACCATTTGAGAAGTTTCGAGAAGAAAAAAAAGCGGACAAAATGTTATCAGTTAATTTTTGAGTTCAAGTTTTATAGCAAATCATAAAATTGGTGTTTACCACAATTTCTGTGATTTGTGAAGTAGATTCACACTAAAACCTTTTAAATCATTTTTGGCGCAATTTTTCTACAGTAATCTTGGTGAAATATCCGACTTCTAGGTGTCAATAAGCACCGCGTTTCCCTGTTTAGCATATGTTTACTAAACATTTTTATCAGTAATTGACCGCTAACTTTTAATGATCAATCAATTATGAGCCTAAAAGTTTTCAAGTTCCAGTTCTTCTGCTGTACGTACCAATCTTTAATCAACTATAACAGAAGCTCTCTGCGATTTCACATACCGTAATAGAAGCGTAATAGAACTGTAATAGAAGCGCATGCGCCTCTATTTTTCAACCCCTGTTCGCAGATGCGATTCTATTACAGGGGCGCCTCTATTTATCAACCTGTTCGTTCGCCCATTTTTTCAACTTTTAAGTGAATAATTTTCAACCAAACTAACACTTTCCCGGACAAAATTACACGAGGATCCCCAAACTTGCAGTCCTTTGAACGAAAAAGTTGGTTTTTAGCTGTGTTATTTCACGAACTTTGAAAAAGAATGACTGAATACCAGTAAAAATATTCGAAATGTATTAAGGGGGCGCCTCTATTAGAGGGTGCGCCAGTATTATTCAAACCGCTTTTTAAGACGCGCCTCTATTAGAGGGGCGCCTCAAATAAAGGGGTGCTTCTATTACAGTTTTTACGCTAATTCTCACACTTTCATCTCCAACAATTAGGCTTCTGCTCATTTACTCTTTCTTCCTGACTTCTTACTTGACCTAAGCCCATAGCTTTTTGGAAACCGTTGCCGACAATATGGCGCTTCCTAAAATACCAGCAAACGTGTTCAATACTGCCCCCTGATAACAATTGTAAATATTTACCAAGCGAAATGTCGGTAGTACACCATAATAAAGGTTAGCCTACCCCCGTAAACTACTGGCTCGTTGATATTATTTTTGAGGACTACCAACATGACTAGCTACTGAGGGTTTTTCTATTGAATACTATTTTTTGTCGATGGTGTGATTTTCGGAAAACATAGATGAAACATGAATCATAACTTTGAATGTTTACGAAATTCATTCATAGTTTCATTCACACCGAATTTCTTTCTGAAAACCATTCAGTTTCCTCTGATGTTGTGAAAGACCAGACGTAAAAAGAATGATCAATTTGTTTGTTATCACTTTAAGTATTTCGGTGTAAAAATCAGCGATGCACACAACATGCTTGATTCTTTTTTGTTTTTTCTCTGTAACCTCTTCCCTGATAAATTGCTTTCTTTCTAGTCGTTAGTCTTCAAAGAGCGCTGGCTTGTATTTTTTGTCTTACGTATTGCGATCCAACAAGCTTCTGGTGCAAAAACAACTTTTTTGCCCTATCTTCTACGTCTTGCAAATCTGATGAAATGATCAGTGAGAGTTGAAACTTCTCGCTGTCCAAAAACCAATCGCAAGAAAGAACTCAAACAGGGTGTCCCCAATGTGGCGGGAAGAAATAAGTGATAAACAACTTTTGCTTCTCAATCACGTGATCCACTATCCTCATCTATTATCGTACTACTTCAAAGAACGCTCCAATTATCGGGCTGCAATGTCTTCAAACGTTGTCATCATGTGAAATGCATTTCTTCTTTGTGCAAAAGGGGTAACCCCATCATGAGAATGTCACAAAATCAAACTGATTACCCAACTTTTACACCTGCTGGTCGGTAGTAAAAACAGCAATAGTCGTTATCATTGTAACCTTCTTACATAAAACCAAGAAGATTGAAAACAACCAATCAGGCTGGCGCAAGATTTTGCTACACATTTTGTCGTTTTTCACGGGAAACCCCCATCAGCTCATAGAACTTCAAGTAGGTGCATCGGAGTGCATCTACACGTGAAACACGTGAAATTGCTCGCACTTTGCGTCTGCAAATTGTGTGATCCGTGATGCAATCAGAAAGATTTCTCCCGCGAGATTAAATAAGTTGAAACTACGGAAAAAGAGTGGCGGAAAAAGAGTGGCAATTTTCGCTAGAAGGTTAACCAAATGAAATCAAACGTTTTGATAACTATTCTTCTTGGAAATAAGAGGATTAGTATTACTTCTGATTCGAAAAGTTTAGATACAGTATGCAAAAGGCGACAGGTTGAAAAAGTCAATGACACAACCAAAATTATTTTTTATTGATAGACACTCAAGATATCAGAGATAACTCACCAATTTCATTTCATGACGGGAATATCAGTCATTGAGTGTAAAAACTGAGATCCTCTCTGAAGGAGTACTGTCCTTTTTAACATGGAATGTTATGTAGCTTCTACAAAAACATTTCGTACTTTACTGTTTTTGAAAACCTAATTGACATTTTCATATTTTGAACAAGAACAAAGTTACTGCAATAAAATCAGAAATCCGTGCTCTGTCACATTTTTCAGAAGTTTAGATTACTCAAGTCTTTGTAAACATTGTACTAATTTCACAAGTTGCAACTTTTCTCAAAGCCAGACCAAACCCAGCCTAGATCAAAAAATCCGTTAGGACCTCCCACAAAAGGTCTCGACGTAACTGTCAACTACTTGCCAGTCGCTTCATTTTTGTTTATCGGCCATTGAGAACACCGTGTGAGCGGTCTGTAACGTCGTTGACTTTTAATTTTGCATGTAACCAGACAATTGTCACCTTCTAAGATAACTTTATAAAACAACATCGTATCGGTGTTTATTCAATTCTAATATTGGAATCGATTCTACTATTCCATGATGCGACTTTCAATTCAAATTCTGTGAGTAGCTTTAAAAGACCCGACTAGTTAATGGGAGATTTTGACTTTACTGTTATTTAAGATAAACTCATGTCTCCAGCTTTGCTGTCTTTTAAAAAAAAATTTCCTTAAATGAGATATTAGAATGCAATGTTTTGGAAAGTCTTAACGATAGTACTTGTTTCGGTGTTCAAACATGCTGCGCAGTGCCGTGAGGACCACCTTTCGCTAATACATTAGAATATTCAGAATTTGCAACCGGCTAGTATACTACTGTAACATTCCCATTCCTTCGACTTTGAATGCGAACAACTAGGTAGAAAAAATTCAAACGAATATTCTTACATTGCTAGAATTATGCTGATCATACCAATGACTTCATCGAAATCTCTGTAGACAAAAAGTCTATTTGATTGCAGCATTCTAGTTTTTGATAGTTGCACTTATATAAACTGTTTTTCTGTACTAGTGTTTCCCCGATATATTGGATTTTTTCTTTTCTAATATTTGTTAGGATTGCCGAGTGTGTTTCGTGAGCATCATTTCAGATTTTCCCAAGGTGTGATGATGCATTAGGATTACTGTATGTTTCATTCAATGCAAACAAAACTTATCATCACATCTGAAGAAGCTGTTTGTGACGTTTTATGATGAACTCTAAACTTTTATTACAGCAGTTGTGCTTCATAACTATAAAAAATCATCCGATTTTTTGTATCAGTCCATCAGAGTCATCAAATTATATTATCAAAACAACCACTCTCTTTTCATCTCTACTTTGCCCTTCACTTTCTCTCAACCTTTATTAATCACTCACTATCAGGTATAGTTACTTATCAAACATATGATCAAACAGATACATCTAACAGTTCTGACATCTTTTGAGATCTATCACTTGTCATTTTGTGCCTGTCATCAGTTCTTTGAGTACTTCTCTCTCAATCTTATTCATTCCACAATTCTCTATACATTTATTTTGAATTCTGTCCCAAAATATTAGGATGTAAAAGAAATCCGAGCCGTTGAAAAGCGGGAAAAAGACGGAAAAGCAAAAAAACAAGGTATTGGCCCAATGAATGGAGAAGATACTTTACACAAGTTCTTTCAAGAATCGCCTCATCCATTCTTCTCTTTAACCTTCACCAAACGATCAAAGACTCAACCAAAGGTATTCCTTGCTATCAGTTACGGGAATGTGTATGGTCATTAAAAGCTTTTTATTGCAAATGTGAAATTTGGTCTGTCGATGAGAAAAGATTAACGGGAACAAGCGAGGGAATACCTAGAGGCCGCTTGACGACATCTGCAACATTTCACAGTATCAATGGATGATCTATTTTGATTTATTCAACATGACACAATGACGTTAATTACAAAACCCAAATCGGTTTCTGATTCTTTTTTTACTTTTGTTTCATTATGTTACGGGGTTTTCTACAGTAATCTTTTAAACGCTTCTCGCCTTTCTTTTCAAAACAATCACCGATAGTGTATTTACACTTTTGATACACCTACGGTTGGCAAATGGCCCCGATAGACTCATATGTATATTGTATCTCCGCCACACATTGTTGCATCAAACGACAGTTGTGGTGATGGTGGGCATACGGAATGAAGCAAATGAGAGGAGACCCTCCAGCACCGATCGTTTTCTTCTGCGGGGTGTGAGTATTCACGTGCAACAGTTGTAGGTTCATGTTCAGGTTGGGGACATACCCTGCAAAAAGTTCACGTGTGTCTCGTCTCGACACGAGGAGGTGGGGTCGTTCGATGATAGCAAGATTAGTGGGAGGAGCCACTTGCCACCCCAACACCACACACTCTCGGGAGTTTGTTCTCGGTGTCCGAGCGACAACTTCTTCGTCTTTAGTTTAGTGTTCAGTTTTTTGTGATTAGATCTTTGGTAGACTTCAAACTTTTGTAACCTGAACGTGTTCTCTGTCTGAAGATAGATAAGGAGATAAGATCTCGAACGTTATAGTTTGCAATAAAACATTTTCTAAAGTAAAATTTTTGACAATTTACCTATTTAACCGAACATTTTAAGACAGTGTTCAAAATAGTTTGCACTGCGAATAACTTCAGGGAAAAATTAACAACTAAAATTCATTAAATAGTCAACAATATAGCATGGTTACTGATTTTTTGACTTTGAAGTGAGCACATTCTTTCTAATCGTCTTAATCAATTTCCGTTCATTTTCCATCAACAACAGTTGATATCACTTTTTGCCTCTCTCCAGCTGGAAAACACTTCGCTCCTCCTACTCCGAAGTCACAAATACCACACAATCATTTTTCCTATCTATCTGTTTCAAACTTGGTTTTTGAAAGAAAACCTTTTTTCGCTTCTCACAATCACTCAAAAGTGACAGTTATAAAATACCACTTATCATTAACGCCTTGAAAACTGCCATGAGAAAAAAGTGACCATTCTTTGCTCTCCTTCGTTCCATTCATCTTTGTTTGTATGTGCGATTGTGTGTGTGTGTGAAGTGTTCGGAGTTAGTTTTGCAAACTTGCTCGTTTTTCCCGATATCCGCCAAAAATTATTTCCATATGACAAGTGGAGGATAACCGCCCTCCCACGCCTATTACTCTCAGCTGGTTGTGCAATGAACCTTACCCTGGCTCAAAGTACAAAGTTAAAGCTTTAATAATCTTGCCAATTCATAACTCAGAAGCAAAATCTCACTCTGAACAGGCTTATCTTTGACCTATTTTTCTTTTTTGTTCCAGAACTGATATCATCTCTATTCACAAATAACTACTCAGTAGAAAATGACCACGAGGTTAGGTCCCGTGAGCTCATGTATCATTTTTTTAAAGAAAAACAAAACAAAATGAAGTCAGTAACAGTCTTATTTTGTTTGTTATACTACGAGATATTCGGAGAATCAATAATATTGCGCATCTCCGGATAGATTACGATGAGTGATGAGGAGGTCGAGAGTGTACGAGACGCAGATACTACACCAGATAGTTTTTGGGTGCCTCCGCACTGCAAAGACATACGCGTTCACATTCTCTTTTCTTAGTCCGTTCGGTGTCGTTTTTTCGTCTGTATTTGTTTGTAAAGTGTTGCCGACAAATCTCTTTTTACCCTTTTGGCAGTTTTAATGTTGTTAATCGGAAAAATTAGAGGAAATAAATAGAATTCGCCACGTGAGACAATATAAAAGATAAGTCGAGTCGTTCGCTTTTCACCTTTTTTCGCTATGTCACGTACACCCGGAGGTCTTCTACGCAGTACTCATCAGACTGGGCTGTCTGTCGTGAAGACGGTGGAGACCTGAACCCTTTGATTGATAATTTTGTCTTTATCAGTCACTTGCTGGGGTTTTGATTATTTGGACGTTTACTAAAGTCTAGTAAATCTAGATTTATCTACCTAATATCAATCTCAATACTTGCGAGTTTTTTGAGGTTTGCGTTTTGCTCCCGTAAAGTTAATTTTTTGAACTCAAGTACACACTTCATGACGGAACAGTTGTCACATGCTCTTTCTCCTCTGTCACGTCTTCCAGACTCTATGTCAAACTGAACTGACAAGACAAAAAAAAAAGAAGAAAAAAGATAAAGGCACTCCCTCTTTACTTCTCAAAAACTTGGGGGCCCACATTGAGGAATTGTCAGGCCACAGTGGTAGTGGTGCAATGGAAAGAGAGATAGAGAGAATGAGTGAATGCGAGTGTGTGTACGTGAGCTTGTCGAAGGAAAAAAAAAGAAGGAAAAGAAGTGGAGCCCGATGGCCCCCGCAGCTCCTACACTGCTCCCCGTTTTCGCTGTGCCGCGCCAACAGATTGATTTAGAACTCGTCCGTCTGTTGCATCGTGTCTTCTTTTTTTAACCCCCCTCTCCTCTTGATAAGTCCTTCTAGGCCTGCCTCACCCTCTAGACAAAACTTTTTACGAGGGTCCCCTCTTGCCGTCGCCAGTAAGTAGACCTCCTCACTTCATGCCGGGTGGCGCGGTGAGCTCAAAATGGGTTTCTCACTTTCTATGCTTATTGACAGTTTTGGCGATTTAGAGGAGGTGTACCGGGAGCTCAAATTTCGATTGACTAGGTTCGTTTGCAGTGGGTTTTTTCTTCCTGAATTGTTATTGTTGTCATCGTTGTTGTTGCTGATCAGAGTTGATTCTTGCTCACTTATTTTCTTGATGTTGACTTTTTCCTCTATCAATGTGCTTCTAGAGAAAGCTAATTACTTTCTCGCTTCTTCAGTGCTTTTCCATATGTTTCTTATCAAATATCAAATTTCAGGGCGCCGATGGAAATGGGGCGCGAACGAGAATGGGAGACATGCGCAGCACATTCGGCACCCGCCTCATTCTCAGTTATATCCACGTCGCCAGGATGTCGTCGGGCCGCCAGTTTCCCGTTTTTTGGTGACACCTCAATACATGCATCCAGTCTGAAGGTGAGTCTAAACATCTGTATGCACTTTTATTTGGGCCTTTGAAGTCGACGTGCAAAAACAGAATACACGAGAGTCAGAGAAGAAGTGAGCAGTGCGTGTGACGATGTAGGGGCGCATCAAAAAAATAGAGGGTTCAAGATTATAGGAGACGCAGCGCAATTCTTAGGCCTGAGGGCTTCTCATGTAGAAAGAAGAGAAAGAAAATAAGAGAAGTTGTTTCCCATTTTCTGCAAATCAAAGTTCGAAAGATCACAAATTGCTTCGAACTTTCGATTGGTAATGGAGTTGTTAAAAGATTCTAGATATAGGCGCCGACTGGGCACGTGTACATGTTTATCACAACTGTCTTTTGTCTGATTGGAGGCGGGTATACTGTAGCTTTTATCGAACTATGCACTTGTCAATAAAACGAAAAACGACACAAATAAGTTTCTGCAACAAACAACACCGGTTATAATAGGACCTGCCCTTTTTTGAACATCATAGCACACTTTTTATTCAGGTTCGCTCCCAGAGTGAGTCGGAAGGACTAAACAAGATGCGATTGACACATATGAACTTGGATACAGTTCGTAAGCGTCTTTCCGAAACGACGATTAAAGAGAAAGGTATGTGATCCTTAATTGATGAGTGATGCGATAGTCTCCATCAACTTTTTTTGAATCACTAATCGTTTTGTAATGTTCTCATTGAACTTGCCGCTATTTTTAGATGGTTTGCTAATTAGTTAGATAAATCTTCAAAACTAACTGATACGTCTTGCAAACCAGGAACCTGGTCTGAACTGTTAATTTTATTGTATCTGATAGGATAACACACTATACCAAGATTTTTATACAATATTATCTATGTTTTAAAGATGAAGGAAGTGACTATCAATCGCACAGCTCATCGAGCAGCGAATGTGGCAATGATGACTTGGACCTGTTCTGTGCTGGACCACTTGAACTCAAAGAAGAGGAGAAGTCAAGAAAATCAGTTCGATTCGCCGATGACTGTGGACAAGATCTCACCATGATTCGTGTTGCCACCGAACCGAGTGATTGTCCTCCAAAGTTGAGCCCTTCCGTTCTCCGCCGCTACCGTGGAGAATCTTTCGAAGAAGAAGAGATTGCAGCTAGAGAACCTGCACCAGTCTGGGATCTTACTTTCAAACAGCCTGCTGCTGATTATGTCCGCTTCCGTGAAAATCTGGAAACGGTTAGTCTCCGTAATATCTCTCATTTTTTGAAATCCAGTTTTGCAGAACAAAGTCTCGTTGGAAAATGTAATTTTGAACAATGAAGGTTACAAAGTGCTGGGAACCGTCAAAGTGGGCAATATTGCATTTGAAAAGAGTGTCTTTGTGAGATACACCATGAATGGATGGATTTCATACATGGACAAAGCTGCGATCTACCAACCATCCACCAGCAAAGTCTATGATTGTTTCAAATTTGAGATTGACCTTCCTTCTTCCGTAGAGAAGGTGAGAGTTGGATAATGGAAATATGGGATATGGTATATCACATGGAGTATGATTATTGTTCCATACGAGGTGGTGGAGTTAGTATATGTGGGTGTGGAAATTAGTTTAGTGTCAAGAGTAGAGGTGAGTTTTAGCCAAATTACGTTTCGCAGGCTATCTCTTAAAAATACTCATTTTTAAAAAGAAATTTAGCTATCACAAATCATAAATGTTCAGATCCATCAAATCGAATTCTGCATTTGCTTCAAAGCTAATGAAACTGAATACTGGGATTCTAACTCGGGTACCAACTACGTTTTGCACTGTGCTCAACACCATCCAGTCGTTCCACAGCAACAACAACAACGTCGTGCTTCATTGTTCGGCGGGTTGGTAACTAACCGTCTTTCGAGAATCATTTAGAACTGTCTACATTTTTAGATCCAAGTATCTTGACCGAGATGATGCCTACAAACTCGATTACAACGACTGGGGGAAATTCGCCTCATGGAAAGCACTCAGCACTGATGGACCGTACTGGTAGATATATTGCCTGTTTTCTTAATTTCCCTCATATATTTTTATTGAACCAAAACATATTGCACATACCCATTTTTGTTTCGACTACTACTACTGGTACGATTACAAAGTGCCCGGGTATAGGAGATAAGTATATGTTATATTTTTCTCGTTTAGCCAGATTTCTATAAATTTTGAAATAGTGTATTGTCCCTAAGATTATCTCCTCTCCCTTCCCCCGTTTTTTCTTGCTTTTTCATCATTTAATCGTTTCATTTGATTTTTCAACGTGTGTGCTCATGTGTGTGTGCTAATTGCCATAGATTGTCTACTTTGCCTTCCCCAAAAACCCCATCCCATCAGAAAAAAACGCGTATCCTCGCCAGCGACAACGACCCCCTACTTCCCCCAAATTTCTACTTGCCATCAATTGTTTCTTTGTGGTGTGTTTTGTGTATTTCATTTCCGTCTAGGGTACAAATAATCCGGTATAGATTTTGTTAATGCTACCTTCTCAAAAACAGATTCGTTCGTAAAACTAGACTTCCACACGGTTTAACCATATTTATGCTCCTGAAAACATCCTCATGGTGCTACAACTTCGCCCCTTCATTCTTCCCCTTTTTTGTTTCCTTCATTTTACGCAATCGGTCAAAACGGTCTAGTTTGTTAGAAATTGTGATGAATATTGAATGTTTTTCATGTCGAATCCCAATCTACATAATTGTTAGTTAATGGTATCACGACATATAATCCTCTCATCCTTTTATATCCCTTATAAATAAACATTTTTGGCAGTAATATGATAAACATATATCGTTCAACTTCGGTGTATTTGAAAAACTATCGGCATGTTTTTATGACACACCTTCTCATCATCTCAAGGGCGGGCATTTCTTATACCTAATCAATTAAAATATAACGTTATTAATCGGGAAACAATTTTTTTACAATACCTTATTATTAAATATTTATATGAAACACTGGAATATTTTATACCGATAATGTAAGTATGATGAATGAGAATAAATAAACATTGAGATTCACAATTGTTTGTTGAGAAGTTTTGGAAAAATGATAGGAGGTTAGCATCAGTGAGTTAGCATAGTATCAGTTAGAAGTTTAAGAGCCCAGTTGAGAAAGAATTGAACACTTCTAAGGTGTTGACGATTTCTGCGTCTGCACGGCAGCGTTGCATGAATTCTTCTTTATTGATTCTTCCTCCATTAGCAATGTTCAAGTTCTGCAATAAACACTTCACCATATCATGTATTTCACATTTTTTCTTTACCTTGAAAACAATTTTAACATGTTGTCGGCATATGGTGGCAAGAGCAGCTGGTTGCAGCGACGCGTCAACCATCTGATACATCGATCTGAAGAAGTCATAAAAAATAATTTTGCGATCCGGCCACAAGAGAGGTTTCAAACAAGAAAAAAGAGAAAATGGGAAGAAGAACCCACTTCACAACATGAAAAATCTCGTTGTAAGCAATATATCCACTTTTGTTTGTGTCGTAGAGAGTGAAGATCCAGTCCAAACGTTCATCTACTGTTCCTTTGGCAATTTTTGAATAATTTGTGATAAAATCCTTTAAAAGAATAAGTAAGGAAGATCAAAAATTTGCAATATACCAAGAATGTCACCGATCCAACACGAGTTTGGTCGATATTCCGGAAAACCAGCTCGGCGTAGCTTTTTGAGTCTCCATTCGGGAAAATGCTTGCATAGATGGCTTGAAATTGTTCCAGTGCAACTGTTCCGTTTGGCCACAGCTAGAAATGAGAGAAGGTCAACAATTGTCTATTCTACTACTGGTCCTCCCGATATATGAACATTTGAAAACTGGAATTTCATACGCATAAAATTGGAAAATCACAATGAGTGA
This sequence comes from Caenorhabditis latens, assembly GCA_002259235.3. NCBI lineage: Eukaryota > Metazoa > Nematoda > Chromadorea > Rhabditida > Rhabditidae > Caenorhabditis > Caenorhabditis latens. The sequence goes on along the minus strand of CM056097.1, from coordinate 9,896,765 downwards.
AGCTCCCAGTCACTGATAATTTTTTTTTAACTGTTATGATTGATAATTGTACACCCAAAAAATGTATTTCTGATAACTTGTGGCACAACTACGAAAGGTCTCAACGATCATTGTTTGCTACATGGTCTAGCGAACTCGTAACGATTCAGATCAGCAAAAACCATAAGGTCAACTAAAAATTCTTTTGACGACAGCGAATCCCATAACCCACGTTTTCACAAGCTAAAAGTAGACCCATGAATTGGTAAGTAGTATTTTTCATTTGAAGTCGTATGTTTTTGATCAATGTACTGTGAATAACAAATCAGCTAACCTCTTTAAATGACCGATACAGCTGTTGAATTTCACGTCTTGAAAAGTTGGTGATTTCGAACAGGTAGTCAATGCTTGGTGGTCTTTGACGTTCAAGTGCTGGTGCAGTGTCCAACTCTTCTTCCACTGAAAACGTATCTTAAACTTGACAAAAAACTTTCAAATTTTGTGTGAGCCTAGAAAACCTACTTTCAATATGTCCCGTTTTTCCTCTTATAAATAGTGCGGCTGGTGGAACACTAACCGCTAACGGGATCAACGCTTGATGGAGTGGTCTCGTACACGAGGCGGAGCCAATCATAATCGCGTCTTAGTTAACTCAATAATAACGATGTGAGTTGGAGAAATGAAGAATGGGTGGAGAGTAAAGATGTAAGACTAACTGAATGGTGGTGAGTGGGAAAGCTTATGGGTTCGTGTGCAACGTCGTGATGGAAAGAAAAAAGAGAAAAAAGAACAATAAAAAATAGTGAGGCCCCTGCTGCCTAAGTTAACAAAAAATGGGGAGGAAGGAAGCTGTTGGCGAAGAAGTCTGGGGTAAATGCTGCTAAGACAAGCAGCGTCACTCTTCACATTTCATCTCCATTCAGACATTGGAAATTCATCCCAGAGTCGGGAGCAAAAGGGTCTTTGAATGAGAAGACTGCGGGGTTTTCTGTCATTGTTTGAGCTCGGACCCCCCTCTACTGAATCACCACACCCTTCTCTCTTCTGCTGTCATCGTGGTCGTCTACCAATATTTCTCTCACATCTTTTGTTCTTCAGGGTCACCCTTACTACCCCATGATTATGGTTAGAATGAATTCGTTCATTCTCACTGCCATTCAAAATAAATCTAGTCGGAAGAAGTTAGCTTTTGAGAACAATAGAATCGTGGACGTGAATGAAAAATGCTAGTTTTAAAAGATAAATAAATGAAACAAAAAAGTTGCACTCGGATAAGGAAATTGGAAATAGTATGTTACAGCTAAACGCAATTCAGAGTATGGACCACGCAGGTAGTGTGCTAAAATTTCTGGTCTTACTTGATACTATAGAATATTTTTTTTTGTTTTGTCAGAATACGTTTCTCATGTGAAATCAGTTTTCAGGGCAGTTGTCACTTATTTTTGAAGAGTGAAAAGGCGAATTCTGACGAGCCGAAAATGAAATGATTTAACACCGGCTTGCATTTGATATTCAAATGTTATTCTCAAGTATGAAAAGGAAAACAGCAGCTGATAATTTCTGATTTCGTATAATTTGATTTCCGCGCGTTGTTATAGCAACAATCTGCGTGCTTTGCTTCTCATTTTAACCTGCCAGTAACTATGAAAATGAACGTTATGACTCACCCAAATGATAGTAGACAAAAGGATCCTCTGGTGTTTTGATTACCATGTTGCTTTTCCTGAAATATGTATCTATTAGTTTATAGCTGAATGTTATTGTGAATCGCAAAAAATGAGGTTTATGAATATTAATGATCAGTAAAATATGTCAATCCATCGCTCCCTGGAAACAACTGTTTCCTATTGTTTATACATTTAGATAAACAAAGAACAAGTTTTAGTGATGTTCATGTCACATATTTTATGAGTGACTATATTCCGACAGACCACCTCCCTCTCTTTTCTACAAATATTTTGATGGTTTGAGGATGACCCTACTACGTTGCAGCTATGCATATTGAATGAGCTTTGCGATGCTTTGAGAAAAAAGAGAACGCTAAAAGTAGGAAAGATGATGAATCAGCTGGACTTTGGAATTTTAATATAGTTTTCAAAATCATACATTTGAAATGACTGATCAGTGTTTTTACTGTTCGAAAAACTAGTATTTGAGAATTTGAACTTTTCAGCTTGCTAAGGATTTTACAATAATGAAACGTTTTTCAGGTTCCTATTTATCCAACATAAATTATTTTTTAACGACTTTTACGTGAAATATAGTTTTCAAATTTTGTCTCTTGGAGCAGATAAATGACGTTAACTACCATCAAAAAACACAGACAAAAAAGCAAAGCTGTCAGAAAAGAAGTGACGACATGAGAAACAAATCTAAATTTAAATCCTGCTCTAAAAATGGAAACTACAAAAGAAAACTCGTGAGTGATTTCTGCCTTATGCCGTCTCAGCTCAACCAGAAAGAAACAGACCCCAAGATCCGGAAACAGAGGAAATCGAAAAGACGACAATTTGATACCAGCAAACTTTGCTTGTCTATTTATAACCAAAAGCTTTTCTTTCGTTGACCAAGCGGATGCAAACCGGGAGCAAAGAAAGGGGGATAGAAGCAAAGTAGCTCTTCAATTCCTTTTTCATGCCAAAAGAAGAGGGTTCGTGTTGCGATCACATTTGGTTAATGAAAGTTTCACACTCGTGGTTCATGCCGTGAATTTCATTTCAAACAGAGAAAAAAGTAGCAACAATTGGATGAAAACCATGAGATATTGTGGGCGAAAATGGGACGTAACGTTGCCTTTATCCTTTATTTTCCAATTTCCGTTTCCTGACAGTTGTTGAGTGATGATGACGGATTAAGGATGAAAATGTGACCAAAAAGGACATTTCAGACGATTGATAATAGAAAAAGAATAGGGACAGAGAATTCGGGTATTGTTTAATTTCAAAATGGCAACAATTTTCTCCAGTTAATTAAATTTATGAATATCTGATGATATTAGCTATGTCCTTACAAACACATGATGTTTTTTTCATTGATGGTTGGTTTTGAAATTAAATTGTGCAAAGCAGTTATGAACACTCCTTTTACATTTATACGCGTTTTTAAACAGTGAGTTAACTGACTTTACTATAGGAATTGCTCATTTGAACAATAAACTTGTGATTCGTTAAAAAGATTAGTGCCAGTTTATTGGATGCTGAGAATAACTGACTGCTCAGAAACTCAGTGAGATATAAAAAGTTCTACCAGATTTCATATTTTCAGACATGATCCCTAGTTGTATAGAATTGCTTCGAAATCATCAAGTTTTTCCAGAACAAAGAACAGAGTAATACAATCCAAAACATACAATTTCGATAAAAAGAATATGAAAGGCACGTGAGGATTGGAGCCGATATCACAAATGATAGCTTTCGGATGGGAACTATGGGAACAAGCTTTTCATGCAGAAAATGTGAGTAGAAAGGATGTGAGAGTGGAGAAAAATTAGTTTACGCCCGTAACCTGAGTAGAAAAAATGATTCGTAAAACTTGAATTCGAATTCCTTTTTGTTCACGGCTGACGAGTTTTATAGCGAGTTAAACCTCCAGACGAGCAAGCACTAAAACAAATTACTTGTCGGGAGAGATGAAAAAAAGAATAGTATTGTTTGGTTTCTGAATAGAAGTGAATATCTGAAAAAGAAATGAAAAAAACCAAGGTATTGTGTTGTTGAGAAGAAATCTTATCTCTCCGTCTATATCCGTCCAAGTATTAGTGTGTTTGAGAACGGATTATCGAATAAGACAGGGATAGAAAAGCCGGGGGCTCTTATCATATCACTTCATTTTTTTTTTGGTTGCACATATTTTTTCTTCTTTTTTTTCTTTTTGCATATTACCAAAACAAACTTCTAACATTGAGTGTTTCGCACAAATTCCTCAATTTTCTTCTGATTTCTCAACTGTCATAAATGTCTTTTCTCTCTCTCTACCTCTTCTTCACTATTTTCTCTCCCTCGTTCACATTTTCTTATCAAATTTTGTATTTGTTTTTAAATTCATTTCAGAATCAGTCACTGCCTCGGTTTTTCGCGCCTTCTGTTATTCTTTCAAATAATTCCTTTGTGTGTTACTCTTGCCTCATGCTGCCAGCTTGAGAGTAAAGCGCAAAGAAAGATGTTGGCCCGCACATAGAACGCGCAAACAACTTATGACACCATTGATTCTAATGTTCGTTCTCTCAATGTTTTGGACAACTTTTGTGTTTTGTTTCGTTGATAAAAACTGTTTTTTCTTAAAAGTAAAGATAGTTACATTTCATATATTCGTGAAAAGTGCTTTGAATTTCGTTTTTTCTCTATCTAAAAGCTTGTAAATTTTTTTTGGAGTGTATGGGTTTATATATTGGGAATAACATTTTTATTTTGAAAATGTCGATTCTTCGAATTAAAAAAAAGTCCGAAAAGCAGTTTTCAAAATCCAATGATTTTTTCGCGAAAAGACTCAATTTTTTCCAAAATAAATAGTATAATTTTTCCATTCCGATTACCGTTCAAACTTTCATTCTTTGAAAAGACTCTTGATAATCTTAAACTGACATATTCCAGTGGGTATGACATCTACACGTCCAAAACGAAGTGTTCGAAACCTCACTCCAGCTCCACCAGTTGAGGACGATGCTACTATCGGTATGTTGTCCACATCACCTACCCCCCGTTGAATAAGTGGCCCCTCTCTCGCTCATATTGATTGACCTCATCTCTCTTCTTTGCAGTACGCAGCACACTAGACCGTCTCATCTACACTGTGGACGTAATTGCGAGATTCGACCAAACGCGCAGAGACGTAGCCGCTGTACAAAGAGGGGAATCAAATAAGACGATGGCACAGGTTATGACAGAGTCGAGATGGCATGAACATGCAACAAAGGCAAAGAAAGATTGTCCTCTAGGGAGTACGAAAAAGAAAAAATATTATACGGAAGAAGAAGTTACTGATGACGAAGAAGATGATCCAAACGTTCCAAGCACTTCCGCGAAGGTGAGTACAAAAATTCAAGGAAAAAGTGTTAGAACTCACGATCGGACATGAAAAAAGTTGACAGAGTTCCACATGGAATTCGCATTCATTTGCACTAATCAATTTAAACAAAATAGCTGTTTTTTCAGCATGCAAGAACGCCAAAACCAACTCCAGAAAAGAAAGTTCCAACGCCATCCAAAGCAAAACTAGCTGCTATGAAGAAGAAGGCAGATGCTGAGAAACGAAAGGCAATGCGAGAGGCTAAGAAGTTGGAAGCTATGAGTGAAAAAGCTGCAGATGAAGATGCAGCTGATGAGAGTTATGTGGGAATGCCTATTCTGGAAAATGCCGAGGATCAACCAACCACATCTACGAATGTTGATCCAGAGATTCCAGTCATTGAAAACTTCGACGATGTCGCTCCAGATGTCTTGGCAGAGCAGCGCATTCTAGAAGAACCCGAATATCCTGCTCTCTTTGAGGAACCAATAAGCAAAGCAGAAGATTCAACAGATCAAAAAGAAAATCCGATCATCAAAGGAGACAAACCGGCAAACAGAGAAGAGGAACCAACAGTCGAAGAAGTTTCCGCTGAAGAACCGAGTCACCAACCAGATGAGTTAGTTACACCAGCTACTGATATTGAGCAGATGGACACTGATGAGCCCATGGAACATGAACCGGCGATCCAACAACCGGTCGCTGAAACACCAATTCCTTTAGAACAGAAAATAGAGGAAATGGAAGTGGACGATCCTGTTGTTCCGGAACCAACTCAGTTGGATACCTCACATGATGAAACCAAGTGTGATGAGCCAATCGTCTCTAATATAGAGGAAGAGAAACAGAGTACTTCGGAGACAACTGCAAATGAATTGATTGCTCCTGTTCATGTTCCTGAAACAAAGAAGGCACCAAATACACCGCCACTGGAACCAATTGATCAACCGACACCAGGATCTCAGCAACCAGTACATCTTCCAGAAGACTCTGAGAAGCCGATAGTTAAAGAAACTGAGGCAACATCACCAGTCGTCGATGAACCGGTGCTTGAACAACCTGCTAGACAAGCTTCTGATACTCAAACACCAGTTCAAAAGGAACAAGAATCGGTCCAACAGGAGCTACCAAAAGAAATCACTTCAATTGTCTCACCCCAAAAGAGACCGGAAGTTGAGAAGCCTCAAGTACAACACCAACAACAACAACAGCAGCAACAACAGCCAATTGTCTACAAACCAGTCCCATATTATTCAGAATCAGAAAAATCAGTTACCAAAGCAGCCGGAGTCTCTAAACAAAACCCTGAAAGCACAACTCCACTTCGTAAACCGTTCAAAGTTGATTACTCCTACATCCCAATCGTGTTTCAACCACCAGAAGAGATACCGTACCATTATTTTCAAAGAATGATGAAACCATGGCTTGGAAATGAAGTGCAGCTCTACCCATTGGATTGCGTACCTCAAGTAGACGATACGCCGGGACGTGTTTGGTACCCACCGAGAAGAGCATGCAGAGACGAATTTGAGCCCATGGTGGAGATTGGACCACTTACTGAAATGCAAACTCTTGAGTTGACTCTCTGTCCCGAGTTTTTGCTTCACTGCTACCAAGAAAAATGTGATTTGATTGTTGAACGATTGATAAAGCTCCAAACTCCTTTTGTGCGATTGAAACATTTCGAGCCAAGACAAACTGAGGAGATATGGCATCAAACTGGACACCAGCTGGAGGAATTTGAGGAAAAGTTGGACGAAATAAACACAAGAGATAGTAATCGCAGACTGCGAGTCGCTTGTTTACCAAAGCCTCAAATAAAGTACGGGCCAAGGTATCCGCAATGTATACGGTACGCTAAGTTTGATCATACTTGGTACACCAGCAGTCGGATATGGCGTGACAGATCTCGTTTGGCTCCGGGATATCACACTCGTCTGGACACTGAATATCGTTTCACGAATTCCAAGGATCCCACCACTTTGAACTTCCGAAGGCACATGTCAGAAATATCACAACGAGTTCATAATGGAGATCTTGGTAGAAAAATCAGAACATTCTATCTTCCACTCATCTACGACGTGTCCAAAAAATCACCACTTGTTCAGCAGAGGATGATGCTTTTCCGTGAACGACTCGCTCGTTATTTCCAATATGAAGACTTTGAGAGAACTTATATGAACGACCCAGCATGTCGTGAGATATACAAGAAACTTCGTCCACTTCCATTCGAGAATGGCGTTGTTATTGATGAAGCCGAAGAGGAGCTCGACGTATTGATCGCATATTACAAATCTCGGCATGCTGTGGAAAATCCCCCAATTCAGTTGCCAAAAGCTGGAAATGAAAAGCGACCTAACTGGAAGGACATCGCAAGAATTACACAACGACTGGTGGCGGATATGGTCGATTGCGTTGTCTTCCGTGAGCACACTGAATTGGTAAGTATTTCCAAATAAATTTGTATTTTTTAAACAGTTTGAAAGAAAATGCATCTACTAATCATACTGATTTCAGGAATACTTCCCATATCGTGCCCCTGTCCACAACAACGCGATTCTCCATTAACTACAATCCAAGTTCATGAAACACCACAAAAATCTTACGGTATAACAGAATATTTTTCCAACCGCCAGAAAACTACGTTTATTAAGATTTCATAGCCTCTTATAATTTTTTGTTTCACATTGTTTCCTCCACCAAATACATCATTCTTACTATCTGTTCTCAAGAAGTGACAAAAATACACTTTTTTGCATGTAATATTGAATCGAATTTTCAAAATAATAGTATTAGTTTGTTTTGTTACCCGTAGTCCCTCCCAAAAAACCCAATTTCATTCTCTCTTACTCTTTACAATGTTTCTTGAAATCTGTCTGCTTTTAATTCCCATGTCAAAACCTTCTTGCTGTCATATATTTTTACTTTCCCAAGTTCCATGTAGCAACTTTATTTCACCGTCTATCTCTTTTCATGTTTGTGCAATAAAACTCAAAGTATTTGACAAAACGTGGTTTTTGATATCTAAATGATAAGAACATCAGTGTTATCACATAAGTGAATGTTTATTCAAATTCCAAAAGTTTTATGTAAAGTTTAAAAAATGAAAGAGTGTTTAGTGGAATTGAGAGAATTGAATATTGTTGATATGAACATTTCCCTCCAAAGAGATGGCTCCAATGCTTTCGAATGGAAGACGATGTGGGAAGTCTCCGAGAAGAACTCCGTTGGTGGTGATGTGGAAGTGTCCTGGGTAGACACGGACTTGGAGGTCAAAGGCTTGATCGTGGTGAAGTGGGTTGGAGTGACGGATCTGAAAAACGTTCGGTTTGTTTCAAACATCACTTCAGTTTTCTGGAAAAAGTACCTCGTTTCCCCAAGCATTGTCAATCTTGGCATTTATGGCAACAATCTTGTCCTTCTCCCATCTGAAGCTCATGTGAAGAGCAATGTTTCCTCCAGAGAGCAAGTTGATGACGAAGTCCCTGAAAAAAGATGGGTTTTATGAAGGAACTTCCGCTAGATGTTCGATGCTAACTCACTTGTTCTTATGCTTGACGAGTCCGTTGAAGGCAATTTGAAGTCCAGAGCGGACTCCATATGGGAGAGCGAATGATCCTGGACAGGCCTAGAATTATGGAATTTGTGAATGAAAAATATTTATTGATTGAATAAGAAACTCACTGGGTTGAGAATTGGAGCTGCCATGTTTCGATAAGAATGGAAATTGAGAATCTCGAGTTTTCCTTCCTCACCCCGTTTATTTGTACTATTCCCTTATCGGTATTCTTTCTCTCTGCTTTCCAACTCACTCAGCTGCCATTGGTGAAGTTTGGCCGTGTAAACTTTCGGTATCAGAAAAAAATGACGTGTCACTAATAATTCTGACTATTTCCACCAATAGCATTTGTTGACGGAGCGGATTGGAAACGTTTTATGAGTTGCCTCGATACATTTTAGATAGTCATCGTATGGGTGGGAGTACTACGTTTTGACGATGACTTAAAGTTTGTGATAGTTGAAACAATGTGTCATTTACAGCATTGTTTGCATGAAAAGGCTTTGATTGTTTGATAATAGAAAATTGAAATTTCAGAAGTTTGTACATTCAGACGTGAAGAAATGACAATAAACCAACTAATCTGGATATAAAACGTAGACAATCCTGAATCTGTATGCGAGCAAAACATGAAATTGTAGTATTGTTTGTGAGCATTAAAATTTTTGTTTGGTTTGGATAATTCCAGAGGGATTTCAGAGGAACAACATGTTATGACACAGATTTTCACCTTTTCCAGAGCACCTTGTTTTGATTTTGTCTGGGAGATTTTGCAGTTCAGATAAATAATGTTTTTAACAGAGGTTGTTAAAGTTTGTTTCAGAAATAGCACTGTTCCATACCCAGTAAAAATTAAAATCCTGGTCCAAGAACTAACTGCTTCATGTTTTCTTAATCGGTGTTCTATAGAATTCCAAAATTGCACACAATGAGCTAGGCCTGATTCACAGAAAAGTTTATTTCCTGCTTCCAGCAAGCCAATAGAGTTAGTCAAATCAAAACTGGTAATAACATCAATCACGTTTTGTGCAAACTCCGAAAATCATGAGATTACGTTTTCTTCCCCATTCATTTCAAACAGAGTTCAGTTTTTCAGATTTCAAGATTTCACTGTTTTCACAGATTTTGCCAATTTTCAAGTATTTGTTTTTAGTTATGAATTTGAAAACATGGAAAACCCCTTGTTTCGTTCTCAACAACCAGACATTTTTTATAGCTTCCATTCTGAAACATCAAACTTTTTCTTTCAATAACTGCTGCCGCACACGTTTTCATCTATTGTTATATGACCTGAAGAACTATTAGACTTTTGAATCTTTTTTTGTCTGGGTTTTGTGAATTGTTCGTTGTTGTAACATTCCAATGGTTCCTTCCCACTCATCTATTTTCTTTCTGACGTCACACATTTTTTGTTATTGGGTCAAGGAGAGTCTCTTGATATTACACTGGAAAAGAATGGCAACCATCCATTTCAACACTTCATAGTTCATTATTGCACCAGCCGCTTTCTTGATGCTTGATAACATTTCACCTATCATTCATACTCTCTACCTTCATCAAAAAAATTATTACACTACTAGCGATTCCTCCAACATGTCACAAAACATCCACTTCCAACTCGTCGGTAGCCATTGTTTCCATAAACCAGGAAGTGAAACTATGACACTGAAGCGAGTTAGAAATGGTGATTCTGTGGCAAAGACGTATGTCTTAAACATTTTTCCAAAATCGTCGAGTTGAAGAAAAAAGAACGCGTCGAACCAAACATATCAAAAAATGAGACAACAGAAATATCAAAATCTCATGGGATTTAGGTGACGCTGTTTTCGTTTTTGAATATCCTATATAAATGGGTTGAAAACATTTCCACTTTGTCAGATTGGATTGGATTGGCTGAAAATGTCGGATGGAAGGCCAGGAAGGAAAAAATGTTTTCTCGTACTTCTTATGAAAGTAAAACCGTGTGAATTCCTCAACGTTGGTTTTCTTCTTTTTTTTCAGCTTTCTATGCGCAAGTTCACATGTTCATGAATAGTAATCAATTTTCTCACGATTCGATGAAATGAAAAACAAAACAAAAAAACTGAAAGAGAAAAAAGGAAAACGGGACAAAACTAGAAGAGTGTAATTATGTACGTAGACCTGATAACTTTGTGTATGCCCTCCCCTTCTGTGGTCCCAATAGACAACAAAGAAACCTCCGTTGAAAAGCGATTATCTCAAATCTCTTTCAAAGCGCACCTCAATTTTTTCAAGCGTACTTTTTTGTCTTAGGTCTGTTTGTTTTAGACCTATCAATAGTGGACGTGAGCTGTTGCTTGAAAACATAATGTTTTCCAGGAAGACACCGAATTTGACTTTGTATGTTTTGACCCAGTATGTTCTGATCTTCTATGCATTCTGCTAATGATTTAAATGTTGTTGTTGTTCCTTCTCTCTATATATTTTTATTTTGTTAAGGTTGACCCCTGTCTGAGCAATTCCTTAACCGAGCTGTTTTTCCCTAGAAAATTTTCCCATTTTTCCACCAACCAATGACGTGAAGTGGTTCAGGTTCAAATTGGACTGCAATAACTCCTCTCTCATTTTTCACCGTAAATACTAGTTTTGGTTCCATGGGCTTAGTCTTCAAATCAATCAAAGATGTGCCTGTATCAATCACTTCTTTTTTGCTGGAGAAAAAAGAAAGAAAAGAGGGAAGTGGCGTTTTTTGGTAATTGAAGAGGTGACTCTTCTGAGGGCACTTCATTTTCCTCTTTTCTGCATGTTGTTTTGCAGACTGGATGTGAAACCAGAACTGAATACAGATGACATCAAAAACAACGCTCGTCAGAATGTTGAATTTCAAATCTATATTTGTGTATTTAAAAATTCTGAGTATTTCAAAGTAAATAAATGTACTCGACACATCACTTTTTTCTTCTTATTCATTGTAAAATCTTTTTTTCTACCTGATCTGATTCTATTCTCGGAACGATTAATCCCTTTTTACGAGGTCTAGATTCCGTTGTTTATATTGCTCGTGCTAACCCATTCCAGATGTCTCTGCGTCATCAATGACTCTTTTAAACTTTGTAATCATTCTATCCTGTTAATTTTAGTGAGGCTTTGAGTTCATTTGAAAAGAAAGTGTTTTGGTCAGGTTTTCAGGAAGTTTACATATTTTCTTTGATGATGCGCCTCAGGAAGTACTCGTCACATCATATCGATATTGTTGGATTTAGCTGAACAAAAAACTTCTGTAGACAAAATGACATGTTGGTTCACATCACTAAACATGTATTCGAACAAACTTCTCACTTTCTTTTCTGAATCTCAGCCAAAACTAATGACATATGTATATCAAGCAGATCTTTAATCATATATGTTCTTTGTTTTTGAAAGTTTCAAATGGCGTCGCCGTCTTTCTTCATATTCCCTTTTCTGTTCCTTTAGTGGAATCATTAAGTTTCTTCTCATCCTCTAGGGGACCATCATGATACTCCGGATACTCAAAAAGAGTCGAGTCAAACTTTGCATCAGCTTTCGCTTCTGAATGACATAATTTATTAGTGCGACGTCGATGCGTTTTTTTCCGTTCTTCTTTATTTCTTTCTTCCGTTTCCAGTGTTTTGTCTCGCACTCTTTGATGCTTTAACTTTTGAAGAGATACTTCAACCACACAATTTTGAAAAGATATTCCAAAGAACATCACTGTTTAGATTGGTCAATCATCTTTTCAGGATCTTTGAGCATTGACAGGCTCAGAAGGGAAAAGTGAAAATGAAGAGCATGTCCTTATCAAAAGAAGCCAATTTTTCAATTCTTTTTCCTCTCTCTTTCTTTACTACTGATGTCCAGGTTGTGCTGTCCTACCAGTAATCCTTTTCATTCTTCTTTTCTTACTCTTCTCTGTTTTTTTAGGATCTTCGACCAACCCAATGTTGTGGAATGTTCCATGTTTGCTTACCAAAACTCAAGATGAAAACTCATTAAGATTTTCAAATATTCATTGGAATGTCTTCTATCAAAATTCGAATACCGAATTCCATGAAATAGATCTTTATTCGGGATTAACAGATGATGTATTTAGTGTGTCTGGGAAGGGGACACTAGAAGGTTTTTCACACACTTTTTCATTTTTTCTTTCCATTTTTATTTTTCCGAGTCTGCTTCTGTTTCCAGCTCAAGTCCAGTCAATTATATTTCATATTCCCTCTCACCCAACTAGGCTGACTTCTGACCTACTTCACACCAGTATGGATCCTAGACTGAGAACCACATGATGGTTGTTACGTCTTTTGTCTAGAGTTTTTGTCTAATGTCGCTTTTGCGGTAACGACAACTTTTGTGACAAGCGATTCAGAACATTGACATTTTTGATTGAAGTCACCAGCCAACTGGCTTGTCTTTCTCAATCCGTTGCCGCACAGCTCACTTCCTTCAGACATATCAACCAGTTTGTCTTATGTTTTAGTTTCTTTTTTCTCTCAAGAAATTTCCTGATTTCTTTTTCCGCCATCCAATAATAGACGTTTTCTGTGTGAGCAATTTGACTGACAGACGCCATCCATAACCATAGGGACCTTAGTTCTACCTGCCTGAAGTTATTGGCGCAGAGATCCAAAAGGTATAGAAGAAATAAAAAATAACATGATGTCGAAAAACGACTGGCATTCTTTCCTCGAACAATTGAAGAGTAAAAGAAACAAACCCCTGCTCTATCCAACTATGGGAACCTTCAACTTTTAGTTTCGGTCGAAAGCGAAAAAAGGAAGACAACCGAGAATAGATGAGAGGGTATAACCTTTGTCAGATGGGTTTCTAAGCTTGTTTTCTGTTCTGTTCACCATGTGATTCATAGAACTGATAAATCATTCATTCGTTTTCGTTTCGAGACATTGAGGTAAGTCGGAAAATCTTGAAAAAGTTGGTGCCCGATGGAAATACTTCCGCTCATGTAACAGTTATTAAGGTTTTCTGGATAAACTAAAGTTTGTACTCACAAAAACTTGTTTCACTGGTATCACCAAGATTGGTTTTCAGTTTTAATCATAGTTGTCAAGGCCCGGGCCGGCCCGGCAAGGCCCGGCAAGGCCCGAAGGCCCGGGCCGGTAGAAAATTTTCAAGGCCCGGCCCGGCCCGAAGGCCCGGCTTCAAAAATGACCCATTTTTTAAACACATTTTTTTCCGAAATTTTTTCAATTTTTCATCGAAAATGGGTCAATTTTAGACTATTTTTCTGAATTTCTTCTAATTCTGAACGATGCTCAAAAATTTGACTTTTTCGCGAAAAAATTCAAAAAATTTCAAAAAATTTGAAAAAATTTGAATTTTTGACTTTCGCGCCAATTTGCCCGGGCCTTCGGGCCGGGCCTTAAGCCCGGCCCGGCCCGGGCCGGCCCGGGCCGGGCCGGGCCGGGCCCTGATTTCGCCGACAAGGCCCGGCCCGGCCCGGCCCGGGCCGGGCCTTGACAACTATGGTTTTAATCAAGCATGCCTAAAAACCTTTTTGGCTTCATTTCTCAGAAATGGTGACTAGGAAATAATTTTTTGAGCATATTTATAGGTTACACCTTTTTTTAGTATCGAAGTAGAGCCTGATTTGTTTTAGATAAACGGTTGTGAGAAAGTATTGTAAAAGTTCACAGCTTTTAGATTCAGAAAAATCTCTAAACTCAAGCACCTAAAAATCTATCAACGCCTCTGTCAAAATTCAGATTTTTGACTTACAACATAATTTACTTGAAGTTGTGAAACTACTGAAGGTGTATTGAATTTTGAGCTTATAAACTTTAAACTAGTAATTAAATTCCTCTTCAAATGTTAAAGTTTACGTTCAACGAGTCAAAACCTTACATCAATTCAAACTCATTAAAAAAGTGTCTCCTACCAGAACCAGTTCTATTTTCTATTTTCTATTCTTTCAATTTAATTTCCCTACTTTAACTCGTCACCTCCTCAACTCTCATCTCGAATTCTGAGTGCGACTGGTACCGAGTGCATCGTGGTCTGAAATGAAGATATTTGTTCCCGATTCATTGGAGCAAAAAGTTACTTCCAAATATAATTTTGTTTCTAAAACGAGGGGTCGCCGAGAGTGAATGTTGTGTATGTGTGTGCCTCCTCTTCTAAATCACTTTTGCATGCTCGACTTCCGCTCCTCTCCGGGATTCCTTGTGTTTTTTGGAAAAATGTCACATATGAAGTTTTTCTTATATGCCTTTTTCGTGTTAGCTCTGGTCTTCATCTTCCAAGCATTCCCGACGTCATGTTTTCCTGACCCAACTTTGCGTTTGTCTCGACATGCCAAAACTTTTTGAATAGGCGTTCAGACCAAACAAAAAAAAACGTTTTTGACTTCATAATTCTCCGAAACCACCTTCTATTCAGTAGAGCCTTCCCGACATATTCTGTTCTCTGACAGCCACACAATGCAAATTTTTTCCCTCTTCAATTTTACCCTTCTTCCTTTTCTTCTCGGCTGAATCAAAATGTCTGTGTACTGCCCTTCTTTTTTCATCCTTTTAAGTTTCTAGTGTAATGAAGAACTTCACTTCGGAGTTTCTTTCCCAGTGGAGCAATAGAGGGAGCAGGGTTCATCAGCCAGATGAGTTGTAATCCTTCAGCCATGCGGAAAAATTCCGAGAAAGGTTAATAGATGACACTTGAGGTTCGCCATCATTTCTTCTCTGAAACGGAAAGAAAAAGCAACTCAAAAGTCAACCCCCCGAAGGCGAAGTCGAATGCTCCTTCTGATTCATACTTATGTTTTCTCATATTACACACCCAGAAAAAATTGACGACGTTCTATTACTCCCTCTTTTTTTTGTCCTCAAATTGATTTTGATGAGTTTTCTAGATTATAGCATATTGCATTTTCGACTAGTCCTACCATTTTTTTTTACAATACATTGGTATCATTCGCGTTCTATTGTACCCAAATCAGAAAACGAAAACAGACTGGAGAATTAACGAACAATACCTTTTTGTGTAGTTTTGTCATTAGCTAAACCGCCTATTATGAGATAAGACCACATTCACAATTATTCTTAAATGTAGGAGTGTGATAATCCCACTTTCAGAATAATTCCTCTTTGCCGCCACATAGAACGTTTCCTAAACTACTTCTACAGATTTTCAATTGGATTCATGTTTGAGTATCGAAACAGAATATTTTTGATGTTTTCAATACGTTACGTTTATGCAAACAAAACTGAAAATTGATGACTGAACTCTATAATTTTCACACATTTCCATCACAGCGTATGACCATATTGAAACCGATCAAGCTCCCAAGATTAACAACAGCTTTTTCAAGATTAACAACAGCTTTTAAAGAAGATTGTCTAATCCCGAATGCACGGGTTTATTTTTAAATAAACTGGACTTCATAATGCGGAGTGCGCCAGAATTTCTAATCAAGTGAAAAAATATATTCCATTGAAGTCCTAACGCGTAGTGAGACTTTTTCTTTAAAAATCCCTCCGTGCCGAAAAAAAGAATTTCCAAGTCAGGTTTCATTCTCTGTACTCAGTAGTCTATCCCATTTTCCATGCTCAATTTATTTTCGTGGAGTTTAAAATAAAAATACAAACATATTTCAAGAATTTGGTTCATCAGACTGAAGCCATAAAATAGTTCCTGTCTATTATATTTTAGCTATTCTTATGCCGTTTTTGAGTTTGTTTTTGAATTGGCTATGCTAATTTTGCAATGTTAATTGTTAGTCCTGTTATTCTTCAAAGCGTGAGAACCCCCAGATGATATATCATGCACGAATGGGTGGACACAAAACGAAAAAACCAAAAAGGATGCGTCGGTTACTAGATTTGAATCTACTAAATTCTTGGTTTTTTCTTGAGAAATCGAATTACCAAATTATCATGAGTCTTGCTTCCCCATCATCAGTCTTCAATTTTTTCTTCATCAGAATGAACCTGATCCGTACTAATGTTTTTACCAATCTTCCTTGTTTTTACCCATCTATCCATTGAGCACTCATCCTCATTATTGGCATTTGTAGGTGGTGCTTCCATAATCCAAATTCAATACATTCGAACGTTTATACTTACATTTAGCATCAATTGTCATAAAAAATGACGATATGTTGTAGGGCTTAGCTTCAAAATCTTCCCACATTATCCCCGCAACTTCCAATTTATTATTTCCGTTTGCAAAAAGGGCACGTTATCAAAAAATTCTAACATATACATCCGTAGCTTCCGATTCATCCTTGTCCGTTGTAAAAATGAATTGATGTCGGTTGCAAACATTTTCTTTGCTTTTTTCTTTTTTTGCAATGACTCCAAATGTTTATTTTAATTTTGATTCCTTTTCATTCATGTGAAGTCTGAATGTACCAGTCTCACTCGACTTCAGATTTGTTTTTCTTGAAAATTGTGTAACTACATTATCGGTTCGTTATTACCCTACCGCCCAATCATGCTATAATTCATTTTCCATGAATAATTTCAGTGAGGAGTTCACTGAAAAACATTCCGAACGAGATTCTAAAATTCTTATATTTTGTATGTTCCCTGTTTGATAGAAGTACGTTTATTGAGAAAGAAGTGAAGACACTAAAAACAAAAACAGGGAAGAAGATGGGCTGGGGAGATATCTGAGAATGGAATCAAATAGTTTCTCACTCTGGTTTTTCTTCCTTTCTTCTTCTCGACTATTCTCGTTTCCTGCGTCTTTCCTGATGTGAAAATTGGGTAAACACTTTGAATTTTCTTCATCATTCTTGTCGTATGGTATTTTTTCGTATTTTGATGAGAATTGAGTTCTCATTCAAATTTATAAACATTCCGGTTGTGCTCCAGGCTTTTTCATGGGGATGAAATCTCACGTTTTCAGAAATGTTTTGTTTGCATAGATGTGGGTTTCTTGAATTTCTGATCTAGACTTTACCTTCGTTATTTTTTCATGTCACATCTGTGTTCTCACGGTAGTTCTTGAAGTTTCGTTCTCTAGTGCATTTATTTTTAATTGTGGCACTTCCTCAATAATAAATTGAAGTTATCGAAAATCCTCATTAGTTTCACACATTCGTTTAAATCAAAAGTTCGAAGTGCCTTCTTCGTTTTTAATTTGAGTGACACAAGAGTCTAAAGCACATAGATCGAATCCAATTTGTTTCTAAAATGAAGCTTCATACGTCACTAACTCCCACTCGCTATGTTCCTGTCAACCAGGGTTGTCCCCACGCGGTTGACGGGAATGGCTAGAGAGAAGTTGAGAATTTATGAGCGAAACTATAATTTTGTTAGGTCACGTAGGAAGAGTATAATCGGATGACACTCAGAATGTAACAGACATCCGGAATGAAAAAGCAATTTGATCTCGAAGAACTTAAATGATCTTTTCATGCAAATCACAAAACTATAGAGTAAAGACACGAGATTTACAATGCCAAAAGAGAATGTTTTAAGTCGAATTCATTATCATAAATGACTAGTGATTACTGTAATTAAAACCTTACCGTTGCTAGTTGGAAGTCAAGAAGTTAAGGGACGGGTATCATAGTTTGATTTAGTTCAATTCAAGCGGTCATATTGGAAAACCACGGGATTGGAAATCTATTACAGTTAACTTGTGATGACTGTAGAGCCCCAACTGAAAATTGAAACAATTCGTCCCGCTTCAGTATTTCACTATTGAAGATTGAAAATTCAAAAATCTAGAAAGTTCCGGATTATAACAAAGTTCTTCTTCCTACTTCTCAGACACGCGCACATCCTGTCATAAAATATACGGTAATTATTGAAAAGTGTGTTTTGAACTTCATGAACTTTTTTTATTAAAGCTGTTCGTGGTTTTCGTTTATGTCTAAAACATTATTTTGATAAGAATGCAACATACGTCAATTTTATTAACTTTTCCGAAATTCCAGACTTGAAAATGATTTTACTTGGTGATATTATTGTGCAGTTTTTTCTAGTTTGATACACTTCCTAATTCCCAATCGCTGATTTTTATGACTCAGATACACCGATTTTTCATATTTCTTATCCTCTTTTATCCGTTATTTTGTTTCGTTTTTGTTTCAAATGAAATTTGCTGATTTACAGATCTTTTCAACTCCCACAAGAGTTCAACTTCTATTGCATTAATCTCCGCCTTCTAAGGCGTCTCGACAAGTTTCAAAATGGAGGTGAGTGAAAGGACATTTTTCGGATTCAACATTTTCTGTTCTCATTTACATCTTTGTTTTAGTAAAGTAGTCTTTTCTCTCTATGCGCCTGTGGGTAATTCAATTGTTTCGAGATGATGAAGTCATTTGGTACCTTCCTTGTCTGGGTAAACAACGTTTAAAAGCAACAAAAAGGAGGAAAGAAGGAAAAACGGCCCGGTTTTTTCTAGGAGATAATATATGACTGGTGAAAATAAGAGTGCCTACACATAATGCGAGTAAGGCAAGTACAAAACGAGGAGTCGTCAACACAACATGTCTTTTTCAGTCCTGGTATTCATTTAGATCTATTTCTCCTGAAAAATCGAAAACACCAAGTTCTTCGGCATCAAAACTGGCTGAAATAGTCACACTCCCTCTCATAAAAAGGTGTCTTGACAAATCGTCATGATCAGAGACCTGTCCCAAGTATTTTTGAAGGGAGACGTACATGGAACCTTATTCCGATCATTGGTCCACTTGAACGAAAAATTTTAGGTAGTCGGTTAGACAAATATATAGCATTTACTCGATGTGGCTCGTCCGTCATTTTAATTTGCTAGTCCCCTGCGGATAGCTCATCCCGGATATAGTTTAGCTCAAGTTTAAGTTTTTAATGACACGGTGGACTCGTGTGCAAGATGAGAAATTGAGAAACTACACATGTCATTAGACCTTTTTGTGACTTCCTTTTTATCCTGAATATATTTCTTTCCTTTTTTACCACCCTAGTTGTTTTTTGTGTTGTTTATTAAGGAGCCCAAAGTCTGTCTGAAAAGGGCCTGGATCTCTTTTCTCTCTTGCAGTGGAATCTCAGTGAATAATAATAATTTCCGCTCACTGATTCTTGCTTTTTGGATGAGATGGATCTTATTAAGAACGTCTCGTTTTTTCGATGTTCCTTCAGTGTTTTTTTCCATAGCGAGGAAGTAATGGTTCTATTTGTTTGTGGCTAGCTGTTCTTAGTTCTCGGCAAAATATCTAATTCAGTGACACCTACATTTCTCATAAATCATCAGTATCTTTAGAGGAAGTATACACACAAAAGCGAATTTAGTATAGCCGTCGTTTAGTCTGAGGTGAGGTCCCACAGGAATGGCACAACTAACTGGAAACGCTTGTTTTTTGTCAGCAAATTTTTGAGAAATTGAGAACAAGATTGTTCAGTGATAACAAAAAGGGCACCAGTTTTTCCTAAACGTTTAAATTATGGGGTTAGGTTCCTTGAAATGAATTTTCCTTAGTCTTCGGCTTTTCTGCACTGTTGAGAGATTAAAAATTGAAAAGTTTCACTGATTGTTTCTGAAAGTTTTGAAATGAAACCTAGACTAGACTTATAATTACTCTCAAAGAATTTTCAGGTTCTCAATCATAACAATATTCTGTCGAATCTCACGTTCATATTTATACGTTCATATTTTATATTTTCCAGTTCACGTCGTAGGATTATTTTGAGACCACATAGTTTCCAGAACACTATTTTTGAATTTTTAAAGTATTATGTGTCTACAATTTGTGCAGACGTGATTTTTACTGTCCCAGTACATTTTTCCTATTTATATTGCGTTTATCATAACGTTGAGTTTTCTACTATCGAAGTTATTTGAAATAGTTTTTTAATCCCTAAACTTTTATAACTAAAACATTTCTTGGAAAAAATCCCTGAAAGTCACAGCATTTGTAGGTTCTATAAAAAAGGAGAATTGAAATAGAATTATGAATCATTTTCCGAATTAGCTTTGTTGGAACGATAACTACCCCCCGATGCATATGATTAATGCTCAAAGACCTTCTGGGATGGACGGCATCTTGTTCTCTTTTTGACGTGATTGTTATTTTGTTATTATTTTTCCCAATACACATCGATTCGCCAGTTCGTTTTAACTCAGTTACTTTTTAGAAGTATTTTCGTTTTTATTTTCTATTTTCGACTTGTCCTTCTTTTTTTTCGTGAGACAAAATATGTTGGCTTGAATTGGCTATCATTTTGTTCTCTGAGGAGTGTATAGTGTAATGGCACCGAGGAGATAATATGTACAGCAATACGATACATATAAATAATTTTTGTTCTTTGAGTTTTTATTAATACTTCTAAGAACAACCGGAAAAACAAAGTCTCGGATCTTTGAAGTTGGATCTACAGCATCATTTCACTTACGGCGCGGACTCACGCAAGAATTGTGAATTTGAGAAGACTTTTCTGCAAAATCTCCTACGCATATATCCAGCAAATAATTGCCCTCTGACTAGAGACCGAGATATGACATATTTTTCAAGTAGCATATTTCTGAATTCATATTGAGAAACTTTTTTCTTTCATAACCTAGATTAACAAGATTGTGCTCTTGGGGCTGTGCAACATTTGGACATGTGTATCCCATGCATATTCCATTAATATTTCACCGTAATGCATTGACACCGACACACAAAGCGTGTCTCCCGCCTTCGCAGTTGCCAATTTTTGCCCTATTCATTTTTTCTGTGTTTTGTTTTTTTAAAGAGACCAATAAGGGGGAATCCTTGTTTTTTTTAAGAATTCATTTTTCCTTTTGTCTCGACTAACAGTAAAATTCAGAGAAAAAAAGAAGCACTTGTTTTGGAAGTAATGGAAGAAGGAACCATGAAAGGTTACACGATGTTTGAAACTCCATTTTCAGTGTGTGTTTTGAGTAAACGTCTAGCGAGAAAAACTCCGAACCGACCAAAAACAATATCTGCAGAACTTGAGTTTCTGGGGGCGTTTTGAGAATTTAGTGTGAAACTTGAGTGGCACCTTCCAATATTCTATTGACACCTTTTTTGTTTTGGGGTGTTCGGATTTCATTTCTCTTTTGGAGGAAACTTCAAGTACTCAAATTTTGTTTTCAGTGGAACTAGGTTCTTGCGTTCCTTTATCCGCGAGACTTCCAAATCTGCCAGTTTGATCTATTCAAAAAACAACACTGCCGTTTGTTGATTAATAAAATTAACCTTTAAATCATCTTTTAGTAATCGCAAATAGCGCTTGCCCAAAAGTCTGCGTGTTTTCGGGCAGCAACCGACTTTCTCGTATTTCGTCATGAACCGGGTAATTTTCGCTAAAAAACAAAGGACGTGATTAGTGATGGCTCAAAAGCACAACGGCCCAGACTCCTTCTTCTTTGCTCCTTTTCTTCTTATTACCACCCACCGCTGGAAGAATATAATTGTACTAAATTTTATTCTAGGAATGTTTTGTTTCAATCTCAAACGGGATTCTATCAAAATCTAGTAGACTGCCTTCAGTTCTGCAAACTCCTATCTTTTTTGAATAAGAAAACTTCAATAGATCCGAAATTAGGTGTTATAGATATGAAGTATCCTCTACTAGCTCAAAAATCGTGATCACCGAACAACAAAACAATTGGTTAAAAAATCCAGAAAAAAAGTCTGCAAATTGACTAGAAGCTGTGAGACGCGTCGTTTTTTTTCGTCTCAAACATCCATTTAACACAAAAAAGATGACGATGAAGTAGGGTTGAAGAACTCATTCCATTCAACAAAAAACTGGAAAGTAAGAGAAATTTCAGTAGAAATTGTGTATGTTTTTGACAGGTTTGATGCTCTTCTCGTTTTTGTTCATAACTTTATATTAGTTTTTCCGTTGGCTCTCCGTCATTTCCTCCATGTTCAAGAAAAATCTTGTTCTTAGAGTGTACAAGGCTTCTCTTTTAGGGATAGGCTTTTTATAAATATAAGATTAGGCGATATGATCAAAGTAGCATCTCTTTGATTTCTGCATTTGGAGTCAGCTTTTTCCACAGTTTTATTTTATTCCAATACGCAATCTACTGTATCCTGAATGCGTTTTTTTTTGAAAAAGTATCCTTTACCCTAAATTTGTTCCATCTTTTTTGCAAACGTATAACCTCAGTGTCTTCTCATATTCAAAAAATAAATAAATTCAATGTTGCATCACATCCGGTTCTTGTCCGGGGACATTCCCAATATATTCTTCCTTATGCACTCATCAAATAAGGAGAAAAAAAACTAACTATGACTGTTCATGCTCAAGAAACATGATATGTTTGGTATACACACTAAGAAAAAAGAATGTTTCAGTTCTTCTTTGTCGCGTCTTCTCATGCCTCCAGTAATGGTGCCATCGGATGCCGTCTCCTCCCCAACCACCTTCATTGACGTCCTTTTTGGTTGGGCAGTTTCTTTCATCACAATGTTGTCGCATTTGTTGAACGGATACCTCACAGCATTCTTCGTATTTACTGGTAAGTACATATCTTTTCTTAGAATTTAAAAATTTTAGACACTACGTCTATTTGAGACGCCCCCACTAGTCATAATCATATTATTATTTTCAGGAATTATTCTGAATCTATTGTCAGTGTCCATATTTCTGCGAAAAGAACGAGCTGGAACACCAGCAATTCAGTATTATTTGGTACGTGAATATCAACGTAATCCTTTAGAGGATTAGGTGTATTTTTGAGAGCATCGTATTTACATTAATCATAAGGAACTATAATTTATGAGAAAAACTCAACTCACGAGGCGAAAAATTGAGACAAGACATCTCAAACGTCTCATTTTACTTTAGCTGATCTGATCGGTTACTCATTAGAAAAATGAATTCAGAAGGAATTGTATGCGTGACTTTACAAACAGCAATTTGAGCGTTTTGCGTAATTGGACGGTTCAGATATTCTAGAAGTGCTCTTCCAGACAAGTAAAACGTAGTCTAGAACTAAAAAATGAAAATAGGGACTGACATATGTTGAACTATCATAGAGCACTAGAAGAGCATATTCTCACATGAAACATTCATGGTTTGAATTACTGAAAGACCAGAGATCTGAAAATGTTTAGATGCATACATACAATACCTTGTAAATTGTTATGTGTTCATGGAAGCCGTATGTCATTGATGGTCGCTAATTTGACAAAGAAAAAACTCTTGATAGAGGAAGTTCCAATGAAAATAATATTTTGGCTTTATCTTCAGCTAAAACTACAGTAATTCAAGTTGTTTTTTCAATACATTGTTTTCAGGTGACGCTGACACTTTGGCAAACTGCACTACTAGCCAATGCTTTTCTACTATATTCATTCCCCAACTTATGGTGGGGTCACCTAGTTTCACAAGGCACCTACGTGTACCTATATCCTTATGTTTACACGTTCGCAAATACCACTCACACCGGATCCGTGTGGATTGTTTTGACACTGACTATAGACCGCTATTTGGCGTTGTGCCAACCACTCAAACATCGTGCAATCGGGAAGAAACGGTGCGTGAAACTAAATTAAGTGAAATCGAGAAAGAAGAAAGAAGAAGCCGTCTGTGCCTAAACTAAACCTAATTTCATTTTCAGAAGAGTGCGAAGATTGATGGTGGTGGTGTCAATAATGGCTATCATGTTTTCAATTCCACGATTCTTTGAAGTTCACGTAATTCTATATTGTGATCCTCCAACCAGTGACAACTGTGTTGCAACAATAGATAGGACTTCACTTTTCGACGTATGTGAGAAGAAAAAAGGGCGTATTAAGTGGGAGAAAATAGATCTTTGTCCCAGAAGCATAACTTATTCTGAATTCTAAGGTGGTGGCGTTTGTCAAAAGGTCTTGAGAACTGAGTCAATCTAACTCAGTCTAAGGTAGCTGGGTGGGAAAATAGGGTGAAAGCTATTGTGAAGAACAGGAAATGGGAAAATTGAAGTGTGGTCTTTGATTATAAATAAAAATTCTAAAATTAAAATCTGCGGCATAGTTAAAGAGATAATGAGAAACTTAATCTTTTTCTAATTTTCAGAATCGATTATATTGGACAATTTATCACGTCATCTTAGCAATGATATTTGTTACTCTACTTCCCTGCCTTATTTTGTTTGCTCTCACATTGCGAATCTCAATTGGTACATAAACTTTACACAATCTTTCTTGCGTAATCAACGATTTTCTTTCAGCGCTCCGATCCGCTATCGCCAAACGGAAATCTTTATGCGCACCCAATTCGGATGTAGATACACGGTGTAAATCAATGAAATCTTCTCGATATAACTCCTCAAGGTCAGTTTTTTTTTCCCTTTCCCAGGAACCCTTTTGTCTTTTATGCCGTCAACATATCTTATCATCAATTATCAATTATTCCAGAAAAGACCATAAATCAAATATAATGTTGGTTTTGGTTATCGCTAAATTCCTGGTCTCCGACATCTTGCCAACGGTCATTGATGTTTTGGAGCATGTAAGTGATTCCAGTGGAAGAACACTAAATAAGCTGGAAATAAATTATAGATTGTCGGACAATCAGCGTTCATGAGGTCACCACTTGCTTCCTTATTCGTGGATATATCAAATTTTCTGATCGTTCTTAACTGCTCATCAAACTTTTGGGTGTTTTTCGTCTGGGGAAAACGATTTAGGCGGTCTTGTCGGAAATGTATAAAGTCAACTCAAATTGGAGCATGTATTTATGACATGGCACAATGGAATACTGACTCAGTAAGAAAACACAAACAGCGGTAACATAAATGCATTATTCATGTTTTCAGGAAGTTTCATTATGTGCACCATCATCATTTACTACAGTAAATGTTACGAAAGCGTATGGAAGCACGGAACGATCATTCCGATATAAACGACACATGGAATTAACTGCGTCTAGGTTTGATTCCGTATTCCAAAACACTTCATGTATGAATTGGAACAATTTCAGAACTGATGAAACGTCCCTGAATCCGAGTAGAACTTGAATTGCTGATCTCTTCTCGATGTACAATTTTTTCTATGCCTGCTTTTTTATCATTATCATCCGCTTTCTAGATTTCATTTATATACAAAATACAACACGTGTTTTCTTTTTCCCCAAAACTTGATTTCCATTTTTTTTTCAATTCTGTCAAAAATTGCCATTCTATGAACCACTCAAAATGTATTGTTTCTTAAAACCCCGCCAACGACTATGATTTGCTTACTTGTCCCACCCGTACACTCTTGTCTCTGCTTTTTTCCAATTTTTGTGTCAAAAAAGCGAAAAAAGAATGAAAAACAGAGAGAAGATGTCGTGGATTTCACTATGGAAATGTCGTTTGTCTGTCCTCCGTCCCCTGGAATCGAGGAAATAAATAAAGACATAAAGCGTTTCGAATAGCAACCACAAGCCCGACTTGGCTCCCGAATTCTTTCATATTCTGACATTCACCCCACATACACTACACAGACGTTTTTGTTTTCATATTCTGTAGTCCTAGAATATCATAATGGTGGTTTCATTCTTGCAAGTCATGCTAGTCTCCGTGGCTATTCTTGGTAAGCTTGTAAATATACTGATTGTTGCGTATAATTAAGGAGCAGGTACCTACCAACAAGTACAAATCAAGTGCTACGACTGTGTTACTCCACTCGGTGTTGATGACGCCACGGACTACTGTAACTCAAGTTTGTACTGCAAAGGAGTCTACTGTACAAAGGGACCAGACGCCTTGTCAAACGGAATCTATCACGGATGCATTGACAATCCACCGATTGATACCGCAGGAGCGTGTAAGGTCTAGGAAATTTAGAGAGAAAATTTCTGAATTTTAGAGATTTAAGGGAAAGTGATTTAAATTTCCAGCTTGCAAACTAGTCACCAACTCTCTGGGTACTCACACAAATTGTTTCTGCAAAAACATTGACTTCTGCAACGACTCCCCGGCCATTCGTGACAGTCATATAATGCTCGTCGCCTTCCTAATCGTCCTGACCTACTTCTACCTTTACGTGCAATAATAAAATAAAAGATGTTGACCTGTTACTTATTGTTTTTACTTTTGGTCTGCCTTTCAGATTGCTCATAAAGAAAGCACCGCGGTTCCCATCGAAGCAACATACAGATTACAAAATAAAACAAAAAACCATCGAAAGAGCGGTCATTCCACTTCCTTCCGAGCATAAATCTGTGAGCTCTGCCCCTCTCGCTCACAAAAATGACAGTTGGTTTCATTTTTGTGTTTGCGCCGGTGTGTGTCGAAGGAAACAACCCTTTTCGCGACGATACTCTCTGTCTATTCATCTCTCAGATCAAAGAGGCACAGTTCGCCGATTTCTTTAGTACCCCTCTATGGTGCACTGACTTTTTCTTATTAGAGATGTTTACACGTCACTCAAAACTAAACTGTCAACCCCTTTTTTTCTCAACAATAACTTCAGTTTTTCTTTTCGTTTTCGGTTCTCCGTTCCGTCTCGTTCCACTTCCGTCACTTTCCTTATCGGGGAGCAACAAATCATTTGCAAAATTTTCATTTTAATACACACCAATATGTTTCTAGAAAATAAATACTTTCGAAAAGTTTAGCAGACGACAATTACTTGTGAAAACGTTTTGAACCTTTTTCCTTAATTGTAGAGTACTTCCTTTGTAGTCGACCACTTTTTAACTTTTATGACGTACCACTTGTCGAAATTGCTTTGAAACAACTTCATGCATGTACAATGTGCACAAAGTAAAACGGCAGTTGATATTTGCCAAACGATTATCTTTAAACTTTCGCTGAAAACCAGACTGGGAAAAGCTTTTTGGCGTTCCGTCAAAGAATGTGCAAGAGTCAGAAAGTTTGGTAGGCCAATGTACAATAGTCAAGTGTGAAATGG
Organism: Caenorhabditis latens; assembly: GCA_002259235.3. Lineage (NCBI taxonomy): Eukaryota > Metazoa > Nematoda > Chromadorea > Rhabditida > Rhabditidae > Caenorhabditis > Caenorhabditis latens. The sequence goes on along the minus strand of CM056097.1, from coordinate 9,869,457 downwards.
AACGTTTTGTTAATACTAGCTTTTCGAAATATTTCACTTTTGATTCTCTTAATTCTTGGTTTTTTACTTGGTTTTAATACTTGGTTCTTGGTTTTTTAGTATAACAGTTATTGGAGGGAAAAGTCTTCAAGGCTATTCCTACTGAACCCTTATTTTATTGTTATGAGAACTCTTCACGATCTGACAAAAATAGTTAGAAACAAGTAAGATCTCTCCTAAAAAAAATGCGTAACGGCTCTGTAATTTTAGATACAGTTTCTGTTGGAATGAGTGAGAAAATAAAATAATGACGAAAATTGTTTTTGCGTTAATTTTGAACTAGTTTGCATTGATGGCACATCAAAAATGCAAAAATATCGCGGAAACCTAATTACATTTCACAATTAATTGACTGTTGCTTTAAGAATGATGAAATTAACACCCACCACACAACATAAAACGTTCTAACTCTTCAATCTAACCTAGTATGACTCATTTCTTCTCCGAATGCTCTTCTCTTTCTTTCCATCTCTTTACTTTTTAATCCAATTCTTTCTCTGTCGTCTAATTGCCCATCCATTGTATCGTCTATCAATTACAAGTGACATGACAGGCCGGAGACACACGTATATGTCCGCGCATCGAGAGAAGTGCTCATTTCCGTCGGTGTACCGAAGAAGACAGAAGGCCGTCTGTCTCTCTGTCTCTCCGAACAGGCAATTGGATAAGAGAGAAAAGGTCAATCCAAACCGTCACATTATGCTGTTGGAGACTCCCCCTCTTGGGTGGGAGGAAAAGGATGGTCATCCACTTGGCAAACAGCCAACCGGCCCTCTCAAAGTGTGTTGGGAGGGCCTTACGCGCGTACAGCCCCATCTCTCTCCACCGCCCTCATCGTTCTTTCCATCTGTCTCACTCTGCGTTTCTTCAGTTCTCTCTGTCTGACCCTTTTCTCTTTTCCCCGTTCACACTCATTAAAGTTCCCCCTTTTGAGGTATTTTCCCACGACTTTGCATTTTGAAATCTATGATTTCCTAAAGAATCGTTCCTTTTTCCTGTTTTTGAAAGAAAAAGGAAGCATCGTCAACTGTTTTCGCAACTTGATACAACTTTTCTTAAGTGTATCTTTGATTTTATGATGTTACACTTTTCTCACCTTCTCACTCTATCAATTCGGTGTTTTTCTTTTTCTATTCTTTATCATTTTCTAATTTCTTTCAGTTAATGTTCTCCTAATTTCAGAACAAAACATTCTTGAGCAGAGGAAGTGTTCAGAAGCAGGCAGTTATGCCTTTAGCTGACATCAGCACGTCACTTCCGGCCATTTCAGCCATCGATCCAATCGAATTGCTGCTCACAATCGCTGTTTTCATCGTAATGGTCTCTGTATTCGCAATGTGCACCTGCTGCGGAAATGACAAAACTAACAGGTGCGAGTTTTCTGTTTTTCTATATCCGGAAATAGTATTTGTGAATGAAAAACTGTCTAGCAGATGTAAAAAGACATGTCTAATGACCGATCATCAAATTAATCAAGACTTACGTAAAACAAGAAAAAAAATGTAACCAAATAAAGAAAACACGGGCTGTCCAATAGAGCGCGGTTGCTAAATTTGAATTAATAATTCATTTTTTCCAATCAAAAAGGTATAAAATATTTTGAAATTGATCAAAACATTATCATTATCACTTTTTTAATCAAAGTATTTTTCCAGAGACAAGCAAGACGAGACGGATTATGGGGTGGTCACGGTTACCGGAAATCCACCAGCAAATTCCAAACCGGCCGCTCTTAACAACATCAATTTCCGTCCGAACCCCGTCAAAGCTCCTCATGAAAGACATTCTCAACCTGTCACTAATATGGTAAGTATACTAATCTAATAACTATAACATTTTCCCAATTCTTTTTGATCATAATAATAAGAAGTCATGAATCCATAAAATCGTCCTTTTCAGTTACAGAACATGCTGACCTTCAACCGTCAATCGGCGCCAGGTCGAGCGCTTCCCAAATTGCCGGCAGATTTGTATACGGCAATTGACAAAAAAGCTAAACGAGGTGGGGTCACATCAGGAGAAATTGACGATATCCGATTTGTTGATGAAACTGTGAATCCAATGTATGAATGTATCGACGCGGAAACGGATTCGTTTGTCGATCCGCTCTATTCAAAAGTGAGTTAATTCGCTTTGATCGGTGTAACATGTAAGAAACAAAAAACACTTTATAGGTTGGAGAAGTCAGCGGAGCAACAACTAGCCGTGATCGCAAGTACGACTACCCAATCTTCTCCGGTCGACCACAAAACCGTACTCGTCCCGATGAAACTGTCTATCAAAGTGCATCTCAAATCTACGCTCCTAATTCTGAAGATCCGTATAGGTACTAGTATTAAACCAGCCTTTCCCAAAAACCTCACACTTATTACAGCTCAATCACATCGGAACGAGGCAGGAATGCAATTGAAAACGATGGTGACAACAGCAGCGCGTACGATCCAGGATATGCTAAAGTGAACCTAAATGTTCAACCAAAAACTGGAGTGGATAAAAAGAAATCGAAGATCGAGAAGACGGAAAGAGAACTTGATTTGTTGTATTCCAAGGTAACACCATACAAAATGGTTATTAGACAAACTAAATGACTTTCAGATTCGAAGAAATGTGTCCCACTACGGAGATGATTCGCAACCCGGTCCATCAAATAGGCCAGAGCCTATTCTCCCGGCTTTTCCTATAGTTGACCCAGTTCCACCTGCGATTCCATTTGATGGACAATCAGCTGTTTCTAGCAGGGAACCGTCTTATCGGTACATTACAATGAGGTTAGTTTCTACCGTAATGTTTCCAAAGAACATTGTTTCATCTTTTGCACTCAACACTTTTTCGGTCGGATTAGCTATAAAAACTCGTTCTTCTATGTTTCGCATTTACTTCATTAGTCACGCATAGTAAAATCAACACTACATTGTTTTCAGAGAAAATGCTGATGTTGTTCGAGAACGATTACGACAGCAGGGCCAGTTGGATCAGCCGAGAAGGGAACATTACTACTCAACAATTGGAAATGAGTATGAAACGGTAAACGCTAACCGTATGAACTGTAAACTGACTCAATAAGATTTTACAGATTGCAAATGGGAATGTGTCAAACAATGTGCAAAATCAAATTTCCATTGATACACAACGTGCTCCACTTGCCAACATTTCCACCAGCTCTATCCTCAATGCTCCACCACCACCAACGTCTCCAATTCCAGGACGTAGTCGACCTGTTTCTTACATCGACCCTTATGGCAGTTCTAACAATGGCGGTCCATCAATCCCACCACCACCAGATCTCAGGTGTTCTCCAGTCCCACCTCGTCCTCCAGGGGAAGACCTTCAACCACACGTGTTTTCCATTTCTCATGCATCGTCTTCATCAGCGGCAGCGCCACAACGAGTGTCCTATTCAATTGATTGTTAGTTTGAAATGGAGAAAATGAAAAAAAAAACTCATACGCCAATTTTAGGCAATGATGCGTATACAATGCCAACAACCAATCGACCGACATCTTCGTATAGAAGTTTAGAGACGTTGTTGGGAAAAAGAACGGTTGAAGAAAAAGAGACAATTGTTGAACAAAGGTCGACGTTCGCGTAAGTATTTCATTCTCTTAAAACTTTCAAAATAACTAATGTAAGTATTACAGTACTGGTGTCCCGATTCCGGGTGCGAATACGTCAAATATCAATGAGTCGATGAGTCGAAGCATGGATTCGTGGGGAACAACATCCAGTCGAGCAATTCACGAAGTGCCTATTCGAAGACTAGATCGGAATTATGATGGAGGCGGTCCAGGTGTAGACGTCATTATATCAGGAAGACGTTATCGAACTGGACAAGGTGTTTCGGAAGAGCCGATCAGTTCAATGTCAGTTCAGGAGCTGAAAACGGAACCTGAAATCAAAGAAATAAGTTCTGATGTAAGATATAGATATATTCATTTTGTAGTATTGAATGACTACATTGAAACATACAATTATTTTGAAATTCTTACGTTTCAGAAACGAAAAGACCGGACAAAGAGTTCCAGTGAAGACGAAGCAGAAACTGGCAGATCGAGTCGAATGTCAAGAAATAAAAAAGGATGGAAAGAGGAAACTGAAGAAGAACGGATAAAACGTCTTGGTACCATATACACTGCCAACGACTACGTCTGCCAAATGGATATGACTGATCAGAAGCCATGGCCTCTGGGTGGAAACTCGAGTAGTACTGGTAGCTGAGGAAATAAGAAAAATTAATTGTGATATATTTTTGTCATTTTCATTTTTTAATTCGGGTCTGTCTCATGAGCTTTTATTTGCTTTACTGTTGTGTTTAATTTGAGGTTTCTAGAGATTTCTATCTTTATTTGCTACTAGTCATATAATGTTTCATTTTTATGGTTTTACTTCTTACCGAATTTCTCTTTCCTTTAAACTTCAAATTGTAAACTACTAACAAAAATCTCATTTATCTTGTGAAGTGTCTTTTCCCCCTGTTAACGGTGATATTAGTGATCACTTTTTCTCAAAGAATAACTTGTAGACATTGTGTTATGTATTGTAATTCCTCTACATCTTACTTTACTTGTGCATAAAAAACTATTTTTATGAAAGGTGTTGGCAGCATTACAGTTTTGTTCAACTGGAAAGCAATTGGAACATTTTAGCCTCTTTTCATAAATTTTTTCTTGCCTTCATAAGAACAAATTCTTATATGTTAAATGACTGTGAGATTTAAAAAAAACCAACATGGAATGGAAAAAAATGTGTCTTGTTGCCAATGGAAAAACTGGTTTCGTTTAAAATAACATATTTTCCCGGATTTTATTTTCCACGTTGACTTCAACCAAGTCAATGTTTCCTAATATTCGCTCATCTAAATAATCTCCTATCTACACAACTCTCATTCTTAATTTTTTACGTTTTGTATTATTTAATGGCCATGTGGAAAAAAAAGACAGAAAAGGGCGGTAGCAAACGTGCTCTATGAACACACGTTTGGTTTGAATATGGAGAGCCCGCGTTTCCGCCTATCGGTTTTAGGCCTAAATTTGCATGCTTTGTCTTTCATCTGCATGTTGTCTTTGAAAAGTCTTTTCTGGATAATATCAATTTCAGTTTTTCAGCCATTCAGGGTGAGTATATCTACAAAAATACGGAAGAAATAACGAAATCAAGCAGTATGGAATCTAAAAACGAGTTAATCGTTGAAAACATTGCAACTCTCCAACCAATAAATGCTGGTAACTTGTTCGAAAACGTATTTACTTGTGAACACCTACGCAAAAAGATTCTGGGGTACTTAAAATCATCAATTGAACAAGATGAAGAAGCACGTGCAGATAAAGAAGCTATTGAAGCAGAAGAAGTTGGAGTTGAAAACACTGTCGATGATGAACCTTGGGACATTTTCTCATTAAGAGTAAGTTTGAGACATTGAACCACTGAAGACTTTTGAATTTCAGCTTGTCAGCAAGTCGGTCGATAGATCCATGTGTGAACATATCGGACAGGGAAACAATAAGATTCACATTTCCATTAATACCACGTTGAACGTAACGTCGAACAAAAAAGAATGTGTTCATGCAATACGTATTAACAATAGACCAATACGTATTAAATGCTTGAGAACCCATATCAGGTGAGATTTCCACAGTATATTATATTTAGGTAGGTTAGCTGAAAATAGAAAATATGAATGCTCAATCATTTCAATAAAAAAATCATGAAAGAAACCAACTTGTTACATCAAAAATACTAGTAAACAAATTGACCAAGTGACGAAAAGCTGTCAGTTTTTTTTCAGATTCCTGTCCAAATGCGCAATCGGTGTACCAAGGGAACTAATTATCGACGACAGTGCTAGTTCTAATATTCAAGCATGGAAGAGCAAGTTTCGCAGATATCTTCATAAACTTATCATCAAAAGTCTGATTGGTCCATATAGTGGGTTTCTCCGCCCGATATAGGTATATCATTTTTGTCTTTCCAGAGTCGGAACTGAAAAAAGTTATTGGTATGGAGAAGTTGTGCAGAGGATGCAAAGTTTGTTGGGATTTTGTAGACAAGTGTGATGAGCACAGTTTTGTGACTGTCAGAAAACTCAAACATGGATACCACGGAAATAAGACATTCAGAATGGTCCACATCCCGATAAAGTTGGTTACACATCTCTTACTATTCAAGATCAACATTTTCAGTTTGACGTATGATGTGGTCTATTATCTTTCGACAAAAGCGTCCTCCGCCAACGAACTACTAGAATTGTTCACAAAGCAATTTGTCACCGTTTGCAAATGTGAAACTATGCTTTTTGAGGTTTCACATCTGAGCTGGTTGCCCCCTATCAAAATTGTTTTTACATTGCTGCAACAATGGATTGTGTCTTCAGTTGTTTTCAAAGAAATTGGACCGAGTTATTTGAGTCTGCGTGACATGACTCGCCAATACGACCCAAAAAACTTTATTGATGACATTACGGAATATCTCTATGAGAGGGCAAGTTATCCATGCAAATCCTTTGTCATGGATTTCAATGTACCGTATGGAATGGACCAGGATATTTTCACGGAATCGGACACATTTGCTAACAATATTAAGAGACTTCTCTATTGGACCCCATCAGACAATGTGAAGCTTGTTTTCTCACACTTTTACAATGTTCTACATGTACCAAAATCTGATTTCCAAATCAAAACGAAGGATTATATGCCCACCATTGTCGAGCTAGTATTTCACCTATCAGAAAAAAATAATTTAAAGCTGGTTATTGAACTAGCCATGAATGAGTTTCAACAAGCTGATTTTGACGAACTTCGTCATTTATTTCATTTTGAGAACGCAATGGAATTTTGGACACTCAAAGAAACGAAAACAATAGAAACAACAGTGCGTCTTGACAATGGTTTTTTCATCGACAGGAAAGAGTTATATTGGTACAATGAAAAGATGAACAGTTCGGTTTGTCTTATATTCTCAGATGTGGATCCAGAAGCACGCAGAACTCGAAAGCTCATCACGAAGTAGTGATATTTTTTACTGTTTTCATATATTTCGGTGCAAACTCCTAATATCTCATTGATTATTGGTTTCTGATTCATTATTCATTCTTTATGTTCATTTTATATTAGATATTCAAACATACTTTCGAATTTTAACAATAACCATTGTTCGATTATTTTTTAAATGTTTTATTGTTTGATAAAGTATCTAAAAAATCGTATTTTTTAAATGAAGAAAAAAGCTGAATATTGTTGATGAAGTCAGAAGATCACAGCGGAAATTAAAAGCGAAATTTGACGAACCGTTCTATCGATTTTATGGTTTAAAAAAGATTGATTTAAAACTTAAATGATTCCGTCAAAAAATTCATTTACTACATTGGTTACTTCGGTTCTAATGCTCGAAAATGCTTGACAAATTTGCGCAATTTCAAAGATACAGTGAATAGCGTGAATAAAATTTATTCCAGCTTCTAACGCTAATTGTTAGTTTATAGAAGTCTGTTTCAAATGTAAACATTGTAAAACCGTTATTAGTATTATGTTGAAGAAAAATTGAGTGGTTTATGAAAACTGACTGCATCTCTCGTAAATTTTGAACATATTTTAAGCTGATAATTGACAAAAATTTCATGAAAACTTTTTTTTGTTCAAAGTTTGCGACTAATCATTTGGAAAGGGTAAAGTATTTGTAGTTACTTTTAGTATTTTGATTTTCGAAAATGCATTCCGACACGTCTAGCTGATATGGGTAGAAACTAATCGGAAGACGGAAAGAAACTAATGGGAAAGCCGAAAAAACTCATTTAAACTTTACAAACCCTTGTTGGATTTCTTCCAAATACCTCAGCAAGAAAACAACGTGTTTTAAATATCGAAAGAAACAAAGAATTCAAAGAATGTCCACTTATGTTGGAATACCAGTAGAACAACCACCATTGATTTATCATACCAGTTACAAACGGGATATCCTATCACAACTGTGGAGTTCTTCACTTTTTTTTAGAGCGAGTGCACGTCAAGGCATGGTTTTTAGTTCACCACTCAATTATAACTTATTTCCATAAGAAAATGAAAACAAGAATAATCAGTGCACGTGAGAAAGGTTTTACGTTGAGGTTTATATACCTTACAATATAGCATCTTCCCCAAAGTGTCAAATGTTAACTTATTCATTGTTTTTTTTTAAATCCACCAAAATTTAAAACCTGACATATAAAACCATTCATCATGGTTATGTACCGGCAACCAATACATGCAGTTTATCGGCAATTTAACAGAATTCATTATATGCTTGGTTCGTGGAGTAGTACCATATCCATAGCCGTTCAAACAACAAGACTGGTTTTCTGCTGCAGCTGTCAATGGCACAAGAGGCTTCTGGACCAATTTTAACGGAAGTAGTAAGCTTTTCAGGGTGCATAATGTTCATGTGTTATGAGTTCTCTTTCAATGAAGATTCCATCAACGAGTCTTCCGGCTCTTTTCTCTCTCTTCTCCTCCCTTCTTTCCTGATTTGGTTCATTTTTCATTCTTCTCTGTTAATATAACTAATCAGCGATCCAGTATCGACTTTCATTTTCCCAACTGTTTTGTTCACATGCATTGTTCGGTAGATTCTAGTATCTATAATTGTAATATGTTTGGTTTACTCTACTCAAAGGGTTTTTTCCTCTACAGATGCTTCATTTTCCGTGTTTATTTCGCCATGTAGATCAAACCAGTCTTCGAATGCACATTCTAAATTGCCTCATACACGAATATTTGCATTCTCGCAATCAACGAATCCATGAATCTTGTTTTTGTGTTTTCTAGGAGATTTTTTTCTCCGTTAGTTTCACATCGACATCGTCTATCATTTTCCATTTTTTGTAACTTCTACAGCTGATGCTGTTGCGTCGGCTTTTGCTCTTACTGCTTTCCTTGAGTTTTTGTGATCCTGAATGTCAGTTTGTTGTGTCTTGTATTTATCCAGTAGAAGTGTGAATCCAGGCGTAACTCTTAACTTTAATATTGTTCATTTCTATAAAAAAAAATGGATAAAAGGCGGGCACGTGATTAAAGTTTCACGTTAAGGTTTATGTACCGGAAGACGTTATAACAAAACAACTCAGTTTATTATCATAAGCCCAGGCATGAGTATTCAAGAAAGTATTCAAAAAGTTAAAATATCAATTTCTAAAATTATTTGTATCGAGAACACAATTCATGTGTACACAAATGTTATTTTGATTTCTCTAAGTTCTGCATTACTTTACGGCAATGTGCGGAAGAAGAGAAAAAAGGGGTTAGCAAACTCGCTCCATGGGCACACGTTCGGTTTGAATATGGAGAGCCCGCGTTTCCGCCTAACGATTTTAGGCCTAAATTTACCTGCTTTGTCTTTCATCTGCATGTTGTGTTTGAAAACTTTTCTTCTGGATAGAATCAATTTCAGTTTTTCAGATATTCAGGGTGAGTATATCTACAAAAATACGGAAGAAATAAAAATATCAAGCAGTATGGAATTCAAAAACAATTTAATCGCTGAAAACTAAATTTATATGTTTTTTTCATCGTTTTTCGTGCTTGAAAGGCTTATTTATTTTTATGCAAAAAATTCAAATGAATTTTCCAGCGGTTCTCAGAGGAATTCATCTCTACTGCAATTCGGATGAAATGACAACTCCAAGCAGTAAGGCATTCTCCAACAAACTGATTGTTGAAAACATTGCGCAATTTTTTCCTTGTTCAATTGCATCACAAAACGACTTTTCACCAAGATATGTTGATTACAAGTATTCTCAGCTGTTTGGGGTGAGTCTCACCTTCTTAATTGACGGTTTTAATAACTTTTTCAGAACATCAACTCTTTATGTCGGCATTACAACCTAATTGAAACACGCCGAAACCATGAAAAGATTCATATGGTTGATGAATCCGAATATTTGACAATTAATGGAAGAACGTTGTCAAATAGAAACATCCATGAATATATTTCGTTAGTATAAAAAAGTGTCTTTAAAAACTAAACAAATATTTTTCAGATATTTGATAAACATAGTTCGTGTCAATGTCAAGGAATTCGTGCTTGAAGGAGATTCCCCAACAAGAAAAAGATCCGTTTGGTTTCATAAAGAGATTCATAGGCTTCTGGAACAAAGCAGTAGGTTTAGTTTATTGAGTTTGCTTCTGCATCTAGTTATTTCAGAAGAGTCTGTTCGAAAGATATATGGATTGGAAAAGTTGTGTGGTGGCTGCCCGGATTGTAGGCATTTTTTATTTTCAACTACGAATAACAGTTTGATTCCAATGCCAATGATGGGCTCATTGAATTTACCGAAAAAGAAGTTTGATTCTTTGCGCATATCCTCAAGGTATGAAATAACATCCAGAAAACAAAAAAAACATCATGTTTTTCGCAGACTTCTTCGGACCGTTGGACAACACTGCCTTCGTACTTCTCAAAACATAACCGAAATACTCAAGTCGTTTACTAGACTAACTGGAACAGAAACCGCCTGTGATGATTTGATTTTCGTGATTGGAGATGATGAATTTGAGATGTATCCACAAGAAATCATGAATTATTTCATAGCCGTTCTGAATGCTAAAACAGCGACAATACAATTTTGTGAAGATCTCCAACACGAGGGAACAATTCTGCCGCAGAACAACTTCTATACCGATCTTTCATTTACAACCACAAGTAATGATGAGGTGTCGTTGGAAACGGTATTAGAAACTTTAGAAGTTCATTGGATAAAGAACTTCGGAAATACCAACTATTTTCTTCTAGATGAAGAAAATTTCAAAGTTGCCCACATTCAAAGACAGTTCCCCTTTGAGAAGTTAAAACTCCGATTTCAAGAAGATAATCGTCCGCATAAATTAAAAGAAATCCTATCAAGATTGCTCAACACGATCGATTACAGTCGAGCGAATGGATCATTTCTCACTGTCGTACTACCATTTGAAGCGATCTCCAACAAGAAACGGCTGCCTCGTCTTTTTGATAGCAAAGGACGTCTACTCATCGATGATCCCCGAGAAACGTGGAATCTTATCAACACAACTAAGTACCCAAGAATGAAACACGTAGTTTACATGTGCAGTTACTATGAATTCTCATACGATATGGTCCAGTTTGAAATCAGAAATACTGCTAAGAATGTCACAGTTAATCTGGAAGTTTCTTTCGAACACGAAACATTGAAGCGATTCGTGAACAAAAAACAGAATCTTTCTAAAAATGGGTTTGTAAATTATTTTTTAGACTTTGTCAAGTAGCTCGGTTTCGTGTTATCATTTCGTTACATTGTTTTAATTGTTTTCAATAATAAATCAATTCTATTAAACCTGACTTTCATATGAAGCATTGCTGTCACTGTGTTCTTTGATTAGGGCATCCGTTGATGATTGAAAAATTCATGTGAATGAAATCATCAGGAAAAACAATAAGGTTCACGTTTCCGGTAATGCTTATTTAAGGAAGATGTCTAAAGAAACATAATGTTTTTGTCTGTTGTTCCAACTTGTGACATTTTCTAATTTTCGAAAGAATGAGTTATGTTTCTCACGAACTGGAACTTATTTGAAATGAAAATTCAATCACTTCCTCTAGTTTGTTACCACATAACTATCTTACTTTTTCTTCAGGGTGTAATATGTGGACTTTGAGAGCAAGTAAACTCTGTGATTTTGCTCATTAGGCAACCAAATTGAATACAAAATGTGCCTGAAACCGTGTCGAAGTATGAAATCAAAAGATGTCTGATCATTTGGTCACTTTCATTTTTCTGATAACACGTTTTCTTTCATTATTTTCAAATCTTTCGAAGCAAGACTAATCTTTATGATATGCTCCGCCCATATCCGAAAAAATGGCATCAAAAACCTTGTCATTGAACTTCAATTTGGTCTCCGAGTGATATTGTCCTGAATCGTATCTTTTTGACTTCCGATCTCACCAGAATACAATTTATTGATCGCTAAATAATTTGTATGTTTGGATAAAGATCATACTATAGCTGTTGATCAATCAAGAAAGTATAAAAAGCTTCGAATTTATTTTTTCTTCTGAACGCCATGAATAAACTTGTTGAATATGGTTCTGTTGAGAGCATGCCACTTTATAACTGCAGGTAAGCCAGTCAATCGAGTATTTGTTTTTATTAAAGATTTACAGTGCGCATAGCTCAGAAGAGTGGTCTAAACTCTTTGGTGTGCGTCATCCATATCTTGGCTATTTTGATATTGTTTTCGGAGTTGTGGCCAATGTGAGTTATGGCTCAGAGAATTTTTCTTATCCAACGGTTATTCAGATATTGTACGCTCCCATTTTGTCAGTGATGTTTCAACCGGAATATTACAAAATGTCGTGCTTCAAGATTATGATCTGTCTGGGAATTGTCGATATGTTGGCCTTGTGGATAAATTCGATCATCACAGGAGTGTTGGCGCTTCAAGGTGCCGTTTGGTGTACATATCCCACGTTTAACTACGTGATTGGCTCTATTGTTCTGGGATTGTGGTGCTGTTCGTGTATTATTGTGTTGGGTCTTGTTGCAAACAGACTTCTGGAGATGAGTAAGCCAGCATGTGCATATACATTGTTCAATGGGTAAATATCTGATGAATTGGTGTCTGATCACTAATGAATATCTTTTTAGGTACCGAACGTATGTTGTTATGATAATTCCTGTGATGTATGGAATATATTTCATTATTTTCACTAATCCTGTTGGCTTCAACTCAAAATACTACACATGGCTGTTCGATCCCATGATCACAGAGGACCGATTAACAGAGGTACCAAAATGTCTTAAGAGCAAGTCTGTATCTCTCAAGGTGTTTCAGTATCACAACATTCCTCATAGCATTAACAATGTTCTCATCGTGGCTGTTACGTGTTTCATGTATGGTTGGCTTTACTTCATAGTTCAAGAGAAAATGAGTATGATCAGTTGGAAAAATAGAAGACAAGATTTGGTAAAATGACTTACTTTACTTTCCAGAAGAACAATTTGGTTATTTTAGAGTTTTCAAATACTGATTCAGTCTGCTATGATTTGTTCTATCAACATGCTCGCTTCCATCCTCTTTGTTCTGATGAACTTCATTGAACTGCCACTCATCATAATTCTTATTGCTCAAAAAATGTGGCAATTCATACATGCGTTTCCTGTTTTCATATATCTCGTAATCAACAAAACGATTCGGAATGGACTATTGAGAAAATTCAAGTTGAAGACACGAGTTTCTTCAATGATATCATATACTCGCTGATTGGTTCATCACAAACTATGATCTAACAACGAGATTTTTGTTAATAAAATCATGCAAATACTTATGCTTTTTATAAACTATTAATTTAAATAAGAAGTTTTTCAGGTCATAAAAATCGGAAATTGCAACAAGAATGTAACAGTAAATATCTGTGAAAAGTTACAAACAGGAGTGAAAAGTGTTTCACTGATTTCAAGTTTTCTCGATATTCATTTAGTTTCAGACATTAGAAATTAATTGGTTTTGAAGCGTTGCTCTGAAAGCACAGTATGTAAACTTTTTTGAATAATCATGAGCTTCTCCAAAAAATTGTTTCCCGCCCGTTTCCTAATTTTTTTTGTCAGAGAAAACGGAGACTTACTAGTTGTTAGACTAAACATTTGAGAAGGGTGAATTATATGAACTTTCATTAGTATTTTGGGACACAAAAATGCATTATGAGATGTCTAGCTTATGAGAAGGGAAAAAAACTAACCACAAGCCGAAATTAATGTGTTTTTATTGCGACATTAATGGAGGAGACCAGAAGAATAGAATGCGTATGAACCAACAGTGATAAGATTAATTGGTTCGGAAAAGACAATTTTTGAAACCCTTATTGGCTTTCATGAAAATACGTCAACAAAGAAAACAATAGGTGTCCAATATTGAGATATACAAAGAGTTCAAAATGCCAATTTGTACAAATACCAGTAGAACGCTCACCATGGACTAATCGCTCCCTACTAGTAAAAAACAAAACTTCCGTGTTGTGTCCTTCTCTAATCTAGTGGGAGTTTGAGTCAGGAGGTGATTCGTATAATAGTTCTTCTATTTTTTAAAGAATTCATGTTCACAAAGAAATGAACATAAGAATAACCGGGAACGTGATTAGGGTTTCATGTTTTGGTTTATATATGTATGGTAGAACACCTCTCTCTACATATCATAATTTCATCGAAAACCAAGTTTCTTTCAAAATCCACCGCAATCTATATCCAGATGTACAAAACTATTCATAATTGTCGTATGCTGGTAACCAGTTTATGCAGGTCATCGGTAATCCTCCAGGGATTCAAGAAAGCAATATATTCGTGATTCGTGGAGTTATACCATATCTATCATCAAGACTGGTTTTCTGCTGCTGCCGGTGCCAGTGCTCCTTTGTCATTCTTTCTTGTCTTCCCTTGTTCCCTGATTTGGCTCACTTCTCACTCTTCCCAACGACTTCCCATTTGCACCTTTAAATCACCTTTAAAACACCTTTAAAACTACTTGGTTTCCTTTCCTTTTTTCTCGAATCTTTATTTGTTCGGGTGGTTCTCTTCCATACTTTTCATTCATTCGGTTCACTACGTATTCATCGCGTAAATTTAACTTTATCTCCCGTTAAAGTTGTTGCCAAGATCGGGCTTTCTTCGAATTTCACCTCATGACTGATTTCTTCATGCATCATCAAATTGTCAGCGACATCAAAAACTACTGCTTGGGTCTTCTTTAGCCGTGGCGTTCAGATTCATTTCTAGTTATCTCTGCTAATTAAGCTAAAATCAGATTCAGTGCCAACCTCCGTTTTCACTTCCGTTCCGTTCACAAGCACTGTTCTGTAGATGTTATAGATTTTCTGTAAGCTCTTCCGGGTGTAATATGTACGTGAACTCCCAAATCAAGCAGACTCTGTGATTTTGCTCATTAGGCAACCAAATTGAATACAAAATGTGTCTGAAACCGTGTCAAAGTATGAAATCAAAAGATGTCTGATCATTTGGTTATTCACAATTTTTCTGAGAATACGTTTTCTTTCATTATTTTCAAATCTTTTGAAGCAAGACTGATCTTTATGATATGCTCCGCCCATATCCTAAAAAATGATATCAAAGACCTTATCATTAAACTTTGATTTGGTCTCTGAGTATTATACTTCCCTATTCAATCGTATCTTTTTGACTTTCAATCTCACCCAAATACAAATAACTGGTTATTAAATAATTTGTATGATTGAATAAAGATCACACTAGAGCTGTTGAACAATTGGAATGTATATGACTGGGAAAAGGTATGAAAAACTTCGAATTTATTTTTTCTTCTAAACGCCATGAATAAACTTATTGAATATGGTTCTGTTGAGAGAATGCCACTTTATAACTGCAGGTAAGCCAGTCAATCAAGTATTTGTTCTTTTTAAAGATTTACAGTGCGCATAGCTCAGAAGAGTGGTCTAAACTCTTTGGTGTGCGTCATCCTTATCTTGGCTATTTTGATATTGTTTTCGGAGTTGTGGTCAATGTGAGTTATGGCTCAGAGAATTTTTCTCATTCAACTGTTATTCAGATATTTTACGCTTCCATTTTGTCAGTTATGTTTCAACCGGAGTTTCACAAAATGTCATGCTTCAAGATCATGATCTGTCTGGGAATTGTCGATATGTTGGCCTTGTGGATAAATTCGATCATCACAGGAGTGTTGGCGCTCCAAGGTGCCGTTTGGTGTACATATCCTACTTTTAATTATGTGATCGGATCTATCATTCTGGGATTGTGGTGCTGTTCGTGTATTATTGGGTTGGGTCTTGTTGCAAACAGACTTCTGGAGATGAGTAAGCCAGAGTATGCATATACATTGTTCAATGGGTAAATATCTGATGAATTGGTGTCTGATCACTAATGAATGTCTTTTTAGGTACCGAACGTATGTTGTTATGATAATTACTGTGATGTATGGAATTTATTTCATTCTTTTCACTAATCCTGTTGGCTTTAACTCAAAATACTACACATGGTTGTTCGATCCCATGATCACAGAGGACCGATTAACAGAGGTACCACAATGTAATAAGTGAAAATTTCTATCTCTTTTTTTTCAGTATCACAACATTCCTCATAGCATTAATAATGTTCTCATCGTGGCTGTTACGTGTTTCATGTATGGTTGGCTTTACTTCATAGTTCAAGAGAAAATGAGTATAATCAGTTGGAAAGATAGAAGACAAGATTTGGTAAAATGATTTACTTTACTTTCCAGATGAACAATTTTGTTATTTTAGAGTTTTCAAATACTGATTCAGTCTGCTATGATTTGTTCTATCAACATGGTCGCTGCCATCATCTTTGTTCTGATTAACTTCGTTGAACTGCCACTCATCATAATTCTTATCGCTCACAAAATGTGGCAATTCATACATGCGTTTCCTGTTTTCATATACCTCGTAATCAACAAAACGATTCGGAATGGGCTATTGAGAAAATTTAAGCTGAAAAATCGAGTCTCTTTAATGACATCATATAATCCCTGATTGGTTCTTTACAAACAATGATCATGCGATGAGATATATTTATTAATAAAATTATGCAAATACTAATGCTGTTTGATTAATTCATAAACTTGCAAATAATTTTTAATGTTGGTCAAGTCAAAAAACTCGGACATTCAAACACAATGCAAGAGTATCTCTGAAAATTTTTAAACTGAAGTGAAACTGGGGAAAACGTTTTTCTGACTCTTTATTTTTCAAAATATAGTTTTAGACATTGAATTTGAATTGCTTTTCAAGCGGTGCTCTGAAAACACAGTATCATTCAGACTTCCGATAATCACGATCATTTTTTTCAAAATGTGTTTATCGTCCGATTTCCAGTTTTTTGTCAGAAAATAAATATTTTGGGGTCTTTTTTGTAAATTCGTTAAACAAAGATTCAAGAGGTAGATGAGCAATACTTTGGGAGTCGTGACTGTCGTTGAAGCTCCTTGTTGGGCGAGAAGTGATTTCCTCCTGGAGCTCCTCGACAGTGAAAAGCCGATTGGATTTAGGAAATGAGACAGATAAGAAAATTATGTGTTGATAACGTGGCGTGTTGGGAAATTGAGTTTTCAGGTCCACATCGGAATGTGATTAACCTGGGAATGGTCGTCAAATGCTATGGCCGCTTGGGGTAACATGATCCAAGGATGACCGTTAAAGAATTGCTAATCCCTTACAAAAGAAAAACGTAAACACCCTTCCATAACTTTATGAACTCATGTCGAAGATGAAGGTATACAAAAACAATTGTTTTTTTCAGGCTCAATTTCATTTTGAGTGCAATTATAATTACTTACAAAAAATACGCGTTTTTAGCCAACGGCAGGTTCTTTTGCATTCTAACGTAGTTTTTGCGCAATTTCCACTCATTTCAACTTAAGTGACACTCAACTATACGTTTCAGAGCGATTACTTTACTGTTGAATTATAAGTTGATCACTCTTTGAACGCAATGCAACATTTTCAAAATAACCCTATCGAAAGCAGTGTTAGCTCTTGTGTCAGACTGTTCAATCCATATTTAAAACAAAGTAAAAATCAAGTGTTCAACTTTACAGCACCATATTAGTAGACAGTATTTTGCATCAAAAACCAAATAATTTGAATAAATTTCCATCCCATTGTTTTAGAAGCTTGTATAATACCTCCACGCAGACTGACCTGTTTTCCATAATCCAGAACATTGGCCACCAGGCAAGTAGTGTTCATCTTTGGTTCTTTATGCTAAAAACGTTCCTCCTTTTTGTTTACTTCTTGATTTATATCGCACTCTGATTGTGTGTGTTGATCATTAATTAGTTTCTGCTACCGAACAGAAAGAGGGCCTTGTGTTATTTTATGGGATCGGGTATAAAAATTTGCAAGAACATTGTCGCCCCTGCAAAAAGGGCACAAGGCAGTCACGCGGAGAAGTAGACGCCTCCTGCGCGTCTGATGCTGCTGTTGTCGAACTGTTTTTGTAGCGCAAACGCATTTCATCGCGACGGATTGTTGTACAAGGGGTACCATTTTCCTCTCCGTTTTTTTCTTTTTCAAACGCGTACACACACGTTTACCTCTTTTTTATTCCGCCTTTCGTGTTCCCTGATCCTTTTGTATTTTGCAAAAATAGATGGATGATGATGATGATTGGACGAAAGAGAACATAGTCATAAATAATGGCAATAACGGGTGGAGGGACGCAAATGCGATACGTTTGAATGTGACCAATTAGTCATCCATCTGAGTATTTTTTGCTAGAATTAGTCCGTCTCCTTTCATATCTTTTTTGCGCCGCCATCCCAGTTTTCTGGCCAAACGATCCGCCCATAATCATGTTATCCCTCAAAGCGCAGCTTGCTTCATTCCGACATTTTCGCACTTTAATCGGGTACAACTCCCCTTTTCTCTTAATCCATGCCCGGAATTGTCTTTCATTTCTATAACTTCTAACTAGAGAATATTCCAGACGTTATTGTTAACATCTTCCAGACACTTTTCAGAACAAGAAACAAGAATACATTGACAACAGACAAGGAAGAAAAATCAGATGGTGTCCCCCATTCTTCTTTTGTTGTTATTGTACATACAGTTTTTTTCTGTCTGTCTATTTTTTGCAGACTCCTATTTCATTTTCGTTTTCTAGTTTCTCTCCCAGTAGTTTCCGTTTTGCACGACCGCAAAAACGTTTGCATGTTCTGTTCACTGCTCTATTCCAATATTCCTGATTTCTTGATAACCAAATAGTCACGACGAAATATGATAACAACTGCAATATTTCTTTTATTAATGAATAATTGATGACACTCAAGAAAATTAATGTTATCACTTTTTACTATCTATCTTAATGAAAATGAAAACGCCTGAGATTGAGGAAGAGATGGAACCAAAACGAAGAATGCTGGGCGTTTCAATGGAAACGTCGTTCTGCAAAGTGTTCTTCGTTAGAACTGGTTGACTGGGCGGCCACCCAAAACTGGAAAAACCGCCAGCTCTGTATAGATTAACCCGCATCTGGAAATTTAACCTGACTCATTTCAACCATACCCATGAAAAAATAAATGCAATGGAGTGCGGTTAAATTCAAGAACGATTGAATGTTTGAGCGCAATTGGATCTCAAAAAGATCATGGGCCCAGATAATTATTTTGTAGATAGGCTTAAAGAAAGGTTCAGTTCAATCTCAAAAAACAAGCAAAATTATGGATATCTATTGAATTTTTTTTGAATTGTCCCTAACATTATAGTACACGTGACTTTTTTACTCTACAAATCCCCTGGAGCATTTTACTTCATATTTTGAACTCCTCTTCTGGTAACAAAACCAGATATATCATTCTTGCACTAGTGGTTCTCTCAAGACACGCCCATTCTATCTTTGGGTGTCTTTTTTGCTGCAAAAAAAATGCATGAATGTGTCCACCAAGCCGTCTGACAGAGGGACACCAGGCGCCCTCTCTCTTTCCTTTTAGATGAGCAAAGAGCTTAACGCTCTCTGGAGCTTTCATCAGGGTTACAAAGTAAAATTTATAGTATTACTCATCTCAGTCTTTTCCTTTTTTTATAGGTTGTGTTTTGAATTAATATCTATCTTTGAATACAAAGGATTGGAAAAAATACCGCGATCCTGGAAGCGTGACTTCCTACTACAAATTAATCTTGGCTTTGTGGAAGCTTAGTGGAATATGCTCTCATTTTTTGTAGTTCCTGGCAATAGCTTGGTTGCCGCGGCGGGTGCTGCTCCGGGGAGCTCAATCTATTTCTTCTAACTAATCTACTAGCAGGCTTGCCAAAAATTGGCGAGATAAGCGAGTGCAGAGTGGATTGGCACATTTTCATGCATACACTCTCTTCTGCCTATATAGTTTTCGAGTCCGCCGCTACTTCCGTTGCAATTTCCTGTCTGCAAATGCAATAACATGTTAACTTTTGAGTCTGCAAATGAAATATATGGAAACTTGTCAAGCACTGGGGCTAATCTATATTACGTTCTCTCATTCCATGTTGTGCTGAGTTTGTGTCTTCCTCTGCAAAATGGAAGTGTTGCTTTTCAATTGTTTTTGCAGAATATCTTTTGTTTTCTCACCATCTGCATCTGATGTTTTTCTTGGTCCACTAAGCAGCAGAACCTTGTTCCACTATTGCTCAAATAACGAAAAAACATCACATGATGCTCTTGGCACCCTCATCAGTAGATTTTCTCATTTGAACTTGTGTTTAGGATAAGCTTTTGCTCAGAAGTCTCCATTCTTTTTTCATGATACAAGCAATATGTGGTTTCATTAATGTTTAATAAGTGTCCTTTTTTCCCGGTTTTAGAGGGTTAAGGGCACCATTACATTTTTGCACTTTTTCCCATCTTTTTATTGAATATATGGCAATAAATAGAATAATGAAGTAAATGAGGAAAATGAATAGTGCAAATGAACTTTAAGCATTCTTTAGTGATCTTACAATTATTTTTGACTCCAATTGTGCATCGAACGATTGACCTCGTTTGTTTCAGTTGTAACATGTATAAAAATCTTTCCTCAACACTCACTTTTCCACCCGTGCACCGAGCTTCTCACCCTTCCACTATACTGTGTTAACTCCGAGAACACGTGTCCGTGTACATGCAGCTGTTCTGTTGAAGTTCACCACTTCCAGCTGCCTTCAAGTAGTATTCGCCATGGTTTTATCGAGTATTTTTCCGAAAGAAAGGACGACAGAGAGAAAGGGCGAACTTTTGAAATATACCCCAGAGCCTCGTTTCCTTATCTTTCTCTTCATTCTCTACCCAGTCTGTCTAGCTGCTCACTGCTCAATTTTACCGCCCCGTCTGCAGACTTCCTGGCCGCCGCTGCCCCATTCTCTCGTTTCTACTCCTCCCATTTTTTAGAGATAAAAGGCAAAGAACAGAAAATTGTGAATGCCTTTACCGGCCGTCGTTTCGGTTTTTGTTCTATGAAAAGTTGGATGCCTTTAGAATTTGGTTTCTTTTTGCAAATTTTGCATCAGAATAGTTTCTTCTTCAATTTTATTTGTCTCTTCATCTCGTTTAAGTCTTTAACTATTTCCCAACATATTGCAGAATTGTCCATTCTCTTTAATTTCAGGTCGCGACTATGAACCACTCAATTGAAAACATCGTCCAGCAGAACAATAACAACATTGTAGAGGAAGTGAATAATGTAAACACTTGCAGTTTTCTGTACTGAGAACAATTAATGTATTTCAGGTACAAAGGAAGACTCTCAAAAGAAAAAATGTTTGGGTCATTGAAATCCCAGCTAAAATATTCAAAGAGGATATTGAAGACCCATGTTCATCCAACGCCTATCCAACTAAAGAGACTATGGTGAAAATCTATATTTATATTTATAGTTTTTAATTTTTTGAGTTGCAGGGAATCTTTATTCCATTGAAACCAGATTATAGTCGCCTCCCAAAAGGGTTCTCTCTTGGAAAATTGGCACATGAAAAATATGCTGTAAGTAAACAATGAGACAAAAAGGAGCCAGTGGATGGTTTAAACAGATGATGAAGGAGCTGATATAGTGAGCATTGAACACACAAGTAGTGGGTTAATCGGGTTAATACTATTCGAACTCAAATGGTGGGTAAAAATGATTGATAATTGACATTCACCGGTGAGAGGGACAAAGTGCAGAAGCTTGCCAAGTGGTACGTGACACAACCATAATAAGATGTTCCATACAGATAG
The DNA here is from genome assembly GCA_002259235.3 of Caenorhabditis latens. Taxonomy (NCBI): domain Eukaryota; kingdom Metazoa; phylum Nematoda; class Chromadorea; order Rhabditida; family Rhabditidae; genus Caenorhabditis; species Caenorhabditis latens. Next base: position 9,847,712 of record CM056097.1, on the reverse strand, counting down.
CTACCGTAATCTTATTTCTTGATAACGGCTAGCCAATAAGGTCAAGGTACATGGGCATTGACTTATTCACGTCATAACTAGGTTAAATATTCGCAAATGTTTGCAAGATTTTTTGTAAGATCAGCACTTTATCGACTCACGACACATTCTTTGGAGCTGATATTGAATTGCAAAATGAGTGGTTGAAATCACAGTACGTGGAAGAATGAAATAAACTGAATTTGTGAAATGAAAAAACACAATTATTTATTTGCAGGGAATCGTCATCTGCGAACTCTACGACCGCTATGAGATCCAAATCTACTGTCGGCTGTTCGAGCATTTCTCATACTACCCAATCTACTTGTTCGATCAAGACATCTGGATTCCAGCACACGTTCACGCTTATGCTGAAGTCCTCAAGTTTCGCACTCCACCAAGCGTCTTAATGGCCGAAGCTCGTTCCCGTCGAACCGTCAACTAATTACCGTGACAGGATGACCGCTTAACGTTTTTGATATACTGTTCAAATTGACACACTTCTCGAACTTTTGATTTCTATCGCTTCCATTCTTTTCAAACTGGCGTCCCGATGACATTCCTTCCCTCCTGTTTTTCAAACTGTCATAAACAAGCACATCGCAATCTTCTTCCCAACTTCTCCTATTTTTTAACTGATTCACTGAGCTTTCGCACTCTGTCGCTGTTTCTGAGTTCTTCTTCTTTTTCTTTTACTCTTTGCCTGCCCATGTCGAATATTTTTGGTAATAAACTTTCCGAATCTATCAAATATTAAAATTAAAAAAACATTATCAGCCACAATTTTGGTATTACGAGTATACTGAAATAAGAAAAACGAACTTGCAACTTTCACATGGCATATTCTGTAAAACAATCTATAGCGGCAGCAAAACAAGGTGCAGCTTTAATTGTTAAATTTTATTAACGGTTGTTGTATAATATACTAGTCCAAATAAAAAAATGGTTGCACTTTCAAACGGTTAACTAGTTTAACTTGCAAAATTGGACGAAGTTTATGGAACAATACGGAATCAATCGAGACAATTACCGGCAACTTTTCAATTTGAACATATACTAACTGCGGTCAGTAAAACTTTTAACTGACAAACGTTTGTTAATTCGCAGGTTCAGTTTTTATTACAACTAGTTGTACAAAAATTTGTGAATTTGAATAATCAATCTTTGTAATTGTTGCAACAATTCATTAAACAATCAATCAATATGAAATCATAAATGAACTTCAGAAACAACAGAACGAAGTAAAAACGAATTCATTGTAAAGATACAGTATCCAGTGTCCTTGTTTCTTTACAACACCAACCAGCTGTAGAAGATAAACGATTTTTTGCACTTTTTTCTCTGATTGCTGCAGCAATCCATCATCCAACGCTTGTCTTTTTCCTCTAGATTTGTCTTTCGCAAGGTAGGATTTTATCTGCTGTATACTCGTTTCTTCTCCTACACTCAATGTTATCCTGCACTTTCCCGTTAGTCGTTATCAATAACGCGCCTAGCCCTGTCTCTTATTCTATTCCATTTTATCCAAAAGAGAAAAGTTATTGAAACCCAGAGAAGATTTATTTCCATCAGAATTCTTATCTCTGCTAGACTGAACCGATAAAACTTGTACTTTTTCTTCTTCATTCAAAACATTTTATACAGAAACTTCAGTGTAGGGACATTCCCAATAAAAACGTTCAAAAATTATGTACATAGGAGATCTTAATCAAAGCTCAATTGACAACAAAAATGGCAAGAATGGATAATAAACTATTCACTAAAACCGGAACCATTCAGTCCCCAGAATATACTGAACGCTAAAATTATCACAGCGATTCCACTGGTCAATCCTACTAAAATGAATGTTGGTCGCTTGTTTCTCTCGGATATTTCCAACTCAGCAGAGAAAAAGATTTGCTGCAACTCGGTGAGCTCATCCTCAATTGGATGCCAATACGTTTCAAAAAGAGCCGGGCAACTTCCTTCTTCCTGAGGCAATAAAGTTGTTATCCAATCGGAAACCTGGAATGTTTCGGCTATTTTGAGAAGATCTGTGATCATTTCACTCACAACTAATGGGTTGATGTCATCTCCAAAGTCCGAATAACTATTTTCGTAAAGAAGAACAGATAAATGACACGATGCTTCCGACAAGAATGGCATTCTTTTGTGGAGGAGAACATGAGTGATACCATCCAATGGATATCTGATTTTTACCGGCTGGATTCCCAAGTCTTGAGCAATTCTGAAACGAAAACCTTTACAGAAATAAATGATTTAGTTCAAACCTTGCAACTATAGACCAAGACGGTTGTGGGCATTTTGGGCGGTCTGACAGCAGAAGGTACTTCATTGAACAGTTAGATGTATCAGAAAGAATTTCGTTCAAATCACTGTAGATTTTTGGTTTTATCAGATGCAGGTGGTCCACAGATTCCATCCAGTCATCCACACTCTTCTGGAATAAGAGACAATTAAGAAATTCTGAGTTAATTTTTAAGTTTTCATAGATTTAATAAAGCAAAACAACTAATATACTTGACATTTCATAGAATTACGCTATGAATTAATTGAAGAATCAATCTGACAGTCAATAAAACACAAAAATTTCAATTTTCAAAACAGTGTCAAGACAAATAATTCAATCAAAATATGTTTGATAATAAGCCAATGGGAACAACCACTTCCCTTTTAAATTCTCAATTCTAACTTCACAAAGAACGCACGTTCTAAAATGAAACTCACCCTGTCATTCACATCTCCATTGAACACAACTTTTTTCAAACCAATGAAATATATTAAATTTGGAAATGAAGTTGTTTCATTCGTATCCACAAATGTCACTGGTTGCCTGTATGTGTGATAGTAGTAGGTTATCATCTCAGGCTCTTGATACCCTTTCTTCTGATTGAATTCTTTGAGCCATAACGGGATCTGTAATTGCAAAGCAATAGATATTATAATACATCTATGCGATAAGAAGATTGATGTTCCAAACTAGAAAAAAATGTAAACCAAATAATATTAGCTCAACATTATATTTTCAAAGTTCGTGTGAAGCAGCAACTTACATCCGATCTATGCTTTGCACAAGTTTTGTTACAGACTAATAGGATCATCCTCCCATATTCCATCCGTTCTTTGATAACTGACTCTGTTTTCGATTTTGGCGAGTCATCTGAAATTGTTGGACATAAAGCACGTAGTATGGTTAGCTTTTTTTGTAACGACTAGGTATTCTTTTAGAAGAAATGTTAATTATACATTCAAGACAAGGAAAATCTGCATAACTCTATTATTGAAGTTTGAAGTGCCCCTCTAATTGTGGTGCCCTCCAGCGATTCACACTTTTTTCCTAAATTTTCATTAACAGAATCCAAACGGATTATTTAAACAATAGAGGTGCATTTACCTCAAATATAGTTTTTACAGAAACTCTGTCGGTCCCTTTTTCTAAATGCAACTGGAAAGTGAAAAAAGACAATGATTAATCATTATTTTTGATTCGCAGCGAAGCGTAGTTCCATTTTTTTACTGATAGAAATACGCATTGGACTCTGTACTTGACTGAAGTACATCCGTGTCAAAGAAAAAATCAACTCAGCGGATTGAACTCTTGATTAGTTTTGACTTCATGGGATCCTCAATTTGAGACACATCAAAATCTTGAACTAACTACATAGGTGTTTTTAACTTTGAACAGTTTCTGTTAGGCTAGAAAACAAAATAAACAATTCAAAATAGATTAAAATTGAGCACACGTAAATTTACCTCCACTTGTCAAGAATTCCGGAAGAAAAAAAGATCGTTTACTATTCCAGCAATGTATAAAGTTTATCAGAAATAGTATCAAATATTGAAATCGCATTTTCACCGATTCCCACAACGATCTAGGAAAGCGGGGGTGAAAGACGCGGATTTCTGCACAAGACGAGCATGTGTTTCTGTTTCTTCTTCCGCCAGTCATCTATTACACAGTTTTGAAAAACGAAAAACGATGGCTACCGAGTCCCTCGTTGCTCGTCCAAAAGCACTGGCACAAAAGACAAGAGCAATGTGTAGAGCTGTAGCGGCGGCGGCACACTAGACCCACAAATAATAAAATCGGTGAAAATTGAGGTGCCAGGTGTGAAAGAGTAAAATGAAATAAAGATTTATTGAGGAGACAGGGAAGATAAAAGAAAAGAACTTGAACATCAAGAAGAAAGATGAAGAAAAAACGGAAAAAAGAACAGAGGAAGAAGTATAGAGAGTTCTGGAACAGAGGAAGAGGATAGCAGCAGAGGAGTTCAGTCCAAATGTTTTACTGGTAAAAAGCAGATGAAAAATCAATTATAGAGAATTAGGAGTTGTTGTTTTGATACCAGTAAGTAATGGGGGTGTGTGTGTGTGGGGTGGGATGGGACGAAAAAGAAACATGAATAGTATAAGAATTGCATAGAAATTGCGATCGATGACAATGCTTGGGAAATGGGGGAGGTGTTGATCATAACTGGGCGTGGTTGGAGGAACATGAAGCTGTGGGACGAGAAACTGGCTTGAATGCAAATTTAACTTTTAAGAAAAATGAACCTTTAAAAAGAAAACCGAATTGAGAGAGTGACGACTGAAAAAACGAAGGCAGAAACGTGAACATAAAAGTGAAAACTATGGGCGTACAGAAGATAGAGTGTTATTACAAATCATTCTTTGTTGTGAGAAAAAATTCTCTTCAAAATGTAAACTCAGGTAGGAAAAAGGGATGGCTTGTACTAGCAGGAGCCAAAAAGAATCTATAGGTGGGTAAAATATGGGGATTTTCAGAGGATTGTTTAGATGAATGGCACGAGTAGCAGAGTATATACTGATTAGAATCGAATCGGGAGGTTAGAATATCACATAAAAACTGGGGAGCTTATATACAGCACTAATGACATTTGAAGCAAAGGGAAACTATGACAAGAGCTAACTGGGATACGGGGCTTTTTCACAGAAAAAATTGGTGGGTCGTACTAGAACAACATTTTGCTTGAAAATCGAGATCTTGACAAACAAATGACCAGGCAACTACAATCATATATGTAAGGGTTTTTTGATTTTTTTGATTTTCTTTACGCCCTCTTCATGCATAATTCTTTGACAAATGGATCCACTTCCCAATTTTTAAACAGTTCCATAACTTGCATATTCTCTTCATTTTGAGCCAAAATGTTCTGAAATAAAAATTGTTAAAATTGATTACTCTGTTTGTATAATAATTACCTGTATGCTAGCAGTCATCATCAATAAACTTCCATATTTCTGAACTCCAGTTGGAATTCCAATCTTTTGTGTTATGCATGTGAACAACGCTCCCAAATATTTGTTTCTCTCTTCGAAAACTTCTTGCTTAGCAGATGGAGACAAGTCAAGAGCATCTGAAAACAATCGATATTCAAAATCGGTTTACACTTTTGTTGAGTTACCTGGATTGAAGAAAAGAGCAGCCTTGAAGGTGGCAAATTCAGAGACGCTCAATTGCAACTTGCGGAATGGAATCATGATCTCATCCATCTGTCTTGTGTAGATTGGTCGGCATCCAGAGAGTTGAACCTAGAAAGTACATGTTTGAATATTTATTTCGAAAGTGTCCAGAGTTACCTGTTGTTGTGGTTGTCTCATGATGAAAGCTCCGTTTTGGAAAACAATCTTGTCTGGTCCGTGGTCCGGTGAGTAAAACACACGGTTGAGGAGATTGAAAGCGAAAGCGAAGTTTCGGACAAGTGCGAACTGAAATAATTTCATTTCCAGATATTTCGTTTCTAAAATTCATTTGAGTCTCGAATCCCCAATTTGGTTAGGGCTCTTAGACTAACAGTCACCCGTAAGTAATATTATTTTTGCTGGATTTTGTTTATCTACTGAGATTTTAAGAATTTAAGAAGGCTTATAAAAACTACTCTCTCAATATCACATGTTTACTTCCATTTCAGATACTTTTTAAGAAAAAAATATCTGTCGTAGTAAAGCTGATGGTTGAACTCTTATTTTCCAGATTTAAATTCCTAATATTCTTTTTCCTTGTATGATAACACAGAAACCATTGATGATTGGTGTTTTAACGAGGAAACCCCTTTCAGTCTTGAAAAGCTCAAAAAGCTCAGCTGGTTCGAGAAACATTCGCGTTTCAGCTGTTCAAATAACATGCTATTCTCATTATGTCTGCACTATTTTTTGCACAAGGCTTCTTGCCATCCGCTTGTTTTACACACCTGATCGAAGAGATTCAATCTTTGATACACATCAAATGTCTTTGCCCACTCGATGCAAATGCGCATTTCACGAATGTTCCACATGCGGATGTCGTTCATCGACGCTGGGTAGAGCTCTTTGAAGATAGTATTGGTCTGAAGTAAAATTAGATGGGTGACTGGAAACGGAGACTAGTTGATCACCAGACTCACGTCTACTTTAAGGTCTGTGGTCTCAAAAAGTAGGCAAGGAGAAGTCAATGCATGTGTCACTCCGGTCACTTCTGGAATTATGCATCGGCGCAACTCTTGGCAAAGTCCTTCCACTTGTGTGAGCTGGTCAATGATTTCCTGAAACAAGAAACAGATTGTATATTTGTTGGACCCCTTGCATCGCTTCAACACACATTTCGAATTCACCCTCGCCTAGCTAAAAAAAATCTTCTTTTTTTAGTGCCGTGATTCAGTTGTGCTGTCTCTTTTTTTCAGGAAGCCCCATATTCGGTTACACAAGGTTTTAGTTTTGGTCTCTCGCAACGTCTCTGAATGACCAAAAAACATTTGAAACAGAAGAAAATGAATGTTGAAATTTAAGAAGGCACAACACACGTACATATTGGATAGGCACCCCCTTGTTTGGTGAATACATACACACGCACGCAGCTTGGTAATAAAATAGATTCCAAAATAAGGAAAAATGACTCGAGAGAAAAGAGAAAAAAAATAAATCAAGTGAGCTGTGTTGACGCTATTCCAGAGATCTTTCATTCAGTTCTAGTTCAGTACACATTTTATTGGATCTATGGACACTTACTTGGTCCTGGAGACGATGTGGGGTAGTGGCTTGCTCGTCATCGGATCCGCTGCTCATCTTGATCTTCTTGGTAGGGCCGATCCTGTCCCGATCATTTTGAATGGCTGGAAGTTGTAAAGCTAAATCTTTTTTGTCGGGTGATCAAGTTGTGGAAGGGTACTGCTAATGTTCCCTATATAAGTCATTTTCATGATATCTTTCCAAAAATTCAAATACATAGATCAGATGCATTGTTATGATTTCAGTCAATTTAGAGAATGATTATCAGTTTGAAGAAGCCTCAAATAGTTTTGTTTTCATATAATTAGACAGGAACGAAACGAGAATTGAACCAATTCTTCTATTGACTGTCTGAAGAATCCCCGTTATCTTAGTTTGTCATTTTTTCAGAAACTAAACCAAAGATCTTCTTTGTGTGTTTTGTAGAGGTGTCAAGAATTCAGCGCATCCTTTTCCGTTTCACTAAATGAATAACCAAGGGTCGAAGTTCTACTTGTCATGCTACGCGCGTTGTTTTGGTAGATCTCATTTGTATTATTTCAAATAACCCAACTGAATCTCAAAGACTTTTGATGCTTCTCAACATCCCCACGTCTCTACTCCTAATCAAGAGTTCAAAAATCTCTTTTATTTCCATTTCAGCGTCACCACCAGCAATATACCTCAAAACAAGGGCCCTTGTCTTCTAACCCAACTAATGAGATGTGGTGCTGGTATTGGTGTCACGTTCATTATAAATCAAAAGGAAAATACCAATCGAGCCGAGTTTCTATTTCGGGCTCGTATACTCTCTTTTTTAAAGACTAACCTTTTGCATCCATTCCAACAAGTAGGCATTTATTGAAACGGCAGTGACGACACGCACATCGAATGTCTGGAAAAAAGTTCAAATTATCGAAATACATGACCAGCGACCAAGGGCAATTACAGATTGAAAGGGGTTTTCTAAGAATTTCGAAATTGCGGGGACTTCCCGTCAATACTCAGAGCATAATTACAGCAACTCACTTTTATTAACATCGCAATTCCCATTATATTGACATATAAAAGTTTGTTCACTGACTATTGTTCTTCGGAAGAATGTTTTGCTGAAATAAGGAATGGTTTAGTAGGCTTACTGAGAATTGAAACAGGCTTGATGTTTTAGAAGCTTAGTAGGGAAGAATAATGCTCAAATGAAATTTTACATCAAAGAACCTTTTTTCTGTTCTTCTCTTTTTCCCAACAAACCATAACTCGGTTATGATGAAGTGCGGAAATTGAGTTATAATAATTTGAGATTCAAGACCATAGACTAAATTATTGGTACCCTTATGTGGGGGTGCTATCCCATTTTATGAGATAGTTTGGTCTTCTCATATTCTAAGTGTGCAGAGACCGTCATTAATTTCCCGTCTGTCTTCTCTTCTCATCAGGCGAAAAATAATTACGTTTGTTTGTTGGAGGAGGAAACGCAAACCCCCTTGGAGAAAAAGACCGTTGAGAAAAAATTCTTTCAGTGGATTTTTTTCTATAGCTTCTTCTTCTCCATCTCCCTAAATTGCCTCGTGCTGTGCTGCTCTCCGTGCTCTTGAAAGCGTGACGCGATTTTCTACTTGATCGCTTTTTTCTCCCCACTCTTTCGAAGGTCCTTTCCCGCATTTTTCTTCTTCAACTTAGAAAAAAGAAGAAGCCGTTGGGAGAACAAGGTGAATTTGACAGAGCATACTCACACACAATGTGTTTGGTTTTGACATGCCTATAGAAGGCGGGAGAGCAAACCAAAGAACCATGAATGGCAAGAAAAAGAAGAGAGTTCAAGGTTGTTGGTCACCAGAATTCTGGAGTATGTATGTGAATGTATGCGAGATCTAAAGACTAAGAAAGACCAACTTTTCCCTGTCAACATTATCACATTTCATCCGGTTTCCATCTCGTTTTTACTCATTTCTTCTCAATTTTTTTGCTGCTGTTGCTCGTCTTGCCCACAACTTGTGAAACGGATAGAAGAGAGAAGCAAAGAACAAGATGGAAGCCTTGATGGTCCCCAGAGAGAGCAGGGAGCACAAGAGCTTCCTAGTACAAAATAGGCTCATCGAGATGAGAGTAAAAGTTCAAACAACGCCCTCAACACCACGTCATCAACACTTACCATCCATTACAACTTGCAACACCATAATGGTATCCTGTCGCTAAATCTGAACATACTGCACATAGCTCTCCTTCGGGCACTTTCCTCCCTGAAATCAAAATATTTTTTATTCTAAAAACACAGAAGAACTATTTAATTACTAAGTGATTCAAAAGATGTAATGATTTTTTTTCAGTGGGATACGGTAGCAGGGAAGTAATCGCCTTACTTACGTTGAGCCATTCGTTTATATGAAGGAAATTTCTGATCATTGCCCATTGAAGATGAGCCGTTGGTGTTGGAGACGGAGGCGGATGAGCCGTTCATATACATTGATGGATCGTCGTTACCGCCACGTTGGTTCATTACCGGCTGACCGTAGTTGGCCAGTTGATTCTGTAGTTGATCGGCTAACGTGCCGTTCATACTATAAAATACATGCATTGGTGGACCGTGCCGTACTGTTGATGAGGAATGATTTTGATGGTATGGTGAAGACGACGCTGCTGATGCCGGAGCAAAGCACACGTCGTCTTCGGTCGCCAGTCGTTGATGTTGCGCGAGAATAGTTGTTGCTTAGTGAGCACTCACCACCACGTCTGAGCACAGACGATGGGGAGCCGAGGGGTGAAGCAAAAAAAAGAAGAGGAAAGGAAAACCAGGGGAAGAAAACGGCAGGGAGCCACAAGAAGCTCAGAGAGAGTGTGGTGTAGGGGGCGGAGCCGATGGGCGACAACGCGCGGGGCGCCACAAGGGCCCCGCGAGGAAAAAAGGAAAAGAAAACATGAGGGGCCGACGGAGAAAAAACTAAGAAGAAGAGCAAGAAAGAAAGAAGAAGGATAGAAAATGACTAGGAAATTTCCATCTCTTTTTCGAGGTTTTCCCCATTTCCTTTTCTTCTTGCGCCCGTTTTTGGAAGTTCGAAGAGTCCGAAAAATGAGAAAATAACTAAGTTACTGAGGACTGGGATTCTGACTCAAACTAAGTTCGCGAACCTTTCATGAAATAGTTGGGTGCAGAGATATGGGAAGATCGGATGAGAATCTCGCCATTTTTTGTTATAGAAAGAAGGTGTCGAAAGAGAAAACCTTCAGACAATTATCAAAACAGGTGCAAAGTTCAGATGACTCAATAAACGTCATATGACCTGTACAGTTGAGCTCTTTCATAAGTTAAAAATTGAAAAACGAGTTTGATGGGTTTCAATTTTAGTAGGGACAGATAGCATGATCAAAAATGAGAACAAAGAATGTTCGATGGAACACCTGATACCTGACCCTGTGATGATTGATCAAAAACAATCGAATTGTTATTGACAAAATCGACTAGTCGCATCACCGACATTGAAATATTATACCGTGATGGAGACTGAAAATTTAATTTATGTGATGTTTGTGTTTACTGTGAGTTGGTTGCCATCATCACAATCCCATAAATTTTTCTTCCTTTTTCTTAGGTTTCGCGTGAAATGGGCAAAAACAGAAAACCTCTAACGTCCTCTTTAATCTGATATGCCTGTGAGTGTGTGATTTGATCTGTAGGATGAGATGCTATTTGCAAAACGTATCGAGATAGGAATCTTTGGTGTTGGTAGGAGATTTCCGAAATACCGACTGGATAAGAAATTGAGTGAAAAACCCATTTTGGAAAAACTCTAGGAGAAGTAAGTTGATGTTTTCACAAAATATGCCCACATGATTTCTCATCGAAAATTCTCTAATAGATCTGCTTAGAACCGCAGTTTTTGTAAGAAGAGTGTCTGATGGAACACTTCAAAAAGTACAAAAAGATTTCCAGGTTTTTCCTCAGATTTAGGCTTCCTATATGCTTTCACTTTTCTTTAAGCCCCCACATGCCGTAACTCAAAATCTTTATCAATAAACGCTGCCAATCCATCAAAAAACCTCATTTCAGATGTAATGTGAAAGTCAAACTTACATCTGCGAGTGCTCGCTCGCTCACTTATTCGGAATTTGTTTGACGTTGACGTTGAGTAGATGTATGAAGTAGAAGAAGTGATACTCTTTCTGAAAGAAGATATCGGAAATGTACGTCGTTTTTGAGTCGAGTTTCAAGAGGTGAGTGACGAAGATCAAGGGTACAAGACAAGATGAGCAAAAGAAAAAAGATGAAGCAAAGGGAAAAGAATTCGGATGATTTTTTGGGAATGATTAATGGGTTTCAAGTTTCTTTTTCAGTTTTGGGAGCATATATGAAAAGAGCAAAACATGAAGGGGAAATTCTAGACTAAAAGTGAACATGTTCTCAAGAAGTGCACATGAACAATCATTTCCAGCAACTATAATACTAGTAATCAAATGTTAAAATTGCACCATGGAAACCTACAATTATATTTTTGAACTTTAGCACTTTCAAGAGCAAGTTCCCACGCTAAAAGTAGGATTCAGATTTCTTTTTAACTGGAAAAACGAAGATCATGGGAAATAAAGAGAATGATCTGGGAAAAAAGTTACACTAAAACACAAGTTCACGCAAGTGAAAATAGCCAGAAAACTTGTTGATCAAGCTCAGGAATATGCATGTTTTTGGTTGTTCAGTTCTTGGAGATATTGCTAGAAAAGGGTATTGAAGTCTCATTTCTCATAAACAAGTTTTGTTTGATTCAGCGGAAATAAATCTAGAATTTTTTCGGCCAATTGACTTTTGCTCTCCCGTGGAGTTTTCCAATAACGTCAAAGATTGAAAACGATATGAGATTACACTTTGGCCAAAAGGTGGAAGGTGTGGGAGGGGAGAAAACGGATGGATTTCGTAGTGAAATTGGGTCCTCTAGCCCGGTTTATCCCCGTCAGTAGAGACTGATCTTGACGCGAAGATTAGTCGGAAGAACTGGAGGAAAAGACAAGGTGGAATAAGTTGGACAAGAGATTGGGAGATATTGATTATTGAACTGCGCTATGTCACTCTATCACTTAGTGGGAAGAGGGTTTTCTTCTCTCTTCTTTGATTTCTATTTTGTCTCCCTCTGTTTTAATTGTCATCATCAACTACGAAGAACGAGAATTACGTTGTCTTCTGTTTCCATCTACATCTTCTTTTTTCCTTCCACTTTCTTTTTTCAACTCATCCTTTCTTTTCTTCATTCTTCTTCATTTTTAGTTTCTCTCTCGTCTAAATGATGAGTGAAACAAAAACTGAGTGCAACTTGAGATGATGTATTCTGGAAAAGAGGGAGGAGAGCAAAGAGAAAAGAAAAAATATGTGCAACTACTACCAATGCATTCTGATCTTTGTCGTGACAGACGAGAATGAATTCTGGATGAAGATTAGAGATCGGGATGTGGTGCCAAAGGTCCGAGATTCGAATCACGTTAAGATATAAGATGAGAGAATGAAGAGACACAGAAAGGGAAATGAGATGGGAAAAGAGAATCCTCATGAATTAGGGATTCCCACCAATGCAAACGATGCACACATTGAATTTGAAACGTGGGGCTATATGCTTTCATCCATTTGAAACTCACAGCATTCGCATGAGCCAAAAATGGGAATATCTTCTTGACATCATCCGTATAGATGAATATTCAATTCAATAGTTGTGGAATGAAAAATAAGAGACTGAGATATGATTCCAGCTGTGACACGCAAGGTAGAGATCAAATTATTAGAATGAAAGTGTTGCTTTCCTCAAAAACTGACTACTTTCAAGAAAAACAAAACTAGGATATAAACTATTCTGAGAAATATGTTAATTTGGGGTTTGCAAGATGAGATTATATCTTGTTGTGGGTAAATATAGGGTTGTGTGAAAGTCTGGGAAAGTTCTCAAAATTTGACATTTTAACAAATTGATCTTCTCAGTTTTGTTGCACTGCTACTTGTTTTTTCAAAATTTGGTATTATTTCAAACATCCTTCATACTCATTCTGATCTTGGTTACAACGCATGATTGCACTGAAATTTTGATCAGTCATACAAAACTGACACGTTCTCAAAGAACTGGATAACAGAAAAGGGCACCCTGTCTCGTGAGGCAAAACTATGACTGGAAGTCTTTTTCTTATCCTACAACTGATTCTTAGTCACTCCTTTTACTACATCTCCTCCTACTTAAATTGGTATGTGAGACTACGATTTTAAAAAAGACGGGGGACATTCAAAAATGGGACTTGGTCATTTTTTATGATGTTTATAGAAAACACTGTACTGTTCTGATCCAGTGAGAAACCAGAGAAAAAAACTTGTCAAGATAAGAGAAAGACAGATAATAATTACTGTTTTTATTAGTCTAGAGATATCTCCATCTGGATTTTCCATTCTTTTTCTTTTCTTGGTTTCTGCATCGTCACACTATAATTATACGTAATCCATTCTTTTGATGAGAAGGCGGCACGGGTTATTTAAGAAATTCAATAAATAATTATAGTGCAGATGAACGCAATGTACATGAATAGAGAAAATTTCAAAAGTTTTGACAGTAAGTTGAGGAGCACAAACATCGAAGTTAATGGTGGCGCCGAGCAGAGCAGTGAAAAGAAAAGTAGGAAAAGTAAAGATCAAATAGAAAAAAAGCGGAGCAACGAAAAATATGAGGTAAAGAAAAACTCAGTGCAGAGCACGTTTTGTTTAGAGTGACATGACCTGGTCTACCGAAAAAAGTTTCACCTGGAACTACATAGAGATCAGAAACCACAACTTACGAAATATTGTATGGTGGAAGAAAATATTGGAGGTAAAAAAAGAAAACACAGAAAACAGCGACGATTTTTGCAGGTTAGAGGTTTTCGGTGTTTTGTAAGTAGCGAAAAAGGTAAACACATTTTTCTAGTATATGGAAATTTATTAAATTTCAGACAAAACTCTGAACTATTTCATTTTTTGTAGATGAAATTTTTTGAATTTAGCGTACATTTAACCTTGAATTGTTGTCAACGAGACGTAGAAATAAAGGAAGATAAATCCCAGATAGTGTCAGGGTCATTCACACTTAACATAAGAATAAACATGGAATAAAAAATATTTGGTAGGAAATTGTGTTCTTTTTGAATTCAAAACTGTAACTATTCATTTAATAAAATTCGTCAAACACAAACTAGGACTAGTTTCATTTCAAAGTCCAACTAAACCATTTACCCACTCAAAACACACTTTCAATGGTTTCTTTCTTTTTTACGAACCAGAAAACAGTACCTACATCGAATAAAATATGAAACCGGAAAGGTCAAGAACAATTTTCAAGTTGGTCTCAAGTTGGTTGTCCTATTCAAAGTTCATTGAAACATTAAGAATAGTTGAGTTTTATGAAAAATCGTTTCTGAAAATTTTGAAAACTTTGAAAACTGGATGAGGATACAAGTTTGAGTACTCGAAAAGTGGCCAGAAGATCAAAGGCGAAAATAGAAAAATTGGAAAAAATAGAGAAGAAAAAAGAGAAAAACATAATGAAGAAAAGAGAACAACTGGCCTGGGTCTTCGTTTCTGCGTCTCTTCGATTACCAATGCAAATTGCTCTCTTTTCCCCGCGTAACGACAAATGCATGATGATGAATGCATGAAGGGAAAATGGACGAGATAGTATGATCTACGAAGAAATTTGGAGAGAAACAGAAATTGTGAAGGCAAAGAATAGATATGGGTCTACGGAGTGAAGTGCGGGTAGTTGGGCAAGCAGTCCTTCTATTGATTCTTGGCCGAACAGGCCGATAGAGGCCGATTGGCCTGCCTAAGACTGCTGCGCATCCGAAATGTAGAAATTTGCAACAGAAATAAGTCGAGAACACAAGAGACATAGATTTTACATCAGGTCTGTCAAAAGACAGTTGTTCAATGCAAAGGTACGCTCAAGGGGCAACAGGGGGTTTCTTTTTTATTCACAGATCTCTTTTACTGGGGACTAAGAAAACTCAAAACAAAACTGATGAAAAGGAAAAAAAGAGAGAGAGCGTGTGGTTTCTGATCACTTCTAGAGTGGTCCCGAGGAATTCACGCAAGAAAACAATTTTCTTTCCCCAGTTAACGCTGGATGAGCAGAAGGACGGAGTCGTGGAGAATGTTTTGTTTCAACAGAACCCACTCGACTCTATTAAATCAAATAAGGCACCAACGAGCGTGGGAAACACGTAGACTGAGAAACTACATGGGAAACCCTACAAAACGGATAAAGGACACTTTGCTTAAGAAATGAGAACTACACGTGAATTTGATCTTCTCATCTCGCATCTCCGTTCGTTTCTTGCAAAAATTGAAACGATTCTCTCAGTCTCCAAAAGCGGATGTATCTTTCGGTTTATATTTGCATTGTCCCCGTCTGTTGCAATACATATTCAATGCTCGAGAAAACGAAAAGAAAGGAGAAAGTTGTCTTTGATGTTTGTCCACAAACGAAAACGGAAAAAGACGAAAAACGAACAACTTTCAGCTTATGAAATATATGATACTAGATGCACACACCCTTTGACTGTCCCAACTGGCATCTTGCCTAGTCAGAATTTGTTTCCGTATTTAAAATTGGTTCACTTCAAATCTATATAGCCTCACTCAAGAGACTAACAGAACTAAACCAGAAAACTACATTTTGCTAACTTCCGGACGTCAGTTCTTTGAAATTTGAACTCAATTTCTGACCTGGAATTTACCTTTATGATTAACAAACAGTTGTTCTCTGGAAAACTGGGAAAACTATGTGTATATGATTTTTCGAACCATTGACATCAAAGTAAAGATTTATTTTTTGTTTAAAGGAGTTGAGCTTGAAAAAAGAAATACTAGTTTCGAGTGTGAATTATTTAATCCGATAGAGATGGTACTAATCATTAGTAGCGTATATATTGAGATCAAATTCGTTAAAAATATTAAGTACTGCATGTTTATGTATCGAACTTTGGAAAATGAGTTGAAAAAAGATTATCTGGTTTTGTAGTTTTGAAAAGATCAAACACCTACTTTCGATTTTTTACATTGCAGGGAAAATAATGATAATAAGTTTTCAGATAGATCAATCAGTCGGAATAGCCACACTACTTATTAACCAATATAAAATTGAGATCTTGTCATAAACCAATCAAAATGAGAAAGCGCCACCGATCAAAAGCAAGTTACCAAAAAAGGAATGAAATAACCCTATTTTCGTTCAGTCAATATGGAAGCTAATCAAACATTCAATTCGAATGTCGATCAGAAATCACTGAATATTTTAACAGAGAATCAGTAATAATACTAGTAATTCACATGTGTTCCACACTCCCTACCACAACCAACTTTCGTCTCGTACCCACCTAGGACACCCTAAAAGGACTGTGCTTTGGACGTAAACATTGAATTTGATCTCTGTCTGAATAAAGAATAATAGAAGTGTTTGCGTGAGCAATGTGGCCAACAGCAGCAGCACTTACTTCATTCTTCTCCATAGACGGCTCTTTTTTGTATTGTTTCCAAAAAGTCTCAAACAATCTCACTTTTTTCGCGATTCTCACCAGTGTCACATTCGTTTACATTTGCTAAGTTTGTCATCAAATTTCAATTGATCTTTGAAAATTAGCACAAAAAGATTCTTTTTCCGAAAAAGAGAAGAAAAAAACAGACAAAAACTTGTAAAGGGGAGAAGGTGTTTGTGAAGTGAAACATCACACCTTGTTCAGGCCGAATCTTATCAATTTGATCGGTAGATCGTTATCACAGAAAGTTCGGGGGGTTTCTCTCGAAAAATTTTCTTTCCGAAGAGAACTTTTTCGCGAAAACAACAATGATTTCTGTTTCAACGTTTTTTGTCTAAAGTGCTCGCGTAAACAATTTAATGATGATAAAAAAAGATAATGAAAGAAAGACACTAAGGCATCAAAAATTTGTGGTATCACGTAGCATGCATTGTTGTTGACGGCAAGTGCAAGAAATACTAAACATGGGCAGAATAGACTCAAATAAGATCACGTCCAATATAAAACGAATTGGCAGCCAATTTCTCAGGTTTGCCAGACCGATCGATGGTGTTGGAGAGGTGAGTAGGGGGTAGCTCTGAACAAATAAAACTACTGTTCAGATTTGTTCTATCCATCGACACACCCAGTGACCAATTTTCTATTTTGTTTCGTTTCTAGTTGTTAAAAAAGGCAATTCACTTCGGAAGTGTATGGAAATTGTAAATTTTTAGTGGAATCTCACCATGTGACTAACTTTCCAAAATTGCTAGAACTGACTAGTAGTGGTTTATGACTGACCCTAGAACAGGATTGGATGACACAAAGTGGTTCATCTGATAGTTCAGACCTCAACCAATTTTGCAAGTAAGGGTGGAAACCTGGATATAACGAATCTAATCAGAACAGCTGAAATTTTGAATTGAGCCAGAAATAAAACTACTAAACGATCAGACACCTTTCAATGAAAACATTGGTGTGAGACAAAACATGAAGCATAAGTTTTTTGACGGTGTTGTTTTTTGTGTCCGCTACTGATCACAGATAATAGACAGAAAATAATAGAAATCCGCTGGAAGTTGACTCAAAGAACGAAAATAAATCTCATTTCCCTTTGGACACAAATTCTCGGAACTAGTGATCTATGATGAGAGAAAGAATATATCAAAAAGTCATTGAATTCAAACTACGATGACTTTGTACCTTCCCTTCTTGCAAGTTTCTTATCAACTAGACACACTGCAAGCAGGTCTTTTTATCGTCAACAACTTTTTTTCTTGGCATTGATTATCAAAAATAGAAGCGGTGATTCAAGCAACGTATCCAAAAGGAATATTGACAAATGATATTATACAAAGATCAGAAAAACTTTTTCAGTCATGTTTTTGTAGTTCTGGAGATTTGGTTATGAGGAAAAAGCTGTCTAGTCCTGTATGGCGAGAAATCGTGCAAAAAGATAAATATAGGATACAAAATGAGCATTTTGCACTTTAAAGATTCTCCATCGTGTCCCAAGGCACAACCATTTTCCCTCTCCCGATTCAGCACTTACAAAAGTCTCGTCTATCCTCCCACCTGTATTCTCCTGTTAGCCCTTATATTTCTGCTGACTAAACATCGATGTCCCCCGTACTCAAATACAATGTGAATACATAAAACGCTGGTGGTGAAGGTTGAGAGAACGAAAGACAACTAATGAAACAAACGGTTTTAGGGAAATGGATGGATATAAACCTGACGGCCCCGCCGCGCCGAGAATTGGTGAAAATACAAAAGGAATTGAGAAATGGTAAGAGAAAAAGAGAGGAAACGAAGAATCGGAATAGAAAACGAGCCATTGTTCAGAATGAATGGCCACACGGAAGGTCAAGAATCGGACGGAAAAATTTGCAAAACTAAAGAATAGTAGGAAACCACGGAAAAGAAATGAAAATGGACATCTAAGGATGATCTTGCAAAAATCAAAAACAAATGAACACAAAACATGAAAAACTTGGATAATATATGATAAGATAACGAGATAGAAAATTCTATCGGAATAACAAAATGCCCAGCATGGTTCGACGAGTTTTATCATTGAATTCTATTAAATCGTATTCAAAGGATTTCTTGAAATGAATAAAGTAATAATAGAAATATGAACCTGAAATGTTTGCACAGCAATCTAGGTGACTCCGACCAAATTTGAGTTCAAAGTAACCAACACTGCAATAAAAATAAGAAAACGTAGAGTTTAAACAAAATTTATGCAATTTAATTAAAATACGTTCAAAAGTTCAATTGCATGCAAAATTATTCCTGAAAATAATAATTTTTTAATTCATGCAATTACAAAAAACCGTTGTTTAAATCATGCTGGCAAATGAAAAAGAGCATCTGAAAATTTGCGGTTACGAAACTAAGTTTGATTAACATTTTTAATTTAATAACTCAACTATTTATCAGTGTTTATTTTTTCCAACAATAAAAATTTCGGATACACTTTTTCAATTGCCATTACATTTTAAATCGTCATTCAAACATACTGTGAATGTACAACGTGCGCATTCTATTCAAGTTGAAAACAATGCCGTATTAGTTTTCAACTGAATTTGAAAAACATCAAAAACCTGTCAGTTCTTCTCTTCACTCACGCAGACGCTCATACTACCAGAAGATGACCTCAATCTAACAGTGGTCGACTTGCGGCACTCTGCTGTGGAAAATAATATCAACATCCTCTACCACCTGTGATTTCTGATTTCAAACGAAGTAGGGGTACCTGGAGAGAAAAAAAACTAAAAATAAAAGACAAAACACAAAAATCGCAGTAATCGAGAGAGGGGAAAGAGCGAGGCGCGGACAATAAACACTTGCAAACAGCACATGGATTGAATGGCAGAGAAAATGAACGAAAGACAAAAAAGACACCTGTGTGGGAAGGCAGGGAAGAAAACAACAACATGTTGGCATTGAACCAAAAAATCATGGCTCTGCTCTTTGGTGCTCCAAATTTACTGCCTTCCCAACTGAGATCAATAATTCATTCCGTGCCATAGAAGAGAGTTGCCAATCGTCCATCCACTTCTTCTCTATTTTCTTCACAAAAGTTTTTCGTGTTGCAGATACGTACTCTTTCACCCCTTCTATATTTTTACACACTCTCTCTCATTTTGCCGTCAGTCAATGTTGGGGCCTCAACAATTCTACGTCACCTGGTGTTTGGTGCCTAACGCCGGACAACACTGGCGCAAGAGGAATAGAGAAAAATAAAATATAGAGAATAAGAGCGAAGGATTGCTTGCCTCTCTTTCTCCTCTCTTCTTTTTGCGGTGTCTCTCAACAAAATTCTATAACAAACTAACTTTCCTCAGCCGTGGCCATGTTTCGGTTTCTGTCACTCCCCCGCGTGGGCCATGAGAGGAAAAAAATAGAGGTATAGTATAGGGAAGTCTTTGAATTTTGTTCTTTTCAAAATTCTTTGATGTCTCTCACATGCGTTTAAGGGAACAAAAAACAGAAGTGAAAAATAAACAACTCACAAAAACAAGGATTGAAAACACAAGTTGGGTAGTTTTCAAGACAACTCAAAAAGAAATGTTGTTATATTTATCCCTAACTATCTAAAATCTAATTTCACATTAGAAATTTTAGATAAGATAGATATAGAATTATAACATGCGCAGAAAATTTTTTTACAGAGACAGTCAAAGAATACCAACCGACATGATGGATATCCCCAGATCCGATCAAAACGATAATCGTTTAACAGAAGAATTCAGAATAGCTTGTGCAAAGTTTTTAATCTGCTAAAAACCGGGAAAAAAACATTGAAAAATCTCAAACATTTTATAATATGAAGAGCATTAACGGATGTGTCTCCATCAAGCTCTTAGATGAAAAACACGAGAAAACATTTAGAAATGGTTTAAAGTAAGACTTCATCTCAATACAAGGCACACATATTTTTCAACTGACCAAACACCAAACTTTCTAGTCTTACATATTGCCCATTTCCATACTTTCTAGTGACCTTCGAACATTGCCCAGAAACATTTCTGCTAAATACTCGAATAATCGCATTTCGCTTCTAGGAAATGTGTTTACAACTCTTTGAGCAAGAGAGCAGTGACCATATAACGTGTCTGGCAGGGAATGTGTTACCAGTGAACACTGAAGAGGGATATGAATAACGCCTTGCTTTTCAATTCAAACTCTAGTTTGCCATATTGCAATGGCTTGAAAATGAGGATTTAAACAGGATGTTTACTTGAGAAATTCCACTTGGTATTTGGTAACATTTTGGAAATGATGTGATGGAAAACACACAACAACTTTATAGAGATTGGGCTGAATTTCACCGAAAACTTAGTTGGTTCAGTTACTAAACTTACTTAAATTTGAACCACTAAGAACTATATTGACAAAAAAGGAAACTAGAAAAATTTAGAAACTCTGTATCATATGTACACAACCAACATATTAGGTTGGCAAGAAAGTTTTTGACCATAACTCGAGTTATTCGTACTCAGACAGAAAACGTGCCCAATGGCATATGTTGTAACTATCTTAATACATAACAGTCTGCGGTTTACTGGGTACGTTCCCAATACCCTCCGGTCAAAACTCCGGCTGTTTCAAGCCAAAATAAACTTTGACCGATTTTTCGTCTTGACCTCAAGTTTAGAAGTCCTGTTCAACGTTAGCGCGCTCAATTACCCCGAACATATGAAAATCTGTTAAAGGATGGTTAGAGCTGTACTTTGTGTGAACAAGAACGGTTTTGCAAAATTAGGCGAGAATATACGTCGTCGGTTATGCAACATGTGGATGAGTAATATTATGGAGGTGGTGGAGTTTTTGACCGCGTGGAGTTGAGGACTTGCGTATAAATTCCATTTTTTGCATATTGAAAGACTAGTAGTTTAAGAATATGTTTTTGGACTTTTCAAGAAGATTCCAATTGTATGCGTTGTGTAGGGAAGGCATGAATTTCATCTGGCATCGTTCTTGTTCTACGATGTCTGCTGGCGTTTGATCAACGCTGAGTCACTATACTTTTCTGTGTTGGTTACTGTACAAGACCCTCTCCCTATTGAAATTAACCAAATGTTTGAGTCAATTAAAATTTGGTGGAGAACAGAGAAATTCAAGCAGCAGGACTACCCTTCACTAAAGGTCAAACTCGATCAAAAGATGTCGAACCGGTGTCTCATTTCTTCTTCTTGCCGACACGTTTGAAAAAATTTCCAATTTTGGATTAAATAGTGTGGATTGTTATTGACAATTTACAAGAAGACTGGGGTGGACATTCCCCCTCTACAGCTAACAGCGTGTACAAACTCTGTTCATATGGTATTTTAGTACATGACTCTTCGACTATAGAAAAATTATGTTTTTCAAAATTATGAAGCCAATCGCTTATAGTGAAACGAAAGTGGAGTTCATTCTTGTGAACTTTCACTATTTGTTAATTGACGCTGTCAAACTTGGTTGTAGTTTGAGCGAAGAATGAAAAACCTTGTTGAAATGGTGAATGGTTAAGAATGAAAACGGACATGGTGCTTGGACAGGAGAAGCCGCAAGAGAAAATTCCAACTACTAATAAACTTACAGAGAGTTTGTATAACTGAGAGTGTGTGTATGTTTTTCTGATTGTCGTTCCTCGTCCGTTAGCATTCAAAACAAATCATGGTCAAAAACTTTCTTGCCAACCTAATATGTTATCTTTCATCGAGCCAGCTGCACAATACATGTACTTTTTGGTCGATATTGATAACAAAACGTCACGAGAAAGAATGGGAATAGAACAAAAAGGAATAGATTATGATACAAAAAAACACCCGACGATCTATGAATGGCAAAACAGCAAAACTGGATATGAATGTGAAAAGAGAAAATAAATGAGGACTGTAATTATTCTGAGTTACGAAAACATCAATTGTATCTGACGGTTTTCAAATATTAACATTACAAAAAATTTATTGGTACTGTAAAACATGTGAAACTAATTTCCAGCAGAAACTTCAATATCAGATTTTTCCTAAAGAAACAGCACCAAGCACATTCATGTTGTTTGTGCAATGAATGAAACCAAAAGCTCAATAACGAAAGTTTATTCCCTTCCCAAATGCGTTTTGACTATCTGGGAAAGTGTGAAAAATAATACAGATCGTTTCATCAATCTATTGATTTATTACAACACGACAATTTTGCGGTTTCCTTTATCGCATCCAATTTTGACAAAAAAAAAACACTAACAAACTTGGGAAGCATATTAGAAAAAACTAGGGCCTTACCGTTTTTGTTCACTTGTAAAACTCCCGCAGAGTTTGGTTTAGGTCTTTATCAAATTATCTTTTTATGCTAATTTTTCTCACAACTTGGTCTAATGTTTCAGCGGATCTGTTTTTTTTCGGTTTTTCTTCAGTATTTTACCCTCTGATTGTGATTATCTGAAACAATTCGAAAAAATCTGCCGGAAGATACATTTTGAAAAATTTGTAAGACAAGCCTGTAACAAGCATAATTTTTCTTCTAGCAAGCAATTCACATTTAACTTTTAGTGACATTAACAGTATGTTATCTGAGGTTTAATAACACTTAACAAGTTGATGCTGATAAATATAATAACTCACATCTCAAACACCTTGCATTTTTATGAATGCAGAACCCATTCCTGCAATGCATTTTTTTCAAAAAGAGGTTAAAAACTCCACAAGAATTGATCCTGTTCTTCAGCTTTGATATGTCTCTAGGTATTTCCGTCACTTTTTTTCTGATTTTTCCCCGGCAATAAACGTGGTTCCTCTCTCACCAACCGTCCAAAAAATCTGGGAATGTACAATAAAGAGTAAATCAATTTCTCAGTAAATGGTTCCTGCATTCGTACTCGACACTTTTCCTATTCTGAGCCTTCTATTTAAAGTTGAAATCAGTAGAGGGATTTCAATTATCACGATATTGCAAGTTGGAAAATTTCACGTTTGAAGTTTCGGAATATTTTGAACTATGAAAAAACTAAACACATTTTTGTTGAAATTTCAAAACTTATCTGGCATTATATAGTTTCGAACAAGTCTCCATCATTTACCAAACAAACTGCGTAAAAATGCGGTTATCTCTGCTAATTATTTTGAAACTCCGTGTTGTTTTCAGATAGTAACCTTGACGGTTTTTTGTATGGACGTCTTAAAGACGTTTATTACAAAAGTCTAGAATGGGTGTTTTTTTTTGCTTGTTAATTTTCAAACAAAAAATCGTAGAATGAACTTGTTCATGTTTTCAGAAAACAATTCTTCTAACAAGTGTGGAACCCGATGGAAAATTAATACTCCATAATTTCCAAACATTTGCAAAAAAATATAATTAAAAGCAGTAAAGAAAATCAAAAATGAAGGCCATCAGTTTGAGGGGCTGGTAATCTTGACCATGTATCCGGAAATTCAGTTCAATCTGTATAAGAATTGTAGAATAACTAACTAACTTTTTATTGGAAAATGTGTATTTTTCAGATGCAATCCAATTTGCGTTTGACTGAAAACAATTTTACGATTGGGAAAATCAAAATTTATCGAAAAAAAAACTCACTTGTCAGTCCAACTGCAGATATGTTCTGTGCCTGTATGGAAGTACCAATTGAAATTGAATATGTGGAGTTGTTCGGACTTATATGTTCTTGCCGCGATCGTCTGACTTTTTTAATTTGAAACAGCTGCGTTTTATCCTAGAGTTTTTTTTCTGCATGCCCTTCTTCATGCTCTCCTTATTGTCGCTTTTTGTCGGTCAGACCTCAAATTCAATCTCACCTGCAGTTATTCAGATAGAGAAAGTTGATTATCTACATTCTAACTGATACCCTCAAATCAACTAGTTTTTCAGAATCTAAAAAAGCTTTTCAAAACATTACAGATCAACATAAAAATGTGTCTGACGACTCTTTACAGTCTCTATCAATAAGAATGAGAATAACAAAAGTTTAATTTAGAAGGAAACTTGTCGGAATCATCCTCATATAGTAACGAGATAAAAACCTCCACAGAGAAGATATAAGTAATCTATTCCAAGTGAAAGATCTTCTTGTGTTCATGACGAAACGAAAGTTAGGATGGGCTGGTCATTATTATTATTATCGAATACTAGTTGAAAGACCACCATTGTGATGGGCTGACTCTTGAAGGAAACAAATTTCAGTGCGACAGGGAGATCAACAAATAATAGTTTTTCAAAATGTCTATATACTGGGTCTCCTGTGCAGAAATCGCATCAAAAGCTGCCAATAATTGTTTCATATTCTCTTTCACTGTCTGAAAAATTAAATGTTTGAAATATTCTGAGAGAGAACACTCACCTCGTTCACCTGTGGCTTTCCAACTCCCAACTCACGGAGAGCTTGAGCTATTTCAGCTTTTTTCCCACGAATATCTTCGATAGCTTGCAGAATTTTTTTTCGTCGAGTAATCTGAAGAATGGACTTGATATGCATGGTTCAAACTTTGTAAATACCAAATTGTCGTCCATCAGCTGTAGAAGTTCAATCGAACTCATGATGAAGACTGATCAATCTGAAAGTAATACGGTAATACGAAAACTATGATAAATGGATACGATAGAAATAAAATGCCTTAACAACGTTTTCTGTTCACATTTAGGTTCATCACGACAGTTCAATTTTGGTTTAATTTCCTATTTCTCAGTTATCCCAGCATCGAATTTATCCAGCCGGAGATGTGTAATCAGTTTATACCTTTATTGTCATCAAACTGATTCAACATACTGTTCTCTCAATGTTGTTTGTGAAAATCCATGGGTTGTCTGCAAACAATCTACTAGAAATTATGAAGCATATGAAAAAACTTTGTTTTCTAGCTGTAGAGGCAAATCCCATCATTCCTTGTTCACAAATAATATTTGTGAAAAAAACAAAGCTGATGACATTAAAGATGTTTTACTTCTTAAAACGGTTCAACTCCTGTGAGATAACTTTATTATTATACTTTCCTGATAAAAGAGTGTTTATCAGTTTTCCCTTTTATATCCAGATGAAACCAGTACAGCTCCAACAGCTCCAAAATAAGCGATACGAGAGAAATCGATGGACCACCTTGTACAACAGTCCACCCTTCCCTCTCTCCCTCTCCTTCAACGTGTTGTTATTGTTCTCCCGCGCATTTCCCCGTGAGACGTCGGCCGCTCGGAGGGCCCCTACTATATAAACTCCCCGCTAATTAGCCAGTTTGGCCCCACCCGGCCGTCTGGGTGGGGACCATTTCGTTGAATGTGAGATCTATCGAACCTTAGGTAGGGACCCCTGAAATCCTGGTGTGATTTCAACTTTTCAAATTTTTTTACAGCGATCATAGTTTTGAAATTGCATTTTTTCACATTAGAACAACACTCTTTTTCAGACGAATGCTGTTTTATTTAAAGAAAATACGAGCAAACAGTTCCAGTTTGAGTGAGGGCATCTTCTGCAATGTTGTGTTAATCAGTAGACAGAAATGAACAAAACCGGAAAAAATGATTCTCTGCACCAAGTGTAGAAACGAAATAATACGTTTTTGATAATCATAATAAGAAAAAATAGAGGTTATCAATTTATTCACCATTCAATATGTTACAAGAGTTGAATAAAACTCAACCGAGTTTTTCATAGGTACGGATTTCTAAAATTAATATATGTATACTTTTCAGACGATCAATTACCTGGTTTGTGTTAACTATTACTATTTGATCGTAGAAGAACGAATCAGCAAGAAAGCATGACGTGTAATGACAAATGTTGAAGCAGCCAACATTTTTCTTGATCATCGTCAAGATGACCTGATCCATCGAATAATTTTATCAAGTTTTCCTTTCATTTAATATTATTAACTTGATTTTCAGTACATGAAAGTTGATTTCATAAAATATATAATATAGATGTCGTTTCAAAACGGGACAATTACTGCTTATCTGTAATAAACTAATTTGATAAAGATAGAAAAAGTAAAACTATGGGATTCATTTATTAATAATCGATTTTGTGGATTATGTTCTTTTTTTTCAATTTTTACTAGTCTGAATTATTGTTGTTTATAGTTCTGAGTGTACTTATGAGTGTTAATGATGTTCCATTAGACTGTAGCCCACCTAAGTAATCTACACGTTAGTGTGTTCCATGCTGGTATGAAAACCTCACAAATGCTGAATATGTATATCTTCCACTTTTGAAAATCATTTCAAACATGCTAAGAGGGAAAAAAACATTCAACTGCATTTGTGTGAACCTCCTTTTCAAGCACCGGAAGGACCTCAGTACCTCCAAAATGTTTCGTTTAACTGGTCCCACGCAAATTTTGAATTCCTATTTAACTGACTTGAAAAAGGGTGGAAAATAAGATCGTTTTGAGTTATGGGTCCCCGTAATACTTGACATTAATGGTCTGTTTTTATTCCTTTGTTTTTTGAAAAACGGAACAATAACTTTCAGTTTTCTAAAACAGAAATAAAGGGAAATCCCAGCTTTCGAAGCCAAAATGGAGACCCACACTTGTGTTTTTTGAAGTGGTAGGCTTCGCTGGTTTCTGCAACTGACAATTTGAAATAGTTGTTTTTTTTTTCAAAATGAAATTAAGCCTGATTTTGGCAATTTCTGGAAGATTCAATCATCAAATTCTCGAACACAGTCTCTAATGAAGTTGTGACTGCAATCGATGTTTTTTTAATGAACTCTGACCATTTTTCTTATCAATTCAGATTGAATCTGATAGCATATTTGTTTTTAACTTTGCAAAACATACCCACAACCTCTAGACTAAAACAATACAAAGATTTGTATTCCGTTCGAAGTCAAAAGAGCACTTCCTTCTCCAAAAACCCACTTTAATTTCCTGTCCGTCCTGGCTTCCCAGTATAATCTCCGTTTTTTGTCAGTTTTTTGATTCTATTGTCATTATTTATATGAGTGGTTTTGTTTGTCTTTTCACTTTCTCTCGGCACTGTTTCAAAATCAAAATTTGCATTATTCGGGTAGTACAGTGCTCTTATCTTTTGATTTCTTCAGTTATAAATGGCCGAGAGCGAGGGTGAGTGTGGACGGATTATTTTATGATTCCACGAGTGTTAAATAAATTATATGGATAACTTTTTTTTATCAAAAAAAAGTGCGATTGGTCTGTGAACGGTTTCGTAAAGTTTCTGTCTCTTATCATCTTCTCATAGAGAAAACTTTCATAGTTATTTCCCAATTTTTTTATTTATCGGCTCATGTCAGGCTATTCGGATTAAACGTTCTGTTTCTCTATGTCTCAAGAGACAACTATAAAATCTGTCTAAGAATTTATAGGCACATTTTGGTGTATTTTCATATATTGGATTCTGAGCTCACGTGTTTCTTCAATGTTTTCATGTTTCTCGTTGTTCAGAGTTCTGTTACTTTGTGATTTGTAAGCCTAAATCTATTCCCATAGAATAAGAATATTCTTGAAATGCACCCAACTTTTTTGAACACCCCTTTCGCAGAATAAAAAAACGCTGTCTCATTTCTAATTTATTTTGAAGAAAACCTCTTCTATGTCTAATTACCTTGTTTTGCTATGTCTCATCTAGAGACCTACAATAGACGCCATAAATGCTCAAAGCTCAAGCCAAACAGCGATCTTCACGTTTTCAATATCTACACTCTTCGTCGCGTCGAATTCTAATCAGAAATGCTCTTTCCTCTGGTTTTCATCATCATCATCTTTCTTGCCCTCTATTCTTACATGTTGCTCTTTTTGTTGTCGATTCTAGATTTCAATCCCGACGCGATTTTGTTGCAGTGGGTGACAATGGATGTGGTAGTGGTGACACAGAAGAAAATTGAAGAAAGCTGTTTCATTCTTCATTCATTTACACAATCCTCTCGTTTCCGTTTGCTTCTTCTATTTACTTACTTTGTTCTGGTAAATATCCGGAAAAAATACTTTAGTTGAGTTTTTGACTTTGGTCATTTTTTTCGTTTTCGTTTCTTGCCAAAATGATCAAGTCACATTTCTGCGCGTACAGTAAAAATATGACCGAGAATTAGCCCAATTCAAAACAACATTGTCAACATTTTCCTTCGTTTAAACTTCAGACCATTGAACCATATTACGTACATCTATTCTTCAAAACAATTTTGAACATTTTTGATATACATTTTTTTAATTCTATTATTTTCCAGTAGCAATTTTTCGAGCAATTTTTTACGTTATTCAGGTAAAAAATAAGATAATTAGCAAATGATAATTAGTAAACACTATTTAGCAGTGAGTAGTTGAAAATTCTAGGTTTTAATAGTGGTGCATGTTTTTAGTTTTTCGCAGAAACCATTGGGACCATAACTAGTTTTGCAATTATTTTTGATGCAAAATGTGCTTCACTGACATTGAGTCATGATACTTTCATAATAGTTTTGTTTGACGCTCATTCCAATATAATTATTGTTTTTGTGCGTTTCGAACACGATTTCAATTCTCGCTAGACTATTTTCATCATTCTTGTTAATCTTGTTTTTTCCATGGCTTGCAGAGAATCATTTCATTTTGAAATGAATTGCAGTCGTGGAAAATAGGGGATGAAAATGAAAATGAAGGCGCAAAAAGGTTAATATGACTAACTTGTGCTTTCAACCGACACATTGTTGACCTCTGCTCTGGTCAAACTACTTGAATTGAGAAAAACCTTACCGGAAGTGGATGGTTTCTTTTCCGTTTTGCGTGTCCTTCACATGTTTTATAACCTCAAACAAATCACAAAAAGTCGAATTTTCGCTTGGTTCCATCCCAATTTTTCTGTTTGAAACCTTCTGGGTCGCTTTTCACACTTTTCAATTTCGAAACAGCGCCAAAACGGAAATTTGAAAGAGCTCGGCAAGGAAGAAAAAAAATGAATGAGATAGGAGAACGTGTAGGCAAGAAAAAAGACGAACCTGCCACTTCGAAAAGTGTTTTTATTTTATTCTACTCGATCACACTGATGAGTTTAATGTGAGTTCCATGTGCTGACGTTTTCTCATCTCACAAGAAAGTGGGTTGCGTCAAACCGTCCATATTTTAGTTATGACAGAATAAGGACAGTTGCGATATGTCCTTTTTTTCGTACATCATAGTTTTGCTCCGTTGTTTTACAAAGATACATACAAAACTAGTAGAAACCACATGCGAGACATTTTCATGTATGTGTTCCAGATAGAAAATTGGGATAAAACATGATTACGCGTGTTCCAGATTCCTTCTTTTCTTTGAGCAACATTGTTTTTTGTCTGGCCAATCCACTACAAAGTCTTTTGTTTTGATTTGATTAGTGACTCAGTTTTTTAGAAAAAATATGGGAGATTGGTCTTTGTTCATTTTTTTTGGATATTGTTCATATAAACTTTTGAAAAACTTCTCACTCAGTTTTTGAATTCTAACAATTAAATTAAAATTGGATTGTTTATGTTTTTCCTGCTCTGAACATTTGTGTGGTGAGTGAAAGAGTTTTTCTTTTTATTAGTTAAAAACAAAAACAGACGCATGGTGAAATTTTTCTGTATTTCCACAGGATCGGCGTTTTGGAATTTCTGATACAAAAACCTCTGTAATATTTGATAATTCAAAAAAATTCTGATTGGACTTTTAGGAAACTTTTTTTTTTCAGGAAACATTTCTTATTTTGAGATACACTTGACGTTTCCTACTGTCGTATAAGAATAAATTTGTGTTTCATACTTGAGCATACACTTACAAAAACTTTAAATCAAGTATGAAGTGCCCGTTGTCCCTGACGCCGCTCAGCAGACACCCGACTTGTAGTCCTACATTTGAATCTACATCTGAAGCGAGACGTGCCAGTCAGTCCGTTCTTTTTCGTGAAACAACTGGCCTACCACAAAATAATTTTAGTGTTCTTTTCTTTTCCGTTGAATAGCATGACACAAGTGCTTTTCCGACGTTTATCTTGTTCATTTAGACTTCACGTGAGACTTTTCCTCTTAATGTCAGGATCAGGAATTTCAATTTTAAAAAAGTTCAACATCAAATTCAGAACAGAAATCACTTTGGCTTCTCTTAATGGACATTTTATTTTTGTCATATTTCTACTTAATCTCCAAAAAAATTTATAAGGAACAATATGTTGGTGGAGATATTTTTTTTAGTCTCTAAAGTATGTTGAACTCTTTAGATCAAACCAATATTATTTTTTCACCTTCACTTGTATAGTAGCCGTGAATAAAAAACAAGCGCGGAAATTTAATCAAGGCGGCAATTTTTTTTCGATTCAATCAAATCATAGTAACGAAAATTGTTTCTAACCTTCTGAAAAACTATATTTACAAATCTTTCCTATTACATGTAGTCAATCAGTTCTTATAGTAACCTCCCTATTTTACCACTCCGTTAAATTTGTTTCTTTTGCTCTCTGCCTTGTTGTTATTATTCGTCCAACTCTCTTTCTATAAGCACAAAGAGTTCATTATTCATGGATGCTCAGCGCGTACTTCTGCCCCCATGTTGTTTGTTATACACAATTTAGATTATTACATGTAAACTATATGAAACATATGTTTCCGTTTGATTCTTACTCTTTTTCCTTTCTTTCTTTTCTTTGAATCCACGTCCTTTTTTGCATTCGCATTTGAGCATTGCTATGTTTTTTTGCTATCTTAAGAGGATATATTTATGTACATCAAGGTTTTCTTCAAAATGAACATGTGACTATTATAGTAATTTAAAACATCAAAAACAATATATTGAGGTTGACAAAAATAAGTAGACCAACTTGAACGTTGTGCGTTATAACTTGCGTCTGAAATTGAGAATGTTGTGATGAAAAATGAGAGATCATTTCTCTAAGACTGAAAATAACAACTCATAAATTGAGCCTCTCCGAAGAACACTGGGAAACTAAATGATTTGAATGTATTCATATTTGATTTATTTGTGTTCAAAATATTGTTTTCTTAGAAAACTTCTTTTCGGAACATGAATGATCTTTTTGGGTTGCTTTGATTTCCAATTGTTTTTGACTGGATTTGCATCACAATGTGTTTTGGTTCTTCTGACCGTTTTGAATTTTCCAAAAATGTCCGCGACTCGTCATAAGGTAGGTAAGGCTTCGCAAGATTTGACAATGGAAAGATGGACCAATTCGTTTTTGTTCTTCTTTATATTCACCTATTTTGTTCTTCTTTATATTCATTGCTTTTTTTTGTCTTGCCTTTAGAACTGGGCGGGAAATAAATGCCTGTCATAAAAACAAAAACTCCTCAAAATTTTCATGTCAATTCCAAATTGGCTCTTTCTTCTGGATCTATTTCTTGAAAATTGGCCTGAAGACAAATTAGACTCATTGTCCAGTCTCTGATTCTGCGTCATATGCAATGGATAGATGTAGTCGCTTTCTAGAATTTTTCATCCAAACAGTTCTTTTTTATCACTATCTTTTCTGTAATCATTGCAACCCGGAAGTTTTATAGAACAGATCAGAGTCAACTGTGAAAATAGTTAGATATGTAAATCTCTCCCACTCCAAAACTCGCCAATGAAAATTTTAATCTGGTCAAAAGAATGTTTGGTCTATGTCTCCGGAGGACCTTTGGGCACTTTTGAGTCAAACGCCTTTTTTCTTGCGGCTACCGGAAATTGGTAATCTGACTGGACCCAGTCAAGGCATGTGATGATATTTCATTGTCAAGTGTGTTTGTTGAGCGTTTTCAGTGGCTTTCAAATTGTTGGTGGTCATGATCAGTGGAACAGTGGAACATTATACCAGAAAAAGAGCAGACTGAAAACATGATTCTCTTTTTCGACCCGTCCAGGTGTAGTCTTCAAAACAGAAGAGACTGCCTATTGCTCATGTTGTGTTCCTCTTTTCCATATCGTATTTCTCTCTTTTATTCCTCTCTTTCCAAAATTGTTCACCCCTCCATCCAAACATCATTTTCTTTTTACATTTTGAATGCAAGAGACAATATTTCCCTATGTTTCAGTACTTTCTCATCTCTCAAAACGTCAACGTATCCTTTTTCAACGACGTTTTAAGAAAAAAGAAACGAGAAGCAACAGAAAAGTTCTTTCTTCTGTTTATTTCGTTTTTTTATTTAGTCAGTCTTTTTTCTAAAATGTTTCCTGTGTCCCTCTTGTCCTTAAGTTTCAAAAAGATGTTCTTCTTTTTCATTCTTTGACATTTGCTCCTTACTTAAACTTTTTTCATTGTTTCATCTACTGCCCTTCGAGAATTATTGCACTTTTTGTCCTTCATCTTTTCTTATGTATGTCTGGGTCATCCTGTTCACCAAATAATTGGTACGGTTAATTAGAAAAGCTTGAGCTCTCAAAAAAGAACACGCCTACATCTTCATCTCCCTTTTTCTCATTTATCCGTGTTGCTCCCCACTGATTCGTCCCATATTTTCTTGGCTACAAACATTCGTACTTTTTCCGTATTATTGAATGAGCTTAGAAAATAAGTGCTTTCAGGAAAACATGTTTCTTTTGATGTAAAACATGAATCAGACCAACGAACAGAACTTCACGGAGGTCATTGATCCGGTAGGTATACATTTGAAAATAACAAGAGGTCCAAGCAATATTTAAAACATTGTAACAATAGTTTTTATTCAAAATCTGACTTTCGGAATTTTAGAAACAAATTTTTTCAATACAGCTAACCCAAGACTATCTTTCTTATTTTCTGTGTTCCAATTTTTGTTTCACATATTGCATACCATTTTTTCCAGATTAAAACAGCAGCCCATTTAACATGGAGTCTAACGGCACTTATCGGTATTCCGGCCAATCTTTTTGTGCTCGCCGCAATTGTGTACTTCCGGTGAGTCTTCAGAAAAACGAAACATACGAACAGGAAATGAGCAACTTATCCAATCGGATGTTCCTCTGGTGGAACTCTTCTCTAGTAACTTCCGTTTTGAATAGATGTTTATTTTTCAGGGACATGCGAACTATTTCTAACATATACATTTTCAATCTGGCAGTTGCGGATCTTCTTTTCTTATGCGGGATACCAGTTTCATTTTTTGCTCAAACAGCACAAGAAGGATGGATTATGGGACCGATCATGTGCAAACTGTACATCTCTGGAAATGCAGTTTCTCAATTTGCGTCAGCGGTTTTTATTGCAATACTCTCATTTGATCGTTATCTAGCAGTGTGTCGTCCTATTCAGTCAAAATCTTTCCGTACTACACAAGCAGCGTTTGCTCTCTCTGTGACAGCTTGGATCATGGTCATTCTAGAAATGACTCCGCTGTTTCTTTTTGTTAAATTGATCAAGTCTTCTGCAGGTGCGCTCAATAGTTGGGAAAATAGTAAACTATTTGATTTCAGGTGGCAAAACAAGAGGAAGCTGCATGTTATTTGTAGGCAACGTTACTGCACTTGAATCGGAAGACGAAATGAATATGACGGTGATGAATGAGATTGAACAGAACATGTTAGCGTCAAGAAGGTGACACCAGACTGATTAGACTTAAGCTCATAACTTTATCGTTTTAGATTCTTCACTAGTTACACATTTGCCCTTTCCTATCTCATCCCACTGGTTGCTGTCTGGTACTTTTACTTCAAAATAATTCTGAAAATGTGTCAGAGAAAGCGACAAATGCATTCAAAACGAACGGGTACAAAGAAAAGAACAACCAAGGTAACCCCAAACCATGAATAACTGAAAAGACACTCATGTATTGTTTTATTTTGTTCAGGTCACAATAATGGGTCTGGCTATTGTCATTTCCTACACACTTTGCTGGCTTCCGTTCTGGATTGTGCAATGGTCGATTGAAGCGAATCTCTTCCAAGGGTGAGTTCAAAAGTTTGGGGGTCAACTGTTTACCGGATGTTAGCAAAAAACTTCTCGTGACATCTAATGAAGTTCCGGAGTTCAAATTTCAACGCCAACCACTTGCTCATTAGAAACGTTTTGAATGTCTCGTGAAGAAATGCACTAACGAACTTCAAAAAAGTCCCAGTACTGAACTTAATCTATTTCAGCAGCAAGTACTTACTCGTCTGTTTCTCTCATTTCGCTTTTGCTCTACAGTATATCAATTCTGCAGCCAATCCGTTTCTTTACGTGTTCTTATCTGACTCTTTCCAGAAAAATGTAAGAGTTTCCGCAAAACTACTGAAACGAAAAAATTATTTTACAGATACAAAAACTGCTACGGACTGCCAAACCTGATAAACAAACTATGCCGAAGAATTCAACCGAGCCGTTAGACACTAGCAAGATGCTGACTGTTACCACTAATCCACTATGTTCAACTGCTTCAGATTCTCATTACAGCTGCTGATCCTATGTGCTTCTCTTGTTCTTTTAAACTATTCAGATCTAATGTCCCAGCATATCCCGAATTGTAAACGACCGATTTTGTTTAAGAAAGTCATTTTGCAGAAGCGAAAAATTCAAAATCCTCAAACGTAGTAACTCAACACAACGCATATGAAAACATTGCATTGTTTCATGTCCTGTATATATAAACACTTGAATATCACGTTGTAATTTCCCAAACCTTGTATTGCTTTTTCCTAAGACATTCCACGCATTCTTTGTTACATATTTTTAATAATAAATTTTCGTGAAGTTTGTGATTTTTTTATGAAAAATAAATTTCGATTAAATTTTTTGTTTCAAGAAATGCTCTCATTTCATACAAATAAAGCTCAAGCTCAATCTTACGCTTATTTTTAATACAGATAATTTATCTCCTACTGTCGTTTTATTTTGGGAGTAGCATTCAGTTTCTGTTTTTACCTTGAGATGTTGTGACATTTTAAGAACACTAAGTTTTTCATTAACTCTTTTCAAAAACCTGAAAGACACCACTTGTCCTATTCTGCCTGAAATAGTTGTTGTTCTTCTGATTCTTCCTTTCTTACAAGTTTTTTTCTCAGTCATGTCATGTAAGAGAACAGTTGATGATGTGTGTATTCCTATTTTTGTATACGTTGACTCACCTTCAACACCACCTTCCTATTCTTTCGAAATACAGAAAAGGTGTTTTCAAGTCAAAAACAAATGAGTCAGAATTTCGAATAGTATAGATTTATTGAACGGACATCTTCTTTGTGTTCCATACCCGGGAAGCTATTACTCACCCAAGGAACTCTCGCTGTACACCAACCCTTCAAAACTATTGAGAAATAGAGATGATGAGTGTATGTCGCTTCGAGACTAACTTGGGAAAGACGTGCAAGATAGGCAATTTCTGAAGTGTTCAGAGTATTTTTCTGTGTGATTTCTTAACACGAATACTTAAATACCAAAGAAATTGTCTAGTGAAGAATGTCAAAGTGGTAGATGATTATCGGTTGAGAGTATTATTTTCCAACAAACTCTTACTCGATGAACATCAGAATACAATAAAATACCACAAGTAAATTGGAAAGCAAATTAAAGAGCGAGATTACATTTAGACAGAATAGAAAGTCCGCGGAAGTTGAGAAGAGATGGTTTCAACCGTAGGTGTCTTCCGTAACATAGACCCATAACTATAGTTCGGACTATATTCGGATCCGAAAGGGGAATTCCGTAATGAATCGAGACACATGATTAAGAAAATGTCTATAAAGTCTAATGTCGGTTTTGACTAACAAATTATATGGAGAGTTGGAGTAGGGCTAAAGAAAAAGCAAAGAAAAAAATGTAGACGTTAAATCCGTGAATTGACAAACCACTGAAGATGTAGACATCTGGAGCGGAACGATATTTCACTTGAAATGACAAATTGGTTCATGTTGAAAGCCACATGTTGAAACGAGTCGAATGACAACAATATAAACCAGCATCTGGAAATCATAAAATGAATCTTTGAAAAAAGATTTTGAACTCGAAACGTACCAATTTGTAATCCGTAACATGGAGATGTTGATGAAGAAAAATAGTCAGATGATGAATGACAGATGACTGGTCAACCTCGCTGACCTCACCATTGTTTTTTCTCGGATTATTCGGCCAATATACCCTACAACAGAAACAGAACGGTTTAGGTGGTTTAGTAATCAAAAAAAAAGTGGAAGAAGAACGAGAGAAAGTGTTCAAATAGAAAAGTGGAACAAAAGCGAGAGTAACAACACAGAGAGTACAAAAAAAGTTGAGAGTTTTTTCTCCGCTCCTCTTCTGCGGCCCAAAGTCAAAAAAGCAAAAAAGAGTACCGAACGGCGGAAAGAAGTGAAAGAGAGCGCGAGTTGCGGACAGAAACGAAAACGGCCGGGAAAGGGGTATTGAAGAAACATGGTCATAAGCGAGACGTTGAGAAGAGGGTAAAGAGAGAAAGTGTGGGTTAGAGAGACGTCCGTCAAACCGATTGAACGTGCTTGCATTTCTCTGCCTATCCAGCTTCTCTCCACTCGCCATACTATTTCATTACCGGGCAGCCAGCTGCCCTCTCTCCCGGTTGAAAGAGAGGGAAGACGAGTGAACGACGCGTAGAAGCGAAAGATGAGTTGTTAGTACTGCGGACTGCAAGAGGCTGCATTCCCCGAGACCACCATAACAACATTGGTCGTTTGCCTCGCTCACGGAAAGTGAGGGAGAAGAGTAGAAACGGAGGGTCTTCGTGCGTAAGAGTGAATGAGTGAAAGAGTGAGTGGGCGTGAGGTACTCCCGAGAAATACCAGAAGCTTTCCTCGATTTCTCTGGAGTATCTCCACTCTCGTTCTTCAAATTTCGCATTTGCGTTGTTAGTGGATTGAGGATGAGAAGAGGAGAGAGACAGAGAGACGAGTATTCTGTTATGAATGGATGGAACACTTTCAAAACATATTATGAGAACCTGAAGAGAAATACAGAAACAATGAATTAAGAGTAATCAGACAAGAGAAAAAAGAGGAAACGTGAAAAACACAATTGTTGGAAGCATCTCCTAACAACGGTTCGAGTCGAGAACTTAACGAGAAGTGCAAATAACAACTGAAAGTACAAAGTTCCCTATTTATATTTTCTAGGAAAGCCGAATAAATATGAAGTAATTAATTATTCTAACTAGAGAAGAAATGTTATTCGCCTTCAACGGGGTTTTTCTAGTGCTAACCGGGACACTCTGCACATGTCGTAGGTCTCCAGGATAAAGCAAATTTTTTGCACTTTCCGCATTGAACGGATTTCTTTGTCCTCCAATAGATGTGAAGATAGTGTATATGAAACGGAACTAAAACGCAATCCGATTTGAAAAAACTGACTGTTTCAAAGCAAGCAAAAGCGGTCAGAAAGTCGACTTGCTTCAACAAAGCAGTATAATTTTCTATAATGCGCTAACTAATTGAAAGACACTAAGAAGTTCATATAATCGAATTAGAAACGTAAAGAATTGAAAGTTGCGTCGAAAACATTGACTGAAAATGTGTCTATGGTCGGTAAAATAGGTTGTAAAATCAGGTTTTTATGAAAAAAAGTTGAATATGAAGTGTTTTATAGTCAAGTTAAGAAGAAAATGACGCAAGGAAGTTATCAGCAGCATGTTATCAGAGTAGAAAACCTGCAAATTCGTATAGTTCTTTGTGAAACAATAGTAATCTGATAGTTGGGTGGAATTGTCTTAGACAAAAAGTTAGCAAGCAAAAGTGAATAGAAACTGATGCTTTTCATTTACTACACAGCAGGAATATTGAGACTATACGAATATTTAACAAACTCGGAGAAGAAGCTTATAGATGAACAAAAGCTGTTTTGATAATAAGGAGTGTCTCTAATTTTGTGTTGATCTCAATTCTTTCAAACAATAGTAACTTTCAGGGATTTGAAAACGGCTTCAAAATTGGTCTGTTGTCATAGTTATATTTATTTTTCAATAACTTGGAAAAACAACTATTATTGAGAAATTGAGCGCAAGAAGTGATAAACAAAAATTGAAAACGAGCATCAGAGGAAAGCTTGTTGGTTGACTAACCGTTCGTCTATCCATGTTTATACTTTCATCATTTGCGAGCATTTTCAAACATTTCATCATACAAACAGGCTGCACACGGGATATCCCCGTGACTAGGAGTTCCTTTTTACAACCGTTCCATACCGTCATTCTACTACATACATAATCATTGAACATCTGTATTTGTAACTGTTTATAATAAGGAGAAAACGTGTATGATACTTGGTTGATAGTAGTTTCTGATGTTTGATATTCTCATCATATTTGGTTCTTATTTTATTGCTGTCAGAGTCTTAAAATTTATAATTGCAAAATACCTACCTGAGTTCGAAAAACTGACAACATGTTATCAATAATTCTGCGTCCTAACCCGGTTCAAGTTATTCTTATCATTAATTCGTGATCAAACTTCAGAAATCAATCAGCGCGAAACATTCTGAACGGAAATAACAGGAAAACGTCACCTTGAACCGGTGAAGGTCACTTTGCGCAAACTTTTCTCCCAAAGCTTTCCCATTCACACTCACTTCTATTCCAATTGTGTTCTTATAGCTTTTTAAGCATCATTCTGAACAAGTAGGACTGGAACAAAATGTGTAGCTCATTCCAACATATTTTGCTGCTCAATAACTTTGGAGCAAGCTAGCAACGTCTGTGGCGGCAAAAGTTTCACGTGAAAAAAACGCAGGCACCAATCATCTTCTTTGTTTTGTGCATTTGTTCTTTGAACACTTAGATTGAGATTTTTTCGTAAAAACACTAAGAAATACTGATGGAGGTGTATTTATTTCTAAATTGTTCTGCCGTTCGATTTCCTCTAATGCGATTTTCAACTAGTTTAATTTGTTTTTGGTCTAGCTGATTCTCTGTACCGTCTGAAATGGTTCTTAAACAAATTTCTTTCACGTGTTACCTGAATTAGTTTCACTTTAGTCACGGATAACGGAACAAATCCAACAGTTGTTCACACGTTATTGTATTTTTAGAAAGAAAAACGCCCTAAAAAAATTACTTTCCCTTATTATCACTGTGTTGTTACTCTCAAACAGTATCTAAAAGTTGAAAGTTGATTATTATCAACGATATTTATGCCCAAAACAGGTCTTTTCACTAACCTTCTCTCCATATCATCTCAGTTCGTCGAAAAAGTAGGTGTTGGTCATTTCTCCCATCATCACATGATTTCCATGCTACAGCAAAATTATCACTCAAAAACGGTAAGCGTTTAATAAACCTAAACTTTGTTTAACACGGGAATTTCACGTTTTCTCAGTCAGTAGCGTTTTGGAAAATAAATAACAAACAAAGAGTACACTGACTGCTTACTTTCAAAATTTTTGAAGGCTTCATTCGACTGCCCTATGAGATTTAAACAAAATAGTGGTTTTTTTGGTTTAAGAGTTTTCAATAACTTTACTTTTTCCTTGACGCTATAAAATTTTAAACAAAAAACTTGGAAATTCATCACAACATTTTTATTTGTTTGAAACCCCTAGTGTAACACACTCAGAATATCCAAATAATGCCTAAAAGCTGAATAGCTGTTATCCAATGTTGTTTGTGTTAGCCGAGTCCCCCCTTCTGCTCGTTGGTGCTCGGAAGTCTGTTCAATGGAGCGCATTTGCCATCGCCTCACCCCGACTCAACTATTAAGACACCAGCGATTCTCGAAAGTTCTCTCTTCGAACCGGTTCGCCTCGTTTCATTATTTTTTTTGTCTTTTTGATAATTTGCGTCTTATCGCCAATTTAGAGAGATGTTTATCGCAAATTTAGTGCCTTGTTTGTTATATTGTGCGGAGACACGGTATTTCTTGTGGGGTTTCATTTCGGTGACTGCTAAATAATATTAATGTATTGCGGCAAGAAGAAAAGTCTGAGATTTTTCATTTTCTCAGGCTTTAAAAAAGATCAAAAACACAATTTTTAATTTTCTTTTTCAAAAGACACATTTTTTCTCTTTCACTTTTAAAGAGCTGATTGCAAAGAACAAGTCTCTTTCTATTACACAATTCTCAATGCCCCCCTCCCCCTTTTCTGCCTTGTTGATATCGTTGGGTGCTCCATGATTCTTTCTTTTCTCTATCTTTCTTGTTACTTATGTCTTTCTTCTTTTTTATTTTTTGTTTATGCACATGCATATGAGCAGTTATTGTAGAAATCGATGAGTGAGGCGGCGACAGCAGTCCATTCATATGCAAATGGGGTCGACAAGGTAGCAACACCACCAGATGTCATTTTTTCTATTGAA
The DNA here is from genome assembly GCA_002259235.3 of Caenorhabditis latens. Lineage (NCBI taxonomy): Eukaryota > Metazoa > Nematoda > Chromadorea > Rhabditida > Rhabditidae > Caenorhabditis > Caenorhabditis latens. The sequence goes on along the minus strand of CM056097.1, from coordinate 9,807,109 downwards.
GGAGAAGAGCCACAGGTAATTTGACCCCCAGTATTCCATCAGCACTATAAAATAACTTTTCTCTTTAGAATCAAGTAACACCAAAAATGGATCCATTCGATAGACCAAAACATGACAATGATCCGATTGAGGATGCAGTCAAGGTAACCATCTTAATCAAATTGCCTATGTACCGTATTCCCCAATTTTCAGAGATGCCACAAAGTGCTTGAAAGATTGGAATGTCCGTTTATTGCGGGAAAAGAGAAGGACGGAGATGTCGATGAAAGTGACGAATTGACGGAAAGTGAAGATCATGATGAAATGGCCAATGAAGATGATGGTATACCAGCCAATGAACGAAAAGTGGAGACGAGAAAAATGGATTGTACCACTGGTCAACTTGTAGCTCCAAAGTTTTCTGAGAGAGTTGAAACAGCGTCATCTGCATCTGAATCCTCAGACGATAATGAGTACATGGCTGTGTTCAAGTACACAATCAGAACTTGCTACACTATTTGGAAGAAACGCCAGAAAAACTCAGAAATCGCATTGAAGGTTGGTTGAATTTGAGATAAGATTTGTCACCTAACCAAGAATTTCGTAATATACAAAAACGATATAATAAATTTTACAGGGTTTGATGATTGTTTTGGAATTGTGTCTCAATCAGCCAGCGGCTCGTGACGAAATATTCTCTGCTCTCGTTGAAACTTTGGGATTCAACACGGTAAGAGATTCAGCCCCGATAACAACTTTGATGCTGAGTCAGCTGCTGTCCAGAGGACACAACATACAAAATTGCAAACTAAAAGAAAATAGAACTTTGACCATTGGAAAATGTTTTTTGCAGGTTACCTTCTGGAAGAACGTGGTTCCTAAAGTCTTCGATTCTGATTTGACGTTTGCAACACAGTATAGAGAGGCTCTCTTGTTTTCTTTGGTTTTGTATGATGTCAACTACAGTAAGAATCGTCTCAGAGAGCTCTATGCAGCAATTCCTGGATTCCGACAGAGTATGCTAGGAAGTAGAGCCAAGCAGTTTGGAGAGAGATATCGTCATCTGCAAATGAAAATTGCCCGATCTCGTGCAAGCTCCAGGATGTCCTCTAAAGTTGGATCTATGGAGAATCTTCCATCCATGTCGTCCATCGTCAATGAAGTTTTTATTGATGAGGAGCAAACGCACGTTGGTAACCAACAGCCGCTGGTCGATATGTCGCACGACAAGGTACACATTAATACTTTTTGTCTTACGAACCTTGACAAACATTCACCTCTGTTGATAATTTACTTTGTTTTTTAGCAACGAGTTATCAACGTTTCAAATGCACCTCCGGTTTCGATCAGTCGGAAAACAAGCGGGTCATGGGAGATCAAACAAGGTTCGGGAGGACTGGTTGCTTGTGTCGATCCAGTGATGTCAGCTGATAAGAAGAACATTTGGCTGTCGAATCTCGGAGTCAACATGCAAGAAGAACTCAAAGTAAATTTAAAAATTCGAACCCAGAGAAAACAGAAAAATAAATTTACAGGAGCACTCAACAACCACCAATTCTCTTGGGCTCCCATTGATCAAGCAAGCATGTGCCGGTGAAGTTTTCTGCGTCTTGGAACGTAATGAAAAGAAGGAGTTGACGCCAAAGCAACAAGCTGTAGAAAGTGACATGTCACTCCTCTCAGTTCTCAACACATACAATAAACACAGTTATCAACTCAATCCAGTTGTAGTTAATCAGGATGACTATGACACTTATTACGGAGGAATCAGCAACGGGCTTCTGTGGCCAGCACTTCACAACTTGCCACAATATATTTCAACGTGTTATGATGATCCAGAGACGCTTCGCAATCAATGGTGCGCCTATGTCAGAGTCAATTATCTGTTCTCAATCAACGCTGCTAGAAACAGTCGTGCTCAAGACTTTATTTGGATTCACGACTATCATTTGATGCTCTGTGGACATATCATGAGATCTTTGGAGTCTAGTCTTGAGGTTTGTCGAGAATAAATTAGCAAGGAAAACTGTTCCAACTTTTATTTGACAAAAATAAAAATTTTCAGATCGGGTTCTTCTTGCACATTCCATTTCAACCACCAGCAAACTTCATGACCAAATACAAGACTGTGGCTGATCCAATTATTCGAGCCCTCTTAAGATTTACAAAAGTCGGATTCCAAACCAGCCGTGACCGAGAGACATTTGTGAAATTAGTTAGAGATCATATCAAACGAACAAAAGTTGAGTATGACAGTCGTCTTGATCGCTATACTATTGAACATGAGGTAAGTTAAACAAGAAAATAAGATCAAAAAAACTCGCGTATATTTCCAGGGATGGACCTGCTCTCTTGGAGTCTTCCCAGTCTCCATTAAGATTGCTGACTTTGTCAACATTGCCAAAAACCCGCAAACTATTATTGAGGCAGAAGAAATCAGAAAGCAGGTAAACGAAAAATAATTCTTATCATTTTTCACTGTCAGTTTCTATTTTTAGATACTAGGAAAGTGTACAGAAGGTGGCCAGTTGTTCTTCTCGGTTGAGAGATTCGATTACACAAAAGGAATCTCTGAAAAACTTCGTGCATGGCAAAGATACTTCGAGAAGTACCCCGACCGAATTGGAAAAGATGTACTTCTTCAAGTAGCTGTGACTAACAGAAGATCTGTAGACTCCTACCGTCAATATCAAGATGATGTGATGGCACTGGCTGATTTGATCAATGAAAAGTTCAAGAGTGAAGAGTATCCTGATTGGAAGCCAGTCATCTTTGAAACTGATGGGCTTCCAAGATCACGTCTTATTGCTCATTACCTTGCTATGGACATTGGAGTTGTAACTCCATCAAAAGATGGAATGAACTTGGTGGCTAAGGAAATGCTTGTTTGCAACCCAACTGCTTCACTCGTTCTCTCGACTGGAGCTGGTACTGAAGTTCAGTTGAGCAACGCTCAATTTTATTCAGAGCAAGAAGGAAAATGCTATCATCGTGTTGAAAATATTGCGGATACTGAGGCATTTGCAAACAATTTCTTCGCTGCAGCAACTGAAAGCAAGGATACCAGAGTGAAACACGGAGAGAAGATCAACCAATTCTTGTGTGTTCATGATATTGACGAGTGGAGTGACCAGTTCTTGGACCCCAAATGGACCCATGAAGTCATCAGTCAGTGTGAAGTAAAGCAGCTTGGTCAGTTCTATGCCCTGATGAGCCGTACTGCTCAAACCCGTCGTCAAATTGTTGAATGTGTTCTCAAAGGATTGCCGATCAGACCACATTTCGGATTTTCTTTGGAAAATGCCAAGGTAAATTGAAAAATAAGAAGTATGTGAAAAAATTGACATATTTTCAGAACTCCTTAGAAACTTCATGCGCCGAAGGAACCAAACTGACATTGGAAGCTGATGAAGAGTCTGGAGAAGAAAAAGGATTTAAGATTACCTATGATATTCGTGATGAACTTAGTGAGATGGAGAAAGATTTGGCGTTCCTAGCTTTCATTCAATCTGACGAATACGAGAATGCAGAGGAATTCATTAAGGTAACATTGTTTCAAGAGAAGTAATCTAAAAATGGCTTTTTAGACTATTGGATCATTCTATGAGGGTGGACCAGTTCTGTTCAAGAACGAAGTAAAACAAGCGGCTGAGATGTTGCAACAAGGAATCCACTACAACACTTTCTTCACTGATCGGTATTGTTATCCTCTATCTCACTGAGTTTTTATGATTTTTTTTCAGTGATGGAACATTGAAGAGTTATGCATGTTCTTACCCAACCAGCGTTCAGCCAGCTTATTCTGCAGTCATCCAAGCCCAATTTGCTCGTCGTTGTGCTACGTTCTGTGCAATCGTCACAACTGCTCCACTTCTTCACACGGGTATTCTGGAGGTTGCAACTATTCCAGAAGGATATTACGCATACGGAGCATCTGCTGGAAGAGAATGGTATTTGAACCCAGCACAACAGTTCAAAGATAGATCGTTCTCTGCTGTTGACTTGAGTCTAATGAACAAAGTTTTTGAATTGGTTAGTATGACCTTAAAATAGTCATTTTTCAATGTTTTTCATATTCAGATTGAAGAGCTTCTCGAAAAACCAGAATTCAAGACATTCAAATGGATCGGAAGTGGTATCCAAAAGCATTGTGGACACATTACTATTGCCAAACAAGACGTGAATGGCACAATTCCAACTCGCAAAGTGACCAGACTATACGAGGAGTTGGTGAGAATCGTTAATGACTTCGATCCAAACGGAACTACTTTGACGATGAGAGAATCTGATCTTGACTTCAAGATTTATGTGAAGGTAGCGTTGCTCAATTTGGAGTGCCCAGCGTTTATGTTTCTTTTTCCAGGCAAAACTGAAGGGAAGAATCTTCAACAAGGGCCATGGAATCCGTCTTGTAAGAGAGAAGCTGAAGCCGAATATGTCCAAAGGAAATTGCCTAGTCTGTGGAGACAACGAGTCGGATATTCCAATGTTGGAGGAGTGTCTGAAACTTGCGGGATCGAAAGTTTACACAATCTGGGTCACAACAGATAAAAGCCTTCAGGATAAAGTGAGATTTCCAAATCCCACGGTATCATATCATTTTTTTTTCAGGTCACTCATCTCTGTGATCGATATAGTTGCAAGAATATTCATTTCGTATCCTGTCCTCAGGTTCTTCTTGGTGCGATGGCATACGCAACAGCTCATACTTTGATTGACGAGAGAAACCGAAAAGCGGATAACTTCTATGACTCGGATACCCCAATAGATGCAGAGGAAGGTGGCAGCAATTAAATTTCACGGATTTTTATTTTATTTTCTCGTATGATATTTAACCATTTCTTTTTCCAACATTTTTCCAGTATTAATCTAATTATTATCTATATTCGTTTAACCCCGGCTCCTCTAATTTTATATTGCCTGGTGCACTTTACCAGACTTTGTTTCCCGATTCATCATCATAATACTTGTAAATACAGATTTTCATATTAGATCCCTACGATGTTCAAAATATCTGATGTTTTCCCTAGTTCTCCGTGAGAATCCATTCATGTCACCATAGTGAATTACTTTTCCTTTTTTACAAATAAATGCGTATGTATTTATGTTGACGCCAGAAGAAAAGAAAAATTTATATTCAACGCCATACTAACAGAATGACTAATGAGAGTGAAAGAGAAAAGGGTCTCATGACTACAGCACAACGAAATTTGGACGTGCTCTCGTGTTTTTTCAGTAAGTCTATGGAATTGCAGTCAGCGAAGAGCGCGGAGGGCATAACAGCCGCTTTGGCTAAAATCGATATAAGGCGACAGCGCAGCGGGAGACGAGAAAAGAGGCCGACGGAGTAGAAGAAGGCGTGCTCTTCATTCGAGCAACAGCTTTATTTGGAAGAATTTTAGAAGACGATGGAGGCTGAAACGCCGCCAGCTAGGACTCTTGCTTATGGTACATCGGAAACTATTGATGGTAAGTATCTTCTATTACGTGTTGTGGTTGATTACGAGATAATCAAAAACAATTGTTTACTTATCAACGGAGTAGTTGATCACTGAACGGTCATACTGACCGGAGGAATCCACCTCCCCGTACACAAAAGGCAATGTGTGTCTTTCTCTTTTCTTTCACCACCTGCGCTTCTTAGCGTTTCTCCTTTTCTAACCCAACTGTCCGTCAAACTGTCGTTTTCTTCAATGAAACAATCGAGATAACCTATATATGAAAACTACTCTGTATGTATCGGATATTAAGCCAGAACGATAACGAATCAAATGACAACGATGATAAAAATGTAAAAATCTTGGCAGGTAAATAATCTCCACGGTTCAACACTTTTCTTTCATTTTTTGCCACCAATTTTTTAACTTTTGATGTTTCAGATGACGAGGCGTTAGACGCAAAACGTTGGAAACGACGTCATGTGGTGGCTGTTTTGGCTTTGCTCGGATTTGCGAACATTTATGCGATGAGGGCAAATTTGAGCATCGCCATAGTTGAAATGACATCAGGAGGAGAGAAGAAAGTTAACGGAACCATGTTGCATGTGAGTTTGTTTTATGTGAAAATTCAATAACTACATTACATTTAGGGATACATAGTTTTTCGCAGTTTTTTCTCTTAGAAAAACAACCAAATATTGGGAAACTCAAATTAAATCAAGTAAATTGTGATACACAATAAAAATAACATAGCTTTTACAAAATCTTGATTTAAAACATAGTTCAAAATGTATTCAGTTGTCTGCCAAATTTTTGAAAGTTGATATTAAAAGATACCAAAATTTTCCAGGTTCATGGCGACTTTGAAAACTGGACCCCAATGACTCAAGGAGTAGTCCTCAGTTCTTTTTTCTATGGATACATTGTATCTCAACTTCCCGGAGGATATCTCGCTTATACTCATGGAGCAAAAACCGTATTCTTCGCTGGCACATTTGGTGAGTCGTCTTCTTTTCTTTCGTTTTTAAACCCATTCATGCAATATCCTATCTCATTTATTTATAGGAACCGCTGTCTTCACTCTTCTCACTCCGCCGTTTGCTCGAATGGGATATGGAATGCTCGTTTTCGCTCGTTTCATGGAAGGATTACTGGAAGGAGTCACTTATCCAGCGATGCATGTCATCTGGAGCCGATGGGCTCCTCCGTTAGAACAAACAAAATTGGCTACATTTGCATTTTCTGGGTTGGGACAAAGAAGACATGTTAAATGTGACAAGATGCTTTTTTTTAGATCTTACTTCGGAACAGTCATTGCTATGCCATTGTCAGCATACTTGGGAGAAAACTTTGGATGGCCTATGATTTTTTGGTTCTTCGGTATGAAAATTAAAATTTGTTGATGACACTGCAATTACTTTTTTGAAGGTGCTCTCGGTGTGATTTGGTGCACAGTCTGGTTCAAAACAGTGCATGATCGACCAGAGGATGATCCAAAAATCACAACATCTGAGCTTGCTTTACTGCAGCGTGATGCCTTCAGCCAGAGCCATTATGTGAGTTGGCGTGTGCCGAGAGAACTTTTTTATTACACATAAACACACACAAGCAGCAGCACTTTTCTCTCTTGAGAAATAAAAACACAATGAGAAGAAGAAACAGAGATTAGGAAGAAAAAACGGAACAAAATTCATTTGAAGATGATAGATAGAGAAACTGAACAAGACTACTGTAACTCTGAACAACATGATTTGTAGAACATTTTCAGCTGGTCCCATGGGGACAGATTCTGCGTTCCAAACCTGTCTGGGCTATTATCATAGCTCACAGTGCACAAAACTTTGGATTCTACATTATGCTCACCAACTTGCCAAGAATGTTCAAAGACATCGCTGGATACAATGTCGAAAAAGTAAAACATTCTCAGATTGTGGTTTATTCAATTGCTATGAATATTTTCAGGCTGGTTTTGCAAGCAGCCTTCCGTATTTCTTGATGGGATTTCAAATAATCACTGGAGGACAGCTATGCGACTACTTGAGAAAGAATAAGCATTACGACACGCTCTTCGTGAGAAAAGTGGCATGCGCTTTAGGTACTTTGAAGTTACAAAAACGGATTTGAATTCATCTTCCCAATTCAGGATTTGTGGGACAATCAGTTTTTTTATTCCTCGTCATGACAACCTCAAACTCGTTTCTCCTGGTACTCTTCTTCTCGATCTCAATAGGACTTGGTGGAATTTGCTGGTGTGGATTCTCGGTCAATCATTTGGACTTGGCGCCACAATATGCTGGACACCTTATGGCAGTTTCAAACACATTTGCCACTATTCCCGGAATTTTTGGACCACTTCTTGTCGGAGCAATTGTAGAGAATGGAGTGAGTTTTAAAAAGTGAAAGATCTCTCTCAAATTGTAGTTATTTGAGATTATCTCGGAATGGAACGTCATCATGTACATAATAATATCCATCTACCTGGCTGGTGGAGCACTCTTCTGGAAGTTTGCGGACGCTTCACTCCAACCATGGGCATCGGACCACACTTCATTTGTCGGACAGCTTGAATAGATGGATCACATATCTAACAACTGAACACACACATTTCTTCTTTCTTCGTCACATTTCCCTTTTTATAGAAACATAATTGAGTTGAGGCCAGAGATTTCTAAATCCAAGTTTTGTTTTTGAGTTTCCTGAAACATCTGAAAGAAAATAAAATTTTGGACGTTATTTGCAGACAGCGAGATTATTTATTTCATTTACATATTTGAAAGTACATTGTAGAACTTTTGACTAATCCCAAATGGGAGAATGTAGATGGACCACAAGTAACTGCTTGAAAAAAGTAGAATATTCTGGGAACAGTAAAAAAAGATGACAGAAAAATGGGCGAGAAATTAATGTAACCATTTGGAGTGATAGAAGTGTGAACGCGCAGTCAGACGGCGTGGTTAGGAAATTGGGGGTTGCCAGATGGCTTCGAATTGACGTTTTTCTTTCAACTGGTGAAAGAAAGTGTCAAACCAACCGGCAACCACACATTTCCAGGTGATTATTATGATCTCGGCTATTAAACTAAGGGTAAAGAGCGGCGAAAATAAGAAAGAGCGCGCGGAATGGGTTAGAGCGCCGTCTGAACGCTGCGCCACACGGGATGACAACAATGACTCAGGAATACAAGAGGGTACATCAGATGAACAACTAGAAAGATCTTCAAGCGATACACCGTATTGAATTCTTGAATAACGTTGACGCCACTCCCAAAGTGGTTGCAGTTGCTTGTGGGGTTGAGATGTTCAGGCGCTGGCGAGCTCGTCTTGGGCTCCGGTGGTGATGAGGTGAGCGAAGGCCTTGTAGTCGACTTCTCCTCCCTCGATTGGTGGCTTTCCCTGAAAACATTATAATAAGAAATTGTGAGAAGTTCTGATTTAGGGATTACCTTGTACATAGCCTTGATCTCGTCCTCGTCCAATGGCTCTCCTCTCTTGTTTTGAAGGATCTTGATGAGATCGTCCTCCTTGATCTTTCCGCAATCCTTCTTGTCGAACATAGCGAAGGCTCCAACGATGGTGGCCTCTGGGTCAGTTCCTGAAAAAGTTAAATTGGTAAGATTGACTTATTTCCCTATTCAATGCTGTACATACCGGTCAATCGCTCTCCGAAGAGGGTGAGGAAGACGGTGAAGTTGATTGGTCCGGAAGCCTCCTTGATCATGGCGTCGATCTGGCTGTCTGGGGCGATTTGTCCCATGGAAGCGTAGAGATCCTTGAGGTCAGACTGAAAACAGAAACTATGTTAGGATCTCGCGCACAATTGGTTATAAAAGAACCTTGTCGATGACTCCGTCTTTGTTCTGGTCCATGATACCGAAAGCCTCCTTGAACTCCTGGATGGTCTTCTGGTCGAACTGAGCGGCCTCAGATCCGGAGCGCTTCTTGGATGACTTCTTCTTGGCGGCCTTGGACTGAAATAAAGAAGAAGTGAATATTGAATGTTATTAGCTTATCACAATTCAAAACTATTTCACAACTCATATTCAGAAATAGTTTGAGTTCTTAGACTCAATACGAACTTACTATGATTAATAATTACAACCCTAATAGTATTAGTCATCATGCTTAATAATCTAATGTTTTCTAGTAGAACTCATGAAACTCACCATTTTGTGGACTGTGTTGAGTAGTGAATGAGACTGACTGAAGAATATCCGTCGCTTTTGTCTGCCTTTTACACTGTCGCGGCCGAGCTTCGGAGAGGGGAGCTGTTTGAGCAAATCTCAACAACTTTACACAAGAGGCGCACCGCCCCCGTGGTGCTAACATCAGGCATCCGATGGAGGTTTCCAAGAAGATGGGCAAAACTCTCGCTTGCTCTCGCACTCCTCTCATCGACTTACCCGCCATTGAAAGTTTTCCGATCACACAAATGAGAAAATGAAAAGGGACGATGAGAAAAAGAATGGGGAGATGAGAAAGGGACCGAATGGCTGACAAGGTGATCACGGAAGGAAGGCGGTCAGGAGAGAATATGAATATTGTAATGTGAAAAACTGCATTATCTTTGTTTTAAATCTTTTCAAAAAGTAGAAAAAATAGAATTTATATTGATAAATTGAAATACGGTTTCAGTGTATCAATTTCGTAGTTGAAAATTGGTTGAGTTGTTTTACTCAACATTGATTCCCGTTGAATGTGTCTTAATTCATAAAACTTTGAAATTCTACTCCGTACATAACATTTCACTTCATTTCCTTTACAGACGAGCAACTGACCCAGTGGCTATTAAAACATGATATTGCTTATTTGAGATAGACAGATTGCTTCTTATTTTTATTGGTTGCTGTAGAGACATTTATTTCTGAAAATTCTCTACGGATGCTTTTGTACAGTTTGTGTTTTTCATTCCATAATTTTATTTTTGATGCATTCCGATTCTAATTGAGAAGGTCATCAATTCATGAATAGCAATCATTAGCTCAAACATTTCATCTCTGAAAATCTCGGGTACCTTTTAGCAGTTATGAAAAAAACAGAATCAACTAACTTTTTTATTTGAAAACAATTTTTGAAACGGACAGGTGGTGTTTTCTTGAGAAAGCTTATTTCTTCCGACTTTTCAAACTATGAAGATTTTCAAAGCGCGTCTGTTTTCTATCAAATGTTTTTTACAGATTCCCGTGATAACTAAACCGTATCATTAATGAAGTTATAATACGACATAGTTTTATCTTTCGTATAATGCAAATAATGTTATTTCAATTCCTGACTATAAAAGACTTGAAAGCAATTTAACATTATGAGTGATTATTGTTCAACTTTCACTTTTCATTTCAGTCTATTTTTGTATTAATCGGCCACCCAGTGCAACTTCTGATCATTCATCTTCCAAATCACCCCTTTCATGTTATCCACCCTCGCATTTCTGCGCAAAAAAACGCAAGCAGAAAAAACTTTTTCACTTTAACTTTACCAGCTCCTGAGATGCACTTCAAAAATATTTGAAGCCAAACAGTTGGCTTTTCTAAAATATTCTTCCTTCTCACTACTCTCTAGATATTTGCGTTTCTCAAACAGATAGATATTGCGTATATCTTTGCCGCCGCTGGGAGGGGTGATCAGAGTGTTTTAGATCCCAGAGAGACACCAGACACTCTCCCGGGATCACGGCATTGCTCAGCTCGTCGCGACTCTGCTCACAGAACGTTATCTCTATGCCAAGGGTTGATTGCGGACCGTTGTGTTACACTATATTTCAAACGGCATCCCGGGAATCTGCCACCCTCCGCCAATTGCCTACTTACTTACAAAGCTCCCGCCGAGAGCACCTCCTTCTTTTCGTATCACCTCCCTCCTCCTTCAGCAACTCCTCCTTCTCCATCTTTTCTATACGCCTACCAGCCAACCATTATTATCGCAGTGCTCTCGACAGAATCGGGAGTTGGAAAATTCCTCTTCTCTTTCGTTTCTTTTCATTCTTTCCATGTGTGCCTTCCGAAACGTTCACTTTTTCCTCTTCACTTTTCATATATCCCACATTACGAATTTTTACGATTTAAGGTAGAGAACCTTTGTCCAACATGTCCAAGGCCGCCAAGAAGAAGTCATCCAAGAAGCGCTCCGGATCTGAGGCCGCTCAGTTCGACCAGAAGACCATCCAGGAGTTCAAGGAGGCTTTCGGTATCATGGACCAGAACAAAGACGGAGTCATCGACAAGGTCCTTTTTTAACCAATTGTGCGCAAGATCCTAACATAGTTTCTGTTTTCAGTCTGACCTCAAGGATCTCTACGCTTCCATGGGACAAATCGCCCCAGACAGCCAGATCGACGCCATGATCAAGGAGGCTTCCGGACCAATCAACTTCACCGTCTTCCTCACCCTCTTCGGAGAGCGATTGACCGGTATGTACCGCATTGAATAGGGAAATAAGTCAATCTTACCAATTTAACTTTTTCAGGAACTGACCCAGAGGCCACCATCGTTGGAGCCTTCGCTATGTTCGACAAGAAGGATTGCGGAAAGATCAAGGAGGACGATCTGATCAAGATCCTTCAAAACAAGAGAGGAGAGCCATTGGACGAGGACGAGATCAAGGCTATGTACAAGGTAACCCCCACATCTAGATTGTTCACAATATTTAATCATAATGTTTTCAGGGAAAACCACCAATCGAGGGAGGAGAAGTCGACTACAAGGCCTTCGCTCACCTCATCACCACCGGAGCCCAAGACGAGCTCGCCAGCGCCTAAACATCCCACGTTGCACAACATCTACAAATTTCTTTTGAATCAATTTGATACTTTCTCATTTATTCATTCAATTATAATCTTTGCAATGGATTAGTGCAATAAATGGTGCTGATAAATATAGTTAATAAACCCAGACAAGCGTTTTTCATGCCATCCAGCAGAAGTTAAAGGAAGGAGGAATGATTAGTGACTTAGAACAAAAAGTTAGATAAGACAAGTACTGGAATTTCTATCACAATGACAAAGAGGGAGAACTGGGAAGCTCAGGAACAAATACAAGATACTGAACAAAAAAGAAAAAGAAGAATTACAAGTAAAAATTAAAAGCCAATTCCTCATTTTGGTTATGACAATTCGCACAGCGAAATTCTGCAGGTAAGCTCTGCAACTTTCTGTAATATTTACAATGAACGAAGTATACAACACTAATTTCACAGAAATGGGAAAGCAGAGGAATAGAATTAAATACAAAATGACCGCGTCATTTGGAATGAGTTTCATTGTTTGACAGCAGGATTTATTCCATCATGGCCTCATCATGGGTAGGATCCTGAACTGGCGATGGGTGGTTTCCACTTGGTCCCTCGTTATACGGCAACACAGCGAGATTATGTGGATATGGATATGGATCCATTGGTTGTGCTGATACTTCCATTGCTGCCTCGGCTTCGGTGAGAGGACGAACTCGGATGATGACCCAAATCGACTCTGTAAGAAACACGTATTTTTAAATAGAAGTATTTTGATTGCGGATTGTTCAAATACAACTTTTTGTTAAGTTTTGTGTCTGTGGCGGATTTGATTACAAAGTTTTTCGTGATTGCTTAGGAAATAGGTGAAATTGTGATCTGCGACGAGTTAAATGATTTCAGAAAACTGAGAAACACACAACAATGGGCATTTTTTCGTTATATTTTCATCTACCAACTCAGAATAATAAGTGAAGTCTCCCTAATCATATTACTGCCTACCATGAAATGATTTGGCGCTTTGAGGTCTAGGCTGAAATAAATATGAACTTTCACTCGGCCTGCATCAATTTTTAACGCACATATCTCCCAGATACCGTCTCTTTTGCTTGTTTATATGAAAGAATTCAGGTTCATAATTTCACTGTTTTGCTTCAATCATGCTGTTTCGAAGATGTAGTAGGACAATCAAAGTTCTTGGCTCACATTCAGTTTTTTACCAAGGTTGTTAATACAAACAAGTGCTTTTCATTTTTTGAACTTTGGGTAGTACTAGAAACTAAAACGCTTACCTCCAAAGAAGATATTCTGTGGAGTTACAAATTGGAACCGTGCTTTGAAATCCCCCATCTCAATTGGACAAGTGATACGAATATCGATGTTCTCGGATTGATCCGGGTCAAGAACTGTGTCCTTCCATACTTCATAGTCGATCGGATCTCCATCAACGAAAGCAAGTCGAGTTCCTTCTGGCCATCTGAATCTCCCATCGTTGACAACTCTCCATCCGCAAAAGAAGGTCGCATTTGGACGATACGTGAACGACTGAAAATGGATAACAATATGGAGTAAAAAAGGTATAGTTTTGATTACCCCAGATATAGCTTCTCCGTTTGTGCATTCCTTGATTGTTGATGATAGACATGATTGCCGGAATGCTTCTTCCATATGTACCAAGTCTCCATTCTGGTCATAGAAGACTGACAGTGCTGTTGATAGATTCCTGAATCATTCACATTGAATTAGTTTACATTGAACTTCAAAACACTCACCAGTTGGCTAGATCCAAGTAGAAAGAAGCTAAGTCGTGTGGAATGATTTGTGGAGAAATGATCTCCGTGAATTTTCGTATCAAATTCTGAAAATTATATGATTTGATCAGTTTGTCACGAAAAATAATGTTTACCTCTCTGTCATCGGTCGTCATTTGACTCATTTTTGATATTAAACTGTTTTCGAGAGCGTCCATTTTGGTCTGAAGAAAAAAAAAATAAAAATTCAGGTTAACAAAAATAAAAATTCAGGTTAAGAAACAAGATATTTACATAAAAACGAAGAAAATAGAGGGTCTCAGAAAAAAAGGGTCACGATTGTCTCAACGGGCAAGTGCGCGTGAGGACCTCTCTCTAGATCGATAAATCTTGATGGCAACCGTCTCCAAACGAAAAATGAAACAATCAATAAGACTACGTGAGAAAATGGAAAAATGTTGGCTAGAGACAGAATTAGGATGAAACAATGGATAAGATAAAGGAAAAAATAATCTCGGGTGATCTGGATAATCTGAACTGGACAAAATTAATTAAACTGTACCAGTTTTGTAATATTTCAACGTAACTAAGCTCCTCACGTTTAATAAATTCAGGAATTCTTGAGAAAATCATAGAAAAGAATAAATCTTCTTAATTCATTACAGCTATAGCGTCTAGAAAAAAATGTCCTCAGCGATGGAATGACTATATATTAAGCGAAGAGCCCTACTGAGTTGCACAAGATAGTCATCTGTGGCTCATGACAGATAGTCCGCAAACACTACGACGCACATTCACATATAGAGGAGACTGCACGTGGGTTTGGCCAAGAACATAGCATTGAGAACGAAGAGGTACGAGAGAAACGCCTCGCGCAGAAACATTATTTTTTGTTGTTTCACCATTTTCCAAAATAGACTCCGCAGACGAAGAAAATGCAATAATTTTATAGAATTTGGAAACAAACTTGAAGAAAGAAAAGTTTGAAATAGAAAGTTTATCGTTTACGAAAATATTTTTAAAACGCTTCGAGAAATTATTTGGACTTCTTATCCGCAGTAGAATGTTTTATTGATCAAATCAATCTTCTTCTTGTATGGAGCGCAGCATGAAGTACGGGGGAAAAGACAAACACTGTTTCCGCAAGGTGCCATATCAGTGAATGCTCCTCTGAAAAAGTTAATTTGAGTACTGAGCAACAAAACCAGAGGTTTTAAAGAAAAATTGCACTTACTCGCACTGGCATCCGGACGGGAAGCAATAACGATATCTGTTTATAACACCACAGTTTCCACAAGTATCATTACAAGTTGCTCCATACACAGTTGACCAATCTGTCCAAGTTCCAGTGCACACTTCTGGCTGTAACATGACAAATAAATTCAAAATATGAATAATGATTTCAAAAATGACATACCACATTAGCCTGGCAATACTGTGTTCCGTCATATCCGGTTGCAAGATATTTCCCGGCACAGCAAGGACTACTACCTCCACATGACACTTGGCCGCATATTTTTGTTTCTATTTTATCATCTCTGAAACATGATTAGATAGATAATGTATAAAAGGAAAATAACGTACACGCAAGGACATCCATATGCCTCTGAGGCGCAGGTTCGTGTTCTGTTTTGAGTTCCGCATCCGCCACAAGATGAATCACAAGCACTCCATGGTCCCCAATTGTTCCAAAGACCAATGTTTTCTGAAATAGACGATTTTTTTCTGATAAACAACAAATTTTCAATATTTTGAAATATTGCAGCATTCACTTGTAGAATACTTAGAAATGGTCAGATTTGAGAAAAAGAGTGATTCTTTTCACCTGGATCACAACATGTAGTTTGCTCAGGATTGAATGCTGGAACAGTAGGCAATGGACCACAGTAGAATGTTTTCTCGGTTATATTGATCATCTTCTTGAATCCAGGACAGCATGAGGTTCTTGGGAACAAACAAACCGATGACGCACAAGGTTGAGAGTCGGTTGCATTACCACTTCAAAAAACGTTTTGGGTTGAAAAAAAGAGTGTCACTTACGTGCATCCACAGCCATATTGCAATGATAAACACTTTCTTGAACGTGTAGTCGTTCCACACGATCCACAGGTATCGTTACATGCCATTGTGGTTGTCCATTCACCCCAAATTCCAAGTGAAGGGCAGCAATCTACTCCACAAGTGTTCAACTTATCCGGGTCTGATAATGAAGTTGTCTGAAAATAGAAAATTGTTCACTTTTTTATGAAAAATATATTTACAAGTGGTCCGCACACATGTTGACTGTTTTCAACAGTAGCTGACCAACCGGGACAGCAACTCAATCTTGGGAAGTAACAGACTCCTGTTCCACATGGTTCCGTGAGTGTGCTCAGACCTCTGTAAAAGGAGCTTCAGTGAAAACCATTCATTTCGCGACAACTCACTGGCAAGGGCATCCATCTGCTTCCGAAAGACAAGTTCGAGTTCTTGTCTGATTTCCACACGAACCACAGAAGTCTCGGCATTGGATTGGAGAGAAAGACCATTCGGACCAGATTCCCGTTTCTGCGCAACACGGTGATGAACATGTGGGATCATAAGGAGCATAGGGTGTTGTGTAATTTGGTTGTGGGCCACAAACGTGATCAGAGCCAACCACAGTCGCAGTAAAGCCTGCGCAACAGGAATCAAGTGGGAAATAACAAACTCCAATGCCACAATTCACTTCCCGCGTAGCAGCTCCTCTGTAATGCGATTAGAAAATGTTTTTGTATTTTAATGACCAAATATTATAATTTAAGAAAAAAACGGACTTGCATGGACAGTTGGAAGGCGATAAACAAACTCTTTTTTGAGTTGTAGTAGAACAAGAACCGCAACTCGTTGGACAAGCCCCACCGGCTGACCATTCCGACCAATAACCACCAGATGATGGACAACAGTCGGGTGCACATAAAGTGGATGGTGGTGGATCAGTGTCATCCTAAATCACACAACTTATTTGAGAAAAGACAAAAAACTTACAGCTGCAGAACACTGAAATTCTTTTCCAACGATAATCTTTGTTCGAGATCCACAACAGGTTGCTCTTGGGAATGGACATGGACTTGGAGCACACTCGCCTATTTTTGTTGCGCTCCCACTAAAAACATAAATACAAATACTGATTGAGACTATTCAACCACTGCGTTACTAAATAATTACTATGAGTTTTTCGAAATTTGGTTATAAATATTATTAGAACTCACCTGCAAGGACATGAACTGCTTTCAGATAAACAAACTCTGGAGAAAGTTGTAGTTCCACAGTTACCACACGTGTCGTTACAGGTTCCACTAGAAACCCATTCCGACCAAATACCACCCAAGAGACAACATGATGTAGACACAGTTGGCTGAATTGGTCCAGTCGTTGATGAGCCTTGAGTATATACCTCAGTAGTTGCTACAGCTGCAGTGGTCACTACTGGAGTAATAACTTTTTGTGTGGTAATTTCCTGTGTACTGGCCTTTTGTGTAGTGACTTCAGCTGTGGTGACAACTGGAGTGGTAACTTCTGGAGTGGTTACTTCTGGCGTTGTGACTTCAGCTGTGGTGATCTCTGGTGTAGTAACTTCTGGAGTGGTTACTTCTTGCGTTGTGACTTCAACAGTGGTGACCTCTGGTGTAGTAACTTCTGGAGTGGTTACTTCTGGCGTTGTGACTTCAACAGTGGTGACCTCTGGTGTAGTAACTTCTGGAGTGGTTACTTCTTGCGTTGTGACTTCAACAGTGGTGACCTCTGGTGTAGTAACTTCTGGAGTGGTTACTTCTGGCGTTGTGACTTCAACAGTGGTGACCTCTGGTGTAGTAACTTCTGGAGTGGTTACTTCTGGCGTTGTGACTTCAACAGTGGTGACCTCTGGTGTAGTAACTTCTGGAGTGGTTACTTCTGGCGTTGTGACTTCAACAGTGGTGACCTCTGGTGTAGTAACTTCTGGAGTGGTTACTTCTGGCGTTGTGACTTCAACAGTGGTGACCTCTGGTGTAGTAACTTCTGGAGTGGTTACTTCTGGCGTTGTGACTTCAACAGTGGTGACCTCTGGTGTAGTAACTTCTGGAGTGGTTACTTCTGGCGTTGTGACTTCAACAGTGGTGACCTCTGGTGTAGTAACTTCTGGAGTGGTTACTTCTGGCGTTGTGACTTCAACAGTGGTGACCTCTGGTGTAGTAACTTCTGGAGTGGTTACTTCTGGCGTTGTGACTTCAACAGTGGTGACCTCTGGTGTAGTAACTTCTGGAGTGGTTACTTCTGGCGTTGTGACTTCAACAGTGGTGACCTCTGGTGTAGTAACTTCTGGAGTGGTTACTTCTGGCGTTGTGACTTCAACAGTGGTGACCTCTGGTGTAGTAACTTCTGGAGTGGTTACTTCTGGCGTTGTGACTTCAACAGTGGTGACCTCTGGTGTAGTAACTTCTGGAGTTGTTACTTCTGGCGTTGTGACTTCAACAGTGGTGACCTCTGGTGAAGTAACTTCTGGAGTGGTTACTTCTGGCGTTGTGACTTCAACAGTGGTGACCTCTGGTGTAGTAACTTCTGGAGTGGTTACTTCTGGCGTTGTGACTTCAACAGTGGTGACCTCTGGTGTAGTAACTTCTGGAGTGGTTACTTCTGGCGTTGTGACTTCAACAGTGGTGACCTCTGGTGTAGTGACTTCTGGAGTTGTTACTTCTGGCGTTGTGACTTCAACAGTGGTGACCTCTGGTGTAGTAACTTCTGGAGTGGTTACTTCTGGCGTTGTGACTTCAACAGTGGTGACCTCTGGTGTAGTAACTTCTGGAGTGGTTACTTCTGGCGTTGTGACTTCAACAGTGGTGACCTCTGGTGTAGTAACTTCTGGAGTGGTTACTTCTGGCGTTGTGACTTCAACAGTGGTGACCTCTGGTGTAGTAACTTCTGGAGTGGTTACTTCTGGCGTTGTGACTTCAACAGTGGTGACCTCTGGTGTAGTAACTTCTGGAGTGGTTACTTCTGGCGTTGTGACTTCAACAGTGGTGACCTCTGGTGTAGTAACTTCTGGAGTGGTTACTTCTGGCGTTGTGACTTCAACAGTGGTGACCTCTGGTGTAGTAACTTCTGGAGTGGTTACTTCTGGCGTTGTGACTTCAACAGTGGTGACCTCTGGTGTAGTAACTTCTGGAGTGGTTACTTCTGGCGTTGTGACTTCAACAGTGGTGACCTCTGGTGTAGTAACTTCTGGAGTGGTTACTTCTGGCGTTGTGACTTCAACAGTGGTGACCTCTGGTGTAGTAACTTCTGGAGTTGTTACTTCTGGCGTTGTGACTTCAACAGTGGTGACCTCTGGTGAAGTAACTTCTGGAGTGGTTACTTCTGGCGTTGTGACTTCAACAGTGGTGACCTCTGGTGTAGTAACTTCTGGAGTGGTTACTTCTGGCGTTGTGACTTCAACAGTGGTGACCTCTGGTGTAGTAACTTCTGGAGTGGTTACTTCTGGCGTTGTGACTTCAACAGTGGTGACCTCTGGTGTAGTGACTTCTGGAGTTGTTACTTCTGGCGTTGTGACTTCAACAGTGGTGACCTCTGGTGTAGTAACTTCTGGAGTGGTTACTTCTGGCGTTGTGACTTCAACAGTGGTGACCTCTGGTGTAGTAACTTCTGGAGTTGTTACTTCTGGCGTTGTGACTTCAACAGTGGTGACCTCTGGTGTAGTAACTTCTGGAGTGGTTACTTCTGGCGTTGTGACTTCAACAGTGGTGACCTCTGGTGTAGTAACTTCTGGAGTGGTTACTTCTGGCGTTGTGACTTCAACAGTGGTGACCTCTGGTGTAGTAACTTCTGGAGTGGTTACTTCTGGCGTTGTGACTTCAACAGTGGTGACCTCTGGTGTAGTAACTTCTGGAGTGGTTACTTCTGGCGTTGTGACTTCAACAGTGGTGACCTCTGGTGTAGTAACTTCTGGAGTGGTTACTTCTGGCGTTGTGACTTCAACAGTGGTGACCTCTGGTGTAGTAACTTCTGGAGTGGTTACTTCTGGCGTTGTGACTTCAACAGTGGTGACCTCTGGTGTAGTAACTTCTGGAGTGGTTACTTCAGGCGTTGTGACTTCAGCTGTGGTGACCTCTGGTGAAGTAACTTCTGGAGTGGTTACTTCTGGCGTTGTGACTTCAACAGTGGTGACCTCTGGTGTAGTAACTTCTGGAGTTGTTACTTCTGGCGTTGTGACTTCAACAGTGGTGACCTCTGGTGTAGTAACTTCTGGAGTTGTTACTTCTGGCGTTGTGACTTCAGCTGTGGTGACCTCTGGTGTAGTAACTTCTGGAGTTGTTACTTCTGGCGTTGTGACTTCAACAGTGGTGACCTCTGGTGTAGTAACTTCTGGAGTGGTTACTTCAGGCGTTGTGACTTCAGCTGTGGTGACCTCTGGTGTAGTAACTTCTGGAGTTGTTACTTCTGGCGTTGTGACTTCAGCTGTGGTGACCTCTGGTGAAGTAACTTCTGGAGTGGTTACTTCTGGCGTTGTGACTTCAACAGTGGTGACCTCTGGTGTAGTAACTTCTGGAGTTGTTACTTCTGGCGTTGTGACTTCAACAGTGGTGACCTCTGGTGTAGTAACTTCTGGAGTGGTTACTTCAGGCGTTGTGACTTCAGATGTGGTGACCTCTGGTGTAGTAACTTCTGGAGTTGTTACTTCTGGCGTTGTGACTTCAGCTGTGGTGACCTCTGGTGTAGTAACTTCTGGAGTTGTTACTTCTGGCGTTGTGACTTCAACAGTGGTGACCTCTGGTGTAGTAACTTCTGGAGTTGTTACTTCTGGCGTTGTGACTTCAGCTGTGGTGACCTCTGGTGTAGTAACTTCTGGAGTTGTTACTTCTGGCGTTGTGACTTCAACAGTGGTGACCTCTGGTGTAGTAACTTCTGGAGTTGTTACTTCTGGCGTTGTGACTTCAGCTGTGGTTACCTCTGGTGTAGTAACTTCTGGAGTCGTTACTTCTGGCGTTGTGACTTCAGCTGTGGTGACTCCTGGTGTAGTAACTTCTGGAGTGGTTACTTCTGGCGTTGTGACTTCAACAGTGGTGACCTCTGGTGTAGTAACTTCTGGAGTGGTTACTTCAGGCGTTGTGACTTCAGCTGTGGTGACCTCTGGTGTAGTAACTTCTGGAGTTGTTACTTCTGGCGTTGTGACTTCAACAGTGGTGACCTCTGCTGTAGTAACTTCTGGAGTGGTTACTTCAGGCGTTGTGACTTCAGCTGTGGTGACCTCTGGTGTAGTAACTTCTGGAGTGGTTACTTCTGGCGTTGTGACTTCAACAGTGGTGACCTCTGGTGTAGTAACTTCTGGAGTGGTTACTTCAGGCGTTGTGACTTCAGCTGTGGTGACCTCTGGTGTAGTAACTTCTGGAGTTGTTACTTCTGGCGTTGTGACTTCAGCTGTGGTGACCTCTGGTGTAGTAACTTCTGGAGTTGTTACTTCTGGCGTTGTGACTTCAACAGTGGTGACCTCTGGTGTAGTAACATCTGGAGTGGTTACTTCAGGCGTTGTGACTTCAACAGTGGTGACCTCTGGTGTAGTAACTTCTGGAGTTGTTACTTCTGGCGTTGTGACTTCAACAGTGGTGACCTCTGGTGTAGTAACTTCTGGAGTGGTTACTTCAGGCGTTGTGACTTCAGCTGTGGTGACCTCTGGTGTAGTAACTTCTGGAGTTGTTACTTCTGGCGTTGTGACTTCAACAGTGGTGACCTCTGGTGTAGTAACTTCTGGAGTTGTTACTTCTGGCGTTGTGACTTCAACAGTGGTGACCTCTGGTGTAGTAACTTCTGGAGTCGTTACTTCTGGCGTTGTGACTTCAACAGTGGTGACCTCTGGTGTAGTAACTTCTGGAGTTGTTACTTCTGGCGTTGTGACTTCAGCTGTGGTGACCTCTGGTGTAGTAACTTCTGGAGTGGTTACTTCAGGCGTTGTGACTTCAACAGTGGTGACCTCTGGTGTAGTAACTTCTGGAGTTGTTACTTCTGGCGTTGTGACTTCAACAGTGGTGACCTCTGGTGTAGTAACTTCTGGAGTGGTTACTTCAGGCGTTGTGACTTCAACAGTGGTGACCTCTGGTGTAGTAACTTCTGGAGTTGTTACTTCTGGCGTTGTGACTTCAACAGTGGTGACCTCTGGTGTAGTAACTTCTGGAGTTGTTACTTCTGGCGTTGTGACTTCAACAGTGGTGACCTCTGGTGTAGTAACTTCTGGAGTCGTTACTTCTGGCGTTGTGACTTCAACAGTGGTGACCTCTGGTGTAGTAACTTCTGGAGTTGTTACTTCTGGCGTTGTGACTTCAGCTGTGGTGACCTCTGGTGTAGTAACTTCTGGAGTTGTTACTTCTGGCGTTGTGACTTCAGCTGTGGTGACCTCTGGTGTAGTAACTTCTGGAGTCGTTACTTCAGGCGTTGTGACTTCAACAGTGGTGACCTCTGGTGTAGTAACTTCTGGAGTGGTTACTTCAGGCGTTGTGACTTCAACAGTGGTGACCTCTGGTGTAGTAACTTCTGGAGTTGTTACTTCTGGCGTTGTGACTTCAGCTGTGGTGACCTCTGGTGTAGTAACTTCTGGAGTTGTTACTTCTGGCGTTGTGACTTCAGCTGTGGTGACCTCTGGTGTAGTAACTTCTGGAGTTGTTACTTCTGGCGTTGTGACTTCAGCTGTGGTGACCTCTGGTGTAGTAACTTCTGGAGTTGTTACTTCTGGCGTTGTGACTTCAGCTGTGGTGACCTCTGGTGTAGTAACTTCTGGAGTTGTTACTTCTGGCGTTGTGACTTCAGCTGTGGTGACCTCTGGTGTAGTAACTTCTGGAGTTGTTACTTCTGGCGTTGTGACTTCAGCTGTGGTTACCTCTGGTGTAGTAACTTCTGGAGTCGTTACTTCTGGCGTTGTGACTTCAGCTGTGGTGACTCCTGGTGTAGTAACTTCTGGAGTGGTTACTTCTGGCGTTGTGACTTCAACAGTGGTGACCTCTGGTGTAGTAACTTCTGGAGTGGTTACTTCAGGCGTTGTGACTTCAGCTGTGGTGACCTCTGGTGTAGTAACTTCTGGAGTTGTTACTTCTGGCGTTGTGACTTCAACAGTGGTGACCTCTGGTGTAGTAACTTCTGGAGTGGTTACTTCAGGCGTTGTGACTTCAGCTGTGGTGACCTCTGGTGTAGTAACTTCTGGAGTTGTTACTTCTGGCGTTGTGACTTCAGCTGTGGTGACCTCTGGTGTAGTAACTTCTGGAGTGGTTACTTCTGGCGTTGTGACTTCAGCTGTGGTGACTCCTGGTGTAGTAACTTCTGGAGTGGTTACTTCTGGCGTTGTGACTTCAACAGTGGTGACCTCTGGTGTAGTAACTTCTGGAGTGGTTACTTCAGGCGTTGTGACTTCAGCTGTGGTGACCTCTGGTGTAGTAACTTCTGGAGTTGTTACTTCTGGCGTTGTGACTTCAGCTGTGGTGACCTCTGGTGTAGTAACTTCTGGAGTTGTTACTTCTGGCGTTGTGACTTCAACAGTGGTGACCTCTGGTGTAGTAACTTCTGGAGTGGTTACTTCAGGCGTTGTGACTTCAGCTGTGGTGACCTCTGGTGTAGTAACTTCTGGAGTTGTTACTTCTGGCGTTGTGACTTCAGCTGTGGTGACCTCTGGTGTAGTAACTTCTGGAGTGGTTACTTCTGGCGTTGTGACTTCAGCTGTGGTGACTCCTGGTGTAGTAACTTCTGGAGTGGTTACTTCTGGCGTTGTGACTTCAACAGTGGTGACCTCTGGTGTAGTAACTTCTGGAGTGGTTACTTCAGGCGTTGTGACTTCAGCTGTGGTGACCTCTGGTGTAGTAACTTCTGGAGTTGTTACTTCTGGCGTTGTGACTTCAACAGTGGTGACCTCTGGTGTAGTAACTTCTGGAGTTGTTACTTCTGGCGTTGTGACTTCAACAGTGGTGACCTCTGGTGTAGTAACTTCTGGAGTCGTTACTTCTGGCGTTGTGACTTCAACAGTGGTGACCTCTGGTGTAGTAACTTCTGGAGTTGTTACTTCTGGCGTTGTGACTTCAGCTGTGGTGACCTCTGGTGTAGTAACTTCTGGAGTGGTTACTTCAGGCGTTGTGACTTCAACAGTGGTGACTTCTGGTGTAGTAACTTCTGGAGTGGTTACTTCAGGCGTTGTGACTTCAACAGTGGTGACCTCTGGTGTAGTAACTTCTGGAGTTGTTACTTCTGGCGTTGTGACTTCAACAGTGGTGACCTCTGGTGTAGTAACTTCTGGAGTTGTTACTTCTGGCGTTGTGACTTCAACAGTGGTGACCTCTGGTGTAGTAACTTCTGGAGTCGTTACTTCTGGCGTTGTGACTTCAACAGTGGTGACCTCTGTTGTAGTAACTTCTGGAGTTGTTACTTCTGGCGTTGTGACTTCAGCTGTGGTGACCTCTGGTGTAGTAACTTCTGGAGTTGTTACTTCTGGCGTTGTGACTTCAGCTGTGGTGACCTCTGGTGTAGTAACTTCTGGAGTTGTTACTTCTGGCGTTGTGACTTCAACAGTGGTGACCTCTGGTGTAGTAACTTCTGGAGTCGTTACTTCAGGCGTTGTGACTTCAACAGTGGTGACCTCTGGTGTAGTAACTTCTGGAGTGGTTACTTCAGGCGTTGTGACTTCAACAGTGGTGACCTCTGGTGTAGTAACTTCTGGAGTCGTTACTTCAGGCGTTGTGACTTCAACAGTGGTGACCTCTGGTGTAGTAACTTCTGGAGTCGTTACTTCAGGCGTTGTGACTTCAACAGTGGTGACCTCTGGTGAAGTAACTTCTGGAGTTGTTACTTCTGGCGTTGTGACTTCAGCTGTGGTGACCTCTGGTGTAGTAACTTCTGGAGTCGTTACTTCAGGCGTTGTGACTTCAACAGTGGTGACCTCTGGTGTAGTAACTTCTGGAGTTGTTACTTCTGGCGTTGTGACTTCAGCTGTGGTGACCTCTGGTGTAGTAACTTCTGGAGTTGTTACTTCTGGCGTTGTGACTTCAGCTGTGGTGACCTCTGGTGTAGTAACTTCTGGAGTCGTTACTTCTGGCGTTGTGACTTCAGCTGTGGTGACCTCTGGTGTAGTAACTTCTGGAGTTGTTACTTCTGGCGTTGTGACTTCAACAGTGGTGACCTCTGGTGTAGTAACTTCTGGAGTGGTTACTTCTGGCGTTGTGACTTCAGCTGTGGTGACCTCTGGTGTAGTAACTTCTGGAGTTGTTACTTCTGGCGTTGTGACTTCAGCTGTGGTGACCTCTGGTGTAGTAACTTCTGGAGTCGTTACTTCTGGCGTTGTGACTTCAGCTGTGGTGACCTCTGGTGTAGTAACTTCTGGAGTGGTTACTTCTGGCGTTGTGACTTCAACAGTGGTGACCTCTGGTGTAGTAACTTCTGGAGTGGTTACTTCTGGCGTTGTGACTTCAGCTGTGGTGACTCCTGGTGTAGTAACTTCTGGAGTGGTTACTTCTGGCGTTGTGACTTCAACAGTGGTGACCTCTGGTGTAGTAACTTCTGGAGTTGTTACTTCTGGCGTTGTGACTTCAACAGTGGTGACCTCTGGTGTAGTAACTTCTGGAGTCGTTACTTCTGGCGTTGTGACTTCAACAGTGGTGACCTCTGGTGTAGTAACTTCTGGAGTTGTTACTTCTGGCGTTGTGACTTCAACAGTGGTGACCTCTGGTGTAGTAACTTCTGGAGTGGTTACTTCAGGCGTTGTGACTTCAGCTGTGGTGACCTCTGGTGTAGTAACTTCTGGAGTTGTTACTTCTGGCGTTGTGACTTCAGCTGTGGTGACCTCTGGTGTAGTAACTTCTGGAGTCGTTACTTCTGGCGTTGTGACTTCAACAGTGGTGACCTCTGGTGTAGTAACTTCTGGAGTTGTTACTTCTGGCGTTGTGACTTCAACAGTGGTGACCTCTGGTGTAGTAACTTCTGGAGTGGTTACTTCTGGCGTTGTGACTTCAGCTGTGGTGACCTCTGGTGTAGTAACTTCTGGAGTTGTTACTTCTGGCGTTGTGACTTCAGCTGTGGTGACCTCTGGTGTAGTAACTTCTGGAGTCGTTACTTCTGGCGTTGTGACTTCAGCTGTGGTGACCTCTGGTGTAGTAACTTCTGGAGTGGTTACTTCTGGCGTTGTGACTTCAACAGTGGTGACCTCTGGTGTAGTAACTTCTGGAGTGGTTACTTCTGGCGTTGTGACTTCAACAGTGGTGACCTCTGGTGTAGTAACTTCTGGAGTGGTTACTTCTGGCGTTGTGACTTCAACAGTGGTGACCTCTGGTGTAGTAACTTCTGGAGTGGTTACTTCTGGCGTTGTGACTTCAGCTGTGGTGACCTCTGGTGTAGTAACTTCTGGAGTGGTTACTTCTGGCGTTGTGACTTCAACAGTGGTGACCTCTGGTGTAGTAACTTCTGGAGTGGTTACTTCTGGCGTTGTGACTTCAACAGTGGTGACCTCTGGTGTAGTAACTTCTGGAGTGGTTACTTCTGGCGTTGTGACTTCAGCTGTGGTGACCTCTGGTGTAGTAACTTCTGGAGTTGTTACTTCTGGCGTTGTGACTTCAGCTGTGGTGACCTCTGGTGTAGTAACTTCTGGAGTTGTTACTTCAGGCGTTGTGACTTCAACAGTGGTGACCTCTGGTGTAGTAACTTCTGGAGTGGTTACTTCTGGCGTTGTGACTTCAACAGTGGTGACCTCTGGTGTAGTAACTTCTGGAGTGGTTACTTCTGGCGTTGTGACTTCAACAGTGGTGACCTCTGGTGTAGTAACTTCTGGAGTTGTTACTTCTGGCGTTGTGACTTCAGCTGTGGTGACCTCTGGTGTAGTAACTTCTGGAGTTGTTACTTCAGGCGTTGTGACTTCAACAGTGGTGACCTCTGGTGTAGTAACTTCTGGAGTTGTTACTTCTGGCGTTGTGACTTCAGCTGTGGTGACCTCTGGTGTAGTAACTTCTGGAGTTGTTACTTCAGGCGTTGTGACTTCAACAGTGGTGACCTCTGGTGTAGTAACTTCTGGAGTGGTTACTTCTGGCGTTGTGACTTCAACAGTGGTGACCTCTGGTGTAGTAACTTCTGGAGTGGTTACTTCTGGCGTTGTGACTTCAACAGTGGTGACCTCTGGTGTAGTAACTTCTGGAGTGGTTACTTCTGGCGTTGTGACTTCAGCTGTGGTGACCTCTGGTGTAGTAACTTCTGGAGTCGTTACTTCTGGCGTTGTGACTTCAACAGTGGTGACCTCTGGTGTAGTAACTTCTGGAGTTGTTACTTCTGGCGTTGTGACTTCAGCTGTGGTGACCTCTGGTGTAGTAACTTCTGGAGTTGTTACTTCAGGCGTTGTGACTTCAACAGTGGTGACCTCTGGTGTAGTAACTTCTGGAGTTGTTACTTCAGGCGTTGTGACTTCAACAGTGGTGACCTCTGGTGTAGTAACTTCTGGAGTGGTTACTTCTGGCGTTGTGACTTCAGCTGTGGTGACCTCTGGTGTAGTAACTTCTGGAGTTGTTACTTCTGGCGTTGTGACTTCAACAGTGGTGACCTCTGGTGTAGTAACTTCTGGAGTCGTTACTTCTGGCGTTGTGACTTCAACAGTGGTGACCTCTGGTGTAGTAACTTCTATAGTTGTTACTTCAGGCGTTGTGACTTCAACAGTGGTGACCTCTGGTGTAGTAACTTCTATAGTTGTTACTTCTGGCGTTGTGACTTCAGCTGTGGTGACCTCTGGTGTAGTAACTTCTGGAGTCGTTACTTCTGGCGTTGTGACTTCAGCTGTGGTGACCTCTGGTGTAGTAACTTCTGGAGTGGTTACTTCTGGCGTTGTGACTTCAGCTGTGGTGACCTCTGGTGTAGTAACTTCTGGAGTTGTTACTTCAGGCGTTGTGACTTCAACAGTGGTGACCTCTGGTGTAGTAACTTCTGGAGTGGTTACTTCTGGCGTTGTGACTTCAGCTGTGGTGACCTCTGGTGTAGTAACTTCTGGAGTTGTTACTTCAGGCGTTGTGACTTCAACAGTGGTGACCTCTGGTGTAGTAACTTCTGGAGTTGTTACTTCAGGCGTTGTGACTTCAACAGTGGTGACCTCTGGTGTAGTAACTTCTGGAGTTGTTACTTCTGGCGTTGTGACTTCAGCTGTGGTGACCTCTGGTGTAGTAACTTCTGGAGTTGTTACTTCAGGCGTTGTGACTTCAACAGTGGTGACCTCTGGTGTAGTAACTTCTGGAGTTGTTACTTCTGGCGTTGTGACTTCAGCTGTGGTGACCTCTGGTGTAGTAACTTCTGGAGTTGTTACTTCTGGCGTTGTGACTTCAGCTGTGGTGACCTCTGGTGTAGTAACTTCTGGAGTTGTTACTTCAGGCGTTGTGACTTCAACAGTGGTGACCTCTGGTGTAGTAACTTCTGGAGTTGTTACTTCAGGCGTTGTGACTTCAACAGTGGTGACCTCTGGTGTAGTAACTTCTGGAGTTGTTACTTCTGGCGTTGTGACTTCAGCTGTGGTGACCTCTGGTGTAGTAACTTCTGGAGTTGTTACTTCAGGCGTTGTGACTTCAACAGTGGTGACCTCTGGTGTAGTAACTTCTGGAGTTGTTACTTCTGGCGTTGTGACTTCAGCTGTGGTGACCTCTGGTGTAGTAACTTCTGGAGTTGTTACTTCTGGCGTTGTGACTTCAGCTGTGGTGACCTCTGGTGTAGTAACTTCTGGAGTTGTTACTTCAGGCGTTGTGACTTCAACAGTGGTGACCTCTGGTGTAGTAACTTCTGGAGTTGTTACTTCTGGCGTTGTGACTTCAGCTGTGGTGACCTCTGGTGTAGTAACTTCTGGAGTTGTTACTTCTGGCGTTGTGACTTCAGCTGTGGTGACCTCTGGTGTAGTAACTTCTGGAGTTGTTACTTCTGGCGTTGTGACTTCAGCTGTGGTGACCTCTGGTGTAGTAACTTCTGGAGTTGTTACTTCAGGCGTTGTGACTTCAACAGTGGTGACCTCTGGTGTAGTAACTTCTGGAGTTGTTACTTCAGGCGTTGTGACTTCAACAGTGGTGACCTCTGGTGTAGTAACTTCTGGAGTTGTTACTTCTGGCGTTGTGACTTCAGCTGTGGTGACCTCTGGTGTAGTAACTTCTGGAGTTGTTACTTCTGGCGTTGTGACTTCAGCTGTGGTGACCTCTGGTGTAGTAACTTCTGGAGTTGTTACTTCAGGCGTTGTGACTTCAACAGTGGTGACCTCTGGTGTAGTAACTTCTGGAGTGGTTACTTCTGGCGTTGTGACTTCAGCTGTGGTGACCTCTGGTGTAGTAACTTCTGGAGTTGTTACTTCAGGCGTTGTGACTTCAACAGTGGTGACCTCTGGTGTAGTAACTTCTGGAGTTGTTACTTCTGGCGTTGTGACTTCAGCTGTGGTGACCTCTGGTGTAGTAACTTCTGGAGTTGTTACTTCTGGCGTTGTGACTTCAGCTGTGGTGACCTCTGGTGTAGTAACTTCTGGAGTCGTTACTTCTGGCGTTGTGACTTCAACAGTGGTGACCTCTGGTGTAGTAACTTCTGGAGTGGTTACTTCTGGCGTTGTGACTTCAGCTGTGGTGACCTCTGGTGTAGTAACTTCTGGAGTTGTTACTTCAGGCGTTGTGACTTCAACAGTGGTGACCTCTGGTGTAGTAACTTCTGGAGTTGTTACTTCTGGCGTTGTGACTTCAGCTGTGGTGACCTCTGGTGTAGTAACTTCTGGAGTTGTTACTTCTGGCGTTGTGACTTCAGCTGTGGTGACCTCTGGTGTAGTAACTTCTGGAGTCGTTACTTCTGGCGTTGTGACTTCAACAGTGGTGACCTCTGGTGTAGTAACTTCTGGAGTTGTTACTTCTGGCGTTGTGACTTCAGCTGTGGTGACCTCTGGTGTAGTAACTTCTGGAGTTGTTACTTCTGGCGTTGTGACTTCAGCTGTGGTGACCTCTGGTGTAGTAACTTCTGGAGTCGTAACTTCTGGCGTTGTGACTTCAACAGTGGTGACCTCTGGTGTAGTAACTTCTGGAGTTGTTACTTCTGGCGTTGTGACTTCAACAGTGGTGACCTCTGGTGTAGTAACTTCTGGAGTTGTTACTTCAGGCGTTGTGACTTCAACAGTGGTGACCTCTGGTGTAGTAACTTCTGGAGTTGTTACTTCTGGCGTTGTGACTTCAGCTGTGGTGACCTCTGGTGTAGTAACTTCTGGAGTTGTTACTTCTGGCGTTGTGACTTCAGCTGTGGTGACCTCTGGTGTAGTAACTTCTGGAGTTGTTACTTCTGGCGTTGTGACTTCAGCTGTGGTGACCTCTGGTGTAGTAACTTCTGGAGTTGTTACTTCTGGCGTTGTGACTTCAGCTGTGGTGACCTCTGGTGTAGTAACTTCTGGAGTCGTTACTTCTGGCGTTGTGACTTCAACAGTGGTGACCTCTGGTGTAGTAACTTCTGGAGTTGTTACTTCTGGCGTTGTGACTTCAGCTGTGGTGACCTCTGGTGTAGTAACTTCTGGAGTTGTTACTTCAGGCGTTGTGACTTCAACAGTGGTGACCTCTGGTGTAGTAACTTCTGGAGTTGTTACTTCTGGCGTTGTGACTTCAGCTGTGGTGACCTCTGGTGTAGTAACTTCTGGAGTCGTTACTTCTGGCGTTGTGACTTCAACAGTGGTGACCTCTGGTGTAGTAACTTCTGGAGTTGTTACTTCTGGCGTTGTGACTTCAACAGTGGTGACCTCTGGTGTAGTAACTTCTGGAGTTGTTACTTCAGGCGTTGTGACTTCAACAGTGGTGACCTCTGGTGTAGTAACTTCTGGAGTGGTTACTTCTGGCGTTGTGACTTCAGCTGTGGTGACCTCTGGTGTAGTAACTTCTGGAGTTGTTACTTCAGGCGTTGTGACTTCAACAGTGGTGACCTCTGGTGTAGTAACTTCTGGAGTTGTTACTTCTGGCGTTGTGACTTCAGCTGTGGTGACCTCTGGTGTAGTAACTTCTGGAGTTGTTACTTCTGGCGTTGTGACTTCAGCTGTGGTGACCTCTGGTGTAGTAACTTCTGGAGTCGTTACTTCTGGCGTTGTGACTTCAACAGTGGTGACCTCTGGTGTAGTAACTTCTGGAGTTGTTACTTCTGGCGTTGTGACTTCAGCTGTGGTGACCTCTGGTGTAGTAACTTCTGGAGTTGTTACTTCTGGCGTTGTGACTTCAGCTGTGGTGACCTCTGGTGTAGTAACTTCTGGAGTCGTTACTTCTGGCGTTGTGACTTCAACAGTGGTGACCTCTGGTGTAGTAACTTCTGGAGTGGTTACTTCTGGCGTTGTGACTTCAGCTGTGGTGACCTCTGGTGTAGTAACTTCTGGAGTTGTTACTTCAGGCGTTGTGACTTCAACAGTGGTGACCTCTGGTGTAGTAACTTCTGGAGTTGTTACTTCTGGCGTTGTGACTTCAGCTGTGGTGACCTCTGGTGTAGTAACTTCTGGAGTTGTTACTTCTGGCGTTGTGACTTCAGCTGTGGTGACCTCTGGTGTAGTAACTTCTGGAGTCGTTACTTCTGGCGTTGTGACTTCAACAGTGGTGACCTCTGGTGTAGTAACTTCTGGAGTTGTTACTTCTGGCGTTGTGACTTCAGCTGTGGTGACCTCTGGTGTAGTAACTTCTGGAGTTGTTACTTCTGGCGTTGTGACTTCAGCTGTGGTGACCTCTGGTGTAGTAACTTCTGGAGTCGTTACTTCTGGCGTTGTGACTTCAACAGTGGTGACCTCTGGTGTAGTAACTTCTGGAGTTGTTACTTCTGGCGTTGTGACTTCAACAGTGGTGACCTCTGGTGTAGTAACTTCTGGAGTTGTTACTTCAGGCGTTGTGACTTCAACAGTGGTGACCTCTGGTGTAGTAACTTCTGGAGTTGTTACTTCTGGCGTTGTGACTTCAACAGTGGTGACCTCTGGTGTAGTAACTTCTGGAGTTGTTACTTCAGGCGTTGTGACTTCAGCTGTGGTGACCTCTGGTGAAGTAACTTCTGGAGTTGTTACTTCTGGCGTTGTGACTTCAACAGTGGTGACCTCTGGTGAAGTAACTTCTGGAGTTGTTACTTCTGGCGTTGTGACTTCAACAGTGGTGACCTCTGGTGTAGTAACTTCTGGAGTTGTTACTTCAGGCGTTGTGACTTCAGCTGTGGTGACCTCTGGTGTAGTAACTTCTGGAGTTGTTACTTCAGGCGTTGTGACTTCAGCTGTGGTGACCTCTGGTGTAGTAACTTCTGGAGTTGTTACTTCAGGCGTTGTGACTTCAACAGTGGTGACCTCTGGTGTAGTAACTTCTGGAGTGGTTACTTCTGGCGTTGTGACTTCAGCTGTGGTGACCTCTGGTGTAGTAACTTCTGGAGTTGTTACTTCTGGCGTTGTGACTTCAGCTGTGGTGACCTCTGGTGTAGTAACTTCTGGAGTTGTTACTTCAGGCGTTGTGACTTCAACAGTGGTGACCTCTGGTGTAGTAACTTCTGGAGTGGTTACTTCTGGCGTTGTGACTTCAGCTGTGGTGACCTCTGGTGTAGTAACTTCTGGAGTTGTTACTTCAGGCGTTGTGACTTCAACAGTGGTGACCTCTGGTGTAGTAACTTCTGGAGTTGTTACTTCAGGCGTTGTGACTTCAACAGTGGTGACCTCTGGTGTAGTAACTTCTGGAGTGGTTACTTCTGGCGTTGTGACTTCAGCGGTGGTGACCTCTGGTGTAGTAACTTCTGGAGTGGTTACTTCTGGCGTTGTGACTTCAGCTGTGGTGACCTCTGGTGTAGTAACTTCTGGAGTCGTTACTTCTGGCGTTGTGACTTCAACAGTGGTGACCTCTGGTGTAGTAACTTCTGGAGTTGTTACTTCTGGCGTTGTGACTTCAACAGTGGTGACCTCTGGTGTAGTAACTTCTGGAGTTGTTACTTCTGGCGTTGTGACTTCAACAGTGGTGACTTCTGGTGTAGTAACTTCTGGAGTCGTTACTTCTGGAGTTGTGACTTCAACAGTGGTGACCTCTGGTGTAGTAACTTCTGGAGTCGTTACTTCTGGCGTTGTGACTTCAGCGGTGGTGACCTCTGGTGTAGTAACTTCTGGAGTTGTTACTTCTGGCGTTGTGACTTCAGCTGTGGTGACCTCTGGTGTAGTAACTTCTGGAGTCGTTACTTCTGGCGTTGTGACTTCAACAGTGGTGACCTCTGGTGTAGTAACTTCTGGAGTGGTTACTTCTGGCGTTGTGACTTCAGCTGTGGTGACCTCTGGTGTAGTAACTTCTGGAGTTGTTACTTCAGGCGTTGTGACTTCAACAGTGGTGACCTCTGGTGTAGTAACTTCTGGAGTGGTTACTTCTGGCGTTGTGACTTCAGCTGTGGTGACCTCTGGTGTAGTAACTTCTGGAGTTGTTACTTCAGGCGTTGTGACTTCAACAGTGGTGACCTCTGGTGTAGTAACTTCTGGAGTTGTTACTTCAGGCGTTGTGACTTCAACAGTGGTGACCTCTGGTGTAGTAACTTCTGGAGTGGTTACTTCTGGCGTTGTGACTTCAGCTGTGGTGACCTCTGGTGTAGTAACTTCTGGAGTTGTTACTTCAGGCGTTGTGACTTCAACAGTGGTGACCTCTGGTGTAGTAACTTCTGGAGTTGTTACTTCTGGCGTTGTGACTTCAACAGTGGTGACCTCTGGTGTAGTAACTTCTGGAGTTGTTACTTCAGGCGTTGTGACTTCAACAGTGGTGACCTCTGGTGTAGTAACTTCTGGAGTTGTTACTTCTGGCGTTGTGACTTCAGCTGTGGTGACCTCTGGTGTAGTAACTTCTGGAGTGGTTACTTCTGGCGTTGTGACTTCAGCTGTGGTGACCTCTGGTGTAGTAACTTCTGGAGTTGTTACTTCTGGCGTTGTGACTACAGCTGTGGTGACCTCTGGTGTAGTAACTTCTGGAGTTGTTACTTCAGGCGTTGTGACTTCAACAGTGGTGACCTCTGGTGTAGTAACTTCTGGAGTTGTTACTTCTGGCGTTGTGACTTCAGCGGTGGTGACCTCTGGTGTAGTAACTTCTGGAGTTGTTACTTCTGGCGTTGTGACTTCAGCTGTGGTGACCTCTGGTGTAGTAACTTCTGGAGTTGTTACTTCAGGCGTTGTGACTTCAACAGTGGTGACCTCTGGTGTAGTAACTTCTGGAGTTGTTACTTCTGGCGTTGTGACTTCAGCTGTGGTGACCTCTGGTGTAGTAACTTCTGGAGTTGTTACTTCTGGCGTTGTGACTTCAGCTGTGGTGACCTCTGGTGTAGTAACTTCTGGAGTTGTTACTTCAGGCGTTGTGACTTCAACAGTGGTGACCTCTGGTGTAGTAACTTCTGGAGTTGTTACTTCTGGCGTTGTGACTTCAGCTGTGGTGACCTCTGGTGTAGTAACTTCTGGAGTTGTTACTTCAGGCGTTGTGACTTCAACAGTGGTGACCTCTGGTGTAGTAACTTCTGGAGTTGTTACTTCTGGCGTTGTGACTTCAGCTGTGGTGACCTCTGGTGTAGTAACTTCTGGAGTTGTTACTTCTGGCGTTGTGACTTCAGCTGTGGTGACCTCTGGTGTAGTAACTTCTGGAGTTGTTACTTCAGGCGTTGTGACTTCAACAGTGGTGACCTCTGGTGTAGTAACTTCTGGAGTTGTTACTTCTGGCGTTGTGACTTCAGCTGTGGTGACCTCTGGTGTAGTAACTTCTGGAGTTGTTACTTCTGGCGTTGTGACTTCAGCTGTGGTGACCTCTGGTGTAGTAACTTCTGGAGTTGTTACTTCAGGCGTTGTGACTTCAACAGTGGTGACCTCTGGTGTAGTAACTTCTGGAGTTGTTACTTCTGGCGTTGTGACTTCAGCTGTGGTGACCTCTGGTGTAGTAACTTCTGGAGTTGTTACTTCTGGCGTTGTGACTTCAGCTGTGGTGACCTCTGGTGTAGTAACTTCTGGAGTTGTTACTTCAGGCGTTGTGACTTCAACAGTGGTGACCTCTGGTGTAGTAACTTCTGGAGTTGTTACTTCTGGCGTTGTGACTTCAGCTGTGGTGACCTCTGGTGTAGTAACTTCTGGAGTTGTTACTTCAGGCGTTGTGACTTCAACAGTGGTGACCTCTGGTGTAGTAACTTCTGGAGTTGTTACTTCTGGCGTTGTGACTTCAGCTGTGGTGACCTCTGGTGTAGTAACTTCTGGAGTTGTTACTTCTGGCGTTGTGACTTCAGCTGTGGTGACCTCTGGTGTAGTAACTTCTGGAGTTGTTACTTCAGGCGTTGTGACTTCAACAGTGGTGACCTCTGGTGTAGTAACTTCTGGAGTTGTTACTTCTGGCGTTGTGACTTCAGCTGTGGTGACCTCTGGTGTAGTAACTTCTGGAGTTGTTACTTCTGGCGTTGTGACTTCAGCTGTGGTGACCTCTGGTGTAGTAACTTCTGGAGTTGTTACTTCAGGCGTTGTGACTTCAACAGTGGTGACCTCTGGTGTAGTAACTTCTGGAGTTGTTACTTCTGGCGTTGTGACTTCAGCGGTGGTGACCTCTGGTGTAGTAACTTCTGGAGTTGTTACTTCTGGCGTTGTGACTTCAGCTGTGGTGACCTCTGGTGTAGTAACTTCTGGAGTTGTTACTTCAGGCGTTGTGACTTCAACAGTGGTGACCTCTGGTGTAGTAACTTCTGGAGTTGTTACTTCTGGCGTTGTGACTTCAGCTGTGGTGACCTCTGGTGTAGTAACTTCTGGAGTTGTTACTTCTGGCGTTGTGACTTCAGCTGTGGTGACCTCTGGTGTAGTAACTTCTGGAGTTGTTACTTCAGGCGTTGTGACTTCAACAGTGGTGACCTCTGGTGTAGTAACTTCTGGAGTTGTTACTTCTGGCGTTGTGACTTCAGCTGTGGTGACCTCTGGTGTAGTAACTTCTGGAGTTGTTACTTCAGGCGTTGTGACTTCAACAGTGGTGACCTCTGGTGTAGTAACTTCTGGAGTTGTTACTTCTGGCGTTGTGACTTCAGCTGTGGTGACCTCTGGTGTAGTAACTTCTGGAGTTGTTACTTCTGGCGTTGTGACTTCAGCTGTGGTGACCTCTGGTGTAGTAACTTCTGGAGTTGTTACTTCTGGCGTTGTGACTTCAACAGTGGTGACCTCTGGTGTAGTAACTTCTGGAGTTGTTACTTCTGGCGTTGTGACTTCAACAGTGGTGACCTCTGGTGTAGTAACTTCTGGAGTGGTTACTTCTGGCGTTGTGACTTCAGCTGTGGTGACCTCTGGTGTAGTAACTTCTGGAGTTGTTACTTCAGGCGTTGTGACTTCAACAGTGGTGACCTCTGGTGTAGTAACTTCTGGAGTTGTTACTTCTGGCGTTGTGACTTCAGCTGTGGTGACCTCTGGTGTAGTAACTTCTGGAGTTGTTACTTCTGGCGTTGTGACTTCAACAGTGGTGACCTCTGGTGTAGTAACTTCTGGAGTGGTTACTTCTGGCGTTGTGACTTCAGCGGTGGTGACCTCTGGTGTAGTAACTTCTGGAGTGGTTACTTCTGGCGTTGTGACTTCAGCTGTGGTGACCTCTGGTGTAGTAACTTCTGGAGTCGTTACTTCTGGCGTTGTGACTTCAACAGTGGTGACCTCTGGTGTAGTAACTTCTGGAGTTGTTACTTCTGGCGTTGTGACTTCAACAGTGGTGACCTCTGGTGTAGTAACTTCTGGAGTTGTTACTTCTGGCGTTGTGACTTCAACAGTGGTGACCTCTGGTGTAGTAACTTCTGGAGTTGTTACTTCTGGCGTTGTGACTTCAACAGTGGTGACCTCTGGTGTAGTAACTTCTGGAGTCGTTACTTCTGGCGTTGTGACTTCAGCGGTGGTGACCTCTGGTGTAGTAACTTCTGGAGTCGTTACTTCTGGCGTTGTGACTTCAGCTGTGGTGACCTCTGGTGTAGTAACTTCTGGAGTTGTTACTTCAGGCGTTGTGACTTCAACAGTGGTGACCTCTGGTGTAGTAACTTCTGGAGTTGTTACTTCAGGCGTTGTGACTTCAACAGTGGTGACCTCTGGTGTAGTAACTTCTGGAGTTGTTACTTCTGGCGTTGTGACTTCAGCTGTGGTGACCTCTGGTGTAGTAACTTCTGGAGTTGTTACTTCTGGCGTTGTGACTTCAGCTGTGGTGACCTCTGGTGTAGTAACTTCTGGAGTTGTTACTTCAGGCGTTGTGACTTCAACAGTGGTGACCTCTGGTGTAGTAACTTCTGGAGTGGTTACTTCTGGCGTTGTGACTTCAGCTGTGGTGACCTCTGGTGTAGTAACTTCTGGAGTGGTTACTTCTGGCGTTGTGACTTCAGCTGTGGTGACCTCTGGTGTAGTAACTTCTGGAGTTGTTACTTCAGGCGTTGTGACTTCAACAGTGGTGACCTCTGGTGTAGTAACTTCTGGAGTGGTTACTTCTGGCGTTGTGACTTCAGCTGTGGTGACCTCTGGTGTAGTAACTTCTGGAGTGGTTACTTCTGGCGTTGTGACTTCAGCTGTGGTGACCTCTGGTGTAGTAACTTCTGGAGTTGTTACTTCTGGCGTTGTGACTTCAGCTGTGGTGACCTCTGGTGTAGTAACTTCTGGAGTTGTTACTTCAGGCGTTGTGACTTCAACAGTGGTGACCTCTGGTGTAGTAACTTCTGGAGTTGTTACTTCTGGCGTTGTGACTTCAGCTGTGGTGACCTCTGGTGTAGTAACTTCTGGAGTTGTTACTTCTGGCGTTGTGACTTCAGCTGTGGTGACCTCTGGTGTAGTAACTTCTGGAGTTGTTACTTCAGGCGTTGTGACTTCAACAGTGGTGACCTCTGGTGTAGTAACTTCTGGAGTTGTTACTTCTGGCGTTGTGACTTCAGCTGTGGTGACCTCTGGTGTAGTAACTTCTGGAGTTGTTACTTCTGGCGTTGTGACTTCAGCTGTGGTGACCTCTGGTGTAGTAACTTCTGGAGTCGTTACTTCTGGCGTTGTGACTTCAACAGTGGTGACCTCTGGTGTAGTAACTTCTGGAGTCGTTACTTCTGGCGTTGTGACTTCAACAGTGGTGACCTCTGGTGTAGTAACTTCTGGAGTCGTTACTTCTGGCGTTGTGACTTCAACAGTGGTGACCTCTGGTGTAGTAACTTCTGGAGTCGTTACTTCTGGCGTTGTGACTTCAGCGGTGGTGACCTCTGGTGTAGTAACTTCTGGAGTCGTTACTTCTGGCGTTGTGACTTCAGCGGTGGTGACCTCTGGTGTAGTAACTTCTGGAGTCGTTACTTCTGGCGTTGTGACTTCAGCGGTGGTGACCTCTGGTGTAGTAACTTCTGGAGTTGTTACTTCTGGCGTTGTGACTTCAGCTGTGGTGACCTCTGGTGTAGTAACTTCTGGAGTCGTTACTTCTGGCGTTGTGACTTCAACAGTGGTGACCTCTGGTGTAGTAACTTCTGGAGTTGTTACTTCTGGCGTTGTGACTTCAGCTGTGGTGACCTCTGGTGTAGTAACTTCTGGAGTCGTTACTTCTGGCGTTGTGACTTCAACAGTGGTGACCTCTGGTGTAGTAACTTCTGGAGTTGTTACTTCTGGCGTTGTGACTTCAGCTGTGGTGACCTCTGGTGTAGTAACTTCTGGAGTCGTTACTTCTGGCGTTGTGACTTCAACAGTGGTGACCTCTGGTGTTGTAACTTCTGGAGTCGTTATTTCTGGCGTTGCGACTTCAACAGTGGTGACCTCTGGTGTAGTAACTTCTGGAGTTGTTACTTCAGGCGTTGTGACTTCAACAGTGGTGACCTCTGGTGTAGTAACTTCTGGAGTCGTTACTTCTGGCGTTGTGACTTCAGCGGTGGTGACCTCTGGTGTAGTAACTTCTGGAGTTGTTACTTCTGGCGTTGTGACTTCAACAGTGGTGACCTCTGGTGTAGTAACTTCTGGAGTTGTTACTTCAGGCGTTGTGACTTCAACAGTGGTGACCTCTGGTGTAGTAACTTCTGGAGTTGTTACTTCTGGCGTTGTGACTTCAACAGTGGTGACCTCTGGTGTAGTAACTTCTGGAGTTGTTACTTCAGGCGTTGTGACTTCAACAGTGGTGACCTCTGGTGTAGTAACTTCTGGAGTTGTTACTTCTGGCGTTGTGACTTCAACAGTGGTGACCTCTGGTGTAGTAACTTCTGGAGTTGTTACTTCTGGCGTTGTGACTTCAACAGTGGTGACCTCTGGTGTAGTAACTTCTGGAGTTGTTACTTCTGGCGTTGTGACTTCAACAGTGGTGACCTCTGGTGTAGTAACTTCTGGAGTCGTTACTTCTGGCGTTGTGACTTCAACAGTGGTGACCTCTGGTGTAGTAACTTCTGGAGTGGTTACTTCTGGCGTTGTGACTTCAGCTGTGGTGACCTCTGGTGTAGTAACTTCTGGAGTTGTTACTTCAGGCGTTGTGACTTCAACAGTGGTGACCTCTGGTGTAGTAACTTCTGGAGTTGTTACTTCAGGCGTTGTGACTTCAACAGTGGTGACCTCTGGTGTAGTAACTTCTGGAGTTGTTACTTCTGGCGTTGTGACTTCAACAGTGGTGACCTCTGGTGTAGTAACTTCTGGAGTTGTTACTTCAGGCGTTGTGACTTCAACAGTGGTGACCTCTGGTGTAGTAACTTCTGGAGTTGTTACTTCTGGCGTTGTGACTTCAACAGTGGTGACCTCTGGTGTAGTAACTTCTGGAGTTGTTACTTCTGGCGTTGTGACTTCAACAGTGGTGACCTCTGGTGTAGTAACTTCTGGAGTTGTTACTTCTGGCGTTGTGACTTCAACAGTGGTGACCTCTGGTGTAGTAACTTCTGGAGTCGTTACTTCTGGCGTTGTGACTTCAACAGTGGTGACCTCTGGTGTAGTAACTTCTGGAGTGGTTACTTCTGGCGTTGTGACTTCAGCTGTGGTGACCTCTGGTGTAGTAACTTCTGGAGTTGTTACTTCAGGCGTTGTGACTTCAACAGTGGTGACCTCTGGTGTAGTAACTTCTGGAGTTGTTACTTCTGGCGTTGTGACTTCAACAGTGGTGACCTCTGGTGTAGTAACTTCTGGAGTTGTTACTTCAGGCGTTGTGACTTCGGCTGTGGTGACCTCTGGTGTAGTAACTTCTGGAGTTGTTACTTCAGGCGTTGTGACTTCAGCTGTGGTGACCTCTGGTGTAGTAACTTCTGGAGTTGTTACTTCAGGCGTTGTGACTTCAACAGTGGTGACCTCTGGTGTAGTAACTTCTGGAGTTGTTACTTCAGGCGTTGTGACTTCAGCTGTGGTGACCTCTGGTGTAGTAACTTCTGGAGTTGTTACTTCAGGCGTTGTGACTTCAGCTGTGGTGACCTCTGGTGTAGTAACTTCTGGAGTTGTTACTTCAGGCGTTGTGACTTCAGCTGTGGTGACCTCTGGTGTAGTAACTTCTGGAGTTGTTACTTCAGGCGTTGTGACTTCAACAGTGGTGACCTCTGGTGTAGTAACTTCTGGAGTTGTTACTTCAGGCGTTGTGACTTCAACAGTGGTGACCTCTGGTGTAGTAACTTCTGGAGTTGTTACTTCAGGCGTTGTGACTTCAGCTGTGGTGACCTCTGGTGTAGTAACTTCTGGAGTTGTTACTTCAGGCGTTGTGACTTCAACAGTGGTGACCTCTGGTGTAGTAACTTCTGGAGTGGTTACTTCTGGCGTTGTGACTTCAGCTGTGGTGACCTCTGGTGTAGTAACTTCTGGAGTTGTTACTTCAGGCGTTGTGACTTCAACAGTGGTGACCTCTGGTGTAGTAACTTCTGGAGTTGTTACTTCTGGCGTTGTGACTTCAACAGTGGTGACCTCTGGTGTAGTAACTTCTGGAGTTGTTACTTCTGGCGTTGTGACTTCAACAGTGGTGACCTCTGGTGTAGTAACTTCTGGAGTTGTTACTTCTGGCGTTGTGACTTCAGCTGTGGTGACCTCTGGTGTAGTAACTTCTGGAGTTGTTACTTCTGGCGTTGTGACTTCAGCTGTGGTGACCTCTGGTGTAGTAACTTCTGGAGTTGTTACTTCTGGCGTTGTGACTTCAGCTGTGGTGACCTCTGGTGTAGTAACTTCTGGAGTTGTTACTTCTGGCGTTGTGACTTCAGCTGTGGTGACCTCTGGTGTAGTAACTTCTGGAGTTGTTACTTCTGGCGTTGTGACTTCAGCTGTGGTGACCTCTGGTGTAGTAACTTCTGGAGTTGTTACTTCTGGCGTTGTGACTTCAGCTGTGGTGACCTCTGGTGTAGTAATTTCTGGAGTCGTTACTTCTGGTGTAGTGACTTCAGCGGTGGTGACCTCTGGTGTAGTAACTTCTGGAGTCGTTACTTCTGGTGTAGTGACTTCAGCGGTGGTGACCTCTGGTGTAGTAACTTCTGGAGTTGTTACTTCTGGCGTTGTGACTTCAGCTGTAGTGACCTCTGGTGTAGTAACTTCTGGAGTTGTTACTTCTGGCGTTGTGACTTCAGCTGTGGTGACCTCTGGTGTAGTAACTTCTGGAGTGGTTACTTCTGGCGTTGTGACTTCAACAGTGGTGACCTCTGGTGTAGTAACTTCTGGAGTTGTTACTTCTGGCGTTGTGACTTCAACAGTGGTGACCTCTGGTGTAGTAACTTCTGGAGTCGTTACTTCTGGTGTAGTGACTTCAGCGGTGGTGACCTCTGGTGTAGTAACTTCTGGAGTCGTTACTTCTGGCGTTGTGACTTCAACAGTGGTGACCTCTGGTGTAGTAACTTCTGGAGTCGTTACTTCTGGCGTTGTGACTTCAACAGTGGTGACCTCTGGTGTAGTAACTTCTGGAGTCGTTACTTCTGGCGTTGTGACTTCAGCAGTGGTGACCTCTGGTGTAGTAACTTCTGGAGTTGTTACTTCTGGCGTTGTGACTTCAACAGTGGTGACCTCTGGTGTAGTAACTTCTGGAGTCGTTACTTCTAGCGTTGTGACTTCAACAGTGGTGACCTCTGGTGTAGTAACTTCTGGAGTCGTTACTTCTGGCGTTGTGACTTCAACAGTGGTGACCTCTGGTGTAGTAACTTCTGGAGTCGTTACTTCTGGCGTTGTGACTTCAACAGTGGTGACCTCTGGTGTAGTAACTTCTGGAGTCGTTACTTCTGGCGTTGTGACTTCAGCAGTGGTGACCTCTGGTGTAGTAACTTCTGGAGTTGTTACTTCTGGCGTTGTGACTTCAACAGTGGTGACCTCTGGTGTAGTAACTTCTGGAGTCGTTACTTCTAGCGTTGTGACTTCAACAGTGGTGACCTCTGGTGTAGTAACTTCTGGAGTCGTTACTTCTGGCGCTGTGACTTCAACAGTGGTGACCTCTGGTGTAGTAACTTCTGGAGTCGTTACTTCTGGCGTTGTGACTTCAACAGTGGTGACCTCTGGTGTAGTAACTTCTGGAGTCGTTACTTCTGGCGTTGTGACTTCAACAGTGGTGACCTCTGGTGTAGTAACTTCTGGAGTCGTTACTTCTAGCGTTGTGACTTCAACAGTGGTGACCTCTGGTGTAGTAACTTCTGGAGTCGTTACTTCTAGCGTTGTGACTTCAACAGTGGTGACCTCTGGTGTAGTAACTTCTGGAGTCGTTACTTCTGGCGTTGTGACTTCAACAGTGGTGACCTCTGGTGTAGTAACTTCTGGAGTCGTTACTTCTGGCGTTGTGACTTCAACAGTGGTGACCTCTGGTGTAGTAACTTCTGGAGTCGTTACTTCTGGCGTTGTGACTTCAACAGTGGTGACCTCTGGTGTAGTAACTTCTGGAGTCGTTACTTCGGGCGTTGTGACTTCAACAGTGGTGACCTCTGGTGTAGTAACTTCTGGAGTCGTTACTTCTGGCGTTGTGACTTCAACAGTGGTGACCTCTGGTGTAGTAACTTCTGGAGTTGTTACTTCTGGCGCTGTGACTTCAACAGTGGTGACCTCTGGTGTAGTAACTTCTGGAGTTGTTACTTCTGGCGTTGTGACTTCAACAGTGGTGACCTCTGGTGTAGTAACTTCTGGAGTCGTTACTTCTGGCGTTGTGACTTCAACAGTGGTGACCTCTGGTGTAGTAACTTCTGGAGTCGTTACTTCTGGCGCTGTGACTTCAACAGTGGTGACCTCTGGTGTAGTAACTTCTGGAGTCGTTACTTCTGGCGTTGTGACTTCAACAGTGGTGACCTCTGGTGTAGTAACTTCTGGAGTCGTTACTTCTGGCGTTGTGACTTCAACAGTGGTGACCTCTGGTGTAGTAACTTCTGGAGTCGTTACTTCTGGCGTTGTGACTTCAACAGTGGTGACCACTGGTGTAGTAACTTCTGGAGTCGTTACTTCTGGCGTTGTGACTTCAACAGTGGTGACCTCTGGTGTAGTAACTTCTGGAGTCGTTACTTCTGGCGTTGTGACTTCAACAGTGGTGACCTCTGGTGTAGTAACTTCTGGAGTCGTTACTTCTGGCGTTGTGACTTCAACAGTGGTGACCTCTGGTGTAGTAACTTCTGGAGTCGTTTCTTCTGGCGTTGTGACTTCAACAGTGGTGACCTCTGGTGTAGTAACTTCTGGAGTGGTTACTTCTGGCGTTGTGACTTCAACAGTGGTGACCTCTGGTGTAGTAACTTCTGGAGTTGTTACTTCTGGCGTTGTGACTTCAACAGTGGTGACCTCTGGTGTAGTAACTTCTGGAGTGGTTACTTCTGGCGTTGTGACTTCAACAGTGGTGACCTCTGGTGTAGTAACTTCTGGAGTCGTTTCTTCTGGCGTTGTGACTTCAACAGTGGTGACCTCTGGTGTAGTAACTTCTGGAGTCGTTACTTCTGGCGTTGTGACTTCAGCGGTGGTGACCTCTGGTGTAGTAACTTCTGGAGTCGTTTCTTCTGGCGTTGTGACTTCAACAGTGGTGACCTCTGGTGTAGTAACTTCTGGAGTGGTTACTTCTGGCGTTGTGACTTCAACAGTGGTGACCTCTGGTGTAGTAACTTCTGGAGTTGTTACTTCTGGCGTTGTGACTTCAACAGTGGTGACCTTTGGTGTAGTAACTTCTGGAGTCGTTACTTCTGGCGTTGTGACTTCAGCGGTGGTGACCTCTGGTGTAGTAACTTCTGGAGTCGTTTCTTCTGGCGTTGTGACTTCAACAGTGGTGACCTCTGGTGTAGTAACTTCTGGAGTGGTTACTTCTGGCGTTGTGACTTCAACAGTGGTGACCTCTGGTGTAGTAACTTCTGGAGTCGTTTCTTCTGGCGTTGTGACTTCAACAGTGGTGACCTCTGGTGTAGTAACTTCTGGAGTCGTTACTTCTGGCGTTGTGACTTCAGCGGTGGTGACCTCTGGTGTAGTAACTTCTGGAGTGGTTACTTCTGGCGTTGTGACTTCAACAGTGGTGACCTCTGGTGTAGTAACTTCTGGAGTGGTTACTTCTGGCGTTGTGACTTCAACAGTGGTGACCTCTGGTGTAGTAACTTCTGGAGTTGTTACTTCTGGCGTTGTGACTTCAACAGTGGTGACCTCTGGTGTAGTAACTTCTGGAGTGGTTACTTCTGGCGTTGTGACTTCAGCGGTGGTGACCTTTGGTGTAGTAACTTCTGGAGTCGTTACTTCTGGCGTTGTGACTTCAACAGTGGTGACCTCTGGTGTAGTAACTTCTGGAGTCGTTACTTCGGGCGTTGTGACTTCAGCTGTGGTGACCTCTGGTGTAGTAACTTCTGGAGTGGTTACTTCTGGCGTTGTGACTTCAACAGTGGTGACCTCTGGTGTAGTAACTTCTGGAGTTGTTACTTCTGGCGTTGTGACTTCAACAGTGGTGACCTCTGGTGTAGTAACTTCTGGAGTGGTTACTTCTGGCGTTGTGACTTCAGCGGTGGTGACCTTTGGTGTAGTAACTT
Source organism: Caenorhabditis latens (assembly GCA_002259235.3). Taxonomy (NCBI): domain Eukaryota; kingdom Metazoa; phylum Nematoda; class Chromadorea; order Rhabditida; family Rhabditidae; genus Caenorhabditis; species Caenorhabditis latens. Next base: position 9,762,385 of record CM056097.1, on the reverse strand, counting down.
CTGGAGTCGTTACTTCGGGCGTTGTGACTTCAACAGTGGTGACCTTTGGTGTAGTAACTTCTGGAGTCGTTACTTCGGGCGTTGTGACTTCAACAGTGGTGACCTCTGGTGTAGTAACTTCTGGAGTGGTTACTTCTGGCGTTGTGACTTCAGCGGTGGTGACCTCTGGTGTAGTAATTTCTGGAGTTGTTACTTCTGGCGTTGTGACTTCAACAGTGGTGACCTCTGGTGTAGTAACTTCTGGAGTCGTTACTTCGGGCGTTGTGACTTCAACAGTGGTGACCTCTGGTGTAGTAACTTCTGGAGTCGTTACTTCTGGCGTTGTGACTTCAACAGTGGTGACCTCTGGTGTAGTAACTTCTGGAGTTGTTACTTCTGGCGTTGTGACTTCAACAGTGGTGACCTCTGGTGTAGTAACTTCTGGAGTCGTTACTTCTGGCGTTGTGACTTCAACAGTGGTGACCTCTGGTGTAGTAACTTCTGGAGTCGTTACTTCTGGCGTTGTGACTTCAGCGGTGGTGACCTCTATTGTAGTAACTTCTGGAGTTGTTACTTCTGGCGTTGTGACTTCAACAGTGGTGACCTCTGGTGTAGTAACTTCTGGAGTTGTTACTTCTGGCGTTGTGACTTCAGCGGTGGTGACCTCTGGTGTAGTAACTTCTGGAGTCGTTACTTCTGGCGTTGTGACTTCAACAGTGGTGACCTCTGGTGTAGTAACTTCTGGAGTCGTTACTTCTGGCGTTGTGACTTCAACAGTGGTGACCTCTGGTGTAGTAACTTCTGGAGTCGTTACTTCTGGCGTTGTGACTTCAGCGGTGGTGACCTCTGGTGTAGTAACTTCTGGAGTCGTTACTTCTGGCGTTGTGACTTCAACAGTGGTGACCTCTGGTGTAGTAACTTCTGGAGTTGTTACTTCTGGCGTTGTGACTTCAACAGTGGTGACCTCTGGTGTAGTAACTTCTGGAGTCGTTACTTCTGGCGTTGTGACTTCAACAGTGGTGACCTCTGGTGTAGTAACTTCTGGAGTCGTTACTTCTGGCGTTGTGACTTCAACAGTGGTGACCTCTGGTGTAGTAACTTCTGGAGTGGTTACTTCTGGTGTTGTGACTTCAACAGTGGTGACCTCTGGTGTAGTAACTTCTGGAGTCGTTACTTCTGGCGTTGTGACTTCAGCGGTGGTGACCTCTATTGTAGTAACTTCTGGAGTGGTTACTTCTGGTGTAGTGACTTCAACAGTGGTGACCTCTGGTGTAGTAACTTCTGGAGTTGTTACTTCTGGCGTTGTGACTTCAGCGGTGGTGACCTCTGGTGTAGTAACTTCTGGAGTTGTTACTTCTGGCGTTGTGACTTCAACAGTGGTGACCTCTGGTGTAGTAACTTCTGGAGTCGTTACTTCTGGCGTTGTGACTTCAACAGTGGTGACCTCTGGTGTAGTAACTTCTGGAGTTGTTACTTCTGGCGTTGTGACTTCAACAGTGGTGACCTCTGGTGTAGTAACTTCTGGAGTCGTTACTTCTGGCGTTGTGACTTCAGCGGTGGTGACCTCTGGTGTAGTAACTTCTGGAGTTGTTACTTCTGGCGTTGTGACTTCAACAGTGGTGACCTCTGGTGTAGTAACTTCTGGAGTTGTTACTTCTGGCGTTGTGACTTCAACAGTGGTGACCTCTGGTGTAGTAACTTCTGGAGTCGTTACTTCTGGTGTAGTGACTTCAGCGGTGGTGACCTCTGGTGTAGTAACTTCTGGAGTTGTTACTTCTGGCGTTGTGACTTCAGCGGTGGTGACCTCTGGTGTAGTAACTTCTGGAGTGGTTACTTCTGGTGTTGTGACTTCAACAGTGGTGACCTCTGGTGTAGTTACTTCTGGAGTCGTTACTTCTGGCGTTGTGACTTCAACAGTGGTGACCTCTGGTGTAGTAACTTCTGGAGTGGTTACTTCTGGTGTAGTGACTTCAACAGTGGTGACCTCTGGTGTAGTAACTTCTGGAGTTGTTACTTCTGGCGTTGTGACTTCAGCGGTGGTGACCTCTGGTGTAGTAACTTCTGGAGTTGTTACTTCTGGCGTTGTGACTTCAACAGTGGTGACCTCTGGTGTAGTAACTTCTGGAGTCGTTACTTCTGGCGTTGTGACTTCAACAGTGGTGACCTCTGGTGTAGTTACTTCTGGAGTCGTTACTTCTGGCGTTGTGACTTCAACAGTGGTGACCTCTGGTGTAGTAACTTCTGGAGTGGTTACTTCTGGTGTAGTGACTTCAACAGTGGTGACCTCTGGTGTAGTAACTTCTGGAGTTGTTACTTCTGGCGTTGTGACTTCAACAGTGGTGACCTCTGGTGTAGTAACTTCTGGAGTGGTTACTTCTGGTGTTGTGACTTCAACAGTGGTGACCTCTGGTGTAGTAACTTCTGGAGTGGTTACTTCTGGTGTAGTGACTTCAACAGTGGTGACCTCTGGTGTAGTAACTTCTGGAGTTGTCACTTCTGGCGTTGTGACTTCAACAGTGGTGACCTCTGGTGTAGTAACTTCTGGAGTGGTTACTTCTGGTGTAGTGACTTCAACAGTGGTGACCTCTGGTGTAGTAACTTCTGGAGTTGTCACTTCTGGCGTTGTGACTTCAACAGTGGTGACCTCTGGTCTAGTAACTTCTGGAGTGGTTACTTCTGGTGTAGTGACTTCAACAGTGGTGACCTCTGGTGTAGTAACTTCTGGAGTTGTCACTTCTGGCGTTGTGACTTCAACAGTGGTGACCTCTGATGTAGTAACTTCTGGAGTCGTTACTTCTGGCGTTGTGACTTCAACAGTGGTGACCTCTGGTGTAGTAACTTCTGGAGTCGTTACTTCTGGCGTTGTGACTTCAACAGTGGTGACCTCTGGTGTAGTAACTTCTGGAGTTGTCACTTCTGGCGTTGTGACTTCAACAGTGGTGACCTCTGGTGTAGTAACTTCTGGAGTGGTTACTTCTGGTGTAGTGACTTCAACAGTGGTGACCTCTGGTGTAGTAACTTCTGGAGTGGTTACTTCTGGTGTTGTGACTTCAACAGTGGTGACCTCTGGTGTAGTAACTTCTGGAGTTGTTACTATAGTAGTAATGACAGTTGTTGAAGTTTCAGTAGTTGTGAACGGAGTTGTTGTTACAGTAGTAGTTGTAGGAATCTGCTCTTGCACTGTAAACATTTTTGTGCATTTTCACTGAGAGATAAACTTACCAGCGCAATTCAATTGATTGTCTATTATTGCACCCATATCGGATGTTGCTCCCCATCCATCTTTATAGCATGGTAGCTGTCCTTCGATAACGTTAACGTCCTGGTTGTCATATCCAATCTGGAGTTTACTTCATCAATTCTTCTGTACGGGCTCTATTCATTGTCATTAACTCACGGTTCCTCCTTCTCCATCATAGGTCTCGTAGTCCAGTATTGTCAGACCTCCACCTACACATGTAATATCAGCAATCATGCAACCAGCTTCTGAGGTAGTGTAAGATACATAAAACTGATCCGAAGGAACTAAATCTGGTGCATATGGAGATTCTGTTACCGCGACCAGTGGAGAACATGTTGAGACGCATTCCGTTTGTCTCTGTCATTTTTCAATGTTCATTATGCTTTCCTTTTATTTTTGAACAATACCTTAAATCTCCGCGGAATGCGTGATGATTCAGTGGCAGCAAATGGGTTCGAGTTTGTTGTTTGTTCACTTTGACGACGCTGGAAAGTTAGTTTGTCGATTATTAACGTTTGAATAATACAAGAAATGTTCACTGTTTTCAATATTACAGTAGATACCAATCTTTTCATTTGGATTCCTTATCTGTCCGATTACACAAAATAACTCACGTGTTTTGATCTAAGTAGTTCTCGAATGGGTTGTCTCATTCCACCAATGTCGAATGCAGTAACACATGTTAATGCTACTGCAAGACATAGTAATGCTCTGTTGAGCATTTTCTTTTGAAAACCCTGAAATTTTCTTGTGTGATAAGACTTTCGAGTATTCTGTGAACCAGGAAGAGTATGAAATATAAATCATTAAATCCGAAAAATATTTCTGAAGCTGATGCTCAAGAAAATGGGAGAAAATCGAATAGTCAAAATTCGAGGGTTTGTTGGGGATATATAGTTTACCATAACAATTGATATGTTTTGTCGATAGCGTCGTGAGAATATTCTATTCTTCTCTATGTTAGTCTTTGCTTTTTCTTTTGTCATCTTTTTCGAATTTTCTCGAATTTCGACAATGCTCTTTAGCCGTTGATATGGTATTTGAAAAAGTATTCGTGAAGTATGTTTACAGTTTAGTCCGCGAACATTCCATTGTTTGACGTTTTAGAACACAGCTGAACTTTTGATACCCATTCGTTTGACTGTTCTTTGTTACAGTTTTCGTACCTTCAAGCCTTATCTAGTTCAGATGATCAGAATAAGTAATTGCAATACTAAAATTGTTATTCAATTGGTAATTGTATATCTGTAACAACCAGTGACTCACACAGTATGTTTCACTCAACACATGAAAACTATTTTGATTTATGTTAGACGTGGTAGTAGGAAGAGAGTTCCAACAACAAATCGCTTGTGCTCTGAAGTACATTAAGCAGTTCTTGTAATTGATTTAAAACATAGATTAACGTACGACTTTTATATAAATTGAGTTTTATAGATTTGCACTGAAATGGCAAATTGAGAGCAGTAGTCTCCTGTATGTATAATTTTCAATTAATTGTTTTGAATACGGTTGTCTACAATAGAATAACAATAAGAGTTGCATGTTTTTGAGAATACTACGAGTAGGAACTTTCACATTATGGATTTCTAACCATTGGAAAAACTACAATTGGTTTACGGAACTTACATCTGACGATTTAGTCTTTGAATCTTTCGTAAATGTAAGAGTTTCAGAATCTGTTCTGTCCCAAGTACTATTTATATGTACATAGTTTCTATAAAAACTAAAAGTGATTTTAAAGCAAATTTAAAGTTTCAAAATATATAATATGTTGTACATACGGTCAAACATTTGGAGCAGTCGTTATCTAGAAAGTGTATAAAAACTACATTAAAACCAATTTTCGGAGAAATGAAAAACGTTTGAAATTCAACTCTTATATGAATCTCACGAAGATTTCAACCTCTATGAATTGAACTCTTTTGGATTCTTTCAAATACTGATTTGTTATTATTATTCTGATAATCGAAATGTGTATCCTGGCATACCATGTTCCAGTATACCAGATCTTCTCACAGCGTCCCTGACCAAAAACATTGTGATGACGATGCAGGCAAAATTGTATTCATCACCATTATAAAAAACTTATTTGATCACAGGATTCAGCAAGATTTCTGTGTTCAGAAAAATCCGTACAGATGAGATAAGACGTAAACAATTTTTCAGTATAACAGTGTGCTGGATTTTCATTCTCTCCCAAATTATAATGTTGGAATTGCCAATAATTGTTTACACTTACCCATTTCTATTACAATGTATTTATACGCCTGCTTCATATTCACTTGAAACACTCATAATATGATTTTGAGCTTCTGGATGAAGCAGCAAAGGCAAAATAGTAGTTTTTTAATATATTCATGAATGGATAACGACTGTTCAATTTTGAAATGTTTTGTGAGTATTAGTTCAGGTTTTGTTGATATCAGATCAACTTTTACAAAATATGTGATCCTCTAATAAGAAATTCGGAAGATTTTTTGCGTAATATATTTTTGTGCGGTTGTGTTAACAGTCTCTATTCAAGAAGCCTTATCGTACTGTTGATTCAGCAAAACTCAGCAACAAGAATTATCTTAATTGTTGTTTTATTCTAAATACAAACAAGTTTTTTTTAATGCAATCTTCATGTTCAAACACTAGATGGTGAAGTGTGGGCTAGTCGTGTTACAGTTCTACGTAATCAAATTAAGCACAAGCAAATGCTTTGCCGACGATCTTCTTCTTGTATGGAAGACAGCAAGATGTTCTTGGGAAGACACAAACTGAGTTGGCACATGCATTCGTTCCGGTGAATTCTCCGCTAGAAAAAGGAAAAGTTTTCATGTTAGTTTCTATAAAAGTGTTTTCATACCTGCACTGACAACCCGATGGGAAACAATAGCGTTGTGTTGGAATGCTTCCACAGTTTCCGCAGGTGTCGTTGCAAACTGCACCAACCACCGTAGTCCATTCAGTCCATGTTCCTGTGCACACTTCCGGCTGAAATAACAAATAATTTAGTTTTGCAGAGCTACGAGCTTTGAGTGTACCGTTTTGTCTTGACAATACTGTGCACCATCGTATCCGGTGGCCACAAACTTTCCAGCGCAACATTGTGAACCAGTTGTGCAAACTTGGTTTCCGCAAGCTTTAGTCTCCAGAGAATCCCCGCTGCAAAATGGATAATTTGAGTTCAACAGATCAAGAAGAAACAAATAACTTACGTGCATGGACATCCATAAGGTGCAGATGCACATGTTCGGTTTCTACTCTGAGTACCGCAAAGTCCACAGGTAGCACTGCATGTTGTCCATGATCCCCAATCATTCCAAAGACCGGTCTTTTCTGAAATTAACATCTCGTTCGAAATTAATTGATAAAAACAATGAGTGGTCGTACCTGGATCACAGCACGTTGTTTGTTCTGGGTTGAATGTATCAACTGGAAGAGGACCACAATAGAAAGTACGAGCGGTGATGTTAACCATTTTCTTAAATCCAGTACAGCAAGAGGTTCTTGGGAATAGACAGACACTTGAGGCACACACACTTGTATCAGTAGCATCACCACTGAAAATTACTATTCAGATCAGAGGAAGCAAACGCTCAGATAACTTACGTGCAAGCACATCCATATTGAAGAGACAAACACTTTCTCGTACGAGTCTCCACTCCGCAAGATCCACAAGTGTCGTTGCAGCCAGCAGTGCTTACCCATTCTCCCCAAATTCCTGCAGAAGGACAGCATGTCACACCACATGTATTCAGCTTGTCTGGATCGGCAACAGCAGTAGTCTACAAAACGTTTGTACTAGTGACTAATCAGGTGTATAATAGTTACCAGCGGTCCGCAGATATGATTGCTTCCTTCAACAGTTGCAGTGAATCCAGGACAACAACTCAATCTTGGGAAGTAACAGACACCAGTACCGCATTGTTCAGTTATTGTTGTTGGTCCTCTGAAACATTTCTTTTTGAAGTTTTTCTTCTTTTTCTTATTTCTTACTGGCAAGGACATCCGTCGGCATCCGATGTACAAGTTCTTGTTTTGGTTTGATTTCCACAGGAACCACAGTAATCTCTGCATTGAGCTGGTGAACTAGTCCATTCAGACCAGATTCCTGTTTCTGGGCAACAATTTTCAGAGCATGTTGGATCGTATGGAGCATATGGTGTAGTGTAGTTCGGCTAAAGTTTTCCAACTAATTTTTAAGATGATTTTTTTTCTTTCTCACCTGTGGTCCACAAATGTGTTGTGATCCGCTGACGGTTGCTGTGTATCCGGCGCAGCAAGAGTCGTCTGGGAAGTAGCACACAGTGATTCCACAGTTCACTGATCTTGAGGAGACACCCCTATAAACAGTTTATGATGAATGTACTCAATGTAAATTAACTTACTGGCAAGGACAAGTGGATGGGGAAAGGCAGACACGTTTTTGTGTTACAGTTGAGCACGAACCACAAGTAGTTGGGCACGAGCCTCCAGTAGTCCATTCTGACCAGTAACCTCCAGCAGCTGGACAACAATCGGTCGAACAAAGAGTTGATGGTGCGGCATCCGAATCATCCTTAACCCATTTCGTTTAAAAATCAGTTTTTTACTGTACACTTACCGCCTTTGAGCACTGGAATGTTCTTCCAACGATAACCTTCTTTCTAGCTCCACAGCAAGTGGTTCTTGGGAACGGACATGGCGCTGGTGCACATTCAGCTTGTTTGGTTGTGCTTCCACTAAACAATATTGGTTTTCAGAATAAAAACACTTAACTCTGAAAAAATCATCATACCTGCAAGCGCAGGAGTAATCCGCAGAGAGACAGACTCTTGAAAGTGTTGTGACTCCACAGTTTCCACAAGTGTCGTTACATGAATCTCCAGAAGACCATTCAGACCAAACTCCTCCAAGAACACAGCATTCTGGTGTGGTTGTTGAGCACGGAACTGGATCGGTTTCTACTTCAGCGTCTTCCTGAACAAACTTTCTTGTGGAAATTTCTCTAAAAGTTCTAACATACCAATGGGCCACAGACAGATATACCATTGATAGTGGATACGGTAAGACTGTTGCAACAAACTGTTGAAGACGAACATGGAGCTCTGTTACATGGTACTGTCTTGGAAGCCTCTCCCCTGAAATAATATGAAATTTCAATATGTTGTCTAGGCAGAGTAATCATACATGCAGAAGCATCCATTTGTTTTCAAACAGGTTCTGGTGTAAGTCATTGTTTGACAAGCTCCACACGATGTCTGGTTGCAGGTGTCAGTAGTCTAAAATCACAAATATAGACGATAAGCATTGTTTCACAAACACACCGTCCATTCGGACCATGTTGCCAGTGTTCTGCAGAATTCTGATTCAGTAGCGTCTCCAATACAAGAGCAGAAAGAATCTGAAGCACAGACTCTCGAACGTGTACGAGATCCATCACAATTTCCGCATGTTGTTCCACTGCATGCCGACCACTCTGTCCATGCTCCCCAGATTCCTTCCAGTGGGCAACAGGTCTCATCATTGGTCGTTGGATCGGTTGTGTTTGGCTGAAAATTTTGTTTACATACATTTTAAATTATATCACAAAGTATACCTGAGGACCACAGATGTGAAGACTGCCAGATACCGTCGCAGTGTAACCCGCACAACAAGAATCAAGTGGGAAATAACAAACTCCAACATTGCAATTCTGAATTTTGACGTCCGATCCACTGAAAGTAATTCAAACAGATGGCTAGTTATTGGAAAGAAAAAGATACTTACGTGCAAGTACCACAATCTGCTTCGGTGAGACAAACACGACGGTAAACTTGTTGCGAACAAGATCCGCAAGAAGTGGCACAAGGAGCATCAGCAGTCCATTCACTCCAATAGCCTCCGGTTGGACAACAAGCTGTTCTGGGAACTGTTGTGGATTCAGCTTCGGTCGAGGTGCTCGTGGATTCCGTGGAGGTACTAGTGGACTCGGTTGAGGTACTGGTTGATTCGGTCGATGTGCTAGTGGACTCGGTTGAGGTACTGGTTGACTCGGTCGAGGTACTGGTTGATTCCGTGGAAGTGCTGGTAGACTCGGTCGATGTGCTGGTGGATTCAGTCGAGGTACTGGTTGATTCCGTGGAAGTGCTGGTAGACTCGGTCGAGGTACTGGTTGATTCCGTGGAAGTGCTGGTAGACTCGGTCGATGTGCTGGTGGATTCCGTGGAAGTGCTGGTAGACTCGGTCGATGTGCTGGTTGATTCCGTGGAAGTGCTTGTTGACTCGGTCGATGTGCTGGTGGATTCAGTCGAGGTACTGGTTGACTCGGTCGAGGTACTGGTTGATTCCGTGGAAGTGCTGGTTGACTCGGTCGATGTGCTGGTTGATTCCGTGGAAGTACTTGTAGACTCGGTCGATGTGCTGGTGGATTCCGTGGAGGTACTGGTTGATTCCGTGGAAGTGCTTGTAGACTCGGTCGATGTGCTGGTCGATTCAGTCGAGGTACTAGTAGACTCGGTCGAGGTACTGGTAGATTCCGTGGAAGTGCTGGTAGACTCGGTCGATGTGCTGGTAGACTCGGTCGAGGTACTGGTTGATTCGGTGGAAGTGCTTGTAGACTCGGTCGATGTGCTGGTGGATTCAGTCGAGGTACTGGTGGATTCAGTCGAGGTACTGGTTGATTCCGTGGAAGTGCTGGTTGACTCGGTCGATGTGCTGGTAGACTCGGTCGAGGTACTGGTTGATTCCGTGGAAGTGCTGGTAGACTCGGTCGATGTGCTGGTTGATTCCGTGGAAGTGCTTGTTGACTCGGTCGATGTGCTGGTGGATTCAGTCGAGGTACTAGTAGACTCGGTCGAGGTACTGGTAGATTCCGTGGAAGTGCTGGTAGACTCGGTCGATGTGCTGGTAGACTCGGTCGAGGTACTAGTAGACTCGGTCGAGGTACTGGTAGATTCCGTGGAAGTGCTGGTTGAATCGGTCGATGTGCTGGTTGATTCCGTGGAAGTGCTTGTAGACTCGGTCGATGTGCTGGTAGACTCGGTCGAGGTACTAGTAGACTCGGTCGAGGTACTGGTTGATTCCGTGGAAGTGCTGGTAGACTCGGTCGATGTGCTGGTAGACTCGGTCGAGGTACTAGTAGACTCGGTCGAGGTACTGGTTGATTCCGTGGAAGTGCTGGTAGACTCGGTCGATGTGCTGGTTGATTCCGTGGAAGTGCTTGTAGACTCGGTCGATGTGCTGGTGGAATCAGTCGAGGTACTGGTTGATTCCGTGGAAGTGCTGGTTGACTCGGTCGATGTGCTGGTAGACTCGGTCGAGGTACTGGTTGATTCCGTGGAAGTGCTGGTAGACTCGGTCGATGTGCTGGTTGATTCCGTGGAAGTGCTTGTAGACTCGGTCGAGGTACTGGTGGATTCAGTCGAAGTACTGGTGGATTCAGTCGAAGTACTGGTGGATTCAGTCGAGGTACTGGTAGACTCGGTCGAGGTACTGGTTGATTCCGTGGAAGTGCTGGTAGACTCGGTCGAGGTACTGGTTGATTCCGTGGAAGTGCTGGTAGACTCGGTCGATGTGCTGGTAGACTCGGTCGAGGTACTGGTTGATTCCGTGGAAGTGCTGGTAGACTCGGTCGATGTGCTGGTTGATTCCGTGGAAGTGCTGGTAGACTCGGTCGAGGTACTGGTAGATTCCGTGGAAGTGCTTGTAGACTCGGTCGATGTGCTGGTGGATTCAGTCGAGGTACTGGTTGATTCCGTGGAAGTGCTGGTAGACTCGGTCGAGGTACTGGTTGATTCCGTGGAAGTGCTGGTAGACTCGGTCGATGTGCTGGTGGATTCAGTCGAAGTACTGGTGGATTCAGTCGAGGTACTGGTAGACTCGGTCGAGGTACTGGTTGATTCCGTGGAAGTGCTGGTAGACTCGGTCGATGTGCTGGTGGATTCAGTCGAGGTACTGGTTGACTCGGTCGAGGTACTGGTTGATTCCGTGGAAGTGCTGGTAGACTCGGTCGAGGTGCTGGTTGATTCCGTGGAAGTGCTGGTAGACTCGGTCGATGTGCTGGTAGACTCGGTCGATGTGCTGGTGGATTCAGTCGAAGTACTGGTGGATTCAGTCGAGGTACTGGTAGACTCGGTCGAGGTACTGGTTGATTCCGTGGAAGTGCTTGTAGACTCGGTCGAGGTACTGGTGGATTCAGTCGAGGTACTGGTAGTTTCGGTCGAGGTACTGGTTGATTCCGTGGAAGTGCTTGTAGACTCGGTCGATGTGCTGGTAGACTCGGTCGAGGTACTTGTTGATTCCGTGGAAGTGCTGGTAGACTCGGTCGAGGTACTGGTTGATTCCGTGGAAGTGCTGGTAGACTCGGTCGATGTGCTGGTGGATTCAGTCGAGGTACTGGTTGACTCGGTCGAGGTACTGGTTGATTCCGTGGAAGTGCTTGTAGACTCGGTCGATGTACTGGTAGATTCGGTCGAGGTACTGGTTGATTCCGTGGAAGTGCTGGTAGACTCGGTCGAGGTACTGGTTGATTCCGTGGAAGTGCTTGTAGACTCGGTCGATGTACTAGTAGACTCGGTCGAGGTACTGGTTGATTCCGTGGAAGTGCTGGTAGACTCGGTCGATGTGCTGGTGGATTCAGTCGAGGTACTGGTTGACTCGGTCGAGGTACTGGTTGATTCCGTGGAAGTGCTTGTAGACTCGGTCGATGTACTGGTAGATTCGGTCGAGGTACTGGTTGATTCCGTGGAAGTGCTGGTAGACTCGGTCGATGTGCTGGTGGATTCAGTCGAGGTACTGGTTGACTCGGTCGAGGTACTGGTTGATTCCGTGGAAGTGCTTGTAGACTCGGTCGATGTGCTGGTAGACTCGGTCGAGGTACTTGTTGATTCCGTGGAAGTGCTTGTAGACTCGGTCGAGGTACTGGTTGATTCCGTGGAAGTGCTGGTAGACTCGGTCGATGTGCTGGTGGATTCAGTCGAGGTACTGGTTGATTCCGTGGAAGTGCTTGTAGACTCGGTCGATGTGCTGGTTGATTCCGTGGAAGTACTTGTAGACTCGGTCGATGTGCTGGTGGATTCAGTCGAGGTACTGGTTGATTCCGTGGAAGTGCTTGTAGACTCGGTCGATGTGCTGGTTGATTCCGTGGAAGTGCTGGTAGACTCGGTCGATGTGCTGGTAGATTCCGTGGAAGTGCTTGTAGACTCGGTCGATGTGCTGGTGGATTCAGTCGAGGTACTGGTTGACTCGGTCGAGGTACTGGTTGATTCCGTGGAGGTACTAGTAGACTCGGTCGAGGTACTGGTTGATTCCGTGGAAGTGCTTGTAGACTCGGTCGATGTGCTGGTGGATTCAGTCGAGGTACTGGTTGACTCGGTCGAGGTACTGGTTGATTCCGTGGAGGTACTAGTAGACTCGGTCGAGGTACTGGTTGATTCCGTGGAAGTGCTGGTAGACTCGGTCGAGGTACTGGTTGATTCCGTGGAAGTGCTGGTAGACTCGGTCGAGGTACTGGTTGATTCCGTGGAAGTGCTGGTAGATTCGGTCGAGGTACTGGTTGATTCCGTGGAAGTGCTGGTAGACTCGGTCGAGGTACTGGTTGATTCCGTGGAAGTGCTGGTAGATTCGGTCGAGGTACTGGTTGATTCCGTGGAGGTACTAGTAGACTCGGTCGAGGTACTGGTTGATTCCGTGGAAGTGCTGGTAGACTCGGTCGATGTGCTGGTGGATTCAGTAGAGGTACTGGTAGATTCGGTCGAGGTACTGGTTGATTCCGTGGAAGTGCTGGTAGACTCGGTCGAGGTACTGGTTGATTCCGTGGAAGTGCTGGTAGATTCGGTCGAGGTACTGGTTGATTCCGTGGAGGTACTAGTAGACTCGGTCGAGGTACTGGTTGATTCCGTGGAAGTGCTGGTAGACTCGGTCGAGGTACTGGTTGATTCCGTGGAAGTGCTGGTAGATTCGGTCGAGGTACTGGTTGATTCCGTGGAGGTACTAGTAGACTCGGTCGAGGTACTGGTTGATTCCGTGGAAGTGCTGGTAGACTCGGTCGATGTGCTGGTGGATTCAGTAGAGGTACTGGTAGATTCGGTCGAGGTACTGGTTGATTCCGTGGAAGTGCTGGTAGACTCGGTCGAGGTACTGGTTGATTCCGTGGAAGTGCTGGTAGATTCGGTCGAGGTACTGGTTGATTCCGTGGAGGTACTAGTAGACTCGGTCGAGGTACTGGTTGATTCCGTGGAAGTGCTGGTAGACTCGGTCGAGGTACTGGTTGATTCCGTGGAAGTGCTGGTAGACTCGGTCGAGGTACTGGTTGATTCCGTGGAAGTGCTGGTAGATTCGGTCGAGGTACTGGTTGATTCCGTGGAAGTGCTGGTAGACTCGGTCGAGGTACTGGTTGATTCCGTGGAAGTGCTGGTAGATTCGGTCGAGGTACTGGTTGATTCCGTGGAGGTACTAGTAGACTCGGTCGAGGTACTGGTTGATTCCGTGGAAGTGCTGGTAGACTCGGTCGATGTGCTGGTGGATTCAGTAGAGGTACTGGTAGATTCGGTCGAGGTACTGGTTGATTCCGTGGAAGTGCTTGTAGACTCGGTCGATGTGGTGGTGGATTCAGTCGAGGTACTGGTTGACTCGGTCGAGGTACTGGTTGATTCCGTGGAAGTGCTGGTAGACTCGGTCGAGGTACTGGTTGATTCCGTGGAAGTGCTGGTAGACTCGGTCGATGTGCTGGTGGATTCAGTCGAGGTACTGGTAGATTCGGTCGAGGTACTGGTTGATTCCGTGGAAGTGCTGGTAGACTCGGTCGAGGTACTGGTTGATTCCGTGGAAGTGCTGGTAGACTCGGTCGATGTGCTGGTGGATTCAGTCGAGGTACTGGTTGATTCCGTGGAAGTGCTGGTAGATTCGGTCGAGGTACTGGTTGATTCCGTGGAGGTACTAGTAGACTCGGTCGAGGTACTGGTTGATTCCGTGGAAGTGCTGGTAGACTCGGTCGATGTGCTGGTGGATTCAGTAGAGGTACTGGTAGATTCGGTCGAGGTACTGGTTGATTCCGTGGAAGTGCTGGTAGATTCGGTCGAGGTACTGGTTGATTCCGTGGAGGTACTAGTAGACTCGGTCGAGGTACTGGTTGATTCCGTGGAGGTACTAGTAGACTCGGTCGAGGTACTGGTTGATTCCGTGGAAGTGCTTGTAGACTCGGTCGATGTGCTGGTGGATTCAGTAGAGGTACTGGTAGATTCGGTCGAGGTACTGGTTGATTCCGTGGAGGTACTAGTAGACTCGGTCGAGGTACTGGTTGATTCCGTGGAAGTGCTGGTAGACTCGGTCGATGTGCTGGTGGATTCAGTAGAGGTACTGGTAGATTCGGTCGAGGTACTGGTTGATTCCGTGGAGGTACTAGTAGACTCGGTCGAGGTACTGGTTGATTCCGTGGAGGTACTAGTAGACTCGGTCGAGGTACTGGTTGATTCCGTGGAAGTGCTGGTAGACTCGGTCGATGTGCTGGTGGATTCAGTAGAGGTACTGGTAGATTCGGTCGAGGTACTGGTTGATTCCGTGGAAGTGCTTGTAGACTCGGTCGATGTGGTGGTGGATTCAGTCGAGGTACTGGTTGACTCGGTCGAGGTACTGGTTGATTCCGTGGAAGTGCTGGTAGACTCGGTCGAGGTACTGGTTGATTCCGTGGAAGTGCTGGTAGACTCGGTCGATGTGCTGGTGGATTCAGTCGAGGTACTGGTTGATTCCGTGGAAGTGCTGGTAGACTCGGTCGATGTGCTGGTGGATTCAGTCGAGGTACTGGTTGATTCCGTGGAAGTGCTGGTAGACTCGGTCGATGTGCTGGTGGATTCAGTAGAGGTACTGGTAGATTCGGTCGAGGTACTGGTTGATTCCGTGGAGGTACTAGTAGACTCGGTCGAGGTACTGGTTGATTCCGTGGAAGTGCTGGTAGACTCGGTCGATGTGCTGGTGGATTCAGTAGAGGTACTGGTAGATTCGGTCGAGGTACTGGTTGATTCCGTGGAAGTGCTTGTAGACTCGGTCGAGGTACTGGTTGATTCCGTGGAAGTGCTGGTAGACTCGGTCGATGTGCTGGTGGATTCAGTCGAGGTACTGGTTGACTCGGTCGAGGTACTGGTTGATTCCGTGGAAGTGCTGGTAGACTCGGTCGATGTGCTGGTGGATTCAGTAGAGGTACTGGTAGATTCGGTCGAGGTACTGGTTGATTCCGTGGAGGTACTAGTAGACTCGGTCGAGGTACTGGTTGATTCCGTGGAAGTGCTGGTAGACTCGGTCGATGTGCTGGTGGATTCAGTCGAGGTACTGGTTGACTCGGTCGAGGTACTGGTTGATTCCGTGGAAGTGCTGGTAGACTCGGTCGAGGTACTGGTTGATTCCGTGGAAGTGCTGGTAGACTCGGTCGATGTGCTGGTTGATTCCGTGGAAGTGCTGGTAGACTCGGTCGATGTGCTGGTGGATTCAGTCGAGGTACTGGTTGATTCCGTGGAAGTGCTTGTAGACTCGGTCGATGTGGTGGTGGATTCAGTCGAGGTACTGGTTGACTCGGTCGAGGTACTGGTTGATTCCGTGGAAGTGCTGGTAGACTCGGTCGATGTGCTGGTTGATTCCGTGGAAGTGCTGGTAGACTCGGTCGATGTGCTGGTGGATTCAGTCGAGGTACTGGTTGACTCGGTCGAGGTACTGGTTGATTCCGTGGAAGTGCTGGTAGACTCGGTCGATGTGCTGGTGGATTCAGTCGAGGTACTGGTTGATTCCGTGGAAGTGCTTGTAGACTCGGTCGATGTGGTGGTGGATTCAGTCGAGGTACTGGTTGACTCGGTCGAGGTACTGGTTGATTCCGTGGAAGTGCTGGTAGACTCGGTCGAGGTACTGGTTGATTCCGTGGAAGTGCTTGTAGACTCGGTCGATGTGGTGGTGGATTCAGTCGAGGTACTGGTTGACTCGGTCGAGGTACTGGTTGATTCCGTGGAAGTGCTGGTAGACTCGGTCGAGGTACTGGTTGATTCCGTGGAAGTGCTGGTAGACTCGGTCGATGTGCTGGTGGATTCAGTCGAGGTACTGGTTGACTCGGTCGAGGTACTGGTTGATTCCGTGGAGGTACTAGTAGACTCGGTCGAGGTACTGGTTGATTCCGTGGAAGTGCTGGTAGACTCGGTCGATGTGGTGGTGGATTCAGTCGAGGTACTGGTTGACTCGGTCGAGGTACTGGTTGATTCCGTGGAAGTGCTGGTAGACTCGGTCGAGGTACTGGTTGATTCCGTGGAAGTGCTGGTTGACTCGGTCGATGTGCTGGTGGATTCAGTAGAGGTACTCGTAGATTCGGTCGATGTACTGGTTGATTCCGTGGAAGTGCTTGTAGACTCGGTCGATGTGCTAGTGGATTCAGTCGAGGTACTGGTTGACTCGGTCGATGTGCTAGTGGATTCAGTCGAGGTACTGGTTGATTCCGTGGAAGTGCTTGTAGACTCGGTCGATGTGCTGGTTGATTCCGTGGAAGTGCTTGTAGACTCGGTCGATGTGCTAGTGGATTCAGTCGAGGTACTGGTAGATTCGGTCGAGGTACTGGTTGATTCCGTGGAAGTGCTTGTAGACTCGGTCGATGTGCTGGTTGATTCCGTGGAAGTGCTGGTAGACTCGGTCGATGTGCTGGTGGATTCAGTCGAGGTACTGGTTGACTCGGTCGAGGTACTGGTTGATTCCGTGGAAGTGCTTGTAGACTCGGTCGATGTGCTGGTGGATTCAGTCGAGGTACTGGTTGACTCGGTCGAGGTACTGGTTGATTCCGTGGAAGTGCTGGTAGACTCGGTCGATGTGCTGGTGGATTCAGTCGAGGTACTGGTTGACTCGGTCGAGGTACTGGTTGATTCCGTGGAAGTGCTGGTAGACTCGGTCGATGTGCTGGTGGATTCCGTGGAAGTGCTGGTAGACTCGGTCGAGGTACTGGTTGATTCCGTGGAAGTGCTGGTAGACTCGGTCGAGGTACTGGTTGATTCCGTGGAAGTGCTGGTAGATTCGGTCGATGTGCTGGTGGATTCAGTCGAGGTACTGGTAGACTCGGTCGAGGTACTGGTTGATTCCGTGGAAGTGCTGGTAGACTCGGTCGAGGTACTGGTTGATTCCGTGGAAGTGCTGGTTGACTCGGTCGATGTGCTGGTGGATTCAGTAGAGGTACTCGTAGATTCGGTCGATGTACTGGTTGATTCCGTGGAAGTGCTTGTAGACTCGGTCGATGTGCTAGTGGATTCAGTCGAGGTACTGGTTGACTCGGTCGATGTGCTAGTGGATTCAGTCGAGGTACTGGTTGATTCCGTGGAAGTGCTTGTAGACTCGGTCGATGTGCTGGTTGATTCCGTGGAAGTGCTTGTAGACTCGGTCGATGTGCTAGTGGATTCAGTCGAGGTACTGGTAGATTCGGTCGAGGTACTGGTTGATTCCGTGGAAGTGCTTGTAGACTCGGTCGATGTGCTGGTTGATTCCGTGGAAGTGCTGGTAGACTCGGTCGATGTGCTGGTGGATTCAGTCGAGGTACTGGTTGACTCGGTCGAGGTACTGGTTGATTCCGTGGAAGTGCTGGTAGACTCGGTCGATGTGCTGGTGGATTCCGTGGAAGTGCTGGTAGACTCGGTCGAGGTACTGGTTGATTCCGTGGAAGTGCTGGTAGACTCGGTCGAGGTACTGGTTGATTCCGTGGAAGTGCTGGTAGATTCGGTCGATGTGCTGGTGGATTCAGTCGAGGTACTGGTAGACTCGGTCGAGGTACTGGTTGATTCCGTGGAAGTGCTGGTAGACTCGGTCGAGGTACTGGTTGATTCCGTGGAAGTGCTGGTAGATTCGGTCGACGTGCTGGTAGACTCGGTCGATGTGCTGGTGGATTCAGTCGAGGTACTGGTTGACTCGGTCGAGGTACTGGTAGATTCCGTGGAAGTACTAGTAGACTCGGTGGAAGTACTGGTTGATTCCGTGGAAGTGCTGGTAGACTCGGTCGACGTGCTGGTAGACTCGGTCGAGGTACTGGTTGATTCCGTGGAAGTGCTTGTAGACTCGGTCGAGGTACTGGTAGATTCCGTGGAAGTGCTTGTAGACTCGGTCGAGGTACTGGTAGATTCCGTGGAAGTGCTGGTAGACTCGGTCGAGGTACTGGTTGATTCCGTGGAAGTGCTGGTAGACTCGGTCGATGTACTGGTGGATTCAGTCGAGGTACTGGTTGACTCGGTCGAGGTACTGGTAGATTCCGTGGAAGTACTAGTAGACTCGGTGGAAGTACTGGTTGATTCCGTGGAAGTGCTGGTAGACTCGGTCGACGTGCTGGTGGATTCCGTTGAAGTACTGGTAGACTCGGTCGAGGTGCTGGTAGATTCCGTGGAAGTGCTTGTAGACTCGGTCGATGTGCTGGTGGATTCCGTTGAAGTACTGGTAGATTCCGTTGAAGTGCTGGTAGACTCGGTCGAGGTACTGGTGGATTCAGTCGAGGTACTGGTTGATTCCGTTGAAGTGCTGGTAGACTCGGTCGATGTACTGGTAGACTCGGTCGAGGTACTGGTGGATTCCGTTGAAGTGCTGGTAGACTCGGTCGATGTACTGGTAGACTCGGTCGAGGTACTGGTAGACTCGGTCGAGGTACTGGTTGATTCCGTTGAAGTGCTGGTAGACTCGGTCGAGGTACTGGTGGATTCAGTCGAGGTACTGGTTGATTCCGTGGAAGTGCTTGTAGACTCGGTCGATGTGCTGGTGGGTTCAGTCGAGGTACTGGTTGACTCGGTCGATGTACTGGTAGACTCGGTCGAGGTACTGGTTGACTCGGTCGAGGTACTGGTTGACTCGGTCGAGGTACTGGTTGATTCCGTGGAAGTGCTTGTAGACTCGGTCGATGTGCTGGTGGATTCAGTCGAGGTACTGGTTGACTCGGTCGAGGTACTGGTAGATTCCGTGGAAGTGCTTGTAGACTCGGTCGATGTGCTGGTGGATTCAGTCGAGGTACTGGTTGACTCGGTCGAGGTACTGGTAGATTCCGTGGAAGTGCTTGTAGACTCGGTCGATGTGCTGGTGGATTCAGTCGAGGTACTGGTTGACTCGGTCGAGGTACTGGTGGATTCAGTCGAGGTACTGGTTGATTCCGTTGAAGTGCTGGTAGACTCGGTCGAGGTACTGGTAGACTCGGTCGAGGTACTGGTAGACTCGGTCGAGGTACTGGTGGATTCAGTCGAGGTACTGGTTGATTCCGTTGAAGTGCTGGTAGACTCGGTCGATGTACTGGTAGACTCGGTCGAGGTACTGGTTGACTCGGTCGAGGTACTGGTTGACTCGGTCGAGGTACTGGTTGATTCCGTGGAAGTGCTTGTAGACTCGGTCGATGTGCTGGTGGATTCAGTCGAGGTACTGGTTGACTCGGTCGAGGTACTGGTAGATTCCGTGGAAGTGCTTGTAGACTCGGTCGATGTGCTGGTGGATTCAGTCGAGGTACTGGTTGATTCCGTGGAAGTGCTTGTAGACTCAGTTGAAGTACTTGTGGATTCCGTGGAGGTACTGGTAGACTCGGTCGAGGTACTGGTAGATTCCGTGGAAGTGCTTGTAGACTCGGTCGATGTGCTGGTGGATTCAGTCGAGGTACTGGTTGACTCGGTCGAGGTACTGGTTGATTCCGTGGAAGAACTTGTAGACTCGGTCGATGTGCTGGTGGATTCAGTCGAGGTACTGGTTGACTCGGTCGAGGTACTGGTTGACTCGGTCGAGGTACTGGTTGATTCCGTGGAAGTACTTGTAGACTCGGTCGATGTGCTGGTGGATTCAGTCGAGGTACTGGTTGACTCGGTCGAGGTACTGGTAGATTCCGTGGAAGTGCTTGTAGACTCGGTCGATGTGCTGGTGGATTCAGTCGAGGTACTGGTTGACTCGGTCGAGGTACTGGTAGATTCCGTGGAGGTACTTGTAGACTCGGTCGATGTGCTGGTGGATTCAGTCGAGGTACTGGTTGACTCGGTCGAGGTACTGGTTGACTCGGTCGAGGTACTGGTTGATTCCGTGGAAGTACTTGTAGACTCGGTCGATGTGCTGGTGGATTCAGTCGAGGTACTGGTAGACTCGGTCGAGGTACTGGTTGATTCCGTGGAGGTACTTGTAGACTCGGTCGATGTGCTGGTGGATTCAGTCGAAGTGCTGGTAGACTCGGTCGAGGTACTGGTTGATTCCGTGGAGGTACTTGTAGACTCGGTCGATGTGCTGGTGGATTCAGTCGAGGTACTGGTTGATTCCGTGGAAGTGCTTGTAGACTCGGTCGATGTGCTGGTAGACTCGGTCGAGGTACTGGTAGATTCCGTGGAAGTGCTGGTAGACTCAGTTGAAGTACTTGTGGATTCCGTGGAGGTACTGGTAGACTCGGTCGAGGTGCTGGTGGATTCAGTCGAAGTGCTGGTAGACTCAGTTGAAGTACTTGTGGATTCCGTGGAGGTACTGGTAGACTCGGTCGAGGTGCTGGTGGATTCGGTGGAAGTACTGGTAGACTCGGTTGAAGTGGTTTCGGTAGTAGTGGAAGTTGTTGTAGTTACCGGTATATCAGTGAGCACTGTAAAGTTGTGTATTTAAGTTGACTATTCATGTTTCGTTCCAATTGCGTGGTCCTGAGCTACTCACCATTACAATTCATACTATTGCCGTCAATAACTTCTCCTGCTACGGTTGCAGCCCATCCAAATGCAAAACATTTTAGCTGAGCTTCGAGAATATTATAGGTGTCCATTCCTTCTCCTAGCTGTAATGGTCGTAAAATATAAGTATGTTCAAATATTATAAGACCGGTATTTAAAAATTCGCTGCATTTTTTATCATTCTCACGCTTTGTCTTGTTTCAGTTTTAAATACTTGATTGTTAACAAATTTTAGTCAATCTAGAACCAATTCAACTCACTGTAATTGTGTTTCCGCTGACGTCATTGTAATCCAATGTAGCCAAATCTCCTCCAACGCATGTTAAATCGGCAATTGGGCAGCCAGATCCGTCCGTACTATAGGTTATGTAGAAGTTTTCTGTTGCAATCAAACCATCATATTCCGGCACTGTTGCTTTCTCCAGTGGAGTACAACTTGATGCGCATGCTTGTCTCTGTAGAAAAAACTCATAACATGTTCACTCTAAAATACAACTCACTTTAACACGATTAGAGATTTTGTACGTCTGTTCGTAATATGTGGGAAGTTCAGTGGATGTTACGTTTTTCACTGGCCGGTCAGTGACTCTCTAAAAATGAAAATTTATTGAAACGCTTGAAGAAAAACAGTACTTGTCTGATAGATGAGATGTCTCTGAAAACCCTGTAGTTTGGATCTGACAGGAGATCAGCATTGATGACACCAAATATTATAGATGCAATCAATATGCATAATGCTCTGGGAAGCATTCTGGGGGTACCCTGAGAGAATGGAAATATCTTTTAAGAGATGATCAAGAGAGAAATTATGATGATACACGGTAAACTTAAATGAAAATGAAATAAAAGCCGGAAGAGTGTAAAATGTCGGGTGTTCAATAGAGGTGGAATGGTCAAATGACAGGAAACTCTTGTCGATTTAATATGACAAGCTGCCAACATTTTTTCTACATGCAGCTAAACCAACATCCAGTTTGCAGTGAAACTCGGGACATCCACTGATTCTTGCCGAAATTTTTGCAAGCCACCCATCCAATATTTGTTGGTTTTGCTGATTCTCGAACTTGATCGTATTTTTGCAGACACCATCTGCCACTTCCGTTCACTTTTGCGCAAAGAATAAGTCTAAATAAATAGTAGCGGTCGATTTGCAGTAATGGTTGAGCTCAGATTGTATCGATCTTAGTCGAGATCGAGTCCAAACTTTCTTCCGGATCATTTGAGTGAGAAATAGAATCTTTGAAGTGTATTTCAAACAACTCTATTCGAACAAATTTATTATGTCATATAACGGAAAACAAAGCAGAACAGTATGATATAGACAACAATTGCCAATATCATGAAAACCGATGCAGCAATGAATGGGACTATCGCTGAAAAGAAGTATGAATTTTCTGGTAGTTGCTACAATTTCTTACATTCATTGAATCCATAATCACATTTCGAGTTTCCACAAGAGTTCCAAACGGGAAAACTGCTGGGAATGATGTTTGCAACCTTAAAATGAAGCTTGTTTACGTAAAAAAGGAACAATTCTTATTTAGATCAGTCTCTGTATGAATCGTGCAACGTGTGTCCTGGGGCAAAGTTTTTTTACAAGAACAGTTCTTATTGGTCATCAGTAACCCCAATGGAGAAATATGAACTCACAATCCTGGGTACGGTAATACTGTAGGTGCTCAAAGAGCAATTTTTTGTTGTTTTCTGTATATAACACACACCCGTTTTAGGATGTATTTGAAAAGCTCATGACTGGAAATAGTATATTTTGTGTATTATCGGTTCACAAGCCCAATGTTTGAAGCCGCATACTACTTTCTCAATTTTTTATTATTTTTAAACAACGAGTCTACTTTGAATAAATCAGATTCGCTTGCACCGATGAGTTTTTTTTGAATCGACAATACTTATTGTTTTCAAAAAAACATACTTGTCACGGGCCAGAGCAATTTTGAGCTAAAATTCAAGTCAATTGACAAAATTCAATAGTTCTACAATAAAATTTAGAAATAAAAAGAAAATTGATTTTGTGGCCTTAAGATATAATACAACAAAAAATTTCACCAGGATCTACCGAGCCGGCCGTCAAATGACAAGTATGGTTAGCAAGAAAACCAAATTTGTATATGATCTTCAAGTGCTTCCCTCAATTGGAAAAATGTATTGGTTCCCATCAACAAATTACGAAACACTAACTGTTTGAGCTATGAACAGCATCACTGACGTCGAGTTTTGTTTTTTACAAAGTTCTATCTCATCCTGAATGTTTCAAGAAATTTTTCATGTGTTATGAAACTTTAGGAATCCATTTTTCGGTTTTGAAATAGAAATTGTTTCACTGTTCATAACTGACATTTGTCGTTTTTCATTTTTCATTTTTATCTGATGACTTTCATTATTATCATTCAATTGTTCTCTTATTTCAAATTAGTTGTTTCAAGAAAGATTAGTGCACAAACCTTTGCTGAGCTATTATAATCCGCAATATACGGTCCCGGCATGTAAATTTGCTTTTTGTCTCGATCATTTCTTTCCGCTCGAATGACAGTTTCATTAGCTGCTGTTTCAGGCCGTGTCTTGTTGTCTAGTATAGATGAATGGAGCTTATTGACAGTAATCATCAATATAAAAAGGCTCAAACAATAACGTAGCATTCTGGATCAGGAATAGTAGAGAACTGGTCAAAAATGCTCCGGAAGAATAGTCGTTCTATGTTTTGTTATTCGTCATCCTGTATAGTAGCTGAGTACGCTCTATGTTGAATAATGTCTCGTAAAAACAATGACTGAAAACATTTTATCATCAGAAAGTTCTGATTTTTTCTTTTCATTATAAAACATACACCTGAAAAAAGAAAAACAAAACTTTATTAACCAAAGAGAAATAAATAAAAAATGAGTAAATCGGGATGGAGAACACAGCTCATAACATTGGATGCTGTAGAGACAAGGAATTTAGTTAACACCCGATGAGGTCGCTAGAAAATGATTGTTGACTTGTGTATGCTCTAGATATTTCTGTAAAACGGGGAAAATTATGTGTAATATTAATCCAGTAACTCACTATTTTTGAAAACCGTGTTGCGTAGCTTCCGAAGATGACGCTCTTGCCGCTGCTGCCGCTTTTTGTGCTTTTTCGGCTTTCATCTCAGCAATTCTCCTTCTGACATTTTCGGCGTTGGTGTGGTCATTGATGTTGCTGGAACAAAAATTGTTAATACTATATCAATCTGAAACATTTACTCACATATAGTATTGAAGCCATTGTTCGGAAAAGTCTGGTTCTTCGCCGTCGGTCTTGGTCTCCTGTTTCTGAGCGGCAGCTTTTTTAGCGGCTTCCGCACGACGAGCTGCTTCTTCTTTTTTCTGTCTGTCTTCTTCCTCAGCTTTTCTTGCCATTTGTGCATACAAAGATGGTCCTTCTGGAGATGCAGTTCGGGTTGCTGCACGGCTTTGCTTCTTAGATTGTGGTTGAGGTTGTTGGGATTGTATGGCCTGTTGAGTTTGTTGAAGTGGTTGATGTGGTTGCGGTTGACGCACTTGTTGTTGTTGTTGCTGCTGGATATGCATTTGATGTACTTGTGGGAACATCTTTTGAGTAACTGATACTCCACCAGGTGACGTGGGATTGACTTGTGGTCGGCCTGGTTGCCAGGAAGCAACGTTTGGTGGTTGATAGGCAGTCGGACCAGCAACATTTGGTTGACCTGGATAATTTGGTTGACCGTATACTGGTTGTCCTTGTTGAGGTATCATTCGCTGTTGGATGTGTTGTGGCATAACATGAGCTGGCTGAGCTTGTTGCAACTGTTGATGCTGCTGCAATTGTTGTTGTTGTTGAATTCGTTGCTGTTGTAGTTGCATCTGCTGCTGCTGTTGGTGCATCTGGTGATGTTGCAGCTGTTGTTGCTGAAGCTGCTGCTGTTGGAGCTGCTGTTGTTGAAGTTGCTGCTGTTGAAGCTGATGTTGATGAAGTTGTGTGACGAGTGGACTATGTGGTTGCTGTTGGATGATTGGCTGACCTGTAAAGTTAATATAATATATATAATGTAAATGCAAGTTTTATCGAACGCTGTTTTTCTTGATTAAAATAATTTCAGACAACACTTGAAACATTGTGAAAATAGTTTACCTGTCCACATCTGAACGTTTGTCATTGTATTTTGCGACTGTATTGGATGCTGAGATTGCATCTGATGATGTTGCTGCATATGTGGATGTCCCTGCATTTGTTGCATCGGATGTGGTTGTTGCATATGAGGAGGTTGCATCTGTTGCGGATGAGCACCTGGACGAACAAATGGAGTGTTCGGTGGAATATCGCCAACTTTGATACAAATTAAATGCTTGGCATGTTCGACTTGAATATCCGAACCCCGAATAACAAATGTTTTCTCCAATGGATCTTTATTGGCTTCCCGTGAAAGCTCTACATGAGCTCCACTCTCAGAGTTAATCTGTTTGATGACTTCTCCGCCTCGACCAATAACGAGTCCGCACTTCGATGCTGGGATAGACATGTAGAACAACTGAAAAAAAATCCATTTCCGGGAGCTCATAATGATTTCACTCACCGCGACCGCCTGATTGGCGCAGTCATTGCTTGAATCAACAATTTGCTTGATCAACTGAGCTGCCACATATACTTTGCTCCTATTGCCAATAATAGCCAATGATCGTTCCATAAGCTTTGTATCATCATCTGGTAAAAACTGGATCTTTGTTCCTGTCTCATCCGACAATTTCTTGATAGTAGCTCCTTGCACTCCCATAATAGCGCCCACAGTGCTTCTTGGAACTTTCACTTGCAGTGACATTGTGGCAATACCATTGCCAGCCATCAGAGCAGGTGATGGAGGCTCGTCGTGCTCTGCCAGAATTTTAGCAACCATTTGTTGAGCATGCTCGACTTCTTGACGATCACCGGTAATTCTTAATGGTTTAACGACACCAACCAAGTTGTTTTCTTGAATGAGCTGGATGTGACAGTTTGAAGAAGACTTAAAGTTTATTCTTTGATTTGACTGTTATATATTCAATAAAACGGACTTACCCTAAGTCTGCGCATAGTTTCACCCCCTTTGCCAATAACTGATCCACATTTATCTGCTGGAATTGGAATCTCAATGGTAACTTTCGGTAGGTCAGAGGTCGGATGCTGTAGAGCATTTGACGGAGGAAAAGGAGACGGTGGAGGGTGATGAGGAGCTCGAGATATTACTTCATTAATAAGATCTCTTGCCCGACCGATTTTATCGGGAACTCCATAAATCTCCACTATCCTGTAGCCAGTATTTGTCGGCTCAGTTGTCACTTGTACACGGCAGCCGGATCTTTGTGAGATTGAATGAATCTCGGAGCCATTACGACCGATAACTGCAAAAATGATACATTTTTGTGTTCATGATGCATTTCGTGTAACTCACCTAAGCCTACACATTGCTCGGGAATAGGGTATTCACTTCTGATGACAGCACTCCTATGGTCCATTCCTTGTGGGTCGTAGCTACGTGACGGAGAACTTCTTGAACGTTTTGATGGTACTCGATCTGTTGACTCGTCTGAAAATAAAAATTTGGGTAAGAAAAATTTTTTCGGCAATTTGTAGACATTGTTTGATCGCGTCTTTCTTTTAAACACCGCGCAAAAAATCACAAATTCTCCGCAATCAAATAAAAATAAACAAAAAGCGAATAATTTCGCCCAGAATTCCAGCTTTTTTTGTGTTCGTAATCTTCTGAAAGAAATGTTCTATTGGAAACCCGTACACTCGTCAAATCCGTCCGAACGTTCGTAGTAGTCCCTTTTCGACGATGGTTGTGTCGACGAGGAGACTCGCTGAAGAAATTTGTGTCAATACGAGAAAATCGATGGCCGTAGGTAGCCCCACGGTAAGAACGGATGCATGGAAAATGTGATGATGGCGTAAAGAAGGAGGTGAAAAACGGCAATAATTAAAAAGCGAACTCTGGTAAGGTATGAAAAACGTGAATGAAATGATAGAAGAGAAAAACAACAATAATATTTCATAGTTTTAGTCGATGTTCATTTTTGAGAGACCAAAAAGTAATTATTGATCTTTTCTTGTAACTGATTTTATTTTCTTATCAACAAAAAAATACAAGTTTTCGAGTAGGAATTAATGGACGGGCTAGAGAGGAGTCTATTAAATTGAAATTTACCTGGTCCATATAACTCATAGCTGGTGAAGAAGAATTTGTGTTAGATCGATGGAGGAGTGGTTGGTGTGTGTGTGTGAGAGAATAGAATTATCGGAAGAAAAAAGGGGGCCGATGACATTCA
Organism: Caenorhabditis latens; assembly: GCA_002259235.3. NCBI lineage: Eukaryota > Metazoa > Nematoda > Chromadorea > Rhabditida > Rhabditidae > Caenorhabditis > Caenorhabditis latens. Next base: position 9,735,251 of record CM056097.1, on the reverse strand, counting down.
CCGCCAGCAGTGTTCCTCCTCGGGGGGTCTCAGCGCGCGTGGTCACTACGGTATCACTCGTTTCCCCTGTGTCCCCGTTTTCTTGTGTGTCTGAGTGAGTGAGTGTGTGTGTGTATGTGTGTGTCTGTTGAGTGTGAGAGGTCAGTGCGTGAATGAATGTGCATGTGTGTCTGTTTGTACGTGTATGTAGGAGAAAAGACGACGCGAAGACGGGAAATGAAGTGCTAAGACACACCCGAGATTTGCCGTAGATGGGAATACGTTTCTCCGTTTCTGAAGATGATCAGAGAAGGAGAGGTGAAAAAACTATTCTATTGGAAAGTGAGCTGAACCGAACACCAAAAGAGCAGATGGAATTGAAATGAAAAATTCGTATCTTGGACAAAAAAGAAGGGAATGGAGAGAACATCAATAAAAATGAAAATGCATTTATTGTTAATCTATAGTTGAGAAATAGGACAGAGAAAAAAGAAAAGACGAAAAAAGAGAAAAATATTTCTCATAGTAGTTTCATGAGAACCTTCACGAAAAGTGAAAGGAAATTGCGACAAAGACAAATGACTACTTTGTTAAAAATTGAAAATGACGGTGTGTGTGTGAAGAAGAAAAAAGAGAAGAAAAATAAATGTGAAATAAATTGTAGACAATGAAAGATAAGAAGCTCTTGTCAGTAGTAAAGTTGATCACGACGTTTTGCATTTTCTAGCAAAATTCGTTCGGCCGTGGCATGATCCATTTGATAACACATATAAAACAAGTAGAGCGTTGGAGTACTAATGATGATGATGAAGACGGAAGCGAGGAGATAATCCATTCTTCGGGACACCTGGAAAATGTGTATGAGGCGAAGATTAAGACATTCACTGGCTCACTTCTCCCCACTGCTCCGCTGTAGTATGTATATCCATGTAGACTTGTCCCTAAATTGAAATTTCGGGATTTTGAAAGACGATTAGTAAGAATTTCAATTCGGTTTAAGCCCTTACGTGCTGTTGAAAGAAAGCGGCGTGTTTCCGAGCTATGAAAAGCCCTTTTCGTATCCAATTCGGAGGGCTTAGAAAATGTGTTCGAAATCCCTGAAAAGAAATGAATTCTGATAGTAGTCACGATAATGAATGCATTACTTTTGCGTGGACCCTCATCACCGTTGACGTCAAAATGGTTGCAATGGTTACCATGATAATGATAAAATGCATATACACAACTGAAAAAATTGTACTTATTTTCTTATTTTTTGAATTGGTATAAACTCACTTAACAGCGGAACACTTTCTGAACTATGCGGGACTTTCTCGGTCACAACCAACGATAACACGGCCATACTAAGAATTGCAGTCACTCCAAGTGTGAAACGCTCCTGAATTTTAGTTTCACTACTTTCCTTTTTTGATTTGGGTTTTGAATGAGAGGTATGAACAATTTCCAAGTAAGAATTGTGCAGAAAACAAAAAAGTTTCCCAGATTTTGATGATTGATTTACAAGTGACAGATTAGAACACTTCCAACGACTAAAAACCTACTCAAGATCTCAAACTCACCTGTCTTTCATGTTTTGTTGAAAATCTTGCAAATAGTCCGGCTATCGAGAGTACGCAAATGATATAACTTGGTACGACGAGACTTATCAAGTAGTAGAATGGTTTTCTTGCTACTTTTATGTAGTATATTATTTCGCTGACAACCGTTTCTTCGTGTTCGTATTCTTTCCTGGCCATATCAACATCCTGAAATCTTTTTTGATCATTTGACGTTTTTCTGGTTTCCTTTTTAAATTGTTAGGAATCATGCGGAAATTCACACTACATCCTGCTTTTTGTGTAAATAATGTAACAGAATGTATGTGGCAGTATTTGTTATTACAGCTGGTTAGTGAAAGTACAAGGGTTATGGAAAACCAATTGTTCAATACAATAAAATTAAAGTCGAATGAAAGGGGTTATCAGACGTGAATTCAAGAATCAAAAAGAAGACCAGCTGACCTGAAGTGCCCACTCTTCGTTGGGTGCGTAATTCTTGAGTAATGGTTTATGTGATGCATTGAGCAGTATCTTGTCCTCGTCATAAGCCCAAGAAGCAAACTGAAAAAGTAAGATATTTGAGGTCAAGGTTCACCCCGTCAAGACTTACTCGAATTTTGCACACTTGATCATCAAATGGAAAGTTGGCAATTCCTGGAAGATTAATGATGAGGCCAACAGAGCACATTATCTCTTTCTTCTCTATCCCACAAGAAGCTACTTTTCGATGTTGTTCTTAGATAATTGATAGGATTCACCCGCAAATGTGAACTAATGGAAAGAAAGGAAGATTCAGGAGGACCCTCATATATCATCAATCCATTAAGAAGAGATGCACCCAAACATTGATTTTTTAAATGGATTTTGTTCCCACTCCCCACTTACCAATTTGACAAAGCACTGTGTAAATTGCGGGGTACGCATATGTGACTTCTCCGGTGAATGAAACTTTGATAGGAGAGCGGACTGCGTCGAGCAACATTTTGTGTTCAAGACTGAAATTTTGAATTCGAAAATTTTTCCGTAGTAAAAAAACAAACGTGTTAAACACAATGATGTCAGGAATCCATATTGAATTTTCCGGCAGCCAGGTGTTCCTGATACCCCGAAATTCTTCTGTTTTCCAGCTCAAAGATGTATCCTGCCATTGCTGAAAAGTTTCACCTTAAACTTCAAGATTCTGTCAAACTTGCCTGAACAATATACACCAACACTTGCATATTTTGATTCAATTCATTAATCCCAATGATGTGAACCAACTCGATGTTGTGAGAAATGTCAACTCTTCCATCTGGAGGGGAACATCTGAAATACCACGATTAAAGTTTGAAATTCTAGTTCGGTCCCTTACTTGTTATGTTTTTCAAGTAGATGCCTTGTCAGTCTACTCGATGATCCTATAAAATTTTGAAAAGTCATAAATCTTTTCAATTATTTTTGAATACCAGTCATACCTTGGTATTGTTCGGTGAATTGTGATATTCCAAGCGTGACCGTTTGAAGAAAAATGAATATTTCGAATAATTGCATTGAAAATGAAAACTGGTTACAAGTAAGAGAAACGAAAACGTGTGAACCTGAGGACACCACCGGCGAGTTTGAGCTTTTGAGAAGAGCACAATGAGAGATCAGAGAGGATGAGATGGAGCTGAGGGCTCACAAAACAATTAACGAGCCCATTATCCAGTTATTGGGTTGGGGAGGGGACGCACTCACTTCATTTTCTATCTCTTCTGAAAATTTTTTTCTTTGCATGAGTTAATGGGATCTGGAGTCACGCTTTGAAGCGATCTGACGTAGATTTAATAACCATGAAATTTTGTGTATAACAAGTCGTATTTTAAAGTCCCCACGCTTTTTGAAAAATGAATGACCGGATATTTTTAGTCATCCTTTGTTACCATCTTTGTCGGTACTAAAACTACCTATTTTCCTTTGAAACACAACTACTGTGACCTGTTTCATGCACGTATCATTTCAAAAGCAAACTATTTTTTCCGTTATCAAGTTAACTGCGGCACCAGAATAGTTTCTAATTTTGATGGTTGAAATTCCGCTCTTCTCTCAGAAAATCACTTCTAAAAGTCACAAGGTACACAGCGTTATCAACGGGCTACAGTAGTCTCTTAGCGTATGTTGTCCCTAACAAGTGGTACTGTTCTCCGACCAACAAAGTGTCACTATACGCGTCCTCATTTATCTGCTGCGCGGCGGCGGGCACAAATTCCCATCCATCTTCGTAGTGCGGCCCTCTCACGGAGGCCGTTGGACTGTTTTTTGTCTCACTATCCTTTTCTCATTTTCGATCTTCGCAAAGTTTGATCTGAGAGGAAATATAGGAAGATGATAACCTTCGGTGCGGTGGATAACTCTCGGATCAAAATTTGACAGGAAAATGACGGAACGATTAACGGAGAGACTCCTGCTGGGATTAAAAACATATGGCTGCACAGAAAACTATAAACTGGAGTGCGAAGTAGAAATGTGTTGGTGCTTGATGTCTTCTCCGAGCAGCTCATATCCTCATGCCTAATAAAATAAAAGTCCTTGATAGAATGACGTTTGCCGGAAAGCTCTGAAATACCTGAAAATACCTGTGTCAAAATGTTGTTTCTGTTCCCTCTAAGATTTTCAAAAGTACCGTCTAGGGCGTTTCCTTAATCTTTCCGATTTTTATAACACAACAGATCTGTTTTCAAAGACCTTCTAAGCCAGAAACGGAACCAGTTTGTCAAATAAACTGTAGTGTATACCTCCACGTGAGAATTTATTTTTGGTGCATCTCTACTTTAACTTCAATTCAAATCAAACACCATGTTGATCCATCCGTTCATCTAATGACCACTTGCGTCACAGTCGGCAATTTTCTTCAGAAAAGTATTTTGGATCATCGTCCTTATCAGTTGCAAGAAAGTTCAAAACCGTTAATTAATTGACAACCTGTTGAGTATACGCAACCTTCAAAAGTCACTAAACTTATACGTTTTTCTCTGCGTCTTCAAAAATCAAGACAATTAATCAACTGCAATCAATGTCAAAAATGACGTTCAAAAAGCAGCCTGCAACGACGACTATCTCTATCATGAACATGTCTTTCAAAAGACGTCCGTTGTGAGATATAATAGAGAGAAAAGAATCAGAAACTGTATGAATTCAGACTTCGCGTATGAATGGAAATGTACGTTTGGATTAGATGATATAAGGGAAAAGATAAGAAAAAAATGCGAGAGTGTGTATTTGGCTGGTTTTAGAAGGTTTCTGCGGATTATCTTGTCGAGAGATCCATGATATACAATTGGATTTAGTTCCTGTTCTTCAACTGTTAACTTTAGGTGTTGTGTTCCTGTAATACCAAAAGTCGTTTTCAGAAACCCCTGTTTCTTTTCATGAGAATTTTTCACCGCCGCTGCAATTCTTAATTTCAAGTAACCACACCCTCTACTGACTTTTGAAATACGGTGAAAACCATTAAGATCAATCGGTTTTGTCAGACTACATCATACGATCACATCTCTAAAAGTCACCGCGATGAACAAAAATGATAGTCGGAATTCTGCAAGTTTCTTCAATAAAAAACGACAGCAATGTGTCAGATATCTTTGTTACACCATGAAAATTTTCAGAGTGTCATAAATATCTTTCATGTTTTAACAGAGACGTTTATTCGGAAATCATTTTGTTCTATTTTGAAGATAAGAAATAATAGAAGCTAATAAAAGTCGTGATTTATAGTTCAACCACATTATCACATGATTTGATAAGGGCTTCTTCTTCCATATGTTCTTTGTAAGTGAATGAACATAAATTACACCAAAAGAACTTTATATGATCGTTCTTTCAGCCTTTGTCCTACTTTATTCTACTACAGTATGTTTGTCTCAATCTTTGACAGACATTGATAACAAAATCATTCACAAATTTTTCAACTGATAAAACATCGGTCAAAGAACTGCCTTGTCCACTTGGACATTTTTGAAATCCCTTGGAAAATTGGAACTGCAATGTGGTCAAACGGGAGTGGTCTATCTTTCTGGAAAATAAAAACATATACCGACAATGTGACTTTAAAAGAGACCGAATCACACGTGTAATTCGGGAAGAAAAACAATTAATGAAAATATCGGTGTACCATCAAATGAAACACTTTTAGCTGAAATTAATCTAATTAGTACAAGTTTCAAAATAACATCAGCTCGAGTTTGTTTTTGGAGAAGAATGACGTTTTCTCTACTTTTTTGCTGATGTTTCTGCAAAATTTTATTGGAAGTTCTAATTTATTTGGAAGTTATTAATGTTAGACCAGTAATTCAATTACAGTGTTGTTTCAAATAGAATTAGATCTGGAAACGTTTCTTTTTTTCTTGCTTCCTCCCATTTTTGACTACAAAAGGTTACATTATTCTTGCGGTGACTTTCATAAGACATCTCAAAAATTTTTCACAAAAACGTTTGACATGTAGTAAGTATGGGGCCACATGATTGAACGGTTTCTCTCTCATTTTTCTTCTTCTTCAATACTGACATTATCTTTATAGGAGGTAGTGATGGTGAGACCAAAAAATCAACGATGACAAGAAGAAGGTGGCATAACATTCTACACGTGTATTTATCAATATATCGTTTCATATACTGCAGTTCCTCTTTTGTTATTCGAATCTGTTTTTTGAAGACACACACAGCAAAAAGTGAAGAGACGAGGAGAGAGAAGAAGCATGCAAACGGGCAGTAGTTGAAAACATGGGTTCAGCAGAGAACATAGCATTCTCATGCTGTAACCCCTAAACCTGTTCTAGAAATATGAAAGAGTGCTTCTAGAATTTTCAGATGTTCTGCGAACAACTTGAGTCATATAGTTCCGTTTTCAGAGCAATCAATCATGTTATGAAAGACAAACAACCAAACATACAGGTTGGTTACTAGTAAGTGCATAACACACAAAACTACGACAGTGAAGAAGAACGTCTTCATTCTTCAATTCCACAACAGTTAGTTTAAACCGGTACTCCGAAAATGAGTATGATTTACTTTTTGAATATATTCATATCTATAAATCTCTGGTCCGAAACGTGCTCTTTGGACTTGTAGCATATACATCAAAACATGAATATGATTTCATTCCGTCAGACATTCCAGATCGGTTCCTACTACGTTTGTGATCTGCAGAAGTCATAGTATGCTTTCAGGGTCAAAAATATCCGATTTAGAAAGATCAAGAAGCAATTGGAAAACATTGTTCCTATTTTCTCAACTAGTCACTTCTTATATCACTCACTACTATTCCTACCGTACCCACCGACTCGACTTTTCATGATGATTTTTGTTGCATAACTCCTATCTCTAGTGTTTAAACCGTTAGTTGATAGGTATTTACTAATCGGATCGTAGTGTAGTTTCTCCATCTACCGTACTCCTTGTGTCCTTGGCAAAGAGAAGATCAGTATTTCTGTTTTTCGAAGACTCAATAACAACATTCCGAGTTGGGTTCTCATTGTTACAGGTACTGCCCATGTGCTTATCTTTCAAATGTTTTGTCTGGTCGTATTCTGACTTTCAAAGATGTTCAATTTCACAACAGTACTATCCAAACATCCAAACAGTAAAACACACTCACAAGAACACACTGTCAAGAATAACATTCAGATTCATGAGCCAGCGAAAATGAAAAACGTGTTAGTTTTGACGGCGACGTGAATCAGAAGCCGCACCCTGAGAACACAAAGTTCGAAAGGGCTTTCTCACGCTTTCTCCCTGTTTACGTGTGTTTACACTATGACTGTTTAAATGGAAGAGAAAGCTTATCTGGAAACAGAATAGAAGTTTCGAGAAGCCGGCGTCATTCAAAGTTGCCAAAGTTCAAACGGAGAGTTCCAAATTTAGATTTGAATAGATGTCCTCGACCATTAAAAGTCAGGAGATACGGAAGGTGTTGGAGGTCGACCACGATCCATCAACAGGAGTGAAACAAAAAAAGACGTTTTTCTAGAAGTGTCTTGATGAATGAATGACACTCGGGGTAATAAAGGTCATGTTTTCGGTCAGAGTTTAGTAGTAGGAAAATAGTTGTTTCGAAAAAATAACATTTTTCATGTCTCAAGGTAAGTAGCTAAATCCGGACGATGGGAACCTGAATGTCTCAAAGAACTGTTTGTTGGCAAGGATTACGGTAGGTCCTGTGTTGGTCGGGAAGTGAAAACGGTGAAAACAAGATGCATACTGTTTGAATTCAATGAGGATGAAAGTAAGATTTGTGCGGAACAGGATAAGAATAACATTAAGCAATAGAACTATTACGAAATAACTGTAAACATTGAGTCGTAGATTTGTCCGAGCGAAGATCATCTGACACATCTTTCAGATAAACCCCGTGAGAAGAAGAGTCCTTGTGAGATTTACGACTCTTCAGTCGTTGAAGACACAAACTATCCGTCGAACCATGAGATCAACTTCAAAAGGTGACGTAAGCCATGAAGCCGCACGGACTATGACTACAATAAGCAGAACTTATGAAACGGCTACTAAGTTCAGTTTCTAGATTCGTCGAATGGCTAACAAAACGCTTTATTCATCAAAGGAATTCGTTGTTTCAGGTCCAGCTTATGGGTCCAACCGTGTTACACTCATCAACTGAAGCCTTGACCGTAGAATTGTTTTGGTCACTTTACTTCCGTACAATCGAGAACAATAGATCTCAAGAATCAGAGAATGCTTGAAACTAGTCAACATGAAAGCGATGACTATAACGATGATTACGGTCAGTCATAGTAGTCTGTGTTCCCCATGACTGTTTGATAAAGAAGACACTGACTGAGGACGAAAATAGCCACGTGAAGCCTCCCGGAGAGAAAACGAGTGCATTATTTTTGTCTTTCTTATCCCTTTTTAGTCGACTATCACGAGTCGTGAGTTTACGCGCACCAGGGAGATGTTTGTTTCCTGCGGAAGAATCGAAACACATCTTCGACCTCAACGTGCCCCATCTTCAACATCTTCATCAATTCTCACATCATCTTTATCTTTTTCGACCACTGCCTGCATCTTCAGAAAACTGTGTGCGACGCTGGCTTCTCCTCCACTCTAACCACACGGCGATCATTAGAGATACCATCCATCATCCGCCGAAACCCTCTACACTCCGACGGTGCTATTTCCTCAGTCGCCTTCATATCAGTTCCTATCAGTGGTGGCCATGATGATATTTTTAGATTTATCAGTTTAGTCGACGTCCGCCATTCTTTGAAGATAGAGGGGTGGGGCGTCCGCTTCCTACGACTCCTATGTCTGACAAGGAAGGGCGGTCTTGTGGAAAAAAAAGGGCGGAGTTCTCTCGAACACATAAAAGTGGTCGATTTCTGAAGATCGGCACGCAGTTTCGACTTGCGAGATCAAGCAATTGAATCTCAAAAAAGCACCGCTTCAAAACATGAATTTTACTACCGTCGCCGCTATCGCTATAGTTATTGTCTTGGCACAAGGTAAGCACATTTACATATGAACACCACCTAGATAGTATAGTTAGTAACATATTCATTGAACTTATATTCTTCCTTATCTCTACTTTGTAGTTTGATAATTATCATCTTATTGAAACAGTTGTCTAATTCTTGTTTTTCAGCCAACCCTGTCCGACTTCGCCGTGAAGCTTCTGATCGCTATTGCATCAAGCACTTCGAGCACTACAACAAGTACTGTGGAGATGAGTCAGGACCAATCGAACGTGCTCTCTACGGAAAGGTCTCCAAATTCTGCCCAGCTTACGAAAAGCATTGCGCAGTTGGAAAAGCCGGACTCGTCGAGCTCCCAGACCTTGGATCACCACTCGTGATGCCACCAATTCTTCCAAGAGGAAATGACTTCGCCAACCTCGATTTGCCAATTGCTGACGAGCGCAAGCCATCTCACATCCACTCTTCCTCTTCTTCAAGAACTGCTCCACAGACCACTCGTCTCACCGCCGCCATCGTTGCTACCTGTACTCCAGAATGCGTTGCCACCCATTGTACCGATGAATGCAAGTGTGCTCACACTCATCCAAAGGTCCACCAAATGTGCAACCCACCATCATCTGCTTCGATGGCCGCTACCTGCCAACGTTGGTACTCGAAGTGCACCATGTTCACTCCAGTCCAGTATTAATTTCCCCCTTTTTTTGTTGTTAATTTTGTAAATAGCAAAGCCGTTCCTATTTAAGGGGGCCTTTAAGACATGCAATGTTTTTGCCTAGGTGGGACCTCTCCCCTTTCTAACCCTTGTTTTTTCTCTCTTTTCACCCCTCTCCATTGTTTTGAGCTCGCACCCTAGTGCAATTATTTAATTTTTCTAATTGGCCCTCCTCCCGATTCGCTAAGCTATTTAAGATCTCGACATCTTGAATCGTGTACAAACTTTTGAAAGCTTTTAAAATAGCTAGATAACTGGTTAATCAGTTATCGCAGCGGATTGGAAGGAAATTATCGCTGGATAACTGATTAATATCTACTTCCCCGTTTTTCATTTCTCAGCTTTGTGTCTTTGGTGTATTTACCTAAACCGTAAATTGTTAATTCCGTACTGTGTACCTCTATGACAAATACAATACCAAATAATGAAATCATTCTTCAGTACTTGAATTATTAATTACTAAAGATGTTTAATAAAACTATTGAATCATTCATTTCTCTCTTTTTTATTATTTCACACTATGATAAGATTAATTGTTAAACACTGTTTAACATACAGTAATCATGCGTATCTTCTGAAGAAGAGAATTAAGATTGTCAAAGAAAGTGATACATCTTTCCTTCGACAAAAATAGATTGTGTGTGAAGGTATCGTACGATCAAACGTTTAACAAAAATCTCCGCTTCTTCCTTTTCCGTTCTTCATTTTCTCTATTCTTCTTTCGTCGCCGTTGCGGACTTCTGATGTATGATTACGATAGAACGAGATTCGTAGATGAAGTTTCTTTTGATGAATGGCTCGCTCTTTGAAGACGGAAAGAAGAAGAAGAAGAAGAAGAAGCTGTATTATCATCATATCATCTTCATTTTTCTGTCGCCTTGAACATGTTCTCCCCTTCTGCTTACAAATATGTCAACACTTGTCCGCACAAACAATCTTTTGCAGAAGAAACAAGGTGTGGCATAAGTACCAAGTTCCGAACAACTTTCGAAAGTCGGAGAAGTCTGCAGGTGTTACTGTTTTTCATATTCTGAAACCGGAATCTCACTGCTACTACGAAAACAAGTCGTTTACGTTTGAATACTGTAGGAATGATATCAAAATAAGGCCAATAAGAAAAACGCACGGAACTGGGCGTAAGATTGCTGAATAAGTGACCGCAGATTCACTATCATCACTACAGTATGAAGTTGGAAAACTAGCTCACTTCTCAGAAATGGTTGTGAACAAAATGAATGAGTTTTCAGTAATTTTTCAGATTTCGTTCGTCAAATCTTCAGCTGGAATTGTAGGACGTATTTGAAGCTTTGAGCAAAAGTAAGAAAACCGCTGTAAATAATGTCTTTGTAGAAGAAAATGTTGTCTTGCAATGAGTATTAATCAGAACTTTTTTGAAATTACAAATATATGATAATTCAAATGTAATCTAGTTTAAATTTTCTTCTATTGCTATGTCTATTTTTCATTATCACACACCGTATTAGTGAATGTGTTGAAACATGAAGCCAATATCTGAACGAAAATCTTCAACCATTTTTGAAACAGTTCAATAGTTGCGCTCTTCCATGATTCCTGAAAACATCACGATTATTGTTTTCATTTACTCCAAATCAAAATTTCAGTCGTATGTCGAGTCATCTGAAAACTGTATAAATTTGAAAACAATCATCACTTCCTCTGAAATGTTTTCCAGGTAAAAAAAACATGTTGAAAAGTATCAAGATTTATGATTTCATTCATAGAAAACTTATAAAAATTGTTTATGCACTCCTGACAAAAACATCATTCTGGAATCTTTAAGGGTGTCGTGTTTTCAAACAGTTTATCGGCGTCAACATAATATGTAACCGGTCAACTTTATGACGCACAAAGAAGAATAACGAGGGACCGATATCCTTAATTTTAAAAAACCAAAGTGTTTCAACATTACAATCTCTTTACATTCTACTGTACGTATCCTCTGCACTCCTTGAAATTTTTATCTCAAATATTTCTTTCATTGTTCACAATTCACGGAGCTCCCCGTAACCCAGCGGTAGATGTGTTTCTTAAGGGTTGCAGTCTAAACACTTCAATTAGGACACTCAATGTTCACAGTTTTTTTCGTGTCGTTCAAAGTCACGTTCAAAGTTAAAACACATTGTTTGTCCTTCTAAAAGCGCTGTTATCTTAATGAATTTAACAGGTAATTAATTTCGAAGAAGGTCGTCTGATACTCGACTAATCGAACGATAGACTATTTGTGTCCTTGGAATGATCTTATGATATTCAGTCTTGAAATCTGTACGTATTGAACAAGGCATGAGCACCGACAACAGTAGTATCGAATTACAAGAAGTTGCTTTTCCCCAGCGGGTGGTCTGATTGCACCCACTCATTGAGACTCCTTCATTTTTAGGTTTTTATTCATTAACGCACTTGAACAAATAAACAGTGTGAAGAAGCCGATGACCACTGTGTGAATCAAAGAGGAGGACGTGAGTGTCTGAACAAAAATTAGAGCAAACGAATCGGTAAACGTAGTTAATTAACAGAGAAACACAAGTTGCTGAGGATGTCGAGACAGTCGGCGAGTGGCGGCGACTTGAGGTAAAACGAGAACGTGCTAACAATTTCGAAACAACCAAGTGACCATTTCAAAAAGCATCCACTTGCGAACCCGCTTTTGTATACTCGATTCATCTCCCCTTCCTTTTTCCGCGCCGCTACAGTACAAAACGTTTTGGTGCGCGAACTCAAGAAGTTGCTGGACAGCGGCTCTTTAAGTGGCTCTGACTATGTTCCCTCAGTCACCGGGAGAGAAAAGGGGAGTGCTCTGGGAGCCCGCAGAAAGTCTTGAAAGATGGAAAAAGGGGAGAGACACCCACCGCAGGCGCTTGCCCAAACAAAGTCATATCCCAAACTCAAGTGTTGTTTCTGTGCTTTTGGAGATCTAGATGAGTCTACTGTCTCTTCATTGAGAATTGGGTAGCTTACTCTTATCTATTTTGGTTTGCTCAATTTGATGACTACTTGATACTTTGTGCACTATAGTAATAATTGAATGTCATCACCAGTTGGTTTCAAGTATTTCCATCTTTTTAATTTTTGCATTCATTTTCGAAACAGATTCGTTTTAGATACTACACTTTTTTCAAACAATTTCGGATGAAGTTTGGAACAAGATGAGCTCACAGTTTTCATTTTTCCTGCCAGTGGAAAACGCTTTCTCAGAGTTGTTCACAAATCTCTTATTGTCAACTATTATCTTGCTCATCCTCTCTTCACTCCAAAACCGGAAACACCTCGAAACAAATACACATGTTCCTCCTAATGCGCCTTATTCCGGTCGTCCACGCACTTTTCATTCATTTTTCTCAGTCCATCAAGTGCCCTCTCCTTCTTTCAACCTGCCAATTGTTCTGCCTTCTTTTCAAAATTCTTGTGTACACTGTTATCAATACCAATGCTCCGGCGGGGGTCGTTTCCATGACCTTAAACCGCGCGTCTTGTTTTGTCTTATGAGGTTTTTTTATTGACTGACATACAACACATTACTGACCAACACACATGCGGCATATTCAAAAAATAAAAGGTGTATACCCCGTAGATAGAGAGACGAGAGGTACTAGTTGCGCGTATCATGCACATCTACATTATTTCTCTGGGTATGTGTGCCGTTTTTTTTGCAAAGTCTCCAGATAATACCATAAGTAGAGATAGAGTCACTCGCGCGACATCCGGCTAGTCTGTTTATGTTTTCATAATATAATTTTACATTTGAAACAAAATGAAGCTAGAAAACGGGTTGTCATGAGAAATATATTTAGAATATAACTAATGTTCATAGAAACTTCATAGTTTTTTGTTTTATAGTTCTTTCTTATCAAATTTTCGTTACCAATTCTTCCTACCACTTTCCTATTCTTAATTCTCAAATAGCTCCCCTAAACGGTCATTTGTCAATCGTTCAGCTCAATACCACCTTTCCCTCACCTCAATTTTCTCATCAATCCTCGGAACCAATTCAAACGGAACTACTAAACTCTTTTTTCGCTTCTAAAGTTTTGTTCGAATTCACTCGAAATGTAAATGTACATACACACATCAAATGGATATCCTCCAGTCCAATAGATTTCCTCTTTCCGCATAACAGGACAAACACACTGTCCTTTTTTCGCTTCCATGTCGTTTTTTCCTTCTGGATGCGTGTCGAATAAAAGAGATGAACGTGAAAAAGGGTCGAATAACTAGTCATCGTGGAAAATCGTCTGCATATCTAGTCAACCCTCGTTTTCCGCCAAAACAGCACCAAATCCGTCAACGCGTGTGCGCGATCATCAGCTAGTTGACCCCCGGTTGGACACCGGATTGCCGTTGTCCCTTCCCCGTGATTGTCGTGCCAATCCTTCTCTCCACCCTCTTTTCCTTCTTTCTCTTCCCTCTTCCGTTCTAATTACCTGCTTATTATCCGACAATACACCTGGCTCTCTAGGTCCTCTCTCGCAAAGCGCCGGTACAGAACAATCAAGCGGCAAACGACCTTTTTTCAACAATTCGACTAGCTGCCACCACACAACCACCACCAACAACTGTCATTTCCATTTGCATTCAACTCATCTCTACTCGGATGATCCACTCATGAAATATCAACACTTTCTATTATTTTGTACCCTCGTTACAAATGGTGAGTAAGTACGAATTGAGATCAAAAAGAAGATAGGATGATGTCACTATATCGAAGTGGTTTCACGTTTTTCGTGTCTTGTCAATTGTAATAAGCGAATAGATAGATTTTTCCATTTTTAATGATGATAGGTGTTACAATTATTTCATAGAACCAAAACAACATTTTTTATTCGAAATGAGGAAGTTCAGGCAAGTGAGTGTGATTTGATAAAACATAGATTTCTCAAAAACAGTTTATTAGTCTTTGGTTGAAACTAACAACGTGAAACAAACTTTAGTCTTCGGTTTTACCCATTCAATATAGAACTAAAAATCTCTCTCGGAGCAGACATTGAGAATCCATAGACATAGATACCGAGAAGCCGATCCATCATTTTCATTAAGATGGATTAATACCGCTGGCTGTCAATTACAACGTTTTTACTTTTGCAGCACTATCTGACAGAGCGTGTAGCCGAAACACATGTCTCAATGGTGGAACTTGCACAGTAAATGATGAAACACGAATGTTCCAATGTGAATGCCCACAAGGGTTTAGCGGTTTATTATGTCAGGATAATTGTTCATTGCATTGTCTACATGGCAACTGCTTGAAAGGCACATTCGGAGAAGAAACTTGTCAGTGCACTGAAGGATGGATGGGTTCGCTTTGCGATATTTTAGTTGCGGACGCTCAAAAGTGCTCACCGCAATGTGAAGAAGATGAAAGGTATACATGACCTCATCAGAAAAACAAATGGTTGCTAGTTTTTATAGATGCATAAAAGGAGCCGACGGATCATACTTTTGTCAGAACGGGAATACCAGTCTACCGGTGTCTCCTTGCGCAACATACACTTGTCAAAATAACGGCACTTGTGTAGCGGAGAACGTAAGTGCAAACATTATTGATATCTATATTATGAAAAAAAGATTTGTTTTTTCTAGAACGAAGTTCAATGTAAATGTTTACCTGGTTTCACTGGAGATCATTGTGAAATTGAGGAAGATATGTGCAAAGAAAGTTTTTGTCAAAATGGAGCTGAATGTGAAAGTTTGACGGGTGGATACAATTGCGTTTGCTTAAAAGGGTTTTCGGGTAACTAAAATGAAAGTGAAAAAACATTATTTTCAAATTTTCTAGGCAAGTACTGTGAAGTTCAAGAGAAAAAACAATGTACTTCCGATTACTGTCAAAACGACGGGCAATGTGTTTCCGATGGAGCAAACTTGACTTGCCGATGTGCCAAAGGATTCGAAGGAGAGCTTTGTGAAATTAAAGCAAAGGTTTGTATCAATCATTTTCTAATACTATCAAGACACTTTTTTAATTATTCCAGGTCAACGACCCGCTTATCGCTTGTACCTGCGAGAACCCGGCTCATATTTGTTCACTCGTAAACGGGACGACTACAACCACGCAATGCGAATGTCCTTCAGGTTTTATGGTACGTACACCTGTGATAATCCTTGCGAACCGACATGGCCGTCGTTTCTTGTCCAATCTATCGTTTAATTGCAGGGTACCGACTGTAAGGAGTTGAAAACTCGTCCATGCGATCTTGAGCCATGTCTTAATGGGGGTCACTGCGTTGATGACGGTCAGAATCTGTTCACCTGCTTCTGTCTGCCTCATTGGACTGGTGTCTATTGTGGAGAGCCGGTGGAATGCTTGGTTAATGGACAAGATTGTAAAAACGGTGGAAAATGTGTGTTCTCCTTGACTGCTACTATTTGTGATTGTCCAGAAGGGTTTAATGGTAGTAATTGTGAAATCAGCAGTTCCTATAGATCTCACCCAACATGCAGCGACATTCGATGCCAGAACGGAGGTATCATTCTATTAAAACACTTGATAATCAATACCAGTGTTTTTGTCTTTAGGAGTGTGTAAACTGGGAGCTGACTCAGAACCATACTGTGATTGTCCAGAAGGTTTTGATGCTCCATTTTGTGAGCCAAAATCTGGTTGCACTGTCAACCCGTGCCAGAATGGGGGAACATGTCAGGATGCCGACGGTCAGTATTTCTGCCATTGCACTCAAGGTTTTGCTGGAGTTCACTGTGAGGCTTTGGAGGAACCATCTACACCAATTCCTACACTTGAAACATTCCCATCTTTCACGACTACTGGAATGCAGCAACTGACGAATGCTGTGAGTTGCTGATTTCAAAAGAACAACGAGTAAAAATAACTGCGTTTTCATTATAGGAAATGACATGTGAAGACTGTTTGAACTCCTCCAACTGTCTTGAATCAGAATCAGGACCAGTTTGCGTGTGCCAAGAAGGATACTTTGGACAGAAATGTGATCAAAGACATAACGTAAATGTTACACTAGTTGAGCAAAACACAAACCTTCAAGTTTCAGAAATGTGCAAAAGTAACCTGTCCATCAGGTCAATCTTGTTCTCAAATAGGAGATAAGATGAACATTACGGCCGAATGTGGGTGTGAAATCGGGCACTTCGGGCAAAAGTGCGAAATGGTGACATCGGCGACATTCACTGCAAAAAGTTTGTATATTCATCAGAGCTCCAAATTTTCGCTCGGGTAAGTTTCTCATAAACCATCACAAGTTCTTATTTCGGATCTTCCAGAACTTCATCATTCGAAAATGTTGCCTATGAACTTGAATTTTCGTTCCGCACGACAGTCGAGAACACTCATTTGGCTAGCAGTGAAAACATACTTGGTGAAAAAATACTTTCAATTCAATTGATGTCAGGATATCTTGTTTTTAACATCACTGGGAATTTCATGACTCATTTACTACCGATGAAAATCAACGATGCACATTGGTATACTGTTTCCGTGAAAGGAGATAATGAAGTGTGTATTAATTTTTCTAAATTTTCCATGCAGCTAACCTTATTTTTGTTGTTTTCCAGATAATCGAAATTGAAGTGCTCAATGAAAACGGTTTCAAACTTGTTCAAAAGGTACTGAATGGACAGCTTGAAGTTTTTCTTACCAGATTCGGAAAGGTGTCCGGTGCAAACCATTTCATTGGCTGTATGGCTGATGTTCGTGTTGATGGGGAACTCATCATATTCACCGACAGCAAGAGAGCTATTGAAATTCGTAAGGGATGCACACGAAGTGAACAATGTTCCAGAGCATACTGCCAAAATGATGGTAAGATTTGCTTATAATTTAAATGAGTTTTATACAAAATTCAATCTCTCAGGAGTCTGTGTTGACCATTGGGAAAGTTCAAGTTGCAAGTGTAAACCACCGTTTCTTAAACCAAACTGCGCCTATTTCCTTCCTAAAACCACGTTTGGTCACTTGGATCAACCATCAATTGTGCATTTGAGGTATTTGTTGAACACATAATAGGTTCAAACCGTTTAGTGAACATTCAGCACAAGCGAAACGGAAAACCACCTGCTCCGCAACCAAATCGAATTGAGTTTTCTAATGCGTTCCGGAAAACCCGATGCTGTTATGTTCTATATTGGCGAGAAGCACGACGCAGATGTTCTCACTAATTATCTCGTTGTGAAAATTGCTGGCGGTCTCATTTCGGGTGAGTCAACCAACCTGCTAAATAGATAATGAATATCCCCTTTATTATAGTCCGATACCGAACAGGCGGTCGAAGAGAAATCGGATTCACCAGTAAAAACCGAGTTGATGACAATGAAGAGCACTATGTACAAATATTTGTGGACAAAAACAGACGACAGGTGTGTATCTCGTGAAACATCAGAATTCCTTTAAAAGCAACATACCATTTAGATCATTATCGATGATTTGACGGAGTGTTCCGAACCAATTACCTCGCGCATGTCACAGGAATTTTATGTAGATGACATTGTGATTGGTGCATCAAACATAGTTGCGACAGACTCAGAATTCTATAAAGGTTACCTTCAAGACGTTCAACTGAATCACAAATCAGTGGTCATACATCCAACTTCACTTGCAATCGAGAAGATTGGAAAATTGGAGAAGACCCAGAATGTCATCGAGGGCGCTGTATCTGATCCGATGTGTAATAGCAATGTCTGCAAACACGGTGAATGTTCGGAAACATTCAATGATTTTGTATGTAGCTGCTCTGATGGTTCTACAGGTAATCATTGCGACAAGGTTGACTTCTGCAGAGAAGCCAAATGTATGAACGGATCAAAATGCGAGAACGCAGATAACGGCTACTATTGTAAGCGAATTTGTTTGAAAGTCTGTTCTGCAATATTTCATGTTAAGGCCTTTTCCCAATAACAATATCCAATGGAAGTAAGCTCAGCTACAATTTTGAATCTAAGGCATCATTGTCTCTTCCCAGCATTAGTTTTTCAATAAGGACACACACTCAAAATGGTCACATTTTCACGCTGGTAATTTAATTGGAATATTTTGACTAATCCACTATTATTCTTATTTAGACTGTTCGAAAATCTACTGTATCTGCATTCGTCTTCAAACGGCGCTTGGTTCTCATCAACAACTCAAATCAGAAGTTTGACACCGTAATTTCTGACGGAAAATGGCACACGATAGTGTTGCATCCATTTAAAGTCACAATAGACAAGAAGAGCTACAGTAAGTATTCTCATTTCTTGAAATTTTTTGTATACTTTTTTGTTTCAGTTTCAACAAGCCAACTGTTTCCATCTGAAAGCAAATCTGAAGCATCTCTTTTTATTGGAGAACAAGGACAAGATGTAATTTTTGCTTGCTTGGATAACTTCCAACTTGGGAACTATCCAAAACTATCCTTCACAAAAACAAAAATCCCTTCCAATTCTGATGTTTGGACTCTGACGGAAAAGGCATCTGTCGGCACTGGTTGTATCTCTACCGAGCAATGTGGTATATTTTCCACTTGCTTAAATGGTGGAATTTGTAACGATATCTGGAACAAGGTATGTCACTTTTGATCTGTCACCATTTCAAAACTATCTAATAATTTCAGAGAAAGTGCACATGTCCAGCTGGCTTCACCGGAGAGAATTGTGAAGAAAACGTGAATGACTGCAAGTACATTGACTGCGGCAAAAACGGATACTGTTTGGATGGAATCGATGAAGCAAAATGTATATGTAACATCGGATTCACTGGAGATCATTGTGAACACGCAAAGGATGAATGTGAAGGCACTGAATGTCATAACGGTGGCAAATGTGTGAAGAATGGAGAAAACATCATCTGTAAATGTGAACCACAATGGATGGGTGACCATTGCAATGTGACTTATACTACAAGCTGTAAAGATTCTCCTTGTCAGAATTTCGGACAGTGTATGCAGAAAACAGATGTAAGCAATCTGAAAAAACGACAATGAAAAACTTTGTTTCAGGCAGCGTTTGAATGCAACTGTATGGATGGGTACTCCGGTCAACTATGTGAACAGCGAGATGTGAACGAGTGTAATCATTATGACTGTAATCGTGGTCATTGTGTTATGACTGTCAGTGGCCCTGCCTGTCAGTGTGAACTCGGCTACACGGGAAGATTCTGTGAAAAACTTCTGAACCAATGCTCAAGTAATACCTGTAGCTCTCGAGGTACTTGTTTTCCAGTTTGGAACAATACCATGTGTTCTTGCGACAATAACTGGAGAGGGTCCCATTGTCAATATCAAACAAACACATGTTTGGATTTCCCGTGTAACAACGATGGTGTGTGTAGAACAAACGAAGACAACTCTTTCTCTTGTGAATGTCAGAAGTTCTTCATGGGAACTAGGTGTGAAATTGAGGGAAGTTGTTTGAAAACGGATTGTGTTCATGGAGAATGTATTCAATTATCACCAGAAAGACACACATGTAGCTGCAATATTGGATATGAAGGGGATGCTTGTGATGTAAGATTTTTTTCATTTTACAAGAACAGATTATTTCAATAATCGAGATAAATCAAATAATCTTTTTTGCAGAAACGAATTGACTACTGTAAAGCGGGACCATGTTTGAATGGTGCCACTTGTGAGAACAAGCTGACCGGATACAAATGCACTTGTGAAGTTGGATTTGAGGGAGCTGATTGTGAAGTTAACATCGACGAGTGTGCTTTGGATCACTGTAAGAACGGTGCAAGATGTCGGGATAAAATCAATGACTACGAGTGCGTCTGTGATGGTACAGGGTATGAAGGTAAGGTTTTTTGTAACTAGTTTCACTTCAGAAAAAAAAACTGATTTTTAAGGTCGAAACTGTACAACAGACATCAATGAATGTGAGAACCCCAATAATTGCATTAATGGAGAATGTTCGAACACACTTGGAGGATACAAATGCGCTTGCAGAAATGGTATATGGTTTTAGTTCTTGAACTACCGCCAATTTGAAATGTTTAGGATTCATCGGCCCTCGTTGTTCTATGAAAAACCCATGTACCGCACAAATGTCATCAAACAACGTTTCCAGCGTCACTTGTGTACACGGAAAATGTGTAAATCCCGTAGTTCATGTGAGTTTCCGTTTTATAATGAAGTGAAGCACACCATCTCATCAACTATAATTCTTTTTTCAGATTGAAAAGAACCGCGAGGTAGCAAAATACGAATGTGCGTGTGACCGAGGGTATACCGGACCGACGTGTTCACAAAGAGTAAGGAAATTTATTTTTATTTTTCTCATCTTATGAAAGTGAAGAAGAGAAAAAAGGAAGAGGCGACGGCAAGCGCTTTCTTCATTTATTTGTTTATAAAGAGACACTGAAGAGACTGAAAAAAGAAAGGAGCTATCACAATTGATTCTCATGTATTCTTTTTCAATTCTTCCCACTCTCCATTTGTTTCTTTTCGTTCAAGTTTTTTTCATTCCAGCTGCAATGCTTTTTCAGCAAGCGTCATGCATTTTCTGACAATACTGTTCTCTATTTTCAGATCAAAGAATCTGCCATGTCTAACATCAGTTATTTGTTTGGACCAATTATTGCAGTCGTCATTGTGTTTGCCATACTTGGATGCCTTCTTCTTTTCTTTGTGATACGAGGCAACAATGCAATGCATGGACATTACAGTCCCAGTTCTCATGAATTCACTCAAAATCGAATGGCGGTACGTTTTCTTTCTATATTTCTCTAGTTTTGCACGTATTCAAAACTTGGACTACAATCTATTATTTTTTTGATTTAAGATGCCAACCGTCATCAAACTACCACCTCAGGAACGATTAATCTGAACCTGAACCATTTGCTCAACCTTCTCGTTGTATCTACTTAACTTATTTTCCCACATCACAACATTTTCATTTCATTAATACGGGTTTGAATAGTGCTCTTAAAATTTTTGTATGTATTGCTTCTTGTTTTTGCCATTTTTGCAATAAAAATTAGAAAAATTATTAACCGACTGATGCAGCCAAAGTGACGTTGGCAGTTGTACTTGGAACAGCAGACGTGTTGGCAGTAGATCCTGAAATACAATTATAGTGCGAGTTTATAGTATGAAGGCTGATTAACCTGTAGTATTTGTAGTACTGGCAGTAACACTTCCTGTTGATTCCGTAGTAGCGAATGCACTTGAAACAACAGTAACAGAATCTGCATCGCTAGCGATTGGGCTCATAGCAGGAGTAGTGCTCTCGCTGTCTGAACTAGTAGTAGTGAAGGTTGAATTCACTGATGACCGCGATTTTTCTCTCAGAGCACAGTAAAATCTTTTTCCAGGCAGATCCAACGTTTTCTTGTATTTCAGATCACAACAGTTTGGGTTTGGATAAAAACAGATTTTATCACCGGAACCACAACTTTGAGTTTCGACAGAGTCTCCCCTGGAAAAATTTCGAATTAACTTTTCGCTGCCCTCTGACTTTCTACTCACGTGCATATTGGTTCACTACACCCACTGACAGGTATGCAAGTTCTGGTACGGTTTTGTCTACCACAGAATCCACAGTTCAGCGAGCATTTTGACCAATCAGACCAAGCTTCGAATTTGGAAGAACAGTCTGCACGCTTGGTACGAGTGGCTGTTGCTCTGAAAAATTATCAATGCAAGGATCAAATACTTGTCAACGTACCCATCAGCATCCAGAGTTATCACGAAGCATAAAATGACAATTGAGAATAAAATGCTTTTCATATCAGCTACCTGGTTTCACCTAGAGAAAAGAAGTATAAAATGACCAAGAATTCGGGAAAGAAAAGTATAAGTGATAGCCTCAGAGCAATTCTCAGAAAGAAGATGGGAAAGTGAGACTGTTCGGAGATACTGTGAAATATTAGAAAAACTGAAATTGACAAATGAAACCGCTCTTTTTAAGAAAATCACTTTCTAAAAAATCAAACATTTTCTTATGCTTTGATCGACATATGAAAACATGAATGATCATTCGCCGACTTTATCTTTTTTTTCTTTTTTATTCATGTTCAAACTTTCACGAAGTAAGTGTTTGGTCTTCAACAGAACACATAAACTTTGATAACTTTTGAAGCTTTGATGTTTCTGATGTATTCTGAACAGTGTGAAGAACTGCACGCTGAACAAAAAATCACTTTATTCCAATTCACAATAGAAACGTCTATCTGCAATGTCCGCTTTCTTTTTGTAGGTATGTGGGCAGCACGACGGACTTGGTGCCAGACAAATATTATTGGTGGTACTGCATGCTTGTGATTCAGTAGGATCTCCCCTGAAAAATGAAATGTTGGAAGCAAAGCAGACACATGGAACTCACGAGCAGGTTACATCAGTACATCCACTTACTGGAGCGCAAGTCCTCGTGCGAGTTTGAGTTCCGCAGAATCCGCAATCACTGTCACAACTTGTCCATTCAGACCAAGCTCCAAAAGTAGAATCACACGCTGCTCTCTTGAAACGAAATGTGACAGCAATCGGAATACAAATGAGAAGAACAGCAAAACACAGTTTCATTTTGATCCGAATGATCGGTCCCCAACTGATTCTTGTATTGATTATAGTGAACCTCCACATTTCGTTTATATAAGGAAACCCTTATATCCATTAATCTGCACAGTGAAACAATTTTAGGTTTATTTGTTGAGATTATCTTATGTTTCGAATTAGTTTTGCATGACACCAATCATCAGTTCATGCGTATTTATTAAACTTTATGAGGATAGGTGATTTTTGAAGTAATAGTTTGGATGGATAACGGTCGTTGTATTTTTAAACTTTCGAAAAGTTAGATGTCACTCTTAAACGAGCTCAAATTCAGATCAATATAATTCCCCATGTGCTACAGACTTCCGCGTTTAAAGTATTTAGGAAGTTTCATAGAGTACACGTTCGGCCTATATTGAAATATGGTTCAAACATTTCCTTCCCTGTTGGTAAAGGTGCAATTTAAAAATTGGAGACTATCCAAAAGTTATTTGTATTTAGATATTTGAAGGAATTCAATACGGACTACGTATTTTATAATGATTTATTGGTATATCTCCGTCTCATATAAGACTTACTTTCTTCTTACAAACCTGCAGTGAGCAAGGAAACTTTATTTGAAAATGATTCATTCACCTATTTTCCCATGTAGAGATCCTCGAGAAAAACTATACATGTCGACGGCCGGACCGGAATTTTTCAGCCCGTTTGGAGGGAATTTCGTTTTCAAACTGTCTCAGAATTATTTTAATTTTAGTAAGTTTATCATCGCCAGAGGAATCTCGCTAAAACTTCAGCCAATCTAAAACCCGATTTTGATTTTGATAGTTATTCTATTTGTTCCCCTTCCCAATGCTAGGTATTATTATGATATTTTCTATTTGTAATACCCAGTTTTTCTTATTAGGTTCAGTCTCGTGAGTGGTGAGGGTCCTTACCTGACATCCAGTCATCTTTCTGTATTTTTATTTTGATCAAAAAATCAATTAAACTTCGATTATGATAACCCGATATTATGAAGTTCTGGTAATTTACAAATGGTATTTGATGTGAGAACAATCTTTACAATCGTTGAATCATTGTGTTTTTGTGCAGTGTTTTTAATCTTAATCCTATGTTCACGAACTTGTTCGATAATGTGTCTGGAGTACATTTAAAATAAAATGTGTTACTTCTGAAATATTTATTCATAAATTGTTTTCTATGCAAGACCACAATAGAAGCGTTTTGAGACGATATCAACTTTCTTTTTGTATCCATCGCAGCAAGAGACACTTGGAGCAATACACACTTTGTCGGTATCACTGCATGGCTCGGTTTCAGTGTCGTCTCCTCTGAAAACAAGAAAGATTGATTCTGAACAAGTTTGCATGAGAGTTCAAACACACGTGCAAGTGACTGCTGGACATGATGGAAGAAGATCACATTCTCTGGTACGTGTGTGGGTTCCACAGAATCCGCAGTCTTTGTCGCACACCGACCAGTCTGCCCATTCTTTCCAATCTGCTTCAAGTGGACAGTTGCAGACTTCTTTCTCAACACGGTCTCCGCTGTAAAGAACTTTCTGTTTTTTTGGTTCAGTAATGAAAAGTTTATTACGTGCAGCCACTCATATCTGCTCCTGGCACACAGACACGAGTACGTCCACGGTAAGTTGCTCCAGGGCAGTTCTGAAAAATGATAATTCTTTTTGGTTTGTATAGTTTTGAACTTACCACACAAGTATCTCCCCATGCACCCCAAGTTGCCCAAGTACCAGCAAGCGCAGTGGTGCACAAGAAGGTCAGAAAAATCACAACACTCTTCATCGTCTGTCCGAAAGAATCAGAATGAGCGTAAAACCGTTCTTGTCGAAGTTTAAATTATGAGTGTAATTTGGTGTTAATCCGGCTCGGATCGTACAAAAATCGCTTGAAACACCGAAGGATACAAAAAAACCAATAGAGTATTCTCGTGCACATAACCTGTTTCTAGGTTCAAAAATGCAATTTAATACCGACACGTGCCGAAAATCGCGCCAAAATCCCGCGATAATTCGAGATTATGTGATAGAATGCACGTACCGAAAACGATCGTTTGAACTGAATGCACAAATGACTAGGAGGTGGGATTGTAAAGGAGTGTAAAGGTTAGTTTTAATCTTGAATAGTGTTTGGTCATGACCGGTGATCTAGAGCATAAATACCTTTATATATATGGTTCATTGCGCGATTGATCATTTCTCACAGATGGCGTTCCTAGCGGCAGTTCTCGTTCTGACATGCCTGAGTGGCACTCTTGCACAGAGTAAGTTTGGAATGTCAGATAAAAATTATAAACACTTTACAGCATTCGGTTGCACAAATACCAAGATTAATGACCAGGCTAGAAAAATGTTCTTCGATGGTCACAATGATGCAAGAAGAAGCATGGCGAAAGGATTAGAACCAAACAAATGTGGACTGTTGTCAGGTGGAAAGAATGTTTATGAATTGGTGCTTTGCTGACATCAGTTAATATAATACGCATAAACCTTTGTTTCAGAGATGGGATTGTGAACTGGAAGCCAAAGCTCAGGAGTGGGCTGACGGATGTCCATCTTCCTTCCAAACTTTTGATCCAACCTGGGGACAGAACATTATGACTTACACTGGATCTTTCCCAGACCCAGTCTCCACCGCCGCTTCAGCTGTTAGCTCATGGTGGTCCCAAGTGAGAGCAGGAGGACTTACTGACCCGGACAACAAATACACTAACAGCGCTCTTTTTGCATTTTCTAACGTGAGTTAGGTTCACAAAAACAAACGAGTATAGTTTTTTGAAGATGGCTAATGGAAAGGCAACTGCTGTTGGATGTGCTTATGCAATTTGTGGTGGAAACAAACTTTCTGTCAACTGTATCTACAACAAGATGTTTGTAACAATTGAAAAGAGTTGAACATTTGAGAAATAATTTCAGCGGATACATGACAAATGCAATCATCTACGAGAAAGGAACTGCTTGTGCCGCTGATTCTGATTGTACCACATATACTGGCTCCACTTGCAAAAATGGACTCTGCTATCAAGCTCCTCCAGTTCCAGTTGTTGAGACCTTCACAATGTGTCCTGGAGTCACTGACCAGTCCGATCAAGCCAGACAAAAGTTCCTGGACACCCACAACAAATTGAGATCCAGCCTTGCTAAGGGACTTGAGCCTGATGGAATTGCCGCTGGAGCCTTCGCGCCAATGGCCAAACAAATGACCAAAATGGTGAGAAGAAAACAGTCCCCAGGGTATTCGAAACATCAGTCAAAAGTTTTTATTTTAGAAATACGATTGTACCATTGAAGCAAATGCCAGAACTTGGGCACAGGGATGTGTTTATCAACATTCGACATCTGCACAGAGACCAGGACTCGGAGAGAATCTTTACATGATCAGTGTCAACAACATGCCAAAACTCCAGACTGCTGAAGACTCTTCGTTGGCTTGGTGGTCAGAGCTGAAAGATTTTGGAGTTGGATCTGATAACATTCTTACTGATGCTGTATGGGCGCGTGGAGTTGGCCATTACACTCAACAAGCATGGGAAACTACAACTAAACTTGGATGCTTCGTACAAAACTGTCCAACCTTTACTTATTCCGTTTGCCAGTATGGACCAGCGTAAGTCCAAACACCTTCTTGTCAGATTCCTGTACCATATTTGCAGAGGTAACTACATGAACCAGCTTATCTACACCAAGGGATCACCATGTACCGCTGACGCTGACTGTCCGGGAGCCCAGACGTGCAGTGTTGCCGAAGCTTTATGTGTTGTTCCATAGAAAAATTATGCAAAGATTTTGAATAAACGTGCAAAACCTTATGTTGAAATTCTGCACCTCCTCAAATTCTTTTTTTTTTCCATTTACTGCGCGTTTACAAAATGTGAAATGTCACTCGCTTGCTTTGTTTTTTTGTTGGTTGCGTGTTTTCTGCAGTTAGAAATAAATACGCCTATGTTATCAACATTGTTTTACAACTTGTTACTTTTTGTTTTGCCTGGGAAGTGAAGAGTAAAAAGGAAAACAATAGACAAATAGTGTTATCAGTTTTTTGCGAAGGAATTTTTTAAGTTTCCTGCTGAGAATGTAAAAATTTGGTTGAAAGTACATACTGATCATGACTTTCTTATCATTTTTTGTTTCGTTTCAGATTACCAGATCAATTGCACGCTTCTGAAACTTTAAAACCTTTTCAACTTCATTTTGTAACAGAATACGTTTACAAATTTACACTTTCCCTCACTACTCGCAGTTTTATTTTTTTCTTTCGCACGGTTAAGACCAGTTTGAAAACGACGCGCGGGATGGAGACACTCTCTTCTAGAAAATCGTGGCAATTGATTTTTAGTGTGTCCATCCGCCTGGTTACACTACTGACCTTACACTTTTTTGTTGATGACAATCTCTATTGTCTGTCAGTGACCACGAGGTCCTCTATATTTCATTTTCACTTTACAACTTGGTAACCGATGAGAATTGAAACAAAAAATTGCGAAAGAGAAAAGTTTATATTTTTGCATTTGTAATACTCTCTTCTCTACCACAACGCCGACCGCAAACTCATATTCGTCTTCTACTTACGTTATTCTTCTCTCCTCGCATCATTTCATTAGTACTCGACAAACAAATGTCTGCGTCTCTCTCTTTTTCTGCATCTATCTGACCTTACCCACCTCATTGTATACGGCACAGAGGGAGAAGAGGAACGACCGATGGGAGGACATGTTGCAAATGCGCTCCACGGGAACCCTAAGAGAGGGAAACGCAGCTATCTCTCTTTCTTCTTTCATCTCGGATGGGTTCGCAGTAAAGTTGCTAACACTTGACATTGTTTTCCTCGTGTTTCACTCGCTTTTAATGATTTGATCCTTCTTTATCAGATTTTTATAGTTGTCGTCTTCCATTTATTGTAAATGGCAGTATTTGCATAAGGAAATGTCTATTTTTATGTGGAAAAGAAGAAAAAGTACGCAAATATCTTCAAGAAAAAATGATTCACAGCTGGAAAGGTTAAACTGAAAAGCAAATACTGTAAATTTTGATGTAGCTTATTCTTATAGCAATTTCTATAAGTTTATACTCATCCCGGTTGACTTTTTCTCTTATTTTTAAACAATCGAAGTGCCTCAAACACATGTTCATTCAAAAACGTCCGCTGTCGTTTCTCTCTCCATTATCCTCCCCCACAGATGCTATGGAGGTGTCGATATTCAACAGATTACCCTCATTTTATCGATCTTCCTCTCTTTTTAATCTAGTTTTCTGAATATTCATCGTGCCCTTCTCTCAAAATAATTGTTTTTTTTCTATCGAATGCGTCAACAAAAATTCAATTATTTTCAGGACTGAGGACATCGCCTCGACTCCTCCACATTAGGACTGCATCATGGGGAACGAACATTCGAAAGCAAATTTGAAAGGTAATTTTTTTAGTTTTTTTCACTTTTCAGAAATCTAAATCATCATAATCCCTCCCACCTCCCGTATTCCCGTATATTAAGTGATTCTGTCAATAAAACACTCTAATTTCGAAGAAGAGAAACGGATCGTCTAAATGGTCTCTTGGTCAAAACAAAACAATTGAAGAGGAGGGATTCAGTCAACAAAGTACTCCTTTTTGTCAGCATTCTCTGTCTTATCAGTTCTCTCCAATGAACATTGTTGTTATGATAGGCTCACGAGCTCGCCCTATTTACGGATCTCCTTGTTCCTGAAAATTGATGCTTTCCACCTCTCAAGACAGCCTCCCGGAGACGAACAGCCGGCTTTTCTGAGGTTGGATAGAGAGTCATGACTTGACGGGAGTAGGAAAGTGGGGGGAAGAAAAGAAGAAAAGTTTTGGTCGAAGAGCTCTTCTTTATTTTTCTCCTATTGCATTTGAGGCCCTGCCCCTGGGCTCCAGTCTCTAGTCAGCACCAAAAGTCCTGTGACTTATTTGAGGTGACCATTCACGCGACCACTGACTCCTTTCCTCTTTGAATTCTCATTCCGACTTCAAAAAACACTAGAACACATCTGGTACCCAGCATATTGTGCTGCAAACCAAGCCGCTATTATTTTATTCCTATCGCCGTTCAATGGTCCAACTAGCCGAATTCGAGCGGAGCAATTTCTCCGAAGAGCGAGAGCTCACTGAACGTAGTCCTTTACGTTCATCTCCACCTTCATCGTACTCAAGACCAAGTTCTTCCCGACTATCACCATTTGTGGGATCGTATTCAAATTGTGATTCAGTGGATGAACTATGCGATCGGTTGAGTAGATATCATCGACAAGTTAGAGGTAAATATAACAGGAGCATTTGCTAAATAATCTTCTTCTCCGTCAGTCAGCTTATTCAGCATGGCATATTTCAGGAATAAACTTAGCATAACTTGAAGAACTCGATCATGATAAATTTTTCAGTATGACAGATGCTTCTTTTCTATCTGTCCTCTCCAAAAAAAGAGTTTTCCTTAGCAAATCCAAATTCAGTGAGCTACTGTGACAATAGCATTTTTTCTATGTCATGCTCAAAACCTTGTCAACTTTTTTTACGGAACACAATTTTAAAGAACTTCTTAACTTCCGACACTTTTCCACCTGTTCAGATCGCATGTTCTGAATCTTGTGATGTATCAGGATACATGCAAAATTGACAAAATCACACAATTAGTTCTCAAAGTTCGGTGTGCTCTTCTTGTTTTTCCTCTTTCTGTTCAAATCAGCTGTCTTCAGCGATCTTCCTGCTCATTTATTTCTTAGGTGCACTGTAACTCTTGTTTTTGTTTTTTGTCAGAAGGTCAACTTAGACGTGAGCTAACATACTCTTCCAAACTTCTCGTCAAAAAGTTTCACAATTTCACAACTGACAATTATTGCAACGCATCTTGACAAAAAAATCATCGTCACTTCCGAGTGGTCCCCCGAAATTTTCATAGTGTAATAACGGGGGAGCAAGGAGCAAAACGTTCGAAAACCTCCAAGAGTTAGAAAGACGGCAGAGAGAGTGAAAATGATGATGATGCAAGAAAACACAATAAGAGAAGGAAGATGAAAAAGAGATAGATTTCAAATGTGAATTGAATCTACCTGCTTTTCTAACTGGCGAAAAGAAAATATCATCTTTCATCATAAAGTTTCAACACATTTCTTCTTTCATTTTCAGATATGCTAAACTTCGGGTCGATTCAAATTGACGAGGAGACCAGAGACATTATCAATCAGGTTGGATCCGTCCCAGGCAACAAACCACCACTACTGTTTCACGAGATTCATGGAAGCAATGTGATGATAATGAAAAGTAAGATACTCCATCGGTCAAAGGAAAACATTCAAAAAATTATTTCCAGATGGTCGAATGGCGAAACGAAAAGAGAGTTTTTGCAAAGGATTAGCCTTCTCCAGTCGACCAATTGAAATTGATGAAAATATCTGTCTCCGTTTGTGCGAGGTTGGAACTAGCTGGTCTGGTGTTCTCAGATTTGGAGTGACCAACGAAGATCCAGAACAGTATAGATCTATTCCAGTTCCAACGTGAGGATTTTGCTTGTGATTGAAGTTTCATAAAATGAAAACTTTCAGATTTGCGTGTCCCGATTTGACAACAAAAGATGGATACTGGGCAAAAGCTTTACCTGAAAGATACTCAACACAAGGAAATATCTTGCATTTTTATGTCAACCAGCAGGGAGAACTATTCTACGGGATTAACGGAACACAAAAGGTACTCATTGGGGGTTATATGAAATTTTGAAATGTTAAAACTCAAAATAACTGAAAACCTTTCCAAATTCATTTTTTCCAGGGTATGTTCTTAACGGGTATCAACGTTCGCAGTCCAATTTGGCTCATTCTCGACATATATGGAAACTCTGTTGCAGTGGAAATATATGGTAAGTTCTGAAAGCGATGGAAATTAAAGATAAACAAAAATACGATCTGAGATCAGAAACCCTGAAACAGACATACATAGTGAACGCAGGAAATGACATCAGCCCTTTCTTAGCTTATTGACCGTTGACGACGAGCACATGCGTCCATCGCCCTCGAACCGGTTTTTGTAGCGCAACGCCTGTTTGTATGCATGAATCATTACGAAACCAAACAATCTGTCTCCAAAATCTATCTTATTCATCAACTTTCCTCCAAAAACGTACCGGCTGCCCCTTTTTTGTTTTAAAATATCAGCAGTTTTATTTTTGCACTTGAACTGATTTTATTAATGTTTTATTTCATAGTCAATACAACCAAAATTATCAAGTGAAGGCAAGAGTAGGCAAAAAGTTGAACAAACATTACTTATTGTCTTTCACTATTGTTTCCATACGGTTCGGTCTTTAGTAAACACTTGCAAGTACGAGTACTTCTCCTCCGGCACCGTTTCTTTTTTGCCACCATATCTTGTGTTTTCTATCAGTTTCGCAGTTTGACCTGACTCATCATTTTGTCTACAGGAAAAATGAGTGCGATTAAACCAAAAGTTCAGTTGTGTAAGAAATATATCTCATAATATCAACTAATTTTTTTCAATTTTCAGACGCCTCCGAATTCCAACCACGACGAAATGCTCCACCACCACCCCAGATTTTCCCGCCACTTGGACACCGTCTTGCTCGGCCAGTACCTCTTCCAGTTGTTGCAGCTCGAGTGAATTCTCCTAATTTTGAATCTTCATCGGCATCGCGAACGGATGACTCAGGTAGGTCAACAGGGGATTGTCGATCAAGAAAAAAACTAATCTGCATGGGTTGTTCCCTCAAGTGGCGCTTGAGAATATGAGTCACATACGTTTCTAATTTGAAATTCTTATTTCTCATCACTTTGAGACCCAATGCTGCACTCATTTCTAGCTAAATCAACTATACTCCAATCGAAAACCAAAAAACCATCAAGAAGTAAGCTCTGATCTCAGAACTGAAGAGCAAACTCAATTGTTTTGTTACTAAATGCATGTGATTACAGGTGTCACTCCAATTCGCTTCCACCACGTCAAGGGATGTCATATCACATTGAACCCATTCCGAAATATTGCGACTCGAGATCAGGCGGAATACTCACAAGGCTACGTTTTCACAGAGCGACCAATCAAAAATAACGAGAAAGTGATGATTCAGGTGAACAACAGCTGACTTTTTCGAATTCACTCAGCTTTTCTCCTCGAGTGACCTCATTAAAAATCGGATATTTTCAGATCACTGAAGTGCAACGTCTCTACGAAGGGGGACTTGCGTTTGGAGTGACATGCTGTGATCCTGCCACGATTCGTGTTGCGGAATTACCAGAAGATTCATCGGATTTAGTAGAGATGCCAGAATACTGGGTTGGAATCAAAGACATTGCTCTCCAACCAAAGGCTAATAGCATATTGTCCTTCTGGATTACTGATTCTGGTACATACTATAACATGGGAGAAAATATAATTGAATTATTTTTCTTCAGGAGAAGTCAAATTTGAAGTTGACTCGAATGGTGCTCGCACTTGCCTTCATGTCGACAACTCTTTGAAACTCTACATGTATTTTGATGTATATGGATCGACGATTGGTATCCGACTTATGGGTTGCTTACCAGTGCTAAGATCTCATTCTCCTTCTGCCAGAGAGATTAGAGAAAGCTCTTCAAGAAGTGACAGAAATGACCAACCACTATCCATTCCAAAACGGCCGGCAAGAATCGTGGATCCTTCTTCGTCTTCGCTGTTTGCTCCTCCTGCTCTGCCAGCAAGACCTCCACCAGCTCCTCACAGTCCATTGAGAGTTAACAGTTAGTATTTATTCTCAAAAAACCAAAAAATGACTTGAATGTTTTTTTCAGTTCGTGACTCACTGGAAAGTTCTTCAAGTGCCCCAACATTCCCTCGAACCACCATTGATGACCTTCTGCTTGGAGATCTTCTTCCACGAACTGCTCCGCCACCTGTTGCCCCAAGAGTGAGTTTCACTAATCACCTCCTATTCAGTCATTTATGTTTAATTTCAGACCACTATTGCTTCATCAGCATCAACTTCTCGTCTACCAAGCAGACCAACAACTTCTGCAATGATGTCTCCGCCAGCATTCAGCCCACCACCACTTCCAACGGCGTTCCAGAATTTGGGTATTTCTTCTGGCAACGACAAAGAAGGAGAAGCACCAGGGGAAGGAGATGAGTGCACGGTGAGTCATTGATTCGAATGTTTACTAGATATAGAAATCGACTAACTCTAATTCTTTGCAGATTTGTATGGATGCTCCAGTGAACTCTGTACTCTACACCTGTGGTCATATGTGTATGTGCTTTGATTGTGGCCGTCGTCTTCTCACAACAAAAGGAACATGTCCAATTTGCCGCGCTCCTGTGCAAGATGTCATTAAAACTTATAAATCTTAAAATTTGTATAAATTGTGCGTATGAGTGTTAAAATCACACGTTTCCATCTAGACTTTAGCCCCTTGCCTCTGATCAACTTTAATTTGCCTCTGATCAAAATTACAATTGCCTCTGAAAGTTTTTAGAAGGTATTACATTTTTCAATTTCTTAATTCTCAATTGTCTCAACTTTTCATTTCTCGGTTTTGTTGTAGAAACATAATCCATTTGCGTTTACTCTAGAAACCAACCCCCACCCAACGCATACTGATTCGAGAGCCCCACACCGGTCCCCTGCCTACAATGTCCCAGAATTTTAATTTCTATCCAATTTAACCCATTTTTAGTCACGTTCTTGTGTTACACTCTGTAGAAAGCCAAATAAATTCTCGTAAAACAAATCCCTGTTAGAGTGAAAAAAGCACTATACACATATAATGTGACACGCAACCTAGGAAAAAATCCTGCCGGTCGCCTAGGTAACACTTACATAACTGTTAAAAAAAGAAACATAAGATTTTAGAAACATTGCACTCTTTTTTCACCGGCTGTAACCATATACAGCTATAATTTTTTCTGCTACTGCTTCTTCCCGCCGTTTCTTTTTTCCATTCCGTTGGTTTTCCTGCTTTTCCTCTCTCGTATTCACATTTTATCACCTTATTCGCATCGCTTCTTGTCATTTCTTTTTGTTCTCTGCAATCAATAGGAAATGGAACTCTCGGAAGGTAAAATACTTTTTTCGAAATCTGTTAGAAATTATTTTCAGAACAACCAATTCTTTTCAAATGTATCATTCCAAAAACATTCAACCTGCAGGGCATTGAAGCTACCGACTTCATCAGAAGATCTCATTGGTCATTTTTCTGTCATGTTCGCTTTTCTCGACCAATGATAGAGGGAGATGATTTGGATATTAAAGTATGAATTATGATCTTCACCGCTGTAAACTTGTTTTCTATTCACAGGTAATCTTCCACGATACTCCAAAAGTGGATGGACAACTTCTTCTATCCGTTACTCCACCAGAGTATCATTCTGCAAAAGCCAAAACTATCATTAACCAAAATCCGTTTGTTATCGATCCAACCACCTCTTGGATCAGTTTTTTAAAAGACGATGACTCAAAAAAGTATTTGCGATTTGGACTCAAATATCTCAATGGTATGATAAGACAAATAACAGAACAACAAACAGAACAATTTCAGGTTCAATCCAACTTCGTCTCCCAGGAGAAACCAAGCATTTCCCATTCTACCATGTTCAAAATAACAACGAATCAATCCGCATCGACTTATTTTTCTGTGAATTTGTCAAAAGTATCAGCCTCCGTGATCCAATAACCTATGAGCAAGAAGGAGATGAAGAGCCAATGATCTACAGATCACTATCACACGTTTTGATCATGTAAATAGTAATAATGGAACTAATCTATCACTATACTGGATTCAAAAGATTTTTTCAAAAGTAGTTTCTGCTGAAAATTTTCTCCTAAATACCAATTTGTATTGAATTTTCCTGCTTCTGTGAAAGTCATTCCCGAGTTATGAATATTTTGATATTATTTAGTTTTTCTAACTTTTTTGAAACTCTCATCATTCACACTCGACAAAAAAGGTAGATGAACGCCAAACCCGAAAAAAAATGGCAAAAACTAGAATAAAAGTAAGAGACGTTGATTAAAACATAAGAATGTGTAACATTAGTCGTGTTCTGCTTTCAATTTTTATGCTCTGCATATTCAAAATGAAAATATTGAAAGATAAGCTTTGTAAACTATAAAATAGAAAGTTGAACTTGACCGTTAAGTTGACAAATGAATTTATATTTGTCTCTTAATTCCCCTTCATAACTGAGTTTCAAGAAATTTTTTATCAAACTAAACTGATCCCTTTGGTTATAATTAAAGTAACAGTATACCTCAATCGGAGAAGTGCAAAACAAAAAAGCAGCCCGTTTCCGTTTTTCACTTTTGGAAATTTTGAATGCATCTGAAGTTATGTACGGTTTGAATTGACTATTTCATGTACTTATGTTTTCAGAAAATCATTAATAAAATTTTTCGGATGTACTCCCAAACAACACTTTCATACTCTAGTATACCTACAATCTCAATTAATTTTTTTAAAAAATGAGCAAATGTTTTACATTTTGGTTTCTCATTTATTTATGAATGCTGAATGAATTTCATTCAAGTTTGGGCAAAATGTTTAGATAAGGTATCAGATTTCTAAACAAAGGAATGTGATTTCAGCTTGATTTGCATTCTCTAATAAAATATTACCCGTTTCAATGTCAGTCATTATGTTATGAAAAAATTTATGAAGTGTTTGATATGCCTATCACCTCCAGTTTTTTAAAACACTCTACTATCAGTAACTATCTGTTCCCAACCCATCTCGTGTTCTACGGATCGATTCAAGTTACACTGTGTACACTCTATTTTTTCAATTGTCCTTTTTTCGAAATGAGAAAAAACTATGATTCTTGAAAAGGCGAATCGCCCAGTCCAATTATCATCACTATTGATATCTTTTTCGCTGTCGATGATGCAGAACAAACACGGTCGGTTTTTCACTTTTACTCTCATTTTCACTTTATAAACAATTATGTAATTATTTCCTTTTTCAGATCTTCATTTGGTTTATCATGGCGATGACCATCAAGTCGTTCAATTCAACAGAAGTAAAACTGGTCTGGAACGAATATTCGCTTCAGAAATGACACATGATATCAATTTCTGCCGATTTATTCGGAAACTCGAAATTGTCGATTTTGAGGTATGCGGGTTATACTGTTTTCGATGAACATATAAATCTAAGGTCACGATCTATGGAAAAAACAAGCGAGAGGGCGATTTCAAATTGATAGTAGAACCTGCTAAACCGAAGAATATTGAGAACAAGAATCAAACTATGCTGCTTGCCCCGCATGTCATTGAGCCACCTTCTGTTTGGATAGGAAACCCGCAAAGAGGAATATTCAGATTTATGGTAAAGTTGCAGAATGGTACGGTTTTACAGTAATCTATGTTAAAAATTAAAGTTTTGAACTGATAACATGCTGTAAATCAGTGTTGAGAAACAATTATAAAATAGTCTAATTCATAAGTTGAAATGAGCTAACTCACGTTGAGAGCACGCCCTTAAATACAAAAATTTGTTTGCAGAAACATTGATGATGAAAATGGACGATGACACTGATTGGTTCGCTGTTCTCTACTATCCGAAAAGTGTTGAATACTATAGTATGCGGCTCAGTTTGTGCAAAACAATACGTTCTGTCATGATTGTAAGCAGAATTGAAAAGAATAACCCACCAAAAATAAATGATCCAAACTTTAACAAACTATATGACTCCAAAAAACATAACAATGAGTGTCCTTGCTTATCTAGACCTTCCTAATCCAACTGTCGTTTCCCGTACGTGATTCCCAGAACTGAACTTTAGTTACCCAATTTCACACTATTCATTTTCATATGATTGTTTCTCGTCCCAGACGAAATAAATTTTAGAAACTCTAGTGAATATGTACATATATTGGAGCTGCATAAAAACACACTCTTTGCTCTTTTTCCTTAATAAAACTAGGACTACTATATGTGTACGCACTTTCTTATTTCTCTTTTCTCTTTCCTTTTCCCCTTCTACTATAGTACATTTTCTACATCGTTATCATTGTCGTCTGTCCATTTCTTTGTCACTGATTTTCCAATTTGCCATGAAAAGTTAATATGTTTCTTCTTCTTTATACATTCTCTAAGAAAATGTTCAGAAATCAACTCAAGTTTGAAAATGAAAAAAAAGTGATTGATCAGCTGAGAAAATGTGATTAAAAAGGGATAGATGCCAAGAAAAGAACATCTTATGACAGTGACAGTTATTTTGAAATCTTATGATATCAAATGTGTTCAAAATGACCACAAATCAGGGCTTGGTTTGTTTTTTTTTTAAGGAAAAAGGAAGATTTATCGAGATTTGGTGATAATGAGCTTTGAACATTGAGTAATGAAAAACAAAAAATTGTAGAAAGTAGAAACAAATAGAAATGTGATAGTTTAGCTGTTGATAAGTTTTTCGAGAATAAATTGAATGGAAACTCTGAAAAAAATTTTTCAAGCTATCCACATTAATTCAGTGCTCTATATGGAATCCCAATTAAAATAAAAAAACAAGTTTAAATTTTCAGATGATAGAAAAAGACTGAGTTTCAAAAGCTTTTGATGTTTAACTTCTGAGACTCATCAATTAGACCTTCTCAAAACAACAACTAGCTTTCAACTTCTATGTATTCATAATGGACGATGACGTTTCTTCTCAGAAACATTATCATGACCATAAAAGCAAATGTTTCTATGTTCTCATTTCCTTTCTCATCTCCCCCACTTTTCTAGTGTCCTCTACATTGTTTCAGTGCTATTGTTCACGTTGTATAACGTATTATCGCTGGAAATGTCAAACAA
Source organism: Caenorhabditis latens (assembly GCA_002259235.3). NCBI lineage: Eukaryota > Metazoa > Nematoda > Chromadorea > Rhabditida > Rhabditidae > Caenorhabditis > Caenorhabditis latens. The sequence goes on along the minus strand of CM056097.1, from coordinate 9,697,326 downwards.
TGGAAACATTATTTTTGGTAAATATTCCGATCGGAAGAGAAATCATCAATTTTTTGTAGTCGAGGCGCGTGATGGGTTTATAGTTTTGTCAGAACGTAGAATTGATGTGCTCTGAACGGAATTCGCTATCTGCTAGGACCAACTTTCCAGTTTTTGTTTTTGTTTTCTCTTTCTTGTTTTTATTTTCCAGATACCAAATCTTTGTGTCATGAACTCCTGAACTTTGTTCTTCTCTTCTATCTTTTTGGTTTTTTTAAATTTGATTTTTGTTCATTTTCACGTACGTGAAACGAACCCGCGGAACTAAAACGATATCAAATTAGGTTTATTCTTTTTTTATCGGCGTCGTCCGTTTCTTCATTATTCTTCTAATGATTGTTGTCACAATAAATACGTAAACGTTTAATTTTTGTGGATGATAACGGCTACATCTTACCAATGTAAGTAGTATGGAATGCGGCCTTGATGACCAGACTCAAAGGCGTTCGCCGAAACTGATATGGGTAACAATCCCGAGAAACATGTGAATCTTTTCTTGTTTGTGTAATTGATTGTAATCGTTCTAATCAACTCCTCCCCAATCCTCCCTTTATTTTCTGCGTTCCTTCTCCCAATTTCCTCGTTTACTGTATTCTCGAGATAGATTCTATATTTCCCAACTGCCCCTGAAATCAACTCGACTCCGCCCACTACTCTATTTGAGGCAACATAAAAAGAGGAACTGTAATGGGTCCATGTCATATGAATAGGTGGAGAAAGAGATCATCAAGTTGTACTATTCCTTCTCCATCTTTTTTCTTGATTGTTATCTTTTCTCGATGGCCTTGGTTATTTCTACGGTTGTCATTGGTCAAACTTGAGTGATTTCCGCATTGTTTTGTTGCGCTTTTTTTATTGTTTCCAATTGAACCGTTTCTAACTTACCTGACTGTTTCAGAACCCAAATCACGTTGAAGATGCTCAGGATACTCACAATTACATTGGCTTTGATAGCGGTAAGTCTCCCATTTATACGCATCACAAATCTCTCCCGGTCTAGAAACTAGGTTGATAATGAATCATAGACGGATAGAGGCGCCAACTGGTCTAGATCTCGGTCAAGTATTGTGATGTAATTGACTTAATAGCAACATCTAACAAACCGATAAAAGGAAACCGCTTTTATTTGCAGATTGTATCCGGTGAATTGTCCAAGACTAAGGAAGATAAGACACTCAAGGATTTGGAGGACAAGATTGTGAATGATATCATCACACATAAAGTATGTAACAGAAGATCATTACGGGTGAAAATTGAACGTATTTTAGGTTATGGTGTACAGTAAAACCTACTGCCCATGGAGCAAACGACTGAAGGTCATTCTTGCCAACTACGAGATTGATGACATTAAGATTGTAGAACTTGATAGATCTAATCAGACTGAGGAAATGCAGGTGGGCTATCTAGATTAACATTTAAAGAGTTAGAATTTTTGGTTTCAGGAAATCCTGAAAAAGTATTCCGGTAGAACTACAGTACCTCAACTATTCATCAGTGGAAAGTTTGTCGGAGGACATGACGAGACGAAGGCTATCGAAGAACGAGGAGAGCTGCGACCAATGCTCGAGAAGGCCCATGCTTTGTAAGTTAACTTTTCCTGCATTTTCAGAATCATCTACACCTCAATCTACCTTAACCTTGTATCGGTCCTATGGAAAAAAGAGTACCAACCATTTTGTCCTTTCCCACGATGTGCACCACTTCTCTCTATCCAATGTTGTTTCCAGATTCACTAACCGAGTACCTGTACCTGACAACGGTGCGTGAGTTGGTTTGTGCATGTCGCTCATCGTCCAATCTCTCGCCCCCAAAACATTTTGTTCCGTCGAGCATGTCGCCTGATTTCAGTCTTCACGGATTATCTCTCCCTATCACGAGCATCACCGGTTATCATGTTGTCCTTGTTTTTATTATTTCTTCTTTCTATCTGTCATTTTGTTACTTTCTGATTTGCCTTGCCAATGTCCCCTTCTATCTCTCCCCAAGAATGTTTGTATGTGGAATGAAACGGTTTACGAATCAAAACTTCGAGACATCGATTTCAGAAGAGCCAAATAATATTTGATAATCTGCAACTCACGACAACACCAACAACAACAAACAAAACAGAGGTCTCATAGAGATTCAGATGCTCGTTCTCGTTGTTTTACCTCTCAATTTCAACTTCTTTTTTTCTGCTATCGCTTGGTTCTTCCTTCTGTTTTTATTTGTTTTTGCTTCATGGTAACCGAATGCTCATTTTTCTGTTCTTATTGAAATTCTGTGCGTTTCAGAGATAATAGAGACGAATTCTGAAGCGTTGGCGGTGAAAACAAAAGCATCCGCCCCATCATCTATTGCATTCTTCAACCTCGTCACAGCTCTCCCACTCGTTTTCTTTTCCATTTTATTAATATAAAAAGAACAACACAATCAACCATTTTTTATTTCCTTGTTTTATATACACATCTTTTTCGTGTTTCATTTTAGCTCTCTACTTTTTTTGTCAAGTTTTTCACGTCTCTTACGAGTTTTACATAAAATTTGTTGTATACATTGAAAATTTATTCACTGTGGACAGTATGTAAATCAACATTACCACCGTCCAATACGACTATGAATCGGACGGAGGTGTCCGAGAAGGGTAGCTGTATAATGTGGACCGCTTAGTGTCAGGGCCATTCATTTCCTCTTATCGCTGCTCACCATCTATTCGACCACTGCCTTACACTTTATCGCTTCAAAATGTCGTTAGTTGGTTGAATTAACTACTGTTTTTTTCCAGTAGTTCTCAAATAATTGGTTTATTTCCCCACTACTTTTGTTTGAAAATGCAGTGTTTTGGTTATTTAACGGAAACGTTCTCAAATAGAGATTTATTATGAAAAACGAAATTTTGAGCAAATTTAGTTTATCTGGTACCACTTGCGAAACCAAAAAATGTGTGTAGGAGCAAACAAACATTTACCGTTCTATGTCAACAGCGGGTCATATGACTTTTTCAATGAATTATGATTTTCTTTTTAATTTGTGAGGTTTTTTTTCCGAAATTCACAGTTTTGGGTCGAGCGACATAAAAAAAGGGTATTCCGGATAAAGTGATTTTTGTTTCTCTATTGAATCAAAAAAGAAATTTGATGATTTCGGTAATTTTTCAGATCCCATGTTTTGAAAACACAATATCTAGAACAAATTGAAAACCAAAACTCAGAAAAATTTCATCCGATTTATTCTCACAGTTATCAACAGTGGTTACAACCGAACACAAGAACATTTCACTCCTCAATCCGTCCTCCTTGCGGCAATTTCCATGATGATCCCATCCAAGAAGCAGCCAGCGGAGACAGTCGGAGGGCAGCCATCTTTTATTCCTCACCCTCTCATTTCTTTGGTGTATGTCGGCGATAATTTTCTTTGGGTCTCTTCGAAATCCGCGCACTTCAATTTCCTGTCTTTTGTGTCATCTCACCCACCCCAGTCCGTTCAAATGTTTTGTACCCCTCTCTCGGACCGGTCCGATTCTTCGGTTGATCGTCTTCACACACAGCATCTATTCATATATATTCTACTGTTGATTCAATGCATAGAAAATGTGTCAGATGCATAGGAATCATATTCATTTTGAAAAAAAAAAACAGATCTAACTACTACTTTTCAAGAAATGACGTTTTGGTTTGATAGATCGACGACAAACGATGAGAATTGAGCAGTTCATTGTCCAGACCACAAGAATGTCACTGATAACTATTTGAAATAAGCACGTTCCGTTGTACTATCAGTATCACCCTCACACCCTTTTCTCTCTCTTCTATTCCTTATAAAACTCGATGCACCAAATATTTCTTTAAGTATCAAATTTCGACTTTGACGCAATTCTATTTTGCTTCATTCATCGTGAGAAGTAGAAATTCTTGGAAAAATAGAATTTAAAATTTTCGAATTGAAATTCTAAACTCAAAAATAGTCGGAAAATGCTCAGTTCAAACAAACTCCCACGTTTGGGTCTGAACTAACTATTTTCACGGTTCTAATCATCACTGTTTGACAATTTGAATGCTGACATTTCTATTTGGTTGGAGGGAGTAAACATATTTGTTCAGGAGGAAGTGTACAAACTTATAGTCGAGAAAAAAACTAGTATTCCGGTCATTTCTAACTTTCCGTAAACTCTTTGCTCTCTTCATTTACTGCAAATTTCTTTCACTCTTTCACTAAATTCCTGTTTCGATTATCTTAATTTCAAATTTTACAGAAAATGACAGCGATAGGTCCGGTTGACAAGAAAGCAGTTATGAAACTGCTTATACCTGCATTAATCTGCAATATGTTAGCATTTACTTCAATTCTACCATTATTCCCAACTATTCTCAATTATTACTCAAAAGAAGGTCATAGGGTAAGTTCATTTTCAAACATTTTCAATTGAAAAAATATTTGAACTTACAGGATTGGTTATATGATATCAGTGTGAAAGGGCTTCAATCATTTCAAGAAGCCATTGGAGTGCCTCACAGTGAAAGATATGACAAAGTGTTCTTTGGAGGTATCATCCTTAAGATATCTTCTTTCTCTCGAATTAATTCTATAATCTTCCAGGTTTCCTCGGATCACTGTTCAGTGCTCTCCAATTCATCTCCTCCCCAACATTGGGGTCACTGTCGGACATTTATGGAAGAAGAGCAATTATTAGTCTATGTTGTATCATGACTTTCATTTCATATGTGGTTAGTCATAATTCCTCACAAAACCGAAAATTACCGCTTGTGTTTTAGAACTGGTTGAAAGCAGATACGTTTGCATATTTTGTGTTATCAAGAATTCTGGGGGGATTGAGTAAAGGAAACATCAATGTGGCTACTGCAATCGTGTCAGATGTGTATTCTCCGGAAGATCATCCAAAGGGAATGGTAAGTAACTCAATAGTTGTTTCAGTCACAGCACATTGGTTTTGCAGGCATTCATCGGAATTTCGTATTCATTAGGTTTCCTGGTCGGACCAATGATTGGTGCATATTTTTCGACAATTGCTTCACCGGTATGTTTTATTTAAATATTTGGATTTAAACATTCTATCCATAATGAAGAGTAGCGTGAATATCAACAAAAATCATTCCAAATAATGGTCATTGATGGACAAAGAGTGAAAACTTCAAAGTTGGAATTTTTTTTCTTTTAGGATGCCCCATTCGCCTCGCCGGCAATCTTTTCAATTGTCCTCACAGTCCTCGAATTCGGATTTTTGTTCTTTTTACCGGAAACATTGGATCTCAAAGAGCAGGTACGTTGTAGTTCAGTCAATTCATTTTTGTAGTCTGTCCTTTTGTTTCAGAAAAGTCTGGATGACATCAAAAAAACACGAAAAGAACTGATTACACCAAAGGATTTGTTCCAGTTTACTGCAGTAAATGCTCCACAAGAAAGTGAGTTTTCCTTCTTCGAACTATCTTTTATTCGATTATTCTAGAGAAAAATGAAATGCAAAAAGTTGGATGGATCTACTTCCTCTTCTTATTCTTGTACTCGGGACTTGAATTCACTCTTCCGTTCCTGACCCATTTGAGATTCAACTTTGATAAGTATGTTTCACTTTTTATTTTACTCAGACATAAACATTTATTCTTCATTCAGTATGCAACAAGGAAAACTGTATTTGTTTACCGGTTTGCTGATGCTCCCCATTCAAGCTAGATATGTCCGAAAAACCCCAATTGAAAAGTGAGTGTGGCTCATCGAGATATGAAATACGCATTTTATAATCCAATTTTCCAGACAAAAGGCTGTCGCAGAATTTGGAATTGCTTGCATCATTCCGGCTTATTTGCTTGTGGCTGTCGCCAAAACTCCACTGGTTCTTTACGCCGGACTATTTTTCTATGCAATTGGTAAGTGAAAAGGAAGAGGAAGCAAGAAAAATGAATAACTGAAAACACCATTGTTTTGTTTCCAGCATCGGCTACTGTTGTCACCAGTTTGACGTCGTTAGTTCACGTCATCTACCCACAAAATGAGAAAGGTGTACTTGCTGGAATCTTCAGAAGTCTTGGATGTCTAGCTAGAGCACTTGGACCAGTTATATCTTCTACATGTAAGTGCCGACTTTAAAAATAAGTTATGAATACTAAATAAATTTCAGTCTTCTGGCTTCTTGGAGCAACAACATGCTATATTATGGGAGCCCTTCTTTTATTCATCCCTCTCATTCTTCTTAAACGCTTGGAAAATCCAGCTGCTAAAAAAACTGTCTAATTCCTACAATCTCTTCATTTTGTAGTTTCTAGTCATATTTTTGTTTTATTTTTTCGATCACACAATTCCACTTTTCTAAATACGGTTATCATCCAACGATGCACAATATGTCTTCCATTCCGTAAAAAAACGATGTACATTCAAAAGGTCAAATGTTAAACTGTGATAATTTATTCAAAATGTGATTCAATGAACTTTATTGAAATATCGCCGGTTGAAAGTTTCAAATAATGCCTGTTTCCGTTCAGTGATTTCTGCCATTTCCGCTTTTGAAATCACCTGCAAAAACGTTTATGCATTCGTTGATGCAACAAAAAGTTGAGCTTACTTTGGAAATGAAAACTGTTGCAGCTCGATGAATATCGGTCCGTGAACCACCGACTTCTTTGATAGTTTTCAAAAGTATTCGTAATTTTCTCCACTGCTCTGGGGACAGGTAACGTCGAATGAAGTCCTGCAAAAAGAAAAGTGTTTTTATGATAACTCAACGTAACAATAGAGCTACAAACTATAAAATAGAAACAAAACACAAACTTTTGCTTCGTTGACCATATAAGGAAACGTCTCATCTGGAAGAGATGTAAAAACAGAAGGCTTCGGTGTTGGAAAATCTGGTAGTGGTTGTGTTGTGGTCTCTATTTTTGGTCGAATACCACCCGCCAAATGATCGGCAAACTCTGACAGCAACATCGGCCTTGATAATGACGTTGAAGTTTCCGGTTGGATTGATTCTTTGGGATCGCTGCTGGTAGCCGTGGCGTCATAGTCGGGAATAACACTTTCCGGTGGAACGGACACAACCGAACTGATCAGATCTGTCGTTGAATCATCAATGTCTTCTGATGAAGATGATGTTGTGGAATTATTCATAGATTCTGTTGGAGAAGAGTTCGAAGAAGATGAAGTTTGATTATTCGACTTTTTCTTTAGAAAATCTTTGGCTTCTTGAGATGACAATTCTTCTAAGAGCATATTGATTTCAATTTTAGGCATCAAAACTCTCCGAGAATGATATCCAAGTACAAGTGCATAAAGAACAAGACATATCAGAAGCCTTTTGACCATCAGTTCAAAGAAGAAATATAATATGGTCGAGAAAGTCGTATAAATTAGTTACAAGAATGGTTGTAGACGGTAGACGTGAATCGTTTTGAAAATGAAACTTTGCTTGGAAATTATAATTATGACTGAAGACTGAGGAGACTGGTTTCCTAGAGCGCCTTGGCCACACGCGCCTTTTACACTTTTTCAATGGCACATTCAATTCTTTTCTTCCAAAAACTCTCGTTGTTTCTTATTCTGTCTCATTCCTTGTGACCCAACTTGAACTTGATGTACGGTTCGGTTCTATTGTTGCATTTGAAAAAACATACCACGTAGACAATGTCCGTAGGCGGTATTTTATGTTTGAAGTGGTAGTTGAGTAGGGTGATCAATTTAATTCATTCTTTACTTCATTCACAAATACTTGTATAGTTGTAAGAAACATTTGGCTGTAGAAGATAGGCGACAAGAAAAATTATGAATAGAGATTTATGTTTTTCAATATTGATGGAAGTTGGACACCGTAGAGAGTCGCACCGTTTTCACAATAACCGAGTTGTTGTTTTTACGTGATTCAGATTCGTCGTGTACCACCACAGATGGAACCGACTTGCATGTTTTGAGAGATTGATGAGCGGAAAGATGCTGGAACGACAAGGAAGTGGAATATATATTCGAGGCAGAATGTTACCTTAGTTGTGTTTGGAGATCCCTTATTGTTTGGCATATTGCTAGCTGATCTTTTCGGTCTTTCTGATCCAAAACGTTTGCGATCACATTTTTGAAATTCACTTTTCACCCGTTTTGATCTCACCGATCTGTTCTCTTTGGTCTCACTCAAATACTTCTGGAATTCTGGTGGTACATACGATTGCTCTTTTTCATCCGAGGAGTCTGAAAATATCGTAACGTATGAAATACTTCTGTCATTTGTGATCTTACGACAATGAAGTTTTTCAAGAACGGTGTTTTTGACTTTCTGGTTGAATACATAAATTGCATATTTGATCTCGATCAATCTACGAGCATAAATGAATGCATCCGCTAGTAGCTTGACCACATGCAACAACTGTGCAAGGATACCAAGGATCAGTCTGGCACGGCGAGGCACACTGAACACTAAGGGCAACAGGAAGTTAAGAGTAGTTGGAAGCCATCCTGAATATGTTTTTTTAGTAATCGCCTAGCGGTCGTCCACTTACCAGCACAAGCTGAACCCGCAAGCAGAAGAATAGTGATGAGTAGTTTTCTGTTACTTCTTCGATTATTGTTGTTATTCAACAATGGATCACGTGAAACTTTACGCATATGAATAGCAATGTGTAAGTACAGGAAGGAAAGCATGGTGATGAAAAAGAGGAACGGTCCAACAAGTGATGCGCGGAAGAAATAGTTTCCTGAATTGCTTATAATAAAAATGCCCTGAGCACCTCACAAACTTACTGTAAATTGCGTTTCCCTGACACCCCTCACGGTCAAAAAATGCAAAAGCAATAGGTGCACGAAGACCTAAAACACCACTCATTAAGTGAAGAACTTTTCAGAAACTGTCTACCTCCTGGAAAGACGGTGAAAATTGCCAAATAAATGCTCAGCGGGATGACATAGGCAAGAATAATAGTCCATTTAACTGTTTTGGGAGTTATTGCGTTTCGATGGAGTGGGTACACAATTCCGACGTAATGATTGAAGGCAAGGGCTGAGAGGGTAACAACAGAAGCGGTGAAAGTTGACATTTTGATAGCCTGAAAAAGATTTTCTTGATGTGATATTTTTATGACATTCATCACTATGACAATGGTCGTCCTACTCGGCACTTCTTCTTACCGCTATAGACTTGATATGAATTAGATCAGAAAGATCCCAAAATTTTCGTTGGTGTAGTAAAACTATTGCAATAATTACTGGTCATACCTCTAAAAGAAGAGAAGCACAATTAGAGAAATGGCTGAAGAAGATGTTGATGACGTAGGTGAAGATGTAGCATAATGAACAGAGAGCATTGCACGCCAACAAGAACACACATAGCCGCAGATTCACTGAAACTGGTCGTCGAAGGTACCGTGCACACTGAAACAGAAGTTTACGGGATTAGTGATTGATGTTCCGCTCAGCACTCAATGTCTCAAGAACTAGGTTGAAGAGACTAATCCGTAGTCTGTCCTCCTATTCATAAATAAGGTCAGAAAATATGTGCTTGTTGTTTGACAAGTACTTGTGTTTTTTCTTAAGTCACCGTCTGGACCCAAGAGGTTTCAAAATAACTCGCACGTGGTCTATTCTGGAAGTTTCGAAACTCACATTCAACAGGTACACATTGACCAGCAGAGCAATGATAGAAAGAGCTGTCATTGTTAGTGCAGAAAAGTTGACGAGTTGACTATCAAACCATACTAGCGACGCCTCGTATTCAGACAACGTTGTCGTTTCATTATCCATTCTGAAGTGATATTATGTGATCGGTCTTTATTCAAATAAGAAAACGGAGGAGGGACTGGATAATCCCTAAATAGGAAACCTAAGAATATTAGAACGAGAAAAAAACGGACTAAGAATGAGACAAGATGAGACCAATAAAGATTTGAACGATGATGTATGAATAAGCAATTGAAAAACCAAACTGAGCATGCATTGGGAATGTCGTGATCAAGCGAAAAAGTGTTTCACTATTTTGATATGAGGCAGTGTCATCTCATCTTTTCACTACAACCCTCTTTTTCTTCTGATTTTAACACGGTTTGATGAGCATCCAAATGAGTCTTCTTAGATACAGTAGACCAAATTTCAAAACTTTTTTCGTTTTCAGACTTTCGGTTGGGTGGCTAATAAGACGAGAAAGCTGGTAGTGGAGAAAACAGAGTGAGTAAGCAAAACTGAGAAGAAAAGGAAGAAGGGGTGGGATTTAATATGGACCTTATTCACAGAGGACACCAGTGAGCTTGAATAATATGGGGCGGTGACAAAAGGCGCAAAAATAAAGTTGACTTTTGTTGTGTGAAAAAGTGCATAAACTATTTCCACTTTTTCTCACCATTTCCGATAAGTTTCCGACAGGAAATTAGGTAGTTGCAGGAGTGAATATTATGCTGATTTATGAATAGAAATATTATTTAGAAAGTGAACAAAATTCAAGGTACTGAATTCTTTTCCTTTTTGTTGCTGTGCTGAAGTAATTCTTTGTGACCTGGGGGAATCCGGTCACTATCTTTTTGTAGACTGTCTAGGGGCGACTGATCATATTTTTGACCTGATAGAATTCTTGGTTCTAGAATCATTATTCTATTTAAATGGTTCATTTTGTAAGTGGAAACTTTATAATATCTATTAATTTTTACAAACTTTGAAAGTTCATCTGAAATTGAAAATTGAGAATAATTCAGAAAATAATTGACTTGGGTATATTAATATAATTGGCAGTAAATTTCAAACTTTGTGGTGAAGTGTGAGATCTAACAAAGAAAAGAAAATGAAGTGAGGATAAAGGTCATGTCAAATCCACTCGGGGCTTCTCTTTGCTCTCAAAACGAAGTTAAGGGCGGAGCAAAGTTTCAACGTTATGTCGACGGAAAATATGAATCAGGAGGGTTCTGATTTACAGTTGGATGATCATAAGTTTTACTGACGCATTTCGAACAGGACGAAAATATGGAAATGAAATAAAAAAGAAATCTGTCTGTTTTGAGTTAAAGGTACAACTCAAAGACTCAGAGATCACGTCACGGTTTCAAGTCTTCAATTATAGATTCTAAACATTTTGACAAACAACTTGAGATATAGGGAAAGGGCGTTTTGTAGACAGGCACGTGTTGACAAAACGTCATTGTTCAACACATGCTCATCACATTCCTTCAGAATAAGAAATTGTTCTACCAAACACAGACAACACGCGGATTAATATATTGGAATTGAGAAACGAACGGATTATTTGACAAATAATGTTACTGGATGATGAGCGTGGAAAAATGAAAGTTTTCGAGTCTTGCAGAAATATCCGAGCATCCGAACGACATGTCGGAATGAATGATCAATATGGGAAGCAATAGGGCTGGTCCGAAGTTTGGTTCATTGTTTATTTTAGAACTGCTGCACATGTTGCGATACACATTGTTCCCAAACATCAATCAAAATTTGAGATAAAATGTGAAAACCCATGATAAATTATTACATTCTGGACTCTAGGTCCAAGATTCCAAATGTCTCGGAGCCTGCCTAGATGATGAATTGGTTGGATGCAAATAATCTAATAAGACTGAAAGAATGAATACAAAAAATATGCACTAATTAGAGACATCTTCTGGATTTAGCATCCTATCCCCGGTCACGAGTAAGCTTAGTACGGAAACGACCAAGAATTATTTTACCCAACAGTGAGAAAACGCAAATTCAACAAATTTCTCGAATTCAAAGTTTACTATAAAATTATTTTCTTCTGAACAGGGAAATATGCAAATTTTAGAAAAAGATTTCATAATTAATCAGGAGGTGTTTTTGTTATGAGACGGGTAGTGTTCGGCTTTGAAAAGACTTGCAAAGGAGCGCCGTGTGAGTTTGCATTCAGAAAATATCTGAGAGGATGTTGAAGTTTTGGGTTCGAGGAAGGAAAATGTATCGGAAATGTGTAAATATTCGACACTGAGGAAATATCATAATTTCAGAAAATGTACATCAAAACCATTTCCGAGATCAGAAAGTTCAATTAGTATCTTCTTTTTCAGGAATTGTAAAAAAACATTAAAACATAAAATACTCCTAGAACAGAATCACATGGAGAAGATTTTGAAAAACAAAACAAAAAAAGAGGAAGGAACGTTTAAAACAAGATATTTCCTGGTATCTTTTTCATTTTTGTTCCTTCTCCTATGAAACTAATATCCATCCGGAAATATTGGTAATCAATCTTCATCGTCGACTATAAATGTATTAAGTAACATCCATCAATAAGAAAAAGAAGCAAAAAGAAGAAGAAGAAGAAGAAAAAAACCTCTAGATTCTGTGTGATGATGTGCAGTCAAAACGTCACCGCTAAAAAAGAGAAACATCTCCCAAACCACCGTAGCCGTATCGCCTCGGGCTGAACACACTCAGTGCGATCCGAAATTAATAGAATCGTCATGGTGAGTCTAAAACTTTGGAGCTTCATTGCACTCCCCGCCAATAAATTATTTTCCGGAATTCAAGACTAGCGTTGATCTCCTGAGCTTTAAAGATCACAAACTATTTTATAAAAGCAAATTGAAAGAGTTTCTGGAATGAGACTAAGAAATTTTGATTCTCAAACTTATTGAAAAAGAAAAGCATACAAAGACTTTCTGGGATAATGACTAAAAAGGACTTTGTACGATTTTGTACAACACTTGAAAGAGATCATGTCCAAATATTCATCGTAGTCCTTGACAAGATTTATACGTGTTGTTTTCATCTAAAAATGTACTACAGGCATCGAAAGATGAAGCAAAAAAACGCTCATTAAACAAAGATGTCTCTCTCAAAATTGCAAATTCAAAATGTTGCGTTCACGCCTACCAATCGTTTTGATGAATTATTTATGCACTTATCATGTATTCGAAATATTTCTACTTTCATCTATTTTTGATTTAGTTTTTTCGTGTTGCGATATACTCTGTAGTCCATAAAAGTTTTCATGAGATAAAGGACTGAAAAAAAGTTTTCCAACCTAGATCTCATTTTCTTTTAGAGACAATCCTCAAGGTGATCTCAGAGAAGTTTCTGTTCTCAGAAGTGAACACCTACTGATCATCAAAATCATTCATTCCATAAGGTAATAAAAATAAAGTTTTCTATTGGTTCAAAATGATATTGAAACACTGATCAATGTATTTCTAAGAGGAAACAACATGCATAATATCTAAATTTAGACGTAAGAAAATTTTGTGATGAATTCCATATAATTGCTGGTGCTGTGCAATATGCATCATAAAACTTCAATTTGAAATGAGTTCAAAAACCGGTGGGCAATTAAAGTTTAAAAGAGCTTCCAATTCCAACTATCGGTCACATTTCTAATGAGTTGTCCGGTTGGCTAACCGGATTCAATGACAGGAAGTATGATGTTGTCATAGGTATACGTCATTCTTAAAAACCTCCCATCTTGATCGCAGAGTTTAGTAATCAAATTGTGGATAAGACACAGTAATAAATAAAGAAGTAAAAGCTGCAAGATAAAAATGCACCTCAAAAAAGCGAAAGTAGGTCGAGCGACCAAATTGAATCAACCTCAGGAGAGCGTGGGGGTCTTAGTGTTAGAACTCTTGTTCAATGTTTCTATTTCGAAGAAAGGGTAACTTCATTTGTCTGTCCTAGAGTCCTCAAATTCAGAAGGACAACCCTTTTGTCTTTCGCAATGAAAGTTTCATTGATCAAGAAACCGAGGAATTGGAGTGCACTGTCAAGGGGCCTATTACCGAAAAAAATCTCAATATTTCTCAGAAACAAGTATTCAAAATAAAACAAAAACAAAACGCAAACTTCGACTTGGGATCAAAAGTAGACAAACAGATGCCAAATTTGAGTTTAGAAGGGAGAAGCGTTCGGTTTTACGTAATGAATAGAAAGTGAAGTCAACACACAAAACGGAATGTTCAATTTTTCAGTAATGGGGCTAGAGTTAGAATGTGACAAAAACAAATTATATGAAGTTTAGTGGAAAAAACTCGGAAATTCAAATTTTTTTTTTTTTGAAAACGTTCTACTTTAAATCCACTTTAACAACTACTGCAATCTTATTTTTTTGTTTTTTAATACTAACAAAGGATGGAAAGAAACCAGTAAACGTTTGTTCTTTTTTCATTGCGTCAGAAAAAAAGAGGAAGATTAAAACTGAATGTAAACTCTATAGTGTAGGATAAATGATATTGTTTCAATTTGTCAAAAAAAATGATGCGAAAATGACAGAGGTGACGTTATTGTGAGTGTTTAGAAAAAATGCCTTAAAGACGAGGATAGGAAGCCGTGATTTAGCTCTCCACGCTTTTGTTTTTTGATCAAAAGAATGGGACATCCAAATATGCAAATCCAAGTTCGAGGGATGAGGATAAATTATTCAAATCTGAGTTAAATAACATGGAGATGCATTTTTCAGAATTTGAATTTATTAATATCGAATCAGAACTATGAAACTTTTTGTGAATTCGAGAGTAAAAAAACAAAGTTCATACTTTTAGTATCAAATGGAAGTAATTACTACTTGAATGTGTTGTACTTTTTCTTTGAGCAAGTTGTCAAGTAGCCCCTCCCTCTTTTTTCCAACCCAAAACACATCACTCTATCTATCATGACACACCGGAACAGGGAACTGGAGCAATTGAGGAAATGTCTCATCGGTCTCCTTTTGAATGAAAGCTCGTTTTTTATTCTTGATAGACAGGCAACTGAACTTGTCGGACTGAGATGAAACTTTTGACAGACACATTTGGAATGAAGCAGGAAATATTTTATTGAAGTTGAACCAATTTGAATGAAAACTTTGGAAATTCGCATGGAATGAAAGAATAAGGAGAATGAGGGATTAAAAGTGTTTCATTTGGATTAATTCCTTTTTTATTTTCCAGTGAAACTAACTAAGTAGGGCTATGAATTGATAGAAAGAAAGGCTCCCACCGAAGATCAAGGAAAAAACACAGAATAGACGAGATAGACAAAGTAGAAAAAGAAATTCCGCTTTGGCGACGTCCAGTATTTAATTGTTGAAAGAAAAAAGTCCAGGAGAAAACTAAATTGTAAAAAAATTGACTTGTTTTCATTCTGGAAGTGCTTGTCAATTTGGGACCATACCAAAGAACTTCCATAGCTGACTCCCGGATAATTCCACAAAGCGTTCGTGTTCAAAAGAGAGGAGAACACATAGACAAGATATCAGCAAAGATTAGCTTTTTTCCTTTTCAGCGAGCCAAAAATCTTCAGAATGAACTTGAAGCCGGATTTGTTTTTAAGTGTTACATTGCGATAGATAAAATAGAAGAAAGAACGGTGTTCAGAAAATCTAGAGGGCATGTGATGAAATTGTTGCGCAGGCGTTCGGTTCTCTGGACTATTCAAATAACTTTTGAAACTATTAGAAATCAAGATACCCCCAGTCCACGAGAAATATACGAACACTAGAAAACTTTAACAACACAATAAAATTCCATTTTTCCATATATTCGGGAAAATGGAATTCAGAACATTGCGCACAGTTGAAAAATATTTTTGACAAGCTCTACATGTGAAAGTGTCTGTGTCATAATTTTTATAGCGAACGCTCTCAACCATGCAATCCGTTTCTATGTGAGCCTCTCCTTTCTTATGTGGTGAAAAATTCACCTTTCGCGTCATAAAAACACACTACATTAGAAAAGGTAAGATTTTTACTTTCACCGGTGGTTTCTAAAGGCTACGATGGACATTTCAGGAAATTTATCACCTGTTTCAGTAGAACGCGTAATGTCTTGCATCCAACAAAATCAAAGAGGTCAAATGTGCAAAAAATGCGTGCGTGAAAATCAACAGTGTAGGGTCGGAATTCCTGAACAGAAGCTATTCATCGCATAAATCACATTCCAGTGCATACGTGAACCTGACAAGGCTTGTGGAGAGACTCGTCTCCGGTTGTTGACGACTTTATATGAGTTCTTAATATATTCAATGGTAATTACATCCTTTTGTGACAGTCGAGTGCTAGACACAGTGTATTACAGCTAGGTAGAATTGAGTGTTTGATTCTATATGACTTTTTAAGATATGCAGGGTGGTTCCATAAATGCAAAAATAGTTGCTACAACAAAAAAGACACATAAGGCGAATGAAAGTCATTGAAAAAAGTAGACAGAAATAGTCGCCTAGTAGGGTCATCCCTTAGAGGTGTTGTTCGGAAATCTGGAGCTTAAGACACGCGATTCCTTTTTTTGACTGAAATGAGCTTCTTCTTTTTCCTTTCCATTTTTTTGTAACAGACAAAGCGGGAGAGGAAAAAAGAAGTGTTGGAAGTGGAAAATATGCAACACGTTTCCGGAAAACAAGCGATGGACCCGAGGAGGAGGTTTCGACGAAGGGCAAGTGTAAAACGAGAATTTCTGATCTAAAGTGATGTGGGAACCGCTTCAGAAATTTGTGAAAAAAATGTTTTGCTGAATCTCGGATCCAGAAATAGATCTGAACAAATGCATAATAACAAAAAAAGCTTTTGAATAGTTTCCAGGAAAAACAAAAAGTATGTCAAATATACATGTGAAAACAAACAATAAACACAAATGAGAATGCTATTTTGAAAACATACTTTGTAGTTTTTTAACTAGATTCTGAACATTTTCAGAGATGACAAGAAAAAAGTGCTTACCTCTATTTTTCTTGATTCGAAGGAAAGTGTCAGAGAAAAAACATTACATTCAATTATTGAGTACAAAAATCTTGTTTTTACGACTGGTTGCTGGAAAACGTTTTATTTGTTTTTCTGCTGATCTGTTTCAGACACTGTTTACAGGTTATTAAATTATATATTTGAAATGTAGACCAATTGGATAACACTTTAGTTAACACATATGTAACAAACATTCTCAGTTTATTTATTTTTTCGAAGGAAAACCTCGATTAAGAATGATTGTGCAGCCAAAAACTTTGGTCTCATCAATAAATTATTTTAATCGCATTTCTTAATTTTCAGCTTTGAACGTTTTCGATTTTTTTAACGTTTTCGAAATTTGTTGAGTGCCTTTATATTAACAGGATTTATTAAACATCCATATTTTCAAACATCAGATCTTTACATAAACACCAATCTTTAAGACGTTTCAATTATGACAATTTTGTCAAAATATCGATCAGAATAGGAATCAATTAAAAACGGGCAAGTCATTGAATCCGAATCAATCCTCGTTCTCATCAGTGATGAGAACCTTAGTCAGCCCGACACGTTCTTCGGCGTTGCTAGTTGTGGTTGTATGACCAGAAACAGCAGATGCAACATCTCCATCCTTCTTCTTCTGCTCGTTGGAGGCAGAAAAGGCACGTTTGCGAGCTTCACGGCGTGCATCACGATCGGTAGCAAACTTGATGCAGATCAAAAGCAGCATGCAAGCAAGAACGGCTGCGATAGCAACGATGGCGGTGAGAATAAGGCAAATGCCCATGTTGATTCCTAGAATAATGAAGAAATGAGATCTTTTTTTCCGTAGAGAGTAACTAAAATAGTCAGGGATTTCGAAATCTATTTGAAATTTTTTATGTGAACTAACAACTGCATGGTTTTCGAATACAAACAGAAAGATAACTAACCCTGATGCAAACCAAATCCTACTGTATGACGGTCGTGGCTGAACTTGAAAACCATAGTTTTATCCCAAAGACTATACAGCCAGATTTTGAAAAGAAGAGAACGGACTGAATGCGAGATGATCGAAGACAAACTTCGCTTCTTATACCCCTCTCATCACGTCATTCTTTCAACGGAATTCGTACAAAAACGACATTTTGCACATCGTTAGCCCTCTATTTACGGCGAAATCGTACTAGTTTTCCCATTAACCCTTACCGAATATCTCCACAGTAGGCTCGCAAGACTCGTTTCTTTGAGTGGTTTTAAGGAAGAGCATGTCATCAAGAATCATTACGAAAATCTTGTATGAAATAGTCAATTTTCGCCGACTCGCTGTTTATTAGAGGGGAGTCGAGGAAAATGGAAAATTGAGCTCTCGGGAGAGCTCCAGGGCGAGTCATAAAATTTAATGCGCGCTTTCGAATACAAGAAATTTGGAGCCCGGCAACCAGAGAAAAATTGAATGTTTTCATAAATCCAAAGCATAAAGCATAAAATTTGTATAAAACACTAAAATATCGAGAGTGCATTTATATGGGTATGTATGTTAACCTAGATCGTAAAATGGGGCATATCATGACTAATTATCTCCTATTGGTATTTTACTCTGTGTGTAGTGAGCTATTCGAAAAAGACATTAAAAATAAAAAATCAAGAGAGAAAGAGAGAAAAGCAACGATGGTGTGCATTATCAAGACAGCAACCAAATGTTTTCTTATCTGTATTATTGATTGATAACCTGATGCAAAATTACTCAATTTGTGATCACGATTTATTGGATAAGAATGAGCTAACCAGTAGACAACAATGAAATAAAAGAAACATTCGAAATTCTCCAAATAGTTGCGTAGACAAAGACAAAGTACACGAGTTGGATCTGCAGAAGTACAGACCAAGTTTTGGGTGGGAAAATAACATGCGAAGTTCATAGAAACTACTGAAACCGTATTGTAAGGGAAAAAGTTGATAAAGGTGGGAGAGAAGTTGAGTTACTGTCATGAGATACAAACACCAATGACATGGGATGAAATACTAGATTGAAGATTAAAGCAGTCTTGAGAAAGAGAGTTGAAAATTATGGAAGGATATTTCCAAGTTATGCCAGTTTAGACCTCAATAACGGATGATCCCTTGTTCAATGCTTTTCTTTCATCATGTGGTCCGAGCTCTCTGAAATGGGGACTACATCAGAATTGATTGAACTGAAATTCAATAGTCAAAACTTACCGGAATTCGTCCCTTCCCGGAAACCGGTCATCGTCGTCTTTTTTGTTACAACAACAGTAGTATCCGCAAGCAATTATGATCATAACAGAAACGGTGATGGCAACGACAATGAGGATGCCGTTTTTGAAAGTCCCACCTTTCAGGTTGTCGATGAAGGATGTCTGAAAAATAAATATTTATAATTGAAACAGTGAGAAACTTCTACTGGTATAGTTGCGAGCCATGTTTGAATTCGTACCTTAATAACCTTGAGTTGTGCACAATTATACATATCAATCAACTGTTCCTCTTTGAAATGAACGACAGTCCGCTTGCAAGGTACTTGACATAGATGTACACATTCCGCATAGTCCCAATATGTGTAGGACGCTGAAAAAATACTTCATGTTCGTGAAAAGTTCTTGTAAGGTCGAGTTGGGGAATATAATTGTAGCCGGAAAAGTGGACAAAAAGTTACGTCAGGTAGTTAAGATTTGTCCGTTATTTGAACTCAATGAATGTTTTCAAAAGTTTTCAAGAGGGTTCAAAAATCAAAACTTGGGTAACCTCGGATTCTTTGTGGCATAGTGAAAACCCGAGTTTTTACTGAACTGGAGCATTTTAAGTAACATATGGTACTTGTATGTTGGATACTTTCTATCAAAACATCAAACTATGCAATTTCAACACAAGAATGATATTTCCGCCTACACTGGCCTGGTAGTCACTTACGCTTATCAGTTGTCGTTATTCCAAAAAAAGTGTCGTCGTCAACCATACTCGACCTCCCACATACTGACAACGTTACAAGGCTCAGAAGAACCACAAGAAGACGTATCATTGCACTAAAATATACTGTTGAATGTGAACAAAAAGGAGAAAAAGAGAAAAATCAGAAACACTATTCATGAGAAGAGTGAAATAGAAGAAAGTGAGGAGTGGAAGAACATATAAAATATAAACTTGAGTCATCAGAAAATATGGAAAAAAGAAGTGGTGGAATAAAAGTGCTGCGTAAGAAAAAGGAAACAATGGAAAAAGAATTTGGGACAACGTCGGTTCACGAACGACAAGCATGCTCAACAATCTTTTGAACGGGATTGTTGAGATTTAGAGGAAGAAACAATTAATCCTCCTTTTTCTGTTTAAAAGACGGATCAATACGATAAAAAAAACCATCAAATCCATCACATGAGTGTGTTTTGGTTATGTTTTGAAAATTGAGAATTTAACAATCAACAGGAAAACAAATGCATGGCGAGCATAAGGACCTTCAGTCCCTAAAACAAATAAGTGACCAAAGTGGGGTTGGAGAAAAAGAAGAATGAGGGTAAGAAGGTGCGCGAGCGAGAATGTCCCTCCGAGAAAGAGAAAGAGGTTGAGTAAATGAAATGATCAGCATATTTATATGGTATATAAATATTGTTATCGGCTCGTTCGACCGTACAACATTGTAGGTATGCTCTCCGCTCTTGTTAGTCATAACACTAAAGCTTTAGACCAAACTTGGGATGCTTTGACTCACTTAGGCATCGGGACCTTCCTGAAGGTTACCTTAGATAGGAAATGAATCATAACGAAAATAGTAAGATGGTGGAAAAAGCTATGAGAACTGTTAGCCGCGCATTTGTTCGGTCATTGTTGGTGAAACAAAAATGTTTTGAGAAAAGAGAGAGAGAGAGAGAGAGAGAGAGAAAGAGTAGAACAAGCAAAAGCGGGGAGTACAAGTGAAAGAGTGAAAATACATCAGTTTGTATTGTAATGAAAAGACAAAACGGGGTGAAGCGGGTAGGACGGACGCCAGAAACGGAGCGAAAAGAGCATAAATTTTATGATGCGGGTTGGATGTACCTGCAGCAGCGATTTTGGGAATATTGATGACGTCGATGATCATAAATTTCCGAATAAAAGAAGAAAAGCTTCAAAAGAAAAGACTGTACAAACAATATGAATAGAGTCAAAAACGTCGAACCGTTATTTTTCCACGCTTGTTTTTTTCCTCGATATCGTTTTCTTTTTTTCTAAACTTTTACTATTTACATTTCTTTTCAGTGATGACGCTCAATGTATTGAATGTTGTCGCTCGAGATCTACTTTCCCGTCACTCTTAAGGTTCTATTGAACAGGCAAAAGTGAGAAGAAGAAAGCCTAGAATGATTGAGACAAGTAATGTACTAGATCAACACAAAACTCTTCTCCTCACCCTTCCGACCATGTTTTCTAGAGGTGTGTATTTCGGAGGCGCCGAGATAAGTACTAGAAGTAAGTAATAGACGGGAGAATAGAGTGAAGTGGAAGGTAACGGAGACCCTGGGTGGTGTTATCGAGGGAATATATTGGCGCCACCTACCACAACCATAAAAATCCATTCTACTCTATTCTGCTCCGTTTTTTTCCCCCGCATTCTGCCCCAATTTGTACACACATTTATTTTTATCTCTAGGCTATAGTTATGAAAATTGGAGCACTAGAAATATAGCTAAGGTATTTTTGATATCCATTTGAATTTCTGGTTATTGTTTTCAATCATCTGATTAATGTAATAACAACAGGTTAATCAATAGAAGTTGATAAGAGCAAAAAGAAATGACCGGAATGAAGCGGAAAGAAGAACACGATGGTATCTTATCCAAAACAGAGCAAACACGGCGAGCGATTGTTGTATGAGTGTCTAAATGGGAGGGTAAGACAGCAGTGCAAATGACAGGTACTTGGTACTACAAAATAATCAAGCACTAGGTGAGAAAAGGATTCGAAAAAAAAGAAAAAATGAGATGATCGTAAGGATCAAGTGGTATCCATTACATGAATGACAATAGAATGTTTCGAAAAAACCAGGAAAACGTTTTTAAAAGTGTTGACTCACTAGACAAGAAAATTTGGAGAAATTTCGAGAAGCAGGACAAAACAGTCGATTTGATTTTTGGCATCTCTATTGTGAAACAGATATCAATGCAAAAAGACCAACCACATGAAGCAACCACGTGGGCGTCGGTTTTTTTCCGGTGACGAGTCGAGTCGATAATATGCATATGCACTATCAGTCTGTACGCTCCAATGAATGAGCTATGTACATTAGTACTGATAAGGTTATGATGATGGAATACTAGTCGGACACTAATTAGTAAGAACTTTGACGCATGTTATGGTTTGGCTGAGTGGACAAAGAGTACAAATGGGGGGAAGAGGGTTTTGGGTTTTGTTTGAAGATAAAGGACAAAAAGGAGAAAATAGTGCATCGTGTTTCTTTCAGATTCATTTTTTTAAGAAGACTAGTCTAGATATAGATAAAATAAACAATATTCTGATCACTTGAAAATCCTATGTCAGTTCGAACAAAAGTATTGAAACTAACAATAAGATCTGAATCGGTTCGAAACCCAAAACAATCTCACTAACTCTCTCGATTTCCCGCATTTTCCTCCCCACAGATATTATCGCACTCTCGGATGTCACTTTTCGAGGCGCCAAAAGCAGACAGCTGAGACAATAATGGTTGAAGCGTTGAAAGTTTCGAGGAGGAAAGGGAATCGAAACCTGGGAAGTTTTCGGGAGATGAAATGAGAAGAATAGTGATTCCAATTTCAATATTGGCGAGTTTTCTACTCAATCAACCCTTTCTAATGTATTAGTACGCTAGTGTGTCCACTTCTGACATGTTGAATTAGAAAAGGAGAAGGTGAGAGCACCTTGACTCACAGGATAACTTGGTTTGTCAGATAAATGGGTTTATTCAACAACGTACTCTTCAGAGTAACGAACAAAACGTGTTTGATCAAAAAAGAAGGAATCCGGAGAGCAAGTGAATCTCATGAGTAATGACTGCGTAAAGTGCAAATGGTAACAAATTGTGGCAATTTGAAACAGAATATTTGTAGCTTTGTCCGGAAAACTCTTGAAAGAAAGAAAAGAGGGAGGAATAAGCAAGAAGGAAAGGTTTCACACGGAATCTCTTCTACACGGCGGCGCCTGAATACATTTGTGGTGCCCGTTGCTTCATTCATACACGCATATGTCGGTGATGGGTCAGTCGACGTAGTAGGACACTCCTCCAACCCCTCCCACTTCATTGTGTTTATGTTTTACGAGGTCTTAAGTGAAGCCGTTACGCTTGTTTCCACTCTTTTTTCAAGATGAAATTTGCACTACATTATATTTTTGTTTCCTTCCCGGTTTTCAAGACGTGACGTGTTTCCAAATTGTTTGTTATGACCTCTCGAAACATTTTGACACAATTGTAGTGGAGTTTACTTTGTGTATAAGCATTTTCGGGAGTTGAAGAATATTTGATGAGAACGGATTCTGAATACTTCTGAAAAGGTAAGAAGGGGAGTAAATGTTTCATTCGGTTTTAAGAATAATTATTAGGTGAGTATTAGAAAGGACGGGAAGAATTGAAAAAATTGTATCTACCGGAATTCAAATGGGAAAAGAAGATCACAGAGAGGTCAGGTAAAGCCTTTACGTGTTCATAGAACCGACAGAGAAAAATATGAGAAGAAGGGGGGAATTCTCGATGAAATCGACGTTTGCTTTTTTCTAAGGAGAGAGTGCTACAATGAATTGAAAGGAAGTAGTTATTGTTATTTCTTTTGAAGATTTCAAAAAGAGTCACGACGACAGACTAGAATTGAAGAAAATGTGTACGTTTGTGTAGTGGGGGATTGTGTTGAGTTTGACATGAGGTGCAATTGCACATGAAGGAGGGAAATTAAAGATTGTGGGACAAGATACTAGCGAGAGGACATGAAGACTGGATTCTGAAACAAACCCACCGAGAAAAAAAAATAACACTATAAGGAAATTGGGAAAACATGGCGAAGGAAATTGTGAACCGAATCAGAAAAATAAAGTAAGAAATCAAAATGTTAGATCATTGAAAAATTTAGTTGAGAAGTGGATCCTTTCTTTCCATCTTTTGCATCTCAATACTATTCGTACTGTCGCGTCGTGGCACATAACGGCAACTACGCTCCGATGAGGATGACAAGAAAACGCGATAGCAATTGGCGGTGGTCACGCTTTCGGGAAGAGCAGCCAGGAAAGTGGGCAGAATCTGAAGAAGAAAAAGGGCATGTACGTTCTGAGGTTTTAATTAAATTTGAGGGTCCAATGAAAGGGGTGGGCTGAAAGAACCGCTCTTACCAAGAGGCCATGAAGCATTCCAAATGTGACCACCAGGAAGATTGCGGCAACGAAAACAGATGGTGAATAGCTCTGCAAAATTTTTGAATGTGTAAACGCTTCAAGTGCTTTCCCTGTTTCAAATTTGTCCCGTATTCTGTCGGATTAACTAGTAATTAAAAAACCAAAATGATTGAAAAATTATTTCGGTGATATCTTAACTCTATCAGTGTTTTCAATCTTGTCACATAGGCATATTCTGAATGTAGAAGTACGACTATCCATATTCACACATTTCTCAAGAGGGTGTTGGTTAAGAGCAAATGCAATAACGGAGTAACTATTTACTCCGGAAGTTACGTCACCTCTGAGGTTGCGTCAATTATAGATGAGGTCTTAAGAACACTGTGTCACCTGATCAAACATTTCCGGTTACCCTATCGGTCTCTTCCTGAAGGATTAACTTACCGCGCGGAATAGCAACGGAAGAATGCAGCAGATGGTTGAGACACCAGCCTGAATCATCGGCCATGCCACAGCTCCAAGAGTGTGCTCCAAACGTTCCGTTGATCCTTTCAATGGAATCTTCTTGATTTTTCCGTTGCGAATCTCTTTGCGATGTGCCAACTGCAATGGTCAATTGTAACAATAACGGAAAAGAGACAAGTTTGGATAGAAGATCATCCGGTTGTTTGCCTAACGTTTCTAACCTGGAAATGGTACGCGACGTGAGCGATAAAGTCAACAGACAGTCCGATTGACATCAAAACAGCCGCCATGACAACTGGGTCGAGGTCGAAGGACCATAAGGAGAGGAATCCCATAACGCCTGAAATAATAAAAAGAGGGTTGGATTTCAAAGAGATGATAAGGGAGCTTACCAGTAGTGATGGAAGCAATAGAGAATGTTGCAGTGATAATAGAGCAAGGATTTGGAATAAAAATGGCACATACAACCGCCATACATACAAGAGTCCAGATGCCAGTCTGAAATTAAAAAGTAGTTTTATTCTATGCTTTCTCTTTGAAATCACCTGTGTCGCAGTTCTACCCAAACTGAGCATTTGATCTACAAACATTCCATTTGGCTCCCAAACTGTGATATTCAGATCCGAATAACTGAAAAATTGGAGAATTAGATTTTTTTCCCGATAACATTTCTCACTTATGTGCAACTTTTCTCCAATCTGTCATCAACTGAATACGAGTGTCCCAAGAGGATGTGTTGTCATATGCTACGTTCATCATAAAACGATCAAGTTTGATGACGTCTCTGAAAAATGAGAGCAGGATTGTAAAAGATGAACAAAAGGGACACAAACCCTTCATAGTGGTAATGAATGAAACTGTCCCAGTGTTTGAAGAATGGGGATTTGAGAAATTCTGGTAATTTTGCAGTAGTAATATTGGCCTAAAATATATAATTTGAGGAGTTCACTCAAGGAATTGTATACCTCGTATGGATCGATCTCTTCATGAACATCAGGAGTGGATAATCCAAGGAAAGCAAACAAATCAAAAGGTTCTCCATAATAAAAGAATTTGACATAATCGCGGAGCCAAAGAAGTGTAGATGCTCTCCCTTTACAGTTATGCATTCTCTCAAATTCATCAACCATATTCCAATAACGAGTCATTTGATGTCTGTTTTCCAGGTCTAATGGAGTATTGACCAAGATGGTCACAGGGTGATAGTTAGCCCAGACAAGATTTGTCAGAACCAAATTTGGTCGTTGAAGTGGAGAATCTTTTGGAAGAATCTTGACTGCATCCAGACGAGTTTTCATTGTCATTAGTCCATAGATTGCAAAGTACCAATAACATGCAGTTCCCAACATTACGAAAACTGCGAAGACTTTGTGAGATAAGATTTTGCAATAAATATTAATGCATCTCTTCCAACATGCTTTCAGCTGAAAACTCATTTTATTAAAACCCCTTCTGTATTCTGAAACATTGAGTACCCATTTGCGCCATTTACTATTATTAGTCGATGTTGTCTTGTGCTCATATTTAGTAGCCACTGCTAAGATGGGACCGAAGAGTACAAGTTGTAAAATGTATGTGAGAGCTAAGGCGATTGAAGATGCAATACAGAAAAGACGAGTTTCTGAAAATAGAAGTGTCGAGTGATGTCACACATCACTCCTACTCTTTTCAGCAAACCTGGAGTTGGTGCGAGTGCTCCAATTGCAAAAGAGAGAAAGTCAGTGAGGGAGGTAATTGTGATTGATGGACCGACGGACTCATAAACCATTCCAAGGCGGTTTCCCGTCCCGCTTTCTTGTGCTCTTCTCTCTTTTTGCCAACTGTGAATCATCAGGAAACACGAGTCGACTCCTATAAACTTTGGTTTTCGAAAAAGAACTCTTTTTTGAAAAGATGCAATTTTCTCTCCGACTCAAAACAGAAAGAAATGTTGAACCGCAGCAAAGAAAGAAACAAAAAAGTAACTAACCGATTCCCATGACCAAGAATGGCATGACAAGCATGAAGGAGTTCACACGTAGACCGATGATAGATACGATTCCATAAGTAGAGGTAATGGCAAGAATCGGGCACAGTACAGCACCAAGACTGATTAGCCTGAAGTTTTTCAAATAAAAAATTATGATCACTCGAGTGATCCGCTCACAATTTTCCTTGGTCCAAGCAATTATGGTAAACAGCAGTGAGAATAACACAAAGACTGACAAACGTGATTTCAAATCCGAATCCTGAAAGAGAAACTTATGAGTTTGGTATAAAGACATTGAACAGAAAATGAAGAACATTTTAGGTATACTGACACTGTTTTTCAAAAAGTGCTCAACTCTAAAACTGTAACTTCAACGCAATCATACTGCGGAAGTTTCTTTCAGTTCTAGCTGTTTTTTTGATAATAAACTAATGATGACTAATGATGCTATAATGAAATCTATAATTACCTGCTGCAAAAAACGGTGTCAACCGTCTTCCGTCCTTCATCATCTCATTATCAAGTACATCTGTTCCCACAATTTGCACATCCACAATATCACTTTTGTACTCATTCAGACTCCACTCGTAGGCGTCCAATTCCCATTTACTCAGGTCCTTCTCCTTCTCTGCCGAGTCTCTGTCCCCACGGAAAATGAAGACAATGACCTTTAAAACCCAATTATTTTTGTAATCCATTTTCTTTTTTATTTTTGTATACCTCAACATGCTTCATATTTGTGATGACGCGATGCGGGGGAAGATCGAGAGCAAGATCAGTTGTATTATCTTCAGATTTTGGATTTAGTTCAACTCCGAATAAACTTCTTTCCAAATGAATATCAAATCCGTTCATCGTGGCAAGCGGATACGATAGATTGGTGCTTTTCGAAAGTCGCTGCTCGCCAGTAAACAACTTGTACTGATCGTCATAAGCACTCTGTAATCATATACGGCTGGATGATTGGTGATTCAAATTTGGATTCGATCATCTGATTTTTGAATTGCTGAAATTCACAAACCTTGTAAAGCTCAAACACCTTGTTAATTTGACAATACGGCTCACAGAGCTCACTGAACCGAAGAACACGTCCGTCACGAGTACCATTGAATTCATTAAGAAAGAACCTGATATGATTAAGAAATTAATGCGGCTCAAATATGATATTCTTACTTGGATAGCTTTTCCGCTTCGTCCAAATTTTCTTTAGCGTGCATAGTGGTTCCATTTTTAGGCATAAGAATCATAATAGTCATAGCAGGGTCGCCGGCAATGTTATAGAATTCCCTGAAATACAGATATTTAGACAGCTGGAATGGAACCAAAAATAACTAACCGAAGAACATCAGTCTCGTATCTAGAAGGTGCGTTTGTTGGTGTGTACCCGTCACGAATTCGATCTTTAAGTACCATGTTATACATTCCTAGTGAGTTAATCGAGATCAAAAGCTGCAATTTAAAAATGAAACATTGGTTCGGTCTGTGAAGTTTCTTACCGCAACGACAAGATACGCATGGGGATATCGTCCAACGGAATACCCAACAAGATAAAACATACGGCGAAGACTGAGAAAACCATGCAGACAGTTCAACTTTTCTTGACGGTTGTCCATGGCTAAAATAAAGTTTTTTGTTTTCTGATGACATCACGTTTCGTTTAGTTCCCAAAATTAGCTTTTCGGTCATGCGATGTTTATCTCATCAAGGGATCATGTTACTATTTGAGAAAGGTCGAATGCTAGTTGACATCAAATGAAATCGAATAAGAAATGAATTTAGAAGTTGAAAATGGTTCTGGCTGTATGACTAACCCGATACGGCCCTTTCCTGCTCTTCCTCAACTGCCGCATTTTCGGTGTTCAATGGATCGCTATCCGACATTGGTAACTTGTCGTCGTTTACCCGATCCTGAAACTGGAAATAAGAAATGTGAATCCGAAGCGAATAGTGAAAAAGATTTAAAGCATATTCAAAGAAAGAAGTTCTCTCGTTTTTCATCGTGTGAAAAAGTGCCAACGGCTATAATTACTTACCTCAGTCATCCTACTGTGCTCGACTGCTTTTCAGTGCATGCCACAAACCCGCTAATCACTCTGAAATTTATGGAATAGTGAGAAAAATGTGAGAAACTCTCAGAATAGGGCGAGAAAGTTGTGACGTTGGTTGGTGATCACAGAAAATGGATAAAGGGCGAGGTGAAGCTCAAATACTGATCAACTCTGAGAGGCGCGGTCGGTCATGCGAATGAGCCGTTAACGAGTCTTTTCAGAAAACATGAAAAGTAGGTGGCGTGAAGTGAAAGTAGGCGTGGATCGTTAGCATATGTCTCGAGGGTTCTAGTTGGCATGGATACAAAGATAAAAATAATAAGCGTTTCAGGTGTAAATTCGAGAACAGAGCAAAAATTGTTGAGAGTTTAAATAAAAAGAAAAGTGCTAAACGTTTGAGAATAGTCGATTAAGGTAACACAATTTGAAAATATCCACTTGTACACTTTAAAAATTTTTCATTTCACTGAATCAATATGAAATGACCGTCGACAAATATTAGCCAAGTTTTCAGCTCAGCCGTTTCAAACTTTTCAACATTGCGTTTTTGGAGTACTTTTTAAGCTAAATTCCGAAAAAAAATAGAGCTACAAGCTCACAAAGAGTTGTTCTCAATATTTCTCAAAATGAGCTCACTTTTTCTTGGTATTTCGAAAATTCCATGTTTACTCTGAACTTTGTGGTTTACATGTGCGCGCTTGTGTATATTTGTGTATGTGCAAATACGAGTTTTGTAGGGTAAGGCGTAGCTGAAACTACCCCGAGCAGAATCTGGCTCGAGCCGTAAATGTGATTTGCCAGAGCGAGCTTATGCTCCGAGACTCGAATCATGCACTATATTCTTTTATGGGACCAGTTGTGTTATAGAGAATGTCGATAGAATAATTGGGTTATGGCGGATATAGCCACCCGGAATCTGCCAATGTCTTTTCTTCTCTATTGTCTTGTGTTTTTTTTGGACCAACTTGAGGAAAACTTAAGAAACCAAGAAAAAGGGAAAATATGATGAAGAAGAAGAAGAAGAAGAAAAAATGTAGAAGGCACACACGCAAACTCTTGGAGTTGAAATGAAAATGTGTATAATCTGTGAGAATTGTATACATTCTCCCCCGTCAGGCACAGAAGCTGAAACGTTGCAGTCGGCGTAAATGATTTGTCGGAACAGACAAAAACCGCCTGGTTGCTCCCAGGAGAGGTACCAAAACATTGGACACAAAAAATGAGGATAGGAAAAGAATGAGGGTCTAGAAATGGATAGCGCCCGGATAAGGGATGAGGATAGGGGATGAGATGAGGAGCATCAATTTTTCAGTGAGGGGGTGTATACTTTCTATGGAGAAATGGAGGAATGGGATGGCATTCTGCAAAGATGGATTGGATGACCAGAAGACTAGAAAAACCGACAACGTTTGTGCGTCATGAGGAATTTCAAGGGAGGTCCCATTCAGAATTGATGGGTTCCTATTGCCTCGGGCATTCTGGGAAATGTGTCTTTTGAATTTCCTATCGAACACGATTTTATCGCTTTCTTTGATCGAGCTTGCATATATGAAAAATTTTTTGTGAAGAGAAAGACACGCTGAATATCCACGTAATGAAGTTATTTATGATATGATCAGAAAAGTATCAAAGAGAATATTCAGGTGTTAAAAGTTCAGGCAGCATACATCAGCTGCTCCCATTTCTAAGTTAAGCTCTTTTTTAGTTTAAGAAAGGGAGGGGGCGTATTTGCTTCCAGCTGCTTCTCACACAAACTAATTAATAGTTTTCCCAAAACGTTTGTCAGTGGAGACTCTTCAGATACAATATCCTACCTCGAAAACACAATTTTATGAAAATAGTGTTAGTTTAGACTAGCAGATAGAAGCGTGACGGTCTAGAACAGCAGGGTGGTCTGAGTCTGAACGGAAAGTGAAGAGTGGGGTGCTGTAGGGGTGGTCAGATGGCATGGTGTTGATCCTATTCCTAGAGTTTGGGGATCTAAATGAAAAAGTGCTCTTACTCGAACCAGTTGGGGACCGTCCGAAGTTTGTGGAAGTCGATTTGCATGTTGATGCAATAACTGAAGTGAAGAAAAATTGAGTAGCCGCCATAGGGGGCAGACAACAGGAGAGGGGGTGTGAGCAAGAGGTTTGAGCCGGTCGAGACACTAGGAAATTCGAGGAGATTGGCGTACCAAAGTCGCTGAGACGCTGAGAAGAAGAGCGAAGGAGCATTCGGAGGAGCACGAGCAATAGGGACACAACCAACTCACGGCCCTCTCCTTTTTCAATGTGTGGCCAGGCCCGGGTGACTCGTTCTCTTCTCTTGCTTTCTTTTCTCCGAAGTGAAAAAGAAGAAGTGGAAAAGACACAGGAAAAGATAGAAGAAGAAGAAATAATGCACATGGCTCACGCATTTTCTCCGCTCTGACTTCGAACATATTCCGCGTGTTCCGTTTCATACGACTCTCTGTTTCATCCGCGCACTCCGTGTGGTCTCGCTTTACTTGTCAACTCAGCCTCCTCTCTTCCGACTTCTCTCGTTCTATTTTGAAGGCTCGGCACAATCACGGTTTTTCTGTCTCTCTAATTTTATGACTTGACCGCCCAGTTCCGCTGTGCACGGCATTTTTCTTTTCATTTCATCTTGTGGAGATATTGGTTAAGAAATGTCATCTCATTTAGAATTTCAATTTGGTTAGAGTGCATCCTTATTGAGATTAAAGAAATGAAGAAGGACTCATATTTTTTTTTAGAAATTCAATTAAGTTGAAAGGAAAATAGTCTTATGAGATCAAAAAGGACAGAGTTTGAAATTATCTGAAGAACCGGAGATTAAAGAAATCAAATTTGATTACGTCAAAAAATAAGACTGCTCTCATATTACCAGGGGCTTGACTGCGCGCATAATCTTCACATTGCATGAAAACAGGTAGCATGAATGAAGTAAAGCACTGGAATTATTGAACAACATATTATCGATGTTAAGGTCTGAGAGAGATGATTTGTGAAATTCACTTCATTGAAATTATTAATTTTCTGTGATAAGCTTGGAATTGTATGAAAACAAGATATCACGCCAAGTGTGTTAGAGTATACAGACCACACTTCTTAGTTAATAATGAAAGTCATATAATACCCTTCTTCAAAACATTACAGAAGAGAATAAATGATTTTTCAGAAGTACATTCATCAATTCCCTAGTTTTGAAAAATGCAAAATATGACGTTACCCGAGATCACTTACGTATAAAAGAGTATAACAAACCTCTAATCCGCGTAGAAAATTTCTTTCTCTTGTCTTTGGACAGAAGTTGAATAGATGAATGACTAGTTCAACTATGGATACCCTCGCAGCCTTATTTTTACGATCGTATGTTTTAGATGTGCCCCTCCCTGCTTCATCTTTTTTAGCTCATTTTTTGAAATGTCAACTCGTTTTTAGTTCTCGATTTGACCAAAGTGCATTAGATAAATTAGTACTACTTACGTTTGCTCTTCCTGATTTGAATCGGAAGGACAAAATAAAAATAAGTGGAGGTAACTTTACGAATAGTAAATTCTAGAAAGAAGGGCAGGACGATATAAAATTGTAAGGAGTGTTCTCTGTTTTTACTAGAAAAGTAAATCGTAGGCAGTACACAGCTCCAAATAATACGACGTGAGTTGTTGACGGTTTTTTGTTCGGGTTGCTATAGATTTCTGGTTAATTAGAAGATCTCGTGCTAGTTTCCGGTGAACAGTAGCTCTGCTTGTATTACGGTGGCAGGAAGGGACAAGCTGATAGATTGGGTAGACCATATATGTCAAACGGGATGTTTATAGAGTCGAATGGGAGTATGAAATAGGGAATAAGAAAGAAGCGATTGGATTTCAAAAGAAACATCCGAGGAGATCATGAAAATCATTGAATGATGACAAAACATTGGGCACATTTAGCTTCTATTTCCTCGCATTGAAAAGCGTTCATCATAAATCATTTCTGGTTGAGTTCGCTTTGCTTGGCTCTATCTACAATCGCTTACTCAATCGCACTCACTCCCACATTCTTATAATTACACTTGCTTTTCTTCTCTTGTTTCCTTCAACAAATGAACTCATAGCTTTTCACCTCAATCGAAAACTTATCGCTTTTTCTTACACATCTATCAGTCAAGCTATTCACAAAAACGATATGAAATCAAATGCTATATTAAAATAATCCAAAATCTTAAGAAAACAGAGAAATCTAGGAAAAAGTGTGATAACTCATAACAACATATGTTGTCAGGAATGCAACGCGCGGCAAATTGAACACATTTGAAATGGGTGATATGTTGACAGTAACTGCTGCGAGACACCACGCGCTTCACGATAAACATCCCTAACGGCTCTGCGCATCGAAAACAACGCGCTAACCAGCTGTGCACTATTTTCGGGTTGGAATTAGAAATAAAGGACACGCGACAAGTATCGGACTCAAGAATGGGAGTGATTGGAAGAAATGAGAGGCAGAGTGGACCTAGTCGTGAGAAAAGAGAAGCTATTATGACTCATAAGGGGTGAAATGAAATATTGAATGATGGAGATTCTGGAGAACGTTGGCTGAGAGGAAACAATAAAACACGAATACGAACAACAATATAATCATATCAAAATATGATGCTGAATTCGTTATTTTTTAAACGAGCTTTCTGGAATAAACATCGGATGAATAAGGATTTTCAAATAATACACAAAGAGTCAGAAAACGAAATCAGTTTTTAGATTGAACATAAACGACCGATTTCTAGAATTTAACTTATATCATATCATTAATCTAAAATTTACAGGTGTGGATTTCTAGTTTAGTGCTTTGCAGTTTTTGAAAGAGATTGGAGTTCCACTTCTTAGGTATATTCTAAATGCCTGAAAAAACTTATCTGTCATTTTCACTAACAATATCTTCTTTCCTTCACAAACATGTCAGAAATAAATCAAATGAAAATTCAAAAGTTTATTCGCATTCATACCCATAAGCCCGTTTCCTC
Source organism: Caenorhabditis latens (assembly GCA_002259235.3). Classification (NCBI taxonomy): domain Eukaryota; kingdom Metazoa; phylum Nematoda; class Chromadorea; order Rhabditida; family Rhabditidae; genus Caenorhabditis; species Caenorhabditis latens. Next base: position 9,663,887 of record CM056097.1, on the reverse strand, counting down.
TCTAATGAGTTCTGCCACAAATAAGGAATTTGAAATGGTTCAGGGATATGCATGACTAACTCTTACATGCTCCTTCTTTGCTTATTTAGTCGTGCTCTGAACATGAATCACATCTTGTTTTGCTTGCTTCATCAAACTCTCCGTACGTCAATTCTTCAATTTTTCCTATTTCACTTTTACCATCATGCTACAATTTTTTTAAGGTTGTTCTCGAAAGCTCATACACTTTTTGAACTCATCATTTTTATCATAAACTTATTCTTAGAACTTATTTCATTTCCTTCGTCATTGTCACAATGTGTTGCATACTCGCATTATACCTACACACGATGATTCAATCTTAACCTATGCAAACGCGCTTTGTTGAGACTACATTTTGGTAATATTATTTGACGCCTAAATTGCAATTTTTCAATATTTTTTGTTTTTCCAAAAAATTGGCCTTTCTCGGTTATATATCTCCTGAAACCTATTTTTTGTCAAAGTTTTTCAGTTTGAACAAAAAAATTTAGGTAAGCGATTGTTCTCAATAAAGCGCGTTTGCATAGGTTCACTTTGAATCACCGTGCCTACAAACTCCATTGTGCCTATTCTCTAGTATAAATGCCCTCTGCCCTCAAGTGTCTTCACTCTTTTCCACCGCAAAGAATGCAACCCCGCTCCATTGTACACCTTTCGAGACACCAATAAATCTCGATGTCCCGAGGGGAGAAGAAACGTTGTTTACGTGTTTCTGTACGTGTTTGGCCAGAGAACGCACATATTGTTTTATTTCTGTTTATTTCTCTTTCTATTCTTCACTTGCTTGCCCAGTTTGTTTGGTAAAACTCAGAGTTATATCACAAACACTTTTTCTTCATTTTCGTTCATGTCACCTGATTCATCGGAGATTCTTGACTTTTGCACATTTTTCCGAAAGTTTTCGGTTAAACCGCGTTTTTTATTCTACGAGCATTACAGGAACGATAAGTTTCCAATAACATTTGTAATCAGGCTAAACAATCGGAAACTTCTTATTAACAAAAGAATATGTTTCCACTATTGTTGCCAACAACGATTGTTTTTCTCTTTCTCTTCCTGCGTCTCTCTATTCTAAACGTTTCTCTCACCGGGGGTACAATGTATCTTCTTCTTATCATGTAGCACATTTCTTTTTTGTTGCTTACCACTTCTCTCTTCTTATGGTTTTGTTTGCTATATATTGTCTGTCTTTTTGTAACATCAATTATCTAATTTTCCAGAATGTCGTTCCCGGAAAAGCTACAGGATTTGTTGAAGGAGTGGGCACCAGCGCTTGTGATTCCCCTTTCGCTATATGTTGCTTACAAGTAAGCATTCCAGAACATAATCGTTTCAAATATACATTCTATAATTTCAGACTGCTCAACAGAATCATCCCAGGAGCCCATAACCTGCCAAAGTTAGATGTCAAGAATAAAGTTGTTGTGATCACCGGAGCTAGTTCAGGTTAAACCAGTTATCAAGAGAAAAATTATTGTAAGTTTTGATTTTAGGTCTTGGAAAGAGTCTCGCCTTCGAGTTGTACAAACGAGGAGCGCAAGTAATCCTTCTTGCAAGAAGTACGGATAAACTGAAGGAAATTTGTGAGGAACTCAAAGAAACTTTCCCTCTCAACCAGAACGAGCCAACTTACTAGTGAGCATTTTATTTCTACAACTTCTGTATACATAACTATTCACTTCAGCTATTTTGACATCACCGATCCAGAGCAAGCGCCATGGGCGGAGATTCCAAGAGTTGATATTCTCATCAACAACGCCGGAATGGCCAATCGCGGATCTTGTGCTGACACTTCTATGGCTATCCATAGGTTTGTTTTGTTTCCCTTAGTTTTAGATAATGATGGTTTTGTTTTAGACAAGCCATGGAGACCAACTATTTTGGACACGTCCACGTTACCAACAGCTTGCTCTCAAAGTTGAGCCCGGATGGTTGTATTGTAGTGACTAGCAGTGTTCAAGGAAAAGTTGCAATTCCGTACCGAGGATCGTATGGCGCTAGCAAGCATGCACTTCAAGCATACTTCGACTGTCTTCGTGCCGAGCATAAGAATCTTCACATCCTCGTCGTTTCGGCTGGTTACATCAACACTGGATTTGGATCTAGAGCTATTGACCCATCTGGCAAGGTGGTTGGAGTTGAGGATGAGAATCAGAAGAAGGTAAGAATTTATTATTTACAAGAAACTTTTAAGAAAACATTGATGGAAAACAAGATTTAGTGACTACGTCTTCTTGAAGTAGATTTAAACTTTCTAGAGCTGCTTCTCTTCGAGGCAGAAGATAGTCTAACTTTTGTTGGTTGAGTTGTCACAAAAATAGGAGCAGAAACTGGTTTTGGAGCCGGAGTCACAATTGCTTTTTTTGGCGATGACCCTGAAACTATCCATTTGTTTTTGACTACTCCTCCCACCAACACACGTTTCTTAGCTGGCTGTTTCTTGGCAGGTGCTGGAAGTGGTTTCCTAGTCACGGCAATCGGTCGAATAGTTGAACTAATAATTGCGGTTGTCGTTGGTTGTACAGTTGTGGTAGTAGTGGTGGTTGAAATAACAATAGGCGGTTTAGTTGAAGTGGTGCCAATAAGACCGTTTCCTCCCCATCCCTGAAAATAATAGTTTAGTGGAAGAGAGGGAAGTGAACATTATGGTTTTAACTACTCTGTTTTCGTATAAGTGGCCCCAAATATCACATGACATGAAAAACACGCATATTCCAGAATTGGACAATGTTTCTATCTTGGTCAGGCAGAGACTTACTAATTGTTGATTATTGTTGTTCCGTGGGTCATTCCAATCAGGTCCAACTGGCCAATTGGCTGGGTTGGGCATGGGAAAATTTCCTTGCTCTTTATCAGGGTCAGGGATAAATTCGACGGTCGTTGTCTGAAAGAATATGTTAATAGTTCATATAGCTTCTAGATGCTTACTGTAGTCGGTGGTGTGGTAGGAGGTTGGAATAGTTGGAATGGTCTTTGAGGGAAGAAGTTGAACGGTTGATTGAAGAAGAATTGGGCTTGAAAGTATATTAGGTTGTGCTAATGTGATTGTTACTTATCACTTACCATTTGTCAATGCACCACTGGTCACTACCAAAAGTAGCGATCGGAATGAAACCAACATGTTTCGAGACGAAAACTTGAGGTGAATGAGATGAGTGAATGACCAAAACTACCTCTTTTCGAGAAGTGTCTACCTTTCCCCGGGCAAGACTCACCTTGGAAAATGAATAGACACTGTTACACTGTGAACGTTTTTCTTTTAAAATATGCCCGAAACGATGTTGAGGAGTGGGTGGAGAGGTCACCTGGCTACTTTGTTAACCTCACGTTTATTTGAAATTTGAGATTGTTATCTCCGAATTAGATTTGGATTCTTCAAAAATGAAAAAACTGACTAACACGAATGTTATGCATTGTACTTTTTCAGGGTTACACACCGGAACATTGCGCTCGTTTGATTGTCAATGCGATTCGAGACCGTAAAACCGACTACATCATGGCTCATGCAGATGCTCGTTTTGCAGTGTTCCTCAGATACTTCTGGCCAACACTTCTCAACTACTCGTTGTACATCCGTGGTACCAAGGACCAGTGGGCACCAAAGAATAAGAAGGAGTAATTGAATGACCTATATTGTGATATGACTTACCTCAGAAGACACCCCTATTCCTATTTATTGGTACAGATTCGTAATTTTGTGTAGATTTTCTTGTAAATGAAGAATGTAGCCATTATTTTAACATTATTTATCGGTTTTGGGAGTTACTCCCTCTCAACCACATTCCCCAAAAGGGTGTTGTGCTAATTAATGAGTTTCAAAACTCAGTACACATCCATCGGCAAATGGAATGAAAACTGATAAGACGCTAATCGAATTGCCAATCCCTGAAAATTGATAAACGTAATAGTATAATCCGCCTTGTCAGGTAAATTTGCTAACGACACTCGAACAGTTTTTGTTTCGGTTTTCCTTTTTTTTCTGAAATACTGCTGATTCTGTTATAACTTAACCCAATGGCATGGGCGGATGAAGAAGATCTGGCATATACTTCCCCAGGTGTGCCTAAAAGAAATGTTCAATGGTGAGTTGTTTCGAAAACGGATTTCATATTCATTCTGAAATTAAGGTACTTATTGGAAGATGCGGATGACCGAGTGAAATGGTTTACTGGTATTCTTCTAGTGGTTTCAGTTGGAATGTTGATTGCAGGAAGTGTCATGTTAGGGATCGGTATATCGAAAAATAACAATGTTCCTGGTAATATTTTAGCCACATATCCTTTACTTTCAATTTGAATATGACTTATATGCTTGTTTTGCAGTCAACTCAGCAGCAATTGGATACACAATGTTTTTGACTGTGCAAACCCGAGCGTTACCTTATTCAGCAGTTGTCAACGATTATACAGGAAGTGTACAAAATCTGACAGACCAGGTAAACATATCGAATCTGCTAAATTTCATTTTTAGTTGTTGATGAAATCAATGTGGCAACATTTATTGCTTGATTTATCATTATTTGAATCATCAACTAATTATAAACTGGCAGGTCTTATCGGCAAATGACATTTTGAATTGACAAACTTCCGGTGGCATTTGCAACATGAACGTTTCAGATGAGGCTAGCGATATCTTCTCCTAGTAGTGCCAGCAGCTTCCAACTTGCCATTCAACCAAACGTTCCAATTACTATGTAACTAACAGCTTATACCATCATCGATATTCAATCATCAATTTCAGTCTTGGAATCTCAAGCGCTGGGCAATGGGCAGATGTTATGTATGCCTTGTCTTATGCTGATTCTAATAAACCTAAACTGGGAGACGTTCAGAAACAAGTCTCATCATCTTCCGCGTTTGCGGCGGTGACTGCTTCAGGTTAATAATTAGTGAAGATACCTATATTTTGAACTTTCACTTCAGATCAAACTCCAAAAGATTTGAGCAAAATGACATGTGCATCTGTATCTGATGTTACCTTAACTACTGTAACCGGACCTACAGGAGCACCGACCACTTCCGCCGTAGTTGTTACTTCTCTTTCCACCGGAACATTTGGGACAGTTACCGTGCCAACCGGCTCCGTGTCAACTGTTACCGGACCCACAGTTACATCTAACCCCGTCACAGTCACTACAACTAAAGTTGCACCAATCACTGGCAGCACTCTGACACCACCAATTCCGCCGGCCACTCTGCCGACAGAACCAGCAAGAACTACAACAACTGCCTTTGTAAAAACTCCGTATAGTAAAGATGTAATCATTGTTCTTGATGATTCCAAAGCAATGTTGAATGCAAAAAACTTCAACTTAGTAAGTGAAAGCTTATGATGAGTTATTTACAAAACAGTTTACAGGTTAAATCTTGGATTGACAACATGCTTTTGCCTCTCTGGACGATTGATAGGCAAGATGTACAGATTGCTTTTGCAACTTATGCAAATGTATGAGTCTGAACCAGTTGATCTCACTAAAACTACGAATTATTACAGACCGAGTTCAACACACTTCTCGATTTCGATGAAGCTGATGAAAATGAAGTCAGTAGCGTGATTTCTGCACAAGTGTATTCTGGAAAGTTCAACTCCAGCATTACTTAGTGAGATTCACTAGCAGAAATTTAGTTTTCATAGTCAAACTTTTAGTGGTATTCGCGCTGCTGGAGACATTCATGGTCTACGACCTGTAAACCAAACTGTAATCTTTATATCTGCTTCGGAGTGAGTTCAAAGATTCTGTGATTTGAAGTGATCAGACTTTCGAAATATGATTTTCAGAGATCTGACCGACATTGAATCTGCCACCCAGTACGCATACATCATTAACACTCTTCCGAAACAACTCATTACAATCACCTTGAATTCTGTTACGGACGGAAAACAACTTGGGTTATTGTCGACTAACCAAAATCACTTCTTTGGTGTATCAGACTTCAACCTAACATCCGACATCGCTGAGAAACTAACACAATACATGTTCGGAACATTGACTCCATCCACATCTGCCCCTTCGTAAGACAAACCCCTATCCAATTCAAGTTGAACCCGTTATCTTTCAGAACTACTAGTGTCCCCGATAGTTCTTGCAAAACAGATGTCACTATTTTGATGGACAATAACAATGACGTTGGCAGTATCGATAAATTCCAAAATGTAGTTTCTATGAATCAAATGCATTTATAAAACAAATGTTTTTCAGCAAGTCCGTACTATTTCGAAACTTATCAAAACCTGGCCAATTTCTCCCGACCTTATGGAAGGAGAAGCTGTAGTTTTCGCAACGGTAAATTTTAAAAAAGAAGATAATCTATCATAAAAACATATATTCAGTCACAAGGTGGCAAAATAATTGAAAACTCATTTGCCTATCAATCTGCTTCTGCATTTGCCAATGAAGTTATGGCGTTTGATGATTACTATTTTGCGGACTCAGCTCCAAGTCTAGCAGCTTCTCTACAGTATCTGTCACAAAACTTGAACAATAGAAGAACAGGGCGTGCACAGGCTACATTAGTATTCACTTACTCTAGGTGACTTTTTGTTCCGAAACTTCGTTGTACTATTTTTTTATAGCAACAATTCCGATGTTCAAAGCGCAGTTGGATTTGCAAATCAAATTGGAGGAAATTTGATTGTCGTGGCAATTGGTAACGCCGACCAGACCGTTTTGAAACAACTTTCAGGAAATGTGATTTATGCAAAGAACATGACAACTGACATCATTGACCAGGTAAGAAAAAAGAGAATTTAAAAACAACTTGAAAAGGTGAAGTGAATTTCTAGGGAATCAAATTTTTTGAGAGATTATCAGAACATTGCAGGTTAATGGTTTACTCTGCATTCCTGGAACCAGAGCTCCTATCATCACCGTGACCACAAATCTTCCAACAAGTGCTCCTACTTCGACTCCACAGCCGACCACATCAGCAGTTTCGACTTCAGCACCAACTTCAGTAATTACAACACAAAGTATGTTTGATTAATCTATTTTCTGCTAATTTTAAATTTTTAGTGCCAGACATTTGCACAGATTGTTTTCCAAAAACTTCCAGTATTCTTTTGTTAATGGAAGCATATGGTACACAGGTATAATTGAAATAATTTTATAGATTATAGAAATATTTCAATTTTTAGCTGGAAAATCAGAAGAAACTTTTGGACACTGATCTGATTGCCAACTGGACACACTTTGAAAGAACTTCAATTATGGGTTTTGACAACGGGACTTTGCATTTGGATCCAATGCCGTTTGTCGATTGCTTTTGATCTTACCTGTATAACTGATTTTAGTTTTGGCGCCATGCAAGACAAAGAGGATTTCATATCTATTGTCGACAACGCTATCAACGTCTTGCCTCAGATCCCAAGAATTCAGTCGTAAGTTCCAAACTTGTTTTTTTCTGTAACAACGTGGTTTTAGAGCATTCTATTGGGCTTCAACGGTGACCCCATTGACAGAGTTTGGAAAAATGAACTCTATTATTTTTACTAGTGGAGCGTGAGTTTTGGTCAATTTTTATGTTTGACTATATTAATTTTGTTTAAGAACAGCTGATGACGTCAGCGAGTCAACTACTTGGTCCTCGGAGCTCAGACGTAATGGAAAAGTTAGTTTAATATTTTGCAACTATTTTCACCAGCATTATATCATTCAGGTGATCATAGTCGGTATGAAATTAGCTGATACGAATGGACTTGATACTTTGTGTGATGTGTTTCTCAAATGGGACGATCTCACTGACACGGCAACCATAAGCGCTCAAATCAACCAGGCTCTCAATAGTTGAACCCATTTCTCTCTTTTCCCATTTTTGTTTTTGCTAATGAAATTCGGACAAAACTTTGTTTCTTTCTTTGTGGCTTTTCAGGATCGCCAGCTCATTCTTAACCGAAAAGCACAAAGTCAATATTTGATTAAAACTGCGTTTCTTTCCGTCTTTGCTCCACGTCTCTCCACAAACTCAGCCGTTTACTCGTGATGTGCTGCTCGTATTCTAACACCAAAAGCGGAGAAGATTTATTCGAAAACAGAAAAAAAGATAGAAAAAGAGAAGAAAGAAAAAGTTGAATGAGAACTGATTGACAAATCAATATATCACACTCACAAAGCCAAGCGATCAAAGCCAACGGATAATAATTTATTATTTCACAAAGAAAGAGAAACCATTTTTTAGAATAAGTTATCAAAAAGTGAATGTGGAGGGGAAATATAAGCTGCATGTCGGAATAGAATTTTAATGACCATAATGTTCACACAGAGAAAATTGATAATGTTTTCCAGTTTTTAAGATATCAATTTCAATTACTTTACTGGCGATAGCAGAGACGGGTTGCAATAGTATAATGAATTCCATCGGACAAAACAGTCGAAATGGGTATTATGATGACAGAAAACATTGGGAAATAGTATGTCGGGTGCTTTAAATAAATTATGCGTTGAGATTGGAGTATCACAACCTTTTTAACATTTTGTTCTTTTTATAGAAAGTTTAGCACCAGCACGATCCGTCCTCGGTGACGATTTGACGCTGGCGGATTGGGTCCATGGTGACAACATTTGCTGGAATATATTAGTTCATGTTGAGTGAATTTTTTTTCCAGTCTCTTACGTGGCTCGACTGGATCATCCTTAATAATTCCTGGAAGTGCTCCAGCAATGCGACGGAAAAGTTGCTTGACGTTGTATCCAGCCTTGGCCGATGTCTCGATGAACATAACATTCAACTCCTTGGCCTTTCGCTCCCCTTCGTCAGTGGTGACTTGTCTGAAAATGATAGTTGTTTTTTTTTGTTTTCATTACTTTTTTCATCTGTCCATTTATTCTGTTATCCTCCACAATTGGAAGGTCACCGGATGAAAAAATAGTAGAGACCGCGCAACCTACCTCTTATCGGAGAGATCGGTCTTGTTTCCAACCAACATAATGATCACATCGCTACCACGCTCGGTTCTAACGTCATCGATCCATTTGGATGTTTGGTGGAATGAGTTGGAGTCTGCAACAAAGAAAGAAATGAAATTTTTTTTGAAGGCGTGGAGTTCTGACAAAAACCGCTTTCTCATGCACTCTACACTAGAATTTTGAAAGAAATTAAATTTCAACTAGATATCAAAAGGAAAGTTTCTGTAACTGGAACGATTATCAAAAAAACGCTCTAGTAAAAATTGTTTTAAGAGCGAGAATTGGCAGAAAGCTCTATTTCCCCAGTTACAGACCTATTAAGCCTTTTCAGGAAGCAGCTTTGCGTTTACACCAAGTTTGTTGGTATATCCAAGATAAGAAAACACTTATCTGACTAATTTCCACGATTGAAACTTACTGGTGATATCGTAAACAACAACAGCAACAGTCGAATCACGGATGTATGATGGAATGAGCGAGCGGAAGCGTTCCTGTCCAGCAGTGTCCCAAAGTTGAAGACGGACCTAAAGAAACACCAATAGCCTGTCAACGTCATTATCTTGTTGATAACTCACGGTTCTATCCTCCAAGTACATAGTTTTACTCAAGAAGTCGATTCCGATAGTGGCCTGGTAGGTGTTGTCGAAGGAGTCGTACATGAAGCGAGTGATGAGAGATGTCTTACCGACTGAAAACTTGTGAAATCACGGACGAGATTCAAAATGAGAAGCAGAAGCTTGTCTTTCAGCTAATAAGGAAAAAAGAACTCACCACTCTGCTCTCCAAGAAAGACGAGCTTGAATTTCTTCAACGGATTACCAAAGTCCGACATTGATTCTGTAAGAAAAACAAGTTACGAAATAAAAATTGTGAAAAAAAAGGAAGAATGATGAGTGAGAAGCTTGTCTCAATGCATTTCGGACAACAGATGCGGTCACTGCCACGAGGAACACAAAAAATCAATAGGAGAACGGCGACGAGACGAAAAGAATGCAACATTTGCGTCGCTTCCGCGCTCTTCTTCGCATCGATTTTCATTCTCTCCTAACTGGCAGACGAAATTGAGCCAAACGGAGTAATACTGGAGCAAAACGAGCGAAAAGTAATGAAAAGAGACCGTAAAAGGTATAGAAATATGCAGTGAACACCGGCAACCACGTAGCGATTTGCGAGGGGCTAGCTGTCGGAAAGAGAGATAGAGGGGTACTGGGGGAAGAGGTTTCCCGTCGAGACCCGGCCCTCGGTGCGCTCGTAAATCTACACCTGCGCACTGACCCTCACGCCACATAATTTGTTTGGGCTTAACAAAACACGAATTGAACAGTTCAAACGATGAATTATGAGTGTGTGAGTCACTTAAACAGTACGTTGAAGATGTAACATCTGAAACTATGATAATTCATCAATTTACAGCAGAAAACAAGGCATTTTCGTGTTTTCATGTCTTTTTGAAGTGGAAAATAGAGCCAGATTTGTGAAAAATGATTCAAAAACCTCTCACAGTGGAACATTTTCATGAAGTTTGCAGCATAAAATGAAAATATTAATCAAGTTTTCTAGGTTAAAATATTATTTGTTAGAAAAAGTGCATCAGATCTGAAAACAGAATATTCAGTGAGCCTTCTCGTTTTCAGATGATATATTTTCTCCAAACTAGAAACTATAGTTTGAAAAGTGTCAGATGTTGACTAATTCTACCGTTTATAATATTTTTCGGTGCGAAATGCTGCGTCTTCTCTTCATATGATTGACTAAAATAATTTGGGCTTAACTTCTAAAGAACAGAGAATTTCAATTCCGAACTACCCCGTTGTCAATTCATTCGAATTGAAAATAGTTTGTTTCATCAAAAACGTAAAAAACACTCTTTGGAGGTTGTTTTTTGCTCAAACTCTCCTATTATCGGGCCCATTTCATGATTTTCAACACTGAACTCGTTGTTTTTTTTCAAAACTTTCTTCCGAAATCGTCAGTGTTTCACGTATGACACACGGCTCATTAGGTGTTCGCAATATTCTCCTCCCAACCCCTTGATGCACTTTGGACTTTGTAGTGACTACAGTGTACCTTGAGGATAGCAACCTGTTTTCATTACCTGCGTCTCTTACCTCTCCCCATTTCCACTATTTGAATGTACCATACTCTACGACAAATGACGACAATTGCGGACCATCGACGGCGGTGTGTCCGCGCTCACTCACTCAATATTTTTGCCGTTGCAGTCCGATGAGTTGCCCCTCTTCATTACCTCCTTTTCATTTCTCTTATTCCTTGTCCTCATTTTCGTCCTTTTGCGTGCACGGTACACTATTCAAAACCGAATCGTGCTGCTGGACACTGGTCGAGACACAAACCATTTCTGCCATCCTTATCACTTTTTTCTTATCCACACGAAACAACAAGTTGTCTCCGCCCCGGTCCAACGGCTACCCACTTCTTTCCTCTCTACCTTCACAACACATTTTTCTCTCCAGTTGATGATAGCAGACGGACGCCACACACACACAATCCGTCTTGTTGTGTGTTCCCTCCACCTACTTATTTTTTGCCAGTCGTTACTCTTATTGATCCAGTCTTTGATTGTACTAAAAATGCTTATTTTCAGAAGATGCTCTCCAGAAATTTGTCGAAATGCACACGCATGTTCAGCACTACCAACAAGGCAATGTCTACGGGAATCGACTTCAACTTGACTGCTGACCAAACAGAATTCCGTGCGAACGTTCGCAAGTTTGTCGCCGATGAGGTCATTCCAGTTGCCGCTGAATACGACAGAACTATGGAGTACCCCTGGCCAATCATCAAGAAGGCTCATGCTCAAGGATACCTTATTGCCGATATTCCGGAAGCTTACGGAGGACTTGGAGTAGACATGGTCTCCAACTGTATCATTAGCGAAGAGATGGCCTACGGATGCTCGGGAATCGCCACTGCTATCATGGCCAACGATCTCGCTCTCACACCACTCATCTTGTGTGCCAATGATGATATCAAGAAGAGATTCTTGGGAAGAATGGTTGAGAACCCCTTTGTTGCCGTAAGTTGATTCAGGCTGAGAAATAGTCTGATTATCTATTTTCAGTCCTACGCAGTAACTGAACCAGGAGCTGGATCCGACGTCGCCGGAATCAAGACAAAGTGCGAGAAGAAGGGTGACGAGTACATCCTTAATGGTTCCAAGATGTGGATCACAAATGCTGGACACGCTAACTGGTAAGTATTTCGTACTTCGAACTTTCATTCGGAATGATCCCCCACGTGGTGCCGTAATACGTCACGGTGTTGTAATGTCGGGAGGCTACACGCAAGCTGAGGCCCTAGTTTCGATAATAATTGGTCGCCGACACGATGGACTTTGTACCGTTAGATGTATGTTGAGAGAAGAGAGAAATTAAAAGAGAGAAAGATAAAAAGCTAGTTCTTGTTATCAAAACGTGTACTTATAGCGGAGAGGGCAAAGTGCGTTAAACAAGAAAGCTGAATGTACTTTTGAAGATGAATTACCAACACTTTAAAGTAAATAAACAATAATTCCAGGTTCTTCGTGCTTGCCCGTTCGGATCCAAACCCAAAAACTCCAGCTGGAAAAGCCTTTACCGCCTTCGTCGTCGAGGGTGACTCCCCAGGACTCACCAGAGGCAGAAAGGAGATCAACATGGGACAGAGATGCTCAGACACCCGTGGTCTCACTTTTGAAGACGTCCGTGTTCCAGCTGCCAACGTCGTCGGAGCTCCGGGAGAGGGATTCAAGGTTGCCATGAAGACCTTTGACAAAACTCGTCCGACAGTCGCCGCTTTGGCCACTGGAGTCACATACCGCTGCTTAGACGTTGCCACACAGTATTCTCTGGAGAGAAAGGCGTTTGGAACTCAAATTGCCAATCATCAAGGAGTCTCTTTCCTTCTCGCCGAGATGGCCATCAACGCAGAATTGGCTAGACTGATGACTTACAAGAGTGGTGCTGAGGTGAGTATTCTATACGGAAAATAACAGAAAATGCAGAAGAAACAAATAATTCCAAGAGTCACAAACACCCTCTTTATATTGCCAACGATTCCCATGCGACCACCGTAATTCCCTGCAATTTCCTTTGTTCTTTCAGGTTGATGCCGGCCGTCCAGGCTCCTACTACGCATCCATCGCTAAACTCTTCGCCTCGGATGCTGTCAACCAAGCCGCTACCAACGCAGTCCAAGTCTTCGGAGGTGCCGGATTCAACACTGAATACCCAGCTGAGAAACTGATGCGTGACGCCAAGATCTTCCAAATTTACGAGGGAACTTCTCAGATCCAACGCATGGTTATTGCTCGTCAATTGCTCGCTCGGGTTGCTCAAAACGGAGGGTATTAAGAGAATACCTCTGAATATTAATTGATCACAGTTTTGTACAAACGCTGGTATACTTTGTAATTGTAAATGATTGAAAAAAGAAAAAAGTTTGGTTTTAATTAATTTTTTTGTTCATTAATTTATTTTCTCTCATTGCGGTTAGCCACCGAGTCTATATCTTTGTTCATTTTTACCTTCCCTATCTAAATTTCTTTATTCCCAACTGTTCCAGGTTAATCAAAATGCTTTCTCGTCTTGCTACCACCTCGGTCGGACTCTCTCGCTCAGCAACCGGAGTTCTTGCTTCACAATCTCGTCAAATCTCATTTGGTAAGGATTTAAAACGTTTTTCTCAAACGAGTTCATTCATTTTGCAGACTTGAACGACACCCAGAAGGAAATCCAAGCTGCTGCTCTGAAGTTCTCGAAGGATGTGCTCGTTCCAAATGCAGCCAAGTTTGACGAGAGCGGAGAATTCCCATGGGAGATTGTCCGTCAAGCTCACAGTCTTGGACTCATGAACCCACAAATCCCAGAGAAGTACGGCGGACCAGGAATGACCACTCTTGAGACTGCTCTCATCGTCGAGGCTCTTTCCTACGGATGCACAGGACTTCAACTCGGTATCATGGGACCATCTCTCGCCATCGCTCCAGTCTACATTGCTGGTAACGAGGAGCAGAAGAAGAAGTACCTCGGAGCTCTTGCCGCCGAGCCAATCATTGCCTCGTATTGTGTCACTGAACCAGGAGCTGGTTCAGATGTCAATGGAGTGAAGACCAAGTGTGAGAAAAAGGGAAATGAGTACATCATCAACGGATCAAAGGCTTGGATCACTGGTGGAGGACATGCCAAATGGTTCTTCGTGCTCGCCCGCTCCGACTCTGACCCAAAAACTCCAGCTGGAAAGGCGTTTACCGCTTTCATTGTTGATGGAGACACTCCAGGAATCTCTCGTGGAAAGAAGGAAAAGAATATGGGACAAAGATGTTCGGACACCCGTACCATCACTTTCGAGGATGTTCGTGTACCAGCTGAGAACGTGTTAGGAGCTCCAGGAGCTGGATTCAAGGTGGCTATGGGTGCTTTCGACATGACCAGACCTGGAGTCGCCGCCGGAGCACTTGGACTCTCCTGGAGATGTTTGGACGAGTCAGCCAAGTACGCTCTGCAGAGAAAGGCATTCGGAACTGAGATTGCTAATGTAAGTTTTTAGACTTTCTGATATAATTTTCGCAATTTTTCTTTCAGCATCAAGCTGTCCAGTTCATGCTTGCTGACATGGCCGTCAACTTGGAGCTTGCCCGTCTCATCACCTACAAATCTGCCACCGACGTCGACAACAAGGTCCGCTCCTCGTACAACGCCTCGATTGCCAAGTGCTTCGCTGCTGACACTGCCAACCAAGCTGCCACCAACGCCGTCCAGGTATGTTCAACTGCTGATTAAAAACGTTCAGCAGCTTTCCAATTTTCTCTATTTTTAGATCTTCGGAGGAAACGGCTTCAACTCGGAGTATCCAGTGGAGAAGTTGATGCGTGACGCCAAGATCTACCAGATCTACGAGGGAACCTCTCAAATCCAACGCATCGTCATCTCCCGTATGCTTCTCGGACACTTTGCCCAAAACGGAACTAGCAGAATCTAATTTTTGCCAATTACACAATCGGAAACACGAGGTCTCTGTCAAGCCACTATGATAATTTTTGTATTATTTGTATACACCTTCTTTTGAGAAATAAGTGAAATGAATGGGTTTTCAAATTATTCATAGCATTTTGAGTGACCACAAAGCGGGAGCCATGGAAAAACGTATGCATTTGAAATGACTTGACTACACAATGATGGTTGGTCATACGTCTCTGCATTTTCTACATAACAGTCATCAACTTGACACAGAAAGTGTTATAAGTGGATGAGATATCATTAAAAACTGTTTTATAACCAATCCATCTAACATTTTCTTTTATATTCTTCAACTCGACCTTCCGGAATCCAACCCTTTTTCTGTTCCTCCCGTAACAAGAAGCGTCTACACGCGTACTCTTTTGTATGATGACCCAATTGGACAAGACAGTGTCAATAGGTCGAAAATGCGGTTCTTCTCGGCTATTCAATCTCTGGGAGAGATGAAAAGTGAAATGACGGGAAGAAGATGAAGTGGAAAAGAGACATGTCAAAAGTTGAGAGTTCATACCAATCACATACACACTTTCGATTCAGACCTCCTGTCAATACGTGTTGTTAATAGTGTTAGACAGGTTTTCAACTATTGTTACAATAAGATATCAATGGTTGATTATCACAAAAAGAGTATATCAGTAATCACAGTCGTTTTTCTCTCCAAATTAGTAGTAGAAATATAACAATTCTTCCCATTTCAACGGCATGTATAACAGGAATTCATTTTGTATCAGCCGTAGGTTTGTGCTGTCAAGTTTCTTTTCCTTTTTTAATTATAACACGGAACTTGTGACTAGTACCTGGAATGTATTCTATATTGCTAGCTCGGGCAGTTTCATAATAGAAGTAGAAAAAAATATATAAAAAGTAATCCGAAACTTGAAAACAATGCGTCAAGATTCTTTCAAGTGTTTTTCAATCAATTTTCTTTTTATTTCACATTTCATTTCCATTTGAACTGTTCTGAACACTACGCTTAACAGCAAAGAATAAGTAGTAGTAGTAATCCTATTGCTTCTTTTTTTGCAGCTCTAATCTCCCACTCAAGCAAATTTGCTTTTCTTCTCCGAACATCAGCACTCAATAACGAAAATGAGTTGGGTGTCTGGATCCATTTTCGGTAATTGGATTCTTCCATTCACTAGATTTGTACTCCATCATTGATCTGTCGAGAAACTTTTTCATCTGACAATTGCCCTTGTTTCCATCTTGATCTCTTTGGGTTATTGTGTTTTAAATGTCTTTTTGAAACTGAAGAATTCGTATCAACTTTCCCATACTTATTATTGGTTTCACCAATTTTTAACCGCTTAGAAACTTCATTCATTATTTTCAGATGAAGCATATACAGATATTACTTGTGGTAATAGTAGTATTAGTAACTGCTCTATTCTTCTATTCGAAGTACACATTCGATGATGTGGGAGTTACATATAGCCCTGATTTCCATGTGAGTTTTTTGATCAGGAGTTTTGCATCAGTTTTATTGGTTTCAGCAAGCAGTTCATGAAATACACCCAGTTATGAAGACCAGTGTTCCGAAAATTAAAGTTATAAAAGATCCAACGTTATTCCACCCGGGGTAAGTAGAGTGAAAGATTTTCTGACAATCGAACGTTCAATTTCCAGGCCCCGCACAAAATATCCTCCTCGTCAAAACATGGGTGAGTGTCCTCCACTTTATGGTCGAGTACTCATCTTTGTTGCATTTGTTAAAAGCAGTATGGAAACGTAAGTGTTTTTCCACGTCTTGACCTTTTTTCTAATTATATGTTTTCAGACATTACAAAGTCGCACAAGAATCTTTACAATGTTATTTGAAAGGAACCAACTATACAGTTGTCATGGTGGATCTTGATAATGACGAACGTGTGAAAGCGGAATGCGGTAAAAACAAACAGGTACTTGTTGTGTTATGTCTTGACATGTCATGAATAGAACAAGAACAATGAATCTATTTGATTTCAGTTGTTTTTCAAAAAACACTGTGCCGCGGCTGCCTACCTACGAGATGCCGACTGGATGCTTGTTTTGGACGCGGACACAGGTACTAAGAAAACAGAAATGAGAATGCAAATCGTAAAACAAATGATTCCAGGAATTGCTAATCCAAATCATTGCGTCGAAGAATGGATTGATAATCGCGTTGATATAATTTTCTACGAGCGTTTCTTCAATTGGGAAATCGCCAGCGGAAATTACATTGTTTGTTGTTTCAATCACCATGCTATAATAGAAATTCTTATCATTGAAAGTGACAAGAAATCAAAAGATTGTTTCATTTCAGGTTCGAAATACTATGTTCGCCAAAAACTTCCTGCAGAAATGGGGTGACTGGGAGTTCACACAACCGTCTAACTGGAATGGAGCAGATAATGGTGTTCTTCAGGTTTTTTTTCAGAATATCCTGGAGTCGAGTTCCAATTCTTCTGATTCAGATTCACATCTTAAAAACAGTCATTCCCTATGCCACCCAAGAGATCAAAAATTGCGACAAGTACTGGCACAATTCGACCGGTTATGACACATATATGGCATACGTCACTTGTTGCAAGTTGGCTCTCGGTAAATATTGTCGATAAGGGCGGGGTCATTTTTGTTTGTGTACCTATTCAATCAGTGATGACGATGTTTAGGTGCGACACGGTTATGGCCGGGTAAAGTGCGGATTTATCGACGTGCTCATGGATGGGTTCGTGATGGTTTCTTGACGACGGACAGGTTTTGTGATAGAGATTTTATGTTCCATGGATGGAAAAATAATGAAGTTGGAGCAAAGGGCTGGGAGAGTCCGTTCCCGGTATGCTTTTGAATTTTAGAAGGTCAAATAATCGTTGCTTGAAAATTCCAGAAGAACATAAATGTCACTTTATGTGGAAAAGGAATGGACGGTTGGGTGTATCGTCCATTCAAAAACACAACATGTGACAGAATCCGTGAAAGCCTCGGAAATTTTGAACGGAGTAGTGGAAGAAGCTACCCGAAGGAAGGTCGTGTCATACCTCATCTCGCCGAACCTGATGTTGGAGAATGCTTCCCAACTTGTGACGATGACATTTAATATTTTTCATTGTTTTGTTTTACTTCCTATCATTTTCTCAATTTCTCCCCCGACATTCTCTTGTTTTCTTGTGACCGGTATAACATTTCATTTATTATGTATTCTCTCTTCCTCTTCCAGTGTTTTTCTGTCCGAATGGTACAAACATGGTTGTAATTGCCATCCAAAAAGTCTGCCAACAAACAATGCAAACAACAAACAATCTTTTTCCACAAATCATTCTACGTTTTTTCCTCTTCTCACTAACCCTTGTTTCCTTCTGAATAGAGTCAAACTCCATAAAATACCAACGAGAAAAGTAAACTATTTTGTCGCACTTCTTTTTTCGTTATTCTTTTCAACAATACAAAGAATCACTTGGATCAGTGTAAAAAAACGAAACCGAAAGCGAGATGGCGTGGACTATAATCGCACTTATTAACCCTTTCGATTTACCTTTTTGAGTGCTTTTCGGTCTCTCCAGTGTCTTTAGTCATTCCCTCAAGAGCCGATCGTTCCGCCAATTGCAATCCACTTGTCAATATCTTTCCCTTATTTTCATTTTCCATTCTTTTCCATATCAATGAATGGAAACTTCAGTAGCAAGCCACTTTATACACTTTTGCATTCAATATTACCAGACAGAAACCACTCAAGATGAAACCAAAACTAATTTTTCTTATATTAGCAGTCGTTTGTCCTTGCTTTTCCATATAGTCGGTGATGAGAAGCTTGTCGTGACCTAGTCCCCTCCAACCAAAACAACCTTTTAGCCATCCAGCAGCCAGCAGGATCTCGTCCAAGCCTGGAGGAAGTTCCTGTTCCACACACAAACACACACACACATCCATTATCCACACCAATTATCTTTTCTGAACCAAACATGACTAACCAAGTTTTGATGGGTGCTTAGTTTTAAAGTTTTATAATCTCTTTAAACGGCCAAAACCGTAACCGCTACTGGCGCCTAGAAAAGAAGCCTCCACAAGTTGTGTGCCGGTCATTCGGTTAGAACGCGAGAAGACCCAATTTGCTAATCCAATCTGCCTTTTCCTTGTTTTCTTCCTTACCGATTCTCAAATCATCATTCCTCCAGTTAGCTAACAGTGAGACAAGACTTTGGTTGGTTGGTTACTCAATCTAAGTTCACCACCAATACAGAAAATCCATCTTGTGATCGCTCAGACATTTATTTGCTCAGATTTTTGATCCAACACTTTTGTGTCTTCTCATGTGTCTGTACATGACCTTTTGCTTTCACTATTTTTCTGCCTACCACTTCAATAACCAAACAGTTTTTGAGTGATACCATTTTATTAACGCATCACATTATTTTTTCGTAGTTTTAATTTTCAGACAAACCTTATCTTTACGATTCTCAGATGCTATAAACGTTGTTGACCTTTTAGGCAGTTCAGTTTCAATTTAAATTTGATAAAGTGATCCTGATTAAACGATCAGTCAATTTCAGCTGGTCACGGGATTCAGATAGTCAACCTCTCTGAATATAGAAAACTTATTCTTCCTTATTACTTGCGGTATTCAAGTAAGACCGGATTTTGCCATACCTACAGTAGTACACTTGCCATATTCCCACCAAGAGTGTCGGTGAGAAAGTCAAAAGGGAGAAGAGGAGGCCAAATCTTGTCTGTCAAAAGATTTGGAATCAACATAGTTTTATCTCACCCCGCACCCTCTTTTTCTTTTACCAAGTCAATCAGGACTGATAAAACAAGATAAGTGCTCAAAAATCTGCTCCCCAAAACTTCTCCATGAGCACACTAACTTCCGCACACACAAGTGAGAATTCCAATGTCTTTTCAACTTGCCGCCCGGCCATGACCACTCGAAAGCAGCTACCGCGCGACACGTAGTACAAGCTTTTCCCGGTGAGGGGGGAGCATCACCCGGCATTTGTGATGGTGATGCACATGCTTCTTCACAAGCACATAAACACAGTGATTTGGGAGGGTACGTCTGCTTACAAACCACTTTTCACCAACCATCCTCCATTTCCTGGCAGGTCGTTCTATTGGCATTCACAGTTTTCCGAATGCAGTCAGATCTTACATTAGATATGTCGACCAAACTGTAAAACCCAGTACACCATATCTCCCGGTTTTTTTTGATTGTCTAGACAAGAGAAAAGCATTGAATGCACCCGAAAATAGAATTCTATGTTTTGATGTCGCCAAGACACACTCTCTATTCAAAATCGTTTTCCCTTATTCTTACTGTCGGAAGTCATGTTGCCAGTGAATCCTGTTACTGGACTCATCCATTTTCTGACCAATCCATCATGAAAACTGTTCCCTCTCCCGTAGAAGGAGTTCCATCACATTTTACTCAAAACCACCAAGACAAATCGCTGCCGTAATCGTACACATATCTTGTTTGCCCGTGTCCGTGAATTGCAACCCACACCGCTTCAACCTCCCATTTCGAACTCTCTCCTTCTCTCTTTGAATGTCTGTTCACACCACTTACCAGCACTACATATACGGTTGTATATCTATACTATGTGGATATATACATATTATGAATGTTTGTAAAGATGATACGTTTTCTTCAGTTTTTCTCACCTACTAAACCACCAAATGATTTCCACCTGCAAGGACAGATGCTTCTCCCCTCTTTTCATCTCCATCTTCATCTTTTTCACACCAACTTTCACGATACGTTTCATTAAACCGTAAAATGGATATAGACACATAGAAGATACACAAGAACTCGTCTTTTTCAAAAAAAACTTGTGGTTTTTCCTTTTAGTTGAGAGGAAATGAGATGAGAAAACCTTTAGACTTTTTTTCATAAGAAGAAAAGAGGAGACAGAAAAAAGAGAAAAGTACAAAATTGTACTGGATTAATCTGATTTCCTCTGTTCCTCAAGACCCCAATTTTCTCTTTCGTTCGTTTGAGGTCAGTCTGACCCACCGTACCTT
Organism: Caenorhabditis latens; assembly: GCA_002259235.3. NCBI lineage: Eukaryota > Metazoa > Nematoda > Chromadorea > Rhabditida > Rhabditidae > Caenorhabditis > Caenorhabditis latens. The sequence continues at coordinate 9,642,968 of CM056097.1, read as the reverse complement.
TTTACATATGTACTTTAGTGCTAATCGTCTAAATGTTTACAAATCTTCTTTAGCGCTCTGCCCCCCCCACACGCTTCCAATTTTGAAATAAGTATGTCCACATATGCACCGCGGGTGGTCTTAGTTTTAAAAAGTGTGACCGTTTAGACTGTGGTGCAAAAACAACTTTTCAACATTTGTCGAGAATAAATCGTCAACTTGTCACATTCAATTGATTAAATTATTCATTCCCATTCTCCTCGATTCGCAACTTTTCCTATTTCAAGGCAACGGCCCCCGTAATCCGTCGCGTCCCACTGTGCCTGTCGAGAAGAAAAAGGAGAAGGTCTTTTATGCTAATTGACAGACAGTAAGGGGCCGCGTCAATGAAAAGAATAGAAGAATAGAGGAAAGTTAGAAAGAAAAGAAAAAGGCGGGAGTTCAGTTCTATCCTCATTTCCGTTTTCCATTTGGCTTCACTTCCAAAATTTCCTAAAGTTTTCTGCCAACACAGCAGTCTCTATGTCTCTCTTCGTGTCGTTTCTCCTGATAACACTGCCAAATTGGGACAAGCGCCCCAACAAACATACAGCGTCTGCCACATATGGGGGGGGCACAAATAGAAAGCTGTCACAAGCTAAACGAGAACTGTCAAATGGACACATTTCCTTTTCAACTCCTAACCAACATTTCCTTTCATAGGCAATTTAGATGCATTCATTGGCAAGTCTATCCATGATTTCTCTATTGATTAGGTTTTGTCATAGGGGGGTCGCTATCTAAAAGGTTGGTTGACGCGAGTGGTATTTGCTCAACTGCCTTAGAAGGAAGGCTTTTGCATAGACTCCCTTTCTCACCGTGTCAACTCAACTCGAGAAAGAAACGAAAGATTGCCAAAAACCACACCTTTTCGCATTCACATCGAATCTCTCTTCTGGTATGCATTCAGTATTCAGTATTCCAACTTTCACCCTATCATAAAACGTTCCATTTCACTCTTTCATTGAGTCTCATCTTCTCAAATTGAGCTAGGACGACATGTTCTTCTTCACTTTGTCGATTCGCCCTTCTTATCAATTCCACGCTCCGTTTTTTTCTTCATGTCATCATCACTTTGCTCTGATAAGTCGATTCACAGTTTTCGGCCTCACCTTTCTCGTTTTTTCTGTTGCTAATTTGAAAAAAAAAGCTTTGCAACAATTTATTGTCTCTAAGTTTCAGAGTGATGACTGCTATTCGCGACAACTTGTGTGAACTTGGAAGACTTGAAATTCCGAGACCAAAATGTCAAGGAATGCAATTTGTGGCCACTCGTGGAAGACAAGGGTTCTATAGAGTGAGTTATTTACTTCTTTTCCAGTACTATCTTCGAAATGCAGACCATCCGTGAGAATGGAGCAATGTACGGTATTCAACTAAAGCCTCAGGGTCCGAAAAGACCTCAATTGAGCTCGGATCTTTTCAATAGGTAAATTGGAATAGCGAAAATTATTAGTTCAACAGGGATATTTCAGACCAATGACGGTTCCAGAAGAGAATTCCGAAGAAGTCGAAGAGGCTCAAACCAGCCATCCAGAGGTCAAAAAAGTGGAGCTGAATAACAATAATAATTCTAAGGTGAGAGATTGGTAATTTTCTGGAATGTAGTGAATGACAGATCTAATACAATCTGTATAAGCTTGCACAAAAGCTTTAAAAATGGATGTTGCAACCGACATTTTCACCACAAATCATTATTTTAAAATGAAGTTTGAGGTTTGACCCTAAAAGAAATGTGATTTATAGACTAGAATGAACTAATTGGATTCCCGACCATAATCGGATCAATTTCCGTTCACCTTCAATTTTTATACTGTTTTCTTTTCCAGGTCAACTACGCTGCTCGGCCACCAATGCCTCCTCAACAATCGAAACCAAACTATTCTTATCCACAACAACCACAACAACAACAACAAGCTCAACCACCTCTACAACAGCCAAGAATGTTCATGAATTATCGTTCTTCTGGAGGAATCACTCAAGCTGTTAACAGCCGCCCGTCTTTGATTGCTCAGCAAAGAGAAATTTCTCAAAAATAATTTCATACGGTTTTTTCGTTTTTCCCATTTTGATTCATTTTTTCCAGTGTAAGGTCACATTTTTGTCTAAACAATCCGTTACACATCGGCTACTTTTTTGGTCACAAAAAATGGCAAACTCATCTTTCTCTAAATATTGAATTTTGCTGTATCGTTTGCTCCATTTGATGTTATTCTTCCCTGTATATACATATTTACATTGATATAAATATCAAACATATTTTTATGCTGATAGAAAAAATTCTAGACATTCCACAGTGGAAAAGAAGCGATGAGAATGGCAAAAGTAGTACAAATTGTACAAAGGTCAACTGAGAAGAGGTGGATGGGTTGGAAGTATTTCTCGGGTAAATATGACGGACGTAGTTCATTAAATACAAGCACGGGGGCAGGAAAATGTGGGTAAGGTAAGCCGGGGGGGGTAACAAAAGGCACAAAAATAGTAAAGCCTAGACTGAAAACTGACTAAATATTGTCACATAGTTTTATCACAGGAGCAATGGTCTCGGAAACTGGAGAAATAATATACAACTATAAATAATAAAATACACAAATAAGGTCTTGTCTCAAACTGCAGACAATAAAAGAGACTAAGACAAGTCTATAAATCCGTAAAGATATGATACAAGATATTCAATGACTTTTCAGTCGTTGTTTAGCCAAGGAGCAAGTTAGCGGCCGCAGTGAGATCATACTGACGAGATTCAAGAGCTTGAAGTGCCGCCATTTCGTTTTTAGCCACACCAATTTGTACCAAATGGTTCTGTTTGAGCAACTTCAGAGCCATTTCGGTGTCTCCATTGCATCGCATCACCATTGTGTCACAGTTTCCGCTACTGAAAAGTAAAAACTATTTAGTTGTTCCTCATGATTCAAAAACTTACTCAGTGAAATCAGCTTCTTTGTACAACACCTCCATTCTATCAGCCATACTCAAGTCGTTGTTTCTGGCAGTGCTTGGAGCGGTACCTGGAGCTGAAGTAGGAGCAGAAGATGCTACACGAGAAGTATGAGCGGCAGCTTGGGCAGCAGCAGCTTGTCTGTTTTGTTCTCCCAACAGTTCCATAATAGCAGCATCATCAAGTGGCTGGGCAGTTCCAGTGTTTTCCGATGGTACCAATGGTGGAAGTGAGCTCACAGCGTTGTGAGTCAGAGCGAGTTGGCCCATGCCGCTGGTGTATGGTGTGTATCCGGTGTATCCTGGGTATCCTAAAATTATACAGAAAATAAGATAAGTTATATTAAGTTGAATCTCACCTGAGTGATAGTTCATTCCATAGCCATACGGTTGATATCCGTTGCCATAATTTGGATAGCTGTTGAGTTGTGGGTACATGTTGCTTGAGTTGGTGATGTTGAAAAGAGGCACATTGGTTGAATGTGATGGAATAGTTTGTTTCTTGTCAACAAATGTAGATTGTCTATTCGTATTGATCACTGGTGGAGATGGATTGCGCACCGGTTGTTGAACGGCTTGTGGCACTGGTTGGGACACAGGTTTTGGCACAGAATTTGGAGCAGAGGGCAAACGCGTTGGCTGAAGTACTTCGGTAGAAAGAACCGGCTCCGAGGATTTCTTCGGTGGCATCGTGACTTGAGGCTGAGATGGTGGTGTGGTCCGACCTGGCCGATCTCTGATGGATGAAACGGAAGAAGTTGCAACTGGAACAACAGCAGATGGCAAAGATGCAGCTGATTGAGATCCCAAGAGAAGAGCACTTGGAGCTGGAAGAGCCGAAGCCACGTCTTGAATGATTCTAGATCTTCTTTCTTCATCTGACATAGTGATTGTCTGTGTCGGACGCCTGGTGACCACATTCTGGGAGCTTGAAGTGGAGGACGTGGTAGTTGGTGCAGAAGAACCCAAGGTAGTGGATGCCGGTACGGATGTTTTCTTAATGGGATCTGTTGGAGCCGTCATTGGACGTGGAGTAGACACTTGTTTCATTGGTACGGTAGTGGTAACTGTTGTTGGAACTGTGGCGGTTGGAACCGATGTTGAAGGCATTGTTTGTGTAGGTGGTGGGAGCTTCACTTGCTGTGGCTGGAATGGTTTCTGCACCACAGCAGTTGGTAACTTTTGTGGTTGAAGAGCAGGCTGAGCGGTTGGTGGAATTGATGTGTTGACACCATTTCTTAAGTTGGAAGCTCCATTTGATGTAGTCGAGGCACCCGCACTGGTCGGTCTTCTGTTCAAGTTTCCTCTCAATTCTTCAGTCAAAGCTTTCTGGAGTGGATTCTGTTGTTGACCATTAACAGACGTTTTTAGAGCTGATGAATGTGCTGGGGGAGCTGGAGTGGGAACAAGACACGGAATCGATGCAGGTTGCTGTGGTACAATAGGAGCAGAAGGCACATTGACAACGGAAAATGGACGATTCATCTGAGGATTGTACGAATCCATTGCATTATTTTGAAGGCCAATCGAAGAAGCTGGACGAGGACGCATCATATCACTTCCCGCATTCAATCGGTGTTGAAGTTCCGGAATCAAGTTGATGGGCATGTTCTGCTTTTGAGGTTGTTGAGTGAAATGAGTTGGGACATTGGGCAGAGCCATGCTATCCAAGCGAGAACCAGCAGAGTTCACATGACGGGGCTGAAACTGATTGATGAATTACTGTTCTGACTATGAAGAAAATATTATCTTACCTGATTCCGCAATGGATCGGGTTTGTCGACAACAACATCATGTGGTTGTGGAGTAATGAACCCATCCGGAAGTTGCATTGACATCACTCCAGTGCTTGTAGGAGCCAACAAGATTGGTCGTGGTGCGTTTGTGGTTGATGGAACCTGAACTTGCGCTATTGGGGTTGGCTTCAGTACATTTCCTCGAATATCGAATGTCGGGTCTCTTCTCTCTTCTGCTTTGATCAGAATGGTACTTGACAAATCTTCAGATCTGAAGTTGCTTCCATTACTGATGATGCTGTCGTTTCCTGAAAACATTTTGTTGACTGTAATGAAATTTCTTTGATACTTCCATGAAATGCAGTAAGAATTAGTAAGGTTAGAAGCACGCTGGTTGGAAACTTACCGAAATCCCGTGGTAACTCAATTTTCGATGGAGAGAATCCATCGTCGAAGGCTCTGTCGAAATCGTCATATTCCGGAAGATCGAGGGAAAGACCACGAATTTTGGACATGTCACTGGTGGATGGAGCAGCTGACAAAGGGGTAATGTTAACAAACATCTAGAGACGTACGTAGCACAAGATATTGATTCGAGTATAATAAATATTAAATGTAAACACTGAACCTAGTCATTTTTATTTCTTTCCAACTTTTCTGTTGAATGAGATGAGAAATTGTAGTTAGAGAGGTATTTGTGTGATATTGAAAGTACTAATAATAAGAGACGACTATAACATAAGGTAGTACTTGTTTTTCTAAAATAACCTACCAGGTGTGTGCGTGCTTCTGCCTCCGTTGGTCAGCAGCTCTTTACTAGCGATAACCTGAGCGCCATTGGACATACTAAAAACATGAGGCTGGTTGACAGAGGGAGAATACAATAGGACAAACCTGGACAGAGGGACTCCTTTTACAGGATTCTTCAGGTAGGTATCATCAATTGTAGATGGGTTACCCCAGGATTGACCACCCAATGGATCACCGTGACCGGTATGAATGAAGGAACCTGAATGGGGTAACATAAGGATAACAAGAAGGAAAATCTTCCAAGAGGAAGAGTAGGGGTGGAAGAGACAAAGGATTGGTTTTGTATTTCAATGAGGCTTTTTTCAATTTTAAAAACTGACTCACCTGCAACGGGCATAGAAATTCTAGACGTGCGGTCGTTCAATGACGTTTTGGTGTTATTGTTCAAAGGTTTTGAAGTGTAGGGAAGTGGTGTCGGCTGGAGAGATTGTTCTGGTCGCATTCTGATCGTCGGCGCAGTTGGAACTTTCTGTGAATTTACATGGTTAACGGTCTGATAATCCGCGAATTAGTTGTCGACTAACCTGTGGAGTTACAGCGCTCGCTGCCGCCACCGCGTGATTTGTTTGTGCGAACACCACTGATCTCGGAAATGTTCCAAACTTTTGATTCTTCTTGTTCTGACCAAACCAGTCTTGTCCGCTGGAAAAATATTCAATTACTGAAAGTCAAATATTTATAATGACTAACGTGTTTTCAACAACAACGACTTCATCTCCCTTGGCCAGAATGAGAGCTCCCGGCTGAATTGAGTTGTATGTCTCTCTGGCGGTAGCGTCAAGAAACATGGCTGCTTTCAAATCCTCTCGAATTGCACTAAATTTGCATCTTTCCGCCGGATTAGATTTCCAACAATCAGTCATGATTTGGTAAATGCGGTTAGAGCAATATTTTGGCTTTTCGAGCCTCTCTCCAGCATCGATATTCTTCAAGACGTCAATGGCACGACATCCAACCCATGGCTCTTCTCCAAATGTGAATAGTTCCCAGATCGTTACTCCATAAGACCATACATCTGACGCGTGAGAGAACTTTCGGTGACGGAGAGCTTCTGGTGGACACCATGCAAATGGAACTTTCTTCTGTGGCGCCATAGTGTACATTTGCTCGTTTTCTTTGAGAGCTCGCATCAATCCAAAATCACAGATTTTAACTGTCTAAAAATAAGAATATCTAGTTTCTTATCAATTCTCACGACTACAAACCTTCTCATCTTTGGCAAGAAGAATGTTTCTAGCCGCAACATCTCTGTGTACGCAATGTTTTGATTCCAAAAATTGCAGAGCTTTGGCAATCTGACTGCAGTAGTCGTGTAGACGTGATACGAGTGGAATTGGCTTTTTGTCGTCTCTCAGTCTATCAAGCAGCGATCCTCCCTCGCAAAGTTCAAACACCTGAAGTTCATAAATGAAATTGGAGATTTAATCGGAAAGCAAACAAACCATCATTGCCGGTTGGCGAACAATTCCATACAGTCGAATAAGCGATGGATGCTGTAGTTTGAGCAAGTGACTCGCCTCAACTCTCAGATCATCCATAATGTTCGGGGAGATGTCACGCAAGATTTTGACAGCAACGTCAACTCGTTGTCCATTGCTTTGTGTCCAAGTACCTCGTTTCACAACAGCGAATGAGCCTTCACCGAGCAATTCGAATAGCTTGATCTGAAAAACATAGGAAGTTGGAAATTAGTTTGAATGAAAAATCTTACTTGTTCATTCGGTATTAGAGCTTTCTCATCAATGGAGCTCTGATTGGGTGTGGACTGATCCGCTGCCACGTATACTTGTTTTGGGTCGCTGCGATTCCACATTTCTCTGGACATTTTGAGAACCTGCTCGTGGAACTGTCTGATTTGTTGCTGTTGCATACCGATACTCTGAAATAATAAAAACCTGATTTCTAAGCCTTTCTAACTGTTCTCATACCTGCATATCTTTATCCCGTACATGTGAAAAATGATCGAACCGTCTGACATTGAAAATGAACACAAATTTGTTTGTATAATCATCCAGTTGCGCTTTCCGCAGTAGTTCTAGCACGTTGTCGTCGACAAGCACTCCTGACGTGCTTGCCATTTCTACTTCTGAAAAAAAAAACAATTTCAATAGAGAAAGTAATCAAGAAGAGTGGCAAAATCAATGACAAAAAGACACTTGGAAAAGGAAAAAAAACGTCAAAAAAGATTGAAGGGGTGTTAGTCGGCAAAGAGGACATTTTGCCGTTTTGATTAAAACTGATAACGATCAATGACAACTTGAGAAGGGCTGTTAACTATCTGTCAGCTAATTTTGATCTTAAAAACATGAAGAACTTGACCTTAAAAGACTGAAGTTATTGTTGTTCGAGAAAAGAGTTAGAAAAACGAAACTGATCTTAGAGAAATGACTAACTATGTACACATGTGCATGCAATGACGTAGATTATGCATCATGAGCAGATTTTCAGAAACGAGTTGACTCAAACCGTTGATAAGACCATAAATAAAATCACAAAAGAAGAAAAATTGTTGTTTTCGAAGACGTATCAACGAGGAAATTTGGCGAGAGTGACATAGACTGGTTTCTCGCTTAATTACAAGCTGGAAGAATGCGTTTTCTTTGTTAGAGGTGTTTTGTATGAAGTATTGGAGTTTCTGGTCGGTCAATCTAGTAAAAAAATAAAAACTTTCAGGAAGACTTCACTGAAAGACGTTTTGATGTGCACATTCGAAGATGAATAGTGCTTTCTAAGTGTGATTTTGTATTGAAGACTATGCAGGCTCCAAAAGTACGCCATGTTCTTCGGTGAGTGGGGTAACTAGAGACTACGGAAAGCAAAAAATCTTCGGCAAACAGTTTGGCACATGTACGACTATTTAATAAATTGAAAAATAGTATATATTTGGAATGAGATTGACTATTTGCGAGAGAACTGTTTTCACTATTGTTTTCAAATCAACACAACGGTTCGGTTTGAAAAGGGAAGGAAACAAAAAAAGAAAAGGCGATGACGAAGTAAGTATTGCATAAATTCAGAGGGAAAGTAAGACGCAGATGAGTGTAGTGTGGGGTGCGTACGGAAACTAGAGACTGCCGGCTGACTGGAGAATGTTGACATTCGACCGTGGCGAAATAGTAAAACATGCGAAGCATCTGATTCAGAGACGCAGACATATCGAATAAGACTGGATGAGACTTACAAGAACTCTCTGTCTCTTTAAGAGAGAAATATAGAAAGAGAGAAAGAGAGAAATGAGATGAGGAAAGAAAAGGATGGAAGCAAGTGCGGAGGTAACTTGTGGAAAAGAAGGGTGTTCTTCGTGTGTGTATAGACAGACACCCTGAGAGAATCTGTGCGTGTTACGTGTCTCTTGCCACCCCAGCCAATTGGATCTGGTTTTTTGAATGGAAACTTAAGACGAAAGAAGGAATCGAAGACGAAGTCTTCCTTTTCATTAGAATCTTCTTTGTGTTACAAAAAGTAAGAAACTGAATAAGCAACGGTTTTGAAGTTTTGAAACGTTTCACTTTTCTTCTTATAGTGGAACAAGAAACTGAAAGAACTGAAAGCTATGAATCAGAATCAAGGCGGCAAAGGTGAAGACATAGTTGTCAGTTTTGAAATTGTTGGGTAAACAAAGATGCCTATCAGTGTTAAAACGGTTTTAGAGTGAAGATGTTTCGAAAGCATGGCGAGCGGAAGAAAATAGTGCCTTTTTGATTTTGTGTAATAATTGTGCTAAGAGAAATAGCACAATGGGTTCGACAACAGATATATTCTAAAAGAGATAACTGAAACAAAGCAAAATTCTCCAGTGTCCAAAACATATTTTTGAAAGAGATCATCCTCCGATTTCTCATTGTTCTTATAGTTTCTGCTCAGATAATCTAACAATAAAACCTTCTGCAAACTATGTATGTCAAGTGAGAAACGAAGAAGCGAACACGAAAAATCAATTGCGAACAATTGAAATGGGATGCGCACTTGAATAAACAGGAAGGACTGGACTCGGAGGAATAATCAAAACAGGTGAACTGACCAAGAGGAATTAATAAGAGGAAGAGAGACCATTCGAGCGAAGAGACGCAGAGTGCGCAACACACAGAGACGGGACCATTATGCCCGCGCGCACGGGTAAACGGGTGTCCTCGCAGTCGGTTTGTGAGGAGGGGGCCATTGAAAGGGCCAAAGTGTTCGCACGTGTAATAGAGTGATAGAGTGCAATAATACAACCCATGTTCGAAAGAGGCGCATGTTTTGCAGAAGACTCGAATTGAGATGACTGGAAATAGCTAACAGGCGGCAAAAGTCTGCTGACAGCTGTTTCAAAGAAATGGAGAATTAGATAACGCACATGTTCATCATTTTCACCGAGTAAATAGAGATATAGCATAATTTTCAACCATTTCTTCATAAACCAAATTGGAAAAAATTGTACTTTTTGATGGAGCTCACATTTGAAAAAAAAATATAAATGGACTGCTGTGCATAACCATGGATATACTTGATTTTTCCTTTTTTCTAGAAAATCAGTATCTCTCTCCTTCTGTTGGTCATAAAAATGTTGTTTTCGCAAAACCGATTTACAGATTAAGCCTCCGCTGCACTACAAATGTGCTACCGGGGCGCCCGAATTTCGACTCTTTTCTGTATCACATGAGCTTCATGGTGCATAGCAGTCGTCCAGCATAAGTGACTCCAAAACGAAATACACCCCGAAAGTTTCAACACGAAACAAGAAAAAATATATATATGGCCACATAATGTTTCCATCTAACATAGACTGAAGCTAACAACTGTTCGATCGAACAAACCTTCAAAGCTTGTTGAGCACTTAATGTAAATTAATGATGGCCTTAAGATCTACAGTGACCCCGCTAGTCTCCTAAAAACACTCAACGTTTTCTCCGACTGGGGCAATCAGTGAAAACTACAACTAGCTGAAAATAAAACAGTAGTCCCACATTCTGGTGTAAGCAACACACATAAGAATTATTTCATTGGAAACGCTAAACTAACGTCTGCCAATACTGCTAGAAATCTTGGTCTTCTTGTGAACTGTGATTTGAAGTTTGAAGCTGAATATCAAAAATAGTCAACAATGCGAATTCAACTGTAGAAGAATCTTGAATAGCTTCCGATCAAACAATTCAATGTCCAATTCCTTCATTCGTCTAACACTTGAGTACGCCTGCGAATCATTCCACCCTGCAAACTCTCACGGCACTAATCTACTAGAATCTCCCGTTCGCTTTTTCTCACGTAACGTTTTTAACAGAAATAAAATATCCTTCGAACCCTCATCTTCCAATTCTCACTTTTCTCTATATGAGCGACGCATCACAATCTCCTCCCAAATGTCCATGTTCTATGGACGCATCATTCTAATTCTTAAAACGTACTTTAAAATTGTAACCCACCAATGTCATTTCCTCAATTGTGCCATGTATATAAATCCGCGTTTCCCCCGCGGTTCCCATATTAAATAGTACTTTGCGGTAAGAGAAACATATCATTCCTGCATAAACACTTTTGACCTGGAATTTTTTTCCCCAAAACCGAAACCGAACAAACTTTTACGTCCCGACTGCGCTGACTGACTTACAGACTATCTATCCTAAAATTTGATCAATGGACTCTTTGCGGGTCCTACAGTTTATTTTACATATTTATTTACACCTTTCTAGTTGTATGCTATTTGATTTTTTGCCCGGTTTTTATTTTAAAATCACCCAGAACAAGATATTAAATAAAATATTGGAAACAAAAACTTAGAACTTTTCTGATTTACTGTAATAAGTCAACCATGCGAGGGGTTATATTGTTAACCGTTTCTGATATTATTCAGACGAGTGCAAACGCGCTTCATTGAGAAATTCCGCGCTTGTTAGTATTTCAAATTCAATACACTGTGTTCGCCGTTTGATGTCCATGGAACGTTCTTGGAAAAGAATAATTGTTCGTAATGAAATCAGTTTTAGGTTATTCTTCATTTGAGGTTGCATTGCAAATGTTTATCTTTTCTTGTCTTCTTTACATCTGGCCTACATTAATTGAGTGCTCATTTGTAATTGATTTTTTTTCTCAGGTCACATGAGGGACTCCTCCTAATGCCTCAATGTATCTCTCTAGTCATCCATCCCCCGTATTCTGCCATATGCCTCTCAATCGTCTTTACGTTGTCCTTACTGTCCACCTGCCAACCACCAGAATTTACTATTCTGATTGTTTTTGATATGGCTTTCCTAGTTTTGAATTTCGGTGTTCGATTGGTTGCATAGTTTTTTGTAAAAAAAAACTTCAACATGGCAAACTTTGACACTAAAGAAATTGATTTGACTCCATTCCATTGTTCTTAAATTTGAACTTTTATAAAACAGCATTTTTAAATATTATTGCCTCATTCTTGATTGGGTAATCTCCATTCGATCTGTGGTATGGAGATCTAGTCTAGTACGCTCTGGTGTGTACTCATTCTACAAAAAATTGTGAATTAGTCTCATGATGTATATAATGCACATCTCTCCTTGCTCACGAACGCTCACACTCACAAACACACACCGACCTTGTCCTCTTCTTATTATTAGTGTTCTTCTTTTTGGCAGATGACGTATTCATCTAGATTTCTCAACTATATTTACTGGCCATAACTTTCATGTGTTTAATTTCAGAAAAATTACGTAAAAATGATAAGTACTCTCGAACAAATATGTGGTAACGCCGTCCAAAAACGGATTCTCAAAAGTAAGTGTAAATTAAACTATTTTGAAAAAAGGAAACCTAAAAATTAGAAAAAGTAGGAATGAAAGACAGCTGTCCTTAATCAACCATATTTACAGAGGTTAAGGGAAATGATTTATAAAACAAGCGTGGTCTGTTGTAATAATCACTTGTTTTTAGGTGTTTCTTCTTTTTTAGAATGACGTTAGGTATTGATTCAGACAACTCGAGATAAATCTTTCAAATTACTTCTAAATGTTAGTTTGGAACAAAACTGAAACCGGCTTTCAAAAATTTGAGAAATTCTTTCAGGCATGCAAAACTTTAAAAAAATACAATTATAACTTACAGATGATTTCCCGAGAACAGATAATATCCCGAATCCTTCTTCGCAATTACTACCGGCCTTTGGAAATACGATAACAAAGTATATGTTTCGTTATGAAAAAAATCGGCCAGACTTTACGAAGCTGGCTGATTTTTTAAAAATATCGAATGCATTAATCGATGCTGCTCTAATTGATAACGACCATTGCGAGTTTTTCTTCAAGCAGGATCTCACAACTCTCAAAATGACTTTTCTTCAATGGGAAAGATTAGCCGAAGAATGCAAGCAGCTAAAAATGAAGAGTGAGTTCAAAATGATGAGTAAATTTAATAATTCCCGAACGAAGCGTTTGGCAAGTTTTCATCACTGTTAATATCTGTATGTATTCTACACTTTTTCATTGTTTCAGGATTCGATCTGATCTTTGTCTTACGGAAACTTGTCAACTCTGAAGCTCGTCATACAATGAAGACGTTTTGCTTGTCGGATACAAAAATCAACCTTGCACAGAATTGGGCAAGAAGTGTAAGTGTTGTTTTCAATACACAGATTTAGGATACTGTAGCTCAAGCTATGTTTTCGTTTTTAATATTAACACATTTTTCTTCTTTAACTTCTTTCGGATTTTCTTAGTTTATGGCAGTGAAAAATCAGTATCACTGAAGATAACTGATGTCAGTTCTACAAAAAACTGTCTAATTGTTCAACAATAAATAAATAAATAATTTGACGAACACTGAGATATAGACAGTGTATGGGAAATGAACTACGTATAAGCTACCGCAGATAGAATTCGAATTCATGACGTATAATTTTTGTTATAAAAAATCACATTTTATTCCAACAGTATTACATAAATAACAAACTAGTACATCAATGTTCGAATTTTTTCAGCTTGGAAATTTCTTTCCGTTTTTGGAAACACTTGATTTGGCTTTCATCCAAACAAATCAAGATGAATTTCAACAAATTTGCGCAGTTTTCAACAATTTGAAACGGCTATCGCTCAGAAGAATCGGAATCACAAACGTCAATGGAGTTTCAAAACTCAAGAAGCTAGAAGTCCTAGATGTGAGCGAGTGTGCATTCAGACAAAAAGAAGATCTCAGCGATATATTTGACTTGGAACAATTGAGAGTTTTAAAGTTTACCGGGTAGTTCAAGTGTAATTATTCCCGAAAAACCAATGCATTTTCTTCCAGAGCCTACAATGATCAGAGAAACATTAAAGTTTATGTGGAGAATAACAGATCTCCTCCTAAATTGACTTACATAGATTTTTCATCGAACGCCATCACAAAGGAAACGGTCGAAAAGATTATCAAAACTCATCCTCGCTTGCAAACATGTTTATTAATTGGTAAGTTTGTCTAACTATCAGAATTTGGCACAATGTTTGAAATTACAACCATCTGATTTGATTCAGGGTGTATTATCGACGACATCGGAATCATAAAGGAAGAGTACAAACACATCAATTTTTATTTGACGACATCTTTGACGCACTGTTTTGAATCGATTGATTTCTGTTGCTACAAAAAAGAGATAGATTTCGTCGATTTGGATGATAAACTCAAAGATATTCTTGAAGTCATGGACAATATGCTTACATATGAGTATTATGAGCAATCCACTGAAAACATTGTCGAGAGCCTAGAGTATATCTCCAAGGCGAATTCGGTTGTTAAAACTTTGACAGCAAATCGATTTTTAACCAATTGTCTCTACGCCCTGTGTCAGTAAGTTATTTCCTATTTGAACATTTTCTCCAGAGTCCAACTAAATCGTAATGTAACCTGCTTGCAGAACACCAACTCGATGTCAACGATTCAATCATCATCAAAAACAAATGATTGTTCACGATCTTGTCGCAGAGCATGAACGTGCAATGAAATCTATCGAAGGAGAAGGAAAATACATTTTATATCGAGTATGGTTCGTTCTCATACTACCAGGTGTAGTTGAATCTGACTGCAAGTATCTCGGGCATGTTTGCCGTTGTGCTCGAGAAATCATCGCGAATACTGAGCTGGATTTAGAATGTCGTATGTGCGCCATCATCGTTCTGGCCACATTTATTGATGAATTGGAACCGACTATTTTCAAACTAGTCACCTCCGGAATATCTTTGGAGGCACACCTTTATCGTTTACTAAACATCAGCACTTTCACTCGTCTCGAATACAAATATGTTTCTCTTCTCATCAGTAAACTCCATCAGCTTAATCCATATCTATGTCGTGTAGAAAAAGCGAATATAGTCATTCAGTATATGATTTATATGAATACATACAAAGAATATCTCGACCTCACAATGGATTCTCTACTTGCAATTTTACCGTCATTTGGGAACAACCCTCAAGCTTATTTCAAACAAAAGGATTATGGTTTGTTCTAGTGAGTTATTCTCTGTTTTATGATTTTCATATCAAAACCTTTTTTTCAGCAACTGGTGTTCAACCGGAAATGAAATGTCGAAGCATGCGGCTATTTCCTTGTTTGTTCACTTCTTCTTAATAAACACGAATGCGAAAGGGTGGCAAAAGGATGACATTCGAAAGCTGATTAAAGACGTTCATGGCTTGATGATTAAACTTGATTCGGAACCATTTTCATTTGAAAATTTACTCAATAATTCAACGTCGCCGGATATGACGCAATTTCTTCGTTGGGTAATCACTGAATTACCACTCAAGATATACCAAAAAAACCTCTGAATGTAAGGACCAAAAAGACGATAAGTTTGAGTTTTCTACAAAACTGTATTACATCCACCTGCAAAATTACAAATAGACTTAAAGAAAGCAGAGTAACAAGCCATTATTTTTGTTAAATTGTCAATCAAAATTTGACAGTTTTTCTACTCATGAAAAAATGTTTATTACTTTTTTATGCCTCCAAAGCGTAAACGTAATTAATTTTCGAAAAATTTTTTGAGTAATTTTCCGTCGACGTGTAACAAATATAATTCATAAAAATACAGAACACTATTTATCCTTATCGTGATTTTTTAAAACAATTATCTTAAAAAAAAACTTTGTTTTGTATTATTTCAAGTAGAAAATTTTGATTATTATGTTGTGCTCAAAGAAACTGTGTTAATTCGATAACATGTTCAAAGCTGCCCATTTCTGATACCAATATAGTTTACAATTGCTTCTGTTTCGATAAAGTTTTGATTTGTTACTTTATTGTTTGCGTTTTGCATTTCGTAGTTGTAAGTTATTATTTTTATTTTTCCTTAAACATGTCGTTATTAATTTGAACAATGTAAAAAAGATGTTGCAATTTTTGTTTTCGGTTTTCTACGGGTTTTTGATCTTTTTCTATGTTACACATCTTCTCATATTAACATTCATTCTCTTTGCTTTCATCACAACTTTTCCTTATTGATTATGTTTAGCCGAGGTCCATTGAGCTAGTTTAGAGGTTTTCTGACCTTTTACTAAAAGAGCTGGAAACCGAAGACGAACTAGTCGATACTACCATTCGAACTATAATGAAACTGAAAGAATCAAACCAAATTCTCTTGTCTTGCAACAAGGTTATATACGACAGACTGGGCTATATGAAACCTCAACAGTTTTCGGAAATTTGCAACAACACCAAATTTAGAATACATTACTTGCATTTAATTTGTACTGCGAAATTTTTCGAGACAGAAGAACCTCAACTGGATCAATGTTTCAGTTTTTTGATGGCTATGGCTAAAAACCCAGTCGAAGAAGATCTGGAAGTCAGCTCTTACTTCGTTTCAATGTTTTCTCAACTTTTGACAGCACTATCAGGAAATGTTCAAATGGAAATTCTGATATTGCACTGGTTCAATGAACTGGCATTCTCATTGAACAAAAAAGTCTTCGATCAATACGTTCTTTCCATCGATATCAATCCGATACTGTGAGTTTACAATAAAAATTTTGTATAAAAATTATTTTGAACATTTTCAGAAAAAGAATGTGTGACAAATCTTTGAAATGTTATCGAGAAACAACTGAATTATTCATCACTTTGTTTTTCCTTACTGAAAAATGGTCTTCATTCAATCATCTAATCGACGACGAATCCAGGAAACAATTGACCTATTATACAATGTCAATACTTGCTTTAGTTGAGAGTCGAAGTGCTACGTATGAAAATGGTGAATATGTAAAGTCTATCATAATGAACGCAAAAGAAGGAAAGCTGAACACATGGATCGAGTTGGCCAGTTTCTTCGAATCATCATTTCTCCTTCTCATTTTCTTTGCCGAGTCGAAGAAACCTGAAGCTAAGGAAAAAAGCTTGACTTCATTGTAATATAGAATTTTGGATATTTTCGGTTTACGCTGTACATGCGTTCTTGTCGTTTTTCAGATGTTATGAAACAGTTAGTTACATTGCTGTTTGTTCTTCCCAGTGTTATATTCTATTTACAAGTTAACACATATATAATGTTTTGTTTCTGGTTATTGCATGAAATCAGTCAAATAACTATTCTGTATTTTCTCGTTTCTTTTTTTTACATTCTGTTTTTACTCACGTGTTTTTACTCATTGTTATTTTCACCTCCAGTTTTCAGCTGCTTCTGACTCTTTCATTTTTCTACTTCGTTTTTCGTCATTTTATGTCAGGCAAAAACTATGAAATACACAGTCAATGAACAACTGTTTGAGCGTATTGTACTGCATGAGCTAATAAAAAACAATTTTAATGTTTAAAGACAACAATGAAACGTTTATGAAGTCAATTCTACTGATTTTTAAATTTATCATAGACAATGAAAGAGTCCGGTTTAGTCAACCATGGAATTGTGTCAAAATGAATGCTGGTTATGTCACAAATAAAATATAAAATATCTCAGTCAGTTTCTCTTGCAGTAGAGAAACTAGAATCGGATGGCAGATAAGGAAAATCATCAGCATCTCCAGACTCGACGATATTCGAAAGAAAGGGATTGAAACATGTCCAGCTAGAAATAACAAACGAAATTTTGAACTATACTCACGAAAGTCATTTCATCTTCATGTTTTCTCAAAAGTCCCGTTTTCTTGTTCATCATATTCTCTTTCACGAAAATCTTTGATCATCCATTCTAACAACTGTACAGTTCTGACGTAGCTTGTTTTTTTGAATGAAATAGATATCTGTTCTCATTTCCCGTCTAGAAAGAACAGAAGTTTGATGTTAATGAAGAATGGCTTGACTCATATAACTGAAAACAAGAAGATATAACTTTTTTTGTAACACTGACATGGAATGATCGCGAATTGATACCCCTGGTTTTGGCTCATTATATTTTCGAACTAACACCCATGCAAAAGTAAAATGTTCCTGAAAGTATTGTGTTTTGTGCTATCATGGTTTTCGAGAAAACTGAATTTTCGAAAAAATGATGAAAAAAGTTTTTTCTGAACTTCAAACCTTCATAACTCGCTTCAATCTTACTCAAAATAGAAGATCTAAAAAATGAAAGATAGCTTAACTTTTTTAGTTTTAGAAAATATACATTGCAAAACGTTACAACTTTTGTTAATATAAAACTAAACAGAAAATTACGTTTACCCTTCAGTACATGAAAGCCGTAAAAAAAATTCTAACCGTAGAAATCGATTGAAATTAGTGTCATGAAGTAGCAAATGCATGAATTGGTCAAGAACAATCAAAAAACCCCGGGGCACTCCAAAAGCAGAAAAAATTTTGAAAAAAGTTCGAAGTCAAAAATTTGAAAAAAATTGAAAACGATATTTTTCCAGTTGAATATCTATAGAACTAATATAGTTTTGCTTTTAAATCTCATTTTTCGTGTTTTCAGCTTTCATTTGATATAAAAATCAACACATTCTGAAAAGTTTTAGCTGAGTTGTACAAGTCTGAAGTGTGAATAGCTTTAAAATTTTAACATTGGTATTATCCGACTTCTGGCTTTGTTTTTCTGGAATATTCAAAGCTTTTATTCAATTATTCAAGTTTATCTGCTTTCAAGCTTTTTGAAAAATATGTATTTTTGCTGTGCGTTACGATTGAAGACAGTTATCATGGTTTTAGTGGGTCAGTTATGAGAAAGTAATTACAAGGTGGCTATTAGGTATTGAGACTTGTGTTTTACTCATGGTCCATGATCTAGATGTTTATAACTAAATTTTATTTTGTGATCCAACACAATACACCATTGTAAATAGGTTTTCTTACAAAAAAATTCGATGTTTGATTGCGTGGAGCACTCTACTTTTGATGACATGGCTTTTGATCACGGAATTAAACATCAAATTTTTTTGTAAGAAAACCTATTTACAATGTTGTATTGTGTTGGATCACAAAATAAAATTTAGTTATAAACATCTAGATCATGGACCATGAGTAAAACACAAGTCTCAATACCTAATAGCCACCTTGTAATTACTTTCTCATAACTGACCCACTAAAACCATGATAACTGTCTTCAATCGTAACGCACAGCAAAAATACATATTTTTCAAAAAGCTTGAAAGCAGATAAACTTGAATAATTGAATAAAAGCTTTGAATATTCCAGAAAAACAAAGCCAGAAGTCGGATAATACCAATGTTAAAATTTTAAAGCTATTCACACTTCAGACTTGTACAACTCAGCTAAAACTTTTCAGAATGTGTTGATTTTTATATCAAATGAAAGCTGAAAACACGAAAATGAGATTTAAAAGCAAAACTATATTAGTTCTATAGATATTCAACTGGAAAAATATCGTTTTCAATTTTTTTCAAATTTTTGACTTCGAACTTTTTTCAAAATTTTTTCTGCTTTTGGAGTGCCCCGGGGTTTTTTGATTGTTCTTGACCAATTCATGCATTTGCTACTTCATGACACTAATTTCAATCGATTTCTACGGTTAGAATTTTTTTTACGGCTTTCATGTACTGAAGGGTAAACGTTATTTTCTGTTTAGTTTTATATTAACAAAAGTTGTAACGTTTTGCAATGTATATTTTCTGAAACTAAAAAAGTTAAGCTATCTTTCATTTTTTAGATCTTCTATTTTGAGTAAGATTGAAGCGAGTTATGAAGGTTTGAAGTTCAGAAAAAAACTTTTTTCATCATTTTTTCGAAAATTCAGTTTTCTCGAAAACCATGATAGCACAAAACACAATACTTTCAGGAACATTTTACTTTTGCATGGGTGTTAGATCGAAAATATAATGAGCCAAAACCAGGGGTATCAATTCGCGATCATTCCATGTGAGATTTGTTTGTTTTTTGGTTACACTTTTTAGGTTCGTTGTGCATTTTTCTTGTTTTAATCGTTCCAAACGCGGAAACTAGAGACTGCCGGCTGACTGGAGAATGTTGACATTCGACCGTGGCGAAATAGTAAAACATGCGAAGCATCTGATTCAGAGACGCAGACATATCGAATAAGACTGGATGAGACTTACAAGAACTCTCTGTCTCTTTAAGAGAGAAATATAGAAAGAGAGAAAGAGAGAAATGAGATGAGGAAAGAAAAGGATGGAAGCAAGTGCGGAGGTAACTTGTGGAAAAGAAGGGTGTTCTTCGTGTGTGTATAGACAGACACCCTGAGAGAATCTGTGCGTGTTACGTGTCTCTTGCCACCCCAGCCAATTGGATCTGGTTTTTTGAATGGAAACTTAAGACGAAAGAAGGAATCGAAAACGAAGTCTTCCTTTTCATTAGAATCCTCTTTGTGTTACAAAAAGTAAGAAACTGAATTAGCAACGGTTTCGAAGTTTTGAAACGTTTCACTTTTCTTCTTATAGTGGAACAAGAAACTGAAAGAACTGAAAGCTATGAATCAAAATCAAGGCGGCAAAGGTGAAGACATAGTTGTCAGTTTTGAAATTGTTGGGTAAACAAAGATGCCTATCAGTGTTAAAACGGTTTTAGAGTAAAGATGTTTCGAAAGCATGGCGAGCGGAAGAAAATAGTGCCTTTTTGATTTTGTGTAATAATTGTGCTAAGAGAAATAGCACAATGGGTTCGACAACAGATATATTCTAAAAGAGATACCTGAAACAAAGCAAAATTCTCCAGTGTCCAAAACATATTTTTGAAAGAGATCATCCTCCGATTTCTCATTGTTCTTATAGTTTCTGCTCAGATAATCTAACAATAAAACTTTCTGCAAACTATGTATGTCAAGTGAGAAACGAAGAAGCGTACACGAAAAATCAATCGGGAACAATTGAAATGGGATGCGCACTTGAATAAACAGGAAGGACTGGACTCGGAGGAATAATCAAAACAGGTGAACTGACCAAGAGGAATTAATAAGAGGAAGAGAGACCATTCGAGCGAAGAGACGCAGAGTGCGCAACACACAGAAACGGGACCATTATGCCCGCGCGCACGGGTAAACGGGTGTCCTCGCAGTCGGTTTGTGAGGAGGGGGCCATTGAAAGGGCCAAAGTGTTCGCACGTGTAATAGAGTGCAATAATACAACCCATGTTCGAAAGGGGCGCATGTTTTGCAGAAGACTCGAAATTGAGATGACTGGAAATAGCTAACAGGCCACAAAAGGCTGCTGATAGCTGTTTCAAATAAATGAAGAAGAAGAAAACACCCATGTTAATCATTTTCACCAAGTAAATAGAGATATAACATAAATTTCAATCATCTCTTCATAAACCAAATTGGAAAAATTTTATTTTTTGATGGAGCTCACATTTGAAAATAGAATATGAATGAGCTGCTGTGCATAACTATGGATTTACTTGATTTTTCCTTTTTTTTCGAAAATCAGTTTCTTTCTCCTTGCGTTGGTCATAAAGAGGATGTTTTTGCAGAACCGTTTACAGATTAAGCCTCCGCCGCACTACAAATGTGCTACCGGTGCGCCCGAATCTCGACTCTCTTCTGTATCACATGAGCTTCATGGTGCATAGCAGTCGTCCAGCATCAGTGACTCCAAAACGAAATACACCCCGAAAGTTTCTACACGAAACAAGAAAAAAAATATATATATGGCCACATAATGTTTCCATCTAACATAGACTGAAACTAACAACTGTTCGATCGATCGAACAGACCTTCAAAGCTTGTTGAACACTTAATGTAAATTAATGATGGCCTTAAGATCTACAGTGACCCCGCTAGTCTCCTAAAAACACTCAACGTTTTCTCTGACTGGGGCGATCAGTGAAAACTACAACTAGCTGAAAATAAAACAGTAGTGCCACATTTTGGTGTAAGCAACACACATAAGAATTATTTCATTGGAAGCGCTAAACTAACGCCTGCCAATACTGCCAGAGATCTTGGTCTTCTTGAAGACTGTGAATTTAAGTTTGAAGCTCACATATCAAAAATAGTCAACAATGCGAAATTCAACTGTAAAAGAATCTGAATAGCTTCCAATCAAACAATCCAATGTCCAATTCCTTCATTCGTCTAACTGTTCAGTACTCCTGCGAATCATTCCACCCTGCAAACTCTCACGGCACAAATCTACTAGAATCTCCAGTTTGCTTCTTCTCACGTAAAGTTTTTAACAGAAGTATAATATCCTTCGAACCCTCATCTTCCAATTCTCACTTTTCTCTATATGAGCGACGCATAGCAATCTCCTCCCAAATGTCCATGTTCCATGGACGCATCATTCTAATTCTTAAAACGTACTTTAAAATTGTAACCCACCAATGTCATTTCCTCAATCTTGCCATGTATATAAATCCGCGTTTCCCAGACTTGTCAAAAATCGGCCGGGCCGGGCCGTAATCTTGCTCGGCCCGGCCCGGCCCGTCGGCCCGGATTCAAAAATGGGTACCCATTTTTTACCGATTTTTTTTTGAAATTTTTCGAAAAAATAGAGTAAAAATGCTTAAATTATTGTACAAATTCACATTTTTATTCAATTTTGAATTTTTATTCGAAAGCTATACTTTTTTGAAAAATTTCCAAAACAAATTCAAAAATTCAAAATTTTTTCAAAAAATGTTTCAAACCGGGCCGGGCCGAGATTTTTCCTGATTTTGGCCCGGCCCGGCCCGTGACAAGTCTGGCGTTTCCCCCGCGGTTCCCATATTAAATAGTACTTTGCGGTAAGAGAAACATATCATTCCTGCATAAACACTTTTGACCTGGAATCTTCTTCCCCAAAACCGAAACCGAACAAACTTTTACGTCCCGACTGCGCTGACTGACATTACAGACTATCTATCCTAAAATTTGATCACTGGACTCTTCGCGGGTCCTACAGTTTATCTTACATATTTATTTACACCTTTCTTGTTGTATGCTATTTGATTTTTTGCCCGGTTTTTATTTTAAAATCACCCAGAACAAGATATTAAATAAAACATTGGAAACAAAAACTTAGAACTTTTCTGATTTACTGTAATAAGTCAACCATGCGAGGGGTTATATTGTTAACCGTTTCTGATATTATGATGTCCATGGAACGTTCTTGGAAAATAATAATTGTTCGTAATGAAATCAGTTTTAGGTTATTCTTTATTTGAGGTTGCATTGCAAATGTTTATCTTTTCTTGTCTTCTTTACATCTGGCCTACATTAGTTGAGTGCTCATTTGTAATTGATTTTTTTTCTCAGGTCACATGAGGGACTCCTCCTAATGCCTCAATGTATCTCTCTAGTCATCCATCCCCCGTATTCTGCCATATGCCTCTCAATCGTCTTTACGTTGTCCTTACTGTCCACCTGCCAACCAACAGAATTTACTATTCTGATTGTTTTTGATGTGTCTTTCCTAGTTTCGAATTTCGGTGTTTCGATTGGTTGCATAGTTTTTTGTAAAAACTTCAACATGACAAACTTTGACACTAAAGAAATTGATTTGACTCCATTGCATTGTTCTTAAATTTAAACTTTTATAAAACAGCATTTTTAAATATTATTGCCTCATTCTTGATTGGGTAATCTCCATTCGATCTGTGGTATGAAGACCTAGTCTAGTACGCTCTGGTGTGCACTCATTCTACAAAAAATTGTGAATTAGTCTCATGATGTATATAATGCACATCTCTCCTCGCTCACGAACGCTCACACTCACAAACACACACCGACCTTGTCCTCTTCTTATTATTAGTGTTCTTCTTTTTGGCAGATGACGTATTCATCTAGATTTCTCAACTATATTTACTGGCCATAACTTTCATGTGTTTAATTTCAGAAAAATTACGTAAAAATGATAAGTACTCTCGAACAAATGTGTGGTAACGCCGTCCAAAAACGGATTCTCAAAAGTAAGTGCAAATTAAACTATTTTGAAGAAAGGAAACCTAAAAATTAGAAAAAGTAGGAATGAAAGACAGTTGTCCTTAATCAGCAAAACGCAGTGTTGACATATATACAAAGCTTAAGGGAAATGATTCAGAAAACAAGCGTGGTCTGTTGTAATAATCACTTGTTTTAGATGTTTCTCATTTTTTAGAATAACGTTAGGTATTGATTCAGACAACTCGAGAAAAATCTTTCAAATTACTTCTAAATGTTAGTTTGGAACAAAACTGAAACCGGCTTTCAAAAATTTGAGAAATTCTTTCAGGCATGCAAAACTTAAAAAAAATACAATTATAACTTGCAGATGATTTCCCGAGAACAGATAATATCCCGAATCCTTCTTCGCAATTACTACCGGCCTTTGGAAATACGATAACAAAGTATATGTTTCGTTATGAAAAAAATCGGCCAGACTTTACGAAGCTGGCTGATTTTTAAAAATATCGAATGCATTAATCGATGCTGCTCTAATTGATAACGACCATTGCGAGTTTTTCTTCAAGCAGGATCTCACAACTCTCAAAATGACTTTTCTTCAATGGGAAAGATTAGCCGAAGAATGCAAGCAGCTAAAAATGAAAAGTGAGTTCAAAATGATGAGTTAATTTAATTCTTCCCGAACAAAGCGTTTGGCAAGTTTTCATCACTGTTAATATCTGTATGTATTCTACACTTTTTCATTGTTTCAGGATTCGATCTGATCTTTGTCTTACGGAAACTTGTCAACTCTGAAGCTCGTCATACAATGAAGACGTTTTGCTTGTCTGATACAAAAATCAACCTTGCACAGAATTGGGCAAGAAGTGTAAGTGTTGTTTTCAATACACAGATTTAGGATACTGTAGCTCTAGCTATGTTGATGTTCTAATATTAACACATTTTTCTTCTTTAACTTCTTTTGGATTTTCTTAGTTTATGGCAGTGAAAAATCAGTATCACTGAAGATAACTGATGTCAGTTCTACAAAAAACTGTCTAATTGTTTAACAGTAAATAAATAAATAATTTGACGACCACTGAGATATAGACAGTGTATGGGAAATGAACTACGTATAAGGTACCGCAGATAGAATTCGAATTCATGGTGTATAATTTTTGTTATAAAAATCACATTTTATTCTAACAGTATTACATAAATAACAAACTAGTACATCAATGTTTGAATTTTTTCAGCTTGGAAATTTCTTTCCGTTTTTGGAAACACTTGATTTGGCTTTCATCCAAACAAATCAAAATGAATTTCAACAAATTTGCGCAGTTTTCAACAATTTGAAACGGCTATCGCTCAGAAGAATCGGAATCACAAACGTCAATGGAGTTTCCAAACTCAAGAAGCTAGAAGTCCTAGATGTGAGCGAGTGTGCATTCAGACAAAAAGAAGATCTCAGCGATATATTTGACTTGGAACAATTGAGAGTTTTAAAATTTACCGGGTAGTTCAAGTGTAGTTATTCCCGAAAAACCAATGCATTTTTTTCCAGAGCCAACAATGATCAGAGAAACATTGAAGTTTATGTGGAGAATAACAGATCTCCTCCCAAATTGACTTACATAGATTTTTCATCGAACGCGATCACAAAGGAAACAATCGAAAAGATTATCAAAACTCATCCTCGCTTGCAAACATTTTTATTAATTGGTACGTATGATGATTGTGAGAGTGATTTATCAAACTATCAGTATTTATCAAACTATCAGTATTTTCAGGGTGTATTATCGACGACATCGGAAACATAAAGGAAGAGTACAAACAAATCAATTTTTATTTGACGACATCTTTGACGCACTGTTTCGAATCGATTGATTTCTGTTGCTACAAAAAAGAGATAGATTTCGTCGATTTGGATGATAAACTCAAAGATATTCTTGAAGTCATTGGCAATATGCTTACATATGAGTATTTTGAGCAATCCACTGAAAACATTGTTGAGAGCCTAGAGTATATCTCCAAGGCGAATTCGGTTGTTAAAACTTTGACAGCAAATCGATTTTTAACCGATTGTCTCTACGCCCTGTGTCTGTAAGTTATTTCCTATTTGAACATTTTCTCCAGAGTCCAACTAAATCGTAATGTGACCTGCTTGCAGAATACCAACTCAATGTCAACTATTCAATCATCATCAAAAACAAATGATTGTTCACGATCTTGTCGCAGCGCATGAACGTGCAATGAAATCTATCGAAGGAGAAGGAGAAGACATTTTATATCGAGTATGGTCCATTCTCATACTACCAGATGTAGTTGAATCTGACTGCAAGTATCTCGGGCATGTTTGCCGTTGTGCTCGAGAAATCATCGCGAACACTGAGCTGGATTTAGAGTGTCGTATGTGCGCCATCACCGTTCTGGCCATATTTATTGATGAATTGGAACCGACTATTTTCAAACTAGTCACCTCCGGAATATCTTTGGAGGCACACCTTTATCGTTTACTAAACATCAGCACTTTCACTCGTCTCGAGTACAGATATGTTTCTCTTCTCATCAGTAAACTCCATCAGCTTAATCCATATCTATGTCGTGTAGAAAAAGCGAGTATAGTCATTCAGTATATGATTTGGATGAATACATACGAAGAATATCTCGACCTCACAATGGATTCTCTAATTGCAATTTTACCGTCATTTGGGAAAAACCCTCAACTTTATTTCAGACAAAAGGAATATGGTTTGTTTTAGTGAGTTTTTTTTCTGTTTTTTGATTTTCATATCAAAAACTATTTTGCAGCAACTGGTGTGCAACCGGAAATGAAATGTCAAAGAATTCGGCTATTTCCTTGTTTGTTCACTTCTTTTTAATAAACACGAATGCGAAAGGGTGGCAAAAGGATGACATTCGAAAGCTGATTGCAGACGTTTATGGAGTGATGATTAAGCTTGATTCGGAACCATTTTCATTTGAAAATTTACTCAAAAATTCAACGTCACCGGATATGACGCAATTTATTCGTTGGGTAATCACTAAATTACCACTCAAGAAATACCAAAAAAACCTCTGAAAGTAAGGACCAAAAAGACGATAAGTTTGAGTTTTCTGCAAAACTGTATTACATCCACCTGCAAAATTACAAATAGACTTAAAGAAAGCAGAGTAACAAGCCATTATTTTTGTTAAATTGCAAATCAAATTTGACAGTTTTTCTACTCAAGAAAAAATGTTTATTACTTTTTTATGCCTCCAAAACGTAAACGTAATTAACTTTCAAGAATTTTCTTAAGTAATTTTCCGTCGACATGTAAAAATATAATTCATACAAAAACAGAACACTATTTATCCTTATTGTGATGTTTTTTGACTTTTTGCTCTTGCTACATAACAATTGATCTCGGTTAACATTTCAATGATTCCTTTGACTCCACCTTTGACTCCACCTCAAGTTGATTTTCTTACAGGGTTTTCTTTTTTTAATATGTTTCGTTAAATTTTGTTTTGTATTATTTCTAGTAGAAAATTTTTGATTAAATTGTTGTGTTCCAAAATTGTATTTATTCGATAACATGTTTAAAGCTGCCCATTTCTGATACCAATATAATTTACAATTGCTTCTGTTTCGATAAAGTTTTGATTTGTTACTTCACTGTTTGCATTTTCCATTTAGTAGTTGTAAGTGTTATTTATATTTTTCCTTTTCTGTTTTCTACGCGTTTTTGATCTCTTTTTATTTTACACATCTTCTCATATTAACATTCATTCTCTTCGCTTTCATCACAATATTTTCCTTATTAATTATGTTTAGCCGAGGTCCATTGAGCTAGTTTTGAGGTTTTCTGACTTTTTATTCAAACACTTTGATAAGCAAAAGAGTCATATCCTGTTTCTCAAATTTCAGAACAATGAATGGACTATATTTCAGCTGAAAAATGCCATAAACAAATTTTCAATTTTTCCACTGTACTCTCTTGCACTTACAATAGTGCAGAGAACTCACAACATGCGTGTGAGCCATGAGCGTATCAATTTATCACAGAGGTATGTGTGTGGTAACCTTGGAAACATCCGTGAGTGTGTCAAAAAACAAAAATATTATTTTTTCGATTTTAACAGTTCATGTTTATGGTTACCCATTCTTGTAGCAGCATTGTCCTTCGATTGTCGTTTCTTCTCATCACATAACCAGCCCCTTCTAACTTCCGTTTCCTTGTGTATACAAGAGGATCTTTCACTTGGTATAATTTCCTTATGTCTTCTCTGTGAAGTTTTTTCTCTTGCTAATCCGTGAAAATGATATCAATAAGATTTTGCAGATGCGTATGTGATTCTCACTTTTTTACATAGAGTTTTTATGAAAGTTCATGTTTTGATCTATATGTCAACGTGGGGAGAACAATGGTGTCAAATACTTGGGCTCGAAGGAAGTATTTTTCTTCAAGTTAAAATCTGAAAGCTTCAAAAGATTCAGTTTCAAATGAATCACAATGAAAGATATTTTTCTCTTATTAGTGCGTGAACATGACGAATCTCTCTAAAAGTGTTTTTGGTGAGCTTCATTTTGTTCTGTTTACAACTCTTTATGAAAAGTGGTGACGATTGAAGACGCTCGCACAAAAATTAAATTGTATTGGATCCACATATGTTCAATCAATCAAAACATTTTATGCAATCCATTTTTCTCTCTTTCTCTTACTCTTTACATATTTTTGACTTCATATGCATTCATTTTTCCTTTTTGAATAAAATAATTTTTTCCTGTTTTCTGATCAGATTTTATCCCAATTCACCAACACACTCCCTTTACTTTTTTAAACGTCATCTGTACTCCTTGTCTACGTCTCTCATGCAAGCTCGCTCCTCTCTTCGTAACCATGGTTTCTAAAACACATCGGCTCACAATGCACTCATATCTTCCACTCATTGCGGAATGATCACTTGTTTATACCTAAAACTCCTACTCTCTCCGTACGTTCAAAGGGGCTTTTGTCAATTCAGATAAATTTAAAATACAACTGATAGTTCTAAACAAAAATGTGTCACAGAAACCAAACAATAAGGGCATTCGATTCAATTAAACTTATTTTTTCTATATTTTCTCGATGCATTTGTTTTGTTCTCATAATTTATTCGTCGTACGGACTCTCTTCTGAATTTCAAATTCCACGCAGCTCATCTAATATTTTCTCTGACATTGAGAAACATGGTTATTATGCTGATTCATGACCAAGAATCTGTCAGAATAATGTCTTTCCATTTCTTCCAATTCAAAGTTTGTTATTTGTTTCTTCCTACTCCCTCTGAGATTGTTCTTTGAGCCATACCAAATGAGAATCAGTCCAATACTTAATAGGTGATTCCATTTATTCTATATGTAGTCTATCGTTTTATATGTGTGAAATTATGCTTCGCCTACATTGTATTGGGAAAGGAATGTCTATTCTCTGCTCTGCTCTCTGCAAAAAACACGCGACGCCGCCGCCGCTCAACATGCTCGTCCCCTTTTCAGTCAGAAGAAGTGCACGGCCGCTGTGGTGTAACTTAAACACGCGCCGCTACCGCTTCGCATCAAAAAAAGAAACTGCGTCTGCATTAAGAGGGCGCCGTCAGTGCTCTGTCTGAGTTTCAGCTCTCTCTTTTTGTTTGCTTCTTGTCGTCCAATGCCGTCTGGAAAAGAAGAAAAGACCCGTTACCAAAAAAGAGAGCGTGAGGCAACCAGAGAGAGCGTGGGAGAGTGGAGTCCTAGAAGTGATCATCTTATGCGTGGTGTCTGCTATAAATTGGTGAGGTAGAAACGATTGGAGATGCGCAAGTTGTCGTTGAGCAGTCGATGAAGATGTTGTGGTGCACGAATGCCTATTATATCATGATCAGAAGTTTTTGTTCTGCATTTGGAAAAGGAAAACTAATTTGAATGAAAAAAGAATCTAGGAAACCTATCATTCTACATTCACTTCTTTCAAACTCAAATAAAGCAATTTGATCTGATAAAACACGTCAGAAACAATGGACAGAACATCTCACATTGAACATTCTTTCTATTCAGATCCTTTACAGATCAGATGTATCGCGGAGTCAAAATCTGAGAAAGCTACGACGTTGAAAACCGATCTATCTTCTCGAAATCAAATTTACACCGGTATCCCTGTTTACTCATTAGTACTAGTTATTCTTCTCTTTCCCACTTTTCCCTACTTACGTTTTTTTGTTCTCTTCGATTTCTCATATTTTCATCAGTCTCATATAATTGTCGTCCTTTCAATAATATACCGCCGATTTCATTCAGCTTCTGAGTTTTTGCTTGGTTTGCTAAACAGTACTTAAAAATGGAAATTTATTTACAGTTACTTGGGTTTGAAATGGCCTCATTAACAGTCACCACTAAGAAAAAGTCAAGAGGCCGATTTGAGATTTTTATTCTCGAAAAGACAAAGAAATTCCTCAGACAATGCAACGTTAAATTTTTTCTAGGAAGTGAGTTTATTAAAGTTGGAACAAAAACATAATCCCAATGCTGTTTTACTGTGGTGTTGTGATTCGTCCTAAAAATGCATTTTTCTGTATTAAATAATGTTTCAATTTGGAAAAGCACTGGCATTCATGTGATGAAAATTTCTAAGCACATCGTTAAATTGTGAATGATTGATGAGTCTGTTTCAATCAGTGTGGTTGTGACATTTTGGTGAACCGTGAAATTAAAAGTTGTTTTCAGCTTCCACTGACGTAACTTCTGCTCTTGAAACTATTCTTGCCCCATTCCATCAAGTAGATCCTGTCCAAAATTTGCGTTTAGAAAGAAACCATTTCACTTTTCCAGTTGGATGGATTGCACCCGTAAGTTTCTCTTCAAGTTCTGAACATTTATTCTACTTTTGCTTGAAAGCATCATATTAGTCAATCTTTTAATATTCCTTTTTATTACTGTACCATCAGCCATAATGAAGGGATTCCAGATTGCACGTCTAGCCCCGAATTTGGTTTTCTTGCATATTCCCTCATCCCATCTGACAAGAACTGATTTTCAAACAATATGCAATTCTTTTGCAAACCTCAAAGAACTAATCATCCCTAATACAGGAATCAAAAGTATAGAAGGAATACGAAAACTTAAAAAATTAGAAGTGCTGAATTTGAGAAACAACGACGTTTCTGGTTCGGAGTCACTGAATGAACTTTCAAGTCTCAAACGGTTGAGAGAACTAATTGCTGATTTTGGGTGAGTTGAAAAGAAGTTCATGTCTTCCGTTTGCATGTTTCCAGACTTGTCACGGGTCGGGCCGGGCCGGGCCAAAATCAGGAAAAATCTTGGCCCGTTTTGAAACATTTTTTGAAAACATTTTGAATTTTTGAATTTTTTTTGGAATTTTTTTGAAATTTTCGAAAAAAGTATAGTTTTCGAATAAAAATTCAAAATTGAATAAAATTGTGAATGTGTACAATAATTTACGCATTTTTACTCTATTTTTTCAATAAATTTCAAAAAAAAAATCGGTAAAAAATGGGTACCCATTTTTGAATCCGGGCCGAGCAAATTTCCAGCCCGGGCCGGCCCGATTTTTGACAAGTCTGATAGTTTCCAAGGTTTACTTTACCATTGGCGCATTCGCTTGAATTTGTTAATCTGGGAAGCTTAGAACCCCATTTCAGATATAACTGGGAGATGTATAATTGGCTCATATGATTTGTTATGTTAAGAACATGTTTGGTTAATTAAGATAATTATTATTATTATATATCTGGGATTGAACAAACTAGAAAACAATGAGTTTCTGAATGGGTGTTCTCCGTTTATTATTTCTCTTGGATCATTCTTTTTTCAAGTAATCCACTGTAAACGCACCACTTCAAATTAAAAAAAATGGAATATAGCAAACTCATTTTACTGTTTTAGCCAGCGCAAAGGACTATGACTTTTGAATAAAAAAAGAATATTGTTCATCAATATGTTGATTTTTTATTGAAAAAGACAATCAATATTTCATTCAGTCGATCGATTAACATTATCCTTGCTTTTTTAAAAACTATCGGTTTCGATTCTGCATTATCAATAGTTTATGTGGATCATTTCAAACAACGAATGCTATCAAATTATGATGAACATGTTCTTACTTATCTACGGCTACGTTTTAGCAGTAACAAATAAGGCCCGACTTTTCTCAAATAAAGATGAAATTTGATCAATGAGATCTGATCATGTTCGTTAGGGAAGAAAATGTAGCTTTGTCTGCCTTTAGCGTACCAGCTAGAACTGATTGTGTGGCATCTTAATGTATCAAGGCAAAACTTAAACTAGCAAAGCAGAATAAAACCAAGATCCGATAAAAGTGCCAATGTTTTTTAAGCAGACTAAAATAATTTTGTAAGATTAACTGTTTAGAATGTTTGGTTCTATGAGTTTATTTTGGTCTTAAACGAGCCGTTTGAAAGATTTGGTCCTAAGGTTATGAGTTATCAGTTATTAGGAAAATTGTGTGGTTCTCGAAATTCAACAGAAAACGATACATGAAACTTGCCTGTGCTACTCAGATATCACATCCAAAAATAAACATAACGTAGGTAGCTTTTTTTGCCCTATTCCAGTTCAGGTGTCCTTTGAAAGCTTGAACGTTTCAAAAAATCCTAAGACATTCCAAAAAACACTAAGATTTTATCGTTCCTTGGGGTCCCAACATGGGTTAGAAATGTTCAAACGTTCCAAAAATGTTCTGACGTCCCGCAAAACATTTAGACGTCCCTTGAATTTTTTGGTCTGGCAAAGTTTTGCAACGTATAAATTTTTTGGACGTTTAAATGTTTTTGGGACGTCTAAACGTTTTTTGGGGCGTCTTAATGTTTTTAGAGACTTTCGAGTTTTTAAAGGACATCTCACCTGGAATTGCCGTTTCTTCTAATGAAATAATTCAAATAACTGATTGTCATGCTGCGGCTGAGTTCTTGATAGTATGCCATGCTTGAATAGGCACTAATAATTTAACCCAGTTCTTTTGTTTCTCACAGCAAGAGTGGAATAAATCAATCTTTGAATGTGTTTCAGCGAAAATCATCGCAACCAATTCTTTGGTGTTGACAATTTGCTGCGATCAAATGAAAAGTTGCGACTTCTTGGAGAAGATGTTTTGATGAAATATTTTAAAGTTCTGCAACTCGAAATGTCCAGAGAAAACTGGCCGGAATTTGAAGCCAGGTTAAACACGGTGAGAAACATGATGTGCTTCGATGGCGGCGCAGAACAGTTCATTCTTGACACTCGAAGACAGTTTCTGGTCTGGTTGACAGAATTCATGTTGTTGACTGAGATTACGGAACCATTAGCCTTCAATTGTTTGCACACAATTGCTCTTTTGACATAGTAAGCATATGCTTCTTAAGATTTTTCATTGAGTTAATGTTTTCAGTGAGCAACGGCTGTATTATGACTATGATGTGAACGTACCGGAATTAGTCCTCAAAGCCGTATTGCATATAGAAAACTTACTTGATTTAAACGATCCAGCTGGAGTGATGGCATGGATGGTTCTACAGTATGACGAATTTCGAAATCTCGAGCTAGAAACCGAAGACGAACTAGTCGATGCTACCATTCGAACTATAATGAAACTGAAAGAATCAAACCAAATTTTCTTGTTTTGCAACAAGATTATATATGACAGACTGGGCCATATGAAACCTCAACAGTTTTCGGAAATTTGCAACAACACCACGTTTAGAATACATTACTTGCATTTAATTTGTACTGCAAAGTTTTTCGAGACAGAAGAACCTCAACTGGATCAATGTTTCAGTTTTTTGATGGCTATGGCTAAAAACTCAGTCGAAGAAGATCTGGAAGTCAGCTCCTATTTCGTTTCGATGTTTTCTCGACTTCTGACTGCACTATCAGGAAATGTTCAAATGGAAATTCTTATATTGCACTGGTTCAATGAACTGGCATTCTCATTGAACAAAAAAGTCTTCGATCAATACGTTCTTTCTATCGATATCAATCCGATACTGTGAGTTTACAATAAAAGTTTTTTATCAAATTTATTTTGAACAATTTCAGAAAACGGATGTGTGACAAAGCTTTGAAATGCTATCGAGAAGCAACCGAACTATTCATCACTTTGTTTTTCCACACTGAAAAATGGTCTTCATTCAATTATCTCATTAACGACGAATCCAGGAAACAATTGACATATTATACAATGGCAATGCTTGCTTTACTTGAGAGTCGAAGTGCTACATATGAAAATGGTAGATAGGTGAAATCTATATTACTGAACGCAAAAGAAGGAAAGCTGAATACATGGGTCGAGTTGGCCAAATTCTTCGAATCATCATTTCTCTTTCTCATTTCGTTTGTCGAGTCGAAGAAATCTGAAGCTGAGAAAAAAAACTTGACTTAATTGTGATGTAGAATTTCGGATATTTTCTGTTCACGCTGTACATGTGTTCTTGTGGTTTTTCCAATATTTTGAAACAGTTAGTTACATTGCTGTTTGTTCTTCCCAGTCATTGCTGTTTGTTCTTTCCCAGATTCTATTTTCAAGTTAAGACATATATAATTTTTTGTTACTGGTTAGTGCATGAAATCAGTCAAATAACTATCCTGTGTCTCCTTGTTTCTTTTTTCACATTCTGTTTTTACTCACGCGCTCTTTTCAAAAAATCTACCTGAAACATTTCGACTAAAATTCTAATAATGTTTTCTATAAACACGCATTTTTCAATAGATTACTACACATCTATTTCTTTATGTGACTTAATTTAAGCAATAGTAGGAGTGTTCTAACTTTGACTTTTGAGGTTAGCTATCAATATTTTTAAGTCAAATAGTGTTTTTACAAGGAAATTATGGTCTGTCTATTTTTTTAAACGCAAGATTCACTCAGATACTGGACGGCTCTTTTCCTCACTTCTTCGTTTTGTGAGATCATTCTTTCATTTTTCCTCTCTGTCTTTATCATCTTACAACCCCTTCTCAATCTGCTTCTTTGGTGGGTGTTCATATGCTAAGATCTCGCTCCTTTACAATTTGGTTACTGTTTTCCTATCTCCGTACATCTCGGTATTCTGTGACATATTTGTTTTGATTCAACTTTTTGTCCTTAAAAATATCTCAAAATTTTCTTATCCCTTTCTTTTCATATTTTCTGAGAATGAGCAACAAGTTAACCAATATTACGCTTCTTATCTATTTTTCCTGTGTCCATAATGTATTTCACAAACATTTTTACACTCACATCAATAAAATATTTATTTTGCAGAATCATTTGTGAATTAAATCAAATCAACAGATTTATATATTTATTTATTTACGATTTCGTGAATCGTGAAAAGAAAAAAGAATAGAAAAAATTGTACAAGTAAATCGAAAGGTGGGACACATACACAAAAATTATGATATGACCGGGCTGGTGTTACACATAACAAAACGATGGGAGACTATTATGATACAATTAAGCGGCAATTTCGGGAACGTGAGAGTTGATAGGGCCCAACTGTTGCTAACCGATTTTGCTCAAGGCGCTGCATAGGATTGCAGAAGAGGAAAGTCATCAGCATCTCCAGACTTGACGATATCCAAAAGAAAGGGATTGAAAAATGTCCAGCTAAAATAACAAACCCAGTTTTTGAAGAAAACATTTTCATGTTTTCTCGAAAGTCCCATTTTCTTGTTCATCTCTTTCACGAAAATCTTCGATCATCCATTCTAACAACTGTACAGTTCTGACGTAGCTTGTTTTTTCAAATGAAATAGATATCTGTTCTCATTTCCCGTCTGGAGAGAACAGAAGTTTGATGCTAATGAAGAATGGCTTGACTCATATAACTGAAAACAAGAAGATATAACTTATTTTGTAACACTGAGATCTGTTTGTTTTTTGGTTACACTTTTTAAGTTCGTTGTACATTTTTCTTGTTTTAATCGTTCCAAACGAATACATTCTGAGATATTTCTCGTTTGAAGTTCATGAAATAAGAAATCTTGTAAACAGTTGTTTTAGAATTTTAGGGGGTTGATCATGCTTAGAATCTTGTCTCACGTGGGTTCTGAGAAAAAAACCGTAAAGAATCGGGGGAATCCCTTACAATGTCTCATGTTTCAAATAAATCACCAGAAACCATTGGGACCATGTCTGTCTACCTTCAAACTTTTCATCCACCTTCTCTCTATCGAGTTGCTGTGGTTGGTATGCGTAGATTCAGCAGAGCATCATATTTTCAGTCACCTGATACTTTTCCAAGTTC
The DNA here is from genome assembly GCA_002259235.3 of Caenorhabditis latens. Taxonomy (NCBI): domain Eukaryota; kingdom Metazoa; phylum Nematoda; class Chromadorea; order Rhabditida; family Rhabditidae; genus Caenorhabditis; species Caenorhabditis latens. The sequence continues at coordinate 9,607,063 of CM056097.1, read as the reverse complement.
CCTCTCATATTTGACCGAGCCCATTCGTTTCTATCCCCCCAAAATTAAGGTAACGCATCTACTGATTCTTCCGTTGTGTTTTGTGTTTTTTCTCTTTCATTGGTTCCTTTCACTTTTTCACAGCTCTTCTTTTTGTTCCTCAAAATCTGATCTCGTTTCTTTTTCTCACGCTAAATTTCAAACATCTTCTAAGCGATCAACCAAACAAAAGACGGGTGAAAGACAAGTAAAATCACATTATTATGTACATCTAATGATTGAAAAACGACCAATGCAAATAAGCCAAAACCGATGACATGAAGGAAAAAGAAGAAAAAAGCTGTGAGATGTCGGTAAACACCTGGTACTTTTTGGCGGAACAAAAGATAGACAAAAGCCGAGAAATACAATACACAAGGATTCACTAAATCAGTTTTCTCTCATCCAACTGTTCCTTCTTGTCAATATGTCTACTTGTACCCATCACTTGAGTCACTAGGCATTTTTCCCTGTCTCATCGACCAAATAGTTCAAAAACTTTACTGAAAAACTCGTTAAGAATGAAATTCCCTTTCTTTTATTCTTCAAAAACGCAAGTTCCGTGTTTTTTGTCTTCTTAGTAGTCGTCTGTATTCACACTAGAAAACACAGTCTCGACATATGAAATAAAAGAAAAATGAATTATGGAATTATTGCAGCGAAAACTTGAAAGTACTTGAGTATATCAAAAGGTCAGCAACAACACAAAACCAAAGACCGTACATATCCATCCAATTCTTCTATACAACGTCTAGTCATGGCAACTTGTTGGTCAAACATTGCTTCTTTTGTCGTTTTCGTTGATATACTGTTCTTTTTCTGAGTGAGAGTGAACGCGACACTATCCAATTTCTTTTGTGTGCTCCGGGGGGAAAAGTGAACTATGGTTGATCTTGTGAATGATCTGAAACTTAGTAGAGATGTTGTTTTATCCTAGGGAAACGTTCCGCGTCTTATACTCTTTGGACTTAACTATACGAAAATTAAACACTTTTTTCCATTTAGTCAGTCCAAAAAGAGTCGTTAAATTAGGTTGATTCTGTAGTCGTTAAATAAATTGGCTTCTTCTCCATTTTTGTGAGTTGATGACTTGTTTTTGCCCATGAACACAACATTCTGAATAGGAGTAGGCATTCCGGGAGAACTCCATTCCACTTTTTTCAAGACTAATCTTCTTTCAGCGGTTTTTTTCAGTTAGTACTTTTTTTCCCGTTTTGTGTTGCTCGCTCTATTTCTATATGCCTTACTGCATATCAAAAGTGCAAGACTTTTAGAGAACAAAAACTTCCAAAACGCTTTTCAAGTTCAGAGCAAAATAGAAAATCATTACCTCTCCTTCAGCACATTTTTTCTTTTGCACACATACGTCCATAACTGCACACATATATACACATGCACACAAAAGTGTATGACCTTTTTCGAAAAAAAAGTTTCAATGTCGAGAAAACGCTTTGCTACGACATATTTCTTCCATTTATTTTTTTCTATTTTTCTCGCCTCCTCTCATCCTTTCAAAAACCATTTGGACAAGTGTTTCATGATTCCGAGGTACGACCGAACAAATAGGAAAAACGTTGAGGGGGGCAACTCATTGAAATGACTGTAGAAAACGGAGGCATTTTTCATCTTCATCTTATTCTTCTCCATTTTTTCATCATCTTCATGTTCAGCAGCCAGAATGAATACCGTGGCTTTCCATACTTCATCGAAGTATGTGCCCTCCTTTTTTGCAACAAATTGATGTTTTCAATTTGATGTCGATGGCGTAGCCGTCGTTGAATTCAAAGCGATCCACAATCCAAAGAAGAGGGGACAAAGAACAGCACGTGATCTTAAGATTTTCAAAAAGCTTTCACCACTCAATTTTTAGCCGATCTTCCATCTTCGGCGTCTGTTTTCTAAAAAGAAATATCTCTTGCCTTGCGTTTAAAGTTTTTATTTGAATAAAAAGCACTACTGAAAACCGAATTTTCAAAACAACATCTCTCAAATTCCGCCAGTTCTTTGGTTTGGTCGTCAATTAGTTTTTCTACGAATAAAAAGTACACGTTCCGAAATCTAAAATTTGTTAATACAGTTTTTCTTCTGTTAAAAGATATTTTAGCAACAAGAATAGTCAAGTTGTAGAGTATTGTTTTTTTTTCCAATTCAGTTAATGACCAAGCATTCACTCTCATCCAGATGTCTTTTTTCATTTTTCAAAAGCCCCATCCTATTCTCAATAATTCTGTTTACTACATTTCTCATTGGAAACGAAACCCTTCTGCATAGAATAAAAATGTTTCCGGTTGAACCCAAACAAGCAATCTCTGAATAAATCCTCGAGAAAAAACCTTGTTGGTTTTTCTATGTGTAAAACATTCTAGTATGCAATGACGGACGTCCGTGGTTGTAAGCAGATCCGTCAAAGAAAAAAAGCACACGTTGACATTGAATTGAGGATTCAATCTAATTTTGAAACCTACTCACACTTTTGAAAGTTGTTTTGTATTTGACTTTCCTATTTTTGAATTGAATTCATTTTTTCATTCTCTCTCTCGTGGTATCCTTATTGTAGATTCTGAATTCTGTGTTTTCTGTTTTGAGTGATACCTCAGATTATATTTCTTCTATTATTCTAAATGAGGAACAAATAGAATATGTATCCAATCAACAAGAATATGATTTTTGTTTTTGCCAGATTTTTTTAACTTCCCTCCGGTTCAAACGCTGGACGTTGTTGGGTAGGCTAGACTTCCCATGGTGCAAAATTACTGAAGGAATAACTTTCACATGTTAGTTAACCCATCTCTTTCGTATAACTTCCCTCAATGTTTTTTACCTCCAGAATAAGTTCGTCTCGCCTTACATGTAAACATGTCATTCTTCACACATTCTGAAACTAAAGTGAACCTGTACGCATGTTAACACTCAACATCCCTATAAGAAGGGAAGGCAGTTCAAGGAAAAAGCCAAGCAACAATATTTTGGTACTGCTTGAGAGTCTTGGAGCGCGGTCAAGAAGCGGCGAGAAACAACATGGGATTTTTCCACACCAACAGCTAAAAACTCTCATGTTTCATTGTGTGTCATTTGTTACCCGTCGTTTTAATTCGAACCGCAACAATCACGTCACCCCCTTTCTTCTCATCTTCTTGAGCATGTCTGATGTTACTTTTATCTGTTAGCTTTTTACTCACCGATCATCCTAGATTGTCGGATTGTTAACTCCATAAGAATGCAGAAATTTCACATCCCACATTTTAAGCCTTGCTTATGAATCTGTTTTTGAAGATTTTAAGACGTGTTCTGTTTTTCTTTGAAAAATTTTGAACACGAGTGTTATCATTTTCCTACCACCCATAACGGTGCTTCAATGTGAATCACTGTCTGTAATTCTAAATAAGAGAAAACCTGCTTGCAAATTACGAAGCACGAGATTTAATTGTTGTTTCTGCGAGAGCATTTGTCAGTCTTTTGACATTTTTCATTTCCCGCATTTTCTTGTCCTGGGGCACATTTCAATGATCTTTCTCTCTTTTCTCTCCCCGGAACTTTGCAATTTTCTGAATTCAACGGCGCTTACGTTTACTTTTTGCTTCTGGAGCGAAGTCCTCGTTTCCTGTGACTTATGTTATGTTTGTTTCTTTTACTAGTATACATATACTTCCACATACATACTTGGCATTAAAGGATCAAAAACATCTAAAATGAGGAAAAATGGTGATCCAACAATCATTTTTTAATGAAAAACCAATCATTGTTGTTATTACAATCGTCATACAACAATCCTCTTAATGTTCCAACTTCTCATGACAGAATTCGGGAAATGTTTGAATTCTCAAACAGAAATCCAAAATTTTCTCATCACATCTGAAAAATATGCATCTTGTTCTTCTCGGAACACACGATTTATTCAATGAGATCGAGACAGAAAACGCGGAAAAAACGAATGAAAAACAAGTTCACAGTTCCAGACACTTTACAATTCTGTGCTTCTCTTCATTAGTCGTCCAACCAAGACAAAGCAGTCTGAAATTCTAGACCGTGGGTGAAATCTTTCTGAATTTCTCTCGACCTTTTCTTTTCCTATCCTACATTTTGTTTCTTCTTCCCCCCTTAATTTTCTTCTGGAATTGGATTTTTTGTATTGAATCCAAAAAGTAGTCGGTCGTAAAACTTGGTTTGAGAAACGTTGTTCAAGCTTTTCCTTTCCATTTTTATTTAATTTTTGCCTAAATGAGAAAATTGAAGTTTTACAGCCACCAAACGTGCACTTTCTAGTTTTTAGCCTCAAACATCCCGAATTAGAAAAAACGGAAAAAAAACTGGCTTTCCGCTTCAGAAATCATTGAAATCTCATTTTTTGTGCTGAGACCACAAAAAGAGAAAACCTTTTTCAAAGTATAGAAATAGAAAAGAACAGTTTTGAGAAAGTTCACAAAGCCGTGAAATTTGATCTTCCGTTTCTTCCCATACCCAGTCATTGCCCCAATGCTGTTGATATCTGAAACATTTTTTTCTTACTTTGAAAGTTACTTCTAACTATTCGTCAACTGATGACACAGCAATTTCGCAGAACGTAATTAGTGACAGAAAGAGAAAAAAGACCACCAGCAAAAATAAAACAAAACAGATTGTTCGAACTAGCTAATCGTTTTAAAAGAGAAAAGGAAACCATTGGCTTCTTGAATAACAAGATGACAAACTGAACACCGTTTAAGCTCCGACCTCTCTCCTGTTTTTTCTTTTCTTCTTGTCTTGTTAAAATTGAAAATTGCTTGTCTTGTTCTCCTGCTCCATCGGTTTTTTCTTAATACACCGCTGTGCGTCTTTTCGTTTGAAACTTCGCAGCAACAACGTCTTGCGGTCATAATTGGAGGTGTTGAACAATGTTTGTTGGGTGCCCCCAGCTGCTTGTTGAATAAGCACTCTGCACATGTCTCGAACCTTTTTCTTCTGTAATTATGCCAGATGATCAAAGAATCGGTCTTTGAACTTTTCCGGGCTTTTGTGCTGTTTTATGTCCTCTTGACCAATTCCTGTCTCTGCTTATTCATTATATTGAGTTTGTGCTCTTTGTTTTTCAATTCTAACATCGTCTTTTTTTTGACAAATCTAGATGGTGGGACCAAAGCATCAGATGAATAATTCCGGGAAAAACTTGTCAATGAATGTGTGTTTTCGATATCCACCGAAAAACATAAGAGAAACGAATGATAGAATGAGAGCGCATTTTTGATCATTGTGTCTTTTCAGAATTATTCATATTCTTTTTTTGATTCACACTTCTGGTTTTCATCCGGAAGACGTCATACAGTTTGGATTAACTGGAGTTTTCATTTGACGAGCAATCCTACCGTAACCTCATAACTAGACTATGATGATGAGCAGGTCATGCGCTATTCTATTTCATTAAATCGAGTCATCATGAAACATATTTTGTGAAAGTCACGTACTACTTTTCTCCTTATGTTTTTTTGCGTAGAGACAAAAACTTTCTATACAAAGGTTTTTGATCATACTAAGTGCCAGTAGTTTTAAAATGCACTGAACGTTTTTGTAAAAAGTGACTAGATTGATCCCTTCTCCTAGCTTGTGTTCCTCATCAGTTCATACGCCTCTTTCCTGTTTTTTATTATTCTATTTTTCCAACGAACTTTTATTTACCGAATGAATACGGGAAGCAGACTCAGCAAAACGGAAAAAAAACCGAGTTTGATTTTTTCTCTCAATAGGGGTCACTCAATCAAAAAGTATTCATTGACCGCAGGTCACTCGCACGTTGACTCTTTTGTGTTGTTTTCAGTGCGAATACGGTCCATTTGCGAACCCAAGTCAATTCTTTTCATTGATACATTCAGTTGCAACTGTCTATTTGCTCGGCCACTTTTCTGTCCCTTTTTCTTCATTTTCTCTCCGAAGTCTGTCTCCCGAATAGCGAGCAGTACCTCAATTGCACACGTTTTCGCTTAAATTGGCAAATGTCTCATAAAGTTAACACACTTCCTTCTTCTTGTTTCTCCCCCACCCCTTCATCTCATCTGGTCTGTCATTTCAACAACTTTTCATAGACACCCCTGGATGAGACTAGATAGAAATAAACTTCTGGGGATGCTTGGCGCCCTTTCCTGCTTCACACCCACAAAAACTATTAGTCCATTTATTTCTCCTCAGTTCCAACTGTGCCAGATGACGTAGTAGTCGCAACACGTGTGCAGTGCCAGTATACTCCGGATATTAACATTTTTAAACACTGGTTTCTGCTCATGGTGTACGTATTCTGCTGTGTCTAGGGTAGTAGGAAGTACCCTCCAGTGGTCATCTCGCTTCTTGATTATTCATGTTGTTTGTTGTTTCAAGTGTCGTCTTCCCTTTTTCTTGGGAATATCATAGATGCCAATTATTAGACTCACACTTTTCAATTGGTGCATTTTAAATTTCCTTTTGCAAGAAGTGTCTTCGGAATTCATATGTAAGACAGACATCTGAATAACATTACTCGGTATTTCGGCCAGAAAGGCGAAAGAGTAGTTTTATAGTGATTCGGAAAACAAGGATACTAAATCATTTCTCTGTTATTTCAATATGTTTGGAGTCTGGTTATGATCAATTTTTTGAGATTTGGTAAGCCAAAACATTATATTGCTATCAAGGACTACCTTATCATATTGAATTTCCAGTGAGAATTCTATCCAATTGAGTTACTCCACTTCCAGGATATCTTTATTGTGTTATTTACAATATGTTTCCTGACCAAATAATCCTGCAACATCCCCATCAAGCTTTTTAAAGATTAGCTCCGGATGATCTTTCAGAGATTATTCGAACACTTTTAGCTACATGAATCTCAGAATTTAAAGAAGATCTTTGAACGACTCCCAAAAGATGATCATCTTTTATTTCGTTTCCGTTCCGCCCACCTCATGTGCATATTGTCAACGACATCATAACCTTAAAAACTGAAGAAATTCCACCTGCTATTCTATTCATAGAATGATGTGGTAGTGGAGAAGAAGGGTTGTCTCGAAGAAGCCATAGAGGTTATTTCTCTTCCTGATCCACACGTACATTTTTCACTTTTTTTTGAAACGAGTTCCGGATACTCAATTCGTTGATCTATGTTTCCACTTCCCGTAGTCTCTGTCAAGAAACGCCCTGTTGATGTCTCGGCACGCGAAGAAAAATAAGAAGATGTGTGTTTCGTGAACTTTCGACCGCCAGCCAACACTTCAAGCTCTTCAACTTTTCGCGCGTCTTTGATCCTTCTTGCCTTGCAACTTTCTATTCTCCAGTTTTTCATTTCTTTCTTTTCATTCAGAAAGCATCTTCAAATCTAGCACCGAAATTCTATATCACTTTCATTTCGCCTTCTTTCTTTTTTCTCTTGTTCTTCTATGGCTCCTTAGCTCCGCCTCTACGTCACAAAAACAATAATGACATTCCTATTTTACTTTTTCTCATTTCCATTTTGGGTTTCAGTTGTTTTCACTTTCACCTGCTCGTACTTTGTAGTGACATCTATGTGGAAGACTACAGAAATATATTTTCAGAACGAATGGAAAGCGATTCACCTCTTAATCATCCCGTGGTACACTTCTTACTCTGTGTATCCTATCTTTTTGTATTTCTTGCTACTATCATCGGTAAGTGAACTCAGAATCATCTGGTGTCTACTGTCTGATCAGATGATCTCAATACCTAGCACTTCTCCTTCCAAAAGTGACAAAACTAAATTTGACTTTCTCATTAAGACGCTTGAGTTTTATGTGATCAGGCAAACAAACTATAAGAGCAAACAGTAGAATCAACTCATTTCTGATTCCGTACGATTTCAAAAACAACGTATCAAAGTAGAAGAAACTACTGTAATGATAGCTTGCAATAAGAGACATGTGTACATAATTATGCTGACATTCAAGTTTTGAAATAATTTAGAAATGTTTTGAAATATTAATTTCAAAATGGTCAGCACATATTACAAAGAACACAATTTTACTTTAATTTACAGGAAATCTGATAATTCTTCTCGTCTTCTTCTCGCAGAAGAAAGTTCGGAGTGTTCCTAACTTTTTCCTTGCCAATCTAACGGTATTTTAACCATATAAATTAGTCTAAAACCATCCGAAACTTTAGGTTGCCGACCTCTTTGTTGGAATCTTCTGTGTTCTCCAGAATGCAGTGAATTTCGTATTCCAAGGACATGGCCGTTGGCCGTTTGGCAAGGTTCTTTGCTATTCATACATCTACGTACTACACTTTATCCCAAATGTCTCTGCTGGAATCTTGGTGCTTGTATCCGTAGAAAGACTGATTGCTGTTCTTCGCCCACTCCGTGTCAGAAGAGCATTCTCCCAAAAAGTACTGATTACTTCCTCAGCTGTGGTTTGGTTGGGTGAGTAACATCAGTCTCTTGTTTCAGAGAACATGTTTCTAATCACCCAAAATTACAGCTAGCGCTGTCATGAACACACCTTATGTGATTGCCAGTCAGTTCTTGGAAATTTCCGACGGAAATGAGACTTATACAGTAAGATGATAACAATAACAACCGGAAGTGTCGTAACACAATTCTGTTCCTTGTTCCAGATTTGCACAAGACGTCACGTTGAAATTTACGGCTTCAATCTTTTAAAACTAGTTGCGACCATCAATTTCATTGTGTGGTATGCCGTTCCTCTCGTCATCCTTCTTTGCATCTACGCCACTATTGGACTTGTTGTCAGCAAAGCTGCAACCATCACTAAACAATCAGCCAATAAGCTTCTTCCAAGATCTAGCTGGCGGTCAGAAGCTTCAACGGGAGGCGTTTCTGTTGAAAAACGAAGAAAGGTTAGTTGGAAGAAGAAAAGAGTTTTAGAACATATGTTCACAGTTTGTTTGTATTCAGTAGTGTATTCAACAAAACGACTGCTCACTTTCTTTTTTATTTAGTTTTGACACCCGCCACATGTCGGAGAGAAAGAGTTGGAAACCAGAAATCTGTAAACTTGAAACCACGCAATTCATCTATTAAGACTCTAGGGGGTTTTTGAAATATTTCCGTTTTTCAGGTCGGTCGTTTGGCTGTGGGCATTGTGGTAGCATTTGCGTTCTTCTCTCTTCCGCGATATGTATATTTTATGTGGACCGTGTGGAGGGACCCAATGGGTAAGGAAGCCAACCGCATAAAAGTTTATAACCTCATTCAATTGTTTTTCAGCTCCAAGATGCCTTAACTGTTTACAAAGTGTTCTTCAGCCCATCAGTTTCTTACTTCTGTTCTTCAACGCCGCCGTCGACCCGTTCCTTTACGCATTCCTTTCAACAAGATTCCGACAGAGCATAAAAGAAACATTTCATGTTGGAAAGGTACATATTTCTAACCAGATAAGAAGTTTTTACTCAACTTTATTTAGCTTTCAGGTGCGTGAAATCAACATCGAACTATCATCACGGCTACGGCGGAAAGTTGTGAACTCAGAACTGGAAACGGGATACGACTATCATACCCATTCATAATTGTACATAATTTATACCCATTCTTTTCCATAACTATATCCAACCACACATTCTCACACATATTGCGTTCTGATTTTGTGATCTCATTCCTTCAAAATTATTTGGCTTCTAAATTACGTAATGTATAGTTTTTTCCTTAAAAATGAATTTTACAACTCAAAACAATAGTTTTTATAAATAAAGTAAATGAGAGAATGGACGGCACAGTATGGAACGAAATTTCTTTTTTGAAGCAGGCTTAACTGGGGCTCCAGTTGAATGCAAGGAATACAACGAACACGTTTATTTTCTAGGCGTTTATTGATATAGAACAACAATATATAGATAATTTCCACAGTTGATGGAAGTACCGGTTTTTTAAACGGAAAATAAGTAAAAACGAATAAATACAGGATGAGGGGGAATAAATGAAATACTTATAGTTAACATTAACCACATCATACAAAATAATGTGTAGACATTAGACATAAAATAATACTCCAGGATACATTTCGAGCATGAATAGTCCTTCTAACGTCTCATAATGATGACTGGTGGAGTTGGAGCTTTTGTTTCCGGATTCTCGGCACGGAGGGGCACTTTGATCTTGGCCAGTTTGCAGTCCTCACCAGAAACAGCGTAAGTCAAGGTGACTGGAATGCTCCAAGTCCTGAAAGCATTAACGTTATTGAAAGCTTTTCAATTTTGAGTTAAAAAATAGTTTTGAGTGAAAATTCGTCTTGTGGAAGTAAACGTCAAACTTCCCAATTCTACTACACAGCTTATACTACACAGTTATCATTAAAAACTCACTCATTCAATTTGCGGGTCAACGTCTCATCGATTTGCTTTGCAATCGGCAGGTTTGTTTCAGCATTGACAACTTCTACATTTGTCTCAAGGTTGGCGTTGTCGCGGATCGTGACTGAAACAAAATATTTACACAACTGAAAATGTATTCACAACTTACTTTTGATAGGAGCATACTTCGTTTTGAAAGTGATCACAATCTCTTCCCGTGACAAGAAGATGTTCATTCTGATGGCAGAGACAACGTGTTCCTTGATACCTTGTTGCTCGTAGCACGATGAAAGGACCGACTCCCAGAGACTTATATGCATAGCTTCGTTACGGAGAATCGAGATGACTTTGTGGAAGTCCTGCATGTGTTCGAGAAAGATTTCAGTGATGACTGAGTCTCCCTCGCCGTGAAACGATGTGACATCAATGTTGTAGAGATGCTGGGCCTTTCCATCAGTGAACTGAGTGATCATTTTCAGATTGTTATTAATTTTAATTTCTCCGGTCAAATAACGATAACAATTGGTATAGTGTCTGATTGATACAGCCTTCTTACTGAATTGTGCGAGCTTCTTCCTGGTAGCTTCACTCATGACAACTCCTCTTGATAGTTTCATGCAGATGGCTACGTCAGCTTCAATACTCTCCACCCATTCGCCTCTGTAATAGTCAACAATGAGGGCACATAAAATTGTTTAATAATGACTCACGAATTGTAGAAATCTGGAAGTGTGCACGGAGAATCGTAATTGATGAATGATATTTCAAAGTAAGGAAGAGCGTCATAATCTTGTTCGGTCAAGTGGTAGACACGGTCTTTCGATCTTAATGAGCGGTAAAATGGATCAGCAAGATAGTAGACACGGCCGCTGCGCAGATCAGATGGTCGCAAGTAGTAACTGAAACAATTTTAGATCAATCACACGGTACTCTAATTAAATGATAATCTTACCCGTAGTTGGATCTATGGATGGCGATAAATGAAGCGTCTTGCGAGAAGTGAGAGAACAGCGTCTCAAGCATCGACAGTGCTCCTTTGCACTTTACAAGATCTTTTCTGAAAAAATGTTTATAGACATTCCATAATTTCAGAAACAGCTAAACGTTGTTCAGTTATTATTTTGAGTTTTATAGCCATACCTGCCAATCTGTCTGTCATATTTAGACAGCATTCCCGCGATTTTGTTCCGCAGTTCTGTCCACTGATCACTTTGCAGCATCTTTGTGGCTTCTGGGGAGTAGAATGATGGTTCCTCCCAGAAGCTGAGCACAACTGTAGTCACTTGTCCTTCGTTGATGGTCAAATCCATGTTGAGCTCTTCTGGTTTGGTGATCGACCATCCACGAGACGTTTGAGCGTGGGAACTTCTAGAAAAATTGACGCTACAGTTTTTTTCATTTATGGAAATAGAAACATTTATTACTAGGGTTAAACATGGGAGCGACAAGGGTTCAAATTCTAAAAGTTGAATTTTGCGTAGTACTTTTCGCCACTTGCATAGAAAACCATAGTCGTCATTTGCATTTTCAAAAATCTCACCCCAAGCTCTCGGCCATGATTTTGACTTTCTCTTGCATTGTGAACGTTGTTTCGATTGGCATTCTAGATTTCATGAAAGCTATTCCTCTGAGTACGTCCATTCTACCATCAGCATCAATTGTGTTCCGTTTCTCCTGAAATATATTCGATATTACGCCTCATTACTTTGAAATTAGTCTTACCTGCAAATTGCGTCGTACTGCCTGACCAAACGATGCCCACTCCATCTTAGAAGCCGACTGTCTGACTTGCTCCATTCGCATTTGTTCATCGATATGCTCCAAATTGAGTTCCTTATTTTTTCTTTGTTCCAACAAATAGATGCGTGTCTCACAAGCAGAGTTTTGTGTCATCTGTAACAAACAACAATATGCAGTGCATGTTTTCTCAAAGGAAAAAATTAGAGGCATTTTTAGAGCCGAAAACTGCAAAAATCTACTAATTCTGAACTCAAAATGGGATGAAAATAAATGAAAAAACAAGTAAAACTCATTGCGCGTACAATTCGATGCAATACGCAATGTCACATACGGTGTTTGCACAGAAAACGACGTGCCGACCAACACCGTCATTTCTAATGCGAGGAGGTTGAGACACATCTAACAAAAGAGACAACAGCGTTGGGTAGTGGGAAAAAAGGAGGCAGAGGAAGAAGGAGTATGACGATGTGGCAGTCGAGACCTTCGAGAACGTTCTCATATTAGAAAGAAGAGTGAAGAGAAAAACGATATTGGAACATTGATCCATTAGTATAATTCATGTTGCGACGGATAAACATTGTTGAGTCAATTCAAAAAACTGCGCGGGGATATTGAAAGAAAATGAAAATGAAATACAATAAGAATAGAAAAGTCAGGAAATTTTTTCTCGCTGTTCGTTAAACGGGAAGATTTTTCTTCCTACAGGGATTTTTTTAAATTTGAGAGTTTTTCTAAAGCGTTATCACTATATCTCTTTTATAAAAAGTATTATTTGGTTTACTGAATCCAATTCCTCATTTTGAATTGCTTCAATTAAAGAAGTACACTGGATAAATTTAACGCTCCATCAGATTCTGCACACGAGAAGTTCCGTTGGTTCTGTCGGTGTTTCTTTGATGAAAATCTACCGTTTACGTTTCCCAGGTTGTATCTCCGCTCACTGCTTTATTTCCCTTTCACGGTGTTATTAGAGAGAGTAATACTTCCATTATTTGCTCCCATAAATGTATCCAAGAGATTATTACTGCTAAGCCGCCTTATTACATGAACAGCAGGTGCTTTTTTATGAATGCCCGCTGTTGCGTTGTTCCGTTCGACAGCTGTTAGAAGACGTTGCGAGAGTCGACGTTCTCTCGCATCCGACCCAGAGGCAGTGGTGTTTGTGCGTGCAGACAACGAAGGCCTCAGCACACCATCTCCATTCTCCTAACCGTCGTCGTCTCTGTTTCACCCACCAATTCTGGCCCATTCTTTCTTGTGCCTTCCGTTTTCTGTGCCCCTGGTTTCGTAGGTGCCCTTTTGGCTCCATTTTTTGAGTTATCTCTGTCGCCGTTTCGGCGTCTATTGATACTTTCATTCTATCCAATTGCCACTCTCATTTCGAAAAGCTTCGCCATCCTAACTCTAACCAAGTTTATGATGTTGAAACGTTGCATTGTATTGTGACATAATCATGTTATTTTCAGACAAAAATGACATCAGTAAGCAACAAGGAGGACGATAGTTTCGATCCAAAATACTCTCTTGTCTATTTGAACTCAACGGCTGCACTCATGGAAACATTATTCAAAAACAGTGAGTTGGTTTTTTGCAATTAGATATTCCTAGAATCATTTCTATTAGCTATGAACGTTTGAATTTTGAATCCTGAACCACCAGCCAAATTTCAAAATAAAATCTTATAAAACTAAAATTTCAGTGAAAGACGAGGACTTTGTGTATCCATCAAAGAAGCAGGTTGGCGCTGATGAAGGAAGAATTATCAGATGCGAAGAGTTGCTGAGCAGAAAACAAAAAGCATCTGCTGAGCAATCAACTTTTATTCTCGGTGATCCATATCTCGAGTCAATGTTGGCAAAGAGTAAGGAATTCAACCACATTTCATTAAATATACATACGATTTCCAGTGAGCGACGAGGACTTCACATATGAGACCAAGAAGCCAGTGGACCCTAATTATGGACGTATTGTTCGTGCTTTGGAGCTGATGGAACTCGCGGGTTGCTCTACTGATGAAGTGCAAGTACAGATCAACATCGAAACTGCTGAAACTATCGAAGCACCACAGAAAGAGTACGTACTATTCCCTTACTCTCCAGATAATTGAACGTTATTTTAGGAACGTAGCTGGCGGCGACTGTCAACAAGACCGAGCATCTAACTCAAGTCAACCTGATGAACGTGATAGCGGTAGTGATAATGGAAACGGCAACAAGAAGTTCGGATCTCAAAAAAAGTAAGCATTTTTTTTGAAATAGACTCATAGATGATACCGACGGCTTTTCAGACAAAACAACAAAGGGCGTGTCAAGTACAATATCCAATCCTGGAAAAACGATCATCGTTCATCTGGAAATGACCAAAATTATGTCCCACGAAGACAATCCACCGACAGCTATCGCCCATTCAATCAAAAAGTCGCCAACGGCAATGAGAACGGAACTCATTCTTATGAAAACCGCACTTTCTCACCACAAAACGGGTTCAGGGATTACGGTAACAACGGAGGATCTCGCTACCCAAAAAATCCGGGATATGGCAACAACGGTCGTGGAAGAGGAAACCGACGTGGTGGGTATGGTGGATACAACTCCAACAATGGCCAGCAGAGAACCACGGATGTCGAGCGTGATCAGGGTTGGAATACCAGCCAGAGATCAAACTGGAATGGCAACCAAGGAACAAACACTGCTCAAAACTTTTGGACCGGAGGTTACAATGAAGAGCAAATGTGGAAATGAAAAGTCCGTCTGATTTCTGATTGGTACTCCAATCCGTGTTTCACAAACACTTATGTGTTCCCTCTTTTCTCCATTTTCATTTTTGCCAGATTTAACGGCTTATCTTTCATTGTGCCCTGTTCCCGCTTCATCATATGCTTATTGTCATTAAGAACTTTTTTTTTGATCTCTTGACTCTAACGATACTCTGAATTGCATTCTCTCCTATCTTACTCAAACGTCAATAAATAATTTTGTTTTCTGAATTCCTACCGTATTTCTTCCTACGGTTGTCAATTTGCAGAGTTGCAGATAATGAAAAATTGCACCTTTTGACAGTTTCATGCTGCAAAATTTAAGTAAATGGAAATGAAAAAAATAATCATGTTGCTGAGGAAGTTTGTTCACAGAAGATCCTGAACACTCAAATAAAAACTTGAGCTCATTCGCGTGCTTTATACTTTGGATTAGATAAAACTTTGTGTTTTGGAATGTATACTCATTTGCTGTTTCATCCACTCAGGTAACATCTAATGTTAGAAGTGATCTCATATTAACTAACAGTTTTCAAATCTTTAGGTATCTGTCGAAAACCGTAGTTTTTAATTGTCTCAAAGTCCGTTATCACAGTTTGTGAGCAATACTCTTGTCACTGGACTAAATTTCCTGCAATAACTGATTGAGTTATAAATTTGCTGAGAGTTTCGAAACTACATTTCAGGAAAATTGCTATTTTTCTCAAATGTCATAGAATTTATCAACGTTTTTGAGCGAAAGTTGAGTTGAGTTAAACTGATAAAAATTACTCAGATGACCTTCAAGCCAGGAAACTCGTTTCTGTTTAAACAATATTTAATCATTTGAATAAACACACGTCATCTCCATAAAAAGGCGCCAGTTCAAAAGCGTGGTTTCCGGTTGAAATTATTGTAGTTTCAGTCTTATCATGTGATTACTGTAGTTTCTGCCGAATTACCGTAGTATTTTTTTCTAACATGTCCTAAGCTGGTTTAGATTTTGGATATTTTCGAATGTAAAACTATCAGACAGTAGGTTATTGTTTTAACTTTTTTGAGTGTCAATTGGTAAAATATTATGTTTTCAAACAGAACTAAAAAATCTTAATGAAGCTGGAAATAACTTTTTTCAGTTTAAGTTTCCAAATTCTTATTATTGCTTTACTTCTATGGTATGATGACTAACTGATGTGTAGTTTCCAATTCTTTCAAGTTTGATGGTTCCATAAACTGTCATATTGCTGGCAAATATTTTTAGCTTACAGCTTTGAATCTGTGGATTTTTTAGTTTTATTTTTACATGGTGTTGCAGTTTGAAAAAGCCCCTATTTCAAAATCTCATTTTCGAAACATTACGGTGATATCTAAATGGTCTGATTTTGCAATGGTACCATGAAATTGTGAAATATTATGACTGACACCTGTTTTTTGTCATTTTTGTAAAAAAGTATTAGTCTATTTCATCAGAACATGGGTACTTTTGTCAGCATTGTGCTCTGACTAACTTGCGTTCAACAAGTACACTCATCTAGACTACTATATGAAACCATGAAGATGCCGTGTTTTTTGTGGTTGTTTTCTTGAGAGACATTTGTGAAACCAAGGTATTGTTCCAGAACTTGCTACACCTGAATAGGGGTTTTTCAAGAACCCATATCTACCTTTATAACATGAGCCACCAATTTTCTGGCATTTTCCTACAGTTGAGTTTACAAATTCATGGTAAATGTTATTGTAAGCAAGAAAGGTATCAGTCTCTTTCAATGAAAACCAAGTTAGGTGGTTTTTCTGCATTTCTCTTTATGTCTTGATCTAAAGGCTCTGGAAAAGTTGATCACACTTGACACTTTTTTTCAATCACAAAACCGATAAGGTTATACTTTCATAACTTTCGCTACTTATAAAAATCTTACATAAACAAGCCAGAAACACTACAGTGTACCATATACAGAAAAAAACATACTAACTTTAAGATGTGCAAATCAAAGACGTTTGGCAAGCTGATAAGTTTGTAGTCGGGTTTGTTTTTGGTACAATTTTGTTTTGGCACTGAAGCATATTTTTAGTTCAAATACAGTAGGATTTTCCAATCAGAGAAAGATGCTCTTTTTCTGTACTGAGTAACTGTGGTTGTCTTGTTATCTACCGCTAAACTAACATGAGTAGTCACCACTTCCTATCTTTGTTCTTTTGATCTTACTTTAGATAGGATTCACTTGTTTTATGTTGGTCGTTTCCTTTAGTGCCAACACATTTTCCCATATAAATATTCAAAAGTAATGGTATCCTTCTATCACTTTTCTCTTTTCGTTAGCACAGTTTTCACTTTACCTCCTCATTTGAAGTAACGTTTTCGATTTTTTTTGTAGAGTTTATCAGCTAGTTTGTTCTTCGACCTCGCTTAGAATTTCTTGCAGATGGTGCGTTGATAAGCAGAATGGGGAGACTTTTCCTGTATTTTTTCTCCGAAAATGATCAAGTAAGCAATTTGTGACGTTTGAACACAAATAGTGCATAATATTATCACGAAATTTTTGTGATGTCAATGGTGACTTAGATTGTGTAATCATGATGTAATCATGAGCTGACACAGGTTACGGGTTTGTGAAGACCTGTGGAAGATGTGTGAATTTCAAATCGAATAATATCAGTTGAACAGACAAGAGCGACTGTTTTTGAATAAAAATGGTACAAACTCTAAATTATCAATTTCTGTGAGCTAAAAAATTCTGATTTAAGGTACATGTTGGTCTGTATATCGCTCTCAGAAGTCACCAAACCATTATTGAACAGTCCTTTCGTTATACATGTCTGTACAACTCATTTTATCGTTCAACTGTTATCAGTTGGCATTGTTAAAATGTAGCCTGGGCAAACCATCTCCTTATCTTTGAAAATAGTTTGTAAGAGACATTCGTAATTTTTTTTTCTATATTACTATTTTCATAGTTGAGCTGAGCGGTTACGTTAAAAGAAATGTGAGCATATGTACCGAAAAGGAAAAACGGTGAGTAAGTGAACTTCAGCTGAGTCAATGCCAGCAAGAACTTTCACGACTATGAATGACACATTGTCATAAGACAACAGTTCTTGACGCTTATTATTCAAACCTTAATGACTTTGAAAGGCTTTTTGTTCTGTATAAAATTTGGGTTTCCTAGTACACAGAAATATTTATATTAGTGTCAACTGTTAGTTCTTCTCTCAAATCAGCGATCGAAAACAGTGAACACTCCAATATGTCAGTAACAATATCAATTCCTGCAATTCTCACATTGTTTTCTCTTTTGATAAATCAAGTCCAATGGTGTATCAGTTAACAGTCTTTTCTTCTGATTTCTCTCCATTTTTCTCTCGGACACTCCCGAATTGTATCATTTCTGTTTTCGTTCACTTGTCAACTGTTACCAGTATCAAAAGTAGGTAGATATGTAGAATGAGTCATATGGGCTGAACTCTTGATGACAAATGGCAATTCCTCAAATTTCGAAACACTTGTCATTGTCATCCGGTCTTATCTTCCTTAATTTGTCATTTGTTTTGAAAGTACGTGTATTAGTATTTATAAGTCTTTATAAAAGTGTGTTATCACAACTTTCGTATTACCTAGCGGCATTCGCTTCTATTTTCTCATATTTTCCTTCCTCTTCCTTCGTTATTTTATCATTTCTTCCGTTTTGATTCTGTTAAAACAGTGTATTTAGGAATGTCTTCTCAAGCAGACATTTCGGAAATGTTTGAGTCAAGAAGAGAGCGATCAGGTTCAGCAAATTCAATTATAAGCATTCCCTCAGAAAACGGCAAGGATTGTAGACTATATGAAACCATGGTATGATTTATCTTTATATTGTTCACTATTGATTTTGTTTTTTAGAATCTTCGAAGTCTGATCAAAGCAAAGGATGAGTTAGATATTTCTGCTTTTGACCGTACGAGGTTATTCAATCCAAGAAAACAAAGATCTTGTCATAAGAGAGCAGAACCAGTTTCCGAAGAACACCGTAAGAAAGAAAGCAGTAAGAATTCAAGAGAATACACAAAGAGAAATCGAGATGAAATCATCACGTGTCGAGCTTTATTCAACAAAATTCATGCTCTAAAGTGCCGATTCGAACAAATTTTGTTTGAACTGAAAAGCGATACAGTGGAAAAGTATGTGAAATCTGCCATTCGAGACTTGATGACTATGCTAGAAAAATATTCAAATTTTGGACCGGATATGAAGCAGAGATTTGGAATTCCTGACGCTGAAATTTTTTTGGGTCAGTATCGAGTGAAAGCAGATGAAGCGATGTTGTACCAACATAGACCAAACACACCAAATCATCATAGAGAAAAACTGGAAGAGCTTGAGGAACAATTCGAAAAACTCACAAGCGACAAAGACAGTTTGAATTCATCAAAGGATAAAACCAACTTTGCGTCTTCTAAAAGTAGATTGAATCAACGAATTGTGAGAGAACGATTAAAGACGAATTGTTGGGATTGTTGGAATGAAATTAACACAATGGCAGTGCGAGCTGAAGATCTTCAAGAATGCGGTAACCTTTTGAAACAAGAAGTAAGAAACGAAATAGCTCTTTTTAAAATAAATATTATATTTTTAAGATTTGGAACAATATCCTGGTTGTCTACCACAGTTTTCTCAGTATACCAAAACAACAACCATCTCTTCAAGATGCGCAACAAATTGATCGAATTTTAGATTATTTCCTACCTTTCTCACGAAGAGGTGGAATATTTTCAATCAAGTGGTGTCCATTGAAAATTGAGGTGAACAATAGTGAAATGATAGAACTGCAAACACCCGAACCTCTTTCGCCACCAAGTCTCGCCTCGGCCCCGCAAGCGGACACGACAGACAGAATGTCGCCGATTCAAAGACCAGAAAGTATGGATATGAGTCAAGCATTACCTCCACATTTAATGGAGAAACTTTTAATTCAAGACAGACTGATATCAACTACACAATTCACACCACCTGCCTTGGCGTCTCCATCATTCACCCTAGCGCTCCCTACTGTACCGGCTGCATCGATATCGGCATTAAAACGAAAATCAAGTCAACCACGTTTTATTAGATCGAGTGTAGAGAGAAGAGATGAAAACGGTAGCCCAGCAGTAAAAAGTTCAACTAAAAATGATGATATCACTACACCATCTGACGTAACAAATATGAAGAAGATGAGAAGTGACATTGAAATTATTGAACCAACTGAAACAAAGGAAGAGCTTAAACAAAAGGAACTATCGCGTTCACAAGCAACGTTTCCCGCAATGGTGAGTTTTAAATTCCTAGCAAAACTTCATATTTTATTCTTATTACAGGCGTCCTCTTCACAAATCAACACTATCCCAATGCTTCCACCTCCAATTCCATTATTCAATCCTCATCTCATTGAAGATGGTACACCATTCGAAATATCCCCTGCGCTTATACGATTTATGGAACAACAACAAGTGATGGCTGCTTTCTTAAATCATGCATTCCAAAACGTCAAGAATAACACGGCCTAAAAAGTTGTTTTTGGTTATCCTTTTTCTTTCTCTCACTCTTCTTTTTTTTTGGAAAATTAATATTGTTGGCTAGATACAGGGAATTGCATGTTTTACTCGATTCAAATTATTGACTAGGTAAACTTTATCTTTTCTAGCAACTACAAAAATTGCAGTTGAAAACCAATCGATTTTCTCTTCTTTTCATTTTGATAACCGTTTCATATATTGCCTTATTCTACAAGACAATCAAAAATGTTGTTTTCAACTCTTGTTCACTATTTTCTGGGTTATGGCTCACTTGTTCAACAAATTGTTTAGATAATAAATGTATTTCTAGAATGCTCTAATTTCACGAGAGAATAATGTGACTGCTCAAAAATAGATTGCTTGCGTCACGTGATCGATGTTTCCTCCGGGTCTGCTTTTATTCTCGAAGCATTACAAATTTTAATGATTTTTCGTTTCTCTCCTTATCAGAGTCAAACATGAGTTAAAGACTTTGAACTGTTTACTCTTCAAAATTCCACGTAGTCTAGGCAAGTGTAACATTGAGTCTAGATGTGTGTGATAAGAAGGGGTTTGCGAATTTAAATGTGTTTGGTGATAAAACCGGCATGAGAAAGACGCATTCAGCTGAATACTTCAATCACGGAAACAGCTCGGCTTATTAATGATTGTGGAATGAATGGAACTGACAAGAATATGTCAATGAACATTGACGACAACTTGAAATTCATGATTAAAACTAATGACCAATTTCGTTCAAGATTTTGAATGAACAGTTCTGATCAAACTTGTTTGTAGAAAGAGCAAAAAGAGAAACATATAAACAGTTTCTTAATGTGGGGATATTGAGAGATAAAAAACAAGTAAAAACTAATTTCCAAAACTTCATTCTAAAAGTTATTAGTAGGTGAACGTACGTAACGGATTTCATCAGTATCTTCAGTATTTCATCAACAATACAAGCATACATTACCGAATCTCGAGTCTTAAAGATTGATACTACTTATTACCTATTAATTCTTGACCGTCTTCATGTGGCAGAAGTGTGAATTTCAAGAACATTCAGTTAGCATAATCATTTGATTTTCCATTTTAGAACGTAATGTATCTCATTATATTGTTTTTAATAGTTGATTATTTTTGTTCATTTTTAGTGAAATCAGTCTCAATTTCTTTCTCTTTTTTTGCTATTCATTACATGGCCGAACAACGCTATTTCTCCTGGAGGGCACTAGAGAAACTTGGACGCTCGATGCGGGTAGTGGTACTACGTGAGAGGAACATAGAGAAAGAGAAAACGCACTTTTTCTATGCATTTCCCGCCTTGACCTTCGCGGCTTTGTTTCTCTACCACTCTCTCACTATTTCGATGTTCCTCTTAAAATATCTCAATTGCAGATTTGATTTATTTTGACTAGATTTCTCACAAACTAATTAATTTTCCAAATTTTCACAAGCAGAAAAATTAAAACTTCGTTTCAACTCACTATACAGATTTTTACATAAATAAGATTTCCCTATAGAGTTTGAGCATTTTTTAAACACTACATATTAGTAAAAATTCAATTCGTGATGTAGCAGATGTACATGGAAACAGACAGCATGGACTATTATATAATACATACTCGTTGTCATCATAGTTTTTCACATAATCATACGTTTATTCGAATATTCATCAGTTTTTTTGAAAGTTAGAAAAACTTGTAGTGTGGTGGCATTTAACCGATTAATAAGAATAATTCAAAACGACTTCTGCTCTCCATTATCTAACATTCTAAACTCCGTAACATTTTCGTTTTTTCTGTGATATTTTGATTTCATTTCAGGAATTGTATCATGTCTGCTGCTTCAAAACGGTATAATGGCGACAAATTGCCTGACAACATATTGAAGTACATAAAGGGAGAACGTTTTGGTGAGATTTTTGTTTTTTTTCTTCTTTTTTTCACGTCAGTAACTTTTTTCAGAGGGTACAAACCGTGATCACATGCTTAGGTTGATTGAAGATCTTCATCAAACTGGAAAAGGCGGAACGATGTTGGGCCAAGCCAAGCAATTGCTGCTTGATATCAGTGAATGTTGGAATCGTTTCGAAGTTATCCGAACAAAGCAAGTGCTATATATGAGCAAGATTAAAAAATGCGAAGAAACCATTGAAGTTCTACATAGTAATAATAAACCGGCAAAATATGAATATTTGAGAAGTTGGTTTCATATAACAATAACTTTTTGACAACACAAGAAAATTTCAGAACTTTGCGTGCAATTCCACGAAGATTTCCGCCACACATGCGATTTCCGTGTAATGTGCGATAAGAATATCAAGCAAAAAAGTAAGGTTCATCAAAGTCACTAATAAAATCTAAAATTCCAAGTAGTTGGAAGTTTGAATCTGGATTTTTTAAGCTGACCAGTTATAAAAATGTATATAATTTGGAGAGAATTCAAATTTACAATATGTTTTACTTACGTTTTTAGTGAAGAAAATTTGATCATTGGTACTTTTTTTGGTTTTTACTAATATACTCTTCACTGGTTTTCAGGCTGGTACTTATTACTATTTGAAATGACTATTTAAAATTAAAAACAAACATTTACAGTGGCTCGTCGAGATAGTCTAACCAAACATTTGGGTGCAGATTCATCTTCATATTTTCATTTTGAATTAGGCTTTCAATATTTTTTTGAAGGTAGGGTGTGGTCAGTTACTATGCTATGCTTAATCCATTCTTTTCAGCAATTGAAGCACAACAAAGACAACTTTTCTGGAACTCTGGCAAGATAATGGATAGCAAATTCAAAAATTCCGACAGCCGTAAGATATCTTTCAAATTTTTAGAGCCATAATGCTGTTTTGAAAACCGAATGTGACATGATAAATACTTATCGTTTTAAAATAAAAAGTTTTCAGTTTCAACATATAATTTTCAGCTCAATCCGGCAAGCCTATCAATCAGATGTTTGAAGCTTGCGAAGGAAATAAGCAATGTGAGTTTGAATACTATTCAAATAAGATTTTACCGCTTAATATTTTTCAGCAAATGACATGATTCAACTCGAAAACTTTGCCAACCTGGAATCTATGATTCTGGACGAAATGACTGAAATCCGTCTAATCCAGTCAAGAAGAGAAAAGCTAGATTCAAAATACCACGCGTTGATGGGTTGTTTTAGCAAAACTGATAGTGAGGGTAGGGATTGTACACAAGATATACTTTATCAATCCATGACTTCAGATCGACAGGCTGCAAGACATGTTCAATTATATTTGTCAGCTCTTCTATTGGAGGAAACCGCTAGTGTTTATGAAGACTTGATACTCTACAAAACAGGTGATACATATTTTTCGGAAATAGAGAGAAACTTTTGTGGAATATAATAGTAAAAGTTGAAGTCTTGAGTATAAAATAAAAAGTATTGACCAGGTAGTGAAGTTAGTTTTTCAAACTTTTCTCATTATTCTCATCTGAGAAAAAGTATGTAAAAGTATCATACTGAATTAAAATTGTTACTTGAAATCATTCTAGCCAACAAAAACCAGTATTTCAGAAACATTCGACAAGCAATGGGAAATCAAAGAAATTCAGAAGAAAACTTTGGAAAACCGTGAGATTTTCTTAAAACCAGCTTGATATTGATGTGAAAATTTCCAGACCTCCTATTATTCGATGAGTATTTGACAAAGGAACACATTGCAAACCCATCGGTTTATCACATTGAATTGCCTCAATACGGAAAACCTGAGAAAAATCAGGGTATGCTACGTTTTAATCAGTTTCCTGAACAAATTGTTTCAGATGACATCAAAATGATGGAAAGGAGTGAGAAGCTCGACGTACTTTTTGCGGAACTTTGCAGAGAGTGGGTTCTGCTACCAGACGGTGAGTTGAATATCTTTGCATTCAAATAAATAAGCGTTCCTTATTTCAGCTCCACAAACGTTTGCAGAAGATGTATGTCAATACACTGGTAATACTTCTCTGCTAAAACGTAATATTGATTGACTCATTTTCAATAATAACTTTTGATTTTCAGGTGAGATGAGAAACCGCAAACATCAATCAATGTCTCAGTACTCAAACCTCCTTATATCGAATATGAAAATTCTGGCAACCAACAAGAAATTACAAAAGAAATAGAAAGCAACGAGCGGGGTTGAATTTGAAAAGTTGCTGCTTTATACTCGTTTTTTTGTCTCACTTAAGTGTTTCTTTTTCTGATATACTTCACACTTAAACCTCGTTTAATTGTATACTTTCAATCTTCAATTTAGCTATTTCTCGTTTTTCCGAGTAATAACTGTTTAGGTTGAGACAGTTGTTCGTTTCCCTCTTTTTAGATATCCATGTTTCTATCTCTTTTTTTATCATTTTCTTTCCTGCGAAATTCAAGACAAACTGGTCTTACAAGCAAGTCGAATGATACAATTTTGTTGTAATTCTTTCTCTTTCTCTGACACAACATCTCACTAATTTTCATTGTTTTCCCCAATGTCACAATTTATCGTACTTTCCATCTCTCTCTAACGTTAATGAATCAATATCGTTGCTCCGTTCCACAGACAATCGCATTCACTCTCCACAGGCACACAGACACACACACACACGCTCTCAGGTGCCTTTCTGGCTTGACCTCGCCTTCTCGGTGCGACGTCTCTTTTTCTCTGCGTCTATTAACAAAAGACACTATTCATTCACATATTTTCCCGCGTTATCGACTTCGTCGTCTTTTCAAGTAGTTTGAGAGAGATATCGCTGTCTTTGTAGATTTTCGAATTTTGATTCAGAAGAAACATCAAATATGTGTTCTTATCCGAAACAACGCTATTTTTCAAGTTTGCGATTAGAATGAAATATCTTTTGTCGTAAAAATAATGAAAAAAGAAAAATTGGAACACTGAAACCGCCATTTACTCATTTTGCTAGTTTCTTAAATTCCATTGTAATCCATCATCAGTTTCTTTTTTTCAGGTAATTATGGCTGACAAGAACGTCAACCAGCCCCTGCGTAAGAATTTTGAAAACCAATCATATTCACGAGCGTCCACCCAAAATGCCGGATCAAAACCTTCTAGAAATCCCAATTCATCACACCCACCATTACCACCAAGAGTGCAACGCCCAATAAAATGGCCCAGTAAGTTTTCAAATATTTCCCCAAGACTGTCAGAAACAAAATTGAAAAAGAAGCGAATAAGGTTCAGTCATTTCACCAATTAGATAAATTTTGTACCTAATCGATCGCTCCCAAATAACACTTAAAAATACTCATACGGTTCTACTATTGAAGTATAGAAAATCTAATTCACTCATTATAAAACTTTTTTTTCAGATATTCCCGCCAAAATGAAATATGACACTAAAGTCATTTTTCTTCCATTGGAAGACGAAAAAAAGGTCGTCAACGAGGCTCCGCTACACCGCAACCAAATCAATCAATCCGCGTCATTGAGTGCTCACCATAACCAAGATCACGAGAAGAAACAATCTAGAGAACCGAATGGAAATTGTGCCGATAGTCGTTTGGGTCAGGAAAACAGTTCAAATAGAAATGATCTCCGCACGAACAAGTCCCGAATGGATAATCGAGAGCAAAGAACTCCCATTGACAGCAGACCGATTTCAAGAAGCCACCAAGAAAGTGAGCACCCTGAAGATGACAATAATCCAAGAAACGAGCCACAAAATGTCGAATATCACACTGACTACGATGTAAACTCATGGGTTCGTCAAAATCAGGAAAGGACAAGTTTCTCAGATGTTGGTGACGTTTTTTACGACAATGAATACGAAGTAATGGGAAACACGTCATCACAAGAAAGTGGTTTCCAAGAATCCGCAAATCGTCCCTCCATCGACAACGGCGTTTCTCCAGCTAATGGAGTAAATTCGAGAGATGACGGCAAAACAGAGAATGTACAGTCACGTGAGCCGATTGTGAACGATTCTCGTGGAAGCAAAACTGAGGAGGTTCATACGCAACAACCATTTGTTGAGAACAAGCCGAAACCCCAATTGAAATTCGGACACGGGTTCGGTATCAATCATTATCCGGATACAAGGCTCCCTCAAAAATCACCATACGCCCGCGGTACTGAAACCGAACATCCTAAAAGTTCGAACTCGACATATCACAGTGAGAAGAACAGGAACAATACACACTTTCAAAACGGAAGGTTGATGGACCAGAATCGTGCGACGGCCCCAGATTCAAGAAGAACTCCAGAAAGAGCTCATGCGATTCACAACGAGAGTGTCACCGTTGACCGAACAAATCGCTACAGTTCCCCTGAATACGGACCCTCTTTGTTGAATGAATCAAGAATTCAATCAAGTCCTTCAAATCGATCTCTGACCCCAAAACCTTTGCTCGACCATCAAGTGTACAACGGAGATAACGTACAAGGCTCAACTTCACAACCGAATTGGCAATGTACTCAAAACGGAACTAAACACTCCTCATTTCTTCAGCACACAGGATTTCCAAATGCTGAAACAATTTCTAGTTCTGAATCAGTTGATTACATGAAGAACAACTCTAAGAACACAGGTATTTTTTGATTTGGAACTGTAGAAACTTTTGTTGGCAGACATTGGAATAGTTGGGAGAAGGAGCATAGTTTTACTGTATTGTTTTTTTCAGATCGTGAGAAGTCTCAACAAAATGATCCATTTTCATTCAGTCGTGAAGATCTCATGACTATCAAAACAAATTCCACGTACCCTCCTCGTGTTATCAGAACAATTACTTCAAATATTGGGAAACTCGCAAAAGCCAACCATGAGCCAAAATATACTTTCAACAGATTTGGTTAGTACATTCACGATATACAATACTTATATTTTACTTTTACAGCAAAGGAGTTTGTTCCTGCTACATTGAAAAACAATGTTGAATCGTTTGCGATCGCCAATAAAACTTCCACTTCAACGTCAAGTTCTTTCACGCCAAATGCCAAAGCTGAAACTCTTGTTTCTATTGAAATCCAAACCGATCCCAAGAAAGTGATTGCAACTGGTTGGTTTCTGTTCAATATTTAAACTGAACTTTCAATAAAAATTGGACTTACAGAATCGCAAACAGACACGGATGTTCGATTCGAGATGTACAAGAATGAACTGATCAGTGCAAAAAGAGAATTAGAAATCGCCAACGGAGAACGTGAAATTGCTCAACTGAATTGCAATAACAAACAAGCAAAAATAAATCTTTTAGAAGCTCAAATGGAGCAACTGAATCTTATTCTCAAGCAAAAGGATAGTATAATTAAAGCGAAGAATGAGGAAACCTCGTTGCTCAACCAAACCCTCGCTGTCAAGGAAACACTATTAACTCAAAAACAGAACATTATCGATGCCAACGATGCCACGCTTCAAAAAATGAGGGAATTGCCGGCTGTTGAAAAAGCTAGCAGTCTTGATGATGTCCTGAAATTTCTAGAGGCTGAAAATGAAAAAATCGTGTCCAGCAAACTGCTCATTTCTGAAAAGTTGCAATGGAGTGGCAAGTGGGCCCCTGAAACAGTTTCCAAAGTAGTCGACCAAAACGAATATGTTGTTGGACATGTTGAGGGACACACCGAACACTCAAGTGTCACGGAAGATTTGAAAACATCAAAATTGGAGGAACTTTCGAATGATAATGCCATTAAGTGTAAGCCGCTTGAGGAGAAGATTTCAAATTTGGAGAGTGAGTCGATCATTGGAAACTCTCACCGATCGACCACCGAGTATCAAACAGCAGATCATGGAGAGGATACACACGAAAAGTTGGATAAGTTGCTGACAACCGCTGCCGATGCCGAATCTGATGTCACTGCTGTCAATTGAGGAACTACCACGTAAAATATAATATTACGTAGAATAATACCAATTGTGTTTATTGTGTTGTTTTTGAATTGAATTATGTTTTTTATTGTGTTGTTTCCATCAGCGTCCTGTTTTAACAAACCCTTTCTCTCCCCCATTTTTCGGTAATTCCCTACATCCCAAAGATTTCATTAGCCATAACATTTCTGATGAACCGCGTACCAAAGTAAGCTATAACATATTGTTGATTTTTTAAATTATTTATCACCTACTTAATACCATTTTTTGAATAAAGATTGCAATGGGACAAAATTGAATTTTTGAGAATGAAGGTGTGTATTCATATGATCAATTCTACAGAACGGAAGTGGAATGGATAATCATAGAAAGGTATACGATAAAAAAGATCGATCAGCGGAGGAAGCGGTCAGAATTGGGTTCGGAGTAGGAGAATAGTTAGTATAGTGTTAAAAGAACGGCAATGATTATGAACGGGTTTTTTTTGATTTCGGAATTTTTGGGATCATTATTTTAGAAATTACGCTTTGTGTTTTTTGCTTTCTTGCTTTTTTTCCTGACAATATTGGCTGATCGGTTTGGTCTCACACATGACATAATCATTGCCGTTCTTTTAACACTATACTAACTATTCTCCTACTCCGAACCCAATTCTGACCGCTTCCTCCGCTGATCGATCTTTTTTATCGTATACCTTTCTATGATTATCCATTCCACTTCCATTCTGTAGAATTGATCATATGAATACACACCTTCATTCTCAAAAATTCAATTTTGTCCCATTGCAATCTTTATTCAAAAAATGGTATTAAGTAGGTGATAAATAATTTAAAAAATCAACAATATGTTATAGCTTACTTTGGTACGCGGTTCATCAGAAATGTTATGGCTAATGAAATCTTTGGGATGTAGGGAATTACCGAAAAATGGGGGAGAGAAAGGGTTTGTTAAAACAGGACGCTGATGGAAACAACACAATAAAAAACATAATTCAATTCAAAAACAACACAATAAACACAATTGGTATTATTCTACGTAATATTATACTTTACGTGGTAGTTCCTCAATTGACAGCAGTGACATCAGATTCGGCATCGGCAGCGGTTGTCAGCAACTTATCCAACTTTTCGTGTGTATCCTCTCCATGATCTGCTGTTTGATACTCGGTGGTCGATCGGTGAGAGTTTCCAATGATCGACTCACTCTCCAAATTTGAAATCTTCTCCTCAAGCGGCTTACACTTAATGGCATTATCATTCGAAAGTTCCTCCAATTTTGATGTTTTCAAATCTTCCGTGACACTTGAGTGTTCGGTGTGTCCCTCAACATGTCCAACAACATATTCGTTTTGGTCGACTATTTTGGAATCTGTTTCAGGGGCCCACTTGCCACTCCATTGCAACTTTTCAGAAATGAGCAGTTTGCTGGACACGATTTTTTCATTTTCAGCCTCTAGAAATTTCAGGACATCATCAAGACTGCTAGCTTTTTCAACAGCCGGCAATTCCCTCATTTTTTGAAGCGTGGCATCGTTGGCATCGATAATGTTCTGTTTTTGAGTTAATAGTGTTTCCTTGACAGCGAGGGTTTGGTTGAGCAACGAGGTTTCCTCATTCTTCGCTTTAATTATACTATCCTTTTGCTTGAGAATAAGATTCAGTTGCTCCATTTGAGCTTCTAAAATATTTATTTTTGCTTGTTTGTTATTGCAATTCAGTTGAGCAATTTCACGTTCTCCGTTGGCGATTTCTAATTCTCTTTTTGCGCTGATCAGTTCATTCTTGTACATCTCGAATCGAACATCCGTGTCTGTTTGCGATTCTGTAAGTCCAATTTTTATTGAAAGTTCAGTTTAAATATTGAACAGAAACCAACCAGTTGCAATCACTTTCTTGGGATCGGTTTGGATTTCAATAGAAACAAGAGTTTCAGCTTTGGCATTTGGCGTGAAAGAACTTGACGTTGAAGTGGAAGTTTTATTGGCGATCGCAAACGATTCAACATTGTTTTTCAATGTAGCAGGAACAAACTCCTTTGCTGTAAAAGTAAAATATAAGTATTGTATATCGTGAATGTACTAACCAAATCTGTTGAAAGTATATTTTGGCTCATGGTTGGCTTTTGCGAGTTTCCCAATATTTGAAGTAATTGTTCTGATAACACGAGGAGGGTACGTGGAATTTGTTTTGATAGTCATGAGATCTTCACGACTGAATGAAAATGGATCATTTTGTTGAGACTTCTCACGATCTGAAAAAACAATACAGTAAAACTATGCTCCTTCTCCCAACTATTCCAATGTCTGCCAACAAAAGTTTCTACAGTTCCAAATCAAAAAATACCTGTGTTCTTAGAGTTGTTCTTCATGTAATCAACTGATTCAGAACTAGAAATTGTTTCAGCATTTGGAAATCCTGTGTGCTGAAGAAATGAGGAGTGTTTAGTTCCGTTTTGAGTACATTGCCAATTCGGTTGTGAAGTTGAGCCTTGTACGTTATCTCCGTTGTACACTTGATGGTCGAGCAAAGGTTTTGGGGTCAGAGATCGATTTGAAGGACTTGATTGAATTCTTGATTCATTCAACAAAGAGGGTCCGTATTCAGGGGAACTGTAGCGATTTGTTCGGTCAACGGTGACACTCTCGTTGTGAATCGCATGAGCTCTTTCTGGAGTTCTTCTTGAATCTGGGGCCGTCGCACGATTCTGGTCCATCAACCTTCCGTTTTGAAAGTGTGTATTGTTCCTGTTCTTCTCACTGTGATATGTCGAGTTCGAACTTTTAGGATGTTCGGTTTCAGTACCGCGGGCGTATGGTGATTTTTGAGGGAGCCTTGTATCCGGATAATGATTGATACCGAACCCGTGTCCGAATTTCAATTGGGGTTTCGGCTTGTTCTCAACAAATGGTTGTTGCGTATGAACCTCCTCAGTTTTGCTTCCACGAGAATCGTTCACAATCGGCTCACGTGACTGTACATTCTCTGTTTTGCCGTCATCTCTCGAATTTACTCCATTAGCTGGAGAAACGCCGTTGTCGATGGAGGGACGATTTGCGGATTCTTGGAAACCACTTTCTTGTGATGACGTGTTTCCCATTACTTCGTATTCATTGTCGTAAAAAACGTCACCAACATCTGAGAAACTTGTCCTTTCCTGATTTTGACGAACCCATGAGTTTACATCGTAGTCAGTGTGATATTCGACATTTTGTGGCTCGTTTCTTGGATTATTGTCATCTTCAGGGTGCTCACTTTCTTGGTGGCTTCTTGAAATCGGTCTGCTGTCAATGGGAGTTCTTTGCTCTCGATTATCCATTCGGGACTTGTTCGTGCGGAGATCATTTCTATTTGAACTGTTTTCCTGACCCAAACGACTATCGCCACAATTTCCATTCGGTTCTCTAGATTGTTTCTTCTCGTGATCTTGGTTATGGTGAGCACTCAATGACGCGGATTGATTGATTTGGTTGCGGTGTAGCGGAGCCTCGTTGACGACCTTTTTTTCGTCTTCCAATGGAAGAAAAATGACTTTAGTGTCATATTTCATTTTGGCGGGAATATCTGAAAAAAAAGTTTTATAATGAGTGAATTAGATTTTCTATACTTCAATAGTAGAACTCGATACTGACCCAGAAAAATTTCAGCGTCAGGAATTCCAAATCTCTGCTTCATATCCGGTCCAAAATTTGAATATTTCTCTAGCATAGTCATCAAGTCTTGAATGGCAGATTTCACATACTTTTCCACTGTATCGCTTTTCAGTTCAAACAAAATTTGTTCGAACCGGCACTTTAGAGCATGAATTTTGTTGAATAAAGCTCGACACGTGATGATTTCATCTCGATTTCTCTTTGTGTATTCTCTTGAATTCTTACTGCTTTCTTTCTTACGGTGTTCTTCGGAAACTGGTTCTGCTCTCTTATGACAAGATCTTTGTTTTCTTGGATTGAATAACCTCGTACGGTCAAAAGCAGAAATATCTAACTCATCCTTTGCTTTGATCAGACTTCGAAGATTCTAAAAAACAAAATCAATAGTGAACAATATAAAGATAAATCATACCATGGTTTCATATAGTCTACAATCCTTGCCGTTTTCTGAGGGAATGCTTATAATTGAATTTGCTGAACTTGATCGCTCTCTTCTTGACTCAAACATTTCCGAAATGTCTGCTTGAGAAGACATTCCTAAATACACTGTTTTAACAGAATCAAAACGGAAGAAATGATAAAATAACGAAGGAAGAGGAAGGAAAATATGAGAAAATAGAAGCGAATGCCGCTAGGTAATACGAAAGTTGTGATAACACACTATTATAAAGACTTTCAAAGACCTACTTTCAAAACAAATGACAAATTAAGGAAGATAAGACCGGATGACCATGACAAGTGTTTCGAAATTTGAGGAATTGTCATTTGTCATCAAGAGTTCAGCCCATATGACTCATTCTATATATCTACCTACTTTTGATACTGGTAACAGTTGACAAGTGAACGAAAACAGAAATGATACAGTTCGGGAGTGTCCGAGAGAAAAATGGAGAGAAATCAGAAGAAAAGACTGTTAACTGATACACCATTGGACTTGATTTATCAAAAGAGAAAACAATGTGAGAATTGCAGGAATTGATATTGTTACTGACATATTGGAGTGTTCACTGTTTTCGATCGCTGATTTGAGAGAAGAACTAACAGTTGACACTAATATAAATATTTCTGTGTACTAGGAAACCCAAATTTTATACAGAACAAAAAGCCTTTCAAAGTCATTAAGGTTTGAATAATAAGCGTCAAGAACTGTTGTCTTATGACAATGTGTCATTCATAGTCGTGAAAGTTCTTGCTGGCATTGACTCAGCTGAAGTTCACTTACTCACCGTTTTTCCTTTTCGGTACATATGCTCATATTTCTTTCAACTTAACCGCTCAGCTCAACTATAAAAATAGTAATTAAGAAAAAAAAATTACGAATGTCTCTTACAAACTATTTTCAAAGATAAGGAGATGGTTTGCCCAGGCTACATTTTAACAATGCCAACTGATAACAGGTGAACGATAAAATGAGTTGTATATACATGTATAACGAAAGGACTGTTCAATAATGGTTTGGTGACTTCTGAGAGCGATATACAGACCAACATGTACCTTAAATCAGAATTTTTTAGCTCATAGATATTGATAATTTAGAGTATGTACCATTTTTATTCAAAAACAGTCGCTGTTGTCTGTTCAACTGATATTATTCGGTTTGAAATTCACACATCTTCCACAGGTCTTCACAAACCCGTAACCTGTGTCAGCTCATGATCACATCATGATTACCCAATCTAAGTCACCATTGACATCACAAAAATTTCGTGATAATATTATGCACTATTTGTGTTCTAACGTCACAAATTGCTTACTTGATCATTTTCGGAGAAAAAATACAGGAAAAGTCTCCCCCTTTCAAACAGACACGGATGTTCGATTCGAGATGTACAAGAATGAACTGATCAGTGCAAAAAGAGAATTAGAAATCGCCAACGGAGAACGTGAAATTGCTCAACTGAATTGCAATAACAAACAAGCAAAAATAAATCTTTTAGAAGCTCAAATGGAGCAACTGAATCTTATTCTCAAGCAAAAGGATAGTATAATTAAAGCGAAGAATGAGGAAACCTCGTTGCTCAACCAAACCCTCGCTGTCAAGGAAACACTATTAACTCAAAAACAGAACATTATCGATGCCAACGATGCCACGCTTCAAAAAATGAGGGAATTGCCGGCTGTTGAAAAAGCTAGCAGTCTTGATGATGTCCTGAAATTTCTAGAGGCTGAAAATGAAAAAATCGTGTCCAGCAAACTGCTCATTTCTGAAAAGTTGCAATGGAGTGGCAAGTGGGCCCCTGAAACAGTTTCCAAAGTAGTCGACCAAAACGAATATGTTGTTGGACATGTTGAGGGACACACCGAACACTCAAGTGTCACGGAAGATTTGAAAACATCAAAATTGGAGGAACTTTCGAATGATAATGTCATTAAGTGTAAGCCGCTTGAGGAGAAGATTTCAAATTTGGAGAGTGAGTCGATCATTGGAAACTCTCACCGATCGACCACCGAGTATCAAACAGCAGATCATGGAGAGGATACACACGAAAAGTTGGATAAGTTGCTGACAACCGCTGCCGATGCCGAATCTGATGTCACTGCTGTCAATTGAGGAACTACCACGTAAAGTATAATATTACGTAGAATAATACCAATTGTGTTTATTGTGTTGTTTTTGAATTGAATTATGTTTTTTATTGTGTTGTTTCCATCAGCGTCCTGTTTTAACAAACCCTTTCTCTCCCCCATTTTTCGGTAATTCCCTACATCCCAAAGATTTCATTAGCCATAACATTTCTGATGAACCGCGTACCAAAGTAAGCTATAACATATTGTTGATTTTTTAAATTATTTATCACCTACTTAATACCATTTTTTGAATAAAGATTGCAATGGGACAAAATTGAATTTTTGAGAATGAAGGTGTGTATTCATATGATCAATTCTACAGAATGGAAGTGGAATGGATAATCATAGAAAGGTATACGACAAAAAAGATCGATCAGCGGAGGAAGCGGTCAGAATTGGGTTCGGAGTAGGAGAATAGTTAGTATAGTGTTAAAAGAACGGCAATGATTATGAACGGGTTTTTTTTGATTTCGGAATTTTTGGGATCATTATTTTAGAAATTACGCTTTGTGTTTTTTGCTTTCTTGCTGTTTTTCCTGACAACTTTTGCTGATCGGTTTGGTCTCACACATGACCAATCTTCTGCTTTGTCTTCATTTCTTTTTCTTTGTTGTCTTACTGGACCACTTGTTGAAGGAAAGGGTGGATCGTCTTCCGTTTCAATATCTCCTATGTCTTGACCCTTTCCTTCATAGTTGTCAAATCCATTCATTTCAGGAGTGATTTTCTGTACCTGCCACTGAAAACGAAGACAAACTTAAGGACTGGAAAAGCGTTTCGTCTCACATGAAAGCAACTTTCATCAAATTGTGGTATTCCCGAGCGACACTTGAGGTGTTCCTTCTCAACTGTCTTCTTGATGAAGTCCCAGTTGAAATTCAATTTTGGAATACTAAAAATGGTGTTGAATGTTGATTAAAACTAAATTGAATAACTAACTGCACTCCTTTCCCGTTTGGTGGGTCACTCAAATCCAACCATCCTGCCTCTCCCACCATTCTCAACACATCATGACAGTTGATACCTGTGGATATGGAGATCTCTGTAAATGAAGTTATGATGAGTGGAAACCATATGATAACTCACCTGAAAGACTTATTCCATGCGTGTGAATCTTTTCAAAAACCGATTGTTCATTAAGATAATTACAGATTGACCACATCCAGTACTGCTCATGAGCAAACTTGCCATCTGCTGACAATGGGGTTTCAGGACCATTTAGTTTACCTTCGCGACGAGCCATGGCATAACCTGTAAACCATATCTGTTTTTACAAACACACTGGAAAACATTGGCTTACTGAGCGCAATCAGAATTAGTCCGAGTCCTTGGGATCTGTAGCTGGGCAACACCATCAGACAGAGCATCGTGAACGAGTGTGGCCAGTACATTTCCTGAAAGCTGTGAAATTACGAAAACCTTCTGAAATCCAACTTATTTTGCTAAAATATCCTGCGAATTTGTATCCGTGTTCATCACAAACTGCCAAAACGTAGAACATGAAATGCTCGGTTTGGTGGATAATAGTTTTACTGTTCAGGAACAAACGAGAGACGAGGCAAACGTTTTGACAGTAGTTCCTGAAATAAGAGGTGAAGTCAAAACTTCAAGCACGAATACTCACTTTTCCGAGTGTCCGTTGACCTGGAAGATAGAAATGTGATCTTTTCTGTATATCTCGACACCAGGCGGTATTTTTATACATCCCTTCGTCCGATGCGCGGACAGTGAATGCTGGCCATCGAAAAACTGCATACAGTAGTCACAAACAAATACAGATTTCAATTTAAAGATATGATTTGGGAATGGCGATCCAAATACAGATTGGATTTTTGGCCCACTCGCGAGTTGGATTGCTTCCGGCAAAACTGCCATTTCATCTTCTTTTTTAGCAGTTTGTTCCAATTTTGTCAACGTTTCAGTAGAGACATCGTTTACCTTGGAAACTGTTTTCATGACATCTGCAAACATTTTTTGGCTTCGTGGTGCCGCTCCCAGCTGAAATGTTTTGGATAGAGTAATTCAGGTGAAATTTGTGGCGTGAAACCACAGTGCGCTATGCTTTTATTTCTTGAAACATGATCTAGATATAAGAAGATGAACTCATCATTTCTTCTAAATCTAAGAAATCCGTCCCTTCTTGGAGCGGGAACTCCGTATCCGAATCACTCATTTCCTAGCAAATCAATAAGATTCAAAATGAACATTTTTGAAACAAAAGTAAAAGAAAAGAGCTAGAAAGAGTGGAAAGCAAGGGCGAACTGCAGCGAACGGCAAGAAAAATGAAGGGCGCGGGGTCACTATGTGTTGGAATGGAGATAGTGTGAACACACGAGAGAAATGACAGAAATAAGCAACGTCGTCATGTTGAATGGCACAAATGAACCTTTGCAAATGTAAAAATTCAATGGTTTGATTCAAAAGTTGAGAAAAAGAATGAATGAAAGAAAACTGCTCAAAGAAATGTAAAAAGCATAATATTAATGAAAAAAATTAATGCCTCATCCTGAATAAACTTACATTTTGGGAAAGAGGACTCAAGTCCACAAGTCAATTCATTCCAGAAATCAACTAGATTCTTATCTGTTCATGAAAAAAGGATTTTACTTTTTTTCTAATATTGAGTCCTACTGGGAACACAACCTTGAGATTATCAACAATGATTATTGTAAAAAGTAAGAGGGTAATGGCTAAATAAAGCTCATGAAGTTCATAATAAGAAAGCCAATAAAAAATAAAACATTTTTCTGGAGAACAAGTCCATTTATGTAATTGAAATTGGACTTTTGCAACTTTTACACTTGTAAGATTTCATTGAATTCAAACTTACATAGATGAACAAAAGTTTCAGTTTTCGCAGAAAAAGTAGGAAAAGTTTCAATTCTGGCAGAAATGATTTTAAGAATAAATTTCTTATTCTGAACAAAATTATTCTACAAACTACTAATATTTTCCCACAAACGTCAGTTCTCTTACCATTAAACCGATTTTCTCCTAATGTGCTCTTGAGAGTCCAAATTGGGTTGTAGATGGCTGAATAAATGTAGTCTAACTACAATGTCCCCGTGTTATTGTGAGTCCCAGAGAGAAATCACAAGAAAAGAGAAGGCATTTGTGTATTTCTTTGTCCCCGATTTTCCAATGAAATTGTCCAATACCTAAAACTGTAATGTTAAAATATCTTATAACCAAACCATTGATCTTTTTGAAATTGACTGTATGACGTTCTTCTAAAATTGTTTTTGTAATTTTGTGGAAGCTAAAACACATAATAAATATTTCGGTCTTTTGCAGTTTTTTTGAAGTTAATAATGTGCTCAAAAAGGTTTAAGATTATAATATATATCTCACAAGTGAGTTGCTTGTAATATTGTACACAAATGTTTCAAAATATCATGATATCACTCTCGAAAAATTTGTCATTCGTCGCAAGAAAGTTGTCAAATTTTGTTTTGCATTTGACTTGATTCACATATGAATGTCTATTCTGAAATATCTCAAGTCTTTTTTTATTGTGACGTTTTCAAGTATTTGTAAATTTCACAATTTTCAATAATCTTAGTGTCATTTCTACTTTAAACGTAGTCTGATTCTACATCCCTTGAGTCTAGTCTCTTGCTGATTATCATAATCCTTCTCACTCGAAAATACAACCCGAACCAGTCACAACGCTCTAATTGGTCACAAAGCCGTGTGATCACTCTATGGATAAACAAGCCCCTATCAACTGACTACTCTCTGCTTTCGAAATCGAGAGTAACTCATAATTTAGGTGACCAGCAGGAGAGACTTAACGATGCCTTTTTTTTGTGTGGTGCAAATCCGCAGTCCTAAAATCTCACAGCGACCACACACGTTTTTGAGATAACTAGTATACTCCACTGATCCGCTTTCTGAGCACCTTATATTTCTCTCTGACTTTTTTGTTCGATTGGATGATTTTTGTTTCTCACGTACTTGCTCTTATTAACTGCGGGCAAATGTATCGTTTCCATCTTCAGATTCATTAGTTTCAGATACACATCAACAATGTTCAAACAGTTTTTGGAGCCTGCACCCATAAGTCGTGCAAGATCAAATTCTGACCCTTCACAGTTGAAGAATTTGGGAAAAGGCATTCGGCCAAACAATAGTTCGGAAGAAAGTGAGTTTTTCCAGAAACTAGTTAGGATATGTAGCTAGACATTTCAGAGGCAGTCGAAGTAGTTGCTAGAACAGACCACGGAACTGTTGTTATTAAAAACGATGTGTTGAAACTAGCACAAGAATCAAAACAGCCCGATCCTGTTTTCCGTTGTCCTTTTCTCCCAAACACTGCCCAAAGTATCAATACGTCAATCTTTTCTACATCTCTCCCGTTGAAAAATTCAGCAAAAAAGGAAGCCGTTTTCAAGGAGTCTCAACCAGTGTTTCCTCCTCCTTATAAAAGACCAACACCACCTACTAACAAGGATGAGCGAGCCCACGCCACACTTGTGGAGTTACTTTATGGAAACACCAAACCTCAAATTCCGCTTATAACCTCTGCCGATAGCAAATCACCGCCAACAGGAGATACAGAAGCTGCAGCGTCAGCATTAACTCTCGCACGTGCTCTGGCAAATCAAACATCACAACAAAAACCTATTGGTCTCAAAATGTCATCAGATCTTCCAACCTTAATATAGTTATAGAGCCATCAATCATATCTCAACAAATGACTGATGAATTTCAACAACTTCAACACTTGCAAGACCCTACTTCTATCCAGTTATCAACGCCTGAACCACTTCTCACACATTATCTGGAACAGATCATCAATTTGTATATCATCGATTCCAAGTTGAATGGTTTGTGTATACTTCATGGTAATATTTGTGTTAATAAGATTAAATTTAAGATAATTGCACAAAGCTTCATTTCGCCACTTCACCAATGCAAATCTTCAATTTGCAACGTACCACTTTCGATGATACTTATCAACTCTTCCCAAGACAGAGTCTTGCAACAAGTATTAATATGCAATCATCCTCAAGATATATCGCTTCTATCAATTCATCAAATGCTTGTACAACAATTTCAACTCAGTCTCCACCTACCTATCAGATCTGCAATAACAGTTGAGTGATGAAAAAATTAAGGGTATCATATTTTATTCCAGACTCTTTCGTCAGCGTTGTGGACACCAATAATTATATATCCAGTTATTCAGTTCCTGCGCAACCATTCCGTGGATAATAATTTTTATAGTTACATATTAACAAACCTTCGTTTTCTACATTTCGATAACTTATCACCTTTTCACAAACCCAATGATTATTTTATTGTGTTCCTTTTTATACTCTTTCCATGTCACTATCCTCTTTTATCTTCAAATAACTGAGTGACCTCAAAATGACTTTTACTTGGCAGTTGAATCTTTCCAAATGTTTGTTGTGCCATCATTATTTATGCTTATCGTGTTTTTTAATCCAACAAGCTAAAAATGAAAATAAGTATTCCCTCGGGGTGATCTCACTTTCTCACATCAAATCGGTAAGTAGTATTAAAAAGATAATTTCATTTTCGACTAGTTCTATTTCTTCTCGTAAGGTGATGATGTCTTGAAAAAGGTTTGTTTCTCCGGTCCGGGACAGTCACATTTCCGAAGTTTGGATACATATTAAGAACTCAAAAGTTATTAAAAACACATTTTAGAAAGACAATGTGTACCTTCAAATGCATAAATTCAGATCTCAACGTTCATTGCAATGTATATAACATCCGGTGCCTATAATTACAAGTTCCGTTTTGTGTTTCAATTTGGACAGGTGTTGAAACTCATAGTATACTTTATGTTCCCGACATCTCAAGATGAACGAGGAAAAATACTATAATGAGGGTGTTTGGTTTCCATGGAGAAATGAGGTGTACAGCTCAGCAGATGTATCTATCACACAAGTCAGATTTCAGCATCTTGGTTTTTCTTTCTTCAGTTTTCTTCCAAAGCGTCTAAGCACTTTTTGGATTTTATTGTCTGTCAAAAATTGGAGCCCATTGGAAATATCTGAAATGTTTTTATTTTGACGGTTTTCTCTTTCCACTTTTCATACCAAACTTTCTGCATGAAAAAGATAAGTTAATAGTGCGTGTGACCGCGACAAAAATTGAATAGCGTTATCAAGCAATATTGGTATTTCAGCTGTTTTATCACATGCTACCGCACTGTGTGAAAGTGAAAATGGGAAACTTAATGTTACTTATTTCTTATCTTTCTCTCTTATCGTAATTTGGTTTGTAAGTAAAAGTTTCAGAACAATGGAATTGACTTTTGAAAAATATCTGGAGTTGGTTGCTGAAGTAAAACAGGATACAGAAAAACTAGTGAAGCTGATAAATGATACAATGGAGCTCACTGGAAACGTGTTGGATGATTCGAGAAACTGGTCTTTGGAAATGGAGCTGAAATATCCAGATCATGGAAAAAAGTAATTTCTTCATGAATCGTTGCAGCAAATGAAATTATTTCCTCTTACAGTACTCTCTCCATGAACAACAACCACGTGTCAAATGAAAGGAAGAGAAATTCTGCAATCATGCATGATGCTGTCGTCTCAATAATTCCAGCCAAGAAGTCATCCTAAACCTTTGTGTTGTTTATCCATCTCACTGTTTTTATTCATTTCACCAGTTTCGAAACAAATGTGATTTTTGCACCTATTTTTGTCACCAATCAAATAAATACGCACTCCATGTTTGTTATCGTTTCAAGACAAACAACATAAAAACAAAAACTTGCTTGGGGTTTTCTTATGATTGTGTTTTTGCAAAACTAAAAAATATGTTTTCTATTTTTAAAATTTCTAGTATCACGTAACTTCTGCCTTTCCTAATAGTTTCTTCCTTTCTCCGTCATTCCTAAGTTTACTTTTTCTCTGACCAAATTGTCTTCTGGTTTCCATTTCCTCATTTTTGATTTCGTTTCAATACACAAACGTCGTTTGCCAACCCTTCCTTTCTTCTCTCCACATCGCTTTCAACACTCACGAATTTTTTCGAAACGACGCGATGACGTATGACCATGAAAGAAACGGCGCGACTCGATTTCCCAACCGCGCCGTCGAATCTTTTCGAAAACACCAGCCGATGTTTTTTGTCTGAGTCTCACCGACCGTCCCGCGGCCGCCTCGCATCGCCTGCTTCCTTGACAATGTCAATACTCTGCGTCTCACTTGGAAGCCTGACACTTCTACTCTGACTCTACCCGGCTGCTTCGCGTGATACGCGTCGCAAGCCTACTTATTTGTCTACCCCACACTATTTCCTGGGGTTGTGTCTCTCACTCTCTAGATTAGTCCAGTGTCTAGTAGAACATTCTCGAAGGAGTAGGAAGGGGCGCATATAAATACCCCCCCACGGCCAACTGGTGGTCGTCATTTCTCTCACTCCTTCGTCTTTCTCGTCTCGCCCCTCTCCTCTCCTCTCTTACCCTAGCGTATCCCGTTTCCACTGAACATCTTCATATTCATCTAACATCCATCAATAAGGTTCGATTCCAGGATATGACACAATTCGGATTCGGTGAGATGGTTCCAATAGCAGGCTCTTTTTCTTCATCCCTGGCAAACTTCTTGCGGTCTTCTTCTTATGGTTGAAAACCAGTCCCAATCGCCTGACAAAGCCTAGATGTTTTCCATAGCTGACTTCTTTACCAACTGAGAATCTGGACTGCCTCAAGTGATACAATCTGTGAAACACTGTAAACTCCTTCCTTGGTTTGACTTACCCTCTTCATTCTGTCCAGTGGATTCAAAACTTGATGGCTGAGGTTCGTTAGGTTTGCGCATTCCTTCTATCTTTTGTAATTTTTGCGACCCACGTAAGGGCTTCGTGTAACTAACCAACGATTCCAGCTCAGAAAATCTCCATTCAGCTAGAAACCTCGCTCGCTTTCAGATGTCAAAGGGATTATAGTAACTCGATGTGATTAGAACAACCACTCATTGTAAACCTCAATTTTCCGTTTGACTTCTTACTTGCCCAATACGCGAAGACGCTTACTCAACTTCCGGATAGCTCAGCCGGATTTTCGCGTGACTTCCAGCACAATAATGAAACCAAACTCTTATGGAAATCTTGACTTTTTCTTTACACTCAATCTGTAATCTACTTTTCCAACTGTGTGAAAACTTGAATTGTCAAAAAAAACGCAAAAAATGGACTCGTACTATATTTAGTGTTCAAAGTCTAAAAAACTTCATTGTAAATGTATGCTCTAAATCCTTCTCAAAATAAATCATGGTAACTTCAAAAGTCGGTGTTTTGTTGATCCTCTTTCTATTCTAAAGTTCAGTAGGAGTTTCGTAATTGTTGCGAAATCAAGGATCATCAAGCACTCGACGCGCTCAATCTTGCGAAATCATCGACTCACTGTTCTCTATCTAGTGCACTGAATGACTCATCGCTGAAAGTTATCACCAGGTAAAAACAAATCTTCCTTCAACCTTTCTTGCAGGAGTTTTCATTCTCTGATGTCTTTGATCAATTGGAATTAGGAATCCGCAAATATGAATGAGATCTGTTTTTGTTTTCGTGCTACACCTTCTCACAAAAATTGTAAAACCTTATTGGCTCATTTATGTGAAAAACAATAACGCGAACTAAAGAAAGAGAAACAACTTCATGATTTCAGCATATATTTTAGGTACTATCGCGTGCAGCATTGCCATATCAAATGAAAATAAATAATCCAATCTTCAAGGACTGACATTTCATAATTATCCAATAATAAACATAGGAACTCATACGCCATAAGATTTCAAAATCAACTCTCAAACCTCGTTATCAAACTCATAATCTCAAAACCAAACTCGTGTTCACTCTCTACAGTAAGTCTAGTACTTCATTCTCAATTTCGACCCTTCCAATCCAAAACATAGGAACTCATAAGCCATAAGATCGTATCCAAATTTCAAAATCAACTCTCAAACCTCGTTACCAAACTCAAAATCTCAAAACCAAACTCGTGTTTGCTCTCTACAATAAGAATAATACTTTATTCTCAATTTCCACTTTTCCAATCCAAAACATAGGAACTCATAAGCCATAAGATCGTATCCAAATTTCAAAATCAACTCTCAAACCTCGTTACCAAACTCAAAATCTCAAAACCAAACTCGTGTTCGCTCTCTACAATAAGAATAATACTTTATTCTCAATTTCCACTTTTCCAATCCAAAACATAGGAACTCATAAGCCATAAGATCGTATCCAAATTTCAAAATCAACTCTCAAACCTCGTTACCAAACTCAAAATCTCAAAACAAAACTCGTGTTCGCTCTCTACAATAAGAATAGTACTTCATTCTCAATTTCCACTTTTCCAATCCAAAACATAGGAACTCATAAGCCATAAGATCGTATCCAAATTTCAAAATCAACTCTCAAACCTCGTTACCAAACTCAAAATCTCAAAACCAAACTCGTGTTTGCTCTCTACAATAAGAATAATACTTTATTCTCAATTTCCACTTTTCCAATCCAAAACATAGGAACTCATAAGCCATAAGATCGTATCCAAATTTCAAAATCAACTCTCAAACCTCGTTACCAAACTCAAAATCTCAAAACCAAA
This sequence comes from Caenorhabditis latens, assembly GCA_002259235.3. NCBI lineage: Eukaryota > Metazoa > Nematoda > Chromadorea > Rhabditida > Rhabditidae > Caenorhabditis > Caenorhabditis latens. The sequence goes on along the minus strand of CM056097.1, from coordinate 9,563,168 downwards.
CTCGTGTTCACTCTCTACAGTAAGTCTAGTACTTCATTCTCAATTTCAACTCTTCCAATCCAAAACATAGGAACTCATAAGCCATAAGATCGTATCCAAATTTCAAAATCAACTCTCAAACCTCGTTACCAAACTCAAAATCTCAAAACCAAACTCGTGTTCACTCTCTACAGTAAGTCTAGTACTTCATTCTCAATTTCCACTTTTCCAATCCAAAACATAGGAACTCATAAGCCATAAGATCGTATCCAAATTTCAAAATCAACTCTCAAACCTCGTTACCAAATTCAAAATCTCAAGACAAAACTCGTGTTCACTCTCTACAGTAAGTCTAGTACTTCATTCTCAATTTCCACTTTTCCAATCCAAAACATAGGAACTCATAAGCCATAAGATCGTATCCAAATTTCAAAATCAACTCTCAAACCTCGTTACCAAACTCAAAATCTCAAAACCAAACTCGTGTTCACTCTCTACAGTAAGTCTAGTACTTCATTCTCAATTTCCACTTTTCCAATCCAAAACATAGGAACTCATAAGCCATAAGATCGTATCCAAATTTCAAAATCAACTCTCAAACCTCGTTACCAAACTCAAAATCTCAAAACCAAACTCGTGTTCGCTCTCCACAATAAGTCTAGTACTTCATTCTCAATTTCAACTCTTCCAATCCAAAACATAGGAACTCATAAGCCATAAGATCGTATCCAAATTTCAAAATCAACTCTCAAACCTCGTTACCAAACTCAAAATCTCAAAACCAAACTCGTGTTCACTCTCTACAGTAAGTCTAGTACTTCATTCTCAATTTCCACTTTTCCAATCCAAAACATAGGAACTCATAAGCCATAAGATCGTATCCAAATTTCAAAATCAACTCTCAAACCTCGTTACCAAACTCAAAATCTCAAAACCAAACTCGTGTTCGCTCTCTACAATAAGTCTAGTACTTCATTCTCAATTTCCACTTTTCCAATCCAAAACATAGGAACTCATAGGCCATAAGATCGTATCCAAATTTCAAAATCAACTCTCAAACCTCGTTACCAAACTCAAAATCTCAAAACCAAACTCGTGTTCACTCTCTACAATAAGTCTAGTACTTCATTCTCAATTTCAACTCTTCCAATCCAAAATATAGGAACTCATAAGCCATAAGATCGTATCCAAACTTCTAAATCAACTCTCAAACCTCGTTACCAAACTCAAAATCTCAAAACCAAACTCGTGTTCACTCTCTACAGTAAGTATAGTACTTCATTCTCAATTTCCACTTTTCCAATCCAAAACATAGGAACTCATAAGCCATAAGATCGTATCCAAATTTCAAAATCAACTCTCAAACCTCGTTACCAAACTCAAAATCTCAAAACAAAACTCGTGTTCACTCTGTACAGTAAGTCTAGTACTTCATTCTCAATTTCAACTCTTCCAATCCAAAATATAGGAACTCATAGGCCATAAGATCGTATCCAAATTTCAAAATCAACTCTCAAACCTCGTTACCAAACTCAAAATCTCAAAACCAAACTCGTGTTCACTCTCTACAATAAGTATAGTACTTCATTCTCAATTTCAACTCTTCCAATCCAAAACATAGGAACTCATAAGCCATAAGATCGTATCCAAATTTCAAAATCAACTCTCAAACCTCGTTACCAAACTCAAAATCTCAAAACCAAACTCGTGTTCACTCTGTACAGTAAGTCTAGTACTTCATTCTCAATTTCCACTTTTCCAATCCAAAATATAGGAACTCATAAGCCATAAGATCGTATCCAAACTTCTAAATCAACTCTCAAACCTCGTTACCAAACTCAAAATCTCAAAACCAAACTCGTGTTCACTCTCTACAGTAAGTCTAGTACTTCATTCTCAATTTCAACTCTTCCAATCCAAAATATAGGAACTCATAGGCCATAAGATCGTATCCAAATTTCAAAATCAACTCTCAAACCTCGTTACCAAACTCAAAATCTCAAAACCAAACTCGTGTTCACTCTCTACAGTTAGTCTAGTACTTCATTCTCAATTTCCACTTTTCCAATCCAAAACATAGGAACTCATAAGCCATAAGATCGTATCCAAATTTCAAAATCAACTCTCAAACCTCGTTACCAAACTCAAAATCTCAAAACCAAACTCGTGTTCGCTCTCTACAATAAGTCTAGTACTTCATTCTCAATTTCAACTCTTCCAATCCAAAACATAGGAACTCATAAGCCATAAGATCGTATCCAAATTTCAAAATCAACTCTCAAACCTCGTTACCAAACTCAAAATCTCAAAACCAAACTCGTGTTCACTCTCTACAATAAGTATAGTACTTGATTCTCAATTTCAACTCTTCCAATCCAAAACATAGGAACTCATAAGCCATAAGATCGTATCCAAATTTCAAAATCAACTCTCAAACCTCGTTACCAAACTCAAAATCTCAAAACCAAACTCGTGTTCGCTCTCTACAATAAGAATAATACTTTATTCTCAATTTCCACTTTTCCAATCCAAAACATAGGAACTCATAAGCCATAAGATCGTATCCAAATTTCAAAATCAACTCTCAAACCTCGTTACCAAACTCAAAATCTCAAAACAAAACTCGTGTTCGCTCTCTACAATAAGAATAGTACTTCATTCTCAATTTCCACTTTTCCAATCCAAAACATAGGAACTCATAAGCCATAAGATCGTATCCAAATTTCAAAATCAACTCTCAAACCTCGTTACCAAACTCAAAATCTCAAAACCAAACTCGTGTTCACTCTCTACAATAAGTATAGTACTTGATTCTCAATTTCAACTCTTCCAATCCAAAACATAGGAACTCATAAGCCATAAGATCGTATCCAAATTTCAAAATCAACTCTCAAACCTCGTTACCAAACTCAAAATCTCAAAACAAAACTCGTGTTCGCTCTCTACAATAAGAATAATACTTTATTCTCAATTTCCACTTTTCCAATCCAAAACATAGGAACTCATAAGCCATAAGATCGTATCCAAATTTCAAAATCAACTCTCAAACCTCGTTACCAAACTCAAAATCTCAAAACCAAACTCGTGTTCACTCTCTACAATAAGTATAGTACTTGATTCTCAATTTCAACTCTTCCAATCCAAAACATAGGAACTCATAAGCCATAAGATCGTATCCAAATTTCAAAATCAACTCTCAAACCTCGTTACCAAACTCAAAATCTCAAAACCAAACTCGTGTTCGCTCTCTACAATAAGAATAATACTTTATTCTCAATTTCCACTTTTCCAATCCAAAACATAGGAACTCATAAGCCATAAGATCGTATCCAAATTTCAAAATCAACTCTCAAACCTCGTTACCAAACTCAAAATCTCAAAACCAAACTCGTGTTTGCTCTCTACAATAAGAATAATACTTTATTCTCAATTTCCACTTTTCCAATCCAAAACATAGGAACTCATAAGCCATAAGATCGTATCCAAATTTCAAAATCAACTCTCAAACCTCGTTACCAAACTCAAAATCTCAAAACCAAACTCGTGTTCACTCTCTACAGTAAGTCTAGTACTTCATTCTCAATTTCAACTCTTCCAATCCAAAACATAGGAACTCATAAGCCATAAGATCGTATCCAAATTTCAAAATCAACTCTCAAACCTCGTTACCAAACTCAAAATCTCAAAACCAAACTCGTGTTCACTCTCTACAGTAAGTCTAGTACTTCATTCTCAATTTCCACTTTTCCAATCCAAAACATAGGAACTCATAAGCCATAAGATCGTATCCAAATTTCAAAATCAACTCTCAAACCTCGTTACCAAATTCAAAATCTCAAGACAAAACTCGTGTTCACTCTCTACAGTAAGTCTAGTACTTCATTCTCAATTTCCACTTTTCCAATCCAAAACATAGGAACTCATAAGCCATAAGATCGTATCCAAATTTCAAAATCAACTCTCAAACCTCGTTACCAAACTCAAAATCTCAAAACCAAACTCGTGTTCACTCTCTACAGTAAGTCTAGTACTTCATTCTCAATTTCCACTTTTCCAATCCAAAACATAGGAACTCATAAGCCATAAGATCGTATCCAAATTTCAAAATCAACTCTCAAACCTCGTTACCAAACTCAAAATCTCAAAACCAAACTCGTGTTCGCTCTCCACAATAAGTCTAGTACTTCATTCTCAATTTCAACTCTTCCAATCCAAAACATAGGAACTCATAAGCCATAAGATCGTATCCAAATTTCAAAATCAACTCTCAAACCTCGTTACCAAACTCAAAATCTCAAAACCAAACTCGTGTTCACTCTCTACAGTAAGTCTAGTACTTCATTCTCAATTTCCACTTTTCCAATCCAAAACATAGGAACTCATAAGCCATAAGATCGTATCCAAATTTCAAAATCAACTCTCAAACCTCGTTACCAAACTCAAAATCTCAAAACCAAACTCGTGTTCGCTCTCTACAATAAGTCTAGTACTTCATTCTCAATTTCCACTTTTCCAATCCAAAACATAGGAACTCATAGGCCATAAGATCGTATCCAAATTTCAAAATCAACTCTCAAACCTCGTTACCAAACTCAAAATCTCAAAACCAAACTCGTGTTCACTCTCTACAATAAGTCTAGTACTTCATTCTCAATTTCAACTCTTCCAATCCAAAATATAGGAACTCATAAGCCATAAGATCGTATCCAAACTTCTAAATCAACTCTCAAACCTCGTTACCAAACTCAAAATCTCAAAACCAAACTCGTGTTCACTCTCTACAGTAAGTATAGTACTTCATTCTCAATTTCCACTTTTCCAATCCAAAACATAGGAACTCATAAGCCATAAGATCGTATCCAAATTTCAAAATCAACTCTCAAACCTCGTTACCAAACTCAAAATCTCAAAACAAAACTCGTGTTCACTCTGTACAGTAAGTCTAGTACTTCATTCTCAATTTCCACTTTTCCAATCCAAAACATAGGAACTCATAAGCCATAAGATCGTATCCAAATTTCAAAATCAACTCTCAAACCTCGTTACCAAACTCAAAATCTCAAAACCAAACTCGTGTTCACTCTCTACAATAAGTCTAGTACTTCATTCTCAATTTCAACTCTTCCAATCCAAAATATAGGAACTCATAGGCCATAAGATCGTATCCAAATTTCAAAATCAACTCTCAAACCTCGTTACCAAACTCAAAATCTCAAAACCAAACTCGTGTTCACTCTCTACAATAAGTATAGTACTTCATTCTCAATTTCAACTCTTCCAATCCAAAACATAGGAACTCATAAGCCATAAGATCGTATCCAAATTTCAAAATCAACTCTCAAACCTCGTTACCAAACTCAAAATCTCAAAACCAAACTCGTGTTCACTCTGTACAGTAAGTCTAGTACTTCATTCTCAATTTCCACTTTTCCAATCCAAAATATAGGAACTCATAAGCCATAAGATCGTATCCAAACTTCTAAATCAACTCTCAAACCTCGTTACCAAACTCAAAATCTCAAAACCAAACTCGTGTTCACTCTCTACAGTAAGTCTAGTACTTCATTCTCAATTTCCACTTTTCCAATCCAAAACATAGGAACTCATAAGCCATAAGATCGTATCCAAATTTCAAAATCAACTCTCAAACCTCGTTACCAAACTCAAAATCTCAAAACCAAACTCGTGTTCACTCTCTACAGTAAGTCTAGTACTTCATTCTCAATTTCAACTCTTCCAATCCAAAATATAGGAACTCATAGGCCATAAGATCGTATCCAAATTTCAAAATCAACTCTCAAACCTCGTTACCAAACTCAAAATCTCAAAACCAAACTCGTGTTCACTCTGTACAGTAAGTCTAGTACTTCATTCTCAATTTCCACTTTTCCAATCCAAAATATAGGAACTCATAAGCCATAAGATCGTATCCAAACTTCTAAATCAACTCTCAAACCTCGTTACCAAACTCAAAATCTCAAAACCAAACTCGTGTTCACTCTCTACAGTAAGTCTAGTACTTCATTCTCAATTTCCACTTTTCCAATCCAAAACATAGGAACTCATAAGCCATAAGATCGTATCCAAATTTCAAAATCAACTCTCAAACCTCGTTACCAAACTCAAAATCTCAAAACCAAACTCGTGTTCACTCTCTACAGTAAGTCTAGTACTTCATTCTCAATTTCAACTCTTCCAATCCAAAATATAGGAACTCATAGGCCATAAGATCGTATCCAAATTTCAAAATCAACTCTCAAACCTCGTTACCAAACTCAAAATCTCAAAACCAAACTCGTGTTCACTCTGTACAGTAAGTCTAGTACTTCATTCTCAATTTCCACTTTTCCAATCCAAAATATAGGAACTCATAAGCCATAAGATCGTATCCAAACTTCTAAATCAACTCTCAAACCTCGTTACCAAACTCAAAATCTCAAAACCAAACTCGTGTTCACTCTCTACAGTAAGTCTAGTACTTCATTCTCAATTTCCACTTTTCCAATCCAAAACATAGGAACTCATAAGCCATAAGATCGTATCCAAATTTCAAAATCAACTCTCAAACCTCGTTACCAAACTCAAAATCTCAAAACCAAACTCGTGTTCACTCTCTACAGTAAGTATAGTACTTCATTCTCAATTTCCACTTTTCCAATCCAAAACATAGGAACTCATAAGCCATAAGATCGTATCCAAATTTCAAAATCAACTCTCAAACCTCGTTACCAAACTCAAAATCTCAAAACCAAACTCGTGTTCGCTCTCTACAATAAGTCTAGTACTTCATTCTCAATTTCAACTCTTCCAATCCAAAACATAGGAACTCATAAGCCATAAGATCGTATCCAAATTTCAAAATCAACTCTCAAACCTCGTTACCAAACTCAAAATCTCAAAACCAAACTCGTGTTCACTCTCTACAATAAGTATAGTACTTGATTCTCAATTTCAACTCTTCCAATCCAAAACATAGAAACTCATAAGCCATAAGATCGTATCCAAATTTCAAAATCAACTCTCAAACCTCGTTACCAAACTCAAAATCTCAAAACCAAACTCGTGTTCGCTCTCTACAATAAGTCTAGTACTTCATTCTCAATTTCAACTCTTCCAATCCAAAACATAGGAACTCATAAGCCATAAGATCGTATCCAAATTTCAAAATCAACTCTCAAACCTCGTTACCAAACTCAAAATCTCAAAACCAAACTCGTGTTCACTCTCTACAATAAGTATAGTACTTGATTCTCAATTTCAACTCTTCCAATCCAAAACATAGGAACTCATAAGCCATAAGATCGTATCCAAATTTCAAAATCAACTCTCAAACCTCGTTACCAAACTCAAAATCTCAAAACCAAACTCGTGTTCGCTCTCTACAATAAGTCTAGTACTTCATTCTCAATTTCAACTCTTCCAATCCAAAACATAGGAACTCATAAGCCATAAGATCGTATCCAAATTTCAAAATCAACTCTCAAACCTCGTTACCAAACTCAAAATCTCAAAACCAAACTCGTGTTCACTCTCTACAATAAGAATAGTACTTCATTCTCAATTTCCACTCTTCCAATCCAAAACATAGGAACTCATAAGCCATAAGATCGTATCCAAATTTCAAAATCAACTCTCAAACCTCGTTACCAAACTCAAAATCTCAAAACCAAACTCGTGTTCGCTCTCTACAATAAGTCTAGTACTTCATTCTCAATTTCCACATTTCCAATCCAAAACATAGGAACTCATAAGCCATAAGATCGTATCCAAATTTCAAAATCAACTCTCAAACCTCGTTACCAAACTCAAAATCTCAAAACCAAACTCGTGTTCACTCTCTACAATAAGAATAGTACTTCATTCTCAATTTCCACTTTTCCAATCCAAAACATAGGAACTCATAAGCCATAAGATCGTATCCAAATTTCAAAATCAACTCTCAAACCTCGTTACCAAACTCAAAATCTCAAAACCAAACTCGTGTTCGCTCTCTACAATAAGAATAGTACTTCATTCTCAATTTCCACTTTTCCAATCCAAAACATAGGAACTCATAAGCCATAAGATCGTATCCAAATTTCAAAATCAACTCTCAAACCTCGTTACCAAACTCAAAATCTCAAAACAAAACTCGTGTTCGCTCTCTACAATAAGAATAGTACTTCATTCTCAATTTCCACTTTTCCAATCCAAAACATAGGAACTCATAAGCCATAAGATCGTATCCAAATTTCAAAATCAACTCTCAAACCTCGTTACCAAACTCAAAATCTCAAAACAAAACTCGTGTTCGCTCTCTACAATAAGAATAGTACTTCATTCTCAATTTCCACTTTTCCAATCCAAAACATAGGAACTCATAAGCCATAAGATCGTATCCAAATTTCAAAATCAACTCTCAAACCTCGTTACCAAACTCAAAATCTCAAAACCAAACTCGTGTTCACTCTCTACAATAAGAATAGTACTTCATTCTCAATTTCCACTTTTCCAATCCAAAACATAGGAACTCATAAGCCATAAGATCGTATCCAAATTTCAAAATCAACTCTCAAACCTCGTTACCAAACTCAAAATCTCAAAACCAAACTCGTGTTCGCTCTCTACAATAAGAATAGTACTTCATTCTCAATTTCCATTTTTCCAATCCAAAACATAGGAACTCATAAGCCATAAGATCGTATCCAAATTTCAAAATCAACTCTCAAACCTCGTTACCAAACTCAAAATCTCAAAACCAAACTCGTGTTCGCTCTCTACAATAAGAATAGTACTTCATTCTCAATTTCCACTTTTCCAATCCAAAACATAGGAACTCATAAGCCATAAGATCGTATCCAAATTTCAAAATCAACTCTCAAACCTCGTTACCAAACTCAAAATCTCAAAACCAAACTCGTGTTCACTCTCTACAATAAGAATAGTACTTCATTCTCAATTTCCACTTTTCCAATCCAAAACATAGGAACTCATAAGCCATAAGATCGTATCCAAATTTCAAAATCAACTCTCAAACCTCGTTACCAAACTCAAAATCTCAAAACCAAACTCGTGTTCGCTCTCTACAATAAGAATAGTACTTCATTCTCAATTTCCACTTTTCCAATCCAAAACATAGGAACTCATAAGCCATAAGATCGTATCCAAATTTCAAAATCAACTCTCAAACCTCGTTACCAAACTCAAAATCTCAAAACAAAACTCGTGTTCGCTCTCTACAATAAGAATAGTACTTCATTCTCAATTTCCACTTTTCCAATCCAAAACATAGGAACTCATAAGCCATAAGATCGTATCCAAATTTCAAAATCAACTCTCAAACCTCGTTACCAAACTCAAAATCTCAAAACAAAACTCGTGTTCGCTCTCTACAATAAGAATAGTACTTCATTCTCAATTTCCACTTTTCCAATCCAAAACTTAGGAACTCATAAGCCATAAGATCGTATCCAAATTTCAAAATCAACTCTCAAACCTCGTTACCAAACTCAAAATCTCAAAACAAAACTCGTGTTCGCTCTCTACAATAAGAATAGTACTTCATTCTCAATTTCAACTCTTCCAATCCAAAACATAGGAACTCATAAGCCATAAGATCGTATCCAAATTTCAAAATCAACTCTCAAACCTCGTTACCAAACTCAAAATCTCAAAACAAAACTCGTGTTCGCTCTCTACAATAAGAATAGTACTTCATTCTCAATTTCCACTTTTCCAATCCAAAACATAGGAACTCATAAGCCATAAGATCGTATCCAAATTTCAAAATCAACTCTCAAACCTCGTTACCAAACTCAAAATCTCAAAACAAAACTCGTGTTCGCTCTCTACAATAAGAATAGTACTTCATTCTCAATTTCCACTTTTCCAATCCAAAACATAGGAACTCATAAGCCATAAGATCGTATCCAAATTTCAAAATCAACTCTCAAACCTCGTTACCAAACTCAAAATCTCAAAACAAAACTCGTGTTCGCTCTCTACAATAAGAATAGTACTTCATTCTCAATTTCCACTTTTCCAATCCAAAACATAGGAACTCATAAGCCATAAGATCGTATCCAAATTTCAAAATCAACTCTCAAACCTCGTTACCAAACTCAAAATCTCAAAACAAAACTCGTGTTCGCTCTCTACAATAAGAATAGTACTTCATTCTCAATTTCCACTTTTCCAATCCAAAACATAGGAACTCATAAGCCATAAGATCGTATCCAAATTTCAAAATCAACTCTCAAACCTCGTTACCAAACTCAAAATCTCAAAACAAAACTCGTGTTCGCTCTCTACAATAAGAATAGTACTTCATTCTCAATTTCAACTCTTCCAATCCAAAACATAGGAACTCATAAGCCATAAGATCGTATCCGAATTTCAAAATCAACTTTCAAACCTCGTTACCAAACTCAAAATCTCAAAACAAAACTCGTGTTCGCTCTCTACAATAAGAATAGTACTTCATTCTCAATTTCCACTTTTCCAATCCAAAACATAGGAACTCATAAGCCATAAGATCGTATCCAAATTTCTAAATCAACTCTCAAACCTCGTTACCAAACTCAAAATCTCAAAACCAAACTCGTGTTCGCTCTCTACAATAAGTCTAGTACTTCATTCTCAATTTCAACTCTTCCAATCCAAAATATAGGAACTCATAAGCCATAAGATCGTATCCAAATTTCAAAATCAACTCTCAAACCTCGTTACCAAACTCAAAATCTCAAAACCAAACTCGTGTTCACTCTCTACAGTAAGTCTAGTACTTCATTCTCAATTTCCACTTTTCCAATCCAAAACATAGGAACTCATAAGCCATAAGATCGTATCCAAATTTCAAAATCAACTCTCAAACCTCGTTACCAAACTCAAAATCTCAAAACCAAACTCGTGTTCGCTCTCTACAATAAGAATAGTACTTCATTCTCAATTTCCACTTTTCCAATCCAAAACATAGGAACTCATAAGCCATAAGATCGTATCCAAATTTCAAAATCAACTCTCAAACCTCGTTACCAAACTCAAAATCTCAAAACCAAACTCGTGTTCGCTCTCTACAATAAGAATAGTACTTCATTCTCAATTTCCACTTTTCCAATCCAAAACATAGGAACTCATAAGCCATAAGATCGTATCCAAATTTCAAAATCAACTCTCAAACCTCGTTACCAAACTCAAAACCTCAAAACCAAACTCGTGTTCACTCTCTACAGTAAGTCTAGTACTTCATTCTCAATTTCCAGTTTTCCAATCCAAAACATAGGAACTCATAAGCCATAAGATCGTATCCAAATTTCAAAATCAACTCTCAAACCTCGTTACCAAACTCAAAATCTCAAAACCAAACTCGTGTTCGCTCTCTACAATAAGTCTAGTACTTCATTCTCAATTTCCACTTTTCCAATCCAAAACATGGGAACTCATAAGCCATAAGATCGTATCCAAATTTCAAAATCAACTCTCAAACCTCGTTACCAAACTCAAAATCTCAAAACCAAACGCGTGTTCACTCTCTACAGTAAGTCTAGTACTTCATTCTCAATTTCCAGTTTTCCAATCCAAAACATAGGAACTCATAAGCCATAAGATCGTATCCAAATTTCTAAATCAACTCTCAAACCTCATTACCAAACTCAAAATCTCAAAACCAAACTCGTGTTCGCTCTTTACAGTAAGTCTAGTACTTCATTCTCAATTTACAGTTTGCCAATCCAAAACATAGGAACTCATAAGCCATAAGATCGTATCCAAATTTCAAAATCAACTCTCAAACCTCGTTACCAAACTCAAAATCTCAAAACCAAACTCGTGTTCGCTCTCTACAATAAGAATAGTACTTCATTCTCAATTTCCACTTTTCCAATCCAAAACATAGGAACTCATAAGCCATAAGATCGTATCCAAATTTCAAAATCAACTCTCAAACCTCGTTACCAAACTCAAAATCTCAAAACCAAACTCGTGTTCGCTCTCTACAATAAGAATAGTACTTCATTCTCAATCTCAACTCTTCCAATCCAAAACATAGGAACTCATAAGCCATAAGATCGTATCCAAATTTCAAAATCAACTCTCAAACCTCATTACCAAACTCAAAATCTCAAAACCAAACTCGTGTTCGCTCTTTACAGTAAGTCTAGTACTTCATTCTCAATTTACAGTTTGCCAATCCAAAACATAGGAACTCATAAGCCATAAGATCGTATCCAAATTTCAAAATCAACTCTCAAACCTCGTTACCAAACTCAAAATCTCAAAACCAAACTCGTGTTCGCTCTCTACAATAAGAATAGTACTTCATTCTCAATTTCCACTTTTCCAATCCAAAACATAGGAACTCATAAGCCATAAGATCGTATCCAAATTTCAAAATCAACTCTCAAACCTCGTTACCAAACTCAAAATCTCAAAACAAAACTCGTGTTCGCTCTCTACAATAAGAATAGTACTTCATTCTCAATTTCCACTTTTCCAATCCAAAACATAGGAACTCATAAGCCATAAGATCGTATCCAAATTTCTAAATCAACTCTCAAACCTCGTTACCAAACTCAAAATCTCAAAACCAAACTCGTGTTCACTCTCTACAATAAGAATAGTACTTCATTCTCAATTTCCACTCTTCCAATCCAAAACATAGGAACTCATAAGCCATAAGATCGTATCCAAATTTCAAAATCAACTCTCAAACCTCGTTACCAAACTCAAAATCTCAAAACCAAACTCGTGTTCACTCTCTACAATAAGAATAGTACTTCATTCTCAATTTCCACTTTTCCAATCCAAAACATAGGAACTCATAAGCCATAAGATCGTATCCAAATTTCAAAATCAACTCTCAAACCTCGTTACCAAACTCAAAATCTCAAAACCAAACTCGTGTTCACTCTCTACAATAAGAATAGTACTTCATTCTCAATTTCCACTTTTCCAATCCAAAACATAGGAACTCATAAGCCATAAGATCGTATCCAAATTTCAAAATCAACTCTCAAACCTCGTTACCAAACTCAAAATCTCAAAACCAAACTCGTGTTCACTCTCTACAATAAGAATAGTACTTCATTCTCAATTTCCACTCTTCCAATCCAAAACATAGGAACTCATAAGCCATAAGATCGTATCCAAATTTCAAAATCAACTCTCAAACCTCGTTACCAAACTCAAAATCTCAAAACCAAACTCGTGTTCGCTCTCTACAATAAGTCTAGTACTTCATTCTCAATTTCCACTTTTCCAATCCAAAACATAGGAACTCATAAGCCATAAGATCGTATCCAAATTTCAAAATCAACTCTCAAACCTCGTTACCAAACTCAAAATCTCAAAACCAAACTCGTGTTCACTCTCTACAATAAGAATAGTACTTCATTCTCAATTTCCACTTTTCCAATCCAAAACATAGGAACTCATAAGCCATAAGATCGTATCCAAATTTCAAAATCAACTCTCAAACCTCGTTACCAAACTCAAAATCTCAAAACCAAACTCGTGTTCGCTCTCTACAATAAGAATAGTACTTCATTCTCAATTTCCACTTTTCCAATCCAAAACATAGGAACTCATAAGCCATAAGATCGTATCCAAATTTCAAAATCAACTCTCAAACCTCGTTACCAAACTCAAAATCTCAAAACAAAACTCGTGTTCGCTCTCTACAATAAGAATAGTACTTCATTCTCAATTTCCACTTTTCCAATCCAAAACATAGGAACTCATAAGCCATAAGATCGTATCCAAATTTCAAAATCAACTCTCAAACCTCGTTACCAAACTCAAAATCTCAAAACAAAACTCGTGTTCGCTCTCTACAATAAGAATAGTACTTCATTCTCAATTTCCACTTTTCCAATCCAAAACATAAGAACTCATAAGCCATAAGATCGTATCCAAATTTCAAAATCAACTCTCAAACCTCGTTACCAAACTCAAAATCTCAAAACCAAACTCGTGTTCACTCTCTACAATAAGTATAGTACTTGATTCTCAGTTTCAACTCTTCCAATCCAAAACATAGAAACTCATAAGCCATAAGATCGTATCCAAATTTCAAAATCAACTCTCAAACCTCGTTACCAAACTCAAAATCTCAAAACCAAACTCGTGTTCGCTCTCTACAATAAGTCTAGTACTTCATTCTCAATTTCAACTCTTCCAATCCAAAACATAGGAACTCATAAGCCATAAGATCGTATCCAAATTTCAAAATCAACTCTCAAACCTCGTTACCAAACTCAAAATCTCAAAACCAAACTCGTGTTCACTCTCTACAATAAGAATAGTACTTCATTCTCAATTTCCACTTTTCCAATCCAAAACATAGGAACTCATAAGCCATAAGATCGTATCCAAATTTCAAAATCAACTCTCAAACCTCGTTACCAAACTCAAAATCTCAAAACAAAACTCGTGTTCACTCTCTACAATAAGAATAGTACTTCATTCTCAATTTCCACTTTTCCAATCCAAAACATAGGAACTCATAAGCCATAAGATCGTATCCAAATTTCAAAATCAACTCTCAAACCTCGTTACCAAACTCAAAATCTCAAAACCAAACTCGTGTTCACTCTCTACAATAAGAATAGTACTTCATTCTCAATTTCCACTTTTCCAATCCAAAACATAGGAACTCATAAGCCATAAGATCGTATCCAAATTTCAAAATCAACTCTCAAACCTCGTTACCAAACTCAAAATCTCAAAACAAAACTCGTGTTCGCTCTCTACAATAAGAATAGTACTTCATTCTCAATTTCAACTCTTCCAATCCAAAACATAGGAACTCATAAGCCATAAGATCGTATCCAAATTTCAAAATCAACTCTCAAACCTCGTTACCAAACTCAAAATCTCAAAACAAAACTCGTGTTCGCTCTCTACAATAAGAATAGTACTTCATTCTCAATTTCCACTTTTCCAATCCAAAACATAGGAACTCATAAGCCATAAGATCGTATCCAAATTTCAAAATCAACTCTCAAACCTCGTTACCAAACTCAAAATCTCAAAACAAAACTCGTGTTCGCTCTCTACAATAAGAATAGTACTTCATTCTCAATTTCCACTTTTCCAATCCAAAACATAGGAACTCATAAGCCATAAGATCGTATCCAAATTTCAAAATCAACTCTCAAACCTCGTTACCAAACTCAAAATCTCAAAACCAAACTCGTGTTCACTCTCTACAATAAGTATAGTACTTGATTCTCAGTTTCAACTCTTCCAATCCAAAACATAGAAACTCATAAGCCATAAGATCGTATCCAAATTTCAAAATCAACTCTCAAACCTCGTTACCAAACTCAAAATCTCAAAACCAAACTCGTGTTCGCTCTCTACAATAAGTCTAGTACTTCATTCTCAATTTCAACTCTTCCAATCCAAAACATAGGAACTCATAAGCCATAAGATCGTATCCAAATTTCAAAATCAACTCTCAAACCTCGTTACCAAACTCAAAATCTCAAAACCAAACTCGTGTTCACTCTCTACAATAAGTATAGTACTTGATTCTCAATTTCAACTCTTCCAATCCAAAACATAGGAACTCATAAGCCATAAGATCGTATCCAAATTTCAAAATCAACTCTCAAACCTCGTTACCAAACTCAAAATCTCAAAACCAAACTCGTGTTCGCTCTCTACAATAAGTCAAGTACTTCATTCTCAATTTCAACTCTTCCAATCCAAAACATAGGAACTCATAAGCCATAAGATCGTATCCAAATTTCAAAATCAACTCTCAAACCTCGTTACCAAACTCAAAATCTCAAAACCAAACGCGTGTTCACTCTCTACAATAAGAATAGTACTTCATTCTCAATTTCCACTCTTCCAATCCAAAACATAGGAACTCATAAGCCATAAGATCGTATCCAAATTTCAAAATCAACTCTCAAACCTCGTTACCAAACTCAAAATCTCAAAACCAAACTCGTGTTCGCTCTCTACAATAAGTCTAGTACTTCATTCTCAATTTCCACTTTTCCAATCCAAAACATAGGAACTCATAAGCCATAAGATCGTATCCAAATTTCAAAATCAACTCTCAAACCTCGTTACCAAACTCAAAATCTCAAAACCAAACTCGTGTTCACTCTCTACAATAAGAATAGTACTTCATTCTCAATTTCCACTTTTCCAATCCAAAACATAGGAACTCATAAGCCATAAGATCGTATCCAAATTTCAAAATCAACTCTCAAACCTCGTTACCAAACTCAAAATCTCAAAACCAAACTCGTGTTCGCTCTCTACAATAAGAATAGTACTTCATTCTCAATTTCCACTTTTCCAATCCAAAACATAGGAACTCATAAGCCATAAGATCGTATCCAAATTTCAAAATCAACTCTCAAACCTCGTTACCAAACTCAAAATCTCAAAACAAAACTCGTGTTCGCTCTCTACAATAAGAATAGTACTTCATTCTCAATTTCCACTTTTCCAATCCAAAACATAGGAACTCATAAGCCAAAAGATCGTATCCAAATTTCAAAATCAACTCTCAAACCTCGTTACCAAACTCAAAATCTCAAAACAAAACTCGTGTTCGCTCTCTACAATAAGAATAGTACTTCATTCTCAATTTCCACTTTTCCAATCCAAAACATAGGAACTCATAAGCCATAAGATCGTATCCAAATTTCAAAATCAACTCTCAAACCTCGTTACCAAACTCAAAATCTCAAAACAAAACTCGTGTTCGCTCTCTACAATAAGAATAGTACTTCATTCTCAATTTCCACTTTTCCAATCCAAAACATAGGAACTCATAAGCCATAAGATCGTATCCAAATTTCAAAATCAACTCTCAAACCTCGTTACCAAACTCAAAATCTCAAAACAAAACTCGTGTTCGCTCTCTACAATAAGAATAGTACTTCATTCTCAATTTCAACTCTTCCAATCCAAAACATAGGAACTCATAAGCCATAAGATCGTATCCAAATTTCAAAATCAACTCTCAAACCTCGTTACCAAACTCAAAATCTCAAAACAAAACTCGTGTTCGCTCTCTACAATAAGAATAGTACTTCATTCTCAATTTCCACTTTTCCAATCCAAAACATAGGAACTCATAAGCCATAAGATCGTATCCAAATTTCAAAATCAACTCTCAAACCTCGTTACCAAACTCAAAATCTCAAAACAAAACTCGTGTTCGCTCTCTACAATAAGAATAGTACTTCATTCTCAATTTCCACTTTTCCAATCCAAAACATAGGAACTCATAAGCCATAAGATCGTATCCAAATTTCAAAATCAACTCTCAAACCTCGTTACCAAACTCAAAATCTCAAAACAAAACTCGTGTTCGCTCTCTACAATAAGAATAGTACTTCATTCTCAATTTCAACTCTTCCAATCCAAAACATAGGAACTCATAAGCCATAAGATCGTATCCGAATTTCAAAATCAACTTTCAAACCTCGTTACCAAACTCAAAATCTCAAAACAAAACTCGTGTTCGCTCTCTACAATAAGAATAGTACTTCATTCTCAATTTCAACTCTTCCAATCCAAAACATAGGAACTCATAAGCCATAAGATCGTATCCAAATTTCTAAATCAACTCTCAAACCTCGTTACCAAACTCAAAATCTCAAAACCAAACTCGTGTTCGCTCTCTACAATAAGTCTAGTACTTCATTCTCAATTTCAACTCTTCCAATCCAAAATATAGGAACTCATAAGCCATAAGATCGTATCCAAATTTCAAAATCAACTCTCAAACCTCGTTACCAAACTCAAAATCTCAAAACCAAACTCGTGTTCACTCTCTATAGTAAGTCTAGTACTTCATTCTCAATTTCCACTTTTCCAATCCAAAACATAGGAACTCATAAGCCATAAGATCGTATCCAAATTTCAAAATCAACTCTCAAACCTCGTTACCAAACTCAAAATCTCAAAACCAAACTCGTGTTCGCTCTCTACAATAAGAATAGTACTTCATTCTCAATTTCCACTTTTCCAATCCAAAACATAGGAACTCATAAGCCATAAGATCGTATCCAAATTTCAAAATCAACTCTCAAACCTCGTTACCGAACTCAAAATCTCAAAACCAAACTCGTGTTCGCTCTCTACAATAAGAATAGTACTTCATTCTCAATTTCCACTTTTCCAATCCAAAACATAGGAACTCATAAGCCATAAGATCGTATCCAAATTTCAAAATCAACTCTCAAACCTCGTTACCAAACTCAAAACCTCAAAACCAAACTCGTGTTCACTCTCTACAGTAAGTCTAGTACTTCATTCTCAATTTCCAGTTTTCCAATCCAAAACATAGGAACTCATAAGCCATAAGATCGTATCCAAATTTCAAAATCAACTCTCAAACCTCGTTACCAAACTCAAAATCTCAAAACCAAACTCGTGTTCGCTCTCTACAATAAGTCTAGTACTTCATTCTCAATTTCCACTTTTCCAATCCAAAACATGGGAACTCATAAGCCATAAGATCGTATCCAAATTTCAAAATCAACTCTCAAACCTCGTTACCAAACTCAAAATCTCAAAACCAAACGCGTGTTCACTCTCTACAGTAAGTCTAGTACTTCATTCTCAATTTCCAGTTTTCCAATCCAAAACATAGGAACTCATAAGCCATAAGATCGTATCCAAATTTCTAAATCAACTCTCAAACCTCATTACCAAACTCAAAATCTCAAAACCAAACTCGTGTTCGCTCTTTACAGTAAGTCTAGTACTTCATTCTCAATTTACAGTTTGCCAATCCAAAACATAGGAACTCATAAGCCATAAGATCGTATCCAAATTTCAAAATCAACTCTCAAACCTCGTTACCAAACTCAAAATCTCAAAACCAAACTCGTGTTCGCTCTCTACAATAAGAATAGTACTTCATTCTCAATTTCCACTTTTCCAATCCAAAACATAGGAACTCATAAGCCATAAGATCGTATCCAAATTTCAAAATCAACTCTCAAACCTCGTTACCAAACTCAAAATCTCAAAACCAAACTCGTGTTCGCTCTCTACAATAAGAATAGTACTTCATTCTCAATCTCAACTCTTCCAATCCAAAACATAGGAACTCATAAGCCATAAGATCGTATCCAAATTTCAAAATCAACTCTCAAACCTCGTTACCAAACTCAAAATCTCAAAACAAAACTCGTGTTCGCTCTCTACAATAAGAATAGTACTTCATTCTCAATTTCCACTTTTCCAATCCAAAACATAGGAACTCATAAGCCATAAGATCGTATCCAAATTTCAAAATCAACTCTCAAACCTCGTTACCAAACTCAAAATCTCAAAACCAAACTCGTGTTCGCTCTCTACAATAAGAATAGTACTTCATTCTCAATCTCAACTCTTCCAATTCAAAACATAGGAACTCATAAGCCATAAGATCGTATCCAAATTTCTAAATCAACTCTCAAACCTCATTACCAAACTCAAAATCTCAAAACCAAACTCGTGTTCGCTCTTTACAGTAAGTCTAGTACTTCATTCTCAATTTACAGTTTGCCAATCCAAAACATAGGAACTCATAAGCCATAAGATCGTATCCAAATTTCAAAATCAACTCTCAAACCTCGTTACCAAACTCAAAATCTCAAAACCAAACTCGTGTTCGCTCTCTACAATAAGAATAGTACTTCATTCTCAATTTCCACTTTTCCAATCCAAAACATAGGAACTCATAAGCCATAAGATCGTATCCAAATTTCAAAATCAACTCTCAAACCTCGTTACCAAACTCAAAATCTCAAAACAAAACTCGTGTTCGCTCTCTACAATAAGAATAGTACTTCATTCTCAATTTCCACTTTTCCAATCCAAAACATAGGAACTCATAAGCCATAAGATCGTATCCAAATTTCTAAATCAACTCTCAAACCTCGTTACCAAACTCAAAATCTCAAAACCAAACTCGTGTTCGCTCTCTACAATAAGTCTAGTACTTCATTCTCAATTTCCACTTTTCCAATCCAAAACATAGGAACTCATAAGCCATAAGATCGTATCCAAATTTCAAAATCAACTCTCAAACCTCGTTACCAAACTCAAAATCTCAAAACCAAACTCGTGTTCACTCTCTACAGTAAGTCTAGTACTTCATTCTCAATTTCCACTTTTCCAATCCAAAACATAGGAACTCATAAGCCATAAGATCGTATCCAAATTTCAAAATCAACTCTCAAACCTCGTTACCAAACTCAAAATCTCAAAACCAAACTCGTGTTCGCTCTCTACAATAAGAATAGTACTTCATTCTCAATTTCCACTTTTCCAATCCAAAACATAGGAACTCATAAGCCATAAGATCGTATCCAAATTTCAAAATCAACTCTCAAACCTCGTTACCAAACTCAAAATCTCAAAACCAAACTCGTGTTCGCTCTCTACAGTAAGTCTAGTACTTCATTCTCAATTTCCACTTTTCCAATCCAAAACATAGGAACTCATAAGCCATAAGATCGTATCCAAATTTCAAAAGCAACTCTCAAACCTCGTTACCAAACTCAAAATCTCAAAACCAAACTCGTGTTCACTCTCTGCAGTAAGTCTAGTACTTCATTCTCAATTTCCAGTTTTCCAATCCAAAACATAGGAACTCAAAATCCATAAGATCGTATCCAAATTTCAAAATCAACTCTCAAACCTCGTTACCAAACTCAAAATCTCAAAACCAAACTCGTGTTCACTCTCTGCAGTAAGTCTAGTACTTCATTCTCAATTTCAACTCTTCCAATCCAAAACATAGGAACTCATAAGCCATAAGATCGTATCCAAATTTCAAAAGCAACTCTCAAACCTCGTTACCAAACTCAAAATCTCAAAACCAAACTCGTGTTCACTCTCTGCAGTAAGTCTAGTACTTCATTCTCAATTTCCAGTTTTCCAATCCAAAACATAGGAACTCATAAGCCATAAGATCGTATCCAAATTTCAAAAGCAACTCTCAAACCTCGTTACCAAACTCAAAATCTCAAAACCAAACTCGTGTTCGCTCTCTACAATAAGAATAGTACTTCATTCTCAATTTCAACTCTTCCAATCCAAAACATAGGAACTCATAAGCCATAAGATCGTATCCAAATTTCAAAATCAACTCTCAAACCTCGTTACCAAACTCAAAACCTCAAAACCAAACTCGTGTTCACTCTCTACAGTAAGTCTAGTACTTCATTCTCAATTTCAACTCTTCCAATCCAAAACATAGGAACTCATAAGCCATAAGATCGTATCCAAATTTCAAAAGCAACTCTCAAACCTCGTTACCAAACTCAAAATCTCAAAACCAAACTCGTGTTCGCTCTCTACAATAAGAATAGTACTTCATTCTCAATTTCAACTCTTCCAATCCAAAACATAGGAACTCATAAGCCATAAGATCGTATCCAAATTTCAAAAGCAACTCTCAAACCTCGTTACCAAACTCAAAATCTCAAAACCAAACTCGTGTTCACTCTCTGCAGTAAGTCTAGTACTTCATTCTCAATTTCCAGTTTTCCAATCCAAAACATAGGAACTCATAAGCCATAAGATCGTATCCAAATTTCAAAAGCAACTCTCAAACCTCGTTACCAAACTCAAAATCTCAAAACCAAACTCGTGTTCGCTCTCTACAATAAGAATAGTACTTCATTCTCAATTTCAACTCTTCCAATCCAAAACATAGGAACTCATAAGCCATAAGATCGTATCCAAATTTCAAAATCAACTCTCAAACCTCGTTACCAAACTCAAAACCTCAAAACCAAACTCGTGTTCACTCTCTACAGTAAGTCTAGTACTTCATTCTCAATTTCCAGTTTTCCAATCCAAAACATAGGAACTCATAAGCCATAAGATCGTATCCAAATTTCAAAAGCAACTCTCAAACCTCGTTACCAAACTCAAAATCTCAAAACCAAACTCGTGTTCACTCTCTGCAGTAAGTCTAGTACTTCATTCTCAATTTCAACTCTTCCAATCCAAAACATAGGAACTCATAAGCCATAAGATCGTATCCAAATTTCAAAAGCAACTCTCAAACCTCGTTACCAAACTCAAAATCTCAAAACCAAACTCGTGTTCGCTCTCTACAGTAAGTCTAGTACTTAATTCTCAATTTCCACTTTTCCAATCCAAAACATAGGAACTCATAAGCCATAAGATCGTATCCAAATTTCAAAAGCAACTCTCAAACCTCGTTACCAAACTCAAAATCTCAAAACCAAACTCGTGTTCACTCTCTACAGTAAGTCTAGTACTTCATTCTCAATTTCAACTCTTCCAATCCAAAACATAGGAACTCATAGGCCATAAGATCGTATCCAAATTTCAAAATCAACTCTCAAACCTCGTTACCAAACTCAAAATCTCAAAACCAAACTCGTGTTCACTCTCTACAGTAAGTCTAGTACTTCATTCTCAATTTCAACTCTTCCAATCCAAAACATAGGAACTTATAGGCCATGAGTTAATTCTACCCGATATCTTTCCGAATGCCAATATTCTTGGTTTTGTGTATTTTTCGATTTTCGATATTGTGCTTTTCTTATCGTCTTCTCCGCGTTGTTATTCATTCTGTTTGCGCTTTGAGCATTCTACACAGCTTTTGTTCCTATTCTTCCACTTTCGTTGATTCGATTATTGTTATTTTATCCTTGTGTCTTCTTTCAGTTTCAACAGTTTTCTTATATCGTATTCAAATTTCTGTTTACATGTGGTCTCTAATAGTTGAGTTGTAATGATCAAGTTTTTATCCGCTTGCTTGTATGTCCCTCCAATAACTGATGTTGTTTATCGAACTACTCATCTCAGTTTTCCCGGTATACAAATGCTGGTTCCATTTTTAAATTTCGACTGGAAGTTTTATACCAAGGTTTGCTACCAGTTTCACGTTCGCAAATCGCACCTATCCTTTGTGAATACAAGTTGTTCCTATAGCTCCCACTGTGAACGGTTGGTGTATTTTTTGGTTTCCACTTCTAACTCGACTGTTGTGAGATCAGTTTTTGGCGAATCCAAACCCAGTTTTTTCATTCAACTCAATATAATTTTCTTTTCGTATGTTGTGTTTGTTATTTTCACCATGATTTTCCTATCATCTGTTCTGATGTGTATGCTACACATTGTGTTGATGGAACAAAAATTTTTGTTTCCGATACTGCGCTTCTATCAGTTTTCCAACAAAATTATGAATTTTGCTTCTTGTTGTTCCGATCAACCTACGGTTATTTTTTAATTGTCGGTATTCTTCAGGTAAAATGTTTGATAAACTCACAATAAATTTTTGAATCAACTTATGTTGAAAGGAGCCCTAGTGTTAATCAGATCATTATTCAAACGTTTCAGTTCTTGTTTTCACTGATGCTCTGAGCACTTCACTATACTGTTTTCGTAAGCTATTATAATTTCCCTCAAATTTTCTTTTGGCTGAATACTTGATTTAGCTGCTTTCTTAAACTGTCCACAGTTGTTTTTAATCATTTTTCTGCATGTCTCCAGCCAACAAATTGTGCACTAGCACTAGAAGGTTTTGAAATTTAAGAAAGCCTTGTCTGTCTTATCCGATACAGAGTGAGCGTTTATCACATATTTATTTGTTGGATTTCTGGTGTTTGGAAAAATATTACTTTGTCCTGTAGCACTAACTTTCGGCGTATGCTCTAAACTGTAAAGACTCCTGTAATTACTCCCGATTGTATCCCTCCGTGATAATTTTAGTTAGCATTTTTTTGTTTTAGAAATGCGTTCATGTTTTTTCTGAATTCTATGACTGATACACTGTCAACTAGCATGTGAAACTTGAACTGTTTTCTTTATTCAGTTTTCAATATTCTAATCATCACTGGTAGTGTTTTTGAAATCAAATTCTGTTTGGTCTGCTTTGTTTAATGGCACACCAGATAATATTTTTAGTCGATTCATAACATCAGTACTTCAAATATATTAAATCACCAAGGTTTCCATTTTCCTTTTGCCATAATGTGTCTAGAACACACTCATTTCACAACATGATTTTCACGAAACATTGCGTAACAAGTATTTTCATAATTTCGAATGCAAATTGCAATTTTGATGTGAGCCACAAATGAAAATATTATAGCTGATGTCTCAATTTATGACTTTTCAACAGTTACAGAAAGTTTTTATACTACTTTTGAACATGCTATTTACCAGCTAACTTTTAAAACATACTAAATCAAATACAATTGCAATGCATTCTCAGAATAAGTCGAGTTATTTTTTTCGTGTTTTTTTAGAATCTTTTTACCTCTAACCTATTTTCTCATATTTCAATCTCTGTTCTTTTTTTCCTCTGTATAAACTGAGAACTTTTGAATTTCACTCTGAAATTAAAAGTTCAGCTTCGCCGTGAGGCTGTGGTGGGAAACTCCGTCTTTAGTAGTGGCACTCATTCGCCCAACGCTTCTGACAAATGGAGGAATCCTGGTAGTCGAAGAACTTCTCCGTTTTGCTTCGTACCAGCCAGGCTCGCCTCTCAGTTTATAACCAAACTCAACGTTAAAAAATACTTTTGGAAAAATTTTCAAAAAATTATACTCTATTTTGAAACGATTTTGATGGTCATTCAAAAAAATTTAAATTTTGAAACTTTTTGAAATGATATAATGTTTATTCATTTTGTTTCCAACCGATTTAATAAACAATTTTTGTAGCACATACTGTTTCTTTGTTCACATTCTATGAAATTCAGGAAGAATCGTCTAATACAAATGAAATGTACGTCCAGTAGATCGAAACAAAATAATGAAACTGTCCTGGTGTCTCCTGGGAGTGGCAAGCAAATTTATCATTCAGCATTGCATGAGCAAATCGTGATTGCAATGATAGATGATGTCTCTGGGGAAATACTATACAACGATTTGTCAAAAGGAAAGATGTTGGTTGAGGACCATTTACATACAATTTGGATTCAGAAAACAACAATTTGGAGTTTGTACAGTACATCTGAAAAGAAATGAAACTATATTTAGCATTGTACAGTGTGGCCGATAAGTATGCAGATTGTTTTCTTCTTCTGGATTTCTTTTTTTGAAAATAGAGGGTCCATATGATTTGATTTGATATTCACAAAAATATGTCTTGAACGCTATCCAAGGTATAAGAGTTCGAAGTAGTATCTTCATTATTACACGAATAGTGTTGCGCCGCGCATTAAGACCGCAAGCGCGTTTTAGCAATTTAACGATTTCTTCGAGAATTGCTTGATATTATTATAAATTCACGACACTTCAATATGGTCTCGAAGCGAAAAACATTATTTGCATTTATTTTTAGACCTGCAAAGCTTGAAACAACGGTATTTGATCTTTTTCAACTACGAGAACTTTCCGCGAAATTTCTAATAAATTAGATGCGCCTTTAAAGCCATGCGGCGTGGTGTTGTGAATTTATAATAGTTAATACTCAGTTTTAATTTTCCCAGAAGCGGTAACTGTTGGAATTGGCCTGACATCTGAAGCACTGTTTTATTGACTTTAGATGACAAAACGTTATGAATCAAACCGAAAACATCAGGAAAAGAGGAAGAAAGTTTAAACTTTCCAGAAGACTGTTAATTCTGTTTAGGATCATTACATACTTTCAACAAAGTAAGCACTATATTCCTACTTTAAATTCAAGAGTGGGATATCTTCGTTTCTCTCAATACGTTAAGTTGCTTTTGAAATCTGTGTGAGGTTTTATTTCATTCGAAAATTCAGCTTTTATCTTCAGCGCTGTAGTTTTTTCTCATTCATAGAAACAAAAGTCTACATACTTATTTTCCACTATGTATCTAAATAACCAACTTTCTTAAATTTGTCAAAAGTGAGACGTTTCTTGAACTGGTCAGAATAGATTTCAATTTGAAGTCGCAACAGGTTCAGGAGTCAATCAGACCAGAAGTTCTCGTTTTCACGGTATTTTAGAAGAGTTCAAACAACTCAAGTTTTCTTCCCCACTATTTCCTTATATCTGATCATAAAGAAACACTCTTAAATCATTTTGATGAAACTTTAATTAGGTGTTCGTAAATAGATCTTGTGTGTGTGTGTGTTTTTCGCTTGGCGTTCATCTTTTCGTTAAAAATAAAAATTTGTTCTGAGAAAAACTATATAGTTATATAGCAACAAAAACAATAGACGATTCTGGTGTGTACATCATCTATTCAGCATTTCTGAGTAAACGGTTCTTACAAATACACAACTTTTGTGTTTTGTGGGCTCTTCTAGCAAAACAAGCTTCACACATTACCCTAACAATATTATCTAAGGAGCATCAGTCATATTACAAAGAATCTTTTTACATCGAATGACTCAGCTTTTATACACGTCTATGCTGAAATTCTAGACTGCAATCATCACGCATTCAAAAAAAAACGACAGAGGCTAAGTGCAGTTTTAAAATGAAGAAGAAGCCGTGTATGCATATTCTGAGTCAAAGTTCTTTTCCGGGAGCACTTCTTCAATGCCCTCTCTATTGTCCTTGAAATGTCCTTTTCGGTTTCAAGCCACAATTTTTCAGAGGAATGAGACACCCCGGATTGCACTGACGAGTAGAAGAAGGATCCAGTCTCGTAAAAAAAGTGGTTCAATTTTGTTTCTATCTGCAATGGACACCTCAAATCAGGGGCTACACAAAAACCATTCATGTGTCAAGGTTGCCGACGGTCTGTTCTGAATTTTCTCAATTGGTTGATCGTTGTCTCTGAACACCTCATTGATCGATAGATCGGAAAGATATTGGCAAATGGTTAGTTTGTTTGAAAACACTCAACACAAAACGAAAACATCTGGAAGGACACATCAAGGCGCGTGCTCTTGAACACCTGCCAACATTCGATCCTTCAGCTGTTGTTTCGTTCATTGAACACGTGTCAATCAACAACCCAATACTTTCCTCTCATTCCCTTCATTTCACCTCAATGGGGGTCTTTTTTCACTCCTAACCAACCTTCCCTATTCATCTACTTACCAACCGTCGCCCGACAATTGGTGCGCCCTTTCCTCCGACCAGCGGCAAACATAGAGTATGAAAGATGATCGGCTCGGTTGGGTCGTTTTCTTGTTGTCTTCGAAAACCGATTTGTGACATTGAAGCAGTTTTGGTTCATTTTGTTGTTTGATGCTATACTGTTTTCCTATTTGTTTCTGAATGTCACAGTTTTTGAGAAATTATTTCTAGAGTCTAACCTTTGTAGTAAAAATCATAAAATAATTAATCTCTGTGTATTAAAAAGTAATGTTAGTTCATTATCGTCTTTCACCCACTTTCGTACGTCATTTCCATAGCTTTTTCTAGCTGACTAATGCAGCAGTATGCATAAATAGCTGCTGTATCATTTTTTGAAGCGAACTAAAGGGTCGGACCACAAAAACAACAACAAAGTGTCGTATCTTGTTCAGGGACACTACAGCTCCGGAGGAGATGATATAATCCGAATTCTTTCTTTTTTTCCTTTTTTTCCAACCATTTTTGGCTGAGAAGCTGTGTGTGTAGGAGAAGCTATTTACACGAGATGCCACCCAAACTTCTTTCTCTATCTTCTTTCTTCTTGTTGGGCACAAAAAGAGACACAACCATTTATTCCTTTTGAATTCCCAATGGGATCGCATTTTCCAATGAGTTCTATCCTAAAACTGACCACTTTGTTTGGTTGCTCTACTATTTTCTAGTGAGGCCAATTCAGTCATGTGAGTATCTATTTCCGATAAAATCCTAATTACACTTGGAGAAGCCTATCAAATCTCCGGACCTTTCTTTTTTTGTGGCCACGAAACTCATCGAAGCGAAAGAAGAGAACAATTTCGGTTAAGTCCAGATGTTCAAATTGTATTACTCACCAAGCAGCCCGCACCCGTGGTATTTTGTTCTGCTCGCTGTGTCTATCCCAATTCAGTATGCACAACCATTATGTGCCGTTTAGAGTATGGAGTGGGTTTTGACAAGAAAGAGAAAGCTTAGGAGATGCGAAAAAGGGGTAAAATCATTTACTGAATTGTGCGTAGGGAGAGAAAGAGAGGGACAGAAACAGAACAGCTTGCGGAACAGACCTTCCGGCTTGGTGAAAAGTGAGCGATAGAATACGATGGACAATTGGCGGCGTTGGAAGAGCTACTCAACTGCAATTGAGGACGGCTGTTCGGAACTGAACACACTTAGCCGGGTGGTCGTTTTGAGGTATCGATCTGTCGCGTCACCAGACTCTCGTTCTTCTTTTTCTTTACTCTCTATACCCCCCTGTCAGTCTCAATGTGTGTAGATTGTGTATGTGTGTTAGTGAGTCATAGTCAAGAATGAAGAGACGCAGACATACAGAAGGGTCTTGTGTGACCCTCTCCTCTCTCAATACTCCAATCGGCTAGTCTTCTTCTTTCTCCAACTCGTTCGACCTCCTCCCCCTAACCCCAGCATCCCATACTACCATCCATCTCCATCTGTATTGAAAAGAGACGAGGAAAGAGATAGAGACTCATTAGTATCAGACAGTAAGAAACAGATATGGAAATTCGGAAATTATACAGTTCCAATTTCAAATTAGCTTCCTTATACAGTCTTATCATCTGTCATCAACCTTTACAACTACTGGGATAGGAGAAAGATCCTTATCTATCTCTACCAGAACCATCGGTGCCCGTTGTTCTTTTTTGTTTGACTTTGAAGTTGTTTTAAGGTCGAATCTTGATTTTTTTGAAAAAATACCGATTCGAAACTTCAAATTATACTTTTCAAGATTTCACTAATTTCAAAAAGCAATTTGATGTTTGAGCGAGATAGTATCTTAATTGTATATAAGTAAATTTTTCAAACTTCAAACAAAACTTTCAAATAGGAAACTTAATACTTGGTATTTTATCAAAACATTTGGTTTCACTAAGTTTTAATGTCGCAGAATAATTGCATTTGCATAGCGTTACCTTTTCATTTGAAGTTAATATTACAAAAGTGATTTTGTACTGATTCCTACCAACTTTCAGTTTTATACTCCTTTCTCCGAAAACCATTTTGTTGTCTTCATGTGATACTTTTCCCATTCCATTTTTTCCACGATTTCCAGTTTCGAATTGATTTTTCCTGTAAAATCACATGACGAAAAAACCAACCGTCTATTCCAAAGACTATCGGAACATTTCTCACGGCCTACGTGTAAATCGCCTCACACAGTTAATCTCTTGTCAAACCTCCCGATTTATGTAAATCTGTCGACGGCTCATATTGAAAATGACTGCGTATTATGTGCACTAACGTTGTCAGGTAACAGTCTCCGTTTCACAGTTTTTGGAATTCTGATGTCAAGCGGTGGTTGTTAGCATGAACGATGAGGTAGTTGACAATCTGTAATAAATATTGTTTTTTGAAAAGTGTATGTATGAGTCTAAAAAGTTTTCCAGACAAAAGTCTCATGGTAGTTTTTTGATTTCACAACACCAGAATATTCTCAGACATCCATTACCCAAAAGTTCTCCTGACCAACTTTCTGCACTCATCCATAATCTCATTTTTCTCATAACTTGGGGTACCCCTCCGCGTACATCCACTTTCGGGGGTCCTTCTCTTATCCTTCCATCACATACATACACACAAAACTACTTTTGCTGCTCCTCGTTTTAGAAATCTTCTCTTTCACCCTCGTCCACCGCTCTAGAATGGGCAACACAAATGGCTACTCGAATTGTGCTCCTTTTTTGTTCCGCTCGCTTTAGTCTATACAATTTATCAGAAACTTGAAAAGAACTATACGAAAAATTTTGAAACGAAAAATTATTTCGTATCAAACAAAAAATGAAGCGGAGGAAAAAGAAAACCAATTGTTTTCGTTTTTGTTTTCGTTTTTGTTTTTCCCTTCTGGTTCTTTCGATGTGACAACCACAAAAAGTGGAAAAAGTGGTTGTAAGAACGACCCTATGCCCCCTTTCAAAAATATCATAGAGGTTTTGAAATTAGGTCAGACGTCTTTTGCTGTACTGATAATAATATAGTGACCTAAACAGAGCGTTATCAGGAAATAACAAAAACTCAATTACGCTCACTGGTCAACATAACTATCAATCTCATTACCCATTCTCGTGCCTTCACATTACTTTTTCTCAAAATTTATTATCGTTTCTTTATCAATCGCCGCTCCTCGTGTGTTCTACATTCAAAATGTACTCATTTCCAGGTTGACATTTATTGGCAAAATTTTTCAACCCAAAGAACTGGCGTTTTTATTTGGATCACCGTCTATGTTTCTTTATCTTATTGTGTAAGTTTTTTTTCAGAAAAGAATATTATTGTGCTTGAAAACGGAGAATTGAAATGTTGTCAAGCAGACACTTCGATATAATAAGATGTTGCAGTATTTCGAAACAAGAATATTTAGAAAACAAACAAAACATCAACATTTATCATTTCTATTAAAATTAGACTAAATCAGTAAAGTAATCAGTACTTTTGATTGGATAGTATGTAATCATGAACAAAAAACAAGAGCATTCTGCTCACTTCGCTGTTGGAAAATTTTCATTCACTATACAAAAATCCTTCTACGGATTTATTCTTTGAATGCATTCAAATAATTTTTCCGATATCTTCCAACCAATTGTAAAAAAACATATCCACAAAATTAGAAGGCTTTCTTAAAGATCAAGCTTCTATACGATAGAAAATTTGATTGCCAATATTATATGTTCTCTAATTTTTAATTTAGTCTGTTAGGCATTCCTCTAGAATAAGAGTCCGTAATACTGGGTGGAGCTTCAGAAAATTCAATCATCCTTCAGTTTTGGAGAAAAATAAATCTTGTGTTAATTTAAGTTATTTTTTTGACTGTTGTTGTGTTTTCACTCTTTTCAAACTGTAAAAATAAAATTATAGCCAAGGCCAAGCAAGCTAATTTATTGCGGCTGAGGTGTCTCTAAATGGTTACTTTGACACTTCCCATCAAAAGTTTATATGAATAATCAAAGTGTTTGGTTTCAGATCGCATGTCGTCTCAGAATCGAGGTGCCCAGGGCACCAATAAACAAAAAGCGGTATCTGTGAACACTCTATTCTCTGGACGAGCCGCCCCCGGGCAACGGGGAACTGGTAAGAAATGGGAATTGAAACGTTTTTTGATAACTTTAAAATGAAAACTTCAAAACTCATTTTGACGAAATTTTCGAGTTTGCGAGTATTTACTAAGTGTGGCAACACAGCCGTTTATCAGTACTTACATACGATGTGGTAATCAAATTTATCATTTTTGGAATGGAGCAATTATTTTTCCGGTTAAGCGAAAATGTAATTCACCATTATAGTGTATTCCGGTTATGATATCCATATCCGAAACAATTCAATTCATTTTCAGACCCTAGCCGGAATGGCATGCAAAGTATTGGTAAAGCAGCAAATGTGGTTCGTCGTATGCCCCCGCCAGCATCTTTGCCGTCATTAAGAGCCGAAAATAATGGACAAGATCCAACTACACCTGTGGTTCCTCAAGGTGAGCGATATAAAACCGCTTGAACTGGCGCAGTAGACACCTGTCATTTTCTATTGGTTTCGTTGAATTTATGAGTGACTTTTTTGCGTTTCGAAAATTGTGGGGTTTGAGAAAAGATCGAGACACCGAAATTTCACATTGAATTGATGGTTTCCAAAACATTCAATTTGTATCATACTTCCCTTATCTAAAATTTATCATATACTCGTAATGTCAGACACAACTGACTTCCATGTGACATTATTGTCTTATGACAATACATAGAAAACAGGGTTCACTACTCAAAAAAACCCACTCAATATTTCATTAAAAATTCACTCGTGAAAGTAAACTAACCTTCAGGAATTTTTTCATTGCTTTCCAATATCTGAAAAACAGCACATCCGGCAGTGTCCATATTATTTGAATACTAAGCATGATTCCTGCCAACTATGAGCGGTCCTCTGAAAACTTATAGTTCTGAATACGAGTTGTAAGTATAGGAGAAGAGAATATACTAAGAGTGCCAGAGGTCTAAGTAGAACTAATCACAAGAAATAAAACGGAGCCCGTAGGAAGTGAATAGGAAATTGAGACACTTTTCATGCATCAAGACGTTTGATAGGGAATGGCAGGCTATTTGGTTTGGAATGAGAGGCGTTGGTTCTTTTGCTCAGTTTTTATATTACATCGGAAATTGCTGACAATCACGTTATTTCTTCTCTACATTTTAAGATAGAAGCCGGCAGCGAAACATTTATTTATAAATGTTGAAAATAGAGAAAAAAGACAGGAAAATGTATAACTACTGCAGTTGTCTCAAAACACAAACCTGCTGAGTGTTTCTCCACGTGATATGGTGCGTATCGATTTGCGATATGATTAGTTTCTTGAAAAGTCACACGCACCAACGGTTCCGTGCAAAACTAGTCAAAATAAAACAGCGAAACCAGTCATATCGGATACAAAGCGTTGAATGAATCTCGTGTCCTGGGCCGGTTACCATGACAGTGGAGACCACCACCGCTCGCACAGCGGTGTCAAGGTACTCGCAGTTGCTCATTTCTCTTCACCTAACGACACGGGTACTCTCTACGGTGTCCTCAATATCTCCTTTTCCGTCTGCTCTTCTTTCCTATTTCCTTTCTCCCACACTTTCAACGCAACGACGACGAAGAGGAAAACAACCCGTTCTGTCTTCCTCTGCGTTTTATTCCAATTTCCAATCCATCTTTTTTTGTAGGAGGTACTGGATGGACCAAGTCTGACAACCCAAACGGAGCTATCGAACCCCCGCAGACTCCGACGACTCAACCGGCTGCAGTGCCACCACCACTACAAGCCAACGACTTACGACCATCGTGGCTCGTCGCCGCCAACGCCGAGCAACAAGCGAACAACAGCCAGGCTAGAGAATTTCCCTCACTGGCGCCACCCGTCAACGACTCGGATAGAGTTTATAGTAAGTTAATTTTAAAAACAGACTAGTTGGAACATTATCAAAAAAAAAACGCTGAAACCAATGTAGCATGAAATGTACATTTGAATCATTTTAAAACGTGAAAAAGCCCATGCGCCTTTTTTTCACTTGAATGGTTCTGATAACAAACGAAAAACCAATCAACCATAACCCATATCACCGTAGTCTACACAAACCATGTGAGCTGGAACCTCGGCTAGTGATAAGTTTCTTATCTCATTCCTTGTCACCATTCCTTTAGTTCTCCAGTTTCTTCTTTCGTACGTTCTCGTATGATATTATTTTGTGCCATTTCTAGAGGCAGTCCGTAGAGACGTATAGATATTTAATTAACTGAAATTTTCCTAGACAAGTGTCATGCGACAAGGATAATAACAGGGGACCTCGGCTACACCAGGCATTTTCGTTTTTGTTTTAGTAGGCAAACCGAGCGACTATAGTTTCTAGATATTTACAGAATTCAGTTTGAATAACTACCCTAAAGAAGCTCTGTCTTTTCTCTACTTTACCATTTTTCGTAAGCTAATGTGAAGTGACATGCGTGGGCCACTGATGTGAGTCCTATTGACTAGCATAATCTTCAATTTCCTACCGCCGAGCTCAATTTTAGATTTATGTTTTACTGTTGTCTGCTGTAGATAAGCGCTCTGGCAGAACATTTGTATAGAAAATCGTTTCCCCGAGATTGTTATATAAAAGCAAAGTCGTCATGATGCTTTTGCCTAATACCTCTGGATAGAATGACGACTCACTACTCTTTTCACTAGTTCAGTTCAATTTCTAATTCCATTTCTTCCAGATAAGTGGGAATCTTCGACACTTGACGATAGAGATATGCCATTTGACGACGATTTCGAAGGAGGTGTACCTACCCGATTTCTGGGATCCCACCCACCTCCCACCGATACTTTTTCTGTTAACGGAAAATCTAATTCAAAAACTGCTCCTAATTCAAAATACAACAGCAAAATCAGTAAGTTCCAAAAATCCATTCAGATAGCACCTCTTAACTAGTAAAAATGGTCATGATGAGTCTGTTCAGCGGGAAGTCAAGACGTTCGTTGCCGACATCCCGAGTTGGTCCACATCAAACAGTATTTCGAGCCAAAAACTATACTGTGTACGGCAGAAAATGTTGTGCTTGTCGCTTAGAGTAGAGTCAGAGACGGACCTGTAAAACTTGTGATTGTCCATACCTTTCTTTCCCATTAGCACACTTTCTCGTAATCTGTGAAATGCTATCATCCTATCTATTCTGTTTTTCTTCTTTAACACTGATAATTTGCGCTCACATCAACTATGCAGCTACCTGTCTTCTTTTTTTCTATTCCTAAACAGTTTAGACTAGTTCATTCCTTTTTCTAATTTTCAGGCGACGACGAAGGATTTGACTCGCAAGATCGTGATCGAAATTATTCAACGGAGGAGGGCGGCTGGTCGTCGAACGGCTCGCCGAGCCAGACTGACAGCTATGGGGCGGAGAAGGATACGGAAAGTGAATATCGATCCTTCATGAGGAATGACCTTTCCCAATTCCGGGTGAGTGTAATGCCCGTTTTTGAAAGGAAATGAGAATGACAGAAGGGGGGAAGCGAGATCTGAAGAGGGATGAAATGAAAAGAGATTCTCATCGGTTAAATGGCGCACCCGTCTTTCTTTTTGGTAGAAACAAAGACGGGAAAGGCGTCATTAAGAAAAAAGGAAATGAAGAAAATCAAATGACTCTTTTTAGACGAGCGAAATTCGTATCTTGAAAAGAGCGACCGAACAGCTGCTGCTTCAGGATATAAGCGACGACGAAGATGGTGAGAGCTCTTTCATTCATAGTAATCAATCTTGTACGCATTGGTCTTCTCTTTTTTCTGCCACTTGTGGGGTGGGCTAAGCTTCTTATTCAGTAATTAGGTTTTTTTGACATAAGGTTTGTGCCTTCCGTATTCCGCTTTTTGACCAAGGACTCAGCTTTTCTCCTGTTCGTTTAGGATCGTAATGTGATTTTTAGGATTAGTATGCATTTCTTTTGAGCTGAGGCGTTGTATAGAAACGATGATTTAAATAAACTTTTTTAGAAGTGCAAATGACTCGTCTCGACAAACCGTCAGTTTGCGTTGTTAAACGAGGAGGAGACTCCAAATCAACAGACACTCCAGACTCGGAGCAATGTGAACAAGGACAGGAAACTAAGTCACCAACACCACCTCCACAAGTTATCAAGATTGTTGAAAAGAAGAAAGTTCGTAAAGAACCAAAACTCCTCAAGAAAGACAAGTCAGGAAAGGAGTCTGAGGAACCCAAAAAGCCAAGGGAGTGGAAGCCAATCGTGGCTCCAGTTCCTGTTCCAATTCCAACTTCAGATGAGCTTCCTGTAGAGACTTCGACTACAGATGAAAAATCTGTTGTGGAAGAAATTCAACTTGCGCCGATTCCAACTGAAAACGTGTGGGCTAAGCGGAAGGAAGAACGGGAATCATTGGAGCGAGAAAAGGTAACGCAACTGTAAATAATCGGAAAATAATGACTAATTTCTGAGCTTTTAGGAGAAATCTCGGATGCCAAAAGTGATGCAACAAGCGATCGAACAACATTTTCCAAAGGTTCACGACTCCGCAACAATCAAGGTTAACAAGGAGTCCACCCGTAAATCGAGTGATACTGAATTCACTCGTGCTGCTATTCGAGCTCGCAAGCAGGCAACATCAAATGATGTGAGAAGGTTGATTGGTGTGGATAACGGTGGTAAAATCAAGTTGGCCAAGAATGAGAATCATGTAAACAACAATAATGGTAAGATACCAATAAGGTTGGACACCAATACCAAATTGTCTTTTTCCAGGTACTGATGAGAAATCACAGAACTTCAAAGGGAGCGGCCAAAATGGCTATAACAATGTTAATGGCTTCAAAGGTCAAAATGATGCAATTAAGAACAATCAAACTAATGGAAAGATTGCGGAGAACATAAATCGCGAACGCCAAGATTCTCATCGTAGCACTGTTTCTTCACATGTGAGTAGATATCGAAATCAGATTTAGACAGTGATAGTTCTCATAGAAGTAAGCATCTTTCAGAAAAATTTTGTTCCTCATACGAACCATTATGGTGGTCAGGGCCGGTTTATGAAGGTACCTTTAAAGCATGCCATAGAAATTTATAAGTTTTAATTTACATATTAAGTTTATAAAAATAATATTTTCGCATTTAACTGAACTATCATTTGTTTGAGATACTTAGACTCTTAGACACTTTTCTATTATCATCTCCTTCTCCTCTTCAAAAATTTATATTACAGCACTCCGAGGATAGCAGAAAATCAATGAACGGACAATACAAGAAAAATGAAAAAAGTGGAGATTCCAAGAAGTTCAACATTGACGATATGAAGGATGTGAACGTAGAAAGTTGGGCTGATGAAATGGAAAATCTCGATGGTTTTGAAGAAGTTGGCAAGAAGAAGAAGAACAAGATTTTGGAAAAAACTGTTCATCAACAGTCTGCGAAGCCTCAACAATTGACACCTCAACAACAACAAGAACAAGACAAACTGGTGAAAATCAAAGCAAAAGATCCGAAACAAGGGACTCGACTGTTTGTGCCGAGAGCTCTTCGTAAAGGTAAGACGACATTCCAGAAATGCGAAGGAAAAACATCCATTTATCTTTTCAGAAGCCGATGATCTTCCTGCTAATGGATTGCTGAGCCCACAGAATGTGGAAACAAAAGAAAAACTTGCCGCTGCAAAGTGCAATGCCGATCCCACAAAGAAATCGGATGAAGATACCAAAGGTTTCTGGGATTCTTTGACGCCAGAGGTGTCAACCATTCCTAAGAAAACAAAGGAGACACCGAAGAAGCCAGAAGGCCAACATGTGGAATTCCCGAAGCCAATCGGAAAGTCAATTGACATTACTGGATATGACTTTACCTTTGACCCGAATCTTCATGACAATGCTATTTTATCTGACCGGGCTGTCATTCAGAAAATGCTGTCTGCGGACAACGGAGCTACTGATGATGCATCAAACCAACGCAGAAAAGTGTTGACCGATTTGAGACAATCAATAGATGGGATGGGACATGTTGCAATTCAAAAAGTTTCTCAAGAATACAATGAAATGTTCACGGGCCGACCAAACAACAATAACAACAATAATATTAGCTTGGCACCATTCTCCAATCATTACTCGTCTTTCCAACCACTTTTTAACACTGGCGACGCTTCACTTCTTTATCCAAATGCTGCTCCCTCACCACCAATGAGCTACCTCAGCATGATAAACTTCTCGAATGTGAAACGACAGGCTGGATTTGTACCGGAGAATGGTCTGCTTGGACGTAATCCTGCAGCTTCTTTGGCTGCAGCAGCTGCAGCAGCCGCTGCTGTTCAGCAACGACAAGTATGGAATGGTGGACATTTCGATATAAACTCTCTTGCCGGAACTCCTCCAGCAAATTATAGTTCTAATGGATCCTATGGATTTTTCAATAATGGTCCAACGCCTAATGAGGTAAGACTTGAATTTCAATTTTTGAGTATTGCACTTCTCACATAATTTCTTTTGTTTTAATCGCGCCTATTATTTAAAGATGAGCAAACAGGTATGCTTGCAGCATCGACCACCATTCGGTGGACTTCCAAATGGTATGTCCAATGGAATGTCGAATGGTATAGGCAACGGACAAACTCCCTTCTTTGATCGGGCATCTCTGCCACCGGCAAATTTAGCGGTGGGCAGTCAACGACAAGGAAACATGTTCAGTGGGAATATGAACCGCCAACAACAACAGCAGCAATCAAATGGACCATCACACCCCATGAACGGAATGAACAATTCTAATGGGTCATTCCCTCCACAAAATTTTCCGCAGTCTATGATTAGGTTAGTGTTGATCTCCCGGTTCACTGAAATCTATTGTTCATATTCAGATTACCTCCTTCGAATGGAGCACCACACCGAGATGGTGCATCATTCTTTTTCAATAATGGTACACGAGGACCTATTGGGAGACCAACAGGTCTTCCAGGATCAGGGCATTCACAGCTTGACATGATTTGGTCAAACTCCACCAATAACTATTTTGGTAATGCTGGACATTCAAATGGTAACTGGAATGGAGGGCAAGCGGCTGGACCGCCCAGACAGAATGGCTATAATCAACGTGTAAGTTCTATTTCATATTATCAATATTGATTCTGAATTACTATTTTCCAGCAAAACCGCGATAATCAACAAATGAACAACCGAATGCGACCAACCCCAGTTCAAGGCAATCGGCAATAAATTCGCTATTATTCCTTATTATTTTGCTGCTAAACTTCCACTAAGTGTCTTCTAATTCTTCTATGTCATTTTCACCGCTCGTCTTTATTTGAAAGTTTTATTTTCAAAAGCTGGCTTCATCCCGAGTTTTAACTTCCTTTGTCAAGTTTGTCTTTGTCTCATGTTGTTCGAGTAATTTGTCTGAAATCGCATTCCTTAAGAAACCAAAAAAACATAATAAAAATTTTCAAACCATAATTCATTTTTATTTGGAAATTTTTGTTTAAATTTTAAGATTCTTTGGAAATGAATTTAACAATTGAGGATAGGTAAAGTTTTCAAAAACGAATGTGAAACATTTCACTTAAAAATGGTTTTTTGGTCGGACTTGTTGATTAAAGAAAGAGGAAAACGTCTAGCTGATACCAGAAAATACTTTGCGTCCAAGAGCAATTGGACTTTTGATGAAAAACATCGCCCTAACGCCAACAGCAGATATCACAAATTATTCGAATAATCATTTTTCAATACAGCGGGATTTAAACAAACACACATGTTTTAGCCAATATCCTGGTAATTAAAATATAGTTTTATTCTACAGCCTTCAAATCATGCCAAAACATTTAAAAATTTATTAAGGATACTTTTTAGTTTAAAAATAAAAAATGTCATTTCATCGAAATTTACAAAAACGAGCAATAACTTTGCTCTTCTCATAACAAATAATATAATTGGCAATTCCATGGTACCATTACTTTAGCATAATTTACAACTCTTTCCGCAGAACTTTAATTTTTGTCTGGTCGTGTATAAAGAGCTCTCACAGAATCCCTCGGCAGCCCACTCTTCACAATCGGAACGACGATCCCTGCAGTCGTGGATTTCACTTGGTGTCTGTAGAAGAAAGGATTTTAGTACTAATCGAGAACCTAACGATACTAACAATATTGACCAAGTGACATCTTGCACAGGTTTTTGCACAGTTATTAGTCATAAACTGTCGGTATCCTTTTCTGTCACAAAGGTGTGTGAGGCATCCGGCCAAAGTGTCAGTGCAATTAATTTGAGGAGTCAGAATACAACATTGACCTTCAACACAGCCATGACCTTCCGGACACTTGTTTGCGATACATTCTGAAGTGAATATCTAAGAGACAAGTGTTAATCTAGGATTTACCTCCAATCGGCGCTCCCACTGGACAGACAAAATGAGGTTCCGTCACTTCTTCAACGATGGGTGTCTGAGTCTCAATTTCAGCAACTTCTTCCTCTGTTGTTGTTGTGATTTCTTCGCTAGTTGTTGTTGGTGGCTCAGTGGTTGTGCTTGTAGTTGTGGTTCTTGCGGTAGTTTTTGGACGTTTTGATCTGTGGGATGTTATATTGAAGAAAGGTGTAAAATGAAAATGTGTATCAAACTCACTTGACCCTCTTCAACTTTCTCTTGTACTCAGATGTAGTCGATGGCTCAGTGGTAGTTGTAGTGGTAGTAGTTGTGGTTGTCGTTGATAATGGTGTAGTTGTCTCCTCCTCCTCTTCTAACTCTGAGTCCTCTTCATCGACAATTTCCTTCTGATAAATATCAACTTGTTTTTCCAAACAACAATTCTCGCTCACATCCGGAGCAAACGTTGAGTTACGCTCTTCCATTTCTTCCTCACTTTCCTTCATTTTCTTCTTTGCCTCGTTTTCGGAACTTTCATCTGGAGCAACTGTGATAAGACTAATTGGAGATGACTTCATGGGAACCTCTTCCTCTTTTCTAGCTGTAACGAAAATAAGATGTTCAAACGTTTTTGAGCAAACGAAACTCACATTTTAATGACCATTTTTTGAGTCCAACAGTCTCAGAATCTGTAAAACCCCACTGAAAGAAGAAGAAAAAATAGTTTTTCTTACCACAACACAATCCAGCACTACAATGATACCCTAAAGGACAGGAATTGGAAATGCATTCTCCGATAGACTTTCCACCATTCGGGCAGGCAGGATACTCAGAGGTTTCTTCAGTTTCTACTTCGTCTAATGGATTATTTGAATTTGACTTTTTGTTTTTACCTGGAAACATATTTGAATTCTATTCTAAAAACAATTACTTACAACAGTAGGAATTGATACATTCTGAACCAGCAGGGCATAAGCCGACGAGGCAAGCTGAAATGTATAAAATGAGAATGAATTTAAGCTTTCTGAAAAATCAAACCTCCAATAGATTGTCTTCTTCCTGGACATACGTCAAAAAATCTCGCAGACGCTATAACCGTGAGAACAACAAAGAGGTAGCATAATCTCATTGTTCCCTGAAAATTAAAAAATAATGTTACCTCACAGTCGTTAGATTTGTATGAGAATGAAAATGAACAGCGAAAGAGCGGGAGAACACCAGAACTATGGTATTTATACAGATACGATGAGCAAGCATTGTTAGTTCATGTAAATTAGATGGACTGCTGCGTGATCTACATTTGAATAGCAATCACCAGCTGACCTGACAACTCTTATTTGTCTATGGTCCCAGGAGTTTCAGTTCTAGGGACTGATGACCAAATAAAGAAGCAATCAAACAGAAGGTAGATGAGGGAAAATGAGTGAAAGGCTCTCCGCCCTCCCTCGAATGTGCTCCCCTCCATAAACTCATCCCGAATCTGTCCATGTTGACGAAAGTACTCGAAAGGTGCGAGAACAGGGGGGCTCACGCGTCGTCACAACAGAAAACTGTTCGGATAGAGGCGTGAATTAAGAGGAGAAGTGGTGGTCAGAGAGTGATGTGCACTTGGTTGAGACGGTGTTACATGTTCAAGTGCAAAGTGTGAATATTATTTCTGTTTTTGAAACAAACTCATAAGTTGTCTACCCAAAATAACAGTGCTAAACGATGAGATATAGAGAAATGAAACAAAAAACTGAAGATCGGGACAGTGGGAAAGAGCAAAGAAAATAGACCGGTTATTTGTGGCAGAACTACTGGACAAAGGGCAGATCTGGTCAGAGCGGCGGAAAATAGACACCCCGAGAAGTGATTGAGATATTTCAAGTGGGTGTTTGGATGCTCATAATTAACGACTTATTATAGGGTTCTAGGATACAGAAGCAGATGAACGAAATATCGAATTTTCAGACAATCTGAATAATAGTAAATGTGAACACAATATTTTGATAGGAAACTCTGATTGTTAAATACTACCGGTAGACTTATTTTTTCTCAGTACAGCCCGTAACAGTTTTCAGTGTTTCAGCTTAATCTTCATGCATGATACACTATCAATTAGTTTCAACCTGATGGGCACTCAAAATCAGCCATGTTTTTCCAACATTTTTTAGTCACTTGTCAATTAACTCACCTCGCATACACCAACTTCTCAAAAACACATCAGATAAATTTTTAAAGCAGGAAACTGAAAAACAAACTACAACGACAAACGCGTAGCTCATCTGAAAATCCTCAATTATTTGACTGCGGTAAAATTATCACCATCACTCAAAGTTCCCCTCCAAGCTTTGGGGTTCTGTCATCTTTCTTGAAATCACTATTTCCTGAATCCTTTTTTAATTTTTCTATATTTTGAGAAATGGCTCGGCAATAACTTATGAAACCGAGAAAAAGAAGATCTAAATTTCTTTCAAAACACTATTCTCGCACTGACAGTTAACAGGTGAGTGATTCATTTTTGTTATTAAACAAAAAAAAGTTGCTCGATAGAAAGATGACAGGACATGTGTACTTTGACAGGTGGTCGGCACATGCACTCCAAAAGTGAAAATTTTAAAAAGTGTTTGGATTTCTTCTTTTGGAAGAAGACGTTTCTAGAAATTCAGTTGTTTTGTACTCAATTAACTTTTGAAATTTTTCTTATGTACGTGATGTTTCTGATCAAACTACCAATGAGTCAGATAAAGGTAAGAAAGTATTCTGAATGAAAATGTAATGGTTTTTTCCACTTTTTTGTTTAAATAAATCACATTTCTATCCATTGCACAATCTTGTCAGACAGAGTCTCAGAACTTGTCTTAACACTTTTACGACAAAAACGATATTTTGCTTTTCTATACAACTTTCTCTTAAAACGTTGTTCTGTCCACAAACGTAACATTCATACAACACAAACCGTATTTCTCTTTCCATTTCAATCTTCTGTTTCAGTGTTAGTGGTTAGTCATTCCAATTTAGAAACTTCTCATGGAAAGTTTTTCTTTTGAATTTCATACAATGCAACTGTTTTACTTTTGGAAAAAAGTGACCGGAACTTTCACTAACTAGTCTGTTCACTTTTTCGATTTCATCATTCTTCTCTATTTATTTAGGACATTCATTATTTTTCTGCAGAACAAAGTGTATAATTAGACAGAGCTCCTGCAATTTTGAATTCTCTGGAGACCTACACTCCATGACCTCTCATTTCTTTACTTATTGGTATTCTCTCTTTTTCGAACAAAAATAAAATGAAAAATGGAATTTCGTTCCTCGTTTCACTCTCCATCGTCAATTCTCAACATGAATGTTTCCAGTAAAATTTATTCGTTTATGCCTGTCTGTCACATTTTTCCGAAACCTCTATGTAGATACAAATCACTAATACCATTCACGTACCGTATATGAATCGGGTTCCCTATTATGCATTTCATTGTCCTCGTTTGATTTTATGAGTAGCACGGTCAAAAACCGATTGTTCCTTTGAAATTTCGGGAAAAGTGAAATGGTCG
Source organism: Caenorhabditis latens (assembly GCA_002259235.3). Classification (NCBI taxonomy): domain Eukaryota; kingdom Metazoa; phylum Nematoda; class Chromadorea; order Rhabditida; family Rhabditidae; genus Caenorhabditis; species Caenorhabditis latens. The sequence goes on along the minus strand of CM056097.1, from coordinate 9,520,329 downwards.
GTCGATTGTGATCATACTTTCGATTCCAGGTAGTTTTGATTTTATCTTTCATCAATTTAATAGTTTCACTCCATACAAATTAGTCTTGTGATACATGTTAGACGATGGTCAGTACTCTATTGTTCCCTACTTCTTGTATTAGCAAACACAACCTCTTTGAAGACGGTTAGTTTAGCAACCAACCAAACATCGTGTAATCTTCTTGTTCGAATTTCCATGTATGGCCCGTTTTCGACAGCCATTCAGTGATAAACTGTTTGGCAACAACGTTTGTCCAAAACATCGTGACCGTACAAATCAGCTAATAAACGATCTAATCCGTTGCTCAAATTCTCGGCGGCGCGCTCGCTCTTGGAGAACGTTTCTCCAATCGAAAGTGCTGTCATGATGTTCGTTTCTTTCTTCTGTCTTCTTTTTTTTCTAGCTTTTCCTTTCTTTTTTATCCTACCCTTGCACAATTACTTATTTCTGTCTATCGATCATACTAATACTTTCCAACCTTTGCAAGCAATTTTTCATCCGCTACTGCGATTATACAACCTCATAAATTGTACCCTTTTCCTAGAGCTCTCCTACCCTTTTCCTTCTGAACTGAGGTCTCTCCTATTTTTTTTTCAAGAAAGACAAAACGAAGAATTGAACTGAATCGTGTCAAAAAAGCGAGAATTCAGGAAAAAGCAGGGGCTGAAACTAGAAAATTGGAAAATGGGAGGGCAAAGAGAAAAAATAAACCCAAAAGGAGCAGTCTTTTAGTTTTAACGAGTTGCGATGATGCTCCTTGAAACCAAGACAAGCCTATCCTCTGTGCACCGCCAACAATGCTCATCCAATATTCTCGACATGCGATTGTTAAGAAATTTATGAGTATCTTCTGTGACTTGTCCTCTCAAATGGACATAAAACTCGAATTGTGCATATGGTACCATGCATATAGAAGGAGCCGCTCCGCCGGACGCCCACCGAGGGTCCCAGCTTGGAGCTCCCGGCTCCCCCAGGCTGTCCTTTTGAGAAAGATCACGAACCCTTCTCGTTCCCTCCTCTTCCAATGTCTTCTAGACGCAAAGAAGCAATTAGTGGGAGTCAGAGACATAGTCGTCGCTCCCATTGGGCTACTGATCTTCCTTGTTTCCCATTCGACCAGACATTTTTTTGCGGCGCCCTATCTTTCGACTCTCTTGTTTCATTCCATTTTTGGGTTTATCCCGGATGGTGTGCAACCACAAAATTAGGTTTTTTGGGAGAGGACACCCCACTTCTTCTATTTTGCAGCTCCCTAGGAAGGTCGTCTTCCCTATTCATCAAAAAAGCTGACAGAAGCGTCTCGGAAATTGGAAAAATTTCGCAATTCCCTCATTTTTGTCTTATTTGGTGATGGTGACTGGTGGGGCAAAAGGAGGATCACATCAAATCACATTAGATTGAACAAGAACTAAAATTAATTTATTTTTTCCCTCATTCTTTCTATTTTGATTAGATTCTCAATTTTCTCAAAAGTTATACGTTATTACGTGCTCAAAAAATATTCAGCTACAGTAACCCAAATGGGAATAATATCAATTTTCCTGTGTCACTATTACTTATCATTCTTCAAAACCAGGTAAACCAAAAACGAATATTCTTTCGATTCCAATCGACCGCTTCCTATAAATTCAACTTTAGGATGATAGTCAACCTTTTACAATTATTCACACATGATTGCTCCACTGATTTCACTTTCCGAAATTTCTGGTTTTTTCTTGAATAAATTGCATACTTATGTTTTGGGAGTGCCATCTGTCATCAGAGACAACACCGCTGTCAGCGACCCAACCCTGAACTCGAAACTCTTTTTCCCATTTCTCGTTTTCCATTTCTCCCGGGTTTCTACTCACATTCCTCTTGTCCTTTCTTTTCAAGTCATCGTTCTTTTGCACTGCAAAAAGAACCACCGCTCCATCAGTGGTGGGTGTGTATATGTGTCTTTTTCACTCCTCCTTTCCCCTCCAATCGTTCTCTTGATCGAATTCGATGATGGTACTTATTTATGTATATGAAATGAATTTTTTCGGCCTAGACTGACGAATCCGGGAGCCGAGCAGTATTCGGAGCAAGTTGAGCATCAAGCTTCATTCCCTTCTCTCACTTCTCACACTTTCTCCCCAACAACTATGACCGTCTATTTCCTGCCAGATGAGAAGGGCGCCATCCAGGTAACATTTCCCATTCATACATCCATTTTGAAACTTCTACACATCCCGCCATTTGAATCAAATCAGCTTGCTGCTCCATCTCTGTCCCCTAATCTTGTTTGGTGGTTTGTCTCTTCCAGTTTTTAGCACCAGTTTGTGTTTCCAACGCACCAGTTCTGCACCCCATAACCGTTCCAGATAAAAGATCTTCCAAATGTTGTTCTCTTTCTTTTCACTTCTAGTCCTCTTCATTCCCATTTGTGTCACACTTTTTGCCTCATGACTAACAAGTAACATAAAGTCCTCCTGTCTTTCTTCATCTATTCGTGCGATGACACAACGTCTCCATGTGACGGTGACAACAAAAAACAGTACTATTTTTGTATTTTTTTTTGGAATTATATTTTTCAAAAAGAAAAAAGAATGCGTGTACAAAGATTTGAAAAGCGAAAAAAAGAAAATTGTCGGACAGGCATTGTTGCATCAAACAGTATTTCATTATATCTCAGTAGCAAATGCTATTGAGTACATGAATAGAATAAATGAATACATAATCAAAACGTCAACCGAAAAAGCGATTATGCAACAGATGTCGTTGTTTCTAGAAACGACGACATTTAGACAAGATGTTGGGTGAATTTTGAAAGAGGTGTTCACAATTTTTCGAAATGTTCGAATAGGTTGAGGAGCAATTAATCATGTATGGGAAATGGAGAATCAAACCCTTAAGAGGGAAATTTGAGGGAGATCAATAAAATGGAAAAAAAAGTATTCAGGATAACAGCTCTAAATTCGCCTTTTTATGAAAATTGATGATTGAGGCTTATTAGAAAGTATAAAAGAATGCAATTATTTTGAAAAACCAGACGTTTGCATTTTTTCATCTTTAGTACAACAAGTACTGTAATTGTTTAGTACAACTTTTTCTACAGTTATAAAGTGATTTTTTCCTACAACATCCAAAGTTTTAAATGCAACAGTAGAGACCCACATACTTCTCTTTTTGTTTCATCACTCTTCAAATAAAAATTGTTTAAGTTTCAAAGAATTTTTTTTATTCTTTCATTTTAGTAGCCAAGTATTTTTCTGATTTTCACGACTTGACCCCCGTTCGGATCTCCCTAGCAATTCGCTCCCTGTGAGGTTCATCTTGCTGATTTTTGGCGGAGTGATGACAAGTGTATCTCATGCTTCAGAAGAAGGGTCATAGCCGCTCTTTCATGTAAATGAGCTATTCAATGGGCCTCGACCCTCCTTCAAGTGGTATGGCTATTAAGACACCAATTGTGCCTACAGTCATCTCTTCCTCATCTTTTTGTGAGAAGATCCCTTTTTGTGGCATCCGCCGACGCCTCCAGGGACAGACGGTTGACAGATGGCGCTGTATCATCATCTGAATTGATGAGGGTCATCGTTCGAGACGTGGTGGCTTCTGGATGTTCGCTTTCTTAAGAACCCATTGATACAGTTGAACATGGATCGTTAATTTTTACGATCATCTTTCGAATCCACTATTCAGAAAAAGATACGAAGAGAATAGGATAGTAGAAGCATCATGGGCAAACCATAAAGTGCCTTTTTCATAGGTTTTGCGTATACAGAAACATATAACTATGCAATTTTCTATGTTTCCGAAAGTAGATTGTGTTTGACAAAAACGGGAAAGAAGAGAACAGATATTAAATTTGGGCAAACTGGACAAATATTGATTTATATTTGGAAACTGAGACTTTGATTTTTTCCATATGGAACAATAGAAGGTTAGAGTTTCGAAAATACGCCTTTTCATTTTATAGTTCGCTTATTACTACTATTTTTTGCATGATTTTCTTGCAAGCTTCCGAAATTTATTAAAAGTTGAAAATTTTTTTCAAAATTTCGCAACTCATGTTTTCAGGCAGTACCACAACACTTGTTACCGTTCCATATGGCATCGTCACAGCAGTTCCAACCACAGCAGCAACAGCAGTTTTTCACAAATGATGGAATACCAGTGGCTCAGATGTCTTATAGGTAAGCTATCAGGGGTTTAGCGTTTCAGTTGGGAGAAACAGATGAGTTGATGTATGACTCACTAATTGAATTTTTTGAACCTAAACTATTCTTTTGGTACTTACTTCAGCTCCTTTTATTCCAAGAACAAATTTCAAATGTTATTTTGCTCTCAGTCTTAGATTCCATTTGAAATAGCTTTTCTCCGGCAGCTCCTGCTCCTGTCAAATTGTTTATTCTGATTCTGTACCACTTACTCTTCTTCATTTTGTTCTTTCTTCTCCATTTTCTTTTCCTGCCAGAAACCAATGAAATTGAGATGTAAACAATTCGGAAGCCATTCATCATTATTTCGCGCACGAAAGTGCTTGGAGTTGCGGCAATAATCGAAAAGAGATTCAGGCCCGTCATGAGCTTCTACCTATCCTGTTGTGGGTAGAACGAAGAATAGGGGATAGGAGAAGAAATAATGTCGGCTCAAAGAGGAAAAAGAAGAGAAAAAGCACATTTTTCACGTGTCGTGGAGTGCGGCGACGAATGGATTGCTGGGTCCCGGTGTATATAACAATTACATATAATTGTTGGTAGGGGTGCCCAGGCCCGCAACGAGCCCCACACCGCCAAACTGAACGGTCCCTCCGATTCTTTGCATTCGATCAGTTCCCGACAAACCACTCCTTCTTTTTCAATCTATTCCGGTCAGTGTGTATGTGTGCTCCCTACCAATTTTGGTCCCTATTGTCCACTCAGAGTCCGTTTCCGTACTTGCCAGCTCGTCGCCTTGTACGAAATGGAAACATTGCAGAAGAAGGAGGAGAAGGATAGGGGGCAACATTAATCGAATAATGACCTTCCTTCCAAACGGATGGTAATCAATCCAAATTGAGTTTCTTTTCTGTGTTGTTTCGCTCGTGTGCGTGCAGCATAGTGGTGGCGGCTCTAATTTAGGAAACAATACACCAAACTGAGTCCCTTGTTGGCGGCACTCGTTTTGGATTAGAAAAGTCATATAAAGCGCTCAAGTTTAAGAGAACGAAAAATAATAAGATGTAAGAACACTGTTATGGATTCAGACAGAGAAATGCAAAACGAGGGACTTTAGTTTTATCAGATTTTAGAACTTCGATAATATATTATAGGATTTACTGTATTCACTAAAACTTTCTGTTTTTTTAGTGTGGTTTTCAAAAATACGATTTCTGTTATCGACCAGTACATTTTGAGAGATGCCCTATCCTCTAAATCAATTTTCCAATCGGAAGATTTATCTGACACCTCACCCTTTTCTTATCCCAATCGAATGTTATTTTTGCGGCTCTTCATCAGTTTGTGCATCTTTTTTCATCGGGACGAAAAGAAAAGTCCAGTCTCTTCGGTCCCGACCATTCATCAATCTGCTCGTTTTTTGCACCTTTTTTCCATCCCATTCGACGTGAGTTTGGAACGAGATCTAGAGAAGAAAGAGGCTGTACATTGGTCCCGCTATTTGTGTTTGAGCTTGTGTAACGAATAGTAGTACATTAGGATCACAACTCGATTCATAAATTGCTTTCTGTATCCCAGATGACTAATGACAAACTAGTTGCCCTCTTACCATCAAATGCCTAATGAACCAAAGCGTTTTGTTGCGGGGTGGTCCGGAACCATCATCTTATTTTCTAAAGAGGTTCCGATGACAACGAGAATTGAACTTTTCGAAAAGCTGTCAGAACTTGGGGAGCACTCCTCAACTGATATCTTACACATGACGAGCATCTCCGGAGCCGCGCTTATTACATCTTTTAAACAATGGATTGTTTGATGGCAAAAGGTGAGATGAAGAACTAACCGAACTCCAGAGACCATTAGTGCTTCATGTCAATCATTCCTCAGTTTTTTCACTTGAAGACCCAGACATTTTTCCCGTTTTATTTTAATCTGAGGTAAGAATTTGAGACGATTTTTACTGAGGAGCAGAAAATGAATTGCTATGTGAATTTTTAAAAAAATGGGAAAACGAATGTTGAATGTAAAACTAAACCGAAGGAGATCGTCCAAACCCAAACCTACTGTGAGAAAAAACGTGTTGTATAAGTCATTCATGATCATTACACCACCACGTCTTTTCCCTTTTGCCTCGTCTCACATTTGTGACGGTCAGCGTTACTATACTGAATAACAAACAAACAACACATCGAATCCAATATCTTTTACTGCATCGGTAGAAATTTAGATAGAATGGGTAGAGTGAGGGGAAAACGTGCGCTGCTGGATGAATGGCATCGGACCGTCTTCTCCGTTGTTTTCGTTGCGCAATGGCGCCGCGCCCTCCCCCTTCCGATTCATGGTTTTGCATCTGATCGTTGAAGGTCGTTTTTCGTTTTCGCCTCAACATCTCGCTGAATTAAGAGGCCGTCAATAAGAAAAAGTATGTTCAACACTTGATTTCAACAATTGTCGTTTCGCTCGTCAAGAAACAAAACCGAAACCGTGAAGGCTTCCATTTCCATAGCATTTCCATGACCCCCTTTTCAGCTCCCAGCGGAGCGTTCTTTAAGCAACATACGCTCATTCTACTCGTCCTCTCTTAATGGCGTGTGGAATATAAATGATCCTTTCTTCAACCTCCTCCTCACCCATTTATTCCGATTCGGTTTGCCACTTGCATTCCTCCACCATATGGCTCGGACTATATGTTGAAATTGAAAATTGGCTCGAGATTCTTTCTTCATTCTCTTTCTCCTTATTGTTTTTTGTTTGTCTCTTTTCTTTTAATCTCATTACTCTTTTCTTTTTGTCAATGAGTAGAGTAGATCGCCGTTCCAAGCACTCAATTTCAATGTCAATAGAAAAAAAGGTGATAAGAAAAGTTGAGGGGCGTTAGTGTAGTGATGTAGCGTTGTTTGGCTTGAAAACAATTTTTATGATGCTTAGTCAAATTGAATTTACTTTTTTCCCGTCATTTTGTCATAAAAAGTTCTTTGAAATCACCATTTCTTGTTTTACTTGTCAAAATATTTTTTTTTTGATTGTTGGAAATTTCTAAGATATTGATAAAGTTAGATTAATAATGTTTAGAATAAGTTTCCAAGAGAACCATATTTTAATTCTTTTTACCTTATTTGAAAAAATTCAATAGTGAAAAAAACGCTGAGTACAATAAACAAGCAAAAAACAATAGTTCTTACAGTGAGAGAAATTCCAAAAAAAAAAAAAGAAACAAAGCGTCCGTCACAGTCTTAATAGTTCCCAATACCACGCTCTTCAGTCAATTTTCTTTCTTTCTTTTTCCATAATGAACTATAGACGAATGAACAGAAGGAGGTAGATGGTGGGGAGGAAATAGATAATGTAGAATCAAGAGGTGAAGTAGAGAACCAAACATAGTCGCATCATCGAATTCAACAATAGATATCTATCCACCTCTTTTTACCCCCAACGTCTCTATTCATTTTCAACGATCATCAATTTCAACCACTTGTATGTGTTTCGTGATTGACTTGATTTGACTGTCACAATCGAACAACCGTGTCTTCTTAAAACAATGCCAAATCGTGATTATTGTACGGTATCCAGGAGACGAACGAGGCAAACTGTTTCTAGAAGAAGGTATGTTTGGTTGAATTTATTTGTTCATAATTTCTAGTGTTAGTGCCCACAAGCTGAACCAAACGTCTCGGTTTTTTCTGCCTCCCTCCTAATTGCTTCTGTGTAATTTCTTCCGTCCCACTCAATTGATTCCATATGGCTCTTAGTTCTTTTTCAATTCGTTTAAAATTTTTCGAAAATTTCGGATGTTCTTTCTTTTTTCTGCAAAAAACTAATTTGTTTTGCTTTTCTTTCACTTTTTTCTGGTTTTTTCTTTGTTGTTCAAATCGTAGACAAAAAACCGTTCCGTCTTCGCTCATCCTTCTTACCAAAAAGAATCTTCGCCTTTTTCCCTACTCCGTCGGTCGCTTTTCTATCATCTGTGATTCTACACATTCATCCTCATGGCGGTATTTGCATTAAGTATTACTGGCCGTCAGACTCGCCCCCGATTTTCAACAGCAGAACCATGTATACCATGCAATACGCCTCATGGCACCTCTTTTCACATATGTCTTGTAGTTAACAATTTCGATTTCGAATCTGTGGTTCGATTTTAAATTAATGTTCTTCAATTTTCCCTGTAATAATCCATAGTTTTCAATCTGAGAGTTTTACAAATAGCTATAATCATTACGTTTTCCGCCGGTGTTTGCGGACTAAACAACCATTGTTCAAAAAAATTTAGAAATAAGTGAATGTAAAGACGAAATTCGTTAATGGCTTACATTAGACCGGTAGTGTGCTCCTTCTATCGCTTATCAAATTGTTTTACGACCATGTAACTCAAAAATTTTGAAATTTATTGATGTGAAATATGAATTGGAAATTTCGAAACTTTGGATAGTTTTCTTGATATGGTTAACGTATTTGTTGTCACGAGAGAGCCCCACTTCTCAACTTTTACCTGCTAGCATATTGCACCGAAGTATGAGTACTTACTTAATGAAAAGTGGAAATAGTTTTATCGTTTTTCTCGTTTCAAAAGTAACAACGTACAGCATCAATTTAATTTATCAACTTGTCTACACTAATATATATCTTCAAGATGCTTGATTGAATTTGACTCACTTTACCATTCAAAAACTATAACCTTTTTTGTGTTTACACTCACCACATTCTTCCAACGGTATACTTTCTCCAACATTCAGCAGTTACCAGCACCTAGCTGAAAACATTGACTAAAACTGTGTAGCCGCATACTTTCTGTGCTTCTCTCACTTCTCTCGCATGTCGCAATTCTGTCATTCACTCTGATATATTGACAAATGTTATATGATTGCCTTATCAGGAGGGTAACTTTTTTCTCGTGAAGCTTATACTTTTTTTCCTTAAAAATAGAATAAATAAAATCCTAAATTTTTTGAGTCACATTTTTTTGAATTTGTTCTCATATATTAGTGAGCACTATATTTCTACGCTTACCTCTCTCAAAAACCAAAAGCTCAATACAGTCTCAGAAGGTTTGAAGACGAAGGTGTGAAATGAATGTGAGGGGGAAGATGGTAGAAGGATTGGATTTCATTTATTTGCTCATGTTTGCGGTCACATTTGTTGCTGTCGGGACAATTATAGTGGGAGGGAGCCTCCGGAGCAGCAAGTTCTTGAGAAATGCGTCAAGTGCTCATCGACATATGAGACTGTGTGTGTTTATGTGACCTATGAGCACCTCGGTTTTCACACCTTTTACTGTGTTTTTTTTCATTTTCTTTTCCTTTTGATCTGACGTCCAACAGTTTGAGACAAAAACAGACTAAGGTTTATTCCATGCATTCTGAATTTTGGCTGACAATAATACGTCTAACATCTCGCTCCCTTTTCTCACAACTCCTAGATATCTAAAATGCATGAAGGTCTTTGTCTTACCAAACAAAGTGCAAGACTTCTGGTACTGCTTCTCAAGATAGGCTCTGGCTTTAGGAGGCCCCGGGTGACAAATTGACATGCATTGGATCATCACTCACTTCTGCTCCCCCCTACCACTGGTTTTCCGTTGCTCCCATTTTTCCATTTTTTTGTGCTGCCGTTTTCGTTTTTTTTTCTGTGCTTCGTTCTCAAAGCTCTCAATCTGCAATGAATCACTTCCTGTGAAGAAGAAGAATGGTGAAGGAAGAGGTTGAGCCAATGGTTTCAGTTTGATAAACATTCGAAACGTTTTTTCTTTTTTGATTTCACAATTTTGGAAGTATCTTCTGGTGCTGTAGTCTCCGGTAACATCTCTTATCAATCGTCCTAATCGGAGAAAGAACGTTTGACCATTTTTATTTGACAAGCCTATCATCGACATCTATTACTTTTTTTTCTAGATGACCTGATCAAATTTTTTTTTTCATTTCTTCAAATCATCCAATCAGCATTTTTTGATTCTTATTACAGTTTAATGATTTTTTTCTATGATGTTACCGCCAAATTCCTTCCTTTCCGTTCGGGAATGATAACATCAAGTAGGTTATTAAAACAGCGCCCTATTACGATGACATGCACTTAAATAAACTCGAATCAGTAGAAGCATCCCGAAGACAAGAAAGCAATTTTCGGTGACTGCCTCTCCCCTCAGAGCAATAATCATAAAACAGAAGGCGGGTGAGCTATAAATCATCAGAGCCCCGCTAGTGTCCACTTCATTCCTTTTTCGTTTATTGAATCCCATATATTCAATATTTTAGACATCCGCCGTGTGTTGTCTACTTGTGACATTATACCATGTCCTTGTATGCGGCGTCAAAATGACACATAACCTGTTTTTTATACCTTTAGAATTTTCGCGCCAAAGTGACAGTTACCTCGAATAACTGATCGTGATTTGACATTGATGAATTGGCGGCGGACTGGTAAAGGGTCATATATCAAAATGTGAGTTTTTAGAATAGATGCGGTTAGAACATGGTATGTATAGAAAAAGTAAATGGTTAGTCATAAATGGTCAGGTTGAGACGAGGTTGTTTTCTTCAAAAAATTCGAATCATTCCCGGACCTCATCTCCCATTTTAGTCTATCTCTTTTTTGTTTTTCGTCGGTCACAAAAAGAAACAACGTCTTCTCATTTTCCATGCTCTGTCCCTTCCAATTTTCCTTCTACCATCATTCGTTTTAGGGGCGCTGATGGCGCCCCGTCTTCCATGGATGGCCTGTGATGTGTTGTTGGCTTTAGCGAAGAAAAAGGAAAGGGAGCGGGTTCTTCCGAGCTGCCCACTGCTCATCTCGTTGGCTACTCTCGTCCCACGCCCCTTCTTCTCTCCCGCCTCCCGAAGTCGTTGTCGTCCCCGCCTCTAAGTCCTCCCTAGTTGTGCCTATTTCACTCCAACGCTCTCTGCCCTCACGGCTACTGTAACTAGAAAGGCGGAGCTTTGGTTTTAGGGAGGATGTGTCAGATCTAGTAGGGCTGCTAGGAGCTTTTTCACGACAACGCCATCTGTGGTCATTTGAGTTTAGATTTGAGCCAATAAACTCTCAATCCAAAAAGTTGTCTATGCTCTCAGTATAGTAAGCGCATCAATTTGCAAATTGCCTTCGATCTTTAATTTTTTCATCTCATGAATTGTCTGTCCTCTCTTGGTGTTTTAGTATAAATACGGACAATCTATTCAGTACATGTTTTATGTAATCATCCTACAAAGAAAAAAGCATCCGCTTGTCCTACCACAGTAACAACTGCATAAATATTGGAGCACCGTTTCAGTATACTGCTGCTCTATTATATTTGTATTTTTTTTGTGTTGTGTCTTTTTTTTGGCGTCCAAAAGCCTATATATTCCATCTCAATTTCTCTTCTCCTCTTCTTTCTTGCCTTTTTGGAGCTCCATGTACATGTTTGTCTCTCGTCCGTATGTTTGGGGGTGTGCTCCGTGGCGTCGGCATAAACGCACATAAAATGATGAATTGCGCGGTGCCTCGTCACTTTTCGGTGAAAAAGTTTTTGGATCATCTTTATTGTCAAAGTGAGAAATTAGAAGTCATCATCATCGCCACGCAATAACAACCGTTCCTTCGACTCACCTCTTCATCCTTTTTCGCAATCCTCTCGAAATTGTTCAAGTTTTCATTTAGTGAGGTAGTGAGGTAAGGGGGATGACTGAAAGTAGTGCAAAACTTGTTTTTTGCGGCAACATATTGATGAGGCGCAAAAGGGGAAAGCAAAGTAGTAGCACGGTAGGAGTAGAAAAATGCTTGTGTACAACAGGACAGCCACCAAGACAACATTTGGCCTGGTTTAATGTTACCTAGCAGCAGGAAGCAGGTTGAATAAAAAACACAAATGTTTCGAGAAGATATTAAATTTGTGAATTTTATTTCTAGGCAATGCTTTTATCATCATCAGACCCTACTAAGCTGTTGAACAGTGAATTTGAAAACAAATTATATACCAACCATTCTTGTCTTAGTGAAAAGTAATGCCAGCCACAATTTTCAACACCCGTAAAACCGTAATAACCGCAAAACAGACAGAAACACCGGTTTTTTTGTTTGTGGAGTACGAATTCATTTGTTGTCATTACAAGACAAAACAGACCTCCATTTTTCCACTCATTCTCCGAACTCCAATTTCTTTTGACATTGAAAACTTTGTCTCCTTTAGGACTGTTCTCGCGACACGCCTCAAGTATTTTTTTCCTTTTTCCATTTCAGTTCCCATCAGATGAAGAAAGTAAAATGTTTGGAGAAAAATTAAAATTGCAGGATTTTTTGCTTAACTTTACAGTCTTCACTCAAAACTGAAATGAAACAAACAATAGAAGAACGGTCACGCTTATTACAAAACAGTGTAATATTTCCTCCTACCTCAAAATTGACCAATGTTTTAATCGAAACAGTCTCTCGAACACTATATAAATTCCCGCACCCATCTTCTTCCCGTCACTATATCAGTCGGTCTTTCAAGAAAGGCCGAAACGACGTATTTTATGGGCGAGTCGTTAAGATTTTGCTCAAAAGTTTGCGCCCTTCGCCTTTTCCGGAGACTCTGCTAGACTTTTCAAGTCGACTCGTCAAAAAAGATTCTCAGCAATCATCCAACGCCTTTCTCTCCTTCTCCTTCCTCCAGCAAACATTTCTTCCATCTTTCATTTTTTTTCAGTATTTGTTTTTTAGGCGTATGAGTGTCTTCCTATCCTTCATCGCCACTGGAAATTTATAAACCTAATCTAACACCTTTGTCCGATTTCTCATTTATTCCTTTTTTTTCTTCTCGTATTTTCCGTTTGTTTGATTGTTGGGTTGAACGCCAGGTAAACCAGAAACTGGTTTCTCGCATTCAGGCCATGTCCGATTCAAACAGTAACGCTTTTTTCATATCACCTTCTGAGTTTATATTTGTTTCATTTCTCTCCACTCTATCTCTTCCCATATAACAGTTCCTTTTTGGCGGGAGTAGTGAGAAAACGAGTGAGCCAAAAAACTACATAACTATACAGTTCTGACTCAACAGTTTGCCTCCATCTACGTCTCCCGCTCTATGTTTGGCCGCCCCTTTTGCTTTTGTCTATTTTCTCCAGAAACGACGTTATTGAAAAACTTGTCAACTGTTTCATTCCATTTCTCATTTGTTTCCCCATTTTCAGAATGTTCGATGAGAACAGTAATGCCGCCGGAACGACGCCAGTAACTTCATCGCTTGCCGCCACACCCAATGCCAATCTCGTATCACAAGTGTTCAATGTGAAAGACAGTCGGTGGTTACAGGTATGATCTAACATTGATTGATTTTCAAATCTTGCTCGTGTTTGATGAGTAATGCTATAGTATTCATAGAAATTCAAATTTTCCCATGAATACGAATTTGGGAGAGAAAGGGTCAGAAGAATGTTTAGGGACGGGACCGCTCGCTTTCCCTGGGCACGTAATAGGAGACGTTATTAAGATGGGCTCATGTGGCGTTTGACGCCACTATAAAAGAAAATGGAAGACATTTTGGAGTAAGACGAACGAAAAAGAATTGAATGACTTTCTGTGAGCTTTTGGTTAGTGTGTGCCGTCTTTGGGGCATTTCCTTTCGCTTGTATATTGAAAAAATTGTTTCCGGGATGATTTAATTAACAATATTTTTGAAAGAGACCAGCCTGACAGTGAATCAAAACAGTTTAAAATTTCGCCATTACATTTCAATTTCAATTTCCACTCCACGGCCACACAAGTTTTCCAATTTCCTTACATGGTCATCCAGTTCCTACCGTAGGTTGCTCATTTCGAAAGTGGAAAACATTGAAAGAATTGGAAACAAGTGGAGCCTTCTATACTAGCCATCCAGTTAATTAAGTTTTCTAGGTCATTGCGAAACCATTTAAAGACAAAAAACGGGTGTTCATTGAGAGGGATTCTTCATCTCCTATTGTCCTATTTTCTCAGGCTTAAACGGATTATGAGAAACAAGGAAACAGGGGCAAAAATGAAACGATCATCGTAATAGGATTACAGACAAAAGCGTGCCCTTTTGTCGGACACTTTGCGCCAATTACAACGCCCGAAAAAGTCTTTTCTACTTTGCAGGTTGAAGTTTGTCGCGAATTTCTGCGAGGACAATGCGCACGATCGGATCAAGAATGCAAATTTGCTCATCCACCGCCTAATGTCGATGTTCAACAAGGAAGAGTGACTGCTTGCTACGACAGTATAAAGGTTTGATTTTTTTGACTTTTGCTGATTTTCAAGTTTGCTCAAACTTTCGTCATCGAAAGATGCCAACCACATGACGACGATGCATTTTCTTCCCACACAGACACACATACATTCGTGTTATTCAGTTATGTAAGCGTATTGTTTATAAACATACGACGACTGGGATGATGTGGTTATGCTCATCCGGATGGAAGAGTTGGAAAATTTTGGAAGATACTCCCAAATTGTTTATGTTATCGGGAACCGACGATCGCTGAGTAGAAACTTTTTTTTCTCATTTGCCATTCCTGTATGAGCATTGAGTAATGCAAGTTTTTATTGAACTACGGAACGCCTCCCGAGGGACTTTTCAGCTTTACCAAATGCTGAAACAAAACGTTTTGACAGATGAATGACGTCTTCCGGACGGTCGCCTCGAGATTTGGGAAAATGGAGAAGATGTTCAATGTAGGGTTAAACGTTTTGTCATTTCTATCCGTTAGATATGCGACATTCAGCAGATGACACCAAACTTTAGACGACTTCTGAATTTTGAGTGGAATACTCCAGGGGTTGGTGGTGGGCTTATTTTCTTGCATGCATCTACATCTTCTTCTCTTTCTTATTCTTCTTCTTCGATGTCGACGTTGTATTTCGACATAGAACCCCATGGGAATTAGGATGGAGGTCGGATGAGGATAACACAATTAACTGTTAGACGAAAGCCCAAGAAAGAAATAAGCCACCAAAAGAAGGGAAGGGTAGTTTGCGGGGAAATGGGCTCGACGCACCACCATCAATGGCTCATCGTTCCTCAATTGGTTGTCTTGATGGGTCGTCGGCTGGTTTCTCGGCTTCTCAACACCACCGGAAAACATCGATATCAATTGAATTGTTTATGGAAACGAGCCGAGGGACACCCGGCCATTCAACTCGGCTTCCCCTACTGACGACTATGTCATATCTTGACTTGGA
Source organism: Caenorhabditis latens (assembly GCA_002259235.3). Lineage (NCBI taxonomy): Eukaryota > Metazoa > Nematoda > Chromadorea > Rhabditida > Rhabditidae > Caenorhabditis > Caenorhabditis latens. The sequence continues at coordinate 9,505,036 of CM056097.1, read as the reverse complement.
ATCTTGTGCAAAGAATATAGAAGAAGAGGCTCTCATAATTTTCTGAATACACAACAATCCGATAGAGATTTGTAGTGGGATAAGATTGTGAATCTGAAATGTTTGAAGCTAACATCTCAACTTTCGCATGCTGGGGATTTTCCATATTTAGATTCTTTAAGGTTATGTTCCCTAGAGAAACAGAAACTAATTGGGAAAATTGGAATTGCTAAACGTAATTGCAACAGTGTTGGTGTGCGGGTCAGAGCAACAAAAAATTTTAATGGAGCTGGTGACCATTTCCCTAGAGGACTGGAAATTTCACTCAATTTCTTTCCCCTTCTGTCTTTTTTATGGAAAACAAAAATAAAGAAAGGAGGAGACGGATGACTGATTGGGGACCAATTTTTGTTTTTTCAGGGAAGATGTACACGAGAGAACCCAAAATGCAAGTACCTTCACCCTCCACAACACATCAAAGATCAGCTATTGATAAATGGAAGAAATCATTTGGCACTTAAGAATTTGTTATCCGCTCAACTTAACCAATCCGGGACTCAGATGGTCAACCCAATGATTGCCTTGGTATGCTCAAAAATTATTATTTTCAAAGTTCTAACTTTTGTTTTATAGCAACAGCAAGCAGCCGCTGTGAACTTGATCCCAAACACTCCAATCTACCCACAATACTACAATGGAATGATGTATCAACAAGTTCTTCAGGATCCATACGCAGCTGCCGCCGCTCAGGTACCGTAACATCTTGCTTGAATCCCTTTTGCACTTGCATTATGTATTGCTACTCGCACCACCGATTTCTTTCAAAATTTTGGAATAGTAAATTGTGTTGGAAGAGGAAATGGGATGTCTTATTTTCACTGAGAATTTATTTGGAACGAATTTTTTGTCTGCATGTCTTATTCTATTTTGCGATGTTGCAAAATTCAAGAATTTAATACAACACGTATTGAATTTTGGAATAATGCATTTTCTATCCAAAACACCTTTGTTAATTAATCACCCCAATCCTCTTCCCACTTCATCAATTTTTTTCGGTTGCGAACGCTCGCTCGCTGTGCTCCTTCTCTTACACGCACAAAAACACTATTTCTTCTCAAAGCACGTCTCATGTTAATTTTGGAAACTGGATCTTTTTTTCTAAAAAAAAAAGAAAAGCGATGAATGTTGCACACGGTGTCTCTGGAATGGATGTTATTCATTTGATTTGAATCTCTCACACGATGCCCGGCTTTTGTGAACAAATAAAACTCTAAAATGACTTTTCGAAAAAGCTTCACCTCTACTATGCTTTCCGTGATCCCTTTCATTGAGTTATAAAAAATTCACCACCAAAAGTCATTAGTGCTTATTTTTTCATTAAGAAAAGGTTATGACCAAATACTGAATGGAATGAACTTTATGTTGGGATTTAACAATGATTTGTTGTGTTAATTTATCCTAGAACCCTTCCCTGATTTTCATAATTTATTTCTGGGTGGTTGCTTTAGAGTTTATTTGTTGAGTTTGGGAAAATATATTTGACATTACGCATAAACGATATGCCTGATTCGGGAATGGATGTCTGAGAAATCAAATCAAAACGAATACCGTTCATCACTAAAAACGCCGGAGTGTGATATCGCATGAGACTCGCTTTGGCTGACATGCGCTCTGTTTTAGCAGCTACAAACTGCCGCCTTGCTTGGCAACGTCGGAGGATTGCTTTCGGCACAATTCGTCGCCAACTCATCAGCTGCGGCCGCTGCTGCTGTGGCTGCTCAACAACAGACAACGCCTTCACCATTGCTTCGTCTGCAACGAAAACGAGCGTTGGAAGAAGAAAACTCAAATGGGAACGATTTGGCGGCAGCTCACTCCCAACTGCTGTCATTGGCGGTATCCCTCTATCTATTTATTATTTTGATCTGACTCTCAATCAAAACTTGGTTTTTCTCTTATCCTCTATTCTAATAAGTTTTGAGGCTAGGTTAAAAGCTTGGAACTAACGATTTTGGTACTGGCAGTCATTCTGGCAAATCTCATGTACTTGCTCTTGATTGCTTGCACATCGTGAACTTACAACAAAATATGAATATATGCATCCAATTATGTATCAATCATTGCAAGAAACCCGGAGTGTTGTTAGTACCAAAGTCGTAAAGGAATACCTATTAAAAAACAAGCATTGCTTGATGTGCATCAATGGAGTGTTTGTAAGCATGTTACTGTTTGGGATAAGAATGACTTTTTCGGGTATTTGGTCTCGTTTTATAATTTTAAAAACAATAATTTAACATAGTGCAATACATAGTTCTAGAAAGTAAATCTATATATTAGGCATCCATAAATGTTGCACTATCACGTAAAAATTTAGATGATCTGGTATACTACAAGTTGCATCTTTATCTCGAAAGCTGCCTGTTTTTGGTTTAACGCATTTAATTTCCTTTCACTTAACTCTCTTTACAATTTACAACAACAACAGCAAGCTTCTTTCATTTTTTTGTTTTATTTTAGACAATTGAAAGTCAAACTTCCAATTTTCTCGCTCGACAGAGTTTCATTATCTTTTTGCAGGGAGGTGTCCCAGTCAAGCGACCAGCCATTGACAAGAACGGAGCTATGATGTATTCACCAGCCGCTCAACCAGCTCAACAATTCAATCCCTACCTTCTACAGACTCTTCAAGGATATGTGCCAGCTGTCTCTTGTGAGTACATGCAGCCACCACCGTTCTAGATGTACGGAGTTTTTATCCCGGACGCCCCTCATCCCATACACGTTTTGATTCATCTTATTTACTCTCTTTGATCCAGTCAATCATATACATTTTTAATACACATAATGTTTTCTAGCTTTAACTCGAACTTCTCAATCTTTCTATCGAATTTAATTGTTTTTAGATCTCAATGTGTTCAATTTTTCTAATTTTTTGGTTGAGTTAAATCTAACTAAGAAGCACACAACGGGGCAAACTGCCAAAACTGCTTGGGTGATTACTCTGTCAAATCTGTCCTATCAACACTATGCACCACCTCTATCCTAACTGTCGTCGGATGATTGATTGACCTTGTAATGTTTTCAGTCAGTGGTCAGCTACCGCCTCGCTACTAGACCATCAATGTGCAGCTCTTCTCTCCGCTTCTTCCACCACCATCGAAATCCGCTCACACCACCACTTTTTCTTTTCTTTTTGATTTTTTTCTGTCCTCTTTCCTGCTCTATTTTCTTCTGGTTTCCACTTTATTCTCTCTTTCTGAAACTGTCCAATTTTTCATTTTCACTGAAGCAATTGTCACATCAAAATGTGTTCCAACTGTCTGTAACACCCTTCACAAAAACATTTATCCATTTTCGCAAGGTTGCTTTACAAAAAACAGATTTTGTTTCAAAAAATGTGTGTTTGCTTGTGAAACGTTCTGCTTGCCTTTTCCTTTCCAAGAGCTTCCAGTTTTTTGAGCTAATAGTCTTTTGTTTCAAAAAAACAACAACTGAAGACAAACAACACTACCTGTTCTCAACTTTCTGATCACTTTCGGCTGTTATGGAACGTACCTTCTGGAGCTTATTTTGTTGTGTTTTTGTATCTACCTAATTTTTATTCTCATTCAACTTTTTTGTCTTTTGATTATCTGAAGAACACTTGGAAGACTGTGATCTTGCAAAGATTCTTGTAAGAAAATCTATCACTTGGTCATTCGAATGACGTTAAACTCGGAATTTTAGTCTATATTTTATGAATTCGAAATTTTTGCCGGTTTGTTTTGTTTTTATTCGCCCCACTTTTCATCGAATTTCTAATTAAATGTATCTTTTTTCCATCAAGTTCATGACTAGATTGTATCTGTTTATCCCAAAAATTCCGTATTATTCTTGCCCCTCTGGAACGTTCCTATTCCTCTCCCCCCACTTCCCAAAAATTCAACAGTTTTATTCGTTTTTCTTGTATCCACTAAATAGCAGATCTTTGCATCCCTCAGTTGATTTTCCTCCCCCTTCTTTTACTAGTCCGCAGTTTTGAGTATACCTAAATCTCAAAATGTCATCTCTCTGCCCCTCCAACCCCACTGAAATCTACTTTTGTTCTCCCGGTATTCAGCGACTGTTAGTTTTTCCATTACGTTCAATGATTAGAAAACTTTCTGTTTCGTTTTGTTCACCTCCATAATAATTTTCGTGTGGATTTGAAATAATATTTTCCCCTTTCCCTTCCCTTACCATTTAATAATTTTCCACATGTTTCGAAAATCTAAAAATGATTCTTTTCTTCCCTTTTTTTGAAATTTCAGTTGTCAATTTTTTCCCTATTCAAATCTCTTTCTATCCTGGCCCTGTGCATGTTTGCAATAGGATACCGGTTGGACTAAACGAACCCTTCTCCCCATTCCCCCAAAAAAGTTTTTATTATTTGTCCGAATAAAATTCTTTGAAAAAGTCAAAACTGCTTTCTTTAATTTAACAAATGTTCAGATTCTTTGAAATTTCAGATGTATGTGTAGGAACACAAAAATGATAAATGAATGGATCAACTGTTATATCATCAATCATTTAATGTTTACGGATCGATATGTTTTCAATAAAACTAATCACTCGAAATACCTGATTTTCAGAAACACGAAGATGGTGTTTGTTTAGATTATTCCAGAATTAAAAATAGTACAACACACGTGATTATTTTCTCTTGGGTATCTCCAAAGGCGTTGCGTCAATATGATAACGACAACACTAATTGATAATTTTTCAATGTCTAGCCATTCTAATCCACTGCTAAATTTTAGTTTTACTTTTGAAACAAACAGAGAGAGTGTGAAAGAGGGACGAAAAAACATACACGTACTTATTTTTACATATCCTGAGAAAATTTAGCACATACTGAACAATATGTTGCCTATGGTAGCAGGTACAACCTGATCCTATGCGACCAACATTGCGTGCGTCGTCCTGACTTTTTTCTGAATAAAATGTGGTTTCATGTGATTACTGGTTGCATATAATAATGATGCCGTTGTATATTAGCAGGGCTCCTGAATTCCGGTTTCTTTGCGTGACAATACGCATCTCCTTGTCTAAACGTAGGTTACCTAAAAAGAAGATTTTCGATCGTCTTGTTTAGATATAGAATCAAGGGAGCCGTCCACTACAAACTTATCAAACGTATTTTTATCATTGTTATCAAAAAAGGTGTTTTCTTGAACTTTTTTCTTTTCAACACAATTCATTACACTCAACGATACTTGGCAACTTCTTTCTCATTACACTCCGAATACCAGAAACTGTTCAGCACTACATGGACATACTGCCATCTCTTCATCTCTACTGTTTTGCCCTCTTCTCCGTCTTCGTCTTCTTTTTTTCTACAAAACACTGCTTATTTCCATTTTCTCTTCCTATCTGTTGCACTTCTTCGCCTTTTCTCTCTTCTCCGTCCACACATTCTCTCTTCTTCCCTCAAAAAACCGTTCGGGAACCCACGACGACCATCTGCTGTCTTTTTCTTTTCCATCTCTTCTATCGTCTTCATTTCTTCTCACTTTTCTCACTTTTCCCACCAATAATGTATCGAAAGTGTAATAACCTGTAGAATAGAGCCCTTCTCCCTCACCCATTTTCTTTTCGATGTGCCCACTTCGGCCGCACTTTTTGGTGTCTGCGCCTTCGCCTTCTCTCTTCCACAGTCACACCAAAAGTCGATCGAATGAGATGATTGTAGAAGACAAACGACTGTCTGAGGTGCGGACAAATTATTGATCACAGTTAGCCGTGCCAAGGCAATGACCGCACGACAAGTACTTTTCCCTTTCTCTTCCCTTTCGAACGTTTTTATCATCTCTCTATCGGTCAGCGATACATTCAATCAGTTCAGTTGACGAAACTTCTTTTCTTTTTAGGACGCCACACTTTTGTGGGAGAAAAATGGGAAATTCCTTTTTCTAAGTATCATCTGCCACGTATGTTTCAAGTTGAATATGCTGAAATGAACACAAAAAAACGTTCAATTAAACAAGGCGACAGGAGAATGGAGTAGAGAAACCTTTTGTGCCGTTTATTCACCATCCCAACTCATTTTTCATATTTTCTTCTCGAGATTCTGACTCCAGCGAATACTCTTCGCCCCAACCCATTCTTATTCAAAATAGATAGCTTTTTTCCATATTTTTGAGCAGCGATGAGAAAGATGGCGTTGTGAATCATCCACAAAACGCAACATGGATACCGGAAATTGGGTTTTTCTTTTCGTTTCCTTCATTTCGAACCTATTTTTAAATTTCCCGCAACATTACCCCCCTTTCGACTTTGAACCGCAGAAATTTGATGGGCGTGGTGTGCAGGACAGCGGGCGGTAACAGTTGTTCACAAGTTCTATTCATCAGTTAGACGCAGACATCTCTGGTCGCTTCGGTCTCTTCTCCTTCTTTCCATACTGACCTTTGTTTCAACAATATCTGATATTTGAATTAATTAACACTCTCACTTTTTGCTTTGCGCACTCTGTTCGTTTTCATTCTTTCGATACGATTGTGAATTGCGACGCTTTCAGTAATAAGCTTCGATCAGAAGAACCGATGAGAACCACAAACACTGATAGAAGCCAATCAGAAGAAAAATCGTCACGAGAGCCGTAAGTTCGCAATTGTGGGTTGCTCCACATATCTTATGTACAATTTCTAGACGTCTTCTTGGTGCGTTCGTCAGATGGGTCGGTACAAGTTTCCGTTCTCGTAAGGTGAACGTCTCGGCGAACAACAAGATGGCCATGCTCAAGCTCAGCTCTCACATTAACAAAACTCATCCATCTACTCCCGAAGAAGTTAGTTTCTTACATTCATACCACATTTTGTGCTAATTTTCTTCTTTCTGTCAATAGGTCCCCAGTTGGGTAACAACCGGACTTGCAAAATTTTGGGTCGGCCCGGATTTGAATTTTTGATCTACTAATCGAAATCTTTCAAACATTTTTCTGAATCCGTGCCGGGTAAAAGGAATTTTGATTTCGCCCCGGCCCGATCCGGCCCGTTGTTAGTCTGGTAAAAACATTCTAGTCTCGCCGCCAAAGGTTCACATCAAAGGCATATATTTAATACTGTAGCAACACATGTGCAGGTGTTAGCACTCTAAACACATTGTTTTCCAAAAAAAAATTTCAAGTGGCTTTTTGTGGAAGAGAGTGCATGTGCCGACAGTGAACACGTGTTCCACTGATGAAGGCGATCATATTACGTCACTTAATTTGATCTTTTGATCTGTGCGAATCATGTCATTGGGGATTCCAGACTTTCAGAATTTGTGGTAGTTGGGCTAGTTACATTCTGGTTGATTCAGCTTGCCACGGTTTTCTATTTTTTGAGTGAATTTCTAGTGAACATCCCGCAAAGCTTTATCTCGGAGTTACTTGAACGAGAACTGACGCTTAATTAACGTAGTTTAGAAGGAATACGCAGAAACACGTTGCGATTTCCTCTTATCGAACCTCCATCGCAGAAGATTTTTTTTTAAATCATCATTCATCACATTCATCAAAAAAAATTTTCAGTCCATGTTGGCATTCCACGGAACTTGTGAGACTGCTTTCACACCAAGCCAAAAGGAATTGGATGCAATTAGGTACGACTGATTCTATGACAAGAAATTGCATGGGTATCTTTCAGATGGAAGAAAGCGACGGCCGATGAGATCAAAGCGTACATTTTGGAGTTGACAGAGCATGATCACGTCAAAAATTATGAAAAGGGGTACGGAGAAAGCCACAGAAAGCTTATGAAGTTCGTGGCAATGATGTTCACCCCAGAGTTGGTGGCTGCTATTCTTGAAAAGATTCCAATCAATCACTTAGTGGTAAGTAATTGCTCAAAAAACAACAATAAATCATTGTTTTTTCCAGATCATGAATAACCCATCGAAGGAATGTTTTGCAATTGCGACTCTACAAGCTCTCATCGCTTGCCCACCGTTCTGTGACTATGTGAAGACTAAATTGCCGGTTACGGTAAGTATTGAAGCTGTTGAATCTGGCTTACAGACTCTATTTCAGCCAATCGATCACGAGATCAGAAGCATTCTGGCTCAATATGCGGTTTGTTGGCCACTCATCCAATGCTCGCATCTTTTGGATCTTGTGATGAACTACGAGAGAACCGTTGAAGAAGACGCGGAAGATTTTTACAGGTAATTTTATAACAAAGAAGGAATTGAAAAATTAACCCACCTGATGGTCTTTAGATTGTTGGAAGACAACTACTTCGATGATTCGTTCCCAATGCCAACTGAAGAAAAAACATTCCACTGTTTCAACTGTCGAGAAACGCAGGTCATCATTGACGAGGTAATTTGAATCATATTTTTCAACACAATCCATTATTTCTATTTAGAAAACTCGGATTTCGTTGCCACCTATTCTGTATGATGAAACTACAGCTACCATGGGCGGATTGATGACTTACAAGCTTCAGGGACACGAGAAAGTTGAGAAGACTTGCCAGAAATGTGTTAGTTATCTGAAAGTTATGACGTAAATACTTGGATACTTTTTCAGGGAGAGTCATCAGGCTGCTTCATTACCAAGTGCATCTTCGGAGATATGTTCTTCATTTCGGCGTCAATAACTCATCATTATGCTGACGGCCGAATCGCAGATTTTGATCCCAGTGTAGACTTGAGTAACTTGGAAAAAACCAAAAAATCGAGTGAATGGCGCCTGGCAGGAGTCGTGCATCATGAAAAGATTGACAAACACTCGGCTCACTACGTGGCGGTTATCGATCGTCATGATGTGAGTTGATGATTAATTTGATTTTAAAAGTATGCATAATTGATAATTTTCAGAATGACTACCTCATGAACGACAGCAGCTGCTCGAAGATTTCTTGTATGAGCGAAATCATCAGAAAGCACGGAAAGCCGTACTTTGCAATTTACTACAGGTCGACATGGAAAGAGAGACCAAAGGTGGAAGCGGCTCCATCTACGGCTAATTAAAGTCTTCATAATTGTTCTCTTCTCTCAAATCACCTCATTTCCCCGTACCCAAGTTTTATACCTCGTGAAACACTCAGCCCAGCTGATTATTAGAAGGTTTAAAAAAAATCTTCGTGTCATTTTTCTATTCACTTGAAACTGCAATAATTTTACAGGCTACTTCCATTCTCCATCTCTCCTATTTCCCAGTATTGTTTCCTAGTTTCCCGACTATTCTTATCATAGACACCATTTCTCCCGAGTATCTCTCTTTGGCACAACATGTTTCGCCAGAGGAACTATCTCAAAAAATGACATATTTTCCCTTTCTAATGACTTGTGATCGCATAAGAAGCTCACTTTCTACCTTTCTGCCTCCAACTCTTTTTGACACTTGTTTGGTTACTCTGGAAAATCACTCGGTTCTCATCTTCCTGGTTGTGCCCCGATTTCTCCTCTTGAAACCCGTATTTTATAGACCTTTATGAATTGGTTTTTGCGTAATAAAAACACAATATGGTACAATTTGGAACATTTATTTACAATAATTCAAACCAAAAATTAGTCATTTTCCATTCTTTTTTTCAAAATAGGGATTGGGCACAATGACTTGCGGCCTTGATCGCCTGATGAGATCTAAAATGGATATTCAAGTTTAGTATTAGAAAAGCAGTTAAATAAGCTGAGAAAACTTAAGAACATACCGGTGAGAGCCTTTCCGTATTTTTCTATTTTTGTACGCTGGATAACGAATCCGTACTCTGTAATGGCTATGTGACCGACATATTTGAGAGGACGAATTGGTTGGAGAGTGTTAACATTATCAGATGAAGTGTTATTCATTGCTGGAATATTTTAAGAAAATATAAGAATGTTTCTATTAAACAAGGGATCCATCTACAAAGTAAATTACTAAAGTGTCAATTACGAGATAGTTGTGAAACCTTGTCAAATCAAAAATAAAATGTTGAGAAAATAACTGAAAACTATTATGACTCTCTTATCAAAGTGATTCGTGGCAGGGAAAAAATGATAAGCGTGGCAACAGGCTGGTCAGTCTGTGTCTAGTCATATGGAGCACTGATTCAGATTCACAACATTTCAGTGGAAGGGGTGCAACTAGTTCATGTGATTAGTATTCAGATAGTGATAACCACTGAAAAGACTACAGCATGCGGGAATAGACTGTTTAATGTTCCATACTATTCCTCGTCAGAAGAACACGCAGAGAAAGTTCTCGTAAAGTTTCTTTCAACTGATAAAGTGATGCGCCTTATGACGTTGCTCATAGAGAAAAACTGGCCTGAAATCCAATTAAAACAGGATTCAAAAATCTCATGAATAAAATTATAGGTTTCACCAAAAAAGGATGCTATCGAACGGAACCAATGGAACCCCCAAATCCATCTTTTTGTGTGAGGTGTTCTATACGAAAACCCAATTATATTCGCAACCTATCACACGCGTCTTTTAAATTAAGTGTGTTTCAGAGGTGAACTACTATAACAATAGTTACTTTATATTTATGAATGGATACCACTTTTGAGGTTATGTACCTACTACCCTATTTTTCTGTACATGCATAAAATATTGTTAATTAGCCGACACGTGTCCATCCATCAGTCAGTTGCTCGAATTGGAATGATCGATTTCGTTGACGTGGCTTGGAATCTTTTTATATTGAAACCGGAACATCAGTCAATTGGAAAAGAACGGTTTCTCACGTTGCCTTCTACACCGCCTTTATTCCTCGTTTCTTCGTTTATTGACGATGCACCTCGTTTTTTTTCAATTTTTTCTCACTATCCAACGCAGTTATTTATTTTCTCACTTTACACCTATCCTCTGACTTTACTCAATAAATGAACAGTTCGTGAACCCACGACGACCACACTCGTGTTTATTTATGCGTTCTTTTACTAGCTATTCTTTACTTTTTCCAAGTCAGTTTTTATGCCACGTCTCATTCAAAAGTTATGTTCGAAAGAGGGAAGGCCTATCTTGTCGGCAATTCGGGTTGTGGTGAGCGGGGCAGCACTTTTATTGTTACCAGAAATGTTTTTTAATGAAAATAGGCTACCCACTGACCGAGTTTACTCTAAAATATTGATAACAGAAATCCATTCCACCACTCGTACCGGGCAGTAATCATTCAGTCTAGCGTTCTATTTTGGAATGGTTAGCTTTTGTTGTTACGCTGATTAGTTAGTTTTAATTGAGCTTTTCAGTTTGACTTGCGTCCGAACGATAAAACGGGCCCTTTCGAAAAAAAACATGTTTCAATTGGAGTCATCGAAGACTTTATAAAACTTTGAGATGATCCATCTAAAAAAATCTAGTTTTTTTGGAACATCCTTATTTATTTCTGTTCCAAACTGTTTTTAATACTCATTTGCTTCTGTCTTGCAGATGTTTACATCAATCCAATTTGGAAACATCTCTTTTGGGTGAAAATAGAAAAATGTCTATTGCACAGTTCGCAGCTGTTCATGTTTCTATTCCATAGAGTACTTTTTTCTGGCACTCGATGCCAGGTGCTCTCACTTTTTCAACTTTGCAAAGTTGGAGAGAACCACCCACACAGATGTACAATAGTTGGTAACCCACTTCTTCCTGTCTTTCTTGAATCCCAACATCTGGTCATGAGGGGTGGAACCTAAGAGTAAGAGAGCGCGAACAGTAGTTTATAAGTTTATTCCTCTTGCTTGAACAAGGGCATGACTCGCTCAGGTTCTTTCACTCTCCCTCTCCTTCTTTCTTAAGACAGATATATGCAATAAGCATATCTTTCGTCAATTCAAACAACATTAACTTGTTCTAATTTTTATCAAACTCCAAGCAACAAACATATTTCAGTAACAGTCAACAACAGTCAAAATCAATGGATACCTTCGCTCTAGAGAAAAACCAATCACCAGCAAAACCCATATTTTTTGAAAGAATGTAAGTTTTGCAGAACTGAAATGTTTCACATAAAATGCTTGCAGACCTATCTTAGCATCAGCCGTTAAATCCATCAGGATGAGCATTCGTGGTAAACCGAATAAGGAATCGCTTAAGAAAAGATCGATCGACTTATCGGAGATTGAAACAACTTCTTCCTATGAGAGTGTTAGTTTGATTCTCTTTATTTAGAAGACAGTCCGTGTGATTGCTTACTACCAACGGAAACACTACAAAAAAAAGAAAATGCTGGGGGTTTTTGGTGGTCAGAGGGTAATACCCGTTTGGTATCATATACAAATTTTAAGACCGGGTTAGACTGGAATTGTAACATGTTAAATAATTGACGGGATGAATGAATTTGTTTGACTGCTACTCAATATTTAAATATATATAAAATATATTCATCTCTATACACTTTTTGTTCACTTTTTGCACAGTTTTTGCCATGAATTCAGGCGATGTCCGCGAAGTTATGAAATCAAGATTTTGAATGAAGATAAGCGCACGCAACACACTGAAAGCAGCCGTTTCAAGGACTCAAGCATAAACGACCTTCAGACAAGAAAAGTGATCAGCTTTTGAGTACAGATTGAAACACATCCGAATATTTTTAAACAATATCAATAAGAGAACTTACAGAGCGACTCGTCAGAAAACATGAGTTCCAACAACGTTATTGCTGTTAATGGTGTTCAACAAAAACAGAAAGAAGAATTGTAATTATTAGAACATAGGAAATGAATAATAATCTACCATATTTTAGATGGACGATTGCCAAGGAACTGGAGCAACACGTTTTTTGTTTGGGTGAAAATCGTGTAGTAAAGAACTATGTTTCTATGAAGGGATACGGAGAAACTCACAGGAAGCTTGCTGATTATGTAAAAATCAACTTCACTCCAGGATTTGTGAATAAAATTCTATTAAACGTGCATAATGACAAACGATTGACGGTAAGGTGTTTCATAGTTTCAAAAATCACAATTTTCACACCGCAGACTATTGTCAACCCCAAAAATGAGTGTTTTGCCATTGCCACTCTTCAAGCTCTCTTCGCCTGCCCACCATTTGTCGACTACATAGAAAAAAAGAAATCTGTGTCGGTGAGTGCTACACTTAACCATTTAACGATAATGAAGCAAATCATTTTCAGCTCATTGATGATGCAATGCGAGTCATTGCTGCTCAAATCAGAACCGGCTGGACAGCCATTAATTGCACAAACTTGTTGAAACTACTCATGAACTACAAAGAAGAAAAAGAGGAAGACGCGGAAGATTTTTATAGGTGAAGAGAGGATTGTAATCCCATATCAATGTTCTGTTTTTTCAGAGCTTTGGAAGAAAAATACTTCGATGCTTCTTTTCAAAATCCGACTGAGTACAAAACATTCGAATGCAATGAATGTTACAATGAAGAGATTATTATCGATAAGGTATTCAAAGTTATAATGACATAACGTTACTGATTATGTGTGTTTCAGGGTACACGAATATCTCTGCCACCACCATTCAAGTTTCATAATCCAGCCCGAATGCGGAGTCTGGTTGCTTACAAAATAGGATATGTAGAGCAAGTAGAAAAGACGTGTCATTTTTGTGTGAGTTTTTTTCTTCAAAACTGATATGTCTTCAACAAGTGTATGTTTCAGGGAGAGATCGGTGGTTGCTTCCAAACGATGTGGGATCTTGGAAATATTTTGTTTGTTTCGGCGTCATCTACGCATACGGATGGAAGAATTGCCAAGTTCGAAGATCGCATTAATCTGAAGGCTGTAGAAAATCTGGAGCGAAATAGCTATTGGAATTTGGGAGGAGTTGTCTATTACGAGCAATTCTCCAAATTCCATGGCCACTATGTGACCGTGGTCAGGTTCAGGGATGTAAGTTACCAGTTAACTGGGAAAGTATGGATTTCGTTGCTAGTTGGAATTGAATTTTGGCTAGATTTTCATACAACCTTTTAGTCATGAGATCATTTAAAAATTCACAATCACAGAGTTTCATGTAGCGAAATAGTTATTTATTTCTTTACAGAATGATTTATTCCAGAAAGCGTATTTGATGAACGACATGTATCTCTACGAGCTCCCCACCGCCAATGTCCGAGGGAAACCATACTTCGCTATATACTATAGGGAGGATTGGTTCATTGCCCAAACGCATGTTTGATTGGATACAAAAACTGATATTCATCACAATCTCGAATTTTATCAGTTTTTCATAAAGAGTGCCGACTCTCATGTCCAACTTGAGAGGATTATCTGACCGTTTTGTTTATCTCTTGATCTACATTCTATATTCTCTTTTGATGTCCGATGAGCTTTTTAAATTTGGTATATTTCTTTGTAATAGCGGTTCGTTCTGTTATCCACTTTTTTCTGCAATCCATCTCAGTTTTTAATTCCATGTTATTTGGTTGACCTCACGTTTTTTGATCTTTCCCTACCAGTGCAATCTATGTATGTACCAGTTTATCCTATTTCTTGTAAGTACGGTGTTCACTTCTGTTTTGTTGTATACCTCATAGATTTCAGAAAATGACTCTTATTTCCAATGATACTTTCCAATTCCCACTATCCTTTCCTTTGCGATGATAACTCGGTCATCCAGTCAGGAAAGTAGTTCCTAATCTGTCGCAGCTTTCTTTGCCTGGTTTTGCCTTTTCCCTCTCTAAATTGAATATTATCATAGATTGTATTTTTCATGGTTTTCTACTTGATTTTGTTTTTTTAATCAAAGGTTCATTCTTCCAATCATTTGAGCAATTTGATAAAAATATTGAGATGCAACGTCTTGTTTCAAAACAAACGCTATCGGAAAGTTTCTTTTAGAACTTTCATATAATACTTTAATACACATTTTCAAAATCATCTTACTCTACGAACATTGTTTTGTTATTACAACTCTTGCATAAAAATTAAGCAATTATCAAAACATTTCGGTTAAAATAATTCAAAGAACAAAATCCGTTTGTTTTAGTTGTTTCGATAATACGGATTTCTGACAATGACTGAGACTTGTTGCGCCACTGATGTTTCTTCCGGGATGGGATCTACATTTGCTTCTTCGAAAATCAGTGAATTCACTTGGTTTTCAAACTCATGCGGGTGCGCGTTGAATGGGTCCGCGTGTAGTGGAAGTGGTCGAATAGGAGCAGGTCGCGCTGAAATTACTTTATTCAGAAAATTGTGTCCGTAATCTAGTGAAAGTAATTCTCAGCTTGTAGAATGAAAAAGCGACAAAACTGACGATTTAGGAACAGAATTCCAACTCGATACTTTGGAATGTTGCCAACAACTTCCTCAATCAAATAACGGATCGCTGGCCCGCAATCAGTGAACACAACTTGAGAATAACAAACCCTCGACATTTTCCACTGAAAATAAATTAGTAAAATGAGAAGTTCAAAATAAGTTTGACAATGAACAATTATCGTTTGAAAAAATGGATGCCACTATCAATGGTTTTTCAGTTCGTGGCGAGGCGGAATGAAGATAAGCATGGCGACGAAAAAAGCTAGACAGCTCAACAAAACTCTTCTCTGTAAAGTAGAAGTATATATATGCAAAACAATTAATCACTCTTAATGATGATCAAAACTCATTCTGATATTGTGAAATAAGAAGCATTTTTCAGAGAACCAGTTTTCTTTTAAACTGGTGAATTCGGAAAAGAATTTGAATTCAAGTACTGTAACTAGATAGTATGTCTCATAAGTGATATGCAAGAATGAAATCATCGTTTTCGATAATATTCGATTACTCTGAAAATTAAAACTCTGAACTAAACCTATTTGTGATTGAGTGAATGACTTCTGTGTCACTTTCTGGTGCTTTCTTTTTCTGCGGCGTTGTTATTTTGTTTAATGTATCACCGGATCATCCAATTTCACAGTTATCTAAATGGTCACGTTTAACTTTCCGACTCCAACTTTTTATTTTATTTCACTCAACCCTCCGACTTGCACATTTTGACGTTTCTCCCTGCTTTCTAATTGAGAGTTGTTCCATTATCAATCCACTATGTCGTCTTATCACCTAACCATAAATTTTGTGGAATTGCCTACATCTTTGTACTTTTAACCAAGACCACGTGATGCTAAACAACTTTATCGGTTTGTTGAGAACTTAAAACAATCATTAAATATAATATAGGACCATTTTTACAATCAAAAGTTCGGTGCATAAGGTACGGAAGAATAAATTATTGACCGAAGGTCTTAGCTTGGAAAGTTCTGGCTGAAGACAGAGCGAAATGTCTATTTGGTCCTTGCTCGGAGAACTCTGACTCGGCATCGATGTTGGAAGAAAACTCTGGAGTAGATGGCTCGTTCAATTTCTGCCAGAAGCAAGCCTTCATGTTCTCAAATCTGTCGTAACAGGCTAGGTATGAGAGATCAAGTTGAGTTACGTTTCCTGGGCGTTGGTCGCAGAAAGTGAAGCACTAAAATTTTTTAAATTAGTAATCAGTTCGGTTCAACAGAGTATAACTCACTTTGTTTCCAGCCAAAGTAGTTCCAACAGCGTTTCTGACGCAGCAATCGGTGTGGTCTTGTCCTTGAGCAGCACAGTATTGAATATCAGCAGCAGCTTGCATTGGGCAATAGTCTTGTTTGAAGTACATAGCTTGGAGAGCAGTTTTGGTGTAAGTACGGAAAGAACACTTCGACAGGCAGGCATCTGGAAGGTTTCTCTCCTCGCAGCACTTCATGAACTTCTCATCGGGAGACATGGTTCTCTGAAATACATTAAAATGTTGGGAGCTAGCTTTAAAATAAATGTTACCTCGCTCTTGAAAGACAAAGTCTTGGATCCTCTAGCTTTTGCACTGAAACATCCATATCTTCCACAGGAATAACCACCTCCGCACCCTCCTGAGCACACTGGTGGTGGTGGTGGAGCACAACCTCCTCCACAAATTCCAGATGCAAAACAGGCATCGCTAACCGCCAAAATAGCCAAAAAGCCAATAACTGCCAAGACACTCTGCATGGTATTCGGAACGCGTTTACTTGGTAAAGCGAAACAAGAGCGATTTGAATTTTGTCAATGCTTTCGCAGTAGTTTTTATAATGCTTTCACAAAGAAGACCTGTTGATGAGTCAACCACAAGGTAGAGGAGGAAAAACGACGTGTTACGCAAGAATAATAGACATTCAAACAGTAAGCTGCTTTACAACGTCAACAGTGGTTTTGAAGAAAGTGAAGACAAAGTAAGAAGTAGACAATCGACACGTCACCAATAGCGCAACTTCGAAGACAAAACCCAACACCGTCAATTATTTTGTCTTTTTTTCGAACAAAGCAAGAAGCCACGATTTGCCGGCGATCATCTTGATCATCTAAAATCGAACCCCAAGAATGTGAAAAAATGAAAGACTTTAGCAACTGAACTTGGCAACAATAGAAAATGGCAGCTTTGTAGCCTGACGAAATTCAACAAGACAACATAAGCTGCTTGATTGCAACTTTCTCATTTTTGTTCCAATCATTTTCTCTTTTTCTTTTCAAATTGTTCATTCCATCGACTTCCGATCTGAACCAATAATTCGTGAAAGATTCAAATTTATTCGTAAGTAAATCTGGCCAAATGGGGATAGAAAAAAGTTTGACGGGCTCAAAATGACAATTACACTTTTTGAAGAAGGCATGGGATGAACAAGAAAAGTTTCACAAGTTAAGAATCAAAAACTGACAAAATGAATCCATTTAACTGGTTCATATACTTTCTGACAACTGAACAAGAATCACAGAAAATAAATAACTTTTTTTGATTTAAAAAAGATTTTGGGTTAATTTTCTTTTAATTTTTCGCAAAGCTCGGTATCTGAACAATTTTAGGGAAAAGGGAAACAAGAAATAAGTGAAAAATGCGCATTTACTGGTTTTTCTACAAGCACCAAAATGTTTGGTAGTGGTTTTCATCAATTAATTAGTTTTATGGGCAGGCGTTCCCGAATGGGGAATCCGAGGCTTTTGCCAGTACTGGTCAAGAATTGCAAATCCATCAATTGTAGCCGATAGATGTTTCGTGGCGATTAGTGAGAAATTCTTGGCTCCCGAATCGTATCTGTAATATTGCTCATTGTTTACGTCAACTGTTTTGAACTCATGTCAGTGATACTCACTTGAACATCATATTCATCATCGCTTCGGTACACTTTGGCGGTCCTTGTCCCGATATTTTGACGGCGGTGTCAGAGACCTGAAAACTCATCAAATGTGAGAAATTGAAAGGTTGGAAAGTGATTTCTCACCTCGTCCCATGTATAGAGCCCTCGATATTGGCACTTTTGGTCTCTGAATAGGAGAAGGAAGTGTTTGGAGCTGGATGATGCCATTTGAGTGATTGTCTGTAAGTTTTTTCAATTTCAAAATTATACTTATTAGAATAGTGAAAATTCTTAAGTAATCCGTCCTCATTTTACACCATCTGCTTCGTTTGACCCAAACTTCAGTCATCTATGAATTCAGCTGGTCCCATTTTGACTCATCTTTTACAAAACACTTTCTTTTTCTTAACTCGGGCAACTTGGAAAATCAATATTTATTTAAATTTCAGTTTTTTTTTTCCCTAGACGTTTTTGTGATCTTACCGCTTGCCGTGTTGCGTTATTAACTGCTCCAGGGAACACACTAAACTGAAGAGCGTTATTGATGAGTCCTCGATTCGATTTCGTCACCGTTTTGGCAAATAACTTGTGGGCTGAAAATTCTAATTTCTAAATTTTGATTTAATAATAATTACTCACTTGGCTCTGCCAAACTGCTCACTGAAACTCTTTGCTCTACAGATGATTGACCTCTCATTCTAGGAGTATTCTGTCTTGACTCCGTCACTTCACTCATTTGAGACTTTGTTCTGATGAATGGTGGTTGAGAGTGACCACGACCAGTAGATCTCGCCGAAAGTTCAGCACCAAGCTCTTTCTCCAACTTTTTCCTTTTGTATTCTTCCAGGATTTTTTGTCTGAAAAATATTTTTTTTTCTCATTTCGAATGACTTTTTATCGCTCACCGCTGTTGTTCCTTCTCAACTTTCTTCCTCAAAGCCAACTCCTTTTTCTCATTTTCAACTTGACGTCTCTCTGCATTCCTTTGCTCTGCCAAATCAACTTTTCCTTCAATTTCCTCTTTCCTTTTCATTGTTTTGGCTATGAGCGCAGCTTTTTTGGCGATTCGTCGTTCAGCAGCCTAAAATGGAATGCGATGAAAAATAGTGAATTTTCAAAGAGTTATAGAAACGCACAATTTGCTCCATGTTCCCTCCAGAACTCTCTTCATCTCCAAACGTGCGACCAGGGGTATCGGTTGGACTATCATCAGATTTTCTTCCTGTCGATAAATCATCCCGATCACTATAACGGCTGTGTCCACGACCTCCAGGAGCAAGATTTTCCGAATGATTGTCTAACATCAACTCAGGGAACCTTCTTGCAGTCTCTTCAGGTTGAATGGTAGTCTGAAAGAACTTTAATAGCATATTCTTGCTTGAATTTATCAAATCCGATTTGTTCATAATTTGATCCAATCATTATCCAACTCACCTCATCGGTAATATGTGGCACCGAGTCCTTACTATTGACCAAGTCTAACTCATTCTTGATGAATGTCTCATTCTGCCATGTTCTGCGTGACGCAATTGATCTTGCAGGCATCTCTTGCTTATAAGTCATTCCCCAGTTAGTCAGATTTCTGTTGATTTCTAGCGGTGGGTCGGCTTGCATTTGAGTTGCCTGAAAATACAAAGTAAGAGATGAAATGCCGAAAACTCAAACTCACATCGTCACTCTTGGAATGCAGATGGAAAGCGTTGTGATTTGGCGGATGCATTTGTTGTGCTTGTGCAAGAGGTTGGGCTGGCTGTTGTTGTTGTTGAGACATCTCCATATCTAACGGCTTATTGGCAGTTTGAATATAACCCATCTGCGCTGGCGATCCCTCCATATTGAAACCGGATTGAGTGTTAGCCATTCCGTTGAAACCTATTCCGGATTGTTGCATCTAAAAAATAGAAAATTTCATGAATTTTCGAAAATCCTCAAATACATTTGAAGAGGTTTTTTCACATTTCATAGACTAACATGCTCATTTCAACCATTACAACTAACCTGTGGATATCCTTGCTGAACTGGAATTGGTTGCATATGATGAGGAATAAAATATCCTTCTGGAGTATATGCACCAACTGGTTGAACTGGCATTTGACCTTGTTGCATTTGCATCTGTTGTTGCTGATAGTCTCCCGGATACATGGACTGTACCATATACCCAGCATGATTAATCATACCATTACTCAGACTGTTTCGCAACTGAAAAACAAGAATTTTCTACAAGAACAAGGAATAAAATGACAAACCTGAGATGGGTTTGCATAATTACTCTGAGCCTGAGCTTGCTGTTGCTGTTGTAATTGTTGCTGCATGTAGTAGTCATGTGGGATTTGTGGATGTTGAATGTAGGACTGTGTCATTTGAGCAGCTGCGTTCATCGGTAGTGTCATATAGTTTGCTGGGTACGGCTGTCCGGCTCCTGTAATGTTTATTTTACTGATGCGGGAAATAAGGTACCTGGGTAGTGCACAAATAGTCAATAGACTCATAAGATATATCATAATAGTGCCCGATATGTGTCTTCTCTCGTTTTTATTTAAAATTGTTAACTTTTCTAGGTATAAAACCTTACCTTGCACTACACTTGGCTGCGACGAAGCTCTATTCAATCGAGCTGACTGCGTTCCGTCCTCTCCGTCTTCTAATCCAACTCGCAATTCCAATGCTCTTAATTTCGCCTCAAAGTGGTCGTACCACTCTTCTTTTCCTTTGTTCGCTTGGTCGTTCTCATTCTTTCGTAGTGCAAAAAATGCAGCCTTGCTCTTTTCTAATCGCTCAGTCTCGTTTGCAGAACTGAAATAAAATTGGTTTGAGAAACCCATTTGCGGAGAGACAATGGGCTATCGGTCCTTCCAATTCCGATGCAAGAAAAGAACATTAACTCACTTCATCTGAGCCATCTGTTGATCATGTTTCCTTCGTTTTTCTTCCATGGCAAGTCGCACAGACGCAGTTACATTACCATCGTAACGATTAAGTTGGGCAGTTCCCGCTTGGTTTTCGAAGCCCTGAAATATGCAACTGTGATGAGTCATAAGAATGTTTCAAGAACGTTCTGCCATATTTCATTCATTTTTTGAGAGCAAAACTTCCAAATTACGCTTTGAAATCTTACCTGGCGAATAGTTTGAAAATCTGTGACAGAGTCTTGGTCCATACTTCTTCTTTGGAGTGCGATTGATGCTGGTCTTGAATAAAACAAACTGTCTTGACTCATCCTGCTGACTGATCTTGATGGTCCTTGAGAATGTGATGCTGCAGGTGGCGGATTATACATTCTGGGTCGATTCCGATTATGCATTGAGGATCGTGCAGCAGCATTCGCGGCTCTCAAATCAGGAATAGCAGAAGCAGGTACAAATCGTCTTGGAGACGGTCCAACACGGGGTGTTTCCACTAAAAGAAGCATTGTGAATGAAATGAAACCACACCTAGTTTTTCAGTAGAGTTATTACCTGGTTCTGGTGTAACTGGCGGTTCGAATTGAAGGAAGAGGTCAGCAAGAAAGGCGTTCACATTCATTTGTAGTGAGTCACGCAGGTAGAGAAGGTCTTCGATCTCGAAGTGGAATGGGTCATTGATGAGGTGATGGTGGCAGAATTGCCTGCAAATTGCGAATGATTAGAGATCAAGTCTCGGAATTCAGCTGGATTTATGTTGAAAAACGTACTGTAGCAACATCAAGTTATACTGACAATCTCGAGTAGTAGCTGCTTCGTTGAATGAGATATCTGAAATTGATTTTGTAATTGATAAACACCTTTCATGAAATTCTCACCTGCAACAGGCATTTCTTGTGGCCTGTACCAATGTAGGAGAGCACAAAGGCATTGACCATCGGAAATATCTTCATATAAATCTTCCATTTCTGGTATATTTATCGTTGAATCTTCTCGTTCAACATCATCTCTGACCAATAAGCATATTTTATTGATCCAAAATAGTAATGCATCCACACTGTCAATCGGCTTTTCACTGCTCTCTACAGCGGTATGTCGGCTGAAAATTGAAACATCTTCTTTCTGATTTTTGTTCGGTTAATTTGATTGGGCTATAAGGAAGTATTTTAGAGAGATTTGTGATTAGAAGAATTTTGTGGCGTAGAGAAACGTTTTCCAATTAACTTTTGAGAAAAACACAAGTTAGTAGTATCATTTCTAAATAGTTCGATTTTGATTGGTATTTTTTGGTTTGGTGATGATGGACTAAAGTCAAAAGTTTGCTTTTAACTTGCAAACATTTTTGTCCAGCTTAGGAATAGCAATAGTTATTTTTACCAATGCAGATAATGAATTTAAACAGAAAAATAACAAATTTTTCGTTCGGGGATACTTTTGATAATTTTTCAAATATTGTTTTAGTGACAACGAGGTGAAGTACCACGAAATCTGAAGGAAACTTTAATTCTGATACGTTTTCTCAGATTGCATCATTATTTTCATTGTCATCATAGTTTTTCATTCAAAAGGTGCTTACCTCACTGCTTCTACCACCCGGCTTACTGGAATCACATCTCGAAGATGTGCCATCATCAATGCGTCGATTATTGCAAGATGTGCTGACTGAAAAAAACACCTGAGATTGAGAATTCTGTTGATTTTTGGTTGTTTTTTCTGCCTGTTTTTCTAATAAACCAATCGGAAATTTTTATGAAATGACTGACCATATTGAATGGGGACGAAGCAACCAGCTGCGCCTCTTCCACCAACTCATTCCCATCGTGAAGGACATCGATTCCATAGTCCGTAAGCACAGCGAGAACAGCTCCATGGCTTTTCTGAACATTTAATTTAAATTGTGAAAAGCACGGGACTCATCCCTAAACTCACCGTCACCAGCGCTGACTCCTTGAATATCTTAGCAGCAGCTTGCGCATACAACGAACCATTGCAGAGGGCTCCGAGGACGGCTTCGTCTATTTGAAAGTGTCCCTGAATAATTGATGATGGATTTAGTTTGTATTGTTGTTTCGCGTTCTGCTTCTTAACTATTCCAAGGATTTTCAAGCGATCCAGTAACAAAAACACACGACTAGTACATAACTTTTTTGGAAATATCAATTAATGTCGTTTCCTTCCTGTTTTTGGTATTGATGAAGTGAACTTCGCATTCAATAAATCTCAAAACGTTTATTTGAAATAAAACTCACATTTTCATCCCGTTGTACGCCATCCCTTAACTTGTCCGGCACATCCCTTTTTTCTTCATAAACCCGTGAGATTAACCATCGAATCGATGCAGCCAATTTACCCTGAAATTTTCGTTTTCATTACTTTCACTTTCCACCAAAAGTTTTGCGGCACAGAGTGTGCACTTCGGATGATGTTTCATTCCGTATTCCAGCGCGCCACTAAAAATGCATGGCGTCTGACAGAATGCCTCAAAAAGTTTCGCTAGTAGTACAAGGGCGATTTTTTTTTTCCGGTCGCCGACCACAATGGTTCAAAGAAAAATGGCTCTTTTTGGAAAACGCTCCTCTAAGAATCTTCGGATGGGAACCAAAAAAGGACTCACCTCATTTTCGTCGTAGTCCTCTATTGCAAGCAGTGCTGGTAAGGCAAAATCCATTTTCTCCACGGATTTTAAACCTTCTGCTTCTGCTTCTGAAATTTGGTGAGAATTGAGAATACTTGTAAGAGTAACGTTTCGAAGAAAGAAAAAAACAGAACAACGATATGTACGAGATGGGGAGGGATATGCGACTTCGATTTCACAACAAAACACACAAGTGTCCAAGATGCAGAGAAATAGAGAGTGAAACGAGAGAAAATTGAGGACTGCTGGTCGGAGTCTAGGCGTCAGTTTTTTTCTGCTCGTTTTTGACAAATTGAGAGTGTTGCATATGAATATAATTCAGGAAAATGTAAAATATGGGTATAACTTTTGAAGAATAATGAAGGTTTGCGTGTTTTGAAGGTTGCAATGACCACTTCACTGCATTGTATTGGAATAGATGGCCTGACGGACGGGGGCCGCGGTTAACAATGGCCGATGGTGAAGAAGGGGGGACCTCTTTTTGCTCGTTGGCTGCCCTCGATTCTACCCCCCCTCCCGCTCACTTGTCGGTCCTCACTCGTGTTTGGTTCGGGATAGACGCTATGAACAAGAAGAAGAAGAAGAAGGATAGTGAGGAAAAGAAAGGATGGGAGGAAAGAAAAGAAACGGGGCAGCAAAAGATGACTGCTGCTGACCGTTTCGCTCGACGGGCGGTGGTCGAGATAGAGAGCACGAGACGCAGACAATGTCTTAACCTCGCTGGTGGAGGTATTTCTTCCAGTGAAGTGGAATAGAGACCCCATTATCATTTGTCTATTGATTTAACGTGTGTGTTTGAGTGTGTTCATAATAACAATAGTTATATACTTGATAACTAGAAAAACTGGAAGTAATTATACATATAATGCGAGTCGTTTCGATTATTAGATTGTCAAGATTTCCCTGGAGAAAGTCATCCGGAATAAGTAACACCCGTTCAGTCTGTGAAATGGCGACATATGTGATGTTTGCACATTGAAGGGAAAAATTGGATGAAAAACTAGCGTTTTATGTGCGGTTTTCTGGATGTTTGCCAACTTTAGAAACTGAGAATAAGGCAAAGGAGAAGAACAGATGTAATTTTTCGTATTTATATAGAAAAGTAAATGAAATATGAAAACTGAAAACTAAATAGTTAGCGAATAAGTATTTACTAGTCACAGTGAAACTATAGAATGTGACAAAAGGAACGCGGACCACCCACACGCATCCATTTCGCTCCTGATAACATCATCTCATTTCCAATGAGGGAGAGACCTCATTAATCAACCAACACGTAGTTCTCGCGCTGCGCATCCTTGCATTTAGGGACGTTTTTCTAGGCGACAAGAAGATGTATGTATCGATTCATGAAATTTTGCAAAGTTTTCAACGGAACTGGTTATGCTAATAATTACTGTCGCACTTCGTCTATCCCTTCACACCGTTATAATGTAATTCGATGTACACGTTCCGTTCATTTTGGTGTGAATGATTCGTGTTTTGCCGCCGACTATCGACGGAAAGGTCAACTCATTTGCTCAACGGAGCAGAGCAAAAAGCATTAGTAAAGGGATTGACAAACAAAAAGTCAAAAAGGGAGCCCTCCCAAATATGGGAACACAGAGTGGAGTCTGAGAGAACGAGGAAGAAGGAAAAGAAAAGATGAAGAGAGCAAGTGGGAACTCCAGCTACAAGATAAATACATCGGGTGCTAGAGAGAAATGATGGACATGTTGGGGTGTGGGTTTCAAAATCGGAAGTTTCTCATGTCAAGGATAAATCGTCGATGTTGTTCCTAATTTTTCTGTCCTTTTTCGTCCATCTGAATTCTCAAACTTGTTCAAATGTCTTTTCAAATATCCATCTATCCATCTTTTTTCGATGCTTTAATTAGCGGACTAATCGAAAGATGTTGCCATTTTTCTGAAGGAAACGGTAGATGCGATTATAACTGTTTTGATCATAGAAAAATTTCTGGTTTTTTGAGGTGTCAAGAAAAATATGAAGATGAAAAAGAAAAGAGGATTAGACAAAAAAGTGAAAGAATTTTCGTTATCAGTTTGCCATTAAGCATAGTTTAACTAAAATAAATACATTTTTGGCAGAAAAAAATCTTGATGGAAGCTGAATTTTGCAGTTGTATTGTGTACAGAAAAAATGTTTTCAGTTTAAACAAAAATTAAACAAGATGAACAACGCAAAATGAGTAAAAATGAACAAAATATTATAAAGAGAAACCCATGAACAGATATCTTACATGAAGAAACTGATCATTCATTGATTAGCAATCCTAACCAACGAATAATGCTTGGTTTCGTTCCGTGTTTTTCTTTCTATCTGTTTCGGTCTCTTCGGAAAGACTTTTCTCTTTCTCCATCTCTCGTATTGACATTTCACTGACAACGGAACATGTCGACCCATTTTTTCTAGCGAAATAACTAAACACCTACTGGTCAAATTAATCATTTATTTCGTCACAAAGAAGAAATTTATGAAAAAAAAACATAATCGTAAAAAACTGAATCAGTTTCTCAATGAATGCAACGAAGTGAGAAGATTGAAAAAAAGAAGAAAGCTTCGGAGAAAAAAAAGAATTAAAAATCGTTGGACCGGTCGATTCGGATAGAATTATGAAATAATTATTCTTATGACTTGAAATGCCTTCCGTCATCCACAACTTGTTTCAAATTTGCCACTTCTCTCCGCAAGTCTTGTACTTCTTGACGCAGGTCTTTTTCCTGAAAGCTTCTTTAGTTTTTTTACTTCTGGGTGGAGTTGTTTGTACAAACAATAGCATAATACGTTTTTTAAAATAAAAACTGATAGTATGAGTCAGCACTAGATGTTTTTTGAAATGCAGTCTGACTAACAAAACATGAAAATGAACATGAAATGCATACCTTCACAAGATTAGAAGACACTGAACAGTTCGGACAGTTTGCAGATTGAGAAGAGGCGGTTTGGAAGTTGTCAATTTCTCTTTCGAGTTGGATGCACTGAACAATAAAAGGTGTACAATAATTTAAAACTTGTAAATAAATCCAATGAGTTATTGAAAACTTATTACTGAAGTCCAAAGCTGTAAGGGTCGTATTTAACCTGAATTTACAAAAACAAAACTAAAATGCTTTTTGTTTTTGTCATTAATTATTAAATATAACTTTGAGCATTCTACAGGAGAACTGAACGAATATTTACCTTAGCCATCAATCTTGTCTTCTCCTCTTGCACCGTTCGCATGCAAGTGGACATTGCTGAATTCTGCCTTTGACAGTTTGAAAGTTGTTCTCGAAGAGCCTTTTCGCCTTTTTCAGCTGCGGACACTCGACATTTCAACCCTTCCAGTTCAGACTTCCAAGCTCTTTCCTTGTCTTGGTAAACCTAAACAAATGTAATATTTCATTTTAATTGTCATTCTAATTAACTACCTTGATAATGATTTCTTCATTTTGTTCCATTGTATTTCGAATCTCTTGAAGTTCCAATTCCTTATCTCGAATGAGATTCTGCAAAAAAAAATTGTTCAAAATTAAAACTCAAATCAATTCTCGCGATCTTATTACCTCATAATCAATTATACCCGAATCGCTTGGAGATGGCGTCACATGAATACCAGAAGAAGATGATGACAGAGTTGTAAGGACAGTTTTCTGTTGATTTATCTGCAATTAATATTGATGAATGATAGCTGCCGGACAGATAAGGTAGTAGTCTTTCTTCTCAATTAAAAAATGAGTGGGAAAGTACTCTTGGCGCGTGCTGATAAACCTGTTCCGGTGGAAAGAATGGGAACGAAGATGAATTGCTAGCAGTTGATCGGATAGAAGCGTTCATCTCTCGACTTGGGTCTTTGGCTGCAAATTGATTGTTGGAAAATTTTCTCACTGATTTATGAAGTTAATTACCCTGGTACATCATGAGAAGATCTGATAACGAACCATTGCTTTCTTTCGAATCGCTTCGCAAGATTGAGTCTACTCTGGAATCAGAAGGGGTTATGAGAGTTTCCCTATGAAAAAAAACAAACCTTCTGAAAGAACGTCTATTACTATCGTTATGGTTAATAAAATCAGGTTTTGGCCTGTGAGCAATGGGTCGGAATATGGTAGCTTCATGATGAGAATATTTAGGGGAAGTTACAAAGTCTATCGGTGGTCTATCCGCATTATCTGAAAATATAACCAGTAATTAAAGGTGTTATATGGTATTTTCGTTAGTTGTGTTTGAAAGTTCAAAAAGTTCAGTTTTTTATTTTACTTGACTTCAAAAAGTACTGGTACAATAGTACAAATGGATAGTGTGTTTTTCACACTTTCCAGAAATTTGATCTTTGTGTGTACTTTCCGTTGCACCCTGTGATAAAAATCAAAAGAAAAAATGCTCACATGTGTTTGAAGAGAATGGTTGCCATGTTCCTGAACGTCTTCTAGCACTGACTTCTTTAAGTGTCCTATGATCCATGGTAGCACTGAATTAAAATTATTCACCAAATGAACATTAGAAAAAAATGAAGTGACTTCGCACCGAAGATATATGATAATGAAGAGAGGGGAATGACTAGGGTTGGCAAGGAGTGTTGATAACCGAGGCACGAAAACAGTGGCGGCGAGAGGGTTTGAAGGTCAGTGAACAGTCAGTTGGGTGTGGGGCCACACACACGCAATACACAGTAGATGAAGAAGACGAATTCGGAACAACTTTCTCCGGTTTTCGTATAAAACACTATCCCCTCCAACACCGTCAACAACATTTTACTAATCGTATCAATTAGTTTCTTCCTCTTTTCAATTCTTAACTTCAAGCTTCTCTCGCCTTGATGTGTGTCAATCCAAGATTACTGTATCTTTTGTTTCTGACAGATGACTTACAATGCGTTACTAGCGGATTGAGTAGTGTGGACGGGGCGAGGAATGTTAAGTTGAGTGGTTTGAGGTTTGATGGTTAAGCTGGAATATTACGAGGGTCACGACAATTCGAATATGAAGTTCAAAAATACCGTTGAACTGTTGCAGGTGCACTATTATCACGTGTTCGAGGAGTTGTTGAGTGTAGTTGAGCCTTCCATTGTTCTAGTCGTGTGGAAGGAGTGTGGTTAAATTTTATTTTCTCTGAAAAGACTAAATTATTGTCTTGAAAACTAAGAACAATGTCTTTTACGACTATAAAACTGTTATAAACGTATATACTTACCCGGAGACGAGGACAAATGTCGTGTCTCTTTAATCCCTTCTTTTATGGTCTCTCTCAACGGAGCGAATATCTCCTCAATCATGGCTTCAGTTGAGAATCCGTTACCAGATGAATCACCGACTCCACTTGACCTTTCACCAGACGGACCTGGTTGCAGAGTGATGTGTTTTGGTGCAGCGATGTAGCACCAGTGCGTCGATTTCTTGCTCATCTGAATCAAAATAATGATTGAATTCCAAGAAACATGAGGGGTGTCGTAGCCGATGAAATAGAGGGTGGTCGTGGTGTCTGAGAGCAAGTCGTCCGAGGTTCAACAATAAAGTATTACATTTTATGACTCAATTTGGGTCAACAACACATGTTTATAGCAGACGGGTGGATGGATAGTGTCCAATGAGGGATTATGAATGAAATGGACATTGAGATTATGTGGGGTTGGGTTATCTAAGCATCTCATATGAACAAATCTGTGACTTGTAAATAATAAAAGTGGTGAAATGAAATAAACCGAATAAACCATCATAAACTTTTTTTGAAAAAAAGAAAAACTTACTGCAGAACAGGGCTCCACTGGCAATTTCACAGTTTTTTCAATCCGCTCACATGTATAAAATCGTGGTTGCGGCAGGACAATACTCTTGTGTGTTTTTTCTCGACATCTGGAAATTGAGACATCACACTAAGAAAATGAAATGAGACTTACATTGATTTTCTCTCAATTTTTGTTTCCGCCAGACATTCAGATGCATTTTTATCTCGTTTCATAAATAACTTTTGTGTAGTCGCTTTATCTGGACTCGCTTTAGCTTTTTTGGTTTTACCAACATCACTGCTGCTGATTGTGATACTTTTCTTTTCTGACGGTCCTTCGTTTTTAATTCTGAAATGTGAAAAAAGCATATGATATCAAAAAATTTTATGACGTATCAAGCAAAAAAAAAATAACACAACTAACCGAGATTTGTCTGGCTTTTCTGATTGAGTGACAGCTCGCTGAGGAGTGCTTCGTTCCCGACTTCGTGACCTGCTATTTTCAAAATGAAAGTACGAATTACTAACTTTTTTGGAAAATGTTTCCCGGTCGCAATAACATTTTTTGGCTCAGGTTGTGTAAACTAGACGCTCGTAAGAGCTAATACATAAACAAGTAACACTAGCTTTCTGTTCACTTGGTAAGCTGAGAAGGGTTTGTCAATGAACTTGTGAAAAGTAGATTTTCAGGAAATAGAAAGAAAAATACAAGTACTATACTAATATACTATGGAATTGTTTGTAAAACAAAAAATTTATTACTTATGTGAAAGTAATAGATTCAAAAAAAATAGAAGTTGAGTTTTCCTGTTCAGATCTTTGAAGGTAAAAATATTATGGTTTAGCAAATGTCATCTGATTTCTATAGCTTAAAATCAGATAACATCAACAAAATGTTGAGTTGAAAACAAAGTGAGAGAAGTTCTTATTAAAAAAAACCACTGTGAAATTTTTATTTTGACCACATCGTTACCTTGCTCGAAATATAGATAAGGGATTACGGAGCGTCTGCATGGTTAGCACAGTTGGAACGACGCAATACGAAGCTACTCCACAGTCCAAAACTCCACCTTCCAGTCGGCGTCTACGTCAAGCTAAGACAGCTGTCTTTCCACTCTCTATCTTCATTTCATCGGGCGGACCGCTCAAGACATTTTTCTCTTTGCAATCTGCGGCTTATCTCCCGAGAAAGACCCTCTCATTTCTCTTTTGATCTCATTATCTTCAGTTTGGTCTTTCTTCTTGGGCTCGCCACGACACGTGTTTTTTCACTCGTCTCCAACTTTTTTCTCGTTTCTCTTTTTGTTTCCTCCCAACGTCTTGTCTTGCGCCCCAAGGCCCGTTTCGTAGCAAAATTTATGTGATGAGTGAGAAAATGACAAAGGACTCCGACTAGAGGGTGAAGTGAGTGGTGTGATTCAAAATAAACGACTAGCTGAGATTTAATGAGGAACAACCACTCAGTTTTGTTGAGAGAAGCAAGTGTTTTGGGTTGGTTGGCATTCGATCACTTTTAATGCTGCTTCTCTTTTTAATTAGCAGATTGATTGTCTGATTCCCACAGCCATTATCCAAACAAACAAAGGTTTTGATATTGGATAGTTTTATCTGGCATGAGAAAATACGAAAAATAGAAGAACGAAGTGTATACGGAATCATATTTAGCTGTGACGAACATGACGGGTGAGAAGTCTGCTGAGATCCCTGTCAAGTGTTCTCTCCATTGAAAATTCTTTATCAGCATTCAGCGGTGGGATTTCTGGGTCCGTATTGAAGAATTTTCTGTGAAACTCAACGACAAACGGAACTTCGTAGAGTCTCGCGATTTCCAACAAATCATCTTTGAGGTGATCTGGAACATGATTTGTTTTTAAAAGCTACAGAGAAATATCTTGAAAAACAAAACAACGAAAAAATTCCTAGAATCATATGTTTCAACTCACAATTACACCAAAACTTGTGATGACAGATATCAATCAGAGTGACAAAAGCGTCGTCTCTAGACTCCGTGAGTATAAGATCGTCATGTCTCGAATATTTATCCGCGTTTTGAAGAATTTGCTTGAAGAATCCTGACATTGCCATGAGATACTGAATACAAATTTGGTCGTTATTCATTTTTGAAAGTTATTAATTTACATCTTTGTTCATCATGATTTTGTATCTGCCAACTATAATTGTCAAGTCAACACAGCTCACATTTCTTAAATTACTTGTGCCGTGGTAGGTACGGTTAGCAATTATCCGTTCCACATTTTCGAATCGTTTGAAGTCGATAACTCGGGCAGAGCAATGAATCGATGACTCCGTATCCATCATATTCACCACATCGTTCCATTTCATAAACGTCGGAAGATACATCCGATCGTTTTTGTAACGATAATGTTTTAGAGTGAACTTTTTGTTCATTACGTTGACCTCAGTCGTGTATTCAAAAGAGCACCCGGGAGGAAGAAAGTGGTTATATTTGACCTCTAGACCTAAGTAGTTTGTACCATTGAAATTAAGCTTTGCAATCGTGAGGGTCCTGAAAAATGTTGAAAGCAAGTTGACACGAAAAACAAAATAAAATTCACTCGCGAAGGTTGAAAACTCACAAATCACATTCTTGCCCTCCGATCATTATTGGAGTGGATGTCGTTGGCAGACTGAGGTTTGCTGTTGCCATCTCAAAACTTTCTAATGAAAAACGGGCGGAAAATGAGAGAAAAGGGCGGTTGTACGAAAAAGGGTCTAATTGAAAAAGAGCTATCCGAGAAACGTTCAATACAAAGAAAGGAAGTTGCTATTGGAATAGTCAAGCTTGATTCACGAGTATAATTTCCGCTGGGAGCCAGTGTCCTATTGATTTGGGCAACGGGAGAAGAGACACGTGGATTTCTTCTTTTTGACTTTGACTAGCGGAAACACCCCATTCTTTTTTTGTCGTTCTCGAGACAAAAATTGGAAAAATGAAGCTTGTAGCCATAGTATTGAGATGGCGGCGTGATTAATGTGACATGTTTATTGGCGGTCTCGGCCGAAATTAGAAATTCTACATGATGGGAAAGTTTGACGTAAGACGAGTATTACAATAGAAATATAGTCAGAATACACACGTCATGCGAATAAATTTTGTTGTACACAGTTTTGATCAATTAAGGGGTTTTTAAAACCAAAATAGAATAAGCTCTTGTCACCTGAGACTTTGAGATGAAATTCGTGTTTAAAGACGTTTGTTGTTAGTAGCACAAAATAACATTAACAGTTTATTGATTTCAAACTTGAAACATGGTTGAATGAAATCTCAAATCATTCAAAAGGTTCTCAACGAACTCCTTTGTTGAACTTGTGAATGAGTGGCTCCAAATGTGGGAACTTCTCTTGATGTGAAATCAATCTGGCGAGTCTTGCATCTTTTGAGTAGTCATTCATCCAGTAAGTCATCACTTCCATCTTGTTCTTCAGAATGATCTTCTCCCTTTGTTCAGTCACATATCCACCACACTTCAGAATGAGTTCGTAGCTGTCACTCGAGATTTGGATTCTCATCGCTGAAATGAAGGGTAAAAGGAGATTTTCTTATAGACACACGTCTCACGTTCTCCTCCACTCTCCATGTTGTTTGCTATAATGACAGTGTCTCCGAACAAGCAATAACGCGGCATACGAATTCCCACAACTCCGGTGACAACTGGTCCAGAGTGGTTACCGATTCTCAGTCGGAGTTTCTCATCAGGACAATGGCTGACAGTGAATGTCTGAAAGTGCTCATAGTTGAATATCTGAGCAAAAAACTCTGAAGCAAACCTTGATGCTGTCCAACAACTCCAAACTTGCAGCAGCAACTTCTCCAGCATGAAGGTAACTATTCAGATCAGGCAGTCCTGAAACAAACATGTAGGCGTCTCCAATGGTTTCCACCTTGTAGCAATCGAATTTGTCGATGATAGTGTCAAAGTTGGTGTACAAGCTATTCAACATGTTCACAATTTGCAAAGGTGTACTTTTGCTACTCAATGAAGTGAATCCCACAATATCAGAGAAATAAATTGAAACGCTGTCATAGAATTCTGCTTCAACAGGTTGTCCATTCTTCAAGCTGTTTGCAACAGATTTTGGAAGCAGTTGGAGGAGCAAGTTCTCATTTCTGATCCTTTCATCCTCAAGTTGTTCAGTTCTCTCCCTTATGACATCTTCCAAATTGTTACGATAGCGGTCAAGGAGATTCATGATATTATCAGCAATGTTTCCTTTTCTGGAAAATCCCTTTTAAAATCATTCAACTAGAAGTACTTGTATCTTACAATCCTTTGCTCAACGGTTTCAAGAGTTCCTTCACTTTTTTGATGTTTGGTCTTTCATCCGGATCCTCTGCCCAACATCTGGAAAAAGTTACATCAGTGACGGACACACTAGATGAAATTACTTTTCAACAACCGACGATACTGGATACGGAGCCTTTGTAATCAGATGGATGTCTGGTCGAGTCAACGCACCACCATCTGGGAATTTCAACTGCTCGATGATTTCTAAAATTTTGGTTTTACTCCATATTATATGCACTGCTAAAAATACCATCAGAATCGAGTAGGTCATCTCCAAACGGTCCTTGTCTACCATAAATCTCATAAAGAATGATAGAGAAAGAATAGATGTCCGCTTTCGCAAGTTCAATCTTCGAGAGATCATGTTTCACTGCGTAGCGACGAATGATTTCCGGTGCAAACCACAACAGATCTGAACATAAGAGAGTGATAAAAAAGTTAATTTTTTGTTTTATACCATCCGGTTTAGATTCAGGTTCTTCAGCTCTGATCTGTTCCATTCCATAGCTGCTCAGTTTTATTCTCCAGTAGGCGTCCACAATGCAATTCGAACTTTTCAGATTTCCATGGTAACCAATTTTAGAGCCTTCATGAAGAAATTGCAACCCTTTGATCACATCTTCAACAAACGATACTCTGAACATTCTGTCTAGACGAAGATCGTCATTTCTCAACAAATCCTGAATTTTTACATTTGGTTGTTAGTCACTGAAAATGATTTCACTCCACCATCAAACTTTTTCTTGGTCCATAATGATGAATTGTGAAAATGAGATCACTTTCATTGATTAGTCCAAAAAATCTGTTCAAGTTTTCATGCGTCTCGTTCATCAACTGTAAAAATGAACATTGTTTGTTAGTCATGAACTTTTGAAAAATGATATCACTTGTCATACCAGATCAATTTCCTGTTTCATCTCCCTCGTCAACTTCAGTTGAGTCTTATTAATCTTTCGCACAATGACCAGTGTGTTATCATATTTTGCCAAATGCCAATCAACAATTTCCAACCAATCATCTCTATTTCCAGATGGTCCTTTATCAGACTTTTGCATCTGACTTCGTCTCGCCGCTTTTCTGATTCCATTAGTGTAAAAGTTCAAGTTCGCATTGCCGACCGGCCCAGGGTCGTCATATTGAGACTGAGGGAAATTTTTTGATTAGAATAGAAAAAAACACGTTATTAATTACTTACTCTCATACTGATCGCACTCTGCATGATACTTCCTCCTCTGCTAGAACCGAATTTTGTCATATCAACCAGTTGAACATGTTTACGATGAACCAAGAAATATGAAGATTCAAGCCGCCGTTCGTATGCTATCCATCTATGAAACATACATCGAATAAAGAGAAGTATTCAGACAAGTTAGGAATACCTGACAATGTACGCAATCACTCCAACGAGTAGAACAATGGCAACCACACAGACAGCAATCAGGACGATCTCGAGTTCTGACAGGTTACCTGTTCAACAACGGATTGGGTAACGGTGCCGATCAGCTGCTAACCAGCTAGTCTAAACTCCATTCCAAATACTATTTCAAAACTTACGAATACTTGCTGGACACAATTCACTATTGAATCCACATGCTGGTTTGGACTTTGGCAGCGCTCCGTTGTATATCCCGAGTTGAGTGAGATTCTTCCACACAATGGACTAAAACTGTACGTTTATCATGGAAATCTAGGTTTTATCGTTTACATAATTTCCTTTTCCATCCGGCAACATTCTTGCAGCCATTGTAGCCCATTCTGTCAATGGGATTGGTCCCGATAAACTTGATGATTGTTGTGGAGCCCAAAGAATGTATTCTCGTTGGGAAACACGATTAGCATCAAACTTGGTTACATACCCAAGCAGTGCTAAAATTGTAATTTCAGATGTTCTCAAACTAATTATTGCTGTTACATGTTACTCCTCTTCCAGACATCGTTTCCACAAGTGCCGATGGATTTCTTAGAATAGATGCACCATGAACACTAACTGTTTCAGATAGCAATCTTCCCATGTCATATGCATTCACAATTGATGGATTCTCCGAATACCAATATCCGTCTTCCGACCACTGGAATATAATCAAAAACTCATTTCCTGTTACCGTACTCTATCTCTCTTTTTCAGAATATCATATGATCCGGAGTTGAGCACTCACAGGATCATTGTTCGCAATCCCATCTGCTTCTGTATCACAAATCGGTGGACAAAATGATTTTGCTGCATCTTTATCAACTCGCTTTTGAAAGTTTGTCCATTCATCGCTGAAGTCTAAAAGCCAAACGACTAAATTAGTGAAAAATGATATCACTTGCTTTTTGGATAATGTGGAATGTCGGTGAAATACAAGAATGATCTGTAGTACTGCCTGACATCAGAATCCGAAACTCCATAACCAATTGTTGAAAACATTGTGTTCCCTAAATATGGAAGTTAAACTTTAAACCTTGGTAAATGTGAATTATTAATAATAACCTCGATTTGTATTGAAACTGAAGTAGTTAGCGGAGTCGCTGTCCACCGGTCCCATCATTACTACAAAATACTTTCCGGTCTCCAACAATCCCAACGAAGACATCACATTCATGAAATAAGTACCAGCGACTGGGTACTGTAGTATGATAATGTATACTGAAAAAAAAAACATTTTTCCATAAGAATTTTCTTCAGAATTTCTTACTTCTGGTTTTCAAATATGTTTCCAAAATAACATCGATCACAGACTCCAATCCAGTGTACATAGCCGCATTTTGATCAGCTGAGAAACCTCCTTTTCTTACAAAATCCAACTAAAGTGTTATAAAATTTAGTATTATACATAGAATAGAAGATGCCTACTGTAATAGATTCTGATGACAGTGAATCCAGTAGTTGATCATGATAAGTGTAGTCTGTAGGTCCATCCTCGACAAAGTTGAGAACAGCAACATTTGTCCATCCGACTGATTTGGCTAGTTTAGCGAATGCTCGGTATTTTCCTCTGAATACGAAACACTATTTTTGTACCCTTGGGAGTTTTCAAACCCTTGAGTGGAAGCCATTTCTAGAGCAGTCGACGAAGGCATTTGTGATTCTCCAACTTGATCGAAACAGTTCTGAAACACTATAATCTCCTTGATCTACTTTGTGAGAATATTTCAATACCACAAGAAGACTAGTAGCATCATAAGCCTGGGCAAGAGCTGACACTTGCTTGCAATCTGCTTCAGCTCCCACTACAGCCAACATTTCATCATTCGTTTTTTCTACCAACATTGTATCCAACATGCTTCTGCAATTTCGTTGACCTAATTGATTATTCTTTATATCCATTGTACGTAAATTTTATCAGGTACTTCCGCGACACGTCTTCCCATAATACACTTCGATGTGGATGCGAATTTCAAAAATTGACCAAGTGATCAAGTTCTTATTCAACTCAAATTCAATTAACATCAAATTGAAAACGAAAAAGATTCTACTTTATTTTTAGGTACAACTATTGACAGGTGCATGCCTAACCGATCAAAAGAACCATTGTGTGTTCCTGACCCAAAATGGAAAACTGACCAAGGTACGAATACGCATCCACTAATTTTTTCTTTCCCTATTCGATTTTCTTCTTGCGAAAACCCTTATCATAAATTTAAAAAGTCCTTGCAACTGGCGGGATAAGTCTTTCAAAGACTTTGCCGTGTTCTCTCTCGTTTCTCCTCCACTCTCCTTCTACAGTTATATTGTACAACGAGATGACGTTATTAGACTTTTAGAGATCAAAACATTGCAAAACACGGGTGGGCTGTAGCACGTTAGCAAGAATGAAGGAGAGGAACCGTCTAGTAGAGAGAAATTGGAGAGAAAGGGAGTGACTGGTGATAATTATAAAGAATAAGTAACCGAAGTATACTGTAGATGAGTAATTGTAAAGATTGGAAAGATGTTAGAAAACATATGATAATTCAGAAAATAATAACATAATAATATGTGACTCACGACATGTAATGTCCTGTTTGATCACCGATCTTGAATTTTCCTTGAACAGTTGGATCATAGTACTCAACTTTTATATTGGAATTGATGAATGTTCCATTCTTATTCACACCTCCTCCATCTTGCAATCCTGAATTACTTTTTCTAGAGTTTTCGAGTTTTCCCAAATTTCAGCGAAATACCGTAATAGAAAGCCAATCCAACATAAGTATCAGAAGTACAGTAATCCACGTTGAAATCCACATTGCACGCGTATCTCCCAAAGAAAGTTACATGATCAGATAGAATATTTGGTAGAAACAAAAATAAGATTCCAATAGATAACATTCTCGAGCATACCATGAAATAGGAATGAAATGAAAGTGAAAAATCTAAAAAGGTGGGTTTTCGAATTCAGGTGATTCCAATTTCCTGTTAATAATTGCTCTTTTTCCTGCTTCATTTTCATGACGCCTCTCAGGAAATTTGATTTTTTAGATTTAAAATAAAGTTTTTTCAGCTTTATAATCTTTTTCTCTTTCAAACTCTATTCTTCCACATCCAATTTCCGATGGCTCCATTGCATTATGAATCACATGAAAACACTTCTTCAACCATTGAGGAAAGCCAACCACCGGATCACGAACCACCAACAGACGTCAGCAAAAAATCACATTTTCAGAGAAAAGGGAAGAGATAGATAGAGTTGGCAACTGTTGTTATAAGATGTTTCGAAGATTGTCTTCTTTGAACTCCCATTATCAAAAAACCCTTGTCTTGAAAAAGGAAAGATGCCAGAATTTTGAAGAAATGCACGTCAATTCTTTTCATAACGATTTCAATACAATTTTGCACTTTTCTTTGAAAATCTATATTGGTTTTTTGATGTGAAAATGTCGGCTTCTTTGCCTCCCCTCGAATATTTATGACGTGCGGTCAAAAAGTGTAAAACGACTGACCCTTTTATTTTTATCTTAAAGAAGGAGACCAATAGATCGAAGACTGGGTGTGAATAGTGAAAAAGACGGAGAAGAACGTGATTGGTTTTTAGGAGTTATAAAATTTAACTGCCCAAGACCAGGACAAAAAAATGGTTCACCAAACAGTCGACTATCAGCTGATAATGTCTGAAATTCTTCCGTTTTCGTTTTTACGGGTTTTCTGTCTTCATGTTCCAACCATTCGAATTGAAAATTGTTCATTGGCAAATAGTATACAATACATATGGCAACATTACGTAATATTCAAATAGGTGACCAGTGAAGCTACATGTTCTTCGAAGTGAATCAGACGGTTTTGGAAAGATAAAGACACGAAAAAGGGAACGGGGGGAATACGGACCAGTTGAGGAAGGAAATTGGGACAAGAAAAATGTTAGCACTCAATGTGAATAGAGAATGTGTATGAAGTGCCTAGAGACTACTGTACATTTGGAATTCGAAGATGTTGCGGTTATAGTTTCAGGTGAAGTTGTTTCAACGTATCATTTGGAATCGTTCTCTTCAGAATTGAATTTTCGGCTTCTAATCTGAAAATTCGATAGTATGAACATGTGATAGTAAAATGTCACGAGGCACAGATTGCAAACATAGAGTTCAAAAAAGTAACGAACCGTCTAACGTGATTTTCCAAATCGAATATTTTGCTACGCAGACCATCCACTTCTTCACGTACGGCAAACATCAAATGAGTTTTGACAAGATCCTGAAACGTTTGATACTTATAATTCATATTAAGATATTATGTCATCTGATAGTTTGGCTAAAGCAATTACAACTGGAACTAGAAAGCTTTCTATTTGCGGCAACATTATGTCATTTCGGTTTTTGGTTTTTATTGTTCAACTATTCAAGAATGTTTAACACTAATTAGGTACCAGTACCAGCTGCGCGTATTAACTTTTGTTTGGCGCACGCAGGTAAATTTGATGAAGAAAAGCGCACGTATCTTTAATGTTTGCAAGAAAAAAACACTCACCATTGCCTGCTCGATTTTGTTGTCAATCCCATTGTGAGCTGGTGGACTAGCGGCGACACTGTAACATGAGCCCGATGAGGAAGATGGTGAGCATCCACGGGATATTCCGTAATGGGGTGAATATGTTGGAACATGATTGACAGCGCATTCAACAACTGCACAATGCCACATGGTTAGAAAGAAGCAGTAAGATAGAAGGAAACTGTTTGGGTGGTTGGAAAGGAGGTGGGGTGAAGAAAAAGTATAGAAGTTTTTGTGTTGGACCGCTTTTATGTGGTCGACTGATAGCTGGTCTCGAGTTCGAAACAAACAGACACACGATATAGGAGGCGCGGGAGAGAAGAGGGAGGGAGAGGGAGGGAGAAAGAGGAAAAGAGAAGAGTCAGTCACTTTTTCTGATCAGGTGGGGGTGTGGCTTGGCGAGCCGCCAGCGAACGGACAAGGAGAGTGATAGTGAAGAGAAACAGTGAGAAGAGAACTTTTGGGGGAGGAGTGAGAAAACAAGTTGCCACTAGGAAAGATGTGGAGACACTGGAGAGGATCGTGTGCGCTCCCACATAAGGAATTAACCTCTAGACAAATGGAATATGGATAAGAATTGGGACACCTAAATTTCAGATCAAGTGGATACAAGAAAGCAATAGTAATTCAAAATACTTCAGTGGAAAAAAATTAGGATCCTACTGTAGAATCTATTTTAGTCGAAAAATTCTTGTGATTCTGATAGACTTCGGTGTTTAATCTTTTCTAAAAAGTCACAAAAACTTCTAGGCGAAATAGTACTGTACTGTAGAAAATGATTCTTTGAAATTGATACTCTAGACATTCCAATATCCACCTAATCAAGTCCGTCACGGAAATATTGAAATAGATAACCTACACTGTTTTGGCTCTAACTAGGGGAGGTCTGAAACTGACGTTAATTGAAAACTTGGACAAGGGTTATGTCAACAAAAACCAACACCTTGAAACCAACAGCATACAAACTCAAATACCTTTTTGTTCTGCGTGTCTCACTATCTCCAACTACTCCATTGATTTGAGTCTCCGAGCTGACTTTAACTGTAACAACACACGTTTTCTGACTTTTCAATGTTGTTCACTTATTCAATATCATATGATTACGGTAGGACCTACCTTGTCCGTTTACTGTTGGTTGGATGATCGTCGACGCTTTGACTTGGGCTGTTGGCGCAACCTACAATCATCACAACACATCACCTATTTTTAGGTATTATGACAAAGACAGAATCTATTCTAGATTCAGATCAATTGAACACACACATACACTCACATATAGAAAAAAACCAGAAACCGAGCGTGTCTAATTTTTTCGCTTTCTGTCATTATCAATTTATTCTTTATTCAAAGATGATATGGATAGTTTACTTTTCTCTCGTTTTACTCACATGCCGCTGAAAAAGTGATATTTTGACCGTCAACCTGGCGTCCCCATAACCTCCAGACAGTTTTGGTCAAAAAGGAATTTATCTATTTATCATGTGGTCAACTATCTTTTTCTTCCCTCTTTACCAGTTTTCAAAAATATACCTTCTCTTCTTCAAATGATAAATTTGTTGCCGCTTTTAGACCCCTCTCATGGTCAGTTTTCACACCCTCCGGTATGTTACTTATTCGGTTCTTTATCTCTTTCTTCTCTGTATTACTCACATCAAAACAATGTTCACATGTGACAAATATAGTGGATCAAGTCTGAGACGAACTTCCAGTTGGGTTTTCACTCTCTGTTTATATTGTTTTACGTGCCGTTGGAGTCCCATGCCAAAGAGATTTCAAATATACACACATCTGTTGTG
The DNA here is from genome assembly GCA_002259235.3 of Caenorhabditis latens. Taxonomy (NCBI): domain Eukaryota; kingdom Metazoa; phylum Nematoda; class Chromadorea; order Rhabditida; family Rhabditidae; genus Caenorhabditis; species Caenorhabditis latens. The sequence continues at coordinate 9,463,760 of CM056097.1, read as the reverse complement.
ACAGGAAAAGTAAGAGAGACGCCATATTGTACATACACATCTGGAGCCGATTCCCGGGGCGATTTGTTGAATCAGCTTATGATTTATCAGGCACACGAGACAGACTATTCCTGGCGGTTTTCAAAAGGAGGATGTGTGTTGAAAAGAGAGCTGGAGGGATTGAAGATCAACTTTATTCTTATGGAAATAAGTTTCCGAGATATGAAAGCGCAGCTCTTTGGTTTCCATGTTTCGCGTCTTGAATTGTGTTTGTTTTGTCCGTTATTTTTTTACCATTTGTTGATTTCCTGATCACACGCAGGTATTTGCACAACAACACGCCTTGAAAAATCAGACTTTACTCCGTCTTGACTGAACCGAGGATCTTCGTTTTTGAGTAACTTTTTGTCTGTTTTGGTGGAAGAAAGAGAGAAGAAAAGATATTATGAAAACTGTCTAGTGTAATTTAAGGACAAAATTTTGATAAAAAAGTGATAAAAGTAAAGAAGAGAGAAAAGATCATGTGAATGTCTATTCGTACTCATCTGTTATTTCTATCGTAAAGTCGGAGACTTCCCCTCGTGCCATCTTTTCCCTGTTCACGTGTTGTCGAATGATCAAGAATAGAGCAAAAAAGTGAAAACATAAGAAAGATACATACAAAAGAACATTTCATCTCTTCCCCGTCGACTGACCATATGTTTGATGATACACTTTGTTTTTCTGTTTTTTGACGGACCAATACATCTCGGGGATGTGTTTTGGTTGGTTCCTAGATTCTATGAGAACCTAAACCTCTAGTCGTTTTTTAGGTTGCGAACATCGAAATCGGTTTGACAAACAGAAACTGATACTCAAACTCAACTCAACAATGTATATTTACATTACATTTGATGAGAGCTGTAAATTTTGTATAACCTCTCTCTTGATTAATCAAACCGACACGTACACTCACAAAACGAGTAAAGATTAAAGGGAAATAGCAGAGAAGAAATGGTCACAAGGTAAAAGTGCTCTTTTTTCACGTTTTCACTTTCATCAATCATTAAGAATTCACCACATTTTTCTCGACGCCGTTTTCATTATCAGTTGGGAGAAAAAATCAACGGAAAAATTGATAACTAACCCGATCACTGGTTGTTTGTCAAAATGTCAAAACGAATATTGGGCAACTTTTTTTAGTTTCCTTTTTTTTCAAAAAGATTACATACCTTTGGTACCGTATACACTGGCTTTGGATTTGGAGTAATCAAATGAGATTTTTGCTGGACTGGAATTGCAGAAACATGTTGAACCACGGATGGGGATGAAGACGGATGGATGTCGGATAGCGACCGACTACTTCTGTTAACCACTTCCTCTTCTGAAAAATAAAGTTTTAATTTTAAACTAATAAAGATTATCATATCATCTGGCGGAACAGTTGCTGGCATACTTTTGATAACTGCAGCCGGCTTTGGAATGGCGTGCTTTCCGTTGGGACTGAAGTAGGGGTCCCTGAGAGAATCATAATAATCAACACAAGTCCATCTATCCCTTTTATACCGTGTTTCAACTGGAACCACCTGAAACTTGAAACAAATTTCGATTGTGAAAATGGGAAAAATCATGCTTAATGGGCGACTTGTTAGAAAAACTGAGTTATGAAGTTGAGAGGGAAAAATGTTTGTGATATATGTTGTGGTGCTAATGGCTAGTGGAGTCAAATTACCTTCAAAGATGATTCATCTTTTACACTTTTCATTTCGCGTTCAGTTTCAATTTTCAGCATGTTTATGGGGCTCTCATTCTGTTTTAAAACACATTAGAATGATGATTAAAGTTATTTTTATTCTATTCTAGTTCTAATCTATCTCAGTAAGTCAAAATTATCAGAAACTCTCAACTTACCTTGAATCTCGATCCACCTGCCGACATCGTTGGGAGCGGTGGATTTTTCTTATGTATTGGAGTACTTGGTAAGGTGATGCAGCTATCTCCTGTGAAATCTTTATCACGTCGGAGCGGCCGGAAATCAACAGACTTGCAGAATCTTCCCGGTGTGGATGCTATAATTTGGTGAGAAACTATTAAAGAAAAGAAGAATTTTAAAAGGGATTTCCCCATTTACAAAACTTCTTAATTTGAAAGTGAAAAGGTCGGAGTGAAGAAAGGAAATGTGAAAAGAATACACTATCGAATGGCTCATTAATTTTGTGCGAGCCAACGAGCGGTGCACACTCTTATCAGCTGTTTTCCACAAAGTCAAACTTGTGATAGTGTTTAATCGGCCCGTGAAAACAAAATAAGCACGGGTGGTTGGCTTGAGACGTTCTCATGATATGCGTTCGTTTGGGAAGTAGCACCTAGATGTCCCAGAGTCTTTTTCTCTAGTCTGTAGTCGGGCTACTTTATTAGAAGAGTCCCTCTAATAGAAGGGCGTCCGAGGTAGCGCACTGAAAAACAGACCCTGTATTAGAAGGGTTAATTTTTGGTTTTTTAGCCCAAAATGTCAGTTTTCGTAAGATGAACCAGTTTTCTTAATTTAATCAAAACTTTGAATGAAAGCGTTTAAATTTTTTGGTTTTTCTCATAGATGCTGTGTTGAAATTTTTAAACGTGAAATTTTCAAACTCTTAGTCTGAAAAATCCCAATATCATCAAAAAAAAGTAAACGTTCAAAGTTAAAGTGTTACTGCCAAATTGCTTTTTAATGTTTTGAAAGCAAAAAAAAGAAACGATTTTTTCAATTCTTAGAACAAAAAACTAGAAAAAGCAACAATACATTTTTTTGAAACGGAAATAAACAAAACAAAAACAAAAACGCATCTATAAAGATTGATGACACATAGTCTATACACCTTAACAATATGTGTTTTTTCTATTCTTTTCTTCTCAAAAAAGTATTTTCAGGACTTCGAAACAAGAAACAACGAAATAAGTCACGTGTTTCATCATCAATCACGTTCTCAACCAAAAACCGCGGTGTTCAAAAAAAGAGAAAGGAAGGGCAGTGGATGTGCAATAATCAATAAGTGAAATTGTATTGACAGTAAAGTTGTTTTGTTTCTTATTATGTTGTGGTTGTGTTGTTTTTTTTCCTCCATTTTGGTAAACTGGTTGCATTGTTTGCTTTCCTCAAACTACCAAAAGAAGCAATATTGATAAAAAAAGAATAATACTAAAAAATAGTAAAGGGACGAGAAGAGTTCATTTTTGTATTGAGGCATGGAGGGTGTTAGCATGTGAGTTTTCAGGAAGGAACACAATGTTCTACGGACTTAGTTCTTTTTTTTTTCTGTGACTCTCATGCTCATCTAGAAACTCAAGACCTCCTCTTTTTGATTGACGGTTTAATTGCTGTGATGTGCGATTTTTTGCGTCAGCTATCCTGAGAGAAGATTTATTACATTTCACTTTTTTCAACGCAGTTTTTTTTAATGAAAAAGCGAAAAGTCGTGGGTTTCAATTCACACTCATGCTAACAAAACCTTTTGATACATTTCGTTTTCATTTTACTTTTCAAAAAAATTGCATTCGTTTGAAAATTATGTCACTTTTTACTATTACATTGTCGAGCCTTTTTTCAATACGCTTTTATACCAGGGACTGGAAAATGATATTTGCTAAATTCTTAACGTGAAAGAGAAGGATCAAAATATCAAATTAGAAAAAAAATGGTGGTAGAGAACGTTGAATCTGATTTTGCAACATCTGCTCGTTCTATTTTCCTCTTTCTCCTCTTCACTACTCATATACTTTTACACTCCGCACAATACCCACAACAAAGCAGAGGAAAAGTCTAACAAACAAACTAAACAATTGAATCTTTGACCCACCGAGCAGAGTACTTTTCACTACCCAATAAACTCAAAAAATCGCCTTTTCCATACAATGATGATATCATTTTTCCGAGAAACTCCTTCTTTTCAGTTGGTCTGAACATGTTTGCTTACAACATCTCGTGTCTGTTGTGGGGAGTTCAAGTCAGTAAAGAAGCAAAAACACTGATGATTGGGCAAATGAAAGAAAACGAAATCATTGAGTTGAAATCGAAAGGTCAGACTGCCAACATCATTAATGTTTGCTATACACCCACGTGCCCCTTGCGAGATAATTGTAGAAATATAGGAGAAAGAGCGATTTAGGACTGTTTTGACTCGTTGAAAAGATGGAAAATAATAGAAACAGAATAGAAGAAACGTTCTTGGAAAGGACGTTTAGGGGAAAGTGAATGTAGAGAGATGATATGGAAAGTGAAATGGTAGAAGATGAAAAGGGTTTTGATAAAAAGAAAAATATCTGTGAGAACATTGTAGGTTGGAAACCAATCAATTGCTGAGATGTATAGAGAAAAAAAAGATTGCAAGTTTTGGACAAGTCTTTTGCAATAGAAAAAGTTCAATTTTGAAGAAAGATTTAACCATGATTCTTTTAATGACACCAACAGGTCGAATGGTGTAGTAGAATAAAAGTTGAGAAATGTTTAACTAGCTTTTTTCTTACTGTTTGTTAACTCAGCATCAATTTCTGAAAACAAAAATAACCAGATTTAAGTGTTGATTCTACCGATGAAATAAAGGTAAGCCGATTTTGTAATGAATCACACACAGAATTGTTTAGAAGCTTCTTAGTTTGAAAATTATTCTAAAAAATATAAGAAGCTCTGAACTTTCAACCTTATAGAGTCCCTTTACTCACTAGTGCTTATATAACTTCCAACTGGAAGTGAGTCATCCGAATCATCTGAACTGCTACTTCTCCATTTCTCATCAAGAATTGAAAAACCCTGCAAATCTGGTGGCCGAATGGCACGTTTCGGAGATTCGTCCTGGAATGCCTTTTTCTAAATTAATTTAATCAAGACAGAGTGCGTCTTACTTCTTCAACTATTGTGGGAGGTTGCTGCTCGTTGACCTTTCGCAGAGACTCGTTGAACAACGCTGCCATTTTCTAAAAAAAAAAGTAATAGGGAAAAAACAGATTCGTAAGATGAAGTGGAAATAAATGTTGAACGCATTTGAAATTATGAAGTAGCCGTCCATAAAAAAATGGATTTTGAATTGAATACCAGAAAACTTGATTTTCTCGAGATTTGAACAGTAAAATCCAAAAATAGTGGACAAACATGAAAATTAAAAGTAAACTAAAACATGAAAGGTCAATACTGTCTTAATAGCAAATAAAAATCAGTTTCTTACGAACAAGTAACTGTCAAGTCAAATTTTGGGCGAATAGTAACATGTCTTCCGGGAAACACTAACACCGAAGAGATACATGTTTTTGTGAGATATTGACAACATGCTTCGACAAAGAATGAAAAATTAGGACATACGCTGCGTTCTGCTGTAATCAATAAAGTCAGACCCGGTTTTTTGTTCCGACAGATGAGCGCGAAGGTTATTCAATGTCGCCAATTCGGTTCACGAGCGTTTAATCCGCTACCTTGAGAGATGAAGTGCGAGAAAAACACAATGGGAGACGTTGAACCTGTCACGGCGAATTCAGGTTATTTAGAGTTGAATTGATGTGATTGCAAATAGTGAGAAGTTACAATAAACAAAAATACGGGTCATCTATTATTGAAACGTAGATCTCAAGAACACTCGGAACAAATTAGAGAACTTTAGTTCATAATTATTTTTATCGTTTTCAAATATATAGAAGTGTTCAAACAGTGATATGACTGGTGGGCATTTTTCTTTGCCAGGCAGCAGAAATATACACATTTTCACACAATTATAAATCAGCGAATATAAAAATGATCCAGAGAACAATTAGTAGGAAGTTTTCTATTGGTGCGTTTCCATTTTCAGTAGTAGTTTCTATATCGTCACCACCCAATTCGACATTAGTAAAATGCTAATCCCATGGATTTTCCAGTTTATCTGGACCTTCTACGTTTCCAGAATCATGAGAAAAATCAGGAAATACCGGACTTGCCGAAATATTTGTCAACGTTTGTTGGTGATCTGTCATACGGTAAAGTTCTGTGAATAGTTATCCCATCTGTAATAATATTTATGCACTAGCTGATTTATTTTCACCGAAGGTTACCACAGTTGCCTAAGTTCCCCTTCACCGCTGATTTTTTTAGAGTTTTGAGATTAGCACAAGTGATAAGCTATATATCCAAAAAGGAGTTGTTCTCTATCACTGTTGGCATTCCATCTCCAATTTTTTCTCAATCTTCTTGTGGAGAACAATTCTATCAGTTTCGGATTGTTGTAGATCTTCAAAGGTTTTGTGTTATCATTTATCGATCAAATGCAATACAAACGGGAACATATTTATATTTCTTATTTTTTGGTATTCGTTATAATCAAACTGCCATATATCTACTCAACAGAATACAACATATACGAGTGCGCAAAATTGAAAGTGTTATCTAACAAAAAATCTCCAACCAAGTGAATACAGTCGTCTGGCATGTCCTCAAGATGAACTAGTGGATAAAAAATTCATTGTTACACAAACTTACTTGAAAGTACCCAGATTCTGGAAGTTCACACCATTTGGACGATGTTTTATTATCGAAACATATTTTAATATCGAGATCAGAGCATAAGGAAACTCCATTGAACAGATTTTTTTATTCAAAAGGAGTAACACATAGTTTTTGATTATCGCCGATAGTCAGATAGAGTCCATTTCGTTTGTCATTCAGTCCACAATTCTGCTTTTTAAGCTTACCTGAAGCAGTGATATATTCAATTTGTTATCAAAATTGATGTTACCAAACAACATCCAACATTTCGAAGGTATTGTGGACAAGTGATCATGTAAATCTCCTCTTATTGTACATTTACAGTCCACAAGATTATCAATGATTGTTCTATATAAATCAAATCTCATTATGATTTTATCACATTCTTTTGATAGATCAATTGTGAGTTATTCTTTACAGTCAGACCCATCTCACAGAATCTGCATTATTAAAATTAAATTCCAATTTTTGTTAGATAAGAATTATTCAGTATTTTAATTGAGTTCTCTGTAATTGTCCGATAAAATACGGTCTGTCACTTTTTGTATCTCACCTGAACCGTCGAATTTCTTCACGGAGTAGGGTTTCAAAAACGACAAAGATTCTAAATTGGTCTCGCTTACGCGGATTTCGTATTTAAATTAGATAACGTTTTGAAAGAAACTGGTTAGTTCTCTCATAGATACTTTCAAAGTTCCCCTAATGTATAACGTTTGAATTTCTCGATACTCAGGGTCCCAGCCCGGTAGGGAAATCAGTTTTTCATTCATATACAAATCGTAGTAGTAGGTGAATTTATTAAAAAATGGACTATCCGTTGGAGAAGGCCCTTCTTAAACATTGCGAATGAGTTAATTGAACTACGAATGGGAGAACTTACGACCACGACATTGAGAAAATATAATTTGTTTCAATAACAAACAATTACGACGCATGATAGTTGTTTATGCTCTGAAAAGAATGTGAAAGTGAATTCGTGGAATAAAAAAACCTATAATTTGGTGACATTCAATAAACCCATTTCAAATTTTGAAGTTTTGAGTGTTTTGGTTTATCAAGAACTAGTAAATTTGGAAATGTGTTTTTTTATTTATAGAATGAATATGTTAAGTTTATCAAAATATTTGAGCAGCAACAAACTGAAAATAAATTAATCAATACAATGAGTTCAGTTGTCAGAAAGATGAGAAAATAATAGAAGTGACGTAAGCTGTCACACACAAAAATGACACCGTATTTGCACAATTCTCCGTTGTAGTCTCTACATCATATGAATAATCAACCTCAGTAGAATTACGATCCCAAGGATTATTCAGTGTTCCTGAACCGCCGGGATTCTCAGATCCATGGGACACATCAAAATATATAGGAACTCCGTGGAACACATCGATGTTGTAAGGCGTTCTGTCATATTTTGGAACTAAACTGGTGCTGCCGTCTCCTGCAAACATTTTTTAAATTTTCGTTAAAGCACAAATGGTTACCGCAGTTTTGTAAGTTTTTCTTGATGATAGCTGCTTTGCGAGTTTTTATAAAGGAACAAAACACCACGTACAATGGCAGATTCATATTATTTTCAATTGTAGGAGCCATTCCACTTTCTATTCCTTTCAAAGTAAAAGATGAAAACAGTCTTCGAAGTTTTGTGTTGTTATAAACATGCAATGGAATTGTGTTATCTTCTATTGATCGAATCCTTTGTAGAGAAGGTAACATGTTTGTATTTCGCAAAGAACTATTGGTTATTGTGAGGCTGCCATATATAATTTGCAAGTTGTATAACTTATATGAATTAGCAAAATTAAAATTGTTATCTAAAACGAGATTTCCAGTTATATTTTGACATCCGTCTGGCAAGTCCTGCAAAAAAGCTGATTGATGTAAAAATTGTCCGAACGAATGTACATTGAAATCCCCCGAGTCTGGTAGCTGACACCAGTACGAAGAAGTTTCATTATTAAAACAAAGCTTGATATTCAAATTTGAATCTAGTGATAGTCCATAAAAAAGATTATCTAAATCCTGAGATGTGATACATAGTTTTGGATTGTCACGAATAGTCAGATATAGTCCATCTCGTTTTGCATTCATTCCCAACGTCAATAGATTTGTGTTGTTAACAATATCGATGTTAGCGAGATACTGCGATTTAAAAGCGTCTATTTGAATAAGTTCAATTGAACTCAAAAATGAAAGATTTGTAAAGAGAGTATTAGTTACATAGAGTCCTCCGTTGATTTTTGTGACATTTATCATTTTTTCCTTAAATTAAGGCTTATATTAGCTTCTTCTCTTTCACTCACCGTTAGCAACGCTAAATCCGAGTTTTGATCTATAGTTACATTGCCGAATAGCATCCAACAACTCGGAGACATGGTTGTCAAAAATTTATTGAAATCTCCTTTTATCTCGCATCCACAATCGGCATAGTTACCAAAAATCGTTCTATAGGATGAATATCTCCTAATGATACCATCACATTCCTCTTGCAAATCTAATTTTGGATTGTTGATTATTAGAATATTGTCATTGCAAAAATTGCAATTTTCAAAATCAATTCCAACAGATTTCAGGTTTTGATTATTGATTATTTCAACAGAGTTCACTTTAAATAAATAAAATTGTCGTTTTGTTCAGTGAAACTTCTCACCTGTGTCATCCAGCTTGTTAACAAGATAAGGTTTCAAGAACGACAATGATTCCAAATTAGTGTTATTCACCCGTATTCCATACCGGAAGATATTTATGTTCTTGAAAAATACCGACAGCTCTCGCTCCGAAAGTTTCAAGTTTCCAGAAATATATACAGCTTGCGCTATTTCATATTTAGGATCAATATCTGGTAAGGCGATCATTGACTCGTTAATATAAATGTCATAGTAATATTCAAACTCGTTGAACTGTCCAGAATCTTTTGGTGGGGGTCCTTCTAGAAACTTTTTATTGATTTACCAGTGGTAATCTCACTTCAACTCACGTTCGCGACCATTTGTATAAAGCAAGAAATGAATTAAAATAAGAATGATGTACATGTCGGTTCACAGAAGCAACTGAAGTTTTTTCCTAAATTCTGTTCGACAGAGCTCTATCAACCTATAATTTGGTAACATATTGCACCACCATTTGAGCCACAAAGTTGACCGAGTGGGCTGTTGGTATTTCGAATTGTAATATTGCTCTCGAGATTTAAAAGTTTGCCCGAAATGAATAATTATCACGAAACATATTGAATTTTATCTAGAAAAATGTTTCCTTTATTCCCAATTTCGTCTGGTGACACAGACCAGGAAAATTGAAAACAAACCACATCACTTTGTTGAAAAGGTACCATGGTGACTCACAGAACTCTTTCCATAAAAGAAGCAGGTATTGCGTCTGGAACAGGTTTTCCTTGAAGTGAACTGATCACCATGAACTCAAATATTTGTGCAGCAATATTGATTTTGGTTGTTGCTTCTGTGGAGTCAATGAGTAAGTTATCAGGAAATTTCATCTTCAGGTAATCTCTGAAATGTTTAGGAGATGCCCGTTGTTTTCCTCCAGTTAACATTTATTCGTCGCATGGTTGTGTTCAAGATTCAAATAGTCAGAATCCTAATTTCGATTGCCTAGGTGGTCATTTTGTGAGAACCGCAGGAATGTAAGTGGTTTCTTTTTGAAACGAGTTCAAAAACAGACGAGTTTGTCAGAAACATGCCATGTGAGACTGACCATGATTGTTTTTCTAATATGGAGCCAAATGAGTGGTGTCATTCCGAAAAGCACGGATACCAGTGGACGTAAGTCAGCTCTAGTTAGTTTTGTTTCCAGTGAATAGGTTTCAGAACTGCTGGATGCCACTGTGATATGAAGTTGAAATCATGTATTGTGCAAAGGTTTGACAAAAGTTACAACGAAATTCAATGGGCTTTTTGCACTCCACGTAACCGTTTTAAGTGTGAACTCATCGATCATTGTTCACCACCAAGAAACTGAATTTTACATTTTTTATATTTAAAACAAAATTATTTCTCTACGTCCAATAAAGTTTCCGTGTCTAATGGTTATTGAAGGAAGATCTTATGAACTTTCAAAATTATTTTTCTTAAGATTCTATAGTGAATATCGATACATATCGTTCGAAAATAGTTTATAAAAATTATTGTCAGCATAATCAAATTTCGTAAAAACAATACTATTGATAACGTAGTGATCTTATGATTCTTCACAAAGTTTGGCTTTGATCTAAAATTTCACTTGATGATCCGTTTTATGCAAGTTGCTGTCAATCAAGTGTACCATCAGTGGATATGTAATGCATATCATTGAGGATACAAGATGAAGAACATCATGATAATCGAATCCAATCAATTTCGATATACAATTGGTGTTGAGTGTACGCGATTCAGCAGAGGGCCACTAAAAATAACGATTGAATTACAGATTTGATAACATAATCAGTTACTCGAGTGAATGCAGGTGAGAGAAACGTGGATAGACATCCCCAAACAATGATTAGAATCAAGAAAATGAACGTAGTGGAACAGAACCAGTGGAGAATTCGACGTTTTTCTGGTTCAACTGTGGGAGGATCGTATACATACTGGAAATTTCCATGTTATTATCACTTTTTTGAAAAAAAAATCAAATTTCACCTTATTCACACAAAAAAGAACAAAATACAGAGCGAAGTCACATTGCAGTGTTCTTAATACTATCTTTGCAGAATCAGATTGGGGCCAGATTATAACTGCAAGAATAAACCTGAAAAAATGTGCAGTATTGATTTCTTGAGGAACCATTATTTCTTTCCTACCATACAACAATAATTGCCAAGTTGCCCATAAAGTATATTCCCATAAGTATCTGATTGTGCGTTGGTTCATTCTGTTGGTTACGTTGCACTTCGGTTTCGTTTCGTTGGTTATCTTGCAATCCAGCTCCTGGTTCTTGATTTATTTGATCATGGTTGTGCTCATTTTGTAATCCGGAATCTTCACTTGGGATCAAAGGTGCGGTATCTCTATTATCTTCTACATCAGCCTATAGTTAAACATATTGAATCTTCAGATAGAGAAAGTCTAGTTTATGTTATCGCTATAGTCTTTTTGAAAAATTAAACTATTTTTTTTGGAAACGAGTTATTCACGAAGAACTATAGAAGAATTGTTCTCCAGCAAAAAAAAAATTTCAAAAGTTTAAATCCTGATTCGGGATGCTCACGTGGTAAAATAGTTCTTCAAGCAATTATCAGTGATATGACAATTTCCTATCATTAAAAATATCTTTACAAACCCGAGAGTATCGAAGTACTAAGGTTAAGCTCAATCCTACACATAAAATACAATTTGAAACTTACCCTTCTGTTCCTTTCGTTTATTTGATTCTCACTATCTATAGGTGAAACTTGTTGTGGATTGTCATCTTTTCGGGAACAACAAGATGTTTTAATCCATCGAAAGCATTCCATCGAAAGCATTTCGAAGTACCACGTATAAAATATATTTGATGAAAGCTAGTTGTGTGAAATTTTGGAAAGTGCGATGAACTTAAGGTCAGAATTGTTTGAAAAATATTACTGCTGAAAATGTTTTTGATGGAAGTGAAAAATTGAACAATTGGTACGAATCCTTGTGCGTACAAAAAGAAACACGCGTAGATCAGATAGGTGATAAATGTCATAATAATCACACCAATATGGATGATGGTGGATTCTGCCATCTGGAAAAGTGGAAAGGTGAGCGCAGATATCAACATCTGAATCAACGTTTAAGTAACTTACAGTGTCCATAATAATTAGAATCATCAAAACCATTGTCATACTTCCGATATATCTCGGTTGAAAATAAGTCCTTTCATTCCGAATTCCAAATAGAGCGAATTTTGCTTCCAAAACAGTCATAATCATTGCAATAGTATCTGGAAAGGGTAGTTTCGATAAAACACTTTGCTTCATAGAAACACTTACAAAGATGGAAAGAGTCTTTTTGAGGACAATAGTTCATAAAGGTCCAGAGAACACCAGTAAGAAATACGCACGAATTGAGTGGAAAAAAACGACGTTGACGTTTGTAATAAAACGAGAAGCATACATTTATAGGTGCCACAAGAATTATACTTGATGCGCTCAACATGTTGTTAAACGCTTTGAAGGGACCCCATGAAATTGAACATTCGTAGTTGAAGTTGCAAGTGTCCGAGTCTTTTGCGAAATACAAGTTAGAGTGTTTGAAAATTACAACGAGAGCCATCGGTATCATCACAAACAGTGCCGGCAATGACATACTGAAAATGATTGCATCATTTTGATTGAGGTAGAGATAATAATTACTTCCACAAGTTGAAACTTTCACCGACATCTTCCGGATTCCAGTTGGGGTCAATGCGGTAGGTAAAATAACCTGTAAATTAATAATATTCGAGCATAGAAGCAAGCAACAATTATTTGAATTCAATTAATTCTTTGAATTCCACTTACAGTATAAACAGCATACAAAGAGAAAAACAAAATAAATGATAATAAGCACCAAATGAGCGACGCGATTTGCTGTAAATATGTTAACGACAATCAGCTGGATAAACTGAGACTTACGCTGATAATGTTGTATTTCTGCAGTCACATGTTTTACTCTGAGATCATCTGCTGAACTATTTGTAATCAGTTTCTTCATACTGCAAGGTGAGTCAAACGGAAGTACTGTGATGATAACGTGAATGTCCGGTCCAAAGTCAGCTCGCTAAAATCAAAACAAGTATGAGTTGAAATGAGAGTCATCATCTTACTTTTACAATTAGAAATGACTTCTTTGTGAATGTTTGGTGATCATATGAGTCGTACAAAACAACCTGACCTTCAGTATCAAACACAGGACACTAAAAAAATAATGAGCAAATTTTCATTCAATTCAGATTCAGATTTTTGAAGTTCACTCACATCCGCTGTTTGAATTGTGACTCTTCCACAATATATATCTTCCGACGTGACTCTGATTGATATTTCATCAACGAAATCAGGGAAAGAGAACCGATAGAAAATAGGCTCGGAGGGTGATAATGCAACATTGATAGAAGACATACTGCAAAATATCTTTGTACGGAATTATATTCGAATTTTCACCTACTTCAGAATATATCCATGAATCTGTTTGACTTTGAGTTCATATGATGCAGGCACACTGCTGGAAACCGTCAACAGCACGGTTTCATTATACTAAACAATAATTAGCGTTGTTATTTAGTAATGAAAAAAATAATTACCTCAGTTAATGTTTTACCTTTTAGGTTTCTATTTTCACAAAGTGTTTCCGCTAAAAAATAAAATTCCCTAGAGGAACCATCTAGAGTTTGTATTCTTGGTAGCTGAAAAAAGGAATATTTTAAACAAAGGTTATATTCACCTACAAAATTGGAAAGATAAGATTTTCCTCGCATTAATACCAACGACGCTGGGTTGCTAGTTGGGGTTCCTTCACGAGTGATGAAAACAACACGGACAGCAAAAGGCTAAATAAAATATATTTATTGCAGTGTCCCCGTTTGGAAGTTACCCTGGAATCATTACTGGGAGCTAATTGGTATAAATCTGTCACAAGCCCTCCTTTTGTGGTCAGATTCTTCAAATGTTCGTCGTAATGAATAATCCGGGGTTTTTGCTCGTTTGATGAAAGTGGAAAACAGAATAAAGCAAATAGAAAAAAGGAAAACATCCGAAAACTGATAGTTTTTGACTTGGTTGGGCTCTATTTATACAGAGTATTTCGTCCGAGTAAACAAGTTTTATTTACTATTGATAAGACATTCTGCATAGTTTTTTTGCTGAATCTTAAACATTTTGTACCATGTGTAATCGGTCACAAGAAATTTGGATTACAATGTTGAACAATCGTCACACGAGAAGAATTTTTCAGGTTATGCAAAACGGCAGAAGATATTGTCGTTAAAAACATTGTCACCAGAAAATGATTTTCTAAACAAATTATATTGTTTAGCATTTTCGGATTATTATCGGTTGTTTTCTTTTTACTATTTGAACTTGATGGAAGTTTATTCCTCATTGGAATGTTATTCTGTTTACTGTGCAGATATCAGACATTTAACATTATGGTTTTGTTATCAATTTTTGGTGCAAAACGATAAGACTCGACCAAGCACGAGTTTTATATTCACAAATTTTGCTTGTTTTATAGCGAAATAGCAGTGGAATTTGAAAAACGTATGGGAAAAAAATATTAGGTTGGCGAGAGCGTTTTTGGACATGATTCAAGTTATTTCTACTCAGACAGAATAGATGACCAATACAAAACGTAGTGAATCTCCTGGTCTACAACAATCAGCAATTAACTGGGTGAGCTCGTTATTCTCTTCTGCCAAATCTTCGGTTGATTCAGCCAAAAATAAACTTTGATTTAATTTTGACGTTATTTTTCGAAATCCTCTTTGGCAGTAGCACTCTGAATTTCTCTGAACATATGATGATTTTTAAAATGGTCAGAGCTTTACAATGTGTGAATAAGAATCATTTGGAAAAAGTGTGTGTTGATATTCACAATTGTGTCCTCAACTACTTATAGTGTCTCGATAAGAGGTTCTATCCCTTGTAAACTTTTTCTAATGGTTGAACGATTTCAGCAGTTTTGGTATTTGATGGAAAATGGAATGAAACATCTTAATATAAAAATAGACGGGAAAGGATGAAAAACTGACTGCTATTAACCTTACAGAGAGTTTATTAAAAAATCATAGCCAAAAAATGTATTGCCAACCAAATAATGTATTAAAACATATGTTAAAAAATGATACGCGGATCATTTGGATTCAAATCACGGTCCACTTGATATATCATTATAGGGTAAATGATACATATTCCAGTTGTCACGTATTGCAAGATATCGTGCCAATCTATTCCAAGCGTTTTTGAAAAACACTCTGTGTTTAATGTACGTGATTCCGCTGGTGACCACTAAAAGTTCAGTTATTTTTGTACATCTAACATGAACAATCGATAACATACCGGCACATATGCTGGCAATTTGTATGTAGAGATGTACCACCACAACACAACCAATGAGAAAAAATAGTAGTTGTCGCACAAAATCCGATGAGTTTGAGCAACTGTTGCCTGCGTGTTTGTGACGAGAATGACGACAGGAGCTGAAATTTCAAACGAAATTCTGGAGAACATTGAGAGCCTAACCTTATTAATGAAGAAAAAGCCAAAATACAAAACAAAGTCACATTGAAGAATGAGAAGTGCAACGCGAGAAGTATCAAAATATAAACGGCTTACAAATGAAAGAGCTGTCCTGAAAATCACAATAAGCTTATATAAACAATTCAGTTATTTCCATACCAGAGAATAACATTTAATAAGGCGCAGGTCAAATATATTTGTAACAGCATTTGATTAGGGGGAAGAAATTGTTGTCTGTGTCTCCGAACATACACATCTACTGGGACAAGCCCTTCCTGTTCTTCATCATCATCTGAACTTTCGATTTCCGCATTTTCCTGTAAATAAAAAATATATACTGTCTCACTGAAATTGAAAACCGTTACAAATGAAACAATGTTTTCCTGGTTTCTGCTTGTGGATGGAGCAACTGCCGTTGGTTCAACACTCTGCAATACAAAAACCATGACTAATACTGGTTGAACCCGAATACCTGTGTCAAATTTATAACATCATCTTCTGATTGGATAACATGAATGTCTCCAATACTATGTGACAGATAAGCATTACGGTAACAACATAGTCTTATCCATCTGTAATACCGTCTGGCTTTCCTACGAGTGGCATTGAAGAGACGAGTCAGAAAATCTAATCCTTGCATATAAGAGAAAAATACTGTGTACAATACACTTGTCAATGCAATCAGGCAAACTGAAATCTTATGTACCTCTGGGGACTCCATTGTCTGCAAATATTGTGAGAGTTAGTAATGTGAGCTGACGAACTAGAAGAAAAAAATGAAAGCGTTTCTACCGTGTCTAATATAATTGAAAACATCAAAATCATAGTCATACTGCCAATGAATCTGTACTGAAACAAGTTTCGTCCCACGCGAATTCCAAATAATAAGAACTTGGCTTCAAGAGTTGTCATTATCATGGTCATCGTAACTGCAAATGTCAGCGATCTACGTTTCGCTGTGAAAATGAGTTTCATTAAACTTACATAGATGAAATGAGTGTTTTTGAGGACAATAGTTCATTAGAGTCCACAGAACTCCGGTCAGGAAAATACAGGAGTTCAGTGGGAAAAACCGACGTTGCTGTTTTAAATAAAACGAGAAAAAAACATTGATTCCGGATGCAAATATGATACTTGAAGCACTCAGCATACTATTGAAAGCCTTCAAGTTACCAAGCGGAGTTGAGCATTCAAAGTTAAAGTTGCAGATATCTGTGTCTTTTGCAAAAAATGAATCTGCATGTTTGGCAATGACAATCGACGAAATAGGTAGAATCACAAAAAGTTGTGATAGTGACAAACTGAAAAAGTCGTTGTAAAGTGTGATAATGGAGAGAGTACACAAACTTCCACAAATGCCAAGTCCCATCGTCTTCATGGTCATCTGGATTATTGTCATTTCCTCTACGGTAGCAGCAGAATGCTGAAATTTCTGAAATAGTTATTCTCTTGAACGCCTTCACTAACCAAGTAATCCCGAGGAAACCAAGACAAAAATAAAAATCAAACAAGTGAATAACAGAGGAGAGATATTTGCTGAAAAACGTTGTGGCTTCAATAGATTTCAAGATTCAGAGCTTACGATTGAAAGCGTTCACTTCTATTGTAACGTTTTTGCTTCTCGAATTACTCGAAGTATCGTTTAGCCATATGTGTCTGTCTCTTGTTAAACAAGGTGTATCAATTGGAAGAACGGAAACAATAACATGTATATCTCTGTCGAAATCTCCGAGCTGAAATATATAAACACGCTCCGTCTCAAAACAAATTTGAAACGTTACATTGACAATTATAAAAGACTTCTTGGTGAACGTTTGGTGCACATATGAGTCATAAAGAACAACCTGGCCTTCGGTATCGAAAACAGGACACTGAATCAAAAATGAATGGATTCATCAAATTAACAACTTACATTTGCTGCTTGAATTGTAACTCTACCGCAGAGATTGTCTTCTGATGTGACACGGATTGATATTGCGTTAACGAAATCTGGGAAAGAGAACCGATAGAAAACTGGTTCTGGTGGAGAGACGGTATTTCTCACAGGTAACATTCTGGAAAAACATGAAATAATATCTTGCGTGGTTGCACACTCTACCCAAGAACATATCCGAAGATTTGTACCACTTTTATTGTATATGTCGCAGGAACACTACTAGAAACAGACAATCGAACGGTATCAGTAAACTGAAATTTGGTTACTCTTGAGGAGCAGAAGAAAACAAAATACTTTGGTTAACGTTGCATTATTCAAGTCCCTTTGCTCACACAGTGTTTCTGCTAAATTGAAGTATTGCGTAGATGGTCCGTCAAAAGTTTGAATTCTTGGTAACTGGAATTATATAAATGTCTTTAATATTTTTAAAGTTGCTCACAAAAGTGGACAGATAAGATGGTCCTCTCATGAGTACTAACGAGACCGGCTTGCAAATATTTTGATCCAAAGAAGTGAAAATCACACGGACAGAATATATCTGAAAAAAATAGTAGTAAAGGATTATTGTACAGAAATTTACCCTAGAATCATTAGTAGCAGCTAGTTCAAACACATCGGAATTCAGTTTCCCCAGAGTAGTGTTTTTGTAAACCGTACCATACTGTATAATTTGTGGGGAGTTTTGTGTAGAACATGCCAAAATCGTGAAAAACAACAAAAAAAATGTCGATAACATAAGAAAAAAAGATGATTCTCACTTCAAAAGTTTACTTTTATGCAAGCTTGTTGTCCGAAAAACTGATGATGTTGAAACAAATAAAGACTCTACTGATAAGAATTCCATGTTTAGGATTGTGAGTAATATTTGCTTAAGAAATATATTTCAGATCAGCCACCTTCTGTTCTGAACACAACATTGACTGCATTGGATAAATGAAAACTTCATTTTTAAAACACAAGTTTCTTTTAGATGGTTCACAAACTCTTGAAATTCCCTGGTTTATTAACAGTACTTGGTGTAACAGAAAACCTACATCACCCCCGTTCTTCGTCATCTTCCTCATTTCTTATCGCATTGGGCGAGAAGTAGTATAGAACAGTCACGTATCAGGAATTTCAACTAAGCAAATACTGTTGAGATGAATTGAGCAAAAAGGAGGAATCAAAATTTCAAATTCAAATTTAACAGTGAGCAAGACAAAGTTGTGGAATGTGTGAAATTACTGTGAGCAAACATCTCTATGCGACGTGTTTATGGAATGATAAGTTTAATTGAAAGAAGTAGTATAGAAATACAATCACAAAAAAAGCGGCTTTTGCTCAGAAAACAAAAATGGTTTTCTTGGGAACTCCTTTAAGATTAGAATCGATATAGTACATTAACACAATGAAAAGAAAACAATTGAACGCACAATTATAATGACGAAGGTCCTTCCAATCAATTCCAGGGAGAACACACTCCGTATTGAGCTCACGAGATTCTGCAGGTGTTAGCTAAAATGAATATTGTTCCAAAAGGAAAAATGTCTTTTTCCTTACCAAAACTGCGTAAGTATTACGATATGTTGCTAAGTATCTGTTCATACACTCCATACAAATGAAAAATACTGTCAGCAAGAAACAACTGATTTTGTAAAGAGTAGAAAACGAACTCCATTCAAAACGAATTTTTTGAATTGTGTAATAGAGCAAATATATTCCAACTAGCCCTTTGCAAAGTCGAAAACATGAAGAAGTGACCGTTTGATTGGGAATAACAAAAATTGTTAGGGAGCTGCAATTTTGAAAGTATAGTCGATGAGTATATTTACAAGTTTACCATCCAATGGCGTAGCTCAGTGATAGCACAATGAAAGCCAGCTTTGATTTCAAAGGTCGGTATACAACGGTGTTATCACACAGTACTCGTTCTTTTTTGAAAACGGGAAAGTAGATCCATTGGTGCTTTTGTAACCCAGAAGGTCTCTGAAAATAATGTGAAATCGATTTCACACATCATAGTCACCTCACCTCATAATAATATTTGTAACAAAAAAATCCAGTTGAACCTACTGCAGTTATGGAAAACATCACTTTGATCATTATTTTCACGATGTCGCTAGGTTCTAGTACCTGTAATGTGAGAAATGAGCTGAAAAAACAATCAGATTAGTTCAAAATACATTTTCGAACAGAGTGATGCAACCAAACACAGAAGAGACAGCAATAATATAAAACTGTTGCCATCTTCTCACACCATGTCGTTTTGAATAAATCCACATTATGGCCGACAAAACTAGCCAACAAAGATTGTAGACATCTGAACCAATTTCCTTCAATTAAAAAAACTTATCAGAAGGCTTACAAAGATGTAGTGTTGTTTTGTGCGGACAGTTGTTAGTGATGGTCCACAGTATCCCCATAGCAATAAGTCCAAGAAGACATACTACTTTTGGCGCATCACGTTGTTGTATTCCATGTGTTGTTGGGAATCTCGGAACTTGATACCGGAATATTTTCTTCCGGAACACGACGATTAAATTCAAAATACCGACAATTGCCAAACTACTCGCGCTGGTTAACTTATTGAGAGAATTGAAATAAAACGCATCTGGTGCACAACGATAATTCAGATAGCATCGGTCCAAATTCATTTGAAGGTTGCTGACGATTTTGAAACAAGGTGGTCATGGCAGGGAGAATAGAACCAAATATTTGGAAGAACAAAAAACTGTAAAAATGAGTGAAGCTTGGTAGAATAATGAACTCACTTGAAATATTTGGAATCTTTCACGATTCTTTGTTTTTCGTATTCTTTGTGACTGACAACGTTCTCTGGTTTCACGAATAACGCTGTTTTGTCAACAATCACATTGGCCTCCGATTCATTCCCTTCAAAAATGCTCGGCTCGTTGTTTTCATAGCAGTCTACCAATTTGTATTTGAAAAAAGCTGTAAGTTTTTGGCAATTAAAAAAAACTCAAATAGTCTGAACTTACTCAATAGCAAAACGATTATCACGCTCAATGCATAAACTAGTATTGGAACAGCAAGAAGAAACGAGTTGTCTAAAATAATTATTAATGTAATTTCTTTTTGTCACGAACCTGTAACCGGCTTAACCAAGATTGAAGTTGTTTTGAATCTTGAAGAGTTTTTAGTAAAGTTGTCATGTTCTGAAATTTTACTATTGTGGTTAATCAGATTTTACAAACAATACTTTTTGTCGTATCGCAAACAGAGTTATCTGGATTTACTGTCACTGCCAAATGGAATTGCTTACCAATATCATATTTCTGGAAACAGCGTCATAGGCGCAGAAAATAAATATTTAAAAACAAACCCGCAGAGAAAACCCTCCAAATTTCTTGAAAGACTGATAGAAGTATCTATCACTTAGTTCCAGTGATCCCGAAGCATCGAATATCGGACACTGAATTAGTTTTCACAATCAAGATTTGAAAAAAGAAAAAAATTACGTTTGCTCTTCTCGCAACGATTCTAGCACAAATCTTATCGTCGGAAGAGACGCGTACATCTACTTAGTCGACGTTCTCCGGAAATGAGTATAGAAAATAACTGGGCTCAGAAGGAGTAGTTTGAGTTGAGAGCGGAGAGTTCCTGAAAACAAAATTAGAAAATGGTTTGAGGAAACATTGAGTTTTACCGTATATGAAAATTATCAATTGCCCGTACTTTCAAATTGAACACAGTAGGAAGAGAACTTGATATTGATACATAAATAAGCTGACCAAGCTGAACAATATAAAATGTGGAAAAGCAAAAACAATAATAGTACCTGTTCCATTGAGGTATCATCATCACACAGTGTATCTGAAGCAGACCAATATTCATACTTCTTTCCTTGATGAAATTGAACGCGTGGAAGCTGAATAGATCTACATTACTCAGTTCAATTTAGGAATTTCGTTTGACTCACGGCAATATTATGAACAGTTTTCCCCCGTATCACAGTGACAGTCAGTGGATTTCTGAGTAATGACTTTTGACATGATACAGACAGACGGATTGCAGGAGGCTGTAATCTCTAGTTTGTAAAATACAGTGTTAAGTAATATTTTTACCGGATTTTCAGTATCGAGAACAACTCGATACAAATTAGTGACTAAACTTCCACTTGTTGTCAAATTGAAATAGGCCACTCCAAGCGACAAGTCTTGAAAGTTTTGACTTCTTCCAAAGTGTACGGAAATGAGAATAAGGAGAATCTTCATGGCGTCCTGGTGAAAATTTTTTTGCTTTTTATACCACTTCTGAAAGTTGTTTTTGTTGGAAAATGTTTGTTTTTGAGTTTTATAGAATTGTTATCAAAGTGAGTCATTTTTCTTGGAGTGGTCTTGTGCCAGGTCAAAACAATTTCGAAAGAAATGTAAATCATTTGCTCGTTGAAGATTTGAACAGATGGCAGGCGATTCGGACATTTTTTATACACAATTGCTTTGACAGAAAAGGAATTCATGACATACACATTCAAAACACAAAAATGTTTTTTTTCGGAACACCTTTGAGATTCGAATCAATGAAATCCATCAGCAAAATGAACAAAAAACAATCGAAAGCGCAGTTATAATGACGAAGATCATTCCAGTCAATTCCAGGGAAAACGCATTCCATGTTCAGTTCACGAGACTTTGCAGGTGTCAGCTGAAAGCATTGTTCTTAATGTGTAAAGGAATTGCAACCTACCAAATAATCAGATGTGCTCAAAAACCATGATATAGATCTGCTAATAAACTCAAAGGAAAAGAAAGAGAAAATCAATAAGAATCCAATGATTTTGTAAGAAAACGAGAATGAATTGCGTTCAAAGCGGATTTTCTGAATTATATAAAAGATCAAATAGATTGCAACTTGGCCTTTTCCCATTGTAAAAGACATTATGTATACTGAATCGTTGTCAAGGATGCACGCCACAGCCGCACTGAATAATAATGACATTGAAAAAAGGAACAACTTTTTTTCTTACCATGCGATAGAATATCCCATTGAAACAGCAACAAATGCAATTTTTGATTTTAAGGGTTGATAGAAACCTTTTTCGTCACAAATAATCTTTGCAGGTTTTTTGAATGGAGGAGTGATCCATTGATGCTCTTGTAGCCCGGAAGGTTTCTTAAATCCTGCAATATATACGTTTTCAGAAAAATTGAACTTACTTCATAATAATATTTAAAACACAGATACCCAGAAGAAATTAAGGAAGACAAGAAAAACACAATTTTGAAAATGATTTTTGTTACGCCGCTCGTTTCAAACATCTAAAATAAGGAATTTGTTTCAATACGCTCAATAAATATAGAAATTACATATTCCGCCAGCGTGAGACAACCGAATGCAGACGACACTGCAATAATGAAATACTGTTGCCACTTTTTGACGCCATGACGCTTTGAATATATCCACATAATGGCAGAATAGCAAAGCCACAACGATGTATACGAATCTGGAAATGAGTTAAATGATTTCAGCATATTTTGTTATGGCTATTTTTGCTATGACGTATGGTACTCACAGAGATGAAGTGTTGTTTTATTCGGACAATTGCTAGTGATGGTCCACAATATTCCCATTGCGATTAATCCCAACAAGCAAACTATCTTAGGAGCATCTCTTTGCTGTATCCCATGTGATGTCGGGAAATGAGGAACTTGGTAATGGAAAATTTGTTTGCGGAAAACAATGATTAGGTTGAGTATTCCAATGATTGCCATACTGCTAGAACTAGTCATTGAGTTGAATGAGTTTGAATAAAAAATGTCCGAAGAGCAAAGATAATTCAGGAAACATGTATCCAAATTCATTCGGTTTGATGATTTTTGTCGGTTTTGAAACAATGTTGTCAATGCAGGCAAAATGGAACCAAAGATTTGGAAGAACAAGAAACTGCAAATGTGAGTTTCAAAAGGTACCTGGCTATTTTAACAGACTTGAAGTATTTAGATTCTTTTACCAATCGTTGTTTCTCGTATTCCTTGTGACTAACTATCATTGTTGGCTTATCAAACAACCACAATTTGTCAATAATTACATTTCCTTCTGAATCTGTCCCTTCGAAGATATTAGGTTCATTGTTCTCATGCCGATCCAACATTCTATATTTTAAATACGCTGAAAATTGCGTGTGGAAACTATTGCAACCAAGAGAATCGGCTCACTCAATAGTAACACAACAAGTATACTACCTGCATAGACCAAAATGGGAACAAGATACCAGAAATTACTTTCTGAAAGAAAATTACGCTTTTTAGTCTAAGATTCTAAAAACCTGTGACCGGAGTGACTGATATCGTGGCAGCTTTAATTCTTGCAGGACCACCATCATTGTCTGAGTAGTCTTAGTTACATAGCATGTATCTGACATTTTGTAAAGTTCTTACTTGCTGGAAATCCACAAAGAGAATCATCAGGATTCACTGTGAACGCAACATGAAATTGTGATCCAATTTCAGATTTCTGAAAACATAATAATGTGGATTAAATATTTGTGAAACGAAACTTACGCGAAGTGTGAAGCCTCCAAACTTAGTGAAAGTTTGAAAAAAATATACTTCGCTTAGCTCCGGTAATCCAGAAGCATCGAATAGTGGACACTAAAGTTCATGAATACATCGACTTTCTGAATTGAAATGAAATCACTTACAAATGCTTTACGAGTTATTAATCGTCCACATGTTTCACTTGTTGAAGTGATTTTTACATCAACTTTTTCCACATCTTCTGGGAATGTGTACCTGCAAGAATTTCAACATCCACACCTGTGGATTAAGCATTACTAACAGATAATAACGTGGTTCTGAAGGTGATGCACGAGACTTGACTGGTTCGTCCCTAGAAAAACGATTTCATGTCAAACTTTATAAATGTAACTAGCCCGATGTGAAAATTGTTTACTGGTTTAACTGATAGATTGAAAACGCCCGGTAGCGAACTAGCGATTGACAATTGAACGGGCTGGCCAAGCTGAAACAAATTTTCACTAGTGGGTACTAAAATAGTGTCAACCTGTTCATTCGATCTGTCGTAGTCACATAATGTGTCTGAAGCAAACCAATATTCAAAACGTTGTCCTTGTTGAGATTGAACTCGAGATAACTATAAATTTATCAAAGTTCACTGAGACTGCTCTAATTCAAGTTATTGTTTGACTCACTGCAATATTATGTATAGTTTTTCCACGTACGATAGTCAAAGTCAACGGGTTTTTCAGCGTGGCGTTATTTGAAGCGACAGACACTCGGATAGCAGGAGGCTGTATTCAAAAAAGTTAGTAAGATATTGTGTATCCAATGAAATACCGGATAGTCCGCATTGAGAACAACTCGATAAAGTTTTGCAGATAAGTTTCCTTCACTAATCAGGTTTTCATAAGCTTTGCCAAGCTCCAATTCTTCAAACTTATTACATTCACAAATATATAAAGCGAATAATAATAATAGAAAAGCGTTGAAAAGCTGACGCATTTATTTTTTCATTCCGGTAAGTGTAAATCGAAGTTCTTTTATACTTGACACAGGACGTAATCAAGTTGAAGAATAATATTTGCACAGTCTTCCAAAGTTTTCTTTTGAATGTGAGTCGCGGAGAGTGTTTTTTGCAAATCTGAATGCCAAATATAAAAATTCTCGAAATAGGAATGTTTTATGCTATATTATATTATCTAGTCTAAAAGAGAGGAAAAACAGAAAAAATCATAAATTTCAAGATAGAAGCAGGACAAAACGGTTTCAATGAAATCGTGTATTTTTAGGTTATTAACTTATTTGGTGAACTTCTGAAAATCTCTCGATCTCTTTGTTCTGATTGTTTTGAGAGGGTATGTCGCATACTGTACTGTCATGAACCAATAGATTTTAAGTCATTACTCTGTTCTAATGTTTATTGGAAAAGCATATATGTTGAGCTCAATTCTTTTGATAATGGTCAGATACTTGAGAGTCATGATTTCATTATCATCTTTGGCCAACTAATTTATTTGAAACAGTAATATAATAAATTGATATTTCAATAGAATTTTGAAACTGATATTCAACGGATTTTCAAAGATTTTTTTTGAAATTTGGTTCAAGCAGTTGAATTATCGGCAAATTCGAAATGTCTCGCAGATTAGTATGCCATAAATTTATGAATGTTGAATAATGAACCTCCGATATTTCTGAGAAATCTGAAAGTATCTTTATTACAGAAGAGAATGTCTAAGCTTAAATGATTATGAGCGTTGCTTCGCATTATAAATATACATTACGTTCTAAAAAGAGTCACTTGAATCCCACAGTTTGTCTGAAAAAAACCCTGATGAGTTTGTACGCGAGAAAGTTGGACAAAAATCATTGATGAATATATATTTTACATTGATCCAAACACGCATAACTCTTTCTCCTCTAACCATTGTCACAGTGAAGGGGTTTTGGAGTTTTGCCACCAGTGTTTTTACAATTAGTGTCACTGAGTTACTGTATTACGGTTTTTTTGTCAGAGTATACTCAATAATATTTGAATTGAAGTTTGCGTTCTGCTCTCTTTTATTTGGGTTTTATGAAAAAATTTGCGAATTCTGAAAACTTCGGAATAACATTCAGGCTTATGAAAAAATAAGAGTGAGCAAAGTAAATTTTCATGAGAAGAAATACGAATGTTACTTAAAATACAAAAATATGTTTTTTCGGTATACATTTGACATTAGAATCAATAAAATCCATGAAAATGATAAACAGTATAAATATTGCAGATGTCATATAGTAATCCATATCTGCCCAGTCTATTCCAGGTGTTATGCATTCTCTGTTCAATGTACGAGATTTGGCAGGAGTCCACTGAAACAAGTTCAGTTATATCATTTCACCTCAAACATAACAACTTACCAGTAGATACCATGGAGACTCATAATTGATGATGAACAAATAAAACATGATAACTGGAATAGAAGTCAAAATAATCAGAACCAGAGTGAGCACAAATTTTCGGTTGAATGTGCTTCTCTCAAAACGTATTTTTTGGACAACGTAGTATACCAAATATAATCCAACTTGACACTGTTCCAAACAGAAAATGCATTTTGTTACAGAAATGTCGTCCGGATAGAACGAGAAAACGGACCTGAATAAATATTGTATGAACCTTATCTAATGGTCATGAAAGCACACACCATCCAACCGAAAGCAAGATTAATCCGGCAGCAAACAGTTTTTTCGACTGCAAACAAAAAATAATAATTTTTCATGAGTTAGTATTACCGGAAGTGGTCTATAAATTTCATTTTCATCACACTGTATTACTTCTTTTTTACGAAGTGGGGAAGCTATCCATTGATGTTCTTGCAGTCCGGATGGTCTCTAAAACAAAAGATAATATATTATCAACTAACAAGCACTCACTTCATAAACATAATTAAAAGCGATAAACGAAGTTGATGAAACACAAACAAACACAAACAGTATGTTTTTGAAAAGAAATGCCGTGTAGTTCGAAGTCATTTCGTATGCCTGAGAACACAAGTATTCATACTTTTTTCTCTATGTGTCTTACGTATTCAAAAAAAGATAAACAGCCATAGACAGAAGAAAGAGCAATAATGAAGAAATGTTGCCATACATGTGTTCCGTGTCTTTTAGCATGCAACCACATGAATGCAGATATGAATGTCCAAGAATGTGTATAGGTATCTGGAGAATCATTGAATAATTTTATAACTTTTTCAAACCTTGAACTTACAAAAATGGAGAGAACTCTTATGTGGACAATTGCTTATTAGTGTCCAAAAGAGTCCCATTGCGAACATTCCCAACAGTGTAACTACTTTTGCAGCATCTTGTTTCTGGACACCGTGTGCCGTGGGCTGTTTTGGCGACTTGTACCCAAATATTTTTTTTCGAAACACAATGAACAAGTTGACCACTCCAACAACAACCATACTGTTTGAACTTATCATTCCGTTGAAACAGTTGAAACCAAATACAGATGAAGAGCACAAATAGTTTAGATAGCAGTTATCCAGATTCACGTTTCTCGATTGTGTATTTTCATTTGGAAAGATACTTTTTAATTGCTGCAGAACCGGTACCGATAGTATGATAGTAGTGATGAATTGGAATAGCAAGAAACTGCAAATTTCGATGTTTTTAGTTTAAATAATTTTAAAACTTACTTGAAATACTTTGATTCATTTATCATTTTGTTTTTGTGGTATTCATTATAGCTGACTATATTTGCTGGCTTGTCGAATAATATGATTTTATCAACCACGAGCGAATTCTCTGAATCATTTACTTGTTGTGATCCAGGTTCATTGTTCTCATTGCGATTGAGCCATTTGCATTGAAAATAAGCTGAAATGCAACCAATATATTTCACTGTGAACTGACAAAAGATCCGATACTTACTCATTACAATAACAGCAAAAGAAACCGATATATAAAGAACAACTGGTACAATGGGTTGGACAGATTCATCTAAATGTAAATTTTTTTTCTGAATCAGGTTGCTTAAAAACAAACCAAAGATTGGAATGACAGTAATGTTGACATCTTTTACACGGTAAGGGTTGTCAGTCAAATCTGAAAACAGAAACAGAATTTAAGTCAGGGCTTTCACAGTTCTTCACTTGTATATGTTTCGCACACCACATCATCCGGCTCAACAGTGAATGCTAGATGAAACTTCGGGCCAATATCGCTTTTCTAAAACACCGTCATAACTCCAGTTAAAAAAAATATTGTATTTAAACTCACTCTCAGAGAAAATCCACCAAAAGTTGTAAATGATTGATAGTACGAAGAATCACTCAACTCTACCAGTCCAGATGCATCAAAAGCTGGGCACTGTAATATTTTCAATTTAAAAGTTTTCAATACAAAATCCTCACATTTGCTTTTCTCGCGTATATTTTTGCACACACATCGCTGTCTGATGTGATCCGAACGTTCACTTTCTCTACATAATCTGGGAAGGTATACCTAAATGAGTTATTCTTTAAAATTTTAAGAGGCATGTTCTTACATAAAATATCGTGGTTCTGAAGGACTTGCACTCGTGTTGAACATTTGATGTCTGTTTAAAAACTATTCAATTAAAACATATTTTCCAAGTACTTTACCGAATGTGGAAATTTTCCACTGATTTCACACGGAACCGGAATGACGTGATCTGCGCACTAGCAACAGATACTATGACAGGCTGGCCAAGCTGAACAATAATGAACATAAACTTTGAAAATCTCCGATGAATTACATTTTCTTTCGAAGTATCAGCGTCGCACAGTGTATCAGTAGTGAACCAATACAAAAACGACTGACCATAATGATGTTGTATACGCGGGAGCGGAAATAAAACTATTTATCCTTAGTTCACTTAATGATTATGTTACCGTCACACTCATAATACTTGTACCTCTCACAATAGTCACTGTGAATGGATTCCGTTCAGTCACATTTTCAGAATGAACAATCACACGAATAGCAGGAGGCTTGAATACTGCATGATTGAAAAAAAACAACTTTTTTAACTCACCGGTTCAACTTCATCAAGTATAACGCGATACATGTTTGCAACCAGATTACCTTTTGTTGTCAGATTTCGATAATATTCATCAAATTTTAAGTCAATAAAATCCTGGAAAAACATTCCAGGCAAACCACAGAACAAAAAGAACACTTCTCGAATATTCATGATACCAGGAAAACATCTCAAGCAAAGAAAATGTTTTCTTTAAGTACTTGTCTGTTATAATCCATCGAAATGAGTAATGTTTGCATTTAGATGTTATTGCTCTAACAGTTCCAGAAGGAAAATACCTAGCTTGTCGTTTTCTAGACACAGATAGATTGATCCTTTTCTCACAGGTACAGTGTCATCGCATCACTTCAGTATTTATTTAGACTAAAACCCACGTCATTGTTTTTCAACAAAGATAAAAGAAGATCACAGACATGTGAAACTCACACCCTCTTCATTATTAATCTCATATTTTGTGAAGACTATTTGTGTATATCTGGTAAAAAAACAACAGAATATTATATTGTCAAATTTGACCTATGATGTTATCGTGAGAAATATTGAGCATTATGAGAAGATAGTATTCAACACAGTACACATAGTAGCATAGTCACGGGGTAGAAACACCAACGTGCCGATGCGAAAAAAATTTGCACCAGAATAATGAACCTCAAAAATATATAAAATATTAGTATTAGTATTTTCTGAAAGCATTTTTATTACATAACCTGATTTTTTACATGATTTTTCAAATAACGCTTCGTTTTGGTCGACCGTGTAAACCTATGGATGGCAGAGCGGAATCAAAAATGCTCATTCATTTAACCAATCTATGCGTTATAAAACGCGATGCAACTATTTTTATAATGTTTGACAAAGGATTTATGAGACAAACAAAAATCGTACTAGAGGTAAGTCGGAGAATCTGTCCGGAACAAGTTATCAGCAAGAAAATCGCCGAAAAAGGGCATTTCGTGGTGTTTTTTCACTATTCATTTCAAAGAGAAAACTTATTATGCACGTAAAAAAACAGTCGGTGGAAGAAATGGAGACAATTTTCTGTGAAATAGTTTCTCGCTCACATATGAATTTTTTGACCACCACGAAACCCCCTTTTTTGGTCATTTTTATGCAGATAACTTTTTCTAGATTTAGTTTCAGACCCAACTTTAAAGAGGTTTGGTTTGTCCCATTTTTTCCCTTTAGTTATATGAAACGTGTTGTTTCTGGCTGAAGTATAAACATTTCTATCTGAAATTTTTTAACTGGAATATTCAGAACACTGCTAACACAACATTTTATTGGAGAGAGATGACGTATTACTCATAAGATAAATAGAATTGACTCAATGAAGATTAAAGATGTTTTTCACATTCATTGTGTATTTTGCATGCATTTTGTTTTGTTTATCATTGCCAGTGACAGTCTTGATGGGTGAGATGAGAAGATTACGCGACGGGAACGTTCATCGGGCGTACCAAGATTTTGTGAAGGGGGACTGACTGAAAATTTTGAAAGTAACTATTTAAATAGTATAATCAGGGTTGTGCTACTTACTCGTTTGAAAACACGTGGCTGATCCACAAATCCTGGCATCCATCCACGACCAGAGATCATCAAACCAGAACGAGGAATGGCGGCGAGTCGGTCAGCGGAGGACGTAGCACGTTTCGTGAATCCGTCTTCTGGCTGAAAACGGAACAATGAGATTTTAATTGAACAGCTTTGATTTGAAATAAAAACATTTAAAACCACCAACACTACAATCTCTGGAAAGATTATCCTAGTTTTTATCCTACTTGTTTCTGATTACTTGCCGTTGCGAAAAATGGAAGGATTCCAATGTATAAATGATAAGCCCAAGTTAATATCAACATGTTTCGATGCTGTCAAACAAGAAGAACCAAATTTGAAATTTAAACTTTCTGAGAATGCAATTATTCAAAATTGAATAGTCGATTTATATATGCGTTCGCTTTCCCAGACAGTCCAAATGTTCAAATTTCTTTTTACCGTGTTTTAGACTAAATGAAAGGTTATGTCACACTAGTTAAAATGAGCAATGAAATTTGATGCATTAAACTTGACATAGCAATCATTATTAGAATCAGATTCAACATTCACATTCAGACGTGAATTTCACAAATGTTACGTCCAATTCAGTTGATGGGATTAGGCAAAGACGTAGAAGTTGTAAGGGTGAGATGGAAATAGAGGAGTGCGGGAGAAGGGAGATTCATGCATACAGTGCTATTAATTATATGTTACCATAGCTCTTCTCTTCAGAATTCTTGATCGGATGTTTTCTAGTGGAGCCTCTTCTTGTGTTAGTACTAGGCGTCGCGGGATGAGAATTGTTGCATGCTAGAATTAGATTAGA
Source organism: Caenorhabditis latens (assembly GCA_002259235.3). Taxonomy (NCBI): domain Eukaryota; kingdom Metazoa; phylum Nematoda; class Chromadorea; order Rhabditida; family Rhabditidae; genus Caenorhabditis; species Caenorhabditis latens. Next base: position 9,432,343 of record CM056097.1, on the reverse strand, counting down.
GTTCAAATGTGAGGCTTCATTTCAAAAGTGTTGAAACCTTATGAGGAACTATACAATTTCCAAGTCTAAGCCTAAGAGGATTAAAATTTTAAATTCTCTCCCACTAAGTTTTCTGTAATTCCGGAATTCGTCGAATTGATACAAAAAGAAACCTTAGATATGTAATCCGCCATCTCGTAGCTGTCCTGAAAGAAAATGCTTGTGATGAAGGTTTGGAGATCAGTTACGTACCACAGGTGTCTCGTAGTCTTCGTACGCCGAGCAGAGGGCGACAGTAGCAGCGGAAGCCAATAAAACGAAGATCCACATGGATTGCATTTTACCTATAGAAAAGAGTCTATGATTATAAAGTTTTGCATTGTCTTATGGAACATGGAACTCATAGAGCATTAGAAATTAGAAACAAGAATAAGTACAAAGAAATACCTCAAGGTTGATTTATGAACATAGACATCTCGATCTAGGATCTGATGATGAGTAATAGGCAAAACGTAAAGTCGGGGTTCAAAATTGTTAGTAAAAAAAGGAAACGACTCGAAACTCGTGGCCGGTTCCTAACGTGGAACATCAAAACGTCAGGGGTTAATCCAGATGAGTTATGGGTTCAACTCTACACTAATTCCTTAAGACATTCGAAATGACGATGACGTTTGTGAGAAGAGAGACCACTCGTGTGAAAAAGTATCCGGTTATAGTTAGATAGTTAGACAATGAAATATTCAATATGGAGTAAATATTGGATAAAAATAAGAACAAAAATAAACTCACTTGGTGACGAGTGAAGAATTGTAGACAAATCAAGGAATTTATATAGGCGAGAAGTGAAGACTTATTTTGAAAATTTGCGTGGGGTTCGAGTCTTGGGGCGGGGCTTGAGGATTTTGAAGTGGGGGATGTGAATGTGCGCAAGTAAGATTATTCACGTAGAAGTTTGCTCGAACGGTGCTATAAAAGCACTATGAAATGATTTCAGTAGTGAAATTTGAGAGAGGACAATAAGTTTTTTTAGGTTATGCTCAGTTCCAGACTCTTGGCCAACCTTTTATACGGGCCTTCTATGCGTACGTGTTCGACGTCTCCACCAGAAGTGGGCGGCGCCTCCTTGGAGCATGCTCTGGTGGGTGGGGAGGTGCCGCACTTATTCGGAGAAACTGACAAACTTGCGAGGTCTCTTCCAGGCGGTTCAATAGCAGTGTTGCGGGGTATATTCATAGAAACTTAATGAGTACTTGTCAAGTTTTCAAAGAAGGAACTTGTCAGTTTCAGGAAACATCATGGGATGCAAAAAATTCATTCCGCTTGGAACTGAATCACTGAAACAAATGTACAACAAATGAATATCTAACGTCATAACGGGGACAAAAGTACTTTCAGAAATTCTCGTGGTCCCCTTGTTTTTCTCAATCCGACAAAAAGGGACTGACACGTCAAACGAGACAAACTAAATTTGATTAGCATTTTTTACTCATAACGCTCCGAAATAGACTAGAGGAAACAAAAACAAATAGAATAAAAATAACATGTAGACAAAATTAAACAAAATTGAGTTACATTCATTTAGATTGCTTGAGAATGAATAATGTTCTATGAATAATCAAAATTTGCAGTTAGCTACATAGCAGTTGGAGCCTGTTCAAGCTAGAACTGATATTCATTCTTTCAAAAATATCTCAAAAGTTTCTAACGGACATCACTTCTTTAAAAAACAACTGGCTACTTCAGTAACTTGCAAAAAGTGTTTCATACTCAATGCGCTAGTGTCTAACCATTATTGTCTGTTCCAGTACCCCATACTATTGGTGTCTTCTTTCTAGTTTTCAGAATTACTTCGATAGTCATGGATGTGTCTTTCTGTTGCAGTTCTTGAAAGGTGACCCCCGCAGAAAGTTAGATGTCATCAATTATGATGAAAGCGGAAGTTTCGAGTCGGGCATCTGCATCCGGGGAACAAACATGATAAACTGATAGGAAGTGAGGCAATTTTTCTTCACTGGGAAAACTATCAAAAATGATATGCTTCTCGACAGATCCCATATCCACCCTTGAATGAAAACACGCAGAAGCACGTTTAGTTGAAGGAGCCACCACTAATCTAATTATTTTGATTTGTTTACACATCAATCGGTTAGCCGTACTTTGGTTCGAGAAAGTTTCAGATTTTTAAATGTATCTGTTAGAAATGAGAGCTATGGGAAGTTTAATTATACCTATCCCTTTTTCTCTCTCATGTTTATTCTTTGAACCCATATTCCCGAATCTTCGACACTCGAGAAACATTTTTAATCTTCAGTCCTGTGTTTATTAAAATTTATGAAAATTTTCTGGTTACGTAGTCCAGTAACGTAATTCGGTTTAGCTGGGGACCTATACTTCCATATTCCAAACAAGGATTACAAAGACTGTCCTATAGTGAAACATACAAAACACCTGAAATCTATTCTGATTCCACATTTTCTAGGTATGAGCAATAAAAAATTAATGGCTTTTAGGAAAATAACTTGGTACCCAAATCCATCTAATGAAAAAAAGCTTCGTTTACTCACGCAAATAGGTAAACATAAAAAATTATGTAGTGGATAAAGAATCCCGAGAAAGTATTGTCGCCCGCACATTGCCCCCGCGCGCTTTATGAATAATGGCATTTTTTTCTCTTTCGTCTTCTGTTGTGGATTGCATTCATCGAACATGTTCAGGGAACACACGCATATGAATAATTGAAGTGGAACCAAGTTTATTGGGATTAAGTGGATGAGAAGAAGCGGCAAAAGGGGAACTTGTGAAAAAAAAACGAGACGATTTATTATATTGTATATGGATTCACACATATATATTTTACAGATAAACTTCGAAAGAGATCGTCCGTCAGTGACGTTAGTATCCGGGAGCTGTTCGCGGGGGTGGGCAGTGATCGCATCCGCCTGAAAATTATAACAATAGATTGGAAGTGGAAGTAGAAGTGGGATGATGCTGTTCCGTTCAAATATTTTCTGTCTCGTCGTGTTTCCTTATTTACTTCCGACACTCGGGCTTCGCATCTGCGCAGCCTTATTGGCTCCCCATCATCTATAGTTTGGTTTCTTGCAAAAACACGTCAATCTAGAAGGAAATATTCTTGAATTCTAAACTTTAGCCTCCAGCTAAATTTGTTATAGATTCGACGAAACGGGGAAAAAAGGAAAAAAAATCGGAAGCTAGAAAGGACGCTGCTTCCGTTTTAGCGATTAATATGTTTACACTTTAACATTTTAGTTCCCTTCCTGAAATTGCATTTCCTATTGACGAAATCACCTGGAAAACCGGCATTTCCATCTTGTCCTGGGTATCCTTTTGATCCGGGTTTGCCAGGTGCACCTGGAATTCCATCGTCTCCTTGGTCTCCTGGCGCGCCATCACGTCCTGGGTATCCATCGTTTCCTGGTTTCCCTAAAAACCAAAGTATCTGATCAGAAACACTTTCAGATTCTGAAAAGTTACCTTGAAGACCTGGGAGACCTGGTAATCCTGGTGGACCTGGTTGTCCATCGATTCCTCCGACATCGATAACTTTTCCTGGAATTCCTTTTCCTCCTGGCAATCCTGGGTTTCCTGGTTGTCCTGCTGGTCCAACTGGTCCCATGGATCCTGGCAGTCCTGGTGTTCCTTTGTCTCCTGGTAGCCCGCTTCCTCCTGGTCGTCCTGGTGGTCCTTTTCTTCCTTGAATTCCTGGACGCCCGGGCTCACCTGGTGGGCACTCGAAGCACCAATCCTAAATTAGAAACATGTCATATCAGATTTGTAGTGAAAAATATAGACATGATATGCGGGTCATGTCACATTGTTGTCAATTCGAAGTGACGTAACATACGAAATTGGGTGCGGGGGTGGGTCGTGGTGCATCCGGTCCGTCTCTTCCAGGTACTCCAGCATCTCCATCTAATCCAGGGTTACCATCACTGCCAGGTCTTCCAGGTGGTCCAGGTGGTGATTGACCACACCCACAGCATCCGCCACCGCCACCATTATTGCTTCCATAGTTGTGACCGTAAACAGGGGCCGAGGAGGATGAGGAAGATGAAGAACTTCCATAGTTAACACCAATTGGAGATTCAGTGTTCCATAATCCATAACTAGCTGACTTATCATAGTTGCTACCACTATCCCTGCTACTATCATACTGTTGTTGAGCGTGATAAAATCTATCGTAGGCGGTTCGTTGATTGTCATAATTTGTGCTGTATCGTTTTTCAGCTCGGCGAGCAACACGAATACCACGTGCACTAGCCATATACTGAAAATATTATTGTCAAAAGTCAAGTTATTGGCAGAGATCTCCTAAATCAAAAGCAAAATGACATCAGATTGAGTCTGAAACTATGAATCTTCAAATATGTTCAACCGACGTAACCTAATAAAAATTCCATTCTCTTCATAAAAACATATTTCACCTGCGTTTTGGTAACCTCTCTCCAGAATAAATTGGATCTTGTTTTGCAGAAGTCGACCTTGAATTTTTTTGATTAGATATCAAAGCGTAAAAGCGTGGTATTTTTCACCTGGTCAATCATATTTGATTGCATTTGCTGCATTTTGTTATATGCCAGCGGAACGGTAATTATGCACACAAACGTTGCTACCGTGGACATGGCCACTCCGAAGAACGCAATTCTGAAAATAAGGGATTCTGTCTAAATTCGTACAAAGCGTCATGAAAACGAACGAATCAAATTGTTTCGTGCACAATTTGATTAAATTGGAAAAATGAAAACTTGAACTCACCGCCGCAGAGATTGAGCCTCAAGCTCCAAGTCGTGTTCGGTCTTTTTCTCCGTTGATTTCATTTCCTCAAGTTTAGAATTTGTTAATAGTCGGAACATTCGAGAACAAATGACAAGATAATAAATGATTCCCGAAGGAGGGACAAGACACAATAGAAAACACTCATGATATTTAAAAGTGGAAGATATTGAATAAACTAGACAATCTTAGAAAGAATATTCTTTATTGAAAGTAAGCCCAAAAACCGAAAGAAGCTTTTGTCAATTGCATAACTGCTTGTCGCGTTCGCCGGTTTTATACCAGTCACGCTAAGGGACTAGATCCGAGGAGAGGATTATCACAGCACGAGTGAGACAGTTCTTTTCTCACTTTTTAGAGAATACTTTCAAATCTTTTTTTTTAATCATCAGATCGAATCAGAAACCAAAAGTCCATTACGGGGGTTTTTGTCGAAACTTTAAAATATGATGTATGAGACCCAAAATGGATTGCAGGTGCAAAGTGAACATGATTGTTTGTCATTAAATTAATAACATCTGTTTGTTCAAGAACTATTTGGTTTTCTGATTATTCCAGACACCGGAAACGAATGAAATCATTCGGATCATGCATGCCTAATAAGAAAAGAACATCAGTAAGAAACGAGGGAACTTTTTCTTTTTGTCATTTCCGGGATCGAATGGTGTCATTCCAAGAAGAATTACTTATATAGGGAAAGATGAACAAACGTGTGAAGGGGGTTTGCCAATGTCGAGAATTAGGTAGGTGAGTGCCTTTCCGTGCACTTTCCTTTCTTTTTATAACTGCCCCCGCAATTAACGAAATTCACTTCTTTGCCAACAGTCATTTTGAATATAGAAAGGAGGAAGGATACGGTTACGCTTTTACTCCTTCTTCTGTATGTACATTAGTAATGGAACACGTTGTACCAAGGGATACAGACAAAGGGATGACATGGAATGTGAGTATTACCGGACTCGAACAGTGAAGCTAGTCAAATTGATAACTTCGGAAGAATTACGAAAGAAAAACACGGTATGGTCACACATTTCGTGTTGTCCATTTCAAGTTGGCAACTTTTATAAGGGCAATATACGGTTTATAAAATATTTTTCTCTCAAGTGTTCTTGAAAATGCGGAAAAATTGAAGAAGTGACCCCGGAACGCATTTAGCCTCCTCATTTTTATAAATTCAACTTGTCTGACCAAACATACAAACTAAACAAACATTTATTGAAGCAGTATGTGAGAATAGATGAAAATAATGAGGTGTTTCTTGTTTCTTTTGAACTAGCCATTTTTTGTAATGAACCGCCTTTTGGACCACCATGTAATTATCGGCAGCAAGCATGAACTTTCAAAGCGAATTGTTCTTCGTTTCCTCCGATGCCGGATGACTTGACCAGCGAGTAGTCTCCGAAACGATAATTGTCAACGTGCGCCTGAAGAACACTTGGTTTTCAATTTGACATGAAAATATAATGTATGTTTCTGAAAGTGAAGGGTGGAATTGTGTGAACTTGAAATTTGAACCAATACTTCACTTTCTTTGGAATTTATTGACTCATCATAGACGGCTAATTATAGGACCGTAAAAGTTTGCCACCCCTCATTTCAATTGGCTTTTTACTATTTTTTTCCTCGTGCCAAACGTGTTTCATCAACCGCAATGAGTCAATTTCAATTTTCTTCTAGTAACAAAGAATGGTAGAGGTTTTGTTCGGAAATCGAAAGTTGGTTGGTTCGCAGAGAATTTTCTTTGCCTATGCATGTTGTTTTCTTTTTCTTCTGCCCGGAAAAAAATGGGACGAATGTGACAAAAAAAAACTTTGAAACTATCTTGTGACGCAGATGCCTTCGCACTTTTGCGTCAAACTAGATGTCTTTAGACAGACAGCAAAAAAAGCGATGGCAGCGTGAAGTGTGTCCAAACCTGGTAGGCTCCAATTTGAGTGAAAGCTGGGGGACAGTTGCCAAGCGCCAGGATGCAGTATCCTTTGTCGTTTACAATCCAACCTGACAAATATAATAGGATTAAATGATGACGGAATGAAAAATGGGCAGAGGATCAAAGATTGACTATGTACAAAAAGTGAGATGAGAATATATTTGGTCGTAAATAATCAAATCTTCAATATAGATTTACCTGGAAGTCCTGGAATTCCGTCTTTTCCTTGATCTCCTTTGCTTCCTGGGAGTCCGGCTGTTCCAGTGTCACCCTTTGGTCCTGGTAGTCCAAGTTGTCCTGGTGGCCCAATTGGTCCCATCATTCCCTGCAAAATATGAACATAATTGTTATTGTTATAGTATCAAAAAAGTACAAGTTTTTGGTACTGATCATGCATGTAGTTTGTGATGAACTGTATTTGTTTGGTTATTATATTTGCTCACTTCCTTGCCTGTCTCGGCAGAAAAACAAGTTGATCCACTTTTCACGTGCCCAAAAATGTTCTTGATTTCTGACACACATTGCAGAGAGTGAACGAAGGGATAGGCAAAATAGAGAAACTAATAATATTTGTTCAACAACACGAGTCAATATAGACAGTAGCAAACTGCATACAAATGATCTCGAACATGTTTGAAAATTGCGTATCATTTTTGTTGTGACTTGTGATTTGTGTCACCCGAAAAGGTTATTCGAAACGTTTCGAATATATTCGAATCATACTGTGAGTCAATTTCAAATCAACAAACCTGTCATCATCATCATCAAATCACAGATAAACTATTTCCTATTGTCTAACTAGACACAAGTCATACCATACCTGTGCTCCTGGTGCTCCTGGCAATCCACGTTCTCCGATCATTCCAGGTACTCCTGGGACACCTCCAACTCCACCGTCTCCCTTCTTTCCAGGGAATCCTGGAGATCCAGGTCTTCCTGGTAGTCCATCTTCTCCCTTGTTTCCTGGCCATCCTGGAGCTCCTGGTAATCCATTTGTTCCTGGGAGTCCTTCCATTCCCTTCTCTCCTTTTGACCCCGGTTGTCCAGTGGATCCAGGTTCTCCAACTTTTCCGGGAATTCCAGTATCTCCCTTGAGTCCAGGAACACCAGAATTACCACCATCTCCTTTTTGTCCCGGGAAACCCTAAAAAACAATGTCATCATTATTTGTAAAGATAAGTGTAGCCTACCATTGAACCCTTATCTCCTTTCATGCCAGTTGGTCCAATTGGTCCCATGTCTCCCTTGACTCCGGGAATACCTTGCATTCCGTCTCTTCCGCTCATACCTTAACGTTATTGTTCGTAAATTTTACTTTTCTCTATTTCACTTCCAACCACAAAAACATTTTACTGACATCAACTCCATTGATGAAAAATCAAAAGAACACATAGATCTGATAAGAGAATCAGTACGTGAGTTTCACTACGCACACTGTCAACTCACCATCCTCCGCACGTTCTCCCTTTTCTCCTTTTGATCCTGGAAATCCTGGGGATCCATTCATTCCTGGTGGTCCGGGGCGTCCAAGATCCGAGACACGAGCATTTAAATTTTTGACATGCTTAAAATTTAGAAACTAGGAAAGTCAATATTTGATGGGTAACTTACATCAAGAATCATCTCAATATCAGCGCTATGTTTGTTGATTTCAGTTTGAATGGCAATAACCGCTGCGGTGTCCAAAGCACAATAAGCGGCATGAAAACTGAGTAACAATAGTATAAGCAGTCGCATTGTCTGAAAATATGAGTATGAGAACGGAAATTCAAATCAGTACTGGAAAGTGTAAAATGACAAAATGTTTTTCTGTATGTAAGTTGGAAAGATCAGATAAAAAGTCTGAGAAATTTGATCTGAAGGTCCCAAGAAAAAGAGGGATTGTTGTGTTTTGTGTAACGAGAAATCCATCTCATACACCCGCTGCCTATCTTCTGCACAATGAAAATTGTTCTGATTAATTCAAACATTTTATTTCGGTAATCCAATTCAAATCTCGCTAAAACAAAAATAAAACAAGCGAATGATAAAAAGTCATAAAACAGAAGAAATGAAGCAACTTGAGAGATATAGTGTAATGCAAGTGCATTTTTCGTCGTTTTCAATCCCCCAACTCTTCTTGCATTATCATCAAACAGGCGCCCCGACGAGAAGAGAGCTCCACTAATTGACACGCATTTATCACTCGGAACGGATCCCTTCTCTTTCTTTTTCTTTTCTTTCTGAGTTGAACCATTTGATGATCACGCAATGTCTGGAAAGGTTAAAAATGAAGAGGAAGAGAAAAGTCGAAAAGAAAAGATATGAGGGACGAAAAGGAGAGGGTGTCAGATAAGATATCAACAGAACGTTCTAAACAAGAACGGGATGAATATTGTATTAAAATGATAGTTGCTTACATCAATTTACATGAACATTTACAGTATGCAAGTTCATGCTACACACAACTTCCTTGTTAATTTTTTGATTTTTCAGAGACTAATCCAAAATTCCAAACATCAGACCAAAATATTTTGTAATTGATCTCTATTTAGTTTCTATTATTCCAATTTTCAGCCAACCTTTGCATGGACTAAACAGACCAAAAGTCTAATAACATCAGTTCAAAAACTTTCATCACGGAGTAAGCACCCCAAATGCAAACAATGAAGTTTTTTTTGTTGAACTGAGACGCAGACTCATAAAATCTACAATTCAGGGCAGTGAGTGGGAGGAGAAGGGAAAACCCCTAAAACTTCTCAGAGAAAGGAAGATGATCACTGAATGGGTACATATCACTAACATCTATTCAAAAAAAACGTAGTTTTATGATCATCGTGAGAATAGAATAGTGTTCATTTTTTATTGAATTCGATCCAGTTGTTTTGTGTTATGTTTGAGATCAACGACAATGGGGGCAACGTGGTGTTGATGTTTTCGGTATCATTTTCTATCTTTTTCCCACTTCTCGATATTTATTTTATTTATTTTCATATTTGTCTTTTTAGGATTCTTGAATTATAAAAGATTATCTCATCTGGATGACCCCCACTCTTATTTTTTCCTTTCATCTTTGTACAAATAATTTCATTATTAGTACTTCTCATACTACAAACGTTTTTTTTTTCATGTCAGGGAGACTCAGAGAACGTTTAAAAGGCGCAAACCTTCTCCTCCCCTTTCCTTTTTCTCCTTTTTGCTCTTTCACCATACATCTACGCCAATAATGACGAGATGTCATTATCCATTGTGTTCCGTGTCTACTACACCTTATCTGCCACCTCCTCCCTTATTGTATTGCAGGAGATCAACAACATTGTAGTCTTCTAGTCAAGCTCTGTCTGTGCCTGCAACTTGCACAAACCACATATTTACCACAGTTTTCATTCAGTGCCGACGAGGTCCGCAGGCTTGTCTTATCTTGACGTTTTGTCACTGTGAAGTTGACATGCACACTTTTAGACTTGAGTCTCTATACCTACTGATAGCATGATAGCATTAACATCACAACAATTGTTTTCACTTTTTGTATACTTTTTCTCTTATACCATCATTTTGTCGTAAACCTCTTTAACTAAATATTATTGTACTTTTTTCAATCAATTTTTCAGATGGAAAGTTTTTTCAACTCAACGGGTCCTCCCATAAGTGTCGACCTTCCCAACAGTTATGTAGTCGTTCCTTCTATATTCTTTTGGATTCTCACACCAGTCATAATCCATGATTGTAAAACAAGCCGTCTTAGTCCACTACCATGGTCCACGTTAATGAGTTTGAAATGGGTGAGTAAACTGTAGGGTCGAGAGATCACCTAAACATTTTCCGTTTCGTTGCAGTTTGTTGCCAGCCTGCTGATCATTGACCGACTGTTCGTTTTCCTTCTCGCTGTGTGGGAATCTCTCTTTGAACACAAAAACGTGACCGCTGACCTGTTCATATATCCGTTCTTTCATAGTTTCACTTTGGTATGTTGCAAAAATAGAAATGAAAACTAATTAAATTTAGTGAAACAATTTGAAGTGGGAATTGAAAAAATGTGTTGATGTTAGTTGAAATGTTCAGAACAAACTATTTCTTTACAGCTTGCTTTATTAATTGCAACAAATGAAGTACGACGTGCTGGTATTCACTCTTCTGGACCGTTGTTTTGCATCTGGATGCTATTTGCAATCTCCGCAGCTCCTGAATTCTACCAGTGGATGACAACAGGAAGCCAACCAGAAGTGAGTTTGCCAAATTGTTTATATTATTTCATTTGAACTATCAAATTTCTCACGAAGATCTCATAAACCATTTTGATATTGCAGCTTGTTGCCCGAATCGACTTCTTCCGCTATTTCGCGTACTTGACGTATTTTCCCTTGGTGGTCGCCGAATTTGTACTTCATTTTGTTTCCGATCCTTTCCCAATGCCAAAATCATATCAGGTAGAGAGAATCTGATCAGATAACACATTCAAAGAAAATGAAACATGGTTTAAGAATTCTAAATGCCCGGAAGAAAATGCAAACTTTATCAGCAGACAACTATTACTTTGGTTTACACGAATCATTGATTTGGGAAGTAAGAGAACGTTAGAAACGGAAGATGTTTTTGAACTGGATAGTCAAATGGATCAAGAGTATCTGAAGGCCAGATGGAAGACTGAGTGGTTGAAACAGTCAGAAAGTATGGAGTGACATGAATCGAAAATCCATACAGAAGTTCTTACAGGTGCACGTGAAAAACAGATCAAATTGGATGAGAAACGCGAACGATCAAGGACTGGTAGCGAGAAGGCTCCACTTTTGGGCACTTTCAATAATTATGGTGCTGTGAATCGCGATGATAGTGGTTAGTATTGTTTTTATTTTTCAATTGTTTTGTGATAAGTTTTTCTGGCACTAATGCTCAAATTCAGATCGTGTGATTGTCCAACCATCAGTTATTGTAACCTTATGGCAAATAATGAAATGGGAGCTTTTGGGAGGCTCATTTATCAAGTTTTTGTCTGATTTGTTGCAGTTTGCTAACCCGATGTTTTTAAAGTGAGTTCATAGCACATATCACTTGCAATTAATGATTATTACATTTTAGTTTCCTCATCACATTTATCGAAACTCCTGATGCACCTCTGATCTACGGAATTGGTCTGGCCGTCGCAATGTTCTTTGCCGGACAAGCGAAATCTTTGTTCATGAACACATACTTTATTGTAATGACCAGAATTGGAGCCAAAATACAGACAATGTTGAGTTGTGCAGTATATGAGAAATCGCTACTACTCTCAAACACTGCTAGAAGAGAGAGAACGGTTGGAGAAATGGTCAACATTCTTTCAATTGATGTGGACCGTTTCCGAATGATCACTCCTCAACTTCAACAGTATTGGAGCAGTCCGTTCCAAATTATTGTTTGCATGGTATTACTCTGGCAAACTATTGGTGTTGCTGTTTGGGCTGGAATCGTGGTCATGGTAGGTTTCTTTCTGAAGAAACGGGATGTAGTGAATAAATCTGAAATTTCAGTTGAGCATTGTCCCTATCAACATTGGCGTATCTATTATTACTAAGCGCTGGCAAATCAGATTGATGAAGTACAAAGATGAAAGAATCCGTCTGATTAATGAAGTTTTGAATGGAATCAAAGTTGTGAAATTGTCTGCTTGGGAAACTGCAATGGAAGAAACAATTGAACAAGTACGAGACAAGGAATTGAAAATGATCAAGCAAAGTTCTCTCCTCAAAACCTTTGCAGACTGTTTGAACGTAGGAGCTCCAGTTTTTGTAAGTTCAAGTTTTTTATAAATTTTGCATAGGTTTTGTCCGTTTTAGGTGGCCCTTGCAACGTTTACTGTTTTCGTTTTGATTGATCCTAAGAACGTTCTAACGCCAAACATTGCGTTCGTCTCACTGTCATTGTTCAATTTGCTTCGTGGGCCATTGATGATGGCGGCTGATTTAGTTGCTCAAACCGTGCAACTTGTTGTGTCTAACAAGAGAGTTCGTACTTTCTTGTGCGAGAAAGAAGTTGACCCCACTGCAATTGACAAAGAGATCAGAGGAGAATGTAAATTTTACTTTAGCTATAGTAATGTAATGCTCTAATTTTTAGTGTACTCTAATACTGTAGAAGTTCACTCTGGCTCATTCTCATGGGACCCTGCAGAGCCTCGTATCCTGAGTGACATTGAACTACTGGTCGGCTCAAAGGAACTTGTCACTATTGTCGGATCAGTTGGAAGTGGAAAGTCCAGTCTTCTTCTGGCAGCTCTTGGAGAAATGGAGAAGATTTGTGGATACGTCGGAGTGAGAGGATCTGTCGCTTATTTTTCACAACAGCCATGGATTTTGAATCAATCATTGAAGAAGAACGTTTTGATGCAAGCTGATATGAATGATGTAAGTATTGTCTCTCTAGAAAAATATCGCATATTGTTTCAGGTATTGTACAAAAAAGTTGTTGACGCATGTGCTCTCAGTGATGATTTCAAACAACTTCCCGACGGAGATGAAACGGAAATCGGAGAGAAAGGAATCAATCTTTCTGGTGGTCAGAAAGCTCGCATTGCCCTGGCTCGAGCAGTTTACCAAAGCAAAGACGTGTACTTTTTGGACGACCCTCTTTCTGCAGTAGATGCTCATGTTGGAAAACACATATTCGATAATATTATTGGTCCAAATGGAATGTTGTCTCATACTACAAGACTTCTTGTCACAAACTGCACTTCCTTCTTGCAAGAGTCTGGAAAAATTATTGTCATGAAAGGTGAAGTTTTGAATTTTAAGGTCCATTTTATTTGTTTTGTTATTAGAAGGTCGAATCATTCACTGCGGAACATATGAAGAGTTGTTAGCTGATGATGAGGCAAGAGAGTACCTTCAAGAAGTGGACAATGAGTACGCACAGGCTCAGGAGTCAGAGGAAGAAGAAAGGTATGTTCAGACTCTTAGTTATATGATATAAAAAATAGAGTTTCAGTGGCGATGAAGTGGACGACCAGTTGCCAGCAGCAATCGGAGCCAGTAGCAGAATGTCCAGACTCTCCAAACTTTCCAAAGTATCAAGAAAGAAGTCAAAGTCGAGCATTCTTGAGGTTCGTCAAACTAGAAGTTGTTAAAAATCCCCATTATACATTTTTAGAGAAAAAAACCAGACGTACTGATCACAAAAGAAGAAGCGGCTATTGGAAGAGTGAAACCTGGAATCTATATGCTATATTTCAAATCAATGGGACTTTTGAAATACGTGCTACCATATTTTATTGCGGTTGTTCTGAATATTTCATTTGCAATGGGAAGAAGTTTGTGGCTTACTGCATGGTCTGACGCAAATATTGATGTGACACATCCGGATACATTGTCAGTTGGAGTCCGACTAGGTGTATATGCAGCATTTGGAGTAACTGAAGTGTTTTTCTTATTCTTCTCACTTTCCTTGCTTCTTCTCGGTGGTGTTGCTGCATCCAGAAATCTTCACAGACCACTTCTCCATAATGTTTTGAGAAATCCTCTGTCATACTTTGATGTCACTCCAATTGGTAGAATCATCAACCGACTTGCCAAGGACATGGAAGTTGTGGATCTCCGTCTTAGTAGCTCATTCAGATTCTTAGTTATCTCTTTCATGAACATGTTCCAGGTAACTGTTGACTCTAACTACCAAATAAGATTATCTATTTCAGACTGTAATCATCGTCACTTACACAACTCCATTGTTCATTGTCATCATTATTCCAGTATACATAATTTACTACTACGTGCTCAAGTACTCTATCAAAAGTACTCGTCAACTTCAGAGAATTGCCTCTGTCACTCGTTCTCCGATATTCTCGAACTTCTCAGAAACTTTGCAAGGTATATCAACAGTGAGAGCTTTCCAATGGAGCGATGAGTTCATCAGAAGAAATGATGTTCATGTAAGTATAAATTAAATTGTCGAACATATGTATCCGAATTGCAGTTGAACACTCATGTTAGATGTAATTACTACTCTCAAATGTCAAATCGTTGGTTGTCAATTAGACTCGAGTTGCTGGGAAACATTGTTATTTTTGGCAAGTCGTTTGTTTTTAAACAGTTTTTTTGAAGTCTTGTTTTTAGCTGCATCAATACTTGCAATTTTGGGTAAAGAGTCTGGTCTCACTGCCGGTATGCTCGGTCTATCGGTATCTTACAGTTTGAACGTGAGTTGGAGAAACATAATCTTTTCCAAATAACCAAAACTATTTTCAGATTACTTTCATGCTGAACATGTTTGTAAGAACTATCAATGATGTAGAGACAAATGTTGTATCAGTAGAAAGAATTGATGAGTACAGCAAAACCAAGAACGAGGTATTCTTTTTGTCTCTTTGGTAGCTAATCTATTCAACATTTTAGGCAGCATGGCGTATGGAAGGCTACAATCTTCCACAAACGTGGCCTATTGGTGGAGCTGTAAACATCGAAGACTACTCCTGTAGATATCGAGATGAATTGGATTTGGTATTGAAACAAATCAGTCTCAATATCTTGCCCGGACAAAAAGTAGGAGTATGTGGTAGAACTGGAGCAGGTAAAACTCAAATTTTGCTTTCAATTTGTAAATTCACTTGCTAGGAAAATCTTCATTGGCTCTGGCTCTGTTCCGAATCGTTGAAGCAGCAGAAGGACATATTTCTATTGACCAAACTATTACTTCGCACATCGGACTCCACGACCTGAGAGAAAAGTTGACCATTATTCCACAAGAAAATGTACTCTTTGCCAATACATTGAGGTTAGAAATCTTTTGAAAAATTATAGTATTAGTATTAATAATTTCAGATTCAATATTGATCCGAAAGGGCAATTCAGTGACCAACAGCTTTGGGCTGCGCTGGAAAACTCAAACTTGAAAGCACATGTGGAACTCCTGCCACAAAAACTCGAGAGTCAAGTCGCAGAGGGTGGTGAAAACTTCAGGTAGATTGATTTCATGCTTTTTTTTGATAGTTAACAACTTTTTTCAGTGTCGGACAACGTCAACTGTTATGTCTTACCCGAGCACTTCTTAGAAAATCCAAAGTACTTGTTTTGGATGAAGCCACTGCCGGTATTGACAACAGAACGGATGCCATGGTTCAAGCTACAATCAGAGAAAAGTTTGCGGACTCAACCATCATCACAATTGCTCATAGATTACATACAATCATGGATTATGACAGAATCATTGTTATGGAAGCTGGAAGAATTGTGGAAGATGGAATTCCTGCGGAACTACTCAAAAACAAAAACTCAAAATTCTATGGTCTCGCTAAATCAGCAAAAATTGTTGGTTGATTGTTGTTTTTTCTTTGATAAAATTATCATTTTGTTCCGAATGGATCAATTCCCAACATAAACTTTCTCACTAGTTGACCTGAAAATGCAAATCTGCGGTTTTTGATGCCACCCACTAATATATTCATTTTTCCTCCAAAGAAGAATATTTTGTTGTTTTAAATTGTTTATTGAGTAAAATTGTAGGTCAAAATTGTTTAGATATATTTTTCGCAGAAGCAAAGCGTTCAGAGATCAAGAAGAGACCTAAAGCGGTGCATAATGATCTGAGATGAATGTGTCAAAGAAAGGTGATTCACCAGAAACATTTTCTGGTAAAGTGCTTGATAAAGTCCGACAGAGAAAGAAACCCGGAAAGGGTAGAAAGTTCAAGATACAAATAATGGGAAAGAGAACAAAGAAAATAGAAGAAAAAAGCGTAATCAAAAGCAAAAATTATTCAAAGAAGCGTCGAAAGGTTTGCACGTGAATTCTGACGGCGAGAGCTGCGAAACGAGACATATGGAGAACGGGAGAGCTTTGTGGTCATTGTTTCATCGACACATTCGTATTCCGATTTGGTGAACGACGGGAGCAACCAACAGCAGAAGGCGGACAGTGCGGCGACAGCGTCGCGGAGGCGTAGGCGGAAGTGACGGCAACAGATGATGTAGACGATGGGATTGGTGGAGGAACTGGAAAATTGGCCTTGTGGTCACTCTATTCTCTGAGTTGCATTTGATTATTCTTCAATATTGAAAAGAGCTAAATGCGTTTCTCCTTCAACTTTCGGCGCCGCTTTTTGACCTCAGGGCAAAAATCTTTGAAAAAAAATGTAATGGCGTGTTTAAAAGAAGTAGAAGAGGATGAAGAGAGCGCTGCAGGTTACGGAGAGCGGTGAGAAATAAGAAATGTGTTAAAACAAGATAAAAGACAATTGCTGTGTGAGAACTCCTACTCACCTCATCACTGAAAGTACGTTGAGTAACAGGCGCAACCATTGTGGAAGCTGAACGTTGTAATCCAATAATTTTTCAATCATAAACAACACTGAAATATAACTTTGAAAATTTCGAATATAATTAGACAGTTGAAATACCTTGGATTGGAGTGTAGCAGAGGAAATATAAGAGCATTGAGATTATAAGCATTTTGACAACTGATCGACGGAGTTTGAGAATGGCTTCCTAAGCAAGAAATAGGTTATAATTACTGTCGTTCTGATTCTTGGTGACTTACTTGTTGGCTGTGGTTAGCAATATTGTGGTTACCACCTTCCTTTCCCCAGAGAACACGACACATGATGGAATAGAGAACGGTTAGAAAAACGAGTGGTATCGCATAAAGAACAATCAACTCGCAGTACTTGAAGTACATTCTGCAAGAAAACGTAAAAAACAAGTGAACAGAGTGAGGATATGAGTACCTAGTTTTATGGGAGATTCCTTTCCAGAAACAGAAATAAAACTTGTGGAAAATGATGCCTTGGTATAAAAAGTATGGGGATGCAAAACAAGCGGCAACACACCAAACACCGGCGAGCACCGAAATCTGGAACTGAAAGTTGTTTAGATTGAAGTTTGTGGCTATTTATATTACCGTTGTCTTAGTGGAGAATCTTTGCATTCTCATCGGTGAGCAAATCGCCAGAAACCTTTCAACTCCAATTGCCATCTGAAATTTAAGATTTCATCAGCGTTATTAGTGTTCTGACTGTTTTTTATTAGTTTTTTCTCAGTGGGTCTGTTAAAAATAATTGTGCGAACGTTTTGAAAGTTTGAGTTTTTCATAAGTTTCGATGATCAGAAACTATAAGGCAGACAAAGAAGTGAACTCTTCAAAAGTTAAAACTAGAATTCATAATTGTGTTGAATGTCACAATTTCATGAATGAATAGTTTTCGAGAATATTAAGAAAAGATGTTAAACATTTCATTCTCATTCTCTCTACGATCCACACCAATAGAAATAATGACACGGTTCAGTGCAGCACCCTGACAACCCCGAAAAAGAGTTACGATGGGAACGAAAACGACTCGGTTTTCATATTCAATCCGGACTAGTTTGAATATGAACACAACACAAATGAATTTCAGAGCAGTGTGGGAAATCTGAAATTTCAGAATAGAAAACATGATTCTTTTGGGGTTTTTTGGAATGAGAGTCTACGTGAATTTTTGGAAATTTGAAAACTACGAATAGATTAGGACACGTACCTGAAGTAGAACACTGGCATAGAGGAAATATTCTTGAAGAAAACGCAGGACATGACAAGCGAAACTTGGGAGCAACCATCCACGGTCAATCAGTACCAGTATTGCGTCCGGTGAGCAGAATATCAAATTTCCAAGATCAGCAATAGCAAGGTTGAGCAAAAACTGGTTTACAGAAGAACTCATCAACTTCCGGTCCATTATGATAACAAATACGATGAACACATTACCGATGACACCGGAACAGATTATGCTCAGGAAAACAAGTCCAAATACAATGAAATACAGTTTGGGATGACATGAGAAGCAGTGAAGTGGTGATGCATCAGAATCGAGGGTACTCATCAGAGTGGTGGTTTGTTCCAGAACATCGCCAGTCAGGTTGCTTGACAAAACCGAGGTTATCATCTCAGCCGACTTCTCAATAACTGCTGACACGTTTTTAGGATCAGTAAGCATTTTCTCTAAAATGACCACTTGAGCACTCTGTAATGAGTTTTACTGAATGAATCAACATTGATGGAAAAAATACAAGACGGAAGTGTAGTTGGTTGAAAAAAAGTAAAAAAAAAAACACACACAAAGAACAGAATGAGATTAAATTATTTCAACCACCTTTGAGAACATAGAACAAGAACGTTAGAAAGAACACTGGAAGCGGAGGAATAACTGAAAGAATAGCAGAATAGCACAGGAAAAGCAAAGAGGAACACTTCATCTTCAAAAGTATGAAGAAACCTTATTCCTAATCAAAAGAACTAGTTTAGAGAATGTATTTAATAAATTAAAAAGTTGAAATGTGAAAATGAAGAGATTTCATCCAATTTTCGTTCACAATAACACTTTACTAAGAAAAATAGGCGAAGAGGATGGAGAGGCGGAGCCTTCAATGGAGAGCATGGCGTTTGTGCATTCGGAAAAACGAAGCGGTTTACGCGGAGCAGCAAAAAAAGAAACGTGCATCAGGAATTGGGAAAGAGACGATGGGCCAGAAACGAAATGAAGAAGAATTTCGGAAATTTGCTGCGATCATCTCATCTGCCACTTTTGATGAACGTTTCTACCAAAGAGAAAAATTGAGAAAGATGAACCGAACAAGGGAACAAAAATAGAAATCCGAGCTGTTCAACATTTTTGGTATATCTAGTAACAATGGAAACATACTCTAACTGTTTTTCAAAGGATTTGCTGTGCCCTTCAGTGTTTTGGGTAAACAGTGCCCGGAGAGAAACTACATTAAGCATTTATTACAGTAAAAGCTAGAATACTGGAGTACAAAGATAAGATAGTGACTAAACTGGATACAGCTGAAATAGAACTCTAGAAAAAAATTCGAGATCCTATTATTAGTAATTTACAGTCATGCAAGACTGCATTTTCAAAATCAGTGAAGAAGAAAACAATTTTGAACCTTTATCTTTAGTATTTTGAACAAAAACTTTCGCATTTTTTACACAAAAATACACTTTTCACGCCCAATAGATGATTTTCGGTTAATTCTTCTACTACGAAATTTGATATATGAAGTTATCAAGATTGACAACTGTCTTCTGTTTTTGACTAGCAGGAACAAAAACAATGTATGGTTGCATTATTCATATTTTTGTTCCGTAATCTTAATCTTTACAACAGGAATTTTTGTTAGTAAAACGTCATGCTGAACGAGTGGAATAAATTGGGATACGTGTAGAAAATGATGAGGTTTTTTCTTGGAACGTTTTTTTTTTGCTGATGTTCAAGACGAAATAAGCGAAATGAAATCACCAGTTTCCTATCCAACGAACTTTTTTTTTGCTTGCTCTTTGCCTTGCTTCTCAATTTTTTTTCTCCCTGAGGATGAGAAAAGCATGTGTTTTGCTTCACTTTATCAGAACAAAAAAAGTGTGAACAAGTTTATGAGCCCTCTGAGATTTTCACGGCGCACGTTCTAGGTTCAGAGATAATCGGGAGAAATTGTACTGTAATATGGTTAAAAAAAAGGAACTTCTCTATAAAATTAAGAAAAACGACTACTACATATGACGTGTATGACGCAAGTGGTTTTCGGTCCATTTTCCAGAATTACTAAGGACCAGTGTTCTTTTTTCTACTGCCCTTCTATCTGCAAATTGAGAAGAAGCTGCTCCAAATGAAGCGCGTCTTTCTTCAACTTCACTCCAAAAAACATTTTGTTTGTTTTTTTCGGTCCGTGTGTCAAAGTCGGTGAGGTAGATAGACTAAATAGGTTTTTCTTTGAAAACGCAAGTAACAAATATCTAGTGCACCAGAGAAACTTGTTGGAGGTACGCAAAGCTGGCTATCTTTCCCATTGGGAATTGCAGTCGCGTGAAATCATTTTTCAACCTTTTTGTAGACTTTACGACCAAAGAATGGTGGTATTGAGTTTTTGGAAAGAAGTTTAGAGTCTTTCAAGAAAAAGACTGGAAAAGCTCAGCGTGAGAGGGGTCTTATGTTATTTTCTGGATATTTGGCAGAGACAAAAAGATAAAAAGTAAACAATTTCAGAAAACTGAACCCGTATAGAAACTAGGTATTTTTAATATTGTCAAATTTTCTAGTTTTGTTAATAAGTGAGAGTGAACATAAAAAGGAAAATCACTCAAGATCATCGTTAGAAATGTGGGAACCTTTCAAAACAAAGTCTAGCTTCCTCTGTTTTCAATTTTCAGCTCGTGGCCACTTCTCCCAGTATCCGACTCACCGACGCGTCATAATTATTGTCGTGTCTCGCATGTCCTGTCACAAAAACGTGGCCCTTCCAAAGTGTGATTGAGAGAGGGATGAATTGTCAGTAGGAAAAAATAATGAAGTAACTAAAAGTTAAGTCAAAATTAACAATTCCTAAGTTAGTTCCCCGTCAAAAAGTAAATGAGAAC
Source organism: Caenorhabditis latens (assembly GCA_002259235.3). Lineage (NCBI taxonomy): Eukaryota > Metazoa > Nematoda > Chromadorea > Rhabditida > Rhabditidae > Caenorhabditis > Caenorhabditis latens. Next base: position 9,411,313 of record CM056097.1, on the reverse strand, counting down.
TGATTAGTTCTGCTTGCTCTGTTTTTTGTTTTTATTCACGCAGGTTTTTTAATTCAATTCCCACACAGTCCGGTTTTCCTAGACAGACGGTTTTTTTTTGAAATTTCTACCACTTTCACAAGAAATTAGAATCTCCCATGAACACTGATTATCTAGCTCAAAATTCAGTCAGTGTTAAAAAATAAGAATGAAGCAAGAGAACGGAACAAATACCAACAACAAAAACTATAACTGTGTATCTAGTTTGTTTTTGAAATCAGATACAAGATTTTGCTTTTTGGGTTTGCAGCCACAGTATAAATGATCATGGAAATGGTGAACCAAAAATTAATTTTATTTTTGAAGAACTCTAATTTCCACTTGAACTTCAAATAGAAAATTGTCTCAAGTACTTTGATTTCTCTGAACACTCTACCGAAATGAATTATGTTCCAGTTCTATTTGTTTTCATGAAATACGAAAATCTGAGAAAATGATGACAGTGAGAATTATTTCAAGCATATTTTTCTTCTTAGAACAAAAAGTCTATGACAATTCTTATGTCATTCAAATATATTCCTACATGACCAGGAACCATCATCCATTGAGGTGATGAATAGAATAAAGATGTTCTCATTTTCCGGTCTAGAATTCTTATTTATTCTAGATTTTGGTTGATGGTGACTTCTGATTCCAGAAAATGAATGAAAATGAAACGCAATCTGTGAGTAAAGAAAACAAAAACGAGAAACAAGAAAAAAAAGCGTTAATGAAAAAACCCAAAAGTTTTTTGGTAAGGGAAAAGAGAAAGTGATGAGTGTTTTTATCTACATATTTTTCTTTTTTGAGAAGTAAATCAAAAATCAATAATAGAGATATAACAAACCATTTTGTTATTTCACAGATACAGATGTGGAAGTTAGTTTTATTTCGGGGAGAAGCAAGAAGAAAAAAAATCAAGAAAACATACGCCAGCATATTTTTAGTTGCTCTGTTCATAACGTATTCCCCCTCCGTGTTGCCAAAAAAGGAATCGCGGAAGAAAAACGGATATGATGAGAAGGGACAAGGCAGTATATGTCCAAAAAACTTAATTAATGTTTCAAAGTGTGAAGACGATTCGACAAAAAATAAGATTGGTTTGTGTCGTTCTCGAAAATGAGATCAAATGGGAAGTATAGAATAGAATAGGAGAAAAGAAGATGTATTTGAGAAGAGATCTAGTCCGACACATTGAAACTTTAAAATTCAATTTTTTTTTCTTTATCAAGTTTATGGTTTGGACAACTTGTTAGACTTGTATCTATCACTGTGAGGAGGTGTTGATCAGTTAGAAATACTGTAGCTTAAGTGTCTAGGTCACAGTTATAATAATACTCTATCTAGTAACATGAATGTTATATAGATATCTATTACGATAGGGTTCTGATATTCACTCAGTTCTTATAATCTTCACAAAATCGTTTTTCCTTTTTCTTTATCCTCCAAAAAACATATGAATTCACACTCATTTCTTCTTTTTTTGTTTCCCTACTTTGTTTTTTCAAACACAAAAAAAAGTCCAAAGTGTATTTTTGTATTCCGGATGAGCCGATTCACATGGTGTGCTAGAAGTGGAATACAAAAAACAGATCATGTGGGTACAGAATGAATGAGGAAACAAGAATGCAAATAGAGCAATTTTCTCTGAATTTTTATTGAGTTATGAATACTAATTGCACTTTAAGAGTGTTCCATTTAGATGACCTATTAGCATTTATGATGTATAAAAGTAAGACCAATACTCGCTTCTGTTGGAGAGTAAAATATTGGAATTGAAAAGGGTACAAGTAGACTAAAGTTTTTTTTTGCTAAGATAAGTAGTCACACAGAAAAGTTATGTTCCAGAAGGTCAATTAGCATCGTCAGGAAGAATGTTTGTGTCCGGATAAAACAGAGAATCACACAGCTTGTCTGCATTTAGGCGTTTGCACGTTTACCCTTGATTCACAGTAGGGGTGAAAACTTTTGAGTATACTCAGAAATTGGGGGAAATGAAAAGCAGACTGCAAGAAAGGATGAACCATTAAAAGTTGTATATTCCTGGAGCAACAAGTTTTCAGAAATAGAGAACAGCTGTCTAGTCCAATTTAAGCGTAGCTGGAACATGTTTTGGAACTCGCTCAATATGGCAACTACACGGACACATAGTACTCCCTACCAGTGTTGAATTTTCTATGTGAGACTATCAGACACCAAAATTCATAACAACGAGACATCAATACTGTTTTGTTTATTTTCTGTGATCTAATCTCTGAAATAATTCAATTCGAAAGACCCCTTCTCATACCACAAAGTTACTCAATTCGTGTGGATGCACACGGAAAAACAAATTAAACCAATGAATAGGAATTCTTTTTTCACTTGTTCCTTCTTTTCTAGTCCGAAAATAAAAGTGAACAATTGAATTCCGAAAAAGAAAACACTTCATGCAAAAGAAAAATGAAGAGGAAGAAAGTAAGAGGATGAACCCCTTGATCACAGAGGTCCCCGTTTAATTTTTGTGTTTACTTGAGTTTTTTTTCTGAGAATGACAGAAAGCTCGATTGTAATTTTGTTGTTGGGACAGGAAAGGACAGTTATCCTACCATTGTGAACTGAAGATTCTTTCCAAGAAAATAGTTCAAAAGAATGGATTCACCCATTTTTGAACAGAATGGGTGACACTTCCTCTCAATACAAAGATAGGAGCGCACATCAATCAAACGGTTTTAAAGCAAAAAGGTCATTCAAGGATTCGAGAGCAGAACTAAAAGTTTTCTGAGTAACCCCTAAAATGGGGGCGTGGTGAGACGAGTGTAAGTAGTAAAAGTACAGAATATGTTTTTGAGTCGAGCTTAGCACGTGAGACTAGCTGAGCATTGCAATTGTTTGATGCTGGATTTGAATAAATTAAACAAGGATGAGAAAGTGTTTGGCATCAGATAACCACAATGTTTTTAGGCAACTTCGAGAAAGTGCGATTTACTTTGTTTTTCGTGGTTCATTTCATTCCACACGTGACATTGAGTCATACACGAATTTTTTGCAAACATAAACACAATTGCAAATGAAACATGACAGATTTCAGAAGATGCTCCTCGTAGTACTCACATTTGTGCTCCGCCCCACTGCTGGTTCAAGACGTAAATTCAGAGATGGAAAACAAATCGTAGCATTCATAAAATATGATATGATGACACAGCAAATGGTGAACATCTTTTTGTGTGGGATGTGAGGAGATTCCATGAGAATACAAAAACATCAAAAGAATCGAAACTATCCGACATAACACTCGTCATATTTTGACTTTTTTCTCAGAAACCATAAGGAAGTGTTGAAGTTGGCTTTGAAAGTAGATCAAATCTTTCTAATAAAACCATGAAAAATTAATATACCCACGCAACATAGACACTTAATAATGAGGTATCCTATTCGCAGAATACATGATTTTTTCCATCCGGTTTCGGGTAATTCAACACCCAAGTCTTGTCTACTAGAATAGGTAAGAGGGATCAAGAGAAGAAAAAAAAACGTGCTAAACTCCTCAAAACCAAAAATGCACGCTTCAGACAAGGAAGAAGACGTTCTCTTGGCAACTCTAGAACGATTCAGTGATTGAATTAGGGATGAAAAGAAGGGGTGGAGACACGGGTAGGTGGAAAATAAGGAGAAGAAGAACATCCACACGTGTTTATCGGACACAGGAAAACACCTATTCTTTTTTGCTCTCCACTTTTGGAACGTCAAGTGTTCCGGAGACGTCATCACTGACTGACTCGAACATGGGAGGTCTCAAGTGGTGCTGCATATGAAGAAGTTTTCGAAAAAGTTAAGCAATGGGAGCTTTATGAATATGGGGGAGGGGTCAAATTTAATCTAATAGAGGTCTAAGGACCAAGTTCTAAACTGAGCTGGACCTTTCATAAAACGGTTTTCATGTCATTAAACGTCCGTGGGCGGTAATAAAAAGTTTATTCAGATCTGAGAATGTTCCTACCATTCTAATTAATTGAATATGCACCAAAACCTTTTGAATATGAAACGAATTAAAAGTAATGAAAATGCTTTTTTTGTTTAAAAGTATATGTTTATATTTAGACCTTCCGCCCACATAAGTTACAGTAATCTCCGTGCTGAGAAGTGTGGAATTATACGAAAAAAAATGTATACCGATAGAAACGTTTGGAACACTGAAATCTCATCATTTTTGTCTGATCGAGTTTTTGTCTAAAGCACCTGATCGCTTGGCTTGACACACATCTCTGATTCTGTTGAAATGCAAACGGAAAAAATAAATCAGAGAAGAGCATAGTCAAAAAAAGTCTGGAGAAACACGAAGAAAAGAAGAAAAAAGAACGCTGCCCACCAGTGGCGAATGAATTTCCGGAGCACATTTACATTTTTTTCAAGACATGCTATGGGAAATGCAATTATGTAGGCTCACATCATTTTTGATTGAGCCTCCGACAAGCTAGAGGGTCCAATAAATCTGGAAGTTTAAGAGTGAGAGCAAAAAGATGAAAGAGTAGAAGAAAAATAAGGAAATGGTTGCTTGTTACGTTGTATTTATATGAGGAATTCTTTGAAATGCGTAGAAGATAAAAATAAATTTCATGTTGCTATTTTGAGTACAATGAGAGTCCTTTTTGGGAAGCCTAATAACCACAAAACATACTTATGAAGAGAGATCTGATCATAACTTTCCCACGCCCTCTGTTTTGAAGTCGTCGTATGTTTGGAGTGAACTTTGAAAAGGGGTAAATGAAGTCTACTTAAAAAAAGAACTAGCTCATCAAATAAAACCGGAATAGGGTTTGCTTGCTGTGAGGCCAGTAGCTGACACTATTTTCATAAGAAGAAATTCAGAGACAATGAAGAATACGAAAAAGTAATCAAGTGTCTAGGAACCAAACGTGAGAAAGTTTTCAAGTTTTTCTTAGACTGCCAGAGATCTGGGTCCTACCTTGTCTAGTAATCCCAAATCAGTCCAAATTCCTTGTTAGGTACAAAGGAACAATAAAAAGAAAGATCGCTGGGACCACTTCTTTCGTTCAGTCTAGGGTATGGGAAGAATACCAATTTCTGGCGGATCACTGAGAAAAGTAGAAAAATCCACTCGACTAGTGGTAGGCGAAGTTTTTTGTTGACGAATATATGAATACAATAGATATTTACGGGCTTTTTGTCAAAATGATACATTGGTTGTTGATGCTCGGATCACAAAAGAAAATGAGAATTTGAATAGAGCCAAAATACATATACAGTTTGATGTTTTTCATGTCGGACATCCATCAAGTGTCAGCCAGTTCCAGGCACCAAGAACAGGGTAATTCGATTAGAGCAATTTTTCGAAAATAAGAAATTTGGTAGACAGACGACATCTCGATATTCACAGACACTCACGAAAAGGCGTTCATGGATAGAAAAAGTTGTCTGGGATAAAATATGCAATTTAGTTAGTTTTGAAACTCAAAAAGTATATTCACAGAAAATGTGAAGTGGTCAAAAATCAGAAACTTAGAAATTCTAAGCCTGATGATAATGAGTATACGGAAAACACTTGAGAATGTAGGTTTTTGGTGTATCTTGATTTATATTCCGTCTGTCTTTGTTCTCCAAACGAGCATTCATAAGTTCTGAATTTGGTTCAAGAAATCTAATTTCCAACTCCTATTTCATTTCCAAATGAGAAGTGAAACATGAGGGAATGGAATGAATAAAAAAGTAATTTTAGCAGGAAGAAATGTAGAAAACATTGCAAGAGGGTAAGTGCGAACGAATGTCAGTTAAGTTCACAACGTCTTTGCTTTAGATAATTGCCTTCTTGAGCTGACGACTTCTCGAACCTAGGCGATGTAAAAAAAGAAAAAAGAACGCGCAATTGGCATACTGTCATTAACAGGAGAAGACTCGGAGAGTGACATTTGAATGAAAAATTGGCGAAATTGCTCCGCCGCTTTTTTGTTCTTCTTCTCTTTTTTTGCTCGGAACGCATTGATGACAGCTATCTTCTTCTAGTTCTCAAAGTACAAGAAAAGTATTTCTTGATAAACGAAGTGGATTGCAAAACTAGTTCACCCATTTTGTTAAAAAATAAATAAGTTTTCAGAACAGATATTTCTTCAGCAAGAAATATGAATTCCTTCCATGGAATCTTAGAAACTGAAAACCTAACATTGTTGACTTCTCAGTCTTCCCGCTTATAATTTTTTGCACTTTCACAGACTGACCTATAAAATTCACAGACGACCCTATAGATAAACAGCAAGCCATAAAAAATTATCGAGAAGTTCGGCATTTTCTAATGTTCTCAGAATTGCTCAGCAGACAAAAATATATCATCTTTGCACATCCGTTCCAGAAGCACGAATGAATGGGAGAAATGCTAAAAATGATAAATATTCATGGAAATTCGATGCATCTGTCTATAGAAAACTCACATCTTCATTTTTCACTTTGATCTTCAATGTTCGGAAGAAAAAAAAGAAAAAAAAGAAAAAAAGAAGAAAGAGTAAACGAGGAAATTAGGGTAAACAGTCATGGATAGAAGTATATCCGGTGGCATAACAATAGTAAATATAAAAAAAGGGACTATTTAGTGTTTCACCTCAAAAAAATCTTCTCCAAAAGCAAGCTTCACTTCTTATTGTTTTGTTGTTGTGTTATCCTATTCGAGGTTTGGAAAATTCAAATATATCAGCCTTAGTATCAGATAGAGATCAGCAGATTAACACTTTTCTATTAATATTCTTTGCTAATAATAAAATTATTGTTTTATTTTGACCTGGTAAAACATACTTTTTTTCATTTACAATAAAACCTGTACTACAACGGCTCATTTATTAGAAAAATCCCTCAATCAATGCTGGCCGAATTTTCATTGTTTTTCTTGTTAGAAGATCCGGATATATATATATATATATATATATATTTGAATGAATAAGGCTGAATATGTAAACAATTGTTGTTTTTTCTTTTATTTTTTCGAAAATGAGTGGGGAAAAAAATGTTTTGTAGATTCCTCTGAAAAATAAAAGACCTCCTGTATTTAAATCCCTGATGGACGTCTCGACAGAGTGTTTGAACGGGCAAGCCCTTCTAGTATAGGTTTCATTGTATTTTGAAAACTGTAATTAATCTTAGTATCCCATATCAAAAGTTTTTTCCGACGTTTATGGTTTTAGATCAGCTGGACTTAAGGGATTTTTCTATTATTGTCTCACACTCTCATTTTTATCCCTATTCACCGTGTTTCTGTTTTCTTTAACAATGTTGCCATTTCCTGTTTCTTCATCAATCCTCATCTCGTTTACATTTCTCTTTCACTTTCGCCTTGAAAGATATGTTTACCTAGTCGACAAACCTGTGCCTACTTCTTCGGAACTGCAACTAAAAAATGTTGAAGAAAAAAGGGAGGAGGACAACGTCATCGTTCGAGCGAACCTCATAACTCTTCGTCCCATAATATCGTCACCAACGATCTATTCTTCACATCTCATTTTACACTTCGGTTTCTTTTCTCTTTTTCTCCTTCCAGTCATTCTCACTTCTCTTTTGAAGATATCCGATACCAAGTACAATACCTCCTTTCCCTCTTATTCTATCTGCTTTGATTCTTCATTTTAATTCAACCCCGCCCTTTTAATTCGTTTATTGTCAAGGCAATACGGTTTCACTCGAGAAAGAATACTTAAACGCAAGTATTCCTACTTTTTAAGTTAGTTTCAACGTTCAAAGATCCTGATATTTAATTTGAATCCAGTTGTTTTTGTTTTCCGTTTTATTTTCGTTCGATTTCAAACTAGTGGTCGTAGATTATCTAATGAGTTTGTAGAAATTCCAAACGGAACCATCTCTTTTTGAAAAAAAATTATTCAATACACTGCAAGGGGCTGTAAAAATGTGAATCGTAAATATAAGAAGCTGACCGATTTTCATGGAGAAAGTCAAAAACTCTGTATTTGATTAGAATTTGTCCTCAAGACAAATAAATGAAAAGATCAAAAATTAATGAAAATTATATAGAATCAATTACGTCAGCGCGTGCCCTTGTTATTATATTACATATTCTTTATTCTTCTCATGTTGTGTATATCAATAGAGATAAAGCTAGTTTGATTGTATGGCATGTGTCTGCATGTGTGAATCTACCCTTGGGTGAGGCAACAGGCCCTCTCATCTTTCCACTTTCCCCCCACAAAATCCTTCAAACATGTCAGTTTTTTGTCTCAACTGTACTTCAACAATTTCTTTGAATCGGAATTCGTTTTTGTATATTTTTTGTTTTAGGTGAATTTTTCTTGGAAATAAGAAAACTTTATTCTTCAGTTCACAACTTTCTTCTTTTCACTAATGTCTTTTTAGTTTTTTCCTCTTGGTTTTTAGTTACTTCTTAAGAACGGATAATCCTTGCGCTTAAAATCAGAAAATCAGACTTGTTTCAAAGAAAACAGTCTGCGCACATGTTTTTGCGCAGAAGTTTTCCGAAGCGAAAGGACGGAAGCTTGACTTTCACTCAGGCTTTCACCACCGCTTTTTGTTGCGTCTTGGCACGCCTGATCTGGCTTCTGAACACGGTCGGAGATAAGAAAAAAGTGTATTCATTAAACATTGTGATTGTAGATTCACATTCATTTTTTAAACTTCTGTTTTTTATCATCTCGCCACTTTCACGCTCTCATTCACCTGACCCCTTACACTTTTACGCTTTTCCATCGTCCCACACCTATTATCTACTTGTTTTCAGAAGCTATGCGGAGTATAGCTGTTCTAGTCAGCAGTCTGATAGGGTTGGCTTTGTGTCAGATGCCATATGGGCCATCTCAGTTAGATTTATACTTCCGCTTGTTGAGGAATCAAAATCTTGGTGGTTTCGGTAACCTTGCAAATGCAGAAAGCAGAATACTTACTGCCGAAAGGCAACAATTCCTTTCTGGTTTACCACCACTTCCAATGACTCACGATGAAGGTATGTATTTATAAAAGCTATGCTTATTTGACAAATGTGTCATGATCAAAAGCTTGTAATAACACAACCTTGCCTGATCTCTGAAAAATTGTTTATGTGTCTATGATTATACAATCAAGTTCTATGGGATTACAATAAACATTTTAGTTATCCGAGTGCTCACAACTGAATCTCCAACTTCTACCATCAAACCAACTGCTCGACCAACTACTCCACCTCCACCAGTCGCTGACCCTTACGCAGTCAACAACACTCCAGAAGGCCCACCTGTTCCAGAAGAAAAGTATTTTTATTCATATCAATTGATTTTCGACAGAATCAATTTTCAGAATTGGAGGAACCTATGACGAGGATGGGAATTTTGTGTCAGCTACCAATTTGGTGACAGAAAGAAAACGTAATTTGGTATGTTTTCTTTTATTATAGAAACATGCAAATCGAGACATTTCAGGCTAGAGGAGCTCGTAACTACCAGCTCAGTGACACTGCCACAACGAGACAGTATGGATATGTTGCTCAATTCCATCAACCAGTTCATGTAAGTATTATAACTATTCACCTCCTATTATAATTGTTTATGTTTTCAGCACCCACAAAATCGGGTTATCAGACAACATACTACCCCACGCCCATTCACTTTTCCACCACTTGTATTCAGGTAAGTATTGAAAAATCTGAAAACTAAATCATAAGTTTTTATTCAGAGCTAAACCACAGCCAACAAATCGAGACACATATCTGAACAACTTGTTGCTAGAAATTGAAGAATACGATGATTTCTTGGTGAGTTATTTTATTTATTCTGTATTGAAGTCTGAAAAGTTCTCACGACATTAAACTGTTATTGTTTTAGGACCAAGTGAACCAATACAAAACCCGCTACCCTGGTGCGCAAGTTCCAAACCCATACCGTTCACTCCCAGAAGGAAAACTCCCTGCTCTTGCACAGTACAAAAAGAAGAAGTAGACTCATTGAACGGCTCGTTGCCAATATCTGTATATTACGGCTTGTCTATGCATTTTAAGGTATAATTCTCACTTGACCGTTCAAAGCTTTCAGGCAAATTTATAACAAAGTTTTTGGAATAAAACATAATTTATTTATTGATCACAGCTATTTCAATCTGTTTTATCAGATTTAAGATTACAGAAAATGGAAAATTGATGTACAAAGGAGAAAAATGGTAAAGCATAATCCCATGGAAAATAAGAATCTTACAAAAATTAATAAGGAGATAATAAATTAATGAAATCAATATAAGAACCGATTTGTACAAATAAACGTAGTGATAAAATTGAAAATGCTTAATAAGATGGTATTTTTGAAAATCATATCACAGAAACATGCTATTCATCATGATAGGTGTATTGCAATAAAAATAAAACATAGACTAGAATTGAACTGTCCGGATAGGCGGGAATACAAGGAGAAAAGTTTTGGTTAGTAATGGAATGATATTAATTGTGATCATGTTTGAGTGATATCAACATAGTTAACATGAGTATCTTATTGTGCTGCTGCCGTTCGGAGTTCCTCCATGTGAAGGGCCGCCAGGACATGGTTTCTTTCAATGGTTGAGTTCATACTACTGGCAATATTCATTAGCATATCTTGAGGACTCATTGGTTTTGGAACTGCTACAATTGGTTTAATGGGTGTTAGCAAATGTTTAACGGTGGGAACTTCAGAGCCATCTTCCAGCTAAAATTAGTTTAACATGAACTGGCATATACATATTTTTGGTATATGAACTTACCATTGAAGTAGTAATTGATGGCCGTTTTGGTTGTGGCTGACCAATAAGATCTGCGATATCGAGCGACCTTTTCCTTCCAGGAATCTCATCTTCCAGTGAGGAATAGTCAGAAGACAGTCGGTGTACTTGAGCTTGTCCTTTGATCAAAAGTTGCTCTTCTTTTGCAATTTCCGCTTGGATACTGTCAACAGCCTGGATTGCATTGCAGAATGTATCAGCTGCGTTCAAACTGCACAACATTTTGAGAAGAACTGAAAATCAACAAGTTAAAGATGTCATTCAAAAATACAAACTCACTGTTTGGACATGTTGAGATTCCCTTGAGTTTATCTCTCATATTGTTCATTTTGTTGATAATCATGTCAATAATATTATCACCAAGTCCTGTGTTGATCATTTCTGCCATAAGTTCTTGAGGATTCTGTTCCATTTTCCCCTGATAACTGTTCTCAGAATTCCAAAATGTGGTAGGCTGTGGTGGAACTGTTTGCAGCAGGGAACTTGTTGCAGCAACACGTTGTTGTTGCTGTTGTTGGAATAACTGCGTGGTCACGTCATCTACATTAATTGGTTCTTCTTTTATTGTATTTGTCGTGAAGAATGGAAGTTGCGGTTGTGTGGTTGATGGAGTTGAGAAATTATTGTTTTTCATGTTCTGACTGATAGCCACAAATCGAGAGAAGGTTGGATTTTTGAATAGTGTACCTAAAAATAGTAATAGGTTCACCAGTTGAGTATAGTATTTTGGGAGACAAATGTTTGCTTCATTTGTTTCTCACAAAAAGTGTCTCAAATGTCACGTGACTCACCTAATGTTGGTTGTCCATCTGATAATTGTGTTTCTTTCTTTGGTACTGTGAACAAACTTGTCGACGCGGTTGGGAACCCAGTGGCCAAATGGGAGAACATATTTTGAGGAATGAGCTTGGTTGTGCTAGACCGCCGTCGACCACTAGAAATTATAAAAGTTAGTTGATAAGTTGTGAGCATTGAAAACTTACGATGGATCTGTAGTTGGGTCTTTTGGAGTGATGTAATTTCTACTTTGACATTTAGCTGAGCATTGGTTTGGGTGGTCATGGAAATCAAGCGACCTCATTTCCATGAGTGTCCGAAGGTTGGATTTTCCTATTCTGATGCTTCCCTTCCAGTCTTTTTGCTTATCCTTGCTAGCTCGAACTGTGAATTCTTTTGGACTGATATACTCTGTCTCTCCGTCTATCAAAATGCAGTTCTGGTGAATACCAGGACATGTAAACAGCTTTGTTACCATTTTTGCAGTGAGAGTTCCACATTTTACCTGCAATAAATACATGTTTAATTTTGCATGCTCATCACTCTTAGCCTAGAAAAAAGTGTTCTAGAACTATGTATTGTTCAATGTGTTTTTATAAGTGCAAAACACTATTTCTCCAATAACGGCTTGGCGGTGAACAAATTGACACGAGAATATCATGATGTTCTCGCGCTCGTGCACTATTTGCGTCTTGCGGCGCGGTGCGTGACTGTTCTCGTTAGGGGTGGTCGCCGAGCGCCACTATTTTCACGCTGATCGCCGCTGGGGGCCGCAGCCGGCGATCAGCGCTTTCCGCACCACCATACAAATCCATACAATTGCGCACCTCTGCCCCGGAGAAAAGGAGTCCAGTTTCAATGCACGTTTTATGCGTTCGAAAGCCACACCCCAGAATAGAAGCAACGTTCCGTCGGGAGGAGAGACTATTTTGATGGCAAACAAATACATGAGCCAATGTCAGCATCATGAGTACGCGTTATTTGGCGCGCGCGAGCAGACTGGCGCACGCCGCGTCCGTTGCGCAAAGGGCGTGTGGCTCGTTTTATTGAAAAGCAGACTAACCGAAATAGATTGACCATTCGGACTTTGGGTGTACTTTAGATGGAATTAACATTTAGATTTTGATAATGATTGAGGACTAACTCAACACACTATAACTCAACATTTCCGTTCACCTAGTTGTTCGATGATAACTTTGTTTCACTACCTCAAAATATATTTGAATATTGAAAGAACAAACGTATCTAAATATATGCAACTTTTTCTGGTCAGTCATCCTGGAAAAACACAAAGTATCAAAATTACAGATTTGCTTAAATCCATTTCAATCTATCGCCCTTACTACAAATAGCGAGACTGCTTTGAGCGTACGCCCCACTCTGTCTGGATAGAATTATGAAAAACACAATAAAAAAGCATGAGAGAGTAGGTGTGCGGACGCGCGAGCGGGAAAGTCTCTTTGCAAATTTGCTTGTTACTATTTTTGGCTCCCCGTTCTTCTCCGCAACCTCTTCCCCGCCAATGCTCGTACCGTCCGTGGCTGACCGTCGCCGTGCTGGACAAATAATCTCGGGCTCTCGTGTCTCCGAAATGCACATGATTTCTCACGTTTGACTCATTTCAAATGGAGCTGAGAGCTTCTCTCCAACTGATTTAGATTTTAAAAAACAATCAATGATATTTTAAGCAATCGTGGCATCAGAAATAAACTTAATGAATCACTTTCTTATTTTAACATTTGAAAATAACATACCGTAATAATTGGAGGAAGAGCTACAGTTGGCTCCTTAGCCATAATATTCACATTCACAGCCATATCTGTTGCCGCTTGAATATCTGATTCTTCATCGGTTGTTTCTTGAGGAGAATTATTCTGAGGGGATACATTTTCAGTTTCTCGTGGTATCGTCTTCAGAATCAGATCTTTTGGGCCGTCCGTGATCTTCTCCTCTGACACTTCTTTTTTATGTTCCACAGGCATTAATAATCCACATTCAGTCATGATTTCTAGAAAAAAAACTAGAAAATAATCTGCACAAAAATTGGGGGAAAGGATGACGTTTAAACAAGACGAGTGACAAAAAACAGGAACAAAATATATGTAAAAAGAGCAGCTCCCAATAAAAACTGCTTCAATCTCAAATTGAGAAATGAGAATAGTGGGGGCTAAAAGTGTGGGCAAGAAAATGACGTATAGTTGGTTGGGGGTAGAGGAGAGAGTCAGCGAAGAAAGGCAACACTGTGTTTGTAAGCGCAAAAACACAAGGCGCACAGTGAGCAACGCACTATCCGAGCCACGCCTCCAAGTCGCAAGCGCCCCCCGCGCAAGAGCTCTCGTTCCACGAAGACGGCCGGCGTTGGCGAGAAAAAGTCTACAACAGCTGGGCAGGAGAAGAGAACGAGAAATCAAGAGGTCAAAGGGAATGAGCAAACAGTTCACATGGAAAATTAAAGAGAGGTGTGAACTCAATATCAGGTAGAATAAATAAAAAAGAAAAGAGAAAACAATGTTTATAAATTCTAAAACACAACTTGAAACCTATAAACTAAACAAACGAATAGTGTGAAAACGAAAGTTCCCATTGGAAATAAACATTTTTTTATAATTCATCAATTCCAGAAGCCGAAATAGTCACAACAGTAAGCAATTTCAGTGAGGATAATAGTAGTTATCCATCAGTCATCACAAAGCAACCCGACTAAAAAACTAACATCCGGCACGTGCTCGTTTGTCTGCAACACGATATGTAACACTCGGTGCCACGTATCCATGGACCACCACCCAATTTATCTCACGTTTGACCGACAACTGACGCGTGTGTTTTGTTTTTTTCCTGTCGTCTTCTTCTTCTCCACTTCTCACTTTCACTTAGCGCCGCGGACGTTCGGCATCAAGCTCTCTTTCCGAAAGCGTAAAGAAGGAGGTGTAGAGAAAAACGGAACGGTGAGAAACAAGAAACACACGGAACGGTCTTCACACGCGTGTGTATATGTGTGTATGTGTGTGTCACGGCGTCGTTGGTGGCGTCGTTGAGGGTGTCTCTACCCCCTTTCCGAAGTAATCGTCAAATCACTGGTTTTGTGTTGGACCCCCTGGCTTGTCGGCTTGCGGGAAGCCTCTTCCCGTCAGCATGGGGGCAGTTTTGTTCGACGACCAGTCAGTTCGTATTATTGCGTGCGTGAATGTTTGCGTGTGCGTGCGTGTGGTTCGTGAGTGTGAGATGATGCGAAATTTTGTGTATGTGGTCGAAATGTGGTATGCGGGGTCGAACAAGCCATTCTCTAAACTTGGTCGTTGCCGCGTTATCGTCTCATTGCGTGCTAACGGATTCGAACAGGAACACGAGATGGATGTACTACTGTGCCCTTTCAACTCTCCCCAAAAAAACAACATTTGAAATAGAACACGTGTAACTCAGAATTTCTTGCAAAACCGGGGAAACTAATAGCGTGAAAAGTTGCAAAATAATTGCGAAACGGGAAAAGTGTGAAAAGATGTACACGCAAGGAGTCACGTGAAAGTTGCGTGTGGATTGAGAAAAAACAAACAGAAAATGATAGAGAAAGGAAGAGTATAAGGGAAGGGGACAATTGAGAAAAACGTGCTCAACATCTGATGAAATACACATTTTCCGTAAAGAGGAAGTACTGCAAAACTTATTAGTCAACTTTGTTATAAGAGCGTAATCCTAATTTGGATTGAAGTTCATACTCTACAGAAAATACTAGGAGAAGGCATGCGTGGAGGCCCGCGAATGCAGTCCGTCCCATGTTCCTCCAACTCCTGACCCTATCTAAGTTACAGAATTTTCTAGTTTTATGAATTTTAAGGAGAAGGCCAACAACTGGTAGGAATCATTTCATCCGATATAAAAAAAAATTTTCGTCAATAGAATTATTATGAAAATCTACTGCATTAAAAAAAGTTATTGTAATCACTCTTATTCTCTCACACAAAAAGTTCAAAACAATCATTTTTGGCTATAACACAAAATCAAAAAGGGCGGTCTAAAGCTGGAAAACCTTTGATTTCTCGGAAATATATTCTGACTTCCATAACAACGTGTAGTGTCCCTGCTAGTCAAATTTGTTAAAACTAAGAAAAGATTAATAACTTCTATAAATTTTGTCTTGTACTTTTGTTACATTCTGGTAGAATTAATTTCATTCATAAAATCTTGTAACTTGGATTAATACTTCCTACAATTTTATTCTTATTGACTTTTGCAAGAAATATCTATCAGAATATTCTAATTTACTTGAGTTTTTCAATTTCATGTATTCAGTTGTCCTATAGCAGAAACAGATCTACACAAAGTTGAATAAAAAAGATGTGTATGTTCATTCGAAGTTTAGAAAAACACATTGTTGGCCATAGACACCTCAAACATATCCACGTCTCCATGCGTTTTTCCTGTTCGTCACACCTTTGCCTGCTAATATTTTGTAAGATGTCACGGAAAGGGTCGAGATAGATATAGAAGACTGTACTGACCATTCCATATAGCTTTGTCGGAAGAAGAACATGGAAATTAAGAAAGAAAACTTAGAGGGGCAAAATCGGATGGATTGAAACGTCAAAGATTAACGTGAAGGAAAACGGTGAAAAGTGAAGAAAAAAGATGAAGGGAGAAAGAAGGCTGATGACTGAACGTCACCAAAACTGCGGGATTGAAGTCGACAAAACGTGTAACCTTTTCTCATTTCGACGGTTTCGTCATTGACGGACCGGACCGACCTGCGTGTGTCCTTTTCATCCTGCAGTTATCGAACTACTGTAGCTGTAGATGCCTGCCGTTGTCGTCATCACAGAGGGGTCCACTTCACTTTTTGTCACCCATACACTATCTAGTCGTCGTCTGTTTTTACCAGGAAAGCAAAAACAGCAATAGAAAAAAACAGCAATGCAAGAAACACGTACAGAACGTGTGACGTGACTTGTTGTGTTTTGTTGTTAGCTGTTGATGCGTGTTCATTTACCACAAGAGGAAACTACCAGTTGTAATTAAGAATATGTAGGAGGGCAAGCAAGAAGATGAGGGACAAATGAAGCACTAGTGGGAACACATGGACGGTTGCATGTTTGTAATCAAAGGGAGTGAAACTAAATGTACTTGAGGAGATTTTGTAAAATGGAGAAGGCGAGAGTTCTTATTTCATGGGAACACGTGAACAAAAACGAAAAGTGTATACATCGACATTTTGTGGAATTCAGAAAAACGAGCGTCGGAACAAAAAGAAACAAAAGGGTAATTGTGAGCGGATAAGGGCCCCGCTAACATAAAAAAGGATGAAGGACGTGCACAAAATAGTGAAGAGCCGAACACGCGTGGACGAAAGGACGTGTGTTTGCTTATCACGTTTCGCATCGCCCCCCCCCAAAGCGTGAACCCCACCCCCTTGCTTCTCATCGTCCATCCTTCTCGTCTCTCAACCACACGCTCCTCTTTTGTAAGCCTATATTTATTTTATGGAATGTCAAACCAGCGACTGTACACCTACACCTGTTTGAACTATAATCGTTCATCAAAACGACTGAATTTTCAAAAGATGAGACCAAGTACACAGTTGGAGACGCCGGGGAAAAACTTAGAAGTGAGGGGAAAATTGTCATTAATCACAGCTCAAGGACTTTGATAGTGGGAAAATGAAAAATGGTGATGGACAAAAAGTTTGAGAAAAATAAAAGAGAACCCCTTGTTAAACAGAAGATGAGGAACAGTACTCAAAAAAATAGAAATTTCAGAGTTCATCCGGTCATTCTCTTGGCTTGTGACCTCAAATTGCTTTGAAAAATCATTTCACAAAATGTTTTGAAAGCAAAGACGTACTTCTAAATATTTGTTGTATTCTTTTCTATTCACTTTCATGGAAAAATTGAAACATACTAGAGGTTTGTATCATATTTGGTACAATTACAGAATCATGTGTGATACCAGAGCTAACCATTTTTCTTTGTGATCTGATTGATGGATCAAACTTGACTTCAACATTTTTTGTGTTGAAGTTTTTTGTACTTCTCTGATGAATCCGGATAGGAATATATCAGAAAGAACTTCTATTCATGTTATGTGAAAAACAACGTGATCTTTTTGTATCTCAACTTCAGACCACCCAATCTGTTTCTGTTTTTTCTTCACTGTCACCTACATCGTCTGACGTTGAGAACCCGATGTTTATCACACCAGTTCATTTCATCCACCGTCGAAACCTTTTTTAGCAGCGTATGTCCGTGAAAAGCCACTTTTAAGGAATTTCGGTTTCCAATCGGAACTCTATACGTCTTCTCATGATGAGATGATAAATTACGACCCTGCGTGAGAAGGCAGAGAATGAATGATAGTATAGGTCATTGGTATAGTTCGTTGTGATTCGATGATTTATTAGGGCAATAGACAAAGAAGCTACATCAGATATGATGAAAAAAATTACAGTATCAGGTCAAAACTTCTAGAGAAATGAAAGAGACTCATTGAAATGCAGGGAGCACTGGGATGCAGAAGAGGTAATCACAGTGAAAACAACTAATTTAGAGAGATGGAAACTTGTTATTGAAAAGACATCTTATTATTCCTTGCGCTTTTTCTTCATGGACAGACAGCTCAATTGAAAGTTCGGCTTGTCATCGAGCAGGTGTTTTCCCGGATGTGCCAATGTGTGCTGCAGGATCTCGTTGAAGGTCACCGGCTTCTCACATTCAGGTTGCTCTCCTTGTAAAATCACGGTGCCTCGGAAGGACTCGAACAACTGAATGATTGCGTTGTAATAGATTCCACTTTTGAGCCAAGAGATTCTGCTCATTCGAACAGCAAGTCTCCCATTTCTTTCACGACCAAACTTTGCTGTTCCTTTTTCAGCAAATAGGTCTGGGGTGAGCTTGCTCAGCAGCTTAATATGATTCTGACTGAGATCCATGTTGCGATGCAGTCCATAGCATCCTGAAAATAATAGAGATTTCAAAAGACATTCACCAAAAAATTACAGCAACTCACCTTCAAATGCATATTCAATATCATAATTTTTGAAAGAGAATAGAAGTCTTGTGTAGTCTGCTAGAAGAGTTGCAGGCTCCTCCATATCCTCGCTAAACGGGACGGTTATTAGCCGGCCTCTTCCAACACATAACGAAAACTCGTCTTTTTTTATTGAAAATTTGTTTTTTCTTGATTTGTTGTCAGCATTAGCAACTATAAACTTCATCAATTCCGGACAGCGCATCAAATGACTGTCGGTAAAGTCGGCAAGAGATTCTAAAACAAAACGTCTGATTTTGAACACATAATACTCAAAATAGTTACTCACTTCCCTTGACCAACGGTTTGACTCCATCATAAAATTCGGAAAAATCTCCGTTTTTGAAAAGCCATTTGATGCATGAACAAAGGAGTGTATCTGGCTCTCCAGGATCCGTATCTCGAAAATATGCTCGAAATTGTTTGCTGGAGGCAGATGATAGTCCAACAATGGAATTGATCAGGTAACTGATGACTTCTTCTGCTGGGGTCATTAATATTTTAGGGACCTAAATTAGAAGTTGTGAAGACAAAAGAGGCAGTTGAGAAAAAGAGATAGACCTAGGTAAGAGGGAGCATAAAGAGAAACAGAAGTTGACAGAAAATGAGAAGCAGTGAGAAATGTATGGGAATGGAACGAGGCAGACTTGGAGCAATACTACGAGAGATTTCTGAAAAGCCGGATAAAGAAAAAGACAGATCGGAAAATAGGGAAGCTGTTTTTGAGAAAAAAAGAAAGAGAGGCTGAGAGAACGAACGAGGGCTTCCGTTAAAATATGTCGACGCATTATTGTTAAAAACATACACGAATTTATAATTCGGGTAAACGATATCTCTCTTGAATGGATTTTGGTGAACATCTAAAACAGAGTTAGCACATTTACTGAAGAACATGGTAAACTACTCTACAACATGGGTTTTGAAGAAGCAATGGCCTTTTTATTGTGTCTTAGTTGGCGACAAGACTCATTAGTGTCCTAATAGACTCTGAATCAGTCCCAGCTGCACATTCGAGCAAGAAGACGTGCCATCTAAACCGAAGAGGTCGTTGAGAAAAAATGAAGAACATTTAGAGATTGGAATAAAAGCACTTGCAGACTACTTAAAGACTAAACGAGTAAGGGGTGTGGAAAAAAACAAATTTGGGTATGATTTTGAAGAGTTTTCTTTTATCACAGCTTAGTAGTTACAAGAATGGTAAAATCGAAGGATGGTCAGAAGTCTCAGACTCTGTGAACGGTGAGAGATATCACATAGAAAAGCCTCGAAAGGTGAGGCTCGGTTTTGAATGACTAGGAAACTATGAAATTTTATGAAAGTAGCGCAAGGTCACTTTTGTGCAACTCTGAAAATCAGTGTTTTAACAAAGTAAACATCGACTACTAATTACAGGTCTCCAAAAATGAAGAAATAAGAACGCTTCTTTTCCCATTGTTCAACGTTCGATATTTCTCACCTCAATCACTTTCTCTCTCCTTTCCGTTGTCACAGAACATAGTCGCACCTTTTTTTTTTCTAAATATAAAACATTTATCCTTTCTCACTGAAAAATATCTGTATACAAGCATCTTTGTCACATTCGAACTAAATCTCACTAGTTGTTAAAAAAATATTTTCAATTAGTTTCTTTTTCGTTTTTTAACGGTTTCTTATCAGTGTCTGATTTTTTTCTAATTATGCTCTTTTAATTTAAACGTATCGTAATTATTCGCTGAAAGTAAACCTGACGTAATAGAGTTAATCTGAATAGGAACTACAACAAGGTCAAAACTCAAAAACCTTGAAAAAATACCTGTTTAATCCCCAAAAAAGGTTGCGGCAACAAAAAATGAAACAGGCTGACTGATAGAAACAAGAATGAAAGTGAAAGCAGAAAGAGAACTGATGCTAGAACGGAGGAGAGTGAAAAGAAGTGCCAAATATCTTTTTGAAGACATTCAAAAATAGTGTGGAGGCGGTGAGGAATGAGACACAGTAGGAGGGTCAGACGAAACAACGTTGAAACAACAGAATTGGTTGTTCATGTTAGATAATGGAAGTCAATTACTCAGAATTAAGAAGAATGAACGGTTTATGCTCTGACTCACCAATAGGAAAAACTATTTTAAGAATTCTTAAAGTTTTTCTAGGTGTTCTTGGTTTCAATCGTTGCACATTTAGATAAACGTTTTCTCAAAAATGATGAAAACATCGCTTTATTCAGCAATAAAAGAAACAAAATAATGGCGAAACATATTGGCACAGAAAACTGGATGTGATGGGAATGCAAAATTGTCAAATAATCAAAGGCACTCGGGAATCAAAACTATAAAACAAAAGCTAGCGGCAAGAATTAACAATTGGGTCCTAAAACGGAATTTGTCTATTAACGGTTCAAGTTGGCGGCCTCGTTGTCGAGTTTTTCACGATGAGCCTGCATGATTTGACGGCAGTGTGCGGAGAGCTCGTCGACGGTTTCGAATTCGGAGCTGTCCACTTCGGGGAGAATATCGATGATACATCGTCCGCCAGTCAATTTTAGCTCAGACTGATTGTAGAAGAACTTGTGGGTGGAGAAGACGCAAGGAACAATTGGGATCTGAAAATGAGAAAATTAGCATGAAATTACTTATGTGAATAGTACCTTGGCTTGTTTGGCAAGAATGAAAGCTCCCTTTTTAAATGGAAGCAGAGTGGGTTCCGGGTTACGAGTTCCCTCTGGGTAGATCCACACTTTTCTCTGAAAATACTCCATTGATTTTCATAGATAAACCATAAAACTCTTACTTTCTTCTCAACAATCTCGGCGAGTGTGCTGTCAACAGTCTTGTGAGCCTTTTCCTTGCTGAATCGATTGATGTAGACGGATTCACAGAGATAGGCACATAGGTTGAAGCCAGGAAAGTATCTCAGACTTGATTTCAGCATGACGATGCAGTTGACTGGCCAAGCGTATGACATTCCTGCAACAAAATGTCACTTGGTTTCGAAGATTTCTGTAAAAGTATTTACCAAGAACGTCCAATGCACTCTGGTGGTTGGCGATGATGATGTATGGCTTCTCATCGTTCAGAATCTCACTGTTTCGGATCTCAAACTTGATGCCCATCGGCCATGTCATCGCTTGAAAGATTTTGAACATTCGGCTGAAAAATGGGTGGTTTCTCTGGTTTCAGACTTCATTCCAAGGACTCACAAGTGGTTATTGGTAGATTTTCCAGATGGAATAGAAGCGATTCCACCAACCAATCCTCCAATCATCAGGCACAATCCATAGTAGACGGCACGAATGTAGAATCCGATTACGGGAACCTGCGCGAGCAGTATAAGGGCGGCGATAATGAATATAATGGCCGTTATAGTCATGATACCTGCAAACACATATCTTTGTTGAAGAGTTGTTATTCACGCATGGATTGACATGTAAAAAAGAGTATTTCCAAAGAAAACAATGTTGAAAGACCTAATATATTAATTTTGAGAGGTTTCATATACATATACGTTTTCATTCACCCTCATCCGCCATTCAAATTTTTTTGTTTAATTTCTTCTCTTTTTCTACTATACAAGTTCTTTTCAGTTAGTTTTCTTGAATATCTCTCACATTAAAAATGCAACAGGCTCGTAAATCGACACTAATAATGGCCTAGGTTTTTCAACCGTTTTTCCGAGAGAAATTCTTCGCCGTAGAACAAAATTTGGCAAAAAAATCTTAGCAAACAAAAAAGAGAAAAATATATACAACAACACAAAGCAAAACAAGAAGAGAAATGACCGAGCGAATGGACCAAAAACGGCTGAAAGAGTTTTTGCGAGTTGGCTAAACAATGCGCGGGCGGGATAGCGGAGGGTTGTTTGGATTAAATCTTCCCTTATATCTGCGCACATTATTTTTCTTAATGAACATGGAAAACAAATCTTTTTCCGATTATTCAATAGAAATGTTGGAGGAACAAACAATTTTATCGCATTCTTTCAGATTTATGATTTTCAAAAATCATTTTTGTGCTCGTTCAAATTAGAAACCGGTTTCTAATAGTTAACGGTTCGCCTAACATTCCGTTTTGTAATTTTCTCTGGGATCAACATCCCAATAAATACAAGGAGAGTAGTGATTGATGTATTCGTTTTGACAATTGATTGATACTATTTGATCACAGATATGAAAAGGTTACTTTTGTCGAATCCCCCTAGTTTTTGAATTAATATCGTTTCTAACATAGGTTTTAGTGTGAAAAATTGGCAAACTCATATCTGTTGACAATTTTTCAAACTGTTAAAGAAATGAAAAAATAGATAAGATGGACACTGATACCAAATGACTTTTGAGATGAGAGAGAAAGCGAGAGCGATAAAGTACCTACCCCACTGGAAAACACGTGATGATAGTTGAGGTGATTGATCAGTTTACAACACAAAATGCAAAGTCTACTTGAGGATTTCCGGATTTCTTCCTGTTTCTTTTTAGTTGAATTTTGAGTTTTTGGTTTTCAATATTTCAAGAAACAAAACGAAAACGATGACTCATTCCTACCTTGTTGACAGTTGAACATTTTTTACTCCAATGTTCAGAGATTGGTCCTTTTCTCACTCTTACTATTTTCTCTCTTTCAACCGAACTTCACACCTTAAAATATATTTTCAGAGTTTCTTATGCGATGGAAACAAAATGGTACTGTTTCCTGTTTTGGTTCAGCTACCGATTCACTTTGGCATGTCTAGCGCACTTCAATTGGTGAGATTATTTGAAATGATAAGCTTATCAATGATTTATAGGTGCATGTCTATCTACACCAACTGCGTGTACTTTACGCTATGGAAGAGTTATGATTTGCTGTGGTTTTGGATGCATTTGATCCTCTGCAGTTGTTTCCCACAACTGAGGTGAGGAAACAGTAATAAAACAGAACGATACTCAGAATCTTTGTTGTAACAGAAATATATGAAAAATTGAAAAATGTTTTTTCAACGAGAAGAAATAGAACTAGTTTTGAACAATCGACCCATTGGGAATATCACGTGATTTCAGACCGGAAAACTACCTGATTGTATGGTCAAACCTGATCATCAAAAAGCTCACCAAGTATCCGGACTACACTTTCAAGGTATCACCGACATCAACACATCTATAAGAACTAAAATTCTGAGTTTCAGCAACTCTACTATGCTCTCTATACCAGTAATAGATCGGCCCATTTCACAAAACGTTTGATGTCGCGGAAAGAAAAGAAAGGAGTTATCGAGTTGGGTGAGCAGAAAAAAGAATAGACTAGAAACTGAAATAGACTAACTTCGTTTCAGATTCCAATAGTGATGAAGACGAGAAAAACGAACCAACAACGAATAGAAGGTGAGTAGAAACTGCAGAATGTGTTATCAGTGTCAAATGAAACTTCGTGTGTCCTGGTTTTATCAGCAGGAAATTGAAGCGGAAAGGAATTTAACACAAGTTTGACGATTGTCTTGTTTCAGTGCGGCAAATGTAGACCCGGAAGCTCCAATCCCTCTGAGAACTATCAATCCGGAAAGATCAGCGAAGGCCATACCAACTCCAGTGGTACAGATTGCTGAGGTTGAAGAGGGTTAGTTGTTTTGAAGTTCGGGTAGCAATTATCTTCTTTTTTTCCGGGTTGCATGATTATATGTCCAATTTTCGAAATGCTATTTTCTTCTATCAGTTTCGGTCTTCTCTATCTTTCAGATGATGCCGATGAGAACGACGAGCACAACGCTACTGAAACAACACCACTCCGCCCACCGAGACCATCTCGTCCAAAGTTCGAAGAGCCAGAAGATGAAGACGATGAAGTGATTGAAGTGGTGACAGACGCTGTAGCAGATGACGGTTGGTGATATTAGACTTCTATGCATTTTTTCTGCACCTGTGCTAATCTATCTTTCATGTTTTGGGGTATTTAATTGGCGGTTGGCTTCAAAATACGCAAAAGTCAGTTGGATTATTTCAGAATCACCAAAAGAGAGCCCGACATCCGAGAAAAAGGATAGCCCAACATCGGAACAGCCGAAATGGAAAGCATACGTACCAAATTCAGTGATGAAGTGAGTTTTTTGAAAGCAACTTGGTTTTCAATTGTATCTTTCAGATTCCTACCACGACAAGAAAGTTCCACACCATCTGTTCAATCCAAAGCATCTACCAATAAGGACATGGCCAAGGAGGTAAATAACAAAGATGGTAATAATTCGACATCTGCAATCGGCCGATTCTACGACAGGATCAAGTTCAATAGGACAAATTCGAATTCCTCTACAAACACTAGTCGACCAAATGGTGAATTGATTTGGAAACTCTTTTATGAACTAAAAATCTATTTCAGAGATAGAAATACTTCGGCCTGACTACTCAAATCGCTATGATTGTCATGACAAATCAAAACGAGAATCACGAGAAAAACGCGATAGGAAAGCTCTTCGGCACCGTATTCGACACGAACTGAGAATGGCGATGAAGGCAGATGCAGCAAAAGAAAGAGAGTTAGTTTCTTGTTTCGAAAAGATAATACAAAAAAAGATATTTCAGTCGTAAAAAAGTGACCGACGCAATTGAGCTCTTACTTCAACTTCTTCGAATGATGTCGTCGTTTGCAATGCTGATTGGCACGATCAGGAAAACCTTCATCCCAGCATCGTTCAAGTATCTGAAACCAGGCCAGCACGCCTATGACAACTATGAGCTCATCATTTTGTTCCGGTAGACTTAATAGCCTGTCTTACCTATAAGCAAAGCAATTTTCAGATGTACTGCCTTTCTCGATATTGCTATGTTCTGGATGAATGTCACCTACGCCTACTGTTTGCAATGGCAGCTATGCTGTCGACTTGGTTTCACTCGTTTTGTCTTCTGGGCAATGATTCTTGGCGTGGTAAGTCCTTTTTGACAGGTTCGATGTGTCTTTATTTCTATCTGTCTATTTCACAAGATCTTTTGATGGACATCTAGATACCAACCAAAGTGCAAAAATGACACATTAAATAAGATCAACTCTTATTTAATTGGCACATGGCAATCTGTGTCGCCTTATCAATCTGAAACAATGCGGTAAAATTGTCCTGTTTCAGGTGTCAACGACAGTTATGTTCATCCCAATGACGTACGTCATGAATGATTTGGATCTGAGTTGGTGCCGATTGATGCCCAACACTACCTTCGCAAAGTATCAACCGAATTGGTGATTGAAAGAGTCCACGAGCTCTTTATTGGTTTCTTAGCAGCTGTCTTGGTTCATTGGCGTCTAGTTTTTCTTTGTTTTTTTCCTCTCTCTCTCTCTCTTTCTCAGTTTTGTTCGCTAAGCGATTCGATTTGTCCCCCTCCTGCCTTTTTGCCTTTCTTCCCGAATAATTCACACAACGAAATGATCAAACATGTTTTTCTTTCTGTTTTTCTCCCGTAAACGGGTCTTTGACACCAAATAAATGCGTTTATTTCATGAACATGTGTGGGTTTCGTTTTTTCTTTTGACAAATGCGTTTGAAGGGACAGAAATGAATGGGAGAACTACTGAATCGCACTAGCGAGGGGTATATCACAATTTATAAAAGAAAAGATGATGCGAGAGGTGACAAGTTTTTGTTCGGTGTGGGTAAGAAGACATTCTACAATAGTTCAAGGGGAGGAAGACCAGTATCACATAAAATTAGATTAGAAGGAAGAAGAAGTTCCTTTCAGCGTCATTTTGACAAATTACCATCCCATCTTGACGTAACGGATGATCTCGAAGACAGCTGAAAAGATACGGTTTTTGACTAGAAATTACAGTATGAATACAATCTAAGCTAACGATCAGAACTATAAAAAAACTAACCGGATCCGCAGACAACAAAGACGAAGAGTCCGATAAGCCATGGGGCGGCTGGGTACTTGTCCTCGGCTGGCTTCAAACTCTTGGCGACGTTTCCACGGTTGTTCACATTCTTGGAGAATTGCTTGTTAGCAAGAGCCATACGTTGCTTTGGGGCCATGTTGAGAAGTTTGTGAAGTAGTTGGTTCTGAAACAAAATAATTTTTAGAAACAATTTACAAAATGAAGAGATACACGGAACGTGATAACAATGTGCTCAAAGTGAAAAGTTCAATAGAGAAAGGAGAGAAGAGAGCTGAGCGACGGTCAGGTCGCGTCGAGAAGATAGAATGGGAGGGAGAAACATTGAATGTAGGGCGAACAAAGGCCACGCGATGCGATGCAGCTGTGGAACCGACCGACGCATCACACCCCGACAGACAAGCATACGGTAAACGACGAAGCGGGGCGTCGATGTGCGTCGAACTGCAAATACGCTTGCCGGACAACGCCCAATTCTCCGAAAGCGAAAGATAGAAGAGTGAATGAAGAGATATTGCACTAGAGAAGGAGATAGATGTAGAGACGCAGATAAAAAAGATGGATAAACAGAGAAAGTCAAACACATATGATGTTTTTTCGGTGACCGAACAAGGAAGTGAAAGAGATGAGAAAGTTAGATAACTGTAGTGAGGAGATTAGGTTTAGTTGCGATGAAAACCGGTGAATGGAATGAGAAGGAAGTAGTTAGTTAAAACAATGTTTGTATCAAAGACAAAATGAGAATGCTGTAAAGTGTCAACTTTTCAACTTCCACGCAATCTTAAAACATTGAAAGAGCAATAAAAAAATAATATTGTAAAGCAGTGGATTTGTCAAAAATGAGTTTTTTGAATTTAGAAACCCGATTACGAATAAAAACCGAAAAATTGTGTTACGCGTCCAGGAAAAGAAGCAGTATTATTACAGATAACATAGTTGTCTGGGGAGTAATTGTTTAGTCCAATATCCATACTCTGTATCACATCAAAACGAAGTTTGTCTTCAAAAATATTTGGAACATCCACATCGGTACATTTTTGTCATTCTCCCCAAATAAATGCTTTCTATCAATGAAATGAATTTTGTAGTATTTACTGGTTCCCAAATATTCAATTTCTCTTTTTCAGATGTCCAATTGCATAATCAATGCCTCCACTGTAGTCAAATCCAGTTTAATCATTCGGTTTCTCTGCGTCTTCTGTTTTCCCAACGTCTTCTGGTGATAACGTACAATAAAAATGCCAAACGACTACATTGTCACGTTCACGGTAGATGAAAATGTTTTGTTTTTTTCCGGAAATTTCACATACTTTTCAATATATATGAATCGTTTTGCAGCAAAGTATACTACATACCCCATACCATAGTTTTCCAATATGCTTGTTGAGACTGTTCATAAATGTTGAATCGTAGTGTAGTCCAACTATCATTTGCTATCACTTCAGTTCTCCCCCTCCGCTTGTTGTTATCATTTTCCTTGGTTAACACGTACTGTCAAATGTAGTCAAAATTCTTCAAACACTATTTATTAGCCGTTTTCAGTATTCAACCCATCACATTTCATAAGTTTTTGCATAGGTTTACTTTTGAAAGTAATTTTTGCATTGTTTTTTTCTTTTGGTTTCATATAATTTAGAATTTTCAGATTTTATAATGAGTCGTTGGATACAAGAAGGTGACAATGTGGATATTACAAATGAGCGTAAGAAGGGAACGTTCGATACGGAGAGACTATCTGCGTGGATTCATGGAGGAACTGATGTTTTGAAGGTGAGGTTATTTTGTAATTTTCCTAATTCATTATCATTTCGATATAAAATTATTTCCGTTACAGCGTCGTCGTGAAATTTTGGAGTTTGTGAAATCTGTTGATGACTTTAAAGATCCAGTACCAGTCGAGTTCTTGTCTCGTGAAGAACGAATTCTCAATAATGCTCGGAAAGTTGTTGCAATGACGGATAACACTGATCAAATTGATGGGTCTGACTTTTTTGGAGAGGGAATGTATTATCAAGCGTGAGTTTTCCAGAACTTTTTCTGAAATTCTGAGATAATTTCAACTTTTGTTTTCAGATTGACAATGGGACGTGATTTACACGCAATGTCTCTTCACTACGTCATGTTTATTCCAACTCTGCAAGGTGAGACCTCATTCTTTTACCAATACGTTTTCTTTTCAAATTTTTAGGACAAACTGATGATGAGCAACTGGACGAATGGCTGACCAAAGCTATTTCACGTGCAGTTGTAGGAACTTATGCCCAAACTGAATTGGGACATGGTACCAATCTGTCAAAGCTTGAGACTACTGCCACTTATGATCCGGCTACAGAGGAGTTTGTTTTGAACTCTCCAACAATCACCGCCGCAAAGTAAGAGTATTGAAACTGATAAGAGACTAGCGTAGTTTTGTTTAAGATGGTGGCCAGGAGGCTTGGGAAAGTCGTCTAACTACGCTGTGGTCGTCGCACAGCTGTACACAAAAGGAGAGTGCAAAGGACCGCATCCGTTTATTGTACAACTTCGTGAAGATGATACCCATCTTCCATTGAAAGGAATTCGTTTGGGAGATATTGGGCCAAAACTTGGAATTAATGGAAATGATAACGGGTTTTTGTTGTTCGACAACGTCAGAATTCCAAGAAAGCATCTTCTCATGAGATATGCCAAAGTGAAGCCAGATGGTACTTATGTGGCTCCTGCTCATTCAAAACTTGGATATGGAACAATGGTATTTGTTCGTTCCATCATGATCAAAGATCAATCAACCCAACTTGCTGCTGCTGCGACTATTGCTACAAGATATGCATCGGTTAGAAGGCAAGGAGAAATTACTCCAGGGTAAATAACATAGAGCTTGTTTCTGCATTTTGAATTTGTATTTTCAGAAAAGGAGAAGTCCAAATCCTTGACTATCAAACTCAACAATTTCGTGTCTTCCCACAATTGGCTCGTGCTTTCGCATTCATGGCTGCAGCCACTGAAATCCGTAATTTGTACATGATTGTCACGGAGCAACTCACTCATGGAAACACTGAACTTCTTGCTGAGCTTCACGTTTTGTCGTCTGGTCTGAAGTCTGTAGTCTCTTGGGATACTGCTCAAGGAATCGAGCAGTGCAGATTGGCTTGTGGTGGGCATGGATATTCCCAAGCTTCTGGTTTCCCAGAAATTTACGGGTATGCTGTCGGAGGTTGTACATATGAAGGGGAGAATCTTGTTATGCTTCTTCAAGTCGCAAGGTGAGAAATATGAAAGATTTTTTCAATAGGTATAATTTATAGATTCCTTATGCGTGCTGCTGAAGAGGTTAAAAAAGGAACTGCTAAATTAGCTGATATCGGAGCGTATATTGGTAGAACTGGAGCGAAAACTTCTCGACTAACCACTCATCATCATTATACTGATGCCCAACTTGTTGAAGACTTGGAACATGCTGCCAGAAAACAAGTGTTCCGTGCCTATGATCGTCTGAAAAAAGCACAACAACATTTGAAACCAGAAGATGCTTGGAATTCAGTATCAGTGGAACTCGCGAAGGCTTCCAGATGGCATGTCCGTGTTTACCTTGTCAAGAATTTCTTGCATAAAGTCTCATTGGCTCCTCAAGACCTGAAATTTGTTCTGGTAGATGTTGCGAGACTCTATGCTTATGATATTATCACTTCTTCAACCGGAGCATTTTTGGAGGACGGATACATGACATCTGCTCAGATGAATGAGATCAAAGAGGGAATTTATGAGTAAGAAAAATTTAGATAATGTAAGGACACTGAAACTAATTTTCAGGTGTTTGGCTAAGATCCGTCCAAATGCAGTTAGTCTGGTTGACAGTTGGGATTACGACGACAAGGAATTGAAGTCAGTTCTGGGAAGACGTGATGGAAATGTGTATCCAGCTCTACTCGAGTGGGCTCAGAACAGTCAACTCAACAAGGCCGACGTATTGCCGTCACACACAAAGTATCTTGGTCCAATGATGAAAGACGCTCGTTCGAAGTTGTAAAACAGCGTTATTATCTTCTTTTTTGATAAATCTGAGTATTGTATCGAATAAATATTAAACACAGTTGTTGGAAGATCTAAAAAATGCAAAAAATAAACTAACATGCCATCACAAAAATTGGACAGTGTCAGAATTAGCTACTTGGTGTTATTTAGACTAACGCGTAATAAACAGTAAGAAGAAGAAATTTTTTTTAAACCGAAAACTCAATTTACAAATGAAACTGTAAAAAAACGTATTCCCAAACTTGGAAATGATAATGCTGAAAAAAAAAACAAAACACTGACGGATTATTGAGGCCGCAGTCAAATGATACGATGCACTCCAAGGATGATGAAAATGGCTATTGTTTTGGTATCACGTTCATTTTACGTTGGAATTGAGAAGTTGACAGTATTTTTCTGAAATACTAGTGGTTTGTTGTTTAATTTTTTGCGTATTGTCTAATTCTAATATAAACCTCCATTATTTTTCTTGTTTCCAGTACGGGAACATAAAGATGGTAGAAATTTCAAAAACATGACTAACTTAGAATACTTGCTTAAAAACTTGATATGAGTATCAACCGATATTCTCTGGCTATGCTGAGTGGGTGGTTCAATTATTCTTAGACATTTTCCTCTCTGGCGTTCTGCCAACAAATGAAACAATAATCTTGGGTTGACCATGTGTAGAGTATTAAAAGGAATTACAGGTTGGCACGATTGACCTTTTTAGAAAAAACACGCCAGTTTTTCTTCTGAGTTGTTAGTATTGTGTTCTACGTACTCTCCGTATTCCGCAATCCAAACAACACCTATTTTTCAGGTCCAAACAAAAATACAGTTTTTTTTCTTTTTACCGAGTTCTGAATCATGCAGAAAATAGTACTATAGATGGAACCGAGTATTACCTTTTCTACTTTTATACATTTCTGTCCACCTCAACTCCATAATGTTGAAAACCAAGTAGAGTCTAAATAGTTTAAGGTACTTTTTACTTCTGCCAAAGTATACTCTGTTGAAACAACTGCTAAAAGGCAAACATTTGTCTGTGATCAGTAGAATGGTACTGTATGTTGGGAGAAAGTAGATCAGGAAATGAGACGATACACTTACACATGTATGTGTATGGTGTGCTACTATCTGAATTTCAAGGCCAAACGGAAAAGCTTTAACAGCAAATAAACATGGTTGTAGATCCATTGAAAAGCATAAACATGTCCCCGATTCCTTTTCTTTTCCTAATGTCGTATTCTACCGTATTTGCGCATGAATAAAGAAAATCAACAAAATTTTCTTCCTCTTCTCCCCATTTTCCTCAACAATTCAATATAGACCTCAATTCATAAACAACTCACTTTCTGAAAAGAACTATTAGACTTTTCGTTGCTTACTTTTTCTCTTTCTTCCTCGAACTGATTTCGATTACTCATAGACAAACTACTTCCTTACAATTTTTGTTGATGTTGACCTCATAGTCTTTTCGTCTCATTCATTGGACAGCATCATGTATTTACACAAACTGACCACAGACTTTGTTCTGCTCCCGTTTTTATTCCTTGCTCCATCGTGTACTGCTTCTGTGTGTGCTTATCCATTTTGCGATTTCCGCAAAAACCTAATTCAGTCTTCCGCCTATTCTCATTTGTTCAAACGTGAATACTGTTAAGAGTTACTTTTTCTGTCAGAGTGAGTCCTAAGCTTCCTTTATAAATCGCTCCTATTCAGCAGAGAGATCGGAGAAATGACACTGTTTTCACTCTTACTAATCGCATTTTCACACTTTAAGACAGTTTCTACTGTTTTGATCAGGAATCATATGTTAGAGCCATAGTAAGAATTTATCTAAATAAAATTTGCTTCCAACCAGCCTACTTTCCCATCAACTGAAACTTCCCAGATGTTATAAATACAAGTTTTGTTTCCAGTGCTCAAATCAAAACTCGAAACATACTTTTTGTCTATGTGTGTCTTTACTTCCCTTGTAACAGTTATTTATTTTCTCCATTTTTCATTCGGTTTCCATGATCTTCGACTTCCAAATCAAAACTTATACGACAAACTCTATAAATGGGTTTGAACAATACTACAACAAACAGAAATGTGTTCTGCCCTACCAAAAACTGTGTGGTTAGAGTCAATTTTAATTCTGAGTCAATCCGAGCAACTCTATCTTCTAAAACTTCTGTACATATTGACACTGATGCGGGCGGTGGCAACGTGAGTGTAGCGTGGTAGGGCACATTTCGGATGAAATCAAAAAGTGAATCAAGAGCATTTGTTAGTTCAAAGTTTAAAACATCAACCCCATGCTGATAACATGTTCGCGATGTTTATGCTCCCGACCCGCCAGACATAAACGATCTGAAAATCTGAATCATCGTCATCATTTCCATGAGAATCTTGAAAAACCGAAAGAAAAAGTAACACGTTGTCCATTAGAACCACACCCTTTCTCAAGACAGCGTAGGTGGGTGGTCTGGTCTATGTATATCGCGGTTTGCATATTCTGGACAATTGCGGAACAGTTCAAAATGATGTATGCATTTGTAAGGTATTCGAGTGGGAGGAGATGAGAAAGCAATATGAACAAAAAAGGTAAAGATGACATCCTCGTTTCAAATCATCACGAGATGGTGGAGTATCGGTATAAATGGTAGTCCAATCGAGTTCAAATTCAGATTCCGTTCTAGACACACCAAAAAGACAAACTTCTTTTCCAAGTGAAAGGAACATTCATATTATTCAATGCAACTTTTGAATGCGTTCATTCTTTGCACTTTCTCTTTTCTGTTCCTGATGAATGAGTCTGCATAATTTTTGAAAAGGGGGAACTACTTCTTATGGTAATTTGTATTCCAAGCCCTTCAGCATGGAACATCAACATTTTGGGGAAATACGTCATTCCGCTCAACTTTGCAAGTTTTCTGACATTAGCTTTTGCCTAACTGGTAGCTGCACAAAAACTATATGAGCTCTGTTATATTTTGGACACCTGTTCCCGTGAGTCATGCGAGCATTGTTCTCGAGAAAGAAAGCTCAGTTACTGAAAACTGGTAAATGACGTGCGCATGAGCACAAGCATCATTGGCCTCCTTGAGTACATATATTTCTACCGTACCATGCTACTATAAAAGAAAAACTTTACGTGTCGTTTACTATATTACTTT
The DNA here is from genome assembly GCA_002259235.3 of Caenorhabditis latens. Taxonomy (NCBI): domain Eukaryota; kingdom Metazoa; phylum Nematoda; class Chromadorea; order Rhabditida; family Rhabditidae; genus Caenorhabditis; species Caenorhabditis latens. The sequence continues at coordinate 9,377,802 of CM056097.1, read as the reverse complement.
CTAATCCTTATTCTACTTCGTTTCCTACCTTCAGTTTTTCCCACAGTTTCACCATCAGCTTCCATTTCCGCAATTAGACCAAAAATCTTAAGAACAAACATTGCGGATTACATAATCCCGATGTCTCACTCGATTCAGTAGTGAAAGTGTTTCTTTTGAATGAATGTGGAGAAGGAAAGGGGGGGGTAAGAAAATGAGACTATTTGTATCTGGTTACAGTCTACCATATATTCTCACACTTTTTGGAAATAAAAGGATTGAGATGGGAGAGGTGTCCAGATACTTCGTGACTGATGTCTACTGACTCACCTATTCTCTACTTTGTAATGCATCTAGATTATTTGAAGCGCTGGTAACTGTTCTTTTGGTCTATAACTGGCGGTCAAAAATGAAACAGTACGCAGACAGAACAACGTGTATTATTATTTCGAAGTTCACTTTCAAATTCGCTTTCATTAGAATTACGGAGTCTTCTTTTTCAAATTCTGTCTTTTGTATTTTTGGTGTTGATTCAGAATTCAAATATCTAAACCTCAGGTGACCTTCTTCTAAACTTGCCCAAGTATATCCTCCCACTCTGTTTGCACCCGTTCCCCCACACTCACCTGATTTCCCGCGATATGTCATCTCAATTTGAACAATTATGAATTTTAACACTCCCACCTATTTTTGATTGAACTTTTCTTCTTATCATCTAGTTCCAGAAGTGCAGTTTATTAATAACGTATCTGTCATGTGTTGAAAAGAAGGAGGACAGAGGAGTGGAGGGCAGAGAATAAACAGTTATCGATACAGTACGCTGACGATGGGGGCTGGAGGGGTCTGAGGGCCTACGCCATAGTCAACAAATGGCGTCGGTGTCTCCTCCTAGCCAAATCAGCCATCAATCTTGTCTCCCCGGGTGTTCATCACATGAACAAGTAGACCCGTGAAAATCAAAAAGAGATATTCTACTAAAACCTTTTTCTGATCTGATCTCGTTTAACTATAGTGCAAACCTTTCTAGTTACTGTCTCTCGTTTTTTTTCGAGAATTATTTTTCTTCACCAAACACACATCGAAAACACTTTAATTTTTGTACAAATACCAATATGTACTACTCCTTCTTTTTTCTCTATTTTCTAAGTTGTAATGTTCCAGACGTCATTTTTGAAACTTCAAATGTCTCATTCTCTGTTTTTCCACGTCTTCATCATTCCAATGGTTTCAGACGATGGATGCGCAAAAAGAATGCGTATTCGTATCGGAGAAATCCAAAATATTCCCCTCGACTCGACTTTTCTTCTCGTTCCTATTATGCTTATGTTTTGTGGCACTGGCTATTGGAACATCGAACATATCACAGTCGATGGTTTGTATGGTCAAAAAACCAGATAGTAACTATTCATGTCCCCTTGCGGAGCCAGAAGTTGAAGCCGTACCATGCAATCATCCGAAGCAGTTTGCTTGGAGCTCGATCCAACAAGGTAAGTCAAAAAATTGAACAGCAAGAAATCAAATGTTTCAATGAGTAGAAACTGAAATATTTGTTGCAGTGCTAGACTATTTTGTGTAAAAATTTCTTAATTTGGATCCAAATTGATATTATAAAAAAAGTACGAAGTTAGTTTTTAGTATCGTTCACTTTTATTTTCACTAATTTCATACTTTCTTACTGAATGTGATCACTATACCAAACCAGGTGACATCAAATTTTTGGAATTTGAAATTCTTCAATTCTATCATCTTTTTTCTTTTCAGTTTTTCAGTTTTTTCTCTCAAATTCGTAATTTTTCAAGGTTTAATCTACTCGGGTCAAAATTTCGGATCCCTGTTTATGTTTGTCACCGGATGGCAAGCCGATCGTTTGAATGGAAAGTGGACAATCGTGGCGGCAATGGTGTTCATCATCATTTCTAACGCTCTTCTACCAGTGTCAGCTGGCGTCTCTTTTGCCCTTGTCTTTTTTCTGAGGTTTGTCATTAATGCCACTTATAGTTAGTTGTATACAACTTTATCTTCTAGAAAAGATCACACTGTTTTTCTATTCTCTTATCAAAGACTAGGAAAAAGAAAGTGAGATTTCTCGTTTTTCGTTTTTCGTTCAACGTGTTCGTTTCTATATAGATTTGATCAGCAGTTCATTTGTACAATTTCTATGTTTAGTTACTGGGTTAGGTTCGCGAATTGAGAGATACAAGAAAAAATGAAAGGAATGATAAAGATTTATGGGAACATATGATTATTCGGTTATTTGTGACCAAGATAGATAAATAGATAAATAGTTTAGAAGAGAAAAACATAGATCAAAAAACAACATGTTGTAGAACTGATGATGATGTCATGATATCAAAAATATAGTGTCAACTATATTGTCTTATCCGGTAGTTTCGAATATTGGAATATTGGAATATTGGAAGCTCCGGATATTTAACTTATTCAGTCTATCTAAATATTAATAGATTTGTTGGAATTTACTAATCCTTTTTGTATTTCAGGTTTCTCACTGGAGTTGGTGATGCATTATTATCCCCTGCATCCTCTTCTATGATCACTAGATGGTTTCCTCCGAAAGAACGACCGAGTGCACTTGGAATTGTGACCGGAGGTCGTCAAATCGGTTAGATTCTTTTTTATTTATCTTTTCTCCTATCTAGTTTTCTTCACTACACTCACGTTTTCTTCATTTCCTGACCTCTAATTCATTGAGTAAGACGATAGTGAGTATAGTAAAGTAAATGAAACGGAAAATCGCATATTTAACAAACACAAACAAAAACAATCGTTTTTCTTCAGGAACCCTGATTATCTTACCGGTCGGTGGATGGTTATGTGGAAGTGATGGCAGCAAATTTCTTGGTGGTTGGCCAGCAATTTTCTATCTGTCTTCAGTGGTTGCCGCCGCTGTTTTGGTCATTTGGGTGGTATTCTCAGCTGATAAACCATCGAAGCATTTGTGTATTTCTCATGTGAGGATTTGGAGCAAATACAGAACATAAACAAAAACTAATTACAGAACGAAGAAGCATACATTACAAGAAAAATTGAAGAAGAAAACATTGGAAAAAGAAAACAACGAAAAAGTACCCCATGGAGAGCGATTCTTACCTCTAAACCAGTTTGGGTTGCGGTAGCTGCTCTCGTTTGTCACGAATTCCCATTAGTCATTATGCTCCAATTCTTACCCAAATTCTTTTCCGATGTACTTGGATTGTCAAACACAGTAAACGGTCTAGTGTCTGCACTTCCAATGGGAATTCTATTTCTTTCGAAATGTTTGTCTTCTAGTCTAGCATCCTATCTTACTGCCAATGGGTACATGAGTGAGTTTTAGAAACATAATCACAGTGTTTTCAGTTTCTGATTTACAGGGAAAACTCAATCCTGCAAAATTTTCAATTTCATCGCGTCCCTCGGTCTTGGAATATGTATCGCTGCTACTCCATTATTCGGAGCACTTCAACAATCAGTTTGGGCAATCATCATCTTATGTTTGGCAAATGCATTTGCAGGTACATCTTATCTTTTTCCAAATCTGTCATTATTAAAAGTATTTCAGGACTTCATACGCCTGGTGTACAAACAGCTCTGGTCCAACTTGCGCCAGCTTTCTCCGGTGTTATTACAGGAATTGCTTTTACAGTAGCAGCGTGTTTTTCAATTTTCAACAAACTTTTGATCAGTCAAATTCTAACGTAAGTTTTGAACTACAGTATCTTCATTTCATTCAACATTCTCTGATCTTTCAGGACCGGGTCTAAACAAGAATGGACGATTGTTTTCGAGATTTCAGCATTTGTTGCTATCCTACCAGTATTTTTCTTCACATTATGGGGCTCTGCTGAGCGAACTGTAAGTATATTCTCCGAACTTGAAAACATTTGCAATTCGATGTTTCTTTCAGGAATGGGCCTCCAACCGAGTATCCATCCCAAAGGATGCCGATCAGAAATCCAATGAATCTGACTCCTCTACGTCTTCCACGATACAAGCCTTTGCCAAATATAGCATGTTTCTATCTCATGATCTCACGATTTCTGCCTAGTCCAACTGAAAATTAGCTTTATTTGTTCAAATCCATTTTTAGATCATTTTCTATTGCCAGCTTTAGTAGTAAATCTCGAATCGACGGGCGAAAAAATCTATTTGGTAATATATAAACGATATCATTTTCTGGCTAGTTCCGTTTCATTCAAACCAAAGTCCCAATCTTCTTTCTTTTCTGTGAATACGAATCTTTTTTCTGCTGTCTCCCCTTCTCTCCGCCTGAAATCCGGGTTATGGATCAGATCACTGCACTTCCTCTCTAATAATGGACGATTGTAATTTATCTCAAATGTATTTGTGACTTTATGATACACAGCTTTATTAAGAAATTCATTGTGTTTTAAATAAAATTAGAAATTATTCATGACCGGGGGACATTGGCATAAAAACAGGTGAAAATAGAAATATCGAAAAAACGTATTTCACCTGTCAGAAAGAAAAATGGCCTCTAGCCTCATGATACAGCTCGCCAAAAAATTCATTTCGACACAAGTTTTGTTGTGGCACTTTTCTTTTTCAACAACAATCTTTTTTGAGATGCTTGTATGAAATGAACTGATAATGATACCTATGCTGATTTGGTTCATTGCCATTGTGCTCGTAGCACTGCTCGCATGTCTGGCAATCAAATTCTTGGCTCTTCGTATCGTTCTGGCTCTCATACTAACACTCCCAATTTTAATCTCGGTTGCGTTTTGTGTTCTTCGCAGAAGTCCGGTCACCGAAAGCACTGTGAGTTGAGAAATCAGCTTCATTTTTTTCAAATTCAAATCTTTGAGAGCGTTGTATTCTTCAACAACACCAGCGTCATTTCTGAGCGCGGAGAAGCTCATGGTGCTGTTCATGAGAACACAATTGCTGCTTTCCGTCAGGCAACTAGATCAAGTACAATCTGTTCTCAATCTCTTGTTTTTTAGGCAAAAGCAAATGGAGCAGATACTATCAAAATGGATGTTCGGATGACCAAAGATGGAATGTTGATAATATTTCATCCCGAGAGTGTTATCACTGACAATGCGACTTATGTCGTCAGTGACACACATTGGATCCAGATGAGCCTGCTTAATGTTTACGGGTGACACTGTTGTATTTATGGCTTTTCAAGTAATTATTTTATTTCAGAGGTTCTAATGGAACTATTTTGACATTCGATGAAGCTGTATCCTGGTGCGAGGCCAACAAAATGAATATGATCTGGCACCTTCCAGAATTTTGTGGCGACGTGAGAAATCAATCATTTCCCTTCATTTTTTATCTCGAAAAACGTTTCAGCTGCTCACATACCTCCGCAACAAAATCATGCAAGACAACTTGTATGGGAAGGTTGCCGTGACAACCTACAACCTTCTGGCGGCTGGAAGAATGAGATGTACTGACTCGCAGTTGTTGATAGGTAAAAGCATGAGGGAGTTGTTGATCATGTAAAGTTTGGCTATTTCAGGAATGGTTTGGAAGAGCACAGAATATTCTATTTCTGATGGAACAGCTGTAGGAAGCATGTATACATCTTGGTACTTCTCCATGATGGACTCATTCACCTATTGGAGCATCAGGTCCCTACTTCTTCCAAAATTCCTCGGAGTGGATTTCTTGGCTACAAGTGTTGATGATGCAGACAGGTACCAAAAATGCTCTGGTTTTTGATTTCAACTGACGCTTTCAGAGCCCTCATTATGGAATCCGCTGCATCAGGCATAAAAACCTTCATTTACGACATCGAAACTATCCAAGAACGTAATTATTTTGCTCGTCAAATGGGACTTCCGATTCTCGTTAATGATCTTATTGCCCTGCTTGGAACTTCTTCCTCTTCTTCCTCATCTGGAAATTTGTCCAATTCTAGTCGGAAATCTAATTGATTCCGTATTTGATTTTTTTCTTTTCTGAATAAAAATCACAGTTGACATTTAGCAACAGAGAAGATGTCAAACATATTTATTTTATCTCAAAACAAAGGGCAGTAAACAGGTTAACAAGAGAAATCAGAGTATCGTTTGGTATTCGATGGAACCGTAAGAAGTCACAGCATCTTAATGCTATTTTTGATCAGCTGTGTAAATAAATACAAGCTTTTAAAGTTTCAAAATCTACAATTAGTCCTACAATTAACTTTTATGAAGTCAGCTAACAATGTTGATTGCGTTTAAAGTCCATCGTTCAATGTCATAGACTGCATTTGATGCTTCATTAAGCTCACTGTGAAAGTTCAACATTGCATGAAAACCATTTTCATAGTTGATCGTCGTAGTTGGCACTCCAGCAGTCTGAAAACATTCGTTTTTGATTCAAAAACGGTTATACTAGGATAATTATTACACCCTTACCTCAAGTCGATGCGCATAAATGAGTCCTTCATCCCGAAGCACATCGAATTCACAAGTAACAACCATTGTTTGTGGTAAATTAGACAAGTCCTTTCTCATTAGTGGAGAGAAATCTGGGTTGGTGAGGAATGGTTCCATCAGCTGCTGAGCTTCCAGGTTTTTCCGCACTGCCCATCGCTGCGGAATACTGCTGTTTTTGTAACGCCGTGTGACCTCAATCGTTTTTTCAAACTCCATCATCTAAAACATTGGAATGTAAAGCAGTTTCCAATTTCAAAGAACTTACCTCATCAATTTCCTGCTTGAGATGATCAGCAACATGTCCATTCGACATAACACTTGGCACCAAATACGCCTTTTCGTCCATATTAATTCCTGCGTAGAACATGTAGTAGTAGGCGACTGACTCAGGATCTACCAAAGCATAACCATCGAGACGGGAATGGAAATATCGGTATGAGACTGTTTGCAAGTCTGACATTTGAAGAAGTGGGTAGATCAAAACTTGTCCAGCCAACTTTGGAGTAGCATTACGAGCAGCTCTACGTTGTGCAATGACTGTAGCCAAGTTTGCTCCAGCTGAGTCTCCCATAATTACCATTTTCGTAGTGTCAATTCCAAATTGAGCAGGTCCAAATTCCACAAAGTGTTCGATTGCAGCTTCACAGTCCATAATCCCTCCAGGAAAAACGGTTTCAGGCGAGAGTCGGTACTCGATAGAAATGAAAAGTGTCTTGGTCTCATAAGCCATCCTTCTAACCAATGAATCATACATCTCCACGTTTCCAAGAGCAAAACCACCACCGTGAATGAATAAAACAGCTCCATCAGTAGAGGTTTGATTGTTGATTGGTCGGTAGACCTTCACAGGTGTCCCATTCCATTTTTGCCATTTGATTTCTATTTCTCCGTGTGTGTTGACAAGAAGTCCGAGAGATTTCGATAAGAAGTTGAGAGCTCCGCGAGTCCATTGAACCATACTGCTGGCTTTCGAAAACATGTGACTCTGAAATGTTGTTTCCGGATTATTATGTTAGCAGACTGGAAGTCGAGTAAATTATTTTTTTGCACATCCCAAACCACATGGTAACAAAGTAGTTTAGATTGGAAAACGTTGGAGATTGACAAATCAATGAGGCGGAAAAAGAAAAACTCATTTGAAATGCAGTTTACATAATTTCGACCGTCTCTTGCATTCCCGCAGATCGAATTTTTCGAAAAAACATCAAAAACTGTTTTATTGAGAATAAAAAAAACTCACCGGATAATAGTAGGCAACTCGTAGAGCTGGCTCCACAATATGCATCACTGCCCGATCCCATGAACTGACAGTAAATCCATCGGGAAGTGGTTTGTATAAAGAGTAGCAGGTTGCCCAAATGGCTACTGTGGCAATACCGAGAATAAGATATCTCATTCTTTTGGACTCTCCTACTTTTTCTGACATTGTAAGTAATATGAATTCACAGAAAACTATTCACAGATATAAGGTTGAACCTGGAAAAATGAGTTTCGTTAAAATAAAAAAGTGTGATAACAAGAAGACAGAAAAACGAAAATAGTCTTGTTGTAAAGAAAAGAACCAATCAACATTCAAAACGTTATAACAGTCTAATTATCACCTTTTGAAAAAGCGGACCATAGAAGAGACAAAAATATGTGTAGACGGCCAGAGAGATTTAGAGACAGAGGGTGAAGGTCACTAGGACAGTAGCAACGGTGGATTTACAATGGTCCGGTTGAGGAAAGAGGGACATATTGATCTAAGACCTCCCTCTGCAAACAGATATACACGTAAGGTGAGGTAATTCACGTTGTGACAAAAGATGAGAACGAGAGACACACATATGGCATATTGAAAAATTGGCACAGGCCTAACTCAATGTAGTCATTGTAAAGTTTGTAAAATCATACAATACCCGATTGAAGAAAAAACTATAAATGATTCTAAACGAATTAAATAAAGAAATAATGTTTACTAATATAGTATCACTGACATCATGTGGAAATGTTTCGAAAACAATACGGAAGTGAACTGAAAATTACAATCACACTTTCAGAAAAATGAAATCAAAATGTTTGAGAATAACAAGTATCAATAGTAAGAAAAATCCAATTTCAATGATACAGTTGATACAGTAGAGACTTCACGACCGAACACCAACATACATATATTCTCTCTCGTGAAAGTTTTTGAAAAACGTAAATCAAAGTTTAACCCGACTTTTAGCGAAATTTTGGTAGCAAGGTCACGCCAAGAATACACGAAAAAAAGTTTGTAGAAAATTGGCCGAAAATGTTCAGAAAATAGGATTAGCTGAAGTCACATACGTGGAACGACATCAGATTATTTTCTCTCCTTTCAGGTTTTTTTCCGAAAAGGAATGAGAAGGTTATCATCCTGAATGTTTCAGAAGTAAGAAGGTTGAAAAAAAAACAAGCAAATAAAAAGACTGAATCCATTCAAAAAAAACATTCTGAAATGTCTTATCATTAGAAGAAATCTCAATCTATTACAACAGGGGGAATTCTCAGAATTTTCTAGAAGACGTCGAATGGCGGAAAAATTAACTTTACAAACTGCGGTCAACAATGGTACTAGCTTCATTCTTACCTAAACTGTTTCAAGGTTGCTGACCGGTAAAAACCAAAGAAAAAGTGTAAAAGTTTTGGAGGTGATGAAAAAAGAAAGCTTCTATTGGACATAGAGAGGTCAAACTGCTATTTCTAAACTAGAAAAGTGTAAAAAACAAAGGGAAAAGCAGAGAAAACCAGAAGTTTACTACGATTCACAGTTTTTCTGTTTTCAGATAACATTAACGACCACTTCTTATTATAATTCAACATAAATGTAGTATTCAGAACATATTAATTGAACCTACAATAATCGAATTCATCTTTTCATAATTTGTTTCAACTGCTTTTCGAGTGTTGAGATTTAAAATGATTCGTATTTACAAAAATATATATTTCTAAAAGGAAGTGTGTTCTCTAGAATTGTATCTGAAACACCTTGAATAATAATGAAATGAAAATAAAAAGGAATCTGTGAATCAGATGTCTTGTTGTAAAATTAGAAGCAGGTTCGATTCATTAACGTCATGACAAAACAACTGATGGGCAGCTTCTACGTGTCCAACAACATCAATTTTCTAGAATTGATTCACTGATTTTATTTCCCAATTTCAGAAAATGGAAGATCAAAATGTTTAGAAAAGGCAATTGTAATTTTCGATTCATGTCATATGCATATTTCGAATCCGGTTCTCAAATTTATCATCAAAACTTTGAATTGTGTTTTGATTGTTTTTTTTTGCAATTTGAGTTCTATTTTCAGATAAAAATCGTTACAGAACACGGAACGTCACAGGAAACTGTAGTCTACGTTCAAAACTACAAGTATTGTTTTCTTCTAGACTACATACGACCAAAGAAAATACTTGATCTGCTACTTTAATTCTTCGACTTATGCGGATTACGAAACAAAAGATATCTCTAAGCATTTATGACATTTCTCTTTTTTTACATCAAATGCAAATGACTCATGCGACACAACTTCCTCCCGCCCCCTCCTTTCGTTTTTATCCCATTTCTCCTTTCTTCTCCTGCCCATCCGTCAAAGAATAATTCTTCCGTTTTTTGGTTTTCTGCCTCGTTTTCAATTCAACAGTAACCAATTCATTGAAATGCATTTATTTATAGTTACAAACACAGAAAAAATGATAGTAAAAAATAATGGTCACCCAGAGGGAATTGCAGAAAAAAACGTGAAATGACAGGTTGCAGTAAAAATTATTCATAAGCAGGTAATGGTATCAACAAAGATAAATAGGGCGTGTCAAAATAACTTGCAGAGAAAGTGTGTTTGAAAACTTTGGAAGTTTGAAAAAAAAACACCGAAAAAAGTTTCTAGAATGGATACTGACCGACATTGATAAGGATAAGGAAATTTGTTTCTTTTGGAGCGTTGAGTTCGTTAGTCGCATGATCGGAATGAGCTCGAACACGGACTTGACGATGGTCTCCAGCTGCCAGAACTCTATTGGTCCACACTTGAGCGTGTCCACTCTTCACTTCACGGATGTTGAATGGTCCGGAGCTCATTCTTCCTGGAAAAAAGAAATAGTTTTGGCAGATCATATTGAATTATTGCTAGTATACCTCTAGTGAGTGGTCCTTCCTTATCAGAAATGGCATATGTGGTGTCATTGAGTACTTTTCCACTCTTATCGTAAGCAGTAAGTGTAGCAATGTGAGAAACTAAAATTATCAGATATTTTCAGATATTTTACCGTTCTATTCACCTGGAAGTCCACTTGGAATAGCCAACATGTGCACTTGAATCGGAGTCTCTGTGCAATTCTCGCATTCCGGTTCACAATAGCGGTCATCAACAAGTGTGAAGTTAGCTGGACATGGATCGTCAATACACTCATAACCACCGAGTTGATTGAAACACGCTTTTCCATCCTCACATCTCACTGACTCACATTCGTTGACATCTGAAACAAACATTTGATTTTCATGAATTATCTATGCTATCTATGTACCATAACATCCATCTTCTGCAAGTTCGTATCCTGGTGGACATCTGCATTGATATCCTCCATCGGTGTTGATGCATTCGAAGTCACATGGCAAATGGAATTCACATTCATCAATATCCTCACAGATGTTACTGCGTGGGTTGAATGCGTATCCTTCTGGACAAGCATTTTCTCCGGCAAGAATCTTCAAGCGATGGGTATTTCCGTCTTTGTCTACAAAAGTTGCTATATTTTAATCTAATGCGTCGTAATACATACCAATACAGTCTCCATTCTCATTGATAGTTCCAGAACAGTCAGGTGTGTCAATCACAGCTGATTCAGAGTGAAGTTTCTGCTGGTGTTCAATCAACATATCATGAGTTGTTGGCCCGAATTCTGGGTACATGGCGCTGCCATCATACATGTCTTCCATTGGGTTCGCTGGGTATGGAAGCAGAGCTGAAGCAATTTAAAATCAACGAAACAAGTTATTCACTGTTACAAACCATCTGATTCAGAAGTTTGTGGATATTCAGTTGTCGAAGTAGTTGTCGGTACCTCCTCTTCCAGCTCCTTCATTGCTTGTCGTCGTGTCGGACTTCCTACATTTGAAGAGTCAGCAATTTCAATGCCACTTCCTTCGAATCCGGTCAGAGGCTTGACGTCACCGTCTAGAAACGCTGTTAGGTCTCACGTCTGGAGACACCCCACCGACCGGACCCCGCGGAATAGTTTTTAGTGTGTGGACACAAGAACCAAGGAATTATCACAAATATGAACAAGTATAGAGAGAGAGAGAGTTACGGTCAGTGAGGGATATGCGGGGTGTATGTGTATGTATGTACATTGTGTAGTGAAAAATCAAACGTGTTGGTTAAATGAACTAATTACGAACTAAGAACAAACTAACCGTAGACAGTCAACCTGGTGTCGTCAAATGCTTTTCCAATGGAGTTAGACGCCACACATTTGTACACTCCTTCGTCATATTTCTCAACGGACAACAACACCAAACTATTGTTAGGAAGGGTGTAGATAGCATCATCGTCCAACATCTTCTGGTCATTCTTGGTCCATACAACGTTCGTTGTCAATGGGTCACTGCTGACTTCGCAATCAAGAATAACAGAATCTCCGTGATCGACGCCGACAGAATCGGCTGTTCTGACCGAGGGTACATCTTCGAAAACAGTTTTCATGTGAGGAATTGAGTAACGTCTTCTGTTTCTGACTTTGCAGGTGTACAGCTCGAGATCTCCTTCCTTCAAACTGCTAGTATCCAGGATAACCAACGATCCGTTGTTCATGAAGTGGATACCAGCCAAGTTCTTTGGCATTGGAACTCCATTGTACTCCCAGGTGACTCCTCGACTGTATGCTTGATTCTTTTCGTAGCAAGTTATAATAGCAACATTCTTCTTTATATTAGTCGGTCCTGGAGTTGGGAGAATGATGTTGTCCACGTTGATGAATGCAGACACCGTACTTGTTCCAACACTGTTCTGGGCCAAGCACGAGTACTCTCCAGAATCCATAGTACTGTTCAATGGAACCTTCAGGTAAGAGTAAGCAACTTCAGTCTTCCCGGTCTCAATGAGTTTTCCGTCTTTAGCCCAAGTGATGATTGGGTTTGGTGGACCAGCTGCAGAGCAACGAAGCTCTATAACAGCTCCAACTGCAGCAGTAGTGTTTTTGGGTTTGACAATGAACTGTGGTGCAGCATGAAGAAGAACAGTTCTAGATGATCTTGGTCCAGGCATACAGCGATACGCAATCGATCCATTGAGAGAAGAATCTTCAACATCCTTCCATGGAAGAAGTTGTGGATTGTCATCTGGAGTGTCTCCTCTATCGATCATATATTCTGTCTTCTTTGGTTTTCCTTTCTCGTCACATTCGACCCAAATTGGTGCTGGTCTATCAGATGGCTCTGAAAACAATCGTTGAAAAAATGCTCTTTTCTTGCGAACTTACTGTTGACGATCAACTTTCTCGTGGCGATTTTTTGACCGGCATCAGACTTGGCAATACAGTAATAAAATCCGTCATCGTCTGGGAGAACATTTCTGATGGCCAATGTGGTTCCAAGAATTTGGTATTCTGAAGGTATAATGTTATCACTGAACAGGTTCAAATAACGATGACTCACTCTCATTGTTTTGAATGGCAATGTTTGAATCTCTCATCCAACTGATAACTGGTTCTGGAATTCCTGTTGCATTACAAGAGAGGAATACAGTTTGTCGTGGGTTGGTGGAAACATTCATTCTCTCAGGGACCACCTCCGGAGAAACTGAAAAAACATAAATATTGACATCAAAATCAATTTCTGTAACACTTACTCATCACAATCAAATCAACATCCTCTTCAGCAGTGCCAACCCAGTTTTCAGCCTTGCAGGTGTAGACACCAGCTTGTGAAGGTGAGATAGAAGAGAAAATCACTGATTTCTTCTTTGTGGTAGCTGTCTCGTCCACACCGGCTAAAATATTCATCAGTTGGGACAGTTTTTGAAATGAACAACTCACTGTTCGTCAATAGCTCATCATCCTTGTACCAAGAAATAGCTGGTTGTGGAACTCCTGAAGCCTCACACCAGAGTGTCACTTGTTCTCCCTTGTGCACTACTTGAGTTCTAGGTCTTTCCAGAATCTTTGGAGCAACTCCAACATTCAGATGAGTTACTTGAGTAGCATTTCCTGCTTTGTTTGCAACAGTACAACTGTATTCTCCTTGATCGGTAAGTCTGGTTGACGGAATAACAATGAGTGCCTTCTTCTCTTGGAATTCAATGTTGTTAGATGGAAGGAGTGTAACACCGTTCTTAGTCCAAGTGATTTCAGATAAATCTGCTTCAATGTCACATTTGATTTTTGTTTGCTCCCCTTCGGAACCATTTAGGGAACGAACACCGGAGCTGCTGATCTTAGGAGCCACTGAAAATGATTCGGTTTTTAATGCTATTCAGATAGATTTTATTTGTTTTGATGTGACTCACTGATTGTTTGAACCTTATACTCCAAGGTGTCAGTTCCAGCATCATTCTTTGCAGTACACTCAAAACTCATTAAGCGTTGTTCTGCTTTTTCGACATGCAAAGTTCCATCGTCATCTGAAAACAAAATACGATTTCGATGAATCGTTTAAATTCCTAATCATACGAATAGTGTATCCATTTTCTCCACTCTTGATCTGTTTTCCATTAACTGTCCAACTGATAGCTGGTTCTGGATATCCACGTACAGCACAAGGCATCGAGAACTCTGAGTTTGAAGAAGGTGTGAGAGATTCTGGAGCAACTGAAACAATTTTCGGGAACACCAACACTTCGAGAGTGTAGGCTTGTTGTGCAGACCCAGCTTCGTTGGTAGCTGAGCACAAGTAGATTCCGGAATCCAAACTTCTTGCTTCAATAATTGTCAGTTTTCTTCCATCAGCCAGGTATCTGACTCCTTGAACGCCGGTTTCGACCCGGTTTCCGTTTCTGAGCCAGGAGACTTGAGGAGCTGGGTATCCTTCAACAAGACATTCAATGACAGCGAGTTCTCCTTCAATCACTTGTTTAGTGCCTCCGTTTGAGATAGTTGGTGCTTCTAGAATAGTCATGGATTTTATTAGATTTCAGCAAATCCAAAAGTTCACTTACGGACTACATCCACATTGTACATCACACTATCCTTTCCAGCAACATTTTCAGCAAAACAAGTGTAGACGCCCTTGTCGGTCAACGAGATATTATTGATTTGAAGGAAAGAGTTATCTGATGCAAAAGTGATACCAGGTGTTCCGCGAGAAATTTCCTTGTCTCCAAGAGTCCAACGCATTTTTGGTTTTGGTTTTCCTTCAGCAAGACACTGTAGTGTAAGACTTTGAGATGCTGGCAGTCTTGGAGACATGTCAATTCCATCTCTGTTAATCTCTGGTGGGACCAATACATCAACTGAGATACTCGATTCAGATGTTCCTGCAGCATTCATAGCTTGACAAGTGTAGTCTCCGACGTCTGTCTTCTTTAGATGTGGGATGTCGAGTCGTGTTCCTTTCAGTGAAATTCTTGGTCCATCTGGAGAGTCAAAGATAATAGATCCGCCTTTCATCCATTTCAGTTGTGCTGGTGGGTTTCCGCTAGCATTACAGAAGAGTGTGATGGTTTCTCCGATTGCTTTGATGGCGTTGTCAGATCTTGTGGAAACAACAGGTGGAGCTGAAAATTGTATTTTTTAATATGCCTCTCTTTTTTCAAGAAACTCGTAAACAGAAACTCACTAAATACATCGAGTAGCATTTCTAATTCCTTCACTCCTGCATCATTCTCAGCTACACAACTCCATTTTCCGGCGTGATCAGAGTCAGTGGACAAAATCTGGAGAGTTTGTCCTTGCTCCACTATTCTGATGTTTTCGTCATCTTAAATTTCAAGTTGATATGTAAAATGAATTGTTTTTATTTTCACCTTTCACTTCAACACCATTCTTTAACCACTTGATAGTTGGGAATGGGTGTCCTGTGACTGGACATCTCATAATAGTCGGTTGGTTGATGGCCACTTGCGGTTGAGCCTCATTTTTGGTGGTATCAATGACAGGTGGTGCTGCAAACAATTATGACTTTGGTAAAAGTAAGTTTTGAAAACATTTCGTAACGATATCACATCATATCACACCAACACTGCACATCACAACGATTTTGAATCACAACAAACTTTATTATTCACTCGAGAAAAAGAAAAAGAGAAATTGCACCAAACATGAACAAAGATTAGGGTTATACGAAACAATACAACAAACACAATGCACAGCAAAATAGTATTAGTTTCGAAAAAAGACAAAGGACAAGCCAGAGTCGCGAGTAATCATGAAAATAGTTCCTGGAAAATGAACAGATCAAGTGAAAATTAAGTCAGGTGCATGAAAAAAATCAATAAATTATGGGTATGTACAAGTGGTCGGAGACTCAGAGACGCTTTAATCTCCTATTATTGAGGGGATACTTAAGGAACCCTTTTCTATTAGGTGGCAAGGACTCTGCACTTTTTTCACGAAGGAAGACGTGTCTAAATGGGTCATATAAGAAACATCGGAGGACTGGTCGGATTCTTTTCAAACGGAAGTTTCTAGTGGGGTGTTGAACAGTAGCCTTAACATTCATGGTTCCACTAGCTCCGGGCGGATGACCAAGTTGAGGATTATAGACCCAGGGAAGTGGTAATCTAGGGGTTGTTGTAGTAGTAGTAGTAACAGAAGTAGTGGTAGTTGGTCTAGGAGTGGTAGTGGTAGTAGTAGAAGGTCTAGTTATGACAGCTCTAACAGTTTGTTTTCTTTGTCTTTTCTCCCAATACTCCTTCTGTCTCCTTATGCTCTCATCTCTCTGTCTCTGAAGTCCTTCTTCGTACTCCTTCAGGTACTCCTCATACTTTCGCATATGCTCACGATACGTGGCATCTGCCTGCGATTCTCTGGTTTTAGTTACATCATGCGGCATATGGCGAGCAATATAGTTATTTTCGAGCTCACGGCACTTCAGAGTTGCAAGATTCGTACACAAAATTTCCACTTTGAACTCCAGAGTCGCTTCTCCGGCACGATTCAAAGCAATGCAAGTGTACATTCCGGCGTTGTCCAGAGTTGCTTTGTTGATTGTTAGCTTTCTTCCGTCATCAGCAATCTGAACAATAGATAAATTAGCTATTTGAGATTATTTTGTTAATCTCACATGAACATTATCGGTATCGATACCATCCAACGCAACACTGTCCTTAGTCCATGAGACATCCATGACTTGGTCAGCGACATCATCAGCGACTCTGATTGGACAAGTCAAAGTGATTGTATCACCTTCCCGCTTGATTGTTGGGGTGGTTCCAGTGATATCGAAAGCAGGCGGAGCTGAAATAAAGTAATTTAGAAATTGCGAGTAGAGCTTTCCAACTCACAAAGAACATCGAGATTGAAGTCGTGTGACATCTGTCCTCCGCGGTTGATAGCAGTACATGTGTATCTTCCTTGATCTGATACCTTGACTTTTTCAATTCCAAACGTCTCATTGTTTTGAGCAAGAATTATTCTGCTATCAGTTGTATTGATGTCTTTGCCATCCTTTGTCCAGATCACATCTGGTTGTGGAATTCCAGTGACCGGGCACTCCAAGTAGATATTTCTAGCAACAATAGCCAGCGGGTTACCAATGATATTCGATTTGTCGATTCTTGGTGGCACGAGAACTCGGACAATCATATCAATATCAGAAGATCCTGCTTCATTGGATGCACGACAAGTGAATTTTCCTCCATCAGAAAGTTGAGCTTTGTGGATAGTGACTCTTGTTCCATCTTCCGAGATGGTGTAGTGAGGTGGAATATACATTGGGGATCCACCACGGAACCATGAAATGTCGGGCATCGGACGAGAAACAACACCACACTCGATTGTGACTTCTGTATCTTCAACAACATGGTAAATGTTATCTCCCTTTTTACGCTCAAACACTGGTTTTCCAATGATATCGACAGAGTATTTGGTGGTAAGGTTTCCAGCCTCATTTTCAGCGTAACATGTGTATGCTCCAGCATCTTCTTCGGTAGCTGAACGAACACGGAGAAGATCCTCTTCCACTGTGTAGCGACCCACATTTGGTGTGATAACTTGATCTCCTCTCTTCCAGACAACCGTTGGCTTTGGATATGCATAAACTGGACATTTCAGCTCAACCGTTTCGCCAACAATATATCTTGGAGTTTGGTCGATAGGCTCATCAATATACGGTTTAGTGTGAATGTTGACCTTGAAATCCTGCTCACTTTTACCAAAACCGTTGGTAGCGACACAAGTATAAGAGCCTCCATCATATCGTTTAACGTCCAAAAGCATCAAAACATCTCCTCTTGGTGACAAAATAATGTTTTCCATGTTAATTGGTCGCCCTCCTCGAAGCCAAGTGACTGTTGGTTTTGGCTGTCCTTCAGCAATGCACTCAATTCTTCCAAAGTCACCTTCAACAATATTATATTCTGTTTTGGATGAATCAATCACTGGTTTTGTGAGAATGTCGAGTATGAAATCAGCAGTTGTAGTTCCTGCTTCATTGGTGGCCGTGCACGTGTATTTTCCTTGGTCATTCTTTGAAGCGTTTTCAATTCGTAGAATATGATTATTGTGAGCGGTTTCATATTCATCTCCAATGTCTTTTCCATTTTTCTTCCATGTTACTGTTGGCTCAGGGTATCCCGATACTCTGCAGTAAACCGACACAGTGTTGTTCTCCTTTCCTGCCACAATTCTTTCATCATCCACAATTCTTGGTGCAACTGAAAACATATGATAGTTATCAGAATTTGTTACGTATTCAGTATCATCACAGATATAGCGTGCTACACGCAAATGAATAACCAATTATCTGTTATTCGTGTTCCAGACTCACTCAAAATCTCAACTTCAGTGCTTGTTCGAGATTCTCCGGCTCTGTTGGTTGCAATGCAAGTGTATCTAAAAATCAAAATACTTAAATATTCTGAAGAAAGTATCTCTCACTTTCCACCATCCTGCAGGATTGCTTCTCTCAGATGTAAATAAGAGAGCTTGGTTGAATGTTGGAGGAGATCAGATGTGAATGGTTCGTCATTCTTCAGCCATGTCACCTTTGGCTCTGGATCTCCGAATACCTAAAATTTCACTTTTTCATATATGAATCAATCACAGAAAGTTAACAAAAAAGATTCTGGAGGTATGGGGAATTGAACCCCAGCCCTCTCCCATGCTAAGGGAGCGCTCTACCACTGAGCTATACCCCCGCACGACTCTGTTTCCGCATGATGGCAAACATTTGCTAGGCGCCCGCGACAGTTATAAATTGAAAATTGAGGAGAAGAAAACAAAAAGTTTTCTGGAGGTATGGGGAATCGAACCCCAGACTTCTCGCATGCAAAGCGAGCGCTCTACCCCTGAGCTATACCCCCGCACAGTAAAGATGGAGTGTGTGGTGGTTATGTGTAGACAAAATGCGGGCAGTTGTCGGAAAGCGGGCAGTGTGTAAAGGCGAGAGGAAAAGAAGAGAGACTGTGTATGTGTGAGTGTAGTGTTGAATTAGTGGACTGCGAAGAATTTTCCTCACAAAACGTTGAAATGTAACGGATTCTAAGTCAAAAGCTAGTTAGGTTTCTAAAATCTTCTTCTAAACATATGACTTATGCTCATCAGAAGCTGACAAACCTAAACAGAATTCATTTACTTATTAGTTTGTTTTGTTGTTCCCTCTCTCATTCATGAAAATGTTTCTTCTAGAAACTCTAACAAACCTCGCAGCGAATTGTTGCCTGACGTCCATAAACTACTTTCATCCTCTCAGAAGCCATAACAGCTTTTGGTGGCTCTGAAATCTCATTATCCATTATCTTAATATTAATTTTTCATCTCTCACCTGATATCTCAACATATGTATCTTGCTCTGCACGTCCCAGCTTATTTTCAGCTCTGCATGTGTATCTTCCCTCTTGACTTGGTTTGATGTTGTCGATGTATAGATTGGATGAATTAACGATCTGTAGTTTGTGACTGTTAGTTTTTTAAGATAAAAAATAGCTAGTTACCCTAACTCCTGGCATTCCGTCGATTGGTAATCCATCGAGTAACCAAGAAATTTCTGGGTGTGGACTTCCTTGGGCTTGACATTTGAGAGCGAGTGTAG
This sequence comes from Caenorhabditis latens, assembly GCA_002259235.3. Taxonomy (NCBI): domain Eukaryota; kingdom Metazoa; phylum Nematoda; class Chromadorea; order Rhabditida; family Rhabditidae; genus Caenorhabditis; species Caenorhabditis latens. The sequence continues at coordinate 9,358,243 of CM056097.1, read as the reverse complement.
TGTTTGCAACAACTTCTGTGGTGCTGAATGCGTCTCCAGAAATTGATGGAGGATCTGAAAAGTTCAATTTTCAAAGAGTAATTCAAACACTATGCTTACAGGTGACTATTACTTCAAATTCGGCCTCTTCGTAACCTGCTTCATTTCTTGCAATACAAATGTATGTGTCTTGATCAGATAATTGTGCTTGAGCGTGGAACATTTTGAGTTTATCACCCGAGAGCTGAATAAATGTGTTCGAATTTTTGCTGCACCGGAATCAATACTACCTGACGACTATTTGGAGGAATAAGCCCCCTGCTGTGTTTGTGCCAGTCGACGGCAACTCCCTTGGTATCCTGAAAAGTTCTTGTATTGAAATCTGCGCAACATATTTTTTTCAGTCAATTCCATTGTAATCATCAAGATCCCAGAATATTACTATTATGTCTATCGGGTTTCGAAAGAATTTCCAAAGTGACTAACAATCTCTTAGCCTCTCAAAGCTTTCAAAGTGCACTTAAATATTTCATGTGGGCCTACTGCCGGCTCCCGCCATTTCGCAGGGGCTATTTCTCCAACCATTCCTTTTGCTTCAAAAAAGGAAAAAAGGGAGAATAAGAAAAACGACGGTGCCCCATCTTTTTCTAGTCCTTTTGTTTAACCCCTTTTTACGTTTGGCCCGTCTTTCTCCATTTTCGTATTGGTCTCCGTTTTTATATAGAGCTGCTTTTTGAACCCAAAGCAACCGATGAATGACTAAAACAAGATAGTGAGTTTAAGAATTTCAAAAGAAAACTAAAGACGTCAAAAGACAATTGAGACGGCCGGAAGTTGGAAACAATGACAATCTCGTTGCCAAGTCTGCTCATAGGAGCACAAATCATAACGGTTCAAAGTACTTTACCTCCACTGGACATTCCAGAGCCAATGGTTCGCCTTCCACAACTTCGACTACTTGATGTTTCTTCGTCATTTTAGGTGGTACTGAAAATGACTAATTATACTGTTGAAGAAATGCGTTGTTAAAATTTACCTTGAACCTCAACAACTATATCCTTTTCTGCTCTTCCTGCTTTGTTTTCCGCAATACATGTATAATGTCCAGCAGCATCAGCCTGTAGCAAAAATGTTTATTTTGAATCAAAATCTTTATTCCTTACTGTCGGTGAATCAATGATCAGTTTGTTGTCACTGATTTCGACTTCTTCACTATCATTGAGTCGTTTGCCATCCTGGAAAAAATAGAATTGATGAGTGTGACCACCTATCGAAACATTGCATGTGTGTTCGTTTTGCGGAAAAGAATCCGACATGTTTTCTGTTATCCCACACACACACAATCATTCTCGGAGACAGCCGCCACCAGAAAGACGGGGCTTGTCACTTTACAATTTGAAAAAATGTAACACATTTAAACATATGTATTTTTGTGTTCGTTTCTTCTTCCTCCTCACCCTCGCTTAGAAATTGCCTGACGGCACTATTTTTTCTCAAACTCTTTCATTCTTCCTGATTATGCTTTTCTGCAGTCTTGTCATTCCAAATATTCATCAATCCACCGCCCAGTTACACTTCCCCTCTTCTTTTTGGCTTGCATCAGAGCAGTTTCTTTCAGAAATAATTGAATTTAAAAACAGAATTCCTACTATTTTGACACCAACAACAAGAAGAGGGGACTGGGACACAGAAAAAAAAACTAAGCGTTTCGTTAGTCGTTTCTTTGGAACCAGGCGTCGAGGTGCGATTTGGAACAGAACTGGATTTGAGAAATTGAATAACTGGTCGGACAAAAGGGAAAACGAGGAGGGGTTGTTAGTTCTTCTAGTATGTTTAGTTGCTGTACAATTTTTACTGATCATATTCATTTTCTACAGTAGTACTGTAGGTGAAATCAATTCTACAGGTATGCTAATTGGGACTTATTATTGGTGTCACTATAATAGTCCCATAAGTTGATATATCTATCTTTTAATTTTAGTAAACTGTAATCGATCAGAAACCATGTTTATGATAAATAAAATAAACTGTCATCTGATGTGACAATGAAAAATAGATGTTGAAGCAAAAGAGCGAGAAAGAGCGCGTTTTAACTTTTATGATTCATCAATCTCGCTTCCCTCACGCCTTTCTTGTGCCCTCATTTATTGGAGGCGACGGGTTGGAAGCCCGACCAGCGACCTCTCGACTCATGTATGAAATTTTCCATTTTTCGCTTCTCTTTTTTCTTCTACTGTTCCGGAGATTTTTGTTTATCGAAGAAGGAAAGCAAGTTCAAAGTGTTCCCTTCCGATTTTCTTGGTCCCATCTCTATTTCCAGTCTCAAATCTGGAGACAGAAAAAAAGGAGAAAGAAACACGAAACCAATAACAATACCTTTTTGAATGTATTGTGAATTATATGTGTGTTTCTATTCTCTTCCTATTCTTTCTCCTTCATTTCGTTTTTGCTGCTTTTCCCTTTTCGATCTGCTTTTTTTTTTCCATTTTTCTTGTTTTGCCCCTTTTAGCCTCTCTTGAATGAACTTAAAACTAATCGAGTTTCTTTATGCCTCTCTTGTACTCCTACAAGGACATCTTATAGTGATGAAAAGAATGAAATATGCAAAAAAGAAGAAGGGATGAAAAACAGAAGCTAGCGTAGACACGTGTTTTCAGAAACAGAAAGAGATAATCCAAGATTAGGTTAATCTTGGGCACATCAAGGGCAAAACGAAGACTATGCAACAATTTCATTGTTTCTTGTTCTCACATTCCTTGTTCTGTTCTTTTACTTCTTCAGTCACCAAGTCTTCAATGATTGTCGGTGGTGATGGAGCTGTTAGATAAGAAAAGAGCAAGAGTGGGGTGAAAACGAAAAACGATTACCAGTGGGAGAGTTTCTAGATGCCTCCTCAATTCAAAAGGTCAAAACCATTTAGAGACTACGTAGTGCATCGAGTCATTATGTGAGTAGCCTTCACTATAAAAGTTATAGCTAGATCCTTCCACCTAAAGTGGAGTGCACTTGTCTGATCAAACGGGTTTGAAAATTTTCAAGCCATGACACATCTTTGAATCTCTTTGAAATCACAAATGCTTTCACATTTTGCTGAATTACTGTTCTAAATTCGCTGATTTTACGCCAAACCTATTAACTAACGCAAACCGTTTTCAATATTTTTGCATTCCTAAATGGGTCCTCGCTTTTCAAAATTTTCTCTTTTTCGGTTCATTGGTCTTTAAGAATTGGATCTTTTGAACCATTGATTATTCAAGCTTGTCCTATCCTTAATATTCCCGTGTACTGCAATTTACCAATTCCCTCTCTCTATCGCTTTCTCTATTCCTCTTCCTCTCCACAAATGCGTGAAGGATTGGGGCGTGTCACTTGCGTTTGCCACTCTGAGTCTCGCCTTCTTTCTCGATCTCCCAGCGCTTCTCTGTTGCCGGCGAGAACCCCCCCACATCAGCCATCCTCTCCCCCACCACACATACACCCGTGCAGGCAGCGCCTTCTTCAAGCCATCTCCATTTTTTCTCGTCCCCCTTGCTTCCAGTTCATTCCCGCCCCGCGACGACGCCCGTTCAGATTTTTCTCATGCTTTTGTTGTGCGATATTTGCACTTTTAATCACGTCGTTCTCACTTGATCCATCTAATATTCTACTAATCAGTCCTGGAGGCTCCAGTATGATGATACGATGGAAGAACCGTGGCGGCAATCTACCTCTCATTTTCCTGCTCATCACACTTGTGGCGGTATGCACTGGCACGGAACACGAACATCGGACCCACATGTGCTCAACAGAAGGAAACATTTGCTCCGAGAACGCCGCTACCGTATGCAGAAATAACACGTAAGTCCATTTCCAAAACGCATAATGTTTCTTTTTATGGGGGTTCAAACGAGCTCATCGCCTAGTCAGGAAAAGTTCAGAAAATGTTGGTGTACTATTAGTTAGAGTTTGAGTTAACAAGGTCTCACTAGAAAAAGTGAGAAACCAATGAATACATAAAAGTACATGTACTATGCTATGCGATTGGTTATATGTATAGTATGTATGTAAAGGACTCCATTCTCACTGGGACAAAAGAGCGAGAGGGAGCAAGAAGGAAAGTGTAAGTCAAATCCAATCTATTCTATTCAAAAGACTGAGAAAAAAGTCATAAAATCACAACCATGACCACAATTTTTCTGCAATCCTTGGTTTTTTCTGATTCCGTTTTTCAAATTCAAAAAGTCACTTGTTGTATGAATAGTTTACAAAAATGCCATTTTCCAAACAATTTTTAAAACTAAACAAAAAAGGATTTGTGCTTTTCGAACCTTAGAAAACTTGATTTCTGTTCTTTTTCTAGGAAAAATGAACTGAAGGACTTTTTTCAATTCTTGCCCAGATTTCTATGGTCAACCGAAAAAAGACAGAAAAGAGAGAATCTTATCCAGAGGAGATGAGTGATTGAGATAGATACTAACACTTGTTATGTCAAACTTGTCAAGTTGCCCTCAAGTTGTGCTCTATAATCGGCACTGCGATTTTTGAATTTTGCACAGCCAGGACACGGCTATTCAAAGGTTTTCTCAAGAATCCATTGTCCGACGTGCGATTCCATTCTTCTGTCGACGGCGTTGGGCAACACTTTAGAAAAAGTAGTGAAGTGCAATTGGCGCTTTCTTTTTTTCTTCGCCTTCCCACAGCTTCCGCCGCAATTAGCTTCAGCACGGATTTTTGAGAGCAAAAAAGGGTTTTTGTCTCTTCTGTTCACTCTGCGGTTGATTCTAACCGATAGTGACAGAGAAAATGAGCAGATATGTTCCTTGCATTGCATGAAGTGCGTGAACGAGAAGAAAAAAGAAGAAGATACCTTGAATAGAAAAATAAATGGGTAAGCGGTTGTCAGATACTGCAGCAAAGTTTTCCCCTCTTTACCCCCGTCTGACGCGAGTTAATGTGCTCGGAATTTTACGCATGGATAAAACTCGCATGTCACGAAGGGGGGTTAGACTTGGAGACCCCACCCAATGAAACATTGATCATCCAAGCAGTTTTCTGAAATGATCGCCCAGACGAGACCTCTGCTCCAGACTACTGCAAAAAACGGCTTGAAAAACGAGCGGAACGTGTTCGTGACACTTTCTTCAGCGGTCTCATCGTTTACAATGAATCGTATAGAAAAGAAAAACCCATCATTTTGGCTTGACTCTTTCCTTTCTTTTTTCGCTGTAGCCCCAACCAGTTCCCTATACTCTCCCAAGGGCATATCAAAACGCAGGGCGCCCGGAGAGCCGATCATGAATGATAATTCTTCTTCTTTTAGGCACACTCACATACTTCTATAGGAAGAAGGACCCTTCTACACACTCTCAGTTACTTCCACTAACCTCATATATACGCTCACTTACACTGAGTCACTGAGAAAAAGAAGGGGGAGTAACCTTAAGGAGAATATCCCCTGGGAACATTTTGCCGTTTTTTCGTAAGCTTGATGGGTCCTGCGAGGAAGGAAGAACAAGAAGACATTGTGAAAGAAATTATGATTTTGCGAATTATTGCTTTGCTAGACTTTCATTCACAACAACATCTGGAAATAGAAAAACAAACATTGCAGTTTTTGAGAGAAGGGTCCGCTACCAGCATCTCCTTTCAAAAATGCCTGTTTTCGGTATCAAATTACACTGAGACCCTCGTCGTCATTATCATTGGCCAGAAGTTCCATTCCGGGTTTTGGTCCAACAGGTGTTATTGATACAACGCTTTATGTTAGTTAGAAATTGAGTGGGCACACGATTCGTGACACATGACGCCTGGAGATCTAACAAAAGTGGGAGATATATAACTTCAATTAATCTTTGACAACAAGAAAGTGTTGTTGGACAAGATAAGACAAGACTTGTGTTAGTGTTCCAGATGCAAAGTTGATGATGGTTGTGAAAATGGAAGGAAGGATTAATTGAATTCAGCTTTATTTGTTTTCAGTTTTGCTCTATCCATTCATTTATGTCTATGCCACCGTACCCTTCATCGGTATTCTGACAGAGTGAGTGACTCGACTCAACTTTACATAAGCAGTTGAAAAAACTTCATATCGAATTCAGTATATGCCATAATATTTTTCTAGATGAGCTTTTCATCTCTTAGAGCAAAAAATGGAACCCGTCATAGGGAAAAGTGTCTTTTTAATTGGCAGTCTCCTCCGATCCATTAATCGTATTTTAAATTCGACCGAATGAATTGCTCTTCTTTTCTCCTCCTTTCACTGCTTTTATTTTTGCCTTTTCCTCCATTCATCACAAGACAAATGAGGATTGGCAAGCAGAAAAAGAGTGGCTTTGAAAAGAAAAACGAAGAGGAAAGTTATAGTAAAGAAGAAAAGGGGGAGGTCGAAGACCGAAATTGGTTTTTTTCGTTTAGTTTGCTCAGTTTTTCGTTTTCAAAACTAACCCAAAAAACATATACCAAAAACACCTGTGTTTGTGTTAGTCACTCTCATACTAATATATGTTAAACACACAAAATATGGTATATGGTATCTGGAACACGCAAAAATGAAATCAGCATAACAGAAAGTGAAGTCACACCTATCCGACTCCTGAAAATATCTAGATAGCCTTCTCCCAGTCGCATCAATCTTCTTAATGAGAAGTTTTCTAATGAAACGAGCCATGGCCGCCTTTCGTAATGGAATTGGAATTGGCTGGCTCCGGGAGAGGTGCCATTCTATTGGAAGAGATGTGCCTCTTGCTATTTCCACATTATAAAAGACGGCCTCGATGACTTATCCTTCTTCCTCTCCTTCTCCATTACACCAAATAGCTTGCATGCGGGAAAACCGGGGACTATGTAAATTTCCTGGTGCACTCTATGGGAAGATGGATCGGGTGAAAGAGAGGGAGAAAAATGAGAATTTGAAAAATGACTTCTTCCATTTAATAATATTACTTTTTTCTTCTAGATGTGTCTCGGCGTGTTCATTACGAGGGATGCAGGAATGTGAATGTGATGCAGAAGAGGACAACTATTGCTATCTATGCTGCGGAAACTCGGAACATCAGTGCATGGCGGCCCATCATCATAACATACTTCGGTTAGTCAGGTGGCAGTTCTCGTTTCCCACGAGTATCACTGTTGTGGATGTGTGTGTGTCTTCAATGACTCTCCAGACTATAGTATTCCAAACACAAAAACTCTTCGTTATTTATGTATAGGAGAGAGAGGCAGTTTGGAAAGAGCATAAAACTCATGTTACAGACCAAACGGTGAACGATGGGAACGTGAAGCATGTTCCAGATGTCGGATGCATGGTGCAGAACTGGAAGGGCTTCCGTGCGATGATACGGACTCGGCGAGACTTTGCATCGGTAGGTCACAATTTTCGTTCATCAATGATCTCCCAATTTCTCTCAATTTCTCAGGAGGCCGCTGTTCAAATTCCGTTTGTCACACTAAATCGTCGGGTTCCGTTTGTGATCGAAAGTACGTTGTCTTCTTATCACGAGATATATCTTATCAAAAACAATTTTCTCTTACAGAATGGAGAAGCTATGCGTGGATAACACCTGCGAGAACCCATGTGCACGATATGCACCTCATCTCATGGTATGCGATTGTCCTTCGATAGACCAAGATACTGGATTTGCATCAGAAGATAGGTGTCAACTATGTTGCTACGATTTCAACTTAGTGAGCTTTCTCATTTCAAGGACCTCAGTTATCGACAGTTGTAATTTTCCAGAAACCAACTAATCGACGATGTCAAAACGCCTATCGAAAATACAAAATAATGGATATGTTCCAAAAACCAATCTGGCGGGTTGGACTCGAATGTGCGGGCGGAAAAGTGTGCAATAAGTACGGTGTCTGCTCATCATCCCATATTTCTTTCCTTCTTCCATTCATTCTTGTCATTCTTGTTTCCCTCATCTCTCTGTGCTAATCTTTCTTCTCCCCAACGTTCTCCTATTCCGATTACCGGTGTGATTATGAAAAATTACGTGACCTTAAATTCCCTCTACTCTATCCCTTCTTTCAATTAGCAGTTTATGTCATAGACATCTGTGATAACGAGTTCAAACTGCCAAGTAACTCACTTTCATCCATAGAACTGTTGGTTTAGGTGTTCCAATTGCTGAGCAATCGATTGCCATACGATTTCCAACAATAATCGGGTATTTTTCCTGCAGATCCAAGAAACGTGGAGGTTCTAAAAATCATATTATTGTTGTGTGGTCTTTTACAATAAATTTGCTTATTTACCGATGACACTAATTTTGAAAGATTTTGATGTTGGTCCAGCATCATTCTCAACAGTACACATGTACAAACCATCATCCGACAATTGAATGTTGGTCACATTCATTGTTTTGTCGGTAGTTGAATATTTGTAGTCTGTTGGATTCATCTCCAAATCAACGTTGTTAGCTGTCCATTGAACATTTGTGATTGGAGTGGTTGATTTGGCAAGACATTTGAGGAAAACAGAATCTCCAGTTTTAACCACATAGGTTTCAAGCTGGGAATCAAATGTTGGTGGAGCAGTGACTCTCACATAAAAGTCTTTCTTGGCTTCTCCAACCGAATTTTCAGCGGCACAAGTATAAGTTCCAGCATGGGATTCCTTTGAATCAATGATACGGAGAGATTCACCATTGTTTTTAAACTCATGATGCTCGCTAGCTTCGACCGGCTCGTTGTTGAATAGCCACATTACCTGAAAAAGAAAATTGTCAGCTATGAAACTAACATCTTATGGCAAACTTTAGGATGTGGGGATCCAGAAACAACACAATTGATTTCCAGCACAGCATTTGAAATCATAGTCAATACGGTGTTTGATGAGAGTTCGTCACTGATGGATGGTGGATCATTCACTGTGAAATCGTACACTTTTCTTGCTTCTCCAGCTGGATTTCTCATAATACAAGTGTATTTTCCAGAGTCTGACTTTTTCGGAGAGAGGAAACTGATCTTTTTTCCAGAAGACGGAATTTGGATGAAGCTGTCGCCACGCAAAGATTCCTTGTTGATAGTCAATCCATCTTTTTGCCACTCAACTTCCACGTCGGTGTGATTGCTCTGGAAACATTGAGTTCTAAGGTTTTAGTCTGAATTTTTTCAGTTCTCACCTCGCAAAGAAGATCGGAAGCAAATCCTTCAATGACATTGAGAGTTTCACGAGGGTCTCCCTTGATAACCGGTGGAATGATGACTTCCAGAGTGTTTTCTAAATCGTCAGATCCCACGGAGTTGGTAGCAATACAAGTGTATCTTCCTTGATCAGATCCTTCTGCTGAACTGATTTGAATTTGTCTGCCGCTATCAAAGTACACAAATCTTCCAGTTGGTTCGAGAGCGATACCGTCTTTGAGCCTGCAATATTTTTCATTACTCATTTTATTGTTTATTTTCTCTGTTTTTGTTTTCTGTTTTTGTTTTTCTAGCTTTTCTCATTTGTCTTCTATTTAGAATTCCATCCGTCTTTGTTTCCTCTCTTTTCAATTCGGTTTGCTTGAGGTAATTTGTTTTCGTAGGATTTAGAAATTTTTGGGCGAATTGGAGAATTGAGAAGCAAATAAATTACCAATTCCACCTCGCCCTTTTCTTTTTTTCTGAGGAAAAAAATCCCATTTCCCTGGCTCACCATGTAATTGTGGGGGACGGACTTCCTCTTGCTGGGCAATGAAGAGTAGTATGAGTTCCAGCATTGACAGTATGACGATGAACAATGTTTGGTTCATCGAACGAGGGCGCCACCAGCATGTTAACTTTGAAGTCTCTCTTATCAGATCCAGCGTCGTTTGTAGCCATGCAAGTATACTTGCTGGAGTCAGATTCACGAAGTTTGAACAAGTAGAGCTTCTGTCCATTGGCACTGGTTTTGACAAATTTGTCAGATTCCAATGGTTTTCCTGCTTTGAGCCACGTTATTTTGGCTTGTGGCTTTGCATATACTGGACAGGAGATCACTACACGTTCATTCTGCTTATAGTCATAGTCAGATGGAATTCCATATTTCTCGATTCGTGGAACAGCTGAAAATGTTGGTTTGCAAATTCATATTGATTATCAGTATTCTTACTCATAACATTAACAATAACATCTTGTTCATCACTTCCAGCAACATTGTCAGCTTCACAAGTGTATCTTCCGGCATCGTCTTGCAAAATTCTGGAGATTTTCAGTTCATTTCCAATAAGCTCTCCATGTGGAATAATGTTTTGGATGTTATCTGAATGAATTGTCTCTCCATCTTTAAACCAAGTAATTTCAGGCTCTGGTTTTCCCGTAGCAGGACAAGAAAGAGTAACACTGTTGTTTTCAACAATTGTCCTATTCTTGTCCTTATCCAACATAACAATTTTAGGAGGCACATAGACAGCAAGTTTGAAATCGAAACTGTTTTCTCCTGCATCATTCTTCACACGACAACTATATGCTCCTTCGTCACTTTCGGTAGAGCTGAAACAAAAAACACTTATATTGAGTCAGATATTGAATTTTTCCTACTTATGAATAGCAATACGACGATCATTATGAGTGATCCTTTCTCCAGTTTCCGCGAAATCGATTGGTATATAGTCATGCAACCAGATGATATGTCCTTTGAAGTTCTTGTCATCATCGATAGGACATTTCAGCGTTGCCGTATTTCCTTTCACCACTGTGATAGTATTCTTGATACCCTTTTGGATCATTGGACGAGTAATGATATCAACATCAAAACTGATTTCGGCGGTACCAACATCATTCTTAGCCATGCAGATGTATGATCCTTTGTGGGCTATTTCAGCGTGCACTATCTTGAACTGTTGTCCTTCAGAAAGTACTTGCACCGATTTCAGATCTCCCAACGGTTTTCCATCCTTAGTCCAAGTGACGACGGGATTCGGTTTTCCGGTAACTTCACATGGAAGAACAAGTGAGTTGTTCTCAATAACTGTGTATTCACCGCCTTCGTTCACAATAGTTGGTGGCACTTGAACGGCAAGATTGAAATTCTTTGTCGCAACTCCGGCGTCGTTGGTGACTGTACAAGCGTATGCTCCATGGTCTTCGACTTTTGCGGAAACGATGTGAAGGAATCTTCCACCAGCCAACAACTGAATGCCCTCAGTTTCTGCCAAGAATGGTTTACCATGTACAGTCCAGGTAATAACGATTCCGATTGCATCATCAGTATCACATTCCAAAGTGACAGATCTTGTCAAGTTGACAGTGGCATCTTCAGTATTTTGTCCAGACTCGAATCTCGGTTTGGTTTTGACATGAACATTGACTGTCTTCACAGCTTGTCCAATTTCGTTTGTAGCATAACACTTGTAGACTCCACTGTGATCTTTGGTTACCCCGGAAATCACAATTGTATGATTTCTGTTCACTTGAATTGCTGTTTCGGGAAGTTCCTTCTGGTTGAAGTCCCATCTTGCAGATGGATGTGGATTTCCTTCGGCATCACAATTGAACAGAATATCGTCTCCTTCATTTGGTTCTAAAGTTTGAAGCACGTTTCTGATCTTTGGAGGAACTTGAACAACGACATCAAATTCTTTGGAGACTTGACCAGCGGTGTTGTTTGCAACACATGTGTAGACATCTTCGTGGTAACGAGCAGCGTTGAGAATTGACAGACGAGTGTTTTCTAGGGTGAAGATAGCATCTTTCTCCTGAAATATAAAAAAATGGTTCTGCTGTTACAGTCATATACTATTAAATTTACCGTCAACTTTTCGCCTCGTTTCATCCAAGTGATTTCAAAATCTCCAAGAGACACTGGACAATCCAAAACGATGGTTTCGGTTTCACGGAACTAAATTTTGAGTATTTGAATTGGTTGAATACACAATTTACTTACTGTAGTGCTAACTTTCCGATCATCTGTGAATGTCGGTGCAGGAATATTCTGAATAAAAAAGTCGCGAGAAGTGGTGCCTGCTTTGTTTTGTGCCAAGCATGTTATCTGAGCAGCCTTGCCAGTGAGCTTCTCGACTCTTAGATGAGATTCATCGCTGTAAAACAAATTATAATTATAAAGGAGTTAGTTTCGGTTGAGTAGAATCTCATTAAAAGATAGTATCCATTCTCGGAAAACTCACAATTGCCAGTTTTTGTCCACCTCCTTTCCATCCATTTTCCACGTGATCTCTGGTTTTGGATTTCCTGTAGCTTCACATCCAAGAATAATTGGGTTATCTCCAATAAGTTTTAGGTTTCCATCATATTCAGACTCAACAAAGACAGGTGGTTCCAAAACATCTAATGTTATGGTTTTCTCAGCTTTTCCAGCAGAATTCGTGACTGAAAAAATATTAAGTAAGGTATATTAAATGAGTGATGATATACGGGGTTACCTCTGCAAGTGTACTCGGCACGATTTTCCGGTCTGGCGTTAGTAATGTAAAGGCGATGTCCATCGGTTGGAACGCGGACATTTTCTGGACGTTCATCTTCAACATTGTTCTGAAAATTAGAATTTTTATCGAAAAACATTTTCAGACGCGACAACGTACAATAGACCAGACAAAAGTAGTTTTGTCATCAGATTCCGTCAACAAATCACAAGATAGAGAGATATCCTTATCAAGTGAAACCTCCAATGATTCATCTTCTCCAACAATTGGTACAGCTAAAAAGGTTATTGCTCTACTGTTCCTAACTTGTGTACAACGCCTCCAAATATCAAAAGCAGTATGCAATAATTTTGTTTTTCCGATCCGTTCAGATTGCAATGAAAGATAGAAGAAGCATGTGTGAACCAGTGCATGTTTATTAAAAGCAAATTTGGGTGCGGGAAAACAAGCTAACACAATAAATAGGGAGGAGGAAACAAAGTGAACTAAGCAGGGGATGACATGTTATGAAAATAAAGTTACCCTGTTCAAAAGTTTATTACAACTGAAATGATCTACCAGAAATAATAATTACCGGAACAAAAAGGGATAGCTATACATAGGAAGACGGACACTACGGAACACACCTCATGCAGACATTGGTATAGAAACATGCAAAGTACAAACTAACAGGAAAATATAATATGCATTCAGGATTTTTTTCTATTGGGAATAGAATGACTTATATTATTAGTTTAGGTGATTAGTCTCATAAATTGTTTATGAGATATAGGAAATGCTCATAGCGTTTGAAGGGATATCGGATGGTTATTAGTAAATGTGAAAAGAAACGCATTCCGGAAAAAAGGAAGAATACAATTCACTGTGCGAAAATCGCGATTTGACGTGGTGTCCAAACTTTCTTTTTTCTGTACTCTAGCCCCTTGTCAGGCAGTTTAGCCGGCAGCCGTGGTGGAGCTGTAACAACATCCTCGAGCGTTAGATTGATGGAATATGGGGAGAAGCGGCTGGGCACTCTATCGTTCAGTTTAGGTGGTGGTAATGAGAGAAACTTAGGCTTTTCAACATTTGTCAACACTGGATCATCAAAAGAAAGATTAATTTCGTGTGGTAAGAAACTGGAAAATCTGAGTGATTTGAGCCCAGAGTTAGATCTGAACGGATAAGATAAACGTTTAGGAAAAGCGTTGTACACAGAGCTGCGAAACAAAAAATTTTCAAAAGAAATACCCAAAACTGATAGCTCCACATCGACGTCCAAAGTGCTTCCTTTGCTCTGTGCAACACAGTGGTAGTTGCCTTCATGTTTCACACTAACACTATCGAAATACAGCTGAAATTGCAGAAAAGGAGTTAGTAAATAGAAAACATGCCAGCTCACCGTTAGTCCATCATCCGACAATCTTGCTCCTTTGTACTCTTTTCCTGGTTTTACAATGGTTCCGTCAATAACCCAGTCAATCTTCGGAGTTGGGTATCCAGAGACTGGACAACCAAGAGTAACTGCCTCTCCTTCTTTGGCGAACACCTTCTTCTTGTATTTCGACTCGTCAATATTGAGTGGAACTGAAAAAAGCGAGAAAAATTAATTAGTGAGGCGACCGAAAACAACACAATTTTCTCACCAATAACTTCAACTTGGAACGACTTGCTTCCCTCACCGGCCGCGTTTCGAGCAACACATTTGTAGACTCCTGAGTCGGCGATCTTGGCCTGAAATAAGTTATTTTAGTATGACAATACTATAATCAGCCTCAGCAAAAATACAAACGGATGATACACTCACTTTGTACACATGAAGTTTACGCTTGTCATCCGAAACTTTCAATGAAGTGTTGTCGTTGCTGAGTGGTTTGTCGTTCAAGTACCAAGTAATCTGAAATTAAAAATTTGAAATGTGGAATATCGAGAATAAACATTTTTCCTTTGACACTTTGCCAAACAGAATTTCACTGCGCGAATTGTTGACAAAAATGGGAAGCAATTGTTAGAAAATTCAGATGCCCTTATTAGGTATTCGTTCAAAATGCTGCCCATTTCTTCATATTCATCACATTTCTTTGAAATATATATTCATGAACTAATTATCTAGAAAACGTCATATTTCAAATACTCAGTTCTTAGTAATCACTTTTTCTCCTAGAAAAAGGTTATATGTCCCCTGACTAACCTGTGGCAGTGGGTTGCTGAACACTGGACAGTACAACGAGAATGGATGAGATTCCTTGACGGATTCCAGTGTAACCACATTTTGATCCTTAATATCCGGAGATGCAATGACTGTGACTTGAAGGTTAGCTTCTGCTACTCCAGCAGGATTCGAGGCCTTGCATGTGTAGATAGTTGCATCCTCGACAGTTGCACTTTGAATAACAAGTGTTCCATCTGATTCAACAGTATATCCTTTGGTTCCACTTCCAATTGCGATTCCTCTTCTGAACCAAGTGACAGTTGCTGCTGGTGACGCCTCCACATAGCACTTCAATTCGACACGGTCTCCCACGACAGCAGTGTTGTTGGTTTGAGTGCTAGGTGAAATGACTGGAGGTTCCTGGACATCTACATTAGTAGTCATTTCGCTTTTTCCGGCTTGGTTAGTGACTACACAGTTGTAATTTCCAATATCTTCTCTGGTGGCTTCAGAAATTCTTAAAGTTCCATGATTATCCACTGAGATTTTCTTTCCGTCTATGTTCAAATCGATACCATCCTTATTCCAAGTTCTAATCACTTCTGGAACTCCAGTTGCTCTGCATGGAATTTCAATTGTAAATCCTTTGACAACATCAACAAATCCTGGAACTTCCGAGATAATCTTTGGTTTCTCATGAACCGAAAGAGTGTATGATAGTGAATCTTCTCCAGCAAGATTGGAAACCTGGCAAGAGAATACTCCGGTGTTTTCCAATTTAACATTGTGAAGGACCAATGCTCCATCTTCACGGACTGTGTGCTGAAATACAGAATATTAGTTTTATAAAGTAACGTTCAACAACAAAAAACATACTGGAATCAACAAAGCATCAATCTTCTCTCCTTCATATGTCCAAAGTCTGACAGGTGGCGGAAGTGCTTGGGCTGGACATTCTAATACGACTGTCTCATTTTGGAGAGCCGTCTTTTCTGAATTCTAAAAAAAATGTATTTGATATTCAGTTCCGTTCAGAGAGTGTAGTGTTACCTCTGCACTAATAGTTGGTGTGGTGTGAATGGTGAGTGTCACTGTGCGAGTATCATTTCCAGCTGCATTTTCAGCATGACAAGAGAAAGTTCCTCTATGTTCTTCAAGAACTCTTTCAATAGTCAGTGATCCATCTTCGTTGACATATCCGTCAGTGAATGGTTTGTCATCCAAAAGCCATGTGATCTTTGGTTTTGGATCTCCATACACATCACACGGAATGATGATTTGATCGTCGACAACCATGTTGAATGAACTTTGTCCTGGTGAGATGACCGGTGTGCTCATGATTCGGATAGTTGTCTTCTGCTCGTTTTCTCCAGCGCTGTTGGTTGCTTGGCACGTGTACACTCCGGAGTACGACTTGTCAGCTTTTCGAACAATCAGAGTGTTGTCAGGCTGAAAAACATCAATATGAGGAGCATGATAAGCATACACATTTATGCGTACCATCACTGAGAAATCCTTGTTGTTTGGAGTAATTGGTCTTCCATCCAAATACCAAGTAATGGTCGGTGGTGGGGTACCAGAAGCGGCACATGGGATAGCAAAACTGTCTCCATCAAGCACATCATGAGTGGTATTGACAGTTGCCACATGTTTGTCGTCCAATCCAGGGATAGTTGGCTTCTTCACGTTTCCTTGGTCCAAGTTGAACACGAACTCTGGCTTTCCTGTACGGAAGAACAACACATCATGCAATAAAGACAAAATGAGAAAAAAAAGAGTTGGGGGGAGTAGGTCAAAAATGTTGGGCAGGAAGAATAGGAGTAGAAGAACTCACTCATCATAGTGTTTCATCTTTCACCCATGCATCATGCGGTTTTCACTTACTTATTAATTGAACGTTGATGTTCAGGGTACTATTTCCTGCTGGCGAGACGGCGATGCAAGTATATTTTCCTTCATCTTTCGGGTTTCCACCACGCAAACGGAGCAACGAGCCACCACCCTCAACCTGCAAAAGAAAATTTAAAAGTTTTCATAATTGGAGCTAACTCACGATAACGGAAGATCCTTCTTGAATTGGTTGGTTGTCCTTCAACCAGACAATTGACGGTTTTGGTGTTCCCAACACAACGACACAAGAAAGAGTCAAATCTTGTCCCTCAATCAACTGCTCCTCTGGTGGAACATGTCCCAAAACTGGTGATACTAATCCGGTGACCATCAAAGTAGTAGTTTGAGATTGTTGTCCGTATGTGTTCTTTGCCACACAAGTGAACTGTCCTTGATCATCAATTTGAGCGTCAGAAATATGAAGATTGCCATCAGCAAGCTGGGTGTATCTCGAATTGCTGTCTGGTCCGATGGTAATTCCAGATCTCTGCCATTCGATTTCCGGCGGTGGGATTCCAACAGCAAGACATTGAAGGGTTACAGGTCTCTCAATGTTGACGCGGACGGTGTGTGGGGATTCAATGATAGTTGGGACTCTTCCGACAGACAAATTAGCAACTTGCACATCTTTTCCTGCAATATTCTCTCCGACACATGAATATGCACCAGCATCTTCATCCTTGGCTCCCAAAATGTGCAACTGTCCGTCGTTCACTCGAATAAAGTCATCTGTCTTGATGAGATCTCTTCCGTTTTTGAACCATCTGATCTTTGGTGTTGGTTTTCCACTAAGCGTCTTGCATTCAAACGACACTCGATCTCCACGTCCGACCATCATTTTGTTTTGAATAATTTCAACTTTTGGTGTTGTTGCAAGAATCAAATCGGCGGTATCCCAGGCTTGTCCAGCAGGACTCATTGCACGGCATTCGTATGATCCTTGATCGTCTGGTACAGCTCCTCGAATGTATAGGAAGTCTTAAAATCATATGCCTTTGCTTTATTTTTTTTAAATTTTAAAACTCACTTGTCAATGAATCCGCCTCGGTTCTGTGATCAGTAGTGACTCGGTAATCTCTATAGTACCAATATATTTCTGGTTTTGGGTCTCCGAATCCTTCGCAAGTGATGTTCACATTGTCTCCGATCACATAATACGTTTCTTTCTGATGGATTTTGACTGATGGTGGCTCCATGATCTTCAAAAGTTTTATATAACTGAATCCATTTAAAAAATAACTCACTTCTAACATTATTTTCTGTGTGCTCATTCCTCCTGCATTTCTAGCCAAACATTCGTAAATTCCGGCATCCGAACGTGTCACGTGATGAATTTTCAGTGTTCCATTTGCCAATTTCTCCGTGTTTGGTCCATTGAAAACAGTAGAACCAAATCTTGTCCATCTGATTTCTACTTCTCCAGCTGATCGGGTCGGACAATGCAAGAATGCTGTGTTTCCAAGTGGTACAGTTTCATTACGAGCTCCGACGATTTGTGGAGGAGATTCTCTGACTTCTACACGTGTTTTGACGGTGTAATTTCCATTGTCTGATGTCACACGACATTGATATTCTCCAGCATCTTTTAAAGAAAGTTCAGGAATAGTCCAGACAGAAGTATCGGTGTTGCTGAAAATAAAAACAGTTATTCCCGCCGTATAAAAAATAAAAGAGAAGAGAAAGTGGTGCAAACACCGTCACGTCAGATTGCGGCCGGCAGAAGGAAATTTGCATAATTCTCTGCTGGTTACTGTTTCTGCGGGCTTCATACTCTAGTTTTGGGTGTGTATTGAAATATTTTTTCGGTTTTTATGTTCTAATATCTGAAAAAGACATAAATGCAACTCACTGATAGAAAAGTGGTCCTCCCAGAATTTCCTCCTCTCCTTTAACCCAATGAATAGTGTAGGGTGATGCACTTTCGACCGTACACGATAAATTTAGATCTTTTCCAACGAATTCCTGATGGATTGGAGCTAGGAAAGCACGAGGTCCTCCGACAATCACACTTCCGATAGCCGTTGGCGCAATACGAAGGAATTCAAAGTTGTCCTCGTCGTATCCCTTGACTCTCACGAAGAACAATCCTTTCGGTGGAATGAATGGTCCGGCAAAATACATGTGAGGATTGGAGCGGTGGGGAGATGCAACTGCTTTGTACAGACTGTGACCATGATAATCAACAAGATCAATTTCCCCAACAGTTCCTGGTGGCAGAAGTCCGGTCATGTTCACCAACAAATATGAATTTTGATTCAAGATTGGTCTTGGACGAGCCTGAAAATTAAAACTAAGTTGATAATCTCAAGTTATCAGACAATTTTACTGACCAACTCAATGCGATCTAGTGGGCGAGAAGCAAATCCATATTTAAAGTCTACAGCACCATGTCCAAACACACGAATCGTATGCTTCAGTCTTGAATTGGTAGTCACTGTCCATACACCTGGAGTCGGTTCTTTCAGACGAATCAGCTTAACGTTCTTCAAATCAATTGTTCCTCCTTCTTTGCTGTACATCCGTTTGTCCAAGGTTCTACCTTCTGGATCTTTCAACACAATATCCAAGTTGTCCGAATCATCTTTATCTCCAGAAAGTGAAATAGTGAGTTCTGAGAGATGTTTGTCGACTGGGATCGTTCTCACTGTCACTCCTCCGCGTTCACGTGCTTCATACATCATATGAACTTTCTTCTGTTTTACAGCATGTCTCACATATTCCAAAACTGTGCTGACGTCACTTTTTTCCAAATGGAAAACTTGTCCAAATGAAGCGGCGGCAATTCTTTCATAGGTACGGAATCCTGGATGAGTTCGGTTACCACAGTCTCCAGTCATCACGAATACCACAGAAGATTGCTTTTCTTGAATGATATTGAGAACTTCATCTTCCAAATGATAATCCTTTGAACGGGCATCAGTGAAAACGTAGATGAAAGAAGATGGCAACGATATTTCCAGAGCTTTTAGAATTCCTGGAAAAAAGATAACTTTGTTTTTTGATGCATATTTTCCCTCATTTTCTATTTCAAAACGGACAGATGTGTTGCGCAACTAATATTCGAAACGCAGTTGTAAAATGGGCAAATATTATTGCGGTAGACGGATTTACAACCATGTTCTTTTGATGTCCCACTTCTCCTTCTCAAAATGTTATTCTTGTTCTTCGTCTTCTCCTGAAACCTCATCTCAAGTTTCGAAAAAGTTACACCACATTTCTACAAAGTTCGCAACTCGAAATTCAGTCTAATTTCTCTCTGGGAGACGATCAGTTACATCTGTGAATGTTCATGGTGTCATATTTCAATGAGGAAGAGAAGGAATGCGATTCGTTTCCGATTCGTCAGTAATAACTTCAATATGTGGATAAGAAGATATGTGAAAATAAGAGAATTCAAGAAACTGGGAGTCAGAAAGTTCGCGAGTTCAAGATCTTTCGTACCATGTGGTTTGAATTGAAATAGTGAGGGTGGTTGGTAAATTGAAAATTCGAATAAATTCAACAAGTATTCGGAAAAACAAAGTAATTTAATTGGAACCATGTGGATATTTGTGATAAACAGAGATTCGAAAAATTAAAATATGATTGGAGGGGCGAAAACAAATTTAATTCATTCGGTGAAAACAAAAATGGCATTTAGTTCTACCTTGAGGACAGTATTCATATTATAGTATAACCAGAGAGAAAACTTTGGAAAAAGCAAAACATTGAGATGAGCACCTACAAAAAGAACAAAAAGTGTATACATGGCTACTAGGAAATCGGTCCCTCACAAAAACACACTTACTCACTCCCATTCAAATGTGTACTAGTAATTTCAACTTCTTTCTTTTTTTCGAATCCTTATGACTATGACGAATCACGCCTCCCTCACCAAGAAAATATGCTCCTACAAAGCCTAGCAATTAACACTTTCCATTCACTCTCCTCCAATCCCGCTGACTCAACATCCCTTTTCTAAGACCGTTTTCGGCAGTGGCCAGGTGTCGTGGCCCATTGCTTCAGACCGTTTACTGCGCTTTCTATTGGAAAAGGGCAATTGCGCGAAACCGTCGTGTTTTCACACACAATTCAGTAGAAAGTTTGTCAAAACTTTTGGCAACATTTTCGAAAAGATAAAATCTTCTGAAGAAAAAAACACCAAGAAATAAGTTTCTTCACGTACCTGTCAACGTCTTCTCAGGACAGTCACCACCTCCGTGCACGTATACTTTGCTGAGTTGTCGCATGAAGTATGTCGAGTCGGTGGTATTGATGATTTCTCCCAAGTCTGTAATAACTCATTTCAATCGATCTCCAATAAATCTTCCCAAGGTGTTCCAAGTGACGAAACATCATCAGGGTCAAACTCCAATTGCTATCCCCCTGTTTTGTTGTAATATGGTTAGGTAGAGGACCTAGAGAGAATATCACGGGTGTCACTTTTTTCGCCGTTTTTTTATTTGGGAGTGTGTGTCTCGACTGATAAACTGATGCACAGTTGTTGTGGCCCCGCAATATTTCAAGCGGTGAAATTGATGAGTTCTCCTGTTCCGAGAAAAAAGAACAATTGGTTTCGAATGTTTCTTTTTCCCGCTTTTCAATTCAAGTTCTGGCTTCTGGTCGACTGGCATCTCCCACTTTAATTCCAATCAAACTTCGATGTTTGTGTATAGATTATTGCGATAACGTGATTAGATGAGGGACCACATTGCAAAATGATAGTAGGAGGAGTGCAAGATTAATTGCAATCGGATCACATGAATCACACTAGTGTAAAATTTTCATTTTTTTTCCCCTCCTGCTATCTCCCCTCTACTATGCTAGGTAGACCCCAATACAAACAAATAGCATGCAACTTACATGGATCGTGGAATGGAACCATAATGTAGTTGTAAATCAGTTTTTCTCTTTGAGCCATCACGGTTTTGAAGATTTTGGCTGCTCCTTCTCTGACCTGTACCAAGTCATCAAACATGGATCCGGTGATGTCAAAAACGAAGGCGAGTGAAGATTTTCCAGTTGGGTCATTCTTGTCTTGTACGTTAGCTCTGATAAGATGAGCCGACATCAGAAGAAGAGTCATGACCCATAAGAGCCATATCGGACTCCTCCTCATTTTGAACAATTTTTGATGTCTTGTGGCTTGTTCGAAGACTGATGTGATGCCTTAAAATAAAACAGTGAATATTAATCAAGAGGTCATTAAAAATAAAATAAAATTCAAAAGTGAAAAGGAAGGAAAGTGATTGGTTTCGAATGTTTGATTGCGAACTGAAGTATCCGAATGAATGTGTCTAACAGGGGGCGGGGCGTCGAGAGGGGGTTGTGTTTTGTATGCAGTGGTGATGGAAGAGGTGTGGCCTATCGGAGGCGCCCGCGGTCCAGCCTGTCTGTGGAGCAACTGGAGAATCGGATGGATAAGAGCGAAAAAATTGAAACGACAGCAAGCATTTGATAATAAGAGAGACTTGGGCTGATAACATCTAGGATTGAAGAGAGTCTCGACAACGTTGCATCGCGAGAAAACCGAACTCATTAATTACCATTCGCCTTTCTTCACACATTCTATCTCTCAACATAAATTCTCTTTTTTCCTCCTGAGTCGCGGCGGGCCCAATGGTCCCACAAACGATACCTCGCCACCGACTCCAACCTGGATGATTCATGGCCCACGTCTTCGTAAGAGAGCTTGAGAAAAAAAAGTACTTGATGATAGGAGGAAAAGATTTGTAAGAGAATCGGGGAATGTGACTTACTATCCCGATGGGATAAGAATGATGAATGAAGCTCAAATGATTGGAGGTCATACTTTGAGAAATACTGGAGAGAAGGAGGAAGAACGAACCCTTTTCTCTGTATCCGTTGGAAAAAACCGAGAAAGGTTAAGTCCAACACAGCTGTGATACATCTGGCAATTTCTATTATAGGGAAAGTTCAGCTATAAATGAGAATGCGAGTGAAATCGAGAGATTTCTCTTTCTCTCATCTCTTTATCGAGCTAGATGTATATTTAATTAGTTGAAATGACCCCAAAAGAAAATTTATGAGCCTCGCAATGAAATTTTATCTTTTCAATGATACATGAAGAAACCATTGTTCTTTAAAAAAAAGTACACAGTAACAAAATTACGGTTTTAATTTAGATGTCTTTGTCGACCGCACCTGAATAAAAACAGGAAACTCATGAATAGAGAAGAATCAAAAAACAAAACAAAGAGCAGTCGAAAATGAGTCGGATACTGGTCACTGTCTAAGATAACATTACCTAGGAAGATAGGGTGAAAAGTTAGAGGAAAGTGGAGGAGGAAACTTGAGATGAATCGGCAAGAAGGCGAAGAGAAGCAACATCGACGACCGTTTCGTCGTTGGGATTGAAAAGCGACACGAGCATTTACGACCACTTACCGCCAATCATTAGATTTGTCGATTAGCCGCAGGATTTTCCGGAATATGAGAAGTTCGAAAAATAACTGATGGGTGAATATCAAGAAAGCATGGAAAATTAAATCTATGGAACAAAATTTGTGAAATTCCCACGAAGACAATGGTTCTAAAATCATGAACATATCTAACAACAAATATTTGGATCAAATCATAATGTTTTTCTCACTCTTCTAAATTTTAAACGCGTTCGATACTCCTTATGTTTTTATTATTTCAAATTGGACCCACCAATTAGTTTATTGCAGACCCAATAACAACTCATTTTAACCTTCTTCTAGCTTTTCCCCTGTCGCCTCACAAATCTTCTCCTGAATTGCTCCAATAGATCTTATCAACGACGTGTTTTGTCTTTTTTCTTTTTTTACGAACGAGATTTGTCCTCCACCTAGTGCTTGGCGGTGCCCCAAGTTTCCGACTAAAAGAGCAGCTGTCAAATGTTTTTCGAGCTAAATCCAATTCAGCCGTCCAATTTCCAATCGAACATTCTCTTTCAATTGACGCATCAATTACATCAAAGAGCTCGTCGTGCAAAATAATGGCGAAATAATGAATATGATTTGTAATAAGGTCTACGAATGACGAATAGTAAAGACAGCGAAATGTTGGGAAAAATTGCCCTGGACTGTTTTGAAAATGAGAGACAATAACAGACACCGTATTTCATGCATGTGGTTTTAACACATTCGGGAGAAAAACTCTCCGTCTTTATTAAAATTGGAATGTAACAACATTGATATTTTGTTTGTATGCAAGCAATCAAGATCACTTTTCTGGAAGACCTTTCTTAGCAAGAAGACAACAAACCCGAAACATTGTTTTACTTGCATTTGTTTCGTGCCTGAAACTTATTTGATAGTATCATCCATTTTTCTAACGTCGGATATCATCGCTTAGTTCATATCAGAGTCTGGTGGTCTTTCTTGCACTTTTGATACCGACGTTTTTGAGTTTCAATGATACTTTTTTCAAAGACAACTGTGTGCACTAAATTCCTCGCTTTTTGATTAATGACTAAGACGGTTTTTTGTCAGACACAATTCTCATCAGATATTGAGAAGGCACGAAACATAAATTGTATCATCAAGGTCTCTCGAGGTCTCTTGTCGTTCTCAATTTTATCGTTTCTTCAGGTTTTTACTGTGAATGAGCTATGAAATTTAATATGACATCATGAATTGAGCTAAACTGAATCCACCGAAATTTAATGATAGGTTTTGTTCTGACCGCAACCATTTTATGATCTTACTGCTGGCAGATCGAACATTATTTAGGTGCACTTTTGAAATATTTGAAGACTTCCACATGTACTATGCGAAAACGTGAGTCACATGAAATAGGTTTCACTAATCCACAGGTAACCTTGTTGTACTGTACCTGTCATAGACATACCTCAATCAGGTTACCTTGGTAGGTCACATATTCCGGGGATACAGTAGGTCCCCTGGCCGAGGGATATTGTATTCCTCATTCAACAATTCTCTTGGGCATACATGTTATTTTCATTCCGGGGTAGGACACCAATCAGATCACCCCATTTCTTTGATCAGGAAGGTGAAAGTTCCGCACGTAAATCTTCTTTAAACCAATTGTGTAATTTATGTTTGTCTCATACATTCAATGAGGCAATTGTTCGATTTCTGGTGGTTTAAAAAATGGCTTTCTTCTTTCAAAGTGACAAGGAAGAGGAGCAATCTTGAAGGATCCGATTGAGAGATAGTGGTATGGTAGGTGGAATGAAGTCAGCAAGTGGTGATTGGATGGATGGACCCACCCACCATACAATCAGAAAGAAACAGGAAGCATTTTTATTCAATTCACAAAGTTTTCTGATGTACTAGTTGTTTTCAAAATTGAATAGGCCGAACCGGAAGTATGGGCTTATGCATCCAACGACTAAAACCACATCTGACTCCACTTTTCACGTTTTTCTACATCATGGAATTTCCGAGCTCTTTGTTGAATTTAACTAAAATCGAGGATTCTGACGGAGACACCAGACGAAATTCAGAATGTTTCACTGAACGTTCCAGGGTTTGTAGACCTCATATGTTTCTCATTTTTATCACACATCTGTTCAGAAAAGTCAACCGAAACCGCAGTTAACCAGATGGTCTTCCGAAAGTGATTTGACCAAAGCTTGTTCGTACGATGTGTCTGTTGAAACTATGAGAAGAAATTCTTTAGAAGAGGTATCATGACAACATTCGGTACTATGCTCTATTTTCGATTTCAGGTATCACAATGTATGCAAATTCGACTGGATGCAGAAACTGCAAGTATTCTTGAAAATGGTAAAGTGACTGACGAGAATTCTCTGAAAAAGTGAGTTAGTGCAATCGTTAACTTCGTCACTTCGTTAATTTTTCAGAAAGACTTTTTTGATGAACATGTTCCGAACAGCTGTTCTGAAAGTGATGACCGATCCAGCTGGTGATGAATGTGATGGTGAGTATAAATGTGTTTCGTTTTTCCAATATTCAGTCACTGTGAACTTTCTCTGTGAAAGGTTGTCTGAAGTTGGATACGAAAATTCAAATGTCTAAAAAATGATATTATTTTTTGATTTATTTATAACACTTGCTAAGAAAAGAAAAGAGAAGAGAAAAGAGAAAAAATTTGATTCGAACGTGTGCTGATACCGAGATAGATAGAACATACTAGATTGAGAAGTAGTCGTATGAGGATATACATATCTACTCGATCGATTTTTGGCAAAAGAAGTATTATCGAAAACGGAAATGGAGCTTTAATTAGCTGCGACAGAAAGTGAAAGTTACAAAAAAGTTGGCTATAGAGGTGAATATGTGGAAAAATAGCATAGGAGTGAAGCGTCGTAATAAATACAATACAAACTTGGAAAACTGGAAGAATAGAACATTCAATCATGTTCGGAGAGTGAAGATTGTCTCGTCTTCTTGGTCAGACTTTTCTCCTCCGCTGCACCAGGCGAACAGACGGACCCAGACGCTCATGCGGTTGCGTACATCGGTACGCGTGACAAGACGACGATCGCGGATGTACTTTTGGCGGGCGACCTGAAAATTGCAAGTTAGGCGTTCGAATGTATATCAAAGTCTGGTTCTAACGCACATATCGGCAGTTTGGATTGATCGAGCTGCTGGTGGTCGTTGAAATTGAAGACTTGGTTCCACTGGCGGAGACTCCCGGGGAGGAGAACTTGACAATTTTTGAGAGTCCAGACATTGCTGAAAATTATTAATTTGCTTAATTTGCGCAATAGCCTGAGATCTCAATGTTAAGAAAATCAGGTATGAAAAATCAAGAAATGAAATGTTAACTATTATTAACTAAACATTATCTATTCCTCGTGAGGTCTATCATATTATCATAGGTCCTGTTGCTCCATTAGCAAACGATCCATCCACTAACCTCACACTACTTCCCACCCAAAAAACCAAAGCAATCTACCTCTCTCAGGTGTTCAAGGTAAAAGGTCTTCAAAAAAATTAATAATACTTTTTAAAAGTTTTCAGTATGCAGTCAAACAGACTATCATACATCAGCGTCAGGAGAAGTCAAGTGGCGACCCATGGGATGAGTTCTTCTTCAGAATATACAGGTGAATGTACTTCTATATATAGAGATATTGAACCAAAAAAGTTTAGTGCAGAGAAGCCAAGAATGGATAATGCGAGGCAATGTCATAGTGCAGGAGTGAAATTGAATATAAATAAAGGTGAGAATGAATCAGAACCGGACGATGTTATAAAAAATGGATAGTAGGCCATAAAAAACATGAGACCAATTCTAGTGTTGT
Source organism: Caenorhabditis latens (assembly GCA_002259235.3). Lineage (NCBI taxonomy): Eukaryota > Metazoa > Nematoda > Chromadorea > Rhabditida > Rhabditidae > Caenorhabditis > Caenorhabditis latens. The sequence continues at coordinate 9,331,713 of CM056097.1, read as the reverse complement.
TTTGTGATGAACAAGAAAATGTTTTATAATGTCATAATAGAACAGAAAGACTAAAAACGAGACCTGAACACAGCCGGAAAAATCAAAATTTTAGAGCTTCAAGACAAACTGGTGTTCACGGACTACGATAGCAGTATAAAAGACAAACTGACACCGTATGTAAGTCTAACCCATCTATCCATCACACCCTCCCCCCAAATCTCAAAATTGGTACCTTCTTTTGTCAATCTACCAGAGAAAACATTTTACATGACGTGGTATTTGACCCATCCCCGGTTTCTTCACTATATCTGTCACGTCAACTTTGATTTTCATTTTTAAATTAAATCCAATTTCAGAAGTCAAGCTCATCGGATCGAGGTAAACGAGCATTCGACAATCTGAGTCGAATATCAAGCAATATTTCGAAACGGCGACAACAAGAGATTAGCGAAAAAGGAGGTTCGTTAAACTCTTTGGTCCCTCCTTCACTATTCAGAGAAGACAAAAAAAGATTTAAAAAAGGAGTGCAAACTTTCAGGCGCCGAGCACTTGTCTCAACATGCGACTCTTCCGAAATTGCCACCCCGACGACGAGAAATGGAACGGACCGATGAGCGGGGCCGTCGGTTTCGAGTTGAGAAAGTGAGGAGTCATGTCTTTTTGTGTTTCGAACCCTTTATATCGCCCACTCAACAATTTTTTAAGAGAATTTTTAACTAGAGATATTCTGGTGATGGTGGTGACATTCAAGTAGGCCTATAAAGAGAATGCCCTTAGAAAAAACTGGGCAAGCGACCATGAAATCAACCCGTTTATGTTTCTGATCCAGTATGCACTTTTTATTTCAATGCCCTCCCCTCCAAACATCATCCATTCATTTTGAGGAGGTTTCGGTGGTTCCACCCTCATTTTGTGCTTCTTCATCGCATAAAAAACAAATGAGGGTGTAGATAGGAAAAGAGCCAAATCGGAAAAGAGTCCTTAAAAACGTTGTGCTTTCCAAGAGTGAAGAAGATGTGCATTGAACTATGAACGAACAGTTGAGCAGGGGAGTATAGGTATTCAAAACATTGGAAATCTCAGAGGTGCTCAAAAATTTTTTGACGCACGGAACCATGTTCTGCGGCTCAGGTATTTCCCCCACTTTCACTAGCAGTAGTTTCTCAAGACTGCAACTAGAAGTGCATCCCCCATATAACATACCTGTGACTTTCTTTGCCAAGCTGTGCAAGAAAGCAGAGCAGTTGAATTTCTCAGTGTCGGAAGCTTCGGACATTTTCGTGTCGTTTCGAATTAGGGAGTCGGACGATGAAATGGCAAAATTGAGCAGCACAAGACGGCTTGTTCTAGGTCTGAAACTAAGAATGATTCTGTATGAAGGTGTGTATAAAGGAGAAAGTAAGAGAAAAATGAATTTGAAAAACACGAAAATCCAAAATCAGTCAGAAGACAAATTATGAAAACTAAAATAACTAAATAAAACGAGTCTAAAAATACTATGGGGAGCAGAGAGGTACAAAACCACGAGTCTTCAAAAATGTAAATGGGAGAACATCATTCTCAATTGAGCAAGTCGGTGTCTTTCCTCTTGAACTCAGTCAAAACCAGAGACCAAGAGCCGTTTTTGGTAGTGTGAGGAAGCAAGAAGGAAAGGAACGACTGGCAAGAAAATGGGTGGAAGGATGAGAAGGAAAGTGTAACGGGTTCCGCCCATTTTCTCAACGTGGCACTTTTTTTGTAGGCAAAGGGAAACATGATTTGTAGTGATGTCTTGTCATAGTCTTCACGGTTAGTCTCCCGATTTTGTACATGGATATTATGACGTGGTTTCGTTTTCCGAAAAGACAAGAAGAAAACAATAAATTGTAGCGTTTGGGAAGAACAGAACTTGTCACACGTTCTAGAATTGCGTCAACGTCCTTAGGCCAAAAGTTCTATTCGAGCAAACTAACAGATAAAGAAGATATCCTCTGTCGGAAACGAAGAGAATAGTTCACAGTACTCAAGTTGCCAATGGTATCCTATCTTATCTCATCTAATGTGTGCTTTTGTCCACTTGAGCAGTGCTCCTTGATCTTATTTTATATATTGTTCTACTTTCTTTGACTTTCGGTAAGCAAGAAGCAGAAAAAATTTAGCATAAAAGCAATTATTGGTCTTAAACAAGAAGGGTTGGGTTGAAGCCGTCGGAATGACAAGTCTAGAGCAGAATAAATCTTTATGAGAGAAAGAGCAGTAGACTAAAATTGCTCATTAGACGGATTTCATAAATTCTAATGCCACTAATATCATCAAATTTACCTTTTCACTCTTTTCTTTCTCTAAATTTCAGAAAAATGGAGAGATATGAGTCAGGAAAAAAAGAAAAGAATAAAAAAGAGTGAGCATGCCAAAAAAGCAGAAGAAAACCGATGTGAGCATCCGTTCCTTGTGGGAGGTAGCTCGGGGGTTAATTTTCACCCCGAAAAAATTGGTTCTCTCAAATTTTATGACGAATTTCTTATCAATCATCGTCTTTCGCTTTATACCTTAAAAAAGAAAAACTGTGCTTTTCATGCGACCCAATCTGTTTATTGAGCCTCGGCAAAGCACTTTTTACAATACATTGAAAACCACGAAAATTGACCAATAAGAACTGAAAGCAAGTAATATTTGTAACAGAGGTCAGACATTTTGGTACATTTGAGTAACCGAGTGAGATGCCACATCCGAAACATGCGAGATTGTACTTGGACCATTCCAAGCACCAGATAATGAACTAATAACTAGGTAAACTTTGAAATCGTGATTTGATGAAGATGAATCGCCAAGGTCCTCTTCGAAAAATGTCCTCTGCAAAACATAGGAAGGTTTTTTTCTCGGAAGCTGGTTCAACATGACACTAAGTGAAGCTAATTTACCTTGGCACAATAAGTATAAGAGTACACTAACAAGCGACTCACTTCTTTTTTCTATTTATTAACCGAAAGAAATTGATTTTCAGGTTCGTCATTCCCCAGACGGAAGGTCACCATTGAGTCGACTTTTTTATCTGCCACACATACCTTCGCAGCCGGGATCATCCAGCTAATTGGTCTCGAAAATTCAAAAATTAAAAAAAAACTTTATTGACGTTCTCAAAAAAGTGATTTATTTTACAGAAAAAGTAATGAAATAAACATTATGAAATATAAATTTGTGGTTAATTATTAAAGCGAGAATTTTTTAAACCAATGAGAAGGCGCTTAAGCGAAGTTGTGGGTCGACACCTTTCCGACGTTGGAAGTAGCACCGTACTCAGTCTTGTAGGAGTCGTCAGACTTCTTCGACTCGTCGACAACACCGGTGTTGAAACGAGCAATCAAGTCGCTGACGCGTTCTGAAAGAATTGTTTCACAAGAATGCAAAAATAAGTTCAATTTGTTAAATAACATATTAGCGTTACGGTTTTTTAATGACAGCAGACAGGTTCACATTCTCCGAAAATTTATGATTTTTATGATTTTGCACTGACTTTTTCACCTTTTTTTAAATTGTATATGCTTTATTCATCAATTTTCTATTGTTTTGAGCATAAACTCACTCTTCGGAAGAATCTCCGCATCCCCAGCGTCCTTCTTGACATCGCTCGACTTTGGTGGCCATGGAATTCCTCCGAGCTTCTGCAAATGAGCATTGTTCTTCATTCTAACTTCTGCTGTAGTTACCTTAGCGTTGAGCACAGTTGGGCTCGGAGTGCGGTTCTCCGCCTCGTTTCCGTTCTCCTGTCCGAACGTCTCAGAGGCAAAAGTGACCTTCGTTGGCGATGCAATTGGAGAAGCAATCGGTGAAGCAACTGGAGAGGCCTCACGAATTTGAGTGCTAGAAGCAAGAAGCTCCTGAGCTTTGCGAAGCTCTTCCTCGTCTTCATCGTCTTCATCGACTTCAGAAGCGAGAGTCAATTTGACCTCCTCGATCTCGTTTGGCTTATCAGCCTCCTCCTCCTCGACAAAATCCGAGATTTGGCTCTCTTGAAGAACCTCCTGTGGAGCATCAACAACCTCAATTGTAGGAGTGGTTGGAGTCTTGGCTGAAAATGGTAACATAAAAATGCATCGGTCACCATCAGAAACATATATTTTTGAATCAGAAACATGTATTTTTGTTGATAAATTAACTCACCATCATAAGAGAGCTCCTCGATCTCGTCCTTGGCAATTGGGGCAGCGGTGTAGTCCTCCATATCTGAAATATATTTTGTAGAGGCTTATCTCAATTATTTTTAAGCAAAATTCAACAAAAAAAGCGGAAAGAAGAAGAAGTAGCACCCGGAAAAGTAAAACACAGGAGCATTTCTTACTGTCTGTTGATTTGCCAAGATCCGTGGAGTACTTGGATGCATAGCTTGAATATTTGGGTCTTGAAGAGTAACGAGAAGATGAGTAGGTACTATCTCTATCTCTATAACTACTATCCCGGTCACGGCTACTACTGTATGAGCTGGTACCGTAGTCACGGGCACCACCGTACCGTGAGGTGTACGAAGACGTGTATCGAGAAGACATTTTGAAGGGGAAATAACGTCTCGAAATAGAGAAACAACAATAACCACAGAAAGCTTTTATGCTGTTTGGAAGGCGGGCCGTTTGAAGCTCTGACTCATTTTATTGTTTTTTGATTCTGGAACAACTCGGGCCGCCCCAACACTATTGATCGAACGGCGCGCACGGGAAGAAATTCTAATTCTGACTCACAATTTTTCATGTGTCGGAAACAAACTTGGCATGAGAGAAAACAAAAACCACATCAAAAAGCGGGGGAAACGGCTATTCTGAACTTTCCGTGATTTTGGAATGCGCGAATTAGCACCCCTCCACTTTCTCATATTACCTATTATGTTACAAGGGACCCTGCTTACCACTTGGAAGACAGAGAGAGGTTATATCCAATTTCAATTAATCAACAATGAATGAAAACGAGAGGAAACTAATAATGGAATTGTTCATGAGCTGTACAATTCGTCGCATAAGGATATCTATGCAATGTTATCCGACTAGCAAATATTGTTACTACAATTGTTACTAATAAAAGTGTTTGTGGTTTCTGTACGACGATGTGAGAAAAAATAGGAAAACCTACGTTTATGGCCAGTTTTTTGACGGCGTAGCTTTGCAAATAGTTTTGCAGTGTTGAAATGTTTAGAAGAGATGCTACCGTGCGTATGAAGAAGTTGAGAACTACGTTCCATTGTTTTCCGTCAAAATGAAGTCGGAAAAGGGAAAAGTGAGGGCAACTACTACTCGTTAGTTATTCATAAAATCTCTCCGACCGAGAAAGCGAAATTTATCAGGTTTCTGAACCCTAAATTTCCAATTTGATGTTGGGAAAGGTGTGACAGAACATTGAAACACTAGAAACCGAACCAATTTGTCATAAAACATATGTCCGCAGGAAGCCTAACCTAATATTTCGCAACTGACATAGACCTATTGAGGATTGAAGAAAAAATGAATGCGAGCTATTCAAAAGAGACGTAAGCTGGCCGGAATCACGCGCTCTCTGTGAATGGCAAAGCCAACTTGTATTTCGTAACCTTCATCGCTGGTCGTCGTCTGGGAGGAGACGGACTCTCCTCCTTTATTCGAATTTTTGTTTTTTCGCGCAAAACAACAGGACTCCTACTGTGACTCACGACATCTGTCGAAATGAATAAAATCGAACGATTGACACGAGGATAGTGTATCTTACTGTTGGTGTCAAAAGAGAATAACTGATTGACTAGATCAGAAATCAAGTAACAGTTAGATTGATATGATAATGAATAGGAATGACGGTGTGGGAAAAGGAGAGGAACACCTCACTGATAACAACACAAAGGTGACACATCGCTATCAACAGAGAAGGGAAGGAGAAGAAAGGAACTATCAATAGATTATCAGGTAAAAGACTGGTTGGTCGAAGATGTATCTTTCGGTGAGAGAAAGAACCTCATTAATTGGAAATAGTCCGGAGAAACATGTAATAATACACAGGTGAAGAGAACTGGGAGAAATTTTTAGAATCTGGTAACTTCGAGGATACAACTTTTTTCTGACCTGTTTTTTAAAATGTGTTGTCTTCATATAGAAATTTAGAACATTTCTATCCGAATGGTTTGTTTTTACGACATTTTGATAATTTGAACGTTAGCCAAGCTCATCTTGATACTATGCAAATAGTTGTAGTTTTTTTCAGAATTTCACTTGTTTCAATAAGTTTTTACTAAAATTCAAGTCCTTAGAATATAATTTCGCAACAAAATTTCACAATTCAGTAGTCTCTTAGACCAAAAACTACTTCCACCACACCGGATTACCCACGTCAAAAATATAGCGAAGACATTGTTTTTTTCAGCCATAATTATTGCTTTATATGATTGTTATGACGGAGGTACGATGAAAGTGGAGGCGAAAGATTTGGTATTTAGGGAAATGAGGACCGGAAAGATGTATGTTGTGTTGTGACAAATAGACGATTAAATCCAAGTCTACAACATTAGATTGGCATGAAGAAAAGAAGGCTTCGATGGGTGGCCGGAGTGGGTGAAATGGCATGAAAATAAGAGTGACCAATTGTGTGAAGAAAAGGAATGGAAGAGACAAGGGGTTCAAAACGGAGACATAGAGGAGGCGAAGAAGGGCAAGTCTCGGTTTCTGAAGACAAGAACGGAGGGATGCCTATTGAAGTGGTGGGTGGTCGAATGTGGGAGAGAAGGCAACCTGCATCAAGCATTTTCCTCCGAAAATCGTTCGGGAAATGGGCTCGCTTCTTCTCTCTGTCATCATTTCTTATTCCGTCTTTGGCTCCTTCCACATTTGCATTTCCATTCATTTGTTTCGCTTCAATGATGCCGGGTTGAAGAATAATCGAAAGCTTTCAAAGAACTAAAGAAACTGAAGCAACGCCAAAACAGAGAGATTCAAAAAAGGTCAGAATGCTCAAAAAAAGAAAACAAAGAAGGTTGTTTCTGCAAGGCTGGGAAGCTGAGAAAGGGGTGTTTAGCTGATGGTCAAATAGAACCGAATTGGGTTAGATGTCGGGAGGAGTGTGCACTAACAAGAGCATTTTTTAGGTTGAAATGTTGGGACAAGCTGGATTGTGCATTGTGAGCAACATTCTCTCAAAACTGGATGGATGGGAAAATGTATTCCATCCAATTTATTACAACAAAAAACCATTAGGCACATTTAAAACAATTCTGTAGACAGAGAAGAGGGACAAATGGAGAAATGGTATGACTAATGGCAAACAATTTCACAATCGACCTGGTAAAATACCCGAAATTGAATTTTTTGTTTTTTCTTGGAGGCGGAAATGAATAGAAACAGAAATATGCATAAACAAATTCTAAGGAATCAAACATCAGATTTCATGACAAATCATTTTGTTCGAATAGTAAGAGAACACCCAGAAACTGGGAATAAGATGGATGGTTCAGATACCTGAAGTTGGAAAAAAATGTAACGTTCATTAAACAGGTTATACTGGTGAGCTGGTCGAAGGCAGAAGACATTTTCCCTACGTGGCACTCTGGATTACACTTGAGAAACAAAACTTTAGCTTTTTCAAGGTTTTTCGCACGGGTTTTCCGTTTTCCGTACTTCTGACGTCTTGAAACGAATAACTCAAACGCCGCGCCAACAAGAGTAGAAAAAAAGAAAGCACCCTGTGAAGAAAAAATAATGTAGCCATATCAAGTAGATTCCCAGTTTTATGTTTCAGAAAATAAGAGCTAATTCACCAAAACTAATGTGACGGAATGGAAAATCTATAGAAGAAAAATGTTGAAAAGCAAACGAAAAATAGGATAAACTGAAAGGAGAATTCTCCGATTTCCCGTTTTTCCAGAAGTTTTTACGGTCTGAGAATCTCCGTATTTTCTCGGCTTTTCCTTTGAAATTATTTTTTCATTTTTATGTTTCTGTGAACAGCGAAAAGAAAGAATCATACCGAAAGAAGTATCAAGCAGTTCTGAAAAGTAGAATAATACCCTAAGTATGGGTTTGAGATTTATAATGTTCATTCAATTTTAACAGGTTCTGTTCAAAAATACGGAAGTCCAATATAAAATGGAGTAGTCGATACTGGATAGCCGAAATAGAATGGTCCATGTCCGTGTTCATGACAACAACATCAATCTTGAGAAACGAAAGGACGGATGGTTGGTGGCGGGAGAGATGGGGGTAGTACAAGTACGGGCACGCTCAAGTGACAGATGGCCGAAATTCGTTTCTCCTCACTTTGTGATGTGCACCAAATTTCGACTTGGCGCCATTCCGTCCCTTCTGTCCCCTCGATTTAGTTATCTCGGATTGGCAAGCCAAAGGAAGAAGGAGATGAGATGAGAGAGTGGAATGAGGGAAGAATGAAATAAATGAAAGAAAGTAAATGGCAATAGAACACCAAAAGGGAATTGTAATTATCATAATGTGTGGGAAGAATAGGCGACGGAATTCTAGCGTTCAAACAATAGAAGAAGACAGAAAATGGGTAAAGAAAAAAGAAGACACTTGAGAGAGCGGGCAATGCTTTTTCTACTTGGAATGGACGGTTTTCTGAAGGAAAAAAGACCACGAAGAGGTACACACTACCGCCATGCATATTTCATCGCTGTCCACTTTTTTAGGTGGTCGGAAGGAGGGAAGAAGATTAGTTGTGAGAAGTGGGAGGAATAACGTCAAGGACGCGCTCGAAAGTAGGCACCACCAAAACTGTGAGTGTGAGGAATGCTTCTAATCTGTCGAATTGGAGGCTAATATAATAATACCGAAAAAAGAAAAAGAACGAAAGTTTTTGGGAAGGTGGCGGAGGAAGAGAAACGTCTTCAATATAACAACCAAGAAGTACTCCAATTACTAAATGACCTCATTTCTGATAGATGTTCTTTTCATTTCCTATTCAGTCACTCATTGTTCAAAAAAATGTTTTTAAAATTTTTGTCAGAAAACAAATGAAAAACTGAAATATGTTTACTACATAATCATTTTTCCGAGGTTTCTCTTATACCACACCTTATCATAAACAATTGATGACTCGACTACTTTTACTGTTATATGAGTCAGAGGCTTTTTTGATGAAGAACTATTTGTTCAATTCATTTATTCATGAAAATTTCATAACTTTGAGAGCAAAAACATTTGGGGGGAAATTAAAAATGAGATTAATAATTTTTAAGGAGTTAAACTGCGAGTGGCGAATGAAAGAGAATGAATGGGAAATAGTGACATAAAAACGTAATTGTGAATGTCTAGTATAAACGATCAAAAATGAGATAACATGCCTGAGGAAATAAGGAGAACGAGAAATTACGACAAGATGGGATGACTCATTATATAAGGAAGCTGATGAGACATTCATGTAAAAAATCGGTCTCCTTAAATCAAACTAATCTGATTTCGACAATCAATTGGAGAACAGTAAAATGGAATGAGAAAAGCAACGATATTGAAATGAGGGAAAGGATAGATAGAAAGAAAATCAAAGGAAGAATGTTCCTATTGCGGAATGGGGTAAACAAAAAATGACCGTGTGCTGTGTATCAGGATGTGAAAGAAATGGAGGGTGTATATGAGTACGATAGGAATAATCAACTGGAGTACGGTATTTCATCGGTACAGACTGTCGACGGTGGCGTTATACGCGGATCTTTGATAATGTGAGTAGGTGACAGGCATGCTGACAGTCGGGTTGGAGAAGGCGGACATCATGTCAAAGGAGTCTTTCTGAAGAACATAATTTTTAAAGGAAATACCTCACTCTGTCAATAAAAAACTAACCTTCTTGATATTTTTCAGTTTGATTCCGAAATAAATTGCAGCTCCGGTAGATATGAGTAGTAGTGCAGCTAGTGTTCCCATGATAGCAAGTGGGACAAATCCGAAGCCGGATGATTTTGGGCACGAATCTCTTCTCTGCTCACTTGGTGCATTTGCAACTGAGGGAATTGGCTCTGGTGCTGGGATGGTGGCAACTGGAATTGTTACGGGTAAAAATTAATTTTTTCATTTTTATAAGTCACTTACGTTCTGCAGATTCAGTTCGGCTAACCACAGTCAAGGAATTGGTGAGATCTAGAGATCCATTATCATCGGTTGGAGCAGACCGGGTAGTTCTCACTGGCAAAGCGGCAATACTACGCTTGTGACGGAAACGCAAACGTTCTGCAGTCAGATTCGAGTCGCTCACTTTTTTGTAGCACGTCTGAAAATAAGAAGTATTTGGATGACGCATCTTGTAACATATGTTGATGATTCACCTTCGAGCATTCTTCCTTTTGAAGACACACTTGTACCTGACAATGAACAAAAACGGTGCTTTGGTTGCCGAAGCGGAAAGTGCGGAACTTGGAGAAGTAGATCTGAACATTTACAAATTACTCTTTCCGATTTACGATTGAGTTGACTTGAGAGCCTTATTTCGCTTATATTGAGAGCGAGTGAAGCTCCGTCGAGCTAAAGAACATAAATCCAACTCACTTGGTCGTTCACGTTTGCCAATGGGTCAATTATGTCGTTCATGCCATTCACTGGACACCTGCCAAATTTGCACCAAATTTTTATTAGGTTCACCACATATTGGGTTCTCCGGATAGGGGGAGGTGGGACAAGCACAGCTTGCGCGCAATTTTAATAGCGTTCAGTATCACTAGGAGAAGGGGGAAGAAGGCTACAATGTCGAAATTAATGACACGTGTTCGAATTGCGCGAAATTCTGCGCGGAGGTCATAAATTCGAAACGGTTTCACTCACCCTCCTTGCACAAATGTGATCTTCTTAGCATCTGGGGCACTGATATCTTCACGGTCGCTGAATGTACATTCCTTTGGAGAAATTCCATGATAGGCGGCTAGAAACGAAAAATCAAAGTTTGAAGGGAACAGGTTAAGCTTACAATCTGGGGAAAGGGCAATGAAGAATTCGACATATTCATTCTCTCTGGCCGCTTGCAAAGTCTTTCCACTATCTGTGCTACGGAATAACATCTCCACTTTCGGCTTCGGTTTACCACCAGTTGACACCATCACCTCATGACCACTAGAAGATTAATTGTTTTCAATTGATACAATAAAACTGAACTCACTTCGAAACATCACTGAAACGAATAGTCTTCACACTTCTCGTATACAGACAAAACACATGGTTCAATCTTGTGGTTTTTCCAAACGAGAGATCCGCGTTATCCTCCAAAACAACAGTGGTTTCGGCGTATCGATGGAACGGCTGAAATTTTGAAAATGAGGTTGATCTTATTTTCAACTAGTTGCTCTATTAGCTTACCAAGTCTGTAAGTGTTACGTCGCATTCACTTCCATACGGAATCGTCAAGTTGTAATTAGTCAGTCCCTTTTCATCTTTCATTGAGGTTCCACATGGGTGACGGGTTTTGTGGCCGTAGACATATACCTGAAACAAAGACGTTTGTACAGTGTGCTCTAGCTGAATGTGAGACACTTCGATTGAATCTAGAAACTTGCTAGATTGACTTACCACTGGCTGTGACTTTGGATTGGAAATCATTCTCATTACTTCTGGGTCCGACTTGTTTAGAACAACAGTAAAACTGTCAGCAATACAATCCACCCTTTCTACTGAAAACGTTCTGACATTAAATTATCTGGTTGTATTTTCAACTTACCGAATCTTTCTTTCTCTTTTGCCTGGTTCTGATGCATCAATAGAAATGTTATCAGCACTTGGAGGCATGAAGCTCTCCACAATTTGTTCATGATTGAAGTTTATTCTGAAACCGAAATGTTCAAAATAAATGAGTAATATGTTCTCATCGGAAAAACAAAAGAGAGCAGGGTGGTCCTAACAAAGGTTGCTATGGTATCTTGAGAATAAGAGGAGAGAGGGAAGCTCGTTAAGCCCTCAGGTTGGTAGGAAGGTGCACCAAATTGGCTGGTCGTGCCTACCACCCAATTAATCGTGGAGCGTCCATTGTCTCAAGCATCGGTGGATTTGTGGGAAAAGAAAAGGAACCCATTTTTGGAAGGAATATTCTAAACGATGAGGTAGAGATATTTGGGTAAAAAGAAAATGATGCATACATGTTTTGGTGGATTATTCATGTGCGTGATAGTTGCAACAAGATGGAAAATAGGATACCCAAAACGTTGATCATTGGAACTTGATGGAAACTTCAGTCAATACAAAAGCACATCCGCTGGTATCACTAAGAACTTAGAGTAAAAAGTGCACAAAATTCTTTCTTGATGCTAGTAACAGTTACGTTTGACAGGAAACAATGATGGAATTCTTACAAAAAGTTGAATACAGTATCCTTATTTGAAGAACACAAACTAAAAGCGTCTCAAATTGAAAAAAAAACAATTCTTCTTTCACAAAAATAGTTTTTTCCTTCTGACAGGACATATATCAGATTGGTGCTCCATTTTTGGTCCACAACCGACTTACCCCTTCTTGAGGGGCGGAGTATGAAAGGTGAGCAATCCAGCGTTTCACCCGTCTTCCCGGACAAAGGCACCTGCCACGGAAGTGGCGTATGCCAACAGATGGTCGGTATGGTGTGGGCGAGAAAAAAGAGAAGAAGGTTGAATGAGGGCCAAGAAAATGAATAAGTGAGGTGTTCGTCATTATGAAAAACATGACAAACGGAAAGTGGAGCAAAACGAGAGCGGACTGCGGACAGAAATGATAGATGACCAAGACTCACTGGGACCTCGCTCTTCACCTTAACTGACCTACCTTGAACAAGTTTCTATGGCGTGCCAAGGGGCGTGGTCTCATTGCGGGCGAGGGATGTAAATAATTAGTAAGAGTACACGATAAGTGTTTATCACAAGCACCACACCGATCTACTCACTTAATTAGAATGCGACCTACTGGTTAGCATATTCAGGTGGCTACTCATAAATTCGGCAATGTCAAAGAAAAGTTGTATTTCAGGAATACAACCGAACGATAATGAGCACCACCTGGAAAGCCTTGGGCGTGCACGAGCGGCACCGTAAAGCCGGATCATCTCCTCACCTTAATTAGCACGATGAATGCTCGCTCGTTTCTCCAAAATACCAGATGGCTGGAAAGAGAGAGGGGAAGGATATGTTGCAACGAAGGGTTGGGTGGTGGATTTGTTACGAAACAATGCCATTTAAATTATATTTATTCAAATAGGAAAAAAGAAGCAAGAATACAAGAATTACACATCTCAAAGCAAAATGAGAAATACCTTTGACATCAGAACATGAGATCATTTCAAAAAGTTTTTCAATAAATTGGCATCTGGATTTTACAAAAGAAATTCTAGAGAACAGATTGTCCAAATAAGAAATGCAAGTAAACTGATTGAAGCATTATGAAGCATTGAACATTTTAAGATCGAAAAAGCTGGCAATGTGGTAATACAAGAAGAGAACAACTGGGATGTGAAATTATGCAAGAAGAAATATGGTTTACAAAACTACAGATTCTGTGTCCGGAGTGATCCAATTGAAGATGTCGTTGTCATCAACAGCTGCTGACATTGGTACAGGTACAACAGTCGATGCATCCTGAGTGACAAAATATTCAACATAGACCAAAAAGTTTAGAAGAAGCATACATTAGGAAGCGTGACGAGTGAAACAAACGAGCAACTGGGTGATTGTGAAGTCAAAGTGCTATGTGAATGAGAAAAGCAGTTTGAAAATAAGCCAGAATAGACGCAGAAAATGAAAACACAAAACGTGATAAGACGAAAAGACATGAGACAAGAAAATCTTTAAAAGAAATAGATTCAAACTTTGTTGGGAGCGGCCGGTGTTGACAGGTTTTGAGCTAGTGGGACATGCTCCGTATTATTGTTGTTGGTATGGTTCATTGCAGAGACGCGGGAATCCGGGCGGACATTCGATGCTAAAAATATACATATGGCGAATTTACTTCTACATCACAAATTCATCACTTACGAATCGTCACGAGCTCGCTATATTCTGGTCTGGTGTGAGTCGTGATGGCTTGAGACGGTTGACGGCCGAGTGGTCCGTTTCTTGTAAACTTTCGTTCCGGCGCATTGTGCAGCTGAAATTGTTTAATCTCAGCCTACCTTGATTTTGTTTCTAGGATGATATACCTGACGGTTCAAAAGTCCATAAAGTATGAAATTGGAGGCAGAGTTGATGTATGGCAATGCGTGTACCCCGTACATGAAATAAATAAATGCGTATGTCGGTGGGGCTCCCGAACTCTTTTCGTCTTGATATAGCTCCTCATAAAGAGAGTATAAGATAGAGATCCAGTAAGGTGTCCTGAATATATTTTTTTAAACTTATACTCAGAGTTTCTTGTGTTCTACCAGCAAATAAAATGAAATGAACAGATTGCAAGGGTGTATATTGCAATGTGTCCGACCGGGATAGTCAATTTCTTATCTTCCCCATTTCGTCGTCCATTCAGAGTCAGTTTGAGAGCATTTGCTTGCTTGAACAACCTAATTAACATTTCATAGTAGAAGTAAATCATGAAGAGAAGCGGCATTAGATACGCCTGAAGAATTTTAATTTTTGCATGTTCAGTTCCATTTTTAGTTCCACCCACTAATACAAAAGAGTACAAGGTGAATACAACGAACAACTCGCGGCCAAGATCATCAACACATTTGTAGAGATGCATTCGAGTGATGACTTCTTGATCCAAGTCGAACTTTTCATGCATGACAAGTTCCTGTAATCAGCAAAATGTGACATGTCCCGTTGAGTAGCGTTAATATGCATAATTAAGAAGGAGAATGGTTTCTAACCTTAGAATGAGCATAGAGCAGGATTGGCGAGAGCATTCCACAAGTAACCAGAAACATTATAGTCAGGAATAAGAAGACAGTGCGTTGATTGCGGACACGGACCTGAATATATGTATCGTTTTGTTCAAGTTTCGATTAGTTTTGACAATTACATGCAAAGGATGACAGACTGCGCAGTAACGATCAATTGAGAAAGCAACCAGGATAAATGTGCTGAAAATCTTTCCTATATGCTCCAGAAGGCGGAATAGTTTACAAGCAAAGGTATCGAACATCCAAAATCCAAGAATCTGTAATTATTATAGTTTTTCATTTTTCAAATTCCGTGATATTTTTTATTACCTGGTCAATGATAGTCATTGGAATGGGCAACATGGACAAGAAATCGACAATGCTCAAAATGCAGATGTAGGTCAGAGTGGTGTTATGGCGGGATCGTGGGTCTTGACCTTTCACATGATGGACAACAGCAAGAATTGCTGCGTTTCCACACGTTCCAAACATGAAAAGCAAGGCATAGAAGCCAGCAATGAGCATCAACGAGGAATTGTCATGATTGGAGAGTGGGAGAGCATAGACTAAGGTGAACTGAAATAATTCTAGTTTGTGAGATTCGTGACTTTGAAGTGTTTTCTTTTTGAAACTACCTCGTAAATTTTGTCTTCAGTTTCATTTAGGTCCATTATATTAGTGCTTGAAAACAAAATCTACTTCAGGCGAGTAAGTCTAACTAGACTGAATATACTTTTTAATACTTTGGACCAATCTCTTCATTCATTCCTTTTCTATTCCACCCAATCACGTCATCTAAATCAGCCCACTCATGATTCGGTACACCACTATTTGCAAGAAGAATGAAGGGGCCGCGCGTCGGATTTTCCCATCATATCGTATTCATATCTCAAGTTGCGGTGCCCACTCCCCCATGGGCCTCCAACTTTTTATCCTACTTGACCATAGCTCAACATTGGAGGATTACAGGAGAAGTGACTCCAACTATGTCGTACTTTAGACGATTTTTAATAAAAAGATTATGCGAACGAGAGATATTGAAGATTACGGCAGCAGAAAACTGCTGGGGGGGGGTGACTATGAAGAGCAGACGAAAAATAGTTTTCCTGGACGTTTCAAGGTAGTGATGACATTTGACGGTAGAACTTCGATTGTTTTTATTGACAGAAGTGTGAAAATCAATTTAAGGTCTATCTGCTCGCCGCTATTTTTTCTTTCATCCAGAGTGGACCATGTTTCACAGTTCCAAATCAGTTTCGAAATTTAAAAGATCAAATCTTATACGTATTTTTCAACTATTAATAGTTTCTCGTTGCAAACTGAATTGGTTTTTATCCAAACATTTACATATCAAAAAACGTTGTACACTCCTTAGCCATGCTTTATATCTAGTATGCGACTTTTTTTCAAAAATTCTTCACGTTCAACAATCTTTGTTCTTATTTGAACATTTCCACCTGCTCTATACAATAAAAAATCGCATGCAATATGCGGTGACGACAACATGTAATAAGTCCGAATAGTCTCCAATCTTCCAAAAGATTATCCCAAAAATCTTCTTATATTCCGGATTCAGTTTTTTTCACTTTATCGATCTTTTATAAATTTTTTAATATGATTATTTGAAATTGACAGGTGATATCCACTGGGTGCTATTTTTCTTCTATCAAATTCCAAGATTTTCGCAGACTATTTGCACACCCATCATTTCTCCCAACCTAGTTTTCATAGTTTTCAGGGTTTTTCGAACTTGAAGAAACAGAAAATACAGTACCCTGCTACCCTAAAAGGCAGTTCCTAATATCCAATATTGTGCGTGCCATCTACTCTTGTGACATCTTTTTTTCTGTTGCAGTATTTCCTCGAACCGAGTATGTCAGATATTAATTATGAAAACTCTTCTCTGTCCAATTTGTGTCCTCCGTCTCGACAAAACAATTCAGAAGGAAGGAAACGGAAACGGAGCAAACACCCACGGTACAACACACTTTTAAAAGAAAATTTTCAGATTGAATAGAAGAATAAAAAAGAAATGTCCAATGAAACAAAAACCAAAGAAGAAGTGAAATCTCTACTGAAGTGCTTCTTAAATCATTTTCAAAAAATAAAAACGATATCTTTTTCTGGAAAGTTTTGAAACTCTGAAACAATGACTCACATTCTCGTAAATGGTACCCCTGAATGATTCCGTTTGTTGCATGGTTTTACGACCTACTGCATACGTATCGATCCTGAAAAATAATGAATTAGTATTAGAAATTCATGTCAAAATTTTACTGCTCTCATAAAAAAGACAATGAACTAAAATATTATTCTTAGGGGTACGTACTCAAAGAGGGCAAGAAAAGAGTAAGAATGAGTATTTTGTTGGATTAGTTTCTATATAAATGTGTCAGACGTGTGGGTCAGACGTCCAGATGTTTTTTCATGTTTCTAATTTATTTGAATGTTGTAGAGAAAACGTCAAATTGTTACTTTTCGGATGATCTGATCCAAAGATAATACTTTTTTGCAATAGTCTCTCAATTTTTGTTTTTTTGTGAAAACCAGTCAACACAATGGGAATCAGTAAGCAAAACACAGAATAACCCACTTTACAAACGGAATGAAAAACGATAATGAGGTTCATAGAGAGAGGAGGAGAGGAGAGAAAGCCGTTTTTTCACACAAAAATTTTCGAAATCACGCGAAAAGTGCAGTGAAAAGAAGAACGAGAACGAAAACCATCTGAATTATTTACGATTGCGGAGCGCCTATTCTAACCCGAGTAAAACCAAGGATGCCCTCTATGACTTAGCTTACCTCATTTTCTCCCCGTCAGAAATTAGGAATTTTGCCTCATTGTAAAAATTTGACATATTAGATAGTTATTGAAATGGAACAGTTGTGTCGGTGCCCAAGTTGGGAGAAAACGAACTAATGAGACTGGGTCGAAGCGACTCCTTGATAGGGGCGGAGTCCAAAAGAGCGGCCGATTTTTTGCCGCAAGATAGCGCTTGAAACAGCACAAGGGATAAAGAATGGCTAGAGTGCAGGTGGGTGATGGGAAAAAGAGCTTATCTTCAGCTTCATGAACCATTCTAACAGATAAGGACCTTTCTTCCGAGAAAATTTGAAAAAGAAGAGATGATCTGATATCATTTTTGACTAGGTTGCTCTTATCAATGCAGAATTCGGAAATGAATAAATACAAATTTAAAAGTTCAGACCGGAATCGGATATAATACATAGGCTCCGCACGTATTTCCTATTTGGGTTTCTGTTTTTTTTAGTGATCAGAAACTATAAAAACTAGAAATCCTTCTTGGAATGATTATTTTTTCATAGGGAAACTAGCTTAAAATGAATTGTGAAGAAGAGAACACATTTCCAACTGTTTAGACTACAAAACACAACGATCCTGTATGATCTTCCGAGAAAAGTAGCAATCAACAAATAATTTATCAACATGGGATGCTCCAACTGAAGACCCACCTTAAATACCTACATACTGGATAGGTCATCTATCTATATTTCACTGTTGTTATCATAAAATATGCTCTCGAGGCGTCACTAATTACCAGGGGAGTGTTCGAAACGCATACTAGATTTGATGATAGCATGTGATTACTTAAAGTCCAAAAACCTCCACAACCATATTCAGTTTATTTGGACGTCAATGATCAATTTGATCCCAGACATGGCCTGAATGGGAAACAGTGGGAATGGGTACGGATTATAAGAGAAAACTGTAATTAGAAAAAAAGACATCGAGATTAGTAACAGTAGTAATCCACAAGGGTTTGAATAAGTCTCCACAGTGAAAAAAAAAAACAAAAAAACTCTTTTTTTATTTTGAAGTTCGTGTTTGAAATTTGAATTTTGTTGAAGATCTGAACTCTAAAAAACAATCAAATGTGTTTTTCTTCCAAAAAAGTGAGGAAGGGAGTGAAAAGGAAACGTTTTAAAGGTTTTCTAAGTGGGTCTCATAAGTAGTGAAAGTGAAGAGTTTTTTGGAAAAATAAGAGAAAAATATGACCAACACTAAATATGTGGGAACTTCTGGAGATCTAAGGATCTGAAGCAACAACCTCAACTGAGAAAGAAAATAGATCAGTTCTCGGTAAGCATCTTCTTCCGTTGACTCATAAGCACAGACACTATTTTAAATATGCTCGCGTCCATCACCATTCTCAGTCAGCCAATTTGGAAACCAAACCAATAACAATGACGGACAATAAAGGAAAGAAAAACAGAAATGCAATCCATTAGAATTAAAAACAGGCTTGTTGAAGAATTTGGACTGATTCATCATTTGATCTACTTATGCTCAGAATTCTAATTTTTGCTTGCCACCACTGCAATTTTTTTCCAATTGTCACATACCCATATCACATCTCTTCACTGAACTGACATCATTTTTTTCTTTCAGAGTGAATTTTGAAGATTTTGTTTTGAATGAGAAATTGGAATGAAAACTTCTCATTAGTTTGATTTTTATGCATCACCAAATTTTACAGTTTTTAATCTTTAGGTGTGCTGGACAGGACAGGCTAGCCATTCTCAAAAGTTTCCTCGTTTCTCATAACACCGTAAAAAATGTGTCGTCAAGCAGAATAAGTTGAAAGTGTCAAATTAATAATCATCAATGAGTAATAAGTATCAAGGAAACTTCTAGACTTATCACTGTGACCTATTCATAAGACTTTTCATCAAACTTTGAATCTAGTCGATGATGGAAAAGTACATTCTCAAAGTATGCGAAAAGTAGGAGAGTCACTAAAAAGAGGAGAACCTGTAAAGCGTTGAATACGGAATGAGGAACAAGAAACCTCGAATACTATAAAATTCCTAGAAGAGGAGAAATGAAAACAGAAAGTGTATACTGAAATAGGGTAGATGGGTGTACTAACCAAATTTTGTGGATTTCCCATTCATCCAGCACCCCATGCTATTTCCTTTTTTCATCATTCACAACCCCACTGAAAAAATGGGCGGCTGAAAGATGGATGGCGTAGAAAAAACTGACGAACAACGACTGTTAGGTAACAAGTCATAACAAGAAAAAAGCCCCCGCGTTTTTTTCTCATTCTTGTGCATATTCAGTTTCTGAGCATCTTCATTTTTCACACTCTATTAGTTTCATGTTCTGATGAGAAAGACGGAACAAAATACTGAACATTTAAAATTCAGTTCACGGTTTCGGAGCATAATCAGAAGAGAATGTGTGAATATGAGACGTAGCCGTCTAAGACACTAATTTGTCAAAGATGAACAAAAAGCGAAGACGGAGAGACAAGAAATGTAGATATTGTGTATACGTTGTATACATGTATATATTTGAATGGTATTTTGATATATGAGAATGTACAAGAGTTGACGTATCAAAACAACTGTTTTTTTTTTGAATGGGGTTCACAAGTGGTCGTTTCCCATAACAATAAAGTGATGATGTCAGTTTCAGACGGAAACAACATTTCAAAACGAATACGACGACGAAACACTGAGTACATTCATGACTTACCAGTTCATAGAAAAAGACCACATTTTGAACGTCTTCTAAGCAGGCCAGCAGAAATAGGATTGAGCTTGCACAAGAAGGTTTATGCAAAAAAGAAGAATGAAAAATGGACACTTTGAACGCAAAAGCTCATCAAAACCATGACATTTTGGTGACTGAGAGAAATAACCCTCTCGTGATCTTTTCGTTAATGAAGAATAAATCCTTTCTGCTTTTCGAAAGAGTGGAAGGAGTCATTATAGTTCCGCTTCGTTAAACGGATTTTGAAAACGAATATAAAGGGTGCTGACTATACGAATGTTGATGAAAATATTTAAAGAATCAAGGATGAGCTAATTTGTAGATTTCATATATTGGGCAGAAGTATACATCAGATTTGGACATTGAACTATATTCTAGGCTAAAACGAAACTTGATTGAATGGTCTCAAATGTCATTTTCGTACTAGAAAAAAGTCTTCAGAAAGAACAAAAGTCTTATTTGGAAATTAGATGGCAGAAGGTTCTGTGTTCTAATTCTTCATCCCATTGCACGAGGAATACAACTAGAATTAAATAGGATGAAGACTAGAAAAAAACGATGGGAAGAATTGAAACAAGAAAAAACATTTTGACATGAGTTACTTGCTCAATGTCTAACTTTGCCATAAGACTTTTATGGCGGTATGGATATTTTTCTGAATTCAAAATTGTTTGAAGTCATGCTTCGAGTTGAATGGAACTTGCGAGCATAAACTTAATTTGAATTTAAGTATTCAACATTGAGCCACTTCCCATACCGAACTCTTGTTTTTTCTTCTGTTCCTTTGTCTTCATTTCATGCCGTTTCCAGTATTGCTAATTGAATTTTTGACGAATTCATTCGAAGAGGAAGAAGAATAAACGGGACGCACTTTCAGGAAAATGAATAAATTTTAGAATTCGTTGTTTGACAGAAGCAAATAGTGACGTCAGAAACAAAACTGGAAAAAACGCAAGGAATCGGAAAGAATTCCCATCCATTTCTTCATGTAGACCTCTTCCACTTTATACCACTCTTGTTTATTTTAGGTTTGGGTTCCTTTTTTGGTGGGAAAACGAATCTCAGAAATCATCAGATGTAACAAAAAACCTCTGCTGAAGATTCATTTGGAGCACAAGTTCATTCACGTTTTCTTGCAATTTCAAAATTTTTCTCCTCAAGCAAAAAAGCAATCGAAACAAAAAATTTGAAGAATCAAAAATGTGAAATCAACATTTATTGCACCATAATTATGTCAGTATTATTGGTGTAGTAATTTCGACTCAGTTTAAAAGGTTTGCAAAAGATTCGTGAGAAATAAGTGAAATTATAGCTTTTCAAGTTCATTAGGAACAAGATCAACAGATGATCTTTATCTGATGTATATTATCATGAAAAGGGGGTGTTATATCAACGAATATAAAAACTGAAAAAACTGCAAAGTATATGAAAAATACAATGCTACGAGTACAGAAAGAACAATTTTTAGCAAGGGGAAGTCCACCGAGAAAACTTAGCAACTCATTTTTCTCGAATGTCTGACTTCTGAACCTCCATCGATCAACAGTTAAAAAACAATCATGTTGACACTTGAAAACAACAAAATGTTAAAAAAAAAGAACTATGATTGTTCTGTTTGCTGAAAAAATAATTAGTTTAGTTCATCACCAACATTTGTTTTTTTGAATGAAAAATGCATAGTTTCCGTCTTTATACTAAATGGATGTTTGACAACTTCTCTTTTAAAACCCGGAAACTGCAACTTGTGGCACCCAAAAACGTTTTGTGAAATGAATATTCTACTTTTTGTCCAAATAATAAAAAATTAATGAAGAGATATTATAGGAGATATGTACTTGTTATTGTTGTTATTGCTAGCTAAGTTTTGAGGATTCTTTGTTGTCTAGCACTGAGGCTCTAAGAAGATAAATATGTAATGGAAGCTGTGCGGTCAGGTTTATTTCTGAGTTAGGTCAAAATACTTTACTAGATGCATTTTGAATGCATCGTCGGAAGAATTCACTTTGGAAAAATATGTGTGGTATCTAATTTAGACGTTCTGAGAAATGACACATAATACATCGTCTTCTAAATTTTCGTTCTAAATATAGTTACTGAGTCAACTTTTTTCTTCACACGGAACAAAGGATGGAATAAGTTATTTGAAATTAACCGGAACTCATTTGAATTCAGATCAGTCTTGCGGTGTCGAAAGTCAAGTCCAAAAAACTAGGGGAAGCGGAATTCACTCTACATACAGAAAACATGGGAGCACACTCAGAACCCTTTCAAGGCAATCCGATGCTTTTATTGTGTTGTTATCCTTGGTTGTATTATCCACTGGACGTACACATACACATACTAACAGGCATGTAATGGCAAAACAAGTAAGCGCTTCTAACAGGTGTGGTATCAACTTTCAGAAATTGATAGCCTTGTTAAAAATGTTTTGGTTTTTGAACAGAAATTTGAATTCAGCTTTGATTTTGGAACATAAAAATGAGGGAATGAGTGTATAACTATGGAAAAAAGGAAAATGACACTGTCAAATATTTGACTGATTGAATGAAATAAATGTTTTGGCTCTTATTTTGTCTTTTTTTGCCCCAAGCCAATGTTATAAGCCAAAGACAAATAAAATGTGGGGTCATTCGTGTATTTTGTATTCAATACTTCATGAGGCAAAGAGTGTGGAGCGCCGAAAAAATGAAGTGTCTGAAATTAAAAAGAAGCAATTCAAGGATGAACTAGATCTAAAAACTTTTTGAAAGCAAATGACACACTAGTAAAAAAATGTGTGCTAACTGAAAATAAGACCAGAACCAAACCAATTGTAGTCGGTGAGGAATACTAATTTTAGTTTTTTCAAAGCATGTTATGCGGGCCGTCACTGCTGATGATGAACGATGGAGTCGTTGGAAAGCAAAATAAAGAGTCTTATTAGTGAGTTGCCATGGAGGCATCTATAAAATGTACTTTTGTTGCTTCCGAGTCCTTCGGGAATGGGACTAACGTTTGTTTCTCGTGACGATCACTTGCGTCGTTGTTTACCGGACAAGAGGATGATTACAGTCAGAGAAGTTACTGGAGATGGATTAGAAGCAATGAAGGGAATGTTTATGGAAGGACACAGGAAACGATTTGGAATCAGAATTGAACGTTTTTCCGGAGCTTTTCACCGTTTACTGACAAATGTATTAGTCATGTTTTCGTACTGCCGGATTGATAATTACTAAAATGGAAGAGCTCATCAAATACAATCAAATTTCGCTTCTCATTTTAGTTTTCCATAAGTTGTTCATTGGCAGAAATCAATTTGATGAACCTGTCATTTTACTCAACAAGTAACTCCGAAGCGTTTTTTCCCTGACTCACAATTTGCAAGTCACATGATTCATCTTCTCCACCTACATATAAAGCAAAATAAGCATATTCAATACAGTTTGATTGTTTCCACGTCTATACTCTATAATCAGCCCCCAACTACTATATTTGTCTCTTCCATTCACTCACTCTCCCTTCTAAACACCTTCTTTCTTGCTCTCCATTTCCTTTTCTTTATTTTAATAGTGATAAGAAACGTGCTAAAGTACCGCCATCCAAGTGAAACATACTCACAAACATTCTTCACCTCTTTTACTATCAGAATGGCATGCCATCAAAATTGTAAGAGCCGATTTGGTTTTCTCCTGTCATCACACTTTTAAAACTTTTTCACGGCTTTTCACCTCACGCCTCTCACATTTTTTGTTCTCACCTTTACAATTCTGATAAGAGCTTCTCCATTCATTTTGCATAGGTTTGCCCTTTCCCGTCGAACTTATTTTCAGCATCTGATCTTGTAGCGCTTTTCTGTCACTTCAGCAGTTTTCAATTTTTTGCAATTTTACAGAACCTGATGAATTCCGCAAACGCCAGGGATTGCCTCTTACATCTGTCGAGGGCTAAGCTCTCAGAGCGTGAAGATCTAGTACAACTCAATGACAAGTTTGTGGATATTATCGAGCATGTCAGTTTGATGTAAAAAATGATTTCAAAATATAAAACTTTCCAGGTCCATTACATGGAAGCAGAACATGCTGCATTGGAACATGACTACAACTTGCTCAAGAGCGGAGTTCAATCTGATAGTAGTGGAATCAATGAGATCTATGAGTTAGAGATTAGAGTAAGTCAACTTTTATAATTCTAGTACTTTTAAGTTCCCATCATTCTCTTGTTTCTTATCACCTTAATATTACTCTGTGTGTGGGCAATCTTCACTTTTGGTCAACAATACTTTTAATACCCATGAACATGTTTATACTTCAAAAAGAGACAAAAGGAGAACTATAGAACTACACATTTTAATAGTTTTCCAAATGTACGTGATAACTTGTGCTCTTTCGTAGAGTACTTCTTGCAGCTCTCTGTCAAACAACACCGCCCGCGTACACACGTCGCTTTTATGACATACAATAATCTTTATGATCAATTGTTTCCAGCGTGAAATACATTTCTATAATTATCATTAGTGCAAGGGAGTGGCGATTTTTAGACTTTCATACTAACTACTGATATCAAAAAATATACACATCTGTAGTGGTCACTTGAAACATTTAAAACAAAGTGATAACGAAAACGTTGGTTTACAAATTCAAAAAAAAAGTAGGAGTGAAAATGAAATTGTATTTCAGAACGTCAGAAGTGGGATTGAAGACATCAACAGAAACCGCCAACAACTTTTGAATGAGCAAACTCATTTGTCGCAACAAGTGAAAGAAGCCGAACAGCAATGGAGACATACAGCAAAAGCTGCATTGGGTGTTCCAAAAGAAGTCGATGATGACTTTGCTCGCATCTGCCAAATCAAGTATGAAGATTGTTTGACAAAGCGAAGAATCAAGTACATGGAGGATAAGAACAGATTGCTTAAGCAAAACAGTGGACGCATTTTCGAGCAAATCAACTTGATGAGAATGAGAACCGACCAGGCCGTCAGTCTCCAACAAGAATATCTTGCTCGCAAAAACGAGCTTCTGAACAGTATCCGCAATATGGAAGAGGACAACAAGAGAATCATTATGAATGAGCACAAGTACTTCACCCGTGATCGTAACGCCGATCGTCACGTCTTCCGTGACCAACTCCGTCAATCAATTGCCGACATCCGTAATGACTACGAATTCAAGCGTGTGAGAAACGAAGAAGAGATTCGTGTCCGTTTGGAGAGAGAAATTGCTCGCATCAACGTTAGTCAACCGATCACCTTCACTACGGACAAACTGAAGGGAGAACTAACAATCGTAAAGACTAATTGTCATGAATTGCAGCAACAAGTTTCAAATATTGAAATTAGAGTAAGTTCATCACACACTCCTACCGTTCGTTACATTATTTTGTTCAGAATTCTACTCTCAGCCAACAAATCGAGCTTCTTCGTCTGGAGATTGGCGAGAATTATCAATCATTTGATATTAGCTTAGATTCAAAGACCAAAGAAATCGAAAAACTGAGAGAACAATGCACATCAATTAGTGTCGAGTTGGAGAAACTTTGTGATCTGAACATTGTAAGATGTTCAATATCAGTTACTATGATGAATTTTGAAAATTTCAGGATCTCGAAAAAGAAATTGCAGTCTACCGAAAACTTTTAGATCAATCTGGAAATCCCACAGCTCACACTGGAAGCACTCAAGTTATCGCCAGAGCTCTCAACCGCAACAACACTGAATTTACATCTCAACGCAGTAGTGTTCGCTCCGAAAGCACTGTAGAAAGCGTTGTAGACAGAACACGCCACCGTGTGGATTATAACTATCAAGCGCCACCATCACATCAAGCACCACCTCAGCCAATTCAACCAATTTTGGCTCCAACTCCAGCAGTTCAACCATTCCAGTCGACCCAGTACATTCGTGATAATGTTGATTACGGCAGAGACAGATCCCACTCTTCATATCGCTCTGATTCGCGTTCTCACAGTCACAGTCGTAACTCTGTCATTGACACTTATACTTCTCCATCCGATGCATACCCAGCGGTACCAATCACTCAAGCTCCTCCTACCCCCCAACCACTTCCACCAGTCCCAACTATCCCATTGCCAGCTATCCCAACTGCTGACACATCATATCAGCGATACAGTGCTCCACGAACTGACATTGACACTTCACGTCCGGTTGTTGGTACCATTGGTCAAACCCATGTCAGTGCTACTGCAGCAAGTGTAACCCGTTCAGAAGCAGGAATCGGACTTGGAACTACCATTAGAGATGAGCGTGTAACTACTAACTTCCCACCAATCCGCCCGATCTCTGATACCATCAGATACGGCTCCATCTATAACGAAGGAACCGGGGGTAGAAGCCATTATGATCACCAACACCATGCTTCTAATTCCGTGAGCAGCAGTGCAGTTGACCATCATGTGGATATCAACCATTACTCTCCACCACCAAGAACTGTGAGACCAGAAGCCGCTCGACCATACCAAAATGGCCAAATTGAAGATGTCAGCAGTAAGTTGATTTTTGGCTTTTGAACGAAACACTTTTCGTAGCTGCTGAAATAATTCAAAAACGCTATTGTCTCAGATGGCCTCCACAACTTTTAAGCCCCCTAAAACCCATTTCCAACAATTGCCGGTTTGCATTTCGTTTTGTACAATAGTTTCCAGATTAGTTTGAAAAATACTTGCTGATAAGGCAAGAGTACACAAACCGAGCGCACGGGAAAAACGTACAAAATTTTTTGTGATTAGGCTTTTCAACCATTTTATGAGTTTTACGGGTTTAAGGCAAAAACTGAAAAAATGAGAACTGAAATGAAACTAAACATCAACTCAACCAGGATGAATGACAGAAAGTTTTTCAGGTTTCGACAGTGTTGACGAAGATAACTTCCAGAGATTCACTAGATGGTACAAAGGCAGAGTGAAGATTTCGGTATCAGCTTTCTGTTTGGGGTACGTGATTCAAAAATGAAATATTTCAGGATGTGACCCCAGACTTTGTTCAACTTGTCAACAGAAGCTCCAAGAAATCCGCAGATATTGGTGGATTCAAACTCATTCATGAATTCGGACACAAGAGTGTTTACGTTGATCTTCCAGCTTCACTAATCCTTGCTCCCAAGGAAAGCTTGAAGGTACTGTAATTACCGTATCACTCAAATTTCATCTCTTCGCGTTCCAGATTTACGCTCGCAGTGCGACTCATGAGCGAGGAGCAGTTGTTGCAGAAATCGACTTGTTTGACACCACCATTCATACCAATACGTCAATCAGAAACACTAATAATGAGGTATAGTGGTTTTTGATTTATAATCGCATACACCTGTGATTGACACCTGGTCCTCTTCAGCATCCAAATTCAATTATTTATATTTCAGGTAAAATCGTGGTTTGTTTACACCAGCAATACAGAGATTGGCGACCCAGAGCACCACCATCATTAACTCTCTCTCTCTTTAAACTTCATATTCTGAATTTATACACCGTAATTCTCATTTACTCTTCCATTTTTCACTTTTTATTCACTTATCTTATATTATTATCAGATATTATCGTGAATACCAAATGTCTTTTGTCTCTTCCCTTTCCCTTTTTTCGTCTCTTCACTGAAAAAAGGAAATGAAAATATCTTTCAACCCCAACTCTCCTCTTACCCTCTTTCTCTTTCATATTCTGAATTAAAGATAAACCTATTACTCGGAAAATGCTCAATTTCGAAAAACAATTCAATTATAAACATCTGCGGAAGAGGAGTGTCACATCTTTTTCGCAACAATTTGAAAATATAATCCTTTGGGACAAATGTGAATAAAACAGATGTAAAAAGACACATTGCAAATACACCTGGCTGATGTGGAACTTTTTTTTGAAATAATGTTTTCTTTAGTTTTACGATTCTAAAAACCTCAAGAAATGTTTATTGGTCATATGCATTGCCGATATCAGTATTCATTTCAGGAACTAGAAAAAAAGACTATAAACCCAAAAATTGAATTTCAATTCTTTCTCTCTCCCAAAACTGTGCCTGTCACTCAAATTGCCCAACCATATCAGTTTTTATCGAGAAAAAAGAGTTATCCATATATATTGTGTGGGTGTGTGTGTATGCGGGGTAAAGAGAAATAGGCAACTCGTATCATAACTCATCATCATAAAACATTTCGGCGCCTCTCTCCCGTTTTTCAAACAGTGACACCTTCCTCTTTCAACCATTTGGATATTCACATCTGGCACTGCTAAGTGACCAATTCATATCCGATTCTTTTTCCCCTATGTTTTTTTCTTTCTCAATGGTTATTCTCTATTCTTTTTTTTGTCCCCTAGGATACACGCTTCAAAATTCTTTTTGTCTTTCTCCATTTCATTTTCTATTTTTCTGCTCATTTCTGGTTATTGTAACTCAGAAATTCACTAGAATCAATTGTTTTTGTCATTTGCTTTCATCAATATAGAATCGAATCTAATTTTTTCATTTATGGAGTGGCAGACAATAATAAATAACATTCATTATCAAAAACAAAAAAAACGAGTGGGGGTGTGAGAGTGAAGGATTGTGGGAAAAGTGAATAAGAGAAGTTAGACTTTTGTTCAATGCTCATATTGAAACTTTTTCCTATAAATATTTATTAGCACAGTATATTGTTTTTTTTTCAGATTCACTGCAAGGAAAACAATGTCTGACAAAATCGTGACCATTGAAGAATTTCTCTCAAAACTTGGCTACTCAAAGTTAGTTATCTAATAAAATTTTAATGTGGGCAGTCTAGTCTACGCAATTTCTTATACTTATGCCAATTGGCTATTTTTTCTATGCTGTGCAACTACATCAATCATCACCCCTTTTTCGTCGATTAATTAGTTTCTGCAGATACGCTCTGGAGTCCGAAATTGTTACGGAAGACCTTCTGGACGAGATGTGCTTTCAAAGACAGACCGCATATTGCGCCGACCAGAATGATCTGTTTGAGGATGAAAACGGAAACGGTCTCTGCAAAATTATGCAAGGTACGTGTTCTCTCTCTCACTGTTTGTGACAGATGTTTTAGATGCTAATCCTGGTTTTCAGCAGATGGCAAACCGTTTGACAGCAAGCCGACACTTGTCAAGACGTGCAACTAAATTATGTGGAACACGCACTCCTAATCGGTCGGGGCAGATGTGGTTTCCGATAAGAAACAAGACCAGCATAATACGTGTTTCAATTATTGTCAACAAAATTTTTTTGTAAATAAATTTTGTGACCGTGGCAATTTTCACACTACTTATCACATCTTACAATTTTAGTGTTTAATTTTCTTGGAGAACTATATTGGAGTAACAGATATAACTGTAACCGTTTATCACAAAAATTGCGTAAAAAGTATGACTTTGTTTTTTCCGCGAAAATTCTTATATGAAAATACCCAATGGCATTCAATTAACGAGAAAAATAGACCGATTAGATTAACATCTCCAATGTTTTCGATATGAACTTTGAGATTTTTAATTGAATTAACTATCTAATATTGTCGATGTTATAACTTTTCTGCCCATCATTCAGATACATGCCAACTCAACCGTGTCATCTTCCGATGACATGGAACAGGCCATTCATTTTTTGCAACCGTCGCACAAAATAATCTTCCATTTTCTGGAAAGTTGAAACATTACGTCAAAGACTGGTTCACGAATCACTTCACTTTGTATTTACTCATCACAGTTTTACGAAAAGTTTCATCGGAACCGTTCAATATTATTGAAATTGTTTGTGTAACTGTTTGGAGTTCGCAACTTCTCGATTTTTTAGAGAGTTGAAAAAATAGTATGAAAAACGACTAGAGTGGTGCGTAATGTTTATTCAGTCAGTCGAGAGTTGTGCTCCCACTTTTCCTTTTTTTTTCGTTGACTCTAAACATCTTTTGCCCCTCACACCACACCCCTTTTTTGCCAGCACCTGCCCCTCGCGCCCCGTGAAAAAAGTTTTTGTATGGGAGCAAGGGTCCGCACGAAAGACGCCTTCCTAAACTCTCCATTCTTGTAATGGTGTTTTGCTAGGCTCGCTGATGTATTATTCATTTTGAGCGTCGGCTCGGATATCTCATAAAAGTTTTGAAATGTGAGTCACAGCTTCTAGCTTCAAGGTCATAATTTAGAATTCTTGAAACATGGCAATTGAAATCGCAACTTTGTTAATGTTTGCTCGAAACCTATAATCTTTTGAATGTTGTCAATATCAACATTTCTTGATTTATGTTTTATCAACTTTTCGGAAATGTCTTCTAGTGCCTATCATTACTATGGCAGTTCGTTTTTCGCTGAACTGCAACTTCTTATCTTATTTGCTGAAGAAGCGGAGCTTGTCTTGCCATTGTCGATGTTCAGTTCTTTCATGTTTTAACAAATTGCAACTGTCATCATTTTTGATTCCACTCTCTCTGGTTTTCAAATTTTAATCCGATTAATCATCACCGAATAATTCACCATATCCATTTTTCATCTACTTCATATTTCTATTTCTTTTGATAAGGCTAAATGACTCAGATTCACTGATCCTTTTTTTGTTATTCGAGCCGTTTTCCCAGGCCCTTCAACTCCCGTCTTTAATCTCATTTTGTGACTCTTTTGAAATGGCAACTGTCTTACTATCAACCAACTGCTCAAAGCTGCTCGTGAGATATAATGGGTGGAGCAGATGTCACTTTGAAGAAAACCGGATAGATTACCATCCTCCAACGTATACTACTATATCGTGGGCGAACAACTGCCTCACCCTCGTTTGCCATGTGTAATCCATTAGACTAGTGGTCATTTTCATTTTTCATGTTTTTTCCTCTTTTTTTCTCGATTCGCATTAAGCACGACAGCAGTTGTTGACGGAATTACTCGTTTTCTGTGTTTCACGCAACTGGGCACGATGACTCCTGCTCGTGTGGTCTTAGAACAGCAACATCCGAGGAAGCAAAAAGAGAAAAAGATATCTACAATATTACACTGAATTTGGTGTCCAGTGGCAGGCAACGGCCAAGGGTTCGGTTTCACAAGTGTAAAAAAAGACAACAACGACTTGATGAGAAGAATAGATATCGTAAACTTCCTTCGAATTGTTTCTGGAGAAATTGTAAACGAAGTGAGGTCAAGGGTTGATGGCTCAGCTTGAAAAAGAGATCAACAACTCAGAACAAAGGCGTAAACGTTTCACAAACAACGGATTTACTACGGATAAACAAAGTAATTGGAAGCAGAAGTTGCAAGATTCATGGATCCACAGTGTTTGCTCAGAAACTGCAACAGCAAGTCAAGAAAAAGTGTCGTCTCTGAAAACTTTACTCGAGTATTTTTTTTATTAGAAAAATACGTCCGAGGGTCCAGTATAGAAATAACGACATTACTCGAGAGAAGATGCGGCGTTATTTATTTCTCCTTACGGACTTCTTTCGCACAAACAGCAAGTCCTGAAGTGAGTGTTATAGCTTTCGGATCTCATGGCTGTTGTTTTCCTGAAAACAGCGAAAACAACTCCTAGAAAGCCTCACGGCTCCTTCTGAATTTTTTATGAGTAGATGACGTATTTAGGCAGAAAAGTCGTTGTTGTTGAAAATCAGCTCTAGAAATATTTCCATGTTTTCACATTCTGGACAAACTTAGGAAACCACTTGAGAAATTGACAGCATACCTTCCGACTAGAATATTTTAAATTATTGTTTGAACTCCACAGTAATCCAAAAACTCCAGAAGGTCTTACAGAGCTCATCTTGTATCTCTAAATCTGAAACATGCTTAACATTCTCTGAATGAGACAACTTGCTTCAAATTAATTCCAATAGCTAAGACAAGATTCGGATATACGCTCTTTTCCGTCGTCATATTCTTAGTGACACCGTGTCATATTCTCAATAAATAACATCCACTGCTCATTAGTAGCATTCATGTTCTACCAATATTTTCACCTGAATGCCCACCAATGACTTTGATGTATTCATTCTACTTCTTCGGCTCTCTTACTTCTTGTTCGGTCAAAACCCGTATGCATTTTTTCAATTTCCGTTTGTGAGAGCATGTTGCATGAGCTTCTTGTTTACCCGTCTCTAGCTCCTCCTCTTTTAGCTTCGAATTTCTCATTCTATTGGTTTGAACGACTCAAGCTGCTGGTCTATTTTAAGGTTAGTGAAGCATGTGAATGTTTGTGCCTGGTTTCGCTAATTTATAGTTTCCAAATGAGTTTTGTTCAAGAAGGAAACCTTTTGCAATTTGATTGTAATTATATGGTAAGGTTTAGATTTATAATGCATACGTTCTCTTTTTTTCATGTTAATGATTGGTTACAAACTAAATGTTGAGTACGGGGACATGTCAACTACTGATATTGAGAACTTGTTTTCTTGTAATCTGAAACCTTTTATTTCAGTTTCTCATTTCTCATTAACCATACTCAAATTCTGTTTTTCATCTCATCTTGTTTCATCTATTGGATATTTCTCCTCAAACTTACACATCAATTATTTCTTTTTCCTAGTAACTTGATGTATCTCTCTTTTCTATGAAAACTAACTTAATTGTTTACAAATTTCTTTTTCCAATTGTTCCAGTTTAGAGAAGTTTCGAATTTCATGACGACACTTCCTATCTCTGTCAATCATCTCCCTCTTGAAGTTTTGCGGTTCGACCTCGAAACCAGTCAACAATCGACTCGAATTTCTCATTATCATAATTAAAATCAGACAGGTGTCGCATGTTTTTGACCAAACGGTTTTGTTTTTCGGTTTCTCGCAGCCACTACCGTCTTAGGTCTCCTTCTCTCAGGAACATAATCAGATAATGAGGAGTAATGAGGAGAGGGATTGTTTTTCACCTCTCATTTTCATCTCGAATCTCTATCTAACCTTGTATCCGCGTCACTTGTTTACAACCGGAGCCTTTCGGATCCGATATCTCTTTTTTGAGAAGAGCGTGTCTAAAATTTGAGACCACGCCCAGTTTTGCTTCGATCTACGCTCTCTTACGCCGACATCGTATCTCCGGGAAATAAGGGTCCCCTCCGCTCTTCTTTGTTTACGCGGGTCTCGTCGTCGGCCGCCGTCTTGGCCCAACACGACTGAGACCCCGTCCCTCTATCTCCTCTTCCTCCTGCTTCCCTATTTGAGCTAACATTCTCGAATATTTCTGCTCGCGTGTTGTCGACAACAATTGAATGTAGAAGAATGGTAAGTCGTCTTCTGTTTCATTAGTGCCTACATTGGATTCAGCTATTTTCAAGGTGAAATTGTTCGGTAATTAAGTGATCATTTGGCTAAACCTATTAATCTTTCGACATACCAGTTGTCTCTTCTCTCATCAATTATCTAGAAACTGCCATCCTATTTTGTGTCATTTAAATGTCACATGTCACTTCCAATTGCAATTATTTTTTATTCCTTCCGAAACTAATCTTATCACTGACCATCTCTGCTGTCCGATAACTATATAGTTGTTGACAGGAAGAGAGAAGACGTGAATTCCAAAAACATCTTGTTATTCGGTGGCCCCTCCTATTTCCGTCATCCGTTCCTTTACGTCTTCTGAGCCGGCTTTCTGTTTTCAACTTCGTGCCATGGAGTACCAGGGGTGGCACCTTGATGAGATTAAATATATCTTGTCAAACACGAAAAACAATTTTCAGAGGATTCTTAATAATATCCTGAATAACAAGTGACGAACGCTGCGGATGAAATATAATGGAAAGATTAGAGAATCCAGATTCCTTATGATCACAGCTTAAACGTGTCACTTCTGGAAAACAATTGTTGAAGAGATTCTTCTGATAATCTGAATGTTTATTCCAAAATTTTTGTAGCTGCTTGATCAGTTGTCTTCACAAAATTTCCCGATATCATTTTGTTGTATGTATAAGTCATCAAAATCAGAACAAATCTTGTTCCGTGTTATGTTGGTTTTGTTTGTTTTGTTTGTTTTAAATTTTTTCTGTTATTCACTGAAACTCGCAATCCGACGCCGTCAGCTCTCATTACCAATGTCTCACTACTCTCTCTCCACTTCACTATGGCCGTTGTTCCTCTTTTGCCACTCATGGAGTGTGTAGTAGTAATCCTTTTTTCTCTCAATTCATTCTCTTTTTTTCACAACAATTTTACTTCATTTTGTTCCATCCTCTACTCTCAACTATTTGATGTCACTGCGCAGAGGGTTGTAAACAGGTACTCAATACCGTTTTCGTTTTTAACAAACTG
Source organism: Caenorhabditis latens (assembly GCA_002259235.3). Lineage (NCBI taxonomy): Eukaryota > Metazoa > Nematoda > Chromadorea > Rhabditida > Rhabditidae > Caenorhabditis > Caenorhabditis latens. Next base: position 9,297,285 of record CM056097.1, on the reverse strand, counting down.
ACCGTCTCTGTCCATTTTCATCTTTGCCTTAAGTGACAAAAAATGCGGATATCTCCATCTTCAATCTCTTCTTTTCTTTTTTCTATATTCTATTCTTTCTCTATTTTTCTCATACAAACCTGGCCAAACATGTCGGAACGGTTCGAAACTGTATGCGGCGACGGTTTAGATACATTCCATCGGAAGACTAAAAATGATAGATTGTATCGCCATTAGCAAGTAAATAAATCAAGGCCGCCCTAAGTTTTGCGCATCAATCGCCATTCCTGTCTCCCTGCCATCCTCACGGGTGACCGGGTCTCCATTCCTTCTCTTCATATACTATGCTATTCTATAACTAATGTATGTTATTTCTCACAAACTTTATAATTGTACCGGAGTAGTTAGTTTCGATCCACAACAACAACGTGTTGTGACATACCGTATCCAACTGAAAGGTGATGACTTTACTATTGCTTTTTCAGAGCATGGTTAGTCAGAAGAAGCGGCCAACCAATGAAGATGATGAGCCTTCTGCAAAACGTCATCGGGACGTAGAGCAGGCGGCTGCAGTGGTTGTGCAGGAAGAGGAGAAGGAGCCCGTGTCAGAAGCATTCCATCCAATACCACTTCTGGAATCGAATGAAAGCGTTTCTGTGAATGACCTTGCTTCTGACATGGAGAATGACGGTCGTGAGCCGGTAGCTCAAGTTCAAAAAGAGCTGGAGGAGGGGATTGCATATCGTTTCGAAAATGCTGAACAAGAAGATGACTCAGAAATCGAACAAGATCGTCTATCTGTTTATGCTGAGTCCGAATCTGAGTCCGAATCTGACTCCGAATCTGACTCCGATGATGATATGGAACCAGGTTTGTTGGAGAACAGTAATGCATTTTTAGAATTCTATTGCAAGAGTTCATAAGTCCATCTAAACATTCTGTTTTTGTTGTCAATTCAAAATTTTTTTGTCCAATTTTCCATAGCTTCATTCTGAAGAGTTGAAGAAGAACCATTAACTAAAAATGAGTGATCGGATTATGTTTATATCTCAAAGATTGAAGGTTAAGAATGAATCATGCTTTTAGGAACATCTAAAACTGTTTATGAATGGAATATTAATTTCAGAAGTAGATGAGGTGAACGAAGTGGAGTTAACTGCGCCCGTGGACAACCATACCAGTTTTGTATATGACGATCATCGTTGCAATGTGTGGCCTCCCTTGTTTGAAATCATCCGGCATCTCAAACAAACTGAAAATATGGAGGAAGAATTATTGGTCAATCGATACCAGTTTAAACCGGATTTCATGGAACTATACGAGACTTCAATTGACTACTTGATTGGTATGAATAAACCAGCTGGGCCAAACACTGAGGAAGAAACACAAAACTTTAAAAAGTGTAAGTTCAGTGGGCACTCATGCATTGACCAATTGTCTTGTTCAGATTGGTACAAACGAGAAAAGCTGATTCTTTACTTTGCCAAAAAGTTTCACAAGCACAACCAAACTCGTCCAGGTTGTGAACATCACTATGGATACCTGTTTCCAGCAAAATTCAGCTACGATATAATTGAATACTTGATTTCCAATATTCCGCAACTAGGCTACCGTTTACCATTCAGCACTTCTATTGGAGATGTCGATTATCCAGAGTTCCACGAAATCCGGGATGATATTCGAGTTATGATGGACACGTGTATCATGTCTGACCGCAGGAAAAAAGCTCGTGAAACCATGGTTAATATGGTTGAGACATGTGGAAAAATGGATGAGACAAATTTCGATGCACTCGACTCAATCATCAGTAAGTCTCCACCTAAACGTCTCACATTCCCAAATTAAATTTTTAGGCGAAATGAATTTCTTGTTCTCTACCAACTTCGAGTTTTACATGATCAACAGAGCTCTGTTATGTCAAAAGAAACATCAAGCATATGCAGTTCCTTTTGAGTCATTCAACCGCAAAATTCGTTTTCGGGACACAAGATATCAAGCTTTCTTGAGAGCCAGAAATAATGAGAACTTGGATTATTTGCCCATACAACAAAACCAGTTTGAACTGCCCAAGAACGTTGAAGTCGTTGAATTGGTCGATGAAGATGTCGACGGTGTTGACGAAACCCATGCAAGATTCCAAGCCCGTCACGGAGCCCGACGAGCCTGGAATTGAATTCCCTTTCCTTCTTTTCTTTATTTTTAGGTAGTGGTTGTAATCACCTAATTATTTGTAGTGTAGCCTCTTTTTTTCAGTAGACATTATCCTACCTCAAAACTATCCATGTGATCTTCAAATCACTCCTACCTCCCAGTTCCCCCTTTTGACCTCATAGATCCTCTCTATCTACCTCGTCCTCCTAGTGATACAACCTCCACCTACAACCAAAGATACCTCTATAATCCCCTATCTCGTGATTCACCCTTTTTTTTTATCTCAAAATAACCAATCTACCTCTTTTTCTATCCAGATATCTCAAGAAAACACTCCCACTACCTCAAATAATCAGACCCCTCATAATTTTTTCTTTGTCCATCAGTTTTGGACAAAGTCTTGCATCGCAACAAAAAATGTCATATACGCGTAATCAAGTGGCTGCACCCTAGATTGGACGCAAAAAACTTAATCTTGACTTCCCCCTTCCTTCCCCCTATTGTATGTCCCTTTTCTTTTATTTTGAAAGTTTGTCATTAGAGCCTTGAAGGCATGTTGTCATAGGAAGTGACGAATTATTCGGAGGTCATTCTCCCCTCATTATTTAGTCCATAACTTACAGTTCTCTGCAAACAATTTTATCCCATTATTTATTGTTACCCAAGCACCATTTTGTAACCCGTCCCAAAAACTTCTTCTTTTCTTTTTTTCACACGTTTTCTTTTTTCTTCTAGCGAAATTGTTTTAACACGAGATTCAATCAAGCTCTGTGAATTGCAGTTAACACTGAACTAATTTGAGAGCTCAATTGAATTTCCAAACTTACATATTAACCAAAAAATCCAAAAAAATCTTCCAAAAAAAAACAATCCTCATCTCGCCCTACCTCAAATGTAACAGGTGGTGTTAGGCAGTTCGAACCAGCCGCTATATGCACAGGTAAACGTCTGAACACCTCTGTTAGTCATTATGCAATGCTTTTTCTTTTCTTTTCCCCCAATCTTCTGTGTATTTTCTTCTTTTATCTTCCCAAATTTTCAAATATCATAATCCCCCGTCTTCAATTTTTTCACTGATTTGATTTTTGTATACCGATTTCTTTTACCTGAGCTTTTTTTTTCATTTTAAAATTATTTTGACACCAAATTTCTATATCTTTCTCCCCTATTTTTTTCTGCAAAAAATTGATTTTAAAAAACCCCAAAAAAACAACGGCACGTAACAGTTATTCAATGTTCTTCTTTTTTATGCTTTACAGAGTTATTTTTTGATGTTCATCAGTATTTTGATCTAAACGTTGTATTGTGTTGCAAATTTTACTCATTCAATAAATTCATTTTGTGCCCAAAACGGTTTTTTTTATTTGAGTAACAGGAAAGAAATTCAGATAGACGAAAGAAACATTTTTGCAGAGTGAAAGTGGAAAATAAGACAATCACAAGTCAATCTTCTAACAGAAGTGACATGAAAAGCTTGACAGAGTATTACCACTTTGCAACAAAAACGAAATGAATAGAATTTGAAAGCACAGTTTTTGAAGTTTGTTCTGCTTTCCAGTGCTTACCAGACTTTCAAAGTTAACACTTTTGGGCTATTAGTTTTGTCATATAGTTGTTGTTTTTAATACTTACCTACCGCACCGAAATCGCTGATATTTGTGTAATGATGGTTTACTGTTTTCCCCGGTATTCTGCGTCAATTCATATGAAAAATTCAAACTTTCAAGAATAGCAAAGTCCTTCTTCGAAATTCCAGATTTGTTTGGCAGTTGTAAAACACTAGAACACAAAGAGTAACATTGAAAAAAAAGTGATGATCTAGTGTCAAATTAGAAAAGTGAATTTTCCGATAACTCACATTCAGAAAAAATGCGGCAAATACGGCTCACTGGCGAAACCGCTTTTCTAAATTAGTTTGAACTAAAATATCACCATTATATCTTTAAGAATTCAATCGTTCTTTAATCATATCACGGGTTAATAGTCACAATAACAGTTTCCATCTCGATTACTTCTGGAAAAACCCTTCTGTTTCACAAGATACTTTATAATTGGTTCGTGTGACAACCTTTCACGTTCCGAAGTAATTATCAATATAGATTTCACAGCGCCCAGGATTTTTCATTCCGAAAACTTTCAAAACAGTTTGTAAAACAAATTTTGAAAAAATACCTATTTCAATTATAATCTTCACGATCTTATAATGAAATGTGATTGGATGTGAGGAATGATTATCATCTACATAACTAAAATATTGTAATGATGATGTGCAGAAGTGATTTGAACTACGAAGAAACTAGAACTGAAGAACTACAGAAATTTGGTTTGCAGAAAGTCTTATCAACATGGTTTTTTAGACAATGGTAGCACTATTCATAATTTTTGGTTATTTCTTCACAACTCAAGAGAAAACCCACTCAATTAGTTCCAGTCTATTGCGCTTATGAATGAGCAATCACTAAAATGAACTTATTTCTCTAATATTTTGACCAAAGAACATGGAGCTCGTCTCACCCAAAAAAAGAAACCCCTTCTCTTTTTTAGCTGAGATCGGGGGAGTGCAGCTCACACTCCAAATGACGCCAATTGTTCAGTATTGTATTGTTCGACGGTGTGAATAGCCAGTTGAAAACGAGAAGCACGGCATAAAAGTTTCATTGGTTTGCTCTCAAAAATAGAGATGAGCTCGAGCCACCCTTCTCTTGTTCAGAAAGCCCCCATTCAGCAGAAAAGACAAAAAATGCACACATGCAAGCGGAACAAACGTTTTTGCGCCCCCGTGTGCCCATGTGCTTCTCGTTTTTTGTGCCATCGGAATTTACTCTTCATAGCGATGAAAAATCAGTTTGCATTTAATGTTGTTTGGCGTGCCACACTCTTGTAGGAATGACATCTCGAATAGCCTCCTCCTCCGAGTCGTTCCTTTTTTCTTTAAGCAAAAGCAGTTACTTCTAAGAGTTCCAGATAGTAGTTTAGTGTTCCGTCGCTTCGAATTTTGTATCTATTTAACTGCATCTAGTATTTATTACAACTTCTACAAAAATGGAAAACTCTGAACGACAATTCTCTTAAAGCGTAAACCGAGAAATTTCTTACTGTTGTCTTTATTTTTTATTTTTCACTGTGATTCAAAATTTACACCAAAATATTATAGATATCTTTGTGACAGGTGTCAAGTTGGTAGGAGCGTCAACTTTTTTCAGCTGAAACCACTTCAAACCAACATTTTTCCTAGAGTGAGCATCAGTCGTTCTAGCTTTTCGGTTTTTTAAATTTGGCATATGTGCACACTAAATTCGAAAATACTGTGTTTGTTTTCAACAGTGGAATTTTGTTTGTTTCTTTCTATTATGAACTGATTAGCACAGCAAATTATTACTCATTCATTTCCTATTATCAATTCACTTTGCTTCCTTCCTTTCTCAACACTTCATTCTGCAAAAAATCATGGTGCGTGACAAAAACTAGACTATCACTCATTCCTAGTTTCGTGTTAACTCTTCTTTTTTCTCTCCTCTTTTCTTTTTTTTGACAAAATATGAATGTGGTATTATGGTTAAGCACGAAAAAGAGCACGCAACGTTTTGCACAGCGAGATTTCAAGAGATAGAATTGAAAGGATTCGCTTGTTGCAAGGAAGGCAAAAAGCCTCTCTCACGCACTCCTCCTGAGTGATATCTTCAAGTGGAAACTTATCTATTTCTGACGTGTGAGCTAGTTCGATGTAGTCAATCCCAATGAACTCAAATTTTCACTTGATAGAAACCTTATTCTGGAATCTTCTGGAATATCTTTTCATGATATTTTCAATTCCAACATTTATTCACGTGAGAAGAGTCCAAGAATACTGATGTTTTTGTTTCTGTTCCTTCAAACTTTTATGAGCTTTGTCAAGTTCCCGTTTCTCGCAAAAGATGGGTACCATAATTACAACAACACTGAATCTAGTTAAACGAGCGAACAAAAACAAGCTGGAAACCCTCTAACTGGAATTCAGTTCGTTTTCAGTCTTCTTTTTAGTTAGGACACGGAAGCCATTCGAACGATAAAGAACATCATAAGATCTTTTGAAGACTTCTAGAATAGTTCGAAAGTGTTATCAAGGAGTTTTGTTTTCTTTTTTTTATGTTGGTGTTCAGACACTCAGAAGGTGTCAGGGCGTCTGTAATTCAGTTTTCGCGAACAAAACAGGGTCAGACTTTTCATTCATAAAGATTTGTCACACATGGAAAACTTTTTTTTGCGATCATGTTGAATTTTAAGAACAACAATTTGTGTTGCCATCTTTCCAGTAGCTTTCTATTCCACTTTAATTTCATGTACATATAGACGAACCTATTTTTACAGGAACAAAAGTGTCCCGTATAGACATGTTCCACCTCTAGGAATGCACTTTTTTGTGCAAGTATCCACTTTATGTTTTTCTTCTTTCAGCCGGATGAGACATATTTCTTTTTTTTTTCAATTGTTAGGTAAATCATGTGTACTGGATTAGCTTATCCTTTCTGAACGCTTAATCCAATCCGGCCCGATTATTAATAACCGAATGTATATCAGTATAAGGCATGCGCGAGCAATAACATCAGAAAAAAATGAAAATTAGTTGGCGAAAACGGCAACATAGTGCATTGGCATGTGATGTTCCCACGATTAAAAAACAACCTCCTCTTTTGCAAACTATTCATTTGTCACGGAGGACAAACCGAGAGTAAGTTCATTTTCTCACATTGGTGAATAATGACTTCCGAGATTCTATTTCTAGATTCATTTTTGGGGTTAGCCCACTACGTCGGGTCTATAGAAACCAGTGAGAAAAAGTGACGTAAAGATGATCCAAAAGTTATATAAAATCTTTTTCTGAAGACTTTCTTTGCTCAGAATTACTGCAAATGTTCAGATTTTGGTGCTTTAAAATTGTATTAGCTGAAAAACTTTGAAGGGCTGTTTTTTAAACATTCACTGCTACCTCTGTTCCCGCTGAACTTTAATTCGGGTTCACATGTTCTGAATTCCTATTAACAAACCTGAACTCTACATATTTTTTCTTTTCACTTTTTGCTCATTTCTCTACCCACTCTTATCCCGAATGTCAAGATCATTCTCTACGACGTCGTCATCCACTCGTATTACTTCAACACGCTTCAAAAATGTTAACCTCTTGAAGAAGCAATCGAAACCATTTTCAGTTTAATTTTAGCAGCCTTGGAAAACTGACTGAAATAAGCATCGAGCACTTGAACAAATGTGACAATGCTCTTAGCTCCTTTTCCTTTTCTTGTTACCCCTCCCTGGACATTATTGCCAATTCTCAATGTGTTTGACGTCGGAAACGGGCTCCGGGACGGGACGACAAGGGGGCGGCTCATTCTCATTTCACCAAATATATCGTTGTATTGCTACCACTCCTGAGGTTGTCGTTAATTTTGATTTTTGTCTCGTCAGCTTGAACCATGGTACCTAAAAGAGAGAAACTGGAACTACGCACCGTTTTTGTTTGCTATTCTATGTGGTTGGTATAGCACACCTACACACTTTGAATGTGATCTTAGCATTAGAAATCCCGGATATATGAATCATTTATGTAAGCAACATTATAAATATACACAAAATTTTGTCAGATTCAAACCGGACGTGTGACAAAGTCACATCATGACCTGTCTATTAGAGCTAGCGCACTTGGAGATTTAGATATCATCATTCTCTAATCCAGTGCAAATGCCATTTTATCCCTAGCATTTTCCATATTCTTCAGATCTGCCTCACCAAAAAACTATCTAAAATCCATTGTGTCCTTTTGTTCCAAAAATAGAAGATGACACGACACGGCTACGTATAAAAAGAAAACTTCTTCTATTTCAAAAACCTAGTGGCTGTTTATCCCTTCCCTGTCTGCGTGTCATTTTTGACCTCGACCTCCCATTCCCCCGTTTTATTGCTACTGCTCAAGTAGAAGGCGTGAGCAGGAAGAGGAGAATAACAAACGCAAGGTCCGACCATCAGAAATTATAACTTCAACTGTCGGAGATCAGATAAACAAGCCAAGGTTTTCACACCTTCTTAACAAAATTGTTCCACTCAAAAACTGTTGAAGGGCCATGTCCGTCTAATTACGGGAAGTGGTCGTCTACTGAATCTGAATCTCTTGTCGCTGTCTGAATGAAAGGCACTAATTGAATTTTTTCCTCCTCACTCATGCTGATGATGTTTGATGGAGACTCCAGACTCATTTTTTTGCTTCTCACACACAGGTTTTCTTTACTTCCTGAGACATTTTTTGTTGGATAACAATGGTCATTTCCTTTTTAAATTGAAATTTCTACTACTGAACTTTTACATAACACAATTTCCTATGTCCACTGATTAAAGAACTTTTGAATAGCAACACATATCGTTTTTCACAAAATATCAGAGAAATGTCGGTTGCCCATCACATCTCAAAAGTCGATACTATTTACTATATTTTCAAATTAACATGTGCGTGTCTCTTCCCTATGAAGGTTACAGTCTTCCGGCAATTCTCCAAAACAAGAATTTTTATTTTCATTTGAAATGTCAATTTCCTGTATGTTTTTGTGCAATAATGAAAATTAGAATCTAAACCAATCAAATTTCTACGAATTGAATCTTTTTCAAAAAATGAATTTAGGAGCACACGCATATATACACAAAAAACAAATTCCATTGAATGTATTGTTATTCCAACCTCAGTCCGGACCACCGCCTCTTCATCAATGTATTTATGTGACGCGGTTTTTTCTTATTACCTATTATTTTACCTCCAAACAACCAGACTAATTTCCGTCTTTGTTGGCCTACACAGTTTTCCGTGTTCACAAAACTACAGTAAGATTGATTTCTTGGTACTGCTTTTAGTTTTAGATCTCTTATCGGTGTCAGGTTCTCACGCCCATACAAAACGAGGTTTGTTCACACGATCCGGTGCGCCGGGCGTATTTCTAATGAATAAGAATAATGCCAAAATAGATACTTGGCTCTCGAAAAAAAGGTTTCACATAACAGCGCTTATGACGGGTCGTCCCCCGCACATTTATACACACCCATGTGTTTCTTATTTTATACTTTTTCTGTATCTATGTTCAGTATTGTTGATCAAACCTTAATCATAATCTTCAGCTCATATACATCTTCCTTTTTGGTTTTTCCGAATCTATCAATACGTTTATGTGGTTTGGGAAGAAATACGGAGATTTCATTCTTGCACACTACGGTCAGATCCGGATCAAATGGAAGAAAGCGAGTGAGATTGAAATATAAATCCATCTGGTCGATGAAATTCAGAGAGCTTCGGAAATAACTTTATCCAAACAAATTTTGCCGAAGCTAAAGCCATTCAGGATGTGGTTTGGTTCGGATATTGAAATACATGTGGATAGCTTTTAACAGAAAAAAGACATTGAGCCGAATTTGGATTTCAGAAGTTTCCATTTCGAATCAATTTTGTTTTATTTCGAGTGTTTATTCACAGAAGTGTTTTGAAGTATTATGTTGTTCTCAAGTAACAATTTCTTTTAGAGAATCCAGAAGCAATTCTTTCCACATTTTAGCCTGATGATTTCATGGCAAAGACGCTACTTTTAGAATGCTAAAAATGTATCCATTAAGTTCCGATTCGGATTAGTATAACTTTAAATGATTTTCCGAAAAATCACGCATCCTCGCACTACTTTTCTTCCGTTTCGATCTGAAATATACTCTTTTTCCTCTGCATCTCATTAATCACCTCCTTCTTTTCATTTTTCATCTTTTTCTCCTTCATCTATTTTCAGCATAAAGTCCAATGTGTAGTCACCTTCCAATGGGAATAGAGAGAAGAAACAAGGTTTATTAACACACAATTCAATTCATCCCCATTTTTTGCACGCCTAACATACTTTCACTTGCTTACTCAATTTTATAATGACGAGCGGAGAATCCATGCCAAAGCAGATGAGCATAACCTTAAAAGACGTTTTTCGGACAACGCACTGTGAAATTGGATTTTGGTTGAGTTTGTGAGACTTTTGACTTCTTTCTCACACGGCTCTTCGCAACTCTTTTATTCTAGTTCCTCGGCTAACCCCCCAGAAATAGAACTTGTGTTTTTTTTTGCTTTGATTTGAAAGAATAATGAAAACGAAAAAAACAGAGCATCAATCTGAAATTAAAATGGATTTTAGCAATTTACTAGAATGGTTCCTTCTTGTTTTTGAAGGTATTTTTCTATGTTTTCATTTCCACTTTGCAGCATTTTAGCGGAAATGAAATATATGACTTGTTAGTCTTTCTTCCCAGAATGTGTCATTGTTCCCATTTCCAACCGCTGTGAAAAAAATTCCAGGCTCACTCTAAATTCCTATACACGTCATCTCATTTAATTAGAATCTTTTTTTCACTCATTTGTTCACTTGTGCTTCACTCTTTCCTATAACAGTGTATTTTTTTTAACATTTTATGGGAAAATTTGAAAACGTTTACCTGCTGGAATAGTCCAATACTCTATCCGCTAAATCTTGCAACTGTCTAACCCAGGATCTAAGAATTTCGCCATCTTCTGTCGAACCCAACCCGCCAACGCAGATTTTTTTATATTCTCGTTTGCATTCCTAATAGGATTCGTGGGCACACGGAGCACCGGCACGTATTGAGAGTCCGTCCTCGTTAATAAGAAAAGGAAAACGGGAAAAAACGCGAGAGTAGAGTAAATATGAAAGGGGATAGAATCATTGAGTTTTTGTTCTTTTGAAAGGTTATTTTTATTTTTCGTTCATTAACAGCTATTACTATTCGTTAGTGCTCATTGGTGTTCTCAAATGGCAAAACGCCATGTTTCAAAGTTTACGTTGTCTCTGAGCTACACTGGCTTTGAGCTACAATGAGAGACTCAGTTTAGACTAGAAGTCATGTCTGAATACCGGATAGCATCCTTGAGAAAAACTAAAATATCTTCTTATTTCATATTTTTACTCCTACATTCATTCACCCCGACCTTCGTATATAAATTCATTATTTATTCTATTTCCAAAAATTCCTGAAAGATTCATTTGAAAACGTCGAAAAGTGTTTCTATCAAAAAAGTGTGCACTCAAGACCATTTCATCCCACGTTTTTTTTCTTGGCTCTGCCTTTCCTGAGAAAACACACAACAACAAATAAAATGTGCTCAGGCGGCCCAGAGCCACATGTCCCGAACGATCTCTTGAATCCAGACGATTCTAATTAGACATTTCGCTCACTCATTTCCCTCCATCACCACCCGTATTCCTTGGTTTGCCGCCATTTCAATAGATTTGTGGTAGATATGATGCTTCGGTTAGTTACTGGATCAAATATAGGTTCAATTTCTAATTTTAGCAATGGTACTTTTGGTAATATGTAGCCAAAGTGTTTGATGTCATATCATATTTCCAATTGAAGGAAAAACACATAACAATTGCTTATTGGATCTCAAAAATTCTATCCAACTTAGACTAATCTAACGCTTTCGCTTTCATCAAAAACCATGAAGGTGCAACGAGAAAACAAATGATAGCACAAGCGACGAGTCATCAGAAAATCTTGCACATCTACCCGCCCTCACAAATTAGTCTAATAATTCTCCTCCGGCTAAACTTTGAGACGTTGGTCACCCTTAAAAAAGTATTTTTTGTAGGGTGGAGGTGTCACGTGTTTGTGTATGTCCAGTAGCTGTGCAGATACAATTATAAAACATGCAAAAAAAGAGTATCCACTAGATTTTTGCTCTGTATATGTATCTCTAGTCTTTTTTTCATATTATCCGTGTAAGGGCACACAAAAAGTTGACCATTTTCCCTTTTCCCTTTTTTTCCTTTATTTCTCATTCCCAACGCTGAAGCTCATGTTTCAATACTCATTTTTTCTCACCTATTTCTGGAAATACACACTTTTTCTAACATACGTAGATCCAAATTCGCAATTGACGTAATGATGTCATATACCACTTTGTCCTGACATCAAATCGACTAGATGGCAGAGAGATAGATCTGGTTTAAAATTCAACAAGCCTATCAAAGTAATTCAATTCTTCCATCCCATCGTTCTCTCCTGTTTGTGACACTCTTTGCTTGTTTTTTTCCTTATTTCTTATTCTCACTTTTTTCGGATCTTGTTGTACTTTTTTTGTTCCCCGTTCCGCAGATAATTCACCTGTGAATACATTTCAGAATGAATACGACCGAGGTGGTGACAAACGTCACGCAGCCGTATATAGAGAACATTACAATAGGAGAAACTGCTTTCTACGTGACCTGTGGAATTGTCGGCACCATTTTTAACTCGATCGTTCTATGGATTGCTCTCAAATATATCAATACCGAAGACAAACCGAGACAGGTAAGTGCCTGGAAGGGTCCAAAACCAGAAACAGAAAATTTTAACGAGAAAAATGCTCTTGTCTTCTCTGTCAAAAATATTTTTTTAAAGATTATCGTTATCAACATGACAGTGGCGGATCTTTTGATGTGTATTGTGTATATGAAAACTCGACCATGGCTTTCGTACTTTAATCCAGAACTTTGTCATCCCTACTATCTGATCATATGGACGTGTCAAATGTGCAGTTGTTTGAATCTCGTTTGGTAGGAGGGATTAACAGAATAGGAAATGATCGTATAGTTCTATTTTCAGGTTGAATGTCGACAAGCTCATATATATCCAATTTCCGCTGCATTATTATCAGATTGTGAACCGGAAACGTCTTCTATGGGTATCTGCAGCCACATGGGGAGGGTTGATTGCACTAAACGTTGCACTCGTCAGCTTTTTGCAAGTTAATGTGAGTAAGCGGATTACGCAAAAAAGTGAAAACACAGAGCACATAGAGGATGAGCACGGAGAGTTTGATTCAATTTGTTTTTTCAGGGAAGCTGTCTACTAATCACGTTGAACCCATATGTTTATCTTTTGAATCCAATATTCTATGTCGTTATGATCATCACATCTTTTTCATTATCTGCTTTGATCTACTGCATTGCTCATAATTTGACACACATGGAAGAACGACAGCGATCGGTATTATTCCATTAGTTGTGGTGACAATCTTTAAAATTTTAATTTTCAGAAACTATTCCGCCGACTCTTCTTCTTGTTTTCAAGCACCCTTTGGACCTTTTTCACATGTCTTCCATATCGTCTTTTCTATCTTTTCGGTAACTTTTGCGGTGAAGACTGCCGAAATGCTGCTTATTCTTTTGCTACCACGTTATTCTTTCGACTTCTTATTGTTGGAATCATGATCAATCCAGTGATTACCATTTGGACACAGAGAGTATGTCTTATTTTTGGATAAAGTCATTCAGCTCATTCACTGGTTTTCAGATTTATCGCCTTCGTCTCATGCGCATGTTTGGTCGGCTACGTGAGAACTCTTCCACTGAAGTGTTGATGGCCAGTAACAGACGTGCTTCCGAAAGACCGCCAGAACATACTCCCCTTCGATGTGATCTGTAGATATCAGAAAATACTATTCTGATGTTGCATATATGTAAATCTCATCATCTAAATCCCCATTGTCAATATATTTTGACATGACTTTTTCAACGGTTTCATTTCAAAATTTGTTCCTTGTTTCTTCCCAAATGCCATACTGTCCAGTTCAGCATAATTTATTATTGCTCTCGGTGAACTTTCAAATTTACTCTGTGTTCTGATGATGCATTGTAATCTTATAACCATGTATCATAATAAAACTTGATTTTTTGGTTTTGAAAAAGGGTACTCCCATTGGAATATGTGTCATTTATAATAAGTAATTTGAGAAGGAGAACACGAAAATATCAAGAAAGAGATTCAAACAATCGGAATAAATAATGGGCGAAAGGAAGAATATGTCAAAAAGTTGAACTTTTGAAGTGGAAAAATTCGGTAATTGAAGGCTCTACGGTAGTTTTTTGCCTGGCAGGCACGTTAACAACAGATCGGGTTTGTGAAAGTAGTCATGGGGATTTTAAAATCAGACGGAGAAAAATGAATGAAGTGTGAGAAATTTGAGAACGAAATGTGATTGTACAGATAAGAAAACATAAAAAGAATGAGCCAGAAAACTAGTATAATTTTTCCGGCTGCACAGATCATAGGAGACAGAAAAAGGAGCTGGATGTCAAAATACAAACACAGACAAAGCTTGATTATTTTGATGCGATCTTCAAAAGTATGAAAAGAAAGAAAGAGAAAATGTGAGATGATATTCAAAAATTAAGAACCATTGATGATTTGAATTGAGAATTATCTAGATATCTCGTTCTACAAAATTGAAATGATGAGAAAGTCAATGAACTCCAGAGAGAGAGAAAAAATATGTGCTTGATAATGGAACCATGTTCCAGATTATAGATACTTTCCAATCGCATTCCTGACCTTCAGTACGAGACTCTTAGCAATTTCAGAATTGGCCTGAAAACAAAAATACCAAGTTTCACTAATATTAAATGTTTGCTCACCGCAAATGACTCCATGCTTGTAGTACGCTCGAGGGACTGATTGATCAAATATGTAGATGTGGTGAGATCTGCGAGCTCCGTTCTTCTCTCCAATGGGCAGATTCCCAAAACGTTGTGCATTATGCTGTCAGTGTGATGAAATAACTCCTTTAGAATATTCTTTTTATCCTGAAAATGTTCACTTATATGTAGTAATTTAATCGTTTTCTCATGTACCTGAGCATTCTCTGTAGTGGTTTTTAGATAGTGATGGAACGAATTGCACAACGGCAGATGACATACTCGCCCCTCTGAAAAATAACCAGAAATATTTTCTGTATCTAAATTTGGCATTTACGTAAAATCAGTTTTGTGTGGTCAGAAAGAACACTTGTTCACTCTTACCACTACAAAACACGATAATCCTTTAGTTTTCACATGAGACTAACCCAAATTGTTGTGCTCCTGAATTTCATGAACTGGATCATGGACTTCAAGAAAATCTGGAATCATTCCGTTCGGATCTGGACGCATGTTGTATTCGTAATCCTCGAATTGACGTCCTGGGCTTACTGGCGGAGACTCGAAAGCGTTGATATGGAAAAGGGTGGGATCATTGGCACGCGGTGGGATGGCATATTGTGGGGCAGGGAATGAACGTCTCGGTGGGCTGGTTGGTGGAGAAGTTCTAGCATGATAGAGGTCCATTCTGATTGGAACGCCCAGAAAGTCAGCAATGTTTGATTCTCCGTTGATGGCATTGGAAGCCCAATCTGGCAGTGTAACTTAGAAAAGATGAACAATTTGTTTTTTTTCCTTGGCATCAATAGTTTTACGATTGAAACCTTTTCAAAAGTTTCATGAAATATTTAAGTTCTAAAAAAACGAACTCCGTTTACAAGCGGCGTTCTTCTATTCACAGTTTTTCGCCACCTATTTGTAACAACTATGAAACTTACTCTTATTATTGTGCCGGAGATTATAAATCTCGTCGTTTCTAGTCGAGGCGCTTGATGTGCTGTTCACGCGATTATTCCATTTTGCAGAAATTATGACAATCTGATGACTCGCTTGTACAGGTTCACTATTGACAATAACTTCTTCTTCGTGCTCGGACGCATTGCTTTGGACTGATAGAGACAAATCGGATTCATTTAATTGGGATGAGTCCATGAAATGACGTACTTCTATAATTATATTTCTCATAACACTTGTCCTAAAAAAACCATTCACCTCCATAGATACCAACATCCAACGAATTGTCAGAAGCAGCAACCAACAGTGAATCTGTGTTTCCGTTTTCATCATGATGTTCTTCCGATAGTTTATCTGAAGAAATTCCCGCTTGTGGTTCTTCCTCTGGTGTATGTTCTTCGTTCAGCAAGTGAAGAATAGTGCCAAGACAGCCGTGTACGTCTTTCAAGTTGGTCTTCCACGAGGCCATTACTGAAAGTGATAATCTTGGGTGAGCATAGCTAAACAATATGTTCTATAAGAAGTGTTAATAGAATATGAACATAAAAGAACTAGTATTCACAAGAATCTCACTTTTTCTCTTGGGTGGTGTGTTATCTAAATTAAATCAAAACGTGCCTTCTCTCTTTTTTGTTGAAGAATACGGAAGAAGAAAATGAGAGTAACAAAAGAAGAACACACAGGACAGAATAAATGTCACCAAGATTTATACACAATGGTGCAAGCGAAATGAAACGAATAAAAGAGAATTGGAAAATATAGAGGAGGACACAGAAGAGCTCTCATTTTGGAAGGAAAAAAAAAGCAAGAAATGGATGCGTAGTGACGGACGGAACATTTTCGACATTTTATGGGGTTTGTCGGCCACGTGAAGAACCGATATTCGCATGACATGTTGTTTAATTAAACAACGAAAGGGGTGGATGTCCTGAAAAAAGAGTAAGAATAGTGAATGAGATAAGCATACTGTTACTTAGGTGGTATTTTTAGAATATATGGTTTTTCCCAATTTAGTAGAGTTGCCGGTGGCAAGGTACCCCCGTAACCCTGTAGTTCTCCGAGTCATCACATTAAATACGCAACGACACTCCGCCAAAGGCTCACGCGCCTACCGTAACCTCAGCGTGGACACGTGTACTCCACGTGGCAATAAGTAGTTTCTGAAGTCGGTTGGCTTTCAGAGCTAGTTCTAGTTTTAGCGTTGGTTGTTTTGCTTGGTTTTGAAAGTTTACGCTCTTTTATTATAATTTCTTGCAATAAAGTAAACTTATTGTATGAAACTGTGTTTATTGTCGTCTTATTTCATCCGGAACCTATCACCCCGTATTTATACGCGGGCAACTGTAGACTTCCCGTTTCTTCTTTTTACTAGATAAATAGGGTTTTTTTTTGAAAATGACGTGTATGTGAGTCAATCCTCGTTTCTAAAAAGGTCATGTTTGCTGACAAACTTTTAAAAACACATGTAGGAGGAAATTTAGAAACAAATCAGAGAAAGAAACAATGTGAAGATGTAGGCAAACACAAAACGGGAATGTACTCAAGCCGATTTAGATAATCCACAGATAAAAACAAACCAGCACCTCACATCAAAATCTTAAAACAGAAGAAACGATACACATGAAAAATGTTTTAAGCCTTTCTGCCTTGAACATTTGTAAAAGTTGAAAAAAGCAGAATGTATCAACACTTACTAGAATCAAAGGACGTCAGCAATAACAAGACCATGACGAAATTATTTTCGAAAAAATGCGCACCACACTGATCTATCCCTCTACTCTTCCATGAAGTGGTCAACTTTACTGTGGAGCCCTTGGGTCTTGCGATTATCAAAAAAGAGAAGGCTATTATTCCGAAACACAAGTAAAAACAACAGAAGGTAATAGAGATGAGAAAGAGAGGGCGAAAAAAGTTAAAATGACGAAGAGGTCTCCGTTTTTTCACTCTCACTCCCCATGTTCGGGGCGGCGGAATGAGGGAGAGAAGACATCGGTCCGCGCCATCGCCTCGTCCCTTCACTCGCCCCTTTTGCCCACCTCTCCGCGCACCGTTCGCAAATTTCAGGGAGTATTTGCTTTGGCAATCAGAAAGAGAAAGACGAAAAGAAAAGGAGGAGGGCTTCATCATTTGATAAGGTGAGATGGGTGTCATTCTACTGCTGTCGCCCGCGTCCAAAAAAAAATGAGGAGGGCACAGGGAATGTGTATTCTAAGCAATAGGGGGACCAAAGCGAGAGGGGCGCGGGAACAAAGAGACAACGGTGTGAGCTCGCAACATACACATTTTTGTATAAATTAGCTGTAGTTTTTGTTTCACACTTTCATTTTCTTACGAGTACTTGAATGACCTTTTGCAGATTTTTGACCAATCAAGTTCGAAACACAGTAGTTTTGTGAACAAATGACAATAAGCCAGTTCAAAAGAACTGATAAAAATTTAAAGTCAAGGAAAGACCCCAGATCGAAATGAGTACAAACACGTTTAATAAAACTTTATTTTTAGTTCTTTGATTTTGCAACACATTTCTGGATCAGCGCAGTTCAGCCTTCTATATAACTTTTTTCAAAATGGTAAAACCTTTGTTTTTTGTGTTTTTTTTCCAACAACCCGACTCCTATTTTTTGGAGTACATCACAATTGTAACAGTTTACAAAAAAGAGCGGCTATGAATCCAATGGGAAACAAGCAGTTTATCAAAATCTTAGGACTATTTACGATGGAGAAATGTATTTTGCGAGAAAAAGAAAATCATGTCAACTGATGTGCACAATTCAGATGAAGTCCACCAAAACGTTATCAAAATTTTCAATAATTTGAAGTCTAGAAAACCTGTGCTCATTCAACTTGAAGATTAAATCGATAGCTACCTATTGTTTACAATAAGCCTTTTGAGTCATAAAAAAACAGTTCGCTTTCAACAAAGTAGCTATATTTCAACCAACGTTTAAATGAGTATATAGAAGAGATATTGGAAAAATGTGGAGCTAGTCGTGTCGAGCACAAATTTCACTTATAGTGACAAATAGACCGTTTTCGTCAAAATATTTTTAAGTTTTCGGTGTAAAAACCATGTCCCCAGTGAGTTGTAATCAGACGTTCAGTCGTTCTTTTTTGAGTTCACAAATTAATAAAAAAGAGGAGCTAGAAATTCAGAAAAGAAAACAAATCGATGAAATATTTTTCAAAAATAACCGAAACTTTATAATCAGCCTAAACAAACTGTCGTATTGAAAATGATATCTGGTGTGTGACCTTGCTTTTTTAGTATTATAGTGTAGCCTTCCAGAAGCGAGATGTATATTTCACAATGTCATATGCAACATGTCTGATCAAATACTTGTGATATTGTGATACAAGAACCTGTACATGATTCCAGACGACGTCGGAAAAATGTCCTTGAGTCTGAAAAAAAAATCGATTGTGTTGCATCTAGTATGCGATAGAACGATCTAACAGATCATTGTATATGTTGGTGTTGAAAATATCGAAAACTCGAAATCTACAGTATAAAACTTGGGTTGAATCACATAGTTCGAATTTCTCTTCATCCACTGAATTATTATTCGAATTAACAATGCATCTGTTATATGAAAAATAAAGAGTGAACCTGTTAATTGATCACTTGCTTGCTGTTGAGTGTAGAACACTTGGTGGATCGTCAAAAAAAAGAACCTCAGAAAAAGTATTAGATGATTTTTGCCAAATTTCAGCAATCAAGTCACAATATTGAATTTTTTCTGCGTTCAGTGTAAAATAAACTTGTGCTCTTGTTCAGTAAAAATTCATAGAATTGTATAAGTATACAAATATCTGCTAGTTATTTGGTCAAAGCGTATCGAAGGCTGGTTTTTGAAAAAAAATTTCTACTTCTTTATGCAGCATACACAATTTTTTCTGATGTCCTTGTGGAAAACGCATTTTTATCTTCAATTCATTTTCCTGCCTAGTTTAATCAGGTAATGAATTGTTCCGTATTAACTGTCATAGTCGCTATATTGGATCAATTCATCAAAACCAAAACGTTCAATGACAATCCGACACCGTTTCCGAAACCGAAGTCACATGCCTAACTCAACTGGTAAGATGTGTTGTTGTCACCGCTCTTTTTCTCTACGTCGTTTCCTCCGTTCTTCCTTTCTTCTTCTTTATTCTTTTTCTTCTTCCAAAATACTCTTATTTTAGAAAGGAAAGGTTTCTCCGAAACATGATGATGACATGTGACCGGCGTGCTGGTTTCCTTTTATTTTCTTATGTTGCTTGGCGTCGACCGCGTATGAGGAGCGAGAGATGATGGAAGAAGAAGAGAAACAGAACCGGCGGATGAGGAAACATTCATTTTTGGAGATTTCCCCTTCTTGAACAAATATAGAACTGTTGTTGGAGGTAACCGTAACTCTTTGTCAACACTCTTTTCTTCCTTTCTCCATTTTGATTTAATCGTGAGAACTTTTTTTGGTTCAATCATTTTTTGCTTCAACATCTCAGTTTTCACCTCTCCAAAACTTGCATCCTAAGAGTTACACTTTCACTTCAGAGAGAGGAAGTCATTATTCATTCCACTTTCTTATTTAGCAACTTGATACATGTCTTAAACAATGTCAGTCATTTATACTTTTTTCTGACAGAAACCTAAGGTTTCTCATTAATCAACTACTTATTTTGGTAGTTATCCTGTCACCAGATACTCTGAATGAGTTAAAGACCTCATAAGAAGGTATTTTATGTGACATCTGAACCTGAAATATTGCACTCGATTTCCATTGTTTGGTTTTCTCCACACGACGGTAATAAATCACTTTTAATCATTTCAACGCACGATATCTAGGCATACTCCTCTCCTCCTTCTTTTCTTGTATTTCATCATTTTTTGAACACGCATCTCCTGTCAGTATATAGTGTTTGAAAATGTTGGACGTTTGTGACTAAGAACTGATGTACGTCCTTATTTCAGGGTGCACGACCAAGGAAAAAAGGAAAAATTATAACGTTTAGCAGTCATGCTGGATCTTTTGAAAACAAAACTTCTCAGTTTTTCTTTTTCGGAAAAAAAAACTAACTCACTCAACAAGCTTTCCAAGTTGTTTTTTCACTCTTTTCAAGAGAGGAAAAATTTTAACCGAAAACAAAGCTACCCATTTTGCAGTTCTCTATTGCTATATTCAGCTTTTAGTAACTTTTCTTCTTCATGTTTTTCAAAATGATATCCAGAATAGGTTCATTTCGAATTCAGGATGAAAAATTATTCTTGAGTGCTACTAAATAATATCCGACACATTACGAGCCTAGTTTTTTCTCTCTTCAACCTCCGAGCTTCATAAGAAAAGTCTTGGTCTGATATAAAAAGCGTTATATTACGCAGTATTCTCTCATTTTTGTTGTTTCTATCAAAGTACGACACGTGAGTTCAGCGATGAGCTGAATTATCAGAAGTTCTCTATCTTTGGTAAAACTGAAAACCTTTGCGTGTAGTTTCTTCTTGAATGTTCATTTCGAAATATGACAAATTTGTAGGAACCCCGCTCATACTTCTTGCTGCTCACCATCTATCCGGTTTCGAAGCAATTATTTCTTTTCCTTGAGCAGAAACAGAGAAGAAAGACAAAAGACGGAGAAAAAAGAATGAGCTAATAAATTCAACGATCTCATTTTATTTCTTCTCCAAAAAAGGAGAAGGGAGGAGAAGGAAAGGCGTCATTTGGACGAATAGAGACGACATTTTGTGAGCTTTCTTCCTATCTTCTCTATTTCTGGTGTTTTGTTCTTCTTCTTCTTTTCCTATTTTTCACATTTCATCTGAGTGAGACGTTTCTCTTCAATAAACCCCAATTTCCGATACCTTCTCTTCATTTCCCGGGTCGCACTTATCGCTCAGTCGATGCTCTTCCTTCTTTTTACTTCCACCACTCGGAGTCCCGTCAAAACATTCGTCCCATTGGCTAACCTCTGCTCTTCTCTCTATTTCATTTCTCTCCGTCGTTTCCGTCTAATACAACTCTTGGTTCCACCCGCAATTCATTCATCTTCTTTTTCAAATCTTCTCTCTCAAAAGAAACACATATTTTATATCATTTCAGCAACTATCAACTGTTCAAAGATCTCCTCATCGGAAACTGCCAGAAATTAGGTAAATGGAAATTTGAGAGTGGTACTTTTCACTAAGACCCAACCAAAGAGCATGTGGGACAAGATTATGTAAGACGTCTCGGCTTCTTGTCATGTCAAAAAACGTGGGGTTCTGGAGTTGCTCTCATCTCTTCTTTTGCTGACGGGACGAGAAAAATAAGCGAGGGAAGAAACTTGATCCTTGTTTCCTTCTCGCAAAGTTTTTAGAGGTCTTCATCACGCACACTGAAGAGAGAGTTTGTTTTTTATTTAACACATCATCACATTCCAACTTCCAGTCTTCAGAAACAAACTCTTTGAAGAATCTGAGATTCCTGTTTGCGTAGAAGTAATGAAGCTGTGCGTGTAGTTTTTGAACCATTGAAAATTAGATAAAAGTAGCATGATTGACCAAATTATTCAGACTTTCGAAAAGTTTTTAACAATTATTCTTCCTCATTATTCAAATTTCTACACTAAACTCAGTAGTTTACCTACATATCATAAAATTTCAAAATTGTTTCCTACTATCTCTGCGTCAACACAAAAATTTTTCTTTTCAATTTCCACTTTTCATTATACTACCACTTTTCCGATAAGAAGTCCTGGCGTGTAATATTATTGTTTAATGATAAGAAACGTCTTTTTTGCATCTTCAATTGAATAATTTATCAATTTATACGAAACGCACAAATAATAATTATAATGTTTATGAGGTTCCAATTCAACTTGTTAGATAAGAAGATCGTATCGGAACTGAAATGTCACAAATACTGAATTAGAGCTATTTATCAAAATTGAGCGTTCAATGGTCTCTTACCGTTTCCTCAACTAAGAATGCCAATTTTCTCATTTTACCCAAACCATGAGACCATTGATATTTAGAAATTCAAAAAGTCATTCTGTAGATATGTCACGAGGTACTGTTTCCGATGATGTCACTTTCCATAAACATTATGCGTTATTGTGTCCTTTGGTGCGAAGAGAGAAAATGGGAGAATAGCGAAAACAAGCGTCCTCATGGCGATTGTATAATTGGTATTGGTGTGTAAGAAGGATATGGGTGGTCTTTGATGCTCTGAGAAGTGGATAGTTGAAAATTCATACCATTTTTTCTCAGTAACAATCGCATTGTTCTAAATTGTCAACTCAATTAATTATGTTCCTATAGACAATTCTCCATACTTTCGCATTTCAACGATACATGCTTCTTTTTTGGTTAGTTCCGAAACATGAAGATTAGCGTTTACAAGTGATTGAGGTCAACACGCCGACAACGCCAGCTGTTGACTGACCCAAGCACGCATCACTTTTTTGTGAGCTGACCGCAAAATATCTTTTCGTTTTAACAGAAAGTTTACAACACATCGTAAATTTGCTCGTTGCTCCTAATAATCTGATGATCAGAAGGACACCAATAATTTCACGAGTCAAAAGTTTTTGTTTTGTCTGACATTTTCCCAAGTTCACAGCTACTTCAGTTTCTTGCATTGATCACTTGATTTTGAACCACTGTTATTCTCAAATTTTTCAAAAAACGATTAGACAAGTAGCTACTCTACCTGCACAGTTAAATACTTTTCTATCTTTTACGGGTTCAGCATATTCATTCTTTTCAGTATATATATATTTTTTTATTTGACAAGTTCACGCCTATTTGTTTCTGAAACTATATAATTTTTTTTTCAATCATTATATATAAAGTGCACTTCTTGCTGTCCACAACCATTTCGCAATACATAGTTCTGTTTTAAGAATACCCGGTCTTCTAGTGTGGACACTAACAATAGTTTCAATAGGGCGGTGGAATGATTCATGTTCCGTCTATCACATATTTTGACTCAAGACATTATTATTCTTACTCTTTTGGGAGAATGTGAAAAAATGTCTGATAACAAAACATGAGTGACAGTTTATTGAAAACTTTCACTGCTGACCACTATCCTTCCGCTGAAATAAACAAGAATATTTTAAAGTGAGTAGAAGGGAAAATCCAAAACAACTTCCTCATTCACTCCGCGCGGAAAGATGTGAAAACAGGTTTTTAGGCGGATGGCAGGTAAATATTTCGGAGGGAAATGCAACACTGCCTGCCATCTTAACGTCTTTGCTGTCTCCATAGATATGCGGGGGTATAGCTCAGTGGTAGAGCGCTCCCTTAGCATGGGAGAGGGCTGGGGTTCAATTCCCCATACCTCCAGAATATTTTTTTCATTATTAAAAGAGAATTCCTACTGTATTAGTATCATTTTTTATTTTTAGAAACACTTTTTAAAATTCAAATCATTCGATTCTTGTAGAAATCCAGTTCATTTTTCGATAAAGATAGATTATCATAAGATGGGCCGTCTCATCCGTCTCGGACCTGTGAAATACGAATGACGTCATCTAAAGACTATTGTATTACAATAGGCCACTAACTATTGCCACTCACACCCTCCTCTCCAAGAGACGTCATTTGACCTCTGTATGACTGACGAGAGAGCACATCTAACGGCCCCTTCTTCTGCCATTTTGGCCGAGAGACGGTTTTTCCTGTGTCTCTCAAGTTGCCTAATCTCTTACTACCTTCTCAACCGTGTCGATGCTGACCGCCTGCTGCCCATAAACGCCGTACACAGTGTTGTTCTTTCTTTTTGCGCTCATTTCCAAATCGTTCGCTCCGGAGGTCGGCCCTGTCTCTGGGTCTCAATCTCTTCTTTATTCTTTTTTCTCTCTCTCTCTCTCTCTCTATGTTTTTTTTTTCATTCCGTTTCTGTTCCTTGCCGCTCCTACGCAGCAAACGGCTAGTTGTGTTGTGGGGGTCCACACGACCACCGCAACGGCAGCCGCCGCCTCCGGCATATACACACAACACTTTTTGCTTCACTTTAGTTTATTCATTCATCATCTTTTTCGAGCCGTTCGCTTTTTGTTTTATTTGGATCACTTTCTACCGCATGACGTTTTCGATGATTACGTTGGCAATGAATGGTCAACCGTAATCCGCTAATACTCCCCTTCACCCTATTCTACCACCTTCATCGGTAATCCTATTATTGTTTATCATTTATTGTAATTAATTAGTGAGATTGAAAAGGTTACATAGAAAAGAAAAGTTACCGAAAGGGCGGGCAAAATGGATTCTGACGAGTACGCTTACTTAGAAAAAGATAGAAAACACAGAGAAGTTGATACAGAAGTGCTAGAAATCAGAACGTGTGAGTAACGGGATCAGTGAGAAGAGCGATTTGATTTTGAAGAACTTAGGGTTGCTCTGTGGGAGTGATTTGTGGTTGTGGTTGAACGTTGTGAAGAATGTTGACCAAATCTTTCAAGTGAACAGTCATGTCCTGGTACTCCTGACGGTAGAAACCCAGCTTTGCCTGTAACTAACTGGTTTTCAGTCCAAATATGTAGAGAAAGAGTGACAGTTAATCTATCATTTCTGATTTCCATGTTGTCTACATTCACTCGAATTCTGATTCCCACAACTTTTACCTCGTATGGAGCACGTTCGTTGCGAACCATGTCGCCTTCCATGAGCTCGATCGTGTCAACGATTCGTTGATTGAGACTGCGAAGCTCCCCGATCACAGTGCTTGGAATGACTCCAAGATGAGAAGTCACTTCACGAGACAACTCGCGGAAATGGAACACCATTGTGTTGATTTGTTCCTAAATGTTTAGTTCACGTTACTGGCTTACTGTCGGCTGAGATAACTAGGAGTCCTACTCACAATGTGATGGAAATCCAAAGTTTGACGAATTGGTTCGTACATGCCGGCGAGATTGTAAGGGCTTGGATGAACGTCTCTCACAGCTGAAATTAGGAGTTTGAAGATTTGAGCTAATGTATTCAGACTAAAGAAATGAAACTATATTTTTCTATAGAAAAAATAGGGAAACGAAACACAGAAAGAGAACAATCGTTTCGTTTTATCGCTGTGAAGTGAATAGTGATGTGGCATGTAAAAAAGCAAGAACGAAAAACTGTTTCTTTTTCCCCTATCTATTTTCCTCTTTCCCGGTTTAGCTTACCATCCATCGCCTTATCTAACACGGTTTTCCAGCATTCCATCATTTTTTATAGAAGTAAGTTATACTGAATAGAAAACAACCGTTAGCTGTAAAAGTAGAAAGAATAGAATGACTGAGAATATGTTGAGACTTTCCAAGAAGTGGGATGTAAGTATACTGGAAACCTAGGATACAGCACAAGTGTACTTCACAATAAGAAGCTGAAATGAGATAAAAAATGAGTCTGGAAGACAAAAGAGGCGTGTTTCAAGTAGGTGGATGTCTCCAGCTGGCACGAAGCAGTCTCGACTAAAAATACAACTTTTGTACGAGGTATACGATATATATTACATGCAATACAATACAAATCTCTTCTATTTTCTGTCTTATGTGCACTATACGAATTTGTAATTTCTTGATCTTCTTGGAATTTTGAAATTCTAAATTTAACGAGTGACGACAGCCAATATATTCAATGATTTCAGAATGGACGTTATTGACAACACTACAAAAGCAACAGAAGTGTTGGCTGAACACATTGTGCAGGAGGAATCAACTGTCACCGAGACTCCAATGGCCACGGAGACACCAATTGTCACAGAGAAAGTCAAGAAGGAGCCAACGCCAAAAACTCGCAGAAGACTGTCAGATGATCTGAAAGAGGAGCCACGAGAGCCACCACACAAAATGCAAAAGTTAGAGGTGGAAGATTTCATGCCATTGGAAGCGTTGCAAACTCTTCAGCAACTTGCGAGCCCAAAACTCGGAAACAACGGACTTCCATGTCGCCCAAAGGCCATGACAATCGTTGATGGTAGACCAACTCTTCCGGAAATGGGACCACTTTTACAGTGCCAACATCTTCAACAAATACAATGTCTCATTCAGTTCCACGAACAACAAGAAAAGTACCGTTCTTACATTCAACTCGAGATTCTCCGTAATCTCCGTAAGCAACTCAACGACCAAATGCTCCTTCATCCACATAGACATCACTACGAAGCACTGGTAGAAGCTGCCAAGAACAACCGTCTGACTCCATTGTCAGTCGCTGAGAGAACTCAAATTGAGTATTTCACACAAATGGCTAACTGGACTTTGGAAGCTCGTGTAAGTACAGGGGGAACGAATGGAAAATTGAGAATGGTAGTTCTGGCGGTTGGGCAGGGGAAGGGAGGTTGGAAGGAAATGGGGGAAATCAGAAACCCAAGGATTCAGAAAAAATGGTTAATTTCCGCTGTTTGCAGGCCACCTTGCAAAATAAGGAGACGCCGACCTATCTTCATTTCTTAGGACGTCAGATCGCTGATTTCAGAGGCCGACTCAACGAAATCACCACTCATGAGCAATTCCAGGTAAAATTTGAAGTCGGTAAAGATTTGAGAGAGTTAGATTGAAAAGTTTGAATTTATTTTAATAAAAAGTAAGAATATATAGAAAGCTACGTAATGAAAACACTAGATTCATAGCTAACAAAAAATGTATAAAATCCGAGACCGAAGTTTGAACAGGTTTTCGGCTCACAGTTCTCGGCAAGTCACATCTTAGAATAAAATGAATGTGTAGATACATTATTCAAGAGCAACAAGAGAAAACAATTAATTCATTTCAGGTGTTTGCGCCAATGTTCGCAGAGCGCATCGACTACCATCGCGAGCTGATTCACACTCTGAACCGCCGATCATCTGTCAGCATCATGTAATCACTACGAGCTACCAACTGCACGTGTAAATACGCACAAAGTTTCACCATATTATCCAAAGCTTCACTATATTATATCTTCAACACTTACTTTTGCTTTTTTCTTCTTCTAGATGCTTTTAATTTTTATCGGTAGCTTGATTCTGTATAATAAGTATCTGTAACTAACTTTTTCTACCCCACCCTTTCCAATCCTCCCGTTAGCTTTTTTATCTGAAGAAGCGGTATCAATTTGAAATTGACCTGTGAATTTACCCTTGTTTTATCGTGATTCAGACCCTCGGTTCCAAATGACAACTTTAAAATTCCAAAAATATGTTTTTGCCTAGACGAAAATTTTCCTTGCCTTCACACGTTCCTATTGACCCCGAATTACTGTAACTTTTTTTGTGATTGGATCACTGAATGTCTTTTTTCTTCATTTTATTTTATTTGATTGGATTTTCAATGAAGCAAACTTCAGTAACGGGCTTATGTGATGACATTAGGAAAATTTCTTTGGTTTATTGAAAAAACATAATGGGAATAGAAGCAATTATTGATAATAATAAAAAAGAAAAATGACTAATAACATTGATTTTGCTGAAAACAAGACAATGGCGGACGACTAAATTTGTATTCGTTGTTGTTTAGCTGATGAGATTTGAAGTCAGGATATAACACTGCATATTGTATCTGTAGTCCCTGCAACAGACGCATGAAAATTCAATATAACTATTGTACGACTCACTTTTCATTTAGGACTTATAGCAAGAATCTACAATGAGTTGTGCAAGATGGTCCCAAATCAGAAGGAATGTTTGCCGGTTTTGTGGGATCATTTGCTGAAATAAGATTTGTTTGTGAATTTGTTTTCAATAGTTTTCAATCTTCAATAAATAGCTATGACATCTTTCCGTATGCCCCCCCCAAAATACACTCATCCACTGACCTTAAATTTCTCTTCATCATTACTCCTAAACTCTCCGAAAAGTTCTTGCAACTGCAACTGAATTTGACATTGTATGACGTCGCACCGCGTCGACGCACTCGAGGGGAACCGTTGACGAATTTTGAGCTAAAATTTAAGAGGGTCACTGAAATGATCATTGACAAACAAATATCTGTTTACCAGGACACGATTGCTTTCATTGAGAATAACTATCATTGCTCGGAGTCGATCCTGTAAAACGAAAACAATTTCAAAAGTTAACTTTTTTTGTTTTCTTACTCTGTCTGGCAACGTCAAGGGTGTTCTTGGTGTTGAGCTACTAAGTAGAGTAGTAGACAAGGAAGAGCTCTGTCTTTTTTCTGATGATTCCAGAAATGACTCTTTCGTTATTTCTATACAAAGATTCGAGTTGAAGTACAGACGAAATTGTGAGTCATTTACTTCAATGTTCTGTTCGGAACATTCAAATGTAATTCTAACATCTGCACTTTGTACAACATCATCCCTTGGAGCGATGTCTATCGAAAGTTCAAGTCTCGCTGATACATGATCAGAAATGAAATTGTGAAGAAATTCGCATAAAGTATGGTCAGAAGAATCAGAAGATGGGACAAAATATGTTATGTTCTCCGTAGTATTTTTTGAATTATAGAAATTAGCGTTGCAGACAATGTTATTGGATAAGGAATCATGAATTAAAGATCCTTCATCAGGCGGTTTATTGTGAGGATTTTCCATTGAGATTTCACACTCTGAAAATGAATTTTTGACTAGAGGAAAAACTAATAATGTGAAAAGAGCAAACTCAGCGGCTCAATGAGATCGAGAGAGAACATTTTATTCGGCAAAGAATATAAGAATCACATCGCATTATATTGAAATTTAGATGGTTGGCAGCTTGAAACCACTGTTGATTTCATGTGAAACATGAGGCGGCGTGATGATAGGATGGAATGGGAAGCGAATAAAAACTGACTTTTGACATGAGGCCCAAAAGTTTGATGTGAGATTCAGAGAAAAAGTTTTTCAACGAGATGACTGCTTTTACGAGATATTATTATGGGTTAAATTGTGCATTGCTTGGATGTTGGTAGATACGATATGAAGAGTCACAAGACGAGTAGATATCAGTGTTGGGTGAGTTGAGCAAGACGCAGCTTCAGCTGTTCACTGTAGCGCTTCTTATCTTCCGGCGCCATTGACTGGAGAACACCTGGAAGCGTAATGAGACGTTTCCAACGCGAGACACTTCTCCTACTGTAGGTGCGGTATTTCCGGTACTTGTTTGGCATTGCACGGTTTACCCAGTACATCTCGGCGCTCCGACGTGGCAGTTGGATCGCAGATTCGGCATCCATAAAGCCGGCACCTGAAACAAAATTGATTTCTCTTCTTTATATATATATATGCAAGTCTCCAAAATTTCTTCAAAGTAAAGAAACTGATGCTAGTAAACTCACTCATGGTTTGATGAAAGCATAGAGCGAAGAGTATTATGACTGCTGTCGAGACGTTGCACATGGCTGAAATCAATGGGGTCACTGAAATTGAATATGGTATTTGAACATGAATTAGACTTCCACAAAAAAAGGAAGACAGAGGAATTATTGTTGTGATTTCGTTTGAACCAGACAATAATGAAAATCGAAAAATGAATTTGGAACGGAAGAGCAGACTTGAATAAAACTTGGGAAGAACAGAGAAAGCAAAACAAGGCATTGGAATTCTAGCGTAATAAGAAGAATGGTGTCAATGAGATGAAGACGGCTGTAACAACTGGAAGCTCTGTTTTCCAAAGAACAACCAGTAGGCAATTACATATGAATAGTAATGACGAGTCTGTTCATAATAGCAAATACTCATCTGGATGTTAATTCAGACAACTAGGAAATGAAGACGTCTAACAGAGAATACATCCTTTTGAATGGATGGATAGACAACGTTAATTCCAGTAACTTCCAGTTCAAGAACACAAACAGAAAAACATCAAACTAAAAAAGGAAGAGCAAGTTCAAGAAATTCACGTTTCATAAGGATAAGTCCCGTGTATTTGGTTATTTATATGTTTTGTATTTGGCCTGATTGAAACGTCTTAAACACGGGGGTTGAGTCAATGTCTGATTTTATAATGACGGAAAAGACGGATGAGACTTTTTGATAATCTTCTCAAAGAACGGTTCTTAAAGGTTGATCTTGCTTTCAATAGCTCTCCAGTATACTTTTACAAAAAAATGGTGGAAGAAATGATAATGTTTTTCTGCTTTTCATCGATCAGCTCAAGGCTTTTATAGTCCTCTCGCTAGCCGCGTGTTTACCGTGATTAGATGCTCTAATCAGGCGCTTAATTAAACCTCTCGGGAGTGAGTCGACGCATGATTCTGTTGTCTGTGACATCTAGTGTGTCACCCAATAATTCGTGTTCACGTGGATATGGGAACTGGGGATTTGACGACGTTTCGTTCAGATGTTAAAACAGACTAGAGTTAGAATATAGATGGATTCTGTGAAGCTCCAACTACTTACTCTCCTACGTATGAATTAGTTAACCGACTTTTGTATCTCAAAAAACAATGGAATGCTTCAAGTCGTGGGATTGTTATTTCAGTGTTTCTAGGAATCCGAAGCCAAAGTTCCACTACTCTATGAATAGATCACATACCTAGACAAAATGAAACAAATTCTTTCAAAAACTCTGAACCTAACTGATTCTCTACTAATCCACGTTCGCAACACCATTAACCCCCTATTCACACTTACGACGTCAAAGGTTCGTTGAATCCAATCTAATGATTTCTATTGGAGCGAGAGCATCTATTCTTTAAAAAATTAAAACTAAAAAATGCTACACGTCTTATTATTGTAGAGGTGTGGCTCGGTTGGCACCAATAAAAGAATGTGTGAAAGTTGTAAGAAGAGACGGAACACGAGTGGAACCTTGGGGGGTCTGTCAATTCCTAGCAAGGCTTTGACGCAAACAAAAGGAATTTTTTGAAATGAAATGGACAGAACAAATGAGTGACGTCTTGGAAGTTTTTAAAAACTTTTATGTCTGCAGCAAAAAAATGGGAAAGGTTATAAAACATGTATGTTTCAGGAACTACATGTGAAAAAAGTGGGCAGGTGAAAAGATGAAGCCAAAGAGATCAATCAAAGGATCATGTTTCAGTGAATTTTATAATATAACGTATAATTAGTTGGGGATACCCTTTTTTCCACCTTCAAAAACCTTTTTGCTCGACTTTACTAGACATTGAGTGTTCTGCAACTGACATTTTACTTGTCCTATGTGTCACTTTAATATTGCCTAGGAATAGTCTAAATCGTTCAAATCTATTTTTTCAGGAAGTTATGCTTTCTTCTCATAAGAAGAAACACCAACTTGTTGTGTTGTGAGCCTGGCGGGAACCGGCCATAATACATCCTACTACTATAAAAAACAACTTGACAATATGCCAAAATGATGAATCTAACAATAGAAAAAGATTTGATTCAAAGATTAGAAAACAAAATGATTCACAAAAAAGTCGTGGCATTTTTGAAAACTTGATCATTCATTTTTAGTCTGCCAGAAATAGCTGGATTACGGTAATCAGGAAAGAAACGAATTTTTCGATACTCGCTGGCAATGATAAAACAAATGTGAGGTCATTTCAACTTTAATTAATCAAAAACGAGAAGGAACTTGATGATTTTTTCCACAAATTTCCGAAGAAAACCCCAAATGAAATCAAATATCTTTTTTTTAATGAAAAAAGTCTCACAAATTATATGATAAATCTCAAATCGTGGTATCAAAAGTCAAATGTAAATTTCACTTTTGTGAATTTAAAGAAAGAACCAGTTCCTATTTTCTACTTCAAACAATTAGATCTTCCAAAGAATAATCAGATGTCTGCAAGACATTCAAAAACCAGAGTTGCAGTATCATCTCGTTGTAGGTGAGTAGGTAGATATAAATTATTCACGTATTCACCTAGGTACGTGGTAGCATCCATATTTGGAATTCAAACGGTGTCTGATCATTTCTAATCAACGCTTATCCGGGTGTTAGTTGTCGTGAATGTTCGCTCATCCGTAGGTGTTACGCTAACCAAAACTTAAAATCCAAATTCAAAATAGATGTAGGAGAGTGTGATTCTAGTTTGAACATAGGAAAATTTGAAAGTAATTGGCTCAAAGATACAAGACTAGAAAGCAAAAATATGAGTGATGTTATGTTTTCTTTTGAAAGGATTTGAACTTTCAAATCACAATAGACATAATACATACTTGCAGGGGTCTTCAAAAATTGTCAAATGTGCAATAGCTCGTCTTGTTTTTGCAATATATGAGTAGCATCGGTACGCAGTATACAGCGCATAGGCTTTGAGAAGAGTGTAGACGCATGTGAATATCATTTTTAGAATCAAGAAGCGGTGGAAGAATTGATCCGATGTTTCTTGGTCTTCGTCATCTGAAAAAAACTCACTTTTTTGCTGGAAGACTATGCGAGATTACCAACCTGTTATTACAAAGAAAAACAATAATGTCAGGAAGAATGAAAGGAACATAAACATTCGACAGCAAACACCTATCATATAGACTTCGATATATGCCAAACGAAATGTTCGTACTCCTTGAATCAAAAAGAAAACCAGAACTGAAATATTTCATTAGTCTCAGAAACTTTAGAAAAACCAACCTAGTTGAATACAGGTGAAAGCAAATCCCGCTATTATAACATAGGGAGGGAACGCTTCCCTCACTACACTTTCAGCTGTCCAAAACGAGCACTGAGACACTATCCACATAATTTCACAGTAGGCAATCCATATTGCTCCGGTCTGAAAAATAAATAATTTCATAGTATCCAAATAAATAAGACATACTCTGATATGCATGACTTTGAAACAGCAGAGAGGAGAAGGTAGTTTTTTGACAACAGGGTACACACCGTTCTCATTGATGTGTAGTTCCTTTTCATGGGCAATACTCATCTGAAAAATTGTTCAAGGATTTGGATTAGAGAAACTTGAAGCTTTATAAACCCTCAAGAGGTGAAATAGGATTTTGTGGAGTTGATGTCACATCCCGAAAAGTTGGAAAACGGATGGTCTTTCAAAAAAAAAATTTGTGGAACCAAAACAATTCTTTGTTTTTTTGTCTTGTTGGGAAGTCTAGTGTACTCCTCGCTCACCGTTTTGCAACATCACACTCAACAGTTGTGCCGGCATGTGTACCGACTCTTGTTTTCTGTGGTCGTGCGGGGGTATAGCTCAGTGGTAGAGCGCTCCCTTAGCATGGGAGAGGGCTGGGGTTCAATTCCCCATACCTCCAGAAATCTTTTTAGTTTTTTTCTCTAAGTATATAGAGCTATAGAGACTGGTTTCATGTAAATTTATTTTGAAAAGCTATGAAAAACATTTCGGTTGGTGAAAATCAACCAAAAAGAAATGCAAAACGTGGAAAAAAGGACGTTCTTTTTTTTCAGAAGTCTTTCAAAATATAGAAGAAGACTTTCAAAACCGATCGACCACAATATTTCCGTCTTACATCATTTTTCGTCAAAAACTATTGCACCTGTCTCAAAAATAGTTACCTTATCCGGATTTGTATAGACGAGCGAAATAGATAAAGACATTATATTTGGGTTTCAAAATGACGAGCCGGAAATGAGGGGGTGTCGGGAGAGAATATGGATAAAAACAGAAAATATAGACTTCCTGGATGTGACAATGACATTTTCAGGTCACATTTGCATGCGTGTCTTGGTTTTTCTTTTTCTTAATAGCAAAACATAAAATGAGCAGTAATTCGGTTATGTGAAATTCTGCACTTTTTGTTGAGTTCCCTATTCAGCCTTTTCGAGCTTAATTAAATGCTTTTTTGTGAAAGAAAATGAACAAGAAGATGAAGGGAAAATTGTGAACGGGTAAAGCTTGACAACATAAGACATTGACAGTCTAAATGGAAAAAGAGTAGAAAGTGAACAAAAATTAGAGACAAAGGGAAACAGTGGTAAGAAAAAGCGTTCTGGAATAACCAGAAATTCTCGATTTTTCATTTTCTCTAGATAAAAGATCCGTCTCACACAGACATATAAACGAGCATGTCAAAATATTTTTTGGGGAGAGCTATATCTCCTTTTCTCATTTATGTATTGTTTTTATTATTCTAGCCACAAAAATATCAATTCCAGGCGACCCAAGGTCCAATTCTTGGGACTGTCAAAAACGTGAATCGCATTTCAGAAAAAGTGCATTCCCGCAACTAAACAACTGAATAAGAAGAAAGAGGAAATTGAAAGAAAAAACGAGTTGGACCCATCAATTTGAGTCAATCAATCTGAACACGGAGCACAAAGTTGTCTTACAAAACTTGTCTGACTACGCAGCTGAGACCCCAAAAGAAATGAGTAGTACCCCCGCAAATTGGAAAATGAGAGATGCCAAAGGGATGGATATAAAATCATGGGAACTACGACGTAAGATCGGATGGGTTCGTTTCGTCAGCCAAGGGGACACACGA
Organism: Caenorhabditis latens; assembly: GCA_002259235.3. Classification (NCBI taxonomy): domain Eukaryota; kingdom Metazoa; phylum Nematoda; class Chromadorea; order Rhabditida; family Rhabditidae; genus Caenorhabditis; species Caenorhabditis latens. The sequence goes on along the minus strand of CM056097.1, from coordinate 9,262,506 downwards.
ACTAATTTTGGAAGGGAAACGTCGTAAAAAAGTGTTTTATTTGTTCCCCTCTTTTTTGTTGCTCATTTCTTTTTCGGGAATAAAAAAGAAATAAAAAGAAAATAGAGGGAAGCAGTAGAAAAAAAGTCAGAAGGAAATTTTGACATGACAGCTCGATTTCTCGATTTGTGTCCGTTTTTCTGTGTTTCTGTGTTTGAATGTGATTTTAGACGGGCATGCTCCGAATTCCTGATTTTCAACACACCGGTCTTTGGTCTTTTTTCTTTTTATGTACGGTGAAAACCTGGCAGAAACCAATAAATGGACGTGGATGAAATTTTGAGATTAGACAAATTATTCATCAAAGCTCAACGATTGACTAACCTTTGCCCTCAGTACACGCAGGAGATGTAAACAGAATATAGTGACTTGACTGAAAAAATTAGTAATTGGAGCAAATGTTTTAGTTAGCATCTCGAAGAATATGATCATCAGATGAGTTTTCGCAACGAACACCATTCTTCTGGAATGCCACTTGGTCGTCTGCTGGAAGCTTCACTAAAAACCAAAGACAATGTACTTGTTGTTCGGAACCACTTGTTCAGACAAAACACAAATTATTTGTCTTGAAAATGGCTGTTGATCAAATATGGGCAGACACGAAGGAGAAGAGCATTGCAAGAGTAGTAGTGAAGTAATTGACCGCCAAATATTTTGATGATGCCTCCCTTTTTTCTTCTCATTTGCTTAATGTTCATCTCTGAATTTTGGGTTGTCAATCATGAATTATTAGTGAATTTAGAGAAATAGAAATGAATATGTAAATGCGACCACACCAGCTGACGAGTCGTAGACAACTGGGTTCTTGAACAATAATTATTTTTAGTTGGTGAAGATTGAACAAAACGAGTCTTCCTCATTTTCTTTGTGCCGAGTGTCGAAATCTTGATATCTATTGAATGAGTAATATATGATAGTTCAAAACATATTTTGGCATCTGAAGAAACAGAAATTGGAATAGAAAAACAAACAAAAATTAACTTATATAACGATAGTTGCTTCACTGAATGTCTTCAATTTTATGAACAATTCAAAAATAGTTCGTCTGATTTCAGTATTCTCAATTTCAAACAGAATCTTGTGACTTGCAATCAGAAAATTTCGATATCTCCGGAAAGAAAATATTATATGCGAGGCAAAAATTTCATATTTAAAAACTCCAAATCGTATTTTATATGAAATGAGGAGAAGAAGAAAAGAAAACGTACTGACTTTTTATAAAGATAAGATCACAAATGAAAAAAAAGAGAATGCTGAACCGGTTTGAAAGACACAAACTGTTCAGAATCGATTTCTGAAACATTTTGAAAACTGTGGTCTTATTGGGCTTTGTTAAGGAGAAATCAGATTGATTTCCGATCAACACTAAGAAATATAGAGACAATTCATGCTTTTTATTAGGACCAATATTCTGTAAATGTCCTGAAATGCAAAACAAGGTTTTGAAAAAAAAAATTTATTGAATCAATTAAAGCTATGGAAAATTTTAAAGCTAGGTGTGAATAATTAAAGCAGAGTGTGAAAAATTAAAGCAAATGAATTAAAGCCGAATCAATTGCAGTTCCCGTCCCAGTTTGGGACCTTCTTTCTGACACACTCGGAGTATGGAATCCACTATCTCCCCAGCCGAAAACTGAAAAATATGATTTGTTTTGAAATTATTAATTTTTTAAATACTTACAGAAGTGTGCGTGCAAAAAACCATACATTTTGCTTTGTCCGTTCTCTCACTCAATCGATAAGTAATACTGAAGAAATTTTTGTCTTCCCGGCCCTGATTAAGCACCAGCAAAGAACCCAGTTTTATTTTATTGCTCTGAAATGTATTCATTATTACCTATTAAACAACACTTCAGACTTACTTTTACAACAATTTCTTTATCGTTCACCGAGATATTCAGAGGACTTGTGGAGAGAGGTGAGGATCTAGAACTGATGGTGGCATTTTTCAAAATTTCAACAGCCATTTTAGCAATTGTGATGTTATCTACCGGTACTACTACATCTTCCTCAACTTTCAAAACGGCTGAAAAAAGATGAATCGAACTCAAAGAGGAGGAACCATCAGGTCTGAAAATGGATGTTACACAATTAAAAATTACTAATGACTTACTGAACTGTCGCTTTCGACTGAATTCTTTGATAAATATACACTTTGTTCTCCCTCTAGAATTTAAATTATTTTATGTTTTTCAAATTCATCAAAAATTACCTCTTCCTTCAATTTCGCGAGAAGATTGTCCTTTTCTGTTCTCGTCCTGAACAAATCTTCTTGAAGAAGTTTGATCAGAGTTCGGCACTCCGTTCCCCCCATACAGAAATTGTTCTGAAGTGACTGTAAAAATTTTGAAACTTGGTTCATTTTCTTAAATCAAACTCACAGCGAAAGATGCTCCAGGATGGATAGTCGGGAACAATCCCGAAGAGGGGATGCTGGTTTGGAGGGTAGTGACTGTGTTTTCGATAGGATCTCCCGTGGGTTCACGATTCTCTGGTTTTGTCGATGATGTCGATGGCTTAGGCGGTGCTGTGGTCACTCCCAGGAACAGCACCGAAGGAGGCCGTTTTGGGGTTTCTCCAGATCCCATCGACGTGGATGGTTGAGGCATTTGAATCGTGCTTCCTGCCTCCTCTCGAGCCCTTTTCGGTGGTGGCGGTGCAACATCATCCATATCACTTGACAGCAGGGATGTGGATGGAAGTGATGAAAAGGTGGCGGGGTTGATTTGCGAAGAGAATGCGAGCAGATGAGCAAAGTAATTTGAATCTGTTGGCTGCGTGGTGTGTGGTTCTGAAAATAAATATTTTATCAATTAAAGTTGTTTCAATTGGTGTTTGAACAAGCAGCTGCTTAATTAGAAAAAAAGATTGCTGCTGGTGAAACAAGATTCAAAGCTCTTACCCATCCGATTTAAAACTGAGAGTTGATTTGATGCTCGGAGCAGATCATATTGGGCTCTAACTCCAGGTGGGAGCATAGTATTTGAAGAAGTAGGCAGAATAGAATTCATTGGTGTCGTGGTAACCGGCATCGAGAAAAGAGACATTGGGTCAATATGTTCCCCAGTCAGAATGTTAGCGGTGGCAGTATGTTTCATTGTTTTAGTCACATAAATCTCTTCATCCTGTCTTTTTATATGGAATGCGATGGGAGGAGTTCATCCAAACTTTTTCTTTTTGCACTCATTTCACTGTTATCTTTTGCCTTCTTTTCGCGATCAATGTTTTTTTTTTGGAAAACCGCCCTCCTTACTTGACAAAAAACGGTGTGTTGCCTTGCGTCGCTAGGAACAGAAAAAAACCATCCTTACAAGGAAGGCATAAAAAAATAGATGATAGCGGTAGGATGATTGAGAAGGATAGGTGAGAAGGGAAGAAGGGGTCGACGATAGAAGAAAAAAATTATTGGATAGCAACGAAAAGATGAGAGATAAGTCGAAAATTGTTTATTTATCATCTTGTTTCTTATGACAACACAAAAATTTGAGTTGAACTGAAAACACGGAAATATCGAGTGGAATGAAACTTTGAGAGTTAGTTCAAGGGAAAAAGAAGATGAAACATAAACTATTAAAGTTCCGGTAAAAGGCATCGGGTGATTTAATTCTAAGAGGACGGGATCTAAAAGTAAATGGGAGGAAAAAGACGAGTAAGTAAAAGAGTACACGTAAAATTGAGTAATCTCTTGCAAAAAAGTTGAGATTACAAGATACTGTAAACGGGGAGAATGAAACAAATAAATAACTAATTTTCAAAATTCAAAAAGCCCGATATTTCACATCAATTTCTTTGGTTGGTTCCGTTTAGTTGTTGAAGATGGCGGCATCGTACCATTGTTCCTTCAATAGGTAGATTCTTGTCCATTCGGCTTCGGAGTTCGAACATCATACCAATCGTAGTGATAATTTCTGCTGCTATTGCCTGAAAGTTTTTCGAAATAATAATGCAAAAAACTTATATCAGTAACGTACCGAGGTAAGCACACAAAACGTGTGACAGAAAAAGTGATTTTCCGTGTCACGAGCCACGAAGCAGAAGAAATTGAGGTCTTTCCTGTCCTGGCAAACGACGCGGATAGTGTAGACGCCATATCCATCAAGAAGTGTCTAAAAAAACGTCTATCATGATCAAATTCCCTAATCATTCTTATCAATCCAGTATGGGAGGTCTGGTGATGTGAACTTGATAGGACTTTTCACTAAATTAATAGGCTAGAGACGTTATGGCGCCGGTTGCAAAAAAAAACGTCTGAAAAGTGAACTGGATCCGCTGATACCAAAGTTCAACATACAAAATTATCAATGGGAATGTAATATTCAATCTAATCTTTGTTGTTGTATAACTTTTCTCTGCTATATCGAGATAGAAACCGGTCAAAGATACTTTGTGTTTTCTTTAATCAGTCTAGGCCGGCCCAAGTCAGACAGAATAACGTTTTCAGAACTCTCCAGAACTCTCTGACCTCACTTCAACATCTTTTTTATATTCTCAAACCTCGGATTCTTTATTCTTTTTTGAAATTATACTTTCTCTTCACAAGAAAAATCATTTTTTATCTTTTATGGGTTCTATCTTTTGCCCTCGTCGTAGTCATCTTGATAACTACTTTTGATTTTTTTTTGGTTTCTTGATAGGTTTGTATCTGCCGCATGTACAGAGAACGTGTTTTTTCAAAAGAAGATCTTGGCATATCAAGGTAACCAAGACCCTTTCTCGCAAAAGAAACTTTTTTATTTTTGTTTTTTTCTCTAACTGTCCCCCATTTTCACTTTCTTACTCACTTTGAATGTTTCGTCGAAGATGGTGATTCCGTTGCATGTCAAATCCAAAGTGACGCGGGAAATCTTCTCCCAATCGACAACAGATTCCTTCATAAAAGTCATTGCTGCATGGGCCTCATCAGAACACTCTGTCTCTCCGATCTCATGAACACCGAGATGGTGAGCACGATACACGACGTTCCCTTGAAGCAATTTATTCTTGATCTTCTCGAAGTCTCCTTGTGGACACTCAGAACATGTATTCCTGGAAGAAACATTTGATTGGGGTGTTATGAACATGACAATCTTACTGTCGGACACGCGGTGGAAGAGGTGGTGGGGACATTACAGGTTTCATCTGCAGACGGGAATTGTACTCCTTTCTTTTCTCATCTTCAGCTTTTTTGAAAGAGTGGAGAATGCGGGCAACGTGACCAGGACGGCTGACACCGATTTGCTGAAAAAAATGCTTACATTATGGAGAAAATAAAAATCCAAACTCTTACCATCAGCTTGGCGGTGTCCCAATCGATTTCAGTCAACTTGGCCATATGCTTGTATCCAGCAGCGACAAAGTCAGAGATGTAATCCTGGAGTCCAATGCAATTCAGCCATTCACTGACATAGAAGAATTTTCCTGAAAATGAAAAACGTTGGTGGATTTAACATTCCTCTGGCTAGATGAGAACATATGTGTTTCTCACATGACAATCTGATTTCAAAAACTAACCTGCACTAGCAACTTCATCTTTCAACTTCTCAATCTCTGACATTATCTTGAACTTGGTAACATCATCAACTCCAATCTCAGCAAGAAGATTTCTGTTGATGGTTCCTTTCAATTGATCCATTCTATCGTATCCATGAGTCAGAAGAAGTGCACCAACAGAATCAGCAGCTCCTGGTGCTAGCATCACATCACTCTCCAACCAGTCGATGATAGTCTTTGGCTGCTGGAACATAATATTCTATTTAAACGAATGTTTTGTGGTAGATAGATGCAACTGAAAAGGAAACTGAAAATTACCTTTTTGACAAGAAGCGATTTTTGATCTCTGAGTTCATCATCGACTAGCGTCACACTCAACGCTTTCGATCCACGATCACGTAGATAAACGGCGACACGTGGCTCATATTCACGTACAAAGACACTTTCACGACACGGGGCTGCACCGAACGAATCGAATACACTTTCCACCTGTGAAACAAAAAAATAACTTAAGGAACTTAATAGGCTCAATTTTTTATCTAATTAGTCAGTTCTTCAGATAATGAGTTCATCATAAGCAAAAACATAAACACGATGTTACCATTATTCGAAAACAAGAAGTGCGCCAACGACTTTACTGACGCATTTTTTGATTTTCTTGCGCATTTTCCTATTTCGCTTAAATGAAAGAGTTTCGAAAATGATTTTCTTCTCAGAAATCATTGGAAAAGGCCAAATATTGCGCATTAAAAATTCAACAAAAAACTTTGGACCATTTTTACAATCTCGAACTTATTTTTCCCCATCAGAACAGTACAACTCACTCTATCCCAACTCGGTTCTTCACTTGTTGAATCTGATTTCTGGTCAGATGACGGTGACGACAAGTTATCCGTTGGAGAAAGAGAATTCATCATCAGATTCGTTGTTCCATTCTGTCGACGGATACGCACAGGCTCTTCCGGCTCCGTGAAACTGCTATTCATCTGCACTTTTGATGTTGATTCGGTACTGTTGTTGCTGATATTAGATGGAGAAGAGAATCCAGAAAAGAAGTCAGAATTCTTCGAGTCTACCAGACGAGATTTTCCACATAAAGCATCGAAGATGAAGGCTTTCGAAGTATTCGGTGAAGGTGGACTTTCGGCAGACGTAGATGCTGGTTTCGTAAGATCGTCCAAAAAGATTGCAGTCACATTGCTGTCTTTGTCATAGTTTCCATTCAAATGTGCATTTCCATGACTATAGATAACACTTCCAGTTACAGAACCAGTAATTTCTTCTGGCATTGCAAGTGGAGCACGTCCGTTGTCTCGTTCGCGATTGAATTTCTCTAAAAACCATGAAATGGTAGATTTTCTGGTTTCACGGTAAGGAATCCTCACCTTTATCCAGTGTAGAGCAGGCGTATGTCAGCGATGAGGTAACACTACTAGCTCGGGTGTCCAGCCTTGGACTTTGAGTGAGTCCAAGCGATTCCTCGCGGTCACAAGTGGTTCGAGATAGCGAGAACTCTGAAAACACACACTACACTCCGAGCAAATCAATAAAACTTCAAAACTTACGATGTCTTTGCAGAGCACGGTCCAGAGTTTTATCAGAATCCAATATAAACGCTTCGTTCAGATTCGGGCGAGAATGATCAGGAGCGTGTGATGTATATACTGGTAGCTTTGGAAGTGTGGCATATCCAGTCTGACGTCGAAGTGAGGAAGACCTCGTGAGAGGAGAACTTGGACGGGCCAACATTGCAGAACTACTGGGAACATTGTCATATGGAGCTGGTGGTCGACCACTTGTCAGCTGATTTTTCTGCCATTCGTTGAATTTTGGCGGCGAGTTGTAGGCCCAGTTCTCTCCAGGAAGGACGGATGCTAAAATTTCAGAAATCAACTGGTTAGATATACTCAATACTTACCAATTTGCTTTTCCGCTGGTCTCGATCTAATATTTTTGAGTCTTGTCGGTAGAGTATCACTCGATCTTTGACATGAGTAGTGTTTGGTGTGATAACTTGGCGATGTCAGTGGAAATCTTCCAGTCCGAGGTGCTCGGTCATACATAGAGCTGTTCCAAGTGCGGTTGATGGTGTTCGTGGTGTATGGACCCTCTGAGCGGACACTATTCAGTGCTTCAGTTGAATCATCTGGTGATAAGTCACGGAGTCTTGCAGAAATCGAAGGTGGCTGGTAAATGGAGTGGTTGTTCCGACGTTGATCCGGGTACACTTGAACTGAAAATCAATAGAATGAGGAGTTTCTGAAATAATTAACTGAAAAATCTTACCACTCGCTTGGCTTGGTAGTGGTTGCCAAATTGCTTCTCTCTCATTATCACTCTGACTACCTTCGGTTTCTCTACCAGAATCTCTTCTATCCATTCCTTCGATTATCGACCTGCATTCCTTCCATCCTTCCGGATTTTTAACAAAGTGAGCAATTTCATTCCTCCGATTTTCTTGCAAATCAATTATCATCTGTAGCACAGTTTGTCCATGTTGGTTTTTGATATCCGTGTTTACTCCGATTTCCAGTAAGTACCGAACTGCTTCCGCCTGTCCACAAGCTGATGCCACGTGAAGAGCTGTTCCATCTTCAGTTGTGTAATTAATAGAAAATCCGTGTTCTCGGAGAGCCTGAAAATTATTTTTCACAATTTCGATTATTTTAATAGGAGGTTTAGGAACATGTTGAAAGAATTTAAGGCTTTTCACTGTTGAAAACAGTCCCAAGGCGTCACAAAAATCAATAATGTGTGCTGTGTGGGTACACAAACAGTATGGTGAGAGAGAAGAGAGTAGTGGGTGACGATATGAGAAGAGGGCAACTGCGCGCATTATCTTGTATGCATTTTTCGTCGTTTTAATTGACAGTCCGCTAAAATTTGTAATACTGATAATGGCAAACTAACGAATCCGCGTTAGTTACTGCAGTCATGTCGTGACTAAGAATTTCTTCTTTTTTTCCTCAACTTGTGATTAAACCGGAAGACATTAAGAGACTCTATATCTAAATGTTCGCTTTACCTCCCTTTTCATCCAAATACGTATTAATACAAAAGCTGCTCTTTTCTCTATTCTATTTATAAACTGCTACCAACTATGACACACAACGCGTAACCTATTCAACATTACCCCCATTCTCGATGACTGAATAATGAATAGAATAGTAGCAACTCACTTGCATGCACTCAACATGATTATACTTGGCTGCAAGATGGAACGGGTAGATGGCAAGAAAGGCTCGTTTTATGTCCGGTGCACCCACACGAAGAGACTCATAAGCTGATTGAACAGGGAACTTTGGCCACTTTTTACACAGCATTCTGATGGCTTCGGCACATCCAATTCGGGACGCAACGTCAATCACGTTTTCCTTGTTCTCATTTCGGATGAACGGATCGGCGTTTTTCTGAAAGTCAGTAGTTTCGGTTTTTTGATTCTGAACAATTCATAAAATCTTACATTGATCAAATATAGAACCACTTCGATGTGGCTGCGTTGAACGGCAAGATGAAGTGGAGTCTCGTTGAAAATGTTCACTGCATTCAAGATATCAGCTGGCTTATCCATAGTCTGCAGTAGCAGCATCTTCACAATCTCCAAGTTCCCATTCCATGCTGCCAAATGAATCGGGAGTATATTTTTGGTACTTTTGCACAGCAGAAGGAGGGGCTCGTAGTCCATGAGTAGCTTGCTGATCTGATTTTGATTCTCGAGAACAGCGTGATGGAGTAAAGTGAAATCAGATTTGTCATCTTTATAGTCTGCCAGCCAGTGACTGTCTGATTTGGTGGTGAAGAACCTGGAATATACTCAGCGTTGTATGGGAAGCATGTGGAGAAACTTACTTCAGTCCACTTCGAATCTTCTTTCCTCGTTTAGAACTGAGAAACAGAGCAACTTTGTCATATTCTCCTTTTTTGCAAGCCTCGATAACTTCAGTCTTGGTGATTACATAGTCTTTTAAGCTCATCTCATCTGAGCTCCTCCTGTGAAAAAGATAAATTATTCGAATGAACAAAAAAGTATAAGAAAAAATAACAACTATGTCGAAAGAAAAAGAGTCTAGGAGTCGAAAAAGGAGAGAAGCTGATTTTCAGAACAGATAGACTTGTTTTCTGTTCTCTTCTTTTGAATAACTCTACAATCTAATTTTGACACGAGTCGTAGTATAGATCAAAAATGAAACTAGTGCCGAGGGGATGGAACTCAAAAGTGCATAAAACGATCGGAAGTGCGAAATATGTAGAGAAGGGGCGGGATGAAAAATAAGGATGAAAAGCGGAGAAGAAGGGTCCCGAGAAGAATGTCTCGTAATGTATTGCATTTTACTCGTTTTTCACCAAAATCTCGACGAGAGTGGTGAAAGAAGGGAGGAGGAAGAAGGAAGGGCGCTGATGTGGGTGGTCGGTCACTCTCAACTCACCAAAACTACACACCCCGCCGGTCCCCGCCGCTCCAGGGCTTCCTTCCCTCAATTTTTGTGTTTGTATTTGGAAGTGCATTGAAAAGCAACAACAACAACAAAAACATGGAAACAACATGAATGCAACTGCAGCTAATCGTACTAATGGTTCAGTGGAAAAATGTGAGAGAAGAGTAAGAAAACTTAAGGTTACTTCGACTACACGAAAGAGAAGGATAGCTAGAAAAACTTGGTTAACACTATTCTGACCAAGAAACTCAGCTGTTTCTTCTTCTTTAAAAAAGTTCTCAATGAATAATCAGACAAAATCAAATTAGACAGTGACTACTGAGCACGTGAGAAAAGAGAAGACTGCACTTCAAAGAACTGAATGTTTTTTTGTTGAAAAAATAACATAATGTAATTTTCAAATGAAGGTTAAAAAGACATACACTGCCAACGATATAAGAGGTGAAGAAAAAGAAGCACTTTTGAAGTGCAGTGGAAGAAAAGATGAGGAAATAAAAGAAATGAGAGGGAGAATTGATAAAACCCGTGCTGTTAAGTTGTAATAAATGTCTCCTATGTGTTGCATATGTCAACGAGGGTAATGAACACACTTGAACATCTCAACTTTACATTGTTCGAATAGAAAAGAGATGTTCAGAAATGATAGTGATAACAATTTTGTGGTTTTGGTTTCAGTGAAAGAGAAAAAGTCTAGCTAGTAGTCGACATTCAAAAATCAATCTAATCTATCAAAATTAAATGTGTGAATTGGAAAAGAAAAGGTCCCGATGATAGCATGATTGAGGAAGATATGTCAAGTTAAACGTGCATTCATCCATCTTTCTTCTTTTTCCTATCACCTAGTCCTATCACTTCTTCCTCCCATTACTTCCGTCAATTATCACCTCCGTGCTTAGCCAACCTATCTGTTTTGATATCGTCTCGTGTCCTCATTTATTTGATTGGGAAAAGTAGATGACAGGAGGGTGGTTGGTAGATATTCGATTCTTAAGTTTCGTTACACAGTTCACTACTTTCAGAGAAACACCACCAATGAACTATATATGATATGAAAGCTAATGGAAAAATGGAGAAGAATGAATTGGTGATGACCCGTCAGAATGTGACACGAATAATAGTATTAATAACGATGGCCGCTCTTTTTTTCAGTTGAGTGCATAAATATATTTCACTAACTGGTAATTGCTACGTAGTGGGAACCGTGTCAATAGGAGATGTAGGAGAATGAACAATAAGATGCGTAGATAGTTACTGCAGGAAACCGGAAGAAATTTTGAAAAAGGATTTGAACACAGTAAAAGATAATTGTACACCCAGTTTGTTTGGATTCAAGTTCTTAAGAAACTAAGCGTGTTGTAATTGATTTGCTCAAGCCGGAATGAGTTTGAAACGCCTGATTGTGGTCGGGATTAAACAAGCTGGTCTTTTAACTGACAAAAAACAAAACATTTATATCTAAAATGTTTCTAATTTTTACAAAATAGCTCTATGCAGCCTACCGCGGTCCAAACTAGATTAGAATCACAACAACTGTGATTTTAGTGTGTGTACTGTACAGAGTTATCCCAGTACAGTATAAATACTGCTTTCTTGTATTAGAATAAATTATCCACTGAACCCTAAGTACTTACCAAATCCTCTTCCACCACGACTTTTTCTTCTTGTTTTTGCTTTTCTTTGCTGTATCGGAAGCCTCTTCGTCCTCCGATTCAATTTCATCAGCAGTTTCTACTCTAACGAATTCAATGTGCTTATCGAAATGAGTAGACTTTTCAACTTCATCCGAACAATCTTCTATTCTATTATCCGTCGTTGCTCTACCAGTCCACACAACAGACTCCATAATACTTGCGTAACCAAAAGAAGACGTGCTACTGTGAGAGTTCTCAGAAGATGGCGGCGCGTCGACTGTGAATGTCGACTTTTGATGAGAATTCTTCTCAATTGTAGCCAATTTCCCATTGTAAGCGAATACACCGACGGGTGGAAGAATAGAGTTCGAGCAAACTTCATTTCTGTTTGAAGTATCACTTTCATCGAGAAAATTTGCATCAGTAGAAGAGTCTAAATCTCTATATGAGAACACGGTTTGATCCAATTCAAAGAATGAGTCTTCTCTGTGATCAGAAGATCCCCCTGTACAGGATTCGGAAGAGCATCCAGTATCAGGAGGAAGAGTAGAATGACCGGAATCATTTTTTCTGTCGGAATCAGAAACAAAAGTCTGATCAGTTTGAGAATAATCTGGTTCCGGTGATGATGCTGGTGGTGTTGCCGTACGAGAGCTTGGTGGGCTATCCTCGACCTCCGCTTCCGAAATACTGGTAAGAGGGACAGGAAAGAATCGGAAACCAGGAAACATTGTCTTACTGGTTTTTTCAGATGGAATGATTGAGACTAGTGAGCTCGGCGGTATAAGGAATGGGCGTGGCTTGCCGATAGTGTCGACGGGCGCGGCGGCATTCGAAAGACTGTATTGGGCATGGCGTCACTTGGAGGAGAGCAAGAAACTTGGAACAACACATGTCGATTTGGAGCGAAAGCAGATAGTCATGGATGGAAATGTTTTCGTTTCTAGAAAAACACGAAAACCTGCGAAAACCATATAAAGGGAAACAAAACAAATTCGAACATGTTTTTGGTAAGGCAAGAGGCAGCAGACAAGTGCACGGACAATATCGCTACTAAAGTTGATCAGTTTAGGCCTACCTGATGACCACCTCTAGTGGAAAATCAGGTTGAAACATTTGCTCAAAATCCTTATAAAATCCGATGAATGACCGGGCAACTTCAGGGCAGAAACAACTTTCCTCCCGAAGGGAAACAATCTACAAGCCAAGCCTGAATTAAAAAATATTCCAACCAAAAAATGATGAGGAATCAACCTAAAATCAAGTAGGCTTAATATTCGACTAAAGACTGCCGAAGTGTTAAAAAAACACATGTCTTTTAACATTAGCACAGTCGAAATCAATCGTTGTTTTGATACTAGGTTAATACTCAAAGAGATAATTATTTCTCATAACCATTTGTTCATGAAATTTTAAGTACGTTTAATTTGCTGATCCGCCCTCTGTACTCCTGATATTTTCAAGTTTTTGAATGGAAAAAAGTATCGTTCTTACTAATGTTGATCTAACTTAGCGGGACATATCAAAGCTTTTCATATCTGTCCCTCTATTAGTACAAGTGAGTATTAAAGAAATGAAAAACGCACGCCGACAGTAATAAAATCATACGAAGAGATGATTCACAAAGAGATTTTTAAACATAGATGAAGTGCCGATGGTGACTCGTTATCATCGTATGTTTCATTCATGTAATTTTGAATTTGAATCAGGCGTAGATCCAAAAATGATGAAAGTAAATAGGGAATAGCTAAGAGTTTATCGATATGAGAATTCTGTTACCGTATTCCTCCAAAAAACACAACTTCAAACATTAATAACAGCTATTTAAAGTCTTATAACACTTTACGGTTTTCTGTTATGCTTCAAAATTAGTAGTCATTTTCTTGACCAAAAGAAGAAAAAAGGAAAAAAGTCCTTTCGGTCTTTTGAACACAAAAAAAAAGAAAAATATATATTCGAAAAGTATTATATTGGGGATTTATTCATTTCTGTTAAAATCAGAAATGATTGACTACAAAGAATGCAAAAATGAAACCTAAAGAGAAACTCTAATTCTTGAAAAAAAGAGTGTTAATTCCAAAAATTCCTATTGTATTTTCTTGTTCAAAATTCAAGTTTAAATTTTGAATTTCAAATTTGAAAGTAAGAAAAAAAGACAACAGAAAAGGAACTGCCAGAAAAGAGGAAAGAAGCGAGAGGAAATGAAAAGTGAAACTCGTGGTTTCAACTGGCAATCCTATTCTGTTTGACTTGTCAATTAGATGTTGCTATCTGTTTGTTCGAGAGTATATTGATAAGAAAGCGAGAATGTACGGGTGTTTGGGAACATGTCGCCATTAGGTCTCGGAAGTCATAAATAACAGAAAGTTACAAGTAGACAGTTTGGTGGGAAATCAGTGAACGGGCTAGTTTACAATTGTGTTTCTCAAAATACAAAAATATGAAAAACAGATTGAAATCATTTTCCTAAAAAATGTTTTTTCTTGTTCCTCTTGTACCTTGAATTTCTCGTTTATGTGAAAATTCAAAATCATGAGAGGCCTGAATGACAAAGGTGCAAAAAGCGAGAGGAGTCATAAGTCAGTTTATGAAACGAATAATCATTCAAACCAATAGATTTTGATAATCAGACGATTTGCAGATTTGGAAACATCTAACAGTTTAGTGTTGGTGTGGAAAAAAGTTTTGAAAATATTTTTGTAATAGAAAATGTTGATCCGTCAAAACCACATTCCACTAAATCAGAATGAACTGATTACCACAAAATGTCAATGAATTTTTGTTGTGCATGACAGTTTTCCTATTTTTTCAACTATAAATTGAACCATTTCTCAAAATTTTGAATTAGAATGAGATGATATGAAAACACGGTTTGATTATCAGGATGAATCAAAATGATGGATTCATTTTCAGCGTGACAACGATTGGAAGCGAGTTTGTGAAAAATTGTCAGGAACTCACGAAAAACATGCAAATGTTGACATTCCAAAACTCTACCATTCCCAAGGCCTGTGCATACACAAACACACGCACTTGTGCATCCTTTCTTTCCCGTCCCCGGCACTCCCGACAAAGGATGGAAGCGATTGAGATGCGCGGCGGCGGCACGGAAACACATTTTTGGGTTGGTTGGAAAACCGCTTCGAAATTTGATATCTTCTTTCTGACTGGCGAGCGTTTTTGACTTTGCAACTAACCAACGTTCTTTGACAGAGACTCAATTATCGTCTTGATATAACAACTCTAATTCTCAATATACACCAAAAATAAAACAAAAATTCAAAATTTTCTCAAAATAAAACAAAGAGTAAAAGGATGAAAGAAGTAAGGAGGGGGGGAAAGTGAGGAAAGTGCAATTAGAAAGCGGAAAGAGGCTTCCAATATATTCAGTGGTCATGATGAATTACCAAGGTGACAGGGAACATCTGCTCTTGACGAAACGCAATAACTTACTGTCTCGATTTTTGTAATAAGCCTGTCAGTAGGCCAAACATAGTTTAATTGCAAAACAGGCAGAATGAGGAGAATAATAGATTAGAGCAGTCGGAAGAAAGTTTTAAAAGTCTAAAACTGAACAAACAGTTGTCAAATGATTGGTTTTGTTCGTTTCGTCAGTTTTTCACATTTGTTCTCTCTTTTTGTAGACTTTTTTGTCGCCTATTTTGCCAACAATTTTGTGTGGGAACAATTGTAAAGCACCTCACAATAAATTCAGATCTGACAGTAAGGCAACACGAAGAAGCCAAGAGTTTCAAAGTAGAAACATATGTATATAAATGTGAGAGTTGGGAAAAAAATAAGAAAAAATGGAGCTCAGGGAGCAATGTACTCGGGAAGTGATAAATGGGCAAGCATTCTCACTTTATATATCAACTTGGTGTTCTAAACAAAAACTTTGAAAGTAACAAGAACCAAAACACTGAATTTGAGACGTATTCTACAAAACTTGCAAAAATTGATTTTATGCAAAAAAAAAAAAACAAAATCAAGAGCTATCAGCGGCCTAGATATTTTGAACTGAAGCACCATCAAATGTCGCATCTAAAAACAAGAAGGAA
Organism: Caenorhabditis latens; assembly: GCA_002259235.3. NCBI lineage: Eukaryota > Metazoa > Nematoda > Chromadorea > Rhabditida > Rhabditidae > Caenorhabditis > Caenorhabditis latens. Next base: position 9,246,873 of record CM056097.1, on the reverse strand, counting down.
AATGATCAAATGAAGTATGTATCAGAAGAAAAGAGCTAAAACTCAAAAAAGAAGACATCTTCATAAATTTTTAAAGAGAGAGCTGATCAAGAAAAGGGGAAAAAGAAAAAGAAGAGGATAAAGCAAAAAGGACAGCTGTTTTTCTCATCACACAATTCGCCGAGAATTGACAAGTGTTGTAAGGAATAGGTGACACGGCTGGACGTAATTACCAAACAATGTTCCATCCGAGAATCTTAAGTGAAGAGAAATAGGAAGAAAAGTGAAAAGTGGTGAGTAGAAAGTAATAGTTATTTGTTGTTTTGACTAGTATAACTAACTTTTTCGTGTTTTCTGTGTTGCATGATGCTCAACTCACTGAAAAAGTCCCACGGGGCACGACACGCTCAACTGTTATGAGGCATGTGTGGAAAAGGGACGTTGCGACAACGAAAAGTCATAAAAAATGGGCTTTTAAGAAAAAAGGCCAAAAGGGGATAGGGAAAAGGAGAAGAAAGTGAAGAATACTAGGAGAAAGATGTGCGGTAATCCTGACAGAATGATTGAATACAAAATGGAAGAATGATGCTAAACGGGCGATATGAGAAAACGACATGAGTGTAGTAGTTCATGTAGTACATTGAAAAAAGTTCAATAGAAAGGTATCTACTTAAATCAAAACTTTTTGTGAGAAGGTGACTAAGAAAGTGAAGAAAATGAAAACCGGGACAGCGGTCAATATACAGAATAACTGTTGTGATGAGTCATGAGAAAGGCTAAAAAGAAAACGAAGTGAAGTGTCGTATGACCGTATACATACAACTTTTATGTTCAGTTTGGCGATGAACAAATTTTATCATGGTTTTAGATGCTACTTGAAAAGCTAAAGAAAATTTTTAGAACAGAGAAAACCCGAAGTTTCGAAACAAGTTTAGAGTAATTTATGTTTGAAAAAATGCTACTGGATTGTTGGGACTTGGCAATTTTCCAAAACAAAGAACATATCACAATTAGTAGTAAGAAGAGGATGCTATTATTCCGAACACTTCCTCCGCTCAGATACAACTGAGACCCTATCAGGAACATATTTGACAAAAGGATACAAATCAGTAGAAAAGAAAACGCGTCTTTTCGGCTCAGTGTTCATATAATAATAAGGGAGACGGTGTAATGCGGTTGATGACAAACGGCTTGCGTAATGTGAGGTCTCTCGCGGAATGTCCAACTGAACGCGGAGAAAGTGGTGAGCTCTCGTGTGTTTGATTGTTGCACATGAAAATGAGAACTGAATGTGAGGAGAGTAGGAATAGAGAAACATAGGAAGGACAGTGATTAATGAACAGGAGTAGTTGGGTTTTCGAAATAAAGACAAATGAGAAAATAGAAAAGTAGAGAACTTGAACGTGTGAATATCATGTTTTGTATGAGTTCTCCAGAAACATCTCGTCTTTCCAGACTCAGTCAGACAAAGAATCCACAAAGTAACAAAACAAAACGGAACATGCCGAAAACTCATTCAAGCAACAAAATGAGCGAAACAAAAGAGAATCGGATAAGTGGAAATTAGGCTAGGACTATGAATCGAGGAGGCGGCGGAAAATAAAAGTTTTGGTGCGTGCCGGAATCATAAAATACCAAAATTGGGCACGCCAATTGGATGTCGTAAAATGTTGACAAGGCGACTATATTTTACGACAACGGTATCTCGGGCTGTCGTCGTCTCATTTGTCTTCCAACTTCTTCGTTTTCTCTCGCTCTGATTCTCCGTTAGCCTTTCCTTTTCCTTATCTTCTCCCAGTTGGTGAAGATTTCAGGAGAGACCGATATTCGAAATGACAACACGCCAACAAGCGAGACCCGCCTCATAAAAATATGATAAAAAGCCAGATCCAGCATCTTCTTCCGTCACCTTCAGTTTTTGTTCCATGTTTCTCACTACTTTTATTGCAAGATACATATATTTTTAATAGACGTTTGCAATGCAAAGATTCGGGTTTCACAATACTGATATCTTCTCTCACATTTTTATCTTTTTTTGAAAACGAGTGATATTGAGATTGTAAAAGAATAGTAAAAGGGAAAGTTTTTACGAGAATGGCAAAATCTTGAAACAGAATATTGAAAACAGAAAAGAAAGGTGATAACCGTTGAAAAGTGGAAAGTCGTTTTGACATTTTTTGAGAAAATAAACTGGGAGGTAGGGTCAAACTGGTTCTACATTGACCAGCTATAAAAAATTAAATTAGAACACTGTGAAAATATAACAATTCTTGAACTGGATCTAAGAAAAGTTATTATTTATTTATTACCTTTGATTTCCACTACGAAATTCTGATAAATCATCACGCAAACAATGAAAACATTTTCTATACGGGGAGAATGTTGCAAAATAGTTTCTAAAATTTCAAACATGACAACTCTATACTATCCCGACTTAGAGTACTATACAAACAAACAATTGTGGGCAATTAGTCTAAAGACAGATTAACAACTGGTAGAAACCCGACAAACTATTTTCACAGACCAACACCGCATGAGAAAATTTGGAAACTGAAAGAAATATAAACGTTGTGAAATGCTTCCTGATCTAACCCAGACGATTCAAGCTTCATGCAAAAAGTAAACAAGAAAAAACAAAAAATTTGCGGGAAAAAAAGATGCGACCTCTTTCACTTGTTTTTCCCGCTTATTGGAGACAGGTTTAGTGGTTGAAAAGAAGGAGGAAGAGGATGGACGATTGATCATGAAGAAAAAACAGACCACACACATTTTTTTGATTGAATCAAATAAAATAAAACATATGAAATGATGGAATGAAACAAATGATGTTGGGAAAAGCGCGTCTAATCAAGCCAATGTATCACTTCTCCACAACTGGCGTCATTTGGCCTATCGCTATCAAATCAAGGGGATATTTATCTTTACGGAAATCTCAAGGAAATCATTTGTTTACAGCTGGTTGACACTACTTGATGGGTATAGTTACAACAAATGGATTGTTCTGGAAAACAATAATAGGTGGACATCAAAAAAAGAACCACCGGCATCAACAAAGCTATCTGAGTTTTTGATTTATCGAAAGAAGATTCCATTCCCGGGGAGGAGCTGATGGGGAGCAAGACGAGCGGCTCTGGACTCTTGCGCTCCGGCGGCAAGAACGAAAAGCGCAGGGAGATGAGGGGGAGATATAACAAGAGGAGGAAGCAACTGTTTGCTCGAGAGCCAACACATTAGGCAATTTTTGAGCCACTTTTTATTAGATTGCCGGCGGTTTTCGGTTTTTGTCTTCACTTGAAGATATCGCGTTCATAGAGTTCTAAGATGACTCAGATTCACACATTGAGTTATCAAATGAGAAGAAAAATCAGAGGCTTTCAAAATACGTAACTTTACGGAGAACTCATTGTACTCAATTGTTTAGTTAGGAAGTACTCGAAACGGTCAAAAACAAAAAGATCAACGAATCACTGCTGATTTCATAGACAAGAATAGGTGTTTTTAAACATGATCACACATTCATCAACTATGATTAGCTTACACATCACAACATCTGAAATCAGATATTCTTCAGAAGAAATTATTAAAATTGAAGAAACCAATTAATGATATTCACAATCCGGAACGAGTACGAACAACTTGAGAAACTAGTGTATGGTTTGAGTGGTTGCGCTAATAAAGTGAATGCACACGGTCAAAAGGCGTCTCTTGTCCCCTTGAGGGGAAACCATATGGACACGGATAAATGCGTGTACAAGCACATGAATGTTGACCCACGCGAAGATTCACGAAAATCTGTTATGAGTGGCTGAGGGTGGGACCATATCATGACAAGCCATCAGCATATTCAGTGGATATTCAATTTCCGGTTTGTGACATTGTGTTTATTGTTTGGTTCAGTGGAGCAGGAAATTTAAAAGCGGTTTATTAAGAGTTGCATGAAGTTTAAGCAGGCATAAACATAAAATGAGACAAAATGGAACGATTACACATGGTGGCCTCATTTATACTAATAAACAGTGGGGAAAGTACTTGGAATATGTTTTATGAAACAAAAGCAGATTTGTTATCGTAAAAAAATTTTGACACAGACACCGGATTACTAAACGGTTCTACTACGCGGTAATGGCAAAGTGTTTCAAAACATGTTATTTCTGAATTATTGTTTGTTATTATTATTGTTCTCGTGATAGAGAGGGTTCTCGCGTGAACGGTCGATGTTTCGGAGACCCCAGTGTGGTGGGAGATCAACAGAGTCAATAACTGTGGAAACTGGACTTGGAGGAGAAGTCGCTATCACTCGACGGCTAAGAGTAGCAATGTGTTCTTTGGAAATTGTTTTTTCTGGTGGGTAGATGTTGTTGGTATTGTCAAATGTCATGGTAGAGCGAGGGTCTGTAATGAAAATTCTTATGAACAATTTTTTTTAAAGCATTCTTTTTGTGGAAGATTAGCTGCTGTTTTTCGAAGAACAAATATAAAATCATAAGGTAATAGGTGTAACTTTCCAATGCGTTTAATATATTTTCAACTATATCATCAAATTTAACTTACAATCATCTGACGGATGGATTTTGCAGAACGGGAATTTCTTCTGGATATGCTTCTTGGCAAACATGAATGCACTGTGGAATCCGTAGAGAACCATTTGGATAAGTGTGATGATAGAAAGACCGAGGAAAAAACCAAATTGTCCTGAAAACAATTGAATTTATATCTTATCAGTTTCGGAACTCTTTACTCGCCTCCAATCTGGGACATAAACCCAGGAATCGATGTGGTATATACTTCCTTCACGTACTCGTACTGAAAATAATTATATACAAAATTACTATAAAACAAGAATGACACCTGTAAGTCGTTGAAGGAAGCTTCAAGATTGAATGTGTAGTCTTCAAACGGTGAAAGTGTCTGACTCTGCTGAACACTCGTTTGATAATCCCAACGGTTACAGCCGGGAGTGCACTGAAAGAAAAAAGAAGAAGAATGATGAGGTGACGGTGTAGCGGAGGTTGGGCAGCGTCATTCATAATTTTGACAAGAAAAAGGACTGACAGCTCGAGAAGACGCGCGCACGAGTGAACTAAAAATATGGAGAGGTTTAGCTGGTTGGTGATGAATGATGTGAAAGGGTCATGCTTCAGGAGTATATCTCATAGCAATTTGTTTTCTTTGGTGGAATACTAGACGTTGGAGGCAAAAGATGAATTGCTGGTACTTTTAATAGCAACGAGATAGAAAATTGGATTTTACGAGATCCAGGAAAGGGATTGAAAGGAGCAATGTAAGTTCTGTCTATTACATGTAACGCATTCTCTGTAAGACTCGAGCATCGTCATAGTACATAGGGGCCCAGAGTCTGTAAAGAAGTTAGAGTTTGCATTTTTATACAAACATGTACTATGGGTCTCTAGTAACCCATATCCACATTATTGGCTCCCGGCTCGCGGGTACGGTAGTACGGTAGGTGCTCGAAGGTGCAAAAATGAAATTTTTTCTATTATGTCCTAGAACGCTGAAATTCTTACCATGTTTCATAGATGTAAAATGAAGTATTTTCACAAAATTTCGAAACATGGTTCACAAAATTTCCCGAGTTATAAGAAAAAGTATTCAATTTTTTAGTGTTTTTTGGATTAAATTGAACAAAAAGGGCCATTTTTGAAATAACATGTCTGAGGATTTTTTTGTTTTAGATGAACCACTTGAAGTCCTATTCAAAAAACAAAACTTCGCCCTATATCATCGATTTCCAACAGTCGAAAAGTGACAAAGTTGAAAACTGAAAAAATAGAATTTTTGAATTTTTGATTTTTCTTTTTAGAAATGAATAGCCCGTGTTTTGTTGAGTATTTTTTGTATTGACACTTATAATTTTTCTTTACATTATCATACCAAAAAATAACAATTTTTGAAAAAAATTATTTTTTTTTGAAACATGTTTTTTTCAAAAAAGTATAAAACTGACCATTTTTTGCAAGATAATTGTTTTGAACATCAGAAACTGTTGTTTTAACATCGTTTAGGTGTTTTTTATAACAACTACGAATAAGAGCAACTCGAATCAGAACGACCCCGAATCACAACTGCTCTATGTGATTGGGAAGTCTAATAACGAAACTTTTTCTCTATTATTTTCATTATTCACGATGTTTTATTCTTTTTGCAATTAATATTTGATTTTTGTTCACTTTTTTTTGGCGGAAGGCTCGGTGCACCGATCGGTTGGGATGGAAAAAAATTCGATGCCTCGGAAAAGATCTATGATGAGAACAGTGGAGAAAATAGTGATTTCCATGACACTATTAATCAAATTAAACAATAAAAACCAACGATATATTTGAATCTTAAATGTTTTTTTCAAGTTTGGTCTTTTTCTTCAAAACGAGTCAAAAAATTCCAAATTTTTTTTGGGATTCGGGGTCGTTCTGATTCGAGTAGCTCTTATTCGTAGTCGTTATAAAACACCTGAACAAATTTAAAGCAACAGTTTCTGATGATCAAAGCAATTATTTTTTGCAGAGAATGATCAGTTTTATACTTTTTTTGAAAAAAAATGTTTCACATAAAAAATCATCAAAAAATTTTTTTTTCAAAAATTGTTATTTTTTGGTATGATAATGTAAAGAAAAATTATAAGTGTCAATACAAAAAATACTCAACAAAACACGGGCTATTCATTTCTGAAAAGAAAAATCAAAAATTCAAAAATTCTATTTTTTCAGTTTTCAACTTTGTCACTTTTCGACTGTTGGAAATCGATGATATAGGGCGAGGTTTTGTTTTTTGAATAGGACTTCAAGTGGTTCATCTAAAACAAAAAAATCCTCAGACATGTTATTTCAAAAATGGCCCTTTTTGTTCAATTTAATCCAAAAAACACTAAAAAATTGAACACTTTTTCTTATAACTCGGGAATTTTTGTAAACCATGTTTCGAAATTTTGTGAAAATACTTTATTTTACATCTATGAAACATGGTAAAAATTTCAGCGTTCTACGACATAATAGAAAAATTTCATTTTGCACCTTCGAGCACCTACCGTACTACCGTACCCGCGAGCCGGGAGCCAATAATGTGGATATGGGTTACTAGAAACCCATGGTACACATTAATATTAAAATTGGTCCCTAGGGCACATGTTGCTCGACTCTTACAGAGAACGCGTTATGTAACTAAAGTGTTTTGAAAATGAGATAAAAATGAAACAATCAAATTTTGAATATCACATAACCGCCCATTTAGAATCCAAATACAAGAAGAAAATGGAAAAAAACACTTCTATATAATAGTGAGTTATTAAAAGGAGATCAATTATATATATAGAGAGCATAATATCTCTTTCAAACGTCCTAATGGATTTTCACTTTATATCCAATGAATGGAAAACTAAAGAAAATTGCTGATAAATGGGATGGGAAAAGGGAACAGAGTTGTGAGCAACAAAAAAACAGCACGTAAACGAAAACAGACCTCCTCGTTGACTTCTGCGCTGTTCCACACATATTGTATTTTGTCCAAATAATTATCGGCAATAACATCGGGCTTACAAACACCGGTTGTCGGTGGCAGTTTTGTTATGCTCTTGAGATATGGCAGTGTGCAATTGAATGGAATGATTATATTTGATAAATACCACTTACGAACCATGCATTCTGCATCTCTTCCAAATATCTGAAAACAATAAATTTTGTCACGCCGGGAAATATGATGTGATGTTATTTCGATTTTCATTAATCTCACTGTGTTGTTTTATGGAAAAAAGATTTCAGAAACAAATTATTATACAAATTAAAACCAAGTACATGAATAATCCTACGGAAAATACTTACATGATTAGTGCAAACTCCTTTATTCTGAATTAATTCTATCAGCCTTGCCGTGAATCTCATCCTATTCCACTCATTCGGATACAAGTAGAACCTTGGGAACTCTGTCACAACATTGTGATTATCAGTTATGTACACAATCAACTGGGTCTGTGTGTAATTGTTTTTAAGACTTGTGTAACTGGAGGGTGCTTTCAGACTGAACACTATCCGCCCAATGTCGTCGGCTTCGGACTGAAAACTACGCTTGTTTGAAATTGGATGACAAAGAAAATAGCGACCAACCTGATTGACGTCCCTCCTGGTTTGATAACAGATTCCACGACGCATCACAACTCTTCGGACCATCAAGTCATTACAACAATCCAAAATTTTACCAGCTAACTGACACTCGTAAAACAAGTCTTCACATTTGTACCCGTATTTTTGCTGAAATGAAAGAAAAGTTAACATGAATTCATGATTCCGTATACATCTACCTGAATAATTTCGAAAAACCCGTCCACTGAATACCCTTCAGACCAAATCTTATAGTAGTTGTTCAAGTGACTCAAATAAGTCCGATTGAAGAAAGTCACATCATTCATATTTTCAAGCCCACTACCAGCTACAAAATATCTGAAAACAAGTCATTCAGCTGGACCAACTTTCTCAAAACTTGCTCTAATAAGTCATCTGCTGATTTATCAGATATATCCGGTATACTCTCTTTTATATCTCCTCTTATTCCTGATATGTTGAAAGAATCAGGAATTTTTGGACAGATGGTTATTGCTGGGAATTCCAATGAGTTTACCTGAAAATGAAAAAATATTGTGATATACTTTTTTTCAAAGTCTAACCAGACGAATAGTGGTTGAAGTGGCGGTTGGTCCTTGAATATACTCGATGATTATAAGAAGTGTTGTAAATGCGCCAAGACTAATACAAATAATAATGACAATCCACCAAAATACTCTCATTGTCAGAGTTTTGCTCATCAAGGCTTGACTCAGACCGTGAACTTCTCCCGTCCAGGGAGGAGGATCGTTCACATGACAGTCACATTGCTTTTGGGGTTTTGGGAGATACATTCGAACCTAAAATAAGAAACACATCCGGTGATTCTTCTAAACCTATGCACTTACATGTTTCCATCCAGCTGTTGTGATCTTGTCAGGCATTTTGAAATAATAGAAAGTAACGAAAAAACTAATAAGAGGAACAAAAAATCATGAAAAGACAGATAGAAATGGGTAACTACTGGTCAGCTACGGGCAATTGCTAATGAATAATTGAAGAGGAAAGTAGACTTGTAATACGATACCAATATACCCTTGGTAGCTGTGTTCTTTGTAGTATAACATTCTTTACAAATGCTCTCCTTTTGAATTTCAGTTGAATACAGTTTTTCATAAACTAATGGTTTTCACAATTTTGGTTGTTCACCATTCAGGTTCAGCATTTTTGCTCATCCAAACTTTTCCTTGTTAACGCCGTGTTGTTGTTCTAATAGCAAGACAGTTTTATCCTTACAATGACGATCTAAATTCAAAATGAATGTATCCTGTAATTTAAACTTGTGCGCTTACCATACCTATTCATTTTTGTTTTTCTTTATTGAAAAATATTTAAACTTGATCTTTCTGTCTTTCTGCAGAATCCCAATCTAATTTCTATACGACAACTCAATTTCAGTCTATTTTCTATTCTTCAGTTCCCTAGCATCAAGTTTATCTAGAAGGAGATTTGTTATCAGTTAATAAATTTATCGTGATTTAACTAACTTTGCATACTGTCCTCTCAATGGCGAACGGAAAAATCTCTCGGTTGAATTATTCTCGAACAATCTAGAAGAAAACATAAATTTGAAAAAACTGTAGTTTTCAAGCTGTAGAAGGAAATCCCATCATTCCTTGTTCAAACATAACAATTGTGAAAAAAAAACAAAGCTGGTGACATCAAAGACTTTTCACTTTTTAAAGCGGTTCGAATCCTGTGAGATAACATTATTTTTATACTTTCCTGATAACAGAGTGATTATCATTTTTTTCTATTTATATTCAAATGAAACCAGTACAGCTCCAAAATGAGAGACACGAGAGAAATCGATGGACCACCTTGTACAACAGTCCCCCCCCTCCCTCTCTCCCCCTCCTTCAACGTTGTTATTGTTTTCCCGCGCGTTTTCCCGTGAGACGTCGGCCGCTCGGAGGGCCCCTAGTATATAAACCCCCCGCTAATTAGCCAGTTTGGCCCCACCCGGCCGTCTGGGTGGGGACCATTTAGTTGAATAGGAGATCTTAGGTAGGGACCCCCGGAATCCTGGAGTGATTCCAATTTATTTTATTTTTCTACAGCGGATGAAGCTTTGAAATTGCATTTTTTTTCACATTAAAACAACACTCTTTTTCAGACGAAATACACATTTATGTTGATTCCATTGTGTTTTACATGAAGTAAATACGAGAAAACAATTTCAGTTTGAGTAAGGGCATCTTGTGTAATGTTGTGTTGAACAGCGGCCGGAAATGAACAAGACCGGCAAAAATGATTTCCTGCATCAAGTGTAGAAACGAAAGAAAACGTTTCTATCTATCACAATGAGAAAAATAGAGGTTATCAATTTATTCATCATTCAATATCTTACAAGGGTTGAATAAAACTCAACCGAGTTTTTCATAGGTACAGATTGTATATTCAAACGACATCAATAAATTAGTTGGCTCGCTCAGCAAGGAGTTGCTCGATGAATGGAGTCACAACATCTCCGTGAGACCAGGCGGTTGGATGGAAACGGAATCTTGGCTCACCATTTCTATCGATAAGGAATTTCTCAAAATTCCATGTGATGTCAGATGGACGAACTGGATTGTACATCAATTCTTCCGTCTTTCCGATTTTGTCAACTGTTTGTGGGCAGGATTGCTGAAAATAAGTTGATGTTTAACAGTAAATTGTGAGTGTTCGAGTTACCTTGACAAATTCATAAAGTGGATGGTGGTTGTCACCGTTCACATCGATCTTTCCGTAAATGTGAAGCTCTTGGTGTGGTACCCATCCGTTTCCAGGTCTTACGTGAGTAAGGCCATTCATGAGCTCATGATTCTCAGCTGGCTCTTGCAAGTAGAATTGATTGCATGGGAATGCGACAATGACTAGTCCCTGACGTTGATATTTCTCAAGCATGGGATTGAAGTCAGTGTATTGTTGGGTGTAAGCTGAAATTGAAGAATTCGGTAATAGAAGTAGTCAGAAGTTGTTAGTACCGCAGAATGTAGCAACATTGACAAGAAGAATAACCTTTCCTCTATATTGGCTAAGGTCTGTGTATTCTCCTTGAAGAGTTTCAATTTGGAAGTCATAAATACTCTGGTTGCTGTTGACACATTCTTTCCAACGAGTAGTCTCGTCAACTTCAGAATCTGCAAACATTCTCATTGTATTTTCTTCTACACCTGAAAATGAACTCACTGCAAGAGACATTCAGAATCGCTGCCAACAAGACTGTAAGGCCAAGAGCCAAAGAAGATGCAGTAGAGCATATCATGTTTGCCAGTAGTCGAGATGTATTGTATCTTGTTTGCCTGTCAACCGATTCTTTATATACAAACTCCCTCGTGGGAGGTGGGCGTGTCAATGTGATCACATTGTTTGAGCAAGTACCTATCGGGGTGTTGGCATTCGATTTTTGAAATAGTTTCTTGTGAACAAAAGTTGGTACAAGAGTTCATACGAGAATCAAAAACCACTCAAATTTTTAAACAATTGAACATCATTGTTTTGTTTGCCAAGATCTTTCTCATATTACAGGCATTACATAGTTTTTGGTACTCCACATATTTAGTTTGTAAACTTTTTTCAAATTCTCATAAGAAGAAGTGTGAGCTTTCATGATTTTATCGTTGGTTATTCATAACTTATATAATCGAGAAGGCATTTTTTCTCATCTCCGACAAAACCGATTACATTCGAATAACGTGCCAAGAACGGATTTACTGTTCCGAGCGTTCTGAAACAAATGTTTTATAACCAGAACTAGAAGGAGGCAGAAGATTGATTTGCTGAATCCGTGTAAAAGATGCTAACCAAGACATGACATATTACAGCCACCAGGGAACAATGACTTCTTTCCTTTCAAGTAATGTATCTACTTTAATTTTTACACAGAAACTAATCACAGCATGTTGAAATAGAATGGGGTTGTTAATGCATTTTTAGTTCATCTTTTGGTCAAGAATTACATCAATGTGTGTTAACATCTTTATTGTGATAAGCCTAGATTGCTAAAGCTACGATCATTCCGAAATGAATGTAGATTTGATATTCCCACATGCTATGCCACTGGATAAGTGTTGCACCCTTTTTCACGTCGGGAGAAAAATTAAAAGATGCCAGTTTCGTTCAGGAAGTTAAGCATTGACTATGATATACTCTGAAGGGAAACGGTTCACAGATCCCACACAATTATTTATTAGAGACACAATACTTATTCCAAATTCTCAAGATATTTTGTTTTCCATTCCTTGTCAGCATAGTGCTTTTATCAGTTGGATCTTTTCACTTTCTGGTTTGTGAAACACGCGATAAAATTTAAAATTCTACTTTATTTCGATTCATCGTAAATACATGGAACGGAGAATTTGTTTGTGAACCCGGAGGCGATTAAAACGTGAACTTAAACACAATAGCTTATTAAATCCGCTATACAAGAAATGAGTCAACCCCTGATTGACATGTGGGTCGGTACTACGAAAGTATACACACACATTGGAATGAATAGAACATTGTGATTTAGATTAATTCAATCAATTGGCTTGCTCAGCAAGAAGTTGTTCGATGAATGGAGTCACAACATCTCCGTGGGACCAGGCGGTTGGATGGAAACGGAATCTTGGTTGTCCATTTCTGTCAATGAGGAACTTCTCGAAGTTCCAAGTGATGTCAGAAGCGCGAATTGGGTTGTACATCAATTCGTCGGTCTTTCCGATTTTGTCAACAGTTTGTGGGCAAGACTCCTGCAAAATAAGATGTGAATTATGGTGTTATCGTCAAGAAGGAAGAAATAAAAGAAGATTGCCATTCGGAACTGAACACAATGCCATTCTTTTATTGTGTTCTATTTAGTGTTGTCCTTCCCCTCCCTTCTATTATTTTCTTTTGTTAGTCGACCTTGGGCCGAGAGAAGAAATGACCCCTTGTCAGTTTGGCTGTAATCCCCATTGGTGGTGTAAAACTGACCTTGACGAATTCATAGATTGGGTGGTGGTTTTCTCCATTGGTCTCAAGTTTTCCGTAAATGTGCAAGTTTTGATGTGGCTTCCATCCATTTCCTGGGCGGACATACATGATTCCGTTCATCAATTCGTGGTTCTCTGCCGGTTCTTGCAAGTAGAATTGGTTGCATGGGAAGGCGATGAGAGTGAATCCTTGGGATTGATACTTCTCGATCAATGGGTTGAAATCGGTGTATTGTTGGGTGTAGGCTGAAACAAATCGAAATAATTTCAATATCTGTTTTCGGATGATAAGAGACGTCTGAATGGCGCCAAAAACGTTAGCCAAAGTGTTCTTCCAAGTTAAGCGATCAGTCATGTGGTGAAAATTCCTATCCGTTTTTTTTTGTTTTTTCATCGAATTGCCCTATAGATTCCATTAGAATTCTATAACGGTACCCGGTACACGTCAGAAAAATGAAATAAAATAAAACTTTCACTTTCACTGGAAATAATGTGTCCCCTCCTATCTATCCGTTTGGGATTGAATGACCAAGTTTGGATCAAATTGATATGGTTTTTTTCAATGCGTTTATCTTGTTGTCTGTTGCAGCGGAAGCAGATTTTTCTAATCTTTTTCTGATAAGAGGATACCGTTATCTGTAGAAAACTAACCGCAGAAAGTGGCAACGTTGACCATCAGAAGCACCTGTCCGCGATATTGGCTGAGGTCTGTGTATTCTCCTTGCAGAGTTTCTACCTGCAGAAACTGGGAATAAAAAGGAAAATGAGATAATATTGTGTTACCTGGAAATCGTAAATTGACTGGTTTGTGTCTCTGCATTGGCTCCAACGGGTGGTTTCGTCAACCATTTTTGGTCCTCAAAGTGAACATTTTCAAAGGTTGAAATAAGGAAGTAATAACCAAATATGAAAAAGAAAACAAACCTGGTTGAGCTGCCGCCAGCGCAAAAAGAGCCGCAAGTGTGAGCTGCCAAAGTGCCATTGTTTTCGCTATCTTTCTCGATACCAAAACTTCGAGACTGATGACTGCTACCTATCACCTCTCCACTTTTATACCATCGTCATACCATCTGTACAGTATCCATTAAGTGGAGTGTTTAGAGAAAAATAGTAGGCGGGAGATTGTGGTTTTTGCATGCCGCAGAGGTGTAGAGTAGGAGGGCGTGGTAAGAAGGGTTGAGAAGAATAGAGAAAAATTGTTTGAACAAACATCTGAGAAATATGTCTACTGTCTGTGTTTGAGCTTCTGCAAAACGAATATTTGAATAAGTACACAATTATTGAAATGAAGGCTGTGTTGTTGTTGTTATCATGGTTCCAAATGCATTTGAAGTTACAGAAACTGTCAAAAATTTCGAAAAAACTTCAAAATAAACCATTCTTCATGAAAAAAAACTTTGTTTGCTCTTTTAGCTTGTTTACTGTGAATATAGTGCAAACCAATGGGATCTATTTCAGTAAAAGAGATACGATTCTCGAAAAAATGACGATAGAAAGTTTCCAGTTACTAACTAGTTTCCACTCATGTGCTTTATAAGTTTTTACGAAAGATGGATTAGAAGAAGATAATCATCTCAAATCAATGTCAACATTAGAATTAACCCGGAAAAAACAACAAATTTCCAGAATCGATAAAGAAGAGAACTGATCGGGAAAATGCAATGATGGATAGTAATTGCGAGAACTTATCGTTTCTTCTTCGGTCAAAACGATAAATGGTGTTGATGACCAATCTCTCGCTTTCCCTTTTCCTCTCTGATCAAACTTCTAGATAGCATTGACAATTTGAAACAAAGGTGGTGCTACTGAATGAAACATGTGGTGTTAGTTCAACAGTCTCCGGCAGATTCCGTTCTGGAATATGTGTTTCTTGGATCGATGCCAATTGTTCCTCCACCAGTCTAGTCATTACACTCAAGAAGATGGATCATTTTAGTCGTTGCTCTTCCTCTAATCCCAGATGGTAAAGTTTGACAATTTTCGAAGTTTGATTCATCGGGTTTCATTTGATTCGAACAACAAATGATTGATTGCACTTTTTTCTGAAATTGAAGTATTTAATCCGATTCATCTGGAATGTTCTCCAGATCTTTGGAATTTCTGAAATGTTCTTTTCATAACAATTCAATTCATTTTTTACGGATTCGTCATTTCATTCCCACTCTAAGTTGTTTTTGTTTCATTATGCACGTTTTCATTTCTGTTTCTCAAATTCAAATAAACTGCCTTCAAGTGGTAGTAGGGTGAACAACTCTCGTTAACCTCCCCCTTATACTCTCGTCATAAAAAACTGGATTTCTGTCAGTACTACGTGATTGTTGTGGTTACTATCCTTGGTGTGTAGTCACTTGTTTTTTTGAAGAAGAATGGAACAATAACATTTTTTGAAAAATCATCTTCGGACCTTGGCCAAGGTTTCTTCAATCGGGATCATCTCTCATTCAGAAAGAGAAAAGGCATTAGAAATTGTTTCAATGGCCAATTGACAATAGGCTGAAAAAAGTAGTAACGCATAATTTCCTTTGTGTTTGACCCCCGCAACCAATTTTCGACAACGTCTTCTCTTTTTTTCTAGAAACATTCACTTTCCAAAAAAGAAACTTATTGAGGAGAGGCAAAAAGGGAGAACAAGAGGAACTGGAAGTATTGTTAAAATAAAAGCCAATTGTCTTGTGTACTGACAGTACGGGTCAAACTGTATATAGTGTAACTGTTTGACACTAGAGACGAAACAAACTGGATGTTCTGAGAGGGAGCAGAGCACAAACATATGTTTGTCGCTGCCACTGCTACTAGTGACTGCCGAAAATTGAGGGGGTGATTGTGGGGGGACCAAAAAGAGGGTATGAATAAAATATTCGAACAAAGAAATCGAGTAGTTCTTTTTTGGGTGCTTTCTGTTTTCTATACTTTCTCGAAAACCACATGTTCCTCTGCTTATTCATTGTGGACCAATCATTTCTATTTTTACTCTTCTGTTCTCAAATATTTTCGAATATCTTTCTTATTCGATTCACGTGTCGCACCATGCCACCACACACAATGAAAACGCCATTTTCACAGTTCATTTGTACAAACAAACACATTCTTGACTTTTGAAATTTACACTTTTACAGTTCAGACATTACGTGTTTTCTCAAAATTCTATGACAACATAGCTAACTAGTTTCTGGATGTTTTTTGATTCATTACGTGAAAATCTAATTTGAAAAAAGGGCATAACTCTCTAATGAACTTTTGAGCTCTGTCATCTTCAGTTGTGCTCATTGATATTTTCCTGACCTCTTGCTAAAAGTAATCCTTTTGAAAATGGCTACCAAGACACACTTCACTTTTTTGTGCTTGTTCATTGAGCACCACCAAACAGTAGTCTAACCTTCCGATGGCACAGTTCTCGGTCTTTGACTGACCTTGTCAGGAATTCCCCAATATTTTAGCCACTGTAGAAAACCAAACAATAAAGTTTTATTTTACAATTTTCTGAACGATACAATGTCAATTTCATAAGTAAATACAGAAGAACTGTTTGTCACGTGTCCAAATTCATAATATAATGCCAGAGTGTAAAGTTCAAAGAGTCAGTAGGTAAATCTGGGCCGAATTGTTGACAAGTAATTGGAGGCAATGTATAAAAAATAGGAGAACGCAAAATATGAAACGCTAACTGCCTGAATCCAGAAATAAATTACCGAGCAAACAAAACCTTTATATTGAGACTCACGCCGCAAACAATTTGATCGGAATATGAGAAGTAGGAGGATAAAATGAAGAAGAGGGGTATATTTGCGTTCATGTTGCATGCCCTTTGCTCCTCATGAAAAATTGAAAAAAAAAAAGTAGTAAGAAACAAACTGCACGTAGTTGATATTGTTTGGAGTTAACAAGTTATACTCGTCTTCATGCTTCTCGTATTTACAAACGGGATACTCTGTTTGCATGAAGTGAAGAAAACTGCTTTTCGGTTGTTGTAGAATGTTGTATTGTAAATTTTCTCCGATCCTCGAATATCAACAAGCGAATTTTCGAAAGACTGGGGGGGTCTGCAAAGGTAACAAGGAGAAGATTTAGAACATTTGAATTAGGTAAGTTTGGAAAGAGGATAGAACGATGTAAATCTTCCGTTTTGCAAACAATGGTATTAGAAAAGCTAAACTTCTTTCCATTTTTTTAATAGTACACAAACTCCGGTCAAAAGTGAAGAATTATAATACTCAGAATAAAAAGTGCAAATACATTTGAAATGGTAATGAAAACGAAGGAGTGTGAATGAATAGTCAATAAGTGAGTAGTGGAAAAACAAGTGTCCATTCGACTCAGCTAGCTCATTTGATATAAAATTTATGTTACTTGTTCCTAAAAATAGGATGACTTTAATTTGCCTTCTAGATACTTTGGTATTTGTTATTATTCCTATACAGAACTCAACAAGTACCACCTCTGCCTTATTGACGGTTTTTATACTGATTTCATATTCTGAGAATTTTGACATAAATATTGAGATATTGTCGTGTTTTGTTATAACGTAACATTTTCGGTTTTAATTAAAATGAATATGGTATCAGAGGCCCCCAACAGAAATGCTAAACTGAAAACAAGCTTCTTCCATTTCTGAAAATATGAGTAATTAGAAATCTCTCATCTTTCAAAATGTCATGAACTCATAAAATATGAAATCTTCCTGCCTAAATCAATTGATCATTCAGAACTTTCTTCTTTTCAAACTCGACATTTCTTTCTTTTCTCCCATTTCCCATGTAAATTCCAATGCATTTCCAAGTTGACATATACATGATATATAGCTCTTCCTTCAAGCCTCTTTACTCACTTCACTTTCCTACGAAAAAGAGATTCATAAATAACTTGGAACGTTTAGAAATGCGATCTGATCTGTTGAATGTTGAAAAAATGTGGGCGAACTTTTGCTCCTTCTGCTCACTGGCACTTATCTGTTGACTTTATGTCAATGATGCCATATTTACAAAGTGTGGGCAGTTGGTTAAGAATTTTACCGATTTTGCAGAGGGAATTATGTGGAACATCATTTGAGGTTGATCTTTTTAGTAATTGAGCAAATCGAATTTTCTAAAAATAGGGAGGGATGATTTCTACGAACACTCATTGAAATAAACTTTTTCGGAATTTTTCAGGGACTAAATCTGATAAAACTGCGTTCAAAATGTAAAATCTATGTAATTTGAACAACTGACAAACTAAATCGGACAATAACAGCTCGAAAATATTCAAAAATGCATTCAAGATAAATGAAAACAAAACGGACCGTTGCGAAATAAAGATAAACGTCGCATATACTCGAAACCACTAATTATGAAGTAATTATCTTGGTCAGACTACGAATCAATTGTCTGGGTGGGTCGCCAGAAATGAAATGTGAAAATTGAAGCTATATAACATAATTACCATTTTCTTGTGCGGTATTTCAAACTTCCTCAACTTCCAACTCGAGTTTGAACCTAAACTTGAATTCAAATGCATACCCCTCTTATTTCTCAACAATTACTTTGTTTCCACACTTTTCTTCCATCCATCACGATGTAATTTCCGTACTCCAGGATTGGTGGTAAAATTCATTTCATTTTCTCTTCTTTTTCTTTTTGTTTCTTGTTTCTTGTTTCTTTCAAAGGTCGAGATGGAAGCATCGGGAAGGAATTCAAATGTCCTTCTGTGTCTGAAAAGATCTCTGTATACGTATCAATCAGAAAAAGAAGCATTAGTTCTTCTATTGGAGCCAACAACGAGTGACGTCCTTAATACCACTTTAATTGGCTACCAGTTGACACACCATTTCTAATTATTTTCTGGAATTAGAATTAAATCGGTAATCCACGCGGTCACCGAACCCCGCCTATTCATTCCGGTAAAATGCAATCCAATCGTCAGAATCCTTCTCATTCTTATTTCATTTATTCTATCAGACACCACGATCCTTTTTCTTATTTTTCTTCTTCTTTATTTTATTCTCTACCATTTTTCTTCTTCATTCTTCGTTTGGTTGGGTCAGTTGTCAGAAAACTCAATTAACTCTGAGAGATTTTTCCGTCGCCCTCATAGAGTTTCAAAAAATGCATTCTGTGAATACGTCAACACATCTCTCTGTCTAGAAGTAAAAGAGCGAAACTGAATTTTTGGATTTTCATAGGCCTTGTTTCATTCACTCAACGAAATGAAATTTTACCAGATTTTTGGTGTTTTAGAGGACAGGTCCAAAAATTAGAGCTTCATGTAGCATGAAAAATCTCAAGAACGGCCACCCGTAAAATTCACGACCGCTATATTAAACTATTTTAAACATACTGACAACAATTAATTTTTCATACCATGAATGAATAAGATAGCGTATTTCGGACTTCGAAATTATAAATATTTGATATCAGATTTTTGGTGAATACTTTTTGTAGAATAAACCTTTGCTCTTCATCCGTTGTGTTTTGTAAAACATTTCCTATTCAGTAACTGAGTTGTCGGCAGATCTGAATAAGGAACTTGAGCAAAAATACAAACTACTCTTACTTTAAAGTTAAAATTCGTATCCTCTTAACTTCTCTTCCATTTTTTTTCTCACATCAATTATTCCACCTTCACCAATCTATTAAAACCATAAATGTGATATATATGTGAAAAATGCTAAGTCAGAACAAGTTCATGAAGAAGAACGTGGTGATAGGTACCTGGAATACTCCCCGTCTTCAACTTCTTTGCTCCTAACTTCACTCCCTCTACCCAAATGAATTATTCATTGAGGCGACGAAGTTTTGGTGTAAAAGCCTTGATATTCTGGCGCTCATTTTGTAGATAATCGTGACATTTCCGTTCTCATATTATTATTCATTTGAAGTATTTATTTTAATTCTTCTGGAACTGAAATCTGAATCGATTTTCTGGGTTTCAGACTTTGCAAATCAGTTAAAAATGGGTTTGTGCAGTAGCAAAAAACGAATGACCACCGAGATGTCGGATGAAGAAGTCGCGGCTATTCGAGATGTTTGGGTTCGGTAAGTTCACTGATTTTCTAGCTTATGAGTAGTTAGGTAAACTGAAAATGGTTTCAATATTAAGGAAATATCGAAAATCTTCAAGTAACCTAATTCTGGAATCTGTAAGAAAGCAACTGTCACCGTCCCTCGTGTCACATAATGTGTTGTTTTATTTTCATTTCTCAAACCAATTCCATACCAGACATCATTCTTAAGAATGTCACAAGTAAACTGAATTTCATTAAAGAAGCATCACGCGTTACGTCTTAGCCTGGCTTCAACACGTATCAGGTTTTTATCGCTGTCCATTAACCCTCGCATAATTATATTTCGAAATTGGAATTTGCAGTGCGAAGACCGACAATGTTGGAAAGAAGATTCTCCAGACTTTGATTGAAAAGCGACCAAAATTTGCGGAGTATTTCGGAATTCAAAGTGAAAGCCTGGACATTCGTGCTTTGAATCAAAGCAAGGAATTCCATCTTCAGGTAATGAATCCTGATCACTATAGCTTAAACGCAAAAAAGTGTTTTAGGCTCACCGCATTCAAAACTTTCTCGACACAGCTGTCGGATCTCTTGGATTTTGCCCAATATCCAGCGTCTACGATATGGCTCATCGTATCGGACAGATTCACTTCTACAGAGGAGTCAACTTTGGAGCCGATAACTGGCTCGTATTCAAGAAAGTCACTGTCGACCAAGTGACTACTGGAGCCACCGACAGCTCAAAGGAAAAGGATGAGACAAACAGCAATGGAACCGCCAATGGAAAGGTTGACACGGACACCAACCTGATCCCGGTAGGGGTACATATTTTGCACACTTGGATCAGATACTTATCCCTCAACAATTCAGATCGCCGATGCAAACAATGTGTACAGTGGTGAGAACTGTTTGGCTCGCTTGGGATGGAACAAACTGATGACAGTTATTGTTCGTGAAATGAAGAGAGGTAATTAAAAATTGGATAGTAAATAATATAAAATAATTATTTTCCAGGATTCTTGGAGGAAGCCATGCGTAACTGCAAAGAAGAAGACAACAATGGTCTTCTCAGTGCTTAAATTATAAACTTCTGATTTTGTCTGATGTGAGAAGGTTACTACTAAAAATATTTTCCCTAAGCTCCTAACCTGTTGCATCCAGTTTTCTCGCTTTTCCTATTATTCGTGGTACTTGCAAAAAAAATTTCGCCAATAGCTTGCATTTACATCAGGTAGCATCCTTCTCCCAATTCCCCCTGAAAATTCTCTTATTTCTCCAAGACATTTATTTTCTATCACTAAAGTGACGCAAATTTAACGCAATGAATAATCCTTCTCCGCTTTTTTGCATGTTTTATACTTATTTTGGAGTGAATAAAGAATTAATATTTGAAAATAAAAGAAAAAGTATAATTGAAGGAAGTTGTGACTGGGAAGGAATAGATGAATACATTGAAAAAGTGAAAACAGGCAATCACGAAAAAGTGGCTGACAAGATTAGGGGGAAAGTATCGGGACGATGGAAAGCTGTGAACTGTGTGATAGGAAGTTTTTAGAAAACTAGATAAAAAGTAATGCGTGATTTGGAAAAGGACAGAGAGTTACAACATTTGAGATTAGTTGAGAATAGTGTGGGGTAGATTATGGATTGACATATGGCTCAGGAACCCATCCGGTTCTGTTGGAAATCGAATCTCTGACGAACACCCATCCACGTGATCCGCATTTAAGAAGAATCACCTGAAACACATTGTTAATATATAAGTTTTTTGATAAACATGCGAGTGTTTAGCATCTCAATAATAAAAAAGGAAGAGGTGATAACAAAACTTTTCGATACTTTTTTGATCTAAACTTCAAACAAATTTTGAATGATTTTGAAATTAAATGAAATCATTGATGAAAAAACTCAGTATTGGTTATAATTATGAAAAAGTTAAACTGGAATCCGTCATTTTTCAAAATGAAAAGCTTCTCACTTTATCTCCACGATTCACAGTCATTTGTTCTCCAGAAGATGCATTAAAATCATCGTTGACAATCAAAATACTGCCATATTGGGACGGATTGAAATACGATGGAACCGAAATATCTGTACTCTCAGCACGACTGTGATATTGATGTTGTTGTTGTGATTGATGAGATGGAGCAGCCATTGGGTTATAGTTCGAATCGACATGGAATCTAAAAATTCATTTTGTTTTTTATTGTTTTAAACTTTTTTTTCTCACTTCTTAGCATTCATTTGTTCTTCAGTCACTGGATTATCAACGACTCTTCCAACAGGAATATTCTCGCGAGTCACAACTTGATAAGGCGTGCCATTCTGAAAGGATTATAACACGTTTCATTTTGAATTTCTCTTCACAAAAACATGACAATTAAAATTTATACTCACCTGGACTGGAGTATAACGGATATTAGGCTGAGGATTCGATTGGTTAGCAAATCCGAAAACATTTACTGCTCCTGGAATAGTGTTACCAGCACGACGGACACCTCCTGGAGCACTGTTAACAGGCTGTTGAGGCACTTGCTGGAAACGCATCATTCTATCAAACTGGACAAATAACTCGGAGGGAGGAGAAGATGATTACACATGATACTTACCTCGGCGACAACAGGAGGACGAGGGGCGTAAGTGCCTTCATCATGACGTGTTGCTGAAACAGGCTGACTGCGAATGGGAACATAGTGCTGTTCGATTGGTTTTGGTGGGAGAACAGGGGGAGCATTGTAAGTCGAAATCGGACGTGGAGCTGGTTGCGGGACAGTTTGAATCTTGAAAAATAAATTTGTGGTATAAAATTTTCAAGTAAATTATTGTTTCTGGTACCTCAATAGACTGACGTCGATGATTACTCACAAGTGTCACTCCGGTCATGTCAATGGTGTCTCTACGTGGAAGCTCCTCCAGTGTGGTGGCTACTGATGATGTTGAGTTGGATCGGCTGTCTTGGACGGCCTCAGTAACGGTCTGTAAAGAACAAACTTGTATGTCATCTACATAACCAATTTTTGTACCGTTGCGATTTTCTCTTTTGCTTCTTCAGCAGCAACTACAGCAGCATCCTGATGAAGTTCGTGATGCCAGTCTTCGTGATGCTCAGGTTGTGGAGCAGGAGCAGCAACCACTCCTCCAACAACTGGATTAGCGATAACAGTTTCTGTTTGATACAGTTTTCCGATTTCAATGTAGCTGAAAAAAGATATTCAATTAAATTAATCAAAAGCTGATTTTTTAAAACATACCCATTGATCCACGAATGAAGCTTCTCATTGAAAAACTTGTATCTCATTTCCTGTTGTTTAGCCCAGTTAGCAGCTTCCTTTCTATGGAAAGCAGTAATATCTTGCTCTGTTTCCCCATTTTTTCTCTTCATTATTTTCTTCTCCTTCGATTTGTACTCTGCAAACTCGGCTTTCAACTTCTCCTTTTCCTTATTACTGTAGTCATGAACCTTGTGTGCCAATGCGTCAAACTCCGTGATCTATAATGAATCTTGATCAGTCATCTTTAAGATATTGTTTCTGTTTCAAATATTCATAACTATAGTGGATAACACAACTTACAACTTTCTGATGAGCATTGACTCCTTGTACGAATTGTTTGAAAACTTTCGAAAGCTCTCTAGCCTCTTGCTTTGATTTGTGTCCGGCAGTGTCCGCGGACATGATGAGCTTGTGAGTGGCATCACAATAATTGGACAACGCTTCTTGGAACACTGCAATTTAGAATTGCTTTTTAAATTCACATCAAATATTACATTTAAAAACTTCTTTTTTCAAATAAAACTTACTGTAATATGTTTTCAGCAAGTGCATTCCACACTGTCCAAGATTTTTTGAAGCTAAAAAGTAATTTTATGAAATTTCTCTCTCCAATCCCCGAAATAGTACCTGGCAAAAATTGGTTGGCGAGCTGATCATGCACCATTTGTGGAATGTTTGCAGCCATTGAAGGCGAAACTTCCGGTGGTACCGCTTGTTCGTCGACCGACATCGGAATGACTGGTGGATACCGATGGGAGACTGAAACACCAGAATTAAAATAATTTGAAAATAATCAATTAAAGTTGGAAATTGGAAATGTTTCAAAATTTGAATTTAATGCGTCAAAACGTTTCGTTTCGCAAGATTTTTATGTGAGGCCTGTTAAAAGATAACATTTGCCTGCCAAACCACTTTTTGTTGGTTTTGAAAATATAAATGATAAACTCTTAAGTTTTTAGCGTCTTTTTTGTTGATTACTTTTCTTTTGATCAAGGTTACAACAATAAATTATTTAAATTTGTCTAGAAACACTCCAGAAAGTCAAGGAAACACCCAGAAAGGAATTTGAGCTATAAAAACAGTTTATTTGTTTACCCTCACACATTTCTGGCACATTCTACTCATAACGATTATAAGTTATCATCTACATGTGTCATGAGAAAAGAATGAAACAAAAAAGGCAGAGCACTTTCTCTCGGTTCAAAATTATTAGCTATGAAATAAAATGCACATAACGGGCAATCAAGCGTACAGTTAAGTTCATGGAAAGAAGCAAGACAGGGCTTTTGAAAAAGTTGTGCAAGTGATAAGAGCCCCCCTCTTTGGTATGCTGCGTGCGTTTGATTATGTACATTACCCGGGCAATGGCGCCGAGTGGAGTGAGAAGAAAACTGACGAGAGTGAAACAAAACCAAAAACCGCTTTTAAGGTTTGTGCCATTCTGAGGCGACTATTCTGATTGTGGAAAAAAAGATGAGAAAAGAAAAAGAGAGAATACTGTTGACATTTCAACAATGACTCTGTGGTGAGGGATGCGGTTAACATACTTATCGTTTGCTTTAATATTTGAAGCTGACATGAATATTAGATGGCACTTACAAATTTTCCAAATTTTTCTCTGATGAGACAAATAATCTGATTCAAAGTGATTAGCGCTCATTTCGTTCATTGGGAATAATTTTCTTGCACCCGGAACTGTGTCTAGTTGAAAAACAAATTCCATTCAAAAGCGGCGAATTGAGGTGACTCATGTTTATGGACAAAAATGTTATTTTTTCAAACGGAAAAAAACTACGGCACCTTTCTTGTGGAAATTTTACATAAAAAATTTTGATATGACCAAATGGTAGTAATGATACGCTTAAACAACAACTTACCATTTTTAATAATCTTCATGAAAGCTCATTCGAGTGATTGAAACGGTTTGTAATACAAAAAATAATCGCTTTTTATAAACAGAAGTCAACGCTAACCTTTCAACATCTGGCAAAGTTTTTTGGCACAAAGAGACACGCGACACAACACACAAGCATGACGAATGTCTAAGGTTTCCGTTCCGTTCACCTCCAAAAAACAGCACTGACCGCATAACAATACTTTGGATTGCGCTTCTCGAGGTCATTTTGAAAATGGATAGAAATCACTTTGAACGGGGACACTCACCAATTTTGATACTCTTGAAACGATGATTAAGAACATATTTATGTCCGTTGATTTCAAGTGTTTGAGCCGGAATTGGTGCTGGCTCCAGTGGGAACTTGGATTGGTAGAAAAACTCGTCGCTAGCACATTCCATTTCTAAGAATGAAGGAAAAACAGAAAAAGTGAGGGAATTCTCGGATGAAATTGCGAAACGCCTCTTTTTTCAATCAGCTATATGAAAAATGGTTTTTATAAAATAATAAAAAAGATTTTTTCTGTTTGTACATCCTCCCTCCAATCCCAGCCCTTCCCAAAACCAACCCTGCATCTGTCACATGACATCATACACGTCCATTTTTCAAAAAAAAAAAGAATCCGACTTACGTCTCCAAGTCCATATCTTCATACCAAGCAGAGAGGGTCGTCGAGCGCCAAGATTGAAGATGCCAGCTGTAACAACTTTATATGTTGTAAATGTTCATCAAGTGCCCTTTACTTGCGAGACGCTCTGTGTCTCATTCCCATCTACACTTTATTATACAACGTACAAATTACAGGGGTCAGCAGACAGAAGAAGAAGAGAAAGACACGGGGTGTGCAGATGGGCCAGGGCAATAAAACTATTTTTTGTAAGGAGCAGCATGAAATAAAAGGGACTCACTCACCGATCATGGTTGAATCGCGTGTTGTTGGCTAGACAACCTTGTCATGGAACATGGAGAAAGATACAATGTTTTGCCTTTTTGTTTCTAGATAGTTTATGTTTTCATGGTCTGATATTGATATTGCATTTCTTGTAGCCTCCTAATGTAGAACATCTGAAATTAGCTTCTATAACCTTTTTCGCGGAACATAGTTGACATGGTAATCACAACCAACGTAACTCTTCATTGAAAAGTTCTTTGAATTTTTGTAGACTTCAGATCGAAGATATATTTTTCATCCCTTATCTTTATTGATTGAACCAACTTTTCCAAGATTCCGTCAGACCTTTCAGTATTATTAAATTTTCCAAATTCTTCTATTGACAACACTGTCTTTGATCATCTCTCTTCTATCTGTTCCTGTCGTTGATCTTTCATTCTTTAGGGGTTGGCAATCTATACAAAATATACTATTTAAAAATTGAATTGCAAATCAATGTTATATGTGTTGATGATGACAAAACATTCTCGTGGTTCCTCCTCCGCAGATTCGAAAAAGTGATTTTTGTAGCCTCGCGGTTATTTTTCATTCAGTGTGATCAGACTGGAGCCTATCCTCGCACTTTACAACATCTCTTTTCTTTTCTTCTCATTTACTTTGTTTTTCGAATGTCTCTTTCTCTCTCGTTTCTTTCAAAAGTGTTTCACTTGATTTTTCAACTTCAATGAACACTTTTCTCAGCAATTATGAGTCGTCAGCTCGGTAAGAAGCTAGTACAATGGTCAGCTACCAGAACGAAGTCTACTACAGAGGAAATTGTGAAAAGTTTGACGGTTCCACTGAGAGAACATGATCAGCCGCTCAAAGTTTTGACACCGGATGAGAAGAAGAGAGCGGTTCAACTGAGAATGAAAGACGTATTTTAATTTTCTTAAGCCGAAAAATGCGAACGATTTTCTTCAGATTGAACAGATGAAAGGACAACCACCATTTTTCGATATGTTTATGAGAGAACATACTTACTTAAGGATCTCACTCACAGAAAAATGTAACTTCAGATGTATGTTTCCTTAAAGTTCTGAACTTATTTCATTAACCTTCTTTAGGTTTGTACTGTATGCCTGCTGAAGGTGTTCCATTGAAGCCAAAAGACAAAATGCTAACAAATGATGAAGTACTAAAGTTGGTCAAACTATTCGCCAGCCATGGAATCGACAAAATCAGACTAACGGGTGGAGAGCCAACTATTCGAAAGGACATTGTGCAAATTGTTGGTAAGTTTTTGAGTTTTGCAACTTTTTTTCAAGTTGAGAGATTTCAGAAGGAATCGCTTCCACGCCGGGTATCAAAGATGTGGGTATCACGACCAACGGGTTGGTTCTGCCCAGATATCTACCAGACCTGAAAAATGCTGGACTTACAAAGGTTATTTTTCAAGCATCTACATCATACTTTGAAATAGTGACTTTCAGATAAATATCAGTATTGACTCATTGGAAAGAGAGAAATTTGCAAAGATGACTAGAAGAGATGGCTTTGACAAAGTCTGGAAATCTATCGAGCTTGCACGAAGCTATTTCCGAAAAGTGAAGCTTAACGTTGTTGTGATCAGACATCAGAATGAGAACGAAATTGTTGATTTTGTGAATCTCACTCGTGACCGTAATCTAGACGTTCGGTTTATTGAATTCATGCCATTTGGAGGAAATGAGTTCAAGAATACTCAGTTTTTTGGCTACCGCGAGATGTTGAGTTTGATCGTGGAGAAGTTTGGGGAAGAAGTTATTCGGTTGTCGGATTCGCCAAATGACACGACAAAAGCTTACAAAATTGAAGGATATCAAGGACAGTTCGGATTCATCACCTCAATGACAGATCATTTCTGTAACACATGCAATCGGCTGAGAATAACTGCAGATGGGAACCTGAAAGTAAGTTCACTCACAATTTGAGTTAGTACTCTCCCGACTTACTCTCTGCATGCAATCTCGATTTCCATCTCGTCCAGCTGTGAAGGGGAGAGAATCTCGGCGCGAACATTTCACATGACATCCTCATTATAGCTCATACTTTGTCCTTCCACGAAAAATGCCAAGGACGCCAATGATTTCGCTCGTTTCTTCGTGTGTGTTTTTGTGTTCCTTGCACTCTCTTCTTATTGCATTCTCTTCTCTCGTTTTCGATCTCAATAACAACAAACTCATCTTTTGGAAATCTGAGCGAGAGAATGAGGCGAGATGTAATGTATAACATAGGATTTTGTGCGAAGCCATCTTTTCCGTTCGCCATCGTCTCGCTTTTTCTTCCACCTATTTTTCATTATTTTCACAATTTCACTACGTTTTGATCATGTTTTTAAAGTTTTAAGGTTTTTAAGGTTTCATAAGTTTTAACGGAAATGTTGTGATCAAAACCATTCCTGACAAGTTTAGCTACATATAATGCATTGTCTGAAACAAAATTAAATTCAAAATTGGTATTCAAAAAAAAGTTTAGTTTTACAACAACAATATTGGTTGGGATTCACCACAAATAAAACCTTCAGAACACTTTTTCTTACAAAAACACTCATGTTTTATTTCCAATGTATAATATATTCAATGTTTAGGTATGCCTCCATGGTAACTCCGAAGTGAGCCTTCGCGATAAAATTCGTGGCGGGGATACGGATGAGCAACTATCTGAAATCATTCAAAAAGCTGTTAACAACAAAAAAGCTAGGCATGCCGGTATGTTTCATAACATAATAATCTTTCAGAAACTCAAAAGTTTCAGTTTTCAGGAATGGACGCTCTCAAAAATTTGCCAAATCGACCGATGATTCTTATCGGTGGTTAACTTCAGGTATACCAATGATTCGAGTGGTTTCCCTACTCTCAGTTTGTTTATTTTCAGATCAATCAACTATTCATATTTCTCCTCTTGGGCACTTATCTTCTAGTTCGCTTCACTTTAGTCACTTGGTTCCTTCATCTCACTTCTCTAGTATTCAATTACGACATTATTCTACAACACCAGCAGGTTAGTTTTCTCATAATGTTTATTTTATCACATGAGAACAATCGGTGTTTCAGCAAACCTTTTTCGCCTAACTCAGCTGTTTTCTAATTAGTCTTATCAGAGTTTTATTTTCAGTTTATTCCAATTCTTCCGTACTCACGCATGTTGACAACAATGGCCGGGCAACACAAGTCGATGTTTCCAATAAATCGATCACTATAAGAACAGCAGTAGCAAAAGGGACCATTATTGTGAGTTTTTAACCATCAAGATATCGGAACGAAATATGTTTAAATTTTAGCTAACTCCAGAAATATCACTTCAAATCTCCCAAAACACTATTAAAAAGGGCGATGTGTTGACCGTAGCCAAGGTAAAAACATTCATTTACATATCAATAGCTTATGATTTAAATCTTTAAGATTGCCAGCATTCTGGGTGCAAAACAAGTTGCAAACCTGATTCCATTATGTCATCCCATACGTCTTGATTTTGTCGACACCGTTTTTGAACATGATCTGAAAAACGCGCAACTTCATTGTATTTCAACTGCAAAATGTGGTGGTAACACTGGAGTGGAAATGGAAGCTCTCACGGCTTGCACGGTAAGAGTGAGCTATATATTCAGAATGGTGTTTTCAAGAATATTTTCAGATTGCACTGCTCACTGTATACGATATGTGTAAAGCAATCAGCCAAAAAATGGTGCTTTCCAACATTCATCTTGTTCACAAATCTGGCGGCAAAACGACGTTTAATATTGACTATGAAAATCAGATTTGAACTGCTAGTCACTTTCACTTTCTCATGCTTTGAATAAACAATTAAATTGAATAGTCTTCTCAGTTTTAGTGTCTACCTCTCTCACATTTTTCTTTATCAGCGGTCTCGTGGTGTAGCGGTTATCACATCTGTCTAACACACAGAAGGCCGGCGATTCGAGCCCGCCCGAGATCAGTTGTTTCTATCCTTTTTTCTCGCTTTCTTTTTAAATTTGACAGGCCTGCGTTGTCACAACAATAAGTTTAAACTTTCCATCTTTCAGACATGTCAAAATCGGGCCCGGCCAAACTTTCTATTGCCACGGTCCGCCCCGGTTGGCCCGGATTCAAAAGTGAACGTACCATAATTTGAAAACTTAAATGAATCTAATTGAAAGACGGAATTTCGATTTGAGCTAAAATTTCAAACTGGGAAGAATACAAAATCAGAAATACAAAAGCCTTCGAATTTAACAGTGAATCAGGCAACTTTGATGAGCGTAGTTTTTGATATAGAAAACGAAAATACAGTATAGCCCACAACGCCAACTGCAACGGCTGAACTCCATCTGCCACTTGGATCTCAACTCTGATCATTTTGCAGTCTTCGTTCCTGATCCGTCTTCTTCTTTTTTCTCGACGCCCACGAATTTTGTTCAGTTTATCTCTCAAAGCATTTTGCTGTATAGTTAGATGTCATTGTAACAATGTATTGTCTGGACTCTCTAATTTTATCTTATCACTACCACAGAAGTTTTTTTATTCTGGACTCCGACTGCACAATGCTATCTTCTTATCACAGCTCCGAATCAACCCGTGGCGTGACCCACCGTATTCCAGTATAAATAGGTGGGTACAACACACACTGGTGTCTTTGGTTGCTAGCTTCTTCAAGATATGTTGTCTTCCGTCATGAAGTCACTATTCCTCATCTTGCTGTTCATGTTCACTGTTGAAGGAACCCGATTCTACCTGAATGGAACCGTCGTCTGTGAAGCTTATGACCCCGAATGGTGCTTCACCATTCAAGCTCTCGAACTGGATTCCCTGTAAGTTAAACTGTGAAAGTTATTGAATGATACAAAGTATAACTTACAGATCAAGACCCGAAGAAATTGCCAGATACCACAAATGCCTTCCCGGAAACATCACTACTGCCAGATACGTTTTGGATGGTGTTGAGGAGGATGACGGCTGGTTTGATGTAAGTGCTGTCGTTAACAATAACTTTCCGCACTATTAACTTTCAGAGTACCTTCGAGCTTGGTTACAAAATAACTCACTCGTGTGGAACCTTGGATACGGATTACGAACTGTACGCCCTTCAGTTCCAACTTCCAGTTTGGAAAACGTAAGAGTCAGTACACAGTAAGAATTATAAAAGAAAAGTTTTCAGCTTCTATTATGAACAAAAATGGTTTAATTTAACTGACAACACGATCAAACACGTTTCAAGCATCTGTGACTTCCCCGAGTACCACTGCATGAAGCAGACGAAGTTCTATTTCACTGCACTCGTCAATTTCAAAGTCAAAAGACCAGAATATAAGATAGTCAAACATTGGGAATAATTGAATGTTAACCTCACTGCTAAATTTTTTTTCATTTTTTTCTTATTTTTTTCCGTCAAATTTCTTCCATTTCAATAAATTTTCACTTATGTGTTCGTGTTGCCAATTAAGAGCAAACCGAAATATAAAAATTCGTTCGTAAGTGTCAAGTAGATTAATGCGTTAGAAGAAATGTCTGTTTCCGATCAACTCACAAACAGAAACACAGTAAGTTTATCTGTCTGATGAAAGTATAAACACTCTCGGTTAAAACAAATTCAGACATCTTTCTGCCTGTTTTCTTCTGTAAAAGTCAAGTTAAAATGACTTGCTCATTGGCCTGAATACTTATCTGGAATTGGAACGTGGTTCTTAGCTATTTACATTAAATAATCGATCACACTATCGAAGGTGTCATCATGATTCTCTCGATCAAAACTTTAAACCGGACAAAACTCCAACAAAAAAAATAAAGACAAAGAATGAAAGACGAAGCTGATGGTTAGGTATCACAAGGACTCGGTAATAAATTTATCATGTTTCTTTTCCCTCTTCGACATCAATAGTGTCTTGCTTCTTCCATTCGCTATTATCATTCATCAATTGGGAGCACTCTATTCGCGGTGCCGATACGTACCTTTCTGTTATCTGTTCAAGAAACACATTTAAAAAAAAACTATTCAGCGGACTGTGGGAAAATTATTGATGTGAAGTGTTGTTTTATCAAACTAATAATGCGGAAGAAAGGGTACTTTTCATCAAAATTGAACTGGTAACAAATTGAGTTAACCTGGTAATCACCTCCACTCCTTAGTTTTATGCACAATTAGAATAACTTATACTCCTTTTTGATAACAGCAAAAAGTGTTTCTATTCACGGAATCCAAGCAATTGAGCGCAGGCAAGCCAACCTATTGCTGAAAAATCTAGACAAAACTTTTAACTTAAGAGCGATATCCTAAAAGAAGCATTTTAAACTCTGCTTATCTCTATTTCTTCATTTTCATTTCTTACCGTTTCTTCGGTCTTTTTGTCTACACATTTTACTACGTTTCCCACCAATGGTCTCGTGGTGTAGCGGTTATCACATCTGTCTAACACACAGAAGGTCGGCGGTTCGAGCCCGCCCGAGATCAGTTCTTTTTCCCTTTTTTTTCTCGCCCCTTTCTATAAATTCGACAGACCTGTGATGTCACAATACTAAATCAAAGCTTTCAACACTTTTTTGTTTCATTATTTCATAGATTGAGAAGTGTCCAACTTTCACTCCTTTTGGATGGTTAGTATGTATTTTGAGCTGTTTACCTTAAACCAATCACTTTATCCAAGAGTTCATCACTTTTCTCTCAAAAACAATTCCGACCCGGACCGAATTGCAAAAAATGAAGAAGAAGAAACGACTGATGAGCTGTCACGCCAGTTCGACAATAAATTTATCATTTTTCTTTGACTCTCTATAATGTTAATGGTCTCTATTTATTTCCATTATCATTCATCATTTGGGAGCACACTATTCGCGGTGCCAATACGTACGTTAATGCTATCTGTTCATGGGGCAAGCATCAAAAATTCTTGTTGTGGAATGTGTAGGAGTTTTTGACAGGGAGTGTTGTTTCATTAAACTAATCAGTGAACCTCAAGGACGTGTTTTCCCAAAAAAAACTTTTCTCAAGCGATCGGTCCCTAATTTTTTGTCCTGTCTCTCATTTTGTTGCTTTAAATTTGACCATATTCATAGTTAACATACATTTGGAATCTTTAACAAACTTTATTACAAACTTGAAGCGTGTCATTAGGCGGAGCAATTCAAAAAACGAATTACAATACACTCATGCGCGCCACATGGATGCACGCAAATCAACAGGTGAGCCAGGGATAATGAGACGACTCGCTCAAAAAAGAGCTCATCGACCTCATTTCTACACAACTACCGGCCAAAGGTATAGTCAGTCGTCACACAATAAAAAGAAAAACAAACGGTTGAGGACAGAAGGGAAAGAACAGAACAAGAAACGTTAGGGGTTGGGACAGAGGAAGAGGATAGAAATGAAAACGGGACAAACCGGTCGCTGAACTTAAAAATTAGACACACAAATGTCAACTAATGCAAATGATACAACATATCAGTGACGAGCAAACGCAAAGCTGTAATCGAGTAGGAAGGGGGACGAGTAAATATAGATTGTCGGAGGATCTAAGTGGATGTGTGTCTACGAAAGAGATTCTGTCGGGGGATTAGTAAAAATGCGTGTCAAATTTATATTAGCATCAGGTTTGTTTGAAAAATAAGATAGGGGGCTGTGGGATCTGCGTAGGACAAAAGACAGAACGGTCGAGGCATAGAATTTTTGAATTGGGAATTTGGAACTTAGATTTAAACATGAAAAGGTAAAGATATAAAATAAGAAGAAAGGGAAAACAACGAAAAAAGATGGGCTGAAAGCTCAGTTATCACTCCGACTGTTGTGTCATTTATCCATTGCAGATAGGGAAACAATTGAAGAAAAAGTGCGGGCAGAGGCAGAAAAGGAAAAAAAGAGTTCTCGAACGGAAATTATTGTGGATGAGTTGAGTGGTTTGTGGAAACGGTGCTGAGTACAGTGAACCGACATTGAAGATCAGAGGAATGGTTGCATGGAAAGCTTGAAGGCATTGACAGTCAGCTCATGGGCAGCTTACATTCCCTCAGCAGCAATGACTTCCTCGATCGGACGGTTTTGCTCCTTGGCGCGGAGGTAGGTGTGGTAGTGTGGGGATTCCTGAAATAAAGGAGATTTTGTATCGTGATCTACTTCAGAAAATAATTGGCAATTTGAAGGTTTTCTGTGTGGACGTGGTCACCGTACCTTAAAGATGCGGATCTTTCTTTGGAGTGCACGGGAGGTATCCTTGAAAATGTTGCGCTCGTCAGCAGCCATGGCCTAAAATTATCTGAATTGTTGGTTGAACGAATATCTCAGTTCCTTACAGCGTAGTTCTCGCCGTGGGTATCAATTAGTCCAGCACAGAAGATGATGTCCTTTGGAAGCAACTTGTAGACACGATCACGGCTTGGAGTCTGAAAATAAAACGGTTATTTTGGAAATGGCATTCTTTAACTTGGTTTAGACTGCTGAAAACTAAAAACTGGTATGCTCGCTCTTGAACAGAACAGTAGCCAAAATAGGAATTGAATTAGTTCTATCTATAGGGGATTTCAAATACACTACCGATGGGCGAGAGATGTGGAGTTCCATTGGCAATGGCTTGATGTAGTTGACGTGCTCCATAACCACAGCTGGCGCCTTCTTCTCCGACAATTTGATGAGTTGGGCATCGATGCGCAGTTTCTAAAACATTCAGAACAAAATCTCTAGATATTCTAGACTATGTGAGGTATGGCAGAGTGTACTGCATTCCACAACAATAATGGAAAATGAAAAAGTTAAAGTTGGTAAGATGGAAACCAGTGCACACACTCACCACAGTTGGGTCGATCTCAACAATGTCGTGCTTGGCAAGAGTGGCTTGGACGAGTTTCTCAACGTTCTTCTGGAATTGGGTCTGGGACAAATCGGATCCGTCAACCGCTTGAGTAATCTCGATGGTGGTGTTCTTCTCAACTGAAATTTCAGAATTTGGAACAAAAATTCTCTAGAAAACTTACTAGTATTTCCATTAGCGTGTTGCTCGGAACTGGTGACCTCATGAACTTGGATTGGTGGAGAGTTAGATCCGGCAGCATTGGTGATAGCTTGGACCTCATCATCAGCCAATTGGTCCAAGTGGTCTTGTTCGAGATGAGCGATTACTGTAGCGTTTTCAGAGATTGAGTTCGAGTTCTTTCCCCTCTTATTCTTCTTCTTGTTCTTCTTATCAGTAGAGGCGTCAGTGGTGGTCGGGGATGGAACTCCATAATCCAATTCCTCAACCGACTGTTGTTTCTTGGCAGATCCATTGGTAAGTCCAGAGTTTTCTTTGTCACTTCCTGGAGATCCCTTTCCTCCAGCAACGGTGCTTTGTGGAATCTCGACAGTTGGGGCTGGAGCAGCATCCTGAGACTCAGAATTTCCAGATCCCTTCTTGTTCTTCTTATTTTTCTGAAACAGAGAAAATTAGAAATATGTTCAAACATTTTAGAGGAAGAGTATTTTGTTTGCACTCTAGTCATTCGAAATGGGTAGTTGGGGATACCTTGGATGCTGGGGCTTGGGCTGGTGCTGGGGTTGCTGCTTCAGTGCTTGGGGAGACAATCTTCTTCTCGAAAACTTCCTCGACAACTTCTGGAGTCATCTCCTTGACAGGCTCAGCGGCTGGGTGTGCCTGGGCCTCACTTTCACTATTCTTCTTGTTCTTCTTATTCTTCTAAAACGGAGAAAATTAGGAACAGTTGACATTTTAGTGGAAGAGTATATTGTTGGCACTCTAGGCATTCAAAATGGGAAGTTGGGAGATACCTTGGATGCTGGGGCTTGGGCAGGTGCTGAGGAAGCTGCTCCAGTACTTGGAGTGACAACCTTCTTCTCGAAAACTTCCTCGACAACATCTGGAGTCGCTTCCTTAACTGGCTCAGCGGCAGGTGCTTGTGCCTCACTCTCACTATTCTTCTTGTTCTTATTCTTCTTATTCTTGTTCTTCTTGTTTCCAGTGCTCTGTAATGTTAGCAGGTAATAAGGAGAATTATCCCTAGTTGTCAATGCACCAATCGCATGAAAATGATAGAAGAGAAATATGTGAGTTTTCTTAAATAATAAGCAAAAATTAGTATTCATTCTGAGCGTCTGGTAATTTGTTCTTCACACTGTTGTTATGTATAGCTCAATGTATTTTCTACCTCCTCCACATTCTCCGGTGCAGATACCAACTCTGCTATCTCTTGAACGTCTATTATTTCAAATGAATCTAGTGCCACATCTGAGTCAACCTAAATTAGAATCATTTGGAATTTTGAGTTGACCGACGACATTGAGACATTCATCGGAAGGAGAAAATGTCAGCTGGTGAGTGCAAACTATCTACTGTTGCAAGCATCGGCAAAAGTGCAGTCAGTTATTCTTACCTCAGCCTCAGCATGGGTTGGCTCGACAATCTTTGGTGCCTCGATGTGCTCCTCAACCGACTCTTCCGACTTCTGAGAAACAAAAAATTTGAAACTAAAGCTCTTAAAGTTTTGTTCTACCTCTGGCTTAGCGGTGACA
This sequence comes from Caenorhabditis latens, assembly GCA_002259235.3. Classification (NCBI taxonomy): domain Eukaryota; kingdom Metazoa; phylum Nematoda; class Chromadorea; order Rhabditida; family Rhabditidae; genus Caenorhabditis; species Caenorhabditis latens. The sequence goes on along the minus strand of CM056097.1, from coordinate 9,210,323 downwards.
AAGTCCAAGAAATCCATGTTATCATCAGCAGTTGGCTTCTTTGAAACTGGTGCAGTTGGAGCAGCTGGGGCAGCTTCCTCGACCTTTTGAAATAGTAAATTAGCTCAATTTCCCCAACAGTCAACAAAAAGTGAAACCAAAACTAACCAAGTAGCTGACTAATGGTGAGTACTACTACTAAAACACAAATTTTAGAATTGTATGGACACACATTGAAAGGTGAGGGAACTGAGAAGCGGTTTGGGTAAGTTTTGAAATTTTCTATTATTTTGTGTGATTTGGGATCCCACGCAAATGTTTGTTATTATTGAAAGCGGCATATCAGACATATGTCTAACCTCCTTCGGCTCGGAGTGCAGGAACTCGAGGAACTCCAAGTCCTCTTTGCTTGGCTCTTGTGATTTCTCACTCTCGCTACGCTTCTTGTTTTTCTTATGATGATGCTTTTTCTTCGGATTTTTAGCACGATTGAGCAACACCGAGTTCGGGCTTGGAGTAGAACGTTGTGGAGAACCTTGAGTCGGAGTGATTAAGCTGTGCTCGGATGATGGTGCATCGATGACTTGGTCATAGGTGATGATCTCCAAGTCATCAACAGATTCAGATGGCTTCGAAACAGCTGGATGAGCTTCCTGAGCACTGGCGACCTCTTCAGGTTTTGGAGTGACAAAGTCAAGGAAATCCATGCTATCTGCAGTTGGTTTCTGAGATACTGGAGCTGGAGCACCAACGTTAACCGATTCTTCAATGTGAGTTGGAACATGTACTTGATCAGCAACATTCTCAGCTGGTTGTTCACTGGCAACTGGCTCAACTGTGACCTTTTCAGCGACCTGCTCCTGTACGGTCTCAGTTACCGCTTCCCCGTTGTTCTCAAAATATGAACTATGTACCAGATAGTATTTACCCAAAATAAAACTGAAAATGCCTATTTCCCTTTAATAAGTGGTTGCGTTTTGAGAAGCTTACATGCAAACAACTACCAACCTTTTCACTCTCACTATGCTTCTTGTTCTTCTTGTTTTTCTTGGATGGCTGAAAAAGGAGAAAAGGTAAGACTACGTGCAAAACGGGTTAGATATCTATCACCTTCTCTTCAGACTTCTGAGTCTCAACAATAGCTGGCTTCTCTTCAACAAGTGGTGCAACGGGCTCTTCTTTCTTGGTCACAAAGTCAAGGAAATCCATGCTATCATCGGCAGTTGGACGTTGAGATTCACTCTCGCTAGTCTTCTTTCCCTTCTTTTTGGATTTCTGAATGGGACGTATTAGACAGGGTAAATGCTTATAAAGGACAGAATGCTAATCGTGCAGAAAACATGACAAGACAACATTCATCTGAAATCACCTTCTCCTCCTTGACTGGAGCAGCGACTTCTTGAGCAACTGGGGTCTCTTCGACTGGTACATCTACTGGTGCAGCTTCTTCAACAGTCTTCTCACTCTCACTCTTCTTCTTGTCCTTCTTGTTTTTCTTCTTGTTACCAGCAGCTGGTGGGGAAGACTCAACTGGAGCAGACTCCGAGGCTGGAGCATTCTCGACTGGGACTGAAACCGCTTCAACTGCTGCTGGCTCTTCGTGACTCTCTGCTTTAGCAGTAACAAAGTCTAAGAAGTCCATATTATCGTCAGCAGTTGGCTTTTTAGAGAATTGAGTTGGAGATTCAGAAGCTAGAGCAGCCTGGACAGGCTCTTCGACAGTCTTCTCACTCTCACTCTTCTTCTTATCTTTCTTATTCTTCTTCTTGTTTTCTGGAACAGCTGGGGTAGATTCAACTGGAGCAGGTTCGGCATGAGAAACTTCCACTGGAGCTGATTCTTCATGGCTCTCAGCCTTAGCGGTCACGAAGTCTAAGAAATCCATGTTATCATCAGCAGTCGGCTTCTTGGAGAACTGAGCGGGCTCTGATGGAGCCGAAGTCTCAGAAACTGCAGCTGGATGTTCTTTCTCGCTTTCACTCTTTTTCTTATCCTTCTTGTTCTTCTTTTTGTTTTCTGGAGCAGCTGGGGCAGTTTCAGCTGGAGCAACCTCTACTGGAGCTGGAACAGTTTCAACTTGCTCTTCATGAGTCTCAGCCTTTGCAGTGACAAAGTCTAAGAAGTCCATGTTGTCATCAGCAGTAGGTTTCTTTGAGAATTGACCCGACTCAGCTGGGGCAGCAGTTTCAGAAACTGGAGCGACCAGAGATGGCTGCTCAACAGTCTTCTCACTCTCGCTCTTCTTCTTATCCTTCTTGTTTTTCTTCTTGTTTTCTGGAGCAGCTGGGGCAGTTTCAACCGGAACCTCAGCCAAGTTTATTTCTTCGTTGTTTTCAGATTTGGCAGTAACGAAGTCCAAGAAATCCATGCTATCATCAGCAGTTGGTTTCTTGGAATATTGAGTTGGCTCAACTGGGGCTGAAGGTTCAGAAGCGGGTGATTCAGAAGCTGGAGCAGCCTGAGAAGGCTCTTTGACAGTCTTTTCACTCTCACTCTTCTTCTTGTCCTTCTTATTTTTCTTCTTGTTCTCAGCTGGAGCGGCTTCTACCGAAGCAACCTCTACTGGTGCTGGTACTGTTTCAACTTGATCTTCATGAGTCTCAGCCTTAGCAGTGACAAAGTCCAAAAAGTCCATGCTGTCATCAGCAGTTGGCTTCTTGGAAGATTTAGCGGTTTCAGTCTGAACTGGTGCTTCAGAAGCTGGTACCTCAACGGTAGAACTCTCAGGAGCTGGAGTCTCAGCAACTGGAGCAGCTTCATCAACAGTTTTCTCACTCTCACTCTTCTTTTTATCTTTCTTATTCTTCTTCTTATTCTCAGTAGCTGCTGGGGTGGTCTGTAAGAAGCCTTGCGGGTGATGCGTGCAATAACGTGCAGATTGCTTGGGGTGCGGACTGTCATACTACTACTTCTATCTGTTTTTCTCCTCCCGCTTCACTATCTCTCAGCTGTTCTCTTGAACTCACCTCAACGGCTTGCTCAACTGGAGCTGGTGCCTGCTCGCTCTCACTCTTCTTCTTGTTCTTCTTGTTCTTCTTGTCTTGTGGAGCTTCTGCTGCCTGTTGCGGCTCTTCAGCAATAATCACTGGCTGCTCGACAACTTGCTCAACCTGGACTGGAGCAGCAGCCTCACTCTCGCTCTTCTTCTTATTTTTCTTGTTCTTCTTTCCGGTAACCTGAAACAAAACAACGTAATAGAAAAAGTCGTGAACTTTTATTTCTTCCAATTACCTCCTGAACCTGCTCAGCTGGCTCTGCTGGAGTATTGGTTGGAGTCTTTGGTTCTGGAGCAGCGGCTTGCTCCTTGGCAACTTTCTTGACGACGATTTCTTCTTCAACTGGAGCTGGGGCAGCCTTGTCAGCCTTTTCTGCCTTCTTGGCTTTCTCAGCCTTAGCAGCCTTCTCCTTCTTCTTTTCAGCCTGGAGCTTCTTCAACTCGGCCTCCTTCTGCTCTTGCTCCTTCTGAATCTTCTCTTGCTCAGCCCTCCATCTCTTGTCTTCCTCTTCCTGTGCAGCACGTTTCTTGGCTTCAGCCTCGGCACGACGAGCTTCCTTTTCGGCGGCCTTCTTGGCAATCAGCTTCTGTTCGGCTTCAACATCCTTGGCGGTTGGCTTCTGAACTTTCTTCTTTTCGGCCTTCTTGACCTTCTCAACCTGAAATAACAAGAACTGTAAATTTGAGGTTGTTCAGTTTGCCAAAACACGCGAAATTCCCCGAATATGACCTTCAATTTCGGTTGTACTAACCAACCACATGTTTGATTTGAAAGAATTGTGTTCGAATTGAGTCATACACACATACAGACATAAACGACACGACGGAAGAAACGAAGCGCAACAAAAACTTTCACTTTCGCAATGATAACGGTCGCGCTTTTGGAACAAGTTGTGCGTGGGCATGTTGCCGAGAGCATTTTTGCAAGATTTTTTGAGTTCTGAAACGATTGACTGACTCACCTTCTGTGGTTGCTCGGTCAGCTCGAGAGAGGCAAAAGCTTCTTGGCGCTTGTCGTTGATTGAGTTTGGAAGCACAGCGGTAAGAAGCCTATAATTGGAGCATGAGCAAGAAAGTTACTCGTGAATTTTTACCATTGGCGGAACTGGTTGCGTTGTGACTTGGCCACTCGTCCCAGATTCTTTCTGCGGTTCGTCAGTTGCTGTCTGATGTGAGGACGTCTCACTGATTTTGGAGACCTCATTGTTTTATACTTCGTGGATTTCGAGATTCACTTGTTCACAAACAGTGATTAGCTGAAAAAATAGATGATGAAAAGACAATTCAGAAAAGGTAAGGTAAGAAACAAGGAGGAAAGTTCCAGATCCTGCTAGAAATCAAGAAGAAATTGAAAAATTTTGGGCCTAAAATCTGACCGCAACACGACAAACAGCGAGGGCAACCTGAGGGAGGGGGACGAAATGGGGCGGGATCGGGACGAGGGTCTCGTCACACCGGTGAGGAGCGCCCGGGCGCCCTCTCTTCACCCGTTGGAGACGATAGATATGGTAATGAAAGAGACGGAGAAATCAAAAAAGTGGCGGGAGAGTCAGATGGGGACACAGGAAATTCGAAACGTGAGCGCCCAGGGAGGAGGACACACGCCGGCAGATTTTTTTCTATCGGGGTGTGTTTCGACGGAGGCTGCAGAAACATACAAACGAAAAAAAGAAACTTGGAGATAATTTGATAGCGCACCACACGCGTCGGAGGTAGTAAGTGAAGAGTAGACAAAGTACATGTACTTTTCTTTAGCGGGATGATTGATCTTCTCTGAGAGATTTCCAATAGTGTCAAAGTTTCTATCTATTCGAACGAATGAGTCTTACTTTAACAATGGCAGTCAAAAAGGCAACAAAAACATGAGGGGATGTGCGCAAATATTTACTAGTTCATTCTCCTTTGAGGGGTGTTGGCGGCTCATTTCTTTTGCCTTCTGCTCAATGACTAGATGAGTTCATATGGCTGAGATGAGCATGTGGTGGAGGTTGTGGCGAAAAGAAATGCACAAAGCAATAGATTGATGAGTTTTTGAGCGCTGACGTCGGCGGAGGAAATTGGAAGAGAAAAGTTGAAGAAGAATAACAACACAAGAAGTGAATGCTTCTAGTAGCTTCTACTTCTGATAAACCAAGAAGCAATTTGTCTGGTAAAAAACCATTCTGAGAGCTTGTATTTATACCCAAAATAGGGCTCATTGAATATATGGGCGGCTCGATCTCGGATCCGCCTATCTTGGTGGTGACAGGCCAGCTGCATAAAATCCAAAAAAACGGTGAAATCCTCGAGGGCAGCTGCGAAAAATGAGTGAAAATGTCCTTTTTAACTGAATGAAAAACTAACTGCAGGTGGCCAGCACCATGAACAGGTGTCATCGAATGGGGGCCGATGAAAACTGAGTTATGAAAAAGATGTTGATGAACAGAAATTGAGAGTGAATAACAAAGTGCAGCTGCCAAGTACCAGTAACAGGTGCCTCAGTGCGGTTTTGGGGCTGAAATGAGAAAGGGCTCTAAACCAGCGCTACTAATGGGCATACTTGTATTCTTGAGGTTTCGATAAAAAGAAGTTGTAGACCAGCACGGATGACGTGGATACTGTTTAGCTGAAAAAGAACAATGAGAGAAAACACCAGTAACACTTGTCATGATTATTAGAAGATGATATTCAGAACGGTTGAATCATAAATTGCGAAGTCATAACGTGGAATTTCACTTCTACAGAATGCAAACTCAAAACTATCCAACAATTATTTTCAGACGAACCGCGGCATCCTTGTCTAGAAGTTTGAGAATTTCTTTTTGCTTTTTTCTCAGAAGCTCACAAAAATAAGTTTGATTCATTCTTTGTTTCTTCATCAAAATTTGAATTTTCAAATGTAGCTTGTCAAATCTAATGAAAATCGCATTTACTTGGCATTCGATCGATTTGATTACCTATTTCAAAGGTGTTAATGTGGCGGCTTTATTCCTTTTATGACGTGCACTTTTACATTCAAACTGAACACTGGGGCGCCCACTGTTGACATGTAAGGGTCGTCGCCGTCACCGAGCGCCCAATTCTTTTTTCTTGTGTATGTATGTGTGCCCCGCGTGTTGCCTCATGTGGCATGCGCATTGGTCGGCTATTTGTGTCGCCAAGGCACTGCTTTCAAGGAGAACTCATCGTCGCGAAAAAACTCGTAAACAATCAGGGGCCGTTGAAGACGTGAGTGAGTGAGGGGAAATGAGCGAGAACGAGGCGCAAAAACGGAACAGCCGTCATTGAGACAACGGTGAGCGAGCGGGTGAGGTGAGTTCAGAGAAAAAGTGGAAAAAGTGAGGTTTCAAGTGATGGAAACAGATTGAAATGAAAACAGAAATATGTGTTCTATTGTCGACTGTGCACTTTAGTAATGGTGACAAAACATACATCATCAAAAAATGAGAGAGAAAATAATAATCCGATCAGTGTAAACACGTCGTGGTATGTTGCAATTTTGTGTAGGGTTACAGCGAAAATTGTGCACATTGCAGAAGTAACTATTTTCGAAAAAATTCTGAACGAATACTGAACGGGTTTGGTGGAAATCGTGTTTCCCACCTCCAATCACAGTTTGAAACATGGCAAACAGAACAAAAAGTTTTTCGAAACTGCTGCTGTTCAATCCTATTAGTGCGAATAACGGAGGAAAACCCTTCTTTTTTAACTTTGCGATTTCATCCTCGTGCCAAACTAAAATTTTTATGAGTGACAGTCAGACAGCGCCAGCAACGTCATCGAACACACCCCTGTTGATAAGGGAGCAAAACAAATTGGTTTTGCTCGATTTGTCATTTTAATGTTCACAAAATGATCAGAATTAGATACCATCTTCTCTTTTTCAAAAAATTTGAGGAGTGAGTAAAAGATGGATGAACAGTTGGTTATCCGCCCGTGCCACGTCAAGAACATTTGGGAGCTCATCCATTCACTAGGGGGCTCCGCATTTTGAAAAGGTCAAACTGAAAGAAAGAAGTGGGAAGAGAAAGATGAATTGAATATTCTTCTTTTCATTCTTCTCTTTACCTATCTATTGTGTGTTGTCAATGACAGGGACCTGGACCCTTGGCGCCACATTACCTCTGGGAAGATTGATAGAGATAGTGAAGAAAAAAGAGAGCCCAAGTCATACAATAGTGGAAAATATGCATTCATTCAGTCCATTGATCGAGGCACTCTCTATGCATATGCACATACACAAGAAGAGAGAGAAAATGAGAGAGAAATAGCTGAATTCAGAGAGAGAGAAAGAGAGAACATGGAAGAAGCAAGAGATTCAGAGGTGTTGTTTTTGTGCCATTTCGAAATACTTGCAACAACAAGAAAAAGAAGAAAAACCGAATGAAGACAACTGCAACAAAAGACAAGAGGAAACAGAGAAACAAGGAACCCATAAAAGAGATGTGTTGCGAAAACGGCTAGCTATCCTTCGGTTGCTCATTGTCTTTCTATTGGAATAGGAGCACAAGCTGGGCTCAGCTCTCTCGAATAGCCTAATGAATTATTGAGCTCAAAGAAAAGAGCCCTAGAGATTACGTTGGAAACCAGAAGTACGAAAACAAAAAAATCTGAAAAAGAAAATAATGATAATTTTTTTGCTAATCGCCTTGGCCTTCTACGGGTACTGAAAAAAAGTTTGATACATGAAAAAAAGAGAACCTATTCTCAATTCACACTTTTCCTGTAGAAAAGTGGAAGAAAAAGTACTTCCCGATTACGAAAGAAATCTGAAGAGGGATGAAAATGTTATTTTGGATTATTTCTCTTATTCGTTTTCACTTTTACTGAAATAGCGGCTTACGAAATTTTGTATGCATAGCTTAAATCTTCATTCATATTATTTCTTTTATAAATTTATTGGTTTCATTCAAAATGAAAGATTAGAGATTTCTGGGAGGAAACACGTAGAATGAAAAAGATGAAAGAGCAAGAATGTGAGAGATAGCTCACGAAGACCCACTTTTTCTAAATGCTTCGATTTTCTCCAACGCCCACACTTTTCATTTTTCCCACTTTGAAAGGTTTCTTCAATGAACTAAAAATGAGAAAAATACTTTCAATTTTTTAGAAAACTGGATTGGAAGAAAGGTCTACAGCAAAGTAGCCTGAAACAAGTATATAAAAACCACTGCTATCATTTTTTTTTTCTTCCGCGCGATTTGTTTTGTGTGGGGTCTATGAAGTGAGGGAAGGCGGGAGTGAAGAATAAAACGACATGCAAAAAATTGAGAGACCCCTTGGGGGACTTTGCCCTTGAAATTAGTTGTCGCCTAAAAGGCTTGAAGGTCAATTTATTCGAAAGGTGCCGTTGTTTGTTGAATGTGTTTGTAATGAAAAAGATGAACGATTTAATGGAGGAAATAAGACAGCCGACGGGGAGGTCTAAGTTATCCCTTTTTCGGAGAATCAAAACATGACGATCATCTGGTTGATTTAAACCGCTGATAAGCGTATCAGGGAAACTGGAGACTATTTGAAAGAAAGAAAATCGAAAGTGACAGAAAGAAGGAAATTGAATGAAAATATTTGCATTAGATAGTGCTAAAATTAGTGAAAGTCGTATTATTTCGGAAAATAGAAAAGTGGAAAATCGCTTTCGAAACATGTCGACAAAAGTTTCGAAATAAACTAATAAACCGTTCTTTTCTTTGTCAAGGCCGGTAAAATAAGTCACCCGCGGCGACAGGTAAACAAAGTGTGAATGTTTCGAAATGGCACGAACGTTTGGCATTTTTGCTCGTTTTTTTGCTCAGCAAAAACTTTTCGCAGAACAAAAAAAACTATAAAAAACCATACGCTCAACTCACAAGCCTAAGGAATTGAAATCAATTTGTTTGTTTTTCTGTTTCGCGAGTAAAAACGGAAACCTGATCATCTGCATGTCATCAAACCAACGTCTTGTGTTCCGTCAAATTGTTTTCGTTTTAAAAAGTGTTCTCATTGGAGAAAAATTGAGGTCAACGTCGAATCAGGAAGGAAAACAGCGGCAAAAAGTGCAGTCTCATAAATAACTATCGTTGATCGGATAGATCTGTTGTTCTCAGAAAATTGGTTTTGTGGAAGAAGAAAGAGAAGGGACCTTCTTGTTTGAAAAAATGGAAAGTTTGCAGCTAAATAATTTCTTCTTTGTGTATGAAAATTAATTTACGTATTGAGTCATATTTGCAAAAAAATCTGGCAAAAAACCGACTTGATAGAGAAAAAAACTATTAACGGGACAATAATGAAACATGTGTATGTAAATAGATTCCTGTGATAAGACTCCGAAAATTGCAACAATTTGTTTCCGTTATCATTTAATGTCATTTTCCTCCTCCCACCTTCGTTGTGTTTTGTGTGAGTAAATGAATGAGTGTATATGAGTTGCGTAGATCAAATCTAAAACTTTGAGATAGACTTCTTAAAAACCAAATACAAGGAAAAAAGTCATTCCCCTTGTCCTTGAACCATCGAAATTTTTGGCATGACAGTGATTTATCGGTGTGGTTGTAAGAGATGAAAGAAAAAGACGCCGGTGAGATAATGTTATGATACGCTTCTAGACGTAGTGAGATGGCCAAAGTCATCAATTTGCAGAGGGTTACTTATCAGGTATTGAGAATTCAATCCATCACTTTGATATTTGATCAAGACACCTTGACAGCGCCATAATTCACGCGCAGGGTCGTCGAAGGTTTTTATGGGCTTCTCACATCACTAGTCTCATCATCTGAATCACTACACAAAGTATCTGTTTTTTGACGAAGATAAAGTGGTGAAAGATAATGAAAGATTGTCGTTTGTATTCTGTATTTTAACCCAAAAATAGATGAAATGAAATAGGGAAGTGTCAGGGACAAGATGACTATTCACTCGATTGTTGTATGACAATAAACATTGGGAGAAAAAGAAGAAAGAAAAGAAAAGTTGAGCATGGAAAGCGCCATGAAACCTGATGTGGGATCATATTTCAGATGGGAAGGATGGGGGATGAGGCGAGAAGATAAGACTCACATACACACAGAAAAAGAAATAGATCACGAAATGTGATGGATTCTTGTGTAAAAACAGGAAAGAAGAATTGAGAAGAATTGAAAGAAGGGGTCTTCCATTCATTTTCAGCGAGCAAACACAAAATTTCGATGGCTCTCCATGTAACATGTCTACCATCTTCACATTTCTTCCAAACCATTTTTCACATTTCAATCTGATTGTTTACATCGAACAGGCCTGATGAACAGAGTTGAAGTAGTTTTTGTTCTCATACCACGTGCTGTCATTCTCTCTTTTTTTTTGTTTTTCGAGTCGAAATTTCAATTCAAAAACAACATCGCTCAGGCCATTACGACACCTGGCTGCCGAGGACGGGATGTATTTTAATTTGTTTTTTGATAAAGGAAAACAGAAGTGAGGAAATTGGGAATGAACATCTGAACTGGAGAAAGGGGCGATTTCTGGTTATTCGAATATGAGAATAGCCATATGTGCCACTTGAAAATTACTGAAACACAGTAAATGGGAATTAAAAACCGAATAACCAGAATTCGAGTGGGAACGTGGTCCCTCAATGTGAAACAAGGTTTGATTTAGAATATAGATACGGTTAGTGTTTGACCAATAACCCAGAAAAGTTATATTCGTTCAAAAATTCAGATTTGAAATTATGGAGTATTATTTTCTTACAAACAATCTACAGGAATTTTCTCCCACACTTTCACTCACGTGTTTTTCAAAATTATCTCTAATTATTTTGGTTCTTATCAAACTAGCAGGGTCGGTTGTAAACAAGTTTGTTCAAAAAAAAATTGAAGCCATGTTTTAGTGATTGATTGAGAAAAGCCTGAGAATTCAACTTTGCAAACGCTGAAACTTTAGATCAAGATTTTCACCAGTTCATTATTGTGTTGTTGTTATAAAAACATCACAAAAATAAGAAATGATTGTCTCGAGCATTGTAAACCAATTGAATATTGTAAAATTGCCTAGCATTATGGGGGCGCCACATGTTGCTTGTTTTGTTATGTCTTTGTTATTGTAAATGCTCATCTTCCTCAAAAAACAAAACTATTTCAAGACAATAGAAAACTTGACAAGAAAGTCAAATAGTTCACACCAAGTCGATGGACTACATCTGTTAAGTCTACACAAAGCACACTTCACGTAACAAAACACTTGATAGCACTACTGCTAATAATGAACTTACAATTGTAACTCGGAAGATATATTGAGACAGTTAACTTCACGGATATGATGAAAAACCTGAACTATTCTCGACTTTTGAGCCCTTTAGCTATTCTGACTGCCAGAAAACGCCTATAGGACCAAAACGTTGATTTTGTTTGATATACTGTAGATGAGTAAAAGAAAAAGAGAACAAAATAAAATCGCATTATGAGAAATTATGTTTAATGAAAACATATTTGCAATAAGCTGTAACACTAAATGTTTAACTACTAATACATAAATCCAATTTTGACCTTTATGAACAGATTGAGAGACACTATCCAATTGTATTGCGAAACCATGATATGAACAAGTAAGCTCACTCAGTTAGATCACATTTGGGACATTATTGAAATCCCTTGAAATAACACTCAAATTACATTCCTGTACAGTTACTTCAATGTCCCTTTAAAATGTGTCCTTCGATCATATTTCTGTTACTTTGAAAATTTTTCGTTAGATGGTCTTAACGTTCAAAAAACTGCCTTTCTCTCAGTGTAATCAATCAAAAGTCATAACGACCTACCATCCCCCTCTAAACAGTTTGGTCGAAGTTTCTATCTCACGTGTTCTGTCAGGAATGTTTCTCTTTTTTCCGTTCATACTCGAAAATACAACATCTCATCAATTATCTGTTGCGGAGTGTGACACCAAACGTTTTGGATAACGGAAAAATCGAGATCTTCTGCTCTCTAATCAGCTAACAGGAGTTCTCGGAAAATAATGAAACAAGTGAGAGAGTACGAGAGAAAAAAGACTAGGCAAGTGACAGGCTATCATATTTTTAGAAAACTTGTCGACAGAAATACGAGCTAGGTGTCATAACAGACATACTATCGGAATATCCGCTCTCTTTCAGAATGTCGGCGGCTTGATGTGTAATATTTATGAAAGGTGGAGTTTTTCCAATTTTCTCAAGTGCATTACAATTGTAAAGAACACACGCTTTGACAGGTGACTTGGTGGAGGTTCATGAAAGATTAAATGCAGGAATAGTGAACATACTTGAGCCGTTTTGTTTATTGACTTTCGACTTGCTTCCGTTGTTTGTGATGGTTGGATGGAAGGGATACCAACATTATGATAGAGAGAACTAAGTTTCACGAAAAGAACAAAGAGTAGAACGTGGATGGACAAAAGTTCAGAGAATGAAGTTTCGAAAATTTGAGAGTGGTAGCAAACTGAGATATGGCATAAAATCGAAACATTTTTTCACATTTCGTTTTAAGGTTCAATATGGAACATTCCTTCAAATTTAAAAAGAACTCACCAATCTGATATGTCGTCGAGCGAAGTCGGGGGGATTTGGGTAGGGGGGATTTCGTTTCTCAAAGTTTCGATTGGGAATAACGTTTGAATGTGTCGAATCTGGTGGGACGCTGGTGTTGTGGCCAGGAGAGATGTTTCTCTCCGTTCCTCTCTGAAATGAAGGCAAATGAAATATATGATTGAAGTATATCAGTTGAAAATGATAAGGATAAAAGAAAAGATCGGTTGTGAAGAGGGAAAAGAGATGCTGAATGAGAGAAGGGCGGCATCCTCAGCGCCTTGGCCCCGCAAAATTTGTAAAACATGAAGAAGGCAAACGAATGAGTCGGTGGTGGGTGAGATGGGTCTAAAGAGACAAAAAAAGTAACGGAATGGGTGGAAATAGAAAAAAGAAAAAATAGAGAGGAAGCAAAAAGTAAAGAAGAGTAAAGGAGGGTAGCCGTGTTGATTGGTTTTGTTTGTCTTGGGATTACATAAGTGTCTTTTACTTCGATTAACCTTTGAGTGAGTTAATCAGAACGTGCTCAAACACTCATCATGGCATCTCGACACATCGGCGCTTTCTTTTGACTTTTTTTAAACTGCAACTGCAACAAAAAATAGACAGAAACGTCTGAAGGTAGAAGATGGAGAGAAAGGAAAAACAGAAGTGATACAATTGACAACCGTTGAAATAGTGTGTCAGAGGACACGAAAGTTATTAGCATTTGGAAATATTCGGTTGGCATTGGAGGGCTATTAACAGAATAGAAGAAACATGCAAAAGTTTGGTTAATGCATCAGGAGGTATTCTTGACTTGCTAAACTGAAGGTTTTCAAAGATCAGAACATGTTTGGTGCAGTACGTGTTAAGATTCAATCAAATCTATGTCCGTACCAATTTCTACGCATCTTATCAAATTTTTGATTGAAACTTGAAACAGAATAATGAACACTGAACTTTTTGTGGTATCCTCGAGTAATTTCACACAACATAACTCACAGATATCAGCTGAGTTGAGCAGTTTGCCAAACGGTCTTTGATGTCCAAAATACCGCTGGTTGTACTACCACTACTAACCTACAAATCCGTTGTTGACACACTGATTTCATTGAGTGTGAAGTGACAAGAACACAAACCTCGAACTTTCTCTGAAGTGAAATACTGCACGTGAGTATGAGCAAAAGATACACGCACATTTTCGGTTGTTGAATTATCAGACGATTTTACGAGTGTCAAAGTATCACTGTCTGTATCTTATTTTGGGTACTATCTGAAGGTCGTGTGTGTATTTCATCTATGTATCAATGCGATATCAACATGCACACAAGAGGACAAAGCTGTAGCATGGTGAAAAAAATAGAATAAATGTAGTGAAAACAATTTTAGGTAAATATATCAGTGAACGTAGTACGGTCCACTTGTGTAGAAATCCATGATAATAAGGAACTCTTATACCGTAAAAGCTGCATTTGAGGTGCCCCTCAATTTGAAGTGCCCCTGTAATAGTGGTGCCCTCCGACGGACCCTTTGAACAATAGAGGTTCACGCTCTAATTGAGGTGCCCCTCTAATACAATCGTCCTTTAGCAATGTACACTTTTCTCTAAGATCATCATTAACTGACTCCGAACTGTTCTCTCACATCACTATTTCAGCAGTTTTGTTTTTAAAAACCTAAGTTGCAATATAAATTCAGGATTTTCTCAGTTTTTTAATGTAAAAGTTCGATGAATACGGCATAACAAGCTAATGATATCAAACACATTTAAAAAATAGTTGGGTATCGAGGTCGGGCGAATTCGTCGAGGAAAAATAAAAGTGCACCCTCTATTTGAATTGTCCCTCTAATAGAGTTACATTCCGACGGATCTTCTGAAAAATAGAGTTGCATGCACCTCAAATACAATTTTTACGGTAACTCCTTAAACCAGACAAATAAGAAAAATTAAGTCATCAAGAAACACGAGTGGAACAAGAGAATTATTGTAATATTTTAAGAACAGCCAGTCACTTTCATTTAGCGTATTCCACACCAACCACGCCATGAACAAAAAACAAAGGGCTGGCCTTGTCTTCGCAATTTCCTACAAACCACCTGATTGGGCTCACTTTCACCGTGACGGCAATTGGATCTTTGTTCAATCGATGGTTGTGTTGGTTTTGGAGTTTTTCAACGAGCTGCAATAATTGAAATACATATTTCAAATGTAAAAGTTGATGTTTTCTTTTCATGAATTCTAAATCTTTCAAGTATTTACCTCAATGATCTCCCAGGCTTCCTCATCTTGAACTTCCACTTTCCCCAAATATTCATTAACAAAAAACATGTTGGATTTCAGTCCTCTCAGTCTGTCTTTCGGATCTTGAATGTCACGACTCCATGCACGTTCGAATCTATCGTGGATGAACAGGAACTTCACCGTGAGCTGGAAAAACACGAATATTTCAGTGTTGACTAGTGAACCAACTTACTTCTACGTGATGCCCCACGACTTTTGTTGGTAATGGTGGATCGATAGGCATAAATTGTGTTGCAGTTGCTTTGTCGTAGATTGAATATCTTCTCGCTTTTCTATTCTTTATGGCGAAGGAGTGCTGGTACCAAACTCCTACCTGAAAAGTATTGAACTTTTTCCAACATTCGAAATCTCTTACTCACCCTTCCATGTCTTATTGATCTGACAGCTCCATATCTTTTATTGATCAAGTGGGAACACGATGGAGAGGAACCTGGGTTTTTACCATTGAAACGTCGGTTTGGTGCTCCTTCTTCAACGCATAATGCAAATCTGGCACACGAAAAGTGGTGGAGACGAGGCTGAAATTGATAGCTATGTTTGTTATTTGTCAGTCAAAATCTACTTACTTTTCGAATGAAATCTTCAGTTGCCGAGTTCGAATTTACGATTTCATTCCAAATCTGTAAATAATTTCAGTACATATTAGATCAACTTGTTTCAATCTTATTACCGGTGGTCGTGGATACTCAAAATTATATTTACGTTCTTCTACATTCCTGATCTTGAAGATTTCATTCGGTCTATTCACAAACTTGACCACAATCTGAAAAAGTAAGTTTGAATATTCGATCGTTGTTTTTCAATCTTACTCCTCCGCGTCCACCAACTCCGAATTTTTTCACGAACATGTCATTTGGATCATTGAGAAGGCCAAAAAACGGTGCCCACACTTTTCCCTCAAACTTTTTTTGAACGTTCTGTGGGAGATCTCGTCTCGGACTGGCTGCCCACGATCTCGCATATATTTCGTTTCTTCTTGTAACAAAGAACTCGATGTTATTTCCGTAGGTTCTCTCATGGCTTTTCGGTTCCTGTTAATCACAAAATAAGCTAGGAATAAATTTACTTAGGAAGACCTTGTTATGCTTGAAGTAGTAGTATTTGCCAAGCGTCAACGGAGTATCGTATGAAATACGACCACGCTTTAAACGGTGTTGATACGGGTGAAATACCTTAAAATTAGAAATTTGTATGTATACTGGACATGGTGGTTTATACCGTGTAGTGGGTCCGAGTGTGGTTGACGAGAAATCCATATATGATGTCGTCGTGTACGTCGATCGACATCGGAATTTTTTAGATGAACTTGGATGAAATAAACAAAAGAATTTAGAGTTATCTGCATCGAGAAAACAATTTAGAAAAATGAGTTTCAAAAATAATTATCAGAATAGTGAAAACGGAAACGATAAGAAAATTGTCGTTGGGAGTTGTACTACCCATTTATCAAGCTCAGCAAAAATCTATCATTTGACCAATTTTAGCAAGTTTATTCATAGAGTAAGAGCAATCGAATCAATCTTGAAGAGCTCAGAATATGTCCAAATGGAAGATATCATTCCAGACGAAGAACATCATATACTCGCCAGCAAACGAGATGGTGGCAATCGTATCGTCGTGAGTACGCCTGAAGTCATACGCAATCGAGCAATCAGCGAAGTCTTCTGGCAAATCCAGATGCTCTTGGATGCTGGAAGAGTGTGAAATTATTTATAGAAACTTAGGGGTTTTTGTGAAAGAAAAATCATAATACTTACACGGAATCGTACGGAAACTGTGGTGGTCTGCCCTCTTCATTGTACTCATAAGCGCCGAGATCACGGAGTAGCATCCTGGGAGTATATTTCACCTGCCAGTTAACTTTCAAGATCATCGAGCTGAGATTTTTCATTTTTCCAGCTTTCCAAGCCAGTAATAAATAATTCAATAGTGCGATTGGTGTGCGAGATCCATCGTAATACAAATGTCTTCCCTCAAACGCGGTGCAGATCTCTATCAAATTTGCCGGTTGAATGAACATGAGGCTCTCCGTGCGTAGCATTCTAGCTGGAAGCTCTAATACTCCATCCAATTTACAGCCGAGTTTCAAGAACTCGACATCAGGGAAGTGTCTGAGATACTGTGCAACTCTTTGGGGTTCCACCACATTTCCAACAATTTCGGTTTTCCTGATATTTCCAGTCATCGGAACCGTCAGCATCTTTGATGCGTGAGTTTTGAGTGAAACTTCTCTGCGGAATGAGTAGATGTGGCGGATGTGAGCATTGAGAGCATTGAGGAAAGAAACCGGATTGACTTGTTCAATCCAGAAGGTCCATTCTCCGTTGTTGTCAGTAGTGATTCTGCAGAACGTCAATCTTAAAACGCATCTAACTGATGTCAAATCTTTACCTGCATTCGAATTGGAGTCCTTCGATATTTAATGTTTCTTTTTCCAAACAGGAGACCCCATACGGTGGATTAGTCGTCCAAAAAACATGACACAGCTCAATCTTTAATTTTGGCTGGAATTCGACGCAAACATCGACACTGCTGTCTCTATAAACGTTTCTGCTGTCCGTCGACGAGAAATCAAACAGAACTTCTTTGACATTGATATTGGATTCTATAACTGTATTTTTCGCTTCTGGACTTGTAAGCGAAAACACGAAAATTTCGTGATGCTTCAAGTCTCCAAAACGCTTGCTCTTTTTTTGAATCCGGAACGACGCCAGCATTTTTCAGCTTCCTGGAAATAAGATTAAAGATAATAAAAAATTAAAACAATGAAGGTATGTATCAAAGATATAGTCACTTGATAACATTAATATTTCAAAAAAGTATTAAGCATTTATAGTTTTAGTAGAAAAATGAATGAAATTTCGAATTATTATTAGATAGAGCTGGATTCAGAAAAAAAATCCCTCGGCGACCAGACGCAAAAGACCAATGATTTCTTTTCAAATTTGATGCTCGCAACAGCTCTGTCCGTTTCACGTCTGATATCGTACCCCGTTTTCATGTCCATGAAGTTCTCTGGCAAAGAGGTATATTCCTCAATCCTGAAAAAGTGACATATCAAAAACTGTAGAAGTTTTCGGTTCTTGTTCAAACTTACACTGTGTAGTTATTGAAGTTTCTTGGTCTGAATTCACTGTCCCATGCTTGATGTGGAATATTGTATAAAACCCCGTCTTCATTCAATGTGAGTGTTTCTTTTTCTTCTTTTGAGTATTCACTCCAAATAGTCACAATCAGCGATTTGAGGTTTTTCATTTCTCCTTCTTGCCAACGTTTTAGGAACAGATGAATGTCAAACCACTTCACGTGTACCTCTGTGAGAAAAAGGTTTTCTCCTTCGAAATACTGGAGGTAGGGGTCTATTTCTCCGGCGTTATAGACAATGAGATTACGAACTTTAAGCATTTGTTTGCAGGGGTATTTCCAGCATCTGTTGTCAAAACGAACTGAGAGAGCATCAATGTTGTTTAGACCTTCGAAACATGTTTCCAGTACGCCTTTCCTAATAGTGTAACCGATTACGATCTCCATCTTGTCACGAATGTTTTTCAACGGAATACATCTAAAGAATTGAGGTCCAATACGAATCGATGCGTTTTTGTTGAGAGAGAACAAATCACGGATGTGATTATTCATTTCCTCTACAAATTGTTCGAAATTTGCAAGTTCCACGATGTAGATAGGGATACCCCGTTCATCTCTTGATAATCTGAAATAAATTTCTCACAAATGAAATGAATTGTTAATATCACTTACGCGCAACTGGAGGTGAACCCTGGCAATGTGTACTGCTGAAGAGAATCGTCCTGTGGTCGACGCCTCCACGTAATTTTTCCAAGATACTGTATAGAATCATCAAGGTGAGTGAGTTGCATTCTACCTTCGCATTTATCTTTCGCATCGTACCCAGTTGTCGCAAAGAAATCAAACCATACTTCGCGAGCTTTCAGATTGAGACTCTTGACCACCTTCTTCCCGTAAACATGCACTAATGACCAAAAAAGATGTTTGTCCGTGGTTGTCTTTTGTAATTGTTTTATAAAATCTTCACGCTTCTTCTTTTCGATAGTTGTATTTTGCGGTGGAGGTGGTGGAGGCGTCCCTATTGTGTTGGAGGGATTCACTTTTTGACCAACAAGTGTTTTTGATTGATTTTGAGGTGCTTGAAATTCTTTGGATGAATCTCCTACCGCCTTAGCATTAGAACCAACAGTTTTGATAATCAATCCGGAAGGATATTCCAGTGCGTCACTGCACTTAGCTTGTTTTGTACTTTTCTTGGTTTTCGCGTGGTTGGCATTCGATTGGCGACTGTCGTTATCGGCATTATGTGACGCTTTTGCCAGAACTGGTGTCAAGTCACCAGTCACCTTCTTTAGAACTGCTGAAGATTGATTCTCTCCAACTTTTTTCTGTTTCAAGGGTTTAGGAGGTTCTGGACTTGATGGCAATGCCTTCCGCTTTGTTGATTGGTGCTGACTAGAATCGCATGTCTTCTTATCCAAATTTGATGAAACTTGTTGATTGGCCAACAATCTATTTGAATCATTGGCAGTTACTTTTGTTGCAAGGACCACAGGTTTCATGGATTTACCAATTGGTTGTTTAGGTACAGCTTTTTTTGGTTTCAAAACCAATTCTTCTTTGACGGCAAACGGCAATGGTTTTAATTTTGTAGGAGTTCTCTGGCTGAGTTCGTGATGTTTTGGCTCCAGATGCGGCAAAACGGGTTTGTTCGCTGAAGATTGTTCACGGTGAGAAGAGAGGATGTTCGGAGCAGGCTCTTTTTTCTTCGCATCATGTTTCTCGATTTCAGCTTGTGCTTGTTTCTTTAATGGCTCCGCAGACTTGATAGATAGTTGGCTTTTGGAAGTTTTAACTGCTTGAGATTCCGCTTGTACTGTAGTAGCATCTTCTTGCTTCACGTTATCACACTCTACCATATCCAGTAGGATCAGTTCGTTTAGAGAAGCTTCTTCTGGTTCCGGTTCAGCATCATCAGATTTCATCAGTTCAATTGGTTC
The DNA here is from genome assembly GCA_002259235.3 of Caenorhabditis latens. NCBI lineage: Eukaryota > Metazoa > Nematoda > Chromadorea > Rhabditida > Rhabditidae > Caenorhabditis > Caenorhabditis latens. The sequence goes on along the minus strand of CM056097.1, from coordinate 9,190,551 downwards.
TGTAACAATATAGTCAATATCAGCTTCTCCTTGTTTCCCAACAAATATACCTTGTAAATTGACAGGCGAATCCACCAGATTTTTGATAAGTCTATCTTCATCTTTGTCAGGGGATTTTGGTGAGTCCGAGCCCATTAGCTCAACCTTCACAGCATCATCTGAGTATGCTTCCGATTGTCCCGTGATAGCCATGATAGACGAGTCTTGTTGATCGGTGGCCAGATTCATTGGCGCTGCAATTGGCACGTTGGGTTCCTCGTAAGCAGGTTCCAGTGCATTTGTAGATTGTAATTCTGATAGGCTCAACATCATTGATTCAGCGGTTTTTTCTTTCGGGACTGGTGGTGTAGAATCTACTGATACCAAACCGGGGATATCTATAGCACAGCGTGGCGTTCCCACCAATGTCTCGTCTGGTGGTCCCGTATCTGGTTCGTTTTTCATCTGTGGGCTGGTAGACGACATTCTGAAAAATAGATTTGAAGAGAAAAAAGGAAAATTTGGTAAGAAACATGTACAAGCTCAAGAATAAGGGAATTTATTGCAGAGAAAATCATGTCTGTATGTACAACTGAGAAAATGTATTTTTCGTATTTTTTTATTTTTTTGTCAGTGTGTATGCAAATGGTCTGGGAAAGTGGAAACTGAAGCACGATTCATGTGAAAAATCGATGAATGCCTTTTGTGCTTCGGAAACAAGAGTAACGGTGGACAACCGTATCATATTTCCCATGGGGGGTTTGAGCCTGGGGTTCAGTTTATGATACCCTGCCCTGTTATACACTTTCCGAAAGAAAATAAACATCTGGCGCCTCATAGAACTTAGAAGAAAGGTCACGTGTTAGGCAGAAAGATATCTGGGTGAACAGAAGTGGTGAAAAACTCTGATAATCTGGAAAACTGATAGCTTTTAGCTGAAAATGGTTTTATCCTTGATTTTGATTGAACAAAAATCGAAGAAAAATGAGAAAAAAGGGATTTTGTGGAAAATTAGGATTGAAAATTTTGGGCCTAAAAATTTATCAAGTACTCTGTCAATTATCTATTCGAAAAAAATGCAGTACTAGACACTGATAATTTTAATATTTTTAAAATCACAGAAAACTGGAAATGTTAGACAAAACTGGAAGAAAAAGGAGAGTTATATGAAAAATTTTAGGATAAGGAGGGAATCAAGAGACAATGTCATATGCAAGCGCCCCCTTCCCCCTCTCATACTCAATCCACTCGAGACCTTTGGAGAAAAAATGGAACACATCCTTTAAACGGTTTTGGCGCGAAAGTTCATAATTCGAATCTGAATATCGATTTTTTTGAATTTTTGAGGGTTTTGAAACATGAAAATTTATTTCCCGACAGAATCGAACATGACGAAGAAGATGAAGACGAAAAAAATCATTTTCAGACATAGGTGACCTGATTTTGTTCAATTTGCGATTGGTTGTATGGTACAAACATTTTAGTTGAATGGTTTTTATTCAGAAAAATACAGAAAAGATACACTTAGGCACAGTTATTTTGAGATGCAATAACACTGTAAGCCTTCCAAAGGAAAGAACTACTGATGCATGTAGTTCCGCCACCACGGATGTATTGTGATGTCTGAAATATTCATTTTAAATCCAAAAAGTAATATCACAGTCTACCATTCTGTTGATATCTCCGATGCAGACCCATGGTTTGGTCATGTCAGCGGAATGAGCCATCTTGGAGTGGTCCTTGGTATAAGAGAAAGCAGTTGTACCTCCAACCTTAAATGAACAAAAATTAAGAATGATTGTAACAAATAATGTACATACGTGGATAGAAAGTGCATCGTTGGCGTGGTAAGTCAGTTTGCAGTCAAGTGGAATCTCACTTCCACGTCTCCATGATTCTACGACCAAATCGGTTTTGAGAGTTGGTGCCACCAAGGTGTCATAAAGATCTGTAATTTTATATTTTCTGAGATAAATGTCTATTTCAAATGACGTGGGAGAGGAAAGAAACTTAATTAACTCATGTAAAAATAGAAAAATCTATTGGAATAGATGTAAAATGAGAAGTTTTACTGATTTGAAAGATGTTTATATGATTACTATAATAACGTAAAATATCTGACTACTGTAATAACGAAAAAGATCAACAGTATTTTCTCAGGTAGAAATTTGAGAGGCGAAATTCAAGATGCTACGGTATGTTATAACTCAAAAATCTATTGTATGTTCGAAGAACCAATCTCACTTACCGGCGTTGAATTCCTTCGATTTAGCAAAGTTAGTGAACGAGTATCCAGCTTTAGTCTCCAACTCCAAAATACTGGAGAACGGGGCTCCTTTCTGATATTGTCCAGCAATCGCCTTTGCAAGATCAGCGTTGTCAGCTGCCATGTTAGTTGGGAGATTTGAGGAGTAGATGTTTGGACGATTGAAGAAAAGTTGAGTTCCAATTTTCTTCAACTCGGAGTACTTGAATGTCATGCAGAGCATGGTCTGCCCATAATCGTGTCCACTAACTGGATATTCGTATTTAGTTGGATTTGGGAAAAGCGGGACACTGTGAACAAGCCATACTCCAGAATCTCCATCGAAGAAAATAGTTCCCTTGGTGTGTCCAAAAGCTGTGGATGTGCTGTCCTCCTCGTGAGTGTAGTTACTGTACACCTTATTGGTGAGAATCTCTTCCAAATGAATTCCGGAAGTCGACTTTGATCCCCATGGCTGAAATAAGAACAGTTTGCAAATATTTTTGCACACACGTCGGTGTCCATCATCTCTGCTCTTTGTTATCTTATCAAGAATGTCCCTGGTCTTGGTCAAGTGAGCATTTATCAATGCCAAATTAGATTATTTCTTTGTTTTCTCTGTTTCTCTCGCTTACCTCATCGTTAAACATCACGTGGAAGATGCTTTTGTCAGCCTGCCTGTCATAGTATTGTTGGAGAGTGTAGGCCAGAGCCTGAAAACAAGAAAAACTGTCTGGAGTAATTCTACACAAAATATAACTGGTCATGGTAAATATTTCACGGACTTACCTGATCTTTATCATCCAAAGTCTTCGCAGATGGTGTCAAAGATCCTTTCTTATTCACATCCACGTAATACCAGGCAATTCCTCCAGCCAGACCTGTCACCGACCCATCGTCCTTTTCAATTGGCATCTTGTACACCGCGAACCTTGAAAATCAGAAGATTCAAATAGAAATCAAAATCCAGGGGTTACCAATCAACATCAGCACCAGACTGATCTTTGCAGGAAAATGCAGCATAGGTGAATGAGATACCTGCCAGTAAGAAAACTAGCAATGCAACACGGGACAAGCCCATTTTTCTGCTGAAAATGAAGAAAAATGAAGGAAATCGGAGGAAGTGAGAGTTGAAATGAAAACGTGCGTCTTTTATCAACTGCTTATCAGTTTAGCACAAAAATTAAAATCGAAGAAAAGTTGACAGTTCGGAATCAAAAATTTTTGGAATTGTGATTCTGATATTTCGATTTGGGAGGAAATAACAACAAACACCAAAAAATAAGGGCACATCAATAAGAATAGTCATAATGGTACATTGCGTCCTCCTTTTATTTCTTCCCACTCACCTGCCAGCAGATGTGACCCATTTACTTGTCTTCTTCTTTCATCCTTCCTAATTTTATTTTTTTCACTCACTTATCCTTTTAGCACCTCATCCAATTTTCACCCATTTCTTGTTCTTCCTCAAAAATGGAACAGATGTTTTCTCCCGAATGACACGTAGGCTTGTGTACTTTTTTTGTGAAACAAATTTTGTCAGGTGAAGAAAGACGGAAGAAAGCAAACATATGAGGAAACGGCCTAGTTTTGCCATTTTGAAACTCAAAATCATTGTGAGTGAGCAATGTTCATTGGTCTTTAGAGAAACTATGAAGAGGAACTTTTGAGTTATTTAAAAGTGAGTTTTTAAAAATCGTTGCTTTATACTTTTATTTCATCGAATTCATGTATTATACCTTTTTGAAATGAAATGTATTCTCATTTATTAGCGTCCAATTCTCATTTTAGAGCCACCATTGACCACTTTTCCGCAGGAAATTAAATTGAATCGGCCGAATGTATTTCACCTTGAAATAGCCTCGAGACTAACCCATTTCCCAGAAAAATTCTCCTTTCATCTGACTGGTCGAACTAGTTTTTATTATTCCGGTCAACATTTTACGTCAATGAATCTGAATACACGTGCAATGCTCTAATTTCTAATCCTCGCCGCTTCTTCTGCCAAAGTAATAACAGCTAAGCCAACCGCCCGCCACCATTCTCCAGAGAAAAATGCATTCATGTGAGCGAAGAATAGCAGAAATCCAGTTTTGCCCGCTATCAATTCTCCCATGTCTCTCTCGTCTATTCGCCCTCGCCCATATCGTTTTCGTTCGTTCTTCACGTGTTTTCCTCAGAAATCGTTACTATTTGGTCTGCTGACGTGCCTTGCACTCAAACTGCTTGTCTTCTTCCTTCTCTTTAATGGTTCTTGCCACATCATTCGGCCTTTAAGATCCGTTTATAAGACTGATGAAAGGGGGAAGGCACTTTGTTTCTGGCTTCATTTCTCTGTTTTCTCGTCTTACTTTTTTTTTATAAACTCAACTTTTATTTCGTCAGATTTTGAAAATTCAATTTTTATGTGTCTTCAATAACTGTTTTTATTCAAGAACAGTTATAATGTAATTTCATCTCCATTATACTCTTTTCTATTACTATTCTTTTCCCAATATCCGCTTGTGTCTTTCCTCTGTTTCCACCCGTATCAACAAACGTACCTCTCTTATTCTCATTTTATTTTCGTATAGTCATGACCCAAATACTTTCATTTTCAGACCTCCCATTTTTTCTATAATGCGAGAATCCCAGCAAACTGCTACAATCATCCGTCGCTATGAATCCAAAAAAGACTACGACGAGGAAGACGAGGAACTCGTTTACTGGTATTACGAAAATTGAACTCAGACCTGCAAATGCGATCTCACAACCAATAATTCGTAATCTTCATCTTATTCAATTTCAATTCCAAATAAACCTAATTCAAGTCAAATCACGACTAAAATGATGCAATTGGGTTAAAGCGAGTTTTGTAGTACATTATAGCCATATATAATTGGAGAAAGAGATGTATACGTGCTTAAAGTCGAGTGACGTGCGACGCATTACGATTGATCAGCGAACCGATTGACTTCGACCAACTTTTCTTTCCGTCCTAAATTAAGAGAATTCGATGATGAGATATAATTTGATTTGGTATGAACATCATATCCTCAAATGTTTTTAGAGTTAATACAATTCTCAAAAAAATTTCTTATTGTTTTTCGAACTTTGTAGTTTCAAATTACACTACAAAGTGTTTGGTTCATAAACCAAAGTAAACCAAGACACTTTTTTTTATTTTTAAATTAAACATTTCTCACTTTATATTGATCTTCTGAATGGTGTCTATTGTTTGATGGTGGTCTGGGAGACATGCGATCTGAATTGAAAATGTGAGTACATGATGACCTCAACTTGCACTTACAAAGTGGGGAATAAGAATTGTATTCGTTTTCCACTGAATCCTCTCCAATGTTCAGTTGAATCACATACTTTGATGTAGGCTCATAGATTATGCTCTTTCGAGATGGCTGCGGACTTTCTCGGTTTTGGTTGGGCACCTAAATGGTAAATTTCTGTAAAAGAAGGTTCTGAAAAATATAAATGTTACCGGGAAGAAGTCAATAACTTTAGCACGTTGTTTCACATTAGGTCGTTTCATTGGAGCCGTCATTGCTCCGTTCGGATGAGGTTGTCCGTCGCAAGGGACAAGTGAAAGACCACCAAAGGCTTTTGATATGGAACCTGAGAAGTGAAATTAAAATACTTCACATATTACAGTTGAATACCTTTGATAGAAATAGTCTCATAAAGATTGCTACCAGTTCCACGGCTCAGAGTTTCTCTGATTGGATCCTCTCTCTTCTGCGTGAGAAGAGAAGACATTTTGGTTGCAAACTTTCCCCATATTCCTATATCATAGATTTGAATCTCGATAGCTCTTCTCCATATTTCGTAATCTCTATCGCTGTTTGTAACAAGATATACCGATGAAGCGGGTACTTCACTGGTCTCATCGGTTCGAAGTAGAAAAGTTCGAGGGGCCGGTGTTGGAACTATACGGCTTCTCTGAAACAAAATGAATTATGTAACGCCTTCGAAACTTTATTCATATAGAACTCACGCTGCATAGAGGGATAACCATTACTGTGTTTTTAGAACTATTAGCAATATCACCAATAGAATAAAAATGCAAATTTCCAGCTTGCAATCGAGCTGATGTATTCTCAAGCTCCACACCTTCCTCGACGTGTTGGACTGATAGTACTCCTTCTAAAATCGGACGGAGTACGGAATGGGGTTGAATAGCCAGTCGACAAATGATATGCCCGTAAAGTGGTGGTCCGGAGAGATCCGCTGAAAGATAATAGGGATTGTTTGTGTATGATTCTTAGTTATTTAGTACCAAATGCACTCATTCTCAGATTGTGAATTGTTGCTTCTTCACAAGCATCAGCAATGCATAAAGTAGCCTTTGCAAGAAGATTATAGTGAGCTCCAGATATAGTTTGATCCAGTCTCGGGCTTTTTGACATCTCGTGTGAAGCCGCTTGAGATTTCTGCGAAGCAGATTTAGCATCAAAGCAAATTTATGACTCTTACCACACTTGCACCAAATTTTCTCCCAATTGATCTGGTTATTCTACTTTTCAGACTTCCTCCAGTATTATTTTCCAATCCATAATCCGTTCTAGCTGCATAGATAAGGATATCCACATGAAAATCTTCCGGTTCATTATCACTAAAAGACTAGATGAGATGAAAAATGTGGACCAAGTGATACTCACAACACGAAAGAATCCGGTATAATGACATCCGTCATGTTTTTATCTACATGGGAGATAATTTTGGTGTCAATGACTCGTGTTTTGCTCTGGATCACCAGAAACATAGAGAATGTACGAGTTTCTGAAAATTATTGAGGTCTTCAATTGGTTTAAGAGTTGTTATTGGACAAGTCAAATAACGTTTATTCATCACACACATTTGGTTGTGTCTCACACGTTGCTTTCGGTTCTCTCACTTTTTCAGCCGTACTTCAATTTTTGCTATCGATTGTTTTCAAAATCTTCAAGACTTCAAAACCTTCAGTGACCATAAATTGAGAGTTCTTGATCATGATCACAAAATTTAATGTTTGTCAATAGAGCCAAGTTCGAAGCAGCACTCGAATTCGCGCGATAAAGCGACAAGTACAACGAAGATCAAACAAAAGGAGCCGAGAACCTCAATAGACTACCACACCTTTTGGACTACGTTTGAAGTATTTGAAAGATGTCTCCGGAAAACAGAAAAAGAGGAGAATTGAGTGTTTGTGCATGATTTTGGTTTTTTTGTATCTCATGCTTCAAAAAATTTTGGAAGTCATCAACTCAAAATCGAACCTTTTGGTTTCCAAGCGAGAGGAAGAGAAATTTGGGATAATCCTACATTTGCACGGCTTGAGGTCGGAGATAATCTGAAATAAGTCTTTCGTTTGAAAATTTGGTTTTATTTTAAGATATAAACTCACCCTAATCCATCACTTGGAAACATGTCTTCTTCTTCTAAGGGTAAAATATTATTGAGTTCCTTCACTATCTGGATTTTATCTTCATACAGCAAATGGTATTGCTGACAGGATTTCTTTTTCTGCAAAACAGTGATTTCAATAAAAGTGATGTTTCAAAATCAGAATAAATGAAAATAGGAATGACTTTTGATGTTATCAGTTATTTCACAGGGTCGTGTGCACATTGCCATAAAACATATAAGTAGAGAGAATCAATGTACACAACAACAATAGAACACTAACCAACCTCTCTATTCCTTTTCAATATTCCTGTTGGAATATTATTCGGTGGATGAATATGCAAATGACTAGGTGTCAAATGAAAAAAAAAACAGCCAGAAAATCGATTCTACCACTCTTTGGACTTTCACATTTGAAGACACAAAAAATGCACAAAGCGCTTCCGTAGAGTTGCAAACAGATTAGTGGAGGTTATCAGGGGAAGAAAACGACCTACTTTCGTCGGTAGTGAGTGGGAGAAAAAAGAAGTTCCACAAACATGAAATTATAAAGTTGCAAGAGTTATGAACGAGTCTCTCCCTCTGATTACAATTTTTCTCTCTGAAATTGCTCAGATCAATTTTGTCACTTCAACTGATTGAATACCTGACCCACTTCTCTTTATTTTGTCCATGATCATAACTAACTTTCCACATTCATGATTTTCTTCCTTATCACTTTCCCTAACAGTACAATTGATTTCCCTGACAGCAAAAAGGCCAAAAAGCCGACAGATATGATTAGCTATCAGTGTAAAAGTTAATCATGTTATGTTGTGATCTTGTCATAAGCCTAATGATATATACCTGATTCAAAGAAGGAGAAGGCATCTAGAAGACGAAAGAATATGTGTTACCGAAATGGGATTAATAGAAATATAAAATCACGATGATTTTATAGAACTGGTAAGAAGAGGCGGATCAAGACCAAGATTGATTTCATTTTCCGAAATAGGAACTGGTGATGCGTAGATCAAAAAAGAAAAGAAATCGAAGAAAAGGCGCGTGTTCTAACCCCAATTAATCAGGTAGAGCCGTCAAGAGAATTAGACTTAACACGCAATGAATCGGATGCATTCAAAACATTCGAAATTTAGGTTACCACACATTCATAAAAGGAAACGGATACCAGCAGTTAGACCGCCGACATAAATGGATAAGCATAAAATCAGAAAACAAGAAAAAACAAGAACTCTCGAGAAGACAAAGGAAAGCAAAGGTTAGGAGGAAAAGCGGACGGAACGAGAACTAGGAACCGTTTTATGTCGTTTTATGTATGAGAGTGATGACTGTACTGTTTTAAAGTGGAGTTTTGGAAAGTTATCATCTAAATTTACATAATCAAAACATGAAATTCAAAATTTTCGTACTACCGCATTATTCAGTCAGGTGGGCATGGAGTATTGAAATAATAAACAATCTTCTCAAACTCTTATGAACACAGGTTGCAGTAGTTTCTCTATTTCGAACGTCAACAAATGAAATGAAAAATATAAATAATCGTATTTTGAATAGAACGAATGAAAAGACATCAAAAATTCGGAAGGAATGATACCCGATAGATTCTCATAAAAACAACTCGATTCCCACAATTCACATATCATCAAAGTTTATGAAATGAGTAACACCAAGACATTCTATGAATTTTTCTTTTTGTTCCATGAATTCACTTTAAAAAAAAATAAAAGTGACTGACATCTTCCAGACCCAGTAAAAACTGAATGAATACATTTTGAAATCAGAATGAACTCACTGAATTGCAAACTTCGCACACGACGACGCCGTTCATCTTGTCCGGAGTGTCAATGTTGTTGGCCACTGTCCACTACTACTCACTTCACTCGTTTTGAATCGTCCACTATGGAGAAAACACACTGCAAAAAATCCGTTGTAAATCAGTTCAAAGTCGTTAAAAGCCCGATGAAGATTGAAGATAAAAACTGGAGTAATGGAGAACTTTGCGAGAAAATTGAAAAAGAAGCGACTTGAGAAGAAGAGTAGTTGGGAGGGAGAAAAAAAGAACAACTGTCGGGACAAGGAACAAAACTGACTTGGAAACAAAAAGGAAACAAGGGGATGTGAAAGGATAGCGAGGAACGAACGGTGGGAGACAAAGAAGGTACTTCTTTTACTTCTTCATCTGACATGACACCATGACACCGATTGATATTTACGATGGAGGCGAAAAAAGATGGCATGCGTCTAGAGAATGAGTCGGTCTATTGTTTATATGAATAGGAAATTTTAGACATGCGTGGGAAGCACAAGCATTGAAATTTTCTATGAATTTTGAGTAAGTTCACGGTGGGCAAAAAATATCAGAAAAATGTTGTTTGAATCCTGTTTTCAGCGAAACGAGCATGTTTGAAAAGAAGAGATGAGAAAATTGATCAAACGGACATTATTGTAATGATAGTTAATATTTTCAGAAATTATAGAAATTAAATTATAATGAAATAGATTTTCAAAATTCAGGAATATTTTACATGTTTTTGAAAGTACAATTTAATGAAACATTTTGAGATCAGTAGTTGGTGAACCAATTTCCTAATGAGATCATTTCAGGTGCCACCAGATAAACAATGCATTCTTAATAAACATATGTTTGTTTTGGATCGTCATCCGGACTATTTTTTTTAGTCACTCTTCAAGACGTTATCCTGATCAACACCATTTCATCAAAAAATCTGATGTGACTTTTCTAAAGCTATAAATCTTTTGCCTTAGCTATGTGTGAGGTTATCAGTATAAAAAGGGAATGAAAACACATCTGATAGCAAATGAAATGCGGTAGCGCGTTTAGCGGTCGGTCAAAATTCTTTGTGTGTTACAATCACTGATTGGCAGGTATCTCCGCCACTTCAACCGAAGTTCATTCCGCGCACACATGCTTTAGCCACTTTCTTCTTTTCACCTCTAACGCCTCTTCTTTTATTTTTAGCCGCCGGTCCTGTCTACCGAAACCAATTTTCTTTTATCAAAAAAGTTACTGCTATCGAACAAAGTAATTTAACTATGTTAGGTGTGGAGAAGGGAGGTCAAATTGAGAAATAAAAAAGACGAAGAAGAAAAATAGAGGTTAGAAAATTGTACAATACTAATACTGTTTCAAGTAGAAAACAAACAACAGAGGTTACTACATATTTTGGATTTTTTGTTCTGCATTTATGTAGGGAAGGAAAACAGAAACTTTCTCAAAGGGTGTGACTCAGTTTAGAAAGTGTCATCAATTGGAAAGAGGGTGTTTTGTTTGTTCAGTTTCAGTCAACTTATTCAATTTCAGTAAAAGGTAAGTATCAACCCATCACATATATGTTACACAACCAAAAAAGAAAAAAACCGAGTAGAAATACGATGAAATCACAAACTTGTGATTTCAAATCACTTTCTAAATTCATTTTAGAAAACTTTCCACTGTTTGTTCGACAAAATGAATCGTGGTTTACTTTTTCGGCAGTGCAGATGGTTAATCCGTTCTTTGCGAGCAGACCTCCATTACGCTATCAGTACAAATATCAGTGTACTTGAGCTGCCTTTCTCAGTGAGTACCTGCGAACGAACTCTCATTTCGAGTAAATAATACATTGTTCTTGAGTTGAAATCTGGAATATTCAGGTGTGAACTAATCAAACATTCTTGAGATTTTGCTTGTAACTTAAGATTTACAAGATACTAACAATGAACAAATGTTAACAGAACAAAATTTCTTTGTTGGCTTAAAATAGATCATTCTTATTTCTTGATTTTTTCTTTATCGAGGTAATTTCTCCAAGGATGAATCATTAAGTGAATATCATAACAAGAAAAGTCACAAGACCTTTCTCAATCAGTTTTATCGAAAAGAAACACATACACCCAGAAAAACGGATACTTGAGAGACAAAAATGACACTATTTGATCTGTAGTTTGCTGTGCCTTGGCCACTTAGAAAAATACATCGATATCCGTATCATTTAAGAGCATTGTCTAAGAGCAAAGCACAGAAAAAGCTTCAAAAAATGATAGCAAAAAGGTATGTAAACGCGATGATACAATCTTGAGAGCATAACAATCGTAAATGTTTGTCCGCTCTTGTTATTGTCGTTTGATCTACCCGCATGACCTTTTTGGTGTGCACTAGAAAAAACGTTGCATAGCTCAGAAAAAAAGAAAAACTGGTTTTACTTTTACAAACACAATATGAGATATCAAAATCACGAAAAATTAGTTCTGAAAATGTATGGAACTATAGAACAAATCTGCTCTAATAATGAAAATATCCGCAGAACCTAACAGATGTCACTCGTTGACTATCTCAACAGATGTTTTCTACATTTCTTCATCTTCAAAACCACAAGACCGCGATAAAATGGGAGGAAGGTCAAACAAAGAAAGATAGCTTGTTGCGAATGCAGATGTAAATGGTCAAGAATACCATCTCTCTCACAATCTATTCACAATCTCATCTCCGTTTTTTTCCTCAAATTTATTTGGTACTAGAAAAAGGAAAGTGGGTGTAGCGATGAGTAGGCAGTTCTGTAGATAGTTATGAGTAACGACGTGACTTGTGTCATTTGAATTGCATCCTCATTTGCAAGTTTGACTATTTGCAAATAGTTTCAGAAAAAAATCCAGCACACACATTGAAAATGTGTCCTCACTCCATTGTTTCATAAATCTGATTAAATGTGAGGAAACGTTTTTTCGGGATGACTAGCTATTGTTAATGAAGAATAATACACTTTTCCAGTTGAGAAAACACCTTTTTTCTGTCAGGTTATCTTGTTGATTTTTAGCAGTTTTGGTTTCTCATCTTTCACATTAGTATATGCTTACGTTTTACTTTCACGTTTTGGTTCAGGTTTACTACGAAAAAATGAATTCGTTCAATTTCAAAGCTGCTGTAAAAATAGAAATATGCCCAATGGGTAATAAACTTATCACTCACACTCTTTACTTCTGGAAATAATGTTGACTTAAAAAATTTAATAAAAATGACACGGTTTTCAGTTTATTGAGTGCTCCATAATATAAAATAATTGTATAAGTTTAATAAAAACACCGACACTATTGATTGACATTTGTAGGTTGAAAAATAAATAACAATGTTGCAATTATTGTGAATATTATAATTGATGCTCATGATTCTCTTTCACTAAGACGCAAAAATATCTTGAACAGATGAAAATACGAAAAAGACTCTAAAAATTATCAGAAACTGAATAAATTAGACTTCCATCCTTCGAAACGAAAATCACCACTTTCTTTTGTTTTTCTGGAATATCGAACTCCCATTGTTTTTCACGGTCTGCCTCGGGATCATTAGTTGGGGGACCGAAAACGTTATCCAGTTGTTCTTTGTCTTCAAACTTCACACCATAATACTTATGGTTTTTAGGTGTTGCCATTGTCATTAACGCCTGTAATCAAGGTTTTGTACTATTTTTTATAGTGGTCGAACCTAGTCGGTTCACATTACTTTTAATTAAAGTCAGATGAAATTGTTCAAAAATTTCGAATAATGAGGCGTGAAACTTTTGCATAGAATGCTTATTACCAAAACATTCTAATGTTTTCTACGTATGAGAAGATGAGTATCTTACCTCTTTGAGAAAAATTAAATCCGCTGTTGTAACTGTCATAATGTGTTCTGACAAGCGAGAAATATGTGCAAAGTCACGGAGTGATCCGTTGAGAGTCAGTCTTATAGTAGAAAACTCTCGAATATTCTTCCACTGCTCCGTTTGCACAATTTCATTTAATTCCAATGAACGATCCCTTTCATCGGGTCTTAGAAATGGGTTTTTCAACCGAAGGCTTTTCAATGTTTTTGGGTTGAGAAGTGGGAGAAGTAGCATAACTTGTTTTTGGTTCAGCACCGTGATATCCAGAGAGTCAATTTGAATGAGTTGAGGTCTTGATGTCAAAGCTTGATTTAATTCTGTCAGAAATGTCTCAAGAAGTCGATTCATCTGTCTTTCGTAGACATATTTCTTACAAATTTCATCATAATCATCGAAATGGATACTTAGGGTGATAGGTTCGGAAGCAGGCTTTTGATTTTTCAATAAAATTTCTAAGTCGCTGTTGAGTGCCTTCATATAGTTTACGCCATCAATTCTCCGTTTTTGTTTCTCATACACATATGCTGCCTTCCAGTTGAATGCCTTGTATCTAATATGGATGCATCCGTCTATCTCGTTTTCAAGTCTCATTTCTGCTTCATCAACTTTTACATGAACATTGAGAGTTCTGATTTGGAAATCGGGCTTGTTATCATCGACATATGAACGGAGCGCTCTGTTCACTTTTCGTAATACCAGCCTGCAAAAAATGAATATAGGAACAATTCAGTTTGAAATAGTGTGTAAATTTGTAGGATTGATTTTTCTCTCATGAGAATTGATCTTCCTAATAGTAATCGAGCTGGTTTTTTTTTGTCGGTTTCTGTGAAAAAAAGCTACAAATCTCAAAATATCTCGGTCATCGTAAACTTCTCTTTGAACTTGAAACAAAAACTAATTTCAATCAATACATTGAGCATACCGATTATCCAACTTTTTGAGAACTAGAATATGTCATCTTTGTACAAACAGCTTGTTTGAACTATTTCGCAACCGTTCAATAAAAAAATGTTTATTTGTAAATTGAAAAAAAAAAACTTACAATGTCTTCACTCCGAGATTGCTTGTTATATTTTCCATAACCACATCCGACATTTTCAGTAAGTCCGCCATCTGGAAAAGAAATTATGAAGGTTTCGTGCAGGATACACGTCAGTTATTCAAACGAATGAACAAGCGGCAGTTCATTGGAGCGCGTTTGCCATATCCCTTCAGTAAGAGGGTAAAATAACAATTTCGAAAAAACATCACATTTAGCTTGAGAAAGTAGTTTTTGAATAAAAACTGTTTTGAAGTATTAATCGATACAAAAGTCGAAAAGCTTTTTGTCATGAACCAGTGGATAATAAATCGATAATCAGTGCTTCACGGTTCTCATATTGCAATCACTTCTTTCTGAGTAGCAAACTGGTGGTAAGCCTGAAACTGAAAATGTTAAAATACAGAGAGCTGCGAAAAATCATGATGATCAGATATAACTTGAGTTAACGAAATTCATATTTCCGTACGTCACTTAGACAGAAAAAGAGTAGATCACACAAAAAGGTTTATTGTCAATATCACAAATTTCCATGCAATAATATGAATAAAATAATCACGCAAGGAGAACTCATCGGACGCAAAAAATAAAATACCACCAAATAACATCAATCAATTAGATTTATTAAAAAAATAGGGCTAGGCTCCGTTCATATTTTTCTGTATCTTTATTATACTTTTCTCTTCTTATTACGCACGTTTCCTCTGACAGAACGTAGGTAATACGGTCATCTGAATCTGGAATGGCAAGTGAGTAACAGATGCCACCATCAGGATCTTCGTACGGATCGGTTAAACCAAGTGCTGCTAAAAAGTGTTCATAGTGGAACCCTGGCATGCTAGTGTATATTTGGCACAATCGAAAGGTTGGAGAAACAGTGATCGTCTGTAAAAAAATAGTTTTTAATATTTTGAGCATGATATCTAGTTTGGAACTGGGAATAGCTGGAATAACTTACTTGGGCGAAGTGTAGCATCTCTACCAATGTTGGAGAGCAATGCAGATCGATATAATTGAAATGCGAGAAATTGTTCAAGTATTTGGATGGTACAATTTCGCCAATGTCTCCGTGAATTCCCACGCTTTCGCATTGGAGCCATTGCTGCGTATCAACAATCTTATCAAAATCTTGTTCTCTCGTTTTATTAAATAGGAGCAACATTGTGTTCAGATAACCTGGTTCCATGAATGGGATTAGTTTGTTGATCTTTCCCAAATTGCTACTGTTGTTCAATAGAACTTCGATTTTGAGCTTCTTTGGGCGCCCTCCGTTCTCCAGACTCTTAATGATCGTGAAAATGAGTTTTGCGTAGATGCGTTCGCATCGCGGAGGTACCATAAACTCCAAGTGATTGATGCAAAAATTGACGCACTGGAGAATAGATTTTAAATCATTCAATGCAACATTCTTGTAATCCTCGTTGAAAATAACATGCGTCGGCCCACTGTCTGTTTGAACTACACAATTGTGACCCAGTTTTTGATACGCCACTTGAAAATCGTCAAAGTGCAAGTTTATTTTTTCCTCTTCAATAGCCACACATACATGATTACAGAAAATCGTTCCGAAATTGGAAACAGAGCGGAGTCGTGTGCAGGTATTTCTCACTTTCAGCCTGAACAAAAGTGTGATTACAAAGAAAATTTGAATTATCTATTTCTTTTCTCTGTCGTCTTACTATTATTTATGTTTGCTTTAAAAGTTTTCCGATTGCATAAACTCTCATCCGATATGAACATATTTATGTTTATCTTGCTATGTTATTGCAAATGACAGCCTTCTAGAACATTTTTAAATCTTACTTATCTTTCACAAGTTCTCTATTTATTTTTTCACTATTTTGGTGTTGAATGTATTCTAACTGCAGATGAACTGATTTAGCTAAAGTGTCAGACTTGGTAAATATCCACTACTCACCCACTGCAAAGATCCAGTTTGCTGAAAATATTGCTGAGAACGATGTCTGGCATCAGCACCAGTTCTGGTGGAGTTTTGCCATTCTTTCTGAAAAGCGGCTATTTCAAAATAATTCTCGTGACGCCTTCATATGAAAAGTCTCCGTGCAAATGACAACAGTGTATTGATCAAAAAAAGCTCTGAAAATAATATTTAAAAACTCACTTTTCATCAGTCATTGTCCTTGGCACGTGAAGTCAACAAATCTATTGATATGCAATCGAAGCACGGCGGGGCTGCTGTGACGCGTGGTCTAAAAAACGAGCGTTGTTCGTAGACTTTTTTGATTTGCTACAGAAAAAATGGATTCACCTTCAAGATGAGGAATTAGTCCGCGAACATTCGCAACTGATTCAAAAGTCGCGGTGGCAGCAGCGACCGCGCGTCACGCGGAGTAAGTGAAAAGAGCAGACACAAAGGATAGACAAACCACAAGAATTTCCTTTTGATTCCGTTTTTCGCATACCCACAGGGCATATGTTTCATCATGGGTTACTTACTGTCAAGATTTGTGATTCTCGGTAAAAAATAAAGTAATAAAAAACCCATGAGTATAAGTTACTCTTATGATAAAGAGCTATCTTGAATGATGACCAAGAAACTCAGAGAATGTATCTAAGAATACCTTATGCCCATTAAAAATCTACCAAACTGGTTTTAATCATGCGGTCCAGCTTTTGCTTTGAATAGTCTTGTAACTTCTTAAGAATTTTTCAGAACTGATAGTGTTCTGAGCTGGTGGACGTTGATTGGAAGAAAAAAAGACACTTTTAAAATACTTTCCTTGATTTTCCATTCTTCACTTCTGACAAGAAAACAAAAACTTTCCAAATTTCTTTTTTGTTTTAAGCTTATATTCAATTTTTACTTATTTCATTTGCTATCAGTACACATTTCAGTGTATTTGAGCTGTCTTTCTCGATGATTGCTTTAACCAACTCTCATTTCCATGAAATAATACACAGTTCGATGTTCATTTTGGGATAACTAGCAATTGTTCGTTTAAAACAAATTATCAAAACCTTGTTACAGTATCGCTAAAAATATATCAAGTTTTGATTTTTTCAGTTAAAAATGGCAAACTTCAAAAGTGTCTCATAGTGAAACTATCTGTCACAAAAAATAACTTTTTATGGGATTGAACAGACCAAAAGTAGAACTCCATTATTTAGTTGACGACTTTTTTGTACGGACACTTCCAAAACAAGTTACATATTGACAAAATAATCTCTCCACCAAATCGTCCCATTTCAGTGCAAAATAGTGCGATTTTTAAGGTGTCCACTTAAAATTGCTATAACTCTCTAGGAAGTGTTTGTTTGAATAAAATGTGTAGTTTCTAGAACTGGAGTTCTACTTTTGGTCTGTTCGATCTCATAAAAACTATTTTAAAAGACAGTCAGTTTTACGATGACACACTCTCAAAGATGCGCATTTTCAACTGAAAAAGGCAAAACTTAATATACTTTTGAGCGGTACTGTGTTTGTTTTAAACACGAAACAAAGCACTTTTCCAGTTGAAAAACAAATTTTCTGTCAAGTTATTTTGTAGATATGTAGCAGTTTTAGTTTCTCATAAGTATCTGCATATGTTTTCTTATACGTTCTGTTTTAGGTTTACTACAAAACCCATGAACTGGTTCAGCTTAAAAGTTACTGTGAGAATTGAAACATGTTAAATGGGTGATCAGCTTATCACTCCCACTCCCTGGAAATAATATTCACTCAAAAATGCAACAAAAATCAATTTTTAGTTTATTAAACAATCCAGCAATATAAAACAGGAACTTAATTGTATAAGTTAAATAAAAACTTCAACAACTATTGATTGACATTTTTTGGTCAAAAAATAATAACGACATTGCAATTATTGTGAATACTGTAGTTGATGATGATGCTCTTCTTTCTATCAGACGGAAAAAAATCAAGACAGACGGAAATTATGAAAAAGCTTCAAAAATGATCAAAAGTTATATAAATTCGGTTTTTCCATTATAGCTTGTGCCTTCACCACTAGTTGGCGCTTTTATCACAAAAACGGATTTCGATAAATTGACTTATAGACAGTTCAATAATCACCACCTTCTCTTTGTTTTCTGGAATATCGAACTCCCATTGTTTTTTACTGCCAGCCTCGGATGCATTAATTGAGGGACCGAAAACGGTATCCAGTTTTTCTTTGTCTTCGAACTTCTCATAATAATACGTATGGTCTTTAGGTGTTGCCATTGTCATGAACGCCTGTAATCAAAGTTTTTAAATATTTTCTCATAGTGGTTGAACGTTTTCGGTTTACTTTTGTTTTGAAAGCTACAAAAATTGAAGAAAGAAATTCGGATAATCAGGCCTGAAACTTCTACAAAGAATTCTTATCAAAAGAACAATTTAATGTTTTGTTCTTTCGAAAAGATGAGTATCTTACCTCTTTGAGAAAAATTAAGTCCTCTGGAGTAACTGTCATAATGTTCACTTCCAAGCGAGAAATATGTGCAAAGTCACGGAGTGATGCAATGACGAACAGTCCCTCAACATGCAACTCTTGAATATTCTTCCACTGCTCCGTTTGCACAATTTCATTTAATTCCAATGTGCGTTCATCGCGTGCTTTAAATGCATTGGTCAACCGAAGGCTTGCCAATGTCTCAGGGAGGAGAAATGGAAGAACTAGCATAACGTGTTTCTGGTCTCGCACTTCAATAGACAAAGAATCAATTCGAATGACTTGAGCTCTTGATGTTAAAATTTGTTTCAATTCCGTCAGAAACGTCTCGATCAGTAGATTGACCTTGTTATCATTGGCCACAACAAAATTTTTATCATAATAATCAATCGAGATATTGAGGCTGATAGGTTTCGAAGCAGGTTTCTGATTTTTCAATAAAATCTCCACGTCGCTGTTGAATGCCTTCATATAGTTTATGCCATCTATAATTCGTTCCTGTTTCTTCATCTCATACACAGATGTAGTACTCTCATCGATTGCTTTGTAACTGATATTAATAAATTCGTCTAAGTTTTTATGAAGTTCGATGACAGAGATTTCAACACCCGCAACAACACAGAGAGTTCCAACTTGGAAGTCTGGTTTTTCATCATCGACATATGAACGAAGCGCTTTGTTTACTTTCCGTAGCTTCAATCTGTAAAAATTGAATTCAAGTCAACAGTTCAATTTGGAATCGGATGTATATTTGTAGGATTGATGTACCGGATGTGTCATGACAAATTATCTCCCAAATAGTGATAGAGCTGCTTTTCATTGCCGGTTTCGAGTGAAAAATCATTTTGTTTCAAACGATAATAGCTAAAAACCTTGAAACGTCTCGGTCGTCATAAATTTCTCTTCGAGCATGAAACAAAAACCAATTTCAATCGATACATTGAGCATACCAAAGATGAATGAATTTTTCGAAAACTAAATCGTTTAGCTTTGCACAAACGGCTTGTTTTAGTTATTTCGCAACCATACTGGTCAATAAAAATCTATCTGTTGATTTGGAAAAAACTCACAACGTCTTTACATCGAGTTTGTTCGATATATTTTTCATAACAACATCAGGCAATTCCAGTAAGTCCGCCATGTGGCAGAAATATTATGAAGGCTTTCGAATAGGATGCACGTAATTTATTCAAACGGTTGAACAAGCGGCAGGTCAGTGGAGCGCATTTGCCAAATCTCTTTAGTAAGTAATCTCACAAATTCGAAAAAACACACAAATTGAGACAAAAGTAGAAATATGTTATGTGACGATGCAGTGGGTAAAAAACGTTGATTTTTTATTTTATTTTTAGGAACTGTTTCAGTGAAAAATCTGCGGAGAATTCTCGCCGGTGGTAGAGAAAAAAGAAGAGGAAAAGTGAGAATGATGAGGAAAGATCGTGCAGAGGGAGATACAAAGAGAAACCACAAGGATTTCCATATTCCGACCGTCCCACGATGGGAACCAACGGTGATAGAATTCAATTCCCCATCACAAATTAAAATATTGAACAACAAATACAAATAACTTTTCAGTGAACAATAAACTGCGCAGAATTCCTGTCTTGAATGATGACCGGGTAGTTCACGGAATGCATCTAAGCTGTTTCACCACTATAAATGTATCAAACTGGTTCAGTTCTTTGAACTGTTTTGTTTATGTTTTTCTCGAAGTCTTCTCCTCGAAAAAACAAATTGATAATGATCAGAAAATGTTGAAATTTTGATTGAAAGCACAGATTTCTTGAAGACTTGAGTGATAAAAAAATTAGCGTGAGATATTTAGAAATTTCTTTTTGGATAAGTCTCTTCAGGACAAACATTTACGGATACTATGTGTTTCCAGTTCCCACCCACTGAAGAGGAAAATGTAAGATAACAATGAACCCCAATGGAAATTTAACATGAAATGTTGCCAAGAAGCATTCTGTTTGATTTTGCTAATGAATTATGCGGTCCAGCCTTTGCTTTAAAAAAGTGTTGTTTTACTTGCGGAACGTTATTCCACCGTTAGCATTCAAAGTATTTGTTTCCCTTACTTTTGTTTAAGTGATATGCGGATCTACAGAAATTTTTAAAACGTAACAGAATTGATAGTTTCATCAACTGGTTGAGTTTGAGGAGCTGAATATAAAAAAATCTAGAAAGCTCTAATGCCCAAACTAAAAATTTTCTATTTCTGCTACTTTTGAAGTAATAAGCATTTGATTAAAACATAACACCTGTCTGGTTTTTGTGATCAAATAGCTTGATTCGTTAAACACTTTCCTTGTTTTTTCATTCTTCAGTTCTGACAAGAAAATATAAAATTTTCAAGTTTTTTTTTGTATTACCTCATATTCAATACTTATTTCGCTTGCTATTTGTAGCTTCTATGAAGTGGATTTATCCCAGAGTAGTCATAATGTATGTATACATTCCCGTAAATTTTCAATATTTTATTTGTTTCAATTTCACTTTTTATGATTTAGTGGTGTCATAGGAGATGTTCTGACGTAAGAACATGTCTCCTCAAGTTTGTCATATTCTGCAGGTTTCCAAGCAGCCCGATTGTAAAAACATGACAAAAACTGAGAAACGTGAGAATCGAAAAATAGAAAAACTTTTTGGGAGTACGGTATCTCAAAAGTCTGAGTGCTCCAAATCCTTGCATTATAGTGTTCAGTGCGTAGTTATCTCATCAGTACTCTCGGATGCGTAGGAAAATTTAAATGACAGGTTTGAAATCTGTTATTTTTGGATCACTCACTCAAACAGAACACACGTCAGTTTGGATTGAAACAAGAAAGCAAAGAACATATGAGTGACGCGGTTCTCGTCGTTTTTTTTTGCAATCTCTTTTTTACCTCCGCTGGGATACAAGGAAGGTAGATGGATGAACCCGGAAATGTTGTTTCAGTGCGCACTTGCTCCCTTCTATTTTCCTTTGTTTAGCTCAGCTGTGTGTGGGTGCTTGGGACCCATTTCCATCCGTTCGAAAGCGAAGAAAAAGATTGAATGCACACTACCGATCATCTCAACAATTAGGTGGAACGACAGAGATGCACTTAAGCAGATATGGAGAGGGGAGAAACTCAAAAGGAATGACAAGCTTTTGGAGAAATAGGAAGAAGTGATCAGAAAGTATTGAGGTTCATCAAAAGATATTAGAACTTATCACGTTTTGGGATCTCACCTTTAGAAGCATTCATTGGGAACCGCTCTAGAAGATTTTGATGAATTAAGAACTGGAACTATTTCTTAATGATACCAGTTTTGTGAGATTTCAAAAATTTGTGTTCACTTACCAGATCTAATAAACTACAATAATTACAAGTGATTTGTTGCTGACATTTCTGAAAATCTGACAACTATTAGGTTGGCAAGAAAGTTTTTGACCATAACTCGAGTTATTCGTACTCAGATAGAAAACGTGCCCAATGGCATATGTAGTAACTATCTTAATACACAACAGTCTGCTGTTTACTGGGTACGTTCCCAATACCCTCCGGTCAAAACTCCGGCTGTTTCAAGCCAAAATAAACTTTGACTGATTTCTCGACTTGACCTCAAGTTTAGAAGTCCTGTTCAAAAGTAGCGCGCTCAATTACCCCGAACATATGAAAATCTGTTAAAGGATGGTTAGAGCTGTACTTTGTGTGAACAAGAACGGTTTTGCAAAATTAGGCGAGAATATACGTCGTCGGATATGCAACATGTGGATGAGTAATATCATGGAGGTGGTGGAGTTTTTGACCGCGTGGAGTTGAGGACTTGCGTATAGATTCCATTTTTTGCATATTGAAAGACTAGTAGTTTAAGAAGAAGTTTTTGGACTTCACAAGAAGATTCCAATTGTATGCGTTGTGTAGGGAAGGCATGAATTTCATCTGGCATCGTTCTTGTTCTACGATGTCTGCTGTCGTTTGATCAACGCTGAGTCACTGGACTTTTCTGTGGTGGTTACTGTACAAGACCCTCTCCCTATTGAAATTAACCAAATGGTTGAGTCAATTAAAATTTGGTGGAGAACAGAGAAATTCAAGCAGCAGAACTACCCTTCACTAAAGGTCAAACTCGATCAAAAGATGGCGAACCGGTGTCTCATTTCTTCTTCTTGCCGACACGTTTGGAAAAATTTTCAATTGTGGATTAAATAGTGTGGATCGTTATTGACAATTTACAAGAAGTCTGGGGTGGACATTCTCCCTCTACAGCTAACAGCGTGTACAAACTCTGTTCATATGGTATTTTAGTACATGACTCTTCGACTATAGAAAAATTATGTTTTCCAAAATTATGAAGCCAATCGCTTATAGTGAAACGAAAGTGGAGTTCATTCTTGTAAACTTTCACTATTTGTTAATTGACGCTGTCAAACTTGGTTGTAGTTTGAGCGAAGAATGAAAAACCTTGTTGAAATGGTGAATGGTTAGGAATGAAAACGGACATGGTGCTTGGACAG
Organism: Caenorhabditis latens; assembly: GCA_002259235.3. Classification (NCBI taxonomy): domain Eukaryota; kingdom Metazoa; phylum Nematoda; class Chromadorea; order Rhabditida; family Rhabditidae; genus Caenorhabditis; species Caenorhabditis latens. Next base: position 9,167,390 of record CM056097.1, on the reverse strand, counting down.
GAGAAGCCGCAAGAGAAAATTCCAACTACTAATAAACTTACAGAGAGTTTGTATAACTGAGAGTGTGTGTATGTTTTTCTGATTCTCGTTCCTCGTCCGTTAGCATTCAAAACAAATCATGGTCAAAAACTTTCTTGCCAACCTAATATTTGTTCACCTTTCAATGTTTTCAAAGTCACTGTTTGACTAAGTGGTTTGTGAACACTGTTGAAAAAGAAGTAAAACGGCTGAGAATTTCAAAACAAGAGAATTCGGAAGAAATTCATCTTTCAATCCTATTTGCTCTTTGTGAATCCATCAGTTTCAAAATGAAGCTCATCGACATGTAGGCTCTGATTTACAAAAAAACATTACTTCCTACTTTGAAAACCATACCATAAAATTTTACCTGCATTAAGAGAATAATGAAAGGTTAGTCACGTGTATGCTTCTGTTCGATTTGCATGGTTACTCATGCAGTTCATTCATTTACAAGAATCTCTCATTCACTTGGGTTAATCACGCTAAAAGTTTTTTCCCAAGTTTTAACGAACTTGGTCACACATATACCTCATTCTCAGAGGGTTTGGATTAGCGGTGTGCTTCGTCATAACTTAGAATTTCTTTGCTTGCTAATTTCCATGTCTACTTTGTTAATTCCTTTTTTTTCCGCTCTTCTCTATTGTTTCATCTTATTTCTGGATACGGTATTTTTCCTCTTCTGATCTTTTGAGTTTCGTTTTCTTGAACTCTTCGAGCTATACAATTCTAAGATTAATGGGTTCCACTAGCCCGTACATAATCAGAACCAATCAAGAAAGTCAAATGATATCCATATTATCCATTTTTCTACTTACCTATCACGCAATTTTTCCCAGCTCCTCCGACTCTATACACACTATTTTTCTCAAAATCTCATAAAAAACGGCCAAACGACCGTTTCACCGGCCCAATTTTGTCATGCTTCACCCAAAAATGGGAGGAGCTTCTCGGCGCCGATGGGCGTGGTCGGGAGAGCTTCTCCCTATAAAACCTCCATTTTTCAACAGAAATTATTTACTCTCAGCCCCCCAACACAGTTGTCTAACCAACTCAACCAACCCAACCTTCCGATCTCAACCATGATCTCGCTCTTCAAGCTCGCTGCCCTCATGGGTCTCATGACTGTTCTCGCCAACCAGGCCACAACCGGTAAGTAACTAGCAATGCTGACCCTCTTGAGCTCTCAAAATCTCGAAAATTCAAATGAACCAAATCTAAATTTTACTCTTCCAGCTGATGCGGCTTCATCCATCATGCCAAACGTCTGCACCCCACAGGAGGAGGCTGGCATGCCATGCGTGTGCTGCAAGAAGGCCTGCTGGTTCGGCATCGCGGAGGTGAGTAATGACTGAAAAGAAGAATATGGAGAGAAAATGACTCTTAGGAAGTAGTAGTCAGAAAAATGAGGGGCATAGATCGACTCACCCTCAATTATAATTGCTAAATTAAAATTTTACAGATGACGACCGCTTACTTCGGCCACATGCCAGGAGAGAGAAGCGACGCCGAGGCCAAGTTTACCCTGGCCATGATGAACCAGTGCTTCAAGCTCGAATGCAGCGACTCCTGCCCATCTTCTCATTAATTCTCTCGGCTCCCGATGCGACCGTTTCATGTTGACCCCCCCTATGCTAATCCAACCGTTCTCCAAAACTTCTCCTATCTTTCCCCTTTTCCTTTTCCTTTTCTTTCCTTTTCCATAATTCAACTTGTTGAATTCAGCTGAAACCTGTCTATTCTTCTCTTCGAATGGGAGGGATGATCTTGGTGATTTCATTTCAATGAAGGATCCTATTGTTTTTACATTTTGAATGAGAGAATAAAGAGAGCGAGAGATGTTACCACGTGTCGTCTAATTACATGCGGGGGGGAAGGGGGTGATAACAAAAAGTAGACTAGTATACTAATTTCCGGAACGTCAGACAAATGACTAAACTACGCCTGAGTTACTGCGTATTGAATGTAAGACTTCAGCATACAACATCGCAAAGTTTCGAAATTGATCAAGAGAAGTAGACAAACAAAATACATGCTTTCAAAATGTACAAGTTTTATCAAAAGGATTAGCAAATTTGAATCCATATGCTTTGAATTTGAAGAAAATTGAGTCCAATGTCGTATTTCTCTGTTTGGAGTTTAGAAACTCAACAGATTGTATTGCACAGTTTCAGTTTTTCTGTCTTATCATTTGAAAAAATTATTCTCAAATTTTGATATAGTGCACTTTCAATCAAAGTTATCCCAAAATGAGAAGTGTTTAGTTAGTTCCGCATTGTCTTCATCAGAGTAATTGTTCGCTCTGGGTAAAGATTTTGCTTCCAAACCTCAGCATCAATGACAACAACCACTCTACCAAGAAATCACTTTTATTTTCTTTAATATTCCTTTTTCTGCAAAGAACATGCATCATAAAGTGCTTCCCTCGTGACCGAATAACCGTTATATTTATCGGTAGGTAATAACTCAAGATATGGTGGGTTAATGGAGAGAAAATGGCTCTCCGAATGACGTCCAATCCAGTTTTTTTATGCAGCTCTTTTCTCTGGTGAACCAAATTGCTAAGGACAAAGTGGATTCAAATTGGCTTTTAAGAAAAGAACAGAGAAAATAAGGGGACTTGAATTGCAATAAACACGGGGAGGTCAAATGTTCTTGTTCGTCACGAAACAAGCGGAGTGGAAAAGGGAAGTTTTAGATGAGCAATTTTTGTTTTGTTGTATTTATTTTTCTTTTCGTTGGAAATTGAGATATCGGGATTCGGATTTGCGTTTTTATCAAATCAAAATGAAAAAAAAGTTTGGAAGAAGTAGAAACTTTAAAAAAACAACCGAAAAGTAGAATCATTTGCACCCAAGAGAAAGCAATCCAAGAAAAAGAGTTCATCAGTCATCAAATACCACAAAAAGAGAAGGAAAGAGCAAGAATTGTTGGAATCATGAGAAGAAAGGAAATTGAGCTTTAATTACAAAAGTTCTTTGCAAGAGTTCAATAATTGCCATTCGATTCAATTTTCTTCTCTGCAGCCATTTTTTTCTCATCTTTCTGCTCATCTTCCTCCTCTGTCTCTTCTTTGATTGTTTCCAACCGGGGCGTTCCACGACGATACTAGAAAAATGACAATTGTGGAGTGTGGAGGGGTGTAAAAGTGTAGGTGAAAATTATTTAGTGGCTTAAAGGCATAGTAATCATATATGAACTACGATAACCACTGTCGCACAAAAACTGATCTGAAGTATTATTTTTTGTCATCTAGTTAAAAGATAACTCTAGTTTCAATAGAATGTTTGTTCCTGAAAAAAAAACATTTGTTATCAAATATGGCAGCTTTTGTTAATGATTTTAATGAAGAAGTACCACTATTCGTCTATCGACAAAAATTACTCTATTTTCTGAATTTTATGTGACGAAAACAACAAAAAACGACAAAAGATAAAAATATTCAAATTTCATGTGAGATTCTTAATTTATAACTTGTTTTTGATTGCCTTGCTGAACGAAATTTATTTAAATCATTATTCGTTTAGCTGATTCTCATCTTCAGGATCTGCTCGACACTGATACATCAACCAGGAAATTGGATGATGTAATCTTAATTTGATGACTTACCAAGCACTTGACACGGTCACGTGTAGATCCTTTCTTCACCATTGTGTAATAGACTCCGTTAATGTAATATCCGTATTTCTTGAAGACCGGGTAGTTGAACGTATGAACTGAAAATAGTGAATGATTGTCTTTTCTCACATGTTGGCGGAGGAATGCTCTTCGACTTGTGGTTTCTTGCCGAAAATCAATTAAATCTATCTAATCCTCAATTTCGGGTGGCTCTCAACTTTCAGCGATGTTTCTCATGTGTGTTTTCACGGTTTCAATTGAGATTGTCCTCATCAAGAAATTGTTTCATCCTTTCACAAAAATCGTAAACATTCGTCATCCAGATTTCCCTTTTTTTGATAAAAAAGTTATATGACATACTAAAAAAGAATATGAAATTTCACGAATAAAAAAGTAAAATTTGAAATATGCGTGCATGAAATCTCAAAAGCTGGCAGTACTTCAAGAACACCAAATTTACGACTTCATTTCATGTTTCGTTTTCTTCTCCGCTTTTTTCCCCGAGAAATTCAACTACGCGAAAAACAAAGAAGTGGGGAACAGAAAAGGAAAAGGTGATCTTACAATTTTGTGAAGTTGCCATCAAAGCTGGGTCACCACAATTAGGCTGATTGACAATGATACTGCTGGAGAAGACTGGGTCGCAGAACGAAATGTAACTTGCACTATTGAACTCCACAGAGCTCAACTCTCCAAATTCCGACTCTTCTGGATCATTTTGAGAACTGGATTCTGGAGACTCGAGAATGACTGGAAGACGTGTTGGAGATGATTGAGATGACGATGAGGACGATGATGATGACGAGGAGGATGAAGAGGAAGATGTGGGTGCTGTTGTATTAAAGTCGTGCATTCTGAAAGAGAAAATTAATGAAGATAAAACAAAAAAGATTAGGATAGAAAACGAAAACGTATTCAGGTAAATAAATAGGGCAGACAGGTGAATTTAGAGTCATATTCTATTAGATTAACTTGTAAGTTAAACACAGTATGGAGATTAATCACGTAACACAGAGTGTTCGTTTATGGAATAAATCGTAGTTCTAAAAAAACTTGGTTAAACTCAAAAGATATAGACTATCAGGTACTCGACATAATGTCACAAAACTAATAAGCGAAAACCCACATCATGATAAAATTCTCGCTCCGTCTCGCTGCTTCTGACTAGTCACATGGAAAACTTTTCGAAGACAAAATTCAAAAGTTTGAAATAGAAAAAGCAAACATAAATCACGTCGTCTTCTCTTCTCCCGTTCACACTTTTCTTATTAGACAAAACACAAATGTTCGGGGTTTTGGAAACATTATGTGTCGTTGAAGCAGCTTTTGATGAAATCATTCGCAGCGTGCATAACAGAAATAGAACAAGAGAGGAGAAGCAGACATCGATTTTGAAGGACATTCGACAAAGTATCGAATGCTGCCAAACGAACAAAGTATTCAAAAATATTGGTTACCTACTCGCGTTCGCGAATAGGGAGAAAGAAAACTAATTGCCTTCCGGCTAGCATCCTTTCAAATATCCTTTTCCGAGTTATATTCCTATTTATTCGGTGACGTGGTTTTTGGCTTTTTCGAAATGAGGGAAAAATAAAACGAATATGTCATGTTCCCGATGTAGCCCTCGTTGACACAGAGAAACAAACAAATAAATTTGCATTTTTTGTAGCAGAAACGGGAGCAGAACCCTTCACTAATTTTCCCATTTCAAAGTCTAAAAATGAAATGAAGAAGGAGAAACCGAAATCATATCCAGTGAGAGACGAGTTAGACATGGAGGGTTTTAAAAACTAAAACCAAACCTCAAGCAGCAAAGAGACATGAAAAAATGCAATTTTCGTTTAGTTCGCAAGCACTTTTTAAGCTCAAAAGGATATCCTGTGAATGTTTAGCCGATTTGCCAATTTGTTGGTCAGGAGAAAGCACTATTGATAGATAGATGGATTTGAATAGAGGAACGGAGCATGTAGAAAGGACAAAATGACTATATAAGGAATGCAAGTGATGAAGTATGAAAATGAGATGTGCGATTGACTACAAATGAGACAGTCAACAAGTTTTGTGTTTTGACAAATTCAAAAAACTTGTTTGAATTTAGAAAAAAAAGACTAAAGAGTTTATCTTTGTTGACCCCAATGTGTTCCTTAATGTTCCAGAAAATATGACAATTTTTGAGCAAAAGTACATATCTATTATTAATGGAGGCTACTCACATGAAAAAAAAACAAAAATATCTTTCCCTTCGGCGAAAAATTTGTTTCCTTTTTTGAGCTCAGATTTTTTATTAAGAAGGAAGCGTGAGCACTTGAAAGCAAAACCGAAACGGTCCCAATGGACCAAAACAAAAAACTATTGATAAATGACCAGTGCGTACGTTTCTGCAAACCGAACAAAAAAGTGGCGAAAATCAACCGAGCAGAGCTTTACAACTGATAAGATAGAAAATGGAGGGAACGGGGTTGAACACACAAAAACGTATGTATCAGAACGTCAATGTGTAAAGAAGAGGTTGAAGACAAAAAGGTTGCACTGTCTCCATGTCTTTTTTGCTCATGTGTGGGTGACAATGTTTCGTGAAGAACAGAGTTTTGTTTTAAGAAAAGGTTTAGAAGAAAAACACTTTTTTATGGTGAACACGTCAATGCTAGAAGGTGATGTGAGCAGAGAGTCAGAAGTTTATTTTGTTATCTAAACGCGATCCAACTGAATCAGAACTGGAGTTGCTGTTTTTCAACGCTGTTTTTCAGTTTTATCAAATTTTAGAAAGGTTTTATAATTGTTTCCGGCTCACATTCCAAGAAATTTGAATTTTTTCACATTTCGTAACCCATTATTTCACATCGAAGTAAAAATGTTTTCTACCATTTCTGAAAACCTTTCAATCTTTCAATCAAGGCAAAATAAGAATGAAAAATAGTTGTTTTGTGTTTCTTCGATTTTTTTTCGAAAAAATGGTGAATTAAGTGCTCGTTGTTCATATCTCATTTGATGACGTAACACTTAGAATCCGTTAGTATCATTTCAAATTGGAGAAAAGAGATATCCGAGAACGAGTCGTATTCAGAGATTAAGATTATCGCTCGAAATTTTTTTGCTGAAAGTTTTATATGTTGATACATGTAAAACGTTGGAAGCATGCAACCCACTTCAGTCTATTCCCCAACTACTTTCTGGATTTTGAAATAAAATGCTAAATCGGGATCAATCAGTATAATGATCCTCATTTATTCATTTTCTGAACTTCAGAAAAGTTCTTTTCTTTTCCTCCTTCCGTCCTTCGGATTTTAGTTGGTATCAATCACAAGCGTTATCAACGTTGGTCATAAAAGAGATAGGTGAATGACCTTCCGTGTGAGTTTTTTCTCAACGCATTCGTGTATTCCGACGTTCAAAAAAAGTGGTGATTAACTCAACTGTCAATTGATAGGTGGCGATAACCCGGTTTTGCTGAGAACAGAACACTCCTACAGTCGAATGGGTGGTTTAAAAAAGATCGCGTATTTTTGCTACCCTCCATTTGTCCTTTTAGTTTTGAGAGAGGACAACTACGTCTTGCAAAATTTGTAGGAATTTTATTTTGCGTCGTGAGAAGTAGTGAAGTATTGAGTTTACTATAAAATGGAGATACTAAATATGGACCAACTGAAAGCAGTACTTGTAAGTTTTTCTCTTGATTCGAAAACTTGAACTGTTTCATACGGCTACAACAAAACTGTTAATCATTTGTTTACATTAATTTGGGAAAAACTAATATCAAGTAAGTTATCAGAAAACTAATTTCTATTTTTACAGGACCGTCTTGCAAAAATTGAGATAGATGCTATTGGTATACTAGCGGTCTTTCGAGGTCCCGACGTAATTTTGACGCCATGTTTCATATGAAATATACAATATTTCAGAAAACAGACGATATATTCTGCCATTATTCCACTATTCTCCTCAACATCCAGATCAGAATCAGGGACTTCCGCACGCTTCTCAGCAAAAACAACGGTGAATGGGATTTTGCAGTATGTTCTCGTTCTATATCACAGCAAATTTTAAATCTTGGTGTTTCAGGAATACGAAGAATTCCTCCGGTTTTCTGCATCAGCTATGGACCACTGCAATCAAGCAGCAATGCAAATGTATCACAATTCGTACCGGCAATAGTTTATTTTATGAAGAAAGTTGGTTGAACAAATTTTACACCAGTTCGAGCAGGCCATGTTACACATAAGCCAAACTGTAGTCAAACTGAACCATAAAAACTCTCACGAAAACTTTATTTTGGACCCTTCAAATATAGACTCAACATTTTTTTAGAATATGTGCTTTGTTTTTGGACTTTTTGACTTTGCACTGGTTTTTTGCCCATTTTTGTCGGAAATTCGCACTTTCGACATACTTGAAATTGTCAACCTGGAAACAATACGGATCAATTTGGCTGATGTGTAACATAGCCTGTTTGCCAATAGTCGAACCCCTAATACTATTTTTCTCAAACTGTCTAAATAAGTTGGTTTCTTTCTTCTTTCAATCGAGATAATGGAATTAATGCTCTTCCGAAAAAAAGTGATGTTGTCCGAGAGGAGTACACGACTATTGGTTTCTTAGGCTCGAGTCCGTGTACTACTCTCGGAAGACACACATTATTTTTTCACCGAGGTACATTAACGGATTTCTGGTAAAGTCATGCTCATAATTTTGAAGAACACGATGATGAAAAATTATTTAGAATACAGTTTTTCTTAAATCATACAGTGTTCATCGATGAATATCATGTGTTCCACTGGAGATGAGACACCTGAATTATTCCTCTACAAGTTTGATTGTCTGTAGTGATTCTGAAATTCTTTTGAACTGATAACATATTTTGGGAACGAGTTCATTTACATTCGCGTTTATATTATGCCTCTATTATAGAATTTAGTTCAAAATATGAAATTTTCTCGAGCAACATTGTCGAGTTGACACAAAATAGATGAAGGTGTAAAGCATCGAAGAGGTTGTGTTTTTAACCTCACCGCTACCGGGAAGCGTTCACATCTCCGTACGGAGTTCGAAAACGTGTACAGAGCGACAAAGTGTGTGTTGGTGTTGTACATCGGAAGGTGTGGGGGGAAATTAATATAAAAACAAGAATTGGGAGAAAGAAAAATCACAGAAAGACCCTCTATACTACGGAAATTGGACAGATATAGAAAACAGTTGGTTGGGTGTAGACTTAAATTACAAATAAGTTTTTTGGGTGGGTGTACTGAATTAAGGGGGTTGGGCAGACAACATTTTAGAGAGACCAACGGGGGCGCAAAATTTAGAAGTATTTGAATTTCTTTGGACAAGTTATAAGGTACATTAGACAACCAATATGATATACTGGTTATTAGAATAAATAAAAATATCATCAAAATAAGCAAGATACGCTGATTAGTTTGGCCGGATGACAAGAGATTGTCTGGATGGACGATCAAGAGAGCTGAGAGAGTCGTATGATTCCTCACTGGCTCCACTGTCGGATCTCTGAAATCTAATATCTTTATAAATGAATTTCTAGACAATGATACACATACCTTTGAATCGACATCATTATTGGTGCCAAAGATTTTGTTCTTCAGTTTCAAATTCTCTCTCGTCAAACGTTCAATCTCACGAGCTTGGCTCTCAATCATCTTTTCTCTGTATTCGACCCAGTAGTCGCTTGAGCTGAAAGAATGAATTTTATAGGCTGATAAAATTCCGATTTCTCACCGATCCCAGTCGTCCGGAACGTTCACAACGCTTGGACGAAGAAGAGCGGAAGTTCTCGAAGCGCGTGGATTCGTTCTTGGAAGACTCAAGCGATTCTGAACGTTGGCTGCTCCAGGAAGAGATTGCGTCCGTGGAGAGACTTGGCAGTCTGGTGGCACGGAGTACACCTGCATCTGAAACATTTCAATGACTTGAACAAATTTGGAAATGAATTACAAACCGTCTGGTAGTGGTAATTGTGCGCGTCCGGGTCGTATGGTGGGGGACTGGAACGCTTTTGGTAGACAATCTCCTTGGGTTCAGCTGGAATGGTGTATCCGGATGATGGTCCTGGACCGAACACTGGGTTGGCGATGGAGAGTGCACCCATGCGCTCCACTGGAGATGAGCTTGACGAATTGGAATAGCTTGATCTGGAAAGCAATTATTGATTTGGTTAGTTTAAATTAAAATTCTCACCTGGATGGGTTGTTGCTCATGTATCCACTGGAAGCTTGTTGACTGCTGGATGGAGATGCATCAGTACGTGGAAGCCTTTTTCGATTTCTTCCGCCACGCCCAAGATCATCACGCAACTCAAAATCCGAGTCCGTGTCCTCACGAATCTCAGCACTGCTAGTTGTCTTGTCACTGGTACGACTTGACGACGTTCCAGTCTCATCACTCAAACGAGTGCCGCCCGGACGAAGACTTGGAGTCTGGAATGCTGAGGAAAGGACGTAGTCATCAGAAGTCATCAGATGGGTAGCCGCGCGATTCATTGAACGACCCATGACAGTGGCCTGTCCAGTTGGTGGAGTACTGCGGTAGGCAGGCACATTCTCATGTCGAGGACTATAAAAAATACCAATTATTTATTGAAAAGAAAAACATATCATGCTAGTAAATGACAGAAATTAAAGTATTCGAAAACCGGTGTAGGGTTAGTTATGGCGAAGGTGGGTGAAGAGAAGCGGAAAGATGAAATTAACTTACACCACACTTGGCTGTGGACTATTCTCATAATCAGACGATGGCTGTTGAACCATTGGAGAGTGGAAAATCGCATCCGGACGTCTTTTGATTTCGGCCAACTCGGAGAGAATCGGTTTGATGTTGCACAGCGGGTGCTTGTTTCCATTTTTCTCCTGGAGAAGTGGAGTCCATGCTTCCTCGAGATAGCTAGTGATGAGGCTGAGTTCTTTTCCAGTGTCGACCACAGCTTCGACGTACTTCACATTTACCGATTGGGTTCTAAAATAGAAGTTAGTTGTTTATTTTTCATCGCTTTCAAAAAACACTTTTATTTTCTATTTGCGTACTGAAGGTGTCGCATTCAGTAATATGATACGATACACCTCTCGATATGTCTATTTTTGAATCAAAAGTCGTAAACTCACTCAGTTGAGATCTCCAACAGGAATCCTTTCATTTGGTGCCACTGAGCGTCAACAAACTCATTCATGAACTCCATGTGTGGTTCCTTTCCTCCAAACTTGCTAAAGTTCGCAAGATTCTGGAGTGTCTTAGCGATGAGAGTCAAATTGCGAGCATTTGTTGGTGACGGGTACTCAGAAACCAAGTTGAAAAGACTTGGACTCAGAATCGCTGGACACAAGAATCGCAGGAAGATTGACGATGAAATGAGAGTGTCAGCAAGAGCCACACGGTTTTGAGCAGCCAAGCGGAGGCGAAGAGCGGCGAAGACGTCACGAAGGTTCTTTGGCATCTGCTCGATACTGAAAAAATAATGATTCATTTGCAAAAACGAAGAGCTGTTGAAACATACGTATCCATGATACTCGTCCAGGCAGCATTGACGTATTTGCTGAGCAGAGCTCTGTTCTTTTCGAGCACCGAATTGGAGACGTTTCCCAACTTTGTTGGATCGACTTCGCAAGAATCCTCACATTGCAAAACCGACTTGATGAAACCGGAGAGTGTGGAGTCGAGATAATCCTCGGCGACCAACTTCATGAACGATTCCATTGCTTTTGTGGCAAGAGTGTTTCCACGGAACATCAAATGATCATTGTCAAGCTTCTCGACTTCTTTCATGATTAGATCACACAAGAACTCTTTCGCCAGATTTCGTTTGTACATAACTCGTACCAGGGAAGTCGCTAAGTCTTCCTGAAACTGTGATAATGCGTTAGCTATTTCCGTTCTCATTGGGTGTAAATATATTGCATACCTTATCTCTGACGTTGAGCACTGGTTCCAATTGCTCACACAATGGCATGTAGTTGTAACTCAGAATTTCATAGAGATGATCATAGGAACGAAGTGGAAGGATATCAACCGATTGCCAGCGAGCTTTGATTCTGAGTGATGGAATATCCTGATGGCTACTCTTTCCACCAAGTGCTGAAGCAATACGGCTTGTTCCAGAGTCATGATGTGTGTTGTTGACGGTGTACCTGGAAATGAGATAGAAGATTAGTACGCGGTCGATCTGGTTGTCCTTGACTTCAGAATAATAGGTGAATCGGATTTTGATAATCCTATTTAATACTGACCTACAATACTCTCCAAACAACGTCGATACCCTGACATAGTTTTTCTTTAATTTGAAAGACCAGAGAAATGTTTTCAGCATATTTCGAACTTTTCCGGTTTCATTTGAAAATTCTTCTGGTAAATTTTCATAGGAAGTAGAAACGGAAGCCAGTGAATATGGTATCATAGCAGAATTATGATACGCTGGATCCCATGGGTGGTATTCACCTTTCATGAGTGTCTGAATGCGTAGAAATGGTTGATTGGAAGAAGGACAAGATAAGAAACGAGTGGAAGAGCGCGAAAAAGTTGTTCTGAGATTGAGTCATCAGGTGAAACGGCACGAGATGGATGGATAGGACTTATCTAATTGGAATTTGAAATGTATGTACGTAGATAACATCTGTTTAGTTCTACAAGTGGCCTTAAGATTTCAAGGAGTGGCATCAGTGATTGATAGAGGGGAAAAAATTTCTAATAAACCAGAAACTAACTATATTTGAAGCAAGAAAACATAAAAGAAGAATAATAGACTACGTAATGCATATCATCGGGAACACTTTTCATGAGTCCAGACTAATATTTGATTAAGATTTCGGAGCGAAACGAACGGGAAAGGTCTGGCTGTCAAAATGTGTATGTAAAGACGGGTGGGTGGCCGGATACTGTCGTTTCACACGTCTTACGTTTCTTGATTCTCAAATTGATACAAGAAACGACAAAGAAAAATTGGCTGTGTTTTTGGAGGGTTGGATCGTAACCAAAATTGGGCAGAATTGTGTTTCTTTCCGTACGTCCAAAGTTCAGTTTCAAGAGAGGTGAGAGACTTGCAAAATACAGTTGTTTTGTTAGAGAAGATGGATTAAAACTACTTTTCTTCTCTTCTATACAAAACACTTTGCTTTTCCGATGGACACGGATGTTTAAGGAGATGTGTGAAAGCGTAAAAGCATGGAAAGGCAAATTTGTTGGTGGGGGCGCGAATAAGTCAAAAAGTGAGAAGAAATCCATGTTTATTCAACACTTCTACCCATTTATGCAAAAGTAATGGGATTCCAATCCGCCGCAAAAGTCTCGACTCCCACTCCTCCACTCAGTGTTCATGCGTCCTGAATAAAAATCCTGATGGGGAGATATAGGTTATGAAAACGATTCACGCTTATGCGGCATCCATGAATTATCGAACACTGCGGGGGTAGGGTTAACAGAAAGAGAATGGGGCGACTTTTGAACCCACCCGCATACAAGGAGGTTAATGTCAAGTTATACAACAACATATCTTTGTATGTGTGTATATGTAAAACTATATGATGTTGATGATGTGAGATGACTAACCAACTAACAAACGGAATAAACCAAATCGCGTTTCGTAGCGAGAAATTTCACTAGGGGGTGGCTAAAAGTGTTAATAGTCCGTCTTGCAATACAATCAACCAGTTAATTGTTTAACGCCAAAAGGTAGGCTATTAAAACCAGGACTATCGTTTTCTTTTCCCTCATTTCATTCTGTCTTGGAAAGGATTTCGAGGGACGACGTTGAGAGATGGGTATCGGAAGTGATTTGTTTCAATCCTTTGCCTGATTGCTTACCATTTCTCCACTGGACTTCTGCCGGCAAGTTGGTCTATTCCGATTTTGACGTATCCGACCAATGGTTCCTTCTTCTTCTTGTCAGTGTCACGGAACAGGCTCACGCAAATTTCCGAAATTTGTGGCAGCATGCTGAAATGATCCGATCAGATTGGTTTTTTCATGAGATTTTCTAGTTTCTGAAACTCTGTAAACTTACACAAACTCGAAGTTCTCTCCCCAGAACACATTGTCAGTTCTGGCCTTTGTTGAACTCTTTCCATATAACGTCTTGTCGAGTGTCATCTCACAATAATACCTGGAAATAGGGAATAAATTAAGATGGATCATTTCATTACAATCAAACTCACTTTCTCTTGGCTGGTAAGCCTTTGGCTTCCAGAATCCAGATGAGCAAACTGTTTTCAGTGCGTCTCTGGTAGTCCCTGCGTGGATTCATGGTTAGGCGCAGGCTGAAAAAAAAGAGAATTAGGTTTGCAATTGGATATTTATCTTTATCATGCAGAACGTGTGTTCAGATTGATAAAGTAATCAACTCAAAAACGTGACAAGTATGTATAGAATATCAATCAAACGCCTTTCCCTATCAACTTTCTACAAAAATAGATAAAGATAACAGAATAGAAACTGAGAAGCAAATTTCTCTTGTGGTAAAGATACGAGAGAAGGAAAAAACAAAATGAAATTCTAAGGATTTTGTGAGTGTGACTATGGCGATAAGTGGCCCACTGAAGAGTAGAGTCAAGAGGACGGGTGTGCACCAGATACACAACACCACCAACAACATCACATATTCTGCCGAAGGGTCGGGTCCGTAATTAGGTAATTTTATTTGCAAGAGAGCGTACGTAGTCCGAGCGGGAACAGAAAAGCCATTCTCTCTCCGACAGGGTGGACTCTGTTTATGGTAAGAGACCATATAAAGAGGGTATAAAAAGCAGGTGTGCCTTTTTGGAAGACTAGGGAGACGGGGAGCTCGAGAGAAAAGAAAAATGAGCTACCGCGCTTAGATGAAAGCGACATGCTTGTGCACACGCACATTGCTAGTATTGTAATGAACAATAAGAAGTGAATGGGACAAGATTCAAAACGACTACTGTGTGAGAGGGACGAGTCTTGAACTACCACCAGTCGCCAGTGGTCGCGTCAACAAAAATAACCTATTCTCTCCTTGCGAATTCCAGAATTTATAACGTGTTTTTCGATAAAATCTTACGAATGAATCCGGTGACGTCTGACCTCTAAAAGTAGGTGTGATGTTACTTTTAAAGATTGTTTCTTCAGCTAAAATTGGGAACAAAATTATCTAAAAATACAAAATGAACATCATCTGGTGGATCAATGACCACAGAAAAGGCTACTACTAAAGATGTTCTAGAATTAAGACCAGTTGGAAAGAGTGAAATGCATTGAGGAGTTGACAATGACAGATGCCTATTTTTTCCATCTGTATTTGGGAATGAAGAAATTGAGGGAGGAAACGAATGAGGGAAGAAGGCCGAGAACGGATGAGGATGGGAAATTACTAGAGTAAACCGAGTGGTTGGAAGAAGAAGAAGGGAATTGATGAGTGCAGAATGCAGAGTAAGACCAAAAAAGAAAAGAAGGACTAACTATCAAAATGGGGAATCACGAATGTCGGGGGTGGAGGGGTTGGAGGTCATTTTGTTGCAAAACGTTTCAAACAAAAAACTGTTTAAAACAAATAATAGCAACTTTGTACT
Source organism: Caenorhabditis latens (assembly GCA_002259235.3). Classification (NCBI taxonomy): domain Eukaryota; kingdom Metazoa; phylum Nematoda; class Chromadorea; order Rhabditida; family Rhabditidae; genus Caenorhabditis; species Caenorhabditis latens. The sequence continues at coordinate 9,152,232 of CM056097.1, read as the reverse complement.
TTTCAGCCAGGTAGACAGAACAGGTGGTGAAGGCAAGAATTTCCTCCTGTGTATTTGTGAGGAGATGCAATTGTGAGTGTGGTGTGTGTGCACAGATTGATTGTGCTCGCGGGGGAGCAATACACTATTTTGTTCGGTCGTTTCCCACACCGTAATAGTTTTCTCCTTCTTCTTCACCACTAACACCCACAGTAGCCTGAGAAATGGACTTCCGATTTTCCCACAGTGTTACTTGTGGCATGGATCAGGCAATTCAAATTCCGGATTTCGTTCAAATCGCCAATTGGCGCTTCGCCTTGTAACTGGATGTGATGAAGTGGTACAAATGGCAGAACCTGACAAATGAGGTGTCCGGAGAAACAAAGGAAATAAAAATGGGGTGGAGCCTATGTGAAAATGAGATGTTCATTTATTTCATTCCAATTGAGATTTGAAACATCTGGCAACGGTTAAAAAGTGCAGCTAAATTTCAACTCTTTTTTAAGTACTGTACATCTGTTGGTACGACCAAAATGATGCGAGACCACCTGTCACATATTCGGATACTAATGAATACCGACAACAGTTGGGTTATGATCGCCAAAAAAGAAGAAATGCAAGTGACACATATCACAGGAAGGTTGCGGGGCATACGAATACTTTTCGAGTTGGCATAGAAGAGAAGAATATGCAGCACCAAAAAAGCTAACAAAAGAAAATGTGATATAGTGAACGAATATGGTGGTCGAAAACGAAGAAAGGAGAAGAAAAGAGTTTTGCTTTTTATTGTCGTTGAAACACAGTCTCTTTGGCCCCGTCTTTATATTTTCTCTACACCTCTTACATTTCTAACCTTCATCGCCGCTCAAAATAAACAAATATCACAGCGATTCCTTATACAGGGGGGCGACGAAGCGATCTCTTTTTTGGTCGCTTACTTTTGATTGTTCCTTCGTTTCAAACACCTCGATGATACCTACTGGAAGTGGTCTAATGGTACGGTTTTGTAATGGAAACGATAATCATAGTAATTCCAAAGGAGAAACAAGAGGAAAATGGAAAATTTCTATTCCGTATTCTCGCAAGACGATAATTTACCTATTATTCCTCTACTCTTGAGAAGTAACAAGGTCAAACATGGAACTAGGCTAAGAATACGGAGGCAAAACTTGAAAACATAGTTTCTTGCTAATTAAGTTTTGTTTTCCTCTCTGCACTTGTTGGATTCAGTTACGTTTGCTCACCGGAAGAGCATTGGTCTGTTAGGTAAGTTTGTCTCAGGGAACGAAATTTGAGATGATGGGAACTAGCTTCATCTGACTGCCGTTGGGGTGGTGCACCCCCGCTTGTCTCCAATGTTACCGCTCATCCATCACAAACATTTGCATTTGACATGGTATACATTTCGAAGATGCAAAAAAAACCAAAGAAAAGAAGAAGAACAAGTTGTTCTTGTTGTTATTACCCACATATCTATTCTATTCCGACAAATGAGAATTTCTAGATTTTCTTCTATGTTCTGAATTTCAAATATTGAGAAAATAAGAAAAAAAGGGTGGCGTAACCAAAGATTAAGTGGAACTTGCGAAAGAGATCCTTATATAGATTTCTCTTGTAATTTAGAATAATTGGTTCAAAATTAGAAATATTCTTGCTGGTCATGGCCGATGGTAAGCAAACAATTATAGACAATCCGCAGTGATTGCAAAGTGGGTGGAGAGTTTGCGAGAAATAAGAGAATAACAACCAAAACATAAACATCCAACTATTTTTAGTTACAGAATTAGTTTATGTTTTTCTGGTCAGAACAGGTATACATCAGGTGGCTTCAAGGTAACAAAATGAGGTTCTCCGGAAACTTAATCAGACTAATGGAAAAATATCGCATGACAAAAAGGGGTGGCATCTTATGATTATGCTTTCTCATTCCAGACGCTACCAAAATCAATACAGTTTTCTTGGCAATTCAAACTTGTTCATCTTGAAAGATGCAAGCCAATCCAAAATGCAAATTTTGCGATGCGCAGAAATTGAAAAACAAACAAGACGAAGATGAGCGAGAATTGTCAAGGATCGTTTTTCTGTAGGGCGCATCATCATCATCATCATCCCTCAATAAAAGAGGAAGAATAGCGGGGTTTGAGGAAGGAAACGAAAACTAAGGCATTGAGAAAAAGGGCCAAGGAAGAAGGGGGAAAGGGTGAAGCGAGTAGAGCGGGTAGTAGGAGTAGCGCAATCAGATTAAATTTCGCGCGGCGCGTCTCTGTGTGTGGTCACGTCAGTGCACACGGGAAACAACCCCCGAAAACTATAAACTCATCAAGCTGGAATTGGGATTCAAGTTGGCATAGGGAAATTGAGATGGATCTAAATTTAAGCAGACTGGCCGGAAACTGAAGAAAAGGGTGGCGATAAAGAGAACACTTGTGGATCTGACGGATGGAAGAGGAGCGTTTTTGATAATTGCATGGAATTCAGTGACGTCCGAACAATGTAATGGCCTTCTTTTCCTCGCGTTGGATTCATAATTGCAGATACCATTCGCACGGTGAACAGTACACGACGGACACCTACTGGCTAATCGGTGAGGGGGTGGTGGATATAGGAATTATGATGTGTTACGTGGGCGCGGCCATGAGTAAAGATGAACTAAACTGATTTCACTGTTTCGGGGAAGGTCAACTGTGTAGGAAAAGCGTTTTGCTGTATTGAATTTTACTATTCATGAGGAAAATCGCTAGAAGAAAAAATCGGAAATAGTAGGGTTCCTATGTCAAACACTTTTCAAGTCAAACCATGTGAAAACTGAAGTGAAAAAAAGAAAAAGGCAAAAGCGATGAGGTGTGAATGGGACGAACACATCAAGTGTTTGTTGTACATTTGACCCCTTCTTCCGCTCCCCCGAGGGAGGTCTATTGCACCTGCGCATACGAAAATTGGAGTTGAAATTTGAATTTTGTGAGGGAAGTCAGAAAGAAAAAAAAGAAAGGGAGATACATTTAGGTGGACTAAACCGAGAAAAAACGATTCCCCCGTGTTCTACAAGATTCTTATCTAGAAAAGGTGTTGCGCATCTCGCTAATTCGTTTTCGGGTTGTGGTCGGTATTTTTATTCTAGGTTAGGAAGGAATTGAATACAATTGGGACCTTGTGCTACTTTTGATATTATTGTTTTTATGATAACCCTTCCAATAACTCACTTTTCCTCTTCCTCCGTGGCGTTTCTCCTGGAGAAAAATTGACGGGTGCGTTGGCGGTACGAGGAGACGGTCAAGAGAAGGTTAGTGAGGATAGCCATGGTGTGAGGAATGAGCTAATGAGGGTGGTCTACCGGTTAGGTTAACATCAAAACAATATTCAAAAAAATTGGCGGCAAAACAGTTTGCCAACATAACAACACAAATCGATGAGTCGATTGGTGCTATAGAGAGATACCCATAGGGAGGGAAGATGCGCAGACACAACGAGACTGGTGAAGGTCCGTGCGCACAGGTCGCCCACAGGTGGCAGATGAGACTGTACACAGACAGGAGAGACGCAGAGAGGAGGAGGGTGAGGGGGCCTCCTCATTTTCGACATGGTCCGGAAGAGGAGATGAGGGTGTTGTTTACGAACAGTAGCGCGCGGTATGAGGAGGGAGAACTAATTGGGGAACTTTATACATTTTGAAATGAAAGTTTCGAAATCCTAGAAAAGAAGGAGAAGGAGTTTTTGACCAAACCTTTGGCGCGACACCATGGCGCCTTCAAAAGATTGATATTCTCTTTTTTGACTCGTATAGTAGACAGGTGTCCGGAATTAAGGTCACAATAATTTCAACGCCAGGTGAGTTTCCGCATAGCACAATTATCTTGATGTAGGATACAGAATTCGGAGAGCACTGAATGCACGTCTCGAGGCTTCATTAATTCGCCATTAGGGAGCAATAATTTTCATGGAACAGATGTAAATTCATACAACTCGATCAGATATGATCACGCGAACCGCATGACGTTTGTCACTCGTCACGAAAACAATGCTAATTATACATGCGCGCACTTTCCAACAAAAGAGTGAATCGAGAAAATGAAGAAGAAGGCTATATAATCTCATGCGGATCTCATTAATGGTCTCTTGAGAACGGCACACACCGTCGCGGATGAAAAAAAAATAGTGGAAGAATGAAAAGGAGAACGAAGAGGCTATTAGTCAGTTGGGGGAATTGGTGAAACGGAGGAATAATAGAAATTTCCTTTTTTGCTTGATGACTTTCTGGGAATCTGGGTGTGAGAAGAACATTCACTTACTTTTCCATCCACTTTGCTCTTTCCAGTGGAGTTCTGCAAGCGTAGAAGGTGGAAGAGAATCGGAAGCAGTGTGGAATTTGGAAGATGGAAGGGTGAACTGGATGCACGCGATGATGACCGTCTGAAATCAGCGGATTGGCGATTGGAAGAGTAACGAGGATGTTCTTTTTTAAAATTATTATATAAAAAGGAAAAAAGGCAAAAGAGATATATAACCTCTTGACCGTGCTTCTATCCAATAATATTAATAATCAAGCGGTGCACTAATACGTCAAATGAGCACCCAACTGAAGGTATCGTATTACCAAATGTTGCATAGGTTTATACGTCACTAGAAAGGTAGAGGAAATGAGAGAAATTGAGACAACACATAGGCAGAGCAACAAGTGTTCTCGATTTCTGTGGGGGTGGATGGATGAAGGTTTGGCAAAAGAGTTGAGGACAACAAATACTTTTTTTTCTTGTCTTGCCGTTGTGATTGTCTCGGTAAAAACACAGCAAATGTAGGTATATAACTGATTGTTTGTATTTAGTGTAGGTATTAAGGAAAGTATTGTAGTAACAGTGAAAATTGGAAAACAGAAAGACGGCGGTTGTGTTCTGTTCATCTAGTGATGATTACTGAAAATAATAGTTTTTTTTCGGTTTCTGGGAGTTTGCTGGTTTCAGTTGATGGGAATGAAATAAGATGTGACCTACACTCAGGTTCCCGGGTTTTCAAATGAGATTCTAGAAATTTTAAGATAAACATAATTTACTACCCGAAGGAACCCGGACCTTCCCCTTACTTCTGAAATCATCGATAATCAAAATATTTACTCACTCAATTCAATCATATGCGTCGAATGTGCCGAACTGAGCAATGATTCGTGTGAACGGCAAGACCTAAGACTTCCTTCTCGAGCCGGTTGGCTTAAATGTCGTCGAGCCGGAGGTTGTGCATACAAACTGCTATCTCTGCTTGGCGTATTGGCATCCACTCTATGAAGAGAGCTGAAATAAGAAGTTTTGGATTGAGTTGAAGGTCAATTAGAGAATTCGGTGGAATGGTTCCGAAACCACTTCAGACATTTTATCTGTGTCAAGTGGCTGTTGCATGAGTTTTGTTTGACTACATTAGGTTTTTGGTGTTTTTGTGTTTTGTGTCTGGAAATGGACATGGAAACCTTGGGAACAATAAACCAACTTCTGAGTATTTTTATCCCAACCCAAGACATTGAACTTACGATTCTTTCGGAATATTCACAGTATAAGAACTGGAGCGTATTGAGAACATATGTTTCATAGGGCGTGTTTTGAAACAGTCAATTACAATCACCAGTTCTTATCTGTGTTTTTTCCGTTTTCAATATTAAATCAGGAATGCGAATAGTAAGTCGACAAGTCAATAGGCATGGTGATCAGCTACCTATATGTATGACTTTGGAATAAGAGAACTGATGAAGCGGAATTGAATATGTACACAAAATGGGGAAAAGCGAAATGTGTATTTCTTCTTCTTCTTCTTGTTTCTTTTGAAACTGTAGCAGTTGAGAAAAGAAGAATTTCGGGAGAAATTCGAAGAAAATGGTAGAGAAAATGAGGATGCTTTGCGACTTCTAAATCCGCTCCCGGCCCCTGTCCGCCCCAGGGGTTTAGCACAGTGGGTGGTGTTTTGAGGATAATACTGCCCAATTCAAGGAGGATTCTGACCCTTTCGTTCATCTTACAGGGAATTAGAGAAGTAGCCGGTAAGAGAAGAAAGAGAAACTCCCTCAGTTACAACTCTTGACATTTATGGGCCTAGTTGTCTACCGGGCTACTTGAAAACTTACCGCTTTGATTTGTATACGATTCTTCCGCGTACAAGACGTGGATTGGCGTTGTGCTTCTCACGATTTGGTGATAGACACTGCATATCGGAGTAATCAGAAATAAATGCAGTGGTGATACGTGGCAAGCATCGTTCGGATCGTGTACTTGGTAACCGTTCTGAACCAAACATCGGTATTGACACCGCATCTAGACGTTTAGGCATACGAAACGAGCGATTGTACATGTTGCATTTAGGTAGAAGAAAATATGTAGATTCTAATTTCTAGATTCATAGAAGAAGAACAGAAGAAAGTTTCGTTTCAAATTGTTGGGGAGAGAAAATGAAATTGGATTGGAATGATGATGAAGACGAATACGAGAGAAGATGCTGTTGCGGCGGGGTTTTGATTGCTTCCTTCGATGGAAAGCGCTAGAAAGATTGAATATTCAAATCATTGACGCGCTTCGAAGTGACAAGATGAACGCCCACCGCCAGGTTATTGTTTCATATAAAGATGGATGACGGAAAGCGAAATTATCATTTTATCGCAACAGGCAGATTATTAGGAGAATGCAATTTGAGGTTTAGAAGGGTATTCGTATTATAGTTTTGGAGGGGTGTATGCTAATTTTTAGACAAAGCATAGTATTCTTGATGTGAAACAGAAGAAATCGAAGAGCATGTGTTTTTGAAGTTTTAAAACATAATTATGTCCAGTGAAGCAATTTACATTAGTGTGAAACCATCCGCAGTTCAGTGGTCATCAGCTTTTTTTTCAAAGAACTTCACTTTTAGAAAAATTAACTAAAAGCAAACGACCGTTAATGCTGAATTGACATTAGACTAACTGAATCTTTTCCGTGTCAGATATACATTTGAAACATGACTCCCGAAGTGTTTTTCTCAGATGACTCTGTTAATGAGTTTACTCATTTTCCGCTAACTTTCATTAATAAATCTACAGTTTTGGAAAAATCGAAATCTCAAAACGCTGGTTATAAAATTTCTGTCAAAATAAAAAATGATGATGGCACAGGTGGTGTCAACTGGAAGTTCATCTGGATAAGAGGGCATCTGTGAAATGAGAAAAAACGAGCACAATGTGGGTGCCCCGTGATTTTTTGTGAGTTGCCGTGCTCCTCTCATCAACAGATGGGAGGCAAAACTTCGAAGGAAAGAGGACCTGCCCGGGTCATTGTGTGCGGGCAAAATCAGAGAGAGTCCCCCGGAAAAAAAAATGAGTGGAACAAGAGAAGAAGGAGAGGTGTGCAGAAAAATGAAAAACTTGAGAGAGAAAAGCGGAAAACGGGGACAATTACATAAAAGTTGGTGGTGTAAAACACTAACTGACACTAGACCCGTCGGAAATATTTTCTAATTAATGTATGAGTACGAAATCAATCCATTTTTTTAAGAAAGGTTGATGAAAAGCAAATAATTGTCAAAGGTATTACTCATAAAGGTCTACTGATAAGACCTTCCAAAAAGTGGTGCAGACGAAAAAAGAACTTTTGTTTTCTGTTAGTTCGTAGCTGTTTGTTGAGCCCTTCGTTCTGATAGAAATAAATTTAAAATCTATTTTGTTCACTTCGGAATGTCGCCCATGGGAATCGAGTAGTCTTGTTTATCAACGGCAACATGTCAGCTAAATGTGAAATCAAAAGAATACTGAAGTGACGGACATATGTGATGTGGGCCAGCGGCAAAAAAGTTTCTGTGACATGTTAGAGAAATTGGATTTTGGGTTATGAGAAATAGACTAATGATCGATTGTGGGAGAAAGAAAGTTGAGCTGAAGATGTGCTGAAGCAATTCGAAGGTGACTCATACAAATTTTTATCAACGAAAAATTTGAATGAGGTAACTGATGAGAAGAATACCATTTCAAATAATGTTCAAAGAACTAGATAACCAAGAAAACATATCAACCCATAAAATGCTGTCATCTGATCTCGACCGGGTTATGCAACCGCGTAAAAGTGAAAAGAGACGGGGTCAAACCAGTTGGATTTGTTGGTTAATACTCGTTTCAACTGTATCCTTCATCGTCTGACTGTTCAAAATCGGTTTACCTATTCGGAACATGATTTCGAAAGAAAAACTATTACATAACCCGATGAACTGAGGTATTTTTCTGATATTGCTTTTACTATTTATATTATGGATAAGAGCTTGTCACCCTTGAATCAAAATAACAGAGACAATATGTCAAAATAGTAGGTGATTTGATTTGACAGAAAGATTTGTCCACTTTGCACTTTGCCTCTTCTATGTTTTATCAACAGGCGCGTGTGTGTGGATGTGTGGATGAAGTGTGAATGACTCCACACGAATTTTGAGGGATGAAATGTGAGATGAAAAAAAAAAGATTTTTGAAGGAAGTACTTTGAGAGAAGGACTATGAAAAATGTCTTCAATAATTGGACTTTACGATTACAATCGTTGTGAGGGAACAGCTGGGCGGGCATACTTTATGGTTAGTTATGATTGTTCTCAGGTTTCCATTTTTCTCTTCATCTTTCCGAAACACTCTGTGACATGGATTATAACATTCGAAAAGCTAATATCTGCAATAAAAAATGGGAGAACTCACTGTTGATTCGCTTCTGCTAATGATTTTTCCATTTTGCTCACACTTTTGGTTCGTTTTAATGGGTTTGTTCGGAATGGACGGGCTAATATGCTCTGAAATATGAATTGATAATAAGACGATCTTGCTACATCACTGAACATATCACTAAATATATCACTAAAATGTAAAAGTTTAAGAATACAAATTTAAGTACAAAATTTCCTTTTCCAAAACAATTTCCTCAAATGCAAATAGATTTCAAAACTAACCGCAATACGTCCGGAAGCCGATGAATCCGATGGGTTGTTAGCAGGAGGGACCATCGGGAACTGTAATTGCCACATAGAATTAACAATAACATAGACATCGTTCGGCGAGAATGCTGTTACATCGAACATTTTCATATTTTCTGACGAGCTGCACAGCTGTCAAGTGAGTTATCAGTTGTATTTTCCTTTTTTGGCACGTTAGTGATTGTATGAGTCACACACATACACTCCCACCATTCAGAAACGTGTGCGTTCTTTCACAAATAATAACTCTTTCTTTTTTTCCGCTTTTGCTTCCCCTGTATGTATTTATGAATGTATGACTAATTTTTTGCATACGTTTGACACAATTATGAAAAGCGTAAATTAAAATAGTAAAACTGTTATCAGTAAAGATTGAAACGAAATGTGTAAGTTATGCAAACGGAAAATGACAGAGACAGATTTAGATATTTTTTAAATTAGTTGAATATAGTTTCAAAATAAAAGCTCAAAATAAAGATGTATTGTTGAAGCAATAAATCTCATAATCTTCATATCATGAGTTTATCAGAAAGCTAACTCACGTTCTGTGACCGCTCAATTATTCGGAAAATTCTTAAGAAGTAATCGTTCTACAAAAATTTTGCCGCATTCCCTTCCAAAAAATCAGAAAATCATTTGAACTAACCCCATATACATTTGTTGGTGGCTGAAGTTGATGCAAGTTTTGTGAAGAGCCAGAAAGTCTAGTCGATAAGTTGTGACTAGACGATGACATCCGACCGTTTATCAAATTATTGTGCACTGATGCTGTCAGTGTTGTTCGATTACCACCAGTCGACGCCCCGGACCATCCCCTCCGATCCAAGGATTCTCCTCCGCCTCCAGATGTCGTTTCGTCATGGATAGCGTCTGAAAAATTATAGTTTTCGAGTTGATATCAGTATTTCTCGGTTAGTCAACAATACATTTTAGACCAACATGACCTTTCTTGCCCTAATAAAATGATCCACTCAATGTTTTCTGCTCGGTATGTTTCCTTTACCCAATGCACACAACCCCTCCGTTTTTGGTATTGTTCATATTTGTTGTGATCATAGAAGTGCAAGTAAAACAATGAGAATTGTTGTGGAAAGGGAAGACGGAATGAATGGTGCGCGAGAAACGCTTGAATTAACGCGTCTAACCCTATCGCATTATTTGAAACCTGAAGCCATGATTGGCAATGAATCCAGAATTATGAAAGTGGTCTGAGGGAAGAATGAGAATAATGTGTGTAATTATATTCATAATCAGCGTGAAGGTTTATGATGATTGAGAAATCGAAAAAAAATTGTTGACTAGGCCACTAAGTGTCTAGACATGTCTTCCCGAGAACTGTTTCTAATGTTTTCGCTTTGAGATTTAGATAGAGGATTCGCCATCAGACAGGATAAGCTTCTCCATCAATCAATCTGCCACTTTGTTGTTATACATCACACCATCTGCGTGACCGTATCTGTTTTGTTATCCTTATATAAGAGACACGAACAAAAAATAGTGCAAGACAACGCAAAAATCTTGTTTTTCCCTCTCCTCGAAACAGATACATCAAATAAATTTTCCGACTCACTGAAGATTCATTTCAAAGTGTTAGTGTTGGCTTAAGTAAACAGGGATGGTACATGGATAGGGAAAAATGGTTTCGAGAGAGAAAAAAATTACCACAGAAATCAATGTCATAGTCCACAGGTGGCACATATTCCTCAGGAATAATATTCAGAGAATATGTACTTTGAGAGTACCAAGGCGAATTTCCATACCGTCGCATTTTTGGTGTCTTGGGACGAGGAATGAAAGTAGGTAGTGATAATCAGTGGGTGGTCCGTTCGCAACACATTTGGCCTTGTAACACGCTACGCCACTTACTGATAATAATAGAGTGGTAGAAAGAATCACAGAAAGAGATGGAGAGAGAAAGGAAAAAGTGACAGAAAGATTATTAATGAACGAGGGAAAGAAGGGAGGTACTGATGGAAGAAAAGGAGGATGGCACTGAAAAGATCTTTTTCCTTCTCTTTCTCTCTTTGGGTATTTCTATCTCTCTTTCTAAGCTTCAGCTTCTTCTTCTTCTTGCCGTCGCGCAACCGAGTGACAATCGTGTACGATTTGATTGAAATCAAAGAGGGAGGAAGACGAGTGAGGGAAAAATGCGCCGTTGTTCTTGATGGTCACTCGTCACTCCGCCCATTCACTCTTCTGCGTACAGTTCCTCAATGAAGGGCTTACGCTCGTCTCTAGATACCCTCCGCGTCTTTCGCGTTCTTTCCGCAAGGTACTAAGCCCCGCAATTGTTGTTTTGAGGTCTGCGTCACTATATGCATAAGTTTGATAGCATCAAATAATCTCGCATTTTTCTAACCATCTGCGTCTAATTGCACCACCACTTAATTTGCATACTGAAGAATTTTCTCGGAAGATAGTTGTCACTTTGATGGCGGTACTTCGGGTTAAAGGTAGAGGTGATAATAATCGTTACGATAACAGTAATCCGCCCGCAGAGTGTGAAAATTCCACGGAAAAAAAGTGTAGTACAGTAACACCCACTTTCAAAACTTCACTTTCTAACACTTGTCCAACACAGCAGTAACATTTTCTTAACATCAAAAACCGATGAATAGAAATGAAACGCTCACTTAACATAACTTTTCACTTTTTATTTTCCTGGCGATAGAATTCGGAAAGATCGGCCAAATTAAAAACGCTTGGGAATCCAAACTAAACTTTTTGGTTTTTATTCTCATTCAATTAAAATCCAAGGACAAGGAAAATAATAACGGAATCTAGTACAGGGAAAAAGTTTGAACCTATTCGTGATCAAAGTTCCAAATATTTTTGAAACTGAACAAACAATGCTTCCCGTTAGTCTATTGATTGATCTTTTGTCCGTGATTTCATGTTTTCGAGGTCATTTGTAATGTTTGAGCAACATAACAGAGCACAAAGATAAGGAGTCATTCTGCAATTTCTCGATAAGTTGTCACAAAATTGAAGCGTCATGGAACATCAAATCGTACTATGATATTATCAGATCTCGTTTTTGATCGTGTCGCCTGCTCATCACCCACCTCCACAAAGCTCGTACCACTTATGTGACCACTTGAATCGGGACAGGCGCACCTACTACTCCATCACTCAAAGGGAACAAGACATGTCATCTTCACCGCCTACCGTATCATTGCCGGAATGTGAGAGAAAAATTATTTCAAGAAAATAAATGGAAAAAACGGGAGGGTACTGTAAATTCCATTTTTAATTAGTATGATAGTTACACGTTAGAACTAACGAGGTGCGGACAAAGCACGATTCTCATTTGTCCTGCCCAACTGCCACGATAGTAATTGGGATGAGAAGAAGGTTTTTACATTCTTTTGAGACGTTCATGGAAAGTGAAAAATGATATTGTGAGGGAATTGTCCGAAGAACTGAAACATGTACCTAGGATAAAGTGTTTTTGTTAAAAAAATAGTGATCAATAATTCTACATGTTTTAGTTTACATCCTTATTATAAAACAATCCGCATGATTAAGTGATATCGAATAAAATGTTCTGATAGAACTGTGACTCTTGACCACTTCCCGATTACAACAAAAAATAATATCTTAATCCAAAGACATCGTCATTTTTACAATAGTGGTTATCGCGTGCTACCAGGCTTTTGAAATAATTTTGTTAACAGTCATTTGAGTGACTTCTGCTCTTTTCTACGTTTCCCTTCTATTTTTCTCAATTTTGTGGTGAGTTGGCTTCTCTTTATGAGCCATATAAGTCCATATGAAGAACATTAAAAAACAAAAGCAAAACAAGAGAAAACCTAGAATGGTCATAAATTTCCGAGAGCTATACAAATTATTACTAAAACGTCATTTTCAAATACTATAAATTCGTAAAACTTATGATTTATGTTAGCAAACTTGTATTCGAGAGCTTAAAAAAACTTGAGTGAGCCCTCGAAACTACATGGAAATAAATGAGCAATTTGAAGGAAGGAGCACATAGAGGGACATGTACCAATTTCTTCCAGTTGAATATCTCAGAATAGAATTAGGAAAGAGGGTCATAATGGACAGAGCAAACAACTTCTTTTGACTCGTTCATACTAAAACTGAAGCTTCAAAGTGGAACTATCTCATCCTATACCCCCATCTAGCACCAATTCAATTCGGACACCCTATCTCATTCAGCTTCTCTTTTTCTCATTTCGCCAAAAACTGCCCGGAGTAAAGACGATTGATGGCGAAAAAAGACGGAATACTCTCGGTTTGTCTTCTTCAACTTCATTATCTCGTGAGCCATTTTTTCTCAGTCTCCGGATTTTAGTGCCAACGATTTTTCTTCTTTTGGGGAAATTTATTAAGCAGTCGAGGTCAGCAGATTTCGAAATAGATAACGAATTCCAAACAAGAAAAACTGCAAGTATGTTTGTCATAGCTATACTTGTCACAGCTAGTGCTACAGTATTTGAGTTTAGAGTTCTCAATGTTTTTCTATTTTCAGATAGGCTTCTGTGAAAGTCATGCTTGCTTCTTCACCTTTTTTCAGTTTTTACAAACGGAAAGCATTTCAGCCATAACTAAGCAAACAAATATCTGTCAGTAACTTTTAGTACGCTGATGATTTTCTCAGTGTCCTCCTGCAAAGGTCTGTATCCGGTCAGTTACAAAGTTTATTGATGACGTTCGTGACATCCGATGTCAAAACGGTGCTGTTGATGATGATGATGATAGGTTGAATGTGTCACTCGAACCAGTTTGCAGGCGCGGTCAATCGCAGTGATAGCAAAGAAAAGTTCACACTGAGAGAAAAAGAAAAAACGGAAAAACATTGCAACATCTCCTTTATCATATCACATTGGTTATGCAAGCTGCTTGATTTTTCAGACAGGAAAAACTAATCAATCGAGAGGATATAATATCAGAGGAAGAACAAAGTTTGAAGAAAGTTCAAAAATAAGTTCACATCCAAAACAGTCGAAAGAATCAGGCGGGAGAAAAAGCAGTGAAATGTGAAAAAAGAAGTTTTTGAATGGGACTTTCAGAACTGGGATTTAGAGATCCAGGAATCAACAGGGCAAGTAGACGGAAACGGGGACAGAGACGGGGAAAGATAGGAATGGTTAATACATGTTAGGAAAGAAAAGAGAAATGTTCCATTGATGAGTGTTAGAGGTTAACAGAATAGGTTAGATGATACGAATTAGAGACAGCTTTTAGCTTATTAGTACTACATGTCGGACTCACAACAAGTTCCGTGATCCTCGACTTGATCTTGTGCGGCAAGGAACGGCTGCAACTCTCCCTCCGACGCATCCGCTCTATCCGTCTTGGAGGCTCCCGCCGAAGCCATCGGAGCCAAAGCGACGCCAGCCTCCAAGTTCTCATCCGGTTGTTGGTTCTTGCAGCAGCAGCAGTTCTTACGGAAGAAAAGACTGATCTTCTCCCATCCCGAGAAATAGAGAATACAAAGATAGCTCCAGATTTCACCAATGACTACCAATGGGCAGTACAAATAGTTGATCCAAGCCATTTTAAAAACGAATGACCGATTGTTGAATTAATGAAATTTTGAAATGGAGCTCCGAGCTCCTTTCATGGAATATGGGAGGATCGAAATGGGCGGGACCCAAAAATGGGTGGTGAAAGCGAGATGGCGAATACGATGAAGGAAAGAAGGCCAGTTGCAGAAACGTAAGGAAGAAACAAAGGAGAGAATGGAGAGAAAGAGTATGCGTGAGGCGGGAGCGTTTGACTGACTGCCAAAATTCGGCACTTGGCTCCGCCCCCCTCACTTTGTAATCGGGGGAAGAGAAGACGTGAAGGTGGTGCAGCAGTTTTTTATTCCCGGGCTACTCGAGTGAAAAGAAGAGAAAACAGAGAAAGGGATGAGTGGGAGCGATTGAGAGATGTATTGAACAAAAGGTTATCAGCTGTCGAAAGAAGAAAGAGGGATGATGAATGATAATGATTTCGATGGCGAAGGAGGCTCTGGCATATCATTCCGATTTTTTCCGATTTTTGCATGTTCTCTCTTTTTCGCAAAGTTCTGATGGACGATAATGAAGAGAAAACCTAAAACTTTTTGGAGGGAACATATCATCCATATAGCATTGTGTTTGATAATTCTCGAATCACAATCCGTTGTGTTGTTTCTCTTTTTTACCATTGATATGAGAAAGATAAATGCATGATGAAGATGATGATAAGCAGGATTTCTTTGAAACGTCAGAGCGAATCGCTGGGCACCAGGCGCCAGGAGCCAGGCGCCTGGCACTAGATGCCTTGTGCCAACCTCAACAATACTTCCGTTTGATCCATGAGGTGACATGGAAAAAGGTTTCATTTAGATCTTCGGGTCGATAAGGTTAGATGTAGGTTTGTTGATATTATCCGAACGGTCTAGTTTCCCGATTATGAAGAAGCCGAATGAGATTGTCGCGTTTCATCTCTCAAATCCTTCTTTGAATCTCAATACTGATTTTCAACTGAATTTCCTGACCGCCCGTGTCCCCCGAGAGAAAGTTTTGCGGGAAAGGTGTGAAATCGACACAACACACGTTTACACTCATGATGAGCGAGAATTGAAAAATGTATGTTCCGTTTGTATGATGATAAACGTTAGGTTCATCCCTTTCTCTTTTTTCTCTCAATTCCGATTTCTCTCCCACTCGGTATCAACCATCAACAGCAATCAGCACCCCGAATTTATGACGGTTTATACCCGATCTCTTCTACTTTTTTGGGTTTGGTCTCGTGGCAACTGATGCAAGATGCTGAAAGCAATGTAGGCGTATGCCGTGGTATGATTCCTTGGACGGTGAAGATGGTCAACACATCCATCATGTCCATTAATGATGTTCTTGAGAGATATATATTGCATCTTTTCTGTTTCAAATCGTCGAACTTGATTTGGGTTTTGAACTGCAGAATACAAAATAATGGTGGAAGAAATAAAAAAATACATAAAAGTTGCCTTTAATTGAGGCCGAACATGGGGCCATACAGGATTAGAATTTCCAGGTTTTAGTAAGGACGTGGGATGAAGATAATAATATGTATTTTTTCTTCCGAAACCCTAGCATCAGCATGTTAAAAATCACCAATTTTTGTTTCACATCCTGCGACTTTTTAAATTTGTTGCTGCTTTGTTGTTGTGCTTTCGAACAAAATAACACATTACAAAAAGTTGCTGGGGACCATTTTCCACAAACGTTTCGTGCAGAACTCGACTAAACTAACAGTTTTTCCTTCTTTACTTCGTTTCCACTTTCAACTCATCCTTCAAGATAATAGAATGCATCGAATAAACGGACTGAAGCAGAAAAAAAAGAAAGGAAATGAGATTGAAGAAGAAAGATGGTAATAAAAAGTCTCAGGAGTTTTTCAAGGAAGAAATGATTCTGAGCCTCCGGAAATTGAATATTTTTTCACTGTTTCTTCTTTTATTTCAAATGATAAATCATTGAAATGAATGAGAAATGACTGGGTAAAATGAATAGTATTCAGTAGATTGGAGTTTTCAACAAGAAAGAGAGCTGTATGACAGAAAAGTAAATTATGGGTTATGATATCATGTGGAGACATGAAAGTAGTACTGAAAGAATAGAATAAGAAAAACAGAATACAAAACAAATTTAGGGATTTTGTAAACATTTTGCTATGTAGGTTTCTGGAGATTTTCTGTTGTTGAGAACCTTGAAAGAGGGTTATACCGACCTATTAATTTTCAAATCTTTAACATGTCCATAAGAAATAATAGTTACTTAGAAATAAAAATTATACGCACGATTTAGTGAAAACTGTACTGAACTGAATCATAATGCGGTTTCAAGTACACAAGGCAGTGCTTCAAGTTGCCTCAAAACGAACAAAAGTTGGAAAAGTGAACCGCTTTCCGTTTACAATTTTTCTTCCAAAATCTCAGACAAATTCAAATAGCTCACCTCGAACACTTCCATATTTTGACGGCCGTATGTCAAATACTTCCATTGAACTAACCCAATGTTTTCTAAAACATGCTTTATTTTATGAATGATGAAGCGGAAAGAAAAGGTTTTTAAATTAACAGTTGGTATATAAAGAATGAGAATATGTAGAACAGAGTTAGTGAGGAAACGGTGAAGACAATTGACAATAACTGTGAAACAGTTGTGTGGTTTTACGAGGTCGGATAACTAGAAAACATTGGAATATCGTGTGGTCTGGGAACAACTAAAGAATCCAATTGGTTGGATCTTGGTGACGGTCTAAAGTGTGAGGAAACCAATGAAATCGGAGGATGTCATAGGGGAAAAGAACAGAAAAAAGTGAACCGAAAGAGGATCGGTGAAGGTTGATGATATTGTTCTTTCTATTTCTTCTCGCCTCATTCTTCATTTCAATCTTATTCATTTTTCTTCAAAATATCAATGGCAAGACCCTCATAGCCTGACCGGTGATCTGTTGGCAGCCGTCAAAGACAGCAATGATTGGCCGAAATTAAGAAAAAAAGGTGAGAGGAATGAAGACTCGTTTCGTTTTCTCACAATGACCGTTTTCCGCTCATTTGCTCAATTGTGGCCAAATATTGTCTGCGTATCTGATGATCTACTAGTGTGTCGGCCTGCTAACTGTGATCAGGGAGAGCTGATCATAGATAGCCGACTCAAAATAGGAAACAATCCAAAAAAAGAAAAAAATTGTTCAGAATTTCAGATTTTCTGCTTCTAATATTGACTCTCACAAAAATGAACTAGTGTTGAAAATTAAAAATTTAACGGTAATTCGATTATATATGTCTTGACACTTTTAAAATTATAAACCTGCTTGGGCATCTGTTAGTTTTCAACATAAATGTTAGCGAATTTTGTTTTCTTTTCACTGATTTTGCCAATAAAATAATCCAAAACTAATTTTGATAGGCACAATCTCATCCAGCCAAAAACTGACAGAATGCAAAATGAGGTAAACAAAAAATTGAGACGAACATTTATGTTGGGTGTGTTTTCTTAGATTTCCAGAGATGGGTGTGACTGTTTTTTTTCACGACTTTCTTATTTAGAATAATATTTTTCAGATTTCGAAAAGATTAAAAGACTTGAACTGGATGAAAAATGAAATACAATTCCCTAGTTGACATTGACTCATTCATCGTCACCTGCCGATCCGAATCCTGCAGTTCAGTTCCTACCCCACCCATCTACTTATTTACACAAAACTTGGGTGTCTTCTTTGATTGACAAGTAAGGGTTGATGAAGAACACAAGTAGGCAAAAGGGTAGAAAATCTCATTAGAATGAAAGAAGAACTGGTACCAAAACTGTTTGTTGGCAGAAGGCGCAAAAAATGTGAAACGAAGGAAAAGCTTATCGTTTTTTGCCAAGAAAAGGAAAACGAAACGAAAAATGTAGGTTATGTGGATGAAGGAAACAAGGGAGAAGATAACACGGGAGAAAAGTGAGGTAACAATAACGCGACCGTGTATGAAGACGGTGTGGAAGGCAAAAAACGGTTTGATTTATTATGGGTATTCTTCTCCTTTTTCCTTTTTCCTTTTATTCTGTTCTTGGTATTCCGCGAAAAAGGACATCTTGTGAAATTAAAAATTGATGTATTGAAGTATAGAAGGACAAATGTAAAGGTAATAATTAGGTGTGAAGTCAAGATGGTGTTCACTTATTGAACATGTACAGTAAGAAGTAATTGAAACACGGAAACTAAATCTAAGGTGAATCCAAAGTGCAAGTCAAGGTTCACCGTTAGAAAATTTGTAATTGAAATAGCATTTCACGCATTTCTCAATACAGAAAATGAAGCACATGTTACCACCAAACCGGACTGTTTTGCATGTCAAATGTTCAAGTACAAGTAACTAACAATTGTAGAAAGACAGCTGGCAGGAGGTCATAATTGTCTATTTTCTGTTCTAATGAGTCCTGGAGGATGCGCCAAGGCAGCTGCCAAAAACTATCGCATTATTTGAGTGGATCAAGATTAAAACGCATTTAGAAAAGGGCTTGACTGCGTTTGGTTTGGTTAACAAGTTTCCAAATAAACCCCCTCCCTCTTTTTCTTTCTTATATTAGCCTTGACTTGCTGCGATCCGTACGTTATACCCTTCTAGTTCAAATTATGCAAAACTTCTCTTTTTTCATTTCTTTCATTCCAAAATCATTCTTCTAAAGCCATTCGTTTCACTTTCCTCCATGAAATGGCTTAAAAGCCTAGTGAAACACAGACACCATATGCTCTATTATTCCTCTTTTTCTTAGTTTTCGGAGTCAGTGACAAGTATTGAAACACTAATGAATTGATGAGAAATTCAACACTTTTGGAACAATTGCGTGCGATGTTCGAAAATGTCAAAGGAAAAAAAAGAAATGACTAATTAAGAAAAAAAACATGGTGGTCATGATGACCTTAAAATAATTGAAATGATGGATGAACGTTCCAAAATAAGTGAAAAGGTTAGTAGTATCATAAGATGTCATCGAGACTTTTTTGCACAGAGGTGTCAAGTGGTTTCAAGAGACTAACTGGTTGAAATGAGAGCACATAGAAAATGGGGGGAGGGAAAGTTACGCGGAGTTCTGTTTTCTCTCACATGCTCTGTCTGCCACACACCTTTCTTCACTATTACAAACAAACTGATCCTACTGTTGAAAACGAAAAAAAAATAGGGAGGAAAGTGCAGAAAAAGCAAAAGAATTTGAACACCTGTTTGTTCCACTGCTTACGTTAACTTAACAGAACTGAACCTGTGGGTAAGCGGGTTAAGAAGACATTAAAAATTTGAGAAAGGTGAAACTATCAAGTGAGACGTACAACAGAATGAACCCTCATTTAGAGGGTCTTGTTATGTAGCACAGGAGATGGAGACCATCTGTTCCATCTCAAGATGAAGGATCAAGGACGAGAAATGGAGAGGAAATAAAATAAAATTGAATGACATAGAAAGGCGTAAAATTTGAAAACCAAAAATTACGGTCTCTGTGTTTCGGGTGTTTTCGCTTTAAAGTTTTATTTTGAAACTTTTGTTCAGGTAACTGAATAATAGAAACCAAAATGAAACGGAAATGAATAGACACAAAAGTGAGAATTAGCATTACGCTTCACTCAAAAATCACTGTTCCATGCCGTTCTTTTCTCCGATTTTTCGGGTTTCCATTTCTTGTTTCGGTTTCAGTCTCAGTGGTGTGTGACTAATTGTGAACAACAAAGAAAAAAAGAAGCAAAGAAGTGAAAATTTGGTAAGCAAGTAGCAACGGAAAAAAGAGTGAAAGGCGAAAGGTTTCCTGAGAAAACGACGCCAAGACTAGTGACAAATGAATGATGGCAGATTGCATATGTTGGCAGAAGGAGATGGAATCGAGAAAAGGAGCTCGAGTTACAACTGTGCGCAAGATGTCTAGTTTTCTATTCAATTCTCTCGGGTTAATGACATCTCATTCTAGTTGCCAGAGAAACATAAAAGCTTAGAATTGGAAAGAAGGACATGTGAAGAGATGAGCACTACTAAATCGGATATTAGTCGGATGGAGGTATTTCTGGGTGGTTCAGTAAGCAACGACTTGATGACTTCACAGAAAAAATATGGTTGGGCAATTGTGTCCGCCAAGTACTTCGATTCAATTCTATTGAAATATGAGAAAAATTCTGAATCATTCTCACGATAACCGGCACTAGCTCAAACACACAGCAAGCACTTCCTCTCCACACCTCAATGTCGTCACTGATATGTTCTTCGTTTGTTTTTATTCTAATGTAAATATTCAGAAAATGGAAGGAATATATAAAAGCAAATTATTTGAACCGTGACTTGCGATTGGGTAGAATGACATGGAATGAGATGACTTTTCTTCTGCTGACCCAAGAAAAACGTCCACACTTTTAACTCCCCCATCTAAACAGATAAAAAGATCAGTCGTCTTTTTCTTGATTATCCGATAGTCGTTAAAAACTAAGAAAAAAGGTACAAATAGTTGTTGCGTGGGGGGCCTTAATTACCTTTTGAAGTTTTGTCGGCAGCGGAACATTGAAAAGAGGATAATAGAAATAATGGAATAAAGAAACTGGGTAGGGATAATTGATAAAATATGGGATTTTTCTAAATATAGACGATTGGATGAAAATTTATGGTTATAGTTATTATCCTTCTGAATGAAGAAAGGCTAGACTAAAATTCATAAAAACTAAAATTCAATTAGTTCATATCAACTTAAATTGCAAATTTTACAGGTTCAAACTGAACACGGAAGTGAAAGGAGAAGAGTTACAGTATCGCTCAAAGGGTTTTCAACGTTGGCTGTTTTTTGTGAAAAATTATCTAGTTTGACAGTGTATTTTGGTGTCACCAAATCGCTAGTTATTTTGTAATTTGTATTGACTGAACGGAGCAAAAATAGCACAGCTTTTTTTTGTAATTGACGTTTTTTTGTACAGATGCAATCTTTAAAGTTTAGGCTGTCAAAGTGAAAAGCTCCAACAATTTCGCAAATATGCACTGAAATTAGTCAGCTTCAGGGAAAAATGGCTTTTGATTACCTGTAACTTTCATGGTAGTGTCTTACAATTAGGTGAATCCGGAATGCAAAGTTGGTCATATTAGAATATGAGTCTATCTAGCGGAAAATAATAATATTTTCAGTATCAATTGTTTCAAAAACTTTCAAAAACAATTTTTAAATCAAAAATTAAGATCTCAACACAAATTATGAAACATTATTGAGAAGATAACCATATGACCATCATGACATGTTTTTTGAGTTTCCAACTTTTGTCAAATTAGTGTAACTAGACAACCTAACAAAAAGTACCAAGCACCATATTTTCTCTTTCTTCACTTTACCATACTTCTACCCATTTATCTTCAAATATTCACTTCCGAATGTTCACAGCCGTTGTAGCTAATTAGATGTTCAGATGACCATCAACGCCTGTGTTGTACAAATGTTTCCATTTTTGTTTAATCTTACGTTTGCAAATACCTCTCCTCTTTTGGTCGCGACCCCACCTACGTTACAAAAAACACCCTCTTCCCAAAAAAAAGAACACAAAGTGTTTCTAATCTATCGGCGGCGCGGAATACATATTGCGGACTTTGCCTTCCTTTGAGCGGTGGCGGCGCCCCACTTCACATAATGTTCTAGCTTATCAGGCATTAGCAATATCGAAACAAAGCACTCCAAAAAACCAAATACATGGTAAACAACATAAATCAAAATATCCGAAATCTAGCATACCGTGGATGACCAGTGATAACGTCGACGGTACATGTTTCGTTGGTTTTCTCCTGATTGGCGGCAATCTCGGACTGAAATTGTGATCACTCAGATGATCACAACTTCTGCTCAGTCGTTTTCGAATACTCGCTGTTTCGTCTCGTTGATCGCGTTGGAAAGGACGTCGAGATTGGGCAAAATGCACGTGCCGTGGAGAATAGGAATGTTGGTGGGATTGTTGATACTCCTGAGGAATGGGTGACGGAGTATGCATGTTCTCACGAGATAAGTACCTTAATTTCACGAATTTTTCGAAATACAGATGACTTAAAGAGGGGAAAAACGTTAGGATTATAATACAGTCTTAATTAGAAAGAAATATTTGAATTTATGATTGACAATTTTTTACCAGAACAACTTACACACTACTTTTCTACTTCGAAAACGAAACTATTAAAATTTTCTTATCAACATTCTTATAAGAATTTCCTATAAAGAGATCGAATAAAAAACGAACATAAAATACAAAAACTTCAACTCTTTTGTCTAGACGCCTAGTACGAATGAAAGGTATAAGCAGATTGTTGAAGTGCTGGTAATACTCTCTGCTGCTAATATGTTGACAAAGTTCTTGAAAAAATCTCTTGAACAGACTAGGGAACAAAACGATGATAGAGGAGAAAAACATATTTCACAGGTACATAGAAAAAGAAAACCTAAAATTAGATGCCTGTGAGAAATTTCAAAACTTCGTGTATTTTGAAAAAGACAACAAAAGTTTACCAAACATGATTCTCATTTGAATTCAAATAGGTTGTGTTCTTTTCATTCAATCTATCTACATTTTGACTTTTCTTTCTGACAGAAAAAAAAACACAACAATGCCAACGATAGAAAAATACTGGTTCTAAACAAGATAAAAAACCAATGCGAAAATGAAATGGGCAGGTGAACCAAGAGAGTTTTCAAATGACAATAAGTCAAACAGATTCCAGAATGAGATAAAAGAAAAAGTCTATTCCGGGTCAGTCGAGTGTGAAATGACAACTAATTTGAGTTAGTTGAACGCCTTCAGCACTTTCACTATTAGTTTAAAGAATAGAGAATTAAGAGAAAAATTTTGAACAAAAACAAAAAATTGACTTACCTCTCTAACAGGCTCATGTCTCCAGTGTCACAACGATGCAACTTGCGTGCATGCAGTCCACCGCCGTTCCTCAGTTGAAAAGAAGAGGAAAATGGTTGTTGGACAGTGGCCGGTAGGCGGGCGCTCATGTCGAGATCCTTGAACGACACTCGTTTCTCGGCTTTCGGTAATTGCTGCTCAGCCAGAGCCAAAGCTTGCGTGTTCACGTATAACGGTATTGATGAAGTGGCACTTCCACTACTGTAGGTGTTCGAGGATCTAGGCGTGGATGCTGTGCTATGAGCACAAGTAGTCGTACTGCTTCGTTTTTTATTGGCTAGCAACAAGTGATGCAAAGCATTTGGATGGACACCTTGGCGGTTCATGGAGCCCGTCGATGAGTGGGACGATGCCGACACTCGACGTTCGATCGGGCTCCGCGGCTTCAGTGTGGACGACGTGTTTAGATAGTAAGGCTGATGGCAGAAATTAGGAAAAGGACTGGGTGAATGATTTGGAGGAGATGGCTTTAGGTAAAATCGACGTGTGTCCGTGTCGTAGTCCTACAACACACTTTTTGCCCGATAACTTTTGGTTTCTCCCACTTTTCGTCGTCTTCTTCTTCTTTTTAGTCTCTTCTTCAGCCGCCTGCCTGCCAACCGTCGTCCCTTTTTCTCTATTGCTTATCGTTTTGCGAATGGCGTTAATAACCCGTCCTATCACAATTCGACCAGCTTCTCTTTTCTCCTCTTTTGCCCCGAACGTTCGCTTGCGCAATTGAATAGAACAAAACAGCGTTCTTCTAGGATTTGATGGATATGTATAAAATCAGATTTAGATTTACAATTGTTTGCAGATTGGTTGTTGATTTTGAACAATAGTTTTGTATATGAATTCCTGCAAAAAAAGTTTATCGGCTAGCCAAAAGAAGGACGACGACAGAAAAAACATGAGTATTGAATAGTCAAAAGAGGGATGAAAGATGGGTCACAAAATAGATGGCAGACATTGAAATAGTTCACCGACAACAGGTTATCTCAACTTGATGGTATTTTGTTCGAACTCGCCTTTAAGGTTATGCGAAATTCTAATCCACTACTATATGTTTATTGTTATCTGTTTCGTACACTGGTTTTTTATTAAATTTGAAAAATAGATGATGCGTCAGCCATGAAACATGAGTACAAATGACTGTTTCAGGTGAATCGAATTGTGAAGAAACATATACTATTCTAGTGTGAAAGGCGAATTCAAGAACTTTGGAATGGATCTAAATATGGAAATGAAACACTCTTAAAGTATAGTGAAAAATAACGTTGGCAAAATGGCAGCCTTTTTAAATACAACCTTCCATTGTTCGAAGAACGAAGGCCTGGATTAAAACTTTTTATGGTCACTACGGACGAAATTGTAGATGAGAGTAGATCTTGATTCGTCTCCTAAGAAAAAATGGCTGGTCTCGTCCGCTCAAAGCAGCAAAAAAGTGAGAGACTTACATAAGGAACAAAATCTCGGTGGGGGTCTCGGAGTCAAGGGTTGTGGGAGAGAGACATACAACACCTTGAGAACCTCATGTATGCTTAACAAGCAGGCCTACCGGAGAACAACACATTTGGGTAGACAAAAAAAGAGAACAAAATAGAGCAATAAGGCGTTGTCTCTACTCTTCTCTTTGTGGGATAAGCCGTGAACCACGATAGATTGGGTAGCGTTGAAATAAAAAACATGTGTGGTAGTGGGGGGGTACACATAAATTGAGACAAAAGAGACAAGTGAAACGGCGGCGGTAACTGCGACACGTTTGCTCTTGGGATTAAAACCGTGCCGGCGAAACCACTAATTTTATATTTAATTTTTTTCGAAATCACTATCTTCGATTCGTAACTTTCACTTCCTCAACAACTCTTGCTCATCAAATCAACATCATTCTTTTCCTCTTTCCGTATTGTTTGCGGATTCCGCTTATTCCGTCATTAGAGGACAGAAGAGGAAACTTGTTATAGAAGACTAATAGGCAAATGTAATGAAAGATCAAAATACCAATTTTTCTGAACACAATAGAGTTAAAACAAAAAAAAACAAGAAAAAAAGCGAATGAGGTCACAGGTTAGCAAAAGTGACAAAATGACGAGTTGTAGCCTTTCGAAAAGAGCACGAGCATTGTTTACAGGGCGACACAACTAACAGTTGTACCGAAAGGTCATGTACTCGAAGAAATGCTTATGTGTGAAACTAACCGAAAAATTCAACAGGCACTCCGCGGACAGTTGAGAACTTGGTCAGACGGCTTGGTATTCTGGAGATGCTGAAGAATCTCTCTTTTGTAGAAATTCTTTCTTTTGGAAGACGTGTGTAGGATCTTGCAATTGTATGTGGTCCAGTAATTGGTGAAGCATATTGTTCAGGTAGCAGTCCTAAAATTTCAATTAATTTCTCATAATTTTTCCATTTTCATCATCATTCAATTATGTGTTTCTATTCTTGAATTGCCAGAGAAAAAGAAACTCCGACACTTTTTGTAGCTATACATTTCGTATTATGTTTGCCGTTAGGTACTCTCATGTTTCTATACAAACGGTGCGGTGTTATTTATTGCATGGAAAAAGTGTGTTAACTTACCCCAGTGTTTAGCAAATGCCGACCGATCACCATCCATACGAACTGTCCGGTTTCGTTGAAGCATGCGATTCTAAAATCATTTTAAATGAATATAAATCCGAAATATTCGTTATAACATGAAAAAAAAATGGTTGTGAACGAATATTAAGAGAATTGAACATCATGGATCTGAAGTAGTGTCCCTATTCTCCTTTAAATTGTTGCGTAATCTTGAAATTGTCGCATTTTCAAGAAATGGGTCATTTTTTTGAATTCTAAAAAAGTTGTCTAGAGTTTTGTATGAACGGATCAAATTCGTCAAGACGACAATTTGGTTTTACATGGTAAAACACTACTCTTATATTCTAAAGTTTTCATTAAATTGTTTCATGGACTTTCTTTTGTTTTGCTGCCTGTAGAAGCACAATAGAAATTGTACAGTCAATTCATTTCATTCAGTTTTTCAGAAGCTTGCCTATACTAAAAAAAACTATACGACACTTTTGTATAGTCTAGTTTTTAAAAATTGTGTTTTCTCATGGAATAGATTGAAAGTCTTCCATTATTGAAATACGCTATTCACGGAATTAGAGTACAAAAGTTTGATAAACAAATAAACAAAAAATGGTAGACTCTAATGTTAGACTGATTTTCTGTTACTACTGCATGAAAAATTCCATCATTACAGCTTTATGCTACACACTTCCGTAATATTTTGATAAGCAGTTGACCACACAGAGAACGCACAAAAAATAATACCGCAAACTTACTGTGATGAATGGATATTCTTGCTTATAACAACTCATTGTACTCTGTCTTGGATCAAAAACACAGTACCCAGCATGCCATGGCAACTTCACTTCTTTATTCATCATCTTGGTTGGTTTACCCTCTGAAATTGAAAAATATGTTTATTTTTTCTGTTTATACAAATGAATTGAAAGGAAAAAGATAGTGGATAAAAAGTGTGGATCATCAACTTATGATCTGTCTCGGAGGCACACAAAAATGATCGTTTCAAGTGGAATTGGCAATTAGACGCAAAGGAGGGCGATGGATGCAATGAGGGGCGAGAGTCATCGTTTCAAGGTTGGCACCATTTTCCCGAAAAGACCCACTTTTAGGGCAATTAGTGGATTTTTTGTGTTATGGAGAAAGTTGAGTGTTGTTTTCTTTTTTATGGAAAAGAAGTAGAAATAAGAAGAAAACGAAAAGAGTAGTTGTATATAGTCGGAGGTCTACTAGACTTGACCGCCAAAAGATATCGAATTGACTCTTGGATATATTTATTATAATATTAATGCGAAAGGTGCTAGATCAAACAGCGGAGCGGTGAGATTTGTCGACAGGAGGAAATAGGTGAAGAAATATGCAAAACGAGAGTATTGTTTGAGAAATCTTATACAAAAACGGTTTTGAGAAAGTTCATCGAAATCAAAACTATACTTCTAAACTATAGTTTTGTTTTCTAGTTGAACTTTATTCACAAGATTCGTATCACTGGATAAAATGATCAAGGAAATTTGAAGTTAAGAGACTAAAACTTTGTGATAGAAGTTTTTGCACTAGCTACGAATGAATTTGAAACAAGACAACTTTGAGTCGTCTTCGTTTTGTTTATTCATACGGATTTAGAATTGCAAAACGAATATGTTTGTATTAAGAAATTTCTTGCTTATGCAGAGAAAGAGGAGGGTCGGCACAAGGTTTCGATTCCTTCCAACTTGTCAAAATTTTTATTGGTTCTAAGAGTATAAGGTGGAGGTGTCAAAAGGCAAAAGTAAACAGAAATGAAGCTGGACGGGAGAAAGAATATATCGTTTTTCGTTTTCTTCCGTCAGATTTCATTCATCTTCCCTCTTCTTCTACTTCCGAGGACTTCTTTCATTTTTTGTTCACATCTCCTGTCATTCCTCGTCTAATTTCTTTCCGCACTTCGTAAAATTTTAGGATGAGGTCATAAACAATAAGGGCCGCCGCTCGGCCCTGTCTGTTTTATGTTTTATGAGTCAAAACTAGAGCCGTCAGGTAAGAAAAAAAATAGAAAATGAATGTAAAACTTCGACTCAAAAAGTGAAACTCATCGAAAAATTAGAGGATGTCTCTGAAACACGTTTTTTGAGACTGTGAAGAAGTTGCAAATTAACAAATTAAGAAAATTGTCGAAATGAGAAATTTATGGAGATCATCGGCAGAGATATAATTAATAGAATGGACGTTTCAATGAAGAAAAATTCAATTGAATAATGTATTTTGAAATGACAATTTCCTAATAGTTACTGTCCAAATAAATACTCAGCATCACACCATCAGAAACATTCTGATGGCGTCCGTATATTCTTATATCAACTTTTCAACACAACGTCTGTTGAATTTCCTGAAGAACAATACTGAAGAACGCAGCCAGAGTAAATGAGAAGAATAATGGTTGGCATGAAGTGAAAGTGTCACAGTAATATAGTATATACCAGAGGAATAGACTTGCCCGGTTGGCCACTACTACCGTCAGTATAATGATCATTTCAGTAGCGAAAAGAAGAAAGATGAGTGTATCGACGCTAGCTTTTTGTACTATTGGAAATATGAGATAATATAACAAGAACTCTTCAAGAATACTATCATACAGTAGTTACAGTATGAAATTGATCAAATTAATGTCTAGGATCAGAACCATTGCTGAGAAAATCAGGTAAAGTCGAGAGATCACTGGAAGGAAGAAAAGGAAGTACACTTACCACAAACAATAAGCCAACCATGACAAATGGGTCGAAAGTCTTCTTCGACACTTTTTTTGGTGCATCTGGTTGGTGTTTTACTCTCTGATTCACTTTCCATTTCGTCTTCCGGTTTTTCCTCTATAACTTTCATTCTGAAAATGGTCTTTTTTCAAATGGTTTAAAAGAAACACTATATGGAGTTTATGAAGCGAAAAAATAATAACTGAAATGGGTTCTTGCAGGGAAGGACAAAGAAACTTTCCAGGAAAAGGAGAAGAGGTAATTATTTAAAAACAATAAGGTTGACAAAAGATGGGAGAATTTTGCAAAATGGTGAACTTCAAAAAAGGAAAACGCAGAATCATTATTTTCATTTATTTAGATAATTAATGGGATATTCTTATTCAGAAATATTCTAAAATAGTTCAGCTGATTAAAAAAAATATATATAAAAGAATGGGTTGTCACGTTTTTATGCACTTAAAATTAATTGAATAATGATCAAGATTACAGTAAATTAATTGTTGAAGGTCACAAAAAAGGATTACATCGGTCAAAACGGCATAGGAAAAACAAGATTATGTGGCTGAATCTCATTGTACTCGTCATTCGGAAACAAGGAATAAAAGAAATGGATACGGAAAAAAGCGAGATGGAATAAGAAATATCGCGCCTTTATTCCCTAATTGAGTTACCGCCCCACCATGACTGACGAAGAGGAACAATTAGCTTAGGCGGTGTTGGTGGTTCCCGAAATGGTTTTGTTTTTTCCTGTTGTTTTTTTTCTTTTTCTCTCTTTTACCACGAAATGACCTCTTATTTTCCTTTCTCGGACGTTTTTTTGCATATGGACGGAATTTCCCGAGATCGTTATCTTTCTACCTACCAGACACGGGCGTATTGTTTTTACTGTAAAATGGATACATAAATTCAGAATTTTTGAGTCATTCTACAGCTAAGGAAGACGAAAGGTACCAAAACGACGGGAGATGAACAAAAGAGTCGGCAACTTCAAATATTATTATGAGGGTACCCTCTGATGAGTCGCCGTGTCTCATATTTAGGCAAAAGCGTTGGTCTCTTTTGCTTTCTCTTTTTCTGTACGGCATGAAAAGGCAACCAAACGTTTCAAGTACACAACACCTCTCGTTCATGGTATTTTGAGATTTGTTTACTTTACGGTTCCGAATTTCGAGCATAGACAGACAATAGAAACAAAAATGAGATGAGGGTGTTTTTTTAATAGAAAAACGATAGAATTTGACACAGATGAAACTAAAGACGGAATAGTCAAAAATGGTTGGTGGATTAATATTATCAAATAGGATTGAAGAACATGTGCCGCGTTCAACCGCACCCAACATTTATTTGCATTCAACCTATTCGATGACAGGTAGAGATAGAGCACTGTTCTCATGATATGTAAAGATGAATGTCAATGGTCAATAACGCAGGTGGTACTGTTATGTTGATAATATTTAGTTGTGGAAGCTATCCGGATTATAGATTCAAAACGAAGAACAAATGTTGGGATTGGTTTCAGAATGATACAATGATAATTGTAGCTTCAAGTCAGAAACCCAGCTATGACTAAGGAATTGATGAGGTAAGCGGCACCAGGTAAACGGTGCACCGGTGTACACATTGAATCAAAAAGAGTTGTAACATGAAGCATGATTGTCTATAGGAAGCCGACGGTCACTTCATACAAGGATAGTAAACATGCACTTGGATACACAAGAAAAGAGTCCCGACTGATTGTAATTTTCATCAATCTACTCGCGAGTAATATACTGATAAAAATTAACACAGTTGAAAATGAAATCATTTTTTCATGAAATTATTTACCTATGACATTTTATTTGTGAAATTATTTACAAGATCCCATTGATAATAGCTCCGAAAATGCGAAATATGGTTATTTTCTATTTGATATTCCAATGAAACGTGGTTGAAATATCAGCCGGGTTGAAGGTTCTGAGGTTGGAATTCTCTTGTCAACAATAGAAAAAAGATTGGAAACGAGGAAAACGTATCGATTGCGAAAAATGATATGCACAGCCTAGCACCTTATGGGGATGATATGTGAGATAATAAAATTGATGGTGTGGACGGTCAGAGTGAGCTGGAGAGCCTCGTTGTACCAGGCACTACGAGTTTTATGATCTGAGAGTGAGGTGAGCCAGGAGTTAAATACAGTAGATGTACATATTACAGGAGATATAAAGAGATGCGTAGCAAAGAAGGAAATTCGGATGAGTTTGTATTTTTCGAAACAAACATGCTTTTGAACATTGAAAACCAAAAAAATTGCAACACAATTCTTTCATAAATCTCATTCAGAAAAGAAGAAGACGTGGATATTCTTTGCGTGCCACAGGATGGGCCTTGGAAAAGAAAGGAAATGACAAATCTGCGGACGAACGCATATTACTTCCCCCTACCGATCCATCGTCACCTAAATTGTCACCCCAGCGTTGAATTATTAGTCAAATTTCGCGCCCCTCCAATTACTCGTAACCATGAAATGCGCTCATCTTCTACTGTATATGAAAGTAGTAAAATGATCATCTAAATAGGTTACTTTACTGTGTTTACTGAAAAGGAAGTGGGTGAAGATTTGGTGTTTTTCTTTTCCGAGATATCATAACGACTATGAAAAAGAGAAAACAGGAAACTGATAATAATAGGAAAGTGATAAAAATGGCCGGTCTAGACAAAGAAGATGAGCAGAGCAAAACGAGGCAAAATTGAAATCGAGCCTGTGCCACCTTGAATCGAAAAGCTCTTACTCAAACACGTTTCCCACCTTTTTCTCACCCTATCATCTTAATACAATCGAAAGAGCCTGTTCACACGCGCAAATTTGCGGCGATCACTTTGGATTTTTCATGATTTATTTCGCTTTTTGTCCATTCCGCAAACATATGCGAGGCGTAGGGCAAAAAGTGACCGCGCCATGACAAAGAGGCCGCCGCATATGTTAGACGGCTAGAGTCAGGTCGGAAGAAAACGAAAATGGTCGGATGTGCGGCCGACATGTCTACTTCTCAGGAAGATGAAGAGAATGTGGCCGAATGGTCTAGTGGTATGATTCTCGCTTTGGGTGCGAGAGGTCCCGGGTTCAATCCCCGGTTCGGCCCATTCTTTTTTGTTTTTTTTCCTGTTCATAACAGATCATCACTTCAAGTTAAAATCTGTTTTGCGTTTTGAAATAAGGTCTTTATATAGTTTTGTTTTGAAACGCAAAGTCACAGCCCTAGAATAAGCGAAAATTTCCAGAAATTTTTGCTGTACAGTAGTCGTAAAATCAAATCAAAACATTAAAACGCGTGGGTCACTTTTTACATACACTGAAAGAAAAATGTTCTGAAGACAAATATATTTTTTATTCCCACGGTTGCTCTTTAGGCTCGTTTTTAGCATTTCTCCAAAATTTTCTCAGAGGTCGTATCGACTCAAACAGACACATACCTCGAAAAAAATACGTACCATGTTTGAGTTTATCTTATTGCTGTGTTTAAGTAACAAATGAATTCCCATAATTCATTTTGTAAAATGAAAAATCAAGTGTCAAATGAACGCTGTTAAGATTCACTTGATTTTCTTTTTATTGATGAATGAAACAACAATCACGACGAAACAATTTCCATTAAATTGTAAGTGAAGACAACTGCAATATGCAACATTTCATATTTAAATCAAACATGTAGCTCAAATTCCAACGGTCGCTGTTCAAAAATTGAGTTAATTTGTTTACCATAAATCAGAATATACAGTAATGGTGTCGTCTAATTTATATTTTCCTTCTGTAGCAAGATTGATGCTGATGGCAATCGCACCTACAAGCAAATTGTTTTTTGATAGAAATGGATAAACAAGTATCCGACGTTGAGATACTGTAATGATCATAATTCTCACAACTTTCAGTCAAAAATGTCCAAGTTTGCGAATGTGGCAACAGTATCACCGAATGTTCCACCAAGAAAAATATAAATGAATCTTTCAGATTGAAACTAGAGCTTTATTGGCGTAGTTGACAAATTTTTGTACAAACACTTCCTAGACAGTTAAAGCAATTTAACGTTAACAGCTCAAATATTGCCCAATTTTGCACTGAAATGGATCGATTTGAGGGAGAAATGTTGCTTTCGAGATGTAACTTGCTAGGCCAGTACAAAAAGTTGTACACTACAGAACCAAAGCTCTTTTTCTGATCTGTATGATTCATTCAAAATCTACTAGATGCGAAAATCAAAAATGTCTTGACACACTCTCAAAGTTAGACATTTCAACTGAAGACGGTCAAAGTTTGAATCTTTTTGCCTAATACTGTAAATTTGTACCCTTGTTGTAAAGACTTTATATTGTTTGGCTTGCTGTTCATTGTTTTTTGAAGTCGATGGTTCGGCTGGTATTTTTTCCATAAAGCGGTCACGGATCTCACGATAATTTTTTTAAAGTTTGTTGTTATTATTGAATTAATATAATATTCTTTCCATTTCCAGTCTGAAAATTCCGACTTCATTTTCCTTGGAATCGAATAACTCACTCCTTCTCGATCTCTTCAAAAAATTTTCTTTCCGGCGTTTTTGATACATACATGTTGCAACAGATGGATAAATTTTACTGATTTGAGATGAGTGTCAGTCAAATGATTTGCGAATCTAAAAACACGAGTTTCTGTTGTAAGTGGGGCGGAGCCTAAGCTCACTTCTTGAACAAATATTCATCATCTACAGGTCCCCAAGCAAATTGTTATGCGTTTCTCCACTTCTTGAGCCGAACTACAAGATCTTCAAATGACTGGATCTTGTAGAGTTTTTCCGTTATGCTCATAAAATATAATATTGTGTTTTGTTGCTGAAAACATTCATCCATACCTCCGAACCGGACGGGATGAAATATCTCAGTACAATAAAATA
Organism: Caenorhabditis latens; assembly: GCA_002259235.3. Lineage (NCBI taxonomy): Eukaryota > Metazoa > Nematoda > Chromadorea > Rhabditida > Rhabditidae > Caenorhabditis > Caenorhabditis latens. The sequence goes on along the minus strand of CM056097.1, from coordinate 9,118,748 downwards.
CAAGATGTGTTGATCGGCATCGTTGTGAAGAGGAATTTCGTTTTTTTAACTGTAGGTTTTGCGTGAAATCTCAAACCCTGGCACCCTTTTGGTTGTGGAATTATTCATTCCACAAGTCGTACTCCTCCCCGTCGTCCTTTTCCCTGGAATCGCCTCCTTCTGTTTCTCTCTTCACTGTCCTACTGCATCCGCGCTCTGCTGGACATTTCTTTGCGTAGCGACTGACTCGCCATGAGATGGACTTTCGTCAGCGGAGGCAAATTCGAATCAGTTCGAATCACGACGGACGCTTCTTCCCTCTTCATTTTTTGTCCCTTTTTTCTCTAAATCAATATGTTTTCTCCTTTTAATTATATTTAGTTAATTATTCTAATCTTTCTGAGTAACTTTCCCTCATCTCGCTTTCATTAGGGACTGAAGAAAATCCACAACAACGTGGCAAGTGGCTGGCCTACAACTTATATAAAATTCTGTGGTTTTAATGCCGCAAATCACCACGCAAACCTTTTTCCACTTTAATAAATAATTATAATTACAACAATTCTTCGTTCCCTTTCTTTACTTTCAGGTTTCTCTAATCATAGTTAGTTTCCTTCACTTCTCTTTCGTTTTCTCGTAATCTCCTTAGTCTCCGCCTTCTATCACTCTTACTGTCTACCATGCCTGGTTTGTGTTACTAAAGGTAATCCCTTTCTTTAGTATTCACAACGTTTTTTCTGCTGTTTTCCATTCATTTTCATCCCAAAGCAGTTTTTAGTGATACTTGCTTTTCTGATTTTCAGAGTTTCAACTGTGCACAAGGGTAACTTCTCATCAAATGTTTGAATAATAAATTTTTTTCGTACCTCAGGGATACACGTTCCAAAACTGCACTTTTTTCTCTGCACCCTCCTTGATGCATGTGAATGTGTACTCCCTACGTCGTTGTATCGATTTCTGATTTTCTCCCTGTTCGCTTGGGTTTGTGTGAAGCATTTTTCTTTGTTACATTTGCTTTATACTACTCTCTACTTTGCCTTTTTCAGGTTATGAACTTGTATGCAAACACTGTTTACAAACCGGGTACAATCCGGGTTCTTTTCCAATTGCACTTGAAAAGCGATGAAGCATTGAATTTGATGAAAGGGACTATTCCGACCATCTCTTTGGAAGAAGTTTCGTTCTGGTACGAGAGATTCAACAAAGGGGATTTCGACATTTCTAAAGATTTATAGTGAGTTGTTTCTTCAATTCAGCCTATCTTCGGAAACGTAATTTTTCTGAAAAAATGACTTTCGAACGACAGTTAAATCAAAATTTTCAGTGAACAAAAGGAGACGCCTACATTGAACATGCTACCAGTAATGTTAAAAAGAAAAATTACCGACCAACTCAGCATTGGAGATCAGTAAGAAAAGTTCGATTGAAACTTAACTAACTATTCGATTCCAGAAATGCTGTGGTTCGCGTGAACAACGGGTTTCGGACGTATTTACGTGCTGATGCGAAAGTGTTTGATTTGGTTAAAGTTTGTCTGAAACAGAACAAAGCTGTTTTACGGAAAGATAACAAAGTCACTGGAGAAAAGAAAATCATCATAACCCCGAGTGATAAAGGATGTATTGTTGAGGAAAATGGAAAAAAGTCTGCCTATGAAAATTCATATGTTGAACAAGTTCTGATCGAATTCCGAGAAACTGTCAAAAAATGTGGCACAAAAATATCCGACATGATAGTGAAGTTCAAAAGCGAAGTGCAAGATGGCGACACAAAGGAAACCTTTTTCAAAGGAATTCGTGATATCTTCTCGGAACTGAAAGAACCCCTGCATGTGGAAAAGCTCGATTTATATACTAATGAAGCTGTTAAAATGAATTCAATCCTTGGAAACATCAAAGTTGGAGCTCTGGACAGATTCAACTGCGAAGTAATCGATGTTCGCACAATTGACATGCGAGATCTTACCAATTTGTCCGCTCATGTGCCGTTTCTAAAATCGTTGATGCTTCACTCTCTGTCACTCTTTTACGAAAACGTTCCACTCTTGAACTTTGTGGATATTTCTTTTATTTGTCTCAGAGCTGTGATTTCTCAACAGGAACTCTCCGACTACAAAAATGTAAGTTGAAAAACATGAGTTACTTTTGACATAAATGATTATCTTGTTCCAATTTCAGAAATTGATCAACTCTTCAATTGAGCCGAAACATAATTTTTTTACAACTCTGAGTAAAGAAGAAATCAAAGAAGCTTTTAGTCCTTTTGAAACAATCAGTTCTGGTTCCAACAAGTTCAAAGGTTGCTTCCGTCACTCCCTTCTAGATAAAAAAATCAAGTTCGTCATCACTCCATACCGGGTATCACTGCACTATATGTGATTTATTCTTGTTTTTCATTCATTATCAAATGTTTCCATTTTCCTGTGTTTTTGTTTTCTATTTGAATTTCTCACTTGGTATGTTTTTATCTGAGTTTTCAATGGTTAAGTTACAGAAACACATCATAAATAGATGTTTACATGGTTTTCTTCTGTATGTGTAAGATTACTTATTGTAGATATATTTTTTTGGCGTATTTTTTTTGAAGCTTTTGTACGTTTATTATGATTGTGGTGGTTGAAGATAGACTTCTTATCTGACCCGGCTTGGTTAAATTTTAGAGCACGTATTTATTCAATAAATTGTCAGCGTTTGGTAAACTGGCTCTCTTCAGGACAAGGAATAATACCTACAATTGGAGAAAGTCAAATATGTTACAGTAAAGGCTGAGTGATAAAACTGAGAATATAAGAACAACCGAAAGTGAGAAGAGCAACTGAGGACATCTATGGGAGAAAGGCAATGTGTGAGTAGTACCGGGTAACAGGGGAAGATGGCGAGTGAGAGGACAAATTCAAACAGTTCATGTTTCCGTTTTGATGATTTTGTACTTCCTTTCAAAGTCTCTTAATATTGTGAGGCAGCGGGATTGAGCGAGCACAGAAATACTCTGGGAAAATAAAACAGAAGTTTGTTTTTTGTCGGCAATCTAAACGCATTTGAAATAGAAACACATTGAACACATCTTAGTGGTGCGGCAAGATTTGATCCAACAAAGTTTGACAGAATTTATCCTGATGAAAAAAAAACTTGATGTACTGTTTTCAGTTTCCAATTACAAAACTTATGTACTTATATCACAAAACTTTGATTGAAATAAGAACGTCAGGAATTTTATACAACAAAGAAAAACCACAGTAAAGTCAATATATCACAATAAATCATACAAACGACAAGATTTTTCACTTCAAATTTAGTTGCGATGAATAATTGCAGGCCCCGATTCTTGATATTCGTCTCGCGAAATCCAAATCTCCGAGAAAGTGGTCAAGGACGCGAGAATAGACGCACCAATCCAGACAGAGTACTTGCGCTCCGACGGTGCCAATGTTTCCACCTTCATTGATCTGAAAATTGATTGGGGTTAGAGCTTTCTATGACAACTCAACTTGGAAACTTACTCAGGAGCGAGCGCGGTGATCTCTTTATGAAATCTTTCCTTGAAATGTGGAAACATCGTAGTCCCGCCTGCGAATACAATGCTGTTCATGAGTTCTTTACGGAGGTCGATATCACACTTCATAATCGACGAGAAGACCGATTCGTGGATTCCAGGAGATTCCATTCCGAGAAGATCTGGCTGAAAAAAAAAATTCGAAAATCGGATAAGTTTCCTGAATGATATACCTGAAACAATGCTTCCGGGCAGCGAAATCTTTCGCTACCGATGGTAATCATCTGGCCATCCGGTAGCTGGTACGTTTTATCCAGTGCGCTTGAATTGATGGCGGTATCCATAGCCTTATCCAAGTCAACGGCGACAAAGCAGAGTTTCTCCTTGATTTCCCGAACAATTTCTTTTTCAGCAGAAGTAGTGAAAAAGTATCCTTTCTCAGTGAGAATTTTCTGAAGGTGTTCCGTGAGATCTCGTCCAGCCAGATTAAGGCGCTGAATGGCGTGTGGGATAGCATATCCTTCGTAGACTGGAACCGTATGTGTGACACCATCTCCCGAATCGAGAACCATTCCGGTCAAGCGTCCAGATGCGTAAAGGGAGAGAACAGCTTGAAGTTCGACGTACATTGCTGGGACATTGAAGACTTCAAACATAGTTTCCGCCATCTTCTCACGGTTACTTTTAGGGTTGAGTGGAGCTTCAGTGATGAGGACCGGGTGATTTTCCGGATTGACACGGAGCTCGTTATAAAATGTGTGATGCCAGATCTTTTCCATATCGCTCCAGTTAGTGACAACTCCATTTTCAATAGGGTACCTCACACTTAAAATTCCTCTTTTCTCCTGGGCTTCATGGCCGATGTACGAGTCTTTCTCCCCCATTCCGATCATCACATTTTTGGTTTTCGGATTGCCAACAATTGCTGGAAAAACAACACATGGAGCGTCGTCACTGGCGAATCCGGCCTGAAATGCATGATTCTGTATTCTGTATATGCACACTACATCTACAAGTCCAACTACTCTATACTGTTATCTACTGCTTCATTGGAAAACTGACCTTACATACTCCGGATCCATTGTCAATCACCACTGCCACTGCTTCATCCATGATGAAGTCAAATTGCTGCAATTGCTGCAGTGAGAAGAGAGAAAACAAATCGAGAAACGGAAGGCTCGGTGAGACGTCAAGTGAGAAAAAGTGACTGATCTGATGGCGAGGTCAGAGCGATGTTTCTAGATGCAAATCAAGCTCCGCCCATTTTTCAGTTCAATAGAGCGAGCTTTCCACAAAAATGTAGTGGATCGAATAATAATTTCGAAACGGTCGAGTTGAGTCATAGGAATATTCCAATTGTTTACAAGATTTTCGAGAATAACATTCAAAATCGCACGTTTTTGCAAGCTACTGATCGATGATCATTGAGAATTTAGCCACAGAAGAGGATAGAAGGTCCAATTGTGGATCTTCCTGATGGAGAAGGCTTCATGACTCGTTTTAGGATACGATACCCGTCAATTCAGATCAATTTCTTGATTTTTGTGAATGTTCCGTTGGTTGGAAGACTTCCAAACGTTACAATATGTTTTCGGATTGAAGTGAACATCATCAAAAGCTGCCTTCCTCCATCTCAAACAATAGTCGTCGATGATGACAGATTCTGAAACAACTAAAACACTCAAGTTTTTCTTTTGATATTGTTAATCACTTTTATTCCTTGAACTGATCTCCTCAGAACTAGCATAATGGTAGATAAGATTCACCATTGTGTGATTACGTGATCATCCGGCAGTTAATTGACTTATTGTATCGTGGCACGATTCACTCAAAACGGATCACTTTGCATATGCTTCTGTGAAATTTTGTTTAGATAAAGTTCTTTTGAGTCGTGATTCACTCCGTTCAGGTGGTGAGAAAAACCTGAAATAAGAGTTATTTGTGTGAGAAGTAAACCAGGTCAACTTACCTTTTTGAAGCTCCATGTAATTTCCTTCAATGAGGCGGTATTGAATGATGTTGTTCGTTTAGGGCTTCCATTTGTTGAACATTTAGGTAGTTGTCCTCTCAAGACTAAAGGTTTGTTGCAAAGATTTCTTTGTAGCTCGCTAAATTTCCTTCCTGATTATTCGTTGTAAGTTTTTTCCAGTTTTGCAATATCTGCCAGGGAACTTTTTCTTTTTCTTGTTCTCATTAAGATTAGACTGGTTTCAGACAATCATACACAGAAATGAATTACTGAAAACGAAGGAAACATCGTTTTGAGAATGATTCGGATACAACTTACTGGGTAAAAATACATTTTGTAATGATTCCTCTCATCTTGTTGGCAGAGATTGATCATTTTAGATCCAGCGCTTAGAGAAAACAGATTCAGCATCCGTGGAAGTTTATTCAATCCCTCAGTTCCAAGGAAACTTCCTAAGTCTGAAACAAGCTGAATCGTCGTCTGAACATGTTGCCAAGCGGTAATACTTTCAAAAAGAAGCGAAATGTGTCCTGGATTCAGCACATTGTACATGTGAATTTTTGAGAAATTTTGGAAACAATTTGGGAAACGGCACAACTTTCCATCCCGGATTGGACGATTGTCGGGAAAAAACTAGTTATATAATCTGCTGAAAAACAAATTGTAAACTTAGATACATCATCAATGAAACATAAGAATTATAAGTTTAAAAAATTAACAGTTTTAACGAGACACGCAAAATGCGCAAACGTTCTTTCTCTGCGTCTCTGGTAACCGTACAGTGTTTTGTTTACAAGAAAGCGTCAGTATGAGTTTTTCGAATACTCCTCTTAATTAATCCGTACGGATTGCTCACGATGTGTTCCATCAAATTGTTCTGTTTGTCACAACGTGTCTAGAAAATTAAAAAATTGACTCAATTTAGTATTTTATCCTAATCACGGTAATCGAAAAACATGAAAAGGGGATTTGTTAAGGGAAGCGACAAAGAACACCTTTGTTAACCAAGAACACCTTTGGAAACAAAACAAAAAGAATGAGCCAAACTTGAATTGAACCATGGACTTCTCGCACCCAAATCGAAAATCATTCCGCTATTTCAGACAAACATGAATTAGCTTTCTGTTTCCAATTATTTTCTGCATTATGTTATACTGAATAAATGGTTAGTGTCCATTTTCTCTTTCGGGGAAGAGAAAACAGATGCCGTTTCCGTATATGTCATACGCAGAGAAATAGAGATAGAAGATTTCCGTGTAATTTCTTTTTCGTGTAGATATATCTTCACGAAAACTGGGGGTAAAAAGAAATACGCAATGGAATTTAGTACAAGGCATTGAAAAATGTTGGTGTTTGGTGACTAACTCTGCGATGAGGATTTGTTCCTTGTATGTGACTGCTGTAAAGTTTACAAATTTTGACTCGATAGTGTACTTCGTCTCTATGTTTGCAAGCGATAAACGTGAAGCAAATCTTTCCACTTGACAGCAACAATTTGTCCCTCTAGGAAATAGAATGAGTTCGAAGCTCAATTGTGTAATTGATCAATTTGGAAATATCGATTTTCTAACATGGGAATGACCCGGGGTGTCCCCCTGAAATCTTCCCGTATTTTGTACACAAGTCATGTCTGCCGTAACTTAAAAAAAAATTTGGAATTATAGCTGCGCTCTCTGAGGTTTAGGGGAGTTATACAACTTTTTTGAAAATTTTGAAAATTTTTGGTGTCTCCACTTTGAGAACTCGCAACTCATTGAGTTTTTGTGCCACCGTGATGGTTTTAGGCACATTCGATAGGCAATAACACGGGCTTCAAAAATGTCTCCTTGACCAAATACCAATAACAGTAACCTGCGGAGCTGTAGCTGAAAGTGTGGAAAAGTCGAGGTCACGATAAATGTCAAATTTCGACAATCGGGGAACTGGGGACTACCACCTGCGTACTTCTTACTCCGAGTTATGTCTGTAAACGTGTTCAAATATAAGTGGAGCCTTTGAGTTACGAGAGTTAATTCAGTTTTTTTGAAAACTTTCAGTTTTTCCCCGTATACCTACACGTTCTGTTGTGAAAGATTGGATCCCGTTTATATTGAATTTCCTGCTCCAAAAACCTCATTCATGGCGAGTTAATGCAAAATTTCGTGCTTTCGCCTTGTTTTCATTACTTGTATATTGTTTGAATTTTTGATGGAAAATTGAACGTAAGGGATTCGTGGAAAAGCTGAAAATTTTCAGAAAAACTAAAATAACACTCGTAACTCAAAGGCTCCACTTATATTTGAACACGTTTACAGACATAACTCGGAGTAAGAAGTACGCAGGTGGTAGTCCCCGGTTCCCCGATTGTCGAAATTTGACATTTATCGTGACCTCACACTCACGACTTTACTTCACTTTCAGCTACAGCTCCGCAGGTTATTGTTATTGGTAATTTGTCAAAGAGGCATTTTTGAAGCCCGTGTTATTGCCTATCATATGAGCCTAAAACCATCACGGTAGCACGAAAACTCAATGAGTTGAGAGTTTTCAAAGTGGAAACACCGAAAATTTTCAAAATTTTCAAAAAAGTTGTATAACTCCCATAAACCTCAGAGAGCGCAGCTATAACTCCGGATTTTTTTTAGTTACGCCAGACATGACTTGTGCACAAAATATGGGAAGATTTCAGGGGGGACACCCCGGGTCATTCCCATGTAAGAGCTCTTAAACAATAATAAGCATTTTTGAAAGGAATTGGAGGGCTTCATCGCCGGGAGGTTCAAAAAATTAAATCAAACTATACGGTAACCAAATTGGCCTGGATATTCTAAACTATGATAGGGTTCACAAATTTTCAAAAATACAACTAATAACTAGGATCTGGGAATATGTAATGTGATCTAATTATTTTGTAGACTACATCAGTTTAAAAAATCTATCAAACAAAAATAATTTGATTCATAACAATGAGTTATGACTCTTAGGCTACCCGGTGGCTAAAGGAAATGAAGAGATAATTAGTAACATTTTGGAAAGGGTAGCATCAGGCAGATAAAAGGTTTGGAAATGATGGAGTTGGAGGTGGAGGTCTTGAAATAGTTGCATAGAACAAACGAGGAAAGAAAAAAAGAAGAATAAGATTAAAAACCAGAGAAGGGCTGCAAATCAAGAGTTCAGATAAAAAATAATACGGTTTTTGTTAGTATGGTAGTTGATATCAAGCTTTATGGAGATCTTTTTATAGTTTTTATAGTTTGTATTTTTCTTAAAATCAGAAATAGTTTCTTCAAATTAGAATAGTTTCTCACTCCAGGAGCAGATATCTCAAATCCGAGATGACTGACTGACTCGTATACCAATTCATATGCTCAAAGTTGTACCACAAAGACGGGTCGGAAAAATAAACTAGATTTCAATCACCACACTTATAATAAACCGAAAAAAGCATCAAAAAAGACGTATCAGCAAAACCATAAACAATTCGACTTAGTTCTTTCGTGTAATGATGTCGGGTGTTACGTCTTTGACGGATTGAGCATAAAACATCCAACCTGATTTTGGCAAGTGATGCTTTCGAGCTCTCAATATCTTCAATTCTAGATTCTTAAGTCTGTATAAAACTGTTTCTAATTGTAGACTCAACTCGTGTTTTTTCTTTTCAAAATCAATTTTCCTCAGCCTAACCAATAAAAAAACAAAAGTTATTGTACCTTCATTTATTTCAGTATCGACGTTCTATCATTCTTTCATATTTGGATAAAGTTAAAAAACGTATTGAGACCATTTAGAGTATTAGTTATGCGGACAAGACGAGAGATTTTCACACTTGATCGGAATCGTCAACCGGTTCGGGCGTGCTGACAGGGGCAATGGATCCAGTGAATGGTTCGATATCTTCTGGCAGCATATTGACGGGATGGCTGAAAGAGTGTGATGAGAAAAACGGGCAATAATTGCAGTCGAAAGTCACCTTAAGGTTTTCGGCCCGGGGTATCAAATGATTGTGTCAGATATGAAAATGATTTGAAGGCTGCAAATAATTGTGCTTTGAATCAACAATGAAATGAAAGCCAGTGTAACTCGGAAAACGTGTACGTTATGAAGAAAAGAGAGAACGGATACGCTTTTAGTCTCCTGCCACCTAGATACATAGTTGCTAAGCAAACCCTATTTTTCATATTTCGAGAGACCCGATAAACAAGAAATATGCGAAAAAGAAGTAGGAGGCCAATGGTTGATGGAGGGCTCACTGAACATAAAAAATCAAAAACAAAAGTAAGGAGAAAAGATTAAGAACACACAAAATATCTCATCTACTGGTAGGCTTAACGGTTTTCGACTCTCTGGATGGTTTTTAGTTGGGATAAGAATGGATTTCAGTCGCAAGTGAAAAACATGAATGTATTTCAACTACTGCAGATAAGAACAGCTCATGTACTCAAATGGCATTAAATGTATCTTCGAAACTCTGAAAAAGACAAGAACTGACCCAAAAAATATCACGAAAGTTGTATTTATACAGAATCTGGTGGTGTCCTGCAGACTTCCAACCGGCCGGCAAGTGTTCTTCTTTGCCCGATAAATCCTGCCGACAAGCTTTATCTAACGAAAAGCTTGCTTGAAGTGAACTTTCCCCTCTATAGTGCATTCGTACCTTTCCTCTTTCTAAATCCGTTCTCAGATTCGTCGAGAAATTCTCTTTAATCTAAAGTTTCGACCTCAATTCTTGACGGCTGTGGCATTTTAGATATCCATCAATCTTGAAAATGCGCCGAAAAACGTTTGCGGTATACTAAGAAAAAGAAAAAGATAAGAATCGTTCCGTATTTTGACATAACCCGGGAAATTTTTGGTTATCTATTTCGAAAATCAGAAAAACGACCTCCCAATTCATTTGGATTGTCGAAAACTCTTTCGTGTTGGTTTTGAGGAAAAATGCCTTCGGATGGTGTAAGTCATTACTTTTATTATATTTCATTACTATAACTATCATCATTCAGAGAGAATGTGTCTCGATTCATATTGGCCAAGCGGGTTCTCAAATTGGAAACGCTTGTTGGGAACTCTACTGCATGGAACATGGACTTGATGAAGCAGGATTTTTGAAGGAAGAAGAGGAAAATAAGCAGCAATCACTTCAAGCATTCTTTTCGGAGTCTATGAATGGAAAGCATGTTCCACGTGCAATCTATGTAGATTTGGAACCGACGGTTTTGGATGAGATTCGAAATGGCGTTTACTGTAATTTGTTCCATCCGGACCAAATTATCAATGGAAAGGAAGATGCGGCAAATAACTATGCTCGTGGGCACTATACTATTGGAAAAGAGCTCATTGACGTAGTTTTGGATAGAATTCGTAAGCAGGTAAAGATTGGATAATATGAGGATTTTGAAAAGGGGTTTAATGTAAACACGTAAGCTGCATACGTTTTTTATAATCTAGAAAGACGCCATATCGCATTCTTTCATGGACATTAGTAATAAACCCTCTTCAAGATAAAACTTTGAAAGCGAAAACGTTGGAAACTAATTTTAAAATGAAATAGGTAGTTTTTGGACAATCTTCATATTGGATTGAAAATGATCGCATATTAATTGAAGACCGAAAACTGTGAAGGACTCCAAGGATTCCTTGTCTTCCATTCTTTCGGAGGAGGAACAGGATCTGGATTCAGCTCGTTGCTCATGGAGAGACTCTCTGTGGAATTCGGAAAGAAAAGTAAACTGGAATTCAGGTTTGCCTCTATATCCACTGGTTCACTACCATCGTAAAATTCCTGTTTATAGCGTGTACCCCGCACCACAAGTCTCCACGTCAGTCGTTGAGCCATACAACTCTATTCTCACCACTCACACCACATTAGAGCTGTCCGACTGCTCTTTTATGGTTGATAATGAAGCGATTTACGACCTCTGCCGTCAGAAACTACACGTGGAGGTATTTCGAAACAAAGATAAGTTTGGCATTGAAGATTTTAATCTCAGAGACCTTCTTACTCTAACCTCAATCGTCTTATCGCGCAAGTGGTATCTTCCATTACCGCCTCGTTGAGATTTGACGGAGCATTGAATGTTGATTTGAATGAATTCCAGGTACATTTAAAACCAGGAACTGAGATTCACAAAAAACTTTTCAGACTAATCTGGTCCCATATCCGCGTATTCATTTCCCACTTGCTACTTATGCGCCAGTCATCTCTGCAGACAGGGTAACTAATCAAGCGAAACTAAATTCAAAATAAACCATATTGTTCTAGGCTCACCATGAACCTCTATCAGTTCAAGACATAACCCATATGTGCTTCGAAAAAGCAAATCAAATGGTGAAATGTGACCCGAGCGCTGGAAAGTACATGGTATCTTTAAAAACTAAATAATAAACCACACATCTGAAAATTGTAGGCTGTCTGCTTACTCTATCGCGGTGATGTTGTTCCAAAAGATGTAAACGCTGCTATTTCGTCAGTCAAAGCTAAACGAGGAATAAACTTTGTTGATTGGTATGTTGCTGGTTACTGTAGCCTGCAAATTATGAAATTTACAATTTCAGGTGCCCAACTGGTTTCAAAGTCGGAATCAACTATCAAGCACCGGTGACCGTGGAAGACGGAGATCTTGCAAAAGTAATACAATCGTGGATATCGTATTCTAAAACTATAATCTGCAGGTCCATCGTGCCGTTTGCATGCTCTCAAATACCACAGCAATTGCCGAAGCGTGGGCTCGTCTCGACCACAAATTCGATCTTATGTACTCAAAGCGCGCATTTGTTCACTGGTTTGTAGGAGAAGGTATGTGAGGTGATACGGTAGTAGTGGGGAACTACAAAATATTGGAGATCAAAACTCCAATATAGAAAAAAGAAGGAGACATGGATAATTTGTAGGAATGGAGGAAGGAGAATTTGTGGAGGCTCGTGACGATTTGGCTGCTCTCGAGAAAGACTATGCGGAGGTTGGGAGTCTAGGAACTCTTTATGATTGATATTTATTTTGTTTCAGGTGAGCAGAGACACCGCAGACTTGGAGGAGGACAATGACGAATTTTGATCAAATTCCTTAATTTTATATCTTCAGTTATCTATTCTTATATAACAGAGTATATCATCAATCTACTATCAGAGTTAATAAACTTACTACAGATAAACTGGACAGTCTTTATTTTCAAAAAAGAGATGTGGCAGAGGCCAGATTGGGTGGAAAAGAGCGATGAAAAATAACTAAAATAAGATTTCTGCCATTGCCGGGAACAGACAAAGAAAACGGTGAAAAGGGGTTCAAAATGGGGGTATTTATGCAATGTAGACGTCCTTCAAGTGTCAACTAAAATACGGCAGGGTTGTCTCGAAAGGTCATCTGCTCAATTCTTCTCTTCTTTTTCAATTCCCCGCTTCTCATCAATGCCATCTTGTCTTTTCTTCATCTTCCTCTTTCTATTTCGTTCACGTTCCTGATAGGCATCTAATCCGTCGGCTGTAACAAAGAAAGTGCATTTTCCTTTTTATCGCCGTTTTTATCGTGGGAAGTGAAATTTAAATTCGAAATAGTCAAATTTGAAGGTCGACTTACAAGTGCTGTCATATTGAAAAACCAAGTCCAAAGAGGCGGGAAGGTCGCCTAGAATCTCATTTTTCTTGATGGGAACACGTGAGGAACGCGATCGTGGCAATCGTTTTGTCAACCGTTTTTGACGAGATTCTATGTCAACATTCCAAACATTTCTGAAATTAACTAATTTGAACAGAAATAACAACATCCTCAAATACCTTGTACCAGTGGCTGTTTGAACTTGAGTACCAGAAGTCAGAAGTTCGACTGTAAGTGGAACATCTTTAGAAGAACTTGAATCAGTTGTTCCTTGGGAAGCAGTAAAAAACTCGTCTTCATTCTTCTCCTCGTCTTGGGAATCTGCGTCCTCCTGACTAGGAGCTGGAATTTGATCAAAGCTGAACACAGATCTCTGACCAGTGGCAATCAATGGCTCTGGTGTCATCACAGCATTTTCTTCTTGAAAGTTCATGGATGCCAGAAGTCTCTCTAAGTTGGTAGCTGGGCGAGAAGACATTGCTCGGAAAAACAATTTTAGAGAAAGAAGAGACAAATGATAAATATGCTGTGAAATGTGTTTTCTTTTCTTTGTGAGAAGATTTTATATCTTCCATTCTCTCTGAAACTACAATAACTGTGAAAAAAAAAATGCAATGGAGTTGGAAGAGCCTCCGTCAGTAGAGTACATTTGCAAAATTTCCCACAGAGAAGGAAAGTGCATGAAGTTCAAAGTGATAATGAGATAAACTTCAGGAAGAATATCGACGAATAAAAGAACGGATCTTCTCTCTGCGCCTGAAAAAAATAGAGTAATACAAAACGTTTTCCAAAACAGTCAAAGTTCAAAATTCCGAATTCAAACTACTTTTATAAAAAAAGTGTGGTCTCTTCCCAGTTGTTTCATTTCTGTGCTTCCACATTGATAACTATTCTGTTTGTCAGTGTCTATTCTTGCATTATCAGCCAAACAGTTTTTCATTTCATCCAATTACATATAATTTATACTGATAAGCATTTCGTGTATTCCGAGAAACCAATATTTGAACTTTGTCCTTTCACTGTAATTTCAAACAGAAAAAACAAATATGAATCCTCTTTTTGAAGTCAATCTGTGATTTTCTTTTGTTTGTCTCACTGAAACATGAATGAATCCATTTTCTTAAATAAATGTTAAAGGTTCTAAATCCAACCTGCCTGCCATACAAAGCGGCGAAGATGTTTGCTTACTATGGGTCATTCTTGTCGTGGTCCGCAAGAAGAGCGGAACGGTCTTCTCTTTCTCCTTCTACTAACAAATATTTACCTCCTAACCTCAACGTCGTTCGTTTCTACATTCGTCCTGCTACGTGGCCTCGTTTTTCTCCTTTTTTCTCGCTTCGCATAGTTATCAGAATGTGTCTCCTGTAGGGTTGTGTTATCGGTTTACCTAATGATAAAAAGGTTTGCTTCTTGGAAAATATCATTTTTGTCTTGGCAGGACAGTGGTGGCAGGTACATAAATTCCTCAACTGCCTTTCATAAGCACTTCGTATTTTTCATTTAATTTTTTCAGGATTTCACAAAACTTTTCTTGTTTTTCACAACTTCTGTACACATTTAGAAATCCGTTCTGGTAAAGTGCCTTTTTTATAATTCAGATAGTTTTGAGACACAGAGAAACATGGGAAAGTAGTGAGCACACCAACCGAAAAGTCGTTTGCGTTGTCGACCGTTCTCTTTTTACTTTTCGCTGGCCCATGTACTTGTTATATTTACTTTTGTGGCCATGGCTTGCATATCGATTGAGGTCAACCCGAGGGCCGCACTATCACAACCGTGCACACATTGGCGCATACATACACCTTTCTGCCCGCAGTTATGACTCATTCATTTGACCTTCTGACGGAAATCTAAGCTTCGTCTTCTCAGTTCTTGTTTTTTTTGTATACTTATACATTCATTGGAATCTCAACTTTTTGCCAAATGAGTAGTTTTCAAATGTTCAGTTTTTTTTCTGAGAATTTCCAAGTGCTGTCAATGTCATTTCTCGCACTTTCTTATCAAATCTTCCTTCTTTTTTGTTTTCTGGCTTTGGTTCGTTCGGAATGTTATTCAAATTCAAATTCAGTTAAAGCAAGATTGAAATTTAGAAATGGACTACCTTATGGACCGATACGTTTTCGACAACTTGCCATTTGATGTGGGACCGGAAGCTCGCAAAGAATGGGGTCAACGAGCTCTTCACGCAATTCAGGTAACTGCTTCTGTGAGTTTCATGAAATACCAACATATTTTCTTTTTAGTGGTTTGACTGGATCTGCAAATACCAAGACGTTTCCCAAATTTACGAGAATCACACATCATTCCTTTTTGGTGAAATCTTGTTCTTCATTCTTGCCGGACTCACTTTTGCCCACGCCTGGAGATCTGGAACCCGATTCGTGCTCGTCTGGTTTGGAATCCTCATCCACGCCCTCAATGTGGAGAATCTGTGTTATTGGATTCCGGATATGGACAACTTCTGGCAAGCTCAAGGAATTCTCACATTTTTCGGAGCGCGTGCACCACTATACATCTTGATTGGTATCTATCACATGTTCGACTACACCTCGTTTGTTCTCATGAGCAGGTAAATCTTATGATTTCATTCTTTGTTTTATTTACGTGAACATTTCCAGACTTCACTTGCCATGGTGGGCTTATGGACCAGCCGTGGGTCTCGGAGCGGTCATGCTTGATATGCCTTACGACATCATGGGAATCAAACTTGTATGGTGGACATGGCACGATACGGACCCAAACATCTTCGACAGAATGAACTGGGTACCATGGAACTCTTACTACTTCCATGCGTCGTTTGCCTGCTCATTCACTTGGATTCTGATGTACGCCAGAAGCAAATTGGTCGAGACGGAATACGACTGGAGAAAACTTCCAAGAGAGATTCTTTGCGTTGTGTTTGCCGGTATGGGAGCTTTCTGGCTAGGAACCATTCAATTCGCACTCCTCTATCATCCATTGCATGACATTTTCAAGGTAACATCTTACAATTGTGTTGAATAATCAAAATATTGAGGTTGTAGGTTCACTCCGAGTACACCACGATTGCTTTCCTCTCCATCTACGCTTTGATTGTAATTTTCGCGGATCGCCAAAACAAGAAAGCAGCTGCCCGTACTGGTAACAAGTATTGGTTTGATGAACTTGCTGCTGCTATTGCAATCGAGTATCTCTTCTTCATGATTGCTGTTGTTATTTCCGATCCAGTGAATATTGTTAGTGATGGGCTCCACCAACCAATCGGACCATGCAATGAGACCCAAAAAGTTCAAACTCCAACTGGAATGGTACTCCAAAAGAAGAAATACTTCTGTGTTGACAACTATGATGAGAAGTACATTGATTTCCATTGTGTACCAGGAGGAGCTCCACAACAGGTATCGGATTTACATTCAATGTTTCAATTTTATAATTGATAATAATTACAGACGGAACCAGACCAGCCTCTCGAATGGTACGCCGTTTGTGGAACTGACTACGAGAACAGAGCCGAGTACATCTTTATCATCTGGTTCATTTGCATACTCTATGGAACAATTTGGTACCAAATTGCTGCTCGTTCTGGAGTCACACCAAAAGACCCAGTCAAAGTTTACAAAAAACGCACCGCTGTCAAGAAAGATACGGAATCGAAGAAAACTAAGTAATCGTCATGTTGTATTGCCCCAGTTGCTCATATTTTCTATTTTTGTCAAATAAATCTGGTTGTGTCTCAGTGTGCAGGAGTCGTACGTCTATATGTGAACAAGATTGTCACGAAAAGAAAAGCTGAGCAAAGAATTATTATCGAAAAGCGAAAAATGGGTGGAGCAGATTTCAGAAGAAAAGCAGACAGAGATTTTGTAGGTGTCTGGCTCCTCAGAGTACTTGAGCCGGCTGATGACTAGCGGTTGCGTGACGCAGAAAGTAACGATTACGTAGCTTTTTGCATGTACATTCAGTTCAGACGATTTTATTTTCGAAGCAGTGACAATTTTGGCTCCGTCTTTACTTCTTCCAATTTTCTGTTTTTGTTCCAACAGGAACATTTCAACAGAAGACAGCGAATGTGTTCCACACCTTTTTCTGTCCTACGTTCCCTTTTTCATAACTCGTAGTGGTTTTTTCTTTTTCTCGTCAAACAGTGGGCACCCCATGATGTGAAACAAGCCAATTATCCAAGCATTGTGCATTCATTCGCTTTTTTGTTCCATTTAGACAGAATCTTTCTTGTTGGGAAAACGGGAGAAACTTGTGAGCTTTGCTTTTTTGGCTCTTGTCTTGATGGCAATATATCTGAGTCGTTTTCCTCTCCCCGATTAGTATGTAGTGTTCCGAGAAAAGAGGGTGCTTGTGATTCTGAAAATCGATGAAAGCGTGCTGTTGATGCTAGGTAGTGTGGGCGAATGAGATGGCAAGATGGAGAGAAGAAGGTGTGCCGCCCACCGGAGCAGTCGTTTTTTTGTTGTCTCATCTTGGTTGGAAAGCAGACTGCTATCTATTTCTTTGCTTTTGGTTTAACTTCGGGAACTAACTCCGATTTTTTTGTTTACTGGTGCTTGATATGGTATAACATAACCTTCTGAAAATGAAATGGAGCGATACACACCAACAACTTATGTACTAGGTTGTGGTAGTCAACAATGTTTTTGATGTAATGAAATTCTTCACTAGTATTTGAGGTTCGTTATTAAAAATAATTTAGTGAATACACTTCACAAAAGTTTCATTATCCAATGTAGAGCCTTATCAGTATTTTGTTGTTATCAGATAAGCCTAAACAATATCCTGAAATTTGTTCATTGCTCCTTGCACTCTTGAACATTATTTTTCCACGACGATCACATGCCTAAGACTTCAGCGCCAACCACGAGGATATGTTTATTTCTTTCTCTGCGGTCGCCGGCCCATAAATGCGCACGCCTTCAATTCCTCCTTTTTCTTCCGAATTTTTAATTTTTGATTCGTTTCTAATGTTGAATTCTCAATGTTCTCTGACATTTATAGATAATATTGAGATTTTTCAGTCATGGAATCGAACGAAATGCCGAGTAACCCATCACCAAACGATATGCCAGTGACAAAGTTGCTCATTTTGACCGAAAAGATTGAGGTTAGTTATTATGGCAAGTAGATGGTGAGCAGTCATAAAAAAACACTTCCGAAAAGTGTTTTCTTTTTTTTACTAACAGTTTTATCATTTGTAAATTGTAGTTGTATATTTGCATATCTTCTTTATCTTCTTCGCTTCCTTTCTCCATCTGTTATCCTATTGCAGAACTTTGGCAATGCCGTACTCATCTCGGTTTGCCTTATGTGCGCTATTACCTATATCAGCAACCACATTGAAGCTTACCTTCGTCGCTTCAACCAAATAAAACAAGAAATCGCGGTATGATGAAGGATCTCTTCTAAAAGCCCAAGTTAATTTTTTTAGGAGTTTACTCGTGAATACCGCGAGGAAAAAGAAAAAAAGATGCGTGAGGCCGAAAGAGAGGAGAAAATTATGCGTATGTTGGTGGATGATATGACTGATGTATCCTCCGATGAGGCTATTGCCGAGGATCACCAATCTGTCGGAGACTGGGATTTCGGCTCTTCGGATGATACGGATGAGTACTCAACGGATATTGAGCACGACTCCGAATTGGAAGTGGCAGCTTATTGTGCACAATTCGAAAAAGCCATGCGTGACATCAACAGTCACTATGTTCCAATTGAACGGTTTGTATATGAAAAAAGGTCTCGAATATCAATTTTATAATTCCAGTCTTCGAGCCCAAGCCCGCATCGAAAACGCTATCGAATTCGACGAATATCTTTTGGACGAAGGATTGATTGAAAACTCGGAATTTGGAAAAACTCTCATGGTGGAAATCTAAACTGGCTGCTCCTCACTGAACGGATAAACGTACCACTAATTGATCATTGCAAACTATTTGAATCTCCTTTTATCTCTCGAAAATGTTTTCATCATTTCCAATAAATATAACACACCGACAAATTGGAGATTTTATATAACAAAGACTCAGCTATCGCAGCTGTATATCACAATAGTATTGAGAAATATTTGTCGAAAATGTCTCTGACTGTGGTCTGGATGGCACCGGAAGAGTGATTGACGAGAAGTTAACACTGGCTGGTTGATTCAGTTGATGAGCAACTAAAAAGATACGGAGTTTAATTAAAGGACTAGAAAAAAACACTAATTGCAATCACAACATGCGGGAGGATAATTGAAAAATGTTAGAAAAGGGATGATGAGCGTAGAGATATTCACTATATCATGCGGTGAGCAGACGAATAACATGGCATTCACGAAGAAATCATAACCGTGTCATCTCGAGCACTTGCTCGGCATCACTCGAGTCTTCAGAATCCGATCGGAGAACGTGATTGATGGTGGCTGGCATGTAAGGGGATCTATGGTCCTCCAAATCAGGCTCCATTAAAACGGTGCGGGGATCTCGAGCAACTGGGACAAGTGGAGCGGGTTTCTGAAATTTCAGAAGCTTAGGTAAAGTTTCCTACCAATTTTGACATCTCCATTATGCTCTCAGTATGCGTATTTGAATTAAGTGTGAATTGCTTTTAGCTTAAGAACTTTTTTTGCCCCTTTTAAGACAAAAGATTTTCCAATTTTCTTCCCCTACTATTTTTACAATCAATTCTCGAGAAACATACTGGTTGATCAATCTTGTCCGGCAGTCGACATGCAGGCCAAATCACATATTTCGCAGTGTCCTTGTATCTCATCTTTATATATGCTGCTTGTTCCCGATCCACAATGTTTTCTGTGTTTTTCACAAGAAACTGCAATAAAAAATGTTGAAGGACACTCAGAAAATGAAAAATACTTACTTGAAGACTAATGGCCCGTTTGAACAGAGATGTTGATGACTTGGATCGTTCCAAATTGGTTACACTGGCATGTTTGGTGTTGGTAGATGTGCGAGCGGAAGCACTTGAAGTGCTCGGTTTCTCCTCATCTGAACGCCACATATCACAGGTTTGATACCCTGAAAATATAGAGTTGGGAATATTCAATTGTTTCTTTTTTGAGACAGCGTGTAAAGAGAAAAGAAACAGTCGGCGAAAGGTATTATCGATAAACGACAGGAAATATAGAAATACAGTATTGTGTAGGAGAAAAAGAGAAGTGGTCTTATCAAAAAATGAAAGCGCGCTGTTGAAAAAAATCACATTTTCGAATAGGCTGCGGCGCATACAGAAGGCAATAACAACATTCGTTTCGAGAGTGGAAATTAAAATGAATTGGAAGTGAAAGAAACAATGTAAGAAGAGGCAAAGACAAAAAGATGCTAGGTTCCGATAGCCGCCGGTTGACAGTAAAAGAGAACAGTAGTAACAAGAAAAAGAGTGAGGGAGAAGGAGAGTAATAGAGATGATGAGTCATAATTGTGGACGAGAAAAGAGACAAGAAATGAAGGGCAAACGACCAATAAATGTAGGTGTTGAAACATCATCACAAAAGATGGATGAGCGAGAATATGGCAGGATTGGACGGATGGATGGCAGTTGTCAAAACAAAAACAAAGAATATGTAGTGTTGATATTTATTGTTGTATGAGATCTTGGCGTTGTTCGATGCAAAATTTATGTAAGGGTTCTAGAAGGTTTTTTTGCGTTTCACAAGGGTAAATTTCAAGCCTAACACAAACATTTTTGAGCTTCCTAATGTAGGAGAAGTTATCAGAATCCTAATAATATGTGTTCAACGAAATCTAGTAAAGGGATTCGGGATAGTGAGCTGTTTAAAAAGCATGCACTATAGTTATTGAAAGTACATAACGTGTACATAATGAAAGTGAGCCGCAGGAGCCGCCACCACCATATAAGCGGAGATTTGATGGTGGAGGGCTCTGTGAAGCGAAATAATTGGCTGGTCAGAGAGAAACGCCGCACGTAAACGACTCACGTCCGTCGGCCCATTCGTTTCTTCCCTTTTCTCCTTTCCTTTCCTTTTCCTGGTTGGAATAAATCAAATGATGGTCCTAAGCGGTTGTCACAAAAAGACAGAATTGAAATTCTTTCTCTCTGCGGTGAAGACGAGTCAGTCGCCAATGTGAATGCAGTGAAATTTGATTCTCCGGACCTCGTTTCGCTTTGCTCGTCATCAGTAGCGTCATGGGAAGAGCAGTGAAATGGAATAGGGTTGGATGGAAGTTGGAGCAACACAAAAAAGCAGAAAAAATAGAAAAAGATGGCGGAAAAGTTGGCGATGTAGTGGTGAAAGAAGTGAAATGGGGATGGAGGGAAAAGGGGGAACAGATGAAAACTCAGTTGGCGTGGTGAATTATTTATCAGGAATACGGAATGGAGGGATTAGTGTCCTGAAATGGAGATGGAGAACATTGAAGTGATGCAAGGTGAAAAGTGTACAGCATTTGCATTAAAATGCTACGGCAGTTAGTGCTTTATTTTCCCAACCTTTCAACATCAGACCAATTTTACACTGAAGCGCAGTGACACTTGCACAATTAATTTTCCGTTTTCTTATTCTTGTCCTTATATCCATCTTCAGAAACATCTTGCATTTTCATCATTACAAATTCAAGTGTGGTGAAAAGAGGGGCGAAAATGGCCATTTGGGGAGGCTATGCAAATTAGTTTGAGCAAAAATAGGAAGGGCTAAGTGAAACAAAATGAGGAGAAGAAACGAAAGACCTGACATTTCAAAACACATATCAGCGGTTGAGAAGAGAAAGACAAGCGCCAGCTGTTTGTGGGGCCACCGACAGCTATGAAATTGCATTTGAAATGATCAAAGAGGAACAACTATTGTGATTTCAGAACGATTTGTTGGCGTTTTATTGTCCCGATTGAACCAAAGAGAACGTGGGATGTAGGATTTGAGTTTAATAGACTTTTGACATCGAAAGTAAAAGTTGGAGAATATACTTATTTAAAAACTTATTGTGTATAGTTTTCAGTACAAATTTTAACCGAAGATTTCAGCAAAAAAACACAAACAAACATTTTGGTACAACCACTAAAAAACAAAACATTGTTGTTTTCTTATATGTTCCTTCGCAGCCTTATCTCTCTAAGAAAAATGAAGAAGAGAAAAAAGTGACAACTTGCAAAAAAAAACAGAAAAACAAAACTTGTGGAGTGTCGTTAAAATAGATGAAAATTTGGAATTGGGTTGGAAATAGAGTCGGTTTCAAGTTTTTAGTCACTCTTTTTTTGAAGAAGAATAATAGGATTATAGAGGAATAACAACTTTTGAATTCAGAAACTACTGTCCAAGAACATCACTTCTACGGAATACGTGAAACTACAATCGAAGGTTTTGTTCGAAAAGTGAATCTAATCGCTCCATTCTATTTGCAAGTACGCTTCTCTCATTGCACCGAAAGAATTCATTCCAGTGTTTACTGTTTGGGTAAAGCAATGCTGAGCAAATAGGCAGCTGTCACAAAGATGATAAAAGGTTCGGTTGAGGTTTCAGGTATGACGTGGCAGAAGATTGTAAAATGTTATGTTGTTGTTGTAACACTCAGACCGACAACAGATATGTTGTTGTCGTTTTGATGATTTCCTGATTGCTTCGATGACGATTATATACTTTGACATCTTGAAAAACGATAACTAAAAAAGAAAAGAACAGGAAAAATTTCATTCCTAACTTTATCGGTAAATTTTGAGACTCTCAAAATACAAAGTTATTATATCTAAAATCATAAACTTCTATTTCTCGTTGCAATTCCAATCAATCAAACCCAAATCATCTTTCAATTTTTTCAACAGTTTTGTCTTTCCTTTGCCAGTTTTATGCCGTTGCGCCATTCCATCCGTGTTCTCCCACTCATCTTTCTTTTTTTTTTGATTTGATGTCGCCTCAACTGGTGACGTCAGTTGGGCTGTGTAGTTGTGCGTCGTGGTGTTTGCGGACGACGACTCACCGATTCATTTTTTGAAGGATTTTTATTCACTTTCTGGGTTTTCTATATTGTTTCGTTGTCAAAACTAATGAAAACATAATTTTCAGCTATGGAAGCACTCTACCAAAGCACAAACTTTCTTCTACAAAAGGTCCAACACGATCTCGGACGTTTGGAAGGGACACAGAACGAACAGGACGCACAAGTCGTTGTACAGAGCATTTATAGTGATATTGGGTAAGTTCTCATCGTTATAATTTAAATATTTGTGAAGAACAACCTTCAGAACACTGAAAGACAACTGTCAAACGCTGGACACCTATGTTTCTCGAGAACAACCTGCCAGGAAGCAAGCGGTTCGTATTTCTTCAGAAAATCGACTTGGAAAATCAATATTACTGTTTACAGGCTCGAATGCGAGTGGAACAGTTGCGGATGGATGTTCAGAGAGTGGATATGGCTGTTTCAGCAGTACACACAAGAATGACTCAAAGATGGAGAAGTGCAAGTGAGAGAGAAGAGTTATTGAGTACAAGGTGAGCATTTTTGTTGTGGAAAAGTATTACCCATTCGCCGGTGGCTGACCACTCGTTCAATCTTCGGCTCGGGGTCGCGAAGTGGGTCTCGACGCGAATAACCGTAGTATAAAACTTTTTTATGGCTAAAGTACGGTCAAGAGCCGCCGTAAATCGAAATTCCGCAACGAGACCCACTTCGCGACCCCGGGCCGAACTTTGAACGAGTGGTCAGCCACCGGCGAATGGGTAATACCAGAGAGACACAAGAAGTATTCGATGGCGTCGATGAGTTAAAAGTCATGATTGTCTAGCTCAGTGCAGCTGTTTTGACTCATTTGTGTTGCTGAAAAGATACACTATTCGTTGCAAAATGTTCAACTTTCTACAGCGGCTGACTGAATCTTAATACAATCATGATGTCGTCCGAAAAAGCTCAGCGGGCACTGAAATAGTATCAATGAGCTATTTTTGTCTCCTAAATGAGCCTATGCAGCTTCAGTAACACAAAACCAGTCCCTGATATGACTTTGACTAGTCAATTTCAACAAAGCAACAACGATGCTATCACTTATTCAGTATTCTGAGACCTTAAGTGCTGCACACAGATAAATGGCATCTGAAAATCAGAATATGTCCTTCAATTTGATTATACGACAAGTGATTGTATTTCAAGTAAAAATGTGCGCTGTCAAGTTGAGCCCACAGTACTAAATCTATTTTTGTAGCTTTTTGAACACGTTGATCGAGTTCTTTTGGGTTAACTTCCCTTAAAAAGGCTTGAGAGATTCAAAATACATCTCTGGAGTTCAACTATTATTACTAAATTTTGATAACAACTTGTGAGAAAGTCATTTGCAATCACCATGTGTAGAAAATATGGCATTAATCACAAAAATGCATTCGAATTGCATTGCTCTCACTTACGATGAATTTTTACAGATACCGACCAAACGACACGGCTCTTTCAATTGGAGATCACGAACTGCTTCTCAACGACCGACTCCACTCGTCCCACAACCATGTATGTTCAAGTTTATGGACAGAAAACCTCCATTTTGTCTCAAAAACAGTGAAGAAAATAATATCACGACTGATTCTATCATAAAATACCCATTTCTAGTCAAACAAGATCATACCCAACTACTGAAAGGAAATAGGATGAACAATTTTTGATATTCTTGCTTTTATAAGGTTGAAGACAACGATTTGATATGCTTATCAATTCACATATACGTTTCCTGCATTTAAATCATCTGATTTCAGCTGGACGATCTCATCAGCCAAGGATCCGCCGTTCTGGATAGTCTGAAATCCCAACACTTCAATCTGCGGGGAGTCAGTCGGAAGATGCATGATGTCGGAAGAGCGGTGAGTACCAGTTTACGTCATTAATACAAAACTCACTGGATGCATGTTCGCCAATTCTGAAAAGAAGTTGGCGGGAACAAAGACTGAACCGCATACTTGATTCCTAAACGCGGGTATTCATCATGAAAGTAAATGGAATACTATCAAAAGCAAGTATAGCTGCGTGCTCTTTGCGGAAAGTGTTTTCTGCTAGCATTGCCACTAATTTCAAACAGCGAGAGTTTTTTTCGCAACATAACCAAACGTCAATCACATCATATTTTAAAATTTTCAGCTCGGACTCTCCAATTCCACCCTTCAAGTAATCGATCGTCGTGTGCGAGAAGATTGGATCCTTTTCGTGATTGGATGCATTGTCTGTTGCATATTCATGTATGCATTCTATCGTTTCTGGAGAGGATAACAATATAGAAGGACAGTAGCTGACACTTCTTCAACCCAAAGTCAAATTTTTGAATGCCATTGCTAAATTTTGTCATTATATTCATATCTTATGTGATTTCGTTGGCCAGTACCTTTTTAATTTATTTCCCGAATCTTTCATATCTATTTTTCATATTGCTGCTTTCTGTCACATTCGAGCTGCTGATTTCCTGATTTGTGTATAATTTATGTGATTTTGATTCTGAAAAACGTAACTTTTGAGGAACGGGTCAATTTTGAACCTGGATATTGTAATTTTAGGAACTGAAATGAGGGAATTGGTTTGATGGGAATGATTGATCTCCGACGGCATGTTGGTTTCAGGATGATGCTTATTCAGCTGACTGGATGTGATGAAGAAAAAGAGCTGAAGACTATGGAAGTCCATTTCAATTTGTTAAATTGGGTGTTTATGAGGAGGACGATTGGCTATTCGAGAAAGACTCGTCCTAATTACGGCTATTCGAGTTGCGCTGTAATTGTTGGAACAACGTGGATGAATGAGAATGCGGAACGAGTTCAAATCTACTATACAGTCACTAAAATCATGTTTTTCGTTCCCAATCTGGACCTCAAGACCTTCAATTTCCTCGAATGTCGTAATCTACAACCCGACCCCATGAAGAAAAGGTAGAAATAATGTGCAACGAGATCTCATAAATTTCATTTTTTGGAATGTGGTTACCATGGTTCGCACTGAATGCGATTGAAACATCCAGTCCGACGTTTCTCCGACTATCTCTAACACACAGCATTTTTTTCTTTTCGTTTCGATGCAGTTTTCTGGTTTCGATCAATAATTTCGTTTATCAATAGACATCGATACCCGCGGAATTGAAATGAGAATGAATTGCGACGATTTCTTTTGAAACACGTTGATTTTTTGGCAATATCTACTATCCAGTTTTGATTTGTCCTTTTCTTTCCACCTACTGGTACAATATAATAGTGATGTCACTTAAAAAGCGTATTTCTATCATTTCAAGGAACAAAATATACAAATGGGTCTGCGAAATGAATGACAAAAATTCACATTTTGAGGTACATCCATCTTTCTCTTTGTTTCAAGCCAATCATATTTGCCCCTTTTTTGATTAGCTATAGTTTTTTGGCTCAAAAAACCAAAAGACCCTATATAATAGTTTTTTGAGGAGATCATTCCATTCTTGGTCGTAAAATAGCATTCGCCGATTCTTGCATAATTTTGCCATTTATATGGCCATAGACATTTTTCATTTTCGTCAGTCGGTCGAGAGTCCTATTGCGTTTTTTTTGACTTTCCGGAGTTAATAGAATTATTTTACTGTGACTTGTGGCATTCGGAGTGTAAAGTAGATTAATGAAACTTTCAATTTTCCCTGTCAGCGTTCCTGACATCCAAGAGAATATCTTTCCAGAGAAATAAGTTTTAACGTACAGTTTTAATTTTTTACAGGAACAAAAGAAAGACAAAAATGGAGCGAGAAATAATGCGAAGACCAGCTACATATATGCTTCCAAGAGGTAAATGTTTACATTTTTGTCGAAAAACAATAGTTTTTTCCAGAAACTATTGTGTATAAAATAGTCACGGATCTCTTCCCACCAAGCAACCCACGAAGTAACATTTGAATTTAAGAATGATCTGATTTTCATGAATATTTTTCAGTTTCTTATTGCTTCTTCTGTAATATCAATCCAGTCCAAGTGCCTCATCGTCACACACATATTATGTGTATGAGTTCTTTGATTATTCCGATTGGAATTATCTTTTTTTCTCAGATATCACTCCAGTTTGCCTCAATCAAGAATCAAACGACTGTTACTTGTTGAATAAACAGTTCTTGGAAGGACACCGACTAGTTCTGATAGTACGTTTATTATAAATTGAAGCCTTCAGCAACTAAGTTTATGCAGATTGACACTCGACACACCGAAGACCACTTTTCGTACGTCGTGATGGAATCTGATACTGAGTTCGCAACAATTCCTCTTCACCCAAGATCAACAAACTATTTGGAGTTGGTGAAGATGCCTACTGTTGCCACACACTTTGCCAGTGAGTATGAGCCCAGTGGATTGGACTGTGAGTTTTTGTTGGGCACTATTCAAAAAAAAACGGACTTCAAAAACTGAAAAAATAACCCTATTGTAACAGAGAAAACTTTAGAAAAGAGAATATTAACATTTTTAAATAACAATGAAATTAAATATTAGGTTGATTCATAATTTTCTGCAATTTTTCGACAAAACTTCGCTTCTATTTTTTAAAATCCAGAAAGATTTCTAGAACTCAAAATATTGTCAACCAGCATCGATGGTCTTCTGGCAACATTTTATTAGCTAACTGATTCTCTCCGCGTAGATCATCCATTCGAGATTATTTGAAAAGGAAATTTGCTTCTTTTTGATATAGCTCTTTTATTCGAATTTTTTCCCATTAAAAAGTTGTTGTAGTCAAGCTAAATATTTGTAATTAAAGAGAAGAATGTTGGATCAATACGATGAATAAAAGATAATCGTCCAGCCAGATAACAACAGTTTGTTGTGGGTTACTTTCGCAACACATGAAGAAGCGTTGTGAGACTAAAAACGTTGTTTTGTTATATCTCCCCGTCCTGTGGTCACGTGATTTTAAATTTATCTAAATAAGAAACGTGAACATCTAATGTTACGTCCCTGTCCTTGTTAGGAAGTTCTCACCCCTCCACCCAGAGTAGTGAGTCCCAGATTTGAAAAACCACTTTTTCAGGTTTGAGAACTTCCTGAGCGCGCAAATCATAGTCCACACATTGTAACTTTCTCACATCGTTAGAGTAACAACTTCACTACTTAATTCTAACAGATAAATATCCCGACCATACGTGTGTTGGGTGGAAAAGTACTGAGAACCAATTCAGGTCCATGTGATGTACCATTTCACATTGATTCAAAGCGTGGGGTATGTAACGACGAATTTTCTGATTGAGATAAATGGTTCTCCTCCATAAACTATAGTTACATGAGTCACCCTCAATGAAGCTGACAACCTACGGGTGGTTTGATACAGATCAGCTTCTACGATTCCCTGCAATATTTCCCAATCTAGCTCTGACAGCTGAAAGAGAAGAACTTTTTCAGTCAGATCCAAGTTTTTTGCTTTAAATTTTTTGAATCAAAATGCTTTTGCGTTGAAACAAGGAGACCTTTGTTGACATACATCAGCAACTTCCTTTTGGCTGACATGATTTTTACACCAGAAACGAATGAAAACGAAATTACGTTTCAAAAACGCAAAAAGTTGCGTGTAAATCAAACTCAGTTCTCGGCGGGAAAAGAAGCGAGAAGTAAAACTTTGAAATTGTAACAAGTACATAAGTAGGTCTACAAAACACAAAAACAACCACATCGAAAAACAAGTCCTATGCCGAGAAATCGAAACGACGACTGGCAAGCTCGAAAATTGCAGATAATTATGAATCAACCTAATACAAATTCCTCTAATGCGTTACCATAGTTTGATTTTCATAGTCTTGCAAGAATTCTCATAGCTTCTCAATTTATGAGTTTCTTAAGTTTCGGAAAACTTCTTAGAAAACAGAAACTTTGATCGATTTGCTCAAAACAGAGGTTTTCAGTTGAGATCGCAGTCGAACTGAATGGTGAAGGGCCGAGAATGGTGAATTTGTCCGGAGATCCCACAACAATCCGACGGTTGCAGACAAACCGATCGATGCTGATCATGACGTACTGGAAGAAAGCACCACCTTATTAAGTCTCGTATTGAATCAATTACCACAAGATATTATAGGTTTCAAAATCATTATTTTTTCAATTGGAAGCATATACAGTTACAGAAATTGTTATTGAAATCAGAAACAACAATGTTGCTAGTGAGTATCAGGTTTAAAACTGAGTATTCTTCAAGATTATAACACGTTTTAGATTGGGACGCAGGTATTTCCAGAAATCATTTTTAGATTCTAAACTAAATTTTAAAGCAGAAACAATTAGTTAAAGTAGAAACAAACGGCGCACAATCAAATTCTAATGTTAAGATGTTTGATGTCCACGTGTAATAGTTTTACCTACAAAATTTTCCTATTTTTCATTAAATATCTTTCTTCGCATGCGTCATTTTGATTCTGAATTTGAATGAAAATTCTCAGCTTTTTTGTCAAACAATTGTTCAACTATTTATCAGAAGTACCACCAAGAAAAATTTGAATTGTTTCAATAACCGCTAACCTATAATAATATCAATTTTGAGAATAGTTCCATTGACTCCCCGAAATATGCTTCATGAACGTTTCAAATTTTATTTTGTAATATCATATGCTATTTAAGTATTGAATATGGCTCTTATAAACAATTATAGCACATCCTTTCTCATTGTTTTTCACTTTTCAATAAAATACAATTATTTCAAAACTTTCAAACTGAATTCCTGAGCAAAACGTGTCGATTCTTGTTCTCAGATTTTCAATCTTTCTCTTCGCAACTCCCAATAGCACCTTTTCCAATTCTTCCAACAATTCCGATCTCAACACCTCTTCTAACGGAAATAGAGCAACACCGCTGTGTGAGCAATTCGGGAAATTTGTATAGCCCGCTTCAACCAGCTCGACATAAACACCGCCTCCGAGTAATGGCTGTCGTTTTGTTGGACGACGTTGTCATGGCAGCTGTGAGCCGGTTCATCGATTGAGAGCAGAAGCCGTGCGCGCACACACACGCTTCAGTAGCCAGGCACCTGCAAGCCAACAAGCCTTAATCGGCCCTACCTTTGCCCTCGGAGGACACACCCACTCCATTTCGTTTTTTTCTTGGTTCTGGTGCTCATTTGTATTTGATTTGCTTTTTTCAAGTATCTCGTCTTGTTTTTGCCACCATTATAATAATTTTGGGAGGTTCCTACAAATATATGTTTCAGAAATGCGTGAGATCGTTCATATTCAAGCCGGACAATGTGGTAACCAAATTGGAGCAAAGGTGAGGGGATTGGTGAAGGGTTCAAAATAAATAATAGAAGTTTGTTTTAGTTCTGGGAAGTCATTTCTGATGAACACGGAATCGACCCGACCGGAGCATACAACGGAGATTCCGATTTGCAGTTGGAGAGAATCAACGTTTACTACAATGAAGCAAGCGGTGAGTACAAAATGAATAAGTTCCAGCAGTTTGTGGATTAGGTCCACGTTTCATTTCTGTTGCAACCTTCTGTTTCAGTTTTTGACATCATATTTGTCCTTTTTTAGGCGGGAAATACGTCCCACGTGCTTGTCTGGTAGATTTGGAGCCGGGAACCATGGACTCCGTGAGAGCCGGTCCATTCGGTCAACTCTTCCGTCCAGACAACTTTGTCTTTGGACAAAGCGGAGCCGGAAACAACTGGGCAAAAGGACATTACACCGAAGGAGCTGAGCTCGTCGACAACGTTCTTGATGTTGTCCGTAAAGAGGCTGAAAGCTGTGACTGTCTTCAGGTACGGCTCGGGGTTTTCATAGTATACGAGATGTTGTATAAGAAAAGAGGAGGTTATGGTTCAACGCCTTCAGCGTGCCTAATTTGTTGCTTCCTGCTTAGTGGTGGGCACCTGTTTCTTGAGGTTTTTCGACGGAAATAAGAAAAAGGGAAAGCGTGACAGAAGCTGTGTTGCACAAGCAGACATATGTTGCATCGGTAATTAATGAGCGGGTTTTTCTTAACCATACCATACGACGTTATCGAAAAAATGGAAAATTGCCAGAATCTGAACACATTATATTCAGGGTTTCCAAATGACTCACTCGTTGGGAGGAGGTACTGGTTCTGGAATGGGAACCCTTTTGATTTCCAAAATCCGTGAGGAATATCCGGATCGTATCATGAACACCTTCTCTGTGGTCCCAAGTCCAAAAGTGTCAGACACTGTTGTCGAGCCATACAACGCGACACTCTCCGTCCATCAACTTGTTGAAAATACGGATGAGACATTCTGCATCGACAACGAAGCCTTGTATGACATTTGCTTCCGTACTCTCAAGCTCACTACACCGACTTACGGAGATTTGAATCATCTTGTGTCGATGACAATGAGTGGGGTCACCACCTGCCTCCGTTTCCCTGGACAGGTAGATTAGAAGAACGAGAATGTATCTAATTATGATGCAACCTTTCAGCTGAATGCCGACTTGCGTAAATTAGCTGTGAACATGGTTCCATTCCCACGTCTTCATTTCTTCATGCCAGGGTTTGCTCCGCTTACATCCCGAGGAAGCCAGCAATACAGGTGCAGTTCCACTAATCCACCAGAATTCCCATTGCAAATCCGTTTTTTTCAGATCCCTAACTGTCCCTGAGCTCACTCAGCAAATGTTCGATGCCAAGAACATGATGGCAGCTTGTGATCCACGACACGGACGTTATCTCACTGTTGCAGCAATGTTCCGTGGAAGAATGAGTATGAAGGAGGTTGACGAGCAAATGCTCAATGTTCAGAACAAGAACTCTTCGTATTTCGTTGAATGGATTCCAAACAACGTGAAGACCGCCGTTTGTGATATTCCACCAAGAGGAGTCAAGATGGCTGCCACCTTTGTTGGAAATTCCACAGCTATCCAGGAGCTTTTCAAGCGAATCAGCGAACAATTCACAGGTTTGTGAGGGTGTCGTCACTTTTTCTTCCGTCTTACACAGATTTCCAAGTAAAAACTTACCGAAACCTGATTTCAGCTATGTTCCGCCGCAAAGCTTTCCTCCATTGGTACACTGGAGAAGGTATGGACGAGATGGAGTTCACGGAAGCGGAGAGCAACATGAACGACTTGGTCTCGGAGTATCAACAATACCAAGAAGCCACCGCCGACGATGAGGGTGAATTCGACGAGCACGACCAGGATGTGGAATAAAAATCTACAATTTCTGCTTTATTTTGGTGTAACACTTGATGTCATTTTGATTTGAAAAAATATCTTCTATTTACTGCTCGCACAATAGCTAAATATATTGTCCACTTTTTTTGTGTAATGCCTACCATATTTCTATTGTCGAAAAAGAATTCCTAATAAAGTATACTTCTTTTCAGGAAAGATTAACGAGAAATTAGAAGCCACCGATATATTCGTATTCAAACTCCCTCCTAGAGGATAGTTCCGGGCCAGCTGATTTTGCCGGCGCCATTCAAGCAGCAGAAAAGACGCTTTGTTTATGCAGATGTTTTTGTTATTTTTATTTTTGTTAGTTTCTCTAAAGAAGTTCAGCTGATAATCGTATTTCTGCCCATTTTACACGTTTTATTGGTTGCATGGAACCCATATAGAATCAAAATCAAAAACTAGACATAAATAATTTTGGCATTTTTACAAAAAGATCATCAGCACTGAGGGGACATCAGGAATCTACTTGTACTTGTAGAATCCCTCTCCGGATTTGCGTCCAGTCTTTCCAGCATCAACGAGCGAGTCGAGAAGTGGACTTGGCTTGAAGGCGACCTCATCTGGATACTGCTTGTGCCATCCGTCCATGATGAACTTGCAAGTGTCGAGTCCGACGTAGTCGCTGAGCTCGAATGGACCCATTGGATATCCAGCTCCGAGTTTCATGGCCACATCGATGTCTGGCATGGAGGCATCTCCGCGCTCGTAGAGACGAAGAGCTTCAAACATGTATGGAACCAGAAGACGGTTGACAATGAATCCGGGAGTGTCCTGAAAGTATGGATTTTTACACTAAAGGCTCACTAAAACTAAAACCATACTTTGCAAGCTACAGTCGTCTTTCCGACAGTCTTCCCGTACTCAATAAGTTGCTCGAATGTGGCGTCAGAGGTGTCATTGTGACGGACAACTTCGAGAAGTTTCATCATTGGTACTGGATTGAAGAAGTGGAGACCTCCGAAGCGAGTCTTGTCCTTCAAGTTGAGTCCGATGTCGGCAAGACGAAGCGACGAGGTGTTGGTGGTGATGAGAGTAGTTCTGAAAGACAAATATATATTAGAATCCATTGAATGCATCACATCTTGCTTTGAAGCTTTGAATCGAGCATCTAGATGCTTTTTTTCAACAACGAATTTAGCTCTCAATGTCAGCACAGATTAGCAAGAATTTCATGATACCAATCAGTGTCAGAACTTTCGCACTCATTGACCCTCTCAAATCAAAAAATAAGGTAGCCAAAATCACTACTCTTCCCACTTACGGTTTAGCGGCGGCCTCAACCTCGGCAAACAGTTTTCTCTTGATATCAATGTTCTCGACGATGGCCTCAATAACCAAATCGGCATCCTTGACGGAGTCGGAGACATTGGTCGACATCTTGATACGATCGAGAACTGAGCTGACAAGAGCGGTTTGAGCCTGTAATAGCTAGTTTTTATTTCAATTCAAATCATATTTGAAAAAAACTCACGGCAGCATCATCAGCATGCTTCTTTTTGGCGACACGCTGCAGACTGCTGGTGATTCCCTTTTGAGCCTTGTCAAGGGCTGACTGATTGCTGTCGACAACGGTCACATTGAGCTTGGCATTGGCAGACACTTGAGCGATTCCAGATCCCATAAGTCCAGCGCCGATGACGGTGACATTATTGATTTTTGAGAGTTGAGCAGTAGTGGAGAGTCCACGAACGGCGGCAGTGCAAGTTGAGCTGAGCATTCTGTAAATAGGTAAACTCATTCGAATTTCAAGAAAACTAGTGAGGAAAGCAGCTCTTACGGAGCAATCCGAAACGAAAAAATGAAAAAATTAGAAAAAATGTAGTAACGGACTGACGAGTACTGTTTGCGGAGTAAGAGACGGACTGAATGCGTCGTGGAAGAGTCGTCCGTGTTGTGTCTGCCTCGTATACACAGACTACTCACAAAAAATGCGCCGTTAGTGTCTGCGTCTCTGCGATTGCACAGTCTATAGTGACGGGTAGGTTGTCTCTTTGGACTTTGTTCGCTACACTGTACCTAATGAGTAGGGATGGGGACAAAGAAGACAACACGAGATCGATAACAATTGTGAGAGAAAAAGAGAGATAGGAGAGAGAATAACATTGGAGAGAAGAACCAAGGAGTTGGTTCTCTTCAACGTGTCTTCTAAATGCTGTCTTGACAGTGGAAATCCATTGGGGAAAAAAAGAAAAAAAGAACAGATGGAGGTAGTTCAAAGTGGAAAAGATTCGTATTGAAACACAATGATAAATCGTTCAGTCATCTTGTTTTCGAACACATAACAAGAAATATGACCAACCAGACTAGCTCAATATTACGTTTTTGTTATTTGCTCAAAAATTATTCTATAACCGGATAATGATTTTGGCACTTCAGTCACTAATGGTAGCCTCAAATTTAGAATCAACAACAGAAATGAACTGATAACCGTTTCATTCATTAACATTATTAGATATCAATAATTGAAGAGCTCCAAGAAGAAAGGAATGCTGAAAATCGTTTGCAATTGAGTTGATTGTAAACATTGAAATTTGAAAAATCCTTTTTTGTGAAAAAGAAGAAGCGGTCTGTTGAAATTAGTAGGGCAAATAGTGTCGTATGAAATCATAAAAATGTCAAAAACCCTACAAACTCCTAGTTACACACTTTGAAATTGGTGTTGTTTGAAATATAATTCTTCCCATTTTAATCAACGAAATCACTTCTTTAGTTTGGTTCAAAAACACTTTATAATCAAATTAGCTTCAAAACGTAAAACCCATTTGTTATTTTTTGTTTCTCAATAAAACGTGTTACCAAAATGAACTCATTCAGTTGTTCACATTCCGGCAAACCTCATGCAAATTTGAAATTTCTTTTGATTTCTTTTCATTTTTCTATAATTAAACCTAAAACTGCTTTTTGTCTTTTTCTCATCCTGTTGTCTTCAAAAATTCCAGTATCTAACAAGTGTCTCATGTGTATACCGACATCCCTCCCTTCTTCTCTATTTAAAAAATATATATATTGAAATCAAAAGCTGTTCTTCACTCCAGTAGAAGAGAGTGCACGTTGAGTTGCTACGATACCGATGCAACTCTCACTTGTCCAGCTTTTTTCGGTTTTTCTTCATTCACCTTTTCCTTGTACTCTCCTGCTTCTCTCATTCTCTTTTACGTGACATCTGAGTTATATCCTGTTCTTCTATTTTTCCTTGAAATACCAGTGCTTTACAGAAACTCGCACATGTTCATTTCATGTGACCTCAATTACTTCTTATTCGAGTAAATTTAGCTCGATAACAACTGCATTTTCTCTGACAGCCGCAACAAAAATATATTTTCAGGCTAAAATCGTCAAAACAATTTTCAAGTTTCTGATCCACACTAAAGATCCGGAGTAAACAGATTATGGATGATCTCCGGGATTATCAGTGGGTAAGTCATTTTAGATTGAAACTTGTATTGTATTTTGAAGATGCTTTGAATAACTGCTTTATAATGCAACTAGCAAAATTGTCATTAAGATACACCCACAGAATCAGTACCAACCAAAGAAGTCTGATGATCAAGTCAGTTCATCATATGCGGAAGACGTGTTTAATTATTGCAATGGTGAGTTAGTTTAAATATAAATGCTAAAAATTCTATGCAGTCCTCATGAAAGTAGTTTTCTGCATGCAAACATTACCAAAGCTCTGAAAAATTCAAAATGCCTCAAAATTGTTTTTATATGAATGGAACTAGAGTAAGCTCACTTGGAGCTAATTATTTTTTCGATTAAAAATAGTGGTGTTTTCTCAAATAACTAAAAGTAATCATTGAAATAATAATTGATACCAATCTGACATTTTCAGAGGTAAATCAAAGCATGATCACCCAGGATTACACACATCAAAAGCAAATGACCGAATACTCCCAAAAGTGGGGTGGACTTCGAGCGATGGAGTTTACGCTATCGTCATCTGATAGTGACAGTTCTGAGAAAAGAAAGAGCGACAATAATAATGAGGCAGCTACACCATCTGTAGAAGATGTGATTATTGTTGAAGACGACTCGGATGATGTCGTTTTCATTCCGTTACAAAACACTTCCAATCAGGTCAGTAGCATTGTTATTGACTTTCAGAATATTCATGATTAGATTGTGAATACTTTGGAAAAAAAATAAAACTCATTGTTTTCGCGGCTACGGAGCCAATTATTTCTAGTCCAGTAGAAATAGTCATGTCTGAAAAAAAGTAATTTTGAGCAAATTTCAGGAAGTAAGGGCTGGGTTTTTCAAGCCGTCCGCATCAGAACTTCACGTTGCTTCTAATGCAACCAAAGAAAAATTTAATGACCTTGATGATAGAAGTCCTGTAGACCCGGAGAAGCTGCGGTCCTCGTCTCTGATTGAGAAAAAACAAAAAATGGGTGAAACGGTGAATTAATCAAAAATAATCATTTTAAACATGTCTTAAAGTTCAGATTTGTGAGAACCCAAAGATTGATGGTCATCAACTTTTTGGTGAAGAACCGTGCTTTTCTAGGGAGACAACCGATGAGGATAATTTGAATATTATTGACAATATGGAGCACGTGACCGTAACAGGACTTGATATTGGAAACGACAGTATACTCGATTCAACAAAAGTCAATGATGAAGATTACATTGACAAACTAATAGATAGGCTCATATTTGATAAACCGGTGGAAAATCAGATAAATATCAGAACGGTATATGATTTCGGCAAAACAACTCATTATAAGTTATTGGTTCAGAACCTTCCGGATTTGACTAACATGGACGGCATGAGTTGTGTTACTGGCCCTGGCAAAGGAGATATGAAAGAGATCAACCGACATACATCGGATAAAATCGATCAACCACCATTTTTGACCATTCAAAACAGTCCCACCGCGTTAGTTCACAACCCTCAGGAACCCTATATTCACACGAATTGCGCCGCACACTCGGAAAAACGACGACCAATTGCTCGAAACTTGTCGTTGACGCAACAGAATCTAAAATCAACTCATTCTAAAAATTCTGCAAGATTTTTTGATTCCTGCAAAGACAATGTAGACGAAATCAAAGTCCATGATTCAAATACTGCGGCAGCAATCTCTTCTCCTTCAATCAATTCAAAATCTGATTCAAAAAGAACATCCCTCTCGGACATTTCAGAACTGAACAATCAATTTTCTGATTATCTCTTCGAAATTGCCAACAAAAAAGATGGTTCAATTGATGGACAGCAAAATCCGAAGCAAACTGATGGATGTCTTGAAGAAATTGATAAAGCAAATAATGTAGGAAGGATGAGCGTCGATGAGAAACAATTAAAGCTTTTGGACAAAAATCTCAACTGTAAAACTGGTGCTACCTCGAATACTGGCGAAATGTTTAACTCTTCCACAACTACTGCAGATTCAAATCGGGTAAATACTCTTCGGGATAAACAATCCAAAGAATCTAATTTTTGACTTCAACCAAGTCTGTAAAATGGCCGGCCGAGCTGCGACTTTTTGTCAGCCGAGGGAGTAGTCTAATCAAAATGTGAAAAAAACGAATGGTCAATTTGAAATTGGCCCACGGCCATTCTTATAGCCATGACTTTGACTTTAAAAAAGTTGATTCATCAGTAGGATCGTGTGAAACACTTCCAATTCGAGACTTGAAAAATTTGATTTTAAAATACAAAAATTGCGTTTCGAAAACCAACAAAGTATTAAAAACGTGTCCTCCGAGTTCTGATTTTATTCTTTTACAGGACGTGAAGATTGCGCCTCTACTTCACTGCAACACAGATGATCTTTGTCTCTCAGGCCCTTTGGTAGTTGAAGGTTTTGCCCGATCAGAAGTCAAAGATAACACAGATTATCTTTGTTGCTCAGGCCCTTTGATACTGGAACATTTCAAGCGAACAGAAATCGAAGAATTCGAGCAAACAGAGACTGAAGATTTCGAGCGAATAGAAGATGAAGATGCTGGTCGAATAGAAGTTGAAAACAAAGTTAATCTGGATTCGCTATTCACATTAATCAAAGATGATATTTCCGAATTCGCTTCAGAAATAATCAGGGGAAAACTTGCGAATCCAAGGTTCATGCAAATTAAAGAACCAAAATTGTTGCAAGAAGAAGATACGTCTTTGACGTTCTTATTTGGAGAACATTCGGAAGGAATTGCAAATCAATACGGAAACAAGTACTGTGCTCCCCTGGTAGAGTTTGAGAAATGTTAGTATTTTAGTCAGTTTATGATGTTTAGAAACCAATTTGACATTGCAGGTTATTTTGGGGAAGAAGAATTCGCAGTGACGAAGCTGGTTAAAACGGAATGGAAAGAGAAGAAGTTTGCCACTACCATGTTCTATCGGCAGTTTCTCAAGTATTTTTGGCCAGTGACGACGTTCAGCGATATGCGAGATGTAAAGTCGATTGAGGTATGCATTTCATTTTACAGTAGTAACTTGAAAATTTTTACTTCAGGCTTTGACGGAAAAAGAAGCGGCTTTCTTTTACATAGCGGTATTTTTGTACTATTCACACGGCCAGATGACATACGAATTATCACTAATTATATTCGAGCTTTCTCTACATTTGGCAAAATCTGAAGTCTTTGGTCAATTCAGCGGAAAGCGTGCACAGGAGTTCTTAGAAAAGCTGACCAAATCAAACAGTGCTGGAACCCAAAGCCCGTATTCCAATGTGGAACAAAATTCATTCCGAGCTGTCTATTTGTGGAGAAAGTTCACAAAATTAAGTGGTTTCTCGCCAGGACTCAAATGCTTTAAATGGCTCTTTCGTGTCATCACGGATTCAAATATCGGGCAATTTAACAATGCTTGTGATGCTCTCATAAAACATCATATAAAACTACGAGAAGAAGAGTTAGATACGGAAAAGGAATGTGTTGTGAATGATATTCGGAGTGGATATTTTGACAAGCCAACCACGTCAACTTTCCCTGCTCTTGACAATGTGGATCGTACTACAAATTCTTCTTCACGGAGAAACTTCAAGCGTCGCTCAAAAAATGAATATCTGATTGGTTCAAAACAAAAGAAAACAAAGCGCTCATCAAACGAGCAAGGATCAGAAGTTACTGGTTCTTCCAAAACTTCAATATCTTCCGAACAACAACAAACTATGGATCCGGTGAATATTAAAGTCAGTTTGACAACAGATACAGGAGTCATTTATATTCCTAACTGCTACTTTCTGAAATCAGAGAAACCCAAAGAAGATCCGCCGTGAGTTTTATCTTTTTCCCCCACTAAAGTAAATCAATACTTTTTCCAGTGCCGCTCTAACCTTTGCTCAACTGAATGCTAAAATCAAACAATTCAACCTCGAACACTAGCTTTCATTTCACTTATACTTCGATCCGTTTGATATGTTTATACGAGGTGTCTTTGTATATATTAGGTTATTTTCAGTAGATTGTTCTTTTGTACAAAAAGGTCGTAGCTTTTCTAATTCTCAGTCACGTCATGTCTTCGGATTCTCAGAACCTAATGTAGGAGAAAAATGATTTCACTACTTTTTTTTCTTAATTTATTTTTGTATTGCGTTTATTACTTTTTTGTATATTCTTCTTCATTCTAACTGGATCAACGAGAAATCAATAAAAGCATTATTTTGGTTTACTATAATCAAATTTTGGATGGCTTCATGAACTTGGCAGTGAGTCTGGCAATTGTGTCCTCACGTGAGAACATTCCAATCAGTTCCAATTCCTCCTTGCGATTAACTGTCAACAGTTCATCTTGGATAGCAGTGGTTCTCATTAGTTTTTTTCCGACTTGCATAGTCTTTAAAAGTTGTTTTTCAACAAATAATTCAGATTATGGGGAAACTCACAAAAGGAGAAAGTGTTGCGTAACGGGCAATAACTTTCTTGGAATCTTCTTCAAATGTTGCTGCCGGAAGTATCTGAAACACATATTTTAAGTTAGATGAATGTATGACTAAACTAGTACAAACCTTGGTAACCAACCCAGCCGTGTAAGCTTCTTGTGCGGTGAATTTCTCACTGAACAACATCAACGCCGCGGCTTTCTGATGTCCCATGATTCTCGGAAGAGTATAACTGGAGCATGCTTCAGGGCATACTCCGATATCAGCAAACGGGGTTTGGAAGGTAGCCTTAATCGTTAATATTGGTTTCCTGGTATATTAAAACAATATTCACCGTGTCAATAGCTATAACAGCGTCCATAACTCCCAGCATAGTGACTGAAACTCCAACAGCGTGTCCGTTCACAAGGGCAATTACTGGTTTGGGGAAGTCAATTAAAACATCGACGAATAGTTTGTAACCGTGATTATCGATTTCACTGAATGTGAAAGAAATTTATAAGGAATGTATGTTGTAAGCTAAAAAACTCACTGCAAAGTTGCCAATTCGGCTGGTGAGAAATCACTCCCCGAGCAATAATATTTCCCTTTGCCTGAAATAGTTAACTATTGGAAATCTGTTTATTTTATTATTTCATACCTCCTGTAAAAACTACAAATGCTATATCATCATCATCTGCAGCTTCTTTGAAAATTCTACATAGTTCGACGAACATCTGGAAACTGATGCTGCTCTAAGATTTGGATTCGATTTCAAAACTCACCACTCTCGTAAGTGCGTTGTACTTTTTTGGACGATTCAATGTGACCCATAACACATTTTCTTTACGTTCGGATAAAATGAGGTTGTCTTCCATAGCTTATTCTGAAAGGACAATCACATATTTTCAAATGAGTGATTAGAATCAAAGTCAGTGAAGAAACTAAAAAAACTTGGTAACTTAATAAACGCAGGGAAGTCAATATCGTAGGTCGACCGATTGTACATAAATACTAACCACAATGTAGTCTTGATTGCGGCGGTGACTGATAAGAATCGCATTGCCTTGCTTTGTTTTCTTGTTTCTCCACATTGAATGTCTTATTTGTAGTGTTAAATGTATCTTCAAAACAGTAATATAGAAAATCTAATTTATTGAAGAGAAATGTGAATAAAAAATCTACACAAAAGAAAGGATGGAGCACTGGATGTTGTTCACTTTATTAATGAGCATTTTAAGTTGAAAGGGAAGAGGGTGCTAGGTAAGAATAAACGGAAAACGTTTTGGCAGGAGTATGTTTTTCTTTCAAAAAGTAAGTAAAAATCAAATGAGCGGTTTGAATGGAAATAATTGAGTAATAAAAACGAGGAAAGTATTTTTGTGTCATCATCAGAGAAAGTATCACATTGTATGGGGTGGATTATTTTGAAAAGACAAGGAGAAGCGGGAGGCATTTCAGCAGTTATATACTTTCTAACAAGAAGCATATCATAATTTTTGAAAAAAGATACACCAATAAGCTAAAAGAGCAACTGTTGCTTTTAATCTTTGATTCCATTATAAAAAAAACATGAACACAAAATATTATACGTGGTTGAGGTATGACTATTTTAAAAGAATATCGAATTAATGGTTACGTCCTTTATGTTTGTTTGGTGGTGGGACGGAACCGTAAGGGCTTGGAACACCCATGGGGCCGAAATGGCCTGGTGGCAGGAATCGTTGTTGTCCTGGTTGCATTTGGAACATTGGTGGTGGTGGGGCAACCCAACCCGGTGGAATGAATGGGGTCGCTGGAGTTGGGGAGGGAGCCTCACCGCGGAGGAATCGAGAAAGTTCTTTCTCGGTGTCGACGATCATGACAAGGAATGGACTTCCTGGGACGTGCTCGCCGTGCCATTTCACCTCGACCTACAAATTACAGAGTATTAAGTGGCTATCAAAAAATATTATCTTACTTGATAATCTCCTGGTTCCTTTGGCTCATATTTGCAGTGAATTGTTCTCTCATTCTTCTTCTCACGTTGCATTTCAACATTGAATGCTCCCTTTGGTCCTCGAACACGGACGGTCAACTGACCAGCTCCGGCTCCGCGTGTCTCCACAACAAAGTTAGATTTGAACAGAGAAAGAATTCCATGTTCAACTCCTGGACCATAGACACGGACCTTTGACGGATCTGGTGGAAGAGAGACATGAACGACGAATGGACTTCCTTTGACGTGCTCATCATCGTACTTGATAACCAGAGTGTGTTTTCCGATCTCAGCTGGTCTGACACACAAAGCATATGTTCCATCTCTATGGTCATACAGTTCACAGTATGCTGGCTTCGTTGGTCCCATGCAAAGAGCAGAGAGTTGTCCGGATCCAGCACGGCGGGTGTCAATCACTGTCTTGATATTCTCATTGATGATTCCAATTTTCAAAGTAGAAGCGTCAACATCAATAAGATCAGCGAGGTGAGCAGAAGTGTCAGCAGAAACAGCGAATGGGGATCCTTTCACGTGTTTTCCATTCCAAAGAATGTGCAATTCATAGGTTCCTCCAGTCAATGGGGTGTAAGTCACCTTGTAGACATTGTGTCCGAGTTGTTGTATTCTAACAGGAATGTCTGCTTTGGATCCAAGAAGAGTTGCAGTGATACGTCCTTCTTTGTTGATATCACTTCCATCAATAATGAATTCATTGTGCTCTTTGAGTACAGCTCTGTGAAGGCCATCTCCTCTGACCATTATTCTATTGATCTCGTCATCGACACTCGAACCGGAAGACTTTTCACTGAAAGTTGTTTCGTTAATGAATAAATATTGTAGAATAGATGATTATTCGTACCGTGTGTGATAGGTGGTTGTCACTGGTGGTGGTACTGGCTCTCTGACAGCACGTGATGTTGTTGGCAAGTCTTCGGCGGACGATCGGGCTCTAACTGGGAATGCGCTCTCGACTGGCAACTCGTTCCAGTACAAATAGATCTCGTACCTGAAATGAAATGTTTTATATTTTGTTAAAAAGAAACGCCCACTTGGTTTAGCAATTTGCAGAATACTTACCTTCCGTGTTGATCTGGGTTGAATCGAACGCGGTATTTTCCCTGTCCCATGTCCTCGACAACCGGTCCATTACCGAGTAGAGCACCCTCGGAATCTCGAACTTCCGCGCGAAGTTTGCCTGTAAACGGTGATTTTTATATAGAAATCAGTTTATCTATCAGTTACCGGGTCCGGCTGCCGTCGCGTCGACGTCAAAAGAGTTCGAGTGACCGAGTCTGAGAAGGAGAGTTCCATCACGATCCATATCCAAGTCATTGACAATAACCTTGGTTGGATCAACAACATTCACCAAGAATGGGCTACCAGAGATTGGTCGGTTATTGAAATCAATGCTCACAGTGTAAGGTCCGGTCTCTTCTGGATAGAATACAACCTCAGATGTTCCATTTGGACGACGCATCACATTGTGATGAATCTTTTGTCTATCTGGACCAGAAACGTGAATTTTGAGTCCTCCGTTAGTCTTCTTCGGGTCGAAAATTAGAGAAGCTGGCTCGCCAATTTTGATCGATTGATCGACGGCGGCACCATAAACCGCTGGTTTTTCTTGCTCGCTAACCAAAATGGTTTGAGGATATCCTGAAAGTGTTTCTGATGAATAAGGTTATTTCCCGATAGACATACCAGGGAGCTGGAATCCGGCAACTTTTACATTCACCTTGTGTTCTCCAGTTTGATTTGGCAAGAAAGTAATACGGTCTTCGCCTCCTGGCGACTTGAGAGTTTCAGTGCGAAGTGGAGCACCAGATGGGTCAGTGACCTCAACATGAAGTTCTCCATTTCCAGCATTGCGGCGATCAACTGGAAAATGATATGATGAGATGAACCGAAGCTTGAATTTTGGTTAGTTACCATTGATAGTGGTGGCATGACGAAGAAGGATTGGGTCAGATAGTCCTCGGACTTGAACATTTTTCACATCAATAACTTCAGTCTTGAATGGAGATCCTGGAACTGGAACATCACCAAAAGTGACCTCAATGGTGTGAGTTCCGAGGTGTTCTGGAGTGAACTCAACCCAGTAGCTGTCATCTTGTTGTTTGTAACAACGGACTGGAAGTGGTCCTCCTTTTGGATCTGAAAATTGAGATTTGATCGTTAGATATTGTAGGAAAAGAGTACTGATGTGAATCTGAAAACTGAAAATTAGCTTTTAATCGACAGACAGAGAAAGATATAACAAAGCATGCACATTCAGACAAGCAAAGACAAAACATGCAAAACAAAAAATCATTCTGAAATATCTGAAATAAGATTTTGATTAGAGTTGAAGTATATTAAAGTAAGTTCTTGCACAGTTTTTGTAGAAGGAAGCTTGGGTGTTTGGGATTTGAGGTAGGTCTTGTTCACATTCTCGTTTGGTGTTTACCTGACACCATTACATCAAGTTCACCACGATTTTGTTCAACATTGATCACTTCAAAACGAGCGGTTCTTGCTCGTTGCGCTTTTCTCAAAGCGTCACCAGAAGCGCGCACTGTTCCGAGATGACTGATGAAGACTTCGTATGGTCCTTCTGAAAACGAAGAGTTTGAGAAGGAAATAATGAGATTGATAGCTTACCAGTCAATGGAACACCATCAATAATAACCTCTACTTGATGAGGTCCGTCATTTGTTGGGGTGAAAGTGC
The DNA here is from genome assembly GCA_002259235.3 of Caenorhabditis latens. Classification (NCBI taxonomy): domain Eukaryota; kingdom Metazoa; phylum Nematoda; class Chromadorea; order Rhabditida; family Rhabditidae; genus Caenorhabditis; species Caenorhabditis latens. The sequence goes on along the minus strand of CM056097.1, from coordinate 9,074,178 downwards.
AGAGGAGTTGTCCGGGTTTCATTTTCTTTACAGTGGTTGGAATTGGTTTGTCTCCGTGTCTCACTTCTATTGTTGCAATGGAAGCACCACTATTAGTGTAGTCAACACTGAATTGTTGTTCTACTCCCACTGGCGCATTTTTCAATCCAATGACTCGTACAGCGGATGGATCCAGAACATGAATTGGGAATGGTGATCCAGGAATTTGTTCTCCTGCCACCAATATCGAGAGCTCATGTTCTCCTTCAACTTTTGGAATCCAGACGGCGGACCACAATGTTTCTGATATTTTCTTCATGTGGACTTCATTATCTTCTCTATCCGGTCCTTCGATTATAACCTCAACTTGAGATTCAACACCGGAGTCAATGAGGATCTTTAGCTCGGTTTGCTCTCCAACAATTTCACGTTTTGGCTCGGAAACCAACTGTGCTCCATTAAGTGGGTCAATCACTGTTTGCATTCTGCGCTCTCCAATCGGTTGGTCATCAACAAAAACGTCGATTGAATGAATTCCAACTTCTTTGAAACGAGATGATACTCGGACACCACCATCTGGCAAATCTTCCATTTGAACTGGCAGCATTCTACCGGAAGGTTCACGAATTGTGACACGGACTTGATTTTTGTCATCAGAGTTAACTGAAATATAGTATATGTAGTAAAATAAATCTTCCATAAGTTGTATTACCATCAAACGAGTACTTCTGTCCGGCAAGACATACTGGTGGAAGGGTATGTCTCTCGTCCTTGATTCTCATCACAAATTCTTCAATGATTTCATGATCCAGATATATTTCCACGAGATGTTCTCCTAAAATTTATGAAACTCAAAACCGCTGAAATGCTAAACGGTCAGTAATACCTATTTGTGTTGGGATAAACTCGGCGTATGCAGATGTCGACGACTTTTGAATTGTCACAGGAACCATCGATCCGTCAGGAGCTTTAGAACACATAACACACATACATTCAGTACAAAAAAGACAGGACGACAAATAACCCAATTAGCCAATATTAACCCAAAAATAAGCACTAAGCGTTAAAACCCAGGAGTGTTTTGTTCCCGATTATGCTTGCTTATGAATAGCTGTTAATCCATGATTCAATACTAACCTGTGATAACGACGTTGCAATCCGAAGATTTGTTGATGTTATCAATAGTGAATCCCTTCTTTTGTCCAACTTGGGCAGAGTTCAACTCTCTAGCCAACCCAGTTTTTTCAACTCTTTCCTTGATTTCTGGTGTTTTCTGAAGAACTGTCGTCGTGGTCTGTTTGACAGGAACTGCTTCAAAAGAGTGTTGTGGAGTGTGCTTGGCGTGTTGAGTAGAAGCAACCGCAGCACCAGTTCCAATTGCAGCTGCTGCTGGAAGTACGACAGCAGCTGGAACGGTACCGGCTGGGCTGACCGAGCAGATGAGTGGAGAGCCAGGGACACTGATTCCGTTGAATTTCACACTGATCGTATGGTCTTTGGCGTCTTGTGGTGTGAAAGAGACCTTGAATCGGGCTTGACCTTCAGCTTGAACAAAGTTTGGCACATTTCTGTTGTCAACGGAGACAATGATCTCCATATTTCCTGCTCCACTTCTGGCGGCATCTGGAAACAATCACTTTCAGTGAATTTGTCAAAAGTAATATGATATCGATACATACCAATAACAAAAGTAGCAGGCTTTCCTACAACAGCATTGGTTGGTGGACTCAAAACAGTCTTTCTGGCATCATAAGCCTTTGCAGTGAATGGAGATCCAGCAATTGGTTCTCCGCCAAGAGTGATATCAACCAAGTGGTTTCCTACACATTTCGGAACATAGGTTGCGATGTGGAGGGTTTCGTTGTCTTTGCTACGGGTCACATTGACTGGGAGGTCGTTTCCTTGTGGGTCGCGGACTCTGGCTTCTGGTGAGGCTTCGGTATCTGCAAAACACTTGTCGTAAAATTAAATTTAGTTTCAAATTTTACCGTCTGTCAAAATTTGGATTTCCGTCTCCTCATCAACTGGAATTCTCTCAATGCCAGCACCAGTTGCTGTTGCTTGAGTAGTAGCAACGAGTTGGCATATGAATGGTGATCCTGAAATGTGTCAATGAGAAACAATTACTGACGCACACTCGGATATACCTGGAACTGGCTCATTATTGAAACGGACAGTGATGGTGTGGTCGATATCTTCTTTTGGAACAAAGGAAATGTCGTATTTGTGGTGTCCGAGGGCATGGGCCATAGATGGAACACGTCCTTCACACACGGCTACCTCGAGGTTACCGACTCCAGCTTCAGATGCATCAACTGAAAGAAATCAATTGCTGGACAATTCAAACTCCAGTAACAAACCAGTGAAATAAACATGTTTGTCCAACAGTCCCTTTGGAATAGCTCCGACCTTGATCTTAGCTGGATCATAAGCACGGCAAGTGAATGGTGATCCGGTAACTGGCACTCCACCATATCTCACATCAATCTCGTGATCTCCAACTTGGACTGGTGTGAAGTTGATTTGCATGTGTCCTGGCTCGATTTCGACAATATCGGTTCCAATCTCATTTTTCTTGCTATCTGAAATGAAACCTAACTAGTTTTGTTATTCCTTTTTAGTTAGAAAAGGGCAAACAGTTATGTAGTTTTTCATGCAATAGGGAAAGTGGTTCGAGGGAAGGAGTATTTGTTTAATCTTAATTTATGACAAAAAATCTGAAAACTTCTGAAACTTTTTATTGACGATAGATTAGATATAAACATACCAAGGACGCGAATCTCAAGTTGATCGTGTCCTGATACCTCAACCACAAGGGAGGACGGTTGTCCAACCCGTGAAAGTGACGGAATCTTGGAAACAGTCGTTTTGGCGGGGAAACGGTAAGATTTGCTCTGAAATTTTAAATAAGTTGAAGTTCTGTTCCTGATGGGATTTTAGGAGAAACATGGGCATGCTTACAATAACGGAGAAAGATTATTGTCGCTTGTTGAATGATTTTTGTAAAAAGGTTGAATAAGGGGATTGTAGTCTTAGAGTTTTTGTGCATTATGTATATAATTTTGATAAGTTAGAATATTACTCTTTTAGAAACCTCGAGTTGAAGTTAGACTAAATATTTCTGTCCCGAAACCAACATGAAGAAAGATCACCTATAAATACATGAGATCTACAATGTTTGTAACATCCTCCTTAGTGTTAAGAAAGGTGTTAATTCTTTAATATATATACTCTATCATCCTGTTGATGATAAGGACCGAAACGTTGAACAAAATTTTGGAAATTGTGCCTAATTTCCATTCAAGATCTCTAAAAGAGTTGTACTCTAACCAATCAAATTGTTCTAAAACAATAACTAATATTTGAAAAAAACAATGAAGCGGGACAATGTTCCACTATTCAAGCTTGAAATAAACATTTTCAATTGTCAAAACAATTTTGGACGTTATGTCAATTTCGTTCAGAAGGATGGAAAAGAACACTAAACGACCGGAAGAAACAAAAAAAATGATTTGGAGTTGATGTGACACGTACAAGGTCGTTTTCTTATTTCCGATCTCTACCCCCGTTTTGTCTCCAATCCTTTTATGGGATTATGTTTGCGGACTGATCGAAGGTATGCCTATGCTGAGGGCAAAGAGAGCGCTTTCTAACCGTATGGCGACCCTCAAAAAACTGGTGACACCGTAAACAATCACAGGATAAGCATTCCTTGAGAAGAGGAGAATTGGTGCTGTTCACTTCAACTTTTGTGAGTTTATTTCTAACCTGATATATATGATACTGACTCTGATTCTGACGGAATAATTGATAATTGGTATTTGTGGGGATTAATGTATGAAAATACACAAGCAGCCTTTTGCAGAATTATGGATTTTCTGACTCTTCTCCAACTTCTTACAAAAAAAACAAATGCAGATGGAATCAAACCAAAATGGGAAATTGCGCTCACCTTTTTCTCTTTTTTCAGAGTAGCTCTTTCCTCTTTTTCCCGTTTAGCACGTTCCTTCTCTTCTCTTTTCTTCTCTTTTTCTTGTTCCTTCAATTCTTTTTTGCTCAATGATGGTGATGCAACGGCAGCTACTCCAGCTGGAGCTTCGAGAACAACTGGTGGTGGAAGAGGGGCATCGACAATGTTCACTTCGAATGGGGAATCTGAAAAAAAAAATTTTATTGAAAAAAAAACCTAATGGATGTAACTCACGTTTGAGAACTTCCTTATTGAATGTGATATTGACGGTGTGTGGTCCTTTGGTAGCTGGTGTGAAAGTAACCAAGAATTTGGCAGATCCACTCTCCAACTGGGCAACGTGAGAAGGAATGATGACGCCGTCAGCGTCCTTAATAGCCATTTCCAAATTTCCGAAACCGGCGCGTCCGGCATCAACTGTAAAATACATATTACAATAGTTAGTGTCTTGCATTCACATGTCTGTTTCTCATGACACCATTCCAATTTCTTACCTGTGAACTCAACGGTGTCATTGAGATTTGATTGGTGTGGAATTTCGCCGACAATTATTTCCGCTGCATCATAAGCACGGACAGCAAATGGTGAAAGTGGATGTTGAATCTCATTCACATATGCGAACACTTTGTGAGTTCCCACTTCAGTTGGTTTGAACGTGATCTCGTATTTGCTGCTGCTCTTCTTCACTTTTGCGTCAACTTCTAGTTGTGGTCCACCATTAGCTCCAGCCACTGATTTGTTTGCTGGTGCTGAAAAATTACAAACTTGAATTCAAAATATTCCATATTTTTTACTTACGCAAAACGACAATACGGAGAGCGTCTTCTTTTCCTAATTTGAGACCTTCAAGTTTCACCTCAACCTCCTTTCCTCTTTTGATAACATCATGTTTGCAGACAAATTTGCTTTTACCGAAGTCAAAAGGCTTTCCTTCTTTTCCATCTTTTCTGAATTTGAGAGACATTTTTGGAGTTGTCGCCGGAGTCGACTTTGAGGAAGGAACTGGAGAATGTGGAAGCTCATCACTTGGTCTCAATGGGACTTCTGGAGCCATCGCGGCTTCAACAACGTCATCACGAATCTGTTCGGTGACTGGCTCTTGAATTTCAATTGATGGTTCTGGTTTTCTGGTGAAGCCATGTTTGGCAAGAATCTTGTCATCTTCAGATTTGACTCTAAGATACTCTTCAGTTCTGCGTGCTTGTTCGGCTTTGCTGATTTCAATGACTGGTGGAGTTGGATGAGATTGTTCAGGTTGTTGATCTGCATTCTTGGCACGGATGTATTCATTCTTTGTCTCCTTCAGATCACCAGATCTCAATGCAATTTCTGGAGCTGGTGGGCATTCTTCAATAGTTCCGTATGGGTCTTCTTTAGCACGAGCGTAGTGATCACGGACAACCGCTTCTTTACTATCGGAATATGCAATCTTTGGTGCTGTTGGGTATTCTCCAACAACTCCATAATGATCTTCTTTGCCGCGGTTGTAGTTGCTCAACTCCTCCTTTCTGTCCGAATAGTCGATTTTTGGAGCAGGTGGGTAGGACACGTTACGTGAAGCCTCATAAATGTCATCATCACGTCCCTTGGCATAAGCTGCACGAGCAGATGATTGATCTTTCTCAGACAGGGCAATAGTTGGCTCCTCTGGATACTTGTGAAGCTTCTCTTGTGGTGGAAGATCATAGATTGATTCCTTCTCATCAGACCTATGGAGATTTGTTTCCACTGGCTCAAACACTTTCTCCGATTGGGTTCTCAAAAATGTTTGTTTCTGTTCATTGTCATTTACCGGCTCGACATGTCCTTCTGGAGTGGTGGCTCTCTTCTTTGGCACACTTGGTTTCTTGTCGATGTTCTCATATTCGGTAGTTGTCGTGGTTCTAGTTGTCGTGACTTCAGAATATACTGGCTCATATCCCTTGTAGCTGGCGGAAACATGTCCTTCAACTCTTGGCGGTGGCAGATCTGGTTTCTCTGGTTTTCTCTCGTATCGCTCGTATACAGTTGAGTATTCTGGAGAGGTGGATCTCTGTTGTTGTGCAGATGAATAGTATCCAGCTGATGGAGGACGATCTTTCTTATCAAGAGTGTCTCCGAAGTACCGTCTTTCTGGAGTCGATCGGCTATCTCCATACTGTGCAACAGTGTATCCAAGAGTGTTCTTATGATCTCTTTCAAGTTGCGCTCTTCGCTGCTCACGTTCTTCCTCGTCAGCTAACGGATCCATTCTCTCCACTTTTTTCAGTCGTTCGTTTGTGTCAAATGGAGTGTCCATTCCTTGAATTGGAGAGAGTGGAGTCTCGCTGATGTGGGAGTGAGCCACACTAGATGTTCTTGCAGGAGATGGGGATCTGTATGTTGTTCGTTTCTCAACAAATTCTCTTTCGTATCCAGGTGGTGATGGAGAACGGGCAATACGTTCGGCAAACTGTTGGGTTCTGAAATTTTCAACATTTCAATTTAATTATTTTATAATTTTTTAGGATCAGGAGCTAGAACAAGCAGTACATATATACAAATAGGAAAATACAAGCACAGTACCTGACACTGCCGTACGAGGTGTTCGATGCTCCTCTCGGTGGCGATGGTGACCGGTGAGTAGTGCGAGTGATAGTTTCAGTGATTTGGGTAGATCTGTAAAAAATAGTTAATGAGAAATTTGAGAAAAAAAACTATTTGTTTTTTGAATGGTTACTACCAGAAGAAGTGACAACGTAAATCAAATTGATTGTTGACACCAGTAAGCAAAAGAGAGGAAAAATAAATGATGATTTGAAAGACACATGCATAGACAGACAAGGGTTGGAAAAACGCCTAATTTGTTGTGTGTCACTAGAAGAGGACAATCGTGTTTCGAATTTACCTTAAACCAGTTGGCGACGGAGTTCTATGAATGACTGTTGTTGTCTCGCGAATATTGCGATTTCTTGATGGATCACTTGGTGATAGTGTGCGTTCTACATCACTGTTGGACCCATACACTCTGTCGTAGACGGTCGAAGCGCTCCAGTCACGGTGTGGAGACTGAGAGAAAGCATTTCGAGATGGCGATGGGGCATAGGACTGAAATTTATGTAATGAGGACTAAATGAAGTTAATAATCAGTACCGATTGCCATGGTTTGTCAGCTTTTCTGGATTCTCTGAGCAACTGTGGACTTCTGAGCATTGTCTCTTCACTACGTTGACGAGCATGTTGCAGGAGTGTTGGAGAAGTTGGACTTCTGGCAGATAACGGAGATCGAGCGGTTTCACGGAATGCTCCAGAGATTGATGATGTTCCTCCTGAATTTTATTCATTCGTTTTAACAATAACTCTGTTGGAAATCGTTTTTTCTTTCCTCCATATCATCCCATCATTTTGAAATTTTCTCTCTTTCCACAGTTTCCATCGAATTATGATAAACTATTCAGTCCAAACCATGTCAAAAATTTTGCGCAAGAGATTAAACCAAGTGTAGGTATTGCTAAACAAGAAAGGGGTAGTATCCGGTTTACACTTTTTACTGTTTCTTTTCCTCCCGCTCAATCACGTACAATTGACCTTTGTTTGTGTCTTTCCTAATGTTTCATGGCGGAAAGAAAAAAGTTCATACGGCATGTCAATCTATGGTCAATGCGTCCGTTCGCTACTAAGAATCTTAGAGAACAAACCTGCTGAAATGGCGGTCGAAACAGCGGTCGGCGTCAAATTGGCGTGAATTTGCTGACCTACTTGTTTTGGCAGAATCTCCACTTTGATCGGGCAGCCTGCAATTAATAAACAATGAAGTGAAGAAGAGGTCGTCTTTACTCTCGCAACACTGTCAGTTTTATGTCTCATCGTTAACTTGGACTTTTTCTATTCAGAGAATCAACAACCACTGAAAAATTTTCGATGTCAGCGTGATAATCTGACAGGATTAGTAGCGTATACAAAATGAATGCTTGTTTATTGCATTTCTGACAGTACAAAATAAAATGTTGAAATGGAATACAAAACTGGAAAATTTTCTCACCATGAACTTGCTCTCCATTGAATGTAACATCAATGACATATGTACCAGCGTGCTGAGGGATGAATGTTACTAAGCATCTAAAAAATTGGAAATTTGTTTTCATTAAAAATAACAAAAACTACCTTCCAGCCCCTTGCATTTGCACATTATTCGGCACTCTTCCTTGATTCACCGAAATCTCGAGTTGTCCTTTTCCAGCTTCCACAGCATCAACTGCAGGAATCACATACAATTGAGAATAGTAACTAGGCTTGTCTGGTCTGTTAGAAACTGTGTCTTCTTGGACATGAACATCTTCATGATGACCGTCACTCATCACCCCTCACCACACACCGCTCTACTAATTAGTGAGCGGTATATGTCTATATTTTCCTCAGTAGAATATAGTAGCTGACTAGTTGGTTAGAAGAAATAGTTCTCAGGAACTGAACTTTGAAGACGGAATGAAAGAAAGTAGTGAAAGGAGGTAAACGGGAAATAGGGGGAAGTAGAATGTAATTCGTTTTTAACCAGACCGACTGACAGGCTATCAGAATTGGAATACGAACTGAACTGCGTAGTTGTGTTGTATACGCGCTACTGCTTCGGAAAATTTTTCGCGCTTTTCTCCTTACCACAACGCCTACTCTTTTCCAATTCTCTCTCACTTCTTTCATGCCTCTATTTCCCTCGTTTTTCAACTTACCATAGAACTGTACTGGCTGATTTGGCGATCCACCACCCAACGGTTCCAGGCGAACTTTCTCGGTTGCGTAACCTGCAAAAAGTTTTGTTTATTTCACATCATAACGATTAAGTTTATCAACATTAGATGAGAGATAGAAAAGAAAACACTTATTAAATAAGAAATTGATTTTTAAGAACCGAAAAAGACTAAACGATGATGTAATGAATTCAAAAAAGGTTTTTAATTTTCATGTATCTTCCTTACCAGCAACTGAAAGTGGTGATCCGTCCACTTTTCTTCCTGCAATCCAGACAGTCAAGTGATGTTCTCCAACTTGTTCAATTTGATATTCTGCAGTATACTTCCCAGCGGTTCTTGGAATTATTCGAATCGGGAATTCTCTGTTATCGGGACCAACAATTTTGGCTTGGATGTCGCTCAACTCTAGTCCTTCTCCAGTAATATCAAAGTGTGCAATACGACTGACCGGTGCTCTAACAAGTCCAGGTCCGGAGAGCTCTGAGTAGTAGGACATGGTTCTGAAATAAGCGGGTTTCTGTTTCACATATGTTGTTTTATTGTTTTCTTCGCTTCGATTTTTTTGAATTACTCAACACGCAACACAGGAGGAAAAATGCGGCAAATGAGTAATAAAAACACAGAAAACAAAGCAAAACGCATATGTGTCTATCTTCTTCTCAATTTTTTGTCTTGTGTGTACGCGTTTTGTGTTTGATGGCAAATGTTTCGAGTAGTTTGTACATACCTTTCCATTTCCTGTCGTCTTTCACCGCGATCCTCAACTGGCAATTTCCATGGACTTCCCGAAACATGTTCTCCATTGAACCTCATCTCGATAGTGTGAGTGATAGACTGAAATAAAAAAATATATTAGTTACTGTATTTTTCTAATAGACTAGTTAGTACAAGTAAAATATTCAGTGACAGCTCAAGATTATAGTCTTGGCTGAGTTTGAAGAAATGAGCTTACCTGTGTTGGTGTGAAAATAGCCATATACTGTCGGCTGCCAAGTTCTCGAACTCGACATGGCACTCGGCCGCCATTGATCATAATTTCAAGATTGCCGGATCCGGCTGCAGATGCGTCAACTGAAAAAAAAAGTTGGTTGAATTCCAAAAGTTTTGAAAATGTATCGGTTTGCCAAACCAAATATATGAAGTCTATAAAACTCGCGCAAACTACCAACAATACCAACAAATAGTCAAATAGTCGGGAATCGAAAATCGGGTAGAGGAACAAAATTGTTTGGAAGAAAAGAAGACAATTTTCGATGAGACACCGCGCAATCCACACGAACAACAAGTATTCTTGTCTTACTATTATTACCATCGGAGTTTGGAGTAACTATGAACTGTGGAAAATATAAAAGAGGAACCATATGACATTGTGCACTTTTTTCTAGTGTCTGTATACCTCACATTCCGACTTTCAAGTTGGTTGCATTCGCAAACATGTGGTGTAGCGCGGGACGTTTTTTTGAGAAAGGGTGAGTTACTTGGCAGAAAGGTTATCATCATTGGTAAACAGAAGATTTGAATTCGCGCATTTCATTTGTTTATTTGTTTTAAAATTGAAATGTTCGAAGAAAAACTTTCATCAGGAGTAGAAAAAAGAAGATATTTACTTAACGTATGGTTTTTGAAAAACTGATTGTCTGGGCCACGCTACCGTTGACTACTTCAATGGCAGATAACCAACAACTGAAAAATATTTAGCATATATAAAGTTGTTCTTAAAAAAATATGACGGGCGAACGGGGGAAAAATTCTAAAATAAATTTTTGGTTTTCTGAAATGAACAACAGCCTACAATGCCATCAACAGAAAAGAGGAACAATGTAAAAACTGATTTCGCTCTGAATTCAACAAGCGAAAAGCATACAGTGTTCCAGGGGAGTGCCGCTCAAATTGAAAAGTAAGTGAATGCCGTCGGGGCACAAATCAACCTCTGCCACTCAAACGAGCAAGTTAGTAAGGATACAAAAAAACTACGCCATCTCTCGTTCTCTCTATTCCTCACATTTTGCCTCCTCTCAACTTCAAAGGTAGACAAATATTGTATAACTGAATGAGCATCTCTTGACTTCCCGCAAACTCTAGTCCCATCGTCACTTTTTTATTCTCAACCCCGTGGAACGTGTAACCAACCGGTCGTATAAGTGAAGTTCGGCATTCTGATCTATTTTCAAGTGTACCAGTGATCTTTCAGAATCAATACACTCCAAATTTGAGCATGAATAAAGAATTGAATATGATGTAGAATGTAGGTAAAAAATGAATAAAAACCAGAGTCGTTTGTATGCTGTTGGACTGCGGGATATGTATTCCCTGTGTCGATTATGATGGAAAAGAGGTAAAGAGTGAGTTTTACGTTCTCCGCAGAGGGCACAATTATAGTGGGAAATAGAAAAGTCGAACTGGTATGTTTATTATGTACTAGTTGTTTTCCTCTCCGTTTCCGAACTGTTATCTCTTTTTCCCCTCATGATTTTTACAACTTTCAGATAAACCATGCGAAAGTCAGAGAGTGTTCGATTTTTAGCTGACAATGCTTTCCCTTGTTTTCCTCTCGTTCAACCTCTTGTTCTACCTCCGAAGTTACGCAAATCGAAAATGTGGGTCAGCGAATTGACATGTCGTCATAAATGTTTGTCTCTGACCGTTTGTTAGTTGTCTACTGTCTCTTCAACCCGACAAAATGACCAAAGGAATGACTAATATTCGCGGAGAAACAAGGAAATTTGTCAAATTGTTGGGTTTTTTTAAAGATCCGATCTAATCTCAGAATGCTGGCAGGAGATTGGATGGAAAGAAGGAACTCGTGATTTAGTGCTGAATTCAAAAAAATCTTACAAGAAAGAAAAGAAGACAGAAGTGACTAACAGAGGGAAGAGATTTCAAGATCTAAACAAAAAGGGATTTTTTGACAGTTGGATTATTGTAACCAATACAGTTTTAAACTTTCTTTCTAACAACCTATAACAGTCTACAAGTTTTTAACAGTCTACAAGTTTTAGATTGGTGACATGAACTCACTTTCAAACGAATGATCTGTGTTCAACTTTGCCGGAGAAATCCTGCGCGGCATGTTTCTTACGTGCACAAGATCTGGAGCTCCGACATTGCACGCAAACGGAGCGTCTGGTACTCGCTGGTCCGCCAGCATCACATCCACACTGTGTTCGCCTGAAAATAACAAGTTAACGTACGAGTGTCTAGACAAGTCATCTGGTTACATTATGATGGTACTACAAAAAATTATACAAAAACACTTGAGATGGATGAAAAAATGAAACAGTGTACGAGTAGGGGTGGTCTAATCAAAATCGGTAAATCGGCGTATTGTCATCAACAAATAATCGATGATCGGCAAGGAACGACAACAATTCGACGACGTCGTCGGAAGAAGGAGGAGGAAAAAGATGGAAAGAGACAAACGGGGGAAAACGAAGAGTTTTCGGGGCCATCTTCTTCTGTCGAGACGATGGCGAGAAGAAGGACACCATAGGGAGAGATATTGACCGATAACATTAGGCGTAATGTCGATTACCCCCCACCACATACACACCGGTGTGCGGTTTCCTTCTTCTTCTTGTTGTTCATTCCTTTAAACCTACTCCCCTCACTGATTGTACATTTATATGATAGAGAAAATTGTGGGTGCGAACTAACTATCAGTGAAGTGACTAACGTGGCTTTCCAAGGGTGATGATAGGAAGCAGGAATGGTGGAATGGTGGGCGACCCCCCAGGTCACTTTCAATAAAGCTTGTTCTTATCAATTTTGAAAGGTTGTCTGCCAAAAAAGTTAACGACCGGAAGTTTGTTCTGTTCTAAACTTAAAGACTTTTTAAGAATGGTTATTAGGCGTGAAAAAGATGGAATGATACAGATTAAAATTGGCGAATGACAAATAATGAAACCTTCGAAAACAAAAACATACACACAATCAGGTGAACAGGTTTACAACAATGCAGGAATGCGGTCACCCGCCCTCAATCCTAACCAATGCTGAAAATTGATTGTGTGTAAGTACTTTATTTTTGTTTGAATTCACATTCAGAAAGGAAATCAATTGAAAGAAAAAAATGAGATGTCGAGGGGTTGATTTGGCTTTCAGGCTAATTGACTAAATGTAAACCACACCCAATCGAAGGAAAAGATGGTCAAGTTGGCCAAAGGAAATAAGTGGTCGGGTATTGAAACGCGAGATAGGTTATGTAGATAACAATAGGTGTTAGTTTCTTTGTATGATAAGGGTAGAGAGTAATAGTAAAAAGGTTTGAAATAGAGTACGTATAAAGAGAAAAGAGCAATAAAAATATTTGTTCCTAATGTTTCAAATTGTTTATTGAAATTATTGCATTGTTTGTTTGAGTAAAATGAAACCAAGCTTCATTTTTTAGGAGAATGGAGAAAAAATCTCAAAAAACTACTGGAAGAGTGAGATGAAAATCAGATGAGAGGAAAGAAGATATGTTTCTTATTGTGAATAAACGAAGGAGACAAGCAGAACAAATCAAATTTAGGTTTTTCCCCTTCTATGCATATACACATATCTTGAGACAAACCTGGTTCTTTCGGCGTCCATTCAATTTGAAACGTGACATCATCTAACGTGACAACCTTGGCTGGGAAGGTTTCTCCAGATGGTGCTAAAACTTAAAAATCATAGAACATTCAACAAATGGATAGACTGAAAATTAACGTACCCACATAACAAAAACATTGATACATTGAAGAACAGAAAAGACGAAGACCAGTTGACGAAGACGAACACAGACATTGAGTTTGGTTTTCTTTCCGTTATCGTTTTGGTTTCAGATTATTTTTGCGGATTTTTTCTCTCTTTTCAAAGTTTTGGGAAAGAATCGTGCATAATTTTGTAATAATAGTGAAAGGAAAATGGAAGTCGGAAAAGTGTGGTAACGTCAGTTGTTAGTATTGTCACATGTAACATATAGTTAGTGAGGGGAACACTGAAATACCTGTAACATGAGCAGTGATATCTTTAGCGTCTGCTCCAACAGCATGAACCATGAATGACGCTGTTTTTCCAACAGAAGCTGATCTTAAATTTTCTCCGTATGTGGAAACAGAAGATGCATCAGCAATATCCAAAATGAATGGGGATCCTGAAAAGTTGAACTGAATGTGCGTCAGAAAATCTTTTGTTGGAATACCTTTGATCTCCATTCTGTTGAGCAAAACGTGAATTTTATACTGTCCTGCTCCGTCAGGGATAAAGGACACTTGATAGGTTTTTGAGTTTCCTTGTTCTTCTATTGTTAATGGAATCTCTCTTCCGTGACGTAATACAGTAACCTGGAATGTAAAAACATCAAAACACAATATCAGATCAGTAAACTTGTTTTGAAATAGGAAATCTCCCTTTGGGTACAAATCATTAAGAGAAAGAACTGATCGGCAGAGGAATGCATGTTTCTCATTCTTCACCCAATTCGTTTCCGTAATTTCCTCTCATTTCATCAGAAATGCAATACGGTGTCTTGAGTGACAAGATATGATATGATTGAATAAAAGCGACACATGTAAAGTGAAGCTTGGGAAAGTGTGGATAAAGTAGGAAGGTATAGTGTCTTTATTTCAGTTAAATGTTCACACTTACACTGAGATTTCCGTGTCCAGCTTGTGAAGTGTTGACAGAAAACTTGAGCTCCTGACCTACTAATCCGACATCAAGTCCGTAGACATTCACAAGACCAGAATCAAACACCTGAAAATTTTCAATAATTCCTCAATTTATCAATGTGTCGAAACCTGGCAGGCAAATGGACTTCCTCTGATATGTTCACCATCGTACAAGATACCGATTCTCCATAGTCCTGAAAACAGAACATCTCATGTCATTCAGATTTCATCCTTCTTCTCCCGTATTCAATCTATTTTGTTGAAATGAATAGTTGAAAGGTTCTTCGATCATTATCTCTTTTTCTTTCTCGGACTCCGTTTATTATACGGATTGAGAGAAAGAGAAAGAAAAAGAAGGTTAGTTACGTTCAAATGGCCCCTATTGGTGCCGGTGTGTCATCAAAGATACGACCCGTCGATTTGGCGACTCTACCACCGCAAGATGTTACAAACTGATAAAGAGGTCCCTCCAGAAGAAAGAATGTATAAATACTCACCAACTTCTTGAGGGGTAAATGTGGCCATGTATGAGTTATTTTGATGGCGTACTGTACATGGATGCACTGTTCCAGTTGGTGAAACTGCTTCCACGTAAACTGAACCAGAGACCGCATCTCCGTGAGCATTGATCTAGAATAAACCAATTCAGGAAATAAAAAAAAAGTATTTAGCCTACCACAACTTCTACAATCGACCCCACTGAACAAGGCTCAGACAATCCGGAGAAAGAGACGAGTCCAACATCAGGTGACCTTGTGAGTGGCATTTCTCTGTATGCAGACGCTTCCAGAACTGCTGGAATTGGTGGTGGAGGTGGAATATGTGAGCTGCTTTGAGCTGGTGTTGGTGGAGGTGGTGGTGTAGGCTGAAAATAGAAAAATGGGAGGAGTTATGAAGCGGTTGATAAGGAGTACGAATACAACAAACATCGTTTGTAATTTGAGACAGAAGCGAGAAAAAAAGGAAAGCACAAAACTAAACAAATCAGTTCTTGACTGATAGCGTGCAAAACAACACAACTTTTTAGATAAATGCAGATTATGTTACCTTTCATAGTAACGTTTTTTGAATTCAAAAATAGTATTAAGTCAGTAGCAATTTGAATCAAAATTGAACGACTTTTTTATTTTTAAATGAATTTATGTGAAAAATACTAATTAGATAGACATAAAAGTCACTCAGATTTTTTTGAGAAATTGCATTAATTTTTACTTTATTCCGTTTCTGACATTTCAATTCAAGTCAAATTAATCTAACAATATCTTAGTTGACAAAATAATTGCAATAAGAGAACAGTTCAGCGTGTTGTGACAAGACGAGTAGAATAATCGAAAGTAACTAACAGTGTCACGCGCAAGGTTTCCGTTTTTATTACCATCACACCCTTCTACACTCTCTGCCACTGTTCTTCTAACTAACCTGCACAACTTGAACTATCGACGGAGACGAATGATGTTGTTGTTGTTGTTGGTGAGGTTGATGATGCGATTTTGTCTGGAAATGAAACACTTAATTAACACAACGAAAACTTACAGGAAGAATTGAAATCATTGAAATGTTGATTATCTATCGAATGGTAGAGAAATGATACACAACTGCTGAAGATCAAACTGATCTTCTTAAGATAGAGAGTGATTCGAAGAAAAAAGTAGACACATCAACATTCCACTATCTAAACTGTTCCTATCTTCTATTCCTATTTTCATCAAGTCACTTGGCCAGATGCCAACTTTAAAATAAAACAAACTTGATGGATTACATGGATACACCCAGTGTTGATTTGATGGGTGAGAGAAATAGCTAATATATTTCACATTCAAGGTTAAACTGTTCTATCAGTGACATGTCTTACCTGCGCTAAATGACTGACGTGTTGCGCTTCGAGCTGCTTGATGATATGAAGACGTCTCTGGGCGAAAGACTTATGTGAGATGTCCACTTCAGTTTCAGACGAGAATTGAGCAATTCCCTGCTCTTTTTGAGTCCCAACTGGAGATACTGTAGTACGGACTACAGAAGTTGTAGCGGAAGACGACCCAGGATGTCTGTTTTCCGGATGAGCACGAGAAGTGGCTCTAGAAGTGCTCCGAGTCTCTTCTTGTGTGTGCACTTGGAGAGATATTGGACTCGCTGGTAGTTCTGAGCCCTGGCAGTAGATTCGAACCTGAAATAATCAACAGTGTATTATTTTTTGGAAAATAGGAAGTGGTAAACAATTCTCATACTATTTTCACGTAATTTTCACAAACAAAGTTTTGAAACCGTTGTCCTAATTAGATCAATCACTGTCCGAGAAGAGTGTGATATCATTGCGTACGGAATTGCAACATCACTCCGCGTGTGTTAATCAGTTTATCTGCTAAACGATTCGACCTTTTGCCTTGTTCTTAAGGTTGAGTTCACTCAGCAGATATAGATATCAAACTATTCTAATTATGATGTCGAATTAACCATAACAATACCAAAGTAGAATGTCTATCTCGTGTTTTGCTCCAAAAAATAACTCTCGTATGGAGAGTGATCACACCAAATGATCTTTCATGAAAGAAACATCAAAAAGTATCAACTGTTTGTTTTTTTTTTCATTTTTAATAGACTCGGGGCGCGAAAGTTGAGAGAAAAGAAGTAGTTGAGTAGAAAAGAAGGAAACAACACGAATGCCATAGTTGAAGGTCAAGCATACCATTCACCGGAAAACAAGAAGAAGAACACAATCTAGCAAGAGACAAACCAACAACAAAATTTGATTCGAGTAGCGGTTAATATACTCACTGTATGATAAAATGTCGATTGAATTTTTTGACGGATACTTTCATATCCATTATCTTCAGACATAGCTAACTCAAATATGCTAAATACAAGAAGACGGTAGTAACCGATTCTAAGAAGCGCGTAAAAAGTTGGCTACAAAAAACGATTGGCAATTATCGGCGAAATTCATGCATCCATTTCATGTCCAAGAAAAGGTAATTGCGTATGGCTAGAGGCTAAAACTATCCGGATCACGTGTACACAATAACATTATTGGACTGTGCGGTAGCACATAATGTTGCGGTAAGCAGACGGAGAATCGAACGCCATGCGTCGGAGGTCAAGGAGAGAAGAGTAGGAGATATGAAAAGGAGTGCGTGTTGAATGCGGCTACTGTCGGCGGAAGCGTTTCCAAAAGTGAAATGAATTCGTTTTGGGCTTGTAATAGAGAAAATAATTTACTTCTACAGACAATATAGCGGTAGGCAGTGAACTAACAGGTATTCGTGGCAGCATCAGAATAAAAAAATGGCTGTAGAAAGGAAAAAACGATAGAAAGGAACGCTAAAAGCAGAGTGCAAGCGGATTTGTACCGG
Source organism: Caenorhabditis latens (assembly GCA_002259235.3). NCBI lineage: Eukaryota > Metazoa > Nematoda > Chromadorea > Rhabditida > Rhabditidae > Caenorhabditis > Caenorhabditis latens. Next base: position 9,056,543 of record CM056097.1, on the reverse strand, counting down.
AACAGGTAATAGTTAACTAGAGATTTGCAGTTGTTTTGCTGGTGGTTTTTGAATCACTTAGTAGAAATCATAGAACCCAGAAATAATGATCGGAAAAAAGGTATCTGGCATTCAGCAGTACCAAATAGATTTGAAAATCACTGTCACTACTAAAAAGAAAAAATAACCAAAGTAAACTTTTGTCTACTACGCTTACTACAATTTTTTAATATCAGAAAAAAGTCATTGTGAGTCAACTTTTTTTCATTTCTTCCCTTTCCTTCGGCCTTCGCTATCTTTTGTATGGATCTAATGAGGCCAGCCCTCACAAACATAGTAATAGTGAAAAAGAACAATACGTGGTTTGGTGTTGCATCTGATTACAAATACTACGACTCAATAGTACCAACATACCTCTACTCGGGTTTTGACTTTCAGACGCATTTTCAAAGTCTAAGATTCGATTATAGAGAATATTTTCCAGTAGAACGAAAAATCAGGAAAAATGATATACGATGACACGTTTGGAAAATACAGAACGAGAGTGACTGTGGCTTCGTTTCGTTCTTTTTTTCCGGAAAAAAGTGTCATCAGTTTTATACTGTGTATTTTCTCACATATTGTATTGGGTGCTAGAATGGTTTCAAAATGGAAGAGATAGCGTCGATTGTGTGGAGGTAGCGATAGAAAAGTTGGACAATAAAACGATGAATATTGTCGTTCTTGTGTTCAATTTTTCATTCTGGCTGGAGGAAGAAAAGAGAAGAGAAGAAGAAAATGGGGGAAACGGGGAATGCTACTGTTATGAAATCCCTATTTACCAGTTTCTTACCTGAAGAAAACCTGGTTCCACAGGAATCAGGGATAAGTTGGCTCCTTGGACAGTCCGACTCTTTCTCAATTTTATCGCTTCGTTTGAGTACACTTCACCGCTAGAACCAGTGACTTGCACATCCAACTCTTCAATTCGCACCTCGTTTCCAGAAGTGAACGCTAAATCCAAATTGACCTGGAAGTTAAAAAATTAAATATCCAAAATATTATTTATCCATTGCGAACCTGTTGATTAACATAACAATCGGTATACTTGACTTGTTGTTCCAGAGGAATTGAACATAGTGCAGCCACTAGTGCCATTGTACCTAAAACAACAAATTGTAGTGTGAAGAGATGTTTTCAATTCGTAAATAGTACTATTCCTCACCCAGATGTTCTCCTTGAGGGTCAGCAATGTCATCAGCACCAATAAGAGAGCCGACACCAATGTCAGCTGCAGCGTCGAGTACTGAAAGTACACATTAGGGTTACCCAGCTGGCGATTTAAAAAAAACTGACCTATTGCAACGTTTTCAACAAAGTCGTTTAAATTTTCGAATCTCATTCGATCAAGTTCCGGTACAGTACCACCACAAGCTTCCACAAGATGAGCGAGTAGAAAACCATCACTCCAGGAGTGTTCGAGGTCTTCCACATTGCAATCCGGGAGTAACTAAAACTTCAAATTATATTAAAACAGACGATATACTTCTTGACTCACCAAAGTAACTTTTTTGAGTGTTGCTCTGTATCCAGGGGCTCCTTTTGTGATAAAATATGATAGATATGTCAGACAAGATAGTTCATCAAGATGTGGTGAGGATAAATGATCAGATGAGATGATTCCAGGAACTTCTAGATATCTTTCTGCTAAAAGGAGAGCTCTGTGACAATTCTCCCTAGCTGCCGATGGGTCCAAACTTCTCCATTCCGGACATAATCCCGGTTGACAATATTCCAACAGCGCACTGAGAGCAATACCATCATTCCAATTCGTTCGGAAGTTTGTGAGCTTCAATTCTGGTAGGGCACTTTGTATCCACGCCATCACCAATTTCTTAGGTGGAATTTTTGTTTTACATGCGATCTGGTACCGTTGAACAAGACACCAAATCAGGCCTAGTATCAGTTTCTCATTTCCATCCACTATATCATGACTTCCAATATTTACTGTTTTCACACCATCTTCCCGTAACGCATCCAGTGCCATTTGTACATTCATTAACTTTTGTATTTCCGTCGGCTCCTGATCGTATACTTTTCCATAATACCTCCTGCCCTGCAGAATTTCTACAAGTCTGATTAAATTCACCCCATCGGATAGGTCTTGTGTCAAATCCTGTATTGCATTTCCTTGTAGCTGAAATAAATTGAAATCACGATCTATTTATTCATCTATTTGCATGTTGCAAAATAAAAAGAAACGTCAACATGTATTACTAATAATTTGTCTAACCGATTATGTATTGTGACTGTTGAGGAACAAGAGATCCGGTCAGCGGCATAAAATTTCATTCAAACAAGTCGTGTTATCACTGAACATCACAGATGTTTCCCATTGGGGTGCCCCTGAACTAAGGTGTGCGCGGCGGCGGCGAAATTTTCTTGGACGTGTACAAATACGGGTGACAGTTACCTGGGAAAGAGAAATGAACGGAAACTCTCTTTCCAAGTGGATTGGCAAATATGGGTAAACACTTTGGCAGGTATGGTACACAAACTTTACTTGAATTTGTATAGTCAGACGGGGATAAGCGAGAATTATCTTTTCAATTGTACTCAATTGACTACTTTTTCAAGTATTTATTCTGTCAGATGTTACAAACATTTTCAGTGTTTTTTTTGAGTCTTACAAAATGAGTGTAAAAGAAACACTGAGTTTACCTGTTCATTGATCCAATTTGTGAAAGTATGAAGTTGAATATCAATCCATTTTTGACGAGCTTCTTCCCCTTGCTTGCCCATCGCTGGTCAACACCCGAGAAAGACGTCTCTTTCAAAACTTAGATGGAATTGCTGGAAATGGAAAAATGAGAATATGAGAGTGGGTGCCTGCTGAGATCACATGAATGCCCCCTGACTGGACATTCATGGGTACAAAAGAAAGGCAATAAAAGTTGAGGACTTTGTCACGGATTAGATGATTTGAATAATAATGAGTAGGATGTTGACGACATGGAACGGATACATAATGGTGTTTGTAGAAAGAAAATGCAATATTTTTCACAAAAGAAACTGTTGGAAAACTTATGATAATTGATTTAAAAAACACTAGCATTTTTCTGGCTAGGCGAAATGAATTTAAAGAAATTTACGTGCCTTTTTATGTGTTTTATCAAAAAAGTTAACACGATAATGGTAACACGAGATCTCAAAAACTCAAAATCATGTGTGCATAGCGGCAGAAACTAATTAGACTTTTTAGAACTATTCGTAACATAGAGAAGTGTAACATCGGATGACTTGCACTTTTGTTTCTGGGAAAAAATGAGTACAGAAGGATTTTTTGTGTTCACTAACATTTTTGAGAGTCTCCGTGGACAAGAGTTCTAAAGAGCTGCGAAAACATGAACGGCACAGGTTAACAAAAAAACATAAGAAAAATGTGAAGAAAAATATAGCAACAATATTTGTGTGCCTCTAGATAAAGTATTTAGAAGGGAGAGACAAGTAAATAAAAAGTCGGTACCGAAGTGAACGAGAGAGAGTTGAGAGAGACGGCGCGAGTCCAAGATCGGGATTAGAGAAACGGACGGTCGGAGTCTCGAAATGGCTGAGAAGCTCAGAAGCGGCGAGACGCAGATAATCAAAGCGATGGGGAGATAGGCAAATACGTCGAACGGCCGAGCCCATAGGCCTGCGGTAAAACGAGGGGAGGAAACGAGAAAAGACTGTTCGCCTTCTGTGATCAGGCTCACGAAACGAGCTCAAACATGCGCGGCGCCGAGCATCCACAATGGGTCCAGCTTGATGTGTTTGTATGTGTGTGTGTTCATGCTGGTGGGATTGGATGAATTTGCTTTTGTGTTGACATTCTCCCGGAATGTTGCCTTTTTTTATTTATGAATATTGGCGCCTCTTGTTCGTAACAGATGCGAATAGTGGCGTTGGCTTCCCCGTAAAAGTGTCAAATCTGACGCGGCTCATGGTGTGGCTACTCGTGTGCATAGCTTGCAAGCTTTCTTATTTTCTATTATTTTTTCAAGTGCCAACTTGACGCATGAGCTTCCTTACGGCCACCTATCCGGATATTAATACGCGATCAAGTGATCAGAACACACTGATTTCTCAGGTTATAGGGACTGAACATTTTTCTTGAAACTTCTGAAAACATGTGCTACTGTCAAACTTTCCATCACATCAGTTTATTGTAAATCATTCACATACTTTAATCAATTGTATCAAAATATGATCACACAAACAACAGGTGCCTATTAACAATGCGTGATTTGAATTGGACTTGGTTTAGTTCACAAGAATGAGACGGGTGTTAATATGCAAGATGATGGAGATTACAGCCAAGAGATAGTTAGAAAAAACTAAATACTGAGGAGACAAAATCGGCATGGTTTCGAATGGGATGAGAGAAAAATCGGGGAATGCAATGATTGGTGGTTTTACAAAGATAGAAAAAGATCAGAAACGGGGCAAAGTAGAACACAAATTTTAAAACCGAAAAAAAAACTATCATCGGAAACAGGAGAAGGAAAAATCGAGTTCAAGGTATACAATGAACATTTAATACTCTAAAAATGCTAATATGAGAGCTGGTGTTAAATGAAATAGCTATGATACAGATTATGTCTCTCTAAACCTAAAATTCACACAAATTTTGCTATAAAAAGGAAAAATGGATAGTCACTCATCATAAGCTCATCAGCAAAGAGTGAAAGTTTTAACAATTGAAAAGTTAGCTGTGAAAAGATGTATAAGAAAGGAAAGATTGAAGATTAATTTTCAGAGAGAGAGAGAGAGAATAAATACTGCGAAGAAATACAAAAATCAATAAAAAAGCAAGAATAATGGGGAATGCGAAATTAAAACCGAAATTCATATTCTAAAAAATAGGAAAGATTCTTTTGGGTAGAGATAATTAAAACAAATGGTTGAGTGAAATCATAGAACTCCTTTGAGGATATAAATAATTGAAAAGTCTTTAAGACAATATTAAAACAATTGAGAATACCATATCTGCTTATTCAGACTCTTCGGGAAAATCAGGCAAGTCCACCACCACCTCCTCTTCCACCATCTTGTTCTTCTTTTTTGCATTTTTTGGATCTTCTGGCACTGGTTCATTTTTCGATTCATTCACAACAACGCTGTTGCACTTAGATTGTACTGGCTGACCTAGAATCACAACCGTGGATAAATATTTTTAAGTATTATATCAAACGAGAAATGAAAAACTACTTCAAATAACTAGGTAGGATAGAAAAAGACTCACTTGGTTTATAAAACGAGTCGCCTCTGCGGTGTTCTGTTCGAGATTCGGAAGTTGAAGGAGCTAGACTAGCCTTCTCCATTTCTTGTTTTCTCATCTTCTCAGCTTCCTTTTCGAGTTTCTTTTTGAACATTAATGCCACTTCTTCGTCTTTTCTTGGTTTTGGAAGCGGAGGTATGTACGTGTCATTGAATGATTTTGAAGCTTCCATCCACTGTTTTGTTTCCTCTTCTTCCTTTGCTTTCTGAGCTGCTTTTCTAGCATTTTTTAATTCTTTAGCTTCAATCCTCTGTTGTCGTTTCTTTTCTTTTTCCTCCGCCAGCTCTTTCTCCATTTTTTTCGCCTTCTCTTTATATTCTCGTGCTTCTTTTTCTCTTTGAGCACGCTCTTCAGCCAATTTTGCAGCTTTTTCTGCTTTTCTTTTCTCATTTTCAGCTTCTTTTTCTAATCTACGCTTCTCTTCTTCCGCTTTTTTCTTCTCCTTCAACAGCTTGGCCTGGCGTTCCTTCTCCGCTTTTCTCTGTTGAGCAAGACGTTTTTCTGCTTCTTGTTTAGCTTTTTTCTCCGCAGCGATTTCATCACGGGTTTTCATAGTCGCTATGTTCTGTTCCGCAGAGGCTGAAGAACTGTCGTCTGGAGCTGGAACACTTCTTTTATGAGCATAGACGGTGTTGGCGTTCACTGCAGAAGTTGAGGCGGCTTTCTGCTGCTTTGTATGAGATTTCCGAGCGACCGGTTTTTGTTTATGAGAACTGTTTTTCGTAGCATTCTGTTGAGAACCAAGTGTGCTAACACTGTATTCAGAAGTTAGAAGGTCATCTACTTCAATTTCCATATGAACAACCTCGGCCGCAATATTGCGTTCAACACTTTGAGAAACAGAAACAGGCTCAACTATGGTTGCAAAATTCGCTTGACTAGTAGCTGTGCCATTCTCGACAGTGGCGTTGTCACTCGTTTCAGACGTTAGAACATCTAATAGTTCTATTTCCATATGAACAACTTTAGCTTGCTGATCAACGTTTGACTGAGCAACGGCTGGCTGAGCAACATCAGGCTGGACAACGTCAGGCTCAGTAATTTTAGGCTGGGCAACATCAGACTGAGCAACACCTTCCTCAGCAACATCAGGCTTAACAGCGTGCAGCCGAGAAGTTGTAGGCTGGGAAACATCAGACTGGCCAGCATTTTCCTGAGCGACATCAGGCTGGGCATTATTCGATTTCGTGACATCATGCTGAGCAACATCAGCCTGAAGAACTACAGGTTGAGTAATTTCTGGCTGCGTAACAACACGGTCAACATTTGCATGGGAAGTGGAGATGGGAACCGGTTGAACATTAATAGTGACGTCTTGTTGAACTGGACCTTCCTGTTGAACAGCCTTGTTTTCTCCCATTATGAGCTTCAGCTCTTCCACTTCTTGTTCAAGTTTATTCACTTTCTCTAACATCAAGTGACTTTGTTGTTGTGCATCTCTGGCCAGTTTTTCTTCGCTTTCCACAATAGCGTTAACCCTTAAAATAAACTGTTTTGAGAATATTTGTTTTATTTTCTTACGTTTGTTGAATGGCAATTTCAGGATCATCAAAGACTTGAAAACAATACTTTCCATCTACTGACTTGGCGCAGTACTCATTGCCGTTGACGTGCGTATAAGTGAAGGTACCACGACCCGTTTGAACTTCCGCTCTAAAAAATCGCAATGCTTTTAAAACTTTTTTAAATACAAAGTGAAAAATTGAAAAAATGGAGAATATTCAGGATAGGTGCAAAGCCGTCAAATGTGTTACCTTGGTGCACGCGGTGAAGATCCTTCGTCAAACGCGCTGTCAGTGCGAGTGGCCTAAACACAAAGATTTAGTAATAAAACTAGCTTGATGAACATACGTTGGTTTCAACTGAGGGACTATTCCGGTACTGCGGAGCAGGAACAGTCGTTTGCGGAATCGGCGGCGCAATCACTTGGTGTCCTTGTTGGAGTGAATGGTTTTCTTGGAATGACTGATTCTGTGCGTATTGCTGGCATTGTTGGATAGATTGGCCAAGTGCAAACTGCTGAAAATGTTTTATGTGTTCTATGCGTTTTTGAGTTTCTTCAAGCGTACCATCTGCTGCATGAATTGTGGTGATGGGATAGTCATGTTTTGGTATGGTCGTCTTCTCTGATTGTATTCTGGCAACTCTCTATAATCGAATTTCCCGATTGCCGAGAAGTGGTCTCCATTTTGCTGACCCGTGTTGTCTTGTTGTGAGTTTTCTTGACATTGACTCTGCTGAAAAGTCTACTTTTTTAAATTCAAAGTGTTCTACTTTTTTGCATGAACTTACCTCCTTATGATTTTGAATTTCGGATTGTTGTGATGATGGTGGATTTCGTGGTGGATTTTGAACATACTGAAAATGTAGGGATTCTTCTGGTTCAACTCAAGCGCTACTCACATTGTTCAAATTTGCATTGCCGTTGTATATGGCATATGTCATCATCGGCATGTTCAAGTGGGAAGGCGGAATCTTAAATTTAATTAATGTCAATTTAATTGTTCGGTTTGTTTTAAAATGTCAAACTCACGGTGCTTTGCAAATAGTTCATTCTCATCATGGGTGGAGGAATCATGCTCATTTGGATAGGTGCTACTTGATATGGCATTCCCTGCTGTAATAGAAATTCGAAGTTTTTATTCTTCAGTTTTTCATATAAACAGTTTTCAAAAGATCAATTGTCATTGTTTTGAGTGAAATTTATGATCCTGGTACTTGCCCAAGTCTTTCTGGATAAAAGTAGTTATCTGATATAGTAGAACATACGCAATCGAAATTAAATTCTAGTGAAAAAAAAATTCTTATTTCCTTTAGACTGTGAACATTCAGGTTTAGGGCTAAAACTTCTAAAAAATATCTCTAACGGTGGAAGTCTACCACAAGTTTTCCTCTTTTTATGTAATTAAGATCTACTCACATTTGGAGATGGATAACCTGGCACATAGCCGATTGGAACCCTGCACACTTGATAGCCGGGTGGTGCAGACGGTGGACCTTGTGGATGCTGCTCCGTTCCGAGCGATGGTCCTTGCGAAGATTGACTTGCTCCGGATGATGGTCCTTGCTGATATTGACCTGTTCCAGATGATGGTCCTTGCTGATATTGACCTGTTCCAGAAGATGGTCCCTGCTGATATTGACCTGTTCCAGAAGATGGTCCTTGCTGATATTGACCTGTTCCAGATGGTGGTCCTTGTTGATATTGGCCTGTTCCAGATGATGGTTTTCCTCTGGATTGTTCATCATGTTGTGGTGGCGGGTTGAAATAATATGGCTGTGATGATGGCGGTGGTTGTTGCTGCTGGTGATTTTGTTGCGGTAATTGATGCTGTTGATAGTATTTTGGGGGTGGTTGCGCGTAAGATTGATTTCCACGATGCTGCTGATCATGGTATGATCTTCCATTCCATGGACGATATCCCTGTTTTTTCCCGTAGTTTGGAGTAGTCATTGGCAAGCTGAAAATTGATATCTTCAGAAGGGTCGGTGATTATAATAACATAAACAGGTATAAAGATATGTACAAATGTCGCAATTAAACTACCGTTGAGTAACAAGAAGTATTCAAGCGTGTATGTATGACCTACTCTTATCACTAATAGAGGAAAACGGAGGCGCAAAATATCTACTTTTAATATTTTGAAAATATCGATTAGCAAACAAAGAGAAAAAGGGGAGAAGTGAGGAACACGCATCTGTTGGCAAATCATAACAATGCGTACGGGTAGTGTTAAGAAAACGATACAAGAGGGAGAGAGCCAGAGATGAACATACAAAAGGTCGTCGTCTACCATCACCCCAGTCAGTAACACTCCGCCCACATTTACTGCTTGCAGCGAGCGGTCCGAAAAAAGGGAGTTGTGCTTGGAAATATACACTTGCTCACGTTGCCTTTTTATAATATGGCTCGGAAGGAAGATGAAATGAGGAAAGAGAAACGACCCTTTCAAAAAAGACGTTATGCGGTTTCTAAGCATTAGCATATTGGAATTGAGACGGAGCTTCAGTTTGTTTAATCAAAAGTGTATTTTAGAAAGGACAAAAAGTAAATGAAGGTGTGAAGGATGAAGGACACTTGAAAACTGTTGCGTTTTCTCAAAAAAATAGGATATTTTATTGTAACGATGGCAGCACTGCTCTCAACAAAACTGCCTAAATTTTTGGTTGATCACAATAAGTCCACATGAAAGTTTTCGAATACTAGGAAAACTAATTCGAAAGTTTTCGAGACAAAGAAGTTGCAAGAAACAATGAAGGTTTCTCATGATAGATAAAGTCATCTGATGAAGGGATGTGTCAACATTCGAAAATGAAAACCTAGAACACACTCTCTTGAATCCAGCTATGTTATAGCAGAGGGAAATCAATTCGTATCAATTCACATCGAGCATACATTTCAGGGAAAAGAGAGAGAATTTGTTTTTTCTTCTGGCACTAAAACGCGAATATAACTACAACTTAGTTTCAGTCTTTTACAGACAACTAATGTGCGTTTGAACAGCAGAATATTCAGAAAACTGACAAGTTTGAAGGAAAAAGATAATTAGGATGCTGAGTTTCTAAGTTACCTGGGCGAGTAGAAATGTCATTTACCTAAAGTTTCATATCATAAACGCTACATAAAAACACGAATGAAATTTTACTTGTAGATTTTCGAAAAAAAATGTCCGAATAGTGAAGAGTTGTTTTCAAAAACAATTTTGTTGACTTTGGCCTCAAGCATCTGTCTGCAACATTCATCATATTTGTGACTAAAACTCAAGACTCTCTTCTCGATAATGTATGATTTAATAGGAAAGTGTACGTAAGTACAAACTTTCCGATTCTAATTCTCGAATGCATGTGTTTCGTAATGGGAGGTGCTTATTCCAATTGGCTCCCGCGTTCAAAAATACGACTCTTTGCCATCTCTTTCGCGTGATTTCTGCATTCTACAGACCCGACGACCACCCTTCCTCCCCCTGAATAGCACGGTGCTGTCCCGTGGCAACGCACTTTTTCACTTGCGTCTCCAATAGTACAACACTCTTTTTTTCTGTCTTTCATGCAGTGCTTCTTCTGTTCCCTTTCTTTGGGGACACATTCGACGGCGAAAACGACTGAGAGAGTCGCAACCACACCAACGGATGGCCCTCTTCGTCCTCTTCTCCCCTTTTTTCTTCTCGTCTTGTGATGATGAAGAGAGGAGGTAAGAGAATGGAAACAGAAAGATAGAGAGCATCAAAGATGTGGATTAAATGAGAGGGTGAGAGGCAATCAGAAATACGCAAGAATATTTGCATAATTGGGTTTGGGACAAAAAGAGGGGAAATGAAAAGAGAGGACCTTCGAGGTAGAAAAAAAGAGAGGACCCCCGAGGTAGAAAACAATAAAAAGGACATTAAAAGGGCGTGCGTAGATAACGAACATGCAACGTTATCGTCGAGTTTTGATCTTGTCGATTCTTTCAAAAATGCAAGAAAACCTTCAATTTCAATTTCAAATGAGACAGATTTGAAATCGACTTCTGCCGCCAGAAAATGATAGTTCATAGAGCTAATTTTCTTAGTTTGGTTGCCCTCTGATTGTTAAACATTTAGAACGCTTTGCGAGGTATGTGTTATTTGAACTACAGGAAAACCGGAAATATATAAGGGACACTAGAAAGCAAAGAAAACTATTGTGAACATTTCTGCGAGCAGGACTTTTCCCACCGTTTCAAAATATGTATTCAAGTCGAAAACGATACATCTGACAGTTTCCCAGCTTTTGCTAAAATTCTTAACGACGTCTCTATTTGAATAAAACAGTATATGATTTACCAACAAGATAATATAAAATATACCGATACTTCCTTTGAGGCTTGCCACCCAAAAACAAAAGATAATGTAAACAAGAAAACCAATAAATAAACCAATCTGAATAATATTTTTGATGATTTAGAAAAAATATTGACAATTTTTCGAACGAAGAAAGAACGAGTAGTAGCAACAAAAATATGAGATGTTTTAATACTAAACAATTGATTGTTAGAGGGATTGATTTCATCGAGAGACAAAAGAAGGAAAGAAAGATTTTGATCAGAACCGAATGAGCAGGAAGATTATTGATATTTCAAGCAAGTTCAACAGCTAAAAAGAGTAAAACAGATTGAGAATCCATTTTGTGAGAAAATTGATAACTTAAAAATCAGGTGGTCAGCGGAAAAAGGAGATTTATTGTTGGCCGTTGTCCACTGGAGTGTATCCGAGTTGTCTGCATAACTCCATCTTTGACTGCATTACAAAGTTCGCTTGTTCCTGTTCATCCATCTCATCGACAGTCGGCATCTCGAACTCTGGCGTCTCCGGAACATTGAAATCGCCTCTCCACTGCTCCTCCAGTTGTCCAGTCTTAAAGAGGTAGTCGCATGACCAAATGAACTGCTTCTCCACGTTTTCGAAATCCGAGTCGCATTGAATTTGTGATAGGAAAGAGAGTTCTCCGGATACTTGTCCAATTTTGGTGAAGATGGCTTCATAGTTGGCATCTATCAGCTTATAGAGTGATCGAAGAACATACGTTTTGTCATTCTTGTCGTCGGTCTGAAAAAAAAACATGGCTATGTTGGTAAGTGAGGTACAGTTTTTGTGATAATTGATTGAGAAGCATACGAATTTGCTTCTGATATTCTTTAAAATAAACTCCTTGCTTGAATTCTCTTGAAAGCTCAAGTTTTTAACGAAATCTTTTATGTTCCACTATATCTACAGCTTTAACGTACATTTCGAATTTTTAAACATAACCAATGCTTTAGACATTTAATGTCGGCCAGAAACTATGTTTTTGGGCAACGGCATCATAACACTAAACTGCACTGCCAATTTGGGCAGCAGTTTTTTCCAGCAGGCTTCTAATTACACGCGCTTGTCACTTTTTCAATGATTCGTATTTCCAAATTTTAGCACCTCGTGATTATAGATATTTGATTTTTTCTTCCGAACTTTATAGCGGACAGTCCTTATGTTTCTTTCCCAGTGAATAACCAATCGACAAGCTTAAATGCATTAAAACCGTCGCGAAAGCTATGAATCAGAACTTCAATGTCACCGGTACCACGCGTTTAAGATGAATCCAGTTCTTGGCTCGCTTATTTCTGAAATTTTAACCAGCAATACTCACCTCTGGCAGATCCCGAAGACGTTTCTTGAGGAACACTCGGGCGCATATCGATTCCGCTGCAAAATTTTTATATTTACGATTATTTCTTAGTTCATAACAAAACTCACTTCGTGGATCACCTCCACTGTTTTGTTGTTCACATCTGAGTTGGAGAGTTCCCATTAGAAGATGAAGACAAGCCTTGATTTGTCCTAAAAAACGAATTTTAGGCCATTTTTTGCGATTCCTTCTTTCGCCGCTCGAATTGAGCTTTTTCTCTCAAAATTAAAATACAAATTTAACTTACTAAGGCTCATCAATGGTGTATTCTGTTCGAGAGCGTCCTCATCCATTTTGTCAAGATTTTCCAATACGTTGTGGTTGAGAAATCGAATGACCGGCAGCAGGAGAGAGGTAATATTTGAGATAGACAGAGAAAGACGCGACGCAGACGCATCGCGTACGGCCGCATTAGTCTGTCTACGCGTATCTTGCAAGCAGGTTTTTGTGGTTATAAAAAGCCATTTTGATGAGAACAAAGGACAAGATTTGGAAGATAGTCTGTCTAGGAATGCTCTATGTTTCAAAAAATTCAAATATTTTCGTTTAAACAATTAAGAAAAAAGAAGCTGTAGTGTTTTTTCTCTTTCTGGAAACGCATTTTTTGGAGGAATAATGATACAAACCTAACCGGTGTTTTTTTATTCTGCCGAGAAAAATGTGGTTTAAAACATAGTTTATCTCAATTTCTATTGAAAAACCAGGCACGTTGAACCAGTGTGGGCAGAGATGACAGCTGACAGAGAGAGATGGAGTTACCATTACACAAAACGGACTGTCCATTGAGATGTTTGCAGTTCATCAACTTACCAAAACTTGCCCAGACTCAAGTTGGATGGAGTTGAAACTTATAATACGATGTGACAGTAATAGCGTAAATTGTTTCTATGTTTCAAAATATATTTCTAAATTTTACTGCTGATAAGTTTAAACTTTTAATAAGATGGATAAAAGGTTAGCTATGAGTAGCTCTTAGAATTCTAGCAGCTCGTACGTTTTTTGCTTTATTGGATTCCGTAGTCAGAATGTTCATACTAAACTAATGGAAAAGTTTAGTTTACTGTAGAGTCTGTTCGGCTCTTTGCCATCGCTTGTATGCAAAATGAGATCTTTATTACAAAATGAAGCCGCGAAGAAGAAAAAATCTGTTGAAAATGTACAATTGCAATGTAAGCGTAATATTATTATGTAATAAAGCAAATAAAGCAAAATGACTTGCAAAACATTATCGTGGTGAAATTGTTGTATAGGCTAACTCGGAATGTAAAAAAAAGAGAATGATTAGAATGGATTAGTGAATTGTATAATATTTCAGACATCGATACATTTTTTGAAAATAAATAGTTTAGCACGTACACACCGGTGCAAAAGGCTCCGAGTATGTGAGACTCTAAAAGTTAGACGGTTATCTATTAGCAATAATTAAATTAGGAAATGAGAAATAACGGTTTTGTTTTTTAGCACTCTTGAACATATTCTGGGTTGACAAATGAAAATCCTTCAAACTCGGTTTGATCGAGATTCATCAAAAATAGGCGGTCGATTGGTGTCAACTTCGGGACCTCGTGGGTGAACTCCGAGTCGAAATTGGAAGTGTCGTCCGCAGATTTCTGAAAGATATATCATAGTTATAGTACTTGACCTTTCATGTTTCCATTTTTCAGATTTATTTTCACTCGGAATATTCTTTTCACTGTGAATATGTGTGGAAGTGGAAGTGCCTTGTGTAAAAAATGCAGCTGCTCGCCATGATAAACATGCATATATCAAGATCATCCGATTGGGAGAGCTAGGGTGAACTATAGGGTTGATACAAGGTGAAATGACGACATACCTGGTTAGTGAACATCAATCCACGACGGGGTTATATACTGAACATATCGGTAATAATATATGTAACACACAATTTTCACAATCTACTTGAACATCAAAATGTTTGTTTTTAATATTGAATTAAAAGGGTGAAACAATATAAAGAGGGTTTTTATTATTAATAGAAAGTAAAAAGAAAAAGAAGCACGTTATCAAGAAGAAAATTGGAAAAAGAAGCGTTGGAAAACGATAGAGATAGAATGATAGAGGTTTTGGAATGGCAAAATATTTGTTTCCTTAATCAGATATGATGTCAAAAACTGGAAACAATAGAACAGAAATGAAGCTGGATGAGAGAATAGAAGAAAGCGTGTTGTTAATAAATAGTACATAAAAATATAGAAAATGTACGAAAAGTGACTAGAAACAATAGCGGTGGTTTATAATTGCTTTTCATCAGGAGAGAAAGTTTGGTTAGATTGTTTTGGTTTAGTGATTATAAAAAACTGTGATGAAAATGAAATTTCAATAATTGCAAAAAAAGTTTTTGTTTAGAAAATTTTTCAGGTGGGTTCAATTTTTAAAAGCTGACACACAAGTAAATAAGAATAGATTGACATTTGAAACTGAATACAATCAAGAAAAATGATCGGTTTGTTAAAAAGAAGAGGAGTTAGTATACTGAAGTTCACGGTTCAACATCTTTGACATAATACGGATTGACAAATGAAAAGTTGCTGAACTCGTCGCCCTTGAGATTTTCCAAAACTTCCCAGTCCGGTGGTGTCATTTTGGTGGGGAGTTTCAAGAAGCTATGGTCAAAGTTTTCGGTCGATCTATCTGTCTTCTGCAATAAGTCACAACGATAATAACATGCCAGGAGCTGAAGGGTAATGTGAATAAGGTAAAAAGGACATTCATAAACAACAAGCATTTTGTTTCATGCGTATGGACAATATGGGGAGAAAATCATGCAGAGCATAGAATAGAGTGATGATGTGAAGCTGAGAAATGAACCTTCTTCGAGATTATAATCTTTTAAATTATAAATTTTGTAATAAAGCGATAGTTTTCTGAACGGATAGGAAGGGAAAACGAACTGATTGACTTAAACGTATGAAACACTGGAAAACTTATGAAGCAAAACTGTTAAGCAGCCCTGCAGACACCTGTAACCCCAAAAATAACGTACCAGTTTAGGCTTGAATGGCGGTTGAATTTGACGGGTTTCAATTTTGTACCAGTCAATACGTCGGAAGAATGGGTGCTCCTAAAACTGTGAACTACGAAGGAAAATTTTTGGATTCTGATTACCTTTATATCTCTACGAGCCAATTCATCGTCACCAGTGCACCCCAAACGCTTTGATGGATTTTTGATAAGTAACGCCTTGCACAACGAGACTGCTTCCTTCGACAAACTTTTTGGATAAGATACATTATGCTCGGTGATAGCTGAAAGCAATCCGTAAACCTATGGTCCCTTTTCCTATTGGCATCCAACCTGTGAAAAGTTCATCCTCATCTTCCCCATCAAAAGGTGGTTGTCCAGCGAGCATCTCAAAGAGCAACACTCCATACGCCCACCAATCCACCGATTTTCCATACGGCTGATACAAGATAATCTCCGGCGCAATGTAGTCCGGAGTTCCGCAAAATGTTTTTGTGGTGGCGTCACCAAAAATGTTTTCCTTACACATACCGAAATCTGTGATCTGGAATAGACATATTTTTGTTTTTCTCGATCTGTTCAGACAAAAACCTTAATATGACCATCGCGTTCGAGCATGACGTTATCCAATTTCAAGTCACGATAGATGATTCCCTTTGAGTGGAGGAAGAATAAACCGACGGCAATTTCAGCAGCATAGAACACAGCAACTGGCTCCTTGAACTTTCCAACTTGTTGAATTTGGTACATAAGATCTCCTCCATTGACAAATTCCATAACGAAGTAGAGACGGTCCTGAAAAATTAATTGAAAAACTGTTTCTTGTGATCTGTTTTGTTATAATAAAACTGTCAACTAAACTGTACTAGACATTCTAGTTTTCCTAGTTCATTCTCCCCTTTTCACACTTCATTCATTCTCTATGAATTGTGGTCTCACTAACCATCGTCTGGAAACACGAATGCAATGCGACAAGGAATGGAGGCTTCTCCGGAAGCGCAAGGACACGCTTCTCAGTCATTGTGCATTCCACGTCATCGTCTTGAATAATGACATCTTTTTTGAGGACTTTGATCGCAAACAGCTCTTTCGTTGTTTTTTGCTCTCCGAGCAGAACCTTTCCGAATGATCCTTTTCCAAGTACAGTAAGGAAGTTGAAGTCAGAGGCCTTGATGACATCACGGTTTGCATTGGACAGAGAAGAGGCAGTGGATCTTGGAGTAGTGTCTCTTGGCTTTCCACCGCTGGAGTCACGAGAGATTTTCTGAAATGACAACTTCTTTTATTTACAGTACCCAGTCCTCAAACTTACAAAATTGTCATTCATCTTCTTGCGGACCTTTTCCATATCCTCATCATACTCGGGAGTAATGTTAATATTATAAAATTCTCCTTCTTCAGCACTTAGAAGTTTGTACCATCCCAAAGCCGCTTCCTTCATGAGCTCAGATATTCCAAATGATAAGCTTCCCATGAAGTCGTTCCGAGATGTACGATCCCAGTCCCAGACTTCGATGGAGAGACGGCGATCCTTATCTCCAGGAAGGAGTTTGCTGAAAATAAAGTTTATTGTCGAGTTCTCATAAGATAACCTACTATGTGAAGGTCTCATTCCACTGTGGATTCAAAGTCGCTCTCAAAGTTTTTGTCTTCTGTTTTGACTTGCATCCGGAGTCTTCAGGAATCAGCTTGCACTTGACATACGGGTCGGATAGTCCGTTCGGGTCCATTGGAATAAGATTCTTGGCTTCCAGGACTGAAAAATCAATTTTCAGTTTTCGAGAATTCTTATTTATTAGGTATTTGGATGGTGATTAAAATCGGTACTTGATGTTTTAAATTCCTCTGTAATTCTTTCCTCAGAAGCTTTGAACCCTGATTTCTTGACTTCTATTCTATTTCCTGGTAATTTCCGGTTTGCTTACTTTTAATGGTCAATTGATCGTTCACAATGTGTGCCTCAATTCGAATTCTTCCTCGCTTCTCAGTATTATCTGTTCCACACATGTTTGGCACATTCTTCACACACCGATGATGAACATTAGTATCACAGGATTGACATTTCATTCCTTGGTGAATCAAACCATACAAAAGAGATCCACAGTGATCACAGAATGTTGGTGAGGAGTATGTTTGAACTTTCCATTTGTGTTGTTGACGAGGATCCTGAAGTGAGAGATATATGAAGATAGAAAAATTGAGAGTTGAATTACATACATCAGTATCCACTCCTTTATCGGCTCCCGGACACGCAAAATTGACAAATTCGTGGCATCTCTTGTGCACCACTAGGGTGCAGACTGAAATTAATTTCGTTTTCAGAAATGCTCCTACTCGTATGAGATTTCACCTTGGCACTGGAATCCCTGTTTGGTTATACCCCACAAAAAGTCCTTGCAATGAGAGCAAAACGTTGGCTGTTTGAAGAATCTTGCGATGAACTTGTGGGATCTGATAACGATGTGTGGGTGAAATTGGGTTTTGCAGGGTTTCAAACAGAAAAAGGTCATTTTTCAGAGGGAATTCAGGAAATTCTATGATTTCCTGATTGCCCAGATGGAATTGGATTTTTTTCTTGGTTTTCTTCTTATTCATTCTTACTGCACTCCTTGCTTACACAAAAGGAAATGAAACTGGAATGAGTTTTTGTGTATGCCTGTCCTGTCAGAAAGAAATCATTCAACTGACTAGTAAGAGAGGAAAAAAAGAAAAAAACTCGAAAAAAAGTAGAAAGACAGTTCGTTCAAATTTAATGGCTCTACTTTTATGAGAATAGGTTACGACATTTTTGGTTGAGACTCACTTGATTTCATGCACATTTTTTTGACGAAGTGCTCCACGACGGACGAATGCTTTGCCTTCAATCCGTTGAGCTGAAATGAAGACAAACATGAAAAAAAGATAAAAATGAAACACAAGTGAGTTTTGCTCTCCTCACATCTACGCAATTATATCTCCCCCATTTCTTGCCCTTTTTTCATTCTTGCCTATTGTTAAATGTTTGAAATATAATGACTCTCAGGCTTCCGTGTCGTGAGGTCATTTTTTTAGGATCACATGATAGAAAATTACAAAATTGACCAAACCAGACACAAAAAACCTACAAATTCGACGCCTGACACTTTTGACAATTGTAGACGCTCGTTTCATGTTCAGAGGAGAGTACAAAATGGGAGTGTGGAAAAGTTTTATCATGAAACACTGGGTCGTGACACATTTTTTCTTTCCCTCCCTCTTAATAGTCATAGGACAAGAAGACTCTTTTGTCTTTGAGGTTGGAGGTCCTTAGGAAACTTTTTCATTCAAGTACATTCTATGCACATCTTTTATTTATTTCTTATTTATTTGTTTCCAATTTTTTCTTCACTTACCCTGTTCGTGTAATCTTTTGAGTAATGGTCGAATAGAAAGGTGATGGGAAAATTCAAATCTAGGAAAATGAATGAAACCAGGTGATTCGTGTTGGGAATGAACTCTCAAACTGGACGGGTTGGATATAGACTTTCGAATACAGAGTTGTTGTCCACCGACAGTAGAACTGTTTTTGACAGGACTGATAAGAGCAGCCGCTGACAATGATTGAGTCGGCGGTACGTCCATTTGTTCTTAGTAGAATACCTCGTGGATAGAAATAAGGCCGAAAAACTTTGTGCTAATTTAACGTCAATCGAGTTGGCTCTTGGTGTGGGGGTCTCTTGAAAGGGTAGCAGATGATAGCTAAATGAGTTAAAAGAAGAGAAGAGAGAATGTCTTTTCTCTTTTTTGGCGAAGGTCCCGAAACGAGATGAGGGAGAGGAAAACGACGACTACCCTAGCAAATGAAAAGCCGAGACTGATGGCGTCGTTCTCCACATGAAAAATAGAACAATTTGGGTTGGGGCCACAGGCCCCTATGCCGTTTCACTCCTCATCAATGCATGCCGCATCGCTCCCACCCACCCATTCCAATTTCAATTTCTCATGTGTTTTTTTCTTTTCCTGATTCACTCCGCCTACTTTTCTGCCTAATTTTCAATTTGCATAAGGAACTTCTTTTCTTTTCATCGAGTTTGCCGAGAAAAATTGGAATTGGAAATGTGGGATTTGGCATCTCGTGTTTAAAAGTTATCCTTTTTTGAAAACAAAAGTTGATTGGAATTCAAAAGTTCTGAGTTCCAAAAGAAAGGAATCTGATGAAAAGATCTAATACTACCATTTTGAAAGAAAAAAACAAGTTGTCTAAGAGAAAAGACGATTTTGTGATGTTTGTTGCCGGTTAAACTACACATAATTAACTTTTTGCAGGAATCGTCAAAAACATGTACATGTTCCAAAAAAACATGAATTGTTTCGAATATTCTGCATTGTTTTAGAAACAGCGGGGTTTGTGAGCAACGGACTCACTAAGAAATACGTCATTTTGGATGGAAAAAAACAGCTTCTAGATTGTATTTATTGATTTACTCGCTATTAACTTTCTATTTATTAGACCCCTTTGTCCTAGATCAAGAAGTGATGATGTTCAAAAAAAATCAATTTGTTCAAGAAAGACACTATCAACCATATGATTAAGATTCACTAGACACATACATATGTGACCTTTTAAAAATTCAGTATTCAGCCAACGTCAATTGAAAGATCATTGACAAAGGGAAACTGGTTTTTCGATTTTCGAATGTGACTATTCGACGTCTTAATTTCGGAATGTGTTTCTTGAGATGTTTTCCGAATACACACAGATATTTCAGGAGGTTAGTATTTCATGAAGTTCTATTTCTGTCTGGCTTCCGAAGAAGTCCATGTTGAGAAGAGCAAACATGAAGTCCGAAAAGTCACATGAAGAAGTCTCACCCTTTTTCAGAGAGTACCGTCTTGCTTCTGACGTCAAATGTAGGCGAATGTCAACAGATTTTTCAATTAATGGGGCAATAGAACTTCTAAATGAAATGAATCACCAATGATATGTTTTTTTTCTCTGACAAGGGAACCCCAAGACCATGCAAGTGCTTTTTTGGCTGAAACCTCTCTATTCAGACCATTCTTAACATATCCTGAAAGTTTCAGCCAAAAAAGCACTTGCATGGTCTTGGGGTTCCCTTGTGACAAAAAGATGATAGGAAAAAGAGTTTCAGGGTCCGCAGATGTTTAATTTGCACTTTCTATTGAACATTGCCCAGGGGAGTCCCAGAAAAAGAGAAATTTTACGTTAGTAAGGAATACTGAACTTTAGTAGGCAATAAAATGTCAGAATACAAAGTAGGAGGAGAGAAAGAACAAAACGTTTTTTACGATGTGTTGGAACAGAGAGACACTTACCAAAAGCTTCGGAGAGTTTACGAAGGGCAAGATTCGACTCGAGCATCGGATCGGAGGACAGATCAAGACTCGGCCGAGCATCCGCACTATTTCTGGGGCCACCACCGATATCGGTTTCAGATCGTCGACGCTCTGCACTATCCATCGTCTCGCGCTTCTTTGCCTTCCTTCACAAGAAAAATCCTCATTTGGCAGTTTACGATGGTTTAATTAAAACAAAGTCATGGGTTTGGGTGGAATGGAAGAAAACAGAAAAGAACGGAAGAGGAATTGAAATTTACCTTAGGATATGAGAAGTCAGCGAGAACTTGTGAGATTTCAGAAATACCGAAGTGGATGACGACTTTTGTTTTGGACGAAGACTCATTTTCAGTTTTTTCTCTTGATTCTTTGAAATATATTCCAGAAGACAAGAAGGAAATACAGAGAATACAAAAACCAGAATAGGTAGACGTTGTTTGCGAATTCCTTATTAACGCAACCACACACACAGCTTCTTCCTCGTCTTCTTGTGTCACTTGTCGGAGGAGCTGCTCGGATATGTGGCGGGTATCATATTGCCCAATTAAAAAGCGGCTCACAAGTATCAAATCCGGACATAGACTCCGCCTTCGCCTTCCATAGAAGATTCAACGGGGCTTAAAAACACACACGTTCGTGAGGATAGCAACAACGACAAAAGCCGTTTCTCTTTCGTCCTCGTGTCTTCTTCTTTTAGCTCAATTTCTTCTCGTGGTGGACTTCTTTCATATGCTTCACACCTTCAAAAGAAACACGCACACGAAGACGTTAACGACAGTTGAAAGAGTTTATTTTCTCTACTTCTGAATAGAGAACGAGAAGAAAGGGGAAAAAACGACGGGACACGGATCAGATTTCCAATGGCTTCTCTCATTATTTTTGTGTGTGTGTATTTGTGAGCAGCACAAGGGCACAACTTTTCAGCTGTTGCTCTAGGTCTCAACTTCTTCTCCTTGTTTTTTTCTTGCCTGAATTTTGAGATATCCAGAAATATTTTTTGCCGGTTTATTACAGTAGATACGGGAAAGCTAGAATTTCGGCTAAGGATTCGCAAAGTTCGCAGGATTATTGACTAAAAGTTGTTGTTCCATCATTTTGGAGGAACTTTATATTTTTATATTTTTTCGTAGTTTGAGAACGTCAAACAAGGATTATCCGACACCAACGATAAGAAGAGTTTACGTGCTGACATAATAAAAAGTGCTCAAATTTAGTTATTCTGGGCCCACTAATAAGTGAGGAGGAAGAGTGGGAAAAGCTTTGCGCGAAGATGATCCCGGATTTGTGTTGGTGCACGAAACTGAAGATTTCGGTTTCGGTTTTTATTCAATATTTTCTTCATGTTTTGAAGTGGGGGATCTTAACTAGAACTAAAGTTGGAGACACAAAACTCAAGTGTAAAATATTTAAGGAATTCAAACATTTCACAAGTTCTCACATGATTTAGTATGAGGAATGGGTAGAATTACAAATAGTGATAGGTATTTTTCGAAGGATACGAGAAATTATTCCGGATAAAAACATAAGGAATGTGTTATGAGGAATGAAAAAATTGAGAATTGTGAACCAAATCGAGTATTCTGAATTACAGAAAACAACAAAAAGATGAATTGTAGACTTGGAAAAAAAGGAAAAAAAGAAGAAGCCACATAAGAAGCTGTTGACGGAAAGGGTGAGCAAAAAGTGAAGTATGAGAAGGAGAGGAAAGTAAAAGGCAACTAGGTTAGACTCCTCTCCTAACGGACTTCTTCATGAGCACATGCTCAAACGGCCCTACAATCAAATCACGGACAGAATAAGAGATAGCATGAGTAGGATCTTCTCCTGTCACTTCGACTCAAGATATTACGCAGACCTCAACTTGTCAAGATGCAAAACGAGAAGAAATGTGTACGAGCTATTTTGAAGAAAAAAAGTATGGAGAACAGGAGGGACATTTAGATTTAGAAAAAGGTGAAAAATTGTGATGCTATCATCTGCTGAAGTTGATACAAATGCGATATAAAATTCAATTCAAAATACAAAAGAAAATAACATCTCAAGACATTTTCTTCAGTTTCACCTTCTTTTCATATCTATCTTTCCACAATTTTTTTTGCTAGTTTATTGCAAGTCCACCTTCTTTTTTCTCCTCCTGTTGTTATTTGTGCTCTCATCGCAAAGATGACAACAAAAGAGCGGACCACTTATTACAGCATAGAGGGCAGTGAACCGGATGAACATTGAAATGCTGCTCTTTTTTCTGTCGATGAGCAACTTTTTGGTAAGGACCATATTTTCGGAGCAACGCAACAACTCATCATCATCGATGCCAAGTTTTTATAGGCTATTCCCAAGAGAGGAAGTTTTTTATATCTCGCTCTTTCTTCTTCTTGTTTCATCTTTTGGTTATCTAGTGGATGTCCCGCCGCGAACTTTTTTTGCAACAGTTGACTTTTTTGCGTTTACGAAATTCTGGTCGTCCTCTGTGTGGTAAGGGAAAAGAAGCAGCGTGGCGCAGTGGAAGCGTGCTGGGCCCATAACCCAGAGGTCGGTGGATCGAAACCACTCGCTGCTAAAGTTTTTTTTTTTGAACGGAAGGTTTGTGAAACACACTAATAGCCCGACTTTTCTAATTAGTTGAATGTGACTCTTGTGACTCATAACAAGTTTTCTTAAATAGATATACTATACTAGTTCATCTGTCGATTCTAATCAATCCCATCTTGATTTTGATCTCATTGAATTTAGTGCAAATTGTATTTGGCTTCTGCTCTTTTTCTATTCTTATTTTGCAGCACGCATCTTCAGATTGCGGAAGAAAGAGGTGGAAACAAGATTTCCATTTCCTTTCGTGTCTACCAGGAAGGGATTGCACGATATCAAGCTATACTCGACGCAATTCTCCATATTCTAAAGAAACCCCTCGAATATCATCTTTTTTTGTTGCAAGTGGAGTTTTCCACATTCTTATGATATCAGTCCATAAATGTACAGATTAGACAGACGAAAACCGAGGGGGAGAGACGAAAAGTTGTTTGCCTTCTTGACATTTTTGTGAGAATATTGAATGTATACACACTAGAAAGTTCGAAGTAAAAAGAATATTGAAAACCAGTTGATTTTCAAACCCAGAGAAAGACAGACAAATGAGAAAAGGTACGGACTGACCATCAATCACGTTACGTACCAAAAAACGAAAAACGTTACATGAGAATTGTGGTGTTGCGGTTTCGAGACCTTTTCGTCTTGCTTTCTCTTCCATCACTACGTCTTATTTTCTAATCCTTGAAACCCATAGACCCCTCTAATAACAACCAGCAGTCCGACTCCTTTCACATTATGAACATCTGTGACATTCACTTCCTACCAGCTTAGGAGCTGTCAAATTATGAACAACAAAGAAAACAACCAGAAAAAGAAACAGCAAACGGCTGGTGTCTGGTAACAACTGAAAAAAATTGAAAAAACTGACAAAGATGTGCGCGAGTTATTTTTCTGGCGTTTTTCTCACTCTTCTCACAGAATACAAATGAATGACACCCTTATGTATATTTATAGCGATGCAAAAAATTTGAAGCAGGAATAGAGAAGGATACAAAAAATTCATATAACAGCTGTTTTTTTCTAGTTTTTTCGTAGTTTTTTTCGTATTTTTCACACATTTTTTAGTTTCCTCCCAACACAAACCTTCATCCTCCTTGACGGAGCTGTTCGTGCTCAACGACATATTCCGGCTCGGCTTGCTTTGATTTTCTGGGAAGAATATGAAATCAGATGGAGAAGATTCAAGAGAGAATGAGACAAGGAACACAAAAATACGAAAAGTGACAGAGATATTGTAGTTAAGAGTACAAAGTGAAACAAAGCACTAAAAATTTGACACCAAAATGACGTTACAGGTTTTTAGTTTTTTTCAGTGAAATTTGACAATGATTTGAACTTCACACCTTTTTACTCATCCAGTTTCTAATCATCGTGATGATCACCTATCAGATACTTTGTGTTCTGATTTTGAGAAATGTGTAGGTGGTACGATTTTGCGATTTGGGCTATTAAAAATAATTACTATTTTACGAGATGCTATGCTAATATGTAATTATTATGGGGTAACACTATTAAAATTGGAGAGAAGAATAGAAAAAGAC
Organism: Caenorhabditis latens; assembly: GCA_002259235.3. Lineage (NCBI taxonomy): Eukaryota > Metazoa > Nematoda > Chromadorea > Rhabditida > Rhabditidae > Caenorhabditis > Caenorhabditis latens. The sequence goes on along the minus strand of CM056097.1, from coordinate 9,031,658 downwards.
AAAAACGTTGAGAATTTCGGAAGTTTTATGTTAAATGACACTATTCTAATCAGTGTTGACAACATGTCGATGAGAAATGTTTGTGGTTCTGAGGTTATGTTGAACTTTGGAATATTGATTAATCAAGAGATATCAAAAAAGGACGGCGCTTGTTAATTCCTAATTATGACCACAAGGATAATTTGTAATATTTCTATCAAATACTTTTTCCAGCGAAAAATGAAATTGAGACTACAAAACATGAAATTTCGTAGAATGGGAACATATTTCACTTGATATTAAGCAATGCGTGTCATTTTGATTTTGAAATGAATGCAAGGTTCTTTATCTGTCAAAACACGAAAAAAAAAACGTAGGTTGTACTGGAAAAAACGCTGAAAGTTGTTTCGTTGTCCCAACTCCACCTTTGATTTGAAACATCAAAAAATTTTTATAGTATTATTTGTTTCTAACCGAAAAACATCACTCTAAATGTAATATATTCAGCTTTAAAGTTAAACTTGAACTAGACCAAAAAGAGACAGAGAATCAGACACAACACAGGTGTCAAGGCGAATCGTAAAAGTGAGCATGGGTGGTAGTGCGTATGTTTGTGAAAGTGATAGGCAGGAGATTGCAGCAAGAAGACGAAGAAGAAGGATGGTTAGTGTTGCACAATCGTCTTCTGCCCCAATCATTGTTTTCTTTCGATTCGAAAAAGAATAGGAAAAGCGAACAGAAACATTAGTCACCCCTATCATCGCCTTTTATTCTACTTTCTGCTGTTAGCAGCTTTTCTATTCATAAGAAAAATTAAAATGCAGCTTTAACAGTTTCAATAAAAAAAGAGCTCTAGAAAAACAGAAGAATAGAATGGAACAGTTGTGGCGGCTGGAAAAAAGGGGAAGCCAAGGGGAAACAATTGCTCTCTTTATTGGCGCATGCATTTATAATAGCTCAAATTATATATTGAAAATGCTTTTCTCCTCATATTTTTTGTCTTTAAGGTAAAATGTCATTATTATATGCAGTGGTGTTTACTACGGTTAGTTTCGCGCATAAATAGAGAAAAACAAAATGAAAAAAGACACGAAAAAAGAGATCAGATCAAAACGCTGATCTGGGGTGATCTAACCCAACCCGTTGGAAACAAACTAGTTCTCAATTTCTTCATGAAAGAAGTATTTGTGTCTAATGAAAAAAGGAGACGATGATTGACCTTTTGATATGAGAGAAAACGGCAACTATGATCATCGTCTGTAGGTTAAGATGGGTCCACTTACTTTCTGCAGTCTCCATTGTCGTTGTAACAATATCAGAAAAAGTGTGTCCGTATGGAACTATTTGGTTGGTGGCGCGGTTATAAGGAGACCCACATTGGTTTCATCTACTTTTTATCCTTTTTTCTCTCATCTAGGCCTGGTCTCAAAACGTAGATTGCGTGCTGTGTAACCATCAATTTTGGAACACACTTTGCTATTCGCCCTTTTTGTGTTCTTGTTTAATTTTTAATTTTAATGGTTTTCGAGGATAACCTTGACTGACTGTATAAGAAACTGCAAATTGGAAGAAAAAAATTGGATTCACTTTTGGATAGACTAAACGAGTAAATGGAACGCAGACACTCAAGGGGTTTCCTCTGGACAAAAATTTTTGGAATTGTAGCTCAATGCTCAAAAAGATTAGATTATGTCTTATTTCGTTAAAACGAACAAAATTTTAATGTTTTTAGACTTTGCATGTGAAGGATAAAAATTCTTGCTACATTTGATACTGGTAAAATATTTTGTAGTAGCATTAACAGGTATTCTCAGAGCAGAACTTTTGATACTAGATATTAAACATGGTTCTCGAAATTATAAATTTTGAAAATTATTGAGAACAAATTTGAGGAACATTCTCAGAAATTGGTTTCTAGACAAAACAAAAAGGACAACAAAACTGAGCTAGAGGTTAGGTGGTCTTTCCCCGGTCACTTTGATGCATAACATAGAAGGACCGGATTTCCGCCAGCATTAGCAACGTCTAAGCCACATCACTTTTCAATGAATACAAGAATGTTTCAATTGTTGAACCCCATCCATGACACGAGAAGAAAAAAGTTAAACTTGACTATGTCGCTCATCTAATTTTGAGTGATGCTTTCCGGTTCAATGTCCTTGTGTCACAAAGCAGCAATAAAAAAGGGGGGTAGATAGAAAGAAGCATCGAATCTGTGGAGATTGAGCCAATTTTCAAAATAAAAAAAGAAGAAGACTACAGAGATTTCATGGAGCTTCATTTTTTCTGCGATGAAAAGAAAGGAGGAGCGAACAAAACCCTTTTTCAGTGTGAAGACAAATGTGTTTTAGGTATCGGTTTTCTGAGGGATGGAAAGAGAGCAAGAAGATTGATTTGAAAATACTAAATTATTGATGGCCACAATTACAAGACTACTATTCTGATGGAAAATGTATTTGAAATCTTTTTTTGTTCGAACATCTTGTTTTTTTTCACTTTTCATTCTTATGAACTACAGTTCTGCAGTCTTATAGAAGTGTGTTCCAGCTAGTTTGCTCCAACCCCCCCAACTCTTTATCAAAAAAAAATGGAGAAAAGGAAATTTCTAATTCTGAAAATGTTCGAGCTGCGCATTTGATGCTAATTCAAACGAACATATACATTTGACACATCGAAAACAGCATCTTATCCGTCATAAAGTAGTATCAGGATTCGTGGAATGCGCACGGCGTGAAAAAAGGCAAGAAAAAAGTAAAAAATTCCTTTTGATGTGTTTACCGAGTTGAAGAAGACTGCAATTTGATTTAAAACTGACATTCAATAAGAGGGAAAAGAAGAAGCAAAGTGTCGGCGGAAAGGAAGAAAAAGTGAGTTCTTCAACACAATAACTACTAGAATTACACAAATTTCCAGCTTCCTTCTTCTCTCTTTTTCCCCTAAACTCAACTAGCAGTAGTGTTTTTTGTTTTCGTTTTCGAACTCTTCTGAAAATGGTAACTCTACTGGGATGCAACTTGTGGTGGTAAAGTGTAAACAGTTGAACAAAGCATCTGAAAGTGTAACATGGTTTATCTTGTTCTGGAACAAGTGGCCAGACTACAGACTCTACGAATGACCCCAAAGAACACAAAGATAAGGATTTTTGAATTGTCAAACTAAAGTTTCTTGACATCATACTTCACTTACACGTACGTTTTGCGACATTTCATAAATGTCAGCTGTTTTTTTGAATTATTAACCCAAACCGTATGTTTTGTCAGCCCAGTGTTTCATATGTGATAATAAAGATGGACTCACAAAGTTGTGTACCAAGACCATCACCAATAGCTGCAGACATCAACGGAGCTGAAGCGAGAACCGCCGACGGCACAGACGTTTTCCGGCTTCCATTTGAAGCTGAAATATGATATTTGACACTTTGCATGAAGGTCTGGGAGACAAATAATGGGGGAAGTCGGACTATGGTATTTTCGTTTGTAGTATACCCTCAGAATTAATGTTGGAACCTAACATAAGATATATTTTTGACCCTACTAATTACGAGAAACTTACTTGTGGAGCTGTTGCTGAAGAGCCGGACAACTGAACGGTGCTCGAAACTCATTCTCGATTCATCCGACTGAAAAAAGGCATAATTGAATTGGCAATAAATTAAATTTCATAAATATCCCTAGATGTGGGTGTGCCGGAAAAAAGTTGGAATAATGGGCGGAGCATCAAAACTTTCATGCTCATTCATAATAATGAGATCAGAGTAATCATCACTTACTCTATCCATTATTATTGGCTTCGTTTATAACATAGTTCACTAAACCACCTACTCAAACTAAAAAATATATGTTGAAGACTCTAGGTTCAAGTGACTTGACAAGACAAGAAATCGCGTACTTCTGTAAGAAGGGAAAGTAAGTTGGCTTCTTTTTTTGCTGATGTCCTTTAGGCTCAAATTGGATTTCAGAATTTCGGAGAAAATTTCTAACTACTTTTTGACACCCACCCCTTTAGGGCACAATGGGTAGTCGAAGGTCAGGGGCGTAAGCTCAAGTGACACATGAAGCCGCGCAAATGGGAATTCAATTTCGATGACGATTTTTAGGTGAAGTTGAATCTGTGTCCTTTTTTGCAGAAAATCCTCCAAAAATATTTCACAAATATACTATTGAAAATTCTGACATGTCTTTCAACCGTTAGTCTACCAATCCTTGCCCTCTCTCGATATCTAACGTTCACGTGAAATTTCTCACCTTCGAAAATGTGTCAAACTCATAAATAAAACAGTTTGTAGTGAGTGTACTGATAAGTCAAAAGCTCTAAAAAGGAAGATAACAGTATTAAGGAGACATAGACTGCGGGAGAAAAGAGGCTTTCATCGGACAAGATTTTTTCTGTGACCAAAATCTGTTTATCAGAAAAAATGATGTGATTCTTACTATGATTATGATTTGGTCATCTTTTAAGAGTGAAATCAATTTATGATAACTGTCGAAACTGTGTAACTTACAAATTGAAAGGAAACGAGGAATATGATGATGTGACAAGGGCTTATGTAAAAATGAACATTTTTTAGAACATTGGTGTGTGTAGGTAGACTAAAGCATTAATAAGCCAATTGAAATTTAAGGCTTCAGAGAAAAGGATTAGAGATGATCTTGTTGCTCCGCACTAAACATAGCTTTTCCTTAAAGTTCTTATGATCTCTCCTGAATACTGAACGTTTTTGCAGTCTCTCAAAACGCTTTTTAATAGTTGAAAAATTCTCTGGATTTGGGCGGAAGAAAAAGAATAAAGACAAAAAAAAATGAGTAAAGTCCTTTTGACCCCATCAAATCGGTTCTTGCAAATACCCAAATAATTGCCTATACATTTCAAGTGCGAAATGATGTGCACCCTTTCAAGAGGTTCACTTTCTTCCCATTCTCAATTGGCTATGTCTTTTTTTTCTTTTTTTCCCAGAACTTTAGAAATGAAAGAAGGAAAAGAAAAAAAAAGCTAAATGAGAATGCATTTTTCATCAAGAAATGTTTGAGTTCGACGTTTGGTGGAATGATGAAATTGAGATGAGGCAAACTTTTTGGAACATTCAAGAAACAGATTTTGAAAAGTTGAAAGACTCGAGGCATGTGTCGGGGCAAAGAAGAGGAAGAAGCCTCGCTAATTGTCATTTTCAATATAAACTCAATTCTTGTCATGACGATAAGGTTGTGATAATGATAAGTTATCAAATAAAAATTTGTTGCCAACTGTTTATTTGCTCTGACGTCTCTCAAGTCGCACGGTCTAGAATAATGGTAATCTTGAATTACCGTAGTTTTTAAATGGCTACAGACTATGGTTATTGAACTTATTGGACTTTCAGAGTAACTTAGGTTTTGACAACTCTTGTTTGTGTTCGTACCTGGAAACCATTGTAAAGTAGACAAGAATTCTTCACTATAATTTAGCAATGTCCTTTATACCACAACTAACTAATACTAACATTCAAGTGATGCACTTTTTTCAATAATATGTTTTCTTTCGATGTTAAATACTTTCGAAACAGAGTAGAAACAGTGAGTTGTTGATAATCAAAATATAATCAACGTCATATGAAACACCATACACAACAAGTGATTAGGTATTTTGATTGCTTCAGTTATCTAATAATTACTTGAACTGTTAACAACCAAAATCGTAAAACAAAATTAAAATCAATGCACAAAATTACGTTGGTCAGGAAAAATAACGAATTGATAGGATGAAAACCAAAAAACAGACGGTTTGCTAATCCTTCCCTATTGATAGGATGAGAAGGCAAATGGACAACAATAAATAGGAGCCAAAACAAAAAAAACGATAGAAACTAGTTAGTTACAAAGCATATTCTTTGAAAGACTCAATTGGTTTTACGAAAACAGAGAAAAGCAGCTCAAGTAGAAACATCACGCAAGATTTGGCCGAGATCTGGCTCTATGGATAAGAAAGAAAGCTACTAAAAAACTTGATAGACAGCTCTCAATTTCCGCACCAAAAAGAACTAGAGCAAAAGTGTGTTCGCGGAGCCCTATGCTAAAATTAGGAATGATTTATTTTTAGGAGAATATCTAGAGTAGTTGCCGAATGAAATTCGTGTAAGCTTCAGATAATGACAAATGAGACAATAGCGTTGTTCATAAGATGGATGAGGATGAGTAAGCATGTCTATACGTCATGACGACAAGAACGGACATAACATATATTTATGAGCACTTGTCTCAATCGCTCATTCTTAGTTTGTTGACATAAATATCATTTTTGAGAAAAGGAAGGGTATTTCGAACTATATTCATCAAATGTTTCGTTTATAAATAGGGAAATTGAAATAAACAAACAAATGAGTAGAAATTTTTGTGCATCGTCATAGTTTAAATCACTAAGGCACATGCCCCAATGTCTCCAGCCACAATCTTTTTTGTGCTGCTTCGTTTTTTCGTTTCTTTTTTCTCTTAACCCATCCCCTTCCACAAAAAGGCCGTTTTCGTCTTTAATTCGGTTGCGACCCGCACGGGTTAAACAAGCATGCCAAAATGGGAGAGGACTGAAATCAAATTTTCGGTGGGACGCCGACAAAAGAGATGCTTCTAGTGAAAAAAATGTAGACAGGAATTTAGAGAAGTGCGCAAAACCTATTACGAGCATTTTAAGACATCACTTAGGATATTCATGTTGGGTTCTTCGCTTTTTTGGTAACATGAATCCTATTTTGTTGAAGTACAGAACCGTGTACTGCACTAATCTTGAGAATCTCGTCGGAAATGAAAAATTGAATTTTTTACCCCATTACCTTTTTGAATCTGAAACTTCTCTTTAAACTCATTGTTGTCTTTCTTAAGCTATTCGTCACAGCGGATGCTCTTGAAACTGCTGGTGGTAAACTTGGTGGATCGGGAGAGGTCGTTGGAGCATCCATTGCTAGACCAAAACCAGGAAAAATATTAGTAAGATTGCATGTGATGACGATGATGAAAAAGGGTAAAGCGAGTAGGTTGCCCGCGATTTGAATCGGGAATAAGGGGTGTGAGAACTTTTTCTGATTGAGCACGAGATCTCATTCAGTTTTTGACTCTGATGACCAGCTTGTGGAATGATGAATAAAAAGTGAGAAAAAAGAGAAGTTTCTCGGGGAAAACCTGAAACCGAGAATATAGCGAGAAATAGAGAAAGAAATGAAAAAAAGACATTTTTGAGGGTAATGATGACTCGTTGTGAATTCAGCAATTCAGCCATTGAGATGAATTATCCAAAGAAATATTTGGAGAAAGTGAGAGTGTCGGAAGACACATACATAACTGAATAAGATTGGATGAAATGTCTCAATAGTAGATAAATGAAAAAAAGGAAATAAAACTATCAGAAATGTCAATTTTGTTCTCATTCTTTTTCTGGATATATTGTTTGAAGTATACTTAATCCCATAATGAGATCAGATCAAGAAAATTGAAGCAAAGAGTAAACCGGGATTATCATGAAAATAGAACTTTGGAAACTCAAGGTGTTCAGAAAATCTAGATTTTTAGGTCCTCAAAGGACCAGAAAAGTTGCAAAGAGAAGTTTTTTGACACCGAAACTAAAAAGAAAGGTCACGTGTAGAAATAAGAAACAATAGGGAAGTGTGGAATATTCATTGCATATTCATACACCTTTTATTTGTTTCTTGTCAAACACGAAGACGTGTCTTCGACATAGTAGTTCTCACCTATTTCAAGTTTTTTCAAAAAAAAAATTTGAAAGAAATTTGGTAGCATGCAAAAAAGGGCAGAGTGGTTTCCACCGGATAAGTTGAACTACTCTCCATATAATTCCCATGGACCTGTCAAGAACAAAATATGTACTAGTTTAGTGGGAATACATGAAATAACGTGACTCTGACGTTTTCATAGGGTTTGTCAATCTAGATTTTCAGTAGAAGAAAATAGAGAGGTTTTTGCTTATGAGGCTTATTTTGTCAAGAAGTTTTTAGGAAAACGCTTTCTGATGAATTCTGAGAACACTACACAGTTTTCAAAACCTCGCTCGAAAAATGTGCATTGTATCATCCACATTTTTGTAGATTACTCTGGAGACCCCTTTTCAAATCAATTAGCTGTAATATGTATCGTTCTTGCAAAAACTAACACAAGAATGTTTCTCACTGCGGGTCCAAAAAATTCCGCTTTCCGAATTGTTTATTTCATTTTCTTCTTCTCCTTCTTTTCGTTATGCATTCATTTCTATTTTTATTCCATTCACTTTTCACAGACCCAGAATTTTCATTCAATCGCTTTTTGGTTTTTTATGGTGGGTCGGAATATTAAGTTTATTTTCTCTTTTGAGTGTTAGAAATCACAAATCACGATTTTCCCTTTTCAATGGAAACGTTTACTTCGGAAAAATGGAAATGGTTCCTGGAAGCAGAAAATGAGGAAATAGGCATGGAATATTTCAATTACAACTGCCAATTGCAGATTGTGAATGTATAAAATCAAAAAGATTAATTTCCATTAGGAAAAAAATTGTTTTCTGACTCGCTTCGAGAGCATGAGAAAAAATTGGTTTAGAATAATTGGGTGTCTTCTCTCAAGATCTCAGGCTAAAAAAAAGAAACACGTCCAAGAACACAGTTCTGGCAGGCTCGGATTAGATTAGTGCGTACGCGAATATATTGACTTTGTGGACATGCAGAAAATGAGAAGATATGGATAATGGAGGATGATGAACAAGAGGTTTTGCAGGAATTATGTGATTTTCACGATTTTTGGATAGTTGCTATTTTCTCAAATTTTGAAGACATTATTAGGACGCGGTAAGAGATTGGAAAAGATACACCCCTTATGGTTCGATTGAAAGTAAAAACAATTTCAGAAAATCGCTGCACAATAATGGTACTGGAAAATGCATATTGGCAATGTAACAGTCTACCGGCCATTTACATGAAGGAAATAAGGGTTTATGAGTTACTCAGATCGGATATTATCCTTATAACTATTGAACATGAATCTTGAACTATACTACCCTAGCCACTACCATAATACTCACCTTCGTGCCACACTTGCACTTCTTCATCCAACCATAAAAATCTCAATTGTGCTGGTGTCGAAAGGAAAATACAGTTTGAATATGAATTCAAGCATAACCCTTCCATTTTATTTCTTCCAGAACAATAAACCGCTTGCCCATCCCACTGGTTTTTGTTCGACCCGTTGCATTTCATATTGCAACAATATTCTTCTCAGTTTTCACTTCCTAAGAAATCATCAACCATGTCAGAATATTTTGAGAAATATGAAAAAAACGCTTCCCAATCGGAAATCTTAAAACTCATCGACCAACAAATCGAATGTGTTTGTTATGATCCTAGAATAAAAACACTCACCTCTTTGAAATTATGCATACTGTTGTTCCTGGATACAGTTTTCAGGAAATGGAACATTTTGAGTATATGTTCGGAATATGTGATGACGCAGTAAAGCTGACGGTGACAGACCGAAGCAGAAAAGTTTAGTTAGCAATTGGATAAGTAGAAATGTGGTGGTGAGCACACTTGTCTTGTCTATCAACGCAAGTTTCTCATTTTCTTGTTTTTCGGTTTTTTACGAGAAACGAAATATACGACAGAAGGAATGTTCGATGGGAAGAAAAAAGGGCTCTGGCAGACGGACAGACTTCAACACACACAACAACTGACAAAATCGCGCACCGGAAGACGTGTGAAGGCGTTAGAGCAAAAGGCAACCCCGTAATTTGAATCATACGATCAACGCGTGAACTACCGACCAAATAGCTTCCAGAAGGATCTAATCAATTTTTGTTGATATTTTAGAGGAATAATAAAACACATTCTGGTAAACGAAACACTCAGATAAAATGAATCAAAACGCCGTGATCTTATGCACATGAGAAAAGCCCCTGAACAACTCATCAAATGTATTTCAAAACGTCATCTTAACTGAAAATACTCTATTATCTTATTGAAACGTCAAAATCTCACAAAAACCACTATAATGTTGAATGATGATCTATTTTCAATGATACTTGCATATATACATATTTTTCAAACCGGACCTACCGATGAGCGATTTCTTCGAGTTTTTTTTCTCCGAAATATTGACATGATTCTGTAAAAAATACATGATAATATTCATATTTTTCAGTTTTCAATAGTTCTCAACAATGAATGAGAAATGTAAATGTAGCATGTGAAATGAAAATGGCATTCCCATGACGTATGAATAAATACAGGTAACAAGGAACTTTGGTTTCTTTAACTAAAATTATAATAGATCAATTTTTCTCTCAGAAATGAAAAAAATCTGGATAATTGTGAGAAAATCGGAGGGTATAAAAGTATGAGCGGAAAAGTTTCAAGGCGTCAGTAGAGCAATTATTCTCTACTTAATTGTTGTGAATATTTTACTCTTGCAAAAATAACGCAGTATTGAGCGTATTTCTAGACTAACTGAGCAATACCAGATTCCAATCAGTTCAGTTATATTTTTTCTGTTCCAGACGTATTCGATTCCCAATTCTTGTTAAATGACCCTTTTCCCAAGTTTTTCCTGCAGAGTTTGCGTGTCTTGTTGCTCATGGCTTCATATTTTTACGAAACTTCTCAATTTGGGACGGACCATAAAACCGGCCAACGTCTTTCATTTCTTTATGGAATAGTCATCATCGTCATCATAACAAATGGGTTGTTTCAAGACGTTTGTCATTTGAATACGATTCCCATGGAGAGCGACTCAAGATAACCAAGGAGATTCTCGGAGCCCACGCGAAAAACTTCGTTTGAAGTATTTTAAAACAGAGCAATTTCAGTTTGACCACTTCACTAGCTGAGAATCATCAACACCGTCATTTCTATTTTCGATGTCCTTTTGGTCTTTGTAATGAAACTTGGTGGAGGTCATGATGAAGATGACGAAATGACCTCTCCTTATGAATCTATAAGTTCTTGTCATGAAGCACGCCAATTTTTATGAGGGAGGCTCTCTAATATGTATGCAGCAATCGAGAACCGCTCTAAAACATCAGCATCTTTTACTATATTCATTCCATACTGATAATCTTCAAAGATTTTTTTATTTTCTAATGTTTTCCAGACTTGTTTTTGAATTTTAGATTTGAAAACACTCAAAATTTATGTAAAGTTTTGTCTAGTCTATCAAATGCATATCGTATTAGCGATTTCATTAGACATCTGACCATCCGGAAGCCAGGAAGGCCCGCCTCAGCTTTTTATGACTAATCCAAAAGTCGTTAGGAGATGCTCCCATTGCTTTTCAAACTCATTCTTCGGTTTAAAGTTGTGACTTCATTCTGACGAGAAAGAAGCCTATCCAATATTTTAGAGAGAATAAGATGGTGGTATAGAACCCATCATTTTGAAGATCTCACAACGACCTTGTTATTCTTCTTTCCTTTCGCATTACTCTGTTGAGAGAACTCTTCAATTCTGACTATTTCTTTTACGATTTTGGGTTTCACGAAATCAGAATAAAAACAATTTCCTTCCTTCTGCCTAGTTTTTTTTGGTTTCTCGAACACATCAAATCGTTAGCTGGCTTCATTGCAATTCTTGTAGAGTTTAGTCCGATCTTTAGTGTTTCAGAAGTTCATTTTCCCTCTAATCCTTAAATTTTTGAACTCATTCTTCGAACGTGAATCTCAAATCTTGCCAGAAGAAGATTTTCCGGAATAATCTGATCATTGCAACTAGTTAGCTAGAGTCAGCTCTTAACAGGAATGCCTTATTTTGAAACCGGAAAAAAGTCGTTTTCATTTTGTTCAGCTTCGGTAGCCAAACCACATAAAACTAACTACTTTTCCGTTTTTCAACTGTCTTGTTCCTGCTGTTTTCAAAAGACAATGAATTTGTGTGAGTACTGGCTAACTCTTACAACGCCATTGAAATAGTTGTATGCATAAGATATACGTCGTATTATACTTACATTTCAAATTGTACTTGTTCTTAGTTCAAGAAAACCACTTTTCTATTTCAGGTCTTGTTTTTAGATCATATCATTTACGTGAGTTGAATGATCACTGAATAGTAACATAGTTCCCCCTCTGACTTCAATACAAAATATCTGAAATTCGTGAGATCAAACTAAAGAAGACCTTAATATAGCTAGTCCGTTGAAACGAAATAATGTCACGAATTCTTTTAGAAATGAATGGAATCCGTTTTTTCTTCTTATTCGCCCTCTATAGTTTCTGTTTTGCAACTCTCTTCTATCACTAGACAACAACCAGAGAATGCTTCATTCCAAATGAATTCGTGAACAGTTTCTGTTTTTAGTTCTGGTTCGCTTTTTTCAGCTCCTCCCTCCTATTCTGTTTTTATGGAATAGGTGGATATGCGTGGATGATGCTCGAAAGGGATGTTTGCCGGGATTCCCATTTTCTCTTGAATTCAGAATTCTAGAAAGATTCTTGGATCTTCCAGTATTCGTCATCCTAGTTATTTCTTCTGACTTGAAAACTACTCCACTCCTACTTTTTATTTCTTTTTTTTACTTCTGCTCTTCCACTTCTTTCTGATCTTCTTTTTTCGCTGTCTGCTCTATACCCAAGACATCTGGAATAATCTACCAGAAACCTTAGAATAAAAAATTAAGTTCTTGTTTCAGATCTCTCGGACTCATAACTAATGAATACTAAACTCTTGCTTCATTTCAATGATTTATTTTATCATGCACATAGACCTTCCACTTTTTCCCGGAAACATTTTATTTATAATTTTTTCTACGTATTTCCTTTTATTATTTTCAGAGCCTTGTGTGCAAATGATGGGTTACTCTCAATCTCGCGTTACAATCGCACTTTTGCTGTTTGCTGTGTTGATTGCGGTCTGCGTTGCGGCACCGCCGGCGTTCCCTGCTCAAGATCTTCAAAACGGTATGCAACACAAAGATGTACATAGTTCCAATTGTTATATGTAAACTTTGCAGAAGATTGGCCCATGTTGGAGGAGGAAGCGTTGGAGATGCCAGGAGATGGAACTGACGGACCTCATGAGTACGTGATTTTTTTCAAATCAAAATTGAATTAAAATACTACTACTTCCTATTGACGTCATTTATTCCCATTTCAGAGAAAAACGCGCAGTTTTTCGGATGGGCAAAAGAGCTATGATGAGATTTGGTAAACGTGCGCTGATGAGATTTGGTAAACGTGCGGTGATGCGATTTGGAAAGCGATCTGTGTTCCGACTTGGTTGAATCAGACTGTCCTCCTTTATGTCACTGCACTCGACACTAACTTCCGGGCTCCAATAATTTCTCATAAATAACAAAAAATTTTAATTCCAACGTTATCTTTACGCCCTTTAGATTTTATAACAGTTACCATCTTTTCAAACAGTGTGCATTAATTTTTAACGATTGGAATAATAAATTCAAGTGTGTTATTTCGGTCTCACCTTCCAAAACTTCTTTTAATGAAAAAGTCAAGAACGACATAACACTCTCATTCTATGAGATTGAAACAAATGCAAAGACTTCAACTGAGATCAAAACTCAACGACATGTCACTTTTCATTGCTACAAAACATTCCGTTCGTTTCATTTACACAGAAATCAGAAAAGTGTCCTGATGTTGGTTGAACCCGGATTCGGATAATATGAGCAATCGCGTCAAGTCAGGACTTGTCCAGTCAAGCGGTATTCAGGAATACGAATAGATGTGCCGCCATTTTTCTGTTTGTTGGAACAGACACAGATTTGGTGTGTTCTAAAATAATATCCTCTAGAATGTGAACAAAATTAAAAATATCTGACAAGATAGTCTATAGATGCACATAAAGACATTTTCATTTTCAGTGAACAGTTATTTTAGAACTCGAACAGTCAATAAAATCATACAGAGCAGCATTCTGTACTGTTCTCAGGTGTTACATAAGATCACCTGAAAGATATCAGTTTGATAAGGTATATCATTGTTCAGAAAAACATTTTCAGAAAATTTCAACTGACGAAAAGTAATATTCATCATTCTTATTATATTTACCGAAAGGAAAAATTGGTTTGCTTTGATGGCAGTAAAGATGTGAAACTATCTACAAGCTTTCACTAAAATGTGTGATTTTTGTTCTCAGCTCGGGTAGAATTGGAGCTTCATTTTTTAATATGTGTATGTGAAATGTGTGAATGATGTACGTGTTCTAAAATTGTTGTTCGAAAACACCTAAATGACTATTGAGGAAAAGAGCGAAATTTTGTATTGTTTATTATCGATTCAGGAAACTTAAATCATTGAGACATGCAATGATAAGCATTGTTTTTGTTTCAGGGAGAGGTGTTTGATGTCTTGGCAGCAATCCAAAAGCATAATTGAGACAACAAAACGTACTTCGAATTTCCAGAACAAAAATCAAAGTTTTTCAAAAGTATCACATGGCAACTTTTCATTTCAAGGTAGTTTTCCTACAATCATATTGTGTGTTACACTTTCTTCCCTTTCGCAAATCAAAATCGTCCCAGACGTCAAACCCGTTTCTAAACCCCTGCAGATACTAGATTTTTTTCTGAACTGCTTCAAATTGAATTGACTTCCATCCGAAGAAAAGGGGAACATATGAATCGTAAATCTTCTTTGACGTTTCTCCACTTTATTGCTGTTTCCAATGGTTTCGACGACAACAGAACCCCAATGCAAATGGAAAGCGTTTCATGGAAATGATGGATGTTTGTTTTGGGAAATATTGGAGATGAAATCTATCGAATTATTGTTTTTTCTTGCTTCGGTTGTGTTTTGAGGTTTTTTATTTCCAATAAAATACTATTATGAGAAGTCTTGAATTCTATCAACAACTCGTAGATTCGTTTGTGAAAATATTGCCTTTTCTCAAATTCTGCGCAGCACTGTGTCAGCACAACTTAGGTACTCGGCAGACACCAGTTACCTCGTATTTGATCATATGGGGTTTTGGATAAGTGCGAAAATGATCAAAATTCCATTTCCACTCATAAGGTTCATATTCTGAGAACAAGAATCGTTGGAGCTATATACTTGGCAAAAAGTAATATGTTTCTCTGGATACGAGAAACCCTATTTCACAACCTAATGCGTCATTTTACCGAATACAACTTGCCACCAACGTCATCGGTTTGAAATTGTTTTTAAATCTGCCATAAGAATATTCTCGAAACCAATAGAACCCTTCAAAAATCGTATGTTGGTGTCTCACAGATGACGAGAGCTCGTAAACAACTATCCGTCTCGCCGGGGAAGCAAACGAAAAGGAAGTGCCCTCGTGGCCGTCACAAGACTGTGAGACGGAGAGAACAAAACCTAGTCCCCGGGACTATTTTCTCTTCCATTTTACTTATTTCTTCCCGAATGCGTTTACCTATCGATCCACGTTTTTTACCACGTAGCGAAAACTTCTGGGTAGAATTTCTTATCAAATAAATAGGGGACGATCGAATGATAAAGTTTTTCACTGTATAACATTTGCCATTTCAATATATCAAGTCTCCATCATTATCTTTTTTCTACCAATTGAGACCCTATCTCTCTTTTTCCAAGTTTTCACTTTCAAACTGTTTTTTTTCTTAATGACTCTCCTCCCCCTTTTCCTCTTTTCTGCCTTTTCCGTCATTTCATATCAATCTGATCGCTCTTTCCAATTTTCTCATTCTCTTCAGAAGTGAAAGGTTAATGATAGTCTTCCCGGATTAATTCCTGCTTACAATGGAGAAAACGAAGAGTGACAAGAAGTATGTGATTTTCTAGAACAGGATTATTATAATCCTCATTAAAAGTTTTAGATTCAATCGGAGAGAGGCTATTTTGAACAGCTCGTATATCTGTGGAGTAGTTGAAGGTGAGCGTTTAATTATTCATGTACTCAAGAAAGTGAAATTCCTCAGGCTTCTACGGACGCCCATGGACCCAAGAACAGCGGAAGCATCTCTTCAAACGGCAGAATCATCTTGGTCTCACTACTTATTTGTACGCTCCAAAGGATGATATGAAACACCGATCGCAGTGGCGTCTGCTGTACAGCAATGAAGAAATGAGTAAGAGGTTTAATTAATTGAGGATGAAATGTAGAAAAAAGATTTCTTGTTCTAACAGAGTCTTGTTGGGATTCGACACTTAAGCTGTTATTCTTTTTTTGGATTAACCTGTTGATCTTATATTCAAACACTACGTAGGAAAAACGAAGGGATGGAGACACAAAAGATGTATGATCTGATTTTGTGGTTAGGTACAAAAATTCAAACGTTACGACAAAATGGTTTCAACGCTATCGACGCCTTATCATTCTCTGAACATATACTTTTTTAAGCGAGTCACTGTCCAAAGTTCCTCAACAAAAAGTGAAACATTGATAAGATAACCTTCTTCAGCGTTACTGCGAAGTCTTGTGGAGAGTGCGAGAGACAATAATGTGAACTTTGTCTACGCAATTTCGCCCGGTTTGGACATAGTGTACAGTTCGGATAAGGAGATGGAAACGTTGAGAAAGAAACTTGATCAGGTTTACACAACGTTAGCACAAAAAGATCACTGGAAAGTTTATAGGTCCAATCGGTGGGATGCGATTCATTTGCAGTTCTATTCGATGATATTGAAGTTCAAATGCAACTGGTGGACCAAAAAAGATTCAAGTCATTTGCACATGCTCATGTATGTAACTGGAAATCAGGATATCCAACGTTCAATGATGTTTTCAGGTTTATATCGCAAATAAAATCTACAAGTATTTGGACGCTAAAGTGTTCATGTTTTGCCCAACAGAGTATTGTGAGACAAGAACTTTTCCAACTTTGGAAAACTCTCCGTATCTCAATACAATTGGACAGTTGCTGGAAAAAGAAATTCACATTATGTGGACAGGTAGAAACAAGAAAAACTAAAAAAGAGAAAGAGTGTGAATGAGTTTTCAGGACCGCAAGTCATATCTCGATATATTCCAGTGGGGCATTTGGCTCGTGTAGGCAGAGTCATGCGCCGAAAGCCGCTTATCTGGGATAATCTTCATGCTAACGACTATGATTTGAAAAAAATATTCATGGGTCCTCTGATGCATCGGTCCGTGAAAATGAAGGAGTTGACTTCTGGATTGTTGCTGAATCCAAACGGACGATACGAAGCAAATTTTGTTCCAATTCATACATTGTCGGATTGGAATGCAGCTGATAGAGATTTGCTTCCACGTCAGTTTATTCTATTTAAACGTGACTCTAATCTAAAGTTTCAGATGAGTCTGGTCTTTCGGAAGACACTGGAAACTTATTCAACATCGACTGCAACACGGAGACACTTTACATTCCGGAAGTTTCTATGATCAATGCTGCCACTACTTGGATTGATGAATTCATTGCCCCATCAGTGAATAATGCACAGTTAGTTTATAAATGAGTTCAGATAAGTGAACGAGCATTTCAGGGCACCTATCCTCACTGCTGATGTTGCGGGTTGCGTGCCAGATCGTCGAGAATGTGTGTGGCTACTGGATCTACCAGAATCTCATGGTGTTATTCGTCCAGAACCCGTTGCTCCTGCTGATATACCCACAGAAAACATTGTTCAGTCCGCAGTCCCTCTGGAAGAGCCAGTCCCGTCCGAGCTGAACTCTTTGGCAGCGGATTATTCACAACCAATGGATATGGTAAGTCATTTAGATAGATCTTCATGTCAAACTATGAAGGAATTTAAGGGAGACACCGGTGAGAGTGTGGACGACGAATCGATGTTATCAATGTACGATGATGAGACTGTTCCAGTGATGTTTTCTGGATTCGCCACTACTGAAGAGGACATCAAAAATCAACGACTGTCTCTTCTCACTGCTTTGTGTGAAATGTTCTACCTGCCATTCGAAAACGGCCCAAGGGTGAAAACTCTTTTCAGAGATTTCACTTGGCTGATGCAAAACGCATCAGTTATGAAAAAAAGTTTCAAGGAGATTGAGTAAGCACTAACACCATAGATCGGACTTATGTTTTCTATTTTCAGAACTCTCGATCCTCTTCAGTCGGAATGGTTGGTGAGATACGACGCTGTCACCGAGTTTCTCACAAATTCCATCGACGCTTTCTTCTTTATCACTCAAGCGCCAAACAAAGCAATTATAACTGAAATCATGCCATATGCATTCGAAGCTCATGGATGTTGTGTTGTGTTGATAGCAGTTGCAAGATGGATGATGCAAGGAAATGCAATTGACAACCCGGAAAACTACTTGTTCGACGATTTCGGCTCGAGCGATGAGTCATGGATCAGTCAAACCGGTTTGAAAACCGACACTTTGAGGTATTCAAATGTTCAAATTTGTTCTCAGCTTCTTATTTTTTCATTTCTAGGGTCTTCACCGTTATGGAAAATGTCGAACAGATGTTCACAACAAGAATATTTCTCCCACTGTGTATGTTCTGTTTCGACATTCGACCGTTCACACTGGCTGACAAAGATTATATAGCCGGAATGGTCACAGTGATGTTAACCAACAATCAAGACTTCCTCCGTCATCGGGCCAAAAACTTCGCCGATCGGAACATTACTCCATTTTTAAACAGTGGTGCTCAGCACAACTTTTTGTGTGAAAAAGTGGATGAAAGTGGACATAAAGTGAGTAAACTATCCTGTATCTGATACCTTCCCAGTTTTCAGCCGGTTTGTTATGCAACTGGCCACGCTGACGGTTCTGCGTTCAACCACTACTTGCTCACTTATAAAGAGCAGCTGAAAGAGAAATATAGAGGATTGATTGAAGAAAAAACCGTCGGTTCCGCAAGACTATCTCAGGAACACATTGATTTCATTCAAAATAGTCAGACTCCTATCGAAATCGAAGACTGGTATCCCAAGATTCCGGAACACATTTTCGAAAAGTATCCAGCATGGGTAGAAACCTATTTTGGCCTTGACTCGACTGATGCTTATCCAATGAAGAAAGTCTTGCACGTCGTGGCAACTACTCTTGCTATGAATGGTGAGTAAAAATATACGTCACTGACATCATTCAAAATTGAAAAGTTTGTAGGTTCCCACGGATATTTCATTGCAATTTCTAATGAGGATGTCGAGCGCCAGAAGTATTTCTATGAAATTGGACTCAACGACTTAGGATTGTCAGATTGTGAACGTTTCCGTATCATGGGACAAACTATCCGTTCGGTTTCCCGCCAGTCTTCGTCTTCTGACTAATTTTTGTAAAATTGTAATTGTATAAAAAGTAGATAGAATCAAATTCATATTTCCTATTATTAAATTTTCGGTAATTAAGTTCTTATTTTAAACACTTTTTTTATGTATTTTTTCATTTTTTTTCATATGTAGTCTAGTCCATCAAATTTTTTTCTCGCACTGGGATGTTAAACTTTGTGTCACTTACCTTTTCCTTACATTGCCTCCTATGTAGCCTTTTTCACAGAACCTGGTATTGTATTCAACTCCGATTGTGGCTGGTTTACTTGGTACTTTTGATTTGCACAAAAATTTATGTTTCTGAAATGTTCCTTATTTCTATATGATGTTTTTATTCCATTTTCATCCATGTTCGACATTCTCAATGTCATCACTGTTTCAGTCTAACTTGATAAATAAATAATAATAAATTAGTTGAATAGAACTGAGAACTGCTTTTATTCTACAAAGTGAAAAGGGAATACAAAAGAAATCAATAAATTACTCAAATAATTTAAATTTGACAGATCCGTTGAAGGAAATGCATCAAACCATCTATTGCTGTAAGGAGAATTGTTAGTTATTAGAAACGAATACAATGAAAGCGTTGGATTTTTGAAGAGTTAGAAACATTTTGCATTATGCTTATAAGGAATGTTGCAAAACAGAAACCAAAGTAATTATAATATAAATAATAAGTTACATAATTAAATAGTGAATGCAGTCTATGGGGTAAAAAACATATCGGGGTGTGTTTTTCAAGTGAATATAAGACACAGCGCATTTCTTCAATGGGTTTAGCGATAAGTTAGTAATGGTTGTTTTGGATGGCACAATTTCAAGCATTGACTGATATTAGAATTGGTTGGCCAACAAGTCGACAAGCGTCTGCACAACCGTGTCCTTGCTTGAGCGAATCGTCAGGCGGTACATCTGAAAAATGAATGTTTTCATCTAAAAGGATCTGTTATTTGGCCAACAAGCGGTTAGCACTTGTATGTTCGCGGCTACTAAGTCACAATCCAAGATTTTTTTGGCATTCACTTTTTTTAAACAAAAAATGCGAATGTAGTTCATATTCAGATTTTTCCGATTATTAAGAAAGACTCAAGTAGATTGGTTTTAAAGTAAAATAATAAAAACAATGAGACTAAAACCAAGCACCTCGGACTCATTCATCATTCGGTCTGTTTAGTCATTCCAGCCATCAAAAACGATTGATGACTCCCGTCAGAAACACAACTACTCACTTTCGCTTGCTTATTCGGCTCCAATCGAATCAAAGTTCCAATTTGTTGAGTTTGAGTGTGAATAATTCCGGCGCAAACATAATTGTCCGGGTTTGGATCGACATCTGTCAACAAATTGGCTCCGAAACCCTTGAGCTTCGTCTCAATTGTGGCAGTCTCCATTGCAGATTGAGCACTGAAAATTTTCTGAGCCTCTTGAGAAGCGGCGCCAAGTGACTTCCATCTGGTGAAGAATTGCTCCGACGTCATTACGGATGGCTCGAAGAATTTGCTGATGAAGAGTGGGAGGTAGAAGTTTTTGTCGAAGTTCTGGAGGGCTCCAGCGCGATCACTGGAAAAAAAACGTTTAATTAGAATAAAATACTGAAATGGTATACTTACGTAAATGTGAACTTAATGTTCATGATGGGCATCTTCTGGAACTCTTGCACACAAACAAAGTTGATCAACTGCTGCACTTGGGTTCCAGCAGCAACCACTGGCTCCACTGGTTTAGCCTGAGCTTGAAGTTGAACAGCCAAAGCTCCGGGACAGGTGATGATTGGAGTGAATTTGTTGAACGGCTGAGAAGTCTTGTTTCCATAGAACATACCCAGACGTCCCAAGTTGTTACGGGTCTCCAATTTGCATCCAACTTGAATGTAGTCGTCCTCCCACAAAATGGCATTGCTTTTCGTGACAAATTTAGTGTAATCAGTCTTGTTGGCGATTTCCACGTCATCAGTTTGAGCTACAAGTCCAGTTCCGGTGTTGTTCGCAAAGACATCGGCTAGCGAAGCAGTGGTATCATTCACCGAGTCGAAGTCAACCAAAGAAGTGGATCCTTCACTCATAATAGCCGATGGTTTGGTTCGTTTCTCTTTCTCTTCACGTTCAAGTTCCTCCAGTTGTGGTTTACTCTTTTTCAACTTGGCAAGCAAACTGCTCTCTTTTTCGGCAAAAGCTGGCATCACTTCGAGAATCTGAAATAGATGCTAGATAATCTCGATGCCATGTTTCTATGACTTACCGTAGCAAGCACATCACTCGACGCCAGTTTTGTCATCTGAAGATACTCAATCGATCGTTGTTGCAACTCGGCATCCGGGTTTCGCAAGTTGTGGTCAGTTTGGAAAACTTGTTGAACCAGTGGCTTGATTTCAGGGAACAAGTTGCAGAACTTGATGTACGTTGTCAACAACAAGCATCTAGTGGTAATGCTGCACAAATGGAACTTCGAATGCAGCAACTCGAATTGAATCTTGGCCGTGGATCGTTCATCTCCAGCGATGAAGTTTCCGAATTCTCCAAGAATGTATCCTCCGACTTTGACCATGTTCTCGTGGCAAGCCGGTCGTTGGAGAGCCTCAAACACTGTCTTGGCGGCGTATCCTTGCACATCCTCACGATTAACAACTATCTGAAAAAATGATTTGTTTCGTTCGATTTCGCAATTTCATATTAACTCACCTGAATCACACGATACCAAACTTCCTCACTAACGTAATCTCCAGCGATTCTGATCAACTTCAGGATGACGTCGACGTACCAAGTGTAGTCAGTGGCATATTTTTCAGCAAGAATAGCCACTTTCAGCACCATTTCTTCCCGAATGGAGTAGTCGGCGGTTTCCAAGTAAGCCAGCATCTCGGCGACAATTTGGTTTGCATTAGATCGGTCGCACATAGCATACAACAAGTCAACAGCTCTTTGGCGGACAGATACATCTCTTTCTGTTTTTAAACTGTTGATAATGGTGTCTTGATGCTTCTTGACGGCGTCGTGAGAGAATTCAGATGTAGCCAGAAGACACATTGACTCCAGTGCCAAGTATCTCAAGTTGGTTTCCCGATGGGACAGGAATGTACCGAGTTGGTTGCAAGCACGGACCAGAAGTTGTGGCTCTGAGTCCATATGGATGATCAAGGCGATAGCTTCAAAGAGCACTGCGTTCTTAGCATTCGAGTGCTGCACCTTCTTCGATTTTGGAGCATCTTGGGCCTTATTGAGGATTCCCTCCAAACATTCAAGGAGACGAGCTTTGTTAGACGGATCATCTGGTGGTGGATAGTTCTGAAGGAGACGGAGAAGTTTCACACAGAGCCATGGAGCTGGCACGAAGTAGTAGGTGTAGTCCTGCAGGTCCGTATAGGTGGCGGTAACAATTCTGCTCAATCTGGAGATGGCGAGAGGGACGGCACCCTTGTACTCTTCTGGCCACTTCTTGGAGAGAGCTTCGATGAGCGATGCAGCGGACGTGACAACACCCTGAAAACTTATAATCGGTTTTAGCATGAAATTATATTCAGTTTTGGTATTCCGTTGCGAAACATCGGTTTTTTCGCTAAATGTTAATATATTTCCTATTTCACAACCATATCACTCACCATATGAGAGTCATTGAGCAAGTGCACAATTCTACTAGCATACTCTCCTGGCTGGAATGAATCCGGCGAGTTGCGGAAGAGCTTGAGAATGCACAATGCAGCTGACTGCTTCACAAAATCAATTGTCTCTCCGGAGACTAGCAATTTCGGCAAGTCGGTGCAGAAGGCCTCGACCATTTCACGGGATCCCATGTTGGAAATGCATTGAAGAGCAAGGTTGACATGGACTGGGTTGCGGGATGTCAAGTCATTGCGGATTCCCTGCACGATCAACTTCATCAGATCGGATTGCTGCTCGATGAGCACCGAAATGAACAGATATCCCTGAAAATCGATAATTGTTACGGAAAACTTTAAAAACAAACTCACAATCTGTTTCTCCGTGTATTTATTAGAGGAGAGCAGGTTGACGGCTTCCATGTGGCCAAAATCGATATCGTTGCCTAGTAGGAAGATGAACAGAAGTTTGCACACGTATTTCTTCTTCTGATACCCATCCAGCGTCTTGTCACCTAAAATCAAATGAGGTTTGAACTGCTTTCACAGGAAATAGTAACATACCTTTGAATTTCGACCGAATATTGGCCAATTCCTTATTGATCCGTTTCAACTCGGCCTCCTTGCTCTTACAATTGCGGATATCGCTGATGAAGACCGCGAGGCCACGCATTCCATCTCCTTTTACCGCCGGCATCTTCTGTAACAACATTCAATACCCTCTGAAAAAAGAGGCGGTTTGTTCAGACATGCAGAACAAAAACGAGAACAACAGTTAGGAGAAGTAACAAAGAGAGAAGAAGTGATAATTAGTTTAGTTTTGTGTTCTACTTTTTATTCCGTTTATTATCTTCATTATTACACGTACGACTAATCCACTGCAGCCAACATTCCGTTGTATTTCGAATATAGTGTAACCTTGCATTGATTGTCAGTCGGAAAATGATGAGAGCACGCGTAAATGTCAAAAACGCGAGTAAATGAAATGCAAATCGCTGGTTTTCATACGTTCTTATAAAAACTGTCAAAAAATGCAACAATTGTGAACTATCGATTATTTGTTGAATTATAAACATTGGTGCGAGACGACAAAAAGTGCTAATTCAGACAAACATATATATATATTTTTTAATATGGGTATATTTGAAAACAAGAGGGAAAAAGTCGGGGTAAGGAAGCGATTATTGGGCAAAAGTAAGAGGGCGAAAAGAAAGACGCATTCTTTTTTCGGGCAAGGGCACGCTAACCAAAATCCGATACGAGACGACAGCGGCCCCTCGGAGGACACCACAAAAGAAAAGAGGGCAGCGCAATTCTGTGCAAACACCACAACCGACGCAAAATTGCGGACCTCGGCCAAGGGGGGCGCCTTGTGTGCGCATTGATTCTGGTGGTGCGCGATGTGACTCGTTGCCGAAGTGGGACCCTTTTTCTCCTCTTTTTCGTCGGTCTTAGTGTGAAAACGGGTCCCTTGTTTGCCTCCGCTTCTGCGATTAAAGAAAAGCGGAGAAAAAGTACGAGAAGAAAGCAGTGAAATCAATCCTTCTTCCCTTTCTCTCTTCCGAGCACACTTCACTTTGGGGAATTATTCACCACACATCTTATAATTGGGTTGGGGGCCTGTTTCAAGACCACTAGGATTTTTGGAGCATTTCTATTGTTACTAAAAGAACAGAAAAGTGGAGAAATAAAATAATAAAGAGTTTCCAAAAGGGAAAAACCAGGAGAGAAAAACGAGGAGGGCCCACACAACGTATGTACGTTTAAACGAACTTGCAAAGATGCAAAGAGATGGAAAAGGAGCCGAGTAGAGTTTCTGTGAGAAAAGAAAAAAGATACGGGGGAAACTAGTATTTCTTCGACTGGCCATTAGCATGACTGGTCCCTCGCTATGAAAAGTTATAGAGAGAGAGAGCAATAGAAGATCTAGCATTTGTTTGTAATTGTTTTGTATAGAGACATCGAGAACCTTTGAGGTAATGCAAACATGAGAAAATGTTTTTTTTTCAAGAGAGAATGAATAGAAGGTTGTTGAAACGTGATTGAGTTTTGAACACGAATCTACTCGGGTTTGTAGAGTAAAAAGTTTGGCGTATGAGTATCGGTTTTAAGAAACATCGCATATAAATTGTTCTTGTGAAAAATGTGATTATGAGTTTTGGACATCTCAAAAAACATTTGTGAATGTTTTCTCAACTCACTGAAAGAAAAAATTTGAAGAATCCGTTAGGAATTAGTTACAAATTGTACAATACAGAAACTGCAACTCTGGAAATATTGAAATTTGATACTAAATGCAATACATCAAGTAGATGCACAAAAAATAAACAGATGACTCATAAAACGTTTCATTTTTATTCAAAACGTTTATTGTTTTTATCTTACAAAACACGCAGAAGCGAAAAGTTCACTATACAGAAAAAAGCGATTGAATATAATCTTTGGTTGTTTTTGAAGGCATTCGTTTGGCAGTAGATATTGACAGATAGCGATGACAATATTGATATGGATAAAGAAAGAGAGAATAAAAGAAAGACGCGTGATCAGTCTCGCATTTGATTGATCATTTTAATTCAATCCTGGTAGAGCGGGTTTTCCATCAGATAGGCGCATTCACTTGGACGACGCGAAACGTGCGGAGAGCTGCTGTAGGATCGAGCGGATGCGCTGAAATTTCGAAATGTTCGATGTTAAGGGCAATTGGAACTACCTCGAATATCTATCTGGCTGTACTGGAATGGCCACCTCAAATGAGACTTTCTCGGTGTATGGGGACACTGGACGACCATCATGGATTGATACCCATCTCGACTTTTTAGTGACCTGCAACAAATTAACAAAAAGTTACAAAATTTATAAAGTGGTTTGTGTGTGGTTGCATCAGTGTTGGTGACAACATTTGAAGAATAAAACAGTTCTGTATTGTAACGGAAGTTTGTGATGATTGAATTTTTGTACGAGCTTATACGAACTCCCGGACTTTGAAAATTATTTAGCTTATTCAAGTCCAATAACTAACTTTTTTCATTGGCAGATTAGCAGAGTTGACTGACACATTGCTTTGTCTGGATCCTGCTCCAGATCTAGAAGAAGCAGAGTGTCCAGATCTTGGCGACAGCATATTGATAGATCCGGATCTTGGAGAAACGTCATCTAAAACAAGATATATTTGATTCTTGGAAGTTTTTGTATCATTTTGTTTCTGGTAACTAATATTAGTTGAAAAGGTGTGACGTAGTTTGGATAGTTCAGTTAGCAATTTTCTCATCTCTACGACATCTTCTGTTTCTCTTTTGTCTTCTGAATCTAGTCATCTGGAAGTAAATAGTTTCTCACATTCCGAAAACGAAGATGTGCGTTCATTCTCCGCCAATTTCACACTTATTTATCTACTAGTGATGTCATTCATACATCCATTTTTTTCCCAATTGTTCCCCCAATTTTGTGAAATTCGTTTCTATTTCAATTCTCATGAGTCGTGCTCTTTTCATTGTCCTTTTTGCAGTAAATTCAATTGTTTTTTCTTTTTTCTGGCTCATTTCGTTTTGAGCTCTTTTAATATATTCATGACATTTTTCTTTCTCTTACCATACTTATGTCTTGGAGATGCATGTCTTGAGGAGTTGGCCGGTTGAATGTCGATGCGTGGGATATGGAGTGGTTGAATGGGCTTCAAACATCGTTGTAATTAATTTGATTACCCAACATACGCATTTCAGTTTTACAGAATGTAGTCTTTCTGCTGTTTTTGTAGTCCTTATGTTACAAAGAATAATTATGAAAATGCAACAAATGCTTGCACTTCTAATTAGTCATCTTAGAAAATTTTTGTTGGTAGATACTTACTTGGAGCAAGTGACGACTCAAAGAGTTTTCTCCTCCTACTGGGGTGACTGGCCTGACAGGAGATGCTGGACGAACAGGTTCGGCTGGCTGAAATGTTCATAAATTTATATATAACTCTCTCTTTTCACAGTCAACATCATTTTTCCTCAAAGAAGTAGTTATTGCTTGTTTTCTATTCAAAAACTCTCTGACTTTTTTATTTCAAGAACAAAAATGTCAACACCTACATATAATCCATTAGCCAATAAACAAACAGTTTTTTCTCATATATTGCTCTTTCTTAACAAACACCATGAGCAATTGATAATTGTTTCTACAATCAAATATTTTGGTAGGTGACTGGTTTTTCCCCGCTCATCACATTACCTTCACGATGGGAGCAAACATTTCAAAAATAGAACGATCGGTGTTTCTAAGACGTCGAATCACTTGGCAACTAATAGATTTTTGACAGAAATGTGAAGTTTAGATGAACTATAGCGGAATATGTGATTGACAGAGTGTGACAACGATATGACAATAAAACCCACTAGCCCCATTAAGAAGTTGGCGGAGAAAAGAAAACAGAGGGTAGACGTTCACCTGCTCAAAACGATGTTGGTGGTCGCCGTCTTTTCAGATTTTCTATTTCACATGTTCCTATGTTCCAACTAGAATCCACACTTACATTTTTCTCTATTTTCACCACAATCTCTCCATTTTCATCACGTCCATAAGTTCTTCGTTCGGTATACTGTTTTGAAGAGACTTGTCGTTGTGGCTGTAACGAATGTTTGTTTTATGCGCAACCTAAGTTTAGTTATCATAAAATTTTCATTTAGTTTTCTTATTTTCACAAAACATGGTTTTCCAGCTTGTAAAGAATCCTTCAATTGTTAAAAATGGAGTTTTTTGAACTACAAGCGAAATTTTTGTAACCAGGAATTGTATTTTCTTTCACACTCAGTTGTTATTCCTTATAAAAATTCAATAAGACCATTCTGACTCATCTTTTCTGAATACAATACAACAATTGTTTTTGTCTAAATCCCGGTCTGAGTCAAAATGATAATATTATGAATGCACAATTCAAAAAATGATACCTCACTGTGTGGAGTTCCGTGAATTCGTCTTTCGAATGTTTCGATAGTGTGAGCTTCCTCACTTCCAATTTTCTGAATATTTTATGATTATGATGAAACAATAGAAATTGAATTTGATTACCTCGAATCGTCCTCCTTCATAAGGTCTAACGTCCATGGTAACTATGAAAATTCAAAAAATGCAAAAAAGTGTTGAAAGTTCGGAGAGAAGAATGCACAAACTGATGATTCAGTATTCTCTTTTTTGAAATCTTCTTTGCCTAACTGTTGCCCTCCCACCCTGACTACTCTAACCACCCGTATTCTCTATTTTCAAAAAGCTATTTCCTAACTCTTTGCTCTACTTTAACATAGCGCTTCACTATGTGAGCAAACAGTCACACTGAAATACAGTTGTGCTCGTTTTCTCTAGCATCACGCCGCAGTCGCAAGAGCTCAATGCTCCCCGCGAGCCGCCACGCACGAGAAAAAGAAAAAAAACTCTTGTTGAACTCGATTCAAGTGGATTCCACTTCTCCATTTTGATGATCATAGGCAATATGGAGGGAGAGGATAAAATTTGGATAACTGGAGAGTATAACTGGTTTTGAATTAACAGTCTCCAGGTGATAACTGCTCGGCAAATAGGTAACAAGAAGTGGAAAAGTTATCAAGAGGTCAAAAAACACAGAGAAACTTAATGAGATGAGCAGAAGGGATAAACTAGATACAAGTTCTTGGAATTTGAGTTGAAACTTTTGAAAAGAGAGAATATCAATTAAGGGAGTAAGAAGAGCAATTTCCGGAAACATCATGCTAAACTTTTTTCATACTTCTTTCTATTTTGAAATTTTTCTTAACCGGACACCTCAGATAATAAATAATGAGTATCGCCTACGTAGGCTAGTTTTTGATCAGGAAAGAACACTTTTAACCAAAACATCCATTTTGTCCAGATTAATACACAAAAAACTAATATACAAAAATCAAATGATTGAAATTAATTCCACCCCGCTTCTTTTGAAAAGCCACAATAAACAAAAAACGAACGCGGACCTGACTCATTATCAAATTCAAAGAGGTTTGAAAATCAGTTTGTTATTTTTCTACAAGCTATCGCTTCCAACTTCATTCATTTTCGACAAATCTCGTATTATCCGTGTTTTTACAAGCCCACCTACGGTATTCGATAATAACTGTTGAGACGATTGGCTAGCCACTTCATTCATTCAAAATTTCAATGCAAATTGAATTCGACCAACCTAAATGAAACACAATTTATTTTTCAGTCATTGTGAATTCTGAACTTCTCAATATCCCGCCTTTCGATGTCTCATAATAGAAACCTACTGTCTGTAAAGTTTTAATTCGCCTTCATTCTAGACTCACATCACTTTTTGCACCACAATTTATTTCATTTCCTTTCCAATTTTTTGTCGCCGTTTTTGCCGCCGCCACAGCTTCCTTCTTCTTCTTTTTTTGACTTCTGTTTCACTGGCTAATCGGTCGAAGACGATAAAATTAAATGCCAGTAGGATGTTTTTGCACAGCGTTTCGTTTCTTAATCGGATATGTTATGTACTCTAGATTGAAAACATTTCCGATTTTTAACAGGTTTTGCATCGTTGTAAAAGCGGATATAATTCTAAATTCGTATGATCTACGTTACATCCATCTTCATATACTCAATGTATATTTCCTCTTTTTAATCATCTTCAGTGCTAAAGTATTCCAGAAAATGCCGCAGGTTGCTAGAATATTACATAAGACCCGGTTGGTCCCATTGTCAAGATTCTTCAAAGATTTTTCTTCTTCATAACAGATGACCCTTTTCTCACCGAAAGACTTTTTTTCTAAAGGAATCATTTTTTTAAATATAATTCTTCTATCTGGAGGATGATACTATTTAGCAATATACTCTCGATCTCAGATGAATAGTGTATATTTGATGACCTCACTACCGCTAAAGAACTTCTTGAAAAATATTTTGCCCATCATGACGGTTTTCGATCAGTTCTTTGTTTATATGAACGCCGTTCACTTGCCTGAAGCTGTTTTGGTGATGTAAAGAAAATAATGTTGTTCTCGAGTTGCCCCCACAATGTTGTCGTTCCAGACTTTTTAGAAAAATGATTTATAATCTTAAAATAAAATCAAAGGTCATCATCATCAAAAAAGGACGTTAGTCTTCAACAACAAACAGTCCATCTTTGGTTCTTAAAAACAATGATACTTTGTGATAAAATTCAATTTTTTGTATAGTATTTTTTTTTACTTTCTGGAGATCGTATGCAGATTATTACTATTATACCTGTAACGCTCTCGACTAGAATTGTTAGGATCTAAAGCTGGATCATTTCCACATCTAGATTATCTAAGGCTATAATTTCATTTTTTGGTCTTCCTGTTTTCCAACCATATTACTTCTCCACCCCCGTTTCCGTGATTGTCAAAAAAGCGTTTCCTTTTTTCTGAATGTGGAAAAAAGACTGAATTCGACGTGTGTTGCAAAGTTCAATACAAATAGAGCTCAGTGGACTAACTGGCTAAGGACATGGGTGTGTATGTCACCCGATAACAAGATTACAGACACACTTCCGTTTGCAGAACCAACATACGCACTAGCACTTGCCATCTCCTCCCACCTTTAGCCGCATTAGAAATTTAGTTTCAATTAGACTCTGGATCAAATCGGATAACTTCCATGTCTAGCTATTCGGAATGTAAATGACGATAAGGAAGAGTGAAGACTCAAAACAGGAATCAAAAAGTTTGTTATCTCTCGTTAAAGCTTAGCAATTCGTATAGTTTATAAAAATCACGTCATTTTAAAAATTGAATGAAATAATTGAATGTTTTACTTGTTCTATGAACTGTCAGACTCTAAAAAACCATGCTTGAGAAAAGGGTGTGTTGCAATTTATACAAAAAAGAGAAACAACACAAATTTTTGTTCTACGGTTTTGAGGAGCCCTTGAAGAAAAAAGCATTGACAAAATTTCCGCTCCATGGTTCAAGAAGAGAAATTTTTTCAATCCAAATGCTCTTAGTGTCGATTCTACTAGAACACTGGGATTTTTTTTTGACCAAACTGGAAGGGGATTCCGGCGGAAGTCGAGAAGTTTTTCCTTTCTGTTTCACACAATTCTACATTATTCATAAAGCAATTATCCCTGCATTCATTTCCCATAGATTCTTCTCTCTTTTTTATTTTTTCTTCTTTTTTCGCAGATCCATTACATATTTTCATTATTAAATACTTATTTTCCTAAGACCCCTTAAGTAAAAAATTTACAAACGCCTGTTTATGTACATGTTCCATTCAAGTTTCATAAGTGTCGAAAAAACTTTGTAGCAGTCTTTGGTCTCTGGGACCCTTCCGTCAAGAACTCCCATAAAATGCAATCTTCGGCCTAACTTATGATCCCTCAGAGTCCAATTTTCTTCTTTTAATTTGACAAGTTGAAGACAAGTGCATCCTCCATGACGCATCGAACACATTTTTCTGCGATTCCCAACGGCATACATTACAGTAATACCGGAAATTCGAATCATTGAGAATACGAGGGTTGTCTCCCTTGTAATTTCAGAAAATGCCGTTGATTCATTTCATTTGGCGCCTTTTCGTGCAAATACGAATAATGTGAGGTCGGCTGAATAGGCTTATCTATTAATGGAAAAGCACGCAAAAAATTGAACAATTTTTAGAAGCATGGTCAATCGTAGACACAGACTACGCAAAAAACAAAATTAAATTTTTTCATCCTTTTTATTTTTTGAAAATAAGGAAATCTCGGAAAAACTCAAGCCTTCAACATCAAGATCGAACTTTTGTTGGAGTACGCACGTAGTCGTCTACGTTCTTCCTTACGTCGTTCTAAAAGATTATCAGGTTAAGAATAGAGTCATTTCTCTGTCATCAAGTAAATAAGTATCTTTTTGATCATCTAACCTCTAATCCACCCAAAACATGCTTTGTCTGACTTGGTTTCTATACTCTGATTCACAGTATTAGACTAGAAATTGTTCTCGACTCTGTAAATGGAGGTGAGTAAGCTACTCAAATATTGTCGTTTCAGAGAACGCAGTAAGAAACGGATCATTCGTGAAGTGTCCATCGTCAGAATTCACCAAAAATTTCCATTAAATTTCGAATGAAGCGAGCCCCCCCACTCTTTTGTTTCCCATCCAACCACTTCCAATGATTTTTTATTAGTTTCTCAAGTGTAAATGAGCCCGAAACATTGTGCCGGGGGAACATTTTGTGAGATCTTTTGCCTAGACCAGCTTCACAAAAGTTTCTATCATCTTTTTTGTTCTTCTTCTTTTTCTTCCCCCCATCCAATTGAATGTGATTTGAGTTTTGCTCTATTCGTGGGATCCGGGACCTCAAAGTGTGCAAAACTTTTGATACTAAAACAAACTTTAATTAGTTTCTGCGCCTACTCCAAACTTTCAGTTTTATGTTTTTAAATGCAACGCAACAGATCATGGAGTATACGTGAGAACTCAACAAGTACAGAACAAGAATTGGGCTCACCGAGATTGTGAGAAAGTTTTCATTTTGTTCACATGTAGCTGTGGAAACTTCAAACATCCACATCCTTTAACATGAGTCACTTGACAAAATGAGTAGATCAAAAGAGCTGAAAAACAAGTAGTAGCAATTTTACGTGGGCTATCTACGAAATTAAACAAGGACTCATATATTTTCAGTCTTCCTCCCGGGTTTTCATCCCCGAAATATTTCGACACAGAATTGGAACACGTAGACCTACTTAATCCGTGGGGATTAACACGGACACGTATGAAATTTTGGAATAATACAAAATTCTATTGTTATCATGTTCATCGTACACACAAACACAACCGTGAATCAGGAACTTTTTTGCACCTTTTGGAAGTGAGTCAGGAACATTGCGAATTTGAAAAAAAAAACATTTTTTGAACTTTATTCAAATGGAAATTCGATAGATTTATGCTGATCTGCTATTTGTGATCCAACTACATTCAAAATACTGGAAACTATTTTTCTTGCATGATGATCACCGAGTTTTAGAATTCAAAGGGGCACAACCTCCGAAATTTTTCAAAATTTTGATTTCTTTACGATACAGCAGTGATTTATGGACAATGTCCTTGTCCTACTGCTAGTTAATTTATTATGCATACACATTTGAAATGCGATATTTCATCGAATAGTGCAGATGACTATTGTAGATGTAATCGGCGCATTTTTTGGAGGCACTCCAAGCCTAGGCCAAATTAAAACACCCTCTCCACCCCCGTCCTCTGCGTAAAAATGGATATAATAAAATTTATTTCATTTTGCACAATTCAATAATCTTAACCCGCTTTCATAGTTTTCCAGATATTACTATGTTTTTGACGAAAGAGACGTTTTTTTCTGTTTCCTTAAGGAATGCTCGTATCTTGGAGCCTCTAGATCATTCTTCACATGTTTCCAAAAGATAACAATTGCGTTAGCACTTATGAATTCATTCCTGATTGTGAATACATAACAGAAGTGTAACCACTTCTTCCAGAAAAAAACTTCTATTCGCCCACATCCTAGACGATGCAAAGAAACGTGAGAGTTTGCAAAAAGTATTTTCTATCAAAAAGCTATTCATTACCGTGTGACACTGAAACCAATAAAAAGGGATGGGACGATTGCAATTAGACCTCAATTCTTTCTATCACTTCTGAAGAGAGATCAGAAATAAGATCAGCCGGCGAAGTCTAGTCGGATATAGTTTTCACCTGTTTTGCGTCTTTGCCTAGTGTCCACCCTCACAGCGTTAGGTCAGTTTGTAGAAAATAGCTTGAAAAAACAGACACCATGTGACTGTTCAGGTCATGTCATTTATTAATGATATTTATGATTTTCTTCAAAGTTTTATCGTTCAACTAATATTTTTCATTCTGTGTAATTTTCAATTATTTGTTTTGAGATACTCACAACAAAAAACGTTGCTGAACTTTTTTGTATGTTTGTTTCAGTACTCGAATGTTTTGTTGTAAGTGACCGAAATACACGTCCAAAGTACGCATAAACTAATCTCATCTTTTTCGACCTCACCTACAGTATACTTTTCAGTTAAAGACAAACTAAGAATCGCCCTTCCTCTATTCTCTTCCTCTCTAATTTCAGAGACGCAGAGCCCTTCCGTCGTTCAACCCTTTTGCTCTCTTCGCCACGCCCACTTTTTGACGAGGAGGACGGGCGGACGCAGCCGGAGATTCATTTCTTGTCCGATGATCCGGTCACCTTCCATATTTTTTATATTTCCGTACTTTCATTTCCTGACATTCGAGTTATGAATCTAACATCAAATTTTCTACTATATAGCATCATGGAGCTAAATTCCTGTTGTTTTCGACAACTCATCGTTCTTCGCTTTTTCAGATTTCAAAATTTGTACAAGAATATTTGATTAGACCATCCTGTCTAGCAATTTTAAATAAGTCTAATCGCTCGATTTTCCTGTGTTCATTCAAAGAACCTGTTTATGACCCACTGCTTCTGAATTCTACGTGTTATGTTCCAAGAATCTTTTCATTGGATTTTTTTCTTTTCTTTTTCTGTGAGCACTCAATTTGGCACAACTTTCTGGTCCCTTTATACTTTTACCTTTTATTCAATTGTAGTGATCGAAAATCGGCTACACGTCGGCATCGTGAATATAACCACCGGTAATTATTATATGAGAGCAAATTGACGGTTATAAGAAACTTCATCGACGTCGTTCAATTTTTAAAAGTTACGAGTTCTCACATTCCATTGAAAAGTGAAGGTTTTTGAATAGCTCCGCCTACTTCGTGTGCAAAATGATGCCCGTCACAAAGTGTTGCAATTGTCAGTCTCATATTTCCTTTCCTTTTCCGCAATGTCTTCTGACGTCTGTATTCTATTAAAATGCCGTCATTTTTTCAAAGTGTTCCCAGAATGCGTTTCACTTTTTATTGATTTCAGATGAATCCTGATTCTAACCTAACAGATTTGCAATGCGAGTATCCAGCTATTGAGATTAACTTTCAACTCAAAACATGTAAGTCATACCGAGAATGATACCAGAACCTAAACTTGACTGTTCCAGTGCTGGCGTTGGCATATGGACTTGTTGGAGCTCTCAGCTTGGTTGGAAATCTTGCTGTTTTGTTGATTGTGATATGTAGGAGAGAA
The DNA here is from genome assembly GCA_002259235.3 of Caenorhabditis latens. Taxonomy (NCBI): domain Eukaryota; kingdom Metazoa; phylum Nematoda; class Chromadorea; order Rhabditida; family Rhabditidae; genus Caenorhabditis; species Caenorhabditis latens. Next base: position 8,996,842 of record CM056097.1, on the reverse strand, counting down.
ATGCAAACCGTCACGAACATATTCATCAGTAGCGTTTCTGCAGCTGACTTGGTAAGAACTGGGAACACCGGAAGTCTTCATCTTTCAACAAATCCGTCCTTTTTTGTTTTCTCTTTTTTCTGTTCTTTCTTTCATGGACAGAAAAAAATAAGATGACAAAGTAGCGTCTTGTTACGAACCCGAGTAACTTGAGTTATGAAGATGTAGTGGAGTTCTAATTAGTGAAAATTTATTATAGCACTTATGTGCTGGTGTCATATTTGAGAACAGGGAACACTTTTTCAGTTTATTCATGACATTTTTTTTCAGGTTATAACAAGTTTCTCGCTATGGGCCACACCATTGGCATACTACCAACGTGTTTGGTACTTTGGAAAATATATGTGCTATATGGTATCGGTGGTTCAAGGATTATCCCTGATGTGGGTGCCATTGACCCTTGCAGCAGTTGCACTGGACCGCTACTCACTAGTTGCTTCTCCGTTCCGACAGCCAATGACTAAAAAGTAAATACTTTTGTAGAACAACACTTTGCAACTGTTTCTTTTTTTTCAGAACTTGCTTATTGATAATTGCTGGAATTTGGATGGGTGGTTTTGCCGTACTCTCGCCAATGATTCGAATGGTAGATTTTGTTGACAGTTACGGACCGTGCCATGTAAGTCTAAGCCACTTGTTTCTATGCGTGGGGTCTTAAGGGTGGTCCATTTTTATTCTGGAAATCCAATCTTTCCTAACCATGATGTGTTTTTTTTCTTATTCTGAGTGCTCTAGCTACACTGATGTAAGATTTATTTTCTATTTTCCATTCTTTTGGTTCCCTATTTGCCTAATTGATAGAAAGGGATGGGTGACATTATATGCTAATTTTTGAGCGCTGAAGCCATAGCTTTTAGATGTGTACAAAAAGAAAGAAAAGACGTCCCTAATCCTGACACTAACAAGATAAAAGGTTGGTATTTCTTTCTGGAGTGGCGTGGGATAATGTATTCAAAAGGAACGAAACATGTCGAGGTTTTGTCTTGTCACAGACTCTCAAAAAGATCACTTTGCCACCCCGGGACAAGTGGACGCGCACTACATACACATGAAATGAGCAAACAACAATTTTACTTCCTTTCACACAAAAAAAGGGACCTGATGCTTCTTCACTTTTAAAATTTTAATGAATTAACAATATTAATGGAGCAAATCCAAGAACGCACCAGAAATCTTAAGTACAAACGGAAACTTTTCTTGCAGAAAATAAGAAAATCTTTCTCTTTTTTTCCACCCACTAATCCTTTGGTTTCCTATTTTCTCTCATTCAAGAATAAAATATGAGAGGTCAAGTTTCTCTAATATTAATATTTTCTGGTTGAACTCGTTTAACGGACAAATCGCAAACGTTTGCAAAAGCTTCGAAGTTTCCAAAAGAAAAATCTTGCAGCTTTGCGAAAGTTTGTTATTTTATTCATTTCAGTTCTGCTTGGAATCGTGGGACCATGAAAAACAACACTACCGACTATTTTATGGACTATCTGTGCTTGTCATCAGATCTGCAATCCCTCTTATCCTTATCTCATTGTGCCACTGGAGAATCGCTCACATCTTGAACACTCAAACGAAGAAATTCCAAACACTTCGTAGTGCCAGGTCTGTTGTTATTGTTTTTCGTACTACGTTTAGTCTTTTTATGAACAATGAGTTCCTAGAAAACAAGTAGATAACAAAATAATAAAGCAGTTAAAATTAGCACTTTTTCTCATTTTCGTTCATTTTTTCGTCTCTCTTCATTTCGTTTTGTTTTACTCCAATTCATTTTCTCTTCTCTCATCTACACGTGCTTGTCGATATTTACATAACAAGTAGTATAAAAGGGGAAAAAAGATGAAAACATCCTTAGATAAAGAGTGTTATTGTTTGTGTGTGATCCCCTAGCAGGGTTTGAAAAACATAGAGTCTTCCTGAAATAATTCTAAAAGTTTTGAACCAAATGAGAAGTTAAGTATTTTCAGCACGGCAACTCATTCAACCGACATCAAGCGTAAGCAACGTCTGCAAACCCTTCTTCTTGCTATGGTTGTCATTTTTGCGGTGTCTAGTCTTCCACTGGATTTATCCAATGTTCTTCAAGACTTGATCGTTGTATATCAGGTTGGTGTTTATTCAAGTGTGGTACAAAACTAAAGAAAAGAAAGAGATAAATCTCAAAGAAATTCTATAAACTGCAAATTAATAATGTGAGAAAAGGTAGTGTGAAGTGGGAATATTGAGTGAGACAAGCCGAACCCACCATTCATGACATCATATTTTATTTTCAGATCCGTCCGGTACCCGATAACGTTCGCCACTTTATTTTCTTCTTTTGCCACTGGACTGCCATGGCGGGAACTTTGCTCAACCCATTGGTATACGCGTATTACAATGAGAATTTTAGACGTCAAATTCAAGTAAAAAGACATTTCTCTATTTGGTTGATACAACATAAACTTACAGACATGTTTCGGAGAAATGCGTGGACAAGGAGAATTCAAACGAGGACTATATTCAATTGTGTCTGGAAGATATTCATACCGGTAAGAGTAATCGGACACACTCAGAAAATTTCATTTCTGTAATAGGGAAACTTTCAGAGGAGACGACGAAGGAAACAATCCGGAACGTCAAAGACAAACAACTCGCATCGAGTTGGCTAACAATCAAGCCGCGGATATCGAAGTTCTTCGAACGGATCTTTAACTTTATTTCTCATTTTTAGTCATTATTTTTTTGGTAGAAAGAATAAGTTCACAACAAAAAAAGTTTTAAGTAAGTGCGGTCTCACTAATCCGCTGTGTCAATAGTGAAAAATTGACTCGGTTTGGTTACTTTCATACTTGTCCTCTATTTCGATGGAATCTCAATTATGGTTCTTTTTTCAAATAAATTAATTTTTTTAAACTGATTTTTAAACAGTGTCAGGCAAAAAAGTGAGAAATTTAAAAGTCAAACTTTACCAGCTGAATCATCATCACGTTCTCTGTAAATAAACAAAAAACTGTCTGCATGACGTTATTTCTCGAAATTCCATATTTTGTTCTATGTAAGCTTTCCCACCTCTTCTTTTTTGCTGACCAACCATAGAAGTTTGGCGAATAGTGAATCACAGCAGTCTTTAAAGATTCATTATTGGTTCTTGATATCCGATTTGATGCAGACGACCTTGTGCAGTGAAAAGCAAATATTATGAATGGGGTTGAAGTGGATCCAAGGTTTTCAACATCAATCAAAGTATCAGAGATTATTTCGAAGTTCATTCTTATACAATTAGTTTTATTTATACTTTTAATAGTCATGCAACCTCCCACCCACTCAGTTATTCCGTTTCGCAATAATTGAGGGGTCTGGCATATGTCGATGACAAGTTTTTTTCTTTTGAAGTATTAGTTTTTTTTAACATAGTAGTTGTGTTAGCCAATCTTTTCGTTTTTATACTTGTTTGTTTAACTTTTTTTCGTTCTTTACACTTTTGTCTTTCCTTCTCGCTATTAGTCGTTTGTCACTTTCAGGATGGAACTTCATTTGTTTTCTTTCCTATTATTGTGTTTTTGTCCTCTCATTTTCACTTTCCGAGATCAAATCGTTGGCGTACGCGGTAAATTATCTTGCAATAGCCGGTTTTTGCAAGGGGCTACAATTCGGTTGATCGAAAGGAATTATATCGGTGAGTCAAATTTTTTGTTCAGATTTCATTTCAAGAAATTTGTAAATTGAGATATGAAAACAAGCGTTCTATTTATCCAGGTCCAGACGTGGTGTTGGCAGAAAACAGAACCAATTATCTAGGGGCCTACGATGTTGTTGGACGAGGGAGAGGGGTCCTGGAAATGAATGTGTTTCTGAAACTGTATCACGATTGTGATGATGCAATAATAGTAAGTTTTAATTGTTTATGAGAAGGAAGAATTTTCTAGATGTGTGTCTGGTCAACACCCTTTTCAATGTTCTTGGTCTGAAATACAAAAGTTTAAAGATAGTGGTAAATATAGATAATGAAAAATAAGCCAGAACAAAAAGAAGTTCACAAATTAGTGTATTTTTGCACCATCGTTTCTCATTCTCAGAATATCTTATTTAGCCAATACGTTTTCCAGACTGACCTTTTTTTCTAATTTTGTTTGTCATGAAGAACAATTTTTTATTCAATGTTTTCAGCCGTGTCAACGAACTGTCAGCCTCCGCATCCCATCTTCGTACATCAACCGGGGCACCACTGTCAACAATTATTTTGAGGCAGGCACTATGAACATGGCGTTCCGGTATCCAGATGAACAACGCTCGTGCACCGACAGGATATTCACTTGAATGACAAACTGACACCAATTTATTTCTTTTTTCTCTTGGGATGTTTAATCTTACATTTTTCTGCTTCTCAGAAGTTTTCATGTTTGTATATTTATGTTTTTTAAATGGGGAATATTTTATTTGTCATGATAAAAAGAAAATACACATCACAGATTTTGTCGACAATGTTTGGGAATAGACTGATAGGACACCAAAGGAAATTGCAGATGAAGCAAAGTAAAAATTAAAAAAAAAAAAAAGAAAGAAAGACCAGCCAAGGTGGAAAATATTACCCATTGGAATTAGAAAGTAAAATAATTGCATTATTCTTCAGATTTTTTTGGTTTCTTCGGAGATTTTTCAACTCTCATCTCGTATTTACGATTGGAACTGTCAGAGTCCTGAAATAAAGTTGTTTCATTCGGAATTCTTACTTCTGATTTATAAAGTTTAACAGCTACGTGAAAATATACACCTACAAATAACTAGAATCTTCCAGAATGCACTTACATTTTTCTCGGATGGCGGCTTTCTGGGTGGTGACATTGATATCCTGAATCGTGGCGGACGTGGTGTCTGGAACACGTTTTTTTTATTCAAAGTACTTCAGATACAAGTATCTTACGCTTGGTTTACTTCCACTCTCAGATTGGTCTTTCTCACGTCGCAATCTTTTCAGCTCTCTTGGCGAATGTGGAATCGGTGGTCTGAAAAAGAGTATGTAAACATCAAGTTGTGCTTCTGAGAAAAATTGAGTGTGTGGGAAAACAAGGAAATGAATAGAAATAGCTGGTGGGAAGAAATTTCAGAGTTGCGTTACCTATCCGGGATCAAACGCCCTTTCTCGTCGTCTGTCGTCTCGTCGTTTGACATAAACTCATTCATGATCGGAGACATCATGGCGGAAGTATAACTAAAAGTGCATGGGAAAATTATGATTAGATGTTTCAGTGTTTTGTAGCTTACCTGCTATGCGGATTGAGGTTAGCCCATAAGGGATCATGAAGTGCCGGATCTCCAAGGGAGTCGTCGGTTGATGGGGGACGAGTGGGGTCTTGAGATGAGTTCTCCACGGTAGCGACACTGAAAAATTATTGTTCAGTGAGCAGTGAGAAATCTTATAGCTTACCCATAGCGGATATTGTGAGTGGTACTGATAGGTTGTAATAGCCGTCTGGCGGCTTGCTTCTCAATTGACGATGAAGGTTGATGAGAGCTACTCGATGAACTAGCAGAACTTCTGAAAAATCAAAAAGAATGAATACATCATATTTTTAGTGAAACTTACTTTTTCTCAATCCTCAATGGTGTGACATAAGTGCGCAGTGGATTTTCAATGATCTCGCTGAAAACAATTATTTAGAAACTGAAACTTCTATGTCCAGAACTCACATTCTCATTTCAGAATTAGATGGCGCAGTTGTCGTTGACTTTGAAGAAGAACCCGAAGCTGATTGGGAGTTTTGGTCAAACGATTGAATGGCTGTACGGTACGACATGTCCCGATTACTGTAAAAATTGCCGCATGTCACATTAACTTCTTATGAGACAGACTGCAATTCTTACCTGGTTCTTCTACTAGCTGAACTTCTTTTGCTGGCGTTTTCAGATCGTTCTCTAGATGCTGGACGGGAACCATCTGGAGGTAGCAGGTAGCGACTCTCGGAATTCCTGAAATACACATATGAAGGTATACATAATACAATCGTTTCATACTTTTTCTCACTATCTTCATCGTCTGAATCACTATCGGATCCTGTCGAGAGATCCCGAATTCTTCCACCAACAGCACCTTCTTCCATTTCAATATCGTCATGTCTTCTATTATATTTCCCAGGGTCTGCCCAACCTATGCACACCAAAAATTTCTGTCGGAGAGATAACTTGGGTGGAAGGGAAGAAGTAGTGGATTCAGAGTCAGATGACTGCTCTTCTCCCGTACTGTGATCTACTTCCGATACCGATCCCAATGAAGGAACAAACTGACGCCCGGAGACACTTTTAGCTGTTGATCTATTATTATGTTGGGAATCCTCATCAGAAGAAACTCCTTTGTTCGGTGGAGATAGAAGTGGTTTGGTTTTCTGTTTTCCAAACGTATTGTCTTTGCTCTTCTTCTTCTTTCCGCCAGCCAACTCGAAAATCTTCTTCTTTTCTTCTGTCCTTTCCTGAAATAACTCTCATGTTTCGACTAAAATGGTTCAATGGTGTCTTAATATTTGATACTACCCTCTAATTTTCAATATATGTACACGTTTTTATACAAACATCACGTTTTTAAATGCCACATTATCATTTTTTGTTACCAGGAACTCGAAAAACGTACCACCATAAGTTGAAAAGACAAATCTTGATTTGCTTGGGACAAACCAGTTACCATCGCAATGAGGAAGTAGATTACTAGTCTAAAAATCTAGAATTGTAGTCTTGTCTGTCTGGTTATTAAAAACTCACGATAACAAAACAAGAACCGGAATAATAATTCCAGGGGATAAGCTATATTTGATGCCATTTACAAGTGTTTTATCCAAGTTTTCATGAAGAACATCAGTGATGACACTGTAGAAGAATGATTGATTCCTGAAAATAAAAGAAAGTTGTTCGAAAAGTTAGAATTCATTATCCGAACTCACCCAAATGGTCCACAACTCTTACTCGGAGTTTTTGATGCAATCACGAAACCGACTGGAAGTGTACACAAAAACAGGAATAGTATTAGGAGTGCAAAGAAGAAGTTGGACGATCGACTGGCCCGGAAAATTTGACTAGCTGGTACATTGCATGTCATTGCAGCCCAGCCACGGATGTACATCAAAATTATTAGTTTGATATTGTTGAGCATAGGTAGTAATGGTACAAAAAATAGTCCGAGCCAGATCATTCCTGCAATTCAACACTAAAAATAAGGAAATATGAAGAAACAATACCTTGGTTGTTCACGAGATGCAATACATTCTCTGCAACTTTGAACTCTCCATATTCTGGCTGAAAACAAACAAATGTTGTAAGTCCTGAGACTTTTTATTCTATCTTACGAAAGTTCTCTCTAAATCCCATGGCCAAAAGAGATTCAAATACCGGCATGCCAAGCCACGAAGAAAGTCAATCAGGAAAATTGAAGCTACTGTCATGTACAGGTCCATGGTCACCAGTTTGGTAATCTCTTGTCCAATGATTGTCTCCCAACACAGACCTCCTTGAGACATTCGAAGCGATGCACGAGTAGTTGCCCTAAATTTACAACAAAATAGTTCTGTCAATAATAGTACTGATTATTACCCAGTCGGGCTAACTGCATTTACAGTGGTCTCATTCCAGTCAGAGTTTGGTCCAAATTGATGAGTCTCCACTACCGGCGATGAAAAAACTGTATCATCTTTTGTGACAGACGCTTTTGGGTTGTACACTCCGAAAGGTCCGAAATCTGGTAGTACCGTGGTCCAAGAACTGGTAGATGGAATAGCGGTAGTGGTCACCGGAGTATAAGAGTAATAAGTGTGTGGTGTGTTATTAACTGGGTAGCGTGGAAATAAGGTGTCACGAATTGTTCTGAAATGAGAAATCTCGAGGACTATGAAAACTTAATTGTATTGATTCATACCTTGCAATAGTCTCCACGTTTGGATTTGGGGCAATTGTTGTAGTACTCGGTCTGTCGCTCTCATTTTTCTCTCTTTGCAAGTTTTCCAGCTGCAGCATCAGAGAATAGATCAAAGTGTAGTAATTGAGAATATACAGAACCAGAACTCTGTAAAACAACAAATTGAGTATCCTACAAAGTTGAACAAAGTTACCTTCCCAACTGGAACCTCAACGCATTTCTTGGATGTAACTTTTCAATTTTACCCAGCAAATCGAAAATGTTTGGAAAAACAAGAGTAATCAATGAGATTGTGATAGCTGTGGCATTCTGCAACCAATGTTTTTGATATTAATATCCGGTAAGTACAAGTTTATTACCTGAGCAAAGAAATGTTCTCCTTTCAGGGTACCACATTGCATAATAGCCCATATCGAGAAGACGTACATTCCGCAAATGAATAAATTTGTGAGCACTCGAGCAATAAATCGGATCCAAGGATGTTTATCACTCGGTTTCTGTTTATCATCGTTGATAGCTTCACGGAACTTTATCACATTGGCCATATACACATTTCCAGCGGTTTCTGGGTTTCCAATCGTGTAATCCCATCCAGTGAAAGCTTTCCAATTGAACAGATACTGTTGAGTTTTTCCCGATGATAATGTCCCTCGACGGTTGTTAGCCGCCATTCTGAATAGAGAAATATATTTTTCTGAATAAATGTCTGTCGTACTTTCTGAGAATAATGAAAAGTGAAAATCCTAGAATGAAAATATTGCAGAAAAAATATGCAACAGGAACACGATATTTGATTGTTTCTCCAAAAAATGTTTCCTTCGAATAGTAACCGTAGAACAACAAGGAATACTGGAAGTAACCCTGAAATGAAACAAGTTATATCATAGTTTCTTTTGTCTCCACTCACCCCAAAATCCCAGACGGTTGAAAGCTCATCAGCACGAGCACGAACAGCTGGCGGCATAACTTTGATTGCTTTCGTTTTGTTGTATCTGTCATCTCCGAATGTAGTTCGGGAGTCGGCTAACCACTGAAACATTTCTGATTCAATCAAAAGTTTTTTTTTCGAATTTCACCCACCTCTGGAATAACTACAAACATGCACATGATAAAAGTAATAGTAATATTGACTCCAAGTACCCATCGGTGAAAAGTGAAATATGAAGAAACCACAGATCCGAAATGACTTTCAATTTTTCGAATCTTAGCCTCCCATGGAATTAAATAAATTTTCAAATTGTCCAACCATCGACTAGCTTGTGTCAACCTTCTCCCCGCTTCCGCTTTGTATAACCTAGCTTTTGACACTTTTGCTTCTTGCTGTTGCAGATGCTTCTGTGCTACTCTTAAACAAAATATTATATTATTCAAATAGGCACTCAAACTATTTTACTTTAATGTTCTCCTTTTCCTTCTCATATACCATGGTTGGCCTCGTAACTTTTGTATTATCTCTTTCTTTTGTTGAATTTTCTGAAGTATCCTATCTTTCGATGCCTCTTTGTCATCTTCTTCGTCGAATTCGTCGTCATCACTGAAGTTTTCACAATTTTGATAGAAAAGTGAAGCCATTTTTTGAAAATAAGGGAATGTTGTAACACTTACTCGTCATAATTCGGGTTTCCTAATCGTGTATGTGGGCGAACAAGAACACTCGATGAGCGGCGGAATAATGAAAGGAGATCGGCCTGGAACAAATGCAAATTTTTGTGATGGGGGACTGACTATTCAGATTCAGAAATCTTCTATTGAAAGTAGTTACTCGTCCAATCTGGCAGAAAAACTACTTTCTGGAAAAGGACCTTCCGTTACATTTGCTCTGATGAACCACCATGATAAACATTTAGAGTTTCAAAAGAAAAAAAACCCACAATCACGGACGATCTTCTACTCATCCTACTGTCGATTTCTTCTTCCGACACATCGGCCAACGATTTGACCGATTGTCCTGTCTCCGCACCATCATCCGTATCATGCCGGACCAGTGGCTGATGGGCGCCTGATTTTGGCATTGTGCTTCAGATGACTGCACGCCGACACTGCGTCCACAGCTCAATCCGTCGAGTTGACAGCTTCTGAACCAATATTTATGATTATTGAAAATCTTTGAAATGAAATCTTCGAAAGTGACAACGAAAGGATGGAAACCGGAAAATGATGGGATCTATGAGTAATTGCGTTTGCGATATGATTAGGAAAAAATGTGGAACGACTGGGGCTCATTTTTTGCGCGTCTGAGAAACTGAAATGAGAAGAAGAAGAGAAAAGAGCGGTCGAGGTTTTATCTGATGGCGGGGCGAGGGAATGACGAGAGAAGGGGGACCATGTGTCTGGTGTGAGGCCGCATTATGTAAAAATAGTGATATGAAACAAGTGATAGTGAGTGCGGCCAGCGGGAGGTGCTCGAAATGCAACAAGCGATGTAATGAATGAAATTTTTGCGGGTTGGCGACCGAAACGAAACACACAGAGGGGTCCGTGACAGAAGACACGATGAAACATAGAGCAAAGACACACTTTTTCGCCTCTGACACTCGCGTCCGGGGCCGCTCCAAAGAGAAACACAAAAAACGAAAGAGAAAGAGTGTCTGAGAAGGATATTGATAACAATTGATGAGAAAAGAGCAAATTGGAGACGAGTTTGCAACAAGGCACCTCACGATTTTGATGGCGATGGCAAATAACACAAGCACCTTCTGTCTTCTGTCTCTTGTTGATTGGACAATGTGGTTTTCTATCATTTTTTGAGATTGAGATTGAATGAATGTGAGGCCAATGAGAAAAATAGAAAACATACTCATTAGATTCAATCCGATTCGCGTTTTTTTCTTTCCGTGTTCTGCTACTGAGAAGTGAAGATTGAGCAAAAGAAAATAGAGAACACCGCTAGGAAAACATTGAGGAAAATGAGTTGAGGATGGAGGATATACGGGTCATAAACTTAAGAGGGGAGTATAAAATTTGAGTCTTTCTGTCATAAAAATGAGTTTTGTTCAATTTGGTGGAAAGGAGGTCAATTAGCGTTAAACTGGGATTCGGCACTGATTTGCAAATTTAAGGTTTATTATATTTCCTAATTCTCTCATTTTCTAAGATGCTGTCTATCAAAAGAAAACCAGCTCACATGAAATTAAATTGTATTGTTTTTGCCAATTGCAATCAGAACTCCAGAAGGGGTTTTCTTTAGCTGTATGGTCAATCACAGTAGGCATAGCGGGAAATTATAAGTTTTCATCCGCACACATGCACTTCGGTACATCAATATATTCCTGAACTCAGAAAAAAATGCGGAAAAGCTATTCTAATAATATCACTTGGAAATGACTGGTAGATAAGAAATGTCTTGAGGGACATGAGGTGAAATGCGATCCCTCCGAACTTTTTGGACTCTCAACTTGAAAAATAAGAACAACATATCTCTCAAATATCGGAAAGGTCAGGTGAACGAAAACTTATCTCCAAACGAGACATTTCTGATAGACGGTCCTAGTTGGAATTGTGACAATCGAACTAAAAATGTGGTGTTCTTCATCTTCGACTCAACTATCTTCTCGTCAACTCAACTTCTCCCCCCTTTTCTCCCCTTATCTACCTCCTGCCGACCAAGTAGTGTCTCCACTCAGAACCAACGTTACTTACATCCCGACAAATGCCTCTGCCAATGGAAAATGACGGACACAATTGTCGAGAGATGAGCCTGAAGACAGAGTTCGTTGTCTTGATCAAACTTGTTATAACAAAAACCGCTTTTCTCTTGTTGTTCTCATTGTCACAATGCAACAGCTCATGATCCAACATACTCATGTTTTTATTTTGAGCATGTCATCGGCTAGTCGGAACAGCGAGAAAGATGTCAAAAAAGTGGCAGATTGGGGGAGAGAGGATTGTTTGTGAGATGTTTCGTGGATTGTGACGTAGTTCTACGTTATTTTTGAAAGTTGAAAAGATAATCTATCATTCTTATCATAACTTGTTATCTAAGAAGATCAACATTTCTGGACAGATTTTTTTGCCAAATCAGGAAAACCACAGTAATTGGTAAAAACTTCCAATGTGTTTTGATCTCTCTTTTCACACTGCTGATAATGTTTAAAAGATTACAACGAGAAAAATAGATAGTTTTTGTTATTTGGGAGAAAAATAAGATATCCCAACATCCAACATTGACTAAGAACAGATATGAGAAGTGCAATTCGTATAAGATCACAAGATACACAGAATGAAACATTCCAAAGTACAAGCGAGCACAATATCTAATCAGAATGAGGGAGAAGACAAAATTGAAACAAGTGTCAAAGGGTGCCGGCTGACACAGACGTGAGGTGCGAAGTTAACAACCTGCGAGATGTTTCGGCCAATCGAGATTTATCTGTTTTTAATGGCTTTCTGATGGCGATTTGATTTTTAACCGATATTGAAATAGTGACATAGAACAGGCGGAGCTAAGAATAGAGTTGTACTTAAATGCACATACTTAAGATATATGAGATCCCAAGTGAATTGAAAAACAAAGCTATCGTACATTGTACTACTCTTAAAAATTAAAAACAAATCAGAGATGAATGTTCACTATCTATCAACAACATGGGTGATTGTATTTTTTTACTCGAGACACTAAGCATCTCCCTCCAACCAGATAGAATAGAGGTGTGAGTATAAATGTTACACCAGTGTCCACTACTCCACTGGTCCTTTCCCTCTATCTCTAGCCGCTCCATCTTCTCTTCATATCACCACCAAACGAGTTGTCAGTGGTCCTCGCGCCGTCCGTTTACACCTCTTTGTGGCGTATGAGTGAATGCGCTGATCTTGACCAGTCGAGAGACGTTTCCGCATCGCTCGCAATTATTCAGGCGTCTTGTGACTGACCAGTTGCTTCACGGAATCTGTGCGCGCATAGTTGTCCCAACCACTTCCGTTGACATAAAGTCTTATCAATTGTTGTTAGTGTACTACGTTTCTTGGTAGGTGTTGGAATCAACACATTTGAAACTAGTTTAATGAAGAAGCAGGAGGGATCATTGAGTTAACAAATTGTGGGAAGTCCAATACCTGTCTCACGTTTTGTTTGTTCCAGTGTGATTCAATAGTCCCTTGTAATACATGAACTGAGCAACTAATCATCTAGTAGAAGGCTTAAGTGAGATTAGTTCTTCCAGATACACTTCTAATTCAAGTTTTCTGACAACCATAGCAACAAAAGTTTATTCGTAGGACAGAGAAAATTCAAAGTGGTAAAAGAGAAGCAAATTGCTGATGGGGAAAAATTTTTGCAATCATAATTTTCGAGATTGTATGAATCAGTAAGATTAGACTTCAGAATTGAATATTCATTCATCCTCGTCTGCATCTGAGCGTTCGAACTCGCGATACTGGCGTCTCAGACGACATTCGCAGAGGATCGGTGTCTGAAATATCTCTTATAAGATCTAGCTTCCTTTCTGATCTTAACACATCTGAGCATCTCACTTCTGAACCACTTACCTTGATAGTTCCCATCGCAAACGGTCCGAAGCTGTTGACAGGTCTGACCATTGTTCTTGCTCTCTCAAAAACAGTGACGCACTCGCTGATGTACCTACAATTCTTTAGTCATCTCTATAAAACAACTATGTTAAGCTTACATGTTTTCCTTGACTCCATGGCAAGTCGGACGGTCGTCTCGAGAGCATTCCACATAGGTTTTGGTGAACTTGAAGTCGTTCCGTTGGAGAATTTCGACTTGAGTTCCATTGATGACTAGAAATTGGCTATGAGAGTAAACGAATCCTGCTGGAGACTACTCACGGTGTCCAAAGACTGGCTGAAGGTTATGCATGATAACCGTTTGGCAGACCTGCTCGGTAGTCTCACTCATTCCCACCAACATTGATTTCTTCATCATGAAGAACGGCTTGTTTTGTGGGAAGCGAGAGCCAACCTCATCTTTCGGTTTTTTGATGTCTAAAAAGAAGACAACTATCATAAAAATTGGTTAGTAACAAGTTATTCTCATCAACTCACTGAATGCTTCAACGAAGAACAACGCGATGAAGAAGATAGCGAATTTTGCGATGGTGGTCATTCCTGAGTGTCTGCTTTCCAGATTCAGATTTCGAAGGAATGAATGAAGGTGTGAAAATCTGAAAGGCTCCTTTCCAAACCATATCCGGGTATACAAACCACGCCCTCCAATTATCTCCTCGTGTCCTAATTCCAGGTTTCAGATTTTTTGTGACTGCACATCCTTTCTCATTTCAAAGCACAACGTTCATTTTTCTTTTCAGATCCATCGTTTTTTCCATGCGAAACCAATAATTGTTATGGGTTTTCAACCCCAACGCGTGCTGAAAAATGAAAAACGACTTGTGGGTTAAGAGTAGGAAGTAGATTTTGCATAGGATGATGGATGGGGAAGTGACAAAAAGCCGGAACTACAGATGGACTACAAAATTTTTTGATTGGAAAGCAGTGTGGATACTGTAAAAGGTGATCGGGTTTAAAATTTTAAAATTGGGTTGAAAATTTTGCAACTAAGAATTCAATTCCAAAAACTGTATCGACAACGCGAAAAACAGTGTTTTCACGCACGTGATGACTAATAATTACTGTACACAACTTTTTCAATTCCAACATTTTCAGATTTCTATTTTTAAGAATGACGTAATAGTTCATTTCTTTTTATAAAAGTGTTTCCTACTCATCTCCTTCAAATTTACGCTAGTATCATCTTTACAAACAATGGTCACGAGGAAACATCTCTTCTTTCGAAGTAGTTCGTAAATTGTAATTTTTGATCTAACAACGATGCTACTGACGGTCACGGTCAACAGTAGGGTCATAGCATCTTGAAAACAAGTTCTCTCTTGAATTGATCATATCTCGTAAGCGAAGAGAAAATTTCTCATTTCTCTCATTCATTTTTTGATTTTTCGCAAATGAAATTCTCAATTTGCTTACTATTTTCTTTTTTGATAATTGGCGTTGTGTCTTATGAAAATAAGTTCCGTTTCGCCGGAACTATTTTATGTAACAGTGATAAACCATGGTGTATCAGGATTCGAGTAATAGAGGTGGATTCATTGTGAGTTTGCAAGATATTGAGAGACAATTAGATTTTGTTGTTCAGGATTGATGATGAAATAGCTGCAGACGACTTCTGTTCAAATGAAACCACTCGAACTTATGATATTGAAGGAGTTGATGAGAACGATGGCTTGCTAGATGTAATTTTTTGTGATTTCGTGAAAGCGATACTTTTTTTTTAGAAAACTGTGAAACAAAGAAATGATATAGTGAGATTTAAATGAGATATAAAAGAAATATTTGTGTTCTAGTTATTAATTTTAGTTTCATGACAATTTATAAGAAGTTGAATGGTTTCATTTTAACACAAATTCAAGTTAAATAATTTGTTTTTCATATTTTTCCAGAGAAACTTCGAAATACAAATGGTGGTCACTCACAACTGCAGTCGCTCAACTGACACTGTTTTCAAAACTCATATCCGCAGAATCCCATTGCCAAAAGGTCCAACTGAGTAAGAGAAAAACAATGAACCAATCGGAATTTAATTATTTTTTCTTGCAGACATGCCACAATCCGTCAACATCTCAATCTGAACACGAATAATCCACAATAATTTCTTTCTCGTTTATATGATTTTTGAAATTTCAGCTGTTTTCCAATATTCTTCCATTTTTTGTCTGATTTTAGTTCAGTTAACATCAATAGTTATTCAGTTTTTATCAAATAGTCTTTCCGCTCTCTTCTTTCATTTTGACACGTTTATTGATTTTCGCCCGAGCCCTTCTCTGCTTCAAAATAAACAATTTTGTTTGGTTCTATACTAAAATGAATACATTTTCAAAGGAAATTAGCTTCGTTATGCCAACAAATGCTCATAAAAACGCAAATACTCGACTTGGATACCCTTTCGGCCAAAAATCCACAAGACGTGTAAACCGCGCGGCGCACTTGCGAAACACCGTGCGGCGGGTTGCGGTGGGCGGGGTCACACACCAAAACCACGTAGTACACTGATTAATAACAAATGAAGCCCGTTTTCATGCGATTTTTTGGTTTTTTTCGTAAAAATTTTTTCAAAGTTAATCTGTGATTTTTTTCAGGGCGAATGTGTACATATTCCATCGCCAAATCATGCAAGCGGTAACAAAACTTTTTGTGGTTTTTATATTTGTATTCATAGCATGGACACTATACGTAGAAAATCAGATAACTACTGTGAGTTTGAATAATTGAAGATTGTTCGAGATTATTTTCAAATTTTTAGAGATCCCGCAACACGGACAATATTGATGATTTGTTGGAGTCGGCCACAAGATTAGAGAGATTATTAGCATATGAAGCAAAGAAAATCAAAGAATTGACGGAAGATGTACACCAGCTCAATGCACGGAGGAGATCAGGAAAAATGGTCATGGAGGAGATGGTGAGTGATTTTCATATGAAAATTAATCTAGTCGAATCGAAAAACTCGAAAAAGAGCCTTTGTTTTGCAATTTACGAGAGTTGATGCTCCTACTCTTGAAAATACATGGACAACCTTTCTTCAATCGATTTTCCATGTGTTTAACCAGATTATTTTCAACTATTCCAGGTGTCACCCGAGCTGAAACACTGGAAAGATCCGATTCCTGTCTTGGTGAGTGTGAATGTGGTATTATCCTCAAAGTTATTGATTTTTGCAGGTATTCTCATGTAATCGTGCGCAAGCAGTGAGAGATCATGTGCAGAAACTTATAAAGTATGTTTTGTGTTTCATTGGTCTATCAGTTTTTAAATTTTCTTTTCAGGTACCGACCAAGCCAAGAGAGATTCCCAATCATTGTATCCCAGGACTGTGACAATGACAACGTGAAGAACGAAGTAATGAATTTCGGGGACAAGGTTCAGTATATCAAGGTAGTTTTCAGCTTTATTCTCCAAAAAATATAAATTTTACAGCATTTGGCCGGCGATAAGGCCAACATCACAATTCCACCGAGCCATAGACAGTACACTGCCTATTATCGAATTGCACGTCACTACAAGTTGGCTCTTAATCACGTTTTTGTTGATAAGGGATACTCGTCGGTCATCATTACAGAAGGTGTGTTGTACTAAAACGTTTGAACTATTGAACAAAAAGTTTAAAAGTTCAGATGACCTCGACATCGCCCCGGACTTCTTCTCATATTTCTCAAGTACTCGCTACTTGTTGGAGAACGACGACAATCTGTGGTGTGTGACGGCGTGGAATGACAATGGAAAACTCGAGAATATTGATGTGAACGCAGCATCCAAACTGTACCGAAGTGATTTCTTCGCTGGTCTCGGGTGGATGATGTCATCGTGAGTTATCTCCCATTATGCGGGAGTAGAAGGGCAACCAATAACATGAAACCTCAAAGTTTATTTCAGAAAAACATGGAACGAGCTTGAACCAATTTGGCCTGTTGGATTTTGGGATGACTGGATGAGAGACCCTCTCCGTCGGAAAAACAGACAATGCATCCGCCCAGAAGTCAGTCGAACTGGTATGATGTCTTATGGAAAGGAAGGGGCCAGCAAGTGAGTATTGTCTATTCCTCACTATAAAAACGAGATTCCATGTTTCAGAGGCCAGTTCTTCAGTAAACACCTCATCAAAATCAAAGTGAACGACAAGTACACCGATTTTGGGAAGATTAATCTGGATTATCTGCTACCGGTGCGTTGTTTCGTTTGTTTTCTGGTATATTCATCGACTATTTGTTTCAGGGTAACTTTGCGAAAAAGACATATATCGAAGTGAAGAAAGAAGCCATTGAAATGGGAATAGATGATGTGGCTTCTTTTGTGTTGAAGCCAGAGAACAAAGGAAAAAGTGTCAGGTATGTTGTTATGAATATTCCAACGAGAAAAACGTGTCTCTTAATGTTTTAAATACGAACATGACTCAAATAGTACTTTTGAACAGAAGAGTGTAATTTATTCATGATGCCTTATGTTAGCTACAAGGTTACAGAAAAAAGAAGATCTATGTAAATAGGCAAATTATTTGCTGAAATAGAATTACTCATTCAAAGTGTGAACCTTCATCTATGTTTTTTTCAGAGTTGTATACAATGGAAACGTGGATTACATCCAAAAAGCGGACAAACTCCACGTAATGCACGATTTCAAAGCAGGTGTACCAAGAACTGCCTACGATGGAATTGTCACTTGCTTCATCAACGGAATCCGTATTTATCTGGTACCCGACCGAACCAAAGTGCCTGGGTACAATCCAGACTGGGCTGTACCACCGTCTTTTGGGGAGTAATCGGCTGGTTGTTGGTTATATTTATCTTCTTGTTGAATATGTATTTTTAATTTTTATTTAGTTTTTATTTCAGTAGTACGGGTAATTCAAAACAATTCTAGTCTATTTCTGCATGCATTCCTTTTTTGTCAACTAGTCAATTTAACATCTTTTTTGGTGATCAATTGTTGCCTTCAATCTTTGGGGCTGTGATGGTTTAATACTCATATCTTGCCGTATTATCATCCAAAACTTGGTTTTATTTTTATCTTGATGGGGTTTTCATTTTTCGTGCTCTTTAAAACAAAAATTCAAACGCCTATTGTTTGATTGTTTTCATTCTCATGGTAAATCATTTTTCCGTTGTGTTTTGTATTGTAAAATTTAATTCTTCATCATGGAGAAAATAATTTATTTAATTTGGCCACAATAGGGGAAAAGTACAAGAAAAGCGGACAAGTATTATTGTAACAGCAACATGCTAGTCACTCGTGTCAGTTTATAGAACCCGATGTTGGAAAAGAAAACGGATGGAAAAGAAATGAGTGTAAGTGCGCACTAACACAGAGCCTGAAGATCAGGCAAGAAATATCAGCAAATTTTAAAAAGGTAATTAAAGAAAATGAAATGGTAGAAGAAGCAACTAGTTGGAAGACGACGACGACGTGAGTGGAAGTGTGAGAATTCGTGTATTCTACTAAAACATCATACGGTTAGGGGACACTTCATCTTGCGAAACCTTTTGATTGGCCTGAAAAGTGGGTGAGTGTGTGAAGCGGTGAGCCGGAAGTAATAGCGTTTACCTCCTTTAACATGTGTAATGTCTCATCAACCTGAGAAATAAACAGAAAATCGATATATACAACATGGGTGGTCCAAACTAATGGGGCAAGAAGCAAAGCTAAAAGTAGACTGCAGCCGAGGAGAACTGAAAATAAAATGACGATTTTGAAGTTTGCCATCGGTAAGAATTTGAAGTTAAGCTGACTACTCACCTTGATCTGTTCCAAATGGAATGTCTTCCAAAGGCAACCTTAACAATGCCGAAAGGAACATATGAGGGAACACCACCGCCAACAGCAGAATTGCTATTAATATCAAGTCATAGATTAGAAATACAAGCTGAAAACGTTATGATGTTGATGGATGTCCATCTTACACTGAGATGCTTACTTGTAATATCACAAATGGAATAAGACACATCTTAGCTCCACGAAATGCCCCGTAACACGTGGAAATAACTACGGATCCTGGAAAACAAAAAGTGTAATAAGATTTCCGAGTTCGCACTTGTCGCATCTCTTTCCCTCAACGTACCTAGAATTATCACAGAAAACATGACCGATGTGGCATTTCCGAAAACAGAAATGAAGATGACGATGGCTATGTAGAAGGGTATCGTCAATACGCTAATCAATTTTGTGAGTAGCTGAAAATAAAAACAATGTGTACAAATATATAAACAATCATTTACTCTAAAAGCATTTTTGGGACTGAGGGTAGGGATGAACCCTCTTATTACTAAGACCCTCTTGTTTGTTTGGTCTATGGTCAACTCACCAATACATGAACTCTCCGACCACAATACGAGAATGGATCGTAACCAAGCTCGTGTACTTCGGTGTCGAGATGATTCACTCGACGTCGTCGTTCGGCTTCTGACACAAGGAATTCGCTGAAATAAAGAGAATCAGAAGGAAATTCGATTTGCACACGATCTTTGATTGTTTCCAGTTGATGCATTTGATTTGATCATGTTTTCTGTGTTTTTTTCTGAGAATTCAAACGAATTCAATGAGTGTGGAAAAGGTGACTGAGGTGAAAGCTGAAGGAAGGTCAAAACATACATTTGATTATCACATCCGCTCGATGACGATTCATGGTTGTCTTCATTCATTTCTCTTCTCCTGTCCCATTAGTCAGCATTCGAAGAAAACGGTAATTTATTCGTTAGGATGGGGATCTGCAATGATTAGTCATGGAATAACAATGGGTGTTCGAAAAAGAAGAAAATGCATGAGATGGGGTGAAGTGAAGCGCAAGAGCGATCGGTTTAAAATATTCATAGACGAGTCATTAACACAATGCAAAAGAAAACAACACATTTATCAGAAGGGCTTGGAAGCTGTGACTCGAATCACCGACGTGTAAGCTGATCGGCCTGGAAGATGTATCTAGTAGGTTTATTTTATACACAGAAACGTAGCAATGTTATGGAGAAGGTGAGCAATATGTTATGCTTTAGTTTTGGGAGGAGTCATAGCATTGAGAATATAAATATTCGAATTGAAATCTTTCGAGAACTGTATGGAAACAGTTTTCTGTTTTAAACTAAACAAAAACTCAACAAGTTCTTAGAAAAAGTTGAAAATGAGGTTCCGTTGTTCACCAGAAACAAAAACAAAACCTTTCGGAAAATGAGCTCGTTTCCCCGAAAAAAAGTGATTCTAGCTTAACTAATTTTCTCAGTTCTCCATGTCTGGAACAAATGTGAACCAACGTCATTGACAAAAAAACACTGATGACTGTTCCCCGTTACCACCAACCCAAAGAATGGGAACCTATGATGGGAGACAAAATGAGCAGAACATGACTTGCGACCACAATGACCAAAAATTAATGTGGAAAAATCAGGAGGCGTCCGTCGAGAAGAAGAAAATGGAAACAAAGAGCCGTCCGCGTTCAAAACATTAGAACGCCTACTTGTTGATTGAATGAATTCTATTCTGGGTATACTTTGAGCGGAAATTGAATGACATACCTTGTCGGAGAAAAGATATGAAAAGAGAGAGGAATTTTCAACATATGGAAATAATGATAGGGTTAAACGTTGAGTTATTTGTGATTGGACATGAAGTACATATGATAATTATTGGAAGGCGGTTTAGATAAATGCACACGTGAAAAATGTCAAAATGTGAGATATGGAAATCTGAGGTTTTACAAAAATAGACTCTATCGGAGTAACAGATAAAAAAAAAGTGAGCTCGATGAAAATTTGCACAAAGGTTCCGAAAACACAACTATGGATGTTGGAAAAAAGAGAATGGAAAACAAGGAAGTTGCTTTTTTGCTTTTTTCGCTTACTTCGTGACAAATACTTCAAAAGACAAGAAGACACCCCCACCTTTTGTCTTCGGGTCCGGATAGAAATTTGGCAGAAAACGAGAAAGAAATGAAAACCGTCAAAAAATTAGCTCCACCCTCTTTTGGGTGTTTTCCGTTTCTTTTCTGCTTTCATTTCCATACTAACACGAACGCTTGTCCGGAAGCCTTCATTTCTTGGAAAGCAGTCTGGTATCAGAAAAAGTATCAGAAGAAGTAACAGACTTGAAATTGAAATTCAGCGGTATGCAATTAAATGTCATTTGATGAGTAATTACAGTCAATTAAAGTGGTATTTGGACTTGAAAAAGTTCAGAGGGAGGGAGAAGTGGCGACTGGAATAGATGCGTTTTGAACATTGAAAAGTTGAGGGTGGCAAATGAAAAAATGGGAGAAGAAGGAAAACACGTAAAATACAACTGATGGGACAGCAAAAAGAGAAAATAAACGTTTATGGAGTTGTCACAATATATTCACTCGTACTTTTCTCTCTTTCGCTCTCTATTTTAGAAGAAAAGTTGTTGTCAACATCTAGAATGGAACATTTGGAGTAAAATGGAACACGAAATTGAAATTTCAGGTTCCGCTTTTACTCGGTTTAGGTACTTTTTCATTTTGTATAGGATTGCAGACATATTGCTTTCAGGAATTCCGGAGATGACCTATGTCTTACTAACCTTTGGACTATGTTAACAGCGTCTTCGAAGATCTGTTAGATTCAGCATTAATATTATAAACGATCGTCCGACACGTCCGAATTGAACATTTTTTATTTATGATATTTCGAAAATGCTTTCAGTAAACACAATCACAGTTATTCTAAACTGAATTTTTCTCCAGTTTCGAATTGAACCAAAACACAAGAGTAAGATTTAGTTTTGATTTTAAAATTCTAAACTTTCGGAGGGTTTAACTACACCCTCAACATCATAATTTTTGTTTCTGACTTTCCAAAACCTTTTATTTCTATGTTTACCGCTTTCTGGTGTAATTTCAAAAGCAAAAACAGTTCCGGAATCGCAAAGAGTTTCAAGATGAAAGGAACCCGCCAAAAAACCCCAGGATGAGGGAACACCAATAGATCATTTGAGTAAATCTTTTTGTTTTCTTCTAGAGGGACCACCTAAACAACTTCTCCCTCAAGCCTTTCTCTGAAATAAGTATTAATGCAGTGTGCATACCCATGCCACTGTTCTTCCTTCTCTTACTCATCTTTTTTTTCTTACCATGTCAAAGGCCAAGAAAGCTCACAAAAACAAGAGAAAAAAGAAGAAGGGGGACAAGCAGGAAGATAGTGATGATGTCTGACAAAGTCTCCGGAAGATTCAGTAAGAAGGCAAAGAAACAGAAGAACGAGACACATTTGGGCACCCGCTAATTTGAAAATGTATTATTGTTCGTTGCCGAATGAGCTGTGTTGGTGTGTCACAAGAAGCAGAAAAGAAGTGAAAAAAGGTTGACGATGCCAATTTCCAAAACGAACTTTTTTCCAGTAGACGATAGTGATCCATGAAACAGAAAGGGCTTCAAGCAAAATAAACAATGATTCAGATAGAACACTTTGGAAAAGTTCGGGTAGGGCAAGAAGAAAATTCTAGATTTCAAGATTTATCCAGACGCTCTTATATTCTGGGATGTTAGAGGGAGTGAATACTTCATTTGGGGTTCGAGAAAGTGTAGGAGGGATTTCTCCTCGCGTGTGTTCAAGTTTGTTTTCTATTTTCTATTTTCCTTAGCGCTGCATGTAAATTTTGAATATTTGATGGTACCCAGTTATTGACATTTATGTATTATAATTTGTGTTGTTAGAAATAGAAAATGAACTAAATTGTATTACTTCAGATACACAGATAAATATGCACGTTGCTTATGATATCAATGATTGAAATTTCGTGGCGTCAAAACTAATTAATAATGCTTCACCGAGGTCTTAGTGATTTCTGAAAAATAATTTTTCAGAAAAACTAGACATTTTGAGAATTTTCTGAGTACCTACGCAATCGGGACAGGTTTTTGAATCTTTCATTTTTCGTAACACATTTCATCTCGCGTCTGAAAGCTAATTTGTGAAAAAAAGATGCATCATTCAAGCTTGACAAGATGCAAACCACAACAATGGTCGTGGTCAGAAGAGAAATAGTTGAAAGTTCAGAAGATGCAACGAGAAGTTCATTCAATATACATTTTTTCTTTAAAATTCGCATTCTTTGCTTAACGTCAAAAAGTTGCATTGGGGTGCATGTGACGCTCTCTTGAAAATTGCGAGAAGGAAATTTTGTTATAACCTACGATGGAGGCGCAAATTTGATGCGGAAGCACACCACGAAAAAAACGGATGGGAGAGATGTTGCATTGGGAAAAGTAAATTGCAAGGCGAGAAAAACTAGTGCGATTGGCCTCATCTGTTCCCGTCTCAATTTAACTTTTATACTCCTGAGAGAACCCGACACCGGAAGTCTATTTAGACACTTCAAGCCATAGAGTTACTGAAAAAAGATACGACAGAAATAAATGTAGAGAGCAGCGGAAGTTTGGTTGCTTGGGAAGAAGTGTGTGAAGGTATGAATTATTTGGTAAAACGAGGTTGGACCACGACATAATCGAAAAATTCTCCATCGACAACTATTTTTAGTGAAGAAATGCAAAAAAGAGAGAGGTTCAGAAAAACTTTGTTGGTTATTCGACCGGTTGTTGAATCGCCGACTACTAATCTTTTTTAAGGCCAGCCGGAATTAGACGGATACATTCGGATGAAAAACCAGTATTAAAATGAAAGAAGAGATCAAGCATCAAAAGTGTCACGTCGTCAAAATTAAGCAAAAATTTACCAGAGTTCATGTCTGATAGGATCAAATATGTGTGACCTTGAAAAGAAAGAGTCCGTTCAAAAAAATGAATCACACCGGAAGAAATCGGAAGTGGGCGATTTGAAGGTTGAAAGTACATAAGTGCAGAGGAATTACAGGAAATCCAAAAAAATATAACAGTCTGAAGTTTAGCCTCATTCCACTGTATTTTTCCCTGTTATCAATCACCTGGAATAAACAACTGAAAATGTTATAGCACCTGCAATTCCTCGAAATAAAGTAAACTATTTAAGTTTATCGTCCGCACTTATTTATTTCAACTCTCCCTCATTTGTCAATCATCATTGGACGATTGAAAATCACACATTAAGACTAATAACCAAGCGAAAACTCATAAAGATGACGATGCTTCTATTTGTGATGAAGAAATGTCCGAGACCTCCTTCTCCAGAAATAGAAGTACACTTGAGTTTGTTTCGTGTTTTGTGTTGTTTGTCTCTAATTAGAAAACTAGATGAAAGAAAACATATGAAAACATAGAAAAGGTGATACGAATGGGAGAAGAAATAACAAAAATGTGAACATTTGGTAAAAAGTTCATCAAAACTGATTCTAGGCAAACATAATTTGGGTAATGCTTGCAAATTGCTTTAATTAAATATTGGAAAGGAGAGTTCAAAGCTCAATTTTTAATAAAAAGAGTGCAAATGAGTTTCCAACTGTTCAATTACTGAAAGTTCACCGTAACAAAGAAAATGAAAGTAGAAAGAAACAGAAGTGCCAAGAAGTTTTTAGATCAACGACGAAAAACGAGAAGGCACGAAAATTGAGACTCTTCCGCCGAGTGATACCTTCTCGCTTTGTTTTCAAGTGATAAAACACAATTGTGGTCGGCAAGGATTGAGTTACGTTGAAAGTTCGAGCTATTTGTTACTACCCCTCTTCAAAATCACTTGTTGTTGCGGAAGTGAGAGAAAAAATAGGTTCTTAATTTATTGGTGATCGTTCACTTTTTATCTTATTTTTGCTACGGAATAGAGGACGGTGTTTTATTTTTTCAAGATATCATCTACACGCTAAAAATTAGATTCAGTGGTCTAGAGCAGCTGGAAATTCGGAGGAAAGATCAGAGACCAAGCAATGAATTCAATAGACTTGTCTCTTCAGATTTCATTGAACGCTGATTTTTGACCTATGTCCATGTAAAATGCTATCAGAAAAACTAAGAAGACAAACCACAATTTTTTAGTATTGACCTCCCACTTTTACTTCGACTTTACTTTTTCTAATCTTTAATTTTCATTTGATAAATATTTATGTAGCCGACGATCGTGTTCTTAGGTGTTGAATTTCAGTAAGTGGAAGATATGTTCACACCATGGAGGATAACCTTATTATATTAAAAATGAATTGAGGTCATACAATTTCCATAATTGATAAGTGACATTGTTTTCAGGAATAACTTTGATAAGATAGTCACACGCAGTTATAAAACAGTGTAAAAAAAAGGGCAAAAATGAAAACTCGAAACAAAATTTTCAATGGACCCTTCCCTTACTCCCAATTCAATAAAAGCATTTCACCCACACCTCTCTTCACAAAAAGGTCATCAAAACATCAATGTTCATTCTCAACGAAAACAAAAGAATCATTTCCGAATACTGAAATATTCGAAGGCTTCATCTCAACGTCTGTTCTATTCCAAAAACATTTTTTTCTTTTAGGAATGTATCAAACCAGAACAAGAGAAAAGAAGACACCAAAATCAAGTGAGAATGGGAAATGAGAAAAGAAGGGAAATAAGAAAAATTGGAATTCATCAGAACGGTATTGTGCTTGGCTTTCAAACTAAGCAAACTGTGAAAAATTGGCATTCCCGAGAATTTTTTAATCACAAGTCATTTCTCTTTGCTTTTTTTGAAAATGGAAGATTCCAATAAAGAGGACAAGAAGAAGAAAAAGGAGAACGTCTTTCAAAAACTTGCCGAAGACAGCATTGTGAGTTATTTTTGTCATTTGTTATTTAGTCTTTATGGTGGGACGAAAAAAGCTGGGGCTCCGGAAGTGGAAGTTCAAAGTAGTTGCTCAGAAATTCAAACGTCAAAGAACTTCGTTCTCAAAATTGAAAAAAAACGGAAGTAGCTACGACTAGAAAGGTTAATAAGAAGTAGAAATTCACTTCTCGCGTTACTTTTTCGTTTTTAGAAAATTGGTGGAATCTGGAATGCGCAACCGTCCAAAGCAAACCGTGACGAGAAACGGGAAGATGACACAGGGTCTTCAAAAACGAACAAAAGTCACTGGAACAGCAATTGGTGGAAATAAGTTAAACAGAAGCTGAAAGTAAAGTATAGAATCTTTCACGACAAAAACATGGCCACAAAAAAGTTCCATTTACCCAATGAACATTTTCACTTTAGACGCTGTTTACGCGCAAAACAAGAAATCTGGGATGAAAACAAGGTTTAATGAGATGAGATGCGTCATTCAGTATCATACAGAAGTTTGGGAAAAGTTGAAATGTGTTTTGTTGCTCAAGTTTGCTATAAGTTTGTTTTTCCAAACGACGGACCACCCAAGATATTGTGTTCCATTGTAGGTGCTTCTCGAGGAATATAAAAATAAGTCCATAACCTATTCAGCTAGAGGTTTTGAGCAGAAAACATTTTTTGTTTAAGAATGTTTGTTCCCAAAAAAGACAGAAACTAGGAAGGGGCACAAATGGGAGGAAAACGACTACATCGAAGGAAACGAGAAGGAACGTCTGAAATACATTGCATCTTAAAGAAAAGAGAAAAAAAATACAAATAGTTGTTGTTGATATGTTTGTGATTTCTCTGAAATTGAGGAAGTAGATGAAATATTTTTTATTAGATCGAAAATAGTGACTTTGGGGTCTTCGAGAAGTCGCGAACACCTTTTTGATGGACAACTGTCAGCTGGTCCGTTTTTCTCGAATGTCATAGCTTCTCAGCTCAGCTGCAGATCCGAACAGAACAAAAAATACGAAAAGTGACAAGAATCTCAAAAGAATGGAGTAGTTGAACTTTTCTTTTTGGAAAAATGTGACATAGATCTTATAGAATTCAACAAATAGAAAAAAGCAGCTTCCGGTTTGCCTATTCTTCCCTCGTTTCGTCCAGAATTTTTTAATTCGCTCCTGGAATTGCTGATTTTGGATGCAAGCCTTCAATTGATGTCCAATTGAATAAACAATAACAACGACATGAATGCCTTTTTTTTGGCGTGTCATGATGATCTCATTCTCAAAATGTTTCGAAGATTTTTGATGCCGGGAAAAGGAATGAATAGAGAAAACCAAAGTTGAAAGTTGAAAACCAAACTTGGAGTCGTGACGAATGGAGTCTGAAATTGAATTAGCTAACTTGGTGTACTAATGGTTACAAAACACATTCAACATTGTTGATTTTTTCTTCTCTGTCAAACTTTTTTGTGCAATGACTGTTGTTTTGTTTCGAGAGTAGAGACGAACTATAGAAAACAAACAATTGTTATCACAACTACCAGTTGTGGTGATCTTTGAGAATGTACTTATGTGATGTCATGTGTCATGTGGTCCTTAGCCTCGCTTCTTTTCTATCAGTTTCATAGTAGTGTAATATCATAGCTCTCAACCTCAGTTTTCTGTTCAATTTCATTCTGAATATATTTTTTCTGACGGCAATTAACATTAAGTTTTCTGGTTCAATAGAACGAACTCTTGAAAATAATTTTGAAACTAGGAATTTTACAAATATCAATTTTTATTTATTCTTTATTTTTAGGTTTTTAATTCTCCGTTTTCTATCAATCACAAATCGTTGGTTTTCATTTTCCTACCTACCACGTCGACGGTTTTTTGCGCGTCAGTCCGCAAAGTGTCGTCAGATTTGGTGTATGCACACAGAACGGCGCGCACACACTGTCCATTTAGGCCAACCCTGCTCTCTTGCACTGTTATCGGCCACCTCACCTTTTCTTTCTTTTCTTCTCTTTTTCTCGCTGTTTTCAGGTGTCATGTTGCTTTTTTTGCAGTTTTCGTAGTGATAAGATACTTTCTTTCCGGTGGGAGATATGCGAAGAACGTTACTTGAAAAATGAGCGTGATGATTGTTTTTCGGTTGATGTGTTGCGTGCAAATGTGTGTGCACCGGGAGGGCAATATCGATCGGGGGACTGTTTTTGGCGGGGACCATGATTCTTTTCGAAGGTCTATTGAATTTGTTACCCATCCCATATTTCAAGCGTCACATTTTCGGATGTAACGATGAAAGAAAAGAAACAATCCTTCTTCTCTTCTTTCATCTCGGATGACTAGGCTCGTCCCTTCAAAAAAAACGAAGAAAGAAGAACTCTCCCGGTCCGTCTCTTTATCTTTTGTGCTCTCTAATTTTCGAGTTCTTTCCGTCCGTCTTCTCGTCTTCCACCGCTACCACTACTCCCAAAAGACATGAAAAAACACTGCTCCCGCTCCTCACTACTCTATATGTGTATCTCTACGAGTTTCCTGTCCGCCACTACCAGCTTCCTCTTCACGTTTTTCGTGTATTTGTTTTTTATGGCGGCGAGGAGCGTCCGATCCGTTAGCACGTTTCGGAAGTACAAGTTGGCTAGTTGTTCTTTTCCCTCGGCTAGTGAGTGTCATCCAACTGCCTGTCAGCTGTCATTGGAGTCACAATCAAATCTGAAACGTTTGGGAGGATAGTGCAATCAACCCACTCCACCGTTTAAATAAAGAATGAAGACAGTGAAGGTCGTTCTTTTTTTTGACAAAAGATGATAGATGAGACAAAGAAGACCCAGTGTCCTAAAAAAAGATTCGAAAGATTCTATGGCGTGATTAGCACTGACTCGCGGAGATTTCCTTCGAAACCACAACGAAAGTATCTCTCGTTTGTTTGACGGGATGCCCATTTTTCTTTCATCCATTCGAAATTAGATTTTGAATTCTTTCTTCGTCTTCGATCAATAGTTGACTTACGAGGAGACCAGGGACGGAAAAAGGACAAACATAGACGGAATGACTCATTTTCTCACTTATTTTTTTCGTCACCTTCACATTTGTTACATTTTCTCTTGTTCTGTGCGAATAATACATATAATATCGGTCTGGTTGCCGTCTTTTTCTAAATCCACTTCACAGCTGCGTTCATTCGTTTCCCTTGACAACCCACTCCATTTGTTCTTCCCGCATCTTTTTACCTCTTCTCCCCCATTTTCACATATTTTCTTCCAGGGTAATATCAAAAATCGAAATGGGCGCCGACGATGGGCCAATCAGTGCGGATCAAGTCGATATTAGACTTCAACCACTCAACAAGTCTGGAGGAGCTGAACCGGCAGATCCAAATGGAGTCGAAGAGGACGCCGGAGACCAAATCCAACTTCGTGTCTACCGCCAACGTTGGATTGTGCTTCTGACAGTTGCACTGTTGAACAACACCAACACAATGTCATGGATTGGATATGCACCATCTGGAAACTACGTCAACAGCTTTTATGGAGAGAGCAGTGCTGCATGGTGAGTATTTTGAAAGCGTGAAACCTACATTAAGTCATGGGAGGATCCGACTTTGCTAATGGGATTATTCACCTTCGGAAAAAAGTTTTTTTCCGGAAGTGAATAACCCCATAAGGTTACAGTTGGTGGAGATTCATGGATCAAAACGTTCCTTCTTTGTTACCTCTCTAAATCAAAATATAACCAACATTCTAGCCGAACGCTGTTTGATACTCAAGTTATTTACTGTTGAAACAAACTTTCTTATTTTCAGGCTCTCCATGATCTACATGCTCTGCACAATCCCAGTCGGACTTTTCGCTATGTGGGCCGGACGTGAGTGGGGTCTCCGTACCGCCATCCTCATCGCTGGATGGACCAATGGAATCGGAGCTGTCATTCGTGTCATTTCCTCTCTTGACTTTGTCCCACCTGAGTGGCGCTTCCCGATCTGCATGACAGGACAGGGTATTGCTGCTGTTGCCTATCCGTTCATCATGTTCCTCCCAACAAAGGTACGAAATATAAGAATGCCCAGAGTTCTTATTGATTAACACTTCAGGTCGCTGGATCTTGGTTCCCCGACACACAACGCGCTATCGCCACCACCATTGGAGTGATGTCTAACCCATTGGGAGTGCTCATGGCCAACCTTATTAGTCCAGCTATCGTTAAGTCTCCGGACCACGTCATCTGGCTCAACATCTTCACTTGCGTGCCATCACTTGTAGCTATGCTTATTGCCACGGTAAGAATTATAGTTTAACTTCCAGAAACATTGTTTTCTTTGTAGTTTGGAGTCAACCGAAGTGAGCCAAAGATCCCACCAACCTTCAGTGCCAGTAAGCCTCAAATGGACTTTGTGTCAGGAATGAAGTCTTGCTTCTCTTCGAAACAATACATTATCTTGCTCATCGTGATGGGAGGAGGCATCGGAATGTTCAACTGTCTCTACACCGTTATGCTTGAACTTCTGTGCCCATCTGGATATTCCAACTTCTTCTCCGGGGTCTGCGCTGCCCTCATGATTGTTGGAGGAGTCTTCGGAGCTGCCGCCAGTGGAATCTTTGTCGACCGCACCAAACTATACGAGGAGACGTTGAAGATTTCTCTTGGAGCTGCTGTCATCTTTGGGCTCATCTTCCTTCAGCTCACTCTTCATCAAGGTCTCTCAGTTTTTCTGGCTATCACATGTCTCTTCTTCGGAGTTCTTGGATTGGCTACCTATCCAATTGGACTTGAGTTGGCATCTGAATGCACATTCCCTGTGTCGGAGGCAACATCAACTGGACTCATCGTGCTTTCTGGTCAAATCCAAAGTGTGATCTACGTTTTCATCATGAAGAACTTTGCTCGTCCACTTCAACCAGATCGCATGCACATCCAAGTCTGTCAGCTCACTCCAGATGACCTTGTCAACACACCAAAGGATAACACAATGTCCATCATGGTAAGTTTATTACACGTTTAGTAAGAATGCCAGCTTATTTTCACATATTTTAGATCTTCTCCCTGTTGGCTACCCTTCTGGTCCTCTCTCTGGTACTCCTTTTCAAGCCAGTCTACAAACGTCTGGAAGCGGAACGTGGAAACCGAGCTACAGCTGACAAAGCCAAGGAGCTCTCCAATCAAAACAAGGATAGGATCACTCTCCCGACAGAAAGTGCCGTTCAACCACTTCAGGAGAAGTAAACCAAGGGTTTACTATTCTTTTTTCTCTGAATCTTCACATCTTCGATCACTTGTACAATGACTTTACAAGCATTTTCGTTCTCGCCCATCCCCTCATTCAAAAATTTCTCCAAATTCCTAATAAGGACACCACGTCCAATGAACCCCTCTCAAGTATGGTCCTTCATCTAATTTATGGTATTAACTTTCTTTGTTTGTCCCTCCATCCCATTTATCTTTCTATCCTTCTTAAAAGGCTCATTTTCCACACCTCTGATACTTTATTATTGAGCATTTAGCCTCTCGATTTAATGCTTGGTTGTGTACGTCTTGAAATCTCAGGCAGCCTGAAGCCGTCATTGACTATTTGACTGAAATTGTACCGACTTTGGTCATTTGAAGTCAAATGCAACTTGCTTTAATAAAATGTTATCTCTTTTTATACATATTTTTAAAAGGTTTTTTGGATTTCAAATTTTCTGGAGTATACCGTTCAGCATGAAAATTATCAAAAATCTGCCGGCATAGACGTGAGATGTTTTCAAAAGTCCCGTATTCAGAATTCTAAAGGAGTGTTTGGGACGAATTGAGCGCTCTTGCTTTCAAACTGGGTACTGCGTATCAATGATGAGCCAAACGGTTAGAGCAATACCGTTTAACCAACCACTTTGGTATGCTTGGTCAGGATTTGTTGCTGAACAGATTTTGACAGAACGCGAGGGAAGAGTTAACTGAACTATGGGTTCAGATAGTTTATCGTTTATTCTACTGATGACTCGGAGAAGATTGGCCGAATCAATTACAAATCAGGTGGTCTCGTCCCTCTCAGTGCTGATCTCCTTCGCTTCTAACTGAAAACATCTATTCATTTATTATCCGACCATCCATATTCATTTTTTCAACTCAAACAGTTTCTCCAGAATTTTAGTGTGCAACGTTTATTGACGGTGATGAAATCAAACTTTTTTCAGTGAATGATGTTATAAATTACTGATAAGAGATGATTGATGGAAGGTTAACAAATTATCAATCAATCAGCTGATGGGTATCATATTGATGTCTATTTCACAAGCGGTATACAACCACCTCGCCTTCGTGGAATTGAAGAATTTCGCTCCCAGACTGTCCATTGCTGTGCTGGCCGAAGAGGCTCGAGTGGCATCGAGCACAATATGGTTTTCCTTGTCTATCGGTTTGCTTTTCCAAAATAAGAAGCTTCTTGCATGACTCGTTGGAGCAGCGGAAACATGACTTATGCCAGTCCGATCCGAGAGTGGTGATTTTCTCGGCAAAAAAGACAGTCTTCTTGCAAATTGGACAGATGGACATTCTTGATCAGAATCTGCAACTGGATCCTTGTGACGAAAGCAAAGGAGATTGAATAAACTCACCTCCCACACCAAGAATAAAAAGATTTGTGAATATTGAGGCATTTTGTCCCGAATTTATATTCCATTTTCGGCCCATAAATGGTATACTGAAACATTAGCATATTCGCATTATTCCAGTGTTTCTTTTAAATTTCTGCTGAGTCATGTTAAAAATGTGGCAATGTAGTCGGATTAAGAATCAGGTAAGAAAAAACCAACATTCTCGAACAGATCAATAGATCGAAGAGCACATTTGTTAGTTATATTTTAGATTTCAATTACAACAAAATATGTTTGATCAGCTTTCTGTCTGATCAAATTATATATATATATATATATATATATATATATATATATATATATAGACTCTCAGTATCTGAAAATACAGGTCTAAAGTTTTAATTCTTCCGTCATTATTAGGCTAAATTTTCTCTGACGACTTTTATATGGTTGTACTTTTTTCACGGACACAGAACATAATTTCTCGAAAAATGATTTTACATCTTATCAATTACTGTACTTGTAATAGGGCACTTTGCTTTATCATCATTCAGTTTTCAAAAGATTATTGCCATTGAGTTTAATAAGACGACTCTTCGGGCGCTATCAATTTATGAAACTCGAAAGTCTGTCATGTGATTTTACTGGGAAAAAAGTTTGCGCTCATTTCTTCCCCATTTGAATTCCGTGTTCTAAGCATACCAATTGTATTCCCTTGTTTTATCTTCTTCCTATCAAAGAAAGAGAGATCCCAAGGTTTGTTTAGTTTTGACATACGTAACAGAAAAACCGCGCTGCCCAGTCAGTCATCATATTTGTTAGAACAATGTGCGCGCAGATAGTGAGACGAGTGAGGACTAATGCAACCCTCAGCGTGTCCCCGTCAATGACAGTCCGTCGGACTGTCTGCGTTTAGAAAAAGTTCAATCTATTTTCTTGGGTGCCCTCCGACTGCTCTGCCTAAATTGCCTGTATTTTTGTGCCGTCTCACCATTTCGTCTGTATAGATAGACAGAGACGAACAGCGAGAGAGCAAAATTGACTTATGGCGCCTGTTTTTTCACGACCTCAGTTTGAACTCTTATTTTTTTCTCCGATTGTCTGTAATGAATCCAAGCAAGTATCCTCAGTAAAGGCCAGTGAGTTTTTGTAGCCAATAATATCTGGTCGTGTATGTTTATGTGCGTTTGAACGAGAATAAAAGATAAGACACAAATGAGTAAACAGTTGTAGACACATCTGTATCAAATCCGTGTATTTTCATTCATAATGATTACAAAGCGTCGATCCATTTTTTTAGAAAGTTTCAGAAGTGAATAATGAAGATAGCGGTCGTCACCAGGGAAATCGTAGTCATTATTGATGTGGCTCCAATTTCAATCCTCTTAACTGTTTTTTTAAATGAAATTTTTCTGTTGAACCGGTATTTAGTGTGATTGACAGTCATCTCGATTAGTTCCAGATTCTAATTCTAGAGCAAACACATTCCATTTCAGTTCTTGTTACAATTGACAGCCTTCAATCTGTTTCATTTTCAAATACGTCTTTTTTTGTCACAATTTCTTCAAATTTCACTTCAATTGTCTCTCACTTTGATTTCAAATTACAAACAATTAGTGATCGTTCTCTACACTCCAAGAAATCTGTGTATGTTGAATTTAGTTAGGAAACTTCATACTATCTACATTTTTCGCGGCGGAAGATTTTGACCAATCTGGTCTGTTCACGTGATTTTCATTCGACTCGGTGGAACGGCCAATTATTTCGTTTCTTTCTCCGCATTTCTCGCCTATCTTCTTTCAACATTTATCTAAACTTTCAAATTGACAAACTGTTGATGGGAAAAAATAGAAACGACAAAGAGAAAAAGGGAATCAATCAGATTTCTCACCGTTTTCTTCTTCTTTTGGCATTTCCGTTTTTCTTCTTTCTTCTCCTTTTCTTCTCCTTCTTCTTCTCATTTTTTCTTCTTCGATACCGTTAAAATTTCAAAGATGAAATCATCAGAAGATCATAAATTGTCACGGTTTTCAATTAAAATCAGACAAAAAGTAATTGGTTTTTCTTTTTAGCTTTTGAACTCCAATAACCTCCCAGTGTTGTCTGCCTTCAGCTGCTGGGTATCAATTTCTGAGGACCAATTATTTTCTGTTTCAGAAAAAATAAAACCAACACAGAACAAAGCACCCATAACCAATTATAATAACGACGTTTGGGTTTACGGCTCTTCGTATATGTTTCTTATCATTTCTTTGTCTTCTTCTAGTGTAGTTACACGTTGATACTGAGTCTGAAACTCGAATTTAAGTGTCAATTTCAAATAAGAAGTGACCGCAATCGGTAACTTGAGTGCGTTCTTGTGCATCACGTGGCTGTCTTTTTTCTTGCCAGGTGACTGATAAGCCACAGAAACAGCAACATATTACACTTTCAATACGGGGGGAGCATTTTTTCTTCAATTTTTCTCGTCATTTTTCACTTCATCTCATTTGTCTTTTGGAAAAAAACCACTAAGAAATCCAACGATGATGTGATGCCGTCGGGAAGACGAGAATTGATGAATGAATGCGGAGTTCCTTTTCCCATTTTTCATTTTTTGTGGCCGCCGCCATAGTCACCAATCTCTTTTTGCTCCGATTCCCTTTTCAAACGTCTCATTTCTTTTTTGAGTCAAGCCAAGAAAATCTCATTTCCTATTCAATCATCTAGAATGCTCTCACTATTCTATCATTCTTCAATCATACCATTTCATGTGATATATAAAATAGAAATAAGAAAAAGAAAGGAAAAGAACCGACCAGAAAAGAAAAAAGAAAATTGAATGTGGGGCGGGTGTTTTCTTTTCTTTTAAAGGTGCCTGAGATTTCAGTCCACATTCGCTTTTATGTTTCTTTCTTCCTTCTGTTTTCATATTTACTTTTTTCTGCTTTCATCCTCTCTCTTTCCAGTATCCGGATCATGGACGGTGACAAGAACGAGGGTAAACCGCTTCCTCGTAAGCGTAGAGAGTACAGCGATGACATGGAGCCAGTTGGAACTGGACCAATCGTCGTCATTAATCAGTCACGCAAGATGTCTATCTACGGACCCAATTTCAACTGCGGACCAATTCAACTTCGCAAGCAAAGACTTTTGGAAAAGGTAATAGAACAAAAAAGGAATATTCAGACATTGTTGGAGCTTGCAAGTTATACGGTAGCTCCGTCCATTGAAATACCACCATTTCCTTTTCCAGATGAAGAAAGAAGCTGAAAAATCTATGAATGAGAAAATGCAGCAATTGGCAGATCAAGAGAAACAACAAAAGCTTCTCGAAGAGCAGAAGAGAGCCCAGCAGGCCCAAATTGAGAAATTTAACGACGAGAATGTAAGTCAACCAATTCAGGGAAGTAATCGTCACGCCATAGTAGCTCCTCACTACCTTAAAATGACGTGATGATTATTATTAGTTCAAAAAATCAGTGTTTTGAACGACCTCCAGAATTTATTAATTTATTTGAACAACAGGAGTAAGTGTATAGAGAAACATGATTTCTGACAGGTGAAATGAATCACAATCGGGTATTCAGACTTCACGTCAGACACGAATAAAAACATGTGTAATTGAATTCAATCACCAATTTTGGCGGGCCCCAATTCTAATTTTCTGAGAACGGAAACAACAATCAGTGGCTCTGAACAAGCTTTAAAAAAACTGCAAACTCGAAACGCATCATGAGGGGGTGTAGGATTAATTAAATCAAAACGAAATTCTTTCAGAAGAATAGAATGGTGCAGAGCATCGACAATAACAACCAGCAGTATCAGTACCAAGAGTATCAGAACTACCAACAATACCAAGAGTACTACCAATATCCAATGGTCGAACAATACCCACCAGTCGAGCAATACCAACACTACGACAATCTCTATGCCAATAAATTCTAAGGCGCCTACTGTACTTATTGCAACAAAGAAAGCAATTTAC
Source organism: Caenorhabditis latens (assembly GCA_002259235.3). NCBI lineage: Eukaryota > Metazoa > Nematoda > Chromadorea > Rhabditida > Rhabditidae > Caenorhabditis > Caenorhabditis latens. The sequence goes on along the minus strand of CM056097.1, from coordinate 8,960,252 downwards.
TCACATTTGTACGCAAATTATTTATCTTTCCCATGTTTTAATTGTAGCCACTAGACCAGGAGATACCGTCTTGTATGCCGCATTCTTGCACTGCATAACACATTTTCCTTTTTCCAGATTTACCCATCTTCTCAGATTCAATTCCACCTAGATACCAGTGACCCCTCTTTTCTCTCTCCCATCCAACAATCGTTCCATTTTCTCACTCTCTCTCTCTCTCTCACAAGCTATATTTTTCTGTCGTGAAACTCATTTCAATACCAGTTTTCTAACATTTTTCACGATCAAATCTTCTCTTTTAACCTAACTTATTGGTCAGGGACTTGCATGGGAATGACCCAGGGTGTAACGCTGGGATTTCTTAGATATTTTGGGAAATGATAGCCCTTACCCCAACTTGAACAAAACAAAAATCTTAGGTGCCCCTTTTGAGTTTCCAGAGAATGGCAGACACAATTCCATTTTTTCGAGTTTTTAGAGTTGAACCACTTCGGGACATCATAACTCGGTCAATTCAAAAGCAATCCTCACAAACTAAAGTGTAATCGCAAGATATAGACACAAGCTAAAAAAAAGTTAACTGACTCATGTTTCCAGCTGTGACTCCCGAATTACTATAAATCAAAATGTGAAAATTTGCACTTCTCACGAAATCAGAAAGTGGTCATTTTCGAAAAAAGGTATTTGGGAGACTATGTCTATCCGATTGTGGCTCACCTTTCATTCCAGAGACTTATTTTCATTTTTTCAACTTTTAAGTCCAACTTCATGTATAGGGATACATGTGTTTTTTCAACTGTTCAGTTGATCGTTCGTTTCGAGCAAAAGGTATAGCCAAACATAGTTTTTAAAACACTGTTATAGCCGTTTTACATTAAAAAAAAGAGAATTCACCGAAAAACGCGGAATGTATTTTTAAGGAATTAACGTATCCCTATACATGAAGTTGGACTAAAAAGTTGAAAAAATGAAAATAAGTCTCTGGAATGAAAGGTGAGCCATATATTTGAATACGTATATACACCTTATTTGTCATTGGCAATCGGATAGACATAGTCTCCTAAATACCTTTTTTCGAAAATGACCACTTTCTGATTTCGTGAGAAGTGCAAATTTTCACATTTTGATTTATAGTAATTCGGGAGTCACAGCTGGAAACATGAGTCAGTTAACTTTTATTTAGCTTGTGTCTATATCTTGCGATTACACTTTAGTTTGTGAGGATTGCTTTTGAATTGACCGAGTTATGATGTCCCGAAGTGGTTCAACTCTAAAAACTCGAAAAAATGGAATTGTGTCTGCCATTCTCTGGAAACTCAAAAGGGGCACGTAAGATTTTTGTTTTGTTCTAGTTGGGGTAAGGCCTATCATTTCCCAAAATATCTAAGAAATCCCAGCGTTACACCCTGGGTCATTCCCATGTTGGAGAAAATCTATTGAATTCTCCACCATTTCAATGATTTTTCTGTAGTTTTTTACCCATGACGAGAATCAAAAATACCAATGAAGTCTCTTGTGTTGATAAAAAAGAGGTTATTGTTATTAGGAACTTGAAATAATTGTGTTGAACCAGAAATGTGATTATTAGAAATACGAAATCATAAAAAGTAATACAATACTAATAACTCTAATACTGGTAACAAAGTTACGTGGAGAGTATCCTCCAAATAAACTGGATCTGACAACATAATGGTCTGAAACATTTGATTTGGGGAGTGAAGTAAGTTCCTAGATGAAGTGGCAGTACAGTTTTCACAAATTGAACATAAATTGAGATGGGTATAGCAATTCATTTACAAGCAAAACTATGGCATGGGGGTATTTAGAGCGGGTATATCATTAAAACTTTACGCGGTTTGAGGCGGCTTCTTTGGATCGGCAGTATGGTTATCCTGCAAAAAGTGATTTTTGAAATAAACTGCTTATCAAATAAGTGATATTTACAAAAATTAACATTTCCCATTAATTTCTACAAGATTTCCAAAAATTTTAAAATTTTCCTTCAGTTTAGAAAGGATGACGGTTACCTTTAAGTTATCTTCAAACAGCTGCCCTCCCGACGGGGACTCTTCTTCCAACTCTGTCTGTTTTTCATTAGATTTCTCCAGTTCAGAATCACATGGTTCACCATTCGGACCCTGCTCTTCTCTGCCATCGGTACCATCACTATCCTAAATTCAACAGTTCTGGTTTGACTCATTCCACTCCACTCACATCCTCCGAGTACCTACGATTCGGACCGTATTTGAAATGTGGTGCATAGATACTTATCTTTCTTGGCAATATGTAAAGGTAACTTTTCCCGTAGCCGTATTGATTGTCTTTCTCGGCATCATCTTGCTGAATGTGCCCGGTTATAACTGATTTACATTTCTTCTGGAAGATTAAATTTGATTAAATGTTTTATTGTGTACAGAACTTACGACTCTATTATTAATGAACATTTTTTCAGTTTTTTTCTCTGATGAGTGAACACGTTTCAAGAGGTTTTCCCAGCTGCAGCTTGAATCGGTCATCTGAAAAAGACTGAAGTTAAAAAAACCAAAATGAATGAAGAAGATTTGCAAATTGGAATCCATGATGGGATATCAAAATAGAACAAAAAGCACATGTGGAAACACAACACAGGAAAAGACTAAACGCGGCGGAAATTAGAATATACGTAGTGCAATTGTTATATAACTAGCTAAAAAAGAAAATCGACTTCACCTCGTGTGGATCTTCAGTAAAATTTCCAGTTCTATGAAGAAATTCACAATTGAAATTTGAACCAAATACCGAAGTGTCAGTAGTCCAACCAATTTTATTTCACGGTTTTATTCAATGAGTTCAAAAAATGGGAAGTCGTGTGCAAATGGGAGTTTTTCTGATAGTTCAAAGCTGGCTATAAAATTACATTGAGAGAGCTTAATGGCTTTTTGAATCGTTATTGCCAGTATTATTTTGGAAACAACAATTAACAAATAAAAACGTCATGAAATTTGAAAAAATCATTCAAAAAAATGAACAGGTTCTTGTCTTGAAAACTCAAAAAAGGTTGATTTGAAAAGTGAAACAGATGCCCATTTTGGAACTGTCTTCAAAATGTTCACACATACTAATGGGAGTGAATTCATACTCTTTTTTAGACAATGCGCATGTTGGAGAAAAGGGTGGGCAAAAATAAGAAAGTGGAGGGAGGGACTGTGTGACTCTATGCCCAAATTTGGAAACAGTCTTCATTGCTTCTTTCTTTTTGTTTTACTACAAAGAAGAACAGTCGGGTTTATTGAGTAAACAAACCGACGGAATTGCCAGAAATGGTGGGATATTTGATCATGCAAAAACTGTGAACAAGTGGGAGATAGGGAAGTCGAAAATGATGAATTTCCAGACTCAGCAAGCAGAGGCCTAATTTCTACTGATATATGCGTGTACTTCGTTACTGAGAAAGTTTTTGGAACAACTGTTCGAAAAAGTACAGAAATGAATAAACTATGGCACAACTTTCTATCCAACTTGAGCTATTATTTTCGAATTTTGTTGAAATGTTAGAAAATGAGAACAGTTTTATCAATCAGACACATTTTCTGTGTGTTCCACAATCCCAATGAACCTAAAGTCATTTTCGTCGTATTGAAAAAGATCAATAGCTCAACCATCGATTATAAAATCCGTGGTTCTTGATCGTTTCACCGTTCCCAGCCATAAATCGGAACCCGCGGGGGCTGGGAAAATGCTCTAATCGAATTTGAACCACCCTATATAAACCGACGGCCGCCCTGATAATTTATCATCCTCGCTTCGGGCTTCCTCCCTCAGCGATCGCCCTCAATGCGTTTTATTTCTGCTATCATCTTCTCGACTTTGGCTCTTGGGGTCTTGTCGAAACGTTCGGGTCCTGCTCCAAAGATTGTCAGCATCCAAATCGCCCGCTGTCCAACGCCAGCCATATACAACAATGCCAATGAAGAAGAGAACGTGTCCCAATCTTTGAGCTCTCAGACCAAGCTCGTCGTCCAATCGGAGTTTGACGAAACTCTTCGTTTCGAAGCTAATGAGACCGGAACTATTCAATTCTTTGTGGTTGGACGTGGAAATTTCTCGTTAGTTTGAATACACGTATCTCTGTTTCTCAATTTTCCCTTCCAGCGTCAACGTTCAAACCCTTCCAAGTGTCTTTGCTGATCTTCATGGTTCCTATCACGTTACTGATAGAGGGGCCATTATCTCCATTCCATTTAAGGTCCTTCAAGGTGTCCGTGAAACTCCAATCAAAGTGACTCTCTCTACCAAACGCATCGAGAAGACCACAATAATCTATGCCAGTACCAAGGATTTGGAGCCACGTAAGTTACCGCAACCCACTTGTTTCAATTGAGCCCATGATTAATTTCAGCACGTCCTCCAAGCCTCTACACCTCCATAATTTTCACTCCAGAAGAAATGGAACAAGTGCAAAAAGAGGCTGAAAATACCCGCGAATCGACCGGAACTAATACCGTTACTCTTCCACCTAGTGAAACTAAAGTCATTGAAAGTGAGGGAGCATATGGAAACGTGACCAACAGCCAATCCACCATTCAAGATGAAAAATTCCCATCGGTTGAAGATGTTTTGACTGGCGAACATTCGAGTCTCTCTTCCAGTGAGTTAATTAGTGTGTTCTCCAATGATTAATTACAATTTTAGATACTCTTCGCCTCGATAGCATCACTTTGAACCGCGTGACAGCCAACAAGACTGATCGTTTTGTTTCGGAAAGTAAGTTGTAGATCACATTTTAAGATAAGCCCATAGTGAATTTCTTTCAGCTAATGTTTACTTCGTGACCATCAAAAAGTTCGAGAAGGGACAAATCATGTTCTACGTTTCGGGAAATGGACAGAAACAGTAAGCTAATTTTTGTCTACATGGCAACGAGTTAACTTTTGTACATATTTAATTGGCTTACAGGGTCACCGTCAAGTCAATTACTGAGAAAAACTTGCCAGCTAAAGTGATGAAAGTTGCCGATGACTACGCCGCGTTCAGTTACACCGGTAAACTGTAGTTTGAGATATCGAGGGTCAATTTGTTATTTCAGATGGCGTCGGCTATGTTGAGCAAGACGAAATTATGGTGAAAGTCGATAACGACTTGGGCGAAGTGCTTTACTTCTATCTCACGATGACTCGTGTTGATTGAATTGTTTTTTTCTCGGGATAATAAATATTTGAGCATTTAAATGTTTGGAGCACCACATAATTGAGGTTTTTAGATAGTTTTATTATAGCAGGTCTATGAAAAACAAAAAGAAAGACGTTGGGAGTGATCGACAGATTTAAAGATATCAGAATACAACAAATAGAAGCTGGTTTTAAAAAAATGGCGTCGGCAAAGTAGAAATGGAAATCGATAAGATGAGAATAGAAATTTGAAAACGTTTGAAACGAAAGAAAAACTGAAATTTTGATACTAGAATAAGTGGGTAGAAATAAGTAGGGTTACATGAAAATTGTCAAAAAAAAATTAGCACCAGAGTTGAAAAAAGAAACATTTTATACCGGAAGGCTGTGGGTGTAGCTGGCATGGTGATACTCGTCTCCTCTCATTCGCTCCTCGTTGTCATGCTCTGGCTCGTACTCTCTGGTTTCAGTGACATATCTGAAACAGGTACTGTGGCTCTGAATGAAACTTCATTTTTAAAAGATTACCTGGTAGTATGAGTTCTCTTGATATTCTTCTCGACAAGTTCCTGGTCATCATCGCTCAAGCAATACGTGCGTTCACGTGTCTCCACCTCATCAAATCCATCCATTGGCTCCACTTTTCCCATATCTCTCTCGTATGCAAAGTTACGGTAGCTCGAGCGATCGGTGTACTTGTCCTGGCTGTGACGTTCAAATGAGCGGTCGCGACTGGCATAACGATCATTAGCGGCGTAGACTTCTCTTCTGAAATATCAGAGCTATTACATCCATATAGCGTATGCGGATTGCTAAAACTAACGGTAGAGTGCGGGTGTACCCCTCGTGGACCACTCCTTCTCTCAGAGAATATGATCCTCCCGCCATCACAGATCCTTGGTCGTACTCCGCTTGATTTCGGGAGTATTGGTTTTGTTGGTGGAGCTGATGGTGGTGATGTTGCTCGAGACTATCGGCTCCAAGGACAACCTGAAAATGAATAGTACCTTCTTTTTTCAAACTTTCAAGTTGCATACTGCTGGTTGCACTTTAACAATATCCTGGGTATCAGTTCCGACGCATGTCATCGTAACATGATCCGTTCCAACTGCACAATCCTTGCCATCAACGACAACAACCCTGCAAAAAGAGAAAAAGATATGTAATGTACAAACTATGTTTTGCATTGAATCCAACATATTTGTTCTGTTCTGTGCGTACATATGTTTGGACTGTGGAAGAAACAGAAACTGACTATAACTATACGACTACGTCAACCAACCAAAATAATATTGGCCAACGTATCACTTTGTTTTGTCTTTTTTTGTATTACTATGATGAAAACTATTGAAACAAAAAAACTGAACTCACTCGGTAGTCTTCTTTTCCTTTCTTCTCCTCATGAAAGCCGCGAAACAAAGTGCCAAAAGACAGCAAAGAAGGAGGAGTAGGAGGAGAATGATTAGGAGCCATACCCACCATGGCCACACTCCGGCACCTCCTGTAGTAAAAATATGAGGATACTGTAACTGGTCAATCCCATTTCAAGCATGCTGTTTTACCGTAGTTACTCCGTAAACATTATCAAACCATGCCACACTGTTAGGAAGAAGAAAATGTTATAACGTACCGCCATATGCAGCCGGGGGACCTGGTGGTCCTACTGGAGGTGGCATTTGTGGAGGAGCTTGAGGAGGCATATGGAATCCACCCATAGGAGGAGTTGGATAGATGTTAGGAGGAATAGGAATAGGGAATGCTCCTGAATCTCATGCATAGAAGTATAAGTTTAGAAGAAGAAGAAGTAACAGTTATAACGTGCAAAACCCTACCCGCAGACATACATTCTCACAAATACTTACCCATTGGTCCAATCGGGTATCCACTTGGAGGGTACATGTAGGCTTCCTCTTTCTGGCCAATGACTTCAAAATGACTCCAAGGAATCATATTGTACCGTTGGCAGGAGCGCTGAAAAAGGCGGTCCTTCTTTTTACTTATTCTTTCATTTCATCAGCTTTGTTAGTCACCGTCCACCCAGCCCTCCAATGTGTCTGCACTACTTTTTTACATGGAATTCTATGGTTCGGAAACAAATTGTATTATTTGGGCGTTCACGTTTCTCGCCTTTTCTCAATACTTTGTTGGTGCTTCTTTTTTCTGACACGTCATCTGACTACATAGTATTCAAAACGAAATTGGTCGAATTCGTTATTCACTTACCTCGGCACACCCAGAGCATAAGTATCTTGTGATGTGACAAGTGAATTGAATAGTCTGAAATTGAAACTACTGTTTTATGAACTGAAAATTAGTACTAACGGATGATCTTGCAACAAATTCTACTAGAGTTCTTTTGATAGCACCGGGTTTGTTGTACGACTCAGTTTCCACGGACTTGCTGATACAGGTCCCACAATCCACGCACCTGGAAACGTTAGTATAATAACTACAGTGTCCCACATCTGAACTTACCCATTAGGACCAATGATCTGATCATTATTCATAAAGCAGCTGTTGATCACGTAGTCATGTTGAGTTGTTTCATCAAGGAAAACTTCAAAAGTGTAGGTTCTGCCGACGGTGTATTGAGCAATGGGCACATGAGGTCCACGGGGCACGGACATGATATCGGCTCCATCTGAAACGGACAATATCAAATGAATAGAAAGGGTCAAGGCGATTACGAAAGAAAATGGTGTGACAGCAAAAGTGGGTTAGTCGTTATGGTTTGTGAAATCTGATTCACAAAGAATGAAAACCTGAGTTTCCGAAAATCAGCCATCAGCTAGTTAACTTATTGTCAGTCTAAACAGTAAGCTTCTGACCTAACATATCTTCTATGTTCAACTGACACAGAATACTTACTTGGAACAACTCTCAACTCCGGAACTCCCAATTCAGCACGAACAGCATAAAATAAAAAACAGAGGCTGAAATGCCTTAAGAAGAGCATTGTGAATAAGTGAACTGTATCAGTAGTGACAACTGAAGACGAAGTGTGCGACGGACGGTGTTTAGAATGTTTGAACGGGGGTGTGTCCGTTTCTGTGCAGCAGTGGCTACTATTATATACAAGTATCGTGCTAACCAATATGTTCCCCTTGTCCGGCGTCGTCCTTTTCCACGCTCCAAAATTGGGATGAAAGCACGCCTCTTTTGGCATGAGTCACGGCAGAAAACATACACATATCTTTAGTGAGTGTCTCAAATTCACCGTTTCTTCTTTGAGGGACACCGCGAAAAATAACATAGTACAAATGTGATATTTGGAAAGGGTAACTAAAAATTGAAATTAATAAAGACACCAAGTGATACTTGTTTTGTAATTAGTAATACCGAATTGTGTCATGTTCAATATTTTGCATAAACTGTACATTTTTGAACTTTAGTTTTCTAAACTTTCACTAACATTTTCAAACAAAATTAAAGTTCACTTTCCATCCGAACTTTTTACTATTGATGTATTACGTCGTTATGGTCAGTGTTACTTTTATCCTGGTTTTTTCCGTAGTGCAAACATGCAATTTTCTCGAAACCGCGTTTATATTTGCAAACTTCGAACACACCTTGATTGGAAACTTTTCTTAAAAGGTGAGATGTTTTCATTTCTGATAAGATGACCAGCTGTATTGAATTGTAACAAACTTTATTATGACTATAAATATGCACAAAAATGACATTATTTTCAAAATACGATGGAAAGGTAAATCAAGGAAATTGCGTTGAACTGAATCACATGGACAAATAAGTTTCACATCATTAACTGGCAGGAATACCCTTACTCTGAAGGAAATCAATGCTTTTGATTTGGAAAAAGGACGAAATCAAAGGAATAGGTTTGTAAGCAAAAAATACAGAACAAATATTGTGATAAAATTAGTCTCTCATTGCATCATGAGAGTTTTCAAGTTTTGCTCCAAAATACTTTCTCGTACATCTCGGAATACTCGTCTGATATTTTCAGTATCGACAGCAGTTGTGAAGTGATAGAAGAACGGTCGAGCACGATCACGCCTTGAAGCTTCAAATTTGTCCACAAGGAAGAATTGGACGTCTCGTACCTATAGCAAATTGGTAGTTAGAAAGAATAATTATGTAATTCCACCTCTCAATATATTCAAGAAGTTATGTTGTTTCAGAAAAAAGGTTGTAGAGCGTCAATGCTTTAAATCAAAAGGAATATTTTGTTTCGGTTTCAGAAAAAAACTACGTCAAACTTGATTTAAACCAGCACTTTTTTCAGACCACATCCTACTAACTAGTCTTAAAATTTATATAAACTTTGCGAGTACTTGTAATTTTTAAAACTCACTAAAGTGTGATCTCCTGTGAAATCTGTGAAATATTGGCGAATATCCGACTTCGGCACTTTCTCTTGCAATAAATCATTCTTGTTCATGAACAAGATAATCGAGACATTTGAAAACGCTCTGTTGTTGACAATTGTCTCAAAAACAGACCGTGACTCTACCACTCGATTCGTCCGTCTGTCTTCGAGAATCACCTGAAATTATATTGTAAACAAGGCGAAATGTGAAGTGATCTTCAACCTGATCGTATTCATTACTCGCCACCATGAACAAAATACTTGTGATGTCTGTGAAACATTGGAACCATTTTTGGCGTTGTGATCGTTGTCCGCCGACGTCGATAAACCTGATAAAACGATGATCAATGGGTCATAAAACAAAGACCATACCTGAATGGGATTTTGTTTATCTCGAATATGTGCTCAGAGATTCCTCGTGTCGCTTTTCGGCAGAACAGAATGTCTCGATTGGTTGGATAGAAGTCAGGCATGGCGATTCGAGGAATATGTTCAAAGAAATATTGACAAGAATCACTCTGGAAAACAAACGGTTTTGAATAAATCTTGAGTAAAATGTCGCTTACAATTTGAAATAAGTTCCTCTGCTCGTAAGTTTTTCTGATTGCAGCATCATTCCAGAAGTCACTAATAATAGGAGCAACCTCAACAAATGTGGTAAAATCTATACCTTTCAATAAGTCGCCAACTGTGAATCTGAAAAAAAATATTATCCGCTCAAATCTACAATATTTGACGATGATATGCAAAAACAAGACTAATCATTTTTGATCCGGATCTAAATATATTTTAGAGCCAAAAAACGGGAGCACACTTTTACTTAGGATTCGAAACTAGTATTCTCTCAGCAACTGGAAACACTCACCTCATCACTTTCTCTACTTCGACTTGTCGTTTCGGATCTTCCCATGCTATTCCTAATTTATTTCGGGCATCTAACAATACTCGCATCGCACTGATTGCATTCTGAACATATATAAATTTACAAATGACCATTCATCAGCATTTCCCACCTGATAAATCTGTTGTCTATATGCTCTAACTTCATCTGCTGTAAATTCTCCGGCTCCGTGAATGATATGCATTTGTTTTACGAACGTGGATTTTCCAGATTCTCCAGAACCGAGAAGAAGTAAGTTTATCTGAAAAAATAGATAAACATTCTATATTTCTGATGAACACTCACTTGTCTTCTCATAATTTTTCGTTCTTTGTGTAATTCTTTCTCAATGGTTTTGGTCCGTTCATCTTTCTTGCCAAAGCAGCATACCATGTTGAACAACCTGAATTGAATGTTTACTCTTGGGAAAAATAGTCGATTTTCATGAAAGGGTAGACGTATTTTGTCTCAAGGCCAGCGAAACACTTGAATATGAGAACACGCTACTGCCCATTGTCCCTTCTCATATCTGTCAAGAAAATGAGGAGTGAATAGGACGTGAGGAGACAGAGAGACAACAATCCAATTGATAGATGATAAAAACGACGGTGAAGAAAGGAAAGGTTATAAAAGTACAATACTGGCTAAGAGAAGAGGCTACAAAACCAGAAGTATGTCCTTGTCGAGTACTTTAGACGGAAAAACGAGACGTTTTGACCACAAAATATATAACAAGCGTTTAGCTGAAGCTGGGAGAGAAAGAGAAAGCCATGCGAAATGCGAAATGCAAATTGCAAACAGTGGCAGAGGAGGTCATGAGTACAATGCGACGGCAATACGTCACAGTCAAGACAAGTTTTAGCACGAATGACTCATAAAATTACTATTAACGCGTTACCTGAGGTAAATTGATTGGACAATGTAAAAAAACAGAAGTCTTGAAAAGAAAACGTTACCGATGTGATCAGGTTGATAAGAGATTTGTTGCGGAGATACTTTGCAAACTAATTTTTTCGTGATTTGGTATAAAAACCAGATAGAAACAAAATTTTCAAATGCTAGGGAAGCATTTTTTTTTAATTCACAAGGTTTTAATTATCTAAGTTTTTCTAATTATCTCTTAAGACTGTAAATGCAACAGTCTATCTCTGAGCATTTAAAATCAAATTGAATTTACTACATGTAATATTTATCGAATTCTTAGCGTTTGAAACTACAAAAAATGTTGAAAATCCAAAAAAAGTTAAAACTAGAGTGATTATTTGACAGTTTTCACTGTATTAAACAGCTGTGTTTGTCAACAGAGAGGTGTTCAAAATACACGAGTACAAACAAAAGTCTCCGAATCGCCCACGCATTGCTATTCTTTTGATTCACTCAAATAGGCTAATATTGCTCATTGAAAAATTGGAGGTAAAAAAGGAAGGACAACCAGCTTTCCATCGGGCAAAAAAAACCACGATTAAAATCGGCAATATCGACGGAATTACACATGCCACCACCTTCACTGTTTTCTTTAGATTTTTTGACTTTTGAGGGAAGTGACTCATAGTAAGCATGGGCTAGACGGTAGAAAATAACAATAAAAAGTAATATGTACTAGACAGTTGAGAAATAGATGAAATCAAAAAATACGTAGTGAGAGTACTTTCTCTAGTGGAGAAAAGCGAGAATTCGTTGCGCAAATCAAATAGAGTTGTCAACACTGTATTGACAAATTTTTCACTGTCTTTGTCTTTTTCTGATCAAAAAAAATTTGAGAGAGATAACGGACAATTTACGGAAAGATTAGGCGTAGACAGTTTTGCAAAAGTAATCGATAGAAGGTAAATCGGAAATAAAACAGAAACTAATGGGAGAGAAACAATGATACCAATTTTGAGACACAATTAAAGAGGTGAAAAAGAAAAAAAGAAGTTGTATTGTCCTTTTTCTCGATAAAGATGGCGTGAATGACCAACGAAACACGAATGAGACTATGAACAACTGAAGTTCTGTTAACTAACAGAGAGGACTGTGAATTTATACTCGTTCTTACCCAGAAAAGAAAAATCTAGAAAATCTGATAAAGAGTTTACGTCTAACCTGGATAAAATGGACAAAAATAACTGGAGTAAAACTCGAAACATCCATGTTTGATCTGATAATCCAGATGAATACTGAGCTTGTAGAGTTTTTAATACGTAAGAAATGATTTCTGAACAAAAATCTCCTTGAGTATTTACTTATTGGGGTTTTGGTAACGTCAGTAAAACAGTAGTCTAAAAATGGATCTGTAAAAATATGCAAGTCGTTGAATCTTAATTTCACAACGCAAATAGAAAAAACTCGGGATTAAAAAAATGAACGAACAAAATAAACGGCTAAAAAATTCTCTTTGAAGTTGTAATTCTAAACGAATTTGATTTATTTTATGTATATTCAAAATCTGATTGATTGATCATTTTTAGCAAACAATATGAAGCGAATCATTCAGTAAAATAACCGTGAGATGTGGAATGTACACTGTTATTTCTATTCTCATGATTATTCGGAGATCAATCACACAATAACGTACAATTACACTACTTTTGCACAGAACTGGTTTAAGAATTGTATTAGATCTGGATACTACTCAATTACTGGATAGCCTCTACATCACTCACCACGAGAAAAACGTCCGTATCCATTTGACAATCTGCTTCATTTGAAAGTGGATGAAGACTCTGAGAAAGTTCAAATTTATGAAAATCTAAAACTTTTGAGTTAAGAAATGAAAATGAAGAAAAACTGAGAGTGACTTCTTTTTTCCTGCCGTTGTAGTGGCAAACAAAAGAGGACGGAAATAGGGGGTGATAAGAGGATGGGGTAGGCTGTGGGGTTGGCACAGGATCCTGCTCAACACAAACATCCTCACTAGTGTATATACAACATCTTGAAATGTCTCAACAGGTGGAAGAGCATCCCCACCCCGAAGTCTCTTTGTCTTTTTATCTCTACGTGTTTGTTTATGTAGGATGACTAATTTGTTACCTACTTTTCATCTTGAACCAAAGATGAAGAAAAGTTCACTATGAGAAAGTAAGCATTTGAATTCGTGTAAATTGGGGGAAGTTCTATAGGATATACCCAATTTCGCTATTCCATCCTTTCGACACAATGCAAAATCTTTTCTCATACAGTATCCAACCACATGTATCTATACATTTTATATTCAATCAACTCGTTATGTTCCATGTGCACTTTTTGAAATGGAACTTATTTCAAACAATTTTATTTTACGTTACCACGAGTGAACAATTTTTTGTCCGTATTTTCTGGACCATATGTATTGTTTACTGAAGCCCTGAATACACTTTTGGTATCTTGTCAGTGTACCACGTATTCCTCATTAATATTTTCCAATGATTATGACAAAAACAGACTATGAAACTTGTCTTTTCTCTTTGTTCCCCACGCTTTCTTCTCTGCTCCGGACATCGTCGTTCCAAACTCCGCCTTCTCCAACTCGACGAGCCGTGCCACCGTTCAAAACTTGCTCGTCGAGCTCTGCCTTCTCTCTAGCTCCTTTTTCCTTCTTTTTTTGTGCTCTCTTCCACACCATCACATTCGCACTCCACGTCACGTACGTCAGAAGAGAGGACCTCCTGCTTCTTCTTCTTCTACTCTTCTCCGCCCATCCGTCCCCTTCGACGTTGTCGTCGGCTTCTCAAATTGGCTACCCAGTCCAGTCGTCGGTCTCAACTTTGTAAATATTCTTTATGGTCATATGTTATTCGTGTCCAACTTTTTGTATTCTTCTAATCATTGAACTTGTGCCATGTCGAATAGTTGGAATGGAGAATGTCGAGAATCGAGTCTTATTCTCCTTACTGGATAGTAGACAGACAAATGATACCGACGGGAAAGAAGAACATTTCGAGATTGCAGAAGCGTATGCATTGATGTCTTTGAAATATGAATAATTAACAATTTTCAGAAAACTCAAAGTCCCCAACGAGGAGACTTCATTAGGTACGATATCAAAACTATCACCATTATCATCTGAACAAGAATATGTACCCGCAGTTGTTCCAATGCCTAACTTTGACCCAAATCGATTGGAAAAAGCCCTACGAACAAGTGAGTTTTCGAATGTCAATCCACCCAGAACTGTCATTCATTTTTATTCTTGATATGACTTCAAGTCAAAATTCAAAGTCACAAGATTCCCCCTTTTCCACATTTCTTTTATATTCCATCCATTTTTTTCAATCCTCAAAGCCAATACACCCTCTTTCCTCTTCCGGTTCTTCCACTCTTGTTGTTTTTGAGCATAAATAGATTCAATATCCTTTGATGTCTCTTCTCCAAAAGCTCATCCAACAAAATGTGACGGGACGAGTTGAGGACTAGTAGTTGGTGTCGACTGGTCCTTCGAAAACTATAGGTGGTGACCACTGAAAGAAATGCATTACTCTAACTAGCTTTTGGGGTTATTTTATAGCTTCTAGATGCCTCGATCCACCGTCGTTTTGATTTGTAGGAAGCAGTGGGAAGAGAAGAAATAAGAATAGGGCGGTCGGCGATGGGGTGTGCCGGGGCAAAGTTCACAAAACAACGAAAACGATGTAATTTGGCAAATTGGATTTGAGTTGGGGGCAACACAGTTGTAAAATTTCTCACAACAACTTGTTTGAAAAGGAGCAGGAGAGGAAGACAAAGTAAAACAAAAGATTGTGTTGTTGTGATAAAAATGTAGATGTTCATCATTATGATCCCATGGGACGAATTAGGGTCGTCTAATGCTTCCATAAAAGCGAGACCCAAGAAAAGTTTTATTTTCCTTGTTTCAGAGGGCTCAATTGATGGAACCGAGGAAGCTTTGTATCGGTCACTTTTGGATCATACAATATACGAAAAAGATGTGAGACCATGTATACATCATTCACAACCGACAAATGTCACATTCGGCTTCCTGTTGAATCAAATTGTAGAAATGGTAAGTAAGGGGAAAGGGGAGCAAATTTGTGAAGGTTGTAATTGTGTTTTTTTCCTTTTTTGGTACATGAGTGTTTTGGTTCCTAATCTGAATTCCACTTTGGAGCATTTCAAGAGTTTTCATTTTGTGCCCACGATTCCTTTTGGAGGGAAACTCTGGAAAAACGTTTGTTCGAGAACATCTCAAAATGTGTACCAATGGTTCTTTAGAAACAAGACATTTTTCAATAATTTCGAATGAAATTTCCAGTTTTTTTTGTAGTTCTGACAGCAAAATGATAAAGCTTACAATGAGGAAATCTTGTTTTTCAGGATGAGCGAAACCAGGCGTTGACCACTAGGAGTTGGCTAAACATAAACTGGATGGATCCCAGACTATCCTGGAATGAAACTTTGTGGTCTGATATAAAAGCGATATATATCCCACACGCGAGAATCTGGAAACCTGACATCATTCTTGTTAATAAGTGAGTTCCATTATATTTTGTGCGAGTTTTTGAAAACTCTTGAGATTCTACCACTTATGAGTATTCAATTGGCTTGAAAAATAGATGGAACCTCTTTATTTGTCTATTGAATAGAAAGCAAATCTTCCGGGTTTTTTCTGTCTCGCTCTTTTCATATTATTCTCAGATTCCTGCTTTTTTCTTGGAAATAATTCATTCTGATCCCAACAAAACTCATAGACCAAGTTGATGAGTTTTAAGTTATGAAAATACCGGTGTGTGAAAATAAAAATGAAGGCGCAAAAACGTAATTCTAATCCTCAAGCCTTTTCTCGCCGTTTTGAGCTGTTAGTCAAATGAAAACAAAATAATTACTTGTTTTTGGCTCGTGAACGGTCGTCTCATCCTTTTTAAGGGGTCGAAGCTCTCCTTTTTCTTTTCGCTCCTGCTGCTGTTGCTCCGTATGTTTTTGAGCCAACACAGAAACAAACTCGGTGGCTTACACATCAGCAACCGAGACGGCGAGGCCAACGTTACAACGTTCATTCAGATAAATATTTCAATTTGGTTGTGAACCGAACCCAAACAAAAGAAAAAACAGAAAAGTGAGAAAAAATGTGGGGTCGAGCAAAAAATAAGACTCGTCTCCACACTTTTTCGGTTTTGATATGCATGCAAATTTGTATTAGTTTCGACAAAAAACAAACCCCGAGGCGTTCTATTTTTTCTGCGCCAGGAAACTTTTGAAAGTGCGCTTTTCACTCCAAAACCAAATAAACCCAGTTTCGAAGAAAACCACACAAATGTTTTACATAATTCGACACAACTGCGCTCCCAAGTACATTGAATTTGCATGTTATTTTCTATGAAAATCAAAACTGAAAAAGGCAAAAGCGGGGGAGAAGAAATCATTCGATTCAAATATGAAGAGGCATGAAAAAGAGAATACGGAATTAGAGATGAAGAGGGTACATGAGATGAGGTTAGTAATTATGAGATATCGTGGGAATGATCTCTGGAATGTCATCTGTCTCGGACACTTTTGAAACATGATGTGCTTTATGCATGACTGCAGTTTCGAATTATGTTTTAGAACTGGTATTTCCCGAAATGCATAAAAACACTTTCTAAGGGTGCCTCAGTTTTAGAATAGAGATGTAATCAAAACCAATTGATAAAAAATAGATAGCACATATCAAAAATAAAAGCAAAAAAGGTCTCTGGAGGTATGGGGAATTGAACCCCAGCCCTCTCCCATGCTAAGGGAGCGCTCTACCACTGAGCTATACCCCCGCATATCTCCCATGAATCACTATTAAAATATATAAAAGCCAGTTCTTGCTTCATCAGAGATAGCGCCAGAAATCTACTCCGTTCTTCTAATCTCTCATAAAACCAGTTTTAAGTGCGATTCGCGAATATTATGCGTCTCTTGTTTCAACGGATGTGATGGTGACAAGTGATGGGAATGTGACATGGCTTTTTTCCGCATTGTTCCGGAGTTCGTGTCCAATACGGGTCAGATATTATCCATTCGATGATCAGGTATGAGAAAAATGATGATGACTAACTATGTACAAGAAAAACGACACTTTCAGCAATGTGATCTCAAATTCGCATCGTGGTCTCATGACATCACAGAGATCAATCTTGGCTTGAATACCGATAAAGGGGATTTGTCGAGCTACATGAATAACAGTGAATTCGATCTTGTCGATATGACAGCTGTACGGGAAGTTGTAAGATTTCCATCCGATACCAATAGTGATTGGCCAACAATTGTAATTAGGATTCATATGCATAGAAGACCATTGTTTTATGTGTTTAATCACGTGAGTACACATTTATAATATATTCATTCAATTTATCCTATCTAGATTGTTCCCTGCGTTCTCATCTCTTCCATGGCTGTTCTTGGATTCTTGATGCCTCCAGAAACCGGAGAAAAAATCAACATGATCATCACTACATTGCTCTCTATGGGTGTTTATCTCCAATCAATTACTGAGTCCATTCCCCCGACATCGGAAGGAGTCCCTCTAATTGGTGAGTCAATTTTTCGTTCTAACAAAGAACAACATGTATATTTTAGGAATGTACTATGTATCTTCTTTACTCATGGTGTGCCTCGCTACATGTGTCAACGTAATTACTCTGAACATGCATCGGAATGGAGCAGCGAATCAGGGAAGGCATGTTCCAGCGTGGATGCAAAAGTGGATATTGGGATATCTAGCGACATTTATGAGGATGTCGATCAGAGAGCCAGATAGTATAGCTTTATTGAAAGCATCACAGGTATAACATACCATCTGTTATAATTTTGTATCAAACTAACATTGCAGAGTAAAAAGTCAACAATTCGTCGAAGTTCAATTCTTCGAGATTTGAAAAGAGTGAAAAACATGTCAAATGTTAGAGCGAAATCAAAAGAACAAAATGCAAATCGAGAGTGCGAGTGTATGGATCCACTTGTGGTATGTGTTCTGGTTTTTCACTCCTTGTATCGAAGAGAACTTTTCAGCACATTTACGCAGAATCAATAATGAGTTCACTGGTTGCCGATTCGAAGCCAATGAATGGGTCGACCATAAGAGAAGATTTTGCGAGTGAGAGTACATTCTTAGGACGGGTAGTTAGTGACGGCGTAAGTATTACTTTTTGTTTGAAAAAACCAAATTTCAACTTTCAGATAATGCCAAGAATATCTGCATCATCAAATTCAGTGCTGACGGAATTTGAAACAAGATTTAGGAGGATATTGAAGAGGGTTTACAGAAGTCTTCAGCAACATGAAATCCGAGAAGAAGTGAGTTTTCAATATAAACTTTGTTGAAAACATTTTTTGCTATCAACGATTGAATGCTATAAACTGAAACCAAAGAAAAAAAAATTCTGGAGGTATGGGGAATTGAACCCCAGCCCTCTCCCATGCTAAGGGAGCGCTCTACCACTGAGCTATACCCCCGCATGCCTCTTCTCTGTGTGTTACATATTTAACGCGGGCAGGTTTGCCGCGTATCGGTGTGAAGTGAATGAAAAGGCAACAGGCAGCAGCTGTCACTAATAGGGGGGAGGGGGTGTAATTTTGGAGGGTTTCCTAAAAAATGTTTTATGTTTTCTGTTTGTAAACGTGGGATTGAAACACTTAGGAATTGAAATTGACAATATGAGAATTGGTACCAAGCTATGAAATTTTGAAAAAATTATTTCAGATTCTCGACGAAAGATCTCGAATCCAATGGCAGTGGCAACAACTGGCTTCTGTAGTCGATCGACTTCTACTTTGTCTGTTTTGCACTGCAACATTGTTCACCATCATCTGCCTCCTTATTGTACCTGTAGCCTATCGTGATAACGACTCAATTATGTCAATTCTCAACTTTTTCTGATTTTTTTTTCAATTTTTTCTTGGTTATTATCATAAATTTTCAAAACATCTTCCTACTTCTCCCATTTTGACGATGATCACAGTGGTGCGATATGAGATATTAGGCGCGTCAAATACGCCGCAGAGTTTTTTTTTTTGAGAAACGACGGCCGCCGCCATCACGGAATACTTGATACCCAGGACTACTTTTTCTACCGTTTTCATTCCCATATAAAAGACAGATAGAAGGTTAGAAATCTCATCAACGTCTTCTGACGATGACATTCGCTCTGACAGTTTCCTGCGCTACTAGCGTGGTAGTTATCACTGCCTCGTTATGCTCTGTTCTTGTTATTATGAATGATATCAACAAACTCAGCGAGGATATTTCTCTTGGCATGGAGAACTTCAAGGTCAGTGTCTATACATTTATTATTCTCATTGTTATTGTTCACGATTTCAGGACGTGTCTGATGTAACCTGGGGAAATATTATGGCTCTTCATGGTGGAGCTCGTCAACAGTCTGGTTCCGTTCAACGTGATGTCAAGAAGCTCATGGGAATCAATCTCCGCAACAAGAGAAGTTCTGATAGCTGTCAATGTGAAGCCCGCGCTGCCGCTTGTCCAGCCGGACCACCAGGAGAGAAAGGAGAACCAGGACTTGGAGGACTTCCAGGACCAGATGGAGAGGACGGAAAGAACGGAGCCCCAGGAGTTGCTCTTCTCGTCACCCATGATATTCCAGGTGGATGCATCAAGTGTCCAGCTGGACCACGTGGACCACGCGGAGATGCCGGACCACCAGGTCCACCAGGAAACGGAGGTCGTCCAGGACAACGTGGAGTTCCAGGAGAGGCTGGAATCCCAGGACCAGTTGGAGAGCCAGGAGACAACGGACCACAAGGACCACAAGGAAGACCAGGACAACGTGGAGAATCTGGACAACCAGGAACCGTTTACACTCCAGGAAACCCAGGACGTCCAGGACCACAAGGCCCACGAGGACCACAAGGAGAGCCAGGAAAGGACGGATCAAAGGGAAATCCAGGAGAAGAGGGACGTCAAGGACACCCAGGAAAGAATGGAAGAACTGGAGCTCACGGAAAGGATGGAGCACCAGGAAAGTGTGGAAAGGAGGGACCAATTGGACCAGACGCTGGATACTGTCAATGCCCATCTCGCTCCAACTAATTTATTCATTGAATTCAATCTCTTCTTTGTATTCTCAATAAATTTTATTTGCAAAGAAAAACCGGCTTGATAAAACTACAAAAAAAAACAAAAATGGGATCTTTTGTACTTTGCTCCAATCGTATCCGTGAACATACACATATGATATAACAACAAAAATGAGCTTCGCACACTATCAATTTTTGTACGTTATACACGAAAAAGCAGATATGTTTTAGTTCTCAAAGATCTTGTCTTCCATCAAAAATCAACTTGCGGTCGAAGTTCTCTATAATTGAAAACATGAAAAACCATCAAAGGTAAACTTTTATCAGTTTTTCTGTCATATGCTTCTTTATCATCGGTTTCCCTGCACACAAACTAACATAGAAACTTACTTTTTTTCTTTCTCTGTTCAAGCGTCTTTTTTTCTTTTTGTCGGAAAAAAGTTTTGTAGACAGTGAAGGCAAAACGAGGGACAGGTGCAAAAAACTGTCTGTTCGTATAATTTTTCTTTTCGCATTTTTTAAATAAGGGTGTCTAATGTTAGATGACAATAGAGCGAAAAAATGCTAGTTATTATTATAATAAGGACAGCTATCCAATCACGCCTACTATTTCTTACGGTTTTTATGGCTTGTGTATTTTCAACCTTTCAGCATGGATTAGTATGTGAATTTAAGGTTACTATACGTTTTTGTCATATATTCCTTTTTTTAATTTCTCAAAAACCGCTCTCTCTTCAAACGATGTATGTACATAAAATTTCGTACTTTTTTTTTCATGTTCCATCTTCTCGTTTACTGCTCAACCCAACTCTTCTCATTTTTATTCTTGTTTCATTCTTTCAAAATTTCTTCTTCATTTTTTCTTATCCCTCTTCTATTCTTTGAATAAATAATTGTGGAGCAACAAAGAGATACATGATTTCCTATTCTAATTTTAGAAAACCCAAAATTTCAATCAATTTGATGGACTGATAATTGAGTAAAACTAAAAGCAAGCAAGCCGAAAATCGAAATGCCGCGGAGAGGCACAACATCCAGTAATTTTGGGCTCTCCTGGAGTCTTGTCGACGTTTTATCCAGCACTACAGCAGTTGTACAGGTCAGTTTTAATCCGATCTCTTTCAAACCCCGGTCACCAAGTTCTCATCATAGTATGAAATGTACGGTTATCGGAAATACTTGTGTTAAGGCAATAAGAGGTGTAAATTGATAACACGTATCGGCTACAAGGCATACATTGAAATTACTAGTGTTGTATGTATTTTTGGAAGTATTGTTGTTATTGTTTGCGTTTCTTTTATGATACCCATGGTTCTACTTTCATCATTTCGTTTCGTAACCATATACATTTGTAATCTTGCTCAAAATGTTTCTATTCGCATGTGTAAAAGTTTCTCACCACCAAAAAGATAAAAATTTTCAGGTAGGTGTTTTTTGTGATTTAGGTTTAGTGACGTCATTGAACATCTGAAACTGAAATAACTAATTTGACAGGAAGCAATTCAAGCAGTGATATAATTCAGCTGTTTTCATGTCAGAATTTTTCAATGATTTGTTTTTTTTTTTATGAAAATAACGTTTTTTTATGAGAGGTAGAAACAATGTTGTAGGTGTTTTAAAATAATTAGAGAAGAAGTAAGAAACACTTATTATTTTTCCCTTGGATTAACTGATGACCTCTTGTTTTGATAAAGTGACACAGGAGCCAAGCTTTTTTTTCGGCCGATGAGTCATATAATCTTATCATTACATTTCTGGACACTTAGTACTTTGTACACCACACACCTCGCCCACCGCGGTGGACTCATTCGAACTCCAAAGAGTCCTCTCTCATTCTATTCCGGCTCCATGAAAAATTTGCTCTCGTGATAGCCCACCTACATCTGTCTGTGTCTCTCTAATTTAAGTGATCCATTAACAATAAATGATGATGATAGAAAAGAAAGAGAAAAGAGTGTCATTTCATCCGTGGTCCGCACTTGATCTATTGGTAGAAACGCATAATATGTTGCTCTGAGACAGTGTACTTGAGTCGACCCAAAAAGCGACGAGCCTTCTCTCATCCATCTTATCCGTCTATCGTGGACAGTCGCATATTGGTCCTCCTGCTTTCCCCTCCGACACTTGACCTAATCTGCACATTCGTCTCGTTTTCCGATATATGTTTATTATTGTAAAATAATGGGGTATAATGTAGTGGGGGAGGATTGTGAGTCAGAGATCTCTCGTAAACAGTTTCAAACATTTTTTAGATCACGCATAATTTCGATTGCTTTCATAATCTTTTAGTTCACTTCCATATTGGATTTTAAATCCTGAATAAGTTCACACGTATACCATTCATACCATTTTTTTTCCCATAAAGCTTTTCTGTTGACACTTTGGACATGATTTACATTATGAGAAGAAGAATAATAATTTCTTATATATTCAATGTACACAAGAAAAATAAGCATACTCAAAATATTGTTTGTATTAGAAAATGAGGAAAAACGAAGAGCCCAAACGTTCTTCACACATCTGGCATAAAGGGTCCCTTTACTCTTCTCAACCAATTGCCCTCTGCATCTACAAAGTGCCCCTAAGCACATTCTACCACACCCACCGCATTCTTCTTTCCTCACTCATCCGCTCATTTTTTTACTTGGTCGCCTACATTATCTCACTTTTGTCACTTTTCCTTTCAGAATCTTGTTTCATGCGTATTTTTTCTTGACTTGTCGGTTTTCTGGGCGGAAGAGAAATGAGGAAATGGTGTAAATCTTAGCAACACTCACTAGTTTTGTCTTTCTCTCTCTATATCTCACTTCATAAGGACGCATAATTGTGGGGCCTTACCGTCGGGCGGCAACCGTAACTTGCCCTATTGTTACACACCTTTTTCACTTTGGGAGAAAAGAAGGAAAAAAGTGGAGAAAGAGATTTTTTGGGTTGGTTTCATTCGGCAACACAATCTCTTCTTCTTTCTCTCTCTTTCTTTTTATATTTCTTTTGCCTTTCTGCAAACAACGTCCGGATACTACCTTTAACCCCCGATATAATTGGCGCATTCATTTTTGGATTGGCGCATTCATTTTTGGTTTTCGAAATTATGAGTAACTCTAAATCCAAAATTTGAGACGGTTATTTTCATTTGAGATGTTTCACCATATATACCTGAACTAGTGTATGTACTTGTTAACTTCTGAAAAATCATGTTCATGAAAAGATTAATCGTTTTTGAAAATAAGCTTGAGTTTCTGTGTACGATGTTTTTTAAAGCTGTCATTTTTCACACTTCCGACATGAATTGTTTTGATGCAAATAAACAAACATTCATTTTCCCGGAAAATATACATTTCGTCATTAGTGTGATGTCTTAAGTCGTAAAATATTCATGAGAAAACATGAACTCATCTCATCTTTTTCAATACTGACCTTCCAATAAAAAAGGAATAAGGATGTCAAATTAGAAAAACGTGATGGTCAATTCGACGCTCTCGATATGTCCGATCATGATGACGATTACTAAATTTTTATTTCTTTTCTAATTTCTGTTTCTCTTATTCGATTTCAATTTCGATTTCCGCGCGGAAATCAATAGATCCTAATCTCGCGGCTAGGCTGATTGCGCCCCGTCGGTCGGTTTCAACAGACAAAATGGAGAATGAGAGGGAGGAGGAAAAAAGTAGAAGAGAGGATGAGAACAGGACAGGCGTGTAGATATGGGAGAGATGCCCCCTCGAACATAATTGATTTCTATCGAGATTTGAGGTGTGTGTATGTCGGGAAAGAGAGAGAAGTTGAGCCGTTTTTCAATCGGTCACTATTTTAACATCTCATCTTGTTTTTGAATACGGATACATTCGGATATGGATTACTGAGATCTGGTTTCACGAAATTTTTACTGAAAGAAAACGTTTCAGATTTTATTTTTGATCAGTTTTGCATTAAAGTTTTAAGATTTCCTGAAAAAACTGATTTTTACAATCTGAGTCACCTTTCTACTCAAGCTACCTGTACACACTTCTTTGTATTTCATGTCGCCACAGTTCCTGGCTATTTGGCTTCATAGGGAATTCAAGAATAAATGTTCTTTTAACACATCTTTATTATTTGAAATAAACTACTCATTCCTATCGTTTCTTTGAATTGCAAGGTTTCTTTTGCGTTATTGTTATTACCCAAATTTCGAAATTGCTTCTGATTTTCCGGAAAATTTTTGAATTTTGAACGGAACAACTGTACGTAAGTGGACACACAGAACCACCTTTCTGTTTTTAGGGCACCGGTCATTTTAAACAGGAAAGTAGTTATCACGAGGAAATTAGGTTTCAAATGTTTTCTGGCCATACAGGCCCATATTTTCTCAATTTCAGTACTTACCGGGTTTTGGTTCCTTCACAACTCTATCTATCATATTTTTATGCTCCAACTTCTATGTTTAACTTATTTCATCATGAAAACACACAAAAAACAACAAGTCACTTCCTTCTCAAGTTTCAATATCCCTGATGGACCTCCTCCTTCTTTTATCTCCCTCTTTTTCAACTATATCTTTTGTTATATCCCTTTTTCCTCGGGAGCTTCAGCAACATTTGCAAATAGACATCAAGACCTGGACGAATTCCAGAAATTTCTATATTTCTAGTTTTTTTATATTGATTGAATAGTGCTGACTAACATAAATGTTCTGGAAAAACTGAAAAACATTGCCCGCACCCCTTCCGCTTTTGTTTATATTCTGGATCTGATAAATTTCGAAATTATCGAATTTACGAAATTCAAATTTTCGAATTGAACAATGAATCATCGACGTCCTATTGGCCATTCTGAGAGACTAAATATCACTTCTAGTTTGAATTTTCATCCAGTAGTACACCAATTTCTATTCTCTCTCTATCAGTGTTCACTTTTGTGTCTCATTCTCACACATTCTTATGTCAAACACCGTGATAATCATGAGTTATCATTAGAAATCCGTTGAACAAACATTTTCGTTTTCCGTATTCACTCTTCTCTCTGGATACAACATATATCATTGGCCACTCTACTCCTCCCGAATATTTTCACTGTCTGACCGCTCATCATCGTGTTATATCATTGTCATCATCCTCATTCCAATCCGCCACTAGCAAAAAGTTCAATGAACTGTGAACACTCAGTTTTAAGTGAGAGAAGGAATAATCCGCCCTGTTTTGACCATTCCGCCTAAATAATCGTGTTGATTGAATATAATTCTTGCCAGTACCGTACCACTCTCCAAATACGTAGCCATTCCCATTTTGGGTTAAGTCGTTATTTTCTCACGACTTGGATCCTAGAAAGGTGGCGGCGGATAATGCGCTTTTCTCGAGTGGACAGTGGAGACATCAAGCTTGTGTTGAGTGGACAAAATGTGTATGTGTGTGGTCGTGGAGAGTCAGAGCACCTCTAGTTGACATGGGACATGATCCAGAGCATTTCAAAGGGGTAAAAAAGAAAACAAAAAAAAAATTTTATTGAAGATGCAACAAATATTGGAAATGAGATAACTGGGTGGTGTCAAAATCGAGGTGTTTCGGTAGACGATTTCACAAATTTTCTTAATGTATGAGATTTCAAAGTATTTTTCTCCTAGGACTAGTTTTATGAGTTCATAGAAATCTATATTTTGTCCGACTCTTATTCCGGTATGTTTTTATTTGCTACATACAGTTCAAAGTACATATGAAAAATAGCCTGAATAAACACGGTAAACATATTGCTCCAAAGAAAAAATCAAAGACCTTCTAATACCTAATTCTCTCGTCTGTCAAGTTCTCTCAATCCTCCCACAATAAAGTGTGAGGAACGACCTGATCGGAAGGACACCCTTTAGGCATTGTGCAAACTTCTTCTCGTCCATTTGTCCTCCTCCTTCTTCGTCTCTTTACCGGGGCATGGTAGACTCATTTCTGTGAGGGCACTGAGGTAGAGAGACTCTCTATGAGCGTGTCAAACTGTTAGATAGTGCATCTGATCATGAGGGTACAGACAGTCCAGTCCGGTGCGACAATGTGAGGGGTAGTGGTGAGCGGCAGCGTGTGTTATACCGCTATGACATTGCGACGCACCCCTGTATTGGTCTCTTCTTCTATCTGTAATCTTTCTGCGTCTCTTCTACCTGTTTCTTTCTCTCGTGTTGTTTTTTATCCTCACCCCAACCCTCTTCTTCCTCCTCCTCCTTCCTCCTTCAACTCATAATGGTCCGCAACAATTAGTGCGCCCGTTTTGACCTAAATAGACTATTCATTCTGCGATAAGCTCTTTTATTCTGATGGGATCCTGCCTAAAAGCTGTCCAAAAAGTTGTTCATAAAGGAATTAGTAATTATTTGCCGCTTATCTCTGAAAAGGTAATATGGTTTTCATCTATTTCTATTTTTGCATCAAACCTGTTTCAATTTTTTGTTTAATCGCAAAACTAGCTATAAATCAGAGAAAATGACTTAAGATAAGAGAGTGATCATCATTTTTCGCATTGATTTTGTTTCTACCTATCTTCGTTTTGGGAAAATGTTCGAAATTGACACAAATGTTGTTTCCGATTCAGTTTCTTCCAACTTTCTGCTTTTGAAGTTGATTAATACGTATTTTTATTTTTTTTGAGTGATTCTTAATTCAAAATTTTATAATTTCAAGAGACAAACGCGATAAACTTTCAAACAGGAAAAGCTTTCAATAGATTATATTCAATTAAAAAAATCAATTTAGTTTAGGTTAGCTTGTGACTTCCGCCGCAGAGATAAATTATTCTTCCCACATTTGAAAACAAAAAAGTCATGTTTTTCCTATTTTTCGGTTATTCTAGATACATGAAAGATACATAAATAGTAAAACTGAATTATAATTTCATCAGAAATGAGTCCTTTTCGAAAAAGAGAGAACCGCTGGACAGCTCTGACGATTGAGCGGTTGTTCAGTGCTAGTCTAGGTGTGAAAGTTCACTTTTTTCAATTTAAATTCGACTTTTCTGAAAATCAATTGTTCAGAATGTTTGCAGCTGATAGAAATAGTGTGAATTCTTTGAAAAGAATAACTTTATTCCCAGACAATTTTTATCTGCACGGGGCTTACCGATTTGTTTTCCAAACTCAATCAATGAATAGTTTCATTTTGAGTGAAAGTCTCAAAAATCTCTATCCCTTCCGCTATTCCCGCCTGATGGAGCATCCATCTGGTGTCCTTGACACCGTTTGCACTTGCTCCTCGACATTAGTCCCTCCAATTTAGAGACGCCTTTCATCAATCTTTTTCCGCGTCACCTCATCTTAGTACACTTTCGTTTTTTTCAATACTATATTTCTCTTCCTTCTTCGAGTCCACACCCCCATTTCATAACGCCCATTTCTTATTCTTTTATTCAGTGAAACCAAACTAACCAGCTGCTACTCTGACCTATATACCTGTATCGGGGCGATAAAAGATTGAGAGGAAACGGCAGATATAATAAGAAAAAAGTCTTGATTTATTCCATATTCTTCCTCTTTTCCCTCCATTCATAGCTATTCAATTGGGTCTGTTCTGACCTTTACGCTACTATGTCAATCCGAGTTTGTCCAACACATCATTGAGTCATTCCGGTACCTTATCGTTTTGGACAATATACCACTGCTGACATGGTTCTCTATGTCAGACTCGTCTATAAAGTAATGTTTACTCTTAGCGAAACGAACAAAAGTGGGGAGAAAACACGGGGGGAGGTGTAGAGAACAGCGAATAATACAGTGCGCTCTGCTCTGTTCTTATGCCGACACATGAGAACTTTCTTATAGAAAAATTTATAATAAAAACTTATTATTTTCATTTCAGGTACCCATGAGCTCGGGGAGCGAGCTCTGGATTGGGTGCGCCCGATGGTTACGTGATCTAAATGTGCTCACAACGGATAAAAACGGAACTATTGTTGAATTTGCTTCAATTTTGAGAGATGGTATTCTTCTCTGCCGTCTTGCCAATACGTTGGTACCGAATGCCATCAACCAGAATGATATTATCAAGGCACAACAACAAACTCAGGTAATCATTATGATTTTTCAAACTCAATATCCGATATATTTTTACAGTTCACGTGTACTCGTAACATCCGATTATTTGTCAACTTTTGCAAATCACACTTCAAACTTCAAGACTCGGATCTGTTCAACCCGGAAAAGTTGTATCACATGGACGGTTTTCAGCAGATCCTCAAAACGCTGTCAATCTTATCACATACTGATGAATCGATCAAGCGTGGAGTAAAGTGGGTTAATCTTCCAGTTTATAAATGAAAAAACCGACATTTTCAGCCCATTCCCCGAGACAACTACAAGTCAAGAAAGTTCATCATGTTCCCCGTGTATGGATTTTAACGACGATGAGGATATTTATCAATCGCTTCCAAAAGACATTGATTCTGTCAATCCGGATGAGACAATATACGGCCCTATCACAAGGTAAGAGAATACAAGGATGGTTTCAATGTGAATTACTTCTTCAGCGCGGAAGAAAAGCAAAATGAGCAGGTTTATGACCGAATCGTGACAAATCGAAAGCACAGTATGAATGAAAATGATGTAAGTTATATTTTCTCTCTTCATTTTCAGCTGATATCTATTAATTGTATAGCTCAAAACGTCCACCAGCAGCAACATTAAAGACCTTCGCGTCAAAGAGTTGTATGACACGGAGGTTAACTACGTGAAGTCGGCGCTTGGACAGCTTATCGATATCTACATCAAGCCTGTAAAGGAGATTATCTCAGCTGAACAGTTCAAAACCGTTTTTGCAAACATTGAACAGATTCATAGATTTCATGTGTCGTTACTCGCAGATTTGGAATATCCAGTAAACAATACTTGGGGTGTTTCTGAAGAAAAAGTTCCGAGACCGACGACGTTGAATGGAATTGAGGCTCCAAGAACTATTGGGGAAGTGTTTGTAAAGTAAGTAAATGCTTTTTCCGTTTTGCAAAACACCTTAAAACTGAAAAGAGCACAGTAATTAAAATTCAACATATATTTCAGGTACCGGGATCAATTTCTTATTTACGGAAAATACTGCAGTAACCTGCTGGACAGTCGAGAAATGATAAATAGCTTGCTGCACACAAATGAAATATTTGCGAAGTTAGTTAACGAATCGGCACAACAAGCAGGATGTAAATTCAGCCTCAATGATCTTCTCTGTGTCCCATTCCAGCGAATCACAAAATATCCACTGCTTTTGAAGGTGATTTTTTAAATTGAAAAGTTTAAAATATAACTGATTATCTATTCAGGAACTGCTGAAAAAGTGTGATATGAGCAGTCCAGATAGAAAATCGTTAGCTGAAGCGGTTGAAGTGATGGAAGACGTTTGTAATTATATTAACGAGGAATCTCGTGATACGACTTCTAAAAAGATGATTGATGAAATTGAGAAAAGTATTGTCGATTTGGCGATGCCAGAAAATGTGAAACTTCATGATTATGGACGTGTTAATTTTGACGGTGAAGTTAAAATGTCCGAATCAACAGCAACTACGTATGGGAAGGCGAAACAACGATATGTTTTCCTATTCGATAAAGTGATTGTGGTTTGCAAAACAATGACCAAGGTGCCAGTAAAAGAAAAGAGCCCCTCAGGGTCAGGCCTCAAATCAAATACGTTCACTTACAAGAATGCCTATATAATGTCGGAACTTAACATCGATCAAAACGTATCTATCGACACAAAATCTGGAGGCACAATCACTCGAAGAACTCAATATGTTATTCATATGCATCGAGATAGGAATGAAGGTAGTGAAATCACTCAGATTTCCTTCTATTTCAAAAACGAAGCTACTCGATCCGCATGGATGACTGCTCTCCTACTGTCCAAGTAAGATTCAGATTTATTATAATACAGGGTAAAAATCTAATTATTGTGTTTATAGATCAAATGTGTCGCCCACTGATTATCTTCGCGATACCAATCACAAAGTTTCGTTTCACAGTCTCAGAGTGGACTTGGAGAAACCATATACGTGTGGCGTTTGTGAGAAATTGATGAAAGGGTTGCGGTACCAAGGATATAAATGTGAATGTAAGTAAAAAACATTTGAAATAAATTGGATGAAACTATCAATTTCAGCTTGTGAAATGATAATGCACAAAGATTGTCTCGGTCTCAAGAAATGTGAAGCTATTCGTCGATCAACGCACGAACACAGAAGTTCTCACAGTTTTAACATCAGTAGACCACGTTTAACGGTCCGTGAAGGAGACGTCGTTACTGCCAGCTCAACAGTCATTCCACAAGATCTGTCGTACCTCCAGTTCACAAAGGGAGACACAATTGAAGTGATCAAAATGCAGTCTCATAATCGGTTCACTGGTTGCGTCTCGAATAATCGCAACAGAACGGGACTTGTACATCTCGACCACATTTCTAAACCACGGGTGAGATTAAAAGAAAAATGCTTTGCGCGTAACTTAAGATTGCTGCCACCGTCCTGAACACTTCTTTGTAAATATCTTTGTCTGATATACCATTTTAGTTGAAATTTGCATCGTTGCATACAAACGTAAAATCTATCAGGTAATGAGAATCCAAACGTTCTCATGTTACAGAATGTGAGCAATACGCGATGAGTCGTCTGGCTCGTTATGTTTGCTATTCCACACGCGATGTACTTGATGTTTAGACACTAGTTAGTATCATCGTTGCGTTTGAACACCTGTTAAATTAAAATGAGAAGCAATGAGCAGTGTCGAGTTTTCTTCTCTATTTCTCTTGTCATCTAACACTCTTTCTCATTCGGGGCAATATATTTCCCAGACCACGCCGATTCCTATAGGTGTGACTCATCTCTTTTTCTATCTGCACACTTGTAGGCGGAGCGGAAAACTTTCTTGTGGTGGAGAGAAGGGAATAAACAGTTTTCATATATTGCACATTCTAGAGCTCTTTTCTCTTCTTTTAAGTTTATTTTTCAATATTGAAAATATTCAGACAACATCGATGATCGGACTCAGCCCAATGGAATCTCCAGCTGGATCGATTGTTCGCATCGGCCGACACGAATCGACTGTTTTACCGAATAAACCGTTATCTGATCCGTAAGTCGTCGTTTACCTACAAGAGACTATATCCGCTTCGCACCTCCCTAATTCACTTTATTTTCCCCTCTGCTTCCTATTTTTAATCGCACGTGCAATGGTATTTATAGTTGCCACGTAAGTGAGAAAACACGCACCGACCTTTTTTGTTTTCGTATCCCTATTTTTCTGAAGGTCTGTTTTCAGTAGTGCCAGAAGCTCTGATCCCCAGTTGTCAAGAACATCGCGCACTTCTTCTACATCTACGGTTAATGGGAACAATGAAAATGGGCGGCCTCAAGAATACGTTAACACTGAGATAGCAGGTTTCAGATGGTATATGGGTGAGATGGAACGAACTAAAGCGGAGAGCACGTTACGTGGAACACCGAACGGTACATTTTTGGTCAGATATAGCAAGAACCGTAAACAGACGGCAATCAGCTTGAGGTGAGAGTTGAAGCATCAAACATTTTGGTTAAAGTTTGCGTTTTCAGTTATAAAAATGATGTAAAGCACATGATCATTGAGAAGAATCAAGATGGGAAAATGTATTTGGACGAAGACTACATTTTCAATTCCACTGTGGTCAGTTGACATTCTGTTTTATTTATTATATATACCAAATCGAACTTTTTTCGATTAAAAATCCAATTCACTTTAATAAACTTCATTTTAAACTCAAATAAATAACATTTGTTATTATAGGAGCTCGTGCAATACTATCGTGACCACAACTTGATTGAGATTTTCCAAGCACTCGATACATGTCTAAAAGTTCCATATTCAGCATGCAAGGTGAGTCATTGAAGAAGGTCGAACGAAAGAAAAATGGAAATTTGTTATCGTTCTGACAGATGAAATGAAGATTGATAAAGAAGAACTAAAAGAGAAGATTAGTCATCAATGTAACAAATGCTTTCCGAGAGAATCTCGTAGAATTAGTAGATAAAACCTGACCGGATACCATTAACCCCTTATTCAGAGTACACTGAGTCCAGTTATTGAGCACCGCACTAACTACAATAAATAAACAGTATATCTTTGGAGGTCTACAAAGCCGTGCACGACTACGATCCCCCTTCTCCCAACAGCGATGGCAAATTTCTCTCGTTCAAAACTGGTGACACCGTAGTATTACTAGACACTGTAGGAGAGGATCGAGGATGGTGGAAAGGCCAAGTTAACAACAAGGTAGCATACATTTTAAGTAAATTTGAAAACTAATTCCAACTTTTCCAGACCGGATTCTTCCCGCTGAGCTATGTCAAAGCCCTGGAATCTATCTCTGATGATAATGGACCATCCACACCAACGTCTTCCAGCTCCTAAATTTTTATCTCTATAAATATACTCAATTCCCACGACTTGCCGATAGAAATACTGATTAGATCTTCACTAGACCCTTTTTCAATTTCTCTTAAACAATCTTCCCCAAACAAAATTTTTGATCAAAATCTCACAACTTGTACGTGTTTAGTGCTTAATTTTGATATCGCTTCAACTTTCCCGCCCAATTCCTTCTTGTCCATTTCCCTTATTGTCAACCCTTCAAAAATGCCATTGAAATTTGTGATCCCTCTTTCTACTGTCCCATTCTCTCACAACATAGTTGTTCCCGATACTATATACATCTGTGTTATGACATCGCTAGTCATAATACTCCTATCTTGTCACTACCCTTTATTTCTTACAACTTTCACAATTTCTCACCAGCCACATCATTCTTTTCCGGTTACTGTACCTTCTAGTACTAGATTCACTTTGTCCTCTCCCGTTCCATCAGTGCTCTAAATGTCATTCTTCTGTTTTCCCCTTTTAATCCATTTTTGTATATGGCTGCCAGTGTTGTGAATAATGAATGCTTCTTCCGTCCTTAAAACTCAAAACTTCATTATTAATATTGTTTCCAGAAATAATGGGAATCAGGGATTTTGGGAACATCAAACAGAATGGCGGTGATGAAACCGTACAAAAAAAAATGAAAGCAACCACATTTGACACTTATTTACACGGAAACCTCGATGAATGTACAAAAGAAAAAGAGAGATGATTCATTTATGCTACCGTCAAATATACCAGCACATCAAATATATATCTACTCAGCTAAACTAAAAGAAACTGAAACGCTTATGACCAATTCAAGGGAATTGACAGGGTACCATCACTAGTTACATAAATACTCGGACTAGCAGAGATGATCAGAGAAAGACCGGAGACCAAGTTTCTCACTTCTTCAGAGCAGTGCGTAAGACGGTTAATACATTGTATGAGTGCTTCGGGCGTGAAAGCTTGCTCCCATTTGAGTCCAGTAAGTTTGAGTTCTTTGATACATTCATCACGAGCAAACTCGAGTTCATTCTGAAGAAAACTTTTATTTCGAGAAATTTGGAATAAAAATTTACTCACCATTAAATGATGCATATGCTGGTTAATTTCAGTAGCTCTCTTTGCATTTTCCTCCAAAAACTGAACAAGCGATGGGACATCCACATTACAAGGAATATACAACCGTCCGTCTAGACCAATTGCCAGTTCGTCGTATGAAGTCACAACCTGCAAAACTTTAACTCATCCTTTATCAAAATTTAAAATGTATTCTCACCTCAAGCATGGAGTTTTTCGCTGAATCCTCAACTCTTTTCAACAACGCCTCCTTCTTCCAAACTCTAACAGTCAACGTTTGTAGTTGAGTCAAAGTCTGAGCCAATCCTTTGTAATGAGGTAACAGAATTTGAGCACCTCCGAAAGTCTGTTCCAACTGCTTTGCAGTTTCTTTCAAAATCGGTATCTGATTTTTTCGGATCTGATACTCTTGGCATGCTTGCTCCCATTGCTCAGGAACGTGGTCGGCACCGAGTTGAATAGAACCATCACAACAAATGAATGATCCTCTTCCAAATCTTAGAACATTCTTGAAAAATGCCTTTTCCAGTACGATTCTTGTCTCTGGGATTGCTTGGTCTATCATTCGGTTCACATTCGCTATGCATCGACGCATATGTGATTCTTCCCAAGTCATCTGCCATACAACCTAAAAATCAATAAAATTAGCAACAGTGTTCTTTGACGAAACCTTACATCTTTCAGTTGTGTTCTGTATTTCAAATCAGAAATATCTTCTTGTATCGAGACTCGAAGTGTTTTGGCCTCTCTTCGCTTTCTCATTGCCTCATCTCGCTGATTTGTCAAAGAATCATACAAATTTGTGATGACTGTAGCTTTTTTTCGTCTCAGATACCTGAAAACACTGGCCATCAATGTCAAATGACACGTGTAATGATATTGATAGTGTGAGAAAGTTGATTTTTCTCAATTAACATCTGCAAAATCATTTCAAACTTGAAAAATAAACACTTACGATCTTAATAAATCCTCTTCCACGTTAGTCGTTGAAAATCCTAATCCTCCAGATGTAGTCCGATGTCCTGGAGATGCTGCATTTTTGAACTTGAGTTCCGATGTACTCAATTCGCATGATTCAAGGGCGTCTCTGCAAACACATCGTTACTAAAACTGTTATGATGATAAAAATAAGAGACAATGACGTGATCTTCAAACTCACTGACCTTACAATTTTCGCCGGGTCGGTACCAGTCAAATTGATGTGAATTTTACGAAACGTTGTTGACTGTTTGTCGGCAATTGAGAAGCTGACCTGCAATTCAATTTTTCCAAATGTGAAAAAAGATTCGCACTCACTTTCGTAGGCTTCAGTGACGGGGATACCGGGAACAGGTCGTTCATGTAGCCATTGAAGATTTGCAAAGATTTCTCGTTTTGTGTTTGGATTTCGGGGAACTTGGCGTACCTAAAACAGACATTTCCGGTGTGAAAAGTTGAACAATTTGAGACTTACTTATCCGGGTGAACCAAGAACAAAAAGGGTCGGAGAGCCTGAGCAACCTCATTGGAACTGATGTATCGTTTCGAAATCTGCCACAAACGTTGATGTTTTGAAGGAGAACCAGCAGTGAACATGTGCCTGAAAATAGTTGGAATGATCACTTGTTATCAATATGTTTCGTTCATGCAACGGCGTACGGAAGGACTGAGGTATCAACCAGAATAACAAAAAAAGGGTGGTTAGTTTTTTGGAGACGGGGGTTGAGGGGAAACTAAGTGCATGTTAAGTCACATGCCATTGTGTTCGATTTCAAACTAAAAATGGTCGATTAAGTAGTTGTTCGACCAGAGAAAAAAGAGACGGAGAGGAATGGTGTCAGCTAGAGAATGGAGGATGAAAATTGCTGTCCAAATGAAGAATCTCTGACTGGCGATCAGTAGTCTCTTCTCAATTTCTCTCAATCTCTTGTCTCACCACGTGAGAAATGAAAACAGACAAGAGAAAAACCATAAGAGAACTGATAAGACATGCGCAGGGTTTTGGTGCACTATATTTGGTATGCGGGAAGAGTTTATCAATTATTCAGATAGGTCGATTATTCAGGTGCATTGTGGTTTGTAGTCGCAAAAAGAAATAATAAAAAGAGTAAAATGAGATTTGCCCTGCGTTTCCCGTTGTTTTTCAATGTGTTTTCTCTTTTTCTGAACTTATTCTAACTAGAGAGAAAAGAACAAAACACCAAACAACATATTTTGGTGTAGAAAAAGGAGAAAAAACTGGAAAATATCTCTCGTAAAATGAAAAACATTGCGGTGGCCGAGTATTTGCACAAAAACAACAAAATCCCCCTCGAGGAAATATTTGCTAAAGAGGATACGAACGGGATTTCGGAGCTTTGTTCCTGCGAAGATTTTTCGAAATAAAATTTGATATTTTTCTAAAAAATAATTAGTACTGTCTAAAGTATGTATTTTCCGTTGAATTAGAAAAAAAACAGCGTATTTTTTCAAACTGCTGTGTGAATTTCTAAGTTTCCGGTTTTCTAGAATCTTCTTAGGAAATATTGTGTAGAAAGAAGAGAAGCAAACACTGAATCACAAATTATGTGCATTTTTACCAAAATTAGTTATTTTTCATCTGATTGAATCAGAAAAACGCGCTTTCAACAGAAACATAAATGAAAAATGGTGTCATTTCAGAATTCCGTCTTTTTTTCAGTCACGCTGTGTGTAAACAGTGCTTATCGGCCAACTCTTTGAAGGTTGTGCTCCTACTCATCGCCACGTTAGAAAAACGGAAAGGCAGCACACATTTTTTGACCTGAACGATAATGTTGCGAGTTTTTGGAAGATCAAACATTCATAGACTCTATTTTTTGTACAAATGTCGTTTATTCGAAGCAAATCCGAAGTAATGCAGATGTCATGCGTAGTCAGAGTAGTATTTTCCAAAAAAAAATGAAAGAAGGGAAGGAGCAGTAACGGGGAACAATAAATACACATAAAAAGCGCCCAATTTCGAAAAATGAAATTAATTGTGATGAGGACAATAAAATTCAGATGAGTCCTTCTAGATTTGGTGGCTGTAGATATGGTAGGTCTTTTGCATGGTGCTGTTCTTCAAATTGTGGCCGGTATTCTCCATGATTTTTTCGACGATCCTTCACATATTTGAATGCAAAGAAACCGAGGACACCCAATAGAAGTACTCCAACCTGGAATATGTTTAAATGAGGGACTGCTATAAAAATACAATGTGCGATGATTTAGAATTTACGATAAAACTATTGCCTTTGCTGATTATGCAATAAAAAACAAAAAATTTTTTAGTTTATAACGCTAGGAACAAATTTAACATTGTGCCTGCTTTTCGTAATTTCAGAATCTCAACCAAATTGGCACTATTTTACGCTAACGTTTTTACTTTCACCGTGATCACCTATGGTATATTTGCTGTTGAAATTTTCAGAACCTTCTCAAGAACATAAACTTCGGTAAACAAAAAAATCTGTTTGAGTACTGACTCAATGAATACTCCAGTGATAGAATTTGAAACGGTTCACACCAAGTTCATTGAATGACTCACCACAACTGCTATAACAATACCAGCAATTGCTCCACCACTTAATCCTCCACCTCCACTGCTACTAGCACTATCAACTGCACTGACGGCATCTATAAGCGACACTTTGTTGTCATCCACAAAATTGCTGCCGGATATTGTACTGTTTGACGCCATTTTCCGGTAGAGTACACGTCTAGGAGGACATATACAGAAGATATCTTCTCCGTCCAAACGGCAACCAGAAATAATCGGAGAAAGTGTTGATGCTGAAAAAAAAGTTAGGAATGAATCTTTGAAAGGGCATTGAATTTTAGAAATAGAAATGTCTAGAAAAAGAAAACTAGTTATTTTCATGAATTCAAAGGGGAAGGACATAAATAGTGTCAAAAAGTGGTTTTATTTAGAATTGACCACCGGGAGGGCAAGAAGAAGTGAAAAAAGTAATACTGGAAGTGACTTTTAAGTTAACCCTTAGTTATTTATGACGGAAAAGTGAAAGTGAGGATGAAATCGCAGGAATTGTTTTATTTATTTGAGCAGAAAAAGGGTATCAATTTCAGAGAAATATTGAAGCCTCAGTTTTTGTATTTTATAAACTGAAAATTGTATATGTTATGATGATAATGATGAAAGAGCAGAATTCAAAACAAAAACAAACGGAATAAGAGGGAAAATGACTCATTTAGAGATGGAATGCTATAGGAAGTAATGAAAGCAGAAATAATCAGAAAAGATAATAAGTTGCCAAAGATTCATAGCAGTATCAATGATGAAAATTATTTGAGCTTGTTAGCTTCATCAAAGTTACATTGCAACTATTTTTTTCAAAAAGAAATTTGAGAGACACTGATATAAACTGTGTCCTTCCGTTTGTTAAACCTCTTCGTCGAGATTCTTTTGTATTTATTTTTTGAATCAAAACTAAAAGTTCGAACCGCTCAAGCTCTCGTCCATTTAATCGATAGATAGCAAGTTCAGTTCAATAATAAAAGAATAAATAACAATGAGTCTCGATGTTTGTACAAAAATCAGTTTGTTTGGCACTTCAAGTATTCAAAACTTGGAGACGTCTCCCTGATAAAGGAATGATTGTTATGAAATGGTGATGATATGCAATTTGTATATGAATAGGAATGGAAAGAGCATAAAGGTGTCCCCGGGGGCCCTCCCGACGACACACGTCAAACAAAACACGTTGAAACTTTGGGCAAATAGGAGTCGGGTTTGGAGAAAGAAGCAAATCTAAAGAGGTTCGAGCTTTTGATGTAATCAACTTAAACAAACACTTTATTAAATTAATAAAGATTCGTTGATCAGCGTGAGTAGATACTTCACTTTCCAGAAACAACTTTTATATAAATGCCATCTTGACCACAAGACGACTTGATGGCATCATTAAGTTTTCAAGTGGGTGGTCACAATAGAAGAGGAGAAAAAAATAGAAAAGAAAATAGTATAATGGAAAACTAGTTCTAACTTAAGGTAGTACTATGTGAATGTGGGAGTCTTTGGTTAGGTAAGCAGAAATAAATGTGGAAATTTGAGTCATAGAGGCTGGGTCCATGTTCCAGGTTTAGGTATTATTCATGTTGAGAGTAATAAGAGAAACAGAGAGAAAATGCAAACGGAGTTTTGGAAATGGAGGAATGGAAAGATGTAGGAATCGGAGGTGGAGACAGTAGGGAGGAGTGCGGTGTTTGAATACTGAATTGCCTCGGCATGAACTGAATGTATTTACAGACAGACACGGGAACACTTCTTTTTCAAAGAGACATATTGTATTCAACCTGTGATACTTAACACTTGAATGCATATGGTTATGATTCTCCTAGAATGGGGCTTTTATGATATTCACATACAAAAAAATATGACGTTTGTTTATAGTTATGAATTTTTTGAATACAATTCTAGAAACATTGAATAGCTTCAGTATTTTAAACAAAAAAACATTGGTATGAGGCAGAGTTGTAAAATCAGGAAAAACTCTGAACTTTCAAAACCTCGACTGTACTTCTCTATAAGCTTTTCCCAAATGAAAAACCCGAGTAAACTGTGGAATCTGGCTCAAAAATCACAATTAACTCAAATAATTTTCTGGAAAAAAGGTGGGGCAAGAACATTTCATGCAGGAAAAAACGCGTAAAGTGTATATAAGTATGTTGATAAGAAAAAGCGAAAAATGTGTCAAGGCGTATATATTTGTATGTGGTTGACAGTTATCATTTTTGCATGACTAACTAACGACGACGTGGGAAGATGTCAGAGTTTCGGTGTTATCTCTCAAAACAAGACGGATAACAAGAATAGGTAATAAGAAGAAAAGAGGAGAAGTTAGATATAGAAACGATATTAATTTATTCAATTAGTAGATAGGATAACACGTGTTGTATGATTAGAATAGAAGAGAAAACAGGTGGTAGGCAAAAAAAGAGAAAAGAAAAACAAGAACTGGTCAGAGATCTAATCAGTCAAAGGAGAATGAAGGACAAAAGTAGTGATATAGCAATAGAAAATTATTGGATCTACCATCATGATATGTTGACAGAAAGCAATGAGTTGCCACGCCAGTTTCGCACATTTTGGCTTACGTATCGCATTTTTTTTGCTCTCGTCAATCTTTTCCTAAAATCTCTTGAGCATGTCTTGTTGTCAGGGATAGGGGGAAACTAAGAGTTGGCAAATATTAACCCAGAGGTACGGTTTTTTGTCTGTTCACCGGGTCACCTATGAAATTTAGTAAGAAAAAGAGAAGAAAATGTGTTGAGGAGGAAAAACGTGTTTACACTTTGAGTAACTTATAAATGACCTTTCACGACAAACCGGAAGCTTTTGGATGGTTTATTTTCTACTATACAAGGCTTAGTTTAAACAAAAATTCAGTGGTTTTTGCAACGCATATTAAACGTTTGAGAAGGCAAAATATGGTGGGAAAGGAATCTCGTTTTTTTTTGGTCGAGGTTAGGCTTGGCATTTTTTAATGAGAAATGATTATTGGGAGGTCGCAAATGCTGATTTAAAAAAGGGATCCACATTGTCTTAAAATTTTTTGATAGTCGCGTTTGTTCAAACCAAACATTTTTAGAAGTAATTTTTGAGATTTATGAATCAAAAAATTTTCCACATCATATATCAACTTTTTGTTAAAACGAGTTCACTCAAAATTCTAACATTTTACAAAAAATGTATTGAGAAAAAGACGAAAAAGACAACAATCAAGACAAAAGGACCTTTTTTGTTGCAGTGTCTCAAGGGGCACATTAATTTCGACTAACAGCTACTTTTAAGGACAAACGATAGAGTTGAGGGAGGGAACCAAACCAATTTGTTCCCTATTTGGCACTGCAATTTACCTCTAAGTGAACATTGGTCAGCTTTGGAAAGGTTAGGCAGGTAAGAATAAAGAAGCTTTCTTGGATTGAATTTCCATCAGAAAAAGAAAAAAGAAACAAATAAAAACCTACGTAAAACGAGAAGGGAATATTTATGTATCAAAAATTGAGAATGGAATTTGTCGAAACCTGATTCGCAACAATCGTTGGAGGTCTCAAGGACAATCCCGTGGGAATACCTGTCTTGAAAAAAAGTTTTCCGTACTTCACAAAACCACAAACCAAATTTCTTTCCGATTAGCAAAAAATTGAAACAAAAAACAGACACAGAAATTAAAAGACATTTTATATTTTTATTATAATTTTAATCGCCTAAAACCTGATCTTACGCCAAAAATGCGCGTATATTATCTTGGAATTTCCCCCTTATCCGTATCTTTTTTTTGATGAAAAGAAGTGCTTCTCGCAACATTTCTCGACGTAGTGAAATTTCTATCAAGAGAAACTAACATATAGAGAAGATATCATCAAATAGGTGTGGATATTATATAAGATTCCTATTTTTCTTATCATTTCTTGCCACTCTTGAGGTTTCTATCAAGTACTACACAAAAAGCACCACCAACCGTTCTATCGGATGGGGGAAAAAGTGGAAATGCAAATAATGATTGAGTATATTGAATGGAGAGGGGACAAGTGACTGTTTAAAAATCGGAGACAAATAATTGAAAGAATATAGTCATGACTCTATTTTCTGAAAATTTTCGGGAGCTTTTGTTCATTTCTATCCAATTATTTTTTATATGATTTTTTAACTCACCAACCAAACAATTGAAATTTCTCCAACAGAATATATGTGAACATGGAGGCGATTCTGCACAACTGGTTTGACTTGAAATCAAAACGAATGGCTCAAAGGAGCAGTTTATTCTTATATACTTCATCTAGATGTTTTTGGTTTGTTTTCAAAGTATGAAAACGGGAAAAAGAGGTCGGCTCTTGAGGGGAACAATGTCGGAAATAAGCAGCAGATAAGAGCAATTGGCTAAACACTTCAAACCTGTGTTTGAGCTTTGTCTTTGATAACCCCGGTCCCCCCCCATGACTAATTGGCTAGTTGTGAAAACTTTTGATGACATTTTGTTCGATAAAATTTAAAAAAAAACGACTGGGTATTCCAAATTCAATAGTCCAAATCGAAAAGAGGAACATCGTCTAGAAAACCAACCACTCACACTTGTGAGGTGTCAAGGTTAATGGGACTGGACATTGAGGAACTTGAGGGTTAATTTTGAGTATTATGAGGTAGAAATGAATTGAATGAGATGAGGACATGACAGTTGTTGAAATGAGACGATTAATCGGGAGGAAAACTAACATAAGTTCATATGTTAGATAAACGTTTGAAGGAGAGAGTATAGTATGCATACTTTTATTTATTAGAACAACCGATTCTGGGTAAAACGGAAATTCTCTTAGATGTGGTTTCATGAACTATTCTAGTGACAATTACAAACTTGAAAAAATGTTTCTGGTGTTCCACTCTGATTACAATAATTTCACTTTTCAAGATTTTCTGAAGCAAACAAGAATTAATAAAAAAGCAGGTGCATTGGACTAAGTTTTGGAAAGTTGTAGCATGTTATGTAGTTTGTAGCAATCTGAAAACTGCACGTTGTTCTAAATAAATTATTATGTGTTTACCTCTGCGTTAATTAATATCTTCTTCTCTCAGCAATTAAATATCTTGTACCAGTTTTCCTCTTGTTCTTCTTTCCTTTCTCAATAATCGGCTCCATCTCCCACGTTGCGTTAGTTCTCAACTTTTCTATAAGTCCCTCGTCCGCACCCAAATCAACTAACAAGAAAAATCCTTGCCACAACATATCAGCCCCCTTTGCCAGAATAAAGGTTACCCCGGTAGTTACTGCGAAGAGGTAGAAGTGAAAACCTATAATTATGGAAGTATATAATTTCATATTTTCTAAGGTTTGTGGAGCCGATGTCTGTAGTTATCTTACCAAGGAGGAAGTAGTGGTATGGTGGAACATAGAGAACAGAATATGCTATATATCCAAACATACAAATATAGCAGGAGAGAGCGGCCATCTTGAAATAGTATTAGTGTAGTCTTTCAATCATCCCCTCCCATAAGGTACTTACCACAGTGGACATAAACGGTATGATCATTGCAACTCTGCAGTATTTGATTCCGTAGTCAAAAAACAGAACACTGAGCACGAGGAAGACACTGATTGCAGTTTGAGCAACTACAACTCCCACTCCCTACAATTATAGACATGCTGGAAACTGAAAACGACACAGTAAAACTTACATAATGAATGATGCGGGTGTATTCAGAAGCAGTAAGCATGAAAAGATAAGAAAAGAACATGAAACTGATGAGACGCTAAAAATTTTCATTGAGTTGAGGACAATTTGAAAAAAACGCACTCTCTTTCCCAACTGTCTGAATAATTTGAGATCCGGGTATTTATCCCAATAGGTCCGTTTCTTAACTCTTGGTCCATCGTCTTCATCAGCCTGGCGAATAAGGGTATACAACCGCATTCTGGGTTTCAGATACTTGTCTACTTTTTCCACCATTGTCTGGAAAAAATATTGATGCATAGAAAAAATGAAGGGAAGAAAAGGGTGTGGGAAAAACTGAAAAAGTTCAATAATCTCACAGCTCTGAAAATATTCTGACAGAGGCAACAAGAGCTTTCATACAATTTCTTGTAGTCATACCCCTTTTTCAAATCCTTAGATCGAAGAAAAGGCGGGAAAACTGAATGAGAAAAAGCATTGGGTATAAGTGACAATACGATGAAT
This sequence comes from Caenorhabditis latens, assembly GCA_002259235.3. Lineage (NCBI taxonomy): Eukaryota > Metazoa > Nematoda > Chromadorea > Rhabditida > Rhabditidae > Caenorhabditis > Caenorhabditis latens. Next base: position 8,916,825 of record CM056097.1, on the reverse strand, counting down.
AGCCTTTTGGCTCTTTTTTCGTGACGTGGAAATTGGGTTGAGAGGCGTATTGAAATGACTACAGAATAAAGCCACCGAATAAAATGCCACGCATTAACTGGAAAAGCGCGCGGGTTTAGAAGATGTATATCTTCATTCCCTGACAGAGAAATTTACTATAATTAAGAACAAAATTCTCAATGTGCATGTTGTTTACAGAGATGGAATTGTTAGGAAACACAAGAACAGAAATGAAGAAAAGAATCGTCAGATTTCCAGAAATATTATATATTTCATAAAGTGCATTCCAGACATGGATTGTATTTTTCCACTTTATATTTTATCTGCACTTTAAAAAAAAACGGAGTCAAATGAACATTGATCATATCAATGTCAGAGAGGGGAGCAACCCTGTGATGTTGAAAAGACAACTAAATGTCTTGGTTGAAGTTCTGGCTCTGAAAAATTAGAAGACGTTAATGAGATAGGATTCAGCATTTTTTTTTCTCGGAAATCTTTGTTTTCCTGGCACTGAATTCAACTGAATTTCCAAAGTTGATAGCAATATGAAAATTTTTGTTGAGTCTTATTTTAATGTTTTCTAATTTTTTGTGCAAAACGAGCTTTGTAACAAACAAACGCTAATTGTAGGAATTTTTCAGTCTAGTTTTGGGGAAAAAGGGGAGAACTGTTTTTCTCAAGATAGGTCGGCGTGAATATAAGATTTCATCACTTTTAGTGAGATTTGAACCGCTTTACCCTCTCAAACTTGCTTTCCATAAGCTCTTTCAAGGTTTTCAATTCCCTTTTCGATCAGGGCAAATTTTTTGAGTTCTATATACAAATTTTTTGAATTCTATATACTTGACCTGCTTCCAGTGATTTTCATTCACCATATTTTCATAACAATCGAAATGTTTTAAATCACAGTTTCTCCATTCACCTAATAACACAACATGAGATCTTTTGATATCTTTTCATTTGAAATCTCAACCGCTGACCTCTGATATTTACCCACACCTCCCTGTCCTGTCCATCTTATGACAGGCCGGTTGCGCACGCAATATGTATCTTGAAGAGCCAACACCATAAACAGAAGTCTAATTCATACACATTACATTTTCTTCCTTCTATTCTCCTTGAAATCTTAGATTTTTCATACTGTGACCTTTTCGAAAAATGGATCCTGCAGCAGAACAGACGTTGGATATTCTGACTCAAAGCTCCGTGATTTTCATTGCTCTCTTGATTGTGATGTCCGTCGGTTTTGTAGCGTATAGGTGAGAACATTTTCTATTACAAATACACCCGAGTGCATGTTCTTCATCTATTCTAAGAAAAGAGCTCATTGAGTTCAGAGCTCCTATGGGGAATGGAGAGATTATTGTAAGGTTTGACGTCTGTCGTCAAATAAGAACTAATGAAAAAATAGATATGATGAAAATGATTTTCTTTTATCTTCTATGAAATTTTCAGATGCATCCAGAAAACTTGACAGGCTTCAACTCAGACGAGAAGAAAATTTTGTCACATTCTCACATCTCATCGGATTGTCATTTCCTTGTTATTTTGGTGCCCCAACGATTTCAAAATCGTCTTGAATTTCTAATAAATATTAAAGTATCATGTTTTTCTACTCTCTCATTCTCGAAAATCTCCAGGGTTATAAGGCTCATTATCTAAAGATTAACAATCTATCTGACTCCCAGAGGAATCTTGATTTCAATACTTAAGCTGACATTTTTGAGACATTTCCATGCTCTATAATTAAGAGTTTCGATTCCAAGTATTCTAGCTCCTTCCTTCATTTTTCTTTTCCTTCTTTCTAAAATTGATTTATCAAGTTGGTTAGAGAAAAGAATTGAATATAATTTGTAGCACCCACACAAAAACATTATCAAAAAATTAGACGATTTCAGCTGGCAAAACAAATGCCGTTGGGGGTAACCTGCTTTTGATCTGAATTTTGTGTTTAAAACTCATTTCTTTTTCAATTTATTATTTTTCGAATTATTTTGTATTTGAGAAAATCGGATGTGAAAGCCTTTTAAAAAAACACTTGGAGACCAATAAAAAAAACGAAATCCTCAAAAAGTCATATGTTGTTTGTTAGGACTTTCGAACTGATAAAATTTTAAATAATTCGTTGGAATAAGAATTCTCTCCCAGTTTTTTCTTTCCCGGTAAAATCCTCCTTCTGGTCTTTCAAGTGCCATATTGTCAATAAATCAATTCAATTTCATTTCTCTTTTATTTCAGAATCAATTTGAAAATAGTCAAACCTCTGAACATGTCGTCTCCTTCCTCATCTCTTTTTTCAGACACCTGTTCATTATATGTTAATATTCTCTGTTAGTCACAATCTGACCACATTTTTACTCATACATCACTTTTTGACACAATTACAGCCTATGGAATGTTCAGTGCTCAAGTTTCTTCTTTACCACTCGTTTTCTCCATATGTTTCGAAACTCCCACTTATTTTATTTTTCCCCAAGATTTTCATTTTTCAGTCAACAAAACTTTGTATTTCACATTGGTTCACAACCGGTGAACTCAGAAACACAAAATATTCCAATCAAGTAAACTTGTAGTGCACACTCAAAATTATTCCGGTTACCAATTTGAACAGGAGACACCTGCTTTTAGGTGCTGGCGGAGCCTAGCCATGGGCAACCCACATTTTGGAGTTTTGTCTTTTAATCCCCCTTTTTCATGCCTTTCTCAATGTAGATAAATTTTAAAATGCGGAGAAGCGTTTTCAAACTTCCTTCTTTACATGTCCGGTAAAAATCAACTACGATCTGATTTGTTTTGTTTCTAAAACTAGAAACTGGGAATTCGAAATTTTGTTACTTCTCATTTTGTTCTATTAGCCTTTTGAAACGAAACTCTTCAGATATCTCAAAGTGCGGAAAAAAGATATTTGAATTCAATCAGAGACGTTTTGTTGTGTACTCGTTGTTTTTCACGTATGTCAGATGAACCAAGCAATTAAACTTGTTTAAATGATTCTTCTAATAGTAATTTTTTCTAAAGAGAGAGAATCTGAGAAATTGAAAACTTTATATTCATTAAAATTTGAAGACACTAAAAACTGAAGTCACAAACACATAAAAGCTCTACGTTTGTTTCACTTTTGCTGCTAGGATACTAATCTGTTCCAATTTTGATAACAAAGAGATGATAGGCTTCCGTTATAAAAATGGGATGAGTGATGCATGTTTTCTGTGTTTCAGTGTAGTTCTGAAGCCATTTTCAAATAAAAACTCTAAAAAAAAATGTCATGTTGGGAAATAGTGGATGTCTGATAGAGAGAACATGTTTTTTCATTCAGGTAATTCATCTTTTCAAAAAATCAGGTTTTGTTCATCCTCTGAACTGTTGCCACGTCATAGTCTGGTGCATAGGACTCCGCCTTTTTTCTTCTAACTCATGCTGACATTTTTTTCTTGCTAATTACATCTATCCAATTTCCGCTTTCATTTTTTTCAGCCTAGTTTCTTTTAATTCCATCACTCCCAATACTCGGATTGTCAAAAATTAGTTTCCTGTTTACCTTAGTTTGATAGTAACTTGTGTCATTTCATTTTATGGAAATCAATTAGTTTTTTGTTTGTATTTGTTTATTAACTCTCTTACTCACTTTTTGTCGAATGATGCAGGTGGGAATAACTTTCTTCCAGAACTTTCGTCGAGAGATACATCGATATCAAAACTAAGCTCACATCGTCTCGTCACACTCTGAGTCATGGCAAACAAACGAGAAAGAGGCGGAGATGTAGTGATGCATTTCCAGAATCCGGACGGTTTTAATCCAAATGACAACATGTACAAATCGTGTTGCTGTCATGCAAAAACGTTCACTATTTTCATTGGAATTTTTGAGATTTTTACCGTTTGTTTTCTCCTTGTGGCTGGTGAGTTTTCCAGTAATTATTAAAACTCAAAATGTCATGTGAATTTGAAACTGGCGATGAAGTCGAGAATAAACAAACAATTTCAAAACGAAATTTTGAGGTTGAACATGTGTGCTATATACTCCTGATCTACTGTTCTTTTCTCTACTAACTTTTCAATTGCAGTGCTTCCTGACATAACAACTCGTGTGTGTGATAAACTGTCCAATCACACAAGTCTTGATTTCGATGACGCTTTCGAAGAGTTTTCCTTAGAGTGAGTTACCGTTCCAATCTAAAAGAAGATTTCTTTCAATTTCTTAGACATGTCAGGAACGTTACATATGTTAGTGCAGTTCTTTGCAACAACAACATCACTTGTCTTGTATGGGCTATTCTTCAGGTAAATCACAAATTTCTTTACAGGTGCTTATAAGATTCATTTAGATTATATCCGTTATTGCGATGTTTTATGGAATCAAATCTATTCGTTGCTGGTTCTTTCTTCCGCATTTCATTTTCAGGTGAGATGATGTCAGAGCTTGCTTTTGTTTCTTTGTTGAGGTGTTCTTAAAATTTTAACATTTTTTAATGACTAATTGTTACTTTCTAGATACCTCTGTTGAACCTTAATGTGATTTTTCCAGAATTGCGTGCCTTGTGATTATTTGTGTTATCGATACTTGGCTCATTTTACGTGCAACTGGAGAAAATGTTAACGAGAACAACGTTGCACTTCTTATATCCATTATCTCGTTTGCCGTTGCTGGTCTATGTGCTCTTTATGCTACAGTGAGTTTCTAATTACTATTTCGCCTTCTTAGAGTTTCAAAATACTGAAGTTTCCAAATATATTTTTTTCAGTGGGTTGAAGTAAGATGTGCACATTTTGTAAAAAGATCACGCGAAACAGGTTTCTCGATCAGCGTTGCTCGTCCTGTCGGTCCTGCAACAATATCTCTCAGTGAACCCCAACCGAACGCTTCAGATCCACCGATGCAGCCGGTTTATTTTGAATTTCTGATTAAATTAATAATTTTTTTTTATTTGAGACACGCCGACTTCCACCACTCCGTCACCAGCAAGCCCAATACATTGTCAATGATGAGACCCTACCAGCACCCGGTAATCCCAACGAAGGTAAGTACAATTTTATATATTTTTGAACATTAATGATGCTCTTATTTCAGCTAACTGACACTGGGAACAATAATTTCTAAGCATAGCGGGATACATCAAAAATCAAAACATCATCAAACTCTACCCTTCAATCATACATTGATGTTCACAATTAATTTTCTGTAATAATCTCTATACTGTCAAAAAACCACCAAAAATTTTGGAATATTTTCCTATAAGGCGGAAACGCAAGTCGGGGCACGGTATAGTGGGCGGTGCTTAAACGACAATTGAAGCGGATAGAAATCCATACAGCTTAAAAATATATTTGTTTTTTAATTGAATAAACATGCAATGTATCCAAGTATATATGCAAATCGATTAAACAAGAAATTTATCCTAAAATTCAAGGTTGGTCGTTGAAAAATTATTCGCACCTCTTACAGCCCAAGCTCCGCTCACGATGTTATGCCGCACTTGCGTTTCAGCCTGTGAAAAATATTTAAAATTCTTGCGAAAACTTCATTGCTTAACAGTATTTGTATTTCAGTGAACATAATAACGTTTTCAATACAAAGATTGTTTCCTTTTTCTGATGACAAGAGATGAAAAACACTTGGATACTTGATTGAAGATTACCATCGAAAAAACAACGTTGAAAATTGCTTGCATGTAACTTTATTATCTTCCTTTTGGTCAGACATCTTCGAAACATCTTCTCGTGTTCGATCAATTGCCATTTATGAAATCTGAACTGTGTTATATTTCAGTGTGTGGTTTTACTTTGAAATGTTTTTTCTTTTTTCTACGATTTCGTGAATTCAAAATTCACTTTGGTTTGGAACAGTACAACTACTTCCGATTCATCTCGTTTTACTTGTGATTCGTAAAGAAAACACCTTTATAAGGTCAACAGTTTGTTTTTATTATTCACTTGATTCTAAAATTGAATCAAACGGCTTTCCATCTCTTTTTTTTAATTCGGCAGTTTGAATTCTCGATTTTAACAAATTCCAAAAGAAGATAGAATCGCATCTCGACGCAAATTGAAGAGGCAAACACGCCTACACCGATAGGTATAAAGTAACCGACTTGAAAGAAGAAGATAGATCGTTTTGTTTTTGACACTGCAACTTTTCATTTGAACTAACAGAATTCACTTCCCTGTTCTAGGTGTCTTCAAAATGTTCGAGGAATACATCACCGCTGACACTGTAAGTTTTCCAATCAAACTACACCCATCTCTAGGAATTCAAAAAGGAATCCATTAAAAATTAGTAATAGAATAAATTCTTTAGAGATAAGGTTATTGCGTTAGTGTTTGAATTTTTAACGTCGGCAAATTTTAGAGTTTTTTTTATCAATGCACAACAAAAATGTGTTTAGGTCGAAGGAAAGGTTCAACAATTGATTGGATTCTTGGTTCAACGTCCAGCCGAGGAGATCGACAACGACTTCAACTTTAAAGCAGTAGATGAGGATCGTGCTGAGTACTTCAACACCATGGTTGCTGAAGCGTTAACTTCATTCTTCAACGTTCCTACTGAATCAACTGATGTCGAGCCATTGAGTACTGTTCAAGATATCATTAACCGTATCAACAATGCCTAAGTCAACAGTATTTTTTTCAAAATCAAATTACATTACTATATGGAAAACTTCTGATATGAAATAAAACTTTGAGAAATATTCATTTGATTTTCAAATTTCAGACTTTCTTCAAACTGATTGTGGTTGTGAATCATTTTCCAATAACTAGAATACCGGTTTTGTTCGAGAAATGTTTGGTGTCACTATCCCTTTTCTGCAATGTCTGTCGTGTATTCTCTTGGATAAAACTATCTTCTTTTTTTAGTGTAAAGACTGAGAAGTTAAGTAACTGATAAAAGAAACCCTTGTTCCAAAGTTCCAAATTGTCTTATCAGGTGACGTTTATAAAAAACTGGACAACTCAAAAATTACAACAAAGAAGTAATTATAATGACTGGACAATAGTTATCAGATGATGTCCTGTCGGTCCTGCAACAATGTCTCTCAGTGAACCACAACCCAACGCTCCAGATCCACCGATGCCGCCGGTACATTTTGAAACTCTGATTATATTCATTATTGTTTTTATTTGAGATACGCCGACTTTCACCACTCCGTCACCATCAAGCCAAATTCAGAAAGTCAAAAATGAAAAGTTAACATTTTGACCTGAAATCAGTTCAGAAACCAAGATTTTTTGGATTAATTGAATAATTCTAATATTGAAATGTTCTTTCTTCCGGCCAGAAGCGCAAAAATTAAACAAATATTATTCTAGACCTGCAATTCTCGCAATAGTTTCGTTTCAAGAGGGCAGATCAGAAATTTTCTTGCAGTTCATTTTCGGAGACTCAGAGACTGTGCGCTGGTAGAAAACAACAAACAAGACAATAGAATATCTGTTAGAACACTTTTTGAGTCAACTACTAGTTCATTGATGATCTCACTTTGATACGATTGTCACAGAGACAATCGCTACACAGAATGCAATGGGAAAATAATAAAACTAATCTGCTATGAAAACGAAAAAAAGAAATCAGATGATAAATTTCACCCAAAAAGGAAAGGGCGAGACTTGACAACAGGGAAGTAAAAATAACCTCAAGAAATGAAGGAAAATCTCTTTTTGCCTTCATGTTCGCGCCGAAGAACGGCACAATGCGCTAGAGCCTTGGGCGCGCAAGATGCGAAGGCAAGTCTAAACTTGAAATGATTTTAAATACATTTTCCGTGATAAAACCGGTACGAACCAAGCATCTCGGGGTCTTTCCAAATCCCTTCTCAGATGTCTCAGAGGAATGATAATGAACACTCGTGAAGTAACAATAGATACAAAAAGTTTGAGCAACAGGGTGTTCTTAAACAAAATAGAAAGATTGAGAAGGATAAACGGAGGTTGAAAATTTAAAGATAAAGATGAGGAGAGGGGGAAATATCGTCGGTGGACAGGGGGTTTTAGAAAAATGATTATTAAGAAAACAATGAACAACTTGATATAGGGTGCGGGGATGCGTGAAAACACAAATGTAAACATAACTAAAAAAAATTAGAACAAAGAAGATTTGTCCTCCAATTAAGCGGTACTTCCGGAACCTCGAGTACTGTTCAGCTATTTTCCCTCGACATACCTTGTGTGTGCGGATGGGTTCCACTCCAGATCCGTTTAATCCAGGAGCTGTCCCACTTTTTACATCAACGGGCTCCGATGGTTCCATACTCAAATGTGGCCACAATATATTTTCATCTTTCACAATGCGCTGCAGCACTTCCCAATATTGATAGCACGTGGAACAGTCCGCCACAATTAACAACGTTCAGTTTAGATTGAAGGTCACAATTTAGTCTGGGCCGAGCACGGTAAGTTCCCCTACCAAGCGGTATAATTCCTTGAAGAGTGAATATTTCGGCTTCATGATGGTCGAACTGGCAGATGTGGCCGAAAACTACAATGGCGTCTACCTCTTCTGGTATCACATCGAGTGCTTCCTGCCGAGAGGCCTTAGCTTGTTATGATGTGGTGAATAGAATGACGAGGACAGCAACATTGACTTTCTGGGAATCCAAGTGTTTGGTCAGCATGGTCAGCATAACCGCCGGTAAGACCCAGCGAGGCAAGGGGCCGAAGGAATAGTATGAATACCCCTCGATTGTAATTTTATATCTCATTCAAAAGAATCTTTGAGATTCTTCGTTATAGTGTATTGACATCGATCCGAAGTATTCAACCGTAAGTATCTTGGACAACGGCTCACTGAACAACTTTGGAGGCTGCTAATATTCATTTTTATTCTGTTCCTTGTGATTAAACATCTTTGAAATATCTTCTCGTGTTCCATTAACTGCAATGTATTTGTTACTCTGATGTAATTGGAACTGTGTTATTTTAGTGTGTGGATTTCCTTTGAACGCTGAATCTTTTTCCACTCCGACTAAAATATTTTTCACCAGTAAATGGAATGCTACGTTGTATCGCCTTGTCTATCTTTCTAAAAATTCACCAAATTCCTCACCGCGTACGACGATTTTGTAGAATCCAAATTCTTTTTAGTTTGAAACAATGAAACTATTTGAACCGATCGACTTCCCATCTCTTATTTTCTGAATTTGACAGTATCAATTCTCGATGTCAAAAAATTCCAAAAGAAGAAAGAATCGTATCGCGACGCAAACTGAAGAGACAAACACGCCTACACCAATGGGTATAAAATTACCGATTTAAAAGAAGAAGATAGATAGTTGTGTTTTTGAGATTACAATTTTTATTTCAATACAACAGAATTTTATTTTCCTGTTTCAGGATGTCTTCTCAATACGATGAATTCATTACCGCTGACACTGTAAATTTTCAAATCAAACTACAACCATCTCTAGGAATTCAAAGAGAAATCCATTAAAAACTAGTGATAGTATAAATTCTTCAGTGATAAGGCTTTAACGTTAGTGTTTGGATTTTTAACGTCTGCATATTTTAGAGTTTTCGTTATCAATGCACAACAAAAATGTGTTTAGGTCGAAGGAAAGGTTAAACAATTGATCAGAATTTGGGCCGAGCGTCCAAACGACGAGATTGACAACGATTTCAACTTCAAGGCGGGCGCGAGTGAACTTCGTCTTGATTTTTTGAACGGCGTGATTGCTGACGCGTTGACTGATGTCTTCAAAGTTCTAACAAAATCAACTGATGTCGAGCCATTGAGTACTGTTCAAGATATCATCAACCGTATCAACAACGCTTAAATCAACTGTTTGTCCGATTTTCAAAATCGAGTTCCATGATTTGTGGTTAAATTTGTGGTTAAATTTTGATATGGAATAAAACTTTTAGGAACCTTCATTTGATTTTCACATTTCATACTTTCTTCAAACAGATTGTGTTTGTTGACCATTTGCCAAAACCTAGAATACCGGATTCGTTCAAGAGATGTTTGGTCTCACTATCCCTTTTTTGCAATGTCTGTCGTGTATTCTCATAGATTAAACTATCTTCATTTATGTGACATTTCTCTATTTGAATCATTCGTATCAATTTCCGTACAGTGTAAAAACTGAAAAGTAAAGTAACTGATAAGAGAAACCCTTTGTTCCAAAGTTCCAAATTGCCTTATCAGGTGACGTTTATAATAAAGTGGACAACTTAAAAGTTACAACAAAGAAGTAATTATAATGGCTGGACATTGGGTTATCAGATTATGTTTTATGTATATACATGTTTACTAAATAGTAAAGTGGACTTTGGGTTTGTGACTATTCGAAAAATGACCATAAGCAATAAATTAAAAATATCTTTGAATTTTGAAATTCCAAGATGTTCTGTGAGTAGAAACATTAACAGTGATGCCAAAATCTGACCCTCTACATTCTAACTTTTGAAAACTCTGACCTTCAAATTGTTCCGGAAACGATAATGTAATTAATTACAAGAAAACATCTCAATTATTTAATTATATTTTAAAACCAATTTCATTGTATTTGCAGTGCAATCAATCTTTTTTAGGGATCTGTGTTCCGGTTCCAGCCAAAAAACTTGTTGAAAAAACTTTTTGTTGAATCGAATCTTTTATGGTTCAAGTATAATTCACAGATACAAGTAGAATCATCAATTGAGAGAATTTTTTTAATTGATGACATTGGAAAAAAGACTAGAACAGACAGAACAGCGGTTTCAGATGGGAGGACAAAAAAGACACAGTGATGTTTTTCAATATATAAATATAATCTCAGTTCAAACCAAGGTTTCTAGAACCAATAAGAAGGGATGTATGCTAAGATATTGGGATAGTCTCATAAATAAACTTGGTGAAGTAATAAGACAAATAATGGAGAAAAATACTTTTCTATATACACCATCTTCAATGTGAAGCAATGTTACATGTGTGGCAAAACCATCAATATTTCAGACACAATTTAATAGTGAAAGAGTGGATGGGGAAACTGTTGCGGAGATATGTTGAGAAGTTAAGAAATGTTTTTTGTATTGGATTAATAATTGAATACATGATTTACAAAGATGACGGCTCACAAATTGAGATTTGTGTAGCCACATCTTCCATCAGTTGCTCATGCTGCACAATTGTGGGGTATTCTCCGCTCGTGTCCGTTGAGGTATCCGAACTGTGGCTTCCTGTCGAATCTGGAATTGAAAATTGAAAACTTTGAATTAGAAAAAAATCTGTGGATCAGTTAGCTACAACGAGAAAAGTTGAAAACAGATTCTGTGATCTTTGGTAAAAAGTGAGTTTAATTAGGTTAAAAAACTGGAAAACAAGCAAAATAAGCACCCGTTAGTATATGAAGTGGCAGATGCTCCATTTGAATACTTTGCATTCTCGATCTCTCTGATTCGCTCACTTTGGAAGAATCCAGCTGTCCATCGGTTATAATCTGTTTGAATAAAAGTTAGTAAAAGTTAGTTCAGTGTGTTGGTGGAACATGCAGGAAAATGAGAAATTGGAAAAGAAAATGTACCTCCGGAGCGCATTTCATTGTAAGTGTTCTCCGCTGATCGAACATCTTGCTTCATGATTTCAATCAGATCTTGATGGCTTAGATCTTCAACTTGCATCATGTCTTTCTTCACCTGGAACACATAATTATAATGGTTTGACTGTTGTATCGGATTATTCTTACTCTGAACGGACACTTTTTCTGCGATCCCATTGGCTCAATAACTCTTTGAATGTATGGGTGAGCCAATGCTTCTTGAATGCTGATGCGTCTTGTTGCATCGTATTGGAACAACTGTTTCACGAAATCAATTGTATCACAGTTTCCACGAACAATTTGCTGGAACTAGTTAGTTTAGATTTAAAAAATACTAATTATCAACTTACATTCTCTCCTCTAGCTTTGCAGAACATGATGTCATCCCATTCGGCATCTGCTTTCCTTCCATAGTCCTGAATCAGTTTTCGTGTTCGATCACATCGGACCTCATCAATGACATGTTGTGGTGGATGTCCCAACATTGTCAGAAGCATTTTGATCTGTCCCTGCACACTTCTTCCAGGTAACAACTCATTTCTCGTGACCATTTCTCCAAAGATGCATCCAACCGCCCACATGTCAACAGCAGTTGAGTGTTCTGGCAGGACAAACAAGAGTTCTGGAGCTCTGTATGGAAGTGTGGCGACATGTTGAGTCATATAGTAACAATGTTCCTCGTCGTCATGTTTCTTTGAACTGTTGTCTGTGAATTTGGCCATTCCGAAGTCAGCTATCCGGAGAGTACCATCTTGGTTGACAAGCAGATTGGATGGTTTCAAATCTCTGTGAGCAATCGAGGCGACATGAAGATACTGAAAATGTTTTTATTTCAAAAAAAGCCTTTTCGATCTGGTACAATTTTATCAGACAGCAATGAACTGATTGTTCCAAAGATAGTCTTCATAATTGATTCAACTTTTTTATGATTTTACGACTTGGCGCCAGAAGATAGACGTCATCCATTCATCTAACCATACAATTTTTCTTTTTTCCCTCCTTCCAGAACTGGGGCGGTGGCTCGTTTCAGTCCACAATATAATCATATGTTTACTTTCGTATAGTACACTTTTGGTTTCCGCTCAGAAAGAAGAGGACTATTTGATTAGTGTTATCAATACATAGAAAGAGAAGAAAAGAATATGAATTGAATACATAGTACTGTCTGAGATTCTATGTAAAGAACATGAAAACATCAGTCTTCTTACCTCCAATCCTCGCAAAAGCTGTCCTAAGAATTGGTTGATGTAGTATTCGTCCAATGGTTCCTCGTTTCCATAAATAATGTGATGAAGGTTGTTTTGCATAAGATCCATCACTGCAAAAATTACAATATTGACTTTTGTACTATTCTCAAGTACTGATAATTGTTCCAAAGTTTTCTACGACAACGATCCAGTGTATTTATAGTGTAAAATACAAGCAAGTCTACGCTTATCAGTAGTGCTCGGTAGAGTAATCGTAAACAATTTGGCAACTTACCAAGAAAGACGTCGATTCCAAGTGGACCTTGGGTTCTGAAGATATCACGGAGTGTCACAATATTTGGATGGTCAATGTAACGAAGAACACGAATTTCACGAAGTGTACGTCTGGCAAGGGTTGGTGTGGCCGATGCATGAGCAACCTTCTTAATGGCAACCTGAAAATGGCATTTATGAATTGTCACCTTTCTTTGATACTTACTTTATAATCACTGGAAGTTTCTACAGCTTCACAAACAATTCCAAACGCTCCTGACCCAATATTTTGGATTGGCTCGTATGTTTCTGCAGCTCGCTCCAATTTGAAGTCATGCTGTAACTGACGTTTCTTCAAACCGTCCAGCACACGGTTGAAACCCTCTTTCTTGGCCGGCATCGAGCCTGGAAACAGGAAAATGTTCTGGGAAGAAGAGTTGTGGCAACAACTAATGAGATTATGACGCCAGCTGATAACAATAAGACGACAATAAGACGACATAAGGAGTGTTTGCGGTATAAAAGGAAAAAATGAATGGGAAGAAGGAAAACAGAATGGAGGAACATACGAATACTAATTAAAGAGCATGGACATACATGACAGCAAAATACAACAAGGATAACATGAAGTTTGAACTACATGTTCAGGAACAATTTGCGGTTTCAATGAAAACTGCAATAAAAAGAAATGGAAGACAACGAAACGAGTCAGAGGAGACAATGGAAAGATGATAAGGAACTCTTTCAATTTGCATAGACTTTTGACACTTGGTGTGGGGTCTGATGGACTGAGGGACACTATGAAGAAAGCTGAAAGTTGTCTCAAAAACAAAACTTCCGTCGAAAGTGAAATTGCTGATTTTATCAAAGTCATAAATTAGGAAGACGTAAAGGGTAGTAGAGAAAGTGAAGTAGCACTTTTGGAGGAACAAAAAACAACAAAGGGTCATAAAAGTGGGTGAACCCTATTACACACCTTGAATGTTCAAGTTGGCTTCTCCCAACGGTTTTCTTGCTTCTCTGGACCCTTTGTTTTTGATAGAATAAATGTTGTTAGTTCTTGGGCTATTCGAGTTTTGACGAAGGTACCCTCCAGACAATAAACTTCCTTGTGGGGGTGACATGTTTTCGATGTGGTCCTTCTCCTTGGCTTGGAATAGGCTTTTGACCTGGAAATGTTAGTCGTTTAGTACGCTGAAATTGGAACAAATAACGGTTTAGAAATTGAAAACTGAAGCATGGTGTGAATATTGAATAGTCAATCTTGTTTTCAGAAGCAATTTGTTTCATCCGATTAATTATTTTTCCTCAATAACACAAAATATCAAGTGTTGTCTGCAAAAATGGAAGTCTATCTTTGTAACATGTAGTGTGATAAGACTAATTTATGACCAGCCACACATTTGAATACATGCTTTGGTTCTGGTCTCACTTGAATATCAAAAACAGTACTACTACTACTATCATCATCTATGCCATAGGCAGAAAAAACTAGACCCGTCATCGGTGCCAACGAATGATAGTTTTTCTACGGCGTATATGATAAGCATGCACAATGTCGCTGGACGAGCAACAAACGCAAAAACCATAAAGTAAGAGAAAAGAAAAGAAGAGGAAAAGTTTCGAGAGATGGGCGGAGCGTTTTGGGGTGGGGTACAGGCTCTAGGAAAGGTGTTGCGTCAAAAACTGAGATAGTATTTTTGCCTTTTGAGAGAAATAGACCGCATGCGAACATTTGAAAACATAAGTGGATTATCTTGGTGATACGATGTGTCAAAACTGTACGAAAAAAGTGGGAGAGGGTTGACGTACATAATGAAACGGAAATTGATTTTGAGTTGAACTGATTTTGATCTTATGTTTTGTTCTGACCCTCTCCTGATTTCTGGGAATGACTCAACTCACGGAAGTTGGGAAGTGTCAAATTAAATTTTTTATTGCAATCAGACAACTGTCCTACAAATTGGCGGCGGCGAGATCATAAAGAAGATTTGATTATTTCAATCAGAGTGATATTAAACGGAAAGTAAAAGTTGCAATCTGACAATCATTATCAGGAGCAGCTTTATAGAACAATTTCAATGGTCAGAACAATAAGGTTTAGTTTTCTCCTAACTCAAAAGCAATATAAAACTGAATAAAATTAAATACCATTGAAATTAAATAAATGTTACACTATTTGCAAGATTACAACAGTATTTTATACTAGAAATTTCAAAAAGTACATGCGAACTAACACATGAAAATTAATCCTATCAAATATTGCCAGATGATTTTGGTCATAAAGGAACAATGAAAACTAACATTTTGGCGCCAAATCATTCATTATAAAGAGGGTGAGCAAACTGAAATTAACGTGAATCACACTCCTACGCAGAAGACCTTACGAGAGGTGTGAATTGATAAGGGAACGTTTGTTTCTAAATATAGAAAGGAAAAATTTGTTTGATTAGGATGTTCTAAAGATTGTGAGCTTATTCCCAGTTTGATTCAGATCTTCATTGTTCTCTTTGCAAAAGAGTTGTGTTCAGAAAAATAATTCGGATTAAAAGAATACTGGCAGACTTAGATAAGGTAAGGAGATGCTAACGTTTGGTCAGGTTTAGAGTTTTTCCGGTTCCGGGGGTGTCACACTATTTTCGAAAATTGAAAGTTTTTCAATGACCGAAAATATGAGGACTGTTTTCTGGTAATTCTCAGATTCGAGCTGAATCTGTCAAAAAAGTTAGGGAATTTTCAATAGAATCTGGGTTTAGTATATTACAGATACCCCTTTGGCGTTTTGTTGAAGTTTTTACACGAAACTTGTTTTATGTTTCGAACAGTTCTTCATGAATCATTGCTCCCTGATAAAGCGGATGTAAAAAATATTGAATGCGAAAATGTTGATAAAGCTGATAATGAGCTGAATATTCGCTATGAAAGTATAATGGGAACAAAATATTCCCACCTCAATTTTTCAGAAGCAAGAAATCAAGAACAGTAAGTGACGTTATGAAATAAAAACAGTGAAATCAGAAGTACAACACTTTTGATACAGAAAATAATTATCTGAAACCACCCATGAAGTATACAAAACGCTCATCACATGACAGTAGTCTAAGACTTGATAACGAAATGAAAAAAGAAGGAAAAACTGTAATCATGCAATCACACGACCTGCTCTTCTGGCCTCCTAGGACCGGTTCCAATTTCAAGTCTTCCATTATAATTTCCTTTGTTTCAATTCATTCAGTTTCACTGAAGTTTTAATTTTGAACTATACTAGTGACACACCCAATTTCGCAACTCTCTTGATTCCTTGTCCAGGAAAATTTCTGATAAGCTTTCTTAGTTGTCTCCAGTCTTGGTCATTAGTCTTGCTGTTAAAATCGAAAAAAAAACTAGTAGATCCGGAAAGAACTAAGCCGTGAGTTGAATAAAAAAGGAACCACTTGAAAAACAACGGAATAAGAAAAAAGAAAACCGAATACTAATTACTACAGGTTTTTGATGATGAAGAAGTTTGGGAAAGAGGGAAAAGAGAGAAATAGGTGTGATCACAACATGAATCACCCCTCAGCAACTACTATGTATCCATTCTTTTTTCTGTTGTTTCTGTTCAATTGGGTGTGTCTTTCCTCAATTCCGCTTCCTATTCCTCTACTTGTCTTTAATTCCTTAGAAAACATTTTGAGAACAAAAAAAATAACTATATGAAAAATCAAAAATAATAATAAATTACTTACCTTATCCACAATGTTGTCGAATAATCCCATTATAATAGAATACTAGTTATGAAAATTGCGGTAAAACTAGTGGAAAACGAGTTGAAACGGCCGTCGTTAGCGGGGGAGTGGGAACGACGTTATCATGAACTCAAAAATGACATATAAGGGCTGATAATTGGGAAAAATAGTGCGTGTTTCGCAATCGATATGGTGCTCTGTTAAGGATCTTCAGAGGTTGATAACATGAATAATATGTTTAGAACGTCATCACAATATTACTATTTACGTTTTTGTTGTTAATATTTGTATTGTTGAACGGAGGCTTTTGGTGTGATTGAACAGTTTTTGAATTCAATATAACAATATGTATTTCTATTTGATTATTGAAGTAAAGTGATCAATTAACAATGATAAAGATATTAGGAAGAAATTTTGGTCAAAGCAATGATAATTTGAACTGAATCAAAATTTTGAAAAATCAAAATTTTTAAGTTGCTAACTACAAACATTTTCTAGAAACTGAGGTATATAAAATGCATTAACAATTCCTACTTGCAACGGAAACTGTGAAAAAATCAAAACTAAAATCAAGTTCGAAGGTTGATTTTCAAACAAAAGACAATGCGAAGAGATGCGGAAAGATGCGGAAAACGCAAAAAACTGCGAGAAGCAAGAAAAGTGAGGGTTGACTGGAGAGGGCAAGCTGGTAGAGCGGAAAGAATAAGATGAGTAGCAGGTTGTACTGTTTGCCGACGATTTTCACGCGCGTCTTCTGCTCGTCGTACGTGTAACGTGTGTAAACACTCACGTAGAGCCACCCCTCTCGGGAACTCGGTAGTAGGAGTATCCGACAGAACTGATCTCTTGTCCACAGTTCGATTTTGAAGGGTTCTTTGATTTGGCTGCCCTTGGAAGAAAATTGAGAGATCAGAATATTTGCATAACGATACCACCCGTGGTGCTACAAAATGTACGCCCTCAACCTCTCAGCTACCCCAGAAAACCACATCTTCCGTAATAGGGTCATTTTCGCATTGTCTGTCGTTTCATGAGCTGGGGCACAGAAGAGGAAAAATGAATTCTTCAAAAATTTCAAGGTTAGACAACCATGTCAATTACGTGTCATAGTAGACGGACGCATAGACGTATGAATGGAAAGAAAAATTGAAGTTTAGAATCCAAGGGTCTCGACTATCTGGTTTATTATGAAGATAAGAATGTAAGAAGTCTATCATCAGAGGTGTCATATCTATGCCCATATTAAACTATTGAACGAAAATGAAAGGAAGTGACGTTGCTTTCACACCTTGATTTTTTAGTCCTCTACGCACAGTAAAACGACAGTTTTTGGATTGAAAAATAAAGAGCGATGTTTTTCTTTTTCTCATTTTTCTGTCTGAAATGACAGAAAAGCTTTATGGCAAACAAGGTCTTAGCCCTTCCATCACCCTGTAAGCCAGTAAAAGAGAGGTAAGCCCAGTAAGCGAACATCAAATAAAAAAGTCAAATCCCTTTAGTGTGAATGAGGATAAAGAGAGGGAGAGAAGGGGAGGGAAATTCTGTATTCTCTGATTATCATCCGCTACTCTCCGGTAATTACACGCTCTTTTCTTTTATTCCATAGGCCCTGCTGTTACCTCATCGTCGTCACTATTTATGTATGAGATCCCTTCACTTCCGAATATGTATACAGTCAGACCCTAGGCAACCAGTTTTTCTTTCTCTTTTTTGCCTACAAACACTATTCAGGACAAAAAAGAAACATAGACAAGGACAAGGAGAAAACACAAAAAGCTTATGTTTTGAAATAATAATCGAGAATCACATTTGAAATCAAAAAATAAGTCAATGAGTATTGTGTTTAAGCTAGAAAGAAAAACCATTAATTTTTAATTTTTCGTTTAATATATCCGAAAGTTCAAGACACGATCAAAGACTGGGTACAGGAAAAAGTCATAAAAAATGGACAGTAGAAAGGTGAATTCACAGATCAAACCGATTGCCAGTTTAAAAACTGCACGTTGGAACTATCGAAAGGACTAATCCTTAAACCCGTGTGTAATTACAAAATGGGGACTGCCAAAAGTTTTGGCAAAAAAAGGGAAACAAAAAACAATCCGTTTAACACACTTCAATCACCTCGAAAAAACTTGCTTCAGGTTTTTTTAGGTTCCTCATGCAAAAATATATTATCGGAGTTGAAAGGCGGAACAGACAGTTAGGTAGATATGCAAATATTTAGAAGCAGAAAAAGAAGAAAACGCAGAAATCAGCAGGAGGCCCAGCCGCCAAAGACGATAAAGAGAATAGACGAGAATTGCGGATGCCTAGAAACAAGAAGCTTTTGATCATAATGATGGTGAGATTGATGACAAAGGTTAACGGAAAAGGTCTTTGCCACTCGAAAAGTGTCAAAAAGAATAAGAAGAATACGGCAAAAAGATGAAACTGATGCGTTTTCATCGCCCATCTGTCAAGATATCACCTGGTTCGAGGGTTGAGGAGGGCGTATGAATAATGTTAGGCGCGCTTCAGAGTAGTAGGCGGATTTCAACGAAGGTCACCTCGGCGCACCGAAGACATTTTATTAGATATCTTGCGAGAGGGTTCTAAATGAGATATCTTCTCCGTACTGTCTAACATGGTAATTTACGAGAATTTCCGTTTTTGAGAAAAATTATTCTGGGTGTGTCTTTGATTAGTTGCAAGAATGAAATTGAAGAGTTGACCTATGGTTCACAAAACAACTTGAGACACAAAATTTATGAAGGCTCTTAGGGAAACTATTTTTTAAGAGACCGCATGAAAATATTTCTCCGGGCGTAATTTTCCTTTAGTACATTACATGATGCTTACAACTACCCATATGAAAATGAGAGACTCTGATCACTAGGTAATTTACGACATTCTTCGGAAAAATGGACAATATTCAGGGTGTGTCGTATACAGCTTCGGTTTTTGATTCAAGGTTGCCGCCTGCGCAAAAAATATGGAAAGAAAATAAAATAAACTTGGAAAATAAGGCGTTAGGGATATAAGATTCGATGAACTAATCTCCGAAAAATAGAAAAAAAAACTGAAGACGTGGAGATCCAGAAGAAAATGAAGGCAGAAGGAAGATCTGGATGATGTGGGCAGTCAGGCGGAATAGGATTCAATCGAACACCATAACATTTGCTAGATAGTTCAACAGGGACGATATGGGTCAGTGAGTGAATTGCGCACGTTTTCAAAGATGAAAAAAGTTCTGGCAGTAGTTTCATACATAATTATGATGATGGTGTCGCGCATAATTGCTAGGCCATCAGTCACATAGGACATCCGATGGGACACACAAAGTTTTGGAATCCGGAAGATAATAATGGACAAAAATGAATATACGGATAAGAGAATAGACCACCTGTATTTTTTGCAGGTGTACTATATTTGATTCTTCCCGACAAACATGTGGTCGGGACTAAATGAACAAGCGGTGTTCCTAAAATTGCCTCTATTTATAAGACAGCAATAAAAATAGCGAAGAAGCCATAAAAGGGTTAATCATCAGAAATCGGCGTCTTTCCCTCCGTTCACATGTCATGTCTTCAAATTTACGGAACACGACAATATCAACCGGCTCCTTCCCCAAAAACCGCTTTCTTTCCGTGTTTTACACCAATATGACAAATACACACCTTTCCCGTTCTCCCTCACTATTCTCAACCTTTTTTTCTCGGACAAATAAACACATTAGCATACATTCATACACTGACCGGTCCACTTTTTCTCACTACCAGAAACTTCCTAAATATGGCAAATGTGGTGGTGGGGGTTGTTCTTCCGTATTTATTTTTGGTAGTACAAAAGGTAATTGAAGATCGTGACAAAAAAAATGGAAGCAGTAGACATGAAGAAAGTGATCGTGTCCATTGAAGCAAGATCACCAGAAAATTGAAGATTCGGTTTCATTCGGTTAACTGGGTACTGTAGATCAAAGAAATTTCATTTTCAGTTAAAGATCATTTTGCTGTACCATTACCGAAACTTTGAAAAAAGAAACATTCAACTAGTTAACCAACTTGAAAGTGTTTCATTTTGTAAACTGATGCAGTAGCTAATGAAATGAATCGATGTAGAAGAAATAAAACCAAATCTCACAAAAAGACAAACTGGACCACATAGACCGGTCGTATTAGAGTGCAAGACTAGCTGTATTTACAGCACCCGTCAAAAGTAATGTAGAGTATATAATAAATATTCCTGCCGTTGAATCTAAACCAAATTCAAATCCCTTTTCACTGTCACAAATTCATGAAAAACGGAACGTAAGAAGATTATAAGCAGTAAGCAGAATAAGTACTCATGTTTTCTGTATTATATTTTGTATTGGTATTGCGTTGTTTCCTGCGTTTGACCACGTTTCTCCCTTTTCTTATTTCCTATTTATTTCCTGATAAACATTTTGCAAAAGACTTTTTTTCAGAATTTTAGAGGAGAAAGAAAAAGGAAAAGTTGGAAAAGAAGAGAAAGGACAGTGTAATCGGTAAAGAAAACAAACCATTTAGTTTTGAGTATACACGAAAAGTGAAAGCAGGGGAAAAGAGAAGAGGAATCAAACTCGATTGCGTAATTTCTACTAATGCCACACCAAAGGGGTTCGAGGACAATGGCCAAACTGTCTTCACACAGTGGCATTCCAAAAGGGAATAGTTTTGAGTTCGGGAATAACCCTCTTGTCATCTAAAGAATAAGAAAAAACACTTTTCAAGAGACCATCGAAGAATTCTATACAATTTTGTACTTATGTACCCCAAAAGAGGAAAAAGTAAAATTAACTTTTTGTCATTTTCAACAGATGAATGGGAGAAAAGGAACAAAAATGTTTGAAAGAGGATCCAGGTAGAAGGGAGCACGCTTATTACACAGCGGTGTTGGGTCACTCGTGTTTATTTTTTTGCCAAAGAGAAGTCCGGAAGATTAATCGTTTTCTGGGTGAAGTGAACACTTTTTTGTTTTACAGGCGTTTCATTAGGCGTGTAGAACAGAATAATGCTACTATATAAAATGTGATACCTCATCTTAATGGATACATGCACAGATTAAGATAAGATTATGAAATAAACGAATTGCATCCAGAAAGAGAAAACAAAATCCTTGAGAGATGACGTATAAAGCACAAAAGATAATTGACTTGACACAGATATTACTTTTTAAAAAGGAGAGTTGACTATTTGACCGATTTCAATCTTTTGCTTGTTTTTTGGATTAACCCATCTCCGTCATTGTTTCCTTTTTGCCCAGTGAAAAAGTAAGATTACTGTACTCGTCCCATTTGTTTTATTTTATCTGCCCCATGCCCACGCACTTCCCCCTGAAAAGAAGAGTAAACGGAGAACAACCTCCCAAATGAAAGAAGACACGAAGGAGAGAGTTATTTGAGAATAAATGCAAACAAGAACATCTAATGAAAAAAACGAGGGCAAGATGAAGATGAAGAAGAAGAAACACGGAGCGGGAAATGGAAGAAAAAACTTCGAGGGGGCGCTTTTGTTGAAAGGAACGGGTTAGAGGTTAGAAGAGTATGGAGGGGTCGAACCGGTAAATTGGAAGTAGGCGAGAAAATGGAAGGAAGTGAATTTGTGTTGTGGTTTCATGGATGGTAGCAAACAGTGCCTAACTGCGAATATTCAAATACTTCGTAAATCATGATAAAATTTCCTTAATGAGTGATTATTCAGAATTTGACAGGCATCCAATAAAATATTCAGAACAATCAATATATAAGAAGCACGCAGAACACAAAAATTTGAATATCACTGATCATTGTTTGGAGAAAATCTCAACACGTACAAGTTCTAGTATAACAGTCGAAAATTGAAACAAAGAAAAGCAAAGATCTATTCGTAAAGATTGTGTTCTTTGATGTATTTGATAACCGATTCTGGAGTTGTGTATTTGATGGAACGGTGCTCCTTAATTGCTGCACGGAGACGAGTCGAGCTGATAGCATTTGAAGCTATTTCGTTCTGAAAGTATCAATTGAAATTCAAAGTCTCAGGATTCGAAGAAAAGCAACATTCTGGGACATGATGTTTGGAAAGAAATATTTTTAAGAGAATTTCATTCAGTTCATTTTGTGTCGGATACAGAAGACGTCAATAGTATTTGAAAAGAAAATATGCACACAGCTTCCATTAATATCAAACTCACTCTGATCATGTGAACATTGATGTTTTCACCTTGTAGTCCCAAAATTTCCAAAGTCTTCTTAGGATCAGAGCCAGGTCTTGGCTGAACAACCAAACCATTTGAAGCCAGCTGTTCAACGTCCTCTCTTATCCAAACTGGAGACCCATCAGCATTGAACTTGTCAAAGGTTTCCACGACGTCTCCTCCAACAAGAAGGTATATTCCGACATCGTCTCCAAAGCGCTCCTAATATTCTTGATTTTAAGAAAGAACGAAAATCATAGTTTACCTTGACATCTTGTTCGTGATGTTTCAGGACGTTGAGAGTTGTTGTCCATTCGGATTTTGAGCATTCCCAAGAGTCCGCACGTATCCAGTCGGAGTCTTGTGTAGCCGCGAGAACCATAGCAAATCTTAACAGAATTTTGATAGTAAAGGTAGGTTGAAAACTAACCAATCAGTTCTGTAACTGTTTTACACCCTCACCTGTGATCCGAACTGATCAGCGTTTTCTTCCCATATCCATCGCTGACTGGACTCATAATTCCTTCCAAAACATTTATCCCAGCTTTTTGCAAGGAATCCTTCGCATCCTAAATACAATTTTGTTCTGAAATTGACAGACAAAGTATTACTCACTTCAAGCATACGAAGGTGTCCAAATGTTGGAGGATTAAATGAACCAACAGCGAGGATCACAACGTTTCTCATCTGGTTTCTTATAGCTTTTGAAGACACTGAAAAATATTATCAAAACTGACAAAAAAATTCAGAATGTAAATAATAGGTCAGAGGCAAAATAATGGAAAGTATGCTATAAAAGAGAACTTTTCTTCCAAAATGAAAAATTAACTGATAGGAAAGATTGTAGCTGAACACAATTCTGTTTCATTTTATTGCACAACTCTCTTTCAAAGATAACACCCATTAAATATATCAAAACTAGCATTAATCATCGTAATTGCAAAAATATGAAATGTCAATTTCTTTTGTTTCGAAACACTTTCCATGAATCATACATCTGTTCACATCGTTCACATTGTTCAATTTTCCCTTTTTCTCGTCATTCATTTCTCACACATTGAGGAAACATATGCCACCCAGTGGCGGTCGCGGAGGAGATTGCTAGGCCACGGCCACTATGAGTAAACGCGCTCTCCTGATATAACTCATTGCGGAGACGCACGTTCATACCGGCCGCCCAAAAGTTTTCAGCTTTTACTGATCGTTAGGACTTCAGATTTTATTCAAATTTCATATCATTAGATAGCTAATTTTTTTCTCTATCGGAAGAGATCAGAATAAAAACATTTAGGGAAAAATATTGGTTTTTTATAATGAAAACCAAAAATACCTAGGTTCACGCAAATTAGTTTTTTCAAAATTCCTTCCTCAAAATCAATTCGTAAACTTTCAGGGTTACAAATATGCTGTCGCGTCCATCTGGAGTTGTCGCGGTAAGTTATTGATTTTTTGTACCATTAAAAACGGATAGATGACAATGAAATGAAAAAATGGAAAAATTGAATAAATTTAGTCGAATTTCGGATTGAGCAGGTTCAGGATTCACTGAGAGAGAGAAAAATGACCAACCAAAACATGTAGGATTCAAAAAATGCAAATACGTGGAATGCAAATGACCACATCTAATATTCATCTCATTCATTAATGTACTCCACCTTATCTTATCTAATAAATGTGAATTGGGCAGACAGAGAGAACAAATCAAAAACCATAAGAGATTTGAATTGAAAGATATAATCTAATGGTTTTTTAGAAACGCTTTGCCTCGGCCGCCGCCAAGTCAGCCGGAGTCCAAGAGAGAACTACTGTGCTGGAAAACGGTCTCCGTGTCTCGAGCGTCGAATTGAATGGTTTGTAGGAAAAATTAAGGGACTACCTTCACGAAACATGCAAAATAATCCAGTCTTTAAAGAAATACTTTTTTCCATTTGTAGGAGCCACTTCCTCCATCGTATTGGCATTCCGTGCGGGCAGCCGTTATCAACCGGCTAACAAGCAAGGACTCACCCACCTTATCCGCAACAGTGTCGGACGTGATGCTCCAGAATTCCCAGGATTAGCTCTCGTTTGGAATACTGCTCAAAACGGAGGACAATTGGTGAGAAAGCAAATTTCTGGGATTTAAAAGTGTAAATGCAAATAAATATTTTTCGAAGCGAAAGTAAACCTTTTCGCAAAACTCAGCGATGCAGAAAATAAATTCATGTGATTATGAAATATCATGTCCAGTAGAATTCTACTAAGATTATGAGAATCTGCATCAACTCAATGTACTACTTATTATATGCAAAAAGTTGAAAAAATTCAAGGCGAAGTTAAAAGAAATTCATTTTTCAGACCGCCGTGTCCAACCGTGACGTTCTCGCTATTGAAGTCAACGTTGTCCGTGATCAATCCGCCGTTGCCCTCTCGCTTCTTGGACAACTCGGAAATAACGCCTTCAAGCCTTGGGATGTTGAAGACGTCAAGCACGACACCCTCCCAGCTGACGCCACCTACCTCACCGGAACCACCATTGCATTTGAGCAACTTCACCAAGCTGCCTTCAGAAACGGAGGTCTTGGACTCTCCAACTACAGTGTCAACAACGTTTCTGCTAAGGACTTGTCTGCTTTTGCCGTGAGTTCAAGGAAAAATGCATTGAAAGTAACTCAGATGAATTCCAGAAAGAACGACTCATCGCTGGAGAAGCTGTTCTCGTCGGAGTCAACGTTGATCATGACACTCTAGTTCAAGCCGGAAGCTCTCAATTCCCACTTGGCCAGGGACAAGCCGCCAAGGCTGCTCCAGCGAAATATTTTGGAGGAGAGATTCGCAAGTAAGTAGTTACTTTGTCAAAAATAATTATTCATGTTTATGAGACCCGCAAATTCATTTACTGGTAGCAAATGTCGAAGAAATGTCACTGATATGATCTCATGGCTGACATAGTCTGTGTGATTTCGCTCAAATTAGAAGTGTTCTAGGGAAACTTTGTCTCTCTAGACAGTTGCCTTGATAAACGTATGTCATTTTTTCCCACCTGAAATCTGATTGGAAACTATTGAGTTTTGTTCAAAACTACTTCTACATAATAGTGTCTCGTTCCAGGGAAGGACGTGGAAACCGATCATACGTTGCCATCGCCGGAGAGGGATCTTCTATCACTTCTGTCAAGGATGTTGCCGTTCAAGCCGTCGTTGCTCAAATTCTTTTGAGCGCTGCTCAAAAAGTCACCTCAGAGGCCATCTCAGTGAATGTCAACTACCAAGATGCCGGACTTGTTGGAGTTCAATTCTCTGCCGATAACTCAAAGATCACCGAAGTCTCCAAATCCATCGCCGCTGCTATCAAAAAAGCTAATGCCAACGGACTCGACAGTGCTAAGAGCGCCGCTTCTGTTCAAGTTCTCTCGGAGGCTCAAAATGCATCCGGAGTCGCTTTGGAGAAGGCCACCCAAGTTCTCGCTGGAGTTGACGCTTCGCCACGTGATATCTCAGATGCTATCAAAGCAGTTACTGCTCAAGACGTCACTCAGGTGAGTATTTTTAATAGGGTCCAGCTCCATACCCCTCAATTCTGCAATTTATAAAAAATTCATGAGAATGAATGTATCGAGGATATCAATTTCACTAATTGATTTTTCTGGATTGGAGCGTAACAATAACACATACATTTTTTCACAGGCTCTGTCTCGTGTCAATGGAAAACTTTCTCTTGCTGCCTATGGAAGCACCGCCCTTGTTCCGTACCTCGACGAGCTGTGAACGCCCGAACTCAACTTTGAAAAAACTAAAATTTTAAGTTAAGACTTGTCGAAGAACATTGTTTAATGTTGTTTGTATGCAATTCCTTTTCTTTTTCTCTCTGTCATTTTACCCCATTTTCCGATTTTAAGAGATACTGTAGAATGTGTTCAGAAATTGGAATTCTGAATGAAAGAATAAGATTAGCTTGTTTCATTGGTCAGGGTTATTGCATATTATTCAGATATTCCGAAACCACCAAAAAGGTTTTTGGTGGTTTCGGAAAAGAATGAAAACCGCGTAAAAAATGACGTCGTGTTGGTCGACGAAATTTCGGAGGATGAGGTCCCATACACACACACGCACACCCTCTTCACATGATGTACCTATTGTTGGCGACGTAGCAAAAACGGAGAGAGACCCTGCAAAGTAGCAAAAAGCAATGCACAGAGAGTCAAATTATTCAAAACCGAATTTGTCTGCGCTGGCGACCCTTTCTTCAACCTTTCTTTTTCCCTTTCTTCCCTATTTTTCTCTTTTGAAATCATCAGGGTCCCACTTTTCTTTATTTTCTTATTTTTTCCCTCTTTTTTATACTTCAACAAAGACACAAAGTTTAGTAAGAAAAAACTTTTTTAACCTTTCTCTTCTCACCCGAATTCCGTTATTACTTTTTGGTGGGTGTTGGGGTGTCTAGTCGTTGCACGTTCTTCAAAGGCTTCTTGTAACTCAAAAGCACTGACCTGGAAGTGAAATGTAAAATATTTCCGGCGAAATTTTTAGAGTTTGTGTGATCTTTGCATGTAAAGTGAGTTCAAAATATTGGGTGAGGTCCGTTTCGCTTCTGTGAACCTATGGTATCTAGAAAATAAAAATCGCAGGGAAAGATAATTATTTTGCCGCACTATTGTACAGAGTTCCTACTTTGGAAGTATGTATGTGTATTTCAGTCGTACATATCCCAAGTTCCAGGATTTGGAAGAAAGATAAAAAGTTCTGTATTATACATTATTACTTACCCAATACATTTTCAATAACATTATCGTATTAAAAAGCAGGTGATACCTGACTATATGATTCTGAAATCACCTGTTTTTATCTTGAAACTCAAAATTCCGATGTAATGTTCTGATTCTGGTGTGCTTAATACAAGTTCTCCGAATGAAACATACTAGTTTCAAAATGAACTCTACGTCCAAGAACATCAATTCAGCTGATTCCTTTTCAGCAAGCACTTTGCTGAAAATCTCGTCCGCAGTCAAATCTCGATTAGCCTCGATTTCCGGTTTTCTTGTTTTTATGTTTTTTTTGCGCCGTCCTGTGCAACTTCATCGGATTCCCTCTATTCTTTAATTCTGCTAATTATAAAAACTGAGAAAAGACACGTATTTAATTCTAATCAAAAAGATGAAGAGACTGAGAGAAATGAAGAAAGAGCTGCTAGATTTCCGCTGAATCGAACTGAATCTTCTCTAATTCTCCTTGAATTTACTCTTGTGGTTTATGATGTGAAAAGAATCCGCTCTCCGCCCCAACCACTTCTTTTTCAAATATTCATGATTCTGATGAGAGAGGGAGGAATTCTGTTGGCACTTCCGGTAATCTGATCGTGTTGCTCCGTGTTGGGTGCATGTGTACGTGTTTTTAAATGCAAAGTTTTCTACGATGTCCCTAGAAGGAACTTGCAGTGTTCATTGTAAACTTTGGTTTCTAGTTTTTAATATGGTTCAATCAAAAATAAGGTAATTGTTGTGTATAGGAAAGTGAGAGCTAACTTTTGTACTAGGCAACTGTTACGTAGGTTTGGATTTAAAATCATCTTCGTACTTGCTCATTTGTGATTTTGATATTGTCTCATTGCGAATACTTGAATTCATGGCTGTCTCCCTAATAAGTCTGGTCAAGTGACGAAAACTTTGCTTGAAAATTCCGACAACTTTAACTTCCGTTAAAGTTTGGCTTCGAATGACGCTATATATTTTATTTTTGAAAAAAATTCTTGGTTAGAAACGTGTGATTCCTCAAAATGAGTCATTGACTCAAAACTACTGGTTGAAGTTTGTGTATATGTAGTTCTTACTCAAATATATCAATTTTGGTTACCAGCACAAATTGATTATTATATTGACAGTCCCATGTTCTGAACATATTGTAGCACCACTTTTAAAAGTCGTGAAAACTTTTCGAGCCGTTTATGAATTAATGTATAAGGAACAATTCACAAACACTTTACGACACAAAAGAATCTGACTTGTCTTTGGTCTGACTCCGCATCCCAGAGTCAGACTTTCTTCTCCTCCCGCCATCCCATTGTTCCATATCTTCTTCTTCTCACTTTTTGTTGTTTTTAGTCGTTGCATTTTTAGGACGTAAAAGAAGCATGGTTGCTAAGCACTTCCGTTTCTTTTTCACGCCCTCCGAGACGATGTCGTCACAGGAACTTTTTTGTTGAAAGGCCAAAGAAAAGGATGCGATTCTTCTCAGTTTCTAGTATTTTTCCACTTCTTTTCCCACCCGCACTCGGTTTCCTTTTCGTCTTATTTTGCTTTTTTCCTTCACTTTCTCTTCTTTTTTCTACTTCTTATGGGTGCCCGGTCCATGATGTCAGTGTCAAAACCTCACGCCCAATTGGCCCTGCTCTTTATCCTTTTCTAAGTAAAGTGGAAGCAAAGAAGGCTCCGTTTTTTCTTCGTTTCTGAAGATTTTGTGTTGAAAAAAGTGGTCAACGACTATGACTATGCCCTAGGCATCCCAACGAACCAACTCAAATCCTTCGTGTGAATGTTTCCGTTTTAAACGAATTCCGCCCTTTTCATTTTCTATTTTCAAACCCCTCCAATTTTTCAATAAACCAAACCAAACCAGAGTTTTCTTTTCTTATTTCCCGATAGAGCCGCCTCTTCAGACAAGTACCGAAAACTGATATCGTCGGCGATTCGCTTCAGTGTCTGTGACGTATTATGTTTCTGGTTTCTGTGGCTGCTTCGTGAAAAGATCAACACATTGTAGATAGATAGATATATGTATGAATTCCAATTTCCAGCCAATTTCCCCTTTTCTCATTTCCCATTCTTTCCTTTTCGGCTTGTTTTGACACCAGATAGGAAGGATGAGCAAGCACACTCGGCTCTTTGTGTTATGCTTTTGTTTCAGAGAGACAGTTCAGATGAGGAAAAGATTTTCTCTAGATTCTGTGCGGTTTCAAGCCATTTTTGGTTCTGAAGTTCAGTGTTGTTGACCTAAAACGAGTCTGAAAGAGAAGTGAGCGAAATAATAACAACAAACTTTTCAGAAAACCTGAAATTTCTTGAAGGAACTTTATCAGAATTAAAAAAAAGACGATTGAAAAAATGGGTATTGTTTAATATTGAATACGTGGCCTTTATCGTGTGAGACTGTTACACCAAATGGCTCCGTTGTTTCAATGGATAGAAAACCATGTCTCGATAAGAGATTCAATTAATTTTTGAACGTTTTTTATTTTCTTTTCATGACAATAATTCCAGCATACAACTCACCAGGTCAATACGACCATTCCTTCTAGACTTGGAAAACTCCATAATTGTTGAGCTATTGTCATATTGGTGGTTGTTGGGGTGTAGGGTCCCCCCTTCCAAGGCTGTCCCATCATCTTCGCCCGTTTTTTGTCGTTTTTCAACTCGACACATAACACATACACTCAGTCACTTGTGCTTCTCCACTACTCCATTGGAAAATCTTTTGTTCGTCCTTCCTAGGATACTTGAATCACATACACACACACATAGACACAGTCTGAGTGTCTGCAATGGGCCATCTAGGAGCTCTCCTTTTTTGTGTTTTGCCTTGCCGATCCAAGTTGAAACGAATTGAAAGAAAACGTGTATTACCTCTTCGTGGCAATTATTGGCTGGGGAACATTTTGTGATCCAATTATTTCTTTTCTATTTTTATGTTCAATTCCTCTCTTTTTCAGTTTCTGAGATTTATGACTTAATTTTGGAAATTATTGAGAATTTCGTGTCGTAAATCTACAGTATTCCTTTTAATATTCATGATTAACTATTTACGACAGAAAAATATATGACATGACCCTGAACTCCGCCCACTCTCAACTCGCGTATCTTTCAGATTGAGTAGACCATCTTTCAACTCCCTTTACTTTTGCATTCTGTTGTCTTGTCTTATTTTTTTTTCCAAAATTCCCGTTATCCCTACTTCCTTTCATTTCATTTCGAACCCGTACGCTCACCGAAACGCAGTGTGTTCAGAAGCAGAAGCAGAAGCAAATATGAATATATAGGGTGTGGTGGTGTGAGTCGAGTCTAAAACAGGAAATAAAATTGGAAAGGGAGAGGCTGCCACTGGAAAATGGGAGTGAGAAAGAGACTTCTGTTCTCCCATTCCATTGCTCACTTTTTCACCCTCACTCAATCGTAAAAACTTATAAATCTGGCTAATTGAATTGAGGTCATTTCTAGAATTGTGACAACGAGAGAAAGGGGGAGTGAAGCTTGTTGCAATTTCATTTTTCACGGTGTGGCTCTGATTTAGAGGTCAATCCGAGCATTTTGTTCTCTTCACTTGAGCGGGTTGGGTAAATGTGAACTCTAACAATAAAGCAGGGCTTTTTGAATTCATTATCCGATAGATCACTGGTTGAAACTCCTCACATGTGTTTTTCTACCTATTCATATTGTTTTCTCATATCCAGTGATATCAAATTTCAGAGATGCTCTCTATTAGACTAAATCAACAAAAAATTTCACTCTTCTTCTTCACCCACCAAATGAAATAAGATGCAAATTGCATAATTCCAGCCGGCTTTTTCTTATTTTGCTTTTTTACTATGAAATCGAATCAATAGAAATAGGGTGTACCACTTTCGTTAGTCAAGACAAGAAAATAATTACTTCTTTTTCTCATTCTCCCCCCTCGTTCAAAACTGAGTTGCACGCTATGTAGTACATAGTTTAGGCGGACAAACAGTTAAAAACAAAAGCTACAAAGATGAAGTACAAGTGAGAAGCACCAAGTGCACATGTTTTAACTTTTTTTCAGTTTTCCCACACTTCTTTACGTCATGTCGCGGGTGGTGTACGCACCAATCACTAGCACCTAGGAATTCCGGAAGAAGGTTCAAAAATCCCCGACGTGACCACTTTCATTGTTCTTTCCTTTAGAGTTGTTTCCTTCGCTAGTCGGATCTTCTTTTACCCAGTCCTCTTTTCTTCTGACATCTTGTTCACACCCGTTGTGATATTCCATTCATGTTAAATCTGCGCTTTTTGTCACATTCTTCCTGTTATTGTTGTTTTCTTTCCTTTTCTTCTCCTGTTCCTTCTATATCAGTCTTTTTTTGGGGGCTTTATTTCCGATCTGTCCAGCCTTCAGCTCGTCCAGTTGTATACCAAAACATTTATTTTTCTTACAGAAAAGTACCGACGTGACAGAGTCAGTTGCTAACTCAAAACATTGGCTACTCAATTCATTATCAATTCTTTTTGTTCTATGTCCATAAATGAGCGCATTTGAGAGGTGGAACCAGGGTCCAGTGATAGAGCAACTGCGAATCATCGCCGGTTGACACACGGGAGTTTTGACTTAAGACAGACCGAATGTGTTGCTGCACCAGATTGCATCGACATCAGATTCATCTCATAAGGTGAGACAAATTCAATTCAGACAATTTGATTTTTCGTCTCTTTGAAAATGGACAATTTGGCGAGTTGAACGAACTCAATTGTGTTGCCGTCTTTTGTCGAGCATTCCGTTTCTGTTTTTCAGCTATGGAATCGTATCATGTGGACTTATTACGACGGGTTTAGTTTTCACTGTTTTTGCAATTTTCCAAAAGGAATCACAAATCGGAAAAGTATGGCTTGCGGGACCGACTACGATGGTGGTCGGATTGGTGTTAGCAGGAAAAGTGGTGATTGATTGGGGACCAGCAATGTTACATGCGAGAGAGGGGTCTATAGATTCCAGGTTATTTGATCAGGTACTCAAAACTAATTGTAATTGCAGTTAAGTAATTTGAATTTTCAGTTAAACCAGCCTGCACCAAGTAGATATCCCGAGCCACTACGACCTCAAGCTGTTAGTCAAATGCGAATAGAGCACGAGCCAAAGTGCAATGGATCCGGGTCATCACCAGCTAGTTTTGTAAAGTACAACAATAATAAAATGCAATCACCAATAGGATATCGGCCTCCAATGCAGTTCATACACAGTCCTGTATCAGAAAACGGGATTCCCAGAATGGTTCATACCGGTGGAAGGTTACCGAGGAGTTCTATAGGGTGTATACCTCCAAGACAGGGAGAGGGGCATTCTCCGGAGCAGTGTTTGATCTACTCACAGTATAATGCTTCGCTGAAACAGCTCCCGGTTAGTTTCCACAGTGAAAACTAAACGCTATCCTTGATTTTTAGTACCACGACGACCGATGTTACGGGTTACCTCGCCATATGAACAATCACAAGAACTCATCGTCACCTCGACGGAGTCCCAGACCATCTATATATAATACGTACTCAAACTACTCTTCAAACCCTTCTAATCATTCTGGTCACTCCAATCATTCCGGACATTCTCATTCTGGAGAACAATCCATCGCATTAAGTGATGTGAGTATTCCCTGTCATTGTGGTGTCCATGTTCCTCAACCCCTTCTGTCATCTGTCTAGTGTCACCTCTCTAACCCGTTTTTTGTCTGTTTTCCCTATTATTTTATATTTTGAAGTGCAATTATTTTTGTCGAAAATGAAACTGTTCAGTTCAGACGTGCGAGTGCACACAATACGGTTCGATGCGAAGATTCACACCGCCAGTTTCGAGTCCATCGGTTGCCGTGGGAAATGATACAACCTACCAGGGAGAGTCATTCGTACTCAACGAACGGAGCTATCTGATATGAAACGGAGATGTTACTGTATTTATCTAGAAAATCATTTCTTCATCCACTTATATTTTTCAATTTCAAACAATTGTCTGTTTGTCAATCTTTGGGTCGAGCATAAAACACTTTTCTCTTTCAATACTTATATATATATAGAATGAAAAAAAGTAGAAAAAGAATATAAAAGAACACTTGAAAGAAACGTTTTTTGCTCATTTTCAAGAGTAAAAATAGACAAAAAAGGCAAAGAAAATTGGGGGAGATCGACAGAGAAAATGTCGCAAATCTTGGAAGAAAGCCATGGAATCGTTGTATGAAAGTGTTGAGAAAAAGGACAATGGAAATTCGAAAATTACAATGCTAGGCATGAAACTGTGATGAATGAAAATTACCGTGAGAGAACTAACCCGAATTTCGGGCCTAAGTAGCGGAAGAGTATAGAATGTGAAGGTAGTAAATGACTGTTTACAGCAGATCGTGTCTGATTTCAAAAAACTTCTCATCTACCACCACATTCTAGAATAAAATATTAGGTTAAACTATTAAAAATGTCTAAAATTTAGTCGAAAAGATGCATTTCTTGATCATAGTCCTTGAATGGATTTTCTTCCTCATCTTCATCTGTTTTGAAACAAGCACAACATCCAAAGAGTAGATTGGCCAAGTGAAGGACCAGAGAAGCTGCTGTGACGGTGAACAGGAAGTTGAGATTGTTGTAGACTTCTTCTTTCAAGAACGGCAAACAGCCCTGAAAAACAGTTGAGTATTCTTTCGTTCTTTTTTGGTTAAAGATTTTTTATTCAAGGAAAAAGCTAAAATGACGTATTGAAATTTTAAGAGAGAGAGAGAGAGAGAGAGAGAATTTGCAAAAGTAAAAATACACTTACTCTGTAGAATATGTTGTTGGGACTATCACTCAAAGCACACCCTTTTCGTTGATGAGTACTCTTACAGCACGAATCTGGCACGTACTGAACACGTTGCATCACTGTCTGAAATCAACAAGTTGTTATTTTATTTATCATTTATGACAGAAAATACCTTAGCATACGGAAGATAATGGTCTTCCACTTCAGGTTTTGGCCAATCATTGAAAGCGTTCGATCCACAGCATTTTGCGTCTTTTTGTAAGAAGTTGACTGCTTTAGCAATGTTGAGGTCAGAATTGTAGTTATTGAGAATGTCATTTGGTAGAGATATTTCCAGTTCTTGCCTGTACGTTGTATGATATGAGAAGGTGAAGTAGATGAGACATCCTTCCAGAATCATAGAAACGATGAGCATCAAGAGGTACTAAATTTAAAATTAATTTCGGCATCCGATTCTGTAAACTCACGAAGACAAGTACACATCGGTTGCTGACGGCTGAATGAACCAAGAATCCAATGACTATATTGAAAATTCCACAAACTACTGCCATGTAGATGGATTGGATGTAGAAATCACTTCGAATAAGAGGGATCAGATCACCACGAAAGAAATAGAGCCATATTGACAAAGCAAGGAATAGAATTCCGACAATCTGAAAGCAAATCCATGAAATTTATAAGATAACCGTATTCACTAAAACAGCTTCGTTTATCACAAACTGAAATAATACAATTGTTTTTGACGATGTCAGTTTTACTGATGGTCTTTTGTACAAGTTTAAGAAAAAACATTTAACGGATATGTTGTTCCGAATAATAATAAGTATCTTTACAAAATCTGGATAGATAAACATGTGATACTGTGACTTTATACAGTAGATCAATCTAGCACGTAATCTTATTCTCAACATGAATACACTAATTACCTTCTTCTTTGATCAAACCTGTAACAAGTTCTTTCTTTGAAGACCCGTTCATTATTATATTTCATGTGTTTCCTACGCCACATTTTTATTCAAGCAATTTTTCTGTTGGCTACCACATCTTATTGTTTCCCATATGAATCATGTTCCACATTGCTCACTTCCTTGTTACATGTATTTCCTCTCAAAAAACTTGATAAAAAACTAACCACAAGAAGGTATGAAACAAACAGTTGGCATTTTGAGCAGCATCCTGTACAATTTTTTGATCGGCGGTTACGAGGCGGATGTCCACGGTGCTGAGGCACCGGACGCATTGGACTCACGTACTTTAAATACTGTTCCATTTTTAATCAGTTTAGAGAGTAGTAGAACGGGAGAAACAAGTACAGTCGTATGATGGTGATAACAAAATTGGGGGAGAATGTAAAAATGATGCTTGATGGAGAAATGTTTTTTTTGCAGGGGAAGAAGAAATAGTGGGAAAGAGATAGAGGGAACAAAGTTGGGCAGACAAGAAAGAACGGTTCTTCTAAAATATTTGCAAAAAACATGAGAGATAGAATCATCGGTCAAGGCAAAAATTGTTGTAACAAAGGGGAAAACTTGGAAGTCGAAAGTCTTTTTTCTTTTGGAAGCCGTTTTTTAAAAGTTTGAAGAAAAGTTCGGAGAAAAGTTCGTGGTGGAGTGAAAAGGAAGAAAAAGGGGGACGGTAAGAAATGGAATGTTGAAAGAATGAGTCATAAATCTTGTGCAAGGCAGCATGTCACGTAGGCCATGACTTTTGTTAGGAATCAGAAAAGGTCGAGTAAATGCTAACACTGGTAAGAAATGAGCTACATTTATGCATATTGATTGAGCAATACTTAGTGAAGACTTGCTGTTTTAGGAAAGGATTCGAGAGCAATTAGTTTAAACAAACACTATATGGAAATAGAAAACAATCTCTGTCTCATTCACTATAATTGGTATTTTGTTTTCATATCACAGTCTGAGCTTTGCTGTTTAAATCTTACTACAATATGATGTATGCATTTCTCAAAATGAACAAAGATGAAAATGACGACACATAACCTAAAATTGCATTCTCGGACATAGACACGCAAAGGATAAGGAAGCTAATAACTATACGCCACAGATTGAGTAATGTCGTCGTTCGGACGTGCGGCCATGAATATTTGAGAAAGTCATGCGATCATTGTCACTGATCGTTTATAATGGCAGAGACGAACAACAGAAAGACAAGGCTATGTGCCACGCGATTTGCATCAGTGGTCATGCTAATTGGAATGAAAACGTCAGGTGACATTACCAGCCTTAATATCACGCCTACTATTTTCATGAAGCTCAAAAAAGGTTTTTTTCTTTCAATAGAAAATGTGAATAAGAACAAAAGAAAGGAAGCGGAGAAGATACTTGAAAGTTTAGTGGTTCCTAACAATAGAAAAAACCAGACAAGACATTGCTTGCAAACGAGAGTTGCACCTTTGGGAACCTGAATCTCTGATCACCTAGCTTCTTTTTAGAAAATGACTAAAACTTCCGTTAGAGTAAACTACTATGACCAGATAATACGTGAAAATTCAAGCAACTGAGAGTCTTTTTGATTTTAAATCTGATACGAATTCTTTGGATCAAAGTCAGAAATTTTGTATTTTTGACTAGCCCAGTCAGCTGTTTTCCGACATTTTCTTTATCCTGGTGTATTTTTAGCATCCTTTTTTTTCTTTCTGCCTGGACTACTATTTTCATGAAAATTCTATTGAGAATCAAGGTGGATTGTGATGAAAAAGAAGATTCTTTCTCAACGTGTTTACTTGTTCTAGAGACTTGCTGAAACCGGGTGGAAAATTGAATTAGACTGATGCAAAATGACACGAAAGTTGTTTTACTCAAGAAAAAAAGAATATGAGACGAAGTACTACCCGATCCTCCTCTTTCTCTTTTTCTTCTTTTTCCCGGTTTCCAGGAGAGTTGGGTGTGCCGCCTCCCCCTTTCCTCTTGTTGCCGGTTTAGAACAAAACAAATTATAAATTCGGACATTTAGTTTGGTTGGTAGGAATACGCGACAGAAGGCCAACGCTCACTCAATTGGTTTGGAAGGGGTATTAGAGACTGACGGGAAACGGGGACGAAAAGATTCCTTTTTCATTCATGTGTCAATTTGAGGAGCCTCTGACCGCTAGCAGTTGGGTTGGGATGACGAAGAAGAAAAGAGAAGATCTCCTTATTTTGTTCTAATTAATCCGCTTTCTCGAAAATCGGATTTTGTACTCTATGGAGACCGAGATTGGCTAGTTCTCACGTTCTGCTTATTTATAATAGGCTAGACACAAAATTTAGAAGGTTTTGAAGTAGACGTACTGAGAAAAACGGGATACGGTAGCGATGGCTCAAATAACATAACACTAATCAGTCTACAGCTCAAGAATATCAGAATTCAGAAAATATCCAGATAGTAGTCAGACAGAGTTCTGTGAATTCATTAGTCTGAATATGCTCAATTTAGATGTGATAATCAAAATTATACCACAACAACCATTTGAAAATTCCATTCAGAACTTGTTGTGTTGGTAATTTTTAGTCTCAAAAAATGACCGCCTTCTAGGAGCTTCTAGATCTGAAAAATAGTCTCATAAAATTCTTTTATTATTCTTTGACCTGATGTAAAATTCAGTTTTACATTGGTCATCAACAATGTGTCATTCTGTTTTTCATGTGAAAATTTGAAAAAATATGGACAGCATATAATTATATTCATCTCACAATAATGACGAATTCCGTCAAAACTGAAACCTATCAAACGAATAAAAACAAATTCGGATAGATTGATTTCAGGAGAAAGGAAATTGGGAGGAAGAATAGGTCCAAACAGAGAAAAAATTGATGATGTCTGAACAGAGAACGACGGCCGATGAAGAGGCGGTGTGGAAGGACCTGGTTTAATTGAATGAAGCAACGGAAACCATGAGGCACACAAAAAAACGACACAAAAAGAAGAAGAATGGGACCGAAGGTGAGCAAAAAAAAAACACCAGTTTGGTAATATTAGCCAAGATCAAACTGCACCAGAGAGCATATTTCCAGAAGCTATTTTGTAGCTATTCAGAAACGAAAACGACGGAAATGTGAAAACAGGATGAGACGATGAGGTCATACTTGGAAGATATCAATGAACTAAGAACAAGAATAAGAATAAGAAAAGGAAAAAGAAAAGAAAACATGTATACTCTGAATGAAAAAAGAAAAAAGGGTGTCAAGTGAAAAAGCAGAAGCGAAAGAGAAGAAGGAAAGAGTTGCACATAACACGATTTTTGATTTGCATATATATTCTGAGTTGACGCTTTTGCCTCGACCCCAGAAGAACATCATGTTGCTCTTGGGAGGAGCTGTGCTGTTTCTCGCGTGCTCATGCGCACAACAGCTTGTCTCTTCTTAATCAGTGTCAATTGTTCCGGTCTGGCTTACCCTCTCTTCAAAAGAAAGCGGTTCAGGGTTATATATGGGTTATAAATCTTGCGGGAATGCTAAGAGATTTGAAAAGAATGTAATAACAATAATTATGAAGAGGGAAATTATCTATTGTGTTGTAAATTTTCAGATTGAAGCCAAAAAAAAGTAGTTTCATTTACAAGAAAAGTGATTTAGCAGAAATAAAATAGGCCGTGCTGAAATCCAAGGATAGATTGAACTTCAGCTAATTTCTCAAATCATCAAAACCACCTGGGAGTAGCGACTTTTTTTCAACGAGAGCAGATGGCAATCCATTCATCGCACTTTTTTCTTTAACCGCAGATGGGACAATCTGTGAAATGCACACCTGCTCGAATAGCATTGTCTCTACTCTACACGTTCCAAAAAACAACTAAAAAGTGGAACGGATGAAATATCTCAAGCGGAGATTAACAAGCATCATGAGATATAGTGAGTTAGGGAGCGAAGAAAAAACGAGGAAAACGAAAGTCGGATTGTCACGAGTTGCATAGAAACATGGCCAGATTGCGAAAACTTACTTCCGATTTGATTTCAACAAAAAACGAGGGTATGACGTTAAAATGTTTTGGTTCAAAAACCGAACACCGTTTGCAAGTTTGGGAAATTATAAGGAGATCATTATCACATTATAACTGATATTGTTGTGACCAGCCGACATTTGATATCAGTGTTGAATTATGCGAGACCTTCGTGTCTCCGTTCTCTACTTTCTTGATTGATAGTTGTGCGGAGAAGAGGGGAGTGATTGATTATAGCAGTAGGTGGAAAGGGGAACGTCTGAGGAAATGAATATTTTCTCAGGAAGATAAGAAAAGAGAGAAGAGGTCTATGTATAGCTATTCCGAGTATTATGTGACAGAGATTAGGTATTGGACTCGATATTCTGATGAGTGAGCCTCGTGAGAGAATGAAGAAGTAAGGGTGCAGTCAGAAAGAACACAAAATATTCGGTGGTCATAGATGACTGACTTCTTATGTACACCTTTTATATACCGTAAAGTATAATGGAATCGAATTCGGTAATGTAATTTGAAACGAAACGGCAAGACGGTTCTAAAATAAACAATTCGATGTGGAGACACGAAAACGAAATTAAAATCGGAAATCGGAATCACTAAAATTTGAGTTCTGAGAATCATGTGGTTTCATATGTTTAGATATGAAATAATCTAATAAGATATACAAACGGAAAAGAGATGCTTATTGCATGATGAGTGGAAGAACGGCCAGCGAGAAGCCAACTCCCGGTCGGTATCATTTGACTAGCAAACAAAACAAACACTGAATAGGGTGGGCAGGCTAGTCACGGGGGCCAAATGAAGACAAAAACGGAGGAAGATAGTCTCGGAGAAATTGAAAATGAAATGAACAAAAAAGTTAACGAGCTTGACTTTCGAAGTTTTTTCTATCTCTTACAAAAACAAGAAGAGTAACAAAAAGGAATGCGGAAGAAAAATAAAAGAAATTTAACGTTTTCAAAACGCTTGTTCTCTGAAATTGAAAAAAAAATCTAGACAGAATCAAAGTTGATTTGTCTGTGTCGTTTACTGAAAACTAATCTTGAGAATATAAAAACAACAGATACAAAAAGATTTTGTCTTCTTTTAGTTTTTTTCTGAATTCGGAAAGTAAACTTTTCAGATGTCTTATCCTGGGTTTGGAATGCAATTTCTCAATTTTTAAATTAATACAAACAATAAATTCAACACTTCTTGACCCATGTAGAACCATATAATCTTTAAGTTTGGTGCCTCCTGAATACGGATGAGCACAAGGCTACATTGTATTTTTGCGACGGCGTCGACTGATTTACTTTGGAACGTCTGACTACTGTAACGAACGAGTTTCCAACATCATTCAGTTCAAAACCACTTTTAAAAACGTTAATTTTTTCTGAATTTTGATGAGCCCGGTATTACACTAAGGCATATATTTTCAAATTTTTAGTGTACAAAAATTAATTTACATATAATGTCTTTATTATACAAAACTCAGTGAGAGTGATTGAGAAAACCCGTTCAAACACGGTGAAATGGTACAAAGGAATTGAGAAATATAAAAGTTTTTAATAAAACATTTTACAGAAGTTGGCAAGCCAATGGTTCATAATAACTGTTTGAGACAGGAATCTTCTTAGGAGAAGATAAAGGAATGACTAGAACAAAATGGACTGACGGGAGAGGTTTTTGGCAACATTGGTATCATTGAATAAAGGGTTCTTTATTATACACCACTCGGGTTTATGTATTCATGTTT
Organism: Caenorhabditis latens; assembly: GCA_002259235.3. Lineage (NCBI taxonomy): Eukaryota > Metazoa > Nematoda > Chromadorea > Rhabditida > Rhabditidae > Caenorhabditis > Caenorhabditis latens. Next base: position 8,875,808 of record CM056097.1, on the reverse strand, counting down.
GTTGTGTTGGGATAAACTATTATCAAAGCACACGACTATTTTTGAACGGGAGGGGAATTACCGTGTATTTTGTGATGTTTGAAAAGACAGAAGAAGAGGAATAATTGGTACATATTGACTAGTTGGAACTAGGGAGTTACCCGTTTCTGGAAAACTGAGTTGAACAATTAAGGGTAGTGTGAACCTGAACAGGAATGGAAACAAGAAGAACATGAACATGAGCCAGATTAAATAAGTAATGACTGTCTCATCTGATCCATTGTTGCCATGTCCAATGCTTTGATGTCGCGAGCCGTATCCGTTTGGAATAGTCCACGAAGATCAGAAGCCGATGGCCGGTTTCGTGGATTGAGACATCTTTTGGCGGCATCCTGCAGCACGGCGGTTGATGGTAGCTTGTCACTGGAAACAGATTATTTGTTTCAAAGAAATCTCCAACTCTGAAAAACTCACAATTCTTCTAATCCAGATGTTGGAATCTGCTTTTGTGCTTGATATGGTACTCCTAAACTGCACATTTCAGCAAGACAGGTTCCAAATTGCCAAATATCTCCCTTCGCTTCATATTTCTTGCCCAAAGCAACTTCCGGTGGCTGGAGACTTTGATCAACGATAACCTCATCTGCATTTCTTGCAGCATTCCCAAAATCTCCAAGTTTAACCATTTGATCACACAACATATCAAGTGGATCAGTGTAATCACGAAGGAGATAAACACTGATTGTGGTAACTCTGGTGTGAACAATTCCAGAGCGATGGAGATGCTCCAAAGCAGAAGAAATCTGTTCGGCAAATTGAGTGAAACGGATGGAGACACGACCATAGTGTTGAAAGAATTCAGCTGCTTGGTGAGTTTGAACCTCTGGAGTTTTTCTATCTTTACTAGAAAAACTGTCGTAGCCAGATGATGGGTTTGGTGACCCATTATAACTTCGAAGTGGCAAATCATTATTTTCTATTGGTCTTCCACTTGTGGAAGCTTCTGGAGTTCCAATTACATGACGGCGAAGAACCGAACCAACAGAGATGATGTAGTTATGAAGGGATCCACCACGACATAACTCCATAAGAATTCCAACAATTTGATATGGATTATTCTCCCATCTAGACAAAACAACTCCTTCAGAACTGACACAATTTTGATGCACTGGAAGAATCTTCAGGAATTCAAGTTCTTTCCGCATGGCTGTTATCGTTTGTTCAGCTAAAAAGAAACAGTTCAGATTAGAAAAAGGTAATTTGAAAACATACAGTAGTCTTTTGCAATTTTTAATGAATAACAGTGTCCTCTGACGGCGTCCATGGCAGTTGTCATGGTCCAGTATTGACTTCCCGCAGGCTCCTGTAGAGGACGGACTCGGAAGTCTTGAAGTGGAAAAGCAGTGAAGTTATCAAAAAACTCGTATGGAGCAATTGGAGGCAACGTGCACAAAGATGGAGATTCGCTATGGCTGGATGATGAGGAGTCCTGAAAAATTAATTATTTCAAATTATACAACTGTATAATTTCTGTTAGAAAAGTAGTCACACTTATAGAAAAAAACAGGAGCACACTTTATACCTCGAATACTTCATCACTCATATCAGTCTCGCTACGGAAATCCATTATCGTGGCATAAGTGTGATCATTACGCGACATATCAACAGTGCTTCTCGGGATTCGTGGTTCTCGTGGCTCACGCCGGAAGGGGTTCTGTGGTTGGTAGTATGGATAGAGTTCGTTCTGAAAAGAAGTGAAAGATAGAGAAAGTTAGAATTGGTTTTAGGAGTTATTACTTGACACATTGCTCTTCTTGTTCCACTATGAAGGTTATATCCATAGGTTCGTTGTGCGAGCTGAAATGGAGAGAAGGGTTGGAAGAAAAAGAATAGTGAAAAATGTAGAAGAAACCGTCGTATCATGGTAATGAACTCACCGCTGCTTCAATATTCCGATTTATATTTTCTACTGGTTCGAGTCGGAAATTCAGTGGTCTCACACCAATCACAGTTTTGGAGGCATCTGTAGCATCAACATATGCATACACCATCCGTTCTCCAGTGCCATAACTCTCATCGTCAATTTTCTTCGTATTCTTTCTCTTTTTGTGCACAACGAACAATATGGACAAAGCCAAGCTTAACAGAACGATAACCAAAAGTAGTCCAAGACCAACTGATGTTGGAATATCTTTTGCTAGGAGAAACGACATGTAAGCAGGTTGGTTCATTGGGAAAATCTGAAAAGGTTGGGTGATGATTAAAATACTTTATCGAGTCATAAGTTACCTTGATTTTTTTAACCTCACTATTCCTCTGTTTAGTATCAAAAGCAGAAACTTCTACTTCATAGTTACATTCTGCGTCAGGAACGTAGAATACTACTTTGCGATGAGTATAAGTAACATCTCTTCGAATCGGTTCGTATTTTTCGCATTTTTCATTGTTCGCTGTTATGAGAGGATGCACAAAAAACATGAAATGAGACATGGACATCATCGGGATAGTTTGATTCTTGATCCCGTCTGAAATATTTTGTTTAAAAACATTTCAGAGTAGAAAAAGTATATAACCTGAAAAGTACGACCATTCGATGACAAGTCCGCATCCGTTGGTTGATGACAGGTTCCAGTGAGGTGTTAACGACATGACAGGAGGTGGTGCTGTAATTAAGTCTATACTCATTCCCTATTTCTAAAAATGTATTTCGCAATTCCCAAATACAAGAAAACAACTCCAAGTTCGCAAAGATTGATCCTTCTATGTCTCCCCTGGCCTTCACAAAATAACGTATTGGATGTTCGTAAGATAAATGTGCAAAGACATTTGGCTCATTCATCCCAGATTTCTCCTACTGATACCACTACTGAGATGCGTTCAGTTGCGCGTAAAACGTCCAAAAATCCCATCAAAAATGTAGCTTTTGCATGTTTCACTTACCACACATGGTCATGTCGTTAACCATGTCACTGCATGCCGGAACTTGGAATTTAGTGGTTGCCAGAGCAGTAGATGGACGATTTGAATCAGTGACTGGGACCAGACGCATTGTGTACGTTTGGTTGAAATCAAGTTTCTTGATGATGATTTCACGAGTGCGGTCCTAAAAATAGAAGTTGTGTTTGGAAAAATTACTTGAAATAATGAACCTACCAAATGGAAATCCACATGTTTATACTCTGCACTTAATGCATTTTTGTACATCATTTGAAGGGAGCAAGTTGGTACATGGACACTTCCGTCTTGTTCGAATGCTAAACGGGCTGCTGCTTTATCATCGTTCCAGATAACGGATTTCAGTTTCATATCGACAGAAGTGTTAGCCAAGATATGATTGATATTATACCATCTGGATAACACAAGTCCTCCGACTGATCCATTGTCATCGAATGTAGAGACTCTCAGACGGACTTCCAGTCCAGAAGATGTCTCGATTGGAGTGTTGAATGTGAAGTTACAGCTTGATGAGTAGCACTGAAAAAATACCATCACAATAGACCCCTTCTATTCTTCCCAGTGTTGTATCAGTACATAAAACTAGCTGACAACTCCATCGTTTACCCTCTTTCTCACCCTATGACCTTTTAATCCTTGAGTAGAGAATATCTAAAATATGCATACTACAACTACTATGTAATACTTTTTGCTTTGTGACCCCCCCCCTGCTACATCAAAAAAGACAAACGAGTGCCATCTAAAAGATGACAACCCGCGTATTTCACCCCCGGTGATGGTCCTTCCTTCTCCGGTCAAACTCATAAGCCTCCATCATGATGATGAGTAAGAAAGGGAAGAGATTACTCAATTCAGGGGGCGCTTTCACACGCTCGTCTCAACATTCGGTTACCATTTCTTGGCAAGCCCTTTCCGTGAGAGCAAATCTGCCGGAATTCTGGGATTGTACGACTTTCAAGTGGTTTCGGGTTCTTTGTGAAGAAGTACGAGATACTACTTTTTGAATTTTCATCTTCAAAAAAAAGATGCACCTTACATATGTTGTACAAAATCAGGCGAAAGCCACTTGAATTTATTTGGGGTACCCTTTTCTCGAAAGAAGGAAAAGCAGCCTGTCCGCTTCAGTTGTCGCACACGTCCTTTCATAACTCGCAGAAAGCTACTAACTTATGCAAAGCTGGCTCAAGATGTCGTGGAAATCACTAATTTGACGAGCGGCGCCCACTTTGAAGTGTCCCAGCTTGTCAAAACACAAAATATGGAAAATGAAGAAACCGCTTAAGAAAAGAACACCTTATCTGCAGAATAGCCACCTAACCTTCGCTTAATAAATTGCCTTTGTTCCATACCTTAGCGCTGAGAGGTACGGTTGACATAATGACAAGTTGCCTCAAAGTGTAGGTGACAGAAAATGGGAATTCAATTTTTCCAACTTCTATTTTCAACTTACCCAATCCTGGTATACAATATATGTATCTTCATCATCTGCATCTCTGGCAACAATTTCGACAAAATGAATATGGTCCGTTTCCGGAACTCCATCGTCCAGTACCAGCAATACTGTTCCAGTGAGCACACGCTTATTGATTGTAGTAGACCTGTTTTTGGTCATGGGAAAATTGTCAAGGCACAAAATACTGACATCTTTCACAATGCTTTCACGTGTTGGTTTGTCTGAAATTTCTCAGGTTTCAGTTCTTATCAACTGCATTGTTGCCCCATGTTTTCAACAGTTCACTTACTAATTCTACCCTCTTCCCATCAAAACTTTTTCACCGACAAACTTCTTATCAAAAATAACATCCCTAAAAGGTAGGTAACGACTTCACACCCGTCACTCATAAATTAAATTTCATCTCGTCACGCAATATCTCTCATCAATCATTGTATCTTCGGTTTCTCGCCCCTTTTCTTGCATTAACCGCCAAAAATTTTGTGACAGTGTGGAACACTTTTTGATGAGTGGGTTCTAGTCGAATTAGGCTGGCTTACTGATTGACCTTGTATTACGTCAGATGAAAAAAGAAGAATTAGAAAATGGAGGTTTGAAAAAAGAACAATTTGAACAATTGAACAAGTTGAGAGGAATCGAAGTTCGAATTTGAAATCAACTTTAGTTTGAACCTATTTTATTCATCAATTATCTCGATACCAGACCCTTTTCCTACCTTCAGCATTCAATGAAATTTGTTGATAAGCAGATTGTCCGAAGCGAAACGCAGGCAGGTTCAATTCGGTGTATTCAGGGCTGTTGCATCCCAATTTGCACTGTAAAATGGAACATGTTTTCTCTCTTCGCTAATATCGACAATTCACGTTCAGTTTAGTTAATTAGCTGGTGTTTTAGCGAGAAGGCCAGATAATCAGAAAAACAGACAGGAACCAGATGCTAACTAAATTGAACATGAAAAACATCATCATCACTACCACTAACCAGCGAGAACTCGGTTTTGTTGAAGACGTCGATTTCGCGGTACACAGAATCGGTGTTGGTGACTCGTTCTCTTATCTCTCCGAACTGCAAAACAATATATTAACCTCAGCTTGAGAAAATCCCCTGTGGAATTCGGTATTCAATTTTCATCCCCAATCCCGGGGAATTGGAATCAGTGACCCGGATTGATGTGTTACATTGTAATAATACTATATCGAAGCAATTGTATTATGGAAAAGGGTACATGTGTTCGTTTTTTGAAGAGCCTGTCTGACGAGTGTTCTCATATAAATTATGCAGACATGTGGCGGAGGGTAAACCAGGCTGTGAGAAATCGGATTACCTGAGTGATACATCGCTTTTGACATGGTCCCAGAAACGGGAACAATGGTGCGATGGCAAGGGAAAGTGTTGATGTCAGTTGGAGAGCGAGAAGAGTTGTAAGCAGGTCGTGTATCTTCATTTTGACATTGGAAGGCGAGGTGGTGGCTGAAATTTCAGAATTGAAAAAAAGTCCTCGAGAGAACAAAAATCTATGAGATGTAAGAAGTATAAAAAATAAAAAAAGTGTTGAGAAGGACAAAATAGTTGGTTTATTTGAAGTGAGATCGCATCTGAGCAACAGATGTTTTCAAAATTCTGTAGGGTTCTAAAAATTTTTTTATTTTTTGGGAACATTTTTCGTATAGATGAAGACCAAGACTGTTTGTGCAGAGCAGTGACCCAAAAAATTATTTGAAATTGTGACCCAAACAACATTCTGCATGTTTTGTATCATCAACATCAACTGAAAATAGACATGTTCTCAGATTAAATTCAAGAGAACCTTTCTTAAGAGAGAATGTCAAGTTGAGTTATTGACATTTCGTGTCAAGGCACCAGGATTAATCAACCAAAAGAGTGAAGTTCGGGCTTCAGACGAAAAAACATGAAATTCCTTCTATGGGAGGTAAAAAAAATAAAGAAAGGCAGAAACATTTTTGTGCAGAACAACGAACAAAATGGGTGGGAAGAGTAAATCAACTTTTTCTCGCTCCGCGTTTCCGACCTGATTGGAAAAAAGAGAGGAGTACATGTCGACACAAAAAAAAACATGATTTGAGTTTTTTTGGGTGGGTAAAGAGCTAAATTCTAGACAGGATAGACTAAGGGAAATGGGATGAGAGAACCAGAAAGTTTAAAGAGTGGATGCTTTTCGAAATGAGATAATGAGGTGGTGGCATATGGTAGCGAAGTGGATCAATTATGCTTGGAGATCAAGCGAGCGCAACACATCCCATGTTGTTATTGGTTGCTATTATGATGACTTACTAGTTAGGAAAATAAACATAAGGAATGAGAAATGGGAAATGCGAAAAAATTGGAAATGCAGACTTTTATGTTTTACAAGACACTTATTAGGCTAATAGTCTTTCTCGTTTCTTCATCTTACCCCTCACTTCATCCTTTTCTCCGAAACAAAAGTTTTTGGAGAAGAAACTCTGGATGTTTCAAAAAATTTGGTGGTCCTAAAATGGGGCTGTTTAGTTTTGGGTCAAGTAATGGATAGATTGAGTGGAGATAGGCAACGGATGGGTGGGGATGTGGTCGAAATAAAAAAAAAGAAAAGGAGGAGACAGAAGAAGAACATCACGAAAAAGGCGTAAAAGTTCTGGCGACTCACTCCTCCCCAGCAGCCACTGCGCCGCCTCTTCCGTTTCCTTTTCCAATTTAAACGGATACTCTCAATCTGACACATTTATAGTGAGAAAGAAACCCAAGTAGAGTGGATGGAGCTCTCCGTTAGGCTCTTCATGGGAACGGCGGTAGTAGAATCCAATCCGGGGGAGTGATGGGAACTAGAAAATAGAAGATCCTACTTTTTTGTAGGCAAAGAAATTCTAGTGAGAAAGGTGCTAGATAATGAAAAATTCAGAAAGTGAGAACTTGTTCACCTTACAAACAATGCCGTGCCCTCCGCCAATTTTTCGCGCAAGACCAGGTTTGTGCCTGAATTCGCAATGAATATTGGATACTAGTCAAGGTGTCAGAAAGTTCCACTGGGACCAAGAAACTTTGTCATAAAAAAGTTGAAAAAAGAGCAAGTAGACTTCAAGACGGAACATATTTCAAAAATTCTGAGAGCCTATGAATAATCTAAATTTGAAAAACCAGAAAACCAAAAAGAAGGATTGAAAGAGTAAAACATTGAGCAGTTGATGACCGTGAATTAATAGGAAATTTCGAAAAGTGGTGATGCTCTCCCACCGGGGAGACCACTTATATATTTAACTCATGATGAGAAAAGTGAGAAGAGCAAGAGGGAGGAGTAAAACGCAAGATGATGATTATGAGCACTCCTCGTTTTCCCTCATAACCATCTGGTGCCAACCCCAAACGCACCTTTCGCCCTCTCGCATCCATTTCATATTATCAAAACTCTTTTATTGCTTTCCCATTTTATTCGACGTCTCGTGGGTTTGTGGTTTCTTATTCCACCTCGAGATCAGTTTTCTAGGAGCTTCAGAGAACATCATTGTTTATTATTGTATGCCTACAGTATCATGTTGTAGGAACGAATGGCAATTAAGTATATAGTGGCGGATGGTCATGTTTAATTGCTAGAAACCGTTAATTACAGGTTCAATGTATACATGGAAAGAGGTCAGATTGTCTTGGGGACCACAATAGGGGGGAGTATGGACGAAAACTATAGATACCAATCTCTCCTTGATTTTCTTACAAAAGCGCGGTGCGATCATGCAGAAAAGAGAACGGAAGAAAGGCACATGGTATCTCAGAGGGAAAATGAGGAGATGAGAAGAAGTGAGAACCTATATACATAAATCAAGTGAGTCTAATAAGAAATGAAAATGGTACAACATGTACCGGCTTTCTTCCTGACAATTCAATGTCACACCATTGTCGAATCGCCGGACAGTAAAGGATGTATGTGGATAGACGCGAAAAAGGAAAAACAAACCATGTGTTGGGCAAGGCAAAGTTTCTCTTTTTTTTCCGACATGGTTAGTGGCTGGTCCTAATGAGAGAGGTGACGGAAGCCGACTGGTTTTGAGAAGAGCCCGTAATTATTGGCACCCCTAAGCCACTACTGAACAATTTCCCCACGTCGGCGGCGTGGCGCGACGTCAGGGTGACTCTTTGATGTAATTGGGTAGGTTTTGGTGTGAAATGTTGGATAGAAACGAGCTATGAAAGAGATTGGGAATGAAATGTAGGAGAGAGGAAAGAAACAAGGAAAAATAAACCAGGACCGGAAATTAAAAAATGTATTTCATATTTCGAAGAAATATTTTTAATGGAAAAAATGATGATGAATCTCGAGATGCGTTTTTGCAATCATTCTCTGCTGAACAAGGGTGAACCATATGAAAACTAAAAGTGGGCGGAGCTAAGAAGCCACTATTCTTCTTGTTTCTTCTAAAAACGCAGAAGGGGCCTACACACAAGCCGCTCTCATGGTGGAAAAAGTAGGAGGAGACGTTTCTCGAAAAAGAGGTGGACAGAAATAGTGAGGTACGGATGGGAAAGTGTTCTATCAATTTTAGAAAATTCACTTTGTTTATCACAATTTGCAGACTGAAAATCTCGACGACTGAACTTGGATCAGGGCGTGGGAGGTAGAAATGATTTGACATAATTCGAAAAAAAATGAGAGAAGATTTTATTTGAACACTTCTGCTAGCATCTTTCGTTTTCATTTTCTTTTTTGAGTAGGTGTTGAGAAGAGGAGTGGGTCTAACTTTTTCCGACATCTAACATGATCAAAACGAACATTCATAAAATGACTAAGCATGTTGGAAATGTTCGAAAAAGTGCAAATGTATCAATAGTGTTTGGTTAGGGTTGAAGAATATGCTTACAAGTATTTTCCTAGAAAGGCGGAGAGAACAGACAGTTCTCACAACACCTGCTGACGCATTAGGCACAAGGACATTACTCTTCTCGAAAGAAAAAATTAGGGAAGTGTTCTTTATGAAGCATTGGAAATTTCAAAAATGTTTACATCCCACTAAAAAAAGTGTTCCTCCAAAGTGTAAACTTGCCACTAACCAAAAAATGTGCCAAGGCAAATGTTGTGTTGGCTAAAAGCTCCACCATAGGGGAAGGTGTCACCAAATGATGGCCCCGTCAGAGGTGATTCATCGGAAGAAGGGTTTTCTCTGTTTGCATGCCATTTTTTGACACTTTGGGTGTTTTTCTTGAGTAAATGGTACCCGGGGGAGACATATTAACAGTCTTGGCATTTGAATGTTATAATAGTAAGATTATTCAGAGGGTACGGTGAATACTCCAAGTTTTTGGAACTAAATAATGAAACGACTGAAATACACTCTAGGGAAAATTACGAAAGAGCATTTTTTGTATTCGGGGGTCTTAAATGATATGTAGATACGTATTTGCACGCGAGAATGTAAAGAACACCTCTGGGGAGTAGATGAGAAATCAAAAAAATCTCGAATTATGACATATATATCCACAATCCGCTTCGTTTCAATTGAATAAGGGCGACCAGACTTGTCGGCACCCTTTTTGCCGCCTATTCCGTGAAAAGAAGAACAAAGCCTATAAAAGTGCCCGTGAACGGTAAGAAGAGTGCGCGAGGATAGGATAAAAAACACATAGACACACTTATAACGTGAAGAAAAAAGGAAGAAAGAAAGAGAGATGAAGAAGACACCGTTTTGGTGAAAAGATCCGATAACTATCGAAAAAAGCACTTGGTGCCGAAATCAAAGTGAACGGAAATGCCGACAGACAGTTAGGCAAACGAACTGTTTGTGTACTACACGCGAATAAGGTTACAAAACGGAAACACAAAACAGTATGAGGTTACTGTCAATTACACGCACCGGCTTACTTACCCGCCAGCTTTCTACCTGTATATATCCAAACAATCGGCCTTTTTTGCTAATTGCCGACAAAACACAAAACGGACACACAATGATGACAGTGTGCCAAAAAGCGAAATGCGAGAAGAATGAGAAGATCCCTTGACACGTGCGTGGGTCGGTAGAGAGGTGAAAGGGTAATTGGTAAATAAGCCATCAGGTACAAGTACAAACAATCTCTTTAGAGTTTTGGACGAGATATATCCCACCACTTTGGAGATCAGTTTGGAGGAAAGAGAGAATATCTTCAAAATGATATAATCTTCCATACTTTTTTAGAATCACCATATTTTTTCTGGTAACGAAATAATTAACTCATGGTACTGAATTATTTTCATCAACAACTATAATTATTTTTCCTATGTTTAACTCTTTTCATTTTCTCATCAGAACAGAATCATGAATAGATAGAAGTGTCCGGAAGTAGTGAGCGCATATCCCCTCTTTTTCTTTCATATTTTTCATAACACTAACAATATAGATGAAATCTGAGAAGGTGGCTAAAATAATGACCACTTTCTTTGGTTTTGGTTTTCTTTTCAACTAAAGGACCGAAAAGAAAGGTGTATGTGTGTATGAAAATGTGGCCCCTCCTAAGAACCGCCGCGCGTCGCCTCGTAAATCAGGGTTCCGGAGGAGCGAAAGTCGCAGGAAGCGAAACACCCAAAGACAAGTAAATCAAAATCGGCAAGCCCCAGAACGACACGTGTCATTTGGCATCGGTCATGTCGCAAAAAAGAAAAAAGGGTCGCTTCTAGTAGGCACTCCCGATTCTTCCCACAAAATTGCAATTTCCACCCGTCCCCCACAGCAACAACCCATTCAAATCAAATGGTGTCGGGCGCGGTAAAGAGGACGAGCAGATGTGGGCATAAGCTCGTTCTATTCAAAAATTGGTGTTTCATAAAAGGCGCCATCTCTTTTTGGTTCTTTTGTATGCACAAGTTTTGGTCATTGCTTTCTATACCTACCTGCTACGCTATCTTTCAATACAATTCTCTTTTTCCTTCGCAAAGAACATTTGAAAACTTAACTCTACCCCCAGCTGCAGAGCTTTAAACCCTATTACTCTTCATAGCTCAATTTGTCATCAGCTTATGTTAATTTATATTGAAGACCGATGACAAGAGGCATTGTAGGTTCTCGGATTGTTGTGTACTATATGAAATCTTGAGTGACAAATCTTGTAATCCTATTTGTCGTCCCCTCAGCCTGTTGTTACTCACCTTGTCAAGACAAATGGTGTAAGAAGACGTGTCCTGCAATCCGAAGTCTATCTATAATTGGATTAATTTAGTTTCGTTTTTTCAAAGTGATAACAAGAGAGAACCTGAAGGATAAAAATTCAGAAAAAGAAAGAGAAGAAAAACTTCAGAAGAAGAGAGTGGTGCGCGCTCACACCTGCATAAGTATCAATATGTGACAAAAAACGGGATTGATAGGCTGGAGGAGGGTTAAAAGTTGACAAACAGTTGACGAAAATGTCGGCAAACAATATCAAAAACAAAGGAGGGAAAGATACCTCGACAACATGGGTACGGACAAAAAACAAATATTCCGGATGAATTTGTGAAAAATTGTTAAAACTGATGAAAAGATAAATATTGGAAATTTTTAATGTTTTTGGAATTGTCACGTTAAAAACAAAACTCTGACAAAGGTTCAGACCTGCAAAAGAGAAAGTTTGTTTTCGTAAATACCGTATCATGGATTCTGATAAACAATTTCAAGACATTTGTTAAAAACTGCTAGAAACAAATTCTAGGTTTAAAAATTGTAGCATTCTAGACACTTTTGCCAAGTTAGGCGGAATGATGACACAATGAATCAAACGGAACACAAGTGCAAGAATGGAAATCTGCGATACAAATTGGATTTATTTATCTTTTTTTCTCTATTTTTTGGCTAAAAGTGCAGAGGCGAGTAAGGAAATGTCATCTTGTTTTAAACTTGATATTTTTCTGAGTTCTTTTTCTTAAATCCAAATCAGTTCTTAATATACAAAAACATATCTCAGCCCTTGTAAGGAAATTCGACTAGCTATATCTTGTACAGTATACATGTCACCCTGGCCAATTATACCCTCGAAACTGGCGTCCTGCTGAGTCTGCCAAACTAGAAGAAACAAGGAAAAACCAAATTGCAGTCAGTGTTTGGTGTTTTCAGCGTCATCAAAACTACCCATGGTCAAGCGGTTTTCAGTTTTACAGTCGGTTGTTTTCCCTCAAAACCAAAAAATAATAACCTGGTTAGTTGGGAATATCGGATACTACGGAGTAGTGTCTGCTGGTACAAAACAGTTCTAATAGCTGGCAATTTGTTATGAGCGCCAAGCGAAAGGACGGGATAGTGTAAAAGAGAAGAAAAGAGTTTTGAAACAATGCGATCGGGAAAGAAGAGGAAAACAGGGAGGAGGAGAGAGGATCCGAAAATTGATGGGCAAACCATGGAATGATGATACTTGTAATTAAGTGAAATTCGGCGTTGAGAAACAGTGTATCCGCTAGTTCACAGTGTCTGATGGGAATAACATTTTGTGGTAATCAGGAAATTTGAGAAAAAGAGCTTGAAAAAATAAAAAATGGAACATGAGACCAGAGTGAGGAGACCTAAACTCATGCGGTTTGAGGTTGTCGAAAGTTTTGGCAAACTCTACAATATTGAGTCATAATTTACAACGAAAGGTCAGCCTATATTTCTTGCCACCAAAAATATTACAGCCGCATGTTTAAATATAAATTAATATTCTTTCTCGAATTGGCCGAGAGCAATTTTTAGCATCTGCAATCACACAGATTACGAAAAATAACATCAAAATTTTGAACAGCAGGCTAAATCAAATTTCCACAAAAGTTCTAAAACCGAATTACTAAAACCAGTGATGAACTTTCACATTCTGTTTGTTTTAAACTTCCACTTTCACCCATCAGAATGGAAAGTGAACTTGAATCAGCCCTACACATTCTCATGCTTATTCCACTTATTCTGGCAACCAATTAAAATTTCATATACGTTTTAAACGTCATCGTACCTCATCTCTCTTACATTGCGCAAAACCTATTCATTTCAACACACACACAACTGATGCAACGAATGGAAAACTCGGAGTGGAATAGAGAAAAGTTTCGATCAAGATGACCGTAATTCGATCTGATCACAATAAGACTAGCACTGTCATTTTATTATATTCACATATAGAAAACGAGACGTCTTTACTGTTTGACAGAGGCAAAGTTAAGCAAAAGTGTTCGAAGAAAAGGTGTGGCTACTTTCGTTTTAAATGCGTTGGTGACCATAACGAAATAGCACAAGAAAAAAAGTACAACGCTTCTGACTACAGGAAAACGCAAGCAACAGCTGATGATGCGGCTCACTGTAACATCCACTTCAAACAAGACGTATCTCTAGAAGATGGGGGCAATGCGGGTATGGCAGCTGGTCTTATGCGGTAAGATGATGTTGTACATGTGTTTGTAGCCCCTGTCACTGTGTGTACACCCAAATAATTAGACCAAAAAGGTTCTTGAGAGCATCTTAGGGAGTTAATGCCATCGGCTACAGAAAGAAGATTTAGAGAAGCCCATAGTGTCAATTAGATACACGCATATGGAACAAGGGATTTGTCGAATGAGGCTTAAATCTAAATGAAAAAAGCCAACAGGCTGGTAATACCATAGCATATGGTACGAACAAAAATAATAAAAGGGTTATCTGATATGGTAGCCAATATGAAAAACACTTATAAGATGAGACTATGAAAAAACATGTCATGCAATACAAATTTTTACTCCTGCTAAATTTAGTAGAAAAAAGTGACTAATATGGTGTGAGAAATGTCTTGAATGTTTATCACTCATCCTCTCACTAACCGGCAAGTGGAGCCATCTTCAGAGCTCACCGGCTCGCTCCAGTCGGTTGGAGCAAATAGTCTTCTAGTGATAAGTGGATGAGTCGCACTTCTCTATTTCGGCAATCTTTTCACACTGTCTGGCGGCTCACTTTCTCTACATAATTGTTGTTCAATAGACCATAGAGATAGAACCCATTTTAATATGAAGAATCGAAAGTCGAACAAGCAGCTGCCTTGGACCTCCTTTTATGCTTCTTGATCAAGTGGATGCAAGAAGAAAGGAGCAAGAGCAGGGATGGATATGATGCGCTCCGGCTCTATTGACCAGTTATATATGAGGAATGTTATGTGGGTGGTGTGATGTGATGTGGAAAAAATATTGAAACTGTGCAAAAAGCAACAAACAAGACAATCGAAACAAGAATCTGAAAACAGTTTTTGCAGAAATGTAGGCTAAAAGTTCAATCACCAAAGGGGTGAAGATATGGAGAAAAAGTGAGGTGAATAATCTGTTACCTAAGAGATTTCGTAACGTCTTCTACTCGACCTTATCAAGTAATGAGGTCCATGGGAAACCCATGAACGTGTCTTGTTATCACCTGCGAATTTATTATTTACCTGACCTACCTCACAAACAACACGTTCCTATGAGGTGTTGAGAATGGAGGGAGGTCGAACAAGGTAATTAATCGAGGTTTAATGGCTATGGGAAACTAAAGATAGAGTAAGGATAGAGGAACGGAGGGCAAAAGAAATACGAGCCGAAAATCATCCGTAAAAATATGAACGGAAGAGGAGTGATGAAGGGCACAGAAACAGAAACAAGATGAACAAGAATATGAGACATGATTAGAGGGTTTGGACGACGGGTCCGCAAGGATTTTTGACTAATAATAGGGGTAAAAAGCATACATACATACATAAGGTGAGGGGTTTTCGGGAAGAACGAGGGATTAGATGTAATCAAGGGACCATTGACGCAAAAGAATAACAAATCCTTCTGTTTGATGCAAGGCGATCTTTTTTAAAGCCGTTAGAAAAAAACATGCGCCGACCTCAACCTGGGTTAATTGTTCGCACAAAAACCGACACAAAAGCTTCGGTTACGGTTAGATCACGGCCAATTTGAAGCGATTCGAGAAAAAGAGGGAGATCCATGTGTCGACACCGACACATTCATTCACCTTCCACTTTTTGTGCCCTCGTTTTGCCTGTCTGTCAACTGACAATTCGAATAAACGGGTGTGGAACGATGATTTCAAGGAGAAGATGAAGAGACGGGATAGTTTGTTTAGAAAAGGGGATGTAAATGGGAAACGATGCTTATTTCTATTCGTATGTTTTCTAGCATTACAGAACATTTTTAGTTTCCTATTTGGTCTCTGAAAACCATTCGAAGCATAAGAACCGGAAGTCTACCAACTCAAGTTCTACAGTAATTTTCCATGATACTAATGTTATGTTAACATTGAGGATTATACGTTGGAACGTTTACATAGTCATTAGTTGGTGCGCGATAGGCAAGGAAATGAGATGGGTGGTACTCCTCGTGTTGCCATTTGTTAATCTGTCACCTTTGTTTAGAGGCAACTGTGTGGCACGCAGGAGGAAACTGGGACGATTAGAAACAATGAAGATGATTTTGAGGGTTGAGTCTGTAAAAAGCGATTTGAGAAGAAAGGGAAAAGTTCAACAATTTGAACGGAACTAGCAAATTAATTTGACCTCCATGACTGAGAAACTAGAAATGAGAGAGTTTTAATGGAGCAGAGTGAAAAGCATAAAAATAGGCAATGCATAAGAAATGAATCCTGAAAGAGATGCCAGCACTTGTCCACTTTCATACGGATGCGTTAGGATTGTTGCAAACATAGAGAAAGGACACCATCTTTCTCCTCCTTCCGACAATAATTTACTATTCTTATGCACTTGTGAATGAAGCGCAATCCATCCCGGAACAATAGAACACACCGTATCGGTACTCGTCTTGAAACACAAAATCGTGGAAAAGAGTGGAGACGGCGTGTGTGAAATTAAGATGTAGGTCGCTCAATTAACCAGGCGAGTGTCGCGGATTTCGGGTTCCCAGATTCACAAAAAGATGGATTATAAGACGTGGGAGCGACGTATTTCCAAGAGGAACTCTGAGAAAACAATTGTTCGGAAGTCATTTTTCTTATTTCATGGATTATTTTTCATGCAACGAAGGGATGGGAAAAAAATGAAAAACGATTGGAAGGGCGATAAATATCCTATATGATTTTTGAGCGACGTTTAAAATATTTTCTAGAAGAACAAAGCAATAAATAAAGATATTTCAATGCAAAGAAATTTTCCAAGAGGATGTTATATCAACTGCTCAGAACTCAACCATTCCAAAGATTGGGGTAACATTCACAACTTTAAACTAAAAAAGTAAGACAAGCTCGAAAGCTTTAGCATGTGTAGTAGATATATCAGAAAACCCATAAACGCGTTTCTCTTGACATTATTGGACATTTTAGTAGAGCGAAAGTCGTTTTTACATGTATGACTTTCTTGTGAAGATTGTTTATGAAGTTCTTGCAGCATCTGAAAATAGTTAATCAGGTTCCAGAGTGTCTAGCTTGTTTTATATTCTATAATCTTTAACAAAAGTTACCTTGCTCAAAGAAATGATTCTTTTGATTCGATTTACCCGTTGAACTGTTTACTCAAAATTCGGATGAATATAAACAAAACAGAAAATTCATAAACTTTCGATTGTTTTACCTTCACACATCTTTTTGGCATTAAAAATTGTTGAAAATCGCAATAAACAAATTGTGTATCAACTTTCATCAAATTCTTCCTTCATTTTTCCACCCATTGCTATAACTCCCCTGTCAATTCTGGTAATACTTCTAACAATGGCTCGTCTTCTTATTGTGATGATGTTGTTATTTGCCATTTTGCCTGTTATAACTGCAGATATCAAGGAACGTGAGAAGAATGAAATACGGGTGTGTGTGCATTAAGTTATCACTCACAAAATAGCTATTTTATAGGAAAAGCTAAAACAAGACGTTCTTGGAAAACTGCATGAAGATCGTCCAGTGGGTCAGCCGGTGAATGTCAGTGTGGATTTTAGTATTCGCCACATCATGAAAATTGATGAAAATCAAGGAATAATGGAAATAAATTTTGAGCTCACCATTGTAAGTGTTTCATTTGTAAAATTTGGTTATATTCTATTCAAGACATGGTATGATGAGAAGCTGTGTTGGAATCCGACAAATTATTCTGGAATTGGCGTTTTCACGGGTGATTCTGATGTATTCGATGAATACGATATCTGGGCGCCCGACGTTGCCATTGTTAATGTGTAAGCATACGAAAAATGAAATGATTGTAGACAGAGTTGCTATAATATTTTCAGAATTGGACATGACAGCCGAGAAAGTTTGATCCAAACCGATTTTTTCGAAAACTTTTTTGTTCACAAAGAAGGCAAGATAACCGTCTTAATCGACACAACTGTTGCAGTGAGTTGCGAATTCGAATACTCATTGTATCCCGAAGACTATGTCAAGTGCCCAATTCGTATAGCCCCGTCTTCATTTGCAGATGAGTGAGATTTGCATTTTTCTGATAGAATAATAGTTTTCATCTTCAGAGTCATCATGAACGAATCCGTGAAAATAGTATACATCACAAAAAATGGTGAGAATACAGTTAGTGTCCAAGAATTCTGGGTGATGGACATCTTGGCTTATGTTGATTTTTTGTCCACTACAGAGACTACAAGAAAACTGAACAGGTAGTATTACTTTATAACTTTTCTGATTCTCATTATTGTTTTACTTCAGAGATAAAATACAAGAGAGCATTTCGGTCCTAACTTTCGAATTCATATTTCAACGGTTTAATAAGATAACAGGTGTTCAACTCAGAGCTTCACTGATTGCGATCACCTTGTAAGTTCAAGATTTAAAATGAATCAAATCACTCAACATGTTTAGACTGATCGGTTCATGCGGCTGCTTGTTTTCTGCTCTCGAATTGTTTGTTCTCATTGGTTCTTTTTCAATTCAATTTGTGAATTTCATGACAATGGAATCTTATTTACCCTCGGATTTCGACAGTACACCACCCATCGGTAATATTTCAATACTTGTGTTCTTCGAAATAACACAAACCATTTCAGTTACAATTGCTGGCTGCTTGGCAATAGAAACTGTGTTTTTCATAGTTTGGAGATTCTTCTCGTGGCAGATCCGTGTGAAATACAATTTTCCAATTGATACACCATCGGAATATTACTTACACAACTCATACCCTGTGTTATTGATGATTGTTTTAGCTATTGATAAGATTCGACCAGCTATTTACTTTTTTCTCTGCATTGTGAATTTGTACAACGCCATAATTTATTCTTAGTAACCCAATTGTTAAATGTATTCAATATTTCAAATCATGTTCTATGATTCCTATTTTTATTTAAACATTTGTAGTTTATTGGAAGTTCTCAACAGTTTTGACATTCAATACTCGCATTTGAATTTTCAAAACAAATGAAAAATAAACAAAATCAAGTTTTCAAGTGTCAGATATTGTTCTAATACTGTATGTTTGCAAGTTTTGAAATTCTTACTGGTATATTGAATACAGTGACAGTATTTGTGAAACAAATTTTATTATAATTATTATAATTATGGAAGAGTTTATTCAAAATATGTATTTACACGGAATTATGGGTTTTGGGAGATCTGATCGCAGTTAAACATGATTGTTTTTTGATGAAATATTAGATTGACTAAAGATAAAACTCAATCGGAAACTAGAACAGAAGAAAAGATAAAAAGACCGCGGTAACTGTTGATATTGAGTTACTACACAGATGATTGCATTTAAGAAGTTGTGATTTGTGGTCGTTCCAAAACCCCTCGGTCCTCAATAACTTCTTCACTTCCACTATCTTTTTCCGGATCGTCCCCACTTGTCACAGCGAGCTCCATGACTCCATGCATTCCATCATCAATATTATTTCCGTTGTTCGCAGCCTGAAAACATCATTTACTTTTTATTTCAAATCAGTTTCCCGAGCATACATAAGCGGTCTGTGGATCAAATCCAATATCAATATCGACCTGAGTGGTTCTGATGTGAAATGGAAAGTTGTGGTTGCCGTCTGTCGGTCGGGACAAATACTGAAAAACATAATTCATACTAAGAACACTGATTGAAAAGAAGAAATATGAAATATGAAAAACTAGTCAAAAACAAACCAAGAAAACAATGTATCCGTAAAATGTGACAATATTTTCCACGATGTTAACCACTTCCGCCCGAACCCAATTGTTGAGCAAGAAATTTGCAATAAGTAAAAAGATTGGCGGGGCCCAGAACCTATAAATATTTTATACTGACCTGTAATCACCTTCTTCCAACTTACCAAGGTGTCATCATCAGCACAAAATTCAAGAAAAAAGGAGCTTTCTGAGGGGAAACACTTCGAGACATCATTGCAGCAGAAGAAAAGAAGACCCACGCGATGAGACGCCAAACAGCTAGCAAATATCCTGGTAGGGATTCGGATGGAGCATACACCATAGCCGGGTCGAAATACTAAAATGGAGATGTTTTGATATTTAGATTTAGACCGGGATTACTGTAGACATCTCTGTTTTGAACAATTATCAAAATTTGTTATTTGTTAGTTCAAATTATAGACTGGAAGGGTTAAATTAATCGTTCATACTGTAACTATTATCAAGCTTTTGTTCATGTTCAAACCTTTCTATTATCAAAATTAAATTGAAATACTGAGAATTCTCAACCCACCTTCACTTCCCAAAATTCCATAAGTAAATACGAGCAGATGAAGACAAAAAACATGACCGCGAGGAACAACTTATCCATCTGAAAAACGTTCCCTCATAAAAGCCGGAATCTTTCATTGTGTATTCACCAAGGTCAATCGCATCTTTGTTACGTTTAATCCACGGGCAAGTACAAGACACATGTACATAAATAGCATCTCTCCCAGTGCGCTGCAAACCAATTAACCAGATTGTTATCATAATTACCATTTACAAGTCGTTGTTCTACACATACCGAATCAATTGTCCCGATATCATTATAAGCGGTAGGCCAATTCCATCTATTGCGTAAACAATGTAGTTGGTGACCAAGAATCCTAATCCAATTGTGTTCAGGACGATTGACTGAAAGCACATGCGGAACGTGTTATGATAAAGACGACGTGCTGATAGACTTTCTGAAAGAATAAAAAAGAAATATTGATTCTATTTCATGATTTACTCACTTCCAATAAACAATACGCAAACAATTAAAACACATTGGAGTGCAAGAAATAAGGTGTCGGACGGTAAAATTACTGTAATAAAAATGTTTTTTTGAAAAACTGTCATTTTCACTTACGCCACTGGTCAATAGAAAACTGGTACTTCAAAACTTCAGTAGGTCTTCCATTAGTCATTTGAAGTGAAAACTCAACATACACTCCATAAGATTCATTATCATTGTACATTCGTCGTTCTGCTGCTTCGTCAGGATCACAGTTTGCAACTGCTAAAAACCACCAGCGACTTCTTGCAGAACTGAAATCTCATAATTCAGAAAGTTGGTTAACAGAACATCACATTAGTTATAAATACCAACCGGAAGACACGAGTCCCTGAGCAGACTACCCAGTCCGCTGATAGAGCGTCTTGACGTACTTCACATCGTCCATTTCCGAAGCTGTCCGGCACCAAAGGACTCAGATAAACCTAAAAACATAGTACACTCTTTAAACGAGTAAATGAAAACGAATGCTTACAATCTGGTGGTTATCGGAATGATTGGTTAAAAGAGTCACGCGATCCTCACATGTCTGAAACATTTGAATATTTCGTTGGTTTCCAGGAAACCTTACTTACTTCCAATTCTTTATACGCTCTTGGCCACTGGTCTTCCGTGTCAAAATATAACAGCAACATTTGTGTAGGGTAAAACTGAAAGAACGGGTGAAAACAAAATAATACAAGAAGTAAGAATAACAAGTTCCGGTTACCATGGGATATTTGAAAGTGTATTCAAGAGCGCCTGTGTCAGATTGAAAACAGAATCGGTCAAGATAGGCAAAATCCTGGAAGATAATTATCAAAACCAAAACTGTAATAACCACCATGACTTGTGGCAGACGTACCAGTTCAGATTTAAGAATTCCATTTGTTCGTTTGCCAGTAACAATGTTGTGATGATAACAGAATATGGCTAATAATATGACGATTCTAGGTTTAACATGAATCATTCTTGTCAACGGAAATTAGAGGTCGTTCACTTTCCTGTCAAAAACCTTATTTTTTCTGAATGTGGAATATGAGATCTTATTATAATAATGAGAAGTGGTTGAACGCCAAAAAAGCTGAAAAACAATAGTCTGTCGAACAAGATAAGCAAAAATAAGTTGAAAAGAGACGGTGAATATGTTATGAAGAAAAGAGTGAGAAATGAAAAATAAAACTGGTAGTCACCACCTACTGCTTCTCAGGCTTCTCTCTTCCCCTGCCGGCTCTCATCAGTGTTGGTGAAGCCTGTGGTGAAAGAAGCAGAGCCTATGCATTTTCGGAGGAAAAAAGAAGTTGCTATGCAACACGGACGGGAAGGGAGAAAATGAAACGTAAAAGCACCGCCGCTCTCTTTCCATCATCGTTTCCCGAAACGGCTGTCCTGGGAAATTGGAAGGGATATGTTTCGAAATTATTATTTTTTCTCGCGTGGGATTGAGTTTGAAAGTGCTTCTTTTTGCATTCAATTCTAATGTTTAGTTTGAAAGATCAACACTTTCAAGAAAATCTAAAATAATTATATCTGTTCTTAGACAAAAGTGCATGTCTCGTGATTCTGGATGCTTGAAACTCACATGTTACTCATTGTTTGCCTCATTAGATTTTATAACATTTTCGAATATTTCGAAAGAAATGAACTATTAGAATGTGTTCATGCTGAAAAGAAAAATATGATTATGACTCAATTTTTATTCGAGAAGCAAGCAGTGCAGCAAAAAAATTCAGTTACGCCTAGATAAGAATAATGGAACCTCAACTAGTAGATTCCACTAATAATTCAAGCAGTTAGTCAGTTCTTGTTGTGAAAAAAAATTTAAAATTAGAGGCCCGCAGCTTTTAGGGCCGCCGTGGCGGCGATCCATGAACTAATATTTTGAAAATCTGTATGTTGAACATCTGAATCCTAAAAACTTAATCAATGGTTCAAATAATTTATGTGATACTCGCATACATATTGTTTTCTACATCAACAATTTTTTGTTCACTGTTTTGTTATGCCTGACTCATTATTCCATTTTTTCTTGTTTGTTTGAGAAAATTACTTATTCATATAATGATCCATTATTTCACCTAGCTGTTTTCAAAACTCTTATCAATCAATCAAGATTGAACCTTATGCTGAAACCTGCAGCCACGAAAGATTTTGCAGAAATCTTAGACCTGAAATTAAACAACACCTGTTTTTTCAGAGTCTACATTTATTGAAGCGATTACAAAACAAAAAATGATTACTTAAGGAAATCACAAAAACGTTTGGAGCACAGAAAAAAACACTACATGAATAAATGAGAATAATTTTTTTGGGTGAGGAGTAGAATAACTGAAATATTGGGACAATAAAGTGGTGGTAGTTGAAAGTTGTGCATCTGTGACATGGCAGTGGATAAGAACTTTTGGATGGTCATGAAGACATCTGCAAAATTCAAAAATTAGTAATCGATATTCAGAAACTGGGCAAATGTTCTTACCCAGAATGGCGACATCGGCCTTGAGCAAGAGTTGCTATCCACTGCTATCATGTCGCATGTGTTGCATCGCAGGAGGGAGATAAATAGAGGTAAAAGATCAAAAAATGTTAGTGTTAAGAGATATATTGAATTTTGAAAATTGAGAGGAGGTTAATGATTTGCAGCGCAGCTGACATGAGTACTAGGCATAAAGTTGAAGGTAAAAATGGAAGAGGGATCAATGCACAGAAGTAGTGTGGTTGTTTATAAAACTTGGGGAAGGAGGGGGGGGGGTCCGAAAACAGAAAGAAATTGAACACAGTTGTTATGATTTTTTTCAAAATTGGGAATTGGAAAATAACAACGAACTGACACGTCAATTTGTTTCTGTTGCCTGAATAATGATGGACAGATGGGAAACATGTAATACTGGGTCGGTAGTGACAAAATACTAGAATATATGAAAGAGATGACAGGGAACAGTATCTAACTAGATTCGGAGAGAAGTGGATGGACAAGGAGATTTTCATTGGGAGAGGGAAAGTGAAATGACTAAAGTGCACCAAACAAAGTTCAGTGACAAAGAAAATTGACAGGTAAAGCCTTAACCAAAGACTGGAAATGAAAAAAATAAAACTGACAGTATCAGTTTTGATATTTTTTGAAAAAAGAAAAATGAAAAGTGACAGGAATTCTCCACGGGGAACTAGTATGATTGGGAGAGATGTCATTTTCATGACCTGGTTACTCAAATCATAAAAGAGAGAAACTGAAAAAAATAAATTTTTGGATTTTGTTTTTTTCTTTTGAAACGAAAAACTACCAGAGTTGATTTTCATGGGGACGGTAACACGGGATAGCTGGGAGCGCATGCGCTGACTGAAAAATGGAAAAAAGAGTGCTAGAACTATACCGTCGACCACAAAACTAAGAAGCCAGAGGTGAAAAGTAGAGAAAAGAAAAAGTTTGAGAAGTGGAAAAATAAGCTTGGTGAAAGCAAAGAAAAGAAGAAAATGATTAATTGACTGAGGGAATAACAACACGGGCGTCATAGAGGGCTAGAGTGCTACGACGGACAAAGTCAAGTCCTTGAAGACGTTCGGCTTCTTCGAGATTCTGACTGATGGATTCAATGAGCTCGTCAAGTTTCTTTATGTCCTTGAGTTTGTTGTCTTTGATCTGGCGTTCGATGGTCTGAAGTTCTAGAGTTATTGTGAAAGATTCTGGAGCATACTTTTACCAAGCGTTGATTTTGCTCAGTATCCACAGTATCGACAAATGGAACTGTGAAATCCTGATGATCCATCTTGGCCATATAGTTAGTACGACGGAGATAAATCTTGGAACGTTCCATCAGGTGCTGGTAGAACTTGTTTCTCTCCAGCTTATGCTCTGGGTTTTCACGATAGAACATATCTGGATACGAAGCAGCGACGGAGTTGTTCTCAATATCATCTGGCTCACAAAGGATCAGAAGATTGACAAGTTCTTCTTTAGACAAAAAAGTGACGGTTTCATAGTCATAGTAGAAGAGTGACTCGTCCATCATTTGAACTGGCACCAGTCGTCCACACATTTGACCACAGGTAAGTGCCATTGCCATGTTCTCCATCATGGTGAACATTTGTTTCTTTCCTTTGGTGCGAATTCTTTCCTTGAACACATCGTACATTCTGAAATTACATTAATATTTATGAAATCTAAAATCTTGGTTGAAGTTGATGAAACCTGTTTTGAGACCGCGGGACAAATAGCAGCATACAATCTGTCCCGCACATGCGCATTGCTCAATAATCACTGGGCTGTTGGAATATTGGAACAACAGGATGAGCGGGACAGAGAGACGCTTTAGGAGTTTCCATTTCTTGCTCCAATTGTACAAGTTTCTAGACCACAATAGAAGGTGGGAAATCGTAACAATCGCCTTGGCAAGAAATGGGAGGGGGTGGGAAATCCAAATCTAGAATTTTTAAATTTATAGAGTCACTCACCGCTCGGTTATCAGCATGACTTGGAGATCACCGTTTACCCCAAAAAAATGAAACGGTGGCTCGCGATTCGGCACAATGTCGATCGGACGGCTGCGTGGAATTGGCACTCCTTGAATCGAGATGATTCCAATGACTGGATCGTATTCATTTGGAATATCTGGATTGCATCCCATCAATGGTGGTGGCATAGTTAGAGATGCCCGACGGAAGTTTTCCTCTTCTGCTTCATATGGATCTTCGTCAGAATCGAAATCGCTAACAATCGGTGTGAATCCTGGAAGATCCTCATCCGGCTGAATAACAAAGTCTGGAGCAAACATGTCGCGTTTTGGAATGTTGAGTTCATGATTCTTTCTCCCCTTCTTTTTTTTCTTGTCCGCTTCTTTTTCAACATTCATGTCTCCAAGATTGTAACGAGAGACAACTACGACAAATGGTGATCCAGCACCATTCTCCTCTGTGTAGATTCCATCTTCACGAGCCTCACGACCCATGATTGTTGTTGTTCTAGCCTCCTCTGACGACAAACGAACGTGACGACGACTCTTCTCCTGATCTCTTCCTCGTTCCTGTTGTTGGTCTCCTTGCCGAGATGTTGAAGCGGAAGAAGTAGTTCCTGAGGAAGTGACCGAGGTGTTGGTAGAATTCCGGCCTCCTCGTCGTAACGCCACGTAGAAGTTTGTCTTCGTAAAACCCGTAATGTTGGTTCTGAAATAAACATTTGTTGTTTTCAGAAAATAATCAAGACTCTCCTCGTGTATCCCAGTGAACTAAAGAATGAGAGTAATTCAATATTTTGTTTATAAGAAATTTTGAAATCGAGAACTATTTATTTGTCAGTGGGCTTTATGCGCCAAGTGCTCACTGACTTTTCGATTCTTTCAGTAGAAAGTATACAAATTTAATACACTTAACGAAACACCACCACTCGTTTCTCTTTTTCCTTCTTCTTCTTCTTCTTCTTCTTCTCCTGGATTCAATCGTCCACTTTCAAATGTTAGTGTGTGTGAAACGAAACGAAATGAGATGAGGAACTAAATTTTACGAGGGGAAATTACATTTCTAATTGGAGCCATATGGATTCGACTCTGACTTTTTCTTCTCATTCTCAAGATGCTTAGGATCCGATATCAGAAACTTTCTCTCATTCCGACCCCTCCTAGAATTGCAACTTACAAAATTCCCTTATAGTCAAGCATGGTGAAGTGTCCCGTATGTTTGTTGTTCACCAAGTTGAGGTAGAAGTGGTCTGAAACAAAATCTGAATAAATGAAACGAGAAATCACATCATTGGAAAACAAGAACAAATGAAGAAGTGGAGATGGAGATAAATAAAAACTTGTGTGAAAAAACGAAGAAAAAATGATGAAGGCGAGGACGAAGAAGATGAAAAAATAGAAGAAAAATATGGAGGATGGAAGACTGCGGGAAAAAATGAAAGGCCGTCTTTTTCTGTGGCCAAGTGGGTACGGAACACGCAAGGTCTCAGGTCAAATTATTCAGGCTGCGTGGGCAATTTTATATTTCTCAAAAATGTTCACACTATAGTTTTTGCACAAATCGTTTCTCTAAAGTTTTCGCTCTTTGATATATATGAAAATACGTTAGAATGATCATTTATGAAAAAGGCGTCAACATGACTGCCTCACTGAAAAATCGAAAGCTAGCTAACTATGCTGTCAAATTGTCTTGACAATGAGTGGCCGCCAATACACTCTAGAAGTTGCGGGCACCAGAAAGAAATGGGCGGCGTCAGAAAGTGAAATGAAAAGAGGGAGAAAAAAGAGGGAGAAACACTTTCCCGCCATTATCATGACCTCCACGCTGCATAGTGTTGGAGGAGAGGCTTAATAGGAAATTGGTAGAATTTCATTCTTTGCTGGTGTGATAGAAGAAAAAGACAGCAGAAATATCAAGACAAAGAATAGAGAAGGTGAGAAACAAAAAAAACGGTTTTTTGAACCGAACTGGCTGGTAGGCTGGCAGCAAAAAAAAGTGAAGAGTGGGAGAGAAATTAGGAAGATTCAAGGTGAGCGGCCTCTTATTTATTTTTTCCTTTCTCGACCACCCATACAGTTTGTTAACCGGTACGGAAAGTTAGGAAGCGAACATTTTTTGTCAAGTGGCTTGGCAATACACAACCTCAAAAGTTTAATTTTTTGAGAAGTACCGTATCGAAAATCAACAACTTTCAAAAACGCTTGGCAAGAATCATTCAGATGGAACTGCATTTTTACACTTTAAAAGTTATAAATTATAAAAAAGAAATTTCCATTGAAAGTTCTAGACCGATAAGAAACATTGTAACCCTCTTTGTTTCCGGCATTACACTCATACCCTCTTTTTGCAGGAGGACGGACATGGACAATCATGAATGTGTAAATGAACTTGACGCGCATTTTATAAGGAATATCTAATTTCCCGGAATAACCAAATTTTCTGCCTGGCTAGCAACTAGTGGGTGTGAATGAAAGGAGAAGTCGAAGAGCGGTTGAGTAATGCTAATCTAGGATCTAAGAGATGTGAAACGTAAACAATCATTACCTACAATACTCCCAAGAGAGCTACTAGTGTCAAGAAGTGGCCGGCCGTTTTTCATGGTTCTTGTCGGCAGGCCAATCAAAACATGTTTAGGATAGGCGCGATACGAGCGATATTCTCCAGAGAGTGAGGGGCGCCTCGATCCTTTTGAGATGCCATCATGTTGATGTGAAGCAGCAGAAAACATGGGATGAGATGGCACAAAAAGTTGAGAATTGAAAAGTCTTCTTCCTAGAAACACTGAGAGGGACAAACAGATTTTGAAATTCTTTTCAGAGTTGGTTGACCTAGGTGAATCGGGCCGTCCGTCTTGGCCTAGCACCCTATAAAGTCTTCCTTTTTGTTCCTTTTCCGTCCTAGTCGACAAACAAGTGACTGAATAAATAATGGAGAAGCGAAGAGTAGGGCGCGAAGAAGACGTCGTAGGGGTGAAGAAAGGAGACGAATAAGATGTTGAGTGGCGCCACCATGAAGATCGTTATTCTCCTCATACCACCACAACATTTGACTCACTTCACTGTATTATATGGATCATCAAAGTAATCGAATGAATAAATGGTGTTGTGGTAGTTAGTGGTAGAAAAGGTTCGGTAGTTATGAAGGACCGATTTAAAATTGAATGAGAAAAAAGCGACAGGCAAAAGGAATTGAATAAGAATAATGTGAAAAGAAATGAGATGAATCGCAAAAGAGTTGTAAACAACGACTAAGGATGGGGAAGAAGAAGAGAAGGATGTATCTGAAGCAAAAAAGGAGAAGGAGGCGGATGGCCGAGAAAAGAGGGTCAAGTTCCCAATGGTACCACCTGCTGCCTCTCCATCATTGAGAGGTGACAAAGGTCATGCCTAATTATAGGACTCGTCCGGATTTGGGCATGCCTGAGAAAATGACATTTTTGTCGGTACGGATTGAGGAGGAAACGTCAAAAATACATTTAGCTTTGGCGGCAGAGCTTGAGTGGATTACTGTAGAAAATGTCCAGGGCTTCAAGGGCTTCTATATTGTAAAATAAGAAATGCTCGAAAAAATGATAACAAAATTGGAAGACAGAAACGGTTAGATTCACATTTTCCTTTTTGTCATATTTCAAACCAAGTCTCTCATGGCACAACTGCTACATCTGTCCCACTCTGGTCCGCCCATGTGTATAATTCATCCGGCATGCACTCTCCCCTTTTTCTTTTCTTTCCAGTTTCCAGAACCCTTCACCAACAGCACCTACATATTAATTTGCGACACTTTTACTCACACGCCTATAGGCTGCAAACGTTTTGCAGCTCTCACTCCCGAGAGTGAGAAAGAAGTGTGTGGAAGCGAGCCGCTTGATTAAATTTCCCAACACAACCGCTACCGCAGACGGAATGAGGAGAAGTGTGGAGGAGGCGAGGAGATGAGTGAATAAGAAAAAGAAGACGGGAGGAATGGAGCAAGGACGCCGGAGAGCGAATCGGAAATCAAGTTTCGAGAGGGTGTGCCTTGAAGGCACCCTAGGTTCCAGGCCCGGTACCAGTGAGCCTGACTATGTCGGTGAGCAAGAAGATGAAATATTTAAGACAACTTCATTAGGACTCGTTTCACTGACTCCTAGTCCTCGCTGCTTTGCAATTCAGGAGTCAGAGCAAAGTCTAGGAGAAGATGTAATATATCCGATCAACAATAAAAATGTAAATGATCCGAGGATAACGTGTAAGGCCAAAGATCAATTCTATAATGATAGATGTGCCGACGACCTTCTGTTTATATAGTCATTCAACATTTGTAGACACCTGTCCGGCCTATAAAGAGCATACAATCATGACTGCTGCAGCTACTGCTATTGAGAGTGAGTAGTGGGCCCTAGAGAAAATAAAAAGGAGTGAAGAGAAAGGGGGGGGGTCCTTTCACAATTGCTATTCGCTTCCTTTTTCTCCACTATTCACAATATTTATAATTGTTGTCACTCACAAATCCAAATTTCTTTTTCGCTCTCATAATTAGGCGATTTGAGATTGAAGAAAAGAAGGAAAGACATTGAGAGGTAATAGTAAATTGCTTTCTTTGAATACTAACCGCTTCAAATGTTTTGATTGATTAATATGAGGTCTCATGAGATATCAGAAAATATATACTGATGACAGAGCGAGCCAAAACTAAAAAGGGGTTTCGAACAGAAATTGGAACATCATCACAAAAGTTCATTTTAGAATTCTATCCTACAGCATCGAAACTTAATTTAATAAAAAGTGCATCACCAACCCAAGATTTGATTAGCATTTGGTGGTGAAGCTTCTGCAAAACTTTTTGGACCCAATTTCTGGAGGAGGCTTCTTGGAAAACCAAAAAAGAGGAGACTGATGAGAAACTAAATACTGTTTTCTGATCAGAATCGAGTGGGAAACTGGAGAAAAGAGATCTTTAGGTGCGGCCCATCGTAGACTTAGAAGGCATGTAAACGATCCTTTCCCGACAATGTTTACATTTGTATGTAGTTAGGGAGTGGCTCACTCGACTTTTGCGCCGAAAAGTGGGAGGACTAAAACTGAGAAGGGGGGGGCGTCTCCTCTTCTTCTGAATTGATATTTTGGTTTCTCACAATGCGCACGCATGGCCATCAGGTAAGTGATGCTTTTCACTAAAAGCGGGGCCACCCCGATGGTAGGAAAAGAATGGAAAGCGAAACTTGACACCCGTGTGTCCAACCAACATTTATAGAAAAGAGACTAGTTCAGGCAAAAGCTTCCTCCTCCCAGTCTCATCCAAAGACCTCCGAGGTTTTCTCTTTTTTCTCCTCTTTCATACCATCTTCCCACTCTCATTCATCTTTCACACTGTTCTTGTAAAACATACAAAAGCGATACACACCATAGACATACATACACACAACACGGCTTCTCGGTTTCGTTTTCGTTTTCCGATATATGAGCATCAAAAGAACCATAGATCAAAAGGGCATACGGTCTCTGGGAATATCGAGCGGGATGGACATCTAGAATATTGCGCATTATGACATTCTAACATCTGCCGATTCGATGTGGTCCCTTCGGTGCAAGGCAAAATACACGAAAATTTGGTGAAGAAATGGAAAACAGCGGGTGATGGTGATATAATACGGGGCACCATGCCGGCGGAAAGTTTTTGATGTGAATATTTGAATTAGCCACCTGTTATGGACTAAAGATTAGAGAATAGAAGGGCGATCAGCGGAGAAAAGATGCGAGGCTTTTACTGTGGCAGGTTTTTAGCAAGATTATGCATGTGAATTACGTGGGAAGGAAAAGTGGAGAATGAGAGGACCGGGTTGAGAACTAGATGTATTGGTCGGATGTGTGGAGTAAATATATCTATTTATATGTATTCTGGATATTCAAAAGATCTTATAGTGTGTACTAATACATTGGTGTTTCCTGATTTGTTACTTCATCGGATAGAAGTATTAATTCAAAATAGGAAAACATTCTTCAACTGATTTTTAGCTAGTCTACATAAAAGCAGTTACTCCGTTTTGCTCGAAATATCAAATACTGCAACGATAGTTTCATATAAAAACAAACCAACTATAAATACAGAATAATGAAGCCTCTTTTGTTGTCCAACGATATTAACGACGTCCACCAATCCATCGCCTTACAATAACCATTGCGGCGCACGCTCGCACGACGGTATGACGGACGGGACTAATGTAATGTTTCCAGGTGACCCGTCGCCCGCCCATTGCCAATTTCCAGGCTCCGCCTCTAGGACTGTTACCCGGCGCACGATGAATGTCAATCTGCGTCCGTCCTAGGCGATAATGTTTGGGTTAGTTAGGTAGGCGGCGCCGTCCGGTCAGTTCGCCGACGCACCATATCCGAATTGCGGAGAACAATAGAAATTGTTGGAAAAGGCCTTCTTCCTCATTTTTCTCCCTTCTTTTAGGCCACCATCAATGTTTCGAAGGCCGTTTCAGCGATTCAGGATTCGGAACAATTGCCACGGATTACTGTACTTACCCTATTTGCGTTCTGGTAATTATACATTTGTTCTTGTATCCGATGAGGATAAAGGCGAGGGCATGCGCGGTCAACTTCAGGCTTTGAGAAAACGACGGAGAGGATGAGAAGACAAAAAAGAATTGGAGACGTACATAAAAAGTGACACGTCTAAAGAGGAGATGAGATAATTCTAGTAGAAATGAGAAGAGAGTGGCTGCTTCATTATTCTACCACATCCTTCAATTTTCATCTATTAACGGAAAAGAGGATCGAAATGGATGATGACTAATTGGGAGAATAGACATAATTTTGATGGATGACACATGAAGAACTGTGGAAAGTGCAGAGCAAAAAAAAAGAAAAAGAAGGTTTTTCTTGGAAGACCAAAAACCAATCTGTATGATCAGATTCTCAAGGAGTACACGCAATTATTACACGTGCGCAACAATCTCACCTCATCATCAGTAGGCCTTCTCTAAATTTGCGCTAATTCTAGTGCAGCTGGTCCAGGCACATCTCATATTTAGTGAGGGTATTACGTCATCTTACGCGTTGGATGATTTTATTTGAAGGGCTACTGTAGCTTACGGTACATGCAGGTTTATAAGCTTAGGCAGGATCAGCAATTAATATTAATGATGTTGGCTAATAGGATTTTCTTTTTTTATTCATTCAATTGCATCTTTCTCATTTTCATCGAAATTTATTACCCTTATAATAATTTGGTCTGCTGGTTGGCCTTCAAAAATAATTTTTTGCTGAAGCTAGAATACTTAGAATGAGATTAATGGGATTCAGGTTTCTTTGAGGTTAGATGGTTTCAAATGTCGTCGAGAATGATTTTAGAGGAAAGAAAAGAGTTTATAGAAGTATAAAAAAACGTGCCAAGTTGAGTGAAGAGTCGATTGAACAAATAGGAACACATAAACACCCCCTCCATCCTACAGGACGTGAATTGAAAAGGCTCGACCCTGTTTGTTGTGGATACAGTATATTGACACGAGAGCTGTGAAGAAGAACAACGAGTACTTGTACCTTTGGAAAAGATGCGCGTTCGGTTTTCCTTATGGTTGGGTCAAACTCGGGCCGATGGAGCGATAGAAATCGGTAAGACGCAGGAACCATAAGCCGCGATTGAAAAAGTTGCTCAAATAGAAGACGGAGCATTATGGCCAAAGATGGGGTGTCAGACAGACCCTCCCTCGCCAAAGACGGATAGATTACCGGAGTATAGAGGCATCATCTTCTGCTGCTGCTACACCAATATGTTTGGACGAACATAAACGAATAAATGAGAAGACAATGGTGCTTAAGACTACTACTATTTTTCCAACTACACATGGCGAGGCAAAAGAACGAAAGATGACATTTCCTGCTCATCATTCTTTATCTTTTCTATTCTTCGTAACATTGAAATAGAAACGAGAATGAGTTCATTACTCGGCGATGTTTGAACTCTAACGTCCAACAACAGACCTCCTTACATACATTAATAAAAATTTAGCGGTCTGCCCCCCCCTGTCTTCCGCCAACCGGTCTAAACGACCTACACCAGAGTGGTAGCAGATGTGCTGAAGATTTCTCTAAGAGGGATATCTAGAGCACTCTTCTCTTGCGGAGACCTCTCTTCTCGTTGAAAAATTGCCTGACATGAAATTCTGATCCTTCTGCCATCAAACTGTCCGGGGTCAATTAGTTATGCGCATCTGGACCGTAACTTTGAATTGGCGAGAGAAGAGGCCGTACTAGGACATGAATATTCGAATAGTGTTTGTACAGTCCTTTATTTTCCTGATATATCAACGATGCACAAAGACATGTGCATAGGTTAAGCAATCAGAGAAGAACGGATTTGCGAGTGAGGTGTCAACGCAAATTGCCCACATGGAAAACATTGTTGTGAGGTTGAGATTGAGGTCATACATATCCGGTTGAAAATAATTCGAAATCAATATACCTCAGACCACCTCATTTGCAGGTTCTCACAATCTAATCCCATATGTCCTTTCTCAATTTTTTTCCTATTTGACACAAGTCCCTACTAATGAGCGTCCTGAATAAACCCAACATTGAATAAAGAATAAGAAAAATAAAAATAGGATGGAGAAGACAAGAAACGATTGTTCAATGAATCATCCCTGTCTGAAATGGGTGATAAGTGCGGGAAACTAGCGGCGCATAAAATAAAAGGACGGTATAGCGGGGACGATGATTGTAAACGGACTAGCCGGAAAGTGGAAAAAGCAATGAGTCACATAGGAAATAACTTTACTCTTCTATTCTCTCTATCCTTTATAAATAAACTACGAGGAACCGGAAATAGGAAAAAATGGGTTTGTGGGAAAAGTAAATAACATTATTATTTCATTTTAAATTTAAATTTTCAGATTTATACTAATATTTCTGAAAACTAACCTAGTTGATTCAATTTTAAGATTGGGACGGTATTAAATCGTTCCTTCAATGGTCAAAAATCGGATGGAACTCATTAAAACGCGGAAGAATTGAAAGGAGAGCGGAGTTATTGGTCTGGAAAGAACCGAGATAAAACGTCCAAGCTTTATGGGTTTTTTCCAAAGAAAAACTGAGAGAAAGAGGAAGCGAAGGAATGGAGAAAACAGAAAAAAGGTTCTCAATTTTCATTCCTTTTCGCCTTCTTCGGAAAAGACATCCAGCTTTCCAATTCTGCTTTTAATTTTGACTTCTGCCGTTTTTCCGCGAATGGGGACACTGACATTTTTTGTTTTGAACGAGAAAGTTTGAATGAAACGATGTGAAGAATCACAACTAAAAAATACCGGTTACCATTTTCCTGCATCATCTCAATGTCAGTATTCACATTGTTTTGTGATCATGATTTTTGGCTTTTTGATATTTTAGAACAGTAATTTGTTGACTGGAAATTCTCATCGCTAAAACTCTGGAATTATGGAGAGATTTCCGGTTTTTGTTTCAAATTCGAAGCGAAGACCGGAGACATTGACACAAATCATATATCTATCAAAAACTGATTAAAATCGCCATCATTATCGTAAATCTCATTTCCATTTATCTTATTTAGTGGATTCTTCAAAAGCCGCCAAAGAGGTTGTTAGTCACGAAAAAAATAGTCGGTCGGAGGAAAAGCAGAGATTCTGGGTCACTAAATGTTTCTTACATTAGTCGAATGTTCCTATTGAGGGGATCTCTGAGAGAAACATACCAATACTTTCACTAATTAATATGTTCCGTCAGCTCACAAGACTCTCAAGATTTACTGAGCCGGGAACTCAAAACCTCGAACCTCTTGACACTTTAGGAAACAAAACACCATCATTCCCCTCTTCTTTTCCTCCACTTTTATCTCTAATCCCAACATTCAATCTAAATTGTGCAACTGACGTTTTTGAAGAAAAGATGAGAGATGGCAACGACAACAGATTATTGCATCCATATGTCCATTCCCTCCTCCGAAACCCGAACCCAAACCCACATTATGTCTTTGTCACTACTGTCTTCTTGCTTGCCCCCAACATTCGAGAAGAAGAAGATATTTGATGGGTTCGGTCTGCTAGACGGACTTATGCACGAACAGACACAAAAACAGAAGAAAAAACAGAGAGAAAGAGCATAAGACAAGAATGTTCTATTGTTTAGGAAAAAGATCCCTTATCCATTTGGTCAAATTGAATTCTTTAGTAGTGTTTTCCACTTTATGACGTTGGTATGTTAGTAGGTATGTGTGCCCACGCCACGGTCTCATTGGTTCCAGAAACCTACACAACCAATTTCAATACTGATTTACAGTACACCGGTAATGTGATGTGTTTTCCATTATTCTCTCATTTTCCGTGCGTCCAAGAATAGAACCAGTTCAAATGAAACGAGCTGACTAACTGACTGGATTCCCCACGTCCGACAGTCACCAGTCACTGCGGGGCCACCTAATTTATTGTTCTCTTCATCGAATCAGTATGATTCGGTAATTTGTCTATTGTGTGTGGGCTCCTATCTGTTTTGCGCAACCAACCGGACCGACTGACCCGCTGTTCAGGCGCAAAAATAAATGACCGCTGTTTGGACACGCGTGGAGTACGGTAGAGGTTTATTTACTATTTATGTAGATGGACTGGAAATTTACATTTTATTTACGTCAGTCGCTTGTTTTCCCGTTATAAAAGCTCCAAAGAGCCATCAATCTTCGAAAACAGTCTGCTACGTATGGACTAACATTTTTGTTGTAGGGGTTCTCAAGCTATTCGAGTTTGAAAAATAAAAAAATAAAAAGCGGCTACTTAATAAACTGTAAAAATGATGAATTTCTGGCAAAAACACTTTTTTAGAACTCTAGATGTTTTTCACTCTTATTTTATGACACGGTCCTGGCGCCGGCTGCATGACACCTGTGGACCTCTAAGGCGCCACGGGGGAACACCACCTGCCGCATCAATGATTTTGTGTCCGGTAGTGACCTCTTCCACACACCTGTCGTTGCTTTAGACACATGCGCGCGTATATCCTTTCAAGTCTCGAGAGAAGCGATATGAGAACGAACGGTGTCAAGTGCTTAACCCATTGAGAGCCCCTATGAATTGGCTTACCGGATAAAACGGAGAGTAAAACGAGCAGTACGACGAGGCGGTCGACGGTGGACGTCAGCTTGATCCAGTTGATGTTTCCGACCCGGACTGTACAGCTGCACCGATTATCAGAAATAAGGGTAAAAGGGGATGAGGCGAGATTCACTGAGCAAGACGATCAAATTGAGAAAGAGAGCTTGAAGAAAAGTGGTTGAAGGGCACCAAACTCACGAATGTCGACTGACGACGGCGGCGCGGGCAACAGGAGGAGGGGAGCGAGGGGTGGAGCCAAGGCCCTTCAGACCGACATCTACATGTAGGACCAATTGTAGATAGGCGGAGCATTTGAGATTCTAGAAAGTTCTTTCTCTCCTGTCTCTCACGTTCACACAATGACTAGTAATTGGGGCGCATTGTATAGTTGGAAAACTAGAAAAAGGGCAGTGGACGTAAATATACTGAATATTGCTTTTTAATCGAGTTAAAGCACTTTAGAAGGAAAATTCATAGAGATTTTCTCACGATTTTCTGTCATGTGAAAACAATTGCAATCTGCAAAAACATTCTAATCTGAATTGAGTACTTCTACCGACCAGAAATCATATTTTCTGCAATTTCTTATGTTAATTTCAGAAAGTGATTGATCATCACAGACAACATGAAACAATATCCTACTTCCGCCTTGCCTACTCCGAAGAGTCATTTTCATTCGTGGTGCTGATAATTGATAAGCAACGAATGTAATTTTACGAGTTGGAAATTATAAATCAGACCCGGAAGTGGTGAGAGGAGCCAGAAGACCAATTGTTCAGATAAGTATTATCATGAAGGTCTCATCAGAAATGCGTATAGTTCCGGGTTTGAGTTGCATCAATGGATAATTGGAACTAAAATAAACATATATGTTAATCCAACGAAATGAACCAAAAAACACAGCAGTAGAAACAGTACTATCAGAAAACACATTGAGATACATTTTGTTTTAAATAAAACCCACTTCCAATGAAAAACTGTTTTAGGATTTCTGGTTATGTCTGGCTGGTTTTTTAGTATCAAGAAATTCCTTTTTTTTTCTAGTTGGTCTGTTCATTTTCGCCCTTCACCTAATAATAAGAAATGCCCTTAGTTATTTTACACCACTGTGCATTTCATCAAAGAAGAAAATGAATCTCACAAAAGTCAACATTACATTCTGAAGCGAACGAGTATGATACAGCAGTAGCACACACAGATGTCGGCTTTTTTTTCTTTTCTTCACATCCAATTTCCGTTTTTACAGTCGAGCTCGCAGCTGTCAGAATCTTACTCATCAACATGAGCAACAATTTTTTCATGTCGTATTCAGTTTGAAGTAGAATTTTCGAAGATGACTGCGCGGTGCTTGGGAACTATGGGCAACCGATTTCATCATTCTTCCGGAGTGTTTTGCTGTAGCAACTCGTGGAGCGAGAAAAGGAGAGAGCGAACGTCTATAGAAACAGAGGAACAAACGTTTCGATTATTACGAAATATTATGCTGGACACGAAAACCTCGACAAGACAGGTTTCTTGATGTAAAACCCATCGGGATTGGTTGTGTAAAAGGGTAATAAAAAGTGGAGGTGAAGATGGAGCCCTCGTCTTCGTTCGATCGACCACTGGAAAATGTGCGCGTTCTTCTTGTCACCTTTTTCCATAAAGGTATTTCAGAAAAATGTCTTCCGGAAATACGAACCTTTTATAGTAACTTATCTATCTTTCGACTTCCATACTCTTAGTTTCTCGTCTCTTTTGAAAATGTCATTTTTAGGGTCCATAAACCATCAGACGTCCCATAATCGGTACTAGTACAGGGGGAATAATGGGCAAGTATGTTTATGACCCTTTTCCACTGGTTTACCACCGTCGTCTTATGAGCTTCTGATGGGTTCCCCGCCGGAAGATAATCGTCATTGTTCTGAAATAAGACATAAGCACTGAAGGAGATTGTAGGATATGGACAAACCACGACAGCTTTGACTTTTACAACCCACTCTTAGTAAAAGGGATTTCTCTATTCTTTCTTCCTCAGATTCGTTTTCCGTTGAAAATGGAATTGAAATGGATAAACAAAGGGAAAACCTAATTCTGTATAGTCATACGTCTTGAATTATTCGGATGTTCTATCTAGCTAATGGACTTTTTACCATGACAACCAACACCGGTCAACCACTTTCTTGGTCTTTCCTTCTTTTGATTTTCCGACTTGAAACCAGTTTTATATGGGTCCGAAATTAACTATGCGTGCAGGAGTAGAGTGTATACCTCATCTCACCTATATATGAATGAAAGGAATAAGAGGAAAGTGTTTTGAGGCTACGCTGCAATAGTAGCAGCAGCCAACGGGTTGGTTGGTGGCGATAATTATTATTTCACGGTTTGCGAATTTCTCTGGATTTGGGTAGGAAGTCAACAGAAACATAGCACGTAGGCAAGAATCGCTAGACTAGAGATGGGAGAAGGACAATTAAAACAAAATAGTGTTTGTTGGATAAAACGGTACGTACAAAAGAAGAACCAGAAGCCAATCTCCCTACCAGGGTTTTTTAAATTGGCGGTTACAGAACGGACGCAAGGGACAGTGGACAGACGGACGACCAGAGGCCATGGATTCACATTCGACAAAAACCAATTTTATTGTCAACTTGAGCGATAAATTATTGGGAGTGTGTTGTGTGGAAGTCAGGAACAGGAAGAACGTTTTCAAATTTGTCTGTTGTTTTTATCGTATTTTCAGGGATTTGAGTTCATATTTTCGATGTCCTCTGAAAACTCCCAAAAAGATTTGAGCGCCGCCAGACATGCCAAAAAAATCAACAAGGAGTTAGCGCTCCTTGCCTCGTTCCCTGCAAATTTTTAATTTCCTGCTCTCCCTGATATTTCATTAGTATCCAATTTCCTCTCCTTGGTACAATAATAAATCAAATGCTGCTCTAGCTATCTAGCCAATCCATTCATACACAATCATTTTGTTCCCAGTGTTTGCGATTCTAACTTGCAAAAATGTTAAAATTCTTAATACAAAATTCACACTGACGTGAGATGACTACATTCAAAACGGAAGGAATATCTGAAGAGTCTGTCCAAGTCGGCTGATCAAACACGGTGGAAACAAAGATAATAGAGAAAAGGGGATGAGAGGATGTATGCAACAAAAAATGGGTAAGGGTGCATGTTATCCAACAAGGGCCCTTTCTTTGGCGGCTATTCTCTTGTTAAGAGTTACGACATAACAACACAGAAAGGGTTGTTGGTATAAAGAAGTTCAGCTGGTCAATTTTCTAGAGGTGAGAGACAAAACGTGGACGACGGTTACGGAGATTGAAGATGAGAGAAAGGGATGTTAGAAGAAAAGCAATAGAAAGAGGTGGACATGTCAAAATCAAAATATACCGAAAACATTTTATGTGGTCCTACTGTCGCAGGCTGATATGAGAAATTTGTAATTTCGGTGTCTTACAATAGAGCATAGTTTATCAATGTTTGTACGGAAATAACATTTTTTCGTTTTCCATGAAAATCAAATTGGCCCATTTGTGTCCTCCAACTTTTTCAATTTTTGATTTTCACCTCTTCAACCAAACAAAACAATCCATCTGTTTCACAATCCGATTTCATAAGCCATTTATACTGTAACCCACGCTTTCTCAAACAAATTAAATTCAAAACACTTATTTTGAAATCCGATTACGAAAGCTTTACACCTCTTTTCTCAAACACATCTTTCGATTACAATCTACAAACCTAGAATTTCGAAATCCATATTTCATCTCTTCGTAAAAAGTAATTTATCAAAATACCCAATTCATGCTCTTCAAATGAAATAAGGTCTTCTCAAGGTCCCCTCGCTTTTTAGTGTTTTTATGCTGCAGGTGGCAGGTAAACCTCCACGCGCCTCATTTGGCTCGTCCCATCATTATCCTTGTTTTTTTCTTCTTTTCAACCATCCAAACCGCGGATCCAATCTTTCCTTCACCGCGAAAGGTCGTTTCGATATCCAAAATATTTAATTACTGTTGCGCCTGTCCTCATTCGCCTATTTCCTAGATCGTCTCAGTTACCACCTCGTGCCCTTTAATGGGTATGCAAAAAGAGGACGAAGAAAAAAGGGCCACGGTTCAGTCACCGTCTCAGAAAACTGGAGGAAAGAATTGTGAATGTGGTCTCACATTAGTGAGGGGGCGATTTCCAAAAGAAAACAATAGAAATCGTGATGAGTACATCATGACGTTTTTAATGAATTCGAGTGTCAGAATGTGAGTGACACAAAACCGACGAGCATCGCGTAAAGTGAACACAAATGAAAAAGGGAAATTGAAATTGTATTTTAACAAAAAAAGATTAATTCACACTAAATTTTACTAAATATATCGGCAATTCTTTGAGTCGCTTAGTATCCACGGCGATTCACTTCTTTGTGAATTTTCCTTTCGCGAAGTTTTTTGACGTGACCTATGTACTTGCGTAAGTTGGTCTGAAATGATTCTTTAATTCATTCTGAAGTTATTCATCAATTATTACCGGGTCATCAGCAGCAAAGTCAACACGAATCACAAAGACGTCTTGCCTGTGTAGTTTTCTCCATGGAACACTATTATATGGAAATTCCAGCACTTCATTTTGTTTAAAGTTCTTCAGTTGTGTATTCGACTCGAGGAAGGTGACCACTGTCTAAAGTTTTTATTAATTGGTGGAGACTAGTTTTTCTGTAAATTTAAAAATACTACTGTAAAATTCGAAAAACTGTTTCAACAACACTACTTCGGGAAACTTGAAATGGGTTGAAAAATTGATTGGGATAAAGATGAGTACTACTTCATAATGTTCATTAGAAATGTTAACTACAAAATTAATAAAATTCTTTTTTCATTGTTTTTAAACTATACCTTCAGCTTTCTGAGTGATTACATCATTCAGCATAGCATGCGATAAATTCAAAGTCTATCATAATTTCAGAATCGATCTGAACTCACTTCTTCAGTAGTTTTGATTGATGGAAACTTGAAAACATCTTTGTTTGTATCCAAGACAAAAGCATATATAACTGTTTTATCCTTCTTCTGGTAATTGAAGTCTGTGTTTTCATGAACAATGTTTGACGGGTGTCCAGGTTTGTATTGAGACTTATGAGACGATGTGTACCTAAAAATATAGTGGCAAATCATTATTTTTAATACTTGATAACTAACCACGTGTTTGAGTCATTCTGATATAACCACGGTATGGTTCCATAAACCGCTTTCCCGTTCAATTGCAAGAATCTGAAATTTAAAATTTAAGAATCGTACAATCTGAGAGAACTTGACGTACTTTCCAACTTCAGCTAATCTTTCTTCAAAAATTGGTGGAATGAGACCATGCATATCAGGTCCAATGTTGAGCAGGAGGTTTCCATTACATGCAATGGTGCGAGCGAGCTTATCAATTATTTCGTAGGAAGTACGAATCTCTTCTGGTCGCATATTTCTTCGATTTCCCCAAGAATACGTATCCATCATGTCGCAACTTTCCCATTTGACTCCGAGGATCACTCTTGGATCATAGTTGTCAGCATAAGTCATGAATCCGCCGTGTTTACCAGCTGTATCGACTCCCCATCTGTCGTTGACGACGACCTTGTCTTTGACTGGACTGGAAAGTAAAAAAGTTTAAAAGAGGTT
The DNA here is from genome assembly GCA_002259235.3 of Caenorhabditis latens. NCBI lineage: Eukaryota > Metazoa > Nematoda > Chromadorea > Rhabditida > Rhabditidae > Caenorhabditis > Caenorhabditis latens. The sequence goes on along the minus strand of CM056097.1, from coordinate 8,834,218 downwards.
TTGAAAAATAATTCACAAAGAATTAGAGAACAATAGTATACATTTTGTTAAAAAAATACCTGGAATTGTACAACCACGCCAAGAAATCCTTCGATTTCCAGTAGATGTCCGTTTTTCCCCAGTCGCCATCACTCCAAATAACTTCCGGTTTATACTTCTCCACAATTTCAATCATTTGTGGATACGAGATGTTCTGAGAAGAAAAAGGTTGGAATACTATTCCCTATTCTCTGAAAGAAACTAACCTCTGGATACGTCGTTGTATTTTGTTTTTCATCCTCCAGAAACATCGGATGGAACCACTCGAACTGAGAAAAATACAATCCGAAATGAATATCAGTCTGACTGAAAGCTTCCTTGAGCTCTCCGACGATATCTCTTTTTGGTCCCACGTCAACGGAGTTCCAATTCCACGAATACTTCGACGGATACATTGTAAATCCTTCGTGGTGTTTTGAAGTGAACACGAAGTACCTAAATTTTTTAAGCATCGTGATAACTAGATTAGTATATTTACTTGGCTCCTGCTTTCTGGACAACTTCAGCAAACCGAGTGGCGTTGAAGTATTCAGCATGAAACTGTAAAAATGTAATTTATGTGTAATGTTCAATATATTAATATTACTAACTTGTGTGGCGAAATCGGCATAGGAGAATCCAGGCTGGTAGTTTTTCTCCATGAACTCCACCACTTCTGGATCGGGATTGGTCCCCTTCCACTTCCACCACATCCATTCCGATCTGAATCATCTCAATTTGATTGGTCATCCCTCATGATTTCAAAAAAACTGCTGAGAGAATCAGAGATAAAGAAGAATGTTTTCACTTTTCGAAGGAATCATTATCTTTTGGGTACGAGGACAGAAATAAAAATCTCGAATCGAAAGTGATAGAAAATTGAAAACAGTGTTCAGGTTGTCATTTGATAAGAAAAGAAAGTTCCTTGTTTGCAAACCAGTACTTTTTTCTCTTATCAATCAACAACATTCCATCTCTTTTGAACGTGAACTTGTCAAGTAAAAAGAAAAAATAATTTACTTCAACGCTGGCACTGAGTAAGCACCCCAATGCATGAAAATTCCAAACTTTGACGCATCATACCAACGAGGAAGGTCTCTTTTGTCGAGGGAATCCCAATCGGGCTGAACAAAAAAAGTGATTGACGATATTAGTCACAAATTAGACTTACAGTATAGTCCGTAGTGGCTAGTGGTAGAAAAATCAGCAGTACTATCAAGAACATCTTCTTGATGGAGCTGAAAAGGTCCAACTGAAGAAATGAACTCCCGGGATAAGGAGGTGGGGTCGTAAAGCAGTTGCTCAGTTGTAATGGCACGAGGCTTAATGTTTTCTGGTATCCACCTAGCGGGTATAAACATTGGAAGATGCATCGTTTATCCGGAAAGTGTAAAATTGTTGGATCGAGTCAAGGGAACGTGATGGATTTGTCGAATCGAAAAAGTGACAGTCCTTTGAAAGATTTTAGTGCTACTCTCCTGAATTTAATGGATTATGTTACAATCAAATGGATATGTTTTTTCGATCATCTGAAATTTTGTAGAAGATTACAATTTTAATTCACTTTCACCTTCTCCCTTTTTATCAACTTCAAACAATCATTTTGATAGCGGCGGCGTCTATCTCAAAATGGTAAAACTGACAAACACAATTATTGCCAAATTCGTCGGTTTCAGGAAGTTCACTGTTAACTCTGCACTCTCTATCATTGCCCTTGTTCCTTGCCAACCAAAAAAAGCCAAGAGAGAGAGAGAACAGAAACGGCCACAAATCAGGCGCCCAGCGCCATCCGCGTATCACACACTCATTATCTATCTCTCACTCTCTTTCGAACCTTTTTCAAGCCGCTCTTTGTTTCTCTAACTCATGTGATAACGTTGCCAGGACGTATCAAACCAAGAAAAAAGTGCGCGGCGAAAAGAGAAGATTGTGTGGAGACGCAGATCATCTATCCACAAAACCTTTTTTGTGTAACGTTTCGGTAACTATCAACAGCTACCCACAGAAATGGTTGTGTATAAAAGAAGGCGTCGTTTCATCCAATGTATCAGTTCCATCTTTTCTGGTGATTTCAAAGGTAATTCACTTTCTAATCACTTCTTCTTCTCAACTTTACTTTTACTTTTCAGATGACGATGGATAAGAAATTCGAAACTGAGAAGGTGAAGAGATTCGCCTTCTTCGGAATCGCCGTCTCCACCGTGTCTACTCTCACCGCTATTGTTGCCGTTCCAATGCTTTGCTTGTACCTTCAATCAGTTTCTTCATCTCTACAAGATGAGGTCAATTTCTGCCGTGTCCGTGCCACATCTCTTGAGGGAGAGCTTGCTAAGCTCAGCACAATTCGTGCACCAAGAAAGGCTCGTGCCGCCGAGGGAACTTGCTGTTCTTGCGGAGTTGGACAAGCTGGACCACCAGGACCACCAGGATTGGACGGAAGCGCCGGAAAGGATGGATCTAACGGACGCCCAGGAAACCCAGGAGAGGATGCTGATGGTGATGACTACAAGCCAGATGCCAGCCAATTCTGCTTCGATTGCCCAGAGGCACCAGCCGGACCACCAGGACGTCCAGGACCAGACGGAGAGAATGGAAACGCTGGAGAACCAGGACGTGACGGACTTGCTGGACGCCCAGGAGCCCGTGGAGGACCAGGACCACGTGGTCCAGCCGGAAACCCAGGATCTGACGGACCAGCCGGACCAATCGGACCACAAGGAGGATCTAATGTTGTTCCATCTCCAGCCGGAGAACCAGGATCCCCAGGAGCTCCAGGACCACAAGGACCACCAGGAGCCGCCGGACGCCCAGGACGTGACGGACAGCCAGGAGCGCCAGGAGAGCAAGGAGGAAACGGACCAGATGGTGCCCCAGGAAAGCCAGGATCAGATGGACAACCAGGAGCCCCAGGAAAGGAAGGATCTCGCGGAGGATGCGATCACTGCCCACCACCAAGAACCGCTCCAGGATATTAAATCCAATGTTAGACATTCATATAGTCATTTTATATGTCTTTTTTCACTCAATGTGTTTCATCAAAACGAAATGAACTGCCACATCATAGTGCTTTTCTCATACATTTTCTTGAAGTATTTCTAGTTTAAAAAAATTAAAAAACGTAAGCCCAATGCGGGGCTCGAACCCGCGACAACCAGATTAAGAGTCTGGTGCTCTACCGACTGAGCTAACCGGGCGGCGATAGTGTTAGGGGCGTAGGCTGAATAAATAGTGTGAAGTTCACGTGTTGAAAACGGAGAGACGTGAAAAGAGACAGTGAAAAGAGAAGATGAGAAATATTGCGTGTGTTTGAGAGAGTGTACATGTGAACTTCTCTTTTTCCTCTCTTTTCTCCAAAACTTTTCTTGGCGCGGCATTTGTTTTGTGTTGTGTAACATTCAAAGCGTTGTTTCATCCTTGCTGTCAAAACACAAAACTAAGAGATAGAAAAATACTTCGGGCCCATTGTCATTATCAGAACATATCATCACTATCGAAAGTTATTCTTCGATCCATTAGGAAAATTTGAAATCCAACGAGACAACATGAAAGTGCCAACAAGCCTAACCCAACAATCAAATACGCAATTTCCAAAAAGTTCTGTTTGGTTCCCAACCAAGATGGGTGTAAGATCCAAAAGTACTTTGTCATTTTGTGTTCGGTACAGTTCATCACACTAGGGTTATCTGAAATGTATCAATAATTCGCTTGAACTATAATGAGTCGAGCACTGACAAACATTATCCACTTGCAACCTGTATACGCCTTCTTTAAGTCCATTGTGCTTCTTAGTGTCTAGAATCCTATATAACTTTTTGAAGTTCTTGTTAGTCGTTGACTCAAGCCACTTTATAAGAGAGATATTACGGTACCCGCCCATTTCACAAACATGATGTTTCCATCCAATTGGTTTCACTGTATTTCGAAACTGCGAATTTTCGAGAAAAAAGATATTACTGATAAGAAATGGTTTTTGAACATACTTCAACTGCATCACACAAGTTCTTGTCTCTTGGTTGAAAAAATGCCTCTCGAAGTTTATCATCGATCACTCCGTCTTCTGTCCAGGCAATTGGTGTGTTGTTCAGTGTTAAACTAAAGTAATCTAAACAGAAATGTTGGGTAACAGACAACATATTTATGATTCACCAGTGAACATTATCGATGCAGCAGCTCCAACTGGTGCATAGTACTTCTGCTGTTCGGTACAGAAATGGGATAATAAAGGAACACCAGAACTGTCTTCTTTTGGGTGTTCACAAGAGTATCTTCTGTGTTTAAACTTGTCGCATGCTGCGTTCTCTCCAACTATCAATTGCTCTTTACAATACGCTTGAGATAAGGAACGATGCATTCGGAATGTGTTTTGAAGTTCATAGTAAAAATATACTGGTGCCTAGAAAAAGGAAGAGCATGTTAGAATGTCGACAATATTTGACACTCACCGGTATGAATGATGTTACGTTAAAGTCTATAAATCCAGAAGACACGTTGTCATATTTGAGTCGATAGAGAATAACTAAAATTGTTGGAAAACTTAAATTATGTCGTTTACTACATTTCAATTTGAGTATTTCAAAGCTTCTTATGGCTATCTCTATGTATATGTCGAACATGAATTGATCCTCTATTCATATGTGTTCTTATTGTCTCAACACAAGTTAGCCAAATTTTTAATAAATGAACTAAAATCTGGAACATAAGTACTAATTAATTGAGAATGGAATGCTCACCTTCTTTATTTGCAGCAGTAATCAGTTGAGAAATACCAAGAAATAACAATGCAAAAAATATAGTAGTAGAAATTGCATACCGTCGAGTTACTACAGGAATCTGCCCTTTCAGACGTTGTTGTTTCAGGTTTGTTACTGAAAAGGGATACAATTAAACAGAAATATAAGTATCAAACCAACTCACTAAAACTTTGCCATGTCCCACTATTTGAAGCCATGTCATCACCATTAAATCTAACACTTTCATGAAAAGTGACTCCCATTTTCCTTTACAATAAGCAAGAAAAAGTATTGCAAGGTATACAATACATCAAAAAAACTCTTCACACTATACATTTCTTTCAGCTTTTTTTTCTCTGCCTTATGCCGTGATTCACTTCCATTTTCACAACAATTGTCCCTTTATTACATTTTATGTTTTAGTTTTCTAGTTTTCCAAAAATGTACTCAGATGTGAACCTAGTTTTTTGGAGTATTAAGGACCACCGATTCACGCCAACGTATTTTTAGTATTTGAGTCTCAAATTTCATTTATGACATTTCGAATATTTGGTCATGGGACATAAGATCAACCTATATGTATTGCTCATTCAATTGTGTTTCAATTTCTCACTGACTAGTCTTCTTAAGTATGTGTTATTGGTTATATCTTCTATTTCTTATGATTGGAGAAACTCATTTGTTTTACTATGATCCACAGTTATACGGTGAGAATATTGAAACATTTTGCTGTGATTTTTGAATTTTACAGTCCCAAAATATCGTGACTACTTGGAAGCACAAGGGAATTTAACAAGAGATTTATTCAAAACCTACGAAAAAGATGTCTCCCCTGTTTATACTTGGTGTAAGTAATTGGAACACAAGCAATCCGAAGATCAAAACAAATTTTTAGTTGACACTACGAAACCGTTGGGTTATGATCCAAATGCACCGAAACGATGGAATTACACACTATTTTTGTACAGTCTCAAATTGGTAGAGGTCAACGAGCCAGAGGAACAGGTTTCAGTGGTTTTAGAGCTTATGGAGGTGAGTATCAAATTTCGAGTGTTTGTGTTTTGATGTGAAAGTAATAAAAAAGAAGGAGATGGCGTTTTCTGGTAGCACCTTTAGAGTTAAAAAGATCATATGTATTTCAGTATTGGCACGACCCTCGGCTATCATGGAATGCATCAGACTACAAAAACGTAACAGCAATCTTCACAAGACAAGAGAAAGTTTGGAGTCCAACACTTACTCCATTTGGAGCGTCAGTACTTTTTTTGACACTTAACTCATTCCAAACATTAATAATGTTTCAGTAATGAGCTGATAGACTTTCGTGATCAGGACTTTCGTCTAGTATGTATAGACAACCTGGGATTGATCTACGACTATTTATCAGTCCGTGTATCTGCTAACTGCCGGATGAACGTTGCCAACTTTCCCTTCGACTCGCAAACCTGTCAAATAAGATTCTCACTTCCAATATTTAGTTATCTCGAGGTGCAGATATTCAACGAAGTCTACCAGGGAATTCAAAATGTGTCGTCTTTTGAGAGAATGGGAAACTCGGAATGGCAACTAATAAATCTCACAAATCGGGTAGATTTCTTGTCATTCAATGATCGTTTCGATGTGGAGTTGTCTGTTTTTGAAATCAAAATTGCAAGAAATCCACTCTATTACTTTTATATGATAGTCTTCCCGTCGTTTGTGATCAATTCGGTGTCGATTATTGGTGTCTTCATGAAAGGAGCCGATAAAATGTCAAAGGTTGGTTTTTTAGAAACAATATCTGTATTAATATGCTTTTACTTCAGTTGAACGTTGGGCTAACAAATATCATGACAATGACATTCATTCTTGGAGTAATGTCAGATAAAATCCCAAGAACAGGAAGTATTCCTTTACTTGGAATATACATAATTATCAACCTTTTGATTATGCTGCTCGCAATTTGCATAGAAATGTTTGTTAATAAATTACGAAGGTGGGCAACTCCACGGTTGAGAAAAAGGAAAAGTTTATTGAGGTTTTTTTCTCCACATTTCTAAAAACCTTACTGAATGATTACAGTGCAAAGCTGGAAACTTTCATTGGAACTCCATTGGAATATACATGTGCTGTGGCTTTGGAACTGATGACATGTGCCAATTTTCTGATAATGATTGGATTTTGGATTGACGATTCCTAACAATGCCATTTTCAATTTTTTGTATATCATAAAGTTTATGAAATATATGCTGTCATTATGTTATTTATGTTGTGGGGAAACCAAAAAATGGAGAAGATGCGAAAAATCACAATTAGAAAAAAAGTGTGAGAGATGGTTATCTCACTGGGGGGCGAATGTGATTGATAGATCTATAGATGATAACAGGCAACACACCGTCAGTATCTCAGGTTCATTCGAATAATCGGGAGAGAAGAAATGATTTAATTTTGATAGGTATATAGAAACGTTTAACCGCCTAGCAAAGTATAATTCTCCTTCTTTAGAAATTCCCGACGGTCCCATGTGTTTTCTCTAACTCAACCCCAGTTATTTTTGAAGTCATAATTTCTTGAAATTATTAGCATTGACAATTTTCGCTCTATTTTTATCGTTATCTTCCTATATCTATAAATTCTAAACTACATATCTATTTTTGACACACTCATAACAAAACTAAGATGCAAACGCGCTCCGCGGTACGCATTAGGGAAAAGAGACGCAGAGTAAAATTTTGAATAAAACCTCTGTTTCGGTGTGTATATGTTCATTTTTTGTCAGTTTTTGGTGGTAAAATGACTATTTAAATTAGAGGAACTTGGAATAATTCAAAATCAAAACCAAAATTACGATGAAATTGTTTCCAGTTGTCGTAAGACAAATACAACAAATTTTTCACTACAAAGAAATTTTTCTGTCTCATAGAGACTCATAAAAAATCAACATTAAACGTGTTCCGATTTTTTGGTCCGGTAGGTGAAAATCATGATATTTCAGATACTTTCAACTTCCCATTCTGTGTATTCAACATTTTGTATAAAACATAATCAACACTACATAATCAACATTTGTTATATTTAGTTTTCCAGTTGTAAGAGCCCCAACAGCCCGAACAAAGCAACAGTGCAACGTTTTCTATCAATCTCCCACGTTTTTTCTCATTGTAGCGCATACAAACGCCAGGTGGTACCATCTGGCCTTACCTCATTCTCACTGACAGTCAATCTCAGACGTCATCATACGACATTCTTTCATTACCCTGCCCAGGGGTATTTTTCTGCGACGCGGTTGCGTTGCGGTTAGGGGTCGCTTATGAGCAAACCACATTTACTGTGTCGTCTTCAGAGGTCAGTCTGCCGAGTCCTCGCTTTCTCTAATTATGTTTCGTTCTCATTTATTCTATATTTCTCACTAACAATACTCAACCAAACTATTTACCTCTGCTGATTCTCAAATTTAACTTCACCACCAACATTCGGGTTTTTTTGAATATTGAAAAGATAATTCGTAATGCAAAACTAATTTCATATGCAGCATCTGAAGAGATAGACTTTCATATATCTCACTTTTTATACAACATATTCCTCCATTTTTAAACATTTTGCCTCTATTCATCTTGCCAACGCTCTCATCTAGTGTATTTTTCTATTAATGATTCCATTTTCAGCATGTCGTATTCACTCCCGCGAGATGTCATCCTCACGCCACAAGACGATCTCGTGCTGATCAAATTCATTTTTGACTTGTCGTACAAACAGGTTCAACCGTTCTGTATGGCAGAATTTATGTACAGATGGCCGTGGGCTGGGACTAACTCCCATGCTATGCGCAAAAGGTGAGTTATTCTCAATATCTAGTTGAATTCAAGGTGTCCACATCTTACACCAAAAATGATAGTAGATGTGTTTCTTTCAAAAATGTGTCAAATTTTTCAAAAATTTACAGAATTGACGGATTACTCAGCAACGGTCACACCTTGGAGGGTATCGAATTTTATCGTGTAATCCAGATGGCTTTCGTTATGAGTGTCAGCATCTCCAAAGAGTTCGAAGAGAAGATCCGACGGGAAGCTGATTTAAAACTCGACAATAGACGGAGAATCTTAAGAGTCCACAAGAGAGGAACTTCTTTACCATGGTACACTTGGGCCGGTGAGCACGTCAATGTTCCGTGGCGGGAGAAGACTGTGCTTGAAATCGAGGAGTACGAAGAAGAGAGTGAGGCTATTATGGCTGAGATTAGAGCAGACCTGATGAAGGCCAAGAAGTGAGTTTTTTATTCTACTTCTGCACATACAAATTAGTTTGTAACGTCTTCGGTACATATAATTCAGATTCCAAGTTATTCTATAACTCCAACACACTGATTTCAGAGCAAACAATAAAAGGAAACTTGATCAACTGCCAAACAATCATTGCATCGATCAGAACGACGCTAAAAAAATCAAACTTGAAGTCGAAGATTCGAATGTTGCTGCTGTCGACGACGATACTGATGATGATAATGACTGTATTATTGTTGACGAAGTCAGTAGTGGGAGCAGCTAATGGCCCAACAAGGTCTTTTTTGTTCCACCTTATATTTCTTTCCTTTTTGGTTTAGGCTTTGACTTTCTTTCTCGTTTTGTATCTCTGGTTCCCTTATCTTCTCACATTTCCTTCCTTCTGGATCAAATCCATACGCGGTTATTGTTATTACGCCAATTATTTTGTTATTTTATATTTTTTAATTGTGAATTTCATTTCCCATGTTGGGTCTTTCTGATTTGTTGTATTTTTAAATCCGTTCGATAAATGGTAAAACTATTTTAATTGATGTTAACCATTGTTTGGAAAGAAATTATAGAATTTCAGTTAGTTTTTGCCAATTAATTTTCCAAAACCCAACACATCATTTAAAAAACACTGATTTCAACTCTATATTAGCAAATGCTGGCTTGTTTCAGTCAGTTCAGTAGTGGAACTTCTAAAAAAAATAAACGCAAACCACCGAGTTTCATTGACAATATAATTATTCTAAGTGTACTCAACAATATACGAGAAAAACATTTTTAGAAACAAAATGACTCCTCAATATCAAGCATTCAATTATTCCATTGCAAGATTCTTACATTAATGAAATATCTAATAATCCACCGTTTCTCGTTTCTCATTTTAACCGTAGACCATGGATTTGCACCAAAATGAATTTTAGATTTCTCGAATAGTCCGATAAAAGAAGGTATTTATGTTTCTACGAAATATAATAATTAACGAGATTCTGTGTACAACGATACTAAAAAATCAGGTTGTGGTTCGTTACAGAAAATTATGTTGTGAGTTTCATCTTTCTGGAAGCAGGGAATTTTCCAGATAACAAAAAAGTGGGAGAATTTTGTTGTGATCAAGAAACTCTTTTTTTTCTCATCCATAATATAAAAATTGTCTACCTACTCAAACAATAGTACCAAATCTATTTTCAAACATTAACACTTCAATTTGAAGTGAAAACATCAAAACGTTTTCAAGTGCGGCGGCTAATTTGATGCGATTTCGTTTCTCCCGCAAAGTCTTGAATTAATTTTTTCGTTACCCTTCTCTTTCAGATCTGTTTCACTTTCAGTAGTTTTCAAAAGCCTTTTTGTCAGTTTTTCAGACTTTTCTTCAGAGTTACTCCCAGTATCTATAGTGTTGAGTCAGTTGGTGTTTTCAAAATCGCTCTAGTTTCAAATAATGGATAGGCAGTTATTAATAAAATTGTTCCAAATTTCAGAAACTGAACGACGTCTAGTTTGAATTTTAGTAGTTTTCACCGCCACCAATGTTCTTCTCCATTTTATTCTAACCCGCCTTTTCAAATGGGAGATGCAATTTGCATTCAGTCAAGAAACGTGTTTCTCGCACTTTTCATCACTTTCCCTCGTGGCCCGAAATGTATGTTCATGAAATATATCATTCTATACGGAATTCACCTGATCATCGTTTTGTGATCAGTGAGACTGATTTTTTGAAATCGGTTATCTTCTCTTTTCCGATACGGTAGTTAAATTAGAACAAAAATCACTGGTGAAATCAAAGTCCTTTTCCTCTTTTATGTCCCTCCCTGAATCCTATCAAAAATTCAATTAGTGATTACAATTACACCTGTCGTTTGAGAATAACTAACTTTTTCCTTTTTTCGTTTTCAAGTGACAGTGGGGAAGTTGAATGACGTTTTGTCTTTTGTCTTGATTTTTCGTTTTGGTCACTTTCTCATATCTTCTTTATCACTTTCAATATAACTGCATCTGCAACCTTTAAAGATCAACTCTCTGACGTCAATGTTGTATTTGTAACCATTGATTTATTGTAGTAGTAGTGTGGGTGATTTCGGCGAATTGACTTGATGCGATAATCGATTCAGATCAAACACTACATTCAGTCACCCGAAACATAGTCATCTAGATCAAGTAGCCCACCTTACAAGTCTCCACCTCTTGTTTCAGTTCTCGATCGTCTCGTTTTGTTATTCAGCCCGGTGTCCGATCACTTGCTTGTTTGTCTGTCACCACTACATCTTCTGACGTTGTTAATTAACAAGTTGATCTTTCAGAAGTTTTCAATTGCTACTGTCCTTCTTTCAGTCAGTTTTCTTTGTTTCTCTGCTCCACCCACTCTTGTTCATTTTTCCTTTAAAAAATGTTAACACTTTGTCGTTGTTATGTTATTGTTATGATCATTCACTAATTTCAGTTCTAAAAACATGAGATCTCTGGCGGCAACACTGATAGTCATAAGTTCAATATGTCTTCTGAAACAAGTATCTTCTGAAATTGATGAGAAACAAGTAGTAGCCGACGAGAATAGTCTTTCGGATGAAACAAAAGCTCTATCACATCATCATCACCACCATCGGATTCGGCATGGGAAAGTTCATCGGAAAAGACAACCAGTGTGAGAAAGTAGTATTTAGGAAGTGGTGACTTTATTTGAGAAATTGCAGGTGTGTTAATGGAAAACCAGTGGAAGGTGTTTGCGAATGTGAACTGGACTTTGTTGGAAAACATTGCGAGAAGAAGAAAAATTGTCAGTCTTACAGGCGGTATAAGAATGGATCGTAAGTTTTTACTCAAAAAAAACACAAAACACGTTGAGAACATACTTTTTTAGCATTTTATTTAAATTGAAGAGACTACTATTTCAGATGCCCTGAATGCTTGAAAGGCTACAAAGGAGAATTCTGTGAAGAAATTATCTGTTACAACGGAACTCCGAATACTCATCTAACAGAATGCAATTGTGATGATCCATACTCTGGAAAACACTGTGACGAATTGGAAACCAAGAGAATTTATAGTTACTACAACCGGAAGGTTTTTCTTCTTGGACCACTTGGTGCTATTTCACTCATTCCTATGTGTGCAATGTACATTATTTGCGAGTATTTCGCGAAAAAACGACAGGTACGTTACGAATTGACGACGTAGGCTACTTTACCAGTATGCATCATTTTCAGGTAAAAAGAGTTGGATTGATGATGGAAGGGCAGAATATCAATGTGCAAGATCGGCTGTTGGAGAAACTATTAAATAATATGTAATACTTCATGGGTTTTGGTCACAAACTGGCGACCGCTTCAAGATCCTCATTGTTACGAGCTTCTTTGTTCACTATTAATTTTTTTGTGATAACAACGACGTTTTCAAATGACATCTGCACAATTCCACTTTTCGATTGCCAAAAAAGTGTTGTTAATTTGCACTGATTTTCTAGTGCGTTTTTTTTAAATGAATCAACTAATAAATGAAGTGTTTCTTGTCTCAACCCAGAACTATTAAGGCACAATGCAGACAATTTAAAATTATCATGACCTTTTTCCAGTTTCCTTACATGAAAGCAATAAAATAGTTATATTTCCTTCTCTTCCCTCTTATCAAAACAAAAATGCGATATTTTGTGTTTTGTCGTCACATTCTAAACGTGACAAAGAGAGAACGAATCGCATGTTTTTTTTCTCCCGACTTTTGCTATTATCAGTTGCTAGTGTGCCTTAACCATCGGAGTCGACGGGCCACTATCAGTATTTCAAACCTATTGAAACGATCATTCCATTTTTTGTAGATTCAGTTGTCGGCGACAATGTTCGTACTCTTATTAGTTTTCTGTATACTGCCACAAGTTCCGGGTCTAAAAGTAGTGCAAACCAGTTATGGTAGAGTGCGAGGAATCACAGAGTGGTCCGATGACAAGAACCATAAGTACATTTTCAAGGTTAGTCGGTGGTTTGTTTTTCAAAATAACTAATTTTGGAAGTTGAAGAGTGTCCCATTTGCAAAGCCCCCTCTTGGCAATTTGAGGTTCGCTCCTCCACAGAATCCAGAATCTTGGAGTGGCATTCTAGATGCTTCAAAATATAGGTACCACTATATACCTAAAACATAAGTATCGAGTTTTACCATATTCAGCGCCGCATGTATGAGCAATTCCACTCAAACCAGCACACCACAATCATACGTCAGCGAGGACTGTCTGTACATTAACATTTTTACCAGTGAGAAGTGTTTGGTAATGTGGTGACGTTGTCCTTGAACTTCTGTGATTTTGTTGATTCAGAAGAACAAGTGTCCCGTCATAGTGTACTTCCATGGAGGAGCGTTTAACTTGGATTCGGCGACCATGTTTCCCGACAAGTTCATTCTTGATAGATACGTAACGGAAGATGTGATCTTTGCCATTCCAGCATTCCGATTAGGAGTTTTCGGACAATTGTACTTTGGCCCCAGTGCCGTTCTTACGGAAAATTTGCTGATGTTTGGTGAGATTTTACAGTTAATTAAGCAGTTAAGAATTGATTTGTTGCAGATGCTGTCCAAGCAATCAGTTATGTTCATAACGAAATTTCAAACTTTGGGGGAGATGTTAATCAAGTCACTGTTATGGGGCACTCGTCGGGTGGGACGTTGGTAGACGCCTTGGGTTTCTCAAAGTAAGGATTACTGTTTTCTATACATGACAAAATGTGATTTTTTAGGATGATAGATCCGGAAGTGAAAATGTTCCAGCAAATGATAGTGCTCAGTGCACCTGGAATGTTTGGATTCTATGATTTGGTTGTGGAGAACTCGTTCGTCTTTGCAGAAAAACTTGGGGTAGTTTGATACATCATTAAAATTGTGAAGATGTATGTTTCAGTGTTATACTGGGGCAAAACTGGATAGACCAAACGCAAATATAGCTGAAATAGTGAACTGCCTACGGAAAATCGATGGCCTCGAGATTCTGAGAATGCAAAGACAGATGGAAGAAGTGGATGGATTGAATTTCAGGAGTATAATTAGAGGAGCACCGTTTTTAGAATTGAATGGAAAGCTGGCTGATTTGAAAAGAGAAACTTCTGTGAGATTAGCACCAACAGTCCTAAATCTCACTTACAGTTTATTTTCAGCCAAGAAACCTCGTGTATGGAACAACGGAACATGAGTTCCGCACAGTTAAGTATAGAAACCCGTATATTTCTGGTTGTTTCCTAGATTTTGAGAATCCAGTGGCTGTTTCGCGTCATTTTGACGACATGCTCATGGATCACAGTATGTTATCATAGTTTTCAAACTACAGAATGCTGACAAATTACAGTAGACGACTGGATAAACGGAGACACTGCTGGAATATTTGTGTCTGCTGCTACCTATGCGGCAGCAATGTCAAATGCAGGAGCGAATGTTTACTTGTTTGAGACAAGGCAAAAACCATACAGTTTCCATGTTTCTGATATGCAATACTTTATTGGAATTCATAGAGAAGTTTGGCATTTCAAAGATATGGATATTTTGGACACTTTTTACTCAAAAATGCTAGTGAACTTCACTAAAACTGGAGTGCCATCGCCTAGTGAGACTTGAGATGCTCTACTTTTTTCATGAGTTTCTAATTCAGAATGGCCAGTTCTTGACCCAGCAAAAATGAACTATTTGGAACTCAAAGTGGACACCAAGAACAAATCTGGTCCCGTAATGCTTGACGGTTTTCATGACCAAGAAATGGAGTTCTGGTTTGGTGAAATGACAGAGTTTGATAAGAACGTCACTAAAATAGTAATTATTGATAAGTCTATAGGTCTAACACAAAAGAGTTTTCAGAGAAAGGCACAAGGTTTGCAACCAGAGAGCCACGAAGTCAGTTCTCAACTTCAAACGGGAGGAACACCACATTCACCAATTCGGCCGGTCACTAGTGTACTTGTAACAAATACACTTTCTTCGGATATTGCAACTGTACAAACTGAAAAGGAAGACAAGAAAACTGGGGGATCAATTTTGAATCAATGGTGGTTTTATCTGATTGTCGTTCTCGTTGTAATGATTATTGTTCTAGTAATAATTTCTCTAGTTAGATCAAAAAGAGAGGAGGAAACTCCTTTGCTGAGGTAGACCGATCGATTTCAGCTGTCTATCACGCTAGTCAATAAACTTGTGCACATCAAAATAGTTTTGTCTAAAACCATTTGACTGCGTCAGTTGATCATGAAAAATATTTGTACGAAAACATTGTTTAAATGTAAACAGAGATAATGAAGAGAACAGAGTAGAATTGTTTTATCAGTTTTTTTATCGAGTCGAGCACATATTTCTAATGCTCCTATTTCTACTTCCATTACTTTTCTTACATGCATACAGTTTGAAAACTATCACCACAAGTTATGGAAAGGTCCGAGGGATTACAGACTATACGGGAGGAAGCAACCACAAGTATAGTTTTAAGGTATTTAGACTTTGAAAACAAAAATTAAAAAGTTGTTTACAGAGTGTTCCGTTCGCTAAACCTCCAGTGGGTGATTTAAGGTTTGCACTTCCACAGAAACCGGACTCGTGGGACGGAGTACTGGATGGTTCTAAATATAGGTGATATTCACATCAGATGCATCATAAATAATCCGTTACAGTGCCGCGTGCTTGAGTAACTCGTCATTAACGTCTACGCCACAGAAGTTAATCAGTGAAGATTGTCTATATATCAATATTTTCACTAGCGAGGATTGCCTGGTGACAAAAATACTTTGAGAGACAGGTGTTTCATTCTCCCTATTCAGATAAACAAGTGTCCCGTGATAGTCTATTATCATGGTGGCTCTTTCAATTTGGACTCGGCTACAATGTTTCCAGACAGTTTTATTTTCGAGCGTTACGTGGAAAACGGAATAGTTTTTGTTATTCCTGCTTATCGGTTGGGAGTTTTCGGCCAGTTCTATTTGGGAGACAAAGACATTGTACCAACTAATTTGATAGTGCATGGTAATCGTTTCAATACTTGATTGACAGTTGAAACGGCGGAAGTTACAGATGCTATTGAAGCACTACATTATGTTCATCAAGAAATCTCGAATTTTGGTGGAGACCACAACGATGTTACTCTTATGGGACATTCTTCAGGTGCACAACTTGTCAATGCACTTGGATTCTCACATTATGTCGATCCTGAGCAGAAGCTCTTCCAGAACTTTATTGTGCTTAGCGCTCATGAGCTGTACGAATTTCCAGAGTTCAAAATCGCAAACTCGTTTGAAGTTGCAAAGCTAGTGAACGTAAATTTTTATTATGATCTTGAAGTTGTTGGTTTTTAGTGTTTTTCAGAGAGCAAGATAGAGATAGTGAACTGTTTGCGGGAAAAGAATGCTTTAGATATACTACAAGCTCAGAAATCGATGGAAGAAAAGGAACACCATTTGTTTCGAAGCCTTATTCAAGCACCACCACTTATGGATTACGGTGAAAAATTATCGGAGGTTAAGAAAAATGCTCCAGTACGTCATGAAGAAATGGTTGAAATAAACAAAATAACTGTTTACAGAAAGGAAGAAAGATGTTATGCGGAGTAACTGAACACGAGTTTGAAAAGTTTCCATATACCTATTTCCGAATACAAGGGAGATTCCTAGACTTCGAGAATCCAGTAGAGGTTATTATGACTTATCACGACAATTTTGCTAATCGAAGTAAGATTTTCGCTTTTTGTTTTATCCCGTGTTTCATTTGCAGCTAAGAACTTGTTGAACAGTGATTCATCATCAGTTATTGTATCCGCTGCAACATATTCCGAAGCTCTTATCAATGCTGGTGGAGACGTATATCTCTTTGAAACAAGACAAAAACCATACAGTATGCATGTATCTGATATGCAGTACATTATCGGAATTCATCGAGAAAAAACGCATACAAAGGATATGGATATTTTAGATTCATTCTATTCAAAAATGCTTGTGAACTTTACAAAACACGGAGAACCGTCGCCAAGTTTGTTTTAGTTGAGAAATAGCTAATCCTTTTCTGTTTTTAGTGTGGGAAAAATTGGACCCCGGTAGAATGAATTTTCTTGTACTAGAGGTAGATGAAGAACAAGGAATTGGACCAAAAATGGAGGACGGATTCCACGAGGAGTTGATAAATTTCTGGCTAACAGATATGATGGAGTTAGACAATAATATAACAGAACAGGTAAAAAAAAGTTCTCAATTTAAAAAAAAGTTATTTCAGAAGCGAGAAAATGGGAAATTGGTTAATGATACACTATCAAACGTCACTACTCACAATCCAATCAATTTGACTACTCAAAATTGGAATAGGATTACTTTTCCTAATCTCAATAATGTCACCACTCCGTTTCCAGAGAACTTGAGTACTCAATTTCTTTCTAACACTACCAGTAATCAATCCACTTCTACAACAACACATTCTTCTTTCGAACCGTTTACTCCAGAAAGTTTTCCTATCTACAACCAGTGGTGGTTTTATGGGATTCTTGTTTTCATTGTTATAATAGTTTCTATTGTAATTCTGTTGATTTTAAATAAGTCAAGAAGTGAAGAAACTCAGCCACTTCTTGCTTGATTTCTAGCAATACATTTATTTTTAGTATTCGATAAACGTTGTTAACTAAACTAAATTCTGTTTTGCCTATTAATAAAATAGACAGCGTGACAAAATGCACATATGCGTATTGTTTGCTCTTTTCCTCTATCGATTGACAGATTGATCAAAAAACTTTTGCTGATAAAAAGGAAAAATAACTCGTAGACAGACACTAGACTAGTCTATAGGTGTTGCGGTCTCTGGTTTGTCCATTTTGTTGCATAGCCAACGTTTGAAAGTGGTAAAAACAAATTATGGAAAAATTCGAAGGTTCACAGAATGATCCGACCACAGAAATCATGAATATACGTTCAAAACTAGATTCGAAACAGTACATGTATTGCAAACACGTTTCCAGGTTACACCATTTGCTACACTTCCAGAAAAACACTTGCAGTTTGATTATCTGTTTGGTTCTCGTTTGGTCTCGAGTGTCAAAAATGTGATTTTAACTTTTGTATAACAAGTTGTGCAAAACCAATTCATTATAAAAGGAAGGGGACACTGATGATACTGAATCTGATAAATAATCCTGAAAAGGATAAAGAGCATACTTAATATCTCTAGGATTGAAGTTCTCTGGGGGTTTTCCAACACGTTTTCTATTTCTATTGAAGCTTGATTAGGTATCTGAAACATTAAAAGTTTGTTATAATTTTTTTTTCTAGAACTATCTCACCTCGTTTTTCATCTATTAGTGTCATTGTGCATTCTGAGACCACCACATGTTGTGCTGAATCATAGACAAATGCATACTATTCCTGTTGAAGAATTGGTATCAGAAAGGACAAGTGAATCGTTTCTTGGGAGTTTGCTTGTTGGAGGTTCAATTGACACATGATTATCTTGGTTTGTGGAAACAATTTCGAAGTCCGGAAGTTTTTCTGCGACTGTTGTCCCAATTAGCATCTGTCTTGGTCGTCCTCTTTTTCTAGTTGTTTCGTTTTTGATAATACTGCCTGATTTTTCGCAACAAGACAATCTCAAAATTTCGGCTTCCGCTGGTGCTGGCTTATCATAGGACGTCGGTGACAGTGGAAAATCGTCGTCGTAAATTTCAGTAAGATCAACGTAGCTAATTGGCAACGTCTTAGCTTTTCTCGAAAGATATTCTCTTCTGCTGTTGGTCAACAACTCTGCTTCATTGGTGACTTGAGCCGGGATAGCGCTCAGAAGGGGTTGATAAGTTTCCCCATCTTCTAATTTGATCTCATTCACGTCAACACCATTTTTGAAGTACCTTTGCTGTAAATCTTCAAAACGTTGCTTTTTTGTGGTAGCATGAACAACAGAGTTTTTTCTGGGTCGACCTCTTCTACGTTTAATGGTGTTCTCGATTGGAGTAGCTGGTTTGATAGGGACAACGTTTTTCACAGCTGATGGAAATACCGCGGATGACACTGACGCCCTTGACATTGAAAGCTCACTAACTTTGATTCCTACTT
The DNA here is from genome assembly GCA_002259235.3 of Caenorhabditis latens. Lineage (NCBI taxonomy): Eukaryota > Metazoa > Nematoda > Chromadorea > Rhabditida > Rhabditidae > Caenorhabditis > Caenorhabditis latens. The sequence goes on along the minus strand of CM056097.1, from coordinate 8,815,189 downwards.
TGGTAGTTGTTTCTTGATTTGTAACTGCCGCCCAACGAGACAGAATTGACATTTGGTCATAACATGAGAGAAAGTTTATGAATAGAGGAAGAGGAGGTTTATTGTTCTGCCATGTTCCGGTAGACGGTTTGACCAGTGAATTTATTATTTTTTCCCTCGTGTTCTCGATTGAGTCAGTTGGTTTTGAAAGGTAAGATTCTTTTGTTGTTGATAAAATTGTTATGACTTCAGCTGGTTTCTTTGAAGGCTTGATAACTTCTTCGTTATTAATTTGTTCTAAACGAGCAACTTGTGCATTCTCAGCAAGTGAAAAGGCAAATGAATTGTCAGCCTCATCTCTAGATTGTTTCCTCGAGGATGTCGTTGGATTAGAATACGATGGGTTTTTAACGATGACTGTCGTTAAGTGCGGCAAAAATGATGATTGACTATTGAAGGATTTTCGCTCTGTTGGTGCTATCAGTGCTCTGCTTTCTTCGCTTAGGGAAATCACTTGCTGGCTGAAATTCTTTGGATCATGTGATATAACATTAGCTGACTTGTTTTGTTTGGTTTGAACTTCTTCTTGATCTTGATTTTTTTCCTCTGCAAATGTTTGAATTGGAATGAAAACTATGTTTTCCACAACATTATTTCCAAGCAAGTTTTCAAGACGTATCTGCTGATCAGCTGCCGGAAGTTGAATGTGCCTCGGTTGGTCACTTTCATGCTCTTTCTCCATTTGGATCGGTTCTGACGACAATGTCACGGGTTCTAATGGTCCTGACAAATAGTTCCCATCATTACTCGAGAAATTAACAGAAGATTGTGTAAGACGCAGATCTACAAATAGAAAATGTTTTCTCATAGCACGCTAAAAGGTCTCACTTTTTTCTGCTAGAGAGGCGATGTCAGGTTTATGCGGTATTTCAATCATAGCTTTGACGGCAGTGCCTTCCTCTTTATTGACGTTCTTGTTATCGGAATTTGACGATTCGGTAGAAGAAAGTAGACTATCCGACATACCAGTTATAGATGGTTGTTCTGAAATTTACTTATTACAAGATGTCTAGTTTGGTTGTTCAAAACATGTTTTTAATGAAAAATACCTTTCTGAGGATTGAAAATGTTCTCGAATGCAGGGTTTTGTTTTAGCATATTGACACTGATGGGACTTCCATACTGAAAAATGATACATTTAAAATTCTGGAACAAATAAAAAGTGTCTACCTTCCAATACACCGCGTTCATTGCTAGCATAACTTTCCTATCCATAGTGATTTCTTCTTCCATGATGGCAGCTTCCCGCTCGGCTGTTTTCAATTCTACTCCAACACTGTTCTTCTCCTGTTTCAATTCATTGAACTCGGTCTTAATAACACTAATTTTCGCTTTACACGAAGAAATCCGCTGGAAAGTTTCCACTCCAGCAAATAATGAATCCGAAAGGTTATTTTTCAATATTTCGAGAATGCCATTCTCTTCCTTGTACTCCGCTCTCTTCTCTGTGATTTTTTCTGACAGTTTTCTTGACTTTTCATGTAGTTTCCTACATCTGTCTTTCAGCGTTCCTATTTTTTCGGCCATCTGATTTACTATTTCCACTGATTCTGAATGTTCTTCGAGTTTTTTTCGTTCAATTTCAATATGGGACAGTCCATCGAAATCTGGAAAATTATACGGAATCCATGAGATTTTCAATTTTTTGTGGTAGTAATAATATAAAGTTTGTTTGATGATATCACTTGATTCAAAACATATCCAAGTTAAATCAATGACAAGAACGACCTGTTTTTCGAGCAAAAACAGTGAAACATTTCTTGCTTTGAAAACGTTAGTATAGTTCATGTTAACAATGCCCACTACATTGAACAAATGTACATCTTAAATTTATTCTGTAGACTTTCACACAGAACAAAAATAGTTACCTGGCGGAAATCCTGTTGCAAATGATCCAAACTCCTCTTTCATTTTTTGACAATCGTAGAAATTGAGATGGTCTGAAATTCAAGTTTTGCACATTTGTCACAAATTCAAAAATTTAAAACATGAAAATTGCCAAAAACGTTTGTAATATTCAATGTCAAAAAAGTAACATCGAAAAAATGTAAAATCTTTCATTTTTCACAACCCAGCTTTTCTAAACATTCAAACCGAATGTTTATAGAAAATGCCAACCATGCAATATTGCACTGATAAGAGTTATAAGAACAGTGTTTCAAATTCATCGATCAATAATTGGAAATTGCTGCCAAGTTTTGGTAACAGTTCAGAGACATTTTGTTTTTGTTGAATTATCTAAAAACTTCACAAAATGACACAGAGAACATAGCTAGTGTGTTTACTGTTGTCATTGATAGAACTTTCTGACTTAAAACAGGTGAATACAGATTATGGTACATTGGAAGGTTCAACTGTTTATTCTGAAAACAAGAATCCCAAATACACTTTCAAAGAGAGTCTATTCTCGAAGTTTACTCTCAGATAATATATCATAAGAGTGTTCCATTTGCAAAACCGCTTCTAGGAAAATTGCGATTCGCACTCCCAGAAGTTCCAAACACATGGGACGGTAGAAGGGACATATCAGATTACAGGCAAGTCAAACTGTTTGTTAACATAAATGATTCTTTGTTTCAGGGCTGCCTTCATGATTAAACAAAGTAAAAAAAGGGATTAACGAAATCGCAAGTGAAGATTGTCTTTACATAAATATATTTACGAGCAAAAGATGAAAAGATATAAATTTCAATGTTTCAGGTCTAAAAATGTCCAGTTATAGTTTATTATCATGGCGGTGCATGTCATTCAAACTCGGCATGTTTCCTGATGATTTTATTACAGAAAGATATGTAAGCAAAGATATAGTTTTCACTATTCCTGCATTCCGTCTTGGTGTGTTTGGACACTTGTATTTTGGTCGAAACAATCACATAAAAGAAAATCTATTGGTTTTCGGTAAGTTTGTTTCTTAAAAGACCACTCGACATAGTTACATTCTATTTTACGATGCTGTCCGAGCTCTCGAACATGTTACTACTGAAATCAAAAATTTTGTTGAAGACCCAAACCGCGTGACTAAAATGGGACACTCAACAGGTGGGGCCATGATCGATGCTTTAGGATTATCTCAGGATAAAGAGTGAGCAGGATAAAGAACTAAACAATTAAATAATTAAATGAATATGTGTGTTTCAGAAAACTAACACAGTTGGTTCGATACAATTCAAAGAACTGCATTTATCTAATGAAAATTTTTGGTTGTACAAGTTCTACGCAGCTACAATAATATTTTTTGTTATGTTCTTCATGTTATTCAAGCTTCTCAAAAAGTCAAAATCTGATGAATGTAAATCAATAATTTCTCATTAATACTAAATCACTTTATATTTGAAATCTATGTTTCAGTAATGAATATGCTTTTTCAAGTATCTTATTTTTGTAGACAGAGAGAAAAAGAAAGAAAATTAAACAAGTGTCAACAATAAATGGCAACATTTTTCTTCTTACGTCCATTGTTTGCAGACCAAAACTGTTGGTCACAATCAGTCTAACTTATTGAGAATGATTAACTTTAGGTTTCATTGCACTGTTTCCATATCCTTGATATGTTTTATTATATCTTCTACTATAGGTCAAAGACTGGTAACGACTACCTATGGAAAGTTAGAAGGTAAAACGGTCAACAGGGACCAACATATGTTCAAGGTAAGACACTGATATGTTTTGATTCGAGCATCTGTTTCTCAGAATGTACCATTCGCTAAACCTCCGTTAGGAAAACTGCGCTTCAGTTATGCGGAATGGCCAGAACCATATGATGATATCCGAGACGCTAGGGAATATAGTCCGGCATGCTTGAGTAACGCTTCAAAAGAAACACCAACAAACTATTTGCTTATGAGTGAAGATTGTTTGTATTTGAATGTGTTCACAAATGAAAATTGTTTGGTATGTCTTAATCTTTTGTAACAAAATCTGGTGAAACACTGATTCAGATCTCAAAAAAATGCAAAACTTTGATTTATATTCACGGAGGAGGAATCAATTCAGGTTCTGCAATTCAGTTCAACGACACTTTTATATTAGAGAGATATGTACAAAATGGTTTGTTGTTCTTCAATGTTTGATAGAAAAATACATGTGAAATTTTGTATTCAGACATCGTTTTCATCATCCCCGCTTATAGGATGGGAGTTTTTGGATTACTTTTCTTTGGAGATGACAATCTTATTCCTCATAATCTTGGAATTCATGGTAATTGTCGGTTTATCTTAATCTTGCATTCAAATTTCTTGCACCAGATTGTAAGCACGCTCTTCATTTTATCCATCAAGAGATCTCCCATTTTGGTGGCCATCCAAATGACATCAATCTGATGGGACACTCAGCTGGTGGTCATATTTCAATGGTCTTTGCCTTTAGTCGGTATATACTCTTTCTCAATGTTACAAACAACTGATAAACATAGGTTGATCGATCCCAACCATCAACTCATACAACGAGTTGTTGTTATCAGTGCTGTACCGTCCTACGACATGCCTGAGTTGCTTATCAAAAATTGTTATGATTTCGCCAAGAGAGTAGGGGTTGGTAAAGAACTATTTATCTATCACAGGAAGTGAAATTATGATTTCAGTGTTTCAAACCGAATGAGACTAGTGACGAAGAAATTGTGACATGTTTGAGAATGAAAGATAGCCATGAGTTGATTTTGATGCAGAGGGAAATGGAACACGACCACTTGTACTTTTGGAACTTTTTGGCAGGCGAACCATTTATGCATCTCAATGAAAGTATTGCTCATTTCAAAGCAAACGCCGTGGTATATTTAAAATGTTAGAAGTTTGAAAGAACTAATATTTTAAGACTCGCGAAATGATGGTTGGAAACACAATCGATGAGCTTGGGTGGCCGTGGAGAGAAAAAGAAAACCCAGCTATTGCAGGCAGTTTTATGGATTGGGAGAATCCATACGAAGTAGCAGCCAAATTTGACGACTATCATAATAATGCTTTAAGTATGTGGTTCTCAATGATTTGAGGCCCTAGTTTCGTTTCAGACGGCACAGTAGCCGAATCATTTACTCAAGGCATTTACGTATCCACTGCAACGTATGCCGCTGCTCAGGTGAATGCTGGAGGAAAAGTTTATCTGTTTCAATCAAAGTGAGTCTCAAATAAAAAGTTTTTAATTTGTGTTTCTTCTCCAGTCAAAGACCATCAAGTCACGTGTCCGATATGCAGTGGTTCGTCGGAACTCACCGAGAAGACTATCATACATCTGACATGGATCTGGTAGACAAATTTTATTCCAAGTTAATTGTGAATTTTACGAAATACGGAGTACCATCGCCGAGTGAGTTGTCACTTTTTTAACCCTTCGATAATCATAGTTTATTAATTCCAGTGTGGGAACCTCTTGACACTGCAAGAATGAATTATTATGCAATTGAAGTCAATACTGAGACAGGGGTTGGTCCAAAAATGGAAGAAAGGTTTCACGAAGCAGACGTCAACTTCTGGTTCATCAACATGACGGCGTTTGACAGAGAGGTGACAAGACAGGTACGTTGGGCGCCCTAACGTTTTGACGCCTTTCTCAAATTTCATTTTTCGACCATCATTTTTGTTATTTATTCGCTCTGACTCACACATCATGTTTTTCCAGAAGCAACTACACAATATAACCGGAAGGTACCCAATGTATCCGGGTCCCGTAATTCTTCCACACCAAACCAATGAATCATCATCGTTCGACGTTTCCTCAAAATGGTGGTTTTACGCACTTATCGTCGTGGTGGCCCTCATTATATTCTACCTGATTTATGTTTTGAAGAAAGCATTTCTCAAATCGCCTGTTGACGATGACGAGACCACCCCGCTTTTCAAATGAAATCAGATCCACGCTCTTGTTCTTTTCTTTTTTTTCTACTTGCTTGCATTCTCATCCCCGTTTCATTTTATTTCATCTCATCCGACAAAGAATGCCCTCATTTTTTATTCGCAAAGGACCACATACACACTGACGACACAACACAACACACTGACTCAAAAATCGTGTCAATTGAATTATGTGGTGCCCGGCAGGAGCAATGTATATCATTTGATGGTGGCACATCTTTTCAATTTCTCTCAAGTGTAAAGTATTCGATAATCATTCTGATTTGAAAATGATTTGATAGTGGGAAGTGAAAGATATTGGGTTGGAGATACGGAAGAGAAGAGGGTCCCTTTTCCATGAGAATTTTTCACATGTGATGATTTTATAGGTCTTTTGAGAGAAAAGTGTTTCTCCACTAATTGGTGGACCGCCAGCATATGCAAATCTTCCACTTTCTTAAGAAGCCTGAAGCCGTGAGTAGGTGTGAAGAGCTTTTGTTTACTTTGTTTTTCTTTCTCTTTTTTTTGTGCTATGTTTATTTTCAATTTTTTCTTCGAAAGTTTCTACTTTCTTTCCTCTTGTTTTACGCTTGTTCCGCGTATCAATTTCAAAGGGCTATCAAATTACCTTCACTAGCAGGTGCCCAACTTTTAACTTATCATATGAGAACTTACATGTGGCACTCGGAGTTTTTATTTCGGTTTTTGAAAATCTGGGAGATGAATAATTGTAGAACCAAGAAAAAATCATTTGACCAGCAGATGGCTGAACCTTTTTATAGTTTTTTATTTCAGCTCTCTATTATCTTCTGGCCTCTCCCCGTCATCCATCTGTCCAGAGATGAGACTATTGTTTCAATTGCGAATCCTTTGCCTCACATCGAATTGTTCTTTTTTCGTTCTTAGCCTTTCCTTCTCTCCCTTCTGTTGTGTTTTTGACGATTCAATCTCTTTTCAAATCAAATCCAAAGTTACACAATTGCGTTGTCCAAGAGGATAAAAACACAAGGACATCACGTAACTACCGTTGTGTTAGGGGAGGTGTAATTTCGAAATGTCCCTATTCCCATCATCATTTTTTCTTTTCGAACGCCGAAATTTTGAGTTGAACACTTCTTTGTTACGTTATGTCGTTAGTTCCCAGGTGGTCATCTTCTCAATAGAAAAAAGTGAAAATAGTTCTATTTTTTGGAATTACCATTCTGCTCATTCTGGCATATAGTTAATTGGATTACATAACTTTTGAGAATGTTTATAAGCTTTCATTATAATTGTTATTCGATCACCGGTCATTTGCTATACGAGATCATCCCCCCTTTCACTCGAATAAAAAGTGACACCATTCACTAATTGACTAATTGGATATCATAGCCGTCTGCTTTGGTATAGCCAACACCTAGCCAGGCGGTAGGCAGGTGGTCCAACACACCACTGGCGCATTCTGTTATTTGACAATGAGGTTAGTTAGTAGAATCGACACCTCACAAATGCAGAATGCTTATCAATTGTCACTTTCCCGATGTGTTGTTGTGAGTGATACGCATATGAATATAACCTATATCTTCTGTTTGATCTGAAGCCTTTTCCGCCGGTGGATGCATTTTATCTGATTTCAGTGTTGAATTTTCATATTCTCCAGTCGTGTGCTGAGTCATCTTCAGTCAGAATATGTTCTTTCATTGTTTCATAACATAATATTCCAGAAACCTCATTCGAAAATAACCACTAAACTCTATTTTCGGTTTTAACAAAACGCATTGTTCACTCATTCCTCTCAAGTGTACAAATCTCAAGACCAAAAAACGAATTACTTTACTAACTCCCCTCCGCATAACTCCCGTCCGTCATAATAACTCAAAGGCAGGTCACTCGTAAGAATGACCATCTTTTTTTGTGTTATAATCCGTTTCCTTCTTTTCTGTTGCAAAAATATTTATGTTCTACCCAATGGGTGCCCCTTAACTGCTGTCGTCGCCCGCCATGACTAAAGAAACCGCACTTCCACCACCAAATTGCAAATGACCCCTTCTTCTACCCGCCACACCGATCCTAAATATCTTTTCCGCACATCCTTCGGGGTTTGTCAGCTGTTGTTTTATGATTGCTTTGTGGTTATTTTCTTTTCTGCCGATAGGTGTCCATTCTGCCAAGTATCTTTCACTATAACACCTAGGCTGGTTCCGAGAAGTGAGAAAATATCTATTAAAATGTCTATTTAATTGGAAGGAAGACGATAGCAACCTGTTTTTTGTCTTCTTGCCCCATATACAGATATTTTTTTTACAAATTTAGTTCTGTTCAGCCCCATTTTCGAACATTCATAGACTATCAACTTGAAAACAATAAAGTTGACCATTTCTCTTTTTAACCCATGACATTTCATAGATAGTACATAATACTAAAGGTGTTATGAGGGGTTGAGCACCATACAAGCTCTTGACTATATTGACCAAAAGAATTATGACACGTCGTTTCTACACCAAGCCTCTTCTCTTCCTTTTCCCGCTCAATCGTTCGGTTCTCATGTTGTCATACTCGACCTCTCAGGACCACTCCTTCCCGCGCGTCTCGAAATTTATGAACTGATTTTATCGGAAGGGTTCTCCGATTCTAGGCCATGATTCAATGATACTACCCCTCAAATCGTAGTTAATCCAAACCAACATTTTTTATTGTCGTCTTATGTGTGTTCTCCCCCTTTTTGATTATACCCGATGCTCTGGTCCTTTTCTGTACAATCTCTATTGAGACGGCACGTCTGTCAATAATTCCATTGTAATTTGCATGAGTATGCCGCTATCTTGATTAGTACTATCACGGTTATCATAATCAAGTTGGTACGAGAACATTTATTTCACTGTGTTCTGTACATACCGTCTTTAGAACAAAAATCAACAAATAAATGCAAAAAAATTTCTAATTTGTTACCTAACCCTAGCAAATAAGGGATATTTCAAAACAAGCCAATCACATTAAATTCAAACGACCCATGCCTTCTTTGTCATCGGGCGTTGCCTATTTCAAATATATGATCTTGAATTGGTGTTTTTTGATTCGTTTTTGGAAGAAAAAGTAATTCAGATTTTGAAGGGCCTGCTTGAATATCTCATCGGAAAACAATCATTTCTCATTTCCTCACATATATCCGTTCGGTGCTACCCCCACATATTTTATACCTCTCAATGTAATACGGCACAGGGTGTCCAGAGACGACGCAACAAATGTTGTTCGATCTGCTTTCCGGAACACTTTAAGATTGATATCCGTCGAGAATTCCAGGATTTTTTTCAGTTTTACTCCATTTTTTCGGTAGACAAAGACAAGAACTAACCAAAAAAGAGTGTGGTTTCGGAATGTATCTTTTGGCCACAAAAGACCCTCAGAGGGCACAGACGACCGACTCGTATTCAAATGTAATTTTTCATTCTTCTCAAACACTGATGACCTCCGCCATCGGGTCTCTTTCTCACTTCCCCCCAGACAGCATGTTCATTTTTCGGACTTTTCATGTCTTAACTTCATTTGAATTATTAAGAAACAATTTCTACATATTTGAATTATACACCGCAATGTTGTTTTTACTGTTAAAAAGAAAATTGGTTCCAAGGACATTTCTCCGACTGTACGTACGTTCTTTTCTATTTTTCTTTCATTTTTCGCCGCGTAAAACATGTAACCTTCATAGAAGCTGCTGACTAATATTTTCCCATTGCTACCAACTGCGCGGGTTACAATTTTTCGTTTGAATAATACTCTGATTTTTTATAGTTGATAAGCGTTCGCAGATGGTGATCCGCGTGGTGGAGTCTGTCAATCGTCCGGACATATTGCAGACAGATGTCTCATTCGTTTTTGAACGCGTATGGCACTTCCTATTTTTATTAAGAAGATAATTTGCATTTTACATCCTCATTGAACATTTAACAGGATGAAAGAGAATTATCCAGGGTTAACCATGCGACGGATTTTGAGGTAGACGGTTTTGAGGTTCATAACGTCCATGGCTATGCTCTTCACTTAACACTGTACTGTGCTCGGCAGTGTAATAGTAATAACCATCACATTTGATGTAAAGAACTCAATCGTTGTTGTGCCAGTACCTGTACCCGTTTCAAATCATCACTGCTCACTTTGAATAACGGAAAAACCTCGTAAACCTTTGAGCCATAATACCCTTTTTCCGTTTTTTTTTCAAAAAAGGAGAAATTTGCTCCGAGTGCTATCTGTCCCTTTGCCTTTTTCCACCAATTCAATTGTCATGATTTGGCGCAAGTCTAGCTTTCTTTGAGTCTAACTAACCCTCTAACCCAAAACCTTCTTTTCTTTTCAACAGATAGAATTGAAATCTGTCAGATGCCATGGGATTAGACATGAAAAGTTCGAGAGACGCGCATCAGATTGCTAGTTCTGGTATTATCTACGCCTTTGATCGTAGAGTTTTTAGGAAGTTTTAGGTGATGCTTGTGCTTTTGGCTGCCAATCCTCTCTCAAAACACACCCTTTTCTCAAGTACCCGCCCGGGCGCTCTTCCTATGCTTAAGCGTTCTTTTAATCCAACTTGTCAGATTGAAATGTGATCCGTTCCCTATTCCTTTTTTCTTCTGTTTCCCTTCTATTCCATATTCTCAATTCAATACCGTCGTCCGTTTTCAATTCCTATTTTCACTTGCCGTCATCTCGGCTGTTCGTCTCCATCGCCGCAGGTGGTCCAGCTGGCATATTTATTCCGCCTCTTTATTGGACACTATTCGTTTTGTTAAAAGTGTGCAGAGGGATATTACCAACCGATTTGAACACTTAATGAGCGTCCTCACTAAGGTCGTTAACTGGGCGTCACAACAGTAAATAAAGCTAAAACTACCGTACCCCTAGAAAAATGTATTTCTGCTACTACTCAATTTGAGTAGTTCATGTTGTTTTCAATTTCATAGCTCTCCCTCAGCTCCCTCTTTGTATCTTCTTCATTGCTCTTCTTGTCTCTTTTAAAACCACCACTACAACAAACCATAAAAGTTGTTGTTATTCATGAGCCCCATTTGGTATGTATGGGATTCCGAGATGGGTCCAATGACTTCTTTCGGAATGATAGGATCCGAAGCGCTTTCTCTTACTTTTTTCTCCTCTCAAAAAGTTTATTGCTTTTTTTCATGACTGTTTAGTCACTACACTAACCACCCTAAACCTATTTCTTTACCCTCCTTACCGCCGTCTTATCAGGTTTTCTTGATTTCTTTCTTTACGTCTTGTAAGCCTTGAAATTCGTGAAGGGCTTTTCAAACCATCCGAAGTGAAGAAATGGTAAGAATAGATTAGTCTTCCATAAGGTCAAAAATCCAGGCTGAATTCTGCATAGAAAGACGATTCGCACAAAAAGTGCGAATTCGTTCATGCCTATACTAATATGAACAAAAACGATAATTACAGCGGATCCTACTATTATCCTATTAGGGGAATTATTCTAGTGGAAGAAAAAGTGACCTGCTTTTTTCTTTGTCTATTCCAGAGTATTATATCGGATAGTAAAAATAGTCAAGTTGGAAACCTATGTTGGTATCTTCCCCCTAATATTTGTCATACCAACAGTTGGGGTTGAAGTTGAAGGAGAAGAAGAGAGGTCACAGTGTTTGGTTTTCTTTTTTCGTGCCTTTTCTTTATTCTCTGCCAAGAGTCAAGCCATCAACTGTATTTTATCGTTTTTGAAAAAAACTGTTCTTCAAGTTTGCCAATGTTTCATATTCTACATTTTCTGTCTCTAGTCATTTCTTATCGGCTGGACACCATAGTATTAGTATTATTCTTCAGTTTTCATTTCGTAAATTAAATGAAGAGATTATATGTAATTATTTCCACCGGAGGCAAATCAGTTGTGCAAACAATTTATTGACATTCAGCTTCCAGAGTGACAAACTTCAAATGTTTTGACTCAAGGTCTTAGTCTAAAAAATAAATATATACAAACAACGTCATCCTACAGTAAGATGTCATTTTATTTTTCATGGAATAATATAAAAACGAAAAAGATGGCAAACAAAAAAGTCGAGAAGAAAGTTCTCAATTTCACTTCATGAGCATCTTTTGGTGTCGCTTCTTCTATAAGAAAAGAAGGTCAAACTTTTTTTTGTTCTCCGAGTGTTTGCTGAGCAAACTGCCAGCTTCTTCTAATTCCACCATAAACACAAGTCAACTGTTCATGTCGAGAAAAAAGAAAAAAACTTAACCAATTTTTTTTTGAAAGCTTGTATGCTACTATCCATCTAGACTATTGCTACAAAAAAGGGTATTTCGGAATCTCTGACTCATGTTTCTGTCTTTTTTACTATCTTGCCTAGCAAATACAATGTCACCAATTCTATATAGTTTACTTTCTACTATTCTGGATAACTTTCTTTAATTTCAAAACGTTTTTTTTCTAACATTCATATATACCTGTTTGAAAGCAAAACTGAATAGTTTTGTCATCAATCACTTTCCGCAAGTTAGAGTCACAACACTATACTGTTACTATTTCTATCTCTTCCTCCTCATTTCCGCCGTTTTCACACATTTTCTTATCCGGTCGATTTCATTGAATTGAGAAAAGTGTAATGAGAAGATACAGTACTGCGAAGGTTCATCAGTCAGAAAATTGAAAAGATAACGGATGAAACAGAAGAAATTACTTCATTTCCATTAATGCGTTTTGTTTAAGAATGTACAAGTAAAATATCTGAAAGTCATCAAAACCTGTTGTACCCAAAACCAATGATGGTACTGTGAGTGTTCACTGTTGATATTTATTTGCCTTTATCAAAAATATAACAAGTTGCCACTATTTTTATGTTATTTTTCCTTAATTTTGAATATAAACACGCCATTTATTCTACATTCGCTGATTTTTTCCATCCAAACTTTTTCCAATTTTCAGATTCTCAATGAGTGAGAAGAAATCTCCGTTTCTCTCGTTATTCCGTCGAAAGAAGCGTGTTACTGAGGAGATGCCCCAGTCTGGAGTGCTGTCGCCAGCCAAGAAAAATGTGAGTTTTATGGCGCTTATCCATGCGGCTCCAAAATCGCCCCGGAAAAAGAAACATGAAGCATGACAATAGCGTGTGACTTCTTGTCACGCCAAACATCACTAGACTCCTTCCGCTTCACAACAAAAATATCCGGAGTCCCTCTGGGATCCTGGGTCCCCCCCCCCTCCTGAAAAACATAGAGGTTTTTAACAAGTGCCCTCCCTTCACGGCGGCTCCTCGCTTTACACCACTTGTTGCCATTTTTCTTTCATCTTTCATAACATAGCACTGACTGAACTCCCACCACCACCACCAAGTTTTTTCAAAGTTTTTTTCTAGTTCTTTTTTCTTGCTTGGCTCCTCTCAAGTAGTCCACCCTTAGGCTTAAGACTCTTGTAAACAGTGTGAACAACTCTGCACTTTAAGATTTCATTCCCGTTTCAGGACAAAGCGAAAACTGGAAAGGAAAACAAAGGTATTGTGAACAGCAACACGATGCCTGCTGATATGGATGGTGGAAAGAAGAACAAGAAAAATAAATCGACGAAGAATGGAAAGGATTTTGGAAAGGTTTGTGCATGTTAGGACTAATTTCGTAATTTTAAATGATAAAAATAGATTCTGGGCTATTCTCTATAACCAAAGCATGACTAATATCGAAATCAAATGTCGTCATCAAACTGTTGTTGAGCTAGGCACTTGAAAATTATGGTCCAGTTTTATTGAGATAAAACATTACCCTCGTATTTCAGTCTAACAAGATATTTTATAGTGTCTAAGTAGAATTATGCCGAATTTTTTTTTTTTTTAGAATGAGTCTGTTTAGCAAAAAGGAGAACTTAAATGTGGATCTCCAGATTTCATAGCTTTCTTCAGACTAATCCTAGTTAGCAATATTCTTCAACTATTTTTGTTTTGCATATTGAATGAAACCAGTAAGCATTTTCCCCTCAGACGGATCTTGCTACATTTTCTGTAGATCCATAGAACATATAAAATGTTTCAGTCATTGTCAATGGATGTTCTTTTGGAAGATGAGGCAGCTGCACTTGTTGAAGCTCTCGAAACATTCGGAGATGAGAAACCAACTGTTGCCAGAAGCATTCCAAAACACGCACGAGTCGTCAAAAAGGAAGATAACTCGATGAAAAATTGTCTGTTCGAGAAAGAAGTACGTTTCATCTCATTTTTATAGTGTCCTCGAGTGTAAAAAAGAATACAACTGAAAACCAACAACCTGATCCGATTTATAGGTTTACGACACAATGCTGAGTGACTCGTTGAGAGTGTGCGAAATGCTCCAATCACATCTAGATGATTGCATCGTTTCTGTCAGAGCCAAAAGTCCGGAACCCACATCGTCGTACTCTTTGGATGGCAGGGACTCGGGACGTGGAGCATCTTCGCCATCGTCTACAATGTCATCCACTGCCAGTCCAGGACTCAGAAGAGTTGCCAAGGAAACCCATATGTAGACTGACTTGAATCATTCATTCCCTTCACCAAAAAATGTTCACTCGAAAGAATTACATATACCCTACCAAAGTTCTCATCTCATTCCAACAATCCTATCAGAACGCTGTAAACTTCTGCTATCCATTTACTATCAAAAATGACTTCTACTCTTTTTCGGGTTCACAATCCCAGCTTTGACCACCTATCCCCACAACCAACTACCCTTTCCTCTACAGTTTTTAGCTTTCAATGTCTTAAACCAAAAATGAACAAAATCTTCCGCATGATAAACGTATTTAGATCTACAACCATATGTAGTACAGGTTATTTTTTCCCATTTTTCTCTCTTTTCTCAATGTCAATTACTTTTTTCCCTTTGAACTGTAATAAAACTTTCAAAAGCGACCAAAGTATTTTACATGAAATCATATTCTAGTTGCATTAGTCTACTCCTTCCGGACATGGCCTATGACTCATGCTCTCCGAAACGCTAGACACACTTGAAATACGTCGGCTGACGTGTGCTTTCTGTGCCATTGAACATCTGATCGCAATCATTGCTCGCCCGGAAAAAAGAAAAAGAATGAACAGGAAACTAGCCGCGCAACCCGACAAAATGATGATTAATTTGTTTGGGAAGTGTTTGAAGGAGTCTGTGATCTGAATAGTCTGAGAAATATGCAATTATTCCACAGTATCTCAGTATAGGTTTTGTGATAAAAAATCTGTTTTTAAAGGAATCTGATCTGATCCTCTGATTTCCTTTGATCTTTGAAACACTGCGAACAATCACGTTCAAAAATGCGCATTTTGTTTGTCAATGTTTTCGAACACACTGATCGGATGTACTCGGGACAAAATGAAGAAAAATGAGGAGATGAGAACAAGAATGGGGATGAAAAAGTGGAGAATGCTGTTTGTTGTTCTAGTGGTTTTCATTTTCGGCGTCAAAGAGCCAAGTAGCCAATAATGGGTACTAGAATAGATGTGTAGACAGGTTACGAAATGAGAAAAGAATGTGGGTTGCTGAGGAGGCTACGTCGGAACGGGACACTTGGGGTGATCAGAGGTAAGATAAGACATACTTTTTAAGGGGTACGTTTTTACAATACATAACTGTTAGTTTTAAAATAATATGTTACAATCTTAGTCTGCGATGTTTTTCATACTCTTGCATTTCAGTCGAACTGACTGTCACATTTTCAGAAAAAAAGATTATTTTTCAACCTATTTTTGTTGCAAAGTCTGTTCCATTTCAACTCCTCCACTACAAAATATTTCAAGTAATGACCCAATTAGACCCGAATCGAAATATCACATTTCGATAGCTTCCTGTTCCTGTTCGTCTTCCTTCCCTCTGATTCATTGAGCTTCTAACACTTTTGGCATATTTGGCGGCTTCCTTCCACCCAATTTTTTTTTCATCGCATCAGTTTTAGTGCCCCCCAGTGCGAACCGAAATCGAAAAACAAACGACACAGTGCCGAACAATGCTTCCTCCTCAAGGCATTGCGCCAATTAAAAACAGGCGGTCCTCAGAAATAGTGTGGCACCAGGCAGAGTCCCTTCCAGGTCATGTCTCTGTCTCTTTTTCCGCGAGCGCGCGGCACCGACATGCGTTGAGCTGTTTGCCTGTAGCAGCTCCGGTGGCTTGACCGTAGCGCCTCGATGGGGCGGGTACACGGAGCCGGTTTCGTGTTCTTGCCTGGGAGGGCAGGGCATGTGCCTTCCTACTTGAAGCCCGTGTTCGGCCACCTCCATCCATCAGTCATATATATCGTCTTAACCTGAGGGAGCATCATCACAGGAAATACCATTCACGTTTCACTTTTCAGCTTCGATTTCTTTTTTGAATTGCAGATTTTTTTCAAATTTCCTACTTCATTTTGTTTCAATAACCGTTTCTAATTTCAGAAAATGCGCTGGTGTACTTTAAGGCACCTATTCAGTGTAAGTAGAGTTTTTGTAATCAACACATCATATTTTCCTGTTTTTCAGATATCCACAATAATCCTTCTAGTAGACGCTGGATTAGAATGTGATCCAACTTCCAATGTTAAGAAACCAGATCCAGGCAGTCCTGAATCTTACTTATACTGCAATTTGGAAGGGTGAGTGTTGATTAAAATCTTATTTTAGTCACGAATACAATACAAATTTTAGGTCCTTCTCGAAACGAAAATGTGCTAGCGGCAAAATCTTCAATAGTGAAACTGGGGAATGTGATTCCTTAATGCAGGCCGACGATCCGATTGACGATATTTTCTCGCAGCCATTTTTCCAAGCACCAGGTGAGTCTTAAACTTATCATATTATCACTGGGAAATAAATATTTCAGATGACTTGTGCGGAGAAGGAATCCCGTTGACTATTCTCTCTGCACCTGTTACCTGTAATCCGTCAATCAGCAGTTGTCCAGATGGTTAGTTGCTCATACCAGCTGTTTTGAAGCTAACAATTAATATTTCCAGGGTACAGTTGTCAGTTTTACGAACGTACAGGATCCAGTTACTGCTGTCAAAACCCAACACCAACCGCTAAAAGTTCAACTGACAAAATTAACTGCGGCGAGGGACGAGTTACATATATCGAGGTGAGTATTCTTGAAGCGATGCTCTTCTTCTGTTTGTCTCTTCCTCATCGGACTGTTTGCACAATTTTCATAAACTTTCTGGGTGGTCAGTCTTAGCAAGACAAGCCGGAATTAAAAACGAAGAAAACACACTTCGGTGACCCAGAAGGAAATGATTCTTTGTTCCACCACGAGAAAAGAAAATACAATGGCCAAAAGGTCAAATATTTGTCTACTTGCTTTTTTTGCAGATGGCTACTGGAAAACCACGTTCCTGTGTTCTCGCCAATGACAACTCCTGTCCAACTGGATTCGGATGCACCCTTGTCGCTGGAACTACCACAAGATGTTGTGCAAAGGATATGGGTTGTGCTATCAACTCGGCTCCTCAGCTGAGAGGAAGTAATCCGATTGAATGCTCACCAACCGATGGCAGCGCCTGTAAGAGTGGATATGTCTGCAGCAAGAGCCAATACCTGAACAAATTCATTTGTTGCTCTAATCCGGACGGTGAAATTATGGGTGAGTAATACGATCCGATTACATGTTGTCTTTTTCTTTTTTATTCTTTTTTCTCCTCCTATCGTGGCGAAAAAGAAAATAAGACACACTTAACAAAGAACGAAAATCAGAGCTATAGCGAAAAACCGCAACAAAGGCAATTGTATCCTCCCTATATCTTTCCTATTTAGGCTCATGTCCTGGAGGTGAAACACCACTTGAGAATACTCAGTGTTCTGCCACTAAGCCATGTCCAAACGGATTCTCTTGCAACGATAAAAAATGTTGTCCCTACGCTAGTGTCTGCCCTGCTGGAGCTCCGTTGAATAATGGACCAATGAAGTGTAGTGAGAATGCACCATGTCCAGAGGGACACTCTTGTATCTCCAATGCTGGAATTCAGTACTGTTGCCCTGCTAAAGAAAAAGTGTGCTCTCTGCCAAGAAACGGAGGTGTCCAATGTGCTTCATCCATGAAATCTTCCAATCGTTACTACTTCGATATCGCTACTGCCACGTGTCGCTCATTCAAATTCACTCAATGTGGAGGAAACGCCAATAATTTTGGATCACTAGAAGAATGCGAGGGATTCTGTGTTGACACTCAATGCCCCAATGGTCAAGCTCATCGAGTCGGCGCGGTGAATGCCAATTGCGCACTCGCACAGGCAGACACTTGCCCAAATCAGCACTTTTGTCAACTTCCGCTATTTGGCCCGAGCCCTATTTGCTGCCCAACACCGGAATTGACGTGCAATGAGATGGTGTCAGCGGGAACGCCGTGTTTCGGAAGAGGACTAACTATTCAGAGATATTACTTCAATCCTTCCACTCAGTGAGTTCTGTTATTTTCATCCAGAAGTAATTATTCAAATTTTCAGAAAATGTCAACCCTTCCACTACTACGGTTGTAATGGAAATGGAAATAACTTCGAATCTGTTGACCAATGTCAAAACTTCTGCCTCCATTCTGCTGATAATGGTTAGTTTTTCCTCACGACAATTAATATATATCTCAAGAATTGCAGCTTGTGACGGCCTCGTCCCGTTGAAAAATCCAAATAGCGAACTTCAAAGATGCAGTGAAGACGATCCATGTCCAGCTGGATACGAATGTAATGACTCTGCCTTCTGTTGTCCAACTTCTGAAAATGCCTGTAACGCCAATATGTCTAGAGGAAACGGATGCAAAGGGTCTACCCAGAGAAGCATGTGGTTCTATGACAAATCTAAGAAGAAGTGCTCGCAATTTGTATACAATGGTAAGAATTTGTTGGATTCATAACGATAACCACAACGTTTTGAACTTTCAGGATGTGGAGGAACAGCTAATAGATTCACAAACAAAGTCGCATGCACCGAATCATGTGTTCAATCCAGCGCTTTTGGTCTTTGCCCAAGAGGAATGAACCCATTCACTGAAGACGGAGAAATCACACCAAAAACATGTACTCTGAACGTCCGTGCTACTTGCCCAAGTGGATCTTCTTGTGTGAAGTCATCTACAAATCAACCTATCTGCTGTAAAGCTGTAACTGCTTGTCCAAACAACCGTATTCCGTACAATATCCCTGGAACCAACTCCGTCGTTGCTTGCAGCATCGAACGTGACGACTGTCCAGAAGAATTCCAATGCCTTGAATCAGCCACTGCTCCAGGATTCCACATGTGTTGTTCGGGACCACTCCCCTCATCCCAAAGACCTGTCAGACCAGTTCCACCACCACCAGCTCCAAAAACTAGACGACCATATGAACCGGATAGTTTTGCTGAACTTCTCTCCAATATTTCTCCATGCCCTCCACAACTTTTTAGTACCGGACAAAGTTGTACAGTCAACCAAATCGGAGACTGTCCAAAGAACCATATTTGCTTCCGTGACGTTGGCTTCAAGCAGGGAGCATGCTGCAGAACTACTCCACCAAAATGTAGTCAGAAAGGATACGTTCCAGTTTTCCTTGACAGAACTCAAGTTCAAGTGTGCCAAGTGGATATTGACGGATGTCCAGAAGACTCCAAATGCATGACTTCAAGCGTAGCAAAACTTGCGATTTGCTGCCAGAAATATCAGCCACCAACACCGAACAACAGGCCAGCGAACAGAGGAGTCAATCAAGGATCAGCCGCAAACAACAACAACAATCAAAACAACAATAAGGGTGCTGTGTGTGCGAACGGAGAACTACCGTTCCGCGGGCTAGACAACAAATTCCAAGAGTGCAACTTCGTTCATAATACTTGTCCCTCAGGATACCAATGCGAGTTCTCCTCAACCGGACAGGCTGTCTGCTGCACTAATAATAATGTGATTCGCTGTCCATCTGGATCCTCAGTATTCGAGTATGGAGGTAGACCACTAGCCTGTCCAGCTGGAAGTAACAAATGTCCACAAGGATACAGCTGCATGCCTTCAACCAATCCACAACATCATCTCTGCTGTTCTTCTGGATTTGGAATGGGACACTCTCAACCGCAATGTCTTCGAGGAGTTGCCTACGTCAATCCAACAACCAACCAACGCCAATTCTGTTCTCCAATGAGAGCTGACTGTCCAGCAGGATACACTTGCTTCGAATCCGATCAATCTTCTCAATTCATTTGTTGTACTCATGGAGATCTCAGTGACAGATTCCAAGGATACTGCCCTCCGCGCCAAATTCCATACATTTCAAGAGACGGATTCCCTCCAACGTGTCACATGCAATTGTCTCCATGCCCAACTACTGCTCCATACGTTTGCATCTACTCTCCAGAAAAACAAGATTCTTACTGTTGTGCTCCAATTGATACCGCAGTGCACGTTGTGAATCCAGACAGAGGATTTGCTTCTCCAGCCAAAAACATCGACCTTCTTGAGACTCCAGAAGCACCAGTGTCCAATGTTCCAGGAATGACTCAAACCTTCCCAGGAGGCCCACCAGCTCCAGGAATGGGACCAGTTGCAATGCCAGACCCGATTCCAGGTGTAGACAACACTAGAATTCTACCACCTGCACTAGCACAGGTTGAGATGGAGAAGAAGATTAGAGAGCAGTTTGCCAAACAAGCAGAAAATGGAAACAAATTTGGAAACTTTGATAACTCCCAAGAACCTGGTCACACTGGAAATAATGGAAACTTTGGAAACTTTGGAAACAACAATAATTTCAATTTGGGAGGAGGAGCTGTTCCAGGATTCAATAATCAAGCTTCCCAAAGCGGGTGCCCTCTCGGATCCCGCCCTTTGATTGGATTCAACCAACAAATCACTGAATGCTCCCAACAACCATGTCCAGATGGATTCTCCTGTGTCTTTGCTGAGAAGGATAACAGATTCCAATGTTGCTCATCTGTTTCAATCATGTTGGCAGTTAACAAACCTGTTAACAAACAAACAACCCCATCTCCCAATGGTCAGATTGAATGCCCACCAGGATTCTTCAATATGGATGGAAAGTGTCTCAAGATTCTCTTTGCTGGACAGAAGGGATGCATTTCTGATGATCAATGTAGTGCTCGTGAAGCTAACTCAACTTGTGATAATGGTTACTGTATCTGCCCAACTGATAAACCACTGGTCCACGGAGGAAAGTGTATTGCTAACTGCCCAGAAGGATTTGCTAACATTGCTGGAAGATGCTACGACCCAACAACCGTTATCTTCATGGACTCTGTAGATGAGAGAAAGAATGGAACCATTGGAGGATACTGTTTGGAGACACTCATCGAAGAGAAAAGATGCCTAGTCCAGAACAGTTACTGCTCAGAGAAAACTGTCACATGTACCTGTCAAATTGGATACGAACTTGAGATGAACTTTGAGGATAAGGATGACAAGGGTAAATGTAAGAAGAATAGTGACTCGAAGTACCATGACTTGAAAGCAACAACACCTACACCATTTGACGATGAGCTTTATTTCATTGATATCAGTAAGTTTTATCCAATGCTGTACTCGATATTTATGTAAATTTTTCATTTCAGGTTCAATGAACCACGAGAGCCCATTGAACGACACAGGAGTAGAAAGTGAAGACTTGAACAAGTATCTGTTCCAGTCTGACGAGATGATTCCAGTTTTCGCCTAAACATTTTTGTATGACATTCTTCTTGATTTCTGTATATTTCGGTTCGAAACATGTTACCAACGAAGACAAACGGGATAACAAAACCAAAAATTGTTAATTTATTTATGTAACTTCAGATAATTTATTTATTTGTGCATTAATATTATTTTAAATATATATGTAATTGTGATGTAATTTGGAGAACAGTTATTTTCTCAATAAACTTGTCTCATGTTTAAATGTTAAATGTAGTTTTACATTATTGCAATATACTGGACATCACACTTTGCAGATTGGAATTATTTTTATTCAATGTTCACTTTTAAATGTTCTGATTAATTTAAATTTGCAGTATACAATACTTTTCATTGATTTTTTTCCAATATTCTTTTGACTGAAGTTAGAATATTTTGCGTTTTCTGTAAGAAAAAAACTGCAACTGACCATTTGACTGAAATTGTGCTTCAATGAAAAATTCTAGTACTTGTGTTCATGAGTTTTCACAGTTGCTTTATTAATAAGTGTTCATTGAAAAATAAATCACGTCGCGAAGCCCGAACAAATGAGGAAGACTAGTAATGCAAATAAAATCCCGCGTGAGATTAAATATCGATAAGAAAATAACAAGTGAGGTTCAAAGATCTGGGTTGAATGAGAATAAGTACAATCAGCATTGCATACGAAATGAATATGATACATATATTGTGAAATTTTTGTTTAAAATCAGTGTTTCAAGTGATGTCCAATTGGAGATGGCACATCAAGATGCTTTATGTCTGAAATAGGGGTCATCGCAGTGAGATTACTATCCGAAAGTGACATCGTATGCTCGTGGTCGTATTCGTTGCTCTTTGTGCTGTAAGTGTGCTTCCATATTTCAGCAAGACATGCCGAGCTATGGAATCTGAAAATTTCTTCTTGAGTGAATATGACTAGCTGCAATGTTTACCTGTAGAAAACTAATAATGGACCAACTGCATAAATAATATAGTTGTATTCAGAGGCTGCCTTGCTGGAGAATCCAAAACTTGATTTCATACCTTCGAATGTGTGAAAAACAAACAATGTCACATTTGACACCAGTAAAAATGTGATGATTTCTTTTCCAGGCTTATATTTAATAGAATATTTTGATAGGCATCGTAATCTAAAAATTCAATAGTTATAAATCTAACCGACTTTCTTGTTTTGGTCACCTTGAAGTAGTCAAAATGAATGCAGCTTGAACAACTACTTGAATCATTCGAATCACAAACACAAATGCTGGTAGGGCGCTAACCGTTAAGTCAGCAGACCTCCTGCACGTTATAAATACGTCAATCCCAACAGCACAGTAGAGAATTTCTCCGATCAACCCAATGATAAGCAAGATTTCGTCTATTACTTCACCATGAGCGTGCAAGCGGTACTGAAGGAGACGCATTCTAAAAACGATCTACAATGAAGTGACGAAGCTTTGTTGTGGTAATACCTCCAGAGTCCTATTACACATGCACCAAGGGCAATAGAGAATAGTGATAAATCTACTATTCCAAATACCAGTTGAGCTCCGGAACTGTTTCTTAATGTTTCGAATATAGTGTACATTCCCATTGAGACCAGTGATCCAATGAGGAAAATGATTCCAGCGAACAAACCAGTTGATGATGAGCTGAATAATTATTTGAATCAGTTAAAACATGGTATGCCTGCGCTACCTGCAATCAATCCTCATTTTGACTTTTCTTTTTCCACTATTGCTCTGATGATGACTATTCTGGCCAATTGATTTCCATAAAATGAACATAATTGCTGCCCCAATTAACGAGTATCTGCAAAACCCACTTTTTCTAAGCAGTTCGTTTTTTTCTCAGAACTGTTCACTTACTCGACAATGCAAGTGGTCAAAAACGTGGCAACATCTCCGAAGTGCTCAAGAGCAAACAATCTACTGACCGCTGGCTCTATCGTCTTTGTCTCGGGGCTATTGTTGATCTAGAAAAATACTTAGTGCGGTTTTGACCTATGGTACTGCAAAGTACCGTTGAATTCAGAACTGCATTTATCAATTCGTGAATTTCTTCTGATGATGAGGAGGAGGAAGAGTAGTACTTTCGAAATGTTTGTTTGAGTTGAGCTTTCTTGTGAGCTTTCGCTTCCTGAAAACACAAATGTGAGTTGCTAGTTTAATCTCAAGCTGAAATTGTCAGTAAAAGTACTAAAAATGCAAACTTGTTTAGCCAGCACAAATCGGAACCATGTCCACAAGTTGACTGAAATCAGGTGCATCATTCCGAATGCTACAATTTTTTGGGAGCTGTTCACAGTTATCTGAAATGAATCTTTTATGACATTTTTGTTTACCAAACTAACCTTAGAGTTGCAAAATATGAAATGCATTTGTATGAAAGTAAAAATAATTGCCACAATCATCTTTGCAATTGTCACTTTCTTGCATGTTGTGTTTTCAATGCACAGAAACAACTCGAGACCGAATAGAACGATTCCTACACTTCCAAAAACTGAAAACATATACTTCCCAATTAAAATCCAATGTTCACATCACTCACATAGAGCACCAAGTCGCAAATACAATGTGCCAGCTCCTTCACCATTGTGTTGGCTTTGCATAATAAACCAGTCCTGAAATAAGTTATAATTTTGGTTTTTCAATGATCTTCTGTTATTACCTCTGAGTTTTTAATTATTTTATACCTTCGAAGCACTGAGATCAAATAGTTATATGGTCCTGGATATATAATGAAGATGTAGCAGTATGCAAAAAATAAAATTCCAACACCATACATTGCTATATAGAATATCTGAACATAAAGATAATTATTGAAATGAACGGAAGTGGTCATACCGTTTCTGCACGCCACATGTCTGTTCTCCATGTCGGTGACACCTCCACAACCAATGATATTATAGTGATAATCAAAGCATATAAACTGGTTATTAGGCGTACAAAAAAGTTACTGCAATTTCAAATTATGTAATTCAAAGTTTCCAATACACTTACGTTGCTCGCGGTTCGTGAATCCAAGGCCTTCTGTAGATTTCATGGTGATGTGTTGGCGAGGAAGGAATACTATCACTGTCACTTCCACCTTTTTCCATATCATCGGCAATCACGATGGCTGAAGACATGATACTAAATTGTTTGAACATGGTTCTGTTCTGCTGGGAAAACTAAGAATTAGTTGGTTCGTTTGTCTAGTATTTAAAAACAAGTGCAAAAATATGTCCTTTGTATTTGTTTTGAAAGATTACAGAAAACATTATAAAAAATGGGGTTGATCATGATCATGGCTGCTAGAAGGTTAGCAGAGTTACATCATGAAAAGTTGAACATGATTTTTTAGATTCTACAAACGTTTAACCTAAAACCAAAAAACACTTACACTTATGACTCGGGCTGTGCATTTGGCTCGCACCAATTTTTAACTGCTCGTCGACCATCAACATCCCTAAAACCAAAAATTTATATTATAATTAGTTGAAACAGAGAACAGATATATAACGAAAAACGATGTTTAGACAGTAAGGCTCAGCTTTCAGCTCGGAAGTGAGTTCAAGTACGTATTTTGTGCAACTCGACCTCCTACCACAGATCCGGTTATTATGTTAGCTAGCGGTGTTACTTTTTTCGTTCTAAAAGATTTTATAAAATGTGGAGAAAATTGAAAGAATGTATGGGGAAGTTAAGAAAAAGACGTAACAGAAACAATGAAGAGGAGATAAGAACGGAATGAAACTGGTTACCGTTTCCAAGTGCAACTATTTTTAAACTGACTAGTTTGATTAGTCATTTTGATCAACTGATGAATTATTCTGTGCTACCATATAAAAAACGAGGAACCTAACTGTTCATAGGTTTTTGGTTTCACGAGTGGACAAAGTTGAGGAGCAAATGAACTTGATCAAGATATAATAAGCTGGGTAAACAATGAGGACGGCGATTTCATTGACCTATTTCTCAGTTAGCACATGTGTAAGTGTGACTTGTAATTGTTGCTCTTTATTCTGAAAGCTTTTTGAATCCCAAAAATAAAAGTGACCGGAAGTTAGACCACACTTTTTATGTTCAAATACAGTAACCAATGTTTGAAAAGTGCTTTTGAGTAGTTCGCGGAGAAAAAAAACGTGAAAAGTATTGTTAAGTGTTTTCCGAAAAAGCACAAAGTACTGTTACCACTTCTTCATTAGTTTGTAAACTACCAAGTGTTTTCATTAACCTGACTATGCTGGTTGAAAAAAGGAAATTAGTGGAAAATCAGACAGTTTTGAAAGAAAATTTTGATTGACTCAAGTAAAGTAACTTGGTAGATCAAGTAAGTTGGTAGCAGTAAATTCGGGAGGAGGGTTAGTGGGAAGTGAGAATTAATCAAAACTGGAATATATTTGTACTGTGTACATAGAGCTTGAAGCGAAGAGAGAGAGAGGCAACCGCCATGGAGGTACAGAAACGTTGCTTGCCTAATGTTTGTTTGACATCACAGATGGCAACCATTTTTGGAACACTTTTTTCCATTCTTACTTTTGCCTCGTCTTACTTTAGCTTGCCTCTTGATTGAAAAAAGAGGCATAGTGGTATGATCTGCAAATAAACACTGGTACACGGAGCGTTGAACAAAGAGCATTGGAACATGCTGAAAATAGATTTTCAACATGGGGTCACAGTTCACAAACTTTTCAGAGGTTCATGGAGTACAAACGTTTTTGTTCTTTCTCTTGTAGCCAGTGGTTTAATATTTGTGTATGTGTGTTCGTTCAGTATAACAAAAAGTTTCATGATGTTTGTTTTGAACTGAAATATAGTTAAAGAACAATTAACAAAACAATTTGAAAGGTATTACTTTTTCGAAGGCGTACTCACTATCTCAGAATGTGAGAACCAGAAGTCATCATTCCAAGCTTAACCTATAATATCTAACTAACTTGACTGTACTTCGAAGAACTTGTTCTTCAAGTTGGAAAGTAAATATTTTTTAAAGTAAAGTAGGTATCATACTTAATTGCTTCTTCATTTTATTGACAAATCATGGGTGCGAAAAAGTCAACTCGGATTACTCTCGCCACCTGCCCCGCAAAAGCAAAGTTCAAAGCATCACAGCATTGAATTAGTCATAAACGTGTTCTTCTGATGCTGAGAATTCGATATTATCAAAACTCCGAACTGCGTGTATACAATGCAATGTTCATGAAACCCCAAATGAAACCATCGTCAATGTTCATGAACACAACTGTTATTCCATATCGTATACGCAAAGTGGCTGCCATCATGTCAGATCTATTTTACATAGAAATGTGCCGCACCTCGAAAACATTTTGAAAAATTGAAGCTAATCTGAAATGTCAAGATGATACACCAAGCAGACGACATGCATAGACCATAAACAGCTCAGTCGACTCTGTTAGTCAACTCTCTTTCCTTATTCATTTTCTTCTTCTACAATGCCGAAACACTATCCGGAAGTTTTGTTTCACGACCTTCTTCTTGACAATGTTGTCAAATTTGGAAAACGTGAAGCTCTGGTAAGTAATAATGGAAACGAATGATTAAGAGAAAATGATATTTCAGATTCACAATGATCATGTCATAACTTTTGACCAAATTCCGAATTTGGTCTCAAAAATGATCTCCAAGCTACTAGAAATAGGGGTTGGAAGTGGTGAGCTGATTTTTGAGTGATCTCATGAACTTGCTTATTTTAAAGATCAAACAGTGTTGGTATGCATGCCAAACTCAATCTGGTACCCGATAATGTTTTTGGCTTGCGCAAAAATTGGGGCGATCCTTTCCGGCATCAGTCCTCAATCAACAGCTAATGAGTTAAAATTCTTCATGGCAGAAAGTGGATCCACATTTTTCTTTACTGATGAAACTGTTGCAAAAGACAATGCTTGGATTTTGTCGAATGTATGTAGATGAAATTCTTTGATTGGCTTAGAAACTAGTGAAAAACTTTATTTCAGGTCACTGTAGAGATTCTACCTGAAGACATTATGGCTTATATGGAGCCAATTGTAGAGATAGAGCATCTAAACATCGAAACTAAAGACATTGACTCGTATCTCCTAGCTCCATTTTCAAGTGGAACTACAGGCTTGCCAAAATGTTGTCTTTTGACTCATCGTAATTTTCTTGCTTCAACTTTCTCGTTGAAAAAGTATACAGTTTCATTGTAAAAATTGGAATTGTTAGTTTTATTTTCAGATTTCTCTTCGACCAACTTCTCGCTCAGAGTACAATGAAAACATTGGCATTTCTACCATTTCATCATGCTTCTGGATTCTGGGCATTGCTTTTATGTCTTCTCGAGGGGTGTACTACTGTCATAATGTCAGAGTTTCACCCAATTATTATGATGGACTTGGTGGAGAAATACCAGGTTGAAGCAGAATATGAAAATAAAATAAGAATTCACATTTCAGATCGATACTATCAACATTGTCCCCTCAATTGCAAACGTTTTCATAAAAATGGGGCTTCTTCAGGGTAGATGTCCTAGTTTGAGGTCAAACTGACTGTCAGTATTCCAAACACAGAACATTTTCAGAACCATACTCTGTGGATCATCCGGCCTGACAAAAGATCGCTGTAAACGGTTGCTTGCAATTTTCCCACAAGTCACACATTTTATTCAAGGTGAATCAAAAACGTTTTCTTTGAAGAAAAAACACAATAATTCAGGTTATGGAATGACAGAGCTGGTGATTCTTAGTTGTATTACTCCGATTGACGACAACTTTGAGCACCTCGGATCTTGTGGTCACATTTTGCCTGGATTTGACGCTAAAGTATGCTTGATACCTAGTAAAACATGATTCTGAACAAATTTTAGTTACTCAAACACCCAACTGGTGAGACCGAGTTGCTACTGAAATCCGACGCCATAATGAAGTTCTACCGGAACGGTACGCCAAATTTGGATGAGGATGGATACTCACATACAGGAGATGTTGCAACTGAAAAAGACGGATTCTTTAATATAGTGGATAGAATGAAAGACTTAATCAAGCTGAACGGATACCAAGTTTCTCCAACTGAGATAGTAAGTTCACATTTCAATTCAAAATATCTGACAAATGAGTCATGTTGTGCAGGAAAATGTGATCCTGACCGTCCCAAAAGTGGCTGAAGTTGCAGTCGTTGGGATTGAAGACGAATTGTGCGGCCAGCTGCCAAAAGCGTATATCGTTCTAGAAAAAGGCGCAGATGAACTGCTATTCCGGAAACATTTGGATCACACAATGAAAGGTTTTTTATCAAAAAATCCTCAAAAAACAATACAATTACAGAAAAACTATCTGCTGTAAAACAATTACGCGGCGGAGTTTCAATAATACATGAGATGCCAAAATCAGCAAGTGGAAAAGTCCAAAAAAACAAGTTGGTCTACTACTAAAATGATTCAAGCGAGCAAAAACTTAAACAATTCAAGTTACTTTTTAATGAATATTGACAAATAATAATTAAAATATCGAATAAAACGTTTTAAAAGCTCACAAAGAAGAAATAAGACAATATAAAATAACATATAAACTGAATCAAGCGGAATCTCCAGTGGAACTCAAAGATGGAAACTCCTCAAGTACCTCCGCAGCTTGCTCTTCCTGCAACTTTGCTCTTTTTTGTTGAAGTCGTGATGATATACGGGTTGGAAGCACGTTAGAAGTACTTGCTTGGCATATCTCCTCTTCGTACTCTGTGTCAGTGCTCTCGTAGCGAATTGGTTCCTGCTCGATCTTTCTTCTCTGAAAATTTTGGTTATACTTCAATGTTTCAACGTTCACGACACTACTCACCTTCGCCGCTTGCTTTCTAGCAGTATTTCTACCAATTGGACTGACTCTTTTCGTTCTTGCTTCCGAAGTCTCTGGTGTTGACTGTGCAGTTGCTGTTTGAACGTTTGTCTCAACGTTCACTTCTTGACTTTTCCCTAGTCTCTCCGTGTTAAGCAACTTTTGAAGTGATCTCTTGCTTCTCTTCGGTTTTACAACTGGATTGGGCGTAGACTCCTCGGGAAGCAATGTTTCCTTAATCACGTCATCTGGAGCCAATGGTTCTGAATCCAAGGTTTCTGAACTCATGGATTCTTCAACACCCGATGGCATTTCGTCTTCCATAGGTTCGTAAGCATTCGGTTCTTCAATGATAATTCCTTGGGGAAAGTCGCTTGATTGAACCTGAAATATCCAAAATTTAGTAGTGATGTTTATTTCTTGAACAAACCTCTAAAGCCTCTGCCAAAGCAATTTCTTCCGGATTGGCAGTAACCGGATACTTGCTTCGAGCCAACTTCGCCTTGATAAGTGGGAAGAGAACACCGTGACGGTCATCCGGACTTCTATATGTCTCACCAAGATTCGGAATTTTCTCTCCACTTGTCATCTGAAAAAGAATACAATGATAAAAATAAGTTGAGAAATTTCCGGAAAACTAACCTTTCTCTTGAATTCAAGCTTATAGCTGTCGATCTTGTTAAATACATTTCGAACTTCATAATTTTGCAAGTAGTATCTTCGGTCCGATGGATCAGATTCTTCACGCATTTGCTCCACTATTTGCACTTCGTCCATACCTTCTATCAGTTTGTGAGCTATCTCCATTTTTATATCTTCAGTAAGCGGAAGTGCTTGAATATCACGCCCGTGACCAGAATGTTTGGTGCAACCACGGAGAAGAACAGTTCTGAAATTCGATTGTATTTGGAGTCAGTTCTATTCTCTTCAACTAACCCGTCATCGTTCTCCCGAATTTGGAAAAATGCTGTGCAAGTTCTTCCAATCTTCTTACTATCCCTTTTTCTTGTATTGTCGGAACCACAGTTCCTTTTTCCAGATAATCGGCATTGATAGTAAGTTGACTTGCTGAAGACGTTCTGTTTTCCGGAGGACCGAGAGAACTTGGACATTGTGAGACGCTCGAGTTCAGTTTTCCACAACTATAAAGTATAAATTGAAACTTAAAACGTTTAGAGAGTGCAGGTCTTACCTTGAATTCGCAAAAGTTTTTGAAAATAATGCGTTCGAATGCAATGTCGAGGATGTTATGAATTGTTTTCATGTGCTTGACAACAGTTGCAATTGAGTCACAACGAGTCGTACAATGGGGCATTGGGCAAAGCAAGCCTACATTTTTGCTGAAAAACGTGATGTGATTATCAAAAAATTCCCGATTGTTGTTTCAAACCTCATGATGTCTTTCGGCTCTTCATTGGGATCGTGTTTGCTTTTGTGTGATTCATGTAACGCTTTTTGTCTCCAAACGAAGTTACATGTTTCACACGCGACACAGTCAGAATTGAATCCAACTTGTTCAGCAGTTAACGTGAGACGTTTTTGGAAGTATCGATCTGGGAGTGGTGTCATTTCATCTGTTGGAATGAGGTAAGCGTCTCGAGGTTCCGGAAACAGTCTGGGTTTCGGGCGATACAACTTTCTCATTGCCGGCGTCATTTTCACTTTGAATTTTTTGGATAGTACAGAATCGCTTTTGAATTTTTTATTGATGAGGGGAACCTGGAAAGAAGACAAAATCATTTGAATGAACGTTATATGAATTTCACTCACAAATGTTTCCGGTGCTCGTCTTTCCACTCCTGTTCCAGGATATATTTTATTCGCCACTAACATCGCATTGACTGCTGATTCTTTTGGATTCAGACGCTTTCTGTGTTTTGGCGGCTCCTTTCTAATTGGTTTTCCATTCTTCTCAAATTTCATCAATCGATGGAATGCAGGAAGAATTCTCATCTCAGGAAACTTTTTGAGTCGATCATCTTGAGAGTGGAACTCAATTATGTCAGCTGAAATGAACAAAATGCATTGTTTTCAAAGTTGAATTTTCACAACTTACGATTTTCAAGCAAATGGTATGTTTCTTCAACTTTCTTTTGCTCAATGTAGACGAGGTCAGTATTGAGGTAATGTTCATCAATGAATTCGGGGTTTTCATGAGAATTGTAGTCTGGATTGTTTTCATATACCTGAAATTATACATTTTTGAGTTTAATGACATTAAATCGTCGTGGAGTTTATTAAGTGTGGCGCAAATGGTTCCAAAAATTTAGCTTGAACGTACTGAAAAATACTAATACGCTAAAATAAGAAGTATATGATTCCAGGGGTTCTGCGAACATTGTTAACCGACAAACACCGCATTTTTCATGCTGTGATACTTCTGATGTCCTATGGCTATGCCTCTGCCAATGACACCAGCCGACAAACAGTACATATCGAAGATAGTTGATAGATGAGAAGGGGGTTTTTGAATGATTGGCTTACTTCTTCGTCCTCATATCGATATTGGATTTCATCCTCATAGATGTACTCTCCCTCCTCATTGACCATGTACACACCTTCTTGCATATATTGTTCATCGCCTTCTGGGGCATGCATCAATTCCTCTTCATCGGAATGCAGAACGTCAATCTCCTCATCGGACAAATTCATCGGATAGAGATCCATTTTTTGGGCCGGATCTGTAAAAAGAGATCTAAAATGTTCGAAAAAAATCAATTTGAATATGATAAAAACGGGGTAGACTATTTGTTTGCCATCGGTTTTCAAAGAAAAGTAAAAACCATAGTAAAAATCGATTTCTCAACGGACAGTTTAGATATTAGGCCTAAAAAACAGCCTGAAATTTGTAAAAGTTTAATTTATAATTCAAATATTTTTAAGTGGTACACAAAAAACAGGGCACAAAACCAAAAGTTTCCAACTAAAACGCTCGCAGTTAAACATAGTGCAACTGAGAAAGCGGAGTGTCGTTTGGCCGACTGAGGTCATCCTCCTGCTGTGTGTTGAGTGTGTGTGTTCTCCGCTGTTTTCTCCGTCTCTCTGTGCCCCACACACTCTCTTCCTATCGTCTTGTCCTACTGCATCGTGTTGTGTGTCGTCATTTCCATCTTCACCTTCTCGCATCTTCCTCATTGTCCATTAATTTATTTCTTTGTGTTTCTTGGCCTTCTGTTGTCTCTCGGTAAAGAATAGAAATCAAAATTTTTCATCGGATTCGTACGAACAGTTTCCGAAAAAGAAGGATTTATGTTTAGTATCAATTAAAAATAATTGAACAAATGCTTAAATATTGAGCCTCGAGGAGACTTAAAATTTTGATCTATTCCAGTACTTTCTTGCAAAATATGTATTCTAACTGTCAACTAGACAACAAAATAATACGTGCGAATACTGCAAGAATGGCATGTTTTCCTGATCCACTAAAGTGCGGGTTCTTTTCCAGACCCTTTTTGTTCCGTTGCAAGCAAAAATAGAAAACGAGCATTAAAAAAACAAGGATAACAAGTACCCTTATTGTGCACGTTTTTCTTCTTTCTTGTTTTCCGTCGCATATTTTCCGAGTAAGTCAGTTGCAGTTCTTTCTATTTTTGTTTTTCACTTCATCTGAAAAGATGCCGTTCTATCAAAAAATAATACGAACATCCAATACGATAGCATTCATGCATGAAATTTGTGTTCGTTTTTCAAAACACAAGTTGTAATTAAAATGACAACTTCAGGAAATACTGTTAATATGATTAAGTGAATGCGACTTTCGGAAATCTTCGAAGACAAATTCTTTGATTTTGTCTTCGGTCTCTCGTCAATCTTCGCTAACATCATTGTAAAACCTGATTCTATACATAGACTTATATTCAATTCCCACGTGTTAACCGCGTCTTCTTCCACCTCGGTCCACCAGACTGTTGAGAGATTGTCGACGGCATCGAATTTCCTTCTCTCTCCGTGAATCGAAAACTAAAAGTCACTACGTCCTTTTCTAGTTTAATACAGTCATTATTATGCAAAATAAAATCATACAGAGAAAGACGGAAAAGAGAGATCACACGATTTTTGTACCTCTCACCATTGTTGCGATGGGTCAGACCTGTCTTTGTTGGTATTATGTTACACAGTCAGTAGGTTTTCTTCTAAACAGTAGACAGGCTTACCACGTTCTTTCTTTTCATCTCTAATCACACGACCAGCTCTCTTTCGGTAGCTTGATCAGTATCTCAGGCGGTGGAAAAGAGCAAATATAAATAGATTACGTTGTACAAAGTCTAGAGAACAGAACAGTGGAAAAGAAAAAAGAAGCATAACGTTTTGGCGTCTGTCTTCCAAAAATTCATCATTCTGAAAAGCAAAGCTTTTTTCTATCTTCCCTAAAACGTTTTTATTTTAATCCTCCAGAGAGACAAAAACGAGCCAATCTTTTCTCACTTTACATGTATTAGGGTCTTATGTCTCGTGGGGTATTCTGAGTTCACTTTTTCGTTTTTCTTTCTGTTCTTTTTGAAAATCTGCACTTATGTTGCAGTACTAAACGCTTCTCATTCCTTTTCGTGTTTCCGCATTTTTCCGCTTGTCCCCAAATCTAATTTCCATGTGCTTACACAAGCACCCGTCACGTTTTCTTTTTTTTGACTGAGTCCTTGAGTGTGTCGGTGAGCAGCACGTATTTGGGGTACAGGCATTATTTTGGTTGGTCTCGAACAAAAGTTGCCGTTGGTCTCATTCTTATCAATCGATGCCACGTTCTCTGTATCTATACATCTAATTGTGTGCTAGCCTACATGAATGATATGATTCATGTTCGAGAAACCATCAGGCGACACACAAAATGTTTCATTTCGATTGTACCAGTTTGAGATAACAAAATAAATAGGGCACACAACGAGATTGTTATCACAACTCCCAGCGTTGCCACAAGGGAAACAAACGTCGACACCGACAACGCCTGGTCTGAGAAGCCAAAATATGTATATTTTCATTTTGCTCCGCTTAACTTCTCGCTCATTGTGCTCTAGTCTTTCAGTGTTTGATATCTCTCCTTCTTCTCTCCATTTCTTTTCTCTCAGTACTTCCAATCCTTCCGCCTGCTAACAGATAGCATAATTATGTTTCTTTTTGGCCGTCTTCTCTGTTAGAAATTTCGAAATAATCTTTCTCTTCTTTTTCAGGGTTTCGTGTGAAGAGATGTCCTCATTCAAAGACATTCACCACCAGAGAATCAGTCACATGACTGCATCAAAATCGACGACGATGACCGAGTCGGATGAAGTTCTTCCAAAAACAGTACGTGTTTTTCCTCTGTGATTTAAAGGTGGAATAAGGTCAACTCTGATATTTTCATAGAATAATGTTTGTGTACCTGTGAGTTCATTGTCATATCGAAAAAATTTAAAAATTCGGTCTGAAACCCGCCGAGAGCGATCGTCGGTGAGTTTGGGCATTTCGGTGGCCGGTGAAAATTGGCGGTATGGCTCAGCAATTCGAGTTCAGTCGTTTGTTCATTTGTTTATTTCCGTAAGTTCATCTTCATATTTCAAGAATTTTTCAATTCGGTTCATTACCCGCGGAGAACAAGCGGCAAAACAGTTTGGGCATTTTTGTGGGTGTAGAACATTCTAGAACTTTTTCGAAAATGTTGTTTTTTCAAGTTTTCTTTGTTTTTTTCTACCATTTTTGTAATAATTCTATCAATTTTTGCCGTTTACTTTCGAAATAATTAAAAGAAAACAACAAAAATGATCGAAAATAGCGATAAAATTTGAAAATATCAACAAGGCCGAAGTCGAATTTCTAGGCCACCAAAATGCCCAAACTCACTGGCGATTGCTCTCAGCGGGTTCCAGACCGATTTTTAAAATTTTTTCGATATGAAAATGAACTCACAGGTACTCATACATTATTCTATGAAAATATCAGAGTTGACCTTAGTCCACCTTTAAAGGCAGAAAGATTCATTTTCAAACTGAAATCATTTCAGCCCAACGACAAAGAGGCGTTTGCTCGCCTTCTCTGGATTAACCAATGCTACGAAGCAATGCCATCTAGCTCCAAGATGGTCGTCTTCGATCAAGGGCTCTTGATGCACAAGGCCTTTAATGGACTCCTTGCTCAAAGCACTCGTCACGTGCTTCTCTCGGATCCAGAATTAGGAGGAAAACTCGATGGAATTCTCAGTGTCACTGATTTCATTAAAGTGATGCTCAAGATTTATAGGTTGGTTTTCTTCTTGCAGAAAGTTGATTTTTGGTTAAACCGATCTCATTAGTGAAAGTTTTTCAGAGAAAGAGCCAAAGTTGGTGAGAAAGAGCCAACGGAGCTTGACATGACTCAAATTGCAAACGAGGAGATTGGAAATATGAACATTCGCCAGTACCGCGGTTAGTCATTAGTAGTTAGATATCTAAAAATCTCATTGCAGAACCCAAATATGTAGACTTTTTTCAGAACTTATCAAGAAAGATGGGAATCTCCGACCGCTCGTCTCCGTCGATGCCAGCAGCAGTCTTCTTGATGCCGCCTGCATTTTGGCTGAAAACCGTGTTCATCGTATTCCAGTTATCGACACCCATGATGGGTCCGCTCTTTTCATTCTGACTCACAAACGGATTCTCAAGTTTTTGTGGCTCTATGTAAGTATCCTAAAAAGGGAGAACGACGTAAATAGCTACTAATGAAGCTACGGAGCATCCATGCACTGTGTTAGCTCTGGAGATTAACCAAATCCCGAAATATCTGATGACATGTATTTTATTTCAGGGAAAACACTTGGCACCACTCGAGTATCTTCACAAGTCACCAAAAGAGCTTGGAATTGGAACATGGAGTGGAATCCGTGTTGTATTTCCAGACACTCAACTTGTCGATTGCTTGGATATTCTGCTCAACAAAGGCGTTTCCGGACTCCCCGTGGTGGAGAGAGAGACTTTCAAGTACGTCTGCTTCCAATCACGGATGACCTTACTAAACTTTTCAAAATGTATGTTTTGTTACTTTCAGGGTTGTCGATATGTACTCCCGATTTGACGCTGTTGGAATTGCCCTTGAAAATCGTCTTGATATCACCGTCAAAGAGGCGTTGGCGTTCAAATCTCAAGGAGGACCGATGAAAGTGAGTGCGAGAAGAGTGTAATCGTCAGGAAATAAAATCCATGCATCAATTGAAAGTTGATTCAAGTGTTACACTGAAACCAGTTCGAGAAAGTTATCAGTGATTCCGGCGAAATGGTTTTTTGGGTTGGAAGTAGGGAAAAGAAGATACATATCAAAGATCGTACATCTCTTCAAAAAGATACAAAATGGTTCGAGGCAGGCAGTGAATTTTTATTAGATTATCGAATTATGACAAAGTGATTACGCAGGAATCTGCATTTTGGGGGAAAAATGCTACTAGTGTTAGGCTACACGGTAGTGATTAGAGAATTTTGCAAAAAAATGTTGGCATGCTCGTTAGAATTGACAGAAGATTGTATTTTTGTTTATTTTCAGAACGACGAGCGAGTTGTCTCCGTCCGCGACACTGAAAGTTTCTGGAAAGCAGTCAATGTTCTCGTCGACCACAATGTCCATCGTCTGTGTGCCGTCAACGAACAGGGAGGGATCGAAGGAGTGATTTCATTGTCCGACGTCATCAACTTTATGGTGGTTCAGCCAGGAAGTCATTTGAGAAGCATCACTCCTCCGAAGAAACATTGGGCTCGTCATCATACCGGAGATATGAATGATAAGGTTTGACATTATTTCAAAATTTGAAAACTTGTTTCAATGAAGTACATTTCAGGAGCTTCGAGAGATCCTCCTCACTAATGCCGCTAACTTTGAGCAGGAATCCAACTCGAGCAGCGCGTCGGGCTCGGCTCTTCCTAGCAACCAGAACAGCTACTCCAAGCACCCACCACACCATTAAAATCTTCTCTTCGATTTTCTCATTTTCTATTGTATTACACGTTTCTTTTCCCCCACTTCACTCACCAAAAAATGTTTCTGTTTGTATAATACCACGTCAACATTCTTTTCCCATTTGGAGTTCTTGCCTTGCCATAGGATTTTTCTTTCCCACATCTAGGCATATGATGTTTTCAATTGCTAGAGCTCAGTTCTCAGTTCTTTTCGACTTTGAGACACAAATTGTGATATACTATGCTAAGTCATTCATCCCCAATTATTGTAGTCATCGACTTTTTATCTTAGCCTTCTTTTCTCGTTCTTCCGAAATTTATTTGAAAATTGTGAATAAAAGAATGTTAAAACTTCACGAAGAAAAATGTAGGCATACAGACACAAATCTTCTTTCCTTCTGTTCAACACCTTCCGCTATTCA
Source organism: Caenorhabditis latens (assembly GCA_002259235.3). NCBI lineage: Eukaryota > Metazoa > Nematoda > Chromadorea > Rhabditida > Rhabditidae > Caenorhabditis > Caenorhabditis latens. The sequence continues at coordinate 8,777,658 of CM056097.1, read as the reverse complement.
AAAAAATGTTTTCGTAATCAAAGTCTATTCTACCAATTCCCAATCAGAAATTTAAAAGTGCAAGAACGCAAAAATATTTTATTGCACTTTGTACCTGCTCTTACTCGGCGGCGCCAAAAGTATTCTAACCCCCTCATCACTGAACATATAGAGACAATTCGAAAACCTATTACACTCCCACAAATCATTACGCTTTCGTTGCCCCGCTTAGAGAGTGAATTCGACTATACCGACGCACTGTTATCGATCATTCGAACTTTTTTTTGTGGACGACGAAAAAACGTTACTTTGTTCATAATCTCGCGATTCGCGTCTGCCTCCTTTTCTCGACTACTGATATGGTGTGGCGGTGGAGGGCATTCTAACCGTAGACTGATTAGCTTTATAATTTCTCTCTCACAACTTTTAATTCGACGCGGGACATAACCCTCTCGTTTTGGGGAGTGCGTTTTCTAATTCTTTTTCGAAAATTCGTAAGTTGCTACAAGTTTTTCAGAGAGACAGAAAAATTATGGAGTGCTGATAAGCGCTTTGCAAACGTGGTTGTTGGCAATCAGTTGAAAAAGTGCACTTATTTGAAAATTTGAATATTAAGCATCGTAAGTTATCAATCTTGACGCTACAGTAGTCTGTAGAAATTATAATTTTTGGCCTGTCAACGTCAACACCGTGAGAACGACATGTTTTTTACATGTACTTTCTCACGGCTGCGAGTTAGGTGAGAAGAAAAAAGTTTGTAGAGCAACATTGATTTTCAGTAAGTTTCAGTCAACCCCCGTCATTTCCCTGACTACACACTTATTATTCTATTCCGATGATATTTGACACATAAGCTAATTGACATCATATTGTCTTCTAGACACCCAATTCACCCCCTTGTACTCTCCACACGCGAATTCGTAGGTTTTTGTCTACTGTCGTGTGGAATTTAGTGTTTGCTTCCTGGTGTCCAATCCTCTTTTCTTCATCAAACGTACTAATTTGTAATTCCAATTCTTACTCGGTTTCGTTCCCCTGTTTTTGCGAACAGAAAAAAGGAAAAATTCAACATTCTTTTGTGTTGTCCTATTCCTCTCCTCACCCCCCCCAAGATGTTCATAAAAAAGCACTTTGCTCGTCCCCTGTGCCGGTTGTCCTTGGCGAGCACATTTCGTCCTCCTCTCTTTCATTCACACTACTCACACCGCCGACACTACCAAAAACGACCGGAGGAAAAGATGGGTGGTGATGAAGTGTGGCGCGCTGAAGAGACGGAGCTTGTGAAAGACATCAATCTGGTCGTGGCGCGGGGAATCGAGAGGAAAGGACCTCCGCCAGGAGGACTCTGCTCCATCGTTCACACTTTGGAAGGCAAGAAAGCAGAAGGAAAGTGAAAATGAGAATGAGATGGGCCAAATGCAAAGAAGGAAGCAAAAAAAACTAGGAGCAGGAAGAGCAAAAGGAGATGAAGAAGAATTCTGAAGGCCGTTCTTTTGCAGAGAAAAGGAAGCTAAATGAAAATGAAAGAAGGAGAGTCCGGGGTGCCGTACTCGGAGAGCACTTTTTCATCTCATCGTACTCAGTTTAGTTGGACGGGTGACATCGATGAGATTGTTGAGAATCTTTGCAGAAGCAGAAGCCATTTTGATGAATACTCGGAAAGAGAAGTTGACGGGTTTTTAAAAAAATTTTTCTTATTAAAGAAATGAGTTGAAAGAAAAGAAATTGATGACCATTCATTTGTCATCGGGTTACGGTACTTGCCATTATCAATCTTTTGTTCTCAATATGATAACCCTCGAAAAAGAAAAAAACCATTCGCATACTTCTCTTTTCCTCATCCTTTCCGTTTCAATTCTACTTTCCTCCCATTTCTCTTTTCTTTTTTATTTTTTTTTCTCTGCCGCTCCTAATCGTTCATAAGTATTCTTTCAATATGTATCTACTATAAGACTGCATATGTATTTTGCAGTATCATCAAACACGATAAGAACAAAATACTGTCGGATTCCTGAGACATCGAGAGACGAAAAAACGGGACAACGGTCAAGTGTATGATCTTAGGTGACTAGGAGAAAAGAGAGACGCGGACGACAAGAAAAAGGTAGGCAATTTTTGGGAGATGTGGTTTTCACTGGTGTCTGACCTTTTAGAATAGGAAAAGGTTGTAATTTGGACAAGGGTAGCCAGATATTGTAGAAAGAAGAGTTCCATTGAGGTAAAATTGATCTCTGAAAAAAAAGCGGTCTGTTTTTTTGTCTATCATATCAGACTCGTGCTTCTGGAGAGGCTCCGATAGAAGTGTGAAAATGGGAAACCCCTTAAAAATTGTAGTCAGTTACAGTTATTCAACATTTATTCTCTGAATATTATACGAAGAGTTTTTAAGGAATTTATGCAGTAATTAGTACCCAAATTAAAAATCATGAATTATGAGGGAGAATATGTACGGGATTATTTAGTGAGAAATTTTATCAGCGTGTTGACACCGAGAATCGCTCCTCTGTCGACTCCCTCATACTGAGGCTGACCGGTCTCCGAGCGAGCCATACTGGCGAAGTCAATCAGCTTGACTTTGACATTCTCGTGTCCCGCGTTGTCAATAATAACCAGCAGGGAGCTTCCAAAGAAACGATGGCGTTCAGCGTTTTCCAAGACCGCTCTGATCTTCAATAACTGACGAAATACCTCAGTTTTCTGAGTTTCGTCGATTTTGAAGAAGTGGCTCATAGCTTCATGGAATTGGTCTGATTTGAGAGACTTTCCTGAAATAATATTATCATTAATTCAATTTCTGTGATTTTGACTCAGCTCACCGAATGCTTTGTCCCACTTCGTAGCGACGGAGTTTCCATTTTCGACAAAAGCCGCTCCACTGAGACGGAGCCCTAATTTCTCTGAAGTGGTGGCCTTACACTTTCGAATGTGGTTTTCTTTTTTATCTTTGGAGATAAAATCACTGTGAGTGCGGGTACCCAACTTGAGATCCATAATGCGTGGATTGGCCATATCATGCCCTTCGTCTTTTAGAACGAGATAATAACTTAAATGTTTGGTTATTTTTTATATCAAACAATGAATGGCATACCCTTCTGAATGAGTTGCCATCAACTCATTGATTGCATCGGTTGATGAGTTCTGGGAGCAAACCGAGCACTTTCTCAGCTCAACCAATTTCCCGTTCTGAAATTTTTATTAGTTTTACAAACGGTTTTCCAATCTCCAAAGCTTACGGTGATGATGTAGCAGCATCTTGGGGCCACATTGGCCAATGACTCCGACATCTTTGAATAACTGTTCACCTCCTCTTTTGTGGTGGTTTTGAGAAGGTGAGCTTCATAAATGCCGATGATTTCAGCACGTCCGGCCACTTTTTGGTATGCCATCTGAAACAGTTTGAATGAACTGAATGTGAATAGAACTTTGAAAACGGGGAATACAATTTTGACTTTATTTTCGAAAATTCATAGAGAAAAGCTAGCTATTCATTGGTTGGATTGATACTTGTTATCCACGACCAACACCCTCTAGCAGATTTGAAATTCAAATTTGCTGAATAATTGAGTGAAAAAAAATGACTATCAAATATAAAATAGAGGCCACCACTCGTTATCAGTAAGACCTCTCTATCGTCTTTGTTGGACAGACGTAGAGGGAGATTGGTGTTAATGTGAACCTTACATACGGTGAGCACTCGAATGTTGACGTAGAAAAGCTTGAAGAATTCAATTTGTAAATTGGAAAAGGAAGAGAGGAGGAAAGGTTAGCTTCTCGATTCTCAATACCGAAGACAAAAACTCGAGCACTCCAACTTTTTGAAATAATCTTCCCTAGTCAGTGGAAACCAAGTGATAGAAACGTTTCGGCGTCAAAATTTCAAGTCACAAAAATTGAGACAACCTGCTGTTCCATAAAATTATGAGAAGAGTGATACAATATCACATGTGGTATCACTCTTACTGATGACAGTTATATCAAATTAACGGGAAGAATAGTTCATGATTGTTTTCTTACATACTCGATAATCTCGAGCATAGCAGAAATTTGATAAATAGACTAGAAGTAAAAGGGCCACATCTTATATAGGCTAAACAACATCTGTGCACCAGAGTCCTGTATCAGTCACAAGGCTGGTACAAGTTGTAGACGAAAGTTCAATGAGCCCACTGGAGCAATTAGGAAATCAGAAAACAGTCTACACATATGTTTGGTTCGAGTTTCATTAATTACACACTAGACTAGAGTCAGTAAAGGCTTTGAACTACAGTAACCTGACAATACATTATAGTTTTCTAATGACACTATCGAGTAACGTGACTTTTTTAGAAAGTTCTGAAAACGTTCTGAAAGAAATCTTGATGCAAAAATATGATCTCGCAATACTATATATCTTGTTTCCTGGAAATGTAAAACGTTTATTGCCGCCCACATAAATTTATTGCCGCCCACAGAAAAATGATTCGATTGAACTGTATTTTTTATATTTTTCTGAAATTTTTAAGAAATCTGCTTACCAAATGCCCGTACACGTGGCTCCTTCGAAGTATAGATAAAACACTTCGAATATATGTATTGTATCGAACAACGACAAATCGTGTGAAAGCCTCCAAAAGAACAGAATACTTGCAAGTATGTGGTTTCCCCAATGTGTTGGGAATGAATAGAAAGTTTACATAGTTCTCTCGAGGACTGAAGTTCTGAAAAAGATTTTGTTTCTGCTCCCCAACGTTTCGATTCCTCCAAAAACAGATTGATGTGAAGATAAATGGGTTCTTGTTACAACAACTCGTCCATAGATAATTGTTGAGCATAGATTTTATTTTACACCAAAATTGGTGGTTACCCTATTTTTTCGTCCAAGTAGATACCAATTTTTGGAAAGGAAAATAATGTGTTTTTGTATTTGTGAACACAAATTCTGTTCAGTAGTATAGGATACAATAAAATTTATGTGAGTTCAGAACATGGAGACCACATGATACAAGTACAAACCACTGCCTTCCTACGGTAGCAGCACATTGCCGTCCAATCTTTTTTTACGCCGACAGCTTAATTTCCTACTGCTGAGCTTGAAAGCGGCGCTAAGAAATGAAGAAACGTTTTCTATTCACATTCTTTTCTTTTCTTTCTCGAGCTCCGAATTAAGCAGATGTTTCCTGAAAGAACGACATCCCCTAGAAAGGGCAAAAAGATGCGTTGAAGACGTGGTGGGCCGTGAATCTAGACGACGTCCCATTTTGTTTTCACCAGCATTTTTTTTTGAGAATAGGTGGTAACACCCAGTTCGGTTTCTCTATTCCTTTTCAATATCTTTGCCACTTCTTTTAATTTTGAAGCAGAATCAAAGAAAAATCAAACAATTTCTCAATTGAAGATTAAACTTCGACTTGAATTCTTTATGAGGACGACCCTAAAGTCTGCAGAAACAGACAAAGAGACTAACAAAAATGAACTGATGCATTTTGAAAAGTTTTACTGTTCTTCTGAACACGTTCCCTATTTCTGGAACTCGGACCAATTTCGGAATGTTTCAGTTAGATTCTGTGTGACATCACTTATGATTTATACCTACACGTCATCCTTAAGATTTATTACTCTCTCCAAATTTCTACAAAAACTCCATTTTCGTTTTTGACAGAACTTTTACGACTCTTCAACGGGAAATTTATGTTTTTGGTCCACTTTCTCTTTGTGTAAAATTTACTCTTTTATTTCCTCTTACATTTCAAAATTTCTTTATTTTTGGAGCCACTTAGTCACTTAGTCATATTCTGAACAAACAAATTGTGTGTACTTTGCCATCAAACAGAGGCACTATCTCTGAAAGCTATAACTTTCTATTGAATGACTTTGGACGACTCGCTGATAGTCTAGCGCTCGCGTCACAAGGCAAAATTCATGGAAATAGTCAAAGACAGAGGCGAAACTGCTATCACTATCAATTTTGAAAATTGCTTTTATAATAGATATCAAAAACGGAATGTCTTTTGAGTACTGCTCTGATTATAGTTCATTTTTCTGACCGGGACAGAACAATATGCCAGGTAGTCTGAGGTAGAAGAAACTTTGAACATGAATTGGTCAGGGATAACAAACTACTTAGGTGGTTGTACATTTCTAGAAAATTGTATTGTTAACCAAACAAAACGACTTTTATCTATGGAGAACATGCAACTGCAATATCATTTTCCATCACACAGAGAACTGGAACGGTATGGGTACGAATTCTAGGTACGACTACATGAATCTTACAAATTATGAGAAATCTTTCTGATCTTTTTTGAGTCTTTGGAAGAACATTTCGCTCAAAGAAATTTAATAACAGTTTTAATAACAGTTTCTGGAAATTAAATCTTAACAGAGGATTTTTTGTCCAAACTTTGCTTCAAAAAAACATTTCACTGAAAAATTATACTATTAATAGCTTCCGAATCGTCATTATACACCATTTCGAGTTTGTTCTACTTCAAATAATCTGCACTTTCGAAGTTTTTAGCTGTTTCATCTTCATTGCAGTTTTGCAGTCTGCACTATATTCCAGAATACATACACTCTTTGGACTCCATTTTTGTATCATATTTTTTCTCCACGTCATGAGTGAGACTCCTCCCATCAGACCCAAAAAAGTCCTACTGTGGGCATAACATCTAGCTACTGGCTAGACCCTCCTGTTTCCAAACGTTGCTCTGGCCACGCCCACATCTTTGTTTCTCACTCTACCCGAGCCGATTTTTTCATCCGATTCATCCGCTCTTCTGACTCACATTCAAACGTCAAGACTAAGTTCCCAGTCTTTTCTGCCTTCGTTCGTTTTTATCTGATTTTCTTAATTCCAGACTATATAAGTCTGAGTTTCCGTTGCTTATGAAAGCATTACGGTTTCCCATCTCCCCAACGTTACTGTTGCTGGTGTTTGCAGCGGTGAGTTGATAATTGCCAGTCTGTAACAGATGTATTAATTTCGAACTTGTGGAATCATAGAGCTATACCCTGATAGTGACTGAAACAATTCACTTATCGAAGTTTTAATGTCACTGTCGAAATTTCAAAAAGCAACATTTGATATAAACCATCTTCAAATATATGTCTAAGAATTGCAATTGAATTGATAAAAACTTCAGAATTTTTAGACATTTCTTTACTAGGCTTCAATAATTTTTCAAAGCCCCCAAAAATAGAAAAACATTCTTTCGTGTAGAACAAAATGTGATGTTTCCATGGTAAACGCTGTTCTCCGCAAGTCGACGCGTGATGGCCGTCGAGCTGGTCTCAAAAAATGAAAACGTTCAAAGTCGTGAAAAGGATATATGAGCGGAAACATAGAAATTCGATTTCCGCATGTCTAGAAAACGTTTTTTCTTTCAGTTGGTAATGCTGTCCAACATGCGACCAAGAGAAACATCCGGTCAGCAACAGCAGCATTTCGGAGAATCTGGACAATACCAAAACGAACAAAACGGTTATCAAGGAAACGGACACGGTAATCATGCAGGTCATCCAATTTACAACGGAGAGAAACAATCAGGACATACAAATGGTAACGGAGGTTATGAAGCTCATGGTAACAATTCGGGTTATGGAAACAATGGAAAATATGCGAGTAAAAACGGACAACACTGCCAGTCAACGTATCAGAATATGCCCCCTCCAATGACTAACACTTCTCAATACCAAACAAACTGGAACTTTCAAGGTCCACCAGTTTATGGAAATGGGTACAATTATGCGCCATCAACTGGATATGGAATGCACCGCGGCTATCAACAGCCCCAAGACTACTCAGTGCCACCACCGCAGCCAAACGTTCCTCAAAACATGATTCCTCTACACCAATTGGTTCAGGACCAAATGATGATGCCTCCTCCAGGAATGATTTTACAACAGTATCAGCAACAACAACCTCCTCAGCAACAACAAATGAATTCACAGCAACAAATGATGCCTCAACATCAACAAATCGCACCTCCACAACCGATGTACATGCCAGCTCCAAACGCAACACCAGGTATGTCACAAAATTTTATTATCAGAAGACGAAATGACAATTTTATTGTTTCCGCAGGTAATTATTTTTCATTGTATGCAGGGGATTTAGTAAAGCAGCTTAGGTTTTGTTAGGAATCTTGTGCCATAAAATGAATATACAGAAACATTGGGGGTTTCGGATATTATGAATGCCTAAAAAACGGACTACTTTTTTTGTACGAATCAGAAACTTTTCTTATATATTTACGGACATTAGGGTATTGTTCAGCTCATTTTAAAACTGCTAACCTAACTAAATTTTTCTATAAGATTACAACTGAAAAATCAAATGATTAGGTGAGAAATAGTAAATGTAATTTCAGTCGATCGCTTTTGTGATTTCCGGAATGTTTTTTTGTTAAAATGCACCCGATTTATACTATTTTTTCGTGACTTGGGTTTTCACCCTATTCTCTTACGCCAGTTTCTGGCACCCAATACGGAGCGATAAAATCCGATTTTTGAGAAGAATCACAATTTTTCGTTACAAGTGTGCTTAGAAATGAAAATATAGAAGTTAGTAAATTTTTTCAACTTCCAGAAGTTACTACCATGAACTTCATACAAAATTGAGTCCTGAAATTTCAAATTCTTATCTTCAGCTCCAGCGTATACCACACCACCGAACCAATTCCCTCATCTGGTGCCACTCCCTCCTCACAATGGGTTCAATGGAATACAAAATTCTATTCCGCATCAAACGAGTCATAATCCAGTTTCGCAACCACAGAGTTTCATTCATCAGCCAAACGGTGGTCAGCAGGAGCATATTGCACCAGAACCGATCCCTCCGTCTCCTCAAGTTCCAGTTGTTCGTCCTCGCAAAAAGGAACCAAAGCCTCCACTTTTTGTGAACCCAGCTTTTGCTTCTCAAAACGGTAAAGTTCAAGTCTACAAAAATACTGACGGTTATGAAGAAGTACATTCCTCCGTTCCTCAAACCCAACTCAACGCTCTCTTGGCTACTAATCAAACTCCGCCAGTGAAGACTGAAACGCCACCTCAAGTCCCTCCCAGAATCGAGAGCAACACCAACACAATCTCACCAAATAGTGTTTCGGCGGCTTCTCCAACGGAGTTGGTTGAAAAAGTAGAAGAATTGAATATGATGAATAGCAACTCAGACTCTCCATCTTCTCTCTCCAACTCGATGTCAGAAGAAGTAAGAACTCCGTCTCCAATACAGGCAGTTGAAGAACTTCAGAAGCAAGAAGAACCTGGAAGTGTGTCTGAATCAATTGTCCACGAAGGACATACTCTTTTTGTGGAAGAAAACGTTGAAACCGAACAACGACCACTGGAGACGTACATGTTCAATGCTCTGAACTTTCCACTTGTTGCCAAAAGAAATTTATCTGCAGAGGCAGCAGAAGAGTACGAGCAACTGATTGGAGATGTTCAGAATCAAGTAAAAGCTTTCTTCTGTAAATATCCAGACGCATGGGAACATGCTAGTGTTTCCAACCGTATAACTGCACCAGCAATTATCCAAGATTATGATGGGTTCGGAGAAGAACGCGTGTCAAATTACGGCTTTGATGATTCTCAAAAAGAGGAAAACGGGAAAAAATTAAAAATTGAGTTCTTCATGCCTAAGAAAGATGTTGCTATTCCAAAATCGGGAGAAATAGAAGTTGAAAGGAATTTCCCAAAAATGTGTTTTGACAGGTTTGAACATTAAAAAAGTATGAATGTCGATTACGTTTGTTTCCAGTCCTCGCCTCTCCGCAACTTTTGAGAAATACATCAAAAACACTCCAAAAACGGTAAATCATACGTTTCCTGAATACCATCGCACATTTTTGTTTTTAGGTTAAATTGGAAGATGATCATTTTTCGATCAATTTGAACAAACTGGAGCACGAGCAAATGGCTGAACTTCTCAAAACGGGTCAACGTGCCACAATTATTATGTACACCGAGTTTCCGAAGTGAGTTTACCTTTTGTATACCAGAAAAATTCTAATGTTGTAATTTTAGTGCCGAGGATGATGGTGACGTTTCTGACAATAGCACAAGGCCAAGCAGCCCAGAGTTTCCTCTTGGAGCTAGTTCCAGTTCAAGCGCATCGAGGACGGCTCAACCCAGCACAAGCACATCCGGTTCTACCCAACCTGATACAAACACTGTCAGTTCATCCGGTCCTTCAACTTGTAATGGATGCTCTTCGCAACCCCAGCGATCCTCACGTTTTTCCACTTTCACAACCCAAGGTTTACCATCTAACAGAGGCAGGTCTACTAGCAGTATAACTTACCCAACTAACATGCCAACGCTTCGTACTAATCCAATGAGACAAGGCCACCCACCTCTCACCCGACAGCCTGCCCCACTTTACGACGATCGACAACCTGGACCATCTCATCGTCGTCTCCCTGAAATTCCACCACAATATCGGAATGGAAATAGTAACAATGGACAAAATGAGAGAGTGGGTGAAGATCACACATGGGGTCAAATCAATGGACATGCACCACCACCAGTCAACCGAGAAGAGCAACAACAGCAACTACCCCAAGCACCGCCACGTCTCAGACCAGTCTCAGTCTTGCGTCGACGTCACCAATCCCATGAAAGCACCATAAGGCAAATGGATGGAATCTATCCCCGAGCATGGATTCATGATCATGAGCTACTAAGATTCATTATACCAACACAAAGGGAATTCATGGCTCGTGTCCCATTTCCACCATACAGAATTCCTTTGATTGGAGTTGCACGTCGAGCACCAGGGTTAGTTGGTTTTGTTTTCAATTAGTTTAGGAGTAGGACTAGTGCCCTTAGGTCCCCCAACCACATTTCTTCTTCATTTTAGGGTGAACTATATTCCCCACAGAACCCTACCCTCTCATGAAAACTTTGAGGAATTCAGAAGACGCATGCTAGAACATAATGACGATGTTAATGACCCGGAGCACGTCAGAGGTAAGTTTGAAACTAACACAAATTGTGCTGTGGTGGTCATTGTCTCATTTTCACACTGATATTAACACTGAAATAACACTTGTGCACTCGTTATTGTGACTAATCGTTTTTTGTTGTGTGTTACAGGATCCGGACCACTTCTTCTGGAGCCCCGGGGATTTTGGTATCCAACTGAAGCCGAAATGGAAGCATTGGAACGACGTCACCAAGCAGAACTAGCGGCACGAGCTTTGCAGAAACGTCCAGGACCTAATGAATACGAAAAAGTCGATGAATGTGTTAACCAAGGCAAATAAATATCGTTTTGTGCTATTTGTGAATAAATGTGTTTTCTTTCCAGGGGGTCCAGATGGGCCATCATGCTCGAATAGTCAGTCTTTATCTAAAAAAGATGAAAAGGAAAAGAAAAGGGACGCCGCTGAAGGTTGTCGAAATGAACTGTTGGTTAATAAGCATAATAACAATTCTGATGATGATGATGATGATGAGGACACCAGAGGGTGTTCGTGTCCAAGTGCGTCTTCTTCTTACTCCAAACATCTTCCAACATCTTCTGCCACTTCTACATCCGGGAATAATGAGAGAAATAGTCAATCCACTTCGACCAGCACAAAGCAAAAAGCACGGCCTGTGAAAGATACGGCTCACAAAAATCAGAAGCGACGAGAGAAAGAGTTGCTCCGTGCTCAACGAAAGGAAGAAGAGAAGGTGAAAATGGAGCGTGCGCTATCGAAAAAAGAAGAAAAAATGGCAAAACAAAAGATCATCGAAGAAAAGAAAAAGATTGAAGAAGAAGAATTGGCTAGACAGAAAAAATTGGAGGAACTGAAGCTGCGAGAAGAAGAAGAACAGAAAAAACTGAGAGAGGAGGAACAAAAATCTCAGAAAAGAAGGTTGATGAATCTAATTAATAAGGAGAAGAAGAAGAGATCAAAAATAAACAAGTTTGAAGCTATGAGAATTGCCGAGGAGGAGGAAAAAGAAAGATTAGCCAAAGTTCGAGAAGAAATTGACAAAGACACTTTGGAAAAGCTGCTGCAAGCCAAATATCTGCTCATTGAAAATACACGAGAACGTATCCAACAAAGAATGAATCCAAACATATCAAAGGAGGATGAAATTATTTGGAATGCAACTATGGACGGAGTGGTTACTAATCTTTGTCGATTTGAAATGTTGGATATGAGACCTATCAGAGATAGTAAGTTTCAAAAGATCACTAGTTTTTGGTGTATGATAGATCACATAATTTAATTTTCAGGATCCGAAAAAATTGCCCGATACTTTGACTTAGATCCAGCTTTCCACAAGGATACTCGTGACCAATTGGCACTACCAGAGAAAGGTCGATTCAGAATGTCGGAAGGAATTTGCTCTTTGCGAGAATTGGATGCATTGAGAGTAAGTCATATATTTCACGAAGACTGAAATTAATTGCTTCCGAATTCAGAGGTACCAGAGAATTCCCGAACTCAAATATGTTAGAGCTATACGCCAGTACCGATATTGGAAAGAGCACATGTATCAGGACCTCTCCCTGTTCATAAATTACACCGTTGGAATATCTGAGCCGGATGCTGGTGACCCAACTATCGAATTGTTTGAAGAATGGGCCATTTATCATGACGACTATGAAAAAATATTGACGCAGGAAACTGTATTATAAATTCATTGTTTTTTGAGGAAGTGTAAATTGTATATGAGAATTAAAAATGTTTACCGTGTTCATTTTAATTAGCTCATAATGGTTGACATAATTTTTTGATGTGTTCTTTCCTGATTGATCTCTATTCAAAATTGAAGCAACATAATTGAGTCCATAATCGAAATCTCGGTCTTACATGGAATGTATCCTGACTGCCCCCTAAAGTACCGATTTTTTTTTGCTCATTCGATGAGTTTTCCCAAGACAAAATGACCCATAATGGGTTTTCCTGTGACGTGACCTGGTTTTTGAAAAATTGAGATTTTTCGAAAAATGAGATTTTTCGAAATTTTTTATTTATCATTTTTTTGAGTATTTTCCCGGTTTGTACAGAAAATGAGATTTACACATAGTTGTAGTAAATTTTATGTAGTTTTCGACAAAAATATAAGACTTACAAAAAAATAATTTTTGGTCCCAAAAAAGGTGAAAATGTGACACCCTCCAAAAAAAAATTTTTTTTTTCGAGCGGGGCAGAGGTGACATATATGTGGTAAAAAAGTACAACTTATCTGGATCATTTTTCTGTATAGCACTATAGTCGTTCCCTGGCGAAAATTGAGGGAAAAGTTGCTCTGAAAATTTTCATTTTTCGAAAAAATGTGTAATGTCGGAAATGAGTTTGAATTTCTAACATTGATCAAGTTCCTGATAAGATTTAATAAGAATAAAGAATTTCGGATTATGTTCCACCATTTTCGTAAAAAAAAGTACATCTCTGTTGACTTCACTTGTCATAACACTCGTTCAAATTCTGCAAGTTTTCTCATATTGTATGAGTTCAATTGGTCATAACTCCTCTAAAACCAAAGCAAACTTGCTCAAAAACACAGAACAACCTAAAAATAAATAGTTCTTTTCAAAACATCACATTTGGGCTGTTTTTAGAAAAATAATTTTTTCGATTTTTGATAAGGGGGGACCACATGAAATTTTTTCCAGAAACTGAAAATTTTTTTTTTGAAAAACAACTCAAAACTGATTTTTTAATCTAAGAGACATGCTAAAAACAATCAATTTTACTTTTTTTCAAAAAAAAGTTTTTTCAGTTTCTGGAAAAAATTTCATGTGGTCCCCCTTATCAAAAATCGAAAAAAATTATTTTTCTAAAAACAGCCCAAATGTGATGTTTTGAAAAGAACTATTTATTTTTAGGTTGTTCTGTGTTTTTGAGCAAGTTTGCTTTGGTTTTAGAGGAGTTATGACCAATTGAACTCATACCATATGAGAAAACTTGCAGAATTTGAACGAGTGTTATGACAAGTGAAGTCAACAGAGATGTACTTTTTTTTACGAAAATGGTGGAACATAATTCGAAATTCTTTATTCTTATCAAATCTTATTAGGAACTTGGTCAATGTTAGAAATTCGAACTCATTTCCGACATTACACATTTTTTCGAAAAATGAAAATTTTCAGAGCAACTTTTCCCTCAATTTTTGCCAGGGAACGACTATAGTGCTATACAGAAAAATGATCCAGATAAGTTGTACTTTTTTACCACATATATGTCACCTCTGCCCCGCTCGAAAAAAAAAATTTTTTTTGGAGGGTGTCACATTTTCACCTTTTTTGGGACCAAAAAATTATTTTTTTGTAAGTCTTATATTTTTGTCGAAAACTACATAAAATTTACTACAACTATGTGTGAATCTCATTTTCTGTACAAACCGGGAAAATACTCAAAAAAATGATAAATAAAAAATTCCGAAAAAATCTCATTTTTCGAAAAATCTCAATTTTTCAAAAACCAGGTCACGTCACAGGAAAACCCATTATGGGTCATTTTGTCTTGGGAAAACTCATCGAATGAGCAAAAAAAATCGGTACTTTAGGGGGGGCAGTCAGGATACATTCCATGTTAATAAAAAGTTAATTTGATTACATGTGTTTAAATTTATGTTTTATACAACATGCAATATCATCAATCATCAGCATTTACCGGCAAGATTCAAAATTTATTTTGTTTGCTACATCCCAAAGGTGATTTTACAATTAGTTTGAGTTTAAATAAACGTTTCTACAGGTTTTAAACGTGTCTGTCCAGAAAAATCAGAAATACATTTCTCAACAACGTTAGTCGAATCTTCCAATCGGAAAACGTATTTACCTCACTAGTGGACTTTTGAACGTCAATACATATCACATTTTTATAAATTTCTAGGTTTTTGTCTTTATTTTATATGTATATATATATATCTAAAAAGTAAATTGAAACTAATAGAAATCAACTTTGACATATAGAAAAAAATTTGTTTCAATCTATGCAAGATTAGGGATTTATCTAGTTCGAAATTGCTAATCTTCCAGCATTCAAGGTAGAAAAGGAATGACAAGATGAAAAAAGGGAAATTCTTTTTCCAACCCTCACACGTATGAATTTTTTATTTTACGCATTTAATTATCAGAAGTCTTCTATTAAAAGACTGCTGGATGTCTGTTTTCTATTTTTTTAATTAAAATTGTAGTTATTATGAAAAATGGAAGCTTTGTGATAAAACATTCTTTATCGTTCCAAACAATTAACTTAATTTTGAGTTGTCATACATATCATTCAAATCACAATTGACCTCATTTTCTTTAAAACCCGAGTTCTTCTCATTATCTAAAACAAATCATATCTAATTGCGAAGTGTAATGTATTAAAAGGGGCAGCTATTGGAAGCTTTTTCAAAGAACGATGCAATCATGCTCTGCTGAGCGCTTGCTTCTTTTCACGGCTCCGGCTTTTGCTATATGTCGTTTGGACATTGATTATTCGTGTTACTCGTGTATTTTTTTTCTTGTTCACTTAAACTTGGCTGTTCTATACAAAACACTTTCTTTCAATTTTCAGACTAACAAATGTCGCAGACAATGCAGAAGGAGCTCCACCAGAGAGTTGCTGTTCTCCCATCAGTTGTCCTAGAACCGATTCTTGCAAAACTGGACTTGATAGACATGTAAGTGTGTTAAGAGATTGAACTACATTGATGTTCATGAGGCTAATTTTCAGAATCGATCAGTCCTTGCAATCATGTCGCATCCACAACACTGCTATGGTGCTCAAAATTGGAGCAAACTTGAAGTGGCTTGTAAGAGCACCTGGCCACTACGTCATCAACATATTGCCCGTCTTGCCAGACTCGGAAAAGATTGTCTTCCGGCTTATTCCTTCCGAAAGAAACAATGAGGACATCAATGGATCGCTGGCGACCAAATTCTACCGACGCCAACGTGTGTTCTTCATCACTTGTGGAGAATCCCAGGCTGAGAAACATAAAATGTTCAAAAATCTCAGCTATTTCCTCATCCGCCTTTTCAAGATCAAAGAGTTCAACTTCGATTCAAACATCCATTTTGGTTTCATTAAGAATTATATGAGCAGATTCAATCTGTTCAAACTGGTTTGCCCAAAACTGACCGTCGAGGAGGTCAACATTTTGATGGAGAAGAAGGATATCCAACATCTCCAACTGGATACAACTGTGGAATCTGAAGAGCCAGTGAAGATTTCAATCAAGTATCCATTAGTCGATCTACCCACCAGTGGCTGGCTTGCTCCAGAATCGCTCTTGGAGATGAGCTGCACAAACCTTCGCATTGGAAACGGATTTGTGGCACGATACGATTTGAGGGTGCCAGACAACTACTTCATCATCAGGCCAGAAGGACTTGCTGCTTGCATAAATGCCTGGGCTAATGGTGGATTAGAACAAACGCAAACGATGTTCATGAACTGCCAGGAAGGAAGTAAAACAGACTATCGAAACGAATTATTTAAACTGGAAACAGTCAACGTTGTGCTGTGAGTTTTCTTATTTCCTTTTTCGAAAATATTCGAAAATATCTACTCAACTGTTTCATTTTGCAGAGACAATAT
Organism: Caenorhabditis latens; assembly: GCA_002259235.3. Lineage (NCBI taxonomy): Eukaryota > Metazoa > Nematoda > Chromadorea > Rhabditida > Rhabditidae > Caenorhabditis > Caenorhabditis latens. The sequence continues at coordinate 8,761,162 of CM056097.1, read as the reverse complement.
GTTCGCAGATGATTACCAATTCAGAAGACAAGACGGAAGGATGGTAACTGTCGACTTCCAAAGCCGGGATAGAGTGTTCCTCACATTCCAATAGAACGTGGAAGTTTTCATTTTTTCTTTTTTATTTAATCTCTGCTGTTTTCAATGATATATTTGATGGATTATTGATAGTAACTAAAGTCTTTGCGGATAGTTGTTTCCAGGGAGTTGTTCATCAACTCTCACTACCATATGGAGCCTAGTTTTCAAACGGTTGATTAATCCAGTCAATAGAAATATTCAAGTGTGCGTTGTTTGGAGTTGATGCTACTTACTTGAGGAAGGAAAAATAGGAGGTATTTCAGGTGTTATATGTATTAGATCATGAGCAACACAGATTGTCGGACCAGGAGTAAGAAAGCGCGGTTTTTGAGACTCAAAGTACAGTTTCAAAGAAAATGGAGGCATTCTGTTGAGTTCTATACTTTCAGGATAGAGCTACATTTTGTTATCAAGTTCTTTCATTAACAGTACAATTCATTTCATTTTCTGGTTGAAGTTGTATCCAGCAAGAATGCAGAGTCAAAAGGTTCAAATTCCTCAATTTCAAAACTGCTTTTTCTTGAAAATGAGTTTACACTGAAAGTTCGTTTTGCGTTCAAAAGAAGAACCGAGATGAGTCAGGAGGCAGAAAGAGGGTGGTGCCAGATAATGTAAACTAAAATTTACTCGCCAGTGTCATTACACTGAGCTCCCATCTGGCGCTTTCTCTTCTTCTCATTCTCACTTTTCCATGTTACTCGAACTGCTGTGTTTTTTGTCGGTTCTCTATGGAGGACACTTTCAATCTTTTGAAGGATCAGGAGAGGAAAATCGTAAGGATTTTAGAAAATAGTATAGTTATTGAGATAGATAGTTTCAGTTGTCGATGAATATTGGCTACAACGGCTGATTGAACAGATTCAAATTCCTCATTACCTGACTCAGAAAGCTTATCAACTAGCGGAAAACTCGAAAAGGGAGGTTGACGAAGAAGAACTTTTAACTCTGGATACATCTGTTCCTGACTACGCCAAACAGATTTTCACAGAGCAAATCATTGACTTCGAGAACGATGACGGGTTAGTAAACGCTACTGAAAAACTGATGTCAGTGGTGTACTTTGCATTCCGACCATTCGGGTGTGATCAAGATGTGAGTTTTGATTCTTTTGAGTGCAAAAATCAACTTTTTCTGAACTTGCAGAACATTTGGCCAAGTGTTTATAATTTGACACGTGACAACCTCGACTGCCTTGCTTTCACTTTGTTGCAGAAAGTTTATGACAAATCGGAGTTTGTGAGTTGAAAGAAGAGCGATGTAACAAAAAATGTCGACAAAAAATGATTCAGACAAGAAAGTACTTGGCTCGTGCGATCCACTTCGGAATCACGAGTAATGCTCCAATCGATCACAGGATCCATGAAATGGTGAGTTCAAACCGGGTAAAAGTCTAGTAAAGTACATTTTTTGGGGGCGTTACAAATGTGGAACTTTCAGTTGGTCTACCAATACCTTCTCCCAACTCTCGACAGAGTTTGGTTCAATAGTATGAAAATCCAATTCAAGAACAGCTTCTGGAACGAACAAGAGTTCTCGAAGTCTCCCACTTATGAAGATAACAGTTTTCTCTGTGGTTCAATTCCATTCACCGATGAACTTCAAGGAAAAATCAACTATTACTATACAAACATGTAATTTCACATTTCATTATTCAGTTTTCTGATCATATAATGAGTTCAAAAATAAAAGAATTATTACTGTGCCAATGTATCACCAACTTTCACATGCGACATATCATCCATTTGAAGAATTGATTGAAGCTGATTCTGAAACAATTCGTTTTTTTCTTTTCGACTATCTTTCCGAAAGATCAACCTTCAAGATGCGATTAGCTTCCACAAGACGCTCATTGGTATCCTTCATTCGTTGCTCAACAATTTCCAATTCCTCTTCGCTTACAATTTTGTCTGTTGCCAATTTTTTCTCCAATTGGGCGATCTGCAACATCCGTTGTACATGGTGTAATTGCTATTTTCTCATTAGGATTTCTAATGGTTTTCTATTTATTTTCCTTCTCACCTTCAAAAGAAGCTCTTTGTTTTTCTCTTTCTGCACTTTCCACTCCGTTGTTGCTCTTGTTTGCTCATTCTCAATAAATAATGCCTTGCGAACACCTGGAAAGGAATATACATTAAATTTTCATGCAGTAATTTATTTTTACCATAGGCAATAGCCGATTCAAGAACATTTTGGTATGTTGCAAACGTCATCCGAATCTCATCGCGAACACGAACCAACAAAAGACCTCGTTCTGCACAAGACACACTGACTTGACGGATTAGTTCATCTGGAATGAGAATGATACGAACACCTGCCCTTCCTCCTAAGGGATCATTAAGCGCTAAACGTTTGGGAAAACGGACTCACCAAAAAACTGGCCGTAGAGATCTCGTCGGATGGGACATATTCCAAATGGTTTAGCACCTCTGTCCTTCAATTCACTCTCTAGTTTTTCTTCGAGATTTATCTTCAATTTCAATTTTAAGAAAGTATTTTTTATGTGGTCCTCTCACCATGTCCAATCTAGTTGCGGGATGAAGCGACGCTTGTTGTTTCCATAGTTTTCCGTTCTGTTCGTAAACTCTATAAAATATGTGTTTCGTTTAGCCACGTTGTTTTTGCTCTTGTCTCGCGCCAAGCTGATAATTTATCAAATTACCAGGTAACCCACCTAGGCGGTAGTATACAATCAAGAATAAGCTGTAGTTGATGCTCACTTTCCATGTGATCGTCTTCAGCGCTTTCGACAATACTTTCAAATGTGACATTTGTCTCGCCTTCTTGTTTTGTACTTGTTTCTTCCTGATAAATTTAGGAATATTTTTACAGCTATGAAAATCTGTATCTGATTTTTAAATTTTGTTTTTTCATTCACATAAAACTTGTTTAGAAAACAATCTGGCGTTCTCCCAATGATTCTTCCTACTCCCTCATTTCCTCGTTACATCTAATTAGCCCTTCACACTGAGAAAAAAGAACGACGAGGAGAAAACTGGGAGGTCTACCAATTTGTTTCCGGATAATTTGGCAAAAGAAGACTTACTGCGGGATTCACATGTAAAAAAATATTTGATGGCGTTTCGGCAGAGCCAAGAATTGTAGATGTTAGTGAGCTCTCAAATTTGGGCCCTTCAAATGTCATTGCGGTTCAGGAGTAATAAAACCGTTTAGAAGAAAGTAGAATAACCGCAAGGCAAGCAACGAGTTTTATAGTTTTTGAAATGGTGCTTTTGCTAAGTTTAGGCTCAGAAATTCAGAAAATAGAGTTCACAGGATGTTCGCATCAATTGAGTTTTAATTTCCTTCTGAGAATCATTGAACCGTGAAAATGAATAAAACACAAAAGGATATATACTGTTCCTGATAGTATCTCTTTTATATCTATACATTTTTAAGACTACTTATTTAATCTCGTTATTGAAATTTTCTCCGGTCTGAAAATTCGTCCCATAAATAATTTTCAGGAATGGACACCCCAACGCCAGATCCATCGATGCGTGGAGAAAATTCACCGTCGCCATCTCCAAGTCACCGATTGCTCCAAAAGTGAGTATAATTGTTTATTAGAGCATGTTAGAATGCTAGAACATGCAATAAAGGAAATATTTGGTGAGAGGGACAATTGAATCGAAAAGGCAAATGTAGTAGTAGCAGTCAAAACAGAGTCTCTCAGGAAGAGCGTCATTCCCATGACGTCTAGCAGAAAATGTTGCGATTGCAGCTACCTCTCAATCATTATCATCTTTTTTTCTAACTTCATATGTCAAACCACTGACACCCGTTTCGCAGAACATCTCTTTCCTTCCTCCCAGCCTATGATTGTAATAAACTTCGTGTCATACACACGCGACAATCGCACCTAGATATCATTTGCTTCACAAAAAAAGATCATTTTCCCGACAAAAAAAATTTGACAAGTTTTGACCACGCTTGACTGACCTTTTTGGGAATCCAGTGGAATCTGACCCCTCGGGATCAGTGATGCAGGAAAAAAGCAAGATACATATTTGGTGACTGCTATTCTTCTAAATTCAAACTGTCAGAGAAATTTAACCATGAAGGATTTACTGACAGTTACCGGGTTCACTAAAGATAGGAGGTAAGTTGAATTCTGAAATCTTAATCTCAATTTACATCTTGCTAACCAAAGAACACTAACACTAGAAGGAGCAGGATCTTGAGCTTCTTGAACTTTAGAAAAAAAAACTTATGCATTGAAAAAGCGGAACATTTTTTTGTTGAAACCAGGCAGGCTTCAAAGAATAATTTGAAGAGTGTTGGCATTCGAGTGTCTTTGAACAAAATCTAGCCTGAAACCACGGTCTGTTTTAATACTGTTTCATATTGGTTTCATTTTTTCCAATCAGCTTTTTGATTCCTGAAATGTGTTCCTAAACTCAATTTTACGACAAACTTCGAAAAACTATTAAAAATCTTTCCGGTGTCTTTTCTTCTCAGATATTCTCTGATTCTCACGAAACTTTAGAAGATATCTTGTTTCGTTTCATAGCATCTTCCCCTTACTCTTGAAATTACTTTGTCCTATCTGTCTCAATTTTCCCCATTTTCCCATTCATATTTTCTCACACCTTTGCTTTTTTGAAAATCTCGTTTTTCTTCTTGCTCATTGCTATGTGAATGTCATTCTTTTTTGCATGCTTTTTGTTTGTAGATGTATGTATGAAAACGTGTGGTTGCACATTCCATTATTTTCTGTGCATAGTTCGTATGCATGGAATTTCAAAAAGTTTCATTTCTTGATATTCCTCGGAAAATAGGAACAAAGAGAACAAAAACCGGCTCACACTAAAATACGTCAAAACTTACTCCGTCAACAGAAAAGGCGATGATGGGAAGTGCAATTCCCGGAGGTGTAATGAGTAACTTCACACCCTTCGTTTTCCCAGACGCTTTCGACTCATTTGTGCACATCGTCATTTCTAAACAAAGGAAGCACTATTTCTGTACATCCCTCTTTTGACCTCCAGCGTCTTCCACCGATTGTGTATGTACATGTTTAATCGGTATAGCTCCAAAGAAACTGATGTGGACCCGGAGTGCTCCAGTGTCCGTCTGCCGGATTTTTAGTCACGTCTCCCCATATTCTTCTCTAATTTCTCTTGCGCCTGAATGCTCAACATTCTTCATCAGCTCGACTCAAAATCAGTGACGAGTTGTGGTGCGTAATGAGCGGTATGCATACACACCTTATACATATTAGACGGCAGAAACAAGCAAAGGAGACTGGGTACCAGGCGTTGCCTTGTTATTTCTCATTTCCTTTTTGCTTTTTCTTTCTGAGGTCTCATCAGAGCCGTATCTTTCAGTGTTCCAAGTTGGAAACACGCGGAATTATATTGTTTTGATGACGTTGTCTAATGAAACTATGAATTCTCTCTGTCATCCTGATACTTCCAAGTTTTTAACTGCAAGATACTCCTGATTCCTGATTTGGTTATTTGAAATTTACTTGAGTTTACTATGAATGACATCTGATTGATAGATTTGAAACATATTCCGATTTTTCAAACTCTCTAGATTTCAGGGAAAGCAATTATTAATGATGAAATCGTAAAAATAAGTTCATTTCAGAACTGCTCTAGAATTTTCGAAACAATATATAGTTTACATTATGTCTAAAAAAATTTTAAAACTCGTGACTTTTATTATGCAAACATAATCTGTTGTGGTTTCAGTATAAGGTATTCAAATTTCATTAGTTCATTTATTTGGCTCCACTCTGAAAACGGCAATAGCTAGTAGAATAAAAGTTAAACTAAGTTTTTGTTAGAACTTACAACCCAAATATATATTTTTGACCTCCAAAAACAGTAGCCAGACAGTAGTAGAATGGTTTCATTTTAGACATTTTCTCAATCCTCTCATGTCACCTCATTTCTCTATTCCAGTGCTAGGATTCCAAGCTGAGAAGTGCTTCAAGAATCACAGAGTATTATTCAATCAACGACTTAATCTCAGTGCTCGCCCTCAGCCCCACCGCATACTAATTTGGGCACTCAACTTGTGCTAACGAAACTGAGACTCGACGTTTGATCAAGTGGCTCCGTCTCAGTCGTCCTTCAACTTTTTGCCAAGTCCCCCACTCATTTCCATATCTGCACCGACACCAGTAACAAGTCGGGATACCACTACCAGGGACCAATTCTTTTAGTATTTCCTGTCTAAAGTAAAGTATACCGCACTCTCAGGACCAATTCAACCAATGAAAAAAGTTGGAAAGCCACATAAAGAGACAAAAAAGAACTCTTAAGGCAATACCAATTTTTCATTTGGAGTAAAAGAGAAGGAGGAGGAGAAGGAGAAAGAGATTCTTTCGTCGCCAAGAAGTCGGTTTTGACGGACATACAATTACCAAATCGGCACTTCCTTTTGAGGATTCTCACTATAAAGAAGCTCATCAATTGAATGTAATTGTTGGGACATTTCACTCTCACACTCCCATTGTCCTATTCGTGTTCTGATACTACTACTTGTTGACATTTAACCATGCTTGCTTCGTCTTCACCTACTTCTTTCTTCCGGACTGTCCGGAAATCTTTTCGAAGGTATAGTGTAGCATGTTTTTTTTTATAATTATGTTTTTTTTATTACATTGAACAAGTGATGTGAAAGGTGATATGTGTTTGTAGTGTGTTTGATATCTGAAAATCAAAATTTTCATGAAATAAGTTTGAAATCCTTGCTTGAAACTCAAATTGCTCCAATCTAATCTTTTTTTCAGACACAGAAGTGTTCGAAAACGTGGAATGGCTCATGCAAGTTCTGGAATAAACTTGGAAGTGAGTTTCACTATCTATAATAAAAATCAAGAGAATAGCAGGAATAAAAATGTCAATACGCCTAAGGGATATAAAACGGAACGCGTAGGGGGCGCCAAATATTGAGAGGAAAATTGAAAAACTCAAAACCCAAACTGACAACTATACCATTTCACAACCCCGATATTCAATACTTCTTCTAAACCTGATAAATTTCAAAGTCTTCTCGATAATCAACAGATATCAACAGAAAAGAACACAATCAAAAGATATCCCACCTCGCGAGAGCCGGCGTCTTATCGACATTTCGTGTCATTTGATTTATTTGTGTCTCATTGGGATGCTATTTGTTGTAATTTTAGTTGCCTGGATGTGAGAGCGAAGACAAAACCTCACATTCTCACATAACACCTTCGAGTGGGCACAATCAGCATATGACCTTTGATTTTTTTTCCGTGAAACCAGAGAACTTTCTCTATTATAAGTCTGACCATGATTCAGAGAGAAGTTAGGTGTGAAAGTTATAGAAGTAGATTGGTTTTTCCGAAAGTTGATTTCTCTATTTATCAAGTAAACTAGTTTGATATTTGCAAAACATTTTCTAGAAAAGTATATGATTTTGAACTTTATTTCCAATCTGTAGATTCATTGTGGTTTGTAAATTCAACTTTCATCAGTTTAAGAAAAGTTAACAGAATTCTCGTTATTGAGTCTGACAACTCTTTTAAAAAGCATAAAACCTTAGACTTTTTTTCGAATATATCATTCGTTAGTTTTGTTTTTTGAGCTAATACAAACATTTATCAATTTATTTGTAGTAATATCAGCGAAACGTATTATTTACACTTTGATTGTTTCTTTTAAGATCATTTTCGGGAAACAAAAACTTTAAAACACTTCAATTTTGAATATTTATTATTCTTTTGTTTTCCGTCAAACTTCATCAAAGTGGAAGATGTTTTCATTCTCCCTACAAAATGTGCACATCAAGTTGTTCTTCCGCTCCAAAAAGTGTATGAGTGAAAAAATATGCATAATTTCGGCGCCCGAACAACTTTGGACCCCCCGCGACAAACGTGGGTAAAGATGCTCTATCCATATTCAAAACGTTTCACACATCTTTCTATCTAACACTTTTTTCCGTCCTCTAGATCGAAGTCCACTTCAATTTCGAGTGAAACATATACCCAACGAAGATAGGATATTGGCCACTTAGTAGGTGTGCGGAAAGAGATAGAAATAGGAATAAATGGAAATACATACACACTGAAAAACTTTTCGTCCACATGTCCCAGTCCACATAATTAAACTGCACTTTTACTTTGGTTGTCACCAAACCACTTGCATCTTCTTCTTTTCGCCCCTTTCCTCCCAAAAATGTTTCGACTTATTTTTCCGGCCCATTAAAACTAAACCTACACCATTGAGAGTAGAAAACGACAGAGATTCTTCCCCCTTCCACCTCTTTTCTCAATAGCTCGATGAGTCGAGTTGTCGTCCAAAAATTTAAAACATGTTACACACAATTGTCTTCTTGTCTTGTCCGATACCCAACTGATCAACCGCAGTGAAGATGGCGGATAACAAGACACTTGCAATTTCTCATATTTTATATTTTGCATACACATGTTCAAATTGACAAAAAAATCTAAAGTGAGTACAATTATTTTTGAGTTCGTCCATTGTTTTCACTAATGTCCTAGTTACAGTGATCATTTAGACAATGCAAAACTTTCCACGCATCTCTCAGCTGTTCGTAGCTTCTTCTTCCCTAAATATATTTAACAATAGTCTCTGCTCACTACCCCATCTATTTCCGGTTCACTAATTTTGTCTAAAAGTTCAAAGTCGGGTCGAAACCTACTTTTGTCATGGAACATGCGTGCTCAGGATTCTCACATCTAATTGAGAATGCATATTTCATTTGCCTACTTGAGTACTCTAGTTCTTACTACCTGGTCGCATTTTGACTTACTCATATTCCCAAAACTTTTCAAAGCGTGATGTATATGTTAGCGATGCATGACTTTAAATTTTTCGGAGAAGTCAAATGAAAGCGAAAAAACTTCGATGCTTGAAACAAAATAGTCTTAATGATTGTCATTTCTTCCCTCGAATCGCTTCTCCATAATCCATGTTCCACAAAAAACCTCTTTGTTTCTTTTTTCACATTCTGCAAACTGCTTGTTCTCTCGTAAACTTTATTCTACTTTTAAAATTGTCTTTGTTCATAAGAATTGACGTAGAATGGAGCGGAGTCCCGGTGAAGAAAGGCGAGGAATGCACAAAATGAGTGCTACGGAGCGTCGTCAAAGGATCATGCGTCGCATTCACACTCTCCAGTCCGAAGACACCGGATATAGTAATGAAGCGGATTCGCGTCGAAGTAGCACTGCTTCAGTGAAGGATGAAGCATCGGCACCTCCATCCGCTTCAATTAATCCAAACTTGTTGTTTGTGCCAGATATTAGATCGCTCGGCTTGGATCGTGGTGAAGTGCCACCGCATAAAAGGGTGCGTATATATGTGTAGGTTCTCGCCCTCATCCTTCCCTTTTTTCTTTTTTCTCTTCCTTTTTTCCCCTCCCTTTTCCAACAAAAACGAAAAGCAATAAGGTCTTATTCTCGTGTCTCAGATTTTTATTTGGAAACTCAAACTTTCAATTTCTAACAATTCTTTGAAATCTATACTTTCAATTCGATCAATATGAAAATTCATAAAACTTCGACTATATTCACTAGAAAGGTATGAGGTCTTCTGAAAGTCTGAACAAGGTACAGAAAGAGAAGAAAAAGAAAACTGACGTGTTTTTCTTCCTTATTTAGAATCAGATGCCTCAACCCACGGGCAAATTTAATTTCGACTGAAATATTCGCAATGTAACTGACATTGAGAAAAAAGTCATTCTCACTTTTTTGTGTTTTACACAACTCAAAAGTTTGTGTGAAACTGAAAGTCTTAACCATTTGAATTCGATGTTTTGAAAAGGGAACCAATGTTCTGAAAATAAGAAAGATTCAGTTGTATTCTGAATGCTCCGTTGAGGTATACTCCTCCTCTCACTATAAAGTAATTAATAATATATTCTGAACGCTGTAAGTGACGTTATTCAGTTGATGTGAAGTATTGGCAGTCCGCTAGTTTACTCTCGTTAATCTCTTTACTCCGCGCAGCAATTAAAACTAGCCGGGCACTAATGAAATGAGACTAAAAAGGCACTAGTAGATAGGTTAAGAGTAATTTTCTATAAATAGAGTTTCCTTTTTCAAAACTCCTCTTTTTCAGGATGCCATTGAGAAGATCCCAATGCGAGCCAGATCACAGAGTTGGCTTATTCGGACAAGACATCTTCTTCATGAAGAAAGAGTGAGTCCCCCTTTTCTTGAATCATTTTATTTTTCAATATTGAATTTGTTTCAGGAACCACCACCACTTATTTCTCATATGATGCTCATCTTCTCTTTTCTTCTCATTCTACTCTCATTTCCGTGGTGTCTATTCTTTTGTGTAAAAGTAGTCAAGTAAGATTTTCTTCTTCGTCTCAAAAAAAGGAAATGTATTATTTTTCAGAGAATATCAAAGAGCTGTCATATTCCGGTTGGGTAGACTTATCAAGGGAGGAACGAAGGGTCCCGGATTGTTTTTCGTTTTGCCATGCATCGACACAATGAAAATAGTGGACCTTCGTGTGTTGTCGTTCGATGTTCCACCACAAGAAATTTTGAGTCGAGACTCTGTGACAGTGTCTGTGGAAGCTGTAATCTATTTCCGTGTCTCCAATCCAGTTATCTCTGTGACTAATGTCAATGATGCTCAATTCAGTACCCGACTTCTGGCTCAAACAACTTTGAGAAATGTCTTGGGTACAAAAACGCTGAGTGAAATGCTCAGTGAACGTGATGCCATTGCCAGTGTATGAGTTCTGATTCCACATTTAAGTTTTCATTTCGAAGTTTCAGATCACAGAGAAAGTTCTCGATGAAGGAACTGATCCGTGGGGTGTGAAAGTGGAGAGAGTTGAGATCAAAGATATTCGCCTTCCTCATCAACTTATGAGAAGTATGGCCGCAGAAGCAGAAGCGGTCAGAAAGGCACGTGCTGCTATCATTGCTGCCCAAGGAGAGAAAGATGCTAGCGCGTAAGTTCATTTCGGTTTCCTTCTTTTTTCGGTTGGTTATTCACAATTTCGTGCGAATTCAGATGTCTCCAAACTGCTGCTGACACCATTGCTCAGAATAAGATGACAATTCAGTTGAGATATTTGCAGACGTTAACGAAGATTTCTGCTGAGAGGTAAAACTTTCTCAAATTTCGCTTCCGAAACATACAAAACTAAACAAGTTACTGTAACGAAGTGTTTCAAATTTACAGGAACAACACAATCGTGATGCCATATCCCATAGAAGTTGCCAAGCATTTTATGAAAAAATGGCACAACAAAACTTGATCAACAACGTTCTCTTCTTCAGTTGCACCGGTAACTATGCCACCTCGTCATCATCAATCCTTTCTGTTGATTTTCCCACTTGAAACTTTATTTCATTTGTATTGATGTATTTTGAAAGAACTGATTAAGTATAAAAAATATTTTGAACTTATGTGATATTGCACCATCCAAGTCTCGCGAAATTAGTTTTTGTGAAGTTAAAGGCTGGTCAATTACTGAAAGTTTTAAAAACCGTGCATTATAGAGAAATATCTGGATAACCGCCAAAAAACTTGAAGAACTAAATGACAGAACACATGAAGCATTCCCTTTATTGGATAATGCCACCATACACAACTGATTGAATCGAAATATTTATTTTGCTTATCGATAAATCAGATAAAGATTCAAAAACCTTGTTGATCTCGTGATGGGAAATCTTCTCGGTGAGAGAAAAATAGAAACAGATGTTCTACCCGCTGACACACAAATGCAATGACCTTGGGAGAGCACGACAAGTATATAATATAGAATATACTTTTAAGAAACGCAGAGATGAGATCTGCCTTCCGCCGTCCGTCTATCCTCCCAAAGACACACAGAGAGGAGAAGACCATCGGCTATTGATTGCGCTTTGGCTTGCTCGCCCCCTCACACACAACGCACCACAGAGGCACACAAAACAAAAACGACAGAGCACATAATACCGAGACTTTTGGACTTGTCCGGATTTTGTTTTTATCATATCCATAACAAAGTTCATCTCTATGTTTTCTCTTTCTTCTCATTTTTCTTTTTCGCTTTCCATTTCTCTCAACTTCTCTTATCAATTACCGAACGTGTCGTTGTCAACATAATCAAAAATACAAAAAGAATGAAACAAAGAGTTAGGCAGGCAGAGAAAATGATTCATCAAACAATAAAAACCATTCTAGAAAGTTCAAAACTATCGTTTTCTTCCCCATTTCCCATTTTTTCACCCAGCTGAGTTTTGAATAACTTCTATGTGATTTATGTTTTTTTCGATTGAAAAAACCGACAAAATCAAACATGAAAGTTTTCAATTCTAGGAAACACTTTTTCTATATTTCTGGCTTACCTTTAGTGACGGACGGACAGGGGGAGCAATTATTTACGCGGCCGACGTTCATTTCGTTCTCCGAAATCGCCTTTTCTTTTGCATTCATCTCAAGTACTCTACTACCTGGTCTGTCGATTCAACCAAAATCGGAATATGCGCAACTAGGCAAAGTGTCCTTGTAATATCTATATTAAATCTTAGTTTAGAAAATAACAGGGTTTGACCGATTATAAAGATACATCATCTAACCTATAATCACGTTTTCTATTTTAACCAGAATTAGACGCGCCAGAACATCATTATCAAAACAGAGCTTTGAAGAAACATTTATTTGCGTATTGTCCATCACTAACACATCAAAGACTACCGAGTTCCTCTATCCTAATATCCCCGTTCATCGTATTCCTCATTTATTTACACTACACTGCGAATACCGGGATACATATGAAAGTGCGCTCTACGGAACACAAGGCGGCTGCTGTTCTATACTGTCCGAGGCGGTCCGCGCACCACAACAAATGACTCATCTCTCTCATTTTCTTCTTTGTTTCTATTTCCTTTCCGTTCTCTTCACTTCTGATGTTTCTTTTTTGAAATCTTCAAAATGTTGCGAAATAGAATGTTGACTCATGTTTCTTCAATTCAAAAAATCGAAATGCGCGCTGTTTCGACAGAAAACTGTTTTTTTTTCTCTCAAAAATTCAGAACATCCAACGCTATTCCCGCTCGAAAACCCAAAAATTCTCATTCATCATTTATCCCAAACGGATTGACAAATTTAAAATGCATAGGCGACGGAGAAATGTGATACCTTTTTGCTTTGGAATTAGAGGAACAAAATCTACTCGTACTTTTGTCAGGCGCTCCTATTCTATTGATTTCTCTGTTGTATTACTATGAATTTGCTCTGTTTCTCTTCAAATGATAAGGTTTTGCATACTTTGTTATCAGAAAACGTCGAAAATCATCATTTTTTCAGGATCAAGAAATGTCGGCTCAAGAGGACTTCCTGAAGCGTCTGGAGAATGTAACTATCCGTCTCGAAGCGATTTCCGGACAAAAGCCTGCGCTCGCACCGAAACCAACCAACTTGGGAGCATCGAGTGGTAAGTGTTAGTCGAAATATCAACTACCCTAAATGGAAAGGGAAAAAAATTGTTTGCTCAAAATCTTATGACTAATAGAAAGTTAGTTTGCTGCATGTGTTCATTTCACCATTCACACTACTCACACAAAGTTCTCATATCATCATGAGGCTACGCGTGACCTATCAAGGAAGCACAAACGAGTATGTTTCTGTTTCTGCTTCATCAAGTGGGAGAGTCAGGAACATTCCGATACGCATCATATGTGAGTTTTTAGCGAGGTTTATGACCAGTGGCATTCATTTTGCTCCGCCATTGCATCGCTACCTGTTTCCTGTTAGGTTCCTCTCCTAGACGCTAGTTTTCGAGAATTTGTAAGTGTTTGGTATCCAAACCCCTGCGGATCTTTGTCATAAATAAAAATAAAAAGAGTCAACATATTTTTGTTTTGAAAAAAATGAAAGAAGAGCGTCAGGTTACAAACATTGAAATCGAGTAGGTCAGCCTTAGCTTCTTAAGTTTTGTGGTTTGCAAGTTTTAGAAATTATAGAAATCGGTACAGTAGACCCTCATTACTGATAAGCTGAGACGCTAAAACGACAATTCTTTTTTCCTCAGTGATCCCTTTTCTACGATGGTACGTCCTAACTCCTCCAAGTCCGTGTTCTGGACTCCATCTCTTTCTCTATCATCTTTCAGTGCACAAGTTATCAATTCTAATGGCACTCCTTACCTCATCCTCTCACTTCTCAGACCAGAACCGTCAATCCCTCCTTCTCCTCCTCATCGCAAAGTGTTTTACAGCAAAAGAGAGTCGTTTTTCTGTTCATCCTGGGGACTTGTCTCTCAACTTGCATGCTCTTCGCCTCTTCCCGTCGCCGATGAATGAAGGGGTCCCGTCTCCCGTTCAACAGTTGCTTGCTATTGCGTCTTTTCCGTGTTTCTTCTTTCCGTCTAACTTCTATCCTCCGTTTTCCCACTGTTTCTAGGTTTCCACCCTCATCGGCACCTCACTCACTCATCCCGTCATTCTTCATCTGCCCTCGAATCTTAACAATATTTCTTCTTTACCAATCTCTTCTCATCTCCCCGCACATTCATACCAAAACACCTTAATGTTCTAGTTTTATTCTTCTTTTTGTTTTTCTTCTTCCACTATGGATTCACTTTATTACTCGGCTCCCAGACCATTCAACAAGTATCCACGTGGCTATAGACCGGTCACTGATAGCACTCAAGATTTGAGAAGTTTCGGAGGCGGACTTCGTCCGTCAAGCAGTTGGTCATCGTTCCCCCAACAACTTGTCAGTGACCAGCGGTCAGCGACTCTTCCACGTTTTCCATCTTCATGCGTATCACCAGCCTCCCCTATCTCACCAATATCCCCTATTGACCGCAATACACATTATTGGACAGCCGAAGAACCACCAAGATCTCGTCGACCGATTCGTTCTGAAAGTAATTCTACTGTATTCGATAACAACTTTTCACCTCGAGAGTTGTCTCCGTTATCCATTTCAAGTGAATACTGTAACAACCCTCCGCCGGTCCAATCTGTAAGTATGTATGGTCATCGGAGTGTTCAAAGTCCTGTCCCCGCGTATCAAGAGCAACCACCAAGAGGTTATGATAATGTGCCAAGACCTCCAGTTTATGAACCACAAACTCATACATTGCCGACGCAGAGGGAAACTGATTTTTTGAGAAACTTGCAACGCCAGAAAGCAGAAGCACATAATATGTCTTCGAGTTGGTATGCAGGTGACCAATCTTCTCGTCAACCGGATTGGAGCCCTCTTTCGACTCAACAACATCCAAATTCTAGTCTCCCAGCTAATCAGCAGCCAAGACGATTAGCAAAAACCCAATCAGATTTGTCGTTTGATTCTCTCAATAACACGTATTTCAATAACACTTCCACTCCAAACACACCTACTAGTAATAACGGTGGTTTATTACACAACTCTATCAATAACTTTTCATCTGGTACCAACGGGGCTCAGGGACACCGAATGGACGGATTCTTCCGAAATCGTGTTATTGAACCTAACTGGATGACTGATCCTCCCCCGCCAAAATCTTTCCGTGAAGATTATATTATTCGAAATGTCCCAATCAACACTACAGTGAATTCGGATTTTGAAAGATTTCGTCTGGACCCAACGTATCGTGAGCCCAATCGTGCAACTTCTGTGATTACTGAACCATCAAACTTTCGGAGTTACCACCGTGATGGTCCAATACAATCGTCGGATCAACTAGTTCAACCATTATCTCAGCCACCTCAACAACCTCAACCATCTCATTTTGATAATCCCTACCAACGAAGCTCGAACCATATTCAACATCGTGAACCCAGCCCTGTTGTTTCTCCACCTATCATTTCTTATGCTCATCAACCAAATCCGTTCTCGTTCCCTAACCCTATCAATCAAGTCAACTACAACCAAGAAGAGAGCCTATCGAGAGCAGGAGCAGGCGGCGGGTACCAAGACCGACGAGTCGCACAAGGGTCAACAGATCAAGTCTATCAGAATGTTCCAACGGGGGCTGCGGCTGCAGTTGCTTTTCGTGAAAAAGAGCGGCCAGCTAGTCAGTATCTTGAGTCAAACCGAAACTCTGCAGTTTTTCCAAATGAACCAATACGGTTAACCAATGATCGTGTACTTCGTATTCATCCGCATCAACCAGAACAAGATCTTTATCATCATCAAATGCCAGAAGAGTCATATTTTCCTCCACAACAACCCGTTCAACAGTCTCAACGTGCACGCATTCAGTCCCCACTCCGTGATTATGCTAGACTCACTTCCCCAATTCGTGAAGTTGCACCCCAACCATCACAATCAGTTCATGTCCAACCCCAGCAACAGCCAAATCCAGATAGAATATTTAGCCCTGTTGAGTCGAAAGTGTTCAACCGATCTGGTCCAACTGTGATCAATGGCTTCACAAGTAACCGTCACACCTATAACAGTCATACAGATGAATATGATGCCAGGAACAGACGTGACTCTTCGCAACCTCCAGTAGCTGTCATTGAGCCAAATATCAATGTGCACATGCCATCTGATCCTATTCCTTATAATAAACCACACTTTGGCCATGGACATGGTAACACTCATAATCATCATCACGGTCACAATGTACACCCAGTCAAACCCACCTCCCACTACTCTAACCCAACTTTTTCACCCAACTCAAGTTACGAAAACGACAACGACAGTGATTTGGATATTGAAGAAATGGCGCGGCGCGCACTTCCAAAATATCTTCGTGACAGCGATAAAACGGGAAGACATCGAAACTTATACGGTGATCACTTGCACGGGATTCTTATCAAAAACCCATCACTTCATCGGAGTTCATCGAAGAAAGTTGTCTTTATTGATCAAGATAAAGGTGATGATTGTGTGTGGCACTTACTAACTAGAAAACTAACAAAGATGGAGCGAACAGTTTTTTACACAAGTATATTTTGAAATTTGATTTTTAGTAAAAAGTTAATGTATTTATTTTTAGCTTCTGCTGCTACCGCCGGTTCGGGAGAAGTTCCACCTCATGTTCGTGCCTATGATGACGCTATCGAGGAACCTCTTAGTAACTGGTCTAAGTTGACAGACCAACTTGGAGGAGATCTTGCTGCTGTGGTAAGTATTAATTTGATATTTGAGTGAATTTCTCACAAACATGTTCACAAATTCAGAAACCAAAAGTCTTGGCTATCTTCGACAGTGTTCGCAACTATCTCTGGACCGCTGCTGGAAAACCTGAGCCATCTAGTGAAGAGGCTCAGAAGATGCTCTCCCCAATCGTCAACCTTCTTGGAGAAATCAACAATTTCAAGGAGACCAAGAGAAAGACTCCACAATGGAACCATCTCAACTCGATTGCTGAGGCTCTTCCAGCTCTTGGATGGCTTACTGTGGTGAGTATTTTTGGAAATGATAATGATGTCTCTAATAGTGTCTTCACAGCATTTCTCAATCGTTTCCATATTTCAGAAAAAGACTCCAGCTCCTCACGTCAAGGAATATATTGAGGCTGCTCAATTCTACATCAACCCAATCCTCCGTGAATTCAAGGATTCTGATCCACGTCACGTCGAATGGACAAAAGCATGGAAATCTATCTTCGAGGAGATGCAGAAGTTTGTCCGCCAAGTTCACACCACCGGACTAGTGTGGAACAGTGCTCCTGGAAGTGTCCCAGATTCGTCATCTGCTGCTCCATCAGCTCCACCAGCACCAAGAGCTCCAGGAGGCCCAGGTGGACCACCACCACCACCTCCTCCACCACCAGCTGATTTCCTTGTTAACATTGCTCCACCACCAGTTGATACTGACAAGGCTAATCGTGATGCGTTGTTTGCTGCTTTGAACCAAGGAGAGAATGTCACTTCCAGACTGAAGAAAGTCACTTCTGATATGCAGACTCATAAGAATCCAGGTCTTCGTGGAACTGCTCTTGTTCCAGCAGCGCCCCAACAGGGAGGTGTTTCATCGGCAGCCCCTGCAAAAGCCGCAGCTGCTCCGATCAAGAAGCCACCACACAAGGAATTGGAAAATGGAAAGCAATGGATTGTGGTGAGTATTCAATTGAATCTTTCATAGATTTGGAACGTATTTTAAGTACTCATTTCTTGCAGGAGTACTTCGTCAACGACCCAAACATTGTCATCGATGTTGCCGATAAGAAGCAGACTGTCTACATTTTCCGTTGTGAGAACTCTGTAATCAAGGTCAACGGAAAAGCCAATTCGATCACTTTGGATGGATGTAAGAAAACATCGGTGGTCTTCGACGCTTTGGTTGCGCAGTGTGAGACTGTCAATTGTCAATCTGTCCAAATCCAGGTGAGTAGGAAATCGGAAGCTATTTACATGGAACACTCCACATATCAAAATATAGACCTGACTGATTTCAGACCCTCGGAGAACTTCCAACCCTCTCCATCCAGAAGACAGATGGATGTCAAGTCTACCTCTCCAAGGCTGCCCAGGCTTGTGAGATTGTCACCTCAAAGTCCAGTGAGATGAACATCTCCCTACAAACCACCGAGGACGGTGACTATGTAAGAGATTTCAGAAAGTAGCAGCTTTATCTAATCTTTATTTTTTCAGTCCGAGTTCCCAGTTCCGGAGCAATTCAAAACAACTTTTGTCAATGGAAAACTGGTCACCGTCGTTTCGGACATCGCCTAATCGCCTCTATATTTTTTATTACAATGTCAAATGTAACTCTCAATTTCTCGTCATCTAATTATTTTTCTCCACTATGGACCCGATTATTTGTGCTCTGCCGGAAATTCTTTATAAGAACCCGGCCCACTTCGCTTTATCACAACTTTTATGTATCTGCCTGACTGGTGCTCAATTATTTTTCAAAAGACTTTTTTCTCTTGCAAAATAAAAGTGATACACAAAAGTAATGAAAAGACAGCTGTTGGCGTTTACTCCTCGTCATGTTGAAATCGAGTGATATTTCTAGACAAAACCTGAATATATTCGGAAATAGTGGGGGTTATCATGAAAGTTTTTTTATAAACTATACACTTTACACTTTCAATGTTCAGAAAACACAAAAGTTCAAAGCTGGAACACATTCCAAGGATGGCCTTGCTTCCAGAATCTCCCTCGTGTTCTCTTAACATCAAAACTTGGTATTCCATGCATATAGAATCACTCGGGAACAATTCCTACGCCCACAATCATTGTCGTCAGCACCCCAACTTGGTATCTGCGGTTTCTATTTTTCGTTTCGACATTCCCAGCTTTTATTGTATTTCAACTATTGTGTTATTTTCCAGAATGTCATGGATGCAAAATTTGAAAAATTATCAACATCTACGGGATCCATCCGAGTACATGTCCCAAGTTTACGGAGATCCATTGGCTTATCTTCAAGAAAGCACAAAGTTTGTGACGGAGAGAGAATATTATGAAGACTATGGCTATGGAGAGTGTTTCAATTCTTCGGAATCTGAAGTGCAAGTAAGTAATAGCTATGAAAAGTGTTTCTTTATTTTGAGATTTCAGTGCGAGCTGATCACTGGTGAGTTTGACCCCAAGTTGCTGCCTTATGACAAACGGCTTGCATGGCATTTCAAAGAGTTCTGCTACAAAACTTCTGCTCATGGAATTCCAATGATCGGAGAAGCACCAAACGTATATTATAGAGCAGTTTGGGTTATGTTATTTCTTGGATGTATGATTATGCTGTATCTTAATGCTCAATCCGTTCTCGACAAGTACAACAGAAATGAGAAGATTGTGGATATTCAGCTAAAATTTGGTACATAATAGATATTTATTTTGAAGAGTTTTTCAAATTGTTATTTCAGACACTGCACCATTTCCTGCTATTACGCTTTGTAATTTGAACCCATACAAGGCAAGTCTGGCCACCAGTGTCGATTTAGTCAAGCGAACGTTATCTGCATTCGACGGTGCAATGGGTAAAGCCGGAGGAAACAAGGAACACGAAGAAGATAAGGAAGTTGTCACTGAGCCGCCAACCACTCCAGCGACAACAACAAAGCCATCTCGTCGTCGTGGAAAACGAGATCTGTCTGGTGCATTCTTTGAGCCAGGATTTGCGAGATGTCTGTGCGGAAGTCAAGGTTCCAGTGAAATGGAAGAGAAAGATGATGAAAAAGACGAGGAGATGCGCGAAACGACCACCAGAAAGTCATTTGATATTAATGGTAAGCGTTGCATGTTTAATCGGGAGAAACATCTTTTACACAGAAGCCGATGAGGAGTGGGATGGAGTGGAGGAGTATGACAATGAGCACTATGAGAATTATGACGTTGAAACGACAACTGGAATGAATATGATGGAAGAATGTCAATCTGAAAGGTGAACTTAAAATAATAAATAACTGGAAGTTTTGAAAAATAAAATTTCAGAACCAAATTTGATGAGCCTACTGGATTTGATGATCGGTGCATTTGCGCATTCGACAGATCTACTCATGATGCATGGCCATGTTTTTTGAACGGTACCTGGGAAACCACTGAATGTGATACTTGTAATGAACACGCTTTCTGTACCAAGGATAACAAAACTGGTAATAAATTATTTCTTGAAATGTCAATATCAGTATGATATTTTAGCAAAAGGGCACAGATCTCCATGTATATGTGCGCCATCACGATTCTGTGTTGCTTATAACGGCAAGACACCACCAATCGAGATTTGGACGTATTTGCAAGGAGGAACGCCAACTGAAGATCCGAACTTCTTGGAGGCTATGGGTTTCCAGGTATGAGTGTACATGCAAAATTTGAGAAGGCATTATTCTGAGTCTTCAGGGTATGACCGATGAAGTTGCTATTGTGACAAAAGCTAAAGAAAACATCATGTTTGCTATGGCGACTCTCTCAATGCAAGACAGAGAACGACTGAGCACAACAAAACGAGAGCTGGTGCATAAGTGTTCGTTTAATGGAAAAGCTTGTGACATTGAAGCGTACGTTACTCATTTTACCGTTCTGATATTTATATTGGATATTTTCAGAGATTTCTTAACTCACATTGACCCAGTATTTGGCTCTTGTTTCACATTCAATCATAATCGAACAGTCAATCTTACTAGTATTCGTGCAGGTTGGTTGCACCATATTCTTGAAGGTTTCACCACAACTTGAAACAAACAAGTTTCAGGTCCCATGTACGGCCTACGTATGCTGGTTTATGTCAACGCTTCTGACTACATGCCCACGACAGAAGCAACAGGAGTCAGATTGACAATTCATGACAAAGAGGATTTCCCATTTCCTGACACGTTCGGATACTCTGCTCCAACTGGATATGTATCGTCATTTGGTTTGAGATTGGTACATAAGAATCATAGAGAAATTCATAACACTTTTCTTTTTTTAGAGGAAAATGTCCCGTTTGCCAGCACCATATGGAGATTGTGTTCCAGACGGTAAAACTTCGGACTATATCTACAGTAACTATGAATATTCTGTAGAGGTAATGATTCGAACCGTTGTATTTTAGAAGTTTAATGGTTTCAGGGATGCTACCGTTCTTGTTTCCAACAGTTAGTGCTGAAAGAGTGCAGATGTGGAGACCCCCGTTTCCCAGTACCTGAAAATGCAAGACATTGTGATGCAGCGGATCCAGTTGCAAGTGAGTAACTTCTTTGCGGATGTTAATTCAATTCATTTGAATTTTCAGGAAAATGTTTGGATGCGAGAATGAACGACTTGGGAGGTCTTCATGGTTCTTTCCGATGCAGGTGGGTTATAAATACCCGTTGTATTATTTTCGATAAACCCGTTGTATTGCAGATGTCAGCAACCGTGTCGACAGTCTATATACTCCGTGACGTATTCACCTGCGAAGTGGCCGTCATTGTCTTTGCAGATTCAGCTCGGGTCATGCAATGGAACAGCAGTCGAGTGTAACAAACATTATAAGTAAAAAAAATTACCATTAAAATAAAAACAGAACTTACATCTTCCAGAGAAAATGGAGCCATGGTGGAAGTTTTCTATGAGCAGTTGAATTTCGAAATGCTTACCGAGTCTGAGGCCTATGGAGTATGTTTTATTGAATATTTCTCTTATTTCTGATTCAAATCATTCCAGTTCGTAAACCTGCTGGCCGATTTCGGTGGCCAACTAGGATTGTGGTGTGGAATATCCTTCCTGACATGCTGTGAATTCGTATTCCTGTTTTTCGAGACTGCATACATGAGCGCAGAGCATAATTATTCCCTGTATAAAAAGAAAAAAGCGGAAAAAGCCAAAAAAGTTGCTTCTGGATCTTTCTAAAACAATCCTCTTCGTTATTTTTTTAAAATAAAACATTTCATTTACATTCGTATCATTTTTTTTGAAAACGAGGAGCATACAGTTCATACAATAGTGTTAGCAGAAAACTCGGGTGAGTACAGGGAAAAGTGTGGTGTTAAGTTAGAAAATAAGAAAATTAAGCACTACTCGCACGAACAAAAATCTATTCACAGAAAAGTATAATGACAAGAATGAAACAAATAAAAATCAAAGAAAAATAAAATATACGTCCACAAAAAGTTACAAGTTTCAAGAAGAAGATTTGGCTAAAACGTTGGGGAAGCGGCACTAAGAAAACCATACGTGGCATACACTGAGGTGGAGGAAGAAATCATAAAAGAGAGTCAGAAAATACAAAGAAAATATTGGAGGAAAGTGTGAGACAGTTTAGCAGCGAATGATGATTTCATATACGAAAATATACTAAAAAGCAAAAATAACAAGACATTGAAGACAGGAATGGATAGATGTGGGTTGAGAAGAACAAGTGTTGTAGTGAAACAGTCTTAACGGGCCAATGTTCCAATGAGCGCAGCACAAATCTCGAAGAATTGCATTGTCTGGGACAGTTTGGCTCCTCCTGGTGATGGTGGTGGTGTGACATCACACTGGAAATCCTGAGATAATTTGTAGAATTAGTTATTGGAACAGAGGGTTCCAGTGTGTCAATTGAATTTAACCACTCGAAAGATTTTATGAAAATTAAAAACTGTAAGAGCACTCCAGATACAGTTCGAGTTAGCGGAAGCAAAGATTTGAAAATGTAAGAAAACTTCAACCCTCACCGACATATCCGAAAAGTCATGCACCTCCATTTTCTCAATACTCGCCTCCATACTCATTGCCTGCGGCATGCTTGAGGTCCGTGTCCCACGGATACCAGCTGGTTTCTGAGGCATTGACATGGAAGCATGACGGGATGATGATGCACTAGCTGCTGGAAAAATCGTTGTTTAAAGTTCCTCATATTGTCTGTGTGTAAACTTACATCCGGATTCCTCGTCAGCCAAACTCTTGAAATCGAGCAGATAGCTTCTCTGGTCAACTTGATACAACTGAAGTGACATTTTTGGTGGGTCCGCGGCTGGGGCATCCGGCTTGCGTCTCACAATGACGTGGTACGGGTTGAGCACCTTCCATTCCATGTCAAGCTGCTTCATGGCACGGAAAACTTCAAACATGATATCCTCTGGACGACTTTGTGAACGAATCCCCAGATGCCATTTGGCACGCTTGCTGCGAGCACCTCCGGTAGCTTCAGTGTTGTCGAGAGTTGGAGTGATCTTGCTGCTCACGGAAGCTAAACAGGTTAACTTTCACTTATTTGGAATCGTTCCACTCATTCTTACCTGCAATACGCTCCGGGTGGCGGTGAACCGGTCCTGGTCCCTTATTCGGCGTCACTTGATAGAACTCTTCAATCGACAGCTTGGCTGTCTCATCTGCAATCCGTTTGTTGTCAACAATCAAATTGTAGGCAATAGAGAGATGATGGTGTGGGTCGTCACCAAGAAGAGCTGACGTCACTTCTTCTTCGGCAACATGGTAGCGCTGAAACTTTCAGAGAGGTTATAAAGAGACTCATGTTATGTTACAGTACCTCTGTGACTTCACGAACAGCCTCAATGTCAACAATTGAAGCCTCACTCTCGTTGATGGGTGGGAAGAGATAATTAGGAAGATCCTTCTGGAACCATTCGTGTGCGCTGAAAATGGAATAGAGAGTTTGAGAAGAAGAAAGATGCGGTGAAGATTCTGAAATGTCACTCACATCACGTCCTTAATCGTTGCTCTCTTCATTGGATCAACGCAAAGCATATGATGAAGCAAATTGACGATCGGGCGCTCCAAGAACTCTGGTGTTGGGAACACTCCAGCTGTAAATCAAAGATTTATGACTATTTTCAACTAACGAAAACTTACATTTAATCTTCCTGAAGAGACTTGGAACATGCTCGTCGTCGAATGGAAGGGTTCCACAGAGAAGGGCGTAGAGTATCACACCACATGACCACACATCGACTTCTGGACCTGCGTACAACCTGAAATAATTTTTTTGTTAATTTTTTTCCAATGGTATGTTGATAATTTTGATATAAAGCATTAAATGAAGGTTTTGTTCGACAAAAAATCGGCGATGTGTGCAATGTGACGTGACGGTGTTTGCGGACTCACGCGCATTTTCTGGTTTTAGTGCAGACTCTAATTTCTGGTCTTTTCGTTTTATCATCAGACCATGAACTCACTTTCCGCTAATTACTTCTGGGGCAGCGTAATTTGGTGATCCACAACTTGTACGCAAGAAGTCTCCGTCGGTCATGATGTTTGAGAGTCCAAAATCAGCAATTTTTACATTATTCTGCTCGTCGAGCAGCAAATTCTCCGGTTTCAAGTCTCTGTGGACAACCATATGACGATGACAGTAATCAACACCGGAGATAATTTGCTGGAAAAATCTTCTGGCCTCAGCGGTCTTCAGACGTCCGTGTTTCACAATGTAGTCAAAGAGTTCTCCTCCGGAGACATGTTCCATAATCATGAAGATATCCGATGGTGTGCTGATTACTTGGTACAATCGAATGATGTGTGGATGACGGAACAGAGAGAGATTTTGAATCTCACGACGGATCTTTCCAACAACGTCCAGTGACTTGATCTTCTGACGATTCAGAATTTTGACAGCCACTTTGTATTGTGTCCCTTCATGGATACCAACTGAAAGAATTGACGTTTTGATTTATTCAAATTGTAAATATACTCACCTTTAACTTTTCCGAAAGTACCAACACCCAGTGTCTCCTTCAGAATGTAATGACCAATCTTGATCTGAGCTTTGAGCTCCGGTTGTGCTTTCGACGATGCTTCTCCTCCCGGTGAAGACATTTTTGAGTTGTTGTCAATTGGGTCACGGTCCTTACGTTCTTTTCTAAAAAAGGCAATACTTCGACGCATTGTTGTAACAGTAGAAAAGTATTTGTTTCGAATTTAGGACGGAAGGATGAATCAGTGGATGTGAGGTGGAGCTCGCCGAGCTTTTTTGGCTTTTTTCGCGTCGTGAGCTTGGTAGTCGCGCAGAATATGAATAAAACCTGGGAATTTACGACTGACGACGACGACAACGACGACAACGACATCACTTCGTCAAGGAGCCTCTCCGAAACAACGAGAAGGCACATAAATTTTGTGAAGAAGAAGATCTCATGACGAGCTAACTACCGGTTAGATGAAGTAGCCTAAGCTAGAAGGGAAACCTAGCGCATTTCTAGAAAGTTTTTTTTCTTATTTTTTAACAATTGACTTTTTCTTTTGCGAAGGTGAGAGGAAAACTGAAAAACAAGATATTAGAGAAATTAGAAAATATGTGACTTCAAAACAAGTCTCCCTACAAATGACGACAAAAACAGCGCAAAAAATATGAAAACTAACACTTTCCGGTACCGATACAAAACGGGGAAAAGGCTAAATGCACTATTTTCGGTTTGGCATTGAGGAAAGAGGTCCCGCCAACCTCTCCGCTCGCGAAACCTCCCGCTCACTCAACCTCCGCTCACACGACCTCCCCACCATTCGCTCGCTCACCCTCCACAACTCCCTCACAATCTTTCGTTCTTTCTCACACACAAACACGCGCTCACAGTAGGTCTTAGAGATAGTCATTCAACACGGGGTCAAAGAGAGAAAACGAGAAAAACACAAAGAAAAAGACAGGAATCCGTTCCTTCGTTTTTCATTTCCTCTCGTCTTCTATCGGTTAGATCGGTGGTCGTGGATGCAAACAGCGTGGTAGTCAACGAAAATGATAGAAAAGAAGAAATATTTCCTCATGGAGGAAAACTGACTTTTCCAATTCTTTTTTTTTTCAAAATTTTTTCATGAAATATGTTTTGTAGAAACTTTCTTTCTATGAAACTTTTTTCCACTGTACATACATACAACAGCAGACAGTGTGACAGAGAAATAGAGAGGGCGCTGAGAAAACCAGAATTGAGATAAGATTGAAAACCGAAAATCGCGTTTTTGTAAAGGCGAGTACAATGTGGACACAACATGGGTTGGGTGAGCGGGGTTGTTTGACCAGGTGAAGATTGATCGATTCCCCCTAGTTTTCAAAATGATAACTCCACACGATACGCCGTCGAAAATGGATAAACATCTTATCAAAAGCGGAGGAGGTTCGGAAAATTGACGCGTTGTTCTTTGAAAAAAAAACGTGTTGAAAAGGAAACGGTTTTGAATAGTGGTCAGTCATATGACACCCCTTTACGCCTAGACACCAGACACTACATTTCAAAACAGTAGTCTCATGGCGACCTTGTCTTCCCAAGTAAACTGACGCATAAAAGAAAACAATCGAAGAATAATTTGAAAAAAACAAATCGATTCGAGTAAATCAAATAATTTTGGCTTTTCTGTGTAGGTAAGTCCCCACCGAATCATAACGAAAACATCGAGGTCAGACAGAAGAGAAGACAGAGAAAAACAAGCCCGTGAGGCGCCGAAATTTGGTAGTGTTGTCGACGAAATTTGATACACATACAGAGATGATTGAAGGAGGTGAAGATAACAATAGTAATCATAATATGATACAATCTGAAGTGGTCTTAAAAAGATGAAGGGGACAAGTAAAGGTAACAGCTTAAAAACTGTCATAATAAAGTGTGCACTTGCACTAATTACAGTAACCAAAACGGATAATCCTAGGATAAGGAATCCTTCTCGTTCTTTTTTAATCCTCTATTTTGGAAATTAGATAAAAATGAAAAACCTAAGACTCCCAACATCCGGCGGTAGTGTGGTGTGTATCTGTTTGTGTTTTTCATGATATACATGTGACTCCATCAAGCTTTGGTGCGTACACAGAAAAAAAGAGAACCGATGAGATCACTCAATTTAACGTTATTCTCAATAGAGAGAAAGAGAAAGAAAAAGAGTCTCGGTCGCCTCACGCGCTTTAACGGGGCGCCAAGAGTCTGCGTCTCGTCTAGATTCTAAGCAATTTTGCAGCATGGTCGCTGTGAAAATGGGCCCAAGAAGTGGAAATATTGAGAGGACAACCAAAACGAATGAGCAAATGAAGGATTTTGGGAATAAAGGTCGTTTCGTAATAGGGGGATAACGGAGCATCGTACTGGTACTATTTTAGACGGCCGTCATCACAGCGCGCGCATACACACATACACCCCAGCCTCAACCGTACAAAACTATAATTACGTGGCAAACAGTTATTGATTGTGTGCCTTTCTCTGCGCACCTCGTTTCATTGTTGCATAGGCCCCTTGCTTTTGTTGTTTGTTTTGATTTCTTGACCTGTTTTTGAATTTGGGAATTTTTTTTGTATTTTAACTCACCGCGATTTGGCGGATAGCTTTCTCGAAAGATTCTTAACCCGATTAAGTCCGCTCGGTTGACTGCGACTCTTTGATTTCATCT
The DNA here is from genome assembly GCA_002259235.3 of Caenorhabditis latens. Lineage (NCBI taxonomy): Eukaryota > Metazoa > Nematoda > Chromadorea > Rhabditida > Rhabditidae > Caenorhabditis > Caenorhabditis latens. The sequence continues at coordinate 8,733,471 of CM056097.1, read as the reverse complement.
CCGTATTATCGGGCCCATCGTCCTCATCACCACCTCGTCCACGGTCTCGATCTCGGTTTTGATGAGAGAACATTTCTGAAATTGCTGGGTTTTTTGTTGGAAGCAAGAAATAACAGAAATGGGCCGAAGTAGGAAAAACGAATATGCACAAAACGTTGTGCTCACGAAATGGTTAACGGGAAACGTGAATAAGCATATTTCTCCTAACGTCGAACAGACCACCAACTTATTTGAGCAAACCACGAGCTCGAAGCCAACGGTTCACTGTGTAAATAGAACGTGGCTGAAAACATAAAACTCACGGAAAACTCTCTTCATTGTTTTAGTTTTAGCTTGTTAGTGGAAAATAATTGGGACTCGATGTTACATGAAGAATTTCAATGTGCTCTCAATTTTTTGGAATCGGCAGCAAGGGGAAGCCAAAATCACAGAATCTCTTACATTCTGATGAATTTATAATCACGAATTTCTGTTTTTGAATATATTATTATACATAAAAGATTTTTACATAAAACTGAGATTCGGCAAATTTATGCACTTGCAACGATGTGTTTGAAACATTAAAAGTGATTAAGGAATGTCAAAAAGGGAATTACGGAAATTCTTCGTAATCCGCTTGTTTTCATTTTCTAATCCGGTATTTATCCTTGGATTTTTGAGCATTATATCAAGATTATTTTTAGATCCAGACGTTCAAAAATAGGTCAAGTTCTAGGAAAACGTATTGCTCGCACTCAGCCCATACTAGGTAAGAACTGACAAAAATGCAATAAAATTTGGAAGTTGAAAACTTTGAAAGTGTTGAAAACTGTAACTTTATAACAACCTCAATTCCGCCGAAACGAGCCAGGAGGCTACTGTGTGACAAGTGAGTATCAGACTCCCGACTTTTGTTGAAGTAATCGGATCAGAACGGGGAATATATTGGTTGTGGAGTGTACCTGCCCGGTCACGTGCCTATAGAGAAAAATGAAACAGTAAATGTGCAATATCGTAACTTCATAGTTTCCATTTTCTGAATAACAATGGGAAGTTAGACTGGGCTGTTCGAGAAGAAAATTATGATGTTGGTGGGACTTCTAGTGGCATAACAAGCAAGTCGATTCTATTTTAGATAGGGGGAGCATTGGGAATACTCATGTGATATCTAGTCAGGAATAAGAATAATATGTCACAATAATCTGTTTAAGAAGTGCGAAAAACTCTAAAAATAATATTTTGAGCAATCAGACTTACGTCTCACCAAGTGCTCATGACAAGGGAAGAAAGCAATGGAAAACTTAAACGACGGGAGAAAAAGTAAGAAAGAGTCATATTTCTGAACAAAAGTATTTGTGAGGTTGAAGAGTTGAAAATAACGGAAAAGAATGCGGTGAAAACTTGAAACAATGTTTATTCCCTGCACAATTCTAGTGTCGTTTTTTCCAATTTTCCTCTTTTTTCTTTTTTTTTATTCGCCACCCGACAAAGACTTTCTGGCTTTTGTTGCAATATTAAAATTCCTAAAAGTCTGAATTTCATTTATTATTTGTTCTCATTGTTGACCAACAATCGGCTGAACTTTTGGCCAGTGACTTTCTAGCTATATTTCAATTATGGTACAAAAGTTTATGTGACTCAAGTGAAAATATCGTGTTACTTTAGCAATTAAATTATAATTAGTTCAGTAATCGAAAATCTTCTCGTTCTTTTATGAACCACATATTTCCTGATCAGAATACTTTCCGAGAACCCAACGCTGGATGTAACTGATTTCTTCAAGTCAGGTGTCTTCCATTAATACAAAATGTTTATATTCCTGCGTTTATAACACAAGTAACCCTAATAGTTTTTTTTCTGGAAAAGTTCACTCAACAGTTTCATGGTCTTTCCTTTTGTCCTGGTTTGTTTCTTTTCTGCTGATCCTTTTGATTTTGTCATCGCTAGAAAAATAGATGAAAACCGATTATTCTCCAAAAATCTACATAAACATGTTTTTCCGCATCACCGCTCCACGGGATGTATGAAATGGTAGTTTTCGCTGGCGTCACTTTTTTCCTCATTTCTCAGAAGGTCAAAAGAAATGGTCGATTGGTTTTTGAATTCTGATTTTTTTTTCAGTGTTAGTTCAAATATGAAATCTGTCATTTCGCTGGCCATTTTTGGATTTTTTGTGTTTAATATTCAATTTACCAACAGGTAACGTTACCTATATTGAGAAAGACTGTCAGAGGGAATCTTATTCAGTTATTCTTCTTATCTTAATGACCAAAGAACATTGACACTTCATCAACAAATCACTTTGTTAATCTGATCCCATCAGACCTTTTTGCCCTTTTTCTGCAACATTTTTTATTTCAAATCACGTTTTTCACATGTCTTCCTTGAAAAATGACTTCAAAAAGGTCACGTTCATTGCCAATGGGCAAACGAAAACTTTTTGAAGCAAACAATTTTTTCTTTGCCGCTTTTCTCTACCTACTTCTTTGAATCTCTATCCGAGATGGCATGTGCTGTGGCTTAGAAATAGTGTGTGCATTGTGGAGTGTGACTGACGAAAAAGAGTTGTTGAGAAGAGGCAGTCCGTGTTTGAGACCCCCAAAACGTCAGAAAAAAGCAATTCGTTCAATAAGTTTTTGAGTTGGCAAACAATAGAACTCAAGGAACGAATTCACGTATTTTTCCACCTTCAAATTAACTATTTTACATATCCAACGTATTGATTTACTCGAAGTTACTTTAATTACTCTTCAATTTTCCTTTCTCTCAATTTCGTCTTTTTCCAGAATACATTGTCTGCCTTTTCCATTTCTTATCAGTTCTATCTAATCATTTAATAACCCATTCACCCAAATCGATACAACGTTTACACAAATAGAACAAAAAAAACCTTTTTTCTCCCGTCAAATCCTCATCGATGAGGTGACCACCACAAGATGACCTCTTTTTTGGACGTAGTCTTTTTTCGATTTTGATCTCAACACTATATAAATGCACCTCATTATCGTCATTCGCAGTGTTGACATACACACTCACTCTTCTCTTTTCGTCTTTTCATGTTTTATACAACAACCTTTACGTTTGAATTTCAATTTTCCCTTGAATATAATATTTTGTTTCAGGTATCCGCTCAACATGTCCTTCTTCGACGGAATTCCAGTTGCCCCACCAATCGAAGTCTTCCACAAAAACGCTCTATACCTTAACGAGACTGCCCCGGTGAAAGTCAACCTCACTATTGGAGCTTATCGTACTGAAGAAGGAAAGCCATGGGTGCTTCCAGTCGTCCATGAGACTGAAGTTGAGATTGCCAGCGACACCACACTCAACCATGAATATCTCCCAGTTCTTGGACACGAGGGTTTCCGCAAAGCTGCCACCGAGTTGGTTCTTGGAGAGAACTCTCCAGCTATCAAGGAAGGACGCTCCTTCGGAATTCAATGCTTATCAGGAACAGGAGCTCTCCGTGCCGGAGCTGAGTTCTTGGCTAGTGTCTGCAACATGAAGACCGCTTATGTAAGCAACCCAACTTGGTGAGTTATTAAAAAAAACAATGGAATGTAAGCTTTAGATAAAAACGAAATCACATTTTACTGCATAGTGTCGAAATACAAAAGGATGATCGAAATATTTCAGGGGAAATCACAAACTTGTCTTCAAGAAGGCTGGATTCACTGCTGTCAACGACTACACCTTCTGGGACTACGACAACAAGCGTGTCCACATTGAGAAACTTCTTGCCGATCTCGAAGCCGCCCCAGAGAAGTCTGTTATTATTCTTCACGGATGCGCGCATAACCCAACTGGAATGGACCCAACTCAAGACCAATGGAAGTCAATCTGTGAAGTGATCAAGAGAAAGAATCTCTTTACTTTCTTCGATATTGCCTACCAAGGATTCGCTTCTGGAAATCCAGATGCTGACGCATGGGCTATTCGTTATTTTGTTGATCAAGGAATGGAGATGGTCGTTTCTCAATCGTTTGCCAAGAACTTCGGACTCTACAGTAAGTGACTCAATCGTTCCTAACATCCTATTTTTTAATTCTTATTTTTTTAGATGAGCGTGTCGGAAACTTGACCGTCGTCGTCAACAACCCAGCCGTCATTGCTGGATTCCAATCCCAAATGTCTTTGGTTATCAGAGCCAACTGGTCCAACCCACCAGCTCATGGAGCCCGCATTGTCCACAAGGTTCTCACTACCCCAGCTCGTCGTGAGCAATGGAATCAAGCTATTCAATCGATGTCATCCCGTATCAAGGAGATGAGAGCTGCTTTGTTGAACAAGTTGACTGAGCTCCAGACACCGGGAACTTGGGGACACATCACTCAGCAAATCGGAATGTTCAGTTACACTGGACTCACTGGTAAGTTAATCTTGTCTGAAAATAATAAATTCGATATTTGAATTTCATATTTCAGCCGCTCAAGTCGATCATCTTATTGCCGAACACAAAGTCTTCCTTCTCAGCGACGGTCGCATTAACATCTGCGGATTGAACACGAAAAACGTGGACTACGTCGCCAAGGCTATCGATGAGACCGTCCGCGCTGTCAAGAGCAACATCTGAATCTGATGAAATTTGTTTTATTTTTACATTAAATTGAGTATTAAGTGTAGATTGAGTATTTTCTATGCACTTAGTTTTACTTTCCTTTGTATTATTTATTTTAAGAAATGAACTGGATTTCAAATTTTTTGTTTATGCCATATCAAAGTTTGAGCATTGACTCAACAACTGCTCTCATTCTTAGTTTCATCCTCTCCATTTTCAGCAATCACGAATATCATTTCCTGGCGCAAGTATTTGAAGCAGATACGGTGTACACGAGGAGCTAATTCAAGACCGATGGAAGCCGATTTAGAAGGTTTTCTGGAAAAATAATATTTTCTTGGCGTCTAAAAAGTTCGATTATGGTACGTGGACTGTCAATTGGTTTGTGGAGCAAGGGATACAATATTTTGATTTCTACATTTCCAAGCATACGTTCAAAATAAGCAATTTTAAATATATATATATATACATATATATATTCTTGCATCAAATTGAGAAAAGTACTTTGCTAACTATGTTGAACAAACTTTGAAGTTCGAGAACAGCTTCCTATTACATCGGAACATTTAGTTACGCTGGCTTAGTTAGCAAGCCAGTTTTTCATTCATTTTTTGGCATGCATGTTTCAAGACTATCTTGTATTTTGTATTGCAGCTGCTCAAATTGACCATCTACACCGGCCAGCACCAAGTATATTTTCCTAATGATGACCAAATCAACATCTGTGTCAGGCCTATCGACAAGGCGCTCCAAATTGTACTTCTTGTTTTCCAAAAAATAAAATATAGTATTTTCTTCCTATTCTCCCCCCGTTTTCCGCACCAACATTATAGTTATGTTAAGATGATGAAAACTGAAAACAGATAGTTTTATCAGAGCTCAAAAAAACGCGTGATGTCAATTCAAAGTACAACATATTGTGCCTGTGTTTCCAATAACATATTACTTTTCTCAAAATATTTGTGCATTTCGTTGAAAACGAAAGAAATGAGGGAGTGGGAAAATGTTGAACTTCATTTTGTTCTTATCATGCGATCATAACCAAATGATTAATGAGACAGTTCCGTGTAAAATCTCTGTTGAAAAGTTGAAAAGTTTAGTAAGGGTTTATCGAAACATGATTATCATGTGTATTTTTCGTTGAAAAAACAGAAATAGTAGAAACACAAGATATTGGGAAATAATTGAATTGGGATTGTAAACGGATTGAAGAAGATTCGTCATGTTCAAGAGCATTCTATCTTCAAGATGCTTCATTTGTAACATTTTGTGGCTTCTGAATTTTCCAAAACTCCTTTATTCGATTGGTACAGTAATCCTAATGAATCTTTGTAGGTGACACTTATTGCAGTTTCACTGTTCTGTAGGCTGTAATGTCTATCGTCTGTCTCATTCTAGGTCATCCTGAGCAGTCGGTACATATTCTTCTTGAATACTCTGGATATGCTGATGAGCCGGAGTACACATTCATAAAAATTCTCCTTTGGTCATACTGGCCAAACTCTATTCTCCGAATTGTGTGACAAACCCACAAAGTAACTCCATGACAGAAAGTGCACCTCGAGGTGTCAAGGTCTTATCGCCAGTTTCCCTTTTTCCGGCGGCTCATTCCATGATGGAAAAATGAAATATGTCTCCTCCCGTGTCGGGTGATACGATAAAGACTAACTGTCAAGATAAGTAACTCTAGACACTCTTTTTCGACTTTTGAACTCACATTCAGTCCAATTCACATAAAAGCGCACAATTATCAGAATTGTCAAATTTCACCAGTGTTCCTTTCTTGTCATATCGGATTTTGTGAATTCCAACTTCTTGTTTTCAGGAATGTCATCTTTCTTTGACTGTGTCGTTTCTCTCGATGCCGGTTCACCACTGAACCATTCGACTTCCGATGAAAACGAAAACCATGTGATGGATTTGACTCTTGAAGCCTATCGTACTGATGAAGGACAACCATTCATTCTTCCAGTGGTTCGTGAGGCTTTCTTGGAGTATGCGAAGAGTCCGTATGGTTGTCATGATTATCTCCCCATATTGGGGCATGTGCCGTTCCGTGACTCTGCTAGGAACCTTGTTCTTGGTGAAGAATCTCGAGCCATCAAAGAAAACCGAGCTGCTGGATTCCAATGTCTCTCCGGAACTGGAACTCTTCGATCTGGAGCAGAATTTCTTGTTCAAGTTCTTCATTTGCACACTGTTTACATTTCCAATCCGACATGGTATTAAGAATTACAAATCTGAAACAAATTTAAAAACTCTTTTCAGCCAAACTCAATTCCGCATTTTTGAGAAAGCTGGATTCAAATCGATAAAAACGTATTCGTATTTGGATCAAATGAATCAATCGCTCGATGTGGCTCAAATGATAAAAGATCTGGAGACATCTCCAGAAAAGTCAGTCGTTGTTTTAAGTGCCTGCGGGCACAATCCAACTGGGCTCGATCCAAGCAAATCTCAATGGATCGACATTTTTGAAGTTGTGAAGCGTCGTAACTTGTTTCCATTCTTTACGGTCTTCGACCAGGGTTTGGCATCTGGAAACCTAAAGGACGACGCATGGCCTGTGCGATATTTTGTAGAAATGGATTCGGAGATGTTCATAGCCCAGTCGATGACTAGAACGTTTGGTCTCTACTGTTAGTAACTCTATGAACATGAATTATCAGTCATAGTATTTGTTTCAGCTTCACTAGTTGGCAACCTCACCGTTGTGGCAAGAACATCAACGTCAATGTCCCAGATAGCTTCGCAAATGACCCGTGTGAATGTTTCAAAGTTCTCCAACCCCCCTGCCCACGGAGCATGTATTGTGAAAACCATTCTTACCAACCAGCATCTCAAGATACAATGGAGGAACTCGTTGAAAACCATGCACGAAAGACTAAAAGATATTCGTGATCAACTCATTTCATGGTTGGGAAAAATGGAGACACCGGGAAATTGGATCCATTTAAAGCAACAGAAAGGCTTGTTTCTGTCCACTGGTCTCAACAGTAAGTCAATGAGCGTTCTTATCGGTTCAACTATCTTTTTCTAGGCACTCAAGTCACATATCTTTTGACTAACTATAGTGTTCGAATTTTGGAAAATGGTTGTTTGTGTCTTTCCGGCTTGAATACTCAAAACGTGGAGTACGTCGCCAGAGCGATCGATGCCGCCGTTCGTCAACTCAACTAACTGACTTCACATTGTAGTTTTATTGTATTTTGAAAATTATTCATTATTAGGAATGTGATTGCTTGTAAAAATGCTTTGAATAAATGCTGAACATTTGTTTCAAAAAGTTATCATAGTAGCATAAAATAGCATGTGCGGGGATAATGTATCCAAAAGTTAGACACTTTCAGCATCGTCAACATCTTCTTCAGCAACGAATCCTCCTTTCTTGACAATGACAAGTGGATGTGGTCCAAGACGCCAACCGTATTTGCCACCCATCTGAAACACATTGAATTGGAGATATGTTTTAAGAATACATGAAATTTATAGCTAAACATGTTTTTTTCAGAAAAAAATGAATAAAATAATTTTCCAAGTAACTCATCTAGCCTAGAATGTATGAATGAAGTCTGTTTCTTTGGAAACAAAATCAACTTACCAATTCGAACTTGGTGATATCGTCGTATTTTGTGATGCAGAAGAAGTTGATCACAAAGAACGAGATGAGGAAGAGAGTAACACAGAAGATGGCTCCAACGACAATTGGTCCAGTGTAGTCGAGAGGGTTGAAATCTTGCTTTGGCATTGTATTCTGAAAGTTATGTCAGATTATATAATTCCACGTCAAAGAATTATCTGAGTGAGCGTGTGACAGATGGCTACCCGACTATTCAAAAATCGAAAAATCGATTACGGTACGAAATTCAGACTCGTTTTTGAGTAGAGGTTGAGGCAGAAAACGAGACAAGGCGGGGGTAGAGTGAGTAAAGGACGAAACGAGACAGTCGTCGGCCCCGTGTCAACAACAACACAGAATGAAAAGTGAAAATGGACATTTTGGAAAAGAGAAATACTGAGGGTAGATGATGAGAGAATGAGAGGCGGATGAGATGACAGGCAGGTATCCAATTTGATTTGACAACTGGATAGTAACCGGTCAAATTGGGAGCGAATTAGGAGAAAAAATATATATTCCATGTATATACTTTTTGTGTGGAAAGAAATAGTGAAACACTTCCATTTTCCTAAAAAAAATACTCCAAATTCTCACACATTCTGCTTGTTTGAATAGGATAGAGTAAGAGCAAAAACAGGAGTAAAACTTCTTGCGTCATGCAACCAAATTGCAAATAAATCAGAGAAGAGATATGTGGAGAAGCTGGACTTGGTATTTTTAATTTTTCTTTTTAGATTGAAGAAAAAGAAAAGCGCGGCGACCGGAAATAGAAAATGCAGTATGGAATTGCGATTTGATTGATTACCGACGGAAATAGGTCTTGTATCGTATCAATGAATCATTGCTTCGAATGATTTGAAAATGGCAGGACAACAAAATTCAATGAAATAATTTCCGAACAAAAAACCCAGAATTTAAGCTATTCTAGTTTCAATGGGAATCGATGATTTACAAAATCATCATTCTTGCTTGTTAGATAAACTGAAATTTTTTTAAAACAAACTGAACACAGTCCAAATCCATATTATTTTTGATGGCATCTCGTAGACTAATGTCTCTTGCAGCTCTAGAAAAAAAACTATATGCGAGAGAACAATTTTTTCTAATTCACCGACATGAATATTAAAACACAAATGACTCATATTCTAGAAGAAGAACAAAAGTACAAGCTCTCTGGGAATATTAAGAAAAGTGCATATTTTAATGAACCTTCAAATATTTATAAAGATTTCGTGTAATTAAAACAAATGAGAGAAATCCAGTAGTTTAGATTTCAATAATTGTTGTTGAAAATGTAACAAAACAATTCTCAAATGGTGTATTTATCAATCTCAAAGAGAACCCCTGAAATGGTGTTGTTCTATATACAGGAAGAAAAAAAGAATCTTTGAAAATGGAGAAAAAGGGAATGATCGCTCTCTCGGCAATTTCTGGTGACCTTCAAAACTTCGATGCGACGAGTGTTTCTCGTTAGTTTCGATACACAATTGGACACAAAAATACCTTTGATGTTGGGGAAGCGAAAACTTTGAAAAACATATTGGTAACCATCAAAAAAGTAAAATACAAACTTAGTTCTAGAAGAAGAACCAAACCATATTTGGAGAAAGTGCCTTAAATGGAGACCATTCGATCGGCACAATTTTGTTCATTTGGCCAACTTCAAGTTCATAGAACAGAACAAGGGTTATAAAAGATATCAATGCCCACTTTGAATCAGCGTTGATCTTCTCCTCTCTTGCCTTTTGATTGCAGTCAAACAATAGAGGGAAGTCAAAGTAAAATTGTATACGAAAAACTGTTTTCAGTTGGCTTCTGACTAACAGAAAAAAAAACTGTGTGAAAAAACAATTGAAACGCAGGAATAGTGACCTACTAACAAATTGAAATTTTTCGTACACAATTTATATTTGTTGATTTAAGCAAGAATATCTTAAATATAACGTATTAGGTTGAATTAAAAGCCATTCCATTTGAACGGCAATCATGGAACAAATATTTAATCAGTCTGACCTTTTCTGACAATCTTGAAATTTCAAGAATTGGTTCAGTTTAAGTTTAAAACCCCAACTCATAGCTCAACAATAGTAATAGAAATACGTTGGTTCAATGAGCTTTGATTGTTTCATTCTTGCACTTTCCCCTCATTTTTCACGGGACCACTCTGCCCTCAACTCACCAACTGTCTATCAATTTTAATCTCACAAATCTCTTCCCCCTCTCTTTTTTCTTTTAACAATTGGTTATGTTCAATTACACCAAGTCTCACTTTTACAATCATATGATCTACATTCAAATTGCTATAGAAACCAATCTTGTAACACCTGAATTGGTTTTTCCTCGAGAATGTGGCAGCTGAAAATGGGAAAATTGAAAGTTGGTAACATACATGAGAATCTACACAAAAGTGCCAACTCAACTTCAATCTAATGTTGCTTCCAATTTTTTGGTTTTTACTGTTATTCTGGCCGTTTTGTGATGGTGAACGGGAATGCGTCAAGTGCGACGGTAGAGTTGTGTCTCCTGACAAAACGTAAAAACAGTTTAATTTTAAAAAGTGGCAAAATTCCTATTTAGATGCACTAACTGCACAGGAGATTACTGTTACATTGTGAAGTATAACAATAGACATACTTCATTCAAAGCACAACAATCGTTCTTTCAGGTAACGTCATTTTTATTTAGTCAGACACAGTCAGAAAGTGATAGAAATCTCTAAACTGGAATGACTGAATTTATATACATTCAGGGTTGTTTAACTTCTCCTATCGATATGCCTCTTGGATGTTCCCAAAACAATAAAGGAAGTGTGTTCTGTATCTGCAAGTAAGTTTTCTTGTTACCAAAGGCAAGAATGATTTTTGAATTTCAGCAGCACCAACAATTGCAATGAATTTCAAAATGTCAGAGATGAGAAAAATTTGACTTATTTGACCTGTCAAACGATTGATAACGCTATGTGGCCAATTACAGAAAACTGTGTTCAACCATGGTGTTACAAGAAATCTTCCAGTTATGATGAGGAAGTGAGGGGGATTATTTTGATAAAATACTATTTTTTTTTGTTTCAGAGAGTTTATTGCACTTCTCAAGAGAAGGAAATCGAGATGTATGATATTGGGTAACTTAAACCCATCAAAAAATGAGAAGCCAGAATTTTTACAGGTTTGTCCAAACTGGAATGCTACTTCCTATCAACTCTTGTTACTCAATTCAAGTGGATTCACGTTTTGAAAAAGATCAATACTGTGTCTATAAAACCGTGAGTCAAACTTGCTTCATATGTCACTAACAATTAAATACAGAACAAAACCACTCCATTCAAGCAAAAAGTGCCCGGAAATATAAAATGCTTTGCACCATCAGAAATTAAAGACCAGAGACTTAAAGTGAGAAGAAACATAACCGAGAATGTGTAGGTAATACGAAAAATTTAGAATTCAACATGTGTCGGTCAGTTTTGTTTCTCCGCCGATGTGGATTTTGGATGCATATCCCAATTCAACAAAGAAGGAGCTGCGCTGAAGGTAACACCCACTTCCCAGAAATTGTGTTTGGGTGAAAAAGAGTACTCTGTAATTGAAGACTATAAACTTACCGTATAGACCTAGTGTGTTTCTTATCCAATTAAAATTGACGAGTCATGTTCTCGTCGTTGCTTCACAATAAAATTGATGTGTTCTATGAGCCACATGTTTGTTTCTTCTTATTGTGTTAGGAAGTTAGAAAAACAAAAGATATAAAATTAGAAGTCTTCCATTGTCAGAAAAGGTTGAATCAGAAAAATAAACTTATTTTCAGAAAGTTATCATGTTCAGATGTGACTTCATTCTCTCAGAATAACGATTTTCATGAAAATTTTCGTTCAAGAAAATGTTCTTCCCGTTTTTGTTTCAACCAGTAATGTATTGAAATAGATCGTAGTACCTTCAAACTAAACAAAAGAAGTGCAATAAAATCCGTCATGTTCAGGCCGGCTTATACCATCTTACACCGTTTATAACACCATTTCATATTTGCGATAGTGACTTTTGCAACAATCAAACGGTACGTGTTACTCTTATCGAGACATTCACACCTCATAAGGGTCGAAGAACATCTCAATTCGTTTCTTATTTTCAGATTGCCGATGACGAAGAGGACAGGTATTCCTATCCAACAAGATACGTTTGGAGTTCCGGAATACGTGCTAGTGGATTCATCCCGTTTCTAATCTTGATTCATGTGTTTTCTTCTCTACTTCTCTCTAACTGCTTCTCTGCTAATGCAAACACGAAGCTAACTTAAACTCGCAACGAAGAAGGAATAGGGCAGGACAATGTACTTTCTAGATATGTCCTTTCATAGTCAGAAAACTGAAGCCCCCTTTACAAAGATCATTTTTCTCCATCCGTCTTCTTTTTCTGCTCTGTTCTCATTTCTTCTGTCATAAAACTTCTTTTTTCCAATAAAGTTGCCACTCGTTATTTGATTCTTTATTCTTTTTGTTATCCTACAATTTGATGGAGAGTAGACACATATTAAAAAGTGATAAGAACATTGATAAGGTGCAAAATTAAGAGTCAAATATTGGGGACTTAGGAAATTCAGTATTCCAAAAATTGTATTTTCTGATTATTCTGAAAGTGGTTTGTGCGTTACTAGAAAGCCACTCAGACCGCCACTTATTTTTCTCAATTTCAATATATTCTAACCGAGCAATATGGAAATGAAAAGCGTTTTTACATTCTGACGTGAAGCAGACATGACAAGGAGGCCAAGGCTTTTTGGAGTGTGCGACAGACAGAGAGATTGCATCACATTTGGAGGAGAATGAGCAACACAAAGACCTTCTGCTGACCACCTCGTTGCCTTTTTTCTCCACGCGCACTCTTTTGCATACATTAAATTTAATTTCGAATTTCTTCGTCTTTTTTCATACTAAACACATTTTGGTCTTTCATTCCAAATAGGATAAGATCATAATCATTTAATGAGAATTTAAAAGCTTACTTGTTTAGATTTTATTTTTAGAGAGCATGTTCTGCTCGAGTGAAAGATTGGAATGACAGATAAATAGCTAATTCTTCAAGTGCTTAGGGAGGAAAGAAGAAAAAAGAAAAACAAGTCAAAAATTTTCTATCTTACACATTCTAGACTACTTGTTATTCTCTAAAGTTTTCCGAAACAGTCAAATTTTTTTCGAAGTCTTCAATTCGTTGATCTCTAAATATTTTTTCACATCCATGTTACTACCGCTACACAAATATTTCTGATTTCATTTGTCTTTTCAGTCTTTTCTGTTTTGTTTTCCCATCCCACATCCTCCGGATTAATCCAATCAACAATGGTGTTATTTGTAACTCGACACATTTCTACTCGGTATACTCTTCGTATCTTCCTTCCGTGTAACTTAACACCTCACACAATTTGAAACTGAACTCAGTCTCGTCAACTGACCGGCTCCTTTTCTGTTGTGTGTTTTTATTACGACCTCCCGTTCACTTTTCTATGAAGACCTTGAGAAGAGTCGTAAACAATAATGGTGTGCAGATGTTTTCTGCTTATTTCTTCATTTCGTGGGGGTAGCTGTATCCTTTTTGCTTCTGTCCTGACATCACGACAAGAAAAGATAAACAAATTGAAAGGCTCATCCTGGCTACTCAGAATTTGTTTATTTGTTTAAAAATTGGCGTCTGTTTTGTCAGTTCTTGGTAATTGAGCGTTTAGCAAAAGGTCTGAACCGCTAGTTCGAGATTCTTCCAATATATTCTAAATACATTTTCTGTTTTCAACAACTTTCTAACTGATCTCTAAACTATACCATCCCAACACCTCTCAGTTTCCGCCGTCTGACTCATAAATTGTAAACTTAACTATAGCTTTGAGTACTTCACTGAAGTATTGAAATAGAGAACAAGAAAAAAGAGAGAGTTTAGTAAGTACTTGTCGCCAAAGGTCTCGCGGGAACAGCTGTTTAGAGTAATTTATGTATATTTGTCCTCCGTTCACTTCGCTATTTTCAATCATTCATCCACCTACCTACTTTGATCACTTGATAACAGAGGACACCTCGAGGGGTCCAGTCAAACGTGACTTGTTCTCCGTAGACTTATCATCTTTCCACATTTTTCCTACATTCGCCAAGACCCAATCAATCAACGAACATTGTCGCCTTTTGATTTCACTATCATTTTATCATTGAATGCAAAACAAACACTCCTCCACGTGGAGTCCTTGATCTCATATTTCTTGAACTGAATTGTCATCGAAACCCTGTTATCATTTTTCACTGCAGAAATTCCCGCCAGAAATTGCAACAGTTTCACAGAAACATTGTGTAGAGTTTCAGTATTATAAATTTGTCAATTTCCCCCCTTTTCCCATAGATAACTTTTTTGTGCCTAAAACTTGGTTGAATGAACACATAGGTTTTGAAAGAGAAAACCGGAGACCAATTTTACTTTACACTCCAGTTAACACTAATCAATTAGTGACGAGAGAACGGAACGCTTGTCCATCACGTGTTCAGTGCATTTCGAGGTGCTCCCAGACAGCCACACGGATCTCGTTTCAGTGACGTTCAATTTATGCAGACCACTACTTTCAGTTTTATACCATTTTTGTGGACTGCATTTATTTATGATTTTTGTTTCTTGCCTGAAGTTTATTTAGTCTCGATTATCCAAAATGAAAAAGAATGAAAAAACATTTCCGTACTGCAAAAATTCTTCAAAAAAATTGGTTTCTGTTCTCCATTTTTGCAAAAATTGTCAAAAGTGATGCGCGCGTGGAATGTTGTGTTACATTTCTCACCTTTTTTATCTTCATTTTTCTTTTAGGTTCGCTATGATGAAGGACATCAGTTTCTCATTTCCTCTCATTACGCCAAGTATCTATCACTATCCAATCCACTGTTTTATTTCAAGTGACAATCATTCACACGTCTTAGAGATATGAAATTCACTCTTTTAATAGCTTCGTCATTTTTCGTTCAAACTTTTATAGTACTCATTCCTTTGTCCTCCCAACCATTATTTCCTTCGAATACTTTTTTAGGGTCAACAAAATTTGAATGTCTCTTTTTACCCGGCGGTAAAGTGCACTATTACTTTTTTCCCATTTCAGCATGTTTCTTTTGACAAATAATGTACTTTCAGAGTGCACGTCAAATTTGAAAAATAAAAGCAATTTCCGAGCGGAAATTAATTTCTGTGGAATTAGTTTTATTAAAATAGAGATGTAGATCTATGCATGTAGATATTGCATAGTTAGATACCACATACTAACAAACTAATGAACGTATTCAATCAACTGGTTTGCACCTTTAAAGAGTATTTTATAGTTCCCGAGAGTTTTTGCTATAAAACAGTCCTGGCTGTTTCAGTTGTCTGATTCCTGTCATTATAATCTCCATTTTATTTCCTTCTAGTTGACAACCAGTGTACGAAACGCACTCACTGATAAGTTTTTCGCCGTCTGAAAAACGGTTGCGCACACATAAAAAGTCCATCGGTTATCAATAGTTATATAATTCGACTTTTGATTCGTTTTTTTTTCAGTTTTCACTGGAACTACCCGGAATTTCATTTGATTATCAGGAAATACGAAGCAATACTTTGACCTCTCCAGTTGGTGTTTGATCATCAAGTTTTTTGAGTCAAATAGTTTTTTTTGTACATGTTTCATCCTTCCGAAAAATAGATGCATATTCGAATATTGATATTTCGCAATTCGTTGAATCTCAGTTGATCTTTTGATTCTTAATCTGATCATTGGTCTCTTTTGTGTACCATACGAGCTAGACAATGGGACCTAGACATCTTGAACACCTGGGCATCCATGTCTGGGTGCCTGACCCCTAACCAGATGTGCGATCAGTGGAACACAACTTTCTAACGAAACGTCTGCGGTCAATTGTCTAGAAATATCTAGAGTTTGTGTATGGCTTGCAAACGTTTAGGAGTGATGGTCACATTACATCATTCAGAGATGGAAGACTTTCTAGAAAATCCTGGCTTGAATCCAGACTGTCGGCTACTTCAAAGCAAAAATGTTCTTTATTGCATTTCCGTGATCTTTCAAGATTTTTCAATAAAATCGGCCAAAGATTCAGCTCCAGACAGTTTGTGTGGGAAAAGTGTGGAAAACGTTTTTAGGAAGATGTAGCTCCTCACGTGCTCTCTAGAACCATAAAGAACACAATCTTCCATATAGATTGTTACAGTCGGTAATTGAGAATAAATCAAAGGTCACAGGCGACCGGTTGTAAATGATTGTTGAGCACAATCTTACTAATGCACCACGTTTTAGGGGCCCCCTCATAAAGTGTAATATTATAAACAGTTTTTGACCTTTTTCCCTCGTGGCCTATTTACAACGTCTTTTGGCTGCGTTCACAAGTAACAGAAGTTTACGTGACAAATAACAGAATTCAGTCCGGGAAAAACAGCAAAACCATTCAACAAATAAGAAATTCTGGAGAAACTTGAGTGGTTAAGATTTCAAGTAGCACTCGCACCAATTAGGCAGTTTTTGGTATTAGATGTATTTTGCTCGCGTTTTTCTGAAAATTTCCAGAAGAAAAAATGTTTTGATTATTTTCCTCTACCTGCTTTGCCTAGTTCTTCAAAACAGGAAACAAGGCTCAGCATATTCCGTATTCTGAAAAAAGTAGTCTGGGTTTTTCAGTTGTTTTGCCAGGTTCCCACTGAAAACTTCCAATCTAATATTTTATGAAAAAAAGTTTTGTAAGAGCGCGGATGTTTTCATCGGTCGTTTCCGGCGCATCTTTTGAAGAATTGAGTTTTTGGGAGCCAACACAGCTTTTTTTTGTAAAATGAGGGCTTTTGTATACTTTACACAATGAACATGTTTCACATCTTGCAAAAAAGCCGGATACCATCATCTTACATCATTTTGAAAAGTAGGGATTAGCTCCACCCACAAGACATTTTTATAAAGACCAAAAGCCCTTTGAAGAAAAATGTGTTTTCTTGGTAGTTGTGGTTTCAGCGAGTCCCAGGAAATGCAATGTTTTTTCAACTTCTCAATTTGACAGAAAAATCTATTTTCAATTTTGTGAAGGTCACTTTCTATCTAATCCGTAACTCCGCCAACATCTTTTACCAGCTTTCAAGTTTTTCTCTTTTTCAACGTGTCTTGTCCCCATCATTCAATATACTCCCGTTCAGAACACAATTTTTCCAGACCCTTCCCTCCCATCCCTTCTCTGAACCATTCTTCCAACAGATGTTCTTCAAGTACACATGCCATTGACCACCTCACAATCACTTCTCTGCTCACCTCGCCCTCTCTCGCTCATTTTGCCAAAGCTCCGCCCCTCACTCCCTTCGCACTTGTCTTTCCATTCCGGCCTCCTCACCAACCTCATTCTTACAGTCAGCGGTCCGTCCGCATCGGTCGTCCCTTCTCTCTTCTCTTCCACACCATTGTTGCCCCCTCCCCCTCTCCTCAGTGTTCTTCTCCCCAACGGGTGCCCTTTTTCTGGAGCACTCCGTGCGTTCTCCTTCTCTCTAACCGTGTTGCGACTGTCTGCGTCTCTTTCCCTCTAAATAAATTCCCGCGCTTTTTGGCCCATTCAAACCCCTCGCATCTATTCCTCTCCCCTTATTTCTCATTTTTGACACTGTTGCTGTTCGATACTCTTTATCGGCTTTAGCCTCTGCAGCTAATTATACACGTTTGTACCGAATCGGACAAACAAATATAGGCATTCAGTAGAGTAGATGTTAGTTAGGCAAATAAAAGTGCGAAATCATAGCCATTAGATTTGTATCTAAAGAATACTTGAGACCTCACAACACCATTTTACTCATTCGATGATATCTAGAGACGTGTGAACATGATTAATGAGTGCGCGCATTCCTTCCGTCTTATGTCTTTGATCTTGACCCTTTACTCTTATTTTCTTATTTTTCCCACATTTCTTATTCTTCTCTCTTTTTCTCCATCCGAATTCATTAAACTCCAGTTTTTCGTATTCTAAATTTTTAAATTTTCAGAAAATGACTGGTGCACCGGTGTCGTCAGGAGGTGGAAAGTTGGTGCCACTCCCGCCAGACGGTGGATGGGGATGGGTCGTCGTCATCGGTTCGTTCTTCGTTCACGTCTTCGCGGATGGTTTCGTCTACTCGTTTGGAGTTTTGGTAGAGACCCTCATGGAGGTGAGTATAGGCTATCAGTAGGTATCGTTGGTGCCTAGACCTAGTATCCATCGTCAACAACACGGCTGTCACATGTGTGGGCTCTTTGGATTGAAAATCGAGCACGCGTGCGTTCAGAACAAAGTTTCACGTGAATCCAATCAAGTGGTCCGTTAGACTTGGTTCTTCGAACTAGCTATATGACTTACGTAAAAGCGGAATCGCTCATTAAAACCCTATAAACCTAATCATTTGTTTCAGGAGTTCCAAGCCAACAACACCATGGCCTCCCTCATCATTTCACTTCTCACCGGTTTGACCCTTGGATCGGGACCGCTCGCCTCCGCCGTTTGCAACAAGTACGGTTGCAGAGTGACGACCATCACCGGAGCCGGAGTCGCATTCATTGGGTAAGCTTTTCAAATTCGAAAGTCCAGTGACAACTGGTTCAATTTCAGCTGCGCCCTCTCTTACTTTGCGACTGCCATGTGGCACATCGTCATCTCAGTGGGAGTGATCATGGGAATCGGGTTTGGACTGATGTATTGCCCGGCCATTGTCATCGTCACTATGTACTTCGAAAAGTGAGTGATCAGAAGTCCGCACTATGATAAAGTATACTTTTTGCAGCAAGAGATCCCTCGCCACTGGAATCGCCGTCGCTGGAGCTGGAGTTGGAACAGTTTTGTTTGCTCCGATCAATGCTTTCTTCATCACTAACTTCGGATGGAGAAGTGTGTTCTTGGCCTTCCTGTTCGTTCTTGTTCTCTGTGCCCTTTGCGGAGCCACCTTTGCCCCATTGGAGTTCGCTTTGGTGCCAGATGAGGAAGAAGAGGAGACCAACGAGGTGTTTGAGGAAGATGGAAAGAAGACGACTGCAAATGAGGCCCACGGAGAGAAAGCCACTCTGCTCAGCCCACCAACCATGATCGAGAGATCCATGTCCCAGAGTTCTGGAGTACAGAAGGTTGGAGAGAAGATCCGCCCGGCCAGCTCGATGGGAGCCGTCGATGTTGAGTCTCAACCGAGATCTCGTCGTGGAACTGTTGGAGAACGTGACAGCGGATACCTCAACCGTAAGGACGTGTTCTACACTGGATCGATCTCCAATGTCGCTGAGTTCCGTGAGGATCCAGACAAGTTCCGTTCCACCGGATCTCTTCATGGCCGTCACACCACTGTCGGAAGCATCCCAGCCCACTCCACCGGAAAACTCGATGATGTTCGTGAGGGAAGTCAAGAAGACAGTCAAGCTCTTGATGTCAGCGAGAAGACTAATGGCACCGATAACACTGACAACGTTGAAGGAAAGAACATGTTCAAGACCATCAGCAACATGCTCTCGCTGCCACTTCTCTTGGAGCCAACATTCCTTCTCTTCGCCATTTCCAATCTTCTCACCTCTGTTGGATTCAACTCGCCACTCTACTTCCTCCCACTTCATTCCGCCAAGATCGGTCTCTCCTCAATCGAAGGATCGAAGGTTCTCTCAGCATTCGGAGTCTCCAATACCATTGGTCGTATCGTCTTCGGAGTGGTCGCCGATCACAAGCTCCCACTTCCAGCTGGTCTCGGAGAAGACACTGCTCGTAATCGTCTCTGGATGTACAACATTTCCTTGACTGTGAGTTTCATACTAGAAAAGTGTTACAATTAAACTAACTCGTCATCTTTTAGATCTGCGGACTCCTCACCACCTTCTGCTACAAGTTCGTCGGATTCATCCCACTTGCCACATACTCGGCCTTGTTCGGATTCTCGATTGCATCCTACATCTGCTTGACTTCCGTCATTCTTGTCGATCTTCTTGGATTGGACAAGCTCACCAATGCCTTCGGCCTTCTTCTTCTCTGGCAAGGAGTCGGAACTGTCTTCGGACCCCCAATTTCCGGATACTTGGCTGATATGACTGACAGCTACACCCTCTCCTTCGTTTTCTGCGGAATCAACCTTTTGGTGAGTTTGTTGTCTAACGATTTTTGTAGTTAGAAGAGACAGTGCTCAACTTAATACTGCCAATGAAATAAGATTCCTCATTATATGAATTTTTAGGTCTCCGGACTCATGCTCTTCGGAATCCCAATCTTGCAGCAGAGAAGAGCCAAGGCGAAGGCAGCTGCCATCAAGAACTAATTAGTTCTCCTCTACAGATATCATTTCTAAGTTTTTCCCCTTCTTATAATATTCCCTCTCTCTCACAAAATCTCTTTTTATCGAAATTGTGCGTTTTCATATTGGTATCCTTTGTCTAGACCATATTCATTTACCGATACATATTCAAACCGTTTCACTTGTTTCCCCCCATCTGGGTATCCCTGTTCACTTTGTCCTTTTCATTAGGTTTTCCATTTAGTTTGTTGTTATTGTTCTTCCCGACACCTTCTTTTCACCAACTAATTCATCTGGTTTTCCTCCCTGTTGTCCCCCGATTAAATGTGTCTCTAAGTGCCTTACTGCTCTGTCCTGGACCGAATTCTTCCGAAATGGCCCTCACATTCCCTTTTCTCTTATGTTTCCGTTTTTTACCTCGACTCGGTCTGTACAGACAGACACGTATTCCATAATATTTCTGGTTTTTCTTTTACCACCTTGGTATTTTGTGTTATAACGTGAATTGTAATACAATAAAGTTAAATTTCAAAAAATTGTCGGTCCCCCTCAAGTTCAAAAAAGTTATACGTGCGCAACCAACAAAAATATGAAATTAAATTATTGTTTTCGTCGGATGGCATTCATCTGGGAATAGTGATTACATATATCGGTGAGGAGTTGAAGCGAAAACAACGTGAATTCATCATCAGCGATAAAAGAATGATTCCGATTTCGAAAGTAGACGAAAAAGTGTTCAAATGCCTCTTTGCCTAAATCGATCTGTACACCACCTCAGTTTCAACGAGTGTTCTTTTGATGAAGCGCAGCTGACATTTCTATGGATTATGGCGCAGGCCGAAATTTGAAAAAGGACTTCGGTGAATTAATTGTCAAGCAGATTGACGGGAAAATACAGATTTCCGCTAGCAATGGATGTACTTAGTAAACAGTTTCACTCTGAGAGGTGGGAAATGAAAATCGAGACTTACTTGAACATTATTGTTGAACATTTTCCAGAAATGGGAGAAATGGAAAAGTAGCGTGAACGAAATACAAATTATGCACAACTGTTCAAATGCTCCGAACGATTGAATAGATGATTGTGAGTACAAAAGTTTTCGAAATAGTGACCACACCTCGTGTTTTTAACCATCTTGGCTCCTCGTCACCCTGTTTTACAATTCCCCCTGTTTGTACCTGTTTTGGATGTACGTGTAAACTTTCAATCCACCCCTTACAACTGTCGTTGATCAGTATTTCCTTCAGAAAACGTAACATCACTTGACAACTCACTTGGGAGCTAATGACGATGACAACTTCATATGAGTATCTTCTAGACAAAAACAATCAGTTAATGCTACTGACGATAACAAGTTGATTATGAATTCTAGAACAGAACAAAAATTACGCCCACGCGTTTCTTCCAGCTTCTAACATCAACATCTCTCAACATCCCTTCTTCAGAAACAAAACGTCGCCACACTTGTGTTGAGCCTTTCGATGATGTAAATCTGACATGCCCGTAGCAACATCTACAAGGGGATTCAATCTGATTTATTGGTTTTGTGTGAAAAAGTTGAAAAGTTTTGAAGGCAAAAATGTATATCTAGAAACGTGGCTGACGACCGAAGGGATGACGTGGATGAAACAAAAAACTGTTGTACGTATATCAATTTATTTTCAGTATATTAAACATGTTGAGGTTGCTTCGTCCCTCAAAGCTCTTTTTGAGAAAACTGATAATAATTCATGAAGTTTCCAGAGAAAGTGCAAGTCAACTTTACTAATCAGAAGAAACGTGATTTTTATTGCACTTTATGTAAAGATTAAGACACTAATGTTCCCTAGTGGCACCAGCTCCGCTTTTTCTTCTTTCTCAAATTTTGGTATCTGAATTGAGTTTTAAAGAAAAGGAATAATAATGGGTTTGTGTCACGGTGACCTTCAGAAGCTACATTGTTTCCTCATACACCTGCCCCGCTGCTTCCCTAGTCGCTGTTTGCTCGAATCCAGCTCATCCTGAATCCGTCGAAGCTGTCCACCTGACATCTGGCAAAATGTGAAAACCATGACAACATCAGCAAAAAAGATTTTACTTTATTCATTGTTCATTTCATATGTACAAGAAGTAGAAAAAATTGTTCAGAGAAAGAGATAGAAAAGAGGAGGAAAAGTAAATGTTACAAGAAAATCGTGTCACCATTTACTAAAAGCAACCCAAAATTTGGTTCCCAAGAAATTCAGGAAACGGAAAACACACGAAAAATGTGAATTAAAATGAGACAGAGAAAATACAATCACGACAGGTTCTTCAGAGTCCAGCTCCATAGGTGAGTACTCCAAATCTTTTGCGATCTTGAGCTGTACGATGAATGAGTTCGAGAAAATGGGCTTCCTCCAGTTTTCTTTCCATAGCGAACATTTGAAGTCCTGCTTTTGCTTCCAAAATGTTGTCGGCTTCATGAATTCGCTTGATCCTGATTTCATTTTCCTTATCAGATAAGAGCTCCGCTCGATATTCTTTTTCCTCTCCTTCGGCTGGTTCGATTTGCCATCGGCTCACGGTATTTCGCATTGTGACGACTTCGTCATGTTCTGCCGAAATCTCCTCATATTCATCAAGATCTTCCTGGTAGTCAGCCAAAATGGCAGGCATTCTTTCGGTTAATGGTTCATTCCATGGGTACTCGATATGGATGACAAATGCAGCTTTGATGGCATTATCATGAGATTTTGGCACAAAGAAAACGGTTATAACAGCACCGTCGTTACGACAAATGTCAACGCCAGTTGTAATAATGATTGGAAGTTGTTCGATAATAGTCATCTTTCTAAAAATAAATTTTCATTGGTAAGAAGATAATAGACAGAAACTCACTCGAATGGTCCGTTTGGTTTTCCGTCTTGACGATGATGCATTTTTTCAAACAAAATGTCAGTTTTCTTGTACTCGAACTCTTCCATTTGGAGTTTCACGATCCCGATGTTTGATACCAGGCCTCCAGTAATATATCTCATCAATTGATTAATGAAGATTGGGCCACACTTGTTCAAATTGAATGTACTATTTTTTCCAGCGCACTTCAAGATCTCGTTGTACGAGAAGTTCATTCTTGTTGTGATTATGGGAATCTCGGCAATCTGAAAATACTCAAAGACTAATTGCGCTTGACATGTTTCTAAGGTGTACCTTTTGCAGAGTGCTGGTTGCCCATTCAGTTAGACAAACTTGGATGTTGAGCGTCTCGTGAACTTTTATTTTGTCCAAAAGCTCTATGATTTTCTCAGATTTGAATGACGTTGAATCATTAGAACCGAGACGGATGACACAGCTCTGACATCCAGAACCAGCCAGTATGTCAATCATAAACTGGGATTTGTGTGTGGAATCAAAAATGTCCTCATCGATGACAATCGTATCGATACGAACTTGGAACAAGCTTTGAAGTTCACAAGCATGGGTAAGCATAGAGAAGACTGAGTAACCTTTCCGAGTCTTGAGACTGATTCCATTTTTGGAAGAGTGTCTAGATGAAGAGAACATTTGAAAGTTATCTAGATCAAAAAAGTAATGATATAACTCACACAATCCGAAAATTGATGTCATTGCTGGTGAACACATCTTTGCGATCTGCTTCTGGATTGTTTTGTTTGATGAAACGCCAACAGAAGTTTCTATCTTGGTTGTTACATTTGATCTCCACATCAGATTTGTTCAATCCAATCCACAATGTCATTGCCATCCCATCTGCTCTCAATCGTTCTACTTGCCTGACGACCATATTGCTTTCATTTCCATGTTTTTTGCTGAGATTGAAGCTGAAAATAAAATGATTAGAAACATGATAAGGTAAACTATCATTTTGCTCTTACATTTCACCGGCAGTGAGGGGAGTCGGCATTCTGCGCTTTTGAACCGGAAAACCGGCCATTGTTAAACAGCCTGCTTGCTTCCAAAAACAACTGAGCGGTGGTGGGCGGGATCAGCCAAGCTCGGAGAAAGAGAGAGAGAGGCTTCTATAGTTACAATTACGCGTGTCGACTGTGGTATCTTAGCAACTCATGCGCCTTGACGTACGTTACTAATTGTCAGTGTGAGATGCGCCCGGTGGGAATTCGCGTTGACATCACAAAAGAAATGATATGTTGTTTTTCGAGGTAGAATGAATGATGTTTAAAAAATTTAAAATGATCAACCGAAAGTTGAAGCTCGGAAGCTTTGGTGTTTGATATTTCAAAGAAAAATGACTAATCTAACAACGCTTTTCTGACTTACTGTATTTTGAAGAAACAATATCGACCACGACTATTTAAACGGCGGGAAAATCCAAGCTTGTTTACTGTAGATTTCAACCGACTGAACTAACCAGTTGATCTTATCAAGTGAACTTGTAATGATTCTCACTCATTTTGATCATTAAGAAGCTATTTTCCGTTGCTTTACTGTTTTACTTTTCATTTAACAGTAAATTGCTAATTGCATGTTTATAATATCTCCTCCGGATCTCATGCATCCAGTAAAGTGATAACCTGGTGAGACATCAGACTGAAAAATATCACTTTATTCTGCAATCACAACTTCCAATAAATATAATTCAAACGTAGGAGAAATACGAAAAGTTATAAGCCGGCCACGTTCAAATTGGCCAATTTTCTTATAGGCAAAAACAGGGGTTTATGAATGGTTGTAAATAGCAAAATAGAGTACGAAAGGTTACGTTCTGAGTACAATGCAAAAAAAAGTGGATTGAAAATTTTCAATATTGGAGATGTTCACAAACATAAAGTAATCACAATTAATATAATATGTTGACTTGGTTTTTTTCCTGAAAAGTTAGATTAAGTGGGGAGTAAGAATATCAGAATCATAAGCTTACATTTAGATGAGATACAAAGAAGGGACGGTTTTTCAAGATAAATATTACACAATTGTGATCATGGGAGCTCAAATCAGGT
Organism: Caenorhabditis latens; assembly: GCA_002259235.3. Classification (NCBI taxonomy): domain Eukaryota; kingdom Metazoa; phylum Nematoda; class Chromadorea; order Rhabditida; family Rhabditidae; genus Caenorhabditis; species Caenorhabditis latens. Next base: position 8,708,123 of record CM056097.1, on the reverse strand, counting down.
TAGAAATATGTACTAATTATTGAACTGGATGAGAGAATCAGACAAAATAAACAAAGAAAATAGAAATTGACGGATTAAGAAATGAACGTTGTTACAAAGCACAATCAAAACATCGGATGACTTTTCTTGTTTTGAGACTTGAGAAAAAAGAATGTAAATCATGAGAGTCAGAATTAAAAGGCTGGTAAGGGCATCGAGGGTTTGAGACAACAATAACCAAACCTCTGGCGGGTATTTCTTGCTTCGTACATCTCCATTTCCATCCTTCTCAGATCAATCTTTCTCATCTCTCGAGTGTACTCCATGCGAGTTTTTTCTCTTTCGAATTGGCCGAGACGTTTCTGCTCAAGTAAGTTACAGAAACTCTTTGGATCTTCGAGAAGTTCTTTGGTTCTGAACACACTTGAAGCAAGGAAAATTGAAATCCTTTCCATTTGGTTGCGAAGCGTTCTACATTTAGTTTCGCTCTCTCTGATCAAATTCCTTAACTCCGTGTGACGTTTTTCAGGTGATATTCCTGGATTTCTGACGATCATTGCAAATGTGTATGGAACATTAGACGAGTAGAACACCGTTGCCACTGTTTGATCCGCACGTTGGAAGTCAATACCCGTCTTTGTGAGAAATCTTATCATCCGCCTTCGACAGTTTCCTTGCACGTCATTTCTTCTGAATTGATTTCATCAATTTTAATTTTTTAGAAAGGTTGTTAAACTCACGAAACGTGGCAACATTGCGTTCTCTCCCGATTATGAAGGAAGTCTTCAAAAATATTTCCGATATTCTCGATTCTCTGCGTTTCTGTCCGTATAAACAGAGTGTTGAAATCAGTTGATGGTGATTGAAGCCACAAACGGATTACTTGACGCATGTCAGTGAATGAAAACCTTTCAATTGTTAGTTCACTGTTCCTTGCTGCATTTTTCAGAACATCTTCTGGCGACATTACTTCCTGCCAACTGTTAAGACTATCAAGTTGTTTGAGCTGAAAAAGTAGTTTTTACTTATTGCAAGCCCCTAAACGTCTCACCGTTAGCAATGGCAGTGCTCCTTCGCGAATAAATCGACCCACGGATATTTCGCCGGTAACGATGATGTTATTGAGAAGAAGTTCGCATTTCTTGTTTCCCTCAACTCTGTCGTTTCTTACCGATCCATAAATACGAAGAACGTTGCATTGGTGGATCGATAGCATGTGTTGTGGAGTTTGAAAAAACTGGTCTTTCAATTCGAATACTCCAGACTCAATCAAAATTGTTTGAACAGGGAGCGAAAAGATTTTGTTGAGCAAAAGAAAAAAGTTGACCGTGACAAGAACAATGTTCTTTTCATCATTGGTTCCACAAATCATCTCGGAAATGGTTTGTAAATGAATGTCGAATGGTTTCATCACTGGCGCACTGTTTGCCAAATTTGTATCCATCAGTTTCCACGAATGAGGAATATTCGAATTGGCGAAATGAAGAAGGATTTCACAAGTATACTGACTGAAGATGAGTGTGAAATGCTTCGGAATCCTTTTAGCTGCTTTCACGAATTTCCAAACCTTGTCTTTCTTTTCACCGGGTTTCAATCTGAACGATACTTTTTGAAAAGTTGAATAATGAACATCACTCCTCGCAACAAATGAAGAAAACTCACATGTTAGCCGGCACGAACTTGGCTAGTTCTTCAGAACTTAGATTCTTGATGTTGCAGAGAGACAACTTTTGTGATGACATCGTCTGAAAAAAAAAAAATGTTTATTTATGATAGAACAGGATAGAAGTATTGAATAAAGGAGTTTTCAAAAAACGATTTCGAAACGAGATAATTGTAACTAGGCAACCAATGGGCGGAGTGGAATAGAGGCTCTCAGAAAGCAAACTAATGGGTAGCTTCAAATGCCAGAGTAGACTCAGAAAGGTAGAGAGCCAATGGTCGTATAATCATCGTCTACTGCTCTTATACTTGTTGAGAGAGATATTAGTGCAACGAAATTAGAGAAACTAGTTTTGATTTCAATGTATGATGGATCGAAACATGAAATGAAAATTCACAAGAGCAGAACCATAAATCATTTGTATAGATTACGACAAAAACATACCTAAAGAATTTGACGAAAACGTTATAGAACAACTACGTTTCTAGAACAGAAAAAAGTATTGATAAAATTGTTAGGGTTTGTGAAAGATTGAAACAAAAAAGTTTTCTACGATTTTGCTACTCAGCATCCATACGTTCTGTCTTATTTCCTACCGATGTTGACTCACTTTACAGTGAAAAACACAGAAGTGGTTTTTTTTGAAAACCCACTTCTGTGTGGAATGAAATATCAAAATTTCAAAATATCATTGCTCCAATAACAGTTTGAATTGAAAAATTGTGAGGGTGAGCTTTACTGCATCTGAAAAACTGTTATAGAATATGAAGTCCATCGAAGATACCAGAAGGTGAGAACTTACTCGTATTTGATACATGCCTTCTTTCTTATCGTTTTTGTGTCTTTTCTGGATCAAGTCTATAAAACACTTTCCACAAAAACTATCAACATCGAAACATGAAAAACAACTTTCAGTTATTGAGGATACATTGATATAGTTAGTTCATACATATTACGAAAATTGAATGAAGCTAGTTTCAATCTGATTTCATCAGCTGCAGATTTCACAGTTGTAAGTGAGGAATCTGAGAAATCCATAATTAACCGTAATTATAAAGTTTGATACCAGAACAAAATTAAGTTTTTACAGAAGCGATAACTACCAATCCGTAGTTTTTCGGTGTCTATGATATTATCGAAAAAAATTTCATCCCTTTTTAGTTTTTGCATGATCGACTTTTTCAGAAAAAACAAAAGGTTTCCTCCCAGTTAACGCGTAACTTCTTACAGTCGCCAAGTATAACCATGTATTCAGTAGTGTCAAAGAAATCGCGTCCCCAGAGCTTAATACGGTCGATCATAATTATCTTTATAGGAGCTGTGTGTGAACCCCTTTCCGAAAGCATTGATAAACACCTGAGCTTGGGAGATAGTTTTTATAATCGGAAGAACTGTGAGAATTTTTTTTAAAGGGAAGCATTGGATTGACGGGATAAAAAACAATGAAGGTTCAAACACCTGAACCTTGAGAAAAATGACTTGATTTCTGAAGCATTCAATGAACAAACTCTGGAGGCACTGAACGGAACAGAAATCACTTTTATCAGATACTGTGGCTCATTTGAGAGAATCCATCTTATCTGCAACCAGATGTGAAATGCGGACATTGGACGTGGATTTTCATCTGCACAAGGCTAATGAACAACTGGGAAGAGAAAACATCATTGGATGTCGAGTGACACGTGTGTATAATCTTTTAACCCAGAAAAACTCAAAATCGACAAAAAAACACAGCGAAAAAGTAGGTTCGATTCATTATATTGACTTTGATGTTATTGCAGCATTATTCAAACCAGAATTGATTTTCAAAAAATGCAAAGTTCTTTTCTTAGTTTTTGTATGTTATCTCAGCTCTCCTTGTGACCAGATGTGAAAAAGAGAACCGTAATCTTATCTCTCTAATTTTACTCATTACCATAAGGACAGGTCTGCAGATTCTAAAATTGAGTTCCACACGGATCTCGCCAATTATAATCTTCTCTTTTGGTTTATTGATTTTTTGATTTTTGAAACAAGTAATTGGCACTATATTTTGTAATATTCAAGAAACATATGTGTAGCTACGATGTCTCGACGGACAATTCAAATCTATGCGAAAATGACGTGAGCTTTCAAGGAACACTGGGCATATACAACATTTATACTGCAGATGTTCATTTGTGGGCGGAGAATCTACCCCTCCCTCTCTAACCCATGAATAGTGCGCATGTGTTCATTTCCTTAAGGAAACAGTTCCGAATATATTATTTTCTCCTTTTTTCAATTGCAATAAGCGTCTTTCCCTTGGCACTCGTTCACTCCACTGTTGCCTTCGGAGTGATAGAGTTCATCGTCACATCTTCAGAAGCTCTCCATTTGGAAATGATCACTTGCGTCTAGTTCTAGTGTTCGAGTCATGATGAAACGAGCGAGATTTGTGATATTCCTGCAGGAGGTATCCTATTGGTTCCCACACCGGTGTACTAGAATTGAGTAACACTCTGATCTCCCCTAATATTCCAATCTTTTCCTTTGGTTTTTTGAATTTCAGATTTTTTCACTTTAAAACAAATAATTGGTTCTATATTTCGTAATATTGAATATTAATTAATGAACCGTGTAAATTCGATGTCTCGATGGACAATTCAAATTAATGCGAAAGTGACGTGCACATCAAAGGAACACATGTGAGGGCCTGTACAACATTTATTCTCCAGATGTTCACTTGTGGGCGGAGATTCTAGGGCTTCTAACATCTCTAACCCATGAAAAGTCTGCATGTGTTCATTTTCTTTCATTACTTCATTCATATGTGGTCGGTGTCAATTACGCTCTGAACTATTTCGTCTTTTCTTGATTTTTTCCACCTGAAGGAAGCAGTTCCGAAAATATAAAATTTTAGGATAAAGTGTATATGAGAAAAGGTTCTGTTCATGAAGACGTTGCCTAATTTCTACTCAATCGCAGTAGGAGTCTTGGTTCTGGCAATCGTTCACTCGACTAATGCTTTCGGAGTGATCCAGTTCATCGTCACATCTCCAGAAGCTATCCATCTGGAAGTGACCGCTTGCGTCCAGTTCGAGTGTTCGAGTCATGATGAATTGAGCGAAGTCCGGGAAATTCCTGCAGGAGGTGCTCCTTTTCATTTCCAAACCGGAGACTACAAAGGATCCGCTCGGAATCGCCTCGATTTGCATTTCAGGGTAGTTGATCCACAGACGAAAGGTTGTTTTTCTCTATTCTCCCACTCCCTTATCTAATCCTGTTTCAGAAGAAATCGCAATGAGCAGTCATAATCCGGAACTCGATACCGAATGGAACAAAACTCCAATTATCATCGAAACGTCGCGCGGGTTCAAAATTGTTGCTCAGTTAAGAAACAAATGTCAAAAGTAAGTTTTCGTGTTTTTTTCAGAAAAATATAGGTTTCAATTTCAGAGATTATTATGGTAAGTTATGTGATCGAGTGTGCTCGTCAAAAAATCATTGGATGTGTGACAAGGATGGAAATCGCATTTGCGAAGACGGCTGGGGTAGTTCAGATTGCAGCAGACGTGAGTTTCCCTAACTGAACAGACGTAAAATCAGCTCTCACCTCATTTCAGCCAAATGCGATAGCGGATGCAATCAACGAGGAATATGCGTCCGTCCAAATGAATGTAGATGTGTCAAAGGATTCTACGGAAATCAATGCGAGACGTGCGTTCCAAGTCAAGGTTGTGTAAATGGAAACTGTATCAACAATATTCCTAATACCTGCGAATGCCGAAAAGGATTCCATGGTCGTTTCTGTGAACTAGGTAGCATTTTAAATATTTCTAAAAACTATATTAGTTTCCTGTTCAGATGACAGTGCAGTTTGTGAACTCCAGAGACCATGTGAAAACGGCGGACGGTGCGTCAATGCCCCATACTCAGCACTTGGTTACACGTGTGATTGCCCTCACGACTACACGGGATCCAGATGCCAGACGCCGTTGAGCAGTATGCATTGCTCTAGGAAGGGTATCTGCAAAAACAGTAAGACAGATCAACACCGATTAGTATAAAACTCGAATATTTAGATGGAGTCTGTGAGACAGTCGGCAGGAAAACCATCAGATGCAATTGTCGTGATGGATTCTCTGGAACTTTCTGTGAAATCAAGATGTTGATGGATTGCTTCACTGCAAAGTGCCCAGCAAACTCTGAGTGTCATATGAACGGAGATGTTCCAGTCTGCGTGGAAGTTGGAATAAAACCAGAAATAACTCTTCCTGAAAGAGTGATCTCTATCGATGAGGCTTTAATGAAAGAAAAGATGAATATCGTGCAGGAAACACAGAAGTCGAAAACGACCCTAGAAACAGTTTGTGGTTTGTTGCTTAATCTAGTGATACATAACAATACATGCATTTTTTCAGTGATTCTAATGGGTATCATACTTATCTACTTCATCTACAAATACCGTGAGAGTATTATCACAATAATCCAAACCTATCGAAACCTCACTCCTCTGGATCCACTCCTTGTGGCATATTCTTCATCTCAAAATCGTGTCCAGGTGAAAAATGTCTCAAATAATAAATAAACACAACACTTTAAATTATCTTAGATTGGAGATCAGCCTCAACCAGAAATCTCTTCCGATTCGTCGGATAATGAAGATGATCACGTTGTCTCTTCTTGTGAGCCCATCCAGAGATATTCTAAACGTCCCAGTACTCCTCCGCCATCTTACTCGTCTTTGGATCTGCCAGGAACAAGTTGTGTCTGAAGAAGGAGAGATTTTTTTCGAGCATTTCTCTTGTCCATAGTTTCAAGGAACATTTCTCCATTAATTTTCCTTTGTTTTGGCTAGTTCCGGTGTCTTAATATTTTCTACTCACCCTCTTTTCTACTTGTACATAATTCTAGTTCCCTCACTCTTCATCACATTCTGACTTCTCACCAATGTAAAGTTGCGATGTTGTGAATATTACACATTCGCATTTTCCCGGTTAGCCCTCTCAATTTAACAACAATTTATCGGTAATATGATGTATATTATGTCACTTGTCTAATGAACATTTAATTACTCCAAAAACACGTGTTTTTTTAAAAATAATTTTAAAACCGGTGCAGTAAATCGAAAAATATCAGAATTCGAAAAACCGATTTTCTTCACTTTTCGTTTTTTATGATCCTCCATTCATTATGTTGACACGATACGAAACGCATTCTTTAATTATTTTTACGTAAACACGGACTATATCTGGATACCAATTGTTGATGTCCCCCTTGACCGATAGGTAGATCTAAAATAGAAAATCTTTCTTCGTTCTCAATAAAACCTGAACCTGTGACATCTTTTTTTGAAGACAAAAAGAAAAGCACTTGCATTCACGTTTTCTTCAATTCAGGAGTTCTTTCATATTTATAAATACCGGAACTTTTATAATTGGAACAGGAAACAAATGAATTTAGAGACGCTTAATTATATATGTCGAATGTGCAATTCTGAGAACCCCCTCTGTATTAAATATTATTCAAAATTTAGTTTCAGTGATCTTTCGAACCTCTATCTCCTAGAACCAATTCAAAAATGTATGTGGTCAGACAAAATCGAGAGAATTCAAAAACCATTTGACACCAAAATTACCAAATAGGAAAAGTTGTTCAAAATCTCAAATTTCGTGCGCCTCCAGAGTCCCTTTTTCTTTTTGGACAGAGAAAATGCGTTGTCACATGTTCTCCAATGTTCTCAATTTACACCGAAAAACTCCTTTTTTGCAAGTTTTTTCTCATTTCTTCCTTTTTTCTGTTGTGTGCAAATGTCGCAAACATTCAACGTCGCTAACATTTGTTTCATACTTCACACTTCACTTTTTCTAAATATAATGAATTTTCCAAACATGTGAAAAAATGTATTTCGCTACACGAAGATAGCACATCCAAACTTTCCTGAAAGATATGCTCCTCTGAAGTACGTACCATAATTGCGGTGCACTGAAATTCCATCTGCTGTCTATGAATTATCATGCACTTTTTGCGGTGGATGGAATTTGAAACTGATGATGTTTTATAACGTCACGGTGGAGCACAGCGCAAACATATCTTGAAGTATGCAATTACACTTCTTCACTTCACACCAGTTTCTCTGTTTTCAACTTGCGTCCCAACTTTTTCAATGTGGTTGCCAAATTTGAGTTTATCTCGCGAGGCACACAACTTCGATTTTTAGATGAGAACAAATAATTGCCATGATCATTTTGTTAAAGCTTAATCAGGGTACAATCTTTCTCGCGGTTTTCGTACCAATGTAAAATTTTGCCAACTACCGTAAATACTGTATTATAACGGCACCTGTATTATAACGGCACTCGGAAAAAAGTTTTTTGTTTAATTTTAATGAATTTCTGAAACCACAAAACTTCTCTCGGAGGCAGTTAAAAAATATAACGACATGCCGTTATAAAACAGTTTTGACGGTATCCATAAACTTTGAAAAAAACTGCTTTTTTTAGAAAAGAATTTCATAACTCTAGAATCAAACATTTCTCTCTCCTTTTCCAATGAGTCAAATAAAACTAGAAAAAAAACAGAAAACGGAAAATGAAAACAAGTACTGAAAAATAGACATCAAGTCAGATCATTGTCATGCAGTGTCTAGTCCTTCGCTCCCATCCTCAGACCAAATCGTCATAAATGTCGTCCCAGAAATTATTTCCTTCTCTTGTCGACCTTACTCACCGTTTTCGTGAGAGGTATTTGGCTTTAAAAACGTCCGATCACATTTTGTCAAACTCTCTCCAGTTTTATCTTCGTGAATTTAGAGTTGGCAGTGAGAGTCTCATCTGACTGAAATTTTGGCCATGTCGACTCATCACTGCAAATACGTGTATTTTTCATTTGAGTTCATCTTGTATCTCTTCTAACCAACTTCGTATTTCCTCTTCCAATTTATCCTAAATTCAAAAAATTAATAGCCACAACTCATTATTAAAACACAAACTTCAAAAAAGTTATTTCGAAGATTTGAGGCTGGTCACATGATAGATGTCACGCACATCCAGCAATTATTTTAATTGGAATTTCAGATGGGAAGAGTGGAAGAAATAAAAAAAGTAATTTTCGATAATGTAGAAGGTTTGAAATTCGAAAAAGATCAAAACGCGGTTCACGGATGCAAAACATCCGGTGTGGTCTTGAAACTAATAGTGGAGGCATACTCAAAGGAAGCTTTGATTCTTAATCCAATCATTTGAGACCTCACAAGGACCTGGAAAGACTAAAATAACACTGAAAGGTCTAGGACTCTACGTCACGAGACATTGCCTCTAGCATCTTATCGAACACATGACCGTAATTTGATTTATTCAAGTAGGTTTGTTGGTTTCTATTCTTGTTATGAATCAGACAAGTATTTTTTTATCAAAAATCGGTCAGAAGAAAGCTTGCGAGTTTTTTCCTCCCTTCACTTCCTCAGTTTTTTGGGATTAGTTTGAAGTTTGCTTCTGATTTAAAAAGATGATAACAGTTCATGTGATTTTCAAAGTGATTTCAAAACTCTAATACTACATTTATAAGGAATTCATGTCCGAGAAATTTATTCACCATTACACACCATTGCGAAACTCAACTATTTCAAAGAAGTGTCTCATAGTGCATTTAAAAATTTTTGAAAAGTGTATGATGTTCTTTATGAAATTTTCTCACACATGGATTGCAGTCATTCACCAACCTTATAACCTCCTACTCACTTTCCTTTCATAACCATCTTTTTAAAGTTTTGAGATCATCCACTGTTCGTTACATCACGATTCCTCCCCACAGACACATTTCCTTGGCTATCGATAACCAAACCACGTCAAGAAGAAACTGACTTAAATTGTGCACTCATGTGCACTGATGGTGCGCGCACTCAGTACATGTGGGTGAATTACAAATACAAAATGTTGTATAAATTCATGAAAATGATATCTTCTGACATACAATTTCTTCGAATCACCGCATTCGTGCCAGTCCAACCAGTTTCACCTTTTATTGGACTTCCTCTCCATCCGACACAACATTTCCGCAAATCTTCGGTTGTACTTGTTTTTTTCATACTCTTTCTTTCTCTCAATATACTTTTCTCTTATGCGCACAACATCTAACGTCTAATGAGCATTCTTTAGCAATTCAGAAGGAAAGCTGCCGCAAAAACGTGCGCGCAAGCGGCTAGATCAAATTTTAGGTTTCAATACATTTGTGTCCCTCTATCTCTTCCTCGAAAATAAACTCGTGTTTATAGGGGAGGCTCGCGGGGTCGGTCATTAGCCAAAAAAACCTCTAAAATTTCTCGGCTAGCAATGAAGGAGACTGAAAAAAGACTCATTTTTTCCTGCATCCAATTTCGAGTTCTTTGCCTCATTTTCACGTTTTTATCCTTTCAAACTCAGCCATCCAGTGCGACGCATCTACTTTATTTCTGCTCTAGAAGTCCCGCCTTGTATAGCCGAAGCTCCGCCCATTTTAGCCAAAGCTGTTTGAGAGAAAGAGTTGCATCAGGCTAAGAGAAAGAAAGCAAGCAAAGTCACAGTTCGTTCTCATGTTTCTCTTGTGTTCAGTTGTTCTTAATTTTCGTTTTATTTGATTTTATTATAACCTAATCATCTCTCATCTTTTGTCAGAAACTAGTTATTTAGCATCTTAAATCCATTTTCTGTCCATTTCATGTTATCCATTTCGTGCATTTTCAACCTAACGAAAACGATTTCTATTTTCTCACATTTTCAATTCACGTTGACTTTCCTCGTTGTTTGTTGCTTTCCGGAAATAAGGAAAAAGCGTTTCATTATTTTTCCTTTTTCGTCCAGAACTCATTATTTTTATTTTCCAGCCAAGCTTTTGGATCTCTCTTGGACTGACAACAATGCGGCATCTTTTGCGTGTTTTCTTCATTTTTGTGGCTGTGATAAATTTGGGCATTTTTCTAGTTGGTGAGTTTCCACCCTCAAAATTTTTTATCATTGAGACAACTTTCGATTTTGAGGTCTTGGTGTTGGAATAATGCAGAATGATCTTCTAATGCTTTCTGGAATTCTCACAATTCTCGGGTTTGTTGGAATGGTTCTATCTGCTATCGCGTGGTTCATTCAGTCATCGGTAAGTCAGGCCTTTTCCCGTAACTCGATACGCTTGCTCATGATTTATTAATGACCGATAACGAAGAAAATGATTTTCGAGCTTTTTTGTTAGAACATAACTTCTGGTAACCTTATGACAGCGAGAGATATATTTCGAGTTTGCACTCGGTGCACCAAAAGAACTGAAAAGAGACGAGGGTACTTCGATTGCTCGTTTTTCTCTTGGATAGGAAAATTGAAAGTTTGTTTGTCACACGCTCTTAAATTATTAATGCGCAAAAAGAAAAGGACTCATAATTGATTTGAAAATAGATAATAATTATATTTCCAATGCACTCTGTGTCACTTCATTTTTTGAAACTATCTGGGGGGCACTAGATTAGAAAAATGAATAGTGTCAAGTGGTGCACTACCCTAGATATATTTTGAACATGTGCACTTCATTGACGCACGGGGACATTCGTATTCGCAATTTTATACCTGAAGTACAATTTGTATATCTGTGATTTTTGTAGAAAGCAAAAAAGTATCAGAAGCAAAGAGAGCAAATACCGGAGGAAATGATCACAAGGGATACAACTGAAGCTGTGATGAAGAATATTCGTGGTATTCCTTTTTTGATTCAGGTACGGTACTGAGAATACTGTTTTGCAAAACAAGCAAGCAGACAGATACATCGTCAGTGACATTATACTACGATTTGTTTTGAAATAACACGTTTTCCCGAAGGACTGCAGTTGTCTGCAAACACTTCCTTATGTTTCGTTACAGGCTATCCAATACTCTATGGAAACTTCTTATTATCGGAATATCATGAACGACCTTGGGGACGGAATTGTTCGAACATCAGTTATCCACACTGCTCCGGCATGTCAATCTATTTTGGATTCCAGCGATGATCCAGAGACATCTAGACCGACCCCCACACCTAGGTATCAAATGAAAAACCTTTTTATGCAAGCAAAGGAAAACATTTCAGACCCTCCAGGAACTCAGCTGAAGAACAATGGTTGGCTCACGGAGAGAAATGGCGAAACGAGCAACTTCGATTATCCATGGAACGAGAGAACCCACATTTCCTCGTTTTCCCGTACAGCGAGGCTTCACCTCATCGAGAGTCAATGAACAATATGGATGCATTGGTTCATGAATTCTCACGCATTGATAGCATTAAACGCCCTCACTGGTAAGCGGTTATACAATAGTTTTTCTATTTGATTAAATCTTTCAGCTTCACTAAACAACAAAAAATTGCACATAATCATTTTCAAGTCCGTTGCATTGGAATGTCAGCAGAATTTATTGAAAGGCAGGTAAATTATTATTCCAAAATAGTACTCAATCATGATTATTTTCAGATTCAATAACTCGTTTGGAGCCAATACAAATTATAGTTGAAAGTATTTAATATCTGTTTTTCTCTACTCCTGTCTCAATCAGTACCACATTTTGTCGTTTTTGAACAATTCCTCTTTCTTTATGATTCAGAATTTCTTCATCTACTATCATTCCATTTTTTCTTTTTGCCCCGATACTGCTTTTCTCCTTCATCTGACCAGAATATCATAAACATACAAGCACAATCTGTCAACATATAAGTGTCTGTTGGTGCTGATGAAACTAATTTATCCTCTTGATTTCGGCAATAAACTATTTTTAGTTTAGATTTTGATTACATCCTCAAGTGTGAAAAGTACATATACAAATCATCAAATTTTCATGTGCTTCGTACTCAGACTCAACCCAAACCACAATTCTCGGGTTTCAGTCTTGAGAGTCAAATATCAAGAATTTGAGCCTGATTTGAAAGGGATTTACGCACTGTGAGACTTGTTGTTTTCTTAATGTATTTTTCTAAAAAAGAAATATACAGCAAAGTCGGTGAAAACAGAGGACAATGTAAATTATGTTAAATTCATAAAAAGGTGTTTTCTAGTGAGTATGAAACAAATCAACGGACTAAAAAATAATTTTGTGTTTTTATTCAAGGAATATTTTATTTGTACATACTATAAGAAAATTGTGTCCTATATTTATTCAAACTTCCGGATTTTCGAGGAAAACTAAACCTATGATTCACCAACTCAATATTCTTGCTTGTAAGCCTCATCGACTAAAACCTCCAGAATTGTTGAAGAACTTCACTTTTTTTCAACAGAATAGTAGACTGTATGTTGTATCCCAGTTTCTAGTAAACACAAAAATACATCTATAAGTATCTGTTTCATTTTCAAAAAGCTACCAATTGTGCAAATCAAACACTTATATTTTTGAAATAATATTTGTTTCCATACTTCTTTCTTTGAGTACTGTCCTGGTGAAAATGTTCAATTAATTGAATTCAGAAAAAAACATCAAGATTGACAACAAATTTCTACACGTATTCCTATTTCAAAACGTTAAAATTTGTTATTCACACCTCCATCTTGAATAGATAGCATTCGGAATGTTTTGGTTATGCTCGGTCGGAAGCAGCTCAACAATATTGAAAAAAAGTCGCAAGAACAATGGTGAGGGAAATCTAAAACATATGTGTTTGAGTTTCTAATATTCGGAAACTCAAAAACATAATTTCCGACTTAAAAAAAAGGTTGTTACGGTCACCGTGATCAACAATGTTTATAACTGAACGAATTTCCTGAAAAGGGAGTTTATTTTAAACATTTGAAGTACACATTTATTCGCGAATCAGATTATTTATCATTCATCATCCAAAATATCTTGTATCCCATCTCGAATAGCTTTCACCGAGAGGTCGTTTGCAATACGAACCCAGATATCGTTAAAACTTCTCGGAAATACAGGAACAAGTTTTTCTTCATACACAACGCCATCGAAATGCGAGCACTGTGAAATATGATGTGAAAGGTCAACAGGTACTGTCCACTCTAATGCTGGTGGTGGTTCTGTTGAACTTATTTTCCAAACCTGAAAAATAACTTCTCAAGGTGATGAGATTGGTGACTACACTCACAAATTCTTTCTGAACCCAACTTCCTTTCTTTAGTGGTTTCCATACAGCTTCGATATAACAGCATTTATTGCACCCAATAAAAACAACTTCACGTAGTTTCCTAGAATTGTACATGATTGTATGAAACCGTGGAAGTTCAACTCACCTGTTAGTCAGAGATAAGTTATACAGTGATGAACTGGGTAAATACATTGCCAACAGCTCATAGCACCAAAGTGGAAGATTGTCTAGAGTTCTATTAGAAGAATCTGCTTGGATGAATTGAAAATCAGGTAGAGGTTGGTGAGATAATGTAGCAGTTGTAGGGTGGAATCTGTGACGAGAACAAATTCTCAACGTGTTGGTAGAGTTTTATTTTTTTGCGGAAATTCGTTAAAACCTACTGATCTAGAGAACGTAAAACATTTTGAGCACTCACTTCAGCTTTCCGGTTTTTGGACGAACTCGATGTGTACTAAACTGACATCCTCTCGTCCAGTTTGGGCACCTTAAGTTACAAAAATTGAAAGATAAAACGAGTTGGTTTTAAAAATAACCTCAAAACCATTTCGTCCATCTGGTCAATAGACAGTGTGTGCTGTGAAAGACAATGATCTCCGTATTCAGACCTTCGCACAGTTCTCAGACATTTCAATGTGTATAAGGTTCCTCCTTTCTTGATTTCTCTTATGTTCTCACTTTTGAGAATTGTTTCTGGAGCGTTCTCAATCACAATACTTACCTGAACATTGTCACAATTATTTTATTTGAAAAAATACTCACTTTAAGATTCAGTTTCTCATGAAATTGATCCAGAAATTGTGGAGTCATTCTTTTTTTCTTCAGTTTTTCTATATCTGCACCATTACCAAGAGTGTGTAAATGTTGGACTGACGGATCGATTTGGCACATATAACAATTAGCGAACACCATACGAGATTTTTTCAGTTTTTCTCTCTGAAAGTTGATGTTTGAATGTATAGTATGAAATACGAGTTGTACCTCTTCACGTTGCTCATCTTCACTACTATCATCTAGGTTTTGTGGTGATGTTGTCGTATGATATGGCTAAAAAGAAAGGTTTTTAAGGCAAACTTATTAATTTACCATATTTCTCAAAGGAATCAATGGATGTGCTGGATGGAGTGGGTCACGTTGTTGAACACGATTAGATCGGGAAAAATGATAACTTGCTGCGATAAGATTTTGGTCATAGCATGCCAACTGAATATCCAGGTCATCTTCCTCATCAATCGGCAAGAACTCCTTTTTTCTTCCCAAGTGCTTTAATTGTAGTTTGGAAGCCTTGGTGTTCAGTTTTCGACACCGATCTCTAAAAACATTTTATTTCCAATATTTCGCATTTTGGGTAGCTGATCCACCTTGAACAAACAACTATACTAGCGACGCAATTTGGTAAATGTCCTGGGATTTTCTCTCGTATTAAAATGAGTGGACACCCATTCAAGTGGTTTGTGCATTTAGTAGGAGCCTGCAAGTTTTACGCTTATTTTGTGAGCGACCGATTGCGCGTTGGATACTTACCCGCCGACAAACTTCCTCAATATGTTCTTTGAGTTTGCATGGGTGTAACGGGATATGACAGTAGTTACATTTCACAAGCGGACAGTCTCCGAATGAACAATTTATCTTGATGCAACAAGAACAGTGAGCCTCATGAGTTGACATTTGAACTGAGGGGATCGCAATGAGAACGAGCAAGTCTTTCTCTTACCTACCAATCAATAGCTTTGAAAAGAGAGAGGAAGAAGGGACGAAAGAAGAGGGAGTAGGAAGGATGAAGAGGGAAAATCTATTTCTTTTTTCTGCGTCTCTTGTGTCTCGCCGACTCATCTCCCGCAATGGAACCTCAAGGGGTTGCAACTTTGGAATTGTTTTGAATTGTTATAAGGGATTAAGGACAACTTGATCCCAACTTTTTGTTTTGTGATCATCACTTGTCGCTGAAAACCGTCTCAAAGTGTCATTCCTGTGGTTAAGCCCTATAAAAACCCGAGAATGGCTTCCAAAACCAGGAGTGACTTCTCAGAGATTTGGGTGAACAAGGATTTGAACGGCTTCGGTTTTTTTGAAATCATAGATGCTGTTAAACTAGCGATGTGAATTGTTGAGATGTTTTATTCTGAAAAATAAGTTCAAACTGCAATACAATAACTCAATAGACCGATTGTTTTATTTTATTCGAAACTTCTCCAGAAATGTACAGAAAAAGATTTACAATTTATGATTGGGGCAATTAAATGGACAAGTAAACGTTTTTTTTTTGAAAACTTTTTTGATACGGAGAAATAGACACAAAACCATATGAGTAGTGCAAATAGGGGGATTATTACCAACTTATGACAATTAAAATGTTTTTGACTGGGGTTTTGAAATACATATCACTGGGGTTGTGAATTAGAGGAAAAATGCTGAATAAATTGTGAGACAAGACATCAGACACAGATTATCTATATTGGAGTTTTGACAGAAAATGAGAGTTTTTGAAATTTGAAATCACATTGTCATAAGAGACGGGGATCACGAAGTTTGGTAGAATTCTGATCGGTAGTATCAATATTTAGAGCTAGCCAATTTTCCAGCACTATCTATTCACTAAAAGCAGAAAAATGTAGCGGAAAGGCGAGTAGAGAATATAAAGTGAAATAATACAAAGGTGGAGAAAAAGAATTGGAAAAGAAAGAAGTTCCCGTGAGAAAAGATGAAGAATCGATTGTTGGAAATGTCTAGAAAAAGCTAGCAGACTTTTTGCAGCCACTATGCCAAAGTGGAATTATGAACATATCACATATGTCGGAAGGTACATGACAGATTGGAAAACAAGGAAAAAAGAGAAAAATTGATTCTCGATACATATGCAGATCTATGTAGGAAAGTAAGATTATTCGTTTTGTTTCTTTATGAATTAGTTAGAATTATGCCCTTAACTCGTAGCAGCCTTGATTTGATTTTTTGGTTTGGGTAGATTGGTATGACAGGGGGAAGTTGTTTTGATTTGCTTATTATGATTGTTGTAGTTGTTGCTGTTGCTGTTGTATTTGCACTTGCAATTTAAGATTTCTCCACTGCATTTCCGTTGTGCAAATTGTTGCTTCTTGTCCGTGCAGAGCTGGCCAATATCCTTTATGAATTGCAATAACCTAGAAGAACAAGGTTGTTATTTTGTAAATGTTTATTCCTTGATCTCAACCCACTTTTTGCAATGTTTCCAATGCACTCTGGTTTGGAAGGGTTTCCAGAGCAGCAGAGCTCAGACGACCAGCATCATCTGATTCACCAATAAGAGCCTGAATATAAATATAGTCACGTTTTTCAGAATGTAATCTATCATTATACCTGCACACATTGCTCTGCAGACGCTGAGATACTTGTTAAGTCATATCCTCCTTCCAGTGCCAATACGACTTTTCCATTAGCGTAACCCAACAGAGACTTTGTCATGTATCCAAACATTTCCGGAGAAATTTCGTAACCACCAAGAGCATTCGGATGCCCATGGCATGCATCAAAACCAGCTGAGACCAAGATGAAGTCTGGACAGAAGCTACTCAAAATTGGCTCAACCACTGTTCTCCACGCAGCAAGGTACTCTGGATCTTTCATAACGTCTCCAGAGAATGGAATGTTCACTGTGAATCCTTTTCCATTGTTCTTTCCTATCTCGACCACAGATCCGGTACCAGGGAAGAAGTTTCCGTTGTCGTGGCGATGAAGTGAGACGTATAGCACATTTGGATCCTCTTCAAAACTTAATTGAGTTCCGTTTCCGTGGTGAACATCCTGAAAACAGTTAGAAATTAGAAAACTGTGACAAGAACTTACCCAGTCGATAATGGCAATCTTTGCACATTGTTCTGGGTATTTGGATTGCAAGACTTTAGCAGTCACAGCAACGTTGTTGAAGAAACAGAAGCCCATGGCTTGCTCGTGCTCCGCGTGATGACCTGGCGGACGAATACAAGCAAAACCGTTCTTGAGGCGACCTTCGGCAACCTGTAATACGTCTCCTTCATATTAAATTCTATTGAAAAGCTACTGTTACCTGCGAAGAGAGTTCAATAAGTGTTCCAGCCGCCAATCTAGCCGCTGTTTGAGTGCTCGCATCATTGAAATAAGTATCAGAGTCCACTCCAATACCTCCACATGGAAGTTGAAGGAATCGCTTCAATGGCAATGAGTTTGCATCAATTTTCAGACATGCAGTTGGAGATACAGCAAAAAATGTGGTGTACGTTTGGGAGTGAACCAATTGGAGTTGTTCGAGAGAAGCCTTCTTAGCTGTCACTTTTTCACATCTTTGGACATGTCCGTGTTCGATAAGTTTAGACCAGATGCTCTGGATTCTGCCTCCATTCTCTACATGTGACGCGTTGTTTCCACAAGTACATTCATGCTTGACCATTGATGGGTCATAGGCTAATCCAGTTGAACACATTGGCTCCGGCCGTGGAATCAGACCGGTTTCAGCTGCAAGTGCTTGAAGTTGTTGTAGTTTGGCTTGTGGGAGGAAGCCATTGTAGAGTTCTGCAAGACCCTCTGCTTCTGGATCTTCTCTCACAAGACTTTTTCGTCGGAGAACTAGATCACGGATCTGTTGTTTGAGAAGTGATTGGTATTGATTGGAACCAAGGCTGGCGTTGGAGGCAAGCGAAGAAGTGGATGAGGAACCCATCAGACTGTTCCTATCGAGAAAATCTGAAATATTAAAACCATAGTGGGGATTGCAGGCAAGTTCACACTCACCTCCTTCATCATTAATACCACCGAGTTCCAACTTCTTGTTTAACAAGCTTGGAAGACTAAGGAATGGACTGAGGTTAGCCACGGCCATGAATGCATTGACATTGAGATCTTGTCCAATCGGTAAGCTAAGTCCATTGAAAGCTCCAGCAGCGGCAAGATTCGGAAGAGAAGGAGATGGCAGCATAAGATGTGGAATATTGGTTTGAGAACTTGACTGCATGAAGTCGAGTGGCACATTTTGGGAAGTTTCGCTGTCGCTTCTGGAAATGAAATTTTAATTGGGAATGTTCTTTATATTCAGAGTTATACCTTTTGAGTTGCGGATGTGTGAAGCTAAACTGTGAGTTGTTTTGTTGAATGTGCTGGACTGGACTGTTTCCTTTCGACAAAAGTTTCGCTCTTATCTTCATTTTAAGATTTGGCTCAGAGTTCACTTTTCTGAGTTGGAATTCACTGGCTTGTTGAAGAGTGTGAGCATTTGAATAGTTATTTGGCAGCCGATATGGTTCAAAATGTGGTGATGAGACGTTCATTTGCGAGTTGGAGTTCTTCAATCTCTTTCCATTGTCATGACTGTTTCCATTTGTATGAGATGTCAAGTTTGACTGACTATTGCTCTCTCCTTTACTCCTATTTGCAATCATATTTTTCAGCCGGTCTTTGGTGAGCTGTGAAATCGTTGTTGAGTTTGATCTTGGAATGTCACTGAAATAAATGATGGTCGTTTCCGGCTAGACAAAGGAAGTCACAAAATAGCTCGGAGGAGGAAACCCACCATTTTCGATTTGATGATGGCGCCGCTGGGTGGTGCTCTTTTGTCGGCGTTTGTGGTACGGATATATTGCCATTTGATGTTGAGAGAAGGTTGGTAAGTGAGTTTGCCAGAGAGAGCGGCGCGGCTGAAAATGACAATAATAATCTTCGAATAAAAAATAGAAACTCTCATAATTGAAACTGAACCTTATTCCAATGATCAGTATATACAATTTCTCAGAATGATGTCTGTTCAATTTGTCTGTTGACAGACAACTAATAGCAACATTATTTTGCCGTGAACCACGTTTTTCTCACTTTTCTCATAACCTGTCACAGACACTCTCCCATAATCTCATTAGTATGAGAACCTACTCAAATTTATTTTTAGACCCTTAGTACCTGGTCCAGAATTCTGATCTTCCGACTGCTGACTGATCAACAACGGATTGACGACGCTCCTCTCTGCCTGCAAGTTTTGCAACTGTTGTTGTTGTTGCAACGCAGCGTAGAGATTGTGCATGTGTTGAACGCTCAGCTCCTGCTGAGCGCGTTGAAAGTGACCAATGAGGTCCATTTGCTTTTGCCGATACTCCTGAAATATGAGAGTGAATATATTATTAACGTCTGAGATAGACGAAAAAATGAATAGACATAGAAAAGGCTCAGTTTACGTGAATATAATATGAGCTTTTCATTTTTCTGCGCAGGGAAGACCCAAGCTGATGAAAATGAAAAGATCCACCATTTTAACTACAAAGTTTTCCAGAAGAGAACTAAGACGACCAAATGAAAAAATAATGTTGTCGCTCTCGTCTACTTTTTCTTTGGTCCCTATTTTTAGAAAGGGGGGGGGGGTCGTCAAATGAGATAAACTTAGAGAAAGCAAAGTTGAAGATACAACTCGAAAATGAATTCTTGAAAGAGAGATAGATAGAAAAAGAATAAAACGACAAAGCTTGAATCGGAATGTAAATAATACATCTTTGATAATACCAGTAAAACATGACTAAGCATGATATCCTGAGATATTTCGACAAAATTAATAGACCAGACAAAATGTTCTTCTTCCTGCTATCAAGACAAAAAATGAATTCAACCAAAGTGTGCTCAGCTCACTCGCAGATCACAACTGAGCAGACTTCTTCACGCCTGACTGCGTTGCGGACTTTTGAATGAGCTGAACAAGAATTGTGAGGAATTAAATAGTGACTCAGGAAATTGATATTTTTCTTTTGACAAAATACGAATAATAACAAGAGTTAGACTCCGCCTACTTTTCTCTCCTCTTTTTTGATTCATAATATTTTGGTTGAGGGAGAAGAAAGAACGGAAATGAAAAAGTGCAATGTAAAAAGGAGAGCCACTTTTAAAATGGACAGAGCAGTAACATCTTTTGGAAATGTATATGTATAGTGATGGCAGATGGCTTCTTTAGAGAACACAGCTGCTAAATTGTGGGACAGGCGCGGCCCAATCGAAAAGTAGAATTAGAAGAGGTACAAAGAACTTGTCTACTCAAAAACAATACCCAAAATAAAAGAGAAGGTTCATTAGTGAAGCCGTCTGAATGGGGCAGTTAAAGAAGTCGACTATTTTTAGATCTAGATGTTCAGTGACTTTGACTCATAGCCATCTTCTCTTCTCGCTCATTTCCAAATCTGTATACAACTTCTCGAGTCAAAAGAAGAGATATATTTATACACACATGCCCATGTTTTGTGCAAAGGGAGGAGAAGAAGGAAAAAATGGATTAAATTAGATTGAATTGTGATCAGAATACCAAACCAAAATACACTTTTCAAAAGAAATGCCCAAAAGACAAAGAATGCCCAAAAATAGATGGGTGGTTGGTGTTATCTATTGCACCCAGAGGATTCGGTGCCCGACGATTTGAAACAACAAGCAAAATGGAGAGAGAAAAAACGGAATAAGGTCTTTTGAACTTTTGTGTCCCAACCTAGGAGAAAAAGAGGAAGAGAGAAGAAATTGTCTATTCATAGAACACGTGAGGTCTCTACTACTGGGGAAAAGAAGAGAAAACTACGGTTAGTAAGAAAGAAGCGTGTTTATCTATATGAGTATTTTCTGAGAAATTTTATATGGCAATATTGAAAACAACTAGAGTTAAAACCTAGCCGGTAAAGAAGAAAGCTTCGAGAATGCGAGAATGGTCTGTTTCAGCGAGAATCTAGTCCGTATTTATATCCAGACCTAGACACATTATCCTTCTATTAAATTAGGTGTGACTGATTAAAAAATGTACCGCCCACAGCTCCAGACAACTTTTTTGGGATTTTCCGAGTAAAAAATGATAATAAAACCATAAAGTCAGAGTACTATACGTATATTTAGAACAAGTCTGAATCCCTAGAAACCGAATGTCTAGACTAATAAAAAAGTACTCAAAGTCAGAAGAAGATGATTGGAATCGACATTTGTAAAAATTGAAGTTATCTGACGTAGTAAGAGAAAACTATGGATTGTATTCAAAAACCAGACGTTACTGAAAATGTTAGAAATGGGTCATCCTACCAATCAGGCGAATCTTTGGCATCAAATGTTTGAACATTGAACGTATACATTGCAAACGTGAAAACATTGGTATTCGTACGAGGAACGCTTGTGAACACCGAGAAAGAAGCATAATGGTTGATTTGCTTCTCGTAAAAACATGTGACGATGAGTTTGCTAATTCACCTTGCTGAAAATTGGTCGAGAAGCCGTACGAAAAAACACGTGCATCAGGACTAATACATCTTGTAGTACGCTGCTTGTAAAATCTATTTTTGAAACTTTACTCTATCTTTCTCTACTATGGATAGGGTTCAAAAACTATGGTAAGAAGCTGTCTTTAGAAGTAATCTCACGACAACACTGAACATCGATAATTGGTTAGACTATTAGCAAAACATAACAAGATATAAATAAAAACACTGAAACATCTCACATCCATATACCGTTCTTCAGATATATACAATGAAAAAACTACTGTGTTGAGTATAATGTGTTTCGGGGCAGAAATCAGAAAAAAAAACATCAAGAAATCCAGAATTCAAAATTGAGAAATGAAAACCGAACGCCAAAAACAAGAATTTACTCATAACCTGTAATCAGAACAAACATAAGGAAAAAGCACGTGTTCGGTATAATATGATATTTATGAGAAAACCGCTAAACTCTATTACAGCTCGCGCAAAGTGAGTATTCAGAATAGAGAATAAAGAAAACAAGTCTAATCTATTCAATCTCCGATCCCTCTTTGCTTTATCCCTGTTTTCGATATGAATATGCACTTTTATTTCGAGTCGAGTACAACTAGGGAATTTGCTGAATCACGCAATGATATTGGACAAATCGGTTAAAAATACATTTTCAGTTTCATTAACGAAAGCAAAATGGCAGCAAAAAGCAATTTTCAAGTGAGAACAACCAAAACATATGAGTCACTTGATGTCGGCGGCGTCTCATATGTTCCAAAAAGAGAACAGAAAAGGGTCTAAGAAATTCTCGTCTACACGCGAGAGAGATAGAGTAAGAGAAGAACGTGAGTTTTTGTAGTGCTGAATTACAGAATTACAGCAATAAGAGAGAAAACGGGAGGTTCTGAAAGTTAGGAGGTTGGAGAAAAAAAACGGAAAAACTGATAACTGATTCTGTTTGTCAAGCTTCTAGGTAACATTGAATGGCAAAAATGCAGAGAAAAGGGATAGAGGAGATTAAGGCATGGAATTTAATTCCGGAAGCAAAATAAGTAAAATGAAGCAGAATCAAGTGAAAGACATGCAGATTACATTTTGCAAAAGTGAATGTGAGTGAGAGAAAACCTTCACGTCTCTTTTTTTTAGCCACACATTCATTAGTCATAGTGCACAACCGCTTCTCTATCTCTTTTTTTCCTTGTGAGACTATAGACTTGACAATGAGAATATATCTGAAAATAGACATGAGAGAGGAGGGGCTCGTGTGTGTATGTGTGTACGTATGCATGTGCTACATTATCAAAACAAAGAGATGTAACAAGACGGAAGTGAGTTGTATGGTACTCAGAAGATGTGGCGATGTGAAGTAGTGAAGGCTTTGAGAAAATAGTAAAAGTAGTGGTCGTAATTATTTGAAGAGAACTGTCATAGCGACTCCGAACATAAATTTACACAGAGGTCAAATGGTATCAATTGAGAATTTGAATTATTATTATTCCTGGGATACACTAAAAATCTGATTTCTAGAGGAAGTAAGTAGTCCGATCAAAAAATCAGTGAATTTGATCTGATTTCGTACGTAAAAAAGTAGAAAAATAGAGAACAAGATAGGAAAAAACGAAATGTAAGCATTTTTCAGGATTAGGCATTTTTTCAAAGTTTCTTATTTGCAAACGTTTTAATTTTTGAAAGTAGTACCATTGAAAATAGAAATGAGATCTTATCTGTCATGCAGTGAAAGAACTTTCAAAGAATGTTTAATCAAATGAAAGCACGCACGCACTTTTAGACGGAATATTAAAATAGATTTTTTTTTCTTTTTCCTTTGAGAAAAACTCAGAGCGAAGCTTCGTATAGTCAGAAGACATGTGTACTTATGGTATTGTAGTTTTATACGCTTTCAATACAAACAGGTGATATACTTTTTCACACAAACGTGTTTCTATTTTTTTGTTCTATTTTAGAATCAAAACAGAAAATTTTAAATCAAGAGTCCAGATTTCGAAATCAAATCCGTTAATAATGTTATCAAATATTACGTAGTAGTGGCAAGCGGATGGATGAAAGTGTAAACCGACTAATCTTAAGATTCGTTGGCTCAGGTCTCACTACTTTAGGAAGCATTTTTTTTAGAAAAACAAAACAAATCTGGTCTTTTTGAAAAATAGTATCGAGGCTACAAGATTTGCAGAGATTTCAGGGGTACGGTAGTACAATAGTAGGATCCAAAACACGGAATGATCAATAAACATGTGATCTCAACATATATTAGGCAAGATTGGTAGATATTCTCATTTTTTAATGAATAAACAGACTTCAGGCCCCTACAAAAATTCAAACTATCAGCCAAATCAGCATTTCCAAAGTTTTTTCTCTATAGGTGTGATCAAGTATTTGATGCTTTTTGCATGGAGTCCCCCGAGCATTTCCTGTTATTTTTGCACTGTATGTACAAACACAAGCCCCCCACATCATTTATACACACAACCACACACACAAAATTCGGCAAAACAGTGTTGATGTTGGTTGGACTGTCCGAAAAATCAATACCATGGGGATCTCGTCATAAATATGAGGAAAAAACGGTGGAATAGAGAAAGTAGGGGAGAAAACGAGAACCAGGGCAAACAAAAACTGCGCGCACACTATTTTTAGTGAGTCTGAGGCGGTCTCTCGCAACCGTCGCGGGAAATGATGTAGAAAAAAGGAAAATAACTCTTCCGAGTGAAAAGCAAACTTTCGAAAAACGGAAGAAAACACCTGGGCTTCCTTTTCAGGTGTGTGTGAACTGAACAGAGATGACCATCAGCAACAAAACAGTTTTGGCCATCATGATAGTTCCTA
Organism: Caenorhabditis latens; assembly: GCA_002259235.3. Lineage (NCBI taxonomy): Eukaryota > Metazoa > Nematoda > Chromadorea > Rhabditida > Rhabditidae > Caenorhabditis > Caenorhabditis latens. The sequence continues at coordinate 8,683,397 of CM056097.1, read as the reverse complement.
ATTCTATTCTGAGTGTTGTGGAGTCTTGTTGCTCTTATCAATAAAGGTTATAATAAAAAGAGGAAGATAGAGTGAGGAAAGAGAAATAGTTGCGTACATGTATATGTATGTCAGTGTATGGGTATCTATTAATAGATTGTGAATGGCAAAAACACGAGCACTCTCGATGACACCACACACCCCATTGATGCACATGGGAAGAGAATGTGAAACACACTGATACAAATGTAGTAAAAGGGATCGGCTTATTGTGTTTTGGGTGTGAGAACAAGAAGCGAGGAAAAAGTGAGAAAAAGTAGGCGAGCATGTGGTTTTTTTCTATCAGTGTCTCAATATCGCTTCCTATCACATGGGCAAGTCATATCAAAAAAGAACCTGAACTTTTTAAATGCGGTCAAAAATAAGTTTCCGGTTTTTCTATGGTTACCAGTTAAGTTTTCAACTAGATCTTCCTTGATTGCTTGACAGATAAAAAATAGTTTACTCGAATTTTTGTCCTAACAATAAAAGTTAAAAAGTGAACTTTCAGAGAACCTAAGAGAAAAACAAATTATAGACAGATAACTCATTTTTATGCTTCTCACTTACTTATAGGACTAGTCTACTTGATCAGAAAATGTTATGCCTAATCCAAAAATATCTGAACGTTCAAAAATCAAACTTATTTTGTGATAATGGTTATCTCAAAAAAAAAAAAATTGCCGCATTCAGTACTGTATTTCCGATTTGAAATTGATAAAAGATAGATGAATGGGTTACATATACATCTATAACAGGCAAAAATTTGGGATTTCTAATTACGTTAACTCAGGAGAATCAGATTGACCGAGAAGCGAAATGTGAAATCCATACTAATTTCTGTCACATGTTACAAGTAGTTGATCTAAAGTTACCCAGAAATGATTTAGAGTGACGAATAGAAGATAGAAAAAGTTGAAACTTATCCTGGACTTTGCATGTTTTTCGGACAAGAGGATAAAAGGAAAAAAGAGACGAAACGAGAGAAGAGTCATGAGGTATGAGAGATGTTGCCTAATGTTTAGTCACAATTTATCCTTAAAGTGAGATCAAGAATGATTCTAGCGACGAGGCGGACGGGACCTCCAGTATTTATTCACCCAGCTCTCATCACTCTGACTGGTCCTCTAGTTTTGCTATTTTCAGCATTCTGGATGACTAGTAAGCAAAAATAGTATGAGGGACAAAGAAATGCAGACATGCTGGGACGGACGGGAGAGCCAAAAAGGGAAAGCCTTGAGGAGAAGCGGATTGACAAGACGAAGAAGATGATCGAGGCTCTTTGCTCGAAGTTATTTGTACATGCGATGGTAGGCTAGGAATAGAAACAACAAAAATATAGGGAATATGAAATGCCTAGTTTGTTTTTATCTTTCCAGAATATCTGAAATACAGCGAACCGATTTATCTTGGGTTGGTGGAGTTCCAGTCTGCTCAGAATGAATACTCACAGATAAATAACAACCAAACAAGGAAGAAATGAACGAGGAACTCGCCGGAAATTGGTCTTCGTCTCGAATGCTGATCTTTGCATTCAGGGACCTGAGACATGACGCAAAGATGATATTTACTGATGGAATCTAGAATTCTGAAATGAAGAGCCAGGATGGAAAATTTTATTCGGTAAAACCGAAGAAGGGAACTGCGATCGAAAAACAAACAAAAATAAATCTCAATTTGTCCTTTTTGTCTTTTTTGGTGTGAATTGTGGATAGTCGATGGGTCACAAGAAAAGACACATTATAGGAAATGAAGATGAAAAGTAGACTGATGACGTTCATTGTCGCTTACTCGTTTACTATAAGGTTTGTTGTTCTAATGAAAGCACTGATGGAATGACAATGGCTAAAAACAAAACAAAAAAAAGAAAGGAAGAAAGAAGGGAATGTAACTATTTTCAAGCCTTTGCTTTTTCTTCTCCTCCTTCTTTCTCTCTTCCTTTTTTCTATTCTCATGATGTACCCTCTCGTCGATAGACACCGACAAACAACATCGTCAGGTTTTCCAGGCTTCTATTTTCGACACATCCGGAAATAACCTCTTTTTCCTATCTTTTCTATTGCTTTTCTATGAAGAGAAAGTGTGGGGGTTGTTGAACTTTTTTATAGCTGGAACTACACTGAAAGGAAATGTTTGACAGAGGTGTGGATATGGTGTAACATATTTCTACAGTACTCACAGAAGCAGAAGAATCTTTTGAAAAAATGATAAGTGGCCGATTCAGTTGAACGAATACGACGACTATCAGGAATGTTAAACTTCTCAAAGAAACTACAGTTTGCCGATTTGACACTTTCGATGAAGAACCCTAGAGATTAAATACAGATACGCCCACAATTATTACAAAAATTAACATCCGGTGTCTTCTAAAAAATGGGCTGGGACGTCATCATACAGGGATCGACCACAGTAAGACGAAAGGTAAGTTGCACCCATTCTCATTCCAAAAATAAACTGGAAAATGCGGGGACAAGATAGATTACTATGTCCATCGCGCCTTCGTCCCGCCTTTTTAACAGTTTTGAGAACCAATCTATCTTTTTTTTTGAAAGATTTTTATCTTTTCGAAAGGAAAAGTAAGGTGGAGAGAAAGTTTCAAGTAACAGGGTCGTAAACTGTCCACCGAAAACGAATTTTTCGAAGCGGGTTTACCAAAAAATATGACTGAAGTCACAAATGTGGAGAATCGCTTTTTTGAAATCCAAAAACCTTACCTGAAGTTGGTTATGTAGTAGTGAAACTTTTCCAGGTTCAAGACTGCTCGCTGCCTGGGCTAAGAGAGCCTCTGATGTCGACGGCAGATTCGGAATTCCAGATCCCGCCCCGCCACTGCTCCCTGCCGAGGAGCTGGCTTCTTCCATACGTCTGTAAAACTTTACAATTTTGCAAACACGACATAGATTTTAGAATTTTTAGTGCGTTCACAAGAAATTCAGTTCGGTCAGATTTGATGTTTTGTTATCGTTTTTTTTATTTTACCTATTTATATGGAAACGATTGAAATAGAATCAGTAGAAACTCGATAGGTGTGAAAGTGGACACTGATAGGTCGGCGGTATGTAAGAATGGACGAAGCCGGTTGGCTAGCGATAGAAATGATAACAGCTGATTAGATCTTTAGATCTTTCGTCCGGCATTAGAAGTGTTTTTTATTTTAAAAATGTTGTTTTGGGGATTTCCGAAAATTGCATATACTTTACGTAAAATATCTCCATCAAAGATTAAAACAGAATTTGAGTATTGCAGGTCAATGTGTAATTTGAAAACTTTGTGTGTGTCTATAATTATTTTTAGTCGATGATTCTTCTGAAAAACAATAGTTTTGAAAGAAACATCTTATTGAGGTAGTGTGACTCTTGTTGAAAAGAAAAAAAATTTTCTAGCAAGTATTTGAAACAATGCTACCCCCGGGATGAAAAGACCACCCGCGACAAAGTTTAAAAATGAAAAGACCTGGCAGGCACGAGCGGGACTAGTCAAAAGGATTTTTGGGAGGAGCTCTCTGAAGATATTTCTCTGCGTGTTGCTTTCTGTCACCGGAAGATTTATAAAATGAAATGAACATTTATAGGTTGGGAAAAAACCAAGCAAAAAATTCCGAGAGAACATTGGTTTTGATAACAAAAATGGTCAACTCGATATGCAAATCTGCGAACAAACAAAGATCCTGGTGACTATTTGAACAAATTTCTTGAAAAGATTGATTTTGAAATTGTTTGAAAAACACAAATCACTAATAATGAACTCCCGAAATATTTTGTTCTCCAACACATTTTACGCTTTGGATGATGCGGAGGTGTGAGGACCATCTTTGCAAACGAACGGAAAAAGTGAAAAGTTCATCAGTAATTTATGACTACATACGTCAGAAAAGAGGTTTCAGAAAGAAAAAAATGGGTACCTCAAGAAAAGGGAAAATCGAGAAAATCGGAGTGTCGCGGACCACTGGAGAAAAATGAGACAAGGAAAAGCAAAAAGAGGGAAAAACGCCGAAAGCGGGGTGGATAGAAAGAAACTTTTGATGCAGAGAGTCCGCATTATGTGGACTATTCAATTACAACAGGGAGAACTGGTCAAGAAATGCAGCAAAATGGCAAAGAGGAAGTTTAGAAACATTAGGGAGTCATTTTTCGAAAATTTAAAAGTTGAAAACTAATTAAATTAGGTTTCAGTCGTAACAAAAATGTATTTTTAGACGTCCTGAATGTTGAAAAACACGTGAGAAATGCCTCATCTCTTATTTTCTCTCATTCCACACCTCTTTGGGCGAATCTCATAAAACCCGTCATTCCATAAATGAAAGCTCCCTCATTTTTCAATATATTCTTGTGTTTAAAAATAGAATAAGAGATTCATCATTTTGAAAAAGAAGTAGCCAAACCGAAAAAGTGTCGAAAATATCAACTATTACGGTCAAGAGTAATTAAATTTCAATTAACAGATGATAATCATCGCATCACTTTCTTTAATGAAGCCGAATTTGAATGAGTGGAGAGAGACGAGAGTCATAGAGAAAAATGGAGTACACTTGGTGGAGAGGGAGCAGCAAAGCAGACGGTGGTAGGGATGAGGAGATGCAGACAGGCCAGTGTATGGTGTGGAGAAGACGGACATACGGCCTCACTCACACAAACACTCACAAATACTCACTAGTCTCCGAGAAAGAGGAGTTGGGAAGAGGCTTACGGCAATTGGATACGCAGAGATAAAAACAGAGCGGGACGTACATCACGCAAATAGAAAGGAAGATCCGAGAGGAAGGCCACCAACAATCCAGACCTTCCAAAAACCCGAATGGACCAGATGAACATTGTCGTTTTGGGTTTAAAAATGATACCAGAAAGTTTCAAATGATCAAAAAACTTTAGAATATCAGGTGTCAGATATTCCGGCTAATTGAGTTTCAAAGCTTCCGTTTTGTTTGTTTTTATTGAAAAAAAAAACTAACTTTTCCCAGAAAGATTGTTTCCAAATCCACGTACTCCCGATAATAGGGATGCTCTATAATTCCTGTAAGCTATTTTGAATCCAGGAATCTTCCGATTAATCTACTATCAATACTTGACTATCTTTCTAAAAATAGACTATCAGCTGGTTGTCCGAAAAGGCATTAGCATTCTCCAGAATTTAATCGTATTGATAACAAAACAGAAAAAAAACGAATACAAAAGTAAACAAAACGAACAAGGTATCTACGTCACCCAACAATGATCACAACCTTCTTTACTGTGTCGGCGCCTATTTTTCTCCTTCCTATCCTATATGGTTGCTTTGCTATCATCACGTTTTATAGAGGTGCAACATGTTGCGATCGGCGTCGAGGAAACCCGAGAAATAACTTTCGATGGGTGTTTGTATGCGGAAGACACGTATTTATGTGATGATTGTATGCGTAGCGTTCCGATTTCTCATCTTTTCGTTTTTTCTCGTTATCGTTTTTTTTTTTTGTCGGTTGGTGCATGCGTGACGATTGTATCACGGGGTTTTCCTTTTTTGAGACGAAATAAAACGGAAAGGAAAAGTGAAAACAGTATGAGAGGAATAAGAAAATAATGTTGGGACAAAAAATGATTCTCAAAACATAGTGATGAAAGTGATGATGACAACAAATGGGAAAGGAGGATAAATTTCACGAATGAATGAGAATGTGATTGAAAGTTGCACTATTCTGAAAATGTTTACGTAATTTTCGATTTTCAGTATTGACTGCTCCAAGTGTATAAGGGATGGGCTTCTCAGAAACATACATACATATCAAAAAACAAACTAGAATACTATATGAAAAATTTAGTTTTATCTAAGATTGATTATTCGTAGAATTTGTGATATGAGCACTCTAATCCAATTTGGTGTCTGCCCGAATTTTTGTGGGCGGAAATCGGATTAGTGAAAATAATTGTTGTATTATCATTGGAGAACCTATGGAATCAGAAGTTCATAAAACATGAACTTGTGTTAGGTACGTTTGGAAGAGCTCATCTAGATCAAAACTACGCCATACGCGAATTTGGAAAGTATGCACTATCCGGAACTCAATATAAGCACTTGACTAGACTGGGTTACTAGACGAGAAATAGCCCGCAGACATAATTTCTACCTAATTGAACTAGTATACCCGCTAGACATAATGAGTTGACGTGAAAATGAGGCAGATGTTGGTACACAAACTGATCTTTGGAGAAACGTGAAAACATGTACAACTTTAGAGCAGAGATCGATAGTGCAGAGCTTTTCAATTGTTGGAAGCAGAAAAAAGAGGAGACAAGAGCGCGTTTCTGACCGGAAACTTATGCATGCACCTTCGAACTACAAAGGAACTTCTTTTAAAACTTTTGGCACGTGGAGACGCACTTTTTCTTGCACTTGATATTTTGTTCAATATGGCAATACAAAAAAGACTCACCTTCAGTCATTATATCTTCAGGGAAGTTGAGAAAGGAATAAGAACAGAAATGTAGGTTGGGGGAAAAGGCTGAAGAAGTGAAATGTTCCGACGTTTCGTTGCCATGGAGTTCTTGAATCTGGAAAAAAAAGTATCGTCGTGCCGCAAATGTTGGAGAGGTTGTAACGGAGATTTATTGGAAAGGTATGATGAAAAGACACGACTAGATTGACATGAGATATTTTTCCAACTATTCTAAGAAATGAAGTCAGGAGAGGAGAAAAATAATTGTTCACCATGTTTAATATTTTTGTATCTCTAGTGAACTTCGAAATGTGTTTGAACACAAAGATGAAGATCCAGCCGGAATATACTTGGAGGGGTTTGAAGCTATGAAGCATCATTCAAAGTAATTGTGAAGTCTTGGAGATTATTTGGGGGATTCTGAACTTACACATGTATTTCGATATGGTTTTGTGAACCAAGAAAGCATTTCAGTAAGCAGACAGCGTAGTTCAAACTTAAATTTTTAAAATTTGACGAAAACTTGAAAATGCTCGCAGCCAAAACTCTATATCATCAGAGTGTTCAAAAAAATTGTGAAAAAGTGTGAAAGTCAGTCAAATTAAAAAATTATTTATTTCAAGTGACGAATTAGTGTGAATTTTACAAAGTTTAGGCTGCATCTGGGTTTTTATGCAAAATGCAGGTTTGTTGTAAATATATAATGTTCCTTCAATATACAACTAGTTTTTTGAGTATGAATAATTCCAATTTCTAAATTTTCTGGAGCAGCATTTTTGAAGTTGTACATTAACTTTTTGAATGAGCATTAACAAATCAGAACATCCTTGAAAAGTAACACGGAGAAATGAATTCAGCCATATCTAATCGAAACATGTATAAAAGTTACAGTAAACTTTTTATTGGATTGGCCAGCTTTTTCATTGGATTGGCTATTTTAACTATCTCTAGGATCAATTATTTTTTAATTTGATTTTATAACTCAACTTTTTTTAGTTCAAAAACTTGAAATGATGTTGGTGAGGCCGCTGAATTATGGGGGTCGCTCTATTAAAATGGGTCGCTCTATTGAAGAGTTTACGGTATATTGTGGCAGCTATCGTTGAATGGCAACCAGTGAAAAGATATAAATGACAATTTACCTTAAAACAAACCATGTTTTGCATTGAATTAGAATATGAATAAAAAAGAAGGAGAAGCAACCAGCTCCTCTCGACTCCCGTCCCGCCAGGACTTTTCTAGGACGAATGACAAGCCGTTTGCCATGGAGCCGTCGTTTTCTCGTTCGGCAGAAAAAGGAAGACGGCCGCGAATGAGAAACAAGGAGAGAAACAAACCTTGTGTGTATTTTTTTATTCAAATCGAAACGGCAGAAAGACTATTCAAATGAGGGCAAGGGCCTCAAGCAATTGACTTACACAGCACTTAGACATGAATCGAGAACGGAACATTGAGCCTCTTTTTGTGGAGCGCTTTTGAAAAAAGAGCCTTTTATCCGCTTGCATTCTCTTTTTATTCAATTCAGCTGAACACCGACTAGTGACGTGTGCATGTTTCAATGGGCACATGTTTCAGTGATGTTCGTTCAATTTGAACGTGTAGACAAAAACCTCATTTATTTTAAGTTTCTGATACCCGCACGTACTAAAAATGGGTTCAAGATGTAAAGTTAATGTACAATCAAAGACTACGACAAAATTTACACATATCAAAATGAATGAGAAATCACATCATAGAATATGATATAAAGTTTAGTCGAGATCAAATGTCCGAATAACTAGAAAAAACCTCCAGACATGCCAATATAGTAGAACCAGTAGAAAATGTTGAAAGCAGTGAAAAGAAGTGGGAAAAGTTTTGCAGAAATCTGAAATTCAAGTTTAACTTATAGTTTCTAGTCGTGAGATCCGGAACCTCATCAATTTTCTCCCCATTCACAAAAATTGGACTCTCCATTTGCAGGAGAAGCTTTTGCCGCTTTTCTTCACTTTTACGACGTCGCACGTTCCCATTCCCATCGTTTATTTGAATGGTGTGAGTTGCATCTGGAATGAAATTTTTCGTTTTAAAGTAAACTAATCTACCCAAACCTGAATTTGTTTCTGAGATTTGAGGTCTTTGTCCTGACAATCTTGACAACCACTGTTGCTCAGAATCACTTCGCATCATAAGTTGCTCTTTACATCTAAATTTCACATTTTCAAAATCTTTATAGAGTCCCTTTCTAACCGATTGTGTCTCCGCCGCTTGGCCTCCAATTTGTCAGCAAAACCAACGACAGCAAGCTAAAATAGAGATGTCAAATAATTCAAGATTTCAAGGATGTAATCTATGCGTTATGTGCCACACAAGAGAATAGAGTCACATCGAAAAATAATAATTGTTACCTCCACCAGTGACAAGAAAATGAATCCAACGCATCCAAACATCCAAATGTCAAGTGCTTTGACATAACTCACACGTGGTAAATTTTTTACAATATTACCAAATTGAAATGTAAGGGCCATTAGGGAAGATACACCAAGAGTGATACGAGCAGGAAGAGCCTGAGAGAAAAACAGAATATGTTTTATTACTGATACATTCTTAGAAATTCGGAATATTTGATTTTTTTTCCTCACAACATCATAAATAGTCAATTTGAAGACTGCAGAAGTATATTCACTCACCTTTGTATCAATCCAAAAAGCAATCCAAGAAATGAAGACGGACAAATACGTTGGCATGTATGCCTAAACAATTACTTCTTGTTTTTTTTACTTCTTTTTTCAACTTGTTACCTGCAGGACATAATAACCGTATAATCTTCGAAAAGTGAACTGCACTTCCAGTTGATCCCATAATCCGGCGGTATACACTAATGTTGCATTCATATGTCTGTATTACTAGTTTTTGTATAATTCATTCTCACACACGCTTACTTGATATCCACCAATTCAAAATCTGGCAGATTCTTAGAATCTGGGTCCGGTATAGTGACTGCATCCCAATCCCTCCACACGATTCTCACTTCTGCTGTATTATATGAGTAGCTCTGAAAAGAAGAAGATGGATTCTTGTTTCGTTTAGTTTTCAATTCATTCATCGTGTTTTTGTTCTATGTATTTCATCACAACTGTCAATTCCACTGCTTCCTTCTTTTGGGTGAACGAAACGACAGCCACTCATTATTTCTCACCTCGAAAACGAGATTGCACGATTGTCTGTCCATGGGAAAATAGGTCAAGTCAAGTTTGCACGGACCGATGAGAGACACTCTGAAGTTGAGCCAGACAGTCCCATTCGGAAATATCAAGAGAAGTATGTTTTGGGATGGCGAAGCATGAATTTCAACCTGAAATTTTGATTTTTGATTTTCTTATTCGAAAGTCTCATTTATTTTTGTATTAGTGTAATATAAGTACCATGCGTGTATTCGATCTTTTATATTTATGAATTTTATATATAGCATCCCTCTTCTCCCAATATATTTCCAAACCCAATTTTCAACGCATGTTCAATTTGTCGGGTGCGTGTTTCCAAAAAGTCCACACATACATACGTACATGCTCCCCTAATAAAATTGAAAGAATTGGTTGGACTCATAGGACTACCGCACTCACTTTTTTGCTATTCACGAAACACACGTTCGGTGACCACATTGTTGGAAGTTTATGAGAGGCCAGTGAAATGTTTTTCAAACAATAATTTCGATCGGAGAAATCCAGACGAGGGTCACGCCAGATTTGAGAGAACCAAACATCTGCTTTGAAACTAGACGAGAATTCGCTGATTTCGGTGATGGATTGGACTGTTAGCTCAACAATAACCTGAAAAAAAAAACAAAAATTGAATCCCATATTTTGATACAAGCCACATCAAACAGAATATGAGATGTTTTACGATTTTTTGTTTTTTGAAACAGATTGAAAAAAACTAACAACATCGGTTCAAGAAAAAAAAAGCAAAAACAACAATAAATGAAGCAGTTTGCTACAGAATAGATCATTTTTTTAGAGTTTGTTGTTTAGGTTTAAACTTATTTCAAAACGTTGATATCAATTAACGTTTATAGCATCACCAACTGATTTTATTATTTACCTCTGTAGAGTTAGCACTTGGCAGATTGTTTTTGTCATAGGAGTCATCGAAGAGTTCCTGAAAATGAATTCATTTCTCTTCAAATTTTAACTGATTGAACATTTTCACTGGTCCCTTTTTTCTCACAATATCCAGATTTTTGAAGTTTATGACCCCGGTTAAAACATTAACGATCATCCCAATCACGTCTTAGCTCGTTTGCATGTTTCGTGTGTTTCTTCTTTTCTATTTCCAGAATGACCAATTCCACTTCATAGTTAGGGTCCCTCAGGCAATGGATTAACGGGTGCTTTGGTATGGGAGAATAGTGAAAAACTAAAAAAAAAAAGAAAAGAAGAGTCCATACTTTGGTCGTGACTAACTTGACGATCTTGCACATATCTTCAAGTTATTATTGACAATTGTTCAAAGTTGGAATCGGCAACAAAGAAATAAGATAATTGAATTCGCAGGATTTCCTGGCGAGTCGTTATCTGATTTATAGGATTTTCTTATGTTTTGTTCAGAAAAAAAACTGGGTTTGAGAATTGAACTAGTTCATACTTCAGAAAAAACTGTTGCCGCCTCACTAAATGTCTTGTAACGTCACGCAATGATTTCATGATTTTCGATCAAAATGTTTTCAGCATTTTTAATTGATCGATGTATTTACCGAATCTACTTCAATGAGCCTGACTTTTAAATTATTCATGACTTGGTTTGAAAAGCCAATGCCATCTGGTGTAACGTTACGCTTCAGATCTAGTATATCTGTGAACAGAGATGAGTAAACATCTAAACTCAATCATAATGCAGGAACAAGTTTCTCATGAAATCCCATAGTCCCTTTTTCAATACTCTTACACTTTTTGAAAAGATAAGTTTTGTCGGATGAGGCGCGAATGGATGCGGATGAGCAGTCCCAGAAAAGAAGCAAACTAGGAAAAAGTAGGAAGCTTTTCACCCGAAAAAATACGTGAAAATGTGAATGAAATGAAACGCAATAAAAGTGAAACTGCCGGCAGTCTGTCTGATTATATGTGTTATTTTCTTCTGCCATCTATCTCATTCGGGTTTGTATGTGTGAAAAGGGTACTTGGTGGTTGTGTTCGAGAAAAAAAACATAACTGAATGGAGCATGTGGTTGAGTGAAGATAAAACAGAAAAACATACATACGTTTGAAAGCTCAAAGTGGTGGATTTGTGTTTATACAAAAAAGTATCAAAACAACAGAATGGCTATATTGTTGTCTTCCTGTACTTAGGAAACTGAACAGCTTAACAACATAAACACTGAAACAAATCAGATGACAAATAGTAACCCTCGTTTTTCAGAATTTAATGGAAAGGTCTAACTCTCCTGGCTCGCATCGCTTCCATTTTCCACTAAACTTCCTCATTGCTATTAAACTTTTCTCTTTCATTTTTAATCTCTTTTTTCGAGTGTTGTTTTTTTATTTATCAAGTAGCCCCTTACTCCTCTCTTCTTCTTACTCTATCCCCTTTACTACTTCATCTTCTATGGTCGATTGATTCTTTTCTCCCCCAATTCAAGTCTCGACTCTTGAACTGAAGAAGAGGGGCTATAAAACCTTCACATGGAATACATGAAAATTAGAAGTGACGCTGCTGTCCGACCATGTCTTTTTTTATTTTTCCCAATTGTTATCCTCGGATGTCAACTGAAGCTGAGAATTCAATTAAAACGAAACACACCGGACTGGGACGGACAGACTCCACAATTTGGTCAGAAAATCTGGTTCCCTACCATTTTCCGTTTTTCAACACTACTAATCAGTTAAAAAAGAAATGGAAACAAAAACAGCTCCAAGCTTTGGGCAAATAGGGCTCTCAAAATTCGATTAACATTTAGAATCTGTTGTGTTGGTGGCTTCAGGGAGGGTGTACTACACACTTCTTTTTTTTGTCTATCACATTCTTTGCATTCTTATTTTCTTCTCCCCGTCTTCCTTTTTTACCCCACTTTTGAAAAATGATCATTATCACGCCTCATTGGGTGTGCATAATAAATGCGAATGAATGATTCCTGGGGGCAGTGTCTGTTTAGAGCATGCTAAAAGGGTTTTTGTGGGTAAAGAGTAGTCGGAAGAGCATAAAAATCATATTCTCGGTCCTTTCCTCTACAAAAAATGAGCTAGAATGAGGAAATAGGGTTGGGTTGAGCTCAAAAGTGCACCCTGCTCTTCGACCTCTTCTCTTCAACCAAAATGACAATAGCTCTGAGATATGTTGCAACATATTCACTTCCGGTGATGTCAGCTATAGATCATTATTCTCCTCTATTTCTTATACCTACGTTGCAAGAGCACGTACACCTAATAGGCAAAGAATAAGACATGTGGAAGCAGATCTAACCCTTTTCCAACCCAATTTTGGAGCAAGATCTGCATGTAAACTGGCTCACCGACACGCTTTCGCAGATATTATAATGGGTTTCCCTCACCATCACTAAAAGAAGTAAGACGCACAAAAAATAGAAAAACGAGACAATAGGTAAAGAAATCTACATGTATCTTTCTTCCGAGCTGTTTACATTCATGTTCTGGGTCGCTTGATCTATTTCTTAGAATAACTAGCTGGATTGGGTTAACAACTGAAGGAAAGTTGAAGACTTAAAACTGAAAATGTCAAAAATGACATTTTGCGGAGATGGAGAAAAAAAAAAGGAAATGCATCATAAAGGATTATAAGAGAAGTTGAAAACCGAGAGATTGAAAAAATGTTCGCAAAATTTGATAGGAAAGCTTCAAACATCGGACGTCTCCAAAACACCCAAAATACTCACCTCACTTGAGATACATTTTCCCTCAACCCAATTTTCTCACAAAACTATATCGAATAAGGAAACCCGTGGTAAGGTGACGTTATACTAACCTGTAACAAGTTTTTCCTCAGCGTTTCATTTATTGCTGTACACGGTTCATCTTCTAACCGTTCTTTTCGGAACTTTTTTCGTTTCCCGCCTTCCCGTCTCCGTTCATGTTGAGGAGAGGGAATGTTAGGATAAGAGAACGTTCGATCTGGTGGCATTTGGCCAAGTTCGATGGAATGCTCCTAAAAATTATGATAATATAATTTTTCAAACGATGCAATACCTGGTTAGCGGCTATCTCTGCTAAACGATCGGTGTCGCCAGATGACAACTCGGGTAGCAGTAGCACGATCCGAGCCAGATATGATATAATCATAACGCTGGAGAACAACGGTCGACGAGCACCCGACGACTGAGTTTGATGGGACGGAATTGTGGCAGAGTGGTGATGGACAGTGTCGAACCAAAAAAAGGAGAAGAACAAATCAAATCCGAATATGACTGAAATAACGAAACAAGGCAGTTGGGAGAAGCGGAAAAATGGGAGGGGTGGTTAGAAAAGAAGAAGTGGGTGGAGACAAAAGGAACAACATAAGAGACGAAAGGAAAGGGACCAGTGGTGCCGCATCGGAATGAGGTGTCACAGCCAGAACTGCCTATGTGGGCGTGGTCACCGAAGGGTGGAGAGCTCGATGAGCCCCCTCTTTTTTCGTTTGCCTATCTAGGGATAGAGATGGAGTGTGGGATGAAACGAAGAGAAAAGACGATGGCTTCTTAAACGGGAATAAAGTGGAATGGACACACTTTGCGGGTTTTAAATTGTGAATAATACCAAAATTTTCAGAATTTGTGCATAGAATTAAAAACACCGTCACAACAGAACTATGAAATTTTCAATTCAATGGAATGTCTCTGACAACAAAATCAAGGAACAAGATATTCTGGAAATTGAGTTTTCGCAGTCACAAAGAGATCAGTGTTCCAACTTGTGAAAAAGAACTTCTTTGGCAAGAAAACATAAACGTGAGTCTCAAAGAAGAAAAAAATGACCGTTATCATGAAGACCTCTAATTTTCAAAATGTTATGTCTCTTTTCTGAAAATTTTCTATCTTTATGAATCACAATGTTCATAGCTCGGTATCTTGCAGATCTTGACGTCGCTAAATAGACTAGTTTATTTCTCACTAAGCTAACTAACGAGAACTGAATCACAATTTGAAAAAATATTCCTTTTTCTTCGGGTGTTGTTTTGCTCATCTTGTTGGAAAATAGTGCAAAACGATTGTGAGGCTTTTTTTGCGTGCGCAGTAAACAAGGATTTAGAAGTAGAAAACTGAAAAAAAAACTGAAGGAGAAGTAGGTAAAAAGGGGAAAACAGAAAAAACAAAACAACTGCCTAAAATTCCTAAAACTACAAAAATCCCTTTCATTTCAAAAATAAAGTTTTAGTCCAGAATGTGAGTTCATTTTCTCCCTTGTGGGCTAACTTGAAAAAATCCATCTGTTATGTGAGATATACTTGTGGTTTTAGAGGCTATATGAAAATAAGAAACAAAATGTGGAACTAGGGAGAAACTTCAAAAAAACCCATTGCTCCTCCGGGATTATTAGTATTTTTCAACTTGTGGCTTGCCTGAACAAAATGAAAAGTATAAAGTTGCTCGTAAAATTTATTGCAGAAAATGGTGGGAGAAAAGGTCACAAGTTTGCGCTTCCAATATTTCACGTCTTCTTACATGCCTAATCTGTATAATTCTTCAGAAGGGGTAAGGTTGGAGTTTTCTAGCAATTAGGCAGAGGTCACTATTTTGCAACGTTTTCTTCGTTTTTCTTTTTGAATGCTCTTTGGCCGATCATCTCTCAAAAATGAGAAATTGCAATTGAATTCACACAATTGCCAACTGTGAAGTTCGAAATAAATAATTACAAAAAAACATTTTGTCTGTCCCAACAAAACCGTGTTCCTAATCTACACTATATCAAAATAAATGTCTCGAATGAATCGTTGAATAAGGTGACAAAGCAATGAATACAAAATTAGTAAAAAGACAAACAAGGTTTTCTTGACACATTCATTCTTGATTTCTACATATGATTCACCAGAAAAACGTGTACGTGATATTGTACATTAAGAAAACAAAGCTCTAAATCTCACAGAGTTTATCAGTTGCTAAATTTACATCAGAGTTGAACATGATGATGAGTATATTTAAGGCATATGGCAAAAGTATCTTATGTTTCACCTCAATCACTTCTTCTTATTTTTGAATTATTTCTGGTGGCGTTGAGCATTTACATCAGATGTTTTCAAGTTTCGCCCAAACTGTCAGGAAATACACTCTGGGTCAGATTTCAATTATCATAACAAAAAAAACCAATAAATTATTAAAGAAAGTAAAACGATACACGCCAAAATTTCAAATGAATTTGTGTCGTCATGATATTTGAGACTTCATACATCTTTCTTTTTTTCTTCTCCAGTCGTATTTCACTTCTGTTTGTTTCTGTAAGTTGGATTTCTTGTTCAGACTCGCTGATAACAAACGTTTGTTGAGACAATGACACCCACTTTGAAAGACGACAGAAGAACCAATGGATTTTTAAAGGAATTTTCGAGGATACATGTTGAAATTTTTTTTAAACCAGGCACATGGAAAATGATAGATCTGTATAGAAGTATTCCAGCAGGAATTTTGTATCGTTATGAACAAATTTAATTAATGTAGCTAACTTTAATTTGATTTGTACCTTTTGGAAAGTGTCAGTTTACTGAATTGAAAAAATTCAAATCAGGAATAAAGCTCCTTATATGTTTCAGGTTGAGAGATTTTACACTGGTTGAAGTTTGTGGCTCTACTAGCTTGCATATGCCCTTGAGTTCCACCCTTAAAATGTTTTTCAGCGTGAAAAGTTTGGGGAAGTGAGGCATGGTTGTTTGACATATAACATATTAGTATCGTCTTCTTCCCTATAATTAACAACAGCAAGCGGAAATTTTAACAACACTGACCGAATTTATTCACAAGTACAAAAGTTAGAAACACAATTAAAGTTAAAATGCAAATCCGAGTGTTGGAAATAGAGAAGGTTTACGAATCTCATGTTGCAATTACACGCTGTTGTTTATAAATATTTTTCGTGGTAACTTAGAAATATTTAGTTGATTTGATGACGTATCTGCCGTTCTTTATTCAAAACTACATATATGGTTTACAACATGGATAACATCTTCTCACAGATGTTTTCTTGATTTTCTGCTTTGGGTGATAATCCCGTAACAAACTCCAATCTCTGTGTCCGATGAGAGTGCAAGAAAAAAGAGAGGCTGGAAACATACTCGCACAAAGTTCTTTTTTTGAGGCGGGCATCAGTCTAGGTTTTTTGATTCTGACAACCAACCATAATTTTAATCCACATTCTTTTTCAGTTTTCTTGCAATGTCATCAAGCTCTTCATTTTCTGTCGAAAACGGAGCATTATCGGACACCTATTATGATTTCGCTGTTTCTTCCCAAGCCGTTATTCAAAACATCAGCAATGTTAATGATCAACCTCCACTACCAGGTCTGGGCCAGCTTCTGGCTCTTGCAATGTTTCAGATCCCATTGCCGAATTCTACAGATGATACGTCAAAACCGCAAAGTAAGTTTGAAAACGAGATTTTGATAAGACAATTTATTTTTTTTCAGCCAAAAGTGACACCAACTCCAACTAATTCGAAAAGACGCTTTATTTACAAAGGTTATTATTATTATTATTATTTATTTACGCATTCTTGATACGTGAACCAATCAAAAAAATAGAATACAATAAAAAAGTACAATAAAAAGAGTAGGGGAAGTCAAGTTAAGGAATGTCAGAATCCGTGTTTCAACTAGACCTTTGGTTTACTATTTTATTCAGCACTCTATTTGTAAAAAATAATCTACTTTTTTAGTCTTTGATTTTTTCCATCGGTAGGAGTGGCCACGCCGGGTTTTTGTGGGAGAGTAGCTAAAGTAATTGTTGTGATCGATTGCAATTTTACCTAGTAAGAGGTTTTGGAAAAATTTTACGTCAAAGTGTTCCCGCCGATCTTTAAGAGTTTGTAGGTTGTAGTCAATAAGACGGTCAGCAGCACTTCGATACTCTGGATCCGTATTAAGAATCCTTTTACCTGCCACTCTAAACATTACTCTTCTAGTGAAAGTATTTTGCACCGCCTCTATGGATTTGACTGTTTTCATATCCGTTGGGTTGGAAACGACCGTCCCATACTCTAAGAATGGCCTGGCAAACGTTTTATAAAGCAACAAGAGCAACCTAACGTTGGAGCTACAGAATGATTTAAATATGGAGTAATTCGCAAAATTCGCTTTCTTGATAGCTATGCGCCAGTGAAGTTTAAAGTCAAGTTTTTCGTTGAGTATGAATCCGAGATCTCTAACTGTTAATTCACGTTTTATTGGCTCGTTTTGGAGCCGATATTCTATTTTGGTGGGATTTTTTCCTAGACTCAGCACATACGTTTTAGTTTTATTTAATTCTAGCTTGGCATTATCGGACCATTTGGTGATGGAGTCGATCGCTTTTTGGAGATCTTGGGGTTTATCGGTTTGGGACTTACTGAATGAAGTGAAAATTTTTAGATCATCGGCGAACTGCATCGCTCTTACTGTTTTGGGGAGGGTGGTGGCAATTTCGTTTACGAAAATACAAAAGAGTAATGGGGATAAGACCGCCCCTTGAGGTACTCCACAGCTTATACTTTTTATTAAAGAGAAATCGTCCTTTATCTTTACTCGGAAGGTTCGGTTTGTCAGGTAAGAATTAATCCACTTTAGTAGGTGGGCATTGAGCTGGATATCTAACAGTTTTTCTAGCAGGATATCTATACTTACTCTGTCAAATGCCTTGCTGTAATCAAAAAATATCACATCAATTTGGTCGCCCTTATCAATACTAGAAGTGCAAAAGTTCAGGGATTCCAGTACGCATGTGGTTGTGGACCGTCCTGGACGAAAACCATGCTGGGTATCACTGAAGAAGTTAATAGAGCTTAAGTGCTCGGTAATTCTCTTTAGAAGACATCTTTCATAGATTCGGCAAAGTACTGAAGTAATGCTTATGGGGCGGTATTGAGATACTAGAGTTGGCGACTCTATTTTTTTTAGGGGGGTTACTATTGATTCGGTCCATTTTTTCGGGACATTACCGTTCATCATTGATAAATTGAACAACTGACATAGTGGGCTGGCAATAAATGCTGAGACTATTTTGAGAAATCTAGCTGGTATGCCGTCGGGAGTTAGCGTGTTATTTCCCTTTAGTTTTGACAAGTGTTTTCCGACTTCATCTTCTTGGACCCATATAAATTGCTGAGTGGATTTGTAGTCTTTTGGAATGATAAGTTGAGTGGCTCTTTTATTAATGTATTGGTTTTCAAAATGAATCGCGAGAGATTCGCATTTTTCGGGTGTCCTAGTGACCTTACGGTTAGTGTTATCCAAAAAATCTGGAACGTCCACGTGTTTCTTTTTTAATACATTTTTGGCGAACTGTGAAAATCGACTTGTTCCTGTCTTTTTTAACGTCAGAAGCTCTAAATTACTGCGATACTTTGTTACTTTGGATCTAAATTTTTTCGCTAATTTGATATAAAGAAGGTAATCATTAGCCTCTCTAGAGGAGGCGGCTATTTCCCACTGTAACTCCACCAGTCTTGAAAAGTTTTCAAGGTAAGTCGGCAGATTTCCTGTTAGGGAATTTGTGGTTTTCCAGGGAACTGTTAAATAGAAGACATACGACAAGTAACCTATAAAATTGTCATATTTTATACTTATATCAGCGTTGGCGCTAAAGATGTCTGTCCAGTCAATGCGAGTGAGTAACTTTGAGAGAGTTATCCATTCAATATTTTTATAGTCTGGGAACTTGTACTGTGCTGATTTAGGCTTATGGAGTAGATCAATAGTAAACGAAATTTTGGAATGGTCACTCAGACCTAAAGGGTTGGAAATACAAAGATTAGTTATTCTGAAATTGGTGAAAACCAAATCGAGGATGTTTTGTTTCCTAGTTGGTTTTTTAATTAATTGTGAAAGCCCGTTTTGGGCTGAGAATGCCAGAATTTTGTCTGATAGTTTAGTGGTACCTAGGGGCGGGTCAATGGCCCAATTAATTTCTTTACAGTTGAAGTCACCAGCTATTACGATTTGGTCATGAGAGGAAATAAAGGTAGAAACTTTTTTGAAGAGTTGCCGGGTTTTACTTTCGCTGCAGTTTGGTGGCCTATACACATTAACGACTAAGAGAGGCGTTATTCCTATTTCAAATTCCAATACTAAAAGTTCGTATCCGTCTTTGACGGATTCGGACAGTAAACAATTCGCTTTTAAATACTCTTTACAGAAAACCGCGACCCCTCCGCCCCTACCGATGGTTCTATCACTCCTGAAAATTTTATAAAGACCCTGTCCTATGTTTGGTGAGAATAAAGAGTTAGGCGTTTCGGGTTTAGTCCAAGTTTCCTGGAGACAAATAATATCAATGGTTTTACGTGCTAATAAAAAGTTAATCTCAGCTCTATTGGAAACTGCAGATCTGACATTTCCGGATAGAAAATTTACAAAAAGATTAGGCGGAAGAGTTGTGGTTATAGGGGACAGATTCTTAATTCTACGTGGGTTTGAGGGAGTCTGTCCCCTTCCTAGTTTCCCGTGTCCATATTCTCTACTGGTTGTTGGGGTACAAAAGTGAGGGGAGAGGAGCTAGGGGGATGGGGAGAATTGGGGGTATTAATATTATTCTCAACATTAGAGCTAACCGGGACATTTATCTTTGCTTTCTGCTTGTTTCTCAATTCTTCTCTTTGGGTTTTTGTGAGAGAAGCTCTTACATATACCGGGGTTGAACCGCATGGAAAGTAACGAAGTTTTGGGGCCCGTGCCAGTAGAGTCTGCTGATCCCAACTTCTCGGCATCACAATCTTGAGCAGTCGGCTTTTCCCAGGGACAGCTTTACCGAGCCGGTAAATCGAAACAGGTGGGGCTCCAATGTCGAGGAAGTGAAATATTTTCCCGACACAATGGTTGTCCCAGCTCCATCTCATCCTATCGTTGCCACCATACTCCGGAACTCCCGCCACCACTACTGATCTTCTCCTCTCCATCTCGCCAGGGTCCTCCGATTTCATCTGCTTCGCACCTTTTCCAACCTTCGCTCCCGTATTCACTCCACACTCTCCTGAATCCTTCACCTCACTTAATAACTTCACCTTTTCGTCCAGTGCTTTTATCTCCTCCTCCAAAGTCTTCAGCTTACGACCTCTCTCTTCCAATTCTCGTTCCAATTGCTTAATTCGTTCGCCCAGAAAGTCTTCCAACTGTAGTTGAACAATCTTCTTGAATCGGTCCTTCTCCAGTAGTTGGAATACCTTTTCTTCGAAGTCCGCCGAAATCACAGTAACCTTTGCCTTCTTTGCATCGTGATTCGATTTTGCCTTGGAGCTCCCGCCGGAATCCGACTTCTTATTTCTTTTCCTGTCACTCATAGAAACGGTTGCCCTTCGTGAAAAAAATCACGGAATGAAAAAAATCACGGAATGAAAAAAATCACGGAATGAAAAAAATCACGGAATGAAAAAAATCACGGAATGAAAAAAATCACGGAATGAAAAAAATCACGGAATGAAAAAAATCACGGAATTCTAGATGATTTAAGAGTTTTACGTTGAATGGAACATTCATTTTTTGTGTAGCATTGAACTTCTTGGTAATTGTATGTATAATATTATTTTATTTCACCGTTTTGTGTTTTCAGAATACTTCTACTACCATCATTTCGTTTTTCATGTTCACAAAACCACGTTTTCAATTTTTGAACGAATAAAAAAGCTCTTTTGATAACAAGCAACCTTCTGCAATCTTACTTTCATCAAATTCATTTTAAAGTAATTTCAACTAACATGTCAAGCCTAACTCATACTTGAGATTTGTGATACTTCTTAATTTTGTTTTATTTATTCCGAAAGAGTTCAAAATCTTTGTTTCCTTTCTGACCTCGTGTTCCAAACCTGCGCTTCTGAAACAATGAACTCGTGTGTCAATTTTTGCAGCCTTTATTGCTAACCAAGTAAAACTGTTAAGCATGTTCTTTTTGTACCAGTTTACTCACGATCTCAGAAACCTCTTGCTCTCTGCACCCTCAAAATTTCGTTTTAATGTTACCAATGTTTTTCATAAAAACAAAAAATAATGTTATTTGTTTCGTTTTCTTTCATTTATGTTCAGTTTTCAGTTTTTGTTGATAAAGATCGTTTGATTATAATTGGTTGGTAAAATATATCTGATATTGAAAAACAACTTGGTAAGCAATATTTGTCGCTGCTGTATGAAAAAAAAATTATTTGATTTGTGACAAATTTCAGTTTTAACCACATGGAAAGACTGACGCGAACTGTGAATATTACTGTTTTACAATTAGTTTGTCGTTAAAATTACAAAAAAAAGCGTTTGTCCAGGATTTAATTTTCGCGATCAAATGAGTGGTAAAGCTTCAAAAAAACCAACCGACCATTTTTCCGGTACAACACCATCTATTAGCAACATTAAAAACTATTCGATGTTCCATCGCACAATATAATATTGTGTAGTTTAGATTTTTTACAGAACTTTTGATGTTTTCAAAAAAACTCCCTGTCTGCAAGTATTTTCTCGACTTTGCAAAAAAAATTTCTTTTAGCTTCCACTTTCAAAAAGGCAGCATAAGAACCATTGTACTTGTTTGTCTTGTGTTTTTTCATTTTTTCGGAAACCGAATAAATCTATTCGTTTTGTTCCACTCCAAGACTTTGTTTATTCCTGATGTTTATTTTCTGAGTTGGATGATGTGATGGGCAACCTGATCACCTTTTTCATGACCAACGAAAACCGAGCAGATATAATTTCACTCATTCGAACTGATTTTTGGTATATTAGTATTTTCACACGTTTCGTGACTGGAAAAATTTTAACTTTTAGCCTGTATTAAAGTTACATATTATATTTTTCTCATGTTATGTCTAACAAATTCTTCCTTTCTCAGCTTTTCATATTTTCCTTTCTTTCAGTAAGGTTGTTCTTTGCAAAAAAGCAAAAGGGAATGTGAAAGAACCCTATACATAAATAATGACTATTTTGAATAGGAAATATGGATGGAGTACATTATAAATATTTCTAATTAGTCACCACACTCCTCAACTAATCCATCTTCTATTCTTGCTATTTCTCTCTTTTTGACCAAACATTCCTTTGAATCTCTTCTCCGGTCAGTTGCAGGAGGCTGACATATTCTGTTCTTGATTAGAAAGCACAAACTCTAATTGCATTTCATTTTTAGCAAATCTATTTATAAAGGAGTTCATGGAATGAGAAACGTTGTATTCTTTGCAACATAATGCAAACAGAAACTATTGAACTTGTCTAGTTGATTGAATAGACTAGGATAATAGACCACAAAATTCATATAGCTTTTAGAACCTCATTCAAAAAATTCAGAAACATAAGTTTTAGTAAGTATCCTACGTTATCTCCTGCTTGTTTCAAAGTAAGTGAATATACCCGCAGGGCTCTTTTTCGTTGTATGAGCACTTATATATAATCTGCCAAAAATATATGCGAAACATTTTTTCAGTTCTTCTCTTTAGAACTGCTACAAATCCACATCTCATGGTGATGTTCTATTTTGAAAAAAAAAACAGTGTTATCCTTGCTTTCAAAACGCTCCTCTACCTCCCATTATGCTCCGAATAGTTCTGAATGTGTTTTGCAAGCGCAACAATTCTCACTTAATTTCCGCCATGTTTTTCATCTTGATCTCAACTTTTCTGTTTTCCTGACCACTGGCGGCCTATGAATGCTGTTGCACTCACACTCATTTCTTACTAATCCACTTGCAAAACGGCAAGATAAAATAAGCGATATGCGGACATTTGTAGACTTTTTTTTCATATCTGTCCTTTACTCATACGAAAGCCTTCTAGTTTTCACACTTTAATTTGCAATAGCAATTGCATAGGAATTCATTTCTCCCGCGAGTTTCAGTTTTTATTAGTCGTATTTATAAGCTCCAGTTGTTGGTTATAGTATTTGAATTTTAGCAAAAACTCACAAGTCACGTACTCCGTGATCATTTTTCTTCGATTGGAACGTCATCTGTTATGTATTGCTCACACACCGTGTGATTATAGTCAGAAGAAAAAGATTAGCGACATGCTCGTCAATGAGCCTTCACAAGTTTTCATCTGATCTTGCATTTCCAAGTACTGTAGCTATCCATGTCTCCTCTTTTGCAATAACTGAAGTGGCAACAACTGAAGTTTTTATGGCATGTGCGTTGCATAGATCTCTGTATTCAGAGTATATTCTATTCTTTTTTCTATGCAAAAAGAGAGCAGAAACCCATCCTCGCTGAGCGAAGTTCACTTTTCATCTTTTAGTCCTTTCCTTGATCCTTCCTTTCCAGAAATAGCAACTTTCATCCATTTCCCTTTTTTCTTTGCTCTCCTTTTTTCTGCCCCTGCAAAACGAAGGAAGGCGTGAATTTTTGGAATTCACCCATGGGCCACAATTTTTTTTCTACTCTATACTTTGTCTGTCTAGCAGCTTGCTTGCGTGTCCCCGCCCCGTCTGCTATTGGGTTTTTGTTGTGAAGACATTCAACCTCGCCGAAATTTCAGATGAAAAGAGGGTAACAAAACATTTTGAGACCTTCTCTTTTATTATTTCTGATTTGGTTTTATTGTTAAGTCGTTTTGATGCGATGCTATACTGAGACTTGCTACTCTTCTTTCTTTTCTTTGTATTTTTTTTATATAATCTTTGCAATTCTTTTTTAGTCCTGTGAAGTGCAAAAATGAGCAACAAGGCTACGTACAATCTCTACTCCAACCGAAATAACAAAGAATACGGCGTAAGTCAGGTAATCGTACTCTCTCGAGAAGTTTCATTAGTTAATTTTTATTGTCTAGATTCGAGGAGGTCAGGATCAACTCAAAAGAAAAATAGCCGCAACCACTGAATCAACAGCCAAAAAGCCACGAACCGATAACCTCAGGGAGCTTGTTCCTGGTGTCACTTTTCCAACGGCCGAAACAATGGTGGGAAATACATTTTTACTTCTGTCAACGGTGTATAACTATTTCTGTTTAAGGGAATTGACACACCAATGGATCCCGACTTCTCTCGTCTTCCAAAAGGGTTTGAACTCGGAAAACTGGCTCGTGAGAAATATGCGGTGAGTACGGGAGATGAAAACCGAGTAAATGTGGACCTTTACACATTTAAAAACTGAAAACCTTAAACGTATATTTTCAGGGAATCGTCATGGCAGATCTCTATGATCAGTATGAAATCCAAATCTACTGTCGCCTCTTCGAGCACTTCTCGTATTGTCCAATTTATTTGTTTGACCAGGACATCTGGATTCCAGCGCACGTTCACGCTTACACGGAGGTCATTAAGTTCCGTACTCCGCCATACGTTCTCATGCAACAAGCACTCTCGGCTAATCACTTTTACATCTGATCAGTGTGTCGTAATCTTTTCGCCACATACTCGTTCAATCCATCTATTTATTCCAAAAGAAACATTTCCTGCTGTTTCTTACATTGGATACAACATCGAACTAGATGCATACTTCTCTTCATTCTTCTTGAAGCCGATTGTTTTATATTCTCTCTCTGCATTAGCGAAAACTTTTTTAAATATCAACGTAACCTTGTAACTGATTTTTTTCTCAGAATGAAAATGCTTTGTAATCTAAACCTAAACTTCATAGACTAGTTTTTTTGTTCAACGGAATGACACAGTTTGTAATAAATCATTTATTGATACAGTGGATGTTATTTCAGATTGAGCAATTCAAAAATTCAGCAAGAATGGATCAGTTTGAACAAAGTTTTCGAAAAAATGTTAGTATGCGTTTGATGAGATTCACTGAAAAAGGAGAACTCCTATTTAGTGGTGTCCGTGATGTCCGTGATGACCGTGATGATGATGGTGATGACCGAAAACATGACCGAGTCCATGAAGGAGTCCATGGTGATGGTGGTGATGTCCACTGTTGTTATGAACATGAACAGTTGGTGGGGGAGCGAATCCTGGTGCACCGTGAACTGGTGGAGGAGCAAATCCAGGGGCTCCGTGCATTGGTGGTGGGGCAAAACCTTGTTGCCCATATGGGTTGTATCCTCCGTTACCGTAGTAGGACATTGTAAAGATTCTGAAAACAAAAAGTAAGAAGTGTATTAAAGAAGAGGTGTAAAAAAAGATTGGTAAAAACACATTCGAAGTATTGAAATCATATTTTGAAACTAATGGCGAGCCAAAGAATAGAGAACTGGAAAACGAACTGTTGTTGAAATAATACTGAAATGATAGAAACACTTCCTTTATAAACCACCCAAATGAAAAGAAATGACGTCAGCGCGAATTTACGAACAGAAATAATCAGAAAAGAATTCAGCACTCCCACTTCATACCAACCGATAAGAAATAGCTAGTGACGTACTGTTATTTGCATTAGTGACTGTCGCTTCCTCCGAGCAAATAGTTCCCCAAGATGATTCATCAACACTAGTGAAACTGAACTGTTTTGAAATGTTATACCACGTCGGAAAACATTTGCGCTGCTGTAAGTTTTCTATTGGGTGACTGATTAGTATCTGAATTAATGCTTTGACGATTATTACGACACAGAGACTTCAGTCTTCCAAACTATGCGAACTTTTTGATAAGTTCAACCAATTCCAACACTCATGATAAAAACTATTAAGATTTGCAACTTCCACCGTCCTCTTCGCACTGCGGGTAATTTCCTGAATAATCTTTGTTTCGAGAAAACATGAATTCACATACAGCAAATCTGTAGAGTATTCACATTTTACGATGGTTTCAGTGTTTGGTCGAGTGGTTAAAGTTTAATGAGTTCTTAACATTTTATAGAATAATATGATAAGATTGGCGTAACTCTGCCAGTTTGTGTTTTCCGTACCGAGAAACTAGAGTATGATAGTTTGTCTCAAGGAACACTTGCAATACAGTACATAACATGTTTTCATATCAAATCAGAGAAAAATTTCCCAATTCCCAGGTTGTTGCACCTCTGTTTATAAATGAAGATCAAGTTTCAGTTGGTTTGAAAATTGGTGATTCAGATGATTTTGGTTACTTAATCGTGCGATAAAAACATTAGATATATCTGAAATTGAACACATAAACAAGTGAACAGAAAACATTGGATTTTAGTTTCAAGGTGCATTTGTCTGAAAAAAGTAATTTTTCATTTATTTCAACTTGATTTTTTGAACATGGATGTTAACAATCAGAGTTTGATTATGAAAACTTGGCGTAAAGTTTTTATCGGCTGTCTAACAATTCTTCCTTATTTTACAACGTATTGATTGTTTGTATAATGATGTTCAAATAAAACAATGGTACAAGACACGCAATCTCCATCTTCCAACTGATCCACAAAACAAAAATCATATGATATCTTCTCTCCAAAAATCCCATTTGGTCTCGATGTTAACAGGTCAATATTGACTTTCGGCAGCTCCCATAAAAACTCAAAGAAGTCTGAATTTGATGTCACCATTTTCATTTTATTGAACTGATCTTCTTTATTGTCATTTTTCATTGTTAGTGAGTCATTGAACCTTATTTTTTCGAAATCTATGAATATGCGGCAACAAGGAGAAACTTTTTCGGGAAAAGTGTCACACTGTTTGCATAGCAAATGACGTGTTTCACCTCTTGGCTGATACTGAAATGATATAAAACACCTCGACCTATCAGCCTATTCCATCAGTTCTTCGCCTTGTGACATTTGCCTCTTTTTCATACCTTCCATATCAGTTTGCCTTACATTTATGCTCTTATTTCTCTTTTTTGACTCGGTTTTCATACCTTGCAACTCACAAACTCATTTTTTTCTATTTTACAGAGCTCAATTCATCATGGCTTACAATCCCTACAACAACTCGTACCCATACCCACAACCAATGGGATATGCTCCACCACCAATGGGCTATGCTCCACCACCAATCGTCCCAGTCATGGCTCCAGTTCCAGTACCAGTTGCCACTCCATACATGGCTCCACCAATGTACGGAGCTCCACCAGTTGTCGTGATTGAGGAGCCATATCATCATCATCACTGGAACCCATTCCATCATCATCATCATCATTGCTAAATGTTTTTTGTATTGAATATTTATGAAACCTTTTCGAATTGGTGGCTTTCTGTGATTTGATTTAAAGTGAATAAAAAATGTATTTTTCAACATTCTGTGTTTGTGCAAAAGGAATAGAGTTTTCCAAACAATTCAAATTGAATGTAAGTAATGATGCAATAATGGTAAAAATAAGAAAACTGTGAGTTTGCCTCTCATACCTATCAATTGTTCACTTCCGTTTCAAAGTATAGCAGGTACATTAAACACGTTCTCACTTCCAATTTCAAAAGTGTTCGATCAAAAAGATATGACAAGGAGGGAGGACACCCATCACATATAACCGTGGCGTAATAATGATATGAATCGTATCATGCTGCTGAAGAGGACAAGGGTTATGAAGAAGCAAAAAAAGAAACGGGTTTTGATACTACCAAATCAGATATGTTCTCTTCTCTCTATCACTAATATCACTCGTCATCATGTATCATTTTTCTCACTTTCCGTCAAGACCCTAACCGATTTATGACTTCCCATTGCTGATTTACAACCTGATAGAATTAATTCCCATCTTATAAAATGATCAGGTATGTGTTAATCGAAAAAGTTATCAAATTGTAGCTAGGAATACAAACAAACAAGACAAATAAGTATTGGTTATAAAATTCCAGATAAATGTTTGTGCGGTTTTGTTTCGCAAGACGCATTTGATTCTGATCTAATACCGATGTACTTAAAGTATAAGCGGTAGAATGGAATAAAATAATTATCGATGTTAAATTGATAAGAACGGGGGAGTTTTGTTTCTTTTTGAGCAGTTTCACAACTTAGCGACCCTAAAAGAGTGACTCAGCGAGTGTTGTGCATATTTTGCAACTTATAGTTATATTAGTCAGAATAAGAAACGAAGCCCTCAATGTAAAGTAACTTTTGACTGATTTTCTTTCAAGAAATGTCTTTCTTTTTTAATTAAAATTTTTAGTGATGTATCATATAACTGTTCCTTTCGGCTTACTTTCTTGAGTTTACCTTTCCGCACCAAACTGTGATGACCAAAATAAACATTTCAATCCAACACTATGTATTCCATGTTGCATACTTTGTATGACCAGTCAACATTTCAGAGCACTTTCCGATACTCCTCTATTAGAGGATATGATTTCCCCTGATTCGAAATTTGTTGGAGAAGCTCTCGAACAGAGAGATGTACGGACTATATTTGTTTCCGCCAAAGAAGGTTAGTCATAATTTGAAGATGTTTTCAAGATATTACTAAATTATTCAGATAACAAGGAACGGGAAAACCGAGTAATACTGTTGATCGGTCCATCAAGCTCCCAGAAATCAGATCTCATAGATTTTCTTTGTAATTACTTCTATGGTGTTGAACCTACAGATCAGAAGAGGTTTCATATTGCCGATGAGGTACCGATTTTATTCATCGTACTGTAAAAAATAAGAGTTTTCAGAAATTCAATCAAGAAACCCCACAAAGACCTGTTCAGTGCTACATTTTTAATGAAACAGTTATGCCAGTGAGACCAGTCATTTTGGATATGATCGGATGCGGTGACACTTAGTAAGTAGTTCAGATTCGTAGTTCTACACCACTTTTTTTTTTTCGAAATTTCAGTGATGGATTTGATACGCCGTCCTTGATTAACAAATGGCTTTTAAATAATTGGAAAATGCGACTTGACACTATTGCAGTGGTATTCTCAGATCTACACAGAATGAGCATGCATGAGGAAGATGAACTGCAGCAGGTCCCCGATAACATTGTTGTTTAACTTCATATTTTTGTATTGCAGGTTCTGTCTGATATTCCTGAACATGTCCGTGACAATATAGTTGTATTCATCACCGCGTCTGATGGTTCTAGAACATTTGAGCCTTTGTTACGGAGATTCGGTCTTTCTGACTACCCAAAATTCACTATCAATACTGCGTGCACATTTCAAAAACAAATGGGTGAGTGCTCTGTATTGATTGAACAAAATCTAATGCATAGTTTAGTTTTCCATTTTGAGAAAAATTGTAAACAGACCGAAATAAGAGCGAGTTTTTGGCAGTGAGTGCTCGATAAGAATGTGTATTATCACTCACCACCATCGTTTTTCGTTTCGCCTCGTTTTCTCGTAAAATGCGCCTATGCCCACTTAAATCAAACACTTTTAGGTCGACAACCAAACAAATTCTTTAAAGGAATTGAATCGATAATCCTTTTCTTGATATACCCCGCGTTTTTTGTTTGTTTTGTTTGGATGCCACGATCATAACAAATTCAAATTCCAGAAGACCGACTGAATGACGAACATAGAAGACGGTACTGGAAAATGTCGGTGAACCAGTTTAACACTTTTATGGAGAGGGTCCAGGTAGGACATTTTGGATGATAGAGAAAAATTCATTAGTTATTTTAGGAATCTACGCCAGTAACTATCTCTGGTCTTCAATTCATCGATGATGGGATCTATGGAGTTCAGGAGTCGGCACAGAATTCGTCCAGGAATAGTGTATATTCATCGAGCAAGTGAGTAATTTTAGAATATAAAAATATTGCATCTGGCTTGTGACAAAATGGCAACTAACAACTTCGCTCTTCTAGTAGATCCACCGTCATCGAAGTGGAGCAAAGCTCGAGAGCCCCACTATCTCAGGCACCTCCACCTCCATCAACGGCCCGTCCGACGACGTCCCCTCCCGAACCACCCGTGTCAAATCCACCCACAAAACCGTCCCCACCACAACCGCCACCAAAGCCAACAATTCGACCGCCACCTCTTCCGGCATCTCCGCCTCCAATACCGCCGTCAAGTGAGCCTCCATCAGTCGGCATACCATTGTATAGTGAGAAGCATCAGCAACAACTACGATCACAAACAACCGCCGTCTCACCGCCAAAGCCTCCAAGTTTTGCGCCGCCTATACCGCCTGATGCAGCTCTAATCACTGACACTTCGACCACCACTGCTCTAACCAACGCAATGTTCCAACAACTCAGACAGTCTAGGTATTTTTTTGGGTAATTAAAGGGGTGATGGTACTAATTTGTTCACACTGTGAACTTCACAGTTTATGTTTTGAAAGCTACTTTCATTGCTCTTGAATCATGATTTTACAGATACTCTCTAGAACTAGATATAATAATACTCCGATTCAAAATATTGATAGAAATAAACAAAATTCAGAATTTAATTTCACGTGTTCTGAAATAGAAAAAAATTTCAACACTTATTTTGGCATTTAGTTCATTTTTCTAAATATAAGTATTTGAAAACTTTTTTAAAGATTCCAATTTGAAACATAAAATCTCTCAACCTTCTTTGAAATAATTTTTTTGATTTCAGCACACAATATGACTATCCCACGCATGGAACAGAACGTGCCTACTCCGCTCAAGTACCGTATGATGTCCCTCCATCAGTTCAATCCGCCGGTGGGATTCATGAACGTCGGCATAGTGTACCAGGTACTATATGAACATTTTCTCTCTATGATTTTTTGTTCAATTAACACTGAAAAATCAACTTTCCCTCAAAATCCAAACTTTGAAAAGAATGAATCATCTAAACAGAATTTAGCGTTTGTGTGTATGTGTATGCCTTCATGTATGCGCAACAGAGAAATCACTGATTCACCATGAAAGGGCAACAAATATTGTTTGCTATTCTTCTCTGTTTCCCTCAAAACTTTACGATAGTGAAGACGTCTTTTGGTATTTGTTGGAACAAAATTCAAAAACGCATCTGAACTGGATAACATAGAAAATCCACAGAATTCTGAGGGGAAAGACAACATCAAGCACCCATATACCAATAGTTTGCCGCTTTTAATCATGTTGATAGGTTTTTCGGTAGTATTCTTAAAATAGGTACAGGTATAAAAAGGGAGTGCGGGAGAATTTTACGATAAAGAGGAAGATGGAGTGTTGAGAGAATGGAGACACAGAGAACGGAGGAGGGTTTTCTTATCAGTAATATCAACTCACTCAAATATTCATCATACACATTTGGCCTTAAAGTTGTCAGTATATGGTTCTTGGAGCGAACCTTAAGTTTAACAAATGTTTTGTTTTTATTTCTTGAATAACAATATTCACATTTACAAAACTTTTTCGCGGTAGAGATTTCTGTTAATTTTTAAAACATGGAATAACTTTGTACTAAAACATTAGATCCATGTTGATTTATTGTAAGTCTAGTTTTTCAGTAGTTATTCACGTGTCATATTATTTTAAGATATTCTCCTTTAATTCATGGGTGTATGTGATCAGTTGACAGATTCTGTTGTACGTGCTAAGATTTTTTGCATGGACTCAGAGAATATTTAAGAGATTGTGATGGCCACCAAAACTATTCAATTCTTTTAGTACTAACGTCATGACTACTCTAAATTGAAGCAAAACAAATACAATAATCAAAAAATAGTCGTGAACACCCCCGTTATTATTTTCCTTACTTCTTGAATGACTCACTAGCTCTTTTTTTTTCCTTTTCCATCAAAACTTATTCACAAAAGACGTACAAATCTTTCAATTTCCATTTCCTCTTTTTAGACGATATTCGTCATTACGCCGACGAGACAACTCCACCGCCTGTTTTGCACGACGTCGCCGACAGGTATTTTTAAGAATAATTTTCACAGTTTACGTCTAGGTTTTTCTTTTAAATTTATGTTTTCAGATACTCCACAGTGGCGTATATGAACCACGAGTTGACTAATAACTCTACAAGAATCTACTCTCGCTCCCCGACAAGAAGCCAAGTTGGAGTTCGGGACGCCCATCGTTTGAGTCGTGACGATTTGAGAATTGTGGATGCGCACAGTAGTCCAAGTGATTCCCAATCAGAAGAACTGAGAAGAATGTACTCTGGAAGAAGTGGAAATTCTGTCAAGCCAACAGGCGATATAACGTGAGTGCTCTGATAACAACCCCGATTTTGATTCTGATTCCTCCTTTTCAGTGCACGTTATGTTTACGACACTGCTAATCGCAATTATACAGCATACGGAGAGAGACAAGAGAGACAGTCCTACACTTCCTTCCCAGCTGCTCCAGCAAATGATAGAAAACGGTGGTCGAGGTGAACTTAATAGAGCCAAAATATACAAGTTTCGAGATTTACAGATCTTCCGAACCACGATCTGAGACATATATCAATGACCCTTACTATTCCGGTAAAGATGTGGTTTCGGGGTACGGTGTAATTGAGACAAGAAGAAGTCGTACCAGTCTTCATAGTCACGGGAGTGTACCAGAACTCATTCACTCTGAAAACAAATATGACTATCAGCAACTTTCAGAACAACAGACACGGTAACTACCACGAACTGATTGTTTATTCTTCTAATTTTTGTTATTTCAGCGATTTAGAGAGACGAACAAGACAAGACACTGAGCGTCGTAGCAGACGCCAATCAGAGGGTATGAAAAGACTAGACGTTTGAAAAAATATAACAGAGACGTTTAGGATCTCGTCAAATTTACATTGATCGCCGTATTTCTCCGGAAAGACAGCAAAAAGATAGAAACAGCGGAGCGTATTCAAATGTGAACATGCAAGATAATCCGCAGTACAACTTGCCAAGAAGAGATGCCCCACCACCACAAATTCCCCCAAAACCTGTTATTCAAAGAGTGAGCATCTCACTGGAAGTATCAAAACCAGCTACCATATTTTAGGTTAGCGGTGGAGAGGTATATGAAGACGAGCGTTCAATTTACGAAGCCTACAGCCAAATCCATCACCAACGTCCTCCAACTCATATTATTGGTGCAGGAATCCAGCCACAACCAATCCAGCCACCGCCACAACAACAATACCCACCACGTTATGATCAGGTCCCAGAGCGTGAGTTTCAATGTGAACTTCTCCCTTTTCACATTTTTAATGTTTTCAGAATCACAAACCAACCACTACATAATTCCTCGACCAATGCGAGAATCGGGATCCCCTATCCAAGTACGAGTGCAACTTTCATCCAAGTCCCCCGATACTGTTCGACGTGTATGATTTTTTGACCTTTCCCATATTTGTAATCTCACGTTCACCCTGCATGGTTTCCGTTTACCAACACAAATACCCATGTTTTACATGACTAACAAGTTGCTTAAATTTCAGCAAATCCCACTTCAAGTTGTTTCGGAACAGCAGTACGACAACTATGGGGAGCCGATTTATGTTCCAAGAACTATTGCTCCAGGGGTTACTGAAGAAACAATAACCACGACAACCACAACAAGAAATGAGGAAATTGAGAGAAAACGAAAGAAGAAGAAGGAAGACGATGACAGGAAGAAACAATCCATTGACAATGGCAGTCAAAAAAATTATGATCCATGTTGGTTACTAATAATAAGTCTGAAAATACTTGTCTCGGTTTCAGATAATAACGGGGGAAACGTTGTCAACCACAATAACGGTCATGGTCATAGTCACGAAGTGTACATTGAAAACAAAGGAAACGCTGGAATCAAAGACGGGTCTCAATATGATTATGGCCGTTTTGAAAATCATCATCGTGGTAATACTTCCTTATTAATTTCAAAAGTTTTATAATTTTTCCAGATGCAGAAGAGGCGTTGATTGAAGAAGAATACAACACTCGTCATTTGAAGCGAACAGTTGAGCAACCACAGAAGAAGTATCCAAAGAAGGACGATCAGAGACATATTGAAGATGGATATGGTTATCATCCTCGAGATGATAGAAACCAACATCACGACAATCGTGGAAAGAGAGCAAGGTATAAGCGCATTCAAAATAGAACAACTTATTATGGAAATGATTGTCAACGTTGGAAAATTGTATTTTTCATTGAGACCTTGGCGCCACTGATCATCGCTTTCTTCTTCTTATTTCTACTTGTAATGTTTGTTTATGAACTGATAACCAGAAAAACAAGAACTAATCTGTAGCTAACCAGAAAACATCTAACCTAATTTCAGAGAAACTAAACAAGTAACCCAACGTCGTGCCATCGGATGGTCTCCGTCTAACTACCGTAATCCACGTGATTGTTTCCTTAATCTTTTATGTTTTATCATTGCTCCGCTAGTCATCATACTCATCATTGTCGTCATCATAGTCTTTGTCATTATCCAATAGATAACTTAACATTTGCAATTTTATGTTTTTGAATGTAAGTTTTTTCACTAACTGCCATACACAAATCCGCTTACAAACTCAACAATAATTTCTTTCTTTCTTTTTGTTTTGATGAAATCTATGTATTCTAATATTCTCATTTCCCATTATCCCCACACTGCAGAAGATTGTAGTCTGTGTCGTGTGTCTGATCCGTTGTTTTTCTTATATATTTTCTACGTATTCACTCATATTTTATAGCCAATAAATATTTCTCTATCTCGACACGTTCATTTTTTATTCAGCGAGATTTCACAGATTTTTCTCTCAAAAAAGTTGAGTTTTGAAATTTTGAAGAAAATCTTTCCTTATGAAATTTGATGAATTGCACCTGCCAGTCTTTCTTTTGTTAAAACTTATATATTCGTTTTTTCTATCAGAAAGTTTTCGAATCTGTTAATCTTTTGATGCAGAAGCATATATCAGTATTTTATGCCAATTCCCAGTTTAATCAGGGATTTATTAAAAATTTTCTCCACTTCTAACCGTCAATTTCAGTGGCGCATAAATCACACTTTGCTCCGAGTCGCCCACAAAACCGACACCAAACTTTAGTCGTTATCTTGAATGCACTCTTCACTCACGCAATGGATACATTCAAAATTGGGGCCCAGTAGACCTTTGTGCTCTATCTTGCAAACTTCTCGAATAGAAAGACGAGACACAGGTATCTAAAGAAAATATGGAGAAGACATATGAGCAGATGTCTCTTTCTCCTCTCAAAACTGGCTATTTGCATAATTGACGTTTGGACCATTGAGGGGCCCCCGCACACCTTCAAAAGTGAAAGAGAGAGGAGGTGAGAGAGGTAGTGGACGGCTTCCTTATAATTACGAGCAATAGAGGAAATGGAGAAAAGAGGTTTAGTCAACCAACCTCGTCCCCTCCGTTCCATCCGCTTCATCTTTCCTCCTGTGGCTCTGTGCGCGTGCTCAAAACTGCTCTTCCATTCATGCCATTTTTATATAAATGTGTGTTTTTTAGTTCTTCGTAGTCATGGCAATTCTCCGTTTAGATAGATTTAGAAGAGGGACTAGACCTCTCGGTTATTTTCTTGAGCCATTTGCTCCCACTCTCTCAATTGAGGGAGTATGAGGGAGGCTCATCATATTTATATCTGTTTTCCGGCTATTGATGAGTTTCGTTCGCCACTGAATTTGTAATCGTCGCTCTGGGTCTCCACGCTTACGAGCACGAACTGCTTTTTGGTTATTTCGTAATTTTCTGCCATGCTCTAATGGTTTTTCCGTCCATTTTCTCTTTTTTTGGAAGTTTTTTTTCTATGAAAGTTCATATTTCAGAATCAGAACACAAATGGCTCGCAGAGGTTTCAAACATCGGTTGAAAGTGGGTTTTTGAATTTTTTTGTTGTTGAAAAAACCACGTATTCTTATTTCGAACGGGGAACGGAACGCTTTTCTCATCTAAAAAGAACGTGGGAAAATATATACATTGTTCGGTTAAAAACAATCTTCGTATAAGCATATCGTGGGAACTCCTAAAATTGCCGTGGGAATTTTTTCACGGGGTGTTCTCAGGAGGGTATATATACATTTTTCATTATTAGTTTTCAAGTATTGAAAAACTTCTAGTGAGAAACATGCCATATTTTTTTCTTGTGCATTTTAATTAATGTAATTTACAGGTGACTCGAGAATCAATCGAGAGGTTCTGCCATGACCTCAAAATAGTTAAAATGTTGAGTAGTCCCGACCGACCTGTATGTTTTTGGTAACAATTTCATTGTTGAAACTGAATTGTTATATTTTTAGGGTTCATCTGGTGCTGAGACCATCTCATTACTCAGCGAAGATGATGGTACATCACCATGTTTCAAACCGAAGCCATACATGGAACGGTTGGATTTGTCTCATGTGGGCCCATCGGATGTTTTCAAGGAGGACGAAGTGCAACCAGTTATCACTACGCCACGGAAAAACTTGAATTTTGGTGAGTCACTATTTTATCAGACACTTTGCGAGTCCTAAAAATTCTCAATATTTACCTTTTTTGCAGATTTGCCGAGGTCGCCGCGAATCGAAACGACATCCGCTGACCGGAACGTGGAACTTAGAAGGTAAGAGTGCCAGTGACGCAACGCTTTTTTTGGTGGTTTCATTTCCTTTTTCGATATATTTTTCTTATTTCAGCTAAAAATACTCTTAGAAGTTCATTTGTATCTAAACGCACTTTGAAAGTGTGCGCTCTCCTCTTTCAAGTAATGCCACTCAAATTTCATAGTTGTCTAGCAATGGACCCCAACGTTGCTGTATTCCAACATTTTAGTGTTTTAACCCCCAGCACATATATAATTTATTTGCTCTTCACAATGCAACAATAATGTGTTCAACGAGTCTAGAAAAAAAACTAGGCGCTCCAGAGAAAGGCGATTATAATACACTTCTGTAGATCAGAGAATATCAGATTTCTTATACACAGGTTGCGACGTAAATCCATCGAATCTCCGCGGACATTTTTGAACGGTCTTACCGGAATCGACTCACTTCCGGCGGTGATTGCAAAAAAGGACAACAACGTAAATCCGTCGCAAGTTCTTCTGGTTAGTTGGGTTCTATTTTACCTTACTCAATTAGACAGTCGTTTGTGTAAGGAAAAATGAGATGACGACGCTATTAAAATGAGTCAATTTGTGAAGAGGGGGAAATTGAAAGTGGTTAGAGATGGGATGAAGGGAGGGAAGGAAGATGCCGAATGGATAGAGTAGGAATGGACTTAATGCAGTGATTTTTTAGGGAGATGAATATTCATTCAATTATTTTGTATTTGAATTTTGGTTTTATTTGCATTTCGGTTTGTCGTTGGAATACAATTTTTGGAACAATAACGTCATACACAACTACGGTTTTGATTTTATCTGGGTATAAATTCAGATTTTTTTCATTATACTTGTGCTACGTAACAGTTCAAATGAAAAGAATCATGAATTTGTATGGTCAGGTAGCAGAAAATAGTAGAGGCCTACAAATTCAATACTATCATTCCTATCAACCTATTTGTCGTGCTGATCTTAAAAGATTGGTGAATTCAGTTTCCAGCCCCAAGATTTAAAAGTTTTTGTGTAACGCGTATGAGAGTGTTTGGTAATGCCAATAATTTGTCTGTAAGATTTTTTCTGTGTATTTTCTAACGCAGTTTTTAGTTATCTCTGTAGTGTTCAGTTTGCCCTCTTCCTTGGAATTGTCGAAGTCTCATTTTTTGTTTCGCGAAAATACGAAAAAAAATCTAGGCTGGTGGAATAATCACGTTACTACTTCTTGATTGCATGTTTCTCTCACCCGTGAGAACTTTCTCTTTTCCCATTTTTCATCTAATAAGAAGTTGCCAAAAGTTTTACTCTGGCAGTTTTTCTAGTCGCAATGATATCACTACGGTTTTTCCGTTTGTTTCAACTTTCCGAATTCAACAAAACTAATGATCTATTCTAAACCCCAAAATCTGAAAATCTCAAGCCGTGTGAGGTTATTATTAGTAGTTAGTTTCACGAATAAAAACAATGTGTTTCTAAAACTGTGATTGTCTCATTATCTTCTTTGGAAAAACTTTTTGTCGGCTAGATCAAGTTTCGTAAAAAAGACAAATTTTTATCACGAAACCGGAAAGAAGGAGGTAACGAAGGGGTCAAAAGGATACATTTTCTTTGTCACTTTTCTTTTAACCACCCGACGACAAGTGTTACTCACATATTCGGGAAACTTTTTTCCTATCCGTTTTCTTCCTACCAGTTTCGGTTTGGTTGCAAATCAAAAGGAAACGAAGAAAAATGGAGAGAAAAATACACAGATTATACGCGTGTACACTGTCTACTCCTGTTCTCTTCTTTATACAGCGTCTCTCTAAGTCTTTCAGTTTTTCACATTTTTCCTGTAAACTTGAATAGTGCATCACCACTTTTTCCAACTTTTCCCCAACTGTTTCCTTCTCTCAAAACAAACCAATATGACTGATGACACATTCCTTTCCTGTTATATATTGTTCTTCTAGAAGATTTTTTAGGAAGACACAAAAAGTAGCAATTCCGTACATTCTTTTTATGGTCATGATGACATGTTGATAACTTAACCATTTTTTCGTTCCTTTTATCAACCTTGACCTGACTACTCTATCTTGTGCTAATTCTCTTTTGTCAGTTGGCTGCCTCCCCGGGAATGAAGTGGAAGGAAACAAATCTTGTTTTACACCAGTTATCGCACCCGATCACTCTTCTCTTCAATTAGGTGTACTGATGAAGTTTTCGAAATTCAGTGGAGTGGGAATGACTTAGGTTCCATGCGAGTGAATAACTAATGTAGTAATGAAGTTTGGAATATTCAAAAAATATTAGGTTTGAACGTTTTCCTTTAGCCTTGACTTGATTATATACTGTTTTGTATAACTGTCTTGACGATTAAAATTTTTTCCATCGTCATCCCTTGTCACTATTACCATCCGATTTTGTTAAAGAAAGCGCATTATTCGTTTAGTCTTTTCATAAATCAGAGCTACCCATTTCATGTACAACACAAACTATCAGATCTGACCAACTCTATATTTTCAAAACTTAAGTATTCAAATTTAGGATGTACAATGCACATTTGAATCATTTCAATAAATATTTTGATGAACATGAATACGAAATTGTCCAAATCTTTCGATACAGCCAAATATGCTCCATTTTCCAACTAACATACTTCAATTTTGAGAAAGCATTTTTTATTCCATATTTCATGTCTCCTGGGCAGTTTGAAAATCCCAATATAAAATCGATCGAACTTGATTGAACCCAAAAAACTAGTCTCTTAAAGTGCAACGATATAAAAATAGAACCGGATGAAATCTATCATTAGTACTCGACAGCTGTCTGATATATACTACTCCAATATTTTGATTTTATAGTCCGTACTCTTCTGCGAGTTTGTCGGTCATATTTTTCAGTCAATTCTTTCTTGTTTTATATTTGTCTAAATTTTTTCCCATAACAAGTTTCTTGTGATTCTGAGAAAATATAATCATAGGCTCTATCACTCCGCAATTTGTTTCTCATATTAGTCATTTATTTTTTCCCATTTGCTATGCACTTTCCAATTTTATTTTTGACGTTTTCATCGATTCATAGTAGTTGTGATTCGAAAATCGTAAAAGTAAAAATTGATGATGATTAGGTGACCACGCATTGCACTTGACAGAGTGTCCAACGATGATAGAGAGGGAGAGAAAAGAGCAGGCGATCTATCCGACGACAGCAGCTGTCGGTTAGAAGGGTAGAAGGACGGATTGAAAGTGAGGGACCCCTGAAATGAAAGAAAAACGTATTCGTCGCCTCGAGAAAGAGAGATAGAGATAGATATACGTTAGGTCTTCACTCAGCTTTCTTCTCCCGGGAGCCCCTCTCTCGTCCCGCTGTAACAATACCAGTGTTCTATCGGCTCTTCGCCGCTGGCTCGTTTCTGAAGCCTCGAAAGACTTCTCGGGGCTCGCAATTTATTGGCTTCGAGACCATCCAACATTCTGCTTCATCTTCTTCATCTTTTTGCTTTGCTGCTTCGTCTCTTTTTCTTTTTTTTCCGACGTTCTTGTTGCACTCGCTCTACTACCTGCGTTTTTCTTCTTTCGATGATTGCCTCCACCACATCTCTTATCATCCCACTTTTTTTCGTATCAGCTTCATATCTTTTTCCTAAGTTTTTCACATTGGACACTTGTCTAGATCATTGTCCATCTGAACTTTCACAACCTTCTCTCGTTGTCGCTTCCGAATAAATCACATCTAGATATTCGTTTTTCTATCTAAGACTATCATACTTTTAAGACTATCTAGTTTCCAGACTGTTCTGTTTTGTCCTGTGTTCTTTGCAAATCTTCTTACGAAATATGTCACTCCCTTCCTAAAAAAGTTGTTACTATTACTAATCACTTTGATTTCACTGTCTAGTTCAGCCACTCCTATTCCTCCCACCGTTTTCCGCACTTTCATTTCAATCTATGTCTTAGTTTTATGCCAGTAATTACCACTCCTTAGATACTGATCTCTCGAGGTCTTTAAGTTATTGTGTTTCATTCTGAAAGAAATATTTATGGCAACAAGTTCATTTCACAATTCATGTTTTCTTCAAGCATTTCTGACTTTGGAGATTTCATGATGATCAGTTTATTATATCATAGATTTCTGTGTTCACTTTCTCTCTATATCTTGTAATATTTCTCTATCCTTTCTCCTCTCACAGAAATTTTGAGTGTGTTTGATTTGTTGCGTTTTTTCCATGTTTTTGTGCATTCCTTCCTCCAACTTGCTGCCACCTCCACATACTCAACAGTTTACTGCAAAATATATAACTTTTCCTTTGATCTTTTTTCTCTATGATCTTGCTAATAACCTCTCTCATTATCTTCTATTAAAAATTCTTGACTGTTTCAGTACTTGCGAGAGCAGGGTAAATGTACCACCTTGACGACGACTATTTTGCAAGATTCAACCAGCCGTCGTCTTCTGCAGTACAATTTCCATCGGAATCGTTACGATACGGAGGGAGTGGTTCAGCCACAACAACCACATTCGGCGCTGAAAACGACCAGCAATCCACACGTTTCCGGTCGCAATCTGCCGACAATCGAAGAGCCGCATTCCAATCGAAACCAAGAACCATCTCAGAGGATCACATTCACGAGCCCTGGAATCAAGGACCACTTCGAGCAGCTGAGGTGAATTTCCCGTCGCAGCAAAGAAGACCTGCGTCGACCACACCCTGGACTCATTCAGAGTATCACTCGGCTCATAACCTGTCAGTACCCTCTTCCTTCTCGGAACATCTTCGTGAAAGATCGCCAGCCAGTGGCTCTGCACTTCTCGACTTACTCTCTCGTTACCCGTCGGCACAGAACTCTGTGCAAAACTCTCCAGCCGTGCAAGCCTACATTGATAGAATTCATTCGGATAGGCCTCCACCTACCCGGACCTATACTTATCACTCATCGGAATCCAATTTTCCGCTGATTGAATATTCTGTTCGACAAGAAGCACCAAACGGATTCAAGACCAGCACTTCTGTCTACCAAAACGTGGTACCGAACGGAAACGGATATCCG
Source organism: Caenorhabditis latens (assembly GCA_002259235.3). NCBI lineage: Eukaryota > Metazoa > Nematoda > Chromadorea > Rhabditida > Rhabditidae > Caenorhabditis > Caenorhabditis latens. The sequence continues at coordinate 8,641,658 of CM056097.1, read as the reverse complement.
ACCCATCAAAGAGTTCAAACCACATTCACCTCAAACGGACCGGTAACTTCCGCATTTCATCGTGAATACCAAAACTCAACCCCTCATCAATATCAGCACTCCAATTCGCTCGGTGGTCCTCCTCCGCCACGCGAATCGTCATTGCAACAGCAGCAGCAACAGGCGCACCCGTTCGAAAATCGATCCGAGCTTCATCGTCATCCGCCGCCATCTTCCTCTTCATCCCATCAATTTTACAACAACGGAGTACCCGCACCCGCCTCAAGTGCGTCGTCCGGAAGTTTTCGTCAACCCGTGTTTCACGACACGGATCATTTGGACCTGATTGCGCAACGTCTACTTGATGAAAACATGAGTCGTAGCACATCAGAATGGAGCAAGTCATTTGAACAGTTGCAGAATAGATTCCAAAATTTGGAAGGAGAGGATCTACTCACGCCGTCGGCTTTTACGAGCAGTGGGTCTATGACGTTGCCGCGTCGTGGAACACAGCTGCCGATTTCAAAGTCATCTAGTAACTATGAAGTGAATAGCTCACTTTTGGGAAGAGCTGTTGAACGAGCACGAGCAGCTGAAGCTCCCGAACCGAGAAGATCTGGTGCATTGGATAATTTTTGGAGTCAAACTATCAGCTCCAGGCCATCATCGCCTACTATCCAAAGGATCCCAACAAGTCTTACGGCAGCAGAACGTCTTCAAATGCTTCAAGAACCAATTGACACGGAAAAGAGGTATCCCCAGAGAATTGGCAGTGGTCAAGGTGTCGCAGCAAGAAAAGCAGAGCTCATGAGAGAGCCTCCTGTTGAGTACAACGAGAAACCAAGGACACCATTAAACCCAGCATTTCCATCAAACTCATTTTTGGTTCCGAATTTCAACGAACTCGACAGTGCCGTCAATGAATTGTCCAGAACAGTACGAGGAACCACATTTGGTGCAACAGGATACAATTCCAAACCTGGAACACCTACTCCAAATGATACATTAAGCAGAAGACTCGGGGGTTGTGGTAGATTCCCTACTGGAGACCATGCATTCAGTCCACCACCACTTGAGCACTCGAAGTCTCCTTCTTCGTCACTTCACCGGAAACTTCATTCTCCTTCTCCAACAGATGAAGTCAGTGAGAGCTCTTCAGTGTATCAGATTCCAACAGGACTTCCTCATCCCAAACCGAAACATAATGTGAAAGAGCAACTATATCTTGCTGGAATTCAAACTCCTGGCTATCAGATTTCTCGAACAATGTATCGAAATGGACCGAACTTTCCTGTTCCGTCAACTGGCAGTGTTGCCTCAAGAATTACTGAATTCGAAAAACGACCAGGCACCCCCATTGTCCAACTCTCAACCACCACCGTCAAATACAATGAGAATGTACCAGTTGCGGTAACCCCTAAAGCCGTACCGCAAACCAATGGCAATATGAGTCCGAGGAGTGCAGTATTTCGTGCTAAACCGGTTATTCACGTGGATATGGGCAGCACCTATCATCAGTCGTCACCTGCTCCACCTATCCGCCACATTCAGGTGCATACTCAAGTGGGTCAAGTTCAACAGCCACTGCATCAAAATCAAAATCAAATCTACCAAAATGTGAACCATCAAACTTTCCAACAACCTAACCATTACCGACCGCATCAACAACTTCCGATCAAACAACATGACACTGCTACTCATTCTATTTTTGACTTCAAATCAAATGTAAGTTCTTTTATTTGGAATTTTTCCTCGAGTTTGAATGGGTTAAGTTGAACTATTGGTTTTGGGAGTCTAATCTAAGAACTACTTGTTCAGACCGTTCCAACGTAATCAAAAATATTTTGTTAGCCTTTCACAAGATGACAATCTGATGTGTACTTTTAACCTGTGATCCAACAGTAAACATTTACAAACCGCCGTTCTAAAAAAATCATTATAAAACCTTATTTTTTTTTGATTTTCAAGTGTTAGGTGTTAGAGCATTGTTTTTTGAAAAGATCTACAGTTACCATTATGAAAAATCGTTTCTAGCACTAAAAGTCTAGTTTGATTTTCTTTTAATAAAAAAGCGTTCGTTATCACGTATCAAGATTTCAAACGTACTCTGAACACCTTTCTATGAGATCATATCAGATATATTATTGTTGCTAATTCTCTAATCCGAATCCATCGTATTCTTTCAAAAGATCAAAGAAAAAATAATCTACCATGTCATTTATTTAAGGGCGTGCTGAGGTCTAAGGCTTCGTTTCTAATTTCTTTTGTTTTTCTAAAACATTCCACACGTCGTTTCTTTTTTCAATCTGCCTCAGCTGGATGTGGCCGAAATCAGAACTAAAACACAAATTCGGATCCGAAGCTAAAATCTAAACTATAAAGTGAAGAAAAACTAAAAGTGATACTAAATTTAACGAAAGTAGCCTGACAAATGGCTAGCCAGATGATGGTTTTAGCAAGGGGAAGAGAGTAGAGAATCATACTAAGTCTCCGCGAACGATTCTTCCGTCGAGCCTTTTTATTTATTTTTGGAGGCAAAAGATGCTCGTCTCCCTCTAGGCCTCCCACTTTCTCTGTCCTTACCTCCTCTTCTCATTCGACTCTTTTTCTTGTTATCATGTACATTACGATCAACTACCGTTTGTCTTTTGCAATGTTCATTCTCGCTAGCTCTTGAATGATCTTTTATCGAGTCAGAAGGGGCAGCCGCTCCTGGGCTCCTGTGCGCACTAGGCAAATGCTCAGGCTCATAAAATCGGGGGCTCACAAGCGTTTTGGCCTAAGCTCTTCACTGAACTTTGCCCTCTTGACACAAAAAAGAGCCTTGATTCAAACTTTTCAAGATTTTGACTTTTTCGCACGATTAACTTTTCACATTTGGCGAACTTTCTTTTCTTTTTTCCTCGTCCTTTTCATTTCTTTCATCCGGTTCCCTTTTCTTTTTCACACGATGACGCTTTCGAACGTGGAATACTAGATTAGGTTTGTCAATTTATAATTAAGGGAAATTGAGCACCCACTTTTTTTCTGCTCTTTCTCCTCCGTGCATAAAGGTTATATTAGAAAAACTTTCATATGAAACCAAAAAGAATAACTTCGACTGTGGAAATCTTTTAAAATTGTGCGCACTGACTTTTGAAAAAATAAGGAGACATTGAAACAAATTTTTTTGAGCTTCCACTAATTTTTAAACAATTTATTTAAAATGTTTGGAATTATAAATTTTTCGGATTTCTTGCTTCTTCTATATAAGTTGACTCAAATTTTAGATGTGATTGTTGACATCTTACTAAAACAAGGGATACCCTTTTATCTCTCCTTTTCCACATAAAAAAGCAAACCAATTTTCATACATGCCAAAATGGTAGTCTAACGAGTCCGAGCTTCAGAGACCTCAGACCTCGTTCTCGTGATGAAGCAGATAGAGTATGCAAGACGCCAACAATCCCATTATATGCATAGATAATATGATTGCAACACATCCCCCTCTACACACTATGGTGTAAAGGAATAAAGAGTGTTTCGCTTTGGAAGATGGAAAAAACCAAAACTCATCTGCTTTCTTCCCGCTTCCTCATTTTCTGCAAGATGTAGTAGATGTATGTGTACTACAGCTGACCTCTCGAATAAACTCTCTTTCTCTGTTTGAATTCAAACGTCTTGCATCTGTTTAGTTTTCATCTAGTCCTTTCTCTTTTCAGTTTTCATTCAAGACAACTGAATGAAAAAGATGATAGGTTATATATCACATCCTGTACCTAAAACTTTTGAACAACTCTCACTAGTATTTTTTTTCTACCTTCATATCAGAAATGAGATATATTTTCTCCTCTGACACCTAGGCTCTATCATCTTGATTTACTGGTTCTTCTTTTTTGTTGACTGCCGGCTTTTATCGTTTTGTGTTTTTTATATTTTCATCTTTAACCATCACACAAAACATATAACAAAAAGTCGTATTTCTAAAGATATTGTGAAAACCATATAGGCCTATTCAAATGTAAATCCGAATATGTCACCGTTGTCAACGTTCTCATCAAAATCCCTCTGCTGCATTCTTTCTTCCAATTTTCTTTTGGCATTTGCGACTTGGCGACCACCAATAAGCAAAAGTATTGCTGAACCGGTTCACACATAGGCAAAAAGTACATTCCCCACAAATAACCATTGAAAGTTCAAATTTCTGTCTTAGAATTAGTTTTGCCCGTTTTGTTATACCGTTAACCGTCTGACCTTTCCTTTTTAAGCAAAACACAATTATGAGAAAGAAACAATGCGGAAAAAGAAGCGAAGCAATAGTGGTAGGGTAGTGCGTGCCAAACACTCTTTGTGATTGATCTCCCCTGTTTCATCTGTTTCTTTCTTTTTATCACTAACGACATCATACAAGACAGATGCCGCGCAGCTATTTATCACTATCACAGTTTTGACCTCAAAAAAGACACCGTGAGAAAGGAATTTACTATTTTCTAGATGGTGATGGAATGGAATGCGTCAAAGTTTTCCAACTCGAAATGCATTAACTATTTCTGAAATATTATAAGTAGCAAAAATTGAAATGCTTCTTAATTACTATTTTGTTTTTTTAAACTTGATAATAGTTAAACTTCCAAAAACATCATAAATAAATTAGCCCAATCTAGTCGGGTTGTCTGTCCTAATTAATCTGGTCTGCACTTTTTCTTGATTGATCTACATCTAATCAATCAATCAAATTTTTTCAACACCCAAATTTTCGTTGCAACTTACTCATCGCTCAACGCCCACCCGCGCATTTGCATAGAGTACAGAGCCCTAAGTGATTAGAGTTGAGCATACAATACAAAAGCGCAAGAAAATGAAAAGAGAGCGAGAAAGAGTGAGACCGGTCTCTTTTCTCCACTCTGAATTTGGCCTCTCTCATAAATATATGTCTGTCTTTTTTTGTGCTCTTGCTTCTGCTGCCAGGCGCGGAAAAATACGGTGTGCGGACGGAATGTGCCGGAGTTTTTTCTTGCGCTATTTACGCTACGGTTTCAATTCATATTGTCTTTTGTATGCTCTTGCTCTGCCACCGGAAGTTGTTGTTTCTTATCACTGCGCGAAGTGACCGAATGTTTCGGATAACACATGAACAATACATTTTCTATAGCTACAAACCTACTATTTCCCTATTTCCGAATAGAAACTAATGTTTTGAATATTGTTATCTGAGTCACAAAGTTGTATACTATGCATACAGAGGGAACGGACAGAATTTTCGATTTGAGAGGGGAAGGGATTGTCAATTGTTGGTGTGCCATCTCAAGTCAGATTTTCTGTATAGTTGTTTTTTTTTTAATTTTTGATATAGCGGAAGTGGAAGTAGGAGAAAGGAACCAAGAGATTAATTCATTTTTGAAGAAAAAAGCTAAGCTAGTCAAAGCTTAAATATTCTTGTGGTTAAGCAGACAAACACGGCTTTGTCAAAATCTCCGTTCATCTAGAAAATCTGATTTTTTTCCTCACTTTTCTTTTACTGAGTAGGATAATAAACTTAACATTTTCAGTTTTCAAATCAATCCTGCTGATTGTGAGTGAATTTTATAACCTCAATCCTTCTAGGAAAATTAGATTTTTGAACAAGTTTAGGGCATGTTGTAAAAATTCCATTCAATCATCCTACCAAAGTCACGAAGGCTGACTTCCTGATTCTAAGTTTTCATCTATTTTGAGTTTACGTATAGTTTTGAAAATATGTTTCTTTTGTTTTACCTGATGAGCTGATTAGAATAATCTTATCCATTGTTATGGTCATGCTCTCTCTCTGTTTCTCTCTCTGTTTCTCCTGTCCGCGTACACAAATCGAACACATATATTCATTTCCCTCCTTTCAATCTCAAGTGGTTTATGATACTCGGTTGACTACAGAGTACAACCGGTACAGTGTAATATGTTTATGGAAGCACACCACCCTCACTGAAAACTAATAAGATTACATTGCACAATTTTTGTGTTCCGGTACAGTAATTAATGGTCATCATCAAAAATGCACACGAAAATTTTGTGTCGGTTACGTCACACAAAATCAAGGAAATTTTTGAAAGTTTTGTCATGATAAGAGGCGAGTTGTCTACGAAGTTTTTGGGTAGATTAGTACTGATGATGATGCTCCTTGTTTTATCAATTATCAACAAATTAGACATCAACACAAAACTTTTTCCTGTATGGTGCGATGAGGACTTTTTGCAAGAACTCGCTTCCAATTTTTATGTCATTTATCTTTCATTTCTTGACTACTTTCTTCCTGTCCTTGTTTATATTATAGGTGTATGTACTTTCTAGAGTCTCATAATACGTTATTCAAACAGTATGGAAGAGTGAGAAAGTTAGTATTAGTATCTTTTGGGGAAGGAAAACAATTTGTTCCCGTTGACCATTGAAAATTGGTAATTCCAGATTTTTTGAATCCACTTTTCTTTTTTCCAATTTCATTTTCGAAGTGAGTCGTAAATCAAGAAAAGCTCCATCGTCCTTTTCTCTGCATAAACAAGATTGGGTCTCCGGAAGCTACTTCCATTTTTTCAAAAAAAAAAATCATATCCTATTCACAAAAACCATCACATAAAAAATCAACGATATAAACCTATACGTACCTATACTTCCGCACTTGTCATAGGTTCACTTATACACAGAGGGTTTTTCTCTTTACCGAGGAGCTAGATTTCCAGTCTAACTCGTTTCCAATTAATTTCGCAATTTTCAAAATTTTAAATTCAGTGTGATAAGGAGCAACTGCTTAATTAATTTTATAAAATTTCCAACACATCGCATTTCCAATTTTTCTTGTTTTTAAGTGTATACTCTCATTCTTCGTTCTCTCTTTACTTTGTTACTTCCTACTTCCTGAAATCTGATTCTTCAAAATACATCATCCAGGTAGCACACTGGAGGGGCCTAGTCATCTGGAGTCAATACGTCCTCTGAGCCTATTGATGGAGGAAGAGGGCTCCAGACGTCGGCCTAGTGACGCTGTATTGTGTGAATGCAGTGTTCTAGCCGCACGAAGGACCACCAGATCACGGTCAAAAGCAATAGTTGTGAATCCCCGTACGTCATCACAACGAAGATTCCGAAGGTTTATTGAGAGCATCGTCCGAAAAGTGTTTGATAATCAACGTAAATCTCCGCGGGATGTAAGTTTTGTTCTATTGTCATACCGGTGGTAGGTTGAGTAAAATACATACACGCACTACCTACTCGATCGGTTTTTTTTACCCTCCCTTACCATTTCACTTTTTTTGCTGTTTCCGTCTGACTGGCTAACTGCAGTGTTCGGCAAAAGTGTAAAGTCAAATCAAAAGCGCTCGTCTCATCTCTTTCTCTTCCTCCTCATTTCTCCCTACTCTTTCAGATTTCTTCATCTTCTCTTTGTCTTGTTTCTCTTGGTGAAAGAAAAAAGGGAGATCCGATCCCGTCTTTTTTCTATATATCTTCTACTTCTATATTGCCATCTGTTTTCTTAGAGGGCTATTCACTATTCCACTATTCCAACCAAATAATTCGTTTTTGTTTTCAAAGTGAAACGTGCCAAAATTAAATCTTCTACTATAAACTCGCTATTTCTCCCACATCTAGTATCGGAAAAATGTGAGAATCAGAGGAATATGCAAGCTATTCAAGCACCCAGAAACTTCCGTGTTTGGCGATTATTAAGAAATCGAACTGTGAGTTACAGTAAGATGATATAGTGTAAAATGTGGGGAAACTTTTATAAAAATGAAGAAAATATGCAAATTTAAAATGTTGGAAAAGAGAAGAAATGCATCGTTTCTTCTCCATTTTTCCTGTGTTTCCATTCAAACTTTTTCGTGTTTGGTTTCCAGACAATTCCATTCAAGAAAAATTTCAACATGGCCACGGTAAATTCAACCATCAAAACCCTACCTAACATATGTGCAACTGATTTTTGTTCATTTCAGAACGTCTCCGCTGCGTCGGCCACTCAAATTCAAGCTGATGTCACTCCAACCAAGTATGTTTGCATTTTACCGCCTCACGAAAGACAGAGTTGTACTCGACCCTCTAGAGTTGAACAAATTTGAACAGCATGGCCTGTGACGAGCTGACTGACTATCAACAATCAGTTGAACACTGTTCATTGAAAAATGGTTTTTATGCTAAGCGCGGCCCACTTCATAGTACTTTTTTTTGTAGATTCAACCTTTACGCAAAGTTCATTATTGTAACGTGTGAAAGAATTAGTTGTAGTAGTTGTTTGCTCATCTCATCCAAGCTCCAATCATTTGCTCCAGAGCCCTCCAATACATAGGTGGGGGAGGGTAGACACAGCAACACCGGGTGTTTTTCTTTGCCGCGTAGGATGGATCGAGAAGGATGATGGTGACGCAAGAAGAAAACAAAGAAAGGGGGAAACAACCACTAAACTTGTCACCTGGCGGTGCAAATCAACTACCGGAAGTTGTCGGATCGGACATAACTCTCATTTTTTTGGTTTTCAGAAGTGCACATTTGGCGGAACTTAATGTGGTCTCCCCGCCGAAACGTACTGCTTCGGCACCAGCTTCGAGATTGAATGTGAATGGAACTCTGGATAGTAACGGAAACTATGGAAGGAAGACAGCATCACAATCTGACCTGAATTACTCTTCAGAATTGTCAGTGGCAGCTCCCACAAGACATGCTATACCAGAATTAGATCTCACATTCGACAACTACAATGACGAACAGTATAGACCTACTCCAAAACCTGCCCCGGTTATCAGTCGACCTCTGCCACCCAAGCCACAAGCGCCTAAAGAACCGTAAGTCTCAGAAATAAGAGTGTCGACTGATCGAAAAACTTGATATCATATATTTCAGAATCTACTACCCACAAGGTAAACCAGTGCCTCAACTTCAAAACGACACTGCTTTACGGCGAGTCTGTGAGGTCTTCCGATCATTTCCCAATCAAAAGGTGAGAATGACCTCCGTTAAGAACGTGACGAACATTAATCAATGTGTTAACATGTTTATAGTGTACACTGGATAACATGGCAGCAGTGTGCGAGGCCGCCGGACTGCCGATGTACTGGAAAATGCCCGTTTTCTTGGCCATCACGAACGACGAGGATAGACCGGCAACCCAAGTTGATTTCACTTCGTGGTGGAAGGCGATGACATCTGTTGCTCATGACGAATCGGCCAGGTTTTTATTTGATTCTCACTCAATACCCAATTCAATTCAATTCTCCTTTCAGATTTGTGTACACATTGACGATGGGATCCAGAAGTTATCTTCAACCAGAAGATTTTTATGAGATGCTCATGGATATCATTCATACACATCCAGGGTTGGCATTCTACAGAGATGCCACTGAGTTCCATGACAAGTACTGTCAAGTTGTCATGACAAGAATTTTCTGGAATGATGCACATTCTTGGTCTGGAAAGTTGACAACAGACAGATTGAGGAAGGGAGGAGTGCTGCAGGCTATCAGGAATCTTCAATTTGATGATGACATCAACAAGTCGCTCAGATATTTCAGGTATTTATTTTTTTAGAAATTGTCGTGAGGAAATTTAATTTTGAATTTTGAGTCACTATGTTATATATTTTTTAAACACTCTTAATGTTTTTCAGTTACGAGCATTTCTACGTAGTATATTGCAAATTCTGGGAAATCGACTCCGATCATGATCTCAAAATTTCAAGTAATGATTTGGCTCAACATGCTGGAAGCGGTATGTTTTTTGAGTGTTTAAATGTAATTTTTGTGAAGAAATTGTATTTGTAGCTCTTGTACCGATGGTTGTGGACAGAATATTTTCTGGAGCAGTGTGTACGAATCCAAACAGAGGACAACCTGTTGAAGAAATTGGGTTGGCTGAGTTCACTCAATTTTTATTAGCGGAGGAAGACAAGACTCATCCAACAAGGTATGAAAAATTCAGGATCATTTCAAAAACGTCAAAAAATAAATTTCAGCATTGAGTACTGGTTCCGAATTCTTGACTTGGATGGTGATGGTTTCGTCACACTTTACGACATGGAGCTCTTCCACACTCAAGTGCAAAGAAAGTTAGCAAACGAGGGAATCGATTCAATGGCATTCCCAGATGTCGCATGCCAGCTCATCGACATGCTCAATATCCCTGGCGGAGCGAGTTCCTTCAGATTGAGTGATCTCAAGAAATCATCGTTGCGGGGACGGTTCATTAATACATTTGTGAACTGGAGAAAGTTCTTCGCTCAAGAAACAAATGAAGGATCCGAGTCACCAAGAATCGAAGATGAAGGAGGCCAAGAATTGACGGAATGGGATAGGTATGAATTGATTAACGAAAAAAGAAAAATATTATTATTGGTTATTTTCAGATATTGTATTGAAGAATATGAGGCCATGATGGAAGATGATCAAGCAGATGCAGAAACTATGTAAGATTTTGTTCAACCTATTAGTTATTCATTATTATATGGTTCTGATATATGGAAAATTATATATTATCAATAGATAAGCGATGGGTTTCAAGTAGGTATGGGTTCAATTTTGTGAAGAAAATCAGCTCATTTTTCATTTAAAACGTTCAAACGTTTTCAGCAGCCTGAATCTGGAAGAAGACGACGGTCGCTCAAGTCTAGCCTACCATGATGTTCTCTAATGTGCCATCAAGAATATTTCTATACCAAATTCAATAAAAATGGGTCTACAAACTTACGGTCATCATTTCAAAGTCATCAATCCCCTATCCATCCCATCATCTCCTCTTTTTCGCACAATTCCCAGTCTATTCTAAAACTTTTTCTAGTTTTAGAGTTGTTTTCTCACTTTTTTCTCCTTCTCATGATTTCTTCATTCCCTGACATCACATCTGAGTTTTTGTTGCTAATCATAATTTTCCTAGAAGTTTCACCCATAAAAACGGTCTGCATAGGTTTATCAGATAATTTATTGATAAACGTGCCATCCCCATATTTTCTTTGTAGAAGAGAATCCCAATATGACACTTTTCCCCATTTTTTGAGTCCCCCATGCCCCGAAAATTAGAATTTTTCTTTCATCCCTTTTGTCTCTGTCTCATTTCACGGTGCTAAGCTTCTGTCTGATTGAAATTGTTTTCCACACAAAAAATGAACAAATCTTTAATGTAAGAAGTTTCCTATGATCAAACGACCAACACGATTACATGTGTTCTGGTACGTATAAACTATTCCTTTGTGTTTTATTCGTTCAAACATACACTATCAACAAACAAGTTCAGGGACAATGCAAAAAAAGAAGACATTCATATACAAACAGCTAATCAACTTTTCTCCCATTTGAAATAAATAATGAAATTTTGGAAAAAACGTTAACATTACAAAAAAGGAATTTGTTGATAAGATAATAAAGAAAAGACACACAAAGTTTCCAGAAGCTTTTATACAGAAAAAAGACGTTGAGAAAGTTGGGAGATGACCCGCGAGGTGTAGTGCTAACTACTTTTACATTTACAGATAAAAGAAGAAATACTTGAAAAACAGTTGGAGCATATGAAACGAAAAGTGGTCACCGTTCATCACATTTATCGAATCTAGTCGAGTCTATCTGATTGAATTGGAAAGACTTTAACCCTGTACTGTGTCATAGTAGTCGACGTCGGTGTCTTTATTGTCGGCTGTTGTGGAGCATTTGTCGGTGGCGCAGAAGTCGGCAGAAATATGCACCATGTCCTGGAAATATAATTAAGAAATTTTGAAAATTTCTCACAGTTAGCATTTTTTTCCCACAAGTTCGAGAAAGTTAGCAAATCGCCCAGGTAAAACAATTTTTATATCAGTTCCTTCCCAGAAAAGTGACAAAAAGTTTGAATGTTTACCTCTTCGAAGCTAACATTAGCAGCTTGTTGAGTGTAATCAAACATAATTGGAAGTTGAATTCCACTCTTCAATTTCTTAGCCATATCCTCATTCAGAATCAATTCCGTGAGAGCGTTGACCAAGAACTCCAATGATCCCTCATCGATACCATCAACAAGAGATGCTACCTGAAATAATACATTTTAGAAATGTTTAATTTCTCATCGAAACCAAAATCTTACATCGGAAATCTTGAACTTATCAATTCTCAATTCTCCGTGAAGAACAAAATCTTTGAAGGATGGCTTATCCAGTTTCACTTCGGCGTTCATCGAAGCGGTAAGGAAGCGGCGACTGCGATCTTGTTGCTGGAATAATGAGACAATGTTCGGTTGATTGATAAGGATAAACAAAATGGACATAATTATCTTGATCATTATGTCACTTGATATGTACCTGTACAAATGCGTCCACTCGACTGTCGATATAAATTGTCATGTTGTTCTTTCTGAGTACCACTCTTGGATAAGAGACTGTATGCGACTTGATCACAACTTCTCCTCCTGGGAAACGAGTTCCGAGAGCTGAAATTCGTCAGTAAGGATTATTCAAAAATTTCTAGAAAAAAACATACCTGGGAACAAGGTTCCAGCGCAAATATCACCTGTTCCGCAATCCGTCTTCAGATATCCGACTAATGCAGAATTATTGGTAGCCTGTCTACTGATCTCATAATCGAACTTTCTGTATTGGTCCATCCAGAAGAGAAGTGAACTCATGGTGTAATTGGAGAGATAGAAGTCAATCATATGTCCCGAATCGGCAGTTGGAACATTGAGTGGTGGACTACGGTATGGGAGTCTGAAGTCGTTGAGACGAGTTCTTCCTGAACCTTAACATGAAAATCGGTATATGAGATTATGTTAGTGAGATAAAGCTGATAGGATGCAGCGAAAAGTGATAAATTTACCTTGTCTCAAAATTCCAAACGAGTTTCCACGGTGTTTCAGAGTGATTGCTTGATTTGAGAACTCAACAGGACCTGAAAACATTTATATTTCCAGTTATGATGAGAGTGTCATTTTCCGATTTTTCCTATTATTAATGTTTTTGTACTGCTCATGTGCACACATATGTCTTTATTCCGGATCCCAAAGACACTTCTCCCTCTCACGCGCCTTCACGTCCTTCCTCCCCATTCTGTGTCCCTCTCTCCTCACACCAGCGACTATATAAACACCCCCCGTCTCTCTCACTTTCGGCCTGCTTAGTATAGTGGTTAGTACTCCACGTTGTGGCCGTGGCGACGCTGGTTCGATTCCAGCAGCAGGCAACTCCTTTTGGTTTTTTTGTTGCTTTTGTTTTGCTTACCTAGAAGAGCGTAGTTGATGAAGTATTGTTCAAAGAGAGATGCGCTGAGTGGAGTATTCATAATTCTATTGGAAAGAACCGGAACGAGTTCGGCGTGGAATGAAGGGCACACCACCTGAAACAAAGTTTAGGCTACAGAAATTTTGATGTCGTGCTACCTGTTCAACGGTTTGTCTGATGAAGTTTTGCATATGTGGAATATAGTTTGCAAGTAAAGCGGAATCAGCTTGGCTGAATTGGAGCTGCAAGTTGTTAGCAGCAACTTTGCATGTGATCAAGTCGGTTTTCAAGTGACCGTCCCCATTAACTCCTGTCCACAGAAGAAGTTCGACGTTAGTTCTGTAACAATTGAGTTTCAGATCAAATATTTTTTCTAAGTTGTTGATAAAACTTGCTAACAAATGATCAAAGCACGATCAAGTTCTTTTTTTTTGAAAATAAGTTGCTTTATTATCACTTTCACTTTTTTGTCTCCTCATTTTTCTTTAGACTAGTGTCTTTTTAAACTATTACACTGTGAGGTTTTCTCTCCATTCATTTAGCGTACTATCACTCACTTGTCAAACGACAACGGAACATTTCCTGTGATTTCGCCTTGCGTTGTTAACAGACTGAAGCTTGCCAATAACGTCACATTGATGTTGGTTCCCTACAATAATGTGATATTTAAGACATTGATCTCAGATATGAGAGGAAACAAGTACCGTCCATGAAATTCCTTTTTGTGGAACAATCGACATGGAAGAGTCGAAAAAAAGTTCATCGAATGAAATTATCCGGGATGAACGTAACGTGAACCGGACCTGGAACCGTGAATGAGATAATCGGTGGATTCGGTATGAAAAACTAACTTGATTAGTCAAAGGAGCTGAAATATTGAATTCAAGTCCGTCGGAATTCATGAATTTGATAACTCTATCCTTTAACTGATCCGAGACAATGCTCAACGCCTTCTTATTTATCCTCGTTACAAATCCAGGAGACGTTCCTTCCTCAGCAAAAAGACTGTCTGAAATAATATTAATTAATACTTGCTTCATTCATAGATTCTACTCACTTGCGAGGCTTTGTTGATGTGTAACATTGCTCAACCCGAGTATGACAAGTAACACCCAAATCATCAGATCTGAAATGAAAAAAACCATATTCAGCGGAGTGATCAAAAAACAATGAGAGCGTGAAAAACCAGCTTCTCGTATGTATTCATTCGACGAAAAAAGAGTAGTATGAAAGTGAGATGACAAACTGGGAGGTAAGAAAAGTGGAGGAGAAGGAACAATGCTTCTGGTTGTTAGAAGTTGCGTAATCTGTGACTGTCTGTTTTTCAGAGAAGCGATTATAAGGACTAATAAGGTATGAAGAAGATGAGAAATTTCTCACTGCTGTTTTATAGTCATAGGTACAGTATAGCGTGGTGGAGGTCAGAAACGTGGTTCCAACGTTTTTTGTTTTTTGTTTTCTGTTCTCTGTCATACAATCGAAGTGGTCTGACTTGATCTGATTAGCTTTACATCCCTTGAAGTAAGATGCAACAAAATTTTCAAATTTGAAGAGGTTAAGCGACGAAAAGATGCGCCGGTGAGATTTTGAGATGAAGAAAAGGAGGTAGGAGGGATTGACTTGGTCTTAAAGAAGGGCGACAAAAGAAAAAAGAGAAGATGAACTAGATATATGGAAAGACAATATCTGAAAGCGAAAATAGGAAGGAGGGGAAGGAAGTGTGTTTGTGAAAGTGAATGGAGAAAAGTGTGGGTTGAGAGGGGTGGAAAAAAAGGCGAAATGACTAGAGAAAGGGAGAAATATTTGAGTTCTCAATACGGATGATGAATGTTGGCGTTCCAAAACTGAATTATCCTGATTCAGGTATTTTGACAAAATTGTTTCCACCTGTTGGTATGTGATATCCCATGCAACGAAAGTCCGGCTTTTCTTGCACAGTGACATATTGGAATTAACTTTTGAAGGCGATTCCGTTAGCTTCATACTATAGTTTTTGTCAATTTAAAGTGACAGAGGTAGTGGATTCAGCCACCCCACTTTTTTGACTAGCTTGGCTGAATTGGTTTTGGCGCGGAACTGTTCGGGTAACAGACACGAACCGAAAAAGGCAAAAAGAGTGAGAGATGGAGATATTAAGCAGGGAGGAGTCAAATGAGAAGCTGATGTTGGGAGAAGAGAATTGTGTAAACTTGAAGATGAAGTCAACACGTTAGTGAAACCCGTGAAAAGAAATCGAGTAAGAACTGAACTGAAATGGAGAAAGTTGCGAAAAAAGCGAAAAAAAACTGAACAGAGATAAGATTGAGAGATATTGTAGGAAGAACAACCTTTTTCGACGGGTCGAACATTTTGGTGAAACTATTGTAAGGGAAAGCGGAAAATTTCTAAAATGCCTTCAACAACTTTTTCCATACTGGCAGTCGACCTTGAGGATGTCAAGAGATCACGGCAAATATAGGCACACAAATTATTCATTCTATCTCCTATTCCCTATTCTCAATAGCTTCAAGTCTGCCCCGAAAAACGAAAAAGCAGCAGGTAAAAGACGGTATGTGTCGGCATTCAAAAAATGGAAATGAAGGACGGAATGGTGAAAACGAGCGCCCTTTATTCAGGGTGATGTCATAGTTCGGGAGGAGTTCAATTGAAATTACCTGGTTACAAAATGGCAAAAAGTGGGTGGGACATAGGGGAAAAGAAAAAAGGACAATACTTGAATCATCCTCAACAGGGACAGGGACACAGTAAGGACGGGCGGAACAACAAACAAGAACAAAAGTGGTATATGCATCACTCTGATTTGCCATTGTTTCCCGAAAACGTCCTTTGTAGTCGTCAGTAGTCAGTCATCGCTCGACCCCTCGCCCTTTTCGTAATTTTTCTCATTAACATAAAAACTACTTGGCTACAGAAGAAAGACAACTCATTTAGGTGTCGGTGTTCAATAGTGTTAAATGGGGGAAATAGCCGAAATAAGAGGTCGAAAGGTACGACCGGTGGTTATTATTCTGCTATTACACTGTGTTTATAGGGTACATGGACATGAAGGACAACTTCCAGTCAGTAGGTTTCAAAACGCTGTTGAAGCTGTGCTTTTTACAATTAAAGCAGAAATTAGGAAAAGCTTTGAGAGTAAATGCTACAGTTCTAAACTGGGTTTTGGATTCACTGTTAAGATCAAAAAAGTTTGATCAGTTGAATTATGAAGCTCTGTGGAATATTGGAAAAGTGGTCCATAGTTACTTAGTTAAGAAAGAGTTTTTAAGCACGAACTCAACTTCCGTCAATTTTGGAATCTCTAGATTGGTCCTAAATTTTTAGTTGTTCATTTTCGGAAGTTTATTTCAGAAGTTATTTCCGACAAAAAAGTTCCATGATACGGTACAGACGAACGGAAAAGGCGCAAAAGTAGGCCGTGAAATGTTTGAGACATGGTGCGGATCGATGTGACGGGAAAATCAAGGGAGAGGGAATAGGAAATGTGGAGAAGAGGTAGAGTATACATAAGATATAGTGTGGCGTGGCGCCAGAAGACTGACGGATAAGTATATGAGACACTTCGGAAAATGCGCGTCGCTTGTCGCCTCTCCCGTCTGTCAGAGAGGGCCCCTGCGCGGCAAGGGGCACCCGCCACAAGGGATACGCGGGAACAGAACAGCAGGAGGGCTAAAAAGAAAACAGTGAGGGAAAGAAGGATAGAAGAAGCTGCGACACACAGGCCCAACCGATCATCATCATCATCATCATTGTCTTCCTCGTATTCGTCCCTTCATCTCCTGCTTCTCCTACAATTTCATCTCTCCTTTTTCCGACACGACGTCTTTTGCCTTCACCAACGTCTTCTTCTTCCTCAAGCCAGCCGATTTGGACTGATCTGGACTGCTTTGACACAGCTGTCCCTGTCCCTGTCCGCCCCACACATAGCCTCTCATCTAAACCTGAACCCGCATTTATCTCCTCCTCCAATTCTGCTTCTCCTGTCTTCTTCTTTATACATTAAGCTGCTTTTCAAAACCAATCGACATTGTTCTTCATACAGTTTCTAATAGACAGATTAACATAGACAAAAGAAAAAGAAAAGTTTCGAAAAATTTGATTAAGAAAAGTAAGAATCAGAAGTTCAGTAAATTCTGACAGAAACGAAAAAACAGAAAAAAAGAAAACATACACAATTATATAGTACTAAAAGTGAAGTTTTTAGTGAATAATAAGTTCGAATCTTTCTGCTTCAGGTTTCCAGCAAAACAAAAAAGTCTACCACGTTATCAAATCTTGAAAAAAAACATTGTTCTCTACTGTTAATTAAGTGACATTCTCTATGTTTGTATTAGATATCTACCTTAATCTTTTAAATATTGTTTTCTTGCAAAGACTACAGGAATATTTTACATCAAATTTGTTGTCTCTTGTTTCATCTATTGGCATTAGACGAAAAAAGTCAGAAAGTCTGTTTTACATCTTTAAAGCGCCTGTCATCTCCTTTTACCTGCGGATTGTTGATCACTGCGCAAGAAACGGGGGTTGGTTAGAAGAACAGAATCAAATACGCAGAAGCCACGAAACTACATCTAGGTGCAACGATCGTTCAGGAAGATAACAAAAAAGATAAGAGAAACACTATTTTTACAAGTTTTTACAACGCAGACTTGAAAAATGAAACATATTTGGAAGAGAAGAGGAAACGTAAGAAAAAGATACATAGAAAGACAGCAATGCGGGTTCAAACACGTTCTAAAAGACTATGAGAGTTTTTTTGGTTCTACAACCACACAGAGACACTCACTTCTTTATCCCTAATCTATCTTCTTTTGGCAATGTCTGTTCTAAGAGGAAGATAGAGGGGACGCCCATCCAAATTAATACCCACATTGATAAGCTGAAGTGCATTTTTTGCGTTTGTATTATATAGGGCGGAAATCCTGGCAGAACAACTTTCAAAAGTTTCTGCGATATCAAGGATGCGGAATTTGGCATTAGTACTGCCCAAGTTTCTGAGGTTCACTTGATTGCAAAAATAAGTGCTAAGTATAAAATGGAATACGCAATATTCCTATACAACTTTTAAAGATTCATTATATTTATCACATTTCCGTCGAGATCCGACACCTCTGGAGTCACAAACAATTAAGAGGAATGAATAGCAAAAATGAACAATAAATAGAAAATAAATAAAGTAATTGAAGTCATTTGCATAGTTAGAAATTTGTTGGATAGTATCTGATACAGAATACGACTTAATCCATATTGGAATGAGAAAGAATTAACAAAACAACTCAGAAGCCTCCTTGCTGTCCAAATTGTCCTTGATAGTGCTTTTGTCCTGGATGATGTTGGAATGGGAAGAGTCTACGGTAGATGGTGGCAAGGTCTGGTTTCTTGAAGCCAAGGAAACTTTCCTCATCGACTTCTTCGGTTGGGGTGGTCTCTGAGATGACGACTTCGGTAGTTGTAACTTCTAAAAACACAGTGTTTTAAGAAAATGTTTTCTCCGATTATTAGATTTTTTAAAAACCAACCTTCAGTAGTGGTTGGCTCCTCAGTGGTAGTTGTTGTAGTCTCTTCTGTAGTAGATTCAGTGGTGCTATCTGTGGTAGACTCAACAGTTGTAGTGGTAGCTTCAGATGTGGTTGTTTCAGCAACAGTGGTTGTAGCTTCAGTCGTTGTAGTCGCTTCGACTTCAGTAGTTGATGGGGCTACTGTAGTTGTGGTCTCAGCGACAGTGGTGGTTGTAGCTTCGGTAGTTGAAGAAGAAGCTGCAGTCTTCTCACCCTCCACGCCAGAACCTTCAACAACTTCTCCGAGAACGGAGAGGTCGTCATACTGCAGGAATTGGCATGATGCCGTAGCAATCAAGACAAAGAACAAAGCGGTCGGAAGAGCAAAGTTCATAATGTTTGTGATTGAGTGCAAAATGAAAGAAGGAAAAGGAATGGAAGAAAAGTGGAAGAAGTAGTGAAAAGCTACGATGTGATGGTTGCACCCTTCGATCTGGGCTCTTTTATATGCTCGTCGGGGGTTGGGCAAAACAAAATGTGCAGGTTCGGGTGGGGCAACGGTCAGTCAGCAGATCTGCCAAAAGCGACCGTTTTCTCGCGCATTCCTCCCCACCCCTCTTCAATATTTATGTTTGCATTATTTTTCGTGTTGCAACACAGGTGCCGCCGGCGGCTCGACCCGGACAGTGAAAAACGGGCCCTTTTGCGAGTCACTGTGAAATAGAGAACCGCCAGAGGATGCCAGTGTGTTTTTAGGAGACAAAAACAAACATGGATTGAAGAAAAGGGTCAACACATATAGACAACGACGGGGTCCCCGCTGTCCTTCCTCTTTTTATTCTGAAATCTATGCCCTCCGTCCCGAAGACAGAATTGTGTGCTTCTTCCGACATGGCAAACTTTGCATTCATTTATTCCAACACTTTTCGGATTTTTTTTATTTCTGAAGGAATAACACAAAAACATAGTTCTCCTAGCAATGAATGATCCCGAACAAATTTTCTTCGGCATTTTATTCTTCATACACCCACACATCTCTATTCAGTCCCCCTTTTCTCCTAGTTTGCTTTTGCAAAATGAACGGAAGAAGGTGTAAAAGTCATTTTTGTAGAGAAAGACCAATGTGTTCAAACACTTTCAGGACGCATGGTCAAAACACATACAAGCACTTGAGTTCAAAGCGGCTACAAGGTGCTATGTGTTTGTCAACTCATCAATCCATTCAAAATGTGTTCGCGAGCTTTTTCTTCCGACTACAGTGGTGTTTTTTATTAGTGATGGCAATGCAAAAATGCTTCGAAATTTTGAAACATCACCGTCTTGGCTCGAATTTCACAAAAGATGAAGAAAGTTCATAGTGTAGATTTTCTATTTTATAATAATTGTACCTTTTCAGTTCAGTCAGTTTTCAAACCACTTAAAACAATTTTTCTGAACTTAGTGTTTTCTAAATATTTTATATTTAATAGTTAAAACAAAACACGCCAATTCGATTTCAGATTAGATTTTATTATGTTCAAAAATAGTTTTTTTAATATCAAAACTGAGAATAATCTCAAAGTAGTAAGGTACTTTGAATGTTTAGCAAACGAGTATATTTTCAGGACATACGCTTTTTTGTTTCTTTCAGAAAAAAAGGAGCAGGTTTTAAATTGAATTTCAATTTAGAACCATATGAGAGTCATATTGATTAGTTCTTGGTTTACTTAATAATGTGTCGAAAGCCGTTATTTTCAAGTTTGAAACTTTCCGAAAATAATAAAAAATTCTGTTGAATTACCAGCAATGTAACAAAAGTCTGAAACTCAACCATAAATGTCATGAATTTTACGGTTTTTACCATACTTATTTCATTTTATTCGATTGAAATTTATACAACATTCAAACATTACTTAGATGATTGAACTTCTTCCAAAAAAACGTTACTTTAACGAAACTCTTACTCGAAAAAAGTTTTAAATAATTAGCAACTTGAGGAAATGAACAAAACATAAAATGTATTTTTGTTCCCAGCTCTTCGAAATGTACCATAACTAAACTACGTATCATCTACATAGTGACTCCTGTTTATATCCAGATAGGGGTGTATTTAACTCATAACAGTACTCCATTTTGTTTAATTCCATTGCATGGTTCCTGAAAATTTGTATTTTCAACGTTCCGATACTAACACTTTGTCCGCATACGGAGAGTTCTTTTGTTTCAATTAATTATCAATTCTCTCTTGTCTATGCGACAAACGCAAAAACGGAAGTGCCGTGCCACTTTTTGCCGTCGCTTTGTCTTGCGCCCCCTTTTCCTTCCACCCATTCCATAATTAACATACTCTCACTTCTTATATTTGTACAGTCCGAATAAACAAAAGATACTGGCTGCTCTCTGAGGGCAGCTGCTCTTTCCTTGTCTTGAGAAAAATTGGAGGAGTAAATTCAAAATAGCCGGAGAGGGGATATCCTGAAAAAGTGAACAAAACGTACATATGTTTGTTATTATATATATATACAACGTTTTATTTTGAGAAATAGTACCAAGGATTTTAACGGTGACAAGCATTACAAGTAAAGTAGGAAGGAGATAAAACGTGGAAAATTTGGGAAAATCTGATCAGAGGTTTCATGGGAGAATTGAAGACATTTTGTCAATGTAAGAAGTGAGAGGAACTGGATACTGTACTGGTAATGAAACAAAAGCGTTTTGGGAGAAATTTAAAAATTGCCCGATTGGAAACTGTACTGCAGAAATTTTTGTGAATCCGGTATGGTTGGAGAGAAAAGGGATGTGATTTTATGAGAACACCAATTTTGAATTGAGAATGAATCTGTGGGCCGTATCAGAAAAGACCTGGTTTCTAGAAGAGAGAAATCGATTTGCCGGGTTTTTGGGAAGGCATACTGTGTTCGTTTCAAATGTGAACATAAAATAGAACCATGGACAAGTTTTCAGGGATAATTTCATCACAAGCTTTGGTTGGAAATTGTATTGAGAGAGAAAAAAGAGGTTTTGGAAATTAGCACATTGGAACTGTAAAACAAGAGAATGACGTAGAAAAGACCCAGATTACAAATGACAGATGTTCGGAAGCAAGGCATACAATAAACTGACGGGGGTAAAAGACCATACAAAAAAAGCTTGAAAACATTAAGTTCGTGAAATTTGTGATTATTACAAAAGAAGTCGTCAAAAAGTGAAGGGGCAATGAGAAAAATGCACGCAAAAGAAGCATAAGGCAATAAGAAGTACAGAATGAAGAATGGAACCCCTATTGAACTGAATAACTAGATTTTCGAGTAGATTACATATGAATAATTGATAGTAATTGAGTTTTATTAATGAGGTTTTGATGGTATCGAGCAGGAAAGTAAGTTTGTGGATTTTTTACGCGTGGTTGGAAAATGTTGGAAAAGAAGACCCCTATTATGAGAGAAGTGGTGTTTTATGAACTGGCAGACATTTAACCTGGAATCCCTGTAAGACCAAACACCAGTAATATGATCCGGGGTGGGAGGAAAGTAAGGAGGACAAAGGTTACCCAAATATAAGAACTGGCGTCAGGTGAATGAGAGAGTGAAATACAAAAACAGTAACTTTTTTCCCGTCTGTGCAGCAGTAAAGAGGAGAGGACGATGATAGAGAGAACTTTCACAAGACCACGTTTACATTAGAAATCCGAAGGCAATATAAAGTAGAAAAAGACACACGAAGAAAATTTGATGGGCTATGACAAATGGTCGCACAAAAATTGAGTTTCAGAGGATGATACACCAAAGATAAATAAATTGAGAATGTGATGGAAAAGTAGAAGATCGCACTTTGAAACACGGGATTTGTATTTTCTATTCTAAGAACGAGTAGTGGTACTCTTCTGATGTTGGGGCAGCAGCAGGCGCACGTTGCTCTTGTGGTTGCACAATACCGGCTTCAACGAGAGCACGGTTGACCTTTTTGGAGTAGTCTTGCACCTCGATCTTTGCAGTTGTGACTTCGATGATCAGACGGTTGTACTCGAGCTGTAAAGATTTAATTATAAGATGTCCAAAGAAAATTGGAAATATTCTAACATACCTTTTGGCTGTCATTCATATATTTTGATGGGTTCTGGGGATCAATCTCCGTCGTGTCATCTGGCTTCGAAGCATCCACAATTTGTTTCAACTCATTATCAACACTCTCCAAAGCTGGAATCTTCACAAGAAGCATGTTGACGTATTGGAGTACTGTTGGTGGAAGATTGGCCAACATTGGTACACTCTGGTCCAAATAACCTTTGTCCACAGCGTTTTTCAGCATTTCTGCTACAGCAACTTGGTTGCTTCCTGGCTCATTCAGTGGGATAGTTCCGCCTTGTACCCAAGATCCAGTGGTGTTATCGCTGGAGAATGTGGTTGCGTTGTGGTTTGGTAGATACCATGGATTCTGCTCAGTGGGCACGTCGTTCCATCTGTTGTTCTCATCGAAGATGGTCGAGTCGCTCTTGGTCGGGTTGTTTGGATCGTTCTCTGGGAGCTCTCCCCATCCGGTTACTACAATTGGCCGTTTGGCAGGCACAGGGAATGGGAATCTTTGATTGTCTTCTCCCTGAAATATAAGATTAATAAAATTAATAATTAATTGATATGTTTTACCTTCTTCTGTGGCACTGGGCACCTATTGAGAGCAGATTCCAAATCCTCGTCGGCTCCTTCAGCAACAATCCAAAGGTTGATGGTACGTTCCGCTGAAATTTCAAAAATGAACATTTATAAATATAATTTTTCAAATTTACTTACTCTGTTTCTCCGGATCTCCCCAATATGAGACTCCAGTGTCTCTCTGCCATTTTTTGAGCTCTCCATTTGGATCGTGCCAAACCGAAAGAGTGAGATCATCAGAAGCTCCACCAATTGGGAATGATGAGGCGTTATTGTAGGACTGGTCTCCCATGTACTGTTGCATGTTGCCTCCGTTGCCTCCACCATTTCCTCCTGCATTATTCCACATGTTGTTTCCTCCTTGGTTTCCACCTCCATTATGTCCCATTCCACCTCGGTTGTTGTAATTCCGTTGGCCACCGTGTCCACCATTTCCACCTCCAGAATTATTGTTTTTCCAGGAACCGTGTCCACCATTTGGTGCTCCCATATTTCTCATTCCACCCATTCCTCCGCCCATATGCATATCCATTGGTGGTGGAACAGACACATCAACTCCTCCTTGCATATTTCCAGAGTATCTTCCTTGATTGTGGTTAGGACGACCGTTTCGTGGTGGCATTCCAGACATTCCACGGTTATTGTCTTGTCCCCATGGTCTGTTCATTTGCTTGTTTCCACCCATGTTGTTTGGTCCTCCCCACTGATAGTCTTGTTGTTGCATCATTGGTCCTCCACGTGGTCCTTGTCCTGGTGGTCCATGATTCATTCCTCGCGGATTCCATGCTCCTTGAAGAAGTGGCATTGGGTAATGCTGCTGTTGTTGGGGCTGTTGTTGCTTCCAGAACTCATCAGATTCTTTTCCCATGCCCCCATTGCTCCATACTGGGTTGTGTGGCTGTGATCCCATTGACCAATCGGCAGATGGCCCTCCGAGTCCATTCAATGCACCAAATGCTATAAAATGAAGCGTTTAGCATTAAGAACAAAATAGCATGGATTTTATGAGTTTTTCTCAGTTCAATTTAAAAGTTTGACTTACGGGCATGTGGTGGCGGTGGTGGATATTGGACATCACTGGTTGGATCTGCCCATATTTGTTTGTCGTACTCTGAGTTAGGCATACCACCCCATTGAGGCGGATTTGCGGCCATACCGCTCAACCCGAGGGCTTCATTGACATTTTGCTCTGTAATTTCTGAATATAGCTTGTGTGATGATACAAAATAATATAATGAAAAACATGCATTGTTAAAGCTAACTGCTCGATAAACATACCAATCTCATTTGAATCTTGCTGCCAAGGAGATCTATTTGCAAACTGTGGTTGAACGGGCGGCGCCCAGGCTCTGGGTTGCTGCTGTTGTTGTATACCGTTGTTACTCCATAAAGGTTGCTGTTCATGTGGGCGCCATGGTGCATCGTCTATAGAAACATTATTCAGACTTCTTTCAAGACTTTCCATGGTTGCGTTGACCGCACTCTGGCGATCAGAGTTTGAGGTTATCTGAAAATAATATTGATTGATTATTTGAAGAGATAGCAGAGTTGTGATAGGGTTTTGAAAGGAGAAAAAGAAGAAACTGATACAATGATTGATAAGATTGTTTGACATGTTGAGTACATTATAGAGAGCAAATGAATTTTGTTCCAGATATGGTACTTTTGAGCTGGTCACGTCAATAGTTAAAGTTAAAAAATAAATGAAAAATTTCATCTGAATTTCAATCTAAACCTATATTTTACTGAAAAAGTAATTATCAACTAAAAATGTTTGTTTTCATCAGATTATATAAAAACACATTCACAATTATCACATACACTTCAATGAACCAAAAATCAAAAAAAAAACTAACCATTCCTTAACATACCAACACCATTATAAAATATGATATTATGAATGATAAATTTTGTGTTACAAACCAAACCAGTTGCAATAGTAATAAGTTAGAACAAAAATGTTAACGTGGAACAGAAGAACACCGTTCACAAAACGAACATGTATTTTCTATTCTCAATACTTTAAGGGATTGAAATAGATGTCACATTTAAGTTTATACATTGTAGTAAAGGTGGGCCCCAAAAGCCCCTGGGGGTGCGCTGCTAGCTAGGTGGGAAGCAGACGTCCACAGCGATGGTGGGGTGAGGGGAAAAAGAAAAAGCATAAGAAAGAGAGAAAGACTAGTTAGAAGACGGGAAAACTCTCTAGGCTGCTTCGGGTCTGGCGGCCACCCGATTGAGGGCGAGAAAGCGACCGACAACGCTTCTCTCTTGGTGCGTAGAGTGGGACAACAGTGAAGAGGGTCGTAGAGAAACTAGAGACCAATGAGAATCCACATCAAATTGCTTGCGGGGCCGTTGACGCAGTGGAAGCGTCACTTTATTTCTTTTCCTCCTCTTCTTTTTCGCCTTTCGACTCGTACGTTGATGTGTGTGTGTGTGTATGTATGCGTGCGCTTAGGGGGTAAAGTAGAAGAGAGGGAGACAGTGTCCTCCCATCCCTCACTCATCAGGCCACTCTCTCTCACGAATCAATGCGACCGGTGTTGTCCTACGTGCGGGTGAGTGATCGAGAAAACGCGGGTCAGAGCCAAGAGGCGGAGAGTCAACGGATGAATAATAGCACCTCGCCACAAGAGAATCGAGAGAACACATACGGCTCACTCAAAACGACTCACCAGACGTCCCCACACTCAAACCACTCACTACCACTTTCTTTCTCTCTCTACGTCCTCTTCTTTTGTATCCGTCTCTCTCTCGATGTGTGGCCAGTTCCACATACACACACTACCAATATATTTTCCGATATGTAGAATGGACGGGACAGACGAGCGAAAACGGACGGACGGACGGGATGAACCGACGGGACACGAAGGGTCACTCGGAAACACAACACTATGGTTATACATATCTTACATACCAATTTTCAGAATATCAGGTAATGTCAATTTGTCGTATTGGTCTTGGGGATTGATTGAATAAAAACAATTGTGATAAGATTGTGAACGAAATCGGAAAGAAGAAAATCAGGATCATATCTGATAGCTAGGAGGATCGAAAAAAGTTAACACACACAGGAAAAAGAAAAATGGGTGTGCGTTTTGGGTTGGATAGCCATTCTCGAAAAAATGAAACATAAAAGAGATCGCCA
The DNA here is from genome assembly GCA_002259235.3 of Caenorhabditis latens. Taxonomy (NCBI): domain Eukaryota; kingdom Metazoa; phylum Nematoda; class Chromadorea; order Rhabditida; family Rhabditidae; genus Caenorhabditis; species Caenorhabditis latens. The sequence goes on along the minus strand of CM056097.1, from coordinate 8,615,234 downwards.
GATAATGGACAATTATTTTGACATGCCGGGGAGTGTCGTTTCTGACCTTGCTAACAAATGTTTCAACAGTTCTCTCTAAAAACTTTTGAAACGTATGAAACACAATATGAGGGGTTGGTCGGGTTTGTTTTCCTAAGTCCACATGACCTCCTCAAAAGTTTGACAATACCAATACTCATAACAAAAGTGCTGCACACATGAAAATGGATGAGGCAGATAATATAATATGATAGAGAAACGGAAAAAAACTGCTGGAGTCTAACTTCTAGTGAGAAAAGTTTTGAGTGAAGCACTAGGTTGTGGTCCTTTTGACGGAACAAGATCGGAAAAGTGTAGCAATTGGACAGATGGGTCGGACGAGATAGTAGGAAAATAAAAGAGGTTCCGAGGAAAAGGCCATACGCTCTGCGTTTGCCTCCCTATCGTTGATCAATCGATTCCTTACCCCCGCCGCGACGGGCTACTCAAACACATTTCTAACACCCTACTAAAATTATATCAACCTGATTACGACACGTTGTTTGGCTTTCTGGGCGCTTACATAAGAAGTTTGTATACTGTAATATTGAGAGAAAAGACGAAAAACATCGTTCTGACTTCCGTTTGTTTTGATATTCGTCACAAGGAACAGTTTTTTGTCTCAATGTGCTCACCGTTTTGTTATCTTTTGTCTTTTCTTCTGATTCATATACATTTTTTCTATCTTTAGAAAAAAAATCCAAAGTTAAAGTTTCCCAACTTCAAATTATCCATCAAACGACAGTAGCATGTTTTAATAATCTGCGTTAATCAGAGTGTAAATTCGATTAAGCAATCTATTCTGACCAATTTCCGCCTGAACGGGTATAATTATTCTAATTACAAACTACCCGTCAGGTCAAAATAATTTGAAACGTTCGGATTAGTCATTTCTCAGTCTTTTTGTATTTTGCTTTATATACTTTTGTAATACTGTGAAGTTTGAAAACTACTTACTGTGAAATGTAAATTCAGACTATTTTGAGAAAGTGGAACGGTTAGGAGTTTTGAAATTCGGAACTGAACAAACGGAAATTTATGCAATAAGGGAATTTTTCTGTGAATAGATATCTGGATACTAATTGTAGCAAGTTTTATATTTCTTAAGGCATCCAATTAAACAATTTTTTTCTGACAACATTTTCTTCTTACCTTATCGTGAATTTGAAGAGAAATTTTCTCGTAATTTTATTCTGACCACCAAATGTTTGATTTTTTTCTAGAACGGACTATACTTCGGATTTGCATTGTTGTTTCAATCTTATCAATCTTATTTTCAGGGTGAATGAATCGAGGGGAAGTAATGGATCCCCGCTCATCGGACAGCACTGGGTCCGATCAACGACGAGTCCATGCCGTTCCGCCAACTCCAATGTACCAAGGTGAAACAAAAATATTGGACTCACTTCTAAAAGAGGCTCAGCTGAATCCAAGTCTGAAAGCGAGTGGTGAGCAACACCGAACCAGGGATCCTGAAAATCTCAACTTTTTTCAGTCATGAATCACCAAGCACAGTCTAAAAGCAAAGAAGAAGATGAAAAGCGGTTGCAAAAAATGCTAGATAAATATCAACTGGAAATGAACATGCAGAAAGCGAATAGTAGGAAAGATTTGAATTCATGCGGATCAGGTGGTAAGTTGATTCGTTTACTCAGCAGAGAGTTTCCAGGTGAAAATGTAATTAATTTTATATTTTCAGCTTCACCGATTAGTCATTCCCAACCATGTCTCATTGCAAGTGGATCCCGATCATCAGAGTAAGAGTCACAAATTTTGAAATGTTCATTATGTTTGACATTTCCGCGACATTTTGAGTAATTAGATGGCGCATTTTTGATGAATTCTTCAATCGTCTTGAAATATTCCATATTTGTTCAGTTTCAGTATCCCTCCCACTGAACCCAAAATGAGTGCGTCCGCATACCAACGACGTGCGTCTGCATCTGGAGATCAAGCTCTCGACGTCCCCACGTTAAGTCAAACAAACAGAGTAAGCACAAAGACAAACCAAAAAAACAACACGAAAAAAAATTACAGAGTATATCTAGCAACCAAAAGCTCATTCAAATTCTACGGGAGGAGAATGTGCACTTGAAGAAAGAGCTAGACGCTTTTAAACGGAGTCTCTCAAAACTACAGCAGGTTCGTTGTATACAAAAAAGACATGTATCGATTGAGTGGTTTTCTCTCAGATAGAATACTCTTATTCTCGACTGGAGAAGGAGTACGAATACTTGGCGAACGAGAGGAAAAAGCAGGAAAATCTAGAATTGAATGTGATTATTCAATTGGAGAAATCAGTAAAAAGGTAATAAAAATAAAATAATTTAGAGATGTGAATGTTATTTTTCACCTGTCATCGTATACTAGCGGTGTGTTAGCATCAAAATTTGTATATATTTCAATCAGCAGCACAATTCTAATAATAGAAAACGTAAGCGTTAATTTACAAACAAAACACGCTACAGTGATGCATTCGACTACAATATCCATCGATACTCACATATTTTTTCATGTTTAAAACAATTAGTCTCCAAATACAACTTGATTACCAACTAGAAATGTTTTTTTACCTGAAATGAATAGTTATGGGGATGTTGACCATCATGCATGCAATTTCTAGAACTACAGTAACCCATCAGAAATTTTCAGACTTACCATTGAAAGAGACGATCTTCAAATCCGACTAGAAAAGGCGAGTGCTGAACCAACGATGGTAGCCAATCTGATGTTAAATGAAATTCAGCAAAGTAAGAATTGAGAGAGTTGGAAAGAGGAGGGAAACGAACGAAAAACACTTTTGATTGATTTCTATACGTTATGTATTTTTATTTTTTTAGGACAAGAGCTGTTTGCTTGCAAAGAACGACAAAAAATGGAGATTGAGGCGCAGAATCAGACTTTGGAGGAGCAACGAAATCATATTGCGATGCTTGAGAAAGCACTAGCCAACTCGCAAGAGCGTCTTGCAAAACGAGAGAAAGTATGCTTGAGACTAGTCCGTTCAACAACGTCTTCTTCTTCTTTTTTCTAGAAATGCGATGAGTTGTCAGTTGTGGTTTCGCATGCCGACGAGTTAAGGAAGCAACTGAACGAAGTATGGGAGGAACAGCAACGAAGGGATCAGATGGTTGAGTCGGAACGGGCTCAGTGGGAAATGGAGAAGACACAGTTGAGAATGCAGCTGAACAAAGACACATCACTCACTGGAAGTCTTAAGGTTCGTCTCAAGAAGAGTAATAAATGAAAGTTATATGAGGGGGTTTGAGAAGAAGTGAAGAGAACTGTAACCGGTTTGAAATGATAGAGAAGACAAAAGTGACCATTTAAGGTACTTAGAAGTTTGATCTATTCACTAATTTCACTGATACAGATCAAAATCATTTCGTTACTCGGAACTTTCCCTCATGGACTTTTTGAGAGAAATGTCATGTGACAGGGAAATTTCCGAAAATATGAACTTCAAAAAGATCAGATTAAAAAGTGGGTTCACAAGACAATATGTTCTCACAGTTTCCACTTTTTTGTTTGATTCGAAGAAAATCGAAAAGACAAAAAATATTTCGATATGTCTTCAGAGAACAACTACGCCAGGCAGTACTGAAGATCTTATAAGAATGCGAAAAAGCATTCAATCTAAAGACGAGAAAATTCAGCAGCTGGAGAGGATGGTGAACGATTTACGAAAGTATGTTTTTCACTTTGTCATCCCGAATAGACGACACGAAGAATCCAAGAAACCGAGAAAATGAAGGATTGACTTTTTCAGAACCTTGGGAGATGAAACGGAGCGTCGTAAATCAACACTAGCTACCATTACTGACACATTCGAAGCACAAATTGACAAACTAAAGGAAGAAAACTATGAAAAAGTGAGTAAGCGTAGAAATTGATGACAAATTTCTATCTGTGGATCTTTTTGAATCTTCAGTGCCTACTTATCGGAGCAGTTTTGCAATGAGCTCTTTTATTCGCGTGCAATTTCCCCTCTGCATTATGAATGTAGGAAAATTAGCTTGAAAAGAGGGGAAAGAAGAAAATATTTCCATAACCCATCTTCATCGTTTTCCAGGATCTGATCATAAACGAGCTTAGGTCGGAGAGGGACAAGTATGCAGGGATGGTGGATAAAAGTGAGTATATGTGGGTCTAGTCGAAGCGAAAGAGAAGAAGAAAAAGGGACGACAGCTTCTCTTTGACATGTAAAGAGAGCGGACGAGCACTCTTCCTTTTTGCTTCGCTTTTTTGTGCATCTAGTTTTTTTCAGATAGTGGCGACGAGGCGTTGAGTAGGATGGAGGAAATCAGGCAAAAAATACAGGAAAGGAAAAAGAAAGGACGAATGGGAGTGACTGGAGGGTAAGATTTCATGTGTTTGAAGTGGAGGGAATTGAATGGTGCAAAGCAAAATGATAGACCACGAGAAAGCCAAAAATAGGGCTTGGCTCATGGCTAAGGTCTACCGTAATCCAAAAGTTGAGATAAAGAATTGCAAGGATTGAAAATTGATGTTTAACCGACATAAACAAAATAAAAACTGAAAGATTACATTTGAATGTTTTCAGACTATCGGAACATGCCAGAACATCATCCGGATCCATGTTGCAGCATTCATTACATCGAAGGTAAGACTAACAGTTTAAAGTAGAATGTGAAGCTGAAATCTCACAAATTATGAACACTGAAGATAGGGAAAACTGAACTGCTCTAAGAATTTCTTCACTTTTTGAATTCTTCGAATGATATTTCGCGTGAGACTTTGAAAAGTTCGTTTCGAAAATTGTTTTGAACGGACTTGTGAGAACTTTCAAATAATAATGATAACCGTGGGAACGAGCTTTGATAGAAGAACTAGCCTCAGTCCTACTTTTGGAAAATTCTTCGCAAAGATATTACAAGGAACATATACGTTTCAGATCATCTAGTGGCTCCTCATTCGATCCTGTTCCAACGGCTCCCATCCAGTATAACATGTTTAAGAATACAAATAATAACAAGTCAATTCATATGGATAACCAGTTTCACTAACTTTACTCTCTAAAGTAAAGTTTTCTAGTTTGTCCTCATATTGAGATTATTTATTATTTACGTCCACTATTATATAATTCCATCAATTATTTGTTATCTTTTCTTCCAAAGCATAATTCATAATTTTCCAAAGTCCATTCCATTTATTGATCCAACATGTAAGTAGTTTTTTTCTTCTAATAACTAGAATCTATGCAGTTCTAACTTTCCAAATCTCTCAAAAATATAGTCGGTTTAGATGATCTTCTGTTTTAATTCTCAATTCTCAGTTTCAAAATCTTTTTTCCAAATGCCATTCATTAGTTTCTATTTGTTTTATTTTCCAATTGTGATTCAGTTCAATTATTTATCGGTGTATAGACGACGAAAAAAAAGTTTTTTTCTGACGACATCTCTTCTCAGAAAAAAAACAACAAAAAAAGCAGCTGCTAGTGCATTCCTTGAAAGTACAGCGGCTGCCTATGTCTGTTTGCAAACAAAATGAAATAAGACAATGGCGCGGGAAGAAAATAAGCAACACGCTCAACTGGCCGGAAAAGGAAGGGACGTCAAGAAAAAGATGAATAGGGATCTAGCGACCTATGTCTTCGGCTAAGGGCAAAAATAATTGACATTGGAAATTGGAAAACACATTCGGATTTATGTGCACATTTTGTGCAGGAGACTCGTAATCAATTATTTGAGAGGCGTTTCGTATAGAAAATTTATGGCCAATATATAAATGATCGGGTTTCCAGCTCTCTCAAAGAATATCAAAAACTACAGTATCCCTGAGATGAAATTATAGATGTCAACCCTTTTTTATGTCAGGTACAAACATAAAACTGCCAACATGAGTTATACAATATGCTTTATTTTTGAAAAGGGAATAATGTTGAGATCTACCCTGTAGTTTTGAAAAGGGAAACTGCAAAGTTGAGAAGGGAAAGTAAGTGAATATTTTATGTAAACGGTATGAAGGAATGAGCAATATATTATATTATGTAAAAAAATAAGAAAGAATCACCGATATGAAAGTGAAAGAGCTGTGAAAAATGATGAATTGGTGGCTATTTACAATTACAATTTGCAAAAATTGAAGCGAGCAATGGACCTGTAAGGTGAAGGGCGTTGAGGGAGAAGGGAACGATACAAAAGAAAATGAAATATGAAATTTTAAAAAGTATAATGTTAGAAGTAGACAGTTGGTGAAGCACCAGATCCGTCGGATACGACTGTCACCGGCACCAGATGCGCCCCTTGAGATCTTTTTGGGCCGGGTGACTTAGACTCGTAGCATCTGTCTCTGTCACTGTTTACCACGTACCTAAAATGCGATTTTGTATTGTTTCTGAATGTTTGGTGAAGGGGTACCTCGAATTGATGGGAGTGGTAGTGGTTATTGAAATCCCTGTATCAGTTGTCCCATTGAGCCAACAAATGCTTGATCTCCGATTTCCTTGTTTCCATTTCTCACAAAATTTCCGACATACTAGAATGGCGAGCATGGCAAAAATCAAACACAATATGATCATTATCAGAAGAGCCAATGTAGTAGAAGAATGTAATACGAATGATGGGTTGTCAATGTTGACCTGAAAATACTAATTATGATGAGGTATATGGAGTCAGAGCCACCTTTGTTATAGCCATTTGAGTTCCATCCTTTGCCACAACAATGAGTTCACAAGTCTTGCAATTCAAACGAGCTTTTGGTAATAGTTTTACAACACCATTGGTATCCACTTCAAAGTCACTAAAAGTATTTATATTATTATTTTTTTTGAAAAATTCCAAATAGCTTACTTATTCATGTTCATAAGGATATAAGTTAGTTTTTTCCCAGATCGTGAAGTAGCGTTCACTACTCCCAAGACATTCAGTTTTCCAATAGTCATCCTGTATTCAAACTTCTCAAATTTAATCGGCGTCCGGCAAGTCTCTTCCGAATTTGCGGTCATTAGATGAAGGGTCGTGGAAACAACCTAGAAAATATAACGGTGTTTATTGTCCAATTAGCAACATTTTTGGATAAATCTAATAGTTCCGATAATAACTCACACTTTCTCCATCACTTGCGGTTACATTCAATGTCTCTGGTTTCTCGAGTTTCTTCCGTAGCACTACATTTCCAGATACTTCATCAATGGATACCGTGTTGGTGTCTGCTAGTAGGGAGTATGTAAGAGAAGCGTTCTGAAAAATGATTATCTCGGTAACATACGACAAAACAAGATATTTACATTTTCCGAGTTAGCAGTGACCGTAATCACAGTTGATCCAATTGGTGTTGATGGAGAAATCTGAAAAATTAGTGTGGAACAAATTTCGGGAAATCCTTGTCTTACTGTAGTGGAGTATGTGTTGTGTTGGAAGGCTAATGATGGTTGTAGTCTTATTGACAGAATCGCAGTACTGCTTCTTTCTGGATCGTCCCTTTCGGCAGCCTGTAATATTTCCTCTTTTAAATTACTCAATTTAACTCCAAGGTTTTCTTTCGGATGTCTGATTAAAACCCATCCGCCGTCTGTTCTGTTGTCTCAAACAATTTGGTTCCAATTAGAATCTAAGAACCGTGCACTTTGTTTTGCCGCTAGCAACAACTGGCGCCATTAGACCAAGGACGTCGACCCCTTACTCTTACTCTTTGTATTGTATTTTTCTCACTATTTCATAGAGAAAAAACGAAAAACATGAAGAAAAGGTGCATACTTTGCCTTAAATTGAATGTGGAATTGAATAAAAGAACGCACATCTTGAAGTTGTTCAATGAACCAAGAAAAAACGAAGGGAGAGAAAGATGAATTGCTTACCGTAACAAAGAAAGTGGCCCGTTGTGGGGGGTTAGGGCTAATCGACCGAATGCTACCGTCGTTGTCAATGGCGAAGTGTTCCGAAAGTTCTGAAAAAAAGAATGAGTGAGTGAATTTGAAGTTTTTGAGGTGAATAACAGTGTTTCATCTTGTACGTGAAAATTCAGGATCCCCGAATTCTCTAATACTTTAAAAATATCTTCGAATCAATACCAAATATATTGCTTGTATGTTTTTCTCCCTTTTTTGTCCCATTTGGTTTAACATTTCGCGCGTAAAGCACGCAACATGAGATTTGAAATGATATGCGGACGCTTTCTTCTCAATACATACCTCCGGACAGAGAAAAGATCAACGAAGCGTTGAGACGATCGCCATCTTGTGCTGAGATAGCCTCCGGTTCGAAAACCAATACACCATTCTGAAACATTTCCAATTGTTCTTTTTTTGTGTCATTCATCCAAAGTTTGATTTGATTTGATGCCAGTAGTACGGTTAGCTTTCTTACGGATTATGGAAACGCGTAGTACTGTTTCAAACTGACCTTCTGCATTTTAGCAGTATAGTGTGAATGCTTGAATTTCGGCAGCAAATCGTTCACATCCACAACTGTCACATGTAACGGCACTTTTGATGCCAAACTGGGTTCTCCTTGATCTCTCGCTTCAATTTCAACGGAGAACTTTTTGATCTCCTCGTAATTAATGCGGTCTTTAACTGTGATCACTGGTTTGAATGGGTCAGGAATTTCCAAAAAGTGGGAGTGAGGTCCCTGGACTATGGAATACTGTACAAAACTGTTAGGTCCTGGTTGATCGTTGTCTGTAGCTTCGAAGTCGGTGAACACAATAGTACCTGAATTTGAAAAACATAGTTACTTTGAATTCGATAAGTGGTTTCAACCAGTTGGTAATTCTTCCTTGATGTCGACAAAGTACTCGGCTGAATCGAACACTGGCGCATTGTCGTTAATGTCTTTGACGGTCACAAAAACCGAGATGTTCAACTGCAAATTGTCATGAATTGTTATCAGATTAGAGAGGAAAAAAGAATCTTGTTTTTGTGTGTGATCTGTCATTTTTGATTATTCTGCCTACCTGACTGAAGTCGGCATCCAGATTAGAGGAACGGCATTCGACGACCGCTTCAAACTTGCCGACTCCCTGAAATCATACAGGTGTCATTTTCTGTTTCTTTTCCCTCGCCTTTTTCTATTTGCCCCCTTGTTCATCATTGACTAACGCATCATAAATTTTGTAGGCCACTGTTCAATTCACCAAAATAGTGTCCCCCAAAAAGGTACCTTCTGGGAAGTCTCAGATTTTGCTTCTCTGTCTCCCAAATAGCCAAAACTAAGATGACCAAGAAGAATACCGAGTGCTCTTTTGTTTTACACGCTAACCACTTAGAATGGTCTGTCAACAACGAGGACGAGTGCCTGCGCATCGCAATGCTCAACTATATTTAAGGTTCTCAGAGAGCCTCCCGCTTCAGATTTCATGATCACGAACGATGAAAAAGGGAAATTGGATGGAAAGGTTGAGAGAGAACATACTGTGATAAGAATTGTGCAAACAAGAGAATTTGAATCAAATGAACTTTGGATGAAGGAATAAACACATTTCTAAGTGGATCTAAGAATAGAACTACGGAAATTTGAAATTGGCATAACAGAAAATTTAGGGAACGGCACCTTAAGGATCAAAAGATACATCTCGTTTTTCACATCAGTTCGAACTTGCAAACATAAATTCTTGTATGCTGAGTTGATGAGATCAGTTTGACACCACATCATTATGTTACCACACTACTCAAAAAATCACAATTACATCGAATTTTTAAAAAACGAAGTAGTTCATCTCATGAAAAACATTTCAAAACTTTTTTGCTGTAGTCTCTTTCTATTTTCGAGTTATTCTGTATACCTCATCTCTATCCAATCCCTTTTTAAGTATTAGATCATGACTGCCAGGTTTCACATCCACTAAATCGTTTCCTTTCACAACACGTAGCTCTACATCGGTTTCCTTTGAAGTCTCCGATTCGAAAGGCAGCGTGCCGATCACATTTCCTGCAACAAAAAAACATTTGTTGATTTATCGCTCTTATCCGATTTATCTAGGAATCTTCATATTTGGTTTCGCAACATCCTTCTTTCCATACCCATCATTATCCTATTATCTTCGTCATCATGGTCGTTAGTTACATGACGATTGGTGCTAATAATAAACTTGCCCATCACATGTCCCAATCTTTTCATTTCCTCCTCATTTACTACTTCTCTCCATTCCCTACACAAAATCTGCACAGGACACGTTTTGTGTCGATCAAATTGGCTCAACTAAATTGTGTTAGCAGGTTCTGGGGGGCCCCCACTCATTCTATTGTATGCCTATATCCGACTGCGCGGCTAAGGGTGTCTACTCACTAATGATCAGCTGCGGGAACTATCGTTTTGGCAAAAGGACCGATGACAAGAAAATAATTTGGAAGATGAATGCGGTCGAGCAGAAATAAAAATAGTGGAGAAAATTGAATTGGTATATGGAATTGGTAGAAATTGTTTTCGGGAGAAAGTAAAGTTTCATAACGGTTTCATTTAGGTCGGGAGCGATGTTCGCTAAAAAAGAAAGCCAATTATCGGTGTACTTTAAGTTGGGATGAAATGAAAAGTGCGCATATGGAAAGTGGCGTAATTTCTGAACACAAAAACAACATACCTGGTTTCAAATCTTCAAATGCAGATAGGTATACAGAACTCATGCCATTTTTTAGAAGGCATGTCTGATAGGTTCGTGCCAAGAGAAATAAGATCGCCACACCCAAGTAGGGTTTCATTCCTGAAAAAAAACTGTTTAGGTCCAGAAACAAAAAATAGGACAGAAAAAACAGGGAACGAAGATGAAAAAACCAAAAGGGAAGAGTGTGGGAAGAATTTGAAGAATGACGAAACATCAACAAGATCTGGATTTGCTAATGTTCGGAGCTTTGGCGCAAGAAAAACTCGGTTCGAATCTAAGTGAGACAGGGGGAGGCAAGAACATACGCGGAAAGCTGAGTGGACAGGCAGAGAGCTTGCGGACGGGCCCGGAGAGCCGCCCGCCAAGAGAGTCAATTGTTGTTCTAAGGAGGGATGACAGTACTGTCTAGATTTTTTCCACAATGCTTTGCTATAGTTTTTTCACGTGGTACTTCACTACTTCACGCAGCGGCATGTTTCATGGGAATCTAGAATATGAGTCGATGAATATGTATAAAATATGAAAACAAAGTGCAAGTAAAACGAAAAATATTGAAACAGACAAAAGGATAGAATAGAGAATGGGAAGGGGCTCAGATCTCAGATAGCTAGCAAGTTTTGGGTATGAGTATTTGAATAACAGAACAAACAAATAAGCTGAATAAGTAACAGAAGGTAAGATTTCGATATAAGGGATCAGAATAGGGATTTCCACTTGCACATCTATGTTATTGTCAACTGCTAGCCGAAGTGGCAAAAGATGGGGGAGGGAGGGCGCCAAAGTATGCACCGCCCACTTTTCTTGCGCCGACGACTACCATAATCGGGTGGAAAGAGAAAGAAGGAAAACGATTGAAAATGATTCATGCGATATACATCGGAGGTCCACTGAAAAAACTCGGCATCTCTCTATGTACATAGGATTTCACACAAGAAAACGGTTAGAGAAGACGGAAAAGGATAAGGATGGAAACAGATGATTACTCAGAAAAAGAAGAAGAAGGAGAAGCCCACCCATCTGAATGCAAGCTTTCACTTCAGGAAGAGGTATTGGACATTTCCGAAAAGATTCATAACTTTATAAGAGGGGTAAAATAGAAAACAAGCTTAAAGACTAATAATGGAATAGCTATAAGCCCAATACTTGAAACACACACACATGAGACCGCACACTTGAACCGACCCCCCACCCGACCCAACACCTCCCACTTCCCTCCACCAAAATGAAGGCCGCTATATGCAATTTCGGGAATTAATGAAAGCGAAAAGCAGAGTGGAAGAAGACGAAAAGAAAGAGGTTTGCGGACCTATAATTAATTGCGTGTGAAACAGTCTTCTCTTAGGTTCTGCAACGCTACTCAAATTATCGTCCGTATTGAAAGAATTGAAGTAGCGACTGGAAATAATGAAGGTTAGAATAAATCTGAAGAAAAAAAGAAGCATTTTTCACATGACTTTATTGTTCAAAGTATATTCGCTGGGAAGAAAAGATAACAAGACTCTGTTTTTCACTGATGTATAAAATTAGCTCACACTTTTTTTTGCTTTCTGGTGGTAATAATATTCAATGCTCCAAATTGAAAACTTAAATTTGAAAAAAGAGTAATTTTGGAAAATTCAGATAGAGAACCTCAAAAATTATTTAAAAATAACGAATTTTTTGTCTACCACTGATGTTTCAATTGATTCAAAACATATCCAAAAGAAATTCCTGTTATACATTTTGCAAAAGCTATGACTGAACTCACAAAATTAACCTCAGCTTTCTCACAAAACCCTATAGAATCAAAAAATCAAAGCTCTACCTCATAGTTGAAAATTTTCTCAATTTGTAATGAAAGAAGTTGGTAAACACAAGCTAAACACAAAAGGACGTGGGATAGCTAATTGAGAGCCTCTACTTCTCGCGATTAGGAGCGCCCTCCCCATTCCTTCTCACAACCTGACATGTCGTACTGTGTGTGTGGACTTTTTTGATGCTGTGCTAAGACAAGTTGCGGTGTGCGGACAAACATAGGAGCAGCCTTCTCTTGGGGCGAACTCCCACCATCTATCGGCTATCGGTAATGGGACACCTCTCTTCTTGTTTTCCATTCCGCGCGCACCGTCCGCCGCCCCCAATTTGTGTCCTCTTACCTTTCCACATTTTCGTGTTCCATGACCGAAACAGTGTGCTCCGGAAAGGAATACGGCACAAATGGACAAGAATTCAAGAAACGGAGCAACAAAAATTGATCTAGAAAGTATTGGGTTTCACAAGCAAATTGTCTTTTTTCTGTTCCAAAACATGCCCACAGGCAGAAAAATGGCTATTACGGTAAATATCAATATAACACGTTTAACAATTTCAAATAAAACTGTTTTACTGCATTGTACCGATATAGACACCAAATACTGAATTATCAAACAAAATACCAATTGTCTTCAGGAAACGGTGGTTTTGATAATTACTGCACATTAAAAATTTCAAATTATCTAATTTTCTGAAAAAGTAAAAAACTTATTAAAAATGAAAATAGTATTCATATGCGCCGAAATTCTCAAATCTGGGTTTTGCAATAGATAGTCTGCCAGCGATAAAAGAAATTTTCTCCCAACATTTGTTATGTACTTTTTCGTTAAGACAGTATTTGCCACGCTGGGAGTGCAACTTGATATATCAGTTGCCAACAATAAGGTGTGCCTTACTAAGGCGTCAAGTGGGGGGGGGCTAAGTGTAAAAAGTACGGTTTCCACATCAAAATCAGTCATTTTCAGAGTTCATTTAGACATTTTTCGTTTTTCGAATTATATTGTACTTTGTTTTGAAGTTTTAATAATGAAAGATATAAAAAATGTATGAAAGTAAGCTACAGGTAGAAACCAATGTGATTAAGTACACAAAATTGAATTGAATAAATACACTACGTAATTTCATATTTCAAAGTTGTTTTTTTTCATCTCATCTGAATCTTCTAAACTTTTTGGTTTCAGTAGATAGCTTGGTACCATACAGAGTTTCAAAATTTTGATTTGTATAAAGTTTCACCTCAATTCTAACAGTTTGATACATATAATTTACAAATTTTCTCCAAGTCGTTTCTTTTTTTACTATTATTCCCCGTTTGTGCACAACAATCTGACACGTTTCGCTTTTCAATTTTTTTTTTAGCAAGAATGAACTTGGGGTAAACATATAGCATGCGCTGCCCTCTTCATTCACTATTTACCCTCCATTTGCCTGATGAGTTCCATGAGTCACGTGACAAACCTGGAATAGAAATAATGCGTTAATCTCATCATCTTCCTGCAACAAAAATAGAAAAAAGCAACCCCTTCTTGAATCCAAACTACTTTCAAAACTGTTCTCTTGGTATGTTAACCAAAAACCTATGGCGTCCCAAATTTGAATGCAAATCTCCGTTTTTTCCTTTCACTTGTTTCTCTGTCAAAATTCTAGCGAAATTCTCCACGTGTTTCCGTACTGAATAATGTTGCAAATTGCATGTCGTGTTGTGTTGTCAAATCTTGTTGAAGGGACGCAGGGGGTCAAGCGACTGAGTTCGATCTATAAACTTTTTTGACAAAAAGTCGAAGAGCGAAGAAGAAAAGTCATCTTACTCCTTTTCAAATAAATTTTCAAAGTTTCCGTTCCGCCGTCTCGCCATGTAAGATCCCTCCACAACAATTTTTGTCAATGCACCGAAAAAGTTGCCAGGATGAAAAGAAATTTGTGCAATTCGATACGAATACTCATCTCTCATGTTTCGTTTTCTCGCACACTTTTTAAGATGAGTATATGAAAGATCACAAACATTGTTCATTACGTTTAGAATAATAAATGAGTGATTGACAGTATCAGTTTGGTCAAATAAAGTCGGAAAAAAGGAGAAATACACGTCAGCAGGAAAAAAGAGATTTCAACGAATACAATTATCAAATTATTTTTTCAAAAACCAACTAAAAATTGTACTGGAAATTTTCGTTTAATAGTACAAAAAAAGCAAAAAAAGTAATTTTTGATGAGGAAGAAATTGGAAGTGGAATGGTAGTGGAGATTGGTGTGACACAAATGAAACATAACGATATGATTACCATGGGGGCAATAACTTTACAAGAATGTTTCCTTAACAGCACTATCAAAGTGATTGAAAAGAGTAAGATGGCGTCTTGAAGCGTCATTTGAAGTAGAAGCAGTACTAGCAGTGGAGGCGGTCATCATATCGCTCACATCGGATGCCAACATCTTATCAGCCTTCTTACAGTCAACACATGACATTGACCTGATCGGTTGAGATGTACCGTTGGACGGCTTGGTGCTGAGAGTGGATGTTGTCAAGAGCGTTTGGCTTTTATGGTGAACTTGAGCTTTTTCTTCATTTAGTGGCGGCATGTTGATAATTGTGGTGATCGATTTCCGAATTGGATTCACAAATTGATTTGGAATGTTGATAATAGTTGCTGCAGTTGCTGGTGTCTTTGGGAGAAGTGGCTTGTTCTCCTCATCTGTTGTAGTATCTTCAGTTGTTGCACGAGAATCTCGGGAAGAGGTAGCACGTGGGAATGATGGAAGAGAGATCTGTAAGTTGAGACGTTTAGATACCGATGAGAGAGAAACCATCTTTTGATTTTCTGTCTTCTGTCTTATTTTTGACCAGGAAGGATTAATGCTCTTTTGCAAAATTGTAAACATATGAAAAAAAACGTATACATTTGCGGAGAGGTCCAAAACACAATTTTATTAGTCTGAAGTGAAAAGTTTTGGAATACAATTTTTGAAATTCCTCATCTGTTCCCGCTTGTACCTTACCTTTTTCTTATCCGAAACCAATTTTCCACTTGATCTTCCAACTGGCACTTCTGCAATCTCAGATCTTGCTCTGCTTGTCTCCGATCTTTCCACACTTCTGGCAGATCTGGTCTCATCACGAACAACCACTGATGTTGTGCGCTCATGGTTCGATCTCGAGCTGTAATGATGTTTTTCTAGAAATATCGTTTATACTTTGATAATTTTGAAAAAAAGAAAATGGTCCCTCAGCAATTTTCCAAGTTGCTACCCGCCTTGGGTCTAGTGAGGATCCTACGAAACATGACACCCCGCGTATCTTCTCGATCAGACCTTTTGTCTTCTTTCTCATTATCGTCATTTCTTTTTCTTGACGCTCTCTATGACACTCTTGTGAACGTTGGAACTTTAAGACGAATTTCGACGCATTTTAAAACAACTAAAAACTAGTGGACGATGGGAAAGAAAGATATGAAAGAGAAAGAGAGTGCTGAAGAGAAATGTTCTATCTGCCAGAAGCCTGATAGACCAATTAGTAAATCATTTATCTTCTTTTCTCTCTTCTTCCGTTGATCATTTGCTCATTTAATTTTGTGGTTTTCTAGAGAAAAATAAAAACTATTTTTATTCCATTTCCCCGAATTTTTTTGGGACCAGGTTTCCAGGATTTATTTATGGGAACTATTGTTTTGAATGGAGTGAGTAATGCTCTCTACGGCTACCGGAAATTGTCAGAGTCATAAAATCTGCCCCCAATTGTTCTCCTCTTCAAAACTTTTTTTGTTCTCAATTCAAACAAAAAAGAAAAGGATTTCAAAGTACTTCAACCTTTGCTACCTAGTTTCTTCATTATAAAGTTTTGCAAGAACCAGACTCACCAAGTGTATGTATCCGGAACGATTGTGGTGGTATAGTTGCGAGAATACATTTGATGAGAATCACGGAGTGGGTGGAAGCATTGGCAGCGGAGGATTCTGACGAACGCTTGACGGAATCTCTTGTTGAATACAGTATAAATAATTGGGTTAATAGTACTGGAGACATATCCGAGCCAAAGGAACAGAGATCCGACCCATGGTGGAAGACTGCATTGGTGGCCACAGAATCCAGCGATGAAGTTAATGACGAAGAATGGTGTCCAGCAAACAAAAAAGCAGACAAACACTACAGCAAGAACACGGGTGGCTTTGTGTTCATTAGCAAGGTCTTGGGTAGCAGTCTGGAAAATCATATTGTGGGATTTGTTCGTTTCCTGTTTCAGATAAAACGAAATTTAGCGGAACTGTAATCGGTAAGTAGGTTTAACTTTTGGTAACTGTGTGATTGTTCCGTTTTGCATAAAATTCTCAATCGTTGCATAATCGGAAATTTAGTTTCTGTATGCCAAAAATATTTATAGCGGGTTCAAAATTTGTGTTCAGATTGGAATACCCTGAATGACATTTCGACTTTTCAACAAAATAAGTTTTTCAAAGATCTTTTCTCAAAAAAGTGGCTTAACTGCCAAATAGGGGAGTCTCAAAAGTTTATTTGATCTTTACAACAAATTTTTTCTGTCTTGTTCAGTTCTTTTTTCTGCTCTCCACCACTTCCTTCCTTTCTATCTCACCGCATTTTTCTTCAGTGCCCTCAGCATACAAAATGTAGCGAAACATGTTGTAAACTGAAAGCAATTCAAACGCGCTCCACTCTAAGAGGCGGGCGACGTCAAAAAAGTTGTGAAAGTATGAGTATCTGTTATGACGAAACTTGATATGAGATGAAAGGCAAAAACGAAGAAAGGAAAGAGTGAACGTAAAGTGATAACAAAAGCCTACCTGAAGAGAGCTACGACGATTGACTTTATTGGTGATTGCATTGTAGAGGTCAGATGTTCTCGTCTTCCATCTGTTGATCGTCGATGCTTTTTGCAGTGTCTTGTGGCCATTCCGATTGATTGATGGGCGATTTGTACCCAGACGTTCTGAGTCTCCGTTCTCAACATTTGAGATGTTTGACATTGTTCTGCCATGTACTCCGATCGTTCTTCCGTTTGCATGCGCACCATTGACAGTTGCAGAATAGGTTCTAGCATACCCTAGCTTTCTATGCGGCATAGTCCTTCGGAGACCATTTCCATTTGACTTATCATCTGCTCTCTGACTCAATATGGACGCTTGCTTCTTCAATAACTTTGTAGTTTTCGTATAAGTTACTAGCATTATGCCAAATGGTATCAAGAAAGTCATCGTTGAACCATAGACAATATAATATCGACTGAAGATCATGCATTGATTGTCTTGCAAAATGTTTGCGGTGTCTTTCATAGCCAGCACGGCTATCGGACACGAGACAAGAAGAGTGACAACCCACACAATGGTGATTTTGAGGAATATCAATGTTTTTGATCTATTGCGGTTGCGAAGCGGCTGGGAAATTCCGAGATATCGGTCCAATGAGATGACAGACATGTGGACTATACTTGCAGAGCACAGGAAGACGTCGGAGTAGACGTAGAGTAGACACATGGAGACACTCCATGTCCATACACCTGAAAGAACAGTCTTTGTTGATGGTTTTTACATTGAATATTGTACTAGTTTAACATTATTGGCTCAACTGTCTAAAAAATTCGACATAACAAAAACAAGTTAGCCTATTCTTAGTGGTTGGAACAAAGTGTTATCATTCAGTGCTAAAACTGGGAATAATTCTTGACTCACCATGCCGTACTTCGACGACTATGCTAAGCGGCATAACGATACAGCAGACAAGAAGATCAGCAAGAGCCAGTGAGAACAGGAAGTAGTTAGTGACATTGTGCAGTCTACGATCCGTCGCAATAGCCACGCATACCATGAAGTTTCCAATCAATCCAACCAGACACAGGATCGGTAGGAGGAATAGGGCAATTCCATTGAAATGGTAGATTCCCATTGGGGGGATGAGCTGAATCCTTATCGACCATACGCTTGTAGTGGAGAAATGCGGAGCGACCACAGTCGTCGCAAATGTTTCTATATGGTGATTTATTATTTTTTATAGGCGGAAATTCGTAATTGAATAAAAATAAATCAAATCAGGATAGAAGCCTTGATGTGGCCTTCCTAGATTAGATTAATCTAGGATGTGCTCTTTTTCTCTCTTCTCTCCCCCACGAAACAATTTTTCTTGATGATAGAAAAAATAAAATAGTGGGGGAATAGGAATAGTATGGAGGAACGGATGAGAGAATGATGGTGATGATGTTTCCGAATGTCGTTCGTTCTTATAAGGGAATAATCCTCCAGGATTCCTTTCTTTCGTCAAAGGTGCATGAAGAACAGAAAAAACGAGGAGGCAAATAGCAGGGGGCTGACAGGAAAGAAGAGAAAAAAGAGAAGAGAGGAGATGCCAACAAAATGATTTTGCTTCCTCGTAACTCCGCCCTCCCAGTTTTTTTCAGTTTTAAAATTCAGTTTTCAGGTTTCATACCTGTTTTCAGAGAAAAAGATGATAGAGTCATGAGTTCTGAAAAACGAACTATGAAAATGATAATTTTGAAAACTGAACTACATAGCTACGAAGTAGTGATCATGGTCAGTTATCATATTAAACTTTTAACTTCTCATTCATCCTATTCTAATCTTTTTATAATCGCCTACCAAGAGTTTTGCATGTATAAAAAGTTTGAGCTATCGTAGATTTCGAAACTTTCGAGACATATTCATGAAAGGAGACACATTTTAATATTGGAAGTTTTACGGAGAAATTGAAAGAATATAAACTATTTTCTTGATTCAAAATTTCAAAAGTTTCTCATTTAAGTAACCTAGGTTATCGGATACTTTTGTAATAGTACACGAACGAGATGTTTTTTGAGACTTCTTGAGATTTATACTTAGCGTTTTGATGTTGTCTTACTGTGAAACGACCAAACAAACACCACCGTGGCCTTTAGATCTTTATATTGAAACAAGTAAGAGATACGAGGATTGTTTGACCTGTTCAAAAGTTCCGTTCGTCTCGAAAATGGCTTTCCCCTGTCGCCGCCATCCCTCCTTCTTTTTTTAACTGACGGACTGAAAATCTGGTGGGTGGTAAAGAGGAGACGTAGACCTAAACAAGCTAAAGAAGACGGTGATTGAATATGCACGCACGTTAGGTATGCGCATAACTTCTTAAGTTTTTTCTCCTCCTCTCCTACTTTTTTCACCGCAAGTCTTTTGTTCGTCACGGAGCCTAAAGCCTATTCCTAGAGACGAAAACATCATCCCCATCATCGCTCCCCAAACTGAAGTCTTTTGAATACAAAACTAACTCTTTTTTTCAGAAAACGAACAGAATATCTCACAGTCTTACCATTCAGTATTGCGCCGTACGGTTCCTCTGGTGGTGGATTGTATGAGAGAAGTTCAACGAGCATCGAGGTGTGTCCCCCCGACCCTGTAAAATGGGAAAGTTGACAATTTTTACGTAATCCGCGCTAATTGCAAAAAAGTCAATGACAAGAAAAACGGAAAAAGAAAAGAAGGCGAAGACAAAAAATGTGTGAAAACGCAGGAAAAGAGGTTGTTGCATAAGTAAGGGCCATTAGGGGCGGAGTCCCGGGAAGAGTGGTCATTTTCACGAAAGTGCCACGGCACTTGTCACCTATCATATGGTCCATTGTGAAGAACATGGCAAAGATGGGAGGGGTACGGAAGGACAAGACGAAAAGAAGAAAGTCGCCGAGAGTTTTGTTTCCAACAGCTTTTTTATGAGTGCCCGACCTACTGGCAAACAACACAACGTCAGAATGAAGAGAAAGAGAGGAAACGAGTGGTAAACGCCTCAGCCGGGATTTTGAAGTGGGAGGTCTGTAGATATCTTGTATCTTACTACATACAAAACTCATTTGTCGGCTTGAGATTAAACAGTACAAAGAACATCAACACTTTTGGGTGGAATGCTGTTCAAAAAAGTTCTGAGACTGGAGAGCATTTTCGTGATTGGATTGGAAGAAATGAGAATTTGTGTTAGGTGTTCAGTACTTGTTTTTGTTTCGGCTGATCCCTTATCATCTCTAGTACAAAATTCAAATACCCCCTTCCAAACTGAACACGGAAGCTCAAACTGATCTCCATAAGATCCACACCGGTGCAATAAATTTCAGTTTCTAAGATCCAATATTCATGCGCACAAACATTCTCTCATCTTACCCAATAGTAGCTCAAGTTTAAACCGATCACAAATCCAGAGAGGAAATTGGAAAATTGAAAACCAAAAATTAAAAAATCTCACTTCCTCTTCTGATCCTCATCAGACTGAAGTTGGAGTTGAAAATAAAACGGGACAAAATGAAAAAGTAAGGTTAACTTTTAGTACGGAGGGGTTTAGTATGACTTCCTGGATGTTCGTGTCAATTTATAAGATTAACATGTTTTATGGGAAGTACGAAGTGATGTGAGTAAATTGAAAGTTAGTTTTTGAAAGAAAGTTAGTACAGAGGTACTCCCACTGATTGAACGAAAATGGAACTAAGAAAGAATAAAGAGCAAAAGCTACACGATGCTCCGGGACTGCAACACAAAAAAGGAAAAGCAAGAAGAAGAATTAATTTGAAGCGCGTGAGGGAGGAGGTCCGCGTGAAAACGAAACTTTTTGGTTGTGGTAAGGTCCCTTCCTTTCCAATGTTTGTCTTTCGTTCCCAAATATGTGTGACCTCTGCCATCCATTTTTTCCATGAAAACTTGAAATATTCCCCATTTTCTATTTTCCCTATCCTACATATAGAATTAAAGATCAACACAGGAGGGAAAAGTCCTCTCTCGACTCGAAGATAAAAGGAGAGACAACTTGAAAAAAAGGGAGGAGCAAGGAAGAAGAAGAAAGTGAGCGAAACATTGGCGAGACTCCACCTCTTTTTGTCGCGTCCTTTCTTCTCAATAATATATTTGCTTTTTGGACTTGAGGCACATCAGCACTCCTGATGATCGACAGGCTCATGAGAACGAGAAAAAAGTAAGAGGAAATGAAACCATCGCACAGTGAGCAATGGTTGATAAGGTGCTTCCATGGTGGCGAATAAAATGAGAAAAATAGAAATAGGAAATGACGATGGACAAAACGGGTGACGTTAGAATAAGGGGAGGATCTGAAAAAAATGAGAAGAATATGATGAACACTGAAAGGAACTCACTAGGAGAAAGAAAACAGACAGACAAATAATTGAATTGGGAGAATAAAAATGAGACGAGATAAAGAATAAAGGTAAGGGAAGATGAGATTTAATTAAAAACTGATTGACTAGTTTAATGTGTCTGATCTTTTAGAACATCCGCAACTAGAAATCATCCAGTTGTAGAAAAATGAACACAGAAAACAGTTCGGCAGTCAACAATCGAATGTTTATTTCAAATTGAATAACGTAAACATGCTTACTTACTGCAATAAAACAGTCACCCTGATTTTTGACAAAAATTTCAATAGCATATCAGAATACAAGATAACCCAATTTTAAAGCCAACTCATGATCAGAAAGCTGAAATTACAATTTCACGCCACACCATTGGTGCTGGGTGCATTCCTTTTTAATCATCGGCAATTGTGGTCTTTTAGAAATGTAATGGAAAAATACAGCTAGAGCAGTTAATAGCAGAAATAGTTAATAATTGAGTAGCGGAGAAAATGGAACAACAAAGAAGACTTAGAGAAGGCAAGTTATGGCAAGTTTAATCAAAAATAGATATTGTTCAGCTCTCCCCAAGCTGCTAAATAGTTATTACTCTCTGATCTACTTGATGATTGGTCTGGAACCTTTTTTCAATTTTTAATTTTTTCATTTGGAGAGTGAAAACAAAATTGTCATTAATGAATAATTCAATTGTTTGGCAACATTTCCGAAAATTAATTTTTGTCTCAATTTTTGCATATTTCATCAATAATTGCAAAAATAAAATTTACCAGAAATTTAAAATTGATTTGAATTAATCTAGAAGACTCAAAGAGTAGTATGATCTACCAAAATCTGAGAACTCTCACTCAAAAAATATGATGGATGCTCAATAACCAGACGTTTGAAGTTTAACGGCGGGAAACAAAGAACGCAGGAAAGAACTGATTGATTCGAAGGCCTCCTCGTCAAAATTGGCTTGGAAAAAAGTTTGCTTCCTTTCCTCCCACCGACAAAAAAATTATGCTCATTCATCTTCTTGGCAAAACGATCGAGGAGGAGGGTTTACTTTTTTCTCAGTTCCTTTTTCTCCGCTCAGAAGATACATTTTTCGATTAATCAACCTCTTGTTGCTCGCCTTATGACGCGGACTAGAGTTTTGAACTTTTTTTGAGGAAAAGAAGAATATCAGGGTAGGAAGAAGGTTTAGGAAATATGAAATCACTTTCAAAGAGATGTCTTAACTCAACAAATGCGTTTTGCCGATCAAAGCCACTTGAATACTTTTGATGCTCATTGATTAAATAGATATGGGTGGGAGATATAGACTGATAAAAGCAAAAAAGAGTGAGTTAAAAAAGACGGATTTGTGTTCACAAAGAGAATTTCTATTCTGAAAATAAGGATACAAAGATCTCAGATTCACTCCAATCATCTTCGAAACCCTGTCAACTCAAATAAAGTGTCCAAAAATACAACATTCCTGAAGGCTAGACCAATTAGAGAACGCAAAACATAAATCTATTCTAGCAGGAGAGATATTTTTCGTGGTTGTTTTTTTCTATTATTCAGCCGCGTGGGTGGTCCAAAAGTGGTATTTTATGTTATTTCGAAATTAACTTCTGTTGGATAACAAAAGCAGAACTGGGTATACTACTCCTCACGAAAAATTCTATCGCGAAACTTTTGACACAGGACAATTGGTGAGCCGGTGTGAGTCCCAGAAACAAAAATTGTCTCGTTAGCGAAGAATGATTTAGTGTTATGGAAGTGTTTGATGACTATCGCATAACAAACACATCGTTTCGGTTGAACTGAACAATTCAAGACGATTGGATATCTATGAGGTAGTTAGTACAGAGTGAATGTTAACGAACAAACATCAAAAAGTGGTTTTTTTGGATAAATGTTCATTCATTGTTCGACATTACTCAGAAGAGCGGAAAAAATAAAAAAGAGACCACTATTTTTCTATTTTCTCTCTGTCTTTCTGGTGAAACATCAAAAAGTGCTTTTTCATCAGGAACCACAGAAAAACGGGAAAAAAGGGCAGAGAAAAGAGAAAAGGGGTTCTGTTTCCGGTGGCATCACTTTTTCTCTCTCCCAGAAGTTTTGGTATTTTTAGGGAATGTCTAAAATAAGACACAGCAAGGACAGAGAACTGAATTTGAGTTTTTTTGTCAGACACTTCAAATTGATTACATAAGTTCATTATAAGTACTCAAAAGATGCAACAAAGAAATAGACAATAATCCTGTAATTCTAGACAAGATGTTTGAATATTGAATTCTGAATCATAAATCGAAGAGTTCCGGAGTGTAAGACATTTGAAGAAAGCGTATCATTTACAATAAGCTCATTAAGGTTTTATTTGTGTCATCCTAAATGATAAGGAATGCAAAAGAAGCGTAATGAACTTACTTACCCAGTCAGACTGAAATACCAGCGGTCACACTTGAGAATAACACTTTTAGAAATAACCAATCTGGTTGATCTTTTGAAAACAGAACTGATTTTGATTAAAAGTTACTAAAAACTCATAAAAGTAATGTGTCCCTAGAAATTACTAGTTCTGAAAATTTAATCAAGCTCAGATTGCTTAAAACGATCGTAAAGTCGTTTCTCGGAAATTATACAAAAAACGAACTTGTTTACGAGAAGCTTAAAACACTTTTATACATATACGGATCGAATCAATTTCAGGTCATACCTAGAAACCAATTTTCGGGGAACTGAATGAAGATCAGAACATTGATATGAGAAACAAAGAGAGGATAACAATATCTGAAAACATCCGAATACATGTTCCATGTGTCTTTCCTTTTGTATCTTCAAAAATAAAACGAGAAGAAGCACACACTATGCTTTCAATTATAACACATTTTACTGATGGTGACAATTATTTTCAATTTCCTTACAAAACGAGAGAACAAGGAGAAAAACTGCCAACTTTTTTCTCCGTCTGGTTGTACGTGACTTTCTCCGAGTTTTGGTTTCGGATAGAAGAGAAGTCCTTAGTCCCTCTTCCAGTAGTGGTGGTAAGGAAAAGGGGAAAAAAACGGAAGAATCAGCTTCTTCCTTTTTTCAAATTCCCTTGTTTGCAGATGAGGAACCCTCGGCCTACTGAGAATGACAATGGGAAGCCCTACACATAGAAGGAACAAAAAAACAGAAAAAAGGGTTGAATACATCCGTAAATAAGTAATATACCGATGAGAACACGAAAGCTTGTAGAAACAGAACATATGTGAGAAAAGTGAGAGAAAATAGACAAAATAGAAGAACGGAAAAGAATGAATTATTTGGGACCGGAAGACCAGCAGGGGGTGATCAAAGAAAATATGAGGAGGTGGGTGTCGGAGTAAGGAACACTGAGAAAACAAGAACAATGCTACGTGTCTTGCTAATGTGTGATTTTGACAGGAGTAGTCATAACTCTGCTGGTTTGCAGAACTTCTCCAGCGAGTTCAAGTGGCTATGGTTTTCAGAAAAAAACGAAGATGATGCGGGGGTCGTAGTACTTAGAAGGACTACTGAAGAGAGAAGAAGATCTCCTTTTTTCTTCAAGTCTTAAAAATTTCACACGCAATCTCCGACTTGCTTACCTATTTCTCTAAGACTCCGAAGTGTTTTCGGGGGAAGTTTATTTTTAATTCAAGGTTTTTCACACAGGGTTATTTTAAGAAACTTTGATGCTATTCTCAACCACCATTGATGATGTATCAACGCCCTCGCGTTGTGCTCTTGATTGCACACATATACCCTGTGGCGGTGGAGTTGTGCTGAGTGGCTAATAAGTGTGTGATAGCTGTGTTCAGATATTCATAAAGATGGAAAGAGGTCCCAGCAAAGTCGTTTATTGGATATGGGGCAATTTCTGTTCCGGAAAGTCACGTATGGGGGAAAGGGAAATTGCTCGGTCAACTAGCTGGAACCATAATAAAAGATATCATACCAATCAATGTTAATAGTGAACTATTATACATAAATTATATTACAACTGTAGTCAATTTGAAACCAGAAGAGGACTGAAATTCAATTACTACACGCGTCTTCAAAAATCCGAGATCACAACAAATATCGAGTGGAACACAGACAAAAACCTTTATTAGATTGTGATGTCTCGTATAAGAAACGAAAAAGTTCCCACAATTAAATTTTCAGAAGATGCGTTTTCACTATTACCCGACGTTCTACTTCAATTGAATTGGAAATTTTTTCATGAGAAATGCTAACATAATAACGACACAACAACAGAATCAGGGATAGAGGATTTTGAATAGTACAATAGTGAATATAACAGCTTTCTTTATCGAAAAAGTGCATTACTTGTGATCTTTGCAGCAATTTCTACTCTGGTGACCTAAATCTCTCAGAGTTTGAAGCATCTGAAGTCCTAACTCGATTAAGAAAACAAAAAACTGAAGGACATCCCCACTTTTACTCCCTTCAAAAACTCGCTCTACACTTACGGAACCTTTTATTTGAAATTGGATTTGACTAGACACGATGATTTATAGTGACTTTCGAGACATGATTTTATGATGGAAATGGACCGAATTGCGAAGTGGAAAGGCAGACTACTATTATACAAAAGCTTCATATCTCTAGGTAACCAAGGGAAATGCAAGTTGGAAATATATAATTAGTAGGTTTGAAGAGAAGTGATATTTACTCATACTTCCTGCTTCAAAGCGGAGACGAAATTAGTATGTGCGAAGTACTAAAGTATTCAAAATTGAGGTTTAGACCTTCTTCTGGTGATTCAGACACAGAAATTCAAAGTTCTGGAAGAAAATGATAATGTGTTTAATTAGCTATCATCAAATTTTGTGATATGTCTTCATGAACTTTCGTTCACATTGGTTTAACTCTTGTCACATAATATTTTCAATCACAGTTCTTCTAACAATCTTTACAAGGAAGGCATTCTAAACTAGGTATTACTGTAGTCAGTGATTTCTGATCCATGGCTGTCAACATCATTAAGTCCTCCCATTAATCAACGCATTTGAATGGGGTTTCTATCGTAACCAACACAACGTTTCACATTATTTTCAATCAAAAGTTTTTATTAGGCCATCGAGATCGACAAGAAAAAATGCTGTTGCAAAAAAACAAAACCGACAATTGATGATAAGGTTACGGTAATGGGTCATACATACATTCCAAGTGAAATTACATTTCCACCTATTACTTTTTATTTCGCTACTGCAAATGACTAGTTGTGATTCTTTTTTGGGAGAACTAGAGAAAAAAAAACGATGTGGATGAAACGGAAAGTACTGTAAAATCAACCACATGCAAGATCAAAATATATCAAAGGAGATATTGCTCAGAATTCAGGTGTTTGTGGGGTTATCGAGAGGCCGTCGATCTTTCTATTCCAGTGAATTCTCTCCGATGAGCCTTCAGAACTTGATGACTCGCTGGAAGATCTCGAATCCGTGCTGTGAACTTTGACTGGAAAACAGATGGATAGATTGGACACGAGAAGGAAGTTTTCTCGAATCTTCTTAGAGACGGCAACCAATATCAGAATCAAGGCGATGAACAAGATTGGGATGAGTGTCAACTGAAATTGAAACTTAATTTCAGAATTGGGTTTTACTTTTGAAGGATACCTGTAGTTCTGGATAAAATGAGTATTCGATAACTTCGTCCAAAACTTGATGGGTCACCACAGTATCTCTGTCATATTGTGGTGTTACGAGGAGAAGGCTCTAAAAATATTCAAAACAATTGAAAAGTTTATGAATATAACTAACCAATTCAGCCGCGAACACTATCATAGCGTTGACAACGATGATCGGCGCCTGAACATTGACTTATTAGTTTTTCTGATGATTAGCTTCGAGAGATTATCAATCTTATCCCGACATACCGAAAACATTACAATAGGTCCCCTATGGCGTGTTTTCAAAGATAAGAGATACGTAACGTATCCCACAAAAGATAAAGATCAGAAATTAAAGGTGTTCCCCCGAATGTCGGCTTTTTTGTTTCTCATACCATTAGACAAGTCGTTGACATGTTTTCATGCAAGTTGTACCTTGCCAGGACGACTTGAAGATGACTGTTCT
The DNA here is from genome assembly GCA_002259235.3 of Caenorhabditis latens. Lineage (NCBI taxonomy): Eukaryota > Metazoa > Nematoda > Chromadorea > Rhabditida > Rhabditidae > Caenorhabditis > Caenorhabditis latens. The sequence goes on along the minus strand of CM056097.1, from coordinate 8,587,694 downwards.
CGATGATCTTCTAGAAAAATAATGATGGGTGTGGTTGTCTGTTGTGTGATGACAAACTATTATTACCTTTCGATAATAGTTGATTATCCAGAGAATGATGAAAATGAAGAACGCAAGAACGTTGCCAAGGGTTTGCCACATAGAGATGAAATGGTAGAGTTTGTAGTCATGGAGCTGCAATTACTTGTTTTTGAAGAGAAAAAAGCTAAAAACGCAAAACGGATGATCCGTTTTGATGGGGCCGAAGCACACCTACTTGGGATTTATGGTGCCCACGCTCACCCGTTTTAACAACACAGAGGATAGAGGTTAGGGCCGAGGCACAACATATCCACTGCGGCGGAGTCGAACCATAGAGTACGAGGACCGAAGTACCGCATCACTACCACTCAACTACGCAGCTGCTGTTTTGACGAAGGGTGTGGGGGGTCTATATAGAGCGAAGAGGGGGGGAAGGGACCCTCTAGGCTGTGTGTGTGAGGGAGAATAGAAAGTCCCGAGAGAAATGGTGGAAAGAGAGAAAGGAGGACGAGAGAGCAGACGGACATATATTATTCTAATCCCTTACCTCCGGTGGAGAATATGGATACATTTGCTTTGGTAGTCTGATATTCCATATTGGGATGAAGCTGATCAAGATCTGAAATGTTAAGAAAACCGTAATCAGTGATTCTCGAAACCCAATTATCCTACTCATCAATTTTCTCAAAAATCCCATTACAATTCGTCTTATCTATTCTTAGAAAGAGGCGATCAGAGATGGTTGACCGCTGAGAAGATATGAAGAAAAGAAAAAAGAGAAGTGAACGTGATGTTCAAAAAACCATCTCATCATGATTCAACTACCCAATTCTATTTTCTCCATCCTCAGGCCATCAAATAGTTCCTCTCTCTTTTGTTTCCCTTTTAATTTGATACCTGGACAACAACAAGAATTGATCCAAGTGTAGGTTTTGAAGAGTAATTGCGATAGAAGATTGTAGCCACAGTTCGTTCAATAGCCAGGGCAATTGCAGAAGTGGACAAGCACATGGTGCCAAGAATCTCGATGTGACGAATAACTAAAGTTCAAGTATACACGCTTCGTGATAAGTGGAAAAAGGAAATTACCTAATCCATATTGTGGGCTAAAAACTTGAAAATCACATTGCATATAATTTGGCATAACATTGGATATGAAGAATTTGTATAAACAATCGACTGTTATACCTGAAAAAAACTTTAGTTTTCTTCGAACTTTTTAATACGTGCACCCACTTACCCGTATTACAAACAATTGTAGAAATACACAAAACAAGTAGAATGACTTTTGTGTTGATATGAATGCCTTTTGTTTTGACAATTGTTGCTGACAGTAAACCCATTCCCATTGTTGCTAAGGGAGCGGTCAGTAAGCGGAAGAGAATCGAGTACTCCATAAATGGCGATCCATAGATGACGTCAGCGGTTCCGCAAAGTTCGCATCTCGTACAGTTCATATACTTCTTGTCCATACTGAATTCAGCGTTTTTAAAGATTGAATAATAGACATTGTTGGATTAACACTAAAAAGAGAAACGAGTTTCAATACGATCATGTCAAATGATAAGAAAAGGGGGATGGATAATCAGCTGATAAGAGATATATCATGGCTTAGTCAATCTTTCTTATCTCTTTCTTTTTTTGGGTTTGACATTGACATCGAGACAGATTTAGAAATAAGGAAGTTAAAAATAGAAAATAGGGACTTTTGTTAGTATAAAAAGAAAGAAAAATAAAAATTGTGAGGAAGTAAGAAAACTTTATGAGAGAAAGAAGATGGACAAAAAACCATTTCAATCTGTTTTTCGATTCTTTTCTCTCTGATATCAGAAGGGTTGACCGATAATGGGGAATTTACGTTGTTAGAGTGTATGTGTGTGAGTGTATGTGCGTATGATTGTGTCTTGGTGAAATGAAATGAAAAAGAAGACGAAAAAAGGGATGAGGACGAACTTCAGTTCAAAATATACTTTGGCCGATTCCTTTCACTTCATACTCTTTTTTCTCGAATCACTGTTATTGATGAAACCATTTTTGGGTGTGACTACGGTATAAATCTGACAGTTTCACAGTGTTTTGAATTGTGGTGGTCCTCAAAGGGACACTGTCTCAGAATGTCAACATGAGGGTATTAGAGGAGTAGAAAAAACGATCAATGCATAGAGCTAGAGATAGAGAGACACAAAGAAAAGAACTGGTCTCTCCAGAAGTGAGTGAGTGATATGAATGGCTTTTCTGTAGAAGGCGAAGAGGCAAAAAGACGAAGAAGCTGACGTCCATCGTGTCTGTCCATCATGGTAAAAAAAGGGAGGATAGGGAAAAGTGATAGATCTTCCCGCCTGGTCCAGCATACTATCATAGGCACTGTTAAGGATTCCTAGTAGATCACATCACAATACGGCGAGGAGGTCTTATCAAAGAAAAACGATGACGAAAAGTACAAAAGTGAAAAGGGAAACGTTTTTGTTTCGCATCTGTCCGACTCCTTATTCATCTCGAAAAAAACCGATGTATATTGCCGGACAATCAATCACTCGATCAGAGATAGGAAAATAAAGAAAGTGATAGTTCGGCACGTTTTATAGTAGCCCATTTGTACGCCCATTTTTCGATTTTCGGTTTAACTGGTTACTGTAGCAATTATGACTTTGAAGGATGGACAAGAGGCAACCAATCCCAGAGAACGAGAAAAATTGTGACGGTGTTGGTTTGGTTCATGATAGAGAAAAGAGAAAAAGTGAATAGTTAGCTACAAAAACGTTCCTACAATAATGAGCTACGTGAACAAACAATAACTATTACAAATAAATAAAGTATGGTAATATAATGTTAACATGAAAAATATGATTTTACAAGGATTTCAAAAAACCATGTGTATTACGATACAGTAAGACAAAATAAAAACTGTCTTGATAGCAAGTTTATTTTGAGATATACATGAACGTTTTTTCAACAACAGTTTTGTCATATGTCATATAATCAAAAAACATTGCTAATTATCTGACATTCCAGCTGAAACATTCAAACCAAGAAACATCTGCCGACATGTGAACTATTCTTCGATATCTGTTACCTTGCGGCGGCTTAATCCCCCTTCTCAAGGTGAGTGACTGACCAGAATCGTTTTCACTTTCAGACAACCTCGCTATGACATTGTTTCAACTGCTTCGTTTTCGCATTGCTTCTTATTCTCAGTAATCTTTCACACTCTGTGAGAACATTCAATACATATTTGTTTGGCGAAGGTGTACTGGAAGAATTCAATTTCTTAAGACGTTTTTTGTTCCTTTTGTTTGTGTCCACTGGTTGGTTTCAGTTCCGTTTTTATATTTTTTCGTCTTTCTTATTCAATTCGCGAAGTAAAACTATTTTCATGCATATGTTACTGATTTATTCAATCAACATCAAGAAATGCTCTTCAGTTTGCATGATGTGAGAGTTTTCAAACAAATTTCTTCCTCCAACTATTATCTCTGACCTCTCTCAGCCGAGTAGTATTATCAAAAGATCAATTTGCTTATTATGTTTGCTCTGTTCCTTCCGTCCATATGTCTATCAATTGCTTGTCAATAAACCTACTCTTCCCCACACCAACTCACTCAGAAACGGGTATAATTTCTTTCAACCGCATAACACTCAAACATCTCACAAAAAGAAGAAGGTTTCAATTTCCTTGTTTCCCACATGCTGTCTTGAGCAGTTTTCTTTTGATTTCTGCGTCTATATCTTATAAAACAGATGAATTTCTCATCTCATCAATTGCTCCATCTATCTTCTTTTTTTGTTATTCAATGTTAGGTTTGTTTTTTGTGTATACATACTTTCATTTGACTTAGATCGTACTATTTTCACTTATTTTTATCATTGTTTCAGACCTTCCATCAAATCGAAAAAACATGGATAACCTACCAAATGAATTGATTACTCAGATTTTGGAAGGATGTAACTACGCAGACTGTATGTGCTTCCGAGCGGTATGTCGATAACTTATCGTTTTGACAATTTGAAAACTATTACACATTGGAACTGATTCGTCATTTCGAACAAAATGACTTCTTTCCGTCTGAAATGCGATCTTATCTGTCTTTGAATCTCTTCAAAAAAAATTTTCTACTTTCTTTCCCTTCCTCTTTTTTTACAATTTGTCTTCTTCTGTTTCAAAGTTTTTCTTTCAGACGTCAAGAAAAAACTACGACGTTGGGAACTATATACTAAGCAAGTCACAAACTTTCGATTACCGGCACTACAACCATCGTTGTCACGTCGGAATTCGAAATGTTAATGGGGAAAATGAGAAGAAGAAATATGGCACCAATTTAAATCCTATCAAGGTAATAAATCACTTTCCATCATTACAAAACGACGAAACCTATCCTTGGACTGTTTTCGTTTCTTATCTTTTTCAGATGATCAATTTCATGGAATTTCTGCCGAATCTACGTAAAATAGTGCTTGCTGACCTACCATGTCTATTCACATTGAGTGATATGATAAAAGTGAGATGACGGGGGAAATTCATGAAACGATCGATGGAATTTCAGCTAGGTAAATCTCTTCCAAAAATTCAAAAGTTTATAATGATCCAAAACGAAGATAGGAAATGGATGGGGAAGGACGTGATGATGGGGCTAACATACTTTAGATCTCTGAACAGCCTGGAACTAGTTGGCTGGGAACCATCCAGTGTCACAAGCAGAGGTAAGATTAATTGATAAATATCACGCAACAAGTTTTTTTTTCAATTTCTGAAGGTTGTGCATCCCGAAACGAAGTTATTCCCCAAAGTACACTACGAAGTTTGATCAATCTCACAATTGTCTGCAAACAGGAAACAGTGTCAAAAGTACTTCAACATATTATTGATAATGAAATCTTCATGACTAAATGTGTCAAGGCCAAGGTAAACTTGAAACAACTTTTCGAAATTTGATAATTTTATCTACGCCTCTAACTTATCATCTTTGTTCTAGTTCAACGTGCGTCTCTCCTCGTCTGACATTCCCCATCTTATCATGAAATTCATCGAGTATCATCCAAACATTCAAAAAATTTCGTTCAATGGATTCTTGTTCACAACACAAGAGCAAGTGCAGATCTTTTACGAGTAATACATCTCTATCACACAAAATGAACTCATTTAGTTTGTTTTTCAGTCATCTACTTTCACTGCCTCAACTGGAAAGAGTCCAGCTGGAAAACTGTTCAGTGATAGAGAGAATCGAACAAGCATTGCAACGGACTTTCTTGGATGCCTTGAGGAGAAGAGGCATCAAGTTTACAAATCTAGTAAACAGCCTGAGACATTGATTACTTATTATTTATACAATTTCATGACCAAAATAAACGTTTTTTTTTCACAACCAATAAGTTATGTTCACAACGAGATAGCCAGCGGTGATCCAGCCCATCGCGCCACAAAATTTTGCACATTCAATAAGTTCTCCGTTTGATGAGATTTGATAACAACGAGGAACCTGTAAGAGGAAAAGAATAACAAAGTTTGTCGGGGTGTACTGTATCAATTGACAAGTGATCAAAAATCTAACGACGTACTTGTTCAAATTGTCTTTCTCGGCAACCATACTTCCAATATGAACTGTGCTATCAATGACAGGGTAACCAGTCACTAGACAAGGGTCGGAGGTGTCTCCTGATTTGTCGGTTAGTGAAGCTTCAAATACTCCTCGGCTATCATAGACAAGCTCTTTGACATGTGCATCGTCTACTGAGGCAGCCAGAACCCATTCTTTGATGTCTTCGTGTTTGGAACTCTGAAAAAAAATTAGTTGGATTCTCGTACTTGCCATAAAGGTCAGATATAATACAAAATTTTAGTGATCACGCACCTCCAGCCATTGTCGTGTAGGAAGTGACACTTCTGTTGGAATATCACTGTTCTCAAATGGGCTATAATCCACAAGTTCACCATTTCCCTCTTCAATTGCATCAACCAAATCCAAATAATGATTCAGCAGTAGAAAACCAAGGGATTCATATCCTTGACTAACATCCTTTGCTGCAGCGCCAGCTTCATAGAATATACGATCTGGTGGCAGAATATCAGTGTATCTCAATAAAGATAGTGATTGCTTCATGCATAACTTTTGAACTTCTGGGATTCCATTTCCCAATTCTTCAAGAGCAGTACGCATTGCAATCAAGTGCAGAGCCCATAATGACCTTTTGAACTCGTTAAGATGCTCTGAGTTCTCTTTCTTCAAGGCAATAAACGCATCCAAGTGAACATTCCGGAGTCGAGCAACCTCACTGTATTCGAATCGTTGCTTTGCCATTGTTTCTTCCATCAAATGTTTGTAAATTGAAAAATTAGCAGGGTTTCCAGAAGCTCCGTATCTCTCAAGAACCGAGAGAACTTTTGAAAAATCGCTTCGGTGCAAAAGGATGGCCGCATATTGGGCGAGATACTTGTCCAGAAGTGGGCGGTACTGAAAATCACAAATGATGTTTACATTCACTTCAGGTTTATAAAACTGACATTCTGAGCTTTAGCTGTATCCAACGCCTTATCCCATTGGTCGTTTTCAATCATCATCTCAATTGCAGTGACGACATCTACATCGATGAGCTCACCTAACCTTCCTTCAGTCTTCAGACTTTCCTTGTAGTTTCTCTCGATTTCAGAAATCATCTCAGGCAAATACTCTTCCGCAACCTGAAATTGTTGAAGATTTTGCTAACAATTATTGTTGGTCACATACCTGTTTTGCTTTTCCCCATTGTTTGGCTCGACAAAGAGCTGTAATTGCCTGTCTTGTTTGACCAAACAGCAACAACAGCTCAGCTGCTTTTTCGTGGCAGTTCGACTCATCCAGGGCTCCGAGCACACTTCCAACGTACTGAAAATCAATACAATAAAACGCCTATTCGAATAGAATGTCCAGCATACCTCATCCTCTCCCATAAGAAACTTCATTACCAAATCGGCAGCTTTTTCAACACTCTGTTTGATCAAAGCGACATTATCTGTCGATTCTCGGTTAATTCTGAGCAACGCAGTCACCGCCTTCCTCCAGTCACCCTGTTGTTCCCATTCTTTGGCTTGAGCAATGAAAGAGTCGACACCACGGGCTCCATTTCTCAGTTCCGACTTCTCATACTCTTCTTGAATAAGTGCTGCTTGATGAGGAAGGTAGTGTTGGGCGATTCGGAGAGCATCCGGCCACATTCCATTTTCCACAAAGTATCTGAAAACATGATAATAAAGGTTAGAGTGAACTAAAAGTTGAAATAGTACCTCAGGATAATATCTGGTTTGTTGGCTCTCAAGAGGAACGTCTCCGCTCGCAGATGATCTCCTTCTTCAATTGCGCGGCGAGCTTGACCGGTGTAGACATCGGGTAAAAGATTGGTGCAGTGCTCTTTTGCAATCCTCTCTGCGGCCGCCCAGTCATTGTCCCGGATGAACATCTCGACGGCTAGTTCTGGCTTGTTACCTTCCACATAGTGTTTCGAAGCATCTTCGAGTCTTCCTTCATCTTCCAATTGAGATGCCAATCTGATATGCACAGCTGGCATTTGTTCTTTTGCTCCAATTCTTGAAAGATCAAATGCCAAATCAAAAGCTCCAGATTCACAGGCAAAATCAATTCCTTCCATCAACATTCCATGCTTATTCAATAACTTTACGGCTGCGTCTCCACCAATACTTTTAGCCCACATGAACAGAACCTGAAATTGAGCAAAGAAGAAACATTTGAAACTATTCTAGAAAGTATTTGCATACTTGTTTCTCCATGTTCTCTCCTCCTTCATTCTTTGCGATTCGGTAGGCATCCGACCACATTTCGTTCTCTTTATACATGTTTATAGCCGCTCGGAAGTCGCCTGCCTTCAAGAACTCCTCTTCCGCCGCTCTCAAATCGCCGCGTTCTTCATATTGAGTAGCAAAGCGTTTTCTTGTTTCCTGAATCATTAGTTAATTAAGCGCTCGTCACAGTTTGAATCTGAAATAATCTTATTTTACCTGCAAATGATCCCCATGATATCTCTCTACTAATCGGAGTACATCATCATCTCTTCCAACGCGATCATACATCTGAACTGCTTTGTGTGGCATTCCGATGGTGATATACAGCTGTTCAGCCTCTGCGAATCTTCCGTGCTCGTCCAAATCTTCAGCTTTTGCAAGATATGATGAAATTGTCGCTTCTTTTCCATGAAACTCTTCCGACAGACGGAATGCATCAATCCATTTGCTATTTTTTCCATACATCAAAATAGCGTCATTGAAAAGACCAGCCTCCACGAACAAGCGTTCAGCTCTCTGAAAGGAACGGTTATTTCTTGAAAGAAACATTTAAAAAAAACCTCAAAGTCTCCTTTGCTCGAATAGTGGTCCGCAATTTCTCCATAGTAACCAGTGCGCACTTTTTGATCTTGTATATTTTCCACAATCTGAAGTAATTGAATGACAAGGGTCAATTCGAAAACGCTAGTATTACCGATAACGCTTTCGGCCACTCTTTGGCACGTATAGCTGCTTCAACTGCTTTTTTGAGGTCATTTGCCTCTGAAAATGTTCAGTTCAAAAATAATAAAACTATAGACGCTCTTACCAACGAAATGGTTGACTGCTGCATCATACTGCCCGATATATTCTAAATGGAGACCCCATTCTTCTTCCAAATCTACCACTTTTTCCGGATAGGCAAATCTTGCTAACTAAAGAAATTGTATTTATCAACCAAATCGTTTGAGTAACACTTTTCTGTACCTGAATTGCTTTTCCAAATGCATCACCCTTCTTATAATACTCAATGGCCTTGTCGAAATCTTTCAGCTTTTCATAAACATCTCCAGCTTTATCATACAACTGTGATTTGACCAACGATTCCGCTATTTGTCGAAGCACGCCTTCATCTTGAGAAAGAATACTGTCGCTGTTGACAGCAGATAGTGCCGATAGAGGTTTGTTGGCTTTCATATACAACTGTATTGCAGCCATTGTGTCGCCATCGGATACTTTGAGCTAGAAATAAGATTTAAGGGTTATTCGAATACTCTTTGATTTCATTACCTCTGCTGCTTTGGAGTCTTGTCCGGTCTCACTTAGTGCTCGGAGATAACTGGTCTTAAGTTGTTCATACTCAGGATAGTTTATCACTCTTGCCAATTCCAATGCTTCATCCCATTTGTGAAGTGAGGTATACATCCCAATGGCTGATTCAGTGTCATTTTGTTCCAGAAAGATTCGTTCCGCTTCTTTGAATCGTCTTCCCATGATAGCCAACATAGCACGAACCTTGTAGAAATGTGTTCCATCGCCACCGATAGTTATTGCTGCTTCGTCCGCAATTTCGATAATATCCTGAAAAGTAGAAACGATATACAGTGACAATGAAGTATGAACCTTACATGTAATTTCTTGACTTTAGCAACATTGTTGATAGCTGCATAACATCTCTGAGCCACAAACAAATTACCATGCTCCAAAGCCATTTCTGCTACTCTTGTCCACATGGAATAGGAATCCGAGCCAACCGTATTAGATTCCAGGAATGCAACAGCTCTATCAAAATCTTTCTTTTCCAATGCTGCACCGAATTCAATCTGGGTGTTGTCCAATTCATATGCGACTTTTGCAGTAGGTTCCTAAGACCAAAAAAATCATGAAAAACCTTTTGAAACAATACTACCTGAACAATGACTTCCGTTCTGTCAGCATCTCTTAACACCGCTTCAATTTCTCCTTTGATTTTCATATTGGTGACTTGTTCCGGGAGATCTGGATTATACCAAACTGACAAATTATCACCACTCTGAGCGACGATAACATCACTCATTGGCACCCATTGGACATATGTGCAAAAAGAAAGTAGAACTGTCCGCTGATCAGAATCAATATCCACCAATGTCACTTTAGATCGTTTATCTCGGTAGAGAAGCTTGGTAGCTGGCTCATTGAGCTCAATCCAGTCGATTGGTCCAGGATGATTGATGAAACTTTCTTGTTGGCTGTTAATGAGATTGACTGAAAATATGGCATTTACACTGTATCCACATAAGCGACAACTCACTGATAGAAATAGTTGTAGGGTCCACCAGATAGGCCAGTTTCTTCACTTTCTTGTGGTCCTCAACCTCTGATCCACTGATTTGAACACTGAGCAAATGAGGACTAGTGAGCTCAGTTCTCACCCATCCCAACGATCCATCAACTCCATATTCTACAACAGTCACTTCACCAGCATTGACAATCAAACAACAGTTGTTGAAGTCAAAATAGAACTTTTCGTGACCACCACTCTGCCACTCTAGCTCTGAGAATTGCTGAGATTCTGTGTCTGCTATTATGATAGTCGAGGAAGTGTATCCAATAACAAATCTATCTTTTCCCATTATCTTCAGCTCATCAATTGCCAGCCCTCTATTGGAAATCAAATTTGTTCTGGTTTCGCTTACAACATCTCGAACAATGACGTGAGAGGGTGCTACGTAGGTAGTTTCAAATCGGCTTTTTAGCATTCCACGACGCAAGCAACAATCCACAGAAAAGACTGCACCACAGACAGTTCCCTGAAGGATGGTTATTTAAAGAAACCAGAGTTTTTAATCCACTTACAGCATAGATAGTGCTGCCATCCATCTTCCAACCAAGAGCATCAATTGAATACGCATTTTGGATTTCCAGTGGAGCTCCTTCGTCCCATGCACCACGTCGAGCAGACCATGAAAACAGTCGGAGTCTATCATAACTTGCAACAACAACATTCTGGGCAGTTGGATCACATGAAATTGACGAGAATTCCTTTTCCACTTGGTCATTGTAATCGAATTGTTGTTGAACCACTCCGTTTTCGGTGTAGGACAAAACCCTTCTGTCTGCAGTTGCAACGACAAGACCATGATTAGTAAAAACCAAGTTGTATGGAGGGACTTGGAGAGTGCATATTTTTGACTGAAAATTTACTATTTTAATTTAGTTTTGTAGTTTTTGACTAACCTGGGTCCTGCTACTGAAGTTGTACAAGATGATTGACCCGTCTTGATGTGCCGAAACGAAGGATGTTTTCTTCGGACTGAAATGAATAACTATTTTTCTGTGTAGTGTGCTTTCAAACTCACTGTGTTTGAATCGAAACTACAGTTTCGTCTGTTTTGAATAACGAGCTGCATTTGTTGGTTTTGATTAGACCAATTCGGACCTGAAATTTCAAAACTTTTATTTTAGATCAGTTACTTGCGCCCTGGCTCATGGTAGTATTGATCATGGTAGCATTACTCACTTTCCCATCTAATTGTCCTATCAATATTTTGTCATCAAATGGCCAACTCAAACAAGTCACCGCCGACGGTTGCACAAATTTGTTGACAATCACTTTCTTTTCGTTCCTGCAAATTATCACTCTTGATCATGAATCAGACCTCTTCTTAGGTAACTTTACAACTTAAAAAAAACGACTCACCAAGAGGTTCCGACTTTGTAGATGAACAGCACATTGTCACTCTGGCCAATAGCTATGCGTGACGAATCGGGAGAAAATGTCATGCATAAGACGTTGAATGATTTCTTCCCATACTGAATATAGAGCTTTACACTACTGAGAGCTTTACACTACTATGACTAACCTTAGAATCCACAGGTTTACAGGTGAATCTATCTTTTTGATTGCCATTTTCATCAAGCAAAGCGACTGACCGATCAGCACATGCGATTGCGGTCCGGGTTCCGTTTGGTGAGCAAACAATGCTTGTAATTTTTGCTTCACCATCCTGCCAGATGAATAAATCAATTAAGAAAGAAACAAAGAGAACATGAGGAGGGTGGTGTGGATTAGAGCGCACGTGTAGAAGCGGGGAGGGAAGAGAACGCCGAAACTAGGCCGCGGTCATGTTATGAAATAATTGTTGCCTGGTTGAAATGTTAAATCGGATAAAATTAAGTTTTTTGGTTTATTGATGGTACAACTAAATCAAAAGCAACTATTGAAAACTATTGAAAAATCAAGTGAACATCTAACAACTGACGTGCTGAATCATTAAGATAGTGAATTCTTATTGAGTTTCCATTTGGAAGAAATATCACTAAGAAGAAACAAATGAACACGCTGTTTACTTACCTGTGCTGGAATAATACTAGAAAGATACTTGAGCTTCATTCCTCTGTCATGAATGAAGTGGTGAGAAGAAAAGCGGACAACAGCTTTCTCGTTTGGAAAATGTGTCCATGGCAACCGAAATACGCACACGCGTTTCTCCCCTTCCCTCACTAGTCCCTCTTATTTTCTCCGCTTTCTCCATTTTGTGCTCCTTTTCCCAACGATTGGACACAAAATTTTATGACATAAATTTATTATTTGATTGTTTTGTTGAAAAACGGGAAAAAATCAAATTGAGATGGAAATGAGATTAAACAAAGACTTGAAAAGAGACAAGATTCGGTATGGAAAGGGATGGATGATGAGTTTTTGAAAAGAGAGACAACACGGCAATGTTAATATGAGCACACACTTAATTTGAGTGAAACGCTTCTACAATATAGTACAAACAATTATGAAAGATCAGTGTAGAAATACACTCAATACAATTGAAGTAATGAGAATGGTGGAAATACATGACTTAGAGATAAGTAGAAATAAAACTGGAGAATGGAAAAAACTGAAAGGCAGTCAGGATAGTGAACTGGAGAAACGGGATGTGAGAATTAAACTAGAGTTATTTTGATATTGAGCTGAATGTTTTTTTAAGAACTACACAGAGATCACTGCGTGTGTTCTTGAGAGAGAATGCGTTAGAGAATAGAAAGAAAGATCATCGATAAGGCACGCAAGATACATGTTTGATAATTTAAGAATACACTTATAAGATGACACCAATTTGGGTAATGTTTAAGAAGAAGAAGGGATCGAAGAGTTTGGGTGAATTAATACTGGTCACAACTGGGCACGGAAGTAAAGTTGATGGGGAGAGAAGAGAAAAAGTGATGTCTGACATCTGACGGGTGAGAAAAGGGATTCGATTTAGAGAACAATACTGAATAGTTTGCTCATAGAACATTTTACCACTGATCATGTGGAACGGTCTTGCCATGTGCATGAAGAGCCTCGGTATAATGTTGTTGAACTGCACTAACTCCGATGGTTTGGTCATGAACTTGATCTGCCATTGGATAGTGTTGGTTGATCATAGTGTAGTCAAATGGCTGGTAGTCGTGTCTCGCTGATGGGAGCAATACGCAGTTGTCGAGTGCGAATTGATTGTGGGATTGTCCATTCTTCTCGGATGATACAAATGCTCCATTGTGATATACTGGATGTCCTAACATGGATTCAGATCCGGTGACAATGTATCGGGATTCATGTTGGTTGGTGTAATCCATTCCTGATGAAACAGATGGTTGAGAGCCGATTTGGTGCACCGGTGGCTGAAAATTCATTAATAAATAAGTGAACACTTTGGAAATTGTGCTAGCTCACCAATGATGGAGCTTGAAGGTTTCTAAAGTTGAACATGTTGATTTGCATTGGAAGGTGGATGCTCAAAGATGCTCCGGATGAAGAGCCAGAGTCAGATTTTGAGTCACTGATGTTTGACAGCATGGTGTCGTCGATTGCGAGCATTCCTCCGTTTTGACGGTCATCTGCGTATTGGCCACTGCAAAAAAAAAACGTTCAGATATATTAAGTCCCCTTTGTATGAAACATGTCTGATGCTTTCTAAAAAAAATTTCGTCTACTCACCCATAAAGTTGCATAAGCAAGCTATGATTCTGATTTTGAATCAAAGAATCCATTGAACTTGTATCCAAATCAATCTGATGATCACTTGGAGGTACAAGGGCACTGGCCTGCAGTGGTTGTACATTTGCTCCAAGATGCACTTGACTCAGCGAGGCTACCAAAGAATTGTTGTTATTCTTATTCTTGGTATTCTTCGATCGTTTTTTGTTTCCAGAAGTCGTTGTTATTAATGGATTGGAAGCAATTGAGTTAGCTGTTGATGTTGCTGCACCACCACTCTCTTCTTGCTCTAATTGTAATTTCCTTTTAGCCGCTGTTGCATAAGTGAGCTGTCGTAGATCGTTGTCTAGGTGTGATGGCACTTCATTTTTTCTTTGATGCATATCTTTGTGACACTGAAAAACATCTTCAAATTTTCGAAGTACTTTGTACCAAAAAATTTATTTGAAACGAATATATACTAAAGACATGTGCATGAGTGACATTTACTAAGACAACACAACGATTGAAACTTACATGATTGCATATAAAGCAAATAATCAAAAGTCTGTGATGAGCAATTGTTAGAAAACATGATAATTGTCGAGTATCATAAAGTAAACTAACCTTCAAACTATTTTTCCATTTAAACGTCATCTGACAAACTGTGCATACGAATGGTTTTGCATCTGAATGTATTCGTTTGTGATTCCATAACGTTGACCTCCGGTTAAACCTGGCATTGCATGTCTGAAAATGATTGAAATTACAAAATAAATTCTGATTCTAGTGGTGTTAACTTACATCACATTCGAATGGTTTTTGCCCTGTATGAGAATTCTGATGTTCTTCTAATTCCATCTTTGAACCAAATTTTGAAGCACATAGGTTACAAGGGTACGGTCGTTTCCGGTCGGCTGCTAACGCTCGACCATTGGGATTTGTTTTGGGTTGGTTGTTGTTGTTCAGGGGATCCGTACTGGCTACCACTTGAGTACAAAACCCAGAGTGTAAAGGGAAACTACCGAATACCATTTCTGGTGTGTTTTCCAGGTCTGAAACAGGCAGTTCGAAATGTTGAAATAGGAAATACATTGATCAGAGGAGTTCAGTTAGGGTTTTGAAAACTGATTTGAGAAAATGGAAAGACAGGTAGAGAAAGGGAAGACTATGATTTTTCATACCCTATCAATTACAGCCTATTTTACTAATCTAGTTATGAAAAGTGATATTTCATCACATTATCGAAAAGAAGTGTGTGAAATTCATTCCATTTTCTAAAATCACACAAAAAGGAATTTGGACCAAACGAGAAAAAGGAGATATAAAGGTCCTTCGAGTCATCACCGAGGTGAAAACTGAATTAGATGAGAAAGATAGAAAGTCAATTGAGAAGAAGAAAAAGAAGGAAGAAAAGTCACAGAAAGAGAGCAGGAAGAAACTGCGAGAGGTACCTGCCACTGGGCCAAGACTTACATGAACTCTTGATCAAAGATTTGGGTGTGGATGGCGGCTCACTTTTCACAATGTCATACGGGTTGTGGTGCAGCTGAACCATGATGACGTGATTGGGAGAGGTGAGAAGACGTGGAACCCGTGAGATGCCAATATCTGGAATTCCAAAACATGAGGTTCAGGTTTGTTATTAAAAGGACAAGAGACAGAGATAATAACGGTACAGATAACTCCTGTTTCAAAAAAATTGGATAGAAAATAAACATGAAAAGTGAAAAATAGAAAAAAGAACAAGGAAAAAAAGAGAAATCTTTGAGAGATAGAACATTAAACAGTTACCGATATAATTAAACTTTCACTATAAAACGTACTAGTAGAAAACATCAGGAATGAAAATCGGAACATGTCAGAACAAATCAGATGATATTGATTTCAATCATAGTACCTAACTATCGAAACAAAATTTGTTAGAAAACAGTGAAATTGATAAATGGAAAGTGTGAAACGTTGTAAAATCCAAATCCGATGCTCTTGTCATCTTCACAGTCATAAAAAGGACGAAGTACCGTAAACTGAGAGCAGGAGGTAGAAAACCTTGAAGGAGGAGGAGGAGGAGGAGAAAGGGACAGTTGTGGTGGAACGTCTGAAGAGGGCGGAGCTAGAGAGGGCCGGCTTGGTCCCGAATATCGCTGGGTACATAAGAAAAAAGGAAGAGGTTGAGCACAACTAGGAAGGATTGAAGGAAAGAAAAAAAGTACGATGAAAGAAAAAAGAGCATGTGAAAAAGGAGAAAAAGGTGCATTCGACTTATGACAATCAACAAAAACAGATCCCTCCCTTCTCTGATGATTCATAATTTCTTGCTTGCGAAATAGAATTTTGCTCGAAATGATTCAAGTTGTGAGCTCTGGGAGCCGGATCAGGGATTCAAAAAGCTTAAAACATGTGATTAACAAGGCTAATAAACACCAAGAAGTCCAGAAGTAAAAAAAAAACATCTAGTTCACTTTCTCGAGACTCTCAATCTTCTCAGTGGCATCACTTTTTAGACTGTAACAATTATAAGTGTAATGCAAATGCTTGTTGTTTAACAAGTGTAACATCATTGGTTCAGTAGGCTCGAGAAAACTCGGCCACACGAGAGGCATTTTGCTACAATTTTTGCCTAGTGGCTGGTGATTCTTTTCTCTCAGTCAATTTTTCGATTTCTTTAAATGTTTTAGCTGAGATATGAGCCTTATCCAATTCTAACCTACTTCTCAGCGTATTTCTACTGCTTTTACTATCTGAATTATATTTGATTCGCAGAGAATTGCAATCAAAAGATATCTAAGAAATGTGGACAGTATTATTTTTGAAAACCTTTTTGGAACTTTCTATCTATTTTATATTTTACTTTTAAGCAGCCAACTGCTAAACTCTCATACCTATTTCACTCATCTGGTTTTTCACTATTCAATAAAGTAAATATCTTCTAACTAAAGATTTTCCCCAAACTCATAAAACACTCCTACCTACCGTAGTCTTACCCCTTGTTACTCGAATATGCCCCAGGAATTAACCAATTCATCTTGGGCAAACACGAAGGGTTGTCTTCTTTCGTTCTCTCGAGATAAGGGGGACCCGTGGGGGCAACGACGCGACAGTTGGCGCCCTCTGGATAGAAAGCTCTCCGAGAATTGTCACTCAATCCGTTTCTAGCTGCGAATCTCATATCTTTTTATCTGATGTCTCCGGTTAACCTGAGCTCTCTCACTTTTCGCCAGGATCATCTAACTCATTCTCTAGAGACAAGGTGCCGCTGCTTATCGGTCAAAAGATGGTGAGAGGAAAAAGAGTGAAAGAGGCGGGAACAAAGAGGGGAGGGGGGCAACAAACTGAAAACCAGGACTTAGGACCTACCCCTCCTGTTTTGAGACCTTCAGACATAGTTGGCTGGAATTTCAATTTTGGAATCATCAACAAAAACAAATACTTCGAATGGGAGGGGGGAGGGGGTTAAAA
The DNA here is from genome assembly GCA_002259235.3 of Caenorhabditis latens. Classification (NCBI taxonomy): domain Eukaryota; kingdom Metazoa; phylum Nematoda; class Chromadorea; order Rhabditida; family Rhabditidae; genus Caenorhabditis; species Caenorhabditis latens. The sequence continues at coordinate 8,570,535 of CM056097.1, read as the reverse complement.
AACTAGAACGGTGAAAAGAAACTGTTATCGTCAAACACATAAAAAATTGTCTGTACTAGAAGAGAACGCCTGGGTGGAGAAGTTAGACATTTGACGAAACGTGTCCTGACGTTCCGCTAACTTCTTCCTTTTTCATCATTTTTTTCTATCTTACGTGTTCACCTTCTCTCCTTCTGTGTCTACTGAAAAAAACCGATGAGAAGAAGCTTTTAAAACTCGATTTGATCAAATTTGCAGGAGAGGAGGAAACGTTAAAAATTAGAGACTCAGAGTAGGCTTTTTTGTCTGAACTTTTGATTTGAACAATTGACTTAATTCGATAGATAAGGTAGGGGCGGAGACTTTGATAGGGGTGAATTACAATTGATACCATTAAATGAAAACTGATGAATTGTGTTTTGGTGCATTCTAAAGAATTGGGATCTAAAGTTGAGAGCGGCCAATAGAACCCTAACATTAAGCCTTCCAGTTTTCATAACAATAAGCATAGTACAGAATAGTTAACACAAATTAGTGAAGTGATGCATTCATTCAAATGATGGTGATTGAGGAAGAAGGGATTTTCAGTCAGGTTCAATCAAGTTCAGTCAGGTTCAGCCTCCCCCCTAGTTATCAGTCACCAAGAAAAAAGAGCGTGAGGGTGATAAGACTTAAGGACAGAGATTCAGAGAAGTACATATACCCGTTTTAGAGGACGTGAATGCCAAATGGCAGATAGGGAGAAAAAAACGCCAGGGGGAGATACAAACACATATGCGTACAAACATGAGAATACACCACCAAGAGATATATAGTCATTCATTTAGTTTGAAGCCTTCTTTTGGCAACATTCAGGCAGACGGGCGACGACTAGTGTCAAACTGCCGAAGGCAGCAGCCAGGCATAAAGGAGGCAAAAAAGGGACAAGCAAAAAGTGGGGGACTGATTTTTATCGTCACCCCTTCCATGTTGTCTTCTTCAGCTTCCTTACGTCGTCACGTCAGTTTTTTATTCATTTTCTGAAACAAGGCAGAAGCTAGGCTATCGGCAAAACAGATGTCAGGAAAGGAATCTGAAAAAGAAATTGCCATCGTGTTGCCCAGGAAATACGTAGAAAAGAGGGAGCGCTTTTGCCTGATTGCGGTCTAGTGAGGAGACATGAGGTCTTCATTAGAAACATCTTGAGAATTGAAAACGCTTCTGGGAGGCTAGCGGATTAGAATAAGTTCGCGATTCCACTTTCTCTGTGTGGGAGATTCGTCGCCTCTGCCGCCAATTCGAGTAACCATAAAGGATCGACGAGTATATGGCTCCTAGATACACATGTGAGCAATGAAAACGAGCTGATGGGTTTTGGTCTATTGTTGAAAGGGTGAAAAACATATGGAGGTTTAGTGGAAAACCATACTTGTTGAGAACATTACCAATGACAGTACTTTCCACCCGTTTCGTCCTCGGAAAAAGTTAGTCATCAATTTGGCCATTGTTTGAAATGACGATCATCAACATGGTGCTAACAGTGATGACTCTATGCAAATAGTTTGTGGAAACTGTTTAAAAAATCGTAAGGGAATTACATCATTGTTCTTGCGGCCAAAAATAAAAATAAATCTCAATAGAGCAACAGTTGTGCTCTGGCGGAGCCGCCGCCGTCCCATTTCAAAGTAGACCGCCGATGGCATTTCTCATTTCGCGCAAATCACAAATTGTTGAAATTTAACGGCATCCGGCACCTTTTCGCGGATAAAGTAAAAGAAAGTGAGGGAAACAGATGAACGCAAATGATAACGCGTCGGCATCTTGACAAATGTGGGAATAAAAGAAAAGGTAAGTAGGTGGCTGAGGTGAGAATGAAAACGAACATCATTAGGAGGGTACATTGATGAGAGACGTGAATTGGTAGCGGAAGCCATGGATGTCAACGAACACAACTTTTGAAAAGAATAGTGAAGAAATGAGTTTAAGATTGATGGGAAATGCTGGAAAAGGTTGAATCGAGATGAAGAGGAAGAAGCTAGAAAAGGTTTGAGAGAAGGCAGGGCGTACTGGATAGACGTTAAGGAAAAAAGCGCGGAAATAAGTTATGCCATCGGCAATCAAGAAGAGTGAAAGGTGAGGAGGGCGAAAGAGAAATGAACAAAACAGGCGCTAGGGCCACAAAAAACCAATCATATCTATCTTGCCATAGGGGGTTATGCTTCGACCCGAATAGGGGGGGGCGCCCTCCTATTCCATGGGTGACTTGAAGACATGTAGACGACAACGACGGTAAGGCGGGAATCAAGTTCTGTTAAGATGGCAGTTGGAGAATGGGGGCCATGCCCAGGTATAGAATGTCTCATGATAGTATTATTGGTCTAGAAGGGGAAAACATAAGGGGGTCATAAGTTTATTTCGAACTCTGATCATTTGTCATTCCTGTAAGCTTCACCTCTCTCCCACTTCTCTTTCTTCAACTTTGTCCAAATTACCTCCTGTTTATGGGGTTGCCTCTTTCTCCCGTTTTCCCATTCTTCTTGGTTGGAGGAAAACTTTCAATTTGTTGCAATAAATTATGCAGTCTACAAGCTGATAATTGACATGAATGGAGGTTTGTCCATGTCTTCTACAGTCTTCCACCATCTTTTCTGATGTCATTTCCCCTTTTTTATTTATTTTTGCATCACCTGTTACTTCAGATGTTTGTATCTCCCTCATCATCTATTTTTTCACTTTTTTCAAGCTGTCTCCAACGTTACATAATTAACTATGGGGAGAGAAACAAGGAAAGTGAAATGAGGAAACTGATGATAACTAGATCGGTATCTTAATATAATGGGAAAGGAGAAAAAGCTACGCCTAAAAAAGCAGCAGCGAATGGATTGCGCGATCAGAGTTCGGATTTGAAAAGTATCGGTTCAACAAAATTTCTTGCACAAGAAGGGTACGCCAACGCATAGTCGTTAAAAGTCATGTGGTGGAGGGCTCCCGCTGGCTCCGAAAAGTCGGAGAAGGGGGACCCATATCTCCGAAGAAGAAGCTCGTTTCTTTCTACTTTTTTCATATTTCGAGAAGAAATGCGACGCTTCGGAAAAGCACAGAGAGGGAGAGAGAGACATCTGGATACGGCCAATTCAATGAGTAATAATAATGAGCTCCAGATGAGAACCCGGTTCTGAAAACTAAAAAAATGCAAGATGGAATAGAATGCAAATCTGGATGGTTGAGATGGGAACATACGATTCAGGAATATTGAAAAATGAAAGTACAGAATTTAATTTTAATGCCAAAATCTGCAGAAAAAAATCCCAGAATTGCAACTAATCTTCACGCACGCCGTGTATTTTTTTTGTTGATTGCGCTTAGCTTCCGCCCTCCCTCTTGTTTCCTCCATTAATGAAATTGAAAATGCTTGACGACGGTTTGGGCGACGCGTCAAAACTTGCTAACGGATGAAGCGCCGATGGCAAATGAGAGTGAAATTTTTGGATTGCGTAACATCTTTTGCGCAAGAGGAAAAAGGAAAAAGGAGAAAAAAGAAAACAAGGGGGAGGTGGATAGATAGGAAACAGTGGATGAAGCTAAGAAAAGAATAATAAAAAACGAGGAGAGAAGCTTGTTTATAGAAGAGAATTGATCACTTCACCTCTGCAACAATGTCACCTGTTGAACCTGGAACTGTTTTTGACACCTAATATTTTAACACATTCATAGGTTCGCTAGTCGACATTGAAATTATATGATCCTCGTAAAAATAAGTCATTGTCACTAGTTAGTGCTCTCATATTCCTCAGAAATAATAGGGAAAACAGTTGTCATGATCAGATCCACGAGGTGATGAATAATTGACACGGACATTGATGGGAGAGACCAAACCAATCACATCATAAATATCCAATTGTAATAATGAAGTGCCTGCAGTCCCTTCACATTTGTCATCAGAATAGTTATGTCATATCACCTCTCTGACTCTATCTCTAACACCTACCAAAGTTCTATCAAGGGGTTTCCCCCGAAAAAATTTAAAATGGTTTCTGTTCTCGACTTATTGTAACATTTTTCCCACGGGATACACACTCTTCGGGTCAAGAAGAAATCTTTGTGTAAATTCAATATTTTGTAAAGTCTAGGCGGGCATCTTTATCTCTCGGCAGGAAAAAAGATTGGCAAGCGGGAAAATGTGTTCGATCTTTTCGCCCATGAACTTTTTTCTTGAATACTACAAATTTTAGAGTGTCTAATAAAATGCTGATCTTATTATGCGTACGCGATTTTTTCAGATTAGCAACATTAAACTAAAAACTATAAAAAATCTGATAAGATGCAACTAAAAAATACCAGCTAAATGGGCAAAGAACATATCGGAACGCTCTGCTTTTCTTTTGGCAAATCAGATTGTCACGCTGGAAAAAAAACAAGTTCCATGAAACACCTTTCGGACACTGACTATGCAATTGACCAACACCATGTTTATGACATTAAATGAGGGGGGTCTACGTTGAAAACACAAAAAAAGTTAAAATAGTCGAACAAAAACTGGTGCACATGCAATTGAACTATGCGAAATAGATCAAGCTCTCCTCCGTTTTCTTCTCCTACGCGCGCTCCCTCCACTCTCGGATAAAGAGATAACGCGCGGCTCCCCTACAGGCTCCGTGGAAACAGAAGCACACAGTTTTGCGGCGGAGATAGTAGACCTCACCCGAGATATCACACGGCGGCCGGAGACGATTTTTCAAGAGGTACTAGAACAGTGCAAATATGATGTTCCAAAATGAATGGAAGTAGAGGAAGAGGTGAAGGACTAATCTTGGACTTTTGGCACGTTTGGTGATCCATCTTATCATAGTGGGCAGACGTTTGCCGCCAACCGATTAATCACTCGTTCCAAAAAAAGAAGTTGCGATTTGAAATGAAACATTGTGTCTGACCGAAAAAAAATCATTATCATTTCCTGCTTGTCAAGGTAGTGAATCCTTTTAGATATAATAAAATGTCTGCCGAAATGTCCAACTAAGCATGTGTGTGTGTTCAGAGACGTTTTCCTCCCATCTGTCCTTTATTTTTCAGAGTTTTCGTTTCCCATTTTCTGGTTGCTCAGCTGTTTTCAGTACAAACTCTTCGAACATTTTAACCACGACGCCATCTGGTGGCTGTTCGCAGCCTGCTCGAAATCTGACCCTCGCCGTCCATCTCAATCCATTCTCTCAATGTCCAGCGAGCGGTCACATTTGAGATTGATCCGAGTATTCTCAAGGTAATAAGGCCGCTTTGGCTCCACCAGGTACTCCCGCCGATTCTTTGATCGAGAAACAATGGGAAACTCGGAGCAAAGAGAGACGAGCAAATGCCTACTGGCAGCTGGTGCACATTTTTCTAGCGGCATTATCTTTACGTGCGCATATCAGCGGAGTAGAAGAGAAGGGACGAGAGTGCCACGGGCGAGAGGAAAAGAAAAAGATATGGGGACAACTCTTTCTTCTCCTTCCGTCTTCCGGATAATAACTCTTCTACTTGTCAGGTCGCCTACCCAATAGACTCCTCCAACAAGCGGGGAAAGGGGGGAAACCTGAAACAACAATTGGTGCGGATTGGGATGCCACATTGCGTATTCAATGTTGAGACTGGGAAAGGTACACAATATCGGGAAGGAATGAGGGAATCTTCAAAGAAAGGGTATTACAAGATTAAATCAGTTTTTATAAACTGTCAAATATTGCATAAGTGCGGTAATTGATGAAACACATTCACAAAGAAAATGAAAGGAGAAACTTTGTTGCGTAGTTACTCAACAAGATACATTAATTATTTGCAAAAGAACATCCTAAACAAACAGGATTAGCGGAAAACAAAAAGATTCATATTTTTTGACCCACATGTAAACCGAAACTGAGGGTACCCTAACAAGGGAAATGTTTTGGTTCAGTTGTTCGGAAATTCATGAAAATGACTATTCTGAACGATACTTGACAATATTCCAAGTGTTCTAAACTATTTTCACGAAATGTTAGAAAATTAGTGCAAAACTCATTTTCTATGTTTTGAAAACTTGGTGAAGTTTTTGGAAATATCAAAGTTTTTTACTCCACACACTTCTGTTGTGAAGGAAATTATTTTCTATATGTTTCACGATTTTCGAATTTTTCATGTTGACGTTTATTCTCATCCTCGTCTAAATCTAGGCCATCAATCATCACAATTCTCCCAAGTACTGCGAGTAACTCAGTTCGCAACACCTGTCTTCCATAAAACCATACCAACAGTTTCTAGTTGCCCCTAAATCTTCTCTCTTCGATTCTAGGAACAAATGCTCCACAGACAGATTACGCAATCGGATGAGCGTTTATGACACACCGCACCAGAGGGACACTTCTAAAGACGAGAACACGGACCGTGGTGACAGTCGGGTCGGGAAGACGGCAAGCCGAAAAGAAAGTATCTTCAAAGAGCGGGACCGTTGCACGTAATCTGATACATTGCCAGATCTGTTGAGAAGAGGATTGATTTCTTGGGAAGTTTATAATTATGGTTGGGGGTGGTGAACAGAAAAGATAATGTGGCTAATTGAAACAGGAATTTTTTTTCAAGTATTTATTGTAAAAAACAGGAACTGCAAAATAAAATAGTTAGAAACTGATGGGAAATCTTTTTTTGTCTATCGATAAGGTAGGGTAAGGAGGGAGAATGTTATTAATCAACTATTATTTTTTCCAGCGGTAAGAAGAGTGAATAATACTTGAGAAGAGAAACATTTTAAGAGAATCTTTCGTTCCAAACAAAGAAAAAGAAGTGATTCCATGAAATCTTGAACGTTGCCAACAACCCATCACTTTTACGTTCGATGTCGAATCCATCGTGAGCACAATCACATACGTAAGCAAGATGAAGTCGGTTGATATGATCAATCATCCTAGAAAATAGTTAATTTAGACAGAATTTCCCAAAAACAATGGTTTTCACAAAAGGATATACCCGTTCATTGCGAACACAACTCACCTTGATCTGTATTTGTAGTGACGAGTACGTTGTTTTGGGTCCCATGGCTTCGTAGCAATCTTTGGAGTGACTTCAGAAGGATAAAAAGTGTTTTTGCTATGAAGAATTAAAGTTTCCAAATTGGGGTAGGCTCCATTCATCCAGGCATTCAAGAAAAGACCGATATCTTCAGTTTTGAAGAGAGTGTTATCAAAAAGTGCATGCTCTCCGTCGAACTTCAATATTTGTGCAGGTGTCATCCATTTTCCACGAATATGTAACTGGTTCATCGAGTTGATTTTTGAATTGGTCGTCAATTTTCCAGTGATTTTTCCCAGAGCGATTAGATGACCTTCAACAGTGAGTTGCGAAAGAACCTTCTCAACTCTCTCTCCATTCACTGATTTGTCCATGATGTTGAGAGTGTAGACAGTATCATCTTTGAAGTATTTCTCAACATTTTTCAGTTTCATGTTCAGACAGATATCTGTTGGCTTGAAGAGCTCATTGATGTAGTTGAAAATAAGACTCAGCATCTTGGGTATGTTCTTCTCTCTAATATGAACAGTGGTTTGACAATTATCAGTGAAATATGTTGCCCTGAAAAGACGAAACTGAAGCGATAAATTAAGATCAAAAACGAATACTGAAAGAATACTTACTTGACTTTAACTTTTTCGTTTCCTATTCTCAAAATGTTTCTTCCCCTGATCAAATCTCTGGGGTCCGGCTTTTGAGTATCAAACACAAGACATCCAGTAGCATCTGGAGAGATTAACTTCAATGAACACTCTCCGTTGATTTTGGTAACCGTCAAATACGAATTCACTTTGATCTTCTTCACGGCATTATAAAAATCATCAGAGCTGAGCGACAAGAAAAACAAGTCACTGACACTCAGGTATTGAAGCATGTAATACACAATTTCAATTGGAAACTGTTCAATGTCCATTTTGAAGCCTGAGAAAGAAACGATTGTAGAGGATAGAAGAGAAGGTAAGGGTGGTAAAAAATGGAAATGAAGAATCAAGTGTGGGGAGAATGAATTTAAGTTCCGCCCATTTTAAGAGAATTCAAAAAGACATCGTATAGACGCCATGGAAACGGTCGACGAGACAGCGTGGTGAGCGCGAGAGTAACATTCGCTCACTCACGTACTCTCGCAAGAATGCCCTACAATTTATCTATGGGAAGAATGAGGTAGTAGACAGAGAATTTTGAGCACATACATGTAGAGAATGACGTTGGTTCGTTTTGAGTGCTAAATCAAAGATGACGTTGCTAGTTGGAGTACAAAACAAGATGAAGATAAGATACGCGGAACATAACAAAAGAAGAACAACAGAGTGGAGAAAGAGAAACATTGCACCGAAAAAACCCTTTTTCCGGACATTCATCAGATTCAAATTTTGAGAGATGTTCATACAGGTCCAGAAAATAAGGTTCAATAAAAAGGGTTTAAAATAGTTTTGTTCTGAGAACCTATATTTCGAATTGTACGTGACTATCCTTTTTTGAGTAAAACTATTAGTTCTGCGGGCAATATGAAAACTAGAAAGAAGCAAAGAGGTACTTTTGCCAGGAAGGTTTTTCCCTACAATTACGATTTTATCTAATAGTATCAATGCATATTAATAAATGATTCGATCGGCATGAGTTGTTATGTTTTTGTTAGATGGGCTTTGACAATGATTCATATCTCGAGTGATTATTGTTCTATTCCTATTCTTGAAACAGAAAATTGGAAAAAGCAATCAAAAATCTGAGGTAAACGGAAATTGGGTTTGAATGAAAATTCAAAGTGATGATTTCATTTTGCTGAAATAAATGAGATGGCTGAAAACCAAACTCAAAGATATAGAAATCACAAAACTGAGGAGAAAAGGACAAAAAACATTACTTTCATTGAAAACACAGAGAGCGAAACGTACTCCCAAGATAAATTCAGTATTAGAGAGTGTCATGAGAAAAGAATACAAAAGGTGGAGATTTGAAAGGATTAGAAACACAAAAAAGATGAAATCAATTTGAGTAATGTCAAAGGACTGAAGAATGCAGCTCGTAAAAGTCGAATTCGTTAGAGATCTTTTTCTAAAATTCATCGAAAAAATAGGTTTTCATTTTCGAAAAAAGTACATCTTTGAGATTAAAACAAGTTTTCAATAAACTAAAGTAGACAGGTATTGATTTCAAATAAAAACCATCTTAGAGAAAGATTGGTTGCCAACGAAATAGTAATTGAAGTGGTGATGATCGTAAAACAAATTATTTGGTTTGGTCTCTAATTGAAGGATTCTTACTGTCTTCATTTGTTAACTATTTTTTCAATTTTTGATGCTTTCGATTGGGTCACATTTGATACATTGTCACAACAAGATCATGTATGTGGATAGACCTGGTGGCTTCTAATAGATGTTCCCCCAAACGTAGTCTGTCTTCATCGAAAGCAGTGTCTATGAGATGTAGATCTCGTTTTGCCGTTCAGAGGTCGTTACCTATAATTAGGCAGACCGACTCTCCGATGTGTGTAGCCGCAACCGACAACACGACAGCTGCTCTCACTAAATTCATAACCTAAAGAAGACGGGGAAATTGACACTGTTTGACAAACACTAAAATCGTTAAAAAAACATGAAATTACAAAAATGAGACAATAAAAATAATTTATTTTTTACAGATTTGTTCTGACGATTACTGGAACACACTGGAATATGGCAGATTTTTATGTTGCAACAGGCCTGAGTTTTTTTTTTCAAAAATGAATTAACGATAGATGAAATCGAATTTAAAACTAGTGTGTGGAGTAAGAAACTCACCGAGTAAATTTTTATTAATTATAAGATTTGAAAAAAAAACAACAGAAAACAAGCAGAAACAAGATATAAACGGATAATTAACAAATTATGCTCCAAACTCTCATTCATTTTTGGTAAACAATTTGCATCCACCTACTCAAAATCATTCATTAATTGTCTATATTGATTCACAAATATATATCTGAATCTTTTTTCTACACAGCCATCTTGTCAGTAATCCTTTGTTTTAATGTATTATTATAAGAGAAAGAGGGCGAGCCATATCATCATGAAACAGAGGAAGTGTAGTTTGCCACCATAGAAACGGTTGTTGAGGCAGCGTGGTGAGTGGAAGAGTAACATGCACTCACTCATATCTTCACGTGAGAGTGCTTTATGAGTGATCTGTTATTGTTGAGTTGGAAGACGTTGAAGACAAAAATCCGTTATTTGGCTTTCAAGTATCAAAGAACACAATTTGTTCGACGTTTTGGATGAGATTCTAGTAAGAATTGAAAAATTCATTATGTGATTTGATGTTAATTTCATTTTACTTTTAAATGTGTTCTTTATGTCGACATCAACAGAGAGGTTATTTATTTATAACTTTTCGCAGCATTTATTGTTGTTTCCAACAGATAATTTCACTTCATTTGAGCTGTATAACCTATTGGTTTCTTTTTCTTTTGAAAGACGCATACCTCATTATTTTACCTGCAATTATGATCTTATCCGAGCAGACTGTTCTCTGTCCTAATCCGCAAGCTCAGATGACTCATGTATCTGTTTTATATTGGCTCATTTGTATTCAATATTTGAGTGCTCGAGTATACACTCTTATTTTGCAATAGTTTTGTTGTGGTTTTGTAGGTTTTGTTTATACATTCAAAAATAGACATTCTTTTCGAAAACATTATTTATTCATCTCTTTTTATTCATCTCACTGGTTATAATCTCGTCTTCCTAGATTGTCTGCATATGTGATGACCAGAATCTAATTTCAACATTCGAAAACAATTGTTCGCCACATGCATATTCACCTTTTTGTTAATTTCCCACACTTTACATATTGATTTGCTGCGTTGTACTAGCAACACGTATGCTACTTCCACACTTCCCATCTCAAACATTCTTTTTTTTTGCAGTTCTCATCGCGATACAATCGAAATAGAGAAAAAGGTCGCTTTTATTGCCTGGCTCTCAACGGTTTTCCGTTTTTATCACCCCGCGAAGGCCCTACTTGCACTATTCCGTGTTTTCTACCGCTGAGAATCAGTTCCACTTTTGATCAATGATTGAATTCATGAGAAGGTACACTGCTCACGTGCAGGAAACTTCTCACCATCATCTGATTGGGTCAACTCCTGGTAGAAACCCTTTCTTGTCTACTTTCGAGTAAGTTAAAAACCGTTTTATTCAGAGAACACAATGCTGCTTTCAGCGACAAGGGAATCATCGAAAAAGTCTCAACAATCGTTGTCGAGAAGTCCTTTCTAAAATCGCGAGAAAAACTGTTGAACGGTAAATTTTGGAATTCTGTTTCTGTTGTTACTGTTTATAATTGTTTTTCCAGTTGTGGACATCCTAAAAAAGAATGTTGAACCATCCCGGCTCACAACTCTGCGCAACATGGCTTATGTGCCGTCAAACATTTTGAAAGTGGCTCTCTATCTCCCCAAATCAGAAAGGAAAACGTATGCTGGTCGTTTGTGGATTCTTCACCGTCTCTATCAAATTGTTCGGATGGATAGTCAGTACATCACTCAAAAAGAGACTGTTGATTATCGTAAGTTAACTAAAAATAAAATAAGAAATCTAGTTTTTACCGAACAAATGGAAAAAAAAACACGGAAATCGCGTTTTGATGAATTTCATAAGATCAGAATAGATTATTCCTTCTGAGACAATCGAAGTATACTAACTTTCCAGTCGTCCAACTCTTGGAAATTCATGGCTGGTTCAACCCAAAGAAGTTGCGCCAACGTCAAGAAAAAGAAATGCCGGAAAGAGTTTCACGCAGATGTAGACGTTAGCTCGCTGTAATTACACATAACTGTTTGTTGAAATACAATTAATTCAACTCTTTTTCATTAATTTATGGTGGAATTATCGATTACCTGTGTTATTATGTGGTATCTTTTATTTTTTACAAATATACGTAATAAGTGAGTTTGAATTCGTTTTTTGTACGTGGTTTAATAATTAAAAGTTTGACGTCAATTTTTTGATAACAAGATTTCCATTGTTAGTGATTGTGAACATCAATAATTTGGGTATTCATCAAGATATTTTTTGTTGCTTGAATGCTTCAAAACAAATAGCTTCGAAGAAAATTCATTTCGTTTTTTTCTTTTCAAACCCTAAGGGGTTTTCGACATATTCGTTTTCTCTCCAGTGTCACCCAACTGCCCATCTTTTTTTATTGAGCAATCTCTCATTCAAATCCTGACAAATACGTACGCACACTTGTCAGTTGAGAAACTGAGTGACGTGTCGGTTCCAATAGATTCAACTTCCCCGTGAGAACGAAAAAAGGAACTAAAATCTTTTTATTGTGTATATAGAAAATTCAAAAGATGGAATTGTAGTTGGAACCCATGGGTTTCGTGTCAATAGCTAGAGTATTGCAGTGATTTGGCAGAAATCGCGAACTACTACATAGAAGAGAAAAGTACATCGGGCTGAGTGGGAAAGGGAGAACAGGATTTTGGAACATGGCAAATTAAGATTGGGACCATAGAGTTTCATTTGGCAAATTAGTTATTTTTCCAATTCATGGAGTCTAGTTAGTTGGCCACAATGTGAACAATCTTGCGGTCGTTTAAGTTTTGGGTCGGGCGGTAGTTCTTCTTGATAGGACGTTTGTCAATGTCTTGTACTTGACGGAACAGCTCGAGTTGGTCATGGGTTACTGTAACTGGCTCGGTGAAGATAGTCCAAGTGACAATCTCGGAGCATGGCGGGGTGGTAAGCGAGCCTTCGTATCTAGAAACAGAGTATTTGTTTTTTAGGATACTGTAGCTATGAGCCCTACCTCCAGAAGGATCTTCTATTATTTGGCAACTTCTCCGAAAGTCTCACATTCTCAATACGAGTCACAGTTTCCGGGTTACGAAGTTGTCCAAGAACGCGTTCCTCATTCGACAAAGCTTTTCCCTCTTTTCCAATTTGGAGAAAAACACCAACAACAGCAAGTTTTCCGGGATCCTCAACTCCCTGGTGTACCAAATGGAGCTCAGCCGGATAGCGGAGCCCACCAAGAGTATGCTCCGATCCCTCGTTGTCATTCTCTCCCCAATGGAAGTGATATTGAACAAGACGGTAGACTTGATCAAGGCCACCCCCATAGATTTCCGGGTGCTCCGAACGAAGTTCCGGGGTCATTTGAACTGAAAGACGAAAACAAATCTGTGATGAATTCTGGAAAACAGCTGCATTTACCTGAATGCCCATTGTTCACAATATCCCCTTGGATAGGATGATCGTAGTTCACAAACTTGATTCCATCATGGGTATCTTTACGTTCAACTTCTCCCAAGTCGATGTTGATTGGGGATTGGTGTTGACCGGTAGGCCAACGGTTAGGCCCTACAAACATAATTCATTGAATAAAACGTTACGACTTGTTGTAACTTACCACATTCATCATCATCACAGTAGCTCCAATGCCCGGTCATCTTAGTCGGTGAGACGCGCTTTGACGTGGAGCAGAAAATGTGATAAGAAGTTTCTGCAATGCGTTTGATGGAATAGGAATTTTATGATTTTATTAGACTAAGAAACGTGGAGAAATTCGCAAAAACGATAAGACTTCCGGTTCCATTTGTTCTACTTTCTCCATCAAGTAAATTTTTTCAAGAGTCTTGTCTTCTTCACTAAAAATTGAAAAATAGAAAATGAAAAGAATGGGAGGGAGAAGAGGGTCTGGAAAAGATGGATAGGGAGCCGGAAAAGGCGTGGTCCGAGGGGTACTGCTGAAGATAAAATTGAATAAGAAAGCTGAAGGATGAGAATGAAAATATTGCGAGTAGCCTAGCCTCTCTTTTTTCTACTTCCTAGTTCTCGCTGGTTCTACGGTTTTTCTCTTGGAACTCAGACAATGGAGATAGGAACAAAAACAAATTAAATTAAAATACGAACGAAATTTTTTGGTGAGCCTTATGTAGAAAGACTCGACTTCTTGAGAGGGTCCGGCTGAAGATGTCATCTTGTTTGGCGGGAGAAATCGTTGTTTTGTTTTTGACGTTCTTCTTGTTCCAGAATATGTCCAATGAATTGATTATATCTAGTTTCCTCAAAATAGGTTTGACTAAACTTCCGTATAAGAATTGAATTTTATTACAACTACAACCACAAATGCACCTGCATGCAAGTTTATGGTGAAGACCAGATGCAAGTGACGACTACGAAAAAAACTTTCTCACGAAGACCACAGCAATTTCAAAAGTGGAGTGCAGCATGATGAGCTTAGTAGAAAGTGGAAGAAGATGAAGCAGCAGCAAGAAAAAAGTGGTTGGGAAGAAAATATGACGTAGTGGTCCTTTTGAGTAGAATAGAAAAAAATATGTAGTGGTACTGGCAAAGAGTTTGATTCTTTCAAAAAAAGTGGAAAAGTGAAAACTAAAGAACCGAACAAAAGGGATTCTGGGAATTTTGGAATTGGGAATGAGAGTGAGAAGAGATAGGTACGAGGAACTAGCCTTAGGTAAGACAAAGAACGTGCAAAACTACAGTATACCTAGAGAAGAAGTACCAGAAACTACCAAAAACAAAGAGTAATTTAATTTCCTTAGATCTTCTGCTCCTTGAGAGAAACTTGATCAGAAATCATGGAAATTAGAGACACTTGACCCCCTATCTCCTAATTTCTAATGATTGAACTTTGGGATAGCATCATAGACGGGCCCAATTTTATTCTCTTCATGATAGATTTGACAAAAAGAAAAAAGTTGGAGTTGACTCTGTAGAATATTCAAATGTGTTTCAAAGGTGATCGAGTTTTTCTTGCTGGTCAGAACTAAATCCGCTTATTGCACCTTACTCCATCTATTCACACCCTAGAAATCTAGTCTTGTTTGAATTAAAAACCGAACCAACAAATCTTAATCTCGAGAAGAGAGGATTAGTCGTTGAGATATGTAGTTTTCTGTCTTCCAGGACCTCTTAAAACTTTGATTTCCTATCATCTAATAATGTGCAGAGAATGGGGGTGTATGCCTGAAGTGATGTCTATTCTCTCTTCCATCAAGTGCTTCTCCACATAGTTTTTTTCCGCCTGCCATTTTTCGCTCATCCTTTTGTCTTCTTTGACTTCTTCTCTCTAGAGACAGAGATCATGAGCAGAAGCAGAAGAAGAAAACGAAAAAAACGTGGAAAAAATGCCCGTGGGGGAGACAAGTGATGTAATGAGAGTAGGGAGCAAACCTGATTTGTTTTTAATTTCTTCCAAGCTTTTTTACGCGCCTTTGATTGCTTTCTCTCATTTTCCTTGGATGGAATAAATGAAAGAATCAGGAGTAAATACGCAGAAAACGGCAGGGAAAACGAAGAAGAAATAAGAAATGAAAAGAGATAGTGAATCAGAAATGTGATCTACGATTGTGCATGGTTTTGGCAGTTTCTGAGTTTCACGCGGGGTATTTGAGAGGTTGAGGTTTCTGATAAACCGCTAGAAATTGATGATAAGAGCATGAAACTCCGTTGAATCATAACTCGAAAAGCAAACAATGAGACAGTCATTCTACAAAAATAAATATAAATAAACATTTTGAAATCCGAAAAAAAGTGAAATTTCAAAACGATGAGACCCCACACAATGAGAAATTAGATCTATGGTTTAGTAGACCGAGAGGAGGAAGAGCAAGGAGGCAGTAAAGCTTCGAAATGTAAATACGCGGCTGTTCAAATAGTTGTATGTACATGTGCATTTTCGTCTGCATAGTTTTTTTTGTTTTCCGTTGGGAATAGTAGATTTGACATTGGAGAAAAATAAGGAAATAAGATGAGCCAAAACTTTTCTTCCTTTTTTTGAATATGAAGAATTTTTTTCAACGTAAATCTTCAGCCTATTTTTGTAGGAGTGTTAAGAACAAACCATCCTTTAATTATCTTCAAAAAACCAGATTCTAACCTATATATAAAAAAATACATTGTTTACGATCCGAGAAAGCAGTGACTCTGAGAAATGTAAAAAGCCACTAATGACACCCACACAATAATAACAGTTGGTCTAATTTGATGTATTAGTTAGTTGGAGCCGAGGCATGGAGCTAGAGCAAAAACAAGTTGATAATATTGGAAGAGAAGAAGAAAAAAAGAAGAAGAAGTTGAAAAAATGAGAGAAAATGAAGAACTTTTCTCTTTCTTTTCAAGAAGTGAGGCACAACTAACTCAATACTCCATTCCCAAATTCTTCGGTCCTAAACAAGTGAGCAATATTCTTTAAGTGCACCTTTCAAAAACTGAGTTCTTTTATTGTTGACGTAAAAACGTGAAGAAGTTTTTTCTCCTTTTTGTTATGGGGTTCTGGGATACAAAGAGTACATGGAAAAAGAACGTATGGAAGAAATCTGAGAGTTTTGGGAAAACTAAAGTCCATCGCACCAGAATTTGATTTTTTGGGAATGTCAACAAACATGAAACTGAGCTAGAGTTTTGGATTCGGACAGACAGTAAAGATTTTAATGTCAAAAAATTCAATGAAGAAATTCAAACAAGTGACGCATCAATTTGCCCCCCTGTCGAGGAGAGCTCACTGGCTCAATCTCTCATCCATTTCATGTTCATGACGCTTGTCGTTTGATGTTTGAAAAAATTTTCCATCTGCTGTCCAGCCAGGAATACTAAACAATGGATGTCTTATGGATAAATTTGATAAAAACTTGAACAATAGAGATCAGGACAAAAATGGAGCAACAAAAGAAACGAAAATAAAATCAAGTTAACTATCTTTTTGTGAGTTTTCTATTCTTCGATGACTTCTACTGCTACAATTCAGACAAAAAACGAGGACAAGCTCTTTTGCTAGTCTCTCATTGTTTTCTTTTCTTCTTTCTTTTTTTCTTCTTTTTTGCCATAAACTGAAGCTAGCAAATCCTTCTTTAAAAACGAAAAGCAAAAACATCGAGAGTCCCTTCCTTCAGAGTTTTCTTTCCTTAGATTATTTAGTTCGGTCATTAAAAAATAAATATTCGTGAAATTGAGTATCGTAACATTTTTTCGAACATATTTTGCGCAAACATAGAACGAGCAAAAAAAAGCTAATGGAAAAAGAGTGGCTCGATTAAGAAGTGGTAATGGCTTTGAAACAAGAAGCGCACTTCCTGCCCAATGAAATTTCTCTAGAGAATAGAAAGAGCTTGTTTGGAAAAAAGGAAATCAATTAACGTTTTTTTTTGCGCAACTCATTATTTCTGAGGGATTACTGTAGATTAGCAAAAAGAGAAAAATGAAAAATGACTATTTCAAAGGATTACTTGTTGAAATTACGAAGAAGCAAGACAGTCTCATAGAGCCAGCTAGGGTTATGTCAGTTTAATTGATTGTTTTCCCAATAATAATTTTTATAAACCAAAAAAAGCACAAAGCTCAGTTTTTTCTTGCAAACAGCGGAAACACTAATTCTATGGTCCTTTGCCTCTGTCCTCCCCCCTAAAAACCAGGAAATGGACGCAAAACGAGGAAAAACCGCTATGAATAGGAAATGATGAGAGCAAGAAAAGAGTGTACTAGAAATATGGAGATTTCCTCAGAAACCATCAATTTTTCCATGGCTCCGCAGGGTTTTTTATCCCGAAAAGGCGATGACTGACATATTTGTATCAAATGTATTACAATCAAACAAAAATAAATAAATTCACTCAATTTTTCTCTCAACCTCTGTTGAAACAAAATGAAACAAGTACATTGAAGTTTCAAATTTCCAAGTGAACGTGAGATTTCAGTTATGCTCCGACAGCTGTCCAATGCACAGAATGAACTTTGAGAATGTGAGAAAATGATATTTCACACCCGAACTAATGCGAAAGATCGAATATACAAACGTCATGCAGAAATCAAACGAGTGGTTACAATAAAATTACTACGAAACAGCACAATAATAAAAGGAAAAGAGTATTTCCGGTTGGAACCAGGAAGTTAGGTAAATTTCGGTTGTGTTAGAATTGTTTTTGAAATTATTTTATATGTAAAAAGAAGCCTTTCAAATTTGAAAATAATAATTTGATTTGAGCTAGTTTCATATTCGAATTATTTCGAGAATAAATTTGACACTTGCTAGAAATGTTTTCATAGCATTATCAGATAACCGATCTGACGGAACAAGAATTTATTTCAGCTGCTGTTAATTGAATTTTTCATATTTAATATTGATCATTGAAATCTTTATTTCGAGCTTTTTCTAGTATTCTGAATTCCAAAAACTAACACAAATTCATCCAACGTTTGAAAACCGGAAATACCCTTTTTCTTTTGGAAAACTTACTTTTTTCTCTTTAAATATTTCCCTATGATGCAGCCTGTTTTGACAAGAAAAATGTGAAGAAGAAGATGCCTGAAACAACAAGAAGAAATATATATCTGTTTTGGATGTCACCAGAAAAAGCAATCGAAGAATGCTCGGCACAACGAATAATGGGATTCTGGAGCAGAAAAAGGGCACCAAGAGGAGACGGATGTAAATGGAGGAAAAGTATTATTTGTTCTGGAAACGTGAGTGTGTGTGTGAGTATGATGACGGTTTATCACATCAGATGGATAATGGATCTATGAAAAGTAGATAAAAGAGAGAAGAGCAACCTGAGAGTAAGTTTGGAGTGACATTCACACAATACATTTTTTTATCAATAGGCTTTTTCACAAATCCATTGGATGTTTCCATAGCACCTGCTCTATCTTTTTTCTCCCTCTCTATTTTTTGTTCTCATGAAGATCAAACCACTATGAGATTGAAGGAGTAAAGTAGACAAACTAATAAATAGTAATAAGCTATAAGGAAAAAAATGCCGACTACTCAACAAAGTAAACTTCTGGGAATAATTCTATTTTAATGAGGTGAATCATATGTCTACGAGAATCATCTTGTTATAATAGGATTGCTTCTGAAAATATTAGTTGGTGAAAATGTGAAACAGTTTCTAAGATCCACAGCGAAGCTTGGAATGTTGCACAAATCATAAAAAGTGTGCTGTTCGAAAAAAACCGTGATTTTCAAAAAATAGCTCATTGTTTCAAATGAGAAAAAACATTGGGAAACGATCCATTTCGAACTAATATGATATCACTAAAATTTGTAATTCATTTACACACCAGAATAAAAAGCAATAAGATTTATTTATGATAATAAATACGGGCAGAGACCACCACCTAATTTTGCATTTTCCAGGAAAAAATCTGGATCTAGAGTTTATTTTTATCGTATGGTAACAATGAAAAATTAACATTTCAAAAAGGATTAGAAAAAAATTATGTAGATATAGGTGAAGAATTTTACTTTTTGGACTGACTTCAAAATTCTAACTTCCTCATTCATGAATCTTTATGTCAGAAAAATTCAATTCGAAATTCATATAAAATAAACAAATAGCGAACCCTTATCATTGTATTATCATACTAGTCTAGGACAATGATCAATTGGTTCAAAAAGGGAAATACAAAGTCAAGAAGTGAAATACAAAGTGAGAATTTCAACAAAAGATTAACTGAATTGAATCTATGATTATCTTTTTCAAGAGAAATAATGAAGTTCTCAGAAAATAAGAATAGGAGTAGTTATACTTACGAGAACTTAATCCGGGGTGCATTGAATAGACTTCGTTTTAGATGGAAGAGATTAACAGATCTTTGATAAAATTACATCTGTCCTGAAAACTACAAGAAAATTTCCGATAAAAATAAAAAGTTCGCTTGCTCTGAGACGTAAGATACCATTTTCAAACCTCACTAGATTGAACTTAATTATATAACTTTTACCGACGACGTTAAAACGTTCTTTGAAGTCAAATACAAAATCTGGGCGGAGAAATTCATAGAACATTCAGTTTCCGTTTTTCATATCAAATGAGTATATTCTGGAAAAATAAAACACCACTTGTTGAAAACTGGATGACGTTTTGCAATTGCATTCCTTGGGAAAAAACGAGATTCATGAGAGTCATGACCAGTATGAAAAATGCATGACACCCTTTCTAATAGTGTAGATAAATTTGTGTTAGTAGCAGAATACTCTGAATTATTCATATTTTTTGAAGAAAATGACTGCTCGAAGATTTCGAAGATGCTCATTTTATTGGTCATTCCGAGTAAAGTTGAACTTTTTCTGAGTGAAGATTTAAGTATGTAAAATCATATTCCATTAATTCTGTAAAACGTTTTTTTTGTCATAATAAGTTTACATTCGAAAAAGTCAATCAAAAGTAGCTATAAACGTATTTCTCTAACTTGAATAGCCACTCAGAATATTTTTTTCCATTGAAAAAGTCTCAACAAAAAACATTTTCAGCACACCAGAAGATAAGCATCAGAGAATGACCTGACAATAAGATTAGAATTGGTAGTAGGCATGAAAAATGAAGATTTGTATGGAGCACATGTCTTGTTTCTATCAACGAAGATCAAAGAGTATGCATATAATCTTTTCATGTGGAAACAACCTACATATGAAAGACATAAAAAATACATTTTTAGTAGTACTATGAAAAGTTAACCACTTGAGCTGAAAAAAATGAAATCTAAAACCACTCATTTATGTAGAATGTTCTTCTTGAGAACATCGTTTTCTTCCCAGTATTTCAAAAATCCTCTAGTGAATCATTGTAACAATGATCACAATTCTCTTGTTCGTTCCATTGTTCCAAGATTCACATTTCACACATCACTCTCTTCAAATAAATGAGTGTAGAGTACACAAAAACAATTGTTTTGTTGGTAGACAAGATTTGCTTGTAGCCGTTCGTTTCATAGGTGGGTTTGGAAATCAGTAAAAGTTGAACATACAAAAGGAGACAGTCGATTTAGTAGGAATATTGATAAAATATCAACAAAAAACAGTAAGAAAAACCAAAGCCGGTTCATTTTTGATTTAATTAGAATGTTTGTTCTACTTTTGCAGGAATATATGTCTCTGATCAGTTCTTGAACCCATGACATAACCGATCTTAAGCCTGTTTAAATTTTGACAACAAATTGAACCTGGACAAATGTGATTAGTGACCAATTCAGTTTTTTTAAATGCAAACAATAAGAATTGCTTATTCCGGAAAGAACAATTTTTAAAACTCACCAACAATTTATTCTTAAGTCAGTCTCCATTTAAAGGTCACATTTTATCACAGAAGTATTGTCAAGAAGGACATTTTTGAATTTTACAACGCTTCCCGCCAACATAATTTTATTCATATTTTAGAACATCTGATTTACAATAAACAACCAAGGGATTGTGTGGACAAAAACGAAAGTTGTAATTCTTATTTTGGACAAATGACTGTCTAGAGCAAGTTCTTTTTCTCCAAAATGAGAATCAAAACAAGAGTAAAAATGAAAATGAGAGAGGAAGTGACTTGAACTGTTCTAAAGTGCTAAAGAGCTTTCTTGAGAACTTCAGAAGGGAGAAGTATGGATACGGAAGTGGAGAATTAATAAAAGCAACTGGGCTAATTAAAAGAAATAGAGACATATAAGAGGGAATATTGAAGCGGGTATAGAATACACAAAAAAACAGATCTACAGGGAAAGAAATAACTACTTGAAGGAATTTTTACACAGGGAAAATGTTTTTAGTCATAACCATTGTTACCAAAAACAGAGTCATAGGGAGTAAAGGAACACCGAACTAGTGGACTACAACCAAAGAAACCATTGAGAGCAGTTAAAAGTATGAAAGTAAGGATAAAGGAGAGCACAAATAAATACTAATTTTTGGAATTTGTATTTTTATAGAAAATTTTAGTTTTTTGGGAATGTATTTGAAGATTTTCAAAAGATGAGAAGAAAAAGAGAATTCGTAATTTCGGAGAAGCAGAAAGGTGATTCGGGACAGAGGATCTACTGTGGCAGTAAAGTTTTTCAAAACACATCATAGACGTGAATAATGAGAAGTTAGCAAAAAAGTGACTAAGGAAGAATGGGACGGTTCTAGAAGCAAAAAGGGAATTGTACATGCAAAAATGTTAGTTTGTTAGGTTATCGAACTAGATGAGAGAATCTATTGGAAATGAAAGAAGAATTTGAGAAAGAATAATACGAATAACAATAAAATAGATTTGGAACTGAAGGTGTTGGTAGGTGTCTACCCATGGGAAGGAGTAGTTTCAGACTTAGAGTCATCAATAGAATCATCACGTAATAATGTTTTTTTCAGTCTTGGACCATGTAGTCGCTTCTATCCTAGTGGGATTTGAAGTGTCCCGCCAAGTTATCCATAGCATCAATAGTGGAATTGATGACAAGATCCTCGACCATGCTCTCAACCTCGTGGGAGATGAGTGGAGAAGATTCGTCAGCAGATTCGTCGTCTTCAACCTCTTCCTTCACTTCTTTCTTCTTTTCCTCTCGTCTGTACGAACGTTGAGATCCATAACGTGGGTACTCTCCAAGAGCGGCTAATCTCAACTCCTCTTCTGTGACTGGAAGAGCAATACGGACTGGGGTGTCGCTGCTTCTGGAGATTGGAACGTTTGGAACATCTGGATAGATGATTGGAGTCTCTTCATCAGGAATTGGCACAACTTCCATCACTATCGGAATTCTTTGAGTAAAACGTTTTGGTTTTGGTGGTGGAACTGGTGAGCGCGGAAGACTGGATGTATTTTCAGAAGAAGTGTCAGTCTCGAGAACCATCTCAACTTGTTGGATCATGACACTTGCACGGTTTGGCTTTCTTGGTGGGAGTGAGGACACTGACACGTCGAAATCGTCAAAGATTTGTTCAATAAGAATTTCTGGTTCGCTCAACTCATCAATAGCCTTTACGAATTGTTCCTGTTCACTCAGAATTAGCTCTGGTGATAATTTGGGCAGCACATCGAGCACTGGCGACTCCACAACAACTTTTGGTGGCCATTCTTTCCCATCCAGGTGTGGGTTGACAGTGTATTGGTCCAACTTGTGATCCATGCAGTCATTGACATTCAAAAAGTATACAAGCCGGCAGAATTCTGTATCCACTTGATCAGTGATCATTATATTCAAATTTCCAATTTCCACAGGATCAAGTTGGCGAAGCCATGTTTTACTGATGCTGCGCATTGGTAGAGAGAATGTGACGCGCAGAGATGAACGGAAATTGCGGATCTGTGAATAAGAGTAAACAGATGAAAGTTTCAGGTAGTCACTTACAATATCTTTCATCTGCGGTGTGACAACTCCTTGTAAGACACGAAGTCCTGGAGTGACTGGCATATGAATCTGGGCTTGGAGGAAGTTGAGAAGATCTGCTGTGTTGTTACGGTTTGGCCATTTGTTCTGGATAGAAGCGGAACGGAAGCAACACTCATCCATATCTTGGTCCAATGGTCCCACCACAATAATTCTGAACATTAATACTGATTTTAAGGTTCTTGCAATGTTGTGTACCTGAAATTACTCTTGACTAATGTTTCAAGTGAGACAGTGCGGAGGTCTTCTCTAGTAGAGCACAATTGAACACCGCATCTTTCAGCGACCATGGACAATGGATGAAGGAAGAATCGACGGAAGTCGTAGTCACTCATACGGTAGATATGACTGACGTTGAGAATCACAACCTGGAATAAACAATTTATTAAAAGCTCATTGCATAAATTATTTGGGTACCTCTTGATCATGAGCTTGCAGGAACTTTCCAATTTGCTTAGCAAGTTTAAGCCAATCCGTCGAGTAGAGGCCATGAACGATGAAGCAGCTCTGAAGAAAGTATGACTGTTATTACATCATACAGACGGGAAAACGAGTAAGTTGGAAAGTTAGCATGACACAACATTTCCAGTGTTTGGAAGACAATGACCAGTGTGAAAACAGAAAACAAATAGACGAAATCAAAAACGCCAAGACAAAGCACAACATATAATTGTGAAGGAAGAGAAGGTTTACGTGAGTGGAAGGCTACCTTTCTAGATGCTTCCGTTGAATCTGCTGCCACTTCTGGAAGCTGCAATGCAAATAAGACCATTAAGCTAACTGATAGATAACCAAACTAATCAGGTTTCAAACTAATGCAAAGGACGGTTAATACTTGCAGTATATATGAATATAAAAACTAACCATGCTGTCCCGAGAGTCCAAAGCAAGCTCCAAACGGAGGTCGAAAAAGCGGATTCCAGCGACAAGTTGTTCTTCAATTGACAGACTGTAATGCATGAAATGAGAGTTTCAAAACATAAAAGCGTTACTAACGACTGAGTTATGCCCCATCGCTTGACAATACGCTTCACAAATGAGCACTGAAAGCTACGAATGTATCGAAGGAAAGATTGATCGTGAGCATATCCAAGTTGAAGGTTGAACCAATGAGCTCCGCTGTCGTGAGATCCTGAAATGGAGAAGATTGAGGCTCTCCATTGCCGAGCATTTTATCATGACCCGAAAACAGGATTCTCCTTCTCATCAGTACAAACCTATTTCCCAGAGGTCACTACTCACCTGGAATACACAACGTGCAGAAGGGCTTCTTCTTGACAGAACACGGCAGTCTTCCCATCCAATCGGACATGACTGCAGCGTAGGTGTTGGTGCCAGTGGTTTACCTAAAACTGGTTTATTTATATTTTTTGGAGAAATCAGTTTTGAGAGACGGCAGAAACGGATAAGAGACGAAAATAAAATCAAAAGAGCAAAATGAGACGAGAAAGAAAAAAGAGGGAAAATGAAGAAATGTCCGGTTATAGTCGTCGCATCTTTATTCTCTTCGACGGTCGTGTATTGGCTCTTCTAATGGATTGTGATGACGTGTCCGTGAAACGTAAGTTCTTCTAGCGGTACTTGATCTGCTGGTTTCCCGGTATTCAGCAACAAATCCTTTTTCTTCTTCAGCGTTATCAGTGTGCATAATGAGCAGGAGTTCAGGACCTGAAGTGATAAGCTAGGAAAAAAACAGAAAGTATGCTACCTGTGCTAGTAATAATTTCTGGAGCAGTATCCCCACAAAATCGACCAACTAGAGATTCTTGAGTTGCTTCCGGGCCGTCATACACCTTGAAAAGTCAGTTTTTTGTAGATAATTGTTTAAGAACGACGTTTTTGTTTTGCAAGAATGATGTTTTTTGTTAATCAAAAAAACAATCTGCGAGAGCTAAAGCAATAATTTCAATTAATAAAGCTTAACATTTTGATTTTTGAAGAAGATACAAAGAAAGCTTTCGAGTGGACTGATCTAATAAAGATTACTCGTAAACGACAATATACTTCAAGACATGAAAATGGGTTAGTTACTTTATCAGATAAAACAGCACAAAGACTAACTGTGATTGCGATAGTCAAGAAATCTGAAATGAAAATACTAATATTCTTCTATTTCATTCATGTCATTGTTTTTCGGAACAAGTCGAAAACAAAATGGTGCGCCAAAAACCAAACAGCTATCCCCACGGAGACAATTAGTCATCGTTGTTCTCTAATAATATAACACCTACTATCACAAAAAATACTGACCGCAACCTCATTTATTTACAATAATTAAAGAGAATCAACGTACCTCTACATAATCATACTGACATCCCTCTTCAGATTCCACATTGAAGGTGGAGAACTGGATTCGTACCCCACGTGACGATGATTTTGCTCTCACACTCCATGAACAATCCTGAATGCAATAAAACTCAATCTTGTTGGAAACCAGGAGAAAAAACAAAGCATCTCCTTTTCTTTTTCTCAAAAAGATAAACGTCAGCTCACAAATTTTCATATTATTTTTGCAGGTTGGTCGTAAAACAAGATGTTTAAATTTGACTTCCATGGTTACATGCATGTCAGCCATAAAACAAAAAAATCCTTTTTCAAGCTTACGCAAAGTCGTAAATCTGAAATACCCCAGTCCTTGAGTAGTCATGCTCTCAGACTTGTCATAAGTGTAGGTGACTCCATGTATTTTTGGAGCCAAAACTTTTTTCTTGTTTCAATTCGTTCAGTTCTAAGATTTTAAAGTCATTATTGCATATTGCCCACGGCATTCATACTTTTTCTTAATTTAAAAACGGCATTTGTTAAGCTGAGAACTAGCAAATCAAAAAATGCTGGGAACTGAACTCTCGGCGTCTCTCCAACCACACGTCATAATGAGAAAAAAACGAAAATAAACTGAAACTGTGCTCTACAGTAGGAAAATTGGAAATGGAAAAAGTGGTTAAACCAGAAATGCGTAAAAGGAAAATGGGTTTTTCAGATTTGTATAATTGGGGAACCATCACATCATGGTTTTTATAGTGTGAAAAGAAGGAAAAGGAAGAAAAAAACAATAAAGATTCAAATAGGATGAAATTGGTGGTCCCGACCACGAGAAAGAAATCACGAGTAAAAGACAGAACTATAATTACAGAATAGGATTGTGTCAAGAGGATTGGATTGAAGTTAGAGAAGCGTGAACCGCAATTTGAACAAAAACAAAGATGTAAGCCTGGTATGTGCTTGATTCAAAAATTACATAAGACAAGTTTCCATTCTGTTGAGCAATTCGAATGAAGAAAAAGTTTTTGCAAATTATAGCATACTGTAGAAGGCAACGATAATTCTATATACTACACAGGAAAACTCACTATGAATTGTTTCCTGAACTACAGTTTATGAGAATGGATACATTATCTGAGAAAGCACGATGAAATCCTAGGAATGATATTAACTGCTAAATTCTCTTAACCTTCTCATCTTGGGTATTATATTTTTCACTGCGATTCCGAGTTACAGTAAATCTCTGATTTTTTACAGTAGCCAATATCACTGTTTCTAGATCGCTCGTGGGCTAGTAAAAGTAAGAAATTCCAAGTGAGCTGAGGCTACAAGTCACAAAATGATCGGCGAAATTTTCAATTTTGTGACTGATAATAATTTTATCTGAAAAGTTCTGAAATTGGAAGAAAGGGGTATTCATACCGTCCTGTCTTCAATGTCAATTAAAAGTAAGAACGCAAGATTGGTGAAACGGAAAGTCATTTAAATCCCGAGTTATAACTCAAATACAACCCACAAAGTCCAACCACCCACTAGAAATCTGCTAAAACCATTTCAGCTTACCTGATTCTTGCCATACTTGCTGTCACTGAATGTTGCATGTGAGTAGATATGTCCTGGGGTAGATTCAGCTGTGAGACGACCCCCACAAACTGGAATATAGAATGTATTAGACGACAGTACAAAACAAGCCCAAATCCCGAAACCCAACCAGAGAAACCAAACTCACCAGAAGTGTAATGAGCCTGAAAGCCTCGTCTCGAGACGGACGCGTCCGAGGAGAAAGTGAGATAGAGCTCGTTGGAAGACGACAAAATGAGAGGGGGCGGAGCTAGCCCGCAGAAAACGCCTGTCCAAAAAAGATCGATGTGAAACAGATGGAAAAAGGGAATAGGGACGAAAAAGGACTAGGCGATATTAAGAGGGGAAAATGAGAAAACGAGGACTCACCAGCCATCAGGGCGGAGTCATCGCCGCCATCGAAAACTGAAACAGCATCGTACTTACACTGAGCGTGCTCTTCGACTTGGAAGTTTGAGAACGTCTGAAACAATGGGAAAATATGAGATGAAGATAACAGTACACGTACCAACATGAGTCGATGTCCAGGAGTTGTGACGAAATGCCAAGAACAATTCTGGCCTTTTGGGTAGTCATTGGGGTAGTTTGGAGAGTGGATATCACCTAAATATTTCAAAAAAAAAATGCAAGAATCAGGCGTGGTTTAAGACAAGCAACTAACCGGCCGGAGCATTCACTTCAAAGAAACAGCTTCCTTCTTTACAGTTATGCTTGTCTTCCGCTAGAATGTATCCGGGATTACATGTACATACATAGGAACCTGGAAAACCACCAATCTATCCAGGTCTTAGATTGATTAGTCCCAAACCGAGTCTATTCTGACAGACATGTTCACAGCCAGCGTTTGCGTTTTGGCATTCATCAAAATCAGCTATGAAATTTGCGAAAAAACCATCACGTTCTACGGATGAATCTGAGCTGAACTCAATGCGAACTCGGTTTCTGGGAGTTGTGAACAGTAATGGCGTGTCTGAATCAAAAATTGAAGGAACAGTTGGGTAAAAATTACACTTACCGTACTCCCCACATAGTTTTTCACTGTCTCCAATCTTAACATAGTCGTAAGCGCATTCAGTTTTCATTCCTTCCACCGTGAATTTGGTGAAATTTATAAAAATATGATATCCTTCTGGTGCTTCGATTTCCCAAATACACGTTTTCGAGTTCGGATACATCTCCGGAAAGTTCGGAGAGGCAATGGAACCATTCGAAGCTTTCAGGTAGCCTCCACATGTGCTATCACACGAGAATCCATTACTCGATAGACTGTATCCAACTCGACATGCACATTTGAATCCTCCTATAATCTTGATAACATCTTTGTGTGATTCTGTTTTTTTGTCGATGATTTCTGGTTTGACATTTCAAAATGTTTGTGAATTTCATGAAAAAAAACTTCGATATTTCGGAGAATGACTCGACATGTCTACATGGTGATGTCTCAAATCTCCTAGGATACACTCGCTGAACATTTGACTAATTGTTACATGAGACATAAACAAAATGTCATACACAAACTAGTGTGCGGGAACTTCAAATCATGATAAGAACTATTAAAAAGGGAAAAAGACAGCGACCCCGAAAAATATGTGTCTGGCCCAACAGATGTTTAATGGTACATGTAGACTATTGGAACCGCCGGTTGGATTTGAGCAGCTGTTGTTGAATCACAGAGTATTTCGGTTTTTTTTTTTGCTGGTTTCGAAAAAGATAAATGACCTCCAACTCACCGACAGTGTTCACACAATAATGATGGCAGATGTTCTTGTCCGTTGCGCACTCGTTCAACTCTTTTGAGAATCGAAGTTCAAATCCACTCTTTTGGACAGAGTTGTCAGATATGAATCTAAAAGTTTACAAAGTTTACGTCGGCTCGAAGCATATGAAACAAAAATTATTTGGTCAAAATTAGGCAAGGTTTTGAGTTTAGTAAAGTTTTAAGTCAAAGTGTGGTATTACGGAAAACTGTTTCATTTCATTCCGACTCACCGTAATGAAATTTGATTAGTCTTGCTCACAATTGTCTTTTTTTCAATCTGCCCACAAAACGTTTCACTTCCATCTTTTCCTTGTTTCTTTGAAATTTTCGATATTCCTTCTGTCATCACTAGTCTATCATAAATACATTCTTTGTGCTGCTCCAACTGAAAAATTATGATTTTTCGTTTATTCCATTTCTTGAATTGTCTCACTCACATGAAAGTATACAAATTCAATTGCAACCTGACTATTCTCATCGACATGTATAGTCCATTGACAATCACTGTTAGGTGGGTACGATTCCGGATACTTCGGACTCTGAAAATACTAATTTTTAATTTTTTTTTGGTGTTGGTCTCATACATGTATCACACCTTCATTGGCGTATATTGGTCCTCCACAAATTGCATAGTACGTGGCGAACGGTAATAAGGGGGTCGGGTTGGTAGATTTTACTTGAATTGTAATCCGATTTCCAGAAGATGCAATAGTCCGGAAAAGAGAGCTTCCACCGCATATTTTGTCTGAAATAGCACATTCCTATTTGCAAATTGTCAACTACATTTGTACCTAGTAGTGGGGAAGAAATCGATACTCCATCGCGTACAGTGATGACATTTTCTTGCTCATTTGCACATGTTGACGTTGGCGATGGTAATGTGGATCCTGTAAATAAGATGGCTTGAGGTTAATAAAGAATATAAATAAATGAAACCAGAGAATCCAACAAAACATTGACGGAGGTAATGTTCGCTCTTTTCCGAGTGCGGTCGACTCCGCCAAGACGTCGAAAAAAAAACGATGGGATCGACTCGGGCGGGCCTCCTCTTTCCCGCCTTCAGTCTCATCTCGCATATGAGGTTTATGTGCTAGTGGCCAAGTCATTAGGTTGACTGGAGGACTGGTGTGTACGTATGTCTGTGTGCACATAGACACACAGTTAAGTAGAATACTGAGAGTCTGAGAACTCAGACATTTTTACATTTTAACAGGGGATGATTTTTGAATCGGAACGGGATGAGAAAAAGTTATGCGGGACAATGAGTCCGGGAGACTATGGATGAGAAGGAAAAATTGATCTTTCTCTTATCCCCCGCACCGCCGCATGGCTTTTTCTCTTCTTTTCTTGATCATGATTTATTGGTTCTCGAGTTGTTAATAGAAAGATCCAGAGCTGTGATATTGATGAATTATCATCTAACCAGAAGTTTATAATTATTTTTAATTATCAACAACTATCTATCAAAAGGTTATCCTGACCAACCTGTCACATTTAAGAAAATCGTGTGTCCTTGTGGAGAAATAATATGCCATATACACGTGCCCGCCTGTTGAATTGCCAAATTTCCGGACTCTTGCATCAAAGTGCCGCCGCATTCTGGAAGAAAAAGAAAAAAGTAATCTAACGTCTTTCCAAAAGAAAATGAGAATGGTATAAAGGAAACCTGCACATTTATAAAGCTTCTTCGTCTGCCGAATATCCCCATCGCTCAATTGGACTCGCTGCCCAATTTCCAAACGGAATCCTAAAATATTTTTGGGATTGATGGATAATGAGAAAAAGGGAAATTGGAAAATGAAAGAATAGTGAGAAATATTTTTTCGCTTTTTATTCTTACTGAGGGACCGTACTTACCAGAATTTGGTTTTGGGAGAATAGTGTCGAAAAATGGGCCTCTTGAGAAAGTGTCCCTGGCGTAATGCATTATCTGAAAACTTCAGAATGGGAAAGTAGTGGTACCATGAAAAGATACCGAAGAGAAATCATATGGCTCTCCTAGTGAATCCACTTCCTCCGGTTTGGACTTATCGAAGTTGTAGTCTTGACCTTAACTTCAGATTTCAAATACATCTTTACTGACTCATGCTTTTTCATTACACATTCTCACTCTTCTCCTACTTTGTTCCCACTAACCTGTTTGAATGCTTTTGTAAAATATATCCACATACATATCCCTATCCGGTCTGGTATGTTCATGCCAGAAACCAACAACATGCCCAAGTTCATGAACGACAATTCCGAATTTGTCACAATTTTTTCCTATTGAGATTGCTTGTGGACCTTCCCCTCGCCGACCAACATAAGAACAACATCTGAAAACTTTTTGTTCTTTCCATTGTTTTCTCACACGTCACTCCGTACAATTGTATACGTCTGAACTATTAGGAAGCGTTTTCCATTCCTAAATCTTTTGCAAGAATCTCTCAGAAAAAAATTAGAAAAATGGTGCTGCACCAAGGGTTCATGGGTTCTTTTTTTCTCGTTTTATTTCTTTTCTTGGTTTTTTTCCCTGAGAGGTTTGAACTACTCAAATTTCAAGACACATCTTCTTATATCGAAGATGATGCCAATTAGACCTATGCAGAAGAATTCAAGAACTACACCCCCGGAATAAAATGTCTACGCGATAAGGAAACAGAGGGGAAGTGCAGAAATCAAGGTGCTAAGTTTTTTTTCCATCGTGTCTTAAAAAAGAAACCCCGGAATCAGAAGTGATATCCGTTGTGTTGTGTAACTTGTCACATTGATGATGTGTCCTGAGACACGTCACATCAGTAAAAAAGAAGTTTTGACGTGACAAGAGTTCCCTATTTTTTATTTATGCATTGAGCAATCTGAATAAAATAATTGATTTGAATGTACTAAAATTATTTTTTTTAACTAAAAGATTTTAAAGTTAATCCTCTTATTTTATTGATTTTTCAATATTTTTCGAGTAATTTTTTCAGAAGACAAGCACAAAATGACTCACCCGCATTTATCAACAGTGAAAGTGATATAATGTTTGTGGTGTGCTTGCCGAGGAACAAACGAAACACACGTGTAATTCTCCCAGTGCCTCATTGCGCGGAGAAACAGATGTTGGTGTTCTCCTGAAATATTTTTTGTCGATTTGAGAATCTATTTCTTTTTTCTTCTTTTTTTATTATTGGAAAATTTTGTATGTGCAAATTTGAACCAATTAGATGAGCGAAACACACTCAAAACGATTATTCACACAAACATCTTTTTTGTTTTCTTTTGTTTTCTACTCTTTATAGTTCTAACCTGAGAAATTGGTGGCTATCACAAATGGAATGATTCCTTCCGGCCATATCCTTTCTTTTTTTGCTGTCGCTGATCTTGAGACTCTTCTGGAATTCCTATAGTACCGACGGAATCGGATATCTGATGAAGTGGAGGAAACCAAATCAGAGCGCACCACCTCAGCGAGAAGAAAAAGAAAAATAGCGGTAGCATTGATCAGTTGGTTTGTAGAAAGTCGCATTTTGTTTTGAACGCATGAAAATCTACCGAGTGGTGTTGGTGGGGGTGAATATGTCAAAGTGGATAGCTCTTCTTATCCGCAGGGCGCAATGGTCGGCGGTGTCGGTCAGCTGGCGGTGTGCTAAACAGCACGGCCACCCTCTCAGACCCCCGATCCACTTTTTGCCAGTTTTTCGTCATCTTCGTGCAACTGACACTCTAAATTTTTGTGTCGTTTGAGATCTGTTCATGAAACAGAGAAAAATGACAAAGTACCAGTTAACTGATTGTCTTTCTTATTGTAAAACGACAACATTTCATCAAGTCGATTTTTTACGTGTCTCATCGATCGATCTTCGGCACGAAAATGTTACTACGCCAATGTGTGAAGTGTCGGCGACGGGCGGCTGGTGGTGAGGAGGGAGCCCCCCGGCGACCGGCACACATCTACTGCAATAAAACGTTTCGGAAATCAACGCACTGGCGTCGCGTGGAACTCTCTTGCCTCCCCGGTTGCGACGGACGGGCGTTTCTATGATTTCGATTTGACAAAAAATGTGAAGAAAAAAGAAAAAGATAAGAGAGATAGAAGGGCAGAAAAAAAGATAATAAATCGGGGAAGGGAAGAGAAATTGGAATGTTTGTTGAGAGCATTGGGGTTTTGTTTTGAAAAAAACTCTCAATTTATTGGAAAAATGAAACAGGAATTTGCAATATCTTTCCGAAGAAGATCTGAGAATACATTGTTGAAAAATGAAAGCAACAATAATTCTATCTTTCTGTTTGGAAAAAAAGAAAACCAGTCGCCGTGGGAGTTATATATGCAAATTACGTGTTTGGAAAGGATCAACAATCATTGATCTTTCGAAACTGAGTCTCAAAAAGTGTATTTTCATGAAATTGCCGCTTAAAACAACTATGAAAATTGATGATAACGTAGAAATTTACATTTCTCGAAACTAGTCCCACAAACAAAAAAAAGTTATTTCTCTCAACCACCATTCGCTACTCAATTAAATAATCCTATTAGTTTTCTTACGAACTCGTTCTTAATTTATCATTTCGGCAGTCTATAATTTAAAATAAAGAAAACTTGTGACTTACGTTATCGCCTCTAGAAAGACAATTTTATCTAATGGCAAAACTAAATGTTTCGAGGAGGGCCTCGCTGGCACGTACACACAATTGATGGTTTTAAGAGAAACTGATAGAACCAATGTTCAGAACGTCACATGTTGAATTCCAAAGAAGCATGGAGATTTCAGAGCCACATCCTACGGGGAAGTGATAGAGATAGTACGGATGTTTTATGCAATCTTCTTGATACAGTAAGATATCAAACAGAATACAAAATATTTTTAGTTCGGAGGAAAGGTGTAACAGGCAGTTGAAAAAAGCTGGTATCACGCAATTACTCTTTTTTCTAGAAACAGAAACACAGATAATTTCATTTCATAAGAACAAAGGGAGTTTTTTTTCAGAAGAGGGGAGAATTGGTGTAGGGTGTGGGCGAGCGGGCGAGAGCAGGAAGAGGTGGAAGAAAAACGGAGAGGGATGAATATTCGATTCTTTCGCACTTTTTTTGGTTGGTTCGTGTCATTGCTACACAATGCGACGTTAATTACAATTAGGCTGCACAAGATAGAGTGGAGGTATAGAAAAATGAAATAAGATGGATCGAGAGAATAAGAAAAATTTGGGTGAATGAGTATATGTGTACGTCGGAATAGTTTGTTAGACTTTTGTGATACGACGTGGACCGGCACGTGGTGGAGCTGGACGGGAGAATTGTTTTGGAGCTTCGACCGGGAGTGGATGAATGACTTCGAGAAGTGCTTTTTCGGAAAGGTCGTCACGAGCGTCGACTTCCATCTGAAGAATAATTAGAATGAGGGGTGTACAAAAACTTATATGGGCTAATTCGAAATTACGAAAACCCAATGAAGGAGTGGGAACGAAATGGCTAGTACGATTTTTCAGTGACGTCCTCTAAAGCTAACACTATGTTTAATGGCAGTATAGCTTTCCAAGTTGCAGGGACCAATTTCGAGCAAGATCCATCATGGTGGTTGTGATAGGTTTCAATTTTTTAAGAGATTGATAGAAAAACACAAACCTTGTTCGTAATCACTACTCCGTATTGGTTCTGAGCAGCACTGAGGAATGGTCCCTTGCAGCTAGAGTACAGCATTCGTTCCTTGATGGAGCTACCAGACGATGGCAAGGAGTAGATGAACACTGGAATGAAAATATTGTTTTGTTACACACAGTCCATAATTTCGATTTTGGGGAATAGATCCCATAAGTTTTCATGGGTAGACGACTTGCACTATCATAATTATTTAAACGTGGCTATCCTCTTATTACTCGTACAAGATTGTAAAATCAGTTTCAGAATTTTCGTTGATATTTTGTCATCGTCAAATGGGATTGGACCAAAAAAATGATAGGAAAGATAACCGATTGTTGACTAATTTTGTGTTTTTTACATAAAAGCTTATGAAAATCATGAGAAATGAACTGTGTGATTTGGGAACCACTAGCACGAAACGAAAAAGAATTTGGTATATGTCATCGACAATTTGAACAATGTTGAATGTTTCTTTTGAATTGATTTCCACTAATGATTCGGAAAATTAATTGCCCAATACTTCAATTTATTGATTATTTGGTAAATTTAACGCAATAAATATCTTCAAATACGGAGGTATTATTTGCTACAAAAAATGATATATTACGAAGCTTCAGGGGACTAGCAGTTAATGAAAAACTGCATTTACAACGAAACTCACAGAAAAAATCTTCTCACTTTGAAAAATGGGCATTGTTTTTGAAATTGTATTCGAAAAAATTAGAAAAGCTCTTTTTCTGATGTTTTCAGCCATCAACTTTACCGAAAATCCATTTCTGAATGAATACTGTAAAACTTTTACGTTGCAACATCCGAAATGATTTCTAAATGTTCTGGAACAAAACTACCCTAAATGACCTCGCCGTGGCTTGCGAAAAATTTTCAAAATAATTTATTCGCATTTCAAAAACACTTCACTTGTTGTTCTTTCCTTGATTATTTTTCCTTGATTATTTTTTCTGCCTGTAAAACATTTTCTAGGCTTTCTAAATTGTTTCCGCCTCAATTATACTAGATTATGTCGACTGGTACAGAGATTAGGTATGCATGCAAAAATTCTGAGATTCTACATTTTTATTCCGGCCTCAGGTTTTGTTTTAATTGCAGACCGATTTCGCTATTTCACCAATATTACGGATTTTGAATACTTACAAGTGCACTTCTGTGGAACACCTTCCCACGTGTGA
Organism: Caenorhabditis latens; assembly: GCA_002259235.3. Classification (NCBI taxonomy): domain Eukaryota; kingdom Metazoa; phylum Nematoda; class Chromadorea; order Rhabditida; family Rhabditidae; genus Caenorhabditis; species Caenorhabditis latens. The sequence goes on along the minus strand of CM056097.1, from coordinate 8,535,048 downwards.
TCGAAGTTGTAGAAGGTGTATCTTGGCTTGTCACGTGGCACTTTAGAAGCAAGAGCCGTTGGTTCCAATGAATCGAGAGTGCTTTCCAATTTGATGGCTTCGTTGAGTGTGTCAACCTGTAATTTGAAATGTATTCAAATTAAGCATTCGCGTTGAATACATTTCTCTTTGTTTCAAAAATATATTGGTTCCGCTTTCTCTCTTTCTTCTTCTTTTGTTTCCTAAGAAACTGACTCAAATTAGACTAATTGAATCAAAATGAGTCCGGTTCTCACCACTGGAACCTTAGTGCCTAATGAAAAAGGGGACAAGCAGTCTTACCGAAAGTTGAACAAAGCTTAGCTGTTGCTGGGCCAATTTTCTCAAAGCTTCCTCGGCATTTCGATCCACTGGGAAGGCAACACCCTTCATGTGTTGTGGTCCGGCATGGGCAATAGCAGCTCTTTCCTGTTGAGCATTGTGAAGTTCTCGTTCAACCTCGCTCATTGGTCCCAACTCGGTTTTTGCTTTGAGCCATGATTCGAAGGAGTCGAGGGTGAGGTCCTGAAAATATATGAAAAATTGTATTCATTTGAACTGCATAGAGGAGGGAAGCTTTCATGAGTGAGAAACTATAAATTTGATGAACCGAGTTCTGAATTCAATGAACTAATTGATTACTGTTTAGAAAACGGGCAAATTAGCTTTTTTTTTCTTAGAAAACATAACATTTTTCACTGATGTTCCTGTTATTTGAACAATAATCTGTATGGGGGAGCTGGATAGAGGAAAATATAAGTATTAACTCTAACAGAAGCTTATCAACGGTTCACTTACATACTAACTACGCAATCCGTATAATAATGTCGTCTACGTTTGCTAACTGCTATAGGTTGAATCTAACTACTGTATGAAATAGGTTGAATCGTCGCACCTTTATAATTTTCAGAGCATACGTTTATCAATGGTTTCGGTTTGAAAACAGTCAAACTACTACGCAACAACTTCATGAATGCATCAATCTTCGTAAATCTCGAGGGTTTTTTTAGCTTTCACATTTTTACTTGCGCTCCTTCATCTTTTTTTAGTAAGATTGTGAACCTTTCGATCAGTAACATGTTTCTCATGTTCAATGTAACATTGTCCGAATTCGCTCTTGAATGTGGCACATGTGGCTGCCAGAAGCATTTTCTCGCGGACTGGAGCACGATCGTCGACAAAACTGAAAGAAAAGAAATGTCAGTTAGTCTTCAACAAGAAACATATGTGTTCTGAAATATGTCCGTGACAGTTAATGTGATTTTACTTTCAATGATTTGTTTGTTTTTTGTTTTCTCGTCATGGCACCGATGTGACAGCTTCTAATGATCTTGGATGCGGATTGTTGTATGTTGCCTACACAAATGAAACTCAATGTTAAAATCTGTTTTTTTGCTGTTGTGTCCTGTCAGGTGGAAGTTTTCGAGCTTATCGTGCGAAAAACTGAATACTCACGTAATAAGAACCCATTCAGTAATGGTATTCAAACGGAAGAGAATGAAGCATGGCTCATAAGCATCCACACATTCCGGTAAGCACGCTTTCCAATCATCCCGCCAGTTGGCAGTTCCAGCAAACTCGTAGTTTGGCGTCATCTCCTCATTATTCACTACAATCTTGATGAGCCGCAGTTTGGCCTGTTTCCCCAAGTTGAGTGCATTTCGAAGTGCGGCGTTAGCTGCAAAACGTCGTCTTCTCGTCATTTCTTTTCATCCTCTTCCTTTTCTTTTTTTCCCAAAATGTCCCTCTTCCTACGACCCCTTTTTGGTTGGCTCCCAGAAGAATTGATGTTGTATAGTTTTGGGGTGTCTAGCTGAGTGTCTCAATGCTCTTGAATTCGAAATGGGAGTTTCAAAAAACTTTGCTCCAATTTAACAGACATCTAATGTATATGATGCCCTATAAAAACAATGATGTTCTAGGCGCGCGGAAAAGGTGATGGACACTGTTTGCCGGAGTGAATGAAATTGGGAGAGATGGAGGACATAGGGACTTTCAGTTTGTTTTCGCGCGTTCTCTCTTTCTCTTTATCCAAGTGCACTATTTCAATTGTTCACCTGGGCAGGCAGGTTTCCATTATTAACGGAATGCACCCCTCACTCCCCAAACGGTCGGATACAGATAGAGAAAGAGGAGGAGAGGGAGGCTACATCGGGATTTAGGATGAAATCAAAAGCTCGTTCGGGTTTTAGTCCCCCCATTGTCCACATTGAAAAGCGAGGAATTGGATCATGAGTGCATGCGTGTGTAATATTATCCTTTTCTCCTGAACCTTCATCTCTTATATCCCTATATCAGGATCCACATCATTGTTCCGAACCCTTTCAAACCACTAAGAGAAATGAAGAAGAGAAAAGATGAAGAATTGCGTCAAGGTTATATTCGTAAATGTAAACGACAAAAGAGAAGAGAGGGTGTTCACTTTACTAAGACCTCCTATTGAGAATTTGAATAGAATTGAGGAAGAGTCAAAAAATAATCCTGAAGAAATGAGGAAAAGAATGCGATAATACCTTTGGAAGTGGGGACGGTAGAGTTGATCTCCTCAGATTTTCTCAAAATTTCCATGTCAAGAAGAGAAACGCCAAAAAAGGAAAGAGAAGTGCGAGAAGTGATTCTCATATTTGGACAGTGTGAAGTAGAAAAATAGTTAAAACTTCGAAACTCAAATATTGGTCATCACTTAACCCGTCTCCTCGCACACACATACACACACTAAACTATGCCGCGTACGCTGACTAAAAAATACCCACCTCTGATTCCAGTTTGGCACGCCATAGTTGTCGTTGATTGGGTCCTGCTGTAGAAAAAAAAGAAATATATGTATATGTATATTTATAACAACGGGTTGAAGAGAGCAGCTAATACTGCGCGCAACACAACGCAAAACCAACGCACTAGTGCCCCCATCTCTCTCTCGTTCTTTTTTCTTTTCCTACTCTATTCCCTCTTTCTTTCTCTTTCCTCCATCTCCTCGTCTCAATCGCCCCCCCTCCCATCTCCTCATTTTCTTTGCCCGTCCGAATGTTCGCGTCCCTCTCGATTTCTCACGATATTTATCGAAACGTCCTTTTGTCTGCTGACTCTCTCCGACTCGCGGCCTATTGTGCATAAACGTCAGGCCTCCTCTCTTTCCCTTAACGTGATGGGGCCCGTCATGCCATTTGTTAGGGTCTCTCTTTCCGGAAAAGAATAGAAGAGATGAACAGAAATGGTGTGTAGAAGATGGCCTATTAACACTAACACCCGACATCCTTCGGAACTTTTTTCTATCTGAAACAGTCAGTTCTTGATGACTGAACGAGAAAGAGAAAGTTTTAAGTGTGTGCGGTTGATGCGTGCGTGCGTGTGTCTAAGTTTCTGTTTCTGTTTCTGTGTCAGTAGTGTGTAATAGTTTTTGAAATTCGAAACTGAACCAAGAATCGAAGATGACGGAAAGCGGAAGAACATATGTGCACTGCAATTCTATAACTTTAAGCAACGAGTTTCGGAAATGTCGGTCATATGTGTGTGCAAAATGTGCTAATCAGTTTCACCTTTGTTTTACAAAAAAAGATGGGAAGCGAAAGAAACTTGGAAAAGTGTTCACAATGATTTAGAGGACCGCTTGAAAAATGTCTGGAAGAACAACGCTTTCTGGAAGACTAGTGGAATCTAAAAAAAACTGAAATCACTATTCAAGACTTTAAGGTTGTCTTTTCAACGAAGAGTCCACAGCTGTCAATCTTTTTCAGAATCCCTGTCCATATCCATGGAAGATCTATTAATTATTGCCACATTCCTCATCTGCCACGTCACAAAACAAACAACGTTGTCCAGTTCCCTTCAAAAAAACACAAACAAAACAATCCGTTTCAAAAAAAGAGAAGTCGAGCCAAGTCCACTCCAAGTCCAAATCCACAAAAGCGGCTCTTACCTTCGCGGTGTTTCGATAATCGCTATTGTCTAGCCTTGAAGATTTTCTTGTGGAAAAAGAGAAATGAAATGAGAACCCTGCAATTTCTTGTCCTTCAAACCATGATTTTTCACCATACACACCATTCTCCAGCCGTCAGTCAAGTGCCTCTTTCTCTTTGAATGGTTTTGGTTTTCGACAATACCAACTTGACTTACAATTAACATTCAAAAACTACGGAGAAAGAAAAGTTGAAAAGAATGTGAAAAATGACAGACTTCTTTTCAGTCAAACTCTTATCACTTTTGATATGCGGGCAATTGATGAGAATGAGTGTTTGGAAGCTATTGTTTTGTTAGTATGACAGAAAGACAATTACTAGAAGGAAGACGTCAATTTGCGGGACTACAAGAAATTGTTATCATGTATTCTTTGAGACAATGATACATAAAACATAATGCTGCAAACTGACAACTGGAAAGAATTAGGAGCATATTTTCGAAAAATAGAAAACTTGTAAACATTCTGGTTTTTGTAAAATAGGTCCCTGTGATTTGAATTTCGCACAAAACACTTCTCTCCACATTTGTGTTGGTACGATCTTTCAAGAATTCCTCGAACCTGACAAAGAAAACGACACAAATATCGGAAACGACACAAATATCTTCTAAGAAATAACTCTCAATAATTGAAACCAGGCGTCATAAATCAAACAAGATATCCACTGAACGGGTATCACCATTGTCATTAGTGCACTTTTGATAATAAAAGAATTCATCATAAATAACGTCTTTACTAACAGTGACCGTCAGTATTGCTAAGGTTTTGATTCAGGGAACATCAAAAACCTAAAGAGAAAACATCCTTATTATGAAAAGCTGGATGCGTTTTTAGAACAACAGATAATATTGTTTTTATTTTTCTATCTTTAACCTTTTAAGGACTATCCAACTTCTAATGATCAGAAAATACTAAACTTGTCAATAATCAATTTCGCAGACCGTCTCTGACCGTCGGCCCGGAATTCAAAATTGGGTATTTTATAGAAAAAAGGTTTTTTAAAGTAAAAGTGCATACATATTGATTTTTTTATTGAATTCAAACTATTTAGTTGAAAACCAAGACCGGACGGCGGGCCCATGACAAGTCTGGAAAATATAACTAACACGAGTTTAGCAAGTGGATAAAAAATTATAGGAAAGTTTGGTTTGTATCATTGTATTGATCCGATTTTGTCAATATAAACTGTAAACTTTGTAGTAATTTTTGATGTATATGAGGAAAAATCAACTTCCTTCTACAATTCGAAATGTATTGATTTCAAATTGATTGTCATTTTCTTCTCAAGTGTTTTTTTTTCGTGTTTTCTACCAATTTATATTTCAGACCCCTTCCCTTTCCATTCTAGTCTAGACTATAATCTCAACGTCGTTATAAAGTTCTGTGACTTCTTCATCTTCACAAAAACACGCTCATCGTATCCGTTACCCCCACCCTCACCTGATTTAGTCTTTGGTTTTCATTAAAGATATATCAAGGTGTGTTGAATGTCTCGCAATTCATTATACTTTTAGATGAGCTGGTAGGAACTTTTCCGGGTACCTTTTTCGTTTTTCAGATAATTTAAAGTCATTTCCTGTTACTAAAACCGGAAAAGATAATGCAAAACTATCAAACTCTCAGAACCTGTAGATCTTCCTGAAGCCTCAAAAATTAATATTGAAGTGTTTTTCTCAACACTCAATAATAATGATGGATGATAAGAGTATGGACAAACAATGAATGTGAAGATGATACCACTTAAGGCTGTATAACAGAATGTCTTTATTGTTCGACACGGATAGAGATAATCTTAAGAACTTTAGATCTGCATTTATCATGGGCTCTGCAAGGAATTGGAGATAATGGTTGATAAAATGTTGCGACGGAGATCTGTTTCAATGCATTCATCCACGAGAAGGGAAGTATGAGTATCTGGAAATGTCAGACATCAATTCGTTTCATGACATTTGTACATCAATTGATGAGGCGACGATGCGACTATGTGGTCCCAAGTTCTATAGATGATTTTTGATATGCATAACTCATTTAGTTAGCGTTTTTGCGTATGCTGAGGATATATTCTCAAATATAGAAATTTATCAAAATGAGTATGCCATGTTCTTTAGCAGAATGCCTAATTGAAGCGGAACCAATTTCTTCATCTACTCTTATTGGTATTCCACATAATCCATCAAAAACGAACAGAACTTGTATGCAGAATAAAAATAGATCGGCATGCTATCAAAAAAAGATTAAAAAAATCTGTACCTTTTCTCTCCATTCATGCTTTTCTTTCCACGAGCCGCTTGGAAGGAGAAAGCCCTTTTGGCGGGCATATAATCGGCGTATTCTCCGAGTCCATCCACAGAAGATCCATCATTGAAAGATGGTTGGAACTGCAAAAAAAAACTATGATGACGTAGTACGGGCACACGTCAGATTACTAAATGGATATGAGCATGAGGGTGTTTTTTTTGTCAACTTTTCTCATAATACTGTCAGATTAAATGTGGTTTTCTTGCCAAAAAACGTAGTAAATCTTCTTAATCTTCATTGTATGAAAGATTCGGTTGTATATGGTAATCCCTGCACACCCTCAACCTGGAATGTATTTTCGACACATTTCTGATCCCACTGATTAGGAAATTTGAGTTTTTGAACAATGATGACAGAAAGATTCATTGAAATGTGGGAATGGCAGTATACAGCGTGGGAATATCCTTTTTCCAATGACCAGGTCCTGATCTTCTTGAACTCAAAGTGTTTGAGTGTTTTCTCAAAAAAACAGAACTAGCCGTTTTAGCCGGGCCAAAAGCAACCACATTATCATAAAAAAATGCCTCATAGTCAGAGCTGGTTTGATTCATCCAAGATTCTATGTGGAGGTGATGAAACCCAAAGACCAAAACAAAGTTTAGTCAGATCAAAACACAGATCATAAAATCAAATGCTCAAGAAAAATAGGACAATGGCGGATCAAATTTTGTTTCCTACCGTAAACCGCATCCATTCAGAAATTCAGTTGTTTTCCCAAATTTCACTGACCGTTTGAATTTATGCCTGGTCCAACAACAATAGTTTCCTACGTACTGAAGGTTCGAAAACTAACCAATTGTAAACATGTTCTCTTGTTAGATCCGGGTTGAAAATATTTCTATTCGTTCAAATTTTTACTTATAAAAGATTTATATCTGAACTTATAGCGTAACGATGTCAATAAAAAACTGCGCTCTTAGATGGTGGTTAAAGGAACTAGTTTTAGAAAGATTCAAGATATAGGCCACAGTAAGTCTTATCACGGAAAAATCTGCGTTAAGATTTTGTGAATCAAATTACCACTGTAGCCTCATGACATCTGTCCGATCTACCAATCTGGAACATTATCGATCTACCCCTGGAACTCTAACTCTTGCAACTTGAATACTCAACTAACCTTTGAATTGTACAAAAACCGCTGAGCGGTAACTGCCGAAAGGCAGGCAAAGCAGAAGACAGCGATGAGAAGCCGGCGGAACATGCAGAAGATCCTTTGAAAATCGGAGAGTACCTGAAATGAAAAGAACCAATGTTTTTTTTCCGTTCGTTTTATGGTTGAGACAGCAGTCAAGCAGTCAGACAATTTGTCAAATGAACAAGAAAAGAGAAAGAAACGTATAATGAATTCATAGAGAATTGAATGGATACTTAAATGGAGGTGAGAAAGCAAAGAATGAAAATCAGAAAAATGGAAATGAACAAGACAAGAACAAGTTAAGAACATCTAATGGTTGGATGAGAGAGAGCAGCTCTTCCTGTTCTCGTTTTATACCGACAACCCTTGAAAAGGGGGCGGGAATCAAAAAGAGGGCGGGCTGGATTAATGAACATCATTTCTCTCTTCATCTCTTTTTTCTAATAGTGGGAGACTCAATATCAGATGAATGACATAATTTTATTGGATTAAACCCACACTCAAATATTCAAACTTTTTACTCTTCCCCCTCCTCACATTTTTTCCACTTCAATGAAACGGAGTAAAGTGACGATATTTTGGACTGATGGATAGGGAAGGATAAGCGACACAAAAAAGAAAAGTGTTTTCGTAGGTTATGTTTCCGATAGTTGTTAAACTTAGAGAGTGGAAGGTGCAAGGAAAAGCATGGGAAATTACGGGGATTCTATGAAGAAAGTGGGAAAATGAGTTGTTCAGTAGATATTCTTAGAATTCATGTGAAGAGGTTGGAATGAATTAACAAGTGAAGCGGCACTAGGTTCATTTGGAAATATTTGTTACAACACAACTCGTGCCTGATTATGTTTAGCTTCAATGGATTTTAAGATCTTTTTTGTTTTTGTGCAAAACTGCACGTTTCGAAAGTTGGAAGCAAAACATAACTGAAGAATTAAGGATAGAGAATGACTTAACTTGTTTACCAAGGTGAATAGATAGATGAGATGGGGGTGGGGCTTCTGTGTGTGACACCATTGATGAAACGGGGCTAATTGAGCTGGTGTGACCGCCCGCACCAAGTTATGATCGACTCGAAGATAGAAAGGGTGAGGACAGGGCACTGAATGCAAATGACAAGTATTCAATTCGAAGAAATGTTGAAAGCTTAGAGATTTGATTGGTCAGACTTTGACAAGGGAAGTGGAATGAAACTAAAATCATCCAGAAGTCTAGTTTCTAGTAAGCGACAAAGGGTGGGCGGCTGTTTCTGATGTCTTGAAAGTAAAAGCGGTAATGTTGCACATTTCCTTGTTGTCTTGACCAGAAACTGAGAAGAGAAGGGGCGTATAGTAAAACAGGAATAATTCAGGGACAAGCTAAATTGCACTCGGCAGCAAGGAACCGCGTTTCCTATTGGTGAAGAACCTCGTGCTTTGGGCCCCAAACTAGGCTGATCAAAAAACGGAGCAGGTCGTAATTTTTTTGGTGAGAGGAAGTTTTATTCAACATATTTCTCTTCCAGGAATCATCAGGATGACCTATCGGTGATGAGCAAATCGCTTAATTATTCAGAAGAAATGTTGGCTAGAATCTTTTTCAGGGACATAAGTAGAGATAACAATGTTTCGAAACTCCTCACCGGTTGCCGCAATATCGGTTTCTCAGAAAATATGAGTAACTGCTAATAATTTGGTCATCTCATATTTGCATACATCAGTTCATTTTTACGCATTGTTGTATTCTATTCAACTGATCGTCTCAAAAGTGAACACAAAACTCTGATGTGGGACAATTGGATCCAAAGTGTTTTTAAATGGTGTTTTAATATATTGTTAAAAAATGAATAGTACCTGATTGTGTAATGATGACATGGGAAATATGCTTTGAAAAAAACGCGACCATGTGGTTTAAAAAACTACATCACGAGAAGCGACACAAAATCTAGTAGAGGGTTTTCATTCTTACTGTAGTCACAAGCTTTCTCTACTAAAGAAGAGAGCGGACCACTACAAGTGAATTTACGAGCATGGAGATATGAAAATGACGTTTTTCATCCAAAAATGTTTGCCAACTATTAAAAACGTCAACAAAACAATCGGAAGAAAAAGTGGGAAGCAAGTCATTTCGTGGTCACAGAACAATGCAAAAGCTCAACTTTGAAGGACATCAAACTTAATAGCTGTAGGTTTGAATTTTGATCCTTCTCGGAATCTTGGATATGGACTTTTGTTTTTGGAGAAAAATATGGAAGTGGAAAAACAAAGAACCAGGTGGCAATTTTCAGTTTTAAAAACTGATTTTTCCAGAACAAAGTCTCATAATGTTCGACCAACAAACTCTGAGGGATTATCCTAACTGATTTTTCAGAACATGCTAAGACCACAGGAAGTTTCAGCTTTTGGCGACACAAAAAAAACTTATTTCGAGCTTTGGGATGTTTTGAAGAAACTTTTGAAAAAGATGCAAGATGCATGACAAATTTCAGCGTTACCAGATTTACGGCATAGAAACCGAAGACACATGTTTTTTTTTACAAAACATAAGCATTTTTTGGAATTTATGGCCTTACTACTATACCGTTGCAAAAACTGAGAATCTCCTGTGACTCGCTTGCAAGAATTTTGTGCTCTTTTGAAATTTCGAAACATTCGTGTTCTTTTTTGGAATGGAAAGTTCGAAGGAACTTAACGAAGTTAAGGGAATTATGAAAGAGAGACAAACTGAATGAACATTTTTTGAAAAGCTAAAGTCCGTTAGTTGGTTTGCAGAAAATGCTGACTAGGAAGTCTCTAGTTAGTTATGGACATATTAGTCAGAGAGATCGCAATGAAGACAACATATTCCTAATTGCATACATTCATGGAAGTGTGTGAGCATGACTGGCTAACAGGGGAAGTTTGACAGAATTATAAACTTCAGTATGACATTTCACAAAATATATCACTTACCAGAAATGGAAGATAGAAAATAGTAATACTAAAAAAGGAAATTCATAAAACCTCGGCGTGTTACTAACAAAAAATCAGAGAAAAGCTTTTGTTTCAGTTTCAGAGACAAAAAATGAGGAAGTGTCTTGTTCATTATTCATAGTGTCTTTGAAAAATGGTTTCCCGATTTCTTTGTCGGTGTTGTAAAAAGCATTTATAAATCTTAAAAAAACAAAACACTTTGGATATTCTTGAAGATGGTCGGACTGAAAAAGTGAATAGAGTTTGAATTTTTTGGCTTTCAGTTTTTCGCTTGAGAAAAAAAACGAATCACACCCTCAAAAACATCACGAAGGAATCTGAATAGCTATCAACGAACAAAAAATTCACTCTATTGATGCTGCTGCCGTTCTATTACTATTGGATAAACACAGATTTGCATAATTTATGAAAACGAAATACAAAGACTGAAACGATTTCCGTAGACAACTACCTCAGAAGTTAGCAAAAAATATTCAAGTTGTAAGCGAAAAAAACAAAGTTGGGACCACCGAACACTAGTTGGTCACAAAGACTCATCACAAGCGACCGAAACATGATTATCGAACCTTTCTGGTGTTTGAGACCACGATTGGAGTGGCTGATATTGGCAGTTTCTCATATAAATTATTTCGTCATTAATTTGTTTTAAAGAAAAGAAAACAAAGAATATCTCAAAAATGAATAATTGATGCTTTGTCATGTCGCCGGCCTATCTAACAGGGCGCCACGTAATGTGCAGAAATTAAATAAAAACACCTGGAGCATGAATATTTTACTCATAATAACATGAACATTGTTTTGTTCATTCCATCCTATTTTTTAAACCGTTCTAATCACATCATCGCACATAACAAGATTTTTGAGAAGCAAAATCAGAAGTTCAATTATTCAATTGATCTAACTGTTAAAGCTTTTTCAACTAACTTCATTGAAAAGAACTCGATAATATCAAAGTCTATTCAGAAAAACAAATTCAAAACCTATTGTTAAAAGAGTAATCTGGGTTCATTTGTTATAGTACATGAAATCAACTATAACACAAAAAATGAAGATTAAAATATTTGAGTGGGAGATCAAAAACGTGAGTGCTCTTTATTTTCTGGCACGACTTAGAGAACGAAAACATGAATTTTGTAATCTGTGAACGGGTCAATTGAAAAGTGGATCAAACTTTCTGTGCTAACACAGAGGAAACATTCAGCTACCAAATCAAAAGTAATTCAAATAATAACAAGTTTTTACTTTTCCGATAGACCCCTACTACTGTTCTTTTCGAACCTGAATAAGGGACCAAATTTATAAATTTCAAGGAGCAGTGTTCCAGGATCTCTCAAAACTTAATTCCAGAAAACCATTAACAGGGGTAACCACAATACAAAGGAATATGATGATGTGATTTCAAACATTATTTTCTTCCAATGCTTATAATAAAAGTTTTTAATGAACATTTAATCAAAAAACGCAAACTTTGAGATGAGCTATCTCAATCATTCAGTGCTGACACCTTCCGATCGTGCATATTTTCCTTTTTCTCTGTTATCATAGACGTCAGATTCCAAATTTGGAATGATTGCGTGGGATGTTTGCAGAAGTGTACGTGTCTTCTTCTGCATATGTATGTTTTTTCCTTAATTCTTAATTTCTCCACTTCCTTCAACTTTTCCATCCGATAATGACTTGGCGGAGAGAGACGAAGAGGGAAGACCAGCTTTCACCATTTGAGACGGAATGAAAATGCAAGTTACCCAAGTGGTTGAGACGGATAATTGCGGTTTTCAGACACAGGTACTCGTTATGGTAAAGAGAAACAATTTTGTCTTACTACCATCTTACCGGCAGGAAATGGAATTCTACTCACACGCCCTTTTGTCATGTGTGGGTTTAATATATGAAAGTAAGAGGGAACGCGGAATGTATAACATTGCGTGCCTAGGATTTCGTAACTCCCTTTTTGAAAATCCTTCCCTGACATCCGTTCTCACGTTTAAATGTTGCTTGGCAACTAGGAAGCTTTGGGAAGATGGAGACGCAGAAAGAGCAGACGAAATTGGGTTTCACGTTATAATGGTCCCTACTACACAACTCATTTTTACCTTTCCGGTTGTATCTTTTTACTACAATGTTACTTTTTTGGTATCTGCATACATTCACATTAGCCTATTGAGAAAACTTATAATAATCATTGAAAACAAACTGCATTTGGAATAAACTTTTTATAATAAAATTTCAGAAATTTTTTCAAACCGTTCTATCTATCCTTCCTTACTTATAAAAACCATCAAATTAAATGATGAATAAGGGTGTGATGGAGTGATTCAGATGCCCTTGTCACCGCTTTTCTCTCCTTCTATGTATTTATCATCGGGTAAAGAAAGCATGACCGTCAAAACCTGTATGTTTTCTATTCTTATTCTCAACTTCTAAGTGTTTCTCTATTTCTCACCAGAACCTCAGCCGTTTTTTGATGTCATCCAATCTTTTATTCATTTCAGAGAACTGAAGTTTCAAGGTAAACTGTTAGCTATTGGCTTTTTCTCAACATTCCTAAAAAATATTCATTACATAGTTTATGTGTTCATTTCCATCAAACTCTGAAATTCCCCATGTAATCTGAGAGTGTCTGTCGGTTAATGGAGGTCATGAACCGCAAATGATTTCTATCATTGAAAAGTGTATAAAGAGGGAAAAATCGTCGGGAGACGTGTAGCAGAGAGGGACGGGAAAGACTGTCGTGTCCTCCCACCAGTTCTTCTACGACTTTTCTATTTCTTCTCCCCTTCTCTTCTTTTTTTCTCCTTCTTTTTCTTATTCTCGTCTCCACAAATCAGGATTTTGTTGATCGAGATGAGAAGAAACCGATTATTCCCTTTTATTTCTATATGTATAGCTGAATATATGCCAATTCGACACGCCACGTTTTTCTTTTTCATGTTGCTAAAGCCGCTTAACCTCGTTCTTCCGAGGCACTCTTTGTTTTCGATTATTCTGTTTTCAATGATATGAGTGGAAATCTATTATGATATTTTATAATATTTGGGTATTCTTTTTTGGATCACTATTTCAGTTTGTACTTTTTGTCTACTCCATCATTTCGCTCAACTGAAACGCAGATTATTTCAATGACATATTACATGACAAATGAGTAAAGCTTGACGACCAAACAAAATATGCCGACTCCCTTCTTCTCCCCAACTGTTCCCCATCTTCCTACTGTCCACTGATAACACAAATATCAAGTGTTTTGGATATGCCTCTGCTTTCCAATCCGCACAGAAAATAAATGAGCGAGTTTTGCTCTTTTCCCTACTGAACTGTCGGGAGCTTATTACTACTAAGAACTGAGACTAATGTTTATAAACAGATTTGCTCTTCTTTTCTTGCCACTTTCGTTCTCTTTTCTTCTTCCTTCCAAAACTCCAATGCGGTAACCTTGAGACGATGCCTCTTTTGGTGCGCATAGTGCAAACACTTTAGAAGTGACCGGTATGACGGTCAACCGCTCCTCAATTCCAAATAACGTTCCTTTCATTCTCCGACTTTTCTACTATTTCATTTTTATTTTTGCATGTTTTTGGTTTTTTTTGAGAAAAACATGTAAACATAAAACTAGTTGATTTATAGTGAGGGATAAAAATTATTGGGAACGAATTATAAAAAATAAGCGGCGGATAGTGTCCCATGTTCAGTTGACTTTTTTCACAACAATTACGAGAAGACCTAATAATTCATATTAGTAATAAAAAGGTGACCACGCATTATTCACAGATCCTTCCCCAGTTTCCGCAAGGGAAAATATTGTTTTCTTGAACATAAACAAACGTTTGTTTTATTTCATTGTGTTTTTGTGCACTTTCCTTCTAATAGTGCATTCTGATTTTTGTCTCTGCTGCAAACCAAATTTCAGAAATATCTAACGTAAGATCTCAACAAGTTAGTCTGAACATGGTTTCAATAATTCAGAACACAAAAATGGGGATAGTTTTTTTCTAATCCCGGTGTTTTCTTTTTTGCGGCATTTTTGTATCAACAAAGGCGCCTCTACCTTTTTTTGGCTTATCCACTCCCATGCTTTCGCATTTCTATGAATATCATTTTTTTTCCTCTCTTTTATCTTTTTTTTTCTGCCACAGAAAACTTTTTTCGACAATTTTATTCCTTGCTTCAGAGAATAATAGATACCCTCCACTATTTTATTATCTCTTCTTTTTTCTCTGTTGTTGTATACATTTTTCACTCATCTAGTTTTTTTGAGAAGGACAATGTTCCAAACTCAATGTCATCTTGTCGGGTTGGTATGTGCAGAAATCGGAATTGAAAAGAACAAGACAACAGAATAATATATCAAAGCCTCCCACCCAATCTAATGTCTTTTTTTACTAGTTCAAATTCTCTTAATCCATCTAATTGTAGTTTTTTCGTTGACAAGACCACTCCCAAAAATTCGAGAAAAATGAAAAGAAGACTTTCATTTTTTGTTGAAAAACTAGTACTTGATTTGTAAATTTCTAGTGAGTGATTGTTTTTTTTTTTAATTTGACTCAACTTTCAGCTGCTTGACGTCAAGGACAAGCTGACGTAATTAACTTCATCAGAATGTAGTCCGAGCATAACAAAAAGTGTTCATTATAATATGTTTATTTGTTCATAGCGAATTCTAAAAATGAGAGTTCTAAAACGAACTTCATTATTATTGCTTTTTTCTAGATAAAATTCCGAGAATGAGCTCGGTTGCTAGGAGAAAAACGAACACAAGAAATAACATAACATATCATAAATCTGCGGATATGAGTGTGCATAAATATGCATCCGGAGACCTATGTCTGAGTGGTCAACAGATTTGTATATTTTATAACTATCATAAATGTGTTGATGGGTTTTTATATAAATAAGCTTCGGGGGTGGGCTAGGAGCACTGCTTTTCCAAACAGGCTTCTGCAGGGCAAACAAACGCTATTATTTCCACTTTTTGCAACGTTTTCTGATTGATTTTCGGTTTCCTAATTATTGTATTTCAAAACTTATCGAAAAGTTGAAAAGCCTTATGTTGCACTTTTTAATACATCTGTTGAATCTTCTTCAACAGATGCATTGATGTCATTCGCTTCACTCTATATAATTCTAAAACATTTATTAGAGGTCAACATAAAGTCCAAATAGTGTTCAGTGTACGTATCATATAGAAATGTTCGTTACAATCCAATAAAATAACTTGTTGAATAGAACATTGACATGATATGTCATGAGCTTTTTTGACATAATCATGAGCTTTTTTGACATAACTTTCAAATCGTCCATTTTTTATTACTTTTCGTCTATGTATTTTTGATGGTTCTGGTTTATGTTTTTTATCAGAATATTTATAAATCAGAAATCTGTCGCCTTATTTTTAGATAGAAAAAAATCATAAACATTTCTGTGTTTATTGTTTTTAATAGCGATTTTTCTGAAAAGATCTTTATCATGCACAGGAAACTAAACAAATTTTTTTATTAAATAACAGCACTACACTAAACTATTGATATAACTGCTCATTCCAACGAATGAGAAAATCCTAGACCTACTTTCTTAAAAAAGAGAGGTTAGCAACCTCGCCCCACCGCATGCCTCTATTTCTTCTGGACTACTCATTACTGATCATCTCGTCATTATTTCCGTTTTTTTGAGCTCTACTTTTCTCCTTTCAGTTTTGTTACCTATGACCATTTGTTTTTTCACCATCAGTTCTCTTCCGTTTCTTCGCATTCTGAATCATATTGCCCTGTCATCATCGCCTCAAATATTTGCAGCGAAACTATATTTTTTCCCCCTTCCGATTTAATATCAAAATCTGCTCCTCAAATAGTATCCCTTTCCGCCAGTTCGTGCCACGTCTTACTAAGAAAACTAATAGTTGGTAAAGTACAAACAACAATAAACGAGGAGACGTCGGTCGAATTAGGCTCGAGTTACATGTAGTAGATTCGTTGAGAAATTTTGAATTTACTCGAATTAGTGAGAATGTCAAGACAAATTTGGCAGTGATTGGGTTCCGATAAGTTTTTTGGTATAGGCTACCGTATGGAATTATCAAAGAGTATGATCTTGTTTTCAAAATGGAAATTAAACGATTTTCTCTGCGAATTAACAAAAGCGGTACCTCATCTAATTAAAACTCGAGTGGAAGATATTCATAATAAAACTCACGCCCTCAACGACTATAAAATATCGAGGACTGATCAAGTTTTGAAAATAAGAAAGAACTCTCCGTTGTATTTTTCATCAGTAACTTCTTCTGTATTTCTAATTCTTCAAATGCGAGAATCTTGTAAGACACTCCATTTGTAAATGCAAGGCCAACGATGAAAAAAGTTACTTTCAAGTTGACTTTTAATGGTTTGGTAGCCGAAGTAATGTGAGTTTTGAATTTTTCATTGTTGAGAGACTTGATTTCTAGTAGTTTCACTTCATTTTCACCTGTCCCTGTTTCAAATACGGTATGAGCTAACCAAATGAATAAACAATGACATCAACTGAAGGGTGGGCGCTAAGCACAGTGTGATGGTTCTCTCCCACAATCCGCGAGTCTCGTGTTTCCCGCGCGTCCGTGTTGTTTTTCCCTCTTCGGAGCTCAAACCCAAGAAACCAAGACGTTTAAAAAAGGAGAGTATGTCTCCTTGAACGCAAAAAACACACAGTATTTGCTCCTTTTTCGGGAAGAGAAGAAATCGAACAGATTCAGACCTCGCGCCCGTTGTCACGCCTACTTCGGACTGTTGCGGCGCAGGGCCCGGATCGCCGCCCGGTCTCCCTCTACTCTCTCACACTTTTTCGCCTTCCCTATCGTTCTTTTTTCACTCGGACTGTATGCTGTTTCGCTTTTTCTCATCGACGCCCATATAGACACACAGTAGTGGCGACGGACGCAAAACACGGCTCGGGGGCTCAACATTTCCTCACCCCGCAGAGCTCAAATCCCTTTTCGACTGATTATCAACAATTCGAACAACAACAACAATAACAACTACTAGTACCAACATTTCATTCACTAGCAGCTACTTTCTATATTCCTACTGAAATATGGTGCCGTCACCGGCGTTGGTCGGGACACCATCTGTGTTTCCACACCATCAGTCTACCTCATTCTTTCAAGAGACTGCAAGTTTCTTCAATCTAGACTGGGAACGATTATGGTAAGACTCTTTATCAAGCATTTTGTTGTGGGAATATAGTTTATTCTGTTTTTGATATTCTCTTAATCTTTGATCAATTTTATACTTTTTTGTGAACTTATTGAATTGAAACCGACAATGTTTTGGCGTCCACCATAGTTATAGATTGCAAACATCAGTTTTCTGTAAATTTCTAAATATTTTGAGCATGTTCTGAACTATATCATTATTATACCCCTAAATCCATTAGTGAACTATGTTTGCAGTTTTTTGACTACTAAACATCACAATTTGGTGAAAGTCAATTGTACTATCTTATTCTCGAAATTAGAAAATCTGCATCTGAATTCGTAACTTTCAGTAAATACTGTTACTTGCGTTTTTCTTATTTGGCCAACCTATTGTTGTGTGATTTTTGTCTGACCATTCTGTTCTGCCATTCTGAATCATATCCTGGTTCACTCTCTTCACTTTACTCATTAAACAATATTTTCTGATGTTTCTTTCTTCTCAACACAAAAAACCTTATTGTTTCTTCCTCTTGCTTCCTTCGTTCATAACACATTGCTCTTCACCCGTTTCAGTCCGTGCGCGGCGCCGACCATTTTTGTCTCCGATTGGTCATCGACAGTTCCAAAAATACACTGGCGCGGGCGCCACGGAAAACCGGCATTCTCTGTGTTCTAAATTTGGAACAGAAAGGTACACAATCATGATGGCATTCCATCATCCCGTTGCCGACGAGTTTCTGACCAAAACCATACAGAAAATAAGCAAGAAAATAATTGATTTTTGAATAAGGAACTGATCTGTGCAAGATAATACCGTTCTGTTTGCTCTCTCACCTCGAAAACTAAAACTTTTGCTCTAACCGAGCGTTTTTTGCTCCGAACGTGACAACACGAGCAAATATTTCTCCGCGGTCAGTCATCAATGAATAGGTCAGGGGTTTTGTGCAAATCCACAAACAGTTGATAACATGTAAAATCATAGAGGAAGAGAACGTAATGCTACTAACTCGCGTATTAGCAGAGAAAACATGTTTCTGTGATGAAGGGTAACCTGTATAGTAGTGATGGGCATTTCTATCTCTCTCTCTCTCTCCCACTTTTCGCCAATGCCTTCCTGTCCAGCCATCGGATATACAGAAGAGAACACCGTAATTTATGCAACACAAAAACACACTCATGCGCGAGGGGGAGGTCCGTCTTTCCTCATTTCTCAGGAGTCGACAGTCCACCTTCTTTTATCCTCTTCCTCCTTCCGCTCACTTATTGATTGACGGTATGCGGACGTTTATTGTGGTGGTGTGTACGTTCGGTGCGGGAGTAAGGATGGCATTAGTTGGCATTAGACGGCCCGACCTTTTTTCCTCGTTTTTGTCCCCATATCGCTTGATCTCACCTCCCTGACCGTCACCGTCATTCACCCGTCAGTGTGTCTTTTACGACTTTTTCGGTTATGACGATTGTATCCCAACCTATTAAAATATAACTCCGTTTTTTATTCAGCAAGTATTTCACTAGAACGGTTCTTATTGTTCTTTAAAATTTCCATGCGACGTGTTTCAAGGGAACTCCCTCTTTGTTATCAAAGTGTGCAGAGGCGGTGGCTAGTGATAAGGACATTGAAAGCACTAAAAAGCTGAATGGAATGAATGACACAACAAGGACTCACCCACCTTTCGAAAAGTATACATTTGCATAGACACCTTAAAATTAGATTCTTAGTTCTCGCTTTCTGTTTTTCGACCATGTTGACAATGAGAGAGCTGAAGACGTTTTGTTAATTAAAATAAAAGATGACGCCTGCTTGGTGTCGAGAGGGTTACTTGATTCCTTTTTGTTCTGCAACTCAGTCTTTTTCTAGACTTCTTCCGTTTAACTCCGTGCTAGCCAAAAAAGTGATTGGATAGACTTCCGGTTCTCACTATTGACATTTTTACTCATCTACTCGTACTTTTGAAATAAAATCTTGCTCGATGACTCAATGATTATTCTGCGTTCTGTTTTTTCATTATATTTATTCTTGATTTCAGGCATTCACGCTCAAACTCGAACGCAACATCTTCGCCACGCAACTCTCCGTCACAGTTGTCTCCACCGATGGCAGCTACTGCAGCACTTCGCCGCAGTTCGGATTACGGTAAGTTGTATTTTGTAAGAAAAACTTTAAAAACTATTACTACTGAACGGAAATGCCTGGTCTTCCGTTCTTACTATTTTTCGATCTCCCTTATTATTACTATTCATGATGGAATTCAATGCAAACAAACACTGTCAACGTTTTTTCGCATTGTTAAACGGACAAAAAATCCTTTCGCTTCCCACTTATATGCATCAATTTTCACTGGCCACGTTATTCATCACGCACGCACAAACACCTGTAAATTTGAATATAGTCTAGCAGTTGGAAAATAAAGGAAAAGATGGGAATAGGATCGGAAGCTAGAAAAATAATAGTAAAGAGAACAAGTAGTATAAGTAGTAGAAGAGCTCAGCTGCTCGTTTATGTATGCATTGTGGAGAAGGAGGAGCACTGGGGTTGTCGTTGGAACTAGGGGGTCCACGGGTCACCGGAATCTTTAATTGCGTCTCGACCACTCCTCAACTACATAGTACTTGATTACACAATTATTGAAGATTCTTGTTTTTTATCCTAAATGATTCATGTCTTATGAAATAGTGGTTCCCATTGAGAAATTAGAGATTTTACTCAAGCAAGACGCAGAGACATAACAAACGGTAAAAGTAGAAAAAGAGAAAGTATATGTACACACAATTCACGTCTTTGCGACCGCCGACCCCGCTTGTTTACAATTATTGATTGACCATTTCAAGGTAGACCAATTTGTTATACTTTTGAAAATTCCCTATGTTTTGAAATTCCGCCTCCTTCTACTTCCGTTAATCAGAAATTCTTATTTTATCAAATCATCCCAATAGATGTCTTCTGAGTGACTAATCTGACTTGTCTATTTTCTGCTAGAATATTGCTTTTGACAATGATTTGATTATCTGGTGTAGATGAATGATTTTTGCCTTGACATTTTTCATTTCATCTTTTTTAGTCTTTTGTACGTTGCTTCTTTCTTTTTTTTCAAATGTTCTGCAAAAAATGTAAACTGGAGTGCAGAAGTAGGCCGTGGTTGGATAGACTGTCTAATGCACCCACACTCAAGGCCAATCCGATTATCGGTGCGCTGAAAATTGCGCAAAACATTTTTTTATCCGACTGTGAAACGAAACACACGGAAGACCGACAAAATTATTGACCGCCGCCACGTTTCCCTTTTATTCCATCCACTTTTGACAAAAGTCTTCCACTCCAGTAGATCAGAATCCAAGAACCAGAATGATTTAGTGGGAAGAGAAGGGATAAAGTAGAACATTGCTTCCTCTTTGAACAAACGTTTGTCTATCGTTTTTTCTTGGATATCCAATGAGAAGAAGTGAAAAGTGTACACATCATCATCTTTTTGCGCCCATTATCTTGAATTAATGCTTATTCAGCATAATCTATCGACACGATCTTAGAGGAAACGCTTGGAAAAAGGGGAATGTTAGAAACATGAGATATTTCAGCATTGGGAAGGGGTCGAGCAGTAATGAATTTCAAGAAACGAGTACAAATTTGGATTCCAGTCTAATTATACTTTTCTCTCTATCAGGCACCAAAACGCATTTCCGATTTTGAAAATCTCTTCACATTGTGATCTTTAAACCGACTTTTTCAGTCATGTGTGGCTGTGTGTGCTTTTGCATTAACAAAGAGAACTGATTATTCGCTTTTTTCCGTCAAGTCTCTCCGTCTCGCCGTCCAAAGGGGGCTCTTAACAAATAAACACCTGTGCGCGAGTGGAAGAGTTGCGCGAAACCGTTGGTTCTTTTTTTTCAAATGGTCAGGTGTTAATTAGCCATCACATCATGTGAATATTGTTTTGTTGCAACACAACTGTTCTTTTTTAGACCAAAATAGATATAACCTAACAATAAAAAAATTGATGATGACTTTTCAATCAAAATTAGGGCGGACGTGATTGTTTCTATCGAAATTTGAACTATGTAGCATTTTCAAGCAAAAATTTTTTTTTTTGTTAGGATTGTTAGTTTTAGTACTTTAAATGAACATCAAAAACTGGAGTTTTTCTTTTTTTTTGAATTTGATTTGTAAAAGTTCCAAGTTTCTCGTATCAAAAGACTCAACCTAGTTTCGCTGATTATATAAACAATCGTTGTTACCGTTTTTTTTCTAGATGCTCTCTATCGTTCTGCTTTTAAAGTGTCTTCAAAATAAAACAAGAAGTACATGGCAGCGTGTGGTGGGGCTCACGACAACGACTGGGTTTGTTTCGGAATGGCGGCAAAAATGGCAGAAGAGCGGGGGACCGAGTGGTGTCGTCGTCATTTGTCATATTTGTTGCATACACTTCTCTACATTTTAGGCTTATTTCAATAGCCGCCCTTTTCTGGTTGTCTTTTGTTCATAAACTAACCGATTGTTGTTCTTTGTCATTTCCTCCCACACTTTTTTTGCCACTATCCATTGGCTTTGTAAAATGAAAGAGGCGTTAGAGTGGAATGAAAAAAAAACGTTTATTAGAGACTTCTCCTCCCTTTTTTTTCACTACTGCCATTTTGTGTATATATGGCCAACCAAACTTGTAGGGTCGTTTCTCTAGTTTTTTCTCACTTCTCATTCCTAGCCCCTTTTTTTGTTTTACTCGTCCATTCCCCTTTTACAAGTTGACTGACACTTTGAAATGAGAAAATCCAGGTCCCTCACTTTCATTTTTCTTATTCTTATTTTTGCAGGATCCGCAGACACCGAGTGTGGCGAGCCGTGCGAGACTGGAGAACCCGTTCCACTCAATGAAGTCGACTTGCTTGCCAAGATGGAGCAGTTAAACAAGTACGGTTTTTTTTGAAATCAGTCTTAAAATCCCTTAACGACATAGTAATGTGAAATTTATCGGACGTATAGTCATGAAAAGCAGTTGGTCAAACATTGACCAACCACATCAGCCCCAAATCGAGAAATACAAAAAATAGTAAATACTGTAGTTTTTCAATGATTGCACAACCATATATTTGCTTCTCAAACACATAGACAATGGAAAAACTAATTTTCAGATCAAATGAGGAAGACTCGCGAAGTGTTGCCTCGAAAAAGACAGGATCCAGTGGAAGTCGGAAAGGTGCACGAGAACAGACACATACTCCAGAAGAAGATGAGGTATTGCATTATACCTGAAATTCCAACGTTACCGTTCTTGATAGTATTTCCAGGAAGATTTATGGTCCGTATGGGGAGAACTTATACTCAACTGGGAGGTCGAAGTCAAAAAACGTCCGAATCACATCAAAGAGTTGGTCAAAAAAGGAATTCCGCAGCACTTTCGAATGATTGCCTGGCAGAATCTTTCAAATGCATCAGTGTCAAGTGTTCATGACTTGTATAGTGATTATATGCGACAGTCCTCGGTTTATGAGAAAGTAAGTGATTCAGTTTTGAGAGTTTGGGTTTCGAATCAAATATATTCTAGGTTATTCAACGAGACATCCCCAGAACATATCCAGAACTCGATTTCTTCAAAGATGGCGAGAGAGGCCAATCCCTCTTATTCAATGTGATCAAGGCTTACTCAGTCCATGACAAAGAAGTTGGATACTGTCAAGGAAGTGCATTCATTGTTGGTCTACTCCTTCTCCAGATGCCAGAAGAAGAGGCGTTCGCAGTGTTGGTCAGTCTCATGGAAAACTACCGACTCCGCGAGTTATACAAACCAACGATGACCGACTTGGGATTGTGTATGTTCCAATTGGAGTGTCTCGTTCAGGATCAGATGCCAGACTTGTACACTCACTTCAACAATATGGGTTTCGACACTTCCATGTATGCCTCATCATGGTTTCTGACCCTTTTCACTACCACAATGCCATTGGATATTGCTAATCGGATAATGGATTGTTTCTTGGTAGAAGGCATGGATTACATCTTCTGTATCTCAATTGCTATCCTTCAACAAGCCAGAATTGAATTGCTTCGACTCGATATGGAAGGAATGCTCAAATACTTCCAACGTGAAGTTCGCGAGCGATATGAAAACGATGCGGATCTCCTCTTCGCTGTTGCCAATCAAGTTCAGCTTAATGCAAAACGAATGAAACGATTGGAAAAGGACTATCTGGCCAAGAGGACAAAAGAGCAGGAGGAGGCCGTCGAGTTGCGGGTAAGTGAAAGGATCATAAAAGAAAAAAGAGGGGCCATTCCATTATTTTTGTGATGCCGCGGTTTGTCAGAGACTTCAAGCTGTGAAGAAAGCACATGTTTCGGTGGGGAAAATATGCTCATACACATAGTCATACACAATCTCATATCTTGATAGATTCACAGACACTTTCATGCACGGTGATGAGAAATGAGTAGGGGGATGACGATTGGCGATAAAAAGAGCGATGGAAAATGAAGAGAAACGACGCACTTTTCACTCCTCTTCCTCCCGATTTTTTTCGTTTTCGTGTCGTTTTCTCTTCTCGCTCTCTCTCTGATTTTGTATAGTCTGTGAGCGCCAACTCAATTTTTTCCTGTGCAAAAAATGTACAGCTATCAGATCAATTGATTTTTACATGTCTTCTACGACAGTTTAGAAAGTTTTCTTTTCGAACTTCTTCTACAAAAACGTTTGACTGTTTTCACAATTTTTCCTGAATGATATCATGTCTTGACGCTGATGGATATTATCTTTTCCTTTTGGTATCAAATGTCTTCTTTCTTTTCATCAAAACGGTCATAGGTTCTTTGTGAAAGTACATCGTCTAGTAACACGCCATTTTCTGACTACCTATTTGGGTTAGGCCGCCCAAATGAATAGGCACGCCCAGTTACCTAGTTCCTCAATGTTACGGTTTCTACTAGTTGATCGAGAATCATAAAAATATTTCAACTGAATGTCGAAACTGTTTGCTTTCGTTTTATCGTTCACAACCCCGTTTTGGTGACACATTTAACAGTTTATGGTTTCATATTTTTGGGTTCTTCAAAAATTATCTCTTTCATATCAAGAAAGTTTGTGACTTATTGAGGATACCGTTTTGTCCAATTTTCTGTAGTATTCAAGAAATGACACACCCACGTACACCTATTCAGCTTTTTTTGCGTTTTCTATTACCTGCTGACATTCACTCTACTCTTGCATTCATAACCATTCCCTTATCGAACAAGAGGCGATGCTAGCTCACATGTCCGTTTGAAGAGGTCAAAAAACAGAAATAAAAGACATTTTTAGTGTTCGGTATTGTTTTGCATGTTTTAAAAATTTCGATAGCGAGAAAAAGAGAGAGTTGAGGGAAGAATAGTGTCACTGTTTACCACCTCCCACTTGACGGCAATAAAACAAGGAGCTTCAAGATAGGGTCTCCGTTTGTGTGCTTGTTTGTGTGTCATGATTGATTTTCTACCAATCTCTCCCTCTTTAATTTTAATGATCGACGAATCGATAAGACTTTTTTTGACTCATCTTCATCATTCAAAACAGTCGATTGATTATTTCCGGTCTTCATTCCTTTTTCTTCTTATTCTTCCTCGTCGTCTCTTTCTCCCTCCGCCCCCAGGTGACTAACTGGCTAGTCTCTTAGTCGTTATGTGTCGGTCGATCAGGCCCGGGGGCGAAAACAAAAAAGAAGAGAAAAAGAAAATTTCGTGTTGTAACAAGACTTTTTCTATTCCCTCGTTCTATTTTTCACTTCTTAAGTTTCTATTTTTCGAAAAGTTTCTCTAACTAGTGTTCATCAGTCCAACCAAAAACAGAAACAAATCAAAGGTAGAGCGCCCTCACCGAGCGCAAACTGGGCGGAGTCCTCCGACCCGCCCTTCCCGTTTCATAGATCGACCCGACCGGGTGGCGCTCCCAAGTAGCTGAAACCACCTCTCTTTTCCTATTAGCTTCTTCCACTACTTTTGCTACTAATTATCATTCCGTCACCTTCTTCTTCATCTCTTAGTGTCTTCCATTCTAACGCGTCCCTCTCCTTCTCCTTTTCTTTTAATATTACTTCATTCATCTTGAGTGACCAACACATTACGCTCTTTCTCATTGTGCGTGTGTTCCTATTCTTTTTCCATTTTCACACTTCATTTCTTTACTTTTAATATTTCTTCATCTTTTGCAAATCTAGTAACATTTTCTCATTTCCAGTCATGAAAACCCGGGCACAAATTGGAAAACAGCGATTTATTTGGACAAAAAAGGTAACAAATTGCTGCTAATCAGCATACTAAAGTTGAGAAGGTCAAAAAACCTCTTTTCAACATTAAACTTTTACCCTTGCCGATCAATGTTGGTACCTTTGCCTCCATTTCCGAGAAATATTTGTCTTGACATTTGATCGTAAAATAAAATAAAATAAAACCAAGAAAAAGAAAAAAACGAGAGAAGTTGGTCTTTACGAGTGGTTTTTCCATCTCTCTCCCATTTTTTTGTCCATCATCACTTATAGGAGGGTTTATAGTACAGTCAACATGGAAACGAACTATTATATTATATAATATAGAGTGCACCCTCATCCAAAACTTGAACAGTTCTCGTTTTTCCTCTCTGACAGTTTTGGTATGATTCGTAAACTGCATAGGTTATGTAAACCTCCCCGGGGCGTACACTTCTGCCATTGTCCATAGTAAGGGGTCGCCAGACCACAATTGGAATTCAGTCACCGGCACTAAATTTGATTTGTTCGTTTCATCATCATCATCATCATCATGTATATTCGCGTATACTTGTACATACATAGACAGTTTTGTGAAAGAAGGGCGTAAAACCAGTCTACTGGAAAAGGGAGAGAAGAGGATAAATGAACATTATTCTTCGATAATCTCACACGCGAAAAACAGTGAGATGATTATTTTGGAAAGAGAGAAATTTGTCACTCATTGTCTTTTGTCCCTATGGAGTGACTGATGAGGGAGCCTAATTCCATATGCATTGAGTACGTTTTTAGAAAGACAAAAAAGGAGCAGCACCCTCAGGATGAATGGCTTTAGATTGTTTTGAGTTCCCTGGAAAGGGTACCCAGAGCAAGTCGAAGGGCTCATATGAGTGTGACAAATCGCAAGTCATCATCATTAATTACTGAGCCGCTGCATTATATCTAGATTTTGATGGCGATGCAATTCGCCTTACACTCTTGATCTCACTCACTCAAACTTCTGTTCTCCCCCTTCTCAGCTCAACATTCACATACAAATACACATATGTTGAAACACCCCCCCCACAAGAGTTCTGAGGGAAATGGGGGAGCTTCTGTTTGAACGCCCCGCGCCACATTTTTCAATCAACTTCCCGCAACAAATATTATGTGTCAGGAACAATGAGAGAACACGGGTCGACGGGATGGGGTAAATATATGAATTAACATGGTCACGAGAAATTGGGTGACTGAAATAAGCGTTCACTTTTTCAGCGTCTTCGTACGGAGAATCGTCTTCTACGTCAGCGGATTGATTATCTGGAAGCAGAATCTTCGGCTCTCGCGGATCGTCTTGTGAAAGGACAGGTGAGTAGACGCTAAAAGGAAAATTCTAGAAACTAAGAGACCATAATCTGTCTTCTTTTGTCTAAATTGTTTCTCTGTCAAACAACAACAATACAATTAGCAACAAGAAAACCAGTTTATTTTTTCTTTTCAGGTAAACCTTGCCCAGGAGGCCGAGAACTACATCAACATTGCACATGAGTTGAACAAGTTGCGAGACATGAACTCTGATGTTCACCGCAAGTTGGAGGGTGCCTATGAGACTATCAGGTGAGAGAACCGACACGATCTTCCGCTAGCATCATCATTACTAGAGAGAGATGGTCTAGCCAAACTATCTAACTAGCTAAACCTCAACTAGATTGTCCTGTCCGCTATGGAAAGCGTCTGTGACGTGTACAAACAATGCGTTGTGTATGCGGCAACCAAGCCTTTTTCTTTTTGTTCTCTTTTCCTCTCTACTCATTCTTCTTTTCAATATTCCAAAAAATATTGAAACTGTGGGGAAGGGAAAAAGGATGAATTGATTGACTAGGTCGAAATCAAAAATTACAATCGATGTTATCATATCCTTCGTTTCGATGTCTCCTCCCTTCAACCCAATCCTAATCACAATTTCGAAATCACCGTCACTCTAATTTGATTGATTTGCGGTCAAGAGAATAAGGGAATGATATCGAAACGAAGAAGAAAAAGAAGAAGACAACTGATACACATATCAAATTGAACACAACGTAATCGGATCCTCATACAGCAAGACTCGTCACATATCCACAGAAACATACACACGAGATTTTGAAGGAAATGAAAAAAGTACCCAGCAATTGTTGTTATTATTGCAGAGAGTTGTCCAGCACACGACGAGAAAACATCATGGATACGGGAACACAAGTGGACGATACGTCGATGATTGAGCACATTCACTCACTTCAGCAAGAACTCATGGAAGCTCATACCAGACAGGCGGATAGTGAAAACACGTTGAGGGACGCAAAGCTTAGAGTCTCGGTAAGAATGGTGATACACAATGGGGAAACTGTCACCTTTGGAATTTAAAAAATGATTGTTTTTAACTTTATGATCTGAAACTATGTTTCCAGAGATCAAACGTTTAATTTTTGTCCTTCTTGCATTTTTTGCAAAAATTCTGCGAGAATTCAGCGAAAATGCAAATTATTACCCTTCTTTTTTCAGGAGCTCGAAATGGCAAATAAACGACTACTCGAGCATGAGCCATCAGAAGACGTTGCTGGATTCCAAGAAGAACTTATTTCCGTTAAAATGCGTGAAGCTGAGAGTTCACTAGCTCTCAAGGATATGCGTCAACGTCTTGCCGAGCTAGAACAACACTGGGCGAAATATGTACATGTCCGCGCATTTGATCCATCATCGGCGTCTATTGAGAAGGATTCTACTTCTGAAGCTCACTCAACACAACAACAGCCATCACCACCACTGACGTCTGCTAGAGCTCGTCTCGCCAAAATCACGGCATCGCTCATTGGTGGTTCGACTGAAGAACCAGAACATTGCATTGGAGTTCGTGAACTTGAAGATCAGCTTATGGGTGTTCGAATCAAGGAAGCTGACACGTTGGCAGAATTGAAAGAAATGAGGCAGAAGGTTATGGAGCTGGAAACACAAAACCATGTGTGTACGAACCAGTTGAAACGACAAGACGATGAGATGAAACGTGTTCGTGAGGAGTCGGAGCAGTTGGTGAAAAAGAAGAAAGAGTTGGAACAGGAGTTGAAGGAACAAAAAGAGAAGATGGCTGATAAGGAAAGTGAAGTGAGCGAACAGCGGATCAATGATCGCTTGAAGTACTCGGAAGCCATTCAAACGATCCAAGAACTTCGTAGCAGTATCTCACAGTTGGAGCTCAAAAAAGCGGAGAAGTGGACTCAGAATCAACTGAGAGGAAGCAGTGTATGCGACCTTGATGAGGATTCTGTAAGTTGATGAAACTGTTATATCAGTCTTGTTTCTCATTTTTCATTACCGATTTTTATTTCAGAACTCCCACGGCTCGATCTGCTCCAACGTTGACCATCTTTCTCTTGCCTCCGATGAGATGAACGCTTTGATTGCTGACATGACTGTTCGTATTCCAACACTTGATGAGTTAGCTGAAGAAGGATCCGCCACCGAGACTGACGAGTTGCGTCCAAAGGTAACCATTATCAAAACAGAAAATTTCACACTTTAAATCAGCCAGTTATTATAGGAACTAAACGATGGCAATGACACAACAGACTCTGGCGTTCAACTCTCTGACGGACACTAAATGCCTTCCATATCTCAAAACTCTATTTCTCAAAATTATTTGCCTTCAACATTTTCATGTTCTACTTCCCCTGTGTTTTGTAAATACGTGGTTTTTTTGTCACTCACCCATCAACTTCTCCCATTGCACAATACCCCCAAATCTAGCCGTTTTTCTCGTTTCCCATACAAATCTTTCTCAACTACACACTTCTGACGGTATTACCCTCTTTGCCCATCAACCAACACTTATCTATTCCGTAATAGTTCACCGCCTTACCATGTACAGTGCTTTCAACAGTCCTCATCACCCAACATTTATTACTATGTAGAAAACGCCAGCACTATTTGCTAGTTTTCGTTCTAATTCTTCTCTGAAAATGACCGACAGGTATTTTTTCAAGGAAGTGTGGTCCTTTTCAATCTGGTAGCTTATTTTATAATTTATTCGCAATCCTCATCCCTCCCATTGTAGTTTTTATGCATTGGTCTTTGTTTTTATCTAGTAGTTATTTTTGCCTGATTATTATTATTATGACACAATTATCCCCTACCATCCCGAGGCCTTACTTTGATTTGCTTACGGTATACGGAGAGATGCTCCAATGAGTACTCCCACACAAAACCCTGAAACAACACCCCATCATTTCTTCTTGTGATATAATAAAATTGATTGAACTGAGAACGTTTTTCAAACACATCACATGAGTATCAGCCAGATTTTGCTGGGAAAATAGTTTACATTTTCCGTAAACAGTTTATGAAAATATCAGATTTCTTTCACATTGATTATATCAACAAATGACTTCTGCTGAGTTCAGTCACACTGAAAAACTCCATCAGGACAGGTCGCAAAATGCACCATTTTATCATTCCCAAACCAAAATTCCTGAATTCTCCATCTTACATCTCCTTCATGGAAACAATGAAAGAGGAGATTGCAAGTAAGTATCATATCAATGTTTTTCTTAATAATATTCTCAATATGTGTATTGAAGACGAAACAAAAGTGGCCGAAACCAGCTTCTTTGACAAAATCTATTCACCATTGGTCATTTTCTTCATCTTCGCTGCAATTGGTTGTGTCATCGGACTCATTCAATATATCAGGTAATAGTGTTTTGTTTTTTAATTAATGACATTTTTTTATTTTAGAAATGAACGTCGTCAAAAACCAGCGAATCAACGTCTTTTCTTCTTTGAGCGTCTTTGAACTTTTGATGTTTGGACGATATGTTAACAAAAAAATTTATTCATTTAACTGGGGCATTTGCGCACGAATTTCCATACAAGCTTTTTTAAAGTATTGGTAATTGGTCGTTGGTTTTGAGAATAAAGTTATATTGATGTTAAATCGAATGTTTAGAGACAGTTGTTGTTAATAATGACAAGTGTTGGAAGAGATTTAATCAGCTTCTTCAGACGATTTGGTTGAACAAAATGCGGAGAACAACCAGTTTCCAAACGCTGATCCGAGAATTACAGAAAATGCTGAAATTATTAAAAATGGTTTTTATTAACTGTGAAATTTTAAGGAAAAGTGTATTTCAGATATCAGCATACGTTTTCGGAATGATTCAGTTTACTAGCAAGTCGTTCTTGAATTTCAATTTCGAGTCAAAATAAATATCAATGAGAAAATAAAGAATGATTGTTCCGAATTTATTTCTTTCTAACTGAATTAATCCTTGAAAACAGTTGTTCTTGTGACTGTGCTCAATTGTGTTGTTCAGAGCCGCCAGGTTTTCAAAATTAGATTGAAATCTACTTCAATCCCAAGCTCCTTTTTTAGGCGGACGCAAAAAGAAAAGTTTCACCAGACATGAAACAAAACTAACACATATTTTTTAGAAACAGTTACTATTTCTGAAATTTCCAAACTGACCAAGCCAAACATTGTATGTCATTACGATGAGTATTAAGCAATACCACAAAACAAGTTGAACAATATGGAACAATGCAACTAGAATCCCAACGAACGAAAATGGTCCAGGTCTGAAAGAAAAAATGATCAGGCCGCAATAAAACTTTCTAATTTTACCTTATTGCGACACGACTAGTTATGGCCGGATTGTTCACTAATGGAGAGCTCACTGTAAAATCTTCTTTCAATGCTCTACCATCGGTTACGGTAACGACAGTTGGAAGATGAAACTTAAAAATAATGAATAGAACAATTTTTGCAAAATTACACAACTAACCGACTTTTTTCTTTTTGTTTTTCTTACAAACAGCAGGTATGTTCTGAACGATTTTATTCCTTCATGAATAACACCAAAAACAAAAGCAATGAAACAAGTTATCGCAAGTCCTGTAACAAGGTTTTCTGACAAGGGAAGTACACGAAGTGTCGAGTTGAACTTTTTCTATAAATTTGACCATAGGTAATTTCAACCCTGAGGATTCCAAATCTGAAAGAAAAATCTGCAAAATGTTCCCCTGGACGGAGTTATGAGCCGTCAAACTTTTCCTATGGTTAAGCATTTCACCACGAGACCCGCGGTCTGCCGAAGTGTCTGCCGCAACATAACCCCACGTTTTCCAACCATCGGTGGCGCAAGGGTTGTGGGCGCGTTTAGTAGTCGGGAGGCTATGGGTTCGCTCTCCATGCTTTTCCAATTCTTTTTTTGCATTTTTTCCAGCCATCACAAAAGACGTATGAATGGTTTTTTCTTCTCTTTTTCAAACACACAGCCTAGTAATCATCAAAATGAAAAACTTTACGTGAAAAAAACAATAACTTTTTTTTGAGTCGAACTTCGAAGTCGACCATCATGTGACTGGGCAAAACTTTGAATAAGTTCAAAAAAAATGTTATTGTTTTTTTCACGTAAAGTTTTTCATTTTGATGATTACTAGGCTGTGTGTTTGAAAAAGAGAAGAAAAAACCATTCATACGTCTTTTGTGATGGCTGGAAAAAATGCAAAAAAAGAATTGGAAAAGCATGGAGAGCGAACCCATAGCCTCCCGACTACTAAACGCGCCCACAACCCTTGCGCCACCGATGGTTGGAAAACGTGGGGTTATGTTGCGGCAGACACTTCGGCAGACCGCGGGTCTCGTGGTGAAATGCTTAACCATAGGAAAAGTTTGACGGCTCATAACTCCGTCTAGGGGAACATTTTGCAGATTTTTCTTTCAGATTTGGAATCCTCAGGGTTGAAATTACCTATGGTCAAATTTATAGAAAAAGTTCAACTCGACACTTCGTGTACTTCCCTTGTGAGATTATGTTGTGAGATACTGCGAATGCTTCTGAAACGCTTCGCGGAAACTCACCAGAATTATCATTGATATTCCAAAACTTGAAAAGTAGAACATTTTTGAATCCCGAATGAAACCACATTTCCTCCATATCACCTCCCGGACTATTAGTAGTTGGACCATTGTTCTGGCACAAGTAAGCATTGTTTCCTACACTGTGTTCCTTATTCTTCAGAACATCAGCAGCACCGCCCCCATCATGACCGACCCTCACTTCTTGAACACTTGTTAGAAACATGTCGTGTAGGGCTTGATCATTGTGATCCATTGGAACATTGTGATGAGGCGGTTCTTCACCAACCATTGCAAAGAGAGCGTTTTCGATACGTTTCTCTTCGTGGGTCTTAAGATTTTAAAATTTCGCACTTACACTGATTAGATAACTTTTACCATTTCTTCAAATGATGATATTAATCCAAAAACGGCAAAAATGATAATCGTTGTTATCATTGTAATGATTGTCATCCAAGTGAAACCACTGAAAATTTCTTTGATTATTTTTTCTTTATTCATCTCTAAAAAACCTTGTGCTTCAATAAACATTAATATACACAAATGTAAAATTGCAAGTTATTGAGAGTGTAGTTGTAAAACAGATGTCAGAACAGTCGTACTACAAGAAGCTATTTCACTATTTTGACCTAATATTATCTGAAATGGAAACTATCTACCGTCATTTGGTTCTAATGGACAGAAAACAGTTTCTATAGAAATTTGACTATATTGGGGCCATTCATCTGTTTCACAGCAAAAAGAAAGGTGAATCTCTAGCAAAGTCTTATTTTTATATCACTTTTCTGAAACTAATTAAAGTCTAGGTGGGTGGGAATGTTTGTTTTCCTGACGTTGGGACCTCCGACATTTGGCGTTTACCTTGTTCTTCCAGCCAGAAGAGAAACATAAAAACAATTGTTGTCTGTATGTGTCGGATGTATGTGTGATTTTCAATTAAACGTTCCTCCTCCTTTCTCGGTCGTCACACTTTTTCATTAGTTCACTTTTCCTAGAAAAGCCCTTCCCTAAAACCCTATTTGATTGGGATGGATTACTTTTCTCAGAAAGTTTTTTTTTGTCTGTCTTGGTCCTTGATCCTCCTTTGCTTGACACCGGGGTTGATCCTTTGAGTTCCTCAGAAATATTGTGTAGGGCGAGAAAAAAGGCACATAAAATCGGAGTTTGTCCTCGCCGGCAGCATTGGAAGATCCCTCAAAGAAGAAATTTTAGGATGGAGAGAAACGTTGGATCCCGACTGAAGTCTTCTTGCTCTTCTCGAGAGCCAGCCGTGCAAATCGTCAGATATACAGCCTCCAGAAACGTTTCGGTTGGGAGAGGAGAAGCAAAGGAGAAATGTTACAATGTTTGGTGGCTGGGGGTCTTTTCTGTCCTCTCTTTTCCCTCTTTCTTGCTCACGGCAAATCATAGAAGAAGAGGAGAAGTGATGAGTCATTGCGACGAACAGCTGCCCTCTCTTCTTCATACTTACGGGGCACACCGTCAATCTATATGCCTATAGAATTCAGTAGAGGCTGTGTCTCTGTTTTGAATGGGCTCTCCAGGCTGGCAGCAGGATGAATGGGCAAATGTTGCCGGAGTGGAAAGAAGTTGGTCGGATGAAGAATGATAGTGGGAAGAAATAGAAAGATTTAGATGAAATTAGAAAGAGATATGGGATGTGAGGAACTATTTAATTTGTCAAGTTGAAATATAACTTTCAGGTTTGACAGATAGTGATTGTGAAAAAAATGATGGTATTTTGCATGTTAAAAAAAGCAAAATAATATGATCATTTATGAAATGAAATTCAAAGCCTTCACAATGTTTTTTAGTTAACAACATCTGACTCTCTACTCTGCGAACAGGGCTCAACTGGAAACTAACAAAGTATTGATTGATTTGTCCACATTTGGCAGAGGAATAACATTTTTTAGTAACAAGGTGATCTTACTCAGATTGTAGATTCGTAGAGATACAACTTCTGGGTTTCACACTTCATGAAAGAGTGCATATGATAACTGTTACAGTTTGATTTACGAAATCTGACATTATTCTTCTTCTTGATTTTCAAAACAGTGTTCGTGAGATGCAAGTAAATTACTTTCAACATTTTCAACATTTGAAAAACCACATAATACGTGAATAATGGAACACGATAAGTGTGTATTACGCAGATGTCGTTGGTATTATATCTAATCCAGTTGTATATTTAAAACCAGGTGTCACCAATTTACCCAAAAAAAACAATGATATCAGTATTTACTGATAGCAACAAAATGTTCAGTCTGATTCTGACATCCAGAAGATTTTTTTAAATCAACATTACTCCAGATTTTCAGAGCATGCCTCAAAATTCGAAGTTTCATATAATAATGTACTTGTCAAACTCTTCCTCATTCTTTCTTTATGTTTTGCTCTCAGTAATCCTATGATGATCGATCCCCTCTCACCGAGTGAGGGAACAACTGCTTGTAAACGCTTTCTTAACTTCCTGCACTTTGTGGAAATCGAAAGGACAAGAAAAGACTGGCATTGTTTACACTTATTCCCCTCCCTGTAAACAATTTGACTCATCTTCATCATCTTCTACTCTGTCTTTCTACCGAGTTTTTATAATGCCACATATGTGCGATCCATCTTCTTGATGCTTTCTTCCTCCGGGCTCCTTGGCAGTGAATAAGTGTATACAAATTCCGATCAGTGTGGATGAAGAATGTTTATGAAACAGAAAAAGAAGCGTTTTGTCAATTTTTAACCACATTGCGCCAGACGCCAAACATCTACAAGGAATGTAAAAAAGATGTGTATACGGTTTTCAGAACTGATACTATATAATATTGCACTTTCATCGTTCCAAATGTAATAAAACATTAAACATTTTCCGGTCGAGATGACATCAGAATTCGTTCTCTTCTTCGTTAACCATGAAGCATGAACCTTTTCCAACCAGATGTTTTCCATGTGTTCAAACAGAAATAAAATAAAAATGTTAGAGAAGCGACCTCGAGACCCAAGAGTGCTAGTCGGTGTCACCTTAAACATACTGACAGCTGTTAAAGTGCGATTCTAGAAGAAACTGCAAAAAATTTGACCCCTTGTCCGATGAGTTATCTTCAATACGTTTTTCTTATACTCGCAATGTTGCCGATGCGTCAGGAGGCGCTAGGCGCCGCGTCCTATCACAAACTTCTTCGTGGTCAAGAAAAGATAGCCGTAATGCGGTGTGTTGAGGATGAATTTGCGGCCAGAGGCAGAAAAACTTGGCAGCCCTTTGCTATTGGTAGTTGACAGAGATAAGAGAAAAAGGAATTGCAAGATGAGCAAAATGTATTATTAGAACAGAAATGGTTACCTATACAACCACGACATGAGAAATGCTGGAGCATGGTGGTATATGAAAAGTGTCATAATGCCGCTAGTCTTTTAAAATACTTCTTCACACTTCTTCAGTTACGTTGATTTTTTCTTCAGATCAGTGAAACACATTGGGATATTTTAATCTAATCACTTTAATGTGGTGTATGTGTATACTCAAATACAATTTTCATAATGTTGGAAGATTCAAATGCTCATCAGTTATCGTCAATCAGAAGTTGACAGCTCTGTGCACTTTATCAAAGTTTTCTTGGAAGGAGGGTCAACAGATTGATAAGAGAAAAGGGAGGAGAAGATGGATTTAGATCGTTGGAAAGCAACAATTGCGCATCGGGATGGATAGAGCAAATTGAAATCCGAATGTGTTGTAGTTGAGAAATGGGTTTTGATGTGGTCGATTTTGTTCTGGATTATTGAATGGTACTGTGCTGTACCTTGATATTGTCAACCATTGGATTCATTTCCTGATTTTTTCCAAATCTCTTATCTTTACAATATCTGTGTCTCACACTGCACTTTTACTTTTTCTAAAGTCGTGGTACTATCTGCTTCCTTCAATCACTCAAAATATCCAAAATGATTCATAATCGTACACACTCTTCATTTCCAATTTTTCATTTCTTTCCAATATAACTTTTTTCTTTTCGATTAATCTAGTGACCATATGCACATGTTGCGGTCGGTCCCTCGTAACAATCCGTGTCACTTTTTTTCTCTAAAGTTCAGTCGATTCCGCATCGCTGAGGATCCGTGCGTTGGCTGTCTGTCCCCCTTCGGTTGCTTGCCACTTCATCCCTTCTCTCGATCTCTTCATTTTGAGCACGTCCTCTTTACTATTTTCGATATTACAGCGTGTGCTGCTGTCGTCTGTGCCTCAGAAGAAGACGGACGGAGCAGCGGCCCCTCCTTCTCTTTC
Organism: Caenorhabditis latens; assembly: GCA_002259235.3. Lineage (NCBI taxonomy): Eukaryota > Metazoa > Nematoda > Chromadorea > Rhabditida > Rhabditidae > Caenorhabditis > Caenorhabditis latens. The sequence goes on along the minus strand of CM056097.1, from coordinate 8,498,201 downwards.
GATCGTCTTGGACGCCCCGCCCCTTAACTAAGAGTTGATTCTTTTCTTCTTACTGGTGCTCTCACAGCCAACGGCTGCCTACCACCATGAAGCAACGACCGGCTTTCGGGTAAGTTTTCCATGCCCATTTTTGACCCGGTACTGTATTTTTCAAGTTTTGGGAAACCCCTCGTTTTAAGCTTTTTGTCATATTTTTTCGGAAAACGTACTTTACGAAATCTGAAACCAAATTATCAGCATACTCCTTTTAAGAAAACAGAAAATTACAGTACAAGCTTTCAACCATTTATTCCATTTCACTCTGTCTATTTCAGGCCCGTGTTGCGGCTGGCCATATTGGCCTTATTAGCTGTGAGCTATGTGCAATCGGTGAGTGCAAACGGTTTTTTTAACAGTAACCCCCATAATTCTAGTTTCTGATTCAAAAATTCTGAAAACTTTTGAAACTTTTTGATGTGAATTATTTGATTCTAAAAACTTGAATCAAATATGTAGAATGATAGTTCTGGCTTTTTCGAAACTCAACTTTTTCAGCAAGCAACCTGCAGAGATTGCTCAAACCGAGGATGTTTCTGTGTCGGTGAAAAAGGATCCATGGTAAGTGCATAACAAAATCTAGATCTTAGAGTTGCGTATCTCAGTTTGGGGCTTTCTCTGCTCAGTGTTTACTCCATAGTTCTGTTTTTTGCGCTAACTATATTTATAAGAAAACTTAGTTATCTTTTCTTCCCAACACCAAGCTCATCGATTGAGCACCGATACTGATTGTAACATTGGATGAAAGAGGGGACTCTAGCGCAGCGCAGAGCGAAAGATGTGCCCCGCAGCTGTCACTATCTTCCCTAACTATCGTGGCACCTCGTCAGACGTGGGAGGAAAGGGTCAACGGGGGTCACACAACAAGTGTGTGTAGAAATAAAACATTTCGATAGTCTAATAAAACTAATAATCTCGCATGATACGCGGAGCTGGGTTCAGTTCATGAAATGTTGAAATAAAAACCTTGGGTTTTAGGGAGCACCAGGACCACAAGGACCACCTGGAACCCAAGGAATCCGTGGATTCCCTGGACCAGAAGGACTTTCCGGACCAAAAGGACAAAAAGGAGCTCAAGGTGAGTAAAAGTACAATTAAGTCACAGTTGTTTGTTTTTTTGTTTCACCTTCTTTCACGATGAAAAGGTGAAACTCTTCAATCATTCTGTCATCTCAATCTATCTTTCTTCTCCTTGCACATCTCAAACACTCAATCAAATCTTTAATCATCTTCAAAGCCCGAGCCGGGTCACTGCCTATCTTCTTCTTCTTTTCCCTCATCTTTCTCCTTCAGCTATAGAATAATTGAGTGGGCTTCCGCTTTTTCTGCAACCGATAGAAATGATTGTTGTAAAACAGGCATGATGAGTCATCTTTTTCAGGACCACCCGGACCAAACGGAATCAAGGGAGATCGTGGAGCCGTCGGAGTACCTGGATTCCCAGGAAACGATGGTGGAAACGGACGACCGGGAGAGCCAGGACCACCAGGAGCCCCTGGATGGGATGGTTGTAACGGAACTGACGGAGCTCCAGGAATTCCAGGACGGCCAGGACCACCAGGAATGCCAGGTCAGTTATGTGCATAGAAAGGGGTGTCGTCTGCAGGAAAACTGTATGATTCAAATATAGTAGTCAAGTAATACATGCTAAAGTTAGAGATAGAAAACGGGTAGAAAGATCTGATGACAATGTTGCAATTCCGTAATAAATTGAATCCTCCAATAAAAGTATACACATTTGCGCTAATAGAAAGGTTAAGATCTTGCTCATCAGTACTAACGACAGCTGCCGCGTGAAAAAAAGTTTGGCATCTGATTTCGCGTTGCGGTCAATCAGCCAAGGCGCTAGAGCAAAAAACTTTTGTTGGTTAAAAAACTCGGCATCACAAACACACATTTATTTTCTGGGCATCTCAGTTTACACTGACAGCTGTTGCCCATCTCGCTGATTTCAACGAATTTTATCTCCTTTGTGCGAAGGCAGAGGATATAAAAATAACTAGAAAACATTTTGGAGCAAAAACAGAACGACTAACTTACAAAATGCAAAGAATAGTGTTCAGGATTCCCCGGACCACCAGGAATGGATGGATTGAAGGGAGAGCCAGCTATTGGATACGCCGGAGCTCCAGGAGAGAAGGGAGACGGTGGTATGCCAGGAATGCCAGGATTGCCAGGACCATCCGGACGTGACGGATACCCAGGAGAAAAAGGAGATCGAGGAGACACTGGAGATGCTGTAAGAAGATGATATCTGATATACTGAATTCGAATATTTGAATGTTATAGGGACCTAGAGGACCACCAGGAGAGGCTGGACCACCAGGAAACCCAGGAATCGGAAGCATCGGACCAAAGGGAGATCCTGTGAGAATATGGGGCTTTTTGGGATTACTCTAGTTTTCAGGAACGCGTTTCACACTATATCTCTGATATGAATTTTTCAATTATTGTATTTTCAAAATTCTAGGGAGACCTAGGTTCTGTCGGTCCACCAGGTCCACCGGGACCACGTGAGTTCACTGGATCCGGCTCAATTGTCGGACCGCGCGGAAACTCCGGAGATAAAGGAGACAAGGTACTGTTTATTAATTTTTTTCAATTTTTAGGGAGACATTGGTGGTATGGGACCGGCCGGTCCGCCAGGCCCAATCGCCTCCACTATGTCCAAGGGCACCATTATCGGTCCTAAGGGAGACCTAGGAGAGAAGGGAGAGAAGGCAAGAATAATATAGATGTATCAGGCTAACTGAACGATTTCAACCAACATTTTCTTTACCCGCCTTATTTCCAGCTAACCTTAACAGTTTTATGCCTCAGTTTCGAAATGGAATACCTTTTTTGGAATTACTTCTACTCTTTCTTGCCTTTCACGCTTCTATTGCATGTTATCCCTATAGATTAGAATAGTTTCTATTAAAACACTCTCTCTATCGCTGCTTTCTACTTCTACAAGCAGAAATTTTTGAACTTACATTTTTCATTTTCTTTTCCTTTAGTAGCAAATAACTGCATAGTTGTTTGATGTGTGATTTTCTCTACTTCTAATACCTTCCCTATGTTTCTAATCGCTTTTCATTTACAGGGAGAACCAGGAGAGGGAGGACAAAGAGGATACCCTGGAAATGGAGGACTCCCAGGACAACCAGGACTCCCAGGAATGAAGGGAGAGAAGGGATTGTCTGGACCAGCTGGACCAAGAGTAAGAATCCTACTACTGATGACTTCTTACCAATATTTCTCGTATTTAGGGAAAGGAAGGACGTCCAGGAAACGCCGGACCACCAGGATTCAAGGGAGACCGCGGTCTTGACGGACTTGGTGGAATCCCAGGAACTCCAGGACAAAAGGGAGAAGCTGGATACCCAGGAAGAGACGGACCAAAGGGTAGCACTGGACCACCAGGACCACCAGGAGTGAGCAAAAAAGGCATTAAATATATTTACTTTCATACTTTCAGGGCGGTACCTTTAACGACGGAGCTCCAGGACCACCAGGATTGCCAGGACGCCCAGGAAATCCAGGACCACCAGGAACTGATGGCTTCCCAGGAGGCCCAGGACCAGCCGGACCAATCGGAAACCCAGGAGGACCAGGTCTTCCAGGATATCCAGGAAACGAAGGACTCCCAGGACCAAAAGGAGATAAGGGAGACAGTGGTACTCCAGGATCACCAGGAGTTTCTGGACCACCAGGAGTTCCAGGACTCCCAGGACCAAAGGGAGAGCCAGGGTAAGACGGAGTTAGAGCATGTAACAGATACGAATGTGACTTGATTTCAGATACCGTGGAACACCAGGACAGAGCATCCCAGGACTCCCAGGAAAAGACGGAAAGCCAGGACTTGATGGAGCACCGGGACGCAAGGGAGAAAATGGACTGCCAGGAGTCAGAGGACCACCAGGAGACTCTCTCAACGGATTGCCAGGATCTCCAGGACCACGTGGAGCTCCAGGACCAAAAGGATACGACGGACGTGATGGAATCAACGGACTTCCAGGAGCACCGGGATCCAAGGGAGACAGAGGAGGCACTTGCTCAGCCTGTGCTCCAGGAACCAAGGGAGAGAAAGGATTGTCTGGATACCCAGGACAGCCAGGACCACAAGGAGACCGTGGACTCCCAGGAATGCCAGGACCAGTCGGAGACGCTGGAGATGATGGTCTTCCAGGACCAGCCGGACGTCCAGGATCTCCAGGACCACCAGGACAAGACGGATTCCCGGGACTTCCAGGACAAAAGGGAGAACCAACTCAACTCGTTCTTCGCCCAGGACCACCAGGATATCCAGGATTGAAAGGAGAGAACGGATATCCAGGACAACCAGGAAATGACGGACTCCCAGGAGCACCAGGGCCAGTCGGACCAGCCGGACAACCAGGATATCCAGGAGAGAAGGGAGACGCTGGTCTTCCAGGTCTTTCTGGAAAGCCAGGACAAGATGGACTCCCAGGACTGCCAGGAAACAAGGGAGAAGCCGGATACGGACAACCAGGACAACCAGGATTGCCGGGAACGAAGGGAGACTCCGGACTCCCAGGTCTCCCAGGAACTCCAGGTCTCCAAGGAATGCCAGGAGAACCAGCACCAGAAAACCAAGTGAACCCAGCTCCACCAGGACAGCCAGGACTTCCAGGACTTCCAGTAAGAAACAACTTTACTTGAATCAAAAATGAGATTTGTTATTTCAGGGAACCAAGGGAGAATCCGGATACCCAGGAAGACCAGGAGAAGTCGGACAACCAGGATTCCCGGGATTGCCAGGAATGAAGGGAGATTCCGGACTTCCAGGACCACCAGGACTCCCAGGACACGCTGGAGTGCCAGGAGAGAAAGGATTTGGCGGTGTACCAGGACTTCCAGGAGTGCCAGGACCAAAGGGTAAGTTAGACAAGAGAAGTTAAATTGATCTTAATAATCATTATGTTAAATTGCAGGAGAAGTCGGAAACGCCGGACTTCCAGGTCTTTCCGGACAAAAGGGAGAGCCAGGAGTTGGATTACCAGGACAGCCAGGAGCTCCAGGCTTCCCAGGACTCAAGGGAGACGCCGGTCTTCCAGGGCTCCCAGGAGCACCAGGACTCGAAGGACAACGTGGTTTCCCAGGAGCCCCAGGACTCAAGGGAGAGAACGGTCTCCCAGGATTATCCGGACAACCAGGATATCCGGGAGAGAAGGGAGACGCTGGACTCCCAGGAGTTCCAGGACGTGAAGGATCCCCAGGATTCCCAGGACAAGATGGACTCCCAGGCATTCCAGGACAAAAGGGAGAAGATGGACTTCCAGGACTCCCAGGAGTTACCGGATTGAAGGGAGACTCGGGAGCACCAGGACTTTCTGGACCACCAGGAATGCCAGGATCACCAGGATACCCAGGAATGAAGGGTAACTCCGGAATTCCAGGAGTACCAGGATTCAAGGGTGAGTTAGATTTTTTTAAAGTCATGAAGTGTCCAATACTCATTATAACAAATTTCAGGAGACGCCGGAATCCCGGGACTGCCAGGACTCAACGGACCAAAAGGAGAGCCAGGAGTTCCTGGAATGCCAGGAAACCCAGGCATGAAGGGTAACGGTGGTCTGCCAGGACTACCAGGACGTGACGGACTCTCCGGAGTACCAGGAATGAAGGGAGACCGTGGATTCAACGGACTTCCAGGAGAGAAGGGAGAAGCCGGACCAGCTGCAAGAGATGGACAAAAGGGAGAAGCCGGTCTTCCAGGACAACCAGGTCTCCGTGGACCAGCCGGACCATCTGGACTCCCAGGAGTACCAGGAATCAAGGGAGAGGCTGGACTTCCAGGATATGGACAACCAGGAAACGCTGGAGAGAAGGGACTTCCTGGAATCCCAGGAAAATCTGGACGTCAAGGAGCACCAGGATCACCAGGACAAGATGGACTCCCAGGATTCCCAGGATTGAAGGTAATACACTTCGTTTGATGAGGATTCTGTTCAAATATACATTTATTTCAGGGAGAAGCTGGATATCCAGGACAAGACGGACTTCCAGGACGTGATGGACTCCCAGGAGTGCCAGGAATGAAGGGAGATCTCGGAACAGCTGGACAGCCAGGACTCCCAGGAGGACCAGGACTTGACGGACAACCAGGAGTGCCAGGAATTCGTGGAGACAAGGGACAATCAGGTCTCCCAGGAATTCCAGGAGACCGCGGAATGGACGGATTCCCAGGACAAAAGGGAGAGAACGGATATCCAGGACAACCGGGACTTCCAGGACTCGGAGGAGAGAAAGGATTTGCCGGAACACCAGGATTCCCAGGACTTAAGGGATCCCCAGGATACCCAGGACAAGACGGTCTTCCAGGAATTCCAGGATTGAAGGTAATTCATTTCGTTTGATGAAGATTCAGTTCCAATGTACATTTATTTCAGGGAGAAGCTGGATACCCAGGACAACCAGGACAAGAAGGACTTCCTGGACATTCCGGAGAGAAGGGACAATCTGGACTCCCAGGACTGCCAGGACAACCAGGACAATCAATTCCAGGACCAGTCGGACCACCAGGAGCACCTGGTCTTCAAGGAAAGGACGGATTCCCAGGACTTCCAGGACAAAAGGGAGACTCTGGACTCAATGGACTTCCAGGAGCACCAGGACTCAAGGGTAATAATTCATATTTCCCACTTCCTGTTCTTATTGACTTATTTTCAGGAGATGCTGGTCTGCCAGGATTCCCAGGAGCCAAGGGAGACCCAGGAAGCAACGGAATTCCAGGAAAACGTGGAGAGGACGGTCTTCCAGGCGTGCCAGGAAGAGACGGACAACCTGGAATTCCAGGACTCAAAGGAGAACTTGGAGGAGCCGGTTTGCCAGGACAACCAGGATTCCCTGGACTTCCAGGAATCAAGGGAGAAGGAGGCCTTCCAGGTTTCCCAGGAGCCAAGGGAGAGCCAGGATTCCCAGGATCGCCAGGAGTTCCAGGATACGCTGGAGAGAAGGGAGACGGAGGTCTTCCAGGTCTTCCAGGAAGAGACGGACTCCCAGGAGCTGACGGACCACAAGGACCACCTGGACCACCAGGACCACAAAACCTTGTCGAGCCAGGAGAGAAGGGACTTCCTGGTCTTCCAGGAGCTCCAGGACTCCGCGGAGAGAAAGGAATGCCAGGACTCGATGGACCACCAGGAAATGACGGGCCACCAGGACTCCCAGGACAACGCGGAAACGACGGATACCCAGGAGCACCAGGACTTTCCGGAGAGAAGGGAATGGGAGGACTTCCAGGATTCCCAGGACTTGACGGACAACCAGGAGGACCAGGAGCTCCAGGTCTCCCAGGAGCTCCAGGAGCCGCCGGACCAGCCTACAGAGACGGATTCGTTCTTGTCAAGCACTCTCAAACCACCGAAGTGCCAAGATGTCCAGAGGGTCAAACCAAGCTTTGGGACGGATATTCCTTGTTGTACATTGAAGGAAACGAGAAATCCCATAACCAAGACCTCGGTAAGATTACTATCTGTTATCTGCTTTAAGCATTTTTCTTACTTTTGAATTTCAGGACACGCTGGATCGTGCCTCCAAAGATTCTCCACCATGCCATTCTTGTTCTGCGACTTCAACAACGTCTGCAACTACGCATCCAGAAACGACAAATCGTACTGGCTCTCTACCTCTGCTTCTATCCCAATGATGCCAGTCAACGAGCATGAGATTGAGCCATACATTTCTCGTTGCGCCGTCTGCGAAGCCCCAGCCAACGTCATTGCCGTTCACTCTCAAACCATTCAAATTCCAAACTGCCCAGCAGGATGGAGCAGCTTGTGGATCGGATACTCGTTCGCCATGCACACCGGAGCCGGAGCAGAGGGAGGTGGTCAATCTCTCTCTTCTCCAGGATCCTGCTTAGAAGACTTCCGTGCCACTCCATTCATCGAGTGTAACGGTGCTCGCGGATCTTGCCACTATTTCGCCAACAAGTTCTCATTCTGGCTCACTACCATTGACAATGACTCTGAGTTCAAGGTAATTTACTACTCTCTTTGAACTAGCATAAAAATCGTTATCATTTTGCTTACAGGTACCGGAGAGTCAAACACTCAAGTCAGGAAACCTCCGTACCCGTGTCTCAAGATGCCAAGTTTGCGTCAAATCGACCGACGGACGTCATTAAGTGCCTACTCACTTTACTTAGACATCAAAATGTTCCAATTTCTAATAAATATATAACCACGATCATAATGTGCCAATATTTGCTTTCACCCTTTTTCTAAATGCAATTTTTCTTTTTGTTTTCTTTTTTTCATTTTCAGTTTTCTAAACATTGTCTAGAATGACATCTAATCTTTCTATTCTCCTGCCATCCCCATCTTTGTGATGTAAACATTTTTTAAGGACCTTTCATCAAAATCCCAAACTGCAAAACTGCCCCTACCAGCTTATAATCTCCACCTTGTTTTCTTTTTTGTAAAACCATAATATATTTGACAATGTTCGCTTTTTTAAAACGTACAAAAACCCAATAAAATTCATTTTCAAAATTAAAAGGTCTTCAAAAACAAGTAAATTTAAATGCAGGAAGGGAAAATATCACTAAAACAGTTTGGATCACCGAATGTATTTTAAAAATCAGGAGGGAACGGGATAAATTGCGGAAAAAAGAAAAAAGAAGTGATTGCACATAAGTAGTGACTCGGAATGAAGGGAACACCCCTGTTTGACATGGTGTGGAGAAAGCTTTTACCAAAGAAAAAATGTCCAAAGTACATAGCTTGTTTGAAAAAAAGGTTATATATCTACTTTTAAGCTTCTCCGACTGGCTTCGGAATGGTGCAGCAACCAACATTCTCGTTATGGCAGCTGGGAGAAATGCAAATTGGATCGACGAAGTCAGTCATTTCTCGTCGATCAACAAACACCGGCTCGACGATGACCTGCAACAAATTCAAAGATATTACTATCTTTATCTCATCTTGCATTTCGCAACTCAATTTCAATTCATCACAAATATTTTTACACTACGCGCTAGAGCATTCCAATCGAAAAGCCGCCTGCTAATCTATCAACCAAGACAGCAATTCTGCTTCATCTCTTCTTCTCCGCACTGCACTTATTCATCTACACAAAATGACCCATCTTCTTCGGAAAGACCACCTGTTCTGAAACTCACTTCTTTGGCGCCTTGAGATTTGATCTCTTGATGGAGGAGACTCTTGAGCTGGGAATAGTCGTCGGCGGCACGGGAGACCCAATCTTTCTTGCTTTTTTCAACCTGAAAGATAGAAAATGTTAGATTGGTGGAACTGAAGTTTTGAGAAAAGGTTCACGTGAATGATTTCCTAGAACTATGTTCATACTACAACCCTTATCGTGCTACTGACACATATTGATCAAAAGAAAATTGATAGCCAACAACTGATAATGGATGAAAGTCCCAAGTTCATTTCAACACTTCTGTGTTACTCAAAACGTGCATGAACTGTTATCGAGTAAATGGCCTGATGTCCCTATAACTTGAAAAGAGCTCTCGGCTCAAAACTAGACTACATTCAGCCATAAATTGAAACTTATTCAGAAAAAAAACCGGAACATATTTCCTAAATTCTACCTCCAGTATTAGCCGACAGGAAAGATTTTAGCCTGTCTTAATGGTAGTTTCTATTTTTGGACTATTTCTGATAACTCGATGTCGCAATAGATCAAATGGAGCATTGCAACGGAATCTAGGTAATTATTTTTGGAAATCACTATAATGACAGAATACCATATTTGTGTCTCATCATCTACGCAACAATTACCTTGATGTATGCCTTGAGTGACACCGTGAATCCTTCTGGCCATTCACAACTGGCATGCACGTGGTCCACTTTCTCCAACCTGCTATTTTTCGATTTGACCACTTTACTAATTTTGTCGATCTCAAAGTTCTTTGGTCCCTCAGCCAACAAAAATTGCTTCTTTTTAGACACTGAAAAGCAAAGAAGTTTATGAGAATGATGAGGTCAATCAGAAGAACTTACATGACCAAAAAGCAATTGAGATGCACATAATAGTCAGTGCAATAGTAGCAGTTGGCTCCAAATGATTTTCCAGCCAGTCACCAAAGAGATCTACTTCACGAAGCTGATGAGCGTAAACGGCGAGTGTAAGAAGTGGTGGGGCGACCATAACGAAGAAATTTCCGAAGAAGGAAACTGACAAGCAGTTGTAGGAAAAGGCGAAAGCTGTTTTGATGGCGAGATCAACAACGGAGCCGTATAGAATGAGATCTGAAATAGAGATGATCAAAAATTATAGATAAAACAAGATGCCCTAAAGTTGGATACAACTCCGAGGCAACTAATTAGATAATGTAAAGTTAATTATGCATTTCAATTTGTCAGAAACTCACTAGGGAGCAAGTTTTGGCTAGGCGAACTTTGCTGTGATATGTTGTTTTGCTTTATCCTCTTTTTTAGGATGAAGGTGTTGACAACAGCACACTTTGCAAAGTATAACCTCGGTAAAACTTATTGATGAGTTTTAACATTTAAGATACAGTAATTGCAGAAGTGGGATCAATGCTGACAAATCAGTATGGAAACGTTAATTCTGCTACCTAACGGTTTGGCCTCAATAATCAAGACTGTGCAGTGCGAGCCACTCATTTGCTATGAATGCATCATCACGGCAGGAAGATGTCGTCTACAACATCGACTAATAAAGTATGCGAACAGTTTCCTCAAAATCTTTTGCTTGAGCACTAAGATTTCTTCATCTTTGCATTTTTGTTTATGAAAGAAGTATTTTGTTTCCTTGAGCTGTACCACAGAAGTGTAATAAACGCTCACAATTAATTCCATGTCCGTGACCTGCTTCCTCCAAAAATGCTCCGATAGTCCCTGCGCTCTCTGTCACTGCTTCTGATGTCTCGTTCAAATGATCAGTATGTCCAGAATCGTTGATATCACTAATGTCTTCTAAACAATGAGTCAAGTTCAGGAATAAGCAAGCAATGTAGAAAATGGTTCCAGCCGTTCTGAAACAAATCACCATTACACTTAAGTAATAGTTTAGAACATACCGTGAGAGAAGACGGATTCCTTGATGATTCGATTTCTTAGCAAAGATAATCCACCAATAACTCTCAGCAGCACTGAGAAACAGAAGACCTGAGCAAGCAAACTGCATGCTGAGAAAGGCGGAGTGAACGAAGACGCCATATGTGTACTGAAATATAAACTATTGATTTTCATAGCTCTTACTCAACTTGACTCGAATTTCCAGCAAAAAACTGACCTGTGTTCCCATAAGAATAATCAACAAGACCATGAGGAATCGGACAAAAACTTGACTGGGTTTTGCTGGATTTTCTTCAGAAGGCACTGGTGGAGACATTGGCGGTGATGAGGTTAAGAGCGTTGGTCCGTTTGTTCTGACGAAACTCATTGTATTCTTCAGGCTGTTAATACCAAGTTGCAGGTTTAACTCAACCTGAAATAATTTTTTTTCTCAAAAATTGTTTTTTTTAATGAAATAAAACAAAAGATAAAAGCATTATTCATGAAATTAAACAAAAAATATATAAAAAAGAGCGCACACTGTGCAAAACACACAATGGCCGAGTGTCATCTCAATTCTCGGCCATTCAGTCGCGCGTTAGGCCACCTCCCTTTTTCTTCGGCCAGCATAGATCGATCGCCGGTCTTTCGGGTCTCTCTATTTATTAAATACCTCTTCGTTTACTCAATGGTTCGTTGGTAATAGAAGAAAACAATTATTGCCAAAAAAGTTGCGTTCCATATGGTAGGTGAAGAGTTTTGAAAGTAAACCTCCGGCGAATGCGAAAAAATGATAACAGAATTGGTGGAAAGAAAAGAAAGATAGTGTCTGGTGAAACTGATATGGCACATTTATAGCCAAAAGTTATCGTTTTATCGATTATCAGAATTGATGACGAAAGTGAGCCTAGATCAAGGAACCGAAAAGAGGCGGGCATAGGAAATGGAATCAAAATTTTGACAGGAATAAACAGACATGAGAAAGCTACGGAAATAGATTGGAATGAAAGAAAGAAATTGAATCATGGAATCAGCTGAGTTGTTTTTCAGTTGTTCAGTTTTTGTATGAAGGGAAAAACGTAAGCCGAAAACCGGAAAAAAACAACAAGTCATTTAAAATGAATTGTCATCGTCTGCTGTTTTCAGTGGTCGAAAAACTAGAACGCAATTGTTCAAAAGTCTTAAAAAAGGAGGCATACTTATGTTACATCAAGTGCTGTAATTTGAAGAGAAAGTAAGAAAAGAATGAGGTTTATAGTTTAATAGGCGTCTCTTCTCAATATGTTCAGAACTGATAGCAGACGATTTCGCACTTTGAACGTACTGAACGTGTCTAACGCTAATGTGTTTGATGGGTAAGAACTCTACCGGTGCTCTTTTGACTTGAAACCTTGAATTATTGCTATTTTTACTAATTCATTTGAAATAACGGTAGGTGATAACAACGTTCAAGACTGTTATCCCTGATAATGTGGTTATTTTCAAAGTTTCCGCTCGAACTCAATATATCTAGTTGCAGATTACATGTTTTGGTGACATTTCGGGTCACCAAAAACGTACTCCTCGAACTATTAGAGCCATTTCGGTAAAAACAGTAGCCTCACTGCCGGACGATAACTGATAACATTACTAGCGAGTAACCGCTTTTTTAAACAAAACATTCCCAAAAATGAAGGCGCTCACAAAAATAAGCTCGTCCGTTTTTTGCACTACTTTTTCAAATGACTGTTTGGCCTCAATGATAATATCTAACATCAATCCGTGCACAATTTATGACTTTCCAATTGATCAAGCCGAATGTCACTGCAGCTCCAAACGGAATGTACGTTTCCTACCTGATAATGCCTGGGCACATTTGAAAGTTTGCCTGATAAGTCTCTCGCTGGCACTTTTTTTTTCGGGGCAACCATCGTTAATTCACATGACGGTGGCTGATCAGTTTTTATCATTCTTTATTCAAAGACATTTTCTGTTTTAGGGAGTAATAATGGAAGTGTAAAGAAAGATACAAAGAAAAAATTAGAAATCTTTGTTCGAAATCACATCACGATGGCAATTGTTCAGAGTCAATTAAATGTACATGGTTTTTAGTTTTATCGGGAGGAAGATGGATCAAGTAGTATTCTAAGTTGTAGAAGTTTTTTAGGGGGAGAAGAAAAAAGAGTATAGTCTAACCAGCATTATTTTACAAATCTAAGCTCATTGTGACCGAAAAACAGGTAAAATTGAAATAAGAAAGAGAGATGGTCTGGTTATTCACCTACAGAGAATTGGAATATGCGGAATGTTGAATCAAGGAATAGGAAGGAACATTGACAGGGGGTGACTAAAAGCAAAGTCAAATATAAGGAATTGAAATAAGGAGAGGAAAAAACACTTGTTGACATAAAGACTCTCGCCTATATTTATCCACCACAAGTTTCGCTATCAGATTGCCTATACGTTTGGTATCTGGAAAAATAACATTGAATTGAATAGAGGAATGACGTCATAAAACGAAAAAAGGTCACCTTTTATACTGTTCAAAATGATACTGCCAATCGGTAATGTATTCGTTCTGCCATTTATCCATTTGTTGTTTCCATACCAGGTAAGGGTCTCCGACGTCAGCTGAGAAATTGTCGAAGGTAATAAAAATGATTATTCGGAACTCACCAACTGCAGCCATCAGATTTGGCAAATACGCTTTCCAAAATGCACACTCCTTCCTTCTTGGACCATGTCCTATCCGATTCGGACTTGGGTATGATGCTTCAACTGTCATATTCATGTATTCCATTGACACAGAATTGTACTTTGGCCAGATGTCCTGAGTAAATGATCCGTCTTCGTTTTTATTTGGGTCTCTGAAATTATAACTAATTTTAACCAGAGATTTCTCACACAATGGAAACACACCCTGTCTTGGCGAAATTCGCCCAGTATCTCATGAAGCGGTTACTCAATTCTCGTTCTTCGTCAGTATAGTTAAACCTTTTTTGATTGAATGGCTCTCCAAAAATGAAGTTTATTTCGTAACCATGAAGAACTCCCATCCATTCTGGCCAGGTCTGTTGAGTGGCTCTGGAAAACTTGATAATTTTGCAACCGACAGCTAATATCGAACTACCTGTGAGTGAAATAATAGTAATACGTGTCACCTCCATGTTTGGTATGTGCCAGTGCCATTTCATTTACACTGCATGTGAAATGATAGTCTCCGAGCATTTTGTCCATTGCGTTCAGCCAGTTTTGAGCAGTCACTGGTAAGTCTTGAGGCTCATACTCATGAAGTACTGCTGCGAGTGTTAGTTGACATTTCAAGATCTGACGAGGAAGCAAGTCCTTGACTCCTTTAATCCACGTTTGTCTGTCTTTGATAAACTCTGTTTTTGAGAAAAAGTCAGCAACAGGAAAGATGTCTGGCAGCTGGTAGGTCAAAAAGTAGATGCTTTCGTCTCGATTACTCCCAGCTAAAAGTTGAGTTTTTTTGAAGTTTCCTTGTTTCAATGATGTTTGGGCATTTTCCAGAAGAAAGTCTCCATCTACAACCGGAACCCATGGAAAATCTCCAAACTCACGAACTGGAGCCCACTCATTTTCTCTGAAAGCATTTCGGGCGTTAAGACTATTCACATCCGATCTATATAAGAGTACCTCAACGCATCCGCATCCGCTCTTTGGAAACAATCCAGAATTCGATCGTAATCTGGGCTAATCAGAGACATGTTACCACATTTCATTGCGTTGTAGAGAATCACAGCTCTGGCAAGTGCAACATCTCTCGGTTCAATGGCCCATGGAGATGTAGCAGAACCAGATTGAATGATTGCCCGCTGGAAAACGAAACGTATTTTTCGTTTCAAATCTCAAATGTCTCACATGAAAATAAGGTGCACTTTTCTGACTCAGCATGTGGATACTGACTGATGCAGCACCAGCAGACTCTCCGAATAGTGTTATCCGGCTGGTATCTCCACCAAATAGGTCGATGTTTTTGTGAACCCATTTCATGGCAAGCAGCTGATCCCACATTCCCATGTTGCCAGGAGCTTCTGATCGGTTCATATAGAGAAAACCGAAGATGGAGACTCGGTAATTCATAGCTACGAGGATAACGTTTTCTTCTCTGGAATATAGTATTTAGTGTGTTTTTTTTTTGAAAATAGAAAAAATCTGCTCGATTGAACCGATTTCTCAAAAATATTGACAAGTTTTGATTCGGACCCTTTTATAGATGAGTTATTACAAAAGCAAAAGATGAATAACTCACTTACTAAAAAGAACAGAATAATATCCAAAAACTGGAACTCACACTGTCAGAATTCGTCCATCGTAGACATCTAAAGTAGATGTTCCCGACCAGAATCCACCTCCATACACCCAAATCATCACAGCCAACTTTTTATTCGGATCGACTTTTCCTGGCACATATACATTCAAATACAGACAATCTTCCGAAAGTTTCGTATTAGGGTTCCACATTGTAGAGCCATAGAAGTCTCCAAAATACGTGTCTTCACTTTGGATACAACTGTTCGGCGGGGTAGTTGCGTTGAATGGTATTCTCCACGGTTGTTTGGGTTTGGGCTTTCGAAACCTAAATAAAGAAAGCTAATAAATTCAAAATTTGAAAGAAAACACTGACCGAAGATTGCCAATTGGTGGTTCTGCAAACGGGATACCTAGAAACCGAGTAAGTGGTTTTCCTGTTGGGGATAATACTTCCTCTCCAAATAAGGGTGAACCATCATGAAGGTGTATGAGATCAACAGCAGCTATTACCTTTAAAAATAGATATTGAGGGTAGTTCCCTGAATTTGATTCAAAAAACTTACACAAGGCAGGAAGATGAAGAATAGTAAGGAATATCGCATGCTTCTTCAACAAATCATAATCGTTGGACCGCCGGGATGGCTTTCGGGAATAAAAAGGTCACAGACACGAGGCAGTTTATATGTATGTGTATATACTTTTAGTCTGAAAAAGTAAACAAATTTAGAAGTTTTAGAAGTGGCACATGTGGGAGTGTGAAAAAGTCACATCATGATCTTAATGGCCATTTCAACCATCTGGATCCGGTATAAACTGAATGAAGGAGGTGACGAGCAGAAAGCAGAAAAAGAGAAAAATATAGAGGAAAGGGCCATAAGATAGAGAGATCGTAAAAATGGACAATTTTCAACATCATCCCCGTCAGAACCTTTTTCTGCTTGGAACCTTATTTCTTTTTCCTTTTTTACCTAGCATCTGATCACTTTCCGGGCCATTAACTCTCGGCAGAAAAGAGCACAATTGGAAAAAAAAAACCTTTTTATGGGAAGAAAAAGATTTATGGGCACCGTAATTGACACACAATTGGTGTGGATTGACTAACCCTACCGTTTATATTTTGAACTTACTATCTTGAAAAATCAGGGGGGTAAAACCGAACAATAGAAAATTCGCGGAACAAGAGATCGTGGATAAAGTCGAAGAGTTACATGTGTACACAACACTTTTGATCTATCTATCCGCCATTGCGCGGGGGTAACACACACAAAACCAGACACTGATTCTGATAAGTCTTTTAAAACAAAACATACAGTTTGTAAATTGATTTAGGTAAGTGGGAATGGTGTGGTCAAAGTGACATTATTGGTATTTGAATGAGTCTAATGAAAAATCAGATATATACACACGTGTGACACAGGAAAAATCAAAGTCAATAGTCCAAATAGTCGAGAGTTCTACCTCTGACCTAAGTCTCTCTGAACCTTTTCAACTTTTCTGTTGTAAAAACATATCATGAGGACACTATGGATATCTCATATTTCATTGCTATCGCTGATCCAATCGCAATGTCACCACCGTCGGAGAACTTATTTCCATCGGATCGCGGAGCAGAAAAGAGCAGAAAATGTTTGGTGAAAAGACATGAACGAGTGATAAATGGGACATGTTTTCAGGATGTAAAGATAGGAATTAAAGTTTGGGATAGAGGTCAAAAATATTGGTGAAGACGTGAAAATGGAATGTTGTCGTAGTAAAGAAATAATCTTAATTTTGATTATTTATGTGCTGAGTGAAGTGTTGAATTTATTGGATTATATCCAAACGAATTCAACTTTCAGCATTATAGCAGGTCTTAAAAACTACTCCAATTCGAGGCATATAGAAATAGAGAATAGTAGAGAACTCTTCTCTATGATTTTCAATTGTTTCGAATTGTCAACTGAATTAAATTTTGTACAAAATCAGGTGAAACCGTTCGAGAAAAAATATAATAAATCAGATCACTCAAAATCGATATTATAGCTCATGGGCTATCTGTCTCTTCAGCTCAACAATCCGAGGAGAATTTTATGACTCTTTATCTCTTTCACTTTATTTCTGCCTCACGGAAACGAGAAAACGTGAGGCATAAAGAACATCATAAAATTGAGCGAAAAAGATTGCTCTTGATCCATATGGCACTGAGAATAGAACAGTTGAATGTAGATGATGATGTGATTTGGATCATGAGAAAAAAGTAGAGTTCAGTGAAGAGATGATATTATTGTGCGAGAGAGACAAAAAAAAGTAGTTTCTTCTTCTTTTTCTTGCTTTTTCTTCTTTCTCTTCTTTATTCCCGGGAGCCGAGTGACAAGACCAGTGGCGGGGACGGAGATTGATAAAGAGGGGACTATCATTTGTGAGAGAAGTAGTAGAAGGGACCCGAAACGTGATATGTCTAGTCACGTACTTTTTTACCCAAACTTTTTTCTTCCCTGTCAAACATTAAACTCTTTGAAAATTGGTTTAAAGTTCATGAACGATTTGCCCTTTTACAATTTTTTGAAGCATTCAGGCGCCGCTACTAAATTATGAATGTGGTCAAATGGCCCACGTTCCCATTGAGCAAGGAGGCACAGTAGAAGGGGAAAAAGTAGAGTGTAGATGAGATAAGATAAGTCAAAATGAAAGTGATAGGACACTTTTAAAATGATAATAAAAGAAGAACAGATAGAGCACACACGTCCCTTCCTCTTGCCAACCACATTTCGTTGTTAATGTTGTAGAACAGTTGTGGTCCCATCGTTTCTCTTTCACTCTCCTTTCCCCTTTCATTTGTCCGTCTTCCTCTCTACTCTATGGATCTATCAGTCTTCTATCCATCTTCCTTGGGGTTTTTTGTGATTAAAAGAGTCGACATCTTGTCGTTTTGCTTGTCTTCAAGAGGGTCGTGTAAGCTGAGAAGTTTCACGATAGGATAAACAGAAAAGAGTGGAAATTGATAGGAGGAGACAGAAGCGGTCAGCAGGCGCTGACTGAAAAAAAAACTAAACGAGGATATATGAACTTAAGATGGAGATGCAAAGACACCAGAATATCCAATTTCCGGTATTATCAATTCAGAGTATATAAGAGCATTGCAATAGTGTCTCCTCAAAAGTCAAGGAAATTCCAGAACGGGGAAAACTTGTCGATGCCCTGTCAAACAACAAATTAGAGGGGCCGATAATGAAGAACGTTAATGAAATAATGGTGGAAAGAGGTAGACAGACTTTTTTCAGCGCCTACACTTTAGATTATTTTTTCATATTGAAACAACAAATTACTTCCTGAAGTTGGTAGTAGGCAACATAAAAACGCAAAACGGGTTGTTGATTTTTTTGTTATCAAATTGGGAGAAGAGAAGACTGTGTTTCAAATTTGTGACTTGATAACATGTTCAAAAACAGTTTCGTGGTTTTCTATAATGAGAGAAAAGAGACATTTCCTTTGAAATAGTTGTCGTACTTGAATTTTTCTACATCTCCGTTACCTAAACTAAAATACAGTAACACAACCAATATTCCTGCTGAGCTGAAATTTACATTTTAAATTTGACTCTCTACATAAGTTAACTAAGTGTTACGACAATAAAATTGATTGAATACAGAAATCGAACTATACAATGTGTGATTTTGACATTGCGATACAATTCAATTCAACTGTTTATGCTTTCACGATTCGCCGGTCTTGTTAGAAATATCAGTCTACTGTAGTCAAATTTTTATAAGATAGATTGATAAGATACAAGTTTCGCGATTAAAATCTGATGATAAAACTGGTTCATGAAAATCCGTGGAAAGTGTTCGTAACAAGTGATATCGATGAGTAATAACGACTGGACACCTGATCTTCAACTTTACAGCCTTTTTTGCCCTCCCGTCAGTGTTTTCCGATCGTTTGTTGATACTTGACGTCATGAGTGAAAGGTGGTGGCAGAGGTGAACGACAAGTATCTATCTTTAACAACTCAAATGATCTGACACCGGCTCAAGAACAATTACGTTGGAGCAGAAGCAGAAGATAGGAGCAGCAGCACGAGATATCCCATTCTTCCAGGTGCTTGCGTCACTCCATCTCTTTTTTTACGTGCGTCCTTTTGTCGAGTATCCCCAATCGGCAAAGAGGAGCCATGGCAGTTGCCCCAGGGCCGCCCGGGCGCATCTATCAAGTGCCCCAGTATTTTTCGGAAGGAAGGGTCCCTCTAATCAATCGTCTGCAAGCTAACTAATTTTTTCTCTGTTCTTTTGTATCTGCACATCTATCTATCACTCAAAAAATCGGATAATCATCCCTATCTTCTTTTCGGTGATTCTTTTTGTTTCGTTTCTCTGTTGGAAGAAAATTGAAATGCTTCCCATCGGCAGGTGACGTTTTGCTCATTTCCTGCAGACCACAAGTACGACATATATAATATTAGTTGTCAACGTATATCATTTTATTACAAATTCAGAATCACATGACGTGATGGCGATCTCACAAAAAAAGAATATCACGAACGCAATACTGTTCCTGTTTAGCAAGGTTGTGGAAGTAGCAAAGACAATTCAGATACTATCTGAAAAACGTTGCCCGCAGATTAAAGCTGAGAAATACACCGCTTTGGTACATTAGGGGAAATTTGTTGATTTGTATGTGTTGAGGGCATCAGAGTAGGTATATAGCAAATTCAGACTGATGTGAGTTCAAGGGATATATTGTTTTAACTAAGTATTTTGTAGCTCTGTAGAAGCCGGATTGGAGTTTTCGGGAGTTAAAAATGGAGTTGATGGGAATTCATAGATGTCGACTGCTTGGCTGGTGTTGAGATCCCTGGAAATCAACTTTTCATTTTTTGGTGATCTCATGAAAACCAGCTTACCATACACACTCCATTTCTTTCTTGATTTCTTTACTCTTATCAGGTATTGCGGATACGGGAGTTCCCTGTTGGAAGAAACTATCAGATAACCTTCCACTGACCAATTCGTAAAATGTCTCTTCCACTGAATATACATTAAAAACGTGAGTGATTTCGACGTCTTCTTGGAACCTTCTGACTGATCTCTGCAAATATAAACTCTAGCTCTGAAAACTGATCAAAACGTATACAAACCTGTAGAGCTGGCAGTAGAACTAATAGATTAGCTAGTCTCATCGATGGATCGTTTATTTGTTTCACCCGCCGATAGTAGTGAAGAACTTCTCGTAAAATTCTTTCTCGGTTCGATCTAGCGAGACTGACACATTCATCTATCTGACCTTCCAAGCCATGATCCCAAAGCACTAAAGAGCAGAGCGTGAAGAATTCAAAGTTATCAACTTTTTCTCGTCGCATTGGATCAAGGACATTACGTCTGTAGATTTCGAAGGAAGGGACAAACATTCTGAAACAAGAAACATGGGTGTTAATTGGATTGGCACTGGTAGTGGTTTGGCATCTACAAATATTTTTTTAAATATTATGATTTTTCTCGACAGATATTTTTTAAAAAAACTTAATACGATGACTCTTATTTAGGAGAACAGGTTCCTATTTTTCAACCAGCGTCATCCACTGAAATGAAGCGCAAAATTTAGTGCCGTGTATTGATTGTTTTACTTATGCACTGTCTTCATGACAGCCCTGACTTGTTTAAAGTTCACATATGTGTGTTTTGACCATACCTAATTGCTTCCTCGGAACTCATCAAATGTGAATTAATGTGTCCACCATAAAATGTTTCCGGTCGACTGCAGTCAATATAGTCACCAGACGGTAAAAACAGAATATCTGTTCTATCATTCAAACAACACTGATAACCACATTCCAAAATCATAAACGGCAGGAAAAAATTTCGGTAGAGTAGTTTCTGAAACAGTTTTTTAGTCAGAGTCATTAAAGACACGATCAGCACAAACTTTTTGTTCTTGATGTAACTTTTCAAAGTCTGGATAGGATTTGATTATCCAATCCGCTACAAGTCCAATTTCCTTCAGGTGAACAGTGTGTGCGTCAGTATACGCCACTGCTTTTGGTTCTCGGCGCTGTAATTCAATGTTGAAAAATTTGATATTAAGAAATCAGAAAACTCACATTGAATATGTTATCACCTCCTGTATTGTGGATCACTCTTCTAACTGTGCCCATATGAACATAGTTCTCATTTAATCTGCTTAGTGTCGGCATACCGATTTCTTCAGTGTTGATTGGAGAGATATCCTAAACATAAAGTAATTTCAATCTGTAACCTTTGACAAAATGTATAAACGTTTACCATTGGCCAACTAGAGCTTGGGGACACTCGAGGATTAGATGATTCCGAAGAATCCTGTCTGGAGAAAAGTTCACGATGACGTTGAACAGCTGAAAATTATTTTGGTACAAATAGTGCATTATCAAAATTTTTTCTGATATTCGTGTGGTCGTATTGCGAAAAATGAACTAATTCGGAGCATCAACAAAAACACAAAATACATCCTTCTTGTTTCCCTTACCAGACTTTCTCATTCCGACAGACATACACTTTGTGAATCGACATGCGCGGCACATGCATCGAACATCTGAAAAAAAAGAACAGTAAGTCTTATGACTTAAAGTGTTATTGGCTGAGGCAATGTAATGTTTCCAAAGATCATAATGCGTAAGTTCAAGTTCTCATGTTACTGCGGATGATAGAAGAGAGAGTTTTCCAATGCAATTCAGTTTTCTATTGGTTCAAAGAGTTTCTTCTAAATTATCAATTTTTGAGAATCAGCCCCCGACTAGAATGAACAGGTGGATTTGAAAGCTAAAATTTAGAAAACTCACTTTTCTGAATTATGCAAGTACCCATCGCTCGACACACATAAGTTTTGTTAAGGGCAACACTCCTTCGAAAAAAAGCAGCACACGCTCTGAAGAAAGAGTTTTGAAAGTCGAACAAAAAGGTGTTTTCGTTAATACATACCTACAAGCTTCTGCTCCAAAATGAGCTCCATCTCCACCTTCGCCGCACACACTGCACGGCTTCTTGCCGATTATCATCTGTTATTGATTACCTCTGAAAAACTCATTTTTGAAACATTAGTGAATTCAACCGACAAGTTGATGAAAACAGGAAAGAAACAGAAAAAAGGAGGAAAACAGAGAAAAAGTGAAAAAGTGAAAAGTGCGTGTGATGCAATAATCTCTGGCCTATGAAGAGAGAGAGAGAGTAAATTGTTGAATAACTGTCGATGACCGAAAAGAACGTCGAGTTAGTTCCGAGACTTTGGGAAAAACTTCATGGGGGTTGTTTGCACTGGTGACATATGTCGGAGTAGATGAGGAGAGAGGAAACCTCAGTGTTCATTGATTTTTGGCAGACTTGAATTGTTTAGATTTGATTAGCATTAGAACGAAGAAAATGAAAAAAATCAAAGTTCATATACTGTCTACTTATCGATCAATACATCATCATCGTATTAAGATTATCAAATGGAGAGAAACGATAAGCAGACACTAAAAGAGAGAGAGAGAAGAAAATCGGAAAGAATGACATGATGAGAAAACATTCGAAAGTGTTACAATGGAGGGATCAATGATTTTACAGAATACTAAACCAGACGTTTGAATGATGACAATTAATGTTTATACCTTTAAAGAATGGAAATGAAACTTCAACAAAAACATTCAAAAATCAGTTGACCGATGATGTCGTGCCTTATCCCTAATATTCAGCCTTTTCACAGCACAAATCACATTGAGAAAATGTTAGGTGTAAAAACATTTTTCTGAGAGTAGAAATTAAATTGAAATGAATTCTTGTAAACGGCACCGAAAATTGGGAAAAAATGTTTTTATTTAGAAAAGTTTTGCTCAGCAAAAATTGTGCGAACCAATAAAAAGATGTAAACGTTTTTATTTAGATACTCATCGTATGACTTCTTTGGTTATTGGTACCTACACTACGGAAGAAAAGTAGCGAAAACATCACAAACTCTAACTGTAACTTAATTTCCGAACACGGAAAAAATATCACGTGGCAAATGAATTCTTCTTCTTATTCTCTTATGACAGTTGTTTCTTTTTTTGCCATTTTTCTAACAATACCGTTCATACCAACAAATAGCACAAGACAGAGCATTGGAGCAAGAAGTACAAAAATTCAAAATGTGAAAACTGGATGTGCTCATAGGATGGGGTTGAGCCCGCCGAGACGGGCGCAAACATACTCTCCGACTCTTTCTCGCTTGTTCTTGCTCTCCAATGTATATTGACCAATTTGGAATCTGTTTTACATTAACAAATAAAAAGAAGAGAAAGTTATTGAGAAAATGGTGAAAAAAGGATTTTCTTGTCTGGGAGTTTTCTGTGAACAACGAAGTGAAAATTATAAATTTACATTCCTTAAATGTTTCTGCGTCATATCACTTCAAAATTGGATGATATCAAATAAAACTTCAATAAAACTTAGCCGCAGCAGTCGGAAGGAAATGCAATTTTTGATATTAAAAGACCACAGAATCTTTATAAAACCTAAATTGGCAATGCACCAATATTGTTCATATAAAATGAACTCTGGTACAAAGATGATATTTAGATTTAGTACACAATGAAAAGAAAAAAGATTAAGTTCTTATTAGACATCTATTCAAATCCGTTTTCTTATAAGCTCTTTTCCATGTTTTCACCTGTTCTCAGCAGTGACATATACATTTTAAATAAAAAATAAGTTAGTCGCTGACAGCGAAAATTGAAGTACGAAAAACGGAAAATTCCAAAACAGGTTTTAGGTGATTTAATTTGCATCTTTTCTTCCGTGTTATGTTTTTCGCTTTCTCAAATCATGTTGAACTTTTCCTCTCCGCCCTTTTTTGGCCATAGATATGGAAATTAGAAATTTAAGACATTTGGAGTTCACATATTTGTTTTGATGGAGCTACAAGCTAGAAAAGCAGATTTGGACACACGTAGTGGGTGGTTCTCTGGAACTCGACAGGCACAAAAAAGTGGGAAAAAGTTCATTTTTAAGTGAAAGATGGATATGTGTTATGTCAGATCAAAAGATCACAAACTAGTTGCCCGCGAAAAAACTTCCAATGAGAGAAGAAAGTGAAGAGAGACACCAGCGAAACAAATGGTCTTCTCGCAAACAAAACACAGATAATTTTCAAAGAGAGAGAAGAAATTTGCAATACATCTAATATTCAGCAATCATGGAAACAATTGTATTACAAAAAACATGTAGAAAAGAGTACAGTGGTTTGAAAGTGACAGTTGATGGAGGTGGGGACGATAAGATAAAACGAACAGAAACTCGGAAACAGTATCGTATCTAAAAAAAAGGTGAACCGGACCAGTTGATCTTTGCAGTGTCATTGAACGAGGGGCCATGAGTGTTCTTTTTAGAAAGATATTTGAAATTGAGAATGTCGAAGAAACCGCTGGAGATTAGTTCATGACATTTTTCTTTCATCCAACCTGCTCAACATATAACCGAATTAAAGTTTTTGAAGCAAATTGAATAATTTGAGCATCTTGTGCACGGTCTCACAACATATATTCTATGCTAAAAACTGATAATATTCAAGAGATGTTTGAGGGTGAGAATAAATCGCCTCATTACTATACAGTGAATCAAAAATCTCAAGAAAAATGTACTAGTTCTGTTTATTGAATTGTTACCGGACACTATTTTTGTTTTTCCGCAAATAAATCGTTCCAATCAGTCTCTTACAATTCAAGTACAGCTATCAGTCTCAACCTATCACTTTGTGGTCCAGAGAACTACATCACGAATGCAATAAACGATCTCTGCAGGACCAGATATTGCGAGTATGCGTGTTTGTTAGATCTACCACGAAGTGTTCAGAAATTATTGTATATGCAACAAAAATTATCTTCCGGACACGCACTTCCAAAGATCAACAAGAAAAAAATGATTAAAATATGAGCAACCTCACCGAAACAAAGAACAATCATCAGAGTAAAGGACGTATTGTGTTTGGCGATCGAATGATGACATTCTTCTCCTTTCGGTCCATTCCCAACAGTTTCCCTCTCTCTTCTATTTTCTGACAAATCGAGATAGGGAGAGTGCGTCGTTTGAGGAATCGTTATCTTCTTCTCTTCGCAAACCAGAACATTTATTGATTATTTCTCATGTAACAATGACGATGATCATGATGATGAATAGAGCACTGCATTTAATTTGAATGGAAGGTTGTTCATGATATAAAGACTATCGATGTTAGTAGTTGCTCTCTGACTTGTGATCAACAATACATGATCAGTGAACTGTGTCACAATCGGTACCAGGCAAGATCTTATCAGTGCTCAATCAGAAAACAATCACTCATGATAAATCCTGAAACATGATTTTGAAAGGGAACTGCTTTGTTCCGTTGTTCAGCCGTTAAATGCGAAAACCCAAAACCTCTGTAATCATCAATTGATCTATCTCAATATTGATGCATTCTTGAACAACATTGATATCATCTCGATCGAACCTGCAGTACTCTGTGCCCAAAACGTTTACATTCATTCTTCAGGTTTTCTGAAGTACATCGACAAAAATAACATGATTTGCAGAAAAACATTATTCTTTATCATTGAACCGACTGGGGTAGTCAGTTAGAAACAATGTGAGGGGAATACTTCTGTCAGTGGTACAGAGATGGTACAGTTCAAAAATTGGAAGCACGAAGATGGGAAAATGATGACATGCAAATTGTCTAAATTTGGTGATTATTAATTGATTAATTTGTTGGGAATTTAGGGTTTGTATAAAAGGCTGGACAGTTATAAGGTAGAATAGAAATGAGGTCTTTCAAATTATGGCTAAAAGCGGATAGGTCATAAGACAGTACGGGCAAACTGAAACGGTATGAAAGGAATGACAATAAAATTTTGAATTTTGAATCACATGGGATGCTTTAAGACTAGATTAGAAGGTTGGAATGTGACACTTGAAAGATGTGGGCGATAACAGATAAAATTTAAGAATTTAATTCTTTTTCCTCTTTGCAGATGAGTCGTACTCATGAGGTCCCGACGCATGTCGTTTTCCATGCTTCTTACTTTTGTTCCCTTTGCTGCATCTGTTACAGAACCATTTGGAGTCGGTGGGTTCGGCAGTGATTCCAACGCAGTGCCTGAAAAATAATACTTTTCAACCGAAAGTTTATGTTTACGCAATTTATCTATCCAAACAGTATAAACAATGAAACCGAAAGATTGTGTTTTTTGTTTACATCTTTTCTTCATTGAAACTCGTACCCATCGGAGCAAAGAGCACAAAGTACGAAACGGATATGAAGCAACCAAGCGAAAGCCTTTTTCAACGTCACAAATCTAGTCCACTTTTTATTTCAGCTGTTTTACCCTTAGCTTTGCAGCAAGTGCATCTTATTTAGAAGGATTGAAACAAAATAACTCACCAATGGAACCAGTCCTGACATTGATCACATCCAACCATGTTTGCTCCAACGGTGTAGGCCACCGAGCATACTGGACACACCCAAATTTCTTCACTGCTTTCGGATCCATCGGAATCACCGTCTTCTTGGGATATGAGTGGACGAGGAGGTGGAGCAGCTTCTTCTCTCTTCTTACGAGCTTCTTCTTCACGTTTCTTTTCTCGTTCGCGTTCTTTCTCACGTTCCTTCTCACGCTCACGTTCACGTTCACGTTCCCGTTCACGTTCACGCTCCTTCTCACGTTCTTTTTCACGTTCCAGCTCTCGTTCTTTTTCTTTTCGTTCTTCTTTTTCTTTCCGACGTTCTTCTTTTTCCTTCTGACGTTCTTTCTCTTTCTTTCTTTCTTCCCGACGTTTTTCCTTCTCCCTACGACGCTCCTCTTCTTCGTCAGCAACCCGCTTGCTTTCCATCTCGATCCGAGCTTTCTCTTCTCTGAAATGAAGTATACAATAGTGATGAATAAGACTAAATAGCTAAATCAGTAAGTCAGAAAAAAGAAGAGTAGAGGGGAAAACCAGAATCTAATATATCGAAACACACGTCTACTCGTACTAACATTTCTCGCCGAGCTGCTTCCTTCTCTTGGCGCTCTCGTTCTTTCCGCTCCTCTCGTTCTTGCTCCTTCTCGCGGCTCCGCTCCTTGTCCTTTTTGTGTTTCTTATGCTCCTTGTCCTTTCGGTCTTTTTTGTGATGCTTCGATGAGGATGAAGATGGTGACTGAAATTTGGTCAATTAAAAAGGAAAACATAGTTGGAGGATTGCAAAAAAATGCGAGGCGGCGGACAAAATCGATTCTCATGTCTAGCACAGCACTGATTTATTTGGAATCAGAGGCATCTTTTGAACACACAAGAAATTTAGTTTCCTACCAGTTAATAAGTATACTACCGACGTAAAAGTGTTATCAGTAAAGCGCACTTTTTTAGCCACATACACTTGTGTGTTTAGAGCACAAGAAATGAATTTATCAGAGAATTCTCGGAAAACGAAATGGCAATTGTCGAGTTTCGAAAATGTTTTATGTTAGGTCGGTCAACTGATTGTCATTGTTCACATAAACTTTGTCCTGAACCTCGTCATTGTAATTGACGAAACTGAAAACTAATTAAAAGTCCTACATAAATCAGTTTCTAATTACTTGAAACTTTTAGAATCAGTTTCTAATTACTTGAAACTTTTACTGTCCCACGAATACGACAATGTCAGTATTACAAAGAGTATTAAAATGAGAAGTTGGTTCATAAGAAATCACAGTTGTTTAACAACATAGGGACCCTCAACCCCACAAAGTTTTTTTAAGGAAATTCTCAAAAAGTGAAATGTATATACTGGGAGCAAACGATATACAATAAGGTCACCACTCGCATGCTCTCTGCTCAAGAACCTATACAACAAATTTAGCTAGGTTCTGTAAGTGGACTCTGGATAAGGGTTTTAAGTATCATAAAGTAATAACTTACACGTTGCGACGATCCTGGTCTTTCTGGAGATGATGGTGTGGGCTTCTTCTCCTCTGTTTCAGCAAGATTGAAGAAATTCTTGAATCGGAACTTGAGTGGTGGCTGGCTTGGTGGAGGCGGTGGTGGTGGATCTTCCTGGTAGTTGCCCTTAGATGACCCTGGTCGACTTCCTGAGTTAGCCGAGTCCGGGCGCATTGGTGGTTCCTTAGGAGGTGTCGGAAGGAAACTCTTATTGAACTTGATTTTCAGCTTGATAGTTGGAGCTGGAGTTGGAGTTGGTTCTGAAAAGAAGTTGGTGAGGCGTTAGGTTGACAGAAGATCAAATTGGAAATAGGGAAGATGAGAATCAAAAATCTTCTTCAATTCTCGTCACTAAGAAAGCAGAAATATGGAAACGACATTTTACAATGCCCTTCCTTCACCCTCTCTTGTTTCTCCTCCCACACCCCAATTCCAATTCCCATTCATAAGAAATGCGAGAGGCGCCCCCAAGAAAACCGAGACGACTATGGTGAAGACGTCCACCCAAAAAATATGATGAAAACGAAATTGAAAGGGGGAGGGGCTCAAGAAGTCGTTTGATTCATAGAAAGAGTATGTTCCCATTTATCAAAAGTGGTTTTCGAAAGGAATATATATTCTTCTCCTTTTCCATTTTAGTGTCTAGTATCTATGGGGACCTTGTTGCAATATGTAAAATGAAAGAAATGAGACAATGGGCAAACAAGACGTGAAAAAGAGACACTACTCGGGACTTAAGCTTGGCACAGGATACAGCGAGAAACGCAAAAAAGAGAGAAAAGAGAGGGACCAAGGACATGGAATGGAACCAATGAATATATCTCTGGATATCTCTGGACCCTCCAACTGAATTTGATATTTTTAGTTTTTGAAGGTCCGGGGACCGAACAAGTTTTGTTTCGTTCTCTGTGTGTCTCTTTTTTCACTTTTTGTAAAGAGTGTTTTCCACGTGACTAGGAATCAAAATCAAAGTGAGAAATCGACGTTCTGAACAAACGAAAAATTTTTGGAGGGGGGTTGGAGAGGGCTACCTTCGAAAAGTGACAAAAGAACTTTTTGTAACATTTTTTTCTGGTCAGTTAGATCTTGGACACTGCCAACGTCACTCGAGTGAGGAGAATGTTTTCTAAGGTGAACTTTTGATTCATCGGGGACTTTTGTACTAGAACTACTAACAAAATTAGGATCATCAGTGACTTGGCAGAAAACAAAAGGAGGGAGAGAGAATAAAAAATATAGAATTCTCTCTGTCAACAATTTTTTTGAAACTATGGAACTTTCTCTCTCTTCTTTAAGACACGATAATTAGCAGCCGTTTCTTTTCTTCTTTTTCTACTACTGCGTCCCCGGTCTTTACATTTTACGTTTGCATTTTAAACAGGGTTGGGTCGATGTTTCTCACAACAAAAAAAGAAACAGTGAATTGTTGAGAAACATCGATTTCTTGGAGTAAGTTGACCCGTATCGTGTTCAGAGTAGAAAAAAATTCGGACTTCATTCAAAGAACAGTAGAAGTATGATAAGCGGAATGAGTGTATAGCATACGAGAGTGTGTGATGAACGAATGGCCTGTGTGCAGCTTGAATAGTTTACGTAATGGAAATCAAACATTGACCGATGTGAGAGATGGCAAAAAAGCAATGTGCTGTTGTGAGTCATATGATTTTGAATTGTTTCTTCTCTTCTTTCAATAAATCGAAGAATTGAATTTTGCACGAAGCGTTGTGATACCCAGACTAACGAGGATACAATGTTCTTCATCATGAGAGGATAGAAAAAGGAATGAAAACAATGAAAAGAGAGGAAGAGAAACAGCAAAAACGATTTTTGTTTCTTTTTTCCTAGTTTCCTACACGGGGGCACGTCTTCCTTTTTTCCTCCTCCTGTCCCGGGTTTTTTTTGCTCTTACGCCTTCTGCTCTTTTCTATCGTTTTTTTTCGGAGGAAGGGGAGAAGAGCAAGGCAATGCTTCGCGGATGTGTCTATTCTGTGTATTTACATCATGCTGATGGTTGAATAAAAAGTAATTTTGAATAGACGATGGGCACGGAGGAAAAAACCGATGAGGGTTACACGCTGACGACGGAAATGTGATGTTGGTTGGAGGAGGAAGAAGAAGGAGGATGATGAGGAAAAAGAGGAGGAGACAAAAAAATTGAAGGAAAAGGAATGGATTATCTGACTGGCCACTAATCTTTTTTGATTCAGAAAACTCATAAAATAAATTGACATTCACGATGTGTACTAGGATTTTGTTACGTCTATTCACAGTCTCACTGGTCAAACTGGACTTTTCAAGATAGCGCCTAAGCGATTGAAGCATAGAGTTAATAATTATATCAGTAAAGTCTACATTCGATATAAAGTTTTTGAGTATTCGACTATACTTACCACAACTACAATACAGTGAACCCAAAAAAGTGGTTGCAGTGGTACCCTATTGAAGTATATCATGAGGTATTCTCATGTGTGATTCAGTCAGTTGAAAACCTTATCAATTTTATGCAAACCGGGGAGCCCCGAATCAATTCGAACCTATTCCAGTAGAATGAATATAACTAATGTCTTGGTACACGTCTTTTTCACAAATATTAAATGAACAAAAGGAAACCATAGAAAACTATTCACTTAAAATTGGAACTGACTTGGAAAACATGTGTTTTTTGAACCAAATCTTCTATGACTAGAAATCAAGATGCTAAATGAAATGAATGTTGGGAAGATTTTGTCCTCTCACCGCCTTATGCTATGCTGCCAACATTAACTGCAAAAAATGAGGGAAGCTCCATACCAAGTTGAAGATAAAAGCCCTTGTGTATGGTTACCAACAGTAATATAGAATTGTGGTGTAAAGTGCTATACGAACCACAACTACATGTAGGGAAACGTCTTTGGGAAGTCAGAAGATCCTTACTTTTGCCAGAGAGCGGAATTTTACAACCAGCAGAATAAAAACAAATATTTTTGGGTACGCACGACGATAAAGCGTAGAACTGTAATTGAGACAAGAAAAGAGTCAGACACAGCTGGTCGTTGAAGAAACATTAGCATTTCGCTTGTTCGCATTGGAGCTTCAATTAAAAATGTTAGTGGCCACTGAATGAATTTGTCAGTTCACACATTTTTTAAAAGTATACGGTGGGTCATTATGATGATTGAGCAATTCGATAAGAACAACTTTTTCTCCTCACAACGTTTTTAAAATGAAAAGCTAGGTCTAATCGTCGCAACTCATTAGACTGAATCACAGAGGCAGCAGACTGAGAGCTTTACAGTTGGGCGCATTTCACCCAGACCGATTTCATTAGTTTCATACTCTAAACATAAAAATGAAATCATACCCGGAGTTGGTTCCTTTGGTTGCTCATCTCCCAGTTCCTGCTGTTCAGCCAACTTGCGTTCTTCTTTCTCCCGACGACGTCGCTCTTTCTTCTGTCGCTTGTATTCCTTATATTCCTCGGAGTTCTTATCCCTCTTCTCCTTCTTCTTCTTTTTTTCTTTGCCATCAGGAAAGTCGAGAGGAATATCGGTGTTGGAGGAAGATGGTCCAGCTGCACTTGGTTCATCAGTGTTAATTTCAACTTCCAAAGCTGGTTCATCCAAGAAGATCGGAGCTTCTTCGATATCCACTGTAGCACCAATCACTGGAACGTTTGTAATCGGTTCGATAATTGGATTGGCGAAGACTATTGGTGGAATGACCACTGCTGGCTTCGGCTCCACAGATTGTGATGTTGTCGCTTGCTGAAGAACTGAATTTGGCATCACCATCATACTTCTTGCACGTAAAAGTTGATCACGAATCTCCTCGTTGATTGTCAACTTTTTGTTCTTCTTCTCAGCTTTCTCCACCTTTTCCACCTTTTCCACCTTTTCTTTTTCCTCTTTTGGCTCATCAAGTTTTTTCTGTTGTTGAGCAATGATTTGTTCACTGAGACGCTTTCTCTGAAACTATTAGAAATTCAACCAACTATCTGATAAATTGTATTGAATTTTCAAAAGTCGCAACAACTTTTGAATATTCAAAGAATACAATCGCCAACCTTCTCAAGAGTTGCTTTCTTTGGTGGACGTCCTTTTGGTTTTGGAACTGTAACCACGGCTCCTTCCGGTTTTGGTTTCTTAGGACGTCCGGGACCAAATTTAGTCCTGACTGGGGTGCTTGGATTACCAACACTCATGGAGCTTCCTGGTCTCGAAGATGGAGCAGATCCAGGATTTGAGGCAGTTCCGGGTAGCTTCAGGAGAGGTTTACTCTTAACCAACTCTGACATCTTGAATGATGGTCCTGGATCCTCCGAACTTGTAACAGACGTGCTGACAACAGTACTGGCAGCCACATTGATTGCATTGCTGCTTGCCGTAAACAAGTGCTGGAAAATAACTATTATAATTTGACTTAACAACCATTTTATATATTCTACGCCTTTCTGAAGACGTATAGCTAGCAAGCAAGCGTTTTCTACAAAATTAGCATACGCACACGATGTCGGGTGGGGTGGCTTTGTTGTGGCCGTATGCTTCATTCGGGAAAAAGTGCACGGAGACGGCGTATTGTGCTAGCAGATAGAACAATTTTGTCTTGCATATTCTTTTTTCGCTGGTTTTTTTGGCTTTTCATATTGATTTATTGTTAGCTTTTGTACATTTTGTGGCTGAACATACTGCGAAAATTAGTTATAGTCATTTCTGGTGCTAACCAGTTCCATTATGCAACCTCCTGGTTTAAAATACCGCTATTGAGTAAGTCGGTAAACTTATTTAGTTTATCTTTCTGTTCATGCTCGCACTTTTTTATTCAGAACGGTGGTTTAGAGTGCGGTTATTGATTTCAACTCTACTTTAGCTGCAGAATGTCGGAGTTTAGTAAAGGAGACCACCGATTGTCCGCTACTCGGATGCTTCCACTTATTTTTCCTCTGAATTTTTTAAGCTTTGAAGGAAACTTACAGCAAATGAATCATCTTTGAAAATTCCTTGCAACACTGTGTTGGTCTGCCACATTGCATTAGCTGCTGCTGCTATATCACTCGATGTTGAAGCTACAGATGCAAACGGTACAGGTTGCTTTACAGGTTTAGCTGCAAGCCTCTCTGCTGCTGCTTTAGCTGCATTTTTTTCTTGAAGGATTCTCTCCTCTTCGAGTCGTCTGTTCTCTTCCACCTCCTTGAAAAATCCCATTGCAGTATAGTCCATATCCTCAAAATTTGGAAGATCAGAATCTTGCATTGTGGTAATTCCTTGCTCAAAGCGCTCTCGATTCCGTTTTTTGGCATACGCAGCTTCTTCTGCTTCTATACGTTCTTTTTCTTGACGAGCTGCTTGCGCTTCAGGTGTTTCATTCCTTCTGTAGGTGTTTATCCTTTTCAGTTTGTTGAACTCTTCTTGTTCACGATCTGCAGCACTTTTTACTACTTTCTTTACTGATTTCTCTTCAATCATTTGCTTTTTCTCTTCTTCGATCCATTCGGGATGTACTGCTCGAAAGTAAGGTGGAATATTATCTTTTCGTTCTTCTAATTCTCTCTCCGAAGGTTTTGGTCCATACATTGCCAGGTAGTAAGCTTCGTCTGATTTAGTTATGTCGTGATCCGGCACCGGGAAAAGGGGAAGCTGAAAAAAAGTCATTTTTTGATTTTAAAACTGTAAACACGATTTCTCGAACTCACCGCATGAAGTCTCTCTGATGTGACCTGTCTTGCATAATCTTTCAAATCTTTCATATTTACCCGATGTCGTTTTAATGCAGCCATCACATCCGTAACTATTGGTTGTGTTCTACCCGCTGAAATAATCACTGATTATATCCGTTCTTGCCTAAAAAAGTAAAAAACTCACTACACTCCATAAATAACCTCGTTGAGTGTGCATACTGATTTATTTTACTCCTTAATATCGCCGATAATTTGTTGATTGCTGCTGGAGAAACAGCAGTGAACCCGAAATTCTTGCACACGTTTTTGCAAGTGTCCTGTAGTTTCCTGTTGGCGAATTCTTCTCCCGAGATGAGCGTCGAATCGTCCATTACCTGCAGAAAAGATTATTTTCAATTGAAAAGATTTTAAATGAAGATATCAGAAGAAAAGCATGCGGTTTTTGAAGAGATCACCTGTTCCTCTACAACTTCCTCAAGTTCATCATCAAAACTCTCATTAAGGTCTGGAAGTCTAAACAATCCTTTATCGCACCGTATTATCTCCACACTATTCTTCAGTAACATTTCTATCTCGCTCTATCTGCTGCTATCTCCTCGTATAAACTTTCTAGTTCCGTTTTTAAAAACGGAGCTGTAGGAATATTCAAAACGCGTTCTCTCAGTTTCAAAAAGATTTGTCCAGTGGGGCGCGTTTGCTACACTACATTGGCTCATTGTTTGGTGTGTACAACCAAGAGAAAATTGCGACTAGCGGGGGGAAAGACGGGAAAGAGACGCTGACAACGAAAGAATGAGATAGAGAGACAGGTCGAAGCAACGCGTCTTTCGTTGTGAGCGACCTTGGTATGTATAGAAAGCGAGTGGAGATGGGATTGATAGATAACAGAAGGGAGAGAGACATAGAGACTGTATTAGAGGGAGTAGGAGGACGAGACGCAGTGTTTTCATGTTTGCTCTAGACTTTTCTGACGGTTACTAAAAAATGGATCGTTCTGTTTCTGTTTCTACACAACTAACAAAAATTCATTCTTCGGAAAATCAAGTGGAACACATTCTAAAAATCAGAACAGGTGGAACACGAAAATTAAAAAGTTCTGACACTGATCAAACTGCAAATAAAAAACCCACTCTCGATTCTATTACTAACTAATTGATAACAGAATTCACAAATGTAAACAGTCCTACTCACACAAAATAATAAAACTCTTTGTATTACAACTTTACGTAGGAAAAACAACTTTTTCAGGATTAAAAAAAACAAGACGGGGCACAGGAGCACGCAACAGCAATCAATAAGAAATGACAACTGACCACCGTGTGCACTGTGCGACTCTCGAGAAAAAGGAGGACTACACAATAAATGGGGTGAATGAGGGCGAATACGGTCCGATGGTCCGAGTGACGTGGGAAGAATTATTTGAGCACTGTCTCCAGTTCAGTCTGCGAGAACGTGTTCGAGACAGATGGTAGGAAAAAACAAAACAGAATAACGCTTTGTCATACATTGATAGTGAAACACAAAATGGTTTCTTTGTCTTCTGATCATAAAATATGCAAAAGATGCAAATCATGTGGTTTAATGCAAAAAATATATATCAAACGAAAAGAGTTGGTTGGTGAATGTGAAAAAAAAAAATTACAGTTTTTGATACTCTTTGTTGATATTTAGATTGGCATGAGCTAAATGAGGAAAAAATCAAAAAAGTACAACAGACAACTGCTCAAGACTGCTTTCTGGGAAAAAGACAAAACATGCACAGAAATGTGAATTTTTGCAAGTGACACCCCACTAAACAGAACATACACGTCTTTATACAAGATTTAATATATTTGAGGATTAAGAAAATTGAAATCAGACAAAGTTATCACACGTAGTAAGTAACTTAAGGTCTTACTAGACAATCTTCTCATTTCGATTGAAAACTGAAATTATAATTTTGAAATAGTGTGAAACACTGAAGAATCAACTGAACAGATACAATTTAAATGCCGTATTTGAAAAAAATGAACTAGTAATTTCTGAATACAAAGAATGAAACACTTATCTCGAAAAAAAAGAATTTTTTGAGCTTTTACGCGAAAAGCTGAAGTAAAGGATCACAGAACAATGCCATTGTCCGTTCAAAACTTTTATAAAACCTTGCGGAACTTTTTGAAATTCCGAAAGGGAGAATAGGTGACCTCGCCATGAATCTCTTGCTGAAGAATGATCGCCGATAAACGGGGAAGGCTAATTTTATGCATGTTTTTAGTCTGAAAATTCAAATGAGCTCAATCGCCTTGACAAAAATGAAAATATTAGCTGCTATGGCACTAACTTTAAAACTTAAGAAAAACATAAAACTGAATCAACAAAATAAGTATTTTGAGCTATGACAAACGAAAATCTTGTTGAAACAAAAGTGTTTCTGATACAGAAAAACTGTTCATTGATATGAAAATCTATAACAATTTCATATTGAATATATGATTGCATGTATTCAAACTGTTCATCAGTTTTCAAAAAGGTACTCAACAAAAAATTTCAAACATTTTTTCTATTTTCAAGAAAGTTGAAATCACGTTGCATTTGAAATCACCAAATATATCTGTTAATGAAACCCAGGATGTATTCGGGAACACGTTTTATTGAAAAGTTGTGTTGCTCTAAACTTAGAGTTATTTTTTGTAGAAAGCTAGTGGCTATGAACAACACTTCGGTGTTCTCAATTGATAGATGACAAACTGAGAATGCTCCTTGGCGTAATTTATTGTATCATAGTGTTACTCTTCATCGAGGTTATGGATAAAACCCCAATTTTCATTTTTGCAGTTGACGATTCTGTTGTACAGGTCTATCTTGAAACATTATCTATCAGCAGAGGGATTTTTCCCTCGAATTGTTTTTTTTCAGTGCTAATAACGTAAACTCTCTATTTGAGATCCGACAGTATGCGCTACTCTAAATTGTAGACAACATTTACTTTCAATTTGAAATTCAGATTTTATGGAGAGTGATGTGAGAATCGATTGTCGTGGATTTCAAGAATTTGATTCCATATCTCACAACACCACACATAAACGTTCAAAAGACAACTTCACCAAAGTTTTGATTTTTCCTCTCTCAGATCTTTCAGAATTTGTTTGGATGTGAAACGAAACATTTTTTTGCAGAATGTTTTGAATGTCTCGCTGCAAAAACCTTCTTGGAATGTTCTAGAAACTTTTTTAAAGCACTCACTGACACTTTTCGTATAAAAAAGAACGTGCAGATCTTATGTCATCTTCACATTGACTTCATTTTTCATGTCAATCTAACTGAATTCACTCATCTCCCTTCTTTTATTTGCTGTCATGCGATCGGTTTTCAAATACTACTTAACCCTGGTTTCTGAATGCACATATTCCCTCTATCTTCTGGCATCAACTAGTTTTCCAGGATTCCATTCTTCTACACCCTTTTTCAAAGTTCTCAGAGAAATGAAAGTGGTGACTGACTGAAAAAACAGAAATTTATTTATATCTTTCTTCTTCATTCGTTTGGGCCATACGACCCTCTTTCCAATTTCCAGATGTTCTTCATTCTTCCCCTCATTTTTCCTCTTTTCTCTATTTTTTGCCGTTGGTTATTTTTATTCCACTTCGTGATCGCGTCACTTTTTCAATCCTTCATTCTTCTTTTCGTTTCATTAAATGAGAAGAGAATCTTCATCTTCTAGCTTCTGTTTCTGCTTCTTCTTTCCTCCATCTTCTTTAGCTTCCGCTCCCAAATGAATTCATCTGGGAAGCTTCGGATACTCTTAAAATTGTTTATTTAGATTTGCGTTCAAAATTCCGTTTTTCGCTTTCTACCCATTCCTTCCTCTTGCGTTTACCCTAACTCCAACTCAAGTTTTAGTCATACAAAGTTCCACTTCCCTAATTTTTCGAGTGAACAACTGGATGAGTAAAAAGAAGAGAAATGGCGACTGGGCCACTGAAAGAAATGAAAACGAAAAGAAGAGGCGCTTCGCTAAACGAACACGTGAACAAGAAGATGAAGACGAAAGGGAGGACGACGAGGAGATGTCCGTTTTCTTGCGCCTTCTTCACCTCCTCTTACCAAACTCGTTTACATAGTTCTTCTAGTGTATTTCTCTATGTGTTGTGTTTTCACGGGAAGAAAAAAAGATTGACCTGCGAGAAAAAAGGAAGAGACGAAATGTTTGGCTTTTTGTCCTACGACGCTTCCCACGTGTTCTGACCACTCCTTAGCTTCAATAACTAATTTCCGTTGTCTTTGTTCTTTTCCCAGCTCTTTCCTACAAGTTGTTTCAACAGCTAAAACTCACACCTCCTTTTTTGTCAAAATCCCTAACAATTCTTTCTGTTTCTTCTTACAAACTCAATCTCAATTATAGGTGACATTTTATAAAATGTTACAATAACGTGCCCAGCTACTAGATTTGCAATCTATGTTTAACAATAGTGAGTCACTCCACTGATACTAATAGAAGTGTCATCCGGGACCTAACGCTGATTAATTTGAAAACCAGACTTGAACAGAAAACTCGTCATCAATTTAAGAAGCTATAAGCAATTCAGAAACAACTATTGTTTCACAAAAACCCTGCTACAACTTTTTCAAAAAATTTTCTTTTCAAAAAAAAGTCGAAAAGTATGAAAAAGCTTAGTGTCCTTTCGTTTACAAATTTCAAGTGGTTTCCACTGGAGACTTGAGTATGAGGGATACCATTCGTAGCATACATAATCTACTAGCCGTAAATCCATCTCAAAAATGGTGTTTCTGTTGTTTTTTCTCCCGGAAATCTAGTAGTTTGACCTACAAAATCAATCATTGTATAACTTTCTGAAGCACAAGCACAAATGCGAAGAATAAACAAGCACAGATTTTTTCTGTGGAGAAACTTGTCATAAAATATTTTGATAGAAACTGCTGCTGAGTTTTTTTAAACATAAAATTTTATCGTCTTTCGTTCCAATGTTTTGAAATTTTGAACGGATTCCCTTCTTCATGATAGAATATCACAAATTTATTGCAGACCGCGTCACAATTAGAAAATCAAATTCAGAACTACGAAAAATAGAAAAACAAAAATAACTCTATATACGATTTTTATTTCTGAAATTCTGGATTACTCTGAGGTACACCTTAACACGATTTCACGAGTTTTGCCACCAATTTTCACCATGTCGACCTTGAATAACAGTGTTTCAATCACTCATTAGCCTCCGAAAGACCCCAACATGTCCGACCTTTGTATCTTATATTACCTCATTATTCAGTTGTAATAGAAATTGAATTGCGGATAATTTGAAAATGTAAATGTGAATGGAAACAAACTAAGAAACTGTTATACATAGAATTCTGTTCGACAATTTGCCATTTGAATGTTAGATCTTTGAGTTCTTCAGAAAAATATTGTTCCCAACTTTTTAAACTATTTTTCGAATGAAAACGCAGACACCCCAGTAACCTGTCAACAAACAACTTGAGATTCTGTGTACTCAAAACAAGTTCATAAGTAACAAAAAAGCTAAACACTATATTCTTCGCGAGAAGAACCGATTGGAACTATTTTGCGTGGGAGCGCTGAATTTTTAAACAATCAATTCTTCAAATCGTTAGTTTTCTCTGTCATTGGCTCAATTGTGTATTAGTCATACCAATCCCTTTCACACTGAGACGGACTGAACAGCTGAGATGGGCGATCCTCAAAATAAGTAACATATGTGTAATCCTGAACGAGTGTCTGGCTGAGCCTGACCTGAGCACTCAAGTTACAATGTCTTGTGATCAGCCGGGGAAGGATGAGCAACAACTTTTGTCTGAATCTGCAGCATTCTGGAAATGTTTAGTGCTCAGATCCGGTGCTGTTTTTTTATCAACTGTAAATGAGAGGTTTTAAACCAAAATAGTAATGTAAAAATGACAGTATTGAAACTTTTGTAACAAGCCAAACAAATGAAGATAGCTGAGCAGCTCAGTTGCATCTGTTGTTGCAAAAATCCATCTTTTGAACAATCGTGTCACAGTGATGCCTCATGATTTGTGATTTGCCCAGGAGGCTCTTTCGATATGTTCCAAATGTTTGCGCGTTTTATTGACTTCCATAGTCTCATTACACTCTTCCCTCCTCTATTTTTTCAATCGGCCTTTTTTTGACGTGTGATGACCAAGCGAAGCATTTTTCGGCAGAATTGTTTGGATCTGCCCCAGTAGAGATCCTCCTGTTCATTCTCTCACTTCTCCAGCAGTTTTGTGTTGTAGATCTATTTCCCTGAATCACCAACTAGTTCTTTTCCCACCCAGTGGTATTTTCTCACACACCTCTTGTTCTTTTACGCAACAATAACTGTTTGTTGTACTGTGTCACATTATGGACAACTGCATTTTTGATGCTCTCTTAGTCTTTTATTCAGTTTCACACAATGAACATGTTTAGACAATGTGTATGTGTTTAGAAATGTCGACGTCTTGAAAAAGACGAAATCGATGCTAATAAACTTTTTGGCAAAACGCTGAGAATTGTGTCCAAAGGAAATAATAGCAACCAATTTTATGTGTCTGTAACTCATGGCTTGTTAAAATATCACAATATTTCTTCTTCGATAGTTAGAAATCGTTTCGTCAGTCTTGTGATGTATGGACATACAGTATTCCTTTTTGGTCATAATTCCTACCTGACTTTCAATTCGCAAAGCTATATTTTGTTCTCGATCCTTGCTCCCTCAGCAATATTTTCTCACTACTGTCTTTTTTGACAGTACACGTAGTTTAATGCTTTACGTCTAACCATTTTTTTCCATCTCGTCCTCTTACTTGTCCGTTCATTTCGTTACCATCTCTCGTCCGAAAGTATTTGCTTCTTCCAAATGACGCATCTTGTTGATTCTCCTCTCCTTTAACAAACTGAACTATCCCTTTCTCTTCCCCTTCTCAATTTTTACGAGTTGAGGGCTCCTTGGCCTTTATACTCTGAAGGTAACTAATCCGGCACTTTGTTGTTCTAGCTCTTTCCTCTTTTCTTCCACCACCCGTTCATCATTTTTCACTTTTTCCCATCCTTCTCGCTTTATGTCTAAATCTAAATGCAAATAGACACCACCCTGGATTGATTGGGTCGAAAGGTTTTGTGTGAGAGGGGGCAAGTAGAAAATGAAGACTGAACCCCAAAAATGGGCGGAGCGACGCTTATGGCTTGGGGGAGAAGAAGATCGAGAGAAGTAAGAGAAAAAGAGCGGGGGAGAGCGAGAACGCCTCCATTTTGGTGTTGTGGTTTTCTGAAATACACCCTGTCCACTCATTCTGTGTTTTGTACCTTGTTTAATTTTTTAATTTTCGAGTTTCTCCAAATCACAATACATAATGTTTCAGATGTCTTCCATCACTAGAGCCGTCACCTCACGGCTCAGCGAGTTTACCAATGGGAGACAACGTCTCACATCAGAAAAACGTAAGTGGACTAGAAGCTACCCAGAATGTGATCTGTAGGCCAAATTATCAAGAAAAATAAAGATAGATTCATGATCAGTTGAGAGTTGTGTTATTTGAATAGCTGTAATTGTTTTCCCGTCTGAATTCGTAGCCGTAGAATGAAAAATCAGATTTCAGAATCCGTCACACCTGGCCAATTCAACTATATCATTCCTCCAGAGATTATTTGGGAAGACTACCAGGCTCAAAAACAGGTACTAGTGAAATAACGAACTATAAAATACAATAATCATCGTTGTGAATGGGGCACTGAACCTACATTGAGTTGAACAGGAACTGTACATACATTCATTTTTCATATTAAAAAACCAATAACCAAGTATTGCTACTTTATGTTTGCGAGGCAGCGGGCACTCACACGAAAGAACAGGCATTTCTGCACCATACCCGAAAAGGAGCGTAAAGTTGCGGGGGGTGAGGACAAAAAAGCAGACTTTCCGGTCTACATAGTGCTAGACCGCTCTGCTTCAAGTTTTTTGTGTTGTTGTTATAGTCAAAGAAGTGACGTGATTATTTATTTTATGCGCATTGGCACACGAAAATCAGGAAAAAGGGTAACATTCAATATTTTATGGGGCATGTTTTCTGGGGAATGACAAGTTTCTTATAAGAAATCTCAATGTTAGAAATATAATCTATTGATATTTTCCAGGAGCCATTAAAAGTTGACGTCGGATCTGAAACCAAGATCGAGATTCCGGAGAAAAAGACAAGCCCAAGCATCTTTTCACAAAAGGTTAGTTGTTAGTTCCTTTCTCCTCCTTCCCCCCGGAATGAGATCCTCTTACAATCCAATCCATATATCGTATCGAAGAGAAGATTTGATTTGAATGGGATTGCTTGTAAAGTTGTTTATTGACCCATTCGGTCGCCTTTCCCTTGCCCAACTGACCGCTTTATGGTAAATCGAAGAAACGAAAAACCCGAATTCAGATGAGCGCCGTCGTTCGCAAGTTATCGCCATTCAGTGACGATAGTTCGTCGTCATCATCAAAGGAAAAAGACAATGGATCCACTGGTGTGGCTGGAGAAGAAGAGAAGTCGGCAAAAAAAAGTGGCGGACGATTCAAAGAAACGGTAAGGAGAAAGAAAAAGAGATACAGTACTTTTTGTGCCCCCTTAATATGATAAGAGTGATAAAAGATGGCTGATGTAGAAGAGATAATAAACGTTCTCTGATTTTTACAGAAACAAAAAATGGAACGATTCAAGAAACTTCGTCGGTCCAAAGATCGCCAACAACTCATCGAATCCAGTGACGATGAATGCTGAAATCACAACCTGCGTTTTATTATAATTCCGTTTTTATTCGTTTCTTCCGATTTGAGAAATTCCATATGCTGGTTTCCTTCACCAAAATTCCAATTTTTCCTGACCTTTATATTTCTGAAAATTCACAAGTTGTTTTTGATACTTAACCTCACTGTCCCCGTCTTAGCCCTTTGTATTAATGAACTTTAGAAGTTCATTAGAAATATGAAAACAGAAAACTGGAAAACAAAGAAAAAAATAATTAACGACTCAGATTCTATTTGATGAATTGTTTTATTATATTGTATGATGATGAATATTGAAACTGAAAACGTTAGTAATAATAAATGATTTGGATATGTCATAAAGTATTTTGCAAAAAACCCCAATAGTTGTGTGCTTTTTTAAAACAACAATATATGTATCAGCCAACATTAAAAAAGGAATACAACTCTGTAACATTGAAAAAAGATAAAACATATATAATTCACAGGACAAAAATTTCTTAGGAATCATTCTCATTCTCATCTTCCTCTTTAAGTGGCTCTTCGGGTGACAGTGGTTTTCTCTCTGCTCTCGACGCTGTCGTTTCGTCACGTCTTCGGAATTTTGATAATGGATCTTGATATGGTTTAGGAGTAATCGCCTGATCACGAGAGTCTAACTGCAACTCATCCATCACTTGATCGAGACTTTCTGCGCTACCTGAATCAAAGAATTGTGTGTCTTGCAGTAGATGTATTTTTCTAATATCCGTTTTCACTTGTTTTCTTTTACCGAAAGACTGCGGAACATCAAAAAACGACTGTCAAGAAAGATGAAAGTTTCCGAGTGATTTGATATCAAAGAAAAGGAAAGGGATATTGAAAAAAAGAAAACTGTGTACCGTGTGTTGATATGGTTTCATCTGCGGCCGCAGTTTTTGCCAACGGTCTTAGGTGCTTTTTGAAGTGTCGCGTATTCTCGTCGCTTGCCTCTGTGATTACTGATAAAGCAGCAGATGGGGATCTGTTGCCACGGGTAGTAGTTGCTAAATTGGGGGTTGATATACCCTTTGGTTTCCCTAACGTGGTTGGCTCCTTCGGTAGGTTCATTTCGGCTGCGTGTGGCCATGGTGATCTAAAATTTATGTATGCACGTAATGTAATGTTTATGTAATGCAGTTATTCGTACCCTCTTGAGCTGTTTGCCGAATTGGAGAGCATCTCATTGCTAGGAAACAAGGTTGAAGGACGTTTTGTTCTGGAAAAGGCAAAACGGGAATATTAGGAAAGAAATTCGACCATCTTACTCCTGTTGGTTCAAAATGCTCTCCGATCGAGCAAGCAACTTCTTTTTCATCGACAGGTTATGAAGCATGAAAGTTCCAAGCACTGGTGGTGCCGCTTGTGGTGGTTCTCCCGGTGTGAACACTGAAAGGATAATTTCAAAAAGAACATTTCTGTATCGAACACCTACCACTAAACCTTCTTTCACTAATCGGTCTATCTGGCATATTCTCCATACTGTATGCACTATTCTTTTGTCTCCATCGAACTGAACTTTGAGAATGCATTTTTCCAATTGCGTTATTCCAAATGATAACTCCTGCACCTTCTCCGTTCTCATTGAGTAGCTTTCGTCTCTCCAGTGCTTCTTCATATTCTTCCGCCAATTCTTTGTCCAATTGGGTTTCCTGGTATTCCTGGTCAATAAGCTCTAACGCCCACATGTACTGATTCTCAACACGTTCTTGAAGAATGGCGTAGACCATCGAAAATAGTGCGAGGCCAACAAAATAAAGAATGAAGAGACCTGAAAATAAATAGCTGAATCATTAGCATGCATCTGCCTATTTTCGTCGCCGAAAATGTATTTAGACAGAGACTGAAAATAATAAAAAATAACATCACGAATTACCACATGCTGTACGCGGGTGTTCTGGAATGACGTC
This sequence comes from Caenorhabditis latens, assembly GCA_002259235.3. Taxonomy (NCBI): domain Eukaryota; kingdom Metazoa; phylum Nematoda; class Chromadorea; order Rhabditida; family Rhabditidae; genus Caenorhabditis; species Caenorhabditis latens. The sequence continues at coordinate 8,453,696 of CM056097.1, read as the reverse complement.
ACCGAATCCAATTGTGGAGAGTGAGACGAAGAAGAAATAGAAGGCCGTCAGGAAATCCCATTTTTCCCAAAATGAAACAATAAAAGAGCAAATCACAATGAACAAAAACACGATGCAAAGTGCCCACTTGACAGGGAAAGTGGTGATACGCTCTTCGTCCTCCTAAAATTACAATTATCTTCAAAAAATGAATTCAGGATAAGAAAGAGACGGATGAGGGGTTTTCCAGTTTTCTAGCAAATTTAGAGAAACTATTTAAAGCATGAAAACTTTGCAATTTGGATCAAATGACCCCAATTCAGACTTTCAATTTTGTTTAATTTGAAATTTAAATCAGATTTCGAGTTTATTTCAGTACTGGTCTTTTAACTGGTTGTTTGAAAAATAATTTCTTTAAAACTGGCAAATCAGAATCTTTGGTTCGTGAATTGCTAAGAATAGAATGCATATTTTTCATTATGAAGAAAGTCTGAAAGTTATCACTGGTAACATTTTGATAACTATGAAAAAGCTTGCATTCTTTTGCGGAAATAAAAAACTCCACGATGTTTTTCTGGAATGGTGCTTTTCTGTTTCCTGTCAGTCGTTATTTAAAAAAACTCACACTATCTTCACTTGACTCTAGCATCTCATCTGATGCCACCGTCTCAATAGTACTCGATCTTTTCAGTTTCTTCCATATACATTTTCTGGTACATCGTCGTAGACTGTATCGTATTTTCTGTACCCATTTGATTGATAGTTCACCAAACACTTTCAACACGAACAACATCAATGGAATGCCAATAAGACCATAAATAATAGTGGCAATTCGTCCTATATTGGTTTTACATGCAAGATTACCGTACCCTGAGAACAGTTAAGCAGATTTTGAGTTAAGTACACGTAGACTAACCAATGGTTGTAAAAACAGTTGCAGCAAAGAATACAGAATTCCAGAAATCCCAACGCCAACCATCACCACGAATTGCTTTTTCCACTTTTTCTGTTCTCTCGACAAACGCTTTTGTAATAAGTTCAAGACACTTTTTCTCATTTGATTGACCCTAAAAACATCATTTTTAGTAAGGTCACAACCGAAAAGTCAAGACTTACACAGTTCCATTTCTTCAAATAATTCAACAAGTTTTCTGCCAACATTGTCGATTCTTCAATTTTAACTTGCTCTTCCGCCTCTAGATCCATTAATTGTTGATCATGTTCTAACGTTTGAAAAATATAACCACCGAGACAAGCATATCCAAGTATCACAAGTGCAAGAAATATATATTGGAGTCCTAGGAACTTATACAGAAATTTGCCAACTCGTACAAACCATGCTCCCCAGGATTCTCGTTTTTGATGCCTAAAGTGTTCATTTTTAATTGATCTAGGAAATGAAAACTCACTTAATTTTACTTCGAAAAGTTGAACCATATAATTCTGGTGATAACGGTGGGAAGTCCTCAGCGCCGAGTGAAGGTGGTATGAAAACATTGGATATTCGTTCAGCAGGAGTAAGATTTCTGAAATTTTAGCTAAATTTGGATTGAAAAATCGGAATCAAGTGTTTTCTTCCATAACAATAATAATAAAAGTACGTTACTTACATGTGCGCGTACAACTCTTTGTGACACTGTCACCCATTCAAATCAACTTACCTCGAAAACTGACATGCCGATTGCGTGTGTCCTACCGGAGCATCAGCCTGCTCAAGATCTGTGCTTTCTTGATTGATTCCAAATGTACCATTCGGATATTTTTTTCGTACAAACTTTTCCAAAAGCTGAAAAAAGCTGTTGATCGTAAAACGGTTGGTTCACAAAAAAACAGCGTTCAACCATAGAGAAACTCACTTTCAGCGCATCTTTTGTCTGTTCTTCATCTAGCACAGTACGTTGCCGACGAATCGGGTTTCTCCGCTGCATGCTTCTATCATCCGAGTACTCCTGATTTCTGAAATATGAGAAATCGGAAACAACCGAACTTTTTTATAAAGTAGACACCCTAATCATCAAAAAATTCTATAATTGAATTCTCTTATCAACTGTTTCTATTTTCTCACCGAAGCGCCAGTCGCTCCATACTACTGCGGTACTCATCATACAAAAAATAAGATGAATCATCATCGGAAATCACAGAATCAGAGTCTGGAGAGTGTAAAATAACAGTGGGTAGTTTGGGAACTTCCATATTTTATACTATCAGCAATTGAGGAAGCAGAATCAAAAACAAGAATGCCTTCGTTCGTCCCGATAATAGATAGTAAATGAGGAATGAATTGTTGGGACGGTAGTAAAAAACAAGGCTATTAATTCAACTTGCGCCAACGTTTCAGGTACATATTTGTTCATAGGGAAACAAGCGTCCGGGTCAGATGGTCGGAAATTTCGAGAATGGGTGATCATGACAGCAACATTTAAAAGAATCAATTTGAATGGAAAGTTGTTTCTTAGGGGAACAATTTGCATAATGATTATTCATGACTGGAACAAAGATTCTTTCATTTTTTAGATAGAAAAACTTTCAAAAACGCTAAACTTCAAAAAAAATTAGGAATGCTATGCTTTCAGAGGAGCAGCCTACTAAATGTAAAAAAGTGAACTTGTAATGTTCCACAAAAAACGGATCATTTGAAATGAGCAATTACGAAAAACTGTCGAAACACAATAGAAACAGAGAAAAAGAAAAAACCTTAAGAGTTGATGATAAAATGACGGACGTCTTGCAAAGACATGTTGGCAAATACACGAACGACTGGCTCATTGAGCAAGCAAGAGACTCTTGGCCCGATTATCAGTTCTTGATAGATTAAGTAAATCGAATTCTCAGCAATATTTCATTCTCTACTTTTAAAACAAAAACTTACTCATCTTGAGACTTATTTAGTAACTTGGCTTCCATTTCAAAGAATGAATTTGTTTTCTGACAGTTAATCGTGAAAAAATGAAGTTAATTTGTGTCTTGTATCCAACCAAGTTCAATGAAATTATCAGAACTGCCTAGCATTGATTCCATTTTCAAAGACCGGTTGTGACCTATCCAATTAATAGGAACGGTAAAAAATGATTCAAGGCCGACCACGCAACCATTCTTGGTCTAAGATTATTTCTTTTTGCAGTCACTTTTTATAAAGTTAGAGAGAAACTTACAGTCTTCCTTCGTTAGGTGTTGTTGTTTTCGAGCGCTGCATCTTTTCGATGAAGATGATGATGCGATTGAAAGTGACCGTCGGTCAGTTTGATAATTCTCAGTGCAAACATTCTGTAGAGAAAAGAGTTGATGGAAACAATAGCAAATTTCAACTCCGTTTTTTTGTATTTGAGGAAAAGAGATGACATGATGGGAGAACTGTAAATGTTTTGAAATGACGAAAAAAACATTTCTGAAAAGTGGAAAGTGTATGGAAAGCACCAGGGAAATTCATATAACGTAAAACTGTATTTGAGGTGCCCCTCAATCTGAAGCGCCCCTCTAATAGTGGTGCCCTCCGCCGAACTCTTTGAACAATAGAGTTGCATGCACCTCAAATTTTCTTTTTTTTTCAAAATAATATTTCTTTTCAAAAAACGAAAAAAATTAACTGATCTCGGGCGGGCTCGAACCGCCGGCCTTCTGTGTGTTAGACAGATGTGATAACCGCTACACCACGAGACCGCTGAGTGAGAGCGGAGTAGTAGCAATAAACATGGCGGGCAGGAGCGGCGGCTGGAGAGTAAAAGAAGAAACATTAGGAAGCGGAAAACGCGAAAGGATGAGAGCACGTAAACGTATCAGAATATTAAAACTGTTTTCCTACACAGACATTGCTTTGAAAATTGTTTTCATTACTTAACGAGAACGATTGATAAGATCATTTCAAAATTAATGTATATAAATTGCCAGGTAATCGAAAAGAGCAACCAAAAGGTTTCTGTAAAAACGTTGTTATCACGGTATGTCGTTATGTTCATCAACCGCCTCGTTTAATCTGAAGGTCACAAAAATTTCTGGAAAAACGTTTTCAGGGTAATTGGGCAATTTCAATCAGAACCAAGAAATAGTACATTATAATACAGTTTTTCATGATATTTTTCAAGTAACACATTTTTAACAGCCATGTCCTCCTTATCGGTACAATTTCAACCATGTAACCAGATTTCTCACTGATATCTCCCTATATCGGAAAATGATTGATTGTCTCAACATGCACTATCCGATCAATCCACTTATCAGCACTACACACTCTTCTTCACAATCGGTTTTTAGTTTTGATCCTGATTTCGTATCAATCCTCTTTTCGATTTCTGTCTATGAAGTTCAGCAGGTGCAAGGCTCACATATATAATGAATGAAACACAGAAATGCGTGCACATCTGTGACACTTTCATTTTTCTTTTTGTGTGTTTGTGTGACTCTTTTCCTGGACGGAAAAATGATAGGAAGAGATTCTTCTGCTCGTTCTCTTTCTCTCTCTTATTCTCTCTTTCCGTTCTCCCGCACAATTGACAATTTTCAATTTGTGCGACCGCGCCATGGACCGCTCGACCGACCGCAATAGGCAAAAAAAGCGAACTCGTTTTGTTTGCATTTCACGTTTAGAGAAGCAAATAGAGGCAGACATCTGACACAACGCCCCGTTGTTCCTTTTTTGATTTTCCATATTTGGAAGAATATTTGAATCCTATTGGTTTCAGGAACCTTTCATTTAATTGAGAAAATGAACAAAATACGATCCAAAGTTGTTTTGATTCGGTTGTAACTTAGATAGAAGTAAGTTTTAATTTCATTATGAGAAGAATGCGAGATCATCATTTCCGATAGTGAGGGCGGTTCTTTGGTACATTGGAATTGTTTCAGATAAATAGCCGCTGGTTTCAAAGATTGTTATCGAAACTTTTGGTTTCTATAGCGTTCGAAGGTTACACTTTTCTTTTTCTTATATTTTGGACAGACAGGTATTTTTCAGTGTCCAAGCTTCTATATTCACTTTTGGGAAATCATACAAGTAAGTGAGACTGTATGTCCCATTTGTTGATAATGCTGAAAGAATTAACTTCAATTTGATTTTTATTCAATCATGTATATTGAATACATTGAGAAATTTGAAAAAGTTAGGTCAGGTTATCTTCATGGAAACTTGTTTAAAATGGTTGTTAATGACGATAATGTCATTTCCAACTGTTTTTGTCAATTCTCTGCGATACTTTCTCATTAATTCTATAAGAATAGTTATTTTCTTCGAACGTGTTCAACGATCTGAAAGTAATGGTGTCAGAAAGAAACTTTGTACTTCTCTTCTTTCTTCTTTTCTCCTCTTCCAGTTTCTCGTTGCACTCTCACTCGAATATGTTTTTTCTCTTTGTTACCTACCTGTCGCCTTTTTGTTTCTTTTGTTCATTTCTTCCTTCCCTTCTTCCTTGAGAGCCTCCCACTGGTTGAGTGACCTGCTCTGTGAATCTTCCACTCTCTGTCATCATCTCTTCGGAATAAAAAAAGATATGAAAGAAAAGAGAATCTCTTCACGGTCCTCTCTCATCCAAGACATTCAATTTCGATGCGCGAAAAAGATATCTTGCGCACTAGCATAACATATCCATCTTTTTCGTCTTCTTTTCTTCTCTTCGGTGTCGCAGTCCGACAAAACATTCTTTTCTCGACAAATTCCACATCAAATCATGAAAAAAAATCACAGAGGACATTCATTTTTTTAAGCCAGTTGAGAATTCTTGAGGATTCCTTCCAAGCTAAACACATTCTTTCAGCAGCGCGTATATTTCTCAACAAAATCTCAAATTTCGGATTTCAAAAAATTGTGAATGTCCTGCTTATAAAAACATAACATTAAAAGTGGTGGTTTCACAATGTCGGATTAAATCCGCATATATGCATGTACACATAAAAAAGGGTGAATAACATCATCTCTAAGATTAAAAATATCTCTGCCTTCTGAATCGGAATATTTCTCCGTCATCCAATGCCTAGTTCATTCATCATTTTCTTCATCTATTTTTTTCTCCTCATGTCCCTAAAATCCAATCTCTTAGTGCCATCATTCAACTTCTGCATTCAGATTTTCTATCCTTCTTCCAATCCCTCGTCCCTCTTTTTTACCGATTAGAGTGTCCTTTTACCCCTTTTATGCTTTCCTGCTCTCCTACTCTTTTTATCTATTCTCTATATCCCGACTGCTTTCACAAAATCCATTTAGTCAGTGCTCAATGAGCCCGCTACCAATGAATACGACAGATGAAGCCAAAGAGGACGACAAGTCGGATGACAGCGGGATTATGTTGGTGAGTCGGTTTTGGAAAAATTGTAATGATTTGAATAAGAAGCTTTCAAAGATTACGGGATGTTAGATATATCACACTCTTAATGATGCTCAACATCCTTTTAGTACCCTTAATATCTGAGTGACCGACTAAACTATTTCTTTCGGGTATGTCATCCAATTGTAAAAAAAAACCACAAAGAACGTGCGAATAAACCGTCTAAATCGCATATGAAACTAGTAGTATTGCAGGAACTGGACACCACCACCACCTCGTCTTCATCGCCCCCATCAACTACTACAACCAGCGCTAATACTACTCCGTTCAAAGTCTTACGAATCCACGACAAACACGAACGTCGACGACGTATGCTGAGTGTCTTCCCAAAACAGTCCGGATATAACAAAACGACTATTACGATGGCACGCAAGATTGTTAAGGTGAGGTTTATCTGAAAGTCAGAAATGTTTTATAGTGGTTCTGATCTAATACATTTATAAAAAATATCTAAAAAATCATATGCCCAGACTAAAAATGTATTTTTCGACATCCAAAAATACAAATCGAGACTTCGATACTCTAAGAGTACACTGTAATCCGTCCTACTGTGGTTCTTGTACAAAGTAAATCTTATTCAATCAAATTTCCAGTAGTCATAACCCCTGGTTGCTCATAATTCTTATTTTTTGACTTGGCATACTCACCACGTGCAAGATAGTGGAAAACTTACAAATAGGCGTTTTTCATAACGAAAATTGGTTCTTCTTTTTGTTAAAGAAGAAGAAGAAGAAGACGCGAGAAAACAAAACAATCTGAAACGCTATTCTTCATTGCCTGTCATTTTCGTTTTTGATGTTTTGTAACCATAACTTCGGTTAACCAGTGTTTTCCAAAACAATAAAAAGAGATACTGTTCCACTTTTTATATTTCTTGTCTTTTCCACTATCAACTGCCAGTTTTATTCCTGAAACCTTGAACAACTGATACCAATTACTAGTTGTTAGAAAAACTGTTGTCTACTGACGTGTGATTCTCGAAGTCTGTGTCATCACGTTCTCGAAACTTTTATTTCCTTTCGCTTCTCCACGTGGTCGACAAAAAAGTCACGTTTTGGAAGCGCATAAAAAGGAAACGTGAAAGAAACGAAAATTAAAATGGGTGTTCGTTTAAAAGCCTCCAATCAGCCATCTCGACGAATTAGTCCTTGAACTAGTGGAATGACTAGAGGTTTGTAGAGAGTGGCTGCAAAAAGTGACCTCTTTGCATCTTTTTTTTTCATCTTCCTACCTATTCACATATCCTATTCGCTCCGAACACTTCTCCGTAGGAAAATGGTGTAATTGTTTTAATGACGATAACGAGCAGAAATCGGAAATGAAAGTATGAAAATAACGAAATGAGTCACAATTTATTTGCTCTGAGATGGAAAGACAATGTAGCGTTCATATTCGTCTCTGAAAAACTATTTTTCAATTTTTTCTGCATTCCTACGGTTTCAACGATTGATATAATCTAAAAACACTGCATAAAACAATTTTTTGGATGATTTTAGCCAATTAGAGGTTCCTACTGTAGCACAGCGTGAGCTTTCAAAATTGAATTCACATGGCTCATCCTTCTCTTTTGCAAAAAACCTTTACGTTCTGACACACAAATAAATTACCCCCATTATTTCCATGTTTTTATGCAGAGAGCCTTTTTCTCTTACATACATCTTATTTATGAAATGTGACTGCCCCTTTCTGTATTGTGTTTTCTTTCATCTCTTGTTTTTCCATCACTTGCAAAAATACGGATCTTAAAAATGCATAAGAGTTTGTGGATGTTTAACATGAGAAGCCTCCCATCAGAGAGTTCATTTAAAAAGTACATTTCCTCGCCACCCTCTTTTCATGCCATTCTTCTACTATTTTTAGTTGCAATATCGGCCTTTGTCAAACAAAGACTTAGTGAAATAGAATGGTTGCAAACCAGTGACCAAGTAACTTGTGTTAGTTTAACGTTTGAAAGCGGAAAAATTGAGAGCAAATTTGTCAGTATGACTGCATGGATTGGGGGGAATGAGGTGGCAAGTCATTTTGTTCTTTCTGACATGAATAGCTCAGTAACTTGATTCTCTCTGGGTTTGCCCAGAATAATTTCTATTGCAAAAAGTTAGCGTGTCCGTGGTTTCTTGAGCCAAGTTTTCAGCGTACCCTTTCATTTAGTCAGAGCTCAGAATGTCGTGCCGCCACGCCCAATCATTTTTTCATTTCATTTCATTTTGTGGTTTGTTTGTTTATACTGGTGGAAGTACTCACATTACAAACTCAAACTCATTCACAAACTTTTCCGAGAAAATTTCTTCATTTGGATTTTTTTGTTGATGATCTCATTTCCCACTTTTTTTCTCAAAAATCTTTTGGAAGGTTTTTATTTTAATGAACTCCCAGTCTTTTATTTCTGGAAGGGTTTTTCTTTTTTTGCTAGAAATTTTCGAACCTCCCAAAGAATTTCTCAGAGGAAATTGAACTAAACTACTGATGCCAGTCTTGGAACTCACTCTTTTCGTTTGACTAGGTGAAATCAAGACTTCATTTTTTTGATTCCGTCAACGGTGTGAAAAACTATCAAAAATTGGTTCTTGATGTTGTTCCACTATATTTGGTGATGACTAGAAGATCTGTTTTTAGCAGATACATGACAAAATTAGATTATGTTTTCTGTTTCTCCGTCATCTGACGTAATTATGTTGATTCCTTAAAGTCCTTGATGTCACCATGGCACTAAAACAACAATAAAAACCGTCTGTCCCACAAGGACAGGAGATAGTATCCGCTGTTATCCTATTAAAACCCCAAACAAAAAATAAAAAATCGGTTAAAAATTCAAAACCAATCATTTCTCAGTGAACCCATAAACCTATGAACCAGTAGTCAATTTACTTTATGCTTCTTCCGTCTTCTGGTCCACTCGTAAAAAATGATTCGGTGAGACGTCATAAAAAAGGAAGAGGCAAAGAAGCGATGAGGTGGTGAGATCAGGTGTTACTACCTCTTTTTGATGAAACCTCGTAAAACACTGCGAAAAGAAAAGTGGGCTGGAAGTCGGACGAATTTCCACCTGCACGTGGTCGCTTTTGACTATCGTCATTCCATTCGTTTTGAAAACTGTTCCTCTTTCATTTTGCATGCATTTGCTCTTTCTTCTTATCACTATGGAACAACTTTCATGTTTCAGAAAGCCTTGAAAACCCGTCAAAAAATGGATCACAACCAAAACCGTCGTCAACGCCATATGCAGCTCCTGGAGCAACTCTGTCAAGATCCGAAAGACGATAGAAACGCTGATGAGACTAAGAAAGAGGAATTTGAGGAGCCGCCACCAAGACCACCAACTCGACGATGGTAAGACATCTTCTTTTGTAGCTTTTTGCAGTAGATATTCCGAAACTGTGTGCAACTCAAAATTGAGGAAAGGGATGCCATTCAGAATTATTTCAAATTCACAAAAATTCAGTTACTGTAGAGTGTCCTGTAAAGAAAAGCTAAACTCAAAAAAGACCATTGATAAACAATTTCTTGTTTTCCAAGAAATACTTTCTGTTTCCAGCATGTTCTACCGTGAAGAAACCGACGTCATCAAAGTTCTCCGTGCTAAGCAGATCTGATTCTCTTACTCTTCTTTTTCAATGCTTTTTTCGCCAACATTATGACAAAATCATAGACAAATTTGCTGCCACTTCAATTAGCATTTCTATTGTTTCATATTCCTCTCACTGTTTCATGATTTTCATCCTAGGCTTGTCTCATGAAACAGTTTTAGCTCAGCCAAAGCCAACAATTCAGCAATTTAGAATATTATCTTTCTTACCAAATTTTTAACTGCTCCTTGTTTGTTTTTTTTAAATGTGAATGCTTCTGTTTTCTAGTATCATAATCACAATCAATGACACTCTTGATTCCCGTTGGTTAGTTTTTATGTATCTCCTCCGAGTTACTGTGTAGTTTTTCGTAATTGTGATTTCCGTGCTTCCTTTTTTGGTATTATCCACCTTAATTGTTTTTACATATTGAATGTCTTACTGTACAATTCAGTTTTGATACAGTTTGTATTGATTTTTCTTCCTGATCGTGAATGACGCTTTTCTTTTCAGCAATTTGAGTTATGCTTGTAATTGATCATATATTATGATTGTGAAATAAAAATTGAAATTTCCAGGTTTTTGTTCTATGAAATAGGAAAAAAGATGAAAATGGAAATTATATGCTTCCAGAATTAACATTTGCAAAGTGTCACACAACAAGCTAAAATATAACGTGGTGATCATAGATTTGAACATTTGAGCAGTTTTAAATGTCTCTATAATAAGCTGCGACTTCTGATGTTTGTTCATTTTGAAAGTGAGTATAATACATTTCAAAAACGTATTCAATCTCCCGGAATGAACTATCTCCCAACATTCCGATAATTCTTATCATGTTTATCTCAATCCGTTCATTTGAATATCAGTGGAGGACAGTTCCGAAAATATGATCATATCTGTCAATTAGTCACCTCAATTTGTGTCATATCGATGTGAATTCAGAACAACAAGATATTCATTTCATTTCTTTTCTGGATACCGTTGGTCTCCATTTTCTTCCTCAGTGTTTAGCTTTTAATCGAAAAGTCCTCTTTTGATTTAAAATAACAAACACATAATCATCTTGTCTTGCCTTTCAAAGTTTTATTTTTTTGATTGCAGAGATCATGTCGGAAGAAAACTACCGAAGTTCTATAACTTCGAGACCTACTTTTAATAGAACCGTCACATCAAGCAGCCAAAACTTTGCATCCCCGGGATCAGGAAATCGACTTATCAAAATTATTACCGAGACTTCATCTTCAACAATGACTAATGGACCTTCTTCATTTGGACAAAGTGCTGCCTCAACTATTCGTGATAATCGTGAACGCGAAAAGAAGGAAATAATGGAACTGAATGACCGTCTTGCTAGTTACATTGAGAAAGTGAGGTTCTTGGAGGCCCAGAACAGAAAGCTTGAGGCTGATGTAAAAATGTTGCACGGCCGATCCGGAAAAAGTACTGTGTCTGTGAAAATTATGTACGAGTCTGAAATCACCGAAGCTCACAAAGTTGTCAAAGAATCTTCAGTAAGCAAGGAACAGTCTGAAAAGGAAATCGCCAAGTTGCAAGAACAAGTCAAGGAATACCGCGATAAGTAAGTTAGAATAATTAACTGAATAATTATCCTTAAATAACAATATTTCAGATTGGACGAGTCTCAAAATGGTAGATCAGAAGATCGCTTGAAGATTGATGAGCTTCTTGTCACTTACTCTGAACTGGAAGCAGAAATCAATCTTCTTAAAAGACGCATCGCTCTTCTCGAGGAAGAAATCGCATGCCTTCGCAAAGAGAATGCTTGGCTTCAAGCCGAACTTCAACGTGCCAGAGTTGTAAGTCCATACTTTATTAAATTCATGTTTTTAAATTGTGTAATTACAGCAACTCGATCAAGAAACTCTTCTCCGTATTGACAACCAAAACAGAGTTAAGACATTGCTTGAGGAAATTGATTTCATGAAGAGAGGATTCGACTCGGAGCTCAAGGATCTTCAAGCTATGGCTGTCCGTGATACCACCAGCGAGAACCGTGAATTCTTCAAGAATGAACTGGCAAACGCTATCCGAGACATTCGTGCAGAATACGAAAAGATGATGAATGGAAATAAGAACGAGATGGAATCCTGGTACCAGATGAGAGTTCAGGAAATCAATACGCAATCCAATAGACAAAATGCTGAGAGCAACTACCATAAGGACGAAGTCAAGAGAGTGAAAAGTCAAGTAACTGATTTACGCGGAAAAATTTCTGATTTGGAAAGCAGAATACTGCAAAATAACAAAAGAAAAGAAGATCTTACCAACCTTGCCGAAGATGAAGGACGAGCCTATGAAGCAGCCCTCAATGACAAGGACGCTCATATTCGCAAACTACGCGATGATTGTCAAGCCCTTATGGTTGAGCTCCAAATGCTTTTGGATACTAAGCAGACCTTAGATGGTGAAATCAAAGTGTACAGAGCTATTATCGAAGGTGTCGATAATCCAGGACTAGCGCAACTTGTGGAAAAAGTCGTTCGCACATCGGCTATCAATGAAGTTGCTGACACAGAGACGATGCGAGTTGTGAAAGGAGAACACTCTAACAGAAAATCTTATCATAGATCTGCTAAAGGAAGTATTATTATCAAGGTGTGTTGTTTCATTAATAATCGTTTTATTTCATGTTCGAACTATTTTTGTCGTTTTCATCATTGAACAGGCATAATATTTCTGATGAGATACATTTGTTTTGCAGGAATCTTCTCCCGAAGGAAAATATGTTGTCATCGAGAACACGAACAAAAACAAAGAAGAACCCCTTGGAGACTGGAAACTGAAGCGAAAGATTGATGGGAAACGTGAGATTGTCTTCACCTTCCCATCCGATTATGTTCTGCAAGCGTCTCAATCTGTAAAGGTATGCCACTTCTTCCCTTAAACGTAAATCTCCAAAGTTGAACTAAGATTAAGACGTAGACCTGTCAGGAATAAAACATTCTGAATTGGTTTCTTAGAATGAGATGTTGTTGTCTCTCCGTGTGTGTTTCTATGTCGAATTGATAATCTAATGCGTGATTGCGATTGGGTGTGGCAAGGTCATCCGACCGTTTCTTCGTAATGACGGGGGCATGGGGACAGATAGAAATGAGAAAGAGAAAAAGAAGAAGAAAAGTGATAAACAAGTTGTTTGCAGGCAGGTCAAGAAGAATAATGGGAAGTTAGAGAACAAACGAAGTTAGTATTACCTGAAACGGTGAAGATTACCACAATCCATTCGAGGATTAAACTAAAAATTTAAAAAACTAAGTTTTTCAGATATTTGCGCGTGGAAACGGAACTGCAAATCCTCCAGAATCCCTTGTCTTTGAGGGCGACGATACTTTCGGAGTTGGATCAAATGTTCAAACAATTCTATACAATGCAAACGGGGAGAAGCGAGCAACTGAGTATCAGAAACAGTCCCAACAGACAACTACTACAGCTTAATTTTTTCGCGTCGTGTTTATGATTCTGGATCATTCCAGATTTCTGTAATTCTTTTTGGGGTTTTTGTCATTTCAGCATTAATTGTTCTGTTAGGATTGAGAACATGTACCTGTTTGTTTTTCTTTTTTATTCCAAAGCCACAGAGATATCACAAAATTATTATCTACTCACGTTATTCTAAAATCATTTATTTATATTCCATCGAATAATTCATATCTCTTCCCAAGTGCTCATTTTTTAAGCGGATAAGTTTGTCTCACTATGATTCCCAATTTTCAGTTATTATTACGAAATGATCAACATTATTTTTTATAGTCTTCATAAATATTATTTTGGAACACTACTCCTTCTGATCCCTTGCTGATTACTGTACTTGTTGATTGAATTATATAGTTTCCCCGTCAAATATGATGCATCAAGAAACGCATCGTTTTCCATTCCCGACTTGATTCCGCCGCCGCTTTGACTGCTGCATACTACAACACTCCGCCCGTCGAAGATAAGAGAAACACAATTTGAGAATTGATGGCTTCCGTTATACAGAATCTCCCGTAAATCCTACTTTTTTCCTATCGGTGGTCAGACGAGAAAAGAACTCATTTAGATGTGAAACGTACAATAACATTTATTCGTCCCATTAGGCCGATTGATGCTGTTGCTGTCCCTTCTTTTGCAGATAACCTTCTCAGTCATCTCGAATTAACGATCTCGTCTTGTTTTAATCCTGTTATTCCACCGAACTTTTTTGAATCAGTATAGGAGGATTGGTTGAGAATAATTCTATTCGTTCCCACCTTCAAAAGTTCTATTAGAAATATTTTTAAACACGATTTAACATATATAACCTGTGTTCTACACTATATGTAGGGTAACTGCTATAAAATGAAGTGCTTAGTCAAATCTGTGACACCAAAACATAAAAACAATCTCGTACGGATGCATTACCTTGTGTAACCAGTTTTCTTAATTTCTAAACCAACATTCCTCGCCTTCTGAATCACTTGAAACTTATAATTGGAGTGTTGAAACAAACACCGTCGGTCTCTTTGAAGATTCCAATAATTTGATCATTGATAGCCAACATAATTCATTTGAGAATCAAAATCGAAAAAGGATCTTGCGATATCTATCACCTTATCTGTCAATTAGTCATCTTGATTTATATCACCAATCCCAGCCCCACTCATGATTTCCTATCCTGAATACAAATGAAGTGAGAATATACTAGACGGCCTAGTCATCAATCACAACCACACCCAACTATTTTTCAAACTGACTCATCCCTAACGCCCTTGTCTTCCCTACATAGTAGAACAATTATTCAAATCGAGAACATGTCCATCTTCTTCCGTCACTTTTGCAATTCCAATTCCATCACTGATGAGGGCGGGATTCAGAACGGATAACGGAGTGACTGAGTGTCTAAGAAAAGAAAAAAACGATAAATTGAAGAAAACCGCACCCATCATCTTCCTTCCCCCTGCGAATCGCGCTTGCCTACCTCTTCTGCCCCTCCCGGTCCTTCAGTATACACCTCCTTCGAGTATAAGAAGTTGTCGCTGGCTGGTAGAGACAGTACTTTGGAGAGAAGTTTTTTGTCTTCCAGTTTTTTGATTTTCAAGTTTCTTTTTCATATAGGTGTGGTCTAATTCTTCATATTTCACTTCATTCTGTGGAGGGTGTGCCGATGTTTCCTAGTCCCTTAATTCAACATTGAGGTTTTCCTTTTACTCGTTGCATTCATTTTCGAACCTTCAGTTTTCTCTGGGATGTTGATATTCCAATCATAAAATTCGTTTTTTCAGCCAACATGTCTGACGATACCTACCGTAGCTCAATCACCTCAAGACCATCTTTCAACAGAACGGTCACATCTAGCACTCAGAACTATGGAACCCCAGGATCTGGAAACCGTGTTCTCAAGATCGTGACCGAGATGTCATCCTCATCAGTGGCCAGTGGACTTTCTCCATACGGTCAAAATGCTGCTTCAACTATTCGTGATAACCGTGAGCGTGAAAAAAAGGAAATCATGGAACTGAACGATCGCCTTGCTGGATACATTGAGAAAGTCAGATTTCTTGAGGCCCAGAACAGAAAGCTTGGAGCTGACTTGCAAATGCTCCAGGGAAGATTTGGGAAGAGCACTGGATCAGTTAAAGTGATGTATGAGTTGGAAATCACTACTGCTCAAACGGTTGTCAAGCAGACTTCCAAAGACAAGGAGGAGGCCGAGAAGGAAATTCGCAAGTTGCAAGATCAATTGAATGAATTCCGCAAGAAGTAGGTTTGGTTTTTTAGAGAGGTTTCAACACAGATGTGCAACAAATTTCCGGAATGTTTCAAAAACAAGTTTTTGAAATGACTACAACAGAGGTGCAATAATTTTCTATAATAGACATCTTTCAGGTGGGAAGAGGCTACCAGTGGGCGTGCTGAGGACCGTCTTAAAATCGACGAGCTCCTTGTTACACTGTCCAATCTTGAAGCTGAAATCAATCTTCTCAAGAGACGTATCGCTCTCCTCGAGGAAGAAATCGCACGGCTTCGCAAAGAAAATGCTTGGCTCCAAGCGGAACTTCAACGCGTCAGAGTTGTAAGTCAATGTTCTTTTCATTTGTCATCTCTCACATGAACATTTTCAGCAACTCGATCAAGAAACTCTTCTCCGTATTGACAACCAAAACAGAGTTAAGACATTGCTTGAGGAAATTGATTTCATGAAGAGAGGATTCGACTCGGAGCTCAAGGACCTTCAAGCCATGGCTGCTCGTGATACCACCAGCGAGAACCGGGAATTCTTCAAGAACGAGCTTGCTAATGCAATCCGTGATATCCGTGCCGAGTATGAACAGATGATGAATGGAAACAAGAGCGAGTTGGAGTCCTGGTACCAGTTGAGAGTTCAAGAGATTAACACTCAATCAAACAGACAAAATGCTGAGAACAACTACCAGAAAGAAGAGGTCAAAAGACTCCGAAACCAGACATCAGAGCTCCGCGGAAAACTTTCCGACCTTGAAGGAAGAAATGTTCTTCTTGAAAAGCAAATTGAAGACCTCAACTATCAACTCGAGGATGACCAGAGATCCTATGAAGCTGCCCTTAATGACAAGGACGCCCAAATCCGCAAACTTCGGGAGGAATGCCAAGCCCTTATGGTTGAACTCCAAATGCTTTTGGATACCAAGCAGACTTTGGACGGGGAACTCAAGGTGTACAGAAAGATGTTGGATGGAGAGAGTGACAATAATGGACTCCGTCAACTGGTTGAGCAAGTTGTTCGCACCTCTGCTATCAACGAGGTAGCTGACACCGAAACAATGCGAGTGGTGAAGGGAGAACATTCCAGCAGAACATCCTACCAACGATCAGCAAAGGGAAATGTTTCTATCAAGGTGAGTATTCCGGAAGAGCAATATGGCAAGAGTCAATAGTCATCGCAAACAACACTCTTTTTTTTCAGGAAACGTCTCCAGAAGGAAAATTCGTTATCCTCGAGAATACCCATAGAGCCAAGGAAGAACCACTCGGAGACTGGAAATTGAAGAGAAAGATTGATGGAAAGCGTGAGATTGTCTTCACTTTCCCATCAGATTATGTCTTGCATCCATTCCAATCTGTCAAGGTATGTCAATTCAAATTTATTAATATGTGGAGAGATAGATAGTGCAAAACATTAATTAATTTGCATAGATGTCATAAATTCGGGTACTGATTGCTATATAAATTTATTTCAGTTCAATTAGAATGTCTTTCCTTAAATATGTAAAACCGAATTCAAGAAATCTGAAACATGAAATTGGGTGTGGCAAGGTCATTCGCCCGTTATAATGACATGACACACGGGAGGTAGAAAGTAGGCAAATGTTGGTGATAAACAAGTCAATTTTAAGAAAATTTGGGAGAACAAGAGTAAATAATTTGGGAGAAGACACTTGTATAGAAAGTCCTTCAGAAAGAAAAAAAATCCATTTTTCAGATCTTCGCTCGCGGAAACGGAATCTCCAACCCACCAGATGTCCTTGTCTTTGAAGGAGACGACACATTCGGAGTCGGAGCCAATGTGCAAACAATCCTCTATAACAATAAGGGAGAGGTAAGCGGTTTTCACACGTATTTCTCCTTCAGAAACTAATTAACTCAATTTTTCAGGAGCGCGCCACACACATTCAACGTCAAAGTCAACAGACGACCACTGCTTAAATCTAGCTTTTTTGCTTGAGCTGCTAATAACTGTTTTCTTTTCTTTGTACCAGAAATCTGAATTCGAAATAATTCCTGCCCTGCCTGCATTTTTGTTTTTTTGTCTTTTATTATCTGAACATTAATTTTTACTGCAACTCGCTCACAACATAATATTCATTTTTCTTTCTTCAATAAATATACAATATAGAGAAAAAATTTTTAACAGTCTTAAGAAATATCATTAACATTCTTTTGAGACCGAAGAGAGTGGAAGGAAATTACAACGTGATCGAGAGCAAATATAATCAGACGGGGTTGGACAGGAGAGAATTAAGTACGTTGATAAGGTGAGAAGGTCCAACTTTTCTTATCAAAAAGAGCACGAGATATGTTGAAAACGGGGCAGTCGTCTTAACTTGGTCGGTGAGAGTGAGTGTCAGCATCAATTGAGAAAATGAGCTTGTATTATAATGGTAGGTTTTATGCTTCAGGTTTCGAAATTTGTTTTGAATATAAAATTTAATAATATGCCATATAATGTTAAATTTTTTCTGATGTTTGTCGTGTATTGAAAATCAGCAACTTTTTGTTAACAACAATTCTAAAATGCCACCACTTGTCATCTACTTTTATTTTAGCCCAGCGAAACTTTTTCAAGAAAAACACCTGAACCTTCTTCAGATTCAGCATGACCGTCCCTTTCTAAATTTGAAATTCCGCTATTTCGTTAAAAATTTTTTTGTCAAAAGTGCTTATTCAGTGTTGACACTTGTCGTGAAACTTTCAACTCGATGGGAAACCGACTGATAAGACATAGGGTGACCGTCATAATTCGCGTCCCGGAAATAGCTTCGTTTGCAATTGAGTTTCAAATAAAACTGGTTTTTGTTCTTGAATATTATTCGATATTTGAACACATTTGTTAATAAAACATCTTCCAGATTCGAAAATGGTCCGGAAGGATGAAGTCACCTGTAATCTGATTATAGGGGACGACAAAAAAACTGTAGTGAGTTCAACTATTTCATATTTTGAATACCTTAATCAATGTTTATCTTTTCCTTGTCTTTCAGGTTTATGGTGTGCGAATTGGCAACGGTCCAATTATGCAAAAAACTTATGATGAATATGATCGATTCTTCTCCACTGTGAGTTTATGTTCACTCAGTTTATCAACAATTGAGTTTTCCGCATTTTAGGTAAAAGACATGATACCGGCCACACTTGCGGTTGCACCAAAAAAGAGACTTTTTCAAGCTGAAAGCAAGTTTTTTGAGAAAAGACGGCTATGGATTCTTGTGATAAGTCAGCATCTGGTTGATAACCAGCAAAGAAGGTAATCGTATTAAATGTGTCACTCTAGTTATAATCATTATTTTTCAGTGAGGACGTCCGTCGCTTCTTTCATATTGAGTCACCGGATGATGATGACAATAACGTTGATTTGGGACCAAGTGAGAGAAAAACGTATGTATTTTTTACTAAAGGTATTTTTCGAATTCACACTACTGTTTTAGAGCAACAGCCACTGATTTTGATTTTTTGACCACAATTGGAAAAGGAAGTTTTGGAAGAGTATACCAAGTACGTCATAAAGAGACAAAGAAGATCTACGCTATGAAAGTTTTGTCGAAGGAGCACATCAGAAAGAAGAACGAGGTAATTTGTTGAAAGCGGTTCTAAGGACTGAACTTTTTTTTAAGGTCAAACACGTCATGGCTGAGCGAAATGTTCTTATTAACAACTTCAAGCATCCATTCTTGGTGTCTCTTCATTTCTCATTCCAAAATAAGGATAAGCTGTATTTTGTTTTGGATCACTTGAATGGAGGAGAAGTGAGTTAGGGCAAGTAGAGATCATAGAAAAACAAGAACTCAAAGTTGATATAATACAAATATTTCCAGCTTTTCTCTCATCTTCAACGCGAAAAACACTTCAGTGAGTCAAGAAGTCGGTTCTATGCCGCCGAAATTGCATGTGCTCTCGGATACCTTCATGAGAAAAACATTATCTACAGGTAGGTATCCTTTTGATTGACTTCTATTTCGATATATCTCCTATTTTCGGAAACTGGCACCCAATGAAACTTGAAAATGTTATTACAGAGATCTGAAACCAGAAAATCTTCTGTTGGATGACAAGGGTTACTTGGTTTTGACAGATTTTGGTCTTTGTAAAGAAGACATGCAGGGAAGTAAGACAACATCAACATTCTGTGGTACACCGGAATACTTGGCTCCTGAAATCATTCTGAAGAAGCCATACGACAAAACTGTGGATTGGTGGTGTTTGGGATCAGTGCTGTATGAAATGATTTTTGGATTGGTTAGTCTTTCATCGAAAAGTTGGATTGCCCTCCTACCGTAAGATATCTAGAAAAACAACTGATCATAAAATCTTGATACACCCAGTTTGTCAAAAATGTTTTGTTCATATAATTTTCATTAGAATAGAACGAATATTTTGAGCGTGTATGCGGACCAAAAGGTCAAATGCACTTTTAGTACACTTGCTCTGATAGTATGAACCAACATAAAATTGTGTTATTACATTTTTGGTGAAGTAGATGTTTTTGATTGCCTTTCCAAGTTGAAACTTTTTTCATTTTTTAATCAGTCACAATTTTTAATCTAAACATATATTCAGCCCCCATTCTACTCAAAAGATCACAATGAAATGTACGACAAAATCATCAATCAGCCACTCCGTCTCAAGCACAATATCTCGGTTCCATGTAGTGAACTAATCACTGGTCTTCTTCAAAAAGATCGTTCAAAGCGCTTGGGACACAAGAACGATTTTCGTGATATTCGTGATCATCCATTCTTCCTCCCGGTGGATTGGGATAAGCTCCTGAATCGTGAACTGAAGGCACCATTCATTCCAAAAGTCAAAAACGCAATGGATACTTCAAACATTTCAAAGGAGTTCGTGGAGATTCAGATTGATCCGGGTATGGTTTTGTGTTGAGTGCATTTGGTTTGCATTAGGCTCACAATGTTCAAAGCAGGATGAGAAAGAAGAAGAGATAAACCCAAAATAATCCATCATCTTTGAGCTAAGGAGATAATACTTCTATTAGACCTTCATATTGCGTTTAGAACCCAGAACTCTTACTTGCACCCCCTCAACACATGAGTAAATAACATACACATACATGCATATCTTTACATATAAGTTCGTCGGAACCAAGCACATACACACCGCTAATTAGGCCAGGCATTGCTCGCATAGTCTCACACACTCTTTCAGTCATACGCCTTAGTCTCACCGCCTTCACCAACACGGGACAACGAAGAAGAAGAAAAAGGGGGCCAGCCCTCATAAACCCTAAAACCACGCCCTTTATCCCCCATTCTTCCGCGTATTCTTCGGTTTCGGTTTCAGCTTCGTTGGCACCACAACAACTTGCTGTCACTCACCGTGACCATGATTTTGAGAACTTCACATTTGTCGACACTAATCGAGTCTTGGTTTGAGTCAGATATATTTATTTTTCAATATGAACTTATTTGTTTTCCCATCGTTGCGCTCCATTTATTCCTTCAATATATTCATTATCATTGGTTTCCATTTCTTCTTTATTATGTCTCTCCATTTTCTGTTTCTTGTTTGATTCCTCTATTCTATTGAAATAAAATCTCTGGTCTTTGAGAGTTACCACTTCTCAAATATTCTCCACTTTTGAAAATTGCTTCTTTTTTCTTTTGAGACAATAGAAACATGATCAGTGAGCTGTTTCTACTTTTTAATGCATACGCATACTTAAACTTGGCACGGATCCAAAAAGGAGAGGTTACCCATCACATTGCAAACAAAAGCGATCAGAAAACATTTGAAAGTTGTACTTTCGAATGAAAAGTGCGGATAGTGGTTTTAATATTTAGAAATTCAAAACAGAGGGGATAAGGCAATGTAATCGTTACTTTGACATATAAGCAGCTGCTCTTAACAACAAGTTTCTTTCAAATAAGAGGCAACACTATAGTTGCTCTATTCCTCTTTTGACAAAAACGGCAATTTAAGCAATAGTGAAACGAAACTGAACCATTTGAGTATTTCATCCAATTTCATCTTTGCTTGCTTTTATGGCTTCATTGAATCTTGGAGGGAAAAGTATGTTGTCTAAGAATAGCATACATTTTTTGAGTTAACGATTACACGTTCTTTTTTTTGTTCTAACCTTTCAACAACACTAGTTACTCAAAGCAAAATTTTGAAATTTCGAAACCTACGTATTGCTTTTGCTTTTTTCTTCCTGTCATTTTTTTCAGACTCATTCCTAAAAATTCTAGTCAAAAGCTATGAACACTTTTTGCTATTGGAATGGAAAAACGTAGTAAGCAACGAATTGAGACGCAGAAAGAGTGAGCAAAGTCGACTAAAACCCGAGAGAAAGAGACAATGCGAGTTTTTCATATTCACAAACAAAGACAAGAAAGAAATCCACCAGTAGGGCTCACGACTCTACCAGTGGAGAGAAACGAACAGATAAAACAAGTCGAACCCATTGGGGGATACCTGACGTAAAAGGTGCATTTCTAATTTTTGAGTTTCTTTTGACATTTCCTCTCCTACTTTTTGTTCTCTTTTTCTGTTTTTGCCTCCCACTTATTTCGTCGACTTTTAGTTGATCGCCGTGCTAATCACTTCCCAGCCACCTGCGTCTGGTCAGTTGGAAAAATTTGGAGCTCGAAGTTAGTTTATCCTCTCCTTCATATAGAGCATTCATATTTCTTCACTCATCTTCGCTTTAGAATTGAAAGCAATAATAGTTAGAAGTGATGGAGTTGTGCAAAAAGGAAAACAACATATTTTTATAGATATTCAAGCAAATAAATTTTTAGTAGCTTGCTCAATCGGATTCTTCGCTCTATTTTTTTGTTTCTTCATTTAAAAACTTGTGTTCTTGTAGTTTGTGACATAGTGCTTATACACTTTCATTTTTTGCCGTAGATAAACCATAGTACATTCCTTTTTGTCTAGATCATAACTTAGTGTATAAATCTTGAAGAGCGTTTTTTCTGATGAGAAAAACTTCTTTGACTTTATTTTCATGACTTCACTAGATAAGACAGTAATACCTTTTGATCCTGTTCATTTTATGTGGTTTTTGTCAACATAGTTCTCTGTAATTCGGTGAATTTGTTACTTTATGCCGGTTAGTCACATCGACCAGATTTGATTTCAATTTTCTATAAAGTACACTCGCACTTTTCGAACTAACTAACTTGAAGAGGTTCAAGCGTTTTGCGACTAAATTTGTACATATCCTGATTGGCATTGTTCTGGTTTCCCTCATCAAGCATAAAGCTGTGGCTTTTCAATCTCTTGAATAGCTACAGAATTACGAAAAAAAAACAAGCCAAATTTTTCAAATGTTTCAAAAGTTTCAAATTACCATTTGACTCTTCCGTGCTTCGTTTTTTGTTTCGTTTTCTTTTTTCTTATGTTTCTTCTCTCTTTCCAAATGAATATGGTTGCTAGGTTTGGCCCATTATTTTCTTTCACTTTGATTGCATTTCTTTCCATTTTCTATTTCTTCTTATATATCCACCTGCTCGTAAAGCTTCCGAACATTTTTCATTTTATTTTGTTCAGGATTTCGTCCTCTACGCCGTCCGCCTCCCAGGCGCCCTCTTTCGATTTATTCTCAACACCGCAAAGCAGTCAAAATGAGATAGACATGGATTATAATGAAATTTGGCCATACACCTTACAATCAACCATTCTTCTGATTCTTTTCATCGTTTGGATGTGAGTTTTATTCGTTTTTATTTTTCTTTGCAACCAGAGTATTTCTCCTCTCTTTTCACGAGAAATTGTATGGAAAGCAAAACCAAAAAAGAATTATGAGCCTTTCTTGATTATTATAGGATTATCGGTGTGTTTGTGGCAAGGGAGGTGCTGTTAGTACTGCTCGATCATCGAAAGATTAAGTGAGTTTGCTTTTCAAGATTTTTCGAAAAATAGAAAACACAAACTATCATACATCAAACAAACGATAATTAGAGTCAGATGGTTGAATGCATTGACATGAGGGACACAAAAACAAAATTCACGAATTCTCTCCGAGAGAAAACGGATAAATGCAAGTGGGTTCCTAACTGCTCAAATCATCTTTATGGAGAGAAATATAGTTAATTTGAATGGATAGTACACTACAATCGTCACATTTTGAGCAGAAGTATTTTTAACTTTCATGCCAAATGTTATGTATTGTTCGAAATAAATAGCAGCCCCACCCAAAATTTTGATTCTCATTGAGTATTTTTACAGATATGTTTAGTTAATATTTTCTAAATTCCTAGATGTTTTGACTGTAGAATAAGGTAACCGCGGACGAGAAAACTCCAAAAACTGTGACAAATAGATTTAAAGATTTCCAAAACTTTGGAATTCATGAATAATTCGTGCGAACAGATTATTTTTACAACTGAATTGTCAAGTATGATTACAATTAATCCATTTTTTCAAGACCAATGACGGATATTTTTGTCACGTCATAGCGGCAGTCTGAATTTAGAAGTTTCTGTTCAAAAAGAAATGAATTACTAGTAACTTGAGCCCACACAATGCCACTATCAAACTTTCAAAATTGAAACATTTTGCAGGAGGAAACCGATTCAGAAAAAGACGTATAATGGAGCATATAGTGTGAAAAAGAAACGATATGTGAAAGATAGAAATTATCAACCTGTGGCAAATGGAGGAAACGAAATTGTGTGATCGAAATATTATGATCTTCCAATATAATATATGAAAATATAGATTTCCTGGGATTTCACGTGTATTTGACAATTTTTCTTCAACTTGTTTTGATATTGAGACATTTTTACCTCGTTTTCCACAATTTGAATATTGAATCATGCTCTGTGATGTGTCTCACGATTTGTTTGTATGTATGGACGTTTTTCTGTGATTCTGTTGCTATTAAATTTTTCTAATAAAACAGTTTCAACTTTTCGATATGCCTTGAACCTGCCTCTTTTTGAGGATCTAGCGAATAACACCAATTATTAACAGAACCTGTTACCCAAATATTCTTTTTCGCATTTTTTTGATGCGTAATGCTGTCCAAAAGTGCCCGTCAGTTAAGATTGGTTTCAAGTACTGTCAAATCATTTCTTTATAAAAAATGTTATAAGAAAAAATTTTGGAAATTAGAAAGTGTTTCTACCGGGGTGTGATTACTTATGTTTTACCTAGCATTTTTAAAGACAATTGTTTTTCTGGAACAATGGAAAACAATAAAAACTGATATATTTTACAGTGGTTAATCATTGAGTTTGTATTCGTCTTCATATGTAACTATTTGTATAGAAAGTGTTCCTTTGAGTTGTGATAATAAACTTATATTGTTCAAAATCAAAAACTGCTGCATTAACAAAAACTTTCACAAACATTATAATTAATAAAGATAATTGATAGTGGAAAGTAGGTTTTACATATTCTACTGACCGAATTGAACAAATAAAGTTACCTCCTGCTTTGATGATTCAATTTAACCTTAAGAAGACCTTAAAGATCCCAAGTGTTTCTACATGAGAAAGAAACGGGGTATTAATTGAAAAATGTTCACATTTTTTCTTTTGGATACAATAGCGATACCAGTTTGCATAAGAATAGGGTCGTGAGAATAGAGCTTGATATCATCCGCAAAAGCGGCAAAGTGTATGCTGGAAGGAAGAGAAAGCAGGAGATCGTTAATAAAGACTAAAAAGAGAAGAGGGCCGTCTACCGTACCTTGTGGAACTCCAGAGGGTATGGAGGAAACTTTACTATTCAGAGCACCATTGACCATCACGGAGAAAGTACGATCCTTCGGGAAGGATTTGAACCAGGAAACGTATTGGGTGGGGTTTTATTTTATGTATGCGGGGCCAAGCCTCATTTTTTTGACACGTCGCAAGGTCTGGTGAGCGACCACGGAATTAAAAGTTGTATGTTGTTTTACCATTTATTATTCACTAACAAATAGACTTACAAAAAACTCAGATAATTTCTCGTAGGCGACCCAGATGTTTTTCTATACAGAGAAACACAAGCCTTCATACTCATTATTATAATCAAAATCAAAAATCCTCTACTCCAAAATGAAGGAAATGGTTAACAATTGATGCTTCAGACTTTAATTTTAATATTTCTTCATTTCTGTAACCTTTTCAATTCTTTATCCGGAAGGCACCAATATGGTTTCAATCATAAAAATAGTGCAATTTTGACTCAGTGGCCCTTCAAGTATTCTTTAGAAATTGCTTCTAATCATGAACCTACACAAGTCTTTCGCCCATCACGCACCTCTCGATTGACGGACCATTCGTTTATGGCCCACCCCCAGATGACGTATTTGCTCTGTTTTTATTCGTAGAATGCATTTACGCTCATCTGCACTGTGTTGTTGGTTTCCCATAGATTGCCACATCATTACTCTCTCAGTACGGTTCTCCACCCAAACAGTCGTCTATCAATTCACATTGCCATTCTACCTTTGCTCTCCTCTTCTTTCATTTATCTTGTCTCATCTCATATACCCTTCCACCTTTGTCCCTTAAACCTAATCTGTTACATTTTTTAGCCGATCGTCCTGCTCACTGTTGCCAACGGCACAATGGCTCACCAGAAGATCAACCCCATCGTAGACATTGCTAAGTCCGTCAAGAACCAACCAAACCACGTCGTCGTCAACGTCAAGTCTCCAGAAGATCTTCAAAAGGAGTATGCCGCAGCTCACAAGGCAAGCGGTCGTGAGGTAGCTGCTTTTGTCTTTGTCGTGGTTCTCATCGTGTGCGGATTCTTCGCGGCCACTAAGTTCATCTGAATTTATTTTTGTACTGCACTCCTGTACTTTTAATCTCTTGGGTTTTACTTCTTGGTTATGTTTTTCATTTTTCATTTTTCTCAATAAACACACGTGTTTGAAAAGCAGAATTTTTTGTTCTTATCGAAAACTCTTTTCCAAAGGCAGAGCGTAATCGTTACTCGTTGTGTGCGAATACACCAATTGGTCAATGGGAAGAAAAGAAAGAAGGGTGGAACGCGCAACGGAACAGGGGATGACAATTAGGAGATAGGAGACACTCCTGCAGCACTCGATAATCCGTCTTGTTGGGAAAAGATGGGAAACCTATGTGTTCTCTTCCCTGGGAGACAAATAGATTGAATCTAACACTTCATCATTCTTCCTACTTCAACATATCTAAGCCAGAGTCTTTTTACTTCTTATTGCTCATCTCTCTTTGTTTGACACATTCTCACAGCCCCTACTCGACCCCTTGCCTCGTCAACCCAATGTGTACAAAGAGTGTGTCGTCTTCCTTCGTTTCTCTACCTCATATGAGTGCCTCCGCTTCTTTTTCTTTCTATTTCTTTGCAATCCAAGAGACCGAACTGCGTTCCGTCGATAGCTCAGTTGGTAGAGCGGAGGACTGTAGAGTCAGTGGGTATCCTTAGGTCGCTGGTTCGAATCCGGCTCGACGGATTTCTTTTTCTTTTTTGATATTCAATATCAACGCACTGGAAAAATTCAGAAACAACAAATTGTTTATTTTTGCTCTTTTTTATTGCCTCGCTAAATGTAGAACGAAAATATGTTATAAGTAAAATAAGGAGTTGGTTGAAGAACACAAATGATGTTTATCTTTTTCCAGGCGGTGAGTCTTATCCGCCTTTGTATAGTCCCCGTTCAAAGTTCGTATATGACCCGCCTCCAGGGCACAAGATGCTCAAACCTAGATTTCTTCAGAAAAAAATAACAGTAGAAAAACAAGCGGACTGATTCTCATAGTAAAATCATGAATTCAGTTTTGTTATTAAAATCGCAAAATGGAATAAAAAATACGGACGGCGTTCAAACATGAAATAGAAGAACATCAATCTTTTCACCATACCAACAACACAATAGACACGTGTTCAAATCCACCGATGTATTTTCTGGGCGAGACCCGCCACACATAAAATTCGATGTGGTGCTGTGTGTTTTTGGGTAGAAAAGTAACGAAAAGAAAAGTGAAGAAAGATTTAATAAAATAAAGAACACTGATAATAGTTTTTCGAGTCACCAAATCTCCCGGAAGGCATTAAATTTCAGAAAAAACCATACGACTGCGGAAACAAGTTGTTTTTTGGATTGAGTTGAATTGAGGTTGGAAAATGTTACTTTTAGGTGATGAACAAATGATACTGCCAAATTCTGAAAACACAGCAGCACGTATATTTATCAAAAAAGTACATTTACGAAAAATCCAGAAAAAACTTTATGAATAGCTATATTGTTGATGTTTTTCTTATTATTCCCAATCACTCTCATTTTTTTATTGTATTACCAATGTGCAGTTTGTACAGAAAGCCACGAAACCCATTGTACTTCTGAACAAAAGATATTTACCTCATGAATAGGAATATTGTTATCACTATTGACACAAAAAAAGTACTGTAGTTTTTTATTTCTGTGAAGTGAAAATCTCAACTAGGCAAGACAGATTTTTTGGGACTTATTTCAGAAAATCGTGTTCAAAGATGATTAATTTTCAGCTAGGTTCGTCAGCAAATTCATTTCACTTACTTTAATGGTTTGAAATACTTCCACGTCAATCTACTATACAACTACTGTCCACATTATGTGCTGAAAATGTGGAGAGTTTATGTATAGCAGATCGAACGTTTTCTTCCAAGAATTGCGTCAATTTCAAGTGTTGGATGAATAGGAGAATATAAGAGAATGAGGCAGAACAACAATTTGCATCTCTGTCCAGGTAACAGATTCTATCCCTTTTTGATTCTCAGTGTTCAAAGTAGGCCTAAAATCTGTCACCTAAAAACAAGCTGCTCAATTTTTTTGTGTTCTACCTGGTAAGAATAATTGAGTGATTGTTCACGTCCAGCAGTATAAATCAAAGAAATGTCGTGGCTTCAAATTGAGCAGTATTTCTACAGATAAAATGGCTGATTAACAAAGCGTATATATATATATATATATATCATTTTTTTAGGCCAACAATACAATAGACACGTGTTCACAACTGCAAAGGCATTATCTGTGCGAGACCCACAACACAGCAAAGCTGATGTGCCTTTACACAATGAATGTTTATCTTATGAATGATATACATCACAATTGTACTTTTTGTTAAAGTACCGAGCTGAATAGAAACATTTCACTCAATATTCTAAACAACTTTTGAGGTTTGAGAAAAGATATTCGATTTGAAAAAGACGAGTTGTACAGTGAACAATTAGAAAACTCAGACATTTTGAGCTTGTTTCAGAGTTAGTGAAGCAGTCAGAATGAACAGAGAAGTATATCAATCATAAAAACATTCTACTGGTGGAAAAGGATTTTTTACTTCAATATGAA
The DNA here is from genome assembly GCA_002259235.3 of Caenorhabditis latens. NCBI lineage: Eukaryota > Metazoa > Nematoda > Chromadorea > Rhabditida > Rhabditidae > Caenorhabditis > Caenorhabditis latens. The sequence continues at coordinate 8,424,840 of CM056097.1, read as the reverse complement.
GGTACACATCAGTTATTAAACACAACATTGGGAATATCATCTATCAACTACGATCAAAGGGATTCTCCACCAATCATAATAATACAAACAATGAAATTGGAACCTGTTTTCGCTGCTCTGTAGTAATGCATCAGTTTCCATTATTACTGACAGAGATTTGAAAATCATACAACATTGTCACAAAATAATTCAACAAAAAGTAGTTCTACGTGCATATGCTACGCAACTGCCGCTCACATTTTTTTACTGAAATGTAGTTGTAGAAAGCATATGAATAGTAGTGACAATGTTCTTTTCACTGAAAATTAATGTATTTGGGTATGAAGAGGAAGAGAACTAACAATTGTGTATCATCATTTCCCAGGCTTTAGATTATATCAGATTTGGTTCAATTCGCATTCAAAGTTGGTCTACAATCTGTCATTTTAAGTTAAGATGTTAAAATCTGAAATTTTTAATTTAATTTTTCTGATGCGTCGGTGTGATCATTTCAGGAGTGAACAGTTTTTTTGAAGCACTTGGTATTTCTGTTTAATTGAATTCATTTACTCTCGTTGCTAGAAATCTGTATAGTTTTGAAGCAAAAACTATACTTTAGCACGTTTCAGACAACCGAGATCTTCCATCATTACTCTTTCTAAGAACTTCGGCGAATTTCCGTTATGGGAAAACTTGGACCACTTGTTGCAACAAAAACGATGTTTTATTTCTCCTTCTAAACTGAAAGTGACTCATCTTTGAAGGCGTTAATTCTTCGTAAATACAAATGAGCAGGACACTTGGTCCTAACGTTCTTCTCCTCGTTTAAGAGACAAATATTTTCAGAGAATGCAGCGGAATTTTTTTTTTCATTACTTTCTCATTACTCTAGACGTACTCTCCCCATCCGAAGTTTGTTGTTAATTTGTTCTTTTGTTTGAACACGACATCTTCATTAAGTGCATTCAGTTTGCCAAAAACTCTTTTTCCTAACTAGTATGAATACTGAAGAGATTAGAGATTATAAATTTTGTGCGATCACATCTGAATGTGAATACACTAAATTATGACGAACCCTTTTTTCAATTGCAAACATTAACCCTTCTTGGTATACGGTAGTTTGTAACTGACGGAATTGATCATGCAACCAACTGATTTTTGTATTTTCGGATGTCATCAGATTGATCGAACGGTTGTTAGACTAATCAGTCAAAGATTCCAACAAAACCGGTTGCTTTCTTTTACAGAAACTTTGTTTGAAAACAAAAATAAATGCAGAAAAAAGTCCAAATGATAAAAAGAAAGTAAACAATCTCTGACGAAACAAATTTTTTGTATCCTGTTCAGATCGAGTGAAAAAGTACAGTAATTCTGATTCATTGAATTATTTAACTGAAGACCAGGAGCTTTTTAGAGTCCAAACGATTCCACGTCTGAAAAAATTATACAAGGAAGTTAATTAACGCAAAGCACTGTTTCCCATTTAGCATCTTTATTAACTTGAACATTATCTTGAGCTTCATTCCAAATGCACATAATTCAAGAAAAATTTCCGATCCCTTTCCAAAGATGCATTGCATTTTTCCCCTGCCCATTTGCTCATTTGCAGCCAGAAGCGAGTATGTTCTACTCTCACGCAATGAAAGAAAAAAGAATCAAGAGCTTCATCAAGAGTAGATTTGAACAACGCCCTTTCCAGTCTCCCTCTTCTCTTGTCAAAGAATGCGCGCATTGAAAAAACGAGCCAATGTGTGCTCTATCAGACGTAGCAGAGCTTTTTTTGAGAGTGTGGCTGAATATAGGTGATCAAGTTTCTTACTTGGGACAGAAAAACTAGAAATTGAGACTCTCGGTAGTTAGTGAAGGGCCACCTCAATAGTTTTTGCCTTTTTTTTTAATTATAAACCCCTATCTATAGGACAAAAAATTGGTTAACTACAGTTAGACTACTGGCACATTTGTGTACAGTATGCCTTGTCGTTTCAGAGCAATCGTATGTTTTTTCAAAGCTCATATGATCTGTAAGAGGAGCTAGTCCGTTACAGTAAATTATCTAGTTTTCCTGAAACAAAATTTCAATTCTGCTGTTTGACTCTCCCGACTACATTTAACATGAGTAAGCAGTCTAAATAAATACTTTCATAATTTCCCCCTCTGAATCCTTTCTATATTGACATCGTAGAAATTGTACCGTTTGCGTCACAGAGAAACAAAGTGATTAGATGAGCTGAACAGATACTGGTTTTTTCAACGACCTCTTATTTTTCATTTTAAAACTTCAAAACTACCATCAATTTTGAACAACCAAATTTCTAGCCAAAACCTTTGACCTCAAGTGAATTATATTCTTGATGTGAAATAAAATTTTTGAAATGTTAGTTCTGAGAACTGCAAACGTGTACGGTAGTTGCGCAACATTGCATGAGCCAGTGATTTCAAAATTTATACGTACTCAACGTCATTTCAGAGTTTCAACTTTTTGTTTTTTGTTCCACCTCTGAAAGTTCTACACTAGAGTGATTTTACCCGTAAACAAAACTCATTCTTGCTTGCCAATCTGATCTTTGTAACTTGTAGTTTGTTTATCGTGGCCTTATTCTTCCCAAAAACATTTTTCTATTTCTTAATCCCACTTTCTCTTTTTTTTCTCTCCTTTTGTCTAAAGCCCACGGAGATTCATCTATTATTCCAATTAGCTCCATCTTTTCGTGCTCTTTGACATCTTTACCTCCTCCCCTTTTTCTGGGTTTTCGTGTCTTCCACAACGTGACAGAAAACAATAAATTATTCGAAAAGAGACATAGAAACATCTCTTGTTGAAACAGAAATGGCCTATTTCGTCTGATGGTCGTCCATAAAAAACGTAATAGCTCCGCCTATACACAGAAGCAAAAAATGAAGAAAGAGAGTTACGGATAAAATGCTTCTAAAGAAGAGAGCACGCTAAGAAGCTTTTGCTATTCACAAGCCACCCGGAGTGTTGTTTTTGTTTACGGCTTCTTCATTTTTTTGTCTGCCACACGCCCGTGTTTTCTTTCCTTTTCTATGTCTAGTCGCCGTGTGTGTTTTTAGCGGTGGTCAACGGGGTCACACATATCCGATCTTTGCATGCTTTCTCACTTCAATTTCTAAGGTTATTCATTTTTTGATTCTCTTTTCTCCGTCGTTTTCTCTTTATCTGACATGGGAATGACCCAAGGTGAAACGCGGGGATTTCTTAGATATTTTGGGAAATGATAGCCCTCACCCCAACTAGAACAAAACAAAAATATTACGTGCCCCTTTTCAGTTATCAGAGAATGGCAGGCACGATTCGATTTTTTCGACTTTTTTGAGTTGAACCACTTCGGGACATCATAACTCAGTCAATTTAAGAGCAATCTTCCCAAACTAAAGTGTAATCGCAAGAGATAGACTAAGGCTACAATAATGGTAACTGACCCATGTTCCTAGCTGTGACTCCCGAATTACTACAAATCAAAATGTGAAAATTTGCACTTCTCATGAAATCAGAAAGTGGTCATTTTCGAAAAAAGGTATTTGGGAGACTATGTCTATCTGATTGCCAGTGACCAATAAGGAGTATATATGTATTCAAATATATGGCTCACCTTTCATTCCAGAGACTTATTTTCATATTTTCAATTTTTCAGCCCAATCTCATGTATAGGGATACGCCAATTCCTTAAAAATAAATTCAACGTTATTCCAGTGAATTCTGACTTTTCATGAAAGACGGCAATCACAATGTTTCAAAAACTATATTACGCTGAAATATCAGTATACCATTTGCTGGGAACGTACGATCAACTTTACAGTTGAAAAATCACACGTATCCCTATACATGAGATTGGGCTGAAAAATTGAAAAAATGAAAATAAGTCTCTGGAATGAAAGGTGAGCCATATATTTGAATACATATGTACACCTTATTTGTCACTGGCAATCGGATAGACATTGTCTCCCAAATACCTTTTTTCGAAAATGACCACTTTCTGATTTCATAAGAAGTGCAAATTTTCACATTTTGATTTGTAGTAATTCCGGAGTCACAGCTAGGAACATGGGTCAGTTACCATTATTGTAGCCTTAGTTTATCTCTTGCGATTACACTTTAGTTTGGGAAGATTGCTCTTAAATTGACTGAGTTATGATGTCCCGAAGTGGTTCAACTCAAAAAAGTCGAAAAAATCAAATTGTGCCTGCCATTTTCTGATAACTGAAAAGGGGCACGTAATATTTTTGTTTTGTTTTAGTTGGGGTGAGGGCTATCATTTCCCAAAATATCTAAGAAATCCCCGCGTTTCACCTTGGGTCATTCCCATGTGAGTAAAAAGAGATGCTATCCTTCTTCTTACCCTTTCCCTTTCTTTTCTCGATTCTCTGCGCGCGTTCATCACGGCGCCTAGTACCTCGATTTGCCCAAAAAATTCTCCATCTTTCTCTGCCAGTTCATCGTCAGAGGGTATCGGTGACAAACCAAGCTTCTCCAAAAAAGGCATTTCCGCTCTACACATTTCTCTAACTCTTTGGCATTCTCTCACTCCTATCGATTATAAGATGAGCCGACGACTGCACATTTTTGAGCTCTTTTTTGTGCTCCCACACACTCCTTGTCTGTCCTCTTACCGATGTGAGGACAGGGGACAAACGCTTCTTCACATTGATGCAAGAAGATTGGGGTAGAGAGAAGAAAAGAAGAAGAAGAAGAGTAAGATGATTGAAAGCACTGAGTAAAAAGAGACATATGAAAAGGGTGCAGACATTTACCGCCAGAAAAAAACATTTGTGGATATGAGACTAACGCGCGGCTAACAAAAATAAAGCAGCTGGAGTGTCAGTTCCAAAACATTCATCACGATCAACAAAAATATGTTATTTGGAATATCCGTCACGGCTATAATTTCGTGGGAAATGAGATGTTTTTGCTGCTTTCTGACCATGTCCTTTTGTTCCACTCACTCGAAAACATGACCTTGTCTCCACAAGCTAAAAGCACAAAAAATAAATTTATTATGCTTGGTCACATCATCTTGGTGACTGCAGTAATTGCCTTTTTTCTCAATTGTCGTCGGTAGTCGAATTGTCTCGACACAATATTTTTAATGAAAACGCGCAAACTGGTGTCCTCCAAATTGAATACCATATAAATTTTCCAAAAAATTGAGGTCAAATGGCTATGTTAGAACAGTCCTTCTTGACAGTTGCATTTTTGTTGCCGATAACCCTATCATGATGACTTTTTCGCTACTTTTTGAGAACATGAAGAGAATTGTTGGGGTTACATTCAACGCCGCAAAGTTTTTTCTCGTCGCAATTGATCTTTATTTCTAATATCGATTCACGTTTTGATTGGAAGAGCGAATGTCATAAAATTCGTGAGTTTGTGATGAATATTAGGACTATTCGAAGGTCAGAACTGTTGACTAGAAGAATGAACTGTTTTTGTTTCGTATCACTTTGTATAATAGATATTTCTGGACTATGTTTCTAGTGCACAAAGTTCACAGAGTAAAAAAGTTTTTTTCTATCAACTTCAAAATAATTTTGGCAAAAATTTAATGTGAACATTTGAAGTGATTCGTTTGTCTGCAAAAATTCAAAACTTACTTTAAGAATAGATATTATGAAACCATCAAAACCATTTCCCAGTAAGAGTAACGCTAACTTTGAACGGACTCTCATTTCTCGTTTGAAGATAAAATCAGAAATCACCTCCTACATTCCTCTCGCTTTCCCATTCCCTCCAACCTACCAACGTCTGCCTTCCCCACAAAGAAAAAACCTCTACTACGTAGTAGTAGTTACATCTCACATTCACATCATCCCATGCAAGCATGGGTATAATCAAAAATAGAATAAGACGAGTCTGAGAATTGAAAGAGGAGACGTGAGATCTACTGACGCGGCGGTTAGAAAAAAGAAAAAAGAAGAGAAGAGCGGCGCCGGAGGCAGTGGAGCGGGGTGGCCTTGCCACACACATACACGCGAGCCTTCATCTCTTTTTGCAGGGCTCACTAACTGGGTGTCCCACATCTTTTTTTGTTGTTGAGAGACGAGTCGTTGGGCAGCTGCATTTCTGTGTGACATGCCGTCCATCATCCACTCAGTTGTTGCACCCGGAACATTGATTGTGGGTTGGCGCAATTGTTGGTAAAACTTGAATAGGAGTGACTCATTGATGCGAAATGACTATTCTTATTGTGGAACCCCGGCGCTAGATTTTCATTTCTGCGTTAACTTAGCATCTTCCACATTTTCGAAACTAAAAATGTGAACAAAAACGACCTTGTAACTAACTGTTGAACCGTCTGCGCCTAAAAAGATTTATGCAAATGCGCTCTCTCCTGTTCCCGCCTCTTTACCTGTGTTCTGTTTGAAATTGAATCACCTTTCTTTCCTTCCATTGTCTTCGATTCTTAGCGCGATTCTCATTTTTTCAATATTGGCTTTTTTGGTTTGTCATTCCCCCATTAGTAGATCTTTGTTTAATTTGAGCGTTTTCTTATCCTCCGACCAAATTGAAAAAAAGAAAGTTTTCCCTTTTTTCGTTTCCGTTTTTTTCCTTGTTTCTGCTGACATGTGGACCAAAAGCTAATAAGAAGAAAGACGGGCGCTTCTGCAGTTGAATTTCGACAATTTTCGTCGAAACCTTATGTGTTCAGTGTTTTGACTTGCAGATTTTCGTTTTTAGCATACCAAAACTTTGAATTTTCGCATAAAATAATGAATCGGAAAAAATAGAAAAAGGCTTTCATGACATTTCGGAAATGGTGATCCATGACAACTCGAATATGTTTTATTCCATCCATCTTGTATTTTCCTCTTCCGTGCGTGTAATTTTCGTGTTTTGAAATAATAACCGTTTTTTAGAATTGTCTTTTTACCCAGGATGGCGGAAGGACTATTGGATCCTTTAGGTAGGTTCGATTCTTATTATGACAATTTCGCGAATTTTTTGATAAAATATAAAATGCTACTAGAACTCAAAACCTAGCTAATGTAAAACAACAGAAGTCAAACCGAATCATTCACAAGTGTTATAGTTTTAGTGAAACGTGTCGCATTTTAGAACAAAAAATCCCAATTTAAGTTATTTAAACCAGGCACGTGTGATTCATTTTAGACTGTACATATATGAGAGCGTTTATAACTCAATTCCTCTAAATCACAAACAGGACGTTGTACAGAAAAATGTTAAACAAGTAGTGATTCATTGATATTAAGTGATACAAGCACCAAACACCTTTTAAAAATAATTGAACTCGTATTTTTGATTCAACCGAACTTTTGCAGTTTTAAAACATTTCACCGTATCGCATAGATCCAAAATTGATAGTTTTCAAATTGTTTGAGATTTTGTCATTAAACTCATATGCCATTTATGTACTACCAAAAATTCGATTCATCCTGTTCAATCCCCACTTTTCATAAACAAGTATTTCAGTTTTCAGTGTTCCAACCGAAAAAATTTAAACAACTCTAAGAAACGGGGAGTGAACCGGATGAGCTTAAATTTACAAAGTGTTAATGACATATAACGTAGTTTTATAACAGAACCTTGAACAATTTGGCGACATTGAAATTTGGCTTCTTGAGAGAGCGATACGTTGAAAAATTTTTCACATTCTTGCTCGTACCAAAAATACTTGCCATTCATTTCGACGTAGCTCTTTTTTGTTTAAAATAAGGAAACCTTTGTTTGATATTTCTGTTCCAACTTACTATAGTACTGGCAAATCAAAAATTCAAGCATTTTTGTGATATCCTCGGGTGTATTTCTTTAAAAATCTGCGAATGTTGGCTATGACATACTTTTGTTCAGCGGTTTGTCTGTTTTTGTCATTAGTCGGCTACACAAAAAATAACCTAACCAAAACAAGATAAAAGTCAGTTCAATGTTAATATGAATTCATTTTTTTCTGTGCATGAGAAGTCCGCGCCGCACTCACGCGGTGGCCACGCCCATTTCTTGCGGCAGTGTTCAAAAATTGAACACAGCGTTAAAATCGGAGTGGGCCTGGCCGCCGCGTGAGTGCGGCGCGGACTTCTCATGCACAGAAAAAAATGAATTCATAATACAAATTTCTATATTGTTGTTTCATAACACAGTACAAGCCGGAACTAACTTTCAAAAAAATTCAACACTTTTCTTGTAATTATAATTTTTAATTTTCACTCGTCTTTTCAGCAGGAAAAGCGGGGATGTTGGCTATCAGAGAACATCTCAATTCCGACAAAAACCAAGGGCTGCGTGATCCGGATAAAGTACCACCAGCATCTGATCTGTTTTCTCAATATGGACTTCTGAATTTCATATTTTCGAAATTTCCAACTGTTGCTAACATGATCATGGAAGATCAATTAGAAAGACATTCGGAAGCATTGAAAATACAAAAAACGCTTTTGCAATATGAACCAGCCCTTGCATCACTTTTGGTTTCAATATCCCTGAACCCATCTCACCCATTACGCGATGAAAGAGAATATCTGGAAGTGAATAGACTGTTGAATGAAAGTTTCCCACTATCGACCGACAACAACGCAGATGTCTTAAACTGGAAGGCACAGTTAGATGCTGCACTGCTCAGCTTTATAAGATGCACAATGATTTGTACATCCTATTTCACTAATCCAAACGCAAGAGAATCATTGAGTCCCTCTTCTACGGCATCACCATTCAGCTCTGCACCATCTCCTATGATCTATCAAACGGAATCAATGAGAAATTATGACATTTTCTATTTGGAAGATATTCGTGTACATGGATTTCCCCAGCGTGGACTTGAAATTTATATCGATGAAATTGCGAAGGCGCATAAATTCTTCTTGGCAAGAAAGCTAGCGATTTTGAAAGAAGTGGAATCAAGCTCACAATTAGTTATCGGAGTGTTCACAGTTTTGATCAGAGTCAAAGATGCCCCTCCAATGTTTTTAGGTTATCAAGGTGAGATTTCAGCCAGGGTTCGCACTATCAGTTTTGTCAATTTTACAGTAAGAGGTGATCATCTCAATAATAACAACTACAATACCGGAGTCGATTTCTGTAACGTTCACCCAGTCATTTGCATTCACGAAAAATGTCACAAAGAGAATAAATGCTGTAAGTTTTACTGATAATGTTTTATTTTATTGAAAATCTATTTTCAGCTGACTCATCTGGCAATACTGGAAGCATATTCGTGAAAGTCGGTTCGGTTGATGTTGGAGAGCCTCCATTGGCAGCTAGAAACACTGTTGACTTTCCAAAAATGGAGATGCAGTTCAGAAAAGAGATCTTGAAGGAGGCTTCGGGTGCTCCAGGTCCAATGAGAAGAAACAAATATTGCGAAGAAAAGAGTTTTCGAAAGAATGGAAAATTTTCTTGGAGGCCTCAATATATGAAATTCCTTGTGTATGAATTCAAAAAAAGAAATTTTTTGGATGAAGCGCTGCTCAAGGAACACTTTATTTATGCTACCGATGGTGCAAATTCTGAAGGTAAGATTTTCTCAGACTGAAGAAAGGGTACCAAAAAAAGTAATAACATTTTCAGACTCTCTTCTTCGATTTGACGATAAATTGTGCTTAGTTTTTGGTTTTTGCTTTCCCAGTGTTTCTCTAACATTCAACTCTTCAAGCACCAGTAATTAAAACGATTCTCATTTCCTTCGTTTTATCTTTTTCTAATTTTCCTTTTTATCATTTTAATTGTATCGTGCATCTAATGGATTTGCAATTTTTCGCTTACAAAAAGAGCAATCGGGCTCTGATCATCGTTCCTCTCTTTTTCTCTATGACTCTGTATGTTTCCCGGTTTGATATTGAACTGTAATATTATAATCATGACAATTAATAAGCTCAATAATTGAGCGTTTTTCTATATTACTCTTAATTTTGTTTCATTAAATGAATCTCCCTTTTTTAATTTTCAAAACAATCTAATCAATTTCTAATTTTTTGTTTGTCTAATGTTTTTGTAATCTTCACTTTCTCACCTTTTTTCCCATTCTCTGTTCATTTTCCATTTTTATTATATCAAGTCAATTGTATTTTTGCATATCGTCTAGATAATGCACCCCTCTCTGCGATCTTCCCTCTCTGAATCTCAACCCTTTTCTCCTAATTTTCAAAATGTAGTAACTTTCGTAATCAGTTTTCTCGTGTCGTTCTCTTCCTGTTCTGTATTTTAAATACTTCCTTTCATTTGCTTCTTGTCAAAAAAATCCAAATTTTTAATCTCTTGCTTCATTGTTCTTAAAAACAATATTGGTCCGATACTCAACAATTTGAAATTAAAAAAAGTTAAATTGGGAATGATTTGAACAGTGTTTATGTGTTCTTTTTGAGCCAAGCGTAGACTTCATCATAGACGATTAACATGACAGCACCGCCTGGACCCAATCGCATCACTTTTGGCAGAAGACCTTTGTACAATGCTCCAAATCTGAATTAAACGGTGAGTTAAGGAATGATTCGATAAACAGAATTGATTCGATAAACAGAATTGTGTGGAGGTAGAGCGTTTTTGTTCGGAAAAAGACAGTCGAAAATTTTGATAATAAACATCTGAGTAGCTAGTGACCAACTATGCCAGTTTGGAGTACGGGATTCAATATAAATTTCCAAATCATAACCCATTTCACCGTTTTGAAAAACTTATGTTTATTCCCCATGGATGTGTCGAACTCATTGAACACATAAAATATCAAATGTTCCCTTAAAGATCAACCACGACCTTCCAAGAATATGAAAAATGACTTCCGTTTTTGCTTCGTTTTTCCACCTGGCCCTTTCAGTTTTCGATATTTTTTCTCACGTACACATCAAAAAGTCAATCTGAAACGTACCCTTCCTCCTTGTAGACAAGTGAAATTGTTTGCATAGTTCCACTGTATTTTCTAGTCAACGGATCCGGTTGTGGGCCTTGAATTCGACTCTTGGCCACATCGAATGGAATGTTGAAAATAGATGCTAATGAACCGGCAGTGAATCCTAATCCAATTCTGCCTAGTAGGTTTGCTGATGGGTTTTGCTGGAAATTTGAAGCATTTGGTTATTTATAGAAATCTTGTCAAAAACTGACTTTAGCATCTGGAATGACATCTTTGCAACTGTGATATAGGCCGAAATAGACCATATTCCATGCTCCATGCCGTCCAAAAGTAGCCCCCAACCCACGGTAGAGACCACTCGTCCCAAGCCCTTCCGTTTTGTAGATTTCCCTAGCCATTGCCGCCGTCGATTTTTGCTGGAACACCGAAGATTAATAATTCATTCGTTCAACTTTTTTTTCTCAGTTCCCATTTCCCTCAGACAACATGCGAACCGAACAAGAGTCGGAAACCAAAGTCTACCTCTTTGACGCTTGATTTTCTGTCTGCCTGCAGCCTCACTTTAACCACTTCGGATGGGCAGATAACGATGGCCTCAGTGAGTCCAGAAAAGAGACCAGCGAGTGACATTGTCTGAAAAAGAAAAACAAATTATGTCAGCCACATCATAAATCTCGTTCAATGTTCGCTCAATTCTCGGTACGGTATGTGTGATAAGAAACTGATAACACGTAAGACTCTCTGGAGTCTTAGGACATTTTAAAAGCCAGAATTATCATGAAATAAACGTGTTTTGGTCATCGTATTAACAATCCGATCTATAAACTCGGTTAAGCAGTAAACATACCACCGGCACGGGAATATCCGAATGAGTAAAAGCAACTTTGTATTGTTCGAAAGTGAAGAATTTCGTAGCCCGTTTTGGAGTCTCTGCCAGAATTGGAGGAAGGATGCCCTGTAAATCTCAGTATCTTGTCAGTTGCATCTGAGATGTTCTGTACTTTATAGAACCCTCCAATTCCCTCGTTTTTCAGTGTTTTTACAACACAATCCATCATTCCCTTGTCCTGCTGTCCTAGTTGAAGACGAGTCTTCACCACATCCAATGGGTACATAAGACATACTTCCACGAGACCTGAAAAAATAATTTCAGAAATCGGAGATAGATGATTTTGAAAGTTCGAAAACCACCGTTTGTTGCATTGATCTCATCATTATATGTTTTCCCATCTGATACAGTAAATTTTGTTAACTTTCAAAAATCATTCATTGTTCTACCTGATGACGACACAAACATACCTGTGGTTTTTGATATGCTAGATGTTTCCTTTTTTCTCAAAAGTTGTTTCTTGTGGTTACCGATCACAAGTGATCAAGCCCTAGAACATGCGGAGAACAAGTGCTTCTATGATTTTACAAAAAACTGCGTACTCGAAGCAAAAATTCTTGCGTATTACGTTACATTGCGGGCAAGTAGAGGTGATAACAACTACACCGCGAAAATGTTGTGAGTCACTTGATTGTTGTTCTCCCGTGGGTTGAACCCGCGACATTGGCTTACCTGCGGACCCGCCAGCTGTGATTTGTCTGCCGCCCTCTTTCAACTTATCAGTCACACTCATTGTGCTGTAAAGAAAACAATTGAATAAGAAAAGAGATAGTGACGGAAATAAAAATTATCTCATGACAAAGTGACAAAACGTTTAGTAATCGGTCGTTTCTCAACAAGTTGTTCTGATTTTGAACGTAATATAATTATCGGACTCTTTTCAGTTGAAGGAAACGAAAAATCAAGTTCAAAAGATGCAATTAGTCTTTCATTTTGGTTTCTCACTATCTGTCATTCAAAACAACTCTTCGCTGATGCGTATAGAAATAAGATGGAAAAAACAACAAAAAATCAATACTGCGATGAGACCGTCAAGACCGTCGAGAAAAGAGGCGGAAAGGCAACATCTGTACACCGGCACACTGTCCTATCTCTTCTTTCATCTAGCGAGAGAAGAGTAGCGCAAATCGTTCTATGTGTTGCGTTCAATCAAAAACAGTCGATAAAACAGATAGAAAAACTGATAAATGTTCAATGGTTTCTTTAATAAAACAACAGTGTTGATATAATTGTAAGCAACATCAGTATAGAGCATCTCACAAAAAGGACCCTTGAGAATTTTGTGGAGATTTATTTTCGACTATTATTTGGAAACTTCTACTAGTTCTAAAAAAAGACATAGATTCTAAAAATAAAGAATGACCAAACACTATGATATTTGTAAACATTTTCGAAATTCAATGATACAGCAGTGAAATAATGCAACTAGGTCCGTGTCCCCTCTCGCCATGGAAAACAAAACAAAACACATTGAAGAGTCCTTTTGCCACGTGAGCAGTTTGAAAACACGAGTATCTTCACATCTGCAAAAATAAAAGATTCATTTTTCATGATTAGTGTGTATCTGTTTTTGAAGTAAACATTCGTGATCTTGATCTCAATCAAAAACATACTCCGCAAAAAAAAGAAGATGAGATTTATCTCTATCTTACTATCTCTTTGGTTTCTGAGATGTTCCGTGCCTCTATTTCACTTTTTCTCACTAATTTCTCCTCAATTTTCTTTCCTCCGTTCTGCCAGACATGAAAAATTGCTTGATGATGTATCTTATCAAGAAATCGAGAGAACCCTCGATTTGGAGGTTTTTCTGTGAAGTCGCTTCCTTTCTCGCTTTTTTCCTCTATCATTTACATTTCTTTTTCTGTTTTTTGTCACTGGTTAGGTCAAACAAAAGGGTAAACTGTGTAATAGAAGTATCGTTTTCTATTCGAGAACAAAGAATGGAAAGAAGCTTCTTTGAGGAATGGTACCAGGAAATGAAAATGATGGCTATTTGTCAGAGAGAAGACAATACGGTATTATTTAATCTGATTACACTTTTTCGAGAATCGGCCGAAGAATTATCGAGAAGAAAAAGAAGATAATTTCTGAAAATATCAGAATAGCTGAATTTTTATCAGTTTTTTAGTAAACAGTTCTGGGTTTTACTTTTTTTGTTTCAAATTTCATTCAAACAGTACACGTGAAATACAAATAGTGCTTATCATCATGGTGGTTTTAATCAACAATTTATTATTAACGATCGTATATTGATGTTCACTTTTTTCTTCCATATTGTGATCCAGGATCTCGAACGTGGCTTTCTCATGCAGTGTATCATATTAATTCTTTCTTTTTAAAAGTCAGATAGATAAGATAACATAATAAGGGGAAAAGGGAATAGGCTAAAGAGGTACGGGGCGTGTGTGTGCGTTTGAAAGGGAATGAAAATAGGGAAAGATGAGAAAAAAGAGTTGATTATGATAAGAAGAATTTTTGGAAAGAAAAATTGGAGTCTACACGGAACTAGTTCAACAGGGAAGCTTTTCATGTTTTTGAGGCAATTTAAAATAGGCTTGTGGTGGTACTGTATATATGCAGATAACGTTCATTCACTGTTTTTCACAAATATATGAAACAGAACAGAACAAGGGGGAATTCTTTGTTTGAATGGTAAGGGTTTGCGACCCGCAACTATGCAATGCGACTGCCGCAAGACGAGATCGGAGCTTTCAGGAGTAGGAAGAAGGGGTTGGGGGCGGTGCGGTCGAATATGACGAGTTTGAAATTGGGATGGTGAGAAATAGGGGCATGGAAACAAATCCAAAAGGAAAGAAAAGGGGAGGATGGGCGAAACGATTGGAATGGAACAGAAAAGAGAAATCGGGAATGACTCTTGATCACAAAATTATGACATTTGAACAGAGAGAGAGAGAGATAGAGAGGATCTAATAGACAAAAAAGATGGATTTCAGATGCTGACACTTCTGACCACCACGATTCTAATTCCGAGTGAACAGGCATTGAATCGGTGAAAAGTAACAGTTGCGCGGATACGACTTCTTCTCTGATGCCCGACGCACACGATCCGTGAGCTCTAGACGGTCCTGCCGAGAGAGTTCTCGTTTAGCCAGCACACGTTCTGCTAAATCGCGTTCCACGAATTCTCGTTCCAGATCGCTGAAATTGAATTTGATTAGTGACTGGACATGCTGAATTTGAATTAGGTGCACTTGTTGGACTAGTAGTCCTCAAAATGTCTGGATTGGTAATTCTTTCCAGAACCTTAATGAATTCTGACTCTTTTCTGGATTAGTCATGTACTCAGCTTCAAATTGAATTTTCAATTTGAAACGGATTCCAAAAGAGATTGAGAAAAAGCTAAAAACAATTTGCACAATTGAATCGACATTTGAACTCATCTCAAGCTAGAAGGAAGTGATTCTTTAGGTCATACTACAAAAATGTTGAATGGATTGGGAACTTACTTCAGAAGAGCCTCGTAAATAGCTCGATCGTAACGTTGGGCTTGCATGACGTTGGCGAGGGCGACAAGAATGACGAGCAAGAAAGTGAGTACCCTCATGTTGAGATATTTGACACTGCAAAAAAAGCTTAATAGTGGGAGCAATAAAGAGCACTATTTCAAGAAGCGGTGGCGGAAAATAGAGAACTACTCATTAAACAAATAAGTCATGACGAATTGAGGGGGTGAATTGAAGGATGTTATGACTCGCGTAGGTAGTAGAAAATGAAAGTCTGAATGAGGGCAAGAAGGTTTAAAAAAAAGTATGACGTGGCGGGATCCAGGCGTCCCTTCTTGATGACGACGACGCTCCCGACATCAGGGCGTCCCCGTCTGCCGAATATGTGAGAAGCGAGAGGGGAAGCGATGGATGAATGGGAAGGGGAGGCGTCTACAGCCGAAGACGTCTAGGGTCTAGGGGGCGGAGTGAAGAAGAAAAGAAATAAGAGGTAGTTTTGTGTAATTGTAACATTGTCGAGGAGAGAACCGGGAATCCCCCTCGTTTTTTTCTGACAGTAAGACTTGAGGAGAATGGAGGGAGTGGAAACACCCGAAAGAACTTTTTTGCGCCAACCTCCATTTCATCGCCAACTTGAGTTGAGAGGGATGAGCTGATTTGGCAGGCAGACCTGATAAAAACGGCGGCCAGCGGTGCTATCTTAAAATGTAGGAGAGCAGCACTAATAGACTTTGCCCCCTGGAAAACACTGGAAAAATAAGAGAGCGGGATTTCTTATCAGTTTTCAAAACTTTTTTAGAAGTAGTCTCGAATGCTGTTTTTGTCTGGATGAACAGTCACAGAAACTTTATTGAACGTATCTAACCAAAAAGTTTCCAGAGTCTAATCCAATTTTGAGCCAGTGGAAGAAAAATGTAAAACTGAATAAAAACACGTCAAAGATTGGCGAATTTTCTCTTGTCGTGTAGGCAGGTGCAATAATCTAATGAAACAATTTCAGGCATCGACGCTGAAACAGGGTACAAAAAAAAAAGTGGAGACTAAAAAAACCAAAAGTTCTAAATTTTCCTTTTCTTTCCTACGCTTTTGTTCCCCTATAGATCTACAAGACGACAAGTTCGTGAGACAATTCTGATGTAATGTGTGAGAATTTTTAAATTATTATTTCTATTCTCTTTTTTCATTTTCCCAATGACACCACTATCCGAGATTTCCGTCTAAGCGCCTACTCACTACATTTTCAAAGGCAGAGGATCATCTTTTAAAAACATGGACGAGTGTTCGAAAACGTCTTTTCTCCTTATTTCGTTTGCAGAAAACGAATGAATTTGTTTTGAATCATCTTTCTTTTTCTAAGACCACTGTGGTAGTATAAAAATACATAACATCATTGAGCTTTTTTTCCTCTTTGAAGCGTTCGCAACTTTTTTCAACTTGCTCAAGAAAGACTCAAAAAACAACATTTAAAAATGTGAATATCTAAAAGCAAAAACTAAAAAAAGACTGCAATTCTGATCTAAATGTACGTGTCATGAAGTTTTCGCGTGATGGTATCTTGATATTTTCAACAACAAAAATGAACCAATATACCGAAACTCGAACTATCACCATAAAACAGAAGGAAAACACAAGGTGTGCTGCTTTTACCGTAAAGCTCCATAATGTGCAGGTCATCATAAACCGAGACTCATCATGTGGTTGTTCTTGTACTTGTTTTTCAAATTTAACGAAACAGAGAGTTAGAAATCAAAAACCTTTAGATTATCCCTACTACGCTTTTTATTTTTTTGAAAAAAATAATTAGGAGGAGGAGAAAACTTCTGAATGAGAGAGAGCTCTCGTGACGTGTCAACAGAACTCCTGTTCTGTTCGTTTCTATTTTTTTGCAAAACGGAAAATACAGAAAAAGAATCTGAGAAAACAGAAAATGTCAAAACATGATCGTAATAAATGAGCGTGAAGGAAAGGACGTGGTGCTCTGTGGCCCCGGAAGTTATCGTGTAGAGCGTAAAAGGGACGATGATGTCGGAAACAAGTGGAATGTGGGAAGCGTAGAAAGAAAGAATGTGGTGAAAAAGTCGTGGAGCACTCTTGATTCCATTCCGTTTTTTGGAGAGGAGGAGACAAGAAAAGGGGATCGAAGGACTACCATGCTTCAGTGAACTTCAAGATACACACATCTAATGTGTGTTTCTATTTAGATATCCTGAGGACCTTTATATAATTAGTTCCCTCCCCCTTCCATTTCGTTTCGTCTTTAGAAAGGAATTTTCGGAATTTAGAAATTTCATTTTTCGTTTCCCGAAAAGAGAATCAGTTGTCTTATCTAAAAGGAACGTACAATGACTGAAAGAATACACTTGAGACAACGCTTTGGATAGTAAACGATACCATATCCGGTTACCACTTAAAAGGTGGCAAATTGCAAAAGTCATATACTGGTATACGGGTGTCAGATGTCGTTGTATTCTAGACAGCTCCTGGTACGGACTCCCACGTAACAAAACAATAATTTTAGTAAAAGGAGACAACCTAATCACTGTCATTCTACTAAATGCTCAAAGTATTTGTCATTTTTTCTAGAATTCTCTACACAGGCTGTAATTTAAGTACAGTAATAATAAAAGATATAATGAACACACTGACGTTAGGTTGTTTTTTTCTTCTTTTTTTTGAATAAATGCCGAAAGATATGTAGTGATGGTTCAGTCCGCTTAACAATCAGAGCTGATGTGTCTTTGGTAATACTGAAAGGTGTAGGCGGATCGGGAAAAAAACCAAACAAAACTACAGGTGGATATTCTCAATAATGACAATAATCGCCACCACCTGAGAACGGGTATTGTATTTTCAAGAATTATGCAAACTAACAGGAAGTGAATAATGACAATCCGAAAATTGTCGAATTGAAAACGAGAATAACAAGAGATAAAGTATGCCGGAGAGTGGGTTGTGTAGGCCCCAATCCACTTTTCCGAAATCCCACAAAACCCTCGCTCTTTTATCTCATTGTTTTAACCACTAGTGCACATAATCGAATTGTGGGACTATTGAAAATGAAACGTCAAGCCCCGCCTACATTTCAAATGGAATTACCCCATTGTTTCGTCAGCGATTTTGTAAAGATAGAGAAACAACTAACAGGGAATAGGGAATTGATAGAGTGACTCAAAAAGGGAGCGTGACGCCAAACCAGCCCTTGATTTCTCCAGTGAATTGTTTTATTAATGTATGGAGCAATCTTGTGAGGGAGATCCCAGAAAAAGGCGTCAGTAGGAAAGTTAAATGAATATAGAGTTGCGGTGGGAGGTCTTGCAGATCTATTTTCGAAATTCTATTTCTACAACACTGACTAACTAGAAATCTGACTTTCACTCTGAGAATGTCCAAAAAATATTCAGTGATATTTTTGAACATTGTCGGCATATGAACTAATATGTTTAATCCAGACATATCCGAATTAGCAGTTTAAAGTCTAAAACTATGTATGTCAAAATTTGTGTAAGTAGAGATAAATCAAAAACCATATGCAGAGATCAACGGTAGAGTCTGAAAACAAGTCCAAGACAAGATTTTAAAAAAAAACAATAATCTGCTCGACTCGATCAGGGCGAATAAAACTTAAGAACAATCTTGAAAACATTTCCCATAAAAGTTCTGGTTATTAGTTTAAAACCATTGGATGCACGAAGAGGTACACTTTTGAAAGTGTATCAAACGTTAGTCAAAAATATTCAGAATGTTTTGAAAAGCTCGAAATGGCATTCAGGTCTTCCCCATTACGAAACCTTTTGAGACAACATCCTCTTTCTCAAAAGTTGTCAACATTCGAGGAAGCAAAAGACTAGAAGATTAGATGAGGAGCGACGATGTCTAGGGTGTTCTCTTAATGAAATGAGTTTTGAAGTATTTAGAAACGTAGGAAAGTGCTCATTGCTTCTAAATGGGAGACGAGAGAAGAAAATGAGAACAAAAACTCGGGCTGAGTTCATTTTCCATATTATCTCGCCACCAAAACAGCTGAAACTTTTTTATTCGCTTCTGTTTCTTTCTCCTTTGATCCTATTAAAAAAGTACGTCATTTTCGCGTAGGACACCTACTACTCCTACGTGCAGAAACTGAGCGAATGTGTTCAGGATGTGATGAGGAGACTCATTCTCGCCCCTTCTCAACGTTTTTTTCATAATTATCCAAACCTATTGGGACAAGTTGGTTCTAGTCATTGTTGTGAATAACACTTTACCAAAAAACCGGAGGCACAAACAAGCACCATTTTACTTTTTGTCTTCTGGTTCTACACGCAAAAATATTTTTTATCCGCAGTTTTTCACTAAACGTTCCATTTCAGACTATACGATGTGAAATCACTGATTTCGAATTGCATTTTCTAGATATCAGTGTGTGTAAACAATCATCAGAGCCGGTGTTCTTTTTTGCTCGCAAGTTTTCTTTTTTGCTGCCTGTGGGATCAGCTGCTTGTGTTCTCCGACTTTGGTGACGGTGGTGATGGTCGGAAAAAAATGTGGGGAGGTAGAGAAACATAACATGACGTTTTTAAATGAGGATGGTGTGGTCATCAGCAAAGAAAAAACAGATCGGCGGTTACACAAACAAGCTGTGAGCTCAAAACCGATGGCCTTTGAAACTTTCATATAATGTCCATTGTCCAATCCCAGGAAAGCTATAGGACCCATCTACGTAGGCTGTGTCCACACTCGAACAATAAATATCAGGACGGGACGGACACGGATAAATAGATTTTTAATGAAGGATTAGTTCCACTTTTGGATAATGTCATCAAAGAGTCAAAAAAAGACGGAAAGAAATGAAGAGGGATAAAATAAAGATGTAGTCTAGAAAAGAAATTTCCAGAATTTATATCAACATTTAAAGGTTAACAGGTGTGGAGATTAGATCAAATCACATCATCGCCTTAACGGGTTCCTTCCCGTTGAAAGTGACTTGAATTTGATTAGATCAGGGAACATGCTTGTAGGTGGTGAGCAAAAAGCGTTAAATAAAATGATCGGGAGTGAGGACCTCACTTTTGAACGCCACACATGAGTCAAAGAATTAAAACCGGCAGTATTATGCGGGATAGTGCAAATAGAAACCGCGCCTACATCTTACAGAGACTTCCAGTTTTTTCGAATGTTTGTCGTGCTCTTGCCGGGTAGGCATCACGTTCGATTTCTTTTCTTTTTCTTCTTTAGCACTCTCTCATGGTATGTTTTACGTGAAAGTTCTACGTAGTGGGAGGTATAAAACAAACGCAAACACACCACAGTTTTTTAATAGGAGAAAACTAGTTTTCCAGAGATGAGTCGATTGTTCTCGTGAGTAGAGCAGAAAACGATGCAAAAATAGCTAGTAGAGCCATTACAGTGTAGTACTCACTAGTCATTGATTTCGAAAGTCAAATTGTGAAGTACAGTATGACGTGATCATGGAAACAATGTTCTAGGCTACCAGCTCAAACAAAAAGACACACAGTTTCATGAGGAAGTCACGAAAGTGATTCGAGTTTGTTTGAAACTCAAAATACCTTAATTTTCGTGACGTCATATGAGTGAAATAAGGTAGGTAAATGTTGTTGTTAAGAATATGTGAGTCACGACAGAAACTTATTGGTAAGAATGAAATGAAGCGGTGTGAATCATAACGATAGTGTAAGTTTTATGAGCTAGCCTAGTCTCTGGGAACTGGTAGCGAATGATCTGTCTGTCAAAAAAATTGAGTTTGATTTCACAGACAAAACCTTTGGGACCTCTTGCAAACCGGCAAAAGTGATACAACATCAGTTTGGTCAAGGTTTGAGGTTTTTAGATAAGCGGAAAAAACAAAATTCACTTCCTGTGAACTCTCAAAAGCCCAAAATTTCCTTACGGTTTTTTGAACTTTTGAGAACAATCCCAATTATCGGAGTAGACGTTCAATGATCGTCTTTTTTAGTTTAATGGTTGACATCAATGATTGATAGCCCGAAACTGATACTGTTAAAAGTCGCGGATGTGCTAACTTAATTTTCATTTTTTTGACTGTTTAAAAATGTTTGTTGGAAAGACACTGCAATGACAGTAAGTTATTTTACAACAAAAAAAACGATCATATGTCCATGTCCAAAATAGCCACCTTATTTAGGAACAAAAAAGTCTCGAAAACCCACTGAACATACCCACACCGAACAGAACAAACACAGGTGATTTAGTGAAAATGATTCCGCAAAGGACTCTCGCAACGTCAGAACACGTTTTCAAACTAACGTGATATGTTGTTTTTCTATTTACTTTAACATTGACCTTTTAAAAGGAAACATTTGACGGAATAGAGAGAAACTAAAAACTAACTTGTTAAGAAATGAACGAAGAAGATGAAAAACATGTGGGGGTTCAAGAAACTGGAAAATGATCGAATTGGCATTTCCTGATGTGTTGGTGAAGGAAGTGTAAACAGGACAAAGAAAGAAAGAAGAGAAGACAGAAGAATGAGTGGAATGAATATTTTTGCAATTTTTTATCTCTATAAAAATTTCATATCCTATTTTTAGCTGAAAGTGACATAATTTTTTTCATTATTAATTAATGAGAAACAAAAAACGAATGACTTTCTAATATTCAAAGAATGCAAAAAATGATTAACGATAACAAGACTCCCTTGAAGTGAAACAAAATTCTTGTTCCCTTTTCTCTATTTAAAGTGTATGTGTAACTGGAACACTCTCAGTTGAAACAATAATGATTTATTATTATTGACTTCAGAGATCAAAAATAATTGATGAAAGGTACACTCATAATAATTCGAAATGGCTGATAAGTGTTCGTCGGCTAGACACCCGGTGGTGTCTAATCATAGAGAAGATATATAATTTTTGAAGAATTCTGTCTGCATTCAGACTAACCTTCCGGACAAAATTACATATACGGTTTTGATTTTTTGAACCGGCACAACAAGGAACGTTTATGCTTTGAGATTCCAAGAAATTTAGTCAAGCGAGATCTCTCATTCAGAAAAACAATGATGCAAATCATATCCGTGTCGTTTACAGCTAGAATGAAGGGGCGGACTGGAATTAAAGAATGTAATTGTACACAGTGGTGACCGACTGGTGATCGCCGTGATTTACTACTTTGTGTTTTTATTGGAAATATATCAGAATGGAATTTATCTTCTTACAGACACTAAATGATGAATCGTTGTTTTTTGGAAGTGAAAGCAGATGACGATACAGACCATTTGAGGAAATAGAAAGTAGATTAAAACGAATTTTAAGAAATTGAATGTCAGAATGAATGTGTTCGATTCACAGTCAGCATTATTCGGATGTTTGATGTGAGCCTGGAAAATGATGTATCAAAACAAAATGGTATGGGCAGAAAATATAGATGAATGAAAATCTCTTATAACAGTGCACATGCTGAAAATCTTCCTATTCAAAACCACAAGTTCAGGTCACTAAACAAAATTCAGACGAAATTCTATTTGGAGCTACCAGTTGTTTATGCTCAAACAAACTGGGTGTGTGCAAAAATGTTCAGTCGTTTTCAATTAGTGCAAGTTCCACAATTTTGCTCACAAAGTTCCATTTTATAGCTTTTCATAGAAGAAACACATCCGTC
The DNA here is from genome assembly GCA_002259235.3 of Caenorhabditis latens. NCBI lineage: Eukaryota > Metazoa > Nematoda > Chromadorea > Rhabditida > Rhabditidae > Caenorhabditis > Caenorhabditis latens. The sequence goes on along the minus strand of CM056097.1, from coordinate 8,402,077 downwards.
GCGGAAAATTGAATCTCACTCTGAACCTCTTTCGAATGGGATTTCCTGATCAAAATTTTCATTTTTCCAGAAACAGACATTTTTATTCTGAAGTATTTAAATGTGCTGTATATGTGCAGCTTATTTTTTTGTTGCTATTTTTAATTCATACTCTTTTTAATTCAAAATAATTTTTGTGATTTTAGTCAAATCTCAAAGTCTACATCCAGATTATATTACTGTTATGTCTTTCATTCATGTAAATAGTAATATTCAAAAGGCTTTTCGGGAAACACCACTTTTTATTTAATTCTCTTCTTTGTCTAGACCTTCTCAAATGAGACATGATTCTCGATGATTTCTTGCTTGAACTCATTGAGATGAATGCAGAAAACGAAAAAGGAGCAGAACATGAAACATATTAAAACAGAAGATAAATAATTCATTTTCTCAGAACAGACATGACGTTAAAACAGATGAAGGAAATTTCAACTCGGCAGGTCTTAAGCATATCTTTTTAAAAAGGGATCCACTTGAAACAAGACAAAGTTCACTCAAAAAAGTGTGAAACGTGAAAATGACGTAGGAGGTGCACTCCCTCCTTGAAACAAATATCCATAACGTCGCCCGAAGAAATATGAGGGGGTGTCGATGGCGAAATTAAAAGCTTGTTGTTCTGATGAGCAGTGAAACATTTAATAACTTCGCTTTTTCATTGAAGACCAATTTCTTTAAAGTGCGTAAATATTTTCACACTTTATTTTATAATAAATTTTTAGTAACTTTTATACCTATTAATTGCAGGGATCTGTTTCATTTAGGTTCAGAATTTGCGCAAAACTAAAACAGTCACTATTCAGTGAAACCATTCTACTTGAGTATTCATGGAACTTTATAAGGAACCAAAAATACTCTCCAATAATCATCAAAAATTCGTTTCTTCACATGTTTCCCTTATCACCGACCAAGTGACCATCCTGCTATCAGTGGTCAGGAAATGACGTGTTGATAGTTTTGCAGCTTTTTTAGTTAAGTTTTGCAGTAGCTCAGACCTTCTTCGGGATTTAGCAGTTGTTGACGATTCCTGATATCTTGAGAAATCGAAATAGTTCCTGATGCTATGAATGTTGTAAGTGGTGAAACATGAATGTGGTGATGACAAGAGGGACCTTGTTGCCGTGTTGAAATAAAAATGTATGAAGATTTTCTAGAAAAAATTAGTCTAGCTAAAAGGAATTAAAGCTCTAAGCTAGTTAATGGAAGTAAAGATATCTTCGAAAAGTATCACAACTCCATTCTTTGGGTATTTAACTGCAAATCGCAAAGAAATTTCTGTTTTATCAAATAAACGTAACTTTAATGATTGCATTTCTCTGACTTATATTGCTTCAATGATGTGAATGCCATTGTGCGATAAATGAATTTTGATTTAAATTCAAGCTAGTGCATCTTGTGTTATAATCTCCAAAGTAATTGTTCTTGGTAGAAAAATTGCATTATCAACAACTTGATAAATTTTGAAAATTAGACTGTAAATTAATAGAATTTTGCAGAATAGTTGAAAATACTGTTGAAAAGCTAAATCAAATTCCTCTTTTCAACGTCGATTCACGTTAACTCTATAGGCATCACAAATTTCAAAAACAATACCATTGTTCAGCTTGTCAAATTTGACATCGTTTGCTTATTTTACAAATCGCAAATATGTTTCTATCACAATCAAGCAGATTTTCTCGAAACAGAAGAAACATCTGCAAGTAGTCTTACAAAGACTAGAAATCAGAGAAACAGCAATCTATTCATAAATTTCTGCTCTTTCTTTGCACACGTGATCATTAACTGATAAGGAAATCAACACGTGTAGTGACCAATACCTGATAAGAGATCAACTTCCCGTTTCTTCAGTTTCATCAACTTCACAGGTAGTTGACAGTCAAAATGTGGAGGAAGGTTTTTCGTAAGTTGAAGTTTTTTTGAAATTTTCATTCAAAATGCATGTTTTCAGTCGTTTCATGTGTTGTGTTTTGTGTATTTGCGGTTTTACCGGATATCGGTGCTCCAGGATACTCTTGTGATGCCAACCTTATGAAGAAGAGCAAGAAAGTACCAACAAATGTGAATTCTGTGAGACCAGCAGATATCAAAGTGATCATGGCTTTGGGAGATTCACTGACGGTGGGTGGTCCATTCGGTGTCAAAAAATAGATGCGCGGTGGATGGGAAAAGAGATCTTGAGAATGCCTAGTAATGAGAAAAAACAAACATGCTGAAAGGATTAACATGAATAAAAGTACAACTGAGACTAAAAATGAATAATTTCAAATCGAAAGTCGAGATCATTACAATATGTTTGTACCATTAATTCAGAGAGTTTCCTGAAAATATTATTAAAGCACAGTTTGATGTGATACAGATGTGAATATGTTTAGAAATAAGAAAAATCATTTAAACTTTGTTTCATATAACTATGTACCGTCGAAAAAAATCAGAATCAAGACCTGCCGAGTTCTTACATAACGAAGTCAGAAACTTTTGATCGGTTTCAGCCACGGTCTAATGAACGTATAACATCATCAAAAAATCTTTTTGATACGAAACAATCTATAATTCTTATGTTTAGGTTTACGGGTCAGATATTGCTGTTGGTGCGCAGGTTTCCAGTAGGTTTCCAGCAACAAATAACAGTAAATTTTTAAGTACCCCAGTATCTTATTTCCCCCATTACACTAGTGTTCATGATCCATCAAACATAGCATCACCGAATTCTTTTCACTCAAGATGACTTGATTTTAATGTTTTTTAGGCTGCAAACGGAGCCGGAGCTGAGGACCCCGTAGCAGTTGTTCTTCAATATCGCGGACTTGCATTCCAGGCCGGAGGCGATAAGTCACTTGAAGAACATGTCACTATTCCAAGTAAAGAACCTTAATCCATTTACCCAAAAAGGTTCATCTCACTTCCTTCTGCAGATATTCTCAAAAAGTACAATCCTGACGTATTCGGATACTCTAATGGAATTGGCTCTCCAAATGTTTGGGAAATTGCACGTCTCAATGTCGCAATGCCAGGCGCCAACGCGAAGGACCTTCCCGGACAAGCACGACAATTAGTGTCACTTCTCCAACAGCACACAGAGGTTTTTTGCTCAAAATGACGAAAGCAAGCAATGATTTATGTGTGTTTTGTTCCAGGTTGTAAACATGAAAGAAGATTGGAAATTGCTCAACATTTTCATCGGAGGAAACGATATCTGTGGTTACTGTCGCAAGCCAGTGGTCAGTTTTCTTGTGGTTTTGTTTTCAAGCTGTATTCAAAATGACAGGAGGATTCACCATACAACTGCGCACAAAACATCAGTCAAGCTGTTCAAATCATCTATGACAACGTCCCACGTGTGATCGTTTCAGTGACAGGAATGTTGCATCTTGAAATGCTGCGTCAAACTGATACCGGTCACTGGTTCTGTCAACGCTTGCACCAGTATGTTGCAAATTTCTTCTCCAAACCCCCATTTCTTTCCGTCAAAAATTTTTTATAAACATAATCGTTTGTTTGCAGCGATGAGTGCGGGTGTGAGAGCAACAAGAACTTCACTGATGCGGACATCGCACAGGTACGCAATGGAAAAAAAGAGAATGTGATAAGAAGTGATGTATTTCAAAATGATTTGTGGTCGGAAGTAGGAAGGGCATTGTGATTTATGATTCGGAAAGAACAAAAAATGCTAAATCAAAACGAAAACTATGTGAAAATGAAATACAGTAATACTTTATGAAATTATTCATCTTTAAGGCCTGCTACGACTACAATACCTATGAAAAGCAAATTGAAACCTCTGGAAAATACGAAAGAGATGATTTCACTTACGTCGTCCAGCCAATGTTCAAAGATACTCTCATCCCACCTATGGAAGTGAGTGACTTGTGTTGAAATAGTCGGAACATGAATGTACAATTTTCCAAATTTAGAACGGTAAACCATCCCAAAAGTTCTTCGCACCGGACTGCTTCCACTTTTCTCAATGGGGACATGCTCTTGTTAGCACTTATCTCTGGAACAATATACTTCAACCAGTCGGATTGAAATCTACTGTATCGAACATGTCGGAACCTCTCTTGCCATTAACTTGCCCAGATCCGGTACTTAAAATGCATTTTAAAAATTTCAAAGTAAAACCAAATAATTTTCAGAATTGTCCATTCATCAGAACCGCGAAGAACAGTCAGGATTGTAGCAAGTACATGACCCCACATGCGTGATTTTGAAAATTTCTATGTGTATGTGTTTGTATTAAATAAGTTCATGATTATTTTGTTCTCTTCACTGTATAATTTACATATTATGCACTCATTCGGGTGTTAACACCGTCATCATATTAAAATGCGGTTGGCTAGAAACAAAATAGAAAAATTGCGAAATCAACGCCTACGAAAAACTTTTTCAGGTGAAAAGACACATAGCGTCCATTTGTCACCCCCATACAAAGTAATGAATACACAATATTTCATTCGATTTATATGTATTTTCTCTCATTGATTTCTCCCTGTTGGCTCACATTCATTTTTGATTCCAACACAATTACTGAACAAACAGGCATTATTTCTATTGTAACAGTCTATGGTGTAATGATATTTAGGGGAAAGGATGTACACAGTTTTTGTGTTATAAACATTTTTTGACTGGTCTCGGTTTCATATTTTCATGTGAACCGATGATCAGAATCGGATATTCGTAATTGAATGGAATATTATTGCAAGATTAAAATTTGAACTATTCAATTACGAAGCCATCTCAGATAATCTCCGGCAAATAAATCTCCGAAGAATGTGGAAATTGAAATTAAATTTCAAAGAACACAAATTCCTTCTCTTCTTCAAACACCATCTGCATTCGTCATCATCTCCAAGCTATATGCATATATAGTTTCTCTCTCTCTTTTTCCCTTATTCTTTTTCTCGGTCGTTTTCACTTGCGTCAGAACAGTCATGTATCTATCCGCACAGCAGCCACCCGAATGCTATCGGAACTAGACCGCGCCACACACATGGCCACCGCCGAGTCAATTTCGTCTCTCCTCGTTTTGTCTCCTTTCTCACCAACCCGCAACAGTCGCCTGTCGGCAGGTTATCATAAATGCCTTCGGATTGCCTCCTTCTTTTTCTTTTCTTTCCATTATCTCCAATCTATTCTTCCTGAACTGATAACAAATTAGTTTGATGTTATAATCCAAAGGTTTTGTATCCAGATTTGAAGTTAACTTTACTCATCTCCTATATAAAGATTAAAATTGAATTGTTTTGTGTACATTCTGATTGATTTGATCATTTCCGACAGTTGACCTGACTACTGCAAAGTTTTTGTTCTGATTTCTATCAATGGCTTTGTTTTCTCCTCAACCAACTTGATATTTGCTTCCTTCTCTGTATAAGTTTATAACTTAACTAAATTGTATATAAATTCCAATATGAAAATAGCATTATGTACTCGGTGATATCTTTTTTCTCAGCCGTTTAAAACTTCTCGAATCTTTTCAAAGAATATTGTTCGATCATGTTAATCTTTTCTATTTTCATCATTTGCCTCTTTTTCTTCTCTTATTTCTACTTTCGCCTCATTTGCCCCAATCACTAGTACTCTTTGGCCAACCATTTCTTCCACTTGTCTTTGTCAACCAACTATTCTTCTCCTCCTATACAACCCTTCATTGAATTCGGGTATTCCCCAGTGAGTTTCTTCCGGACACTGAGGTCTCCATCTTCTTCAACTTCTCAACATCCCCCGTCTTTTATTTTCTTCATATTCTATTAGGCCGATTGGTCATTTGGGGGTACTAAAGTCCCCCTTACATACATTCTCCACTAAAGTACACCTAATTTCTCCGAGCATGCACTTTCACTGCCCAATGTCCTTTTCACTGATCAAATCCGGTGCTGTTCTACCAACTGGCACTAGATAACATGTTGCTTGAAAGCTTTCTGTCCAGCCAGTTCAAAACGACAGTTGCATGCAAGGTAGTGGCAAGAGAAGGTCGAGAGTAAGGTTGAGAAAAAAAGAGAAAGAGAGATAGATGCTACCGGGGTCCCGGTGCGTTTTGAACGACTCGGACGGGAAGCTGCTCCCGTTTCTTTTTTCTCTGGGTTCTATTTGCTTGCCAGATTTTTTGCTCGGTTTCCGCATTCGCAAGTCTTTGTTTTTTGCTGAACTCTAGAGAACGTTCATTAGAACCAGACCCTAGTTTCATCACGGAAAAACGTGAAATCATTTTATCCGACAATAATTTTAGATAATGTAGAAAATTCAAATTAATTTTTTGTGTTTCAGATGAGTTTTAGAAGAAAATTAAATACCATTGACTTAAAGTTTGCTTGCTTTGCTTTGGAATGCTCAACCTGATCAAACCATGATTTGGTGTAAGAACTAAGTTTTCACGGTTGCAGTATGGATACTGGACGTGATATGAATTGGTAACCTGTTTTCAAAGTAAATTTTTATATAACAATTTAGAACATTTTCTGCAAGTCCCCTGGAAGGTCTTATTTAAAGTACCTTCTATGTTCACGCATGACGTTTTTGTGTAGTCTTAACCACGAATTAGTAGCCAACCTGCATGTTGCGAAAGATAAAATCAACTGATAACAACCTTTTTCGAGAAGTTTCGTATTGGTCAGTTATACTTTCCGACTGTAGTATGTACAACAGAAAACTGCAAATAAACAATAGTCAGGTAACTCCAATTATTAGATTCTTTGAACTATCTTCACTTTTCAAGAGTTTCAGTCAATCTGTTCATTTTTTTCCTCATCCAATCTTTTGATTTCGTCATGTTTTTGTTTGATTAGCAGCTATTTTGAAAACAGTTGAAATCACAACCACTTTACTTTTCTTCAGTTTCGTATCCTTCTACTCACTTCCCGTCTGTTTGGGTGGGATTAAAAAGAAACATCAAATACACACAGTACAGATAAGCAATAGTATAGAAAAATATAAAAGATCTGATAGGGAAAAATAGAAATATACATCAAACAAAACGGTGCGCGTAGCTTTCCAATCTCAAAACGATGCCGCCACACCGGTTCGGGAAGTGCAATCGGTTGGCAGTCAGTTTTTTCGGTTTTAGTTCTGATGGATGAAGGGGGACCCATTTGGTTGGGAGTTTCAACCTGCCGATTACTGTATTAAGTGTGAGAGTCATTATTCAAGAGACCGATTAGATAATAAGTACAAAGACAAAGAAGTTTTTGTCAATTGGATTAAATAGTGATTGATAGGAGAAGACAAGTTATACATGTAGAACATTGGTACCTCAGTTTGGGCTGGTGTTTCAGAACTTTTTTGTTTTGAATTTTTCAGTTTTTCTTAAGTTTTCACACCTGCTGCTGAATAAAAAAGAAACACAAGGAAAAGCCTATGCAAATAGGCATGACTTCACTGTCTTCTTTGAACTTCAGGACATTGATAACTATCTTCAATTCGGAATATATTGTGTTTCCTTTCGTCTAGACTTTTTCAATCAGAGTTGTGTATACTATAGCATATCGTATAACCTTGAGTTGTGACTGCTCCTGAAGTTGCTTGTGTATAAACTATGCTAGCTGTAGTCGATCTCCCTAGCTTTCAAGTCGAGACAGTCTACCGATCCCAAGTAGAAATCTAGATTCCACTGCTTCACCTTTGTCTTACACCCATGACTTCTCATTTCGTAAGTGAGCCTTGGCCAGCCGACACATAGAGGCACTGTATGTCACACAGGCATACAACAGACCCCACACACACTCACTCACGCACACTCACAGCACTGTACGTACCCTCATTCGTCGTTTCCTCTATCTCACTCATTTCCCAGTGTCTCCATCTCTAGTCTCCCACCTTGTCCTCCTCCAGCACCTTCTTCTACCTCCTTTTTTCCTACTTCTACCGACTTGCGCTTGTCATCCTCCCACCACCTCCTCCTTGTTTTTTCGTCCGTTTGCCCTTGTGCCCTCTGACTTTTTTCGAATGAAAATAAAAAAGAGAGAGAGAGAGGGAACCAGTAAAAACGAAATAGTGGGGAGAACGGAGAATACAATGCCATTTTTCGAAAAAAAAAACTTGATGTTCTTGTATTGTACTTCCAGTCTCGGGAGATCTTGTTGTGCAGATACAATAAGTCATGTCGAAACTTTCAAAATCATGTTTTGTTCTGAAAATCAAAAGTTTTAGATAGACACCTAGCACTTCCCCACTTCATCCCTCCAAGATCACATCATCGCTTTTTAAGACAATCACGCCCCCCAGTATTCTTCTTATCCCGTAGAACTCATATTCTATACATCCCTAATCCCGGATTCAAATTCTATCCATCGGCCAGTACAACTACAGAGCACAAAATACGGAAAAAAGAAAGAAAAAATGCAAGTACATTATCAATCTCTCTAGTCCATACTCTTCTGTCCCATTCGGTGTCGATTCACTAATAATTCCATGCATACTTGTTTTGTCCGGAACTCTCTCCAGTTACCCCGCATTTGAACTACGAGCGGAAGACATAAAGGGGTGCCGGAGGGGTCATAATGCTTTTGCACTTTTTGCCTTTTCCGGAAGCTGGAAAAAACTGGAAAAGGAGTGAAGTGGACAATAACGTCACCCCGCACCCTTGCACTACTAAATTGTTTTCTTTATTCTATTCGGGGACCCATTTTTCCGTGTGAAAAAGTTTCAATAGGAAAGTTCAAAGGTACTTTTAGTCCTATGAACTGAAAAGTGCTATGGGACTATCTCTACACTAACGGAGTGGGGAGTATTAGCATACGAAATGAGTTCAAACTGGAAATTGAATTCACACCGAAGTTCACAGAAACTGATACGCATTTTGATGGCATTCAATTTCAAAAACACATATATTCTCTCAACACGTGTGGCTTCTTTGTCCTCTTGAGTTCTTCTCCGTTTCTGCCATTGTCCACCACCACAACCATCTTTTCATTTCTCTGCCACCATCTATTCTTTGCATTATGCGCAACATTTGAATGGGTCATCTTGCATCATCATAGTAAGGGAGGGCCCACCAATCTTAATCTCTCTGCTCCTCTCTTTTTCCTCTCTTCTCCCCCACACCATCCGCTCGTTCGCTTGTCCGCTTGCCGAGAGGGCCGCTTCCTTACCGCCCTGCTAGCCCGCACAAAACACCCTTCCCACCCACTTTTTGTCTGCAGTCCCTAAGATTTGAGATTTGACATCTTGTTGCCATGAGAGGAGGAGTCTGGCTAGCTAATGACCTTCAAAAGGCGGGTGTTTCGTATGGCGCTGTGCCGGGGACAGGTGGAAATCGTCTATTTCGAGTTGGGTGCCTGAAGACGAAGAAGCTCTGTGTGTTTTTCTTTACCCTCACCCATTGCCCTGATGTCCGTCAGGTGCTCACACTCTCAGTGTTTTTTGTCACTGAGTCAGTGAATGTGCAAGACTCCTAAGTCCCGCCCACCCCGTTTTTTTCGCTATCTCTCGATTGCACTCTATCTCGTTTTTTTCACCCTTCTCTCGGTCTGCCTGTTCCATCATACAAGAGAATTGCGAAATAGTTAGGTCGTTGTATGTACATGTAATTCTTATATAAACACCTTTCGAATGTAATTTGCTTTGCGCGCCCTTTCTCTCTCCCTCATCTCATAGGACCTCCATTCTCGCTCGGTCTCTCACTAACTAACTAACTAGCCAAAACCAGTACCTGTTGGTGTGTTCATAGGGGGGATGGAGGGAGGAAAAAAGAGGGGAATGGTGTTTTTGTTTTGTTTTGTTCTGAAATTTCCCTTCCAATTTCCGCCCCGCTTAAAAGTTTCACTTTCATACAGGTTCTCGATGTCATTCAAACTTTGGACTTTTAGTGACTGCCTCAGTATTCTAGAAAGAGACCAATAGAGAATAATAGACTTTAAAATCTCAATATTTCAAACTGAGACCATTCTTCTCATTACCAGGAAAGAAAAAAAGAAGTTCGACTACTTTACTTCTCTTCCAATTTCTTTCTTCTTCCGTGCTTACTCTCATTGCTTCACTTCTTTTTTTTTTTTCTTATTTATTTTCGTTCTTGCCGTCCATCCGCACCCCGTGTGTCATCATTGCTTTGAACTAAAAGTGTGTTTTTTCAGGTTGTCACTAGACTCCTCCAAACTCTGGTGGTTAGATTAACCGTTGGGAACTTCCGAGTTGAGCAACTCACTGCTCAAGAGGGAAAAAAATGATGACCGGGTATGGTTATAACACGAACTTGGTTCAACAACCACCAGTTCTTCAAGGGTGAGTTAAAGAATTAACAATGATTCAGAGATTTTCTAGTATAACCTGTGAAATTCATCTAAATCTGAAACGTCCACCAAAACTTATTTTTGTTTCAGAGTCACTGACGAGTGGGGACAAGTCAGCGGTCAATCCCAATACTACCACACGGAGAATGGAACCACCGGGTTATCAAATCCAATGTTCTACGGGTCTGAATGGTATCAACCACCAAACTTCAATTATCCAGCAGATGGATGTGGTGACCAGACTAGTTATCAGAACTGTCATCAGAAACAAGACGGAGGACATCAAGGCAACCAGCCGATATCTTCTCTGATGCACACCGCCAATCTCACAGCTCCACCACAACCAAGAGTCTCCATTTCGGATGAGGAACTGTTTAAGGCACTGAATATGTCTCCATTGCCAACAGCTACCGGTGGATTTCATGGACATCAGCAACAGATGCCACAGATTCAGCAATCTAATACAGAAATAGGTAAGTCTATACGAAATTAGAAGCGAAAGAAATAAATCAGCCATATTTTCAGATTATCTATCTTCTGAAATATGCTTCCCATCCACTTCCAACTTCGAGACTCCTAATTTCAAGTCTCGGGGTTATATCCCACCGGCTTCTTCTATTCCACCGGAGGATCCACACATGTATCACCATTGTATTGATGTTGATGATGAAGGACCGTATGGAGTGCCTGAAAGATACGACACAATGTCTCCAACATTCTCCATCCATTCGTTTGCTCCGACCACATCTACAAATACTGCTGAAGCTGAAGATTTAGAGGTATGATCTAGTCTTAAAAAGCTTTTGTGTTAGTATGTATGTATGTATGCGAGAGAAGAGAAATCTGAAAACAGCTGCTCTCAATGACGTAGACAATCTTGGCACAGTGCCAAAAAATGCAGTTTGTTTACCCAGCAGCCTCTTCTTTCGCACCAACTAATATTGTGTTGTTGTCATTCGAAAAGGAAAGAAGAGAAGATGAAAGGAAAAAGAAAAAAGCTCACGATGACTGGGACATTGGCCAAAAACGTTTTTTTCTCCCCTCCTGACCCTTATTTTTCCACGCTTTTGCAGTTTAGTTTAGTTATTCGTTCATGTACCACCACTGTCCTAGGCTCCTCCTGTCGCGCCCTCTCTGGTAAACAAGAAGGTTTTGAGCCCCTTGTGCCAAGACACCGACTGATAGGATACAACAACAAAAATAGGAAGAAAGCTTTCTTGTGTCGCTTTTCTCTCCCCTTCCTAAAATGTGTCCGGAATGTGTCTTGAATGGGCAAGTTGAGAGGCACGCCTGCGCATGTGTTCTTCGAGCTATCTTGTTTTGAGCCTCTCGGCTCACAAGTGACCACCAGCTGAGCCTTCATGACGTAAGGGTTCAAACTATTATTTGTGGGTGCGGAACTAAAAATATAACATGGAAAGAACACGTCACTCACAAAACGGTACTTTATTTCAGGTCGAGCTAATAAATAATCACAAGCCAACTCCTCGGTACCAAATGAATGATGGAATCGATATTTTCCTTCATACCGGCACAACCGATGATACAGAATACAATGAGGACAGTGATTCGAGGGTACGTTGTATGAAAAACAATGGATGACCTCTGCGCAGATAGAACAAGACTCTCCTTTTACCAACAGGCAACACACGCACACACACAGATAGATAGAGACACACACGTTTTCGATGCCAACATTATTGATTTTCAGTTTCAAATCGAAAGAAAACGTGTGCATGTCTTGATATAATTTTACTTTTCTCGTTTTTTCACTCTACCTCCCACTTGCCAGGTGACAACCACTTCTCTTCATTTTTTATATATTTTGGCTTCTTCATCTTCTTCATGCGGAGCAGTAAAAAACATGAAAGAGATATAAGAACACTAACTATCTCATCTGGAAGTGAGATGTGTTTTTTTATGATTTCTACGTCATTGCATTACTGCAGAAAGAACTACACAAATAAAAAGACTGGAGAATCAGAAAACATTTCGACGAAATTTCGAAACAGTTCAGTTCTTTACTTCTCACTTTGGTGTCTAGTGTAAATTGATACTCCTCGCTAGGAAAACGTCATAGAACAACATTTATTTGCAGCACACACTAGAACTCGGCAGAAAAATCTATCGGGCTCGCTGTTTTTGTGTTGCTTTTTCGTTGTCTTCACCAATTTCCACCAACTATGCCTATTGTATGTTTTCTGTTCAGGAAACGCATAGTCTAGTTCCTGAAATGAGAATCTAAGCTGAAACCACCGCGTCTTTCACCTATAACTTTTTGTTTTCAACTTCAGTTTTCAACTTCTATGCATCTTTCAGCCAACCACCACGTATTCTCATCGGAGTAACAAAGCGCCATCTCCACCGGCGCCTCGTCCAGCTTACGCGAAGAAGCTCTCCGCCGCTGCCCACAGCCAGAAGCCGGAGCCAAAACCTTTGGAGATTGTCTCACCGATCTCCAAAACTTCACCACTATATTTGCAAACTACTGGAGCACAAGATCCTGCTGGATTCACACCTCGTAAGTTGTTAAATGCGTTAACAAAGAGTTGAACCTGAAAGTAAAGGATCGACGAAATATTATCTATCGAGAACATAACGTCTTTATTTCAGTGCTTACACCGAATTCAGACGCATTGCTTCAGAAGAAATTGAACGAGGTTGTTCATAAACCACCTCAGCGTTCTGTTGGGCTCAACGCTTTTCCGGCATTCCCACAACAGCTCAATTTGAACGGATTTCAAGAGAATCAACGTTACGAGACTTCATTCTGTCAGCAAACTCAACCTGCTCAACAAGTTCAACAAGATAGTTTTTATCCATCGGAGTCGTTGAATCAATTCGGTAAGTAACATCACTCAAAAGTGTTGGTCATTCCTCATTTTGTCTCAATTTCAGACTACGATACTGACCGAGATATCCTTCCCCTGCTACTCGACTCATTCAAACCGCTGCCACCACCGGAGATTCCAATTGGACCTGTGATTGTGCCAGTGTCGATTCCAGAAAGACTAACATCTACCAAAAAGGTTCCCGCTTCACGAGCTGCACCATCTGCTCCGATCAAGGCTCCACGTCTGTCGGATCAAGAACTTGAATCTGAAAGCCAGAAGCTTGCGTTAGACGTAATCTCGAATCTTTTCACCAATAAAAAAGAGATTATTGATCGTGCCGCAAAGATCAACGCCCCCAAAAAGCCAGTTGCCAGAAACCTGTTCTGTCTCGATAAAGAAAGTTTGGAGAAAGCGAGATTGAGTGAGCCAAGCAGCATGAGTGTGCTAGAGGACTGGGAAACTGCTGATGATGATGATCTGACTGTTCGAATGGAGAATCTCCTGAAAGACAAAAAGAAGGAGGAAGTTAAGCAGGTGAAGACACCAGCCATCCAAACTCCACCACCGAAGACGTCGGATTGGGATCCAACGTTTCTTCAACATGTGCTCGAGATTCACAGTGTCCCAGATTACAAGATGCAGGGAGACGTAGTCAAGGCTATGGAGACGATGGGCAATGGAGACTGCAAAGTGATGTGGATAGAGCGTAAAGTCGTGTTCGCTGTTTTTGAGAGTGTGAATCGAGCGAAAAACTGCTTGGCACTTTCCAGACACGATTGGATCAGATTCAGAAGTTTAGTGGATTCTCCGAGACATGTACAGGAGTCAGCAAGGAACAATGCATCGAATTTGAGTCTTCCAAAGTGAGTTTCAATCAATACATAAAAATATTCAAGGTGAATACGTTGAAAAACACTCTGGACGTTTTTGATACAATTTTCCAAAAAGTCACTGTTGTTAACATTTCAGAAATCTTTTCAAATGGCCAACAAATCGAAAGAATTTCATTTTGAAGTACTCAAACAGTGGTTTTCAATGCATGATTTTTTTTCAGAAAAAAGCAACAGACAACTGCAACCGTCGCTCGTCGTATGGTAGAAAATGCCCTTGGCAAGAAAGCAACGGTCACTACCGAAAAGCGTCAAGAGGAACGGAAGCAGCTTGCCGCTGCGAAAGCCGCTAAAAAGAACACTGTCCAATGGGATTGATTTGTTCAACCGCTCAGACTTCGCATTCAATCGCTCAACTCAAAAATTTCCCCGCCTTCTCAAAATATCATTTTCTTTGCTGACCTCTATCCTATCCCTTCCACAAAATAGACGATTCGGATTTAAAATTTGTTTCCCCTGCCACCGATCGTCTACCTCCTTCATCTCTTCCATTTTTCGCATCTCTATCTCTAAGATTATATTGATGACGTACCCGTTCTGACTTACCAGGTTCCGAACTACTCTCAATCGGAGAATCTCGCCCAAAAAATGACATCACACGTCAGTATTCAATGGTCTTATGACCCTTCCGGTCCACAAAAGACCAACAAAACACTAATTTTGCTTTTTCTAAAACAGTACCGATTAGAGCGTAGTTGCCACCTGATAGTAACAGGACAGAGTACCCTCTAGAGTTCCTTTTTTTCCACCCATACCACATTTCTTTTTTTATTGAATCCTCACCATTTGTTAATCATTTCTCTCAATGTTTTGTTTATGCTCACAATTCTGTGCTCCTTCCCTCAACACTAAACACATCCTTGTAAAAAACCAAAAAAAGAAACATAATCAGAAAAACCCCGAAAAAAGCTCCTCAAAATGTTAATAGCTCAAAAACTGTTGTTTTTCAATTTTCTTGTTGTGCAGATTTTGGCAGTCGAACCATCAAAAATATTCATTTTTGCGGCTATCCCAAATCTATTTCTTCATCATACATTTTTTGTACCACCATTTATAGTATGTTTGAAATTGTCTCCAATTCCGTTTGTCTGCACTCTGCTGACGCTGAACCAACCCGACTCTTTGTCATATTTATCTTGATGTCATTTTTATCATCCCCATGTTACTTGACTTTATTCTACGAACATCGGCCTCTCGAACATCTATAGTCATAAGTATCTGTAATCACAATTTTTTTCAATACGTATTCAGACAACATTATATGTACTCAATGTCGAAAATTTGCCGTTTGTATCGAAATAAAATAATAAATGTAAGAATTTTTGCATTTGTTTTTGCTACTGTTTCACGTCGAAAATGATAAGTTACATTGCAACTACTAAGTTTTGCTGTCAGTAAAAACGATGAGATACTGATTGACTCGTATATCACGTTGTTGGCTTAAATTTAGAAAATGTCTGTGTTCTTGACAATTCACAAAAATTCTTTGGGGGATTATTGAGTATTAATTGTATACACTCACTTTATTAATCGACTTCCAATTTGTATTTCAACAGTCTGAAAACCGACAATTGCTCTACTTCAGCGCTCCTTATATGTTTTCAGTCACAGATCACAGTTTTCATTGGAAATTGAATTCGATACGTATCATATTTGGGTTGAAATGATACTTGACGTGATGGGCGCGTTTTGTTGCACTATTCATTTGTATCACAATTGTAAAGCTTCAGGAAATCTCTCTCAATAGTTTTCTTATTATTTGGTAAGTTTTTTTCAGAGAATCAAATCTCAGCATTTCTATGTTTTTTTGTGGATAATATTTTTTAAATATCTTTATATTTAACCACTTCACCAACATTGTCATTTTTACATGATCTCTGTACTGTTGAAAATCTAAAAACAATTCTGTGAAAACTTTTCAATCTAGCACTTCCAGCAAAACAACGCACTTGCCCTCTCTGTTTATTTCATCCTTGAATCTCTTTTTTTTGTTATCGTCCATTCTCTATCCTGCGAATCCCCCAATTTCTTATTTTCTTTGCTCTATTTGTGGATAAATGAAAACAAGAAGACGTGGGGAATAGAAAAAAAGATGAAAAAGAAGATGAGAAGTTATTCCACGCGGTCTTGCCACTTTTTGATTGCTACACTAGTCCCTCATGAATTTCGAATTTCTGATGAACTTGGTGGTCCTTGAGCTTTTGTGTTGAAGATCAAAAAAGTTTGGTGGTAGCTTTTTTGAGACATAGATATTTATGATGTACCTTTCAATTCAATATACCGAAAAATGAAACAAAAAGTAAAACTTGAGGTGTTTATTGTAGTTATGGATTTTAAAAGTTTTGTGCCATTAAACGTCTTTCTCTTTCTTGTTCCTTTTAAAGTCATTTGAATTATCAGTCAAATCCATCGTTTCAATTCGAAAACATGTGACTAAATTCAAATCTAAAAATGCAAACTCGTCACAATACGCCATTGTCTGATTTGAAAATAGGCATTTGACTAGACATTTATCGAATATTAATGAGATAATTTACTTAAAAGGGTAGGAGGAGTCAACATATGTTGGTTTCAAAGTGCAACCTCGTTCTTTTGAAATCATATGATAGAGAAGAGTCTGAGAGAGACTTCACTTTTTTTCTTCTGAATCAGGTTAACTTCGTTTTTCTTGTGTGAGCTTGTTTGCAGATTTTGTTGTTTTTCATTGTTAAAAACTTTAAGATACGATACCGTACTGTCTGCTCCACCAGGGTTAATCAAAAAACGATTATCGCAAATTATTCGAGGTTACATGTGAATATAATCAGACATCTGGATTACAGAAAACTTTGATGCAGTCTCTTTTCTCAAACTTTTGACAGTAGCCAAATTGACTGTCAAATGTCTACCCCAGCTTTGGTAATAGTTTTATCCTTGCAAATGGATTTCGGTTTGTTTTCACTACAAGTCGTTTGAATAAGTTGGCACTAAGGATCTCATCATCAGTCTGCAATCTATTGAAGGTTGTGAATTTGGAGAAAAACATATTTTGACAGTCACTCCATCTTGAATTTGATTTTTTTGAACTTTTTGATTTTGCACCTCTATCTCTAGTTTCAATTCCCAAATCACGCCTGTGTCAACACTAAATTTGTCATTGAAAAACACAGTCATAAAAAACCGTCTTTTCTCTATGCATCTGGTCATTCGGGTAAAGAATGTCATAAGAAAGATTTCACAGATAGAGTGAAGAGGGTCCCAGAGACTCAAAGCGTGGTAAGTATAGCGTGTCCTCAATGTGTCTCTCTGTGTGTGTTTCGAAATACTAGGCTGCTCTAGCCGTCCAGCGAGCCCTCAGCAGTCGACCACTCCGCCGTCTTCTCACAATGTTGCCTTGGCCTTCCGGGCGGCCCTCACTATTCTTCGTCTTTCCCATCTTTTTCTTTCTTTCTCGAACGATCGTTTGGTGGTTTTAGTGTATTGTGGTAGGTTACTGCCAGGCTAGTATCTGTTTTACTTCTGCGGAGCTGAGGAGCTCAAAGACCACATGTTTTTTGTTGTTTTCGCGGAGGAGTCGTTTTTTCTTGTTTTACCAACTAATCCCAAAAGTTAACTTCTGTCACTTTTAAGAGAATTCAAGTACGTGTAAAAAGTTTTCGTATCCGTGACCACTTAGTACAACTTTTAGTCTTCTTAGTTTTGTACACGTAAGGCTTCTGAAAAATCTATAAATAAATTTTAATTCTTACAATAATCTCACTTTAGTCAGAATCAATCATAAGGCTTCTTATGTAATAGTTTTTATTATCTTCCTTGTGTCTCAATCTAAAAATAAGCGGGGTGCAATCTTCATGATTCATCGTCAACATCGACTTGCAACATCGCTGGCTCTTTAGATTAATTCAATGTAACAATGAAGCTATTTTGACGACAGAGCTTCAGTCCAACAGAATTTTTGATTCATAACTTCTGATCTTCTCGTTGTTCTGAGAATAAATTCATAGCTGATTTTTTCTCGTGACTGCGAGAAATACACTTGTTTTCATGCCTACCACTATTTTGACTACTAGTTGAATATTTATAGAAAATTAGCACAAAAACAGCGAATTTGGTGTCTGAAGAATTTAACATTTAGAATGCTTGTACACGATGAATATATGAGTAGTCTCGTTTTTAATTGGGACCGAGAGAGAGAAAATTCAAATCACTCGTTCTATTTACCCATTCTGTTTTCATTTTCATTTCAATTTCTATTCGCTAACCAAAAACAAAACATTCTCGAATTTCTATTTACATGCTGCTTTACATTAGTGTAGCTTCTTCTTCTCCTTTTTCTCCTAGTCCGTCTTTTCCCGGTCGCTTCGTGTTGAGCTCCAGCTCACAATACTAAAAACGTGACATTCTCTCGTTTTTCTTCGTCCGTTGTTGCCATAATTGGAGGGTTTTGTGTCGTGGTTGCGTGGTAGTGCACCCATGACGACTCCACTTCTCA
This sequence comes from Caenorhabditis latens, assembly GCA_002259235.3. Lineage (NCBI taxonomy): Eukaryota > Metazoa > Nematoda > Chromadorea > Rhabditida > Rhabditidae > Caenorhabditis > Caenorhabditis latens. Next base: position 8,383,626 of record CM056097.1, on the reverse strand, counting down.
AAATCCATGGTTCGTACGTGCATCAGGTGTCACGCCAGTCAAAAAATATGAGGACACATTTAGTACTCTCTCCCCTGTCTTTTGTTCGTTTCGTTTCGTTCAAAAGCATAGAGAGCGATTTGGAAAAAAAGAAGAAGAAGGTGGTTTTTACGCGTTCTTAACGTGTCATGTGGCCTGGGCACCCGGTCTAGTCCCCTAGCCATCTCTACTCTTACCCCAAAACGCAAATGTTTACCACCAACTCGTGTTTCTCTGGGAAACGTGCCAATGGCCAATTTCAACACATGTTTTGTTTGCGCTGCGCTTTATGGTGAGAGGAAGACAAAAACGGGAAAAGTTATCAGTTTAAGAGAGGCTTCTGGTATGGCACGATTTTCGAAATTTTCCTTCCGAGTAAATAACACTTTTTCCTGGAAGTTTCTTCTCCCAATTTTCTAAATTTCAAATAAACAAAAAAGCTCATTGAGCTTTTTGAGTCGCGTGTTTGTGTTTATTTCGTGTTTATACTCTTATAAAAGATAATGGGAGAGATAATAAAACTGCGGAATCGAAACTTCTTTTTGCGTTTGCACTTCTTATCATAATTATCAGAACATCAAAAGATGATGTGTGGTGTATTAAAAAGACAAACACCGCTATAAAGTTCAAATATCAAAAATGTTTTCATTTTATCAATACTGTAAAGTTCAACTTGATTACTAAATTCTTGCTTTCCTACTTAATCATTAAAATAAAAGACCGTCAGCAGAAACATGTGGCTAGGGTATTACCAAGATTAAGTTATAGCCTAAATGCTCGAATTCATGCAATGGTATACTTGAGCTCATCAGACGCCGTGTCTGTTTATAAGTTCTCGACTTCATTCCTTCATAACTATAGATATTCATGTTTCAAATCTTCAAAAACAGCCACAAAAAAGAACTCAATTCATTTTTGCTCTCTTGACACAAGAATTTTTTGATGTTGTTTAGAGTGGGACACGTGACGACCAGTCTTCCGTCCTTTGGAAGACACTCCCAAAGCGGCCACCCATTTTGCCTCCTTGTTTTCCTCATTTTCCTCTTCTTGCTTCATCTTCTTCTCTTCTCGCTTCTTCTTTTCTTCACCCCTTTCTCTTGCTCTCTCTATGTCTATGAAATTCGATTTTTCCCGTTTCCTTCACACACTTCCTTTGTCAACTTTCGTCTTTTAAGAAAGAAAGTTTATTTTCTTACTGGTTGAGTTCACTTGATTTATTATTGCTCTTTTTTCAGAAATGACTGAGGATAACTTGCAAATGGTGGTCGTTCAGACCCAGAACTCTGGTGTTCTTCACGTTTACGTGCAAGGAAACTTGGAGGAACGTGGTGGAAAGACCATTATCTTGACTGTTCACGATATCGGAACTAACCGTGAGTGACTCTATACACAGTTTAATATGGGAACGAAAAAACTGAGTATTTGAGAAATATGTGAATTTTTAAAAGCTTCGATAGAAACTAGCTCAACATTACTGTATTTCAGACAAGAGTTTCGTTCGTTTTGTCAACCATCCAAGCATGTCTGCTGTCAAAGAGAAGGCCATCTTCCTTCACGTCTGCGTTCCAGGCCAGGAAGACAATTCTGCCGACTTCTTCGGAGATTTCCCGACTCTCGATGGCATCGGAGACGACTTGAACGCTGTTCTCGACAAGTTCGAGGTCAAGTCGGCCATCGCTTTTGGAGAAGGTGTTGGAGCTAACATCATCTGCCGTTTTGCTGTAAGTTCATTAAAGTAATATACCAACTTGCATTGGTTTTATTGATCGGACTGATTCCTCAATGGTGTTTCTCAGATGGGACACCCCAACCGAATCATGGGTATCATCTTGGTCCACTGCACCTCGACCACTGCTGGAATCATCGAGTACTGCAAAGAAAAGGTATGCATCTTATGTAATCAGAGACTTTTTCAATCGGATCACTATCAATTTGTCATTGAATACATGCAACGCAATAGACATGTGTAACAAAAATGATAATTGATCTGCGTTGAGCCGCTCAACACTTGGCTCAATTCCGTGCTTCAACGTCATTTTGACGAGCAATGAGCAGGACCCTCGAGGGGTGGGAAAAAAGATGAATAGAGAGGGTGGCTAAATAAGAGAGTGAATATTCTGACAAAAGAGTGTCGAAAATTTGATTACGTCAGGATGAAAACTGCTGGAAGAAAGGAGAGAAAGAGGAGAGGATAGCGGAAAGTTGTTACTCAGTAAAAAACGAATAAAATGACGTAGGGGGGGAAATAAATATCATAAAATCAGGAATATTCTCAAAATTAGTACCAGTTGGATCTGGGATGCTATTTAAACGAAGATTACCAAACCAACAATTGGTTTTATAGGTCATGAACATGCGTTTGGAGAACTCGATCATGTCCGATGGAGCCTGGGACTACTTGTTGGCTCACAAGTTCGGAGGAGTGAGTTTACAATTGAAATTTGATTAGTGAAGATCATTTACTAACGAACTAACATTTCAGGGAGATATAAGCCGACTAACATTGACGGGTTATGTATATAGTTTTGTAGTAACAATCGATTTTTCATTTCTTCTTAATTTGCTTGACGTTGTCACCAAGATACTGTAGTCGTCTATAGATTCTTTTTTGCATATTTCGATTCAAATCCCTGAATGTGTCGTATTTTGAACTAATTCGTAGTGTAGTGCCCGATTCGGGTGATATTTCAATCTGTTTCAAAATTTCAGGAATCGAAATCTCGTCAGGAGTACTTGGAGGAGCTCAAGCAAACTTTGAATGCCAAGAACTTGTCCAAGTATTTGGTTGCCTTCACCAAGAGAACCGATCTTTCGGCTACCATCGGAACTAAACTCGAGACGTAAGCAATATTTTTTTAGTTTTGGCTTCTAGAGAACGTTATTTTCCAGTGTTGACGCTCTTCTCGTCACCGGAAGCAAGGCGTCTCACCTTCACACCGTCTACACGACTCATAAGTCAATGAACAAGAAGAAGACCACTCTTCTCGTTGTCGACAACGTCGCCGATGTCATGCAAGAGGCGGTAGGTAGAGTTAAATATTTGATATAGTTTAGGAGTGTGTGGAAAAGAATGCGTAAGGGGGCGTTCTACTTTGCAGCATTTTGTTTTAAATAACTGTATTATTACTGAATCTTTTACAAGGACATATTCGCATGACGTAGTTCTTCCTTTTTGAAATACTCGGCCTGCCTCCTGCTGTTGACCAAAAATATTGTTGCCGAAAAAGCGGAAACGATAATCCCGATAATTTAGAAAACCATTTCCGGAAATTGGTAGTTTGAGATTCATGTACAACTGGAAAAAATTATCTGGCTATTGGTGCTTATTGAATTTTTTCTTAAAAACCATAAGTTCAATTTCCTGTTCTACAGGGTGCGCCATAAATAGTGATATAAATGTTTGGGCCTGCTCTGGTTCAGGCACATAACTCCAGGCGCTTCCAAATATATGTTTTGTTATCAGTTTTTATCAGGTTTTTAAGTTCTCAAAGTAACAAATTGTAATTTTCATTTTTACGGTGGTGGCAACACTTTTTCTCCAGCCAGCTCTGCTATCAACTGTATCAGTGTGTGTGAAAAGCTTTTTCGTGAGTTTCAAGAAGGTGAGAGTGCCGCAAATGCAGGTCTTTATAAAAATAATACGTAAGGAATGTATTGTCATATTCAAGACCTTATTGGAAAATATATCTACAATATCTGTTCCGGCTCCGTCCTGGAGATATTTCAGCAAATAGACGATCAGGTCTAATTTGGACCGGAGCGTGAAAAAAATAGTCTAGGGCTTTGAAATTTCAACAAAATTAGTTGAATAAGATATGAAATTGAAGCTGAATATTTTTTTTATTGTTTTCTCAAAAAATCACTGTCCTAGCGTAAAAATTAAGAATTTTAGGAACGTTGATAGCTCATGAGGTCCTCCTTGGCACGCACGAAATCACCTATTTGATTCCAGTGTTTACTCATGAATATTACTGACCATAAAAACCGACCAGAACATTAAAAACAAAACGAATGTAGCAAAACATTTATGGGCATTCTGTTAGAACAAAACATTTTTCAATGAGGCTTGAGATTCACTTACTGTCCCAGTTTTAGTCGGAAGCTACCCGTTTAGCTACACTTTTTACATTTTGGTCCATCCAGGAACCAAAATTAATCCGAAACCCTATTTCACGGATGGAATTGATTGCTGGCCCTGTTTTCATCTAGAAAATCATATCTGGATACTCCAGAAAGTCGAAGCACCGGTGCACCGCTCCAAGACTCCCTAACAGTCATTCAAAGACGATTTTCCGGAGTTCACCAGGATGTCGAAATGGTTGTCTATCTCGCCAAAACGAAATTTCCACAAATTTTCAAATTAGGAATATCAACCCAGAGAGTATCTTAACATAAAAAATTTAGTTTGATTTCTCTGAACTGTTTTCTGTATAAGTCCTGGGACGCTGAAGTCGTCAACTACCTCCGTGCCTAGGTCGTAGCTACCCGGAGAGATTGAGAGCTATAATTCAGGAGAAATGAGAACGGATTGAAAATCATCATTGAATATCTTTTCTGTACCGAACCAATATATTGTTGTCAAAAGGAAAAGATTTTTTGATGTTTTTGAAAAAAGTTATGACGTTTTTTGCGCATATCACTATTTATGGCGCACCCTGTATTTCTCTATCATTACCGGAAAATATATTTTTCAAATGTTTTTCGAAAGATATAACACTTTGGTGAGCTATTCTGCTCTAAACTTACTATAGGGATAGAAACTATCACTTCATGTTCACAAAAACATTTCAAAATTACCTAATTTCAGCCGGACAAGCTTGCTCGCTCACTCATCCTTCTCTGTAAAGGATGCGGAGTTCTCTCGGGAGTCGCCATCCCAGGAATGGAACGTCAGAGAACTCTCTCGAGCTCGATGGAAGAGGCTGACCGCCCGCGTCGCATGTCTGTCACTCAACCACATCTTCCACCAGTCCCATCTGCATAAACTCATCCCCCATTGTACTTATATAGTAATTCATCTCGTTGAAGCACTCACTTAACCAACTTTTATCTTGCTTCTCTCTTTCTCTCTCTACGCCCGTCCCCCATTCCCAACTTTTTCAAAACTAATGTAACTGTATTTCTTTTTCTAATCTTACCTGTCTTGAAACTGTTCATTTCGTAGTTGTGCCCTTTTCCCTAATAAATCCGAAACGTTCGAATTCAGTCGATGGTTGTTCCCATATTGTTTCTTCATTAAACGTTCTCGTTTATTTTTTGCCACAATTTGGACCTCCGCTTTTTTAAAAAATTAATCCGTTTTGCACAATAACTATCGTATCTTGGCGTTCTCCCATGTTCATTTTTATTTTTCATATAAACAAAAAAATTTTCCGAATAAGAAAAAATAAATACAGAATAATGGGCGGTGACTGTTTTTTTTAATGACGAATAAGTAGACTGATAAAAACATTTGAAGGGTTGGGGTGAAGAATTGGGTGTAAGAAACAAAAGAATGTACATGTACATGGAAGAGAGAAAATATCACACTAGCGAAACGCAAAAAACAAGTCAATTTTGGATGAAGTCGTTGGATCAAACGTTTTCCTCACGATCACCTCCGGTATAATTGTATTTGTCGGTGAAAAAAGAGTATGACTTGAGAACAATTGTCAAAAACCAGACTTCGATGATGACCACGGCAAGTGAGATGAAGATTTCCAAAACGATTAATAGTTCTTCTTCTGTAGAAACAAGGAGTTTCCAGAAATTCGGTATAAGCTAGAAACTTACCTAATGAATTATATCCGTTTTGATCAGGGTCATCGAGAATTCCTGGCTTGATGCCCATAATGAGAGCAAGAAAGAGTACAAAGAGAAGGCCAACGAGAAGTGTCTATAAGGTTTATTTAGTTTCTTGGTATAGAACAATTGTAAATGTTTTGTGCAGAAATGATTAAACGGGTTTGTGAAAGCCTGACCGTCTGAGAGAATAAATGTTTGGAATTGTTAAAAAATACATATTTTATGATTTAGTACCAATTCCATTCTCCGTTAACGCTCTGAGAGATTGAAAGCTGTACATAGTTTGGTTTCTATCACTATCATTCGTTTTGTAATTGGTTGCCCATTCTCATAATATAGTGTTCGAGACAGCTTGGTTGAAATGTTTTGAAATTTCGATTTCCGTTTTCACAGAAAAACAAGAAAATGCATTTCAAGTTTTTAAAATACATTTTAATGATTTGCAACGTGTTCTAAATGTATCTCCTAATGTACATCTGAACTAAACAATATTAACCCTGATGTAATGTGAAGACTAAAGTAGAAAGCACTCGAGAAATGATTTAGGATGAAATGTTTTGTCTTACCTGAGCAAGAACATAACCGGTGAGAAGTTTGCGACTTTCGAGTTTCAATCCGAGAAGTAGAATAATGGCAGCAATTAGGCATAATGTGGCAAGAAAGATTTCTGCGGCTAGCTCGATTCGAGACTTTTCGGTTCCGATGCATTTCACAAGCCACGTGAAAATACCACTGCACAGGATAATATGGAAGATGGCGATAAGAACCGCTCCCGTCTGAAATTGGTTTGATGGCATTGGCGAACACTGGTTGTGATGGATTGAGTTTTTTATGCTGCCTTTTCTTTTTCTCATTCTATGGCTGGAAAGAGCCCTCACACACACATGCTCGGCAAAAACAATCGGACATGCAATTAGGAATTATTCAGTAAGAACTCGCTCACAGAAGTTCGCAGTACTCATTTTTTCTTTTTCTTCTCCGGGAATTTCAAAGAAGAGTGTCATACTTCCTGATCTTACTGGATAGAGTTTGTCTTAGGACGGGACAGGAAACCAGAGGAGGCGAAAACTTTAATTATCCTAGAAGTAGAGGAAAGGAAAACAAACAAAGAATCTTGTTGTCAAAGAACATTAGCGTGGGAGGAGAGAGGAAGATCAACAGTAGACGAGATTCGAAATTTTTTCCAAATTCTGTCACTTCTGCCTATTCGGATAGATGAGGTATTTTGATGTCATACCAAATAACAGATTATATCATAAGAAGAAAGGTCTTCTGTTCCATTCATATTAAAAAGAAAATCATTTCAAATATTGTATATAAAACATAACACATGCATGTAAATACCTGGTCCAGAGTTCTATCAGAAGAACACAACAGAATATTATCAGAGTTCTTACACAAATGTCTCATTGCAATATAAAAATGGAGACTATTCTGTTATATCTTATAGCCAACGACTAGAACTCACAAACAGCTAGGACGTAAAAACATGAATTCCCAATAAAAATGAAAGATAAAGTTTGAGGCAACTTTTACTCTGTAATCTAAATCAACTTACATTCGAGTGCAGTTGCTGGAAGCAACATGCATATTGGGCATGTGCCGGATTGAACGAAGCATTCGGAGACCGTTGTTGGGGTTTAGGCACGCAGGGCATTGACTGACATTCACTGAAAAATCGAGATTTAAGTTATGTTTTGAGTTTTTTCTCCTTTTTTTGTTTTCATCACCCGTATGGAATGAAAAAGAAATATATATGCACATGGCAGAGTACATGAAAAAAGAAAACTAACCAGAGAATGAGCTTGAATAGATTAGAAAATTTAGACCTCATTTCTTGATTACCTATATTAGAAAGAAGAAGAAAAGGGAGGAGTGAGGGATAGAGGTCCTACTAGTTTTGACCAAATGGCGACTTTTCGTCGGACAATTTTCTGTTTGTTTTGTTTGACTAGGAGGCGTGGATGAGAAGCGACACCCGTTTCTCATTTGATACCCTCATGATTTTTTTTCATTAGAGATTCCAATTTCATGCGAATGGATTTTACGGCAGGTGATGCTAGGAAAACCAAAGAATACCTTCTGTTATAACCTTCAGTTAATTCAGGCTTTCACCTGTTTAAAATAATTCAAAAATATCATTTTGGAAATATCACTTGTTCACAAAAAGACATATCTTATTCATTTTTTTGGCATTTATTCATACTCATAAATCAGTAATGTTCGCAAATTGATTAGAGTCTTTTTCATAGATCATTCGTCGGTCCAATAGGGAAAAGGAGTTGGTCAGAAAGCTAGCAAATGAATTCATCCGAACTTCATTTCCTTTTCAATGGAGGTCTTCTGATATCCATCTAGAATCTGATGGAGAAAAACAAGAGCAAACTGAGTGAGTTTGACAGATGCAAAACATGAAGAAGACAGAAAACATGAGAGCGAGTCTTCGGAGGATATCTAGGTTTCAGGAGCAGAGGGTGGAATTGGAAAGTGGCGGTGCAAATAATATGAGAAGGAGCGGCACAAATGGAAGAAGAAGAAGAAGCAAGCAGAAGAGTAGTGAGAGGGACACATATGCAGTCTATTCGGGAAAAATTAGTGTTGTATGTTTTACGATCAGCTCCAGAAGAGATCTGAATAAATTGAAGATTTATTTTTCACTGTTCTCTTTCTATACGTCATGTGTTGTACTTCAATTTTGGGGTTCAACTCTGTTAATATGCTTCAAAAAAAAGTTCTGACATTGATATTTTTAGAAAATAGGACAGGTAATAACTAAATTAAAGCATCCCCGTATCGCAAAGTAAAAGGTGTCGCGAAAAAATCAGCCTGCAAAATGACCATTTCTGATATCATTCTAAGTTTCAAACAGACATCTGTGAAGGAGGAGCCGAAGACTTGTTTGCGTCAAAAGGTATAACTACAACTTTGTCATCTTGATGTTGAAACAAAAAAAAGTTGAAAAATCGCTGTTATGCTGTTGTCATGGTGAAAGTCACGCAGAGTAGTTATAAGATGACAAATTTCTTTATAATTATGTATATTTACTTGAATGATACGATACGATCACAAACACTACTTCCCGAAAGTACATGAATTCTGGATGGAGAATTTTTCGAAATTCTTCAAAATTAGGATTTAGATTGGCAAAAAATCATAGCTGCAATGTGAAACTTGTTGTATGAAATATCTGCTCTGAATAATGATTTGGCAGCTGTAAAATCAGAATGCAGTCCAAAAATAGAAAATTGATCTTTCATTTATTTTGTATGTTTTGAAACTACCTTTTCAGAAGTGCTGTGTATTTTCTAGAAATATCAATGTTTCTAAAATATCGATGTACATTTTATCAATTCTACAACAAGAAGGAGATGAAATCTGATCTTTTTCATTGAATTCAAAAATACGTTTCACATATTTTTCTAGATAACTGTTCTTCATTACGTCACTGAACCTCAGATGGTCGCCTCTCCAGATTCAGTCATCCCTATCGAGCAAAACACAGAATGAATACTTCTCGGCTCAGAATTGTTGAGCAGTGCAGAGAAACAAGTTAGAAGTTAGTCGATTTGGGCTGTAGACACGAAAAGAGAAAAGAAACATAAATTAAATCACAAGAATTAGAAGAAACAAGGAAGGTCAAGATTTTTGGGGAAGATTTGGTAATCTGTGAGCTACTATTGTTTCTCTACTTCGTTTTTTCTATTTCTAATCAAAAACCAAAAGTTGGAATGAAATGTTGAAGATGTATCGGTTTTCCATTATCCCATTGTTCTACACTTTCCCACGATGACCCCCCGTATAACATTACCTGCTGTCGGAGTCAATGCTAGTCTTTGATTTTGAATATGATATCGCTGTCATGTCAGAAAATATAAAGACGCTGAATTCTAGTTCAGGTTTCAGAGAAGTGAAAATAATTCTGAGTCGGCAAAGAATGAAAAGCAGAAGGGTGTGGGAAGCCAGGGATCAAAAAATTAGGAGTGCATTTAAGACGGATTGAAGGCGATGAAGAGAGGAAACCCGGCTTTCGCAGCGGTTCCGTGTCATGAATATAAAGTGGTTCGGAGGGTTATTGGCATGAGATCACTTTTTTTCTTTTCTTCTGCTTCCAAAAATTCCATTACTCTAATCTGGCGAGAATATTCTCGCGGCTCCAAGATAATTAGCTACGGAAAAAAGAAAGAAAAATGGAAATAAGAAGGATAAGAAATTGAAAATAATAAAACTAGTAAGAGAAGACTCCTCTTCTTGACTTCCGACATTTTTCGGAGATTGAGAAACCAAAAACAATGGGAGCCCGAAGAGTGGCCCTCCCTTCTAAGAAGCACGGAGAATAGAGAAAAACACAAGAATCTTGCAAGAAGCGAAGGACACAGTAGATTGAATTCGGGCTTTGAATGCAATTAGGATCAGGAGAAGAAAAAAACAGGAAAATAGTAGGTATAATGGAGAAACATTCGATCATCTAATCTGATTTAGTAAGAGGCAAAAGGGAGATTGAGAAGGCTAGTAGAAAAAAGAGACATAAAAAAGAGAAATTGAAGAAAAAAGAGCAACGTAGTAGTAATAAAGACTTTAGATTGAACTAACAGTCTGGAATTACTTTTTTCGGCTGGTTAGACTTTGAACTTGGTCTGATTTCATCGACAAGAAAATGAGAAAGTTTTCTGTAGGCTAACTCCTGTTAACCAATACAATTATGAGTTCCGTTTTTTTCAGCAAATTTTCACCAGTAAATAATTTATCAATATTTTTTACATAAAATTTTTTTCAAATTCTGGTTCAAAGCAAATACTTACCACAAAATCTTCATTTTCTTGATGAAATAATAACTTTCCCTAGAATACATTGCTTGAATACAATGAAAGCTCGCTAATTGACCAGTTCCCGGTCTAAATATCGAAATCGTATATGTCTTCAGACAAAATCAGGTCAAAAGACATGTCTCAAGAGAATCTTCGAGTGAGACCGTGTAAAACACGGGTAGAATTACGTAAATTTGAGAGTTGAAAACTGAGATGTATTAGTGAGGGTGTTGAATGAGTTCAGACAAGACATAGAAAAAGAAGATGTATCTCTTATTCAAGAATTCCTGGTGTGGTTCAATGCGAAATCAGGGAAAGCTCAGAAACTCAGTTATTCTTTTTGAAAAAGTGACAAAAAGGGTGAATAGGCTTTTTTGTTGACTTCTGCTAACTTTTGCCTACGTGTCGTGGGTACGTGATTTTCAAATACCTTTTTAGAACCTCAAAACAAGATTTCTGGGAATGAGGGTCCAACATGCTGCCAATTGCTAGTCGTAGATCAGATAATGTTGATTTAATAAGTGGGATGACAAATCGTGCGCAATTTTCAACATGTTTCAATCGGAAAATATTTTTTCAAGTATATTGACATTCTTAGAACTCAAAAAATGACGTTTTCGCAAGGCTATGATTTTGATATTTTGAAAGAAACTGAATAGGCTTGTATTTGAAATAGGATTTAAAAAGATGAGGATGGATAGAATCTTCTACACAAAAACATCTCTAAATGCTTGAATTGACACAGAACGAAACTATTAAACTTGCTGACGAAATAAAGGCTTTTGAACACACGACACGTTGACATGGATTGCAATTTTTCTGTCTGTCTATGAAAAAAGAGACCGGACAAATTTCAAAGTTTGGAAATTACGCTATGTATATCCAGCTTGATGTCAGTCACAAGTCTAGAAGATAAAAAGAAAGAAAATAGAAGCAATGAATTGACGTCAATCTAAACGTAGTAAATTAGAAATGGAACATTGAATTGAAATATTGAGATAAATGAGATAAAGTGGAAACATATGGGATAGACTCATTGACATTTTCTCACATCAGTTTCTCTCCAACATTACACTACAAACAACAAGAAAAATTTAGTGGAGTTGGGAAAATACTGATGTTCGTGTGTGTCACGCGGAGAAGCAGTGGGAAGGATAATCGAGGAATGGGGGGACTCCTCCGGAAGTCACTCTTCCCAACAATGACGTGAACGGAAGACGATGGTTTCTTGAAAATTATGATCTAGTCGAGAAGGCATCCATTTTTGATGTTAATTAGGTGAGAGTGAGCCAATAGTTCTTTTTTTCGGCAAAAAATTGAGCAAGAAAAAAAGGCAAGGGATATGCGTGTTGAATAAACATTTTTGAACCACATACAGTAGTACAACAAATTTTTCATTTTAGAAATTTTTCTACTATCCACAAATTTATTCCCCCATAGAATTCCATTAACATTTTGAAAACCCGAGAAAAAAGTTGTTATCCAGTCAGCTGATGTTCAGCAATTAAGAAAATACACACTTTTTCAAATGTATGTGTAGTTTGCCATTCTCAATTCACAAATCAGTTATCTAGAAAGAAAAGAAGAAAAACAGAGATAACAGCTGATATGATGAGAGACATGTGTTTCCATTGTCTAGAATTTTCACTGATCAACAAAGAAGAACAATTTCAAACAAGCCCATAATTCTGAATCCATTTCACCTCTTCCTCTTGTGAGCTTTGAAGTTTTAAGACCGCCGGACGACCGGAGAAGAAAATGAAAAAGGATGAAGACGAAGAAGAAGAGAAATGAGTTTCATGTTTCGCCTGTGACAAATGGTGACTAGGGACCCACTTATTGAGAAGGCTTACTAGCGTAGAATTTAAGAAACTAACAAAAAATTTGGGGTGTGGGCTTGAAAAATTGATTCAGATTTGACTTGCGGCTACTTGAAAAAGTTCTGAGTTTATCTTTTTGCAGCATCAGAAAAACAAGATCCGTTGAGAGTTGGTGTCAATGAAAAATGGAGTTAAAGGGATCTTACATTTAGATGCTGCGGAAACAGCTTGATTTCCAAAGACAAAAAGTATGTAACAGACATATGACAGGAATTCGATAAATAGTGACACTGTAGGCCGGTAAGCTCAAAAGCTTTAATATTCTAAATTCTAGACATTTGAAAAGAAAGAAGGAAGAAAAAAGTGAAGTAAGACAGAATTCGATGTAACAAACTCAACAAACGGTGACGACGGCGTCGGTACGTAAAAGCCCATCTAACGAAAAAAGAGAAAAGAAGAACACGTAAACAATTGAAAAAAAGGCGGAGCAACAAAAGAAGACGTAGTATGAAGGATGGATGAGATGGAAAAATCTGGAGCTGATGAGAAGAAAACGAACCCTTTTCCATCACTTCTTTCTTCTACCACTCTCTTTTTTCTCTTTCTCCTCCCCCACCCAAAACTTCCGGTCTTGGACAAAAAAAGTTGGCTACCACCTTCTTCTTCTCGTATTATGAATAGACGAGAAGAAAAACATGTATGTGTGGAAATGACGAAAAAAGGATGAAAACATGAGAATACATGAAAATCGCTAGAATATTTCTTCAATTGTTACAAGTTCCCTGGAGTAAAATTTTTGGTACATTTTGGTTCTGTTCGGTTTCCGTTTTGCTTTTCATGCACATGCTCTTTTTGAGGGCAATGGAAATTTCAAGTTTTTTTCTGAGGAAGAGGAAGACACAATATTTCGGAGCAAATGGAAAAAAGAGAAAAGTTTTGAGTATTTCATCTTTTTGAGTTCAGTAAGTAGGAAGAAGTGGTCTACATTATTTGTTTGAACATGTATTAGTTGGCCAGGGACCAATATCTCAAAAACTGAGAAATAAATCATTCAGACTCAAGTCGAGTAGTACTGTAGGCTTTCTCTCCATTTTCTGAATTCGGAAGGAAAAATATTATGAAAGTTGAACTTCCAGAACCTGCACAAGTAATTAGCTAACTAAGACTGACAATGATAACCTTCCTCATAGATTATAGTGCGTACCAGTATAATGACTGAAGTGTGAAAGTAATAGTGAGAGTTAGGAAAAAAGAAAAGATCATCAAAGATATTTAGTGTTAGCTAATATTGAATGGCGCGTGTCTTCGGTTTTCAGTGATATTATCAAATTCAAAAAGAAATCAAAGTGTTAAACTTGTTTACTAAAGTCAAAAAAACTTAGACCACACAGAAGTTGCAACACCAAAAAAGAAAAAGGCCGGATGGTGAGGGTGGAATGACTTTTTTGTGTGCTTGTGTGCCATTTGTTTCGGTTTTCTCTTCATGGACTATTCAGTGACTAGTGGTCCATCTAAATTGGAAAATGAATAATAAATGGTAAGCAGAAAGAGAGGTGCACAAAGTGAGTATCCAAAAGTCAGAATAGACTACAAGAGAATTGTTAGGTATGTCGAGTAATGTTTCAATTTTTGTGTCGAATACTACACGCATAGTTTCCTAAAAAGACAGAAACTTGTAACTGTGACACAGTGAGAAATACCAATTTGATTGCGGACCAAATTGTGATATTAAAACTCTACCTCACCTGTACAGATTGTGTTTTTGACTCACCCGAACAACATTTTTGTTTTTGGAGTTGGTACTCTAAGCAAGACTTAGTGTATCCATGTAGTCTGCGAGGGGTTGTTCTCGAAGTCCACTGAAAAATGAAAAACGAGAATGTCTCAATCTAGAAAAAACATAAAAGAACAAAAAGAAGGATACAATTTATGTTCGTCTAAATATAGTTATGAGTTCATTTTGAAATGTTTATATTTACTGTAACCTTGGTTATAAACTAAAAACAACAATATCAATGGAGATAAAATTATAAAAAATTTTGAAAAACACTTTTGAAATGTGAAAAGCGGGAGGACTAAGAAAAGGGAGGAGAAGGGCAAAAAGTGGTGGGTCGGAGTATAATTAATATCTTCACTTCACATTAGAGGGTGGTAGTCGAGAACAGCAGATGATGTTTTATAGGGCACTTGGAAGAGTAATTATGATCAGTTAGTAAAATGTCAAAACGCTAGAAAACGGAAGCATCAGTATTTTTAGTTTGCGAATTTGCAGAATTATTTTATAATGATATGCGAATATGGTTTACTCTACGTCTAAACCACTCTTCAATTCTATAGAGTGTATGTCATGGCCTCAAATCATACACAAATGCATTTTCCATCCTTCAAGATGAATCTTCCATCAGACAGGCGGTTAGCTTCATCACACGTGACCCAAAAACTCCGGTGATCACTACCACATAGATTGAATTCCCTGTTTCCGAATACATAGTTGAACGGAACTTAGGATTTCCAGCAGATTCTGACTTCAAATTCGATAGGCACATTCCTAAAATCTTTTACTAGCTATCCTCCGCGACAGCCAACTTTTCAAAGCCTTCAGATCTCGATTCTCGATTTTTACAAACACTTTTTCAACACCTACGTACTTCCAGTTCTAGAACGCTGTTCTGCTAACTTTTTTTCCTTCTAGCATCCTCTCTCATAAACTGGAAAAACATATTCAATCTTTCATCAGAAAAGACCATCTCGAAATTCTTAAACTCCCTCTGACACCACCTATTCAAATCCCATTTATTTATTTTTTATTAGTTCATCAGCAGCGCTACCTTCTTTTCAAAGTCTAGTCTAAAAATGATTAAAAACATACTGTAGCTCCTATTTTTTAACGTAAGAAAAAGAAACGAGATACTAGAACATTCTCTCCAAAACTTTTATTCATCATGAATCCTGACCCCCCAGGCTTATCTAGAACACGCCTTCCCCCATCATCCATTTCCGTTGCCTTTTTTTTCCTTTTTTTCTACTATCCTATCCTCTGTCTTTCCATTTGTTCAATTTGTCTAACAGCTACTCTCTTGGAGTACATTTCTCAATAAAACCAAGAAGCAAACTGGTTAACAAGAAAACGAGGGGTTGGGGGTGAAAAATGAAGAAGTTGACAGAGAGAAGAAGCAAGTGGAAGTCATGCCACCCGTCGAGACCCGAGAAGACAACGAGGTCTCCATTTTTTTTTGCTCTTCGGATCGCGTTCGGATAGATAGGAGAAGGAATTTGAGAAGCGAGTAAAGAACGGAACTGCACAATTTGGAAACCAAAGCTAATTTTCGAGAGTGTCAATTACTCAACAATACCTTGAAGAAAAGTGAAAACTAAGAATTCGAGAGCAAAAATAAAAATAACCCGTTGTGCCTCCCAAAAATATCCGATCATCTTCAGAATGATTTGTGATGCGTGACGTTATGTCATCGTCAACGTCGTCTGTGTCGGAAGAAAAATAAAACAGCTCTTGACGGGTTGTTTAAGAGAGCGCCGGGACGTCCGGAGCTTCTTCAGAAGGTGTATTCTTGAAGAGGAAAGTTTTTGGTGTGAGTGCGAGTTCTAATCGGATGGAAGGGCAGTGTAAATATTCAGAATAAATAGAGAAAATGTGGAAAATCTTACATTATTTGAATGAAACTAGAAAATATGAATGTCAACGAAAACTGCAATGTATCAAGTATATTGTGGTTTGTGGTCTAGTTAGGAATTCATAGCTCAACATTCAGAAGTTTTGAAATACAATAATTTCGTAATTTATGTTGGAAAGGTGAGTAAGCCAAGAAAATAAGTTATGAACAAAGACTTGGAAAAGACAACCGAGGTTTCGCAAGAAGATATCATAATCCCAATCTAATACAGAAAAATGGACAAAAAGCTGATTTCGATAACTGAGATATCGTGGTTGCCGGTTTTCTTTATGATAGTATTTCCTTTGTAATATCACTTTTCAGTCAAACCAAGCAGTCGTTAATGTGAGACCAAAACTAAAAGGTTTACATAAGAAATTCATCATTGGGGCATACGGTAACCAACAACCAAAAAGTTTCAAACTGCTGGAGACAAAATCATAATAATTAAAAAAAAACGACGAATGTTAAAAACTCGACGACTGATCTATATTGGAACTAAAATGACTCTTTGAGCACTTTCATGAGACTCTAAAAAAGGCGAAGTTCTATTTTTGACATCTTCGTCATCTACGAATTTCCCAAAATAGGAGATCCTTGAACTGCGTTTCCTTGTCAGGTTCGTCTGTCCTCCTTGTCAGAGGCTAATCAAAATCTCACATACTTCACACTCAAACGAGAACTCACGAGCCAGAAAAAGAAGAAGAACGAGAAGAAGAAAAAAGAAAAAGAAGACATGGAAGCAAAGAATGTGAAACCTGGGCAGGTAAGCGAAGCGCCAACACAACGACGAGGACACAAGAATTGTTATAAAACATATGCCTTGCTCTTCGCTTCCCGTTTGTTGTCTTCTCTCCAGGATTCACTCCCTCTATCCTGACACTTGTCGTTTGACCTATAGTCTAGGTCTACTGAAGAGACACGAACAAGACGAAAAATTGAAGTGAAGCAATGAAAAATGAAAAACACGACACAATACATCCTGTCATCCCATCATCATCATTGTCAATGGCAGTGAACGGCAGGTTATCTTCGTTCTTCTGTCTGATCCCTTCAAGAAAAGAGCAGACAAAGATTCCGTTAAACACAAATAATGTGATTGTGTAAAATTGAAAACATCTGTTTTGTCGTAAAAATTATCCCAAGGTTTATAGAATTGCAAATGACACAATTACACAAGAAAATTGAAATAAAATTGAAAATCGGTTCCTCATGTTTCATCATTATTCTTTGTCATTTCATTTTAGTTATCCACTCGTAATACAGTTATCATAGTCAACATAAAAAAAGTCTTTGTACATGGGGAATAGTTATTCCAATATGGCATAGTAATTGTGAGCCTTTCTGATAGCTACAGTAATTTTAGCCTATATCCTGAACAGTAGTTTCAATTCAAAGACGGTAAAGCAAGTAACCAAACACTAGAATGATAAATGACATGAGATGAAGTACATTTCTCGGAATCTCGAAAACTTCTTCTTTAGCCCTCTGGTTCATCTCAGTTTTCAACTGTCCATTCCGCTTTAATTCTTCTTGCAATTGACGCTGAACCTGGAAAAGAGGAGAAAAGTGAATAATGACTGAAAGCGACAAAACAAATGACTTACACTTGAAACGTACTCCAACGCTTCCTCCCATTGTTTCAAGAGCTGCTCATTTTGAAGCTCAAGTCTCTCTCGATCCACCATCGCTTGCTCTAGTTTTGATTCACACTTGCAAGACGATTTGTCACATCGGAAAAGGTCACGATGACAATCATCGGAGGAACGGAAGAGGGACGATGAAGTCATGATTCCACCACCACTACTTCCACTTTTTTCTGAAGAACACGGAGAGGTCGAACTGCTCGATGCGACGATTTCACGCTCAATTACGGTAATCTCGCTCTCACTGTTGATTGAATCCTGGAAAGGGGAAAATGAGAAAAAAGGAGAATGAAAGCACATTGTAGTTATTTGGCTAGTTCTCCATGTTGAATCAGAAATCATATCTATCTTTTTCATAACCAAACTTTTTTGAAAGTGAGATTGAGTAACAAGGTAATTCTAATTACGAGATTTTGTTAGACTTTATTACACATGAAATTGCTAAAAACAAAACATGGGAGTGAAAAGTTAAAGAAGACGACTGTAGCATTGTTTTGAGGTATGTTCTAAATCAACACGCAATTTGATTTGTCACTATTTTTTGCAACATTCCTAAACGGTTTGCGGACTCTATCTTTTCTGAAGAATTCTAAAAATGTTAATTTCATTTGCTAAGAGTTAAACCGGAAATCTTCTGCCCAAAAAAACTTAAATTTTTCTTCTCACCGTATCATATTTGTTGTTATTGTCACATTGAATTGCCTGTAACTGCGTCTGAGATGCTGATTCATTCTCGAGAATATTGATTAGATGGTTTTGCTCAAAAATCAGTCGTTCCTTTCCCTTGATTTCTTCTTCCAACTGGGATATGACATTTTCTCGCATCAACAGTTTCTCGTGAGAAATATTCAACTGTGATTCGAGTTCTGTCAACTTTGTTTTGAAGTCAATATTATCCATCATCTGTAAATCAATTCAAATTCTAACATTCAAAACTCGGTGTATTAAAAAAAGTAAAGTCAAGAACATGTCCGAAGATGGTTTTCATGTCAGGTTTATGCCTGGTTTACGACCAAAAGAAGATATAAAGTTCTGTGACTGTTGCCTCGATTTCTCTAGAAAGAAAAGAAGGGAGATTGGATATATGTCAAAAAAATATGCAAAAAATGAAATAAATGTATTCAGATTCAGGACAAGAAACACCAAATTTTTGGAGGCAAAACGCCAAAGTGATGTGACTAATTAGGAGAGAGGAGCGTACGAGAGACATTGGGAGAGAATTGATACGAGGAAAGACGGAGAACAGAAGAACAAAATGGAACAAAAGGGTGGAAGATGTTTGTGGAGAAAGTTTAGCAAAAAAGGGATATCAATCACAAAAGGAGATGTTTGGAGAGAGAAAGGGTGAGGAGCTTTGAAAAAAACCAAAACTTGGATGTTTTGTTTGTTCAAGGAAGCCAAGGAAGAATCAAAGTGTAAATTCGTTGTAATTGGCTTGGTTTCGACGTTTACAAACCAATGAAATTCCCAAGAAGCAAAGATGAAAAATGCTGGGTACCAAAAAGAAACACGAAGTAACGCTTAACCTTTGACCAACTTTCGTCACCTGTCAATTGACCGGAAGGTGCCAAGAGTGCATTTCATTCCAATTCATGGCACCTTCAAACTTTTTCTACGTTTTTTTTTCTATAAACCTTTGAAAATTTCATACTTCGATGAAAATGGGAACGAGGTGAGAACACAGAAGAAAAAACAGAAGTCAAGTGAGGGATCGGAAGTCTGAACTGTAGTGGAGAACAAGGGGAACAATGCAATAAAATATGTAAGAGGAGAGAAAAAGAGAAAATTGGTCGCAATTGAAAGATAGAGAGAGAACGTGTGGAAATGATTGATCATGATATCTTTATTAGAAAAGAAACTTGCTAAATTTTTTAATTGCGTCAGAACATTCTTGGAAGTGATGATGGTGACAGCATCACAAAGTTGAGTGTCTTCATAATCTCTGTTTGAAAAATAAGTATCAGTATCGCAATGTAAAATTGAAAACTTGGTGTCAGGTTCCGAAAACAACAGAAAAACGTTCAGACAAATAGGAGTCATGTTTAACATTACATACAATGAGAATAATTTGAATTTCATACGAAAAGTTTTTATACCGATCTTCCGTTTTTGATAACTGGCATTTTTCCGAAAAGTATACAACCCAGAAGCCAATAAAACTACCATTAAATTATCGAAACGTAACTCAATATCAGACTTTGATCAAAACTTTTGTTGATAAATGCCACGATTCATCACAACGTACATAGTTAGTAAGTCCCGTAGAGAGTATTTGTCGAAATGTCATATAGAACCTGTTAGTACTTCAACTTTGACTTTGATCAAAGCTCTAATACTCAGAACGAAAAAAGAAAAGAATCAAAGTGTTCAAAAGTGAGAAATGAGCAAAAAGATGAAATCTCATGGATCTCCACTCTGATAATGTTTGTTTATTTGTGCACTTTCAATTGCAAAAATAGGAGAAAAAAGAAAAGAAGGTGAAATTGAGAAGGAAAACGGAGTTGAGAGTGACAGCAAGGATAACGCAAAGGAAAAAATGCAAAAAGAAGGGATGATGTGAGAGGCACCCCCTGTGGTTGTCATAACAATCTTCAACTTTCGTCACTTTGTCGGGACACCAATATGTCACTTTGACACAGAATGGCAAACTGCGTGTTTTGTGGTCAAGAGCAACAGGATCCCTCCCTGAAACGTTTCGCAATAGTTCCCGTGTGAATTGAGAACCCAGACTGAAGCATGAATATTGAACAAACAATAAAATGCATATGTTGTCGTGGTCCGCCTTTCTTCTCCCTCATCAGCTGGGAGCGGTGACAAAAAACCGCGGTCCCGCGAAGAAAAATGGAAGACGAAAGAAAAACAATAGCCAAGAGGAAATGGGAAATGAAAATGAGAACGAGAAATAAAAAACGAGAACGCTATAAAAACTGAGAAGATGTGGAGAAGAAAAATATGTGAGAATTGAAACCGAACATCGAACATAGACAGAGAGGGAATAGAAATTGAAAACTGTCAGTTTAGCAAACAATAATTGGAGGTCAATTCATTGGTGTGCTCTCGTGCTCCGCAATCTATTCTCATTTTTGATCTACCCGTCAACATAAAGGAAGACGCGCGAGAAAATTGAGAGGCCTCGTCTCACTTGGAATCGGAGTCCACTACTTTACCTCAATTCATAGTAGTTGTGTACGACGTAATTTGAGATGAGAGTGAATTGGAAACGAGCCCTTCCTGTTTCTGCACTCTCAGGGGTTTTTCAAATCAAAAACTAATGCTGAGACCTTTGGCAAAATTAGAAAACAGCAATCTGTTTGTCATACTCTTATACAAAGGTTAGTTTTGTCATTCAAGGAACTTTTCAAACGTTAACTTTTTTTCAAAGCTAAAAACAAAAATGCATAATAATATTTCTGATATGAAGTCGTTGGTTCTTTGAAATTCTTCCAATCTTCAAACTTCCAAAAAGTCGGCGGAATAAAGAAGCCAAAGAAAAAATTATATCCGGGCGGCGAAAGGTGAAAGCGAAGAGATAAATAAACGCTAGATGTTGTCATTTTTACACTGATACATCATGATTGAGGGTCAATTGGCAAGGCCCCCCGCCGTTTTGCAGACGTTTGTCCCATCTAACAAGATATCTTCCAACATACTCTTTTATACCGGTGAAAAGGTGCACAAAAAAGTTGCGGATATCAGAGGTGGTCTTCTTCCATATTTTTTATTTCCATAGTGTCAGTGTTGCGTGAAATTGAAGATCATTGCTATACATATAGTCAGACGGACACTACAACAGGATTTGTACGGAAGCTGTTGGAAAAAGGTGAAACGAAACAGATGAGAAAACCTATCCTATCCGCTGGGTGTTAGATATCGCACAATAGACTTAACTGAAGGAAGATGAAATGAGGAAAAATAAGAAAAGTTTTGAGAAATTGTGCAAAAATAAACTGGCAAAAAGACTAAAGGTTGGTGGATCGTCGGTTCATGTTACTTCGAAGATATAAACGCACTTGCTGGAGGATAGAAAGAAATGGAGAAAGTCAAATTGCGTAAGAAGAAATTGACATGAATTGCGAACATTAGAAGAAGTGGATGCACCACTAGCTGAAGCAACTGTCACCTGAGAGGGACCTCATTGAACACACGCAGTACACACAATTGTTACGAAGAGATATGAAATAAATGTGCACATTCGCGACTGACCACTTTCCTCTGGGTGGCACAAGTCGAGCATTTGAATTGATGATAACTGACTGATTACATGTTACAATGCGACAGAACACAAAAAGGTCATGACATAGGTGTAAAGAGGTGATAAGAAAAGACTGACTGGAGATAGTTTGATAGAAAAAGTTTGTGCATTTTGTGGATTTTGTAGGTTTCAAAGTTGCTTTTCAAGAAAAACTACAAAGAAACAGGAAGTGTGGAAGAGTGAAACGTATGTCTTGCGGATTCTAAATTCTCACTATATCGTGAATATGCGCTAACTTATTGACAGGTGCAAAACCACTATATACATAAACTTTGTTAGCTCAAAGCACCAGTCAGTTTTGATAAGAGTCCCTATGGCTACTTGGACAAATAGTGACTGGACAGTACACTAAGTGTGAATAGAGAAAGTGTACTACGTTTTGAGGCAAGACCTATGGCCGGAGAAGCAAGTATTTGTATGACCAAAACGAAATGTCTGCGCAGGCAGAGACTACGCTACACATACATTTACAGAGAACAAAAGTGACTCATCCCAGAATACAGTTTAAATAATTTGTGACGGTTTTGGTCGAAAAAAATAGATTGGCTAGAAAGTACGAAGGAGAGTCAGAGAATTGGGACAACATGTGTGAACACAACTGTCACAAACTCTGAAAAGTCACTAGAAGAAATATAGATAATGACCGAATGAGGGTGTAGGAGGGGAATGGATAATCCGAGGTTTAGGTGAAAGGGGGTGAACTATTCTTCACTTGTTGAAGTGAATGACGTTACGAGAAAAGTTAAAGTTGAAACATCAAATTCAAAACAAAACAAATAAATAGGTAGGTAGAAAATGAAAAACTTGCTGGAAAGACATTGTAAAACGTAGGAACCGACATCAGCAAAGATTTTTGACACCTCAATTTAACTCGCACAAAATATTTTTCATTGGAATTTACAACATTTCAGAGAATCACCAAACTTGAGACTGTTAAACTTGGAAAATTGAAAGAAATAATTGGTATTGACCAAAAATGACAAGTTGGTGTATGTGACCAATTACTCGACGACCTAGATCAAAATAAACAAGAACATATTTCGAAATAGTTTTGGGATGAGATCCAAAGCGGGATAAAAAACGAAACTGAATGTTCAAAAAATAAAATGATTTATTCTCATATATTCTGTTATATACATCACAACGTATTTCTCGGCACACAACACAAAAAAGAACCGGCAACCACAAAGAGGGCACAAAACCAATTATTCCACATATTTATGACATGGAGCAGCCGGCGGCTCGAACAGCACTGCAACAACCATTGTAACTCGAGGCAAGTGAGGCAATCAGGGATGGACAAGCTTGCTGAAAATAATGAAAAAGTAAAAAATTCGTTCAATTTTAGGTGTGAAATAAAAGTTACCTGAGTAGAAACACCCTCATACTGTTGGCGGGAACTCAAATAGATCTGCACATATTCTTGGCACCAGTAGGGATCGGAAAGTGCGCATCTCGCTAAAAAAAGTTTTTTTTTCTGACATGTTTGACTAAGTGTTTACTCTTGTTAGATGGGTAGGCGACGGTTTATTTACAAAACAGATGGAAAGGGACAACGAAGCGGAAGGAGGATGGGTTTAAAAACAAATATATGTTGGGTGTACAAAGTAAGTAAGCGGGTGAGAGGTGAATGGGAGATTTATTTTGATGATGTGATGGAAGTTTCGAGGATATGGCAAATGGCAAACACGTGGCTTTAGGTATTTGTTTTTTGATGAGCAATTTTTGTGAGGATGTTATTTATCTACCGGTAGGACTCATTGTAGTAGACGATCCAGATTGATCAAATTGAACTCCTGATACTCCGGAAGGAGTTCCATATGATCCAGTTTGCCAGTTGGTGGAGGTGCTAAAACATGAAACAATAAATTGGAAACTTTTTTCTTCCCAATCTAAATTTGAATGTTACTAAAACGGTGAGGGAGTGCAACTGCCACTCACCGATACGGGTAATACATTTCTGTGTTATTTCCAGCAACATCAAAAAATCTGGAAGAGAACCTGTAGGTTGCCTGCCCATTGTTGTTGGTGTTGGTGTTACGGTTGGCATTTCCATAGTAGATATCATTGGAACCGGCATCTCTGAACAATTGAGAGTTAGCATTTGAGCTGGTGAGCACTGGTCCTGGGAGTGGTCCGGTTCCACGGAGGTTCAATGTGGCTGGAGGAGCTTGATCACGGAGTCTAGTGGTTTTCAGATCAGATGCGCTGGTATATCCGATTTGAGAGTTTTGTGGTTGATCGAACATTGTGTAGGTACGTCCAGTGTATACATTTCCAGTTCCTATATTGTTGGTGGCTGATGAAGATGTTTGTGGTGACATTGTGGAACTGAATGTGTTGGAGCTCTGATCACGGAGCACTGGGTTGGAGCTGGAAGATCCGGATGGTGCAAACTGTCCGAAGGGGTAGATGTATGGTTGAGCAGTGCTTGGAGCTGCAATTAAAAGTAAATAAAGATCAAAGTTTTATGTAAAATCAAAAATACAACCAATTTTAGTTTCAAAAAAACACAAAAATGATGTAATTATTTCCTCCTACCGGAATATTGCACTCCATTGTTGTAGTTGGTGTTGCCTGTTGTTCTTCCACTAATTCCAGAGTTAGAGTTATAATTGTACCCATAAATGTTACTGCTAGATCCACTGTTAGAGTTTGTCGATGGATTTCTCTGAACAATTTGCTGATAGTTGACTTGATTCTGCTGCTGGTTGGACAATGCTGGTCCGGTATAGTAACCGTTCGCAGGGACGCTCGAGGAACTTGTCACAATACCATTAGAGTTTGAAGAGCCACCTGAAACTCAGCTTTGAAAAGGCTCGACGATTTTTAAAGTACTTACTCTGCTGATCGTAGTTTCTAAGTTGCTCAAGATATGTTTGAGAGTATTCGTTGGCTAGCTGATCGTTCAAAAATTGATAATTTGGATTTTGCACCAAAGATAAGCCACTGTTCGAGTTTCCGGTGTTACTAGTGTCGTAGCCATAGATATTTCCATACGCATTTTGACCGTGAACGACGATAACAGAAAGACAGACTGAAAATAAGAAACTGATAACTGGAAAAAGGATTAATTGACGATTACCTAATAGAACAGTAAAGAACATTGTAGCTGTGATGAGTTATTTTAAATTCAACTTTCACTTATATAGTGGTACAAAAAACCGGATTTCGAATGGATGCTCTTCTACAACATATATTTAGAAAAATGGGCGGGAATGGATGACTCTTCAAAAAAAAAAGACGAAAGGAGTAAAGTTAAAGGTAAGTATGGATGATCCTAACAAACTTCACTATTATTTGTTGTTTGCAACGCCCTCTTTTCTTTTCCCGTCGAGTCAACAAAGGCATGTCGATGCCCGCTGCCAAGTGTCTATGGCAGTTCATCCAGAGACTGAAATAGAAATTTGTAGTTTTTTTGAGAATGGTGATTGTTCAAAGCTGAGTGAAATGGTTTGAACATTGAAGAACTCACAGAGAAAAGGAATTATTTAAGAATGTGGTGTTAACAAGACATCCGTGACATGCAAACAGTTCGGTTGTATGATCAATGAAACATGCAAAAAGACCTCCCGTGCAAATCTACCGACAACTATCTGTTTGAGCATCTTATTGTAGTCTGAGGTGTTCCAATCAAAAACTGAAAGGGATGAGCAACGAAACAAATGATATACTATGAGTAATACACATCTTAATATGCACTGTTATCTCATCATCTATTAAATTTAGATGTAAATACAAAGATGAGTAACTCCCATTTTCAAAGCAAACTGTTTTTGTGTTTGATATCATTAAATTGTCTCGGTAGAAATCGTCCAAGAAAAAGGAAGTGCCCGTTAATCCTTTCTAGGAATAAAGCTGGAGTTAATCTTCCTAATTTTTCATTTTCCTTTTTTAATATTCATATCCTCTTGCAGATTTACACGTAGTAGGCAGAATAAGGCAAAAGAGATATCATTTTAACATTCAAATTTCAGATCTAGTTTTCTTGTCTTGGCTATTTTTGGAAAATTCATTGAATCACAACTAAATCTCGAGATTTGAAATTTATTTTGTCTGGTACAAACCCACACACCCCAAGTGTTATTTTTTATTCTATTTTCAACTCTCAATGAGAACAAGACTCGATTAGTATCATTCGTCACATTTTTTGGCTTTTTCAAAGAATTTCATACATCAAACGCAGTTTTTGATTATTAACCTCGATAGGTTTCCTGACCAGAACAAGATCATAGCACAGTCTGTTCATTTCAACTGAAGCTGTAGTTTTTCTATGACGCTTGTTTTCATGTGCAACCGGAAAAGACCAGAGAATACCTATGTGAGCTTCTTTATAAAGGTATTCTTGCTTTTAGATTTCACTTCCTCTCTTTGTTCCCAAAACCTTGCTCAATGTCCCAAAATCTTTTTCCAAATTTTTCATTCTCCACTGTACGAAAGCTTAATTTCAATGTATATTCGTATACTTCCCAATCTTTTTGAAACTTCGATAATCTGAAAATACCAAAAAGAAAAAGATAATCCCAATCCTAATCTGAATTTTGATTTTAATCCATTTAACCATTCGAATGAACTCGAAATCCGAAAACTAAAATATAAATTGCCAAGAATCTGAAGATCTCAAGGAGAATCAGCTGTTTGATAGTAGGACGGGGATTCTTCAATGGTTTCGTGTGTTTGTTGAAGTGACGTGTTTTTTTCTCAAAAAGACATAGACATATATATGTTTTGTTGAGCTTGTGTTGCTATTGGAGATTTTAGGGTCTCCAGACAAAAAAGAGTGACTCGCATCGAGCTGCATTTTCATTCTGTCATACGAAGATGCTGTCGAATGTTGATTTTGCGAGATGTCCCACATGCTTGGAGGATTATGGTGAGTATTATTAATGTGACGTAACTATACAAAGTTTTGTTTGTTCGAAGATACCTAACATTTTATGGTGAATAATGGTTGAGATGCGAGACTAAACTAAACAAGACTGCTATTTTAATTTCATAGTAGTTTAAAATATAAAACTATGTGTTCATTATTTTGAATTCTGACAAATTGGACAATTTTCGACTAACTGTAATACGGTATTTTAAATCATTAGTCAACTAGTTTGGAATTTGAAAGACAATTTTCGGTTCCATCAAGAATTCATATTTGTGTCACTTACATATAAGAATTAATCTCATACATAAGTAATTCTGAATGTGAGATGAAAATCGTTTACAAATTGTATTTCAGATGACAATTCACACCGACCATGTGTGGGATTCTGTGGACACTCTATTTGCTTGAAATGTCAGACGAAGATCGTGTAAGTAACGCTTTTGACGCGTTCCTGAACCTAATTCTTTTTTTAAAGAAGCTGCCCACTTTGCAAACGCAAAAACGCCTTTTTCGGCACTGTCATCAATTATCAGTTGCTTGGTAAAATTCCTATCCAATTTTCTTTATCTTAATTCATTCAATTTCCAGATGCATGTCTGGCTATCCGGCAAATGGTCATTGAACCGAAGAGCCCAGTTGGAGGAAAGTCTCCAAACAGAGTGAGAGCTGTCAGTCAGAAAAGGATGACTGAGACACCGAATATTTCGCAACAAGTGAGTTTCTCAGACTAATAAAATATTTTTCGAAGTTCCATCTTTTTTAAATTTTCTTTTCAAAAATATTTGAAAATACATACTGCCTTGAATAAGGCTTCCATCTCTTGAAATGTAAACACGTAAGCATATGTACTTTTAGAAAGAAGGATTTAGATAATCCTCCGGGCATTTGCTGAAAATTTGATGGTATCAAAGGAATATAAATAGAAGATATACGAAGTTTGCTTTTGGAAGTAGGACAAAAGGAGTGTAGGCTCATACCGGTCATGTATGGTCACGTTAGAATAAGAAATACTAACTTTTTAAATGTTTTCAGGTTGTGAACGCAACTCGCAGAAGCCGGAGGACTGCCTTGGAAACCACCATAGACAAAACGCAGCAAAGAGGTATTGTTGTTTTTCTTAAAACCAACGGAAAAACTGAAAAACAAAATAAATGAAGTCAATTGTTTCAGAAATCGAGAACAATTGGATTTCTCAGCATATTCCGGCGCCGGAATCTCGTCGTAGAGACCGATCATTAAGGCGACTCTCAGAGAGAATGGGTTGGAAAATTAATCTTATCAGGATCAATGATCATCACATATTTTCAGTGGGTGGAGAGAACACGCCAGCCGTCTGCTACAGAACCATCTATACAATTCCGCCTCCAGAGGTATGTTTTAGGCTGAAAATGGATGGAACAAAAGAAAAAAAAGTTAACTAACAAGAAATTGAATTATTCAGAACTTTGCCGCCCAGGGAATTCCGTCCGCCTTCAACCGAATGTTCTTCGGACGTTCATGTTTTGAAATATGACGAGTTTGAACACGTTCGGATGCTCTCATTCCATTTACTTTTTTCTTCTTCTCACTTGACTGTAATTGGAGCCATGTACATTAAATGAACTCTTTTCGTATCAACGTTTTTCTTGTTTCTATCAGATAGTCATATTGCTGAACATCTCAAATTTCAACCAAACAATAAAAAGAAGCCTCTGGAAATCTACTAACACATGATTCAAACCACTTCTGATGTTCTTCGGAAAGAAGACTGAAAATTGGTTGAGATACATCTTCCCACGGTTCCCCACGTCAGTCGCCCCCAGAATCCAATAGTGGTAATCCGATGCCACTCCGCAGTTTCTTCCAACAATTCAGATGAACTCACACCAGTCTCCTCTCATTGTCTGAATCATCAACTCAGCGACGCAATTGGCCCTTGTTGAATAAATCATTGTGTTTTCTTTTCCATTCATTTTTCGTCTTCCTCAGATATTTTTTTTCTGAATATTTTTGATTCTTAGAGCTTGAAAGTGACTTCTAAAGATTTATTCTGTGAATATCCTCCGTTTCCATATCATATTATTGTCTTCATTCCGATTTTCACGAATTTCTAATTTGAAGTATAAAAACCACCGACAAGCAAAAACATAATTCAGTCCGGCTAAGCCTTACTATTCTTCAAAATGAAGTTCGTCTCATTGGTCGTCCTGCTTGTTCTTCTCATTTGCTTCTCCACCACCGTCAATGCGCATTTCCCAGTTTACAGTCTTTATAAGGAACGTAAACCGGTTGACTTGGTAAGTTGAACACGTAACAAAAAGTTAAAACAGAAAGGTATTTTTTCAGTTTCAAGCGCTAGCCAGCGCAAGACAAGCCAAAAGACGGGTCGGAGGTTTTGAAGAGAACTATGATCTACCGCTGCCCGGACTCTACCCGAGAAACTGATTTTATCATGTTGGTTGCTTTTATCTTCTTGCTGATACAATAAAGTTTTTCTGTTGATACTTTTACATTTATCCAAGCAATATTCAAACATTAATAAATGATGGGGTTACTGAAACTTCAGACGTTAGAACTCGGCTATTTGTTGATTAAATAAGTGAATAGGAAAATTAATTAGCGGAATAAAAGCAGAAGATAAGAATTCATGAAGCATTAGGAATAATACTGTTTTCAAAACAGAGAAATAATGAAATAACTTAAATTTTGTTGAAGCTTCCCAACATCATAGAACGTGGTGGGCAGGGGCAATACGAAGAATCTCCTCCAGGTCTTCCATGTCTTCCGGGCCGTCCAGGTTGTCCAGGGGTTCCTCGTCTGCCATTATCACCTCTATAACCAGGAGGTCCCATAGCGCCAGGCAATCCGTGATTCCCAGGTATTCCTCGGTCTCCAGGTGGTCCTGTAGTCCCAACAATTGAAAATACCAAACCTCAAAAAATGTGAAACTTACCTCTGGGACCCATTGGTCCTGGTGGACCTCTATTTATTTTGTCAGGTTTTAGTTTATAGCCATTTCGTCCATCTTTACCATCTTGTCCTGGTTTTCCTGGTGTTCCTGTCAAGAAAATCTAATTTTGGTTTGAAGATGATGTTTTCAACTTTAATATAGCTTGTACTTGAGACTTAAAAACAAAGAAGTTCATTTTAAGCTCTGAACATCACATTGTAATAAACAAGTATTGAACAACTCTTTTCAAAAACAAAAAGTCCGAAATTTCAATGAATAAGAGCCTAACCCAATTTAGAAAATTGGTGGTCCAAAAACAATTTTAGAATTGTGCAATGAAAGTGCACCGAAAAAGGAAGTAATTTTGTTCAATTGAATTTTTTATTGAGTTTTCTACCCAATGATAATGTGTACTTCAGTTAGATTTTATTAGTAAGAGGTGCTCAACCAATATTTTAGCTGGTAGACTTTTTTAAACATCGTTTATACTCATAGTCCGTACCTGGTCTTCCTGGTTCTCCCGGCTCTCCTGGAGCTCCTCTCAAATTTTTGACGCTCAATAAAAATGATCCAGGCAGTCCTCTTTTCCCAGGCAGTCCTTGTTCACCATCCATTCCCATACGACCTCGTCTTCCTGGTGGCCCTCTTGGACACATTATACAAGCTAATCTTTCTCTGAACACACATTTCTTCGCAGGAAGTGTTTCGTAATTGTTGATTCCTCGTCTTCCTGGTTCACCAGGCATTCCAGTTTCTCCTCTACAGCCGGGTGGTCCTGGGGGACCAGGTGGACATCTCGGTACAATTGGCTCGCATTGACACCAGGGTGGTAATCCAACCGAATTTTGGAAAGTGTTTCGAAAAATTCTATCCACAAAAACAGATTTCTTGGTGACACTTCTTTTAGTGCTTGAATGTGATTCTTGTACTTCGATAAGCTGATCCCAAGCGATATTAGTGGTGATCTGAACAAAACTAATTTTGATATTCAAAATAAAGAAGTTATTGGATCACCGAGAATTCAGTTACTTGTTTCCTCACTAAAAGAGAAAGTGCCGTCAATTCCTGATAAACTGATAGAAAATAAAATAATCCATAAATAACAGTAATCAAAGAAAATATTGGTAGAAATATAAATGAAGCAGAAGATGGCATCACATATATGAAACGTATTCAAAAAAATGTTTCTTTCATTTCTTTGACAGTCATTAAAGACTTTTTATCCTACTCTGTAATCCGCATATACTAGCAGAAGATTTACAATGGCATAGTTGGTATAGTCATTTTGCAACTTCTGACATCATCATGTTAAAATTGAAAGTTTTCGCATTTGAATGCCTTGGCAGTTCGTGCCTGACTCAGAAAAACATTCAAGGAAAATTAGGCCCGAGTAATGTTTCCAGGTTTGAAACAATTCAATCAGACATCAGAATAAAATTCATTTCTCATGACAGCAAAGAGCTCACAACTTAAAGCGGAGGAATGAATACATCGGTTATTCCAATCTCTCAATGATAGTATTTTTAAAATTACTCAGAAAAGGAAAGGATAGAAAAGGAAAATAGGAAAGAGAAAAGAAGAAGAATGGAGTTCAGTTCAAAAAAGTTTAGAAAACACGGTTTGCGATGAAGGCAAGAATGAAAAGAAGTGATGAGAAGTGGCACACGGAGGACATTGTCACAATACGGAGATCTTTGTTATTTGAGTTATCCACGT
The DNA here is from genome assembly GCA_002259235.3 of Caenorhabditis latens. Lineage (NCBI taxonomy): Eukaryota > Metazoa > Nematoda > Chromadorea > Rhabditida > Rhabditidae > Caenorhabditis > Caenorhabditis latens. Next base: position 8,352,112 of record CM056097.1, on the reverse strand, counting down.
TGTACTCGTCTTTGCTCTGTTGTTCAGTTGGTCTGACTGGGATGAGTGTTGGCTTGGATCTAGGAATGATTCTTTGAAGACGGACTTCGATGTAAGGGGATCGGTCTTGAGGGGTGACATGGACAGTGCGAGTAACGGGATAGTAATCGCTGTGATCGAAGGTCAGCTGAAATTCAAAAGCGTATAAAATAAGAAACTAAACATTAATGCTGATTCTTACGTCGTAAGTTCCCATATTGGCCAGTCTCCAGAACTCTCCATCTCCATAGCTCACAACAATCTTTGCCTTTTCATCGATGCTGACGGTTGCATTCACAATACCTTCTCCAGTTTCAGCATCTACCACGAGTCCATGAATAGCACTAAATTACTCAAAATAATTTGTTTTGAGATTCATTTAAACGAACCCATGAACCAATGAAATGAAGTGAAGAAGTGCGTATTTATTCTCTCCCCAAAGTTTGATCAGTTTTGCAGTTTTCGGAAATTTCTCGCAATTCATCTCGACGGTTAACTCAAAACAGTTAGTATTCAGATAATTCCAGTCTTGCATTCCACCAGACACAATGTACCTAAAACATACAATTTCCCACAATTGCTTTTCTATTTATCCCATACCAATCTGCTCCATTAATAATCCCGTTTTGCGGATCAACAGCAATATTCAAGTCGTCATCCAAACATCTTGGTCCCTCTCTCCACATACGCTCGTGACCCCTGGCATAAGAGTAAGCCAACCGGACAAAAAGTGCATTATCGGGTGAAGGAGCATAATGTGACTGCCGTGTGCGTGTCGGGTAGTCGTCAAATGGGTAGTTGACTGGAATCACGTTTTAATTAGAAAAATGGTTGAAAAAAGGGTTAACACATACCGAGAGTTGTACCTCCATGGAGATTAGCTGAGAGCACAAATGGAATCTGTCGGGTCCAATTCATGATTGCAATTGTTTCTGGTTGAATGTCACTTGTTGGGAAATAATTGGGAAAACGGCTCGGAAAGTTTCGATTCAAATCTTTTCCATTGGCGTTATGACGTCCCGTGACTCCTGCTTGATCCCCTTCAGATGCATGTTCATAACCATCTGGATTCATCGAAGGCATCAAGTGTATCCTAGTACTGTCCACAAGTTGGCGGATCCAGAGATTCGTGTTGTAATTTTGAAGCAGTGTTTCAGCTAGAGAGATCAAGAAAACTCTTCCAGTCACCTCATTTCCATGCATATTGGCCACATATTTGAATTCCGGTATCAACTTTCTGTGTTCTTTTGGATATCTTGACACCACTAGAACCCATAGCTCTCTTCCTTCAACCGATTGTCCCGCTGAGTAGATATGTGTCAAATTTGGATACTTTCTGTGAAGGTTCTGCAAGAATACTTTGTACTTTGAATACGAAGTAATCTGCGACGGATGACTTACATGAATGTGATCCGTCATTGTCGAGTAGTTCATGTGAGAGAAGTTGAGAGGGTCACGAAACGGACCGATGGTCTCGCGGAGTTGGTCCATTGTAGAGATCTCTCCCTCTTTGGTGAAGTGGCGGATTAGCATCTGGAGAACAGAGGGGTTTCGGTTTTTGACAGAGTTAAGCCAGGAGAAATGGACTTTTTGAAATTTTTTGTAGTTTTCTAAAAATTTTCTGACCGGTCAAACTCTTTTCTCATTAAAAGTATTGTATTTTTTGACACACTCTCTGTTTTCAGAATACCTGTTCTTCATCCTCAGCAAGTCGTGAGCATCTTGCCACTGCACACAGCAACAGTAGCAAGAAGAGTGAACTCATCGCATGGGTTTACCTGAAGAGGAATATTTTGAGACCGAATTGAATTGAAAGAATAAGAAAACAACGGAAATGAACAACATGAGAGACACATTCTATAAAATCATTTTTAGCTGCCCTCCCCATTTCTCTCCACGGAGTTTATGAACGCTCTAGAATCCTGAAATTCTTATTGAATGACGTGGCGTCTATCGAAAAACAATGAAAAACCAGAAACTTGACACAATGTCAAACAATTTGTCTTGTTTCCACTTTGTTGCAAAAGTTGAGCAAGAGGAGATGACATGGAAGCATGGCCCCATTGGCCTCAGGGGACCATGTAAGAAAGAGGAGGCAAGAAGGCGTTATTCGAATAATTGAAGTAGTTTTGTCGAAAAGTATTAGTTACGGATATGACCCAATTACCAATTGAAATGCACTAGAGAGAGTTGGTCGGGTTAGGAAAACTATGGTGTACGGTGGGTAGGTTTGCTTGTTATTTATATACGGTATCATCCCGGATTTTCAAAAAAGGTTAGAATTTTCTCCTGTTTTTGACAATCGAACAAATATATAACACGTTCATCAGAAACCTTTCTAAATCAGACATATACAGTATTTTTCCAATTACATATCCGAAGAGAACAAGAAATTTTGGAGTATGAAGTGTCTATACACCAAACAATAGAATGCAAATCAAGATGTTTTGAAAAGAGCATTTCTTCGGCGCAAAGAATAACAAGAACATGCATCATCGGCTTTCCGATTATGCATTTGGGGATATATCCATCTACAACATAAACATGAGGCGTTAAAAAGGGGAGGAAGCTCCAACCGACTTGAAACACGAGAACCGGCCGGTCTGGGGTGATGGTGCCATCATAAAAGTACGTATTGAGTGACATTTGTAGGTACCTTCGTCGCCCTCTATTCTATTTTGTGCCGACGAGTTCAAAGAGGAAAAATAGAGACGCTTAAAATTGCACATCTGCGCGAAATGAGATATAAACGTGGAAGATGGAGCAATTGCACACATTTCAGTTTTAATTTACGACACGAGAAAAGGTGGAGAAAGAGTAGGCAATGTCTGGAATGTGGAGAAAAAAGTGAACCAAAAGATGGAATGATGGGTGGAGAGAGGAACAAGCACCCCAAAATAAGAAAGCTGTTCCTGAAACCCTCTGAAGTGATGGATGACTGGTGTCAAAAATTCTCACAAAAATTCATCATCCGAGGGGAAAAGTAGAAGAAAATCTTGAGACGGCTCAATGAACTTCTGACAACTTTTTTCGCCTTTTTTCGGAAATAAAAAGACATAAGTAAAAGCAGATTCAGTGAAGAGGAAAATCTGGGACCATGCTGAAAAGCGAGAAAAATGGATAATGAAATTAGGAATGTCGACACAAAGAGCGAGGGGGTGAGAAGGCGGAGTTCTACGTGCGGATTAGAAGAAAGTAATAACTATTAATGGTTTACCTGGAATATTGTGTGGGTTTACTCGAATCACACCAGTTATCACATAAAATACAATGAGTTTTTGGAAAATTGAAACTGCTGGAAAATGGTCACACTGGTGGAACGGCGTGACGACACAAAGATCAGTGAGAGCAAGTTGATAGAAAACCTGTAAAATTCAAAAAAAGGAACACAAAAACATATAGGATAATCAGTCACAAAAGCAAATTTCTAATTGAAGAAACTAACTGGGTGTCCTAAAATTTCAAATCATTCCGTTTCCACCGAAGACATGAAAACAGAGATAGAAACCGTACGAAGAGAAATAAATGTGCTTTGTTCCACAGTGGCAGAAAAGTCAGGATAGAGAGAATAAGAAAAATGACCCAGGCGTTTGGTCAGATGAATTGTTCAAAAGTTGATTGTCCGTTTCAAGCTGAGCAAACTATTTGGGGTCAATAGTCAAAAAGTTAAAACTTTTCAATAAGAGCAATGCAAACAGTTTGAAATTGCTTATTTTGAAAATGGAAGTTAAAACTGTATTCTGACTTTCGTAGGATCTTGTGAAAAAACAAAGGGAGAATTGTTACACTTGCCGCAAATGATGAGTAATATGGGATAGTGTGGTGTAACAATGATCAAAAATATTTCGACACCAATAAATTGAAAATTCAATTTTTACGATAGTGTGAAAAACGTTTGATACATCAGACCAGTGAGGCAACAAGGTTTCCAAAATTTTAGCTTACTTTCTTTTAAAATTGTTCAAGTGGATTAGTTCAACACAACTAAACTTCAGATACAAAGAAACCCGTTGAATTTTGGAAGGATCAATCATCACTCCTATTTTCAAAACTGGAACATTCTTAACTCATAAATTTCAATATCTATTTCACTCGGAAACGTCACTTTCCTTGACAAATGAATAAGAAGAGAGAAAATAAAATGAATAGGATCTAGATTGGCCAAGAGGTTGCAAATTGCTTAATTGTCTAGCTCCACAATTCCGGAGAGGGAAGTAAAATGACCGCACTGACTCTTGGTGGCGGTAATAAACGAAGAATTGCGAAGATCGTTGGGAAGGGGGAAGGTCTGGCGAACAAGTGGTGGGATCTGTCACCGTCTGTTGGTGGAATTTGACTAAGAGCCTGCGCAGTGGGAGAAATAGATCAACTATCCCTTCCCTCGTCTCGCAATAAGTGCATTATTGTAACAAAAAATAACTTGCGCAAGTTGGAGGTCAATTCTCTCTCAGAATCATCAAGTCGCTTTCCGGACACCAGACACCCTGTTAGATATGTGTCAAAATGATGTAAAATAACGGAGGATAGAGATCAACCATATGCTTCTTGTCGTTTTCCCATTTCACATTTGTTTTTTTTGTCGGGATGTCAAAAGGCCAAACGACTCTATCAAGTGCTATCAATCAGGTGAAACATTTTCGAGGCATGTTAGATTTGCAAAAACTTGGAAGAGATCTGAAGAAAAGAGGAGATGAAAAAGTGGATGTGAAAAAACACATCGAAAAAGCGGTTGCCATGTAGTTGTTCAAAAAAGTGAGAAAACATGGACAATTGGTATAACCAATTGAAAATGAATTTTGGTAGAAAACTGGAGTTTTAAACAGGACTTAAAGGTTTTGACAGAAATCGGGTTCCGAGAACTCAAAAATCAAGACTTAAAAGAATGAAACTGACTCCAAAAACTAAGAAAAGCTGTTTACTTTTCACATTTGAAAGCAAAGGATTAATTACTTCAAACTTTGGCTTTTTCGGAATGTAAGATCAACTACTATTTGGAATGAAACATTTTGGTTGCTTATCAAATGTCATTCACGCACAGGGTTAGTTTCAGGTCATGAATAAGTAATTTGTGTCACAGAGTTAAAGTTAGATTTTTGAAGAAAACTAGATTGGAAACAGGTGGTCTCCGTTGCAATCGTGTCATGTTGTATGGTGAACTGGAACTGAAAACTAAAGAAAAAAAGTTAGAAATGACTAACTATGAGGTTTCTAGACAAAAATTTGTTCTGAAAATGAATTAACAGGTCAGATTATATTTAAGAACACAAAGGGCTAAAATTTTTAGAATCTGATCTTGTTTTTTCCGAGGCTCGTTCAGATTTTTTTAAGTATTTGTTCAAAAATACCTGTGTTGGTCCCTAAGGTTCAATTCAAGTTGTGATATTTGTCAACTCTTTTCTGACTGCCTCATTTCAAATGTACTTTTTGTTTTTTTTACTACACAACATGTGATAACTTCCGTCTTTGACCCTTTCATCTATCATTCCACGACATTTCACGACTTCCTTTCCTTTCCTTTCACCCTTCTTTTTCCTGAAAAACGTTGGGACGAAGCGAGCACACCAATTCAAATTAGCTGCTATCATTGCACACACATGCACACGAAGTACACCCAGTCATTGTTGTCACAAAAATACAACGTTTTGTTGTTTACGTCTGTCTTATCTTGAGAAGTGTTGGTTTCTTTCCTATTTACAGCGACCAGTAAGGACACTACTTCGTAGACTATCTTATCAAGTTTTTTTTACAACTTGGTAAACCATGTGACTACTATTCTTCTTTCCTGCAGGACACAACGTACCATCTTAAATTTTTAAATTTTTCAAATAGGCTTGTTTGTCATTTTTGTTTCATTCATCAGTATCTAATCATTCTTCGCATCGAATTCTCTCCCAATAGTACACATTTTTCAAATTTGCACTTTTCATTGCTTTAAAAGAAGAAGAAATGATGAAACGTTCTCCAAAAAGAAGAAGAAACCCTGCAGTCGTCAAGAAAATTGCATTCATTTTGTCCTCTTTCCCATTCCCTTTTTCTTCCCATTTCATGGATAGCAAAGAATGGAACCCGCTTTTCGTTTTTTGTTGGTGCTGCTTCTACTGCGAGTCCTCGATAAATGCATGTCAAGCTTCCGTTTTTCATGAATTTCCATATGAATGCATCGGCGAGTTTGGATTCAGTAAGAGAACTTCTGAGTTTTTTACAGAGTTTAGAGATTCAAAATCAAGTTGAAGAGACACTTCGATGAATCGAACTTTTCAGTCAAGGTCATGATTTTGTTTTAAAAAATCTTAGTGTTCAAAAATTCTTTCCTGTGAGTCATAGTGTGTTTGAAAAATAACTGTATTCACTAAATTCTTCTGCTAAAAATGTGTAGCAGTTAAGTATCTTATTAAAATTACCATCAAATGATGCCACTCGTTTTCTACTGTTTTGTGCCCACCACTTGTCCAGTCCTCCTCTTTCCGCGTTTTCATTAACCCACACCATTTGACTACACAGAAACATTGTTGTGTCCTCTTTTCGCTCTTCTCCTTCTTCTCGCACTGCCAGCCGTCCACTCTCCTCAGCGGTTCGGATACCAACACACGACACCAGTAGGGAAGAACTTAACTCGCCTTTCTCTTTTCTCTCATTTCCCCCGTTCCGCCTGGTCTTTCTGTTTGTCCCCCGCCGAAACGCACGTTTCGCTTTCCGTATGACCCCTTTGCCATTCACTCGTTTTCTAAACACTTCAATAAAATGTTTTGAATGTTGACAACTGCTAAAGAATCTCTAATCTGAACTACTTTCAGTAGCAAAGCCGGTGAGAAGATGCTGAAATGTCGAGCAATGATAGGATCCCGGTTTTCGGTAAGTGTCAAACAAAACAATAATACTACTTAAAAAGCAATTAAGACTTTAATGTACCAAACAAAGAACAAACAAAATGACCAATAATGCTACATTGTAGTGTAGTCTGTATGCGAATTGATAACATTCTCAGTCTTCCCCGCAGAAATTTCTTCACTCAACCTTATCACCACATGTATATTTAGTTTTGAAGTTTTAAGAAAATTCCCTTTTCCTGTTCCGTTTTGTACAATAACATCAAACATCGTTTTTTTTTTCAGCAAGTGATGAAGCAAGGTGTGAATGCTCTTGCAGGAAGCCATATGGCTATTCGTCAGTCATCTGGTAAGGCTTTCAATTATAAAAATAATTTCATAAGAATGTTATAGACTTACCCAAATTGCCGGCACCCGAACCAGAAAAAACGATAAAGCACTTCTTGAATTTTGCACAAGCACTGCAGTCTGGACAGGAGTTGGAAGAGACAAAAAGTGTAAGCTATCCCTTCTATGGTCGAACTAATGTTATAAGTAATTTTCATGATTCCAGATTGTGAAAGACTTCTACATCAATGATATGCCAAAACTTCAAAGCCTTCTCCAGAAAAGAGCGGATGCACTTCCAAATTGGGTAAGTTTTTTGAATACTAGTTTCAAAAAAAAACGAAATTCTATAATTTTCAGCTTACGCCATGGTGGCTCAACATTGCTTATTTAGCTGCACGTACTCCACTTCCAGTAGTGACATCTCCTGGAGTCATGTTCCCAAAGTTCGAGTTTAACACTCCGGAAGGACAACTCGAATACGCTGCAAAAATAAGTCAAGCTGCTATAAAATTTTATCTTCTTGCTAAAAAGTATGATTTCAAGGAATAAGAAAAGCTAAATTTCAACGATTTTCCGTAATTTTCAGTGACAAGTTGAAGCAGGATATGGCTGGAAAAGCTCCGTTGGATATGAGTCAATACAAATTTTTGTTCGGAACCACAAGAATTCCAAAGCTAGGCGCTGATGAGATCAAATATGGCTGTGACTACAAAGAAACGCTGCAGCACATCGTGGTGATTAGAAATGGGCATGTAAGTTTTTGTGACTTTGCTGATAGCCTAAATGTTTATTTCAGCTTTTCCGTGTTCAAATTCTCGACACCAACGAGCAACCACTCTCAATCTCCGCTATAACGCAACAACTTGAGAAAGTCGTCTCTGAAAGTCAATCCCCAAACCCTCATCCAGTGGGAATTGTTTCTTCTGATGGACGTGACAAATGGGCAAATGTGTATACATCTTTGAAGAGTGAGTGTAGAATCGAATGACTGAATTGCACAACTGATAAATGTTTCAGAAGACAACAATAATGTTCAATCATTGGAAGCTATCGAGAAAGCTTTATTCATCGTTTGCCTTGATAAGGCTAGCGACCCACCAATTGGATACACGGAGAAGGATGAACAGAGTCGTCAAGCACTTCATGGGGGTGGATCAAAAGTTAACTCCAGCAACAGATGGTTCGATAAGACAATTCAATTTGTCATTGGAACTAATGGATACACTGGAATGACTTACGAGCACACCCCAGCAGAGGGACCACCAGTTGGAGCTCTCATGGATTACATCTGTGATCAATTGTAAGTGATTTTTCATCATTAAACCATAAATGACACATTTTTGTTGTAGTGACACAAACTCGTTCACTACAACAGGACCATCTTCTGAGTTAACAGTCAATCGACTTAACATTACTACCGACGAAGAAGTGAATAAGAGAATTGTGAAAAGTGCCAAAAGTATGGACAGGATTGCGGAAGACTTGGATATCGTTGCATTTTCTTTCAAACCATACGGAAAAAATTTCCCGAAATCTTGCAAAATCTCACCGGACTCATTCATTCAAATGGCTTATCAGCTAACTTTCTACAGAATTCATTCTTCTCGTAAGTTTCTCACACTTGAACGTAAATCAAAACATAACTTTCAGTTCCACCGACATATGAAACTGCCACGTTGCGGAAATTCACAGAGGGACGTACTGAGAATATCCGATCTCCAAGTACACACGCAGCGGCATTTGTGAAAAAGGTTGGGCTGATATACAAACACTTTTCAATCAGTTCATTCTGTTTCAGATGGAATCCAAGCCTCGAACCCCTGTTTCTCAGATCTACGATTCGTTGATAAGCGCAACAAATGCCCATAAAGACTACACAATTGATTGTATGAATGCAGCTGGAATGGATAGACATTTGTTGGCTTGGAAGCTGATTGCCACTGAAAACAATCTCCCAACTCCAGAAATCTTCGGATCCAAGATCTATCAACAACTGAATCATTTCCAAGTATCCACAAGCCAAGTGCCAACACGTCATTTCATTCAAATGTGCTTCGGACCATCGGCTCTCGATTGTTATGGAATCTGTTACAACCCTCAGGAAACTGAACTCCATTTCATGATCTCCACATTCAAAAGTTATGGGTCCACCAGTTCCAAAAAGTTTGCAAAGGAACTCCAGAAAACATTGGTCGACATGAAATCAGTTATCAATAAGGCTATTAAACAACAAGAATCGTCCAAATTGTAGGAAACTCTTTTTTCCAATTGTATTTATGTGAAAACAATTATTTCACGCGCCATAACTAGTGCTCTTACGTGTTTAAATCCCAATGTTTCTTGCTTCGAATTTGAAAGTGCTTGTAGATAATAATGAATAAAGTTTATGATGTTTTACAACACACAAGGAACACATTGACACCAGAAACTGGACGGAAGCTGAAACCGTTCGCTCATCCAATCCAAGAAAAGTCACCTTGCTAGAGAGATTAATTTTTGCTTTTCGTTGTGCTAGTAAGCGTTATTTTCGAGGTTGTTAATCTTCAAATCAATCCATTTTACCCATTATCAGTAACCGAGATGATTTTTCGGACACGTTTTGTAGTTGTTTTCGTTTCGAGTCTACAGGAATCCGACGCAAAGCTCAGTCAATGAACCATTCACAGAAAACAAGAAGGGTGTAAAAAACAAGTCCATGGTGACTAAAATATTTCATTTCAAAACGGAACATAAAGAAAATTTGTACCTGCTTGAGTATTGGTTTGAGTATGGTCAATGTGAAGTCGGTGACATTACTCATCGGAAGCAAAACTTTGAAATTATTTATTTTTCGAACCAACAGTTTGCCACTTTCAAGACGATGATTCCTGATAATACTTCTTTGATGTCTTTCAAAAGTTTGGGGAAATACAGATAATTTTGACTTTTGTACCAAGAACTATCTGTTTCGTTAGAAATAGTTAGAACCGCTCATTGTTTTTTGATGTATCTCGACAAAAGCTCACTTTTTTTTAATAAATGATCCCTGTTTTCCGTAACTGGTCCGTAGTTTTTTGAATTCAACATTATCCGATTTTTGCAACACTTTTATTGATTACTGTTATTCCAAACACTTGTCCTCCATCCCACATTTTTCGACGATAAAAATTCAAAAACCCTAAATCTTCCTCCCATTATTTGAACCATATCTGAAAAAAATTATCATGTTTGAAACAATTCAAATAAAAATATACATTTATAAAAATATGGAAATCCGTCAACAACTTTTCAAGAACTCTGCGTCTCCATTGCGCACAGTGTGTTTTCTCGCCCTCCTAGAATGCGTCAGTCAAATCCTTTGCGTGCCACCTGTTTTTGCTTCACCTGTTTTTGCAAATGTCCATAAGAGTGGATTTATCGTAGAAGCATAAAAGGAATTTAGAGAAGCTTGTGTATTGTTTAATTTGGTATTGCTCAGAGTTATTAATACAATTGGATTACACTCAATTTGTCTGTTGAGACTTGGAATCGATGTAAAATCCACATGTCTCATTTTATACTAGTTCAAACTGTTCACTTCTGCAATTTTGTTTTCAGCACAGCTTTCCACTTTATTTTGAGTGTTTCGGATCGTTTATCAACATAACTTTCAAAACACATTGACACGGACTTCGTAGGAATTATCGTTTGTTCTTTTAAAAATATTTTGGATATCAACGTGTCATAGATAGTTTAACAATTATTCAGTGAGAAACATGACTGTGAAAGTAAATTTAGTAATATAAAAGATTTTTGATTTTCAGCTGAACAACTGCACCCATGTATATATTTTCACTGTTTTGAAAGATTTACTTTTTTCTATCCAATTAATTTCTTACCGGATCAACGTTTTTCTAAGTCAATTAAATATGTTCTCCAGCTAATAGCATCCGGCTACGACGAATTAAGTTTCTAGTTCCATTTGAAAAACAAGTGGGCAAATGTGGAAGTTTGTATGTCTAATTGGAAATAATAAAGTACTCACTTAAAAGTGTTCACCTGTTTTTGATGATCATTTCTTTCAATTTTTTAATTAACTACGTTACATTATCGGGAAATCACCGATACACACCACACCATAAACAGGGAAGAATTGTTTGAAAACTATGAGATAGGTGTTCTCTATGAAATTGTAGAACTAACATTCATTTACATGCAAAAACTCAGTTTAAAACTCTAAGACGTTGTTTCTGAACAAAAAGATAAACAATAAAATAAATATTCGATACCGTCGTTTCAAAGACATTAAGCAATTTTATGAGATTGGGGGTTGGCAATTCCAATGTCTTGGAAACAGTAAATCTACAACAGCATTGGAATACGGTGCACAGTGTCCTCTTCTTGCGTACCATTCTTGTCCATAGAAGGCAATAAACATTCCAGTTCCTGAAATTCTCACTTACATGTTCCAATTGAAGTAGCCGAAGCATACCAATAAGAAGGTTAAACCACAGCGCAGTGTTCCAAGCAGAACGGTTTGTAATTAGACGAGAAACAGCAAAAAAGATGCCACCAAAGATAAAGTATAGTACAAACATCACAGGGTAAAAACATCTGAAAGCTACTCCAAACCAGTATTCGTGAAAAACAGCAGATAAAAAGAAAACTGCCATCTGAGCTGTTTTCTGTCCTTTTCTTCCAGGGGTGTAAGCAGCCAAGTCTCGGAAAACGTAGGCATAGAGCCAGTCGTGAACTACGAGGTTCCAGTTACGGTAGTACTCGGCCATGTTCGAAGAGTTCCACCAGTTCTGCAAATACCAGTTTTTTCTCTGTCATTCCTAGCTTTCCATACCAAATAAAACTGCCTGTCAGCAAATTGCATCATTTCCGAAAAACAGTTCAACCAACAGTGAAGGAGTCCGTAGAACAGAGTGATCAAGCAAATGATTCCAGGGATGATTCCAGTGAAAAGAGACAATGCAATTGTGGAAAAGCTCAAAGAAGTGTAGTCTTGAACATGAAGCCAAGGGAATACCCATTGTGTGTAGGTAAGATTGACAAACTCAATAAGAGCAAGACACTCCAAGAAATAAAGACCAGCTTGCTTCATATCCCGTTTCTCAGTTCTGAAAAATGGTTAAATGGAGATGGAAAGAGTGGTGGGGCACCTGGGGTATTCGTCTCTGTAGATGAATGATGGACAGAATTGATAGTATAAAAATTGCTCGATTGATGGCCATGAGTCAATCTAAAATGGTTGTGTTCATTTCATTGAAACTCCTTGATGTGTCAGAAATCCCTCTCGCACTTACCACCCCTCCACTTTTCCTTAACATTGCCCTGTTCCAATTCTCCCTTATAAACGAATGCACTTTCATCGCGATCCTAGTCTGCAAAAACATTTTCAATAATCCTTATTGCCCCAAATTGCCAATATTTCCTTTCCAAAAACATACCGTCTCGCATGTTATGATGAAAGAGCAGGCGCATTTGAGATCTGACTCATAAAGAAACTTCAAAGGGAAATAGAAGAAGGCGACGAGATATGTCAGGTAGACACTGACAAATGGAAGCTGTAAAAACTAATTAGAATAGATTTTCGGGACGAAAAACTCACATTTGACGCCAAGTCGGTATTTTTTGAAGGGATTGTTGACCAATGTTGGTAAGCATAGTAAACAACGATTGTGCTCAAAAACATACCAGTCCAAACGGCCATTGTGGAGAAGAAATTTTCAAAGTTCCACCAGATGAGCCAGGTGTGGTGGAAAGGCATTTTATGAACAAATATATCATCCACCATGGCTCGGAGGAAGAAAAGTAGAAACACAGCAGTGAAACAATTGTAAACGATTTTCATGTTGCCATTTCGAAATTCAGTTCTGAAACAAATTATCGTCCAAAAACTAATCACGAGACGTTCCAAAAAATCCAAAGTATCAACAAAAAAAACTTACGTAAGCAGTGACTCCCGAACGACAAAAGTTTTTTCTTTGAACTCTCGTCTTTTTGATTTAGCGGAAACATCTTCATGATGCTCTTTGAGAATTACGTTGTTATTATTCTCTTCTTTCTGCGTATTCAGGTCTATGGAACCCATGATTGAAATCTGAAATCTGAATAAAGTGATCTTTAGAAAGGAAAAAGAAGTATTATAAGATGAGATGAAATGCCAAAATGAGTGAGGAGGGCATATTGAGAATTCGAATGAAAACACGGTTCTCGTTATCAAACAGGTTTCCAGCCAACGTACAAGCCATAAAAGGAGGAAAAAGAGGATTGGATCATGCCATAGTTTGATTTCTTGGTACCTAATAATTCAGTCGTTTTCAGAAGGCATTCCTGATTTTCGGAAGTTTTTTTGCTTGCGAACTTCGTCTAATCATCCGCGGAGGATTCTGGAGAATTAGTGAATGAAGGAATTGAAAGCCGGAGGAGGGATGAATCCGAAGTGGTGGAATCCGAGTGAAATGGGTCATTGAGGCGAGGAAGACTAGATGAGGGAAAAGAGGTGAAATGGCGAGATGGGCATACAGAAACAAGCATATCCTCACTACGACGATTCGCGCGAATCGAAAGGAGAGGGAAGTGTAAGCGCAGTTACATTTAGGCCATCCGTCTCCAGGAGGCAAAACGGCGCATCCCGAATCTGAATACTCCGGAACGAACAAGAAGATTGACTATTAAGATTGAAAGTTGTCAGCTAGAGGTGAAACCTGGAGAAAAGATTTTAATCTAATTTAACCCAGGTTCTCGGAGTGTTTCTTCTAATGCTTCGAACCGTCTAGCCTACAAATGATTCTCCTCTTTAGGTCAAAATCGGATCAAGATAAAAACGGTTTTCGTGTTGATTTGTACTGGAAATGTAGAGACATGTTCAGTCTGTTTCGGTACATCAAGTAACAAAATAATAAAAAGAAGAACCGAATCTACCTTCGAGAAATACATTAATTTGAAATATTATCTTGTTTAAAAATATCATTATCTTCTTGCATAATTATGCATGTTGGAAACAGGGATCTGATATGTTTTTTGCTCGTAATCTCTGTCATTCTTCAACTACAACTATGTCGCACTGAAATTGTTTGGTTGAGATCCAAACTCAAAAATAGAACAGTGTCGGCATCATTGGTTATAAAGCTGACTTTAGAACATTTTCGAACAAAAAAGTCTTAAAGGAAATGTTGAAAAAATAGGATAGAACATAATAGGTCTTGAAACTGCAGTCATTATAATTTAAACACCAACCGATAATATATACGTTATTCGAGGTTTTTATTTGCATCTCTAAAAATCATTTGGAGTTTATCATTTCTTTACCCTATTTATTTACCGATCTCTGAGTGATGGAGTCAACAGGAGATTTTTCTCTCAACATAATCTTTTCTAGAACTGTTGGAGTTAAAAATCGAACAGGATTTTTAAAAAACTGCCAAACAAAAAAAACTGAAATTAATGACAATCTTTTGTTTTCCAACTCTTTTTATACTTGACTACACTAATTACTAAATTAAATCATGGCAAAGTGGAAAAACAATATCATATGGTAGAGGGAAAGGTCTTCTGGTAACCTTCATTTTTATTCAAAAACATACTAATCCGCATCTCTGGTTTCTGAAAAACCATGTGTGACGTTGTTGAGTACATCTTATGGTAAGAACTGTCTTTAGTGAACAACCCAACATAGTTTTCCTCCAGTAATTTTTTGATCGGCCGTTGTTTCAAAGCCAACACGTTGAGCCCGCTGGCAGTGTTCCTGTAAACAAATCATACAGATCAACCTGGAAATAACGCATGGTCAAGTCAGGCGGATCATCAAAACATCCACAACGTTGTGTTCAAAATAACACTTATCTGTACATCTTTCCTCAAAAACTAACTCAACTCATTTCTCATCATTCAAAAAATCAAACACCACGGTGTCTGAAATTTCCATTTTCTTTGATTGGACATTTGAGCCAGCTGATCTTCAAATCATGTACTTTTCAGAAGTGAAATTGCACTTCAACATTAATCTGCATGGAAGGATTCTGTGTAGTTTTGAGGAAGATTGAAAGACACAATTTCATTTGAAAATCTTATGCATAATCTGTGGGATTCATGTATATACTCTAAGCGTGTTTCGCATAAATCCAATTTTATTTTCAGAAAAAAGTACACATGATCTTATATAATGTGACAGCAAATGACGCTAATTTAGTGCTCGCCGGTGTCTGGAAAAGTGCAAGGAGACTGGCACGAAATTGAGTTGGCACAAACATTAGAGCTAAACCGGAAACATTTCTTGAAAGGCCTCAAGAGTGAAACTTGCTAAATATATTCAAAATAGGAAAAATTTGAGAAAATGACGAATTCGTATTTTTAGAGTTACGGATAATTTGACACAGGAGATATGTAATGTGTGTTTGTTAGTTCTATTTTTTGTTGAACAATTAATTTGTAATTAAACTCCATAAACGCTGTAATACGCTATTTGAAATTTCCCCCTACAAACCAGCTTTCCTAACATTCAGAACGTTAAATATGCACAATGAAACAATACTGGATTTTTTCATAAATTTGTTTCAGTTGCACTACTTTATGATTAATAAGTCCGGCAGGGTACGTACTTTTGTCATTCTTGATGAGCCAGTCATCTCATTTGCAATACATATATTTATTCAAAAAACCAATCCCATTACTCCATTTTTTTCTGACGATTTCAATACCCCGGAAACTTTGTGATATTGCACATGTCATATAATATTCCAGCATGCCCTTCTTCGTTTTTGTACTATTGAGCCGCGAGAAGGGATCCGAGAGAACGAGAGAATGAGTATAAAGATGAATGTTCAGTCTGAACTGCCAGTTACAGCCATCCACTAATTCAGACGCAGAGAAAGAAAGTGCACTTTTCATGTTACCGGCCAGCACGCTTGGCCGTGGGGCGCTGACGTGCGTGTCTCCCTCTCATCGCCACCGACGCCGCGCCTGCCGTTTTCTCCTCTCTCATCCTTTTTCGTTGTGTCTTTCAGTTGCACTTTAAGTTTGCTCGCGGAGCATCCAAGCTGCTCTGAACATTTGGAATGAAAGAAGAAAATTGGCTCGCGTTCGGAAGTGCAGAGGGTTTTGTAGGAAGGGATGGCAAACAAGAAAGAGCTGCTGAGAATATGTTTCTACTGAAACAACAAGTACCAGTTGATGTTTTATTGAAGACATGCGACCTTTTTTAAACAACGAAGTTTTCCATATTAGGCTAAAATAATGCATAATTATACCGTTAGAGCAGGATGAGTCAAATAATTCTGTTTTGGAAAACGGGACATATAAAACGTTCAACTTTCAGGTGTTATCGCGAAAAAACCCTACAAGAAATCAGAAACCAGTTGTTCTTCAATGGTCCCACTTTTTTTTTATAGCAAAAGTCTTGAAATCAAATCACTCTTCCCTACCAGCTGACCACGCATCACGGCTATACCCATCGAGTTTAGATAACCTTTCCCACAATTCTTCCTTCATTTTTTCAAGATTCGTGTGCACTTTTTTGCCCTGCACTTTTCCAATAGTTCGAACAAACGAATAGGGCAACGTTGATCGTGGAGAGAGAAGAACTGTGCAAACATCTTCCTCTTAACGTCTCGTTCATTTCATGGACTGTCTGGAATTCTTCGCAATGAAACGTTTTTTGGTCTAGAATCTTAGAAAAATAGGCGTGTCCTGACAAAGACGGAGCAGATGAAGGCAGGGGCGGAGTCGGGGAAGGATGGAGATAGATTGAGAGGTCTCAGCTCTTCATTCAAGCTTGGACTCAAACCTCCAGTCCTATCCCTGCCCCGTTCTTGCAGTTATCATTGAAGATTTAAGTACATCACCAATAAGTGATTTGAATCAATTGATTCATAAACCCTTTCCCCGATCTTTTCAAGATCAAAAATCCTCGTTTTTGCCAACGGTCACTAGCAGTGCAGAACCTCAATATGCACTTTAGGGAAACTTCCCTCTTCGCGGAAAAGGTCATTCTGAACAAGACCAACTTGTTTTTCGGCAGTTGTAGAGTGAAATCAGCCAGTAGTAAAACCCTCCAATTCCTATTCTCATTTTTCCCTTTTCTTTGTTTCTAGAATTTAGTGGAACGATTCAAAATACAAATTTTATCCCAATTTTAGATATTCTCATTTCGTATAGACGTTCGACATTCAGTTTCCCTTCATTTTCCGATTCGTTCATAGAAAGTGTGCAAACGAGAATGAAACGTTCGTTCAACCGAAAGAACGAACAAAACTAAAAAAAAATAGCTGCGCGTTCGTTCTTTTCAAAGTGTTCTAATATTTGACGAATGCGAGAAAGTGCAATTTAGTTAGAGACATCAATGTCTGCTTTAGGATAGGTCCTATCGGCGTGACAAAGCAACAGTGGAAAAAGTGAGCGGAGAAAAAAGAAGGGGGAGGTGGTATGCAAGTGGGCGGAGTTATCTTCGTCTGCCTCTTTGGCTCCTGATATTATTCCCGGGCGTCATTCCTTATTTCTATCCAGTATTCCTTACATTCTGTGTATTTTCTATATTCAACGAAAAAGTCTGAGAGAAGCATCTGAGGTAGTTTGTAATGCTGTCGACGCACTGTAATGTCTACATCATTTCAACTGCCTCGGCTGTTTTTAGACTTTTGTTTTGTCTCCAGATCTTGGAGAAACAGAAGGTGAGTCACAAGTCAGACCAGCAGATGTTTATAACAAAGATGTTGTGAAAGAAAATTCAGTATCGATATGGTAATGTGATACACATCTAAAAATAATTTATTAAGAATTCATTGCTAAATAACGGAATAACTTTTATGGGTCTAGCTCAATCACATCGTCATGCAGCAACGCTTCTCTCTGCTCATCAGTTGTCATATCAGTCAGTTTCTTCACCAGCCGTCGTCCTCGGTTCATATCTTGCCGTGACAATGCAGGTTCCAAAAACTGGGTGTTCCATTTGTCGACCTTGTTCTTCCACTAGAACGAATTATAAGAAAATATTGTATTGAATAAAAACCTACATAATACTGCCCATGAGAACCGATTATTGCTTCAACACCACACATAGCGTCTTCGAAACACTGAAAATGAAAGATTTGCTTCAGCAAAACACCCTACATCCGATTTTTCAAAGACTGTCACCACTTACATGCTCCATACAACTTTCGAATAAACTCTTGTCATAAGCATTGTCGATTTTCACGTTCAAAAACGATACCAATGGTTTAATCATTGTTCCCTGAAAATAAAAAAACAAAGTTGGTTTTTACAAGTAAAAACTATTTACCTGGATGAATACAGTGAACACTATCACAATCAGAGTAGTGGATATCATGATAGGCTTTGCTGGAACAACCTCACCATCTGAAATTAATTTCCATTTTAGTTTGTCTTTTCTGAAAATTAAACCTATTGTCAACACCAATCCAAAACAAATTGCACCTCGGAGGCCACCAAAAGCCATGATTGTTTGATCTCTAAGAGAGATTTTTTGCATTCTCCACTTGTTTGCAACCCAGGAGAGGACAAAAACAACTGGAACATTTCGATATGTTTTCTTTCGCAAGACTTCATTTTTTTAACCTAAAAATCTAGCGGCAAAACATGTGATGACGGTGACAACGGCAAACCCAATATCCCACGTGTGATCCTTAGAGAAGATAGAAAATCCCAAGAAGACAAAAATCACAGCTTCACAACTAAAATATCATAATGTTGAAGTAAGCATTCCGGAAACAAAAGCAATTACCAAGACGACAACGTTTTCAGTGTGTACTTCACAGTGATATCCGCTCTTTCCTCCATACTTCCGGTCACATAAGATTTCATGCAGATACCGCAAACAACAATTCTGAATATATTTTTTCGTGATTAAATAACAAATGTGGAATCTTGTACCCTAAAATTCCAGAAACATGCACAATTTCTGAACACAAGTATGCCATGTATGGTACAGTTATACAAATAATTGGCTGTAGAACTGATACATTCGCGCTCCATCTGAAAAATGAAATCTACTTCTAATCTGAATAGGAAAATAAACACTTACTTGACTCCAAGAGCCGCAAAGACTGCAAACACTACTCCAACAAGAATTCCACCACCAGAAACAAGGAAAAAATTCATCATCGACATTGTATAATCTTGATATATCAAATGAGCTTGTCCAATACGGACCATAGAGTGGAACGAATGGTAGAGAACCTGAATGATATTTCCTTTACGCTGAAAAAATTAACTTCCAATCAAATAACTTACAACTGTGACTGCATCATTGAGCAATGACTCTCCAAAAACTGTGATGTAAAGCAGTTTATTGACATGTATTTCTTCGAATACTGCAACAAAATGGGAATAATTCTTTCTAAGAAAAATGTCAACCTGCCTGATAAGACTGCAACTGGATCCACTGCAGAAATTACTGTCGAAAACAGTAAAGTATCTACTATTGTGATGTTGAAGTTGTAGAAATTTTGACATGCGAATATGAAACAACCTTCAAAATAAAGACATAGACAGAAGACAATAAGAAAAGAAAATGATACTTGTCAAAAAGATATTCATCACCGTTCCGGCGACGGCAAATAATGATATCGTTGTGATATTGCTGACGAATGCTTTGTTTGGCATGAAGTACCCGGCCTCTAGTACAATTGGAGGTAAAAGATATAAAAAGAATAGATCTGTAAATTGTGGTTGCTTCAGATAATAAGAGGGATGGTTTTGAAAATATACCTGGATGCAAATAGAGATCAACGGTCCATAACTCATAAATGGAAAAACCAGCAAAGAGGCCTAGTACGATAAGAACTGCGGATTCTGGGAAGAAATGCCGAGCAGTTGGCATTCTGTGAAATGCTGAAAACCGTAATATAACAGTTGGTAAGTATAATATCCGCTTTTGTTTATTTTGAGTTTTGTCAAAATTTGAGATATAACTTGCTTTTATTCCCAAAAATTTAAAACAGAAAATTGTTCTTACCGATTTTTGCTCCAACAATCAGTAAAAGCCATAGACCCAGAAGTGTAGGGGTTTCCGGTCGGTTCCATTGCATAACAGATAAGGATCTCATTTTTTGTGTTCAATTCCTCCTGCCAACAGAATATAAACAGTAAAGATCAAAAGAATTCGAAATTTTCAATGATTACAATTATGAAAGAAAAGATACACATTAGTATCTTCTCATGACGTACCTTTTCTGCTGTCTATTGCTTGTTCTTTTTTCCTGTTTAGGTATGTAAAGGTGAGAGAGAAAGAATACTGGCAGGTGGTTCAATCAAATAGTCATATCTTTCTCTATTTCTTCTCGATAGTTCAAGGTAATCATATAAGATATGATCACTGAGATAATATATCTTTCAATTAATCGTTTACAAGGCGTATTATGATAGATTATATCAAATTAAGTTTTCCTTTGAAATTTCAGTTTTGTCAATGACGACTGTAGAAATTGAGAGAGTAGAAGTAAGAAGAACATAATGTGTGCGTTTGTGTGTTCGGCCTAGTCACCAATCAGTTTAAAAGTAATCAACCAAAAATAATCAATCCAGTTTTCATACTCGTGTTCATCTCTCTCCGTTCTTTTTTGCTTTGCCTCTCTGCGTGTCTCTGATAAGAAATCGTCATATTTTTCAAACAGTGTTTTGAGAGCATTACAAACAAATGGAAGAAATCGGTTCTGCCGAGCTCCACATTATACAAATACATGTTTTTCTTTATAAATGAGAGTTCAGAAAATACGACATCAATTTGAGTGCAATCTTCGATTTTTGCTAACATGGCTTATTTTGTCAGCAGTGGCATGGTAGGTTTTTCAATAGTAACTTTTATAAAATGATTTTTTCAGCATTATTTACGTCTTTGTGGTATTTGGATCGCTTCTGAATAAGACTGTATTACCAAGTAATAATGTACCCAGCACCATTCCATACATCACAGTTCCATCTGAATATAACGTGTTTTTGGTTTTCAATTCTACACCGGAAATAGTGAATCGGGTATGCTTAAAAAAAATAATTGTGCATTTTTTTTAATCTTTTGACAGTTTGTTTCCTATTACAAGTTGACAAACTGACACCAAAAGTCCCAGATTCTGTACTAATGTCATAAAAAGCCTCCATATATGCTTTCAGGAATATAGTGGAAGCATACAAATGAAGTTCGTGGCTCGAGATGTCACCCAACAGTTATTCTTCCATCGAGGTGACAAAATCAAAATATCTTCTATAACACTAGAAGATTCAAATGGAACAATGTCTACTCCCACCCCCGGCGCTTATGATAAATCGGTATTTGCTTCATTATTCCTATATTCCAAAAGACACTTGATTCATTTTCAGACAGGAGTACAAGCTTATATTCCAATATCCAATTTGACGTCTCAAGAAAACTACATTCTCCGAATTGACTTCAATGGGGAACTTGACTTCCCTGGTGGTGGTCCTAAGCATTTGGAATACACCCTGCCCAACGGGACGTCGAGGTATTCTTTTGAAGTTCAGAAATGACAAATTTTCAATCGAAAGTTCATTTATTCAGATACTCGATAGTGTTTGGAAACTCGGTGACCTCTTCCTCAGGTCTTCGATATTTGATGCCTTGTCTCGATGCAACAGACTTTCCAGCAGTTTTCAATTTCAATATTCGTCACTCTTCAAGGTATCGAGTTATATCCAATTTTGCTGGCAGAGTTCAACAGTGAGACACAAGACATCACAAAACCTGAAGACACAAAATATGGTTCAGGTCAATTATGTATACTGCTACCATCTTCAATGCAACACTTTCCATGGACTCCTCACAAGTGACACTAGCCTTAGTTGACACGGACTTGATACCAGTTACAGTTCAACGAAGCGGATTGACTGTAAGCGTTAAAATCTACTTTTTTAAAGGAAAAAGTTGATTGCAGATCAATAAGTACTACAGAAGAACTATTGTAAATAATATCTCAACTGAAAGAATTATTCAGTTCATGTCTGCAAAATCTGAACAAATCGGGAAAGTTGGTTGGTTATATTTTCATTTTGTCAAATTGTTCATGCCATCTGATTTTCAGACGTGCTAGCATTACCATCTTTGTCAGCGACTCAGCAGCCTGGTATCACTTTTTACGATGAGGATGATGTAATCAGAGAAAATGTTGATCTAGGCTCCATTGGCTCTGTTTAATTTCCGAAATAATTTATGTATTTATTTACTTTTTTTCAAATGTATGAAAACTTTCGATTTGCGAACATAATCTATATTACTCGTTGTGGTCATTTTCAGTTTTTTCGAATCTAAACAATTGGGAACCTGTCACATTGTTTTCAACCACTTCTCCTCATATTATAGTAATTGAAGGTGAAAACTGAGAAGTCACACACAGAGAAGAGAAAACTGGTTGAGCAGAATCAACATATAATAGACTTTGCGCTGCGACGGCGCCGACTACGAGAAACGATACGAGCCAATTGATGCGAAGGAATGAGGTCAACTTGGCGTACTCTTCCAACGAACAACATGCATTGAATAAGATGAGAGACGGTCAGTTGAAGGAAGGAAAGAGAATGAAAAAGAGACATGAGGTGTGTAATTACGGGTATTTCGGTTGGCAAGTGAATCCCGTTCCTGTTAATCCTTGAAGTAAGAAAGAGGGAGGCGGCTTGTTATAAGTAACAAAACATAGCAAAAAAGACCACACGTATCAAAGATCTGTCCAGAACAATTATGTTCGGATAAACTACCTCCGCTGACGTTCTAATGTTTTCCTGTTGTTTTCTCTATACTTTTTTCTATTGTTTTTCATTTATGGTTTCCATTTTATTTTACTTTTCTTATTTTTCATACCTATTCATCATTTCTATCTGAATATCCAAAATTTTAAATTAAATTTCAAATTGAAACTAAAATTTCCGCCTCACCAACCCATTCATATTCCTCAATATATCTCACTGAGACAGGCCGACCGGCATTTCCGTTATCCCATCCACGGATCTCACCGCCTCGTTATCTTATAGTCATGACACCTTTTTCCGTGTCGGTGAGAGGTGGGAAAACGCAAGAAACGAAGGAGAAGAAGAAGCACTTACGTCCTATTGTTGCTTCTTTGTTGACACCTCCCTCTCAATTTGATCTGATATCCATAGCGATTTGAATGGCGGCAGAAAAATTTAAATTATTTTTTACGTGTTGCCTGATGCCCCCAGTCTTGTTTTTGTTCATTCATTCAGTAGGCTCGAGCATTCTTGAGAATAGTGATTCTTGAAGTGTTCATTTTCAGACCACTAGAAAAAAGGAAATGGATGGAGAGTTTTCAGATTTTTGGGATAAATAGTAATGTGGAACACGTGTGTTCTTTTCTCCGAATAGATAAGTTAAACCACTGCTTGCCTTGTACCTGTATACTCTCTAAATTATCTCCACTTTTTGCCATTGCAAAATGCTATTATTTTCTCAGAAGATTCCATCAGAATGGAACTAATTTTCTAATAATTTCCTTCCACTTGAAGTTCTTCTCATCATATTCTTTAACACTTTGCCTTCTACCCTCTCTTTTTCCTTCCCCATTTTTCTTTTTCCACCCACCACACATAAATAATGATAATATGAGAAAGTTCTCAGTTCCCAGCACCCGCTTTCTTTCATCCCCTTTCAAGGGCACCCCTTGCGGCGGGGCTACTGTGATAACACATACTTCTTGGTATTCTCGACTGGGAAACCAACTGACCTTCCCTCTTTACTCATGAGATTAGCCAACAAAAAATACTCGAATAAAACAATAAGTTCAGTGGTCTGTAAGGGAATCCATTGTATTGTGTCCCAAAAAAAATGAGTCAGGCGCCCACGGGTACCAAAAAACTAAAAAAAAAGGTTTCAACAAGGACACCAGAGTAGATTCACTTGTCTGTTACGTTTTATCTGCAGCCTTTTTTCCTACTTTTCACTATTTCCTTGTCGAAAAAAGTTTAGAAGAAAAAAAAACGGGGTGTATCACCTAATGAATAGTTCACAAGATTTTGTGGAAATGTTACTGGGAACCCTAAGAATTTTTCTGTTTTTCTGTTTTACTAGCAGTCTGAGGAGTTTTTGCACACGTCCCCTTTTGCTGACGTGATCCAGAATATTTTATCGACAAAAAAAACACATCGCTTCCATTTTTCAACGGTCTGATTATCCAACTCATCTCGATAGGTTATCTATTAGTAGAAGAACCGAAAAAATAAGAAAATAACACAGTGATCATTATTAGCTCAATATTTCACACATCCCTGCGTTTTATTTCTCGAGAATACAAAACAAAACGTGCACAAACATGTTTTCTTTCATTTTTTCATTTTCTTACTCAGAAAAGCAGAAAAAATCCCAACTTGATTGGCTTCGTTTTGATAAATGTCAAGTCACCAACCGTAATAACCTAACAAGACACCCGCAATTAATTCACGGGTTACGATAGTATCTGTTTTTCTGCTTTAGAGGAGCCAAAGAAAAATAGGCAGACAGCTTTAGATGAAATGAGCAAGAAATGAGCACTTGAAAATCGTGTCGAGAGGGTGTTAGCGGTGCCCACAATTTTGTCCCAAGATCTCAGTCCCAATATTTTAGAACCAAATTCTCCCAAAATCATCTTATTTGTGAAAGTGGATTGAAAGTCATCGAATTTTTCTTCAGGTTTTTGAATTCGTAAAGGTATAAAATGTACTACGGTACATCTAATCTCATCATCACTTTCTCTTCAGTTTTTCTATTTGCCATCTTTTCTTTTTTCCAATATCCGACGCATTCTAATCAAGTGTACAGTAGGTTTACGACATTTGTCATAAAAGGAGCCATCCATCCGCTTGATTGAAGTTTCTGCATTTCTGGCCTCACCTCAACAATCATAAAACACTTTGTCCATGCATAGGTAGCAAACTTCTCCCCTATTCTTTATCCTTCCAGTTTCTCCGAAACTAGCAAAACCTCTTTTTTCTCGCTTCCTCACTTCCATATTTTACTTCCATTTTTGAATAGTGCCCGGACTAAAAAAAGAAAAATGCACGGGAAGTCCAAGTGATTTCTCTGAATATCGTGTGGGTAAGGTCGGGAGGGCGTTTTACCTCCTTATTTTTTACGCGGCCTCCTTCTTCTCCCGCCTCTTTGCATCATCATCAAAATGAAATGCAAATTTGTCTCGAGACGACTGCTGTTTGAGGTGAGTATTTTGTTGGGGCGGTCCTACCTTCAAAACTTTTTGTCGGCTACTCTAAAGGGTTGCGGTTTTTTCCCCATAACTTGCTTAGCTTCAAATTTTATATTCACTCTTTTGTAAACATGATTCAGTTGTTCATTGGTATGGAACTGATGCGTACATGTGATAAAATTTTCTTTAAAATTTTGTTTGAAACGGTTGAACGGCTTTTTGTAGGTTGTGAGTTTGGTAGTCACAGACCAATGAATTGTTATGTTGTTCTGAAATAGAATTTCTTTATTTAAGATTCAGCTAGCTTTTTCAATTTATGAGACTGTAACTCTTAATGCTGATAATTTTTTCAAGTTTTTTTAAATACCTATTAATTTTTCTAATTATGGATGAACTCGTGGATTGCTTCAAGGGCATTGCTTGAAAGTTCTGCTTTTACAGAACGTGCCTGTTTTCACAGGAATACTCTTGGAATGTCTGAAAAACATTTTTCAAGTACTAAAAGGAGGAATCAAAACATAAATGGGTGAACTTTCATTAAAAATATCTATCTAGTCCTACCATTCTCCTGTTCGATGTTTTTTTTTATTTTGTGCCTTGGTGTTTCTATCAAATTACTGTCAATTCCGTTTGTCATATTTTCAAAAGTCCAAACTTCTGCACTTTCATTCTAGGACAATCTGATTGTGCTCTCGCTGTTTTTTAACATCTTTAGCACCGAATCGGAAGAAAAACTTTGACAATGGCCCCACAAAAAAGACAAAAAAAGAGACAAAAGGGAAAAGGGTGTCAGAAGCACGCGTGCCCCTCCTCTCGCACCGAAAAAAAGACGAGGAGGTCTAACCGACTGACACTGACTGAGTTTGTTTGGTTTTCTCTGATTTTGTTGCACACCGAGTATCTCCTACTCTTCTTTAGTGACCAACACGCTGACCGCGTTGGGGTGTCGGAAAAAAGAGGAGTGAAAGATTGAATGAAATAGGGTAGGCGAAAAAAGGGAGGAAAAACGGGGAAGAAGAAGAAAGAACGAGAGTTGCGAATTGAAGCGAAGCGGTGTCAGAAAAGAGTAAAAATAAATGCTCAGAACTCACATTTTTTTCTCTTCTATTCTTTTTTCCATTTTTGCTGTGTCCCTTCAAAAAGGTTGAGGTCACTCTTTCATTCATAAATACTTGAAGCTGTTGAATTTTTTTTGCCCTCCTTCATTTTTTGCTACTTTTTCTCTTCAAAAAACAAACATGGATATACATAGTTGGTATTTTTGCTGATGCTTCGCTTGTCATTCCTTCATTTTTGCCTCTGGATCTTTTCATTTTTCCCGTGGGATCAATGTGTTGCCGGGTCCTTCTGTTGGACGTCTTTTCACACTTTTTTGTTTTCTTCACCCCCGGATTTCCCTCCCACTTTAGAACTTTCAAGACAGACAAGATGCTTTTCCATTTTCCACATTTCCTCCAAGACGACCATCGTCTGACAGAGACGAAACCCGGGTATTTTTGATAGTGGGATTAGTTGAGAGTCGTGTCCCAGAGGCAAGTGTCGTCACCCATCTTTTTTTGTTTTTTGTGAAGTTTTTCTGTCCCAAAATCTAGTTTCTAGTTTACACAACCACAATTACAGTAACAAAGTCTAATTTAGCGTGTAAGAAGTGTGCGCCGAAAACCTAATCACATTAGGTATATGATATTGGAGAAAGTTATAAACAATAATCCAATCCAATTCCGTTGATCAAATTGAAACCCATTCCTTCCCTCCCCTTCCCGCTCCCTAAATCAGTTCCTTCACCTGCCACCACTTACCACACCCCTTTCCTTTCCAGTTTCAGGCGACATACACATATCCAAACATCTGAAAACACAGTTCTCAATTTCAAGCTCAATTTGAGACGAAGTGTGCCTACGTAGAATGATTTTTTGCTCAAATTGAGACGTTTAGCCCGTGGTTTTTGTTGGAAATTTGGGAAAATAGTCGAAACGTGTAATTTTCCCTCCGATTTTACACCACTTTGTGTTTCCTCGTTTTCTAGTTTTTAAGTTTTACATCCATCCAACTTCTAAATGGCTTAATTTTGCACCGAACTAATTTCCTCTCGATTTTTTTTTGCTAAAAAAAGGTTCCATCTTACTTGAACTTTTTTCAAAACTTTCTAATTTCCGTTCTTATGTTTCAACTTTACGAAATGGAGTCTCAGAACCAATTTCCTACTCGGAGATGAATCATTTTCTAATGTTCATTAAATATTGATATATCACGTCTTATTGAGTTAGCTGCTGTCTGAAATCTGAAAAATCTAACATCGAAACCAGATCCTTTTCCTTCTTATTTGGACAAAAACACTTGATTTCTGTCGGGATTCAGGTAATCGTCTTGAGGTAATTGTAATTATAATCGACCACTCGAAAAAAGACAGAGGCTGCAGAAAAAAAACACTTGTAGAGAATGTGAAAGCGATCCTTCTGTCTTTCTCTGCATTTGGCGTGAGAAGACTAATTGAATCTGAAACTTTGTTCGTCTACCCATCCGCACACTTTTTCCAATTCCTTGTTGTTTTTCCCATACAATTTCTGCCAATTTTTTCTATGACGTAAACTAAATTAGAAAAATAATTTTGGGAAATAAAGCGAAGTGGGAAATTTCTCATAAATCTGAATGATTCATTTTACGGTGACCGGTGTGCGTATATGGTGTAGATGAAATAAGAAAAAAGACGATGTAAATCAGGACGATAGGAATCTTATTTCTTTTTTCTATGACAATGGCGTGCGCGATTTTTTACGAGATTAAACTCTGAAAAGTGGGATAGTGTAGAAACGGACAAGAAAAAATAAGATAAATTCTGTAGAAGGGTTAGAAGTGACCCTTCGCCTCTTCCTTCGTTGGTTCTCCAAAAGCAGAATATGAAACATAATTATGTTGGAAAAGAAGAAATTGTGTCCTCCGCCTCCGGGCTGCTTCGTAACTCTTTTTTTTGTAGCTAGTATATAGTCCACCCGATCATCAATGATTTCAACTCCTCTCCTTCATTTTTTTGCTTTCCTCGAAAGTCGTTTTTCTTCATCGTCTTGAATGGAAGGAATAAGTGTTTATTGTGTGTGTCCGCGCATGCCGAAATAAATCCCTAAATAGCTCTTTATTGTTTGCTGTAACCACCAACCATCGTCTCGGCGACCAAGCACTTTTCAGACGTACACGTTTTTGAAACTCGTATAGAAGAATGGAAAAGCTGAATGCAAAGCAATAAGTAACAAAAAAAGGTTATGGGTCTCATTTTTCAAGTAAAGCTGGTATTTCTGAGTATATAGTGTGACAGTATGCTATGAAACTGAGTATGGAGAGTTCAGGTACTTCTGTTACTATATTTCTCAGATTGCACTATCCATTTTGATCTACAATGTGGTTTGATGCTCCCAGACAAGTTTTCTATTTGAGTATGCACAAATGATACTAAAACTGAAACTTCCAGCAAGAAACATAAAATGAATAAATTATTGGAAATGGCGTATGAGAAATTCCTAGTTCACCCTAAAAAGTCTAGTTTTTACCATTTTATTTGTAGTTGTCATTTTTTAAATCTTTTCACCAGCTACCTATGAACCGTAACCGTGTCTTCTCCGTCAGCCCTTTTTGTCCTTTCCCGACATTCATCGGCGTTCCACACCCATCCCTAAAGTGAAATGGAATGGCAATTCAATTCAAATCAGTTCAAACATTTGTCGGGGAGAAGAAAAAAGAGGGAGTGCATCATGAAACGCGTCACTCACAATCAGAAAGGGGCACATGTAGGTTTCCGGTTTTCTTTTCAAATCAGGCCCTACTGAAAATCCTTGACTATAGTGGCCCACCATCTTATTTTTGAGCCATTTCTGTATGACGTGTTACATAGATCAAGACGTCATACACTTTTCCTTCCTACTCTCACAATTATTCTACCAGGAACGCCTTTATCAGAAATATAATTCTGAATAAGTTTTCATTCAATGATTACATATTCATATCCATAAATTAATGTTATACTTTGTTTTACTGAGTTTTTTCTTTTGTCGTCTCTCAATTTTCTAGTTTTTTTCACGATAGATTTATGTGTTTCCTGATACCACAACCTCGAGTACATCCTTTTCGGCCAAAAATTCTAAGAAAAGAAAAGTTCTTGTTTTAAGACCAAGTACATCAGTCACTAAGACATCAGAACCATCTGGTAAGGCGTTGGGATTAAACATGTGCTCTTTTCCTAGAGGCCTAACTTTTGATGCGCCGCTTACCGCCCCTTTTTGAGTGTTAGATTACCAAGCAATATTCTAAATGGAATCTTGTTCGACTCCCGCCCCACCACATCAATGGAACTTCATTTCACTCATTCTTTTGATAGAATACTGTACTATTTTTTATTATCACATTCTTTTCTAAAGCACTGCATTGTATGTGTGGGTGTTGTATGACCTTTTGTTGATCAATCTGTCCCTAGGGACAGTTCTATTAACTTCCAACACGCTGCGCTTTAAAAACGATTTATCTTCTAGGCGAACAGAAAAAACACTGTTTCTTCCACAGAAAGCTGTATACGTTTTGCTTGTCAGGGTGCTGTTCAAACATTAGGCTGATAAAAGAGCGGTTCTGGAGGTTTTTGAGAAAAGTTCTTAGTTTTGAGCCTCATGTGGAGTCGTTCTTCTTTCAGGAGTTAGGAAAAATTTGTTATACTGCAAATTTTTTTAAATTTATAATCCATTGCTAACAATCAGCAACTAGGACATTTATGTATATTATAGAAAACTTCCTTCAGGTGGGATAGTTATTGTGACTCAAGAACGTTAACTGTTTTGGAAAATTTCCCAATGAAACACAAATGAGTTCCTCAAATGAACCCAAAAAAAGGGAACTTCTATTCTAACTGATGTCTCTCCCAGTGCCAGTCACGATTGTGTCCACTTTACATATATATCCAATTAACAGTGTCACTTTTCACATCCTTTCGTTCATCTTGCATCTTCCTCCCCCACCTCCTTTTTTTCAACTTCTTCTACATGTCTCCGCAAAAAGAGGGCATGTTCTGTATACCTTAACTAGGCCGATAGTTGATCATTTTCTCTCAGTTTATCAGTTTATCACTTATTTCTTAATTCACCGTCATTTCCCTTTCTTTTTCGATTTCTTTATTATATGATACATTTTAGTGTTCATATGTCGTCTGGTAATCGTCAAGCACCAATGCCACCGCCGAAACCTCGAAATCTGGGACGTGGCCAGTTTTACCATCAAGGAGGTACGTCACTTTTCAATTTACTATTCCTGTGTTTTCATATCTTTCTTTTTTTTGCATTTCTTTTTTCATCATGATGTATTTTAGTTTGAAAGGAAAAAGAGAGACATTTATAACTTTAAAATTATTTTTCTCCTTTTTATTTCTCATCCACAAAACAGTTTGTTTAGTTGATTCCGCGGGTTGGCATGAACCGTAATAAAATTTTCAGCAGTTTTTGCTGAGCACTTTTTCGTTTAAGTTTAAGAATTGTTTTCGTCGCTCTCACTTTCAGTGTTCAGTGTGAAGAGACAAACCAAAACGACAAGCGTTTTCGGGAAGAGGGAAAGACCCGCGAGCAGGGACGCATCGGCAGTTTTTTGTAACCCATCTCAAATGCTTACTCTCCTCTGTTCGGGCAAGAAAGGGCGGACCTTTTCAAGCGAGACCGAAACTCACTGCCATTCCATTTTTGCTCCCGGACCCTTCAGAACTAGAACTTTTTTCTAGCTGATGTGGCTGCTGGTCGTGGTCATATCCTTTCTCCTAACAAAAGTGCGTTTTGCGTTTTAGTGTCCGTCCGGCCTCTGGACTGCCAACCCATTCCTGCTTATTGCATTTTGAGAAAGAGCATCTAGACTGGTGGAGCTGGATATTTTTTGTTGGTTATGTGCAAAGACCAAATACAACCTAACGCCTGTTTATTTTTTCACTGTAAAACATGTTGAAGTTGGACAAAACTGCCATCCTCCAATTTTAGCTAATGAGTTAATATTCAGGATGAGAATAAAAAATCATTCCTGCAATCATTTCTTTGTACTGTTGCAACTTTCGTAATTGAAAACTAGGAATTGAAAAAAAGCCAGCAAAATTTGAGGAAATACACCATCAGTCTATGAAACTGTTTGGTAAAAAATGTGAGACGATAATTATTGGTTTTAGTAATTAACAATGTAATCAGGTAAAGTACAGTCAATTTGAACAAATAAACGCTTATTTTGAACAAGCACCTATCTGAAACTGGCATCAGCCGAGGTCATAAACTTCTTGAATGGAATATCAGTTTTTCACTCTTTTCTTAAAAAGTAGTAGATGTTTATCTTACACATATTGGATGTGGCAGTTTTTTTTAAAATTCAATTTAATTGAACACTGCGTGATAGTCAGGAACAGAAACTCATTTGGTTTTTGTACTCACGGCCCGTATATCGAAGTTTTAGAAGATTTCAGTGAACCACTCTATCTGAACAAGGTTCTCTTCTTTCATTTCTGTTATAATGAACAACATCCGAGTACTTCTTGCCATAAGAAGTTAGCTACACTCATGTCATATTTATGATGAGAAGTCGTAAACTCGATTACGGTAGACACATTCCAAGATGACGTGAAGGAGATAGAAGTTCACTCGATCAGACATTCAAAAAAGACAAGTATTCGGTTTTTTTATTTCAAGTTTAATTCTGATATGCTCTCCCTCCCTGAGTGTCGATCAAAACGAACCACTTCACCCTCCAGTGAGGAAAAAAGAAAAGAAAATGTGCCAGAAGTTTTTGAAAAAATAAGAGCAGGGGGTGTTGCACTCTCGCCTGTGCCGTCTTCTTTCCCCTCTGCTTTTTCCTCTTCGGTATATGTCTTCAATAATTCTGTCCAAACATGCTTTAAACTCATTGTTCTTCTTCTCCTTATCCCCTTGTCGCTGCCGCCACAAAAACGTCACGTTCCACTTTTTTTCACTGCTCCTTCAGTTTCTGCCATACATTTTATTTTTTGGCGCCAGTTCCCGCCGACTCACAGAACTGAGACGGGAAAAAACCAAGCGGCGAGCTACTGCTAGTTTTATTTTCATTTCATTTTGTTTCATTTATAATGCGCACATATTGCGTCTCCTCGAAGGACCTCTGAAAATGAAAAAAAACTGAGGTTTAAGGATCTGTCATCAATTTTGGTTTTTCAGGGTACTTGACCCCTCAAGATAGCGACACGGACAGTGGTATTAGCGCTGATTGTGATCAGGGATCTCCGAGAGCTGCTGGTTTTGGGACATCGATCAACGGTACCGTAAACGGACAGCAAGGAAATACTCAACGGAGAATACCAGGTAGGATTTGATTGGGTCATAAAAATAACTGGATCAGGAAATCATGGGGCATTCAGAACACGAGGGTAATTTGAACCTCATGAATAAGTGGTGGAGTTGCCTTTAACCAACAGTTGATATTCGAGCTTTTCAACAAACTGAGCGTTCTTTATTCCAATTGTACAGAAGACCCATGAGCCCAAAAAAAGATATGTTCCTACAAAATTATTTCAATGAATTCACTTACAAACTTGATCACTTATGTATCTATTTTCAGATCTTCCACAATCTGCGTATCAAAATTTCCGAAGCCAATCTTCCGCTGACTACCTAACTCCAAATTCCGCGCGCAAAATTGCCAGCTACAGTACTACACCTCGTCGTCTCCCGCTGCAACCACAACAACAATCGACTCCACCTGTGACAAAAGCTAAGTACCGTGTAAGATTTGCCGATGAAGTGGATAGCGGCGCATCTACGTCCAGCGGAACCTCCTCCACACACATTTCACCGAGAAATGATCCTCAGGAAATGTTAATGAACTCAGGTAAGCAGAAGACACAAATTTTACGAAAACGGGAATTATGAAGCCGTAACATTCATTAACGTTTACAAAAATAAGTTATTGCATTAGGTTTATAATATTATTTATTAATCATAGCAATCTGTCAGTATATACGGAAAATGATAGTAGATCGGCAGATATACGTAGTAGGATGAAAAGAAACAAATCGTAACCGAGTTTTAAGCCTACGGCTCAACTAAATAATTTTTTCTTTCTCATTTCATAACTCAGTCAGACATCTCGTAGGAAATAACAACTTTATCCTCTTTCAGCTGTCGGCGTTCCACAAGTCAACACAACATACCAACAACCCGTGGGTCACACTCAGAATCCCACTGATACACAGTCAAAACTTAACCAAAATGATTTTGCTTCAGTGAGCAGATCCTCTCCATCATCTCATCGGACTGGCACACTACGTGAGTGTTTTTTTTTCATTTATTCACTTCTCACTTGGTTCAGTATAATTTCAAACCTATGCGTCTGATTATGCTGGACTTTACGTAGCAAATGATGCATTTCGACAGCCAATTTTAAAAGAAAAAAAAAGATAAATGAGGAAGGCATCATTTCAATAATATTCTTAGTCTTAGGCAAAAACAGAGCAAAAAGCCAGTAAAAAGAAAAGAACTGCAAATATGAGATGCTACTAGACAGCATGACACATGCGTTGCGTACTAAAAACAGAATTAGCATGTATTCCTGACCAGTGAGAGATCCTCTATTTCAAAGGTTCCATGGCAATATTGATTTTGCTTGCATGTTTTCAGTCCAGGCTGCTAGTAAAATAGGTCATTTTGAAGAAAACAGCTTCATATTTTATTAATAAATACTTGTTTTTAGTTTTCATTCAAGCCGATTTATTAATTTTCTTATTTCAGAAAGAACACCGAACCGCCGTCTTCCAATCAGTTCTACTCCACAACCTCAACCAACCTATGCCGATCAGTTAGAGGGTTTAGAGCCCCCACCGTATACTATTGCTATGCAGAGATTACGGTATGTCTAAAATTCGAAGAATCATCTAATTTCTAATTGTTCATTTTCAGATCTGTGCAACCCCAGCCTCAGGAATCATTCAGGGACGCTTTCATCCGGAAAAGTGTGAATGACACGCTTCAACGTCGGTATCGTCAACGTAGCTCTTCATTGCCACGTGGCAACAAATCATATTACGAGGGAATAGACTATTATGATGTGCAACCACCAGTCCGCCCACCGCCAACAACACACCAGTCCCCTCTGATGACAGCAATAAATCAACTTCCTGGAAGTTTGGACAACCTTCATATCAATGTGAGATATTTCTATGATGCTATTCATTTTATTTTTCTCATATAATTTTCAGAACTTGAACATGGGTACGAGGAGAAGAAAACTGCCAACCGCTCCATTAATGGGATCTTCTTGCCAATTACACTTGGATAATTCAGATGAACTAACCGCTTATAGAGCCCTCCAGTTTCAAGTGATGCAAGACGAATTGCAAAGGTTCGAGTTAGTGGGATTTCGCAATTCAAACTCACAGAGAAAACGGATATCTAATGGCACCATTTCTTTTCAGACAACCCCCGCCACAATCGTTTGAAAGACAGCCTACACTTCTGCGTCGCACCAACTTGCCTCAACAGAATTTCAACATTCCACATATCACAACAACCGGACCACCGCCAATGGGTCTTTCCGTCCCTGTTCAATATGAACAAGGAGAATATGGGTAAGTGTAATCATTTTGTTATTTAGAAGTTATTATGTTAATGTGATCCATTTCAGAACACAAAGTGTGCGTGCTCAATTGGTGGCCCTTGACCAAAGAGGTTTCCGAAGGGTGTTAGTCGAGAAAATGATGCCAGGACCATTCGGATTCTATATTGCTACCGGAGTTGTGGCGGGACAACGAGGTAATGCACTACTTGATATATTTCAAATGACATCAATTTCTATTTCAGCCGGAATCTTCATATCACGAGTCTCCCTTCCATCATTATCTCCGATGCTAACCGTTGGAGACGAAATCATTTATGTTGATGAAGAATATGTCAAAGGACGTTGTCTTGAATACGTGCAATCCGTGATCGCTGGAAAAACGAGTGTCACAATTACCCTTCTTCCTGCTGTTGGTCAACCTGCAATCTGCTGATAATTGATTTTTGTTTATTGTCGCAAAAATAATTTTTGAGAAGTAATTTATAGTAGAAAGTTTTTTTCTAACACTTTAGAACATGTTCTAACTTTTTTCGGAACCCAGAGTACATTGTGATTAAATTCTTGGATTAATAAAATGATAAAAACTCAATTTATTAAAAGCGAGAACTCGGTACCATTTTGAACAGAAAGTTGAAGGTACTGCATAATTAAATGCCCATCTTATTTTTCTATGTTCATTTTTTGGTAGAAACAAAAAAAATGCGCAATACGCGTGATTTGTAGCTACCAAATCAATATAATTTTTAGAATTTGAAACAATTTTTGCTCAGACGTCAGACTTTACAGTACTGAGAATACAGTACTGATCTAGGAATCAAATTTAAATACATTAACGTCACATGATAAGTGACTGTGAGCAGAATAATTGCGCCGCGTTTCAATTTCTCGCAGCATTTGGTTATTACAAGAACACGGCTATACTGACGAGAGAAACTTTTGAGGAACCAAATACTTGCATCTATTTGACTGTTGTCTTGTGAGTATTATTGTTCTTGCCATGTATTAGGAATTGTTCATCCAATGTATGAGAAAAAGTTGATTGCGGAATAGTTGTATTTGGAAAATTTGGAGGTTCCTTATCAGTCAGTTTTTTTCTCAACAATCAAATTTTTGCAGTTTCATTCGTATCATTTTACAAATTTCGCTAACTGTGTGCTGTTTACAGTTTTTTCGTCTCAGCAAACACTTCGGTTTTGAATTAGACATCCCGCGTTTATGTAAAATGCACGCTTGCATTCAATTTATGAAATTTATGAACTCATATGTCATTTGAAATTTTGTCGAACCTATCGGAGTTCGAAATGTATTCAAATTCATTTTATGAAAAGTTCTGTTCAAGGGTTTTGCTCTGATAAAATTAATTCAAAGCCCAGTCGGTTTCCCATCAGGAATAATGTTCAATTTTTCGAACGAAACAAATGAAATAGCATGAACCATGTAAAGGATTTTTTTACTCATGTATGGGAGAAAACGATGTAACAGTTGTGTTTATAAATTATCCGATATGACGAATCTCGAATAAGAAAATGTGCTTCTTAAAGTCTGCCCAAGAAACTGGTAACCGAACTATGCCTGTCAACAGTATTTTATCTGTAATTACAAATTTCCCTAAAAACTTTAGATGAAACAATCCTGAGAATAAGAAAAAATATAATAGAATGGGTTAGACAATGTTTGTACAGCTACTTGGCTATTTGGCTTTGTTGTGTTGGAGTGGCAGCCGAAACGTGATCAAGCATTGCAACATTAGATTAATCATGGTGGCACAATAACATTTTCAGAGAGATAAACTTTTGTTTGACCCTTCTTTGTTTATTTATTTTGAAACAATGACGTGTGTAGTCCGAATATTTCAAACTAAGTTCAGTTTTCTTTGAGATTTGAAGAATTCTATAAATTTAGTCGTGTTTCAAAGATATTCCCAGTTTTATAAATGTGTTGCAGTTTTTTCCAATGAGAAAGTAATATATTTTCTGAAAACTTTTAACTCAAAATCCACTCTGAACCAGTTGCATTCCATGGAACTACCAGAATATCAATTCTGCACAACTGCCACGATGCACTTCTGTTTACCAGCCCTCGGGCCAGTATTTTCTTTTTTTTGGGTCATACGCATTCTTGGTATTTGTGTTCCAGCCTACCAGTTATCCACTATGAATACATTTTCAGCCTTCCATTTTTTGGATCATAGTGCAAAACTCTGACGTTTCATAAGCTGATGGTAACGTGACTTAAGAACATCAAACGCCACATGAAACCTGTGAATTTGTTATGTGGTTACTCCCTCATTCGGAAAGTATTTGTCTTTGATGCATTATCTCTTCAAGGAGAATAAATTTGAATTAAAATAGGAAAAGAGGAAATGACGAATAAAAAAAGTGTCACGTTCGTAATGTGCCTGCCAAATGTTCTTTTGTTTTCAGGCGTTCTGTTTTTCTTTATTTTCTTTCTCTGTTTTTCTATTCTTCTGTTGTTCTCAAACTTTGAAAAATTCAAACTACTTTAAGATTCACCCATTCAAACCGCTGAGCAGCACTAGTCCACCCACTCATTTCATCAATCATTCGAATTTATTTCAGTTCTCACCATGCATTTTTGAACATGCAAAAGTTGAAATGTTTGCTTTATGACAAGAGAAAAATGGAGTAGAAGAGAGCGGATTTCATTTCAAAATCGAGCGAATAAAAACAAAACGCCGCGCACAAGAGAGAGGCGAACAATTGTTTTATATTTTATCCGTTTGAACAGGTGCATCTAGTTTCGAAACAAAGTGAGAACTCGGATTGTTTTGTTTGGCAATTTCACTTTGCAGTCCCTTCCGCTCACTTACTGTTTTCAAATACATGTCTCAAGTTTTGTAAAAAATAAGAACATTTGTCTTCTTTTCTGTGAAGTGTCCTTCAAAAGGTAGCCATTCTATTTTTGGATTTTTCTTCTAGGAAATTAATTACATTCGCATAGAGGTGATTCTTTCTTATTTTTTTAAAGAAAAACTCACTCCATTTTTCAGTGGTCTTAACGTCAAATCTGCAACGTTTACATCAGATGGTTTTAGCTTAAAGGTGAGTCATAGATGTTTTCTGCTATCTTCTACATTTCCTCAAGAAAAAGAAACAATCGCGCGTGAGTTTCAAGTATATCTCAGATAAAATAAGCAGAATTAGATTTTCAAAGGATTCTCTGTGTACTCGATTCATAAGAACTCAACTCGATTCGGTTTATGAATTCATGAAGCAAAAATGGAGAGCCACACTTCAAATAACACAAATATTTACGACTCCTTCTCTTTCCAGTCAAAAACTCTTTTTTTCTGGATCAAATCAATTTTTGTTTTCAATCCAATCTCTTAATCCTAATCTTTCTTGATTCGATACCTCTCATTGGTGTCCTATTCAATTTTCTCCAATTCCAGAGAATTCTTTTCACATTCAGCCATTCCATTCTGTCTTCTTTCAATTTGATTTCCATATCTCTATTTGGAGCTGTTTTTTCTATTTCTCTCTTTTCTTGGACTACAATTGGAAGCTTCCATATACAAAGAATGCGAATGAGTGAGCAACTAAACCGACTGAGAAGCGAAATAGACGCTGAAAACCAATTTCTTCTCGTTCTAAATCCAGCAATTGTAATTTCTTGTTTTTCTCGAATTTATTGGAACGATTTCATGCACTCCAAAGCAAAATGTGTTTTTTTGAGTCATCTTATAATCTTTATTGAACACGATTTTGGAATACTGACGGGTGTGTACTCACAACTATCACAAATTTAGGTTTCAAATTCAATGAAACATCGTTAATTTTGTTTTATTTCGTTACTAAACACTATTTCTGTACGTTTAGCATTCCCTTCTTTGGAATTCGCCCCAGTCGAAGGACGTATCTACTCCTTGAGAACTCATTAGTTTTTCTCATAATCCCCAATTTCTGAAAGGTTAATCTAACAATATTATTCAGACTGATGTCTTGTGAGTAAATTCTATATTATCCATTGTTTTATGATCATCCTCGTCAGTCAAGTTAGTACATCTTCATTTTTCATCGCACTTTTCTTCACTCATTTTCAGCTATCTGACTGATCAGCAGAAGTGCATCTCTTTTTTTTCATAGTAATTATTCTAGCTTAACGCTTTGGATTTTTAATTTCAACACTTCGGGTTTTTAAATGCAACTTTTAATTTTTCATTTTCACGTTCACAGTAGCATTTTTAAACAAACTAATTCAAAGTAAAGTATTGAACATGTTCTGAAATATTAGCGGATACCCAAATTATAGGCGTTATTAGAAACAAGTGAGTTACTTCAAAATCAAAACTCATACCAGTTTTGTTATCCAGATTCCGATCTCTATCATCCATATCCCTGAGTTTCCCTCATCTCTATTTATCACACCGTATTTTCTTTCAATCCCAAAGATTGAAGAATGTATTCAATCATAGAAATGGATAAAGGAATCCATTGAAGTGCTTTCTTTTCTTCCCCAGAATACTGAATACACTGATCCTCTTATTATTTTCATTCTTCCCATTTTTTTGGGATTATCTTTTTTATCAAAAAAGAAAACTGAGATTTGTATCATTACGCAACACCGACGTCAAAAATTGAAATCGAAACCGAAACCAAAATCAGAAAACATGACATGTTTTCTCAGATTTTTCAGAATATTTTCTGAATCTAAAATCAGAAGGGCCGCGGGTTTTGACGTATGTGAAAAGAAAGCGATGACACGAGAGAAGAAACATAATTAATGGCATCGCCACACGCTATCTTGCACTTGATCTTTTCTTCTTTTTTCAGGAATTTTCTTTAGGTTTTTGTAGGAGGCAAACTTAATGAAATACCTGTTTGTCCAGAAAAATTTATATTTTCAAGAAACACTAGAAACTACAGATAGGCGGGACAGGGGGCGTGGTTTCTTAATTTGAAAATCATGAAAGATAATTAGGTTACTGTATAGATTTTATCTCCCGTTACCCTTATAAAACGCCGAGGTGTTAGCGCATTTCAAGCATTCCAGCATTCCAACCAGCAAACAAGACCATCAATGACGCTCTCTTTTCTTTTATCACCATGCTTGCGTCTTATCAGTAATCATACTTTTCTTCATTTTCCCGTTTTCCTCAAAATCAATGAAATTGTTAGTGGAATGATGACGAAATTGTTGTTACCTCTGATCTGAGGGCGTTTATTTCTTTTTTCATAACTTACTTCTTCCACTTCATCAAGATTACTTTGATTGCTAACTCATGTATGAATTCTACCTGTGAGTTATGGCTGTCCGCAACATCAAAAGTTTTTGAAACACTTCTGATTGCTCTCGTGAACTTAAACTAATGTATTTGTATAATCTATTCAACCTCACACAAACATAATAATCCTGTCCACTTTGTCCAATTTCCTGTTGAACAAAAAAAATGCATTATGACATCATCAACCGTTTTCCAATAACTGGACATTTAAAAAGCCCGTTCAAACAACGCTCAACTTCTTTTGGTTTTAATTTCACTTTTTCTCACGAGACTCCAATTCCCTCAAGTCATTCGTTTCCTTTAGAGGTCCCTCTCCGAAACTTTTTCTGAAGAGAAGTTCGAGGCTTTGCCGTTTTTCTGTGCACTTGGTCTTTGATGCGATTTTCATGAATCGGCAAAATTTAGTTTTATCTATTCGCAGTTTCTCTTCCCTTCTTTCATTCCGGGAACTCAATCAGTGAAGTTTTTATCAGCTGTTATTTTTTCTCCTTCTAGTTTGTTTCAATTTTTTTGCGCTTTCCATACGTAAGCAAGACGGAAATGAAATTCGCTTTGACCTTCTTTTTTTTATTTGGAGCAGAAAAAGTTCAGAAGATTTCGTAGGATGTTGATGTGCATGAACAAGTAGCTCGAGGTGTGTGTAGGCGGCAAGTGAGATTAGGGTTAAGAAAATGTTCTTCTCCACATCTTTTTCATGTTCACAGGCTTATCTTCTTGTTCGGAGTTCACAAATCTTCAATGGATTAAGATTATGATTGATTGAAAGTGGAAGATTTTGTTAACTGACGCCAGTGGTTGGTACAGATGTTAGATTTCATTCAATATCTTTCAAATAAGCTCAAGTTCCACGGTTTGTGCGTCAGGAGAAGCAGAAAAAGTACACGAATGAGTTATGAGTAATTTCCTAGACTTCAGAATCTGGTGTATAGACAATTCCCACCTATTATTCTCAATGAGCGGGCACCTGAAAATTACTTCACGTAATTTACGTCATGAATCATGTGAGACTTTGTTTTCTGCTCAGAGGTTTGATTCTGGGCGATTCTGAGAGGTTCTGAGAATTCTGATTAAGATTTTCCCATGAAGAATTACTCTGTTTCGTTACACATTTCTTCAACATCTAAGATTATTTTCTAATATGTATGCCGATGTATCCTCCAATTTTACGGACCCCTCTTATTTGCGCCCCCGTTTAAGATGATGACTTCCTCTTTTGCCTTCTTATTCTCCTTTTTCTTCTTATTTTTTCTTTTTTTTCAAATTATTTCTTTTCCCTTTATTGAATGCATAATGTTGAGTGAAGCCTTTGTCCTGTATAAGCACTTTTTGTCCCTTGCCAGATGTATTTCAGAAAAAAAAGAATATCACCCTTTTCTAATGAGATGGGCTTTGTCGGTTTCTCATTCTTTATATTTCACCTAACTTCGTCACGAGCTTTCGCCACGCGCACAATTAGCATTATTTTGCTCATCTCCAATGCACCGTTTCTTGTTTTGGAAAGACGTCTTCACAAGATTTCAAGAAACTTGTGCTTTTCGCATCAATCAGAAACTTCTGAAAGAGCAAAAGCTCGTTCTAAGAATACGGAGGAGAAAAAAATAACTTGATAAACTTTTTCTCATAAACGCTTGACATGAGACTAATACGATCATTCGCCGAGTTTCCTTTCCCCTGTCCGATTGGATTATGAGGCAGAAATAAGTGTCGGGCAAAAATTGCCTACGGGACAAAATCTCATCTGCTCTTTTCTATTCCACATAACTGATATTGTACATGAATAGAAAAACTGGGATAAGAGAAAAACAGACTTTGAATTGATCAGCTGACACTGCCTTGTTTTTTTGGGAAAACGATGAGTAGGGGGATAGACCATAAAACAGGGGTAATGTAGAGAGAAGATGAGCCAAAATCATTGAGCACGTCTGAAACAGACATGAGACAGGCTCATCTCTAGTTCCCCACTCTACCCTGTCCGTTATTCATGAAAACAAAGGTAGAGAGAAAATGAGATTCTTTGCAGACAGGAAGTATACTGTGTAATTAGAATGTTTGGCGAAGTTATCTAATTGTGCAAAAATAAGATTTTTCAAAAGTTTTGTAGACAACATTAGAAGATTGTTCAAAAGTCCAAATAACTGATCACAGTGCACTTCAGAAACTAAACTAGTGATTCTAAGACGTGGCATTTCAGAAAGTGGGGGTGAATTGTCTGAATTTCTGATAACAGGAATAGAAATTATCAATTTTACTTTGAAGTTGAATATACCTACGATCTCACATTCTTCATATGTTATCTTTTTCGGTTTAATCCTACAGTACGCAATCGAAGTATAGATGAAGCAGATACCACTTTGCTTGAGAATCTTCTCACTTTGTAAACGACGACTAGTCTCTCATATTTTATTCAAGACTTTACTGGATGTTTTCAACTTTTGGGGATCTCTCATAAATCAGATACAATTATTTGATAGGAGAATAAATTGTTGTTTCTTTTCAGAAGACTCCCCATCTCGTATTTCATTTCCAAGAACATTGGTTTCTGTTTCCCTCATTCATTTTCCGCATTCTCGGAAATGAAAAAAGAGAGCAAAATGGAAAACGATGCCTAGAATGAAATTAAAGTCAAATAAGCCCTAAACCTTGAAGGGCCCTTTTTCAATATCTCCACTTGTTGTAAGAGGGCTCCGGAAACAAGAAAGCCATGATGAGGAGGGGACCTTTCCTTGTTTCTCCATTCTTTTTTTCCGTCACGAGACCCATTTTTGTCCCACTCTCTTTCTGTATGTCATGCATATATGTTAGTGAAGCTGAGGACCCGCTCTTTTTTGGGCGGTTCTCTTCTATGCTTCAATGCTCTGCTCAGATATTGCCTTCAGGCGTTTTTCTGTTTTCTCCCGTCCTCCTCTTCTTTTTTCTCCTTTCTTCTACTTCAAAGCTTTCATCTTATGTGCGAGAAAGAAAAACGGGCGGGCTGAAATAGTGCGCGAGTGAGTGAGTCCGGTTAGAAAACGGCGACTGATGGCGAATGAAGAAGTGCGCGACGCAGGGACCCCGCCTCATCTCCTACGCTCACGTCATCTAACACACAACGAGAGAGTCATTGCAGATGCGTTATCGAGTCTCAGACGGAAAGAAAACGGCGACAACGACGTCGTCGCAAGCCGAATCGCAGGACCGCCTCTCAAACTCGGCGAGCTGCCGTCGAGCAGCTAGCACCACTCTTCGGCCCTCATACGGGATGGGCATGTGGCGAGTCGTTGCGCTGCTCGCTTGCCTTTCTGCCACACAAGCCGCACTCTTCACAGGTGAGTCAGTATGAAATATCAGCAAGTGTTAATTAACGGGTGCGGGTAGGTATCTTTGTCAGCATTACTATTAGAAGTCTGGACTATGTCGTGTTGGGTATCATTCTTCTCCTCTTCCAATTTCCTTTCTTCTGGTGTTATTAGATTTTGTCTTTGTTCGAATTTTCCAATATTGTCTATAGAAATTTCTCTTTTCGGAACAGAAAATACTTCCAGAAATTCCAA
This sequence comes from Caenorhabditis latens, assembly GCA_002259235.3. Classification (NCBI taxonomy): domain Eukaryota; kingdom Metazoa; phylum Nematoda; class Chromadorea; order Rhabditida; family Rhabditidae; genus Caenorhabditis; species Caenorhabditis latens. The sequence continues at coordinate 8,308,461 of CM056097.1, read as the reverse complement.
ATTGTTTTTTTTTCCTTTTTGCACAGTTTATCTCCTGTCATATTCAGATACATCATACTTTTATTTCTAAATTAAAATTATTTTCAATATCTCACGTCATTGTGTTTCTTAGTTTTTTAAGTAGTTTTGTTTGAAAAAGAGCCAGAAAAAAGAAAATGGCAGGTGCAATTTACTGGCATTTCATTTTTCATCCATTATATTCACCTGCTCTCTTTTTTTTTTCTTTTTTCACTTCAACGCCCACACCTCTTCATTTCTTTCTGAAAGTCTATAAAAAGGACATGTGATTTGTACCAAGAAGAGAAAGTGCAACACTCTCTTGTTGAGAGAAGACACATCTCATTAAAAACTAGAAGCAGCTCTGTGACAGAGAGCTCTCACATGACTCACTCCAGGAGCTTGTGAGGCCTTCTTGAAGTGAGATACAAAAAAGAGGAAGTAGGTACCGTGTTTTTTCGTTGTTACATTTTTCTTCTGTTTTCCTGATAACAACCACATATATTTTTAATTCTTGTGAGAAGCGGATTAAAAATGAGTTGTAGTTCAGGAAAAAAAGAATCCCCGACCAAAAATGAGTCAGAACAAGCCAAGAAATTGAATTCCTCGCCTCTTTTCATTCAAACATTTTGAGAAGAATTTTTGTGAATAGAAAAGATTGAATAGGATTCTGAGTGACCAAGAAACTTTCTCCACTCGTAAAAGAAAAAAATATAAAGGAGAAAAAAGAAGAAAAGGAATCACATAGGCTTGACGTAAGGACTTAGTAATCCGAGCGTGAATTCTATGCTTCATAGTTTCAGAAATTGATGAATTCATTTGATTAGTTGACTTTCAGTTTTTAAAGTTTTGACCTTAAACCTGACTTCTCCGAATGAGACAAGCCTTGTGACTAAGAAAGTCAGAAAGAGTCGTTTAGCCTGAAAATACGGAAAAAAACACGTTCTAGTACTACTTCATTATTCATTCCCTGAAACGCTAATCACATTTTCAGACAAAAAAAATAGTTTAGTTTTCAATTATTGCTTTCTCAGTTTTCGAAAAAGAACTCTCTTTCAGAAGGCGGCGCGGTCCAATACGGACAAGAAAACAAAGCCAACAAAAACTTCGAACTTGCGCAGGATGAAAAGCCCGCTAACAAGGAGAACAACGAGGTACGCCGACATTTTTCAGAGGTTCAAATTTCAGTTTTTGTTTTTTAGAAGTATTTGAATGATGATGAGGAGAATACCCAGGAGGAACGTTATAAAGAATACTTGGAGGGTATCGTTCCTATGCTCAACAATGCTGAGGAGAAACCAGCCTATGCTGACCAAGCATACATGGATTTTCTTGAAATGATTGACAGAGATGAGGCCGCACGACCAAAAGAGGAAATAGAGAATACCTACTACAACGCTGGACCACGGTACAAGTATGACCCCGACTTGTACTACATTACCAGAACTGGAAGGATGGTATTGAAAGATCCTTCAAAGATGGATCCCATTGCTTTGGAAAACTTGATGAGAGGTGAGGGCATGTTTTCAGAAATAGTTCGTTAAAAAAAAGGTTTCATTAAGAAAAATAGGTCTTCATCCGAGTTTGCGTTGTGCTATGTTTTCGTTTTCTCCCTTCTGTTTTTTTCCATTTTCCGCTATTCGCTTTCAGTTTCCCATTTCGTGGTTCCCCGTTTGAGATGTGAAAATGGAGGGGGAGGAACACACAAAAAATGGAGCGGCTCACCAGAATAGTGAGCAATGCGTCGACGCGTTTTGTCATGTGTGTCTGTGTTCATTTATAATGATTAGAAAAAGACAAAAAACTGACAACAAGTAGAAGGATATGTATGGGAGACGGAAAAAATACGACGAGGGAAAAGTTTGGTGACTAACTATTGTCTAATTTGAAGAGAAGTGTTCTCTGGGGGAATGTCGGCTTTTTGTCTATCAATTGGAGTGATCATTAAGACATTGTGCGAGTAGCTGTGGTCATTTTTGAGGATATACATGATCCCTTGATCCCTTGTACTGGTTTTTTTTGATTTGATGATCAACCTGCGCACCACATTCTCACCATTTTTGCAGCCATGATCTCAACCTCATGACCAAATCAAAATCTTGAGTTCAGAAGATCTATTCCAAAAAAGGCAAATATGGCATGCCTTTTTCTCTCTTTTTTTGATGACGTGAATGCGTGCATAGGCTTAAAAAGTTGATGTTGTCCGTTGTGTGCCGTCGTTTTTTTTCTTCTGCCAGGAAGTCATATTTCCTGGAGTGCTCTCTCTCTCTCTCTCCTTCTACATTCAGCAAATTGCCTGAAGCAAGAATGCGGAGATTACGTGAATCCCTGGAAAAGGACTGGAACTTGATGAAACCAATTTTTTTTTCTCATTTCCTGCCTATGAGCGCAAAATGTAGTGCAAGCTGACATGCCAAGAAAAAAGGAAAAGATAGAAACGCGTGACTATCTATCTATCTCCTAAATAGCTTATAATTGAGTTCATTTGGCTGCTTTTGAAAGCTTTCGAGGGAAGCTTCTTTCAGAAACACACAAGCGCAATGCAAACAAGCATGAAATAGTGACGTTTAGGCCACAAAAAAATGGGAATGAAGATGAAATGTAATTGGATGTCCGACTGAAAGAATTCGGTTTCAGGGGAGGAGATGATTGAGAATGAGATCGCCCAGGAAACGGAGCTCAAGAAGGAAGCAGAGGCTACCAAGGAGAATCTGGCCAAGAACACCGTTGCTGCCAAGGTCAACGTTGAATCGCTCGAAAGTGCGATGCAAACAGCGACCGGTGAGCCACAGGTGCCACAGAAGAAGGGACAAAACGAGTTTGTCTCGTTTGTTGAGCCGGAGCCACAACCAGCCAAGCAGACCATCTCCTCTCAACAGATCGACAAACGTCGTCTCGCTACCTCAGCTGAGTACTCTGGAAACTCGCCGAGATACAGCAGCAGCAGTCTCTTGCTTCTTGGTAATAACTTTTTCAGAAAAGTAGAAAATAACTTCTGAAATTGTTTCAGCTGTCGGAACTGTCATGTGTGTTGGACTCATTGGAACCATTGCTGGAGGAACCTACTACTACAAAAACAACAGACGTACTGAGACACCAGATGATGGTGAATATGCTCCGTATGCTGGAACTGGACCAGGATTCCGCAAGACCAAGGTTAGTATTCAGGGATACTGTAGATTATGCGTATATCTTGTTTTATTAATTCACTGAGAGTGTAGTCTGAGAAATAGCATCACTTCAATCTTGACTCTTGGTCGCACTGCTCCAAAGTATATTGCTCATAAAAAATGAGCCTTTCTCTTCTTTTTTCTCTTCTTCTCATGACGAATACGTTGCGCACGAATGAGTGAGCCGGCTAATCCATTAACAGAATTACATGAACAGAGAGAAAGAGCGAAAAAAATGATGTGAGAGTGTTTGTGGCACATGATTAATATTCTGAATAACTGAATCCGGAAAAGGCAATCTGATTCAAATGCATCCAAATCCTCTCCGGCTCAATTTTCAAATCCGAATCGGATATGGTATGAGATGAAAAGGGGAAATATCATGTGATGTGATTTCATCCGTGAGATAATCTGAATTGAAAAAAAAACAACTTTCAGGGAAACAAGGGAGATGAGACATTGGCCTACAAAGCCCAACTCCACCAGTACCAACAGGCTAAGCAGAAGATCATCTGTGGTGAAGACGCCCCAGGAATCATCGAATCCGACGGAGAGGATGGTGCTGATGAGGAGAACAACTACAGTGTCTACGAGTGCCCGGGTCTTGCTCCAACCGGTGACATCGAAGTTTGCAACCCGAACTTTGCTGCTCAGCCATAATTCACTTGGTGCTCGATGTACATATCGACCAACCTCTTGTACTTATTCTCTCAACTCTTTTTTTCTCATGAACAGTTTTGTGTTCACTTCTCAACAAAAAACTCCAAAAAAAAATTGTCAACAGTAATTCTGAATTTTAGAAACATTCTCGTCATCGTCGTCTGTCATCAAAATCATTTTCATTTTCACCATTTTTATTTAAGCCTTCTTGTCCTCCTGAAAATACTTAAAAAGCCCCTCTGCGTTTGTCATCTGGAGAGGTTTTAACCAAGAAAACTTTTTTTTCTAGTTCCGATGCTGTAACATCTTTCTGCTTCGTTTCTAGAACACCTGCTTCTTCCTTTTGTTGCTTATTTCCTTTATTTTCAACCTTACAGCAAATTATGTAGTTGTGCATAACACCGGTGAAAAGAGAGAGATCCCCCCTTACATATTCATCACCCCTTATATTCACACACATGTTTCCTTTTAATTTTTCTTTTTTTCCTTTCCTGTTTCGATGTTTCTTCTTTCTCTATAGAATAGAAATTTCATCTGAAACTGTTCGAGACAAAAAGATGTCAAACTGTCCCACCACTTTTTTATTTCTTCATCAATTCTATCGATGAGCACGTTTGCGCACACACTTCCACCCGAGTCCTCCAATTTTTTTATCCGAGTGATCTATTGGATAATAAACCAATCCTGTTGTTCCTGTTGTTGTTTTTACAGAAAAGAAGACGTTATTTCAGGTGAAACTGGAAATTACAACAAATAGAAACTGGTTTGATGTTTGAAACACATCGGTAGATCGGCAAAAAGATACAATGAATTAGCTGAAGACAAAATATAACATTATTTAAAATAATTCTTGCACTAATGTGATTGTTTTCAGTTATAATTTTCAAATTAAGGTGTATCAAAACCCCATTACAAAATTACATCAAAATTTTATTGATGCAGTAAATTTGGTACAAATCTGAACCAGCATGCAATTCCTTACTTGAAAACACAGAAGGGGGAAGTTTTTAAGACAAGCTACCCGGGTTGAGCACTACTTACTTACTTTCAGGTACTTTAGACACTATTGCGCTCAAGTTTTTGTTAGTGCATAAATATCATGTACTAGCAAAACCAAAAAGCAAAATTTTCATAACCGCAAAATGCTGAACTTTAAATAAATTATTGTCAGGCTTCCCGCTTTTCAGATTCGCACATTAAAGTAAAACAGTTTTGAGTTTCCAGACTCATTTTATAAAGTTCCCTTCTTTTTTTGAATATACGTAAGTTCATGATTTCAAACAACAGCTACAATTTATCTAGATGAAACTCCGATTGGCCAAAAACTGATTCGCAAATCCCTGCGATTTCTGCAAATATTCCTCTCGTTCAAAAGTACCGATGTTTAGTTTTATTTCAAGACGGAATCCGCTCAACTCCTCAACGACGGTCGTAAAATCCCATTTTCCTCGGTTTAATGGGTTGACATCAAAGCACAACAAAACACAGAAAAGAGTACTTTGAGAGAATGAGAGGAACAATGGATTAGTTTAATGAAGTGGAGAAAAAGAGCCCGTAAATACGTTGAAAACTAAATTAATGTTGAGACGCGCATTGGCAAAGAATCATGCAATGTAAAAAAGCAGAGAGGTTGTAGCTATCTCGAAAGTGAGTCAAAATGAACCAGCAGTTCTATATGGTAACAAATATAAAAAACAAACGTTTGTCTCTCCAGAGTAATTAAAAATGTTCCTTGTCTTATTTTGAAAATTATTTCTCCAAATAAAGCTGGAATTCAATTTGTCTTTTTTTTTAATCCCTATATCTCTCATCTGAATGACTTCTCCCATTAGTTGAAATACTGATCACTTTTAAATGGAGCCTATAAAACATTACACCGTAGCTTGTACTCGCTGACAAATTTAAAAATCTAAATCTGTAATCCGCAGATATGTCTGTGCTAAATCAGATTAGTGTGGGATCTGTTCATTGTACAGTTGAAACATTGCAAAACTTTGTGAATAAAACTGGTAGATGATCAATAATCAAATATCCAATTTTGCAAAAACAGTTCGACTCTATCAGATTTTGCTGAAAAGTTTTTGAAGTTAAAAACCAGAATCCCTCATCTTCAGCACTGCTCAATTTTGATAGAAACATATGATCTCCGTACCCAATTCAATCTATCCACAATCACTATAGCTAATCCCATTATCCATTATCATCCTAAGTAGCTTTGTCGACCGGCAACATCTCTTCCTCCTCTCCAGCACTCATCAATCCACCCATCCAATTTCCCCTCAAAATATTGGCCTATCGTTCGGGATTTTCGATGTGTAAAATTACTTCAGTGATACTACTTTGAGCTTAGTGTCAAAAGAGATAGAAGAACAAGATAAGAATGATCTCCGACTGTAAAACAACAACTGGTGCGGGAAAAACGTTTTCTAGGGAGAAAAGTTGAGTCTGTGGTGTAAATTGTTTATTGGGTGTTTGATTTATTAAATGATGTGGTACGTAATGGATGAGGAGTTGAAGGTGTGAGTGATATTTCACAAATTGGCTGAAAACTTCTAGAAATATTTAAATTATTCATCAGATTTACTGTAGAAGACCCGTGGTTTGTAGTCAGATATGTGATTAATTAATAGCTGCTCTTACAAATTGTACCATCCCTCACTACCATTTGATTTATGGGAGAGAGCACTGAACCGTAAAAAGAACTCATATGACATCATGAATTATCACACGGACCGTGTGTGCCTCTCCTCTCTTTTCATAAAAAGTTGACCTGCCAGATGGAGGCTTCTTGCTGTCATCAGGCAATGTAAATAGCGTCATCTTAACCTCCGATGACCCTCGACCGGCTGTATTCTCCCTCTCCCCTTGGGTCTCATACCCCGCAGTGTTCTTGTATTTCAGTGAGAACAATTACATATAGATAGACGGTCCGAAAATTAGCACACGTCATTTATTGTTCAACCCTCAATGTCCTCCGAAATGAGTGAAGAGAGATAGTGGTCTCTCCGCACCATACTGTCTGTCGCTTTGTCTTGAAGATAATGATCCACAACAAACAATAATATGATAAATATGTAACAGACTGACTGCGGGTGGGCCCCGAGAGCGCCCGAGAAACTTTAAACGATAGGCAAATAGGAATGACGTAGCGATAGGACGAACCCCGCAAAAACCGTTATCGCCGGCAACAATCAGGATATTTATCTTCACTCCACACCTATTTTGTCTACGATCTTTGAACTAAAATGCAATGTTAAGAATACTGTAAAAGTGTGCATCTCCTTCACATGTTAACAAGCAGGTACTTTGTTTCCGTGTCAACATGTTTTGCTGTGTTCACATCAATCACATAAAAAAGAAAACTTTGACTGATAAAATGAAACGAATTGATTGCCACAATCCGGGTGGAAATCAAATCAAGAACAGAACATTTCAAAATTTGATTGTTGTGAAGCCGGAAATTGAAGAACACGCAAAGGATGATGTAACAGAGCAGAGAATCTGAAAATGTGTTATGATCCCTTCGAGAACTTGAAGTTCTTTCTTCCTAGAATGTATATCCAATTCTCTATGTTTTGTTTTTCTGCACTTTCAGAAAAACTTGATGAAAAGAGACCAAGAATGTGGAATGAGAACTAACTCGGCTATTCCGGAAACCGAGTTTTTTTCCTCTTTTTTCCCCATTTTTCCCGATTTGTCTTCTTGGAGGGAGTTCATAAACTATGTGCATTTTCCATCAGTTTCTGAAAACGCACGTTTCGTGAGAGAGTTCGTTAAAATCTCTATACCACAGGAATAGGAAATGAGTGTAAACTTTTTGAAGGATAACACAGAATTTTTGGTTTTCCCAACATTAAAAAATCTTGAATACGAATGCACGCAAAGTCGGATTTGCATAAAGCGATAATTTCCTCCCCGGACGATTTTTGATCATTCTACGTTCTATTTGAGTTGACTAAACCAAAACCGTTTCATCCTTTTTCCGGTCTCTCCATCTCCATAGTTCCAATTCTATTTTTTCATCGGGTGACACTGAATTCTGAAAAATACATGAGCAAACACGTTTTGGTCATCTCTCTCTTCTTTTCATCTTTTTGCAAATTTGAAAATTCGGAATAAAAAATAATGTGTTTCGAATTCAAAATGTGACCGGGAGCAATGTACAAGAGCATGGAAACACGGAAATGTTTGCTTGACAAGTTTGCTGGATATATGAATAAACGGGAAGCATTGAATTCGCGACAAACCAGGAAGTGGATTGGTTTCTGTGAAATAAAAGCAGGTTGGAAAGCAATCGTGATGAATGATAAATAATTGTTGATTTTGGGACAATTGAGTTGAGAAATAAAACAATACATTTATTCTTAAACACATGTAAATTTTTGGCGATAATCCCCAGACATCTAAAGATTTTTCTAAACTTCTAAGTGACATAAGTGTGAGCACACGATATAAATTTGACCCGGAAAATATTTCAGAAATAAATGTCAAACATTCGATATCCCTAAATTTTCAAACATAGAAAAAATATTTCCCGTCTTAGATCCATTAGTACATCGTTCACCAGACGTGGTCATAAAATAAGGTTTCCCGACACCGGGACCGGTCGTTTATCCACCGTTGCAACTTAAATTGATGCATAAACTGTGTCTGATCTTCTTCATTATACGTGTTCTCTCAATCCCATCATTTTCTCACTTCTGTTTTACCCCCACTGGTCTCGAATATATGTATCGCATTTCTTTTATACCAAACCGACCCCACCCAAGATCCGATTTGACCTAGACCTCTTTCTTGATAATTGTGGCAAAATTGTTTCCATGTCTTTTTGAATAAAAAACAAGTGACACAATATTTACAGATATCCTTTGAATAGGCAAACAGAACGACTGACTTTAAGTGTTTTAAAATTGTTTCCAGAAGGGAAATGTGTTTTTCATTGTGGTTGATATATCGGATCAACAAATACAAAATATTTGAAGATAAATAGCAAACAACCAATATATTAGAAGCGGCATATGGCAACAGACGATCTCGTTTTTCACGCCATTAGTTTTCACATCGCTCAATCAAGATGGCGGAACGAAGGTCTCAGAGAGGTCTTTTGATGTGGCCTACTACTGTATGCGCACATCTGTTTCGGCTGATTTGTTTATGTTTTTGATGGTTGAAGAGCCCCTCTCTTCCCCCACTGCCACTTCTTCTTATTGATACATCAATGAAACAATTCTAGTTTGACCACACTAGATACAAAAATGATTAGTTTGCCTGTCCCGCAACAATCTAGCGTATAGTTGATAATACATAAAGAGCCCAGCATCAGTCATGAGTAAAGAACAATACTGTGTTTGTGCAGGTGTGTCACGGGAAATGAAGAAGAATGGGAGAGTATTACTCAACAAAAGGGTCCTTTGATTATCTTAGGCACGGTAGCACAGGATGACGTATCATAAATAATTCACTGTCAGTTTTTGTACAATGCACTCAGTAAACGTTGCATGGGGCCAATGAATACACTAAATTACACTAGATTGGATTTGGGTGCACATGTACTCATTCCACTCGATCTCAATTCACTTGAATATACATTAACATATTTAAACTTGTGGACTACGTGCGAAAGTTGTCGTTCACCTTCCCTCAATACTTGATCTCTAGTTACATTTCAGTTTTGTCAACAAAATAAGAACTGAAGAACAAACACTAGGTGGCCCCCTTTGAAGTTTTTTCTCTGTGTGAAGTGGGAGAGCATGAAAAGGCTCAACTTCTCGCGGTTTCACGTAACATATTGGTTTTCTTCGATCCTGACGCGCCGAGACGCCCTTGTGTATCCAAGACAGTGTTTGTAGAAGGTGGTGTGGGTCAAAGAATGGTTTATAGTGTCTGTGTGTGAAAAGCGTCTCGGATTGAGAAACCGAGTGCTTGATCTTTGCGGTTTATTGGTCTTTCGATTGGAATTGAAGTTAGTGAATTCTAATATTGATATTTCTGGGATGAGAAAAATATGGTTTGTGACTGAATTACAATAAGCGGACCAGAGATGAGGTCGCATAAATTGTTTAAACGAAAAAGTAAACATTTTGTGCAGTAGAGCACTTTTTCCATCTTTCCCGCTGTCCACTAGTTTATTAAAACTAAACTTTGTTTCACGGTTTTACACAAACGACCACTTGCTATTACAATATAGTTCTTTGTCCAACAATTTACTAGTTTTGTTATAGTTTTTTTTAATAGGAGAATGAAAGTGACAAAAGTCCCTTCTTCTTCTCACTTTCAATTTTCAGTTTTGATTTTTGTAACCCTGATCTTCGATGGCATCCCTCCATCATCATTTCTCCCCTTCCCATTCATCACGAGGAACCTTTTTTCTCACCCAAAAAAATCACAGTTGGAGTCATTCAATTTCTATTCTGGTGCACATGACCTTCGGTGCCAGGAGCCACCACTGTTACAGCCCTTCTCTCCTTCTTCTGTTCCATCGCCCCCAATCAAATGCACAGCTCAGCTGTTCAGTGTCAAAAGGAGAAGTCAATCATTAGAGGATTCGAGAAAAAGAAAAAACGGAGAGAATTCTTGCGATTAAAAGCGGCAGTGTCATCTTTTTTTCTTCTTCTCAAAAATCCCTGGGTTTATGACAATGAAATGATTGACTAGTTTGATGTTGGAACGTTTCTATCCTTCAAACACACCCTAAATTTTCTCTCCGATTCTTTCTTTTTTTGATAGAAAAACCAGGGAGCAGGGTCGAAAGTCGATGTCACATGCAATAGACATGACAACTTTTTCATCTTATGTAGTTTGGCACTGGCACGTATACATACATAAACCTGCAATCAGTTGTGTACCGTTTCGGTTTTGACGAGACACATTAGGTGTTCGGATTCGAATGTATGATAAGAGCCGCGCCGCGTTGTCATAAGACCTTGGCCGCAAAAACCAACGGTTAGTTTTTCATTTCTCGCAACACCGCTGGACGCTGGCGTTTGCCATCATCAAATCATGCAAGAACAAAAAAAGTTGCGAAGCGAAAGTGTTAGATTCTTCGAAACTGTGATTGATGGGCAAAATGGAAATGAAGTGTAACATGATAAACTTGTCCCTAAAGTTTGCATCTCTCTCTCCTTTCTTCTCGAAATGATTTAATGAAATTCCCCTTTCTTCGCGTCCCGCTGTGTTTCAGTAGTTTGCCTCTTCCAAAATATTTCTCCATCCGTGCGTGTGAATTGACCCAAGAAATAAGTAGTTGCGAGGAAAAGGTGTGAGATCAAAAATTCAACCAAACACCGCTTCCGTTCTCCACAATACATGTACACACTCATCTTCGTTTAAGGGTCGCCCGGTGAGGAAAAGTGGAAAAGAAGGATAGTTTTATTCATGCGGAGAGAACAAAAAATCCGAGTATGTAACATAAGTAAGCGAGGACGGTGCATCTTTCCAATACGTGTACCTAGGAAGACAAACTGTACCTGCAAAAACATGATTATACGTTTTTGATTGGTCTTCAGCATGCGACAGGTGCAAAATATGTCACAACAGGTTGCATCACCTTTCCTTATCCCTCCAATTCTATCAAACCTTATAATCATCAGTGTCCCGGACGATGAAAAGATGGAAAGCCGCCTCTTAGGTCGTGGTCTTTAGGAATTATGCTAATTGTCTTCTCCTACTCATTTTTCTTGTGTCCCCCCTTTCCTCACCGCCCTGGCTATTCAGCATTCATCTTTTTCTTCTCTACTCCTCTGATGAATGGATAATTGAATTGAGATCGAGATGGTGGGAAAATAGAAGAAAAACTAGGAAGAAAGAGGAGAAAAAGAAAGAGAAAACGTGGTAGTTGTTGTTGCAGAGCTCAAATTAAATGAGATCGGAGAGAAAATGTGTACTTTCTTATCCAGTTTAGTATAGTTTTTATTCCAGAAGAATTGAAATGAGATGAATTTTGGTCTCCTGTCGTCTTACTTGTTCATCTTCAATTCTCCACATCTTTAATCAAATTGGATAGATGTACTCTACTATTCTCTCTTTTTCCGCTATGCTTCCATTTCTGATGGAGGAAGAAAAAAAGTGTTCAACGATCACTTTGGACTCCGATTGTGTGTGTTTGCACAAATATAGCACCGGTTGCGATGCTGATGAAACCATACCGCCTAGATTGTTGATCGATTGAACATTTTCGTACGTACCACACCTTAAACTGATCTTTGGATTGTTGCAAGACGACGTGGAACTGTTACCAAAAAATTTTCGAAACGATTTGTGAACTCAAATATATTGGAAGCGTTCTTTTGCATATAGTTTCACACAATCCCCTACAATCTCTCTGCACCACAATCGTCATTGAATTTCAACCTAAATCCGGATCAACGACGGGCTTAACTTTGCAGAACCCCTCTCATTCCACCCACAGTTTTTTTGTTGTAATGACCGGCACTTGGTGTTGATTGTCATCATTGCATGTGTTCGACCGTGACAACCTTCGTCCAAAGAAAGAGGGCATTGAGGACACGCAAAGAATACCACAAAAATGCTGGAGGAATAGGGGATAACGAATTTTGTGCAGCTGTGGACCAGCTGTCCGGCCCTTATTCTTTTGTTTCTTCTCCCCTTATTTCTGTGTTTTCTGTGAAAAGAGTGTGTGAGAGCGAGAGATTTTTGTATGACCCCTCTTCTCCGCCAATGTCATAAAAACTCAAACGTGGTGTTAATTAGCCAAGTGGCTATTCCATTCATCCGTCTGACGGCAAGAAAACCCCTATTTATTCATTCTCCTCTTACACAAGTGATCAAAGACCACCTAATTGCCTATGGGAAAAAATCGTTCGGATTTGAACAGTGGTACATGAAAAAGGAAAACATTGGAAAAAATAACAAAGTCCCTCTATCTAGAATTTTTTCTCTGGAAAACAAGTCTTGGTTCGCAATGCTTCTTCGACGTCACAACCAATGCACTTAAAGCTCGAGGGAACCAAAGTCATCGTCTGGCTGGGGGCCCTCTGATATCCAGTCAGTGCAAAAGTACATGGCTTGAATACGAAAGCATCAAATGACGTTCTAAGTTTTATCAATCTATCTTCCGACACCAGAAGCCCCCGTAACTTTTGCTTTCTGATGGATGGGTGTTATCTGCAACATTTGTCAATTCTTTTGCCTCTTGCCTTCTACTCAAAAATAACTATCCGTTTTAAAAATCCATGATAGAAATTGAGAAACTTGGGGAAAAAGAAGAGATGAAATAATGACTAACTCCCAATAAGTGAGAAAATGAAACTCAGCGCCGTTTCTTCGTCCTGAAAATGGTTTCTCTCACCGAATCTCCTCAAAATTGCATTTCTTTTCTTCTTCTTATCTTCTTTTTCTAGTTTTCCGAATTGTAAGAAATCGAAGAGAAAGAAGAAACTAACATTTGACGAGGTTACAATTGTTGTAAAAACTAATGAATCCCATATGTTCCAGCTAAGAGAAGTGTTTTCCGAGCAAACTATGCACATCTTTTTGACATTGTCTCTTTGATTCTCCCTTCCAATCCTAAAGTGTTTGGTTCAATTTATGCGGCGGCCTCTCTTTTTCTCTCTCGCGCCGTCGGAAGGATTGCACATTTATTGACTCAACGGACAAGCTTAACGCCTGTGCAATTTGTACGTACGTACTGTTTGATCGGTCTGTGATCATCAAAATAATCAGAAATCGGCGATGGGAAATTGGATGGGCTCGGTGCATGTTGGGTGGCTACGGACTATGAGATATGAAAAAAGGATGTTTTCAAATCTATTTCGGTCCCAACGCATTCTAGAAACTTTGGATATTTTTTCGTAGATCACAATTTTCAATAGAACTACAGACAGACAATAACATGATCTTTTCAATAGACATAAGTGTTGAATTGTTCCCTCAACCAAATCGTACTGTTTTTTCCTCACATCACATCAAAAAAAAAAACTTCACACCTAGTCGTCTCTTGTTCACCACATCTTCTTTTTTTTCACACAACAATTTTTTGCCTCTGTTCACTTCATTCTCCTATCTCGAAAATGGCACGAAAAGTGAGTGTTGTGTGTATGTGGGAAAAAGGGAAGGCAATCTAGGACGAGTACATTTTCAAAGTAAATCGATTTGCGCGCTCACTCAGGCGCAAACCTGTTGTTGTCGTTGATTGAGAAGACGTCAAGCGAGGTAATCTAGATTGACAGCTCGTTGTCGCTTCGCTAATTTACACGATACGGGTGGTCAAACTAGAAGTGACATGGCAACTTTTGGTACGTGAAATTATTTGACCCCTCTCCTCCTTTCCCTTGGACCAAAAGTCAAATTGTTGCATTGCTTTTGGCGGAAACGCATAAATTCTTCTGGCGGTCTCATTCTCTTTCCTGAAAAAGAACAATTACCACATAAAAGTGCAGGAAACGGTTATGTACTTGGCAATGAGCTATGGACCAATTTCTCAGCTATTCATACAACTTTCTGGGTCCCTACTTATTGGTTCGGCAAAAACAATCTTATGTGAATGACAACGGGTTGAACGCCAAAAATAGACTTTTGTGAAAACTAATCAATCAAAACAAGATTTATTAACTAATTCAGTATAGCTATATCAATCAGCTACACATGTTTAATTACTTATAAGGTCCACATCAATCTTTTTTCTTCGAAAATATTGGTTTCATTCAATCCAATCCCTTTATATCGTACAGTTAATACCATTTCAAACTACGTCGATCATCAAATTGACCACCAGCGAGAAAAGCGATTCTCTCAAGTGTTGCCAATTTTCTCGGTTGTTTTTTTGTTGATTTCCTCTCCTTTTTGAATCGACCGACCACGGTGGCGCCGACCCTTCTACTCTCACTCAGGCCGGTGTCAAAGTAGAAATGAGACCCTACTCCTCTTTACCTCACAGTGTGTATGCAAACAATTCGGGAATGGGAGAAAATGAAAAACGAGAGAGATGACGGCGAAAACATTTCGAATTTCATATTTTTGCAATGGGAACTGAGAGCTAAGCCGAGTGGAGAACTCCAGTTGTTCGTAGACATGAAACTTAATACATTCAAGCCTTTGGGCCACCTCCCAGACATTGGATACTTGAATTGAACAAGCCTGATCTTTTGATCTACTTGTCTGTGATCGGGCTCAAGAGCAAACATGCTCAAGGCCAGACTGTCTACTGAATAAGTAGTCGGAAAACAATAGAAAAGGTAATTACACCCTCTTGTCATTTCCTCTGTTCTATTGCAGTTAGAAAAAAAACATTGACCCGTTCCTCCTTCCGTTTCTGTTCGTGAGACTATATAGGCTTTGTCGGGATGGATGAAATGGAATAAGATGAATTTGCATGACGAGTCAGTTTTCATAATTGGGTTGGTTGAGGGTGGCTGACCTTGTTACTTGGCGGTCCCCTCGGTCCCAAATTGGCCCCTAACTCAAAACATCGATGAGCTCATGAAACCGAAGAAGAACGAAACGGGCGAGGCGAAAACACTTGACAGAGATCGCTTGTCTTGATAGATTGGGATCGATGTGCCCGGGCGCCGCGTAACACTTTGATTCCTTACGTTTTCGTTTTCATGATGCTCCAATCCGACAACTGTTGTTAATGGTGCTTTTTCGATCGATCAACTCTTAAAGTTCAATCTGATGAAATATGAACAATATTTTCCTATTTTCCCCCACCAGGGTTAAACGATGTTTCTGTTTCAGTTTGTTTCCCATCTTTCACGTTTCCTCTTCATCCATCCATCCGCCAAAACTACCCCTAGGACAGTAATTTGTCAATCATCCAGGAACGAGACGAATGAAACGTGACAATCACAGTTGGAAGGTTATATGTGATTGAGGCTTGCCATCCTTCAACTCGTCTTGCCACTCCATCCTCATTAAAAATTTTTCTTGTTGGGACAACAATCGATTGAAAAAAAGTGTCCGAGTCCCCCACCAGTCTAGTCTACTTTCAGAATTGACCAATAAAATGGGAAATGAGGCGAATGATCACATGTCTCTAAACTATTGTAAGAAACTAAGAGAGCAACAACTGGAGGAACAGCAAAAAAGTTTTGTCGCCGAGCCGTTTGATACCTGGTCTCAATGATCAAGGACCAGTGTAAATAACCGCTATAAAATTGAAGCGGTCTGATAGTAGACAACGAAGATGATAGTAAACGAAAACGAAGCGTCTAGAATGTATTTGCTCATTACGTGTTGGAACAACCGGCATCCTCCCTCACTTTCTCCCTCACTATCTATCTACTGGTTTCTCCAGAAAACAAAAAAACAATTTTGAGGTTTTTGATTTTTTTCCTCCTATCTCGATTGTTTTCTTGCCTTCATCTTTGTAACTTCATATTAGTTTCAGAAATCGGTCAGAATCTTTTTTTCATTCCCCATTATTTTTTTCATCTATCTTCAATTAGAGTGTAGAACAAAAGTTGTGCTTGCTCCACATTCATGAACAAAAAAAAGAAATTGAGATGCTGCGCACGCCAAGACATAGATCGTTTCTCGCGATTAGTACCCCTCTCGTCTTTGTCCCAAAGCGGTAGAGAAGCGTTGTAAATGCGTGGAAAACGCAGGCAAAAAAACGGGCAACAAGAATTGAAACCTCTCCCCCCTCAACTTCTCGCTTATTCTCGTGTTTCTCTCTTGCTCCTCTTGATATATATGCTATGCTCAAGTTTCTCTTTTTTCGTGCTGTTGCCAATTTTATTCTGTTCTGCTCTCTGCAACAACAGCTGCAATTTCACATGAATGGAAATTTTCTTTGCAACGAAAAATATAAGAAAATATTTTTTTAGACATTCTCAGAAATGAAACGCCTCATTATATTCACCTGATTTTTTCGCTTCCACTATTTGACACCGATCATTCTTTGAATTGTCATGACTTTGCTAAATGTAAAATGTTGTCGAATGCACTACTCGGTCCAAAGAACGTGCCCCCTCCCCCTTCTCCTCACTTTCGCTTTTACCCATTTCTACCGCCATCTACAGTATACCTCTTCCTGTATACCTATCTATTCCAATTATGAACAATGTCCATGACCTTGCCAGTATGTTGTGAGAGGCGGGACACGGTTTTCTATTCTTCTCCCATTCCCATTAAAGCTACCTTCTAACACTGGAAAAAGTGAAAAAAACGACTGAAAGTGAAAACTCGTAACCGCCATTACTGAAAAATCAACTTTCCGACTGATCGACAATCGAGACGCTGCAAAATGTATAGTTAGGCGTGGAGACCGGGTGAAATGACACATAGAAAAATAATAAAGAATTCAAAACCGACAACGTGATGAAGATATGAGTATTAGAACCTGAAGTGTCTCCACCGTTTCCATTCTCTCTTCATTTATCGTCTTCGGTTTATCAGCTGGCCTTGCTTTCGATTTCTTGAAAATAAGAGAGACCTCCCAATTCTTATTCGCAATTATTTCTCTATCTATTTCTCCGAAAAAAGTACCCCACGCTGTGATGATACGGTAGAGAGTGGTGTTGCTGGTGTTTGTTGGAAAGAGAAAAATGAGGAGAAAAGCGAGAGAAAGATTTATGGACTATTGTACCCAACACACGTCGTTTCAAGTAGTAAACCCAAAACATCACCACAAAAACATGTCGAACGTTTTATTCAGTGGCATTTGCTGGTACATCTTGCATGCCGTGATAATTTATTCATCCGGTAGGCAGAAGACCAGTCCTTGACTTTATGACTCGACATTTGGTTTCAAAACATCAAATGCTGTTTGCCACGTCACCGGTGTATGGGGGTAACAAAAGGTATCGTAATAAAAGGTCTATACACTGAAAATCTGGTTTCTCGTCTCCTGGCCTACTTGTTTTTAGTACACAGGCCTTAGCCTTATTCACTAGTGACACAGACCCTGAAAGAGTTTTTATTATTGCTTCTTTGATCTTTTTGAAGAGAATATATTGTTGGTGGTGGGGCCCACCAAGGACGAGAGCTCATTGAGCCCTCCTCTCTGAGCCAGACATTCTCAACTCTGTTACTTGGAAAGTCCGTGGCTTCAGTCTAGCGCAGACTTGAGCCTAGTCGAATTTCACAATGAGTGGCACTTTTGAGCGAAACGATGATGAGATCACAACTCAGAACACAATTATTGCAAAAACGAGCGGGAGAGAAAAAGAAGAGCACTCGAGCGGACGGGACCCCCCTCAGAACCATTCCATTTTTGGTTTTGGGATCTCTTTTTGTGAGAAATGGCGACGGTTTGAATTATTCAGAACACTATGGAGAAGGGGCTCTCTTTGCCCAAAATGGACCTTTTGTGTTTATCTGTTTTATATTCTGGTCGCGAAAATTTTTGAGGAAAACGAATGGAAGAATAAGAGGGATAGAGAAAGTCTAACCATCTGTGTTGTGTCTTTGTTTGGATCTATCGGAAACACAGGCCCGGCCCGATTTTCTTCGCAAACACCCCTCCTCACCAACAAAGGCCTAATAGAAGGTCGGAAAACAGAGAGAAAGAGAGTGGTGATTCACGGGAGACTTTAATTTCTCTTCTCGGTAATAAGATGTTATTGGTGGAGGAATAGCTCATCTTCTTCTCCCTCGTCTTCGTCTTTTCTCATTTTCTCTCCGGTCTTAGTCATTTTCGGTCGTAATTAAATTGAAATCCCGTTTCTTTCTGACAAGTCACCGAGTGGCAAAATGCCTTTCGGTCACCCCATCTTTATCAGTTATGGGTTATCAATCAAATGTGTTGCGGTTAGTCTTTTTCTTACCCCATTTCTTGCAATATTCGATTTCACACCAGGAGGTGCAAAGGTCTTCCGAGTTCTCTCGCTCTCGAAACAGTACATTTTTATGTCTAATCCATTCCTCCATCGAGAAACTTGAGCAAATATATAAACATTGGGGACAGAGAAAAAAGACAACACTTTTCGTTCTGTCGTCTAGAGAAAGTCTAAATCAAGATTTATCTCTTGTTCTGCTCGTTAATTAATGTCGGCGGCAAATCACAAAAGAAACGACATTATTGCTCTTGGGGACCTCCGCCGTCGCCGTCGTTTCCATCAATGTCAACTCTCGGCAGAAGCACAGTGTAGTTTTCCTCTCTTCTTTTTTTCCATCTTTCTCTCGCCTGATCTCGTTGACCCATCATTGTAATATTTGAACAGATTATTCCAAAACCGATTTTCTGCAGAGGACTACGACTATGAAACATTGTTTCGAAATCATGGTGGCATTTTGGTATGAAACATAGTTTAAAAATTGTACACTTGGACTGTCTGACCTGTTTCTAGTTCACTCAATCGAGTCGTTTCACCCCCTCCGAGACCACTTTTTTCACACTGATAATGAATTAGAGACGGGGTACGGTATGTGACGCTGGCATTGTGATAGAAATGTTGTGTTTGGAGACTGAAAGCAAAAGAAGCAACTTTGAAACGACTTGATAACAGAATTTATGTACTCTTTTTCGCTTTCCTTGGCTGGCTAGATGATACGAAAACCTTCGACGGTGTCCATGAGCAGTACAAAGGGAATACGAACCACAAGTTTTACTGCACCGCTAGTTTCTTTTCATCTCCTTTCGACAGTCCTCCGCTCTACAATATATCGTAAAAATGAAAAGGCGTTGGACTCGTACCAGGTGTGCTAGATTCTGTAGGTGTTTGCAAGAAGCGATGTTCCATCTGTCTGGAAGCACGAAGCGCGAAGGAAACACATTTTCTTAAGCCCGCGGGTTTTATTGTTGTGTTTACGGGTCGACCGAATACATATATACATACACTTTCGGTTGATGGAATGGAGAGTGACGCCTTTTCTGTTTTCTTCTGAAATTCAGACCAGTGCCTATTACCTAGTAAGTACTCTGCATAAATTACAATTGGAAAACAGTCCGCCATTACTCCACTTCCCTGTTGTAAATAATGGTTGTTTTCAATCAAGACCTAAAATCTTTCGTCTCATATTTCATTTCATCTTCCTTCTCACCTCTGGCAGACAGAGAGGAATTGTGCAACACTTGCAGAAAATGCAACAAAAGAATCGAGAGAGAGTGAGAGGCGTGAAATGATAAGATTAGATTATCCAAACGGTGAGAAAGAAAAGTGCACTTTTCGAGACGAGTCAACGAATTTTGCGAAAGAGCAGAATTAAAGATGATAGTGAGTAGGAGACTGATAAATCGAGTACGAAGAAGAGACTCCACCAATTGCTCCGTTCATCTAGTCCATTTTCTCGTTTTCTTCTATTACACACAAGAGCGAAGTATGCGAACCAAGTGATGGACGAGCTTGCACTTTATTGGAAACGGCTGTAATTTTGTAATTGATTGCCCTTCATGTCTCCCACTAATCAGTGGCTCCGTGCAGTTTCGATCAGAAACTGAAAACTGTGTCTTAGTTCCTTCTAGAACGTAGCCCAACGAAGCGAGAGTCATTTGACTCATTTGACTGATTGACATCTCGGTTCTCGATTGAAACAAAACCCTAAACGTTTCGCAACACACAACTTTTTTGACTGAAATGCCAAGGTGAACATATTTATCGGCCATTTTCATCTTGTTATGTGTTTCGCTCCTTCAGAAGGTATTGTCAACTATTTAGCGATACGTTGCATCAGATTACAGATCATAGGAGAAACCTGGGACAAATTAGCAACAATGACCATTACACAACATCCGGATGGATTTCTCAGAAGATTGTGTATCCCAGATGAGATAACCTCACCACTGTTTTTATTCTTTCGGTAGATTGTCATCTCACGGAGAGAATTATGATGTCACCCGATCGTACACCAACACCGCCAGATGGTGTCGGCAGGTGTGGAAACGGAAATAAAAGGCCGATCTCTTTTCGACTCTTTCAAGACGTTTTAGTGTCATTTTTTGACTTCCTTCCTTTTTTGCTTCCGACAAGACTCGAGCTAAGACACAAACTAGGAAATTTGGAAATGAATCGCTAGACACCAAAAACCGCGACTCTCAAGTCGGCCATTTCCTGCTCTTAAGAGCCTCCGAGCTCCATCTCGAGATTACATCACCCTACCACTTTCTATCTATCAGAACACCTACAGTAGTCGAAGAGTTTCTCTTTACACCCATCATTGTCATATTCCAAGCGTGCGCTGAGTCTGATGCAATCTTCTGAGCCTTTTTTACCCAAACCCTCCTCCGCCCGTTGTGAACGTGTGAGAGATTGAGACATAGAGAAGGGTAGGGTTTGTGTAATAGCGGGTAAAACGAAGGGTTAGCAGAGAGGTGGAGGAATATTTTTTCTGTGCGTCTCTAACCTTACGCCCTAGTCTTGTGTGCCTCGCTGTCTGATCTCCCGCCTGGCCAACCCCCCCCCTCTCCTCCTGCCGCCCAGGCCCAGCCCCTTTTCGCTTATTTATTGAGACCCCGCCCCTCGAGGCGAATCGCCCCCCTTCACTCGATTTATCGGTCCGCTGTGCCTGTTGGAAGCGGCGAACCGAGAGTCAGTCTTTAACCGGACTAGCCGGCTCGGTCGTCTCCTCTCTATAATTTGTGTCGGTGTTTGGCAATTAAAAATGCCTGACCTTTAGGATTAGATTGAAGGATTAGGATTAGTTAAAAAAGGCTGACGCATTCTAAGCCCAATAAGGTTTACGATCATCTCTTTGCTCTATGTCCTTCCATATTTCTCCCGTCTACCGTACTCTCGTTCTACCTTCAGCAGATCATCAAAATGATTTCTGATTTCAGGTAATTCTAATACACAATGAGCGCAGTTCAGAACAATGGGGAACCATCATTAACCAACAACAACAACAACAATATTCAAAAGCGTATGCCACGCAAACGGGTACCGGATGAGGTGAAACAAGAAGGAACTCCGGATGTGTTGATGACCGGCTCAACGGGTTACAACAAGAGCTGGACTGTCATTCAACGTGCTGTCGACACTCTGATGACTGAGACTACTGTACCGGTGCCACTCTCAACCATCAAGAATCGGGAGCCAAGACACTTGCCAAAGCGTCGCATCTTCGTCAGCCTGTACAAGGATGTGCTTCTCAACAACTTGATCATCAAAACCCAGGAGTTCCAGTTGGAGTAAGTCATCTTCTCATAGTTTCTATTGAAATACGTAGGATAGAAAGAACCGAAAGTGTAAGATTTTGTTTCCCTTGCTTCCTCTGAACATCAATGGTCCTTTTCCTTTTCTTTGAATTCTTTTTTCTTTTATGCACGTACATAGTTGCAATATTTTGTTTTTGAAAGAACAAAGGAGATGGTGGGGGTCCTCAATCTTCTCACTTTTTGTCCTCAGTCACCCCGCAAAGACATATTAGTAGCTCAGCAATCGGGAGAGCACCAGAAAATATTTGTTCAGTAATTGTATCTTCTCAAGAAATGGAGAAATGACTTCTTCTTCTTCTTCGTTTTCTTATTTCTTCTTCCGCTTTCTCTTGATATATGTAGATAGATCGAGAGCTGAAATAGGAGAACAACATTCTACGTAATGAATGATATTCAGAAGCAAAGAAATATAAGAAGGGGTGCAATTAGGCTGACGCAGACTAGGATAATGATATATAATCATGTGAAATTTCTAATGCAACTATTACCTAAGCAATTCTCGCAGGTATTCATTAGAAATAATTTCAGCTATGAACAACAAGGTGTGCCATTCACACGCCAAGTGATCATCGACTACCCAACCGAGCGCCAAAAGCCACGCAAGGAGCGTCACTATGAGTTCTGGCCATTCTTCGAGCAACTCCCAGAGCTCGACGAAGACGAGCAAGTTGCCCCAGAAGACATCAAGGAGGAGGAAGTGCATGACACTCTTGGATTCACATCAGACAGCTCGATCGAGTTGGCCGAGGAGTGCAAGGAGAACTCGACCTTCTTGCCAGCTCCATTGAGCGATGAGATCACCAAGGAGATCGCCGGACTCTTCTCCCCACAAAAGAAGACGACCAGACCAAGCAACACCTTCGTCGATAAGTACATGAAGAAGGGACCATTCGCCAGAATCTTCTGAACTTTTCGATTGGTCTACATTGTTCCTTCCAGATTCTGAATCTCACCTCTTTTCCTTTCCCCCCTCACGACCACTTCAGCAATAGTGTAGACCACTCATTTTCATTTCCTCACCCGTAGTAGTTTCAAGTAGCAATTTCATATTTAACAGCACTCCTCTCTCTTTTTTTCCCTTTCAAGTAGTTTTTCCAGCCGCTGTACCTACAAGCTTAGATGTTCATACGACTGAAAGCTTTACAACACTTTTCCTTTTTCCTACGCACCCTACCTATATTTTGTCACCACATCATCTCTCCCAATATCTCATGATTTTTTGTTTGTTTGCCGTTCCGAATAATTAACCATCTAAAAACTGTCTTACTAACACCCGAACCTGCATACTTTCGAAAAACTTTTGTAGTTAATTTTGAAACTCAAAAAAATCAAAAAATCTAGAAAAAAAGTAAAAAGGTTCAAAAAACTCCCCCAAAAAAAGTTGTTCTCCTCATTATTTTTCATTCCTTCGTATGTTGCTGGCCAAGTGAATACTCATATTTTGGTTATCTAGAATTCAATTTTCAAAGAAAATGTCCAAGTTCAAATTGAGGTGAACCCCCTCTTCCCAGACCTAAGTCATTTGTCCAACCATTTGTCCGTACAAATCGATATCATTTTTGTGTGACTTCCCATGGTCTACCCCATCCATCCTACCAAACTCTGCAATCATACTTGTACCTCAATCCCATCCTTGTCCAGAAGGACGCAATGACTATTCTTGTCTTCAAGTTTTTTATCTCGGTTTTTTTTCCATCTTGTACTCTCAATTCTACCATTTCTTGTTTCGGATAATTCGCCAACGTCAGTCTTGAATCTGAAACTGCTGAAATTTCGCAAAAACAAAACAAAAAAGCTAGTTTGCTTGCATAAATGAATGCAATTTTACCTTCAAGTTTTTTTTTCGCTCAGCTCAGTAAAGTCGGCTCATTTTATTTCTGTTCTGCTGTTGCCTTTAGGCCAAACAATTCTTGCTGACGTTGGGAAAATCCCCGTTTTTTCCCATAGTAAATCAACTTTCCCTTCTTCTTCTCCCCTCAATTTTATAATTTTCAATTCCATCCCTCCCATCCCCCTTTAATAATAGTTAAATTCTTGTTGATTAATCCATTCAAGCAGTTTGTGATTAATGTTGTTCCTCTTCATCTATTCGTCTTTTCTCGATAGTTGTCGATAAGCATTATTTTTAATGGTATTGTTCCAAAACCCATCCCCTCGAACCCACAACTTTTGGTCTCTGCTTTTTCTCCTGTCAAGCTTTTTTCATTTTTTTTTCTCTCATGTCTTATTTCACATTATGAATGAATAGTTTACTGGGCAATAATCTCAAGTGTTCTTATCCTGTTCCTTGTTTACAAAATTTTCAGAGAGAAAGACATTTTATGAAATAAATGTCATCTACAAATGGAGAACACGAATAATTGGATGTTGGAGATTATTGAAAATGGAAGATAAGGCTTCAACTTTTTCTTTTATTACGCTATGAAAACGCGGCTATTAAGCTTTATGAGGGATATTATCCTGAGTTTCGGGCTTCATCTTGGATGCTAGTTGGGCATGATCAAAAATCAGAATCACGGAAAAAGGATTTCGAAAAACTTGTCGTGATATGGAAGACTGGAATCGGGGAGATGACTGAGTGGGGGAGCCACAGAAGATGTTTTGCTGGGATATACTCAGTTTTGTAAGTAGGAGATCACTATTCTATTCAGTCATGCTCGAGTAAAAACAATTGAGGGTTGGTGATTTGGCTCCAAAATCATTGAATAAGTTTTTTTCGGGCCACAGTTGTTGGTTTTTGAATGAATCCAAGAATTTGTTCGATATCTGAAACTTCACACATAAAAGTTCTCACAGTTTTTCACAAACTTCTTTCTTTAAAGAAATGCTATGCAGCTTACCTGGGAATACTTTCACTGCCTGGGAATACTTTTACTGTTTCTCGAACCACTAAAGTTTAACTTTAAATATTCATCTACTTTTGTTTTCGAATATCTTATCCAATCTTTCAACGTTTTTTTTGATTTCTGGTTTCTTCTGGGGACAGTCTGTCTGGTCGAGAAAGAAAACTTTTCTCTTCAGCTCTCAAAGTTTTTTCATCGTTTTCGCTCAAAAGTGTGCCAAACATTTATACAAATACATAGACCCTCAAACACACAAAAGTCGGTATACTTTGGCAGTGGTAAGATGCATTTTGGGTGTCTCAAAATAAACAGAAATTGAAACTTGGCAAGACACTACGCATTGGCTCAATACTCTGATATTTCATTTTGTTTAGAAAAATTGGACGTTTTGTGTGGATGATATCGCCATTTTCTAGAATGCATCAAAATAATCATTGGGTGTCAAATTTCTGGTTTGCCAGAAGGCGTATGTATTTCATTTATACCAATAACTAGATTGAAGGAGGCATATTTCTGCGGCAAGTCGATTGTTGCGATTAATGATACCTGAAGGGACGATGGTTGCTGCAGATGGGTTAAGATAAATGAGGGAAGGCATCGGCGGATTCAAAGAGCACGAGGACGGGCGGACACAATAGAAAAAGTAATGGATCACATGGTTTGAGGAGGACAAAACGAAAACATATTGGAAGAAAGTGTCACTGAATAAAAAACAGTGTAAGGGAAACGGAACAAAGTTGAATTCTTGGAAAAGTGTAGTATTGGTTATGTAACAGAATAATCGAACAAATTTGTATTTTTTCTCAGATTTTGTAAAATGTAAGATTGCAAACTGTCTGTAATATCAGTACATTTTAACAATTGATTTACAGGTTTCAGGTTTCATGGAAACATTCAGTATTAATTAGAAAACTATTCGAAAATTCAGAAACCCAAAACATAATCACAGAAGTACAAAAGTTCATTGTACTCATGTTCAATATTATTTATTTTATTTAATTTATCTATTTTAATGAAATAACAATTGTAATTAGGACAGCTTTGTTTTAACAAAACTCTTTTCTTTTTTGAACCGAAAAAAGTTCAATTATATTTCTAAATCTCAGCTCCGCTTATTCATGTTCACAAGTTTGTTAATATTCACCTGTATCCTATTTTGCTTTATTCCCAGGCGTGTGCAACAGAGTCTTTTTTGCTTCCTCCTTCCCAGATTTTATTGATACTCTGTTTTTTTATTTATTAATCCAGATTACACATTGCATGAATGATCCTACAAAGATAATGTATTCCATAATCCCATAAATTGTTCACTTCCAAGTATACAAATTTAGCTTGTGGCTTGTGTTTGCTATCGTCATAATCTTCTTGTTAGTTGAGAGCATTTGTAATTGAAAACGTGATACTGAGAGCATTTGATGCTACATTCATCAAATTGTCCGTGGAGAATCAGATAAACAAGGACACAAGACAGATAGATTTTCCAGATGGTTTTGATAAGCTGTGATGTGAGTCTGGGAAAATGGACGAAAAGGATAATGGAGTTTCCTCGTGTTGTTTACTGAAACAATTCTTCTGGGAAACAATTCTAGAATGAAGAATAGCTGAGAAAAAAAAAACTCTAGAATGTTCTATAATGTTTTTGTCGCTTTTGTTTGGAGGTTGGAAAACAAAAAAATTATGTTTAAAAACTAATTTTCCCAAAAATTAACGAGACCAAATTTCAGATTATCTAATCTTTTCAAACCATGCGTCACATTTTCTTTCACTACATTAAACTACATTTGGGTGAAGGAAGGTAACGTGATTCAATTTCAATTTAACGTACTGTACTCCCCAACCTAATACATTTCCACCAGTTTTCCATCCGGAACCGGTTTGAGACATCCATCATTACCCATTTTTATAGTTCTCTTCTTTTCTATTCTTCTCTTTTCTTTTCAGTTTATGGCCTTCTCAGTCATACTCATCTGAAACGATTCGGAACAACATTTCAGAAAGAAACCTGAAAGAAAACTGGGGACTTGAAAATGTACAAATACTTATGTCATCCAGGTTATATTTGCGGAAATGTTCCTTTGCTTTTTCTCAAATGTCATGAAGAAAAAACCGCTATTGACGTTCTTACCGGCGAGTTCTTTTTTTTTGCATTGTTGGGCATAGAAGTGTGTCTATTTGCGAACGCCGCACAAGAGAGGCTACCTGCAACTGTTCAATTCTCCTCCCGAATGTTTTGTGCCACCTTACCCCACAACTCAACTCAAATTTCTTTTCTTTGACCTTCGCACATTGTTCACAAACATATAGTTATCGAAGAACACGAACGCAAAAATTTTTGGCAAGTATCGGAAGAGAGGGGATCACAAGATGAATGGTAATGTTCAAGGTAACTAGAAGAAAACTTTTCTCAGGTTCTCACCAGTGGAAGGGAAAGGAGAAAAAAGTTGGTAAACAGATCAAAAAAGAAAATCGTGGATCTTCGGGCAAAAATTTAAAAGTGTTGGAGGGGTTTGTTGAAATTTAGACAATGTGGAACAGAAAACATTACAGTTTTGTATTGGTTTTGAGTTTATACGAAAAAAACAGTTTAGGGCTGTTGGGTTTTTTAATATTTTTATTCATATTACATTCTACGTAATATTACATTATTTCATGTAATTTGATGCTAATTCTATTCTTAATTGAAATTTATAAGTGAGTGATTGATACACTCTTTTGTGTAATTCTTTGTAATAACTCCATAATTTTAAATTAATTGTATTATTCTCATGAATTTAATAACCACATTTTGTTTTTAACGACTAAACTAGCAAACGGTAAATTAATTTGTGAAATTTTGCAAATTAATTAAAATCACAGTATCTCCGTCCATTTTTTATTACTCTCTTTCTTTCAAAAGTTAAACTGATTTCCCCGAAACTTACCCAACCTCACTTCTTCTCATTTTTCTTTTATCTTTCATCTCAATCTTTTCTCGAAATAGTTTTTTGGGTGCTAGAATTCAATCTAGTTCTCATGAGAATCAATCTCCTCTCCGCCATAAGTATGTATATGTATTTATGTTTCAACCGGTTTTTTGCCATTTCTTCAATTTATAGTCAGTCTTTAGAGGACATCGTTTTGTTCACACTGGAAAGAATAGAGACTGGCTAAAAAAGTTTTTACTTTTTTCTCCATCATTTTGTTTTTCTTATCATCATTAGCTGCGTATCTTTGAAGTTCCATTATTTTGGAAAATCATTGATTCCCAGTTTTCGCCAATTATCAAAAAAAAAACATTCAGAAACTAGTTCGTAGTGCCAACTAGCTTCCCCTGGTAGTTTTTAACATGGTTCGAAATGATTTTCTGGTTGCACCCTGTGAATACTTTCGTACCAGTCGATCTATTTTTTTTTCAAGTTCTTGTGTGTAGTAGAGAGCGGTTGTCAAAATGTGGAAATTGGCGCAACAACTGTAAGACGGGTTTTATTGTTGTCGAAACGTTGTGTGTGTGGGCCCCTGGTGCGGGTGCGTACGACAAGCCGGTTATTGAGAAAACGCGAACAAATCGAGGACCGGTTTTGGATGGTTGTCCTCGTCCGCATCGATCCCTCTTCCATCAGCCCTCGCACACTGTCTTTGCTTCTGTCTCTCTCAGCGCTTGGCCCTAACCGTTGCCGCTATTCCCTCTCTCTCCTCATTTGCCTGTAATTCTGTTTTCTCTTATTCGTTTTTCACCCAGAACTCAACCCGTTTCTTGTGTTCCACTCGTTCCATTTTTGACATACGGATATGGTTTTACTAAAATCATGTCCATCAACGTTGATTAATTCCTCGAGCATTTTCAAAATGCATTTTTCAACGTTCTGGGGTTTTTTTTGCAGAAAATAGCTACATTTTAGAGTTTCTGGTTCTGTCTTTTTTATGAACACTTTTAGATATTTTGGTTTTTTTCTAATGAATTCACATCATTTTATATTACTTACAACGTATTTTCCGCAATTTCTTCGTTTGCAGATTGCTCTCATGATGATGAAGCAAGTGAAAACTGAAATTGTCGATTTGGAATATGACGATGCTGAAAGATGGCAAGAGCAGGAAGATGATGAGGACGCCCTGCTCGTTGCCAGAAAGATAAAACAAGAATTTGAAGCCAACTCCCCTTCTCCTGCTCCTCAACCTGTCCATGTAGTTAGGGAATCGTGAGTATTAATTATTTTCGTTTTAAATGTCTCACGAAAATACTATGATTTCATCCCGTTCGTAAGAAATATTCGGTTGTCACTATGCAAAATCACATAAAACCGGGCTGCAGCGCCTCGCGAGCCACTTGCATGAATACCGGTCGGTGGCTTCTATTTGCGGCACGCAATCGAAACTTTTGCCGTTTTATATTTTGGAAGACCGGTTCTTTAGTTGGTACCCAAATTTGTACGATACAAAAATGAGATGATTGAAAACGGATAGGTTTTGTTATTTTTAGAAACTGGTCATTAGAAGAAGTACAAAACGAGATAACGTGAAAAGTGTACTTTGATTTTTCACTGCTCAACTTTTCACTTGAATCAAATATCATGTTTGTATGCAAAAATATTTTATGCTAATTACTCATAGATTATCCTATTCCAAAGAATAGATCTAGTTTCGCATTTACTTTCATTAGTGTTTAGTTTCTATCTTTTAGAGTAGAAAGCACATAAAAGGGATTGTTTTTTTTTCAAACAAACAACACAACCAGGAAGTTCATCCTAAACAAATCCAATATCCTGAGTGAGTTCGAAAAACGAATGACCGGTTGATGAATCTCATTAATCCTGACAGCTGTGATTGAGCCTGAGAAGAATAAAAAGCAAGTGCACATTTTCACATCATACCCTTTCATTGTGCAACAGAGGACAACAATTCTTTGGTCGCTCTGCAGAAGAAAGTGTAATCACGTTGTAAACATACAAACATATCTCGGAGCCTGGGTTGATGAGTTCTCATTGGGTGCAGATGATGCTATTTCGAAAAGATACTAATTGTCAGGTTGAGAAAAATCAGTGGCGGGTAAAGAAACATACAAATGAGTTAGAAATTAGAAAAAAAGGGAGAAT
Source organism: Caenorhabditis latens (assembly GCA_002259235.3). Classification (NCBI taxonomy): domain Eukaryota; kingdom Metazoa; phylum Nematoda; class Chromadorea; order Rhabditida; family Rhabditidae; genus Caenorhabditis; species Caenorhabditis latens. The sequence continues at coordinate 8,278,667 of CM056097.1, read as the reverse complement.
GCAAAACGAAAACGAGTAAATTTCATATCTCAAATATCTGAAAAACCATTCGACTCCATTTTTACGGAACCATTTATGTGAAATAGATCTTTTTTCCAGACACAATCACCGTCATCCGCCAGAAATTGAACGACCGTCCGCTCCTATTGTGTTCGACCATTTTATATGTATGCGTATCGGGTTGAATTCTCGAAACAATGTACAAAGATTAATGGCACTCTTGGTAGGTTTTCTTGCATTAGAGTCGAGTAATGTAAAAATAATTTGGTAATTTTTTGTGAAAATAATTTGTGAATTATTAATTTCAGACTGCTCATGAATTCGTAGACCTCACTGTCCTACCCGGTCCCTCAATGATGGCACCACCAATGCCACCAATGTTACCAATTGGTGAGGGTTTTGATATTTCAAAATGAATTATGAGAAGAATGGTTTCGAAATTGTAAAATATGAAATGCAGAAAGTAGTGAGCAACGAAAGAGAAAAATGTTCATATAATCACAAACAGTTTAATTGAAATAATTTGAAATAATTCGGATAATCCGAACCCATACCTATAAATTATATTTGTATCACAGACTTTCTCAAGAATGCTTGAACTGGGCAAGACATTTAAAAACTTTCTTTCACCATTTTCAGAATAAATTTAGCTCTATCTACAGGTATCCCTCGACATCACACCCAACCGCCATCCCGAATACTCACACTTTGCCAGCAAGAACCATCAACCTCCAATGGAAATCCACATGAAATTTTGACGATAGAACCCAGAAACCGTATGGTTCCTCAGTTTCCGCACCTGAAAGTAAAGCGGAATATAGTGAAGAAGATGGTGCCAAAAACCTTCATAAGGCCTACAGTAAGTTAAAACTGCAGGTTCAAAAAAAAACGTTATCATTGCAGCCATCTGCGGATTGTGGTATAATACCAATCAACATGCAATGCAGGAAATGTGATGAAATATTACCAAAAGGGTCACAGTATGTTTTATTTGTCGTTTATCTCAGTCGAAAACTTATAATTTTAGCGGATCAAGTGCTCTGAATCACGTGCAAAAAAATCATCTGAAAATGGCTGCTTTTCAGTGTAGAATATGTAAACACTACAGAACTACTCAGGAGAGGGTGAGCTAGTTTATATGGTACTAGAAAAATTATTTCCTGTTTTTCAGATACAATCCCACGTCACAACAGTTCACAAAGCCAAATCTACAAAGTTCGACTCTTCACTAGCCGGACCACTCTCATCTGAAGATATGAAGAAAATGGAAGAAATGATAACATATTGTTTTCCGAAATTAAAAATGGTAATTTTCAGGCTATCAAAAATGATGTGTATAATGCTACTTTCAGGAACTACAAGTAACCGATCGCTTGATAGCCAAAACCATGGAAGTTGATCTCTCTACCAGCAAATCATAATATCACCTTTTTTATTTATTACGTTCTCCGAAATACTTTACTATCAGAATTCCCGATTAGCATATGAAGAAAAGTACAAAACTCTAGTCTATTTTTGATTAAAATGTCACACTTTTTATTGAATGAATTTTTTTCTTGAATTGTCTGGAAGGTGAGAACATCTTTTTCTGTCACAGAAATGATAATAGTTTTGAGAAAAAATGAAACAAAGAAATAACGTTATTCGAAAAACTCCATGAACATGTTTGGAAGGTTTTCTGTATGGCAAAAAACTTGAAATAGGACACTGACTCAAAAAGTGTGAAGCTGAAAAATTTAGACGGGCACTGTCTTGATTTGACGCTGTTGATTACTGTGTATTTTCTGATTTTAACTGACGTAACTAGCATTTTTTGCATTTTAATATCAGCAACCGAAACGGCTTACAAACTTCATTTACATACCACCCGGTTTTTAATAATAGTTCTTTACGGAAAAACAATATTAGCATACCATTATTCTGTTTTGACAAACCACGTGTAATACAGCTCAAACCAAACCTGTAAAATCAATATATAAACCCCTTTTTTTTCATTTTCCTACTGCAATCATTCCTGCTCCGGCAATGTTTGACCTTCCTCCCAGAATCTAGTCATTCAAATGGGTCAGCAACATAGAAATTGATGATAAGATAGTGCCGGACGCAACACGTACCCGTTTTGGTCTTTCAAACTTGATACAACAAAAGAAGTGTGCTCTGCCAAGGTGGCTCATGGATTAGACAATGTTTACTGTTTTCTCCTCCTCTGCCGTCCCTTTAATCGTCACAACAAACACGATGTTCCTGTTCAAATCAATCAAATGTGAAGTTACAACTCAGGTCCCTGTTTCCGTTCACTTCTTGTATTCGTTATTTTCCATTTTCCTTCCTCAACTTGTCTACCTTGTCTTCCTCTTCTTCACCTTCCTGTTCATACTTTATCTTCACAAAAAATCTTTTAGTGTGACGACCCCTCCGTCAAAGACAACATCAGATGAATTATGCGCTCTAAAACGAATGCCATCTCTTCTTCCAACCCCCGAACTTTTGTCCATTTTTCTTATTAATCCGATTTTGGTATGCGTTATTGCCTATCTTCTCTGCTGCTTCAGCCTGTTTTACTGTCTGGCAAGACGAATGCACATAAAATCGCAACATTGCAAACTTCTTATCATCCACGACATGCCTCTCCCAACACATCATTCAAATTAACATGTGCTCTTGACTATATGACATATTTCAGGGTGGACCATGCCTCTGCTTGATACTCCAACTCTCAATGTAATACAACTTGGTTTTGGTTTCTTCTCAACTTTTTTTGCTTTCAATTCCCAAGGATTCATCGAGGAGGCAGTAATTGATAGTGCAGCAGACAGTGGCAATATTAACAAACATGCCGGTTACTACAGTTTGGCTATTATTTACGCGGTTTTCACAGTCGCTAATTTTGCTGCGGCTCCAATAGTGGACATTCTGACACCGAAATGGGCGATGGTGCTAGGATCTTTGTGCTATGCAGTTTTCCAGGTGAACATACCTGTTTCCTTCTATAACTACCTAATCTGGACAATTCCAGGCTGGTTTTCTATTTCTGAATGAATGGTATTTGTACGGAAGCAGTGCACTTTTGGGTCTTGGAGCTTCAAGTCAGTTTTTTCATAGACGGCTTCTTAAATGTTCATCTTTCAGTTATTTGGACCGGACAAGGTTCATATTTATCCCAAAACTGCACTAAAGAAACCACTAGCCGCAACAGCTCAATGTTATGGGCAATGTCCGAGAGTTCTTTATTGCTTGGTGGTATCTTCCTGTTTATTGTATTCAGTGTGCAAGGAGCTCAGGATCAAATTCCAAACTCTACAGTAAGAAATTTCACTGTTTGTGCTGCCTTAACTATTATTTGTAGATCAACATTCTCTACTCCGTTTTCACGGTTCTTTCTCTCATTTCCACTGTAATTTTCGCATTACTTCGTGCTCCTCACTACCCGGAAACCGTTGATCGGAAGAACTATGGGAAGTTGGTAGCGTCGACATTCAAGTTGATGTTCACAAAGAAAATGATTATTCTTGCTTTTGTTTTTGCTTACACCGGAATCGAGCAATCTTTTTGGACAGGTGAGAAACCGAAAAAGAACTTTGAATTCGGGAAACTTTTTTTTTGAAAAAGGACAAAGAAAAAACAACGTTCAGTGAAACAAACTGTTTTGATTTTAGCTATCTACCCAACATGCATTTCTTTCACAAAACAACTCGGAAGCAACACAAACGCTCTTCTTGCTCTTAATGCCATTTGTACTGGATTTGGTCAAATCGCAGCTGGTGTTTTGTCGGGATTACTCGGAGACAGAGTCAGAAAAATTGGACGCGACTCAATTGTTCTCATTGGTACAATTGTTCATCTTGTGGTTTATGCGCTATGCTACATTAACTTTCCACAAGATTCCTCTCTGAAGAAAACTGATGATATGGGTGGACTCATTCAACCAAATTTAGCAATTGCTTTGATTGCTGGAGGTCTTTTGGGATTCGGCGATGCAATTTGGAACACTCAAATTTATTCGTTCCTTTGTGATACCTTTTCTAAACAAAGCGCCCAAGCTTTTTCGCTTTTCAAATTATATCAGGTTTGTTTTGCCAGTTTTCTTTTCTCAATTTCCTCTCGACACAGCCAATTTACCTAAACCTTCTCTTTTTCAGTCTGCTCTATCTTGCGCCGCATTTTTCTACGCCCCCGTCCTTCAGCTCTACTGGCATTTGGTTATTCTCGTCGTCACGTCGTTGTTTGCAGCATGTTGTTTCTTCTATGTGGAAAGAATTTCAAGAGAAACGAGCTCTGTCAGAGATTCATACAGCTTCACAGATGACAAAACAACTAAGCAACGGGGAGATGTTCAGTACAGAATAAATGAGAATGAGCAGCAGAATAGTGCGTGATGGGAAAAAGAGGAAAAACGTGGGAATCTGGATAATTAAGTTTTGGAAATAGGCTTTGGGTTGAATTCACTAATAGAATAGCTATTGCAGTGAGAAAATAAGACCAAAATATAAATTTCGGACACTCAAACTGTTAATATTCAAATATAAGCGAATAACTTGAGAAGGAAATAATTGAAATTACAGATGTGACAATGATGTATAGAAAATCAACTGATCCGGATGAAGATGTGAAGTTTTAATTCAAGTGAGTTTATCTCTTTGGTTGACTTTTTGACCTACTCCTGCCTACACTTTTAGCCGGGTTCTCGGCAGTACAGCTCCTCTGGTGGACTGACAGACGATCTTCCTAAAAATGACACCTTATTATTTAACCCCAAACTAGTATTAGTGCCTTACATTGAATTTGCGCCCACAATGTTCACACTCTACCATTAATCCTTGCGAATTCTTCCACAGCACCTCATTAGTCGCCACCGCATCTACTTCACCATCTAAACGATCATTGTTCGTTAGAATATCTCTTTTCAGAATACAACATACCGTTTCCAATAACTGCATCTGGTTTCACTGGAGCAGCTCGTCGCTTCGATTTGGGTAGCTTCTCGTTCTCAGCGTGCCACTTCTTCAGACATTGTGGCTCATGTATGGCTGTAATATTTTATAATTCAATTTCTTCTTTTTATTACTAGTATTTTCATTCAATTGTATTAATTTCTTCTTCTGACATCAGTATTTTATGAAAATAAGTCATCAGAAATTTAGAACATACCAATGCTTTTGGATCCAAACTGGCGTCCACATATGAAACAGAATACAGTAGGCGCCGACTTCGTTGCTCTTGGAGGTCCAGGCGTGAAGTTGTTCTTAAACTTTTGCATTGAAGGGACTAACCAAATGGAAAAGTTTACCTACCATTTTTTCCAGCAATATGTTTCCAGCTCAATAAAGCGACAGAAATGCGAACCGGAAATCGCAAAACACGCAATACCATAGAAAATGGGGTGCTCACTCTCCCCCGGATAGAGTCTCCCCCGTTTATGCCTCTCTTTCTTTTCCTTTCGCTTCGAGCAGCAGCGGCGTGGCAATGAGAAAGTTTTTTGAATGCATGGGAAAAAGGCCTCGTCTTCTTCACGCTCCTCCTTCCTTTTCCCGTCCTCTGTCGTCTTCTTTATATGCCTGGCTCTTCATAACTAAAACGTGTTGATGGATAGAGAAGCACGATGCTTGTTGTTTGTTGTTGGCAAATCACCCTGACGACGCAACCATTGATTCAGCAGTGCACAATGTTTCACTGCTGACGGGCTGACAGGAAATTAAAAAAGCGAAAGCTCGTGTTATTGGATATATGAACACTTTAATGAAAATGGACGTTGAGAATAAGTAGATGGAAAACGAAAATCGATTAATTTTTCTCACGGATTGAATTGTAGCTTCTCAATTTTTTTGTAGAGCCTCCAGTTTGACAAAAACAAAAAACTAGGACAATTAGCATACAGAATCATTTTCATAAGCATGAATCAAAAGGAGTGGTACATCAGTGAGTGCTCAAAAACGTTTATATAACAACAACAACAATGCTGAATATATTTTTAATATAAGTGTTAGATGAGCGAATTGCTTTGTTTTGCTATTGAACAAGTTTCTTTTCGGGTTTTTCTGCCATACTTGTACATACATTCAGTTATCATGTGAGATACAATAGAGTGTCTGAAGATGCTCGTCGTATTAATATTTAATGGAATTAACGTGAATTATAAGTTAGAGAACGGTTTGAGATAAATATATGTTACAAACTTTTACAACCAGGTGGCTGGTTCTCAGAAACTAATACTATAGTCTAAAACTCGGATATTGAAACATTTTTATTTGGTGAATAATTTGACAAAACGGGGAAAGCAACAAAATAATCAGAAAACGAATGGAGAATGAATAATTTTATCAGAAACACGTTTATATGATTTGGTAAATTGAGAACGAGGCGGGATAAAAATTATCAAGGGGTTCTGCACTATCGTGTTTGCTTAAGAAATTGGATGATTTTTAACAAAAAAAATGGGCTCTATAGGCAAAGAATGGTCCCAACCGCAAAGAACGGTCCCAACCGCAAAGAATGGTCCCAAAAATTTGGGTGACACGAATTTCAGAATTGAATGGTCCCAACCGCAAAGAATGGTCCCTCAAAATTGATACGAAAACTTTTCCCCATTCTCTTAGGCTTAGGTTTCTTAGAAATTGGGAAAAAAATGTCAAAACCGGTAATTAATCGTATTTGTCAATTGTTTTCCGATCTTCTAAGAAACCTAAGCCTAAGAGAATGGTGAAAAGTGAGTATTGCTATAAAGTAGTAAATGAGTAGAAAGTAGCCGAAATTTTGGGACCATTCTTTGCGGTTGGGACCATTCTTTGCGATAGGGACCATTCAATTCTCAAAACTGTGTACCCAAAAATTTTGGGACCATTCTTTGCGGTTGGGACCATTCTTTGCGAAAGGGACCATTCAATTCCTCGGGACCATTCTTTTATTTTTTGGGACCGTTCTTTGCGGTTGGGACCATTCTTTGCCTATAGAGCCAAAAAATGAGTTGAAATGAGAAAAATTCACAAAAATTGTATAAAACATCATCAATGGGAGACATAAAAACCGAAGCAACTACTGTCGTCGAGATATTCAAAAACAATCGTTGCTTCGGTTCCATCATTCTTTCGGCGGATATCTATTCCTCCTTCTACTGTGACTACTTCCTTTTCAACAACAATTTTGAAATCCCTCTTTCGGCCAGGTTCTGCTCTGTGATATTTCAGACCCTTCAGAATCACATCTTCATCAAAAATCAGATTTGGTTCGAACAATATTCTCATATTCTCCATTCTCGGGTTTGAACCTCGGATCCAGTGTTTCAGATATTGATTGATCATTTTGTCGGTAATGTGTCTTGAAATAATCTCTGTCGATTTGCAGTTAATAAGCAGCATCTCATCCAAAGAAATTTTCAAATCGAGATCAAAAGACCCAAAAATTAGACTATCCACATTCTGCATGAGCATGTTTTGATACTCAGCTGGATTTCTGAAGGCGGGGCAATTGAAAAACAATAACTCCAATTCTGGCATGTTCTTCAAAGCCAGCTGTGCACACTCCATGCTACAGTTCTGTGTAAAGGTATGCCCGTCCACTTTGAATCCTTCCACAGTATTCTTAATCGATTTCATATCGAAGAGACAGTGCGGTTTCGTCCAATAAAAATCCAGAGTATGCGGATGGTTGAATACTTCGATGAATTGTTTTAACCATTCCGAAATAGTCAATTTCGGATTCTCATAATTCACAATTTCCTCCATTTCCTTTTCCACTTTCACACGACTGGGCACATAGATTGGCACCGTACCACGTACTGGATGTATACGAGCACTTGGTTCTGGTGGGTAGAACGTCCATCCCACCAATAGTCTGTCGTCAAAAAATGTTAACATTTCGATGAATTTGTCTCCTGGGCATAGACTAATTTGGCCAATGGTGCGGTTGAGAGACCGTGCGAATTGTTTGGCATTGTTCGAGAGGAGAGAGAAGTTTATTCTGGAAGCGTTTATTCCTTATCAGATATTAAAAAAATAATTTCAAAACTCACAACTGAACCACATCGAAATTATTAAGCACTTTCCGTTGAGCGTTATCTGGTAGACAGAGAAGAGGGAAGGCAACTGACATGACGGGAAAGAAGATGAGAATGAGTGGGGTCTGGTCAGATGAACAATTAGATGACGTGACGTGGCAAGGAAAGGGAGGACCTGTCCGAGTGAGAGGAACGATTGTAAACGATTACGTAGCACAGTCGAGGACTGGCAATGGTCGCGCGATAGCAGTGTCAATAGAGCACGCTTGCAGCTGCCATCTGGACAGGCAAAAGGGAGAGTACGGGGTCTATATACAGTACTAGCCATAAAGCCAAAAAGAATGCGAAACTGGCAGTTTTAGATGAAAAAACTGGTCAACTTTGTGAGTCTGAGGCGGCCTTCCTGATGGTATCACAATTTCGATTGTTTCTGGAGTGCATAGATTATAAGCAGAGCTCAATTTTTGTAGTTGACAACTTTTTGTACAGGTGTATCCTCACAATGTAAGAAATTATCAATCGTCAAAGAAATGTATTGCTATTGTTGTCTATTTTCTGTGCTAAAATGAGAGACTTTTAAAGTGTTTTCATTGACTGCCTGTAATTTCTTAGGATGAGCACGTTCAACAAAACTGTCAACAACATAAATGAAGATCTGTCTGTGATCGATCCACTCGTTGAAAACCGAAATCGTGAGTTCGTCTCGCACTCACAGCTGACCATTTTCAACTTTTTCAACTGCAAAGAAATATGCTCAGGAAAGCTTTGTATTTGAAAGAAAAATAATATATAATAAGAATTTGCTGCATAGTACGACGTGCCTAACCAAAAAGCATGATTTACATAGCGGCTTATTGTCTGCTTTTATTTGAAATATTGATATTAATCAAAAAAAAACAACCATTTTGATAATATTGAATCCAAAATTATAATGAAATTAATATTTTACAGATATTTGTGGTGAATCATAGTTCTTTCCTTTCATTTGGCTGCTCACTCTTTCTCCTTTTCTCTGAAATGTTATTTTATGAAAATTCGGATTCCTCATCCCAGCGTCTAAAACTAAACAAAAGGGTAAAGGAATGAACACACATACTAATTGTTCCAACTAAAATAAAACTGATCAGTCTGCTTTTTAATTATTTGTTACCTTGGACAAATTTACAAAATAAATTTACTTGTTGACCGTTTTGGTTTACATGCAAGACACCTGTTTTAAAAGCGTGGGAACATATGGAAAAGAGACGTTTTGCGTAACGAAGGGTAAATGGGAGTAGGCGGAAGACATGAGAAAAAATAAAATAAGTAGAGGAAGGACAGAATTAAAAACAACAATACTGTGAGTGTTTATATTCACATCTCAGTATTTCGGAAATCTCTCGGGAGCGCCTTGTCTCCAGTTGCCCTCGACCGGTTTGTAGCCGCCTCAACAGCATCCATGAGAATACCCTGCAACGTGATCTTTTCGTTCGTTATCATCATTATCATATTGATAACCCTATTCTATTTCAAATGTACTATGCTCCCTATTCAGTAATCAGTGTGTCGTACCTTAAGTCCTCCAGTCTCTAATTTGTGCATTCCGTAAACAGAAGAACCAGCTGGACTTTGAACATCGTCTTTGAGTTGAGCTGGATGGATACCGGTTTCCAAAACCATTTTGGCTGCTCCAAGAAGTGTGTAAGCAGCCAGCTTGAGAGCAAGGTCCCGTGGCAATCCCACTTTGACACCACCATCCGCAAGACCTTCAATCACAGCAAACATCTGAACCAAGACTGGTACTATTTATACTTCACATGACCATTGAACACTCACATAACTAGGACCGGAACCGGAGAGACCAGTGACTGGGTCGATGTGAATCTCTGGAACCTCAACAGCAAAACCAACAGTGCTCAAAAGACGTTCCACGGTTTCAGCGTCTCCGTCACGACACGCAGATCCCATAGCAAATGCAGAGGCACCGGCACGGACTACAGATGGGGTGTTGGGCATGACACGTACAACACGAGATTTTGTGGGAAGGAGCTGAAACCCATTTCAAGATTTATATGACGTTTCAAACTAGTATGGACTTACAGATTCAATGTTTCTGATAGTGATTCCAAGAGCAATTGAAACTACCAAGTGTTCTTTGCTGAGTGCTGGAGCAATTTCAGATGCAACCTTGCTAACATGCACTGGCTTGACGGCAAGGAAAATTACATCACTTTTTTGTACAACTTCCGCGTTTTCATGTGTTGTATTCAGTCCCATTGATTTGCACTGATCAAGCAAGAACTCATCGCGTTTTGGGGAACTGGCAATGATGTTGTCTGCTGTGATTCTGCCTAAACCAATATTAATTGTGCTTGTACTCAAAAATAGGAAAAAGTGTTACCTGAGTTGATAAGCCCTCTTGCAAGAGCTTGTGCCATTTTACCTGCGCCAATGAATCCAATCTTCATTTTGTGTACTTAGGCTGAAACCTGAAAAAAATAACCTCAGGAGATTGACTTTTTTAAGTTAATGACAAGAAAAATAGGGAAATGAAGAAGTGGTGCTTAATACTGACCGCCTGACCATTCCTGACGACACAATCAAGTTATCAGTACTGTGCAAACAGATACGACATCAAGGATGAAGAGAATCGAGAAAATAGCCAAAACATATAGAGGTTTGATAACATAACCTTGTTACTGATAACATTCATTTCAACGTTTTCTCCTCTCCCTCTTCAATTTCAACCGCAAGTCGAGTTCAATTCGGGAAAAAGTTAAGAAAACGATAGATTGAAAATGAAAATCAATTTATTCTACATGCAAAATGGGAAATGAACAGATAGGAAAGAGAAATAAGTGATAGAAGATCCAGTTGATACAGAGAGATTTTAATAGCCGATTTGTGGACAGGCTGCGTTGCAATGTTGCGTAAAGTGGTGAAAAGGAAGCAAAGCTTGGAGACTTGGACATGTAAAAAAATTAAGACAGAAGGAGGGCAGGTTTGGATAGACAAGGACATTATTCTAAAACATCACTGAACATAAATGAATTCTACCATTTGCAATTTGATATCCAGATACAATCTTATCAAGAGAAAGTAGATCAAAAGATATGATATGACCTCTAACCTTTTGTCGTGATGTCCAATTGTGTGTTATCGTATCTAATAGTCATTGTCATGTGAAAACAACACACACCGAGCAGTCACACAACTGCTATCGCTATACTGCTCAACAGGCCTCGTTTCCCTGTTCATGCGAATGGTTTCTTCGTTTTCGGTTTCATATTTTATTCTGGTTTATTACTATTTTTGAGCTTTATCATAACAATAGATGTACATTGAAACAATGAGTATCTTGAACTGGTCATCCGACATTGATTACATAAAATCCTCGTAGTTATGGTCCTCGACAACAAAGTAGTCGGTGTCTTTTGGCCTTTTCCATGTCAGACGAGCTAGTGGGTCGAATTCTGGAAATCGCTGAATACCTAGTTTTACTTTTTTTAAATCTTAATTGGTTATATTTTGTTACCTTTTCTAGCTGGATTGTACTTCTTTCTCATTTCGTCATCTGTCCTCGCAAAGTATGTTTTTATGTCACATCTCTGTGTACTCGTAGCTAACTTGTAGTCGTACTTGACCACTGTCATTTGCATGGTGGCTGAACAGTATCCACATGTATTCCGACATTCCCGGAATGCGGAAGGAAATGCACCGCAACCTCCAATAGTGCTGAAACTTGCGTCTTGCCAGTAGTTTTCTCTGTAAACAAAGTCAGATGAGATGGTAACAGGAAGTTTCAGATATGTGAAATCACTACTTTTAAAATCAGATTGGATATATCAGTTGCATATCAGAAATGTTTCCGCTTTTTATCTGTTCCTTAATTTTTGAACACGTGCCAGTTGTTTTTCTGTCACATCATATTTTGATTCCAATCTGACATTGAGTTCTATGTTTTCAAACAATATTACCCCCTTCAGAATCAAAATTTTTATCTAATTGTTTTGTCTTACCTTCTTGCCATTTTCTGACACCAGTCTCCACCACGCCTGTCTATACAAGTAACTTTCATCGGGTCTTCCAAATGTCTTCTAACAACCAAATTGTACTTTTCACTGCTCGCAGAGCTCCTTCGGTCAAAACTGAAAGATGTGTAACGTGTATTTCTTGAATTTCAAGCAGCTATTTACCATGAAGAGCAGCATTGAATTAGAGCAAAATCTGGGTCATTCGCACATCTTTTCAAGAATTTGGCAGGTGTGTTAATCCTCATTCTGCTACATGTAAGAGTTGTCAGCCGGTCTACACAACACGGTGTTCTATCATTTATATCATGTGGTTGGTTGAAATTGAAGTTTGGAGTTGTTCCTAAATTTGAGAATTGTGTTTTAGTTCTTGAGCTTTGAGGTGAAGTGAAAATATTAATTTTTGATCTGGGTTTCCATATTATTTTTTCTCTTGCATATTTTCTCTCACTCTTGCTTTTTTTTCTCAAAGAAAACATAATGAATGGCAATAAAATGAATAAACTCACCGGCTTGCGCAACACCGGATAATAGTGAGACGCTTGTTGTGCAGACAATAAGAAATTGCACGGCAAGCATGAAGAAAAACTGCTGTTGTTCCCATAAACCGACAATAAAGATCGGAGACTGGCCGTGAAGCTAAAATCGAAAGTCTAGGAGGAGTTGCTAGTAGGAGGGAAAGTGTTTGAAAAGGTGTGAACACACCCGTTCTGGTAGTATGTTTGTACATTCCCTTGGGGTTCTGTATTACATGACGAAGATTGTAAATAAGAAGTTTGAGGACTTCTTCAGTTGCATTGACCCCCTGTTTTAGAAACCGCAGGCGCCAAGGGTCATTGAGCTGGTTTTGGAGAACAGAAAAGAACCAATAAGTCAATAATCTTTATTTATCTTTTGAAATCAGTTCGTGAGAGGGTCCAGTGGTTGATAGAAATACATGAAAAATAGAAATAATACTGACCGCATTAATACTTTTAGTCATGACACATAATTTGAAATGGAACTAATGAGAGGTAATAAGTTAGGAGGTAGTTTAACAATTAGAATAGTCGCTCGCAGGATTTTGGATTCTTGGCCAAGTTGGAGTCGTATCTGACAGTTGCCGTCTTGTTCACCCTGAAAAGTTCAATGCAATATTAGAATTTTCTCAATGTCGAACTTACGAAGCACAGAATCCACAAGTCTTCCTGCATACTCGGAATGCAAATGCAGAGTGTTGGCAGGTCAAAGCTTTTCTTCCCCACATTCCAGTTCTAGTCACGAAAGCCTCACAGAATTGAGTACCATGACGGTCAAAACAGTTTTGAGGATGGTGACGGAGAAGAAGTTCCTCTACATCGTGCTGGTAGAGGTCAGTGGGTACTGGGATGGCTGAAAAATAAGAAATCAATAGACCTAGCGTTTTTCAATCGTAAAACTCACTATCACTGGTGAACATATCCAAATTGAAATGACAAGAATGGCAGCACTGGATAAATGAGAAATCAGCATTGTTTCTACACTGTCTTGTAAATTTCTCATGGTCTCTATTGTATAAAGCTTTGCACACATTTGGCATGAGTGTATCCAAGCAACATGGAGTTCGAGTAGCTTTATAAGCAACCATTTGCATTGTCATCTCGGTGGAGACTAGAGCTGAAATTTCAGATATTGGATTACATGCTAGTTATTGATTAGTCTTACCAAGCAGTGCGGCTAGAACCCAAAGTTTTTGTTGAGCCATTTTTCTTGAGAAAATCTAGACTAAAAACAAAAACAGAAAAGTGCTGAATTTGATACGTGAAACCACGGTACTCATGCTTTTATACTTGCTGCCACTTGTCCACCTAGTCTATATTGTCCGGTTTTTTTCCGTGAATATATTCCGGGAGGCTCTTTTCCCGCCTACTTCCACGGAAGTGCCAAGTGTCCACCCTACTAATCATATTGTGTTTTTCTCTCGATTGTTGTGTCTGCGTCCTCTTCCTCCTATCTTGTCGTTATGAATTATGAACATCCATGAAGTTGAGAGGGGGAGGAGTGCGGAAGAAAAAGAAACAAACAATAACGGAGATCGTAAGAAAGTTGCTTGTTTTCATTTTCTCGCACACCCCGAGCGGAAGTCGCCGTACGAGACGTTTGCCCTTCAAACCTATACAATGTTTGTCGCCCGCCTGTTGTGCTCCTGAGGCGACACGGTTTTACGCGACCAGCATTTCTGCGCCACGCTTGACAACTTTTTGCGACAAACGGATTGGATGAGCGGGTTTTGAAACAATAAATTACATTGCATATGCACAAAATACATAGCGAAAATAAAACGAAACAGGAAAAAAGTGGAAACTGGGTAGTTGGTGGACCTCACAAATTATGGGACAAACAAACTAAACATGGAAGCGAAGATGACAGAATATTGAATTATGTATGAATTCATTTCATGAATTGGGTTATTTCAAACCAATTAGAATATGTACTCAAATGCTAGTTCAGCAGTTTTCACTCACATTGTCCTTATCACTTTCCTTGATGGCAACTTTTCTATTTTCCACGCTTTTTCTACTTTTCACTTTTCGAATCACCAAACATAATTTTTCTATTGAAGCTACTTGTTAGCTGTTTTGCATGTGGATTTGTTTGTTTATATTCTTTTTTGATGACAAAAAAACACAAAAGTTCATGATTGCCTCTCTTTTTGGTTTTACTTTTGTTTCACTCCTTCTATTTTATCCCTTTAATGGGTCCGGGAGCCAAGTAAATGGAATTGGTGACATCTTTTGTGGATAAGTAATGAAACTTAGTATTCATATTTTCAGAAACAAACAAAAATGGAGAAGAAAGACACTTTATCACTCACCAATGATCTGCTGACGGAAAACGATGTTGATCATGATGTTCTCTTTTTTGAACCTTTCAAAAGTGGGTTGACTCTAGATTTCTGACCAGCTCAACTGAATTTTCATGTTCAGGTCATACTGTCAAAGAAGCAGCGCAAATTCTGTTCTCAGAATGCCGCAAAAATGTATATAAGAGAGATGCATTCAAGTACAACATGACGGAATTATTTAAAAAACGATATGAACTCCTAGGAACCGCTAGCTATCAAAAAGTAAAACCGAATACTGCGCTGTTAGAGAGAACGTGAGTGAGAAATTCATTTTACTACAAAAAAATCATTGTTCCAGAATTCTCGAAGTCTTTAATCACACCGAAAAACTTTCCTTATCGAAAATGAAATCACACTTTCCCGGATTTGATGTCACTGGTGAATATAGAAAAAACAGAATAAAATGGACACAAAAAAACACTGACGTGAGTTAAACTTTTTGGACAGTGTTCTTCAACTATTTCCATTCGCAGACTTTACCAGACATCAAACTGGTGAAAAGATGGTATACCGAACATCCCCATATGATCGAAAAGGAGCTGGTTGAAATGGTGCATGCGAGATGTTACATTGTCATGCATATAGCAAGTTATGTTCTGGAGGAGAATGAACTCAAACAAATTCTGGCAACCGTGTCTTCTCAGTCTCAAGAAAAAACGCTGAGACACAAATTATTGGAATATGAGGTTAGTTCATTTGATCCGGTGCGGATTGGTGGCCAAAAAATGTTTTGATTTTCAGATAATCCTACTACGTTTACTAAAAGTAGCCACCGCATCTAATGCAAATCATTGTCATCGGGTCCTACAAGAATCTCAAATCGCTATGAAAGCTTTAGTTGAAGAGTACAACGTGAGTTAAAACTGAAAACTGGTTCCTTGTAATTTAAACAGTTCATTTTCAGTTGTTTCTTTTGGAAAATAGTCATCACGAGTATCTACATGCATATGAACTACTCATCAAATGCTACTGGATAATTCTGTCAAAAATAGTAGTTGATGATAACGTATGTTTTTCCAGCGGTTTCAAAACGCCATTGATAAGATTTCAGACCATTGACTGGGCTCCATTCGCAGTCCTAGAACTTGTACAGTCACACAGCATCATCAATTTCATGGTACAATTCTGGACAAAGTATCCACTAGCTACAGTATCCCCGAATGAAGTCACTTTCTTGCATCAAATGATAATTCAATTTGTTCTGCAATCAACCGAAGAGAAAGATTATGGTCTTTTGAATCATTTTATTGACAGCCAAAGAATATCTCAGAATGGAATTGTTTTAAAAACGTTCGCACTCTACCATGTTCTCAAAAATCCTTTATCTGATGTCGTGAGTTGTTTGAAAGTACGTAATATATGTTTAGAAATTATTGATTGCAGGCGCATCACATTCTGGAATTTCCTGATGTTTACGAATTTCCAGTATCTTCACATAGTGTTGATCTGAACAATATCACTGAAACAAAAGAACGAATACCATCAATATCCACTGAACAATTTGAATACATGTGGGAAAAAATAGTTATGTGCACTGTGAAACAACAACGAGATTTGAGAGAGAAGATAATAATCACTGCGATTATTAGTGGATTGAGAGATCAAATTCAGGCAAAACTGAAACGAATGAAATACTTATCGACTGAGTACTTGGTTCAGTGTCCAACTTTTCTGTACTACGAGCAATTGACACGAATTGTTGAGAAACGGGATTTTAGTGCTGTTCATATTGAAATTGAGAATGAAGGATACAAGCTTATCGCTAATTTACAATCTGAGGCAACTAACCACTTTGTTAACTTGTCACCTCAAGAAGCGGAAAACTGTTTCAAGAAAACCTTGGAACTTCTGATTGATATTCCTGAGTTCAAAAACTCAAAAACACCCTATGAAATTATTGGTTTATGTTTTCAAAATGCATGTCTCCAACGGAATATGAAATTGGTGAGTTTGATTGTTACCTAACCAGATTCTTATTGAAATTAATGCAGAGAAATTACATGGCTGAGAAAATTGTCTTCATTCTTCATGATTTGAAAAATTATCATGCACTTAATCATTTCTTACTGTTGTTAGCCAAAGTATTGCGTTCACATTCATCAGGTATCTATATTTATATTTTGAAAATGTTAGTATATTGTTTCAGAAGATCTTATGAAGAAATCATACTGCCAAAAAGATGTATTAATTGATGGAATCCAAACACTGCTACTCGACATTGAAACAAAACTTGCGAGCTTTAACATCAGTGAAGTTGATATGCTAGATTCTCATTTTCAAGTCAATGCAATAGGGCTCAACACAAAACTTGACCACTACTGTCAGGTTCATCTGACCTGTCTTTCTATATTGGTGTTTTGTAATCAATCACATACTTGCTCTCCATCACAAACTTGGTTTGAATCTTTGAATCGAGTTTTCAAAACGAGTAAGACGATATGTGGAAAAGAAATCAGTATTATATCTGAAACATACATGTTTCTCTTAAACGAACAGTAAGTTTGGATTTTGAAACTATTAAAATTTTTTGAAAATTCTATTGCAGGATATTTAACACGGTGTCTTCTTTCCCATTGCCACGTGGTCCACTTTTGGAAAACATACGGGACATTACTCCTCTTTTTCTTCAGTTGAATGAACGGACAAGGAGCAACAATTACATTGACTTTGCTCATAACAACTTGAAATCGCTCATGCAACAAGTAAGTATTCTGTTTTTCTTTTTGTTTCTCAATGATTACTTTTGATTTTTAGAAACATGTTTTAATTCGTTACTCTCACACACCGATTTGTAACTACATGATCCAAAGATTGAACAATGTCATGGAACCTGGGTTACTCATATCATATTTTGTGAACACGATTCTGAGAAGTCATGAAGAAGTCGATATTCGGAATGACTGTGTATCTTACCTTCTACAAGCATTGAATCTTTCGTGGACCCATCCGGTTCAGCATGAAGATATGGAATATTTGTGAGAAGCCTACATTTCTGTTTCAAAATGTCATATTATATAATGTTACAGAACTCATGTGAGTGGTTCTCAAAAGTTATATCTGAACGTCTACTTTCAAATCAAATTACGTGAGGAACTAGACGGATCTGAACTAATAGCAATTACAATTGGTAACTTGAAACTCAAATTAAACTTATATTGCGATGGTAATCTCCTGAGATGCCTGTACACTACTAATAATGGGTGAGATAAAACTTTCGCGGTAGTTTATCAATACGAAGAATGTTTAGGGACAAGATTCTCATTTTGCAAGAACCGGCATTCAAAGTACACTCAATGATGTTGCAGTTTTCTAATAACGGAGATGAGATTTTTATTGTGGTGGGTTTTAGTAATAAGGGTAACATTAAGACACATTCAATACCAGACTCCTACGAAAACGTATCAAATGACAAATAGAAGAAATACGCGACCGATAGATGAAATCAAGATTTCAATTACATCTCTTCATCATACAATACCCATTATTTTTCAAGGTAAATCTCGATTTTTGAACAACTTCCCCCCTCTTACTTTTCGCACTTTTAGGAGACCGTCAATCTTTGTATGATGTACATGAACTCGGAATCAACTCAAAAAATCTGGAACACTCCCGGCGCTTCACATTGTCTACTAAAGGTCGTAAGCTCAACATTGGACAGATGTTCCACTCCGTGATGCCTGTACAACACAATCAAGAACTATCACTCAGAAATGAGCAAATTGGGTTTGAGAGTATAGTGGAGCAGCTGAGATCTTGTGGCGGATTCGGGTTTATATTCCACGTTTTTACTAAACATCTGATACACTCAAGTTTGGAGAATGAGGAGCAAACGATTAACTATTGGGAGTTGCTTCTGACCTATCTCAACGCTCCTTATTTGAATAATGAGAGATTCACAAGAACTGAAGCACTCCAAATGACGTCTCTCCTGTTCCGATTTACAAAAGCTAAAGTTCCGGAAAGAATACTGCAGGTAGATTGAGAAAATATTGACATGTCAAACGTTCCATTTGCAGAAAATATTTGACAAATGTATGATCACAAACCATGAGATCAAGGAAGTTGCTCTATTGACAGAGCTACTCTCAGAACCTAGTTATTGGGAAAATGATCTTACCATGTTCTATCGACTGCTCATAAGATTCAAGTCATCGAACCTTGGTTCAAACTTGGAAAAGTGCCTACCGTTGATACTGCAGATAGTAGCACGTATTATCAGAAACGATCACGGAACCGATGAAGCCCATGACATTGTAACTGTAACTGTTGAAATCTTCAAAGAATGGTGTAGAGAACCACATGCAGTCCGCACTACTCAGCTAGTCACTTTCATGATGGACCTTTTCGATTTTGAGAAAATTAGTCCACAAAGCAATAAGTTTCTGTGGGTCGAAGAAAGAAGTGAGTACTCATTACCGGTAACTGTAAGTTCCTACGTTTTTCTATTCAGCTTTGGAGAGAGAACTTTCACGGCAGCCTATACTGAGTTTGAACGGAGATGAATCAGAAGAGGAAATCAGCAGACGACGTATCAACCGAGAACTGCTACAGTTAGACTTACCGCTTGGAAACGTTGATGACGATGAACTATTCCGGGTGTTGACACCTACAGAAGTTCCATCGGATAAGGATATGCGAATGATGACAAGGAACAGGGATTACATGATGAAAGGTTGGTTTATATGCAATTTGAGCCCTACGTTCAATTTTTAGGTCTGCTTCAAATAATCCACCAAGCGTATGTACTATGTCCAGACACCCAATATGCATGTTTTGATGCGATTACTACAGAGGTGAGAGTGAATTAATTCTTTTCCTGATTATAAAAGTTTTTGTTCAGAAAATTTGTTATTTGATTGAAGTAAACAACAATGGAAAAGTAGTGGGAGCACTGATCGAGATGTATGAGGCCATAATAGTAAGTCTCGCCAATTTAACAAACCACATTTCGCTTTCAAATTTCAGAATCACAACATTTACTCTGACAAAATCGCCAAAATCGTTCAACTCAACTTACTGCCGATTCTTGCTCGCCAACTCCGTAACAAACCACTGACTATGCAATCTGTCAATGCGCTCTTCTCAATTCTACTCAGAGAACAAGTCGACGTCTCCGCTGGTTTAGACAATGCTCATTTGGAAACGTTCTACCCGAATACTGTATCCTGCCAAGCTGTCTATCCGCTGTTGACTATTTTCGAAGAATCTGCAGATGATGTGGAAATTGCTGTGTTTACTGTGGTCTGCACGTCACTCAATAAGGTCAGTGATTGCAAAGATTTACAAGAAAACAATTGATTTCATTACAGGTTTATACTTTCAATAATCAACTCACTCAAGCGATGATTGCAGCTGGAATTGATGAAAACATGGTTGCAATTTTGGCAAAACTTGCAAAGCTCGGAGACTTCAGAATCCGTAATGAAAAACTCAAAGCACTTCTTGATCCGTGGTTTGCATTCGCAATCAGTATCATTCGAATTGGTGTGAATGGAAGACAATCTGTATTTGAAGGAGCTTCCCGATTGATTTCTCATCTCCTTCTACTCTACACCCAAGAAAATGGAAAACTGTTAGACCATCCTGAGAATGATGCACAACGGCTCATCAGAGATAATGTGTACTGGGCAATGTGCGTTCTGCTACTTCAGCTTTTCAAATTCCTGTTGGATATTGCTCTGGCTGATTCCAACAAACACAGGTCAGCCAGCAACTCTTCGATTCACATGCTTGGTTATGACGAAGAACCAGAAGAAATTGAAGCGACGCCCACAAAACCAACAAAGTTTTGGGACGAAATTGCACAAAAAGTCAAGGAAAGTGTTCTCGGGCCAAATCCAAATCTGTTGAAGTGTCCATATAGAAAACACAAGGAATCGCCACTAACTGCGGAAGAGATGAGACATCGAATCAAAGACGTATTGACGTTATGCCAGTTCTTTTTCAAAATTACCAATCGAGTCGAATGTGATGAAGAGGATAACTTGTACAGGATATTTTTTGAGGAGCTGTCTAAATGGACACTGGATGAGTCATGGCCTAACTGCATATGGGTTGCGGCGGATATGATGTTTGTCACCAATGTTTTTGCGAGTTGTGTGACATTTGTGATGACAGATATACACCAGTATATTACTCCGTTCAGTGAGTTTTTACATCAAGATATTGTCAATTCACATAATTTGTGTTTCAGACAAAGTGTTGAACCGGCAGAAAACATCACGAATGGAAGTATTGCTTCACAAAATAATTCGGTCTTACACTAAAATTTCAACTGTGTTTGGAAATGTTATGGTATGACTTTTTTCTTAAGGAGTCTTGAAACTTAAAAGTTTCAGGACATTGACCAAATGATGCGACTAGCAATGGAAAATATAACCCAGCGAGAGGATCATAATTCGAACTTGTTCAAATTAGCAGTGTTGTTTCTGAATAGTCCACACAGAGATCGAACGAGAGGTAAGGTTTTTGAAATATCCTTCAAAAATCGGGTTAAATTCATTTTAGGCAACATCGATTATCCACAACCCCGTACCCCAGACCTCATTCAGAAAATGACAGTAGAAAGTGAAATTGCATCAAGATACTGGCTTGACCAACGAAACGAAGTGATTGAGAAGATAAACTTGAAAGGAAGAATGCCTGAACCACACTGTGATGTTTCTGAAATCAACTTATCGCTGGAAAGAATGCAAAAAACTTTGGCGGCTCCAAGAAACATGAAACGAGTAAATGAAATTTGTGAGCTCATGACTAAAATTGAGGAGAACGAGGTGATTATTTGAATTTTGTAAAAGACAACCAATCTATTAAACTTCAGCGTGCATTCTCGAGACTGACTGTGATCAAAAATGGATATCGACCTAGAAGAATTACATCGATTTTGGGTCCACGTGGCGAAAGAATGGTAACTGATGTGGCAGATGTCAAAACAAAAGAAATGTTTACAATTCATGAGAGTATCAAGAAGACTAGCAGTTTTCCTGACGTTTTCGACGCCTTGTCATTATCTTGGATCAGAAAACCGAATATTTTTGCACAGCTCCGTAATGCATGTCTTCATGGAATCTTGATAACAAACGGAACACAAACTAACCCAATATTCCATGTGCATCGCTCTGGAATCACTGCACTCCCATGTGGTTCTCATACTGTAGAAAAAACATATCTGTTTGAAAACATGACAATGATATTTCGAAGACCAATGAGACCTTGGGATGCTCTGGAAGTATCGTTTGAAATCATGATGAACACTCATGAATCTCTTCTCATTTTTTCACAGCAGCGTTTTGCTAAGTTAGTCAGCCAATACGCTGGAAAGCTGATTATGACTGAAAATCATCTCTTGGTATTCACAAAAAGATGGGAAGAAGGGAAAATCTCCAATTTTGAATATCTCACAATGCTGAACCTTTTCGCGGGGCGTACTATTCATGATAGTAGCAGTTATCCTATTTTCCCACGTATTTTGGCGAGATTTGGAAATGAGTCAATTGACCTCCAGGACCGATCGTTGTACAGAAAACTTGACAGACCTGTTGCGGGGCAAGATTTGTTATCAATCGAAAAGCACAAAGAACATTACAATGAATTAAAGGTAAGGAAACCAAGATTCGATTGATATCCGATTACTATTGATTCAGGAAAATGAGGAAGTCAGTCACCTAACCCCTTATCATTTTGGATCAATGTGCTCCAACCGTGGTGTTGTCTCATTCTACAACATTCGGTTGCTCCCATTTGGAGAGGAAGCCATTGAACTACAAGATGGTAGATTTGATTTCCCAGATAGACTTTTTCATAACATCGAATCCGGACTGGGATTGGGGAAAATTGAGTCCAGTAATGATTACAAAGAGCTGGTTCCTGAATTATTCACAACTGTGGGAGTTTTGAAAAATGAGAATGGAAATCATTTTGGTGAAAGACAAAACGGAGAAGCAGTCAACGATGTAGATGTTCCACAGTGGTGTTATGTCGATGGGAAACCCGTTCATGAAAACTTTATTCACTTGCATCGTCATGCTTTAGGTAACTGTCTTCTGGTTTCTAAACCTTCACATCAACTTTTCAGAGTCCGAACATGTCCAATCAATGCTGCATAACTGGATTGATCTTGTTTTTGGCTACAAATCTAGAGGAAAACCTGCACATGATGCAATCAACGTTTACCATCCAGCGGTTTGTAGCCGACTCATGAGAATTATGTTTTCATTTTATTCCAGGTGTATCCCGGGAACTCCCCTCCAACAGTTTTTGATCGAGTAATGACGAATGCCTACGAAGCAAATCAAAAAACGTTGGGCACAGCTCCTATCCAACTATTTACTCAACCTCATCCAAAACGAGAAATAGTGGAGCACAGGCATGGTTCAGTGAGACATATGCATGGTTTAGCGTGAGTTTCATTTATCAGGTATTACGAAATAATTATTTCTTTAAGGTTTGGTAAGGAACTAACTGTCTGTCAATATGAAGTAGGAGAGTACACAATAGATAGACAGACAACGCAAAGGGTGTGGAGAAGAATGAAAAGTTTGAAGTCAAAAATATTCAACAAAAGCAACGCTCTGGACAATGAGAATTTACAGCTGTTCAAGAAAAACAAAGATAGTAAGTGCAACATTCAAGAATTTTTAAAGTAAAATTTAACTTACTTCAGGAAGAGAAAAAGACACGACGGAAATGAATTACAAAACGATTGACCGCAAGTTGGTGTTATCTGATGGGTCATCTGAATGCAGCAAAGATCACAATAAGAAAATTGTAGAAATGAGTGTAGACGACAACTATGTGGCATGTCTTGTTCATCATGGACCCATCGAAATTTACAAAGTGATTAACAAACACAACCCGAAGTCACGAACAGCAGTTGACAGAATGCTCAGAAGCGACAGCAAATCATTTTCTATTGAGTACTACGGCACGCTTCCAGGTCAAGAAGGACACTTCTCATCTCTGGAGATTTGTGCTTCGTTCTCTACCATTTTTACAATACACAATGTAGGTAGGCAGTCCGTTGTGTCTATATGGAGTCTGCATGCTCATCATATTCGAGCGTGCTGTACAATTGATGGCATGATGGAGTCATGTGGAGTATTGAAAAATCTTGGAGAACTCATTGTAGTGGAAAAATGGGATGGAGACCAGATTAAGTATGAGAAACAGTGGAGAACAAAGAAACGTGTTACCAAAAAACAGAAATACAGTGGAAAAGTGCCGTTGACATTAACAGAACAAACTATGGCAAAGATTAGTGTAAGTTATTGCAGAATCGATAGCACCAAAATCTATAACTTTCTTTTCCAGATAAACGGAAAACCGCTCATCTCAAAGTACACAGCCAACAACCTTTTCATTCACAGTGGAGTTATATCCATGGCACCTGAACCAGGAATGGGAATCCAGACGCTGGCTATGATTCGAAATGACCACTGCATAGTTTTGTTTGAAACAATTGGATTGACAGCAATGAGAGTTTTGGAAGTGGAAAATCGGTTGGATTTTTGTTTAAGAGAGTGAGTTATTGTTTCGAAACAATATATTTTTATTAAACGTGCGTCTTCACAGACTCCGCTTCCAAGAGGACAACTCGCTTATCGCTGTTTTCAAAGAAAATCGATCACTGAGAAAGAAAAACAAAGAATTATACAAGAATCTTGGTTGTGCCCCACCAACTAAGACATGGAGATTTAGAGTGAAGACATGAATATTTATTTTGTAATGAAACATAATACCGGTATTTGAAAATGTCACGGATAATTTGTTTTTTTTTCAATCTCATATCTCTTTTTGATCCCTATTATACCTTTCATGTACATTTTGTGTGGGCGAAAAAAAATTCGAAAATTTAAGTTTAGTTTGTGTTCTAATTCCGAATTTCTGACTTCTGGACCGGAAAATGTCAGAGTATTGAATTACTTGTCGCGTAGTACAACTTTTATTTTATTTTGAGAGAAAATGTCATAGCTTTCGAAGCCAAAAGTTTAAAATGTTCACAGTGACCTTCAACATATTAACCAGAATCACTTATCCAAAGACCAATCATCACAAAGAAATTAGCAAGATTCACAACTTCTAGTATAACCATGCATATTGTTTCCAGTGGATCACCCAAGACGTATTCCAATTGACGACTGAAAATAGACATACCTTATTGGATATTGTTCAAATCACTTACTGCAATCTGCTTTTCTTTGCTCTTAGACGAGGAACTGCAAACTTCTGTAACTCTTCTAGCATTGTAGTCAATCCAACAGCAAATATCATAATGAATAAATTGATGATGATATAGATTCCCAATAATGGAATTGAACCTGTTTTTGGAATTTTGTCAGCCATCACGCCGAGTATGAATGTCATTGTCATAATATTTGTGAGACCAACATTGAGCTGAAAAACATAATTATTTCATTGGAATCTATTAACCAAACTCACTTTAGACATTTTATCAGTTTTTCTCATGAACACTCCAATAATAGACAATGCATTGATGATAAAAGACGGAAACACTATCATATAAACATAGTACATCGGATTTCTTCTTATTTTGATTTCAAAAGTAGCTAGCTGCATATCTCCTTGTCCATCGTTGTAAGTAAGCAGCTCAACTCGATTTGTCAGATTTACAAGATCCCATTCGGCATTTCCCTAGAAACATGAAACGATCGTTTATCAAAATGTTACGAACTATACCATTCTCTCCCAAACAGTTGCGTTGAGTATTCCTGCATAAATTATGTTGAACATTTCGACATGTTGCATAAAGAACAAAGGCATACAGAATTGAATAACACACGTTTGAGAGTCATATGGAAACCTGGCAACGTTCATCGGACAGTTCAATGATATTTTGATTGACAGAGAAGTATAGACGTGTCCTGTGTTCTCAACACACACCATTCGGAAATCTTGATCTCGGAAGTCGACTATATCATTTCTAAAATTCTTCATTTGTTCTTGACTTTTCATTAAAAATGTAACAAACATCCGAAAAGAGCTGATAGTCGGGCTCCAAACTCTATCCTGCCTCACATGAAGCATTTGAATGTCTCCGTATGACGACGGATTCCATGCAAGACGTGGGTCATACCAGTACTGAAAACAATGAAACATGAGTTGATGTAATTTTATGAGCGAGATTACCTCTGCCATTTCCAAAACCACCGATACTTTTTCTTCTGGCTCAACAACCTCCACCAGCTTTAGATAGTACAAATAAACTGTATAATTAAATCGTTTTGGTGCCAAGGGATTATAGCCGATGGGTTTAGTAATGTCAACTGAAACATTACTGTATTGGAGAAAGTCTAAATAATTTTAAAGAGCTGACTCACGCTTGGTATAGACAGGTGCTACTGTGTCATCGTAGTTTTGGAACAAATCAGCCATTAATTTCTGTTGATGGTTCAAGAAATCATTCCACTCGGGGACTAAAATAATTAGTCTATAATGACAAATCAAACAACCCACTTCACCTACCGTAGTACGATTCATTTTCATAATAACAAGAAACCAAATTAATCTTGAGGACCAACAAAACAGTGAATACATAAAACATAGCCAGCTGACGTCTGTTCAACAAGCTCCCAGAATGCGTTGGTAGATAGAGTGAAATTTAAAACTTCATCCGAAGAGAATGTGCTAGTTAATTTTTTTGCTACTACGAGAAGCAGAAAATTCTCACCCTGATCGAATCACGATGTTCCCTCAAAAGTGAAATCTTTTTAACTCGTGAGTGTCAGTTTCTCTGACTTGTCAAACAAACTAGAAACACTCTTCATCTGTAACTGAATACAACGACAGTAATTGGAAACACCTGCATGACTTCATATCCTTCTCTTATTCATATTGCAAATGTCAACACAGTTAAACATCCTCTAACCAAAATCCAATCATTACAAAAAAATTAGCGGTTGTAAGCAATTCTAATACAATTGCGCAGGTGTATTCAATAGGTGAACCAAGGAATATTTCCAACTTCTGACTAAAATGACTTTTGTTCTTATATGATTTCATAATAAAAATCACCTGATTGCTCCTTTTTTCAGTTTAAGACGCGGAACCGCCCATCCACGTAGTTCTGTGATAACTATTACAACTAAGATTGCAAGAATCATGATGACGAGGTTCACAATGATATAGATACCAAGCAACGGAATACTCCCAGTACGAGGAATCTTGTCTGCCATAACACCAAGGATGAACGTCATCGTCATGATGTTAGTGAGACCGACGTTTAACTATAACGATGAGGTTGACATACCCATGGTTAAAATAACTCTTACTTTCGACATTTTATCAGCGTGCTGTAGGAAGACAGCTATGATCGAAATGACATTGATGATGAAGGACGGGAAAACAATCATGTACATGTAATACAGTGGGTTTCGCTGGATTTTAATCTCAAAAACTGCCTAAAACTTATATGAAGAAGACACAAGTCAATTATAAAAACCAACTAGTTCCATATTTCCGAAGTTGTCATTATAATTCAAAAGCTCCACACGATTTGAAAGGTTTGTCACCTTCCATTCTGAGTTACCCTCAATTATGGAATCACAGATTAAACTGATAAAAGAGCCTACTTACCATAAACTTCACAACATTTTGTTGCAGGATTCCTTCATAGATATCATTGAAAATTTGAACTTGTACCCTATTAAACAGCGGTAGACAAAAATAAGTTTGGCATATTTGATTGTCGAACGGAAACATTGACACATCCATTCGACATATTGCAGAAACACGAACTGATAAATAAGTTGAAACTCCTCCAGTGCTACCAATTGATACCAAACGGAAGTCTTGATCTCGAAAATCGATGATATCGTTTCTGAACATTAATTTTTACTACAAATGAATGTAGAATGCTTACACTCCAAACGCAGACAGTGTGGGACTCCAAACTTTTTCTTGTCTTGCATGAATCATACTGACGTTTCCATACATCGAAGAGTTCCAAGATAGTCTCGGG
This sequence comes from Caenorhabditis latens, assembly GCA_002259235.3. Lineage (NCBI taxonomy): Eukaryota > Metazoa > Nematoda > Chromadorea > Rhabditida > Rhabditidae > Caenorhabditis > Caenorhabditis latens. The sequence continues at coordinate 8,250,828 of CM056097.1, read as the reverse complement.
TCATACCAGTCCTAAAGCCAGTAGTATATATCGATTTCAGAATAAAACAAGAAAGTCTTACCTCCATGAGCTCCAGAACCAAGGATACTTTCTCTTCTGGTTCCGTAACTTCTATCAGTTTTAGATAATACAGTAGAACTGTATAATTCCAACGTTGTGGTGCGTCCGGATCATATCCAATTGGCTGGTTCCGGTCAACTGAAAAAAATTGTTCAAATATTGCTAATTTAGAACAGCTGTAACAAACCATTTGTGTACACTGGAGAAACTGCGGGGTCGTAATTTGCAAACAAATCATTTGTCAAGTTCTCTTGTGCCTCCAAAAAATTCTTCCATTTTGGGACTGAAATGCATTTTATTGTTTTACTACATTTACCTGCTACAAGTTACCATATAATGTCGAATCATAATGAAATGACGACACAAATTGAAAAATGCATATTAGAGCGGCAGTCACCGAAAACATTCAAAGACACCTAACTGAATCAAACAAAAACTGAGCAACGCCAAAACGGCAGGTGAAACTCGAGATTACACAAGAAACATTTGCCTCTTTTTGGTTGAGGTAAAAGTAACGGATAGAGATCCTAGAGAAGTGGAAAAAGAGTTTTGGAACAACTGTCTCGCTCATTGTGGTAGTTTTCTCGTAAGTATACAAAGTCAACAATGCAGTGCAACGAAGTACATAATAGTCGCGCAATTCTGGAACAGGAATTTATGTGAAACGATGGACAACTTGTTCAGCTACCGTAGGACGGTACGTATCTTGATGAAATAGATGTTTTGACCTGATGCACCAAACTAATAACATCTTAAATGAAAACAACAAGATGAACACTGTTTTATGTATCATCAAACTAAAATGTAATCATGACAGGTTGAATGTTGTCAGCAACTCCAATGCAATGATACAAGTGAATTTAATTGATGAACCAAGGAAAGTCTCCAACTTTCTATTGCAATTTTTTGTTTTGATTTCAGTATATCAATTTGGCATTTGAAAATGAACGTAACCGTATTTTCCTTTTCTTTACCTTCAAACGAGAAAATGATCGTTCTCGTGGCTCTATGGTTACACATTTTGTTTTCTTGCTTTTTTCAGAAGAACAAAAAAAATTTCAAACAATAAAACAGTTTATAACGCTAATTCATTTTTCAAAAATCCAAAATCCAATCATGATTGCAAATATTGCAACTGTCATCAACTCCAGAAGAAAAGCACATGTGTACTCCAATGGTGTACCCAAAAACGTTTCGAGTTTCATGCTGAAATGACGTTTTTTGTGCATATGACCTCAGCTTTGATGTATACCTAAACTTTGCCTTCCTTCGTTTAAGGATCGGCGTCACCCATCGACGAAACTCAGTGATTCCTGTTATGATTGATATTGCAATAATCATAATGACAAGGTTTACAATTATATAGACTCCGAGCAATGGAACTGTGCCAGTTCTTGGAATTTTATCAGCCATTACTCCAAGAATGAATGTCATGGTCATAATGTTAGTGAGGCCAACGTTGAGCTGCACAAAAACGTTAATAAACGCACTACTTGAAAAACTTACCCTCGACATTTTGTCGGCACCTTTAATGAACACTCCAATTATCGAAATTGCATTAATGATGAAAGTAGGAAAAATTATCATGTATATGTAATACAATGGATTTCTTCGAATGGTTATTTCAAAAACTCCCTGTAACATCTTTACCATTGAACGCCAAGAACATTCCAACTCACTAATTCCAAATTTCCAAACCCATCGTCATACCGAAGGGTATCAACCCGATTTGTCAAGTTGGTGAGCTTCCATTCGGAATTTCCCTGCGAATTCACAGGATATTACAAGAGTAATTGTCAACCAACTTACCATAGTCTTCCACACCTCTGATTTGAGTAACCCTGGATAAATTCTATTTATAATTTCCACTTCTCCGTAGTTAAACACAGGAAGACAGAATCTGATTTGACAGATTTGCGAGTCGAATGGAAACTTGTATACATTCATAGGGCAGTTTGCTGATACACGTACTGATATGTAGTCGTAAATCATTCCGTCGCTATTCACACGGACAACTCGAAAATCTTGATCACGGAAATCAATGAGATCATTTCTAGAAAAAAGACGGAAGTAATTGGAATATTGACAGTTTTTTTGAATAGATTTTATGAATAACTTTTAGCAATTTGGCGTCTAACTTACACTCCAAACGCTGACAAAGTTGGACTCCACACATTAGTCTGACGGGTGAAAAACCCAAAAATGTCATCGTAAAGACTTTCGTTCCAAGTGAGTCTTGGGTCATACCAGAACTGAAAAACAGACTCAAAATAGTCTTTTTCATCACAGTCTAGTTACCTCTATCACCTCCATTACTACAGAAACCTTTTCTTCCGGTTCAATAACTTCTACTAGTTTCAAGGAGTATAACATAATAGTGTAATTCCACCGTTTCGGAGCATCCGGATCGAAACCAATTGGTTTGGTTGGATCAACTAAAACATTGATAACTTGTTACAGAAACAAAACTTTCATAGTTACTTTTTGTATAAATTGGAGAAACAGTTGCATCATAACCATTAAACAAGTCCTTTGTTAGATTTGATTGATGTTCTAAAAAGTCGTGGTACTTTGGAACTGAAAACGATTCAACATGTGATTCACTATTTTTGTAACCACTTACCATAAAGTATTGGATTGTAAAAAAAACTACTGATTGCGTTAAAAAATAGGAGAACCCATGAATAACGCCCCATTTTACGACAAAGATAAAATAAAGCAACGAAACAAATTCAATGTTGTATGAAACAGTCAAAAGTCAGGGTGCCAGGTGAAATATGATACTTAAACTAGAAAAACGCTTGCATACATAGTTGTACTCAGAACGTGGATTCAGGGAAATAAAAATGAATGAAGCTCATCAAAAGAACAAATGTGAACGTGGTAATGCTCAACTATAAAATTAATTATGTGTTTTCGCAAATTGGTAGAGTTTTGTCAGTGTACTATTTTTCAGTGTCTAGTTTTATGTATATATTAGGTTGGTGCATAATTTTCTTTCCTTTTTGAAGGTGTGACTTCGGTCTTCTGTTTCTCAGCAGTGAAATTGTTTTTCAGCCCAAACTTTTTTGCATTATAATGACCTTTTCAGTGGCTAGCAAAAAATGTTTAAAGTTGATGCCTAGACAGTCCGCTCGATAAAACGATAGTCATTTTCGGTGGCCAACCAAACGCCGATTTTGGGTAGTATTTTGGTTCTAGGCAAATCGGTATTAGACTGTTCAAGTATTTTTAAGAAAATATATTAAACGAGTAGAAGATAACTGTATCTTATTATTAAAAGTTCGTTTTGAGTCAAAATCACCAAGAAAAAAAAGTTATGATCAGACGATCGACAGCAATGAGAAATCATGGTTCAGCTGGGTTCAAACCGATTACAGAAATATTTAGTAGAGCATTTATACGCAAGTATCTGTAAAAGTAAGACAGTAACATGAGTAAGTTATGCCACAAAAAATTTAAGACAAAACCATTCTAATTAGTGGTAAAACTTGACTGATGCTTTTCTCATGATTTTCGCAATTTTGAGCAAATTTGTGTAGTTCACCTGGGTGAAGTCAAGGCCTCTTCTCAACGATCCCAAACAAGTCTGAACTATTTTGTTATAATTCATCAACAGTAGGTACATTGTTCTAAAATTGTGCAAAACATCTAGTGGATTGATTCAGAAGTATGAGCTGTAGGCTTCATCAAACGTAAAAATCACGTAATTTTGATAGTATAGACTTCACGCTTCCTGCAAAAAAAGAAAAATGGCGTGAAGATCTACAACAAAGTAGTTTCAGATACCTCGATGTCTAATCTATTAAATTTAAATAGTTTCAACCGATTTTCTCATTTAGCGTTAAAGAAAAATTGAGAACATTTTCACCTCCCTATATTGCCGATCCTCGCCTTTCTTCTGGGACCCGCACTGAACTATCGTTGCTTAGTTGCAATGTTTTTGTTTGCTTTTTGTAAATATTTTTTCTTGCTTGTTATAATTTCAACTAGCTCACCCATTCTCGTAAACATTTTCTAGAAAAAAACTGGAGTCGAAGAATAGTACCAAAAAAGGGTTCCTCAGGTGTTTTGACTTGTCTGCGACTGAGATTAGGCAGATGGAGGACGTCAAGTCACTGGTAAAATCACGATGACTTATAGGTACTAACCAACAATGTTTCTTATTATGTGAACTATTACTCTTCAAGAAATTTCATGACAAAAGTTACCCAAAAAAAGAAAGAAATTTATGCACCAACCTAATAGTTGTACTTCGGAAAAAAATCTTAAACTCAATTGTAAAACACACACTCATTTATTTTTCAAATAACCAAAATCCAATCATGATAGAGAAATTTCCAAGTGTCAACAACTCCAGAAAGGCCGCACAGGTGTATTCCAGTGGTGTACCCAAAAACGTTTCGAGTTTCCTGCTGCAACAACATTTACTTTTGTCTGGTTTTCTAGTTTGATGTTTACCTGAATTTTGTCTGCTTCTTCTTCAGTTTCGGAGACGCCCATCGCCGTAATTCTGTTATTCCCGTTACGATGGCTATTGCAATAATCATAATGACAAGGTTAATAATTATATAGACTCCGAGCAAAGGGACTGTACCAGTTCTTGGAATTTTGTCAGCCATTACTCCAAGAATGAAGGTCATGGTCATGATATTAGTAAGACCAACATTTAGCTTAAATAAAACTGAATATTTAAACAAACTACGACTCAAGTCACCCGTGACATCTTATCGGCTCCTTTCAAAAACACTCCAACAATCGAAATAGCGTTAATAATGAAAGATGGGAAAATAATCATGTATATGTAATACAGAGGATTTCTTTGAATAGTGATTTCGAAGATACCCTGAAAAAAGTGATTAAACTATAAAACAGCAAAATTACTCACTCACCAAATCCAGATTTCCAAAACCATCGTCATACCGTAATGTTTCAGTGCGGTTGGTTAAGTTGACCAATTTCCATTCAGAGTTTCCCTATCCGTTGAAAAGATTTTGAACAATTCTTCCCCAGTCAACTAACCATCAACTTCCATGCATCTGATTTTAACACTCCTTGGTAAATTTCATTGATTATTTCTACTTCCACTTGGTTGAATACTGGGAGACAAAATCTTATTTGACAAATTTGAGAGTCAAATGGAAATTTATAAACATCCATGGGACAGTTGGCGGATACGCGGACTGAAACGTAGTCATAGAGCATGCCGACGCTGTTGACACAGACAAGTCGGAAATCTTGATCACGGTAATCAACAAGGTCATTTCTGTAAACATTACCAAATGAATTCAGAATCTGGATATATTCGAAAATAGTGTCAAGATCAGATATTCCTTTTACATCAAAAAAGGGATATTAATGACTCACACTCCAAATGCTGACAATGTAGGACTCCAAACGTTTGCCTGGCGAGTATAAAATGCGCCAATGTCTTCGTATAAACTCTCATTCCAGGAAAGTCTTGGATCGTACCAATACTGAAATGAAGTATTACATTTGTGAAATAGTAGTCTTCATAAAAACCTCCATTATTTCCATGACTACCGAAACTTTTTCTTCCGGTTCTATAACTTCCACTAGTTTCAATGAATATAAAAGAATAGTGTAGTTCCACCGTTTTGGGGCATCTGGGTCATAACCAATGGGTTTGTTAGGATCAACTGAAAACACAAAAATGATTAACTGGAGGGAAATTGAAAAAATCCCTTTCGTATAGATAGGAGAAACCGTTGCATCGTAATCTCGGAAAATTTCTTTTGTCAAATTTGTTTGAGCTTCCAAATAGTCGTGGTATTTCGGTACTGAACATGCTAATTAGATACAAATCAAAAAAGCATGTATTTACCATAAAGTGTAGGATTGTAGTAAAAACCATATATTGTTTTAAGAAGTAGGAAGACGGCAAAGACACGCAACATTTATGAAAAAGATGAAAGAACCGGATCAAGCGAATTCGAGCTCCGATGAGACAGACAGAAGTCAAAAGGCCAGGGGTAACATGAAACTCATTGTAAAAAATTCTTACGCGTTTGGATAAACTCAGAATGTGGGCGAATTGGGTTAGAACGAGTACATGCTAGAGTTGCTGATTATGTGTATTAAAAAAGAGAGCGGAAACATGAACATAAGAAATAAGACTTGGAGTGGAATAAATTCGATTGAGAATAATATTGAGTTATGAATCAAGGTATAAATGAGCAAAAGGAAAATCAAATACACTGTTTTCTCTTCAAAACTATTATTTTCTGTAATTGCAACATAATCAACGTCAGTAGCGTCAGTGCCATTCAAGTCCCATGGATTATTCAGTTTTCCCTGGTCTTCAGGGCTGTCACCCCTAGCAGAAACATCTGGATACAAAGGAAGAACGTGATAAATATCAACATTCAAACGCGTTTTGTCATACTGTTTTACAAGTATTGAAGTTCGCTCTCCTGAAAACATTTTAAGTTTGCAGAAACTGAATTACTTGTGTCAGCAAACCGCAATTATCCAAGGTATTCTTAACAACTGGAGACTTCCGAGTCTTCATCCACACACAAGTTAGTTCCCAGGTTTCCAAATAAAGGTTGTCCTTAATCTTAGCAGCGAACCCACTCTCCATTCCTTGTAGCTGAGACATTTTGATTAAAACAGAGAATTTGGAGTTATTGCACACATGAAGAGGTATTTTATTATCCTTCACACATCTGTTATAGTGAAAATTCGGAAACATGCTTGTTTTACGAATTGAACTATTTGTGATAGTTAAACTATCATAGATAGGCTTCAAACCGTACAGCTTGTAAGCACTTGCATGATCATAGTCTTGATGAATAACCAAGTCTCTTGTCAGATTGAAAAATCCATCTGGCAGGTTCTGAAACAGCTAGTCATAGGGTGCCTTGAACTTATAATAGTTACCTTCAGTTCATTTGTTTTAGGATCTGTTTCATTACTCACGCTCTCAGCACTGGCAATACATACAAGAAAAATAACAAAAAGAATAGGAGTTTAAGCATTGGCTTTTTTCGGAACAAAAAAAAGAGGAGAAATTAAAAGAGGTTGGGTACGGACATTTCTATAATTTTAAAACGCCTTCTCAAACAACATTTTCAAAATTATAGAGAGAGAATTGGTTTTCCGAATTCTGATCTTTTTCAATTTTATGGAGCTGCACCATTTTTAAATGTATTTCTAAAAATCACACGTTTATTGAAGTAATTGAAGATATATTATAATCTCAAAAAACAAGCGACATGACATAGATAACATAACCGATTAATACTTCCCAAATTGAGTGGCCTAACCGGAAAAATGCAATTGTGATACATTGAAAACAATACAACTTTACACCGGTGAGAAAGCAAAATGTGATGAAGTGTAGGAGAACCAGAATTACGTACAAGTAGAAAAGAGGGTGAATAGTAAATATTTGAACCCCGAAACTTGTTAAAACAGAATAAAATTAGTGGAGAAATATTCTTTGAAACTATGGACAAGAAAGAATGCTCAAAAAAGCTCTGTCCCTCTTCAGACACAGCTTGTTCCTGGCAGATCCAAAGACGAGTAGGATGGCGGAGGAGTACTGGGATGCTTGGAAGATACCTGGCTGGGCTCACAGGAAGAGACAACGTGATCATTTTCAGTATCCGACGAGTCGGAAGACATTTCCGGTTGAGGCTGATCTCCAATCTAAGATAATAAAAAATATTGCATTTATTATTTAAGATATTTCTTACCCGAATGCGATTTTGAGATGATGAATATGCCACAAGGAGTGGATCCAGAGGAGTGAGGTTCCGATAGGTTTGGATTATTGTGGTAATATTCTCACGGTATTTGTAGATGAAGTATATGAGTATGATACTCAATATAAGCACTGAAAAATAGCAAGTAATGTTGTGTCTCACTAGATCAAGCAACAAACCACAAACTGTTTCTACAGTGGTTTTCGTGTTTTGTGTTTCCTGCACTATATTCATCTTTTCTTTCGTCAAAGCCTTATCGGTAGAGATCACTCTTTCAGGAAGAGATATTTCTGGTTTCATTCCAACTTCCACGCAGACTGGAACATCTCCGTTCATATGACACTCAGAGTTTGCTGGGCACTTTGCAGTGTAGCAATCCATCAACATCTTGATTTCACAGAACGTTCCAGAGTATCCATCACGACAGTTGCATCTGATAATTTTCCTGCCAACTGTCTCACAGACTCCATCTAAATATGTGAGTTTTAGACGAATTGGTTTTTATCTATCTTACCGTTTTTGCAAATACCCTTCCTAGAGCAATGCATACTGCTCAACGGCGTCTGACATCGTGATCCCGTGTAATCGTGCGGGCAGTCGCACGTGTAACCAAGTGTCGAGTATGGGGCATTAACGCACCTTCCACCGTTTTCACATGGTCTCTGAAGTTCACAAACGGCACTATCATCTGAACAAGAAACTATTATAGTTTTTCCATTTTCAATAAGCTACCTAGTTCACAGAAACGACCATGGAATCCTTTTAGGCATTCGCAGGTATTTGGAATATTGTTGATACAATTTCCATTTACACAGCCTTGACTTGGGACGCACGTTTCGCATTGATTTCCATGGAATCCTCTGACGCATCTACATTCATTTGGACGCACGCATATTCCTCGTTGATTGCATCCGCTATTGCATTTGGCTGAAATAAGTTGATTTTACGTCAGTTAGGTCGAAAACTCGGGAAACTCACGTCTGCTGCAATCTGAACTATCCCAGCCGTCTTCGCAGACGCGATTCCCATTTTCATCACACATCCAATGATTTTTCGACGATATCAAGCACACTCGATCACATAGCTTGCCATAGTAATCTCTGAAATTGAAATCTTTAGTTTGCTGAGAAAACCCTAAAACTCACTTTTGACACTTGTTTCTTAACTGAGCAACAATTTTGAACCCGCGCGACGTCTCAATGATAATTGGAATTTTGTTCCATTCGGTATCCAGTTCCGGATTATGACTGCTCATCGCGATTTCTTCTGAAATAGGATTTGATAAGAGAGTGGGAGGATAAATAAAAGCAACCTTTCGTCTGTGGATCAACCACCCTGAAATGCAAGTCGAGACGATTCCGAGCGGATCCTTTGTAGTCACCGGTTTGGAAATGGAAAGGAGCACCTCCTGCAGGAATTTCCCGAATTTCGCTCAATTCATCATGACTCGAACATTCGAATTGGACGCAAGCGGTCACTTCCAGATGGATAGCTTCTGGAGATGTGACGATGAACTGGATCACTCCGAAAGCATTAGTCGAGTGAACGATTGCCAGAACCAGGACTCCTACTGCGATTGAGTAGAAATTAGGCAACGACTTCATGAACAGAACCTTTTCTCATATACACTTTATCCTAAAAATTAATGATTTCGGAACTATTTCCTTCAGACGGAAAGAAAAAATTAAGAAAAACATAATTGTTCAGAGCGCAATTCCACCAACCACATATGAATGAAAAAATGAAAGGGAGTGAACACATGCGCACTATTCATGGGTTAGAGAAGTTAGAAGTCCTAGAATCTCCGCCCACAAGTGAACATCTGGACAATAAATGTTGTACAGGCCCAGCATGTGTTCCTTGAAAGTGCACGTCATTTTCGCATAGATTTTAATTTTCCGTCGAGTCTTCGAACCCACACATGTGGTCCTTGAAAATTACGAAACATAGAGCCAATTTTAGTGATAGGTGTGGAAATAAATAGGAATATTCCCTTCAGGAATATCCCAAATTTTGCTCAATTCATCATGGCTCGAATACTAGGCGCACGCGGTCACTTCCAGATTGGTAGCTTCTGGAGATGTGACGATGAACTCTATCACTTTGAAGATATTAGTGGGGTGAATGAGTGCCAGGAGAAAGACACATACTGCTATTGAGTGGGAGAAAAATGATAACTTTGGACCTGCTTCCTTCAGGCGGAAAAAAAAACATCATGAAAAACGGAATCAATCAGAGCGTAAAAGGCACCAACTACATATGAATGAAGTAATGAAAGAAAGTGAACACATGCGCACTATTCACGGGTTCGAGAAGTTAGGAGACCTAGAGTCTCCGCCCACAAGTGGACATCTGGAGAATATATGTTCTACCGGCACACGTGTGTTCCTTTGATGTGCACGTCATTTTTGCATAGATTTGAATTGTCGGTGGAGACATCGGAGCCACACATATGATTCTTGAATTTTACGAAATGTAGAGCTTGTCAATATATCAAACGAGGAGATTAGAATAATAGGCGAGATCTGTGTGGTACTGTATTCCAAAATCTGCAGAACTGTCCTCAATAAGTAGAGAGATAAGATTACGGTTCTTTCTGCACGTCTGGTCACAGGCAGAGCTGAGATAACATACAAAAACTGAGATAAGAACTATGTGTGTATGTTCCACCAACAGATGCAACGTGTATTGTCATTGTCTGACGTTGTCTCATTTGCATATCAATTGTCAATATCTCACGAGTTTTTGCAAAAACCAAATCTCGAGACTGTATGGTTTTTCTTCTGTCACTTATCATCTTTGAAACATTTTCTCACTTGAAAAAAAAACTCGCAAAACGACTACACCAACAAACAAAAACGTTTTGAGAATTAGTGTTACATATTTCCGAGGTGAAAACAAAGAATGAAAAAGTTGAAAACAAAACATTTTTTACCTTTGTTTTTTTTTTTACTAAATTTTTTTGTATGCTTTTCCTGAGTCTACCTCGTGAAACTAAAAACGACCTTTTATGATGTTTGTCATTTTAAGATTATTCCGAATGAAAATATTAGTTTCTGAATTTTGTCTTCTAATACTTCCAAACTGCTGCTAATACATACCTTAAATTCCCTTTTTGCGACAATCGTAGGAAAGTCCCGCAAGTTTAAAAAGATTGCGAGGATTCCGGGTTCCCCGTTTTCTCGGAACAAACTTACTTTATCATTTCTCAACACCTAGTTAGTCATTTTCTTTCTGCAAAATGTAAAAAAAATTTATTTGTTTTAATTATGTATATCGAAATTTTATTCAACGTTACATTTTTCTAATAAATGAGTATGCATCATCTAAAAATTAGAAACAGTAAAGGTATGTTCTAGCTTTCCAATGAAATTTGAAGAGGTATTCTGATTTCATGATTTGGGATGTTTAGAAGCAGAAATAAACAAGAAGGGTAATAAGAACGAAGATAGAAAGTGAATTCCTTGGAGTTTAAGAGTGGATGCTCAAAAATCAGTATAGGAGAGGGTAGGTGCAAATAATGTGGAGTGATGAGAAGACTGTGATGAAAACACAATTAAATGATTCAAAAAAGGAGATGGACTTATTTTGGAGACCACCTGGCTGAGCATTGTTGTGCGTTGGCTGAGCGTTACGCCGGCCAAAAATGTAAGGGAAGGAAAAATTGAACATTGCGAATGTTTAGAATTCTCACAGTAACCTGAAAATTTATGTTATTGAGAGTTTTATTCCTGCTTGTCAGTTTTCGAGTTCCCAGATGGGTTTTAGTGAGAAGCGCAGAACGTTTTGTGATGGCGACATGATTTTCATATAAACCTAGAGTTCAGATTCTTATCTAACCAAGCCGAGAAGAGTGCGGTAAGGACAAAAGTTCATTTCTCAAAAGTCCAATTTCGTAATCTCAAATCTACAACTCCAACAAAAAAACGAGAAAGTTGTTCTTGATTCCCATTAAAGAAAACCGTACTTGAAATGCTCTACTTGAAGGCAATTTGAACCCATTATAAAACCACTAATTGACAGCCATTTGCACTCTAGAGCACACGTTCTTGGAGCTACTCTAACTTATCAAAATCAAAAAGGAAGTTCCAACTTTTTTATTCGCAAGCTTTCGATTTGTTCCCTATTGTATCGTAAAACACTGTTTTCTAATTTGACTACCTGATTTACTTATCTTTAATATTCGTTGACCTGTCTTGTCTTTCTCAATCGGAGCGTAAGTTGCTTAATCATAGATAATCGTTTTGATCAATTCTTTCTCTAGCGAATTCCCCCCCTCTCCGACATCCAAGAATGCACAATCCAAAACACATGTGTTTGTCTTTACAATTTTTCGTGTTGGTTTCCACGGTGATGAGTACAAACATACGTTTTATTTCGGTTTTCTCTTTCTTTCATATACTTGGCAGTTCTGAAAAACGTTTGAGCAAATCGATGGTTTGCAGTTGAAAAATGTTGTGAACCTGAAAACAAATTGGAAAAGGAAAATGGAGAAGAGCGATTCAAGAAAAATATTACAAGTAGATTATGAACGATCTTTTCCGAAATTAAATAAAAGAAAAATATGTAATTAAGACGTATTATTCATTAAAGTTGTAAATAATCACCGTATAGGAAAAAAATGATGAAGAAAAGTAGAGGAAAAAATACTGGAAGATGAAATTAAAGAAATAATTGCCGCTAGATTATCAAGCAGTGAAGAGATGACTTTTTTTGGTTTTCAAGGTTATTTTCGACTTGGTTCACCGACGATGGTTCGAATGAATATAATCATGACTAGGTTTCATGCAGTTATAGTCTCAACGCACGAATTTTGCTGGATTACTGTAAATATCGTCGTGAGACTTTAATTGAACACCAAACAGTTTTGTAGGTGCTTTTTTGAAAGCTCATAACATGCACAGTTGGAAAATGCGAATCATTTCATCGGAAAACGGTTTTCCGGTGAAAAATCAAAATGAGAAAATTGAAGAAACCGGGAGAAAAAAAAACCGAATATTCAAAAAAATTAGTGGGGTGTGGTTGAAATTCATTCAATTATAATCACGGAGACAGCAATTACATTATCAGCTTCAGTACGGTTTTGGCCGTGGATGCATATTTCGGTAACGTTCGTAGACTTTCCCATTTCTGACTCGTCGCCCTTCTCTTGTAGGCTGCTCTCCGCAGCACACAAACGGCTCGTCTTCTTCGAACTCTGTGTTGTCGAGCCTCACACAAAAAGTGTGAAACCAATCGGTGCATTGATCACAGTTCACCTGAAATTGATAAATAATTTGCAAAGTTTGGTCCTTCTTTTAATATTATTTTGCTATTTTTTCCTGTATCAAACTTTGCAAAGAAAACAGAATCAACTCAGGAATTTTGAAATTAACCTAACAGTTGAGAATGAAAAATTCATTATGTAGAAAAGCTGCAACTCCAAATATTCTTTCGAAAAAACGTGTTCACAGTCAGATCCCAATCACAAAGACAAATACTGTAAAAACTAACCCAACTAAGGCCTCCTTCTTCTTCATATTTCACACACAAGCAATAATTTGGGAGAGCGGCACATTTTTCCTTGTCCTGCACATTTTTGCGAGTTTTCTGAAAATTTGTAAAATATTTAACGCTTATGTAAATAGTTTTAAATAACTCACTTTTTTGGGCGATTTTCTCTTGGTTTGCTGTTTCTCAAGGGCTCTTTGTCGACGAAGTTTGACTCTAGAGGCTAAGTCTAATGATGTTGAGCATCCTTCGTCATTGAAGGAAGTGGAAGGTAAAGAAGACACTGTTGTTTGAGACTTTGAGACACGACTTGATGGGGCTGGTGGTGGAGACACTTTTTTTGGCTTTCTCGATTTCCTCGTTTTTTTCTTGTATTTTTTGTTTGGTTTCTTCTTTTTTGGTTCATTTTTTGGAGGTGATTTATTTTGGCGTTTCCGTAGTGATAAAGAAGGAATTGAGTTTGGTGTTGCAGAGCCTGATGGAGCATTCGAAGATGATGAGGCTTCGTTTTCTAGGGAATTGGGCGAGAATGGGTAACCAACGAATTTAGTCTTTGACATTTGAACAAGATGGGAGACAGGAACTGTTGAACGCTGTGGCACTTCAACAGCAGCCGAAGCTTCATCAATCAAATTTTGCTGAGCTGCAGAAGAAGTTGAAGAAACCGATGAGTGATCGAATGGATGGCTCGAAGTGCAATCAGCAATTAAGGCATTAGGAGCTTGACCGCAGGACAAGCTGGACTGAGCAGAGGAGCCAATTTCAGCTGGAGAGTCTGATGATAAGATAGATATGGAGGAACCGATGAACGGGTTTGTTTCTTACCTGAACACGGTGACGTAGCTGAATTTCTTTGAGCTGAGGGAGAAATTGAGTCCCCCGAAGAGTGAACAGTACGACCAATATCAATTGAGGATGATTGATTTGCACGACGATTTGAATGGTTAGTTAGACGAATTGAAACATTGGACGAGTCATCAGTTGAGATTGTATCTTTAGTGCCCAGTGGAAGAGTTGAAAGCGGGAGAAGATGTGGAGACACAGTTGGATGAGAATCTTCCTTAACCAAATCTGAAGATTCACATGAACTTCTTTGAACTTGAGAAGTCGAACACATTGTGGAAAGAGCCACTGGTGGAGTCGAAAAAATCTGTTTTTCGGAGGTTGGTGAGGAAACAGGCACAGTGCCAACACTTGGAGCCAGCTCAGGAGGGGAAGAGGAAACTGTAGAATTTGGCAAAACTGCATCTTCCGGAGCCGGATTTGGAGAAGTAGGTGAAACTGGTTCAGTTGGAAACGAACATAACTCTAACGTTGGAGGAGGCGTTAGTGGACCCAAATGTGGAGATATCGGTGAGATATTTGGCGCTTGGAAAGAGCTTGGTGACAGTGGATGAAGAGGAGTTGGTGGAGCAGAAACTTTAGTTTTGGACGATGTCGTTGGTGGTATGGTGGATGGAGAAGAACGGTCAGAAACAGCAGTTGAATCTTGCAAGTTTGAATCAACTGGGATATCGGTTGTAGTAGAACTGGCTGATATGGGCAAAGGTTGGAAAACTGAAGCAGAACTCGGAGCAAAAGCGGATTCGGTTGAGATAGGACATCTTACGGCGTTTGTGGCACCATTCGGTGCTGGATGTTCGAGAACTTCGGACAGTGGTGCAACTGCAATATAAACCATTCCAGCATAGGTTTCTCTCATTGCTCTCCGTGTGGTCAATATGAAAGCATTGTTGGAACTGTTGCCTAATTCCATCATCCACTCCAAAAATTGCATACTGGATAAACTATCACTTCGCCGTGACTCGAGAGTAACGACTTCGTGGTCTTTCGAAGAGCTCATCTTGAGAGGTCAGAATAATCTGAAACGAATGAGGTCATTTTTAAGAAGTAATTTAAGAAGTAGAAGTCAAAAAGATTTAGAATGCAGACCATGAGAGGTCTCGAACGCGAAAGAAACAGCACAAAACATTAAGTACCATGTAAACAAGACCTATTAAGAACTTTTGATTTTAAATGAAAGTAGTCGTTGAAGATTTAAAAATTATTGAATTCAAACAAAAATTATTTTTCTTGAAAACAGTAGAATATATAATAGGAAAACTCGGTACATTAATAGATAAATTGATATGGAGCTAAGCTGTGGCCAACTGCTCTCTCACTCTTTTACTCTATCTCTCTACGATTTCCTCTTCTGGGACCAAATCAGAAACAGAAAATGTGAATACAAATAGAGTAACATGCCATTCAAAACAATGAGAGTTCATGACATCTGGAGAGAGCATTTACTAGATAGATAAAGGGGGGAGGGAATCAGAAAAGGTAAGATAAGGTTTGACCTCAATGTATGAAAAGTAAATGAATGGAAATGAAAGGGAATTCATTGACAATTGAAAAAACAAATCATTTTTTGACAGGAAAATAAACTTAGAAACCATCAGAACTTAACCTATCCCAGAGAAAAACTTGGAAACGCACTGCGATTGATTTTGAAAATACCCGTTAGATTGTTTGTCGGCCCACAAAATATTCAGCAGCCTTGGAAGAAATCTGCTTTAAAACACGTAATTTAGTGATATTTCAAAGCCTGCAGTTAAATTTGGGAGTCTAGGAAAAATTGAAATTGAGTAGAAATAGAGAACTGGGAACGAAGAGAAAACTAGTAAATATAAGTTTATCAAATCAGTTCAGACAGAAATAGTTTTCAAAATGAGTTTTAATGATGAAATCTGTAAGGTATGAATGAGTGAAGAAACTAATTCAAGCGGAAATAAAACTAAATTTTGCTTTTCGGCTGCTGCCACACCCATGAGGTGGTGCTAATAGGCAGTGTTGCTAAGCTCTATTATCTTTGACTAGGTTGTGCAATATTCTTTTAAACGTTCATTTAACATAGGCACAGCAGGAGAATGAAGTGTCGAGTGAACTACAAAATTGAAGATGGATTGAAATAAAACAGATTTCCGAAAAATGTTGTTTTTGTGCAGCTGTCACTATAGCGCTTAGATAATCTATGCGAAGAAAACTTTTCCAATAAACATTTCTTAAATTGTTCAGATCGCACTGATAAAAGAAATGTCATATCATACAAAGAAAATTCACTAGGTCTATCTTGAAAATCAACGAAAACGCATCTGACTCAAGAAAAACAGAAGAAAGAGTGAAATGGATAATCTAAATCTGTTTTTCGTGACTCAGCATTTTGAAAGAATAAAAACATAATACCAATTAGCGGACATGGCTGCGGCCAGTGCGATGCGATACGGTAGGTTTTTGGTATTTTTGAAAAGCAGACGAACGGTTGGCAAAAACAACTTGTACATTGTAAAAACAAGCAAAGCTGTCATATTTGAATACTGCGAAGTCCTACCGTAGTCTGAATGAGACTCACATTCGGTTTTTCCTAATTACCAACGTTCTGTAAATAACCAATAAAACGCGAAAAAAACAGAAAAATGTCCTGCTCAAACACAATTAAATATTCGGATATTCGTGACTTCGATAAACCCACACATATTCACAAAATTTCGAGAACAATACGAGGACAAATGATTGACAATGAATATTAAAAGAACGGAAAATAATTAAAATGTGACCGGTGTAGATGACTAAATTCGTGAATTTTCGAAAGAGCGAGAAATGTATTAAACTGCTCAGAAAACGTGAGAATATACACTACACTGCCGCCATGGGGAAGACAGAGGGAGTTGTTATTATCAACTTTAACCGAAAAACTAGGTAAACAGACTTTGACACCAGTTTATGGCTCTCTATGCATAACCACCGGATAAGAATAGCTAGAGAAAAACTTCCATTCAAATAAGAAAGATGTCTTCATAAAACAGCTCATTTTAAGTTTGATACATGATACGTGGTAAAATCTGAAATACTTTTTGAAAGCGAGCTAGCCTCAAGTTTTATTCAGCCCATCTACACCAAGAGGAGAATAGAGTTGGGGTTAACACAAGGAGTGAAAGCAAAACCGACTATGAACTCAAACAACGCAATAGATTGTTGTGAGATGAACTTAAGAACAGTCAGTTGAATCTGAAAACGACATACTAAAAATCCAATTTTCCTTCAAATGTTGGAAATTGGAAAATCGCAAGAGAGTAGGCGTTATACCAGCAATAACGAAGGCGTTTATGTGGTTTAGCGAGAACTCCATCTTTTTAGGCACGGCGTCACTATTATATCATCTAGAAGAACATATCCAAAAAATGGAAAAAACTAACTCGGTAGAAATGGAATCTTTAGGAGCATTTTGTACATGCCACAACGAGAAGTAGTACGATAAATGGAAAAGCAAAGATTGGTCAAACAGAAAAAAGTATATTCACAGCTAGGTCATCTTTTTCATGGTTTGCAGCTGTTATTATGACATTTAGAACACTCCTCGTAAGTATTTTTTTTATTCGCGAACTGTTTTTTTTTTCGGTTCTGGGTTAGGGCAGCCGAACTGAGCAGGTGTCATCTGTTGAGGTCGTGAGCCCTATCGACGTTTTGAGACTGACAATGCCTTGTTAGACATCAAATGTACAACATCATGTTTCTAGTGGTACAATGTTATGTAGAAAATGGCAAAAGTTTGAAATCTGCAGCTTATACAGCACCTTTGAATTCAAACCTATAGTTAAAGAGTGAAAGATGATTCTAAGTAATATGTACATGTATGGATAAGTTTAACTTGAAAGTAGTGACGGCGAAAAAAATTCACCGTCACTACTTTCAAGATACTACAATTTGACTGACGATGATTGAAGAAGAAGGTAAAGAAATCTCACAAAAAACGAAGGATACGTTTCGACAGATTTTCTTGTTTTTCTATTTCTGTCACTGATTTCAATTTTCATCGTCAAAAAGAATAAAGTGAAATGTAGGAAAAAGGAGGGAGGGTTGAGCCAAATTATGGGCTGTGGCCACATTTATGAGAGCACATGAGGGTTTTATTGGTAAGAAAGCATCAACGACTCAGTCACTTTTTGAGATTGGACCAAATCTAGATTCGTCTTTTTTTTGGAACATGATGTAGTAACGTTATACTAAAAGTAATGTGTATTTTCTTGGTAAGGTTTTATTTCTTCTTGGAAAATTAGACCTCGTGCGTGTTACTCACAACTGTTAGAGAGACACCCAGGCTTGAGGAAATTTCATACCAGAAACATTAGACGATTAGAAAATCAAAGCTTCGATAATAACTTCTTTTAGTTATCATAACTGCTTTTAAGCAAAGCCGGAAAGATATGGTGTCTGCGCGAACCTTCTTATTTTGTTTTTGGATTGTCACTCATGTCGTAGCTGAGTAATATTGCTGAATAGAAATTATTTCATTGTTTCAATAAAAAATACTGTATTGTTATTGCTTTTGAACCAAATCATTTATCAAATCATTGCAATACAAATGTGACCTATTTAATTAGGTACGCAGCTCAACATCAACGCCTTCATCTCACCGTCCGCTTCTTTTTGCCTCTAATCCGAAGTCCTCTACTGACCGCTGTAGATATCAAAACCGAGAAATGCCGTACCACCTGTCGTGTACGAGGTGAGAAGAGGTTAATTGGCCGTTTAGGATACGATCGCAAGAAACCGAATGATGCCATTTGCAGTAATGGCAAACTCAAAATATTTTAAAAACTGTAAAAATTATTTCGCATGAAACATTTTATCAACTTAACCAATTTTATACTCCTACATCGGATATAAAGGAGGAAAACTTTTGCCAGAAAACGGGAGAATCTGTTTATTTGTCAGAAAAGAAGAAAATGAAAATTGTTGAGAACATAAACTGAGAAACCATTCGAGCAAACTAATTAATCGGAATACGAAATCAATAGAATTTAACTTAAACATATGAAAGAAACGAGAAACATACATGATATTTTACATGATTGTTGAGAGCGAAGATTCAACGACAATGATAATTTTTCGATGGCCAGGAATGAGTGAAAAAATGCGAAGAGTTTCTGTGCCAGAAACGTCAAAAATCTCATTTGTTGCATTGTCAAAATGAAAGTTAGGTTTAGATGAAGAAGTCATCGACTTATTCGAATAACATACCGCAGATGATTGGATAGTTTTCCGCTGATCTATAGTCCAAAGACTGTATGAATCTTGTAAAGAATACATAGAAAATGAAATGTGATTTATGTTGTTTTGCGGTGAATGTACGTGAGAAAGAATGTTCCATAATCTTGAAAAAACTAACTGGGAAAGAGATGTGACAGAACAAGGAGATATTTCTGTCACAGAAATGATAACATTTAAAAAATTTCCAAAAAAAGACTATGGAATGAACAGAGTTGAGTTATATGAATTCATCATTGAGTGAGGAGATGTAAAGAATAAATATCGGCGATCGAGTATTACAGGAAATAGAATAGTACCAAGAATGCCAGAAGGAGTGAGAAGTAAGTTTCTCTGCATTACAGAAACTTGATGAGGAAGAAATTAAAGGATGATACAATTACTCGGTGCTTGGAATATATAAAACGAGGAAAGATCAGAGAATGAGAAGACCAAGAGGAACGAATCACAGATGAGATCAGTAACTAAGGAGTCTCGTGAAACCTTCTGAATACTTCCCCGTTTCTTGCATCCCTTGCATTTGCTGTGGCATTTCTGCCGCAACATGTGAAGGTTTCGCGGGTGTACACTTCATTGTTGAGCTCTACACAACAGACGTGGAGCCACTCTCCACAACGGTCGCAGGAGACCTGAAAATTAATGATGAACGTTTTGTTAAATCTACCTTCTTATAATTGATACTTACCCACTGGGTCACCTGCATTCCCAGAAATCTCCTAAAATAGTCTCCTACAAAACAAAACTCTCCAAGGGAACATTCCTGATCTTCATCTTCGAGCTCCTCCACGGAAGCTTCCGATTCCTCGGAACTAGATGTAATCGTTGAGGAACTTTCTTCATCTGATTCCTCCTCTTCTCTCGAAGCAGCGTGTTCCTAAAATAGTATTTTTGTTGCTAGTGTTACTCAATTTTTCTTCAATTTTTCTTTATGTCATTGACAAAATTTTTGATTTACCTGCCAAGTTTCTTATATATGACTTTTCTGTTGTTTCTTTCATTATTATTATTGCAAGCTACTTCACTGCTCTTATTATAACTTTTACCTAAACCTCTCAGAAGACTTACCTCAATCAACTCTTCCTCTCCATTTTCAACGTCATTTCGAATCTCATGGGTCTCTTCATTCACTGGTAGTTGTGGAATCGACCGAATTGATTCCATTTCTGCATCAGGTTGGCCTTGGATAATTTGCGCGGCTATACTTTCTTGCTCTTCTCTCTTTAGAACAGGAGCAGCGATGTGTGTGACGTTTTCTGGGATGGCTTCTTCAGGCTCGTTTAACAGTGTTGGCATTTGCTCCTAAACTTATTTCATTATTTTAAAGTACAATCATTTTTTGCAATATAATAAACTATTTTTCAGATATCCTGAAATCGTAGCAGTTTTGATTCTAAATAGGGTTCAGATTCCACAAATTTTGCCAGAAACGCGGGTTTTCGAAAAATGCAGTTCTTTTCCATTTGTTTGTAATAAAACTCACCTCCAACAACTCTTGTTTTACGTTTTTATTGTGGAAGTCCCTACGATCATTGAGTTGAACTGCTTCAGCTGTGTCACAGTCGAAGACAGCGGGCTCACGCTCAGATGACAATCGTCGTATCGACAGATCCTTCTCTGTCCTATGTGGTACTAGTCTCATTGGGTTTGTTGGATTGGTTGGCTCTTCCGTCTGCTGAAATGGACCCCTGACGAGTATGGTATCATCAACATAGTCTAGATGGGCTTTTGTCAATGCAGATGAGTTTTCCTGAAAAAAGTTGTAACTATACATCAACTACTACAATATAAACTATTTTCACTGACCTGTTGAATTCCATCGGTAACTGTGTTGATGTTTTTGACCATATTATCCCAATCAGCAAGAGCTTTCTGAAAAATGTATAGAATTTACTGAAGTAATTTAGCTACATGCAGCAGTTGTTCACTATATTATTCTATTTAAATTCAGATGAAATTTCAAAAAACTCACTTCTTTCGGTTCTTGTTTCACAGTTCTCATAAGAAAATTACTTTGTTTTTGAGTTGGAATTTCGGTTGTAGCACTAGATTGAGGAACTGGTGTTGAAACTTCGCTGGAACTAGAGGTTTCATGTTGAGAAATCGTGTGATTGTCAACATCAGAAGGCTCTAACTTTATAGTTCGTTGGAAGTTGGGTGTCATGTGTTGGGGCACATTTGCAGGTTCTGAAACTCTAGCTAATCTATGTGAACAGTCAGATTTGGCACTCCTACCATGTCTTCTAGGCGAGAATCTTGGCTTTTTTGACAGCGGCGCACCACTTTCACTGTTCTCAATTTCCGGTGTGGCTCTCCTCTGCTCCTGTAGCATTCCAAATCGGAACGTATCATCTTGAAGAGAAAAACCGTGTAGAGCATTTGATATGTTGAGAGGATTCGGAGAATTTTGTGAGTAGTCAGGCAAGTCTATTTCTGCCCTGTTTTCCTCAGGAGGTGCGAAAATGAACTGTGGAGGGCCATATGGAGTATAAGGACTAATGAGCGGATTTTGAAAAACTGCAGAAAGATTAGTCTCCATTTCCGATGTAGAAAATTGGTTTGGTGCTGCTTGCCTAGTGCCAAATTGATTTCCATGAGAGAATGAGGGAACAAACGTATCGATTTGATGACGATTCAAAAACGGGTCATTTGCTACAGGGACATTGTATCCCCCAAGATTTCCGAAAAAATCGTTGCCTTGTTGCTGAAGAATTCCTTGATTTCCACGGTGAGCAGCATCTGCAGGGACAGAGGGCATCACAAAACTGGCTTCCGTTGTTACTGGTAGATCTCCGGTTCCCAAAAAACTTCCAGTAATTGGCTGCTGGGCGTTGGAAGAGCCCTGGCCCGGAAAGTTGAAAGACGACAAGTTCCACATTGTTAATTTAGAGAACTTTCAAAACCTGAAAACCAAATTATTAGTAAAAACAAAAATGTCGAGAATACGTGAAAAACAAAGTAGAGAAATATTTGAAGTAATTCACTCGGGATTCGATTATGAAGGCGGAGTTTGCTCGTAATTTGAAAAAGGAGAAGCAGGCTCGCTCATCACCCCTGACAACAGATTCAAAATATATTTGGACAAAGAGCATACGTGTGGCTTGCTGTTTCTCATAATCTGTGGTTGCGTGAGGGTGAGGAATACGGAAAGGTTCGCGGTGCCGGGTTAGTCCCTTAATTGGAACTTATAATCTGCACTGGCTTTCTACGTAGCATCAGCTTACGGGAGAAAGCCACAAGTATGGGTGAATGAGCGATTTCATCTTTCAGAAGGGAAAAAACATTTAATTTAATTGCACACGTATGACTGGAAAACAAATCATTCTAAAGAGGGCAAATGAAAAACGCTGATTCCTCGGCAATAGCAGTGATGCCTTTCAAGAAGATAACTCCAAGGAAATGCATTTCTTGACTGAAAACTTTTAGTTTTTTTTTTGAGTATTGAATACATTTTTCAAAGCAGTTGGAATTTCATGATGAATTAGATCTTTTCAGTTTTCTGAAAAGTTGAGATATCGATACGTTTTTCAACATAAAGGTTTAGTTTTGTTCATTTCATATACTCAGTAATATGTTTTCTATAAGTGACAGTACTACGGAATCTGTTTAGAAATGGCACTGTGAAAAAAGGAGTGGAATGAGAAACAACAAATGAAGGTAAGAGCGAGTAAAGACGAATAAATAAGATCACAAAAAAAGAAGTTATGAAGCTGGAAACATTACAATCGCTTTGAAAAGTATCATACAAAACATAATATTTATGGCTCCTGAGGGCGCGGTCGTGGTTGCTTCATCTGGTAATATTCGAAAAATGTTTTACCCGTCTTTGCATTCTTTGCTTCTTTATTTTGCCCATGCCCACAACAGATGAACTTCTTCTTCTCGTATTCAATGTTGTCAATAGTGAGACAAAACACGTGATACCATTGCTTACAAGAAAAGCAACGGACCTGCAATTGAAATTTTGTTTTTTGATTTGGACAAAAAATCATTTACAAAAACATAATGACTGGTATTACCATGAAACTAAATGAACAATTCTTATAACGAGCAAATACATCTTAGCCAAATTTTGTAAAATTTAAATTACTTTTATCTCACAAATTGTAAAAGACGAAATACTTACCCAGTTTAACGTTGTTGTTCTCTCAAACTTTTGGCACAAACAGAATCTCGGAAGTAGGCCACACTCGTCTTTTTCATCTGTGACACGCTGAAAAATCTAGGGTTAGACGATTCGTTCAAAAATGAAAAAATTTACCTTCTTTGATGGTTTCTTTGCTTTCATCAATTTTGCTTTTTTCTTTTTATCTGGCTTTTCCTTCTTTTCCGTTGTTTTTGAAACATTTCGAAGATTATTTCTGAGACGGGACCCGATAGATTCTATTGTTTTTGAATAGGGGGAGATAGTTGGCATTTGAGAAGACAAATCGCGGTTACACAAAACTGGTGTTTGGATTTGATCAGCAACTAATGACGCAGAAGCTGGTGAGACTTCAGAAACTACAACAATTCGGCTACCTGCTAATGGATTGAATGTTTGAGGTTTTTACTAATCAATCGATTATTGCAAAATGAATCATTCTGGCAAGTAAAGAAATTGTACGATGCAATGCTGGAGATAACTCTCAGATGTCAAATGTACAGTTGTTCAAACAATACATTCAGACCCTCAAAAACACAAGTTGTACTAGTACCTGTGATGTCACAAACATTTCATATTCGAAGCTGCTCAAAATCATGAAACACTGAAATGAAAATGGAGAGTGTGACACCACCAAGACGGAAATCAGCGAGGTAGAAGAAAATTGTAGTACGCGTCTACTTTTACGTTATCTTTACGTCTGAGCCTTTACCCTATTCTGCCTCAAATATGGGAAGCTCTCTAATCCTCCTATAATTTTTTTGCGGCTTTTATAATCTTCCGATAAAAAAAATTGGAAGTCAAAACCTATTTTATTGTGTTTCCTATACAGAAAATTTGGTTCATATACTATCTTTCCAATTTGATTTCTAACATATTCTGATTTGGCTGCAACATGTGGTTCTTCTCAAGTTACACAGGAATCGCTCAGACTATTGTGTCCGCGCGTATCGTTGAATAGAAGTAGCAATAAATGTCTTCTCACGATTTACAAGCTGTCAGCCGATTCAATTATTATTATGGCTTGAGAACACATAATTGATTCGAGTATGTACCACTGTACCTGTGAGATGTTTATACTCTGTGGCGGCGTCCGTGGAAAAGAAAACAACATTTCAGGAAGCTCTCACCAATCTTTTGGTCGTCAGACTACACTGCGTCCAATAATCTTAAGACACCCCTCTAAAATGAAGGTTCCGAGAAAATGGGAGGTGATCTGAAAAAACTGTGAATGCAGTTCGATTCAGAATCTTTGAAAACCCCCACAAACAAATTTCTAGAAAAAGAGACCTATTTCTGAGCACGTGACCTCAAAAAAACACTTTTTTGACCGTCCAAAAATGTTAAGACACCCCCGATTTTTTCGATTGTTCACGAATTTGACTAGTATAAAGAGCTCCAAAACATTATTTATTATTCAACAACACAAAAAAACAATGCACAATTCAAAAACTGGTCTTTCCTCGACTGTTCTGAATAATTTCAAACATCCTCTTTTTCATGCTTCCAACGACACTTGCTGTTTTTAGTTAAAAATGGTCAACTTTGTGAGTGTGATACGGTCTCCCGGATAGTCTCACAATATTGATTATTAGTGGACTATACAGATCACAAATAGAGCTACATTTTTGTAGTTGACAACTTTTTTGTACAGACACGTCCTAAGAAGTTATCAATCGTCAAAGTAATTGCTCACAATTGTCGTCCTCTTCAGTGCTAAAAGGATAACTTTTTGAGGTGTGTACATAGACTGCCTGTAACTTCTTAGGACGTGTCCGTACAAAAAAGTTGTCAACTACAAAAATGTAGCTCTATTTGTGATCTGTATAGTCCACTAATAATCAATATTGTGAGACTATCCGGGAGACCGTATCACACTCACAAAGTTGACCATTTTTAACTAAAAACAGCAAGTGTCGTTGGAAGCATGAAAAAGAGGATGTTTGAAATTATTCAGAACAGTCGAGGAAAGACCAGTTTTTGAATTGTGCATTGTTTTTTTGTGTTGTTGAATAATAAATAATGTTTTGGAGCTCTTTTATACTAGTCAAATTCGTGAACAATCGAAAAAATCGGGGGTGTCTTAACATTTTTGGACGGTCAAAAAAGTGTTTTTTTGAGGTCACGTGCTCAGAAATAGGTCTCTTTTTCTAGAAATTTGTTTGTGGGGGTTTTCAAAGATTCTGAATCGAACTGCATTCACAGTTTTTTCAGATCACCTCCCATTTTCTCGGAACCTTCATTTTAGAGGGGTGTCTTAAGATTATTGGACGCAGTGTAGAAATTTTTGGTAAATTATTCGTATCTTCTTGATAAGATTTTGAAGCCGACAACAAAAGAATTAGTTTGAATTGCAACTGTATTACTATTTCACATAATTTCATGAGGGTATGCCTTTCCATAATTTTTCCTTCCCAAAACTGTCTCTTCTCAAAACCGTCCCTTTCCAACACAGTTATTTTTTCAGAACTGTCTTTTTTTCAAAACTGCCCCCTGTTAGATCTGACAGCGTCACATCATTGTTTGCTTCCTCCCCATTTCTTTCCGACCGGTGCCACCTTTTTTTGATTTCGTTTTCCGCTTCTTGAAACAAAAACATGTTTTCTTTTTTGCAGGAAGCAATTTGAAAATTGTTTTAGTGCGTTTGTAACCTGTTCTTACATTCACACATATTACATATTTGTCGACAACTAGAACTATACGTTTCAACTTGGTTCAATAAGTTGCCTGATGAGGACAAAATGAATCCAAAGTGGATTTTTATATCACTCTTTTGATATTTTGATCACGGTAAAAAACCCTTTTCTTTATTGATGTTAATTAACTTAAACAACTGAAACTGCGCTCGTTGAATGAGAATCTTTCTTCCCAACCGTTTCTTTGTTAATTTTTTTCCAACATATCAACTGAACGTTGAAACTGTTTTGAGCATTATTGTTTTCAGATGTCCAGCGATCTTGTCGCTTGCAGAGATTTCGAGCCGATGTTTATTGGATCGATCAAAGTTGTCACAGTGGATCTTAAGCGCTCACGTTTTTTGCAGAAAGAGAGTTCACCACTCTCAATTTCCATACTGTGAGTGTCTATGCCATTTCTTCGCTGATTATTTCAAAAGATAGAAAACAACTGTTTTTCCTTCTTTTAACTCCAATTTGGTTAGGGCTCAACAAACATTTTACAGTTGTCTTTAACTGACGTTGTTGGTCGCTTCTATGGAAAGAAAATGACCGCGGTTTTCATTGGGGATGCGGACGACGACGTCTACATGTTCCAGATGAACGAGCAATGTTTCCTCCATGCCGTTGCCAACGGTCAGCACGTCTTCGCTGAAGTGATGGAGGTATGCAAAAATCCACTTTATGTTCAATAAGAATGGATTGCTTTTCAGCAATCTGCCAGAGGCCAAATGGCAGCGCTGGAAAATATTCAGGCTCATGTCAACCGTCAATAGGCCGTTTTTCACCGTCTCTTGAGCGCGTCTTCTTGTTTTTTTTCTCTAAATCCAGAAAAATCTATTTGTGGTTTATACTGAATTACTATGTGAACTCTATAAAAATCAAAAACTAAATTTTATTCTCAACACATTTTTACAATTACCTGGGGACTGTTTGCAAGATGTTGTTATCAAACATCGCAGATATTCAAATACAGGTGAATTCCTCTCTTCACATTCTTAACTCTTTGGGAAAACTGTATACCTAGAACATCAATTCTCATAGGCATTTTTACAAAAGCTAACATCAAAACAAGCCGACTCTCGAGTTTCTCATGAAGACTTTGGGAACAGAAATCAGGATGAATCTGGTATTAAAATCCACTGAAACGTCAACATTCATCGTTTCATTTCGAAATGAAAGTGTTCCTACTTCTCTTTGTCCTCGCTGCGGCCACGTCAGCTTTCCAAAATCATGATCTTCCATTCCAAAGCTATGAGCCCCCTGTCCAACGCAAAATGACTGAAAAGTCACCCATTGAAATCCTCGAGAAACACCTGGATGCCGTAAGAAACGCAATGAGCATTAGAAACACTACGTCGCTCTATCAGCTCGTAAATAATGGAACAGGTAATTCATCTAATTTTAGATTCATCCCCTATAACTTTTCTTACAGATTTGGACTCGTTCTTTGCTTTGCCGTCGGCTAACGTCAAATCTCTCCGTTTCAATCACAAGACTCATAACGCCGTGAAATCTGTCAAATCTGGCCTCTCACAGATTGAAGGAACCGTCACATTCACGTATTCCCATTCCGAAAGCACAAACTCTTACTTCACCAAAGTATTTTTGGAAAAGGTTAGTTTATGAGTGGAAACTTGAGGAGTCTAGTCATTTTTTGTTTAACTTCACTTTCAACTTTGTAAAACTAATCAAAGCCATTAAAACCCAAATTTCCGTAAACTTTACTTGCAGATCTCAAAAAGTCCGACCGGTTGGAAGTTGGTCGAAGCGAAGATATGCACAGATGCGGAATGCTCCAAAGTTCCTTCCTAATTTTTGAATACAGTCTGGTACTAATAAATTTGTGAACATTTTTAGTTTTTCCATTTCCGGCTCTTAGTTGTATCGCCACATACACAGTGACTCACTCCGGTTTTCACTCCATCTTTGGCAGCATTGACCTCCGTTCTTGCATAACTTGTCAGTGAAAAAGCTGGCACACACAAAGGAACAAAGTAGAAACAGTCGTTCAATGTTTCTTTTTCTTCTAAACCTTGTTCTTTTGATATCAAAAAGTGATTTTTTTAATAAAACAATTTACGATGGAATTAAATAAGATATCAGAAAACTCGATCAATCTGTCTGTAAGGTAAAACTAGTTTCTACTTTTCAGTGAAGAAAATTCAGAAAACATCAAATGTTTTGCTCCCACGCTTCCAATTAATTATCATCGTCTCCGTCGACGTCATGACTAATTGTTTACTCTGCTCTAATCCACTCGTATGATGCTATCACATGCGACATAATTGAGAGTTTCTTCGAAACTTGTTAGCGGTTTCAATGAATACATCAGTTTATTGAATTAAAGTATCAAAAAATTGAACAAAGATGTATCTGAGACTTAGTTGGGATTTCAAAGAGAAAAGATGCAAACAAAAAAACTTGAGACGTGAGGTTAGGAGTTTAACAGGAACATAGAAAATTTAAGGAATGCTCTCACCCAACTGAAGAATATGTATTGCAAAAAGGAAACATCTAACCCAGAAAACGTTTTGAAAGTATTTCTGTTCTAATAAAGAACAGTGTGATCAAGATTGGGAAATATATAACTTCTAGGAGAAAATAGATGCGGCAACATTTCTGATAGAAATGACTGTTTGACGCACGATTCTCAAAATGGCGTTCTCCTCTTCCAAAAGCGATAGTTTTTGAACAAACACTTGTGTTCGTGTGTACTGGTCCGATCCACATGGCGACATGTAATCACGAACAATCTGATAATGAATATGATCAAATTGGGGCCGTTGCCAGAGCATGGAATACTCACCGTTCTCTGGCTGTTGGCCAGCATATGCGATTCAGCCATTGCAATAATCTTAATAAAGCAATTTAAAAATTTAAAAAGAAAAACAACAAATACTTACTTCTAGGGCATTGATTTTCTCCATGTCAGAAAATAATGGAAGGCCAACTTCAATTCCTTGGTTTCTGTGGTTGAACTTGGACTGAACGATGTATATGAAACCTTTTTGGAGCTGAAATTAATGTTCTGATACAAAAAAAGAAAGAAGAACTTACGCCAGTCTCGCACACAATCGAGTCGACAAACTCACGTTGACGGAAAGAAAACTGAAGTGAATTGGAACGTATGTACCCTGAGTGTTGATAACCGGTGAACCTACTTTTTTGTTCTCCGACATCATCATAGAATCCTTGTCGATGAAATTGAGTTTCTCGTTTTCTACATTCACTAGATTGATATAGATCGTACAGATCTCCATTCGATTCATCTGCAAATATGTTCTTGTTATCTTTTTTTAATTTCACACGATAAACTTTCAAACATACCCGTTTTTTAGTCTCTTTTTCGATGTGATTCGCAAGTTTGAGAACCTAAGAAACGAAATATATTCACATTACACATCACAAAAACGCTTACTTTATTACCGTCT
Source organism: Caenorhabditis latens (assembly GCA_002259235.3). NCBI lineage: Eukaryota > Metazoa > Nematoda > Chromadorea > Rhabditida > Rhabditidae > Caenorhabditis > Caenorhabditis latens. The sequence continues at coordinate 8,221,211 of CM056097.1, read as the reverse complement.
GCAACAAAGTTTAGCCAGTTATCTTTTTCATCGACAGGTTCAATTTGAATTGCAACTGACATTTCTCTTTCAGTAGTCGTTATCACTTTTCTGTAAGATGATCGGACAGTAAAAGAACAATTAAAATCGATAATGCACATACCTTGAAAAAAAATGGCAAAAAGTAGGAACGACTTGCACCCGAAACAAGAACTACACTCGTGGTGTCCAACTCCGACCAGTGAATATCAAATCCTTTTAAACGAGGAGAAGGAGAAAAGGGGAAAAACAAGGCTCGAAAAATTATCCGTTTCCCTTCACCTATATTTCTCAACCTCCTCCAACTGATGCAAACCAGAAGAGCAAAAGGTGAAAAGGCGCTATGGAGTATTTCAAAACACATAATTAGCATATACGTAAAACAGATAATCCGAAAATGGAAACGAGAGGAAAGCAGCCAAAATCGATATGGAGGAGAATCAAATGCAGAATAACATGCAAGCTGCATACGGTCATTCCATTTACATCTGGGCACTTGGTGTTGTGATGTACGACATGCTCACTGTTGAACCTCCATTTCACGGGAGAAACAAAACCGAACTCTTCGAGCACATTCAAAACGGAGAAGTCAAATCGCCGACAAACTTTCTGTGAATGGAAAAAGTTTACAGAAGCGGATGATCAATCTAAAACCAGATGAACGGATAAAATGAAGAAACATGCGTTACTAATGCCTTCACATGAACAATCGTACCTCAGATTTTGATATTCAATGTTGTATAAGGTGTGGTGATATGAATATGAGAGAGGAGTTACAAATTCAGTTAAATATGAAAAACATCCACAATGGCGAGTTGTCTACGTCTTTAAATGCCGTTTTTTGTTTTGCCTGGCTTTCTGGATTGGATGTCATTTGACCGGTTCATGCCACTACTTTTATCTGATACGATTGAGTAGAAATTGGACGTATTAAGAAAACAAAAAAACCCATAGATTATCACACTTTTATCCAATTTTGAAAACCAGTGAGATGATTATTCAACTGAACTATTCATGTATAAATAGTGTTTGAGTGGAGTTAACAACAGTTTATTAGAAACAAAACAAAAAAGTGAGCATGCAATAAAAACACAGTTTTGAGGATCGGCAGCCTTAGAGCAAAAACGTGTAAAACCAGATCATTTTTCGAGTTTCAGAACTCACACGTATACAATTACAATCACAAAAAAACCGAAAATCAGAAAAAAAAGACCAATTGCGGCGGAAAGACGATTAGATGAAGGAAGCGAGTTGATGTTTTACTATCCCGCTTCTTGGTCAATTTGACTGTTTGATACCGCGAGTCTGCAATAAATATTTAAATTATTTCAAACAATCAACTCTTTGACCAGAGGACAACTTTAGAGAAAATCCACTACAAAATACATTTATTTATTTTTGATTTATCTACGTCGAGAAGATCGAATGTTGGAATATGTATCAGTTTTTAGATTACACTCATAAGTTTTCTGAAGATACTTGAAAATTACTGAATTTTTGAGTCTCAGAAAGATAGACTGTTCACCACACTACCTTGCAATTAAATCAGCAAAAGCAGACGAGTAGTTTTTCGAAAACCCACTTTCTTACGGCATTGGACTTTGTTTTTGTCTCGACCTCAACCTTCTCCTTTATTGGTGAACCATTATAATCAAAGTTGGCGAATGGTTCGTTTTCTTGATGAATTGGTTTTTCAGTGTTCACATCTTTGGTAGGTGACTCATTCGGCGACAAGCTGGTGAAGCACTTGTCGAAGTTGGAGACGTCCTCACTGTTCATGAGATTTGGTTTGAATGGTGGGTCGATGTCTCGAAACTCCAGTTTGCTCCAATTAATAGATCTGAAGAACGCATGTTTCTTCATTTCATCCGTTGTAATCCGTTTTTCTGGTTTTCGATTGATCATCCGCTTCAGTAAAATTTTTCCATCTACAGAAAGGTTTGTTGGCAATCTGACTTTTCCGTTTTGAATGTGCTCGACGAGTTCCGTTTTGTTCCTTCCGTGGAATGGAGGTCCACCGGTGAGCATGTCGTACATCACAACACCAAGTGCCCAGATGTCAATGGAATGACCGTATGCAGCTTGAGAAAATATTTCCGGAGCCATGTATTCCATCGTTCCACAGAATGTAGAAGTGAGCTCTCCTCTGGGCACATTTGACTTGCTCAACCCAAAATCAGTCAGTTTCACGTGTCCTTTTGGATCGAGCATTACATTATCAGGTTTCAAATCTCGATAAATGACAGCGCTGTCATGTAAGTGTTCCAATGCCAAAGTTATTTCGGCAACATAGAACTTGGTCGCCTCTTCATCCAACCTCCTTTTTTTGTTGAGCAAGGTGAAGAGCTCACCTCCAGAAAGAAACTCGAGGACGAGGTACAACTTATCACTCGTTTCGAAGAAGTGGAACATCTCGCACAAGAACGGAGACTTCACCGTTTCCAGCACCTTCCTCTCGTCGTCCATGTGCTTTACTTCTATTGTCTTTGTTGGTTTCGTGACGACCTTCAAAGCGACGAGCTGTCCATCGTCTTTTCTTCGAGCTTGGTAGACCTGAAATATGATAAGTAGATCAATAATAGTTTGATGAAGCGGGTCACAGTTAGAAATTCAGATAAAACAGCTTGAAGTCTGAGCTAATACGCTCTAAAAATGAGTTAACTTAAGGCATTTCACTAATCGCTGAAATTTTCCTAACTTTTTTCGTAACTGTCTGATGTGAAATTTGTTCGAACAAACGTTCGAACGTTTGACTGGTCGGCCAGAACCAAATACCGTCAGACTTTTATTCTACTGACTCATCAATTATTTTTTGACTAAAATCTCTATAATGAGTACCCAAATATCTAAAAAAAAATGTTTGTACTGGATTATATCATTTTTCGTAACCATTTAAATTTTGAAACAAAACACCCACCTTTCCATATCCTCCTCGTCCCACCACTTTCAACAGCTCGAAGCTGCCAGGTTCCATTTCCTTGAAATAGACTAAATTGAAAGAATAAGAGGTAATTTTTGCGAAAAGTAAAATCAAAAGACGTGAAATTAAAAAAGTATAGTTTTCGGAAAAGAAAGTTCAGCATGAAAACTTAAAGAAAATTCCTATCATTGCTCTTCAAAAGTTTCTTGTTTGAACCTAGACACAAAGAACAATATGTCTCATTTACTGGTGGGAAAAGTGTGAGTTATTGTGTGCGCGGGAGAGAAGAGTGGTTTGTGTGCGTATGTGTGACCGTTCAACACGTCGTCTTGTGTAGAGGAACGTGTGTTGCAAATGGCCCCTCGAAGATACTTGCATTACTTGTAGAGAAAGAGTGTGTGTAGATAAGGTAGAAAAAAAGAAAAAGAGAGTTGGATCATAAGAAAAAAGGGCAAAGGATGGAATGAGGCAGATGGTCCGTGAGTCGCCTAGGAACAGGTAGAGAGAGAAAGAGAGAGAGAGAGAGCGTATGCATGAGTGACAGAAGATTGAATATTGAGATGGGAGAAAAGATTATACTAGATAGACATGTCAAGAACAATTCGAAACTTTTATCAATGGAAAACTGATTTTGTCTGGATGGATAAAAAATTTCGAAATTTCGAAATTTGGAAACAATTAGTCCGGCACAAGTAACAAATAACAGGCAATGAAAAAGAATTTCAAATAATAAGTAGGGAGAACAATTGAATATTATTTTTTGGCTACATATTATTCCTACAGCACATTATTTATTAATCTTAAAACACTTCAAAACTTCAATTTCTTAATGTGCATAGTTGGCTACAAGTACATGAGACAAAGTACAAGAAAGGTTGAGAATAGAGAAAAAAATACATAGGGGTTTTATACGTTTTAATAAATAGACACTTTGTACTCACAATAAACACTTTCTACTCACAAAAAAGATTGCAATCGTTTGCTCACTGAGCGCAGGGTACGGTACATTCAGTTTGGAAAATTTTTTGAGCCGAGATTTTTGGACCGTTCTATTTTATTTGAACATCACTTTGTCTTCTTAGTTCTATCCCGAATTTTGATATTGATGAAAAAATGCTCATTTTTATGTACTTTTAAGGTAAAAGTCATCATTTTGAAAAGTACTCTGAAGAATCACGAGTTTCAAGGAGTCAGTTTATTATCCTGACATTACACAATTGACTGATCATCATCACAGTGAATATCTCTAACTCGTGTAGTTGTTATTCTTTTTCTTCCACACTCGGAAAATAAGAGAAATTGATGTTTTTCTGTAGCCTAGGATGCGAGCTTACAAAAAAGCTTCAACACGCCCCTCTTCGACTTCAATTTTTATGATTTTATCACTTATGAGCTGGCAATAAACCAATAAGTGAAACTGTTGCAAATTCTCAAAACTTATATTTTTAAGCAGAGATACAAATACTTTTTTAGACTTGAAACAGTATTTACCAGACACAACGAGAGTGCGATGATATCAATTTTTAACGTTGTACTGTATAAGAAGTTTAGGTCTCTCCACATACTTCATTAAAGCTCGTCAAATGAATGCGTGGCTTCACAATTTATGATATACGTAAGATGGTGTATTTCTCGACCAGATGGTTTTTTTTCATTCGGTAAAAAACACAATCACAACAGTGCATCTTTCAACCAATCCCTAACTTTCATGATGATTGTTTCGAAATAATTGTTCACATATTCTCAGAATTCACTCTAAACGTTCGATCTTTATTCATCAGATTCACGCCGTATTTTCACGGATTACTTTCAAGTTGTTTTCCCATGTGATAATTTTTCACATTTTTCTTTAAATAGTTAGGGACTGTTTCGATTGCCTCAAATGTTATACTTTGACATGTTCACTTTTCTTGACGGGAAGATGACGGTTTCTTACCCGAGCACATATCCCGAGTCTACCCCTTGGGTCTTCAAGCTTTCCCATAAGGCAGCAGGTTCGATCGTGTCAAACGCCTTCTTGAAGTTGATAAATACCATGGTGATAGGTATTTCGTATTCTCGACCTACTTCCTTGTGGAAGGCCGCGAGGAACCCGGCGGGTAACTCGGCCAGAAGCTAGTAGATCCTTGGATCCGACAGCTGGCTTGGTTACAGCTTCTCTGCAGATCATCGTCCTGCAACCACCAGAGGGCCCCTCTGAGCAAAACACTTTGACTCCCTTCACAAAATATGCTCATCAGCAACTGGTGGCCCGGCCTAAGCCGGTAATTACCACTATTGCACCCCAGGCTCGTCTGTATGTACGTATGACAAATGCTTCTCACATTAACAATCTCGAATAAGGATGAATCCAATTCCACATATCTCTCATTGGCAAATTTTAATTTTGCAAGAAATTGTATACTTACTTACTCAGTTACTTAGTCGATCCGTTCTTCGCTCATTTGGTGTGGGCGCGGATCACAGCTTTCCATTTGTTTCGATCTTTTGCGATTGTGCTCCAAGGTTCTGTCGTTTGAGTTCCTTGTCGCAGATCTCTTTTCTCAAGGAGTCGGTCCATCGCATTGCCGGTCTTCCTACTGGTCTTTTCTCATTTCTGGGTATCCATTCTTGTAGTAACGTTGTCCACCGATTATCGTTTCTTCTCATAACATGTCCAGCCCATCCTAGCTTTCGCTTCGTTATGAATGCAAAAGGGTCTTTAATTTGAGATATCTTCCTGATGTCCTCTCGATGAATGTTCTTCTCTCGTTGTTCTGTGAGAGTGATGCCGACGAGTTTCCTTCAAGTGCGGCATGTGTGATTCTTACTTATTCGGATAAGGCTTTTGTGAAGATCCATGTTTCTGATCCGTATGTCAACGCTGGGAGGACAGTGGTGTCGAAGAGTTGGGCTCGGATCTTAGGGCATGACAAGGCATCTGTTGTGTTTTTGATGTTGTTGAATGCCGCCCATGCAGCTTTTCGTCTTCTGTGTATTTTTGGCTCGAGGTCGTTTTTCGTGGTGAAGAGTCTTCCCAAATAAACATATTTCTTAACATCTTCAAATGTGGTTGTGGTGTTGTTGTTTCTGATAGTTATTTGGTGACTTGACGCAAATTTGTTTCCTAACACTTTCGTTTTACTCGCATTGATTTCCAGACTGTTTTCCACTGTTTCTGGAGTTTTCGAGATGAGAATGATGTCGTCGGCAAATCGTAGGTGTGTTAGGTTTCTACCGTTTATTCTGATCCCATTCATTTCTGATCAACATTCCCTCTGGTAATGGGAATGTTGACTGGGTTGTAGAATGGAGTGATTGTAGTGGAACAGTCGTTGTAACATTCTTTCAGTAGTTTCACATATCCCGAGTCTACCCCTTGGGTCTTCAAGCTTTCCCATAAGGCAGCAGGTTCGATCGTGTCAAACGCCTTCTTGAAGTCGATAAATACTATCGTGATAGGTATTTGGTATTCTCCACCTACTTCCTTGAGGAAGGCCGCGAGGAACCCGGCGGGTAACTCGGCCAGAAGCTAGTAGATCCTCGGATCCGACAGCTGGCTTGGTTACAGCTTTTCTGCAGATCATCGTCCTGCAACCACCAAGGGGCCCCTCTGAGCGAAACACTTTAATACCCCTCACAAAATAAGCTTCCCAGCAACTGGTAGCACGGCCTAAGCCAGTTATTACCTCTATTGCACATCAGGCTCGCCTGTATGTCCAGATGACAAATGCTTCTCGAGTTAACAATTTCGAATAAGGTTGAATCCAATTCCACATATCTCTCATTGACAAGATTCAATTTCGCAAGAAGATATATATATATATGCTTTCCATATCTTCTCGGTTGAACCCTACACACGTAGCCTTAACCAGCACACACTATTTACATGTTAGTACACTTTCCGCGCATGCATTTTTTGTCATTAATCTGTTGATCCTCACCTTTTAAACACTAACTTCAACGTAATTTTTTTTTGATAACTACTTTTAGAATATTACGAAACGAGTATCATCGTTTCACTAATGTTTCAGTAATGATGTGAGCAACTGAATAGTATCTTGCCACATATCATTTCACAACCATGTAGTGGAGCTGAATCAATCCATCTCGATTTTAATGAGTATGAAGAGAATATAGACTGACTTTGACTCATTGTTAACTTTTGCTGAAATTGACAATTCATTTGAGGTTATTGTAGCCGCTGCATAGTCTATCTGGTGGTCGTTTCTATTATCTCATGCCTGTTCAACACCTACATGAGAAGTTAACGAATGGTTAACTCATTGTACTCATTCTATTTTTCAGAAAGTTTCTCGTAATTCAACTATTCAACTCTGCTGTTTAAATTGATACTTAACAGTTTCGAAATATATTTTTGTCATTTTGTAGCCGTTTGCTTGCAAACCGATTTTTACACTCAACTCAAACTAGTTTTTCTCATTTTCAGAATATTCTGGTTTCAAAAGTGGGACGGAGACTTGGGAACAAAGTAAAGTCGATTGTGTCAGTTGCAGAAATCCAACCTGAACCGGTGAGTCATAAAAATATTGTCCAATCGTTTCCTCGTTGATTGCGTACACTGTAATCTGAACTTTCCACAAACATTCATTTTTGGAACTTTTTACTGTGATCAGCTACAGAAACATTATTATTTTTCAACATTTCAAATAATCACAATGAATTCCAGAAATGCCAACTCTGGCTGAATTAAAACTCGTCCGGTACAAAACGGCACAGCTGGAAGAAAAAATCCAGCAACTGGAGCGCCAGCGGGCCAAAGTGAGTTCTTTCACTATGAAATCAAATCCTATGTTATACACTTCAGATGATCGTCACGTCAAACCACCTCGTGGCTGCGTTTCGAACCCTTACGGGAGAAAATGTGAGCATTTATATTATCATTCTCTTATATATATATAAACAAGAAAAGGTTTGGCTGTTTGTCTGTCTGAACCACTTGGCCATGCAGATCTACAGGTTGTGGTCAAGTAAGTAGACAATCAAAGGGTTGAAAACTTAGAAAAAAGAGAACTCCGTCAGAGCTGTTCATGAATGTTTTTTTCAAAAGAATAGTATTTTTGCAGGCGATAAGCTGCGATGTGATTGCGTTGACTGGTAAACCAGTCAACGATCCAAAGGTTGCCGACCCAGTGATCTGCAATCAAGGAGATAGAAGATTGATGGACAATGAAACCGTATGTTGATATCACTTTTTTAATATATTGTTCTGATTTGTAGATCAATAAAGCCGATAAAGATGTATTGAATCGTCTCGCGAAATGTCTCCAAATGGTAAATTTGTTTTTTGGATAATTTTTCTACAAGTCCATTTCAGACTGGTGATCTCCGTGTATACATGTTGTTCGGAAAAGAACTTGATAATCCCATTTCCCGTCCCAAGATTCAAACTGTTGGGAACTTGAGCTATCTAAAGGACATAACTGATGTTGAGGTACCGAGTGTGATTGCGAATAACATTTTACGTTTGTTTTCAGGACGTGGTTACGACAGTGTTGGAGTACCGAGCTTTGGTAAACGTCAATGATCCAAATCCAATGACTGTAATCATTTTTTATCACTTTTCAGATGAGTTATTGATTTTTCAGGTAAGCGAACGGTGGAAAGAGGAGAATGGTCAAGGAATCTCTGAACACTTGCAAGTGTTTGCATATCAACCGCTCCCCGATACCCCAGAGGACACAGCTCGTTCATCCTTCTTCTGCCTATCCTCATTGTGCTGTAAGTTTTTTATCAGTGCCGTGCTATTTATAGTTTTGAGTGTTGTTTCAGTTTTTTCTGAAAGTTGTGTTTCTCAATTATCATAGAAATAAGCGTGGTTTATTTAAACATTCCAGAAAAACGTTAATGCCAATGCACAACTTCTCAAAGATCGCAAATCAATTCTCTCGATTTCTTTGACCTACATAGGTTTCTTCTTTGCTGTCTGGTGTTTTGTCTCCTTAATTCATCGATCCTTTTGTCTCTCCATGACTCTCTGTTATCCAAAATATATTCAATCTGGAAGTTCTTGTTTATCACAATTGTCCTACTTCTATGCCTCATTTAACGTTGAAATGTTTGTGTTAAAGCTTTTTGGAATTGTTATTTTCAACCGCTTTACCATCTTTCTGTTTTTCAAAAAGCGTACCAATCTTCCGTAAAATTATAGTTTTTTCTCGCGAGACAGAAATTATTTATTTGAGACCAGATATTTTCTTATCTATTTGTTAGTTTTTGAATGCTCGTAAAAATAACGAATCCTCTTTCTTCTATAGCTCACATTTTGTTTATCCTTATAACATCATTAGCTTTCCTCCACCCTTTGGTTTCTACGGCAACCAAATCAAAGATGAAAAAGTGTCTAGAGTATTCAAAAGTGCAATACCTTTTCATTGACTTTTACTTCTACCTTCCAACATGTTAGAAGTGACACCAGCCCGTATAGCTCAGTGGTAGAGCGTCTGTCTCGTAAACAGAAGGCCGGCGGTTCGATCCCGCCTGTGGGCATTCAATTTTGTTGTTTTCTAGAAAACCACAAAAAGAAGTTGTCATTTTTTCTGGACTAGTCTCTAAAATAAAATTATATGCAATTATATCAGCTCATGAATTCTTTATTCACATTGCCGTTGCTTACAACAATACGTGGAATCAATGAATGCTTGTACTTGATTGTGTGATGCTGGAAATCCAAACGATTCGAGTACTGCCTAGAACACATTGAGCATTGCCAGTCAGCAGAATTTGGTCCATTGTACTCAGGGGACAAGTCAGATAGCGGGTATGAACTGTGCATTGCCATATGCATACGGTAGAGAATAGCATCCGAGAAAATGATGAGGCATTTGCCACAACACTGAAAAAAACTGATTTATCCGACTGTAAAAATAAAGTTTTGGAAAGATTACTCACCATTACAAATTTATTCTCACATTGTAGTTTGCCGATTTTCTCCAGAAATTTTTTCATTTGAAGTTTTTCTTTATTTGATTCAGTATCTTCCATCAATCGACGTTAACTTTGATATCAGGTTTTAGTTATAGTAATATGAAGAGAATATGAATAACATGAATGAGTTAGTTTTTTTTCATAATATGCACACTTCGCTCAATTCGATACTTCACAGATAAAAAAATTTGGCATGCTTCAATTAATTTATTATGCATGATGAAGTTTCCAATCACTATATCTTAATTTCTTTCGTTAGTTTTTCAGAATGATTCATGCGGAATGATTGTTGTGGAAATAATGATTCCACAAGTCGTGTGGTATTATAATTAAGATTAAACTCTGTAAAATCCCTATTTCTGCACCAAATCATAAAGAGAAAACACTTTCTCTCTCTTCTAATCCCCCGTTCAGAATCTTCGTCGTTCTCTTCTCCCTGGAATCGCCTCCTTCTGTTTCCGTCTTCATTGTCATGCTGCGTCCGCGCTCTGCTGGACATTTCTCTGCGTCGCGACTCATTCGCCTTGGGATGGACGGTGGTCGGCGGAGGCAAATTCAAATCAGTTGGAATGAGGACGGACTCTTGATCTAGCACCCTTTTTTCACCTTTTATACTCTTATATATCCGTTTTATTATGTTAATATAATTTATTGCCACCTTTTCACTGTAACTTGCCTTTTCCCTGTCTCTTTAGGAAACCCAAAAAGCCCACTAAAAACGTGGCACACTATAGTCCCAAATTAGTCTCAAAATACATCGTCACCGGTGTAACCTTTATTCTTAATAGTTTCACAAGTAATAAACTAATCTTCACCCATGTCTTCTGTTTTCTTCTTCTCTTTCAGGTTTCTTCTCTCCTTTGCAGATTCGGTCTATTTAGTGACTTTAAAACACTTCTTATTTTCGTCTCGTCGTCTCTACATTGTATTCTTCATTCCCTTCGTTTGAACCCGAACCTACCACTGAACACGTCATCACCGACGTACACCACGATTTAAGTCAAAAAATTTGCATCACTGCAAAAAAAATCGATATTCTTTTTCTCTCTCTCTCTTTTATCGGAAAAGCACTCCGATCAGATTCTCTTCGTCAAAACAATGCGAATTCAACTATTCCTAGCAAAATCGAAAACATCTGGAGCAGCAATACCACCATTTCAGCCAGAAAATGACAATTTTCGATCAAAAAATGAACCGTTCACGCTAAAAATAGCGAAATCTCAGCCGCATCTTCACTTTTCCTGCATATTCTCAAGAGAAACTTAATTTATAGAACGTTTCGAACAAAATCGATAACAAAAGCAATCAAATGCTCCAGAATTTCGTCAAAATTAGCATTAAAAAATCAATAAAAGTCAGAAAAATATGCATAAATATTAAAATTTCATCGTGCTAATGACATCCGTATGACTCATTTATTCTGAACCAATACTCCTAAGCAGAAGACGTTATCCCTCTTTCAAAATAAACAGTCTCAAACTAGTTAGAAAACTCCAAATCCCTCGTAATATAACATCCACCACAAGTGCGTTGTCCAAAAAGACCCCCACAAGTGCGTTGTCCAAAAAGACCCCGAAAACAATTCATTTCTTCTTATATCCGCTGCTAATCGACATAAAATTCTGAATTTCTGAAAATCGTTTTGAAAATGAATTCTAACCCGCCATTTCTCATTCATCTTTACACTTCTCATCTTCAAACATCTCTTTCAATTAATCAATAATCAGTGTGATACTATTGCGCACCACACACGCTCCTCGAACGCATGAGACGCTCCTTAAAGTGCAAGTGTATGAACAACGCATAAGTGTACAACACACGCAACACAATTCAAAGGCGCACGCTCTACAGTAGTTTAGTTCGCGTCGAGACCCAAACAGTTTTCAAAACGTAAAAAATATTGTGCATCTCAACTTTTGTCCCGCGATTAGTTTGATAGAGATGAGGAGCATAAATTTGAACATTGGCTGAAATCAGATATCCAGAGAAAAAATGAAAACATGAAGTCAAACTTAAAAAAAAACAAATGTTTCTCTTGGCGACAACTGGATAACCTTCGAGCTTCACAACCAAGCCGCCTACTACTTTGGACAAGTTTCAGTTGAGATAGTCATAAAAATATTGAGATGTACTCACTAATGCTTACTTTTTTCCACAATCAATTGTCTTTGGCTGGTCTCTTAACTGAATTGTTTTATTCATCACTTCTGGGCTTAGAGAAATTGTAGGGGCTCTTCTGCGGGTGAATAGTTTCTTCCTCTTTTCTCTGCTACTGCAGAACTTTGCTCAGGAATAATCGGCAGCAACATGGAAGAAGAAACCGAAAAACATGGTGATGGGTTAATTGCTGTTCAATCCTAATTCGTCCAGATTTCTTACTTCAATGAAAGATTCTAGATGGCAAAGAAATCTAAAACTTATGACGCATGGCTTTAGTGAAGATTTCTGAATAAGAAAATAAAATGAATTTTTATTTTTAATAAATCACAATGAAGACAAATTATAGAGATTCTCTTGTGAGTGAAGCGTTAAAAACACGTCCGACCAGCAGAAGATTGGAGCCAAACATCAGAGTGAATTCGGTATCAATAAAAGTCCCAATGCTGCTGGGAAAGTATGTGAGTTACTAGAATGTTTAAAAATTCAATAACTTAACTTTCTTTTCAGATTGAACTTGCCATGATAAAATATCAAGATGGATGTTGGTCGTTCAACTGAGATTCAAGTTAAAATAGAAAAAAACAGTTTTCAAAAGTTATTCTATTTTTTCACTGTAAACATGAAGTTATATTAGAAACATGAATTTATAAAATAAATTCCAACATCACTTGAGTTTCTAGAATGTTGGAAGTAGCAATGGAAACAAGAAAGAGCACAAGTATATTGGCCGGGCAAGAAAGGGAGTATGAATCAGAAAAGAAACTCGTTTTTTCAAAATAATCGAAAACAGAACGTTTCTCAAGGTTTGGTTTTTACGGTTGTTCATTTTTTACTAGAGATTTTGAATTTTGTGAACAGCAATTCCGTAGTAGCAATGAGTCATTATCAGACAGTTAATGTTACCGTAAACCATAAATTTATAGAGTTGTGCTTAAAAAAGGGGTTCCTTTATTCGGAGGAGCCTCTAAATTCAGTTGGTTCACCTTTTCTTACTACAAACTGTTCTCTAATTTCACTCGTTCATATACATTTTGGTTCTCGTTTACTATTCAATATAAATTTGTGAAATTACTATAACAATAAGTTTACTAGAAAAATTATGGTTTTTTCTAGTAAGTCATGAAAGTGTTTGCTGAATCAAAACTTTATATAACGTGTTCTCCGGAAGACTCAAGCATCACCCCTGTATGTCCGGGCGTAGAGCCCACAAGTCAGATAGTGTTCAACCAGTTTGAGTGCATGTACTATGGGTCTTGATTAACCCATATGTACAATTTTGGCGCCCACCTACCGGTCCCTGGGTTACTGTAGGTGCTCAAAGGTGCAAAACTCAAATTTTTACTTTCGAGTCGTACAAGCCCAATTTTTTTTAGTGTAGTTTATAGACGTTTATAAGAGCTTTTCCTCAAAGTTTCGAAAAATTTCAAAAAAATTTTGTTGAGTTATTCGCAAAAAACCAATTTTTTGGAGCATTTTTTCTGAATTTTTTAAAATTTCGGTTCTTAAAACAAAAATCCCCCTCGACAAACCTTTTTAAAATAAAAGTCTTTTAATGAGTTTACAAATAAAAAATATTTGAATAAATTTTAAGTCTTTGCAGAGGTCGAAAAGAGCCCATGTGAAGTACTGAAATTTTCAAAATTGAAGATAACTTATTTTTCTTTATGAAAATAAGTAGAACACAACTTTTTAAACTTTTTTTGTATTAAACTTTTTTTTCTAACTTCACTGCATCCTGCCAAAATTTTGCGTTTTTGCCAAAAAAAAATTTTTTTCAGAATTTTTTAAAAATGTTAAACTGCAATGATGATGATAGTTTAAATAAGCCAAAGTTCTGGAAGTTGCTTTGGTTCTGTGTTTTTGTTCATTTTGAGACTAATATGTAAACAGGGAAAAATTTTTCCTTGTTTGTTAAGAAGAGGGATCTCTTTTCTCAAACAACGTAGTGACCCAGAGTGAAACGCGAGATTGCCGACGACATTTTAACATTATATAGGTTTTATCAAGACTATAACTTTAAAATATGTTTGAAGTGCAACGACTTCATTTCCAGGAAGATGCACGCATTTTTATTTTTTTGCATGATTTTTTGGTCGAGTCACTTTAGGACATTGTAACTTTGTTCATTTCGAAGGATTCCATAAAATTCGAAGTGTTTTGTAAGGGTTAAACTGTAAACTACAAAAAAATTAATTGAACCTAATAACCAAACCTGAAACCTGGAGAGATACGAGTCATAACGTGAAAACTGACAGTACTCGTAAAATCAGAAATTGATCACTTTTGAAAAAAAGGTTTCTCGTGTAGTCAGATGCACATTATTTTTTAAAAATAACTTAATTTTAATTTTAAAGACTATTTACACTATTCGCAAGGTAACAAAATATCAAAAAACCATTTTTGAAAAAATGTTGAAAAAAGTGCTTTTTTTGACAAAAACTCAAAATTTCAGCAGGATGCAGAAAAGTTAGAAAAAAATGTTTAATACAAAAAATGTTCATAAATTTGTGTTCTATTCATTTTCATAAAGAAAAGTAAGCTATCTTCAATTTTGAAAATTTCAGTACTTCACATGGGCTCTTTTCGACCTCTGCAAAGACTTAAAATTTATTCAAATATTTTTATTTGTAAACTCATTAAAAGACTTTCATTTTAAAAAGGTTTGCCGAGGGGGATTTTTGTTTTAAGAACCGAAATTTCAAAAAATTCAGAAAAAATGCTCCAAAAAATTGGTTTTTTGCGAATAACTCAACAAAATGTTTTTGAAATTTTTCGAAACTTTGAGGAAAAGCTCTCATAAACGTTTATAAACTACACTAAAAAAATTGGGCTTGTACGACTCGAAAGAAAAAATTTGAGTTTTGCACCTTTGAGCACCTACAGTAACCCAGGGACCGGTAGGTGGGCGCCAAAATTGTACATATGGGTTAATCAAGACCCATAGTACATGGTGATATAAAAATCTCTTCCTATGGCACACGTTGCTCGAGTCTTACAGAGAACACGTTATATGTGATTTGAGACCAGAAGCAGCGCAAAAAACTAGTACAACAATCTAGTGTTTTCCAGATTTTTTAAATCAAGGTTGTGAAAAGCTTTTTGTTGAATATAGGAAACCTTGCATACTCCTCTAAGCATGCGGATATACTCTCTTTCTCTTTCTACACGCTTTACGTGTTTTGTATGAGTCGACCTTTCTTACCATTGGCGGTAAAAATATGTCCTCCAATTTGTTTTCTGTTTGGGGTGGTGGGAAGTTTTAACAATTTTTTTAAAGTCCGAGGGAAATAAAACTTTGTCTGACCATTCAATCTTAATCAGTTTTTACTATTGTGGCTAATATTGAGATCATGTGTAGAATTCTCCTCTGCTTTCTACTCCGTTGAAAAACAAAACATTCGAACCAAAATCTATCTCTCTTTCTCAGGTAAATACTTATTCTCTCGTTTATTGATCATTAGATAATTGCCGACTAGCTCGGCCCGTACGTACTGAAAGCAGATGCTTGACCGTGGTTTCCATATCCAATAAAATAAAAACCCATGACTACCTGCTATTAAAAAGGGTGTTGATCAGCCAAATGTTCATTCTTGAATACTTTCACCAATGACTTCAAAATAGAAAAAAAGGTTGTGTTTATGATTCGACTCTATTTCATATAAACATAGAGGTCTTATTCATTATCATATAAACTTTGTCTCGGTTCATAACGTGGCACCGATGTGCACCGAGAAGCTTTTTCGAATGTTGAATGTATTTAAGTCTAGCCTGAGACCATACAAAAAGCTTACTGTTTTTAGGTTTTTACGTTTTATGCGTCGGACATGATTTTGAATGAAATATTTCGAACTGCTCATTCTAAGATCCAATTATCCTTTATCAGGGTTTTAATTCTAGAATTAGCTGCCTTCCCAGAACTTAAAATGTACACTTTCATTCCTTCCGTGTACTATATTTATCGCGAGATCACCGCCATGAATGAAAGAACTGTCCAAACTCTTTTTCACTCCTTTTCTTTTGAAAACTGTTTCTCATATTGTATACCTATCAACAATCAGTTTTACTTACTCCGCGCGGCGCTGCTGTATAACCTATTAGTTCGTTATCCTACTCATTTAGTCATTTTGCGACGTATGTATTGTAGCACTTCTTGCCATTCCGATAGTCTGTGACCTCCGTATCCCATTAAGAAACTTTTTCGCTGTTTTGTTCTCAAAATCAAATGGCAGACCAGATGAACAGACATTTTTCACCATTACAGTACTCCTAATGGACATAAGGCCTGCAGTGAAACTTTTGCTTCCTAGGTTTCTCTTCTCATTCAATATTTTTACCTCATTATCCCTTGTTCGGAGTCTCCTGAATAGCTCTGTGTATCCTGAGAATGACAGGTGCAGGGATTCGTATTTTCACATTAGCTGCCATTTTGAAATAGAGGCGTTCTGATTTCCTCATCCATTGTTGCTCTCTTTTATTTAGTATTTCGAGTTTTCTGAATATTTAGATCTTCCTATTTTCTGGGGGGAAAGATTTGCAATTGACATGACTCATTAGTACACGAACATCTCAATTACTGTCAAAGTGGGAGGGGTGAATATAAGAACTTCTCTTCAAAAAAAAATCAGAAAATTGCTTCGAATAGGCGCGGAAAGAGTTATGGACTCTCAACGGCACTTTTTTCGGAAATCTCCTCCCCGAGCTTTTGAAAAAAAACTCAAAGCTTTTTCGAGAAAAAATTGAAAAGTGAGCAGTTACGTGCACGGGAAGCTGCTCGACGATTAGCGTTTGAGTTTTGAGGAATAGCTTGTTCATGCAAATTTCCGGGTGAAACTCCAGAAGAGTTTTCTTGTTTTCAGGTTTTCTGAAACTTTTTATTTTCAAAAATTGTATATTCTTCATTATTTTATTTTTCCTAAATGACCTTATGTTTTTTTCAGGATTTTTTAAAAAGTTATCTTCAAATAGTAAGCGTTCAAAAAAAACAACACCCGAAAAAAGTGAATACATCAATTTTCCGAAGAATTACATTCAAAAACGCTTTCCTCCTGTCCTAAATTTAAATTGGAGAGCCGAGCCACACCATTATCAGGCGTTCGTCTCCCCATTTCCGAAAAGGATGGTGGTGTGCACTGAATGAATGACTGAATGAATGAAGACTGAATGAAGGATCGCATAAATGAAATGTGACCCATTTTTTCGGGTGCTTTTTTCTATACGTCCGTCACAGACCGGCACTTTCCCAACCCCATTTTTGTCAACGAGCCACTATTCCATGTTTTCCATCCCTGCTTTCATGTACTAAATTAACCCGTTATGTGGTAATCCATTAACATAAAAATTTCATTGATGATTAGTAATGGTTACTCCTGGTACCATTCACATGTAGGCAGAGCACACATAATGATCTTCCTCCATTGCTCTGTTTCCACATTCTTCAAGTCGTATATTCTCGATTGTGTGTGTCATGTAGTACTTTTACTCTACACGCGATATGTACAAGTTTAAACATGTACATAGACAATTAGATTTTATCACAAGTTTTTCTTATGGATATGTTTCTTGATTTCTCAAAATATGAATGTACTTTTCTGATTTCTTTCAGAGTGTAAACTCATTCGCGCTTTTTTTTGTGCTGTTGTGTATATGAGGATAGAAAACAATAGTGGCCAATTCAGAATGGGTCAGCATCACTCCATATCAGTGCTCTTGTTCATTATCATTGCACTGAATCAAGCGACCAACTGCTCACTCGAACAAAATGGGAAAATCACCTCTCTCATAAACTTCGGAAACGGGACACAAAATCAGGTAAATTTAAACTCTTTGAGAGCAGCGCAAATTAGATTATTACAGAATCCTCAAAATCTCACTGGAACAACAAACTCGAATAAAAGCAAGAATACCGATGGAATGTCAAATGAACACGAGAAGAATGATGTGGAAGGCTTGAAGATATTGGAGGACTCATTGAAATTGAAGGTAAAGTTTTGATCATTTAAGAACTGTGATTTAAATTCAAACTAGAAAAATATCATGAAGACACATTCGCTTCTGTTTTACATTACCTCCGCCAGTGCATCACTATCACTGTGATACATATATCTTTTGAGAGTCATGTTCAATTTGGCTCAATAGTCAAGTTGATAAAATATCCGCCTACAGTTTCAGTAAAATTTCAAATATTGAATTTTCAAGAACGTCTTGGGAATCTCAAAAAACTACTTCAGACTATTAAAATAACAATGCATTTGAATTTATTCGTATTAAAACCACCGATTAAAGATAAACTTTCTACACTTCGGCAAGCTCCGTCAACATTTTGAATAAATAGAATTCTGAGCGGGCAAAGTAGTTTCAGTTTGATTTGAAAAACTTTTGTAAACAGTCTTCGTTTGAACTACACCTTGTGAGAAATTTTTTCAAACAGTTACCTAAAGTAACTGTAATTTTTCAACAAGTCTGGACATTATTGAAGTTTTGAACAAATTTCTGAAAAAGATTTATCCCTGAGAGTTTGCTGTTCTTTGTTTACTAATGTCAAAAATACTGAAGAGTTCTTTCAGAATATTCAACCGATTGTCATCTCGACGACTACTGCTCCAATTATTACTGAGAACTCATCTTCAGAGAAAAACCTAGAAGAACTAGATTCTCTCCAGGTAATTGACATTTTCCAGTCTTTCCGTGATATCACTTCAAAACAAAAGTTGTAGCAGGATTCACAATCAACTACAGTGGTGTCGCCACCAGCTCAAAAAAACGAATCGGGTCGTCGACGAAAGCTCAAGAAAACAAAGAAGGTGGGTGTTCAATACTATAGTTATTGTTTCAAACTAACAACTTTCAGAACCGCCAACGAGGAAACAGAAAACCGGTAATGTATGGAAGTGAAGTGTTTTCTGAGGAAGAGATGGGAGACATCTTCAATAATTTTGATCAGAGTGCACCGGACAGCTTCAATTATTCTTTGAATACACTATTCGAAACTGATAGATTAATTGAAGAATTGGAATTGCATGCGACAAAAGAAGAACGCTTCAGAATCATCAAGATGATTGAGGAAGTGGATCTGGATGGTTTGAAACAATTGAGAGATTTGGCCAAAAAAGTGAGAATTTTATTTGAAATGGGGTTGTAAAGATTATTTTGAATATTGATATGACAAATCTAACTTTCTTTCAATTCAAATATTTCAGCCAACAACTACAACACACTCACCCGTTCCACCAATCTTGACTACCCTCATCAACCAAATGGAAACAATTGAACAGGAAATTGGTGAATTATCGGAAGTATGTATATTGCATCCATCATCACTTCATACGTTAAGTAATTACAGAAATCCAGAGAACTTCAATTGGATAAAGTGCCTTCGACTCTAGTTGAGAAGACTTCTCCCCACACGACCGAAGAGCCTGTCGACGTTGAGAAGGTATATTCAACAAACGATAGATTCTAAATAAGCTGTGAAGTTGAACAACTTTCAGAATTCTCTCCCCTCCAATACTATTATCTGGACCAACATCAAAACCATCGGCGCATTATCCATTTCAGCTCTCGTTCTAGGCATTATTCTCTTTGCGGTGGTCTTCAAATTGATGAGAAAAATGAAAAACAACGAGGCTAACGAGGCCAACTGATCTGTCCTTTCTTTATACATAATGTTTTCTTTCCCCTTTCTCTATCTCTCATAATCTATCCCTCCCGTGTTTTTTTCTTATTTCGGTCTCACAATTCTTTTACTCGTGTCTGTTTTTCGAACCTGTTTTATTAAAAATACAATAGTTTACATATAATTTCATTATTGTTTTCACGTTGGTATTAAAATATCAAACAAATCATTTATGTTAGCCTCATAAACATCTGGTCATCTTAATAAACAACGTTTTTGGACCTCGCGTTGCTTTTATGTAGAGTATCTCAATGTCCTTCTTGCAGTCTTGTCCCTCTTTCTCATTGTAGCAAGAGCACGTCTTCTCAGATAGTGCAGCGGGTCAGAGAATGCATTTCTCAACCGCACCCCACTAGATACGCAGAGAATATGACGACACTGCATCGTTCGATATGACCACACACTGACCACACTGCTTACGTTTGACATGCCACAGAAATTTCTTTCAACTCTATTTCTCCCTCTCTCTCTCTCTCTCTCTCATTTCCAACCGTTGAAACTTTGTAAACATTTTCTAAAAACAAAAAAAAATTACAGAAAATGAAACCTACTCCAAGGAAAAAACCAACTAAGAAAAATTTTGAAGAACCTACTAGAAAAATTGCTAAAAGAAGAAAGAAAACCAAGAAAACCAAAAAAACTAGTGCGAATTCCACGGTATCTTATCTAGAAGCACTTGAACGTTACCAGAAAATTGTGAATGCCCCCGCGGAACCTCAACAAAACGAACTTGATGAATCATTACTGAAACTAGCCAAAACTTTCAATATAAATCCAGGCAAGTCTTTTTTTCTGACATTATTTTCAGGAAATTTTTATCAATGTTTTCAAAAGCTTTAGACATGTATTATGGTTTCAGAAGGATGGAAAGATGAAGAAACTCCTGAAGAAAGAGAAGAACGCGAGAAAGAAGCAAGAGAAGCACCTATCAAAGATGTTAGTCATTTTCTCACGTTTTTAACACTTTTAGAATCAAACTGAATACGATTTACGAGTTTTCAGGCAGAGGAGAGAAAACGAATAGGGGAATTTGTAGAAGGGGAAAGGAAATTTGAATGGATGCAAAGGAAGGTGAAGGCGGAACAAGAAAAGAAAAAGAGGAGAAAAGAAGAGGAAAAGGACAGCCGGCAAGGAATTGCAAAACAAAATTTTTTGGATACGAAAATCCACGTTTTTAGAGCAGATTTTGAGGGGAAGGTTAGTGTAACTGAGCTTTGTTCATTATCACGTCATAAGTTTCAGAATAAGTCTGACCCACCGTCGTTGCTCATTACATGCCAGACATTCCAAAGGTGTCTGGAAGTCATGGCAAACATGATTGACGACAGAAATGAGGTCGGAAACGACCATTCGGCAATTGTTGGGGCACTGGAGTCATCAGAACTGGGGAGAAAGTGAGCATTTTTTCTTTAATTTGAGAAGTCTGGATGAAAAATATTTCAGAATTGATGCAGAGGGAATCAGAATGAAGTTTGATATGAAGGATCTCAGCGCCGCCGAATACCTGAAGAAAAAGGTCATGGAGATTTTGCACAACCAAAAAATCCAAGACGTTTTCAATGGAGAAAAAGTCGGCTTTCATCTCTCCACCCAAGGTAACTATTCTTGCTTCATTTTGCGTTGTTTCGATTTTTCTAAATTTTATCGTTTTCCAGACTGTCTTCTCGCACTCCAGCAGTACTATGCAATTGAAGCTCAAAACTTGGACAATGGAAAATGTCCACTGAAGCTCTCCATCCACATTGAGAAGCTCATCTGCGCGACATTTGCTGTGATGAGATCAAAAAATCGTGAGTATCAAATGACTGCTTATACGAATGAAGTTATCGTAAAGAACGCAAATTAGAATCTCATTTTGTTTTTATTTTATCAATGAGATTTCTGAAAACTACGTCATCTTCCTCTCCAGCCCCTTCTCTTGTTGATTTTCAGTAGTGCAAGTTCTGAATTGATTCCTTCATACGTTCTTTCCTCAATTTCTCTGCATCCTTTTTAGTGTCGGTCACAGAGCTGTTCGTTGTTCAATTCTAAGCAATATTCCATCTTTCTATTTGTGATATATTGTACCATTAACCTTTTTTCCTCTCCTCTTCTTCATTTTTCTCCACAATTGTTCCATACAGCTCTCAATTGTTTCAATGTTGCATTTTTTCCCCCAAAATTCAATTTTTAAAAAGTTTATTTTTCCATTCAAGTGTTTTTTTTTTGCTGTTATATGTATGATATTGAATAAACGTATTTTAGTTCATTGAGAAAATATGAAACAATGACGATGCGCTGAGGAAATGGATTACATATGCGGATTATACTCAAGAAAATGAGAATTCGGGAAAAGTTATAAAGAACACACAGAAGGGCTCTTTATTAAATTAGAGCGAGGGAGTTGTAGTGAAAAAAGTGAACCCAACACTTTTCAGGTTCGGAGGTCATGGCATGCTGAGTGCGATAGTGGCCGGTGAGAAGAAGTTCACTTTCTCCAAGGATGTGCACTCTGAGCTGGATTTCTTGAAGTCGTTTTAGTCGTACCCATTGGAACAGATGAGAGGACACGCAGCCGATAATTCAAAGTTGCCACGATGTTGCTGGAATCAAGACATATGTCATTTCTGGCTTTTGTAAGGGGGGTATAGATCACTTTTCTCCAAAGGGTTAACAGTGGTGAACTTTCTAGACTAATTATACGCTCAAGATTATGAGTCAGTTATAACTTTTCTTTTGGTAAAGAGAGCGTAAATACAACATATCTGAAGCGTGAGTTCAGATGGATACAATTTTAAAAATATTTTTAAATTTTTCGATTATTAGGTGCAACTAATAAGAAAAATAAACTTTTCCAGTTTTCGCAAAAGAACATCTCCACGACTTGTGCGTGTCTGCAATGACGTAGCCTTAACTTCACGGTCTTTGACCACAACAAAATCTTGTTCTGAATGATCTACCCAATTATTCATATTTTGCTATTGCTCCTTTATTTTCACGTCATTGTTTTTTTCTACACTTCCCGATGTGATTCATTGTTGTGCTTTTCTATTACTCTTTTTTGTGCTTTACAGATTTCCAACATTCTACCTTTGAGAAAAAACTCCAAAAGCCAGGTTTCTATTGTCCGGAAAATGCAAATGTTCTATTTGTTTTGTAAGGTCTGCCGTAGAAGAAGGAACAATGCGAGGAGAGAACGTAGGGTCAGTTTCCCGCAAGAATAGAGGTAATTCTCCCGCAAAAAAGGAGAGAAGAGGTGACGGGCGAACAAACAATATTTGACCTAACGTATTACCCGTTAGTCACTAGCCCACTCAGAAACCAGTGTATATAAGGCAATCTGTACCTGAATAGAGACATTCGAGACACGAGACAAAGACATGACAGCAAAAAATATTATTTGGTTACAAGTCTTTAGGTATATCAATTAACATACAAATAGGCGTTGATAATCATAGGCATTGAAAGTTATCAGCTGTTTAATCAAACGAAATCAAGAGACTTTTCGGCGACAAGTTCAATGAAATGATAAAAATGGCAAGCAGCGAAAGGACATAGCAAAAATGAATCTGCGAAATATTCTCAGCGAGAATTTCTGATCATGTCAAGACGAAGATTACACATGCAAAATTACAACTTCAAGATATCACATTTCAGGTGTCTGCTGAGAAAACCCCCGCTTTTCAATTAGAAATACGCGTTTATCTTTTACCTTTGTGTCTTGATAACACATACCGTGAATGGAGTAGGCGTCTTGCGTGAGTCACTTCTTAGATTATGAGACTTCCTACTTTCTAGTTCAACAAATCACTCCAATACATTATTTCATTTCACATTGTACTTTTCTTGTTTTCCTCCTCACCATGTGTACTCTCATTAGTCAATGCAAAATCTTTTTTCCCTTTCATTTCCTCTCGTTTTCCGCTTCGTAGCCGACCGGAAATTTATATGTCTTCGAAAATGAATATTCTTTTTTCGTTTATTTCTCATATTTTCTTATCTCAAAATATTGCAACATCAAGATTTCCCTCATTGTACTCCCCTCTACAAAAAACAGAAGGACGTTCCCATCGTAGACCTCCTATTATTCCTCATCCCGGTCATTAAGTCTCGACGATGTATTTGCATAGGGACGATTGTACTCTTTTCTTCTCTTAGACCCCTCATGTCTGAGACAGACGTGTCTAATACTCTATTCCTTTATCTCTATCCTTCAATCTCTCTCTCTCTCTCATCCATCTCCCAACAGCTGTTGTCTTATCCACCACGATACACTCAAATAGCAATTTTTGTTGGCAGATGCTTGGGAGGCGCAGAGTCAGTTGGTCCACGTGGAGAAGGGAAGAAATGTGGTAGTACTACTTGGCAAATTTGACCCCGATCAGAAAAAAATAGTAAATCATCATGTGGACCATGAGGAAAAAGAGAGGTGAACGGAGAGAAGAAATTGGAGGAGACAATGGTGACATTCGCAGAAGATATAACTGATGTTGGGTTTTTATGTACGTACGGATCTAGTATAAAAATACTCATCTGAATATATTTTCCATTAAAAGAAATGTCAATTTCACACACTTTTTACCTCAACTGATTTTAAGAAAACCGAATGTCTGCAAGATCTAATCATGAAACATTAACATAGTGAAAAATATAGGTCGTGCCGACATCGAAGAACACAGCGTATTTCCTGATTCTTATCACACACGTAGGCATTCTACTATCAACGAATGTCGTTCTCTAAAAAACCGAAACGACACACATCTCAAGGGTGGTCAATCGTATCGTTTATCAACATCTAAATGAAAATGTTTAAAAGAAAATATTCTTCAATAGTACAAGATATAAGGTCTCATTATGAAGATTTTTCAATTTTTATCGGTTCGACGTTTTGATTCTTATCGGTATCTATATTCGTTATGCAAACAACCTGGCTTGTTTCACTTTTCTCTTTTTCTTAAGAATAATAATACAAAAGAAGGCGGACGAAACGGCGGGGAAGAAGGGGGCGGGGGAGAGCCTCACCCAAAAAATGTATTGACGTGTCCGATAGCAGTAGGATGGTGGTGGACACCACGCTGTAGGATGGTGGTGGACACCACACAGATGGCCTTGCCACCTCATTCACCAACGTCCATGCATCCAAATCTTAGATGCTGTCCGTTTTCTGAAGACATTTTTCTTTTTTTGGAAGTGGTTGTTAGTTCTATTGCCTCCTTTGTTTTTTTTTGTTAGCTGGGCTCTCGGAAGTATACAATGTAGTATCACTTCACTTGAGTTAGAATTTCAAGAATTTTAAAGCAGAAAAGTAAATTTTTTCCGCACACCTTTTTTTTAAATAATGATTTCAAGTAGCCCCAATTACAACTACTTAACACCTATTCTGTTACATGTAAAACGGTTTTTTTCTTACTCACCCTTACCCCTTTTTCCATCTCAACTATTGCCTCCCCCTTGTTCCAATGCAAACCTTTGTCTCAACCGACCGCCTTGTCTCTCATTAAATGTAGATTATCGTAACAGGAGGCAACTACAAAGAGAAAAAGAAGAGTAATTGTTCTATGCCATGTGTACACTAATTAATTAAAAATGGAAATGAAATGCACCGCTATGTCGGTTTATCGTTTTATCTTTTGTACTATCAGTTAGAAATCAGTTGTTTGCTCTTACTCTCCATGCACTTTTGTAGAAAACTTGAGTGTGTATCTTGTTTAGAATTATATAGTTAACAATTTTTCTGTACTGGCATTTCATGAATAGTAATAAGTCATGAGAAAAACTTCTTCTGCAAGCCGACTAGTTTAACTAGGAAAGGATCCCGAGTCAAGATGGAGTTACGGGTCGAGACCTATGGTCGACAAAGAAATTGACTGTGATTTCCAAAACTATTTTCCAATTTTGCTGAACGCATCTAAGAATGAAGAAAATTTAGCCTAAAGTTCAGCTTCCTATTTTTACCTATACATTCTTTCCGTACTTACCTATACTTACATTCCTACCCATACCATACGCTCTTACCCATACAAATCGGTAGGATAAAGGGTGAGAGGGAACAACTTTCTTCACTCTCCAGATAATCCACGTCTTTTAACGGTCGGCTTGTCGAGTGTGTCAGAAGTTGGACTGGTGGGCAAAAGGTCGGTGTTCGGTTCCCCTGGACGCTGTAGTTGTTTTTTTAAAATTATCTTCTTTCCTGGAGATGGATTCTATCTACTTTTATGATTTTTTATGGGTTTTTAACAAGACCCTAACAAAAACACAGAATTAGTTTTCTAAAAATTGGATGCAAATTTCTGAAATAAGCTCTTCGTATATTTTCATTTATTAAAGGTCGAATATAGTTTCTCAGGAAGAACCAAAGTAAGATATATTTTATTTCTAGGAAGAAGAAAATCAAAAAAGAAAAAAAGAACAACAGCGTCCAGAGGAACCGAACCCTGACCAACGTCTTACCCACTTGACCAATCGACCGTTGGAAAACGTGGATTGTCTGGAGAGTGAGAAAAGTAATGCCCCTTTGCCTTATATTCGAACAATTTGTATGGTTAAGAATCGAGATTGGAGTTGAGCTTTAAGCTCAATCTTCTCCATACCTGGATACGTTAAGCAAAATTTGAAAGTAGTTTTGTAAATCCCACCCGACTTCCTTTTCAACCATGTAGAAATCGACCCGTAACTTCATCTTGAATCGAGATCCTATCCTAGCAGTATGGGCAAAAGGTGAAATTTCGGTGCTTTTCTCTTCGATCATCTATAACTTTTCGAAAACTGTTAGTTTTTTCCTACCTCAGGATTTCTACCTTAATTTCATATCAACTTTCTGAAAACTATTATTGGTTATCAATGTTTCTATACAAGTATACTGTATCACCAACAAAACTAGGTAAAGAATGATTGTTTTCGGAGTAAAGAATTAAACGCAGGTAATACATTTCCAACTATGACTAAAATTCAAATTTTTATTCCTCCGTCTTCTTTTTTTCTTCTAATTCAAATTTTCTAATCGATACAAAAATTAAGATATTATGGCAAAAAGAGGATCGAAAGCCATCAAAATAGCAAGGATAGCCAAAGCCGCTAAAGCAGCCGCAGCAGCAGAGGCCAACAAAGTAGAAGAAGACATTCCAGTTAGAGAAGAAATTGAATATGTTATTCAACCACTATGCACAAATGGAAAACCTCTTATTATCAATTCTGACATGATTCATGTTCCACTGGTTTTAAACCGCATCATAAAACTGTGAGTTATAAGAAACACTCTTGTAGAGTGTAGTTTATTTTTACTTTTTCAGTGTTTATGGCAAATCTCTGGGAAAGCTTTCCATAAATCCGCCACCTGAGTACTTGACAGACGATCCCAAATCAATGGTCGACTATCTTGAGGATTTCTCAAAAGCGATAGCAGCGTACAACCTCAAAGTAAGCAAATTTAATTTCACATTTCAAATCCGATTCTAGTGATCAATCAAACTGTTGAATTAACTTATTTCAGCATCGAAAACCATTCAAGATGGCAGCCAGCGACTGGAACCGACCGAGATGCACATTACCAGTCGCAGAACAAATCGTCGAACAAACTTATGCATTGACGATTCCGAAACCAAAGAAACTGAACACGCATTATGAACGGTTTACATCAGAGGTTAGTTGTTTTTTAGATATGCAGTAAAAACTTGAATATTCTGTGTTTCACCCATTCGCGAAAAGTGATAAAATACGAAGAATTTTTTGAACTAGCCAACTGACCTAAAACCTTTCCGGGTGTATCTTAAACTTTTGCATAGTTTAATATATTACAAAGTTTTCAAATTCTCTGATACCGGGTGCAGTGATCGCCATAGTTCTAACAACTTTGGCCATTTTCAGTAGAACATTGTTATTTTCGAGATGGTGCCTCGGTACCACTGATTTTTCCACAAAGTAACATTTTTATGGATCGTACAGACCAAGAGAAAAATTTCATGGGTTGAGAGAGTACTACTGACCTTACTATTAGTTGAAGTTTGGCACATTTGACGTTTCGGTTCTCAGACCATTATCGAGAGACGATAAAATTACCTATAAATACATCAAAGTTAGAAAAAAGCAGGAATAAGAGAGGATAGTTAGGGCCAACCAGAATAAACTGTTTTTTTGGGATTGGACACCGAGAACACCAGATGAAATCAATAGGGGATGCGTCAACCGGATGCATAGGAGTGAGACAAAAAGATAGAAAGACAGTGTTGTGGGAAGTTTTGAAGGCAGTGGGAAATTACGATAGGCCGAGACTTGAAGTATGACATGAAATGATTGCAAATTGATATGCTTGGTTTGGTCTCATTATACTTTCAAACGAACACCAATGAAAAAGTGAAACGTTCCCAAAAATATTTCGTTCTGTGATACCACATTTTTTGAGAAAACTGAATTTTTGAAAAAAAAAGAACTTCAAACCTTCATAACTCGCTTTGATCTAATTCACATTCAGCTCTCAAGATCTAAAAAATGAAAGATAGATAAACTTTCTTAGTTTTACTAAACAAAAATAAAAAACGTTACGAACTTTGGAGCTCCTCTATTGATCTGTAGGATATGTTAAAAACTATGTTGATGGGACAATCAGTGATACCGTAATACATTCTCAAACTTTGACATTTGCAACTGAAAACGATCGAAGTTGTTAAACTTTTCGCAAGCATGTCTTGAATTATCTTGAACAACTACTTTTTCAAAAACAGTCTGGTCATGAATGAATAGGAGGAATTTTTGAAAGATATCTTCCACACCATTTTACAGGAAAACCTAGAACTTATTATAAAAGAAACAATATTTTCTGAACATGAATTTTATTGAAAAAAATAGTTTCGCTTCTAAATATCATGAAAAACTTATTTCAGGTGTACGGGGAAACAACTGTTCGGCAAATGAGTGCGTTCGTGGACTACTTGAAGTTGACTGAAAACGATGTTGTGGTCGATCTAGGAAGTGGTGTTGGACAATTGGTTTTGTTTACAGCTGCCTACGCCAAGGTCTCGAAAGTCGTTGGAATCGAATATTCCGACTACCCAGCAACGTGTGCTGAAAACATGGGACATCAGTTCAGAAAGTGAGTAACTTTTTAAAAGTTTAGACTAATACATTATAGCACAAGCTTCTTGGATTTATACAACTCCCAGAAATAGAAAAATCTTTGAGAATCTTTCCATTTGTTGTTCACCTTTAATTGACATTAAAATCTGAAACAAATGAACCGTGCTTTCAAATACACTTTGACCATAACAATCTGATTGTTTTCAGTTTGATGAGTCACTATGGAAAAGAGATGTCTCCATTCGATCTGCACCGAGGAGATTTTCTGGACGAACATTTCAGAAATCTTATAACGAAGGAGGCCACAGTGATTTTTATAAACAATTTTGCATTTTCGGAGACTCTCATGGGCTCGATTAAGGATATGTTGGGAGAATTGAACAATGGAGTTCGGGTGATTACCTCCAAAAAGTTTGTTGAAAGTTCAAGCACAAGAAGGGCAAAAGCAACAGGTACGACGGTTGATGCTTTCATTTTCAGTGGACATCAAACCTTATTTTCAGATTTCGCATGTTTGATTGAGACAACTGAGCTGCCCATTCTGACCAACGGGGAAGGTAATGTGTCATGGACATCTCAATGTGTTCAATTTTACTTGAATACTGTCGACCTAGAGAAGGTTGGTTAATTTAGCTTTATCTACTTTATTCAACACTCGATTTTTCAGCCGTTCAAAGCCCTAGCAATAACGGAAAAGAAAGCAGAAGAAATAAAGCAACAGAGAAAGTCGCGTCGAGAAAACAAAGAAAACGGACAAGTTGCAAATAAAACGACCACACAAGCCGTCAAGCGACGATATCAAACTCAGCCTCGTCAGAGAAGTTCGAAAAAGATGAAAGTTTCCAGCCCATCAGAGTCGAATGTTTCACACACCCCACAGCAACTGCAACATGTTGAAGCTGCAATTGAAGAAGACAAACCAGAAGAAATGGCAGATACCGATGTTTCTCAAGAAAACGAACAGATAACAGGAACAGTGGAAGAAACTGAAGATACAAATGCAACACGGGCTCAGATGGACTCAGAAGAAAAAATGAAGGAAACTTTGGAAACCCCAATCTTGCAGCCAGAAATTGTGTTGGAGCAAAACGTCGATTCTCAAGAGATACTTCTAGGAAACGAAACAGTGGCTACAAATATGTTGATGAATGCACCAGCAAATGAAATGGCTCTCGAAAAACGCGAAATCCAACTTGAGAGAATTGAAAATGTGACAGCAGTCGTCGAGCAGCTCAAAAATGATCTGGAAAAAAAAGAACATATGCCGGAACAGATGGAATTGCAGCTGAATGCTGGCCAGGAACAGAACAGTGAAATCTCATCTCGAGTGACGACTCCTGACACCGCCACAAGTGTCTCCGACGTGTCAGAATACGATCAAGATATGACCGTGGACGAGTTTATGGCTGGCCTGATGCATCAACAGACAGAAATGGTATATTGACACGTTTAACAAGTATTTAGGATATTCCTATTTTCATTATTTTTCTTAAAAACAATACTTGGTGAAAATTTGAACAATGAGAAAACCCCAAATTTTTTGAACATTTTCCGGTTTGGAGACGTTTAAATTAGTTTGGACATTTAGATGGTTAGGAAAAACTCAGAAAATACGTTGAAATGTTTTTTCTTCTTAATTGTGTTTGCTCTCACTTCCTGTTCTCACCAAGTAATGTCACATAATCATTTGTATTTCTTTGAAGGGTAAGGCACTATTCAAGAATTGATGTTTCTCGAAATCATGAATTACACAGAATCCCAAGCAAAACGTCCGAGATTCTGAATAATTTATTTTAGGAAACATCAATTTTCGAATATTACTCTCATTTTCTATTTTAATTTGTTATAAAGAGAAATGTCTTATGGGTATTTATTGACCGATCCGTCATTTACAAAAATTGTCATTGTGTTGTAAAGGTGTTTTAAAGTATTATGGAAAATTATGAATAAAGTTTTTGAACTTTTTGATTGGAATGCTATTTGTGAAACCATTTCAGACACCAGATACTCGACAGTTCAGGACGAAAGTTGAATCCTGTAGTGATAATGACAGTGTCCTTCGCAGATTCTCCTCAGTGACATTCAAAAATTTCCTTCCAATGTGAATTCAATAGCAATTCGTTCCGTTCTCCGCTTTCGTGAAAGATAAAAAGAGAAAGCACTAACTATCCGATGCAAGAAGAAGGAGTGTAACATTATTTTTACTGCAAAAGAAATAATGTTTCTTTCCTTTTTCAACAAAACCTTTGGAAGCATGATTTAAAAATTGGCTAGGTCGAGTCATTGGACAGTAGAGAAACCCATGTTTATGGGAGAGAACAAGAAAAACAGAACGAGAACATTTTCCAGCATTTTCGTTATGTTTTTCTGTGCGTTGGATGTATATTCCCATAATTAAAAAAATGGTTTTGTCCTCTCGTCAACTCTTGTCGTCTCTTTTCTGTATTAGTTCGCCTACACATAAACCAATACCGCATTTTCTGGAATAATGATTATTACAGATGAATATATTA
This sequence comes from Caenorhabditis latens, assembly GCA_002259235.3. Lineage (NCBI taxonomy): Eukaryota > Metazoa > Nematoda > Chromadorea > Rhabditida > Rhabditidae > Caenorhabditis > Caenorhabditis latens. The sequence goes on along the minus strand of CM056097.1, from coordinate 8,189,953 downwards.
TTGCAGTCATTATGATTTCTGTGGCATTTTTTGCCTGATCTCTTTATAAAGATATCATTTAAAACTGCTCCTGGATGTCCGAGTAAATTCGAATGCATTGCAGTCTAGGTTAATTTCTAATTTTTCTAGCGATGAAGCTGAAGAGGATGCAGAAGTGGAGGAAATCATGCCATCTGTGAGAAAGTTCTTGAAGCGATAACATGCTCATTCAGTTTTTCAGTAAGATGTGTTGAAATGTGCTAAACACCATTTGCTTCCTTAAGCTTTGGATTCCGATATTCGATAGACGCCCATATATTCTTCTCTCATATAGTTATTGTCGGGAAAATGTATGAATTCAAAGACTGTCATCATCTAATCTGATTTTTCTTCCAGATTGAAGAGTTGGACCATGAGCCTCATCAAGAAGATAAGGAGAAATGCTGGATATGTGTATTGAGATTGGTCGAGGTTTTCATGACAACAGCGCTCGTGCGTTTATTATTAAACATTTTATCTCTGTATTCATGTATTTTAGAACTAATAGCTGGCATTTGGTATCACTATCTTTAACCAGTAATATTTTTTATTTAATTTTCCAGATTAACGTTCTTAATTTCAGTTTAATAATCTTTCAAAATGTTCCATTTTATGACCACCTACTGTGTTGAATGGAACAGTCTATTCTGCAATTGATATGTATCCTAAGAAATGGTAAAGGATTCATCGCAAGATTTAGAGACCATTTGCGGAAAACAAGGCATTTCTGTTAACATTTGTCAGACGTGAGCTTCTGAATGGAAAAATACTGAAAAGTTAATAGTTCGTCTACTCCAAAGTTTCTCGTTTCTATCACTGCTTGGAAAAGAAAACCGACGGCAACTAGTAAAAAATGTTTCATTAACCTGACTTCGGGCACCGCTCAGAAAAGTTAGAGAGGGCCACCAGCGTTTGCAGATAACGTTGTTTTACTAAATAATCATGCATTTTGAATAATTTGAGTAGTCTCGAGTGCTTTATTGGTGAAACTTGAATTCACAACCTTTTCGAAATGAGGACTGCCTCGTAGAAAAACTAGTGAATGTATCGATTGCTATCATTGACTTCTCTGAGATTGCTATCGAGTGTTTTCTTATTTTACCAAATAGAGAAGATCACAATTTTTGAGGATCCTTCAGAAACACATTGCCTTGAAATTGGTCTTGAGGACAAAAGTCAGCAATATTTTTCTCTTTTCGGAACAAGATGCTTGAACAATCGGTCCATGCCAGGATAATCCAGTTATTTCAGTTTGGATTGTCAGTATTCAGATCTTCTCCACACCTGCTTTGTAAGACCCCGATATGTAGAAGAGCATTCCACATTTGTATTCTCCATTGTACATACAATACAAACATTGCATATATGATAGCTGATTGTCTGAGTCTCCGCCAACAGAGTCATGTCTATGCACATAAAATTTCCATACGGGTTCTCCTTCTGGGAAACAATTCATTCTTCTTTTTCTTTTCCTTCCAGTCACCTCCGTTTCATTCCACGCGTCTTCAAATCGATTTTTTCAGCGATGCCCGAAACTCCCTCAGAGGAATGGTCAGCAGGCTTGCACGCTGTAACTATTGTGTTTATGTGTTGCAGCATCTCATACATCTGGTTCAGCGGGTTACTTGGAAACATTTGGAAAGGAATGTGAGTGTGGAACTTCATATTTTAAATAAAATCGGAATTTGTAGTAGTTTCAAAAAAAAACGCATTTTCAGCCAGCTTCACTTGAACGACATCGTCCTCCAAACTTCTAGACCATATGTAAATAAACTTGTTTGAACTGCAAAGAAATTATTTTTGCAGAACTCTGAATGTCCAATTTGTGCCGATCCCTGTGAGCATCCAATCATGATCGATTGTAAACATCAATACTGCAGTGAGTGTTTGAATTTTCCATTTTCAAATTCAGTTCATTTTCTAGAACGCTGCTTGGTTGACATGTGGGATCACTCAAAAAGTATCAATCGCTCTGCTATGGTGAAATGCTGTATTTGTAGACAACAGGTAATTTACACTTGGGCAAAACAAAAAATGTAAACCTTGTTTATATTCAGATCAAAAACCTCGTCTCCGGACCATGTACCAATCCAGTTCAACGCCCGAGTCAATGTATGGATTGTGGACTCCGTCATCAATCAGTCGAGCAATACAAGGAGTGCATCATACACGTGAGTTTGTTTTTTGATTGTCAAATAGTTATTTCGAAATTTCAGGCCAACTACACAGCTGCCAGACTTGCAAGAAACAAAACAATGTTTTTTTGAATCTTCAAAAAACTAGCCTAGTAAGTTTGATATCTGCCTATCCCCGTAAATTTTACTTTTCAGATTTGTTTACCGAATTTCATCACAAAATAGCAAAGTTTCCAATACTTTTATCCAGGATCAACAGCATCAAACTTGAACTTTTATATTTTAAATAGAAAATGTACTTTTTCAATAAACTTTTGTATTTGAGAGTTTAGTGCTGTTCTATGACAAAAATTCCAAGTTTAATATAGATCGACTCCAAAAATATCTCAAAAATTTCTAATTTTCAAACATATAGTGCACGGCGAATCTTAAACATTACTTTAGCTTATTTTCCTATGAAACTATCAACATTATTAGTTTAACTTCCCGTTTAGTATCGCAAATGCGCTCTATCGTGCATATTGCAAATGATGAGAGGAAGGCACCGTTCAAACAAGCGCAATTTTCTCCTTTCACCTCATCTTCGCACCCTTAAATCAATACACAAAAGAACACAAGTTGGTGTTTTGGAGCGGAAGAAATATATGAAGGTGGGTTATTAAGTTTTTATTTTTGTTAAATACTAGCTCCTATTCAGATTTCACTTGTGTGTAAACGAGCTCTCACAAATGTCTTAGATTTCTACAAAAACAGACAAGACAAACCGTCATGGACAAGTACGGGATGCTCTGCGTGAAAAGTCAAAAACAAGAGATAAGTATTTATTCAAAATCTTCGCAAAGAAACGTATTGATTGTTATTAATATGAAAAAATGTGGGGAAGTATGGTCTATCATAATTCATACTCACAGTGTGATAGTTGGGGCGAACGAGGTGGCGTGAGGTGAATAACGATGATTGAAACCAAAATCCAAAAAAAAAGTATTTTAGTAAGACAGTGGTCAGAAAAAAGTTGGAAAGCGACAGTAAGAGTGGACGCGTATGTGCAAAACAAGAAACACTACTTCTTGAGTTTTCCGAATGTGGTTGCCCAGAATCCTTTTTTTGTTTCCTTTTTCTCCGCCTCACTTTTGACCTGATCTTCGACCTAAAATCATGAGATATTCTAGTGGACTGTATGCTAGTAAATCACCGTTTCAACACTGGAACCAATGAAAACTGGCTGTGCAGACAGCGGCGGAGAAACATTCAACTTTTTTACACCAGCGAAACGCAATCCTTTCTGAATTCAAAAGTTGTGATTTTACACTCTTTCAAAAATAAGCTACCTGGAAAATATTCGACGGCTTCTCGAACTGTTTTCTGGCTCTCTTCACACCGTTTTGCGATTCTTCCTTGACTTCTCGAAGTTTTACCATTTGGTTATACATAGTTTTCCAATCTTTCGGGTCGTCGTTTTTCAATTCGATACTGGATGATCTACGAGTACTCATTGAAATCAGTGATTGAAGCACAGTGTTGTCTTCTTTCTCAGCTTTGATTCCATACTTCTTGAGGATATTGATAATATCGACTTCTCCATATTTGGAAAGAATGTTTCTCAAATACTTCTCAGTTTCGATCAGTTCTCCAATTGGCATAGATGAAGGTGTCATGGACAACTGGAATGGAGACATCGGTAACTCTTTTAAGGGAGACAATGATGGCGCATCCATGACAGTTGAAAAAGTCGCGGAGTGATGTTCCTCGCCCTGAAAATCGTTTAACAGCGGTTCTTATTTAAATCGAATGACTTACAGCATTATCTTGAAGCATATTTTGTGGGATAGAATCCATGTCAGTGCGAAAAAATAATAGTGATGGTAGTGTACAGATTGAAGTACGTAGATGCGAGTACTTCAGGCCGTGTGTTGCTTGGTCCCAAGTTTGTACTGAAAACGTAATGAGATGATTATTTCTATACGACATCGGGCGCAATAATTTCAGAAAAACAGCTCTCGATTACGGGAAAATATTATCCATAATGATAAAGTGAGAAATTAACGTACAACTTTTTTGTTTTTTTTTTAACATAGAGATGAGTCATCATCATCATATGTATTCAAAATTTTCCGTTATCAACCAATCAAGAATTTCAGGTGAAATGTCATAATCAACTGGAACATCTATGGCTCGACCCAGCTAATACAGTGAGGAAACAGTTGAAATTTGAGGAAACTTGAAGGTAAAAGATCTAAAAACAAGTAAAATGTAGCAGACTGACATTATGAAAGTTAATTATGGAGGAGAATGAAAACTCTCGAAACATGAGAACGGAGAGAACGAAATGAAACAATGAATGACTGATATAAACAGGCGGATGACAACAAAGAGAAAGAGAATAGAGTATCAGAGAAGCAGATTACATATTCTAGTAAACATCTGGAAATATAGGAAAAATGAGTCATCCGATAGATACTCTAGAATATTCCATGAAACATAATATATTTTTTTCAGATTAATGACGGATAATACGGAAGACTATCGTACCCAAAAAACAGGACAAGTTGAATCGACCAGCAATTCTCGTGGACTACTGAATCTTTAGGAAACAGTAATAAAACAGAATATAGACACCTATGATCAAAATATATAGATGATGAAAGCAAAACTTGCTTTTCCAAATGAGCAAATCGGATTCGCTTCACCAATCATGTCCTGTTTCACACAATTTCGGCCAGCTGGAAAACAGGTGAGGATGTTGAAGTTACCGTACAACAAAAGCTCAATCAGGACAAATCAAAACATTCATAGCAAGGGAAGTCTTTAGAGACACGGCTTTCAAACGATCTATAAATTAGTTTATAGGTACTTTCGACTACAAGAAGTCCGTTTCAGCTATAAAAATGTCTCTGCAAGCCGAGTTATGAGCTCTCAAACTTTCGTGCCGTTTAACTTTTTCACAAAGAATACCAATTCGACTGTATACATATACGCCACCGCGCGGTTCCATATGTGTTCCCCAGCGTTCACCTATGCCCATACGATGAAAAAAGGAAAATATCTTTGCGTATACTTTTGTCGATTCGGTATTCCACGTAAAAAAGTTGCAATATATGAAAGTGTTGAGAGCTCATAACTCGGCTTGCACCTACAGCGAAACTTATAGATCGTTCGAAAGCCGCGTCTCCAAAGACATCGATTGTTAGAAATAGTCCAATTGAGCATATAGATACTTCAAAAAAAGACAATAGAGGATGTGAAAGAACTTTATTAACTTTAGTTCGACACTTTAGTTTGACAGATTCCAAAAAATGCGAAGATCCTCCGTAAGCGACATCTTGGTGGAATGGTTTTTTGAAGTCAGCCATTCTCTGTGGGACTGGTGGACAAGTCGGAAGTGCTCTTCGTTCGAATGATGACTGCTCAACTAGACTTTCGATATGTTCGTCGTATGCGAGAACACACAACTTCCGTTATGCACTTATCAAATAAACCAAATCCGGAAGCGTGTTTTCGCAACTGCCAAACGTAGGAATTCATTGTTTCCATTTTTTTTAGACTCGACAACTGAAGGAAACTCCAATATAATTTGTAGAAACATTATAGGTTCTGAAGTGCAAGGGTCAGAAAAGATATTGTTCTCACATTGAAAGAAGAAGACAATTTACCAGAAAAGTGTACTCAACGGGATGCTGAGCGGTTAGTTAATATGTTAAAACTACACGGTACTCTCCGTTTGGCGTCGTTCTTTCAGGTACACCGACAAATACCTCAAAAACACCGCTGAGAAATTAGTGCTTCTTGAAGGTGTCATATGTTTCAATAAAACTTATTGAAAACTTTACGGATGAAAACTATTCTCCATCTAACTCCACTCTGATCATGGAATGTTACGTTTTCTTCAACTTTTTTGAAAACAGAAGATTTTGAAAACCACAATATGCTAATTCAAGTCAATAAAACGTCATTCAATTGTTTCTTTCTGGACGGCCGGCTTGAAGGGTCTCTCCATTCTCTTCTCCATTCGGTCTGATTGGGATCACACGTCTCGAAATCGGCGTAATTAGCTATGCTTCAGTTCCTGTCGGCAATCTGGATTACTGTTCAACTAGGATGTCTTTTTGTTCTACTTTTTTGGCGTGATGTGGTACAAAAACTACACCAAAGTTGAGTTCTGAAAAAAACTATCAGACATATTATTCAAAACGTGTGATTTTCAGACTGTTAAGCAGTGAGCGCGCAGAAGTCAGAGAATTTGTGGCAAGAGTGAGAAATGCTGGAAAAGATTTCAAAGAAATAATTCATTTTTTTAGAACGAAAACTGTCCGATCTGCCTAAATCGTTGTAATCATCCTATAGTCGCCAATTGTGGTCATCAATACTGTCGTAAGTTGCTCTGCTTTCGTAATCCAATTTTCACTTTAATCTCAGAATCATGTTTCTACGAATTGTACATTTTCATTGGAAAAGTTCAAATGTATCCTATTGTGCCTTGTTCTGTTTGTTTGCGTCGAGTGAGTAATTGTTATCATGTATCCAGATTTACATTCGTTGTTTCAGATTTACTTCGTAACTGCTGACGAAAGTATCGAAAACTGCCGTCGTTGTCATCTGAGAGATGAAATAATAGAAATTCACAACATTATGGCTGCTTACGTAAGAAACCCTGAGTCAAGCATGTTTAAAGTTGAAGTTCTTTCAGTATCGAATGAGAATCGCACAGCTGGAAATCGTTCTGGAATAAAAAAAAATCAAGGATCGATCTTCTGGTGGGAAGTTTGATGCAAAATGTCCAGTGTTCAAGAAATAATGTCTGCGGTTTTAACAAAATCTTAACAAATTCTTGTAATCTATTTTCAAATTAGTGTTTTTCTAAACTCAACTTGATCCCCATAAAACTATTAATCAAGAATAAAATATTAAAACTCTCAAAATTGTTTTCTAGTTTCCTATTATGATATTTTTTCAGCGACCTTTACCACGTTTATGATCAGAGAATGCGAATTCCGAACTATAAATTTCAACTGAATGGTTTTCTCAGCTCTTGAACTCAGTTTTTTTTAAATAAAGGGTTTTTTTGTTGCAAAAGACGATATTGAAGAAGTAACACTTGAATTTTAGATGCACTACATAAATGCAACTTTTTAGTCTCGAACATAGTTTTACGGTCAGTGAATGCAAAAACACTGTAACAACTGAAACAGCGGTTCACAGTCTGAAATTTATCGAAATTTATCGAAGTTCTTAATAAAAGTATTGTCTATTTTCTTCTCTATGGTATAACTTTTCTACTCATTCCAAATGTTTCATTTATTCAAAACTCGTTCATTTACCTCCGATTGTTACTTCCTAGAACAATACAAGTGCGCTCTATTGCGAGTTTTACAAAGAAGAGGAAACAAGACCATTTGAAATGTGATACCTCTATTCCGTCTCTTTTTATTTCTACGCCTACACAAAGATGGTGTTTTTTTTTTAGTTTTCTTCCGCATCTACCTGGAAATGTTTTCAGCTGCAAGATCAACTGAAAAACCAAAATCGAATACTGTAAGTCAACAACTTGTCTCACTTTTTCCTATTGATACTAGATACTCTAGCAAGAGGACAAAGAGTTTGGCGTTAATGAGATAGTTACTGTGAAGTTGTAACATAACTTTTTAACAGAAGAAGAAACTTTTATTCAGAAAAAAATAATCCGTAAACATTTTGTGATAGCTACTTTGTTCTTGTTTGCCCGTACATAATTTATTTTTTCAGACTCCACACCGTTTGGGATATGGCTGGACTTTTCTTTGGATCAAAACTAACAATTCGTTACCAGATCTCAAAAGGAAGACTTGTAGAAGCTCATCAAACCGCCCGGTTCAACAACATGATCAGAGCTACAGCAAAAACTGATTTTTCAAATATTTGAAGGTTCTATCTGACTCTGAAATTAATTGGAAACAGCTCATCTGGCTTAGAACTCGTATACGCCGCCTCTTACTCTCTATACTTCTTCTCAATCACAAAATCTCAAGTCCACTGTATTCTACGTCTGGTTAACAAACTCTCAGGTGAGAAATCTATAATTCAGCCAAAATTTACTTGTTCTGTATTCAGAAAATGTGTTCTCCGTCACCAACCTCTTTCCTTGCTTTTTTGCGACCCCTGGAAAACCTTCGAGCGTCTCAATCAAGTCGCCAGCTACTTGACTCTTCACATTGTATGACAAATGCCCACTGACAAGCTTTCATAGGCCAATTCGAATCATTTGTCATGTACTAACTCAGCAATACCTGTGGTACGTTTCGATTAAAGAGTAATCCTTCCACACTTTTCCATATGTCTATATTGCAGGTCGTCAAGTTGTTCCATGTGTCACGATATCACGGGAAACATTCAAACTGTACGAAGTTCAGTAGAAATGCTGTCTTGAAGTCCCCTGCCAAACAAGCAGTCCCATGAAACAATAGTAAAAAGCAGCTGATCCCAAAGTGAGCTTTTATTAAGAAAAAGACTGACGTTCATAAAAATCATAAAAAATGGTTGCGAAAAGACGGCGAACTTAGAAAACAAAAATAAGGAGAGAAAGGAAGAGACGAGAAGAATGATTTTAAAAATTCGAAAAGTTTTGGGTTACATGTACTTTTTTACGGGGATTTGAAAGAAACTTTGAGAGGGGGAAATATGAAAAAAGCAACTTGAGGAGACGGAGAAATTGTGATGTGGTGAATATGTAGAGCTGCTGAAGATGTAGAGCTGGTGAACACCTTCCGTGTCTTTGAAGTCTCTTATTCGCGACGGAATATCTGAAAATAGAAATTTTTACAGGTAATCTTGAACGAATAACCAACCTTGGAAGAAGAAGATGGAGCGGAAGACAATGATGGCGGCGGGAGCTGTCCTGAGGTTTTAGCATCAGCGTATCTCATGCGACGGTACGACGCAGCCATTGCATCCGTTGAATTGACGTAACTCGAACTGGCGGTAGTCGAACTGACGGCAGTCGAATTGACAGCAGTCGAATTGCCGGCTGCAACATGACGGCGTGGACGAGAAGTCTGAATCAAGAAGTTCTAAAATGTTTTATATTTCGGATACCATCACCTGAGAGCTCGCCGCCGAAATCATTTCGAACTTCTTTTTGGCCATTTGGAAGCCATCCAGTTTGCGTACAGACGGCTTGCGGCTGACGCAGCGAACAAGTTTTGAAGATTCCTGTCTTCGAAGTTTTGCGCTCGGCATTTTTTGAGCTTCGAAATAGTCCCGAGCTTCTAAGAGCGAGGAGTTTTCAGCTTCCTTTGGGCGAGCGGTATTGAGAAGGCCATCCGCAGGGGTATCCAATAAAGAAACGTCGGCTACAGAGGTTTTGAGCACCTTTTGAGCAATTTGAGATGATTGGAAAGAAACTTGCGGCGACTCCTCCACCGATCCTATCTCGAGGTGAACAACTCGTGGGGCTGAGGGAAGTTGCGGTTTCATAGCCTTGAGCTTTATCGCCAACTCCGATCTAAAATCCTTCTGCTCGAAATCCTTCTTTTTATCCGGCACTTTTCTTCCCTTTGTCTTCCAGTTGGGTACAGTAGCGATTGGAATTGGTGCTGGTGGTGGAGGAGGAGGCGGAGCAGTCATCGACACTGCTGGGATGGCTCCAGCAGCTGGAACTGGCGGGGTCAACGGCACAGTGGTGACAACTGGCGGTGGCGCAGTCATCGACGGCACAGTGGTGACTACGACTTCCTTCTTCACATCCAATCCAAGTTCACGGAGAAGTGAGATGAACTCTTCTTCCTCGAACATCTCCATGAGACCTTTCAGCATCTTTTTTGCGACCTCCGTCTCAGGTTTCGATGAGGATGAAGTGGATGTTGCTGGTGACAAGGCTTGTGAAGAAGGCCGTGGGGAAGAGAGTGGAGTGGGCGACGGATTCTGAACAATAATTTTCTAGTGATAAAACATATGCGGCCAAACTCACATCTTTGCTCAGCGGAGAGATGGGGACCATTGCAGTAGGTAGTAGAGATAGGCGGATTTAAGTTTTTCCTAAAATAAGAACATTTGGATGGAAGAAAGTTTGGGAAAATTCCATACAGCGAGCAAAAATTGAAACGTATTGTATTAATTGATTGAACTTTGAAAGAAGTAATTCGTACAGGAAGAAGAGACAAATCGCTAGATCTAAACAAACGACGGTACTGATTTTAAGAATGAGTCATCAGTACGATCCAGAATATTCTTTTACCAAATGGCTTTCAGGTCAAACGAATCCGAAACTATTGTTTGTGGTGGCTATGACAAGGATGATATGGAGCGAAGCAGGCGCAGGATCTTCAAAAACTCAGTAATGTTTCTAGTAAGTACTCATTGAAAAAGCTCAGAGTGGTCAACGCTATCACGTTAGCGCAGCTAAGAGTAGGAGAAAAAGTTTCATAGTTTCCAGTTTGATGAGTATGTTTTTTTAGAAAGTCATGGAATAAAAAAAGATTTCGGTCAGAAAACAAAAAGGAATGAAACTGTTAGGTCTCCTCAAAAAATAACAAGAGAAGTGTGGTAAACGATTGAGAATGAGGCTGTGAACGACTGAACTGACATGAGGAAAAGAGGGCGGGGCTAACTGTGGCGGAAAGAGAGAAGATGTTTGTGCAAATGTGTGGACGTTTGCAAATGTTCGAGGAGACGGTAATGCGTCATGTAGAGGGCTTCGAGAATGATCCAAGGAATCGATTAAAACAGATTTTTTCAGGTTCAATCAACCAAAGATCTTCAAAGTCAACGGTTCAAAGGCTCTCAAAACGAAGACGAGAACAAACGACGACGGATCAACTCCTGATTTTTTCAACTGTAAAAGTTTCCAGCCAATGTAGGTGTTTTCTTCAGAGAAATTAAAACAAAAACCGAAATTCTACCCTTCTTCTTCACTCAAACCAAATTAAGAACAACTTTTTTTGAAATCCGACGACAAGTTTTAGATGAAAAATTCAGCAAAGAAACTAGCTGAAACTGAATTTTAAATGATCATAGCGGTAGAAGCTGCCGAGAGGCGGGGCTACAGACACGAAGAAGAATATTCTAGAACGCAATCAAAACAATGAGTCATAATGATTGTGACAAAACATCTGTAGTCCATTTTACCGTAAATACTGTATTATAACGACGCCTGTCATAGAACGGCACCTGTATTATAACGGCACCTCATCTATTCTCAGAAATCATGAGTTTGATTATCCCGGGGTTTTTTCTTTGTTTGGATTAGAAGCCACGAAATTAGCAACTTCTTGATCAACAAATAGAGCCTCCACAAATGTATTGGTTTGATTTTAACGAGTTTCTGAAATCACAAAACTTCTCTCAGAGCCAATTGAAAAATATAATGGCATGCCGTTATAATACAGTATTTACGGCCACTCACGCTCCTCAATTTTTTGATGAGGAGAAAAAAATTGAGAAAATGAGATGTCAAGCGATATTAGATTGGTCATTTTAAGGAAAAAAAGTTCCATTCATTTTGCGACTCTTTTTTAAAAATGGCGAGATGTGGTTACAAAGAGTGATGACCTAGTTGACTTGAGACAGTAGCGTAAAGCAGCTAAATCAGAAATAGTATTTCCTGACTCTTCCTTTTCCTGACAGTGTAGAACTTGTTCTGTAACAGCACATCGGTATTTTCCAGAACGATAATTATTTTCACGAATCAGAAACACTTGTATGCAACACTTTTTGAAATTTCGAGAACTTTAATATTTTATATAGTAGTATTTTACTCATTTAACTTCTAGAATAGGTATCGAGATTCTGTTGTGATAACAATAAGCTCTTTTCGAAAAGTCGTTTTCACGCACCAGTATTTTCAGGCGGTATTCTGTCTGCAATGTTTTGTCATAAACGCCGTCGAAAAGTCTCGAACGCCTAGAAATTTTCTATATTTTAAATTAACTATGAATTCATTACAGCCATATCAAAATATTCGTTGACAAGGACCTCAACTCTAGACAAACGCATCATTTTTCTTTTTTTGTGGTAAAATAACCAACAGAGATTGATTTCTTAGACTTATTCAATGTTTCGGCTGCGCATATAGACAGGGAAGTCCAATTGGGGAATTTCGCGCTCACCCCTTTATGTTGGTTCTTGACAGAAACTACCAAGAAGATTACATTTTCTTTAGTACAAATCTACAAGGCTGTAGAATTTTTCGGAGTGAGCGGATTTTGGTCATTTTTTAGACTGGTTCAACTTAAAGCTTTCTGTAGAACTTGCCAAAATTTGAAGAAAATTGGTGAGAAAATATTTTTTTGCGGCGAAAATTGAACACGCTTTTTGAGAACAAAAAAATAGGACGAAAAAAATTTTTGTGGTAAATTTTGTTGAAAATTTGAAACTAAGGAGTTTAGTGTTCGAAAAGCACAAATTTCAAAATATAATGAATTTTATTGAGTTTATGACCAGTAACTGTACAAAAAGAAAAAGTGCATTTTGAAAGCAATTTTTGATGTTTCTGATGAATAACTTTTTATGAATAGCACGTTGTCCTAAATTCGAACCATTGCAACATCAAGTTGACCAAAAGTTCGATTTTATTGTTTATTGAGAAACTGTAACAACCTGAAAACGGTGAATTAGACTTTGTCTTGAAAATAATTCATTTGATAACATTCTACAAACGTCAAAAATGTCAATTCAGCCATTTATTGTCAATTGACCGTCTGAAATGCTATTGTTTTTCAAATTGTTTCAGCAGGACCATCTGAAAACCAATAATATTTTGAGAAAGCATGATCAGTTCATCCTCCGTGTCGTGATATGTTTCGTCTTCATGTCGAAGATTCATGAAAACTGTGTGAATTGAAACGAATACATGGTTTATTAAAAATACAAGATTTATTACAAATTTGATATGATATCACTTTCATGTATTGATCTGCAATTATTGTTTTGTCAGAGATATTAGCATTTACGAAGCTCATCTGTTTCTTTTCAACTCTTCATTTCTGGACGGAAGATATCTTTTGAACTAACGTCCAATCAAAGCATGGATTTTCTGGTGCAAACTACTTTTTAAATCTGCCTTATCAACTTGCTCAATATACATAGCACACATTTTTCAGATTATCAGCCCTGAAATATTTCTAGTCTGTATTTGTTGGATTCAAGTTGTGCATTTCATTGTTAAACCCCTGAAATTGTCTCAACAGAAGATAATCTGGAAAAGCTCTGTCATTATACTGTTCTAAAGACAAGAGAGTACTTGCCTCTCGTTGTCTTTGTCTCTCTTTTTCTCCGAAAGGATCTCGGAGAGGCACTGCTAATACATAGGTCGTTATTTGTGGTTCTCTGAATTCTCCAATGTTTGCACACTCTCTCGCCTCACTTTGGTAGACGTTCTCGTTCTCTTCTCGTTTTTTTCTCTGACCGTCTAGCTTTGAGAGACTAAAAACAATTTTTCTCTTAATAACGAGAATGTTCTTTTTTTTTACAATTTTTCATCTGTTTTATAAAAAGTTTCAGAAAACATAAACTGTTGTTGAACAAAAGTCTGGATCTTTTCTAAAGCATTGAACATGAATCGACTCAAACTTACTTGACCCTAAAACCAGGTGAAACATATTTTTATTTTATTAAATTGTTGCTAAAAATATAATCTCAATTCTTGACACTGAAGTTTCAGATCTCGATAACGACAAAAAGCATCCAAGAAAGTTTTGTGTTGGGACCAGCGTTAACACCTACTCACAGGCCGGACTCTCTTTTGTAGTCAATTCCATTTGACGCTACTAAAAAAAAACAATTGTTAACTCTGTTTGTCACTTGGTCGCGTGTAACTTCATACTGCTCAACCGGAAATGACTAAAAACTCGCGAATCCACTTCTTCAAACAGTGAAGTGTGGCTATGGGTATTTCAATGACGACGTGTGAGTTGATAAATTATTATGCCAATTTTATTCCTTGTGGATGTTACAGAAAGAGCCAATCTCTTTTGACGTCTTCAAACACCCACAAAGCAGTTAGAACGTGCACAATCATCTCTTCGGAAAGAAATTGTTGACAAAACGTTTCACTTTTTTGGTGGATTCAGTTGTGTAAAGATTTCTACTCAAATAGGATACCAAGAGCAAAGTATTCTTCCACCAAGATTGCTGAATCTACAAAAGACAAAGAACAATTTGATGCAAGATACACCCACAAATCAAACTAGAGATGAATGCAAGGAAGAAGAAAAAAAACCAATTTGAAACTCCTATACAGTATCAGTTTATCGCTTTCGGGTAGTTCTGGCAGTAGTCTTTACGATCCAAAGCGTGTGACTGATTCTACAGTGAGTATTTTTGTTGATGAATGTTCGATCGCAAGTGCTTGAGAAACAAATGCTCAAATTAATATTGTTTTTCAGTCAAACCACTGAAACCATGTATATATGCAATTCTACAAAGCCTAAACTCGATCTAAGTTTTTCGTGTTCAGTTGCATTTTCATCTGTCTTTGAAATGTTTTTTTTCCGTTTCTCAGTTTTCTTGGTTTGATTCAAGATCGAAATTTGATAATTCTTCAAATTTGCCAAAAGCTCGAACATGTTTCTTCCTATCAAAACGATTGATTTTATGTGCCTGCGGAACCTCCTTTTCCAGGTCATTCGGTTGTTTTCTCCACAAAATCCAAAATCTCTCTACTGAACACAGGGTTTTAGTTCCCAGCACCACTAACACAGTTCCACGGCTCTTTTGAAATGGGAACGGAAATAACAACATGCTTTTTCTCACGCTGCCTGTTGCTTAGCAACAATAATTTCAAAACATGCTCTAATGTATTCTAAGATATTAGCGGGAAGCTGAGAAAAACTTAGTTTTCAAATTTTTCACCCAAAAAGAGACGCAGAGATACTTTTTCATGGAAGATGGTTGCATAGCAACTACGAAAAGTTGAAAACCTGCTCCATTGTGTTTTAGAACAGCAGCGGGAATTCAAAGTGAGTTTTTGTTTTCAGAAACATTTTTAGTTCTAGCCTACTAATTTTGTCCTGCGTCTTTCTGTTGTTTTCTGTAGTCATGGTTTTGTTATCGGTTGTTTTTCATCAGAAAACCCTATTCTGATAAATTCATTATATTTAACGTTGAAGCAGTTTTCGTTGCTATCAACTCATGAATGTGTTTCCTGTTGCAATCTCAGTGAACTGAATAATTAATTCAAGATTTTTCAAGTTCTCCAAAGTGAAGAAAAAGAATCAGGGTCTCTATCACTAATTTTTTGTCTAATTATTTCCGCATTTCTTATAGGTATATCCAGGTTGATACACAACAGCGATGATGACTGGTCTTTCGGTTCAGCGGAATTTTTTAATTTTTGATAGTAACTTTTCAACAGTTTCTCTTCCATCATTCCGATACGTTAATAGAACCCAGAACTAAAGTTTTCCGGTAAAATCAGGATGTGACCATCAACAAATTGAGACGGCTGAACTTTTCATTCCGATGCTTCACAATTCGTAAACTCCGCATCAAAATTGAATGCACCAAGACCACATTGACCGTTAGATCCGAACTGGAGAATTGGGTTCTGAATCATCTGGTGTTTTACTTTTGTTGTAGACTCCTTTGTATCCTCGGAATGTAAACCTTTCTTGAAACTATCCGGTGGTTCATCCAGTATTTTTAATTTCAATAAGTCGGATTTTATCAGCAAACGTTAATCAATGATTCTTCTGGAGGGTTCCCAAGAAGCTGTAGATTGGAAGGAATTACAAAGAAAGATATTAACAAGGAAGCCAACAAAATTCGACTCCCAATTCACAAATTATGGATTTCGAATAAACTGGTCAAAATCTGAAAATATGTCAGCATATCCAAGATAATTTACATCTCTATTTTTTAACTTATTTTTATTTTTCTGTCCGTGAAGTGTCGTAAGATTCTTTTCACATAAAGTGTTTGCGTAGTAAACCCCGACGAGAGATTTTTGTCTGCTTCTTTCCCCTCCTTTCTCTTTCGCTTTTGCATCTCTCCAGGTCCTCGGAGGGGCATTTTAATACATATACATTGTCTGGACTCTCCTCCCTATCGTTTTTCTCTCGCGTCTGATGTCGGGAGACCCTACACTATTTCCTAGGAGGCTGTTAGTATCTCTGACGGCTGACGTCACCACGTACATTTTCTTCATTTATTTCTCCTTTCTGATTCAAGTTTTCAATTTTTTATATCAAAATTTTATCAGGTTAAAAAAAGCGTCTTTTATCTTTTTAACAATTGAAAAAAAAATTACAGATCACATATCGATAAAGGAATGAAATATTTCTCAAAACCAGAAAACCTTTTTTTGGACCTGAAGACTCGAACCAACTTGACAATAATGAAGCAGGTAAAATATATTTCTACTCAATTGAGTTGTTTTTAAAAATAAATACATAATACTCGAAGTTGCAGGTCTCAATGATTGAGGTTGGACAAAAAAGAGGCCCGTGTAAATCCAGCGAAATGGTCAGAAGGAATCGTTCATTCCAGATAGATTCCGACTAGAGACTCTTAGGCAATTGCACGGGCAACCGAGTTGAGAAAGGAGACGTTGCTGCAGATAGTTTCTGAAGCTCCTGGATCATCTGAAGCTTCTAGAGTGACGATTTATGGCAAGAAGGGGAAATTGTAAGAAGAGCAGCATACGGAAATGATGTTGAAGGAGAAGCGAATCTACTGAAATTTCCTGGTTTCGCCCACAACATCATTCTTCATGATGTCAGAGAGGGATTCAGGTTTAAATATCGAAGACATCACTCCGGCCAACTTGACGGCACCGACTGACTAGGTTTCTCCACCTACTCCACCGAAATGACGAAATTCAGACGAGCCACATGTCGTGGAGGTGATTGAGATTCTGGATGACGTCGAGGAAAACAAGATTCCGCCGGTAGAAATGGCAATTGCTCAGTGTGACCAACGAATTTGAGGGCATCTACGGTAAGCAAAGGAACGCATCAATGGTGCGCCTGATTAAAAACTATTAGGCGATGTTTAGGTTCACAATCTCGTAAAAATGTAGATTTTAGTCACTACGCATCATCTGAAACTGATGAAACGCGCTGCAAATGTGCCAGTTAACCAAAACATGCAAATTTATAGTAATTTTTGTAATTTGTAGTCACTAATTTGTAGTCACTAATCTTGTAGTCACTAATCTCCTTTTTTGCAGCACCATCCAACACCACAAATGTTCCACTCAAAACCCGACGTCTTCAGATCGAGAGCCAGCGAATAAACGAACGGCTCCAACCCCCTGTTCAACTGGTCCACAGTTAAGAAATCGTGGTATGAAGCCAGAAAAAGTTGAAAAGATTCCAACAGACACCGAGAAAGCGCGGAAAGCTTCAGAAGACACCAAGAAAACTCCAGAATCCTCTGAACCTTCAGAACATGCAAAACTCCGCACACAAACTTCAAAAAGAGCAAATCAGATTATGGATTATGGTTGCGGTACGGTTTCTAAAAAAATGTAAGGAAAGGGATGACGAGTTGATGAGAATTACAGAGGAAGCCACGACACAACAAGCTCCGCTCACCACAATCACCAAAACCTGCCAGAATCATCGAAACAGCTTCAGGAACCACAAAATCTTCCCACAATTGTGACCTGAAGATTATCTCAAACTCTCTCCGCCACAAGTAAAACGCAGAAACAACAGGCTTCGCTCACTTCTGAACTGGTACGGAAAAACGACAGTATGCAACGAAAGGGTCAAAAGTACAACTGATGGAGGTGAGAAAAAACACCATCGGTCAGCACGGGAGCTTCCAGAATAACTCCAGAAGTCACAGCCACATCGTTTGAAATATCTAAAGCACCGACGTCATCTTAAACGGCTCCAGAATCCTTTTCGAGACACCAGTTGAATAGAAGTCGGGACCAATAAAGGCGATTATGATCGAAGAGCCGGAAAGACCGGATGGACGAAAGATTGAACGAGTAATCAAACCGATTACAATGAAGGAAGCACACGCGAAGGTCACAGAGACACCATCCGTTGCTCACGCTACGGGGCTCGTTCAGTTCTCTGTGGAAATGACGCGCCGTATCTCCGTTGAAAGAGAATCAGAAGACGTCAGCAGAAGACGACGACGATGAAGTAGAAATAGAGGTGTAGAAGATGAAAATATGCACCAAGGTCCAACTCAAAACCCGACGTCTTCAGATTGATGCGCTAGCGAAGAAAACCGCTTTTCAGCCAGGCCATCGTTGAAAAATTGTCGTATGACGAGGATGAAAACGCTGGTGTCGACGAACTCAAGGGTTTCGGATGAAGTCAAGAAAACAACAGCCACAGAAATCTCGCCATGTCTCATACTCTATCTCGCCACTGCTATTAATAAAAGAGCTCTTGTTGGAGCTGGTCTTGAGAATTCAACGGTTCCAGAAGCTCCCAAAGAGTCAGGAGACGTTGAGAAGGCCCCACAAAAGACTTCGAGAAGATTCAAAAAGACATCGAAACAATTCGGAAAACTCCACAACCTCCAGAAAACACTGAGAAGGCTCCAGAACCATCTAAACTCCGTCCACAAACTCCAAAAAGTGCAAAAAAGATGATGCAAAAAGATGAGAAAAAGATGATACGGTTTTGATAAAAATGATAGTGAGGAAGAGGGTGACAAGTTGATGAGAATTACAGAAAAGGCCACCTCAGTAAATGACCTGCTAATAGAGATTATTCCCACTTCAGTTGAAGCTCCGCCTCCAGAAACCCCGAAAACTCCAATTGGCTCCAAAGACGTTCTCCGTCCTACTGACGCCTTCAGACGCCGACAACGTGATGATGAAGTTTATGAGAAAACTCGTCTGCAGCAGATATGTGGGCAGTACTCTACAGACAACGAATCGGCGGGAATCTGATGCTGGTGATGAATACGGAAGATCAGAATTTCTTGCAAGTCAGCGTTTCAGAGAGCGACAACAACGTTGCTGATTTTGTTTATTCGGTAAGAGAAGTGACTGAACATCAAAAAATCAGGAAATACATTTTTTCGAAGTTTGATGTCGAAACTGACCGAAATCCGCCCAAAATTCTTTTAGTTTTATCAAAAATTGAAATCTACCTGAATAGCATCAATGTCAGTTCAAACTCAGTTCAAATTCAATAACAAATAGCCAGTTTTCACTATCTTTGTAGTTTGTAGTCTTCATGCCTCATGAAAATTCTTACATTTTTTCAGCCGGTTTCTTCTCCCTTCGCGATTGCATCGACTCAAAACGGTGCAGCCGTCTCAATCGACTATTCTGCCACGTCATTCACTTTGCCAATTATCTTCCACCACCGAATTCTGATGACGACGACGAGGATTCAAATGAGACTGCCCACATTCTTCATTTCCAGAAATCCACGTGGAATCAATATCTTTTCCTATTTTACTCTGCAAAAATCCGGTTGAATTGGCGATGTGTCTGGCGTTCTGTCTGATTTGAATCTGCTCCAGATATTCTCAGTTTGTCATCGAAGAGCTCGAAAAGAGGCGACGCCTTCACAATTCCACCAGACACTCAGAATCCTGATGCACCATGATTCTCAACAGGCGAGCGTCATCAATCGACTCCATAACTTAAAATTCCAGTCAGCCCACGTCACTCAATTGACTGAGATTCAGAAGGCACGGATAATCAGAAGTTTCTGGATGACGACGGCGATATGAAAACGTCGATGTTCATGGCAAGAACGGGTCGTCGGATGTGTTGAAAGTGACATCCAAAGTGAGTCAGAAACAGAGGACGATGATTGAATCCCAGTCTTTGGGGCCGAGATTAAGGTGTTGTAACGTAGGTTTTCAAAGAGGGGGAAAATGAGCTTTCCAGATATTGTTCATCACCACTGACATTGAGACAAAGATTTTCGGTGCTGTTGAAACCTGTTTTTCACTAAAAATTGCCAATGTTGAGTACTTTTCTTGTGAGAATTCGATTAAATGCCAATTTTTAACTAAAATTTCTCATTCAGGGCAACTTTACTGTATAGTTAGTATTTGCTCAGCCTC
The DNA here is from genome assembly GCA_002259235.3 of Caenorhabditis latens. Classification (NCBI taxonomy): domain Eukaryota; kingdom Metazoa; phylum Nematoda; class Chromadorea; order Rhabditida; family Rhabditidae; genus Caenorhabditis; species Caenorhabditis latens. The sequence continues at coordinate 8,169,839 of CM056097.1, read as the reverse complement.
AATGAAGCTCTGCTGAGGCTAACTGACTACAAACTACAAAACTGGTTCAGTCTCATCAATATTGATTTTTGACCAACTGTTCTTTTTTTTCACAATCCCTATATCGTCTCCGCTTTTTCCAGAAAAGTCAGTGCTCTCAATGTCATCGGTTGCCACCAAAATGACCCCTAAGGCGCTGAAAATTCAAAAAAGAGATGGAATGGCAGGAAACGGTTCTTCCCGTCAAGATCGATAATCCCACTTCACTTCATTACCAATTATGGACGCGTTGTAGAAGATCTCACCGCAGGTTCGTTTGAAGATGTTGGTCTCAAAAAATGACTTCGAAAAGGGAAAAGTTCTAGAAAAGTCCAATACAACTCTTTGGCTGAGGCTAACTCAACTTTGAAGTTTATAGTCAGTTAAGCTCAGCAAAATTTATTTACAATACAAATTACAAAAAGCGCCTTTTGTCAGTGCAATCGGTTTTTTGTGATTTTTACTGGATTTCTACTTGAAAGTAAAGAATTTTCAAAATCTGGCGTGCCGTTTTCAATATAAATGTCGAAAACCCTATTTGAGTCCGATAACTTAATAAAACGGACACAAAATTTTAGTTTCTAGTTGTTAAGCCTTATCATTGCATTTACAATCATCATCATTCCATTTACAGGTCGTCAAGTTCCGTCAAATTGTCCTCTTTTCTGACACCGACCAGGAGCCATCTGGAGTCCCCTAAGAAACTGAAATCCCCTAAGAAAAAGCATTCAGAAGCTGTGGCGACTCCTGTTTCAGACTTCGACTATTTAGTGAAAAAATATTGGACAAAACGATGAGGAAGTTTCTAATAAGAAATTTAGTAAATATATTTTTCTCTCACATAGATATATTTCAGGTAATGAATCAAGCTGTTGATGATACAAACCAAATCGAATGAAACGGGAAACGTTGCGCCATATACATTTTGGAGAAGCAAATTGAAAAAAATTTGGTAGTATGTACTGACAGTTTGAACGCTGGATGTGATTGCACATAGCTGATGAAATGCGATTCAGACTTACATATGTATTAAGAAAATCGAATGTCCAATGACGTCTTGTTGTACTATTTGTTCAACAGTGCTCAAGAACGTAAGAAGTGTGTTAATACGCTTACCAACTCCTGCTTAGAATCAGTTTATCAATCACGGATTGTTCTGGCAGTAGCTTTTACAATCCGGATTGTGTGACTGATACTACAGTGAGTACCGTTAAATATGTGAGAGAAGGATTGAAAAAAGATGATATTCAACTTTTTCGCCAGTTGAATCGGAAATTTGCAGAGTTAAACAAGGAAAAGATGACGCATTTACGTGGACTTCTGAAAATGAGAAATTTCGGCAGTCTTCTCTGACTCCTTCTCGTTGTCGTCGTTGACGTCTTCTAAATTTGGTGATGTTACACTGCAAAGTGAAAGGCGTGGCAGAATAGTCGGATGAAACTGCTTGGAGCTGATGCAATCGCCAAAAGAGAGCTCGTACAGGATTCGGCTGAAAATATTGGAACATTTTGATGAGTCATAAAGACTAAAAACTACAACGACAGTAAACACTGGTTAATTTTGACTATATTTGAACTGAAATCGAACTAACGTTGATATCATTCAGCTAGATTTTAGTTTTCGATTAGGCTAAAAGGATTGTGAGAGAATATTGTTCAATTTAAAAGCGTCCTGCAGAAGAAGCTGGAGTTTAACTGAATTTTGAAGATCAATTTATTGACAAACACGACTAAGACGGATCGGATATCAATTTTTCCCGATTTTTGATTCTCAGTCAGTGCTCTTACCGAATAAACAACAACAACAATATTGTTTTGTTGTCGTTCAACGATACGCTGGTTTGCAAAAAATTATGTTCCTCGGTATTTATCAACGGAGTCAGACTCCAGTCGATTTGTTGCCTGTGGAGTATAGCCCACATATCTGCGACAGACGTTTTTCTCGACTGCATCATCACGATGTCGGCGTCAGTGGGATGGAGGCTCAAAAATTATTCAAATTGGTGCATATCATATGCTGTTTTATGATGAATGTTTCAGTTTTTCTGCCAATAACTCGGACTAATCAAAAATGAGAGCCTGGCGTATTTTGAAACGCGTTTTTTAAATTCATGGAGACTTTGATCGCAATCACTGAAAAATCTATCCGAAATTCATAACTGGAGTGTCTGGCGTACCGCAGCCGCATTTTTCTCTAGTGTTTTAGAACCAGTTATTTGCTCCAAAAATTTAAACGTTTGTTAGCTGAGTGTCTAGCGCACCGCAGAAGAGCTTCTCACGGAATTTTCTGACTCGTTTTGGCAGATTTTAATAACTCAAGTGAAAAATGTGATTTCCTCCACGATTCTCACCTTATCCACACGTTTTCTCTCCGTGGCCTTCGCGTGTGCTTCCTTTATTCCAATCGGTTTGATTACTCGTTTAATCTCTCGTTCATCTAGTCTTCGCGGCGCTTCGATCATAACCGCCTTTATTGGTCCCGACTTCTATTCAACTGGTGGCTCGGAAAAGGATTCTGAAGCCGGTTCAGATGACGTTGCTGCTTTAGATATTTCAAACAACGTGGCAGTGACTTCCGGAGTTATTGTGGATGCTCCCGAGCTGACCGATGGTTTTTTTTCTCACCGGTATCACCTCCATCAGTTATACTTTTCCATTTCTTCGCATACTGCCGTTTCTCCATCGAAAGCACTTCTGAAGCGAGCGGGGCCTGTTGCTTCTGTGTTTTACTTGCTGCAGAGGGAGTTTGAGATTATCTTCGTGTCACGATTGTGGGCCGATTTCGAAGATTCTAAAGCTGTTTCGATGATTCTGGACCATTTCTGGCAGCTTTCGGTGATTGTAGTGAGCGGAGCTTGTTGTGTCGTAGCTTTCTCCGTAATTCTCATCATCTCGTCATCCTCCTTTTTCACATTTTTTTAAACCGTACTGCAACCATAGGCCATAATCTGATTTGCCTTTTCAAAGTTAGTATGCGGAGTTTTGCATGTTCTGAAGGTTCTGAGGATTCTGGAGCTTTCTTGGTGTCTTCTGAAGCTTTCCGCGATTTCTTGGTGTCTGTTAAAGTATTCTCAACTTCTTCTGGCTTCATACGACAATTTCTCAATGATGGACCAGTTGAACTGGGGGTTGGAGCCGCTTGTTTTTTCGCTAGCGTATCGATCTGAAGACGTCGGATTTCGAGTGGAAGCTTTGTCGTGCTGGATGGTGCTGCAAAAATAGGAATCAAGTGACAACAAACTTTAAACATTTACTAGCTGGTGCGCCTTAGACACATTTCTGGTAAGGATCAGTGACAGAAACCCTTCTGAATGTGAGCGGTTTTAGCCCTTAACTGGAAAAAAATTCACACATTTCGGTTAACTGGCACACCTAGGCCATTTTTCAACTTGATGGTGCGTAGTGACTAAAAACTACATTTTCAAAGAGATTTCATACCTAACATCGCCTAAAATCTTTCAATCTGGCACCTTTGCTTGCCGATGGCTAAAATAATGGAAAACTACAAACTACAAAAAATAATAGATTTTTAAAGGTTTTCAGGCGAATTGAGCACTTTTGACGAGACTGTGGCTGAAATCCTATACTCCTTCCGGAATCTCGTTTTTCTCGACGTCATCCAAAATCTCAATGACCTCCACGACATGTGGCTCTTTTGAATTTCGTCTTATCGGTACAGCTCCCTCAAAGTGCGAAAATCGCTCAACTTCAGAGTAACATTATTATGATGAGGGCCGGATAGAGCTGTTTTCATCATCTTGAAGGCTCATTATATTCTTTTGAGCATTTTCATCTCTGATGTAGACTCCTCTGCATCCTCGGAATGTAAACCCTGCTTGAAACTGTCTGTTGATTCATCTAGTATTTTTAATTTTAATGAGTCAAATTTAATCAGCAAACGTTAATCAATGATTCCTCGGAAGGGTTCCCAAAAAAGTGTAGAGTGAGAGAAAATTCAAGGATAAACATTCACAAAGAAGCCAAAAAAATTCGATTCCCAATTCATAAACTATGGATTTCGAAAAACCCGCTCAAAATCTGAAAATATGTCTGTATATCCAAAATAACTCACATCTATATTACTTTTAAAATTTATAGATAATCATTTTTTTGTTCTATCATCACAAAAGTGCATATTTCTTTGTACGTGAAGTGTCGTGAAATGCTTTCCACAGAAAGTGTTTGCGTAGTGAACCCCAAGGAAAGATTTTCATCTGCTTCTTTTCCTTCTCTTCTCTCTTGCTTTTGCATCTCTCGAGGGCCTCGGAGGGGCATTTTAATACATATAGATTGTCTGGACTCTCCTCCTATCTTAAGACATCTCGTCTTTCTCTCGCGTCTGACCCTACACTATTTCCTAGGAGGGTGTTAGCATCTCTGCTTGGCGCATCACCACGCGCATTTTTTTTCATTTAATACTAGTTGAAACCATTTTTATTGTTGTGTCTCAACAGATGAGCAATAAAAAATTAGTTAGTTTTCTCTCTGTCAATTGTAATTTTCTTGTTTCTTAGAAAAATTATTTCTTCAATAATATGAATACATTTTAGAATGCAGATTTCTAGTCAGAAGTTCTCCAGTTGTTGTCTTCCAGAGTTTCCATTTCTTCAAAATGGTTGTGAAGCAGCATTTGAGTAATAAAAATGGCTGAAGTACACTTCAGACGCCAAAATGGAACAAACATCACCCTTGGAGTTGCAAATCTAACAGCAAATGTAAGGCTTTCTTTTACTGGTATGACGTTTCCAGCAGAATCGTGTTCATAGTTGTTTTAAATAACTTTTTCAGAGACAGTTCAGTCAATACATCAAAAAGAAAGACCCCGGAGCATGGAGCAGGGAAGCAACTGAAGTTCCTCCAAATATATGTCATGCAATGCTGGTCGAAGATAGTCTAAAAAATGGTAGCATCAAAGAAGGTTAATGCAACTGCTGCCATATGCGAGATAAAACAATCTCAAATGACCGTTTTGGTAAGAAAAATGAAAAAAATCACGTTTTCTAAAAGTTGATGTTTTTCAGGATATCCACCTGATTTGAAGTGAAGTTTTCAAAAACCCGTACTGAATGCTTGCTAAACATCCGGAGCTTTAAAATAGTAAAAACAGGAATGCGTTACAAAGAATAACAGATAAGCTAAGGAGACGGAATGAAATTAGCTGAGAACCTCTTCTGCATTTGCTGCAAGAGATGATCTAACGGATTTGCTCGAATGAAAAATCGTCTCTGGAAACTCTTTCTACGTAGTGATTGGATGTAATGAACGGAAGGTCTTTCAAGATAACTATCCAGCTTATCCAAAACTCAAAATATATGTGACAAATTGGAGGCATGATGCAACAGTACCACAACTCTTCGGCTCACGCAAGAAATGCTTTGAAGACACGAATGCAGGCTCATCGTCGATGTCCAATGTGTGATTAACAAGCTGGCAATGTCTAAAATTCGGAGATCGCAAAGCACCAAACAGCGGAGTATCATTTCACAAGTTTTAACAAAGACCAGTAAGTTGATAAATGCATAAAAACTATCGTTTACATTTCTATTTTTAGGTAGCTTTGAGTTTGCTTGATGTCAAACTACTACATATAGGTCGAATAAAATTGATTTCAATGGAGACTGAATAATGCGAGAACTGCAAGAACATAGAAGCGATCAACTGAAAATAAGGTCGTGCGGAAGATATTTGTGGAACGGTGCAGGCGGCTGAGCAATGAGCACCACAACCTTGAGGACTATAGTTACATACGTGTGCGCAACATATCACAAAAGTCAAGTCTAAAGGATAATCACGTGAAACGAATAAGCATATAACGCCAGTTACTATTTTTTTTTCTGGTGTCGAAACTCCTTTTCCGCGGAAGCAACTTTCCAAGTGACGATTGTGAGAGTACACTCACAACGAGCTGCACAGTTTAAAAAGTATTTAGGTTTGTCAGATATCAAAGTTTTCACTTGTAACCACATGTTCTTTGCAGGTTTACCACAATATTCCGACTGGAAGCGACAACTAAAATTGAAGATTAGAATCGATTCAAGTTGGAAAAATGTTTGTGCATAGTTGGAACTCCGGATGACGTCAAACTCCGATCTACCTCAATAATCACAGTTTTTCGAGAAGAAGCAGTTGCCGTACAAGCTTATTTTTCCATCAATGTACCTAAAATGTTTGTTGGCTTTCTCGCGTTAACACTTCTGTACAGTATCAGTTTATTGATCACGGATTGTTCTGGCAGTAGTCTTTACAATCCGGATTATGTGACCGATATCACAGTTAGAATTTTTCTCAATTAATATATACCAAACTTTTTCATGTAGTCTTCTGATAAATACTATGTCAGTTACAAAGTAATGAAACGATAACAGTTGATTCATTTGTTTGAAAAGTATGTATTCTGTTTTTCTATGCAACCGACAACTTTTCAGTCTCATTTTGGCAGGACTCAAGCATCATTGATGTTTCCTAGCAACTCCTCAACTTCAAAACACGCTCTATTGCATTCCAGAACTATAGCGGGAAAATTTTTTTTTTTAATTTTTATCGGAAAAAGGAGGTGACCATGAAAATTTGAATTTGTTTTGCTAAGCTTCAACTCTTTCGCGGGAACTAGAAAAACATGTGAAGTCGAGGAAATGTGACTCATATTTTTCAGGTTTCAAAAAAAAAACAAATTGAAGAAAAAGACAGTGCGTTGATAATGCATTATACATTTTTTTCAATTTCCTTCCTTACTTTGATGTCAGTTGAGCATTGTTTCTGAAATTTTGCGCACAGTTAGTACCACTGTCTGAAATGCAAGAATGTCTTTCTAAGTTATTTCCGCATGGAATCTAATGAGAACCTGTTGAACATAAAAAAATCGTGATCAGTTTTCGTCTTTTAATCTTTTGATCTTTTGATTTGACACTATTCTATAGTTGTTTATGAAAAGTAATAGTTCTTTTCATTGAAGTACTTTTATTATTGCTCTGATGATGACTTTATGAGTTTTTAATAGTTTTCGTAGTTCATAGCTCAATAAATTTCTAGTATAAAAGCAGTGATAGATGAAAGAAAAGTCAGTTGTCTTCTATTCGAAGCTCCATTCGTGTCCAATGTGGAAGTTGTTGTCTGTTGTTGGTCTTCTGTTCTCCATCGGAATGACCATTGCTGATGATGGTGTGGCGAAGGATTTCGAATTCGGTGCTCAATTCATCCGAACGATGAAAAAGATCATCGATTCAAAGAACCCAGAGATTATTGGAACTCTGTTCAATCCCGAATTCGTCATTGTCGGATGCAACGGAACTTACCCAAAAGGTGGATAAATTCAGATTTTTATTATTATCGATAATATGATTTCAGAAAAACTGATCCAATACCTGGTAATGATCAAACAAACTCCGGGATTCACTTTAAAAGAAGCTCGTAGCAGTGGAGCCACCATTGACCTTGTCTATGCTGTCACGCGTCCCTCCACTCCTACAATCACTGTCAATCTGGTTTTCAACAAAACGGAACAAAAACTGCAATCTGCTCACATCACAAGCTGCAAGAAGTCTTTTGTTGAAACGAATGAGTTCATCGCTGATCAGCTCATCAATGAAGAAGGGCAGGCACCTGCACATCTAAACATCAACCGCCCGGGACAAACACATCTTTAAAATTTTTGTTTTTCGGGTAAAAATAAATTGTTGATTCCAAGTTTTTGTTGCAACTCAGCCGTAAAGAAAAATGATTTCTGATTAGTTCAAAATCAGATAATTTTGAAACCAGAAATCAAACATTCGAATCTATTTGAAACTTTAAGCTGGTTATAGGGTTCAGATTGAAGCAGTCGACACCGGTTTTAACGATTAATCAGACTCATCAGTGGGGCAAAACAAAAATCCCAAACTTCATCTACGGGAAAGAGTGGCTTGTCCTGTTCAAGTCCTGTTTTCACAAGGAAATGAACTGCGTGATGGATTCGCAGATTTTGATTATTCTTTTTCGCGCAACACAGTACTTTCCCTAACTGGAAAAACCCTGGAGTCATTGCGACTCTGTTCCAGATTTTGCTGAAAAACCGAGATATTCAGTTTTCATGGAAAGTTTTGGTTGACTCACTTTGAATTTTTTTTTAATTTTTAAAAATTTTCAACTTTCAAATTGACTCCTTATTCCCGGGTAAACCAGTCGCCCTATTTCTTTTATCAATTTGCTCTATGGTTCTCTTGTCCCTTGTCACTTTTACCATTTTTCCCACATGTTCTTGTCCCAGGCGATGACCTTTGTGACCACTTGGAACAAGAAATAGGTTATTCACTTTACGTGGAGTTAAATGTGTTCTGTCTTAAAGTAATTTGTGTTGCAGATAACTGGGAGTGCACTCACCAATTGGTGTTCAGCTGTGCCTACCACTGGCAACACAACATCTAGCGTGGTTTTCTTTGGATCAGTGGAGAAAAACAAGTCGAGCGACGTTGAATATGCAATCCTTGCCGTCATCATTGCAGTTTTCCTCCTCTTTCTATTTTTTATAGTTTTAAAATGCTCAAAGTTTAACTCTTTGAAAAAGCTGCAGAATGAAATGGAAGATGATCGTTACAGATTTCCCATGACACCAATTTCGAATAGATGTGATACTTGTGGCAGCACCCACCGCCTAACTCAATAAATATTTTCCTTGTATTTCTTTCAAACTTTAGAATGAACCGAATTCTCTTCCTTTCTCCAAAATGTATTATAATATCTTTTGTGTCATAGAGTGTTACGGTGTTTTTGTTGACAACTCCCAGCAGCTGACCATTACGGCTGTCAGTAACGAATATTGCATAAAAAGGTACTCCCAATAAATGTCTTGTCTTGCAAAAACAGTTTGGTGGATCAAGGAGGAATTTTTTTAGTTTATTGTCAAAAATAGGAATAAGATTATGCATATACACTGTAGAATACAAAAATTCGAGTGATAAAAAGATTACAAAACATATTTGAGTAATTAGTTATCAAATAAATGCTGTTAACACAAGAGAGAACATAATAGAGACTATGTTAGCATAAGAGAGAGAGAGAGAGACAGAGAGAGAGAGAGAGAGAGAGAGAGAGAGAGAACGTGTGAAGAATGGAGGGCTTGACAAATCAAAACGAAAAAATCGTAAAGAAGAATCGTCTTGAAACTAAATAGTTGAACGAACGAGTCAATTTTGTCCCCAAGTTTTGTCCATGGTTTCCTGGCACTTCTCAAGTTCCACATTCACTGCAGCCAATTGTTGTTCCATTTTTTCTTTAACTGCCGCAAGTTCCGCTTTTTCTGAAATAGTGACTTGTAATCAAAATACTTGGACTCTTGTGAACGGTAGAACACTATATTTAGAAATAATTGAAATCATTATTAGTAAAAGACAACTTACTTTTAGATTCCTCACGAAGTTCCGCCATGAGTGCACGAACGGAGTTAAACTCTAAAAAAAGAGAACATAGTTCATGTTGCCACAGTCTCGGTTAAGAGTATTGTGAATACAATAAATCAAAGTTTACCTTTCATTTCGAGCTCCATTCCCTTCAATTTGTATGCGAGCATGGATTTTGCCGTTTCAACGACAAAGGGGTGATTCTTGATTTTTCTATGAGGTGGCATATATCCTTTGTTGTCAAACTCCTCCATTTCTCGTTTAGTGGTTGTTTTGAGAGCCTTATGCTCACGATCCACCCGGGAGTATACATCCTATAATAAAACATTGGCTTATCACTTATGACTGTTTAACACTTACCTCCAATTGTGGGTTTCCTTGAGTTTTGGCGTCATCATTCACAACGGCTTCCCTCTCCTCAACGGGCAAATCCACGTTGTTGACGTTCATTTTGTTATTTTTTGTTAGAGAATGTTCTGTTGAACTGCAAAATTAATAGTGGCAAAAGTATTTAATAAAAGTTACAAGAAAGAATCAAAAGATAAATCAATTAACCAGAAAAAAACGATGGGTATGAACAAAAAAACTGATTACGAAGAGAAAGAGCATACGGAACGTTTTATTCTTAGGAGGCGGGGCTAAGCAACTAACCGCGCACTCGCAACGGCTGTCGGAAACAGGCGGAGGGGGATAGGAGTCTTTTGGAAGTTGTTCAATCCAAAATAGTCACAAGAAAAATAAACAAAACATTTTGTCAATTTGAATATTGAAATTGTTCCAGCTGAGTGTGAGTAGACTTCAAGAAATCTTTTGCTTTTCAGATGAGTATATTCTGAATGCATTTACAGTGGAAAGTGTAAAAATTGTACTTCCAAAAAAACAACAAAAAACACCGTTCAATCTGGTGACAACGTGAAAATTGTGACAGGAGTTGTGATTGAGAGGCACTTTCATTCAACAAATTCCCCGTAGATACCATTCCTTGGCCGCGTAGAACTTTTGGTTCCGGTTGTGAAAATTTATGAACCGATTCTGATAGGTTCCATGTTTTCATAACACATTCTTTCTGATTTCTTGGTGCTTTTTATTACCCCTTCAAGCATTCCTGCTTCATAATAACGTTGCTACAAGAGAAGGGTCATCATATTTTGTTTACAATTCTTCACAGGTCCGTCTGTTGTCAATGCTCTGCCGTACAGTACGTCCGCATTCAAACGAGGACCTCTGGTGACCTCTGTATATGTTTCACTTCTATCGGGTAGCTACAGTAAATTAATATAAACAACCATCATCTAACCGAGTAATCTTGAGTTGAGAAAGGTTTGAATGGTGTGTTGCGAGATAATCGATTTCTCCCACAACATTATCAAGAAACGACGTTTTCGTTTAGGTTCAAGGCACAACTCGAAGTGACATATTGCAAAAAGTATCTTGCGATATATATCCCACGGCCCTTACAGGTTTCCTAGGAATTAGTTTTGCAGTTTCATAAAATGAATTTATTCGTTTTAAAAAATGAGCAAGTTTGGGAGTGTGCAACATGCAAATTTTACAACAGAACAAAGTTGTGAGTAATGAAAAAATTGATGAATTTTGATAGACACTACATTTAGACAGATAATTAAGAGTAATCCAATTATTCGAAGGAACTTCATTGAGTAGGTTAAACATGCAGGACATTGGATTTGAACATCAAGACAATTGCTAGATTTTTCTCAGCACAGCAAATTAATCAACTTAAAATGTAATAAATGATTGATGAATAAATTGGAAAAATTATTAGTAATAAAATATTTAAGGACAGTGATAAATGTTATTTTTGAAATTGAGGGGAAAAATCAAAAAAATTAACATAACTTTGAAATTTAAAAAACGTCAGTATTTTAGTATTGTTGCCACGCGGCTTCAATTTCGTCTTCCTTTTTCTTCTCCTCGGCCTTCAACTGATTCAACTCCTTCTCGAGGTCTTCCTTCTTTGATTTGACAGCAATTTGCTCTAAAATTTATACTAATAATCAGCAAATCGTGAACTATTGAAGCTTTCATGTTTTATGAAAACAAACATCAGTGGTGAATGAACAAAAGTTACTTACCTTCACTGGCCACACGAAGACGGCTCATCATTGAAAGAATGTTGTTGAAAGCTGAAAAATAACAGAGAATAATATTTTGGTAGAAGAAAGTGTATTGTGAATAGATGTGATGAAATAGCTCACCAATTATTTCTGCATTCTTTCCAGTTTTCTTGAATTCCTTCATCGCCTCAGCCGCACCCACCACGTAAGGATGATTGCTGATTTTTCTGTGAGGGGGCATATACCCTCCATTATCAAATTCTTCCATATCCTGTTTGGTAATGGCCTTCAGTGCCATATACTCTCGAATGAAACAGAGGCGTTCATCCTGAAAAAAAATAAGTTGTTGAACTCATTGAGCAACTTGACCATGAATCCAATGAATACAAATATTTAAAAGCTAAATAAACATAACATACCGTCACTTCAGCTCTTGTGACGGAGACACTACGTCTTCCATATTTCTTTCCAGTGGAACCCTCTTCCATCGAACGAACCGGAGGCAGGGAACTGGCGCGTTTAACTGTTCCGTGATGAGTCCAATCAATCAAACGAGCTCTCGGCTGCTGGAATTTAGAAAAATCACTGATGCATCTTTCTATATTTGCAAATAAGAGTTTTGAGTTTACTCTACACGAGAACTTACCGGAGCCGACTGCATGTTGGTCGAACGGCCAGTACGAGCTTTCCGACGTCTTGGAGCAGTTTGCTGCTTCGATGGGCGAGTAGAAGCAGCTCTGGTTCTAGCAGATGGTGGAGCCTACAAAGTGAAATTTTAAGATGTTTCTAGATCTAAAAAGTGCAGAATATGTAGTAGTTATTCTATTCGAACTACCACATTAATTAACTTATTTGTGTTATTCAGTTTCAGAAAAATTTGTCAGATCTCGACTCAGATTGCTAACTTCACTTTGACAAAACCCAAAAACTGCATACCGTAACATAGAGACGCCCCCATTAGCAAGAGTTTGGACTACAATATATCAACTGCAATGAGAGCTATCAATTGTTTTCCAACTGACAAAAAAACATTCTATACAAAATTGTTGAGCTATATTTTGTTTCTTGGTAACTTTTTAATATCTCCTATAAAACATATACCGTGTTATATAAGAAAGATATGCCGTGTTAAATAGGATTTGCCGGGATCACCTCTGTTAGAAGCTTCACGGTAAATGTTATATCCGTGAAGATACACTGCGGGACATAAGTATGGAGCCACTTCAGTTTTTAATTTTTTGGAAAAATTTTATCGTTTTCAAAATTTCTTTTAATGCTAATAATGTACTTTCCGGGTCTCAAAAACGATACACTTGTTGAAATTTTAAAAGATTACGAGTTTTTGGAAGTTTTGGAAAAAGTGTGAAAAAAGGCTTATTTCTATGGGACATAAGTATGGAGCCACCCATAGAAAATGGAAAAACCGCAAAAGTCGTTGTCTCAAAATCATAAAATCGTATTCTCCGTCCAAAATTGAGTTGTTTAGAGATATTCCTCCAACAATTTCAGTGAAAAACTTTTGAGAAAAATTAGAAATTTGGGAAAATTTCGAGTCTTTTCATTTTTGGTATATATTTTAAGAACAAGTAATTTCTAGAAAATAATTTTAGTTATAATCTGATCAAACACATTTGATTGGTAATTTAAAACGGTTTTTGTAAAGACATTGACCGTTCTGTAGAACTTACGTGACTTCAAATTCAAAGAATGAGTCATATTTCGAAAAAGAACATGCATTTTAGCTCATATTCTCCGAACTTCACCATTTTAACTAAATTTTTTTGCAGATTGAAACAAAGTTAGATGTTTTGCTCGAGTTATCAACAACTTGCATTAGATTACTGGTCTCTAGACTGCCGAAAAAAGCACTAATATTGAATTTTTCAGCATATTTGAGGAGGAGTAATCTATAAGTTGCTGGAAACTTGCGCAACGGCTAGGAAAATTTCTAGAATAAAAAGCAATAAACACAAAAGTGAGAATGCGTTTCAGATTGCAACCAAATGTCCACATTAGACACTTTTTGAATTGGTTCATGATCTTCATTCATCACCAACGCTCAAAAATTCAATATTAGTGCTTTTTTCGGCAGTCTAGAGACCAGTAATCTAATCCAAGTTGTTGATAACTGGAGCAAAACATCTAACTTTGTTTCAATCTGCAAAAAAATTTAGTTAAAATGGTGAAGTTCGGAGAATATGAGCTAAAATGCATGTTCTTTTTCGAAATATGACTCATTCTTTGAATTTGAAGTCACGTAAGTTCTACAGAACGGTCAATGTCTTTACAAAAACCGTTTTAAATTACCAATCAAATGTGTTTGATCAGATTATAACTAAAATTATTTTCTAGAAATTACTTGTTCTTAAAATATATACCAAAAATGAAAAGACTCGAAATTTTCCCAAATTTCTAATTTTTCTCAAAAGTTTTTCACTGAAATTGTTGGAGGAATATCTCTAAACAACTCAATTTTGGACGGAGAATACGATTTTATGATTTTGAGACAACGACTTTTGCGGTTTTTCCATTTTCTATGGGTGGCTCCATACTTATGTCCCATAGAAATAAGCCTTTTTTCACACTTTTTCCAAAACTTCCAAAAACTCGTAATCTTTTAAAATTTCAACAAGTGTATCGTTTTTGAGACCCGGAAAGTACATTATTAGCATTAAAAGAAATTTTGAAAACGATAAAATTTTTCCAAAAAAATTAAAAACTGAAGTGGCTCCATACTTATGTCCCGCAGTGTATATAAACCTGGCATAGCACCCTAGTTCACGTGCTCTACTTATTGAACTTGTTATTTCTTATAGAAATCAGTTTGTAAATAAACCTGTTCTAAATAACTCGCTTACGGCTCGATCGCACAAACGCAACAGTGGCGATCAGGATCACTAAAGAACAACGAGAGACTCAAGAAGAGAACCACCAACCGACCACTAGAGAAACCAAAGGATAAGACAATGGTAGAAGAAGCTCAAGGTATGAACGTTCACGTTTCGATGGATGAGTTGCTGAAAGCATTGGCCGACGGACGATTGAAGTTGACAACAAAAACAACCGAAGGAGCAGGAACTGGACTCGTGGATTCGATTTCGAGAAGAATCGCAAATTTTGAGTATGAACCAGAAGAAGGTCAGGCATTTGAAGATTGGTACTTGAGATATGGAGACACCATTACGGGTGAAGGCGCTGAACTATCAGATGAAGCCAAGAGAAGACTCATTTTGAGCAAATTGAACCAAAGAGACTACAACTATTTCACAAATAGAATCCTACCAGACAAGACGAGTGAGTTCAAATTTGAGGAAATTGTGAACAAACTGAAAGAATGTTTTCCATCGACAAGATCAACATTTGCAAGAAGAATGGAATTTTTGAAAATCATAGACGAAGGCGGCGATTTAGGAGAGTACACCGGAAGAGTGAAGAAAGCCTATGCTGATGCCAAGTTCAATGAGATGAGTTCCGAACAAGTGCAGTGTTTGATGTGGATAAAGGGTCTAAGAACCAACGGAACAGTTGATATAAGAGCTCGGGCTATGCAGATCATGGAGACAAGACCGACGACGACACTTATTCAATTGGAGCATGAGATCATGAAGTTCCTAGAGTTCAGAGAAGACGCCAAAAACATTGGAGGATGTAGAACGAGTGAAGAGGTATTTGCCGTGAGAAAGATGAGAACCGAGAAAGCGAAAGAACAGAAAAGATCGAGCCAGAGACACTTGCGAAGTAAAGAGAAGCAACGTGAGAACGAAGGAAGTTCTACAGATGAAAAGGATGATTCGGACGAAGAGAAGCCGACGAGAAATCATAATCAGAGAAAGAAGAAATGCCATCGATGTGGAGGTGAGCATAACGCAATGAATTGTTGGGCCAAGAACAAGGAATGTTTTGACTGCGGACGCAGAGGACACATATCCAAGAAGTGCCGAGAACAACAAGATGATGATGAGAAGTCAGACCGTTCGGGTCGCAGGGTTATTCCTTATGTAATAAATGGTTATTTATACTCCACTCTCCTGCCACCTAGCGATATAACATTGGCGATCAGGATGAGAAGTGAATGGACTTGATGTGAAGATGCAGGTGGATACCGGTGCAGACATCAGTTTTATCAGCAGAGATGACTGGAAAAGATTGAGAAAACCAAAGTTGAAGAGAACCAAGACTGAAATTTTTGATGCTGGAGGATTGAAGATGCAACTGGATGGAACATTCAAGTGCAAGATCAAATAACAGGGAGTTGAAAAGACAGTTGAAGCTTACGTCGGAGACGCGAAGAGTTTGTTCGGTTTGGACTGGTTGAAGAAAATTCCAGAAGTGCTGGATCTCGAGAAGATATGGATGAATCATATAGTTGCGAAGACCCCGAAAAGAAGAAGAGACATCTACAAAGTCAATGATATATACGTGAAGGAATCGAAGCCGAGAAAAGGATCGACAGAGGTCGTGAAGAACGGATCGATGAAGAGACATGTGAGACGTTGGCCAGATGAGAAGTTTGAGAAGATTCAGAAGAATCGTGAAGAGACTGGAAAGGAGAGATGCAAGAGTTTCGTGACAAGAAGTCCAAATCCTGGTCGGAAGGAGAAAGTTGGAGCCTTTGAGAGACACGATCGTTGGGAAAAGAAGAATCCTAAAGAGAACTCGAGATTGCAACCTGAACTAAAAGTTAGTTTTCCAGAGACGTTGGGGCAGCATTCACAGTGGAATTGTGGCTGGAATCAACAAGGAAGTAGCACACCATCGTTGCCAATCCCACCACAGCCCAGCTTTGCAATGTACCCATGGAGAAACAATTTTGGATGCTCGGAGATGACCGCACGTTACGTGTGGATTCCAAATTGTTACGAGATGAGAATGATGAGTGGACCAGAGGCCAATTGGAGAGGATTCCATCAGAATGACGTGGCACCCGTGGACTTTCGCTATTAGAAGGAGAGATGTTATATCCGTGAAGATATATAAACCTGGCATAGCACCCTAGTTCACGTGCTCTACTTATTGAACTTGTTATTTCTTATAGAAATCAGTTTGTAAATAAACCTGTTCTAAATAACTCGCTTACGGCTCGATCGCACAAACGCAACAGTAAATGTTTTGAAGATCGCTTACTTGGTCTTGATTTGCTTCAAGAGATGTTGCCGCAATTTTGCGGTCAGCCGACAGCTTTGGTTTTTTAGCAGGAGCCTCCTCTTCCTCTTCTACTTCCTCTCCATTCTCTTCAACATTCTCATCTTCCACATCACTGTTTTCAACCGCAAAATCATCATCGCGAAGACCGAGTTCTGGAGAGTAATCGCGGGCGCTCATCATCAATGCTTCTGAAAGATTTGTATTAGATGCGATTTTGTAGTAAAAACGGATAACGAATTAAACAACGTTATGAAATACTTGTCACGTGTAGGCACACTAAACAGTGATTGCTAGGAAAAAGAACGTGCGTTCTTAGCAAGCTGGCCTCTACATTTAACCAACCAAGGACAGAGGCAACCAAAAGAAGGCTGAAGAGAAAGAGTATCAAGAGAATTGATAACGATTTGAACAGAATGATTGAATAAAAAAAACACTTTGTGAATAGAGTGATTCAGAACATATCGCCATGTGCATGTCAGTTATTTAACATTAAAATAAGTTATAAGAATCTTGATAATACGAAAAAAGTAAAGAACAAGTGCGTTTTCGTTATTCCAAGTGTTTCTCGATAATTGTGTGGGAGAAATCAATTATCTCCCAACACACCATTCAAACCTTTCTCAACTCAAGATTACTCGGTTAGATGATGGTTGTTTATATTAATTTACTGTAGCTACCCGATAGAGGTGAAACAGATACAGAGGTCACCAGAGGTTCTCGTTTGAATGCGGACGTACTGTACGGGAGAGCATTGACAACAGAAGGAGGTGTGAAGAATTGTAAACAATATATGATGACCCTTCTCTTGCAGCTATGTTACTATGAAGCAAGAATGATTGAAGGGAGAAAGAAAACGCCGAAAAAACAGGAAGAAAGTGAAACATTAGGATAATTTTAAAATTAAATGTTTGTTTCATACTGATGGTAGTAGAGGCTGGGAAATATTTGTGACCAGCTTGATTTTTGTTTTTGAATTGAGAGTCCGTGAATGTCAAATAATTGTTTGTTGGGTGGTAGATTTGGTTTTAAAGATTTTGAGAATAGGCAAAGACAAAGAAACGATGATGTTGTAATTTTAGAGATGCGACTGTCGAATTCAAAACGTTTTTCATCAACTACTCTCACTCGTTTCGTTTGTAATTTTGATCCGCTATCTCAATCAGAATTGTTGAAAGAAACGGAATTAACAATCAAAGACAGATTTTTTAGATCGTTCTAGTACGTTTTTTTTCCTGTTCTGCGTTTTAACGATGCTTGTGTTAGCAACTGGTTGTCTCTGACCATCACGTCTGTCACAAACGAATGTTGCATAAAGACGTAACTCCTAAAAATATCTTGTCTGGCAATAACGGTATTTTAGCGGATGGAATGCTACATCTGTTCTATGCGCACGCGACTTGAATTGAGAGGAGTCGAAGAGGGAAGTTTTCTAATCGTGAACAAAAGGTTATGGAAAACACATGACGAACAAGTATTGAATCCTGATCTCATTCCCTAGAATAGATACTCCATTAGAGTCTTCACAAGAATTTCTCTCAACTGCAAATTCAGTGCAACGGAATTCTCTAGTGGAAACTAGCTAGTCAAATGCGAAGAACGGAGGGTACCCATATTGAAACCGATCTTTGTGTGTAGTATTGGATGTAAAACATTTGTCACTTAATGTTGGCAGTGAAAATCCTCACTGACATTCTCATAGATCCAAGTTTTTATGAACTGTGTAAATTAAAAACTGAATTTCAGTTTTCTGGTTGAAAGCTTGTCTGCACAAAAATTATCAATCGTCAAAGTGATTTCGCAGAATTGTTTTTCTTTTCCAGTGCTGAAATATGCGATTTTTGACCTGTTCGCTTAGACTGACTGTAACTTGTTAGGAAATGGTTCTACAGGAAAGTTTTCTACAACAAAAAGTTTGACAGTGTATTGCGGTATTACCAGATTGCCCGACAAATGGTTTTGTATGGGACCAAAAAGAACACATCATTTTTGTAGTTGACTATTTTTTTTCGCAGGAACACTTTTTTGAAGGTTAAGAGGTAATCAAATTCATTTCTCTCTGAAGCGAGCAGTTTTCGTACAAAATCACAAAATTTTGAAACGTTTCACTTTGACAACCTGTAACTTTTGATATAGTGTTCCTACAATGGTCAACTTTTGATAAGTCCATTACTCACTTTGGAGTATTTTGAAAATTCTTTATTTCTGAGAAAAATGAATTGCGTTCAGCTCTTCTCAATTTAATTTTCCCAAAGCGTCAGTTGGAAAAAACTGATAAATCTATTATCTTAGATGGTTTTGTCATTTTCGGTTTTTCTGCTCCATACGCTACCCAAATGCTCAGATCCAGTTGTTTATTAAATGGTGTCGTGCAACAGAACACCTAAATGAGAGAGTATGTCTGCGTCTCTTTCTCATTCTCAAAACACCACTGGAGGGGCACTTTTAATGCGTTATGATATGTTTATCCATGTCTGATCTCTATTACATATTCTCATTGTCTCCTTCTTTTTCGGCCGGTGTCGCTGCTCTCTCATCACTTCTGTTCTTACACTGTCTGCATGAGAGACACTATATCATCCTATTAATGTCCATCAATCCTTTTTTCTTCTGTATAGAAGATGTCGCCGTGCACAAAGTGTATATACAGAAGACGGGGTATATTGATACAAATAAATTCTGTAACCTCGAAACAAACAAAATACACTGGCTGAATGTTGAAAGTCAAAAAGTGAACGGACTTTTCGAAAACCACTGTGTTTTGGTTTGAAGTCAGGACAGCTTCAGCTTCAGCATCTTTTTTTGCCGACATTGATAATTCACTGGATTTGGGGAGAATGACGTTTGGGATGGAATTGGAAATTCTAAACGAAATTTTTGCAACACTCGATTTTCTTCTAATTTAATATTTCTCGTTAGTAGCTTAGCAGTTTTATTAGGTCTTGGATTATTTGAAGTATAATTCAGAAAGGTTGGAATCCTTGTTTTAGTGCGTATCGTAGATGTATTCATATAAGAAATTTGGAGATCTTGCTCCTTCATCGGACCATAGGGTCTTGGATTATGTCGAACATTAAAAAAATATCATTTAAAAAAGCACCATTAAACGTAACACCGAAACAGAAATTACTTGTTTGCTCGAGCATCCGCCTATACCCACGTTTCCTTGACAAAATGACTGTCGGCACAGCTGGCGAAGAAGTCCTGCTGAAAACGAAATTTTAAGGTACCGTAAAACAAAAAGATAATCGTGAACTCACTGTGTCTTCGCGAGAATTTTCCAGCAAACTTCCAGTGCTTGGAGATCCGCCCAAAATTGGTGTCTCTTGTTCATGAGCGTCGTTGATTGGTTTCGCAAGCTTGATGTTTGTGTCTGGACTGGCTCCGTGGTACTCCTTGGGAGTCGTTATTCCTTGGTCTGCGGTTGTATCTATTGTTTTACGTAACGTTTGTGATCTCCTGGACTTGAACCGGAACACGTTTGAAACAGAGTTGACTACTCTTGAAACCATTCTCAGGACACCTGCTTGTCTTTTCACTACTTTCTTTTTCTC
Source organism: Caenorhabditis latens (assembly GCA_002259235.3). Lineage (NCBI taxonomy): Eukaryota > Metazoa > Nematoda > Chromadorea > Rhabditida > Rhabditidae > Caenorhabditis > Caenorhabditis latens. The sequence goes on along the minus strand of CM056097.1, from coordinate 8,149,680 downwards.
TTGAGCATCATACGGAGACACTGTTTCAGCAGTTACTTCTTGGTTTGAAAACAATTCCGACTCCTGATCAGTTAACAATTGAGAGCTTTCATCGCCAGCTATGATCTCCAGACCATCGTCATCTTCCAAACTTTCTGCGATCTTGTCAGTGATAGTATCCAAGCTTTCCAAAGTTTTTCCGGTAATGGCTATTGCTGCAATGCTGGCCGCGTTAGCTGACTTTATAGAAGCTCGAATTGCTCCTATTGCCACATCACTCATAGTTTCATCGGACGAAATCATCAGGGCTACAAGAGAATCAAGAGCCGATTCGCCTGCTGACCGTGCTGCATTACCAAATGCTTTTGTTTCTGCTGCAGCCATAATGATGTTTGGAAGCAAGTATCGTTTGGCCACAATTAATGCCACTTTTGATACATCTAATGCTGATTCACTCGAACGAAACGCAATATCTGCGGCTCGAGCCACTTCATTTGTCAAGTTCATTCTGAAATTAAACAGTTTTTGCACTCGAAAAATAACTTACAATACAACGCTAGAGGACTAAAAAGAAGTACGTAATTCGATTTTATATCAGATTGCTGTTCTTACTTAACACAAAACGGTCAGTTTTACATCAAAAATTGAAAAAAAAACCAGAAATACAATTGAGCAGGCAGAGTGGGCTTAGAATTTCAAATGAAAACAACAAGGGTTAATGAGAACTTTTTGAAACCTCAAAGGGTATAAGGGGAAAATGGAGTGAAGAGAGGTAAGTCTGACCTTTAAACAACACAATAACTTTACACTAGAAATTTACAAAGTACTCAATAACTGTGAGGAAATTTTAAAAAGTGTGCCGATGAGGACTATCCTCATATTCAGACGAAAACGAGTGAGATTCTCATTTTCCAAAACCCTGTGTGGTATGACCGCCTCCCAATACTTGCACCTGTTATTCAGCTGGATGAAGGGAGGTCAGAATGAAAAAAAGTCTCATTGAGAGCTAATGAACTAATGAAAAACTAATGAAAAAAGTAAAGTTCACCCATCATAGCCGGACAGCACTGTGCAGCTGTTGGATGTGCCGGTTTCCGTGTCCCGTGCTGAATGGTTTTATTGCACAGTTTTTGAACTTATCGGGTTGGTACAGTACATCACAAAATAATTGACATTCGGAAGACCAAGGACGTGGTTATGAACATAAAGTATTTCAGATCTATCAGAAGAAATTGATCAAGTCGCCAGGTGATTGCAAAAACGCAGTTATTGTCTTTAATAACAAACTTCAAGCCACCAAAGTTTTTAAAACCTGTTTGTAGAAATGAATAGACGAGCGTCTTCTTCGAAGGAGTATTGCGGTCTGCAACAGTGTTTAGTAAAAACATAGGTGCGTTATGAACGAGTCAAAATGGGAAGCTGATTTCGACGTTCGGAAAAGAGATACAGAAGTTTGGTCGGTCGACCTTTCAAATTATTTTTCGTAGTTTCTTGCTCTTAGCAACGTTCTATGCATAAACACGTGACATTAAAGAAAATCTGCATGAAGTTTCAGGCGTTGCCAAAAATTTACTCCGCAGATTTCGTAGTGAATTTTCAAAACTTCGAAATGATAATTCTAAGTTCATGTGAGATGCACTCGCCGGTAGCGGTTTTCGTTTATTTTTGCTTTCTATCTCTCTTCATGTTATCTGAAAAGTTACGAGTATTAAGTCTTAAGCAACACAATGTTTCTTGCAGTCATATAAGTTGAAAGAAAATACAGCTTTTTCATGATTGTTAGTTTCAGCATAACTATTTTCTGTGAATTGTATTCGAAATAATATCGAACGTGCAAAGAAATAGTTATTTCATGGCGGTGGTGGCATGTCTTCATCTTCATCCGAATCAGAACAGAACTTGTGACGTGGATTCTTGTGTTTACGGGGATGATGACGTCTTTTGGGGTAGTATCCGCCCTCGCCTCCTGAGCATCTATTGGAGTATCCACATGGCGAATACGGGGGTTGTTGCAAATAACAACTACAGAATGAGGGGGAATTACATCAACGAGATGGAACTAGGAAAACGAAATTTCGCCGTCGGACGTTCACTCCTTCTTACAATCTCAGCATTATCTGCATTGAATCTGACAATCTCAGCATTGTATTTTTATTCAATGTCTTTCACAAGGGAAGTACACGACGAACCGAGTTGAACTTTTTCTATAAATTTGACCGTAGGTAATTTCGACCCTGAGGATTCCAAATCTGCAATAAAAATCTGCAAAATGTTCCCCTGGACCGAGTTATGAGCCATCAAACTTTTCCTATGGTTAAGCATTTTACCACGAGACCCACTGTCTGCCGAAATGTCCGCCACAACATAACACCACGTATTCCAACCATCGGTGGCGCAGGGGTTGTGGGCGCGTTTAGTAGTCGGGAGGCTATGGGTTCGTTCCCCATGCTTTTCCAATTTTTTTTTGCTTTTCTTCCAACCGTCACAAAAGACGTGTGAATTGTTTTTTTTTTGTTTTTTAAGCACACAGCCCAGGAATCATCAAAATGAAGAACTTCACGTGAAAAAAAACCAAATTTTTTTTTTGAGTCCAACTTCAAAGTCGCCCATCATGTGACTGGCGAAAATTTCAAAAATTTCAAGAAAAAAATTTGGTTTTTTCACGTGAAGTTCTTCATTTTGATGATTCCTGGGCTGTGTGCTTAAAAACGAAAAAAAACAATTCACACGTCTTTTGTGACGGTTGGAAGAAAAGCAAAAAAAAATTGGAAAAGCATGGGGAACGAACCCATAGCCTCCCGACTACTAAACGCGCCCACAACCCCTGCGCCACCGATGGTTGGAATACGTGGTGTTATGTTGTGGCAGACATTTCGGTCAGAGTTCTTGAAAGTAACTTGTTGAAAATGTCATATCTATTCGTACAGTTCTAGAATGGTTACATTGCACAGTTTCTTGCATTGAAACACTCTGAAATTAACAGATAAAACTAATTCGAAGTTATCAAAAGTATCATGATCTAGCACTTTAATGTTTTACGGTGAACTCAACCTCCAGTTATTTCACAGCTGCAACAATAACGGAACCCCATCTAGCCTGTGGTTTTTCTCAATGCCCATTTCGAACACCTGTCATCAACCCCCGAACAAGTATAAGAAACTCCGTAAGTTTCGTTGAGTTGTCAGTATTTCATTGTCAATTTTATTTATACAGAAGAATATTCACAAATGGTGCCAATTTTGGAAACAATCGTTTCTGCGAGTGCTCTAGTCTTGGCGTGTGCGATCTGGGAAATTGTCAGCAGTTATAACAAAAGGAAGATTGAAAGATTTGGAAAGGTAAGCAACTAGGAGAGCAGTTTATGATGTTTCATATACCATATTAGTTTTTTTTTAAATCAAAACCTTCATATCTAGATTCCGTTTGACTGGGATTATGGCGTCGCTCCTTGGTATTTGACAGAGACAGCACCAATTTTTGTGATAGATAAGGAATTTTATGAAGAGGTGAGATTGATTTTTGAAATAACAGAAGATACAGTAAAAAATACATAGGTAAAATTCCAGATACATCTCGAATGGGATAACAACATCCCTTGGATCAAATCGTCTTTCCCTACGACTAAATAATTGTCTGTTGTCGATTTTTCGCAAGTGCTCACTTGTCATTTGCGGTTTTTGATTTATTCTAGGGATGAAAATAATTAATCAAAGTTTAAGTTTATACTTTTATTTCCACATGATAAGCAAACAAAATGAAAGTGGCAATTTCCTCTTTTTTATGTTTGTTCAGTTCCTTCACGATGTGTTCATATTCTCCATCTGGCGGCGTGGTGATCTGAGAATAAAAAAGAAAACGCTGATTTGCTCACAATTCATATTTATTCGAAAAAAGTTTTAGGATTGGTTACACAGATTATATCTCTTATGAAAATGTTCTAAAAAGGAGGCCGCAAAATCATGAGTAAATTTTGAAAATCTGTAGTGGTCAACCATTTTTCACAAAATGTTCTACAATCCTTCTACCCGAAAATATATTTTTTCTATCAGAAGAATGAAACAGCTGTTGAGCGGATGAAAGTAAAAGCGGTAACCCAATTAGGTTTTGCAAAGTTCTGAGAAATTTTGACTTATTCGGATTATGGTGGTAGAGTCAATTTATTTCTTCAGTATTGGAGTTTCTGTTTTTTTTTGTATTACAACTGCGAGAACAAGAAATTTCACATAAGCGTTGGGTTTTAGTTACATACATCACAAAAGCGGAGGCTGTGAAAGAATTTGTGACGTCAAAACATTTTCAAAAAGTATTTATTGCTACTGAAATCTTCCAAATATCATATCCGTATTTCTGTGTTTTGAGGCTGCTTTCTCAAAACACCACAGAACAAAGCAAGTTAAAAATACACTGTCTGATGTGTTTATTATCTTACCTCGCATGAAATCCCACACATATTATTCTCATTTTCTGAACTAAAAAAAGCGTGAGATTATTGTTAAGCCAAGAAGAAGTATCACGCGCTCAAACAATTTTAGCCAGATTATGTGGTGCCTCACCCCAACCCATATGTTCAACACCCCACTTGTCAAAGATCTAATCTCATTTATTTTTTCGTGGTGCCGGATTATGTGAACAAGTTCATGTTTTTTCACCAATTCTCAAAAGTATACCTTGATTGTCATAAACCCGCTGTAACTTCTTTTAGAAACCTTCTCTCCAGCATCAAAAACCAGGACTATTTCGATTCCAATTTCCAAAAAAGAGCACAAAGATATTCATCTTCCTCCCTCTTTTTCTGCTCCTCTCATTTTTCTCTCCTTCCTGCTCTAATCCCCCCCCCCCTTCCCTGCTCTCCTATTCATAATATACATATAACTGACACTTGCCTTCACAAGCTCATGCGTTTTGTTGTTCGGTTGTTTTCTCTTTTTCTTTTTACTCATTGCTCTTCCTCTCCTTCATTTGCCCTATTACATTTTCGCTCTTCATGTCCTTCTTTGTTTTATTTGAGAAGGAAAATAAACCTTGAAGTATCATTCGTCTTTTTTCACTTGCTTGTTGTCACCAAATTCCTTTTTTCTCATCTGTTGTTTTCTATTGCCACCCGTTTCCGGGCAAACAGCTTAGTCTTCTTTCTGATAATGTTTTTCGAGTTTGAGTTATTTTGTGGAACAAACACCTATATTTTCTTGAACGCAAACACTTACAGTCATTTATTCATTTTACTGAAACGTAAAATAAACAACCCCAATATCTAAAAACTGTCTCAAGAATCATGCAAATGACTGAGATCAGGAAACAACAATGACTTTCAAACGTTCCTATTTTTGACACTTCTGACACTTTTTGGCTAAAACAGTAGAAAATAAGACTATCAAGTCTGTTCTACCAAATTAGTCTGATCTAAGCAAAATCATTGTGTTTGTCAGTTCGAATCGAAATTCAAAAAGCGCAGAAATGTATTTGAACTAATGAGATTTCCAAGTTTGGTTCATTTTAATGATATTTTTTCTCTTTTAAATGGAACTTTTATCAAATTCCATTCCATTCTTTTTGCAGTGTCTGCTGGTCGTGAAATCAGTGCATGTTATAGACATCTCACTTTTGGAACCTTAAAACGAGAAACCGACATTAATCGAAAAGATGTCGAATGCTACATCTGTGATAAATGATCAAGATCAGCAATCATCCCAACAAACAAACTCTGATGTTGCTCCACAGCAGCCAACTGGGCCATCAGACTCAACTACTCACCTTGACCAACTACCTAACGCGTCCGATTCCCCACGGTCCAGAGCTGAAAATGCAGAACGCCTACGTGAGCGTAAGTTTTTTCTTTAGTATTATTTGATTTCAGTTTGGTAGTATAAAAGCAGTTATTTTTACTGAAATATGAGGTTTTTGAGCCATTTCGATGTTTCCTACTTCGGTCAGAAACCGTCTTGTAATGTGGTTTAGGTTGCCCAGATACAAAAAATGTGTTATCATAATGAAAAACTCAATTTCCTTAATTAGGGATAAAATTTGATTTCATGGCCACGTGTAGCTTGGTTGCAAGAATTCTTTTATTGGAGGTTCAAGCTCAGAACGCAGAAAACGCCGAAACAATCAAAACAAATAGTAATACCAAACTTGATCAAAAAATAAAAACAAGTGTAACTAGTTTAATAGCCAAAAAGTCTTATGATTTCAGTTGACGCAACCATCCAATTTTTGCAAAGACGTCTGATTCGGAATCGAGAGAACCTAGAAATAACCAGGGTTTTGGAACAAGAACTACGCCGTATATCCGAATTATTTGAGCAAGTTACCGAGGAACATCGTCAACAAGTTGAACAAAACCCTGAACACGAAGAAGATCTTGATTTTCCAATTCCCAACGATCTCGAAGAAGATGGAAGCGAGCGACAAGATTTGCGTTCAGAGCATGGATATCAAAGCAACTACGAACGATTTGGAGAAATGGTTCCTTCAGAGTTTACTGTCAGAAATAGAGCCATGAGAGCAGCAAGAGCGGCGTTCCGCCAGTTAACATTGAAAATGGATTCAGTTGGTCAATCCCCGTTCTCATCAGTTGATTCGTCGCTTTCTGACTTGTCTGAACTAGAGGAGTCAGAGTTTAGTTCAAATTGCACTCAGACTGAAGCCGGAAGAAATGCTCATCTTTTCTTCGACCTCGATGGACGTGATTATTTTGAAGCATACGATCGTCATGTTCAACGTGAGTTTTAATTTTCAATTTAAAAGATTTTAATCTAAAAAGTTAAGTAACTTCTACTGTGCTTCAGCATTTACAATTTCTAGTTATTCTGTATTTTATTATGTTTTCTTGAACGTCGAGCTCCAAAAAAGCTGAACCATCAGAATCCTTATTAACCTATGAGATTCGAATACATAATTGATAATTCGATTCTGGAGAGAAAGAAAACAAAGTAATTCATTCAAAGTTTTAATACTGTTTTTTTTTGAGGCTTTTTTGTTTTTTTTCGCAAGTACTGATTTTCAGAAATGACCGTCGAGAGACATGGCAACACTATGGTTTATCGTCATTCCGATGGTACACAATCAATTCGTCATATTCCACCACCTGACTCTGATTGATGTTTCTCTCCGTTTTATTCATATTTGTCAAGGCCCGACTTGGGCTGGCTTGTCAGCGAAATTAAAACCCGTTAGCGACAAAGTTCAAATTTTAAATTTTTTGAATTTTTTTGCAAAAAAGTCAAACTTCTGATTATCATTTAGAGTTAAAAAAGATTCATTGAAAAATCATAAGAAATCCTCACATTTTCGATGAAAAATTGAAAAAAAATTGAAAAAATCTTGATTTTTCAAAGCCGGGCCTTGACAAAAAAAAGCCGGACCTTGACAAGTATTTTTGTTAATCACACGATTCCATATCTGACATTCAGCATCTGTGATTGCTAGTTCCTTTCGGTTTTATCCCTTCTCGCTCGATTCCAGTCTGATACCGATGTTCCTATTTCTGAAAATTTCTTTATTCACAATACAACATATTTCCTCACCGTTTTTTTGCATATTCGTATAAACAACTATATAAAACCAGTTTTTGACTGGTTATACTTCAAAAATTGTAATGTTCACCCCAGATTCCATATTCAGTTCCCACCTTGAGTTTTCTGATGGTTTTCTGTTGTTTTAGACATGTCTTGAATACTTACTTCTTACGGAGAAATGCGGATTTTCTGCAATTCACACAAATGTTCAGTTATTTTTCAGAAGCTCTTCCTCCCTCTTTTTGGTCCGGTCTCTATATCTCTACTGTGCTCAGTAATATGTGTATGCTTTTAGATTTTGAAAATGAATGCGATCTTTATTATTTATAGTATAAAACTAGGATGGAAAGCATAATCACAATAACTTATTCAGAGAAAAAGTGCGAGAAAGTTCGCTAGCATTTTGGAAAGAATAAACATTTACATCACCGTTCAGATAGTTTTCCTATTATCCTCATCATTCTTGTTTGCCGATGACAGGGACTTATACAAAAGAACTACAAAAGCAGGGACGAGTAGTGTGCACACAGAAGTATGTGACGATTCCGTCCAATTCGTAGTGAGGCGGTAGGTAGTTTTGTTTTGGTATCCAGGTTGCTTGACCTTTAATTCAGATTATTCACTCAACGTGCTTAAAAAAGAATCGTGGCTAAAGGAGTGACCATTTTTGGGGTTTCAGCATATTTGAGGACTTTTTGGGCTTGCGGTATTATAAAAATTGAGATTTTTGATATGGATCGACTCAGAATTTTGCGAAAAAGCAAAAAGTCTCTTGGAGCCAGATCCGAAAATTAGTATAAAACGAGTTATGAAGCCTCAAAGTGTCAAAAATGGGCGTCTCGCATGAAATTTTTCATTATATTTCAACATCTTTTAACGTGCACAGCGAGAGAATTTTACGTTGAACTATGATGAAAAAATTCCATGCGAGAGGCTCTTTTTTTGATACCTCGAGGCCTCATAACTCGTTTCATACTAATTTTCGGACCTGGCTCCAAGAGACGTTTCTCTTTTCTAGAACGTTCTGAGTCGATCCATATCAAAAATCTATATCTTTACCGCAGTCCCCCTTTAATTGAAGACCCACAAGCCCCCGTTCTGACGATTTTGGGTCTCGACACGATTTACGGCGGGTTACTGTAGTTTTCGCGGTAGGACCAAAGTGATCGGAACCATGGTTTGTGGGTACTTTTCTAAAAGCTCTCGACGAGTTGAAGTTGAATATAAAAAAATTTTCGCATAAAAATTAGGTCCCACCACGAAAACTAGCAAAAACACTTTCTTGCCCGATTTTCGAGGTGAGACAAAAAATTTCCAAATTTTTTCTTCGATATTATAAGAATTATAAGATTGTTTCAAAGCGAATTCATCACGTCCTATCCCTAATTGCTATAAAAATTAATCCAAAAAAAAGTAATACAACAAAACAAAATGTGCTCACCAATTGTGACCGCATTGGTTTTGAATATGCACTAGATTCATTGTTTTGGAGTACATCGACTGACTGAAAATAGAAATGGATTATTGAATAATTACGCTATGAGTGATCACCTGATCGCCGAATTCCGAGCTTTCACTCGATTCCGCTTCCGTTTCACACTTGTCTTTCTTCAATGGCACTACGTGAGGTGGAATTGTATTGGTCCCTGTGACTCCGAGAAATATGAGAAAAAGAACAAGGAATATTTTCATCTTATTGCCTGAACAAGGATGCGATAACTGCATTGATTCTGAATTCTTCTCAATTTTATATAGGCGCACAATCGTTGCACTTTTAGAAAGTTGAGCTCCGCCCCTATTATATAAGATGACAAAAATTAATTGAAATGTGAGTAAGACTAAAAAATCATCACCCAGAACATTCAAGGGAAATCTTATCCAGATTACGGCTATGGACAAATCATGTGCTCGGTAGTCATGTGTGACATATTTTTCAGGTTAATGAAAAAATTCGTCAATCTGATTAATTCAACTGAAGGGCTATCAAACAACATTTTTTGGAGAAAGTAAATAGAACAGAGGTTCAAACTGACATTGAGAAGGTGGAAGAATGTTAATGAAAACAGAAAAACAACGCAGGACAATTAAAAAAAGAATGTCACCATCAATTCAAAAATGACTTATCTCCAAGATTGTCTGTCGATTCTTTAAGATTTCAAGCAGGAATCTTGTCATGTGCAGTCAGAAAAGGTAATCTAATAATAACATTACACGTATACTTCACATCATCAGTGAAACTGGCAAAAGAATAGGAATATTAACAGTTTTCCTCAGAAAATTGCTTCGTTTCAGATGTAGTTGCTTTTAGAAACATCATCAACGTTAACATCTCCCTGAAAAATGTTTTCATTACATGACGTAAAACCGATTGTTTTACCTGAACATCGCTGCTTTCAAGAGGTAATATCTTGTTAATTGCGTTGATTTGTCTTGTGACAGAACTGGAGTACGAAAAGAATAACAGTACAACTGCGACAAGAAAAACGCATAGAACAACCGTTATAACCTTCCCAATTTCTTCAGTGGGCTTGACAATCTTAATCCACGCTGTATTACTTACTTTCGTTGTTTTATGAGTTTCTTACGTCACAAATAGTCAAAACATTCCGATCAGTTGCATCTGAGTTTTCGTCATCTTCCACTAATGTGATCCACCATTGTTCAAACTCAGTGAGATTGCAATGCTTTGCAGCAATATAGAATATTGAGGCACTTGTCTTTTTGTTGTGTGCTTTATAAAACTGAAATCATCAAATGGAATTTTTCAAAGGTTGATTGAACAGATTAGTATTCATTTCTTTCAAGTTATCAAAAGTTAGCATTGTTTGCTAAATGGTACATGAATCCATTTATTGATACTCATAATATCAGAAAAATTTCATTATCTTTTAGCGTTCTTCACGATTCTCAAAATTGTTAACTCAACAGCTAACTAATATCCATAACTACAAAATATTCTGTATCCACTAAAAAAAATATTCTGTATACACTAAAACAAAAATAAAAGACATACAGTAAAATTCGGAAACTTTTCAAACACAAAACACTCACCAAAGGGTTATCAATAAATGAACCGTTTTCTTTATTCATATGTTTAGTACTAGTTTTGATTTTTTGGTCGAGTCCAATAGGAGTAGAGTTGGTTGAACTGGGAAAGCATAAGAAGACAATACATTTTAAAAAGAAGAACGCAAGAAGGAAAGACGTTTGCATTCTGGAAAATCTTTACCAAAATTGAACAAAGCAGTAACGGAAAGGGTATGTTGCATGCGTTTTATTTTGCATGGAATCAAAAAATACACACCCCCGTTTCATGTTTTTAGACAAAAAGCCTGATGTGAGCAAATAATTACAGGTTCTGAGAACGCGATCATGTTCTTCATAGAAATAATGAAACAGCGGTTTTCAACGAGACGGAGAATGGAACTAACGCAATTGTTTTTTATTATTTTAGAATGAAATTAAACAAAAATGGAATTTATGTTTTCAAATCCAAAGGATAACTGAACTTTCTTAGGAAGATACACAAAGCAGGTAGAATAAGAATTGCCGATTTATAAATAGAACACTCTACACAAAAAAAGGGTGAAACCAAAAATGTAGCCGTGAAACAAACTGAAAATTCTGACGCCACAAGGAAGATACAATCTTCTCCTGCTGGGTGTATGGCAAAGAGAGCACGAACACTTTTGGGATTAAAAAAAATGAAAAACAATAAAACGGGTCAGAAAATTAATTGCATGTATGTGTGACTCGATGGTAGAGAGATAAGATAAATGATATATGCATACCGACTTGTCAAAGGAGAAAAATGCGGAGACCTACAGAATATAAACTGAACAAAGTGAAAATACAAAAATACTAAATAGTCGTTTTCCAAGCACTATAAGACATTTTTTATCAAATGGTTGGGTTTGAGAGTTTTTTGCATGTGGTACAAACAACACGACCTTCTGAGTTGTCATCAACACCATCTCGATCACCATGAACACTGCGTACAATATCTCGGAATGTTGATAGACAATCAATCGATTGATTTTTACAAGCGATCCGGAACAGACTAACAAATTCTTTGAGGGAAATTTCGCCATTCTTGTTCACATCAGCCTGAAAATATAGTGAATATTTAGGGCGAGATTTTGAAAAATTACCAAATCAAGAATATACTTGAGTGATGATCCATCCAAAGGCTTTCCCACTTTGTCGAGAAATAGTCTGATATGAATTAGATCCAACTTCTTTCTTGGAGACTCGCCTATGTTGTAAAAAATCCTAACAAATTCGTGCATTTGATGCTTGGAGAATTCGTCATACGTGTCGTAAAGGTGCTGACGAGGACAAGGAACTAAAATATTGATTTCAAATCTTTAGAAGGAAAAAACGCTGCTTACATGTTCGATTGCCCAGGTTGAGTGACATCATAAACTGTGTTCTTTTCCAACCAGTAGGCATTGGAGGGTGATCATATGGAGCTAAGTATTCATAGTCAATGACGTTTTGATAATGGAATCTGTTGAGGAAGGTGGGCGCTTTTGGCTGAAATCGAAATTTGTTTATGTTATTCATAATACTATTCATCTTCTATGACACTCAAATAAAGCCTATTTCTGAATCTCTAACATACCATTCTACACATTTCTTATTATGTATTATTTTAACGCACAATGATGGCCATAATTACAGTACCGTCCAAAAGGTTGTAAACTTTGGTCGTTTTCAGTTGAAGTTGACCAACTTTAAACAGTCTGTCATGGTAATACTGATTGTCCCATTGAGTAGATATTTTATGAATTATACAGATCAAAGGAAGTGCTTCATTTTCGTAGTTGAGAACATTTTTGTACGGACACTCCCTAGAGAGTTAAGGTCTTTTTAAGGTGACATCTCAAAAATCCCTCTATTTGCACTGCAATTTGCCGATTTGAGGGAGGATTTACTTTGTCGATACATAACTTTTTTAAGGAGTGCCCATACAGAAGAGTTGTCAACTACAAAAATGAAGTTCTACCTCAGTTCTGTCTTATTCATTAAAAATTTACTTGATAGGACAATCAATATTACCTTGACACACGTTTTAAAGTTGGTCAATTTCAACTGAAAACGATCAAAGTTTACAACCTTTCGAACGATACTGTATGTGGAAAAGTTAGATTTCCAACTGAAAACATTCAAACGTGCTGAAATTATGGCCAGCACTGTCGTTAGCTGAAAACTAACCAATAAAAAATGATGTGCGTTTTTAGCCAGTTGTTCCTTGACCAGTTTACGCTTAGTTGCTTTTTTCGCTTCATCTGGAGTTGGCAATCGCTCTTTTCTCCAATAAAGCGGCATAGGAGGATCCTTTTCAAGAGGGTAAAGGAAATAGTAATCGTGGAGGTTGTAGTAGTCCGGATTTCTTGGCTGCTGAAACATTGAAATAGGATGCAAATCAATTGTGTGAGTTCTCAGCCAAGAAATAGCAATTAAACCACTGACCGTTGACTAACCTTTGGAAATTTATTGACTACTGATACTTTTCCATCTCTTAGCTTCGAATACCAACTCTCGCAGTCGCGACCATTTATTGTTTCCCAGAGACTCAGCGGTTGCGCTTCTTGAGATTTGCTCACTTGACACGAGACATAACCAGGATTGACAACAATGGAATAAACATCATCTGGGAAATCTGTGTCGAATTTTCCAATAGTTGGAGACGCATATCCCTGGTTCAAAACATCAATTGGTGAATAAGTGTCAACAACGAGAATGTTGTTTTTCAGAGATCTCGGAATTTTTTTCAAATCAGATGGTCTCACGTGGGTTTCATAATCAGGGCCGAGCGTATTGACATCTTGATTTGTCTGCAATAGTAAAGTAAAATTAAAAAAGGAGTATCCATTAGGAGACTGTGTCTGAGTTGAATGTCAGTACATAACTGACCTTTTTAAAATTGCTCTCAATGAAAGTATCCATCCAGGAAACAGCATCTTCAGAAGTGGTTTTTGGTTTTTCTTTGCTCGTCTTCAAATAATCCTTTTTCGCCGATTCAATGTATTCATAATCCAAATAATTTTCAGCAACTATGCTATTTGAAATCTGTAATGCGTATTTGATTTACCTAAAGATTGGATACTAAAATACCTGAGCGGAGGATGTATTCGACTTCTCAATTGGTGAGAGAGAACAAAGACCAAAAGAATCGTTGTGTTTATGATTTGATTTGCTGCCAGGTTTTTTCTTTTTCTGAATAACTTAAAGGTGATCTGTGAATGAATAGTTTTTCATACCTCTGAATTGCTGATTTTTTGAGTCATTGGAATGACAGTATCCAAGGAGAGGACAAGTGATTCTATTTGTTTTCCAGAAGTATCTCTATTCTGGGACTTATTCAAACAAGATTGTTCAATTTGTGAATGTAACTGCGTGTTATAGCTGTCATCGTTTCTCGAGTTTCGGAAAATCTGCAAAATCAATCTTTCATTTGAGTGGTGTATTTTAAAATGAGCGTGAATTTCAAAATTACCTTTGGAATCAAAGTTTTGAGAGTCAGTTTTTTTGGGCGAACAACTTCAGATTCACTGCTAGATGCAGTTGACAGGTCGGCAGAATCCGTGATGTTATCATAACTTTTGTGTTTTCTGATAAGAACTTTATCCGAGTTTCGTTTTACTTTCTTTACTTTCATTCTTGATGTTTCTCTCCTTCTGAAAACAGAAATCCTCACGTTATTGACAAATTTGATAAATCGATACAATTTGAATTTGATGGTTCGAACAATATAAAGCAAAAAACTATTTACTACCAAAACCTCGCGATTGAATGAAAACAATGTTTGAAATGAGGGGAAGAAAAAGAAATGAAAGCGGAGAGGTTATCTAGAAAAAATAAGATAATCACCCCGATGATTCATTTTAACTGGTGCCAGTTCGCCGTTTCGAAATTGATGTATATAAACAATTCGTTACATGGTACATTGTGGTGTTTTCGCATTTTTCGTAGGAATTGTACTTTCCTGCAAAGCGAAAAACAAAGAAAAGGAAAGAAAGAGAAAAATGTCTTTCTGCATAAATCAATTTTCTGAATGGTCTCAAAATTAAAAACTTCATAGAGAAGGTCTTAATGTTAGTCTTAAAAACAGCATAAGGATTAAACAAGAGAATTAATTCATCCAGGTGGAGGAACCGTCTTTTTTTTTAATACTAATGTTTCCAATATTTATTCACAAAGTTTGAAATATGCCGGCCCAAAAATACATTAAAATATTTGACGTTGGTGGCGCGTGATGATAAATCGAGTATTATTAATTATTCTGTCGAAAAGCGTTTTTTAAAGTTTTATTCAGTTTCTGAATATCAATAATTTCCATAAAGCAGTATAAATGATTAACTAGGAACATTTTAATTGATTCATTAATATGTAGATGACAAATAGCGATTGATATGGTTCTGGAAACTGAGTACCGCCGACTTCTGAAAACTATAATATTCCATCTATATCGGTTTCATATCCTTTTCAACATCTTTACGACACCTTTGACAAATTCTCCAAACGTCAATGCGCGAATTTGTTATGATTTTTTTTATAACATAAGCGAATCTCTCAGAAATAAGTTGGATCTTCTTCGTATCAGACTCTTTCTCGAAAAAGTGGGAAAGCCTCTAGATGAATCATCACTCAAGTATATTCTTGATTTGGTAGTTTTCCAAACTCTCACGCTAGAAAATTACTATATTTTGACGCTGATGTAAACAAGGATGGCAAAATTTCCTTAAAGAATTTGATAGTCTCTTCCGGATTGTTAATTATTGACAAGTTACTGTTTGAAGGTGATGTTCTTCTTTTTGCAAAATGTGCTACTTACCTCAAAAAAAAACCTATTTCGCTCGATTCATTCACCAAAGAAAAAGTTGTTTCTGTTTTTCGCAATACCGATAAAAGTCAAGAAAGTTTATTCTATCGAACACTTGTTTCAGCATTTTCAAGTTTAGAAATTGTTCTGTGTGTTGCCCTGCAAACTACTAGGAATGCATCGAACAGTTTTCATTAAAACGTTCATTTACAATATCTTGCTAACAAAGAAAGAGCCGGAGTCTTCGCACATATTATATTTCACTTACATCGGGCTCTCAATAAAGATAACTTGTTTTCAAAAGGAAAACTGAACAAAAAACATATGATGGAGTAAATCGTGGGTGAACAACAAAAAGAAAGCGTATCAATTATATGATTTAGATCAGTTCAAAAACAAGCGCGAAATCATCCTCAGTAGTTGATCACATCGGAAGGTAGTTGGGGCAGTTAACCTGACATCTGAAAATCAAATGAATTGTTGATTATTAGAATGAATTGTAGAAATTGAATTGTAGAATGACTTCGCAAACTCACTTGCACTTGATGCCAGTCGAATCCCTCATATCACTTTCCTCGTAATACCTGATAGTTATTTCCTCTCCAACGTCAATATCATTGAGAGCGTAAACGGAAATCCGCGGTACAAGAGGATCGGATTCGAATCTTCTGCTAAAAGTTTCCATGAAACATGCGCTAGGAGAACACGAGTGGGATAAGAAGCGGGCGTAATTCCTGAAAAGTAAGCAATAAGGGGTTGAACGATGTATAAAATTAGTAGTCAAAATCTTTCACTCACCCTACATTTAATGCTGAAACGAAAAACTTTCCAAGGATGTTGAATTCAGCGTCGTAAGACGTGTCACGATCTTTGTTGTAATCTCCGTCAACTAGCATCATCTCTCCAGTGTATTCGCCAATGAATTCTCCTCGTCGAATTTTGTGACCAGCTCGCAACCCAAATCCACGAACATTGTCTTCGTAAAAAACAACAAACGTTTTTTGGGATCCTCTCTGCAACTGTCGTCTTGGACACTGCCACGTACAACCACAAATATCAGAACATTCCATTACGATTCTTTGCTGATTGTGGTCGAATTCGTCCAAATTCAGCAGTCCTTCCGCATCGTGCTGGTAGTTTTTGCGAAAGAAATCCGGATGATTGGGATGTATTTCGATGAGCTCCGCAAACTGAAAACAAAGCAGGATATACATATATATATATTGGTTTACGCAATCATCATAATGTAACTTTTTCACTCACTTTGCGGTTGCATGTGCATGTTGATGGCTTCTCGCAAGATCCTAGTTCCATTTGTGTCATTTTTGAAGCTTGACTTGCTTGGATGGGAGTCGCCACAAACTTTTTGTTGAGATTACTCTTCAGAATCTCTTTGTAAACTTTCTCATGCGCAACGCTGGTCGCAGAAAACTGAAAAAAACAACTTTATGTAAGTTTCGAAAACGAGATGTGGGAACAACCAAAAAGAAAAAATAAACACTTACTGCATATCGAGGTGGAAACTTCATTGGTTTCTCTAAACACATATAAACCAGTTTGCCGAGGCGGTTCTCCTCTTGAATTTTCGAGTGAAAATACGAAATATCCTCATAAAGCCAAAACTTGTGGCTCTTGTCAAACTGGATTTCTGGATCCATCACTTTTTCCCTCTTGGCAAAATCTTTCATGTGATGGGGCCCCACTCTCATGATTTGTTCCAGAAATGCATTTCTTGTATCGACCTCTTTCATTTCTTTCTTGAACGCTCTTGAAACGTCATATGAATCCATGATGAAAATTGCTGACGCATCCCAACCGACATATTTCACAAGTACCTGATCCGAATTTTCGGGCAACTGAAGATTTGAAAAGTATTTACCTGCGTAAAAAATCAGCACGACTTACATAGTATATAGCCTGAATATCCCAGTATTCCCCAATATTTGCATACTTATCTACATCACTTGATGTTAGCTTTCTGGAAGGGATTCCTGGAAGAATGTGGGATTTTTTCTGTCCACCAACTCCTTCTTCTTGACCTTTGAGTGCTTGATAGCAGCTTGTTGGGAAGGATGCGGTATACTTCGGTACGATGCGAACACGTTCATTTGTCAAGTTTTGTGGTGGTTTACTAGAAATGACCGTCAAGACCGGTAGATGATGCCATAGTGTTGGAATGCTGAAAATAGAAATGTTAAATGAGAGCCCAAAACAAAAATTTCCAGCTAGATGGAAAACTATATATTATTTTACACAAAATTTTTGAAAACTCACTCAATTTTGGTTGAATCGTTTGGTAGAGTGTCTGCCTGCGGAAATTCGCTCTCTACCTCAGAGATGTGTGGCAATAAGGCGATACGATGAGTAGTTTCAGAACTAGTGGATGATCTGTTTGAGTCAATGTTTGATCTCGAGAGAGCACTTCTGGCGTTATTCTCTTGAATTCGTGTTGAACAGCGACGATTTGGTAAAGACATCGTCGAATCTGGGGGCGGAGCTGTTAATACACCTGAAAGAAGAATACGTTGAAGAACATTGAAAGAAAATCTTTAAAAAACAATTACAACTTATGGTAGCAGAACAAATGTAACACTTAAACGTGTCGAAACATTTTTTATGGCGACAGACAGCATGAATGGATCACCACTCTATGAGGAGAAAGATGATGGGCAGATCCCGGTATGCGTGAGAAAGAGAATGTGCCTATTAAGAAATAATAAGAGACAAAATTTAGAAAAAAGGCGGGAAAATGTGTGACCCTTCTTTATTTTTATTATTGGCTGGATGAAAAACAATTTATTGTAATATCAAAAAAAGAAACTAAATTTTTTCAGTTCAGTTTGAGTTTTCACAACCTCGTTTTACTGAAATCTCAGAAAATTGTATAAGTAGTGGAGATAGAAAAAAACAACTCTGCAAGGAGTTTTAATAGGGTCGCAGTTGTTAAAACAGTGAGGTGCTAATGAATTGGATGTAAAGACTATCTGCAAAGAAATTCAGAAACTACTGATGTTTGTTCAAAAAAGCAGCACCACTTATTCTGACTGCATGTGTGAGAGACAACATTATCGACCACTCGTAGTAAAAAAGAGAAAAACGACATTCAATATGAATTGTGTGGGAAGATGAAACTCATACAATGATGAAACAGTGAATAAACCTACCACAATTGACTTACAGAGCATTTTTAGTCTGCAAGAAACTTGAGAAAAAGTAGAAAAAACAATAAAAAATAGATTAAACTATGAAATAAAAATAAAAGACGACCAAAGAGTACATATGAGACAGGTCCTTTAGATGACGTGTACACGTAACGCACCAGTAAAAAAACTGTACGCGTTTTTTGTGAGGGGATGGCAGAGGTCCTAGTGGTTGCAGTGTGATGACTCCGGTTTCATTGTTATCGATATCGTTGTCTTTGCTTATCAGGGGTTTTTGTTTTGCCAGCTGACATTTCATGCTCATTTTATTGAAAAATTTATTCAGGTACTGAATATCAATAATCTTTACAAAGCAGTTTATATGAATAACTAGGAACATTCCATAAAATTCATTTATGTGCAGAAGACAAATAAGGCAGCTCGATGGCGATTGATATGGTTCTGAATACTGGCCATTGCTGTACGATTGGGTTATTTGGGATTTAGGGAAAATTGAGTGAAAGAGAACATAGGAGAAGGTGAGAAACGACTTATTGGCGGTTGACATGAGCCAGAATATTCTCCAACGCCGTCATCTGGCCTCTGGGAGATTGCTGAAAAACACACCATTCTCATTGGACATAATGGGGATTTTTGCATACCTCCATTATTTCAGCAAAGATGTGCTGACGATTGGCGACAGCATGGAGGAAACTTTGTCCGTTTATTTGGAACAAGTACTCATCGTCGTCCGGATCACCGATGAAGACTGTGCGCATTCTTTTACCATAGAAACGACATACAACGTCAGTCACCGACAACTGTAAAACAATTTTGAACAAAATTGACAACTTGCGGACAATAAGCTGTCAACCATACTTACCATTAGTGTCTGTGACTGATTTAAAAAACGCATAACGTAAAACCGGTAGTAGAAAGACCTTTCTATTCTTCAGGTAAAGAATTTTAGGGATAAGTTATGTTTTCGGCAAATAATTGAAACAAAATGTGAGCATTCTTTAACAAGGGCACCTCTTTGTATTAGAGAGACAACTGTATTTTTAATGCGCTTCCTCAGACTCTTTTCTTCTGTGGGGACAATTGTAGTAAAGGAGCTTATTAAATACTGGTTTTACAGTAACTAGAAAATATATTTTTATAGTTTAAACATTTTATAAAGAAGTAGAATTCACTAATGAGCCAGTAAACAGCTTGATATTTTTGATACAGATCAATAAGTGCACTTACCGAATGAAAAACAATAGTGGTGAACTCTCTGTCAGCGAGGATGCGTGGGTTTTTTAGATCAACTGTAGCAACTTTGATGGATCCAACCAATATGAGCTTGACTTCTCTGCCAACTACTGGAGAGGTGGACATCTGGAATTTAAACATACAGAGAGAAATCTATTTTCATTTACAGTAATACGGATAGAAAGGGTATTGATCAGGAAGGTTAAGGAGAATATCGGGGATAAGAGAATCCTTCACAGCTCACACATATACTTACAGTTTCATATTTTCATTGAAATTTGTTAAAATGAGAGAGAAGTACAATTAGAAAAGAGAGAGAGACATAGACTGCAGGAATGAAATGGAATATCTGCCTGGTAGAAATCTATGCACAGAAGCATTGTTTTTATTCCATGACCAAATGTTTTGAGAAGGGTAGGGAGGCGGCATACTTGAAACATATGTGTTAAGAAGTACCCAAAATGAATGTGCGTCTAATGTCAACATAATTAGGACACTCCATTTCAGTAGCAACAAATTAATAGAAATGTTGAATCCAACAGGAACGTGTTGTATCACCTTTTAAAAAAGAATCAGTGTTTGAAAACTTTCTCATTTCTCTCATTTGCATCTTTCAGGTTTTGATTTTTGAATACTTCTAACATTCCAAAACGAATTGATTCAACTTATGCATGTACTGCTGATAGTGAGGAAAATGATTCCAAGAAAAATAATTCATTGTTAACAGAAAACTTAACAGAGGGTCAATGGCAGGTGACCTGTAACTAGGAAACCGTCCAAACAAATATAAAATATGAAGAAAAAAACATGTTTGAATGAAACAAAAACAATGATACATAGTTATCAACAACTCAGTACTTAAAATCAATAAAAATAGAAAGCAAAAGGAGAAACGAGACAAAACTGATCCAATTTCTGTCAATTAACAACATAGTTCCCTGTGTTTATCACGAATTTGAATGCCAAGACAAGTAGGATGAGAAGAACAATGATGATCGTGATGAAAACGGTCACGGCAGCCACTTTGAACGGCAAAGGGATGGTAGAGATATCAATGATTGAAGTCTGAATAGTGAGCTATTGAATATTTGGGAAAACTCATTATAGGCAGTAACTTCTCTACAACCAAGATGACGGTATGTCCACTTTGCTTCGTTGTTACAATCATTCTAGTAGATGCAACTGCAAACGGAGTCCCACGAGTTTTCTGGGATTCTTTTTCAGTGATCGAAGTTTCTGGATTTGGAGTTGAAGTGGTTGAAGACGACGGAAATAATACACGAGTTAAAAAACTCTATGTTTCCAAAAAAGTTTTACCTTTTTTACCGAGTTTCTCAATCGGTTGAGACCGTCAAGATCCAGGTTTTCGATCATCTTGACAACTTGAAGCCACTCCTCGTCGGTCACCGTCAGTGAAAGCTCCTCAATCAACTTATTTACTTCAAAGTAGGTGTTCATTAAAAAACTGTAGGTATATAAACCATTATCTCCCAAATTAGAAAATATGTCAAACAGCTCATCTTTGGATAAGTCTTCAGTTTCAACTGCAGTGGCGACTTGAGTATTTGATTCTTGTTGACGGATCTGAAAATAATGGAGAATAGGAAAACAATTTTAAAGTAAACACAAACTTCGGAAAACTCTAAATTTTCGAGAAAACGTCTGCGAGAAGATTGGTTCAAGTCATCCATTGAAAAGGGAACAGACATATGTGCAGAATCCTGCAAACAATCAATTAACAAACCAAAAACCAATTTATAAGGTGAATGAGGTCATCTGTGAGATTCATATTTTAAACCATTTCTCGTGTGATTGTAATTATTGAAAAAATTGCTTAGCTAAATTCTTTTGTCGGGTAACTAACGTGACACCTTTGTTGTGCAATGTAAAATAACTAGCCTTCAGTCCCAAAAAATTTTTCCATGTATTCGAAGTGTCGCTTTTTACGTCGTGTTTGGTTTTATTTTCGGAATTTGTGAGAATCATACTCTCCATCCTGAGACAGTGTGCAGCCAACTGGGTTGTACAGCACGAGGCTCACGATTTGATAGCCATAGGTATAAAGCGATGCAATATCATCCTGAAATTACTTTTTCAAGTATCAGGGAAATAGACATTTGAAGAAAAACTTGTGATTCGAGAATATAAGTATAGAAAAGTTGTCATATTAGTGAATTTGGCGGAAGTGAAACAAAAAATCAATAAAAAACAATCATTGCTGTCTCTAATTATTTGTAAAAAAAAGTCTTCTGAAAATTCCAATGTCAGCTTTTCCCACATCAAAAGAATAGTTTTGGGCAGGGTGTTTTTCACTACGTGTTTTTCTTTTTTAATAGAAGAACTTTTTTAATAGAAAGAAGCAGTGCAATGAAATCTCACGTTGAAATGAAATTAGTTATTATTTCAGAAGTATCCTCAGATCTTCATCTTTCAAAATCTCAAACGGAATTGAAACAGAAGAAATCACCGCAAATGGAGTTAAAATGGCTTGATTTTAAGTTATTCCTGATATGGTGAACCCTAGACGTTGAAAAATACTCATTTTTGCTTTGGAAAAGCTGAACAATTTTTATTAAGAAAAAATTAAACATTTTTTCATGTAGAAACTACCTCAATAATGTTAACTCTAGAATAAAAATTCTTCTTTTCTTCGAGACAACATAATTCGCAATAAACAAGTTTTCAAGTAATTACAGTTTAACTCAAAGGTTGACAAACTCTATTTGAGCATTTTGAAACTGACTGGTATTAATTGATGTTTTTTCTGTTAATTTTAGCTGATCCAGAATAGAAAAACCGCGGACAAAACCGTTCGACAACAACTATTTTCTAGATGGGTGAAAAATTGCAAACGGGTGAAAAATGATAATAGACAAAAACGTTGCAATGAGTGAAGAATGAGTGAAAAACACTGGAGCGCAATCGACCTGACGCAATTTCTTACGCAATACTTTCGTCACATGAGAAATTACGGTATCTACGAAAAACTTTCTCACTGCATCTGCTTTGCAGTTTTGAAGGCCACTGAAAAAGAGCTCACTTACTCAACAGTTTTTGAACTCTCATTCAAAGACAAAGTAGGAAATGGGAATATGGTCCCCGAAAGCTTGACATGAGAAACTGTGTCCGTTATCATCAAGGACACTTTCACCAAATAAACTACGCCCAAGTCAGAAGACATAAAACACGAGAAATTGAAGAACTCGAGATGAGAGAATTGATCCAGCGTTTCGAAAAACTACGCCAATGACATTTATCGTGGAAAGGAAAACAAACCAGTGAGCGGTAGTCAATGCCATTATGTCCTGTGGCTACCAAAGGTTTCAGTGATTGTTTCAATTAGGATGAAAGGAAATCAACAACAATTGTCAAAGCATACCTTCCAAATCTGATCACCGAAAACTCAAGCTCGCTTAATTTATCGTTACGCTGGATGCTGTCATTCTATTTTTCAAACGCTTTCTTCTTAATGATACATCCGCGCCCGGTTCAAAACGTTTCCTATTTGCATCAATTTTCAGTTACAAAGTTTTTTGGTGTTACGAATACCAATTGTTACAAATTGATGGACAAGCTTTTTTTCTTCACGGTTCGTAATTTTCTTTTGAGATCTTTTATGTTCACAAGAAAAGTGATTTCAGGGGTATTTATGTATGTACGCATTGAAAATATGCTGAAACATCAATTTCAAAACACTTCACTTCATAAGTTCCTTTTTGTCTTCTGATTTTCTGATGACACAACGTTTGCTTACCTGATCCGACATAGTAGTTTTTTTGTGTAATTTCAAATATCTGCTAGCCATGGCTCTCCATTTGCATTTCCAATCGCCCGTAGTATGTCCATTATTATTATCCGGCGGTACATTCACTGTCCTGGAACACAAAAAAACAGTTGCTAATTATGCGCATTTTTTATTTAACATTATTCAAAACATGTTCAAACAAAAAGTGTTGTTGGAGTAGATGGTATATAAACGCCGTTTTTGGCGTAAAGAGATATTAACAAACATGCTTCGCTTGACTTTGGTTTCCTTTGCCTTCCTTGTCTGCGCTACCAATGCGAACCTTTTCGAATCAATTATCGGATCCGAAAAAGAAGTTGTGGTAGTTACTGGCGAAGAAAAAGAAAAGGTTGAGCACTATTTTATATCAATTTTTCTATAAATACTACGTTTCAGGCCCAACTTGCTTCAGACAACGCTGAGCCATCAGATGAAACTGCCCTAGCTCTTATTGACAATGATACCCCTATTGCTGCAGTGGATGATCTTTGTTGCTGAAGGACAATCTAATGGAGTCGTGATCCGTGCTAAACGATACTATGGGTGCGGTTGTGGATGTTGTGGATGTGCTACAGTGGATCCTGCTGCAACACCAGTCCCATGTGGATGTGGATGCTGCGGATGTGGCTAATTTTCATTTGATGTGCACTCTATTTATTCAAATGAACTATTAATTGCATATACGGGTAAACTTACCTACGTAGGCCAAACTGGATTCTTACCATGCTTGTTGAGATACAGAGACCAGTTTCATGGTTTATCGAAATAACAGTATCTCTAACTCAACGTTCCGATTTACACTATCAGAAATGTCTTTGTTGTCTGATGAAAAAAGTTTTCCTGGAAACAGATTCTTTATGATTTTTTTATCTTTATCAGGGAAATCTTTATGATAGAAAAGGCAGAATTCGGATGCAAAGATCAATATGATAGAATATGGGTCATTTTCATTTCGATTAAAAATAAGAAAAAAAAATTCACAAGAGTATGCTATAAAAACAAATACTGCAACACGAGAAATCAATAAAAAATCTTCAAATATTTTGACCATATAAACAATTTAGGCGTTGGAAGTTTCTGCATCGTCTGCCGCGTATTTCGGATCTTCTTTCTCCATTCCGACTTCTTCCTCGAAAGAGTTCACTGCTGTAAAGCCTGACCACATTTTAAGAATCGAACAAGGCAGAGAAATAAAGAGAACAAAACTCACCAGCTGTCATGTTCGCAATGTTCTTTTCAATTTCCACCAGCTCATAATACTTCTTTAGAGCAATTTGATGCTTTTGAGCCATCTCTTCTTTCTGAGCTTTGAAAACAACCATCTTGCTGTCATATTCCTTTTTCAAAATATCTCCTTGGGTTTTGTTGTATTTCTTCCACTGATTGATTCCATAGTGTAGATCTTGATTAACTACAAATTCAAAACTTCTAAATTTAACTTGTATAGTAGCTACAACCTTTTAGCAAATCCAATTTTTCTCGACGCAAAATGGCGAACTCGGTGGTATGGGGATCCGGACGATTGTAATCGAACATACCTACAAACGTGTTCATTTGGTTAAGCTGATAATGTTTTAAGCCAACCAGCAAAGTATCCTGAATGTCCGTAGGTAGAAGCATTGTGAAGCGACCACTCCAAATCCGACATTTTGATTGGGATTGTTGTTGGCTCTTGAAATCAGAATAACATATGTAGTCGTAATATTTAAACATACCTCGACCTTGATTGACATGAGAGAATTGTGCAATAGTTGGCTTTTGGGTGTCGAGCATAGTTGATGAGACTCCTGGAAGCATGTTTCATTTTTTTTTGTTCCAGAATGTATGTTCTCATTGAACTTACCTTCTGCCGGAATATTGCTCGACGACGATGAACGATTTGAATTGGTTCCAAAGTCTGAAATAAAAGGAACCGTAACAATTTTCATAGAAAGAGAACCCCAACACCATGCGAATATTGTTTTAAATCAAAGTCTCAATACAGGTTGAGTAGTTTTCAAAGTTTGGGTCTGAGTTGGCAAAAAGCCTTCATTTCTGTACTTGGTAGCGTATTGCAGTCGCAAAGTTTTACTGCCCTCTCGTTACCGTTTTTATCTGGTCGGCTGATCAGAAGGAACTTTTTTGGGTTGGTTATTGAAATCTTGGGGGTTCGTGTATATCTATTGTTTCTTTTTCACATTTTCAACGTTTTTTCTATGTTTCCAAATTCAAAATGTTACGAAAATCCCTAATTTGAAGTATCAGCTAGTATAAATTTTCAACCAAACTTCCCTCTCCCCTTTAAATTTCTAAAACTTACAATTCCGGCAATCTTGTTGTGTTTTTTGTGGTGGTAGAACGCTGCCTTGTCTCTGTTCAGTTGAAGAGTGATTGTACATCCTGAGAACAACACTGTGTAAATGAGAAAATCAAACTAATTTTCAGAAAAGATGGTAAACGTAAAGACAAAAATATGAGCAGAGCGTTAAACCAATATTGGAAAATCATTTGCCGAGTCGGTTCACAACTTGACAGTTGTTATGGATATAAAAATCTACCAAGTTGTCAGCGGAGTTGTGACGTGTCTATATTTATGAGAAGAGTGATACATATTCGTTGCAAAAAGATAGAGAGGGATAGAGCGTATTCATGCGAGGAGAAATAATAAAGGATACTCAAAATAGTTCTACTCGGAAAAAATAGGATAAAAAGTAGTGTACCAACTCACAGGGGTGCGCGACGCAAGGTCGCTTGAACGCGCTCGTCGCTCAGCGATTGGCACGGTGCCAAAAATAGATTTGACTGAGTGCCAAGTCCAAGTTTAGCGTGTGTCTTTTAACGAATACGCGACGCGCACGCATCGCGACCCTGCCGGTAAGTTCAAAACTTTTCGTTGCGGGCCTTACGTCTCGCACCCCTGTGCGAACTCGTCTTGCAATTCTCTGGTTTTTTTTAGCGGTTTTCAATTGAAAAAACTAACTAATGAATATTTGTTTGCTTCAATTAGCAAAACACCAAACTTTGCAACAAAAACTATGAAAAAACACATAACCAACACCGCAATCGACAACACAAAATTTTCCGAGGAAATCCCAAAAATTGGAATAAACTGAAGAGGAGGGGAGCAGAACATCTGCGACTGTTTGTCTTTCGCACCATTCGGGAAAGAGAGAATGCGAAAATAGAGGAATGACGAAATAGAGAGAAGGAGAGGTGGTTCGTAACTGTCGGACATAAAAAAGGAATAACCGTTTTGCATAAAACACATCTATTGCTTTTTGGAGTTGTTTCCGTAACATGATAAAATGAATGAGATGAATACTTATTGAGAAAATCATGAACATTAAAAAGATAATACGGTGTCTACGATTGTCCCATTCATGAAGTACATAGTTCGAATGTCTAGCATGATTGTAATAGTCACTATGTTATTAGAGTGCGCTCTACAGAAACAAGAACATAACAATTTGAATGGTTGCCAACTATTATACTGCGTAATTCAGGAAAATTTAACCAATCTGAATTTGTTCCCCTTTATGAAAAAACTCAAGAAAAACAAAACTTTCTTATACTTTTTATCCAGTTTTAATAGTTTGTTACTATCACACACTCAACATTTACCTTGAAAGGAAGGAAACAAAGGTACTTTGAACTTAAAATTAGCCGAAAAAAAAACAAAGAAAATATGAATAACTACATGTAGGAGCAGTTTTGAAACGGAGGTCAATCTTCATTTTTCTATTACAGTTGTGCTTGAAACTCTTTGTGTAAGCATCACGAACATCGGGAAAACGTTTATCCAGAAACATTACAGCTGAAGTAACTTGTTTATCTTCAAGTGAGTATCTGAGTGTTCGGTTTTTATGACGTAACTCCCTTGCGTTGTAGTATTCGTCAATTGTGGCATTTGCTGGAACTTCATCTGATTTCGTCCCTAGTCCTGGCGGTAAAAATTCTCCATCCTAGAACAGCACGCTGTTTTATTGAAATCAAGTACACGGTTCAGTTAATCTGCATCGTTTTCAGTGTCGTTTGCCAACTTCTTGTGTTCTTCGAATGTGACGCAGGATTCTGATGTCTTTTCCACGTCTCCCTCTACTCCAAAGGGTACTGTGAAATTGCTACTGTTACGAGACCAAATTCTGGCACTTTGTTTGAATGTTCTACTGAAGATTGACATAAAAGAAGAGAATAAATTGGTTGTTTTAACGGGTGAGAAAGGGTTCGCGTCGCAATCCGAAAAGAAAACAATCATTTTCAGCTTTAAATAATCATTCAAATTTCCTGATTTCATATTGATTGATTAAAACGGTTAGTATCTCAAGAATTAATTCTTTGCTAGTTTTGACACCTACGACCAAAGGGGTAGTGATGAAGTTCTCAACTAAAACGAGGGAAACAGAAGGAGGTTATCGAATTTTTCGAGGACTAATTTTAAAACTTTGAACTAAAGACTGCCAAGTTCTTCCTAACAGGAGAGCTAATCTGGGCCGGAGGAATCAGCTCGTCATCACACAAGAACATAATAGATTTGTAAAAAACTTTCTAGAAAATGTTAGATCATGGTCATTCTTTGTTTTGCTGATACATGAGATGAGTTGGTCTGATTGAGCCGTAAGCGAGTCTCTTCAGAACAGGGTTTGAACCTAGTCGAGATTACCAAAATATGGGAACTATCATTTTACTGTTGCAACTTTGTAAATTCTGTCTATGTGTTGTTTTCCACTCAACGTAGTAAGCACGTTCTTTAAATTTTGAGTATCCAACAGTTTATGAATACTTCTAGAGACTAGAAAAGGTGAGAGGCTTAACATATAAAACATTTGAATTGACGAGGAAGATAATAAAATTTGACAAAAAAAATTGAGATCTCTCTCTTTCTCTGAAATAACATGACACATAGATAGATATTGGGAAGAAGGGTTACAACCGGTATATCACTATAAATTAGCAAAAGAACAAGCAGAGTACGTGAAAGATGGCATTTTTAGCGAGGGAAAAACAAGAGACTCTCCCGAAACTCGACGATCTTCTGAATAAGAACATCGGTGGTGATGTCGTCTCTCCATTCTGCAAAATTGTTTTTGGAGAGCCAGACTCTTCTTGAAATTTAAATTTCAAAATACTGAACTTACCGATATTCCACTTGTTTCTTTTGTCCTGTCCAACTGAGTCAATCACTTCCCGAATACGAGATGATGTCGAAAACATCTTTGACAAGAAGAAGTCGCCATCGATGTAGTCGCAAGGCTGTAAAAAATAATTGAATTTATGCATTTCTAATGAAAAGACCTCACCGTCGAAGACCGTTGCTCATTCTTTTCATGCTGAAGACCAGACACTTCTCCAAGAGTGACAGCTCTGGTTCTTGCAGCTGTGGTGATGTCTTCGATAATTTGACTCCAACCACTATTTAACTGTAGAATCATTCCAACCGATCCAGTATCCGTGGTGAAGAAAACCTGCTGGTTCTGCAGAAACTCTGATTGCAGAAGATCTCTATCTGTCTTGATATTTGTTGCTGCAGCTCCGAGCCAGTATCTTCCTCTGGGAACCATTCCATTTCCAATTCTCAAAGAATCGGATATCAGTCCTTCAGTCAGATAGTACGAATCCAAGTAATATCCATCGTCAATTACACTAATCAAGTCATTGCTCACTGAAGCACATGGCTTTGCTTCAGAATGTATGATTTGTCCGGAACTCGCTCCTTGAGCAGAAGAAGACTGAAGATCCTTGTTTTCATTGATAGTTTCCATCGGTTCTCCTGTTTTCGTTGGAATTTTTGCAAGACATTCCAGCTGTCCATTTACGAAATCCAGTTTGTAGGTGGAATGGGCAACAATTACAAAAAGAAATCCATCGTTGAACTTGACAGAACTGGCATACTCAGGAATCTCCATTGTGCATAATCTGTCACACGTGGAACCAGTAGGAACACGAACAAACTTGAGAAGAGATACGCAATTCACAAATGAACCAGTTGTCGTTTGTCGGCGAGAAAGAACAGCTGTATATTCAGTTTCATTTCCGATGAACTTTCCAGTAGACATTCTGAAAAGGGGAACAAATTGTTTACACATACAAATAAAGTTGAATAACTAACCCGACGAATTTTTCGAGGTATTCCAGATCAAATCTCTTCAGAAACTTGAAAGCTACATCCATAAAAATAAAGTGGTATGAGCGATTGTATGGATTGGGTGAGTCCCTCTGACTCATCGATGTGACAACTACAAGTACTTTTGTGTCCTCCAGGTAAGCCATCTTCTCAGGTGATCCAGGCACTTTGATAATTTGAGCCGCTTCATTGAATCGTCCGATTCTCACATGTTCTCCGTTTGATAATGCATAATAGTGTCTGCAATGGGGACCTAGGTTATATTTCGCGGACAAAATATCTAACTCACCCTTGTTGCTCTAGCTCCAAAGAACAAGCAGCGCCAATGCTACCAACGCCGACTCGTTTATATTCTCTCTCCATGTTCACTTTGGATATAACGAGGGGAAAAGTTGAGGCAGTGATGGTTGTTTGGAAAGCATCACACATTTTTTGCGGTGTCGGGGTTTTCCGGATTTCAAAGTGTCCGGCTGCATTCTCGTATCCGGAACACTTAACAAGAGTTCCAGAAACGTCGCTGACAATGAAATAGTCTCTCGCTGATGTCATTGAAAATGGAGAAATTATTGGGAAGTCAAAAGTTCTAATCTAAAAAAAATTATTACTTTTCCGCTGAGATTAGTAAAATTACCGTATCTAAAGTCACTGCGTCCACTGCCTGAATTTCTCTTGTGTCTTTCAAACCGACGAGAATTTGTCGAGCATTGTAGAAAGTATTTATGACGTCCTTGGAAAGATATGAGAGACATGTGACTTCAGTCATGAACTGGCGATTAGTTTGTGGCCATAGTGTTGGAATATTCTCATGAGGGCCGAGTGAGAACGAGAAGGCCTCCACCACATTTCCGCTGGAGTAAACTATACTTCCAGAAGCCACGTCGTGGTCAACATGCACGATGTTTCCGATGGTACTCGCAACTTCAGCCACACCCCTCCAAATACCGGTCTGGGGCTCAGGGATGAATATGAGACTTTTTGAAGGAACGACCTGCACGATGCAGTTATGGTGAGGGAAGTTGGTAATGAGTCGGGTTGGTTCGGCTGAAAACGTCGTTCTCGTCTCCTTTATGACTCCGTAAATGAGGAAAAATCTTGTGCTTTCCTCAGTAGATACTGCAAGCCCTCGATCGAATGGGGAATTCAGCTGAAGTTTCAGGTTGAATAATCCTGTGACATTTGGAGTAGGTATCATCAGAGGAGCTACGAAGTGCATCGTGTGTTTGAAGATGCGTAAAAACCCGTCCTCGTTGTCTCCTCCGTTACAGGTGACAAGGGAAGTGCTGAATCCTGAATCGATTACAACAGTATCTTTGATTGGTTCGAAACTTCCGAAGGTTGTTACTCGCTGTAAAAAACACTTTTTATATTGATAGTTATGTGATATGCTTACCTTATATCGGAGGTCAGCAGATTCTGGTTGGAACTTAACAATTGTCGATGAACCATTCTTAGTTGCGATCAAAAATGTATCAGAAGCCAGCATAGACAGAACCACAGGTCTACTCTTCTCGGAACCCAATTCAATAAAGTGCAATGAGTAATCGTCATCTGCATTTTTGGTGATTTCAGCAAGTACTATCTGTCCATTTTTCTCTGCCAACAAAATCGATTTCTTGTCGAATGAATTCTTGATGCCGGAAACAAGTATAACGTTTTTCTCATCCAAACTGTTGTTAGCAAGAGGAATCATTTGATTACGGCTATTCAATCTAAAATGTAAAAAGATTAAAAACAATTTACATGCATTTAACTTACGTTGCTAGCATTATCGTATTGGCACCAACAAGCAAGTGAAGGTTATCGTAAAAATTCGGGACGATTTTTGTGAACATCGCACTGATAACTTGCTGATAGCGAATGCTTTTCCGATTTAAATCAACACACTTTATGTATGTCTGACGATCCATTGTACGAGCCAGAAGAATAAGTTCATTCGAATCTTTCATGATGGCATATCGAATTTTTCTCATATCTGCATCCATAAATTGCCGTGTGCCCAAGTTACTCGATTTCCAGAAATTCAGCATTCCATGCGAATTAGCCACTACGACCGACCCTCTCAAGGTTGTTAAGAAGTAAGGTGGCTCAGAGGATTCTTCCTGTTTTAACAGCTGAACTCTCAGAATTTTCGAAGTCTTCTGATCATATTTCCAGAGTGTCACTGCTCCAGAGTATCCAACAGTAACAATGGGATTCAGGTTGCGATAAGTTGGGGCGCTCAACACATTATCCGACGTGACTCGATCTGTCTCGTTCCACTGAAACTTATGAAGTTCTACAGTTTAAAACCGTGTAAGGATCTCCTGCTAATATTAAACAAAATACAAACCTCAACATTCGGGTGACAAAACTTCATATCTAGAATAGATTCAGACGTATTGACAGTGTCGATTGGTGAGTATGTGGTGGCGTCGAAGAATGCCATTGTACGCCCTTTCGCCAATACGATGCAGAGCTTGGCATCCTCTGGAAAATAAACATCATTTTTCACAAAAGCGCTCACATCAGCCACATTTCACGATGAAAACTATTGTTCTGAGAGGGTGTACGAAATCGGCTTTGTTTCAGAAATCTCTGTGTTTTATTTCATGCAACTCAAAGATGCATGTGAAACAATAGGCTTGTAGCAGATGCTCAAATTTGCGAATGGATTTCAATAAATTCCCTGTTGCGGAATAGCCTGTCATAATAAAACTACCCACCAAAAAACGAGCCGATTCCAGCAGCAACAACTTTCACATCATCGACAATCGTTGTTACGAGACATTTTGATACAATCGGAGAATCCGTAGCAGGTGTGGCTGGAGCAAAGCTCATTACCTGCAAAAACGATATTTAGATATACATCGTTAATACAACATGAAAATTTAACGTTGGTAATAATGTTACATGGGGAAAGAAATATGATCTAAAAAATTTTTAGACTCTATGGAAATAATTGTTATGAGCGACTAAGGAAGTGAAACCCAGCAACACAAATCTCTATGGTAGTAACGGATCGATAACAAGAATGAGAAAAAATGAGGTATTAGTTGTTGTCTCTCACGTCAACCGCGACGTAA
Organism: Caenorhabditis latens; assembly: GCA_002259235.3. Taxonomy (NCBI): domain Eukaryota; kingdom Metazoa; phylum Nematoda; class Chromadorea; order Rhabditida; family Rhabditidae; genus Caenorhabditis; species Caenorhabditis latens. The sequence goes on along the minus strand of CM056097.1, from coordinate 8,117,019 downwards.
CCGCACCGTACAATGAGAATGCATCGAATAGTGATGAGAAGCAAACTCAAAAGAACTTGTTACTGTCATGAAAAAATCAATAAAATGGCAAGGAATAAAGAAGAATAGGGCGGTTTCGAGCCAAAGATTTAGCCCACCGTGGAACGTGTGTTCACGAGACGAGAGAGAACGACCAAGGGGAAGGGTCACGCTGCGCACAGGGAGGCGTGACGCAAGGTTGAGTAAACGCGCTCCGTCGCACAGCGGTTAGCATAATGCCAAAAAAGACTTGGCTGAGTGCCAAATTCAAGTTTACTTTGGTGTTTGTGGTATCTTTCAATAAATGAACGCGACGCACTCGCAGCGCGACCGATGCTGTTGATTCAAAACTTTTTTTGCGGACCATACGCCTTGCACTCTTGTGGTTGCGTAAACCCTAACAAAAGAGGAGATAATAACGCGTATTTTAAAAGGGCAAAGTGAAGGACGTGAAGATAATTGCACTTATTGACTAAATGAAATGCAATTCATGAGCTTGTTTCAAATGTTATAAAAATTATTAAGTAGTAATGACAAGTATGAGTTTGATTAAAGTATCAAATTTGGAAAAGAGAGGTAGACAAGCGAATTAAGAAAAACCCTCTGAACCAGCCGTCAAGAGAGACAACGTGTTATGCTCCTGCGATGTGAGTTCTGAAAGTAGACTAACATTGAGCACTGCTTTTTCGAAATTTCAAACACTAAAAGAATGTAAATCCAGAACAACGGCTAGTCTAACAAGATATAAAAATTGTGCTTCCCTAAAACACTGTGGTGCTCAATAAATTGATGCGATGGTAGTTCGTAGAGATGATAAAACGTTTTCAGAGTTTCTTGTGATATCATTGTTGTGTTGAGATATCATGAACCAGATCTGCAGTTGCATCACCGGAAGTGTCACGCACTAATGACCTTTGCTAGATTTGACTCCAACGACCAACGGGTAGTGATCGAGTGTTCAGAAAATTGTGGATGCTCGTGGAGGTGCGCATGGCGTCAACTACAACGAGGGAAACAGAAGTAGGTTATCGTATTTTTCGAGGACTAATTGTGAAACTTCAAACTAAAGGCAGTCAAGTTCTTCCAAGCAGGAGAACTAATCTGCGAATACAACGGATCTGCTCAAGAAATGCAAAGAACTGTGAAAATATGCCAGGAGTACGACTTACAAATCCTATTTTTGTGTGCTTGGTCCAGGATTAATAATATCCGCATGGTATCTTTTGTTAGTATTAAAAAATTTGAAGAGTAGGCACAAGTTATAGCAACACTTCATCGTAAGCTTCAATTTAACCTCCACGAAAAAAATAAACTCCGCGAAAAATGGCATACTATATTTTGCATGAGTTTTCAAATACGAAAACCACACGAATCAAAATTTTGGCATTTAGTTAGTCACTTCTTATTTATCGTACAACTTTTCCAACAACTTGTTTTTCTCAACGGTATTTAAAATTTGATGAATTATTAATGAAAGGAAGAACATTTTTCTTCACGGATCGTCGTTTTCTTCTGAGATTTTATCTATCAACACCTTCTTTATTGTTTTTTAACCGCATTATAAATCTCATAGTTCTTATAAAAAAAATTTGTGAATTGAAGTAAAGATCCTGTAGGGTTTCCACACAAAGCTCGTCCTATTTTGTGAGGGTGTCAAGTTGGACATTATGTTCACAAAGGAAGGATTTGAATTCAGGGGGGTAGTCGTGTACCCATTGAAAATATCCTGAAACTTCATATTTTGAATTCATAAAATGGGTTTTCTATTTGTGTGATGACGCAACATTTGCTTACCTGATCCGACATAGTAGTTTTTCCGCGTAATTTCAAATGTTTGTTAGCTACCGCTCTCCATTTACATTTCCAATCGCCTGTAAACTGTCCATCATTATTATTCCGGTGTTAAATTCACTGTCCTGGAACACAAAAAACAGTTGCTCAGTATGCGTTTTTTAAATTTAACATTATTCAAAACATGTTCAAACAAAAAGTGTTGTTGGACTAGAGGGTATATAAGCGCAGCCTTTGGGGTGAAGAGATATCAACAAACATGCTTCGTTTGACTCTGGTTTCCCTTGCCTTTCTTGTCTGCGCTACCAATGCGAACCTTTTCGAATCAATTATCGGATCCGAAAAAGAAGTTGTGGTAGTTACTGGCGAAGAGAAAGAAAAGGTTGAGCACTATTTTATTTCTCATTTTTCTATAAAGACTACGTCTCAGGTCCAACTTGCTTCCGACAATGCTGAGCCATCAGATGAAACTGCTTTGGCTGTCATCGACAATGATTCTCCCATTGCTGCAGTGGATAATCTTGGTGCTGAAGGACAATCTAATGGAGTTGTGATCCGTGCTAAACGATACTATGGGTGCGGTTGTGGATGTTGTGGATGTGCTACAGTGGATCCTGTTGCAACACCAGCCCCATGTGGATGTGGATGCTGCGGATGCGGCTAACTTTTATTTGATGTGCACTGTATTTATTCAAATAAACTATTCATTGCATATACGGGTAAATTTACCTACGTAGGCCAAACTGGTGTCTTACTATGCTTGTTGAGATACAAAGACCAGTTACACGAAGCTTCAGATGTTAAAAACTTGAATACTTGATATTTGGCCATGATGGCAAACTTTGGAAGTTTTGCAGTAGCATGTAAATGTCATACTCTAGCTATCTGCCTACGGTCCAAAATCAGAATACAATCCGAAGAGAGAAAGTAGAAAAAAAAAGATCGCTCATTTTGACAAAACTGAAGAAACGTGGTCAAAACGTGGAGAATTGCAGGATATTTCTAAAACGGGAACTGGCATGAAATCTGATGAAAGATTGACTGACCGGCTACAACTATTTTTCTACGTAAAAGTGTGGATGCACAAAATGAAAATTTGAAAATATATCTTTCGGGAAAACTTTATAGTGATATAAAACGGGATATGGATGCAAAGATCCAGGTGTCGGAAGATGGACCCTTCTCGTCAACACTAAAAATGAGATTATTCAAAAAATAAGGAAAAACACACAGAATTGGGGTTTTCGTAAAATTTCTAACAGAATGTTAAGTTTTAACAAAAAAAATTACATTTGCGAAACAACATCACAAATTATAAGAACAAATAAACACAGCAATACAATAAATAAATATGAACATTTCAAATAGTTTGACCATGTGAACGATTTAGGTGTGTGAAGTTTTTGCATCGTCTGCAGCGAATTTCGGATATTTTTTCTCCGTTTCGACTTTTTCCTCGAAAGAGTTCACTGCTGTAAACTTGACTACATTTCAAGAATCGAACAGGACAGAGAAATTAAGAGAACAAAACTCACCAGCTGTCATGCTTGCAATTTTCTTTTCAATTTCCAACAGCTCATTTCTTCAGACCAATTTGGTGCTTTTGAGCAATCTCTTCTTTCTGAGCTTTGAAAACAATCATCTTGCTGTCATATTTCTTTTTCAAAATATCTCCTTGGATTTTGTTGTATTTCTTCCACTGATTGATTCCATAGTGTAGATCTTGATTATCTACAAATTCAAAACTTCAAAATTTAACTTGTGAATAATAGCTACAACCTTTTTGCAACTCCAATTTTTTGCGACGCAAAATGGCGAATTCGGTGATATGGGGATCCGGACGATTGTAATCGAACATACCTACAAACGTGCTCATTTGGTTAATGTAAGCTGATAATGTTTTAAGCCAACCAGCAAAGTATCCTGAATGTCCGTGAGTAGAAGCATTGTGAAGCCACCACTCCAAATCCGCCATTTTGATAGCGATTGTTGTTGGCTCTTAAAATCAGAATTACATATCTAGTCTCAACTTCTAAGCGCACCTCGACCTTGATTGACATGAGAGAGCTGTACCATAGTCGGCTTTTGGGTGTCAAGCATAGTTGATGAGACTCCTGAAAACATGTTTATTTTTTTATTCCAAAGTGTATGTTCTCATTGAACTCACCTTCTACTGGAATATTGTTCGACGACGATAAATGATTTGAAATGGTTTCAAAGTCTGAAATAAAAGAAACCGTGACAATTTTCATAGAAAGAGAACTTCAACACCATGCAAATGTTGTTTTAACTCAAACTCTCAATACAGGTTGAGTAGCTTTCAAAGTTTGAGTCTATTTTTCGAGAAAACCAGGTTTTTTTCACATTTTCAACGTTTTTTCTGCGTTTCCAAGTTGTTTCCAAAGTCTTTGAAATATCGAATATTTTCATTGTGATAAACCGAGGAATATGTGCGGAATCGAAAGAAAATGAAACTTCCGGAATTTCCGAAAGAAATAGTTCGAAAATTTCCGAAATTTTTATTTTCGCACATCGCTGGAATGGGGATTCGTGTCGCTTTTTTACATTTTAATCGTTTTTTCTATGTTTACAATTCAAAATATCACGAAAATTCATAATTCGAAGTATAAGTGAGTTTAAATTTTTTAACCAGATGTTCTATGTTCCCCTCTGAGTTTCTAAAACTTACATTTCCAGCAATCTTGTTGTGATTTTTGTGGAGGTAGGCCGCTGCCTTGTCTCTGTCCAGTTGGAGAGTGATTGTACATTCTAAAATTGCTGAACAAAACTGTTCCGATGAAAAAAAAATCAAAAGAATTTACAAAAAAGATAGAAAACGAAAAGAGATTCGTATGAGCAGGGAGGCAAACCAATATTGGACGACCATTTGCCTGGTCGGTTCACATCATGCCAATCGTTAAAAATCTACCAAGTCGTCGGCAGAGCTATTGTGACATGTTTATAGTTATGAGGAGAGCGACTGATAGATGTTGGAGACAAAGATACAGAGAAGAATAATGAATCGTCTGACGGTTTTATACAAAACGAAACGTATTCATTTTAAATATCTCACTGATTACAACTACAACAAGATCATGCGAGAAAAGCACAGGAAACTAATAGTTTTACTCATAAAACATTGGATTTAAAAATACTGACTATGCAAACTCCACTAGAAATTTCATCGGTTTTTAGCGGTCACTCATTAGGGACACTAACTAATGAATCGTTGTTTATTTCAATTAGCAAAAAACCTAATGAAAAAAAAAACACAAAACGAACACCGTAATCGATAATCCAAGATTTTGCGCAGAAATCCCAAAAAATGGAATAAAGTGAAAAGGAGGGGAGCAGAATATCTGCGACTGTTTGCCTTTCGCACCATACGGGAAAGGGGAAATGCGAAAATAGAGAAATGACGAAATAAAGAGAAGGAGAGGTGGTTCGTAACTGTCGGAAAAAAAAAGAATATCCGTTTTGCATAAAATACATTGATTGCTTATCGGTGTTATTCTAAAAAACAATAAAATAAATGAGACAAGTACTTATTTAAAAAAAAACATGAACATAAAAAGGATAATGAGGTGTCTCAGAACTCAGAAAAATTTAACCAATTTGAATTTGTTCCTCTTGATTAAACCCTCAAGAAAATCAAAACTTTATCATATTTTTCTAGAATGTTTTAGTAACTTTTTACTATCAGACACTTAACATTTAACTTGAGAAGAGGAAACACTATCCTCTCTCTAATAGAGACTCACGCGGTTCATATTTTCCATTGATTTTTTTACTGCACTTCTACTGGAGGGGCGCTTCTATTTCTCAGCTGATTTTTACGTGGATGTAATTATGAAAAAAATAGCTTAAGATTGTGTTTAAATTGTAGACTGCGCACAATGTATAAGGTGCTCTTCTATTTTTCAAAACAGTCCGTAGAATAAGTTGTTATTAGAAGGAACGCATTAAGTTTTCAAAAACACTTATTCCTTCAAGCACTCATGTGAAACTAATTATGTAGCCAAGGAAACTATGCATACGTTCACAGAGCGAAGAACGAGGTTTGATTTTCTTCCGGCGGTAGCCAATGTTTTGATAGAACACAAAAAACTGACAACAAAATAGTTTATTCCGTTTCAGAACAAATTTAAAAAGTATATTATACATCATCTCAAATTAAGGAAAAATGGTTATATAAAAATCAAGTCTTAGATTTCTTAGTTTTGCTATCTTTTTTTGGTTTGCATTCTTCAGTTTTATAACGGCTCGTCAAATAATCAGTACGGAGGTCTATAGAGTCGTAGACAGCATCGTACAAATCTAGCATATCATCAACAATTTTTCGATCAATCTTCTTTTTTCCATTCCAGTTGTGCTTGTAACTTTTTTTGTAAGCAACACGAACAACGGGAAAACGTTTATCTAGAAACTTTACGGCTGAAGTGACTTGTTTATCTTCAAGTGAGTATCTGAGAATTCCGTTTTTATGACGTGGCTCCCTTGCGTTGTAATATTCTTCAATTGTAGCATTTGCTGGAACTACATACGTAATTTCATCTGAATTTGTCCATGGTCCTGGTGGTGAAAATCCTAGCACAGCACGCAGTTCCGTAAATCCAATAATTTCTGTAGCTGCTCTCAATAAATCTTTATTGAAATCAAGTACACGGTCCAGTTGATCTGCGTCGTTTTTAGTGTCGTTTGCCAACTTCTTGTGTTCTTCGAACGTCAAGCAGGATTCAGATATATTTTCCACTTCTTCCTCTACTCCAGTGGGTACTGTGAAATTGCTACTGTCACGAGACCAAATTCTGGCACTTTGTCTGAATGTTCTACTGAAGATCGACATGAAAGACGAGAATAAATTGGCTGTTTTATCGAGTGAGAAAGGGTTCGCGTCGCAATCTGAAAAGAAAACAATCATTTTTTAGCTTCAAATAATCATTCAAATTTCATGATTTGATACTGATAGAGTAGAACAGTTAGTATTTCTTGATAAGTAATCACGCCACAATTTACTACAAACTGACATACCTGCTGGTGGAACAATAAAGAAGAACAAGCAGCAGACGACGAATTTAGTGTTCATATTCACACCTGAAAAATGCTTATCAAAATTAGAGCATTTTTGGAAAAGAGAAAAAAAATTCAGGGAAGGTTTCTCAAATAATGACACTCTCAGATTTATAATAAAGGAAATAATTCAACAGAGATAAAGCCGAAAGCGTGTAATCGGGTTTGTATATGATTTCTTTCTTCTTTTTCTTTTGTTCGGTTCAATTCACGGGGTTTTATTATATTTCAAGATAACGACACTCGTTCCGAAACATCTATTTCTTTCTCATCTCCGCATTTTCTATCAAAGCACCAATAAATGACTGACTAGTGAGTGGATCTTCACTGTAAAAGCAAAACAAACAACAATTTCGAAATAAATGTTTTAGAATTAGAATAATTTATTATTTATTATTTATTGAATTACAAATTATATTCTTAAAATTATGCTCAAACGTCAGAATAACAAGTATTTTCAATAAATAAAACATTGACATTATAACTATTAGGTAGCCCAGTGTTTTTTTAATGTCTTATAAGATCTTTTTCTTTTTCAATAATTTTGTTTTGTTTTAAAAAAATTTTCCATATAAATAATCATAATCAAAAATGAAAAAGCGCTTGAGATGATCGGAGATAAGAGATTAATTGATTATCGAAAGAAATGAAGAGGTCATCGCAAGGAAATGAAAGCTTTGTATAAAATTTTCTAGAAAAAGTTAGATTATGTTAATCACTGTTTTGTTTTAAAAAAATATCAATAATTTCTCTAGGTGTATGTATTTATTGTTTCTCTCATCTCTCGAAGCATTGAACTGATTTTTTTCTTTTGATGTATTTTCAATGGATTGTTTTGATCATGATAGTGTCTGTGTACACGTACATAACAGTGAAATTTTTTTGAACAAAAAAAAAGAATAAGTGTTAAAATATATGAATATCGCAGCTTTTTCATCCTAAAGTTATTCACGTAGTCCCAGTTTGTGCAGCACTAGTGTGATTCGGTTTCTATTCAAACTAATTCAGTAATTGTCTTTGGTTATGATTTCAAAAAAACAGAATAGAGATTTCAATTGACATCACCGTTAAGTGTTCTTTTTGATCTGTCTCTCGGGAAACTGATGACGGATTGAAGAATTGATGAGAAATTGGCAGGATCCTGCGCATGATTACCAAATAGTACAACAGTGACTCAATAACATAGTCAATTTTTTTTTATTTCACATGTCAGTGATCATGCTATTTGATACATAAGTCGTCACTTCTTTTACAAGGAAATTTAGATTGATTAGTTGTGGGAATCAAAGTGAAATATTACACATTATTATTATTTTTTATATCACCTTAACAAACACGAAAAAAAGTGAATGGTAGCATAAAGGGCGAATGGGTCAGGTACATTTATATGTGATGATGGCAATGGGAAATAAGCAAATGGCTTATACGGATATTGGGTGTTTATATAAAAAGTGAGGAAACTGGGGAAAAAGGGAAATTGGCAAATTGCACAAACTAAGACGATGGAGTGGGCTGTCGCTGGTTTCAGAAGAAGCGTCATTAGGCAACTGCTTGCCTTGCGGAGTCAGAAATTTCAGATTATGCAGTTCAGAGTCGTCCAATGTGTTAGAAATGGCAATGGTCCGACACGACGGCAACTTGGCCACATTCGTATTTCGTTCTTTCGAGTGATCTGCAATTCACCAACCAAAGCAGGTGTTCTGAAAAATATTTTGTTTGAAATATAATTTCCAGAACTAATAATACCCAGAGAAGGAGCCAGGTGCAGAGGTTTTGCAAAGAGTACGCGTCTTCAGGGGAGTGAAAATCACCGCCTGAGTAGATATTTTTGGAGTAGACGGTTGAGTGTCCTCCACCACCACGTCAACTTGGTCTTTCCGTCAATGGTTTTGGCTGGGGTGTCATTGAACCAATCCTTGTCAGAAAAATTATTGAATCTGAAAATAAATAAAACTAAAATGAGTCACTGGATTTTTTTTTCACCTTGGCGGAGTACGCTTCACTCCTTTAGAAAAAAGACGAAGTATGAGCTTGCGAGTAATCTCAACTTGCTTTTTTTGAACTTCACTCAATTTTTGGGCAGAGGTGTTCTTGAGGACAGTCCCTGAACACTGAACACTAGATCCAGCTTTCTATGATTTAAGATCCTTCGATGGAGACTTCGATTGAGGCAGAGGAGCACGAGTCTTCTCGGTGATCTTGTTGACAACAGCCTTCAAATCTTCCCAACCAGTTACATTGTTGGAAATATGAGAAGGGCTGAAAGCAGATTTTGTTTGAATTTCTCTGAAAAGTTCATACTTACATGTTAAAGAGTTCCGAATGTTTTTTGATTCCGTTTGATTTTATTCAAAGTTATTTATATAAGTATACATATTGTACTGTGCTATTTCTTGCTTACCAGTCACTCTCATTTTTTTTTGCCCCGCATTTCTCACCTCAACCCACCCTTAGAATGGTCTCGTGAGGGACTTTATTTTAGCCTCTTGCCTTTGTATTAATAATGTTTTAACAAAAATAAATTAATTAAAAATTACAAATGTTCCGTTGCGAATGTCACAAATCGGTCCCCTTTTTGACTATTTTTGATTTCCTCAACGGCCAGACGTTTAGCCAATATTTGGATTTGAGATATATGACATGAGGCAGACGTATGTATGAAGCCAGAACGTTCCAAACCGGATAAGCAGTATCACAACTTTTCAAGGCTCCGATTTTCCACGTATTTTTCCACTCGAAAAAATGTATTCAATCAGGAATTGTTGCTAATGATACAGAATTCTAGATATTTAAAAAAAACTACAAGTTTATATACAAAAAGAGAGTTAGGGATACATGCACATTTGCTCTTGTCATGTCATTCTTTCCGGTACTATTATTTCCCACTCTTTTTGTTTGATAACACTGTCCACTTTTGGAAACGTTTACAACCGTCACTGATAAGCAATGAATTGACAATATTGTTTCTCACTTTGTATAAGCATGGTCAGAGACAAAATTTGAAAATTGTAGTCAATTGTGTAAATCGAGGCGATGATTTTTTTAATGTGAAAAGTGCAACTTTTTTTGTTAAAATTTTTTATATCAAGTTGAATAACTATTCTTAAATTAGTTTAGTAACATTTATCAGTTTCTTCAATTCGATTTATTTTTGAGGTTTAAAATTCAAAACAAATATGCTGATAATGGTTGGACCCTCCAACTAAATACACTTTGTTTTTTGTAATGTTATAATTCTCTCATTGAAAGTTTCGCGATTTTCTTATCATGTGCATCAAACTTTAAAATTTTCGATAACACTCTCCTATGAATACAAAGATTCAAATTCTTCACGGAATATTCTTAACGTCAACATCTTATGTAACTCAGAAAACAAATTTTGATTAAAGTGTTATACATGTATATTTCGATTTAAATTTTCGTTCGACAAAAAACCTTTAGTTTCGTAAGATTATAATCTCCGTCATTACAAATGCGAGTGTTCTATTGGCCACCCGGCTAGCGGAGACGAGGGGTCAATATGGATGAAGAAGAGGGAGGGGGTCTCCCAGGCAGAAGATGAATTGCCTCCCATCCTTCTTTCTTTTGCTTCCTCCGTCTCTCTATCTCTCCCTCTCAATTTCCCTCTTCTCATTTCAAACTTTCCTCCACTTTTGCTGTATCATTTTAATTTAATCCGATATGTTTCTGAGAGGTCACTACAATATTTGCTTTCCCTCATCACTCCTGATGTTTTTTGAATGTTCACACAGCTTTTTTCTTAATCCGTTATGACCTGTGCCTTCTAATGCACACTGACCGCTCTTTCTTCCTCTATTCCTCTTTCTCTATGCATTGGTCGTTTGCATTTATGCGCACTTTCAAACAGAACGATACGTGGGTCAGCGTTTTGCAACTACTCTCATTCACAGAAATCGGATTTTGGAATATTTTGAAAGAAATCTGAAATCAGATCCTTTGAGCATTAGAGTTTTTGTCGAAATTATTTGTGTCACTGACGTTTCATTTAAAATTTCGGAAATGAGTTTTCTAATTCTGAAACAATTTTAATTCAGATTTGTTTTATATTATTATAGGTGCCTGAATAACGCTGGGTTTAGATATTTAGCATGCACCATGTCTGCCCGCCATCAGCGGTTCATCTTTCCTCATTTACGTGGTCACCCCTTCTCAATTGTACCAGCGTGGCAAAATGGTCTGAGGGGGCTGACCAAAGCGGGCCAGTTTGGCCGCTGTGCAAACAAACAAACCACACTTGTCATTTATAAATAAGAATGTTAATTGATCCTTCGAAAAAGTTTCATTGCATTGTGTTGGCATGTGAATTCTTCTACTACTTCTTGTCATCCTTCAAATATTATGTATTTTGTTCTCACTTTTGTTAATTTTTATAATATATTTTATGCCGACTGAGTATATTTAATTTCAGCTTGTCAACCACAACAATTCAAAATGGACCGCTTCTTTTCAATCTTTGGAAATATTTTTAATCCGAGTTCAACAAAAAGGTATAATCTTTTTTTAAATCGCGCGTTTTCATAAGCAACTAAATTCTCCGATAAGCTATTGGTAATTCAGTTAATATGTAAGTAAATTAGACATCACTTGAAATAGAACGAGAGATGCATTATAGCATCATCCCTCTACGAGCAATATGAATGGTCTTTCTTGTTCAGCTGTGTTTTAATGTCAATTAGTTTTATCGTAAATAATGTCCTCCAGATTTAAAAATAGTACATTTAAAAAAAAGAGCATATAAATCATACATAAAAAAATATAACCTGGAAACGTGGTTCTCGATGAAACTTCATGAGTTTCAGAAATTGGGTTTTGGTTTTTTAGATTCCAAAAACCTTTAACTTCGATACAATAACGGCATTTGTTTTAATAGAGTTTTTAACTATAAGTCAGTCATCTTCCTTTATTTTTCAAAATCAGAACTTTTTAACGTTACCGAATTACAGTGTCCCCAAAAACAAACAAGAAAGACAAGAGCAACAGACTCCAGGTGTTTCACCGAGGTGAGTAAAAAAAGGAATCCAAATGTAACGGCCCAAAAAAGTTAATTCTAATAATTTAAGTTCCGCATCTGATCACGAAACGAAAACCTCTAATGTTCATATTTTACAGTGAAAACCATGAAAATGAAATTGAACTGGAGCAAGAGATTGGGGAACAAGAGCAACAAGTTCCGCAAGTACCAGGTCAACCAAGAAATGCTCAAGAGTAAGTATTTGAATGAAAGCTGAGTAAAATTAGTCGTTACATGTCGAGAAAGTATAGTGATGATTGTTTGGTGTCGAAAACATTGAATAGGCAACCGTACTAAAAGACCCAAATTTTCGGTTAGCAAACTTTTCTAATTTTGTTTTGCACACCCACATTTTGGAGATCGAGTAAATAGAATTTGACTCTACGTATTTTTCATGAAAAACGGCACGAGCATACAAAAAATACTTTAAAATATATTTTGAGAGTGGCAGCGTAATTGAAGTACTATTTGATAATAATTATCAGGATTGATTTATATGCTCAAGTCTTGAACATACTTCTATTTATAGTTATGCTGGCAACATAGGTTCACTATTTTCTGATAATTTTTATTCCTACTTTTCTTATTTGAAGTCTTCTAACAATACATATAATTTTACAGTGGCAATAATGAGGATGGTCTACCCCACGAATTGGAAGAAGAAGAGGAGGAACCGGTGGACCTTCAGCCAGTTCGAAATGTGCCAGCGAGACGGTAAGTTGTGTGAAAATTAGTTTGGATCTTAGAAGAGAAAATTGTTCAAACTCTACTACAAGATGGAAAAGGGGGAAATGGAATAATCAAAGAAACGGGATGGAACTGGTTTCATGAGTTCATGAAAATTTTTGCCGGTTATTCTATGAATGCAGTGCGCATCATAAGCATTGCGCTCCCCTCGATTGTGATCTTTCCGGAATTCCTGTTGCAGGCAAAAAAACGGCGAATGCAATTCTATTAGATATGCAAAGAAACCTACAGTGATAGTTTTTCAGAAAAATTGAAGTTTGCTCCCCTGGTCTGTGAAAAAATGCCTGAAGTTTGGCCGTGTTAAAATGGTAAAATGGAGAACTTATAGGCAGTTGCCAGCGCAGTTTAGGCCAAAGAACTTCAATGCAACACTGTTGCTTCGCTCCGAGCAGTGATCCAACGTGAGTGGGACAACGTTAGTGTTCGACATCATCAAACCTTGGTGGACAACATACCAAAACGAGTTTTTGAGTGTCAAGACAGTGCTATCAATTATTGATAGTCTTTTTACCGATGTTGATCAATAAGTTGTTCATTCAAATTTGTTTCTTAAAAAAACACGCCGTGCTTTTGATGCGGCCAAACTTCAAACATTACTCCACAGATCATGTTAACAAGCCTTAATTTTTTTTGAAACATCTTTACTTCTAGTTTCTTTGCATGTTTTATTAAAATTTTATCAGTTTGGAAAAGCATCATCGTACTTTGAAAGCAGCCCACCAATTTATAGACAAATTTCTCAACTCTTTCAAAGTGTTAACAAATATGTGCGCATAAGACTTAGAGCTTCGTTTTCGTAGCACCTTTTTGTAAAGAGGCTCCTTGAGAGATAGAGACGACAATCAGGTTTTTTTATTATGAAATTAGTAGTTTACAGGACAGCGCGATCCACGCGACGATCCACGCGACGATCTTTTCCTCAAGAAGTCGAAGTGCTACCAAAACGACCTCGTCAGCATGTTTTGAGATACGATGCACACCTCCCTTCGACAAGCCAAGCACTAACGTCAGAAAGCAGAATAAACACACCTGGATCATATATCCATGAAGTTAAAACTATTTTTGATAAAAAGGATGCAGAAGAAACAGAAGAAAACTCAGAAACTGACGCTGGGTATGTTTTTGTTTTTGTAACAAATGGAAATTTTAAATTCATTGAGAATGAAAAATAGATTTGCTGAATTGACCCAAAGAAATAGCAAATTCTATTATAAGGTCTTGTAACAGTTTTCAAGGCTAAATTAATAGGCAACACTGAAACGAAAGCCTGTTCTCTGTAAACGTTATGATTCAATTCAAGTGGAGAACCGGGTAACAGTGTATAGAACATTACCAGGTTAGTATTAGGTTGGCAAGAAAGTTTTTGACCATAACTCGAGTTATTCGTACTCAGACAGAAAACGTGCCCAATGGCATATGTAGTAACTATCTTAATACAGAACAGTCTGCGGTTTACTGGGTACGTTCCCAATACCCTCCGGCCAAAACTCCGGCTGTTTAAAGCCAAAATAAACTTTGACCGATTTCTCGACTTGACCTCAAGTTTAGAAGTCCTGTTCAACGGTAGCGCGCTCAATTACCCCGAACATATAAAAATCTGTTAGAGGATGATTAGAGCTGTACTTTTGTGTGAACAAGAACAGTTTTGCAAAATTAGGTGAGAATATACGTCGTCGGTTATGCAACATGCTGATGAGCAATATCATGGAGGTGGTGGAGTTTTTGACCGCGCGGAGTTGAGGACTTGCGCATAGATTCCATTTTTTGCATATTGAAAGACCAGTAGTTTAAGAATATGTTTTTGGACTTTTCAAGAAGATTCCAATTGTATGCGTTGTGTAGGGAAGGCATGACTTTCATCTGGCATCGTTCTCGTTCTACGATGTCTGCTGGGGCTTGATCAACGCTGAGTCACTGGACTTTTCTGTGGTGGTTACTGTACAAGACCCTCTTCCTATTGAAGTTAACCAAATGGTTGATTCAATTAAAATTTGGTGGACAACAGAGAAATTGAAGCAGCAGGACTACCCTTCACTAAAGGTCAAACTCGATCAAAAGATGGCGAACCGGTGTCTCATTTCTTCTTCTTGCCGACACGTTTGAAAAAATTTCCAATTGTGGATTAAATAGTGTGGATTGTTATTGATAATTTACAAGAAGACTGGGGTGGACATTCTCCCTCTTCAGCTAACAGCGTGTACAAACTCTGTTCCTATGGTATTTTAGTACATGACTCTTCGACTATAGAGAATTTATGTTTTCCAAATTTATGAAGCCAATCACTTATAGTGAAACGAAAGTGGAGTTTATTCTTGTAAACTTTCACTATTTGTTAATTGACGCTGTCAAACTTGGTTGTAGTTTGAACGAAGAATGAAAAACCTTCTTGAAAGGGTGAATGGTTAAGAATGAAAACGGACATGATGCTTGGACAGGAGAAGCCGCAAGAGAAAATTCCAACTACAAATAAACTTACAGTGAGTTTGTATAACTGAGAATGTATGTATGTTTTTCTGATTCTCGTTCCTCGTCCGTTAGCATTCAAAACAAATCATGGTCAAAAACTTTCTTGCCAACCTAATAGATTTATCTGTTCCCGGGTTAGTTCCGTCACATATTGTTGCGGAGACTTCGATGATTCTATCCGCAAAGAGAGGACCAAAAAAGTAGTGATATTGAAAAAACCTAAATGAATAACAAGGTTACACAAGTTATTTTTTTCACTTTTAAATTTTTCAGATTGGCTCGAATCATAGACAACCGTCTCATTTGCATTGTTATCGGAGATAGAGACATTGACCACCCAAGAATTAAAGTTGTCCGAGAGTACCAAGCCCGTCTCCCGAAAAACTGCCGGGAAGCGTACAGAGGACAACAGAAAGGATCGTCCTGGCTCCAAGGCAAAATCGGACATCCCGGGATCCCAATCAAAAAATTTTCCAGTGCTAATACAGGAAAGTTCGGACAATCAAACGAAGGTTGGAGCGTCCAATCTGTCTTCAAGGTAAGTTTTATAATTATTCTCCTTTTTCACAGTCGTGGTCTTATATTTTCAGAGCGAAACTCCAGACCACGTTTGGGTGCTCTTTATTGGATGGGATTCCACAACAATGGAACTCAAACATATTTCCGAGATTGAACAAACGGCTCCGGAAATGGTCAAAAAACTCGAAATGAAGAGCGAGTTCTGGAAGCAAGTGGAAAAGATGTATAAAGAGAAGGGCACGTTAGACTCGATCGAAATTGGTTTTGCCAGAGAACAATTTGTCAAGAAGGATATGGTCAATGATCCATCAAATCGTTACTGGCTGTACCAAGACCTATCATTTTTCCACACCAAGATTCAAGAAGATTATGGTCTTGGTGCAGTTCACTATGTGTGCCTAAAAGAAGAGATGGTTGCACCCCCCAAGTACACAGTGAGTTTTTCCCATATCGAGATTCCGATCTGCACTTACTTAGAGAGATCCTCAATTATTAACTTGCCAGAGAGTGAAAACTAGTTTTTATTCCAAAGTAAAAGCTAAAAATTGAAAAATCATTGTTAATAATGGCAAAAAATGTAGATTAGTTAAGTTATTTTTTTCAATTTAGAAATAAGATTTGATTATTATCGCAATTGAATGCTTTTTTGATAAACGACACTTGCAACTTACTGTTTAATTTTCAGTATACTCCCCACAATGTGATGAACCAATATGTTTTTGAAAAATGCAAAACAATCTCGGATGGTTACCAGAAGAAGCTGGAGAATGCATTCAAAAAACGTACTACAGAATCAAAAGGAAGTGGAAGAAATGGAGGAGGATGTGAAACACCACACACGTGTAAATGCAATATTGTGGTGAGTTCAGATAGTTCTTTCAGAAATTCAAACATTCAGAAATTACATTTTTTTAAATTATAATATTATACTTCAGTTTGAAACTTTGTTCCGACGGAATCCGAAACACCAACAATGGGATTGTCTCCGTTTTCAACACAATGCCGACGGGCTTCTGGAGTTTCCCGCCGAGTTCGACACAAACAACCGACGAATTGTGATCGAATGCACCGATGCTTGCGGTTGTTCCATGAATTGCCCTTGTCGACCGCTCCAGCAAGTGAGACGAAATCCCGTCTTCTTATTCTACAATTTCCCGATGAATCAATTCGGACTGAAAACCGGAGTACCTCTCAGAGAAGGAGATTTAATCTTCGAATACACAGGAGAGTTGATTTGGGAGCTCGAGAGGCAAAAGATACGTGGAAGAAACTCCTCATATGATGCGGACTGCAATGTACTTGGAGAAGGATTCATAATTTCTTCATGGAAGATCGGGTTAGTTGCAATTTTTCTGGAAAATATCATATGACCAAAACATTATCAGAACTTTTAACCTCGCTCTACAACATGAAGAAAGACCGGTTATTCAACCGGTTTCTAAACCGATGAAAACCGACTTTGTTCGATATTTTTCGAAGCACATTTGTTTTTGTCTTGATTAATTTCATATACGTTGATAGAACTTTTCCCGAGTATGAATGATAAATGAAACTCACTTCGATTCACATTTAAACGTTTTGCATTTACCTAATCATCTGCACTTTTTGCAATATTTGTCATGATTTTCAGAAATGTTGCACGATTTATGAGCCACTCGTGCAACCCAAATGCCATATTTGTTACAACATATGTGCAAAAGAGCTCGAGAGATCCAGTCATCCCGCGTATAGGAGTATACGCTTTAAGGGATATCAAAATTGGTGAAGACGTAACAATTGCTTACTGGAACAAGGATGATATGCCACTAAAGGGTGACGTGAAATGCTTGTGAGTTATCAATACATATAGTTTTCCCACAAATAAGCATTTATTGACTTTGATATCTATCAAGCGGGAATTATTTTCAGGTGCGATCCAGAGTGTCCGCGATATTTGGTGACCGAGACTGACTAATTGTTTCTTTTCGACATGCATATTGTTTCATAGTCATAAAATACCATTTCTATAGTGAGAGTGCACTGCATCTAGTTGTCCCACTTTTTACAAGCGTCAACGAATAACTCCAAGAAGAAAATGACAATCTTTTTTGCGATGAGTATAAAATCAGGCTGAAAAAAACTATTTGATGCCAATTTCAAGACGTATCCATAATTTGTGCATTTGTAGTACTGATAAAGGGTAATTAACTATGAAGTCTGTTTATAGTTTATTCTCTTTCTCACGTACATAACAAAAAGTTCAATTTTAATTGCACGATTTTCGATCTGGCAGCTTCCAACTTTTGATAACCCTAAGCCTCATGCTTTTGTCCTCCTCCAAATGAATTATCATTTTACCCTTAAATTCAACGTCGAATTATATGAAAAAGTTAGACTTCTGAAATAACAAAACCCCCGTCTAGGTTTTGCAGAAGTGTTGTCATGATTGTTTCAAAGATTGAATGTATTCTTGTATTCTCTCGTTCCCTCCCCCCCTCTTCTTCAAGGTTTTCTGGTGTTCTAGTTGTTTTTTTTTCAATTTTCCAGTTGTTCTCAATAGGATGTTTCAATTTTTGGAGTGTTATTTTCATGGTCTCAATGTTTGGGGTTTCCATTACTTGTTATCTCAATCTTTACGGGTTCTTTATGTTATATGCTTCTTGTATATCATAAAGTTTTTTTTTTTAATTTGCCTTCTTACTCAAAGTCATTCAGGCCTGGACAGTATTATTGGGCGAATCCAATATATGGGGAAAGCTGGAAGACATATTCGGAAAACATTTCAGGAGACTTATTTTGAGTTATGTAACTTCATGGCTAATAAACGTCTACAATGGAAAATTGGCAGGAAAAAAGACAAGACATTCAGTTATTCATAAGTAATGTTATAAATTGTTTCTGTTCTCCGCTCGTAACTGACTAGAATTTGGCTGCCAGGTGAGAGAGCGGAGCTGGAGACATTTATGCTGAAATTCGATTGAAAAACAATCGCTGCTCGTTTTTGAGATTCGATTGAAAAACGATCCTGATCTACTTCGTGGAGGGCTGCTGTCAATTATTTACTATCTCTGTAACGAGTAATATATTTTTCCTTTATGTTTAACAAGGGTATAACCCTGAGTGAAACGCGAGATTCTCAACGATGTTTTCATCTAAGATAGGCCTTACTGAGACTAGAACAACACTATATGTTTTGTCGGCAACAAATTCCTTCCCAGCGAATGGAGAACATTTTTCATCTTTTTCGAAATATTTTGGTCGGGTCACTTTGAGACACTGTAACTTTGTTCATTTTGAAGGTTTTTATAAATATTAAAGTGTTATGGAATTGTGAAGATATAAGCTGCAAAAAAGCTATCTGACCTTACTGAAGATCGAGCCGGGGAAGTAGATGACTTTTTCGTTCTGGCTTTCTTCAGTTGTTCGACAAATCCTCGAATCCTCGAGACTAAGATGTGAACGGTGGATTGTCGAAGGGCTGTCTGTCGGTGTTAGAAATGATTGATGAAGACATGATACTTTAAATAGACTTGTTGAATAATTATTAAAGAATTGACTAGAAAAAGAAAGACTTGTTGACTTTTTAACCAGAGTTTTCAAGTTCTTTGCTTACAGACTCGAAACTTGAAACTGCTTGTAACATTTTTGCTACAAGTGGACATAAGATTCTGAGTTAATGGGCAACTAGCTGATGACTTGCTGGTAGGACTTTGCACTACTTCCTCAAAACCGGTATCTTTTTGGGACCCAAACTGACTGGCAGTTGGACTTTTTTAGTCTCTTTTCAGTACTCCGGAACATTACATCTCCGCAAATGTTCCGGGAATTTTTTTTGTCCCGGCATTCTAGAACAGTGCCAAAAGTACTGCTATGGAATCAAAAGAAAGAAAGTAACACCGATATTTTCTTGTCTCAAGCGGCGACTCACCCTTTCGTCTATAGTCCCACTATTCACCGCTAATGAATCCTGCACTCTCAATTTCTAGCATCTTCTAAATATCCTCCGCAATTACTCTACAATTATACTACTGCATACAAGCTTTAAGACTAGCCCAGCAAGGTAGAATCGAACTTAAACTACAAATACATGCTGTTCAACTGAAAGAAATCTTTTACATACTCATACTTGCTTGTCAAATTTTTTGACGTCATTTCCGACATCACGCGGTGCAAAACTAATGTTCACAATTTACATTCAGCGAGAGGGGGAACAGTCTTTTTCCTTTCCCTCTCTATTCCCCTTTTTTTCAATCGATCCCGCCTCCCTTGTTTCACCCTCTTCCCATTTCGTCGTGCGTGTATATCATTTGCACACTTCTGATGTCTTTTTCCCACTGAAGATTTAACTTGATTTTTTCACTTTAGAGAACAATCAATTCCTTCTTGAAATTGATGATGTAATCAGTTTCCAGTGAAGAATATTAAAACACCGAGTTTGGCAGTTTTCTCTATTTATGATGTCTTCCAACCATTCAAATCTCAACCGCAGTTTGTTTTACCAACATTTTTCGCTAGGCGACTGATCGTAAAATCTAAATAACATAATCTACGGAAAAAGAGGAATGCAAAAAGCCGAAACACGTCATCGCTTTTAATGACCCTATGAGGCCAAGCATCCATGTCTCTGCCGTCCGTATCTCTGCCATTTCCTTGTTCCCTCTTCTTAGTTTTTGGCAATAAGTGATGTATATTGATTTACTTTCTCCACAATTGTCACCCTCTGCGTCAAACTTTGTCTAATTTAAATTTTCAGGAACATTGCATAATGAACTTTACACCTGATAATGAAAAACATGGACGCGAGATAACCAATATTACAGGAACTCCTCCAATGCCGCAGTTAAGCCAGTCATCAGGTACTATTTTTATTTTCTAATGAATATTGGGAACTCGTAAAAAACACTTTTGGATTTCGAAGAATTTGAAATGACGTCTTTTTTATAGTTATACGAACAGTAGGTTATTTCATCACAGGTGCCACCACGTTGTCTCAAAGGGCCCCAGAGCTTCCTCGAGGCGTCGTGCAAACTTCAAACAGAAAAGGAGGTAAGGAGCAACTGTAGATCCAGATTTTTGGCATTGAAAAAATATGATTTTAGGTCTTTAAAGACCAAATTTGAAAAATACTACAACTATCCCACTGTAAACTTCAAATACACAGCGGGGAAACCAGAATCCGTGAAAAATTTGGTTTTGTGTGTATTATTTTCTTTTGCAGATTTTCCAAATTCGATGATGCACCAACCAGTTTCTCAACCAGATTTTGTGCATGCACGCTATCAAAAGAAACGTAAGAAATTTCTGGAACTACGTATTGCAATATAAAATAATTCCACGGTAGTTTTTCCAGGCGGAGACATGACTGCTCAAAATGTTGGAAAAATCTTGGAAAAGTACATGGCGGTTCCAGAATATAACCGAAGTAAGGTATTTTCCGAAATGAAATATTGACGATTCAGTAAATATACTAAAAAACAAAGCTATTCAGACATTTTTTGTGACTGAAACGTTTAAGTTAGCTACGTCTTATCACTGTTTTGTTTCAGAACCGCTTCTTGTCATTATGCCAAAGACCGAGCTTGAGATAATGCTTCAAAATGCATCCGCCAATGGGTTCCATGGGCATTTCCCAGGTGAATGATTCAGTAATAACTTAAATGTTCATTGAAATGAACTTCTAGGAGAGGATTCGTCCAACTGGCAGAACCCGAGTAGATCGGATTACTTAAAACTAAAAGTTGACGTGCAAAAAATGAAAACTGGTAAGTTTCGTCTTGTTCTTTAAGAAAAAAACATAACTCTCTTTTTCTAGAAAATGGTACATTACACATGGAGATCAGAAGCGAAGAGACCGGAAGGGCAAATGAAATGAAAATGAGAATCGAACGTTTGGATCGAGAGTGTTGTAAAAACAAAAAAATATCGGATGAACAAGATAAAACGATAAATGGATACACTACAAAAATTGAAGAAAAAAAGAAAGAGTTGGCTGAGTTGACAGAATGTGGGTTTTTCTATCATGAAGAATAAAGGACTGATTTTTTGTCAAATAATAGATCTAGAAATAAAACTGACAAGTAGACAGAAAGAATTTCAAAAATTAACAAGACGTGATTTACCATTGGAGAAATCTAATGATTTTTATGCTCAATGTGCTCAAATATTAGATGTTCTGACTAGGTCTATTCAGTTTCAAAAGTAAAACAATTCAGACTTCAAAAAGTTACAACATGGAAAGGAGCAGTCTGATGTCAAAAAGGAGGTGCTCCCTGTGGCTAATGGAGTGAATGAGTGATAAGTCTACAGATCCTCAATTTCATCAAAGTTATAATTGTGTTCATTCCTTTTTCTTTTTCTCTGTTTGAAAGTGTTGTTCTAACCAATTGAATGTGGATGCCATTGTGAGCAACAAATCGTTGATTTTTTTATTTTACAAAGACAATGCATTGAATAAAAGAAGATTCTAAAATGACACGATCAAGAATACCAAAAACTTGGTTTCAAATTTACTTAAATTTTGGGAAGAATGAATGGAAAACTGAATAAGATGTTATTTTGACCCGACCCAGAATAGATTGTTGCCCCAAACGGTCAACTGCCTCTTTATTGGTAAGCACCATCAGACCAGACAGTGGAGGTTGGAAATGAGCAACACGCGCAATCTTCAAGAAGTCATTAAGGGAAAGATGGGCATCCTCGTCTTTGTCAGCCTGAAATAAGAATTTGAATTTTCAAACTTTGTTGTTGACGTTTATAAAACTTACAAGTTGAAAAACTTTTTCCATTGTTTCTTCGTCAGCGCAGGAGCCAAGTTCATTCATCATACGCTTGAAATTCCCAAAATTCATGAGGCTGGTCCGATGGCACGAAAAGTTACGGAAAAGCTTTGCGAAACGAAGGTTTTCTTCTTCATTAAAACTTTTTGTTTGGACTGGGCCAGGCGCAGACGCTGAATTTTTAATTATAGTAACTATAAAGGAAAATAACTGTTTTTCAATATTAACTAACGTTGTGTGTTGTCCAGAGAGTCGAAGTTGATGGGATTTTCAAAATTGGTCGGGGTTTTCGGAATCGGCAGGTGAGTTTCTCTTTCACGCGAATCTGACTCATTGTCTAATATGTCCTTTTTGAGTCTTCTCATCATGGATGCCAAACTATGTCCATATTGTGCGGGTACTGAAAAATCGGTCGCGGTTGATTTGTAATACAAAACCAAAAAAGAGACATTATAGAAGTAACAAAGAATTTCTAAAACGGTGAATACAAGAGAAACGATAAAATTGACACGGAATATGAAACAATAAAAAACAACGAACAGGCAGGTCACTGTAAATCAATTGATAGAATTTTTTCAATACATAAACATATGAGTCACAATTTGTTGTTATCCGAGACAGTTTTTTGAACAAAATCCGTTAAAAATTACATAAACTAAACTATACTGTATTAGAGTACTAGGAGCTTAGGTGAAAAACGTAGCATCACGGTTTCATTGATTGATGGATAGAGCAAATGTCAAAAAACAAACGTGTTAATCAACTAAACTCGCTTTTGTAGTTTACCATTTTTTAGTTCGAAAACCATAGTGGCATTTTTTTCGATACATACTCACTACTTTCTATAAAATCCGTTTGAAATAACTTTTCTGAAACAAAAAAGAACTTGGAGTCCCCTCGAATGGCTTTCTGCGATGGCGGGACGGCAAGGTAGATGCTCATCCACTGTTTCGATTTCTTTGGGAATAAATAAAGTAAAGAGAAAAAGACATGTCTGATTTGCCCCACCAAGCTAAAAAACGAATATATCTGTTCTAACGGAAACTGCTGAAGCCCTTGATTGGTTTGATTCTTTCCAAGACAGTGAAAATGTCAGTGATATATAATAGTAGAGTGAGTTCTTCCTGCATAAGCTTTACATATGCTCAATATTGGACGGATGTCGTGATGTAGTCAGAATAATAGTCCACTGTCGATTGTCCAGTAACGGAAATATTTTTCTTTCAGCTTTTTCTGTGTAATCCAACAATGTGATAAGCTTCGAAGTTGATTGAAGTTGTTCTCGGGTCTGAACTTGAATTTTCAGTAAAACGAGAGAACTCGAAAAAGTTTTGTTGAAGCTTTGATGAGAAAATACTTACTATTACCACAACACGAGTGTTTTCATTATTTTGTAATTTTTTAATAACTTTTTGGCACGATATTATATTGCAAGTCAGAATTAAGCCGTATCCCTTATTTGAAAACCTGCCAGAAATTAAAACCGAAATCTGTTCCTGCAAAACCACTTTTCTACTGACTAGGTTCCCTATCAAAACACAAAAAGACCGATTAATCCTTAATACTGAACTTCGAGAGCAGAATTTTGTTAGTGGTTAAGTTACTATATTTCTGCACATTTCCTACTTTTTCATTGCTTTTTCTGAAACAAAAAAAACTGAATTTTGTGGAAAGGTGAATGTCACACTTGTTGTCTTCAAAGCATCCAGCTCTCGAATACATTTTAATGAGGTCAAAAGATGTGTGTCATTAAAAATAATTTCCTGATTGTTGTTGTTGTCAGAAAAGATATTAATTTGTGTCCTTGTTTAGGTGAGAAGCAGATGTCAACTTCTGAATGAATGTTTTCTTTTAGTGTTTGTTTGACGTATTCAAAAAAGTTTACATTATAATTATTAGTTCTGAAAAAACTCAGTTGTGGAAACCATGAAAATATTTGTTGTCGCGAGTATTGCAGTTCTGAGTGACGTGGAGCTGTCTGGTTCAACCACATTTGGTGAAGTTTATGATGACAGCGAACTATTGAAAAAAGCTAGCAAAGTGACAAACATGAAATTGAGTCGCTATGAGTTCACCTGGCAGTTTTGGTAATAAACGTTCGAAGTTAGGTTGCTTCGTCAAACCTCTTCCGAGTTCACATCAACTTTTCGAGAGAACAATTATTCAGATTTTTGCAACAAGACACTTTATAACAAGAAACTTGTATAACAAGTCACAGTGTTTTAGAACAACACATCTTCACAAAGCATTCATGACTACTCTGTTGTGGGAGCAATATATTCAATGTAAATGGAAGTGTTTCTTCTCCGGTTTTTCACTGTGGCTTCAAAAATCTGTAATCACCGACTAATTTCACTGAGAACTCGTTCAAAACAGTTGTCAACTTCAAATACAAGGGTTTTCGCTTGGTTCGCAATTCTTACAAAAATTGGCATTATGAAACAAGAATTGAATCCACAAGACACTTTCAAAGTTGAATATTTTAACAACCGTTTGACCGATAGTGTTCGTCATCTAACAGACAAATCAGATCTCATTACAGTTAGAACAGCTTTCGTATTTTTCCAGAATTTTATATAGCAAGCAGACTTTTTTATAACCTCTGCAATTGTTGTCTTTATATTTCGATATTCCCGAGTCGAAACGTTTTTTGAAACATCAAAAACGAAACCTTGATGTGCTGGCTCTTCTGACTCAGTTCTTCTCACACACTAATAATTACCTGGTGCTCTCTGAGATTTTCAGCATTTTGTAGTAATTGTAAATTACGGGGTGTCTCACTATAATTCAGCATGTTTCTCGTATTCTTAATCTCGAATTATGTTCTTTTTTCTGAAATGATCAGAACGATTTGTAGTAAACGTAGAGTAAACTTAAGTCACGCCTATTCGGTGGAAGTATTCCTTATTCCAACCATTCCTTTTCCACTTTTTTTGAAATACCCAGTGGAAAAGATGGTAGACTACCTCAATGATGATCTCTCTAACTCACATTCAGGGTTAAAAACAATGTTTATTGTCATGACATCTATTGAAGTAGTTCTATTGATTTTTGGCCTCATTGTAATCTGTATCATTATGTGTAACCGGAAAGTCTTTGGAACTTTTATGCATAGCTACATCGTCTTTTGTTATTTCACGGTAAGTAGCTATTCTAATTATTTTTAGAATCATAGATTATAGATTTTTAAACTGTTTTAGAATGCCATCGTTTATGGTAACTCATTCATTACTACCAGAGTTCCTTTGCAAACAGCGGGTAACGGAACTATTGCCGAGTATTTCCCAAGAAATTGTGATAACGGAGGATCTGTATGCACTTTGCTTATTTTATCGCACGCAATACATTATAACTTCGCCTATGCCCAGTATTTCTTCCATTTTCTAGTTTCATTTTATCGTTACATGCTGATCTATCATGCAGCTATAAAGGATCTAAAATGGAAAACTTGGAAATCATTTCCACAAAAGCTGCCCTTGTTCTTCTTCATAATTCTGGTACTAGTTCCGTTCATGATTTCAAATTTCCTTATTTTGACATCCCAATCATACTATATTTATCACTCAGAAGAAGACTACTTCACTCTTGAAACATCTGCCGTAAGTACGATTGAAACTGATGCAGAATTTACATGTTTGTTTCAGAGTCGATCAAAAATTTATATCTGCCTGTCAAGTGTTTTAGTTCCTATAACTATTATCAATATTTTTCTGAATAAAATGACATTCAAAAAATGTTATGAACACAAAGAGTCTGTTTTACGTTTTTTTCAAAAAGTTTATTTAGTGATTTACAGAATGGAAAGTAAATTTCTCCACTTGTGGATGATGTTTATTGCAATGATTGCTGTTGATACTTTCCTCACAAGTCTCACTGTTTTCAATATGATCATTGCGGTTTATAACCTGCAAAAGCAATTCAAATGGATTTTATTTTTCATACCATATGCAAATGATGTATTAACATTTCATCAGCCATTCCTTTTTGTCGTCTCAAGTGTAAGTTTTTTTTCACGTTTTATCAGCTTGAACATTCTTTCAGATGTGCCAGAAACTACCATTTTGCAAGAATCAGTTTAAAATCCATAAACTGGGAAAACATCTCAATACGCGTATTCTTCAACGAGACATCACAAAATTCTAGTTTTATCATTATTGGAAGAGCTATAATAGTTCTTGTATTGATCATTTTTTGCTTACAATTTTTCGAATTCTTTTTTACGAGTTCCGCACTTTTTCCCCAGCTTTTCTACACAATGTGTGTGTAGAAGTTTTTGTATACAGCTAGCGTGCTTCAATTTACTTAGAATCTATTTAAAATTTTCAGCTTATAAGTAATAGAACCAATAAATGCTTATAGGAAACTGTTAAAATTGATTAAAAACAATAATATAAATGATATATTGAATGCATTTTATGGCAGAACGATAAAATACGGAAAGTACTAACAAATCTGATTAGATGTTGATTGCTTTTTACACTAAAGGTATAAATAAAAAAATTTCATAGCTATTCCCTTTGGGTAGCTTGTCACTAGGACTTTAATCACAGTGCCAAATTCAGCAAATCCGTTGCCAACATCTTTATTCGCTGCAGCGCATTCGCTGCTGCGCGTTTTCAAGCTTCTATACAGGATCATTCTACTATTGAAAGATCGATGAATGCAGTGTCTAATTGAGAGGCATTTGTCTCACTGGTCAACTTGGATATGAATGAATGCCCATTGCAGAAATTTCCGTTTGCGGTCATGTCTCACTTCACTCTCCGGAATAATGTCAGTTTCATCATCTAGTCAGTAATTATTTTTTCTCCACGCATAGGGCCTACAATTTTTTTATAACAGCCTTGCAATCAGCTGTTATCTTTTGCGGGTAGATAAAAGTGGTTTGGATTTTTTGACATACTCCCACGCGGCGTTCTATATAAAGTTTTGTCTTGATAAGCTGTGGAGACGGATCGGA
Source organism: Caenorhabditis latens (assembly GCA_002259235.3). NCBI lineage: Eukaryota > Metazoa > Nematoda > Chromadorea > Rhabditida > Rhabditidae > Caenorhabditis > Caenorhabditis latens. The sequence goes on along the minus strand of CM056097.1, from coordinate 8,089,661 downwards.
CTTTTCAAAAAGCGTTTTGTAGAGTTTTCACGACAAGTTGATCTTGCTTTACTTTTTGTAGTCCGGCGGGGTTTTTATTTCCCTTTTGACATAGAGGGGGAAAAATCTGCTTCACATTCAACTCTTTCCGAGCTTTTCTTTCACATTAGATCAAAACGCCTGTTTCTCGGTTGAGGTGCTTCTTCTAAAAATACATTGTTATGGGTTTGTTTTCTCCTGTTTGTTTTTAAATGTATTCTATGTCACTTAAATCGCGATTCACTGTTTTTTGGATAATAGTTTATCAGTCGGTATACTACAGGTGGGACGCTGGAAGTTACTGTACCGCAGGTCGATCTAGAATGAATGTTTTGGTAATATTTGCCTTTTTGGCATTTTTACCCTACCCGGAGCACATTAACGACTAGTCATCCGGCCCCGTAGAAGGTCACTGACATATAACTCGCCGAGATCTACAGATTCAAAACAATCCTACGTCGATTTGATTACACGATGACCTAACACCATCTGTGATTTGAGTTTCCTATTTCCCTCACCTTAATTATCATGCCAAAATCTCCCAATCAATTTAATGTGCCATTTCTTTAATTTGCTTCCATCCTTCTATCCCCGTTGTTTTCCTTCCACCATTCCACTAAGTAAAGCCATTACTGCTGATGTCCTCCAATTCCTGACTCCATCTAAATTAGAAACTCTCCTAATCTCCTCTATTACTCGTTTTTGGTATTTTTGTTAATTACCATTTTTAAAACCGGTTTTCTTTCTATTCCTCAAATTTGCTAAATCTTTTTTTTTCTCTCGATTATTTTGCCCTTTCCATTTCTCTCACTTTTAGTTCTTATTTTTTACTAGTCCATCTCATGAGGAATGTATCTAATCTCCTCTTTTTTAATGTACTCCTTTTGTTAATTCTATTTCTGTCAATAGAACATATATCTCGTCCTGTGATTTTAGTTTTGCCTATAAATTACACTATTTTTGTTTTATTTTTTGTTGAAGATCTACGGTTGATTTGCTCTGCTCAGAATCAGAATATTCGTTCTCACTAAGGAATGGTCAGGACTGACTTTGGAGTTCAGCAACGAGACCTAGCAGAATCGATAGAGAATCGAATTCTGATGGGAAATCAGTTTTCAAAAACTGCTGACGACTCTCCAGAATCCAGATATCCTTGTCTGAGAATGCAAATTTAATACATGTGATTTACTCGATTTTCCACCTAAATTTAGCTGTGTTTCGCCCCGAATATTACAGCACCCAAAGATATCTTTCGTCCAGCGATCGGTGGTCGAGGGGTGAGCGCGTCTGTCTGTGAAGCACGCTATGCTGGTTCGACCCCCGCTTTTTCAAACTTTTTTTTGTTTTTTTTTTATTTCGCCTTTTTGTACTTTTTGAGCCGTTTTTCAATTAAATCTAATCAAGACTGCGAATCGGACATGTTTTATAGCCGCGTTCCTATAGGCAATATTCCGAAAGTTGATCTCACCAGCCGTCACTTCTAGTTAGCTTAACTTTCAAAGTAATTTTTTATTCAGAATGACAAAACTGATTTCCCATTAAAATTCGATTGTCTTTCGATTCTACTAGGTCTCGTTGCTGAACTCCAAAGTCAGTCCTGACCATTCCCTAGTCAGATTGCAATTTATAGTGGTTATCTCGTAGGGCTTGACTCATTATACGTAATGTTAAGGTTACCAATCTTGACTTCTGCAATATCTGTGTCCCATGAAAAGTGTGACAAGAAAAAACTGTTGTGCATTTATGTATTGTCCCAACTTTTTTTTTGCATATTGGTTGGGCTTTCGCATTTTGGAACATTCTATGGCGGTAAGTTGTGTTCCCATTTTTTTCTTTACGAGAAGTTGTTGGGGCATGAAGTTGTTGAAGCTGTAAAATAATTATTGAAGTTGCGAGAGCAATTTGTAGTCGTTAAGCATTGCCCGTTTTGCAATTTCTCTAGAACAGAAAAATTTCAGTCGTTCCAGTGAACGTTTCGCATCTTGGTTAGACGTTACCCAAAAGCAACTTTGAACACTGTCATGACCACCGACTTCAAAAACCATCTTCTGAAAACTTGATCCACTTTCTCTATTTCTTCGTTGCCATGGAATTCTGTGCAAATGCTTGTTTACGCCAAACGCGGGAGAAAGAGATTTGTTTTGGGGACCATAGAATGAAGCGTAAATCACAAACAGACTGAACAGAATTAAAGCAATGAATTCAGAAGTTCGAACTCGAATACATGCTCCATTCACCGCTATCACTTCTTTAACTTTATGTTCGAACAGACTTCAGAGGCCTTCTTTCTAACATTTTCACATAAAATCGATGTTCTTTAAAGTCCAACCACCAAAGCGAGAAATACGTGAGCCGGAAGTGCAATAAACGGGTGTTTTCGAAGTTCGATCTCATTTTCAATTCTAAATAATGCATACTGTTGTCGATAAATTTGTTAAAGTTGAATGTTTAAATACACATAACTGTCAAATTTTGGTTGTAATATTTATTCACAGAATTTCGGTGCCTTATTATTCATATAATCAAAATAAGGCGACACAAAACTCCGTGAACATATAACAACTGTTACAACGAATATAGTAAAAATACAGAATCAATAGAGGGAAGGAGACGAGTAGATGGCGTGCACATATACACAATTCTGAACAGGTGAAAGCAAATTCGTATGCGCGAGCAGGCAAGAAAGAAGATAATCCTTCCCCTTTCTTCGTTGCCATGGGAATTGTGGTTTTGTTTACGCCGCGGAAATTGTTAGGAGGCAGAAAGCTCCGGTGGCATTAGAATGTCATAACATTTTCGTATTCACTGAATCTCGAGAAATTATTTAGTTTTCATTGAAAAAATGGCTCTCAAAACAAGATAAGGTGCGTGGATTATCCATTGCACATAATTTTTATACAAACGACTGCCAGCTGTTTTTGATTTCTATGTGTACAGTTTAGGCCAATCTTTGACCCGATTGAGTAAAGAACCTGAATGACAAACAAATAATGAAGACTTCTAAAAACGTGGAAAACTGCGAAATTGCATTACTTCGCATTCATTATGAGCCAGAAGGTTTGAGAAATCGCGAATACGCGACTTCTCATTTGCTACGGAAACAAAAAATCCATTTCAATACAATAATACAACAATTAATGCGTTATACACGTGATGGCACTGACAAGAAAATGTGGAAATGACGAAAAAACTATCAAAATATAAAAGACACCGTATATTGAATTATAATAAAACGAGGAGAACGGAAGTGTGAAAATTCAGATGTGAAAAACAGAACAAAACTGTTGCATTGAATTCTAATTGACTTGGATTGATTAAATAAAACAAAAACAAGAATGAGAGGCATCAATGAAGTTTTCCGTTCCTAGAAAGTGAGAACTCACAAAGTTAATTGAACAATCATAGTGAGAGAAACCAAAAAAGGTGTATTCCAGGATTACTCACAATAGAGTTTGATAGAAGGTTTGCGGAATGTTATATTCAGAAAAATACTGCCTAATAACACCTTATTGAATTCGGTTTACGTCAATTCTCCACGTGTACTCGGAAGGTGCCGTTTAACAGACGATCATCGAGCTCAGTATGACAAGAAGTCTGCAATTTCTGTAAAATCAGCTGAGAGAGGTTGTCTCTTTTTCCTCAAACTAACTGAATATGCCTTTTTTGAATAGCTCAGAAAACTTTTAATTCTTCATTATCGGTGTTTTTTCCTCGTTTTTACACTCCACTTTCACCAAAAACTATTTCCAACAGAAAAAGTTCCCCCCGAACGCATCAGGTCACCTCAAAATAAAGAATTTTTTGAAAAATTCAGCGATGAGTGAAGATCCTCCAACGTGGCCTGTAACTGCCTATTGCCTGATATCAGTTATAACCTTGCCAATTTATGTATGTCTTTGTGCTCGTATGTCTACTGCGATTACGCTTAACTTCGAAAAACTATAACACAACATTTTATACTTTGCTTTTGCAGCATGTAAGTCTCTTTTTCAAAATTAATATGATTATACCATGATTTGAATCAAAATAAAAACTCTTAAAGCAGAACATGTTTGTTAGATGCTAGGAGTTATTGAATATGGATATATGATATTTTCATTCCAGTCCATTGCTGACCTACTTTCAATGGTCATGTTCATAACACTGAACCTTGGCCGATTCATCGATTTCATTAGACAGTTTTACTTCACCTACAGGGAATATTATATCGCTGCTGGTAATTTTCATTTCAGGAAAGACATTAAAAATCTGATTACAGCGGCTTACAATCATATTTATTTCACTCTTTATATTAGGTGTACCGGCATTCTTTTGTTGTCTTTCCAAAGATATTTTGCAATTGTTCATACTAGTTCTACTGTTGCAAAAGTAAGTGTGCCTTTCTAAACCCTACTAACAAATATAAAAACTCACAGAAAATTCAAAATGCTTCAAAACTAGAAATTATAATTGTCTACTGGGTTCTGCCTGTGCTTATCAGTTTAGTGGTACTCAAAGACACTAACTTCTATTACGGGAGCATGGAAAAAATGGAGACGATAGCAGATCACTCTGTTATTCAGGTCCGTTTATTACAATTTTTCTGTTGTGAAGCTTAATTGATCTTCAGAGAAATACCTTGATGTCTCTTATTGTTGTTGACTCAACCTGTCTATTATGTACAGTAGCTTATGGTGGTTTATTGGTGTTTATCAGAAAAAATTTGAAGTACCTTCCAACGTCTTCCAGAAGAGAAATTTCTCTAGCTGTTCAAATTTTTGTATTGCTTATGTCATTTTTCGGAATTCTAGTTTTCTATTGTTTTCAAAACTACTTTTCACAAATACATAATGTAAGTTTTGCAACTGAAGGTAAGAATTTGACTAAAATGATTTTTATTTTTTCAAGACAGAACGTATTTTTTACATGCGTCATATATATCCCCTTTTAAATGGTATCTTATCGTATATCAATCCATTTTGTATTTTGTTTCTGAACCGGGATTTGTCAAAAGAAATCATCAGAATGGTATTTTGTAAAAAAGCTAAGCAGGTAAAGAAATCGAATAAGTGAATACTGTTTTTGAACCTAAAACTTACAGATTGAAAGTCAACATTCTGTAATTGGTTTAACAATTAATCTACAGTAGCGGTCATAGGTGAGTATACCTGCATACTTTCATGTGTAACTCAGCTCAATCGTGTCCGTTTTGCATAATCTTTTTTTTGAAAGATAGCTGAAATATCCAGTAACAAGAAAATAAGTTTTTTGAAAAAATTTCAGTTTTGATTTTTTTCAATAATTGATTTTTCCTGATAGTGATTTGAAAATTCAAAAAAACTTTTTATTTTTCTCTTGGAGTTATTGAGTTTTTAATGTCAAAATGATGAAAAATGCTCAAATAAGCAAGAAATTATGTTGAATTAGTTTCTCAACCCCTGAGCATCGTGCTAGAGCTCCAGAAGTCAAAAGTAACGTCGTCGGGAAAGTCATCATAACTCATCAAGAAACGCTTCAAACTAGTCAAAAAATGTACCAAAAGATGTGTCTTGAGTTTTTCTACAAACTGACAACAAAAAGTTACATTTTTAGAGAAAATAATTTTTCACATTTTTTTCACTCAAAATTTATTTTATTCCCATTTTTCTCAATTTCCGATATTTTCTGGGCATAACACGAAAAAGGAATACATCAATGTGTTTCATTATTTGTGAAAAAACACTTTGTATGCAGTTTTTGATAAGTATGTTCTTTTATGTCCAGAAAATATCGAACATTAGGAAAAAATGGGAATAAAATAACTTTTGAGTGAAAAAAAATTGAAAATTTTTTTTCTAAAAATGTAACTTTTTAATGTCAGTTTGTAGAAAAACTCAAGACACATCTTTTGGTACATTTTTTGACTAGTTTGAAGCGTTTCTTGATGAGTTATGATGACTTTCCCGACGACGGTACTTTTGACTTCTGGAGCACTGGCACGATGCTCAGGGGTTGAGAAACCAATTCAACATAATTTTTCATTCATTTGAGTGTTTTCCAACATTTTGACATTAAAAACTCAATAACTCCAAGAGAAAAATAAAAAGTTTTTTTGAATTTTCAAATCACTATCAGGAAAAATCAATTATTGAAAAAATCAAAACTGAAATTTTTTCAAAAAACTTATTTTCTTGTTACTGGATATTTCAGCTATCTTTCAAAAAAAAGATTATGCAAAACGGACACGATTGAGCTGAGTTACACATGAAAGTATGCAGGTATACTCACCTATGACCGCTACTGTACATAAACAAGTTTCATGCCGATTGAATTGAACTTCTAACATGAAATGATTGCTCAATGATACCCCGGAATAAGAAGAATCATTAATTGAAAGATCCTCATACTGAAATGAAATGGTCCCAAAAGTATCTCATTTTGTATGTGTTCGGTTTTTGAGTAAATCGATTTTTGAGAAATAATGAATTTTTTGTACTAAACTTATTGAGAACTCTTAACTATCTTCAAACTTATCCAAACTTGTCGAATTCAACTGCCAAATAGAGTACATGTATTTTTCTTCACAGAACATAACAAGTTGTAGTGGAAAACTTCAAAACAAAATGAAAACCCACAATTTCCCGAACTTGACATGGTAATTAATTGATTTTCTCAAATTTTATCAAATTTTTTGAGGGAAGATGTTATGGTTCATTTCAGTAAAAAAAGAAAACTCGTTTTAGAAATTAATTTAATTTAAGTTTTGTAGAGTCCAATTTGTTCACATCGTTCGAGAGGATTGTCTCTAAAAAAAGCAAATTGTGGAAGTTACGAAATCAGAAAACATTCTCAAAAACAAAATTGCTCTCATAAGTATCAATCACACGATACGGATAGCAAAGACTACTGCCGGAGCAACCCGATATCGATAAACTGATTCTACATAGAAGCCGATTGCACAAGAATAAATTTCACTTACATTTGAATTCTTTCCGGCCCTGTAGCATCACCATTGAAATAGTGGAAGTTTCCGCAAGCTTGACAGCAACAAATTCAGCCTAGCAGACATCTGCATCTACTAACAGTGCATTCTGGTAAATCATCATTTGAAGGTATTTCTTTGGTTGAAGCTAACGAGACTTGATCACAAGATTGGCACATTTGCGTTTTTTAAAATTTCTTCGCATTCAGAGCTGCAAGCTTGAATATTGTGACCGGTTGGATTGATTTCTTATTTTCTTCCGACCATATGATCGTAGTTAGATATCTTCCAGAATATGAACAGAGCAGCGCATTCCGAGTCAGACTTGATTTGGCTCGAATCAACAACGGAGTCGCTTCAACCGAAATTTGTATTGAGTCTGAAAGGCTGATATCACAGCGTTTCATCTTTTCATAGGTGTCTACTTACTACTTTTTGGAAATATTCAGCTTGCTTCCGGTTAGTTTTCAATGCATTTGCTATGTGTTATTGTTTCGATCCAAGCGGGTTGTAGAGACAGTAGATGAGTTCCGGTCCTTCAATTATTATAAAAATTGATACAGATTCAAACCTTCCGATAGGCTTTTAGATGCATCAACTTTGTCTCTTTTCACTATCACGAAGAGCTTCAATCCATTCTCGAGTTCATCAAATCGTCATATCGTATCCATTCCTTCCATTGATTTTGTGAATAGATTTCCTCGACTATGCCTCTCGTGATTGAATTCACTACGTTGTCTTAAGCGTTTGACGCAGCATTGAAATTTTGTCCACATCATTATTTTTCGTTCAAATTAATCTCTCCAACAAATATTGAATGCTGCTTGTGCCATCTAGAGAAACTGCAATCCGATTCTTCACTCATTTCAAGCTTGTGATTGAGTTCTCTTACTCTAGTGGACCACCTAAAGAACTATATTCTGGACGCATGTGGATTTGTTTGTTCTTCTTACCAAATACATCGTAATTCTGGCGTTTTGTAAATGATTTTCAATCATCAGTAATTTTCGTTGGCTCTGTCAGATTATTCCGTCATTTCTCCATCATCGCCAGTGAGCCAAAGCGCAAATATTCAAAAATTTTCAAGGTTCTTCATTTTTTCACTCATTAAGTGCAGAGCCTTCAGTGGAAGATGTAGTTTCTCTTCATCTGGAAGGAGTGATTTGTGAATTGAGTATATTTTTACATGCAGTTCAGTTGAACAATTCCTCACCTCTTTTCAGTTTCAAACACAGAAAATTTTTGATCAGCACATGCCTCAATGACGGTTTTCGGAAGTCAGATAAGCTTTTGGTGAAACTTCAATAATTGAAAACATCTTTTGCATTTTTGAGCAAGATCTTCGTTTCCTTTTGATTCGCGATTGCATAGTTCTTGAACATAAACACAACTGTATCCTTCAAATTGATTTTTCTATTGAGTGTATTGAAATTTTGCTGAAAAAATGAAATATGTAAGTCAAACGAAACTGAAAAAAAATGCAAATTAATAAATGGGGAAATGCGCGTGCAGAGATGCGATTAAGGTCAAAGCAGAGATGCTAACAGCCTCCCAGGAAATAGTGTAGGGACAGACGCGAGAGAAAGACGAGATGTCTTAAGATAGGAGGAGAGTCCAGACAATACATATGTATTAAAATGCCCCTCCGAGGACCTCGAGAGATGCAAAAGTGAGAGAGAAGAGAAGGAAGAGAAGCAGATGAAAATCTTTCCTCGTGGTTTACTACGCAAACACTTTCTGTGGAAAGGATCTTACGACACTTCACGTACCAAGAAATATGCATTTTTTGATGAGAGAACAAACAAATGATTATGTATAAAGTTTAAAAGAAATATAGATGTGAATTATCTTGGATATACAGACATATTTTCAGATTTTAAGCCGTTTATTCAAAATCCTTAAATTATAACTCGAGAATCAAATTTTGTTGGCTTGCTTGTCAAAACATCCTCTCAGTATGCCGGCCTTTTCTTGGAAGCCCTCCAAAGAAGTCATCAATCACCTGATGGCTGATACTTTTCAAAATCAAGATTACTGGATGGATTGTCGGGCATTTCCAAAGAAGGTTTACATTCCGAGGATACAGAGGGTCGACAAAAGAAGTGAAATGCCAGATGATTCCAAAAGCTTGACCTTAATTCAGCATTTCAAATCTACATAGTTGTCGATGGGGTCTTGGAGTTTTCAGTTTTCATGCGAAGTTCACTTGTCGTGAAACACCGGATGGAGGGTTCAGCCGTATCAATTTGTGAATGATCACATTTGAAATTGCTCAAAAATTGTATTTCTTGATCCGTGCAATAGAAACTGTTAAAAAGTTCTTATCAAAAACAAAAAAGTCAGCTGAATCGAAAGAGTTAACCATCTTTGCAGGTGAGTACCAACCTAAATATACCTTCAAGAGGTGCGGACACATTTACACCAAACATAAGCGATCGAAAATATTAATTTTCCAAAAAGTATCCAGTTTTAGAAGATGTGGTCGCAATGCTCCTCCAAGTCATACCTAAAATAGAACTCGTCTTCACTATGGAGAACATAAAAGATTTTGAATAAATCATTCAGTTCACTGGGATAGGAGCGAGAAACACTACTCTGAAATTCAATTTGCACAAAGCACATTTTGAATTGGATCCCTGAAATAGAGAAAAGCTGCGCAACTTTTCAATGCTACAGAAATGTTCGGCCGTTTTGTGAATGAGTGCTATGTAAAATAAGTATTCATGTCTGAATCAATATTGTTTCATACAGAATAGTTATTTTTTACGTTCTCAATCTCATGTTCCTTTAAAGTATCTTTTTGATGATTCTTGCCGCTCTTGTAACAGTCACGTGATGAGAAATTATGCGACTCAACATTTTATACAATGGATGTTTTGGTCGGGTGATAAAATCTGATTTGGAACTCAACGTCGATTTTCAGATGTCGGTGAACAGTTTTTTTTTGGTTTTCAATACATATTACTGCGTGGTAAACATCAATTGCATGTTTTAGAAAAATTTAAATCACAACCAGTTTTTGTGATTATTACTTCAGATTCCATGAATTCTGTAAGTAAGAAATGAGACCAGACTTCACAGTTCTGTAGCCTTGATGATTTGTTTACTGTCCAAGGGCAACGTCACTTATGCTTCACAAGAATATGGGAAATCACAGGAGATATGATGGCAACAAATAAATTAAAAACAGTATGAGGAAGAGACCGGTTGTGGTTCATAGATAATAAGGACAAAAACGGCGTAGTGCAAAAAAATAAATAAAATATAGCGGGAGAACATGTCAGGATGTGTTAAATGAAACAAAGAGAACACTAACAATCACAATCGTAGAGTGTGAGATGTTTTGGCAGAGGGATCGATCGAAAACGAGATTTAAAACATTATGGTGTGTTTTCGACTAGAAAATACCGTCTGGAAGAGAGTTCTAACAGCTTCTCACTCTGATATTTGGAACACGTCAGCGAGAATGTGGTCAATCTTGGGTGTGACTATTCTGAAAGTTTTGATTACACTCTTGACGCAGGCTAACTTGCTCACTCTGGTCTTTTTGAAACTGGAATTTTCTCTATAGCCGGTGGAAAATGATTAGTTAGCAATGAAACCGGAAATCTACTGAAATGATGAAATGATGCATTAACTTTTCACAAAAGCAGTGAGAGTCTCAAGTGCACTTACTTTTCGCACACGTGGTTTGTCTGACTGCTGCTATTTGGAGAAGAAGTCGCACAAGTTCTGAAAGAATGAAAGGGTGAATGAGAAATCTTTGAGGATTATAATAATTTTTTGTGAAATTAATTCAAAATGTCAGAAAAGAAATCGATGATTCTCTGATGTTACTCACTGTTCAATCAAGTCGCATTTCTGTTTTCCATTTCTCGACAAAGCAGATTCATTTCTTCTGAAAATAAAGAAAAGCTGATAAAACCGAATCTACAGATACTAACTTGAGTTTTCTCTTTGCTCCTGTCAGGGCTCTTTTCGAGGCCGCAACTGATATTCTGAAAACGGTTTGAATAAATAAATATTGGACTGATTTGAATTTCTCACCCTAATCGTTTAGAATTTGCTGTATGACTTTTCAACAAATTTGATAAAAGAACTTTCTTTAGAAGCGATTCAGAAGTTTTTCTGAGACGAGATTTTTTCGTTTTTTTGAACTCCTCTTTTTCCAAAGCGGTGGGAATGCTGCTTCTGAAAAAAAAACAAGTAGATCAATAATTCCCAGGAGTGCACTTGCTTGAACTTATCCATTGGTCCAGGCAGAAAGTTATCAGTATTTTGTTCAGAATTTCTAAAGTCGATGACATACATTTTGAGACGCAAATAACAACTCACTCTATTTCAATAACTCCACAAAGCGGAGAGTCAGACGATTGGAGAGACTCCTGACACGCAGTAAACAACGCAGCAGGAATTTCACTGGAATCGGGTACAAATAGATATTAAGATAAATGAATTGATTCTCTTAACATCACAAAAGCTTCAGAAACAACTTATCAAGACCCGCAGCAATATCAAAGCCATACTCACATAGTTTTTCTTGAATTCGATGTAGGGCCTCTCGGTAAAAAAGTGGCATTAAGATTATCCAATATTGCAAAAGTATCTCTGAAACAGTTTAAAACGTGTTTGTTTATAATTATGAAATCTTACGGGAAAATTGCCTGAGTATTTGGTTGGATACCAATCGTTGGAGATCCTGTTTCACTGAAATAACAACAATCAAGTAATTAATGAAAACATATGAATAACATACTTCAGTTGTTTGCTATTTTGAGCTAGCAACTTTTCAATTGAAAAAGGAAGAGTTTTCGCCCTGAAAGTGCAGAATGAAAACGTTGAGGTCAACCGTTTTTCTACTTACTTGAGTTTGATGGTAAACGCTGATCCATATGAGTTTGTAGACACAGGTAAAAGATTTGGATGAACATTTCTGAAAATAAAACAGTCCTTTGCAATAATATTCTGTCAAAGTTACCTGGAAATATAACCAAATTTTATCAATCTCACCAAAGATTTTATTTGATTTGGACTCAAACGCTTATTTGCTGATTTTGTTAAACTAAACAATCGAATTATATTCCATTCCGGAAAAATGAAATAGAAACTTACAATGAAATCGGTATCATATCGAACTTTAGAGCTGGAATTTTTATCGGTGCAAACGGTTCACCCAAAAACTTGATATTTAGGCTAGTGGACATTATTTCCTCTGTATCACAAGTAGTTTAGAAGTATCCGAATCTCTATTGACCAACTTTATCTGTCGAACAAATTTAAAATCAGAAAACAAACAACTGAAGCTGTGAAGATTGTGAGCTCATACTAGCAGCACAAATCTAATTCATAGGTAGCCAAGATGGCTGCAGGTAATGATTGGTTGTGTCAAGTTGAATGACAAGTTTGAAAAAAGATTTCAATAGAGAATACTGGGATGTTTAGGTGGAGATTTAGTTTTCGTGAAATAAGAATGTCAAAAAAGTGAGATTCGGGTTTAGTGGTTTTTACGTATGGGTCAGAATGAAATTGTATGCAATTTTTGAAGGCTGACCAGATTGTGATAAACAATCACTTTAGTCTGATCTTTTATAGTTGGATGAGTGTTTCCGTCCACGTGTTTCTCTAAAATATGCTAATCCACTTGAAATATAAGAGTATGTCATATTGCAGATCTTCGTTTTCGAAACATGTGGTGTTCTGAGCTTACACTTGAATAGAAATTCTGATCAAGCTCACTTTATCTGTGGTATATGGAAGTATTCAAAGAAACTTAGAACGGAATACTCATCGTATCATGAATGATTGAAAGTATGCGAAATTGAGTCATCAGACTATCCATGATTTAAATGAAATTTACTGTTTATCTATGATTCTTTGTTCAGCAAGGCGATAATCTTGTAATTATTGAACAATTTTATTCCATATCATGTGGTTTACCGATAACTTTTCATCTTGGTTGTCGTATAAGAGGTTTGTTCTTTGGCAAGTGAATAATTCAGTTCAACCAGTTAGAGATTTTTGATATATGAATATCAAACACTGATTAGTAGAACAACTATTTCAATAATTTGAATGTACGAATAAGTTCAGAGACGTATACTCTCTGATTAGAAATCTGTTTAAGGCCTCAGACTTAGACCTATGAAACGGGTAAAATGATGAGTATGGTGTTATTGAGTCTTGTGCGACCAGACGACCGAAATACATTTTCTTTTTTTTTCAAATTTTGTTAATACATCTTTCCTTCTATGTATTTTGTTTTATCTGTTTCTGTGACACTTATGTGTTTAAAAATTGTTCTTTGAGAACGAAGTGCGTGAGAAACAACTTGATGAATTCAGAGCGGAAAAACCTCAACTTGAAGTTTTTAATCGAGATTTCTGATTCAGTCTTTATTCTCTTACTGAAGTTTAGTATGCTATCTCATCTATTACAATTTTAAATTTAGTGAAAAGCTTCAAGTTGTTTTGTTTTCGTAGACTAAGAAATGGCAGCTGAAATTGTTTCAATAAAAAAAGTTGATTGGTATTTCAAGAAATGTAAGGATATGATCTTTTTTTCTGTTTTTTTTCAAACGCATTTGACTTTCTGTGAAATTGAGTAAGCGTTGTTTCTATAGTGATGTTTATCCTTCTCATTTACTTTGAACACCTTCGCAAGTTTGTATCCAACGACATTGTAGTTAAACAAAAAATCAAGAAAACGTAATCTCATTTCCACTTACTGACGTCTTTTTCTGACCGACGAGCTTTAATTCTTGTTTCTATTTTTGCTCTGTCTGGCACGTTTTGTGCTCTCTCGGTCACAATTCCGTTTTGTGCTCATTTGAACAGAAAAAGGATCAAAAGATAAGTGAATGGAAAAGGAGAAGCAAAGCAGGTGATATGTGATCTCCGTTTTTCTGATTCATGAGCATATTCTCGTACTCAAAAACAAAAGAATATTTCTTTTCAGCCCTTTGATCTTTGTGACAAAGTTTGTAGGCTACAACCTATTCATCAGTATATAAATAGGATATTCCCAATAAATTTTTTGTTTAACTATATCGCTCCACAATGATGTCTCCTACTCGAAATTGTTCTATCTGTGGAAGATCTACCAATGACTTCAACTATAGCGTGAGTTCAACGGCATCAGACATTTTTCAAGTTTACTTATTTCAGGTGTTATCATGCAACGCCTGCAAGGTGTTTTTCCGCCGCGTTATTACCCGAACCAAACCTCTCAAAAAATGTCACTTAGGAGAGAATTGTTTTGATTGTGAGTCGTGAATAATGTTACGTTTGGCATACTTTCTGTTTTCAGCACCTCCGTTTCAATCAAAAAATGAATACCTCAAATGCCAGTTTTGTCGATTTCAGAAGTGTCTTCAGAATAAAATGACACTTCCTTCTTATCTATTGTTCACAGAGCAAAACAAGGAGAAGTGTCTCGGACTAGTTATTCAAAGTCTGCAAGAATTAGACAATGATCGGAAGAATTATTTATTCAATTATCTTGCGGTGGCGGAGAAGGATCCAAATATAGATGAAATTATGAAAATGGAGAAGATTGAATATATCAAAAAGTCGAGAGATCATCTTATGGATTTTAATAGTTGGGCATTCCACAGTTCTGTTATCACGGTTGATTACATGAAGAAGTTTGCATTTGTCAATCTGCTAAGATCCGAAGATCAAAAAATTCTTCTAAAAGACTGCTACATCAAGCTTGGTGCATTCATCAGTTCTACAAGAGCTTTCAACTCGAAAAGAGAGGCGTTATCATTTCCTGACGGCACTGATTTATTACCGAAGACAGAATGGGTCATACCCAAGATATCTCCCAGTTTGGAGAACAGAATAAGATGCAGACTAGTCGGAAGGTTGAGAGAACTCAATATAACGAATGAAGAGTATTTACTAGTCAATGTGCTCATATTCTGTAATCCTGGTGAGTTTCCATTTTTTCCGAGCTTCTGAATTAACGATTTCTCTCAGCTATCTCGAATGTCTCCAAAAATGGGAAATTTCTTTTAACTTCCTATCAACAAATGTATTGCTCAGCTCTTCTCCAATATTGTCTTCTAACTTATCAGCAACATGGTCCTACTCGTTTCACAGATCTACTTGGCTTGTGTCATGTTATTGGGAAACACTTCGAAGATGTCATCCACTACTATGTTTTACTTCAACTGAATCGGTCTAAAGTGGAAGTCAAGAAACTTGTGAAGGATGGGATAGAAGCTGCTTATAAAGTATAGATAGCTTTCATATTCATATTATTTAATTTCCTCTGTTGCCCTATCTCAGAAAACTTTTTGCCGTAAACTGATAAACAAAAAATTGAACATTTTACAACATTTTGTGCAAGAGAAACTAGTAACGTTCCAGTGCGCCCTGAATAGCAACATGGGGTTTGAACGAGGTAGACGAGTGGATAGAGAGATCAGAGAAAATTGAGCTTTCGGTTTTTTTTACAGAAGTTTTCAAAACTACATGACGTTTTGCCGAAAACACTTACGAAAATAGTCGCGTTGATCTAAAATCCACTGGACCAGCTCTTCATGTTCTAAATGTGGTGTTGAAGTTTCAACTCAATAGTCTGTCAATAAGAGCATAACAGCTCGCATTCAGCTCTTAATGATTACAAAAATTCAGAATTTTTCATGATTTTTTGTGATATGAGTGATATTTTGTGTTCCGACATTAGTACTAAAATGGTCAAGTTAAGGTTACGAGAATAACAACAAGGAAGAGATCCAATAACTTTATTCAACAAAAACGATTATTGATGATTGAGGTCCTTTGGTTTGCTTGTGAAAACAACAGCTTTTTTGACAACGTTTTTCATGAAATTGATGAGATCCGGGATCTCCATGAAAGACAACAGGGTTGAAAACAGCATCATAGAAGACTGGAGTAGTTTGGAGCCAACGGTAGAGATGTGTAGTACACTCAAGATATTGAGAAGAGTGGTCTAAGTAAAGATCGACAGGTAGAACATACTTGGTGAGAGGAAATTTTTCAGAACGGTAATTCTATCAACAAATTTGAAATTGAACCAATAAAAAAGAAACTGAACTGAGTTTGACGATTGCATCCTTTTTTTCTTCTTGTTTTTTGTTTTTTTTATCCGACGTCTGATACATATGACAACTACAAAAAAAAGTCTTGAAAATTCACAATCATTAAGTTGATAAAATAGTGATAATCGGGAAAAGTAAATATTTTTTTCGAAGAGAAAAGTCACAATAAATGACAGAGATGTTATAGCAATAATCTTGAAATAAGATGCAACTCGATATGACTTTGAAAACTATAGACGGTAAGAACTAAAAGCGACCCCGAAATCGTTTGCTACATTAGAATTTTAATACAATATTTCATCGAACTCATATTTGGAATAAGTCATGGGAAGAAATTGTGTGCGATTAACATTTGTATTGGCACCCGAACTTCAATTTTTGAACGCGAAAGTAACATTCGAGATCTCAAGAAATAGTCAGGAATCTCACATTTCTCACATGTTTTGTTACTACAACTTGAGTTTTGAGAATAGTGAGATTTCCAAGGTGAACATAATGAATAATATTTGTGGGCGTGAGAAACAGTGTAAATTCGTATCACATATTTTCTGATTTCTCAAATGAATGGTGAAACATAAAATGCAATACAGTGGTTTAAAGTTAGAAAGATGTTCTCTCAGAAAAAAGAAAGAAGGATCCAAAAATATGTTAATAGATTTTTGATGTCTGACAACACCAAATTGTAAATTAAACTTTAATATCCAACCATCTTATAATTGACAATTTTATATTTAATGCATTCAGTTCTCATAGAGAAATCGACGACAAGAATACTTCCCTTGTTATCTCCGACGTCCATCTTTTCACAGTAATGGGAAAGAACAGACAGATAATCTTCAAAAAAATGAAACACGCCAAAGGAGGGGGTTTGATAAGGAAACTTGATCTTAAGACCAAGATGTCTGCAGATTGATGAGACAGATAATAGGTAGGGAACAACGTGTTTCAATTGATTACACAGTGATTTATAGTTTTCTTCGGATTTCGCAATTATTTCAGTTTCACAAAACTTTTACGTTCCTTTTCGGAATTTCCTTCCCAGTCAGTGTCAAAATGTAACATTGCAATTTTCTTACTAGTTTACATATCTTTTACATATTTCTCGCAGTTAACCAGAATCCGACTGTTGCCCTTTTAATTTTCCTTGAGCCGCTCTGCTTGTCTAATCCTTTTTCTTTTTCTCTTTCCTTTACTTCCACTCCTTGTCGTCGTTTCGGTTTTCCATCTTCGACATGCGAATGAGAGATTAAAAGATTGAAAAGGAAAAGGTTTGTGCTGTGATAGGAATGAAAAGGAGACTCAAGAAGCAGTGAAGACAAATTTTCTTAGATTTGCGCGTGTTGCCAATGGATACTATGGGACTTTGGTGGCTCCGTGAGCCATCAAATGTATTTCGAAAAAAGACCGGAGAATATTAAAGAACATCTTGCTAGTACTCATTTTTAATTGTGTTTTATTGTCCTTGAAGTTTCTGCACATTTTATCCAACATTGGTTTCAGATGACGACTGCCCCCAAATATAGAACTGCGTGGAACGAGGACATCGAGAGTATGCTTGTTGAACTGGTATCTGAAACACCGTGTATTTGGAAAATTAAAGATGAGAAAGATATTGGAGGTAGTGAGCAAGTAAGTTTCACTTCTGTTTCTGTCAAAAAACACTCAAATATTCAGGTCTCATTCTCCGTTATCAGTGAACAACTAAACAAACACTTTGGAACCGAATTCACAGGTGAGTCTAATTTTAAGAAAATGCAAAAACTATAGGACGAAATCTTTAATGTTTTCAGAAATGATGGTCACCAAAAAATGGCTTGAGTTCACTCTCTTGTTCGATGTGAAGTATGCACTAAACGGATACAAAATGGCTGACAGAGGGGTGAGTACAACTTGCGATTGGAAAAACTAACCGAACCTTTTTTATTAAAGAAAATAAAGAATCGAGACGGAAGCATCAAGGAGGATCTTACGGAGAAGTGGGTGCACTTCCACAAGCTCGATTTCTTGATCAACCCAAATGCGGGAAAAATTAAGAAACCGAAGAAGTGAAGGAATTTCTACTCAGCGACTCCAATTCCAAAATGTTTTCGGTTATTATACTTCCAAAGTTATTTTTGAAACTTTACTTTATATATCAATCAATGAATTTCTCTAAAGTTACTAATTCTGGGTATCTATAAAAATTTGGAATGGAAGAAGGTAAAAATGACCCACTATATATTTTTCGAAAAAACGTAGAATAAGAAAAAAAATTTTAATAAGCTCTACAAGCAAAACGAAATGTTTTACATGAAATCCCAAACAATGGCCTGCAATTTTCACAAGAACAGTTTACACTTTTCACCTGAGAAATGATAACTTTGTTTATACATTTTCATCCCCTAATTCCATTCTAACTTAAAATTCGAAGAATTACTATACGAAAAAAGTGGGCGTTGAGATAGATTTGAAGAATTAAAACGAAAGAAAAAAGGGAGCCAATTCAAATTTATGAGGGTGAGATAATACATAAATTGGAGCAGCCACGAGACTCGTTCCTTTTTTCTGCCTAGTACAACATCAGTTGAACATGTGGCAGCTTTTTTCTTTGGTTGTGTGAATAGAGAAGCATCGCATCACCTTCAAAGGGATAGCGGTGTTTTTCATTATAATGTCAAGCAAATGAAAGAAAGGAAATTGGTTTTTGAATAGGTACGCTAGGTTGTGTACAAAACTGGAGTTAGTGTCAGTATACACATCGATTGATAGAAAAACTTATGTCAGAGAAAGTGGTTTTTATACGTAACATCAAATTTGCAACGTTTTTTTTTAAATTGTTCTATAGAAAAAAAGGTTCATGCAAAAAACCAGAAGTTTTGTGACCAGATATAGAAGAATTTTGAAACCTCGTTCCTTTTTATTGATAGTTTTGATTTTGTTCAGGCCGTTTCAAATAAAAACTTACAGAAAAAATTATTGCTCATAATAAAAAGAAAGCGTTCGATGAATAGACTTTTCTTGTTTTCGAAGCGTGACCTTTCACGGTCGGTCATGATCTTCTCTTTAATATTTCGTGGTCCTAATACTTCACTTTTCGTTTTAATTTCTTTGATTTCCTCATAAATGCCCTTCTTTTTTTTCTTCCTAAACCTGTTCGCCGCCAAAAAGATAAGAAAATAGAAAAAAAGAAAGTGAGAGAGAGAGAGAGAGAGAGAGAGAGACAAGACCACCATGTTGTTGACTCTCCTATCTTATCATTTTCCTCTTCAACTTTCTCTATTTTCATTCTCTTCTCTGCCGACAGCTATCACCGCGTTCGTGGTGTAATGGTCAGCATGGATGCCTTCCAAGCATTCGACGGGGGTTCGATTCCCCCCGAACGCATATTCTCTTTTTTTAATTTTTACTTATTTCTATCATGAGGAATAAGGTTTTATCATCATAATCCGTCAAACATCATTCCATTTTCTAACAATCTATCTGAATAATCCTACCAGTTATAATTACCAGTATGTTAATAGTACAAACAGAAAAACGTTCACTCCGCTCATTAGTGCATTGCATATGACCAGGTGTCCCTTCATGTTTGCGCACAAAAGACATCGATGAGCGGAGATATAAATCTGTACCCATCTGTCACCATTTTATTCATGTTATGGGATGAAGAGAGTGGACTACCTACCTACCCCCGTTATTCTTCTGTCTATTGTCTATCGATTTAATTTTCTTCCAGTGCACAAAATCCTTTTTTAACTTTTGTTATTTCTAGCTACACCAAACTAAAACTGAGTTATCAGTTACAGCAATGTCCTCCGGTTACGAATGTATGAAATTGCTTGGTGAAGGACAATATTCCCACGTTTACATGGCGAGACATTTGGAGAGCAGCACAATCGTCGCTTTGAAAAAGGTGAAATCTGATTTAATCAGTAAATTTCAACAAAT
Source organism: Caenorhabditis latens (assembly GCA_002259235.3). NCBI lineage: Eukaryota > Metazoa > Nematoda > Chromadorea > Rhabditida > Rhabditidae > Caenorhabditis > Caenorhabditis latens. Next base: position 8,069,712 of record CM056097.1, on the reverse strand, counting down.
TTTACGTTACAGATGAAATTGGAGCTCCGTAAGATTGACAATGAGAATATTCTCCGGTCAGCAATTCAAGAGATCAGAGTTCTCAAGACTACAGACCATGAGAACATCATTAAGGTGGGTTATCTTGATATTTTTCAAATTTCCACTACGAAAAAAAACATATAATTTCGAAACAATATACAAACCGGCTCATATTGGTTCTAAAACTTTTGATTTATTTCAAACTATCGATGATGTTTTCAGTACTTTGGTAAAGTTCCCGACTGCACCGTTCCGGAGTTTGTCTTTGAATACATGGATACGGACCTCTTCAATTTCATTAATAAGTGCTTGACTCCGCTCAGTCCTCCTGTTAGCAAGAACATCATGTCACAACTATTGATTGGTGTTGAATATTTGCATACGAACTTGATTTTGCATAGGGTAAGTTGGAAATGATTTCGAGACGGATTCGGAAGCTCACTGTACTACAGTTTTTTGTCAAAGTCTTTACCGGCTTTCAGGACTTGAAACCTGCCAATTTGCTTCTGAACACTGCAGGACGTCTCAAGATCGCGGATTTCGGACTTTCTTGGTCGCAGAATACAAGTCAGAAAACCCTTGCTTATGAGGTGTGCCGGAAGGCATCCTACCCAAACTCAAACAAATGAATTTCAGGTTGTCACTCTCTGGTATCGTGCTCCGGAACTTCTCTTTCATACTACGTCATATAAAGGCGAAATTGACATTTGGTCAATTGGATGTATCTTGGCTGAAATGATGACCAAAGTGAGTTGTATTGGCATACGTATCACAGAGCGGCCCCGGGTTTCAGAAAACAGTTGTTTCATGCATTCTTAATCTTACGATATTTAAAAAAAAATGTATTGCACCGTCAAAAGATTTCGAGCTCTAGAAATTTCTAGTTGAAGAATTAAAACATTGGAAGTGTGGAAGAATTTCTGTAACTGTATTTGATTACTTTTATTTGTCAGAAACTTTGTTTGATTACTTTCATCTGTCAAAACAATTGTTACAGAAACCAGTATTCCCCGGCACCAGCGAGAGAGATCAACTTCGGAGAATATTCAACGTTCTCGGAGTTCCAACGACAGAGTCATGGCCGACAATGACTGAACTGAAAGGATACAAAAAAATCATGTAAGTGTGTAGATACCTATTCAAATTTACAACTAAATTATCGTAGATCTGATAATGAACCGCTTGGATTGCCATCCGTGTTTCCGAACGCCACTCCGGATGTCATCAGTTTCCTTGAGGTACCTACTACTCACTTCATCTATTCAAGGAAATTGTTAATTGTTATGTTCAGAAGTGTTGGGTTATGGATCCATCACAGCGAGCATCCTGCCAACAACTCCTCAAACATGAATACTTCACTACTTCCCCATTGAGTTGTGCTGATGAGATTCTGGGCAGTCTTGTAGATAAAGTGAGTGAAATTTAAGTAGTCTTTCTGGTAATTAAGACAAGTTTACAGCTCAAAAAGGCAAAATCTCAACCCCTCAACAAATAGCAATTTATTCCTTCGAGAAGCTTGCCCCTCTATACACTTCCATTGACACCACGACATCATTCCCTGTTTAAATGTTCTTTTGCACGGTTTTCTTTCACTCAAAAATAAAACATCATTTTCAAATTTGCTACGAAGTTTTTTAGGTATTCTTTTGAGTAGGCTTGAGTGCATAGAATTTGCAGCTCCACCCGTTAGAAATGTATGTTTTTTATCCATATCCACACAACCCTTAATGATATTAGAAAGTAGAAAGGAAACAATAACTTAATCGACATGCGAAATAGTTTAACCTTAGAGGAAGATATGGTTTCTAATTTTGATAGTTTTTAGTGGTAACGATTACGAGAGCACCCAGAGATATTACTCGATTAGTAAACTTCCGACGCATGCTCTTTTTTTGTCGTGTTTCACACGCCTAACTTTTACTTTTTTCCGGCTTTATTTCGAAACAACTCATGATCATGATTCTCTGGAAAACGATTAAAAATGCAGTTGTTTCTGTGTTCAATCGATTCAGCACGTGTTCAAGAGATGATCAAGAACGTGTTGAATTCTCACAAGCTGAAGATGATCAATTCGAATTTGTTCGACAGCTCGGAGAAGGAGCGTTTGGAACAGTGGTTCTAGTCAAAAATAAGTTGAACCCAAGCCTTGTCTACGCAATGAAGGAGATACCGAAAAAGGCGAGTTGTGATTATGTGAAGAACGAGTGGGCGATTCATTGTAAACTCACTAAACTATCCCATAGTAATATAATCGCATGCATCAAAATAAGGAAGACGCCAGAATCGTACAAGATGTTTATGGAGTACGCCACTGTGGGGGATTTGTGGGTCAAAATTCCACAAGGATCACCTCTTCCACTAAAGGAAGCCCAGTCATTTTTCAAAGATCTGATTAGTGGACTCAAGTTCATGCATTCTCACGGTATTGTCCATAGAGATATCAAACCTGGGAATCTGTTGATAACCGTGAAGGAGTATAGAGGTGAGTAAAACTGTTTGAGATATAAAAACTCATTTTCCTATCGTTACAGAAGTTCTACAGATTACTGATTTTGGATGGTCGACTCATTACTTGAAGAACAAATCTGAGATTCTTCTCACGGTTTGCGGCGGGAGTCACCCCTACATTGCACCAGAATGTTTCAATAGAGAACATCGAGGGCCACCAATTGATATCTGGGCGGCTGGAATTGTTCTTATCAATATGCTCACAAGTTACAGTCCGTGGTCAGCAGCAAAAATGTAATTAGAATGAAATTTCAAGACATGTTTTCATCCATATTCTCTTCAGAAAAAATTTACAGTACAAACGGTGGTTGAAAGGTGAACGCGGCATATGGAATTCGCTTGATGAATTCACTATTGGTGAGAAACATTTGATGAGTCAATTATGCATTTCGTTTGTTTTCAGGTTTTATCAGGACCATTGTCGAGAGTGATTCTTGCAAACGAGCAACTATTAGCGAGATTGAAGCAAGTGACTGGTATAAACAAAAATTCAATGCTCCAGCTAAATCAGTGATCATAGTAGCTCCGAGGAGACTTGTTTCTGCACATCATTAAACCTGACAGAGTCTATCTTTTTTCAGTTTTTAAAAGTCTATCTTCTATATCTGTATCTGCATTCCTGTTTAAAATTTAAAATTATTTCAGTTTTGAGATATTTAATTGAGATGTTACTCACACCAGCTATTATTTTCCGAAAACATGTTGCTAATTTTTTTTAGCTTACCTCAGTTATCACCATTTTTCTTTTTTTTGATACCTAGTCCTACTTCATTTTTGACTTTTCCGTTTTGATTTGATTCAATTCTGAAATGCGTAAAACCTTCTATTGATGACCATAAAAGTGTTCTTTTTACAAGCTGACTATCTTCATAGCATCGCTCCTGTAACATGTTGCACTTTACTTTCTTGTCTTCAAGTTCAATAAATATTTGTGTACGAACAATAGTCATCCTTCTGTTTTTTCATCCAGAGTATTGACAGAACGCTACGCTTCACTGTTAGTGACGGATTGTTCCCAGTGATGTGGTAGCAATAACTCATTTCAAAAGTAATTACATTCAAAGATTAAGACTGGGAGAAGTACATACTCTTCCCGTTGTTGTTGGTTACCAACAAACAAGATGCTGAATTCATAATTCAATTAGTTCTTTCAAACCTTACTCTCAGTTTAATTTTCTTCTCATCGTTTTCTGGTTCGCAAGTGTTTGAATTCCCGTTCATTATAGTCTTCATGGCATTTTGGAGACCAGTAGCGCTATCATTCCAATTGCGTCTTGAACGGGTGAGACGTCGTCTTGATCGAAATCGAAGAATTCAGACTATTCTGGTAAACAACGAGGAATACAATGAAGTTGACGTACTTGGAAAAGGAGGGTTTGGAACAGTCGTACTCGTGAAAGGAAAAAATGATTCGGAGAAACAGTTTGCGGTCAAAATTGTATCAGCCAAGAGGAATCAGAAATTCACGGAAACTGAAATATCCTTTCTCGATATATTGCCTCCACACGAAAACATCATTCGAATGTTTGAAATGAAAAATACTCCAGAATTCTACCAATTGGTTTTGGAATATGCGACTGAAGGGACATTGTTAGACAGAATAGTCAAAAATGGGCCGATGGAAGCAAAGACGACACAGTACTTCTTCAAGCATCTAATTGAAGGACTCAGCTGTATTCATGAGCATGGCATCATGCATAATGACATTAAACCTGATAATCTTCTTATCACCAGACAAGGAGATAAAGGTCAGTTGACAATATGCTTAGGCTCGTTTTAAATATTCCTAACCATTTTTCAGAAATATTGAAAATATCTGATTTTGGATTGTCGATGCAATTCCGGCGCAACGAGTCGGAAAGAACTCTACACTATATCATTGGCACAGACGCGTACAATGCTCCCGAAATGTACAGCAAACATTTTCGAGGTCCACCAATCGACATTTGGGCGGCCGGGATTGTGCTCATCGTCATGCTCACAACTAAAGAGCCATGGTCAAAAGCAGTGTTGTGAGTTTATTAAGAGGGGTTGAAAATAATTTTAATTTAGAAAAGGAACACTTTTTTTATAATTAATTATAGCAATTTCTAGCACCAACCGCTCTTATTTGAGCTGGATACTAGAAGAACCGGTGATATGGGAACAAATTGATCGGTTCTCACTTGGTAAGTGGGTGACTAATGTTCTCTAAAATTACTAGTTTCCCAGGGTTCATCAGGAGTATTCTTGAACTCAATCCAGTCATACGGGCTACTATCCCAAAAATAAAAGAAAGTCGTTGGTATCAACACGATTTCAACACTGCATCTTGAAAATGACAACTGATCATAAAACAAAAAAACTTTTTAAATCATTTATCACTATTAATTAATAACTATTGAGATATAACCACTTTCGATTGATATTCAGCTCGACTGAAAAATTTTGTCATTATAATGTTTAATGCAATAAACATATCTTTTCTTATATTTTTTAATTATTCAAATTTTCCGGTTTTTACAGGACACGGAAATCGGGCCTTTTTTGTGGTCCACCACGTCTTTTTTCTGGTTTCAAGGTTTCCTCCCTCGCTCACTGGACGTCCTCCTGGACCTCTTGGTCCAACTCCACGTGGGAACTATACTCGAATACGGCGACCATCATATTCGAGACTATCTCGATCTTGGACAGCGTCTTCGGCATCTCTGAAAAACGAAAGAACTAGAAATGTATTTTAATCTGTTGTTCAACACTGACCTGTGATCTGAAAACTCGACGAATGCGAATGCTGGACCACGATTAGTTTTCAAGTCAACATATTTGATTTTTCCATATTTGTAGAATAGATCTTCTATTTCTTTTCCCCGGATATCATTAGGCAAGTTTCCAACATAAATTTGGGTGTCACCGCGCGTCATCATTGATTCTCTGAAAAATTTATTTGATAATCGAGTTAACGCCAAACAAGAAAATTGAAGAAACTCAAGAAAAATGAATTGATCCTTGCCGTGCACTATTTTGACCGTCGTATTGACATACAAGCTCTGGACACCGATTGACGAAATGCGACCAGGTGAATACGACACAGAGAAGAGAGTAAGATTGGGTGACCGATTGGGATTAGAGAGGCCCTCCTGTGGACATATGGTGCCTTCGGATACCGTACTGCGGGTAGAGATACTAGTGAGGAGTTAGTCGAAACAGGTGGTAACAATTAATGAAATGGTTCTTCCATAGATTCAGCTAGCCTGGAAATATTCGTAAAGATTGGGATTTCTTACATACTAACAACACTAATATTGAAACCACACTTAGCAATAAAAGTGACTAAATGAGTCAAGGTAATCTTTTTCTATAAATATGCTTCCTTGGCGTAGTCGTAAAACATTTTCACTAATTTCCGGGAATTAAAAAAGTGGCAGAACAATAGTTTTATATTCAAAATAGATTTTAATGAAAATGTATTATATGAAATTTGACAAGAGTGTGCACTAATGCATAAACAAAGCACAGATTTGATGCACTTTTGCATTTTTAAACAATGAACAAAAATACAAGTTCTGGAATGTACAGGCGAGAAGCATGAATAGTTCTAAACTGCAGCGACGCAGTTTTCCAAAATGAGTAGAAAACAGTTTGTGTAGTTTCTTCCGCACCTTATGTGACTTGTAAACCTGAAATAACTAGTGGAGAGTTATAATGACCAAAATAGTTTTATTTATTTTATGCGTACAGATTTTATAGCGTTAAAACTGATCAAGTTTCAAACTCTTTTCAGTATTGGATTGAAACAATTACTTTTCTTCGCATAGTTCTGCAAAAACTAAACACTTTACTGGGTTTTCAAACCATTCATACTTGTAACAAGATAGACTCGATTCTTTAAAATTTTCTGAAATCGTTTTGCTTTGTTATTTATTGTGTTGCTCTAATTCTTTCGTTTTGCTCGTATGAACATTAATTTATTTTCTCTTTCCGTTTCTTTAACATTCAACTTCGAGTCTCTCATCACATTCGTTTCTTTTTTCACCTCAATACGACAAAACACATGGAAAAATGCAACGGGGATATGATTACGTCATATTCTTCGTCTCTGCATTTTCCCTCACTCTTCTTCTTCTCAATCTGAGTCCGAAATAAGTCTCAAAAGAGAAGCGACACCCAGAGTCTCTTGGTTTCTCGTAATCAATGTGCCCCACAACACTTCCGCTGGCAGCTGCCAGCTTTTTCCTGCAGCGTCTTCTATTATCGGTGTCCTCATAGTCACTATAGTTACCACATGCTCCAACTGTCTGCGGCTGTCTCTAGCTAGGAGAGAAATACACCTGTTCTTTTATGTCTCTGGTTTGAACAAAGTATTTTCTCAACATTCTGAGGAGAGACAGAGACCGCCATAAATGCATATGAACGAGAAGAAAGCTATGAGCTGCGACAGAGGGCTTGGTGGGTGATAAGCAAAGGGGAATAAGGAGTGGGAGAGAAGAGGAGAGAGAAGAAGCCAGAAGAGGAAAAAAGAAACAAAAAAAGAGTGAACGATGATGATTCATTCTGAATCTATTAGAAAAAACTGTTAGTAGACGAGAATTCAACGGGATCATTGTAAACGGACTATTGAAAACAGAAAAAAACTAGTGACGACACACAACAAGTTTTGATAAACTTGAAATATAATGAGTTCTAGAAAAGTGGTGAAAGATGAAGAATTTATACCTGGAAGAAAAATGAAGGCTCAACTTTCTGTGAATTGAACGAAACGTAATTCTATGGAAATGAACTTATCGAATCGGCTCAAACTTCTTTTTCAAAAAATGAAGATATTGGAAAAACACAAAAAACAAACCATAAAAAAGTCAAAATAAATGTCAAAATTCTAGTCGATTCGTTTTATTTGAACGTTGCCGACCTTTTAACAATGATTTTTTATTCTTCGCTTTTCGATATTTTCAATTCCTCTTAAACGGATAAATTTGTCTGATCATGGAGTATTCTGAATCAGTTTATAGCTTCCAATTTTCGATTTTAGAGCTTGTTTTTTTCTATCTCGTTTCCGGTCCATGGTTTGGAAGTTTTCCTTTTTCTAAAATGTTTCCGTAATCCAAAATATGACGTGTTCCTTGATGTCTTAATTTCTTCTTTTTCTCTTCTTAGCTCTGGGGATAATCCACCTTCACCCAATATTCCTAACACAACACCCGTCATGCGCTTTTCCGTTGTTTTTTCGCTTTGGAAATAAAAAATGTTCTATGGTTTCATTTTATGTAGTTTTGGGGTAGTAAGATCACTGCAAAAGGATTAGTTTCTTTTTAAACCAAGAGTTCTTCCGTTTAATATATATTTGAATGTGTTTTTGATTCAATAAAAGAAGACAATTTTCGTCCAACATATCACGTTCTGAATCCTTCTAATATTCTAGTTTTAGCACTCTACATCAGTTTGAGACTTTCAGCTTCGTATTGAAACTAGTGAAATCTTTGATCTTAATTGAATAAAACATTTATTGCTCTCCTCTTTTCTAATCCAATTTTTCCGTTGCACGCTCCATTTCTTGTCCACCTTTAACCACTTTTTGCATGATTTCTACTTCAGTTACATTATATTGTCCAAGTGCACTCTGAGTGCTGCTTCCTCACATCAGAGATCTTGTCCGGCTTATAAGATCATGAAAAAATGTGTTTTGTGTGCACTTTCATCTGGTCATCTGTTTGAGGGAGAGACGTCAGTATTTTGCATTCTGGTTTAGTATTTTCGCATTCTGGTGGTGTTGTTTTCAGTAGAGTATTTTCTAATCTTGACTTTCTTATTTATTTTTATTGTGACCTTCAATAAAAAGTTTTTCAGACATAAAAAAATGGAATTCGATAGACTGTTCACAGAGAAAAACCATCCGATGAGACGGATATCTGATGTGACAATGGTACATGCAATTCAACAAAAAAGATCCATTCATGATTCAATAAAGTTTTCAGACTGTCCATCCACCCTTTGAAAATGATGACATTGTGGAAATACCTCGTTCACGACCTCTTCCTTCTCAGAAAAAGCCAGCACCACCGAAAAAACCAAGAGTGAGTTTCTATAATCTTTTTTTTGATATCATAAAACTGATAATTTTAGAAGAAAGAGGTTTTCTTTCCTCATATCAAAGTACCTGTGGTGCCAAGACCAAGACCACCACCAAGACCGAAGCCTAAACCAAAACCAAAAAAAGTACCGACGACTTCTCCCGCTGATGCTGCCCTCAAAGCTGCTTTAGAAGCACCTGCACCGTGAGTATTTATTGGAATGGAAATATTATGTGTTTCTAATAACAACAACTTTTTCAGACCTTATATATCTGTTCTGACGGCCGAAGGCTTTGAACACTACATGGAAGTTATGTGAGTTGTTTCGCCGCGTGTACCAACTTTTTCATAAATGTTTTTAGCCGTCGTAGACCACCAGTTGAACTGGAGTTTCTCAACAAACCAGTTTTTGGGGCCGGTCTTGCTGGTATTAATGACAATTTTGTCTCGAAAACTGTAAAATTGTGAATTTTTTAGTTCCACTTGCACCAACTGCAGCTGTTCAAGTTTCTGACACTCTCACTTCTCATACAGTCTATAGATTGTGAGTGAATATAATTTACGTTTGTTTCTTTCTCTTCAATTTCTCCTTTTTACAGTCCATCTAACGGCAACTCCTTGGTCACACCAACTAGGGAATGTTCAAGAGTTGGTCCTATGGATGAGATTAGAGAGCAAAACTCAGGACAAGCAATGATGGAAGTGAGTCATTATCGAATTCAAACAATTTCTCATTTTCTTAAAACTTACAGGCATGTGAACCAGAAATTCCTGAAATTGTGCGAAAAAACCCGACCGAACAACTACACCGAACATGTTTACATAACTATGCAATAGAAGTATATCCGCAAAACAGACCATGGTTATTGAATAGGGATGAAAAACGAGAATGTTCCAATGAAGCCGGCAATTCAACTCAAACCACTCCGCCAGCAAGTTCTTCCGAGATGCCGGAACCAGCTACAACTCTACCAGTTTTTCCGGCACAACCAATTCGTCCAATTCCAATTTTGAGCGACGGATTGCAATCTTGGGATATAACTAAACAGAGTCAACTTCAAAGTTTACCAAGTCTTACTGGAAATGTTCCGAAGCAACCAACATACAATTGGTAGATAATCATTAATGATTGGAGAGCATTATTTTTGTCAAAAAATGCATTGCGATTTTTATTTTTGAGAAGAATCAATGAAATAAGTACATTCGAAAGTTGATATTTTTTACAAATGATCTATGAAGTTTCAGATTCAAATAATACAAAGACATTTCTATTGGTATTCATACAGGTATGAGGGTATCAAAAGTTGAAACGAGGTACAATAAGTTTGGTGTTAGAGGAAAAAGATTTTTTAAATTATGTGAGGAGGTTTCTATAAGAAGGAATCATCATGAAACAGAAAAAACAGCTATTCAACAGAAAAAATATTTACATTAGACAGAGAAGATAATAAGTTGGAAACACTCTGCAAACTTGATTCGTGTGTGCTAAAATTTCATAATAGTTTTTGAAAAAGTATTCAATGTAAAAAAAAACTCGTTCTTGCATTCTTATAGTCTAAAAAATAGTAGCACTTATTATTTTTATACTGCTACAGCGGCACGCCAAAAGAGAGAAGAACTGTGAATACAGAAGGTTGAATCACTCTACACAACAAAAACTTAAGAATCAAAAAAATAATGACTGAAGAAATGACATACAAAAATGACTATCAAAATTTATAATATCAAAGAAGGAATTTCTGAACTAGACGTGAAACTGGATGATACAGTATTCTAATTAAAGGCAGACAGATAATGGATTCTTTCAGTGCCACTGCTCTTGGGAAACGTATGGGCTGTAAAACAATTGTTTTTGAAGTTTTCTGCTATGTTTTGATCTATGAAACAGATGTTGTTTTTGAATTTAGTATTGATGATGTATTCATTAAACAAAATTACAGATTTTCCCACTCACCTATTGCCGCATGTATAGAAAATTGGAGGAATTGGTGGATATCCAGTTGAGAAATGAGAAAATGGATGGACTTGTTGAATTGGTCTACTCGGAGTTTCAATCCACCAGCCAGTGTTACGTCCTTGATGTTGCATGATTGGTTGGTGTTTTTTGCCAGCTGGGTAACGACGAGGAGAAGGAATTCCAGGCGGTCCTTTCAATAAATTAACAGGTTCTTGTACTACTGGCTTTGGTTCGACGGGTTTCGGTTCTTCAATGGGCGAGTAAGTGTATCCAGGAATTGGAAAGAAAAAAGCACCTGAAGTATAAATTTAATTAGTTAAAAAAGAAAAGAAAACTGATACCATAGTGGCCACTGATTGAATCGAGGACATCTGGATAGGTAGACGGAAATGGTGGCGGAGCAGTGATTCTGGAAGAGAAAAGATTTAGTTTAAACAATACTTTGATTCACACTTTTTGTATTCAAAGAAGTGAACGTTGTTTTCTTGAGCAAACCTCTTCATAATTTCCACGTGTTTCTTGTATCCTTCTTGAGAAGTTTTGTGCTGTAATTCATCATTAAGTAGACCTGAACCATCAAATGACTAGACTAACCGCGGGAAGAAGATCTTCTGGATCGCCGAGTGGAATGTCCGGCTCCTGGCAAGAAATTTGGCATGATAAATCCACACACACATTATTACCCACCGGAATAATTTCTTCCTTTTGAGCCATTTCGGATGTTGAAAAATAAACTGTACTGAATTTTTACTAAAAATAAACGGAGCACCAAATATATAGCCAAGTCTGTAAGAAGATGATGTTTCTTATTATTCCAATTTTATGTGATAAGTGATAACAAAATAAAAGAATAAAAAGAAAAATGAAAGAAAGAAGAAAACACGAAAAACACGATAATATGGGGTTACGAAAATCACCGGGGAGTAGTAGACGTGAGTGAAGAGAAATATCATGTGGGCGTTGAAAATGATTCAGAATTTTCAGAGTGATTACTGATAATTGGAACTCATCTGTCTGCGTTTATTTGAAAAAAAGAAGACCAAACGGAGATAAATTAATGAAATATTTATCTCAGGTTTACGAAAAGCGCACTGCACTAGGTTTCTGTACAACCGAGTAATTATATTTGAACCATTTATTCTAACAGAACACTCATGAAAGATACGTTGTTAAGCTCATAATTGACGTTGTGCTCCGTACGATTATATCTTTTGCGGTGTCTTAAGGTTATTCACGTAATTATGGTATTTAATTACTGCCAGGCCGACAAAAAATAGGGTAAGTCTCGTAATAATGGCAGATGTTTTTGGAGGTGTAAGAACCGTATTAGTCAAATTACTTGTGGAGGACACACAGAGAAGAACACAAGTTTTTCGAGTAGCAAATAGTGAGTTATTCAGAAATTAAGAATACAGAAATAAAAATCGAAAGAAGTCATCATGAAACAGAAAAATTAATATGTTTGAACACATCAAAATTGGGATAAGGGGTATACCATAAGGACGAGATTGTATCCAATATCCAACTGGTAAAACAATTAACCACTACCATTAATTATGTGCAAATTTTGGCCAAATACATACACTAGCAAGACTCATATTTTCTTATTATTCCAGATCATTTCTACGACTTGGTCAAACTTCGGAATGTAAACGACAAAAAGGAAAAAAAATGTTTGTGTTCATAGGCCAACATAGGTAATTGTATACATTTTCAATCATGCTGAAAGATGAATATCTGTTCGGCAATAAGCAAGTCGTTTTGGACAAGTTGAACCCCAACTATAAGGTCAAGTTCAGAAAGATAGATACTGCAGTTTATATGTGATAATCATCTTCTCGGCATTCACATTCCCACCTAATTATACTCAACTTTATTTTGTTTTCCTAAAACTACGACAGAACAAATCAGAAATCAACAACACTGGAAATATTGCAGTTGTTGGCAGATCACTTTGCAATTCATCGATTTCATTTGTACGGTATATATATATTCATTAGGAAGAAAGAAAATTAAATGATTGATAGTTTGTGTAGAAAATTGGATAGATAGTAGAACAATTAGCAAAAGATGAGCGTATCGATAAAATAAGAATTTGATAGAAACACACACATTTGATGAATCCGTAGCAAGGTTCCGATTTATGTTGACCAGTTTCAGATGTGGCAAAGCTGTGATAAATCAAACGGTTCTGAAACTGGGTCATCATTGGGGCGTTCTTGGGTGACTTTGATCTGAAAATTGAATGTTTTGAAAAATGTTTTGGATGAATGATGTATATCAAAACAAAATGCATGCCATGTATGGCAAAATCACTTTTTGTAGCTGTTGTCACTACTTGGTCTGTTGCCTATAAATCATCACTTACTTTTGATAAGTCGGGCTTCACTGAAGCGTTCATCGGCTGCAATGACACCACTGCTTTTTTCTGCAAAGTGAAAAGTTGTCAATGATAGACACAGTTGGAATATTACCTTTATCGGCCCGTGTGGTTTCCCAGTTGCCGATGATGTTTTTGAACACTCTTTTACGTAGCGAACGGCGTTACCCATTATAACACTAAATTTGCTAATTGAGAAAAACCTCGTGTAGGCTAAAGTATCGGGAAAGCAAAAAATAGATGTTGCGGAAAAACAAACTGGAAGAGAACTCTTGATAATTATAATACATTGCCCTCCTCCGAGTTCTACCCTTTAGATTTGATCATTGCATTTGTGCTCCGCCCCTCACATAGTATCATTTTTGTTTTCGAAACTGGCAACTGGTTGTTCTCTTCTCTATAGTAAGAGATCAGAATAAACATGTGCAATATAAACATAAATAACGGAATTGATAGGTTTGAGACGTAAAAGACAACTAACAGAAGTTCCTGGTTCTACATATACCATCACGATAGTTCTGTAACTAAAGGAAGAGAGAACAAAATGAGATTTATCCATTTTATGATTGTATGATTCATCTTTTTATCTATTTTTTTTCAGAATGACCCAGCTTATATACCTCTGTCTTACATTTTTTTCTTGCTGAGAATTCGCGTTTTGCCAATTTCATTGTCTCAACCGTGTCTTTGCTACAACATGTTCAAATCTTGTTTCTGCACAATCGGTTTTGTTTCCGTAGTTAGACCTTCCTGTATCTTGATTCCAACACGTGATTTTATTTTTGGAGAGAATTTTATTTTGAGAAGATTGAAGGCATTTGTATTCTAATTACATAGTACACTTGCTGATGCATGCAGAATTTGATAGAATTAAAAATCACGCATTTTTATCACATAGAGCTAAATGAAATTCAGGTGGGAAAAAAGGAATGATCACATGATACAGTCAATTCAGAAAGAAAATCAGTGTATTTTATATTACCGGGTAGTCAGAATGTGATTATTGTTCATTTCCGTTATTGGATGAAACGTGATTGCGAGAATGAAAGCAATCACGGTTACAGTTGGAATAACGTTGAATCAAAACAAATGATGGATGTATATTATGAGCGGCTCCGATCCGTCTGTTAGTGGATCTCTAGAAGAATATCGGCTTCTCACGGGATCTCTAATAACGGATATCGGCATGCAAAATATTTCAGATTTTGTCATAATTGCGGGAACGAACAGCAATCAACAACTCGTTCAAGGACCGAATGATGAGACTTTCGACTTCATGCTCATTCCTCAATTGAGTTGGAATGCTTTCATTGATTATCATGTATTTTGGTTGACAAACAAAACCTAGAAAATTTCCAGTGAGAAAGGAAACGAAAACAAAGAATTGAGAAAAGATGCGGGGTAGCTTGAGAACAAAGAAGTACAAGTCAGCATTAGTTGTGAAATGCAGAAAACAAAAAAACATCTGAGAGAGCTGAAAAAACCTGTTAACAAAGTTAGCTACTCTGAACTTTATTAGACGTTCCAATGCTTTATGAGTTTTTAAGTTATTATCTAAAAATTAGACAAAATAATGATTAGCAAAAAAACAGGTAAGCGGTTTTGAGAACAATAGAGAGTAGAAGTTAATTACATCAACCATAACCATAAAATTACAGTACTGATCGTATGTCTCATGTTCGTTAAAAAAATTAGGTATCAATTTTGAATAATTCAATTGTATCTGGTAGGTTCTTTTTTGTTTTTTCTGGTATCAGCTGAAAAACGATGTCGAGAACGAGACCGATCCTGTCCTTTTTGTGCTTGGCGTTGATTTGATAGTGAAGCATAACGAGAGGGGTCAAAAGGCAGTCTTCGAACTATTGGTCCACGTCTTGACAGCTCACTGTGTCGTCGAAACTCTCCTTTTTGAATCGCTCCATCTGATCCATCTTTTGTAGGCTCTCTTGAACTAGACCGGCTTCTCATAGGAGGTTGGGAATCAGAATCTCTCCAGTTTGGGAACTTCTTATCTATCTTCTTATCGAGAATCCCATCCAAATAGTCTAGTCCTTTTTTCTTGCTTTCAAAAGCCAGTAAACGCGTCCAAGCAATGCTTGTCTTCTCACGAACCGTTTCCCAAGTTTCACCAGCGTGCTCTGGTCGCTTTCTTGCAGCTGCCTCTACTTCTCCAAATAGTTTGGAGTATTCAGATTTCTCGCAACAACGAACAGACGGTGGAACTGGTGAAGGTGTTGTAGCAATGTCCATTGGAACAGGTGTGTTTCGCTGAAATTTACTATGGTTGATGGAAAAGTTTCGGATAGACTACAATATTTCTGAATTTTTTTTGAAAAAAAATCAAGTTCTTGACTAAAAACTTGAAATCCAAACAAAACATGATTATTAATGACAAGCATTTTCACTCTGAGCTTTCGAAAATTTTCGAAAACCATTTTTTGAAAAAATGAGGACCGATTTTTATTATCCACGCAGGAAGATTTTTTAACAAGTCTGATAAGATCTATTGTTTTGTAAATCTTAGGCATTATTACAGTTGGTGGGGGCGTACAGCATGTATGAAACTTACAGTTCGGCAATTTTTTTGTGTATGTATATTAGGTCATCCTCAGCCTATAATATGATTTTCGGGCCTTTACCTCAGCTTGCAGTTTCTTGAAGGTTAAAAAATAATAACTTTTCGTGTTTTACATTTGGAAGCTAAAAATTGAAGTGAGGCACAATTAGTATATACTCTCCACAAATTATCTGATCTGAAAATGTTTTTCCAGTGCTGACGACTTACATTTCGTTTTTTCACTATATTGCCTTATTAGCACTCTTATGCTCAAGTCTAACAGAGAAAAGATTATAAGCGTCTTGTACTTACGTCTCTTGAATGATCATGTTGTTGCATTGAAGATTTCTCAGCCGGCTGCCGAAGATCTGGTGGTGGAGGCGGTGGAGGAAGTGGATCGTACAATTCTTGATAACAATTTGAAGCATCCATGTTTGCTGTCTTTTAGCTGAAACTCAACGTATTTTTTTAAAAATGCAAAAAATCAAGAGATCAGAGAACCAAACCTGCAATCCGGTCTGACGGTTCTTATTAAACAACTTTTTTCAAAAAAAAAATCGTACCGGGTTGGTTAATAGATCGAATATGGAATATTGTCAGGCCGGCACTGTCGGGCCGGCACGGGGCCTCTGTGAATTTTTTGCAATGTTTGTTTTGATTTGTCTGATGACAAGTCAAAAAACCTATCATATGAGCTTTAAACAAACCCGATGCAATTCATTTGAAGAAAGTCATTTAATAAAAATCGTCTCTGAGAGAACAAATTTCAATTGAAAACAAACGAGAACAAGCTTGATTCCACAAAAACTAATATTTACATCAGAAAGTGTTCAGAAATAACTTTCAAAAGATCAAAACTGAACAAAAATTAGTCGAGGTGGGAATGGTGATGGGAGAAATAAGATGAGAAAGAGAGCGAAAAAGAAGAAAAAAGAGATAGAAAATGTAACAAAGGAAAAGGTCATATGAAACATACGGCATTGAATGATGAAAAAAGTGACGAACCCTAAAGTCAACATAGATGCTCAATATTTCAAAAAATAATTTTAACATTTTTGTGAGAATCTTTGATGAAGGAAACCAACTGTGAAATAATATTGTACGATTCAGATAACTGATTATTTTATATTCCCTCCCCTCCTTGCCCAACACCTACTTTTATAATTATCCTTTTTCCCGGTTTCCCTTTCTCAAGTTTAGTCTCGTGAGGGACTTTACCTGACCTCCAGTGATTCTTACTGTATATTTAAATGGTTAAATAATAATCAAATAAATATCAACTGAACATCATAGTTGTCACCGGGCCGATCCGGGCCTTGTGTGGGCCTTGATATAGCTTGTTGACAATGCCTGTAGGTCCAGTCGAAAACCAGGACACAGGCATAACCCTGAGAGACCCCTTGTATGCGCCGTATGAGCCCCGGTTCCGCAGAACCTTCTGATAAGCTATGCAGATGACACAACAGTACACAATTTCTCAGTGACCCGTTTATTAGAAGAGGGAAGGGACACGAGAAAGGGAAAATCCTTCGACAGGCGGAGCTAAATTCGTAGGAGTAAAACCTCGCTCCCTTGTGGGAAGCGAGGAAACCTTTCGGTTCCTTTTCCTGTCAGGTAAAACCTGTTTAGTAGAGTTTCGTAGAGTTTGTAGAGGTTTTGTAGAAGTTTTGTAGAAAGTTTAGAGGGGAGAAAAGAGGGGAAGGAGAACAGATGAAAGGGAAAAAATAAGGTAAAAAAGGGACAAAATCCGTAATCAACGGACCGCGACGAGGCGTAAACCGTGGGAGTGCGGTAACGAAAAGTGTCGAATGGCGGCGCGGGTTGGCCCAAAAAAGCCGCGCGCTGCCTGCGGATCCGGGTCTCGCGACGAACGGGATACAGGGAAAAAGCGCGCGCCATTCAAACAGTAAAGGGCGCGGCTGCGGATGGAAAATCCTGTAGAATTTACCGATTTTGATAAAATAAATCGGGAAAAGGTGATCATAAATAAAGAGTAATAATTGTATGAGAGTTCGACTCATAATTTCAGGGGATTTTGCGGATAAAATCAATGTGACCCGGAATTATCGAGTCGTAAAGTTGGCAGTTTAATCTAGAGGTGGTAAACGGAGAACATAACTTGCTTCAAAGTGACAATTAGGAGTTGATCAACCGGGCCTTGATTCCAGCCCCGGCAGTTTGAGGCCAGGCCACTAAACAGATTTTACAGCGGCTTTTACTAAACTCATGATGAAAATGTAAATACACTCGAGAAGAACTCAGCGAGATCTACAATTTGACAGGTTGATTGACTCCAAGATGGTATTTTGAAACGAGTTATCTCGAGGCCCGCTCAAGGCCCGGATCGGCCCGGTGACAACTATGCTGAACATGAGACTGTTTCACGAAGCAGTTTGTCGTTAATATCAGCAATGAATGCTTGGAATCAAAATTTTGAAACAACATTATGTGGATGATGGTGCTGGTATCATCAGACGTGTTTGGTTCGCTTGCCATATTGTTGGGCAAGTCGACAGGGTCGTTATCTTCTGACAACTACATTTTTCTCAACCAATGCAGTATATTTCGTTTTACCGAAAAAATTCTAGAGTGCTAAAAGTAGTGTGTTCTGTTGACTCAATAATTTTTATACTGAACTGAAACTTCTCAGTGATCACGACTATTGGCAGCGGGTGGATGAGAAGTTTCTCTTTTGCTCAGCAATACTTTATTGCGCGATAAATTCTCAGTAGTAGTGTAACGATTGAGAGTGCTGTTGTGGGTGCTCCACAGGTAGAGCTGGTAGGAGACCGATCCAGCATCTCTATCATCGTTGCAAGCAAGATTGTGATTCTACATCCTTATATTAGAAACGCGTACTGTTACCAATATTCAACAGCGATTTCACTTTTTCCAAAACAATTTTTCCAAAAAAAATGCTTTTAAAGTGTTATCATTGTTGTTATTAACTTTTTTATTAAAAGATCGGAAATTTGGCAAGACAAACCATCTGAACTGCTCAGATTCCTCACTATTCGTAGTTTTCATATTATTCGAAATTACAAATATGATTTTACAAACTCGGGGTTTCGCGCATCCTTCTTCGCCACTTTGCCAGATTGGCGCGGCCGCGTGCCGTGGAGGAAAACATTGGGAGTGGCATTCGTTTTGGCTTGTGTTAAGGTGGGAATGGCAGAGCTGTATTCTGAAACAGAAGTCGTCAAAACTGAAATGTTCGAAAAAGAAAAAGACAGGCATCTTCAGGGACAAATTTTCGAGCGACCTGTCTTAGTTTTATTACTAACGGTTCAGTTCAGAAGGCGCTACCGTCGGCGACATACGGACAGACGAACAGATATGTTGAATAATATTAGCAAAGATGCTTTCGTGTTGCTGCTTCGAAAACTATTTTTGGGGCTTTACTATTTTATTCAAACGATACCAAAACTACCTATGCTAGAGAATAATAATTAATTATAAACCTAAGCTCAATAAATATTTACTACCAGTATTATGTGAATAAACATAGCAAGAAGTGATGTGTGAACAAAAACGAAATTTAGGTACATTATGATGATGATAGACAATGAAATAAGAGCTATTGATGTGTTTCGGAGGTGTCAAAATCAATGGACGATCCTCCCTGAACGGTATTCATTGTGGCCAGTGTTCGAGCAACCTCAGCAAAACGTTGGCGAAGGTCGTTGGCAGAGTTGGTGGTCTTGTTGCCGGTTCCACTAAGGATACTGTTGGCTTGAGAGACCACAGCAAATGGTGAACGTTCATGAGATTTGTAGATGGATAGAACTGGATGATTGATCTCCTGGTTCTGCAAAATTTAATGTAAGGTTTTTCGAAACCATTGAATATAAACACATATGCTGGAACAGAATTGTAAATAATGAACAAGCAACTCACAATTGGAACAAGTGGCGAAACCGAGAGATTTGACAGTCCAGCGGCAATTTGCTTGCTCGGCGTGTCAGCAGAGACTTGACGAAGCTCATTCATTAATCTTCTGGTAGGATTCTTTTTGTATGGTGCGTATGTAAGCTTCGGAAAAGTAAAACTTCTGGATGAAGCTGTTTTTCGTGTGGATGACAGGTCAGCAACCGGAGTGTTTTCTTTGTTGATGCCTTCGATTTGCAAGTCTTTGAACTGGCCATCCTCCTCATGATTAGGTGCTGCCGTTTGCATTGAGTTTCTGACGACAGTTGGAGTGTGAACGACATTGGAAGTTGTTGTCTTCCGATTCTTCTTCAAGAATTTCTTCTTGATTACTTTTGTATATTTTTGTCCCGTTGCCGAACGGCGCCGACTGATCTTTTTGCTCCAGAAAGCATTCAATTTCGACTTTTTTGTCTGCAAACGTTCCAGTTTGTTGTACTGTTTCTCGGGTTCGTCGCTTCTCTCCAGAGCGTTATCGTCAATTATAGATTTATCAACGTCAAGTGATTCGTTGCTGTTGACCATCGTTGTCACCTGCGATTCACTGCCATTGTCATCCACTTTCCGAGATGTTGCCACAGACGAGTCAACCAACAAACGCAGTTTATTGATTTTGTCGAGGAGCTCGCTGCTCTCACACTTTCGTTGCTCATTGACATGCTGAAAATTGGAATTATGTGAATATCTTTGTTTAGAGTCACTCACTTTCAGATGAAAATTGAAATACATCAAATGCAACATCTCGTTGAAGAGTTTCCGATACTTCTCAATCGAAGGAGTCTCCAACGTTTCATCCATGACATATCCGTCGAAACTAGATGGATCATAACAGCTCGGATTGTGAGTTGTAATCAATTCGTAGAACTCCGGATACTTTGTTGCTGTATGTGGGTCGGAAGCCAAGTTAGCGATCCCAATTGTCCGGATGAATGTAAAATCGTTGTCAAAGTTTTTCAGCTCCAAGACATCCGAGTCGGCCATAAGTTGCAAGTTTGTTGTAGAACGAGAGTGTTCGATAGAATGATTGCTCATCGTAAACGGAGACTCGCCTGAAAACAAAGTATAAATAACAAAAAAACATGCAAGGTGTAAAGTCCCGGAATCGCTTACAACGGTAGGCACGGTGTCAAAGAAGGTTTGGCTGAGTGCCAAGGTTCTTTCGTTTCTTTTTAGTATTTTTCAAAATATAATGCGACGCGCACGCAACGCGATACGGAATTTGAAAAAAAATCAAATCTGCTCGTTGTATTACGATTCGCACTGCTGTGTTATAGAGCGCGTTTGCATAGGTTCAGTTTAAAATACCGTGAATCAAAGACTATCAAACATCTCCATTTTGTAACCGATGTGACCCATTGCAGAAAAAAACCCAAACACAAGAAACGAACCGAAAACGTCGTGAGAGGTGTTTGAAAACAAAAAATGAGCTAAAATGCGCCACTAAGCAGTATAATTGAATTAAGTTCGATTTGCATGGTTTTCAACTTTTCTGCTTTGATTTTTTGAGCTTAAATCATTTGAAATTACGTTATTCAAGCTATTGCAAAAATCGTTAAGAAAGTAGAAAAAAGAAAGAAGAAAGAAGAAAGAAGAAAGAAGAAAGAAGAAAGAAGAAAGAAGAAAGAATGAAGAAACAACGAAAAAACAAAGAAGGAGACGCATCGAGAAACGCGCCAGTCACAAAAACGTCGCATTTCTCGTGAGGGGCCGACCTCCTCCTCTTTCTCCAACGTGTGGGGCCGACCTCCTCCTCCTCATTTGTATTTTGTTTTTTGTTGTCTTATTATCGATTTTGTCTCCGAACAGAGTTTTTTTTCTTTACTGTCGTGTCATTTATACTCGAATGACACGAACTACACAAAAAACGAGAGGGGCCGACCTCCTTTTTCTCCTCCACGAGAAATGCGACGGGTAATCAGTCTAGTGTGAGAGGCAACGGTTTAAAGGCGCAGCGATTTATATGGAGAAAAAATCTCGTCGCGAACAACATGAGAAGAAAGGTTAGAACAACATGAGAAGAAAGATGTCGCCCACGCTTTATTAATATCGATTAACTCTCTTCATTTTTCCTAGGACCACAGAAAACTAATTCTTTCGGCCCGAATGGGGAGGGGAAATTATTCGTTTTTTTTTTGCATTTGTTCAATCTTTTTCTCTTTCCAACCCTTTCTTGTCTTAATTTAATCTGATTCACACTCTCTTTTTCAGCATACTCAAACTTGAAAATGGGCCCAACAAGCCCCGAAATTCCCCGCCAACCCGAGTCCACATCTACCCGTCCCCATGTAGATCGTGCATCGAATAAGACCCATGGCCAGCCGAACTTTGCCCAGCCTGGATACTATCATGGCAACAGTTACCCGAAACCGTTCCATGGATCAGGTAATAATCAATATCATCTCGACATGTTCAAAATTTCATTTTTAGGCTATCAGGACAACCATTCGAGCCAACATGATTCATTCATCGACTACGGGACTGGATATGTCGGAAAACCGGCGCCTCGGCAGAATACCTACTGGCAACACGATCAGAGCCATCAGGGAAAGTATTATGTGCAGAAAAGTGGAAGCTACCAACAGTATCCTTCGACCAAGTACGTCAACAAGGGCAATAATCACCGTTACAACCCTAATAAGTCATTCACCGCTGGAATGGGTGAAACGGGTCAACCAAATGCTCGTCGTGACAACTTGTCGACAGCCGAAGACAATCGTCGTTCTTCTGGCAACAATGAATACCGGGGAGATGGAAGATATGGACAACTGCAGAAAAGTGGAAACCACCAACACTATCCTTCCACTAAGTATGTCAACAAGAGCAACAATTCCCGGTACAACCCTAACAAGTCATTCACCGCTGGAATGGGTGAAACGGGACAGCAAAATGCTCGTCGTGACAACTTCTCTACAACCGAAGACGATCGTCGCTCTTCTGGCCACAATGGTTCCAATAATCCGGAATACCAAGGATATGGAAAACAAAACCAGATCCTGAAAAGTGAGAACCACCAACACTATTCATCGACCAAGTATGCCAACAAAAGCAGCGAGTACATCCACAACAAGTCATTCACCGCTGGAATGGGTGAAACGGGTCAGCCAAACGCTCGTCGTGACCACTTTTGGAACGCCAACTCTCGTCACCACTCTTCCAACTCTAAAAGATTCGAGAACCGAAAGAACGGTGCAAATGTCAATCGGAACTGGTATCGTTACAATTCGAACACCAGCTACGTCAGGTACACCGGAGCGAAACGCGGCCCTGAGAACGTCGCTGACCACAACACGACAGTTGATTTAAACATTGGAGGTTTTGAGTCATCGCAACACAATGGAGATAGCTTCATTCAAGTATTTCCTTCCAGTACTTCATCCAACTTGACTGACGAACAGAGTAAGTGTTATTAGTTTTTATAGTTTTCTGTAACAACGTGATTTACAGAGCTCCTGCAGAATCTCCAAAATATGGAATCTAAGGTCAAGTTGGTCGATGATTCTCTGATGAATCAGTCGTTCCGTGGTGTTCAAGACCAAAGTTGTCCACAAGACTCGTCTATTCTGGCCGTCGGACCTATCTTCACTCCACCTCGCCCAGTCAAATACCCGTACATGTTCTCACCTGCTGTGGAGAAGCTTCTCGGATCAGAACAACATGAGAAGAAAGATGATAAGCAGGTAGCAAGTGCAGACAAGGACAGCTTCTATCGCAAACTCATCCTCCCTCCTGTCTCTAAAGGAGTGAAACGCACTCCGCCAAGGTGAGGGAACGAATCAGAGTAATTTAAACAATATCTACTTTCAGCCCTCCTCATATCTCAAACGATGTAACTGGTTGGGAAGATTTGAAGGCTGTTGTCGGCGAGATCGCTGTGAAGACTTATGTTCCTCTGCCTCAATTGAAGTCACCATCGAGAGATTTTGGATCAAAGAAGGCTGGATCTAGTGTTCAGAGTCAAGTGACTGTCGACAAGATCACCTCTACCCAAAAAATGGCTGATGTTCAGGAAAAGAAAGTTGAGATCACACGTAAGCTCATCCTTCCTCCTGTCTCTAAAGGAGTGAAACGCACTCCGCCAAGGTGAGGAAACGAATCAGAGTAATTTAAACAATATCTACTTACAGCCCTCCTCATATCTCAAAGAATGTAACTGGATGGGAGGATTTGAATGCTGTTGTCGACGAGATCGCTGTGAAGACTCATGCTCCTCTGCCTCTATTGAAGTCACCATCAAGAGATTTTGGATCAAAGAAGGCTGGATCTAGTGTTCAGAGTCAAGTGACTGTCGTCAAGAACACTTCTGACCAAAAACTGGCTGTGATTCAGGAAAAGAAAGTTGAGATCACCCGTAAGCTCATCCTCCCTCCTGTCTCTAAAGGAGTGAAACGCACTCCGCCAAGGTGAGGGAACGAATCAGAGTAATTTAAACAAAATCTGCTTTCAGCCCTCCTCATATCTCAAACAATGTAACTGGTTGGGAAGATTTAAAGGCTGTTGTCGACGAGATCGCTATGAAGACTTGTGCTCCTCTGCCCCAATTGAAGTCTCCATCGATGATGTTTGAATCACAGAAGGCTGGATCTAGTGTTCAAAGTTCAGCTACCGTCCTCGAGAACACCGCTGACCAAAAACTGGCTGTGGTTCAGGAAAAGAAAGTTGAGATCACCCGCAAGCTCATCCTTCCTCCCATTTCTAAAGGAGTGAAGCGTACCCCGCCAAAGTGAGAGAAGCATCCAACGATTTATTTTTATTTGTTTACTTTCAGGTTCATTCATGTTGCTGACAAGGATTGGTTCAATGACACCCCAACCAAAACCATTGACGAACAGAAGGTCGACGAAGATCTTACATCAGAGAAGTCTGCATCCAGTGTTCAGACATCGATGATCGTCCATAAGAACATCTCTCACCGAAAACTAACAAAACTTCCAGAAAAGCAAATTGCCGAAACCCTTGTCCAACAGAAGGCGTGCCAAGATTATTCGGTCGCTATGTGGTTGATCAAAAACTTTTGATAATGTTCAGCTCCACAGTTTGAGGGGTTTCTCCACTATCTCTTCGTTGACCTCTTACTGTTGTCACGCCGAGCAAGCAAATTGCCGCTGGACTGTCAAATCTCTCGGTTTCGCCACTTGTTCCAATTGTGAGTTGCTTGTTCATTATTTACAATTTTGTTCCAGCATATGTGTTTATATTCAATGGTTTCAAAAAATCTTACATTATTTTTTGCAGGACCGGGAGATCAATCATCCAGTTCTATCCATCTACAATTCTTATGAACGTTCACCATTTGCTGTGGTCTCTCAAGCCAACAGTATCCTTAGTGGAACCGGCAACAAGACCACCAACTCTGCCAACGACCTTCGCCAACGTTTTGCAGAAGTTGCTCGAACACTTGCCACAATGAATACCGTTCAGGGAGGATCGTCCATTGATATTGACACCTCCGAAACACATAAATAGCTATTATTTCATTGTCTGTCATCATCATAATGTAACTAAATTTCGTTTTTGTTCACACAGCACTTCTTGCTATGTTTATTCACATGATACTGGTAGTCAAGTTTTATTGAGCTTAGTTTTATAATTAATTATTATCCTCTAGCATAGGTAGTTTTGGTATTGTTTGAATAAAATAGTAAAGCCCCAAAAATAGTTTTCGAAGCAGCAACACGAAAGCATCTTTGCTAATAATATTCAACATTTCCTTTCGTCTCTGCGTATATCGGCAACGCTAGCGCTTTCTGCACTAAACCGCTTGTGATAAAACTAAGACTGATAACTTGAAAATTTGTGCTTGATGATGCCTGTTCTTTTTTTTCGAAAATTTCCATTTTGACGTCTTCTGTTTTTTTGACTATTGATTACAGCTCTGTCTTTTCCACCCTGACACACGCCGAAAAGAATGCCTGTCTCAAATTTTTCCTCCACGCCGCTGCGCCGATCTGGCAAAGTGGTGAAGAGCGATGCGCAGAACCCCGGGTTGTAAAATCATTTTTGTAATTTCGAATAGTATGAAACTACGGATAGTGAGGAATCTGAGCAGTTCAGATGATTTGTCTTGCCAAAATTCCGATCTGTAAAGTTAATAATAACAATGATAACACTTTAAAAGCATTTTTTTGGAATTTTTTTTTGAAAAGTGAAATCGCTGTTGATTGTTGGTAACAGTACGCGTTTCTAATATAAGGATGTAGAATCACAATCTTGCTTGCAACTCAAATATCAATACTATTCAAAGCGGCACCTAAATTCACAATATGGTTGAAAAACAGATCTATTGCGAGATCTCAGTTTTTGTTTCAATTGCGTGGGAGCGGTCAATTCCAGTTTTCAACGATTCCCAAGTAATATTTACTTCAAACTTTGTACCTGTCAACTCAACAACCAACTGTGTGCAGTAATTAGTTTATTAAATTTCCCGCCTATAACTGGAAAAACAAGACCTAACAAAACTAAAATGAAGAAACTGAGTGGATTCCAATGATGCTGAACCAGATTAATGAACTGGGGGGGGGAATGATGAAACTTACATTTAGTGATATGTTTCTCAGATTTAGAGTAACTCTATTGTTTCAGATCTCCTGATGACCACTTGCCTCAAACTGTATCGCTAGACCAACAAACCTACCAATACAAGTACGATATCTATTCAACCGATGATAGAGATGCTGGATCGGTCTCCTTCCAGCTCTACCTGTGGAGCACCCACAACAGCACTATCAATCGTCACACTACTACTGAGAATTTATCGCGTAAGAAAGTATTGCTGAGCAAAAGAGAAACTTCTCATCCACCCGCTGCCAATAGTCGTGATCACTGAGAAGTTTCAGTTCAGTATAAAAATAATTGAGTCAACAGAACACACTACTTTTAGCACTCTAGAATTTTTTCGGTAAAACGAAATATACTGCATTGGCTTAAAAAAATGCAGTTGCCAGAAGATAACAACACTGTCGACTTGCCCAACAATATGGCAAACGAACCAAACACGTCTGATGATACCAGCACCATCATCCACATAATGTTGTTTCAAAATTTTGATTCCAAGCATTCATTGCTGATAATAACGACAAATTGCTTCCTGAAACAGTCTCATGTCCAGCATAGTTGTCACCGGGCCGATCCGGGCCTTGTGCGGGCCTCGAGATAACTCGTTTCAAAATACCATCTTGGAGTCAATCAACCTGTCAAATTGTAGGTCTTCAAATTGTAGGAGTTCTTCTCGAGTGTATTTCCATTTTCATCATGAGTTTAGTAAAAGCCGCTGTAAAATCTGTTTAGTGGCCTGGCCTCAAACTTCCGGGGCTGGAATCATGACCCGGTTGATCAACTCCTAATTGTCACTTTGAAGCAAGTTATGTTCTCCGTTTACCACCTCTAGATTAAACTGCCAACTTTACGACTCGATAATTCCGGGTCACATTGATTTTCCCCGCAAAATCTCCCAAAATTATGAGTCAAACTCTCATACAATTATTACTTTTTATTCATGATCACCTTTTCCCGATTTATTTTATCAAAACCGGTAAATTTTACAGGATTTTTCCATTTTGAACGACGCGCGCTTTTTCCTAGTATCCCGTTCGTCGCGAGACCCGGATCCGCAGGCAGCGCGCGGCCTTTTTGGGCCAACGCGCGCCGCCATTCGACACTTCTCGTTACCGCACTCCCACGGTTTACGCCTCGTTGCGGTCCGTTGGTTACGGATTTTGTCCCCTTTTTTACCTTATTTTATTCCCTTTTATCTGTTCTCCTTCCCCTCTTTTATCCCCTCTAAACCTTCTACAAAACCTCTACAAACTCTACGAAACTCTACTAAACAGGCTTTACCTGACAGGAAGGAGAACCGAAAGGTTTCCTCGCTTCCCGCAAGGGAGCGAGGTTTTACTCCTACGAATTTAGCTCCATACCGCCTGTCAAAGGATTTTCCCTTTCTCGTGTCCCTTCTTTCTTCTAATAAACGGGTCACTGAGAAATTGTGTACTGTTGTGTCATCTGCATAGCTTATCCGAAGGTTCTGCGGAACCGGGGCTCATACGGCGCATACAAGGGGTCTCTCAGGGTTATGCCTGTGTCCTGGTTTTTGACTGGACCTACAGGCATTGTCAACAAGTTATCTCAAGGCCCGCACAAGGCCCGGATCGGCCCGGTGACAATTATGATGTTCAGTTGGTTTCCTTCATCAAAGATTCTCACAAAAAAATCATAAAATTATTTTTTGAAATATTGAGCATCTATGTTGATTTTAGGGTTCGTCACTTTTTTTCATCATTCAATGTCGTATGTTTCATATGACATTTTCCTTGTTAAATTTTCATCTCTTTTTACATTTGCTTCGCTATCTTTCTCATTTTCTTTCTTCCATCACCATTCTCACCTCGACTAACTTTTGTTCAATTTGAAACTTTCGAAAGTTATTTCTGAACACTTTCTGATATAAATATTGGTTTTTGTGGAATCAAGCTTGTTCTCGTTTGTTTTTAATTGAAATTTGTTCTCTCAGAGAAGATTTTTATTAAATGACTTTCTTCAAATGAATCGCATCGGGTTTGTTGAAAGCTCATATGATAGGTTTTTTGACTTGTCATCAGACAAACATTGAAAAACATTCACAGAGGCCCCGTGCCGGCCTGACAGCATATTCGGCCGACCCCCGGTCCACTTTTTTAAAATTCGATCTATTCCATCTATTAACCAACCCGATACAATTTTTTGGAAAAAAGTTGTTTAATAAGAACCGTCGGCCCGGATTGCAAGTTTGGTTCTCTGATTTCTTAATTTTTTCATTTTTTTTTCGTCGGGTTTCAGCTAAAAGACAACAAACACGGATGCTTCAAAGTGCTATCAAGAATTGTACGATCCCCTTCCTCCACCGCCTCCACCACCAGATCTTCGGCAGCCGGCTGAGAAATCTTCAATGCAACAACATGATTGTTCAGGAGACGTAAATACACGGCGCTTATAACTTTTTCTCTGTAAGACTTCAACATTGAGAGTGCTGGAATATAAGTCGCCAGCACTTGAAAAACTTTTTCAGATCTGATTTGTGAATAGCATATACTAATCGTGCCTAACTTCAATTTTTAGTTTCCAAAAGTAAAACACAAAAAATTATCACTTTTTGACCTTCAAGAACTTACCGCAACCTGTGGTCAAGGCCCTAAAACAGTAGTATAGATTGCGGATGACCCATCAATCACACACAACAAAATTGCTGATGAGCTGTAACATTCATACGTACGCCCCCACAAACTGTGATAACGCTTGATATTTACAGAAAAGTAGGTCTTATCAGACTTACTAAAAAATCTGCCTGCGCGGATAAAATAATCGGTCCTCACTTTATCACAAAATTATTTCAAAAATTTTGAAAATTCAGAGCAAAAAAGCTTAAATTGTCATGAACATTCACATTTTGTTTATATTTCAAATTTTCAGTCAAGAACTCTATTTTTTTCAAAAAATAAATCAGAAATATTGTAGTCGATCCGAAACTTCTCCAATAACGATAGTGAATTTCAGCGGAACACACCTGTTCCGATGGACATCCAAGAAGCAGAGGCAGCTGCAAGAAAGCGACCAGAGCACGCTGGTGAAACTTGGGGAGAAGTTCGCGAGAAGACAAGGATTGCCTAGAGTATATTTCGTTTTACCAAAAAAATTCTAGAGTGCTAAAAGTAGTGTGTTCTGTTGACTCAATTATTTTTATACTGAACTGAAACTTCTCAGTGATCACGACTATTGGCAGCGGGTGGATGAGAAGTTTCTCTTTTGCTCAGCAATACTTTCTTACGCGATAAATTCTCAGTAGTAGTGTGACGATTGAGAGTGCTGTTGTGGGTGCTCCACAGGTAGAGCTGGAAGGAGACCGATCCAGCATCTCTATCATCGGTTGAATAAATATCGTACTTGTATTGGTAGGTTTGTTGGCCTAGCGATACAGTTTGAGGCAAGTGGTCATCAGGAGATCTGAAACAATAGAGTTACTCTAAATCTGAGAAACATATCACTAAATGTAAGTTTCATCATTCCCCCCCCAGTTCATTAATCTGGTTCAGCATCATTGGAATCCACTCAGTTTCTTCATTTTAGTTTTGTTAGGTCTTGTTTTTCCAGTTATAGGCGGGAAATTTAATAAACTAATTACTGCACACAGTTGGTTGTTGAGTTGACAGGTACAAAGTTTGAAGTAAATATTACTTGGGAATCGTTGAAAACTGGAATTGACCGCTCCCACGCAATTGAAACAAAAACTGAGATCTCGCAATAGATCTGTTTTTCAACCATATTGTGAATTTAGGTCCCGCTTTGAATAGTATTGATATTTGAGTTGCAAGCAAGATTGTGATTCTACATCCTTATATTAGAAACGCGTACTGTTACCAACAATCAACAGCGATTTCACTTTTCAAAAAAAAATTCCAAAAAAATGCTTTTAAAGTGTTATCATTGTTATTATTAACTTTACAGATCGGAATTTTGGCAAGACAAATCATCTGAACTGCTCAGATTCCTCACTATCCGTAGTTTCATACTATTCGAAATTACAAAAATGATTTTACAACCCGGGGTTCTGCGCATCGCTCTTCACCACTTTGCCAGATCGGCGCAGCGGCGTGGAGGAAAAATTTGAGACAGGCATTCTTTTCGGCGTGTGTCAGGGTAGAAAAGGCAGATCTGTAATCAATAGTCAAAAAAACAGAAGACGTCAAAATGGAAATTTTCGAAAAAAAAAGAACAGGCATCATCAAGCACAAATTTTCAAGTGATCAGTCTTAGTTTTATCACAAGCGGTTTAGTGCAGAAAGCGCTAGCGTTGCCGATATACGCAGAGACGAAAGGAAATGTTGAATATTATTAGCAAAGATGCTTTCGTGTTGCTGCTTCGAAAACTATTTTTGGGGCTTTACTACTTTATTCAAACAATACCAAAACTACCTATGCTAGAGGATAATAATTAATTATAAAACTAAGCTCAATAAAACTTGACTACCAGTATCATGTGAATAAACATAGCAAGAAGTGCTGTGTGAACAAAAACGAAATTTAGTTACATTATGATGATGACAGACAATGAAATAATAGCTATTGATGTGTTTCGGAGGTGTCAATATCAATGGACGATCCTCCCTGAACGGTATTCATTGTGGCAAGTGTTCGAGCAACTTCTGCAAAACGTTGGCGAAGGTCGTTGGCAGAGTTGGTGGTCTTGTTGCCGGTTCCACTAAGGATACTGTTGGCTTGAGAGACCACAGCAAATGGTGAACGTTCATAAGAATTGTAGATGGATAGAACTGGTTGATTGATCTCCCGGTCCTGCAAAAAATAATGTAAGATTTTTTGAAACCATTGAATATAAACACATATGCTGGAACAAAATTGTAAATAATGAACAAGCAACTCACAATTGGAACAAGTGGCGAAACCGAGAGATTTGACAGTCCAGCGGCAATTTGCTTGCTCGGCGTGTCAGCAGAGACTTGACGAAGCTCATTCATTAATCTTCTGGTAGGATTCTTTTTGTATGGTGCGTATGTAAGCTTCGGAAAAGTAAAACTTCTGGATGAAGCTGTTTTTCGTGTGGATGACAGGTCAGCAACCGGAGTGTTTTCTTTGTTGATGCCTTCGATTTGCAAGTCTTTGAACTGGGCATCCTCCTCACGATTCTTAGGCGGTGTCGTTTGCATTGAGTTTCTGACGACAGTTGGGGTGTGAACGACATTGGAAGTTGTTGTCTTCCGATTCTTCTTCAAGAATTTCTTTTTGATTACTTTTGTATATTTTTGTCCCGTTGCCGAACGGCGACGACTGATCTTTTTGCTCCAGAAAGCATTCGATATCGACTTTTTTTTCTGCGAACGTTTCAGTTTGTTGTACTGTTTCTCGGGTTCGTCGCATCTCTCCAGAGCGTTATCGTCAATTATAGATTTATCAACGTCAAGTGATTCGTTGCTGTTGACCATCGTTGTCACCTGCGATTCACTGCCATTGTCATTCACTTTCCGAGATGTTGCCACAGACGAGTCAACCAACAAACGCAGTTTATTGATTTTGTCGAGGAGCTCGCTGCTCTCACACTTTCGTTGCTCATTGACATGCTGAAAATTGGAATTATGTGAATATCTTTGTTTAGAGTCACTCACTTTCAGATGAAAATTGAAATACATCAAATGCAACATCTCGTTGAAGAGTTTCCGATACTTCTCAATCGAAGGAGTCTCCAATGTTTCATCCATGACATATCCGTCGAAACTAGATGGATCATAACAGCTCGGATTGTGAGTTGTAATCAATTCGTAGAACTCCGGATACTTTGTTGCTGTATGTGGGTCGGCAGCCAAGTTAGCGATCCCAATTGTCCGGATGAAGGTAAAATCGTTGTCAAAGTTTTTCAGCTCCAAGACATCCGAGTCGGCCATAAGTTGCAAGTTTGTTGTAGAACGAGAGTGTTCGATAGAATGATCGCTCATCGTAAACGGAGACTCGCCTGAAAACAAAGAAAAGATAACAAAAAAACATGCAAGGTGTGAAGTCCCGAAAACGCATACAACGGTAGGCACGGTGTCAAAGAAGATTTGGCTGAGTGGTAAAGTTTTTCCGTTTCTTTGTTGTATTTTTCAAAATAAAATGCGACGCGCACGCAACGCGATACGGAAAATTTAAAAAAAAAATCGAATCTACTCGTTGTAATACGCTTTGCACTGCTGTGTTATAGAGCGCGTTTGCATAGGTTCATTTTGAAATACCGTGAATATCAAATATCTCAATTTTGTTGCCGATGCGACTCGTTGAAGAAAAAACCCAAACACAACAAACAACCGTCGTAAAAAAAACGAGCTAAAATGCGCCACTAAGCAGTATAGTTGAATTAAGTTCGATTTGCATGGTTTTCAATTTTTCTGCTTTAATTTTTTGAGCTCAAATCACTTGAAATTACCTTGTTGAAGCAATTGAAAAAATCGCTAAAAAAGAAGAAAGAATGAAGAAACGACAAAAAACAAAGAAGGAGACGCATCGAGAAACGCGCCAGTCACAAAAACGTCGCATTTCTCGTGAGGGGCCGACCTCCTCCTCTTTCTCCAACGTGTGGGGCCGACCTCCTCCTCC
Source organism: Caenorhabditis latens (assembly GCA_002259235.3). Classification (NCBI taxonomy): domain Eukaryota; kingdom Metazoa; phylum Nematoda; class Chromadorea; order Rhabditida; family Rhabditidae; genus Caenorhabditis; species Caenorhabditis latens. Next base: position 8,037,208 of record CM056097.1, on the reverse strand, counting down.
TCATTTACATTTTGGTTTTTGTTGTGTTTTTATTGATTTTTGTCTCCGAACATCGTTTTTTTCTTCACTGTCGAGTCATTTATACTCGAATGACACAAACAACACACAAAACGTAAGGGGCCGACCTTTTTTTCTCCTCCACGAGAAATGCGACGTAATTTGTTATTGGCGCGTTTCTCGTTGCATTCGTATCTCACTGCGCGCGGTATTCTAATTCTTCATTTCTTGTCGTTTTCTCGTCAGTCGTCAATTTTCTGCAGTTTTTTGTTCCATTTGTTTCTTTTTTCCTGGGACGGGTAATCAGTCTAGTGTGAGAGGCAACGGTTTAAAGGCGCAGCGATTTATCTGCAGAAAAAATTTTGACGCGGCAACCGCCCACGCTATATTAATATTGATCAACTCTCTTCATTTTTGCTTAGGACCACAGAAAGAAAACTAATTCTCTCGGCCCGAATGGGGAGGGAAAATCATTTGTTTTTTGTTGCATCTGTTCAATCTTTTTCTCTTTCCAACCCTTTCTTGTCTTAATTTAATCTGATTCACACTCTCTTTTTCAGCACTCAAACTTGAAAATGGGCCCAACAGACCCCGAAATTTCCCGCCAAACCGACTCCACATCTACCCGTCCCCATGTAGATCGTGCATCGAATAAGACCCATGGCCAGCCGAACTATGCCCAGCCTGGATACTATCATGGCAACAGTTACCCGAAACCGTTCCATGGATCAGGTAAAGATCAATATCATCTCGACATGTTCAAAATTGCATTTTTAGGCTATCAGGCCAACCATCCGAGCCAACATGATTCATTCATCGACTACGGGACTGGATATGTCGGAAAACCGGCGCCTCGGCAGAATACCTACTGGCAACACGATCAGAGCCATCAGGGAAAGTATTATGTGCAGAAAAGTGGAAGCTACCAACAGTATCCTTCGACCAAGTACGTCAACAAGGGCAATAATCACCGTTATAACCCTAACAAGTCATTCACCGCTGGAATGGGTGAAACGGGTCAACCATATGCTCGTCGTGACTACTTGTCGACAGCCGAAGACAATCGTCGTTCCTCTGGCAACAATGGATACCGCGGAGATGGAAGATATGGACAACTGCAGAAAAGTGGAAACCACCAACACTATCCTTCCACTAAGTATGCCAACAAAAGCAACAATTCCCGGTACAACCCTAACAAGTCATTCACCGCTGGAATGGGTGGAACGGGACAGCAAAATGCTCGTCCTGACAGCTTCTCGACAACCGAAGACGATCGTCGCTCTTCTGGCCACAATGGTTCCAATAATCCGGAATACCAAGGATATGGAAAACAAAATCAGATTCAGAAAAGTGAGAACCACCAACACTATTCATCGACCAAGTATGCCAACAAAAGCAGCGAGTACATCCACAACAAGTCATTCACCGCTGGAATGGGTGAAACGGGTCAGCCGAACGCTCGTCGTGGCAACTTTTGGAACGCCAACTCTCGTCACCACAACTCCAAGGGATTCGAGAACCAAAAGAACGGTGCAAATGCCAATCGTAACAGGTATCGTTACAATCCGAACACCAGCTACGCCAGGTACACTGGAGCGAAACGCGGCCCTGAGAACGTCGCTGACCACAACACGACAGTTGATTTGAACGATAGAGGTTTTGAGTCACAACACCTCAATGGAGACAGCTTCATTCAGGTCTTTCCTTCCAGTACTTCATCCAACTTGACTGACGGACAGAGTAAGTGTTATTAGTTTTTATAGTTTTCTGTAACAACGTGATTTACAGAGCTCCTGCAGAATCTCCAAAATATGGAATCTAAGGTCAAATTGGTCGATGATTCTCTGATGAATCAGTCGTTCCGTGGTGCTCAAGACCAAAGTTGTCCTCAAGATTCGTCTATTCTGGCCGTCGGACCTATCTTCACTCCACCTCGCCCAGTCAAATACCCGTACATGTTCTCACCTGCTGTCGAGAAGCTTCTCGGATCAGAGCAACGTGAGAAGAAAGTTAATAAGCAGGTTGCAAATGCAGACAAGGAAGCAAAAGTGAAAAAGGACAAGTCGAGTAAGAAAAAGAAGATCCATTTTGATGATAGTTTCAATATGACTATCGATGGTGGTGAACGATTCGTTGAGTCCCCACCACCCTCCAAGGACTTACTCAACCTGACGGTCGGCGAAGAAAAACCACCGCGGGGAATCCTCAAGAAAATTCGTATGGCGAGAAGATCTCCACCAGAGTTCCGTTCGAGGTTTGTGTTGTCTTTAATTGCAGAACATATGGATACATCCTTCATACTTTAATTGTTTGTCTTCAGAAGTGTTTCTTGGGGACTCGTACACGCCAAATCTCCTGACACCCCAATGTACTCACCAGAAGGAAATTTGTCGGATCTCAACAAATCGTTCATAAAGCCGAAAAGTGAGACATCATCGGAAGAGTCATCGCCATCCACACCACCGAAGCCTCTCAACAAGAAGCTGCTCATATTGACCACAAAGCCGAAATCACTTCCTCCGCCTGGCTGGAAAACTTCTTGTCCAGTGACATTCAAGAAGGTTGTGGATCACAACGAAAACTATAACAAAGCTGGCTGTTACATGGCCCGTGGAGGCATTTGCAAGTTCATGCCTAGTGTTGATATCACCACCGATGGACTCGCTACTTTTGTGAATCCTGAAACTGGAAGAAAGATCTTCATGCCATTGGAGTTTTGTTTCGACATCTATCCTTTCATCCCAACTGGTGAAGACGAGGTCCCAGCTGGCCGTTACTACTACATGGCAGATCCGAAAAATGACTTTGCTGGGCAGTGGAAAAGAGAGCTTCAAGAGAAACATCCGGAACTTTTCAACGTGTAAGTATGAAGAAACCAAAGTAATTTAAACAAAATCTGCTTTCAGCCCTCCTCATATCTCAAACAATGTAACTGGTTGGGAAGATTTGAAGGCTGTTGTCAATGAGATCGCTATGAAGACTTGTGCTCCACTGCCTCAATTGAAGTCTCCATCGATAGATCTTGGATCAAAGAAGGCTGGATCTAGTATTCAAAATTCAGCTACCGTCGTCGAGAACACCTCTGACCGTAAACTGGCTGTGGTTCAGGAAAAGAAAGTGGAGATCCCTCGCAAGTTCATCCTTCCTCCTATGTCTAAAGGAGTGAAGCGTACCTTGCCAAGGTGAGGGAAACATCCAGGGACTTATTTTCATTTGCTTATTTTCAGATTCATTCATGTTTCGGTCGAGGATTGGCTCAATGACACCCCAGCGAAAACCATTGACGAAAAGAAGATGAGCCAAATCGATGTGGTTGTGGAGAATACGCAACCATCTACTCCCAAGCTGTCTTCTCAGGAGGTGATTTTCACTCCGTTGAAGACGAGTACTCCTCGCAAAACCGCTGCACTCGGCTCTGCCTCTAGGTAATACTAGTTAGGAAAATTATATCACAAACAAAATATTTTTCAGAACATCTGCTTTGGTTGGTGAACTGCAAGCCACTCCGAAGAGCTGGGGAAATAAGAATAAGTTGCCACCGCGTCGGATCACTATCATCTCCAGCACTTTGGACGACGCTGAGCTCCACAACGTGAAGTTTCTGACACCGCAAGGCAAGAAGTCGCCTGATGACGCTTCTTCTGAAACGACCGAAAGCCCATCTACCCCATCGTCTTGAATTATATTGTTTCCCGTCCAGTTTGTCCCATCTTATCTAAATATAGGCTACCCGTATATGCCATAAATTGAATTGTGTTTTTCCCATTGCCTACTCATTCCCTGTGAATCGTATTTGAGCATTTTGCCCCCCCCCCCATCATACCATCTACTGGTCTTTTAAGTTTACCTTATTGAAGGTGATACGAAAATAAAAATTGTGAGTAGGATTTCACTTTGATTTCAACAACCAATCAATTTACTTTCAACAAATATAAGGATTTTATAAGTTCACTGCAACAACAAGTGAATGTGTTAATGGTGTAAATTTGAGATCCCTGTCAGTTAGAAAACAAACTGTTTTGCTTGAGTATAAGAGAGGGAGGGAGAAAACGCTCTAATGTTTGAGTATGAGAGACAACGCTCGAATCATTGAATGAGACAATTATTTTGTACACTGTCATTCAAGTTATTGGTCACTACTTTTTTGACCTATCTTTAATGCTTCTTGTTTTACTTGTTCAATCTACAATTTTATTCTTATGTATTCATCTGGTTCTAAGTCAACCCACGAGTGCATCTATAGTTGCAATCAATAGAATATCAGGTCAAAAATACCGTTCTGGTATGATGCAATTGTGGGGAGAACTTAAACACGGAATATAAAAGTATTCTTATAAACGGTGATTTTTCTGCCGATCCAGAGAAGATATAGATTGTCGAAGTAGTACGATTTTCTGAATTTGAACAAGGAAAAGGTGTTTTCAGCAAACCTTGGTTTTCTCTGTCGTGTTGGAAAAAACTATAAAGAGCTTAGACTGGAAGATTTTTAATTTGATACCAGCAAAGTCAAGATTTTCATGATTTTAGGTAGGAAGCCAAACGGAAAAGGTTTATCTGAAACTTTTGCTAGGGAATTCTGTTTTCTAATATTGCGCCGATTCACTGGAAAGAACTGTTTGATTCTCCACCAGCTTCATGTTCATTTGGATGTAAAAGGATTGTTGAAAACTTCTAAATAATGTTCAAATATTTATTAAATCATCAGAAACCATCTTCAATTGTCTTAACAATCAAGGGTTTGCCCTCCAGTAAACACCAACAGCTTCTTATCCAATGTCATTTGAACCAATGCTGTACTTTCTTTTTTTCCAATTTTTGCAGTGAAAACTGCCTTGAATACTATAGAAGAGGCGGTTGTGTTGCCAGCGCCGATCGGAATTAGTTTGAAGGAGAGGCTCATTTCTTTGGGCATAAGCGCAAAAACACGGGTGTAGGTTTCTGTAAGAAGGGATAAAAAATTACCTGAAGTTTGAAAAATTGAATACTTTACCTCTGTTTTCGATTGAGTCGCATCCCTTATATTGGAAATCGACATGCAGAAGATTTTTTATTCTCTCATAATTGCGGGAATGAACAGCAGTCAACAACTCGTTTAAGGACTGAATGATGATACTTTCGACTTTTTGGTCATTTCCCGTTTTAGTTGGGATGGGTTCATTGATGGTCGGTGGTTTGGTATCCGGTTGTTTAACAAAACCAAGAAGATTTCCAGTGAGAAAGGAAACGAAAACGAAAATTTGTAGAGAGAACATGACTCCGAATGGTGAATCTGGCGCGCTGGCTTCAATTTATACCCCGTTTTGATTTGATTAGGACACTTTCCCAGAGAGAAAAGATGCGGGGTAGCTTGGGAATGAAGAAGTACACGTCAGCATACTGGAGTTATGTGATATTTGGAATAATAGCAAGTAGAAGTGAAGATCATAAAGCGTAACTTGTTTGTCAAACATAAGTAAGGAATTAGTTCTAATAATTTAAATTGTATCCGGTAGGTTCTCTTTTGTTTTTTGGTATCAGCTGAAAAACAATGACGAGAACGGGAGCAATACTGTTCATTTTGTGCTTCGCGTTTATTTGAACATAAAACATAACGAGCTGGGTCAAAAGGTGAATACAAAAATAGACGATGACACCTTTGAAGGCTGCGCGATAACGCGCGACAACACGACAAAGCAAAGAAAGATTTCGAAAAGAAGCTGAAACTTATGTAAAGAAAAAAGTAAACATTGAACGACATTTTGACCAACATTATCGATTGGCGGCGTGCAACATTGAGAGAAGAATTTACGATTTAAACGAAGAGAAGAAGTGTCTAAAGGTGAACTCGCTTGGAAACACTTCCAATGACGTTTGTATTCTAACTGTCGTCAGAAACTCAATGCAAACGGCACAACCTAATAATCGTGAGGAGGATGACCAGTTCTAAACTTGCAAATCGAAAGCATCAACAAAGAGAACACTCCGGTTGCTGACGTGTCTTCCACACGAAAAACAGCTTCATCCAGAAGTTTCACTCTTCCAAAGCTTACATACGCACCCTACAAAAAGAATTCTACAAGAAGATTGATCAATGAGCTTCGTCAAGTCTCTGCTGACACGACGAGCAAGCAAATTGCCACTGGACTGTCAAACCTCTCGATTTTGCCAATTTTTCCAGGGGATCAATCATTCAGTTCTATCCATCTACAATACTTATGAACGTTCACCATTTGCTCTGGTCTCTCAACCCAACTGTATCCTCAGTGGAACCGACAATAAGACCACCAACTCTACCAATAACCGTCGCCAACGTTTTGCTGAGGTGGAGGGGGGTTTACCTCCGTGGGAAGAACTTGGTTAGAGTAATCAAGTGATTCATTCACAAAGTATAAATAAAATAGAACAAAGGAAAAATATAAATAATATTTTGTGACACGAAGCCGAGTATTCTTGATTTCTAAACTTTAAAAAAATCATAAATTTAGAAACTTCCCGCATTGTATCCGTAGTTTGAGTCGTAGTTCTGTTCTGCGGGTTTCTGACGTCGTCTACGATGGCGCGGTCGGGAACGGGAACGACCTCGTTTACTTGGCTTCGGATATGGGTCGCGGTCTGGCTGTTGATGATAAATAGCCGGATTAAATCGGCGCGCTTCTGATTGCAAATTGCGAGCAACTCTTCTTGAAAGTTCACTGTGCCGACGGAACTCTCCTTTTGGAACTGGAGGTTCACCTTCCCGCGGTTCTCTCGACGATGAACGAGTTCTGACTGGTGGCTTATAGCCTGGTTCTTTCCAATTCGGACAGAGCTTGTCGACTGCAGCTTCAGCAGCTTCATCCAGGTAATCCAACCCTTTTTTGTTGCTTTCAAAAGCCAACAAACGCGTCCAGGCCAACTGAGTCTTTTCGCGGACTTCCTCCCATGTCTCTCCTTCTTGTGGTCTTCTTAATGCTGCTGCTTCGACTTCTCGGAATAGCCGATTGTACTCCGCTTGTGCTCCTCCACGACCTGGGGGTGGCACCGGGGATGGAGTTGTGGCAACATCCATTGGGATTGGTGTAGTTCGCTGAAAAAATACATGAAAAAGTTAAATAGAGTTATTTATAGAAAACCAAACATTTCAATGTCACAAATTAATACTTACATCTTTCAAGCGGTCATTTTGTTGAACTGCATTGTTTTTGATGGTGATTCGAAAATTTTGTCGTGGAGGTTGTGGTGAGAGCTTGTGCATCTGATCAAAACCAAAGGAAGCGCTCATGTTCCATGGAGGTTGCATTGTAGGCAGAGCTCTGTAAAATGATAAGTTCAGATAGTTTAAGAATGAAGAGTGACACAGAAATCAAAAAAACAAGCTCAGCTGAAAAAATACTATAGTTATTTTTGCCAGCAATAAGATAATTATAAAACATGAAAAAAAAACTGAATTTTTTGCCAGGTCCGTGATATTTTCTAAGATGAGAACAAAGAGGATAGTTTTCGATTATTGATCAGTTTGAAAATAATGACTGATATCAATCTGAATTAAAAACCAAAGCAGAAAAGCAATACAAAAACCTAAACAATCGCGTTCACTTGTAACGAAAAAGCAACAAAAAGAGAAATAGGACGACAAGAGGTGACTCATGAATAAAATGACCTCCAATGATCAGAAGAACCACATAACATTTACATGAAACTATATCATTCATAGAAGTAAATATGAATTCAAAAACTATCTTTTAAAAACGATGCAATAAGAAGAAGAAATGGGAGAAAGAGGGTGTGTGCGTGTGAATGGTTTTATTAGGTTGAGACCAAAAAAAACGACAAAAATCGATTTTTTAAACTCAGATTTCGAGGTTAGCTTAACGAAAAAAGAGACTCTTAAGAATCAAAAAACTTAGTAGAAAAAAAAGAACGCGACAATAGTCGGGGGTAGCAAAGAAAGGAAATGAAACTGGAGTGGAGGGTGGCCAACGCGGAAGTTTGAAAAAAGCTGTTAAACAAAATTTCAGACGTTTTATGGTTTGAAAGCTGAAAAATAAGAGCTCCTGTTTTATTCTCAAGATGAGAGCTGTCTCTGATTTCATTCGGTTGATATTGCCAAGATTTGAAAAAAGTAAAGTATTCTTATGACTTCACCTAGAAAAGACAATTGTGAGACACGCTATCGGTGTTTTTTAGTTTCTTACCCATGCTAGTATATAAAAAGAGATCTGCGCTTGAATTCAATCAAAAACCTTCTGAAAAAATATTAAAAAGCTTATTATTATAAGAAAATAACGAGTTACTTGTTAGAAAAAGTGCCAATCTACTGCGATAGAGTATGAATTTCCGACTGCTTGTGAAGAAGAAACGTTTTTGATTTCATTCTTTAATTAGTTGAGTGAAAAATGTGTTGCATATCACAAATATTCTAATTATCTACCTTATTAACTTTTATAAATTCTACAAGACAGGAGAAAAAAAAGAAATCAATGAAAGAATTATGAATAAATCGGGTACCAACTGTCGAAGGGGAGGGGGTGAGAAATCGGTTGCAGATTAATATTCTTGAGTGCGGAGGAAAAAGAGACAGATGGTCAGTGAATATGTTGGAGAAGAGGTCAGAGAATACTGAATAAAAACTGGGAGAAGAATATCTGAGTAGTTTCAAAGACAAAACATGAAGTTCGCTTTGTTTTCTACAGGAAATTTTGAAAACTGGGAAACAAAAGTATATTTCATGTTTTGAAGTTTTATGTTTCTCAACTTGGGTTATTAGAATTGAAAAAAAAACACTCCAATCTAATTGAAAATGAAACACACAATATTGCTTGTTCACTAAATGTCCGGCCGACAATAATACAGCCAGTTGATTCTGAGTATGAGAGGTCATCCGCGAAATAAAGAACACAAAAAGTATGAACTGAAGAATACCAACCAAAAGGAGAGCAGAGGGGTGTAATGAAGGAAACGGAGAGTGGGATGACCAGCAGAAGGGACAAATGAGATACACACGAAGGAGGAGGAGAAGGAGATGTGCAATTTTCTGGAGATTAACGAGTACGTAGGACATCTCTGTGTACACACTGCGAGAAGAAATGCTGTATGATTCACAAAATTGTGTATGATGATAAAATGCAATAGTAAATTCGAATGTGAACATTTTCGGTTGAACATTGTTGCACTAGTGTTGACTTTGAATACATGGGTTATTCTGCTGTTCAAATTTTTCAGAGTAGTTCATAATTTCTGGCGTTTCTGTTCATCTGGTTGATTAATTTGTTTATTCTTCCATTCAATGATTTGAAAATTAATGAAAATCGACCGAAGACCAAAACAAGATTTCTATCTGTTGCTCATTTGGTAAGAGGGCATCTGCCAATGTGCTTCGTCAGTTCTCTGTATGACCAACCGTCTGGCATGACGTCATGCCTTCTGGTAGGTCGATAACATCCGTTTTTCCATAATCAAAATAGTTTTATTTGAATGCATGGTTTGATGAAAGTAGTTGCAAAACTCAAAATCATAAATCAATTGTGACAAATTTTGTTTGGAATAATTTTTTGCACGTTTTTGTCCTTGTTTTCCTGTTATGTTAGAAATTGAGAGTTTGTTGTTCACAGTTTTCATTGATGGAAAGAATCTCTGAACGAATATTATGTATTAAATTAATAAAAACGACACACTCAAGGTGACAGTGCCTCTAATAAAACCGACCCCTTCTCACTTAACGACTGTTGGAGCTAATAGATCTGAAATAAGTCAAAACATGACGAAAGCTATAAAATTATAACTTGCAGAGTTTTTATGCATTCTAGCAGATTTTCAATGAAATGTGCTCCTAAACGAAAATACATTTCAAATTAATACAAAATATCTAATGTCACAATTCTTTAAGAGATCTCAGGCAATAAAGGACATGTCGTTTTTATAAAGGTTTTCTGGATACGACATTATTATATTCGAGTTGATGTTCAATGTTTAGCGTCTAAAGAATGAGTCAAAATTCAAGAAAATTTGTTAGATTCTACATTGTTCTGATGCAATATTCGTAGAAATTTGGATTCCCGAGAGAACATCAGTTGAAACTTTTATACTCAGCTATCCAGGTACTTGACCGCGGAATATCAATCGAATAGCTTCTGGTCAACAAAAAATTTATTCATGATCATAACAACAATTATCAGCTAATCTTGTCCCATCCGACCTTCTCTTTTGATGACAGCACGAAGATGTCTAGAGTAGGCGTTGAGGTTGCACGCAGATGATCTGGAGACTCGGATTTCATGCTTAATTTTTGTATCTCATGGTGGAATAAAGCTTTTCCTGAAAACTTTTTTTCACTTATGTAACAAAGGGAGGTGAAATCGATAAAGAAGTGATCCACAAGCTCCCGTTCGATCTACATGCAGAAGCGGGAAATCTACTTTGTAAGAAGAGCGATACAGACTTGGGTAATTTTGCGCCACCCTGTACAAAGCGGATGCAAGTTGAAATTCTTCGCTTATCTACCAAACTACAGTCCCAAACTCGAAACAATTGAATTTAAAACTCCGTTTCTTAATTCATTATTAGCCGTCATAGTAGTCTATTTTAGGTATGTCTCAATTCATCCAAAATGTTATAAACATGTTTTCCCTTCATACTCGTCATAATTATATGGTTACCTGTTTGGAAACGTATAAATACATTGATGTTTCCCGTGATAGCCTACTCTTGTCACATGGAAACCCATTTTGGATTACGCAATACCTAAGAACCTTTTTGCCGTTTTCGCGATTCTTCAGGTTGTTTTCTTCTGTCTTGACCTAGAATTCTGATGTTTCAAACAACATTCAACGTCAATCTGGCGGAAATTCTTTCAGTAAACAAATTTTCGGGTATATTTTTATTTTAGTTTGGAAACTTATGGAAAATGAAAGAAGTCGGAAGGACTCTAATACTAAGAGACAGTCAGTGATAGACAGGAGACTGGGGGGGGGAATTTGAAGAAGAGAAGAAAATGGAATGGAATGAAAATTATCATGAATTTGGGTGAAAGATGAAACTGTTTCCATAATTTGGTTGGAAGTATATATCGACGAAACAACCATTTTTGAAATATGAGTTTTCCTTATGATGTTTCTGGGTTTTTTTCGAATCGATTAACTTTAAAAGTATTGAATTTTTGGAAACAATTTCATCTAAAAAGATAAAATGTTGGATGAGAGGTTAAATGAGAAAAATTGGTCAGAAAATCTTGAAATGTCCAGTTAGTAGAAGCAAAGGAGTCGCTTTTGAGCTGGAGGCCCAGTAGATGGTGCTGGCTCGACGATGTCCAGAGAGACTTGAACTGGCATTACTTTGTGGCGCTTGATAGCTTTTGGCTGAAAACAGATATTAATTTATATTGATCTGTGACACACAGGCTTGATTACTCCACTTACTTTCGGGGCCTTGACTTTTTCAGTCGATGCACCAGCCTGTGCTGGCTTTCCATGTTCGCCATTTGATTTCTGTAGAATTCAGATTTTGCACAAGAACAAAATAGTTTAGTATACCTGATCTGGCCGCTCTCCATTTGAAGAAGATGAAGTTGGTGCTGCTGGCGCCTCCGTTCCAGTGTCACCTGACTGAACCGCTGCAGCCTGAAATCCAGCAATTATATGAAATCACAACGTTTCAAAAACGTACGTTCTCGGTAACGTTCTGGGTTCCAGCAGAAACCTCGTTCTGAATGCCGTTTTGGGTTCCATTTTGGGCACTGTTTCCAGACCCATTGACAGTTCCGTTTGGAGCCACATTCGGAGTGTTGGGTGTACGGTTAGCACCGCTTTGGCAGCAGAGATATGAAAGAGAATTTTTAAGCCACTCTGTCAGGCACGTCATCTGAAATTAACGCTCGAGAAGTATGGAAAATATGAGCGTCGTTTTTTAGGAAGAAAACGAAGAGAAACATCAAACACAAGTTCGAAAAAAAGAAATGAAAAAGTGAAAAAGCTCGAGCCACATAATGACAGCATTCGTTTCTTATCTTTCTCATATTCTCTCGTGTTCTAACACTATGATAATTACAGACTTTTTTGTCCCGCCCCCGGCTCCTCTATGTGTAGAGACCATGAGGAGGCTGGAGAGGAGAGGAAGAGAAGGACTACTGTAGATGATGAGGAAGGAGTCAACGTGGCATTGGTGAATTGAAGTTTTTTTTGCGGTCCTGAAAATAGTTGTTATAATGCGGGCTAAATAGAGAACGTGAGCGGGGTCCCGTTGGATACTGTATTTATACTAGCTTGGAGGACAACATGGTTATGAGAATAAAGTTTGTTATGGTCTGCAACCTGCTACTGTTTCTTGTGGAACTTCAGAAAAGCAGAAATTCGATAAGAATTCGTCGCTTTTGCAGACGATGAAGAGAGAGTGGATTGAAAATCATTTTTGTGAAGCTGTTCACATAGTTTTCCAAGTGATAATAGAATTTCAGATGGAACGAGACAAATTTGAACTGATCGTTGTTTCTCATACAATTAAAAAAAATGCAATAAAGTTTTTTTTTTAGTATTTGATAAAGCATCTGTATCCTTATGTACAATCAACTGCCCTCACCTGCTTATAAGTATTGTTACTGAAACTCTTCTCTTCGAATTGAATACATCAAAATAAAAGTGTCAAATTTCGTTTAAATATCCTGATACAACTGAACAAATAAGGTTGTTTCATATCCTCGGAGAAAGTTTTCTGGTAAAACTTTGAATAGCTTGTTGAAGTGTTTTTTAAAAAATTGGATTGTACGTCGAAATATTGATGGTAGTGAGTTACATAGAAACATTCCTAATTTCCAATTCAAAATACTTTTGGCATAAGAATTGATGATTCCCAAACTGCCTTCTTTCAGAAATTCATCTCATAAACATAGGGTAAGTAGGCGGGGGGTTGTCTAGGCTCTGCCTGAGACCACTCGGTTATGTGAATACGTTTCTGAGAAGGTGAATACTTAATTAAGGAGACACTGCCCGGATAAAGCGCCAAAGGCTGGACAGAGAACAGACAGGTATGTATAATTACACCTACACCTGGAGTCTTGAGTTCACAAGCTGTCGTTTTTGTAAATGTCACCGACATATTGCTGCCAGCTTTCCTTCAAATTTGCATATCCAAACTCAAAACTACACGTCTTAGATTTGCATAAAAGCCTCCGATATCTTTCTTTTCGTCATAATTTCTAATTTATCTTTTTAAACTGATTTTTTTTTCATAAGAAAATCAGGAAGTTTTCATGTGCGTTATGAATATATGTTCCAGCTCAAAAAGCGAATTTCAATGAATGTGGTTTGTGACAAAAAATCACGATCACTCTTGTTTACGCACACCAAAACATTTAATTAGAGTGAACTTTCATTCCCATTCTCGATCCATACATCACATTGTTTTTCCACTTTGTGAAATCCGACGTGACGTTTTGAAAACAGAAGACGTTGCTTTAGTTGGGAAAATTACTGTAGATAAACACTTTTATACAAATCTGAAGTATTTCGTTTTTATTGGTAAATGGTTTATTTGTTTGAAGAGCTGGATAGGATACTTAATCAAAATACATTAGATGGTAGGGGTATAGATAAATTATCAACAACAAAACAGCTTAATTATAAAAAAAGATCAAGTAGTCATGATAGATGAAAGTGTTTCAAAAAATTGGTTAGAGGGTTCAAAATAACTTCCAATATGCTGCTTCGTGTTTCAATTATTACGGATCGATTCACAATAGAAATTCCGAAGATTCGGAAATAGTTTCATCCAAATGTGTATTTGTAGAGAAGAATTAAGAAAACACACAGAATGAAGATAACGACCTGGAAGTTCCGGTTAGTAGAAACAAAAGAGGCCTTGGAGCTGGAGCTTCAGTTGATGGTCTAGGTTCCTTTTTACCTAGAAGAACTTGATGTTGCTCAAGTGTTTACTCGGAAGAGGTAATGGGTTATTAAAAGTCAGACTGGAGGTGAAATTATTTTCAAATTTTAGTTAAAGATTGTATCTAGGAAATAAATAGTGATGACGTTTAAAAAAAAATCAACAGAAAGTGAGTCAGTAAGGTCTGGGGAGATGGATTCATTTTCAAAATGTTAAATTTCAGTGAAAGAGAGACGTAGAATTTCTTGGAAAAAAAGAAATACTTTTGAAGGTACGTCCTAAAATTAGTATAGAAAAAGAGGACAGCGACAAAACGGGGGAAAAAGATGTTTCTTCGTGCTTTTTCACTATTTTCCCTTGAAATGAGTAGTGAAAAAACACACCAACGTTTATATTAGTGGCATTTTTCCCGTGGATATCAAACTCTAGACCAATCTTCAGACTCTCATTCAGAAGCATTTTTGATTTTACCGATTGACCCGTATCAAAAAGTATATCATTTTGTGAGCAATTTAATCATTAGCAGTTGGTCCATTGTTGGGCATCACGATCGCGCTTCGAGTAGTTGCTGGTTCCGGGAGGATGCATATCCGTTCTACTCTTGAAACGGTGAAACCTCTTGCGATGGCTTCCTTAATCTCTTCTCTCTCTACATCACCCGTCGAAGTGTCTTCCACTTCAATACTCTCTCTCTCATTTTGATTCTCCGGTGGCGTTCCAATCGCACCCCCGTTGGCCGACTCTCTATTTGGGGTGTTCTGAAAAATAATAATACTTGAGGTACAACAATCAATAGTATAAACGTACCTCCTCTCTCGGCATGCTTTCATGAGGTTGCAAATCTACTTTCTTACGAAAACAGCAGAGACCAAAGTAATCGCTCATTTTGGTACTTTGTTTCTGAAAAGCTAATTTTCACAGTAGAATGGGAGAAAAGATTCAAAAACCATTGAGAAAAGAGGGGTCGCAAAAACATTTCGGGTAAAAAGGAGGAATGTAACTTGAAAAAATTTAACAAACTGGGAGTACTATAATGACAGCATTCGTGTCTTATCTGCCTCATATTCCCTTATGTTCTTTCACTATGATAATTATGGTTTTTTACAGACCCGCCTCCGGCTTTCCAGAAAAGTGGAAGACAGAGTTCAAATAGGGAAGATAGCAATGTTATGGTAATTTATGCGTTCATTAATCTGAATTAAAAGAGTTTCAAAATCAGAGTCTGTTTATATCATCTAATGTAAATGATTTGAAAACACCAGAAACACTTTGAGTCTTGAGTCCAAGACAAATTTCAAAGATTTTTATTTGACTTTACACTGACCACAATGTTTTGTCGATTTTCCTATATCTACTAGTTATTACTTTGTCAGGCTGACATTGAGTGTTTAAAGTCTGTTTCAACGGATTATGTGCCTAAGGATTGATTCATACGGGTACGGATCATCTGGAAATTAATGCTTTTCTTACCATGCTTTGGTCAGCTATTTTTCACTGCAACAATGGAATCTACTAGACAACAAGTTTTAAACCATGTCTCAACGCTCGTCTAAATGTACCCAACTTATTCTACATGATAACAATTGTAGCAAGTTACGGCTTTGTACTCCACCCAATTCCAGGGCTCAGTTTTTAGATAAGTTGCCCGCGTATAAATACGGGGTGATAGGTTCCGGATAGAATAAAACGACAATTTACACAGTTTCTTACAATAAATAAGGTTTATTGCAAGAAATTGGAATAAGAGAGCGTTAAACTTACAAAACAAAAGTCAGAAGCACAACGCTAAAACTAGAACTAACTCTGAAAAGCCAACCGACTTCAGAAACTACTTTTGCCACGTGGCGTACACGTGTCCACGGGAACTGAAGCGCTGAGATTACCGAGCTTTTGGCGGAGTGTCGTTGTGTATATAATCTCGGAAAACCACAGGGTTACGGGGGTACCTTGCTACCGGCAACTGAAACGCTCTTATGGATAGAGTATTCTTCCAAGTCATCTAACCAACTGTAAAACTAATTTTCCTTGTAAATAAATTCCAATGAAATTCAAAGTCGATCATCCCCCATATCCCTACGGTATAAAAATCTAAACCAGAAAACCAAAGATACACTAACTCATACTGTTTCAGATAAAGGAACACTAAGCTCTGCTGATGTACACATATCTATCTCGGTGATTCGCTAAAACCGAACGCATTAGCGGAAGTAAGCTTGGTGAATCAGATTCTTATTCTATTTTAAGAAAAGTAAAACACAATATCTGCTAGACGACGGGCATTTAGACACTAATTATATAGATTAAGACTGCTTACGCACGTCGAGGTTGGGCAAATGGCGATGAAGACTTTTCAGTTCTGTTTGTCAATTTTAGGGAGAAGATAGTGTAACATCAAATGGGGTCTGTCATGGACGCTCGGAAAAAAGTAGTTTGGTTGAACTTGAATACATTTTGAGACGGAAATGCCACATTGTATCATAGTGAAAGATAATCTCATTGTCAAAAAAAATCATCTGGAATTTGGGAAGTCAAAATTAAAGAAGTTCATTTGTATGTCGGAATCAGGGAGTTATTAGAACCGAAAAAAAACGAAAGTCGGAAGTTCCACAAGACATAGTGAAACTCCTTCAATTAAAATCAGTTCTGGGTGTTATCAAATTTAAGTGCTGTGGTTGTATTGACAGTGGCACCAAAATCAAAGTGATTCCTATACAAAACCCTGACAAACTACAATCAAGATTTTCAAGATTTTCATTTTCCTCTGCAGACTGATTCAGGAACTTTTAAAAACTTTATAAATTTTCCGCTGTTTAGTTTTTTTACAGACCGTGTTGTTATTTTCAACAATTTGAGCCAGCTCAAAAACTTACAGTTTTGAATCATTAGAAATCTAGAACACCATGATATTTAAAAAACAACATTTGAATTTAAATATTTGACCACTTTACCATATGAACTTACACTTGTTACTTCACTCAAATACCGCCGTTATTACAAAACAGAAAACATAACTAAACGTTTTCCTGCGATAGTCGGCAGTCGCAAGTCTCAAGACGGAAATCGGAAGGCGGGAATCTTAGTTCCGCTTGACTCGTCGAAATCATCATCAACACCACTCAAAATTATTACAATGATCTTATTTGGTTTTTTCCGCACAGTCATTCTTTGAAAAAGAAAAAAGCCACACCATGAACAATCAGGTTTTGTATCCGAAATTAGGGTCATGTGTAGAACAACAAAATGCGCGTAGCTTTCAAACAAATTTTCCTCGAAGGACCTGGGGATTAAGCGAATTTTGAGATTTCTGGTTTGCTGTCACTTACTCACTTCACTTGGGTTAAATAATCCTACTTCATTCTTTTTCGACTTTATCCTGCAATTTTCATTACGACTTTGATATTTAACGATAATCAATTTCTGCAAGTAAGTTCAATGATAAAGTTTCTACTATTGCTCTATTTAAATTTATTACAGCTCTCAATTATGTATATTATGTACAAAGAAAAAATTTTTCATCATTTCTGCAATCCCAACAACTTCTTTGTTCTGATATTTCTGTTCGCAGTTCTCCTCGTGGCTGTTTTAGCAACCATGGTTCACTATTATTCTTGGTGTGAGATGTCGATGAAAAATCTGGAAAAACTGCGCAAAATAACGTGGTCTTACCTACGGAGCCAAGTCAACAAACTTCGAAACCGTAATGTTTCTGCTCCTCCAGGAATTCGTCGTCTGCAAGGGTTAGGTCTACATCGTCGCCAACCATCGTAAGTTCAAAAAAAATGAAACAGTTTATGACGGTATTTTTTTAGACTAGACGCAATTTAATCAATCTAAAGATACTGCAATTTGTGTAAAACTCCATGGTTGTCTACTTTAATGGCATTTATTGGTTTTTCATCATCCAGTCATCAGAAGCTTGTATCACGTTTTTCCAACCGCAGATAAGCTAATTTTTTTTCACAGATAATGCATGTTTTCAGATATAAAATTGTTATTTGTAATGAATCTAGGAATAGTTTTCAGAAAAACGTTTTTTCAGTCTCCAGATAGCATCTTTATTCACATTTTGATTAGAAAGTCGGATCCGATATAAAATCAGAAGAGGATAATATGAGCAATGCATTACTCGATTCTGTCTTCATATTCATATTGTATCTATTACTACAAATATATAAAACGCTCCTTCTGGAAGTCTGCTCAGGTATTTTTGGTATTTTTAGAGTTATTCAGAATTCTCGATTCTTTTCGTTGCCAATTCTGGTTGTTCTAAACCGGGTATCTGTTCCATGTTCCTATATATTATTGAATGCTTCGTTTTTATTTTTCTTAAGCGACACCCTCTAATTTCAATAATATGACACGTTACGAACAGATTTATGTTTTGTCTTCACTTCGACGCTTCATATACACATACCTGTCTAGCAGGCCCCTTGAGGTTTCAGTAAAGAGTTGTTATTGAGAATATTGGCTATTGCTATAACAAAAACTGGAATAATTTCATTTCATTGCGCGGCTCATTAGGAGAACGGTGACTACTTTTCTCGTCTCTTTCAATTTTTCAAAAACTTTACAGTTCTCTTTGTTGAGCATTTTTCGTTTTCTTGAAGATTCTTATCTCATTTCAGGTGAATAATGACCGTCGTCTCCAACCGTGCACTCTCGGACACCGTTGCTCCAATCTGCGAGATCTTCCCAAGCAGCACTTCAATCCTCTGGAAAGTGGCAGTCGCCATCCCAGTGGTCATCGCGTTCATCCTCGCTCTCTTCATCGCATACCACGCACGTCTTGCTTGGATTCGCCAGGAACTCAAAATGCGTCGGGAGAAGGATCTCGAGGAGATCATGGAGCGGATGGTCGACCACTACGACGACGAGTACGAAGTCGTTGACGAATCGCCGCTCCCGTATTACATGAGAAAGAAGAATGGAGGACATTATGCTCCACTACAGCAACTATAATCACTTTTCCTCGAGTTGTAAAAAATCTGCCCGAAGTTTTTCTTCTGTAATGTAATCTTAACCAAGTGAATAAATAACTACCGTATCCGTGGATAGATGCTTTTCAGTTCAATTTCAGATTTATGGTACTTTCAACTGTTGGCCAATGTTCAATTTGTATATTTAGGACCTGAACATTCCCAATTAATGAGCTTAAAAGGGATCATTGTAGGATAAACTCGTTAGTCATCTCTATCTTCTGCCGATAGGTTGTTCACAATTAGCACCTCCAATAGCTCTTTTCATCCAAATCTGGCCCCGCCCATTTTTTGCCCTGGTTACTGCGCCGTTTCTTCTTTCACCGTTTTGACGAGAATCGGGGGGCTCACACACGGCACATTGATTGGCTCTGTTCTCAAGTGGCGCCTCAATTTGCTCTTCTATGTCGGTTGCCATGCCTCCGCGCGCTCCTCTTCTTCTTGAGCCCCCCTCTTCTTTTTCATATTCTTCTATTACTACATCACTCCGCTAATGAAGGGTTGTGTGAGCCCCCGGCTTTTTCAACTGCGGGGGAAAAGGGGAAGAGACATAGAACGGAGCCAGCAGGTAATCGTGGGGAGAGAGCGGCTCACTCGAAGTTATCGATCTTCGCGGATCTGGCATTCACAAAGTCGTAAACAAGTAGACATAGACAAGTTAGACTCTAAACGTCGAATGAATGCAGGGATGTGTTTAAACTTAATTCGAATATGTAGGGAAAGGGAGAGGGATAAAAAGCTTCTTGGGCGTTTTGAAACATAGAGGGTATTAATAACGGTACAGTTTTACATGAGTAGTCCATTTGTTCTACATTGTCACTACAATATCAAAAAAGCTGTGTCATAATTGGGATCTTGTGATTTTCATGACTACTCAAAATGAATGAAAACAAAATATTGATCAAAGAGAATATTTTAAATTCCAGTAACATTACTAAAGAATGCCACGGGAACTGTTCAATTAAACCGAGGGACTACGATATCTCAAACAGAAAGTTTACGGTAATTGTAAAGCAGCACGGCCTCCCACAGAGGCCCTCTCAAAGTACTGTGCGCAGTGCATTGAGAGGGCCTCCGCTGGAGGCCGTGAAGCAGTTAACCATTGTTTTTTGGATTTTTTCTACTAATTCATCTTGAGCATATGGACCTACACCGAGTAACTTTCTTTCTCGGCAAGATAACGAAGCATGTTGACCACCAAAGTACAGTGGCCGACGAAAGTTTCACAATGTCGAATGTGCTTTGGAATATTCATCTGTTCGTCTACAAAGCTCCGTTATCCCGTCCAAAACTTTCTCGGGCAGAAATATTAAAATACAGATGATCTTCATGATTACCAGGTAAATTCCGAATTTACAAAAAAATGGTTTTCTATCGAAGAAAAATTCCTGGAAACAGATATGAAGTATCAATCCCCTTTCAAAATCTTTATAAGGTCTTTGAAAGTGCTAATGAACTCTCATTTGAAAAATTACGGCTTCGTTCAAACCTTTGAGAGTGTTTTTGGAAATCGAAAACCATTGTATTGTTATGTTTGAGTGTGCATACTGAAATACCTTTTCCCACTTTTTTTCTAATTTATAATACTTCTATGAAAACTCCGACACAAAATGTTCAAAAAGTTGCAATTACCGAGTTGTATGACTTCGTCAAGTTCTAAAATTTGTCCGCCTGTTCGATTTCACTGATATTTGTTTAGCTTGTTCAGTAAAGCTAACAGTTTTTATCATAAAAACAAAATGTAACACTAATTCAACCATTATAAGGCGCTTTTTAAAACAAAAAAAGAGCAAAATCGTCTTCTAAAAAGTTTTTTTGTTCCGATTTCCGCTGTTTGGCACTTTTTTTGGTTACCTTCTTCCCCAGGCTATGACAAAAAATCAGAAACATCTAAAAAACAGGTGATTTCGGGCGGGATCGAACCGCCGACCTTCTGTGTGTTAGACAGATGTGATAACCACTACACCACGAAACCTCTGACATAGACCGGCCATGATTGCGTACATATTCTCTTCGTTTCTCTCTCCCTCTACTTTTCATTACTCCGATAAGAAAAATGTCACTGTGGGCGGAGTTCTCTCGCTTGGCGACGCTGGTTCGATTTCAGCAGCAGGCAACTCTTTTTCTCTTTTTTCTAAATTTTGATTACAGAGAATAGTTTTTTTTCCAGATTGACGAATCGCTAGAAAATATCTTGACATCTGGAAAGTCTTCACTAGAAAAGGCAAACATGAAGAGAACTGTTCATTTATAGTAAAAGAAGAACGAACAGTTTGAAATTATTTCATACACTGGAAATCCGAAAAATTCGAAGACGTAGTCCTGATTCTGAAAATGAACATTTTAGACTCAAAATATCATATTTTTCATAACACCTCACAGAAGCTTTCAATAGTAGAATACCTACATGACTCTCCAAAATCTTTCTCGATCCTAAAAAACAATCGAAAACACTTGGTTTTATCTTTGCTCGCTTTTAGCTAAAAATTTCCAGTTAAAAAGATTTCAGATTGATGTTCATCTAACCTTCGCAACACATTATGCATATGGTCACTACTGGAAATCAATAGCCTCACACATTTTCGAAATCTCGTTCATCTTTTCCTTCAGAAGATCACACTACCCCCACTGATACAATCAATTTCCTCTTTACAGTACCCTGACATTTTTTGGTGTTCAATGGACTCTGTTCCATATCGTCACATTGTTTGCGTTTTGGATGGCATCTCGCAGTTAAGAATAGTAAATATCTTGGATTGAGCATCCGTAGAACGTGCCCTCAAAAGAGATAATGAGAATGAGTATTAAGAGAACATCGATGGGACTCATTGTTAATGGGACAATTAAAAGTAGGTAGGAGAGGAGTTAAATGACCGAAAAACGACTTGTCCGTTGTTTTTCCTACACTTTGTTTTCTGTTATCTTCCTTCTATTTTCAGGCACAGCTGTTCTCAAAACTCTTTTCGGGAAGGCTTGATAACCATCGATTTTCAGCAGAATAATAAGCCATCTCGGGAAACAAAACAATATGCATTCATCTGTTTACTACCGAAATCTTCAACTCAGTTTATACAAAAAAACGATTTCAACCTCCAAAACAACACAAAAAAGAAAAAATAATCCGTCGAGCCGGATTCGAACCAGCGACCTAAGGATACCCACTGACTCTACAGTCCTCCGCTCTACCAACTGAGCTATCGACGGCACGAGGAAATGGGGCGCCGACAGCATTGAAAAGGGCGAGTGAACACGGCGAAAGAAAGAGAGGAGCGAGAAATGAGATGGGTGGTAAAATGAGGTGGCTGGGGCGCCGTTAGTTTCTTTCTTCTTCTTTTCACAGCTGCCAGATGGTGATTTAACATAACATTTAAGGTTTTTGGGAGTAGAATTGAACTATTTCCAAAGAAAATCATAATGTGTGCTATTCTATAATACCATTTATTCCAGAAAATTTCTTCAAAAATCTGGTTCAGAGAAATGTGAAAAATTATATTATTTTATTAAAAAATTGTAAATTGAATTACAACATGGATTGAAAAATCATGTAGCGTGCCGCTTACGAAGGTATCTAATTTGGATTGCTATCTGCTAAATCCCCACCTTCAAGTGGTTTTTGCCTCAGAACGTTAATTATTCATGGATCCAAGACCTAGCACTTTATTTTCGTAGTTGACAGTTATTTTGTATGAACACTTTGAATAAGGTAACAGAGCTACAAATTGATCATTTTCTCAAACATTCCAATCGGAAATTACAATGTGAAATTGCGAGAAATTCAAGTTGTTGACTTTGGCCAGCTGTAACTTGCTAGATAAAGCTAGCACAAAAAACACCAGAAATGAAATGAACGCTAACCTGTTAAGAGAAAGTATGTAATACATTGAGAATATCAATCTATTGCTTACTTACCAACTTTTTCTGATTTCGAAATAAAGGTTTTTGTCTAACAATGTTTGGTCCTACTGCATGTAAAACATGCGACAGAGATTTTAAATTCATCTAATTCTTGGTATTTTTCTTTGAGAACCCAGCTTGACACTTGTAGGTACCCCTTTATTATTAGTTCTCTGAAAATTGCATTAGTCCCTGTTTTCTCATTTCCGTATGCAAAGAGAAACGAGGCAGATGGTTAGATCTGCATCTCGATATGCATCAATTAGACATTATTTGTGAACGTTTGAACATGCCGCTCTATCCAGGTGCAGTGTTACATTCTCGTCTCGTAAATTGATCTGATAATTAGTCCCGCCGTTTGATTATGTCCCATTTAATATAATTACTCCCCGCTTATTACTTAATCCAGGCTGGATCATGAAAAAGCCAGATGGTTAGATCTCTATCTTGAGTCTGATCCGTTAGAGGGCTCACGTAGCTACCGTATCTACCGAAAGGTCATACGAAGCCCCGCCCATTTAGGTGTCAATTTGTATTTTCGTCTTACTCTGTGTTCACATTAATTGTTTCCCCTCTTTGGTTTGTCTGTGTCCAAATCAGTTAATATCTACCTCCTTCGACAATTTCTTGCTACCATATTTTACTATATTCTGTTATTCGAAAGTTTTACGTCTGATAGGTTATCAATTAATCCATACAACTAGTTCATTCATGTAGTTGAGGATTGGTTGAGTTACCTATCAGACAAAAAAACCAGTTCCGAGAACCAAATTAATTACATTCTATCAATTCTTACCTCTCACTGACAATCTGTTTTGTGACGTCGTTATGGTAGAACAAGAACCAGTTGACAAATTGAAACCTATTTATTTCTATGGAAATTTGTTCATTATTGTAGAATAACTATTGTCAAACTATAATTATTTAAACAGAATGCAAAAAAAGTTTTAAGAGTCATCCAACCTTTTAAAGGCGATTACTTATAGAAACAAAGCAAACAATGATATATAATTCCTAATTCTTTAGCGGATGTATGTTGATAAAGATCATCATTGAGAATATATGCAAACTTCTAAAAACCATGAATATTAAACATAAAAATAAAGAAAAATTTATAAAACCACATTTTAACTAGATAAACTCATAATATAATGTCATTGAATAGTTTTTTGTGTCCAGTGGGATTCATTTGGATTAGAATAGTTAGAGCCATATATTCAATGCATTTGAAATTCTCTTGCAGAACTATTTGAATTCCCAATAAATCATTATACCGTGTTTGGAAATTATCTGGAGAGGCACAATGGCAATATTTGAGAAGGTCTAAACAATACTTATTGTAGTGACTTTTCATAAGTATTCTGCTTTTCTCGGATATCGGCAAAGTACCTGAATTGTTTTATTGTTTTGAGTACTCAACCTCAACTGACTCTCACCAGAATCGCAAAAAAATATGGCAATAATTAGCAGCAATTCCTCAATAGTTATTCTCATCGGAATAAGTTTCCTAACAAGCATGCCTGTCACTTTTTCAAGAAACTCGGGAGCATTGTAAAATAATCTTGAATTCTGTCTAGTGGGAACAAACATGATTCTGAGAATTTCTTACTTTCTTATTTCCTCGGGTATAACATTTTGACCTCTGGGCAACACAATTCTTTCAAGCCTCTTGCTTATTGCATTAAAAGAACTCAACAGAAGCATTGTTTTAACAGTATTCTCTCGCAACAAAGTCACCTGAAACTTCAATATTTTCAATCATTGAAGACGTAACGATTCCTACTTTATCTTGGTTTTCTACGTCATTCATAAACGCCATGTTCAAGAGAAAAACTATAGTTGTGTACGCATTAAAGAAATACCAGTCTGCAACGGTTAGCGCTGGCAAAGTTTTCTGGAAGGATATAATTTCCGATTAATATCCATCAAAATGAAACTCACTTGTTTCACAGTTAAAATGTTTGTTCCTCTTGTCTCAACAAGTTGCATTAGAGTAGGGTTTTCTAGAGTAAAAGACTTTCTCAAAGTGTCAACTCTTTTATCATCAAGTCTAATCAATTCTCTTAATGTTTCTGCAACAAGACCGTATTTTTCTACAACCAGCATAGGTATTGTTTCATAATCAATATGCATTCCAATTTTTTGACACTTGCTAAATCGACATGCTTTGCAGTTCAGGTAATAATAAGATAGAGGTGGAGGGCCTTCAATTAAGAAATACATTTTTATGCAATGTCTTCGTGAAACTCACCATTATAGCAATTCCTCTCGCGTTCACATGTGTATCTGCAATACTTTATGATGCTTCTCCGATAATACATTTTGCATGCTTCACATGCAAAGCACTGAAATAACAGAATAATGCGTAAAACTAACTGGGTCTCTTACATTGTAATTGTAGTTGATAGCACCGAGTTTATGACAAACCGTACAATTACCAGGAACTATTTTTACTTTCAAAGACATTGCTAGAAATTGGAAATAACAATTGGGTAGAAACAATATGAAGTTACATATATATATATATGAATTATTTGTATGTAAAGGGTTTAGATAATCAAAAATTGCTGTTGTATAATTTATACGACTTTTTGGACTTCGAAAGTGAAACACAAATGAGAAAAACTCAAAAAAGGATATTAACTTTTTAATTCACATTCAGTTCATATGTTTCACTATCACTCAATTTTTGAGAAATAGGGTACCCAAGGCTCTCAAGGCATCTCGATTTTCTCTCCGTTATCCTTAT
Organism: Caenorhabditis latens; assembly: GCA_002259235.3. Taxonomy (NCBI): domain Eukaryota; kingdom Metazoa; phylum Nematoda; class Chromadorea; order Rhabditida; family Rhabditidae; genus Caenorhabditis; species Caenorhabditis latens. The sequence continues at coordinate 8,011,762 of CM056097.1, read as the reverse complement.
TTTACACGAAAGATGAAATTCGCCTCTTTTTTTAAAATTCTGGTTGAATCATGTGTATTATCTAAACAAAAACAAACATCCAGGCAAAGGTTACAAATTTTGAATATTTATTGTCAAATCTCCTTCAGATGTCATTACCCACTTGAACCATTTTTCTAATCTTGTGTTATATAACGCGTTTTCTGTACGAGCAACAGAAGTACTAGAGAAAATTTGTCATAAAAACATGTACTCTGACTCTTGGGTAACACATATGCACAATACTGGGTCGCAGCTCCGGGTTACTTTAGTGCTCGTAGGTCACAAATGAACTTTTTGAGAAGGAAACCACGCTCTAAGCACGGTTTCTTTATAGGATAGTACCATGCGGTAAGAAAAACAACACGCTCCTGTATCAAAACTTTTTCACCTATGTAAAAATTGTACCCTTCTTTCTGAAAACAGCAAGCGAACAGATTTTTGCATTTCAACTCCGCCAACTTCCATTACAGAGTATTTTTCCAAAAGGTTGAACACTGAACTCTTTTCTGGTCCTTCAGTTCATATTATTTATTTAATATATTTTCTTGTTGTATGATTATTTCACTTTTCGCCCTGTTTTGTTTTTTCTCGCACAACAGAGTCAGCTTTGTTTTTCAAAGCATCCTTCTCGAACTTTTGAGTACTGATCGTATCGTTATGTGGAGCACTGTAGATTCGAAAACATAGTTTCTGAAAATAAAATTTCACCATCTAATTTTTACCTGATTTTCTATGTCTACTGTTGCTCATTCACAGTTTTTTTGCAGACTCCGTAAACAGACAAACTGAGTTTCCCTTGACGACTTCGCTAGAGTTTTGGGAATGAAAAAGAAAATTCTTTTCCAGAAAATGAGAGACACAATATCAATTGTTTACCATTTTATCGATACGAAAAAGGTAAAAGAAAACACTTTTTAAAATACTTTTTAAAAGCCATACAAAAAATGAACAGAATTTTAGATTAGTCAATAAACATGTCATGTTACTGAGCGAACATATCAAGAATTTTCTTGGCATTGTCAAGAGTTTCGCTTTTTTTGAAAAAGCACACGCGCACCATGTTGTTGTTTGAGTGCTTCATGTCCGGTGTAGAAAGGAACGCAGTTAATGGGATCACAGCGAGCTTCTTCTCGCGACAGAGCCATCTGGTGAAAAGCAAGTCGGTTGGGTCATCCGATTCATTTTGGATGGACGATGTGAAGATTGGAACTGCAAATAGTTTCATTCCACATTGGTTTTCTACAGACAAAACTCGAGAAATTAAATATATTCCAATCACTCACCATTTTTGGCCTTTGTATAGTCCGCCAACATGAAGAATCCCGCTTCGGGCATGATTGGAGTGAACTGAGCTGTCGCGAGCATTTCAGCGAGTTTGACTCGTTTTACAGCAATCTCTTTCGGCAATTTGTGAGCCAAGTATGATTTTTTCGAATTGTTGAAGTACTTGGGGAATTCATATGCAAAAGCCTTAGCCACGGCCAATTGGGTCGGTGTGGAGCAAGTATAGGCACAATTCTGGTGAATGTTTTTCAGTGGAGCCAGGAGGTTTTTCGGGGCAATTGCCCATCCTAATTTCCAGCCAGTCACGGAGAAAACTTTTCCGGCACTTCCGATGGAGATAGTCCGCTCGAACATGCCTGGAAGGCTTGCTGAAATATTATAATGTTAATTTGTCTTCCTTTTGACTATATCTCACCAAAGCGAATCATTTCTAGGTGTTTCTCATTGTGAAACTCGTAGACTTCATCCGCGACAACAATCAAGTTGTACTTCTTTGCAAGTTCGGCAATACTCTCAAGTTCAGAAAGTGTGAAGAGCTTTCCAGTGGGATTATGAGGGTTATTGATGACAATCATCTTGGTCTTCTCGCTGATTTTTTTCTCAAGCTCAGTGAAGTTGATTTTGAATTCAGCAGCACTCTCTGCTGTTACTGGTAGTTGCATGAGAACTGGAACTGGGATGCCTCCAGCAAACCTGATTTGAGGTCCATAGCAATCAAATGCTGGCTCGATCACTGAAAATAGAAAACATGAAAAATTGGGTTCAAAGATTAATTTTATCAGCGTAATAGTTATTTGTGAATCAATCCATCAGATCCACTTTTCACAGATCATCCTGGTGCCTTTCTTAGAATTAGGTGAAGACCGCCACCCCATTTCACCAGCACCAGACATATCCGCGTAGTTCTAGTCAGACAGCATCAGAAATTGCCTTTTTCATATCTCAAAAATCTAGTGTGAATTCTGGTAAGTAAGCTGACGACGTCGACATTCTGTTGATATGAGAATGTTAACGTTATTTTTGTAATTATCAAACAAGGACAAAGCGAATATAACCAAAAGAAAAGATCCTTGTTCGAAAAAGTTCATTGTTTTCTGTAGCTAAATCACATTCACCGACAAAATGTGAATAAAAACTCACCGATGACTTCGTCTCCTTTATTTATCCAAGCTTGGAATGCGTAGTACAATGCATGGTATGCTCCAACGGTGATTAGAATATCGTCCAATGCGTTGACATTGACTTTGTAGAAAGTGGTGTACCACTTTGAGAGCATTTCAACAAGTTTTGGATGACCAAAGCCACGAGTGTACTGATGAGCTTCGACCATACCTGGTTTCTTGGAAATTTTCTTGAGAATTTCAGTGACAAACTTCGGTGCTGGCCCGTCTGGGAATCCTTGACCAAGATTTACCGCTTTAGATTCTGCAGCTAAAGCAGTCAACTCCACCCTGAAACGAAATTGTTATATTTCAAACAAAACGTCTCATACTTGTCAAGGCTCTGGCAAAGCCCCGGGAAGGTTCGAAGGCCCGACTACAAAAATGAATCAATTTTTTTCAACTTTTCATTGAAAATGTGAACATTCTCGATGATTTTTCAGTATTTGGTCTAGTTCTAAATGATAGAATTTTTAATTTTCAGTTGAAAAAACAGAAAAATTTTGAATTTTGGATCCTGGGCCTTCGGGACGGAGCTTGATTTTGCGGAAAAAGCCAGGCCCGGCCTGTGCCTTGAAAAGTGCAAAACATTCGAGCCAGTACAAACGAAAAGTGGCATTTTCTCATAGGATATGGTTTGAAGATAACCTACCAGATAGAAGGAGATTGGTCACCAACTCTTTCAGCTGGAATCGGATTGAATGATGTTGCCATTTGCTACCTGGATAAAAAACTTTAAAAATCAAAATAAGCAACCGTATTTCAAGGAAACAAGTAATGGAAAAACACTGCTATGAAAAAAAAATGTTAATTGTATGAATAATTATTCTGAGAACAATATCTAATATTATAATTAGTGAAAACGAAGTTAATATATGTGCTACACAAAAGATTGACAATATGATTTGAATTAGCAACGAAAAAGTGACAAAAAATAAGCACAAAGGAAAAAGGATTGTATTTACCGACCTATCTCCTACAGCTATTACACATTTACGAACCATTTCGAAATGTCACGGCAAAGTGCGAGGCACATGATGAGTCATAATAATGGTTTTATTCAGTTCGATTGAAATGTCACCCACAGCATATAAATTCATTTTAAATTGATCACATTTCCTTCGGAGCAACAAAGATGTGTCATTCAAAATTTAAATTAAATGAGATATCGTCGGACAGTCAAGAATGAAAGACTGATTTCATTGAGCCTGCTTTGCTGGATTGTCTTCAAGCTCCGCCTACCATTAAACTTATGTGGAACACATGTACAAGCTACCGGTAAATTGTAATGATGCCATTTGTCGCACAAATGCAAGCATCTGTTAAACATGTGTTTGAATATCGAGACATTACCAAAAATTATCTCTGAACGTAATGGCCTTCAAAATTAAGCAAGTGATGTCATAGTTAAGTAAAAGAGAACAACCGCCAGATGTTAAGTGTCTAGACAGCTCTAACGAAATCTCTGTGTATGGTACTCATGATTGTAAAAACTATTCTAAAAATGATGTCATTGCATGAATATAAGCATGAATGTTACTTCTGCTTGTTACTAGTCGGACAGAATCAATATACAAAAGAAGTGTTGAAACGAACAGACTTTTCATGAGAATAAAACAGATCAAGAGTTATTATACAAACTTAAGGAAAAATAATACTTCAGGAGCTTGAATCAAGGAAAAAAGTTCAAAAACTAGCTTTTGAGACAATATACAGACAAAGATTGATTCTAAATGTTTTTAGTCCATTTCGAAGCAAAATGTGAGCCATGGTCAAGCGATGTGGACATTTTCCAATGTGACAGATGGAGGAATGATAATAATCGGAACACTAGTTGTACACGACATGTTTTAAGTCGCGCCTCCCACATGCTGGTCTGTTATTTTCCATGCTCAAGATGATTTCTTCGCCGGTGGATCTGTCGATAAACCTGTCCCGAGTCTCTGCCCCTCGCACATAAAACATAGCCGCTGGCTGAACCCGGTAAATGTTGGCGGTCGATTGCGCATAAGTCATTGCAAGTGTCCACTAACAATGATCAAATATGAAACCGTTTAAGTTTATTTGGAATGAAGGCCATACTTGTGATAAAGGACGTCTTGGTACAATGTCCCCATCCCCACAAAATAATTTTTGAAAGCCCGGAAGGGCTAAAAACACGTTTTTTTTTAATCTTACATAATACACAAAGCGAGTTTGAAAATATACGACGTCAAATATACAAACGAGTATTTTGAGACTGGCTCAAATCGATGAAGAGGTCTTCTTTCATTCTGTATTCTCGACTTTTCAAAATATGTTCTCTTTTTCAATAGTGTCACTTAAACTTGTCAAAAACAACTGTAGAGTTTGGTCAAGTGTTGAAATGGAGAAACAGCCGAGAAAAAACGTACATTGTGGTCTGCATCATCTTCCACATCCCCGTCTTCATCCAAATTATCATCTACCTTGACAATCTCCATGTCTTCTACATCATTATCGGATAGCTTCAAAGCTTTTCTTGGCTGTCCACGTGGCTCTTTGATCAGTATTGGATAATCGTAGATATTTGCGTATTAAATGGCGAATGATTTGCAGTCTCATTTCACCTTCTTATTGGTACCATCGTCCGTTTCCACAATCTCCTACTTTTCTTTATCCTTGACGACATCTTCCTTAATGAGGAGAATCCGTTCCAGCAAATGATGTTTGGCAAGCTGCTAATCAAATTGAACACATTGTTCACAACGTCTTCATCGAAAAATTCTGACTTTTTCAACCTCTGACGATACCAAAAAGAGAAAGATCTGAAAAGAAAGCGGAAAAAGCAGCACAGAAAGAAATGGAACAACAGTTATTTGAAAATGTTAAATTCATTATTATTTTTAAAGTACGAAACCCAACAGGCATAATTGAGACATTTTAAAAAACAAACGAAGTTGTAGAAAAAATAAATAGCTTGAGCACTACCAACCGGAAAAACTCTTAGACTTTTTCAGGTTAATCAGTGAACAGAAAATATGAACGGGGGTAGAGAAGAAAGCTGTGAAAAATCCAGAATCAACAAAAACTTAAACGAGTTTTGGAACCTGCAGACAACTGAATGTTCACTCTGCAAGCTCCAGTTTCCTCGCTTTCCAAATTGACCTTTTCCTCTACGCCGTTATGCTTGGAATCCTCCTGTTTCTTTTGTGCTTGTTTCCTTGCCGCTCATTCCTGCTTGAAAACCGCAATCCAGGTCTTTGATAGCCCCACGTCCGGAGCGTTGCTCGAGAATTTGCTCATTATTCTCAGCAAAAATTTTAAGTCTGTCAAACAAATTGAGTGCAAACTTTTGGAGATCAAATGGTTTGACGTGACACATGATGAGAAGATCGGTTGGCTCGTCTAGTGTGGCTGACCACTTCTCTTGGATTTTCATCTCACTAAAAATATTTATATTGAGAACAAGCTGCAAAAACAGTTACGTCACCTGATAGTGCTGCGCACACTTTTCTTCGAAAGGTCGAAGAACGAAGCACTTTCTCCATTTTCCATCGAGCATGGCCTTTGATGAAATTTTCACAAATGTTCTGGTCCTCTCAATAAAGTTTTTTTGCTTTGTTTTTGTTGATAGTGGAAACTGGGGCTGAGCATACGACGACGTGTCTCAAATTCACAACTGGTCATGTGTAGACTAAAGAAGGATTGAGCAGATCAAATAGACACATTTCACGAGCTCAACATTAATGTGCATGTGATAAGGAACTTGGCGGGAACCATCGATCTTCTCTTGTTCGTGTGTTTTTTTCGTGTTGATGAGCTCCAACAGTTTGTTTGAGGGAGCAATTATTTGGCACGGTGAGTGTTTTAAATTTTGGAAAGTCCTTGATGAGCTTCCCGTATGGAACCGTGACGGAGAGCACATAGCCCAAGTGGGCAAATGGTTCTGTTTTTAATCTTATTCAATAAGATGGCACATTCTATGTAGTCATTCGAGTGACAATCCGCATTCTGAAGCATCTTCGCCAATTCGCCATTCAATTTGTACACAGCGATAAGAACATTTCCATGAATACAATATTCCTTGTTCTCATTCTGTAAAAATCTGAATTATTAAACCACTTGAACACGTTAGTGATATCTTACCTAGAGATTCTCATATTTTTCGGCACAAGTGACAGACAACTTGACGCGTTCGGTTCCAATATGACGATTGAGCAGCATGTTGACAGTGCCCAACGTGTTCATGAACGTCTCGTACTCCATAAAATTACTGACTTTGGCGAGATTATGCAGAAACTGATCTTGACATGTATTCTGAGACCTAGATTCATCTAATTGGAAACTTCCAAAAGTTTTTGAAGACTGGCGACTTGACGGTCACGATAAGCTGTTCATTTCCCACGTGCAGACATAACTTTGTTGAGTTTCTTTTATAACATCATGCGTGACTTCTTCTTTTGAATTGAAGTAAACAACGAACTTCTCATTTCTAATTGGAGTTCTCTCAGAATCATCGCAGTCATCAACAACTTCCTTAATTTTAATTTCTCTTTTTCTTCTGACGTTTTTGTCATTCTTGCTGTCCTCACGAAACTCTTTTTTTTCGAAAAATGACGGCGACGTTGTTCCACCCATGTTTGTGACATTGCCATCGTCGTCAGATAACTTGATCTCCAGATCCTTGACAGTCTCCACGTCCGATGTGTGACTCGAGAGATCGCTCATTATCATCAGCAGAGTTTGTTTGGAGTTTATCGGAAAAGTTGAGTGCAAGCGTTTGAAGACGAGATGGTTTGACACGATTCATGATGAGGCAATCAGTTGAATCGTCGAGTGTGGCTATCAACTTCTCGTGGATGATTATTATATCGAAAATAAGCTGTAAAAACAATTATTTTACCTCATGATGATGTCCACATCTTTCTTACACTATCTGCGTTCTCTAGTGGTCCGGTCAACGAAGTTTTTTGCTTTATTTCAGTTGATAGTGAAAACTGCAGCTGAGCATAAAGCATTGAACAAATCAAAAAGACACATTCTTGGAGCTCGACATTACCGAACGACCCACGACGGCTTGAATATGACTCATGAGAAAACGGTGTCTGGCACGATGCCACTGGTTGTGACCGGCGAGAAAATAAACGTCGCAGACCATAGCACCCTGTCTGAAGTGCTTCTCATCATCCTAGCTGTAGATCTTCTTACACACACTATCCATCCGTATGTTGCATTGTTATCAGGTGAACCTTGCATACTTCAAGCTTGTAGAAGATTTTGAGACGGCTGCGAAGATCAATATAGTTATCTTCTTTCTCGAAAAGCTGGCACATGTCTTTCCCAGCCTTCAGCTTCACGATGAATTCATTCGAGTGACAATCCGCATTCCGAAGTATCTTTGCCGATTCGCGATTCGTTGAGAGAACTTCCTTGAATACGATATTTCTCGTTTTCATCCTTTAAAAATACAAATTATTGAAACACTTGAACACGTTAATAATATCTTACGTAGAGATACTCATATTCTTCGGCATGAGTGACATTCAACTTCACGCGGTCGGTTCCCATAAGGAAATTGAGCAGCTTGTTGACAATGGCCAACGTTTCCATGAACGGCGTTACATTGTGCTGAGATCCGAGATGATACAGAAACTGATTCCAAAAGTTGTTGAAGATTGGCGACGTGATGGTTGGTTACGATCAGTTCTGTTTTCTTCCCACGCACAGGCATAAATTCGTTGATTTTCATCATAACATCATGAGTGACTTCTTCTTTTGAATTGAAGTGAACAACATACTTCTTTCTGCTAACCGGAGTCCAGTCGGCATAATCCTCGTCTTCAACAACTTCCTTAACCTTGATATCTTTTATTTCTTTTAACTTTCTTGTCGTCCGTGCTTTTCTCACAGATCTTCTTTTTCAAGAAATAACGGCGAAGTTGTCCCATCTTTGTGAAAGTTATCGCCGTCAGATGAGTCAACCAACTGGACGAATCATCATCACTGTCAGCAGCCTTGTCGACTTGGTTTCCAGGTGATCTTGGCTTCTGAAACCTCCTCATAGTCATCATCGTCCTCATCCTCAAGAGTTTCGTTACCATTCTCGTCTGGGTTGGCTCGGTAATCAATCACCATGTCTGTCAAACTTTGTTATTTGATGACCCCTTCAGCCTCTGACGAAGAGGTGGGAGAACATTGGCGTTGTTCCCTGAGAAAGATGATTTTTCATCCATGTCTTCCCAAAGTTTGTTTACGTGATCTGCAATATAAAACATTTGAGATGAACTGATTGAACTTTTGAATACCTAGTGAAAAGCGCGGGTTGCTGACATTCTGGCGTTGGAAAATAGTTGTTGATTTGCCATATTTTCCTCACAAAGTTGTTATTTATTAAGTTTGAACGACACGTTTTACGTTATCTTCTGGACCAGTCATAAAGTCGAGATCATCACTGAAAAATAATTTGTTAAACTTCTCCATTCCATGTGAAAATGTCAAACGAACCAAATTTTAGTGATTTTGTTCGTTTTTCCCATCCTCGCATCAATAATAGACGTGGTATTGCAAAATTCTGTGCAAATTTATAATTTAATTATGCGTCCAGGGCGTAGGAAACTGATCCCAGATTTACATCACTTCGGGATTTATAATAGAACTCACCGTTGAGAGTTATTCTTATTGTAACGCTTCGTCAGTTGTTGCTGAATCATTTCTCTCGACGTTTCCGAGTTATTCTGTCTGCACAAGTCTGCACACTGCAGTGATAACATATTTGTAGCAGGTTCAATGGTTTCTGAAAAATATCCATTGCCAACGGAAAGCTTTCTCTAATCGAAATGATATTAAAAGAAACTCTTAAAATTATAGAGACTTTTAGGTTGCGTTGTGTCGTTTTGGAATTTAAAACTTACCGTTGGTAGTTGTTCTGATTGTATTGTTTGAATATTTACTGCTGAACTTCCACTCTGCACGTTCCCAAGCTGTTGTGTCCGCAAAATTCGGAAGATCGATTAGAGGTTTACGGCGTTCAATGGTTTCTGAAAAATATTCATTGCCCACGGGTGGTTTTTATAAATCGGAACAATATTTAATGAGAAGCTGACCTGTATAGCAACGCATTTGTAGGTTGCGCACTCTTCGACAGTGGCCAGGTAGTTAGGGACAACATGGGACCTGGAAAAAATGATTTAATGGAAACAAAATTTTTAAAATTGATTGTCAACATTTTTTAGCGGATTTTTCTTGGTAATCCTTCGATTTTTTTAACTGAAAGTAGAAATTAACAAAATAGGAACAAGCGAAAACGATAAACGCGCACAGCTATCGGCTGCGCTAATGTTGACGCGTTTCCCCGTTTCTGGCGCGTTCCCTGATTTCGCTTATTTTTTAGTGAGATTACATTTTGCTGCAATCGAGAAGAAGAATTACTGATTTAAAGTTCAAAATACAACACGGAGTCAAAACTAATGGGGGTTTCTGCACAGATTCTAAGAAAAAGGTAGTCGACTTGGAAAAGAGTGGGATCAACAACAATAATTATTGGAGAAAAAGTAACAAATTGTCTTATTTGAAAAGAATCCTGACTTGGATCACCGGAAAAACGAAGTTTCAGAATGAAAAACCTGTTTTTGAAAGCAAAACAAACTTATTTCTAAGTCATTGAGTACTATTTTTTGAGAGTCGAGTGAGCACGTAGCTCCTGAAAACTCACTTAAAAACTCGGAAAACGATATAGAACTGTAGGTTGTGGAGTGTGTTCGTTCACGTCGTGGTCTAGAGGTGCTGGTCCAAACGTAGATCGTCTTTACGACAGTAGCCAAGATGTGTGTAGTCGATGGTCAGTGTTGAGGAGTCCAACATAAGAAGAGCAGGGAGTGTTTGTGTGGAGACAGAGCGGTCCAATCGATCCATGAGGGGGAATATCGGCGTACCGTTTGTATTGCCGAATGTGACCCGAATACGTTGTATAATACCAACAGATGATGGCTCTACAATTGTTTCCAAGAAGAATTCTTTCCATTCTTTCAAATCAAAGGTCACGTACTTCTCAAGTTGCATTGAAACAGATAGTCGCAATTGCACATTTGGCCCGCTTAACAAACACATATGATTTTTTTGAATATAGTTATCTTCTTTCTCGAAAAGCTGGCACGTGTCTTTCCCAGCCTTCAGCTTCACGATGAAGTCATTCGAGTGACAATCCGCATTCCGAAGTATCTTTGCCGATTCGCGATTCGATGAGAGAACCTCCATGAATACGATATTTCTCGTTTTCATCCTGTAAAAATACAAATTATTGAGACACTTGAACACGTTAATAATATCTTACTTTGAGATCCTCATCTTCTTCGGCATAAGTGACAGACAACTTGACGCGGTTGGTTCTCATAAGGAGATCGAGCAGCTTGTTGACAGTGGCCTACGTTTCCATGAACGGCGTTACGTTTTGCTGAGATCCGAGATAATGCAGCTGTTCCGAGTCAAAGATTTTTCTTATCAGAAACTTACAAAATTTTTTGAGGATTGGCGACGTGTTGGTTATGATCAGTTCTGTTCTCTTTCCATGTGCAAACATAAATTCGTCGAGTTTCATCATAACATCACGAGTGACTTCTTCTTTTGATATATACTTATTTTTGCTAACTGGAGTCCAGTCGGCATCATCGTCGTCTTCAACAACTTCCTTAACCTTGACTTCTTTTTTTCTTTTAACTTTCTTGTCGTTTTTGCTCTTTTCACGAATCTTCTTTTTTTAAGAAAAAAACGGCGAAGTTGTTCCATCTTTCCAACGTTAGATATAGTGGTTCAGCTGGACAAATCATCATCACTGTCAGCAGCCTTGTCGACTGGCTTTCCGATTGCATTCTTTCTGCAATAAAAGCGGTAAATTTCTGAAAAATTATGTTATTCATAGCTTTTATAGGATTCGTAGTGTAAAACACATTGATAATGTTTAACTGTGAATTGCGAAATTGTCAAGCTATGATAGCGTCAATATCGGGCGTGGTATTGCAAAATTCTATAAAATTTAATAATTTAAATATGCGTCCAGTGCAAAGGAAATTAATCCGAGATTTACATCACTTCGGGATATAGAACGCACCATTGCAATTTCTCCTTACTGTATCGTTCCGTTATTCGTTGCTGAGTTTTCACTCCGGATGTTTACGAGTTGCTGAGTCTGCACAATTATGCAAACTGCATCAATTCTGGATTTGCAGCAGGTTCAATGTTTTCTGAAAGATATCCATGGCCCACGGAAACTTTTTGTTTATTTGGTATAATATTAAAAGAAAGCTCTTTGACTCCTTTACGTTGTTTTTCGAGTGTTTGGAATGTAAAACTCACTGTTGAGAGCTGCTTGTATTGAATTTTTGGATATTTGTTGCTCAACCTCGACTCTGGACGTCCCCGAGCTGTTTTGTCCACACAATTCAAAATAACGATTATCGGTTAATGGCTGGTTCAATGGTTTCTGGAAAATATTCATTGCCCACGGGTGGTTTTTATAGATCGGAACAATATTTAATGAAAAACTGACCTGTATAGCAATGCATTCGCAGATTGTGTATTTTTCAACAATGGTCAGATTGATTGGGACAGGATGGGACCTGAAAAATTATTTAATGAAAACAATTATTTTTTTGTTTTTCTAAATGAAGAAAAACGCACCCCTCCCACTAAAATCATCATTCCATTCCAGTAGAATTTTTCGGAGAAAAATTCTGGTGGTGAATTCGAGAAAAGGATAATATTTCTAAGCTGGAAAACGGCAGGTTCTGAAATTATCGCATAAAAAATAGTGTCGATTTACGGTGAACAACATGCGCTGTGAGATGTCGGAGTGTCGTAGCAAGCCTTTCCATCTCCCCTCGGTTAGTAGAAGGCAGAACGGAAAAGGCGTTATTGAGACTCTGGGCGATTGTGACAAAGAGGGAAAAGAGAAGCAAATTTAAGGTGCATGTGTGTGTAATCGAAGAATATTAGGTCAATGTTGAGGAGGCAAAACACGAGAAGACCATCCCGTGTACAGCAGTTTGTGTGGAGACAAAGCAATCCAATCGAATCGAGAGAAGGAACACCGGCGTCCCATTTGTATTGGCGATTGCGACCCGAATATGTTGCCACGACTGATGATAGCTCTACACTCGTTCTCCAAAAAATCTTCCCATTCTATCAAATCAAAGGCAACGTATTGTACTTCTCGAGTTGTATTGAAACTTATTGTGCAAATCGGACATTTGGGCCGCTTCTGTCCTTTAGTTTTGTGAAAATTCAATCTGTTCCAAAGAACTCGTCTCAATATGTGTTTTTATAATGAACTTGGAGAAGTCGGCAAAGGCATTTTCTATTGGAGTAGTTGATGGCTGTATCTCGATGTTTCAATCAGTTCACATAATTGTAAAGAACGCGATGCTGATTTTAGATGAACAAAATCAAAGTTGTCGACTAATTAATCTGTTTCTTAATTCTTTTCACATTTTTCTTTGTGAAGAGAACACTGTAAGTAAATTCATATTTACCCGTTGGTATCCTGAAATTTTTTTTTTAAAAACTTCTTAGGAAAACACTTTCAATATCTTTTTTCCCGCTCTCACTCACATGTCTGTTTCTTTCTCGTCTCTTATATGCTAAGATTCATTGACTCCGCCTCCTGCACGTAAAACATAGCGACCGGCGGAACCCGGTAGATGTCGGCCGCCACTTGCACATAACTCATAGCGAGTGTCCACTAAAAGTGATCAAATATGAAACTGTGGTTTATGTGGATGGAGGGACCCATTTTCATATTTGTGATAAAGGTGACCTACTGAATGGATGCCGCAGAATCCGACCAGAGAGTCGCCTCCCCACAAAAATAATTTTTGGAAGCCCGGAAGGGCTAAAAATATGAATATACTGTTTTTAAAAAATTCAAATAAGGCATCAACTAGGAACACCTAATCCAAGAACTGCACTCGGTTTCTAAAGAAAGTCAAGTCGTTGCCCAAACAAAGCATAACGTCAAACTAGGGTGCTAGAGTTTACCATTCACGACCTCTAGTTAGCGTTTCGCAAAAAGAATATAAATGTATTAATGATACAACACTCAAAAAACGGATGGAGTGGCTCACAAGTGTTGGACGGCATCATCGACTCATGAAGGGATAGAGTTGTCATTGTGTCCAATCATCAAGGAGTTACTGAAGTTGATACAACTTCCTACTGAATTTTCGTCAGCTTTGAGAACAATAATTAAGGGAAAATACCTAATCTGGCTTTTGTAAACGGCGAGAGATCACGAGAGCAGGTTTTGTAGAGTTTTAAGACTGACTTTCATTTTGAGCAATAATCTTCTTTCAACTATTTTCTTCTTTATCGCCTCTATCATCTTTCTTTGCTCCGGAGTCTTTTTTTTCGGTCGGAACTTTGAAACAGCCGAGAAAACTCTTTTATTGTCGTCTGCATCATCTTCCATATCATCGTATTCATCCTCATCATCATCTTCCTCGGCAATCTCTATGTGACAGCATTATCGAATCGCTTCAAAGCTTCTCTTGACAATCCACGTGACTGTGTGATCAGTATTGAGTGGGAAAGTATTTGCAGTCCCTCTTCATTTTCTTGTTGGTACGCTCGTCCATTCTCACAAACTCGTGCTCCTTTTTATCATCGATGAATCCTTCTTCGATGAGGCGCAGCCGGTCTCTGCGCCTAATGTTCGGCAAGCTTCAAATCGAACTGAACACGTTGTTTCGAAAGAAAAGGCTTTTCAAAATAGTGGTACTTCCTCACCATTTTGTGCATTAGAACACTATTTGACATTAATGAGATGGTCAAGGCGACCGGTGTTAGGTTAAAGAGCGCCTCCGATCCCGTAGTCGAGCTCTTCGATCTGGAAAAAAATCATTATTAAAAAAATAGGAAGGTTTTCTACCTGATCAGTATTGTGTTCTCTATTCATAAGCTTTTTGAAAGCATCATCGATAACTCTCTGTTCTGTTCTCTGATATAATCTACATATCTGACAGCTTCCTCTTCGAAAAGCTCTTCGTTTTCATAATTATAGCACATTTGATCATCTTCATCGTCGTCATCCAGAATCTCTACTTTTTCTCTCGTTTCTGAAGAAAACTGCCCGTTTGTCAAAACTGCACCTGCTAGCGATATGAAATTATCTTCGAGTTCTCCTCCGTTCCTATTGCCTGTCACATCTTCCAACGCGTTGACAACAACTTCATCGAAAAATTCTGGTTTTTTTGAACCTTTGACGAAACCAAAGAGAGAAGGAGCTGGAGCGTAAGTGGGAGGTGGAGCACAAATGGTTGTTTTCTCCACTTCGTCATGTTTTAGTTTTATTAGTTGAAAATTTGAGGTCAATTATTGATAAGAACTGTCGTTTACCGCATTGATGGCTCGCATATTTTGCAAGTAATAATAGTCGTCATCGTAGTAGACTCCATATTTCTGTTGTTCCTCCGAATTTGCGTGATCTGGGTTTCACTCTTCGCTCTACTCTCCGGCACCAATTGAATTTTTTGACTGACTTCATTCTCAATTAACATCTTCTTTTTAACCATGTTGTCAGTTTGGCAAAACTGGTTCCCAGCAACCTGCAAGTTGGACAGAGCTCAGAAAAAATGAAGCAAAAGTCATTTAAAAATGTTAATTTCGATTTTTTTTTAATTCGGAGACCTGAAAGGAACAATAAAAATATTATAGAAAGCAAACGCAGTCGAAGGGAAAAAAACAACTTGAACACTACCAACCGAAAACAGGCTAACATCACTTTTTCAGGTTAATCAGTGAACGGAAAATATGAACTGGAATAGAGAAGAAAACAGTGAAAAAATTAAAGAATTGATCAATTGAACAAAAACAAAAACGAGTATTGGCACCTACAGACAACTGAAAGTCCACGGAAAGGAGAGTCGATAGAGAAATTTAAATTTAAAAAAACATGTTGCATATTTGGATGACGATGCTGTTGGCTATTCTGTGAGCTCCAGTTTCTTTGCTCTCCGTCTTGTCCTTATCCTCCACGTCGTTCTCCTTCGAGTCCTCCTGCACCTTTGTGTATGTCTCCTTGCCGCTCGCTCCTAAACCACGATCCAGGTATTCGAGAGTCTCTACGTCCCGTGTGTGGCTCGAGAGTTTGCTCATTATTCTGAAAAAGAGTTTGGAGTTCATTGGACAATTTGAGTTCAAATATTCGTAGACGAGATCATGATGAAGCGATCGGTTGGCTCGTCGAGTGTGGCAGTCAACTTCCCTTGCATGATCATCTTTCTGAAAATTATTATATTGAAAATGAACTGTGAAAACAGTTAGTTTTTAATCAAGCTTCTTGAAGGAAACTGTAGCATAAACTGTCAAGTAGGTGAGATGGTGTGTGCACAGGGACTCCTCTTGAATACGTCTCACAACCATTTACTTTTCTTGTTCGGAGTTGTGAAAGAGGTTCCACACCTTTCGGTTCATTTTTGTCCGGTAAATGAAGTTTTTTGCTTTGTTTCAATTCATCGTGTAAACTGCGGCTGAGCATACGATGGCGCATCCTAAATTTACGATTGGCCATGTGTGGAATCTCAAAAAGCATTAAGCAACTCAAATAGACACGTTCCATGAGCACAACATTGATGTGCATGTGATGAGGAACCTGGCGGGTACGATCGATCTCCCTTTGTTTGGCTGTTTTTTCGTGTTGATGAGTTCCAACAGCTTGGGCTTTGTCACGTTGAGTGTTTTGAATCTCGGAAAATCTTTGATAACTTTTGCGTATGAAACTGTGACGGAAAGCACATAGTCCGAGTTGGCAAAGAATGCTGCTGAAAAGAAGTTGAGTCTCAATATCCGAGTGACTAACGATAGTTTGCACATGACCTATGAGAAGAAGTCTCTGGCACAATATCACTGATCGTGAACGGCGAAGAAATAAACATGGCAGGGCATAGGACGCTGTTTTAAACGGTTTTCATCATCCAAGATTCAGATCCATCGTCTTTCCGAGTTCTTCTTCATTTTGGTTTTAGTATTTGTAGTAGGCATGCTCTATTCTCATCATGCAAGTCTTGCCGACTCCGTGCTTGTCAAAGATTTCGGGATGGCTTCAAAGTTCAACGTAGCACCCACCTTTTTTGATAAGCTGACACATGTCTTTCTCAGCCTTTAGCTTTTCGATGTAGTCAATCGAGCGACAATCCGCATTCTACAGTATCTTCGCCGATTTGCCATCCAATCTTTGGACAGCGATGAGAATACTTCCTTGAATACGATATTCCTCGTTCTCGTCCTGTAAAAACACAAATTATTAAAAAACTTGAACTCGTTAATAATATCTTACTGTGAGATGCTCATCCTCTTCGGCATAAGTGACTGACAAATTTACGCGGTCGGTTCCAATAAGAAGATAGAGCAGCTTAGTGACAGTAGCCAACGTGTTCATGAACGTCTCGTATTCCATAAACGCACTGATTCAGGCGTAAGTTCGAAGAGATCCAAGTTGATACAGAAACTGAACTTGACATGAGTTTCGAGACCAGAAGCCTTCTCATTGGAAACTTCCAAAAGTTTTTGAGGATTTGCGACGTGTTGGTTATAATCATTTGTTCTCTTTCCATATGCAGACATAATTCCGTTGAGTTTCTTGAATCTTCTATTGAATTGAAGTGAACAACATACTTCTTTTTGCAAACTGGAGTTCAGTCAGCATTATCGTCGTCTTCAACAACATGTTTAGCCTCCATTCATTTTCTTTCTTTCAAATCGCATTCCAATGTATCTTTGTCAATTTGCCATTCAGTCTTTGGACAGCGATGATCATCCTTGCTCTCTTCACGGGACTATTTTTTCCACAAATGACGGTGAAGTTGTTTCATCATTGTAACATTGTAATCGTCGTCAGATGAGTCAACCAGCTGGGCAAATCATCCTCTTTCCAGGTGATTTATCAACCATTGCTATTTACATCTCATCAAAGTCATCATCGTCCTGTCCTCATGGTCTGGAGTTTCGTAGTTATCCTCATCTGGGTTGGCACGGTAATCAGTTTCCAAATCTGCGAACGTTTTTTGATGTACCGCTGCTGCTTCTTTCAAAGAAAACTTTGACGTTGTTCTTCAGAAGAGAAACTTTTGCATCTATGTGTTTCCAGAGCTTGTGCGCGTAATCCTTGATTTTCACAAGTGTTCTGCAAAAAAGTTCATTTGAAAACGGCAAAAACCGTAAGCTTATCACTTTTTTTCTTTGGGGAGAATTATTTTTCTCTGTTTTGCTTATTACGCTTTGAATACTCCGAACCAACCCCACTATGGGCCGCCATATGCGTGTTCACCGAAAACAAAAAATAATAATTTTTCAAAAATTTCTACAACGAGAACGTTATCCAAAAAACTATTGCAGAACAAAATTATCGACGCTGTACAGAGATTTACATCAATCTGGTATTCGGAACTCACCATTGAGAGTTATTATTATTGTATTGCTCTGTCAGCTGTTGCTGAATCTTCACTCTGGACGTTTCCGAATTGTTCTGTCTGCACACGTCTGCACACTGCAATGATTATAGGTTTGTAGCAGGTTCAATTGTTTCTGAAAAATATTCATTGTCAACGGAAAGCTTTTTCTAATGGGAATTATATAAAAAGAAAGCTCTTCAAATCATAGAGTAACTTACGTTGCTATATGTCGTTTTGGAATTTAAAACTTACCGTTGAAAGTTGTTCTGATTGTATTGTTTGAATATATATTGCTGAACTTCCACTCTGCACGTTCCCGAGCTGTTGTGTCCGCAAAATTCAAAAGATCGATCGATGATTAGCGGCTTACAACATGTTCAATGGTTTCTGGAAAATATTCATTGCCCACGGGTGGTTTTTATGAATCGGAACAATATTTAATAGAAAGCTGACCTGTATAGCAATGCATTTGCAGATTGTGCATTTTTCGACCATGACCAGATTGTTCGGAACAGCATGGGACCTGAAAAAAATTATTTCATGAGAGAAGTATTTTTAAAATTGATTGTCAACATTTTTAAACAGATTTTTCTTGGTAATCCTTCGATTTTTTCGACTGAAAGTAGAAATTAACAAAATAAAAAAGCGAAAACGATCAAAGCGCACAGCTATCGGCTGCGCTAATGTTGACGCGTTTCCCCGTTTCTGGCGCATTTCCTGATTTCGCTTATTTTTCATCCAGACTACGTTTCGCTGCAACCAAAAAGAAGAATTACAGATTTATGGTTCGAAATACATCAGAATATGAATAACTGTAATACAACACGGAGTCAAAACTAATGGAGTTCTTGCACAGATTCTAAAAAACAAAAAAAAGTCTCAAAATGAAATACCTGTTTTGAAAGCATGCCAAACTTATTTCTAAGTCACTGAGTTCTATTTTTTGAGACTCGAGTGAGCACGTAGCTCCTGAAAACTCACTTATTGGAAAATCGATATAGAAATGTAATTAGTTGCGGCTGTGGAATGTGTTTGTTAGCGTCGTGGTCGAGAGGTGATGGTCTAAACGCAGATCGTCTTCACGATAGTAGGCAAGATGTGAGTAGTCGATGGTCAGTGTTGAGGAGTCCAACATAAGAAGAGCAGTGCGTGGTTGTGTAGAGACAGAGCGGTCCAATCGATCCATGAGGGGGAACACCGGCGTACCGTTTGTATTGTCGAATGTGGCCCGAATACGTTGTTTTATACCAACAGATGATGTCTCTACAATTGTTTCCAAGAAGAATTCTTTCCATTCTTTCAAATCAGAGACAATGTCACGTATTTCCTGAGTTGTATAAAAACTGATAGTGGAAATTGCACATTTTGTCCGCTTCTGTCCTTTAATTTTGTGGAAATCCAAGCTGTTCCAGGAAACTTGTCTGAATATGTGTTGTTATAATCACCTCGGAGATAGCGGAAAATGCATTTGTCACTGGAGCACTCGATTGCTGTATCTGGAAGTTTGATTCTAGTGCTCGTTAATCGTGAGAGAGGATTAAAAACTCACTTCATGAACGGGGGAAATCTGTGGGTTGAGCGTCTCTATACAAAATCGACATTCTTTATACAAAATCAACTAATTGCTGCAAAATCGTTTTAGCCGTTGATTTCCAGGCCTAAAATGAGAAAGTTCTCAATTTTTGAATTTCAGAATTGAATTTTGAATCAAATTCAACGTTTTTTCGTGACTCACCATTCTCCTAATAATCTGATTACGTCGGTGTCCGGTTTTTGCGGTATAGACTACTTTATTTGAAGAATTCCAAGGCACTGCCGTCTTGAGTTGTGTAAAGGTGAAACTGCCTACAGGGAGATAAAGTAAGAGAACAAATAAATAGAAAAAAGACCTGAACTCATGTCTTCATTTTGTGCTCAGGTAGAGCGTTTAATTACGTGGAGACGAAATATCCAAAGTTATGTTGAGCAGATGCTGCTAGTTAGGAGCTGAAAACAAAAGTTTTATATTTAATTATTTGCTGAAGTCTAAAAAAAACGCTCTAATACTCACTGTTTTATAGTTTGTTAGATTCAACTATATAAAAATTCCGATTCATTGCATTCTAGCATTGGACTGGAGTGTTTCCAACATCTCTGCCATTTTATCATGCAGCCAGGTATAATTGCTTGAAGTTGAGCGATAGAATGCGATAAGACGATTTGTTGTCCATTCAGTCTTCTAACCAGTTAATCTTTCTGGCGTTTACTATGGAATAGTACGGTATTTTAATTCCAGCAAGCACTTTGAAAGAATAGTACATCTTTTATTGTCTGCAAAATAATATGTGAAAAATTGTAGAACGACTTCAAAACTCACTTGAAACATAGAAATACTGTAGATTCTACCTTTTTCTAACATTCGACAATGCCACAAGACGACAGAAAAAGGACGAGGGGAAAGACGCTGCTCGGTGAGGTATTGGTGCGATCGATGGGCCGAATGCTATAGTCTTTTTTTTCTCTTCGCCTCATCTAATGGTGCAGTATTCCTCTCCTGAAGGTCCTCAACGTCTTCGGGAAGCAAAAACACGATTAACATCGCCTTTCCAACAATAAGAAGATGCATCTTATCATCTTTCCGTTGTTTTGGATTCCAAATAATGGATTTCAATTATTTGTATTCCAATAGTGGATTTGTTTGTGACTTGCATTGAAGCAACGACGTTATTTCTGAAAAAAGTGTTGTGGCGTGAACTAGCAATGGCCTAGCCTAGTGAACGTCTAACCCTGAGGTCACACGTGGCAAGAAGATCTGCCTATATAAGATGAAGAGAACTCTTAGTTGTTGATTCTCACCATGTAAATAAATGGTTTTATAAGTCCCTTCTCCCGCCACCAGAGGACATAACAATTGGCGATCAGGATCTGAACAACGAACCGACGCCCGGGGGCTTGGCATGCTGGACGGGACCGTTGGCTGGTGCGCCTTGGAGAAGGAAGAGGCGAAGAGATCCCGATGGACAACATCGTTAAAAAAGGAGAAGCGGTAAGAAGGGTAGGAGAGCGAGGAGCTCAGGATCATCGGATCACCCAGAAGGAAGAAACCGTAGAGGAAGTAGCAGTAGAAGAAGCAGTAGAAGAACCAGCAGCAGCGCCGAGTGAAGATGGATCGAGGTACTCGTGCACCGATTTCGAATGGTAGATTTCGTGTGGAAGCTGAGAGATGCATAAGGAAATGTCATCTGCTGAAGATCGTTGGCCGAAGATCAGAGGATCGAAGCAATGATGCGGACATGGGTCCCGAAGAAAAGGCTGTGGAGTCTAGGCAGCGGCTGTCGTGGAAGAATCGAAGATTCAAGACAGTAGACAATTGGACTTTCATTAAAGAAAGGGAGGTGTTGTGGCGTGAACTAGCAATGGCCTAGCCTAGTGAACGTCTAACCCTGAGGTCACACGTGGCAAGTAGATCTGCCTATATAAGATGAAGAGAACTCTTAGTTGTTGATTCTCACCATGTAAATAAATGGTTTTATAAGTCCCTTCTCCCGCCACCAGAGGACAAGTGTAAGTGCCTACGGGTGAGAATGTTTCTGAACAAAAAAAAGAAGAAAAATGACCTGAACTTTTGGTTCCATTGTGTCCACCTATGAAAATCTTTTCACATGTCAGATTCATATTCCTTTTTCGAAATTTGCTCCGTTTGACTGCAGTAGGTTTTCTTGTTTTCGACAATTTCTCATTCCATACAAACTATTGCTGATTTTTCCGGTTATTTGCCATAAACCTGAGTCCCAGTTGGCCTTATTAGCAGGTACAACAAGTCTTCGAACCAAGAAGCGGTTTTTTGGAGGCTTGTGCTCCCCGTTTCTACAATCACTTCAAAGATTTCAACTCGATTAGTGTAGACAGGATCACATGGAAGACATTGTAAGTGATGTTTTTCCTCTTTTCATATTCGGTTCTGTTCGCAAACTGGCTTCAATGTTTTCTTCAGTTCATTGAAAGCATCTGAAAACAAATATTTTGGAAAATTTGTAACAAAGTAAAAATTATTAGGAAGATTAAGAATTCTGAAAATAGTTTTTCTGAAAGTCAACTCTTCAAACAGACAAAAACTGTTTGAAGGAAGCGGAAAATAAAAGAGAACAGTAAAAAGTGTTTTTCTAAATGAAAAAAAAAACGCACCCTTCCCACTAAAGTGATTATTCCTTTCGAGTAGTATTTTTCGGAGAAAAAATGTGGTGATGAATTCGAAAAAAAGAAAATGCTTCTAAACTGGAAAACGCCTGATTCAGAAATTATCGCATGGAAAATAGTGTCGATTTACGGTAAACAACATGCGCTGTGAAATGTCGGAGTGTCGTAGCACGCCTTTCACCTCTTCTTCCCTCGGTTTGGTCGTATGCAGAACGGAAAATTTATTTAGACACTGGGCGATTTTGACAAAGAGGGAAAAGAGAATCAAATTTCTATAAACGGATGCTGTCAAAAATGTTAGAGTGTATTCGTTTTCTCTTCTTTTCTTTAAGTTCGTGAGATTATGCAAACTTCATGCTCAAAAAGTAACCCTGGTTTTTCAAATTTCAACTCTAGAAAACTCTAGAAAATTCGGAATACTCCACTCGTCCACTTATTCCTCTTCTACATTGTGGACTCCTCATGCGACAATGGTTTTAATAAAAGAACTAAAACTCACTTTAAAAACTGAAAAAAATGTGTGAGTAGGGCAGCGTCATTATTACCCAGAAATGGTAGTCTATACGCAGTTTTTTTCACAATACTTGCGATGATGTGTATGTAATCGATGAATAATCGGTCAGTGTTGAAGAGGCCAACATGAGAAATTTAGTGTGTGTACATCAGTTTGTATGAAGACAGAGAAGTCCAATCGATCTTTAAGAAGGAACACGCGGGTGCCGTTTGGATTGAATATGACCCGAACACGTCGTACCAATAGATGACAGCTCTCCTGTTGCTCTCCGGAAGAATTTTTCCTTTCTCTCAAATCAAAGACTATGTAATGTACTTCCCGAGTTGTATTGAAAATGATCGTGCAAATTGCGCACTTGGCCCGCTTTTTTCGTTTAATTCTATGAAAATTAAAGCTGTTTCAGAAGACTTTTCTCACTATGTGCTTATATAATCACCTCTGAGAAGTCGGTAAAAGCATATGTCATTGGAGCACTTTATGGCTGTATCTGAAAGTTTGATGCTAGCGCACTAATGAATACCGTCCAGCAATCTTTTTCGTAGAAAACGTGATTCTGATTTCAGATTAACAAAATTAAGTGTTGTCGAATAATTGATATGATTCTTTATTATTTTCTAACTTCCTTTGTGAAGAGGACACTGGTAAGCACACTTATATTCGACTCGTTGGCGACTTCAAATTTAGACTTATGTTCGAGCAGTTAAAACTCTGAAACAGAAAAATATTACTTTGGATTTTTTAATTTTTCAAAATTTATTGGAAAATTCAGCATAGTAGAGAAAACACTTTCAATTTTTTTCCCGATCTCACACATCTTTTGTTTCTTTTTCGTCTCTTATAGGCTTAGAGTCATCCGCTCCGCCCCTTGCACGTAAAACATAGCGACCGGCGGAACCCGGTAGATGTCGGCCGCCACTTGCGCATAACTTAGTGCGAGTGTCCACTAACACTGATCAAATATGAAACTATTCTAGTTTATGTGGAAGGAGGGACATATTTGTGATAGAGGCCATCTACGAATGAAGGCCGTCCTCCCCACAAAAATAATTTTTGGAAGCCCGCGAGGGCTGAAAATGCATATTTCTGATTTAGCAAGGTCCATAAAAAATTGAATACATAAGACGTTAAATATACCAACGAAATTCAATATATTTTGCGACTGACTCAAATCAATGAAAAAGTCTACTTTCAAGAAATCTTCTTGACTCTACAAAACATGTTGGGAAAAATGGGAAAATGGAACGGAGGATATTCAAACTAAAAACAACAAAACCACCACACTGATCTGTCAACTTCCAAGATAAAAGTTTTCCCAACTACAAAGTTTAGCCACCAAATCATTTTTATATTGGAATCTATAGTTATTTTTTGTTGATATTTTTGAAATGTTACACTCCTAGTTTTTCATTCTCATAAAACCAAATCAAAAACACATTCCCGTTCCCAATTTTCTTTTTTTGTATAGTTATACAATACTGATTTTGTATTAATATTCTATAATAGTCTTTAAAATTTGATTTGCATGCCGCTGGTATGAAAAATCTCTTTCTCAACTTGAATCAGCCGTCCGCTGATCTGCAGAATATTACACTATATTAGATCACTTCAAGTATTTTGTTTTGTTCAGTTTCCTATCCGCTCAGTTCTAATTTTCCTATTTAGAAAACAACAATTATGAACAGAACCGGGTGCCGGAAAAAAAATACGGAATTCTCAGACACTATCATTTTGATAACAAAACGTTTCCACTTCAAGACTTTCTACGGATAAAGTGTGACGGATCCATAATGGGTGGAACGCGGATTGCATGAGAAATTAGTAAATACGGCAGATGCGTCAATTATAGACCCACATTGGATCCACGTATGCTTGGTTTCAATTCAATGTCTTATCGGTTGTATTATGTTGTGTATGCGGATTTTTCAACTTTCTATTCTTGTCTGAATTTTGTTTTTCCAGTGTGAAAATAATCAGTAGGTAGAAAAACTGAAAGTGTTTTATAAAACTGTAGCTTTCGCTCTGAGCACAGTAGCATTTGGCACCAAGATCAGAAGCTCAACTTGATATTTGTTTCAAAAAGTAGGTACCCGTTCAAGTAGCCAACTTTCGCTTGTAGAGAACTGTTCTTACTCACAATTTTGATACAATAGTATTTATTGAGTGGAATCAGATGTTTAAAAAAATTCATAATAAATAGGAAAACATCTCTGTGAAACATAACTGTTTAGTTCAATGCCAGTATAGCTGATTTCCAGTTATTTCACACAAGGCATCTCGCACGAGTGTAAGTTTCCATATGTCCCAAGTCGAAGTTATACTGAAAACATAATTTTGAAAACACGCATTTTCAGCCATTCAATGTTATACACCTGGTGTTCGAACAATAACATAGAACATTCTTGGTTTGTTGTTATTACCCCCTCTTCCCATCTCGGTTATTCCATTAATTTCTAACTTATCCTCTTTTCTTCTGTTAATTACTTAATTATCTATTTCTTCAGTTCTCCCATATATATATATATATATATATATTAGGTTCACTTACAGAGAGGGATGGAATCACTCGATCAAGATCAATGCTAATTTCAGTCCAGTAGTATGGTGTTGCACATAGTTTCATTGGAGGAATTGATTCGATGGGACATTGATGACGGATGACAAGCCAAGTTTTTGTTTGTTTTTCGTACTCAACAGTAGCTGTCAATCTGTAGAGCCCCCCGTGGGCTGTAGTGTCAATAGCGAGAATCCCTTCAGGGGTCAAATCAGATTCAATGAATGGACGAACCCCGTCAATCGGTACCTTGTTGCAGTATATTTGACCATGAAGCGTGAATTCCGGATATGAGTTCTGAATAAAATGAAATTAAGATGCTTGATCTTTGTAAGCACTCACCGAATTATTGACGAGAATCAATTCTTTGACTGGTTCAATTACTTCTCGAAGTTTGTACTCAGTTCGTGCGTAGCTCGCTCCAACATCATTCAAACTAAGAGCAAACAGGACAGCAGAAACAAATGAAATTTTCCAGAAAAGAGCCATTTCTGACTGAAATTATACAATCAATAATGAGAAAAAAGGGTAATGTTTTAAACAAAGCTGGAAAATGATAATTTCTAGAATATTCGAGTTAATATACAGGTTTCGTGTGATGTCGAACGTCAATCAGACTATCATGAGAGAAAAATGACACTTACAATAATACAAAACGGTAAATGTGGCAGATATAACCCAACAGGTGTCAATTTGTTGCAATTTCGAAGAAATGAAGCTTGGAATGTTGATAAGTTCAGACATCTGTGAAGAATCAGTGCGCCAACAAGAAATGTCTGAAAGAAATCGCAAGACAATTTTGATTAACCATGATGATATTCCACGAATGCTCAAAATCTATATGGCAATTAGCACTATCACATCAGTGTTTTGTATAGAAAAGACATATTGCCGGAGCGACAGTCTTGGTATATCTTTTTTTGAAACGTAGCACAATTTTCTCTCATTTTGAAATCAGAAATCATTGTTCATTCTGAAAAGCTAGACAAACGATCCTTGTTACATCTCAGTGTACATTCGATTTTTTCAAACAGGATATACTGATTGGACCAGCTGTACGCTCCAATGTGAAGTAGACGTGTGAATTCAGCATTGCATCAGGTGTCCACTAGTGAACCACTCCTTCAACATTTTTATTTCAAACTTTTCAATTCTTTATCAAGTTGATTCTATTTAAAATGACGTTAGTACTTCCGCTTTATTCACCAACTGATAAGAAATTGGCAAGGAAGCAGCTGTCCAAGTATGCAACAGCAACGTCAAAGTTCTGACTGTCAATTTCTACAAGAAATAGCAAGAAATTGTGAAACATCAATATTCCTCATTTGTAACAAATACGTCATTTCCTTCAAACTTCCAAAGTTTTGCCGTTGAAACATCCTATTACGTAGACGTGGGAGGTACGCTGTTTCTGAAATGTCGGTTTTATGAATGAATTGACGCTGAATCTCGGGGAAAAGTAAAAAATATTTTCGATGATAGGTCTGATCATTAGGTTGAAGAAAGTTATGAACTCTCCAAGTACCATAAATCTCTTGTCGTGGGGCATTTTTAACAAAGAAACTTGATAGAACTTTGTCGTGATATGGAAAAAGATCTGAAAATACAACGTCTACTTCTTAGAATCGTTAAAATCAACTTTTTCACATGAAAAGGGCACTGCGAAGATTTTGACCCATTGACAGCTCATAACTGCCTTTAACATAACTTTCAGGTACTGGAAGTAGGTTTTCTTTGTTCATCAGGGTTTTGTTTCATTAAAAATTTACATTCGCTGCGTCTTTCATATTTAAAACACTAGGTTTTTCAGAGTGAGTTTGATAACAAAACGCTAAAAAACTCGATTGGAATTTTTCATAACTTGGCTCTTCAAAACAGAACTCTCCAAAAAATATATACTGCCGCATCTAATTGTTTCTTATCAACTGTTAAAATGTGATTTAGAACAACTTTTACTGTACTAATCACATTGAACAAACTAAAAAAGAGATGCCCTGAACCAGGATCGAACTGGTGACCTTTAGATCTTCAGTCTAACGCTCTCCCAACTGAGCTATCAAGGCACATAGAGGCCTCATCGGGAAGGAAATATACAAGAGTACGCAGAACAAGAATAGACAACCAGCGATTTGTTTACTTTCCAGCTTCGAGGGAGAGATATCAAAATGATTTTTTAAAAATCATTACTTTTAGCAGACTTGCAACGGGCCGGGCCGGGCCGGGCCGAAAGAAAAATTTCTCCGGCCCGGCCCGGCCCGGCCCGGCCCGTGGCCCGGCCCGGCCCGACCCGGCTCGGCCCGACCCGGCCCGGCCCGGTTGGCCCGGATTTTCAGTACTAAAAAAATTCAAAATTTTTTTCCGATTTTTATTCCGATTTTTTCGAAAATTTCCCCATTTTTTTGAAAAATATTTCTTAAGAACAACTTTTTTGTAAGTTTTAAAAGTTGTTGAAAAATATACTCGAAGAAAAATATGAAAAATGTTCGGAAAATAAATTTTTGGACAAAAAATTGTAGTGAAAAAAGTTCAAAAATTCAAATCCGGGCCGACCGGGCCGGGCTGGGCCGGAGCTTTTCAAGGTGAGCCATATATTTGAATACGTATATACACCTCATTTGTCACTAGCAATCGGATAGACATGGTCTCCCAAATACGTTTTTTCGAAAATGGCCACTTTCTGATTTCATGAGAAGTGCAAATTTTCACATTTTGATCTGTAGTAATTCAGGAGTCACAGCTGGTAACATAAGTCAGTTACCTTTTTTGTAGCCTTGGTCAAGATCTTGCGATTACACTCTAGTTTGGAAAGATTGCTCTCAAATTGACTGAGCTATAGTGTCTCGAAGTGGTTCAACTCAAAAAAGTCGAGAAATTCGAATTGTGTCTGCCATTCTCTGGAAACGCAAAAGGGGCACGTAATATTTTTGTTTTGTTTTAGTTAGGGTAAGGGCTATCATTTCCCAAAATATCTAAGAAATCCCAGCGTTACACCCTGGGTCATTCCCATGTGAGTAATAAGTTTTATTTTCTCAATGGATGAAATTTCATGAGACCGAATGTAAACCTCAGACTCTTCAGATTTAGTTTAGTTTTAAAATATGGGGTTTCTGTGAAAACTTGTCGGAACAAGAGTCAGTTGGACTTTGAGCGGTAGATGGAACAAACATTTAAACACCTGCTTTTTTATCGTAGCCACAGTTTCGTAATTACTGAAAGACAGCGTGGTTTCGTCAGTTGTCGCTCTGCCATGGTTCAAACCCACAAAATATAAAAATTCTCGAAGAATCTATTTTAGTTTTGATATCTTTTTTAAAATACATTTACAACTCTCTGATGAAATGTTGAAACATAATGTGATTACTTCAATTTGCCAAAAGAAGCTTCTTACTTTCAACATGTCATTATTGTTGAAAAATTCTCCAACCACAAAAAATTGGAAATACTCTGTTAAAATTGATAAGATCCTTTCTATAGTTTGTTTCCTCTCCCGTTTTCTTCCCAACCCACCTTTTTGATGGTCTCATAGGGGCCGTATCTCATTCTTTCGCCAAAAACAGTTTGAATCTGTAAATGAGAAAAAGTAACTGATTTATTCATATTGCAAAAGTCATTCAGCTCAATATCAGATAATTATCAAAAAAAGTCAGCAAGTTATTGTACGGGTAGAACTCGGATGCTTCCAAATCTAATCATCGAAAAAAGTTGTTGAACGAACTGCTTTGGACATTGCAAAATCCTGAACCAAGGTGATATTTCTGAAAGGAAAAGTTGTGGATAGTCATTGCATTTACTGAAACCTACTTTTCAGAAACTGGAATTAAATTCAGTTTGTGCTCTTGTTTCCAAATAAGATCCCGATCAGAGCAGGAGTGGGTAATGACTGCATGCATTTCGTAGTAGTTCTAAAACGTATTGAACTTTGTTCAAACATGGATCGTATTTTTGGATAAGTCAAAGTTCGAAAAAGAAAGAACTCACGTTACCAAATCCATCACCGTGTTGAGCACCCTTCATCTCATAATCCATCCATGGTTGTTTCGAACATACTACCCCATACTCAGCAATTTTGTCGTTTCCACTGAAGTACAAAACAAAAATTATCGAAACATATCGAGCAGTAAGTAAAACTTACAGAGTATCCTGCTCCATTAATACTATTCTTGCACACCACTTGGGTGTCCAGTGGTTTGCACAAGTCAGATTACCCCTCATGTAGATGTCCGTCCGGTGTTGTGTTGTCTTTTCGACAACAACCAAAACGAGAAGCAACTGTAGAAGACAGATGAGAGGAACCTTCATCTTTCACCAATCCCGGTGATGCTGATGAATTCCAAAAAATGAGAAACAGAAGAATAAAGAAGAGTGTTGATAGTTTCTGTAAAAACGTTTGATAGTAGATAAGGCCGTGAAGAATTTCAGTTTGAATTTTTAGAAAAAGTTTGGAAAGGTGGATAATGGAAACTGATTCAACCAGCCAGCCACGAAGCTGCGATGCAATAATGACTGAAGTGGAGAATGAGAAGAGGGGCGGTATTGAGAAAAGAGTGTAATAGAGAAAAAGCACTTCTCTCAAAAACCAATAAAATAAGAACGGGTGGCGAAATGAGAGGAACAAAAAGAAATATTTATGTGAAAGAAGCGTTTTGAAAGCATTTTCGCGGAACCCTTAAACTTCAGCTCATAAATGCCAGACGCGAAGCACGACATATCGGTTTTTTTGAAACTGCCTCAGTTTCGAGTTGACGCATCTTTCCGAACAAAAACTGAATCGGAACTTCAAGAACAATTTCTGAGACAGAAATATTTTTTGTCAGATAAAAACTCGGCAAACTTAGGGTTTGTAACTAAATGGGAAGAGGTTCTGAACCGGAACATACTAGAAGACAGACGAAGCCGAGAAGAATCGCTTTCTAAAAACATGACACCTCTAAGAGAACTTTTTGTGAAAATACGCAAAAGGAAACATTCAACAGTTGACAGAAAGAGTGTAATTGTTCAAAAGAGAAGTTTGATAATAGGAGAATGTGAGGTTTTCAATAGTTTGGACTCTTTTGAAACCCAAAGCTATGATGTAATTTAAAAAACGTAACAAGCAGTAAGTTACAAATGTGTCACAAAAACTGCTAGAAACAACAGAAGTTACAATGGAAAATATTGAAAACGTTAGAAAACGCTAGTTTTCAATAATTATGTGTCATACTTATGGTTAACTAGCTGTACAGTAACCACGCTCATGTTGTGACTGTTTCCGATTCAATTGCGGAAAACCCAACTTTTGATTGTTTGTCTGACTCTCCCAGTTTTCTGTGCTTTTTCTGGTTTATGTAGAGAAAGAAACTGTGACTCACATCAAGAAATCTTACAAAGGAAGTATACGACGGACCAAGTTGAATTTTTCTATAAATTTGACCATAGGTAATTTGGACCCAAAGGATTCCAAATCTGCAAATTGTACCCGTGCACCGTGTTGTTTAAACTCTGATCATTGAACATTATGCATTTTGTGGGAGTTTTATGGGGGGGGGGGATGCTGTAATGGTTCTTGACCTCCTTGCATCACATAATCTTTTAGGAATTGAGTTTAGAGAAATTGCGGAAAAACTAACCAATAAAATGGGAAAAAGTTGTTCCTGTTGTAACTGTAGAAAACCTTCTCAGTGCATACATCCATGTCCTTTTCAGAATCTGTTCAGACTTCTTCAAATTTTGACAAGCTTGAAAATAGAAGAACACGCCCCATTCACATGATTTTTACTTGTACCGTTTCTGTGGCATTCAAGAAGCAACACAACAATTTTAGACATCATAATTGCATATATTCAACATTTATTGGGAAAACTTTCATTTAATACTCATTTTGATCATCAAAAAACGCTCCGGCTGCAGGCCTGTTGCGCTGGACTTGTCGAACTTGAGAAGTTTGTTTATATCCAACGAGAACAGCATTGTCAGCCTCTCCATCAGTTTCAATTGTGCTTTCGGCAACGGTTTGGTACTTGTTTATCTCTTTCCGCACCAATTCGGCTACTAGATTCCCTTCATAGATTTGAACATTGTCCTTGCTGTATTTAGTATTACGAGTTGATTTGGAGTTTTCAATCACCTGAAAAATGTGATATGAAAATGGAGCAGGTTGCTGTGGGCACATACGAGGCATAATTTCATAATTGCAATAAAGATGAGGGTTGCCATGAAACACGAGAACATGCAAAT
Organism: Caenorhabditis latens; assembly: GCA_002259235.3. Classification (NCBI taxonomy): domain Eukaryota; kingdom Metazoa; phylum Nematoda; class Chromadorea; order Rhabditida; family Rhabditidae; genus Caenorhabditis; species Caenorhabditis latens. Next base: position 7,980,445 of record CM056097.1, on the reverse strand, counting down.
GAACAAGAACACTGAGCTTCCAGTCTTATTTCTCAAATTGAATACTTGTTCACGAGCAAATTCGCGGAGGGGCATCAAAGCTTCTTGAAAATCTGTACGGTTTTCGGCAATAGTGGAATGGACCATCAAGTTATCCTCCAAGTCAAACAGTAGATCAAATGTTACATTCGGCAGAGAGGAATACATTCCAATTCCAAAACAGGACAGTCCAATAATAAAAAACAGGATGGAAAGTCCTAAAAGGACCTTGGATCCTGCCTTCATCTCGGAACAGTTAGGAATACGATGCGATAGGACTAGAGAAAACCAAACTGAATGTGCGAAAGGCAAGATAGAATGATGTTGTCGAGAGGTGGTATGGTTTGTATTGTCCCGCCTCCTGCTCTACCCATAAAACTCCCACAAAATTATGCATAACGTTCAAAGATCAGTGTTTATAGATTTATTCATGTGAGTCACATTTTCCTTCATTGGCATAAACCAGAAATAGATGGAAAAATAAAGAAATCAAAAGAAAACGTATCACAAGGATGTTTAGGTTGATTTGAGCGAAACATCGGAATGAACATGATTTTTCTACTTTTCTGCACTTAGTTCCATAAAACAAATAATAATAAATAACTGGAAAGGGAAGTTTGAAGACTGAAGAAAAAGGAATACAGTATAAACGTTCTTTACACCACAGAGACTAGAAGAAGAATAGTAGTCTCTTCACAAAAATGCCTTTTGAAAAGTTTAACATCTAAGCACTGCACCTCACTTTGTATTTTCCAATATACTATCCACAGACAGACATAAAAAGTCAAATTCTGGACATCCGGAAACACAGATACACAGACAGACGTGAGAATTGAAATCATGGACATCCGGAAGGACAGATACATAGACAGTCGTGAGAATTGAAATTCTGGACATCCGGGAGCACAATTAAACAGGCAGATGTGAAAATTGAAAATATGGACATCTGGAACCACAGATACATAGACAGACGTGAAAATTGAAACTCTGGACATTCGGACTGGCAAGAACACATACAAACGATCGAATTGAAATGTTTGACATCCGGCCTTACTTCATGACAAGATTTTCAGAAGAAATTGAAACCTCTTTTTTCGAACGTTCTTTCTCAATTTCAACTGTCCATTTGTATTTCATCGGAACCAGCGATTTCTCAACTGTTCAATGATATATCTCCACAAATAACTTTCATGACCTTTTCTGGTGATTAGTTCAAGTTTTGATAAGGTCCTCATTCGAGTCACGTCATATCGCAAATCAGGATGATTAGGGATGCTTCCACAATCACCACTGAAATGAGAGCTGACCGACAGGAAGAGCTTGGATTTACTTACTCGACATAGAAGAATAGTCCTAACGAAGTAGTTGTAGTCGATAAGTCTGTCATCTTGAATCAATCAGCAACTGTAGTGGTGGTTTCAGCCTGAGTGATAGTTGTGTAGGAGACGGTGGTAATTTCACAGGCCTGAGTAGTGATAGTCAAAGCATTGTGAGAAGAGGGCTCATTCACTGGATCCACATACTCATATCCAGACGACTCATCAAAAGATCCACTTCCTCATCATTCCCGGACGCATGTGGGCACTTGTGTAATCCTCATAGGTTTGTGAAGTCAATGGAACATCAGCAGCCGTCTTTGTGGTTTCAGGTTGAGTGGTAGTCTCAAAGAATGGAGCAGTGGTGGTAAATATAGTCGTCGGTGGTATTTTCAAAGACCTGAGTGATGATCGGCAAGACGACTGATCTTCGGATCCACTTCCTCATCATTTCCGGACGCTTGTTGGCACTTTTTCACGTTTTCAGTGCAGTCACAGATGACACGAGCCTTATCGAAAACGAGTTGAAAAAGGCACAGCACTAGAATGGTACGTCCGTTGAAGCAGGCAATGTGTTAACAAGTAGAATCCGTTTTCCTTGTCATTGCAGGTCCGGTTGCTTGGGATCTCACCAGCAGTTGTTTCAACAGCATACGGGGAAGCAGTGGTCTCATTTGGAACTGGAACGTTTTCAACTGGAGCGGTAGTTGTCTTTACGTCGACTGGAGCGTAGTCAGGAGCAGAGGAGTCTTCTGATCGGCAGATAGGGCAGTTCTGATGTCTGCTGGAGCATATGGAGTAGCAATGGTACAAACTAGTACCGTGGCGTCTTCGGCTGGAGTTGTTATGGCTTTGGTGGTGACTTGTACTTGGTATGGGCGGTTATGGGCTCTGTTGAAAAATGGCTTCTTCAACTGGTTGGTGGTCTTTTCTTGAACAGATGGGTCGACTGAAGCTGAAGCAGAAACGTCAGAAATCTGAATCGTGGAGACGTCAGAAACACCGTAGGTCGATGTGACATTCTGTGAAACTCCTCCGCGCTCTAGAAAGTTGTATGAGTGCAAGCCACAATTCGGTGATCAGGTTTGTCTGGTCCATGATTCCAGCGATCCTTCCAAAACTAGACAAAATCGAGCGAGGTACATACCGATCGGATAGAAACCTTTTTCCTCCGTCAAACAGTCCTTGTTGACAGAAACTGACGATTTTTCGCACAACTCTACTGTTTAATCTGCAGAATTAATTATAAAGAACTTACGGTGTCTGAACAGTTTAGTTAAAAAAATATATATATAACTCTGTGCTTGAGTTTTTCGGATGCAGGCATAAGTCGATAATTTGTCCAATAAGTACAGCAGAATATATCGATTAGAATTAAATGTCTTCCTGAATACTTCTTCTTGTTATAAATTATCTGAACAACAAAAAATTAACGAAAACCAAAGGTTCTAGTTCGTAAAAAGAAACAAAACCCTCTCTTCGTGGTGAGACCCGGCCGCATAATTCAATGCGCCTTTAAAGCGTCTGCATCTCTATCGGGAGAGTGCATTAAGACGACGTGGACCAACGTCCTCCCTTCCTATCGTCTCTCTTGTTGAGACGTCAGAGACGCAGACGCTTTAAAGGCGCATTGAATTATTCCGCTGGGTCTCACCACGAGGAGAAGGTTTTGTTTCTTTTTACGAACTAAAACCTTTGGTTTTTGTTATTTTTTTGTAATTCAGATAATTTATAATAAGAAGAAGTATCCAGGAAGACATCTTTAATTCTAATCGATTTATTCTGATGTACTTATTGGACAAATTATCGACTTATACCTGCAGCCGGACAAATTCAAGCAGATAACTATATATATTTTCATTAAAACTTTAGTATTCATACACCGTAAGTCTTTTATATATAAAATTGCTAAAAAATAGAAGAGTTGTGCAAAAACTTGTCGATTTTCTACAACACGTACTGTTCGACGAAGGAAATAGATTTCTACCCGATCAGGATTTGCCCCCAATTTATGTCTAGTTCTGAAGGGATCGCCGGAATCATGGACCCGACTAACCTGACCACCAAATCGTCGCTTGCAATACAAACCGCCGAGCCATCTACGACTCCAGCCAAAGATGTCGAGACCACTACAGCTCCATATTATGCTCCAGTCGGCATTGAGACCAGCTTGAGTTAAACACACTGTCACTGTTCCAGTAGATGTCACTGATACTTCATTTGCTCCAGTTGAGACTACCGCTGCCCCTTCGTAGCTGAAACTACCATCACTCCTGTTAAAGATGTTAATGTTCGAGTAGAGTTCATAACCGCCCCACACCAAATACCAGTCACCACCAAAGCCACGACGACTCCAGACGAAGACGCCACGGTACTAGTTGAGACCATTGCAAGTCCATATGCTTCAGAAGACATCACATTTGCTCTATCTGCCGATCAGGAGACTACCTCTGCTTCTGACTACGCTCTAGTCTACGTTAAAACACAACCCCTCCAGATGAAGACGTTCCAGTTTCAAACGTGACCATCGTTCACATGCTGTCAAAATTCCTGCTGGTAACATTCCAAGCGGCCGGACCCTTTTCCGTTGACAAGGAAAACAGATTCTACTTATTAATAAATTGTTTGCTCAAACAGACATACCATTCCAATGCAGTGCCCTGCGCAACTCGTTTTCGATAAGGCTCGTGTCATCTGTGACTGCACTGAAACCGTGACAAAGTGCCAACAAGCGTCCGGAAATGATGAGGAAGTGGATCCGAAGATCAGTCATCTTGCCGACCATCACTCAGGTCTATGAAAATATCACCGACGACTATATTTACCACCACTGCTCCATTCGTTGAGACTACCACTCAAGCTGAAACCACAAAGACGGCTGCTGATGTTCCAATGACTGCTCAAACCTGTGAGGACTACACAACCACCACTCAGGCTGAAATATCCACCACAGCTGCTGATGTCCCATTGACAACGACTCCATCAATTTGGGGTGTGGATATACTAAGACCGTTTATTTTCAGAACAACACCCAAATTCAGGAAAATCTCTGAATAAATGTCATAATTGATTTCAGATAACAGACTTATCGACTGTGTCTTTTCGATATTCCTGTTTCAGGTTACCTGAAACTATTTTCGCTAGAACTATTATCTTCATGTCGAATGATTAAATCTAAACCCTTCTTGTCTGTCAGCTCTCATTTCAGTGGTGATTGTGGAAGCATCCTTAATCATCCTGATTTGCGAAATGACGTGACTCGATTGAGGACCTTATCAAAACTCAAACTATTTACTAGGAAAGGTAATGAAATTAGTTTGAAAATACGGGACGTGTCATATATCAACGTTTTCACTGTTGGGAAATAATTACCTTACCGACATACAAAAAATAACAGTGGCTCGATTTAATGGTAATGAAGAGGAGGTAAGAAAAAGTATGGGTTCGATTCCCGACAACGCTCAGAAATCAGTACGTCTCCCAGTTTTAATTCTCGTATTTCTCTGTTTTCGAAGCGTTTTTCTAGGTGGGGAACAATAATCCGAAACATGCGAAAAGATGGAAGTTGCTTTGGGCTCTCGAATTAATGACAGTAGAGAATGGATTCTTGAGCACACCGGTTGGAAGACTTGGTGCCGGAAACAATTTGAGTTATAAGTTTTTCAATGTATAATATTTTATAAGATCTTCAGATTTAGTTTAGTTTTAAAATATGCGGTTTCTGTGAAAATTTGTCGGAACAAGAGTCAGTTGGATTTTGAGTGGTAGTTGGACCAACATTAAAACAACTGTTACTTTATTGCAGCCACAGTTTCGTAATTACTGAAAGACAGCGTGGTTTCGTCAGTTGTTGCTCTGCTATGGTTAAACCCACAGAATATAAAAATTCTCAAATAATCTATTTTAGTTTTGATTTCCTTTTAATTTACAACTAACAACTCTCTGATAAGATGTTGAAACATAATGTGATTACTTCAAAAGGAGCTTTTTACATTTAGTTTCAACAGATACTCAAAGTCCAAGAGTTGGATGAAATTTTGATAGACTCCTACCGAGGTGGCACTTTCAAAAACCAGACTCCCCCTAAACACCTCAACGCTATTCAATTTCTTTCTCAATGGCAGTTGTTGATTACAGTTTCCCTGTATGCTTTCGTTTCAACAATTCGATAACGTTTATGTCATTATGTATTGTTGAAAAGTTCTCCAACCACAAAGAATTGGAAATACTCAGATAAAATTTATAAGATCCTTTCCGTAGCTTGTTTCCCCTCCGCTTTTTTTCCAACCCACCCTTTTGATGGTCTCATAGGGGCACGTTCTCATTTTTTTGCCAAAAACAGTTTGAATCTGTTTATGAGAAAAAGTAACTGATTTATTCATATTGCAAAAGTCATTCAGCTCAATATCAGATAATTACCAAAAAAAAGTCAGTAAATTAATGTACGGGCAGAACTCGGATGCTTCCAACTCTAATCATCAAAAAAGTTGTTGAACGAACTGCTTTGGACATTGCGAAATCCTGAACCAATGTGACATTTCTGAAAGAAAAAGTTGTGGATAGTCATCGCAATTACTGAAACCTACTTTTCAGAAACTGGAATTAAATTCAGTTTGTGCTCTTGTTTCCAAATAAGATCCCGATCAGAGCAGGAGTGGGTAATGACTACATGCATTTCGTAGTAGTTCTGAAAACGTATTGAACTTTGTTCAAACATGGGTCGTATTTTTTCAAAGTTCGAAAAAGGAAGAACTCACGTTACCAAATCCATCACCGTGTTGAGCACCCTTCATCTCATAATCCATCCATGGTTGTTTCGAACATACTACCCCATAATCAGCAATTTTGTCGTTTCCACTGAAGTACAAAACAACAATTATCGAAAGATATCAAGCAGTAAGTAAAACTTACAGAATATCCTGCTCCATTAATACTATTCTTGCACACCACTTGGGTGTCCAGTGGTTTGCACAAGTCAGATTACCCCTCATGCGTTGTCTTTTCAACAACAACCAAAACGAGAAGCAACTGTAGAAGACAGATGAGAGGAACCTTCATCTTTCACCGATCCCGGTGATGCTGATGAATTCCAAAAAATGAGAAACAGAAGAATAAAGAAGAGTGTTGATAGTTTCTGTAAAAAAACGTTTGATAGTAGATAAGACCGTGAAAAACTTCAATTAAAATTTTTAGAAATAGTTTGGAAAGGTGGATAATGGAAACTGATTCAACCAGCCAGCCACGAAGCTGCTATGCAATAATGACTGAAGTGGAGAATGAGAAGAGGGGCGGTATTGAGAAAGTAGTGTAATAGAGAAAGAGCACTTCTCTCAAAAACCAATAAAATAAGAACGGATGGCGAAATGAGAAGAACAAAAATAAATATTTATGTGAAAGAAGCGTTTTGAAAGCATTTTCGCGGAACCCTTAAACTTCAGCTCATAAATGCCAGACGCGAAGCACGACATATCGGTTTTTTTGAAACTGCCTCAGTTTCGAGTTGACGCATCTTTCCGAACAAAAACTGAATCGGAACTTCAAGAACAATTTCTGAGACAGAAATATTTTTTGTCAGATGAAAATTCGGCAAACATAGCTTTTGTAACTAAATGGGAAGAGGTTCTGAACCGGAACATACTAGAAGACAGACGAAACCGAGAAGAATTGCATTTGAAAAACAACGACGCATCTAGTAGAATTTTTTGTGAAAATACGCAAAAGGAAACAATCAACAGTTGACAGAAAGAGTGTAATTGTTCAAAAGAAAAGTCTGATGATAGGAGAATGTGAGGTTTTCAATAGTTTGGACTCTTTTGAAACCCAAAGCTTTGCATGATGTAATTAATAAACGGTAACAAGTAGTAAGTTACAAAAGTGTCACAAAAACTGCTAGAAACAACAGAAATTACAATGGAAAATATTGAAAATGTTAGAAAACGCTAGTTGGTTTCAATAATTATTTGTCATATTTATGGCTAACTAGCTGTACAGTAACCACGCTCATGTTGTGACTTTTTCCGATTCAATTGCGGAAAACACTGCATAATCTAAACTTTTGATTGTTTGTCTGACTTTCCCAGTTTTCTGTACTTTATCTGGTTTATGCAGAGAAAGAAACTGTGACTCACATCAAGAAATCTTACAAAGGAAGAATACGACGGACCAAGTTGAACTTTTCTATAAATTTGACCATAGGTAATTGGGACCCAAAGGATTCCAACTCTGCAAATTGTTCCCGTGCACCGTGTTGTTTAAACTCTAATCATTGAACATTATGCATTTTGTGAAAGTTTTATGGGGGGATGCTGTAATGGTTCTTGACCTCCTTGCATCACATAATCTCTTAGGAATTGAATTTAGAGAAATTGCGGAAAAACTAACCAATAAAATGGGAAAAAGTTGTTCCTGTTGTAACTGTAGAAAACCTTTTCAGTGCATACATCCATATGCTTTACAGAATCTGTTCAGACTTCTTCAAATTTTGACAAGCTCGAAAATAAAAGAACACGCCCGATTCACATGATTTTTACTTGTACCGTTTCTGTGGCATTCAAGTAGCAACACAACAATTTTAGACATCATAATTGCATATATTCAACATTTATTGGGAAAACTTTCATTTAATACTCATTTTGATCATCAAAAAACGCTCCGGCTGCAGGCCTGTTGCGCTGGACTTGTCGAACTTGAGAAGTTTGTTTATATCCAACGAGAACAGCATTGTCAGCCTCTCCATCAGTTTCAATTGTGCTTTCGGCAACGGTTTGGTACTTGTTTATCTCTTTCCGCACCAATTCGGCTACTAGATTCCCTTCATAGATTTGAACATTTTCCTTGCTGTATTTAGTGTTACGAGTTGATTTGGAGTTTTCAATCACCTGAAAAATGAAACATTAAAATGGAGCAGGTTGCTGTTAATACATACGAGACATAATTTCATAATTTCAATGAAGATGAGGGCTGCCATGAAACACGAGAACATGCAAATGAACAAGAACACTGAGCTTCCAGTCTTATTTCTCAAATTGAATACTTGTTCACGAGCAAATTCGCCGAGGGGCATCAGAGCTTCTTGAAAATCTGTACGGTTTTCGGCAATAGTTGAATGAACCATCAAGTTATCCTCCAAGTCAAACAGTAGATCAAATGTTACATTCGGCAGAGAGGAATACATTCCAATTCCAAAACAGGACAGTCCTATAATAAGAAACAGGATGGAAAGTCCTAAAAAGACCTTTGATCCTGCCTTCATCTCGGAACAGTTAGGAATACGATGCGATAGGACTAGAGAAAACCAAACTGACTGTGCGAAAGGCAAGATAGAATGATGTTGTCGAGGGGTGGTATGGTTTGTATTGTCCCGCCTCCTGCTTTCCCCATAAAACTCCCACAAAATTATGCATAAAGGTCGAAGATCAGTTTTTTTCAGATTTATTGATGTGAGTCACACTTTCCTTTGTTGGCATAAACCAGAAATAGATGGAAAAATGGAGGAATCAGAAGCAAACGTATCATAAGGATGTTTAGGTTGATTTGAGCGAAACATCGGAATGAACATGATTTTTCTACTTTTCTGCACTTGATTCCATTGAAAAAAATAATAATAGATCACTGGACAGGGAAATTTGAAGACTAAACAAAGTGGAATACAGTGTAAACGTTCTTTACACCACAGAGACTAGAAGGAGAATAGTAGTTTCTTCACAAAAATGCTTTTTGAAAAGTTTAACATCTAAGCACTGCACCTCACTTTGTATTTTCCAATATACTATCCACAGACAGACATAAAAAGTCAAATTCTGGACATCCGGAATCACAGATACACAGACAGACGTGAGAATTGAAATCATGGACATCCGGAACGACAGATACATAGACAGACGTGAGAATTGAAATTCAGGACATCCGGGAGCACAATTACACAGGCAGATGTGAAAATTGAAATTATGGACATCTGGAACCACAGATACATAGAAAGACGTGAAAATTGAAACTCTGGACATTCGGACTGGCAAGAACACATACAAACGATAGAATTGAAATTTTTGACATCCGGCCTTACTTCATGAAACGAATTTCAGAAGAAATTGAAACGTCTTTTTTAAACGTTTTTTCTCAATTGCAACTCTCCATTTGTATTTCATCGGAAAAAGCGATTTCTCAACTGTTCAATGATATATCTATACAAATAACTTTCATGACCTTTTCTAGTCGTTAGTTCAATTTTTGAAAAGATCCTCATTCGAGTCACGTCATTTCGCAAATCAGGATGATTAGGGATGCTTCCACAATCACCACTGAAATGAGAGCTAACCGACAGGAAGAGCTTGGATTTACTTACTTGACATAGAAGAATAGTCCTAACGAAGTAGTTGTAGTCGATAAGTCTGTCATCTTGAATCAATCAGCAGCTGTGGTGGTGGTTTCAGCCTGAGTGAAGGTTTTGTAGGAGACCGTGGTAGTTTCACAGGCCTGAGTTGTACTCAATGTACTTTGAGTATGAGTAGTGATAGTCAAAGCATTGTGAGAAGAGAGCTCATTCACTGGATCCACATACTCATATCCAGACGACTCATCAAAGGATCCACTTCCTCATTATTCCCGGACGCTTGTGGGCACTTGTGTAATCCTCATAGGTTTGTGAAGTCAATGGAACATCAGCAGCCGTCTTTGTGGTTTCAGCTTGAGTGGTAGTCTCAAAGAATGGAGCAGTGGTGGTAAATATAGTCGTCGGTGGTATTTTCAAAGACCTGAGTGATGGTCGGCAAGACGGCTGATCTTCTGATCCACTTCCTCATCATATCCGGACGCTTGTTGGCACTTTTTCACGTTTTCAGTGCTGTCACAGATGACACGAGCGTTCTCAAAAACGAGTTGAGCAGCGCACTAGGATGGTACGTCCATTTAAGCAGGCAATGTGTTCACAAGTAGAATCCGTTTTCCTTGTCATTGCAGGTCCGGTTGCTTGGGATCTCACCAGCAGTTGTTTCAACAGCATACGGGGAAGCAGTGATCTCAGTTGGAACTGAAACGTCTTCAGCTGAAGTAGTAGTTGTCTTTACGTCGACTGGAGCGTAGTCTGGAGCAGAGGAGTCTCCTGATCGGCAGATAGGGCAGTTGTGATGTCTGCTGGAGCATATGGACTAGCAATGGTACAAACTAGTACCGTTGCGTCTTCGGCTGGAGTTGTTATGGCTTTGGTGGTGACTGGTGCTTGGTATGGGCGGTTATGGGCTCTGTTGAAAAGAGGCTTCTTCAACTGGTTGGTGGTCTTTTCTTGAACAGATGGGTCGACTGAAGCTGGAGCAGTAACGTCAGAAATCTGAATCGTGGAAACGTCAGAGGCACCGTAGGCCGATGTGACATTCTGTGAAACTCCTCCGCGCTCTAGAAAGTTGTATGAGTGCAAGCCACAATTCGGTGATCAGGTTTGTCTGGTCCATGATTCCAGCGATCCTTCCAAAACTAGACAAAATCGACCCAGGAACATACCGATCGGATAGAAACCTTTTTCCTCCGTCAAACAGTCCTTGTTGACAGAAACTGACAATTTTTCGCACAACTCTACTGTTTCATCTGCAGAATTAATTATAAAGAACTTACGGTGTCTGAACAGTTTTGTTAAAAAAATATATATATAACTCTGTGCTTGAGTTTTCCGGATGCAAGCATAAGTCGATAATTTGTCCAATAAGTACAGCAGAATATATCGATTAGAATTAAAGATGTCTTCCTAAATAATTCTTCTTAGTATAAATTTTCTGAATTACCAAAAAAATAACAAAAGCCAAAGGTTTTAGTTCGTAAAAAGAAACAAAACCCTCTCTTCGTGGCGAGACCCAGCCGCATAATTCAATGCGCCTTTAGAGCGTCTGCATCTCTATCGGGAGAGTGCATTAAGACGACGTGGACCAACGTCCTCCCTTCCTTTCGTCTCTCTTGTTGAGACGTCAGAGACGCAGACGCTTTAAAGGCGCATTGAATTAGGCAGCTGGGTCCCACCACGAAGAGAAGGTTTTGTTTCTTTTTACGAACGAAAATCATTGGTTTTTGTAATTTTTTTGTAATTAAGATAATTTATAACAAGAAAAAGTATTCAGGAAGACATTTTTAATTCTAATCGATTTATTCTGATGTACTTATTGGACAAATTATCGACTTATACCTGCAGCCGGACAAATTCAAGCAGATAACTATATATTTTCATTAAAACTTTAGTATTCATACACCGTAAGTCTTTTATATATAAAATTGCTAAAAAAATAGAAGAGTTGTGCAAAAACTTGTCGATTTTCTACAACACGTACTGTTCGACGAAGGAAATAGATTTCTACCCGATCAGGATTTGCCCCCAATTTATGTCTAGTTCTGAAGGGATCGCCGGAATCATGGACCCGACTAACCTGACCACCAAATCGTCGCTTGCAATACAAACCGCCGAGCCATCTACGACTCCAGCCAAAGATGTCGAGACCACTACAGCTCCATATTATGCTCCAGTCGGCATTGAGACCAGCTCGAGTTAAACACACTGTCACTGTTCCAGTAGATGTCACTGATACTTCATTTGCTCCAGTTGAGACTACCGCTGCCCCTTCGTAGCTGAAACTACCATCACTCCTGTTAAAGATGTTAATGTTCGAGTAGAGTTCATAACCGCCCCACACCAAATACCAGTCACCACCAAAGCCACGACGACTCCAGACGAAGACGCCACGGTACTAGTTGAGACCATTGCAAGTCCATATGCTTCAGAAGACATCACATTTGCTCTATCTGCCGATCAGGAGACTACCTCTGCTTCTGACTACGCTCTAGTCTACGTTAAAACACAACCCCTCCAGATGAAGACGTTCCAGTTTCAAACGTGACCATCGTTCACATGCTGTCAAAATTCCTGCTGGTAACATTCCAAGCGGCCGGACCCTTTTCCGTTGACAAGGAAAACAGATTCTACTTATTAATAAATTGTTTGCTCAAACAGACGTACCATTCCAATGCAGTGCCCTGCGCAACTCGTTTTCGATAAGGCTCGTGTCATCTGTGACTGCACTGAAACCGTGACAAAGTGCCAACAAGCGTCCGGAAATGATGAGGAAGTGGATCCGAAGATCAGTCATCTTGCCGACCATCACTCAGGTCTATGAAAATATCACCGACGACTATATTTACCACCACTGCTCCATTCGTTGAGACTACCACTCAAGCTGAAACCACAAAGACGGCTGCTGATGTTCCAATGACTGCTCAAACCTGTGAGGACTACACAACCACCACTCAGGCTGAAATATCCACCACAGCTGCTGATGTCCCATTGACAACGACTCCATCAATTTGGGGTGTGGATATACTAAGACCGTTTATTTTCAGAACAACACCCAAATTCAGGAAAATCTCTGAATAAATGTCATAATTGATTTCAGATAACAGACTTATCGACTGTGTCTTTTCGATATTCCTGTTTCAGGTTACCTGAAACTATTTTCGCTAGAACTATTATCTTCATGTCGAATGATTAAATCTAAACCCTTCTTGTCTGTCAGCTCTCATTTCAGTGGTGATTGTGGAAGCATCCTTAATCATCCTGATTTGCGAAATGACGTGACTCGATTGAGGACCTTATCAAAACTCAAACTATTTACTAGGAAAGGTAATGAAATTAGTTTGAAAATACGGGACGTGTCATATATCAACGTTTTCACTGTTGGGAAATAATTACCTTACCGACATACAAAAAATAACAGTGGCTCGATTTAATGGTAATGAAGAGGAGGTAAGAAAAAGTATGGGTTCGATTCCCGACAATGCTCAGAAATCAGTACGTCTCCCAGTTTTAATTCTCGTATTTCTCTGTTTTCGAAGCGTTTTTTCTAGGTGGGGAACAATAATCCGAAACATGCGAAAAGATGGAAGTTGCTTTGGGCTCTCGAATTAATGACAGTAGAGAATGGATTCTTGAGCACACCGGTTGGAAGACTTGGTGCCGGAAACAATTTGAGTTATAAGTTTTTCAATGTATAATATTTTATGAGATCTTCAGATTTAGTTTAGTTTTAAAATATGCGGTTTCTGTGAAAATTTGTCGGAACAAGAGTCAGTTGGATTTTGAGTGGTAGTTGGACCAACATTAAAACAACTGTTACTTTATTGCAGCCACAGTTTCGTAATTACTGAAAGACAGCGTGGTTTCGTCAGTTGTTGCTCTGCTATGGTTAAACCCACAGAATATAAAAATTCTCAAATAATCTATTTTAGTTTTGATTTCCTTTTAATTTACAACTAACAACTCTCTGATAAGATGTTGAAACATAATGTGATTACTTCAAAAGGAGCTTTTTACATTTAGTTTCAACAGATACTCAAAGTCCAAGAGTTGGATGAAATTTTGATAGACTCCTACCGAGGTGGCACTTTCAAAAACCAGACTCCCCCTAAACACCTCAACGCTATTCAATTTCTTTCTCAATGGCAGTTGTTGATTACAGTTTCCCTGTATGCTTTCGTTTCAACAATTCGATAACGTTTATGTCATTACAGGGTGCGGCAGAATTACCCGCACAAAAGTTTGACGACGTAAAGCAAGGCGATTGGGGCAATTCTGGTTCGCGTATTATTTAAATTTTTGTTAATTACATTATTTTTTATCATTCTGCCAATATTCAGATCGATCGGTTTTGTTTTAGGTAAATGGCACCGCCGAGTAGACATCGCTCTTCCATTTTGAACCTTTTCAAAGAAGGAGTCCTACCGATTGACATTATTAAACGTCTCGGAGTCCCATGTAGAACCGTGTATGATTTGATTTCTCGTTTCAAAAAGCTCGGCACGTTCTTGGATAGACGTGGGAGAGGGAGAAAAGCAACTGTTGTCACTCCAGATCGGATCAAGGCTGTGAACCAGGGAATCGGAAGAATCGCACATCGGAGCATCGGAAAGATGGCGAAAGGTATGAAAATTAATCGGCGTTTGTTGGGAATTATTGTCAAAGACACGCTGAAGCTTATCTGTTATCTACAACCAAGAAACGGCTCGAAAGATCGAAAAAGCTCCTTCAGCGCACGCTCAATGGTGAACACTTGGTTACAGTGTTCTCTGTCGAGAAGCGGTTCACGGTACAGGCTGAATTCAATCCTCAAAATCATCGAGTGCTTGCTGAGACATCTGAGGAAGCTTTTGCCAACGGAAAGACGATTCATCAAGGCTGTCACCCCGCTAGTGTGATGGTTTTTGGAGCAGTGTGTGCTGATGGCAAGTCACCATTGCTTTTTGTTGATCAAGGAGTCAAAATCAACAAAAAGACTGCATTTCGCAGATTTTAGAACAGACATTTCTTCCCTGGGTTCAGAAGCACTTCAATGGACGTCACTGAGTGTTCTAACAAGACGGTGCTCCCGCACACACAGCCAAGTCGTCGCAACAGTGGTGCGAAACCCATTTGCCTGCATTCATACCGAAGGACGAATGGCCACCGTCTTCGCCAGACATCAATCCTTTGGACTATTCTATCTGGGGGTTTTGCAAAACAAGGTCAACGCTAAACCCCACTCAAGTATCGAGGCCCTGAAGAAAACCGTAGTCAAGGAATGGGACGCTTTGTCGCCAGAGTACCTGCGTGCAACCATCGATGCCTACCCTAGACGTCTTCGTGCTGTCATCGAAAAGAGAGGAGGTCGGATGGAACAAGAGTAGTTGATAATTGTTGTTATGATTACGAATAAACTTTTTGTTGATTCCCATGGTTTTCTGACTTTTCATTTTTTTAGATATAATACTTAGAGCTTGTGCGGGTAATTCTGCCGCACCCTGTATTGTTGAAAAGTTCTCCAACCACAAAGAATTGGAAATACTCAGATAAAATTTATAAGATCCTTTCCGTAGCTTGTTTCCCCTCCGCTTTTTTTTCCAACCCACCCTTTTGATGGTCTCATAGGGGCACGTTCTCATTTTTTCGCCAAAAACAGTTTGAATCTGTTTATGAGAAAAAGTAACTGATTTATTCATATTGCAAAAGTCATTCAGCTCAATATCAGATAATTACCAAAAAAAAGTCAGTAAGTTAATGTACGGGCAGAACTCGGATGCTTCCAACTCTAATCATCAAAAAAAGTTGTTGAACGAACTGCTTTGGACATTGCGAAATCCTGAACCAATGTGACATTTCTGAAAGAAAAAGTTGTGGATAGTCATCGCAATTACTGAAACCTACTTTTCAGAAACTGGAATTAAATTCAGTTTGTGCTCTTGTTTCCAAATAAGATCCCGATCAGAGCAGGAGTGGGTAATGACTACATGCATTTCGTAGTAGTTCTGAAAACGTATTGAACTTTGTTCAAACATGGGTCGTATTTTTTCAAAGTTCGAAAAAGGAAGAACTCACGTTACCAAATCCATCACCGTGTTGAGCACCCTTCATCTCATAATCCATCCATGGTTGTTTCGAACATACTACCCCATAATCAGCAATTTTGTCGTTTCCACTGAAGTACAAAACAACAATTATCGAAAGATATCAAGCAGTAAGTAAAACTTACAGAATATCCTGCTCCATTAATACTATTCTTGCACACCACTTGGGTGTCCAGTGGTTTGCACAAGTCAGATTACCCCTCATGTAGATGTCCGTCCGGTGTTGCGTTGTCTTTTCAACAACAACCAAAACGAGAAGCAACTGTAGAAGACAGATGAGAGGAACCTTCATCTTTCACCGATCCCGGTGATGCTGATGAATTCCAAAAAATGAGAAACAGAAGAATAAAGAAGAGTGTTGATGGTTTCTGTAAAAAAACGTTTGATAGTAGATAAGACCGTGAAAAACTTCAATTAAAATTTTTAGAAATAGTTTGAAAAGGTGGATAATGGAAACTGATTCAACCAGCCAGCCACGAAGCTGCGATGCAATAATGACTGAAGTGGAGAATGAGAAGAGGGGCGGTATTGAGAAAATAGTGTAATAGAGAAAGAGCACTTCTCTCAAAAACCAATAAAATAAGAACGGATGGCGAAATGAGAGGAACAAAAAAAATATTTATGTGAAAGAAGCGTTTTGAAAGCATTTTCGCGGAACCCTTAAACTTCTTCTCATAAATGCCCGACGCGAAGCACCACATATCGGTTTCTTTGAAACTGCCTCAGTTTTGAGTTGACGCATCTTTTCCGAACAAAAACTGACTTCAAGAACAATTTCAGAGACAGAAATATTTTTCGTCAGATGAAAATTCGGCAAACATAGCTTTTGTAACTAAATGGGAAGAGGTTCTGAACCGGAACATACTAGCAGACAGACAAACCCGAGAAGAATAGAATTTGAAAAAGATGACGCATCTAGTAGAATTTTTTGTGAAATACGCGAAAGGAAACAATCAACAGTTGACAGAAAGAGTGTAATTGTTCAAAAGAACAGTTTGATGATAGGAGAATGTGAGATTTTCAATAGTTTGGACTCTTTTGAAACCCAAAGCTTTGCATGATGTAATTAAAAGACGGTAACAAGAAGTAAGTTACCAAAGTGTCACAAAATCTGCTAGAAACTACAGATGGTACAATCTGAAATATTGAAAACGTTAGAAAACGCTAGGTTTCAATAATTTTTAGTTATATTTATGGTCAACTAGCTGTACAGTAACCACTCTCATGTTGACTTTTTCCGATTCAATTACGGGAAACCCTGCAACATCTAAACATTTGATTGTTTGTCTGACTTTTCCAGTTTTCTGTGCTATATCTGGTTTATGAAGAATAAGCAACTGTGACTCACATCAAGACAAAACACACAAGAGAAGGACGGACCGAGTTGAACGTTTTCAATAAATTTGATTGTTGAGAATTTCGACCTTGAGGATTCCAAATCTGCAAAATGTTCCTCTGCACCGTGTTGTTTAAACTCTGATCATTGAACATTATGCATTTTGTGGGAGTCTTATGAGGGATGCCGAGATGATTTTTGACCTCCTTGCATGACATAATCTTTTTGGAATTGAATTTAGAGAAATTGCGAAAAAACTATCCATCAAAATGGGAAAGAGTTGTTCCATTGTAACTGTAGAAAACCTTTTGAGTGCATACATACATATGTTTTCTGGGTCTGTTCAGACCTCGTCAAATTTTGGCAAGTCTACCTCGAAAGAAGAAAAACACGCCTTATTCACATGATTTTTCCTTGTACCATTTCTGTAGAATTTCAAGAAGAATCAAAACAATTCTAGACAACGTAATTGCATATATTCAACATTTATTGGGAACAGTTTCATTTAACAATCATTTGGATCATCGAAAAACGCTCCGGCTTCAGACCCATTACGGTGGATTTGTAGAACTCGAGAAGTTTGCTTATATCCAACCAGAACAGCATTGTCAGCCTCTCCATCAGTTTCAATTGTGCTTTCGGCAACGGTTTGGTACTTGTTTATCTCTTTCCGCACCAATTCGGCAACTAGATTCCCTTCATAGATTTGAACATTGTCCTTGCTGTATTTAGTGTTACGAGTTGATTTGGAGTTTTCAATCACCTGAAAAATGAAACATTAAAATGGAGCAGGTTGCTGTGGACACATACGAGGCATAATTTCATAATTGCAATGAAGATGAGGGCTGCCATGAAACACGAGAACATGCAAATGAACAAGAACACTGAGCTTCCAGTCTTATTTCTCAAATTGAATACTTGTTCACGAGCAAATTCGCGGAGGGGCATCAGAGCTTCTTGAAAATCTGTACGGTTTTCGGCAATAGTTGAATGGACCATCAAGTTGTCCTCCAAGTCAAACAGTAGATCGAAATTTACATTCGGCAGAGAGGAATACATTCCAATTCCAAAACAGGACAGTCCAATAATAAGAAACAGGATGGAAAGTCCTAAAAAGACCTTTGATCCTGCCTTCATCAGTTAGGAATACGATGCGATAGGGTTAGAGGAAACCAAACTGACTGTGCGAAAGACAAGATAGAACGATGTTGTCGAGGGGTGGTATGGTTTGTATGGTCCCGCCTCCTGCTCTACCCATAAAACTCCCACAAAATTATGCATAACGTTCAAAGATCAGTTTTTATAGATTTATTCATGTGAGTCACACTTTCCTTCATTGGCATAAACCAGAAATAGATGGAAAAATAAAGAAATCAAAAGCAAACGTATCACAAGGATGTTTAGGTTGATTTAAGCGAAACATCGGAATGAACATGATTTTTCTACTTTTCTGCACTTGATTCCATTGACAAGGGAACCCCAAGACCATGCAAATGCTTTTTTGGCTGAAACTTTCAGGATAGGTTAAGAATGGTCTGAAAAGACGTTCCTGAGATTTTTGAAATCCGCCCGACACTTTCAGCCGAGTTATGAGCTCTCAAAGTTTGGCTCAGATTTAACACAGGAAACCTCATTTTCTCGCTCGGAGAAAGTTCCCAAAATGTCACTTCCCTCCCTTTGCCACGTTTTCGTCTGGCCGGTTGGCCGAGGGGATGTGCGCTGGGGTGGTAATCAAAGTGTTGGGGGTTCGTTTCCCTTTTGGTTTGAATTTTTTGTTTTTCTTGATAACACTTTTACCACCGTTTTCGACATTTTTTGAGTTCTTTTCTTTGTTTTCTAGTTCAAAATATCACAAAAACTCATATTTCAAAGTTTCAAAATTTTTTATTTTTTCATAAAATCTTCATCTTGCGGTCAGATAGATAGCCAAATTTGAGTTTTTGGTGGAAAAATAAAAATTTTGAAACTTTGAAATATGAGTTTTTGTGATATTTTGAACTAGAAAACAAAGAAAAGAACTCAAAAAAATGTCGAAAACGGTGGTAAAAGTGTTATCAAGAAAAACAAAAAAATTCAAACCAAAAGGGGAAACGAACCCCCAACACTTTGATTACCACCCCAGCGCACATCCCCTCGGCCAACCGGCCAGACGAAAACGTGGCAAAGGGAGGGAAGTGACATTTTGGGAACTTTCTCCGAGCGAGAAAATGAGGTTTCCTGTGTTAAATCTGAGCCAAACTTTGAGAGCTCATAACTCGGCTGAAAGTGTCGGGCGGATTTCAAAATCTCAGGAACGTCTTTTCAGACCATTCTTAACCTATCCTGAAAGTTTCAGCCAAAAAAGCATTTGCATGGTCTTGGGGTTCCCTTGTGAAAAAAATAATAATAAATCACTGGACAGGGAAATTTGAAGACTAAACAAAGTGGAATACAGTGTAAACGTTCTTTACACCACAGAGACTAGAAGGAGAATAGTAGTTTCTTCACAAAAATGCTTTTTGAAAAGTTTAACATCTAAGCACTGCACCTCACTTTGTATTTTCCAATATACTATCCACAGATAGACATAAAAAGTCAAATTCTGGACATCCGGAATCACAGATACACAGACAGACGTGAGAATTGAAATCATGGACATCCGGAACGACAGATACATAGACAGACGTGAGAATTTCAATTCTGGACATCCGGAAGCACAATTACACAGGCAGATGTGAAAATTCAAATTATGGACATCTGGAACCATAGATACATAGAAAGACGTGAAAATTGAAACTCTGGACATTCGGACTGGCAAGAACACATACAAACGATAGAATTGAAATTTTTGACATCCGGCCTTACTTCATGACAAGATTTTCAGAAGAAATTGAAACGTCTTTTTTCGAACGTTCTTTCTCAATTTCATCTGTTCATTTGTATTTCATCGGAAAAAGCGATTTCTCAACTGTTCAATGATATATCTCCACAAATAACTTTCATGACCTTTTCTAGTGGTTCGTTCAATTTTTGAAAAGATCCTCATTCGAGTCACGTCATATCGCAAATCAGGATGATTAGGGATGCTTCCACAATCACCACTGAAATGAGAGCTGACCGACAGGAAGAGCTTGGATTTACTTGGATTTACTTACTCGACATAGAAGAATAGTCCTAACGAAGTAGTTGTAGTCGATAAGTCTGTCATCTTGAATCAATCAGCAACTGTAGTGGTGGTTTCAGCCTGAGTGATAGTTGTGTAGGAGACGGTGGTAATTTCACAGGCCTGAGTAGTGATAGTCAAAGCATTGTGAGAAGAGGGCTCATTCACTGGATCCACATACTCATATCCAGACGACTCATCAAAAGATCCACTTCCTCATTATTCCCGGACGCTTGTGGGCACTTGTGTAATCCTCATAGGTTTGTGAAGTCAATGGAACATCAGCAGCCGTCTTTGTGGTTTCAGGTTGAGTGGTAGTCTCAAAGAATGGAGCAGTGGTGGTAAATATAGTCGTCGGTGGTATTTTCAAAGACCTGAGTGATGATCGGCAAGACGACTGATCTTCGGATCCACTTCCTCATCATTTCCGGACGCTTGTTGGCACTTTTTCACGTTTTCAGTGCAGTCACAGATGACACGAGCCTTATCGAAAACGAGTTGAAAAAGGCACAGCACTAGAATGGTACGTCCGTTGAAGCAGGCAATGTGTTAACAAGTAGAATCCGTTTTCCTTGTCATTGCAGGTCCGGTTGCTTGGGATCTCACCAGCAGTTGTTTCAACAGCATACGGGGAAGCAGTGGTCTCATTTGGAACTGGAACGTTTTCAACTGGAGCGGTAGTTGTCTTTACGTCGACTGGAGCGTAGTCAGGAGCAGAGGAGTCTTCTGATCGGCAGATAGGGCAGTTCTGATGTCTGCTGGAGCATATGGAGTAGCAATGGTACAAACTAGTACCGTGGCGTCTTCGGCTGGAGTTGTTATGGCTTTGGTGGTGACTTGTACTTGGTATGGGCGGTTATGGGCTCTGTTGAAAAATGGCTTCTTCAACTGGTTGGTGGTCTTTTCTTGAACAGATGGGTCGACTGAAGCTGAAGCAGAAACGTCAGAAATCTGAATCGTGGAGACGTCAGAAACACCGTAGGTCGATGTGACATTCTGTGAAACTCCTCCGCGCTCTAGAAAGTTGTATGAGTGCAAGCCACAATTCGGTGATCAGGTTTGTCTGGTCCATGATTCCAGCGATCCTTCCAAAACTAGACAAAATCGAGCGAGGTACATACCGATCGGATAGAAACCTTTTTCCTCCGTCAAACAGTCCTTGTTGACAGAAACTGACGATTTTTCGCACAACTCTACTGTTTAATCTGCAGAATTAATTATAAAGAACTTACGGTGTCTGAACAGTTTAGTTGAAAAAAATATATATAACTCTGTGCTTGAGTTTTCCGGATGCAGGCATAAGTCGATAATTTGTCCAATAAGTACAGCAGAATATATCGATTAGAATTAAATGTCTTCCTGAATACTTCTTCTTGTTATAAATTATCTGAACAACAAAAAAATTAACGAAAACCAAAGGTTCTAGTTCGTAAAAAGAAACAAAACCCTCTCTTCGTGGTGAGACCCGGCCGCATAATTCAATGCGCCTTTAAAGCGTCTGCATCTCTATCGGGAGAGTGCATTAAGACGACGTGGACCAACGTCCTCCCTTCCTATCGTCTCTCTTGTTGAGACGTCAGAGAAGCAGACGCTTTAAAGGCGCATTGAATTATTCCGCTGGGTCTCACCACGAGGAGAAGGTTTTGTTTCTTTTTACGAACTAAAACCTTTGGTTTTTGTTATTTTTTTGTAATTCAGATAATTTATAATAAGAAGAAGTATCCAGGAAGACATCTTTAATTCTAATCGATTTATTCTACTGCACTTATTGGACAAATTATCGACTTATACCTGCAGCCGGACAAATTCGAGCAGACAACTATATATTCACATTAAAACTTCAGTATTCTACACCGTAAGTCTTTTTTATATATATACTTACAGATAAAATAGTAGAGTTGTGCAAAAACTTGTCGATTTTCGACAACGCGTACTGTTCGACGAAGGAAATTGCTTTCTACCCGATCGGTATGTGTCCCCGATTTCTATCTAGTTCTGAAGGGATCGCCGGAATCATGGACCCGAGAAACCTGACGACCAAACCAAATCGTTGCTTGCGATACAAACCACCGAACCATTTACGACTCCAGCCGAGGATGTTGAGACCACTACAGCTCCATATTATGCTCCAGTCGGCATTGAGGCCAGCACCAGTTAAACACACTGTCACTGTTCCAGTAAAAGTCACTGATACTCCATTTGCTCCAGTTGAGACTACCACCACTCGGAGTAGAGTTCCTAACCGCCCCACACCAAGTACCAGTCACCATCAAAGCCACGACGACTCCAGTCGAAGACGGCAAGGTACCAGTTGAGATATGCTCCAGAAGACACCACAATTGCCTTTTCTGCCGATCAGGAGAATACCTCTGCTCCTGACTACGCTCCAGTCTACGTTAAAATCACTATACCTCCAGTTGAAGACGTTCCAGTTCCATGTGTGACCATCGTTCACATGCTGTCGAAATTCCTGCTGGTAACATTCCAAGCGGCCGGACCCTTTTCCGATGACAAGGAAAACAGATTCTACTTATTAATAAATTGTTTGCTCAAACAGACGTACTATTCCAATGCAGTGTCCTGCTCAACTCGCTTTCGATAAGGCTCGTGTCATCTGTGACTGCACTGAAACCGTGACAAACTGCCAACAAGCGTCCGGAAATGATGAGGAAGTGGATCCGAAGATCAGTCGTCTTGCCGACCATCACTCAGGTCTTTGAAAATACCACCAACGACTATATTTACCACCACTGCTCCATTCTTTGAGACTACCACTCAAGCTGAAACCACAAAGACGGCTGCTGATGTTCCAATGACTGCTCAAACCTATAAGGACTACTCAACCACCACTCAGGCTGAAATATCCACCACAGCTGCTGATGTCCCATTGACAACGACTCCATCAATTTGGGGTGTGGATATACTAAAACCGTTTATTTTCACAACAACACCCAAATTCAGGAAAATCTCTGAATAAATTTCATAATTGATTTCAGATAACAGACTGATCGACTGTGTGTTTTCGATACTCCTGTTCTAGGTTACCGGAAACTATTTTCGCTAGAACTATTATCTTTATGTCGAATGAGTAAATCCAAACCTTTCTTGTCTGTCAGCTCTCATTTCAGTGGTGATTGTGGAAGCATCCTTAATCATCCTGATTTGCGAAATGACGTGACTCGATTGAGAATCTTATCAAAACTTGAACTAATTACTAGGAAAGGTAATGGATTTAGTTTAGAAATAAGTGATAACAGTGTCTCGATTTAATGGTTATGAGAAGGAGGTAAGAAAGAGGATGGGTTCGATTCCCGACAACGCTCAGAAACCAGTACGTCTCCCAGTTTTAATTCTCGTATTTCTCTGTTTTTGAAGCGTATTTTCGAGGTGGGAAACAATAATCCGAAACATGCGAAAAGATGGAAGTTGCTATGGGCTCTCAAATTAATGGCAGTAGAGAAGCTTTGAATGATGTTTGATCATCTATCTCTGTTCATTTAGAAGCTCAGTGATCAGAGTGCCTCCCGAATTTCTCTGTTTACAATGTTTCGATTGTTCCTGACGGGGGCGGAGTTTGATTTTTTGTGAAAGTATGAAAGGGTCTTGGTTCCTTCACTTTTTCTTTGCCCTGGCATGAGTTTCTGTGTCGTTCATAAGAATGTTCTAGAAAGTCTATGTTGTGACTCATTTTCATTTCGTTAGACGGTCTCTACAACAGGCCACGCCCACAAAAGCTGTCTCGTTCTCTAATATCTCTCAAAACTCTGTGTAACTCCTCCCCCTTCTGTCTGGTCACCACATGTGTTCACAACATGTACCATTCATGTCTCCAACGTTCATTCACGACTGTCTCATGAGCTTGTTTCGATTTTACCTGCAATTAAATTACTTTTACATTTAACCGTTTTATGTGAAATCTAGTATCAAAAAGTTTTTCACTTTCCCTCAAATACAACTCACTCATAACATTTCATAATTGTTTTTTACAGGATGCGTCACAAATGTAAAATATTTCTGGGATTTATCCTGCTCATCTTGATTTCGTGTGGTCTGGTGCTTCTCTTTGCTGCCCTGACCATCAAATACCCAAAAGAGTTGCCCTATGTTAATCCGCAGAAAATCGTAGTCTGGGCAAGAAAACTTGGAATCAATATGGACTCTCGGAAATGTGTCACCGACGAACACTTCTCCAAATCACATAGTACTACGCTTAACTCGAAAGTACCGACAACAACTTCGCCACTGGAGTCGTCTTGCATCCAATGCATTGGCGGCAAATTTGTAAGTTTACAGAGTGAACTAATTCTTGGAGTAAACTAAAATATGCATTTCCAGCTCAATCATCGCGAATTAATGCAGAACGGTAACCGAAAGCAAAAAATGGGTTGGGTCACCGACTGGTATGGGACCAACTGCTTTCTCGGAAAAGTTAATATGTTACCGTGTAGCACAACTTGCGTCACAGTCTGGATTCTTGAGATGGAGAACGGGCTGCGTGGCCAATTCAGTGGTAATGCATTATGCCGGGTGATACCAAATTCAATGTTTTCTGTTATTAGGTGTCATGTTCGACTGCGCGGATGAGTTGATATACCACTCCCCCGACATTCCAGGACGTGGTGATTTATTTTCGGATAACGCTATCGTATTCAATGAAGAAGCAGTATACAACAATATCAGACAAGGATACAACATCACCTATCAGTTCACTAAATCCAATTTGGTGGATCCGAAAGATTTAGTCGCCTTTCTAAAGAATAAGACTGCAACCCAAATTCCTCTGGAAATCGAGGCCATCTCTACGGGAAACCTAATTGCTTTTTCTACATTCGCAGGAATTGGTATCTTTCTGGTGGTCTTCGTTATCGTGATTTGCATCAGTGGTTGCGTAAGTTTAGCTCACAGTTATGAATAGATTTCATATCATATGTTTTCAGGGGCGGGACAGGCGTTATCGTGTCAAGCGAAGAAAGGAAGAAAAGAAACTTTTGAAGGAAAGTGTGGTTGTCATGTCTACATTAGTTGCCAATCAAGATGCTGATCCATACATATTGGCGATTAATGAAGAAATCGAAAATATTGAATCTGACACAAAGAGCAACACTGAGGAGATCCACTGCACAAACAAAAAAAATTCGCAACGCCCATCACTCAAGAAGATGTAATCGTGGATATTTGTGAAAACTTTGGCTCGCGTCGAAACAGCTATTTAGCCTTCTTATTGTAAATGAAATTGTTCCCATGTCCCCCGCCCCATGTTCAAATTTTGTCAAATGTATTGTTCTTTCTTTTTTTGCCCACATTCTTCTTTTCTTCTGAAATCAAATCGCTTGAAAATAATTTTTTATAAGCCAGTTAATTTGTAAATAAAACTAAGAATTTGTCAAGGAATATGATTGAGTGAACGAGTGAATTAATGAAAACAGAAAACAAATAGATTTCGCCTAAAGCATTGACTTGCGAGAACTCTTGCAAAGTTCCAACAAATACTTATCAAAATGGTTTTTGAAAGTAGTAAATTAGTTGTACGAAAGGAATGAAAGGCATGAAATATTATCCCTACCTAAAGGTGGACTGAAGTTATATTTTTTATTTCAGATGCTGGTACTTTAGAAAATTCTGAGCAACTTTCATCATGAAAGGATATGCTAAAAATCTCTCTAAATTTTTTCCGGATAAAAAAGAGCCTTGAAAAGGTTCAGAGGGGTGAGCTTGTTCTCGAAGGAAAGTGAGATATTGAGGAGATGATCAGGAGAAACAAGATCGGGAGAGTATGGCGAGTAGGGTAGAACTTCAACTCCTTGAGCCTGTAAGACAGTCCAAAAATGATAAGACACCCTCGATTTTTTTGATTTTTCACTCATATCACTAGTATAAAAAATCTCCCAAACATTATTGGTCATTCAAACACACAAAAAAACAATGCACAATTCAATAACTGGTCTCTACTCCATTGTTCTGAACAACTTCAATCATAATATTTTTCATGCTTCCAACGACATTTGCAGTTTTTAGTTGAAAATGGTTAACTTTGGGACTGTGACGCGGCTTTCCTGATAGTCTCACAATATTGATTGTTAGTGAACTATACAGATCACATGTAGAGCTTCATTTTTGAAGTTGACTACTTTTGCGTACAGGCACATCCTAGGAAGTTACAGGCAGTCAAAGTAATTGCTCGCAATTGTTGCCCATTTTCAGTGCGAAAAGGAGAACTTTTTGTGCTGTTTACTTTGACTGCTTGTAACTTCCTAGGATGTGCCTGTACAAAAAAGTTGTCAACTACAAAAATGAAGCTCTACATGTGATCTGTGTAGTTCACTAACAATCAATATCGTGAGACTATCAGGAAAGCCGCGTCACAGTCACAAAGTTGACCATTTTCAACTAAAAACTGCAAATGTCGTTGGAAGCATGAAAAATAGGATGACTGAAGTTGTTCAGAACAATGGAGTAAAGACCAGTTATTGAACACTGCATTGTTTTTTTGTGTTTTTGAATGACCAATAATGTTTGGGAACTCTTTCATACTAGTGATATGCCTGAAAAATCAAAAAAATCGAGGGTGTCTTATCATTTTTGGACGGCCAAAAAGTGTTTCTTTGAGGTCACGTGCTTAAAAATAGGTTATTTTTTCTAGAAATTTGTCTGTATAGGTTTTCAAAGATTCTGAATCGAACTGCGTTTACAGTTTTTTCAGATCACATTCCATTTTCTCGGAACCTTCATTTTAAAAGGGTGTCTTAACATTATTGGACGCACTGTAGCATTGTGTGTTTACGCATTGTCATGCGAAAAAACCAAATGATCGATTTCCGGCCGTGAGCAGCGATGGGGGTTGGATCATATTATCAAGTTGTTGACAGTATAAGTCGGCTTTTAATGTAGCACGATCCGGAAGAAGTTTGTAGTAGATGACACCGTTGCTGTCCCATCAAACAGATATCATCACTTTTTCTCATGCATCTCTTCTTTATAGTCCGTCAAAAGCTTTTCATTATCTGACACACACTGCTTTTTCTTGGATAGTTTACATAGAGAACCGATTTTTTATAACGATTTCGAAAATCCTATTGAAATTACGCTTCCGATTGAGCAAAGACAGCGACAGGTCGCATCTGAGCTTCATCTGAGCATCTGTCCGTTCATGAGAAATAACTTGTCCGTATTCTGCTGTTCTTCCAGATTTTTCTCTGATATTTTGAATATTTTTGCGGATGAAGCTCCAGTATGTGAAGATATTTCACGGAGACATGATCTTGGCTCTTCCTCCAAGCCAAGATCATGTCTACATCAGGGATATCATCGTCTATATCTAATCGAGAGCGACCAGAACGGGGATTATCATCAAGATTGTAGTCTTCTTATTTGAAGTTTTTAAACTAGGTTGCTACTGTCCTATAAGACATGATGTCCTCACCAAGGGTTTCACTTATATTTCGATGAGTTTCCTTTGGACTCAATCCTTGGAGATATCCAGCAGAAAACATATTTTTCGAGCATGGCGATCTTTGGCAAGTACTTCATGGTACGCTGTTCTGGAGACTAGCAAAATAGAAATGTTTCTGGAGGGTAACAGTACTAGTTAATAATAAAAAAGAACAAATAAAAAGTCATGGGATCAAAGCGCAGTACATCGAAAAAATAGTGCAAAGACTTATGAAACACCCTAATAGATGGTCCGCCGTGGGGATACTAGGCAGTTTGGGCTTTACATTAGTTAAAAAAATATTTTATTATCTTTTTCTCAGGAGATTTTGTACGTGAGCTCATCGACGGTGAAGAAAATATCATAATTCGTTGACTAAGGCCAATTAATTTGTATCCCTCTTTCCTCTACTTCTTCTTTTTCTATTTCTTCTCCTACTTCTTTTACTTCTACATTTTCAATATCGTCATTTGTTTATCTCACTTTGTTTCACTGCTATTAGTTTGAACAACACTCGTTCTTCAATCATTCATTTTTTAGGGAAAAGAAGGAAACAAGATAATTGCTTTATTTTGTTGAAATGGAAGGAAAAGAGACATAAATGTCAGAAAACGAATGCATCAGTATATTTTTAATGATTAGGTTTTCTTCTTTTAGAACTTTCGAGTTGTGGATATATTGGAAATTTTTGTGATGGAAAGAATGAGAAAAGATATTCAGTCAGAGAAAAGTGAATATTTAGAAAACAGGTTACAAAGCCAACATCCAAAATTCAATAGGTTCAAAAAATGTTTCAAAAGTCAAGCAACCGCATCTCCGTTACGTACTGATATATCTTGCAAAGTGTAAACAACTCTCAAATCTGTGTCGTCAGAGTTCATAACATCGACTTGTCGCCGACGGTTTATGTAGCAGCATATGATATCTGAAAAAACAAGTATCCAGTATTCATAAAAATCTGTTAATTGGAGTCTAATTGGTGTTATTCATAGAAGTATACATTTTATGAGAATTTATTCACATCATGACTCACTTTTAATTTTAGTCTTCATCGACTTTATGCACATCATTGCCAGAAGCGGATTCAAACTCGGATAAATAGCCGCAAACATTGTGATAAGATTGGATACCGATTCACTTCCAACGCCAAAGATTGAGAATACGAACACGAATGTCAATGGGATATACATGCATATCATTGGGAATAGAGTTTGTAGGATCAACGTCTTGAAAAGTTGTTTTTGAAGTTTTTTTGATGCGAAGCACGGTAGACCATGATCAGTCAAGACTTTGTAGATGCGATATATGAAGTAAACCGCAGTTAAGAAATTTACCCACATCATAATTGCTGTGATACAAAGACCAAAAATTGATAAGATGTGATAGATTTTTTTGTTTTCCATGTTGTGAAAGGAATACTGAGGGCCAATGTACACGTATTCATCCGAATATAGGCAATATGTCGTATAGAAATCTTTCGACAATTCCGAATCTTTGTTGACATTCGGTCCGTATAGGATATAACTCATAGAGCCAAATGCGCCAGAAATTAAGATGACGAGTAGTGCCAGGAAAGCCAAAGCTTTTAACGAAAAGCGACGAGCTATAGTCATAGGATCACTGACGGATGTAAAGCGATAGTAGAATTGTATTGTGATTAGTGATAACATCATTGCATAACAGGAACCGTAGATTGCTGAAAAGAAACATTCAGTCGAGAGAGCTGAAAATATTATTTTAGTTCTGGTAAAGTTTAATGTCAAAGAGAAATTACTCTTGTTTCGGGTATCACATAGAATCTTCGATCAAAACGTTTTCGCTAAACAGAGTTTGAAACCCCAATCACATGACTGCTTCACAATTTAGAACTAGTTCTTTTGGATTGAACCCTAATCCATTGCGTGAGCACCACCCGTGACAACGACATACTCCATACATTGCAAATTTGTAGCTAAAATGCCTAGTAGCTAAAGTTAACAAGTGGCTCGTGCCCTTCTTTTAATAAATATCGATCTGTATGATAAAGCTTTTTGATGGATCGCCATTTTCAAATGACTATTTCCAACACTGCGATTTTCGGCTTCAAGTCAGCGTTCCGTCTTTTCATTTTTCATTTTTGGCATAGCTATCCATCGTTCTACGATTTCTAGTAGGCGACCGGGGTAGGAATGCGAAGTAGCGTAAGGATGTTTACAGCAATCATTTGAACACTTTATCTCAGGCTCTGAGCACCCTAAAGTGAATGCATCACACCGTTCGAAGTAGCTCTGGTGTTGAATCGGCCGCTGTCAGGTCTCTTCTTCAAACAAATAAAATTATTGTCCAAGACGTTGTCTTACCTTCCTCTGGTATAATCTCCCAATCTCAAACTCCTAGCAATCTCACTAACTGGTGATCAGGTACAACATGTCTTCATATCTACGTCTCTTACTTTCTATCCTGATCTTGTTGAACTCTTCTACCACAATTTCAATGCTTAAATTCTACCACAAGTTTTTCTAAATATGAGATCATTCTCTCTAAGCCTAGTTCAGATATGACTCCCACGTGAACTCACCAAGTGAAATTGACCCGAGACTCTTAGGAAGCATCAAATTGTTGTAAACGGTGAATATGATGAAATAATTTCCGGTTACATGGACATTCTAAAACAATGTTTGATTGTCAGATTTTCATTATTGAAACTTACTGGTTTGATCAAGAAACTACAGAGAGAGTAGAACATGCAGATTCCCGAAAAAGCCATCATCAGATATTTGTAGTTTCCAAGCGGCGTCTTCTGTTTTTTGCACAGCAGATTCAAAAAGATGGCATTCATCAGAAATGATAGGAAACATCCGAGACATTCCGTAAAATATGCCACGCTGAGCCATTTATTGGAACACGAACTCATAACTTCTCAGTTGAAGGCTCAAAAAACGTGAAGAAGGGAAAAAGGAGACAAGAAGAATGATGAAAGAAATCATAAAAAGACAGACTGAAAGTGGTTATTATCTTCATGAAGGAGAAATGTGTCTAACATATGCTCCCTCGCTCCTCCCTTGGGTTTGGTTTAATTTGCACTTTTAAATTCTGTTGTTGTGTGCGTCAATGATATAGATCTTACAGAAAGGAATAAGTGACTAATTAACGGTGAGAAGAAGTTCAAAGCAGCAAAACTACGATTTTCGGTGTAGCTTGAGGATGAAATCATACAGGAAGGGTATATGAAAATTCATGTGAAGAAAATATTGGACAACTTGTAAACACCTCGAATTACTCCTCAAATAACCTAATGGTGCTCACGGAATGATGCAAATAGTTTTATCTCAGACCAAGTTAATAGTAAAGATGAAAATCCGATTTTCATGACTATAGAAAACGGTGCAAACGGGAATCAATAAAATCAAGGAAGTTTTCGATCATTTTACAACTGTGAAAAGAGCTACATTAATGTCGTGTCAAGGAAATCTGAATCTAATTATAACTATCACGAAAAAGGAAATTGAAAGGATTTTATATCTTGTTCTCTCTTACTTCCTTAAATTTCATTCTTTTTCCTACTTTTCCCCCATTTCAAATGGTTTTTCAAAAAATGATATATCGCGGGCTTGAGAGTCTTGGACTCTTGAACAAGTTTTGCAGCTCAGCTTTCGTTTTTTCATAGCAGTCAAAAGATATTCCATCAAAGTACTAAATCTTTCAATTATGATCTTGCCTTCCGCCTACCATCGTGTACAGAAAACCTGTAATTAACTCTGAGTCATATGCTTTGCGATTCACATTTCCGATTCTGTTGAACTGCATGGAGAAATTGGTAACTCAAAAAAACGTTATGATGATGATGTTTTCACTTGTTAGTCAGAAAATCTGTTAGCTTATATGAATAAGTATTGAATATTGTGCCTCTTCTTTTTTGCATTTCCATTTTTTCACAAGACGCTTTCCAAATGTGAATATACCCATCATAGAC
The DNA here is from genome assembly GCA_002259235.3 of Caenorhabditis latens. Lineage (NCBI taxonomy): Eukaryota > Metazoa > Nematoda > Chromadorea > Rhabditida > Rhabditidae > Caenorhabditis > Caenorhabditis latens. The sequence continues at coordinate 7,948,846 of CM056097.1, read as the reverse complement.
AGCAGCGCAGTTATGGACACAAAGATTGTAACAGGTTTGGTTAGTTTGAGTGGCGAAGCTGATCCATGGAGATGCTCCACCGTTAACAGAGGCGCAGTAGTTCTGACAGATGGCCAAGGTAATTGCAGAGACAGTGGAGAAGGGCAAGGACAATGAGAAAACGGAACATCTGGAAATGGTGGGAATATCTGAAAGCAGTGGGCGGATCAATACAACTTACCATGTTGAAAATTGTAAATGGACCATACTTGAAATTATGAAGCAAAATGTGTGGGATGCATCCAGTCGATATGTATCTTGCTAGGTAGTATTCTTACAGGGTTTTCCTAGTTCTGCTTTCAAATACATAATTGAAATATGTTTTTATTTTTCCTATTTATCTGATCTCACAATAAGGCATATTCCTCTCACAAAGTCTCAATAACCTATCTGAAAAGTTAAGATTTTTCTGGGATTGTGATTGTTTGCTGGTTGTGCTTTTCTCGACAATTGCATTTTTGCAAATCTAGTAGTCTGCAAGCCCGTCAGCAAACTTAACCAGAAAATGGCCTTTTCAACATTAACAAAAAAAGGTATCACCCAAGAAATGGAAGTTGTCGGATCCTCTTTCCTGAAAAAGTTATGTAAGTCAATTGCTCTCCCTCTATCTTTAATCTTCAACCAATCTATCCGATCCGGCTCTCTACCGGTTATTCAGAAATCAGAAAGGCTTCCGCTCTTTCCTGAAAAAAAATTACATACCAATCCCACTATTTTGCTCAAATTCAATGTTACCTTCGGTTGAATCTGTGGCTATCTGTTCTACATCTCGAACTATAGAAAATGTATTAACTTCGAAATTGCCGGTCTGTTCTTTTCCAGATTGTGATCTGTTGACTTCTTGACCCTTCAGGCTATTGCCCAATCCATTCTGTTTAGTTTTTTTTTCAGTTCGAACAAGATGAGATATCAAGTACACAGTACTAAATGGCTAGAAATCATTTATCACACCACAATTACATAAGAAAATGATATGCAAATATAATTATCTAACACAAAAATGCATTCAAAAAATACTTTTCAATGCCAGGTCCCAAGGAAAATCACTAGAAACTTTTAGTGTTGGACTGATATCTTCAAGATTTTCTGACTGGTCATTATAAAATACAAGATTTTCAAAATAATCAGATTCCGAAGATTGTGATGGGCTACCACCTGTTTCGATATCCGAAATGATCAACGATTCTGGAGAGGATGGATAAGAAAGTGGGAAGCAGTTCTTGTTGTCTATTGTATCAATCCGCAACTCGTCATCTTGAAATTCCGTATTTTTGCCATCTTCACAAGTTTCCAAAGTGGCATTTCTCTAAAAGAACTTTTTCACTATAGATGAAATACAATTATTAAGAATCTCACCTGTTCATATTCTCTTTTCATAGCATCTGCTTTCTCTTTATAAGGTAGTTTATCTTCGAGAGACATATTTCTCCAGATTCTCCTTAATTCTTCAGCAATGGTTCGACTTTCAATTGGTGTTTTGTTATTTAAAAGATCAGCTTTCTTCAAATCATAGAAAATCAAATATGCGCTTCTCGGTTTAGCATTTTGTGGTTTTTCATCATATTTCAGATGGAAGTCAGTTTTAGTTCGGGTGACAGCTTCTGCATGCTCCTTTCTTTGAATTCTCTCTTTTTCATAATAAGGGAGTTTTCTATTCTTGGACATAGTTTTCCAATGATCTGCTAATCTGGCCATTATCACCATAGGACTAGCTGTCCGGTCCCGATCAATAAATTCTGCTTGTTTCTCAGTAAACCAAATCTTGAAAGCACTCATCGGCTTTTTGATATGGCCGTAATACTTTTTTTGGAGAGCTTTCAATCGAGCAGCCTCATTTATATATTCTGTCTTCTCTTTCGAACTCGCCATTTTCCAAAGCGATTCTAACACTTGGTAAAATTCTAGATTTGTCAAATCTGGATAATTGTTGATAAATTGAGGACGTTTCGCATCACAGAAAAGTATGTAGGCGGTTTTTGGGTTCTCAACGTAATCGGGTATATTCTCCATATTCAGGATCAACGTGTTAGAATGCGGGCTGAAAGATATTGTAATGAAGATGTGATTAAAATAGAAAGAATGAGATTTTGAGAGAAAAGTGTTCAAGATGGAAAAGAAAGATGATGGGAAAGATATTGTACTGATTGAGGGTGAAACAGTTGGAAGCAGAATATAACAGATGGAACAAGTAAAAGAACAATGTGAGAATGCCTCATTCGTTGTGACGATTACACTCGCCGTTACCGCTCTTTCCCACATATGACAGGTGACAGAACACACATCTGCTGTTTGAGACCTAATCTGCCGAGATCCTGATGTGTCATTCCCATTTATTACCCTCTTTGTAGTCATTAAAGGTCAGATGGGAGCATATTAATGTTGGTTTCTGGCACAGTGCCAAGTATTTGATGACATAAGTACATTGGTTGACCGACTTACACTACCTGTTATGATTGTCACATTTTTCCTCAAATGAAAAGTGTGGGAAATAAATAGTTCTGCTACATTTTTATCTTTTGAAAGTATCTTTTGTAAGACTTTCCTCCTTTTTTTTTAAATTTTAGCAAAGTTTGAATACAACGATGTTTTATCCCGAAGAGTTTTATCCCGAAGAAAACACAAAACTCATGTTTTCAAAAACGGACAATTTCAAAAATCACACAAATTCAGAAATCGGGCCGACAATTCACTGGGATTAAAAAATGAAAACAGGAAAAGAAGAAAGGGTTTGAATGCATAAGGACGACGAAGACTGATGGAATACAGGGAAACTTGAGAAGCATGAACACCAGAATGGGAAGAACTAAAAATTGCAAACAATCCGTTTAAAACAATACAGACCGGGTGATTTAGAAAATCCAGAAATAATGAACATTGGAACATTGGACAAACTTTGAATTGGGAAGAACTTATTCAAAACGAGAGTCTGACAGCAACGTATGTCAATATGGAAACATGGCAAGTAATCAGACATCATTAATGATGGGAACATTATCATGGTAATGGCTCAATGAGACTTATGGTTCGAGGCCATACGGGCCATGGTACTGGGAAACATGGAAGGGTCATTACTAAAGCCAGGAATCATAGAAGATCATCAGAAAATGGACAAATTATAGGATTAGAACAGGGAACAATGATTGAACAGACCTAGATAAGGAAAATATCGGTGGGTCATTGTAACAGTCAACACAAATAAAACGTCTACGACGTTCGAGAAACCCCAGAAGGCGACAATGGGGACAAGGAGAGAATAGTGAAACAATGGGGGTCATGAGAGTCTTGGTTCACACTAAATAGAAGGAATGTACCTCGAATTTGGGAAAACCAGGAAATGAGAACACACAAAAAAAGAACGGTATAAATAAAGATTGAGTTCGGAAAACTAGAAATCGGGAAGGAAACATGAAGTGGTAGGAAATACGGATATAATGGAGATTGGGGACAAACAAAGTCTTCAAATACGAAAGGAATTGATGGATTTTCACGTTTCGGTAGTAGCGAGAGTCGGAGGAGACGGTGTGGATGGAGCAGTGTCAATTGCCAGATGTTCCAATCCGATGGTCTCCGGATTTCCGCTGCTTGCTGGAACACAATGAAGTTAAGTTTTTATCTGTTCTCATAATGTTGAGAACATACCAGCGATCTTGTTGTTGGCTTTGTCTTGTTGCTTAATCTGGTCACGAAGAGCTGAGATCTCATCTTTCTGATCGGTAATTGTCTTCACCAGGTTGGTGATCTTAGCTTCATACTTCATCATCATGTGCTCCATTTTCTTTTGGCATTGAATTTTGAGAAATTTCTTGTCCTCTGGAAATAGGAATGTTTTGCAAACGAAACAAAAACTTGTTATTTTTTATTCTTACTTTCCAACTTCTCAACATCCTCATCGTGCTTTGAGACCAGCTCTCCAATGAGTTCATTATGGTCCTTCTTAGTCTTTTCGATAAAGTCTGAAAATTTGGAAATGAGTATATTTCAGTGTTCCGAACCACTGCAACTTACAAGCATTAGCAGCTCGGATATTCTTGATAAGTGCCAAAGTCACACAAGATTCCTCGAGGTCGCAGGCAATGACTGAAATATCGAATTACTTTTTAAAAACAACTAAAAAGTACAAACCCATCAAACTCGCGAATTTGTTCAACTTGTCGGCATAGAACTCTACAGACAATGGACGTTCCGGGTTGAATGGATAGGCTTCGGCATGACCATAATCTGAAAACATCAAAGTACTCAAATCAATTGGCTAGCAATGCGCAAAAAATGACTCGGAGTTAATTTTCATACTGTAGTTCTCTTCTATCAAACTCACAGTTGGCAATTCCACGGTACTCCGGATGATTATGTGGCAACTTCTCCTCTCTTTTGTACCACTCTGAAACGAAAAAGTGATTCTCCGAAATAAAGCTACATCGAAACCAATGTTACCTGGTCTGGTAGGATTGATGGGCATAATAGGTTGGGGAAGTACCAGATCCTTTGAATGAGTCCCTCCAATCCCATGATTTTCCGGTGTAAGATACTTGGACATGAAGAATACGCCACCTGAAGTTTTTAGTGGAAAATGGTTAACTTTGTGAGTGTGAGACGGCCTCCCTGATTGTATCACAATATCGATTATTTATAAAATGTATAGATTACAAGTAGAGCTATTATTTTGTTGTTGACAACGTTTTGGTACGGCCACATTCTACAAAATTACATCCAGACAATGTGAACAGCTCAAAAACTTTTTTTAGCACTAACATGGATTGATAACTTCATAGGATGAGTTTTTGCAAAAAAGTTGTCAACTACAAAACTGCAGCTCTACTTGAATTCTATACAATTTATAAACAATCCATATAGTGATTCCACCAGGGAAGCCGTACACACTCATTTACACATACTTCTGAAAACTGAGGAATCACGCAAAATAAATAATAAGTAGTTACAATTGGGATCTCAGGACAATTATCGCTCTCCAACTGAAAACTACAAAAAGACGAGAAGACAAGAGAAACCTGAAAGAACCCAAAATTATCTCTCAAAGGTCCAGAAAGTAAACGCTGGGATTGCGTGTTGCACTAAAAAAAAGAACGGAGTAATTAAATTGACACAAGGTTTCTTCTGAGCCAAAAAGGAAAAAGGTGTTTTCGAACTGTACTTTTCTTCAAAATCTAAAGTTTTGATTTGATGTGGTGTAGTTAAAAATGTTTGAATTTATATTGCGATTGCACGCATGTAAAGATTTTTGTTTTTTATTTGCATCAGATCAAAAAACGGATTTTACAACTTTTTCGATCAGAGTAACGACAAACTGGGATGAACGGGGGAATACTGTAGCTTGAATTCAGTTATTTCCAACACAATAGCTTACACGTGTTACTTTGATACATGTTTTATGTTTTGTAATTTAGACTAAGCTTGGGAGATCTTTTTGAAAGCTTCGAACTGTTATTGCGTTTCAAACGATTAAAAGTCGGTTCCATCTACTGCATTTCTCTATTATTCTGAAAATAGAGTGTAAGAGTTCGTCAATCTCATCAAAACTGATCAATGTTTCAGGAGTAATGACAATTGAACCTTAATCTTCGCAGTTATGTTATTGATTATTGGTTGAAAACAAGATTTCAATGATGTAACTGATGTCTAACATTATTTGATAGCTGTACTCTTTTTTCTTTTTTGTAATCCCGCAAAATATGAGCGAATCTTCGAGAAACCGTTTTTCTTCCCCGTTCGTGATTTGAAAGAAACATGAAGGAGTGTCACGAGTTATGGCGAGGAGACAACGATACAGAAAAACAAATGACTCACGGACCTATTGCACATCAAAATTTACGAAAGTGAGCGCGGAAAAAAAGAAGAATATAAGTGATTAGCTAGGAAAATCAGACAATTGGCCGTATCTGAGGACTCAAAATTATTTCTACTATCTATAAAAAAATGATGCAATATCTAGTAGCCTAAAAAGTGAAGCCAAATTAGAACCATGAGCATAGAAAATGTCATTATTACATCTAAACAAATCTTATCGTTTTCCGTTTTGTCAATGGTTTTTGAGCAAAAAATTATACGGTGATACAGCCTTCTCTTCTTGTGGCTCGAAGAAGCAAACGTCACAAACCTAAGATTTGAATGTAAAGTGGAAAATGATCGAACAAAGAAAAAGGGAAGGAACGAAATTACAAAGAAGAAACTGAAAAATGAACAGCAGCAGACGAATGGTCTGTGAGTCAGCGAATTGAGGAAAAAGGGGAGGAGCGTAGACGGTACCAAATGTCGATTGCCAAACCCATGTGCTTCTAGAAATACGAGAAAAAGAACAGAGGGAGAGAAGAATGCAGACAGATATTTTGGACAGATATTCATGCTAGAGAGCGCGAAGCACGTCTGGTCTTACCAGGGCCCGGGGCAGTCCGTCCACGTGTATGAGAGATGGCACAGAACCTCATTAAACACAACACACTGGATGAGAAGAACTATATGTAAAAATATCACCGAAAGTATCAATAGTTTCATTCAAAGCAATCAAAACTCATTCAAGTGTGTAAATCCTTTTTGAAAATCTACAGAAAAAAACCGTGGCGGATATCAGCCACCAGAAAGCGATATTACATTCAGATCGACGAAAATGGAGCTCTTGTGCCAAATGCACAGAAATTGGAGATACGGTAGCTGACTGAAACTTTTCTTTTTCATAAAGACAGTACTTTCTTCACAAGGAATTTTACTACTTGCCATTAGCGTCCCTAACACTCCAATGAGTTGAATGAGAGGTCACTGCGAAATTACAAAAAATGACGCGAAGAAAAAAAAGGGAACGGAAAAAATAACGGAAAGGCGACAACCAAATGGTTTTCGGTAAGCAAACAGAAGAGAAAATATAACAAAATGAGGAAAATACAAAATGCGAACACTATCTGTTTTTTCGAAAAAGTGAATGACAATTTTGAATTCAAGTCCAACTGCATTCTTTCATTTTGAATTACTGTAGCCATTTCCAGTAACTCAAAAAACAGTCTCCTGCTATTTATGAACGGCTACAGTAACCGCCATCACATGATTGGCGCCGGAGCTAGCCATACACAGAAGTAGCAAGGCATACGGTAAATTTCGAAGTTTATTTACTTTTTCGAGCGTAGCTCTTTTCTTTCAACCTTGTTATCGATTATTCAGAACGATTAGTTAGCGTATGAGGTAAGCCAGAAAAAGTATCGAAAAAAACTTCAATTTAAAAATGATTATGAAGAGAAAATAGGGTGCTACTCCATTTCTCATGGTTACAAAGGCAACAACTAACTGATAGGCACAGCCACTCATACACTAATTTTGAAAACCGGATAAAAAAGTATTCGTATTCGAATAGAAAAATAAACTTTAATTGCTTTGTGCTGTAGAATTCCTACAAGCATTTTTCCAAATGTACCAGCTCTCCAGTCTTTTCTGTTACTTGAGACGATTGGTGAAGGTAGCAACACTTTTAACAAGTGGCATAAAGAGGGACACGGTTGGTTCGTTCCCTTCTTTCCCACCGCTTCCAATGAAAAGAAGCAGAGAGGGAAGTGGCGAAGAAAAAATGGGGAAGAGTGAGAGATGACGAATGGTCGTCCTGCTGGTAAACAAACCGAAAAGAGGTGGAGCGAAGTAGAAATAAAATTCTAGGATTACTGTAAGTTCTCTTTTTTCTGCAATTTCTGCAGCTGGGGATGGCAATTGTACAAGCGCCGTCACCAATGAGAAACGGGAAATCTATGATGCAGATTCAATTCATGTTTCGGCTGTGACTGGATAAAAAAGGAAGCAGGGAAACCCGAGGAAAGACCGGATCGACAGAATCTGATGCCACGTAAGATATCGAAATATCAACTCCGGTAATTTTGAAAAGTATCCTATATTTTTGATGAATAGGAAACATTGGACAGCGGAAAACTGATAAATCTGTTAAAAGCCGTGAAAAATGTTACAAACTGCTGATGAAGTAGAATCAGAGAATTGAAACAGACGCACAGATGAATACGAACCAAATTTAACCGGATAAACAAATCTAGAGAGGCGGAGCTAAGAAAATATCAAACATCAAAACCGTTTGCTTCCAGAAAAATATATTATTGAGGAGAGGGAGTAGAGAAAATAAAAGGGGAGACAAGACAAAGGGGTATGAGTAATACTATCATGGTGACCAATTGACTCATTCTTTTTCTGGTAAAAGTGATGCAATCAGAGAAGTTAGGGAAGTCAAGCTGTAGAATTCAAAACCACATCAATCTGACTAAATGGGTGGAAATGGACGAGTATCATTGGAAAGAGGAGAAGAGATCCAATAATGAAAACTGAATGAGAGGAGAAAAGAGAGAAAGAACTCAACAGTAAAAGAGGTACGGTAACAATTCACCTTTCTTCCCAAGCGATCCCCCCTTTGCAGACGGTCCACTCTGCACTTTCCCAACCCAATAGCTGCGGCATCCTCTATCTCTTCAAAAGGAGGAATAGAGTTTGAGGGCGCGGCGCTTCTCTCTTCTCACCTTTGATGGGAGACAGAAACTAAAAAATCATGGAATATCAGAGAGCGGCTTTTTTGAAAAACCTATTGTTCATTATTCAGAAGATGAGCTTTCAGATTCTCTCGGTAACGAGGAAGGGGGTATTACCATGGCTCTGTGCCAATTGGTCGAAAGATGGGAATCCCATTTTACCACAATCTCGGAAGTATAGAGTACTACTGAATGATGATAGAAAAACCTTAAAAATGAAACAGAACCGACACGTCACGTTCTCTAGAAAATAGAACATAAGAAAACAACTGACTGAGAAACTGAAAAAGCATTGATATGATGCGCCGATAAAAATAAGGAAAAAGGAGGTGAAGCTGGGAAACAAACCTAATCGAATCAAAAATGGGACCGACGGCCGAATCACAGGAATTACCGTACCCCCGAAAAATATCATATGTTATAAGGTCTCAAGAAAAAAAATGGAAGCTACGAATTTTCTTACAGTAATAAATGAAAAATGAGAAAAATGAAGCGATGCTTTCAAAACAATTCCAAAAAACGACGATGATTAAGTAAGACCGATAGGGAAAGAAAAGAGAAAGGAAGTGTAAAACAGTCTAATGAAACAATGTGCTTCAATAATAAGAGTGAAGGTGTCCGTGAAGTTGGGAAAGGCGTTCAAAATGTTTTTACTTTTGACCCCTTTCCCTTCACTTACGCAACAATCTCATTCAAAAAGAGTAGAAAAAAGAGTAAACGTCCTTGAGATTGAAAAACATATTGCACTCTCTTCTTCCTCTCTATCGTTAGAAGCAGACTTTCACACCACCAAACGCTATTCATTAAAGTTTTTGATACAAATGACCACGGATGTTTTTGTAACTTTTCAAATCCACTGAAACTTTTATTGTTAAAATATAGATTACCGTTGCGAAATTAAGGAAAATAAGAAAAAACGGTATTGTAAAAACTGCGGATCTGACTGAATAAAAATGCACAATCCTTTCTCATTTAAAATCTGTTTTTTCTTTCCATTTCCAACCGAAATGTTTACTTACCTAGCACCATTTTCTTTTTCTTTTCTTTTTCCAATTCAAATATTTTTCTCTCATTTGAATCGTTCGGACTCTACACACGTCATACTTTCTCATCGTAACAGTGAATCATGTGTCTATGACTACAACCGCTGATGGGTCGGTGCCTCTCCTTCTACTGCCCGATTTTGAATTGATTGCTGTGCACCTCTAACGATTAGGAGAAGAAGGGACTTTCATTTTCCAAGTGTGCACAGATAAAAAAAAAACGACTAGACTTTCGAAATGTACGTGAGCTCTATTCTTCCACGATTATCCTAATCATCTATAATAAAGTTTTGGTTAGTTAGTAAGGTAATGGTATGAGAATTAAAAAATAATCCGTTTCGTTTTGACTATGTCGTCCAATTCTGAAAATCCAATTTTCCAGTGAACATCTCTTTTATTATATATATTCAAAAATCAGATTTGGTTTGGTATACAATCTATTATTTGATTTCACACGCATAGCACGGAAAAACAGAAAACTAGTAGAATAGGTTTCAAACTTCATTTCTTGCTTTAAATGTTTCGCATATAAAAAGAGCCAGTCTTTCAACTCAAACACGATTATTCAATATTTCATTGACGATAAATCCGAGCTTTCAAAAGCACTCCGGTATCATTAACCCCTGATCTGTTACACTATTGTGACAAATATATCAACTTTCTAAAGGCAAATACTTTATGCTGTCTGAAATTGAACAGTGATGGTGATAATTCTAACAACTTTGATTGTTTTCTGTTGTAAATCTAACTTTGAGAAAATGTTATGGTTGCACTGACTGACTGTCCAACCGAGTAAAATTTGCATTGAAGTTCTACAGATCGAAGTAGAACTTTATTTTTGTAGTTGATAATTTTTCACAAGCACAAGTTACGTATCGTCAAAGTGATTTCTCCCTCTCCAATCGACCATTTTCGATGCAAAAAATGCAATTTTTGGACTGTCGTTTTAAAATGTCCGTATCACTCTGGGAAGTGTCCGAAAAAAAACTGTCAACTTTTTGATCTGTGTGATTTATTGAAATACTTTCTCATTGGAACAATCAGGGATACCGTAACGCATTTTCAACTGTGGACATTATGAACTGAAAACGGTAAAAGTTGTTAGAATTATAATCATAATTGTGGATTGGTATGCATACGTAGTGTTCACGATATAAATCTAGAAAGTTTCAAAGTAGCTCTACCTGAGAAAATTTTTGAATACTGTTCAATACGAAATTTTTAAATAATATCATTATTTGTTACTGCGCATTAATCAAGATCCAGTCACGGTTGTGTACTCCAACTCTTGCATTTCAAACTGATGTCTGAATAACCAAGTTCAAGCCTTCATTTTCTGATAGACAACATAAGTATAATGCTACAGAAGTCTTCCATAGGATTTAAAATATCAATTTTGGTAGAGTATTCCAATCAGAATCGAGATTTAGACCGTAGGGTGCAGACACTTCAAACTACTGGTAGATAAATAAGCAGATTTGTTCGGTTAATATTTGATTTGAAACTCTGGAATGGCAAACGACATGTTTAGAGAGTTGATTCCAGCAATTTACAGTTCCACTAAATTGTGAGCATTGATTACAAGTATTATTGGATATAATGTTTATGCTGTCGTAAATTGGGGACGCACGGGTAATACGTACCAAAATCTTTGTAAGAACGGACTTTTTTGGATATGAAGAGTTTATTTATGCGCAGTAGGCCACTGAAAGTCTTTTGATGATTTCAACAGGTATTCCGGCTTGCGATTCTTAACTTTCAATATGAATGGGAACACAGTCTCATATTCAATGACAGTGTTATTCATATGAGAGCGATCGTTTTTTTGTTTCATCATCCATTTCTGATTCCAGATTTTGAATGCACTGTTTTCAGATATTTGTATATCCATGTCCGACCACAACTTGTTCAATTATTTTTTCGCCAATTGTGAGGATTACGACGACATAACAGCGGGTGAGTGAAGTTCTTTTGCTTCACGTATAGAACTAAATTTGGAGGTTTGTTTAGCTTATTAAAAGAACGCAAAATATGCAGTAGTTATTTCCCAACTCTCACAAGGGAGGTCTTTAGAGAAACAATCCATGCGTTGGTTTAAAGTACTTTTGACCACGAGGAGTTCATTTCTGCAGTCAAAACCTGCTTAAAGTCTTTGTGGGCCGCGTTACGAGCTCTAAAACTTTCCACATGGTCAAGCTTTCACATTGAATCCCAAATCAATCGCATTAATTCCACCGCGCGATTCCATTGTTGTTTCTTAGCGGTTTACCTGTGCTCGTACGTTGCAAAAATAAGAAAAATTTGCGTATACTGTTTGTCGATTCGGAATTTCATGTGAAAAAAGCTTAACCATATGAAACGTTTGAGGGATCACAACTTTGCTCGCAGAGTCATTAAGCAGGTTTTGACTGCAGAAATGAACTCGTCGTGGTTAACACCTATAACCGAATTTATAGGTTGTTTGAAAGTGGTGTCTCCAAAGACTTCCCTTGTAAGCAACCTCGTGCCCTAGAAACCTCTTTCCGACCATGCCCGCAAACGAACATAGCCTGCTGTTGAGCCTAACATTTGATGATTGAAGTTTAATATACCGACTACATCTATGTCGGATTCAGCTCTGACGAGATAGCTCTCTTTAAAAAGTGTACATAAATTTTGAGGACCATGTAGTTATTTGAAAAGTCCTCTAATACTTTTCTAATTTCCATAGTTTTTTATGTTCTTTATTATATGTTTTGTTGGTTTGTCATTTTCTTCCCAAACTTCTCCAACAAAAACAAAAAATGTCAAATTAAAATTTGTTATAATAATAAATTCTACGATTTTTTCAGATCCTCTTCATGAGGGCAGTAACAATCTTGAAGAACCCGACTCTTCTTCCGAGTATAACCAAAACCTCAATCTGGATGGATTATTGAACTTTGACACCAGTTTTGATTACCGAGCGGAAAGTAACGGCCAAAAAATGGAGGAAACATCTGCCGGCAATATTGAACTGCAAGCAATAGAGACTCATCAAGATTTCAGATATGCGAAATTTCGATTGTGTCATAAGGATGATAACAGAGATGAAATTGAACAAAGAAAAATGAAACAAACAACTGCTGATTTCGATGAAGACGATTTTGATGATGACCAAGACGATATAAAAAGCTCGGAAGCTTATACAGGCAACGGATCGTATAACAACAACTTTTCTTATAGAAACTGGAAAAAACAAGAGGTTAAAACAAAAAAAAATTAACGATTCAATCAATACTCTATTATTTCAGTGAATGTCCCATTAGACCCAAGCGGAATCTCGCTTTTCGACAACAATAATTTTCCAAAAGATGAAGTAGGAAACAACAGTTCTCGAAATCATCATCAATTGCACACCATATCACATACAAAATCGTCTACTCAAAAACTTGAAAAACTCGAAATTCCCCGAGTCAGAATGCGATTCCCCATTCCTCGAGATAAAGCGATTTCTCAAAAGAGAAGGAAACCCAATAATCCGGTTAAGTATCAGTCGACTCCTCAATTGTATCAAGTTCCCGGCTTTTCTAAACCTATCGTCAACCGTCAGAGTCTACACCATGGGAGAATCACAAGTATCGAAGAATGCAAAGAAGCTGTAAACGTCCTCAACGGAGGTACACTTGACGTAGTTGAAGATCAACGAACAAAACGAAAAATCGTAGACTTTCTCCAACTTTATGGTTATTCTCTTTTTTCTGTGAATGAAAACCAAAAGACTGATGGCGACGTTGTGAGGAATGACGTGAACAATTTTTCCCAATACCAAGGAGATGAAGAAAAAATCAATTGGAGCGAGTTGTTCCCGTTTGAAGAAGCTGATAAAGAAAGATATGGACCAGGAAGCAAGCAGATCAATCGAGAACATGAAAATCTGCATCACATGGATGCAAGTGCAACAATACTGAATGCCGGAGATCTGCGAATGAATCACTCTGGTTAGTTCCTTTTATTGTTGAGATTGTTGTTCTTAGGCTCAATAAACAAAATAACTATGTGAGGTCACTAAATAAGATTTAGCTGGAAAGCAGCTCTCTTTTTCTTTTACTGTACATGACTTGAAAACCACATGATGGATATCGATTCAATCACAATTTTCCAGATCTTAACTGTTGAACCAATAGTGATTCAGAGACCTCAGAGAGCACCCTGCTCAGACAACATATTCTTGTTTAAAAGACGAATTACGTTAATGAAATTATTGCCAGCAGAAAGTAATACATTTTTCAGAGAAATTAATGACTTGCATGCACAGTACAGGCTATAATTGTAACAATTTTGGTTTTCCGTTGAGAATCTCCAACATCGAAAATGAAATACGGTATCACTGATTGTCACATTTTCAATGGGTCTTACAAATCAGAAGTCAAGCTTCGTTTTTGTACTGGACTACTTTTCTGTACAAGGACTCTCTAGAGAGTTATAATAGTTTTAAGATGAAAGCTCGAAAATCACACAACTTTAAACTGAAATTGATCAATTTGAGAGAGAAATTATTTTATCGATATGTAATTTGTTAAGGAGTGCAAATTCAAAAAAAGTTGTCTACTACAGAAATGAAGTTTTACTTTTCTCTGAACATTCCATGAAACTTCACTCGGTGTGACAATCAGTGATATCATGACACCCTCTCAAAGTAGGACACTTACAACTGAAAAGCGTCAAAGGCCATTACTGTATGCAGTTACTTTGTTTGACAAAATGAAAAATTGAACACCGTTCTTTTTTTATATGCATTGAAAATTTTCATTTCAGGCATTGATAAGAAATACTTGGCTGCATGTAACGCTATATCGAATTCCGAAATTCTCACCGTTTCTCCGGTTGTCATCACAAACCGATTCAATCCTCTCAAACAGCCATCAGGAAACCAAGTCAATACTATTTTTTCTGGACTTGAACGGTGGAAACTGTCTGACAGTCAAAAAATTGGATTGCCTTCAATAGAGGAATGTGAGTGTGACCCCATAGTGTATGTTACTATGGGCCAACTGGCAATTCGGAACTCTCCATACAAGTTTCTGACCGTGGATCAAATTGTTTCTTTCATTCTGTAAGTGCATTGTGTAGACCACTTTAAATTGAACAAATTGTCTTTTTTGCAGTCATCATTGGCCATACTTTCGGTTTTCAAACTACGTTTCATGGAAACAATCGCTGACACTAGCTTTGAGGAGAAGTAAAACCATTTTTGAAGAGAAAATCATCCAGGAGACAAATACTCTTATTTTCCGACTAATTAACTGGAACTCCCGAATACTGAATGACACAAAAGAGAAATTTTTCGAGAACGATCCGCGAGGACTTGGTTAGTTGAACCTTTTTTTCAATAGTATCGAGTTTTGTGTAGATGAATTCCTGAAAATAATGAGCTAGTTGTAATTTTCATTTTACAGAGTTCATCCTCAAGATGAACAGAGGAGAAATGGGTCTTCCACGCCAGCTCTTCTACTACACGGTTGGTCTCTGTGCTCCAGAATTCTCCGGACCAGAAAACTCGTCCATTTTCTACCACTTACTCTCATTGGGCCTCGTACCACGTAAGCTTTGCAAGCTGTTTCGCCCACATTTTGAATGCCTGAACATCAACGAACCGAGATTTGTGGAAGCCTTCAAGGGGCTTTCTGATGACTTGAGCAAGCCGGAGTTTTTGGAAGGGTTTGGTGTGAACATGGTAAATGGAAGACCTGGTCGATTTGAAGAAGGAATGGCGGATCGGTTTCATACGAACATCGACTGGTATTTTGACCTACAAAAGCACTATGCCGAGAGAGGATTTCCAAATTGGACAACACCGCCGCTAAATAGCTCTTTTTCATGTAATACTAACACTTTTAGAATGATTTGATACCAATAGTGATAATTTATATAAACTGTTCATTTCGAAATAAGGTTAAAAAATAATTCTTTAAAAGAATGTAACCATTATCAACATTTTCTAGTAGATATGTGAATCTCATTTCCAAAAAAAATGAAGTTGATTGTGAACTGTGGCAAACAAACATATTTGATTTAAGAACTGTATATCGGAAGGAAGTGAAGTCGAAGAAATGGGTAATGTTACTATTGAAGTACCGGCAAGAATGGGAATTGCATTCTCTTACGTCCGAAAGAGAAGGTGGGTGCGAGCGGTAGAAAAGTGAACATTTGTGAAGGATTGGCTGATGATGATGCAAACTGTGAGGGTAGTTATTGAGTATAATATAATGTGGACAGCTCTTGCTGCAATGGCGGAGCAGCTTGAATCGATAGTCTGTGATGGTAAAGAAGCAATGACCAGGAAAAATAATGTTATATTTCAGAAAGCGGTCCCGATGGTGGTTTAGGCATCTAGTTGAAGCAATCAGTTCCGGCTGTAAAACTTGAAATTGCTCAATAAAATCAAGAGTTTTGGCTGTGATCTATTGGTAATCACCATATTTGTCAACGAATTCCATTCGATTTGTTGGTTTGCTAGGGTTTATAGAAATCAAGCACCTCCATTGATTATCTCACGTACCGATTTTTGAGTCAATAGTTTCTCCGTGGGAATCAGTACTTTCTTGGTGAGGTGAGGTGTGTGGGTATTCCACACCAGCTTAATAAAGTTAATTTGGTGACGGAATCTCCTCCTCATTGAGGTTATCTTTGATCAGTCCAACGGATCAACCAACTCGAGTCCTTTCATTATTATTCACTCTGGAAATAAGTAAGTGAATTATCAGAATTATGGTCGGTCAGAATAATGGTTCGATAAAGAGGAACCTTGGTCACCATGTGAAGCATCTCATATAACTGAGTTCGATTTCAGATCAAACATAAATAATGTCGGCTTTTGGTATAAATAATAACAATATTCACGTCACGCCCTTCTAAATCAAGTATGTCGATAATTTCTATTTTTGAATATTGTAATCGGAGCATGGATAGCTAATACTTGCTATTCTTTTCTTGATCTTAAAAATGTTTTGACTGACTCGAAAAGATTTGCCTGTGACGTGGTTACTGGAATGACAGGACTATCTACACTATCGGTTATCAGTTAATGATAATTACGATAACAATCGCAAACACCGAGAAGATGGCGAAGCCATGTGCATACATTTGAGGAAATTAGGAACAGTCAAACCAAGACTTTTTCTCTGTCTCGTTTTTCAAGTGACAAGCTATTTACTGTTTCTGCAGAATCTTTTTCAATGGAAAAATGCAAAACTGATAAGAAAATTTGCACAGTTTCTTAATTTCCCATTGTTCTTTTTCATTTTTGATAAGAAAATGATATTCAATCATTGATACTTGCCAAACATTTATTTGTATAATGCATTTGGAAAACTGAAAACTGATTTATATATGTTTCCTGGATTTTTATGAAGCATTTACGTTGAAAAACTTTAAAAACCAATTATCTAATTTTTACTGTTTTATTTTTTCATTTTTCCTCATCATTTCTGCGAACTTTTATAAAATTTAGTTACTCTACAATCCAATTTTACAATATCCTCGATGCTTGTCTTTTTGTCGTTCGATGACCCCTTAGCCTTATGAAAATGAGGCTAGTCCCCTCTCATTGCAGAAGAAACATTTCTTATTATCCTTCCTCTATCTCTTCTCGTCTCATCTTTACACACGCGAAGCGACAGCGGTGCGGCCTTCCATGTTTCTGCGTCTCTAGTCCTCCAATGCTATTTCGTCCCTCCGAGGCAGAAATTATCGGTTTTTCTTTTTTTAACCTCTTTCTGATGTGAAAAGTGGGATTTATCCAGAAGTTGATAAAGAATCAAGTAGAACTTGATCTGATCTTCATTTTCGATCCAATTTTTCGTTTTTTCATTTGAAATAACATTTGTTTTTCAGTGATTTTGATAGGATAAACCCGATTCTAGTGGAAATGAGGATTGAAAGAGACCAATTGAGAAGAAAGCTGAAACTAGTCAACTTTTCAACGTTTCCAGTTATAAATTGTAAGTTTTTTACTAAACAAAAAGTTGAGTAAAGTTGTAGTGTTGCGAGTCCAAGTATTTTGACAATTAAAAAAACATAGAAATCCATTTTAGTCTAAATGTCATGCGTGAAAACAGAAATACTGAAATATAAAGAAGAATTGATGCAATTTTTTGTTTGTTTTCCAACAATAAACTGCAATAAAAACTATTGTCGTAAACTTTCAAGCCACAGCTATTGCTCAGAACTGGAATTTTCTGCCACCAAGAGGCCGTTTATACTCCAATTATTTTTAAATCGAAAATTTCATTACTCCAATTAACTTGCCAAAAACTAAGCAACAATAACGCATTTTGTACTCCTTCTATTAATATCTAATAGCGCTAAATTTGCAAGCAACACTTGGGAAAACGTTCATAAATGAATATCAGTTTCCATTTTCAGGTCGTTTCATTTTGCTGGAAAAAACGCCTGAGATCTTACCGTTATGTCTGAAACACCGGCTGGCAACTATGTATGTGTGACTGGTCAAAGAATAATCAAATTGCATGGCATAAGCTGGTTCTAAATAAAAATGGACGATTTGGTGAGCTTCTAAGTGATGAAAGTTAACAAGGGACCAACCAATTTCGTATGATAAACTTCCGAGTTTCTACAAATCATGTCTTTTGTACAAACCCTGTGTATCACAAATGAAAAAGTGCTCCGGGAAGTTCAAACTTTTGGCTTTTTTTACTTTGATTTATAGTTGAGAGTAATTAACAAATGTCAACACTTTCTGATGAAATATTGAAAAATATACTTTTTTTGAAGCCGGTATTGAAAATTCTGTTAACCCCAGGCCTGCGGGCTGTCACGGATCTTGCCTAGGCCTGACTTGACAACTATGGAAAAGGAAATAGAAACCAAATGTTCTCAATTGTATTAGATACTGTTCCAAATTTTATATTTTCAGGACACCCCACAACAATCTCGAGTTGGCTTCCAAGCTCAAACCTTTCTAACCGACTGGTCTATCTCCGCTGTCCTAATGTGAACGTCAATGTATCGGTTTCCTGAATTAAGAGGTGAGAATTCGTAAAACTTCTTATTATAAGAAGAAAACCAGCGTCTTTGTGTGATCGAAACGCCTCGCGTGATGGAGTTTCCCAGCTACCGCGTGAGACCCACCGCTCCTAACTTTTGGAAGGCTTGAATATTAAATGCTCTGTCCAAGCCTGCAGTTAAGAAACGATAATTTGCCACGATTGCGTCGTTCACAAATCAATGTGGCGTTTATTTTTCTTATTATCCGAAAAACTATCCGAATAATCTGAAAAATGTCGGATTATCAAATATCCAAACAAGCCAGATCATCGGCATTCTGAATCAGACTGCTGTCATGTTCAGAAATATATTAGTTTGATAATTTCAAGTTATTTACCGTGTGAATGAACTAAACTCTCAAAACCAGAACTTCACTTGCTCCTGCCTTTTCTGAACCTTATCTTTATCCTGATAGCATGATTGTCATTTCCAGTTAGTTGGGGCGTGAAAAGGGTTCTTGGTTGGTCTAGAATTAGACGCTGCAAAATTTTTGTTTGGGTTTTATCATAAGATCTGAGACAAACATTATTGGGTAAGAGGTATAGGAACAACAGGCCTCCCAATATGTGTACAGAAACGATAACATAATATTGAATCTCACAATAATCAAAATATTGTATTTCAGATCTCTTATCTGATTCAAACCATGCACTCCGACAGAAGTTCTCACCTCTCCTCTGCTAATTTTTAGTTCCATTTTCGGACAATACGCGTGTGGGAAACTCAATATGCAAAGAGTCTCAAAACACACTGAGCAAAAATAAACTTCGGATAAATCTATGGAATTTAAGAATTTGTAAGTTAAATGTATCAGATTACGGCTTGAAGGCATTGAATTAGTTCCTGTCCTACCATATTTTTTGTTTTGTTGAGTCAACCCTACTCACTCCTCCAGATTCGAGAAACATTAAAACCGCTTTTCGCGCGTGTTTTTGCATACGTTCAGTTTTTGTCCATGCAGTTGTTAATTGTCAGCAACTGATCCTTATGATGTTCTATTCAGATTTGAAATTACATAATCATTTTTCAGGTTGCTCGATCTGCAAGTCTTATCTGAACTGTTTCATTTGTCTACTATCAACACGATTTGAATTTCCCGATATATCATCTGGAACATTTCCGTGCTGGTTATAACTGAATCTGGGTAGAGACTTTTGGATACGAATTTTTAATTGGAGTTGGTTGATGCAGCGATAGGTGTGGATGTGAGTGTGCTTATTGGTCCTATTTTGATATTTTAGTGCCCGGAATGAGAATGGAAGTCAGAAAACAAGAAATAAGCAAACCAGCAAGACAACCTTCCTAGGGATCAAAACCAAAGCTGATTAGGAAGGCAATAAGATGGCAGAAGATGGTTCCCAGTCACAAACTTCTAGTGAGATTGCTCTCTGGACCAAGCAAGCTACTTTTGTCATCACAAAACAATATCTATGGAAATGTGAGGTAATATCCTACGCCACTCTCAAACTCATCAAAGATCTCAATTTTCAGGGCTTCTCACCAAATCGACATATTGGGAACGCAAAGAATACAACTTGAACAAGGAGCACTTGGCGAACGTTGAAAACTGCGGCAGTCCACTCTTGTAGTCATTTTTTGCAATGAGGAACATCAATGCGGCTAAGGAAATTAAGAAGAAGATCCAGTTTTTGATCCATTCAAACGAAACGCCTGTAGAAAATGAGATAGTTCAATGAATGATAAGGATAGATTTGTTTGCGAGAAGAATATCAAAACTTTCAATTAAAACTTGGATGGTAAGATATAGCTTGGAAAACCTGAATGTTTTTATTAGAATTTGAAAAGTTTTCAAAGGAAACCTACATATTTCAACCATCTTGTAAGCTTGAAGAGCATAAGAAGACCGGAAAGATCTCAAAGCGAATTGTCAGCAGACTTTTAGAAACTCTTAACACTATGTTTGGCAATGAAACCAGCATCGTCCGCGACAACTATACCATTCGAGTATGTTTCTTCTCTTTTCTCTGAAATACAACAGTCCTTACTGAATTCATTATTGTCCATCAATATCACCAACTTTCAATTTCAGATACACAATTCAAAATACTTTGGATCCCGATACATAGAAGACCTTCAACCCTCTCATGTGCGTGTTCGTTCGAACAAACGCTATAATTTTTGTGTTGTTCATCAAACTGCTTGAAAATCGAATTACGGACCCTCCTCAAACGACAACAGCAGAAGGACAAAATCAAAGTGCACACGGAGAAAGAAGGTGTAGCGGTGAGCACATGCATGTTGCCTACAAAAAGAAAGCCGTGGAGTAGGGTTTCCTTTGCGGCAGGTGTGCAAGCCGACGCACTCGCTCGAAGTTTTACGTCAGAATATTCAGAAAACGACAGTGAGAAGTGATTGAAGAAACAATCCGTGAAGAAGAGTGAAGTTAATATTTTCATCGAATCGATACCAATCCAATCGAATCCGGGTCGTTTTTGAATAAGAATTAAGAAAATGAGAACATGTTGAGCATGCCAGATACATAAGAGACGCCACCTGAAATCATGAAATCTTCTTCTTTCAAGATTATGCGTCGTCGCCGAACAACAAGAAACAAGAAAACATCGGAGCGTGACTTACCGACTAGATAATCGGTGTTACGAACTGTAAAAAACGACTGGTTGTCGTGCAGAATCCCAGAAAAAAAACGGTTCACGACCCCTTTTGAAGTCAAAAACAGCAGAAAACCCGTGTTTTCTTGAATGAAACTTCTAGAAGTTAATTGAAAAAATATGCATGAATATCATGTCTAATGGCTCCACTGCTCAACGCTTTCAGTACAATTTTTTAATCATTCTACAGATACAACCTTTCAAACTTCATGTTTATTATTCACTTTCGTACTGGTTTATCAAATATGTAGTTGTTGTGAAGAAATGAAACGTATGGTTTTTACCAAAATTTCAAATTTTGAGCTATTTCCGCGCATCCGAAAAATTATCATGAGAGCGTGTGAGCATGAATGGAATTGCGAATGTTGTCTTCCACTTTCTTGTTGATCGCCGCTCGTTTTGTTGAAACGGCTTCTTTCAGAATTCATAATCGTTTTAAAACCTCACCAACATTATTTTTCTTCTTCTATTTTGTCTGTATTAGAATAACTAACAGCATGACAGATGCCACATTTTTGATTTTATTTCTGTTTCTCTGACCCATTTCAATTTCATCTATCAATTTTTCTCATCCATTTTCTGGCTTTCGTTTTCTCAGTAGCACACAACTGTTGTCAACATCTTCCATTTCTTGTTATTTTATCTGAAGTATTGGATTTATCAGGCTTAACACTTCATTTTTTTCTCGGTTTTTGTTTCTCATTTCCATGACAACGTCTTCTCTCTTTTTTCTTCATTTTTTCATTTTCTTATGCCCGCACATTTCTCTCTTTCCTTCTTTTTCTCTTTTCTCACACCATCCATCAATAATTTTTCAAATTTATTTCAGCTCGTTCAACTATGAGGAGAAGAAAGCCATGGACCGTGAAGAAACGACGCCCTCGTCCACGAAAGACTGCTTCCAACAACACAAATGCTGCAGCTCCACCCAAAAGGATCAGGTGAGTGTTTACTTTTAATTGGGAAGCTAATTGGTAATCTCAGAATTGAAAATGACCACTTTTCAGAAAGCCCCCGGCTCCCAAAGATGAGAAAACTCCGTTGATAACAGAGTTCTTCAAAGTAAGACGGAGTGGTCGTAAAACCAAAAAGCAACTGAAAAGGGAGACGGAGTTGGAAATCCATCAGAAAGTCCTCAATGAGACCAACGAGCCTCTTCTCGAAATCTTCACGGAGAAAGTGAAAGGACGTGGAATCAAAACCACGGTCCCATTCGAGAAAGGAGACTTTGTCGTCGAGTATAAAGGCAAGTATTTCTGCTTTGCCAACAATTGTATGTTTCTCTATGGAACCGATATGAAAAAAAAACAATGTGGTGTTAGGCTAACTTTGAAGTCATGAGTTGAGACAGACATTTTGACACAGAAACGGGCAGACATACAGATGTATAAATTGATTACAACAGACACTTGTGCACAGAAACAGGCTTGAATACACACAAATACACTGAAATGAGATAGATTTCATATTTGAACGTACTGACATTCGGACACCTGGAAATCCTGGCAGACTGAAATTGGAAAAATCATCCGTTCATTCAGTCAGCCGGAACTCCTGGAACACGGACGTCCAAAAAAACAGAAATCTGGGCATTCGGATTGTTGGAAACGCGGATATCCGGGCACGTGACATCCGGAAACCTGGAAATCCTGGTAGTGTGAATTCGGAAGGATTTATATTCAATGAATCAATTAGCCGGAACTCCTGGAAGACGGTCGTACGGACAGACGGGAATCCGGACTATCGGACACAGATACAATTCATTTCAGCATTTTCACAGGGAGAAGTAGCAACAGCAAAACCACACAAAAACGAGATAAAATATATCGAGACAGGCATAACTTTCAAACAGACCTTCAGACATCGGGATAACTCACGGACACACCAAATTTCAGTAGTAGCTTGACATATCAAACCAGATCAAAAAAGAAGTGTGTAGTTTTAACCAAAAAACAACGATATTCAATTCTGACATTTAAAATTGCAACACATTTCCGAACAAATCATGAAACTCATGCCAGTTGCGCTAAAACCGACTGATAAGATAGAGACTGATAAGGTATGTAAATGGAAAACATTGAAACACAACAGCTACAAGAAATTAAGCCAAACATTGTTGACTTTCGTTTTTTTTCAGGAGACTTGGTGGAGCACACCAAAGCCAAAGAAATGGAGGAGCAATACTCGAAGAACGAGGACATTGGCTCCTACATGTTCTTTTTCGAGTATTTGGCGAAGAAGTGGTGTGTCGACGCCACATCTGAGACACCATACAAGGGACGGCTCGTCAACCATTCGAAATTGAGACCAAACCTCAAGGCGCGGGTGAGTATTGAGAATTCCAAAAAGAAATACTGTGTTACAGCCTAACTTGTATGACTTGCTCTAGCGCCGCAATAAATACTTGAATAATGTTTTTTTCAGGCGATCAGTATTGATGGTGCGGTACATCTAATTCTTGTGGCCAAGTCGAGAATTGAAATTGGGGAGGAGCTGCTCTATGACTATGGAGACAGGAGTAGTGAAGTGACTTCCGTCAACACATGGCTTCTTACTTCATAACTTGCTTCTTTTTTCTATTTCCTTATTTTTTCTTTTATTTTCCACCATTCATTGTTGTTGTAGTTTTTCCCTAATTGTTTTTTATAGTTTTCATGATTCCTCTCCCTATCTTCCCATATTCACTCACTTTCTATAGTCAATTCATTTGTTTTTATTATGCCACAGGATCTCTTCTGTCCTTTCTTTCAATTCCTTTTTGTTTTGAAATTTCTGTAGAATTTTATCTTATTAATCCCTTCTTCCTCTCTGGTAACGTTTCTCATGTTTTGTTTCACCCATTTTGTCACCAAGCTTCTCTGCGCCCTTTTAATTGTTCCCGGGTTCAAAAGATTTCTTTATTTTCAATTCTTTAACTTTCATTGTCTTTCTTTGAATAAAACAGTATTCCTAAGCATCTCGAGATTCGTTTCAGTGGTTATCAAACTCGTTTTCCGAAAAAACGGTGAACACCACATCTTCCATCTTTCAAAATTTAGAAAATTTGAATGCCTCTTCTCACGACAACAGTCATAATTGATAGTAGGAATTGTAGCACAACCGAAATTTGTTTTTGGCATCGTTTCAATATTTATAAAAAAGATTCTTCTGAGAAGAAGCGTTCAAAACTCCCGCATTTTTCAGGTAATCATTACAGAAAAATTTCCTATGATTTTTTTTCAGAGCAGGTGAGCGTTTTTGAGAAGCATCGAATCACCAACGAGAATCATTCCATTCATTGAATTATTGATTTGCCGTGGTTTTGTTATCTTAAATAAAAAGTCAAAACGTACATATTTAAAAAAATTTCGTTCCTGTCTTCGTTGCAAAATTCGGCCTGTTCCGTGAAAAAATCTTTGTCGTTCGTTCCGAAAGAGTTTCGTAAATATCTTCTAATACCCGTATTTATTCAAAGAATCGTTGCGAGACCCAGAGCGTTGCGGCTGCGTAGCGGTCAAATCAAATGTGTTGGCTAAGAGGAGGAAACATGGAAAAAGAGGATCGAGAGAAAGAGAGAACAGGCGAGAGATGCGAAGAGGCTAGAGAGGGTACAAAAAAACTCTTTGGAGAAGAAAGAGGCAAGACGACCTCGGGAGATTTGCAAAAAGCGGAAAATGTGTGGAAAAAATTGCACTGTTAAGAAAAGGCTCGATTGGGAGACCAGATCCAAATAACACCTCTTGGATTCATTATTGAAGGCTCAGTAACATATATAATAGAAGTTAGAAAAAGATAATTTTTCTATTAAAATTTTTTGGAACATGAACTCGGAGATATGAATAAATAGGTCATATCTCAAAAAATTAGTTCAAAACAAGTAGAAGTTTAGAGAAGAGGGGTTTCAAAATATCACACTTATTTATTATGACACAAACGAGAGTCGTTCATTCTTGACATGAAGAAATCATTTGATGAGTTACTATGAACTAAATAAAATGTTCCTTCATCAAGTCGCGTCTCTTCACATTTTAGTTTGACAAAAGATACTTCCAGTGTCATAACTGGAATGGAAACTGACAGACAAGCGGGATTTCCTTACCTCAGAATACGATTATTAGGATAAGAATAATACTAGCCGGAATAATTCCGATTGCTCTGAAACATAGTTTCGCAGGCCAACGGAGATTCCTCATCTGTTTAGATTGTGATGTTAGTCCAAGTTTGAAAAATCACATCTGATGGAAAAGTGTTTTCCAATTAAACTTTATAGCCACGTTTCCTGAAAAACTGATCATGTTATTCGGAAGGACTAGTGGAATTGCAGATTTTTTTTTTGAGCTCGATGAGGTTTATTACAATTCATTGCAGAATATCGTATGAATAGACGGAAACAGTAAGACAAAAACAAATGTAAAATTTTTGGAATACAATTTTTTTGTAGAACGAAAAGAACGGGGAATCGTCTCGGGCATCGACAAAAGCAAGAAATCTTGACAAAGCTTGAAAAGAAAAAATGGGCCGAGCAGAAAACACAGAAAAATGGATGAAGGTACGATTAGGAAACATCAGAGAAATGGAAATAAGTCATAATCTAAGAGAGGAAGAACATATTGAAATAAGAAATAGTTTAGAAAACGATCAGAGGGAAAATCAGAGAAGGAGTAGCGAGCGTAGGTGAATCTTCATCAAGTCGAAGCTGTAGGATGCTGGGGGGAAATTTCAATTTTCAATTTCGAGCTTTTGCTGAAAATTAGCAATGCTAATCAATAATTTGCTCTCTCCAAAAACTCACTTTTTTCTCGCTTGGTCCACTAGTCTCGACGTCCTTATTGATTCTCTTGACTGGTTCCTTCTTACCAGATGAACCTGCCACTTCTTCTTCTTCTTCTTCTTGGTGTCCTCCTGCACCTGAAAACACAAATTGAGTGTTCAATAAAGACAGTTCCGGTCTTCAGTTGAAAATGTTCAATTTTGAGGGTGTGTCATGGTAATACTGATTGTCCCATCAAGTAGATTTTTAATGAACCAAACAGAACAAAGATGGAGCTTCATTTTTGTTGTTGAAAACTTTTTCGTGCGGACACTCTCCAGTGAGTTTTGACCATTTCATGAGGAAAACTCAAAAATCGCGTTAGAGAGTGCTCGTGTAAAAAAATAGTGAACTACAAAAACGACGCTTTACTTTTACTCTATATGATTCATTGAAAAACTACTGAGTAAGGCAATTAGAATTACCATGACCCGCTCTCAAAGTTTGAGATTTTCAACTGAAAAAGGGCAGGGCTCATAACCGTACTGTGCACAAGGCGAAGATCTCACCAAAAAATTCTTAAATTCTGATATGTTAAATCAAAACCCAAACTCTACCTTTCACATCATCCTTCTTATCTTTCCTTTCAACTTCAGAATCCTTTTTTTCAATCTTTGGTTTCTCTGGAAATTAGACTCATATCTCAGAGAATGTCTTCCTGTTCGAACTTACTCTCAACAACTTCCGGAACTTGTGACGAACCCGAGATTTTCTGCTTGCTAATCAGTGGAACTGTAATAGAGTTCTTATTATTTTGCGAAATTAAAGTCCGGTCCGGCCAAAAGACCCGGAATTTAAAATGCAGTCAAATTTCTGGCTACGATTCAGAACTAGAAGAAAGTCTGAATAATCATTAAAAATTTGCACATTTTCGATGAAAAATTGAAAAATGCCAAATTGGTTCATTTTTTGAACCGGGCCTTCAGGCCTTCCCCCGCGGGCCAGGATAGATAAGTGAGATTATTTTTTCATTTCCCGACGCCAAAGTAAGAAAAACATACGATAGATTCCGTCGGGGCCTAGCATTCTCAATTGACTGAACGCAGAAGTTGAACTCTGAAAATGAAGATTAGAAAGGTACATAAGTGACAGAATAATTGATAACAATGGGTTTAAAAACCGCATAAACTGAAAAATAGAACACACGAAATTTAAAATTTTCAATATTTATTCAGTTGGATGATTAAGAAAAGAAATCTTGAACTACATAATTAAGCACCGAGGGTGATTGGACCAGCGCAGTCCACCCATTCACATGTTGTCGTCGAGAACTTCCTGAAATTGCATTCTTACTATTCAGTTTTCAGAATTTTTCATTTGAAAGTTACCTCTTGGGTGTCTTCCGATTCAACATTGTCAGTTTTTGTTTTCTTCTGACTGGCCTCTCCAATCTTTCGTGCCGATGCAATTCGCTTGGCTCGTGTCTTCTTCTCTCGATGAACGACCTGTTCAAAAACCACTTGCTTCGTCTGCTCTTCCTGGAGAGTCCAACGAAGACTATCAAAGACAGCTTGCGACTCTTCATCATAACCTGAAACTAGTATTTCTAACCTCCCGCTATCAAATGTTCATCACTCAGGATTTTCAGTTCTCTTTCCTTTGAAGGCGTCGAACAGCTCACTTGGTTTGGGCACCGCTCTCTGTTTGAATATTATGTAAGGAGTATGCAAATCCATATTCTTTAGGCATTCTTTTAATTCGGCCTAGTGGCGTCACCCATATTTTGGTCGTTTCCAGGTATTTCCTCCATGTTATATCTCACTTACAATTTTACTTCCAGATCTCACCACGCATCTCACTATACCCTTCGTCGTCCCATGACGTTAGTTTGCTGCCATCCTTCTATCCCCGATTTTTTTGCTTCCACCATTCCAATTTGGGATGCAATTACTACTAATGTCCCCCAATTCCTCCCTCCATCTAAATTCGAAACCCTCCTTAACTCCTCTATTACCCGTTTTTAGTATTTCAATTAATTGCCTGTTTTCCCCCGGTTTTCTTCTCTTAACTTGCTAACTTCATTAATTTTCTCCCGGTTATTTTACTCCTTATCCCAATTCTCTCACATTTTCCTTCATATTTTACTCGTCCATCTCGTGAGGGATGTATCTAGTTTCCCCTTTCTAAAAGTTTTTTTTAATCTGTTATTCTTTTGTCAATAAGTATATATAACGCATCAAAAACTCACGCATTATAGGTGTCCCGCAAACTAATTTAGTTTTGATTCGACATCCAAGTTTTTTGTTTTTCATTCAATCGTTGCTGTTTTAGAGTTGAGAAGTCAACTACAGTTTTTAGGTAACAAAAAAAAACGGCAAAAATGACATGAAATAAAATAAAGCATTCGCGCGCGTAAGACCGCAAACACCATGACACAAAAGTACACACAATTTGGCAAATGGGGAGGAGCCACGTCACAATAAACTGGCAACACGAACAGAAAACTTGAAAAACATTGAAAAAAAACAAGAAGTATGAATGAAAGTCTGAATAAGAAATAAAACAAACTATTGAAGCTCCATTGATGGTACCACGAATTGGGTGACTTGACATACACTGATAAAAATAAACCTGTTAAAGTTGAGACATTTATAATTTGAGTAATCGTCATGAATACGCAGAAATGATTTGAAATCAAAACTGGATATTTTAAATCGAGTACATGTTCTCAAAGCAGTCATCAAAAACAAGTTCTCGGCATTCACCTTACGCTCAAAAACAATGTGTTTCTTCTTTTTTTGGAATGTAGTTTGAAAGAAGAAATGCAAAAAAAAACGTTTTGAAAACAGAGATTTCCAAGACCAACCAGTCAAAATGAAGACCAATTCTTTCTAGTACCGTTCTTTCTCTAAAACTGTGAGAGAGACACATTGAGAGAGGTACCAATTTAAAGTCGTGTATGTTTGTTATCGGAAGAGACACTGAGAAATTTTAGCTACAAAAATGTGATTCGATACCTACAAAACATTTCTAAAGTTGTAATAAATTTCATATCATTGAATACAGCTTCTTTATTACTGCAGTACGGAATAACAAACTCAGTTGTTCTGGTGATACACATGAATCTGAAAAGAGCAATTCCATGTTCTGAGAAACACAGGACAAAAGTGAAAAAGTAAGGAGTTTTTGAAAAGACGAACAGAATCATATTTATTATTAAAGGACTTTTATAAATCAATAAAAAATAATTATAGAAAAAGGAGATAACAGGAAATCATTTTTTAAATTGGAAGCAAACACAAAACAACCAAAAACGAGATGTGATCATGATGAAAAAAGAGAATGCACTTTAATTATTCTTTTTGGAGTAATTTGAAGACGGGTCTTGTGCAGATAGATAGATTACAGTAAAAAACCTTAGAGAAAGTAGAATAAAATAAGATGTGTGGCGTTTGAAATCTTATAAGTTTTTGTCCTCCTTGAATATATACGAAGAGAAATGACGATGATTGGAATCACTTGTGCCGTTCACAGCTTGGAACGCACTCTGAAAGTAAGTTCATAGTTGATTTTTATCTTTCCATTCAAGATTTCAACTTTACACTTACATCGGATGTGTCAAAGCTGTTCAGTATCTTTTTGGCATATGTCGGTCGATCCATGTTGGGTAGAAACAGGGGACAGAGGTCTTGATTCTGGCCCTGTAGTTGCACACATTATTGATGTGCTGGGTGAATCGGAAGTCTGGGAAAATCTCATCAGTCGGGATAAAACTTCATAAGCAGGTATTACTTACCTGTGGAGAATTGAGATCTCCCATGAAATCAAAGAAATCAGACGGGAAAGCACCACAAGAATCCTTCATATGACGACGCAAATTCCACTTAGTCTTATATTCCTTTCCACACTTCTCACAAGCAAAGTAATTTTCATCTGGAGCTGCATGCCGACGGTTTTTGTGCCAGAAATTGTGGCTTTCAATTCTCTGTTCAGTTGCAAAGCACTTCTTACAGATGGGACAACAATATGGTTTCTTTCGATGAGCACTCATATGGTGCTCAAGATCAATTAGGCGTCTAAAAGTGTGAGAGCAGTATTCACAGACAAATGGCCGGTCTTTGCTTGAAGTTCTGAAATTAGAGGTCATTCCCATATGCATAATTTATTAATATTGCACTAGTAATCAATTCAAACACACCTTAATAGAGCAAGTGGCTGAGACAAGGTTCCACCACTAAACTCGATCATTTGAGGAAGGAGTGAAGACTGCTGAAGTACCATATGCTGGAGCAGATCTATCTGCCGTTCTGCTCCCAAGAGAGCATTCTGGTGAACTCCACCTTCATTCTGATTTTGTGTGAAATCAGTAGTCGTCTGGTTTTGGTGAATACTAATATCCGCTTGAGTTGCACCAACTTAAAAAAATAGTACACATACAAAATTTGTTCATTGATAATCACTCACTGAGACTCCAACACATCAAAGTCTTCAAGAATTCCGTTTGCTTTTCTTCGTTTGGTGGAGCGATTTCTTCAACGGTTTTTCCTGAAGAATAGTCGTTATCTGATTCAACGTCAATCAATGAGTGATCGTCGTTGGTTTCAGTAATTACAGACGATGAGATAGCACCATTATCTGAAAACAAATAATATGGTTATGGTATATATCTACCTAAAACAGAAAAACATGTTTTTCATTCATTACTAAGCTACGTTTAATGAGACATCATCGGTATCCTAATTTATGTTTTAGCTCACTCACCATCTTCACTATCTATCCTTTTTTCGAAATCCTCGTTTTCTTCAATCATACTTTCTCAACAAACAGCCGAACGGTAACAGAAAGGTAGGAAAAAGGAAAAATGAGGAGTAAAAAATTCTCTTGGAGTTGTTGCCAATTTCTGTTTTTTTTTCTCAGCGTCTCTCTTTCATTACCGTAACCTATGTAACTTTTTGTTTGAACAAGAGAGGGCACCATGCGTTTAATGGGCTTTCTAACTGTGTGAGAAAAAAGGAAGGAAAGGGAAAAACATATTTCCTTGGTTTTCGACGAGTTTTGTATGAATGGAAGAAATTAGAAGAAAATAATATAATGGGGATCGAAACTTAAATTAGACGTTTTTTCTCTGGATAAAATATCTAACACTCTGAGGAGAATATATACTGTTCCCTAACACTATGATGGGTGTGGCTTCAGTTCAGACTCCACGATGCAGTTTCAATTGAAAAAAAAAAGAAAAATCGAGTTGAGATAGCAAAGGACAATGACCGGGCATGGGGGAATGGTAAAACTGAGAAATATGTACAACTAAAAGGAAAAAATAAGAAATAGAACCGAGTAATTGAAGAATCAAGTATAATTAGAAACTGTGAATGAGAAAAAACAACTTTCATTATATGTGGTAGCATTCCAGTACGGAATAGCAAAGAAGAAGAAATTATCTGAAAGAGGGGAGAAATATATAAGAGTCATGGGCCTTCTGGGAGAATTTGACAGTCTGACGAAGATGTTGAGAAAGTTATAACTTTCTAACAAACAATTTTTTTAAAAATGAACAATAAGAATATGAATCTGAGATAGTACTCTACTATTATAAAGAATTGAAACAAGAGCATCACTTCGAGAACCATGAGAACGTCTCAAAAAATTTAATTTCAGTTTCGAAACACGCAGCACGGATTATCATCATGTTTCCTTATTCCTAAATGTTTTCTACAACAGGAACTCGCCACATTTTTAGTTTGAATTTGTCTGTAAAAATGTATCATTGTTGCATGGAAGTGGACACTCAGTTAAACAGTTAAACAGTAAGTTTTATTTCAATAAAATTAACCGCACGGCAAAAATATGAAATTAAAAGTTGTATCGATGCTATTATTACCCTACAATCATAAATTTTCCAATAATTTGCTAATCCGGTGGACCTGTAAAAGTCTCCACTTCCAACTACCAACTTTTGAGACTCAAATTTTGTTTTTCAGTCCACCAAATAAGTAAAATGTTGAAATTTGTATGTTCGAATGTTAGTTATACCTCCAATACATCTACTTATCAACTTTGTATTATTGCAGTCAGTTTTTTACTGCAGAAATAGCTTCACTTTCGTCTTTTTTACAAATTTATTTCTTTGCAACTCTGGTACACACGCCAGTTTTGCCTGTCTTCTGTTGCCACAATAGTCGCTATTGCACAAACAAATTCACATCATGTGCTTGTTAAAAAAAATTGTATATAACTGTCTTTATCAAAAATTCACGTCGCAACAAATAAATCAGTTAGATCTCATTATTTCGAAATTTTCTTTAAGAGAAAATGATGTATGCGTTACTACTAAAGAGAGAATAAAAATTACGATGAGTAGAAACAATAACGTAGTAAAGCAAATGTAAAGGAGAGAAACATTTTAAGGTGCACGGCAAAAAGGAGAAATATTGAAACAAAGCGACACATACGAAGGAGGGGTTCATAGGAAGCGGTCGAGTAGGTATTTAGAAACCTCTTTTCTCTGACACCGATGGAATCAGCTTGTCATCAGCGTAGAGTTCATGGATGATGCCAATTCTGAAATTATTTACGCTGAGAATATGGGTGAATGTAAATTCTTCAAAAAGAATTCGAAAAAAATTAAAGCCATTGAATGTTTTGAGGAAGTAACTTACTTTCTGTTTCCACTGCTTTTTGTCACAATTTTGCACTGTGTCGTTCCCAGTTCGAAGTGAGTTTCAGTACCATTGTCAACAAACTCTGCCTGAAAATAAATGTTCTTGTCACAAAAATTATCATTCGAATTCGAAATTTAGTTTAAAAAATAGAATGTCTACACAGACGTCGTGATTCTGGATAACGTGAAACCTTATCAAAAAAGAAAATCTGAACTTAAGACCCGAGTACATAAAATGTTTCCATTCGGAATCGTTTCCCACGCTTTACTTACCTCCTTTTTAATAATGTTGCCGTTGGCCCAGATCTCCATTGAGTCCTTATCTACAAACAGGTCATCCAGCTCTAAACTTTTCAAAAATACAACCAACCCAAGACAATTCTCCAGTCGTGTCCATAGATTGTCATTTCCCAGCTTTGCAACTTCTTGCTTTGCTCCTCTCTGAACGTGTTGTATGCCTTGCCGTTCACCTTCAATGAGTTCGAGTTATTCTCTAAATTTTGAAATATTGTTGTTTCACCGTCAATGAGTACTCATAAGCAAAGTTTCCTATGGCCTCAACGTTGATGGCGCATTGTGTCGTTCCAAATTTGAAGACCTCTTTTCCAACCAACTGGAACATCCAGTCACGACGGAGAACCTCCTAAATCAATCTGTTTATTCAGAAAACATAAACTGATCATCTATTATTAGACCATCCAGAGACAAAACTCTGCTACCCACAACTATCTTGTCAGTTTACTCATTCAGAAGAATCGAAGAATCTCAAGAATGATGACTCACCACTCCATCCACACGAATCACTCGTTTTCCAGTAGTCGTGCCGTGTTCGAAGTCAATTTTGTGGATTTGAGTCCGGAGTGGAACATTCCACGAGGCCACGCGATCGTTCATATACATCGTAGAGGATAGAAAGAGTTGTAACTCGACTGAAATCAGTTCAAAATTTGTAATTTTTCACAAAAAAAATGCTCTCCGAGAGGGATTCCACGAAACATGACTTGATATGAAACAAAAATAATAGAAACTGAAGTTAAGTTGAAGGCTTCAGCGGTTTTTTCCCATGGGCAACCAACCTTGTCATGTCGCCTTAGTAACACGAAATAGTATAAGAACGCCCAAATATTAGAGAAAACAGGGGGGTGGGAAAAAGAGAAAAAAGACGTGGGCTGACTTCTTCGCATTGCTGTAAACATGAATCGAGACTAGAAACATGTTGTAAAAGAAGCCATTGGATGAGTGAGCAGATTAGCCACGCAAGAAATCATGGGCAAAACTACAATATCTTTAACAGAGCTAACATTTCTTTTGCAAAACTAAGAGAGCTTGCAAATCCTTCAACCATCAGAAGTTACTCGCCGGGCAAACGTTCTACACCTCTTACCAAAATGCTCGACATTTGGGAGTAC
This sequence comes from Caenorhabditis latens, assembly GCA_002259235.3. Taxonomy (NCBI): domain Eukaryota; kingdom Metazoa; phylum Nematoda; class Chromadorea; order Rhabditida; family Rhabditidae; genus Caenorhabditis; species Caenorhabditis latens. The sequence goes on along the minus strand of CM056097.1, from coordinate 7,914,789 downwards.
AACAATAAAAATTTGCAGTGCCACTGTTGTCAACAATATCGATATATTGATGACCGATCCCAGCGTTCCGGGTTTTATGGTCGATCTCCTTGGCTTGCTCCGGCGTTTCCACTCTTACAGCGTTGTTTTCCAAGGTGTATGAATCACGAGCACCCTCGGCTGCCGTCACCATGTGGACAACATGGTCATAACGAGTGTGTTTCAGCTGGAACTCGTTTAAATCGAGGTCTTTCAGAATCGCCGACCATTCCGCTGGAGAAGAGTAGGCAGGCGGATCCATGGCTCCTCTGTCCATGATGATAATAATGTCCCGACCCTCAGGTTTTCCGATAATTTTTAAAACAGCATCTTCCAGATAAAGAATCATTTCGATCACTTCTTTTTGAAAATTGTATTGTCGATTGACACTGAGTTTTGGGAAGCTGAAACCCATATTTTGGAGAGCTGTTGCTGCTTCGGGAACGATATAAACTTCGCATCCGTGATCCTTAAAGAATTTTTCCATCATTTTCTGAAAATTTGTTATTATTATTCATATTTTGTTCTAGATTTTCAAACCATCGCAGTCGTTTTTCCTGCACTTGGTCCACCGGTGACAGCTATTTTATTGATCTGGAAAGTGTTTGTTGGTACTGGCTGGTGATATTATTATGAGAGACACTCTCTAGGTACATTTCCTACGGGAAATGGATAAAAGTTAAGAACAACTAACCTTGCGAAGGATTGAATTGAACAGACGATTGTTGGAAGAGAGTTGAAAAGTGCCAAGGGTATCCGAAGATGGAGCAGAAATTGTTGGAAAGTTGAGTTGATGTTCCATGACTGAATGTTTGGGGAAACACTTGCGTTCACTTGCGTTCTGAAAACTGATTGTTTAAAAACTTTAGTGAAAAACAGTCATCAAACGGAGCAAAAACTGAAACACAGGAATAAGAACTATCATGAAATTTACAGTAAAACAGAATATGAAATATCAGACAAAACTGAAAGACCTTAATTCAACGGAGTAGAGAAAAAATCGCAAGATGCGCTCAAAATCTCATTACAAAAACCTTATCAAAAAAGCTAGGAAAAGAGCTGAGTTGGTTGGTTGAAACTGAATGATATGGAAAAAAGAGGGGTATATATCGAAAAACTGTAGGAGAAAAATAGTGTGTGGTCGACATTAAAAAAGAGGATGGGCGTGTCACTGATCAAACATCCAAAATACAGTTTAGAGCTAGCTGATCAATTGCGAAATATAGTGAGTCTTCAAAAGATCAAATGAAAGTATTGATTCCGGGAATATTTGAGTACGAGTGTATTAGTAGAGCTGAAGACTACGTCAATAATTTCAAATTGATCTCAGAAAATTTTGAACAATGTTTTTGTGCAATTCGCTAGTAGTTGTTAACAGAATACATACTATCAATCGATAAGAGATACCGTAAATACTGTATTTTTCTACAAGCGCTTCCAGTCTTCAAAATAATATAACAATTTGATAAACAAGGGAGATTTTAACAAGTTTGGACAAACGCTTCAGCAGAATTTAATTATTTTTTTATAGAAGAAAAATACGGAGCGAAATAGTGTTGTGACACATTTTTTCTGTTTGTGAATGATGGGAAAATCTGACAGCGCAAGCTGTTGCCTCGAAGAAATGGTAGGGAAGACGTGTTGTTTAGATTTGATTTGTCATTGGTTGATATGAATGATCTGCAAGAAGTACGAAGACAGAGCCTCTGTTCCGCTTCCCTAATCGAATAATTTCTTTTACTTTTTCACTTCTTTTTCTACACTTCTTTCAGTTTCTGAACTGAAAATGCATACGTTTGCCTAGTTCAACCATTGATTCGAAATTTGACAACTCATGGTGGCTTGTATTGATCTCAACTCGATGTTCCCGACTTTGATCGACAATCCGTAAATGATTACATTTTAAATAAATACAAACTTTCGAAGATTCGTATTCCATCATCTGTCTCTCCTACAGTAATGACCACAATACTAACAATTTTGAACGTTTGAAAGGATTTTCGTAGTTGGCAGCTTCTTTGTACTGTTACTTACTAGTCAGATACTTATCGACAAAGTAATTTCTTTATCAAATTGACCGATTTCGGTGAAAAAGTTTGCGATTTTTGAGTTTTCGCATCATACCTTGGGAGTGCCAGCCCAAAAAATTGTCAACTATAAAAATGGAGCTTTACATAGGATCTGTATGATGCATTAAAATTTTTCTTACAATAGTAGGATAGTAGGATTACAATAATAGGATAGTTAGTAGGATAATCAGTAACACCGTGATACATTTTCAAAGTTACACATTTTCCACTGAAAACGGCCGAAGCTGTTAAAATTAACGCCAAGAATTAGGCTTTCGACAGTTTTGCATAACTTGTAGTACATTTAGTCAGCAGATGAATTGCGATAAAGTGGTTGCCAACTAATGCTGACTATGATATGATTGATGGAATCGTAATATCCTTCGAAGAAATCCTCATAGAATTTACTTTTGGGGGAATTGAAAACATTCAACTTTGTCTGAGTAAGTTTATGATTGCTGTATAACTTGCCAAGAATGATCTCCTTCATAATTATGGTAACCGAACGGAAAAGGGTACTCATTAAATACCATGCTTTAAATAGTTATTGCAACATTTGAAAAGATCGTGTTTATTTCTCGATAGAATTTCAAGATTTGATTTATGGAATCCATAAAACTAAAAACATGGCCAACCAGTGAGAGCCTAGATACACGAAAACAAGATGTGAGAGATTAAATACCCAGATTACGTGTAAAGTAGATCCAAAGAACCAAATTAAAAAAATATTAGTTTGGAAAATGAAATTGCACACAAATTCAAAAAGACATAGAAAAGAAAAAATGTTAAATTGAAACAAAACATTGTTGAGTCAGCAATCATACTTGATGAGGAAGTGGTAATCCAGCAATCTGGTTTCCTGTCACATACGTTTTCAAGTAACCAAAATCTTCCAATGATGCTCTGCCCAAAATTCTTCGAATAAGAGGCTCTCTCGGGTTTCCAGCTAATCGTTCTCTCCAATCCGGAACAAGTGTTTCCCAGTCGAGCATTTCAAGATTCTGAAAAAAAGAAACATAGTTACTCACAAATGAATACTTGTTTTGCGAAGCGTGAAATATGAAAATTCACTAAATTCAAAACATACCGGATGATGAAAAATTTGATCCATTGAGTTCAGAAGACATTCCATAAAATGAAGAGTGAACACGGCGCAATCATTTGAACTTTTCGGTTGAATTGGAATGTTTCCGGGTACAATCGGAATACAGTTCGGCTGGAAATTCCTTTCAGACTCAAACTTCTTGGCAACGTTTTCCAGGTATTTCAACATAACGGTCTTCATGTGTCTTTTTCGGATGTTCCACGATGATGGATACAAAGAGTCAAAAAACAAAAGATGACAAGTCTTTCCTTCAAGAAGATGCCCCGGATTTAAAATAACGGTGAGCATCCAATGTTGCTTGAAAAATGTTGGCAGGATGAGCATTTTACGAGAAAACATGTCAAAGTGTTTTCTCATCGTTTTGACTGCCCGTTCACATGACCTTTCCAGTGACTTTATGTTCTCTTGGGAGATTGTTTCTTTTTCAAACCATTCATCGCCTTTACTTCCACCAATCAAACTTGGAAACAAAAAGTTACTGAGCAAATGAACACTGCCACATCTAAAAAAGGGTTTTGAGTATTAAGAGGGAAAACTTGGAAACATACGTTTCTTTGTTCAAATGTTGTAGAATCAAATCGGTGGCCAAGAACATCAAAGTCTCGTCTGATACAAGATCTTGCAAACGGAGAGTGCAGAAACTTTCAATCGAGAGCCTACATGACCCAAGTCGACCATTATAGTACTCGGGGATAAAACTTTTTGCCAAAACCCAATTACCTGAAAAAAGATCATTAAATTTTGCTAATTATTGATCTAACTCTTCACAAAAACTTCACAAGGTACAAAAAATCAGGCTTGTCCCGGGCCGTGCTGGGCCAAGCCAAAATCTTGAAGTTATACCAAGTTTTGAAATTTTTAAAACGGATTTTCAGAAAAGTTTAGTTTTGTATAAAAATTTACAATGCAAAAAAAAGCTCAATACCGAAAAGAATTTAAGCATTTTTACTCTGAATTTTAGAATCATTTCAAAACCATTTGTTTAAAAATGATTGCCCAGTTTTGAATTTACGCCGACCATGACAACTTTTGACGAGTTGTAAAAACTAATAAAGTGTTTTTTAAACTTGGTCAAGTTTGAAAAGAAAGTTTGCAAAGAAGCCTACCTATTTCTTTCAGCGTTTTCGGTGATTTTGTATCTGGTATTTTGACCTCGTCATTGTCAATGACAATTTCTTCTTTCTCCGCTTCATTGTTTTGAACCGAAGGTGTTTTGGTTTCATGTTTTTCACTTTGAGTAGAAGTCGATAAGGTTCCGAAATTCTGTTCGGTTTCAATAGCGCTGAGATTCAAATCAGAAACAATAGCCGCCTGCGTCAAACTTCCAGGAGGAGCAAACGAGGAATTATTGTATTTTTGAGAAGCTGGATAAGAAGAGTGCAAATGTGTTCTGGGTGCTTCATATTCTTTACTTCTTGGGATTGAAACTGGAACAGTACTTTTCACCGTATCAATGTTGGATGTTGACTGGGAATTCTGCTCGGCGATTTCAGGTAAGCTTGAAAGTGGATGCACTTGTTGCTCTTGATGCTTCATTCTCTCAAAAATTTGGCACAATGAATTTGCGACGATGTTTGGTGTTTTAGGATGTTGGTTACACGATTTTCGTAGTTCTTTCTGCATTTCTTTAAAAGTGAGTTGCTTATATGCCGGAATATGTATCATCGGTTGAACAGCCGATGCATGTTGATGCATCTTAGGAAGAGCGTCTGGTGGGTTCTTGATAGGAATGAAGTGCTGTTGATGCTGATTTTTGCCAACTTCCGATGTGGGTTTCTTGAAGGTCATTCTAACCGCCGGTAGTGGTGGTGATGGTTTAATTGAGGTCGCTTCGTAACGCGAACGTTTTGAACTTGGAATACTACTCATTGACGTTTGCTTCCAATGTTGATGATCGCTTGATACTTCTTTAGAAATGTCATCCGTATCAACTGATTGAGCGTTTTGACGTGTGACCGCCGGTAGTTCGGTTAACGGAGATCGTTGTTTAGCCTTGACATCTGTAGTGATGTGAGCGCTTATTGCAGAGTCCTTGTTGAGTTTTCTCACATCCGATTCTCCAGATGGTAAATGGTGTTCACAATTTGAAGTACTCTGAGGGAATTCCTTGCTATAAGATACGAGAACTTCAGACAAATAATCCTCGGATGATACTTTTTTCTTTAACTGTTTGAGTCCCACAATATATTCTTCTGCCTCTCTAATTGATTTTTTGCCGTTCACTATGTCTAGAAGCTCCGCTAATGTGGTATCTGAAAATATCAAACTTTCCAATTAAAAGAGTGTTTTACTCAACAACCTGGTTTAATTCGCTTCAATCCATCAACAATTTTGATTGTCAACAAAGCCATCATCCTGGATGTATTGAACGCATGATGTTTTTCAAGTGCTGTAATGTTGAAAATTATAATTGTGGAAGCAAATCTAATACGACTGACCTTCTGGAGAATTTAGTTGAGCATACATTTGAGCGTTCTCGTTGATTTCAAGTGCATCAAAGATTTCATTGACTGTCTTGCAGAAATAGTCAAAACTTATTTTATTCTTGGTCATTTCCATGGCAGCACCTCTTGCCACCTCGTAAACATGTTTCAGTATTTCATCAAGATCTGAAATAATTTTTCTAGCAAGCTGTAATAAACCTAAAATAATCTCATTATAAAATTTTTTATGTTTGCTTATTTATAAAGTGACAGATTATCAAACGGGAAAATATGAGATTTTGGACACACTGAGAAAATCCGGAGAGTAGCTCTCTACTCGATAATCGTATCAAGTGTTTTTGAAAAATCTATTAAACAATTCATTTGAGGTTAATCAGAACTGCAAGTTCGATTTTGAAAATATTGGTAATTAAGCTAGTACAAAATGTTGCTGACTTGTTTCTTTCCTACCGTCCAAAAGTTTACAAATTTTAGCAATTTTTAGTTGAAAACAACCAAGTTTGAGAGGATGTCTCGGTATCTCTGAATGGCCGAGATGTGAGATTAACAATTTGAATGCGAAAAGAGAGTAGTTGTAAGAAAAACCGAATGAATTTTCGATTATTTTATGACTATTCAATCATCATGTGCAAAATTTTGACAACATTTGAAAATAAAATTTTCCGAGAAACAATTGTTGTCGCGTCCCTAGCTCCATCGCAAGTGACACGTCTCATAGAGAACAACAATTAAAATACAAAAACGAGTGCTACAGTAACCTGCGCAGGTTGCGTCGCGCTCTCTGCGTTCTCAATATCATCTCCTTCTCACTTTTCACATTTTGTCGCCAAGCGTTTCCGGATTCTATGAGTGACAATTCTTATTTAAGAAAAAATTTTTTCGAAAGTTTTCAAAATTTTCCAGTCACTCGATAATCGACTGGTCATAAAATATTCAAAAAACTTATTTTAAAAAAACTAACTAAAACTTTAAAAAAAACCAAACAAAAAGTTTTTTCTTACAATTTTTTCTTTTTACATACAAATTGATATTACATCGCTCACATGTCAAATTATAAAATATCAATTCTGGCACAACTAAAGGATCTCGTTTTCCTCGAATACTAGGCTCGGGACGTGAAAACTGACTAGATATCACATTCAAACACAATCACCATTGAACACGTATGAATAAAAGGAATACAAAACCACGAAAAAACTAACCTTCGACCTTTTCCATTGAAGAAGTCTCTGCCAATCTGTTTCCAGCGTTTGATTTGTTCGTGATGTCTGAAAAACAGATTGTGTTGAAATATTTCTTTTTTTTTCAAAGAGCAGAAACAAAGAACAAGAAGAGAGAAAAAAGAGTCCAACTGCCATTTTTTGTATCAGAAATAAGAAAATATAAAAAGAGGTCAATAGTAAGCAAACATAATAATTCAGATGTGACTCTCACCTAACCAGCAGAAGAACACTAAAACAATGAATAAAGAGGAGGTGAATGATCAAATGGAAGCAATAAAAAATCAGACACAAGAAGAAGAAGAAGGGTTAGTTGTAAAATGGAACACCATTGCACTCAGAATGAAGATTTATGGTTTTTGATTGAAGAAAACGAATGAAAGAGGAATATGAAAACCAATTTTTGTTATTTTGAATGCCAAATAAACCAGATAGAAAGAAGTTTCTAATAGTGTATGACATTCGCTTAACTCATTGTAACTAGTATCATTTTTTCATTTATATCTAAATAGATGATATCGAATTAATGGTTGCTTATCTCTCCCGGTCTATTCCACCTTTCACTGTATTGTATGTTGGAATCATAAATCTTATTTGTATAAGGTCCACTACCACATTGCCAGCATTCCGCTGTTGTAAAATCATTGTTTTAATGCCACATTTATCCTAGTTATTCTGAACTATACTCGGTTGGATTTGATTTAATTCTCTGTTTCACGATATTTTAATTGTGAGTCACATTTGTTAATAATTCAAAAAACTATGCAATCCGGAATAACAACTTATCTGGTGAATGTTATTATATCGAAACGTTTGACTTGCAAGCTGTTGATGTTCACAAGGAAAGAACTAAAAGGAAAAAAGAAAAAAAGAGCGTTTGAGGGAAAAATGGGAGAAGAAGGAACGAGTTCTCTGCGTCGTTAGAGAAAAGAGGAAGGGGCAAAAAATTGATGCTTGGGAAAAAATGAAAAATTTTATTAGTGTTTTCCGATTGTAAAAATTGATTGTTCTTTAAAATAATTCAAAAACCGCGGCAAAATATCACGATTTTCAAACCTCTACATATGTCATTGGTAGAAGAACATGAAATCGCAAACAAATATGCCCTGACATGCTAAATGGATATGTGTTAGATAGGTACTCTTTCTCTTTTTTTTCTCTCCCACGAACTTTTCCGAGAGAGTGGTCACAGACATCAAATAAGAGATATGTTTTGCACACATGTTGAACTACATTATACAGGAAGTGTACAAAAAGAAAACTAGCTAATGTGATAAATTGTAACTATTCAAGAAGAGTAGAAAATGTTTCCTATTTTGTTGCGCCGTATGAGGAGCATGGGTGAGAAAATGATTTGTGAAGAGATGAGAATTCACTTCTCTTCTTGATGGGAGAAATTGAAAATGTGGTAAGGTTAAATGAATGGAAATGAAAAAAATGTGAAAGTGTGGCGGTTGAACAGAAACTATTTGAGCCAGTTGTAATGATTCGCGTATAGGGTACTGCCCTAATTCTATTCACCCTTAGAGGTTATTGCTAATAAAGAGAAAACTACGTAACGCTTAAGCGAATACATGAAACTGGAGAATAACGATAACGCGACGACGGAATTGGAGAAATAGGACGGAGGAGCGAGAAAAAAGGAAAAAGTAATTTCAAACTGATTCTTGGCCTTTTTTCAAAATATGCTCTATTACTTGTATTTCATTATCTGACTAATACTTCTTGTGGGTTCACAAAAACCAGAACAATGTATAAGTTAAAGAATTGAGCACGAGTTGTTGCTGTAGAACATGGTGACCATAAAATAATATGGTATATTCAAAAGGTTCGCGCTTCTAATATAACACAGCGGAAAACTTCTAATAGAGGGGCCACTAGCAAAGCCCGATTTATGCGGAATATGTTTTTCTCAAAGGAGAAAAGGAAAATACATTCCTGGTGGGAGAACCTATTTTCTATGTAAAACTCAACAAAGAAGAATAGTTTTCTTGATTTGTGCTTTTTGGGCTAGAAATTTACGCCTGAGCTGGAATTCTTAAGAGTCCTGATCTGGATTGCCGGAGGGTTGCGCTAATAACCGGCAGGTAAGAAAAAAAACAGAAAAGTATGTTGAGCCGTTTCAATCTACTTTGAATTCCAGATGAATATTCTCTTTGGGCCTTATTGGACTTCGACAATGAGTTCATCCATAAAGTTTTTTGCAATGTAAAGAAAATCGAAGGACCGACAGCATCAAAAAAGATGAAGCATTCCCAGAGATTTTAGAGCTACTCTTGATTTTTGGTCATTGTGAACTACAGGAAGCCAACTGCTTAAATACAGTTCATCACAACAAAAGGTATTTTCATGGCACCATATGTGAAACCATCAAACTCAACTATTTTCTTTGACGTCAATCATCAATAGATTGTTATGAATAAAGAGGGATAGCTACCACTGTTGATCAACACAGTCTCCCAAGAGTCCGCTAATCTTTGACAGCAGTCTCGAAATGCAATTGTCAAAAACATGTTTTCGTATAAATTTTAAAAAAACACAAAATCAAAAATTTTCACTAATCCAATTAAATATTTTACTCGAATATATGTTCACCTTTTAGCGAAATTGATGTCGTAATACATCATCCAACATCATTGAATGCTCTTTATCTGTATTAATTAATTTTTCCACATCAAAATTAGAATTTTCAGGTTGGAAAAAGACAAAAATGTACTTGGGAAAATATTCAGTTATGTGATTCTGAAGATCAATTTGTATTGGTTACTTCCATTTTATGAAATTGACTCAAATGTGACTATTTCTCTTGAATTTTTTGAAATTCTATTTGAAACAAATCTAACATATTATTACTATGCAGCTAGCTGACCTTGACGACAGTCAATGATCATGTCCTTTCCTTTTTCATTGACATATTACGTCGCTTTCCAGAAATTTGATTTGGCATCTCGTTCCGTTGCCTAGAACGGCATGATCCAGACTTTTTGCATACAATTTGGTCAACGCACTTGGTCGAGATTGTCTTCTTGATAACGGCTACTGTCCTAATTTTTGGGATTCTGGGCAAAAATTCCCGTTTGTTGCTCTGTGTCAGACACGGCAATAAGAAAACTGATAGACATCTTTGAAAATGTCGTACATCTCGTTAGCTTTTCACATCAAATCAAATTAACAAATGGGTCAACTTCTCTCTGATGAGAGCGACATTTGATTCATTGTAAACCCTCTGTCCTTGATCATTTGTTCATTCATCTACCGCCATCGATCTTTTCATCTTTTTATGACTCAACACTGATACTCTATTTTTAAAGAAATTATGTGAATGGAGTATACTTTATCCACATCTCATACGTTTGCGCTCTTTCTATTTTGATTACAAAAATTTCCCCGAGGACGCTACTTGTCTGACTCGGAATGCCCTTTTAATTTGAATAAATTAGAGGGAATTATCAAAAAATCATCAATTGTGAGATGTTAGGAACTTAAAAGAGGCGTAGTTTTGGAACAAGGAAGTCGAATTCTAGCTCCTCCTTGTGCCGAAAAGATCGCGAACTTCGTTGCATTTATTATTTGGACAACCATCTTCTTTATTTTGTTCAGATGTCCAAATTTTACCTTTTTGTTCTCATATCTATTTTTGCAATTGTCCAACCTTCAATGAATTCTACTCCCAAAGTCATCTCATTTTCCGAAATCCTATTTGTAGGAGCATGTCCACAGTGACCTTCACCACGATCCCTCTTGAAGATGTTGAACACAACATTTACAAAATGGTGTTCCATTCTGTGCTATTTGCACTTGGTTTGGTACTGTGGTGCCAAATGATGGTCAATCTTCAAAATGCTTCAAAGCAATTGTCATATAAGGTATTCAATTGCTTTGGTGCTCTCCTCACTTGTCTTCATCTGGCAACCGTAAGTTTCTAAGGGTTAATACATACATATATATTACATTGTAAAACTTCAGAATGTTTTGGTGTGGTTCAACACTCTTTTTGCTCTACGGGCAGAAGAGTCCACATATGGAGGATTTTTCTTGCAACTATTCCACCATTGTCCATATCTTCTGCAGTGTTCAAAACAGTTATGCTTATTCTTTTTCCATGTGCAATGGAGTATATCGGTTTTGTTGGTCATTCACAGGATAATAACAGTTGTTTGCCATCTCAACCCAGAGAAAGTAAGTTCAAGTCTATAAAGAAACATTTTGGCTCAAAAGTTTCGAAGTTCTAAACATTCAGAAAGTTCTAAAATCACGCCGGCCTTAACATATCCCTAAAAACATTACAGTATACGTGGATTGGCGTTGTCGCATTCGTCGTGCTTTCTCTCTACTGCGCCAGTGTTAGTACGTACTTATTAGGGTTTCAAGAAACCATTCAAATAGTACGTGTCGAAAATGGACAATTAGTGGAGGAAACCAACAATGCTGCCTACCAATACACAAAGAATTGGATCTTTATTTTTTCTGACGTGTATATGGTGGTCACTATTATTCTCACCGGTTCTCTGTTATTTGCGTTGAAAACTCAAATACAAAGTAAGTTTATCATAAGCTCATAAATAAAAATTCATGAAAATGTTATTCAGATACAAGCGAACAAACTCGTAATCTCAAGAAGAAGATGGCTTATTCTGCACTTTGGAATGCTGGATTGTATATTCCGATAGTTTTCTGGAGTGCTCTGAACGGCATGCCTGATTTACCGGCTTTTTTCGGCAATCAAATACAACAATACAACATATCTATTTTGCTCATTTGTTCAGACCTTGTACGTGTTTCTGATTAGAAAGATCATTAAATGATCAATAATTTCAGTATACTCTGTCATCACCGGTTGTTTCATATTTCCTTGAATTGTCTTCACGCAAACCAAACAATCAGACCACTACCATGCCCCCAAATCAAGTACAACCCAGTGTTTCTCCTCAAATAAACAATTTTGTTTGAATTGCAAAACGGTGAGTTCTACACAGCGAAAATACTTTACTGGTGTGTATAACGACACCGTACAATCCGTATATACCGTACATTCCGTATTATAACGGCATGCCGTTATATAGAGTCGTTTCAATCAATGCAATAAAATTTCAAAATTTAATCCGCTGCTATTCCGTTGTGTTACAGACAGAAATAGGAAGGTTTCCAAATTTTAACTTGATAAGGTTACACCTTGTTGGTTGGATCGAGCTCAACTTTTTTCGAAAGATATGAGAACGATTTTCAATTCAGCATCTGCTGATTTCAAAATCCTATCTTTAGAAGGTTTTACACTCGTGCCAAGGTTGAGCGGATTCCCATCATACGCCAAAATTTTATATTTTGTTTCAGCCATTTTAAGAATGTTTCCATCTTCCGCAGAGAAGATAAAATCTAGAATAATTGTCTTCACATTGATTTTTTGTTCCACTTTCGATTCGAAGATTTCGCATTCCGCTTTCCGCTATTTCGAAAACTGCATTCCTCTTAACTCTGATTTGTGTTCTTCTCAACGTTTCGCTCCAATAAGACTCATCTTTGAAATTCGACTGCTTACTTATGTTAGTTTTAATTTTTGTCAATTATAAGTCTGTCTCGTATCTAATCAAATCACAGAAATAGATTCGTTTTCTCATTTACGTCAGTCACAGACGTGTTGTGATTACCCAAGCATCTCATGCGTTGCCACTTAAGGTCCTCGGGGAGTCTCTGTCTCATAAATAACATTCTTGTCTCTGGTTAAGCTACACACATTCTCAATTTAGTAAGAACGAGTACTAAATAAAATAGGGCGATAGATATCTTAATGCAAAATTTATGAAGTTTTTAAACATCGAACTAAATAATTGTTTACATGTCTTTCTTTGTTTGAGTTCGAAAAATGAACTTTTTGTAGTAATACCTCAAGATGGTCGTAGTTATCAATGAAAAATTCGATATTAATTGGACAACAACAGATGCGACCTAGCATTTCAATGGAAACACATGGATATAAAAAATCGCTGGTATCTGTGACACAGAAAGGAGTAATAAGCAATTCACACTAGTAACTTTTTGAACAAGAATTGAAATAGTGCGAGACTACTTGTAAGTGTAGTGCTACACTTACAAGTCAAGATATAATTAAACCACAAGCAGGTGACACTACTATGAATGTTTAAAATAATATTTCTGTCAGAAAAGAAACATGACTTCTACAGTTTTTTCTATTTTGCCAACCATTCGAATTCCGGTCCAGTGCTTCTGAAACGTCAAACCGGCGTTCTGCCTATCATGAAAATCCAGGATTGATTGTCAGGATAAAAATCAGTTCACGAGTATACAAATTTTTAAAATGGTTGGGGATGCTGCCTGGTCTTACATGGGAATGACCCGAGGTGTCCCCCTGAAATCGTCCCATATTTTGAACACAAGTCATTTCTGCCGTAACTAAGAAAAATCCGAAATTATAGCTGCGCTCTCTGAGCTTTAGGGGAGTTATACAACTTTTCTGAAAATTTTGAAAATTTTTGGTTTCTCCACTTTGAGAACTCGTAACTTATTGAGTTTTTGTGCTACAGTGATGGTTTTAGGCTCAAATAAAAGCCAATAACACGGTCTTTTGACCAATTACCAATAACAATAACCTGCACAGCTGTAGCTGAAAGTGTGGAAAAGTAGTGAGTGTGAGGTTACGATAAATGACAAATTTCGACAATCAGGGAACTGGGGACTACCACATACGTACTCCTTACTCCGAGTTATGTCTGTATACGTGTTCAAATATAGGTCGAGCCGGTGAATTACGAGAGTTATTTCAGTTTTTTCGGAGTTTTCTTAGTTACGGCAGACATAACTTGTGTACAAAATATGGGAAGATTTCAGGGGGGACACCCCGGGTCATTCCCATGTTAGACATTGGCTGAAACTGTAACTGATTTTAGATGTTTGAAATCTCTAATTTTTGCTTGGAATGCAATTTTACGGGATTTTATTAAGTGAATCTTCAGTTTTAAATTTTTTATTTCAACATGGAAATTTTGTAGAAACTTTGTAGCCATGGTACTTTTTTCACACTGCGGTCTCAAGTCCACCCGGTCACCCTCCTGACCAATTAGGACTGACTAACCGAGAACTCATTTTCTAACAACGATTTCGACAACGATACAAAAAGACAGATTTCAACTAAATGTTTCCGTGTAGAAATAGGACATCCGGATGAATCGACACACAGAAAGATTAGCTGACCATTTCTTCCGGAAGTTTTTGTGAAAACACGCACCTTTCATAAAAAAAAGAGAATAAGTCTTGCAAAAAAATGTTTCTCTCGTTTTCTCCTGTTCTAAATGACTGTTTGGTTATGATATGATTGTGTCTTTTTTTTCAAGTTTGGAGTTGGGCCCCCAATGTTTGGGTTTCGTATTCTCGGGCCCGCGACTGTTCGACCCCTGATTTTTTTTGTGTTCCGAAATATTTCTCATGCTTCTATCAAAAAGATGTAGGAATCCATGAATTTGCACTTTACTGTCTCTATTAAAGAAGAACATCAACACCCTCCCCAAACAAAAAAGAAAAAGCGTGTTTTAAATTGGAGGAGAAGGAAAACATGTATTCAAAAAAAAGATTTATGGGACCTTTTGGAGCCTAGCAACAAGTCAAAAAGAGATACGAAATCTATAGAAATGACGAAATGAATGTGAAAACCATAAATATTGTGGTCGACAAAAAATGGAATAGGAAAAGTACTTCTTCGTGTCAGAAGGACACAAAATTTCTGATTCAAAAAGCTTTTGTCCTCATTTTTGCCATATGATTATGGGAAAATCCAAAATTATCTAGTGAATTAAAAGAAAGAGTGTGGGCAGGTGTTAGGTAATATAACTATATACTGTTTACTCTTCCTAGTATTTTAGCACATGTTTCTTTCAAACCGAGAGGGTTTGTTATTCCCAGTAATTGAGCTTTTTGTGCTGAAATCTCATTTATTTTAAAGAATATACTTCCGAATCTTTTGTTATTATTTTGGTAAAATTTTCAGCTTTCCTGATTTTTGATAGAAAAAATCAAGATGATAAATAAAAACATTTCTGTCGATCTGAAAAGAAAGAAAAAAATTCAATCAGAGGGAGTGGTAAACCATCACTCTATTTCTACTTTCTGAATTGTAATGCCTTCTTCTCCCACGCACTAAATTTTTGACAATGTTTTTTTGATTTTGATCGTTCTGCAATGATGTTTTGTTATAGGCTCATTTTCTTTCACACAAAATAATAGCGATTAACAGGAAAAACTGCCTGTGTCAAATGTTATTTTATTTACGTTCTTGTTTCATAATTTCATCTTAATTAAAAGTTTGAGTGAATGCAAAGTTTTTAATTTTCAAATAGGTAGAAAGTGAAATTTTCCCACCTTTTTGAATCGCACTTTTCTGAATAACACTGCAATTTTGTCCAGTCTTTTGGCTGGTGAGTATTTTGTATGAAAAAGAATTCCGTTGAAACAGAACACAATTCTCTTAATTCAAAACATTTTGATATCATCAAAAAGTTGTTCGAATGATAACAATCTTTGTCTGCATAAAACATGAGTCTGCAACATTTCCCCGTAAAAGCGGTCGCGTCAAACTGTTTTCAGTTTCAGTTATCTGATATTTTTCAAACCATCAACTAATTGTTCATTGCTTGGAGTTTTCCTGAAACATAAACATGGCTCAAAAGATAAAAAATTTGCTGTTCTCTATGGAAAAAGATGAGTTCTGAAAGTGTTTATCGATGCAATTGTTTTGGTCATAATATGGATTCTATAGTGGTTATGGTTGAATCCATAAATTTTGTATTTGTAGTTGAGAACTTTTCTAGACAGGAGCTCCCGGAATAGTCACATAATATGGAAGTAATTGCCCCTTTCTCAACAAAGTTCAGCACAAACCACTGAAGGTTTCAGAGTTGTTCACTTTGATGGCCTGTAACGTTTCTGTTATTGCCCGTAACAAAGTTCTCAATCACATTATTGAAGCACTAGGATTAGTTTTTGAAACACGTCAGTTTTTACTGTAAATATCAGAAGTTTCCAACTTTTTGACGACTCTGTTGGTCAAATCTGAAACCACATTTGTCAGTACTTTCTGATATTCTCCATGTAGAAATTCACATAACAAATAGATTTGTAAAGTTCCACTTTTTCGCGGTAAAGTTTGAAATATTGAAACATGTACTTTACTGTTCAAATAGTGTTTTCGAAGTTCATAATTTTCAACCGGAGTTGTGGACATTTCCCATAAAGTTTGGTCCTTTTTCCTAAGTACTTCCTACTGTCACAATATGTTTGAGACAGCTCAATGGCAAGTTCTAAACTTGAAAATACCCCTAAATCTCGTTGTATGATTCTTCTAAAAATTCAGGTTTAGTATTTCCATATTTTTAATTAAAAAATGTCAATCAATCCAAAAAGTCATTCCCTACC
Source organism: Caenorhabditis latens (assembly GCA_002259235.3). Taxonomy (NCBI): domain Eukaryota; kingdom Metazoa; phylum Nematoda; class Chromadorea; order Rhabditida; family Rhabditidae; genus Caenorhabditis; species Caenorhabditis latens. Next base: position 7,898,513 of record CM056097.1, on the reverse strand, counting down.
ATATTCTTCGAATAACCTAAAATTTCTCTTATAAAATAACAGAGAGCTCGAGGAGGCACAGAGATTGATAGATGGGAAAAGGAAATGAAACGAATAAAACAATATTCTTCTCCATTTATTTCTTTTGTCTTTCATTTTCACAATTGAAATATCTAGACCAGCTTGAATACCTTTTTTTTATTTCTCTTAGTTTTGTATCGGTGTTCAATTTTCTATGTTTAGGTATGCTGTCCTTGGCTAATCCTTCTGCGTTACCTCTAGAGACCAAAAAATTGGTTCAGCAACAACTTGTTTTTCTGATCCATGCTAATGCCTGCATGAAGAAAAGTGCAGTGAGTGTCAAGTTTGAAATTAGAAGTTTTTAAGGTTTCTTTTCTCTATATCACTAATACCTTCAAAAAAACTAGGAGCCTATGAGTATAATCCACTTGGTATATTTATTTTTTTGTTGTTTTTTTTTCAGGCAGGTACCGCAACTGGACAAACTCCAATTGGCCCGCCATGCAATCTGCCACACTGCCAGAACTTTAAACACATCCTTGGACACATGAAAACTTGTCGAGCTGGACCCTTGTGCTCAGGTGAATATGGCCAAATCTCTGCAAATGTGACAAACTCAACCAATTCAATTAGAATTATTCGGGTGATCGAAGTGATCGTAGAACGGTTTGAATTCATAACTTTGAGTATTGATAAAGGCAAATAGTGTAGTTGACAGTTTTGACTACTTTTCAAAAAACTACAACTACATACATTGCATAACTCACAAGTTTTGTTGTTGTGCAGTCACCTCAGAACAGTCAGGATTCAGTTCACCGGGCTCCAACAAGTTGAAGATTTCTCGCACAAAAATGTTAATAACTGCGAAGATATAGCTCAATGTAACGTCTGCAGATTACACAAAAGTTTACACTGTGAGATAATGAATGAACATCATAAAACGTTTTCAAAGTTTTTATTTTCCATTTCGAATCTACTAAAACCTTCATTTTGGGATTCTTATTTCTCACCCAAAATGTGTTATTCTACCTAGTTTTTAAGCTATGTTTGTCAAAATGATATCTGTTATTTCAGCACAATATTGCAACTCGTCTCGTGTGATTCTCAAACACTGGACCTCTTGCACTAACCAGTCATGTGATATCTGCTCTACTATTCGACGCCGTCAAACATAAACCATGACCTCATATTTGACCCTTAACTTGATTCAGAACTAGTCATCGTTTCAATTTCAATTCTTTCAAAAATCAACAATTTACATTTTTTAAATTTCCTCTTTTCCTGTCAAAAAATTGCTTTCCTTCTTACACATTGTCAGCTGCAATAATTTCTTCGTTTTGAATACAGATTACAATTTCAAACAATTCTGGGTCCAAATAAAAAAAAACAAAAATGATTTCGACCACGGCAGGATTCGAACCTACAATCTTCTGCTCCGTAGGCAGACGCGTTATCCATTGCGCCACGCGGCCAGATATTTGAGGAAAAGGCGCGCGCGTATAAGAAAGGAGGAGAGGCGACCAGAGACAAAGGGGAGCGGCGCTGCGTCCGAGAGAGAAGCAGACGCGGAGTGAGCAGAGAAAAGACGCTAGGAGAGAAAGGGGAGAGATAGGCTTTGTGTCAATTTGATTGAGAAATGAGATTAACCGTCGAGAGTTCAATCACGCTCAAACTTTTATCTTCTTCATTATTTTTCTAATGGGCAAGAGATTACATTGAGTCGTAGAGAAAAAAAACGAATTATTATTTTTTCATTCAGATTGTTGTGTTTAGGAAAACGTAGAAAAAAGTTTGAGAAATGGGGAAAATGATGGCAAAAAATAATAATGCGAGAAACAATGTGTTCGGTTCAACATTATTTGAAGTTGCAATTAAAAAAGGGAAAATCTTAAATGTTAATTTTCTGCAAGAAAAGGTGAAGTAATTAAAATGTGTAAAATCGCAAAATAGGTAAAAAGCCTAACATAGACTCGAACTCTGTTCAGAATTTGTTCTATTAATTATGACGTGGAAAACAGGAAATGAGATTGTTAGTGAAGACTACACTAAATAATCAGACGAAAGGGAGATGGAAGTGAGTGCTGAGAAGTGTACAATAGAATATAACTAAAATAAGATAGACGAATTGAAAAAGACTAAAAATTTAGAGAAGAAAACGAGAAAACCGAGTGTACGTACAATTGTTTTAATTCCCGTGGATAGAGAGAGAACCTTGTGGAGATGTTGAATATTTGTAAGGAATGAAATGGGAAGAAGATGAAGATGAAAATCCAATTGGAGAGGTAAAATTCACAAAACACATAATACTTCCGAAACAAAAAGAAGAGAACTAGACGGTTTCAATTATTTAATGGAATGAAACCATTACTTGTTCCTAAAGTTGGCATAGCCCGACCATGCGTGTTTTGGGCGGGAAAGTGTCCAAATAACTGGAAACGTGTGACCAAATATAAAGTCACGGTTTGCTCGGTTGTACCAAAAAATCAAACTGTTTTTCTCACAATATGCGACAATTTCTGACAGTCACTTTATTTATAAATTCCAAAAATAAGTTATTAAATCAAAAAATTTTGTAAGGAAAAAAAACAATTCCCATGAAAGATCTACAGACATAGAAACAAAGAAGATAAAAAGCCAAACAAGAAAAATGTTTGAATAATTTAGAAGATTGAGAAATTATTATTAAAAAACAGATAATTACTTATAACAAACGGAGAATGGGGTCGGTGGTGGTCTCAAACTCCTTTTTCGGGTCAAACCCTGGAACCGTTTCCTTGACAAGCACCTTGAGAAGCTTCTTGTGGGTAGGATGTGGTTGATTGAATTGTCTACGCAATTCAAAAACGATCGGGATCATGAACTTGTTCGACTCTTTGGTGAGGGCATTCTCTGGCTTCTTGAACTGAAAGTCATTATTTTATTGATTGTTTCAAACACATTTCGATTGAGATTGGCATGAATCAGTTCATCATAAAACATGCGAAATAAGCAAACTCACCAGTTTTTTCTTTTTCTGCACCATTTTCTCATTGTTTCTGTCCATAAACAAAGAACCACTTCCACAGAGTTCCAACATGAGAAACAGGATAGAAATGGCGTCATCCAAGAAACGGTACTCCTCTCCTTCGTTGACTCTGTGCGAGATGTGATTCAAGTCATCAAACTTCAACCCCAAGTCATTTCGTCTCTCCATTTCAGCGCATCCAAAATCTCCTATGACGGCCTTTGTAAACTGTAAACAATCGTTGACATGTTTTGAGCAAATTCTTGATTAAACTTACTTTTTTGTCAAAGAAGACATTCCCACTGTGGAGATCCCGATGCACTACTCGCTTTTGTCTCAGCCAGTCAAGCGCCTCGAACAATTCGTAGCCTGTTCGAAGAATGTTGTGTTGGCTCAGTTTTCGTTTATAAGCCAACTGCGATTTCAAATCAGAATAAAAAAGATTTGTCACTGAAAATTGGAACATTTAGCTAACGGTATTGTATGACCAACTAGAACCTACCAATAACGTTGTACTTTCCATACGAAAAATCTTCGACGTATTTCAAGATAGCACTGTCCCCTTGCACTCTTTTCAGGAGGTGCAGTTCCTTCTCAATCATCGCGCCGTTTTGCTCCCTGTCCTGGAACTTGAGTGCAAAAGTTGCACTTTTGTCTTTCAACTCTGCGACGTAACAGGAACCATTATCGCCAGTTCCCAATTCTTTTTTGATTCGATAATCTCCAACAGTTCCGCCAATTCTGATTATGCCCTCAGCAGCTTCCAAAGCCAGATTGCGACGTTTTGGCCTAGGAGAGTTGATTTCATTCGAAATGGTCTGGAGCGGCTGACTGGCGTTGTTTCTCTTTCGTGGTTGACCAGCGACAGTGTTGCGGAGAGAAGCACCAAAGTTGTTTTCATTTTGCGCCTTAAACAGGATTCATTAGTATGAATGTTTTTCAAGTTTCTTGTGTATCAACAGATGTAGCACTCAATGTTTTGTGTTTCCACTATGTCTTTCCTTTTTAAAATGACATATTTTGCTTTTCCGGTCAAAAATGTTCAACTTCAAGACAGTGTCATGGTGATTGTTCTATCAAACCAATTTTTATGAATCAAACATATCAATAGTGGCGCTCTATTTTTGAAGTTGACAATGTACCGGCACTTTCTAGATAGTTACGTTCATTTTAGGTGGTCAACTCAAAAATCTTTTTATTTTGCACTGAATGAGGTTTATTTAATGTTGAAACCACTTCGTCCTTATGTAACATTTTAGGAAATGCTTTCAATAAAAAAGTTCATCATTTCATGGTAGAAGCTGTGATCGCATGAAACTTTCTCAAAGAAGCTCAAAGAAGGATATTTTTGACTGATAACGGCGAAATATGATTTTTTGTCTAATAGTATCAATCTCACCCGAAATTGGAATGCATTTATGATATTCCTTCTGAACTTCTGATTGTCTCTCTACAAAAGTATTGGTGAATCCATTAGCTACATTTACAGTCTGTTTGTCTGTTTATCCAAATCTCACTTTTACAAATGGCTACCCGCGTGTTCATGCAGAAGATTTGTATGGATGTCTTACGTTTGCCACTCTGTGTTCACTCCCGAATTCTAATATAACAATGTCACCGCACTTACCTGTCTTGGGTTCCTGATATTGTTAGATGCCGGTCTCACATTTTCATTGGAAGTTCTGAAACAGTTTCATCGTGGGATTAGTTTTCTATCCTTCACCAAAAAACTTACTGTTGTTGAGTTGGCATTTTTCGTTGTCCTGATCACTGTAGATTTGGTACAGGGAGTGAATGTGAAAATTGACGATTCGGAAGAAATTATGCTGTTGCTGAGCAAAACTAAAATACATTTTAAGTGGATTAGTAAAAAACAAATAAAGAACAGCAAAATTGGAGAATTAAAAGATAAAGGGAAATGACAGAATATTTTTCTTACATTTAGAGATTGGGTTGGGCTAATAATCAGCTGGGCCATTGGACCATACTACCTACACTAAATGAGGAGGGTGAGCGGGAATACTATGCGAGTGATGTAACTGTCTGCCAGTCACAGTATTTTTCCAGAAGAGAACGAAATGACAGATGGGGAAAGGGGACACTCACACACTCACACGCACACACTCATTGTTAAATAATTATTGATATTTGTGAATATCACCGAAAAATTCTGGTGTTTCTAAACGAATCTACCTATTATTTTCTACATCAAAAAAAACGAAGAAAAAACGAAAGTTGGTTGAAAAAGCGAGGACACGAGAAACTGAGGTATAAACTTTTCCACAAAAGCTAATTTTCTGAAGTATCATAATATGAAATTGAAAAATATGACTTCAGTATTCTTTCAAGAGCTCTGGCTCAACGGCAAGTTTGATGATTTTAAACAGGGCAGCATTTATTTGATGTTTGACTGATAAGTATTTAGACTTTTGTTACAACGCTTAGAAAAAATAGCTTGGTCTTTCAAAGAAGCAAACTCTATGCTCAAAAAATATTAGCAGTTGCCATAAAAATGCAATCCTTATACTTTTTAGTTGACTATGGTCAACGAGATATTTTTGGACATTTTTATACAAGCAGTCCAGTAAGCTATCGCTGTGCTCATTAATGGCATGTATGCAATGACAACTTGATTAGGCATATCCCAAATTTTTAGATTGTGCTCGTCACTTGTCGCCGAGAAAAACAGTCATCACGGCTATTTTTTAAACCCATTTTTTGGCTTTTACAGGTCTTACTAATACCTGGTAGCAATTTGGAAACGATTCCAAACTTGCGGTCACTTGAGGTTCCCTTGTTAGAAAATGCCTATAGAGAAACGTTGTTAATCACACAAATGAAGCTCTATATCTGATCTAAACATTCCACAAACAATGAAGTTTGTGAGACAACCAATGAAGCATAGTCACAATCCCAAAGTTTATCACTGCCAACTGAAAACTGAAAGTGTTTGATTCTTTATGAGCAGGTTTTTATGCTTGTGATTAAAAATGTTGTAGTGTATATAAAATGGTGTTATTTCTCAAATAACCATCGTCGCTTGTATAATGAAAAAAGTGAGCGGAGTCTACGAGTCAAAGTAAGCAAGAAAATGAAAATGGAAGATAAAATGAGCTCTGGTGACTTCTGATGGAAGGATCGGTGATAACAGGCTGAAGAAAGAGTGAACGAATTGTAAATGGAAGAGAAACGTTGAAAAATGTTGAAGTTTTATGAGTTTTCAGGACAAAACTGTTAATGGCACGCCATTTTTTCACGATTCATGGTGAAAACCTTATAGAAAGTGATAGAAATAACAGCCATGTGCTAAATAATGACTTATTAGAGGATTAAAAGATGTATCGGCATTTGGTACCGTTACAAATAACTTGTTTTGAGTTATTTTTAGGCCAGAGGAAGATTGCTCATAGACTTCACTTTATCAGGTTAAAAAATTGAGAGTTACCTTTAAAGGGTGACGAAGGGGACAGAGTAACAAAACTATAGAAAAAATAATACACAAAAACCAAGAAAAAGCTAAGGAAACGGTTTAAAAACAAGTGAAAATGCATATTCATAACGATGATAAATTTGAATCTGCCGCAGTTGGAGAGAGAGGGGGCGCGCAGGTGACGCAGGCGCGCAGGTGGAAAGAAAAGAGACGAACAGGCGCCTGGCGGCCTAAGAACGGAAATGACTCCGGGAAACGAAAATGAGGAATCTGGAGAAATGGGTTAAAAAAATGAAAATTGACTCTTTCATCTGATTTGGAGTGTTACGATTGCTGATTTCAGAGTTGAATATTTTTATAGCTGATATGGAGTTTGTTCAGTTTGAAATTGATGAAAATGAAAAAATACCTTATTATTTTGAGTGCGCTGTTTGCAAGTTTAGTATCTTCATTTGTAAATGTTTTAACTCATTACAGTGCAAACGAATCTCAATTTATAAACGCTGCTGGGAATGGTGAACATTTCTCCAAAACTGTGATTTGAATTGTTGTAATCATTTTTTGAAGACAACTAGTGAGATTTGGTCTCATCGTTCTAACTAAAAACAAAAAATAAATTAAGAAACAAACATTTATCTAGAATAAAACACAAATATATCTAAAAACAAACTATAAGCAGACGTTTAAAAAATCAAATTGATAGAGGCAATGGTTGGATTAGTTCATTGACAAGAACAATGACGAGGGACCGGTTTGAAAGCAGAGAAAAATATTCAAACAAAAAAGAACATGGATATCAAGAAGGTTCAAATCAAAATATACCAAAATAACTATGAAGGCCATAAGAAAAAGGAAAAGATATGTATCGAAACAAAACTACATAATATCACAAGTCTCAAATGTATAGAAATGGTCGGAGAGAAGAAGGACTTAACGAAGATGCTTGACGGGTGCAGACGAAGTGATATATTTGTTAAGAGGACTGAATCCCGGGATTCGACGGAACACATCGAGAAGAGCTGGGTACGAATGTTTAGCATCAAGTTGACTCTGGACTTCAATAATAATAGGAATGAGGAACTCGTTGCTTGGTTTGGTGAGAACATTCTCTGGGTGATTGAACTGAAAATTAAACATATGGTTTTTTCAAATAAATTTTTTTTTGAAATGCACCTTTTTGTGTTACATTCACACAAGTAACACAATAACTACCGTTTTCTAATGTGTCAAACAGTTCACACTTCAACTTGACACAATTGCCCAATAGAATTTTCAAAATCTAGTCAGTTTGTATTCATGCTTAGTTCTCTTCAAAAGCACAAAAAAAGAAACATCACTCACAAGTTTTTCCTTTTTCTGCACCATTCGAGGCAAGTTCTCGTCGGAGAACAAGTTGGAATCACCGATGAGTGTCAACATGAGGAAGACCACAGACACGATATCATCAATAAAACGATATTCGGCTCCTTTATTGACTCGATGCGAGATATGGTCTAAATCGTTGAACCTCAACTTCAGATCATTTCGGCGTTCCATCTCAGCGCATCCAAAGTCTCCAATCACAATGTTTGAGAACTGTAATTATTGATTTAATTAAAGCTGAATAGCTTTATCAACTGTAAACTCACGTTCTTCGTCAAGAAGATGTTTCCACAATGTAAATCACGATGGATGATATTCTTACTTCCCAGCCACTCCAAGCCTTGTATTGTCTGATATGCAACTTTTCCAACGTTTTGACGAAACAACGTTTTGGGATGCTTGAGCTGAGATCGCAGATCACAATGTAGCTGTTGCAAAACTATAAAACAAAGTTTTCATGCTAATACTGATAAGTGGTTTCACTTACCAATAACATGAAATTTCTCATATTTGAAGGAGCCGTAGAAGACTTGAACGAAATCATGTTTTTGTGCCTTAGTAAGCATTTTCATCTCATTATCAATAAGTTTGGAACTCTTTTTGTTGAACTTGATGAACTTGAGTGCGACAGTTGCACGTGCGTATTTTTTTCTTGCAGCATAGCACTCTGCATTGTCTCCACCTCCCAAACGTTTCTCGATTGTATATTTTCCGACTTTTTGATCTTTCGTAAATCCGAAGTGGACAGTGTTGTCAAATTCCGTGTCTTTATCTTTATTTTTCTGTGCTTCCGATGGTTTGTTCAAATTCCGTTGAGACGTTCTCCGTTGACGACTTGTCAGATTCTCCTTGTCGGAGGTTTCAGAATTCTGTCTATTTGTACGGAGATCGTTGCTATCCTCACAAGTGAATGCGCCAGTCTGTAAAAAGGATAGTGTTTGTGGGTGATAACAACCAAATGTGCCTATTTATTAGCAATACGAACTACGTTTGTACAAGTCAAATTATACTATTCATTGGTCAGAGTAGGTGCAAAGGTTTTGAATGTGCAAATAACCGAAACTGTGTGCCCTCATATTATTTCTAACGATTTTCTGTGACTAGAACTAAACTATAATTTCTTTCTGTCTTTCATGACCATTTGTCTTGTTGTTGATGTATCTGTGTGTCCGGCTGTCCGGCTGTCTGCCTATACGACCAAATACACACAGTTTTGCTTATATGTGGGTCTACACTTTGGTACTACCTAGCGTCCCAAAGTTTGAAAAATCAATTTACTCTTCTTACCAGTCTTCTGCTTCTCCGAACTCCAACTTTCGGGTCCGTTTGTTTCGTAGCAATGCTGAAATGAGTTATAGAATCAACATGTTTGAAATGTTATTCAAAAAACTTACGACGTTTTGACTGGCATTTCTCCGGTTGTCCCGTTACTTTCGATTTGAGGGAAATCAAAGAAGCGCTGAGAAGAGTGATCTGAAATAGTGTAAGATAAATTTAAGAAAAAATGAAAAGATTAAGAAGGAAGCTAAGTGTAATGATCACACAATTCAGAACTTAGTTAAGATATCCGTATGTGTCATATTCAATCGAATAGGTTGCTAATACTTACATAAAAGAGGGAGAAGAATCATAGATGTTTCTCGAGATAAGGTGGACCTAATCGTGTGTTGTGCAAAAGGACCACGCTGCCCGTGTACTATAAGAATGGAGGATGAAAGAGAATATAATGACGTAATTTCTCGCTTTTACTCTTCACGAACAGTATGTTGTGAGGTGAGACAAAAAAGAAAGAGTTAGAGGGGAAGATCGATCATCCCGTAGGCTAGATTTTCCTGAACAAATTGAGCAAAAAATACGGAGCTACAATACGAAACAAAAAAAACAAACATAGGTGAAAACCTAGATAATAAAAACAGGAACACTGTTAAGATAAGCTCTAATGCGGCACTACTTTCAATTTTCTACTAATCAGATTTTGTTTGAATTAACTTCGACTGACTGAAGTTCATTATTATCCTACCTCGTTACGCGGAAAATATGGACCAGAAAAAATGCTAAATGAGGAAAAAAACAAAGAGAAGTGGGTGCCGTTAGTGCACACTCTTCTCAGGCCTTCACCCCTTTGCACACACTTCACACACAAAAACACACTGTCTACCTGTTGTCGTGGTGGGCCATATAACAACATCTAACAACTCACGCCATCTGTCTCTTGCCCGCTCAATCGTCCCGCGCATAGGTATTTGAGGATAATGTCTCTTTCGAAATTAGCCATTGAGAGTAGAGTGAAACAAAATTAAATGAAGTAATCTCAACCACAAAAAATAGAAACATTGAAGTCAAGAAAACAGTATTTTTGAAAAAGTGGTGAAATTTAAAATTTGAAAGTTTTTTATGAATAACGGTGGAGAATTTCGAATTCTAAACTAAAGAAAAAATTGGGAAGAATAGAAAAGGCTTCAAAAATGAGGCTCCGATTTCGTTGTTTTTATTTTTCTGCACAACACGCCGAAACCGGTAATTATTCTACTATTGACAGCCCATGGTTCATACCATTCATGGATTACAAGAGAAAAAATGTATTATCAGCGATCCATTTATGACGTCAGTCATCACGAAAGTATCAAAATTTCCTTGAACTGCTTCTAAGCAAGAATTTCAATCAAATCATCGTCTGAAATGGGATTGTACAGAGTAAAGTACAGAGTTCCCTCCAAGAATCGATGAATCAAAGTTTTTTTTTCGATTTTCCAAGAATTCGTCAGTCCCAGATGGGAAGAAACTTGTTTTTTTCAGCAGGAAAAAATAGAACTGGGCAAGCCGGCGTCACCAGTAGACAAAACAGTTAGCCACGAATACAAAACTAGAAGGAACTAACCCGCCTTCTGACCGACAGCTTGACTTCACGTCGAGTGAATCAAACGGATCAAGTCAAAAAGTCAACAACGATCGAAATGCCTACGTATAACAGCTCTTTGAGACAGAATATCGAACGATATTTAGTGAGGAAATGTTTGAGCAGAACAGTAATGTCATAGACAGTCGACTTCAAGAAAAATCAAAAGAAAGCAATTTTGAAGGCACAAGATTTCCAACGGTTGCTTTTTATTTGAATCTTAGACAATCAAAACATACATGATGGTTCCCAATCCTACTCGCTTTGGTGTCATCACTCTTTGAATAACTAGAACCTAGCTCACGTTAAAACTCTAAGATCATCAAAAGTCCGTACCTCCCTCAGGGATATAATATCTAAAGCCAAATTGAACTGTGTTGAAGTGAGGAGGAGAAGTATTCGGATCAAATCTCATACATGGCCTGCTTCAACTAATGCCTTCAGATGCACACAACCTAGGTGCAACAACTAGACCAGAGAGCATCACCACCACCGTCGCTACAGCTGGTACCTTCGCGCCATCATTCCTTCGCACCGCTATAACAACCACACTCCGGCTTGCCGTTCTACTGTCATGGCGCCACACACTAACTCCTACCCTTTCTCCTCTAAACATGCTGAGGTTTCTCGCATTGTAGACAGTTTTATGGGAGACTGTGCCCCGGGATGTTACTATATCAGAGCATCACGAAAACCAACTGATCACAATTGCCAAAGATCGAAAAAATGAATTGAAGTATTAATAAAGTTTCAAAACTACAGTAGAGAGAGGGAGCAAAATAGAAAGGGGCACAGGAAAAAATTAAATTGATGCGCTCCTTTGCGCACACTTTATAGCGAGGAGGTCACCCTTGCGCTATTTGTGTTGCCAAAAAATGCGTCAATAACACTCGTTAGCGCAAACTGGGTGACAGGAGAGTAACTAGAGTATTGGCCAGATTCTTGCCAAAAGTTTGCAAGCAGAACAGAGGGGTCATACACATTCGACTACTAGAAAAATCATGAGAAAGCTAGTTTGTAGTCAACGGTTATCAATACCGAGGGCTTAAGATATCCAACGGTTGCTTTTCAAACAAAATGAACAAAAATCACCGAAAACTTGTTTATCAACTGAAATTCGTTGATTTCAACAAGAAATACCAAGAAAACGACGGAAAACAACAAAAACTCAAAAAAAATGGAGATAATCCAAGAGAAAAGAGAAAGTTCTTCGAATGCGCGTTTAAGGTCGAATGCGGAGGCGTGTTCAGCGGAGCACGTTTGTACACACACAAACTCATTGAGGTCACTCTTGTAGAGTGGGAAACATGTTTCGCATATCATTAGGCGGAATTAAATGAAGATTTACTTGCAAATGAAACAAAATTTTAAAAATTGATATTTAATTAAATTATCGATTTTTAAAAAAGTTTTCAAAAATTATATTTCTGGTTGATCAAATGAAAATTGATTTTGTATTTCAAAATAAGTCAACTTCCTGGCGTAGTTAACGTTCTTTATTTTATGCCAACAAAATGAAATATCAAAGCGAACTTTCGATTTGACTCATACATTGTGTTTTCTAAAAAAACAAACCATTCGATCTGTCATATGTTCATTAAAATTGATGTCCAGAGATATTGAACACTAGAAAAATCAATTTCGCTAATCTCACTACTTCCAGATTCATCAACATGCCTGAAAAACCTGCCCAATCTAACAAATCGTCAAGAATCCTAAACAAAAACGTAAAACAATAGCCACAGTTAACTCTTCTCTACCATTCGAACTTTAACTGACTCGATTGTTGGTTTACCTGTATCAGGGAGAGGTTTTTGTCCAGCATCCACCACAGACAAGCTTTAGTAAATTGTCGCTGATTGAAATCCATCAAACAACATCACGCACACGTCATACTCAATCAGAAACTTTCTCAAAAACAATCATAGAATTGTGAACTTATCTAAAGCTTTGTTGTGTCTTGAATCAACCAAAGTTTTGACCGAACAGAAAGGTGATTTTTTGGAATTCGTTTTCCGGTAAAGGAGAAAATATGAATTTTGTCCGAAAAAGCTGGTCGACAAAATTTTTCCCTAGGCTTGGCCCTACCCGCCGGTTAACCGACGGATATGATAAATACTTCAGGTTTTTGCAACAAGTGAGAAAATTCTGAAAACAAAAAATTAACTTAAAATATTTTATTTAAGCTCCGAAAGATCACAACACACAAAAAATGAATCAGCAAAAAAACCATAACATACAAAAAGAGAAAATTCGGATGAAAGGAATATATAAATGAAAAAGCCAGAACGATTATGTATGTCAGAAGTATTTCCAATTCTTGTTTCAGAAATTGTGTGACTTCTTGTATTATGAAAATTGAGAAAAGTATGGGAATTGTGTCTAGCTGCCAAGTGTTTGGATAGTACCCAGAGCAAAGGATATAGTAAAGAAATAATGAATTAAATACCAGCAAAAATTACATGTGAAAGAAAGAGGAGGGGTTTGAAAAAACTACCAGGGTGATTGATAAGAAAGAAACTATGTCATGAAAGTTGTAGAGCAACACAGGTTTAAAAGTTTAATGTAAGGACGCTAGCAGAGATGAAACCGGGGGTATTTGTTTGTCAAAAATGGCTTACTAGTATCGAATTCTGGGATGGTTCTCTCGACGATTACAGTCAGAAGTTGTCGGTGAGTAGGTTGAGGAGCAACCAATTGGGACTTCACTTCCTCAATTATGGGAATAATGAACTTGTTGGACTGTTTGCGAAGCACGGCACGAGGTTTTTCGAACTGGAATGAGCAATTCACTGTTTTGCTAAACTTTGTAACTTAAAATCGTTTTATGCCGTGAAGTTAATACCGTAAAAACTGTAATAGAAGCACCCCTTTATTTGAGGCGCCCCTCTAATAGAGGCGCACTTTAAAAAGCGGTTTGAATAATAGTGGCGCCCCCCTTAATACGTTTCGAAAATTTTTCTGGTTTTCAGTCATTCTTTATCTAAGTTCGTGAAAAAAACACAACTAAAACCTTTTTTTTTTTGTTCAAAGTACTGCAAATTTGGGGATTTCCGTGTAATTTTGTCCAAGAAAATGTTGGTTTGGTTAAAAATTGTTCACTTAAAAGTTGAAAAAAACAATTGAACGAACAGGTTGAAAAATAGAGGCGAACCCTCTATTAGAAGCGCCCCTGTAATAGAGGCGCATCTGCGAACGAGGGTTGAAAAACAGCGGCGCATGCTCTTCTATTACAGTTTTTACGGTGTTTCAAATACTGTTTTAATATTTAGAAATTTACAAACTCACCAACTTCTTCTTTTTTTCTACCATCTTCTCCAGATTCTGATGGGTGAACAGATTTTGATCACCGCAGAGTTTTAACAACAAAAAAACCACAGAAATGGTATCATCCAAAAAACAATATTCATTCCCTTCGTTTACTCTGTGGGAGATATGGCTCAAATCGCGGAACTTCAAATTGAGATCGTTCCGTTTCTCCATCTCCGCACACCCAAAGTCTCCAATAACCGTTTTCGAAAACTGTAAACAAGTATTCATCTACTGCAAAGAACTTGTTACTGGAGCTCACTTTTTTATCGAAGAACACATTTCCTCCATGTAAATCGCGATGAACTATACCATTCTCTCTGAGCCAGTCCAATCCCACAAAAAGTTCATGTCCAATGCGAAGCGTGTTGTGAGAACACAATCTTTTTACAATCTCCAACTGAGAATTCAGATCACAGTAGAGCAGCTTTGTGACTGCAAAATAAAAAATTGACAAAATATTTACAGATAAAAGAATAGTGCTTACCAATTACTTTATACTCATCAAACTTGAAATGTTCAAAATATTCCAAGATTGATGGGTGCCCCTGAGCTCTTTTTAGCATTTTCAGCTCATTGTCGATAATTTTGGACTTCTCGTTGCGATATTCTTGAAACTTCAGAGCAAATTTTGTGCTCGGAGCTTTTTTCTGTCCAACAAAACAGTCAGCGTTGTCTCCTTCTCCAAGTTTTTTCATAACGCGGAATTCCCCAACTATCAGATTGATAGTGATTGGAATTGCGGGAGTTTTGTTATTCAAGCGAGATGGACGATTTGGCAATAGAACTGGTGAACTCCAATTCACCAGATCCATTTGCAACATTTTGAGCTCTCGGTTCACCACTGTTGTTTTCTGGAAAGGAATTGTTTTTTTATAGGTTGTGGTTAAAGAAATGTTTAATTAATTGACTTTCGCTTCAATTTCTTATGTTCTTATGCTTGTCAGTGTGTCCGTTGGGATGTCCAGATTCTAGAAGATAAACATAACAATCTGTACAAAATTCTTACTTTCTTTCAGAACTTGTATATCAGTGGAATTCCCAGTTTGTCAGAATTTCAGTCTACAAAACTATGTTGAAATATGTATGTTTCTCTGTGAGTTCAGTCTTCCGAGTTTTTGTTGCTATTCTTTTAGTTTTTTGTCAGTTACTGCTTGTCAAAATGTCTATCTATTGGTCTACTCTACGTTTGTCGGTTTATGTGCCGAGTTCCAACCATTTTAGAAGAGTTATAACTTTTTTGGATGTCTACGTCGTGTTTCTCCATATGGTTTCACCCAGCCCTATTTTTCAACTCAATTGATATATGTTTTTCATTTTCTCAATTTGTCTGAATAGTTTACTTTTTGTCATCATGTTTTTATTTCTAACATTCTGAGATCAAAGTGCTCCGTCACAACAGCACATTTATTTTTTGGTTGTGAATGTTTGTTCAAAAGCATGGAAACCAGCAAAATTGTACTCACCCTTTTGTTGTTTCTCAGCTTTTTTGAGTTTGGTCCGGAAGAAGAAGCAGCAGTCCTGAATAGATGGTTTTTCCCGAACAGTTCACCACTTTCCAGCAGTAAAAATACTTACAATCTGTGACTTGGCATCGTAAATTCCTAATGAAAATGGCAGACTAGATTGGATAAAAGAGAGATGTATTGATGAGTAAATGTGGATTAGTTGACACTTCAAATGAGCTATGATGATCTGGAAAAAAGTTTTTGTTGAGTTAGAAGCCAACATTAAAAATCATAAACATCAAAGGAGACATAAGACAAATTATTATCATCCAGCAATTGGGTAGAAATAAAGTTTTCCTGATAATATTTGAAGAGACAAGAGAAACAATCATTAGAACTGTAATTTTTGCTAGAAATGCACCATTAACTATTTTGTACTAGTTTTCAGTAATTGTTTATCAAATGTTAGAATTGCGGAGATTCTGCGTGATGAGTGTATATTTGCAGTCAGCGTTTTTCAGAATTCCAGTAATATAGCTCTCGTTTTCTGTCTCCACAATTATTACATGACCTTACCTAGATTTTTTCAAGAAAAGTGAAGAAAAAGAAGGAAACGACTAACTGACCAAAGCGCTAGGAACAGCCGCAAAAAAACCAAAGGCTTATCTTCGTCTAGTTTGGAAGGAATTTTGGTATTAGCGGTGGAGTCTCATGCTCAAATATGAAAGTGTTTTTTGTAAGCGAAAGAACATATAACTCGAATAGCATGTAGATATGAACTGTGGAGAATACATCTAAAACGTGTACACAAATGCAAATTTGTGGGAAAGGAACGATAAGGTGTACGGAAACGAGTGGTGTACGTTGGATTGGAGAGAGAAAAAGAGAAGAGAGTTATAAAACATAGTTCAAGTAAAATAAACAACTTGAATAACATTCAGCCATAATGTTTTACATTAGAGGGTAATTAAAAAAAAAAGGATTTTCGGAATTATGAAAAAAAACTTCTACTTTGCCTTTAATGTCTTCAGCTCAAAA
The DNA here is from genome assembly GCA_002259235.3 of Caenorhabditis latens. Taxonomy (NCBI): domain Eukaryota; kingdom Metazoa; phylum Nematoda; class Chromadorea; order Rhabditida; family Rhabditidae; genus Caenorhabditis; species Caenorhabditis latens. The sequence goes on along the minus strand of CM056097.1, from coordinate 7,882,026 downwards.
TTCAAAGACTGTAATCAACAACGTTTTTTGGAACTCAAGAGTTCTGTGTCACGTTGGACTCATAAGAAGTGAAGTCTCAAAAAAACAATACTAGTTGAAGGTGAAAATACCGAGAAAAATAAGAAATTCTTTATAAAAAAAACTGTTTATTGAAATTTGATGTATTATTCATAGGGTTCACTATTTAAAAAATACATTTTACAATTGTTTTCATGACTCATAATTCCTGAAAACGTCGACAACAAAACAATAAACAATTTGAAATTCGAAATTCGCGTAAAATAGTACGGGTAAGAGAAACGCAGACAATCAAATGAAGAGAGCCAACAATACCCTGATAACACTGTTTGGTCAGAAGAATCAGTTTTGCCTCTCTGGATGCTTTTTTCACATACATTATCACCCATCCGCCGGAGGCTGACCGCTCGCTCAAAGCACAGCCTGGGGACGAGTAGTAGGTCTCGTTGCGGAATTTCGAGTTACGGCAACTCTTTACCGTAATTTAGCATTTTAAAAAGTTGTACTACGGTAGTCGCGATGAGACCCACTCCGAGTTCCCGTTCCGAACTTTGAGCGAGCTGTCAGCGGATTGTTATTAATGATAAGAACCGTTTTCTTCTCTGAACATTCGAGAATGTGTATCAAAATTGTCAACACTGTATAAATTTTTACATCTATTACCGACATAGCAGTAACGTGGCGCAAATAGCAAAACATTTTACTAGAAAAGTTGCTTTTATTATTATTATTATTATTATCATCGTAAAATTACGTGAAGTTAATTTTTAGCTCGCATGCTTTGAATACCAAAAACATTTATTCAACCGTTTCACGTCAAAATATATTTACTCTAGTTGAGCTTAAAATAAAGATCGTACTTTGAATTTTACTCCGTAACGTGGTCGAAGTTGATGAAAAACAAAACACTACAACTCGCACAATACGTGTGAAATAGTCAAAAGTGGTAAAGGAAAGTTAGTTGAAAATCGGATCTTTCAAACAAAGCAAAAAATGTTTGCAAAAGTTCAAATATACAGTAATTTCCTTACATCCCAATTCATTATTCCGGGGGAAATTGGTGTGACTCGCGGGACTAAAACACGTCATATTCAGAAAATTAACTGATTGATATTCAAAAGTAGCGGAAAAAAAGAGAGAAACGCAGGCAGAAATACGGAGGTAAGCAGTCAGAATAATGATAACAGTGTTCAAACAAAGAAAACTGATATGCGTCTCAGCCAGGACACGTTGCGAGTTTCTATCTAGTAATGGTTATGAGAAATCAGGAAACAACTTCATCTTAAACTTGACCTGTACAAAAAATACGGTAAACATGAAGACAAGGCATACTTTTTCACACCGAAAGACTGGAAAAAACTATGCAAAAACTTTTTTGAAACTAGAGAAGCTCAATCATAATTAAGTTGAATTCAGTTGAGTTATAACTTACGAGATATGTCTAAAGATTTTTCTACAGTAACACTTCATTTGATTCTCTCTGAACCTCTACGACCCTTCACAACCAAAATGAAAACTGAAGGTACTGGTGGGTCAAAAAAGGCGAGGACTCCAAGTGGGCAAACAAAAAAGACATCGAAAGAGGGGCATGAATAGGCAATAAAGAACGTTTTGATTGACCATCCGAAAAGTGGGTGATAAGGAGAAACAATTTATGCTTGAATGTAGGAGAAAAGGGGAAAGGGTGGTATAATTTGTTTGATAAAACTTCACAACGTTCTGATGATCGTTGTGCAGTATGTCGGGGGTCATTTTTCTGAAATTAGAGTTTATGAGCTTGTTTTTTTCTTGATTTGTGTCATTTTTGTTTGTTTTTTTTTTGCGAATACGCAACAATTTCCAATATGATAACTTGATTTTGGTGGTGTCGGTTTGGTCGACAGTACAAAGAACCTCTGGATTCTTCAAAAAAAACTAGTGTTGACATATTGAGACTGTTTTATTCCAAAAGAAAAAGTTTTTGTCACCAGAACACAACTCTACTACATGTTTAATATGAGTCCGATCAAAAAATGAACATGTCACCAACATCACACGCATTGGTATTCAACAAAATATATTCACAATATAGTTTATTCACAAAGACTCTTTAATCTTCATTTTCACGACATTGACTTGATTGTGATTGCGAGCAAAACTATGAGAAAAGTAAATCCGATTGAAAAAATTAAGGGGCGGTTTTTCTCTTTGATAAACCACCAGGCTTGACTAATCTCCTCGTACTCATTATAAAGCTTGCGGATTTGAGCATCACTGTAGTCCTCCATTGATTTGGTTTGGTTCAAGACGTTGTTGTAGTTCTGTAAATCAAAAGTCAATTGATGAATTAGTACATAATTTAACTTACTCTTTTATGATTTTCGCTAGCACGACGTCTCACGACAACGACGTTTTTTCCAGATTTAGATTTGAATCCAGTAGTCTTTTTTGGAAAGCCGCGAGCTTTTCCGTTCCCAAAGATTGAACGCCGAGGCATCTGCAAGTAAAAAACATATTTTTGATAAAAAAATATCTCTACTAGATATAACTATCCGCATATTTTTTGAAAACCTCATGCGATGAACCACAATTCTTCTAGAAGGGTGAGAATCTTCTATAACCAGAAAATTTGTGTCGTCATTATTTCTGCTTAGAACTGTGATAATTATATCCGAAATAACTAATGACATACTCTAACTCATAAAAAACCACAATCGTTTTTCTAGATGAATCGAAAAAAAGGCAACGAAAAAGAGTGTTTAGGTGAAAAAAGTAGTCAAAAAAAGATTCAAACCAATTTTTTCAAATGGATTTAGAGTGTGATTTCAGCAAACTCTGACATTATACTCATAATTATATGTAAAGTTAGAATTTGAAATCTGGCGATTTCTTTCTCATGTTGCCCACTCATCTCCTCAAAGCTGTCAACAAGATAATGATAGGTTAAGTTGCCCCCGCATTTTGAAATGTTGGCTGGATAAAATCATAGCTGATGTTATATAATATAAACCATGATAATCTAAATTCGAAGATGAACTATGTTTTACAATTCAGATAAAATGAAATATACCATCAAACTTATGATATAGATGTACCATGACAGTTCAGATTACTTTTGCGTTCATTATAAAATTGAATCATAAATATACAGATAATCAAAACAATTTCAATCGGACAATACGCATATTGTAATCGATTTTCGCATAGACCATTTGACTACATTGACGTCCCCGGGACGTGGCGGCGTGAATGGAATTTTCAAATTGTATGAGCGCCAGACAGAATAGACCGAATAAATAGAATTCTGAAAAAATGTCTCCGAAAAAGTTTGATGTTTTTTTAACTAGCGGTGTAAACAAAATCTGGAACGGTTGAGGTAAATACAGTCATCAATGAAAGGCCCACACACAGTTTCATTCACAACGAGATAGTTTTGTCCATTCCGCAGCAGTTTCCGTTACAGAACCGTACTGGATTCATCATACGACAACAAATACCGCTACTCTCTGCATTAGGTACCAACACCATTTGAAAAATATCATGTTGTTATCAACAAAATTTATTATTCAAGCGGATGCATTTTCTCAGAATGGCAATATGAAATAAAATCCGTTCTCCATCTTCTCGTCAAGACTCAAGATGTTGTCGAAGACCTAAAAAGAAAAACATCATTGACCTCTTTTTGAAAGTAGAACGATTACCTTCTCCCGTTTCTTGTCTGAATGATGTTTGAAATAAGTTGTGTTTTTGCCAGTGTTAGATTTGGACATGACAGTTTTGAAACTGTAAATAACATAATGTGTGATAATTATTCAACATAAATAGTGAACGTTTATTCCACCAATTTTTGAGAGAAGGGGGAAGGACCGTTCGAAATCCAAAACTCTTCCAATAAAATGGCTCGTCATGCCATAGGTGTGAAGAAGTATCTAACATGGATATCTTTCAGACGGCATTCAGACGATACTATAAATTTGGTTACATGTGCTTTCGATTACGGGAAGCCCATTTCTGTCATCAAAACTGGTGAAATGTTCCTGCGATCCGAGTTATGAGCTCTCAAGCTTTACATTTGGTTAGACGTTTTCCATGGAATCCCATATCGGCTGCATACACGACCGTGCGGTTCCATATGTTTTCCTAACCCGTTCATCTGTACTTGTACGTTGGAAAAAGAAAACTTTTTGCGTATACTACTTGCCAATTTGGAACTCCATGTGAAAAAGCTCAGCCAATTGAAAAGTTTGAAAGCTCATCACTGGGCTCGTAGAAACGTGTAACCGGGTTTGATGGCGGAAACGTAGTCCCCGGAGTCACATTTATCTATAACCAAGTTTATAAATAGTTTGTGAACAGCGTCTTCAAAGACTTCCTTTGTTAGAAGTCTCCAGATTATTTTAAATACCTAGAAATCTTACTGTTGTATGTCGCTAAATGTCAGAATGTCAAAAACGAGGAAAAGACGAACTTTAAAAAAAAATATTCAGAAAGAAAGAGTGACGAGAAAAGAAATCGACTGAAATGAGACTCCGAGAAATCATTTCTGCGTCTCTGTGAGAGATCTGTACTATTTCTCCCTGAATGCAAATATATGTTAAATATAAAAAAATCATTGTACGGCTATCATTCACGAAGAGAAAGGAAGACGAGGAGGCAGTTAGTGTTCACCTCCAACTCACACAATGTTCAGTCTCCCGTTACTGTTTTCCTTACACGCCATAATCATTTTTCTGATTTCCTATTGATTTCCTTTTGCAACTAGAAATGAAGAGACCAAAACGCAGAAAGGGTTTCTCAAATTTATATTTCAGTCGATTCCTATTTTTGCGAATCCCCGCGCTCCTCTCTCAGTATCTACTTCATTATGCGTTTGTTTTCTTGTCTGGACGCTTTGATGTCTGATAAATTGAACGTTGATGTTTTAAAAAAGCTTTTTACATTTTAAGATCTACATTAATATACTCAGCCAGATTTTGCGCTCAATATTTAATTGCCTATATCTGGGAAATCAAGTACATAACTGGGCGACGGTATCAAATGTAGTCAGCTCATCTAGGAGATTATTTTGCAAAATAAGTACTCTTGTTGTTAATAAAGTAGTAATTGTGACAGCTTCCTGGCATGATCCTAATAATTTCACAAGGTGTCTAATCAAAGTTTCGGAGTACTTGATATCCATATTTTATCGCGAGTCAAGCATAAATATGTCGCCAGTCAAGCATATAGTTTCGGAGTCCATGGTATTGGAAGTAGACAAAGTTTAACACACGATCACGATCCAATTACACATCCAAAATTTTAAAACTCTGACTATTGCCGCAGATCATAAGTAAGGTTACAGTTTTGTAGTTTGAAGCTTCCTAATAACCTCGCCTATTTTTGAGTTATAGCGGATTGGAAACAGAAACTTCGAGGCAAGAGCGCGCGTCTTCTTTATCTTGTCGCCTACTCTCTAAAATAGTTTTTTCTTGTGTGCAAAAATTGTCTGACTCAACATTATCTGATTGCAAACAGTCAACAAGAAAAACAGATCTTTTTTTTTCAAATTCTAACCCCTCTCCTTCCTTTTCGTTCTTTTTCCGCTGTGCTTCAATTTCTCTGCCATTCGCATTTTGAGAGAACGAGTGGGGTGGACGCGGAAACTCTTTTTTTTTGTTTCTGTTCTTTTTCTGATCTCTGCGTCTGCAACCTTCGCGATTGACTAATTTATTGGTGACACATCATCAGAATATTGAAGTGCTTTCTAATTAGAGCAGAGTTTAAAAACATGAAATTACATTTACGTCCTTTCTCACTTTCATGATGAGTTACTACCAATTGTTTCTGGTCAAATACAAATGAGAAGTTTCTATTTCTCCCCCTCCTCACCTCTCCTCACACGCATTTTTCAATGGCCTGGCCACAAAAAAGGCTAGCGAGGGGCCTTCAGAGTGGTCTAATAATATATAGTCTAATAATCCTCAATTATCACTAGACTGCAGACGTTCTCAAAGAGCTCTGGATTTCTCTTCCTTGATTCTAATATAAAATATTTATATCTAATTCCACATACTTTCAGAATTTCAGCATAGCTTTACTGCTTTATTTTTTAATTCAGATATGATTAGACCTGCCAAAACGGACAACGATGATCTTTTGACCATAAAAAACGACACTCTGCGGTTTTCGGATACGGGAATCACAACCGTCGGTGTTCTATTCGAAGCACATCGTTACGAGGAGGGAATGATCATCGAAATTAAACACAATCTACCCGACTGCTTCAAAGTTTATCCACCAGATGGTAAGCACTAAAACGATATTTAGCCACTCGTAGAGATAACATCATGAGCATTTCTCGTAAAATATTGCCTATCAATTCATTGTGTTTATTTTCAGAATACTCAGTTGTAAACACTATAATTGTGACATACAATGGTTTACGTTCATGTCTCAAACGACGCAATGAAGACCTCAGTATTACAGCTCATCTTGGAAATAGAGAGGAAACCAAAAATGTAAAGATTCAAGTTGGAGACTATGACGAGCAAGGATTTTTAAGGTGTGTAGGTTCAAAATTTAATAATAGCGTCAGTTGGGGTCGATGAAATAAGAATTTTCCAGTTTTTATAGTTACTCTACAATAATGTGCATTTTTCAGACAAGAGGATCTATGTTGCAACATTTGTAAATTTGAGTTCAAAACAAACGGTTTGAATAGACCACATGTCTTGAGCATCTGTGGGCACACACTATGCGAAACATGCGTGGGTCTGTCAAGAAGCAAAAACGACAATTCATTTAAATGCGCTCTTTGTCGGAAAATAAACTGTGAGTAAAAATTAGTGAATAGTTCCAGATGACAAAATGCAATTTTCAGTTGTGACACACCCAAATTTCACTCTTATTGAAGCTCTTAAAGAGAAGGAAATGAAAAACGAGGGGCAGTTTTTGGCTCAAACACCTCTGGTCACTGGAACCATCAATAGCTGCTACGAGAATGAAATGCATGAGTCTTCGGTGTACTGCACTTCTTGCGAACAGAATTATTGTCAATAGTGAGTTTTTGGAACATTTAAGAACGCTCAAAGCTATGACCAATCATTGAATTTAATGGTTTTGCAAGGAAACAAAAGTTTATTATGAATGATGTATTTTTTCTTGAAATCATTTAGTTTACAGAAAAGTGCGAACGGCTTATTCTTTGATTTTTCAGCTGCTTTGCAAATACTCACTCATCGAGAATCTTCAAAGATCATCAAAAAATTCCAATAATTGAAAGACCGGTGACTCTCCCCAATTGCCCTAATCATCCAAATTATCCTGCTAATATGATATGTTGGGTAAGTTTAAGTTTCAATTAGTCCTTACTTTATGTCATGAAATAAATGGAATCAAATGTAGAGTAAAAAAGTAAAACAGATCCATTCAAAAAGTCAGACAAACTCATTTTTGTTTCAGGATGGCTCAAAAAACATCATACATTGCCACGAATGTCAGAAATCGCACCAATGTGAAAAGAGGTTAACAAAGCATGCTCTGGAAAAGAACAAAAACTGTCTTCTGGAGATGCTAAGCAACCTGAAGATAACCAGAGATCATTTTAGCAAAAAGGTCGGAGTTATCGAAAAATACAAAAAACAACTTGGAAAGAACTTCTATATTCACATTTATTGTCTGAAATCTATCTCTGCACAACAGAAGTTAAAAGCGATGAAACAAGAAAAAACGAGGAAACTGGTTGGTAAGATTGAGGAGTCTCGTAGAATTCGTGAATCTCTCAAAAGCCAAATAAAGTTGGTAGAAGATTATCTCCTGAAAAGAGATAATCTTCACAACATACAGCCTATTTTCGATCAATACTGGCCTTCCTACCCAGTTGAAAACTTGAGTGAGTTCAGACTTTCTGAAATCATATTTTTCAGTAAATCAAGTTTTATTTTATTTTCAGAGAAGTACAGTAAGCCGTTCAACTTCAACATTAAAGACGCCGCATAAGATGATCTTCGCTCTCATAACAATAATTTATAATATAAATATTCTTACTATTAGGTTGTCCCATAAGTTTTCGAACATTATTGAAATCTAATTTATTCAAAGCCAGAATATAACAGAAATCAAACATAGTGACCACCTTTATCCACGACTGTTTGCCATTTAATAGGTAGAGATTTAATACCTTTCCGCCAAAACTCAGGCTGCTTCGAGTAAAAATACTTCTTCAACCATTTCTCGACCTCTGACTTTGTTTTGAAGTCCTGGCCTTCAAGGAATCGATGCATGTCGCTGAACAGATGAAAATCCGAAGGAGCGAGATCAGGGCTAAACGGAGGGTAAGCAAGGACTGTCCAGTGGAATGTAGCCAGGAGAGACTTGGTCGTCTTTGCGGTGCGTGGTCTTGCGTTGTCATGGAGGTAGTGGACTCTGTGACCGTGTAGAGGGGAGGTTTTCAGTTTGGACTTCATCTTTTGTATTTGAGAAGAATAGTAGCCGGCGGTGATAGTATTTCCCTCCGGAAGCAGTTCCCAATAGAGCACTCCATGAACAAACCACCAGACGGAGAGCAATATTTTCTTAAGGTGTAACTCCTGTTTGACGACAACCTCTGGCTGTTTATCAGCATCAACCTACTGGGCTCTCCTGTGGTGGTTTTCGCATAAAACCCACTTTTTGTCCGACGTAACCAAATGAAATGATCCAGCCAGTTGAAATTAGGATGGAGGGTTAGAAGTTGCAGTGACATGTCCACTCGGCGCTCAAGGTCAAAGTTAGACAATTTGTGTGGTATCCATCTTCCCTTTTTTTTTAACTTGCCAATAGCTCCCAGTCCTCTTTCTACCGCAGAGTGAGTAGAGCCCATTACTGTTGCCAGTTTACGAATGGATTGAAATGGGTCACTTTCCACTACCTCCCGTAATTTGTCAATGTCGAACTCCACTGGTCTCCCAGAACGTGATTCTTCGGCCGAAGAAAAATCATTATTTTTGAAACGATGGACCCAACGGCTAATTGTCTTCCTTTGAGGGGCATTATCCATATATACTGTTATTGTTTTATTGTCAATACATCCGACGTCTTATATAATTGAAAACAAGCACTGTTTGGTTTGATTCTTGCTCTCTATCCTATAGCAGATTAACAAAACTATGTTCGAAAACTTTTGGGACAACCTAATATATTGCTCTGAAATTGGAATGAAATTAGTATTTTCTTTGAGTTTCGTATTAATTGAAGTTTAAAGGAAGTTTATGAAGAAATGTTTATTAATACTCTGAGAATGAATAAAAGTTTTCATTTTCTTCTTAAAGGAAACGAAACACTCAACCTTGATTATTGAAAGTGACTAAATCGGCCAAAAATTTGATAACTTAAGAAATCTTTAATCGATGGCTTATTCAAAGCCTATTTTCGAGTCTTCCTCCAATAGTATTTCAATTTTTAACGAACATTGTTTGTAGATTCAGTACAAAAATTTAAGCTTTCTCAAACTGGCGTCATCTTCCCTAATGGGAATCGCAGATTTCAGGCGGTAGTGTCTTTCACACATCATCCTAGATTGAAGCTGAAAATCAGGTTTTAGAAAACAAGCACGTCGGATTATCGTTCTCCAGTAGTGGGTTTTTGGTTTGGGACGGCAAATGTCTTCCGCGTCTGAGATACCAATAGATAAAGCGCAAGATGATATAATATAATGGAAAGACAAGACTGACAGATTTGTGAAAATGAAACTAACGGTGTCATAACTTTCAATCTACTTCAACATTTCATTTCATTTATTTACTTTTATTTAGCATGGAATTTTAACTAAAGTGTACAATTAAGAACAAATCAACAGACGTATATATTTCTTTTACGTCAAAAGTTTCTTAAAAATAGAACGAGAACCAACCTAATATAATTTTTTTAACTAGATTAATCCCAAACAAACTATTGACTAGATACTTATTTTGAGCACTGCACTTAATTCCGCACATTCCACACAGTTTTCATCAACTGGATTCCGCTCATACCTCTCTCAGAAGGCGTCAAAGAACCCAAAGAGAAGTTCATGAATCAACTGAATTGGATGTCATGCAAACACTGTTTTTTCAATGACGATCCGAAAAACATTATACGCAAGGTAAGTGAAACATATGTTAAATGTTCCAAATCAAACATAAATTGCAGGTTCAAAAAGTACCTAGAAGAGGATATGAAAGAACCGGATGTCTCCAGATTGGAGAAGGTTGCCAAAATTTCATATACAACAAAATGGAAAGCATCCGACAACCTACAGGAAAAGTGATAAATATATCCTTCACTACATTTCAATCAAATTGCTCTTTTCAGATTTCGCGATATAACGTGTTCTCTGTAAGACTCGAGCATGACCATAGTACATAGGGGCCTAGAGCCTGTAGAGAAGACATAGCTTTGATTTTTATATAAACAGGTACTATGGGTCTTGGGTAACCCATACGCATAATATTGGGTGGCAGCTCCGGGTTACTGTAGTACGGTAGGTGCTCAAAGGTGCAAAAATGATATTTTTTCAACGTTGTCGTAGGATGCTGAAATTTTTACCACATAATATAAACGCGTTAAATAAACTTTTCACAAAATTTCAGAAAATATGAAAAAATATTTCCCAAGTTATAACGAAAAAACACCAAATTTTCAACATTTTTTGGATTTCGAGGAAAGAAAAGTGTCATTTTTGAAATAACACCTGTGAGGATTTTTTTTATAAACAAAGGACAATACGTTACCTTTATTTTAAAAGAAAGCTCAACTCATATCATCTTGTCCGGACGGTCGAAAAGTGGCAAAGTTTGTAATCGTATTTTTCAAAACTGCAATTTTTCAAATTTTTTTGCAGAAATAGATAGCCCATGTTTTACTGATGATTTTTTGTATTGACACTTGTTACCTAACTTTACTATTTTTGTCTGAAAAATGTGATTTTGTGAAAAAACTGAAAACATTTTTGCTCAAATTTTTTTTCATTCTGTGGAAAAAAGTGAAATGTGGTTTTGGATAAGTATCAAATGTTCTATTTTCAGGTATTCCTGATTTATACATCTTTAAATATATGGCTCACCTTTCATTTCGGAGACTTATTTTCAATTTTTCAAGTTTTAAAACCATTTCCACGTATCCCTATACGTTCGAGTTTTCTACTGAAAACGCAAAAAGACAAATAACGGTGGAATGCTGGTAAAACATGTTATAACATAGTGGTCTCATCAAGAGCAAAACATCACCCAATGTTTTAGAAGCAACATACTCGGTTCCAGCGAATGACAAACATTTTTCTTTTTTTTTCAAAATTTTTAGGTCGAATCACTTTGAGACATTGTAACTTTGTTCGTTTTGAAGGATTTCATGAAATTCAAAGTGTTAAACCATGGTGAAGATGTGGGCTACAAAACAACTGCAAAGACCAAATTACCAAAACATTACCATGAAATTTAAGAAGGTATAAAACAAAACGTGAAGTTTGACAGTACTCATGAAATCATAAAATGGCCATTTCGAAAAAAGGTCTCCGGCAGTAATAGAGTTACCAAGACATGATACTTGTGTACGAAAACTATGTTATAACATGTTTTACCAGCATTCCACCGTTATTTGTCTTTTTGCGTTTTCAGTAGAAAACTCGAACGTATAGGGATACGTGGAAATGGTTTTAAAACTTGAAAAATTGAAAATAAGTCTCCGAAATGAAAGGTGAGCCATATATTTAAAGATGTATAAATCAGGAATATCTGAAAATAGAACATTTGATACTTATCCAAAACCACATTTCACTTTTTTCCACAGAATGAAAAAAAAATTTGAGCAAAAATTTTTTCAGTTTTTTTCACAAAATCACATTTTTCAGACAAAAATAGTAAAGTTAGGTAACAAGTGTCAATACAAAAAATCATCAGTAAAACATGGGCTATTTATTTCTGCAAAAAAAATTTGAAAAATTGCAGTTTTGAAAAATACGATTACAAACTTTGCCACTTTTCGACCGTCCGGACAAGATGATATGAGTTGAGCTTTCTTTAAAATAAAGGTAACGTATTGTCCTTTGTTTATAAAAAAAATCCTCACAGGTGTTATTTCAAAAATGACACTTTTCTTTCCTCGAAATCCAAAAAATGTTGAAAATTTGGTGTTTTTTCGTTATAACTTGGGAAATATTTCTTCATATTTTCTGAAATTTTGTGAAAAGTTTATTTAACGCGTTTATATTATGTGGTAAAAATTTCAGCTTCCTACGACAACGTTGAAAAAATATCATTTTTGCACCTTTGAGCACCTACCGTACTACAGTAACCCGGAGCTGCGACCCAATATTATGCGTATGGGTTACCCAAGACCCATAGTACCTGTTTATATAAAAATCTAGCCCTAGGGCACACGTTGCTCGAGTCTTACAAAGAACGCGTTATATAGCTCACTTCGAAGTGAACGATAAAGGAACATTATCATCTGGTCTCAATTGTACACTCAAGTTTGAATTCCGTGTTAATAAATAAATAAATTAAATCAAATAAAGAATGAAAATATTTTGAAATAAATTACTAACATATGACATGCTTATCTTCACTCTCACGAAGTTGTGAATTTGGCATTCCAGTAAATTCTCTTGCGTTTCCAAAGTAATCAAAAAAAACTAAACTAATTAAATTTGTTTTAAACACAACATGTGCATTCGATAACTTCACATGCACTAACCGCCGTGCATCATTTTTCGGTTTTTATTTCCCGTTGAATACCTTGATTTTTGCTTGGTGTCGTCTCGTTTTCAACGCTAGTAGTTCCCACATGTCTTTCGGTTCACTACGATTTCGTTGCAGTTCTGGTATGTTGGTGCAGATGTTTTCACACATTCTTCAAACGCTTAATATTAAGTTGTTAATCGTAGTTCAGGTATAGATTTCATTCCGCGTTCCTGCTGTTCATGTTCCTGATAAGAAACACAAGAAATTTAATAATACTTTTGATGACTGATTGTTTCTTTAAAGGACGACGGAGAAAAGAGGAACACGTTTCAACTCGATGTGACACAAAATTAGTGGTTAGTTTATTAGATGTTTCATTCAACAAGTGTTCATTTCCACATCAAATCAAGTCGTGTCAATAATACATTAGTACGTTTGGTTAGTGGGTTAGTCTGAGGTCGAGCTGGTGTCACTGTAGTAATACGTTTTAGCCGGGGCAAATTTGTTTGGTGGAGGAGTTGGAGTAGATTCTTTGGATGTGGTAGAGTCGGAGGTTCCAGATTCCGTGATTTCTGTGTCCTTTTTGATGTCAAAGATCTAAAATTTCAATCTTTGGAAATTTCACAAGAATTTGAAATTGTTACCTTGTATCCGAAAAAAACGAGCATGACCACAAAGGTACAGTAGATGATCCAGATATTGAAGAAAGTTGGTAAAATGTAAACAATGCAGTGGCAGAAAGTTGTGAAAGAGTGATAGATCGCCATGTAATAATCTCCATCGTAAACATAGTGGTTTTTTGCTTCCCAAAGCTCTTCAATTGAAATGCGCGTGAATGGCACAGTGAGATGGTAAATTGTTGCAATTGTCGCACAAACTTGGGTGAAAATCAGCATCATTGTTCCAATTGGGTGTTGGTATACAGCAACAACTGAACCGATGAGAGTTAGAAAGAAAAAGAAAGCCAGAGTTCTGACTCTTTCCGGGGTTGGTTCGATTTCCTGATTCATGTCGAGACTCTGTAACATTTTTTAAAATGATATCTTCCTAATGAAACGATTGTAATTTCTTAGTTGGGGCTACAATTAAACACATTTTCTAGATGCTATGTTATTTGTGTTGTTGGTCATTGGAGCTACATGTTTGTAGTGGCCAACATTTTTAGATGCCTAATCAAAAACTATGAAACCTAAAATACACATTCACCCATAAAGTACATATAAGTCACTACAAAAATGGGATTGACTATAAAAATAGTGTTCTATTTGGAACGGATTTTTTAATTTAGCTCCTTGTCTAAAATCCAAAAAGATCAAAACTTGGAACTCTGTAGTAGATGTCTGATAATTTTTATTTCTAATTCAAGCCTGAAGTGAAATACTGGGTTGTGACCACTAGTTCGCCATCATTTGTTTATATGCAAAAAATTTTCATTCAGAAGCGGTCTTATATAGAGTTTGAAAATAAAGTTGCCAATTAATATTTTTACGAATATGAAACAAATATAGACCATTTTTCTAATCCTTTTTGAAAAAAATATATATATGAGATAATGACTCACCGCGGTTTCTCCACGCCACTCGCTGACCATATAACGAAGCATCATTTGGAACACAGTGAGATCGAGAACAATTTGAAGAATTGAGTATCCCACTACATTAATCACTTTGGCTTCATATCCTCTGGTGCACTTATTGAATGTCTTTTTGGCGGTTGCCCACTGGAACATTTTTTATAAAATGAAAACTTTATGATTTCATGAAAAACACTTACAATACTACTGTTTGTTTCACATAAAAGAAATTGCTTACTTCGTTTTTTCTTTGGCCCTAGGAGGGGAACCTCCATGTAACGACTGAAATGAGCTAACGAGAAATCAATTCAAAAATTTTGAAGTGCACAAAAACATAAAGCCAAAACCATTTACGACCACTCATAAATTTTGAAATAAAATAACTAGATAAAAAATATATGTCATGAGTAGACGTGAGTAGTTTTACAACATTCATAAATCTAAACTATTATGAAGGAAAAAAGACAAGACTTGTCACAAATCTGGTCGGGCTGAATTTTTGCTCGGTCCTTTCCGGGCCTGTCGTCCCGGATACAAAAATGGGGTTTTCTTTTTTTTTAAATATTTCTTGAGATCAAAAATTCAGAGTAAATGTCCTTATATTATCGAACGTATTCAACTTTTGATTGAATTTCAAGTTTCTCTGAAGAAAACTGAATGCACTTACCAAACCGGTAGAGTCTCTTTTTGGGGAAGCTCTGATCTCTGTGGTTGAGTTATTAGTTGAAGAATTAGTGTCCATGAAAACAACTGGATTACCTGGAAAACTCGAAATTTTTTCGTATCAAACGAAAAGTTAAAAGTTAAGAGATGAAAGAGAAATTTCAGAAAATAAAAGTTACAAAAAGCGAGTAGAAAGTCCTGCTGTCATTCAAGTTTCCGATTCACGAAAACACTTCAAAAGTCTTCTACAAAACTGACGTAGCCATAGTGACTGTCAAAAATGTACCTCAGCTATGAGTTTATAGCTGAATGTAAAAATGAAAGTACATGTTGAAGGAACATAGTTTAACAATCATGACATATCTATTTAGTTGATAACATTTTTTTTTCATAGTTTCAGAACTTTTCAGGTTACCAGTCTTCAAAAGATTCTATTTTGATATCTTCCTTTTCATGAGAAAAGTGTGTTACACAATGCCCAGATACTCAGCTAGTTTCTCCTAATGTACAGATTTCTTTTTTATACGGTAGCACTAGAAGGGACTCAAAAAAAAAACAATAACATTATCTGCAGTGAGCATGTTTTGTAAAGAAACCCAACTCTTCATATCACAAAAGAACATGTGCTCAAAGCTAGGCTCGATATTTGGATTCAGATTAAATAGACCTAGCTCCCCAGAAGCTCCGCCCACTGGAAAAAAGCACCCATTGAAAGCATCCTTCCAACACCCTAATTTCGTAGAATTCCAGCTATCTATCCATCCAGTTGACACTTTCATTGCCACGTCATTCGTCTCCAGTCCCCCAAAGAAATTGCAAGGAAACGAGGACAAAGGAAACGAAAATGGCTCTCCGCGAAATGAAAGTGTCACTCTCGGATGGCTAACTGAAGAGTCGGAAATAAATGAAGGACACCTCAAATTGAGGAGCGGGATCGGTGTCCTCCTTTTCCCGAAAACGCATTGTTGTGAGGGACGACCGTTTTATTGTCATTTTTCTTGTTGAAATATTGGCAAAAGGAGTAATGGTGAGATGTAGAGAAGAAAGAGAAGAAAGAGAATGGGTGAGGACTGGAACATTCATTCAGGTGCGTCTTGGTATGATAAAAAAGTAATTTTGAAACACAATGTTCTCAAAGTAGCAGTGGCTATGAAAAAAGTACAGAATTTCAATGTCCATTGTAAAAGTGAAAAAAAACTTGAAACCCATATTGAAAAAACAACAAAAAACCGTTCAGAATTTTTGTTAACACAACGCTAGAACCTTTTAATATCGAACAATTTCAGACAGATATCGAACAATTTCAGACAGAAACTGAGTTTTGTACTCCGCTACGTTTTCTTCTAGAAAAATTTAATTCTGCGAAAAGGACATTCCGAAAGGATTGGATTCAGGTTCAAAAACTGGTCAGAAAAAAATACTCTGAGAATCAGGAAAAATATGTTAGGTTTTTTCTGAATCGGGAGTATCAGATTTATATAAGTGCACAATACAAAAGTTTCAAAACTCTTCGTGAGTGTAATTTTCTGTTGTAAACAAAAAAACAGTTCCGGATAATGCATATCACCAAAAAAATACTTTTCTGCACAAAACTAAATTTCGAGGATTTTAATTTGAATGCTGACCAATCCGACTTGAAAACGTTTTCTGTGTGTCAAGAAAATTCTTGGCCCGTTTAGAAAAATCGGTTCTCATTTAAACCATTTTCACATTATTCGTACACACATTCTAGAAAAGGTCATTAGCCACATCAGACGTCATCGTCGGAAAATTCGATAATAGACTTTACAGAGAGAAATTTAACTTTTCTAATGGATTGTTCAATCAAACAAAATTTCGGTGAAAAATTGTTCAAATAATAATTTCAAAAATTTTTTAAGTGCAATACTACTGTAGTTGAGTTGGTAAAAAATTTAATAGAACCATAGGAGCAAGATAACTTAAGCGACGTTTGTCTGACATGAAGATGTTTTAATACATTTTCTCACTTTTTTGTGTTGAAATCGGAGTTTGTGAGAAGAAACAAGGACTTCAAATTGAAGTGAAAACTACAATAAAGCGCTGCACCACTATTCTTTAAATACGAATTCTACAACAAAAATGAATTCCCGCCAAAATAAAGATGAAAACTGAGCATATGAAAAAAGAAAACTGAGATTTCCAAATCTGAATAAAACACGATGAATCTAAATTGACAAAAAGTGCATAGTACATTTAATTCTACTTGCACTATTAAGAAGAAAATGTAGAAAATCGAATAAGATTAAAAAAAGAATAACCAGTCTCTCTAATCAGAAACTAAAACGATATGAGTGTACCAAATATCACGCTTTAAATCTAGTGAGAGTTGCCAATATAACAAAAAGTTAATTATCATCAATGACTGATTATTTTTCTGTTCTTTGGTGCCACATACCAAACTAATGAACTTAGAAAGTAGAACATACTGAAAACAAAACCGATTCGAAAGAAAATTTGTTTTATAAGCATAAAGTTCGGTCCTGAATCAAGATTGCAGAAATTTCAGTAGTGAACCGTCAGAATACAGTCTTGTAAAATGAAGGAAGAAAAAATTCAGTTGAATAAGTTCTAACGTGACACTAGGAATGAGAATGGCTTGAACTCTTGATAATATCACGAATCATGTGCTGCTGCTAATGAATGAAAAGTGCAAGTTGGCTGATTAGCAGAAGTACACGAGTCGTCGTCGCTAGGGAATACATTTCTGGATAACAACATTATCTTGAGAAAATCAAACATCGTCTGATGAATATCTTCTTTGTAATAATGAAGATACACGACTGATAAAAAACGCAGAAGAAATGTCCCGGTTTTCCGGAAAATGCTCTATTAACTTGTGAAGCTCGGAATGCAGCAATTGAAATCAGAACATTTTTCAAAGAATTCGGTGAGAAACGAGAGAGATCTTTTTCTATCGATTCATTGGTGTTTGGATAATTATTCATTTTCGAAGATATTTTCAATTTGTAAGTATCCTCTTTAGTTGATCAAATTTCTTTTCGTAATTATCATATGTGCGTTTTGCGTCAAATTCAGTTGATTTCTCCTCACTTGCTGATCTTGGAGTTTGCGCCTGATTTCTATGTTTCTAAGTCATAGTACATCCTCTGAATCCTATCACCTTCATCCTATCTCTTTCACTTTTTCAACTCTGTTTTGACAACTAGCGCAAAACGAAAAAGAAGATACGGGACAAAATTTCAGAGGAGAAACAACTGGATTGAATGTTCGAAACAGCTGTGTTCTCTGCATTTTTGATCTCAGAACAAACGTTTCAAACTCATTCAACTCTTTTCTGATAGATGATACGTCCTGCAAAAAAAAACCGACACTTGACTAGAAATAAAATTAAAAAACTAAAAAAAAACCGGAACGTGGATTGAAAAGGAAGGAAAACCTCTGAATGCGCGAATCTCTTTCCTTGGAGGCGGGATGCCAGATGTAAACGATTAATTACCCTCTCACCACCCAATTTCTTTTTTTGTGGGTGGTCATCCATTTCCCACATTTACGAACAAAGAAGAGGCAAGCCAAAAAGAGTAATTGGTGAGGTGGATGTCTTCTAGTAGCTTCAAAGAAAATTTCTAATCGTACAGATAATTGTCTAATCGTATCGAGTCATTTTCCGACGTCTATGAAAAACAGAAGAGTGACAAGAGACTCATTTTGGTGGAAACGACTTTTGACGAGGTTTTAGAAAAATCTCATCTTTGGCTCGAAGGGTTATCTGCAAAAAAGATGACCGTTCTCTGCTGTCATCTTATTGGTTCCATTTGTCAAAGGAGAAAATTGCTTGAAACTCAAAAGTTCAACATTCCTATGGTGTATTCTCTCTTCATCAGAGATATCTTGCTGAACAGTTGTTACAGCTTTCTGAACAAACCAAACTCTTTTTTCAGTTTCAATTTTCACTTTTATAAGAAGTCGTACTTTTTGACTTTTTGGAACTAAAGTTCGTATACTTTTAAAAGACCGATGATAGAAACATTTTATATATTCTTCTATATCACACATAAAAAAGCAACAAAATTGAAAATGATTAAGAGGAGGGGAGGTTATCTGTTGACTCTAAGATTTTTGATTGAATTTTTGTTTTGGTTTGACAGACATCACATCCTGATAATTGTGACATTTGATGGCTATTCGAATTTGTTCGTTTCTGTTTTCATGTGAGAAGCTCAGCGAGTTTTATTTCTGACCATCAGTTTTGTGTTACGACCTGCCTGGTGGGTTACGACCTGCCTGACTCCTCCGCTTTTACTTACGCAAGCAACAGTGTATCATGAATTGGTTCCCTAAAATTGGTCTACAAAAAACTGAAACATACTGTATTTTTCCTTTCAAAATATAATTGTTCCTCATTTATATATTCACGAAAAAGAAACACTTTTTTCAATGCAACCATCTACACTCAATTCATATATTTTTCAGAAATCTTCTCTTCGTAGAAGATTGTTCATTCTTGTGTTGGTCTCGTGTTGATTCATAACTTGATCACGTTCGAAAACACTATCTGAAAGTGAGACATTCATGTGTGGTTATCTTATGTTCTTTTCTTCACACTCAATCAAATATAACATATAACTCAATTATTTTTCATTTATAAGTTTGGTGTGATGCAGATCATGTTCATTTCAACTGTTTTAATCCACTAACGGCAAACTGAATAGTTGTTTCAGAAGACTCCTAATTTGAAAATTTTGATTTCAAAACTTCTGAATATGATTTTTTGAACTCTCACCTTAATCAATTCATTCAAACATTATGAACACCGTTATAATTAGCAATGATGAATTTCGGAATGTTCTTAACTAGCTTATTCAAAAACATTCCAAATCACTAAAAACTTGTGAACATGGAAATAGTCAGAAAAGTTTTGCTACAGTACCGGACAAAAAGGTATCAACTTTTGGTTTTTTCAGTTGAAAATGCCCAACTTTGAGAGTGTGTTATAGTAAAACAAACTGTTTAAAAAAAATACCTGTTTATGGAAACAAACAAACCAAGAATATAACTATTTTTTGTAGTTAACAACTTATCTGTGCGAACATTTCCTGGAGAGTTATAGTAGTTTTAATTGAACAGCTCAAAAATCGCACTATTAGGCACTGAAATGGGTCGATTCGAGGGTAAAATTACATTGTCAATATGTAATTTGCTCGGGAGACACGGTACAAAAAAGTTGTTAACTACAAAAATGGAGTTCTACACTTGGGCTGATTGACCCATAAACAATTAATTCGTGGGACTATTAGTTTTACCACGACACACTCTCAAAGTTCAGCATTTACAACTGAAAAAACGAAAAGTTGATACTTTTTTGAACGGTTTTGTTATCTGTTTTGCTTAATAAATGTAATGGGGTTTTCATCAATTCGATATTTTAAAAACGGATTTTAAAATCAAATTTTACAGTAAGATAGTTCCGAAGAATGTAATCTATGAATGTTACACAAATTAATTAAAACAAGGTTTCATTTGATAAATTAGTGATCTACTAAGAAACTCAATTTCGTCAATTATCATATTTCAGGAGAATATTTGGGTCAAAATGAATATCCTCTCGATGATGTTCTTGGTATTCTGTACCGCCAACTATGGAGCAGTGGCAGTCGAAATAATGTTGGATGGAACGGTAAAATGCTCTCTGAATAAGCCATTCTGCTTCCTCGGTCTTTACATTGAATACAATGAAAAGTGAGATTTGTGATTCTATAAAAAATGTATGTTTTATAAAATTTTGGTTTGCAGGTCAAACAATACCCAACTCCTGAATATTCCGTTCCGATGTTTGAATGAGTCTAGCCGCCACCTTGGTCAAGTCAATCTCCCAGGCGATTTCAAGATTGAATTAGTAAGTGCAACTATCCAATTAATTTATAACTCATCATAGTGCGGTAAACTGTTCAAACTTTGAGTTATGAGAGTAGTCTTTAGCAAAAAGTAATGTTTTTGAAATAAGTATATTTTCATAAGAAGAAAACGGTTTTGCAGGACTCTTATTACGATGTTCGTCTTCAATTGTTTCACAACTGTACTGGCAACGGGGTAGCTGTGCTTTTCGAAATGTGCTGGGAAATCCCTGTTGATCGCACGTGAGTTTCAAAGTGTGGGCATTGATTTCAACTATTTCTAAACTTTCAAATGTCTGATCGAGGAGTTGAATTTTTCTAATAATCAATTTCTCCCATCGCAATTTGATTTATAAGAAATCTAAATATGCAAGTCGATCTAAACTTCGAAAACTTACAATTCAAAAGCGTGGAATAATGCTAAAACGTAGAAAACATTTACATCAACAAGTTCCTGGAATACAGTGAACTTCTCGAGTTGTTCTATTCTGGCCTGATGTAGTTTTGGGAAACTTCCAAAGTATTAACCGTTCACCGCTTGTGTATACAGAAATTCAAAAACAACGGAATCTGTAGCTCATTACTACATTCGGTGTAAACAAAAATGTTTCCTCGTTTTCGGAACATTTTTTGCATTTCAAACAAGTATCAACATACGTGATCTATTGTGAAAATAATATCATATTTGTATGCAGACATTTTTTAGTTTACAAAGTAAAATGAAAACATGCAAGACGTTGAGAACCTTGGATTCCAATTTCACTCAAAATAGAAAAGTAAAAAACCTAATACCTCTCTTTGAAATGATCAAAATTATTATTGCTTGATAAATCTATAACATTTTTCAAAACAAATATTATTTATCCTGAAATTTCAGATACTTCATGGACGAGTACAGTCAAGACGTCGCAAACAATGGCACTACAATGTTTGGAAGTTGGCAGGATATAATTAACGCTTTGGGTACCTATCCTCCTGGAAAATTGAAACAATGGTTCAGCAGACCTTCAATCCCAATTCAATGGAACCAAACTGAAGACAAGTACGTTCCCACTCGTAGTTTCAAATATCTCGTGATTGAATCCCATTTGGTTGCTTACGAAGACAGTGATGCAAAAGAATACAATTCCATGTCTAACAGACAAAAGTTGAAGCGGATTGAAGAAGAGAGAGCAAAGCTGATGGAAAGCTTAGAATACGACAAGATATTGAAATCAATTGATGAGCAAATTCAAACGAGGACAGATGCTATTCAGGAAATGGAGATGGAAATTAAAAAGAAACAAACCGAACTGAAAAAAATAAAAGACTCCCTTGAGAAAAAACTCTCGGAGCAGATGATCATGTTGGAACATGCAAGGTTCGCAAATCAAATGCTTCGTAAGATTGATGAACTTGTTGAAAGTGGCAACCCAGACAATAATTCACGTTTGAAGGAAGAAGAGTCGAAGCCGGCAGACAAAGCATTCTCGGAGCTGCAAATGATGACGATGGTTGGTCCTCGACTAGAAAACTAAATGATTACAAAAGTTTTTTAGTTTGCTAAAACCGGCTAAAAACTTTACTTGTCTCTGTATCCAATCAATTGTCTATTACCGTTCTACTATTTAACAAATGATAGCTATTATATCAATACCTTTTGTATTAAAACAAATATTTCTCTGATCCGATTGCAAACCAAATTTTTATTTCACAGTTTCCTTCTAAATCAGATATTTTTTAAAGTTTCAATCATACTTGCAAACTGGGCCGAAACGGGCCGACACGGGCTGACGCGGAACTTGCTTCAAACTCAATATTATGAGCTGAAAATATACTAAAATGTAGATCTTGGCGAGTTCTATGTCCGTGACCTACTACGGGCCGGATGGCTATTCGTTATTGTGCCGCGGGCCGAGAAAAAGTGCCAAAAACGGAAAAATGGCCAAAAAGCCATTCTAGCCCGGCCCGTGGCACAATAACAAAAATCCATCCGGCCCGTAGTACGTCACGGACATAGAACTCGCCGATATCTACATTTTGGTATATTTTTCAGCTCATTACGTGTCGGCCCGTTTCGGCCCGGTTTGCAAGTATGGCTTCAATAAATTTTCAAGCTGGAAAATGGGAATGAGTTGAAAAATATTACGTCATCCTACCTCTTGTGTTTTCTTTTTTCTTTTTCTATGATTTTTTTTCTTACTATTGTGTCCTGTTTGCGTTCAAGAAGAGAAAATCCTTCCGGTATGTTTTGGTGTAATTTTATTGGCCCACATTCTTCATGTTTATTAGTTCAAGTTGTATATTAGATACTCAAAAATATAGAAGGCCAAGGATTACTTCATTTTTCTACCCGACCCATCGTCTCTACCGAGTGCTGATCCCAATAAATGGTCACCGGGATACATTGTCATTCAACCGGAAAGAATTAAGGAGGCTGGCTGGTCCATTTGATGTCTTCGAAACTGCTGAACCACAGCCCATCAACGTTTCTGCCAAATAAGACGCATTGAAAACCAATTGCGAGGAACGTTGACTGTTATGAGTTTGATGAGCACACCATACGATAAATTGAAATGAGTAAACACAAAAGATTTTTTTTGGATGAATAGGGGTCAGATTTTTAGAAAGAACAAATTGTCAAATACGATTCTTTGACAACTCTGTATTCTCTTCTGAAGTCACACTAATTTTTGTCTTATTGTCTTGTTTTTTTTTCCATTCTCGAAAAATATTTTTAACGTCAAATGCAGTACATTTATTATCAATTTAGTGTTAAATGTTTTCACTACAAAAACTCAATTTTATTATGGTTGAATCAACCGATGTGCCTCTAATCAGTATCAAAGATCGATTTTCCTTTACTTAATCACTGACATCTGCCACTATCTCCATTTGCACGGTTATGCTTTGTACTTTTGGACTACAAATTATTGGCATCAGGTTCAGTTCCATTCATGTAGCCTGAAATTGGAAAACGTTATGTTAATTGAATGGATTATAATCAAGATCATAATCATATACAGACACCTATGTACATATACCTCTCTGATCTTCAGCATTTTCAGTCTATTATCTAGTTCAGTCAGATTCAGCCAGTTTTCTATATCAGCACTCATTCAGTTATTGTTTATCGATATTCTCACTTCTAACCGTTTGTTCAGTGTTCTGAAAAACAAGTATTGCCCACGGGTGGTTTCATATTAGAAGAACAAAACTATGAGGAAGCAATTATCTCAAAGAAATTCTAGACTTGAAAAGCCATCGGAGAGTCGGACAAAGGAAACGTATGTTGAATGCGTCATATCAGCTCGTTTTTGGGATTTTCGGCGTTTATTTGCATCCAACTATTAAGCTACCCGAATTTCACTGTGGCTGCCTGAAAATTGGAAAAATTTTGATCATCCGCAGCATTATGAAATGATATTCTGTCTTATAGAAAAGTTCAATCTTATTCGACTGCATATACACTTTTATGAACAGCACGAGATCATGACCAGAACGTGAGCTGTTCGTTACAAAAGCTTGAATTTACTTCGAAGCAAAATGTTTTCCCGCGTCATTCTCTTTCAAAATTATTATTCTCTCCATAATCGTCACTGATGCTGTTTTATCCTATCCACCATATAAATCTCTCTTACTTGTTTTGGGCGCCAAGAGAAGAATCCAAGCAAGTGATTGTCGGGAACGCAGTCGATTTAACTGAGAATATTCCGTCGTGCTTCATAATGTGGATTTTCTTCCCGGTCAGTTGGAAAACTTCAAACTCAAAACTTCGAATATTTCGCTATTTTTCAATCATCGTAATCAAAAGAAGTTTTTTTGACTGAACGCAACAATATTGAAGAATCCAACTTGGTCGTAGACCAACGCTCTGAAAATTATTTCGATTTTTTCTTATGGAGTCCCGTATAAATTTTCCAAAGGTTTGTCAACAGATAAATACAATTCGTTGCTACACAGTTTAAGTTTTCCAAACTGCCGTAAAAACAATTTTTGCTTTACGTATACACAGTGTTAGACTGACAAACTTTGTTATCTATTCACTCTGTTTTTCTAACGCCGAATTAAGACTCTCGGTCCTTTTTCAACATGTGTCAGCTATGTATGCTCCATAAATTTTCAAGAAGAGGCTAGTAGCTTCGCGTTTCGGTTTGTATTCAACTTCAGATTCTAAAAAATAGGATAAAATCTGAAGCTTACTTCAAATCGCAAAGATTTGCCGATTTCAATTTTTTCGAATTCTTACTCTGTGGGGTTTAGATTTTTCGTGTTTGTTGAACGCAACTCTTCCTTTCTCGTTCTCTGAAGTTAGCTCAAGAATGAAGTTTTAGTTAAATTTATTTCGAAATTCTTACATTCTGAATATAAAATAAGAGTTTGTTGTGATGATCGAGTTAAATCTGAAGACTTTTTAGCCATCAAGACGCTGAACTTGCAATGTGTTAATCTACAAGGCTACGTCATTCTTCCTTCTCCCTTGCCTTGATCGGAGAAGAACTCACAGAAACACACCGCCGAGACGGACTGTCGCATGTCTGCGCCTCTTTCTGTTGGTTAGAGAAAAAGTAACGTGTAGCATACGTCGCATCGGGCCGATCGGAGCGTTGCCCTCGAACCAGCTGCGTCTCTTACTTTGCACACTCTTTTCATACTTGATTGATTTGATTCAACGACGTTTAGTTGTTTGCAGCGCTCCTATCCGCAATATATGAGTAGACGAAGTGACCCTTGTCTCATTAGAGAGATATGTTTTCATTCTGAGAGAGAAAAAAAGAAGACGGAAACGTTTGGGTGGGGGATCATAAAGAAGACACACTGCTACAAGATGAACAAGATTGTTACGGATGAATGTTTTACACCCACAAATAAATCTGTTTTGATTGCAAAAATGAACAATGACTGTAAAATATATTTGGATTCAGAAACGTGTTCAAAGAGAAAAATTTCGAATTGAATTTTGTTCTGTATTTTGATCAAGTTAGGGCAATTTGGACAGCCTAGCGGTTGATGTTTACTCTACCTTCAATATAAAGTTCAAGTAAAACTTTATTTAAGAATCTACATCTTTCAGATCTTTTATTTTTTTCTTCTTTTCCCTCTTCTCACACACCTGTCCAAGAAGAAACAAAAATCAAAAAATTGGAAAAGTTTCTTGGAAATCGGACCCAAAAACTTTTCTAACAACTGTTTTTTCTGTACTCTTGATCTGTTCCTCAGTGTTTGAGAAACGATGGATATTTTGTTTCTGCCAGATGACACTTTGCTTTGACAATGAGTTATAATGAAAAAAGACTATACGCTCATTGATGTTTAATAAATGAAAGAACTTCGGAATTATTGTGTAGTAACTGCCAAAGGGGACACTGAAGTATTAAAATTCGGGGTTTTAGTTAAAGGTTTTAGTAAAAATTTTATTCTATGTGTTCCGTTGCAAGAAATGTACTTTTTGTTGTTGGTCTATTTTTGCATCACTCCTTCCAAAAAATATATCTATTATGAAACACGGTAACAAAAATTAGAGTCTTAAAATCTAACTACGAAATTATAAAAACTAAAAACTGGGAATGCTGATAATTCCGTTTCCGCTACTGTAAGCTGAAAGTGTTTTTAGCAATCACATTATAAAAAACGATTTTGCTCAACCAAGTGTGCTCTGTTTTCCCATTGTTAAAAGGTTTGCTTTTCTCGTTTCGGAAAGCAGCGTTCTCCTCCGAACCTTGAAACACCAATTTAAACAATCGTATCAGTTGTCACAAATGTCGTGTTTGCGAAAGCAACACCAAATATGGGGTTATGTAGAAGTTATCGAACATGTCGGTCAGAAACAGGAATAAACAAGTACAGAAAGTAAAAAACACAAAAAGTTTGCTTTATCTGAAAATTGTTTTACAATGAGTTCTTACGAAGTAATGAAGAAAAACGGAAAACGCAATCAAAATGTATCTCATGATTCTAAAAAATAAATATTTGAATATTGGAAACACTGGAAACGTTTAGTGACCAATCAACGTTTCAGGTCCTTTCAGATTTGATTTTGCAGATTTCTTTTTAGAAAGCAATTCTTTGTATACCGTGTCTGGAGCAAAATCGAGTAGCAAAAGTTGGGCCACATCAACTCTCACTCACCTCCCCGTCTCTTAATTATGTATTCTAGTTTTCTCTCATCGTCCTTTTATATGTATATGTATTCAGGCTGGTCTAATCACCATTTTGGTGTACGTGTTTTTCGTCTTACTGTGTGTCATTTGCCTTTCTTGAGTTTGTATATTTTTTTCTCTTTCATGATTCTGAAAATCATAATAAATGAATTAAATTGAAGTTAAGTTCACAGAAGTTTGTTTTAAAAGTTCTTGACTTTTCGAACTCGTCTCCGACGATTCTCTGCTGTTTATTCTTCCGTGCTAACTTTGAGATAATAATCAAACGACGGATATCTGATACAATTTCAGTTTCTATATGATCTTTGATACATGGATCGCCTTAGTATTAAAAATTGTTTTACCGATTCTCTTCAGACTCGGCTCACTGACAATGAAACGTTCTTTCTTCGCATAGTCTCTCCTCGAACTATGTTCTATTGTGCCGAACAGTTGCTATTTCGAATGTGCTCTTACCTCGGTGTTTCACATTTTTTTGTATATTCGGTGTCTTCTTGTCAGAAACACTCTCTCCGATACTCGTTCTCTATGACGGTGAGACTTTCCTTCAGTGCACCTTTCCTCAAAGTTTCAAGTTGCTGGACGTTTTTGTACTTTGCGACGGAGCGGAACTCCTCCACTTTTTCTTGATGAAGATACCGTAGGTGTTAAACCTCTAGAAATTTAAAAGGTTACAGGACCTACTGATCCTCTATTTTGCTTTCGATTTTCAAGAACTGTTTTCCAAGTTCTATATCAAAGCTATAGTTTTCCAGATCGAATACATCATTTGTTCTGACTTGAATCAAAGCAACGATAAGTGATCAAATTGTGCTGTCAGGTATTGATTATCTTGTTCTATCATCTTAACTAAATTTCTTGAATTACATTTCCCTTCAATTCTCAGGAGAGCACCCATACCCCATTTGGACTAGTCATCTACAGTCATTCCGGGATCTGAAAGTAGGTTTCAGAGCTCACTTTATCACATCCTCATTAAGTAATCTGTTTTTAACACTGTTAACTCAATATTTGCTTCTAGTGCAGTTTTTCCTGACTTAGATTTCTCGTTTGTTTTGAAAATTTATAGAAGACATTATTAGGATCTTCTTTCAAGACTCTATTCTTCTACAAATCGTTATAGACACTGTATCCAACAGCGTATCTATCCATTTCCTTAACCTTATTCAGACTAGGACCACGTTCTTCCTTCTTGGAACCATATATCCAAATTATCTCCGCTACAAGCTTTGAGCCCTTGCCGCAATGCTGGTCTAGTAAAGATTTTTGAACTATTAGCTAATTTTGATTGCAAAAACAGTGGGCACATTTCTCAAATCTCTGAATTAGTTTTTTTCCAATATATTATTCTCAAGCAATAATTTTCATTTCAGAAACACTCATTTGTCTCTTGCGTAATTATATTACTCACATTTGTTAATCTTCCCAGTTATCAACTTCTCTCGGAAATTGTTAAACATAATTTGAAGAAAGTGATTTCTTTTACAACTCATTAGACGCAAGATTTTTGATATGTTTTCACATTTCTACACTTGATGCTGAATTGATTTTGTTTTTTATATTTCTATATTCCTCGACTTCTTAAAAATATTGCACTTTTTTTGAAATGTCCAGGTTTAGTAGGCTTTCTATGCCGTTCACTTTTGTAAGGTCTAGCAGTCATATTGTTTATGATTGCGGTCACTCTATTGAATTTCAAAGTGTCTCATGCATTCCTCCTGTTGGTTAACTCAAATCTTTCATTGGAACAATTTCGAAGTTTTTTCGTATACCTTTCCTATTGATAAGTGTATTGAGAAACAAATTCCTTAGGCTTTTTTAGTTTCCTTGTTATCTGAGAAAGATACGTAATCCTTTAGGAAACATATGAAACCAAACATTTGCGTGTCAGCAAAACATATTTTTGGTTCAGATCAAACATGAAATACAGTATGTCACTCATGGCCGTCCTCCCGTTACTGCTGATGCTGTTCCAATGCAATCACGACTTCCAATTCATCGGTCGGGAACACGTTAAGTTATGGCAAAGCACCACTAAACTGATGTTCGATGGAACATTCGACTGCCCACTGAAACAAACGTTTTGTTTTACAGGATTTTATGTTGGGTACAATTGGCTGTAAGTTGAAAACGGAGAATTTCTAAAAAAAAATTTTGCCCCATTCGTCACTTGAAAAGCTAAACAAATAATTTCAGGCTAACGGACGATGATTGGATACATTTGCCGTTCAGGTGTGTGAAAGGTTATAGCCGTCATCTCGCCCAGATTTCCTTTAACGAAACTGCTGGAAACGTTGTAAGTTACTGACAAATGTAAATTGGACAGTGTTTTTACGTTTCAGTTTTCATTTTGTTTGTTTTTCATTCTGTCTGATCATACTGATTAATTGTGTTTCAGAAAAAGTACTACGCACCACGTCTCAAAGTACATCATAATTGTTCTGATGACGGAAAAACACGCTACTTCTACAAAAACTTTGTCCAGGTCAATGCAAACCGAAAGTAAGTTTTGAAATGAATTATACTCAGTGACTATTGAAAATACAACCGAAAAACTGGAGATGTCTTCTGCAAAATTTTCAAAGAAAAGTGTTTGTTACAATTTCTTGCTACTTATTGAAAGTGTTCACAATTAACTTGATGTTTCTTCACAAAAATTTATATTATTTTTCAAAACTGTGTTCACTTGATAAAACTAACAGACAAAGAGAAAGATAAACGATTTTTCGTTTATCTTGACATTTACCTTAAATATCATAAGAATGTTGTACCAGCTTTTCTTCTTTTTAGACATGAAGTTTATTGTACTTTTTCAGTTTGTATTTCGAAGAATATCGACTATATATGCTCAATCAAGGATCGCTCGACATTTTCAGTAATAATGATCTCCGCTTGAAACGAGACAGAGAGGGGTTGAAGAAATGGTTCCGCTCTTTGCCGTACCGTTGGAACAGCGCACTTGATGGATATCAACCTTCAGAAAATTTGAAATATCTGGTCAAAGGAATACATGTCTTTCCATTTGGAGAGCATGAAATGAAGAAATTTGAGCCAAAGTCAAAAGAAGAAAAATTGAAAAAACTTGATGAAGAGAGGATTAGACTACTGAAGAGAATTGCTATTGAAGAAGCTCAGAACCTAAGAAAAAACAATAAAGAAAGCGAGTGGTCCAAGGAAGAGGAGTACAACAAAAATGTAACAAATGAGCCGAGCGTTGAAAATGTCATAGCTTGGAAAATAGAGAAGGAACAGATAGAATCACAATTTGCAAAGCAATTGAAATGTGACTCATTGATGAAGGTGGCAGATAAGAAAACAGACGAACAAGAAAATGTGGTTGTCAAAGAGAAACCATCGACAATAAAACTCAACAAAGGAAGTGACCAAAAAGGTGGCAGCGGAGAAGATCCATAAATTATTTCCTTCACTTAAACTTATAAATACAAATATTCTGAAATGCAGTATTGACCAAAAAAGCATCATGTTTTGCCCTATTAAATAGGAAATATTTTAAATTGTCAGTAGTCTATTGAAAGAAAATGTCTCTGAATTAATAGGACAACCTTTAAATTTTACTTTTGCAGTGGAGTTTTCACCCTTGAAAGTATTTTATGACAAGTCTCCTGTTACTCACTCCCTCAAGATAGCGATTTTAAACCATCAGATAGGATCTGCATAAAGTCCGTCCTTTTAAAGTACGAGATTTCTGATTGGAAAAAAAACATGATACTTTATTGGTCTATGTTTTTTTTGTCTTTTTTGAAGTTATATGTGCTTTTATCGCAAAAAAACAAGTTAGATTTATAGAGATCCGAACATGATGCTCGCTTGACTCATTTTTCCTGATTTACGAGTAAAATTATGATGTGCTCCTACTTCAACTGAATTCTTAAAAAATGAACAGATGTCATGTTTCATTTTCTTCTTGTTTTGTTTTTATCCATTTCTTAACAATGTTCTTTCACGCTAATAACAGAAACGGGTGGTTTTAAACCTCAGTTATCTCGAACATTTAGGAAGCGCTGTCGGCGCTGTAAAAGAATAGTGGTGTTAAGAAATAGATTGAGCAGGCATCAGGCGCCTGGCTAATCTCTCAGATTTTCACCGTTGTTTTCCCTTTTGCTTCTCTGGTGGAAAACGAAAAGACATGACAACCGCACACCCTTAAGAAAAGAGGAGAGAATCGTAGTTATATCCACTTTTTCTTCCTTCTGGTGACGTCTTCTCTTGCTCTCTTTTTTTCTTTTTTTGGTTGAGTGAACAAGGTTAAGAAATTACTTCACATGGAAACGCAATGATGAAGATTGGAAGTCATCAAAGTGAATATGATACGAAAACAGAATGGAAAAAAACATGTAGACACTCAAAAATTGAACAATTTTTCATTTACAAAAAAGGATCGAATGATAAAAGAATACATATTCTATTTTCAAAACAACACAACTTGATTAATTGAGAGCACATATTTAATGAGCTGTACAAATAAATTTGAAAACATTGGGTCATAGAGCAGAAAAGAAAAAGACGGATTGTAACTTTAAATAATGATGTCTTTGATTTTCATAAACGTTAGAGAGAAGGAATGGGCTTTGATAAAACTCAGCATTTCAAGAAGTTTTGAAAATTGTTTTCGTTTTGAAAACATGACTTAACGTTAGAATAGGTTTTATCAAGAATAAAAATCAAGATGAGGAACAAGTAATGCTGAAGTGACGGAAAAAATCTGCTAAATTGTGCTCTGAGATTTTTGAATGTTTAACCAATTGTACATATGTGTTTATTACTTTTCTAATTCATAGTAAATAAGTTCATGGTGAACTTGTTTTTCACTTCAGATCTACTGACGTCTTTTCCATTATTCATCCAGTCTCTCACAGCGTTGGGAATGTCTTGGAAGGTTTCATTATTTTCTATCATTGGCTGATAATCTTGGTCTCCAACACCAGAAATGTCAATTGTCAAAATTTGAGTGAAATTTCTGAAAAGACTTTCATGATTTTAGTTTGTCTGTTATGTAAAATGGTACGTTTTGTTTTGTCTAACTCCTTCGAATGGGTAGAACATTTGAAGCACGACAGCAGAAGTCGTGCAGTTGTGAAATAATACGATTCCAGATTCAAATGATTCCTGAATAATACAATGATCTGGTTATTATGGGCAGTCATCATTATTTTGACATGGAGATTTCTAATTGTATTCGTTTGAAAAACAATGAAATAATATCTAGATTATACACTGCAAAATCTCATCACGTCTTCTAGATTATTTTTTAATTGGTTTCCACAAAATTCTTCAAATAAGAGAATTCAAGTCTTGGAAAACCGTTGTCACATTTTAATGGTAAACACTTACTTGAAAGATGTTATCCACTTCTTCAAACGGGGAATCTATCTCAAGTTGCAATTTTCCTCTTTTTGAGCAGATAAATGGAAGACGAAAAATGGCATTGTGACCAATACTATAACAGCAGCAGCAAAAGTTTAAAATTACGTCAATAATAGAAAACTCACAAATCTTCTTCGACGACGACTCCAAAAAAACAGAAATGATCACTAAGACAAGAAACAGTAATATTGTGTGAAACTTCCGAAGATTCATGGCGAATGCTAAATTTGTCACCCAGAACCAGTAGCATAAAAGAGAAAAACAGTGAGTTCATTTTTTGTTTATGGTTTATGGAAAGCTTCAAAAAAATAAGTGTGAACAAGCCAAAGGATGAGCACCAAAAATAGGAAGCATGGTGAGTCCAGATGAATGGGAACCCATTAATCTTGGACACCTGGCATGAAGTAGAAGACCAAAAATTATAGAAGAAAACCCAAAACAGAATGGAAAACATCATTCTTATTTCTACTTTTTGAAGACGTCTGACAGGAATTATACATTTTATTTTGAAGAATGAGTTCACAACATAAATATTTCAATATTGCTTTTGGCTTGAAAAATGTCTCTTGCTGACATGTATTTCCCAAAACCAGGAAACCATTGATAACACATCCGAAATAAACTCTTCTGACCTGAAAATCACATCAGCAGCAAACGATTCTCAATTTCAATCATAAAGATGACGAATTCATAAACCAATACAACAAAACAGTTGTTTCTCTTTATATGTAGTAGTTTTTGCCTCGTGATTCAGGGGAGTTGCATTTCGAATATGTCGTAGCACCGCATTTAGTACATTATCCAGGCCAAACGCACGTTCTGTGTTTTTACTTCCGCTATCAAACCGGCACATTTGAACCGGAAATTGTGAAAATGTGGAGCTGTTCTCGTTCGTTAAATGTATTTTTTGAGGGATATAACTACATTCAGCATCTCAACAACATATATACTACAAATCATGAAAACAGCGCAAAGTTTGAAAATGTGTGAAAAACTTTATCCAACAACATCAATTTAACATATGAGCACCGTTATCTCATTAAGTATCGCTTCCACTGCCTTTGAAAAAAAAATTCTACAGAGCAGGAATTCGCCGTTCTCGAATAAAGAAATAATTTTTGAGATTATTATTGATTATGAAAATTTTTAAAGAAAACTTATCACATCGGATAGCTTTCTGTTATGTCGTGACAGAGAATAATAATAGGGTAGAGAATAGAAGAATTATAGTTTATTGAGCACAGGTTTCTAGTCTAGTCGAAACCAAGAATAATTAATAATAAGAGTTCAATACTACGTAGCAAGTTCACGTTAATGCCAACGAGGGCGGCCACGTTCCTTGCCAACACCTTCCCCCCTCAACGACGAATTAGGTGGAATCAAACGATTCGAGGCTGGAGCAGCACCTCTGCCACGAGCGGCTGGACGATCCTGACGGTTGGATCCTCGTGGTTTTCCTCGACCTTGACTTGTAGCTGGACAAGGGTCGAAACGAGTTGGAGCACGTTTGGTTCTTTGACTTCGGCGTAAGGAATGACTTGGGTCGGTATTGGTGTCGGATTGTGGACCTTGCATGTTCGTTGGACTGACGGCAGTGGTGGTGTCAACTGGAGCACTGCGATTGATTGTAGTAGACTCGGGAGCTCTTCTTCTGTCACTATTACTATCATAATCATCGGCAAAGTTCAATTCAACTGGTGCCCGTGCACTTTTTCCACTCTCTCTTCTACCAACTCCTTCTTCCCCAACGAAATTATCACGGAAATCTGAGGAAATATCTGATGAACGAGACGTGTCTGTAAATTGTAACGAGTTTAGTCCCTCCCCGTGAACCCTCGGGCCCCCAGACAGTTGGGTCTCCACCCCGTCACCTCCGACAGTTTCAAAAAACATTGGAAACACCGTCTCCTCAAACAAATCCTCTCTACTTCTGTCTCCGAAACGCAGTCTCAACTGGTTCGCATGACATCGATGGAAACGTTCACCGATTTGAACTTCATACAGGACGTTACCCCAACGTCTCCGAACTACACCAAAATCCCAA
Source organism: Caenorhabditis latens (assembly GCA_002259235.3). Lineage (NCBI taxonomy): Eukaryota > Metazoa > Nematoda > Chromadorea > Rhabditida > Rhabditidae > Caenorhabditis > Caenorhabditis latens. The sequence continues at coordinate 7,847,677 of CM056097.1, read as the reverse complement.
GACGATTTGTTTCCACGTTGAATCCGAGCATAGACCTTCTGGCCAATCTGAAAACACTTAGCGCGCGCCGCATTACGCTGATCATATTGATGCTTCATGTTTGCCTGATAAGTAGATAACGCGTCTTTTTGCTGATTTTTAGCGCTTGGAATTAATAGTGATAAGTTGGTACGGATTTTCCGATTGAAGTGCTTTTCAGCAGGAGTCATGCCATTTAGAGCCGCATGTGGCGTGTTCCAGTAATGATACAAGAACTTGGTTAGCAACTGTTTTGTGATCGAACCAGTGCCTTTTATCTTGGCAAGACCTCGTTTCAGAGTGTCGACCATCCTCTCAGCAGCACCGTTGGAACGCGGATAGTAGGTGGCAGTTGTGGAGTGTTGGATTCCATGAGTTCTACACATGTTCTTAAATAGAGAACTGGTGAACTGTGTCCCATTGTCGGTTATCAACGACTCTGGGAAACCATGAACACAAAAAATTTCCTCCATCAGATCAACTGTAGCCACCGCAGAGATGGTTCTTGTCATCTTCACTTCAGCATACTTAGTTAAAGCGTCCACGGCCACAAATAGATAAGTTCCATCTACAGGCCCTGCATAATCAACATGAATACGGGACCACGGCTTCTTCGGAGCCGGCCACGGATTCAGAGGAGTCACGATAGGCATCTTCGATTGTTCTTGGCAGTTTGAACATCTGAACACAGCCCGTTCCACTTCTGAGTCAAGTCCTCTCCAAAACACGTACGCTCTCGCTTTTTGTTTCATTTTGATAACTCCTGGATGGCCCTCATGCAATTGAGTGAGCACAGCCTCTTGGAGTTTCTTCGGAACCACGACTCTATCATCGATCATCAAACAATTTCGAATAATTTTCAACCGATCCTTGTATCGAGTCCAAGATTTCTCGATGTCGGAACAAAGTTTCGGTTTCCACGAGTTATTTCTCACTAAATTCATAACTGTCGAGATCTCGGTATCAGTTTCCGACGATTTTCGGATATCTTCTGAAGTAACCGGAAGATGTTTTGGGAATTGGTCCTCATCGTCCTCTTCCATAATCTCGGCAATAACGACGTCATCTTCGTCTCGTGGATAGTTCTGAATCACTCGCGACAACCAATCGGCTTTCGAAAATTTAGCAGTCGAGATGTAGCTGATGTCAAAATTGTAAGCTAGCAATGTTGTAGCCCATCGAACTAAGCGGTTTTGAGAATGCACCGGTAAGTCTCGACTATCTCCGAATATAGCTAATAGCGGTTTATGGTCCGTTTGAAGTGAAAACTTCCTTCCGAACACAAATTTGTGTGACTTCTTGACAGTATACACAAGAGCTAATGCTTCTTTCTCGATCTGACTATACCGCTTCTCGGTGTCAGTCAAAGATCTTGCAAAATGCGCGATTGGAACTTCTTGTCCATCTGGAGTTTCATGCATTAGCACTCCACCAATACCATACTGACTAGCATCGGCAGCAACCAGTATTTTCCAATCTTCTTTGAAGTGTGACAGCATAGTACTATCAGCAACGGCATTTTTCAGCATGTCAAACGCATTCTGCTCAATTGAGGTCCATTTCCATTCGACGTCCTGTTTCATGAGTCTATCTAGCGGACCCCTCAATTCACTCAACTTTGGCACGAATCGACTGTAGAAGCAAATTGCTCCTAAGAATGAAGCTAGTTGCTTCTGATTCTTCGGCAAGTCCATATTCCGGATGACTTCAGTCTTCTCTGGATCGGGTTTTCTACCTTCTCCATTCACAATGAACCCCAGAAACTTTATTTCTGACTTCGCAAAAGTACATTTTTCAAGACTGATCTTAAAACCATATTCCTGGAAACGAGCGAACAATTTCTTGAGAATTTTCTCGTGTTCGTCCATTGTATCAGTAGCCACGATGAGATCATCCAGGTAGGCTGCTACACCGGGTATTCCAGTTATAAATTTGTCAATCACTTTCTGAAAAACTGCTGGTGCTGGTTTCAGTCCGAACGGCATTCGTCGATATTTGAACAATCCCAAATGGGTATTGATGACTGCCAGTTTTTGAGCTTCTTCATCAAGTTCTATCTGAAGGTAAGCATCTCGAAAATCAATCTGTGAGAATATACTTCCCTTCAACTTTCCGAATATATCTTCACTAGTGGGTAATGGGTGGTGCTCATCCTGCAATGCAGCGTTGAGCCCTGAGCTTTTGAAGTCGGCACAAATTCTGATCTTCTCTGAATTCTTTTTCCTGACGACGACGATGGATGATGCCCAATCTGAATGTGACACCTTCTCGATCACTCCCATGTCCTCCAGTCTTTTCAATTCACTCTCCACCGCTTTCTCAGATCCATATGGCACTGGACGAGCCTTCTTAAAAATCGCCTTCACATTCGGAAGAGTACTTACATGAGCTTTTTCTTTTTTGCATAATCCCAAGGTTTCCTCAAAAACTTGCGGATAAGCATTCTGCAATGAAGTCTCCAAACGGCCGATTACCTTTTTGGAAATAGATGTATCAACGGTTCGCACCATGACGGCTAGACCTTCACACATTCCTGGCGACTGAGAAATCCACGACATTCCGATGAGATTGTCGTCTTTTGCTCTAACGTACACATAATCAGAGTACTGTATTCCTTTCAGTTCGAAAGAAACTAGAGCACGGCCTTTCACGGACATTTCTGTTCCGTTGGCACAAGAGATTCGATGAGGAACTTTTTCCAGTTCCGGGCATCCAATAGCCTTCCAACTCTGTCCGTTGATTAGTGTAATTTCACTGCCGGTGTCTACTTGAAATTTCAACACCTGACCATCAACATTCACAGACATCGTCGGTTTAGACGTATTATTCTGATTCTTATGTAGGCCATCTACTCTTACACATTGAGTTTTTTGCACGCCTTTCTTAGCCCAATATTTGCCGGTCTTCTTCTTTTTTCCCGAATTTTGAGGACATTGCGGTGCAACGTGCCCCTTTTCTCCGCACTTGAAACAAGCCACTTCTGTCTTCGAATGAGACTCAGACTTATTAGTAGTATCGGTATTGTTTTTGTTGTTCCCACGGAAATTCTTCTTCTCCAGCTTGTTCACACCAACTTGCTGTTTCGGTGATGAAGCTGCAACAGTCTTGGTTTGCTGCTTCAGCTGGATGAATCGAATCCATTCATCATGAATAGCCGCCAATGTGACGGTTTCCTTCTTTCTGTCGCTCTGCTCGGCCCACTGCATCAGATATGCCTTCGCGGCAGCGTCTCCTGGACCATCCAACCCTCTGAGGAACAAGAACACCGACCAATCATCAGAGGTCATGGTTGCCAGTTTCGCGTCTAGAACGGCTTCACTGATCTTGTTACTAAATTCCAATGGGTCATGGAATAGTCCCGACGAGCGGCTTATCTGTAGGCATTCCTGCCTCCGAATCATCATGCTACGGTGGGAGCGAAAAACCTTATGCAGAGCTGCGACTGTATCTTTGACTGGAATGTCATAGATGTCGCCGGAATCTCTCTGAGAATCAACATATCTCTGGAACGTCGACTCTTCGAGCGCTCCTAGCAACAACCGAACTTTCTCTCTTTCACTCAGATCCTTGCCGTCTTCTGTGATGGTTAACTCGTGTCGGGCCATCCACTTGCGGAACGCATCCGCCTCATCCAATGAGAAGTGGAATTTTGGAATCCGACGAGCTAGATCTCCCATGAGGCGAGCGCTATACCCCGATCTTGACGTTGGGTTCATATTAGCGTCACCTCCCAGATTTGCAGCGTCCGACCCACCATTTGCGCGCGCTGAAGCCAAACTTTCATGCAACCATTTGTTTTCTTCAAGTTGCTTTCTGTTTACCTCAGTCGACACTTCGAGCTGCTCGCGAAGCGCTTTTAGCGCTTCTGCCAACTCTTTTCCTACCGCATGCTTTTCGTCAGACATACCTTGAGTTCAATTTCAAATCCCTGATCGCCAAAATGTTATGTCGTGACAGAGAATAATAATAGGGTAGAGAATAGAAGAATTATAGTTTATTGAGCACAGGTTTCTAGTGTAGTCGAAACCAAGAATAATTAATAATAAGAGTTCAATACTACGTAGCAAGTTCACGTTAATGCCAACGAGGGCGGCCACGTTCCTTGCCAACACTTTCATATCTCTAACAAAAATTACTTACGTAGAAAGAAGCCAAAGAAGCCATTACTTCATTGCTTACCATTAATTACAGCTCGAAGTTTCAAGTATTCTTTTGAGAGTTGGTATTATTTCATAGTTATACTCTTTGTCAGATACAGCAGAAAACCGATTTGGAATCACAATGTTAATACCTTTCGATCAATCAACCCCCTGAACCTGAAAATTCAGTGTTTCAGGTTTCAAACGACGGATTGGGAAGAATCCCGTTTCGAAATTACTGGTTTTGAACTATCCGAACTTGAAAAAAAGTTGTACAGGTAATATACAAAATATTTACCGCACTAACTCGGTTTGGTTTTTCAAAAATTTTCTTGCCAGTGAGAGTTAAACCCTCCCGGAATCCTGGTACTTCAGTTTCGGAGTTTCAGGATTTCATTTGAGTTCTAAATTATTTGAGTTCTAGATCCTGAGGCTGTATCAAGACTGACCACTTGTGAAAGTCCCGAAAATTTCCGAGATTTCGGTTCGGAGGATAGACTCTGGTTCGAGCACACCTCAATCTCTCTCGCTGTACAAGAACTGATAAAACTTTTTAGATGTTTGAATCATATCATTCATTTCGCATTTTTGTAACGAAACTCGCATTCGCTTAAAATGACTTCTTCAAGAAATAACTGAAGACAAACCTTTACTCCACGTGGACCTATTCTCTTATTGTGAGAAGTTGATATAATAAATTTTCCATAAAGTAAACCGTTTCGGGTGTTGTTTACAAAAAATAACATTCGATTTTTTTAATTCTTTGGCCTTCAGCAATTCCAGGTTTATATAACTGGCTGTCACTATAAAGACTTGGTGAACCTGTGAATCTGTTGTCATGAAAGCTTTTCACACTTTATTTTTTCTGTTCTTGTTATGAAGGCATGCTTTTTGACTCCGATATAGCCCACTGCTCTTAACGGTTTCAATCATGTTTCATATCAATTTTGGCGTAGAGACAAGAACATGGCGCTTTTTTACAGTTCAAAAAGTTCTGAGAAAACTCGAAAATAAAATACTAGAAATCTATAGTTTAAAAAGTATTTCAGAAAAATCATCTAACGATTGGTAATCACCTAACAGTATCAAATATTGACTGTCATGTAATTGGAGACTGCTGATAAGTTACGTAGAAACTCCTTGTTAATTTTTTCAAGTAGTTTTTTGATTGTCTCATCAGCAGCAGCTCTTTGCTTTTCTTTCAGTATTTCTTCCATCATGAAAATTTGATATTCGCCCTTCGTTTCTGGTTGTTGAATTTTTGAATTCTTACTTCTTCTTCTTCGTGTTCTCAATCATTTCCGCATAAGTTTCAATCGCAACCTTTAACTTTTTCCGAACTTCGCATATTGTTTCAATTCACTACATGACATCTTCAATAAAAATAAACCTTCAAATAACAGTGAAGAACACTTTTTTGAACTAAATAGCATATAAATATAATTGCCCAAAAACCGTTAACCTTTCTTTGACTGTGAGAGAACATCTTTCTCATAGCGCTATGCAAACGCGCTCCGCTGGACAAGGCCCCGCGCGTCTCTCCTCAACAAGGAGGACACCACTCATTATAGGAGAGACAGGGACCTTTTGGTAGGTGACCTTTCTCCTTTCTCTCTGCGTTTTTTTGTTTTGCGTTGTTTTTGCTGTTGTTATTGTATTTTTTTCTTAAAAGATATCATCAAATATTTATTTTCAACTTAGTGATCATACTCATAATTTCAGTTATCCCCAGAAATACACTCAAGTCTCCGCCTCACTATAATACTCAAATACCTGCTTCATTCGCTTGCATCCTCCCAAACAGCATTCTATATTTTCAAAGGATTTCACTGAATTGACCAAGATGAGTATCAGCATTACCGACCCGAAACTGTTAGTTTTCTTAATTTTCTTTCACCTATCTATGTGTGCATTTCCAGGCAGACTTTGTACCTAAGAAACGGTACTCTGGTCAACGAAAGATATGAAGTGAAGAATTTTATGTGTCGCACCAAACTTGCCCAGGTGTATAAAGTGACTGACAAAAAGAAGGGTGATACAGTGTGTGTTCTGAAGCTTCTCGCCATCAACAACAAGTCATTCTCTCTCGAGTCTCACTACTTGAAACTCTGTAGCGGCGAGCGTGGTTTCCCGTTGTTTGTGGAATCATTTGACTTCAACAAAGACGGAGACGAGTACAAATGTATTGGTAAGTGTCAGAAAAAACAATGCCTAGTTAACTGGGACCAAAATGGGTTTCAGGATAATTAAACGAAACAATTCATAGTTTCCATTTTTCTAGTGGGCATTCTTGTCAAAACGTTTCATTTTTCAGTAACTTCTTACGAAGGCGAAACTTTGTTTCTGCATCTGACTCGAAGACAATTTGAAATCTCCATCGCCAATACTCTTCGCATCGGATACAAACTGTTTTGCTTGCTGGAAAAAATGCACCAGAGAGGTTATGTTCACAGAGATGTCCAATTCTCCAACATTCTTGTCGAGGTTAACTATGGAGGTGTAAGTTTTGAAATGTAGTTCATTCAATTTCTAGATCAAATGATGTTTAGGACATCGATGTTAAACTGATCGACTTTGGATCCACTGTCAAACGTACTCCCACCCCTCAAAGTATCGGAATCACTGGATGGCACGTCAGCTTCGACGTCATCAACGGAAAGCCTTACACCGTATTTGATGATCTTACTTCACTTGTCAGCACTTTAATGGCTTGTCAAGGAATTAATCCATTCGGGTATTTGAAGGAACACAATTTGGAGCTCAAAAAGCAATTCGTAAGCTTTTTGCTATTATCAATAAATTTTAAAGTTTGATTTTCAGCATCACTATCCCATGAGACATTTCCACAAGCTTGAGACTCAGTGGATTGGACAATTGTATTTGGAGATAAATCGCCAGCGCACTGCCGGATTCAACAAGTCAGCAATCCTTGAGATCTTCAAGAACGCCGTGAAGGGCGTTTCTCCACAATCTCCCATCACCTATTCGTTTACCAACGGTCGTGTCTTCATTGATTGAGTCACACTAAAACATACTAACCATTTTCCAATTGTTTTCCGTGTACCATAAGTTGATTCCTACTGGCTAAACAAACTAATTTTTCTTGTTAAATAAAGTACTCACTTACAAACGTTTTCAAGCTAATTTTTCAAGATCAACAGTAGATCTATGAAGTTAAGGACGATACCCCTAAACAAAGACGCCGAGGAAATTTGTGTGAGAGAATTTGCTGCTTCGAGAATACGCTATTAAGTGAGCTATTAAGTACTGTTGAAGCAATCATCAGAAATTTTTGTTTCGAGATAATCATTGTTTCTCAGTCTAAGAACGAGTTTCTGACAATCAAAATCTGAAATGCTCCACACTGTGTAACCTTTTCAGGTCATCAAAACGTCTAAATCTCTCAAGAAACGACATTTTCTGTGTCCGTAGCTCCGCATGAGTGTATAATCAGGTTGTGTAGAGCTGGAGTCTTGCCAGAATCTAGTGTTTTCAATGTACGTATTTTTTGTGAGAATGTGGCTAGTTGCAAATGTTTTCAGCTTCCAAAAAAAAATTTTTCAGCAAACTTGACAGACTAATCGCAAAATCAAACCGTTAAAAAGTATAATGAAAACCTTAAATTTTTGAATAACAACATCAATCAAACAAGGGAAATAAACGTATAAAGTGCTCGAAATATCTTTTGGACGACTCGTAGCCTAGAATAACCCCTGGATTCAAATTTCCGTGGTTTTATCACAGTTTTTCACGTCGAACCACCAAAACGTCACTTTTCAGCCGCAAAATATCTTTAAGACCACCTAGAAAATGAAATTTTCAGTTGATTTTCAAAAATATTTTTCAGAAGTTGAGGGACAAGATTGTTCAGACGATTGTTCAGGAGCTCCGGGTGTTTGATTCCGTTATTTCTCCAATTCTTGAGAGAAATTCAGTTCTCAGAATCGGGACAAGCTTCATTGATAATAGTGTTGCAACAAAGTTTGTATCAGAAAAAAAGTTGTCAAATTGTTCAGAAATCGCTTGATGAGGCTGAGTGGGGCCTGAAATATCAGAATTTTTATCACCATCTAGGCAGGGATGAGTTTCAGAGTTGTTCTGCAAGCATCATTAAAATTTATTTCAAGTTCAGGAATCATGCTCTGGAGCAACAAAGAATGAACAAAAAACAACTCACTTCCGTGGAGGAGTTTCCAGAGTGTTCTTTTTGATAAACTTTTTCAAATGATGCAGAACTGCTGGAGTATGACACTGGTATAAGCTCCCCTGGAAGTATCTCACAAAGAGCTAATAGGATCGGTTCAAAACTTCTTTATCAGAAGACTGTACAGTAGGCACACGGGCAATTATTCAAAACCAAACGACCCGGGCTACAAAACGGGCTCTTTTCTCTAACAAAAATCACTTATATAGAAAGAAACTGATTTTTTTTAGTTTTCCACTTACTTTCAATCACATCTCAAAATTTCACATAAGAATTCTTTCGAAAGTTTCTATTATTTCATTGCTATACTCTTTGTCAAAGCTACACGGTTCTCAAAAATGTTTTGTGACGTGTTTCAAAATTTTCGCTTCCCTAGATCTCTGTTATGTATCTTTTCATTTCTCTAGTTTTTGCTTCTACTCACTTACCGCTTTCATGTATTTCATCTTTTCGTCATTAAAAGCCATGTTACCTTCACACACCCTTTCCGTTCTTAGCTACGCTCACCCATAAATAAGAACAAATGAGAAACAAATGAGGAAAGGATTATGAACAGCTGCCGCAAGGTGTGCAATTTTTAATTATGAGTTTCCTTCTTCTTTCCATTACGCTCTGTGTCGGTCATCTACCTGGTTCTCGTTTGAACGGATCTAATGACCACAGATTCATTTGAATATATGCTGCATTTTGTGTATTTTCTGTTGCTCTAAAGTAGGCAAATAGTCATATTTTCATCAAACTAAATCCTCTTCTTCTCCTTGTCATTTAATTTTTCGCAGCTTCTCTTATAATGATCTATTTCAGTATTTTTTCTTTATGCTATCTCACGGGATTGACGCTATTCTAGGAGCTAACAAAAACGTTCAAGGTAAGTTGCTTGTTTTTAGTGAGAAAAAATCTAGTGAAGTATTGTAAACTTCATGATTTCACACATTTCTTTTACAGGTTCCTTTTGTCTCCCTTTCAATCGTTCATCTTCCATGACTTCCGAAAATTCATCTGGACTCCTTCTTGGTATCACCATTGGGAATTTTCAACATAATCCGTTTCATTTCCAGATGCAAAAGTCACATTGTTCAAAAACCAGATGAGGCCAATCATTCTCTCTTTTTTGACACCATCACTTGTAAGCAACAGCCAACAGTCTCGTGCAACTATGAGTGAATGTTTGAAGGTATACTTGAAGCATTTAAGAAAAATGGATAATCGTTCATGATACAGAAATTCGATGACCAGGAAGACAGTTTAAGGTCACAACTAGGACCAATAATGATTGAATATCTTGCAGATATAATAATCATGCTCATTGAGCAAAATGAGGTAACACTCTTAACGATAGAATGATAATCTTTTTGTTTCATTTCAGACTCGTCTCAACTATACTGGAAGCCCGGGTATTTTTCTAAATGTTCCATGATTTGAAAAGTATAGCCGCGATTAGGGAAAATTTGAAAAATTAAAAACGCTCAGACTGCTACAGTCTTTCAAATTATTTAGATAATTTTCAGTTTTAGTCAATACTCGGCCGCTCGGCAAGAATTTAAAAACAATTTCACAATTTTTTTCAAAATGTTTTGAAACTTGTTTCAAAAATTGTCAAAAATCTCTCGCACGCTGGAGTTTCCATCGACATTCAAAAACGTAGTGAAATATTCTACACTTTTTGTCAAAATATCAAATTTTTACATTTCACATTTTTGTACTGAAACCAGACATTGCCCGGCCGGACCGGTGAAAAATTTTGAATCGACCTGGGCCGTTCACCCGATTTCTTTGCCAATAGGACAAAGTTCGCAAGTCTGATATCAAATAACGTAGGTTGGCAGTGACTTTCAGAGTGTTTCATATAACCTATTCTCTGTAAGACTCGAGCATCACCCCTGTATGTAGGGGCGTAGGGCCCACAGAAAAGATAGTGTTTACCCAGTTAGTGTGAATGTACTATGGGTCTTCGGTAACCCATATGTAAAATATTAGTGCCCACCGACTGGTCCCTGGGTTACTGTAGGTGCTCAAAGGTGCAAAACTTAAATTTTTTCTTTCGAGTCGCAGAAGCCCAGTTTTTTCAGTGTAGTTTATAAACGTTTATTGTAGTTTTTCCACAAAGTTTCGAAAAATTTAAAAAAAGGTTTGTCGAGTTATTCGCAAAAAACCTATTTTTTGGAGCATTTTTTCTGTATTTTTGAAATTTTCAGTTTTTAAAACAAAAAACACCCTCGGCGAAGATTATTTAAAATAAAAGTATTTTGATGATGTTACAAACAAAAAACATTTGAATAAATTTTAAGTCTGTGCGAAGGTCGAAAAGTGCCCTTGTCAAGTACTGAAAATTTCAAAATAAAAGATAGGTTGATTTTCTTTATACAAAATAAAAGAGCACACTTTTTTAAACATTTTTTGTATTACACTTTCTTTTCTAACTTCATTGCATTTTGTTAAAATGTTGAGTTTTTGTCAAAAAATTTTTTTTTTTCAAATTTTTTAAATGTTGATTTTTGATGATGATGTTAGTTTTCTTTAGCAAAAACGTTAGGAATTGCGTGTATAACGTGTTTTCAATTACTCTGAGATTAATATGTGAGCTAGGAATAGTTTTTCCTTTTTTGTTACGAAGAGGACCCTCTTTTTGTTTAACAAGGTAATGACCAAAAGTAAAAATTGAGATTGTCGACGAAAACTTAACATAAGATAGACGTTATTAAGGTTGAAATTAAACAGTATATTCCAAGTGTAACAACTTCGTTTCCAGGAAGGCCCACACACGTTTCCTTTTTTGCACAGTTTTTTGACCGAGTCACTTTGAGACATTGTAACTTTGCCCATTCCGAAGGATTTCTTAAAAATCAAAGTGTCAAAATATTAGGAAAATCTAGTTTACAAAAGTGCTAGATGAACCAAATCAACAAAACTGAAACCTGGAGAGATACGAGTCATAACGTTAAAGTTGACAGTACTCATGAAATCAGAAAGTGGCCATTTTCGCAAATGTCTCGCGTTGAGCGAGGTGCATTCAAATTTTTAAATAATAAACGTATGTTAAATTTTTGATAGTTATGGTCTATTCATAATGTAGCAAAATAGCAAAAAATTATATTTGAAAAAATTTTGAAGAAAGTGCTTTTTTTGACAAAAACTCAACATTTTAGCAGGATGCAATGAAGTTAGAAAAGAAAGTGTAATACAAAAAATGTTTAAAAAAGTGTGCTCTTTTATTTTGTATAAAGAAAACCAACCTATCTTTAATTTTGAAATTTTCAGTACTTGACAAGGGCATTTTTCGACCTTCGCACAGACTTAAAATTTATTCAAATGTTTTTTGTTTGAAACATCATCAAAAGACTTTTATTTTGAATAATGTTCGCCGAGGGTGTTTTTTGTTTTAAGAACTGAAAATTTCAAAAATACAGAAAAAATGCTCCAAAAAATAGGTTTTTTGCGAATAAGTCGACAAACCTTTCTCGAAATTTTTCGAAACTTTGTGGAAAAACTACAATAAACGTTTATAAACTACACTGAAAAAACTGGGCTTCTACGACTCGAAAGAAAAAAATTAAGTTTTGCACCTTTGAGCACCTACAGTAACCCAGGGACCGGTCGGTGGGCACTAAAATTTTGCATATGGGTTACCGAAGACCCATAGTACATGTTGATATAAAAATCTGTTCCTATGGCACACGTTGCTCGAGTCTTACAGAGAACACGTTATATGAGAAATCAGTGTACACTGAAGTCAACCGACATAAAACTTGGTCGTTTCGTACCTCATACTTTGTAGCAACTTATTCTAGATACACCTTTCTTCAGAACACTTGCACCAAACTTCAAAATTTATTTTCTAAAACTTATTTTCGTATTTCAGCAACTGCAGCATTCCAAAAACAATGGTCCGACAGAATGGCACAGTTTAGAGCTACACAACAAAACCATAATGCTCCCCTTGCTCTGCAAATGCTGTCCGATTTTACCGGGGTAAGAACTTTTAATCGTATCGAAATACAATAGTTTTGTTGAAGAAATTCAAAGAATTCACGGAAAAAGATCGAGGATGTCTCTGGAACTTTTTTAACACTCAGATTGTTACATTGGCTAAGCTTTTGATCCACGAAAAAGAGGTAAAATGAATAAAGATTCAAATGATTTGAACAATGTGTATTTAGTCAGAAAAAATCAAAATGTCGGATCATTATTACACGGAATTAAATAAACTTGGAGAGCAGAATCGGCAATACGAAAAATTGGTAGAAGAGCTGAAATCCGCAATGACGACATCTAATAGCAGGATCGCTGATCAGAAAATTAGAATTTCTGGACTAGAACAAGAAAAAAGTAATATGTGGTCAAAGTTGAGCAAAACGCAATCACGTGCTGCCATGCAACATAGAGAGATTGAGAAAACGAATCTCAAAGTGTCAGAATTGGAGGAAGAAGTGAAGAGACTTTCTGAATCGCTTGAGCAAAAAAATAAAGAAGTGATCAACTTGAGACATGCCACTGAATGTTACAAGAATGAACTAGAAGAAGATCTAAAACTTGTGGCAAAGGAGGTTGAACAACTGAAGGATGAAAAGGAAGCACTCAAAACCACTATGGCTTCATTGAATATCATCAAGAAAACCACAGCAGAATCAAACCAGACAGAGGTAGAAGAGCCGGAGAAACGCATGGCTGATAATGTCTGTTTCATAAAACAAGTCAAGAATCGAATTGAAAACAAGACAAACGAGATTCTTGTCGTTTATGATAAGTTTCAAGAAACTGCAACTGTAACACGAAATAGTAAACAACTCACAAACCGTGATCAAGTGTTCTTCAATAATGGGCACAGTTCAAATAATCTGAGAAATGACATCCACCAGTTCAAAGGTACGAATGATTGTAAAACTGAAAAAAGTGAAAATGACTCAACAGCCAAATTTATGTTTTCAGGTCCCAATTCTACCAACTCTAACGACAGTTTGATTTGTTCTCAGGTTCATAATGATGATGCATCAGAGCCTCCAATAAAAAAAGTTCGGAAATGAATCAAACCAATAAAAGCTGGAGATTTGGTGAGTGCTTTCCGCTATTGATGGAAAAAACAGTCAAAATTTTCAGTTGAAATTTATTGGAAACAAATACAGAATCTGCCAAAATTTCTACCATTTTCCGTCTCTCAACTTTCTATTCTCCATAATTCATCATCAAATTATCAAACAATAATATTTATTAGGTTACCAACACTAGAATCAAATAGAGTAATAATTGAAAAAATTAATTTTTCTGTATAGAAATAAAAAGGCTTTTTGTGATGAAAGAAGAAAAATTTTTCCACCTACCCGGGTCTTGTGGAAAGGGTATTGGAAATTTTCTATATCTTAGATAAAAAATAAAAAATTAAACGTGAAAGAACCTGTATTATTTCTGTACAAGCTAATTGGAAGTACTGTGTTTTCACAACTGAGCTCTACTAAAACTTACATGTTACTGAGGAACGCTTAAAATCTCCTATTATGTACTCAATTTTGTTCAAACTATTCAATATTGTATTGTATTCATTCTTGTTAAAAGATTATCAATAAAGGAGCGAGGGGCTGAGAATAAATCCATCACAAGAGCATTCGGAGGGTGGGTTAAAGTGGGAAATGCGGGGCGTCGATTAAAATAATGACCGGTAAGAGGGGAATAGCACAGTAAAATAGAAGTACTAATATAAAAGACATTAAGAATAAAAAAAGAAAGTCTTTCTTTCATTTTCTCAACACTAGAGGTTTTCACTTGCTTTATGTGCGTCATTAGTTATTTGTTCATTTTTTTCATCAATGAAAATATGTAAGCAATATCTCTAGCTAGTGTCCCAGAAACTTTTCCAACTTTTTGCTTCGATGGTTCTCAGTTTAATGTTTATTCTTTCCATTTTTCCTCGTATACACTCAATGCACTCCATTTTTTTCCACACATTCTGCTCAATTGGACAGAGTCGACGAGAAGAGCAGGGAACAGTTGGCATGAAAAAGGAGACTTAAGACAATGAGAGTTATTTTCACGTTCGGATCAATTTTCATTTCTACATGATTAACGGTATGAACAATTTTGTTGTTATAACTTATGGGTGTTCCTGATTTTTTTAAATTTTTTGAGCAGAATAGATCGGTTGTACTTCTAACGATGGCGTGAAAAATCGTTGCTGATAAAATGAAATCATTAAAGTGAAGGGGTACAATGAATAATGCACCTCTGTAAGGCTATTTTCCCACAAGGAAAACAAACATTAGAAACCATCAAAGATCCTTCTAACTGAGTTTGCTAGTATCTCCTCTGCACTCTGGAACAAGCCAATTCTCTAACACAAAGTTTGCAGGCGTCTCTATTTAAGAATATCGATTTCAATTTTATAAACATGCTGCTATTTCTGATAATTGCTGGCTTGAAAGCATATGTGGGTAAGTATTTTATTTACAAAAAGCAATCAGTTTTCCACGTTAGTAAATTTCAGCTTATTTTACAAAAAAGTAGGAGATAAAAAGCGATAGGAGGGGTTGTATGTTTCAGTCCGATCCGACTCAATCAATGTAGAAAAGACCATTCTTCAGCGAGTAGCTGATAGCAGATGTTGGTGAAACGCCCTTCATCGCATTCTTGAAGATGTCCATGAGGGCTGACTTGTCGTATCCAGTAGTGCGCTGACGCTCGATCTCTATATGCAAACGTCCGATCCAATAAGTCTCAGGCTCGAAATGTGTCATAGGACCCTTATTCTGAAAATTGAACTTCAAAATTTTTGATGACAGCACAAAAACTTACGAATTCTTTTTTACGCTCCAAATAGAAATCCTTCGAATTTCCGAATGGCTTGATATTTTGGCAATACATCAACAGGCATACGACAGAAGTGAAGTCATCGAGCACGGTGTATGGCCCTTCGATAACTTCGAGGCTCTGGTACCAACTATTCAAGCGAATAGATTTAGGAGCGGGTGTGTGTTGTACAGTGTGTTCGAAGTCGATGAGCTTGATATCAATGTCCTGAACGTTTGGTCTTGAAGTTGAATCAACTATATTATGAAACTCACGCCTCCGTAATTGATCTCGAGGAGAATGTTGTTGAACTGTAGATTCCTGTGAACGAATCCCTTCTGATGGACCTTGTCCAACAAACCGAACAGTTTGTATCCAATGCGAAGAGTGTTGGAGATAGAGATTTCGTTATTTCTTCTTTGCAGATTTAGCCAAGTCTCGCCTTCGTACGAAGTGACTGAAAAGTTGAACGTTTTGACAAGAACATCCACTAGAAAATGAGAACTATGGTTTGTTTTGTATCATTATACTGAAACTCAACTTTGTCCCAGTTAACTAGACATTGTTCTTCTGACACTAACCAATACATTTGTACTTCTTTCTGTCGATTTCAGAGTCAAACTTCTCAACCAAATACGGGAATCCCCGATCGCCGCGACACTTCTTCAAGAAGTCATACTCGACTTGGAATGCCTCGTTGTTGATGGCGAAAAACTTCAGGACACACTTTGCATCACCTCTCTCGTCAGACACTTCATACACCTCAGTGAGTCGTGCGCGGCACAAAAGTTTTTTCACTTCGTAACGTGTGTTTATCAAAGTACCTGGGGGAAGGGACAAGCCTGTCCTGAAAAAGTACAAATAGATTATAGAAAAAAATAAAGAAAACTCACACTTTTCGGTCAATCAAACTCATTTTGAACACTAGTCAAATCCTTTGAAAGAGTAGGATGCAAGCAATTGAAGTTGCCCGGTTGAGTCGGCTCTTTCCGTTCGTTGAGTGTATTTGGAACAAATGAGGCGTTTAGGCAAGTTTCAGGTCGGGGATGATTCCGGGCGGCTGAAAATATGAGTTTGATCACACAGTTGAAAATAGGAACATGATGATGTATATTTCCGGAAACTGTTAAAACAGCAGAATTGACAAAAAATGGCATATTTGTCAAGGCCCGGGCCGAGTGGGTCAGCAAAACTGAGGCTCGGCCCGTATGATTGGTGGCAAATTCAATATTGAATTTTTTCGAAATGTCTGAAATTGAGCCCTTTTTTCGGCGAGAAAGCTAAACTTTCAATTGTGATCCAGAGTTAGAAGAAACTTTGAAAAATCATCAAAACTGAAAAAAAAAGACAAAACAGGGCCGGGCCGGACATTGACAGTTATAAAAAAAGGAGTATTATTGGGCAAAATCAATGAATAAGACAAAAAACCACAAAAAAAAGTGGATGCAGAGAGAAAGGAGAAAGGTCACCAACCAAAAGGTCACTCTCTCTCCTATAATGAGTGGTGTCCTCCTTTTTGAAGAGAGACGCGCGGGCCTCGTCCGGCGGAGCGCGTTTGCATACCGCGCTGGGTGACATGCTCTCTCATTGGGTGATATGTCTTTTGAAGTCGAGACCCTCAAACCGGCGAATAGTGTACGCAAAGATATTATTCTCCATCAACGTAAAAGTGGTGTAGTGGTAGTTGGTTGGTATAAGGGGAAGTGAGGCCTTGGTTCGGCCCAGACTTTCCTTTCTCGTTATTTTTTTTCTTGTTTCTTATTGAACCGCGTTTTCAAGCGGAAATCAAGTGCGAATTTTCTGTACGTATTTCAGTTCGCACCTCTGGCTACATTTTAAAAGTAATTCCGAGAAATTCGGCTCTGTAGTAACCGAGATATAGTAAAAGTTAACAAAAGTTGTTTTCTTCAAAATGTTCATTCTTATAAATCTATTCACAATTCTGACAAATGAACAATCCAAACATTTTAAGAGAAAACCGTGTTTCAAGTTACCGTTTTTTTTGACGACAATTCATTGTTCAAACGGATACTCTCGAGTATTATCTTTTTGAATACCTTAAAAAATAAAACAGTGGTATCAGTGTTGGGTACTTAAGTTTGTGATTAGATTCGATTGATTTCTACTGCTCCACTCACAATAATGAAATTCATATGGTCTCTGTGGTTTTTGGAAGTACTGATTTAGGAAAGGCTGGAATTGACTTGACACCTGAACATTCTCCATAGGTTCATCTCCGGATCTGACCTACTGCTGGCCTTCTCTGCAGTATAGATTGGTCACAATTCTGTAGCTATCTCCGAAGATATGCTTCCAGTAGATTTGTTTGGAAGACACTAGAGTAATCATGGAGATGTCCGGATCGAGGTTTTGATTTGTCCTCCAGAAAGACCCAACACTGTCAGAGAGTTTGAAATATCTTCCTAGACTTTCAACCACTAGTGTAAGAATTACTGCTCTCTTTCCCATCTTTTGAAGTAATCAATAAAGTGACTGTATTTTTTAATCTTCCACTCTCACGCGGCTTCAATCGCAAAAGATAGAGGTTGCAAAACAGTGAAATATCGCGAAACCATGAATGGATGTTAATGAGGAGTGTGGATTTCTTCTCTCTTTCATAATTTTGTCTCATTCAGAAAAATGTCGTTTTAGTTCTATTGCTATGAAGAGCACATTTCATACTTAATGCAATAATGAGCAGAGCTCTGAATAAATCTAGAACAGTGGTTTTTGCTTTTTTTGTGAACAGAATGTTAGGAAAATTGTTATCGTGAGGTTGGATTAATTGATTATGATCTTTTGTTTTTGTGAATTTATTTAGTCGGTTGTAAAGGTGAGTACAAAACATTTCGTACAACTGTAAAAGAAGCGGCACTTTATTAGAGCATTCCCCTTAATAGAAACGCACAGTGAAAAGCGATTTGAAGAATAGTGGCGAACATTCGAACAGGAGCCAAATGCTTGAAATATTTCTTGGTTTCAATTATTCTTTTTGAAAGCTCGTAATAAAAACCAAAACAAAACCCTTTTATTCGTTCAAAATACTAAAATTTTGGGGTTTTCGTGTTATTTTTGACAGAGGAAAGCTTAGTTTGGTTGAAAATTGATGACTTAAAGGGGGACTGCGGTATTCCAAAAATTGAGATTTTTTGATATGGATCGACTCAGAATTTTATAGAAAAGAGAAACGTCTCTTGGAGCCAGGTCCGAAAAGTATTCTAAAACGAGTTATGAGCCCTCAAAGTGTCAATAAAGGGCCCCTCGCCGTGAAAAATCACCTTATATTTCAAGGTAAAATTCTCTCGCCGTGAACGTGAAAAAGTGAATATTGAGAGAATAACGCCGTGAACTCTCTTTATCTTGATATTCTACTGTCAAACGAGAAAGTATCTTTATGAATATAAAGTCTTTGACTGGAATTGACCTAAATAATTTGAGAAAACAATCGAGAAACTGAGAACTGTCGGAAGAGAGTTGGAGAAGTTCCCTATTGGAGCGACACGAAGACAAAATATTGCTATCTTCAACGGCTGAGATGTATCTTACAACAATGAACCGAGTTATATCCTAGTCAAAAAGAAACGCAACAAAAAAACAAAAAAAGTTATGTAACCGAATGAAATATCTAGCGAATAACTATATTTTCCAAATGGTGCAAAGTTCTTATTGTTTTCTTAAATTATTTAGGTCAATTCCAGTCAAAGACTTTATATTCATAAAGATACTTTCTCGTTTGACAGTAGAATATCAAGATAAAAGAGAGTTCACGGCGTTATTCTCTCAATATTCACTTTTTCACGTTCACGGCGAGAGAATTTTACCTTGAAATATAAGGTGATTTTTCACGGCGAGGGGCCCTTTATTGACACTTTGAGGGCTCATAACTCGTTTTAGAATACTTTTCGGACCTGGCTCCAAGAGACGTTTCTCTTTTCTATAAAATTCTGAGTCGATCCATATCAAAAAATCTCAATTTTTGGAATACCGCAGTCCCCCTTTAAAACTAAAAAACATAGCCAGAGACCGGTTCAAAAAAAGACGCGCACCCCCTTTACAGTTCTTCCAGCTAGCATTTTTGAATAGTTGTGAGTTGTTTGAACGCATTTTTACAAAGACTCAAAAAGTAAAAACACGAAACAGTTAGAAACCTTGCTTGATTCAAAATGTTGCTGCCAACGCGATTTGTTTTTGAAACACTTCGCAGAGAAAGCTAATGGCTTACTAGGGAGGTACATGACGAGGCGAGTTGAACTTGTTTTATAAAATTGACCATAGGTATTTTCGACCTTGAGGTTTTTAAATCTGCAATACAAAATCTGAAAAATGTTTCCGTGGACCGAGTTATAAGCCATCAAACTTTTCCTACGGCTAAGCATTTTACCCCGAGACCCTCGGTCTGCCAAAGTGTCTCCCTCAAAATAACCCCACGTTTTCCAATCATCGGTGGCGCAGGGGTTGAGGGCCCGTTTAGTAGTAGGGAAACTATGGGTTATATCTCCGTGCTTTTCCAGTTTTTTTTGGCAATTTTTCCAGCCACCACAAAAGACGTTTTGTTTTTTTCATGTGTGGAAAAGCATGGGGAACGAACTCATAGCCTCCCGACTACTAAACGACCCCTGCGCCACCGATGTTTCGAAAACGTGGGGTTGTGTTGTGGCAAACACTTCGGCAGACCGCTGGTCTCGTGTTTAATCATAGGAAAAGTTTGACGGCTCATAACTCGGTTCAGGGGAACATTTTGCAGATTTTTCTTGCAGATTTGAAAACCTCAGTTTCGAAATTACTTATGGTCAAATTTATAAAACAAGTTCAACTCGCCTCGTCATGAACTTCCCTTGTTAGAGAAAAGAAACCGTGTAAAAGAAAAAAGTCTGAGTCTTTCCTTGCCACACATGGGATAATTCGTATTTGGGGACTGGTCAGAGCCAACGGATGTGTTTTTGTGACGCTTTCGCTGCCTTGCATTGCGCCTGAAATGACAGCTGTCAGCTGATTGGAGCTGGCATACACTTCTCAGGATTTTACGACCGAACGCTCAATATTCTGTTTCTTCAGAAAACCAAATGGGTTCGCTTTTGTTTATGTGGCAAGTCAGTCAAAGTTGTCTTCCCAGGTAGGACTCATCGTATATAGATGTTGCGAAATGCTATGAGTCATTTTGCTTGAACGAACACGAAGACAAAGTTATTTTTCGAAAAAATTGAGTTTTTGGAAGTATGTGCATCGTAGTTTGAATATCAGTAACTTTAGGAACACTGCGCGCAATTTTTGAGGTGCTAAATTCAAATCGGAGAAAGAAGACGGTATGAATAGAACAAATATTACCATTCATATCCAACGGTTCAAAACAAAACCGATAGCGGGAGTTTGACAGCAGTATAATATCTGCAGAGTGAAAGAAACATCAGATATAAAATTTAACAGTGCGGGCTTGCTATCGAGTTCAAATTACTAGAAGATGTTGGTTAAATGTTTTATTGTTACTCAACGATGACTGAAACGAGTGCTGAGACTGAGGACTATGTCAGAATAAGCTTTAGAGACTTTTTCTTTGTAGGTAATAACTACTTCCAGGTGTCAGAGCAAGCTCTTGGTTGTTTTGTGTTCAAGGGACGTTTTAATATTTAATAGGACGATTAAATGCTTTTGGGCTTCTCGTTCCAACGCAACTTCCGATATAAAAAATTTTGTAACCCATGAGTGTGTGAAAAATCTGATTTCCAAGAATTTAGTGAACAGAATAAGTTGTATTTCTTACGAAATCGTAAAAAATCATTGCTAATATAATTAGATCATTAGAGTGAAGGTGTGCATTAAACAATGCACTTCTGAAGGCAATTTTCGTACAAAAAATACAAACATTAGAAACCTTAAGAATCGTTCCAACTGTGGTCGCTAGCTCGACACTCTGGAAGCAGCAAATTCTCTAACACAACACTTCCCGGCGTCTTTGTTTGAAATTATCGACTTCAATGTTATAAATATACTGCTATGTATTCATAAAAATTAATTGCTTTACAAGATGTGAGTAGTTTATTTACAAGAACCAATTTGTTTCTCACGTTAGTAAAACTCAGCAAATGGCACACGAAATGAAAAAGAAATGTAAGGGAAAAATGGGTTGTTATCAGTCCAAGTCCAACTTAATCAATGAACAACACACCGTTGGTGATCGTGTAGCTGATGGGAGATGATGGAGAAACGCCCTCCAATGCATTTTTGAAAATCTCCATGATGGCTGCCTTGTTATAACCAACTGTGCGCTGACTCTCAATCTCTTCATGCAATCGTCCGATCCACTTAGTTTCTGGTCTTTGAAAGTGTGACATGGGATTGTTATTCTGAAAATTGAATTTCAAATCATTTGATGAAACCCAAAAAACTTACGAATTGTTCTTTGAACTCCAAGTAAGATTCGGTCGAAAACCCGAATGGATTAATTCCTTGACTAACCATCAAATTGCAAACGAGAGAAGCGAAATCATCAAACACGGTGTATGGTTTCCCTTTGATGACGTCAAGACTCACGTTCCAACCAGTCATAACAAGAGAGTCAGGGGCGGGTGTATGCACAACGGTGTGCTCGAAATCAACAAGTTTGACATCCACGTCCTAAACATTTGGTCTAGAATGTTGAAAGTACTATATTATAAAACTCACGCCTCCGTAGCTGATCTCGACAAGAATGTTACTGAACTGAACATCCCTGTGGACGTATCCCTTCTGATGCATAGTTTCCAGCAAGCAAAACACTTTATATCCCATGCGAAGAGTGTTTTCGATGGAGATTTTATATTTTCTTCTTTGCAGAAGCGAGAGCCAAGATTCGCCTTCGTAAGATGTCACTGAAAAACGGAACTTTTTGACAAGAACACCCACCAAAAAAATGAAAACTACGGTTTGTTTTATACAATTATCCTGAAACCTAATTTGGTCCCAGTTAACTAGGCATTGTTTCTCTGACACTTACCAATGCCTTTGTACTTCTTTCCGTCGATTTCAGGCTCAATCTTCTCAACCAAATACGGGAATCCCCGAACGCCGCGACACTTGTCCAAGAAGTCATACTCGACTTGGAATGCCTCGTTGTTGATGTTGAAAAACTTCATAACACATCGAGCATCACCTTTCTCTTTGTCAATCACTTCGTACAACTCGGTGAGTCGTGCAATGCACATAAACTTTTTCACTTCGTAACGCTCCTTTATCATAGTACCGTTTTGCAAGGACAAAACATTCCTGGAAAAACACATACAGATAAATGAAAAAAGTTAAGAAAACTCACACTTTGCGGTAGCTCAAACTGTGATTCATTCTGGACAATCGAGTAGTGCGCTTGGCGTCACTTTTTCAGTTTTTTGAGGAGACAACTGAAATGATAAGTCTGATCACAAAGTTGTAAACAGGAACATGATGATATGTTCCCGAAAACTGTAAAACAGTAGTATTGACAAAAAAAAAACATATTTGTCAGGGCCCAAGCCGGGTATCTAGCAAAATTCAGACTTGGCCCAGATAATCGGCGGCGAAATTTAGTATTCAATTTTTGTGGAATGTTTGTCGTTTGCTTTTTAGTCGGGAAAGTTAAATTTCCAACTGCGATCTAAAATTAGAAGAAATTCTGGAAAATCATTAAAAATTGAAAAAAAAAATTTGGCTTGGCAAAGCTTGGGAAAAACATAGTTTTTTAAGCCTTGCAGAGGCGAGCCGGGCAATGACAAGTATGAAAATAGGAGTATTTTGGGGCGAAATCAATAAAAAAAGACAAAAACACCACAAAAAGAGTGGATGCAGAGAGAAAGAGAAAGGTCACCAACCAAAAGGTCACTCCCTCTCCTATAATGAACGGTGTCCTCCTTTTTGAAGAGAGACGCGCGGGCCTCGTCCAGCGGAGCGCGTTTGCATAGCGCGGTGAGTGACCTGTTCTCTCATTGGGTGACATGTCTTTTGAGACAAGACTTTCGAATCGCGAAATAGTGTACTCAAAAATATTATCTTACATCAACGTACGAGTGGTGTAGTGGTAGTTGGTCGGTGTTAGGGAAAGTGAGGCCATGGTTCGCCCCAACCCTCTTTTCTCGTTATTTTTTTCTTGTTTCTTATTGAACCGCATTTAAAAGCGGAAATCAAGTGCGAATTTTCTGTACAAACTTCAGTTGGCACCCATGGCTACATTTTGAATTCCGGGAAATTCCGCTTTGTAGCAACCGAGATATTCTCGTTGAAAAGTTGATAAAAGTGTTTTCTCTTGAACTTACATTCTTATAAATCTATTCACAGTTACGACAGATAAAACATCAAAACATTTAAAGAGTGAATCGTGTTTCCAGTTACCCATTTTCCTGACGACGATTTATTGATCAATTCCGAACGGATCATCTCAAATTCAGTTTTTTAATATAGCCAGTTTTTTTTAATATAAAGGTGCCAACTGAAATTCATCAAAGAAAATATCCTGAAACTATTTTCTGAAACGGCAAACTGAATATCTCCAGGAAAACAGCAAGAAAAGCAAATCAAACTTCAAAGTTCATTTATTTGATTCAAGGTGTTTACTTGTGAACAGAGTACCCAAACTCCTGGTGAAAAAGTATAATTATAAATAAGATGAAGTGGGGTTTTGAATAATACGTGAAAAATATACTAGCCTAGTTTCAAAATGGAAAATTCAAATGGAGAAAAATTCATTATTTGGGCATAAGAGCATAATTGAACTTAGATGTTTTGAGAGATGTGGCAGGGTCACAACAAAAAAAGCACCGATTGGCTTTCTCTGCCTGAAGTATACATGGTTTACACATGGAATGTCCGCACACTGCTGAAAAACAAATGTTTATTTAATCAGGATACAAATTAAAAAAATTTCTCTTCATTATGCTTCGATAATAGGCAGCTTCAATCTAGTTGCCGGTGTCAAGAAAAACTCGTAACTCTGTAGCTAGACGTGTCTTTTCATGCGTACGCAACGGCACTCCGCAAAATGTCTCCAGCGCTTACAGAAATCTATTCGTGTCGAATCATATGGCCGCGTTTAGTTCTCACTGACAAAACATGTTTTCTTCAATCAGTCGAGCAGCTAGTTTTGATGTTATCGCTCGATGGCGTATTGTTTCATTTTCACTCTATTTTTCTTTTTATCCATTTTCTTTGTGACGAATCAAAATTATGATAATTACTTCTGTTATCACCGCTTCATCTCATCGATCATACGTATTTAATATCAACCATTACGTACTTACCGATCATTGGTGGATTTGAACTGCTTTCTCCATCTGTAAAAACGAGTGTACAAATGGTACATTCTCGCTGCACAGTGGTATGCAGAGCTGCATCCAGAGCATCTCTCATTTTCAACATTGAACCACGGTTTTCTTCTATCCAGGCTTCATACTCTCTTGCTTCTTGGAGATTTTGTGCATAGCGCTGATTTATCTTTTTGAATGTCTTAAAAAACAAAACAGTCTTATCAGTGTTGGGTACTTATGATTGTGATTGTATTTGATTGTTTTCTACTGTTCCACTCACAATAATAGCATTCATATGGTCTCTGTGGTTTTGACATTTTTCCTGCACCGCCGTGAACTTCTCCTGTAATTGATACTCCGTATTTACAATTGAAAACAGGTTTTCTAACTGAAATACACACAAATTTTATACACATGAATGGAGCATTTTCCAGTGTTCAGTGAAATTTCAAAATGAACAAATGTGTCTGTTTGGAAAAATGGTCGTTAATAAAGTGGATTTTTTTGATAACATCCTATTGGTGACTGAAATCTTATATCACCCATTCCCCGGTAATTTATTGGACTTCCTATAAATTTTACTGAAGACACATCTAAATTTGAAGTAAAACTTTGTATTTTGCCCTGATGCCACTGATAATGTCAAAATGAGACCACAATCAAAATTGTATGTCCCAGCTGCGACTTTGTCTATCTACTGTGAAACCTTGCTCACCTTGATTTCGTTTGCAACTATTTTTCTTTGTTCAGCTGTGCAATATCGTCCATGATGAAAAGTGATGATGAGTTTCTGTGAGCATTGCATTTTAAGTTTTTAAAAAGTTGTTTTCAGTTACCACAAGTTGTGAAGAGCGCAACTTCAATCGTTCCACATTTTCCTCATATTGATCGCGTAGATCCTGTGAAACGTGATTTCTTGCAATCGCCAGTCGGACTGCATTAGGTGCTTAACACTTGAGATGAGAGTTTTGAAGATAAGCTTTCAGAACTTACGAAATAGTGGTTCCGGAACATTCAATAGATAATTGTCACGAATTGCAGGTACTGATTTGATTGTCAACTCCTTGTAGCTTGCAAAATACTCCAAAAACTCATCGAAAAGAGGGTCTCTTTGTGTGGCAATGGGATTTTCTGAAAAAATTTGAATTAATCCGCAGATTTTGCAAAATCAATTATCAATAAAAGTTGGTTTGTCCGAGCTGTGGTCTGTTTGTATTATTTTACGATACAACTGCATCTACGGTTTTTTTGATAATTTTTCAATAAATGTTGTTTGGTTTCGTTCGGTTTTTCGAGGTTTCGCTCAAAGATTCACATAAACCACTAACCTTGTTGTCTGTTACAGGGGCGCCTCTATTTTTGAACAGGTGGGATCGGCTATTTCCAAACCTCTCAAGACATTAATTTTCAAACAATCCAACTCAAAGTCCCGAGAATTTTCAGTAATTTTAACAAAGAAATCGAGTTTTCCTGTGTGGTTTGCTTCATAAACTTTGAAAAAAAAGTATGAAAACCGTAAACAATATTTCTAAAAAGTTGAGGGTGCGCCACTTCAAAGCGCCTTTCATGGTGCACCTCTATTAGAGCAGCGCCTCTAATAAAAGGGCGCTTATATTACAGTTTTTACGGCGAATGTTGTTTTGTTGCGAGCCGATTTTTCGATTTTTGCTCAAGGAACCACGAACAACAACTAACCTTGTTGTCTCGTTTTTTCTTCTGGGAAAAGTTGTTCACAGTCTTCCGGAATTTTCTTATCTTTCATTATTTCATCAAATACATATTGTTGAGATTTCTTAAGCGAATTCATTGTTTCCTTCAATTTGGGAACATTTTTTTGACGGAGTTCTCCCTCAAGAAGGTCACACTTGGCTCCAACGTTCTGAAATATTTCAGTTGTGTTTTGGACGGAAATGATTCACTCACTTTAAGCTCCTTCTCTATCTCAAAGTTGAGTTCAAGAATCTGAAGAATATTAGTTTCAGAAGAAGAACTTAATTAACTGATCAATAACTTACAATTGAAGACATTTTGTAGAATTGTTTTACATCTTCGTCAATTTCATTGTCTTCTTTTATGCAACCCTCGAGAACCTAAACTAATTTAATATTGAGAAATTCAGCAACTGTTTCTTATACCTTTATTTTTTCTAAAAACTGACTATATTGATTGTTTTGACGATTCACGTAATCAAACAGAGCGGTTATCTGAAATGAATATTTTACTCGAAATAGTTGCATGAACGATGCATACGTCAGTTTCCTCTTCGTCAATGTAGTTGGGAGGAGTCGATTCCTTCTGTAAATGTTAGTTACTGATAATTTGGCCCAATATCAAAGACTTTTTTATTAAGTTGAATCTGATGGTACTGGTCATGAAAATACAATGCACAGCACAGTTTGCTGATACGCCTTTTCTCAATTTTCTAGAGGGTTTAGTGATGCCAAATGCAAAAATATTGTTCTAAAAACTATTGGAAATTCAAAATAAAATCTGCTGAAAATATTTGTAAAAATAAGAAAATTCCTTTTCTGAGACCATTCGGCAAAATTTTTTTGATAAGTATGTTAAGAACCTTCTTAATTTCTACATGTTTTCCTTTCCAAAGTTCAGTTTTTCAATGCCAAAAATATAATAGGGTTATCAAACGCCCGGAACTTAGTGTTAAAAAATTTAAAATTTGAATGATTAGAAAACATAATTATTTTGAACCGTATACAAAATGATCATGAAAACTCAAAAACTTGAATCAACCGTTTTTCTCGTTACTCAACGGTGTAGTTGGAATAATGGTCAACAAAATGTACTACTCTGAATTTCAAATTTTAAATTTTGAAAACGTGAGTACTGTTCTGAAGATGTTCAATTTTTCACAGTTTTTGCACACAGAAACACTTACATTCTTCATTTGGGTTTGTTTCTTTCCACCTCCAGTAGCTCCTGTTGTTCTTCTTCGTTTTCTGTTGGTTTCACAAGTGTGTTCCTCTGGATCACTATCACTCAATGAAACCATTTCAGACATGGTTGCTTTAGAAACCTTCAAAAACAATATTAAATATATTTAAGATCAGCCGAACTGTTATTTTTGTTGAAAATTACAAAACACAAATTTTGAAAACAGAAAATCACAATTTCCAAAGCCACACTCAATGAAGAAGATTCAAAATCAATATAATCTTGTTCACGCATTCAAAAAGAGAGAAACTAAAGTGGAGGAAAAGAAAGTGGGAAATATGAATTTTAGCAGTTATTATTTCAAAAGATGAAATAAATTGGTTCGATGAATCAGAAACAGTGAATTTTTCAATAGTTTTCTGAGTAGAGTGTAAACAAAAAGTGCGAAAGAAGAATGAACAGACGAACAGAAATCTGGAGAAACATAGAAACATAAGAAATAGACGCAGCAACAACAAGTCAGCTCTATGAATTTATTGGTTATCGGTGATGACCGACGCATTGACCCCTCTCTCGCCCTTTCGCGCCCTCTCTTGTCCTCTCTGCGACAAGTAAATGATACACACGCACAAGAAATGTTTCCAACTAAAATATGTTTTTGCAAAGTTTACAAAAACTAATATACTTTTTCAAGATATCTATTCTTCTCAGCTCTCTGAGACTATTGGAATGAGTATAAACAGAGTATTCTCTGAATGAAAATTAGAACGTGACTTGATATGTTGTATTGTTCCTGATTGATTCAGACAAACTTATTTATGCTGTAATCTTTTTAAAAAAATCCAAAAAATATTCTCCCCGGCCGGGAATTGAACCCGGGTCTCGCATGTGACAGACGCGGATACTCACCACTATACTACCGAGGACACATAAGAAGGAGAGTAGAAAAGTAATGATGAGAGAGAGAAAATGAAGGTGACGGAACACGGGGGCTGTTGATCAAGGGGGTGTGAAGAAACTTTTGACATGAGAGTAAAAGTTAAGTTCGGTGTTTATTTTTTAAAAAGAAATACACGTTATTGTTTTTTTTCATACTATCACTATATCTCTTTCAGGGTGTACTAAGGTCAACTCTAATTTTTTCGTGGAGTAACCTACATGTGTCTGCGAGTTCAATTTTATGACGAAATAATTTTTTCTTTGGTCTGCAACTCGCTGAGAGCAACTTCATGTGAGTTTAGGCACTTTACTGACCTAGAATTTCTCGACTTCGGTCATGTTGGTTTTTCAACTTTTCCCGTTATTTTCTCTTATTTTTGCTGTTTATTTTCAATGAATCAGATGAAAAACAACGAATACTCAGGAACAATACAATAACTCCTAAAAAAAACACGAAATGCTGAAAACACTATATGCTCGATGTGAAAACCCTGAAATGTTCCACGGCCACACAAATGCCAAACTGTTTCCCCTCTCGCTACTAAGCGGGTGCTCAAACCAAATTAATAAAATACTTCGATATAAAAATGAACTCACAGATACACATAAAATGCTCTATGAAAAACTCTGAGATGATCTTAGTACTTCTTTCAATAAAAATTCTCAATCCGGGGGCGTGTTAACTTTTCAGGCCCGCCAGAGAAAAAAGAACGTACAATACCTATGTTTTCAGTGGAAAATGATGAACTTAGAGAGTGTGTCACGGGTTTATTTCTCACTTTTGTCAAAATATACTTCCCTCTTGTGATTTGTAAAAAAATTTAAACGATGAGATTCGAATTTTTATGTATATTCTGATGTGACGGTGATAGATTCTGATTTTGAAAAAGTATGCTTCGTTTATTTTTCTTAATCACGTGAGCGAATTAGTTGTGCAACTAAGCGAGTCGCTGGCTCTCTTCGCTTTCAATTCCCGAAATTACGTTACCGATCTCTGCTTGTTGAACTCTTTTTACCCGTCTTTGTAATTTTTTTTCTCAAATATAAGAACATTTTTTAGACTGGGTCGTTGATAATTGTTTACAGTTTTGATGCAACTCAACCACATCATGTCTATTTACCACATGATCCAATTGTTTCTTAAAGAATCACAAAAACCACCATTTCGACCTCCATACCCTCTCGTACAAACGACTTGTGCTTGCCAAGCTCGTGGCAACTCAAACTCCAAACACAACTATCCGAATATAAACGAGAATCACTGAATCCAAAAGTTGTGCTTCTTGGAGTGCGCTTCTGTGAAGAATGTGCAAGGCTTGAATCATTGATATGTGAAGGAACAACTAATCATTATTTTCTGACTCACAACTACTCTGAATTTATGCTTATTCCAGTGATGTTCATATGGTTGGTAAAAACTGTGATTAGGGAATCTGATTAATCTTGAAAAGATCTACATAAAAAATTGATATGTTTTTCTGTTCTCCTGGGAAGGGTCTTCAATTACTATGAACATGTCATAGAAGCTAATACCATACCGCCAACAAATTTCCAAACCTAAGTTTTATCTTTTCCTTCAGAATTCTGCAACAACAGTCATTAAACAGAATTTGGTTGCTCATGTTGAATTCTACCAGCCTAATGTTTCAGCCAGGTTTTTCGGTTCACTGAAACTTTTGATACATTTGATATTTAAGTTGTCAACAACATTCTCTGAGTTTTGAAACCACGTATGACAAATGCTGAAAACATTTGTCACCCAAGACTGTTAACTGTTTTATTATGAAATTCTTCTTTTTTGTTCCTCTTCCAGTGGAAAAAATAATCAACTCCGTTTTCACTTTTCTTCTCGAATCAGCCTTTTTCTTTTTTTGAAGAATATTTGAACTTCATATCTGTGAATAGATGTCTCAATTTTAAAATACGTACCGATCACTCTAAAAACAATGATTTCATTTTTCAAACTCTGCTGTAATTATTCATCGGATTATTTCCCACTATCATTTCGCCATGCAAAAAGTTAAAACGCAGCCAAGCGAAAGAAAAAGAAAGGAGAGAAGCTCGAGAGCCACAAGCAGAGCAGACAAACATGTGATAACTCTTCTTCTCCCAAACAACGCCCCCAAGTATAAATGTTATGTACTCCCTCTTTTCACTACAACTTTCAAATCCCGTCGTAATTACTGGGTAGATCACGGGCGTTTCTTTTTTCATTGCCAGTGTCTGATATATGTTTCTCCTTTTTTTTCTCTTTCACTCCTGTTTTTGTTCGCGAAAGTTGATAAATTAATGACCATCTGTGAAAATTTCAGTGCCAAAACTGAAATCAATTGGTAAACATGTCGGACTCTGAGACGGGCTCTGAGACGGACTCTGAGACGGACTCTGAGATGGAGTCAAAATACTATCACACCCGTTGGAACAGAATTCGTGAAGCTGACATGGTTTTCGTGCAGGATACAAAATTTCCAAACTCTACGGTTTGTCGGTTTTGCATAAATACCCTATTTCGAATCTATTACTATAATCGAATATAAGAAATTTGGAGATCTTGCTCCTTCATCGGACCATAGGGTTGATGTTTTTGCACGAAAGGTTGTAAGAAAGAGTTTGTCAAAAATCGGTGACACCAGGGTGAAATCAAACCACCGTCTACAGATTAAGAGACAATGTCTCGCTCAAGCCACCAGGCCATGTTACACATGCACCAAGTTGATCCGTTTTGGCTGATTTTTTGATATGTTTGTACCCAAGGAATTCTAAGAATTTTATACCATACTAGATTAGGCTCCGCCCCCTTTGACCTACCGAAACGATCGATTGAAGTTGAAAAATGAAAATTTTTCTTTCGAAAGATAGAATCAAAATCTCTTCAGAAATGAATTGCCAGTCTTATTTTGTGCATTTTATAAGATAACTACTTTTTTCTAACTCTCCTGCATCATATAGAAAAAATCACTTTTTTGAAAAATTTGTCAATTTTTTCATGTTTTTCGGATTTTTCGGCTGGTCGAAGTACTGTGGTCCGAAGCAAATTTATGATGATAAGATACATATGTGTGTTGGATATCAAAAAATATGAACACCTCCTCCAGATTTTAGTGGCTAGCCGAGTTATGATCCAAAAAGTGACGAAATTTGATGCATTATAACGTACCCACCTCCATGGTAAAAAATGGCTGGGTGACGAAAATCGAAAATGTTTCTGATTTGAGTTATTTAGAGTTAAAATAGTGCTCACACAATTTTTCAGACAATTCTGACCATGTTTCAGTGAGATACAGACACCTCTTCAAATTTTTCAAGCCAAAAAGTTTCAGCTTTTGTAACTTTCCAGATTATGACTCAAAATCTTAGAAACTTTGAGAAAATGATGGAATATACTTCAAAAACACAAATAAATAAGTTGATGTCAGTTTCTGTCGTTTTGTTCAACTTTCCTGCCATTTCATATCCGATTGCTTTGTCGTTCAACGATAAGGAGGTATTCTGGCGCATGAAATGCCAACATTCATTTTTGTAATTACCTTTTAGAAATTTATTTGTGTTTTTGAAGTATATTCCATCATTTTCTCAAAGTTTCTAAGATTTTGAGTCATAATCTGGGAAGTTACAAAAGCTGAAACTTTTTGGCTTGAAAAATTTGAAGAGGTGTCTGTATCTCACTGAAACATGGTCAGAATTGTCTGAAAAATTGTGTGAGCACTATTTTAACTCTAAATAACTCAAATCAGAAACATTTTCGATTTTCGTCACCCAGCCATTTTTTACCATGGAGGGGGGTACGTTATAATGCATCAAATTTCGTCACTTTTTGGATCATAACTCGGCTAGCCACTAAAATCTGGAGGAGGTGTTTATATTTTTTGATAGCCAACACACATATGTATCTTATCATCATAAATTTGCTTCGGACCACAGTACTTCGACCAGCCGAAAAATCCGAAAAACATGAAAAAATTGACAAATTTTTCAAAAAAGTGATTTTTTCTATATGATGCAGGAGAGTTAGAAAAAAGTAGTTATTTTATAAAATGCACAAAATAAGGCTGGCAATTCATTTCTGAAGAGATTTTGATTCTATCTTTCGAAAGAAAAATTTTCATTTTTCAACTTCAATCGATCGTTTCGGTAGGTCAAAGGGGGCGGAGCCAAATTTGGTATGGTATAAAATTCTTAGAATTCCTAGGGTACTAACATATAGAAAAATCAGTCAAAACGGATCAACTTGGCGCATGTGTAAAATGGCCTGTAGACCTATGCTCGACCCAGTCAGAGATTGTCTCTTAAGCCTCCGCACCACTACCACTGTGCTACCGGTGCGCCCAAGATCCGACTCCCTCTTTCTTTAAATTAACCGAATACTAATATTTTAGACTACTTGGGTGGCTAGATGTGATTCCACCGCATTGGTATCAAGCCGTCATGTGGTACCAGCAAACGCTCTGAATGGGCCTTTATTCCAATATTACCTGATGGATAGCAATGATTTGATTGGAATTGAATTGTACAAGCAGCAAGTAGCAACATCCATATCATTGAAAGATCTAGTGATTCAAGTGTCTTACCTTCCTAAATTCACTCAGCTGATGAAAACGGTAAGTGTGTACAAAAACAATTTCTGAATAAGCAAATTCTTCTGAAACATCTTGTTTTCAGCTGGCAAAAAGAGAGAAGAAAAAAGCATCCAAAGATAAAAAAACAATTGGAGTGACAGAAAAGAAGTTTTATATTCGTACCATCCCGCCAATTTACCTTGGGCGCACAAAAATAGGAGAAACGAGAGTGTTTGCCGATGAAATAGCAACAATTCTTCCATTGTTGAGTGAACAGCAAGGAGATCCTTTGGACATTTCTGACTGTTAGTTAATTTTTTTGCGTCGGTAACAGTATTCAGATGTGAGTTATTTCAGTACACTTTCGGCATATATACGAGACCTGCAGTATGGCTTCCGAGAAATGTAATGTTCCAGAAAGCCTCAACACAATGACACTGAAAGAGTTGAAAGAGTTGCTTGAGGAATATGACATTAACAAATCGTTGATTACAGTATGATCACCAGAATTGAAATTAATAGAAAACCGTTTCAGCTTGTCGACGATCCACTTTTTATTATTGGATGCAAATCCGTTGTGGAAACCATTGGACATTTCAAATTGCTTAGCTGCAACAGTTGTTACATTATCAGTGGAGAACAAGCAACGTGGTATATGTTTCAATCATTGATTTGTGGTGTAAAATGGGAAGGTGTTACTTTCGAACAGAAAGAGGAAATAATCAAAGAGATCAATGAATATGTTCGCGCTGAGGAGGTAACTACCCGAAAGATTCAATTTTTACAATGGATTTTACAGACTTTCTATCACTCGTATTCGAGAGTAGTTAAACGCATTCTGCAACTGAAAAATAAATACTCTGACATCTACAAAAATAATGTGAAACCTTCCGACTTCTTTTTACGTGAAGAAGATCCAAACGGAATGGTTCCCTATCATTATTATGCAACTATTGCCGCCTCTTACAAACTACCACTTTACAACGTATCCACAGCTGATAAACATTCTCAGCCTGCCTGGAAACTCAGAATTTATTTATTGCTTGGATTCATGCATACGTTTGTGAACTGTGACCAACGTCTGCTTGACTTTATCTGGTTGCTAACAAACGTCGTTTATAAAGTGATAATGATTTTAGTTCCGAGTGATTGCCGTCTTGAAGTGGTAGATATGATTGTGAGAGATAAAACAGAAAACAATTGTTTTTCATATTTTATTTTAAGAAGATAGCTCTTGTCTACATGAAACACCCTGCATACTATCCGGAAGAAGTCCAACATATAGAAGGACAACCAAATCTACAACAGAAATCTTTGAAAAATGTACTTCAGCAAGATATTAAAGGTGCCGATGACACGGATGACGAATTATCCGATTTGTTCAAGAATTACACAATAACTGAAGTGGAAATTTGCACTGGGTAAGAATATTTCTATATGCTGCATAAGTAAGCAGTTGTGAAAGTTTCTACGCCCAGCCAGATATGAAGTTAGTAGTAGGAACTACTATGTTTTTGTTTTTGTTCTTCAAATATGTTATTATAAAGCATACGTAAGAACATCATACTCATACTTCTAAGATAGGAGGGAATACTGGTCATGTGTTTCTAAGAAAAATAAGAATGATTACTTGGTTAGACATTTTCTCAACATTGAATCAAGCGTGAAGTCACGTTTTTATACACTCAATTTCCAGAATTGATGACAACGAATACCCTCCTGAATCACAAAAACCAAAAGATCACAAGTTCATCAGCAAATAATTTTGACCGAGCCGTTTGAATCACAAAATAATATTACCCTTGCTTAACTATTCTGATTTTGTTATTATATTTCAACTCTTACTTTCATGTATATTTCTAAATAATGATTTATGTTTTTATTTGCGGTTGACACCGTTATTCTCCACTTCTTTTAAACTACATATCCTCTAAGTTTACTATTGATACGTTGAAAAACATGCAACACATGTTTTTCTTAAAACCTACAGTGAACCGATTACATTATTGCTCTATCTAAAACACTTTAATATTTTTTAACTAAAATCTTTTTTGTCACACTGAAATCCTCTATGTTATGTCTAATTGTTGTCTAGGTTTTGTTGCGGTTGTCAGGTGATGTTCGCTTGCCTCCTTGGCATTTCGTATGGCATTTTCGTCGTCTTCTTCTTCTAACATCATTGTGTATTTTGGCTTTTTACTTTCTTCCCCTCATTTTTCAAGATTTTTCGAGGTTTTCAAAGTTTCCCAAATTTTAGTACTTTCTGGATAACAGTCTTGACTTCTCGAGAGAGATTAAAGTCTAGAAATTAAAATCTCGAATTTGACATATTACTACCTAGTGATACAATATGTGCTCAACACTGCAGAAAAAACAGTTGCTTTTCTTCAGAAGTCAAAAAAGTGAATGAAAATTGTTATCAAAAGAAAAAAGATCTATTTATGAGTAACAGAAGAGACGCTGAGAAATTGAGAAAATTTGAGTCGCGATAACATTAGAATTATCATTTGACTAATCAATTCAATTATCATTTTTGAACTTTTTATAGTGAAATTAATGGAACGTCACAGCATATATTTTTGAGCAAAATAATGTCATTGAACTAGAGTTTCCAACTTTGTAAAAAAAATCTTGAAAGACATTTGTTTGATGTATTTGTTTTGTGGTCTGCTTTCGGAAGATAGCGAACCATAAAATTTTCAAATTTTGTTTTTTGAGAGTTGAAGAAACTTTATAACATTTAAGAACATCCTTTCAGAGCATTGACATACAGAGCAGTATAAATGTGAATAATTTTCAGAATTTCGGTCTTAAATGAATGAATAACGATCATTTTAGCAAGTTTTTCCACCGCATTGTTTTAAAACAAAAAATGTCAGTAGTATGCTGATTATTACAATAATGTTCATAAGAAAAACAGTTCAATGTCAACAGTGCAACTGACAAACTATTACGGAGGCATCAATTGGAGGAATTATACAATTGGATTATACGATTTTGTGGGCAATCAAGAAGAAAGTTATTGTCAAGAAAATGTGAAAATTTTGGATAAAAAATAACAGATAGTAAGATAGTATTCACTGCGGAAGTTGACGAGAAGGAAGTCCGTACAAGGCGAGCAGGGCACTTTTCGACAGGGTTTGGTCTCTTGAAGGATTCAACCTTTCGAGTCTCTCGACGTTGCCAGCCACAACTGGATGAAAGTCATGAAACGGAACAAGTTGTCTGAAAAAATATTCAGAATATTAGTTTGCTGGAAACATTTCTATGAATTTTCACAAGGCACACAGAACTTTTCAAGAAAACCTCTAGCATGACTCACAAGAATAAGACGCTCTATTTTCAAGCTTTAGATTCTACAGCCGTAAAATCTAGTTCCGAAAGTAAACTGTTTCTTATCAAAGAGATGTCTGTGTTTGACTGAAAAACACCGGGATTTGTAGCCTCATTCCCGATTTGGTCTTATGAACTTTTTTTTGGGTAGTTAGTTTCTATACTAACTTGGCAATTTTAAAGACCAACAGTGCTGCGGCATGTGAAATGAAAGAAAGAAATTTCTCACGAATAGGTTAGAAAATGATTAATCTCCATTTTTTGTAATCAAACCGTTAAGCCAATCCTCTTCAGTAAGTGGCCACTTGTGTAGGTGACCACTGAATGTGCTGCACTCGAGCAACAGTTTGACAGGACGGAAAAAATTGTTTGAAACTGTCTTAGTTCTTGTTACATTCTTCAATCACAAAATTTGAGAGTAGAATAATTTCAAAATTTTAAAGAAAACTTTCAGAACTAGATCTCGGGATTTTTACAAGTGCTAAAATGCCATTTTCGTCAACATTCGTTCCTTGTGGTGGTCGGAGTCAGGGTTGGGAAATTCCGGGCCGGGCCGGGCCGGGCCGACTGAAAAATTTTCCTCGGCCCCGCTAGGTCAGCCCGCCGGCCCGGCTACTGAAGAAATTTGAAAATGTTTGGAAAAATTTTGAATTTTTTTGCAGAAATGTCGAATTTTCGACTATGTTTCGGAATATCGATAAAAACTGAAGTGTACGAGAATTTTGGAACATTTTGATCATTTTTTAAAAGAAAATTTCGAAAAAATATGTGAAAAAATTATGCACAATTTTTGAATCCGGGCCGGCCCGGGATTTTCCAACTTTGGGCGGAGTAAAACTCATTATAAGACAAAATTTTGAACGTTTATTAGACAACCCATTGTTTTTAAAAATGTTAGGAAAATTTTCTATGTTCAGAAAAGTCGAAAAGTGAGCTATCCTGTTTATAAAAATAGACGGAACATCTTTTACAGGTAAGTTGCAGTTTGTCTGTTTCGTATGTCTATTCAAAGTTTCTAATTTTGTAATAACTAACTTATGCTTACCTTTTGGTTCGAGTTCCAAAGATACGACAGTTTCTCTCGAACCGATTCAGTTCTTGGTTGGAGTCTTCGAGGCAGTCGTCACAACAGGCGACGGAGTGCACACGGCCTGCGATTTTGAAGAGGTTCGTGTTGTGACTGATGTAGTCGAGGTCGTTTCTAAAAAATGAGTACTTGGAATGACTTGTATTTAAAGATATTGTGAAAACTAAAAAGTTCCTCATACTAGTTAGTTGGTTGTTAACATTCTTTGATAATCCTTAATTTATTTTTCATTTTCAAAACACTTACACAACGATTTCGACCTCGAATGTCAACGTCGGGTTGACCCTATTCTCGCACGAGACGAGACCGTACTTTTCAGAGTACAGGGTCTTCTTGGAGCAGTGGGAGAGGTCGGTTGGGTTTTCACTGTGAAATACCACTGTTTTGATTACCACTCCATCCGGCGTGGCTCTGACTCCGTCGTTCATGGTAGGTGGACAGAAGTGCAGATTCTCAATAGAATCGTGTCCATTTGAGAGGACATCGAGCACACGGAACGTGGCGATGAATGCAATTGGACAGCTAAAACTGTTATTTTTCAGTCGTTTTTGAGTTTCAAAAACTTACTGCCCGTGAGACACAAACTTATGCATTCTCTGCCGATTGGTCTCAAAACACCATACGATTCCAGTTTGTTGGCAATGCTTGAGAACAATAGAATGTTCAACGTAGATCGGCATTTTTGAAGCAGTGATCAGTCTGAAAAACAAAAAAAGTTAATACTATCAACTATTGACTACATAGGATTGACGAATATAGTTTAAAAACAATAAACAGGGAAATAATTCTTCAATAACGGGGATTTTTTCTTCGAACAGTCTAGGTTAAGATTTTTGGAATTTTTTCAAGTTTCCATGCTAATTTTTTATCAACATCAAGAAAACAATGTTCTGAACACAACTATTTCAATTGTTTCTTAATGTGACTATTAAAACCTTACAAGGGAAGTACTCAAAGTGTCCTCTTTCAAACGACTCAAGAATCTGGCACCTGATACTTTCGAGTCTGTAGATTTTGAATCTGAAATAAAATTCTGCTAAATGTCTCTATGAACCGAATTATTAGCCGTCAAACTTTTCCTATGATTAAGCATTTTTGGCGTGACACGCGGTCTGTCGGAATGTCTACCCAATCGCATCCCCCAATTTTCCAACCATCGGTGGTGTAGTGGTTGTGGGCGCGTCTAGTAGTGGAAAGGCTGTGGGTTCGTTACCCTTGCTACGTAAAATTTTTTTCAACTTTTTATTGCATTTTTTGTTGCTCCATATCTGGCTCCAAGATGGTTTTTCAGTAATTTTTTCATACACATGGTCAAGATGTGATCAAAATGAAGCGATTTAGCAAATAAAAGAAACAACTTTTTCTTGAGTCCCAACTCCACTTTTCTCCACCAAGTGACTGCGAAAAATTTTTTGACTTTTTTTCATCAATTACGTGTTGATTTATCATTCAATACACTCTTCATGTATTCGTGTCCTGTAAGTTTCGTACTATAACGCCAAGAACAGGAAAATAAGGTACATCAGTCACTGGGTTCTATCTACTGAATGGGAAGAAAGCCAAAAAATGTGTTTAGTATACAGGAAGAACAATCAAACTACATGAGGAGTGTATTGAATGATAAATCAACACGTAATTAATGAAAAAAAGTCGAAAAATTTTTCTCAGTCACTTGGTGGAGAAAAGTGGAGTTGGGACTCAAGAAAAAGTTGTTTCTTTTATTTGCTAAATTGCTTCATTTTGATCACATCTTGACCATGTGTATGAAAAAATTACTGAAAAACCATCTTGGAGCCAGATATGGAGCAACAAAAAATGCAATAAAAAGTTGAAAAAATTTTACGTAGCAAGGGTAACGAACCCACAGCCTTTCGACTACTAGACGCGCCCACAACCACTACACCACCGATGGTTGGAAAATTGGGGGACGCGATTGGGTAGACATTCCGGCAGACCGCTTGTCAAAAAAAAATGCTTAACCATAGGAAAAGTTTGACGGCTCATAACTCGGTTCATAGAGACATTTAGCAGAATTTTATTTCAGATTCGGAATCTACAGACTCGAAAGTATCAGGTGCCAGATTCTTGAGTCGTTTGAAAGAGGACACTTCGAGTACTTCCCTTGTTAAACAAATACGCACTTTTTTGGAAATTTTTTGGAGACTTTCTAAGAAAATTTGTTTTTTTTACAAAAAGTGTAAAGCAAGATCCAAAATATCAGATCAATAAGAATTATACACAATGTCGCTAAATGTGGAATTTTGGGAAAATTCTAAGTTTGTTTATATAATCATTGCTATACAAAATAGTGACTCACAATACTATTCATAAGTATAATTCACAAAAAATCAATAGATGATTGAAAAATAATCACAATGATTATAAACGTGTCAAACAATAATTGAATATGCACACAATACAAGTATTATGATGTGCTAACAAAAACTATGGATCAATTAGTGTGTCGACCACGGAGACGCATACGCGCAAGATATCGCTACACCACACGAGGGTGTCTGCTTCTCAAAAGGAGACCTGTGTCGCTTTTTCTTCCACAGTCTGGTGATGACGAACACAAATTGCACAGAAGTAGCAAGAGATAGAGAGCAGGGTCGGCCAGAGGATGATGACGTCAGTGTACAAGACAGAAGAACATTGGTAGATGTATAAGAATAACTCCGATATTCAAACAGTTGAACAATACAGAAAAGAGATAAATTTAAATGTAATGCTTTGACATTTCCATTTCGCAATTTGAGTTAAAACTGTCGTTACTTTTTTCTCATTTCTGATCAGGAGCGCACGTTCATGTGACAAGCACGTACATATGAATTCTAATGTTTGATTTTCGCTGAA
Source organism: Caenorhabditis latens (assembly GCA_002259235.3). Lineage (NCBI taxonomy): Eukaryota > Metazoa > Nematoda > Chromadorea > Rhabditida > Rhabditidae > Caenorhabditis > Caenorhabditis latens. The sequence continues at coordinate 7,807,634 of CM056097.1, read as the reverse complement.
TGCGTATCTAGGTTTTTTTGTTCTATTAGAGCTTGATATTTATTTCAAATTAAATATGGAAATGAATTTAGTTAAGACAATTAGTGTGATCATGTGCAATAACACCATGGAAACTTCTTGATACAGTTCTCTCCACAGATTCTATGGAAATACACGATGGATCCTTTTTCATCATTAAAGTGATACTTCTTTCTCAAATAGCATGGAATAGAGCAAGAGTAATTGGCAAGATCATACTGATTGTCAAGTGTTCGAAGAAACTTTCTCAGTGTGTTGCGACGGTGTTTGTAGCCTCCACTGGCATCTGAAACTGCTTATTCAACAGGAGTAGTGTATTAAATGATTATATACAAATATTTTTTTGTTTTTTTTTAGCGTCTATGTATAACGACTTACAGATGACTGAGATACGAAATGCCACAAATTTTTCATCGGCTGCCAACTGGCAGAAATCGAGAACATTTCCAAATCGTTCTCCAATGCTCATCTCAATGATCAAGAATTTGTCAGCATAAACTTTCGCGATTTTTCCAGATATTTCTACCGCCATAACTCCTTTGTTTCGATGAATGTAGTCCGCCAAAACTGTTTTGGCCAGTGACTGATTGGCAAGGTAGTGATAGTGGTTTGGTGAGAGAGGCTCTGCAAGTTTCATTTGATTTCCGTCAGTGTAAAATCTACACGGTACCAGGTAAATTATTGATATAATTTGTATGCTCGTATATGATGATATTTATATTTTCAAATCAGTACAACATTGTGAATAGCGTTTCCAGAGCTTCGAATTTGAACAGAATCAAGATCATCAGATCTCAGACAAAAAGTTTCTCCATTTGTTGTATGAATGAAACTTTCAGAACAAGATCCCAGCTATCTTTTCCCATAATTCCTAGTCTCAAAAGTCTATGCTTCTAAAGATACAAACCAACAAGTGTCCAAACTTTCTGCGGCACAAAGCCTCGTTTTCCTCGTCACTTTTGAAGGTGTGGCGCGTGATTGAATCAAACTTTGATATTTTTTGGAAAAGCTATTAACAATCCTTCCCTCCTCCAAAAAAACTTATTCTCTCTTACGAGTACATACGTTTTCACTAGGTGGAGAAACGGAAGTCTCAATACTCCATAACTACTCTTTACAAATTGAATTGCAAATTTGTGAACCGGTCTGGCTTGTAATTTTCCTTCAATAGTTTGAATGTGACTAATACATACCAGCATGTGACTGAGACTGCCGTCCAAGCACGGGCACAATAATGAGGCTTAACTGATGTGAGTTCGTAGTAAATTGGGTATGAAGTTAGCAAATTCCATATTCTATTTGTTTTTCTCCATTTCCTGTCAGCTTGTTTCGGCTCAGATTACAGGTATATAAATTATAAAAACGTTTTCATTAGTTGATAACTTGAAAAGAAGCTTTATTCTCGCTCTAACCTTTAATTATTATTATCAGTATGACGTCATCCTTGAAAATTTAACAACTGTTATGGTAGCTTCCACTTACCTTTTGCCAAAAGTTCTACAACAGATTCCATAACTCTGCCATTGCTTAGTGCTTGAGCCATTAATTGCTCAAATGCAAGAGTTGTTAATGTTTTTGGTTTGTCAGTCGGCATTTTCATCTCCAATTCCGGCAGAAAAACCCAAGCAAATTTATCGTATGAAGGTGTTGTTGATAATGCTATTTCAATTAGTTTGAAGAGCGTTGTGTTCATTTTAAGATCCATCGTAATGCAAGGTGTGCTGTCTGAAAATCTAAATACAAACACCAACCAAAAGGAACATGAAAATGAAACTTGAAAACTTAGGAGCTTGTTTTATAAAATTATCAAGAGAAACAGGAGCTCTACAACGGAAATGTGCAACTTCGTATGAACAGAATGCCATGAGAAACGGCTGGGACAAAAAAAGCTCCAAGCAACCAGAGCCGAACCCCAACAACAACAACTAGCTATTAGAAAGGGAAGATTGATGTGGGAAAGCACATAATTTTCCTTGCACAGAAAAATGTAGTGAGAAAGTAATCACATGTTGGAAAAGGGGAAAACAGAGCAATATGTCTAATTCTTCTGAAGTGAATGAGAAAACTTTTTTGCTGGTTTCACTACTTTCAATTTACATTTAGCATTCTTGCGACACAGGTTCTCAACTGAAAGTTAGGACATAAAGTCATACATGAAAAACCATGTATTACATAAAGGTATCGCAAGAAAACATGTCGACAGTTCGAAAATTGAAATGTGTAGGATTAGAGAGAGTGATAGTAAAAAGACCGGGCTGGAAGAAACAAACAACTGTGTCAGGATTGTTAACTTTTTAGAGTTTCATAATTGGAAGAGTTCTGTTTTTAAGAAAATGACTTCGTATTTTAGTTTTGGACTTTGCCCAGATGAAGCAGATATTAGTGCGTGTTTTATAATACTTACGTGAAATAAAAACCACATTGAACCTATCTTACCGAACACAACTGAAACTGATGCTCAATATTTACCAAACCGAAATTGTTGGTATTTGTCGCATGCCGTCACTTTTCCTGCTAATATCTTCTCCACAAAGTGTAAACCAAATGCACTTCGAAAAAATCTTGATTACTAGTTGCTAAGCCTATTTTTATTCACTACTCACCGTTTTTTCGGTCTGTGGCAATCTGTCGGGTCATGTTGTTGTCTTTTCGTGAACGATCGCAATGTTTGAGAAGGTACCAAATTTTCAGCCTCAAACTCAGCTAACATGTACACCACCGAGCAAAAAGAATTCACAATCCCTAGAGAGTTATAATAATTCTATGTGAAGACCCAAAAAACTTAATTATTTTGCACTTTAATGAGTCAGTTTGAAAAGTCCTTTTTATGTAACTGGCAAGAGAGTATGTCAACTACGAAAACTCTGTTCTAAATCTATGAGATTTAAGATAGTTCGGCATAAACGCTATCAAACAAATTAACTTCTCAACATTTGATTTCGAACGGATTTCACAACATGCCATAATACAAAATTTTCTGGCACATCTGACTGCGTATTCGTAAAGTTTCCGCTGAATGTGCATGCTTTCATGTGCATGCTTTCAGTTATAAGAAACGGCAATATTTTATTTATTTTGGAATAGAACCGCTTGATATGAGAATAGTGATAATGTGAGTTTTGCAATCATCTTCTTTTCAACAACATCAGAATTTTGGATTTATCAAAACTCTCCAACTTTTTCAAAGTTTTACTGATCTAAAATTCTGCCCTAAGTTAAAATCTTTGAATGTTAAACTTTATATATTACCGCTAAAAAGTAACAAAACACAACGGTTTCGTGGAAATAATGTCAGCACTCTGTAGAGGTCATCTTGACAATTTTCTTACCATCCGTCAACAAGTTTTCCCATATTTAACACACCATTTGTTTTTAGGACTCACTTTGTGAACGTTTTGCATATAAAGTTCATGTTTGTCACCTTTGATTCCTCACATATCAATTCATCTTTTGTGTCGCCTTTTATTTCGAAAATTTTAGCGAAATCTTGGTTAGTCCTTTCCACCTATTTCAACACACCCACGAGATGTATTTCCGTTCCCAATCCTTTCCTTTAGCTGGTGCTTGCTGTTGTCGCCTAGTGGTGTTCCCCGCGTTTTTGGAACACTCGCTTTTCTTCTCGCAATCCATCTTTCCCCTCGTCGTAATCCCAGTGGTTTGTTTTCTGCATTAAATGTGGAGCGTGTGCATAAAATCGGCTTCAGATAAAAAAACGAAATCCCATTCTGCACTTCTAATGTGAAGGTTATCTCAAAATACAAGCCTAACATTAAGAAGCAAAGGGATCATGATCACTTATCGGTATAAAAAGAATCACCCTAAATCGAGTTTACAACTATCACTCTTGGCAGATGTGAAACCTGTTATTATCTGCCATTTTCTTTCTTTACTCTTGTTTTCCTGTCGGAAAAAGTTGAGCTTGTTCGTGTCCTCGCCGTCGACAACTGAGACCAACAGATGTTGCTTTTCTCCATCTTTTTTTTGCTTTTCTTGTCATAAAAACAATTCTCCGACCACATATGACATTTACACATCTGGTCGTTTATCTGACAACAAACTTTGTTATTATTACACTTATTTATTTATTAGAGTTTATTTGGATGTAAACACCGACACAACAATAAGAATGATGATGGAATAAGCAATGTGACCGGAAAAACAAAAAATCATCAAACAGGAGACAATAAGACAGAAATAAGTCACAAATAATATATTTGATGATAAAAATAGTGTTAAGAATAAAAGGAACTGTTTTGGAAAATGGAAACGGAGTACAGAATTACGGTGAAAAACGTTATTGGGAATAAGAGAACGTTTTTCGACGGTCACAGTTTTCAGACTGGTTTCACACTTTTACAAAGTTACTAAGATTGGACTCAATTAGTCTTGCCTAGAACGACTACAGACACTCAAGTAGTCGTTCTAGGCGAAGGAGCGGAAAGGAAGAGAAGAAACATTCAATACAGAAAAAAGTGAATAAAACACAGAGTTTTTTAAGTTGATAGATATTGTGATCTGAAACCGGCAAGTGAAGAAATGCAATAATAATGGTAAGATAAAACAGCAAAGCTTAGATAGATTGTATTGGGCAAACACCATGCATTCAGAAGAGAATAAAGCTAGAGAATAACTAAAAAACATTGAAAACCAATGCAAGGAATTAGTAATAACCGTAAAGAAAGCATCAGTATCTAATCAGAAAACTTTCGACAAGGAATTCGATTTACCAGGAAGGAGAAATATGTCAGTTTCAGATTATGCTAAACTCGGTCAATTTGTTATAGTGAAAAATATTACATGTGATTCGAAGTTGAACTAACATCATCCAAAAACCGCATTAGCCGGAATTTTATGGAAAGTTCGTTCCCAGACGAAGAAATCGAAAGTTGACTTCGTAACCAAAACAGTTGCCAATTTTCCATCTGGTCTCATGAGATCTCGTTCTTTGGAGCAATCGACCGCCATTGCACCATTTTCCAGATGAATCACATAATGTTTGCCTCGATGTTTGGGGTTCCAGAGGTGGGTGTGAATACCTTGTAGAATAGAATCATCAGCTTTGATGTTGAAGATTCGAATCACTTGTGGCTCACGTTTGTCAGGATTTCTTGGGAGTTTCGTCCATTCCAAAAGAAATTCGTGGAGCACCATCACGTCCATTGATGAAGACTGGATCAACAAAACATCAGTTTCAATCTCCATGAAGTCCTTCGAAGAGAATACCGTATTCTCTCCTCCCAGGTACAGATTCTTGAACTTCTTCTTAGTGAATCCATCATAAAGTAAGGGAAGATTGGTATCGACGAATAGGGTGTTTATTCTTTCAAACTTGTTCAAGACCATATCCAACACATCTCTCATCAGCGTTTCTGTGGCGGTATAAATATTGATCGCTTCTTTGATAATTTCCCAGTTTTTCGAAATGTCCTTCAATTCGATGTTCCTGTCAAATCGAAAAGTATCAACCGACTTCTTATTCAAAATGTTGAAAATTCGAGAGCACATCAAATCGAACATCGCATTATCGTGATGATCTCTGCAAGTTGCGTATTGTGAAAAACACATGACTTCATTAATACAGTTTTTATTCACGCATGTTTTCCGAATTTATAGTATTTCCCATATAGAAACGGAACTTGCAGGTTTTGTTGAAATTGGGTAACTTTTTAAGTGTTTGAGACGGCATTCCTGAGAGTATCACGAAACCGATTGTTTATGGACTATACAGATCACAAGTAGAGCTTCATTTTTGTAGTTGACAACTTTTTCGTACGGCTGCATCCTAAGAAGTTACAGACAATCAATGTAAATTCTCGCAATATTTGTCATTTTTCAGTGTTAAAAGGGGCTATTTTTGAGCTTTTTACATAGAGTGACTGTAATTTCTTAGAACACGCTGGTACAAAAAAAGTGTCAACTACCAAAATGAAGCTGTATTTGTGATCTGTATAATCCATAAAGAATCGATATTGTGAGACTTCCAGGGAAGCCGTGTCACAGTCACAAATTTACCATATTCAACTTCACTTTGCAAGTGTCGTATTCTTTATGGCCAGTACTATATGGTTGGATAGTGGTAGTGTAGTCTTTTGGTTGAAGTGCATTGTGGATTCGTAAGGATGGATAGAGTACTACTCTTTTGATTGACCTTTATTTCATGACTGGCACAAATTAGAAAATGATCCGACGTTTCGGTCCTTAGACCATCATCAGGGACGGTTAGATTACCTACAAAAATACAAGTTACAACCAAAAAAGAAGGAAAAAGGAAAAATTCGAGATGAGAAAACCGAGAAAAGAACAAAAACCGGATGAAGTATGTTTTGGGAAGAGGGACCAAAAAAATAAAAATCAATATTGAATGTATATACCCGAGGAGAATGCGTAGACCGGGCGAAACACACAGTGAGAAAGAGAGGACAGAGACAAAAAATGTGGGAAGATAGAGAAGGACGAGGAGAATATTGTAGGGCAAGCCAGGGGGTTTTTATTGTGTTAGGAGGGGTCGGAGGTTTTTTCAGGTGACACCCAAGTTTTCTACCATATCTGTAAGCTCCTCTTTTGTGTTAAGAGACGGGTTGAGTCTTTTAATATGTATCCCCTCCAGGATCCTACGCCGCACAGTGTCTCCCTCACAATCTAGTACTTTTAAGCCAAGCTTAAGAGGCTTTCCCTGGTGTTTTTCCATTGCATGTTTTGCCCAGGTAGTCGAGGCATACGATTTACAGTCAGGTTTTTCAGCCGCTCTTGAGTGCTCGTTGTATCTTTCTGCTAACGGTCGTCCACTTTCACCAATATAAATTTCTCCACATGAACAGGTGATTTTGTATATGACTCCACTGGCGAAGGAGCGTGTGCTAGACGTGGAGTCATATACAAAATCACCTGTTCATGTGGAGAAATTTATATTGGTGAAAGTGGACGACCGTTAGCAGAAAGATACAACGAGCACTCAAGAGCGGCTGAAAAACCTGACTGTAAATCGTATGCCTCGACTACCTGGGCAAAACATGCAATGGAAAAACACCAGGGAAAGCCTCTTAAGCTTGGCTTAAAAGTACTAGATTGTGAGGGAGACACTGTGCGGCGTAGGATCCTGGAGGGGATACATATTAAAAGACTCAACCCGTCTCTTAACACAAAAGAGGAGCTTACAGATATGGTAGAAAACTTGGGTGTCACCTGAAAAAACCTCCGACCCCTCCTAACACAATAAAAACCCCCTGGCTTGCCCTACAATATTCTCCTCGTCCTTCTCTATCTTCCCACATTTTTTGTCTCTGTCCTCTCTTTCTCACTGTGTTTTTCGCCCGGTCTACGCATTCTCCTCGGGTATATACATTCAATATTGATTTTTAATTTTTTTGGTCCCTCTTCCCAAAACATACTTCATCCGGTTTTTGTTCTTTTCTCGGTTTTCTCATCTCGAATTTTTCCTTTTTCCTTCTTTTTTGGTTGTAACTTGTATTTTTGTAGGTATTCTAACCGTCCCTGATGATGGTCTAAGGACCGAAACGTCGGATCATTTTCTAATTTGTGCCAGTCATGAAATAAAGGTCAATCAAAAGAGTAGTACTCTATCCATCCTTACAGTACTATATGTTCCAACTTCATAGAGATTTTATCATTCATTTGTGCGTGCTTCACAATCCATTTTTACTAAAACTAAGATTATGCTAAATATAAAATCATGAAATTCAGGGATTCTTCTCGTTAGTTTATCATATTCTCACGCAATTTAGCGATTTTACACTGAGTTTCAAAACTTACGCAACATATTTACGGTGTTTAGCGATGACAGTTTCAATCGCTTTCCATGTGTACTTTTTTCCTCCGAACATCACATTCAACTCTTTTTCGTAGTTGCTCTTCAAACTCAATTCAACGTCCGTTGCTTGCAACGCACATGCCTTTACTTTTTGTTGTGTTTTTTTGGACACGAGTGCGAGGTTCAATCTGAAAAAAATGATTTTAGTATGTTTTTTGTGACCACGTTCCGTCACAATAAGATTTATTATTATTTTTGATCGATTTCTCATCGAAAAAGTACTTACTCAATGAAATCCTTTCCACTGGAAAAAATTCGAGTCAAATGTATTCTGACAAAAAATTTTTTCGAATATTTGGCCGATCGATAAAAAACTATTGAATAAAAATAACTTACATATCATAAAAATCCGTTTGATAAAGAGAATGTCTGAAAGCCACGAATGGGAGTGACATTAGACGGAATGGCTTTTTCTGTTTCCGCTTCATTGAATACTGAAACAATACAGTTGGATAGAAAATCAAGAGAGAGAGAGAGAGATAATCGCTGAGCACGCGTTCCTTTTGTCACAATACAATATATGAATGAGAGTAATGAAGTAATGAACTCTTCCTGAGAGAAATAGACACCAAAAGTAAAGTGAACGTAGTCTAGTCATGAGGAGAGTACACACACCTCTTGTCTCTCTTCTCATTTGGTTTGCTATTGAGGAGACACGCACTGCTTCTAATCTAACGATCTCTTCTTGTGTAACAATATCTTCACGCGTGCACATCTGGCGACGGTCTCTATGATTATTGAGGAATTAATGCTTTGACTGAATAAGTGAACTTGTCCAGAAATTAAAAACATTGTTGAGAAATCTTCTGTGTGTTAGAGAATCAAAACGTTTTGCGCTAAATTTTGTCAGACATGCAAAATCAAATAGGGCCGGGCCGATAAAGAAATATGTCGAAGTTTCGATTTTTGCAACAAAACAAAACAAAAAACTTTGAGGAAAATTCAAATTTTCAAACTATTGTGCCGAAACCCGGTCCGACCGGTTTGGAATCTCAAGTAGGCCCAGCCCGGCCCAGCTCATAAAAGCCCTTCTCAGTGTCCGCAACACAGAACTTCTTTTCCACTTGACGTTGAATATCACTCTACTCCGTAATATTCATCACCACATTCACTTCCAAATGCAATAATCCGGCTGAAATAGAGTGCGTACATAGTATAGGTGTCTTTGCATTTCAAATTTCCTATCATCAAGCACGTTGTGTGTCGTCCTCAACGTACTACACACACTCATTAGATGCTGGTCCGTTCATTCTCCATGCGTTTCCTCTCCCCGTCTTTTTCGGTCATTAATTGTCATCTGTCTCTTCGTTATGCACGCTCTTTAATCATCTTCTTTCTGTTACTTTTCTCTTTTCCTCGCTAATACCTTCCTTCTCCTAATCTCTTTTTTGTGGACAACGTTTGGGCATCTTCTCCGGTAGTCGTTCTCCTCCAGCAGCTGGCTGCCCCCTATCCCTGTTTCCTCGCCCCTTAGGAGACCCTTGGAGAAAAAGACTGGTGTCCAACCTATGTAGAGCATTTTTTTTATCATGGTTTACATTTATTTCCGTTTTATAACTGAATCGAACGGAGGCAACTGATTCACACATTCATGTTTACTGGAAACCTTCTAAGCTGTTTTAATTCAGATCAGATGATATGAGAATGCTCAAAAGTGTTGAAATGATGCCAGAAACTACAAAATGGTCAGTTCAGAAACAAAAAATTTAACCATTTTCTCAACTAATTTTGTGTCGGGTCTTTAAAAAAATATTTTCGTGGACCAAGAAAAACAACTTTCCCAGATTGCGAAGATTACTCCTGAAAAAAAAACGCAACTGTCAGAATGACTTGAGCGATGTTTCGTGATCTGATAGAATCATATTCATTTATCCGTCAATTTCAATTACATAATGTTATACACTTTACGAAGATATAGATCCAACAACCTGATAATAAGAAATTTCCATCAAGTTTTGGAATTTTTTTGAAAATACATTGTGTGTGACGGCTTCTGCTTTAATGTTTTCTATGCCTCAAAGAAATATGTAGTAGAGGCGATTCAAATTACAAAATTGAATATCACCAAACTCATTTTTCTCTTTTCATTTTCGGGTACACTTTTTTCCAGCTATCGACAAAAGCGTGGCTCATCTGTTATTCTACGCATTCAGTTTCTTTTTCTTCTTCTCAATTCTTGTCGCGACAACCGACAGGCATCTATAGGCATCTTGTTTTTCATTGGCATCTTGTTTTTCAATATTCTACTTGATCGAACTGTAGTTGTGAGTAATATTGTCTGACTGCCTATGTATCAAAAAAATTCCCTCTGGTTTTGTAAGACATCTACAATATTCATTCATTTTCGAAGAAAGAATGCAGATTTCTCTACTATTATCATCGTCCGTGGTTATCCGAATGGAAATTCTGCTTATTCTCCCACTGCTACCAGTGTCAGCTAATCTCATATTCATCTGAAATCAAAATGAAGGATGATTCTTCGAAAAGTTTCTACTCTTCCCTTATCCGCAAATATTCCTTGACATTGTTTTATGCTCCCTGGAGCAGGCGTTCAAATTCTGCTCACCATCTCGCCAAGTTGATGTAGGGTTGCCTTTTGTACCCATGATCATAGTCAACTTACCTACTTGGCTGTGATGAGATGCGGAGAGAACTCAAATTTGACAGAAACAAACCAGGTGGGTTTGAATGATTTTATTGTTTTTAAAGCAGCCGAACAATATGGTTTTTTTCGAAAACGTTTGATAAATTCTATGTTTTTAGTGAAATACGGTAATTGTCCAAGAATTCTGGGAACTGTACAATTAAATCAGACTTTTTCAACGAAACCTGAATACTCGAGCGATAAAAAAAGATGTTAAGATTTTGAATGTTAATGTAGCACTCTCGTATCCTTAATCTATCATAAAGAGTTTAGGTATTTTTCAAACATTAACAAATGAAAAAGTTTCATTTCATATTTTAAAAACTTCGATTGCCAGTTGTGAAACCCCTCGCAAAACGATGTCATCATGGCGGTCTGGGAGGTTGAAGCCAATAGCGAAGTGTCCTCCGAAATTGCCAACAAACCTCCGAAACGTCATCTTTTCACGCAATTCGCCTTGAAGGTAGATTTGTGTTCAATTACCCTTCATCTCCATCTGTCCTTGTGTTCAGCAAAAAAAAGAGTAAAAAGGGAGCGGAGAGGATAATTTCATTGTCATCTGGAGATGTGTGACCTCAGAAATTGTGTTCAGTTTGTTCGCAAGGTTTTTTGGAATTGGAAAAGAAACGGATTATTAAAGACAACGATTAAACTTAAAAAAACGATCTGCATTTGAAAATAAACTTGGTTGGATCGATAAAAAGTTGGTGTCATATGAAGTAATTTTCAAAACGTTGTAATTTTGCAAAAACGAAAAAGTGAACCACTCGATGCATTAGGAATGTTATATTAAATATATCCAGAAACTTCAGAGCTTTACGTCAGCAGTTACTCATGATCAATTGGAAAAACCTTGCACAGTACCTGAAGAGGATAAACTTAAAGTGTGTTTTAGCACCAAGAACATTTTCGTTTTTTGGTAAGAAAGTCTAGAAAAATTATTTGATAGTGCTGCGTCCTTTTTATTTTCTTCATAGTTCCCTTTTTATTATTTTCTTCTGTTCGAACATTTTCTCTAGAGCCATTCGTGTAATGGCGGTTGACCTTCTCATATTCGCGTTTTCTTTGTCCTGTCTCTTTCTTTTTTTTTGGTGGCCGAATGTGATCTGCCAATGAGATTTATGTGAGATCTTTTTTCTGATTGTCTGTCTTCTTCAAAATCTCTCCTTTCAAACTCTCTTTTCTTGTTTAACCTTCAAATGGTCGCCGCAAAGAAATTGTTACGTATTCCCTTTGAATTTGTCTGTTCCCTCGAATAACCTTCTGACAGTCCATTAATTTTCCCAATGCACTTTTCAAGTAGAAAGGGTCTTTTGTGAACGGTGGAAATCGAACAAGCAATTTTCACGAAAACATTTGCATGTATTGGCTGGGAACGGTTCGTACATTAGCTTAGATACCTGACCCTTTTTCAAAGTCCTTTTCTGAAAGAATAGTCTCGTGGTAGTCGAATGGTCCGTAGTAGAATTTTTTTAGATCTCTATTGGAATGGTCTGGTGCTTTAATAAAAAAATGGCCGTTCTACTAAAAATTATTTATTCAGAGACCCTCTACTGTTACTTGGTGTTTTCTACGTTTTGGGACCGGTCTGTCTATATTTACAATGTGAACTCTACGGCCGAAAAGGTTTTTGAAGCTTACGTCACGGTTGAGGAGCTTAGCTTCTGAAGTGTGGAAAATGGTTTATGTGTAGCTTATCACTCTCGAATAGTGCACGTTTTTTCACTGTTCTAGTATTGTGCATTTCCTAACAACTCATCACTGAAAACCAAGTGGTAGAATAATTTAATATTTTAACAAATATTTCAATTTAAGAAAGTGTATTTAGAGATTTTCATTGCACATAATTACATATATAAAAGTCGACATGAGTTCGCACACAACGAATTGCTATAAATGTCTCCTAAGCCTAAAGCATAATTCTGTCACAATACGTTCACGATCAAAACAACTTCTGAAAGTAATCAGTCAGTTACTACGGGCAAATAAGTTTTTGAAGCTTTCAATATTTTTCTGTTGAGCATTGTCAATGACGTCAAGTTTCAAACTATTCCATAACTGATCAGTTGATGGACACCTTTTGTGGAAATTGGTGTGGTAATATATATGTATATATATATATATATACTGATTGCCTATTTCTTTTATCTTATAATCCTGTCTTGCAACTCCAAGCAACTGAACATTTTGAACGGGAAATTTTCTGGAAGAAGACAAATGACAGTATTATAAAGGACAATTGGACAGGGTGTCTCACATTAGAACAGACGTCCTTCAACTATTTGAAGTTAATGGCCCGTCAATCAGCGGGGATGTTCTTTTAAAATACTACAGGACACATTTTCTCAAGGCAAGTTGAATGCATTCGAACGAATTCATGTAAAAGTGCAAATTGAGAAACTCGAATACGAAAAAGTTGGCGCCGAAAAATTGCGTACGACTACTTAAAATAAAAAAAATGTGACGGGAAATCTCCAAAACTTATCAAGATAAGTTCATGGATTTTGGGACAGCCTCGAAAAAATTAGCACATAACTTATTATTTGCAAGACTCAACAGTGAGGGTACATGGAATGAATAATAATGAAATAATGTATATTTAGTCATCAGCAGTTTACACCGAAATGTTTCAGTTTTGATTGCCGTATACTGTAAGTGCTCGAAGCCCGAAAATTGTGTTTTTGTGTTTTACTCTTGGCAGCTGAAAATTTTACTACTAGTTGATCACAACTAGTACATTTTCTTCATAAACTATCAGTTCTGGAGAAAATTTTCCAGTCGAGTTCTCGTGAAAAAAGACTTTATCCATCTTCAGAGGTCATCCCTTCTTAGCCACGCCCATTTTTCGATAGTTGTCCGCCGCCTCAACAAGTTCATTTCATTTGGATTTCATCCTCTGTGGTGAATATACTTTGGGTTTTGGTACTAATCTGACAAGCAGGTTTCGACCCCCACTCGTGCTAAAATTTTGTTGTTTCTTTTTTTTTTTTAGCTTTTTGATATCAATTATACGACCAGATTTGATTCTCTCTTGAATATTTTTCGATATTTTTTCTTTTGCGAATCGGCACACCTGGTTGATTTCAGTTTGGTCAAGTCGTTTCTGAAATCCTTCATTCCCACCAAGTATGGCTAACCGTAAATTGTTATCCATACCGCTCGTTGTTGCGCTCTATCTCTTCTCGTTTGCACACCCAGCACCCTACAATATCCAAAAGGGAACATATTCGGAGGATGCATCACTGGAGGACGGATCGACGCCTTTTGATTATGATGAAGCACATAGCTTCATTAAAGTAAGTGGATTTGATAACAGATGTACAGCACAATAACATGATTTTGTAAATATATATAAGTTCGTAAGCTTACATTCAGGTTTGAAAATGACTTTTGGACTCTGAAAACTGAGAGAATTCGCTCTATTTTTTAATTCTGCTGTCGTTCTATTAGAGGTGTCGTTCTATTAAAGGTGTCGTCTAATACAGTTTTTACGGTAATATGCATGACTAAAATAGTGAAAAAATACATCAACTGAGCGAAATCTGTTTTTCTAGCTAGTGACAAATTGGGTATCTTAGAAAAAAACAGTATAAATATAATTTCACCTTCAAGTTATGTTTTCTCGACTTTAATAAATACTGTTGACATATCAGACCCAGCGGAAAAGCATCTCAGGTCTCTGAAATACTTTTTAATTTTGTGATTTCTGAATAACACTTACGTTCAAATAAGCTATTCGCGGTTTGGTCAGTTGAGATAGCACACTAAAAATAGTCAAAACTCACATGGGAATGACCCGGGGTGTCCCCCCTGAAATCTTCCCATATTTTGTACACAAGTCATGTCTGCCGTAACTAAAAATAATCCGAAATTATAGCTGCGCTCTTTGAGGTTTAGGAGAGTTATACAACTTTTTTGAAAATTTTGAAAATTTTCGGTGTCTTCACTTTGAGAACTCGTAACTTATTGAGTTTTTGTGCTACTGTAATGGTTTTAGGCTCATATGATGGGCAATAACACGGGCTTCAAAAATGCCTCTTTGATCAATTACCAATAACATCAACTTGCAAAGATGTAGCTGAAAGTGTAGAAATGTCGCCAGTGTGAGGTAACGATAAATGTCAAATTTCGACAATCGGGGAACTGGGGACTACCACCTGTGTACTCCTTACTCTTATTTATGTCTGTATACGTGTTCAAATATAGGTCGAGCCTGTGAATTACGAGAGTTATTTCAGTTTTTCAGAAAATTTTCAGCTTTTCCATGTATCCCTATACGTTCAATTTTCATCAAATAATTCGAACAATGGCCAAGTAACGAAAAGAAGGCAAAAGCACAACATTTCGCATTAACTAGCCATGAATGAGGTTTTTGGAGCAGGAAATTAAATATAAACGGGACTCAATTTTTGAAAAAATAACGTATAGGGATACATGGAAAAGCTGAGATTTTTCAAAAAAACTGAAATAACTCTCGTAACTCACAGGCTCGACCTATATTTGGACACGTATACAGACATAACTTGGAGTAAGGAGTACACAGGTGGTAGTCCCCAGTTCCCCGATTGTCGAAATTCGACATTTATCGTAACCTCACACTCTCGGCTTTTCCACACTTTTAGCTACAGCATCGCAGGTTTATGTTATTGGTGATTGATCAAAGAGGCATTTTTGAAGCCCGTGTTATTGCCTATCATATGAGTCTAAAACCGTTACAGTAGCACAAAAACTCAATAAGTTACGAGTTCTCAAAGTGAAGACACCGAAAATTTTCAAAATTTTCAAAAAAGTTGTATAACTCCCCTAAACCTTAGAGAGCGCAGCTATAGTTTCTGATTTTTTTTAGTTACGGCAGACATGACTTTTGTACAAAATATGGGAAGATTTCAGGGGGGACACCCCGGGTCATTCCCATGTCAGTTTACACTTGATATTGAATGATTGATCCTAACAATACTTGAAAACATTCCTCCATTTTCTGAACTCTGCAATATGTAGAAAATTTTCACACTGAAAACTACATTTTCACGTGCTTATGATTAGATTACTTTTATCTAGTTTATCGATGCTTGATGGAGTAATGACGAAGTAATACACATATATCGATCAGAAAGGGTCCTTTAATAGATTGAACTAGACGTTAAAACATAAAGATTATGATTGGTAATGTGATATTAGTACACCTCATATCAATTTAAAAAATTTCAAATTACTTTATCAAATTTTCAGAACGAGATGAAACACTATGGGTATCTCAAGAAGCACTCATCTCCAATGGAATTTCAAGCCGCACTCAAAAATTTCCAGGTACACAGTTATTTAATAAAATAATATAATAACAATTTTTATATTCAGGAAGTTATTGGTGTTGAAGAAACGGGGCAAGTTGATGAAGAAACCATGACAGCTGCTTCAAAACCTCGCTGCGCCCAAACCGATTTAATTCATGCATCTTCCCGAATAAAACGTTTTTGTGAGTTCATGTTTTTGAAAGTTGCGGTTTTCTAAAATACATAGAACCAAAACTAATTCGAGTTAGACAAAATTTTAAAACGTTAGATGTTTTCAGCTATCTCGAAACGTTCGAAATGGAGCAACAAGCATTTTTCTTCCCTCAATTCGATATCTCTGACGTGGTGTCTTTCTGAGTTTACTACGGACATGAGCCCATTGGAAACTCGGAGGATTGTGAAAAAAGCATTCGAACTATGGAGCTCTCAAAGTAAAATCAAGAACGAGAAAAACGTTGGACTCATCTTCAACCAAGCTCTATCTAAGGACGACTGTGATATTAATATTATGTTTGCAACTGGATATCATGGAGATGAGTACGCGGTAAGTTATTCAAAAATAACTGAGGGTTTACCAAAACCTTTTATTCTAAGGTGTCACACAGTAAATTTGTATGGAGAGAAAATCAATTTGAAACCAAAGTCAAAAACTTCAAAAAAAGGAATTTCTACTTAGAAGCGTTTTTACTCTGACTTTTTAAAGTTCTTAAAAGATTTACTTTCTACTCTTTTTGAGAATACGTCAAGTTCTATATTTTTACATAAAGAGATATGTTAAGCTTGGAATCTGAAACAATTTATGTAAAAATATTATTTTGCCTCTGGTCTTCTTCATGTTTTGAAATCATGTATAGTATTCACTATGTATCATTTATTTTTCCAACAAAAAAGCGAATACCAGAAACGGCAGAAAGTTTTTATGTTACAGTTTTTTTCACGTTTTACCACTATAGTTTTCCAGTTTGACGGTACGGATGGATCCATTGAGAGCAGCAAAAAATCAAATATACTTGCTCACACGTTCTTCCCTGGATACACTTATCCACTCAACGGAGATATTCACTTTGATGATTCGGAAGATTGGGAAAGTAACATCGAAGCGGTCGGTGGACCAGGAAATCAAAAACGATACTTCCCATACATCTTGGCTCACGAAATCGGGCATGCCCTCGGATTGGACCACTCCTTGAAAACCAATGCTCTGATGCACCCGTACTACAAAAGCACTGCACTTTCCGAGATCAAGTTAAGTGTCGATGACAAATGCGGGTTGTTGTGGAATTTCAATGGACCATCAAACTTCTGCTTGTACGTTTGGTTGATGAGCCAAGTTGTTGAGGTCCAGAGTCTCCCTGCTCGAAACAACGGTGAGTCCAAAAATTTCTTTGTTTTCAGAAATCGGGTCGATTGCACCCATAAAAAATTCAAAGAAATCGTGGAAGTGTGAATTTGTTTCTCGAGCAAAAACGTTTCTGCATTAGCTTTTTTGGAAACTGACGGAAAAGGGCGATTTCTAAAATTTTCAGACGCAAAAATTCCAAAGTGCACAACCTCAAATGTTGGAAAAATAACGAGAAGAAACATCAAGGACGAATTGCAATTAAATGATGAGGACGTGGAACACTACAGTGAGTTGACTTTACACAAACCTTGAGTGAGAACCAGCCCAATTTTTTCAGCCACTATTGTTTGTAATTTTCTTGCTGGTCTTCAACTGTGGAAAAACACTCCGCAATATAACCCAATCAACTCTCTCGAAGAACAGTTTAGCGGTAATCAACAAGCAACATTAGTGGATGGTACAAACGCATTCCGTCGATTGATTCGTCATTCAAAACATCAACAAGAGAAAAATCAAAGAAGTCCTCTCGGTAAGTTTTCAACAGTCCACATTGTCAAAGTCTTGTATTCTGAAACTGAAAAGGATCATTAGGTTGTAGCCAATTGGTTAGATGTAACCAACAGTAAAAAGGTATAAGTGAATATGATTTTCATTACTGTAAGTTCTGAATATAATATTGCTTGCAAAGATTTGAAATCTTTAGGAAAGGTCAACATCTTTCGAAGACTGCAGGTATTAACACTGACGGATTTAAGTGGAAAGTGATAAACTTCTTTTGTCTAAGTTGATGGTACCACAGAGCTAATTTTACGTGAATTAGACTGGTGGCCAACTGACATTGAAAATAAAAAAGTTCTAACAAATCAAAAAAAAAATTTCAGATGAGGATTTTTTCAACAGCAACTTCTTCGAGAGCTTCATGGCAGAATACGAAAAAAATTAAAACACTTTTTAAAGGATGTTATCTTTGTCTTCTTCACTTACTTTAAGTATATTTTTTCAACCTACAACTAAGCCATCATAATTTGCACCCTCTTCCTACTTTATTCTATGTTTTGATTTTTTTGTTTAATTATTACATTTGTAATATAATCAAACATATTATTATTATTCTAAGATATATATTATTCTCCTTTTAGTTTTTCATCATTTCATCTCATATATATTGTTTCGATTGTTCCATGTTTTTTTATATTTTATAACTAAATTGACAACAAAAAGTTAACCAGTTACAACTTCAACTTTCCAATCAACTTTTTCTCCGCCTCTTTTTCAAATGAAATCATTTTATAAATAAAACGCATGTGGAGTTTGTCCATTTGTTCCACTGTCCAAAAATGTTGAGAAATGACAAAGAAAGGCGGCCGGGCCCTAAACCGCAATCAGCCGGATAAACTGCCAAAGTTGAGACAGCCAGGCGGTCTTTTTCTTAATTTTGAATACAATTTTTTTAAGTCGGAAGATTAGAAAAAATCATTACTTAAACCCGTTTTCAAATTCAAAGTTGGGTGATAAATCTTCGCGTAATATGTTGTTTTCAAAATCTCAAATCCGAACTAAACCGTTGCACTATTGTGTTTGGGCAGATTCAAAAATCATGATGACGAATCTGAAAAAGATTTTAAATCTCATGTTTTGGAATTGTTTGAGAGAGTGTCTCCCTGGCATCTTTGAAGTGAGTGTTGTCGAGTTAGTTTTTGAGGGCAACTGGCTTCGGTATATTTTGTTCCAGACTTGTCGATGTTGGCGCCAGCTGGGCGGACAGCAAAGTCGGTGTGAGAAGTCGTCAACGAATCGATTGTTCGCGCAATGATTCATGCCGAAGAGAAGAATCCATCAGTCTAAAATCTGCTCTAGCCAGGTGCACAAAGTAGTAGCAGAAAAGAAAAAAAAATATGTCTTTCTTCTGTCCTCTTTGTCTACTCGGCAACTTCATCAGATATTTTCAATAAATTTTGAAAAATTCAAAGAAAAAACATTTGAAATTTCAGCTTTCTGTGAAACTTCAAGAGCTTTGTTAAGAAACAAGTGCCCGGTGGTGGGAATCGCAGGTCGAAGCAAGCAGGCAGAAGACAACAACAATACTTGAAAAAGTTGGCTTTGACTTTTTGAAATTCTATTATTCCATAAAGGTCACAAAGCGTTTGATTTCCCAGTTTTTTCTACATCACAATCTGAGATAACACACATGTGGATAAAAAGAAAAGTATGAAAATTGGTTCAAAACCTTTTCTGACAAACAATGGAAACACAACGTTTTTCAAAAAAAAACTTTATTTAACTTCAATAATTTATATTTATGTGATTACCCGTCTTCCGCAATAGCGTTTGATGACCCGTTTGAGACAAACCAGTCGTCACTTGTTGACCGCAGATTCTTGCGATGACCCGTTTGAGACAAAACCAGTCGTCACTCGTTGACCGCAGATTCTTGCGATGACCCGATTGGTGAAAAACCCGTGATGACTCTTTTTCCGCAGAAGCGTGCGTTGACCCGTTTAGCTCCAAATCTGCGAGGCAGTTGGAGACAACCAGTGTTTTCCTACATGTATTTCACCCTGAAACGGAGACTGTACTCACAACCCAATAAAGTAATAACTCACCGTAAACAATAGTAAACAAGAATTCAAATAAAATAAGAATACTGGCACCATACCAGATAGGCGCCTTGGAAACGGAAATGAATGTTAACATCACATGCTGCTCACGAAAACCGAGAGAGGTTTAAGATGGAAGACGCAGAGAAGCCTCAGTAAAATACGCCCCCCTTTTTTGAGAGCATGCATCAAAACACTAATCTGACACCGATTTTTGCTTCAGGGAGGAACTTGTTGACGTGAGAAACAAGGGAAATGTTTTCTAAGAATAGAACATGTTAAGAATTTTAAACAGGAACTCATGACTCGATATTCTTCCACCTCGCTGATCCACCTGTTACTCTATTCAATATTTTACGCTTGTCCAGACGGTTTAGCTTGGTTTAGCCTGACTATGAGCTCAGCAAGATGACGTTGTAGAATCGAGAAATAATTGAATTCTTATGGAAAAATCAGTTTCCGAAAACTGCTGAGAAGTTTACAGAAACCAAATATTCTGATCTGAAAGTTCCAATTAAAATCATGTGACTTTCTCATCATTTGATAGTTTCCATATGATTATATTTTCTGATCTAAAAATTCAAATTTGATACGTGTGATTTCTTCGCTTTTGTAGTTTCAATATTAAAGGACAAAAGCAAATAATGTTGATACGTCAGTGGACAAGTTGATTTCATTTTCGATTTCTCTCATTGGGATTCAGTTCACACGAATGCTTCTAAACTTTACAAGATATTTATAAAAAAAAGGTTTTCCAACAACATGTTTCTCGTTTTTCTTTTCACAGGAGAATGGATCAAAACACTAATCTAACAGAGATAGTCGCTTCAATGAACAACGTGTTGACGTATGTGGGAATGATGTTCTGAGAATAGAATTCGTTAAGAAATTCTGATGAACACGAGACTCGATTTGTTTTTGCATCGCTGATCAACGTTTTTTGTAATCCATCTGTTATCATCCTTTCTCAGTTTTAAGAAGATTATTAAAGAGCTGTTAAAGGATTAGAGAGATTTGTTCAAGCCGTATACAAATTTGCGTTTCTGAATTTCATCTGCATCAACACATTTTATGAAAAAGTGGAGGGGTCATTTTATTCAGATGAATGATTTTGATTCAGCATTAAAACTCAAAAGGATTTTTTATGATTTCTGTGGCAATAAATTATTGGAAACATCTGTGATATGCAAAATTTCTGTTTGATCATGTACTTTTTGTTATCTAACTTTGTTATCTCACAATTTCCTCTGCAAAATTCTAATGTTTCAGTTCTGGAAACTCAAGTTCACTTATCAACAACTGATCAAAATGCAGCGCTCAAACTAGTTATTATAAAGCGTGGGAAGCTAAGACAAAGTGGGAATCTCCCTGAGGACACAAGGCCGCATTTATGAATGTTATTCTCCCTTCTCATTCGGGTCGAGAAAACTAATTTTCCTTGATCCTAGGCAAAAAATGAAACAGTTTATTAGTAATAATATTCGATTTTACAGACATTTATTGGATTTGAAAAAAAAGAAAAATGGTTGTTAGTGATAAAATGGTTCCGAATAATCTATAATTAATCAATAATGAGAAGATAATAAAGTGGAGAAACCAGCATAATTGGGTGACATGGAAAGAGTTAGTGCAACAAAAACAAATGAAGCAGGGTGACGGAACGGTAATTAAATAATTAAATAATCTCATCTTTCTGGTTGGCGGGCAAGCACCGGTGGTCCCTCCGCCTGCTCTTCCTCCGCTCTTACTACCACTCCCTGAGCCTCCGGTGTATATACCATGTAGCTTGCAAGATCAGCGTCGGATTGCCATCTCCAGTGCATCTTGATCTCCTCCGTCGAAAGTCCCTGCCTTTGCAAGTCGTTAGTGGCTCTTTGTCTTAATGAGTGGGGGGCAGTGTGCTCCACCGGGATTTTAAAACTAGCAATAACCGGGTTTTCATGAAAAAACCGGTGAAAATATTCGCCGGTTTTCACCGAAAATCACCGGTGTTTCACCGGGGAAAAACCGGGGAAAACCGGTGAGCACCGGGTTTTCCCCGGGGAAACACCGGTGAAAACCCCGGTGTTTTCCCCGGTTTTCACCGGTTTTCACCGGTTTTCACCGGTTTTTACCGGAGTTTTTTGAAATATCACACAACCAGATATTTTAAAACTGGACGTTTCGCAACCGGACATTTCCAAACCGGATAACATTTCGAAACTAAATAATTCATGTTCCGAAACGTCCGGTTGCGAAATTTCCTGTTTCTAAATTTCCGAATTTTTTTGAACTTTTTTTTACAAATTTTCGTCGAAAATGTGACTATTTTCATTGTTTTTTAAAATTTTTTTCCAATTCCAAATTATAAAAAAAATTGAAAAAATTCGAAAAAATTTGAATTTTGAATTTTGGCGCCAATTTCCCGGGCTTTCGGGCCGGCCCGGGCCGGGCCTTGACAAATGTAGCAGAAACTAAATAATTCCAGATTCGAAAAGTCCGGTTGTTGTCCTGCTCTTTCAAATTGTGGTGTTTGCGTCATCAAAAAACCGGTGAAAACCGGTGAAAACCGGGGTTTTCCCGGGGAAAACCGGGCACCGGTGAAAATGAAAACCGGGGAAACCCGGTTTTTTTGATTTTGAAAACCGGGGAATTCCGGTGAACACCGGTTTTTGCCAAACTTGACTCCGGTTTTTATTTTTATAAAACCAAGAAAAATTTCACCGGTGAGTATTACAGTTTTCACCGGTGAACAAAAACCGGGTTTTCGCCGGTTTCTTCACCGGTGGAGCACACTGGTGGGGGGAGTTCAGTCGATTTCAAACTCCGTAAACTTCTTTTTGACTATAGAAGATATTTTGCTCGCATAGAGCCCGGCCCCGTTATTCAGATTTGAAAATAAAAACTCACTCTTGATTGATCGAAATAATTCACAGACATTCCATTGCTTGAGGCAACAATCCAAATCTGAACCATCTAGACAACGGATGAACGAGATTTGGCCGAGTGCTTGCAGGTCGTTCTTTGCTTTTTTCTCACTCTGATCTTGAAGATTGCGTTAGGTACGTCCATTTCTGTTGTGCTACTTTTTAGGCTCTCAGTAACGCTTGATGTCAACAAAATCAGAGTGTCTCTTTCACCTCCTTTCTCTTCGTTATTCTTCTTTCCGGCTACGACCTGTAGCTCATCCCATGACACTGCGCTTGGTTTTTTCTTGACTGGACCTTTCTTCTTTCTGCGGCAATTATCATGTCCCTCGCCACCTGGGATCCAACTTTCAATATTCCAGTGTTAGAAAGTTTAAACAGAGCAGCGGTCTTTGCCAAGGAACGACTGCTCACTAGCTCTGATGTGGATGAGAAGTATATCAGAGTAGAAACCTCGTTGAGTGAGAGATTGTTACTCCGAATCCACCTTCTTTTGGAAGCATTTTCTTTCGAATAGCCGCAAGCTCCCTCGGGTTCCAGTGCCGCCCTACCCAGCATCTCTACTGCTTTCTCGAGCTTTCGCAAGTTGACCATGATTTTAATGAATTGCATCTTCTTGCTTTCTGCAAAATTATTATTCCTTTCCGACCGTTTTTATCTGATCTGCTTCTTTATCTCCCTTTGTCTCGTGTTTGCCGGGTTTGGGAGGAAGGGATGTCAACGAACGCGTAGAATGAGAAAAAATGAGGAGCTGACGCATAACATGGGCAGCTGCCGCGACGGGTCCTTTTCTGAATATAAATCGCGGCGCCTTTAAACCCTTGCCTGTCTACTTATACTATACTGATTTCCCGTCCCATGAAAAAAAATAATTCGTTGTCCCACGAAAAAATTTAAAGAAAATGATGGGCTGATTTACATACTCTTTATGGTGAAGAATTAACATATGACGTCTGTCCTATTATCGTTCATTTTGTGGGTGGTCTCCTAAGATCTCCTTTTTTTGCAGACACGCTCCTAAGAGATGATAGGGCTGGCCATTTTTCAGGCCCCTGGGTGCCATTCTGCAGGTTTTTTCTTGAAATTTACTAAAGTTTTACTGCTCTCGCCATTTTTGCCATTTTTGCTACCTAACTATCAGAAATACTCGTGAATACTTCTATTATTAGTTATGCCTTCTACAACGTGGGAAAAAAACAATTTTTCGATCAAAAAAACTTGCAGAGCGTGGTCTCACAACGGAGATTGATGAGCGGAAACCAAAATATTCCCTTGATGCAGTCATCAAACAAGAACCCGAGGACTCAACAATAAAATATTGTCCGATTCAGTTGAAGAGACATTCTCTGGAAACAAGTATGGCTTCGGAGAACTGCTGCATTGAGAGGCCAGCTTACAACCAGGATGTTATCTCTGAAAGACCAAATTTCTCACGGAGAGTACCGAAGAGCTCAATGTATCGACTAACCGCAATGCATTTGTCCTCCCAGTCCGCATTTTTGACAAGTTGCGTTACACAAACATCGATAACAAGCAAGACTCCTTGACATGAATACTGATTCGTGCCATTTCAATGTAGTTGTGGCACTTCAAACACGTTCTCGCAGATATGAGTACTTCTATCACTCTGGTATACAGAAAAACCGCTAGAAGTTTCCAGGTCCGGTACGAACAAGTCTGCAAAAGGTCCGCGTTAGTACTGAAAGATGCAATTAAAATGAACTCACTTCATCAATGCAACTGTACGGATTTTCTCAGCTTCCACTTTTCCAATTTTTGTTACCGGTCTTTACATTAATGTTATATTTTTTGAATTGATCCTTTCCATTTTTGAGTATCTGTCTTTGCTTAGCAATAGAAGTAAGCCGAACCAACTAAGCAAGCTCTGGAGTTGATCCAATCGCTTTCAAACTGACTGTTCATACAAAACGTGAAGCAACTCGAACAACTACAGTCCAAGCAGGTTTGAAGAAGAGTAGAAATGTGTTGATGTCTTTGAGAAGTGTCTCTGGAAGACATCCTATTGGGAGAATCTTCTTTTTTCCCAAGTTTTAGTGAGCCCGACAGCGTGGACTCTGAAATGTCATCAATTTGTCTACCAAATACTCGATAAGAACAAAATCAGCATCTCAAATGGTACAAACCTGTCTTTGCAGTGAAGAAATTCTTTTTGCCATATCAAAATGCATTTATTTCCAACAATCCCATCAAGTTGTCTTTGATCTTTTGTTATTCCTTTTGAACTTGCTTTCAGTGATCATATTCTTCCAAGAGATCTCTTTGAGGTTCGTTTCTTGATTTCTTCGAATGATTTTTGTTGAAAAATGTCAGCCCGCTTTGACCAGTCTTTTAAACGATAACTTCACGTTTCACAGTGGTCATATTCGATGGCTTGAGAGCTCGCTGCGTACATCAAATCAAGTGACAATACCATTGCGTTGCTGCGAGATATAATATTTCCGCTTCATACTTCTTGAAAACATCCATCGAACGCAATAGTCTTCTTATCTTGTCGAAATAGTGATGATGAAGATGTGATAACTGAAAGGCGATCACTCTGACTATCCGACTTGTGATATAAATCATTGATACTTACCTGTTGCTCAGCAATTGGAGTGGTTACTTTCGTTGAAGTAAATGGGAAATTTGTTCAAAACAGTCGTTCGATAATTTTTTTAGTGATTAATATCTGAAAAAAAAGGAAATTAGAACATTTAAAACAGGTTTAGAGCTGTGAAAAAGTTAAAATCCAAGTGTTCTCAAGAAAAGCGCCAACTCACGGCAAACACGTCAAACATCATGTACAAAATACACCTTAATGGAGAGGATAGTCGAGGCACACACTCTCGTTAGCAGACATACGGAGAAAATTTTATAAGAGTGCATGAACGCAGACCAAGAAGACGACGAGACAGTGAAGAGACGTGATAGACATTAGTGAAACATAACAGAGGGTAATGTATTAAAAGTGCCCCTCCGAGGCCCTTTGGAGAAGAGATGTGAGACACAGACAATACTCTCTCTCGTCGTCCACACTGTCGCATGGCAACAGCCCATCAAATCTGCTCTAATGTATTTGAAACACAAAACAGAGAGGGATTTTCAAATAAAAGTACTACTAACGAATCAGCAACAGATAAGCGTTTTTTTTTTCTATTTTAGGATCCTCATTTTTTACAACTTTTTAATAATTCTCTCCCGCTAGTAGTTTTTTTTCCTTTTTTAAACTATATTTGTTATGAGTATCACCCTTTTTGATTCATTTTTATTTCAAATCAAAGTGATATCCGTGAAAGCGCACAAAAAATATTGACGTATTTCCCGCGAGTTGGCGCTTTTCGTGAGAACAGTTCAATTTTAACACCTTTTCGTTTCTCTAGATCTGTTATAGAAACACCAAATTGTTTATTTTTGAAAATTATATACACAAAAAATCCCTGGATAGCAAAACAACAAAATGCCACATCATTCCTACTGCAAGGAGCCCGATTGCTGGAAATATGGTGAGTATCTATATAAGATGACAAGGCTGATGCGTGTGCAATCATGGGAATAACTGAAGTCGTTGAAGAGGTACCAATTTGATCGTCCTCCCTCGTTCCACGAAAAGCTTCTCAAAATTCAAGAATGCTGGTTCAAGGAAACTCCTAGTGTTTCTGCAGTACTGATTTCCCATGAGAGACTAATGGTGAGTACTTTGAGCTGTATTCCAAAACATATCTGAAAGGGTTGAAAGTGAACCCTTTCACTAGCAAAACCGAGGTTGTTTCAACCCTAGAAATGAGCAGAAATGACAAGAAATTGCTTCAGGAGTTAGGGATCTATCCAATTTTTGGACGGATAATCCAAAGTGACGTGAAAGTGACTCGTTTAATACTGAACAAGATGTTTTTTTCAATTCTAGCTCTTTTTTTCAGAATCGTCGATAAATCGTTCAGCACATGGAGGAATGCAAACGGCAGAAAACGTGATTGATCGGGAAAACAGTGAAAACATATTCCGGTGAATGCATCAGTGACTGAACCACGAACTGCCAACTATTGGGTCCTCCCTACTTGCTCGAAAAGGCGAATATGTCATTTTCATAAAATTTTATGCTTGGAAAAAGAAAACATCAATCAAAATTCAGAGTATTGGGCTAGGAAAAAATGAAAAAAGGTAGTTTCAGTAAGAAACCTGAACGAAGAAGCTGAAAAATATCGATTTTGTGTTAGAAACCATATATTTTGTTTCAGACTCGTCGATGTTGGCGTCGGCTGGGCGGACAGCAAAGTCGGTGTGAGAAGTCGTCCACGAATCGATTGTTCGAGCAATGATCCGTGCCGAAGAGAAAAATCCATCAGTGTAAAATCTGTAAATAGTCAGGTGCACAAAGAAGTGGCAGAAGAAAAGACGAGAAGATGTCTCTCTTTTGTCCTTTTTGTCTGCTCGGCAACTTTATCAGATATTTTTAATCAGTTTGAAAAAATTACTTTTCTAAAATTTCACAGCGAAACAGGATAGGAAAAAATACACTTGAAATCATTTCATCATGCTAATTCCACAAAAATGAAAATCCAAACCTTTTTTCTAAACGACATTTTTTTGGACGGCGCTGATAAAATTGAACATCTTCATACTTATTTTAGGATGAATACCGCAAAATGGATACCGCAATTTTCTATCAAAGAGTAAGTTCTTCTGTTTTGAACGGTTGTGGAGCAACTATTCCACCCAAGATGCCAGGACCATAACGTTATTGACAAATCCTAACAGTACTTCTGACATTGAATAAATAGATTTTTTGTAATATACTTTTTCGGATATTTTTTCTGTTCAACGAAAGCGACCGCTGCGATTGCGGAACGGAGACACGCAAAGCTGGACCAATTTTTTCAGCTTCTCTCTACTAGTTATAGACTTTCGGGTCTCCTGCTCCATTGTCGTTTTAGATTACTCATGACTACACAGGACATTTTTCATTTCTTGAAGAACGGTACTCTAAAAACTTTTCAAATGGAAAAGACTGCTGCAATTGCTCCCATCTTACCCAACCCATTTACTTCTCCTCAATTTTCTTCCTTGCATACACAACACAACGATCAAATGGTCCCGTCTGCCACCTTTCACAGTAATAGTATGGTACGTGATCACACTGCAGGTCACCAAAGAAATGCAATGCGGAACGAAGAAACGCAGAGCTGGACCGGTGATTTTAGTTTCCCTCTACTAGTCATCAATTTTCTGGCCTTCTGCTCATTTTTTTCATCCACGAACAATGTTTGAGAGAACCGAGATTTTCCACGAAATTGAGTCACTCTTTTTTCAGTTGCAAGATGTACATTTTTTTCCAACAGAGTTTTTAAATTATTCCGAAGATTCAATTTTTTTTTCAACAAGCTCGACAAAGTCCAGAGAAGCAATATATCTTCATGCTAAACGAAATTACAGAAACTCGTCAAGTTTTATGGCTAGAATGATGGAAAATTTTCAGAATTGAAGCCATAAACTCACAAGCTCCTTAAGTGACTGCTTTTTGTAAGTTTTCCGACTAAAACACAAATTAACGCGGAAAAAATGCTGAAACCTAATTTTCCGATTGAAAAAAGTATTCAATTTGATACAAAGACGTTTTTCAACATAAGTTTCAACAAAATCGTGTTGACTTGGAAAAATGAGTCGTTCTTTCGAAATACACTGTTTTACTAAAATTTCGAACTAACTGATAGCTCTTTCCTTGTTCTTGTTACCAATTTAGTACAATTCATCTTTCGTCAAGTTGCCAATGACTCGAAAGATAATTCTGATTCGAAAATGCTCCGAAATTTGAGGAAGCTGCTCGATAATTGCCTTCTTCGAATAAAATACCACTAGCCTCTGTGAAAAGCAATATTAAGTTCAGAATATTTACCACGTATTTCAAAATTTGAAAGGCATTAGGATTAATTCTTCATTTTTGACTTTTTCAAAGATTTTAAGTGCTAAAATGGCTCTAGACTACATAAAGATGATTCAAATAATTGTTAAACACAGACACTTCAGACTGCGCCGGCATCGCTATTTTCCTGTTATAAAAATGTGTTTTTTTTCAGAGACAATAAAATAGTGAAATTTGGAATACATCCGAACAAAGTTTGAGTAAGAAGCAGTTGTTCACGTTGACAATCATGTATTTACCTTGTTGTTGAACTAGAGAGCATGTCAGGAACGTGGAAAGCGCTGCCCAGTTTTTCATTTCGAAGATGTTCAAAACTTGTAATGTTTCCGACAGAGACCAGACATGAAGAATGAATCTCTCCAAGATCGACGGATGAATGAAACAAACGAATGTCGGTAGAATCAAACATTCATATAATAGTTTGTTACTGAAATTCCAAATACACCAAAAAATAATGACTATATTTCAACTGTTACGACAAAACTGGATTCTTTGAAAAATTGCCTTTGGTGATAAAACAACCAAGAGAAGCACTAAAGTCGTTGAGGAGGTGATGAATCAAATTGTCCTTCTGGATTCTACGGAATTCCGTCCAAAATGGAGAAAGGATAGTTCAGGGAAAATACTAGGGTCTTCGAAATACTGATTATCCGCGTGACTAATGAAGAGTACTTTGAGACGTATTCCATAACATATCTCAAAGGGGTGGGAGTAAACACGCCTAAACGAAGGAGTATAAAGTTTGCTTAGATTTTAACTCCATTTTTATTTCAGAATCCACAAATCGTTCAGATGAAACAAGAAAAGATTGGAAGAGCGATGATAGACAAACTAAGTGACTGGATATGAAGACAACGCGTTCACCAAAGAACATAGAGCAATAGTATTGCAGAGAAGGTGTTTGATTAAAAATACAATTCAAAATGAAATGCGCTGAATGCAACAGTTACTCTGCTAGTTTCATTGGTCTGCTAGCTCCACTGGTCTGCTAGCTCCATTGGTGTGCGTTCGAATTGATGAAATCGAGAAAAATTCGAAAATTCTAAATTCCGACGATTTTGACAAATGGGAACTACGCCAACGTATAGAAACGACTGTAAATCAGCTACGTGAGTTAGGAAAATTGGCGATTGGAAACGGTGAAAAACGTAGTTCATGCATATAATCAGAGGGAAGAACCTGAAAATATCGATTTTGTCTAAGAAACCATAAATTATAGTTCAGGCTCGTTGATGTTGGCGTCGGTGTAGAAGTCCTGATAGAATCAATTGATAGAGAAACGGTTCACGCCAAAGAAAAGGATACATCTGTGTACAATCTGTATCGGGTTGCGAAATCTGCTCTGAGACTAGTCAGGTGCACAAAGTAGTGGCAGAAAAGACGAAGAAAATATGTCTCTCTTCTGTCCTCTTTGTCTACACGGCAACTTTATCAGATATTTTCAATCAGTTTGAAAAAATACTTTTCTAGAATTTCACAGTGAAACAAGTGACAAACAATAGGAAATGTTGGTCTACGCTAGGATAGGAAAAAATACACTTGAAATCATTTCATCATGCTAATTCCACAAAAATGAAAATTCAAACCTTTTTTCTAAACGACATTTTTTCTGGACGGCGCTGTTTCTCAGATACTTTCGCTGAATTTTGAGAATTTCATAGAAGAAACAATTTTCAGCTTTCCGTGGAAGAGCTTCGCTAAGATTCAAGTCCCGGTGGTGGGAATTGCAGTTCGAAGCTAGCAGAGAGAAGAAAACAACAAAACTCGAGAAAGTTGGCTTTGACTTGTTTGAAATCTATTAACTCACGTTAGAATTCCCAGTACTTTCTACATCACAATCTGAAATAACACACATGTTGATGAAAAGGAAAGTATACAAAATTGGTTTAAAACCTTTTCTGACAAAGAATGATAACACGCAGTTAAAATAAAAAGTTCATATAATATTAAAAAAAAATTTTAATGACGTGGTGTGTGGACGGACAGCAGTTATCCTGAAAAAAGCAAATGTTAAACAAAGTTGCTGTGAAAAATAATTCCAGGAAAGTTCGTTGTGCTTTTCTTTTTAATTCTAATGTGATTTCTCTTTGAATACACCAACATAGAATGATTTTTTTGTTTGTAACTTACTAGGTTGTGTCAGTCGAATCTGTCTCCCGCAGTCTGTGGTGGAGTTGCGTTCGATAACCCGTTTGTGCCCAAACCTGATTGGGACCCGTTGACCGCAGATTCGTGCGATGACCCGTTTGAGGCAGAACCTGTGATGACCCGTATGTCGCAAAAACGTGTGATGACCCGTTAGCTCTCAATCTGCACAGCAGACGGAGACAACCAGTGTTTTTCTACATGTATTTCACCCTGAAAAGGAGACTGTAATCACAGCTAAATTTGGAAATAACTCACCGCAAAGAATAATAACAAGAATTCAAATAAAATAAGAATACTGGCACCATACCAGATAGGCGCCTTGGAAACGGAAATGATTTTTAACACCACATCTTGCTCACGAAAGCCGAAAGAGGTTTAAGATGGGAGACGCAGAGAAGTTTCAGTAGAATACGCCCCCTTTTTTTGAGAGTTTGC
Organism: Caenorhabditis latens; assembly: GCA_002259235.3. Taxonomy (NCBI): domain Eukaryota; kingdom Metazoa; phylum Nematoda; class Chromadorea; order Rhabditida; family Rhabditidae; genus Caenorhabditis; species Caenorhabditis latens. The sequence goes on along the minus strand of CM056097.1, from coordinate 7,776,508 downwards.
ATCGAAACACAAAACAAATCTGAGCCCGATATTTGCTTCAAAGAGCAACTTGTTGACGTGAGAAAAAAGGCAACTGTTTTCTTAAAATAGAAATTGTTAAGATTTTTGAATAGGAACCCATGACTCGATATTCTTCCACCTCGCTAATCCACATGTTACTCTATTCGATACTTTACTTTTTCGGGACGTTTTGGAAGGATTTGTCTGACTAGTGAAAGATCTAATCTGACGGTGGAGTTCAGCAGCAAGACCTGGTAGGATCGAAAGACAATTGAATTCTGATTGGAAATCAGTTTCGAACACTTGCTCTGAAACCTCCAGAATCCATATTTTGTGATCTAAAAATCCAAATTTAACACGTGTGATTTCCTCGTTTTTGTAGTTTCAATATTATAGGACAAATACAAATAATGTTGATACGTCAGTGGACAAGTTGATTCCATTTTCGATTTCTCTCAATGGGATTCAGTTCACACAAATGCTTCTATACTTTACAAGATGTTTATCAAAAAACGGTTCTTCAACAACATGTTTTTCGTTTTCCTTTTCACAGGAGAATGGATCAAAACACTAATCTGACAGAGATAGTCGCTTCAGTCAACAACGTGTTGACGTATGCGGGACTGATGTTCTGAAAATAGAATTCGTTGAGTAATTCCGATGAAAACGAGACTCAATTTGGTTTCACATCGCTAATCAACGCTTTTTGTAATCCGTCAGTTATCATCCTTTCTCAGTTTTGAGAAGATTAGTAGAGAGCCGTTAAAGGATTAGAAAGATTTTTTTAAGCCGTATAGAAATTTGCATTTCTGAATTTTATCTGCATCAACAAATTTCATGGAAAAGTGGAGGGGTCATTTGATATTTATGAATAGTTCTGATTGAGCACTGGAGTGTCCTATGAAGTTCTTAAAGTTTAATTCAGTTCTAGCAATTTAAGTTTACCTATCAACGACTAATCAAAATGCAGTGGAACTAGTAATTATAATCCGTAGAAAATCCTGACCAAGTGCAAATTGCCGTGGTGACATGAGGCCGCATTTATAAATGCTCTACTTTGCCCCGCCTCTAATTTTAAAGAAATATTCATTGTTCACCTATACAACATCTATAATATTTGCTAATGTTCACTCAAATCTGTGAATCATTGGTCCGATTTAGGAAAGCTTGGCATAGTTTCTAGTGCACATCTAGCAAGCAAGACCTTTATGTGTAATTTGACCTGCGCTGAGCTGCATATCTTTTTCATATCAAACGGATATATTTATTGAGATTTTTAGAAAAAATAATATGTGACACTCAAACCAGCCCTTCGAAGTAAAAAACGTGATAATTAAACTCTGAAGAAAACTGAAAAACAACTTCCATCACTAAATCTTTTCACTTCAAACGAAACGATATTAGCATGTAAAGCATATTTTCGCGCATGTTGTTTGGAATTTCAATGTTGTTTACAAATCAAACTGTTATCGCCTATTTCAACTCAATCCAGCTGGTCATTCAAAAAAAAACCGAGATCACATTGATAATAAACATGAAACTCGATCAGCTAAACAAAGAATGTAAACAACCGAATATAAATCTTACGCAGCCTGATGTTGTTTTTATTGACGATTCGGTTTAACTTCTTCGATTGGTATCTTAACATCTAAAATGTCATACCATTTTCACAGTTTTTTACAAACAAAGAACTGACAATCGGATTTCTTTTTCTGTCGAATCAAATATATACATGATGACAGAATGGAAAATACTTCAAACGTAAACCATAAATTTATTTGGACAATTATGCAATATAAGATTAATAAAATAACTTTGCATTATACTGTAATATCAAACAAAACATTCGAAATTAGATTTAATTGTGTAAAAATGAGATTGAGCAGTCTTTGAGAGTTCGTTTAAAATCTAAAATTTCAAAACTAGGTGTCACATAAACTGGGGAAAAAGCTGGGTATGTCATGCACAACATTTTGAGAAGGCGAAATAGTTATTCGAAGGGTAATAAAAATATTTCCTACACTAGGATTATTGAAAACGAGCAAGCAAGAAGGGGATGAAGTGGTGCATTAATAAAGAAATAAAGAGAAATAAATAAAATGGGAAGACCAGCGAGATCAGAGAAAACTTGTGTAAATCCAGATGTGTGCCTACTTGCCGTGACGCTTCTCTGAAAAACATTGATAAATCTAAGAGTAAAAACTATTGAATGAGGATTTCTCACTCAAATATACCAATTTCAGTGCAAAATAGTGCGATTTTTGAGCTGTCGTTTTTAAATGACCATAACTCTTTAGGGCGTGTCAGTACAAGAAATTTGTCAACTACGTTTTTTAAAACTTTTCCTTATTAAGAACCCACTTTGGCGGTAATCTCTGGAATCTCTGGAAACTTCTCTGGAATCGTCACAATCGCTGTCTCTTCTACTTCTTTTTCGAGAGGTGAGAAACGTTGACGAGCGTTTTGATTGTGATGGTCCTTCTAAAATTTATATGTATTTAAGATATGACAATTCATTTTTTAAAAACACACCGTCATATCGATTTGATGGATTTTGATAAATTTCTATCATTTCCTGAATCTTAGCTCGTGCAGCCTCTGTCGACTTCTTCGTCCCTTCAATCTTTGCGACACCTTCGTCTCGATCAATCCAGATGTCTGCTCCTGTTGTTCTTGTCAGTTCCCGAATACTGGATCCTTTTGTTCCAATGATGTACCCATAGAAGCCATTGCTTTTCGGAATTGCAACGGTAGCCGTCTCTTCTGCAAATTCTGCGAACAATTCAACCACACTTGCTTTGGCTTCTCGCATTCTATCGCCCGGAGCAATCATGATAATCGGAGGATTACAATCTTCCCGTTCAGAGATCATTAGGTGCTGGACTCGACACGAGAAGAAAAGCTGAAAAAGAAGAGAATCAACCAGTGGACTTTTTCTCAGGTTGACCATATCCAAAAATTCAAATGAAAACTTACAGCTTTCGATTGTGCTCTCCGGATTCCTTCGTTTGAGTTGAACTTCTTTGAACACTCTTTGGGAACATACAAAAAGAAGTCGACCTTGTCATTGGTCCGACTATGGTTCACATTATACTCGTATTCTTCCTCGAAATGACAGAAACAGCATTCGTCTAGAGTTTGACGTGTTTTAATGATAGATTCTGGAGAACCTTTTATTTTTACATAACGATATTTATTCGCGTAGATTTGTGAGCCAATTGCAATGTCATCACATCCGCTTATTTTCAAGATTTTCTCTTTGTTCCGAAGCACTGTAATAAAATAAAAAATTTAAATTTCAAGTGATCTTAAAGAACCAAAATTCTTTTCGTGCAGCCAAATTTAAAATGGTCAACGCTTTCATACAGGTATCCAACATTTGCGTTTGTGATGGCGACCGGGAAAAAATGTAATAAGCAGAAAATACACCGGCACTGTAACATTAAAAAGACAAAACTTTTCAAAACTGTTCTCGGGATGTTTCATAGAATCAAAATGTTTTCGTGTCGTGTGATAGTTCACTTTTTCTTTCTCCCGACACGCCAACCACCAGACAGGTCTTCCAGCTATTTCATTTTCCCTTCCCTTTTTATTTAATTATTTTCAACCCAAAAATCAGATCTTTGTTATTGTTATGTCTCGAATGGAGTAGATACAATACAGTCTTAAACAGACAATATTATACAACAAACTGTTGAATAATTCATTTTAGCTCTCTAGGTAATTTTATCTCAACTCACCATAGCCTGAACAACCAACTGGGATTGGGTGCTTTCCTTTGCGAGCATCCCAGTATGCCTTTTCTTCAATCGCCTTTTTCATTTCCTCTTGCTGCTTTAGTGGGAGACTGTGTACGTCCGACAAAACTGGAAAATCGATTGCTTGATTAAATTGAGATCTGTTTGAGTAAACGTTTGTAAACTTACTGTACGGTGCTTTTCCTGCCTCAATTTCTCTAAGATTCGGAATACATCCACTAGTAATCAGCAGTTCCCTTTGCTCTTCGGTCAATTGAAATTTAGTCGCTGCTGAAAAATCATTGTGTGCTTTTTTAAATTGAAAAATATGATAAAACATTTAGTTTTCTGCATGAAAACACATTCAGCATTTACACCCGTTATACCGTCATAAGTTATTAGTCAACCATTTTTGTGATTATAGTTATACCAAGAGAATTGTCTTCTCAACCGACTTTGACCCATATCTTTTATGAGCGGGCTTTGGAAAACAAAAGAACCTTATATTGCTTGGATTTTTCAAAAAACAGTTTGCAACAAACTTGCTCAACACTTTACTTCTTAGAATCAATATAATACCAGACGTCTTATTCCCACTTAGTGCTGGTTGCAAATATTTTTCCTGAGCATTGGTAATCTAATATGTTATTGCAAATTCAAACTTACTTTGGTCTTTGGGTTTCAGAATTTCTTGTTTGATAATTGGTGGATCGGTGCAGTTTGGAGTTGGACAAGAAAAGGCGGCCATAGCTGGAAAATTGTGCTATAGATTTCATTAAAACTGAATGTGAGCGAAAAAATCATATAAGAAAAAAAACTAAAAAACCGTATAACACTCTTAAATCACAAAGTATTGCTGCAATGTACATAAAAAAATTCTGGTCTAGGATCCGTCAACTTGGCCATCATGGGTTTCCATCACAAAAATGACGTCTTTCGACACAGCTGAAATGAGTGCTCACTCAATATTTTGGTTGAACATTTTTGTTTTTCTGGGCAAAATAATTAACAATAATGACAATGGATGAAAATTGATAATGAGAATTGTGCGAAAATCGAAAAATTTTTTTAAATTCTTAGTTTCAACCAAACTATTAAAAGAGCACTCGTTTCAAATGTGTCGAATGACACCATTTCCGTGGTACAATACGATGATAGCCGAGTTGATGGAAGATAGGCCATGCTACTAGTGCTAATACAGATGGGTTTCACCCTATAATAACCCTATCGGAAGAATTGTGAAGAAACTGAGTTAAGACTACGGAGAAAAGAAAGAAAAAAATGTAAACGAAGGATAAGCTGAAAGACGATGACTCTTGGTGAAGGGGCGATCAGAAAGAACGAGGAGAGAGTGAAAATTGAGAGAACGGAAACGGAAATGAGAGGAAATGTTTTAATTGTAGTGATTTTTTGGCTCAGATTACTGATTTTAGACCTATTTGTTTTATATTTTAGTGAAATCTGAAATAAAGAGACTAAAGAAAAACTTCTTATGACTTTTTAAACTATTAATTATCCGAAAAAGTCAAGGTATCACAGAAAAAAACGAGGAAATTGAAGCTGTAGAACGCATAGCTGCGAAATGTCCGGCTGCGAAACGTCCGGCTGCTAAATGTCTCGCTGCGAAGTGTCCCGGAGCCAAAGGAAAAGAAATGAAAAAATGGGTGGAAAAGGTAACGACAAACATTCGCAACTGATTCGAAACTCCCGGTGGCTGCGAGCGCGTGTCTAATGGAGAGACACCACCAGTGCAGTAGAGCGAGGAAGCACCAGTACAACGGCAAGAACAGTAGAAAACGCTGACTCCGGGTAAATGAAAGTCGTAAAACCTGGAAAAGAGGGGTTAGAAAGATGCAGTTTACTCCTTTTACTGGTTTGGATTTTTTCTTCACAGATTCATAAATTTAGACTTTATTTTGCTTCGGCTACTGCTTGAAGATTCGTGGAATTCACAACAAGCCAGGACGTTTCTGAATACAGCTATCAATAATATATGAATGTTCGAAATCAATTCTAAAATGATTATGTAGAAAAAAACAAAGGTTGTTTTGGCGAGTCTGTTTGTTAGGCCGGGACCGCTACGCAACCGTAACGCGCTCAAACGTGCATATTTACGTTTGTGGGGAAACCAGCAAATGGTGATGCGCTGTCAGTGCGTTTTCTCGCAAACACTCGAGTTCACGTGAAAACGTTTTCGATGATAGTTTATACTTTTGGAAATAAAAATATAATGCCGACATTTTGAAAAAGTCCAGACAACGCCCGCTTGTCTTTCAAATGTAAGAATAATGGCACTTTGTAACACGTGACAGGCCCTTAAACTCTAATGCAGATATGTAGGTTGAATACTCGAGTTGTTTCTTTTTCAGTAAACATGTAGTGCCTATAAAAAGGGTATTGCGAAAAAGACACCAACGGTTGAATAAGGATAGAGGTATTTTATGTGTTTTTTGTGAGCAAAAAGTTAAAAAGAGTGAAATTGAGTGCACCGATGAATTTTGATGGAAGGAATGAAAAATTTAGGAGGAGGAGAAGAACAAAAAAGAAGATATCTAATCAAAAGAAATGAAAAGATTTTAAAAAAAATTCTAGCTAAAATCAATTATACTGATGATTTCATATGATTTCATGTCGGAAACCAAAAATAAGGTGCTTGAAAAACAGATTTGTACTAAATAGTATATTTTCCAGTGGGAAAAGTGTACTCGTGGTTGGTGCATTGTAAAAACAACGGTAAGTATAGATATTTAAGGCTTCAATCAGTTTGACAATCCTTTATTGGGGTTATCTAATGTTTTCTGAATAAATATAAAAAATATGCACTGAATAGATATCCAGGAAAAACGATTTCAGAAAAAGGAAATCACTTTAAACTGGCGACCTAGCGAGAGATAGAGAATGACATTATGAAATAAAAGAAACACTGAACTAACATATGCATTGCCAAAAAAAGACGTTCGAGCTGGCGGTGATGATGACTCAGAGTTACTCCTTCATGTGAACTCATGTGTTTTTTGTTATGGTGTATAAGTTGAAAGTTTTTTTTAGATAAAATGCTAATAGTATAATAAATTGCTAATAGAAAATCCGCAACACTCTTTTTTTGATTTGGCCTAATGTTAATGTCAAAATATAGATTCCAAGTGAGATTAGTTTGTTGATGGTTCTTCCTGTGCCTAAGCCTCAAAATATCCGACTACGTATTGGATATCGGGGTGTTCTTCTACTGCTGTTGTGATTCTCCCGAGTTTCCATTGGCATTTCAAAACGAGTTTTTTAACGTACGAGGATGACTTAACATACTTTCAATAATGGTTTGTGATAGAATTGCAATTTCTATGGTCGTCTTTGTTTTCGATAGTTTGGTACATCTTCTAGTAGGAAAAAGGCAATGTGGTGTATCGCCGGAAAAAAAATTCAAATGAATGAGCGTGAAATGTCCACTTTTTGAGAAGGTGTAGGTCACTTTCCTTGCTTCTGGTTAATGTCATTGAAAAACGTTTCTAGAAAACAAAGAATACTTACGCGACAAACAATGTTCATAAAAAATACTAACAATTGATTACAATCAATGTAATTACGGAAAGTTTCAGTTTGAAAGGAGTGAGTTCAATTTTTTGAAAGGATCTGAAAAGTGGTAATGAGAAAGTGCCCAACACAGCAAAAAATCACGTAGCGTTATCATAGCGGTGGAAGAATAGTGTTGAAAAGTTCAGAAAAATAAATGAAGAAATCGGCTGGAAAAACATGTAATTGTAAAAGCTCTATACAGACATCATTCATAAAAACTTTAGAAGTTCTGAAAAAAGTAAGGCAAACTAATGAAACCATAGGAGTATGATTTCTTGACACGTAAGCTAATAGGGTTTATTGAATTTTATTTGATTGCCAATTTCGGGGATGTTTTTTTCAATAACTTTGAAAACAGACCTGAAAAGGTATCACATTTCAGTTTGGAGCTTGGGAAAAATGATTATCTTACTTTCTCTGAATCAACACGGAAGGTAAACGATGGGTTGAATGAAGGACTCCATCGAATACGGTGCAGTTATGGATTACAAGTAGTGTGGGCTCATAATATTATTTCTGAAAATACTGAAAAACTGCAGGTATGTTGTTATTGTTACTATTTTTTTATTGATCTCACATCAACAAATGTCTCTTTTCCATCAGAATTTGAGATAAATGCGATAGTTACATTGTTTGAAGAACGTGTTGAACATTGAAAGAAGAGGCGTGAAGTGGTATCTTCGGTAAGTGTGGACTCTACGCAACGGCTGAAATGTAAATTCTTGAGGAGAACTCTTTATTTTTTGGTTCATTTTGAAAACGCTCTGAAAAACGTATCAATATATTAACCGTTTTTGTAATGAACGAGTTATTTCCCTGTTGAAAATGGATTTTTGGTTTTTTTTAATATGGTCCTCTGGAAGTTTTTTTTTTGTTTCTCAAATTTCAAGCGTGATTTCTCATAATAATGCTTCAACTGTTCGGAAAAGGTACAGTTGTTATTTCAAATGAGGGAAAACAATCAATTGGTCAGAAAACAGTAATCTTCGAACTCGTCAAATTTTCTGTGGGTTTTGAAAGAACCAGCGGAACCAGAACCGTTGGATGAAACAACATTTTATTATGCATGACCTATTTGATATCATAGTTGTTTCTTTTTCTTATTTCTGAACAAAATATAATTTTGTGCATGCAAAAATGCGTGATAACCGAGCAAATACGATAAAAATTATTTTTTCGAAACTTGATAGCTTGATAAACGTTAATTAAACATTTTTTCAAAGTCATTGTATCAGAGAAGTTTTGTTTACCTAATGTTGTTGACTGAAGGTTTTTATAAATAGGCTTATCAACATTTTGAGAGTATGCATACATATTTTAATCATTTATGGCTATGATCTTTTTACTTTTCTCGGCTTCCCAATAACTTCAAATCCTGACAACTGGTGATCGCAATGAAATATGTTGGTTTGTCTATGACATATAAACGAGCATCCATTTGATAACTTTAGAATCGACCCAATCATGTATAGTTTTCCTTTGAACGTACAATCTGAAAAATAACTTATCTTTCAACAGAGTTAACTCGATTTCTTACATTGTTTTCTGAGTTCATCACGTCTGCTACAGAAGAAAACTGCTCCCCGTTTTTCATTTATGAATTGTTTATGCACATTGTGAAACTGACCATCCAATGTGCACCCTGGTTCTGGATTGTCGAAATTTTATAACATGAATAGCATGAATGTTCTTACCTTTATATTCATCTACTTCAATAACTGTAACATTTCCGTCGTTATTTTCAACACATTTCACTGTTCTGTTGTTCCCAGTTTGTACGGTTTCATTTAAATACAAATCCATCCCGCAATAACTAACCTGGTCCAAACTATCGGAACATTCATACGTGTAGGAACATCCTGAAATTTTGAAAAAATGTTTATCAATGTTCTCTGTGTCATTAAAGAAACCTCACCTACAACTTTGTTCTCCAAGTAGCCAGACTTTGATTTTTGACATTGTAATTCTCGGTAATCTACATTGTTATCTCCATAGTTCGTTTCAGACCATGTGTGTCCAAATTCGTGTACTGTTCCGTTGCTGTAGCATCCTTTCACTATAAACATATAGGTTGGGAAAAGTATTTTTGTAAGTATTAGGTTCGTGCATAAGTTTCTTTCTTTTCTAAAAGTTTCTTTCTTTTCTTCTTGGTCTTCGTTCTCTTTGCAGTGAAATTGTTTTTCAACTCAAACTTTCTTGCATTCTAATGACCTTTCTAGTGGCTAACAAATGTAGTTCCTAGTTGGTGCATAGACAGCCCGCTTGTTAAAACAACAGTTTTTTTCCGATGGCAAACCAAATTCCTGTTTTGGAAAGTTATTGGATTCTAGTCAAATTGGTATTAGCATGTTGAAATCTTCATGAGAAAATAAAAGAAAAATGTAGAATATGATTTCATCTTGCTATTACATCTTAGTTTTAGATCAAAATCTCCAAGACAAAAACGTTATGATCAGACAATCAACAGCCACGAGAAATCATTGTTCATCTGAGTTTAAACAGATTACAGACATATTTGTGAGAGCATTTGTATCAAATACTTGTAAACGATAGAGGGCAACATGAGTAATTTATGCCTCAAAAAATTGAAACAAAGCCTTTCAGGTAAGTTATGAAACGTGGGTGATGTGTTTGTTATGATTTAAGCGCTTTTGAAAAAATTAGTGTAGAAGATCAAAGTGAAATTGAGGTCTCTTCTCAACAACTCCAAAAAAATCTGAATCATTTTGTTACAAGTAATTAACAGTAGATACATTGCTCTAAAGTTGAGTCAAAGATCTAGTGAATTGATTCAGAAGTACAAGCAGTAGGCTTCATCAAACTTGAAAATCACGTGAACTTGGTGCTATCGACTTCATGCTTCATGCAAAAATAGCGAAGTGCTTAAACCTCTGGCACAATATATATTTCGCTATATCAATGTATGCTCTACTTAATAAAAAACATTTTCCCTAATGTTCTTATCCAGCGCCAAAGAAAAATCGAGATCATTAGCACGTCCCTAAATTGTTGATCCTCACCTTTGTTCAGAGAGCTATCGATATTTAGTTCAAGTTTCTCTTTCAGTTTTTAATATAAAATGTTTCTCGCTTTTTTGAATTTTAAACAGTTCTTGTCGACAATTTCTAGGAAAAAAATTAAGGCGAAGAATAGTACCAAAAAAGGGTCATTTGTTTTGGCGTGTTCACGGCTGAGATTTAGCAGATAGCGGACGTCAACTTACAGTTTTAATCACAATGAGTTGAAGGTACTAATCAAAAATACTTCTCATTACTTGAGTTATTGGCCTTCAAGAAATTTTATGACAAAAGTCCTCTAAAAAAAGAATAAAACTCAGGTTTTAATGTCAAGTAGAAAAAGTAAGAGCAGGGAATTGTCACGTTCAGTGTGGTTTTGTTATCAAATCATATTTTTTCAGAAATATCAATAGATTGAGTTGTAAATTTTATCATTTCTTATTGAAAAAATGAACTATTGATTTTTCACATATCGTATCATTTGAAACTGCTTTTTTTGTGGGTTCTGATTTTTCATAAATCTTGAAACACTACAAAATCAATGAAAAAATTGGAGAACTCAGATAGCGTTGTAGGAAGTTTATTTTTTTCAATAAAAGAAAGTGTTTGGAAAACAACCGAAATGTTGTTGATGCAACTGCCTAATCAAAATTAATTTTGGAAAACTTTGTGTACAAAGTTAATCTCAATGGAACACGCCTATTTGTAGCTTATTGCGGTCATCCTTAAGCCTTACAGTGAATAACCAACTTACCTGGCTCACTGACTCTCCTTATAGATCCGTTGAAGCTATCACATCTCACACGAACGGATCCATTACTGAAAGTTTCGCTCTCACCGACTGATATAAATTTGTAATGTTTCTCTTCATTGTTTGAGTCCAACAGCGGAAATGCCACACAAGCGTCAGGCTCAAAAATTGGCATATTGTCTTCATATCTTCTGTTTTGTTTGTACAAAAAATAATGAGCAGTTTCATTTGTTCTTTCATAGTAAGAGGGGAATGCAGGCCACATGCTATCTGAAAGAAAAAAAGTAAAACCATAACCAAAGGAAACCTACATGAAGGGATGCTTATGTTTTCTCCGGTTAGAACATTGTTCAATTTCGTGTAAACAACCATATCTTTTCCGACATCTTCTTTAAGAACTATGAATGGAGACAGTGGTTCATCTATTGCTCTATACAAGTCAGGAGACAAACAGGAACAAAGTCTGAAGATAGAAAATAACAGCAGCATGATGCGATTGGTGAATTGAGGAATGAAGAAAATGAAATTGACCTTTTATATACTATCGCTAATTATGCGCAGTTATTCAGGTGGGTCAATGTAAATTGTACAGAAAAAAATTGTTGATTCACCTTTCATTTTGTTTACTTATTGCATTTTTTGATTTTATTACCGTTTTTTCTGTATTGGAATAGTAAAAAAAACATTATTTATATTTGAAATCGTAACGTTCGCATTTGAGCCTAAAAAGGTTTTGAATTGTGACACTTGACCATAGCACACGCGTTTCCATGTTTACCTCAAGCTGTGTTTAAACATGACGGTCTCCGTTTATATTTAATCAGGTTTTTTTATACGTCAGTAGCTTTTTTTGCTAATACAAATACGGACAAGTTGATGAAAGCATCTTCTTGGGCATGTGACATCGAACACTTTGGATGCAGAGAATTCTATCATTCAAAGCTCGTTTAGTGAACTTGGCAGTTCAGAGGCTCACACTGTTCTTCAAAAAACTAAACTTGAATGCGTTCCCCCTACATGTAAAGTTCAAACATTGTTCTCTACTCCTAAAGCCGGGACAGAAAATTGTATAGTTTGCTAATAAATCTTGGTTTGCGAACTTCAAAAGTAATTTCGCCGATATTTTTGTTCCGAAAAGTAACAGAGGGAATTTATTTGGGAAATTCTGGGAAAAACGTTACACAACTAAATGCATACTTCTTCATCATGTAGCTACGATGTTTGGAAACGAGTTGTCTTCAAAATGTCGGAAAAATGTCAGAGAGCCTGTAATAATTATAGGTACTTTCGATTACGCAGATTAAATTACTGCAGCAAAATCTGCTAGATGTCTCTACGAGCTGAGTTATGAGCACTCAAACTTTTCAAGCGGATAAGCTTTTTCACATGTAATTCCAAGTCAACAAGTAGTATACAAAACATTTTCATTTTTTGCAACGTACAAACACATGTCAACCGCTGCGGAACAGAAACCGAAAGTACGAACGATTTGGAATTCCGTGAAAAAAAGCTAAACCATATGAAACGTTTGAGAGCTTATAACTTGGCTCGCAGACACATTTAGCAGGTTTTGATGGCAGAAATCGACTCCCCGTGGTAGGAAATACCTATAATCAAGTTTATAGGTAGTTTGAAAGTGGTTTCTCTGAAGACTTCCCTTGTTAAAGAAACGGAATTCAGTTTACATTCTTAAAAAGGAAGAATCATTCGCAAAGTTAGAAATAGAAACCAATGATCAATCTGATCTTTTAATCTGAGGTCACAAATTAGCAATTGAAAAATGAATATTTTTGCCTGTTTCTGTACAGCACATTATCATTTTATTTTTAAAATGCAAATCAGTCCCAATAAAAGCAGAAGAAACGACTCAGTTGACACGAAAACTCATCAATTTACCATTACTCCCTTCAATTCTCATTTCATTCCAAGTAAGTTTTCACACTTTGAATGTTTTTAGAACATTTATTATCAGAATGGTCAAACTGATGTTTGTCTTTGCCGTTGTTGAATTTTTGGCGATTCCTTCTTGCATTAATGGATATCGAAGTACATTCCAATTCGAAGGACAGTTTGAATGCAACAAACCATCGTTCCATTACAGCATCGTAGTTTACGAAAACGATAATGTTTTGTGAGTTAGAATAATATGAAAACAGTCTCTGTGAATATCATAATTTTACAGTGATGATGCGATTGGACATACGGGCCGTGTGTTCTCAAGTGAACCACATATGTACAACGTTTCCGCTTTTGACGATGGCGACGGCAATGTCAGTAAAATCTATAAGTTTGAGCACTGACCTTTTGTTCTGAACACAGAAACATGAACACCTCTCTTTTATTTTAACTACGAGTTTTCAGAATTATTATGAAATTTATTTTCAAATCGTACACGATTGTGACGAAGACAATAGGGTTCGGAAACATTATCATGATATTGGGGAGTTTGAAGTTATCGATGGGTGAGTGGAAATTTTGTGTTAACATTTGACTATATTTTTCCAGACATACGAAAAATATCACAAACATCCTTTTGACAAATAAAGGAACATTAACAAAAGATTCGATATAGTTTTTTTTCAAATAATTTGGAGTTAATTGAGTTTTCAAAAAAACATGTTGAATATTCAAACGTATTTTTTTATTTGTTTAAAAAGTGTTTTAGAAGAGTTCAATCAGCGAAAGCAAAATTGAAATTATCGAAAACCTCAATTTTGATCTATAGCGCATTCATAATTTAAACGGGTCTATCGCTTGCTACTTTACACTTGCTCGGGTAACATTTTTGAGAATGCTGAAACTAGATTATTGCTAAAAATTCTTAAAAGCTGATTGACAAGTTCTATCAGACTCCCAAGATATCGCTACCGGTTGTTTTGTGAATTGTCTCCCAAAGTTCTTATGAAAACCACTAGAATCACGGCTTTTCAAAAACACTAACTCTCACCTGATCATTAATTTGTAGCAGTGCTACACAGCTAGCTTTCTTCTATTAATTTTAACCGTTATCATAGTTTTACTAAAAACACTTAAGTAACTGTTTTTGTAGATTGAACCAGTATTTCAATTCTTAAGGTTTCCTAAAAAGTTTCTCATCAGCTGAATAGGTAATACAAAAATGATAGTTTAAATTTAAAAAAGAAATTCCGGATTTATATAGGAGAATGAAAATATATAAAAATTTTGTCAGTAGAGTTCTGACCTGTGAAAGAAAACTAAACACCCTTCGAAACCACATTTTGGTGAGCAACGAGTTGGTTTTCACATTTCTGTCAATTGCTCGCCAAATGTCATTCAAAACATTAAGTATTCTTTCATTTCATTTCTGGATCGTATCTATGTTGTATTGTGAAAGATAACATTATTTTCGTTTATTTTTATGCTAATCCCCAGGTACTGCAAATTTGTAGAATAAAAGTAAAAATGTAGCTACAAAATTGAGATTTGTGGGTGCATACTCTTTCCGCTATCTTTGAGTGAGCTCACGTGAAAAATGATTAAAGAGTAGACGGGAGGTAAGCGCAGGAAATTGGTTTTTACGAATTGGGTTTTAAATATTTTACACTTTTGAAGAGTGGGCTGTGAAGTAAATATGGATGAACGCTTCACAATTTTATACTTTTTTCTAATTTTAATGTGAAGACAAAATGAGAGCTATGTCTTTCTCAGGAGATTTTAATTGAAGGTTTTTAAATTCGAATTTTCTCTAAATACCGAGACTTCATATTAGAAAATTAGCAATGTAAGAAACAAAAAAATTGGTTAATTTTGTCTGCAATCATTGTTACATTTTCCTCAGTTTTTCTTTAGAAGTTTTCGAATAACCAAGTTCAAAAAATCAAATTTACGAGCAAGAACATTGCTAAAATAGCAATATCTCTGAACCAAGTGCAACATTACTTTTGGTTTCTTGATTAAAATTTTTTGAAAACCAATCAGGGAAAATTGATAAACTTTCAGTTTTCATGAATATCAGAACTTGTTATATTAACTCTTCAGACATTTTTTGTTTTCTAAACAAAACTTAAAATCCATTTGTTTGGTTTTTTGTTAAACGAGCACATACGGTTGATATGTTCGCTGATAAGTAACGTTGAAGATCATTTCATACGAGTTTCAAACTTTCGTTTCATCATCGATCTTAAACTTCTTATAATATTATTTTCAGATGCCATTCCAACGCAAAGTTCACCAATTTCGAAGAAACAAACTGAAAGCTTACCGACAGAAAGTGAAAGAAAATAGAGCCTCAGAGACAGTTGCTGGCTTTGTTTTTGTCATCATAAGCCTAACTGTGATGCTGTTGTTTTTGTGTGTACTTTTCTTCTGGATTGTCAATTTTTTCATCAAGCACATTGGAGAAATGGAACGAATGATAAGTGAATTCCGAAAGCTTATCGACGAGTTTGGAGGTTTCTGGCTTCAATGAATATTCTTCTTTTAATAGTCTAACCCGAACAGTGTTCATGTCATTTTATGCGATGAGCTATAATGAGCGTATTTTCGAAAAATTACGACCCAGAGTTCTATTTTTCTTTTCCAAAGTTTAATAATTCTTATAGTTATATTTTTCTTTTGAAATGAATGATTTGAATTTCAAATTTTTTGCAGTATTGCTTGATGTATGTATATGGCTAGCGGTTTTCAGATTTTTACGGTATTCTCCAAACTAAAACACCCAATCAAAAATAACACCGTAAACTTTTTCCAAGAGTAAATGATGTTCAAGCCACACATTCTCAATCATACTGCCGGATGCTAGAAAATATTTTGTATTAAGTATTTATATTTATATTTGGAAGTCACGTTTTTGTTTGTTGATCTTCAGCACTGCAGTATTGAAATTCAGTGCACAACGGAAATGGAGGTTTATCAGCGTTGTTTGTGAAATTGAGATTACTTTCCTCTGCAGTTTCTACGTACTCTGTAAGATTATCTTCAGTGTAGCAGATAGTGTATATGAGGGAACATCCAACAACTCTGCATTCAAAAAAACCAGTTTTTCGTGATTTGTCGCATAGAAATATTTGCATGCGTGAAGACGACTCTCCCGGATCTGGATTCGTTCATTGTTGACCAAGTTTGAAAACAGTTCCATTTGAAGAACTCCCACGCACTATAAAACAAAACTGACTTGTTCATTTCAGTAAAGTATTCTGTTTTACTGACCTTTTGGGCATGGTCATCAGATCTTTCACAACTTACACGAACTGTTTTATTTTTGAAAAGTTCTGTTTCTGCAACATCAATCTTCTTATCTCTTGTTAAATCATTTAGTTTGCAGTAACTATAAGAAGAACAAACGGTTGATTCTTCTTCCGGGAAATCATCGTCTCTACTTCTATTCGAAGCACATTAAAATCCTGCGGAAGATTGTCCAATCCGGCAAAGAAAAATGCTCCAAAACTCATTCTGTCTGAAAATCAATTGAGTTTTAATTTCAGTAAGAAAAATAAGACAAGCACAATCCGTCGTTTAGAACCAAACCAAATTTCCAGTCACTGTCTTCTTAAAAAACGAATGAATTTTTCTCTGAGAAGCGTCCTGCTTTAGTTTACAAAAACAGTGGATTTTCATCAAATTTGTTTTTCGATGAAACTGATGCGAAAATCCATGGAAAACAAAGAGTCCCAAAAATAGATAAAGAAGCAGCATAGCGGTGAGTTTTTTGATAGGAATAGTCATTTTTTTCTATAGGAACTAGGAAAGAACAAGGGTCCATAATGAACTTGATTAAACTATGTGCACAGCATGAACTGTGATTACACAGCTGCTATTGAAAAAAATAGTAAACGTTTCGTGACATCAATTGTTTAAAAGTCCAAATTTATTTTTTTCTTGTTTGTACAGATTATTTGTACTGTTGTCAACCCCATCTAGTCAAATTCAAAAAATCGTACCCATTTTACACAACCTTTACCAAGCACATAAAACCTGTGTATGCTTTTAAAAATTGAAATGAAATATCGAAATTGCCAGTGACAACGACTAAAATCAATAATTTGAACAACATGTTTCTCTCGAACATAGGTACAATTATAACCAACCGCACCTTAAACTGTTGGAATTCTTTCCCCGTTTCTTCTTTCCCGATTAAATTTTCCTCCCAGACTTTTAAAACTAATTTGAAACTTGTTGATTTGTCTAAACACTCAACTCTACGCCCTTCAACTATTAATGTTTTCTACTGAGTTTTCTGTGTATGTTTAGCTTTGAAGTTTAAGTGGCAAATGCCCTTCTTTCAATCAATAAATTAATTTCCTAATATTTCGCCAATTTCGCCAATAGAAACACTTTTCTTCAGTGTTCAGTTCTCATTTACGGAGTTCTCATGTAGTTTGAAACACCGAAAATAAAAAAACAAAATACATTCATTCACTCAAAATCAATTTACAAATACAAGTTATCAAAACAACAAATGCTCGTCACATTAACTTAGACATTCTTGGATTCCCAACGACTTGAAACATTTTTGAATGTTGATCACATTTGTAAATGTTTGTTTGCGGGTGGCACAAAAATGTACATCCGTTTGTCAGTTTCAGTTCACGATTAATTTCAAACTGACGTCCACCAACATAACAATCTGAAAGAAACGTTGAAAGCCTGCCAAACTGGAGAATAACTAACATTTTTTCTTGTAGTGCTCATAGTCTTCACATTCAAAAATTGCAGCTCGTTTGTCATCTTTCCATGGAGTCCATCGCTCGTGCCAAACATTGTCAACTACACACCCAAGAACTGAATGAATCGTAATTAAAGAATTACTTAAAAACTTCTAAATCGAACTCATTCTCTGGCTGACTTCCACTAACTCCACATTTCCTGGTTTTGTCTCCACACATTTGAAAAATGGAGCTTCTTCATTTGTTGAATTCAGAAAAATTTCATCATAAACCATTATTGTTTCAATGTGCTCATCAGTGGTGTTGTAGATTACCTCTTTTGTACATCCTTAAGAGCCGACATGTTTTCAAGAAACTATCCTAAACAGACGAACCAATAAGTTTACTCTCAAAATACCCATCGTTTGGTTTCGTACACTCCATAATTCGTTTCATCGGCCAGATTTCTCCGGGATTAGGCTCAAGCCATTTCCTTCCAAGTTCATAAACTGTCTCATTGTAGTAGCAACCGTACACTAAAATTTGTTGTGATCCACTTCAAACATATTAAATATAGTATTTCTTACCTGGTTCACTGACTTTCCTTACATGCCCTTCAAATCTTCCACAACGCACAAGAACGGTTCCATTTCCAAATAATCGGTGATGACCTACTTCAAAACGATCAGTTGTGGTATAACCCAATGGATGATCAATTTCTTCGTAACATGCGATTGCTTCCTCTTCCGGATATCCATCTTCATCACGAGAATTTTGACACCAGAAAAAACCGTTGGCAGCATACTCCCAGGCAGCGGAAACAAAGGATTGTTGGCTTATGGCATCTTGAAAAATGTTATTTTAACTTTAAAGAAACCTTTTTTTCTTACTTTGCGATACGTTTAGATTAACACCTGTTTTCCAGTTAGTAAATTCTTCGAAAAACACTCGGTTTTTTCAAAGAAGCGCCCGGTGTTAGTATATAAAAATAGAGGATCTCCAACTCTCTTAGATTGGAGGCGAATGACATGCCAGGACATTACAGTAGGCAGAAGACATCCTATGAATATAGTATGTAAAAACATTGTTGGAAAGCATTGACATGTACGAATAGTACCGTTTTTATATTAATAGAGTCGAGAGCTATTTAAATACGCGTAAACAATGTTCATCAAAAAAATTATTGACCCAGCTTTTACACTGAATGAAATGTGCTAAGTATACTATGGTAATGATCAACAGCTGCCCAAAAATGGGATTCCGTAAACCGCCGTGGCTATAACAAAATGTGTTAGCGATGACTAATTTTTAAATCAAAAAGTGGTTTCGTTTCGTGTCCAAACGTCAGCCTAGCTAATTTCAAAGTATCTTGTTGAGTTTTAAACGTTTATGAAATTCTGAAGAACCTACAGGTTCAGAAACTATACAAATATTCAGTACTGACTAATTGAATAAAACGTTCGTATGCACAACATTTTTAAGGAGGTGGTGAATGATAAAACTCATGTCTGGCTTTTTTAACGTTGGAAAGCTAATATTAACAATATTTCCATGAATCGAGTAACAACGCCAAAAAATTGATCAAACTGCAACATTCAATGCTGAGGCTCAGGACAAATTTCCGGTGTAGGAAGAAGTTTGGGGATAACTAATTTCCGGTGGTTTCAATGAATTTGCGTTTTATGAAACGGGTCAAACACATGTTGGAATTCTAAGATTGGTTGCATTTTAAAAATTTATTGACATCTGTTTTTGAATAATCCGAATATTTTAGAGCACCTGACCTCTGGAGCTAGAGGAAGCGAATAGTTGCAAAGTTTTGCTACCTTATTTTTTGTTGAAGGTTAAATTATTGAAAACTTGTTATTCTTTCTTTGGTTTCTAGTTGTTGAGAAATGGGATTTGAAACACAGATTGTCAGATAAGCACTTTTTTTAATTAAAGAAATTTACAACCAAATATAGGTTTTCGTTTAGCGCCTTCATATACATACCATAATTTTTTCAATTTACCTTAAAAGTAGAACGCAATTTTCATAGTTGACCTGTTTTTACAATCAATCCATAGAGAGTTTTTGTCATTTTCCAGAATCAAAGCACTGAAGTACCTGTTGCAAAAAAGTCGTCAATAATAATATATAGTCCTGCGTTTAATTTTTATAAACAATGATAAAACTTACATTGTGGGGCTGAGCCCCAATATTGAGCATATGTGTTACACAACACGCATAGTACATGATCATATTAAAATCCTAGGGCACGCGTTGCTCGAATCTTACAGAGAACGCGTTATATAACATACTCTCAAAGCTTAACATTCTAACTGAAAATACGAAAAGGGAATGGAAGTATCTCGTATATCTTTTTTGTCACAAAACCATTTTTGATAACTTTTTCTTTGATATCTTTTTAATACCCAGTTTACATTTTCCAAATCGTTTGTTTTTCAGAGTACTATCACTAAACAATCGGGTCAAGAAATGAAATTCTCTGATCAGAGATCATTCTCCTCTTTTCCTCTCTCTGTAGATTTGTTTTTGAAAGCCCATTCCTCACTAACCAACTGGCCATTCTCACATTCTTGTCATAAGACCACTTTCGAAACTTTTCTCTGCCGTCTCTCCAATACGATACACTATTTTCAATTGAATGGTACAAGGGGGGAGTTATGACAAATTCGCAATGAACGCCTAGAACCTTCTCCCTTATGACTCGACGAGTCTGCGACTCTCCTCACTAGATTTCTCTCAGTCTATGCAACTACCATTTTCTTTTAAACATTTCTGATCTGAGCATCATTTGCAGCAGTTTTTCGTTCTTATAGAAATGATTATTGTGATCAAGCTTGTTCGGAGAATCGAAAAATCAAAATTTTCTCCTCATTTTTTCGAAGAGTATCGGATTATTTCGGAGAAAGAAAAGTTTTCCAGAAGTTTTTCTAACACTGGTTTTTTGTTGCGTTTTTCAAAATTCACCATCTTATACGTGTGTATTCATCATTCAAAACTTTTACCAGTAAAAAATACATCAAAAACAGAGAATGGAGTTTTGCTAATTCTCCGAAATTCTCCGAAAAAAGTCGCATATCTGATTCTCCGACTCCGAACAAGCCTGATTGTGATGCCCCTTCTTCTACTGTTCACTCAATGTTAGAAGTGTTCTGCAGCAATCTTTTCCCAGCCCAAGCAAAATAATTGAAAAATTGAACTATTTTGCAAATTTCCAACACGAACTGTCATTTTTCATTTTCAATTCTATTTCTGAACTCCTGATGTATTAGAGAACGATTAGAGAACGATATTAACCCTCCTCTTCTAACCACACTTTTTGTATAAACCGCACGCTTTTTAAACTCAAAACGAATCGAATCTCGGCCGTATCCCCACTCTCCTCTCAACTCGGGACGATGGCCTCCTACCTCGCACTCTCACAAACGTTCAACCTCACACTCTAGGAAGAGAGCCTTTTCCATTATCTGCGTCTCCTCTTCGAAATTAAGTAATGTGCTTGTTTTTAGGAATAGTCCCCTCCGCCGTTTTCCTCTCTGTCTTTTTTCACTTCGTTCTACACATTAGAAGACTTCTGAATAATCATTAATTTGAGGAAATGATGGCTCAATCAACACTAAACCACAAATCAACTCAATGGAAATACATTCGTCTCACTGATATGACGATCGAGAAAAATGAGGAGGCACCCAATTCATTGGTTAGTTAGAAAAATGTGAACGAAAAATATGTATTCATTACTACCACTGTAGTAAGAGTTGTATGCATGTCTGTCGGTTCGGTGCTTGTAAAGTATGAAAAGTTGGAAAGGACTCTTGAACATGACACAACTTATGGATGCACTTTGTAAAGTTCGTTCTGTTTTTAGGTCTGAGAAACACAATCATCAAATTAGACTAGTTACTTTAGTCATCTGTTTCTGGCAACTAACATTTAACTGCATTGGTAGCCAGGTGGCGTAGACTAGACAGAATTGAGCGTGGCAATGATGACTTCTTCCAGTAAGAGAGGGATTATGAGCCAGTGCAACTGGTGACGGAGAAGAGAGACAATGATGTTGCGTGTACCCACCAGATTATAGTGATGTTAGAAAATAGTGTGGTCTACTTGGAGAGACTGTCTTACTAGGGAAGGCCTCCAGGTGACCGTGGAGTTACGAGACGTGACCTATATCATTGGAAAGCTGCGAAAACGCTGATTCCAAATATATATTCAGTTTTTGCCCTCGAGGCTTGGTATTCGAGAAAAACGAGGTCAAAGTTTGGACCCCTAACAAGTCATAACCTTACCGACGTGTTAAAAATGTCGGCAGCGTGGCGCAAGTGATAGTGAAGCGGTGTGGCATGGGGAAGGGTGTGGGTTCAGTCCCCAGCCACGCCAATTTTTTGCATTTTTGTAATGAACTTTTCAGACTCTCTGACCAGATCTGCCTCACTTTTTCAAGATTTCGATATTGTTTTATTGATTTTCATGTAAAAGTAACTATTTTTGAACAATTTATTTTTTTTTAAATTTGTCCATCATGTGATGGTCGAAAAGTGACGAAGTCCTCGGAAAATTTTTCACATCTTTTTCGTTCAAAAATAGTTACTTTTACATGAAAATCAATAAAACAATATCGAAATCTTGAAAAGTGAGGCAGATCTGGTCAGAGAGTCTGAAAAGTTCATTACAAAAATGCAAAAAAATTGGCGTGGCTGGGGACTGAACCCACACCCTTCCCCATGCCACACCGCTTCACTATCACTTGCGCCACGCTGCCGACATTTTTAACACGTCGGTAAGGTTATGACTTGTTAGGGGTCCAAACTTTGACCTCGTTTTTCTCGAATACCAAGCCTCGAGGGCAAAAACTGAATATATATTTGGAATCTGCGTTTTCTCAGCTTTCCAATGATATAGGTCACGTCCCGTAACTCCACGGTCACCTGGAGGCCTTCCCTAGTTAGGTGAATGAATAATCTAGAAATGGAAAGCTTTCTTTCCTGTTCCGAAAATATGACGAATGGATTAAAAAAATAATGGAATGTATTAGGTCGGCAAGAATAGTTATTGTTTTTGTATGTCGTTTTTTACCCGACCACTTTTGCCAATGTATTTCTATTGCCGATCGATAACACATTTTGTAAAGGGTTCATAAGATTGAGAAAGGTTATATTTTTGTAGAATTTTGTTGTTGACAGTCTGGGATGGGGGGAATAAAACAAAATAAAAACTGAACTTTCCTTAGTAAAAATTCGGTGCTTTTTGGCATTTTCTTTTCCAATCTTTTAAATTTTCATAATTACTTTTGATTTGCAGACCGACTGGGTGGCCCATTTCCGTGATGGCTCACTGCTTTTTCCCAGCCATCGCATGGTCCCAAAAGACTCCCGAAAGGAGCACGTTTATGGATATTTCCTGATCGATATGGATGA
Organism: Caenorhabditis latens; assembly: GCA_002259235.3. Taxonomy (NCBI): domain Eukaryota; kingdom Metazoa; phylum Nematoda; class Chromadorea; order Rhabditida; family Rhabditidae; genus Caenorhabditis; species Caenorhabditis latens. The sequence continues at coordinate 7,753,404 of CM056097.1, read as the reverse complement.
TGTGGGCGGTGCCGCTTTCTTGGAAAACTCAACCACCAACTTCTCCTGGACAGAAGATCAAGTGAAGAAAGTGTCCAATCTCACTTCCTTCACCCACACAATTGCCTCGGTGAGAAGATTCTTGTTGACAAAAAACACTTAAAAAATACGATTTCAGATATCTAATGGCAGTTTCAAAAAGAAGATGTATCTTCGCGTGGTGCCCTCAATCAACAAGGGCGAAGAGCCACGAGTCTTCATTGATGAACTTGCTGAGATGGTCCCACTTTTGAGGGAACAACAAGGGAATCCGTTCGAAAATCCAATGAGTTAGTTTTGTTTTGTTATTTAGACTCGAACAATCCTTAGCTTGGTTACATCATATTATATAAAATGTAGGAAAATCCAAAAAATCCGAACATTTAAATCACGGGCCGAGCGGCCCGGGCCCACCCGTGCTAAATCTGCCAAAAACTTGACTGGGTGCTATGTTAACATTCATTTCTACTGACGTGAAAGTTTCAGCTCCACAATTGAACATCTATCGAAAACTGGGATTCGGCGATCAGATCCCGGGTCAGCAAATACTGAGATTCGGAACAAGCTACACCACAACCCCCTTCTCAACATTGAAAAGCGTTCTCGAGGAGTATGATGTTGACAAGACATTGTTGACAGTAAGTTCTAATAACCTTGTGACTGAATTCAATTCGGTGAGTTTACAGCTAGTGGACGACCCTGGATTCATTATTGGAGCTGAGAGATCCATGAGAAATGGCGGATCGCATTATCTCCTGAGCAAGTGGAGCAATCCGATCATCAGTCGCTCTCAGGCAACACTCATGCTAGTTCAGTCCCTCATGGCCAATGTTGATTGGAGTAAGGCTCCATATTCTTCAAAAGAAGAAGTCGTCAATGTAATCTCGGACTTTGCATCGGTTACTGAGGTAAGAAACTTGATTACAATTTGAAACTCAATGTTCTATCTTTTCAGGGTTTCTTCTTCAAAATGAATACCGTCCTCCGCAAAATTGTTGACATTAAAAAGAACCACGGAGGATTATACAAGGAGACCAAGAAACTGAATATAATATTCCCAAAGATGCAGCCGTATCACATGGTGGAGATTGGCAAATACAAGGAAATGTGCAAAGAACACGGCATCACTGAGAAAGCACTGGAAAACGACTTCATTCATGTCTGGGTTCTTCGAGGAATGTTAATGATTGGATGCATTGATAGTTTTTTTAACGGAGAGTGCTGCATCTTTTTATTAAAGCCGCTTATTGCGGATACAGTACTGGACGCAATGATGTCCAGATTCCCAAATGACTATCAGGACTTCATCTGTCACAATTCCGTAAGTAAAAACATGCTCCAGTTCAAACCCGAATCGAATTTCGTTCAGGACAGCAACATTCGTCCTTGCAATGCTCATTCCAGCAGAGAAAACGCTGTTGGTTTAGGTAAGATGTTTGACTACATAAGTTGTGAAAAGAAGCTGTGAAGTAATTCTAGGTCCACGTTGCGCCAATTGCAACATGACTCGGGAAGAAGTATTGGCAGCGGAAACTGCCTTCAACACAAAGAATCGTTATATCTCAGCTGGAGAAAAAGAAAATGCTTTGAAAACCAGAAATGACATGTAGGTTACATTTCACAATCAAAATAAAAATGACGTTTATTTTTTTATTTTCAGGAAAATCAAAAACTTAAAAAAGCAAGCCAATCTGAGAACTTTGTTGCGTGAATCGTGAGTTTGTGATTTAACTAATCCATGTTATGAATGATTTCCTTCTCAGAATAAAAAAAGCAAAGGATATACAAAAGGAATTGGCTGAGTTGGAATCGTCTCCCGGAGGACCTTTGCGAAACGATGATTTGAAAAAATCAACTACTGAGTAAGTTTGCCTTTGATTTTGTTTTTTTTTAAATTGATTCTATCATTTTTTGAAACTTTATATCAATTTTCCAGGCTCCAAGTAGAATACTTCAACCAGAAAGAAACCTTTGACAAATTGAAGAGTTCTTTGAGCCGGGCCAAACTGGAAATGATGACGCCATACGAACAACTACAATATGGAAAAGAAATTGTCAACCGACACCTTCGTAAGTTTCTTTTATGTTTTTTGTTCTGTAGACGACTAGCGAAACAACCTTGGTTTCAAACAAATGAAATCTTTCAGGCAGAATGCAAATCTCCATTCTTCATGGCCAGAACGCAGGACAATCTTCTGGTACTTCGACTTCTACGGCATAAAGTTATGATCACTCGGCTCCGCTTCTTTTTCTTCTTTTTCCTTGTTTCTTAGTTCCCTATTTTTTGTGATGCGTTAACTTTTTGATCACTCAAACAAATGCAGAAGGAATTTCTCCATCCTCCGAGCCGTTTCCTCTATGTTTCCCAATTTCTCCAATGACTCAGGATTTCGATGTTATTATTATCGCAGTTCAGAGTTTTGTGGTCCCTATTTTCCAAACTTTTGGAAGTTTGTCTTATGCGAATTCACCCTCCCCGATTTCTCCGTTCACACAACTTTTACCTAACGACTTGTTGTTTTCTTCATTAATTAACTTTATGTGTACCCATCTTTAGTGTAATCAATATCAATACTGCAATCCATTTATTTAATTTTGGTTATCTAAAACTATGAAGATTATATTTGATTATTGAATCTGAAGGTAACAAAAGATGAAACATGTATAAAAAAAGTTGAATTATGTGGTGTTGACCATTACACCAGCCACACTTTTTGTTGATAATCGACTAAATAATTGAAGGAAGCATAATTCAGTTGGTAAATGAAGTCACAACAGCAACATTCTTTTTTCCAAATATTTGTTTCATTTTGTCGTTCATCTGGAAAAGGACATTACTTTATATTTCTACTTTCTATCAGGTCACCTTGCGAGAAAAAAACAACAACAAATATGGTTGCGTGAGTGACAATCCGTCACTAACAAAAGGAAGGATATGAAGTAATATGACAGCTGATGTAGATTCTGTCAAAATAATCCTCATGATACTTAAAATGCATCCGACAGCTTGAACTAAGCATGTCATTGATAACATAATGATGATCTTGGAAAGGGTTCTTTTCTTGTATTTTGACGAATCCGGAAGTCTTTGAACAGTTTTAAAACTTGCATAATTAACCAGCAAAGAAATAAATGTAATGATTCCCATGACCCATTTGAGATATTGAAAGGATTCGCTGAGGTTCTAAAATGTTGTTGTTCATTACTAGGTAGTATTGTTATATTGACAAAGATTTTAATGTTAATGTTTTCAGTTTCAACAATCATAATATTTTGGAAAAACAGATTTTGGGACAAAATCAAAAACATTTTTTTCAAAAACGCTTACAGGCGTTTATTCCCATTTTCAGAGAAATATGTGATAGAGAAAAAAGAGACTATATGAAAATACTGGCCGCTGAGTTTGAGACGATGGGAGTGATACTATAAAAACTTTTAAAAATTGGTTACAAGGATTGGAAAAAATGCAAACAAAAGTGGAAAGCCTTTTTTAAAGATTTCGAATAGATTTTGGGTTCTATTTTGATTTCCATATTATAGAAAGTCATACTAATCGACTAAAATTTTTGAATCTTTTCAGTCCCACTCAAATTGAAAACAGTAACGATAACTCACTAGTGGGTGGTAGAGCTGATAAGACTTTAACTCCTCGTTATAAACAATTTTTGATTCATATTGAAAAAAGCGATGCGTATCAATGAGTGGTGATACCAACACAAGAATGATCAGGATGAAAAAAATCAAAATTGTGCAAATCTGTGGGTTACTTTGTTGAGTTTCGTTCATCTGTCATCAAATTCTCACCGGTTTGCTTTCAGCTAAATGTCTTCTTCTCATAACTCTCAATCGATCCGAGGAAATCAACAGAGTCATTCCATATTGCACATATGCCATGTGATAGGTAGTAGAAATGAGAAAATTAATTACGATGTTGTTATCTGAACAATTATTATGAATATGGAAAACAGTGGAAATTTTATGACCATGTGCTTTTGAGTATTCGTTAGTTAAAATAACTCACCTATGTTTTTATAAAAACCGGAACAAATACTATCTCGACTGGTAATGGCACTTAGTCTAAACACAATGAATGCATTGAAATATGTGATTATATTGATGCATCCATCGAAAAAATACAAAATGAAAAATGATGAATTGAACGTTTTCCAATGTTTGACAATAATGGAAAACGTGACTAGATATATAAACACCGATAGAACGCCTACGAATATAGAAATCAGAAACAACACTGCGGCAATAACCATTTTCAATTTCAAGACTAAACAGAATACTGATCGACTGCTATCTCCAGTTTTTGAAACCACCCCCTTCTGCCGATAGTCCTTTTAAAAAGTACAGCGCATCACAAAAATCGGGTACAAATTTGTTAAGATTTTGTGACTAGCTAGGACAAATCGCTTAAAAAAATGATGAGAAACCTTAATTCACTCGAAAAGTTCATGAATGTGATCAATCCCGAGGGAACGTGCCGTTAGTTAGTGCACATACTTTGATGACATTATGACACATAATAAACAAGTTTTGATTTTCTTGTTATGAAATGTAAAATAGTTCCAATGGTTACACATTTTGTATGTTCTGTCGTCTAATTTAAATTAAAAAAAAATATATCAGCACGTATTTATCGATAAAACGAAACAGGATCGAGTTAGTTCAAATAAATTGGACGTGGGTTAAGACTGAAATTAATGATGAGAGTAGAATTATTTATAATACACAGTTCTGGGCAATAAAACATTACAATTTAAAAAATGATATTCAGAAATGGTTGTAGTGCTAGAAGAAAACAAATTGAAAATTATTAAACAGTTACACATATAAAAATATCCAAAGAGTGCATAAACAATATCATTCAATCAGTAGCTAAAGAGGGGGGAAGCTCACACTCAAAAATGATTTTTTTGGAAGTCCAAAGGGACGAGTACAAGACGGTTTCAAACAACAAACACGAAAATCGAGTGCAAAAAAGCGCGAAGAAAGTGGAGAGAACTACTTGTTTTGGTTGGAACCTGCAATAATAGCTTTTACGACATGTTGTAGAAATGTTTACTATCTGATCTTATCATGGTTTTATGTTCAAAATTAGAAATTTAATCCCTATAAAATAAATTTACATTTCAATTTTCTTGATTTTGAACTGTGCTGATTTTTTGAAGGACGCTTCTCGAGCTACGCTTAGTCGTTTTATAACCGAAATTGCTTGGTCTTGGTTTTGCAGGCGGCGGTGGGCAGTCATCATCAAATCAAACAATATCTGGTCCGCTAAAAAATTTTAATTGTTTCAAACTAAAATACTCTGAAATCAGTATTCATGAATAAACGAGTGAAAAAATTGAAAACGTGTAGCTTAATCTGAATTGATAAAAAATCTGTTCTAAAGTAATAAATATTGAAAGTGACTGAAAAATTTTGTGTAGTCGTCCGTCCTCGTCAATTTACTGACACTTTTTTCATTAAATATTACTAGAATATAATCCAGCAGCCATTAAAATGAGCTTACCAGTTGGTTTAAATGGAGTCGCGTGTGATTTTCTCGAATACGGAGTCTGTAGGAGAGAGCCTTTATCGTTGTTAGGACACGGTCCTGTATGTGGCGATGGAACCCATGTTGAAGTTTCATAGGCTGAAAAACTATCAATAATGAAAACAATATGTTCGAAACTGAACGGATGTCTAGATTTATTTCAAATGAGACTATAAAATCAGCTAAATACTGACTTCCTTTCACAAGTCTGTTAGAATTGTGTGTCAAAAAAAAACTGATTCATAAAAACTGATGCAAAACTGATTCATCAACTGACAAACAGATCGAAGCAAGATCTGTTGATGGCTGATTAGCTGAAAAACTTTCAATAAACTCCAAAATTCTAGAGTGCACTTTTCTTACTATTTTGCACTCAAACGTTTAGCAACTAATATTATAACATGTGAAAAGAACGACTGTTGGATTCTTCAAGAACTGACCTGGTGCCAATAAAGAAAGTCTCCATTCTTTCGTTTTTGTTATATCCGCCAAAATCTCAGTGACCGGATCCGTTGTTCTTTGCTGTAATATTATATTAGTAACAAATCCTCTTCTCTTTCAAATTGGAATATGGAACCTTTTTACGACCTTTGCGGTGGCTGGCACGATGCCAAGTTGTATCTGCCCTCTCAAAAGGCTACGCACTCGAAGTGGTTTCAACTTATGATATACAATACAAGAGAAAGCGACTGTTCGAAAAAAAGACGAGCACACAAGAGTCAAAAAAGTGTTTTTGATTAGTTTATTATACCGTTTGGAGGGATTGTTACGCTTATAGATTTTTGCGTATCACAGTTGATCGAAATGCGGTTTTTGGAAAGTGGCATGAAAAAGTGGCATGAAAAAGCGGAAAGTGGCATGAAAAAAGCCAACAAGCAGAAAATGGAACAGAATTTCATTTTTCAGAAGACGATTTTGCACTTAATTTGTTTTAAAAACCTCTAAATCAGGAAAAATTTGAGAAAACTTTTGTTTTTTGGTAAAAACTGATAGATTTGCTGCAGAAAACCTTGAAAATAAAAAGCTAAAATCGAGTAAGCGGACAAATTTTTCAAGTAGATGTCTAGGCAAAAAGAGACAAAATCTCAAAATGGCGGGAAGCGGAAAGCGGAACACGGAATTTTCAAAAGTTGGTGAAAGTTTGAATTCTACACAACCCTGCTTTCCTAACAGAAAATTAGAAGTGTGAAATGCCAGAGGTCGTGCTCACTTATTAGCACAAGTGATACTGTAGGGGCAGGCGGAGAGGACACGGAGAGCAGGGAATGAGGCGGCAACAGAAATAACAGTGCACCATAAACTGTGCCAGGCGTATGATGAGGCTGTGTAAAACTTTTGACAAATCTGGTGATTTTGAAAAATGTCTAGAATACTTTTATAATGTTCCGGGTAAGTAAACATATTTGACATGAAGAAGTATGGCAAAATAGACACATTTACAACGGGTTGAAAGAACAAAGGTGAGGGGACGGGAATTTATGGATTTCGGCAAGTTTCGTAGCAAGAGCAAACGTTCAGAAAGACCCGTTTCACGTTGTATAGTACAATAAGGAAATTTTAAAGTAAAAATGAGTTGGTAAGTGGAATGTTTGACATCAAAAACGAGAATGACAAAAAGAAGAAAATTAAAAATGTTAGATTGCTAATAAATACACTTGTATGAGTAGATGTGTCGCTTGAGGATCTATGAGCAAAGTTTGTCGGAAGATTACTTGCGGTTCTGAGCAGCGCGTTTCTTCGTACTGTCTGAAAACAGAGAATTATGGATTTTTGTGTTAACGTTGAGGAACAAGAGTGTTTCAAAGTCAATGCGATTTGATTTGCTGAAGTACTTCAACTTGTACTCTGCCCTCATATCGGTTAAGATAACTTGCCCATCGACGTCTTGCTGCTTCCTTCTTGTTCCTGAATAGACTCCAACGACGATTTTTGCTCATCAGGCTGAGCACAAAGAGTCGATGTCTTCGCTTGACCCGATTCCGAAGCGTGTGGGTTTTTCATATAGCCGACAGCTTCTTTCTGAAAAAAACTGGTTTAAAACTATTGTTTATCTAATCAACATACCGTGACATCCTTGATGAACTGCCGGTCAAACGCTGGAATGGCAGGCATCAATCCAGTTGTAATGACTCTTGCAAAGATGGAGATGTACATCTTCATACGACTAGATCCTTGAACAAAGCTATGAAGCCATCCGAGAACTAGCAACACTCTGAGAAACCAGACGGGCAAGGCGACAAGTTTCATTTTGGCAAGCTTGTAAAGAGGTATGTCAAAAGCTACGGCGAGTTCTTCGTATTCGTCGTGACCGATCAACTCATTTGGGGACTGTTTATGATACATCACGTCGAATTTCGATCTTCTGTTCTGATAAATTTCGGAAAGTGATTGCTTGACACGGATTATAGTTGACACAACTTTGTCAAACGGTGTGTAAGTTCCCTGAAAAACAAATTTGACTTCTTCAAGTCGAAATATTTGTCAAAATACTTACTTCACCCAGGATGGCATACGAATGAATTGCATTGACTACTTTCAACTTTTCTTGGAATGATACGTCTTCCCAAACAACACCGCAGACGAGAGACTGGAAGATGTACAACGTGGCCTGATCTTTGCTGATCATTTGATCTCCACGAGCACTGAGAACTTTGAAAGGGACACCTGTCCATGTCATTGACTTCAAACCAATAAAGTGAGCTGGGTCGTCAACAAGCTGAAAAATTGGGTTTAGAATAGTAAGTATGTAATCCGCGACGTTTTTGCAAGGTTTTGTTAACCTGACAGTATTTTTCTTTGTTTCGGGTTGTATTGCCTCAGAAAAATACATACCGTTAACAGGGACTTATTGATATCAAACTCTCTGAGCAACTCATCAAGCTTTGAGAGTGGAATAGTCCCAATATTTCCAGGTTCCTTCGAGTTCAGTCTTTGGTAGATTTCGTAGTGTTGACCTAAATTTCTGTGTAATTGCAATCTACTTTGCTCTCTTTTAAACTCACGTTCGGGGCTCTCAAACGGATCATCTTGCTGCTCTCTCAGAAGCGGGATCATAATTGCCACTTCGTCAACAAATACACGGGATTCTTTGACTTCTTCATCACCCAGTGGCAGATATGGAATTGTTCGCATGTATAGCCTCTTCTTGGTTCCGGCAGAGTACTGAAATCAATCATTTTAATTTTCAGAAGTTTAGCTATACCTCACCTTATAAATCATGTTTGTAAACTCGGCGAGATTGTGAAACAAGCCAACATGTGTCTCCCATGTGAATTCCGGGAGGTTCTCTATCAAATGTCTAGTCCAGTACATATCATCGTCGTCAACGAAGTAGTTGTGCACTTTTTGGTGTTTTCGGATAGATTCGTGCAGGAGATAGGGGCTCGGCAACACATGGGGAATCGGACCGTAAGTGATGACCCAGTTTGACTGAAATTACAATAGAATATATTGATTCAACACTGCATAAGTAACCTACCAAAGAAGTGGGAAATTTTGGATCCTTTCCAAGCGTAATATCTGTTGATGGGATGATGTTCCATTTACTATCATTGTATCTTTGAGTCGAGTTCGACATTTCACCTGTAAGTTTCACTGTTGAGTAGAACACTGGCTCGAATTTAAGCAAAATTCGGGAATAGAGTATAACAAACGCGAAAATCTCGTCGAAATTGTTGAAATATCGACTGCACCACCAGAAAAAAAACCTCAAAATAAGAGAAAATCAAGTAAAAATGAGAAAAGGACAACGCGAGTATCGAGTCGGGGTGTTTTGAGGGTCAAACAAGCGAGTGTGCGGTGGAGCGCAATTGCACATTCAAACAATAGAGAACGTTCTCCTCCGAATGTGACGTCGTTCCACAACTCCCACCGAACACAATAACATGTTTTGTGCCAGAATAACTTGATTTTGAATAAAGATGAATGATACCAGTTCACTTATCGATTTTTCGAAGCCAACGTAAAGAAGAATTGTCGACATTTGAAAAATGAAACTTTCCATTTTTCCTTGATCCCAAAAGTTCATTTCGAAGCCAATGTTTATTAAATAACCATAAGAGAAATATATAAGTGCACAATTTCATGGAACAATTCAAAGAAACTTTATGTTATCATGAGCATGGTTGAAAATTGTACAATGACAAGTAGAAAATGAGCGGATAAATGAATAACACCAAATAAAGATAAATTCAAAAGAGGTTTTCAGAAAGAAAAAATGTCGGCAGTATGAAAATAGAACATTTGTAAGCAGCGAACATAAAAACAAAAGCGAGAAGGAGTACATCAGTCAATTCCAAACACTACAATATACAAAAATTGGTATTAGAAAGAAGAAAATGAGAGAACTTTCATAATAAAAGAACATTAAACCAAAGCTTGACTGTTGTTCCATTCTGCTTTTAACTCAAAATACTTGTTCCGTGGAGCGTCATAATGCTCCTTCTTCCATCCTGGTGTGTTCAGAGCAATGACTTCGATATGCTTCTGAAACATGTCTCCGAGTCCATTTTGGAAGATGAACTCGTGGTTCCTTGCGATAAATCCGGTCTGAAAAGATTGTATGACATAGTGTGGAATATTTACGGAAAGTAGACTTTTGGAATCAGTTGAGTTTTGGAAGAATTATAATAATAGATGAGCATTTTTTGTTTGAAAATACTCAGAACTCAGAAGTTTCACTTACCAAGACTCTTGATTTGAATTCGGCAGAGAAACCGCCAGCACGGACTCCAGAAGTTGACAAAAAGCTGAAAATTGTCTTTAAATTTCTAATTAAAACTCAAAAAACTTACTCTCTGAGCATCAAGTCGTAAATCTCCGTTTTGCCACGCGGAAAGAAGAGCTCGGTGAACGTTGGAATCAAGCGACCGTCAAGATCTGTATCGCTTGATTCCACTTGTTCGTCCTGGTTCTTCTTCCGTGGCATGGCAAGCTTTTTATTTTTTGGAATCTTCTGACTGGCGAGCTTGGCGTTGAACACCCCCTTCAGATATTCAGTTGGCTGAACTTTTACAACCGCCATATCTGAAGAGGAGACGAGATATTCGGAGGGGATCTCACTCTGAAATTATAGAAAATGATAGACGGTGCCACAAAATCAAAAAATGTCGACGGAAAACTACTGTCGTGAACTTGACAATTCACAGATTCCTAAAAAGTTATGTTCCGATAAATTTACCTGATGGTCCGAGACCATGTGTAACTCTTGGTTCAACCGTGCGTTGCCTACAGGAAACCACTCTTTGTTTGGTCTTGAGTTGCCTGTGGTTGATGTGGAAGGGCGAATCAGTGGAAGGAGGTCAAGGTTACGTCTGAAAGATATTTTTCATTTCGGTTTTTTGTTTGTTTGTTTTTCTGATTTTCGTTGTACGTTCGAAAAGTTTTGATGACGGCTAGTGATTTTCTATTCAACACATTTTTATTGATTCAAAACAACCAAAAAAGAAAAGAGCCACACGAGTGCTAGAACGAATCAGCTATATTAATCTAATCACATGCTTACCTCGGTTTGTTGTCAACACTCTCGAATACACCAATCCGATTAGACAAATTCGGGTTGACCTGCATCTTGCTTGCTTTGAAAGTCGAAGTACGATGGTCGGTGCCCAGTTTCTCGGAATCGGCCTTTGGATTGTTGATTATGCTGAAAATTGCTAACTTTTTTGACTTCTAATGGATAAATTCTGATAAAACTCGGTTTCAAAATGTTTTCAAAACTGAAATTTTGGAACAGAACTAATGACACAGTGGAGATTGTCTTGATTTGAAAACTGCACGTAATTACTACAAAAACAGATAAAGTGTATTAAAACAAAAAAATAATAATTACTCCATCGAACACTACATGTTTCTCAAACTACCCATAGAGTAGGCTGTATTTCAAAGACTCATGGAATCATGTTTTCAAAGTAACAAATCCAACTTAATTTTGAATTATTAAAATTTATTTGTTGGCTGTATTCTTGCTAATGAACAAAAAATGCAATCTTGACTAGACAAAAACGTTGGAAACCACAAACCTTCTGTTACACAACAGGTTATCTTGACTTGGTGCAAGTTTGGTCGTCGACGATTGTTGGTCAGAACAGTCCAGAGAAGTTGCTGCGGAGAACTCATGGCGGTTTGCTCCCGCATTCAAATTATCGGTTTTTTGCTTTTTAGCAGGATCCATATCAGACTCTGAAAATAGAAAATAAAACAATAACTGAGTTAAGCTTGGGGATTTTATTGAAAATCTTATTGAAGCGTACTGTCTAGCATATAAAAAACTACTGGAACGTACCATTTCTTCGTTTCTGACCAACGCCATTCCCATTAATACAGTTTTCAAATTGCTCCGATGTCGCTTCTGCTGATCCTTGACTCATGTTATCTGAGAACAAGTTTATGAAATTTAAGACAGTATTCACAATCACAGAAGGATAAGGCACTAAATGATATTACTGAGATATTGCTTACACTTCTTCGAATTTGGCAATAACATCATGTTTGCAAATTTTCAGACTAGGACAAGCCGGTAAAATTTTCAAGGCCCGGCTGGAATTCCCGGCATTAAGAAAAAGGTACGTATTTTTACCGCATTTTTTGAAATATTTTGAAATATTTCATTTAGCAATTCCAATATTTTGATGCATGACTAGCTTTCGTTCAAAACTCAGTTCAATAATTTTATGGCTCGGCTCGGCCCGTTGCAAATAGGGATAACAGTGATAGAAATCATAACATTAAGAAAATCGTCAATACAAAAAGACAATGAACTAAATTCCATTTTCGTTGAAGAGAGGTCCTCAGACCATCATCATGGGATGACTAAATTACCTATAAAGACATAAAAAATTTTTAAAAATAAATGAAAGAGGGGAAGAAGGTCGAAACCGAATAAAAATGTTTCTGGGACAGGAAACCAAAAACATCAGAAGAAAATCAATGAGCAGTGCGTAAACCAGATGCAAAGGTTTGAGAAGGAAGATAGAAAGACGGTGCTGTGGGAAGTGTGAATGGTCACCGTAGGAGTAGTACTGTCTCCAACCAGATATGTATCTACAATGCACATAGGACTACAATTCTTTTATCAAATAGATTTCATTTCATTTGTCCGCGAGAACAGGGAAAGATGTGTTGGAAGTGCTCAAGATTTTCTTTTGAAAACGAGAATATATAGCTCGAATGCTAATTTTTTCTCCGAATTGCGATTTTCTCTTAAAAAAGAGACCGCTTCAAAACTTATGTCTTTTTCTGTGCACTCGGAGTTTGCAACCAACAATTGATGTTTTGAATGAAAATGAGAAAAAATGATCAAGTATTATCAAGAAAGCTATGAAATTTATCTAATACTTGTTATACTGGACTTTATGTAATTTTTTTTCTGACTTTGCTAAAACTACTGATAATTTGTAGAGTTTATCGAGACATTGAATATGTGAAAACATTAGGAGTCAAAATCAAGCAGCAAAAAAGTACTAGTTATGTTCTGATGGTCGCATTGAAAACATTGCTCGTCAGAGCTGTGCGGAAGTAAACATTTCTGCATTCGCGGTCAACCACGCATGCCTTCTCCTCAAAATTCTTAAAAATCTAAAAGTTCTTTAACTTAATTAGCGTCAGGAGTTGGAGGAACCAGGAAAAAGTGTTTCAGGCATTATAGTGCTGGAGCTTGAGGTTTTTAAACGTTGAGCTCCTGTTTGAGCATTCCGTAGGTCTAGAAAATTTTTTTTTAACTAGAACACAGTATGACCCCTCTTTCAAATTGCATAGTTAGTCAAGTACTACAGTATCCGACAAAACCATAGGTTCACTTTTCAAGTTGAGTTTTCTCGCGATTCGAGAAGTTTCAAGTAAATTGTCCACGGACAAAAAAAGACCCCTTAAATACTCTAAATGGAAAGCAACATTACAATTGAACACCTATCATCCTACTTAAAATATGATGAAAAATGTTGAAAATGGCCACTTGCAAACGCGACAAAACTATAGGTTCACCCCAAAAAATCAAAAATTGAAAAAATATATTTTCCCAGTGAGTGAATCAAAACTTTCTTTTATCAAATTAGGAATCTTTGTCAAAAACTGAGCTAGATAAATATATTTCTAAAACGTTTTCAGTAGAAAAATTTTGAGAAAATCAAGAATTTCTGGAAATTTTCAAATTTCTTCGTTTTCCATTTGTTTTGTCCAAATAAGTTTTATCTAGCATCTAATTTTTGTTCATACTAAGTGTGATGCTTATGCGGAAGAGTTTAGTATAGCTTTTTTTGAATGTTTGAAACTTTTTGAACAACTTCGGTTCAGTAGAGTTGGAAGTTTTTTGAAACTGGTCACGCACTTTCTCGAAAATTTTTGATATTTTTCATTTTATCTCATTTTTTTCTGCTCGTCACACACAGAACTGGTCCTATTGTTCATTTAATTCACATTTTCCTACAGTAGCTTCACTTTAAATTAGCGAAAAAATCGGGAAACAAATTTTTTTGCTAAATCGTAAAGAGGAAAATCTATAGCACAGGTGGAAATTCTCGGGGTTGCAATACAATTCTGAAGTAGGAACGAATCAATAATGATAACCTTTTTATATGCTGAAATATTGCCATAATTGCTTATTGAACACATTTTGAATGAACTGGTGATTTTGCTTCAATTTTTCTGATCTAAGAACTCCCTTCGCTACTTTTTTGCTAATTGAAAGTGAAGCTACTGTAGGAAAATGTGAATAAAAAGAACAATAGGACCAGTTCTGTGTGTGACGAGCAGAAAAAATGAGAAAAAATGAAAAATATCAAACATTTTCGAGAAAGTGCGTGACCAGTTTCAAAAAACTTCCAACTCTACTGAACCGAAGTTGTTCAAAAAGTTTCAAACATTCAAAAAAAGCTATACTAAACTCTTTCGCATAAGCATCACACTTAGTATGAACAAAAATTAGATGCTAGATAAAACTTATTTGGACAAAACAAATGGAAAACGAAGAAATTTGAAAATTTCCAGAAATTCTTGATTTTCTCAAAATTTTTCTACTGAAAATGTTTTAGAAATATATTTATCTAGCTCAGTTTTTGACAAAGATTCCTAATTTGATAAAAGAAAGTTTTGATTCACTCACTGGGAAAATATATTTTTTCAATTTTTGATTTTTTGGGGTGAACCTATAGTTTTGTCGCGTTTGCAAGTGGCCATTTTCAACATTTTTCATCATATTTTAAGTAGGATGATAGCTGTTCAATTGTAATGTTGCTTTCCATTTAGAGTATTTAAGGGGTCTTTTTCTGTCCGTGGACAATTTACTTGAAACTTCTCGAATCGCGAGAAAACTCAACTTGAAAAGTGAACCTATGGTTTTGTCGGATACTGTATGAAACATCAAGTAACGCGCCCGCCGTCTCGTCTCTAATTCAATCTTTTTTCACACAAATTCTCACGACTCACTTTATTTTGTTATCATTCTGCGGTACTCTGTCATCCAACTAACACATTTCGCTGGCCTTTCTATCCGTATAATAATTTGAACTCAATTCCAATCAATCTATTAACATTTGAAAAAAATACCTGAGAAATCCATATCATTGATTGAATATTCGAGATGATTTTCTTCATAACTCAAAGCCTCCGTCAATGTTTCTTCTCTGAAAAAACACAATTAGAAGACAAGAGAACAAAACACAGCAAAAAAAACTAAATGTAAATAAAAAAAATTGAAAATTACTAACTTGAGAATAGGATAGGGAGAAAAAAATATACTCACTCCATGTTCAGTTTGAAATCCCATTCATTGGATTCCAAAAGGAACTCCTGCACTTTTTTGTGTTGAGCTTGGTGAACCTCCCACTTATCCTCCTCATCGAATTCAACTCGACAGATCGAACACCACATATGGCGCTGTATTGTTGACTCCTTCCGCAATTTGCTAAGGAGATCAGTGAATGGTTGTACAGCAGACGGATCTAATCGAATGAGGCATTCGACCGACGTTCCCGTCGTTATCAGTCCAGAGCTCCAAACTACAGTGTAGTCCCAACAACAGGTCTCGGCATCGAATTGAACGTCTCGAACTTCAATAACCTGCTAGAAGACACATTAATCTAATGCTGCGCTGCCTATTCTGCTAACCTTCAAATCACGTGGTTGTTCGGCCATTTTTTAGTAGTGATGAAATGAAGTGGTGTGTTTTGAATTAAAGCCTGAAATATGAATGAAATATACTTTCGATGAAGAGAAAATATTGAACGGGAGTGGTTTTTAAATAATAACTTATAAAACCGCTATTGAGGGTCTCGTTGTTAAATACAGTAAGAAAAATGAAATAGAGTACAGATAAAGCATTTAGAACTGGAATAGCTACTGTAAAGAGTTTATAATTATGATATGTTCAATAAATTATTTGAGTTACCTAGTTCATTATAATTATGTGAACTCTAACAATTTTGCATAATGAGAATGTATTATTGTTCTCTTTTTTTGATAATTTTTGAAAATGGGGCTCCACGATGTTTCGTCAAACGTACGTATTTTGGAACATATACACAAAAGCCTTTCGCGACAGTAGTTCTTTAAATTAGACATTTTGCATTTAATGTTTTTCATCAAGAATGATCAAGCCACGCCATTGTAGAGTCTAGATCTGTAACATGTTATTTTCCATGTCTCAATTTTGTTTTTTTATGGAAGCTATATTTTTCCGATATTAAAATTAATAAAATGGAAACTACGACCTGAAGTTTAAATGTTTCTAAGAAGTGTTACAGTAATGGAATACAAATTCTATATGTATATATATATATATATTTATTTATTTATTTATGCGAAGCGGCCCAACTTCGGAATTTTACGCTAGAATACGTGCAGTTTGAGAGAGTTAGGCCGTAATGAGCCTCTTTTGAAAATGCTTTACTAAACCTAAAATACCTTTTCGAAATAGAAATTCATAGGAAAATGTGATTTTTGTAAAACACGGAGCAAAATAATAATTTTTACTACGTTTTCAGAACCAATTTATGGAATTATATTTCTAAGTGTTAATTCAGCACCTTAACTGTAGTGAGAAAAACTGACAAAGGATATATGAAATTGTTTGCACAGTCCAAAAATATAAATTTTTAAAAGTTCATTGAAAGCAATCTTATTTCGAGAACTTCTGCTACATTCAACAAAAAAAAAATATTTTTCTCAATTTGAATGATGGCGCGAATGCAGATAACTAGCGCTAAACAACGCTCCTCCGCTATATTGCTCAAGTGTCTGCGTCTCTCCTTGACCCTTTAATGAACTATGTGTTATCACTGCTTACGACAGCCATGCAAATTTCTGTTGAGATTTCGCAATATATGTGCAGGCAACTGGTTTTTGCAGTGATAAAAAAAATATAAACAATAACCGTAGATATAACTTCAGGCAATATGAAACTGAGACCCTGAAAGAGATAGTAATTAAAACAGACTCAAATTTATTGTACAGAGTAGCGTAGAAGTATAGGACGCCCTTTTTTAATTTTTTTTCAATATGGCAATTTGGAACTTTCCGTCGAGTACCCGTATGTACATTTGAATATGAGGAGAAATTGATTATTTGCCTGTGGCAGTAAGACAGAAAAGTTTAATTCAACATGTAGAACACTACTGCTATCACGAAATCGTTACAAAGTGATACCTGGCGGGTCACGAACTTCAACTTAACTGAAGTCGTTTCATTTCAAAAAATCTCAAAACACCAAATGCATGGATTAACCATAGTTCCTGCGGATAATGAGTTATATTCGAAAAAATACCTATTGCAATGAAGAGCGTGAATAAAAACGCGTAACTTGAAGAATACATCTAGCATGGTGTGACTTCTGACAGAAAGGCAGGAGAGTAAAGTGTCAGAGGTCCTGCCCACATGTGAGCACTAGTGATATTGTGAAGGCGGTCGGAGAGCGGGAGAAAACCGGGGGAGGAGGCGGCAACAGAAAGAAGCGCGCACCATAAACTGTACCAGAAGTGTGATGAGGTCACCGGCTGGCTTTTGTAATAGAATAAACATTTTGGGTTAATGCGAGCATTGTACGTTAACGATGTATAACAAGTAGATTATTAAACCATCGCTTAGAGGGACATTTTTGAGCGAAGAGTGGAAGACGGAAGACGGAATAGAAAATGTTCAGCGGAATAATGTGACTTTCCGTTATTTGAGAAATGACACTGATTTTGTGAGATTGTTACCACAAACGTAATGTTCCTCTCGTTCACTTTGTATTCGTTTTCCTGGTTTTGGGTTACTGTGGCTTCAGAAACCTATAAGTTGCGTTCTCCGGGAGTAAATATTTCCTCACATAAACTGCCGACAAGTTATCAGACCGAAACATTTATCACCTAGCATGATTGGCACTTATTTTCTTATTTTCCACTTCTAAACTTTTCCACATTTTATTGAAAAAGCTGAGAAAAAAAATGAGAGTGAGCCGTGTTAGGCTGACTTCAGTGTTCTCTTCATTTACTCTTCATTTGCTTCACAAATCCGACATAATCCAAGATTAAATAGCATCGAGGCACGCCTTCAAATTTCAATCCATCCCGCTTTTATCTCTCACTGGCAAACACCACACACATTCTTCCCCACTCCCCCTCTTTTCCGCTCAACATACACTTTCCGTCTACTTCTCCTCTTATAACAGCAGGTGTGGTTGAGCGGTAGTAGTGCGGTACTTCGGTCCTCATGTTCTACGGTTCAATACCCGGCAGCGATGTGAATGATGAACCTCGGCCCATCTTCTTCAGGTCGTGAATGTTAGGTGTGTTTTGGCCCCGTTTAAAACGTTATGATTCGTTCATGTTTTGCATTATTCTTCACTTTTTTTGATACCTTTTTTGAAACTAGTTTTTTTTTTTAAATTTTTAAATTTACTGGAGAATCTTGGAAGTTCATTACAAAAACTGCGGAGAGTTAAGGGGTGGCCGCCAGCAATCAAACCCACACCCTTTCCCAAGCCACACCGCCTCACTACCATACGGTTCTTTTTTGGAACCACTGACAAGGGAGCCCCTAGCTCTTGCAAAGTTTGGAATTTGATGAAACTTTGGTGGGAGGTCAAGGACCACTCCAACAGAGCTCCCACAAATTATTGGAATCCGCTCGACATTCTTCTCTAGACACTCTGCTCTCAAAATGTAACTTTCCTCCCTTTGCCACGTTTTCGACTAGCCGACTGGCCAAGTGGATCTGCGTTGAGATGGTGCTGGAACGGGGATGAGCGACCCTTTCCCGAGGCATTTTGG
Source organism: Caenorhabditis latens (assembly GCA_002259235.3). Taxonomy (NCBI): domain Eukaryota; kingdom Metazoa; phylum Nematoda; class Chromadorea; order Rhabditida; family Rhabditidae; genus Caenorhabditis; species Caenorhabditis latens. The sequence goes on along the minus strand of CM056097.1, from coordinate 7,734,600 downwards.
TTTATATTTATATTTTTTAGTTTTTAGTTTTCCTGGGTGAACATTTTCATCATTATTTGAACGCTTTTTGGTGATTTTTATATTGTCCTGTATTTAGTCTGCCATTAAATTTCATTATTTGAAGTTTTGGAAAAATTGTTTTTGGTCGAAATTTTCAAATCTCCTTATCCCTTGGGTGCCAATTTTAAACAAAAAATTTCATCCAAATCCCAAAGTTTTGCAAAAGACTGAATATATTAGGTTGATTCATAATTATCTGCAATTTTCGAGCTTGCCGGTTGTCGTTTTGTTTTCTCGGCACAGGAGTTGTTTTTCGATGTGGTTTTTTGATTGTTTGGCAGACCTACTTAAGTATTTGTTACACTTTCAAAGATTTACTTCTCGTTCTTTTTTTCGCAGAGAACGGAGCTTTGATTTACACGCAACTATTTGCGTTTTTGAAACGTTATTTTGTTTTCTTTTGTTTCTGGTTTAAAAATTATGTCTTTTGAAAGGAAGTTGCTGATGTATGTTAACCAAAGTCTCTTTGTTTAAACGAAAATACTTTTTAATTCAAAAGATTCCAAACAAGAAACTTGGATCTGACTGAAAAAGTTCTTCTCTTTCAGTAGTCAGAGCTAGATTTAGAGTTATTGCAGGGAATCGTAGAAGCGGATCTGTATCAAACCACCCGTAGGTTGTCAATTTCATTAAGGGTGACTCATGTAACTGTAGTTCATGGATGGAAATTATTTATCGGAATGAGAAAATTCGTCGTTACATACCCCACGTTTTGGAGCAATATGAGATGGCACATCACATGGACCTAACATTAAGTCGGTTCTTAGTACCTTTCCACCCAACACATGTATGGTCGGGCTATTTATTTATCAGAAGTAAGTAGGGTAGTTGTTACTCTAACGATGTGAAAAAAGTACAATGTGTAGACAGAGATTTGCGAGCTCTGGATGTTCTCAAACCTGAAAAAGTGGTTTTTGGAATCGGGGACTCAGTACTCTGGGTGGAGTGGGGAGAACTCTTGAAAAAGGATAAGGAAGTAACATCAGATGTTTACGTTTCTGATTTGGATAAATTTAAAATTATGTGACTCCAGGAAAGGGAGATATAACACAAAGACATTTTCGGTACGGCTACACTTTTTCAAGTGTTGCGAAAGTAACCCACAACAAACTGCTGTCATCTGGATGGATAATTATTTTTTATTCAACGAACTTATCCTACCTTCTTCTCTCTGATTACTAACTTTTTGTTGGACTCCAACGTCATTTAAACGGGAAAAAATCCGAATAGAACAAGGATATCAAAAAGAAGCAAGTTTTCTTTTCAAATGACTTCGAATGGGTGCTCTACGCGGAGAAAATCAGTAAACTGCCAAAATGTTGCCAGAAGAACATCAATGCTGATAAACAGAATTTTGAATTCTAGAAACCGTTCTGGATTCGAAAAAATAGAAGCAAAGTTTTATCCAGAAATTTCAGAAAATTATGAATCAACCTAATAAATGCCCTTTCATGTCTCTTTAGTAGATTGCGTGTTCATTGCTACCGTCCACGTCCATGACGATTCCCAAACGTTATTTTGATGACTTTTTTTCTATAAAATTGGAACCCAAGTGGTACAAGGAACATTGAAAATTTCGGCCAAAAAACAAATTTTCCAAAACTTCAAAAAATGAAATTTTATGGTAAACTTAGTACAAGACAATATAAAAACCCCCAAAAAGCGTCCAAATAGTGGTGAAACTGTCCACCCAGAAAAACCGAAAAAAATCATAATGCCTTGCTTGGGTTGATCCCATCCCCCTTCCAGCACCCACTCAACGCACAATCACTAGAAAAAATGAAAGAGCATTTTCCAGATGAGGAAAGGGACTCCTTTTTCTTCTCATTACGTCTGAAGGTTTCCGTGAAGAAACGGGACATCCGGATTAACCGACAAACAGACAGACTCACTGAGAATACATCTGCTAGAAGAGTTTTAGACGAAGGGACACACGAAACGACAGATTCTTCCTTTCCTTTTTTACTCCGTACAAAGGTTTTCCTAAAGAAACGGGACATCCGGATAAACCGACACACAGACAGACTTACTGAGAATACATCTGCTAAAAGAGCTTTAGACGAAGGGACACACGAAACGACAGATTCTTCCTTCTCTTTTTTACTCCGTACAAAGGTTTTCCTAAAGAAACGGGACATCCGGATTAACCGACAAACAGACAGACTCACTGAGAATACATCTGCTAGAAGAGCTTTAGACGAAGGGACACACGAAACGACAGATTCTTCCTTTTCTTTTTTACTCCGTACAAAGGTTTTGCTGAAGAAATGGGACATCCGGATGAACCGACACACAGACAGACTCACTGAGAATACATCTGCTAGAAGAGTTTTAGACGAAGGGACACACGAAACGACAGATTCTTCCTTCTCTTTTTTACTCCGTACAAAGGTTTTCCTAAAGAAACGGGACATCCGGATAAACCGACACACAGACAGACTCACTGAGAATACATCTGCTAGAAGAGTTTTAAACGAAGGGACACACGAAACGACAGATTCTTTCTTCTCTTTTTTACTCCGTACAGAGGTTTTCCTAAAGAAATGGGACATCCGGATGAACCGACACACAGACAGACTCACTGAGAATACATCTGCTAGAAGAGTTTTAGACGAAGGGACACACGAAACGACAGATTCTTTCTTCTTTTTTTACTCCGTACAAAGGTTTTCCTAAAGAAATGGGACATCCGGATGAACCGACACACAGACAGGCTCACTGAGAATACATCTGCTAAAAGAGCTTTAGACGAAGGGACACACGAAACGACAGATTCTTTCTTCTTTTTTTACTCCGTACAGAGGTTTTCCTAAAGAAATGGGACATCCGGATGAACCGACACACAGACAGACTCACTGAGAATACATCTGCTAGAAGAGTTTTAAACGAAGGGACACACGAAACGACAGATTCTTTCTTCTTTTTTTACTCCGTACAAAGGTTTTCCTAAAGAAATGGGACATCCGGATGAACCGACACACAGACAGACTCACTGAGAATACATCTGCTAGAAGAGCTTTAGACGAAGGGACACACGAAACGACAGATTCTTTCTTCTTTTTTTACTCCGTACAAAGGTTTTCCTAAAGAAATGGGACATCCGGATGAACCGACACACAGACAGGCTCACTGAGAATACATCTGCTAAAAGAGCTTTAGACGAAGGGACACAAGAAACGACAGATTCTTTCTTCTCTTTTTTACTCCGTACAGAGGTTTTCCTAAAGAAATGGGACATCCGGATGAACCGACACACAGACAGACTCACTGAGAATACATCTGCTAGAAGAGTTTTAAACGAAGGGACACACGAAACGACAGATTCTTTCTTCTTTTTTTACTCCGTACAAAGGTTTTCCTAAAGAAATGGGACATCCGGATGAACCGACACACAGACAGGCTCACTGAGAATACATCTGCTAAAAGAGCTTTAGACGAAGGGACACACGAAACGACAGATTCTTCCTTCTCTTTTTTACTCCGTACAAAGGTTTTCCTAAAGAAATGGGACATCCGGATTAACCGACACACAGACAGACTCACTGAGAATACATCTGCTAGAAGAGTTTTAGACGAAGGGACACACGAAACGACAGATTCTTTCTTCTCTTTTTTACTCAGTACAAAGGTTTTCCTAAAGAAATGGGACATCCGGATGAACCGACACACAGACAGGCTCACTGAGAATACATCTGCTAAAAGAGCTTTAGACGAAGGGACACACGAAACGACAGATTCTTCCTTCTCTTTTTTACTCCGTACAAAGGTTTTCCTAAAGAAATGGGACATCCGGATGAACCGACACACAGACAGACTCACTGAGAATACATCTGCTAGAAGAGTTTTAGACGAAGGGACACACGAAACGACAGATTCTTTCTTCTCTTTTTTACTCAGTACAAAGGTTTTCCTAAAGAAATGGGACATCCGGATGAACCGACACACAGACAGACTCACTGAGAATACACACTAACCATGAGTATTCCTGTTTTGTCTTGGAATAAGGGAACAGCGCCAGAGAACGGCATGTGGCGTGAAACGGAATATGAAAGCATCCCCATGAAGTATTTCTGAGATCAGGCAGCCCGCCTAAGGAATGTAGCAATTTATTCACGAAACACAATGAGGATGATAGGTTTGAGAACGGTCGATGGTTTAGCTGCACTTTCGAACAAACTCGTGTCTTTCTTATGAACTTTTTTATTCGGTTGAGGTGTAATGAAGTGGACTTCGTGTCACACTAGTCACTTATCTCGGTTAATCGAAGTATTTATTTCCAGAGAGCAATCGAGAGGGAGGCAGAGACATAGCGGGGACTGATTTCGAGAGAACAGGGCAAAAAAGCTTGGGGAAGAGAGGAGGGAGGAAGCGGACAAAATTGTGATAATGATGATAATGTGATAATGATAAAACATATTTGTGCAGTTGATTCTAGAAAAGTTGCGCGTCACTAGCAGTAGCTACCAATAGTCGCTTACACAATCGCGGCTGAAAAATAGCTATTTGGTGAATCCTCTAACATTAATTCAGTTTTCATTATTCAGTCGATGTGAACAACTGAACGGAAAGATTACAAAGTAATAGGCGCGATTACAAAGTAATAGCCTTTTTTTTGTAGTTGACAACGTATTTGTACTCTAGAGAGTTACGTATTGAAAAAGTAATTTCTCTTTCAAGTCAACCAATTTCAGTGAAAAATAGTGCGATTTTCAAGCTGTCCACTGACAACGACTATAACTCTCTAGGCGGTGCCCGTACTAAAAAGTAGTCAAAATTTGATTCAAAGTGAGTCAACTGAAATTTTTTGAAGAAACAAAAATTTTAAAGTTTTCCGCGATTTCAGGAAGGCGTCTATTACTTTGAGATTTTTCAGTTTGGGATAGTTGAGTATTGTACCTCCCCACGCGGACATTCTCATGTATATTGAGAAAAGTAATATTTAATTAAAGTATCAATGTTCGTTATTAAAGGATAAAAAAGGAAAATTAAATTAAAGTTTCAATCAAGGGAACTTCTAATAAATAATCAAAACAATCTGAAATCGACAAAAAATCTAAGCCGCCACGGTCCTCTCAAACTTCCGCTTAAGGTAGGGCCCCTCGTTGGAGGGCGGGTGATGAACTCCCGGTCGTTCGCACCCCAGCCACAGTTGTTCTCCACAAGGCCAACCGGGACGCCCCGTCACGCGGTGTGTAAGATGCGTTGACATGTTTGGGCAAAACGGTGGTCCCCACCTGACGGGAGAAAAACAATTGCCACGTATGAGTGGTCTGTCATTGACTGAACGACAACGTGGCGTTTTTTAAAGCTGTTATTACAAAAGGCCTTTGTATTATTAGGGAATGAAGTAATGGAACCAACTAATGTGCCTTTTATTGGATAGTTGATCACATTTGTTTATCACAGCTACAAAAACAGTATCGACAGTTTGTTTATTGAAGTTTCAGATGTTTTCCTCATTTACTCACGAAAGGATTAAGCATTCGATCCTATACTTTTGATTGAGTAACCAGTCCGGAACACATTTTAAACTCACAACGGACTGAAAATCATTGCTTCAAATTCACCGACATTAAACTGATGAAAACGATATGATGGCGTTTAATTACCAAGTGGTAAATTTGTGAACTTGAGTGTTCGAAACACATGAAAATGAGTTACTGCTACCTTGTTTTATCGATTTTCAAATTACCATTTTGTATGAAACTGCTGATACAGGGGAAAGTGAATACGGTGAGCGTGGGTTCTTGAAAAGAAAGTAATTGGAAGTATGCATAACATGTTTATCAAAAAGATCGGATGATATGTGTCATGGCATGTCAACTACAGATAGATCAAATTGCAGAGGACAAAAAAACATGAAAACATTCTTAGAGGAAAAAGGAGGAGGGTTGGAAACAACTGAAAGTAGTGGGAAGACTACATACATAAGTTGCATCCCAAAATTGAAAAGTGATTATTTTACAAAGAATGGATGTATGCAACATGAAATGGACGCTGCAATGTGGGGCAGAGAGTTAAATGGTTTGGAGAAGAAAAAACACGAAAAAGAACCATGATTAGCGTTTTGAACTGTGTTTGATTCGTCAAGAGACCTTCACTGGTTGTTTTGTTCCTTTCATTCGTTCTTCAGTTGGAAAAACTTCTCTCTTACAGCCACCAAGTGCTCTTTTTTCCAGTCAGCAGATTTAATTCCAATTAACTGCACATGTTTTTCGAAGATTTCTCCGAGTTGATTGTCAAAGACCAGCTTGAAATTCGTTGTGATGAATCCAATCTGTAAAGTGGGGTTAATGTTTCAATGAAATTTCCTCAATAGAGCATTTGAAAAGAAAAAAGTCTCACCAGAATTCTACATTTGAAGTCGGCGGTGTAGCCTGCATGGCCAATACCAGCCATTGATAGATAACTGAAAGAAACAAGTTGACGTATTTTTTCATTTTACCAAATTAAACTCACTCTCTCATCAAATCATCGTAGTTATTGGTTTTCTGATAAGAAAAAAACAGTTCAGTGAATGTTGGAATGGCTCCGGGACAATTCGCAACGAGACATTTCGCAGCCGCGACAATTCGCAGCGAGACATTTCGCAGCCGGTCGTTTCGCAGCGAGACATTTCGCAGCCGGTCGTTTCGCAGCCGCGATTTTCACGTTTTTTCAGTGATTTTTCAATTGTTTCGAATTATGAGGCTATTTTTATACGAAGTTTACAGTTTTTACTATTTAATCTGAGAAATGTGGTTTAAATTAAGACAAATATTGTCGATTTTCGCTGTTCACGCTGAACGGTATGCTCTGAATTTGCAAAAATGTGGTTTTTAGACCATTAAAAACTCTTTAAGACGTTAATTATTGCTGAAATTATGTTTATCTTTGTTTTCACTTTCGTTGCGTATTTGTAGTTTTTTTTTTCTAGAAATGTCCAAAAGAAACCTTCGTCCATTGTATCCTCACAATGTATACACAATACGACCGAACAAACTACTTGCAGATGGATCAGAAATATTACACTGCACCGAACGGTAGCAAAACTAAAAATTCGTAACCTATTCAAGAAAATTTATTCAGCCAAACTTCAATTAGATGCACAGCGTCGGGTAAACGCAGCAATGGATATATCACCATAACCAAACCACATACCGGACATGACAAAAATGACGGTTTCGCGATGGCAAAAATTGCCAAAATCGAGTTGAAAGAACTCGCATCTACAACAACGTTGGCTCCGCGCGATTTGGTCCACGAGGTGAAAACTAAGCATGGAGTTAGTCCGGTAGTTATGTCTGGAACGGCATCGTCTATGAGACGTCTGATTAGTCGTGTGCGAGAAGAAAACTGCCAAGATGCTCGAGCTGCTGATTCAGCCAATCCTGTTTTCAAGGGAAAAATGGCACAGGACAACGGTAATTTATTAATTCTAATCAAAATCCAAAAAATGGAATTCAGATATGGAAAATTTTCTCATTTTTGATGAAATTGTTCCTCAAACTGGCGGTCGGAACGTGGCATTCGGAAATCAGTTGGCTCTTGATGTTTTAGAAAAGTCTACAATCCTTTTGACAGATGGCACTTTCGCGGTAGCCCAAGCACCGTTTTTACAACTTTGGTCCATCCACGCGAAAGTAAGCAGAATTCTTATTAAAATTGTCCAATTTTTTTTCAGTTCGGCGATTCAACTATTCCGGTAGTACATGTCTTAATGGCATCAAGATCAAAGTTAGATTACTCGCATGCGCTTGAAAAACTGAAAGCTCTTCTCCCAAATTGGGCCCCTACGGATTATTTAGGAGGTAAACAACCATTTTTCGTAAATATTAAAACATTTCTAACTTTCCAGACTTAGAAATCGGACAAGCAAGGGCTGTTGCTGACGCTTTCCCAGGTATCCAGACCAGTTTCTGCTACTTCCATCTGCTTCAATCCTGGTATCGAAATCTTAAAAAATACCATTTAGATGGTTTGGTGCACTATGGTACGGCTTTAACTTTTGTTTCAATCAATAAACATATGTTAAGGTGGCCCGATGTACCCGTTCTGGTCTCTTCTCCGCTGTCTCCCATATGGTGATGTGGGGAACGTAGAGCAAGACTTTCGCGCACTGGTCGCTCTTCTCCCAACTCCACTCACACCAGATATGCAGAGTCGGCTAAATAAATTCATTAATTTTTTGAAATAATAACTTTTCAGAGTATGAAGAGTATCTCCGAAAATTTTACATCGGTCCACGACAAACGCTGATGTTTCCACCCACTACATGGAATGTATCAAACAGAACGCTCCGTCATCTGCCGCGAACCACCAATGCTGTGGAAGCACTACACCGTAATTTGGAACGATGTGTTCGAGACACAAGAGGAAGGACGTCTCCGCTTCTTAGTGAGCTCTTGAAATGCCTCCGTCAAGAGGCGAGTAAACTCAAGTTCGACAAAGAAGCGCTCGATATTGATCCATTGTATGAGGTACGTTTCCAAAAACTACAACAATTTGAGTTTCTAAGACAACTTTTTAAAGGTGTCGAGCAGCAGAAAGCTGAAAGACGTGGCGAAAGACAAGCGGATTCTGGCCGTTGTCCAAAATAATCCGGCTCCAGGAGCAGCCCCTCTCACAGGACTTGATTTTTTGAAGGCAATTAGAGCAGCCAAAAAATATACATAATTTGTTTTCTAAATATTTTCATACAGAAGGGGTTGATGTGGACCAGAAAGCTAAGCGTCAAGTGACGTGAAGGTCCCCCACTGATTCCCCTTCTCTTTCATTTGTTTTTTCACGGTTTAATAAACTTTTGTTAATTTTTAGCAATAATTAACGTCTTAAAGAGTTTTTAATGGTCTAAAAACCACATTTTTGCAAATTCAGAGCATACCGTTCAGCGTGAACAGCGAAAATCGACAATATTTGTTTTAATTTAAACCACATTTCTCAGATTAATTAGTAAAAACTGTAAACTTCGTATAAAAATAGCCTCATAATTCGAAACAATTGAAAAATCACTGAAAAAACGTGAAAATCGCGGCTGCGAAACGACCGGCTGCGAAATGTCTCGCTGCGAAACGACCGGCTGCGAAATGTCTCGCTGCGAAACGACCGGCTGCGAAATGTCTCGCTGCGAAATGTCGCGGCTGCGAAATGTCTCGTTGCGAATTGTCCCGGAGCCGTTGGAATAAGCCGTCCATCGGCATCCCTTCCAAACTCTCCTTCCGGTGTGTGCGCCTCTCCCGGTTGAAAATCTGGAACCTGACGATGCCTGCGTGGGGTCCTTCTGATTTCCTGGACGACTTCATTCCTTTTTCTTCGAACTCCGTGTTTCTTCTTTTTAGTTTTTATAATCGTCGGGTTGGTGAGTTTTCCATCAAAATAATTTTTGAATGCCTCGGTTGTTGGCACATTGATTACGTCCATATTGTTGCCGGCGTCGGTGAGAGTGTACGGATACTGAAAACCGAGAATTTCTAAATATATAGAACTTTGATGTTTCGCAGAGAATTGTTCTGGACTTTACCAATTTCCTGATAAACTATTTTGCTTTTCAAAACTATGACTAACCTTTTGCTGAGAATTCAGTTCAGAGAGAAGTCTTGCATTGTTAGTTGGGTAAACCTCTTTGTTCGGATACTGCAACTCCTTGGCAACATCGATTGGTTTGAGTTGTGGAACTAATTCCAAATTCCTCCTGAAAATATATAGTTAATTTTTCATTACTTTCACTGAACTGCCTTACAGCTGCACGTGTTTGCAAACCATAAGATTTTTCAAGAAATTTTGGTTATGTTGTGAAGTGACTGATGTATCTTCCCCATTTTCCGTTTGAAGAAGTTTTGTTAGTTTTTTTTTTATCATGCTCACCTTTGCTTGTAAACAACTTGTTTGTGATAAAATGAAGAGACTTTTGGCATTAGTTTTCTCACGCACTTCAGATGCTTCGACATCGCTTGTCGTCCCCTCACGACGTTTCGCCTCAAGTAACGGGGACCATCATCATTACCGTTGAACCGTAGCGTCGATAACTCTTGAAATGATTTTTGATTATTTTACTTTTGATAAGTTGGAATGACAATTGTTCCCTTTTTTAAATGTATCCAGTCAAATGACCGGAATAAAATCATCTACGCGTTCCCTCCGTTATAAAAACAACTTTGAGCACAGTCAAAAAGTCCGTCTCCACCAGAATGTAGCATATCCGTATGCTGCAAAACCGACGACGTATTGTTCTATTCTCACCTATTTTTACAAAATTATTCTGGTTTATACAAAATACAGTTTTGTGTGTATTTTGTATTGACAACATTAGATGTTTTCATATCTTCTCAATTATTTTCTACCTGGATTAAAACACGCATTCTCGTTTTTCATGTGATCCTCCAATTTCACTGGTTTAGATTTTCGTTTCTAAGAAAGAGTAGCGTCTTGCCGTTTCGCAGGTTGCTGCTCAAAAACTGAAAAAGGAACTGTGACTGTGTTTTGAGAGAAAACCGATAGTTTATTTGACAACGAGCACACCGTTTTCTCTGCCCTCGTCTAGTAAGGATCTAATCTTAATTCTCAACTGAGCACACGTTCTATTAATTTATTACGGCTTTTGAATGTCATCAGGTTAAAATTTCAATGTTGATCTCGCATTCAATAACATCCAAAAATTCGAATAATAACCATTAAGCAACATACCATTTTTTCGCTTGCGATCACCACTAACATGTTTATCTACCGTTATTGTTGGAACAAGATGTGCAAAATTTGTTGGAAGAACATGTTCTGGTGCTGTGGTAGGCGTTTGTGCTGATGTGGATGGCGTCGAATCAGATGGTGTGTTTCCGGGAGCCATGACGTCAGGAAGTAATTCTTTAATTTAGGCGTTTTGCTGTTTGAGCGCAACAAAAGATAGAACATGCGTAATAAGTTAGCTGCAAAAAAAAGTCATTTCAGCGCAATGTCGCAAAAATAAGTATTTATCTATCTCTAATTTGAATACAAGAACACAATGGAGCACTCTTCTTTTTTCAAAAACGAATGCAAAGAATCAATAATAAACACTAATAAGGGAAAAGACAAAACAAGGTAAAGAAGGTGAAAGAGAGAATGAGCCAAAACGACACATGAAGACGTAACGTGGGGACTGGAAAAAAAGATTAGCATCCGTGCAGTGAATTTGTCTAACTAGGTTTACTGAGAGAATATGAAAATGTAACATTACATGAGAGTGTGGATTTATCCGTTTTCGAAAAGTACGTCAAACATGTTGCGAAATGAAAAAGAATAAATCGTGTAAAATAGTAAATCTGGACGTGTTTAGGGTAGCAACGGATTAATTAGAGGACAGAGAAGAGGATTAAATTTTGTTTGGCCCAAAGAGGAGGTACGCGTTCGCCAGAGGGCCCGATGGCAGATGGGCCTCGCTTAATTGGTGGGAGCCTCAGTAGGCAGAACTACCAAAACGTTGCTCAGGATATTCGGCGTGGAACATTTCTTATACACAACGTGAGAAAGTAAGCAGTTCAAAACACTGGCTATGTATGGGATAAGGTCGTGTTCTTGACCATACCTATTTCAAAATTTAAAAATTTAAAAAGGTATATGAAAACTGCTAAAATTTATGTTCTGAATGAGTGCCAGAAGATGTGTTTTGAGTGGAAATCAGAAACGAATAAATAAAATCGTGGGAAGATCTTAAACTAACAACCTCAATGAGTGTGAAGAACTACATAAATAGTAATTTGAGGATTCGAATAATATGAAACTTAATAAACTTTTACTTCGAACTAATATAGAATCAAACTGTCACTAATGAAAACGTTTGCAACTACAATGAAGATGACTCCGACAGAGGGGAGTAGTCAGTGTTTCTATATCAACTTTTCAAGAAAAAAGAGCACATTTGCATATTGTGACGTCACGACAACCGATTTTTGTCAGACGCATTAATAAACAAGTTTGACATTGTGTTAATGTTTCAGAAGTAAACGCAAATTCAGAACATCGAGGCGAAATACACATTTTTGATGCAGCTTGCACCTTTTTTAACAGCCATAAGTTCAAAACGTAAATAAAAAAGGCATGAAAAAGTTAACAACACGTGAAAGAAATACTCATTTCACGTTACTGGTTGAAATGGTTTGAACTCAATTCCACTACACAATCAATATTGGTCACAAACACAACAACCTATCCACTTTTCCAAAATGTTTTTATCTAAAACCAAGGCGAGTATTCGATTATCCTCAAGTTCTCCAGATTTTTTTTTCATTTTTCAAAATTACCTGAACAATCCTCATCGTTCATTAAGTACTCGAGATGGCTTTCTTGATTGGCCACAAACATCTGAGGAAACAAATGGTATTTATGAAAAAAAACTTTGTCTTGTATTAACAATTTAGTTTTGAATAAAACTCTCCAATACAAAGAAGTTATGATCAGACGACCAAAAGGTATGAGAAAACAATGTTCTCGTGGGTTTAAGTCGATTACTAAAATATTGGAGAGAGCATTTATATCAAAATAATTGTAAAAGTTAGACAGTAACATAAGCAAGTTATGCAACAAAAAACTATATACTAAAGTCATGCGAATAAGTGAGAAAACTTGGTTGATGTGATTGTTAAGACTTTCACACTTTTGAGAACATTTGTGAAGTAGACCTGAGTGAAGTCTAGATCTGTTTTCAACGCACCCAATAAAGTCTGAATTATTTTGTTACAAGTAATCAACAGTAGATACATTGTTCTAGCATTGTGTAAAAGATCTAGTAGATTTCTCTAGAGGTACGAGCAGTAGGCGTCATCAAACTCAAAAATCACGTGAATTTGATGATGTTAACTTCGGGCTTCTTGCGAGAAAAGACGAACGGTGTGAATATCCGAAACAAAATAAATTTAAAAACATCAATGTCCACTCTATTCAATAATAAACATTTCCACTGATTTCCTTATCTAGAGTTGAAGAAAAATCGAAAATACTCGCACACCTCTAAACTGCTGATCCTCACCTTTCTTCGAAAAAAATGGAGTCAAAAAATCGTACCAAAAGAGGATTCCTCGAGTGTTTTGACTTGTCCACGGCTGAGATTAAGCAGGTTGTGGACGTCAAGTCACAAGTAGAATTACAATGAGTTATAAGTACTGACCAATTATATTTCTCATTATGCGAGTTATTAGCTTTCGAGAAATTGCGTGTCAAAAATCATCTCAAAAAAGAAAGAAACTTATGACTCAACCTAATAATAAAGTCTTGCTTACAATCTTTCATGCGAAAACACCACCCTTATGGTTCGATGAAAGAGCTATTCTCCAATTTTTTGTGGTCCGATGACATTTTACAATAACCCAAAAAGAGAGTAAGAGAGGCGAACTGCGTGGTTGATGCTTTGGTGAAGCAGAGAAACATTGAAAAGATCGAAAAGAATCATTTTAATCAAAACAGTTGTAGTTTGAGCAAGATTTCAAACGAAATGTTTTCAATAAATTTCTGTGGTTTTTTGTCAAGCCTTGCCATCATGTAAGATAAGATGTCAGATCTCTAACAGGACATTTATTCTAAAGAAAAATGCCCGAGATTTTGTATTTGGATGATATATTGTTCCTTATCTGACTATTATCGTGTCGTTCTGGTGACTCTCCTTCTCACAAAATTTCATCAACAATCAGTAATTTTGACTATTTTGAAATTAGAGTAAATCCTCATATTTTAAATATTCTAATTTAAACAGCTTTCTTCTCCCGTCACCTTATCAATCACACCGCCGTCGCGATGGATATACAGAAACTACTTACTTTTTCCAATCACCACACATAATTAAAAAGAGAGTATCCTTTTGTTTCTCAAAGAGATGAAGGTGAGCAAAGCCAAGTGGAAGCTCTCCGTACAACCAGAATTTTCACTGCTTATGTTATCAAACAACTTTTAATGAGGGCAAGGCTTGACAAAAAAAACCATGGCAATTTATTGATAACATTTCGTTTGAAATGTTGCTCAAACTACAACTGTTTTGATTGAAATTGCCTCTCTCTCTCTCTTTTTCTCCTTTTCTGGATTATTGTAAAATGTCATCGGTCCCAGTTACTGAACCCACTTCTTGATGTTTGCCTAAACATTTTTGGGCAATGTCAGTTTTCCCGTATTTCCTCAATCATCTGATTCCTTGCAAGTAATAGAATGTTAACAGATGAAAAAATATAGAAATATTTTCACCAATCAAATGAATCTTGAAAAATTTTAAAAGTTATAATTATTCGAAGAGAGACAACTAAACTAAAAAGGACAGCTATTACTTCCCATGTGAGATATTGAAGGATAAAAAGAAACAAAAATTGAATTAAAGTTTTAATCAAGAGAACTTCCAATAAATAATCAAAACAATTTGAATTCGACAAAAAATCTAAGCCGCCACGGTCCTCTCAAACTTCCGCTTAAGGTAGGGCCCCTCGTTGGAGGGCGGGAAATGAACTCCCGGTCGTTCGCACCCCAGCCACAGTTGTTCTCCACAAGGCCAACCGGGACGCCCCGTCACGCGGTGTGTAAGATGCGTTCACATGTTTGGGCAAAACGGTGGTCCCCACCGGACGGGAGAAATACAATTGCCACGTATGAGTGGTCTGTCGTTGACTGAACGACAACGTGGGGTTTTTTAAAAGCTGTTATTACAAAAAACGTTGGTACTATTAGGGAATGAAGCAAAGTAATGGAACTATATAATGTGTCCTTTATTGGAAAGCAAATTACATTTTTCATCACAGGTACGAGAACAGGATTGATAGTTCGTTCATTGAAGTTTCAGATGTTTTCTCTGTTCACTTACGAAAAGAATGAGTTTGAAATTCTATACTAGGTTTTCTTTTGATTGGGCAATCAGTCCGAACACGTTTTGAGCTCACAACGAACTTCAAATTATTGTTTCCAATTTATCATTGACAGTGAATTGATAAAAAAGACAGAGTGGCGCATAATCGCCCAGTAGTGAAATTGAGAACTTGATACTTGAAACTTCAAATCATCTAAAAATGAGTGAATTGAATAGTCTGATTGGTAGACTTTGCTTCGGCAGACAATCTTGGTGCACCCTTACAAGTCTTTTGGAATCAATGGAATTCGTTTTTTGCCAAATCGAATCTCCTTCGGCATGTCGAGAAGTTCCGAAAGCATCAGCCAATTATCCAGAGCTATCTGATTATCCAGACTTTTTCCCAGAGATGATCCAGAGCTAAGCGTAGTTGTAGAAGTCTCCTCGACTACAGCACCCTGCTTGTGCTTTGCACATCTCTTTGTCTTTCTAGAAACCTACTGATTTAAAAAAAATATTGAGACGGAAAATAGCTCAGGCATCATCCGATCTCGCGCATCATGAAGGATGTAAAGAAAAATTGAGTTCACTGTGTATAAATTTTACTTAACATTTTTCCCTCAAAAAATCATTGCGTCCAGTTCAGAAAAATATTATTTTTTTAAACTTTAAAAAATCTAATTCAACCGATACGACTAAAGTAGTTTGAAAAACTCTACTACACACCTTTCTGTTTCTTAAATCTGAATGTGAGTGATCAGTGTTCACTTCCTGACACCGCAGCACACGCGCAAGCAAACGGCGGGCTGCGCCGTCCGATGACATTTTGCGATGACCCAGAAAAAGAGAGAAAGAGTGAAACTGGGTGGTTGATGCTAAAGTAGAGAAACATTGAAAAGAGAAAACATGGAAAAAAAGAGAATGAGATGCAGTGACACTGCCCGCCGCGTTTGGAATAGTATATAAGCCTCCGGCAGGAAAAGTAGAACTAACACTAAGACTGATATGTGAGTTTCGGTCGCCCTTTTTCCTATTTTTCTAAAATTCTAGCTATTATTGTTTATTTGGTGAATTTATGGAGTTTCTATAAGGTAAGATTCTAAAAACAAAATAATATTAAAATTCTATGTCCTCAAAAGGCAGTTCTAATCTGAAACAGTAGGCAAAAATGAAAAATATTTTGAATAGGACTTTGTCTATTTTATCAAATGTTTTTGTATTCTGAAAAAAATCCTTTTTTCTTCTTTTTTTGGGACACCTGGCTTACCACTTCTTTGCATTTGGTGACAACATACAATATCGCTTAAAAGTAGATTAAGGTTTGCCTTTTTCAGTTGATAGCGTCCAACTTTGAGAGGGCGTTGTAGTAAAACTGATTATCTCAGAAAATAACTTTTTTTGGGATCAAAGAGGACAGGCAAAACTTCATTTTAGCAGTTGACAACTTTTTTGTACGGACACTCCCTAGCAAGTTACACAATGTCAAACTAATTTCTCTTTCAAACCGTCCCATTTCATTGCAAAATAGTGCGCATTTTTTCTGTGAGCTGTCCTTTTAAAACAATCATACTTTCTAAGGAGTGCTCGTACAAAAAATTTGTCAACTATAAAAATAAAGTTCTACCTTTGTACAGTGTCATTTATTAAAAATCTACTTGGTCGGGCATTCAGTATTACCATGAAACACTCTTAAAATTGGACCATTCCAACTAAAAAAAATCCAAACTTACATTTAATGTATTTTTAGCAGTACTGTATCAGATTTAAATCAAAAAGCTAGAAGCAGTTTATTATAATTCTCACAAGAAAAACACATCTCAGTTTTCTGGAAAAAAATGTTATCTAAATTTCATCTATCCACTGTGAATTTCACAGTTTAAAGTAACTCGTTAAAAAAAAGTAAAACATTAGGACTAACGGTTTTCTGGCAACACTTGTACTGCA
The DNA here is from genome assembly GCA_002259235.3 of Caenorhabditis latens. NCBI lineage: Eukaryota > Metazoa > Nematoda > Chromadorea > Rhabditida > Rhabditidae > Caenorhabditis > Caenorhabditis latens. The sequence goes on along the minus strand of CM056097.1, from coordinate 7,717,829 downwards.
TTCTGGCTCATTGCGTCTGTCAGGAGCAGTCAGCCAGAGAGTGGGGAGGAAACAATTATTTCGTCAAAATTCCACAGTCCTTCCACAGATCACAAAGCCTTTCGTTCAAAAGTGTCTTTTGTTCAGCAGAAACTGTTCGCCAAGACCCAATTCGTTGGATTCGAGATGACACACGGCGCGTCGAGGACTCTCTATGACCGGAGTCAGGGTACTTCGATGGAGAACCCACCGTTGTTGGATGCGCCTACTCGTTGAAGGCCTCAACTGATCTCGGAGGTTTCAATTCCGTTAAAGAAAGGAATGAATACAAATTGAGGTGAGTTTTTTGTTTAAGAAAGCGCAACGAATATAATATATTTTTTAGAAACTTGGATTCAAAGAATGTTTAGAGCAGTACAAAAAAACAGCTGGAAAATAGGAAATTGGAGACATGAGGAAGTCATTGGAGAAGGTCGGAGCATCGATGGACAGATCACCAGCACCGGGCGGCAAGAATTCATACTGGTCTGCCAATCAGCACTTATCGTGAGTTTCTCTTTAAAATCTTGTGATAATACAATATATTTTTAAATTTCAGGGAACAGTCCGACCAGTGAAGTACACCATTGTCGCGAACGATCCTGGGTGGTCCAAAAGTGAGATAATTCATCTCACATACTTCTTGGCATTTGGGCATCAGGTCTCCTACCAACCACCAGCAATCCCACATGTTCTGTACGATATTTTATGGATTTTACTAAACTTATTGGTTTTTCAGATATTTTTCTCGAATTGCCTAAATTGCACTAATAAAAAGGAAAAGGCTTCTGAATAAAAAAGAACAAAAATGAATGAAGTGAAAGATAACAGAGGAGACACTAGCTAGTAAAAAACTTTGAAGTAACAATTGAGTGATTAAAAATGTAGAGGAAATTCCAATTCCCTTCTATCTCCTCGCTGGCTGACACCCAAACAGTATTTACGCTATGCTATTGAATATCTGAAAAGTTAGCAGGCTTACCAAACAGTTTATTGAAAAAGTATAATCTATGTGAGAAATTCGAAATTCAAAATTGATCAGAAAGAAGTGAGAGTATTTTTTTTAAATACGGGGCAGGTTTAATATACCCAGAGGAACAAGAGGGACCAGCCGGGAAACTTCGTTCAAGAGTTCTGGTAGAGTTGCATGATTTCCAAAAGGCAGTCTTCATTTTGGAGCATAATCCCAAAAGTTTCTGCGAGTACTGATTGTTCAATTTGTCTTTCGGCCGGTGTCGTGAATATTGGCCTACTTTATGATAAATCAGCCTGTCTGCCACGTCTTTGACGGTTCATCCGGCTGGTACGTGGCCACTCCTTTTCAAATGGTCTCGCATGGCCGAGTGGACTAAAGCGGCGGTTTCTGACCAAAGCACGTTAGTTTGGTTTTGCCCGGCTTTTTTCTGTTCTCTTCAAAAAAAACCGTTGCGGACAGTGCCTCAGACAAACGGACAAACACCACGTGTATATATAAGAGTGATAAGTCAGCAAGATTCCGGTATAATCACTTTTTAGTGCGGCTGGAAGTTGAGCACAGTTACTTTTTATTTCGTCTATATTTTTTTAATCATATAGCATTCCAAGACTATTTTAAAAAGAAACAAACAATTTAGCGAGCAAAATCCATTTGCGGGAGTTGCTTTCCGCTCAGATGGATGGCGCTTAGCCCGTGGCCACGTTACTTTCTAGTTCCCGTCGTCTTTCATCGAAAGGTGCAAGTTTGTTAGTGGTTTTTAGAGATATTGGGACTAAAACCATGTTTTAATGAACGCACATCCTAGAATTCATTACATCTTTGTAGATAATTAAGCTTCGACAAAGTTCCTTGTTCGCTAGTCACCATCACTTATTAAGTACTGTTCTTTCATTCTTTATGCTCCTAGGAGGTTTTGCTAACAGACAAATACATTTTACCTCTGCTCACCATCTTCTTGTTCTTTCCTCAGCCCAACTGAATCCGCTTGTCTTCAGATTGATTTAGTAGTTTTTTCTCTTTTTCATAATTTGAAAATTTTTGCAGACATAGTGAAAAACACCGACGAATCTACTCACAGCCTCCACTTGTGTTGTATATAAAACAAGGATGTGATTTGTGTTACTAAACAATTGGTTGTTATAAAAATATTGTTTATTGTGAAAAAAACCGCAAAAAACACGTTATGAGGTTTTCATAAAAAATAAATGTTTAAAAAGAGAAAGAAAGTGATAGAAAAGAGAAAAATATTCAAAGAAAATTAGCATAATTAAAAGAGATCAAAAAATAATTAGGTTTAATGGTATGCAGAAATGATAGGAAGGTTGGAAAAATTATCTTGCTCATCCAGATTTCTTACTGCTCTCAACGATGTTTGCCTCTGGAGCTCTCTCGGATTCTTGTTAGTGACGAAATCGACCGAGATGTCCCGTTTGTATGACTTTCTAGATTTCCACTCCATCTCCAAACTTCTCATCCGACGGCTGTTTGGCTCCTTCATGTAAAGTGGATCTTTGTTGTATGTTAACAAATACTCCTCATTTTTCCAGCTTTCCATTCGAGACAATCGGCCGCGAGTCTCACTCGAAACACGTCTCAACATTCTGGCACGTACTTTGCTACGAGATACATCGATTGAGTTGTTTCCGTTTAATTCCATAGTGTTCCAATCGAGATCCTCATCAACCTAAAAAACGGGAATTCCTTGATTTCCACCAAAGCTAAAAACTCACATTTTTTCTGAGCAATCCACGTTGATTATCTAAAATTGTGTCCAAGTAAGATACCACTGATGGGCCGCAGTCAATCAGATTCGACTGGAGTGGGAGATTCTTCACTCTCTTCATCACAATTCTGTTTTCATCAAAAACAGCGGCTTCCGAATATTTTCCACTTCTCTGAAGAGCTTGGAAATAGCACTTCATGAAAGTTTTTACCATAAGGAGCACACGTTGACCACGATATTCGATCATATCGCCCATTGGATCCAAAAACAAAACGGTGCAATAAGACTCGTTTTGTTCAGTTCCATCAAGAATAGCACCAATTGGATTTCTCACGACGATCAGCATAAAGTGGAGTTCGTTGAAATATGGACAACACCACATGTCCTTCTTGAAGTTATCAGTCCTGCACAACTTCTTTCTCGCTCCCAAAGTCATCTCACATTTTTGTTGCAGTTCTACTAGAAATTGTTGAGTGTATGGAAGATGGCAGTTCACAAAAAGTGTGCGTCCGATGTTGTCCAAGATGAAATCAAACATGAGAACACGGTCAGCACTGAAAAAAAATTAAGAAATTTTCAGAAAAATAGTTGCAAACTCACTCTAGGAGATTTTCCATCATCTCCGCTGCGCAAAATTTGATTGTTGAGCCTGAGAACCAATTCGGATGAGATACTCCCAAGAAGTCAGCTGTTGTCAGAACTTCCTTTCCAAACTTATTTTCAAAATTAAAAATGCTAACTGGAGGATCAGGAATAGGTTCTTTGACGCGTTCTGCTACTTTCTTTTTTTCGACTCCTTGGTTCATTTCTAATGATGCAGTGTGCATTTTAATTTCATCATCCAATGGATTCACCACTTCGATTTGTTCCACTTCTGCTTGAACTTTCTGCTGTGCAATTATTGGAGGTGGCGTTGGAAGTATTATAATGTCCATATCCATCTCATTCGCAAGATCTTCATTCTCAGAATCGTCATCAATCTCAATGACTTGAACTGATGAGACAGAAGTTGGTTTTGCTTGAACTTTCTGTTGTGAAATGCCTCGAGAAGGAGTCGGCAGTACTATAATATCCAAATCCATGCCTTCCTGCTTTTTCGCCAATTCATTGAATTCATGTTCTTCTTTTGTGATTGGACCAAATCCTAAAATCATAGCGGTTTACGCGATTGAAATAATTCTCATAATGCTGTCAAAAAGCTGTTGTTTGTTTCAAACTTACCTGAATATTTCTTTTGATCCTCCAGAGAGTCATGAGCGTACTCAACTTTGTCAGTTGGAAGGTCAACGTCTGGCTCAAGTGTCTGCTTCAAAACGGTCTCCACTACATGATACAAACAAGCATCAACAGCTTCTAGTTCATCGATTGTGAATGAAGTATTATGCAGATCTTCCATCTGATTTTCTTTCAAGTTCTCAGTTGATTCTGAAATAAATTATACATTTCAATTGTCTTTTTTTTGCACAATTGTGTTTTGATCCGAGGAATCATTGCCAGTTTTCGATTTGGAATCCTCATTAAACACTGTAGTTCTTTTTTTGAAATAACTCACGTTTTGCTTCTTCAATCGCCGGACCACTCGACACTTCCTGATTTCTCACACTCGGCTCCTCTAGAGATTCATCCATTCTTAGTTGTCGAGACAGCATTTTGAGCTTACGACGATTCTCTTCTTGCTCCATCTTTGCTTTTTTGTACATGCCTCGAGTTACACGTCTTTCCACTTCTTCTTGCGCAGGGTCACTATCGGTTTGTTGGGACACCTCCTCTTCTCTTACACTTTCGTCCTCTCTTCTTTTCCTAGCGTTTGCTCTAAGATTTCTTTGTTTAGCCTGGTCCATGACTCACGTTTTCTGCAAAAGGAACATTTGAAGAACGATTGATAACTAAAACTATTCGAACAAAAAGCAAGTAGAATATTGAGAAAAGTGAAAAAAGGCGGTGAGTGACCACTATAGTGGAGGAGAATAACTGTTCATTTTTGTTTTTTTTTTCGTAAATGGATGGAAAGGTTGTAAAGTCTACCGCGCGTCTTTTTTGCAATATGTATCGATTTTTCGAGAAACACAGTTTTTGGACACACTAGGGAAAATCAAGTGAGGGAAAATGACTGGATGGATAAGAATGAGATGGGAATGAGTCCTCCCGCGCATTTCTCTGCGCAACAGATGTGACAATGTGACGACACAGCGTTCTGAGTGAGACAAAAAACGCGAAAATCAATAAAAAATTTTCCACATAAAATAGTTCACGTTCTATACTTATCTAGCTAGATTGTATTTCGATGTTAGAAAGGAATTTTTGATGAGAGCAACGATGTTTTGCTGAAGTGGATATTAGTCAGATATGTAGTATTAGTGATAATGAGCAAATTGAAAACTAATCAAGGTATTACTTATTATTAATTGGTCAAGAGGGAGTAGAAAAATTGAACGACTGGATGGATCGGACTGTGAAACAAATAAGTGGAAGTAAATTTGATTCATGAAAAACTCACAATTTATTGTGTTGTCAAACCGAGACTCTATTGGACGTTTTTCGAGTGAAGACGCAGTTTTTGAATGACTAAAGGGAAGACGAAGAGAATTGAAAATGACTGGATAGATGGGAAGAAGAAGGAACTGGATAGATGAGAAGAAGAAGGGACTGGGTCACTGAAAGACCCAGAACCTTCTGGCCTTTCATGCGCGTTTGGTATTTACAACCGGTGCGCTACACAACAGCTGTCACATATCTGCACACAGTGTTTTGAGTGAGATAAGGAATGCGAAAATCAATAATAATTTTTCCATTTAAAGGAGATTACGTTCGAAATTTATCTAGCAAGATTGTGCTACTATTTCAAATTTGGGAAAAGATGTTTGATGAGATCAAAGGTCTTTTGTAACATTCGCTAAAGTAGATATTATTCAGAAAGTACTTGGATTGCTATACAAAGTGGAGAACTGAATAAACTATAGCTCATCATAAAAATTTGGACTGTGAAAAGAGGAAGTGGGAATGAACTTGAGTACTAGATACAAAAAGGACAAGGGTCAATCTATGAAGTTTCACAATTTTTGTTAACCTATGAATGATGTCATGAAAATGCTTGATGACGGCAGCGGTTTTTTGTGAGATTCGCTTGAGTGGGTATTATTCGAAACGCACAAACAGATATTGTTGTCTTACTAATGGGTGATACACTATGGAACATCTTTCAAGTGTAATGATTTCTGAAGAGATGCAGTTTTTGGAGTGACTGAAGGGAAGATCACTGGAAGGAAAAATGGCGTGGTGTATGTGAAGAAGAAAGGTATGATGTCACTGAAAGACCCAGCTACTATTTCTCGGGTGTTCATCATTTACAATCGTTCTTGTGCGCAATAGATGTCTTATAATAGGTAGCACCGTTTTGAGCGAGATGAGAAACACAAAAATCAATATTAATTTTGGTCTTTGTAAAAACTCTGCGAAGTAAAAATTTTTGAAACACTACGGTGTTCAAAACAGAGAATCGAATAAACGATTAGTTATCATGAATTGTTATAAGGGAAAGCGAGACTGGAAACAATAGTGATTCCTGGTAAGATGAATTGGACTATAAAAGGAAACTAATGTAAGTAATGGGAAAGAGTCTGGGGGTACTCGATTTTAGAACTCGGAAAAATAGAACTGTGACAAAATAAAACTGTTACAATATAGAACTGACTAAAATAGAACTGCTACAAAGTGGAACTGAACACAATGGAACTGTTACAAAATAGAACTCCACGAAATAGAACTGAACAATATGGAACTGCTACAAAATAGAACTGCTACAAAATAGAACTCTACCACTGGTTTTGAAAAGGCTATTTGGGCTTATTTAGTATAATTTTTCACAGTTTTTTGTTGACTATTAAATAGACAAAGACTTTATCTCCATAAAATAAGTGTTTTTAGTCGACTTTTCTCCTCGAAAATTGGTTATAATTCTTCTAAAAATTCACGAATGCAAACGCGCTCCAATCGAACTAGAGTTCTATTTTGTAGCAGTTCTATTTTGTAGCAGTTCCATTGTGTTCAGTTCTATTTCGTCGCAGTTCCATTTTGTTCAGTTTTATTTTTGTCAGTTATATATTGTTACAGTTTTATTTTGTTGCAGTTCTATCTTTCCGAGTTCTAAAATCGAGTACCCCCAAGAGTCTTGGAATGAGAAAAGAAACGACTGAAAGTAGGATAAATGAGTGAAAGTGAATGAGAGTGAAAAGAAAATAAATCAATGAAAAACTCATTTACTCTTTCTTGGACGTTCGTCATTTACACTTGCTCCCAGCGTTTCTTCTGCGCAACAGATGTCATATATGGTCAACTTTGTGCTGTGATACGTTCTTTCTTATAGCCTAAAAATATTGATTGTTTATGGACTATACAGATCACGTATAGAGCTTCGTTTTTGTATTTGACAACGTTTTTGTACAAGCACATCCTAAGAAATTACAGGCAGTCAAAGTATACAGCTCAATAATTTATCTTATAATCACTGAAAAGGGGAACAATTGCGAGCAATTACTTTAACAATTGATAACTTCTTAGGATGTGCCTGTACAAAAATGTTGTCAACTACAAAAATGAAGCTCTATTTGTGATTTGTATAATCCATAAACAATCAATATTGTGAGACTATCAGGAAGGCCCTCACTGTCACAAAGTTGACCATTTTCAACTATAAAGTAGATTTCGTGCTAAATTCATCGCGCAAAGATGTGCGATTCGGAAAACATTTTGAAGTTAGAAAGGAATGTTAGATGGTAGCAACGGTTCCTTTAATATTCCTAAAGTTGTTGAACAGTAAACTTTTGAAATATAAAAATATTCACTGCTGACTTTGTTATTTAATATTTGATGGAATCTTTGGAATGATTGTAAATTTTAATTTGATTTTATAAGGGACTCTTTTTGAGATAACTGAAGAAAAACATTGAGAGAAGGGAAAATTACTTGGTGGATGGGACTGAGAAGAGAATGAGTTACTGAACGATACGACTACTATTTTTGCGCGTGTTTGCTTTTCACAACTGTTCTTCTGCGTACCAAATGTCATATAAATGAATTCTGACAATTTTCCTGACATGGGAATGACCCAAGGTGAAACGCGGGGATTTCTTAGATATTTTGGGAAATGATAGCCCATTCCCCAACTAGAACAAAACAAAAATATTACGTGCCCCTTTTCAGTTACCAGAGAATGGCAGGCACAATTCGATTTTTTCGACTTTTTTGAGTTGAACCACTTCGAGACATTCAAGAGCAATCTTCCCAAACTAAAGTGTAATCGCAAGATATAGACCTAGGCTAAATAACAGTTAACTGACTCATGTTTCCAGCTATGACTCCCGAATTACTATAAATCAAAATGTGAAAATTAGCACTTCTCATGAAATCAGAAAGTGGCCATTTTCGAAAAAAGGTATTTGGGAGACCATGTCTATCCGATTGCAAGTGACCAATAACGTGTATATACGCATCCAAATATATAGCTCACCTTTCATTCCAGAGACTTATTTTCATTTTTTAAAATTTTAAGTCCAACTTCATGTATAGGGATACGTGTGAGTTTTCAACTGTAGAGTTGATCGTTTGCTCCGAGCAGAAGGTATACTGACACTTGAGCGTAATATAGTTCTTAAAACACTGTGATAGCCGTCTAACTAAAAAAGTGAGAATTTACTGAAAAACGCTCAATTTATTTCTAAGGAATATACCTATACATGAAGTTGGACTTAAAATTTTAAAAAATGAAAATAAGTCTCTGGAATGAAAGGTGAGCCATATATTTGAATACGTATATACACCTTATTGGTCACTTGCAATTGGATAGACATGGTCTCCCAAATACCTTTTTTCGAAAATGACCACTTTCTGATTTCATGAGAAGTGCAAATTTTCACATTTTGATTTATAGTAATTCGGGAGTCATAGCTGGAAACATGAGTCAGTTAACTTTTATTTAGCCTAGGTCTATTTCTTGCGATTACACTTTAGTTTGGGAAGATTGCTCTCGAATTGACCGAGTTATGATGTCTCGAAGTGGTTCAACTCAAAAAAGTCGAAAAAATCGAATTGTGCCTGCCATTCTCTGGTAACTGAAAAGGGGCACGTAATATTTTTGTTTTGTTCTAGTTGGGGAATGGGCTATCATTTCCCAAAATATCTAAGAAATTCCCGCGTTTCACCTTGGGTCATTCCCATGTGAGATAAATACTATATTCATTACAATTTGCAGATACTTTGATAGACGAAAAAGTCTGCGTCAATGTTCAAAAAGTGGCAGACACAGGTATCGATAATATATGGGTACAACTTCAGGGCGTGATTTGAAACTCCTTGTTAATAGGCCCGCAAATCAGTGTTAATTGAATCCCTATTTCGACGTGCTATCTGAAGAAAAAAACCATACCGCCTAAACTGTAATTGAAGCACATGTGCTTTTATTTCCCAATGAGGTCGTGTGGGTGTTACTTAATCACAGGTCTGCTTCTAAAAATAGGTTGTGCTTTTTCCCAACCTGATTTTTGGAAGTCTTCCGAAATCATGGAAACAATTATGATTTTACTCAACCTTGACGAATAGTTGGTAAAAAATTAAAATGCTTACGGAAGCCATAGCTTTTGCAGAAAAACTTCAAAAAAGTTTTTGTGAATTATTTCTATCGTAAAAACTGTAATAGAAGCGCATGCGCCTCTATTTTTCAACCCTCGTTCGCAGATGCGCCTCTATTACAGGGGCGCTTCTAATAGAGGGTGCGCCTCTATTTCTCAACTTGTTCGTTCGATTATTTTTTCAACTGTTAAGTGAACAATTTTCAACCAAACTGATATTTTTTTGGACAAAATTACACGAAAACCCCCAAATTTGCAGTACTTTGAACGAAAAAATTGGGTTTTAGTTGTGCTTTTTTTCACGAACTTTGAAAGCGAATGACTGAAAACCAGAAAAATTTTTCGAAACGTATTGAGGGGGCGCCTCTATTAGAGGGTATGTCACTATTATTCAAACCTCTTTTTAAGGTGCACCTCTATTAGAGGGGTGCCTCTAATAAAAGGGTGCTTCTATTACAGTTTTTTATATACTGTTTGCACAACGCCGGGACAAAAAGTCCAATCAGTCAACTCTTCAATATAATAATAATCAGTCAACTCTTCAATATAATAATAATCAGTCAACTCTCAAGAAATCGGCTAGAGAAATGGTCATTGCAGGTTATAGGATGTATCTTTTGAAAAAATAAAATTCTGATCAAAAATATTTTTTCTATACGACTTTGCCTTGTTAGAATTCGAAACAACTGTTTTTCACAGCTCAAAACAATTTTATAAAAAGAGAAAAAAGTAACCAAAGAGGCATGCAAGAAAAGGAATCGGTTGAGCGGAAGTTGAAATGTAAAATTTGAAAAATGTGGAAATGAGGAATCGATTGGAAGGAATTGAAGATTTGATAGCAGATGGGGTAAAAATCAGTGTTTCAAAAAACGGGTGGATGGTTAAGTGAGTCAAAACAGAGATTTGTGTGAGAAATTTAAACTGTTATGAAAGTGGAACACTTTCATAACAATTTAAATTTAGAAAGAAAAAAATATGTATTCCCTAGGAAATAGGATATGTAAAAGATTTAGACGAGGAAATTATGTTTTTTGATATCTTTGAAAGAAGGACGCTTGTCCGGGTTGATGAGAAGAGCTGAAGTGAGCATTTTGAAGAAGATAGTTGCTTCAGTCGATCTCTTCAGTTGCAGAAGTGCTTGTGTAGATGTAGAAGATGTGGCAGATCTCTTCAGATACGACTGCACGTTTCCACCGATATCTTGTGACCTGTAAAAAAAACTATTTGATGGATACCAGCAATTTCTAGAACAAAATCTCAGATTTGCAAAATGAAAGTTTTTGTCTAGTTTTGTGGTTTTCTCTCAGTAGTTTGAACTACCTACCCATATTTCTCCACTTTGTCTCTCATTTCACGTGAAATTCGTTGGCTTGCGATTGCCAGAATTTTTTTAAACTGCTCAACCTCTGCGTCTGGGCCGCCTCCACCGGGAAACAGAAATTCTCCGGTGTATAATTCGGCTGCCACAGCACCGAACGAGAACACGTCGGCCTTTGTGTGGTACGGCAATCCTGGAAAATGTAAACTTTTTATTTGAAAGATGGAATTTTTGCTTATCATCTTTACTTTGTTCAAGACGAATTCACTTACCGAGAAGAACTTCAGGAGCTCGGTAGTAAAGAGTCTGCACGACTCTTGGCTGTCTTGGAGCTCCGTCGGCAGAATGGAAACGGCAGACTCCGAAATCTCCAATTTGAAGGGTCACGTCTGATAATTGAATCAGTGAGTGCGATGTGTTGGAGAAGTCGAGTTGAAAATCTTCTTTCTCAGTGAAATAAATGTTGGCCGTTTTAAGGTCCAGATAATAAAGTCCAAGTTTCTCCAGATGAGCCATACCATCAACGATTTGATTGCACATCATTTTGATGGAGTGCAGTGGAAATGCAACCTTTGGCACAACCTTCGCGCTGGTTGACTCCATTCCGGCTCTCGCTTGAATGTCTCGCTCCTTCGCCTCTGGAAAATACATCAAATTGTCACATACCAATCTATCGTGTTGTAGAAAAGCTGTTGATTGGTAGAATTGAGATACCTTTTGTGGTTTTCGGGCCCCATGGAAGTTTACAGGTTTTATATGAAATTACAGGTCACAAGGGAATTCAGAATCGTCTATAAGGTTACATAAATGTTTGGAGGTCCTATCAGTGTGCTTCGTATTTTTATCCAGAAACACCAGTTTTATGATGCAACCGACTATCACACATGTTTTCTGGAGTTATGCATTTTGCTTACTCTAATTTAGAAAAAACTTATAAAAATGTGTTACATATAAACGGTTTGTTAACAACAACGGGAAAAAATTTGGTTATACTCTTTATATTGATAGCTTCAGCAATTGTCTCTAGTAGAAAATGAAAAGGACTCTAATGAAATTATGTGTAGGATCTCTAAACTCTCATGGGAATTGTATATAATTAAGGGATCTTTATATTCCCTCGGGATTTGTGAACATTTGGAGCTTTCAAATATTTTCGACAAGGGCGAAGCCGAGTTATGACTCCCGCTTTACATTGCAGCTATTATTTACCGAAAGTTTGATTTTTTTTTTAATTTGAGTCAGTTCATCATTCTGTTTTTAGTTTCTAAAGCCAATCAGTCATCACTTACTGTTTAAAGTGTCCCAGATCGAGAGTCCAAGTACTCTGGTAAAAATGACCCTGGTACTGAATCCAACAGGTGCAGAAAGCAATTCTCCTGTAGACACCAATTGCAACAAGTTTTGATGAGGTGATTGTCTCAGAAGATCGTAGACCTGGAAAATGGAAGCATTGTGATGAATACTCTGAATCAATAAAGGTGATGAAAGTAATTTGAACACCTTTGTATAACACATTTTTCATCGAACAACTAGTTTTATTCAGATCATTTCAATTTATAAAAACAGGAAAAACAACCCGCTTTGAGATTTTTTCCTATTCCAACTTGAAAAAGTTTAAAGCTCACCTTCAGTTCAATTTCTCCAGGCGCAACCTTGGATGCCGGCTGGTTTTTAAGGAACTTGGCGGCAAGTATCTCTTGATTCTAGAAAACGAAAATGATTTATTATATCTTAAATTTTGTGTCAAACCTTCTTGTTTGAGACGGAGAAAACGACACCATATTCGCCTTTTCCGAGAAACTCGTTGATAATATCTGAAATACGTTTTTGTGATTCTATTATACAAATATTTCTTACATTCATCTTTGTCAATCTTGAACATTCTCATTTCTTTGATTGATTGAACGTCTGGAGAGCTTCTGGACAACGCCGTTCGACTATCGTCATTGGAAGAGTATTGTGGAGAGGTAGGAGAGTATTGCGGAGATGTAGGAGAGAAATGGGGAGCAACGGTCGCCCGGTTTCTAGGGGCTGAAGAACACGGGATTGAATTCCGATTAGGCGTCTCCACTGAAGTTCCGTCAGAGTACTGCGGAGAGGTCGGAGAGTAATCCGGAGATGTTGGTGAATGATATGCAACATCGTTTGCCTGGTTTCTACGGGCAGAAGTACTCTGGACAGAGTTCCGATTAGGCTCCTCCACTGAAGTTCCAACAGAGTATTGCGGTGAGGTTGGAAAGTACTGCGGAGAGGTTGGGGAGAAATGTGGAGCAACGGTCGCCCGGTTTCTTTGCGCAGAAGAACTCGGGACTGAGTTCCGATCAGGCGCATCCAATGAATCTCCAACCGAAGGAGAGTACTGTGGAGAGTTGGAGTCGTAGTGATTACTTGACATCTGCAAAACAAGAAATGAAAAAATTTTCTAAGAAGAAAGAGAAAAACGTCACGAAAAAATTCCGTTCAAATCGTGAAATGTTAAGAAAATGAAGATAATAACAGTTGAGAAGAGCGGCTCAAAATCAATGGGATGAGGAAAGATAGAAGAAGATCATATGTAGGTGAAAAAATCAATAACGAGCTGAAAAATAGGATTAGGATGAAAACGACGCGAAGAGATCACTACAATCCAAAACAAAAACACATCTTCAGTTTAACCTCGAAAAAATTACAACAAAAAATCGTTCAGAAAAAATTTGGCTTCCTTTTATTGCTAGCCGCAAATTGTAACGGTAATTTGGGGTGAAAAAGCATTCAAACAGCGGATCGGGAAAGAAAAGTGCAAAGACCCAAAAACGGTTTTTTTTCAGTCTTGCAAATGTCAGTAGCGCGTTAAACTAGGCTAGAACTGTGCGAGAAATTAAAGGAGTTTATTCTGCCGTCACCGTCACCCACTCACGGCCTCCAGCGAAGGCCCTCTCAACGCACTGCGCACAGTACTTTGAGAGGGCCTCTGCAGGAGGCCGTGCCCACTCTCGACGATGACGTGAGGCACACTCGACGGTGCGGGTAGGAATTATTGAGCTCGGACCGCTACGCACGGCCGCATCGCACGACCGCAACGCACGACCGCAACGCATGACCGCTGGCGTTGAAAGCAAGAGAGTAAACAGAAGTAGGAGAATGTGTGTCTGACCGCGGTTTGGTGGACCACGTTTACTGATACGAGGGAAGAAAGGAAGGAATTTGAATTATAAATATTGAATATTTCTTATACAGTGCGTGCAAAAAGGATAGGACACCCCTCAATTTCGAACATCCCGGGCAAACGAAAAAAGTTTTGAAACATCTGACACTGCCATTCGATTCAGCGTACATAACTCTCGGGTACATGTTTTTGTCATCATACCACGTTTCGTATTCCCGTACTACCAGAAAGTCACCTTTTGGGGCGTGCAAAAAGGATAAGACTACCTCGAAAATTCGATTTTCAGTTGATTTTTCGGAATTATTTTTTCACGAAAAACCATTTTGCGTTATTAAAATATACTTTTTATGTCGTTTTCAAGTATGTTCAATTGTTTTGACGAAAAATCACTAATTTCGAAAAATGTGTCTAGAGCAAATAGTCTTCATCTAAAATAAAATAAAAACGCTTTTATAACGTAACAGAATAATACAATAATGTTTTGTGAACAAGTTCAAACCATTTTTCAAAGTTTTAAAGTTTTTGTTCGAAATTAGTGATTTTTCGGCAAAATGGGTTCTAGAGTATTGAGTGAAACTTTTCAAAATCGTTATTATTTTATGAAACCTTTGTATATTTTCTTTCCAGAGGCGTGATCATCAATTCCTGAAAGTTTCAGAAATGTACGTTATCTGAGCACTGAGATACACGTCGTCAAACTAAGAAACAGTATGTTTTTCTGAGAAGTCGATTTTCGAACAATGCCAAACATTGTCTACCGGAGTTCATAATGAGGGAAACCAATTGAACATACTCGAAAACGACATAAAAAGTTTATTTCAATAACGCGAAATGGTTTTTTGTGAAAAAATCATTCTGAAAAATCAACTGAAAATCGAAATTTCAAGGGTGTCTTATCCATTTTGCACGCCCCAAAAAGTGACTTTCTGGTGGTACGGGAATACGAAAAGTGGTATGATGACAAAAACATGTACCCGAGAGTTATTTTGTACGCTGAATCGAATGGCAGTGTCAGATGTTTCAAAACTTTTTTCGTTTGTCCGGGTTGCTCGAAATCGAGGGGTGTCCTATCGTTTTTGCACGCACTGTAGCAGGAGATTTGAAAAAGTTAACTAATAAGATGAGTGAACAACTTGAAATAAAAGATTAATAAGGCAATGATATTCCTAGTGTTGCGGGAAAACCAAGTGGGGGCAATTACCCAGTCTTCAAGTTATCGACGCATTCGTCTTGGGGTAGCAGTTGGCAACAAGCCACCTTTTGTTCACCCATTCCTGTATTTTATGAATTTCTCTTTTAACAAACTAAACGGCTACTGTATTTGCGGATTGCGATAAGCTATAAGGACATTGAGTGAAAATCAAACAGTGAAGTGTGTTCCTCACATTGGTTCTGGAATGACATCGTGGTGTGGTTAAGACAGGGAGGTATCCGTAAACAAGAAGTAATGAAGAAAAAACGAAAGATGGAGTAAAAGTGGATGATGAGTCCCTGCAACACCAATGGGAAGAAAAAATAAAACGCACAATAAAACTAAGGCAACGGCACTATATCAATAACAGGATTACAACTTGTTGTAGCGGGAAACATTAAAATTCTAAATTCTAAAAAACTGTAAAAGTTGCCGGTGGACATTTGAACTTTTTTTATTGTGTTGCTTACAATATCTGACCATATAGTTTCAGTTTCGGCTTTTTTAGAATCAGAGCCTGGCCAAAAAGGATCCAAAAATAGATTATGTGACCGAGATTTGTAGCATGCCTCAGTTTCGATTTTTACGTAATCCCTACCTTCATTTCACCAACTTTAGAATAAACGAAACAAAACTTGCGAAAAATACGCGGAGCGTCCCATTTTCAAAATAAAACTTTTGAAACGTCGCGGTGTCATAGAGGAGAGTGACGCTGTTATGAGCCCCTATAGAAAATGTTTCGCTAAACTTATGAAACTTTTTTGGAATGAAAATTGAAAAATTGGAAAAATGAAACTGAAGAAGTAAAATAATAGCCTAAAAACATTAATTTGTAAAATTATTTTTTTTTCTATGTGCTCAGCATCCAAACTGTGGTAAGGAAAACTGGCCGGCAAAACATGAATTTATTTGAATAGTCCTAAAATATAAATATTCACCATTTTCCGTCCTAAGTTTCGCTACTTTTCACTCGAACAATTTGGAATCACTTAAGAAAAAATTAATTGGAAACAAGAAAAACATATTTGTTATACTTTTTCTGTGTCCAACGAACAGAAAATACTTTTTAAATTCGAAAGAGGACGCGAATGAAGAAAAAGAAAAAGAAGAGCAGAAGCCAAACCACGTGTCTGCGTCTCTCCTTGTGCGTTCAATAAACCTTTTTACGACACCCATGCAAATTTTCGTTGAGATTTCGCAATATATGTGCAAGTTTCTGATTTTCTTCACGGATGAACGAAAAGAAAAACAAAAACGGTGAATATTACTGCAACAACAACAGAAAACATAGTTTTTGAATTTAAAAAAAAGATTGTGTTCGATTAAAATGCATATCATTCTACAGATGATCATTTAGTGCTATAAAATCAAAGTAAAGATTCAGAATGACGTGGAATTTTATCAAAACAGTGTTAGTCTTTCTCATATTTGTCATTTACAAAGTTCAAGATTCAATTGATCCTGAAATAATCAGAGAAAATTGGTAAGAAATCTTTTAAAACTAAATGCGAAGAGTTTCATCGGCTGTTTTTGCCATTTTCGGGATTTTTGAGATTTTTTCAAATATATTTCAAAGAGGAGAATACAGGAATATAGGAAACGTAAGATGAAGAATGAAAATAACGCTAGGAAGATTTGTTAAAAACATGAAGGCAGCAAAAGGTCGAAAAATGTTGAAGTTTCGAGAATTGAAGTACAATTTCAAGGCTCGTATGCAAATAATACAGATATCATCAATCTGTACTGTTCTGCTTGGCTTCTATCGGGTATGGTGTCTGCTCCTCTCATTCGAAAATTTTTTCAATGCAAGAAATAAGAAAAGGAAGTATTGTGCATGAAGGAACTCATTCGAACTCATTTTTCACGTACCTCAAGTGTGTATATAAAATAAATGTTTTCGGCCATCTCATATTGGCCATCTCATAAGGCCCCACTAATGCATACGAGCTAATAGCAGTCTCACCCTTTGTTTGCCGGAATCGATATTCAGACGAGTTAATAGAGCGCACCACTCAATGAAGAGGTCTTCGGGGCATCCTATTGATTGTCTCTCACCCTAAGCACACTACGTTTTTTTACCGTCACCCAGCGGTTCCCATTATCGATCCACACTTCTGAATAGTTACAATAGCTTTTATTCTTTACTTTACATAAACCCTCTTTTTCTGATGATAACTTGTAATAATGGCAGCCCTCGAGATAGCCTTTCGGAGGAAGGTCGACACGTTTCTCCACCGCCTACAGGAGCCCATATACCGTGCTCTTTTTTTCTGAAACAATTATTATTACTAATCGTTATCTCGCTCCGTTGTAACAATACAACTCTGGAATATAAGAGATCTCGATACGAGACTTCGATAACCTCATCTCATTTATCTAATCTCTCCATTCTACTATCACACCGTCAAATTGTGTCCTCTCTCAGGCTGACGATCAATGTCTCTATCCGTTCATAACCGATGACCATGAAATAAGAACTCAGAAAACGACAAAGAAAGAGATAGCATTTGGATACTTTTAAATACTCGTTCCTGATTAAAAAGTGGCTTTTCCGTTTCTCATGCAGTTAAAAAAACATTCCCACAGGAGGAGTTTTGTGTTCTATCGACCCTTCTAACGTTTCCTTTAGATTGAGCGTCATCCCGTTCTCAAGCATCTATTTGCGAACGGCTAATGAAGACCGATCACACCTGTTTTGCTCATCTAACGCTGCCTTATCTTGACATAATCTGCTATTTCACGTACAATAGATTTTTATTGATCTGCTAATTGCTATACAATAACGTATGTTCTATTGTTCGAAACACAACTGTTATTGTTTCTGTTGACCACATCCGCAGATTTTGTCTTTTTTGAGATGTTTTTTTTCGGTTTTGGTACAAAGCTTATCTTATTTTTCAGAATCTGTATTCAACTTTTCGAACCGAATAGCAAAAAGAGAATGGACCAAACTGAAATGCAGTATCAAGTTCTAGCAATTATGATGAAAGCTGGCATGGCAGAAGCAAAGGTAAGAATATATTTCATTTCGATGATAGTTTGACAACTTTCTAATCACCCATCTCCAAGCCCAACTCCATTTTTCATCCAGATCACCGACGCTATCGAAACTCTTGAAAAATTTCCTACTACGGTTGAGGTGTTTGATAGGTGCAATCTACCGTACATCATTTCGAAATATGCTGCATCCAATGAATCTGCTCGAAAACTAGCATTCACTTACGGAGAAATAAAAGATGCTGAGCTCAGAGAGGAGCAGTCACTTCTTTTTGAAGACTTTCTTGCTGGAGTAAAACTGGAATGCAAAGAACAAATGCCTTCTCAACATGTCGTGAATCTTGTAATGAATTTGCTGCATAATGTAAATCTGAATTGTGTAAGTTCTCCCATCCTATTGTTTTGAAAGTTAAGCGTGAATACCCGGAAAAACCTCACTTAGTCTCCAATTATGACTTTAAGCGTAACAAATGTAGTTCGTTTGGAGCACATCCAAAATTTATATAGTCTTATAAATACTCCGTTCAAAATGAAATAATAACTTTGCAGGTAAGACTTGCCTACCAGCTCCTGGACAGTTTGAATTTCAATGTAGAATTGTATTTTGAATTGTATGATCAAGCAATTGATGATAGTAATCAATTTGTGGAGGCTAAACGGTTAGTCGACAATGTTGACCGATTTATTTTATACAATGAAGCTGTCGACGAAGATATGGAATTCAGCGATGATGAAGGAGATGAGGAAATAGATGAGAATGAAGAGCTCCGAATTCCAGCTGACCATGAAGCTGATGTAAATGTGGAAGATCTTATTGAAGAAGCCGAGGAAGAAAATGACTCAGGAGTTGAAGATGAAGGAGAAGATCTTATTATTGAACGAAATCAAGAAGAGGAAGAAGAAGTAATACGCTTACAAGCTGCAATTGGAGAAGTTTTTATGAGAAACTTCGCGCAATGTTTGTTGTGGGGAAATGTGGAACAGGTTAGATTTTTTTTCCCGAATTTTAGCACTTGCTTACATAAGATTTTCAGATAACACAAGCTGCTGCGTTTTTCCAAGAATTTGAGGTTCACCCTTCATTGTACAGAAAATACGAAATTTCCCGACTTATTATGGAGTGCCCATCTATAACAAAATATGCTGACAAACTTCTTCAACAAATTGCACAGATAGAGGCTGAGGCCTATACAATCAATGACATCGAAGTATTTAATCAAATTAACAAGTACACGGAGCTGACAAATCAACCACTGGACGATGTCTATGAAGTTCTGTCATATTATTTAATTAAAGACTCTGAAATATATAGAGATCATATTATCAAAGTGTTTCTGGAAAAGCCTATCACATATGTTCAGTTCGTTAACTTGGGTATCGAGGAGTTCTTACTTCAGAGTTTGGATAAAACTGACGACATGATGCATTTAATGCATAAAATTCAATGTTTGAGAACATCTCATGACGTTGAAATGGATGTTTAGAAAAATGTTGTCGAGTCATCTTAATGTTTGTATTTGTTAAATTCGGATGTTTTCTGCTGTTTATTAATTTTTGATTTGTTTAATTTTTAATCAAATAAAGTTCAATTTTAAAATCATTATGATTAAGATTGCACCTTTCTGAAAATGTAATTTGAAGCTCTGAAACAAATTCAGTCATGCAGTGTCCTGATGCGAGAATTCTTTATAAATTTGCAAACTAAAATTAAATTAAAGTGTTGAAATCTTCAGTTTCCTCAATTCATTCTATTTTTCGTGGTTTTCCATTTTTTATAATCATACCTTCCTCTCGAGGGCTAAAAGTTTTCGATGTACCGGGGTGCCACGAAACTCAAAAAGACATAGTACATTGCCACAAATTTTGAAAAAAAGAATAAATGAGAATTCAGGTTAGCTCATCAACACTTTCAATGTTTTTTAAAAAGTTTTAAAAAAGATTATTAAATAAGTTAAAATATGTTTCACCCGTACCAACGTTGCTTTGATTGCGTCAGTTTTCAGACTAACCCATTTGGTCTTATCTGATAATTTACCCATAATTTTTCAGCAGTTTGTGTTTTTCTTACGAGAAGAATATAGTCGGAAATCAAAAAATGCGTTGAATTTCATCCGTTTATTTGGATAACTAGAGAGTTGTTTCTGATTTTCGACGTAATTGAAAAAACATGAGAGAGACAAAAACGACCACTTGCAACAACGCACCTGTGCATTCTGTGCAGCTGCCCTCAGCGTTTTTATGCAACTCTCAAGTTCAGAAAAAAAAACCATTGCATTGAAGGAAGCAGATGGTACCGCAACTAAGAAGACCTTGATAGTTTTACTCATTCATTTGCCCAATTCATCGATATCGGTTTCACTCAGATTTTCCATTCAAATTGGTAAGTTTATAGTTTTCTGGTTGTTATAATACACTGTGCCACTGTTCTGACTTTATTTTTGAACAAGCAGAAGTTTGATGTGATGGGTGCATTTACGAGAATGTGCATTTATGTTTGTAGAAAAGTAAGAATATTACGTAAATTGAGAAGAAAACAATAGTCGGCTCGCAGTTACCATTAACAGAGCAAGAAAGTAAATCCAACATAAAAGTTTTAAGAGTTCAATTGACTTTGATATATAAAAAAGTCCAACGACGTTCATTTTCCATTACTGTTTGACATACTTATATCTTTTCAGAAATGGACAATAATCAAAATCAAATTGATGTTGACAATAATACCGCTGATTCGGATTTCTCTCTCCAAAGAGCCAAAAAATGCGATGAGGTTTTGGAAATGCATTCTCAATGGAATTCCCCGTATTGCAAACATCATGGTCATCGAGGTGTACCAACAGTCTGTAATTGTCCTGAAAATGCACTAACTCTCCCGGATCCTGAGCACTTACCGCATTTTCTACAGTTCCTTGAAGCTAACGGTGGCTATGCTATTCATGACATTTCCCTGAAAGAACTGCAAATCGTTATGGCGGAATTGAAAACGAAAATTAAAGAATTGAATGAAAACATCGTCAACTGGAACCCTGGAAGTGGAATTTCAATGAATGAATATTTAGAGGATTTGGAGAAGGCTGAAAAAGAACATGATCATGCAGAATCGGAAATGCGAAGAAAAGACAATTTACTTAGAAGAGGCGATGAAGACAATGACGAATTACTGCGACACATAGAGTTAGAAGACTCGGATGACTCGGATGAAGAAGAATTTGAAGACGACGGATCAGAGAATGAAGACGAAGGATTTGAGGATGGCGATGGTATCAGTGATGCAGAAAATTTGTAGGTGCAAATGTCAGGAATTCTCAGGATCAGTTAATAAAGGTTTAATATTCTCCACTCTTCTGTCCCAGTTTTTTCAACACTGAAAATTCACACGACTTTTCCCTGGCTGCAGCGCACCGGCTAAAAACAACAATTTAGACTAACAGACAGCGTCTATTGAATATTAATAATAGGAACAAATTGGGTTAGGTTTCCAGCAACCGATTTTTCAAAAGCTGGGTTGTTTTTTCAAATTACCTTCTGTTCGTTTCAAAATGTTGGATGATTTTTCTTTTCGGTGAATTCGAAAGAAAAAGAAATCAAGGAGAACTCTTCCGTGACGACTGATATGTTTGATAACAAAGAAAATTATTGCTTTCGGATTTTGATAACTGTATGTTATTCACCCTCACTCTGAAATTTTATAAAGGTTTTTAAATCTCCTAGATTCAATGCTCTCAACCTTTTGAAACGAGTTTTAAATTGGTGAAAAAATATAAAATAATAAAAAACGTGTTTTTCAATTAGAAAATAAGAGAGGCAATCATTTTACAAACATTGGATACCATACAAACTAAAGATTGATGAAGTCTTAAACACAAAAAATGATTTCATCGGATTATTCGAAGTGCAAACTAAAATAACGAACTACTTGACAAGCAAAAAGAGATTCAATAGACATTTGAAATAACATCATGCGACTCATTCAACTACATCGGAGTACTTTGTCGAAATCCTGCAGCTCGCATTTCATCGAGTGTTGGCAATTTGCGATGATGAGTTTTGAATGGGTTGCGATTGGCCCCCTTGCACGCAGTGACTCCGCCTAAAACCAAATTATTGTTATGAATTTTATGTAATCTTTAGGGACGGCACCCTAGCACTCTGAAATCTGAGTGTACAAAATCAGCGGTTCGGAATACGAACACTGATTTAGCAGATAATGCCACAGAAAAGTTCGGGTAATTGCTGCTAATGAAAAATGTGGTCTGTTCAATGAAAGCAATCTTTCAGACAAGTTGAAAATGCAGGCTACCGTGTCAGTGGCGTCATTTAAAAGAACAACTCGTTATTCATGCAACTTACCAATAATAATCATCAAGAAAAACAAACCTTTCAAGTAGAAATCACTTCGCTCAATCAAGTTATTCAGGTCGACAAGATTCTCGGTGTCGACTGAAAAGTTTTCAGCACCTATTTTTGTTGGCGAGAGATGAGCGTTGGCAGTGGTTGGAGAGCAATGAGAGTTGTCGATGGTTGGATAACTAATAGGAGAGAAGATCTGAAAAAAATTTAGACTGAATGAAAGTATTTTGTTCAAAACTCACATCTCGCCGATCAATGTTAAAGTGTTGACCACTCGCAACTGTGCTGACAAATGCAGACAGGTCTAAAGTATTCAGATCCGCAAGGGCTTTGGAAGAGCGTTCCATTGCACATGGAGTAGAGTTCATACAGAAATAATCGATTGATGAATTGTCGTCGTTTTGAGTGTGGATGGCTCTCGATTTATCAATAACTGATTTGGTAAACTCAGTGGATGACGAGGTGATTGGATTAATTATTTCGTTGGCCAACTCGGCACCACCCAATGTCAACAAGTCATCGATTCCTCTGTGAGCCTTCTCATTGGTAGTAGAGAAAGAGAGATTGCAGTCGTTATCGATACCTGAAACAAAAGAAATAACATTCAGTCTAATTTTCAATTTACCCACCAAGACTGATATCATCCAGATTTTCAGGAGTACCACCACGACTCTCTCCAACGACGGCAACGCTGTTCATGAACTTGTTTCTCATTTCCTTGAAACTTTTTCTCTCCTTGCTCAACAGCTCATTGTCGGACAGCAGTGAGCAAACCTTCTTGGCTGTCTCACGAACAGTCATACCCAGATCCTCATTCTTCTCAATATATTGAAAATCTTTCAGTGTATCGATGAGATAGAAGTTCTCTGCACACTCCTCAACAACCTCAAAAATAATCAATGATTTGAATACAGTGAAGCGATTTCACTCACCATGTCATGTCCCGCCTTGACGAGATACTCGAGGAGAACGAGACTATTGTAGACTTGTCGCCACTTCTTGCCTGTCTTATTCATTCGCTTCCAAATGATTGGCATAATCTGAGTGAAAGCCATTGGACTGTGTGTCAGTTCAGCCAGTTCGCACATTGTTGATTTCGATGGTCCCCACGAGTCGTTGCTTGTTGCTTCACGTACTTTGATTTGGTGAGCCGAATAGTTGCGAGCGACATTTTTGACTTGACGGCAGAAAGCAGACATCGGCATTCTCTGAAACAAATAGTTAGCTGAAAATACATGTGAACGAATTAAAAAAAAACGATGTAACTAACTAGCTCAAAAACTAACGAGAGCGACCAGAGAATGACATGGCGAAGAAATAGCAAAAAAACACAATAAACGATATAAAATAGGAGGTTTTAATGGGGCGCAGTTGCATACTGACCCCTCTCTCCTTTTGTATCGATCCCTGCGTCTCTTCACCTGATGTGTTCTTTCTTCCCCTCCCAGTGCGTGCACTATACATAACACTAATATGCACAAGGCGCACTGACGCGTTTCTGTGTTTTGTTGCACAAAATGCGCAAATACTAGAACACAGAGAATACACTCCCTCTAAAAATTATTTTTCGCTCACCACTCTCTGCAGAGGTCTTTATTACGTCTTATTGATTGTCTCTCTCTCTAAATACACTACGTTTTTACCGTCACTAAGCAGTTCTCATTTACAATACACACTTCTGAATAGTTACAATCAGTTTTATTTTCAGAGGTAACAATGGAACTGTTGAAGTTCCCCTTCCTTGTTCAAAAAGCAATTTTTCAAAAGCTGGATTTTGATGACGTATTCTTATTATCTCTCACATCAACAAAAATGTTAATTTTGTTGCGGATGGTTTCATGGAAACACATCAAAGCGATTTCTTATAAGGCTCGGAGAACTCATACATCGGTTTTTGCTGTGAAGAGTAAAGATGAGTCGCCGAAAATTATGGAACTAAGACCATCACTCGCTATGAATCAGGAAACACAACATTCGGAGCTCTGTTTGGGATACAATATGACATTTTGGTAAGTATTTTTAACTTTTATTCAAAAATGAATAGTATATGAAACGTGACTTCAATATCAGAAATAAAACTTGCTAGAATTATCCTATATGAAACAATATCATTCTAATTTTCAGCTGGTCATCCGACACGAACATCCTTGTTGTCACATTCGATGAGAAAACAATGGTTCCGACGGTGCAGTTTGTACACCAGCACATGAACGGTCTATTCGGCAGTCATCTGCAGCACGGCTGCACTCTGCTCTCGTATGATCTGATGTTTCTCCCAGAGATTCTTCCGATTACTTCAAATGTGCTTATTTTGCATTTGGTAATGGCGCCAGCCCTTCTCGATAAGTATATATCAAAAATGGAAAATCAAGAATATTTAACCATGAAGAATCAAATGAGAGACATTCCACTGTTCAACGTCAAATTCGTCAGCTGCAAACATCTCAGTTTCATCAATGCCTATTCTTTGGCTCCAGAAATATTGTCGCGTTTTCAAGGACAGACTGCTGTCATATATAATGCTCTCATTAAAAATGCAAACATTGTCGAATTCGTTACAAACTGGCAAAAAGGAGATTTTGCCCTGAACCTCAAGTTTTTGAAAGTATACTTGGATTCTTATCTTCTTTTTGATCCCGCCGTCATCACAAAATCACTGAAGATCAAAAGTTTCTCTCATTCCAAGGGACCACCTCGTTTCCAATACACAGTCAGGTAAGAAAAATTATTTAAAATCCATTATTCGATTTTTATTTTACAGAAACTACTTTGGCGCCGAGGAAACACTCCAAAACCATGACCTGGTTGTGCCTACTTATGTTGTAAGAGAAACTGACCAGACGGTTGCGTCGATTATTGTTTCTGAGGACCGCTTCGATTTTTGTGTATGGGAGTGGAACGAAACGCAAATGAAGGAGATGGGATACATTGAGTGACAATCAAAATTCCTCTTTGTGATTCGTCTGGATTTTTCTTCTGTTTTCAATTAATTTCCTTGCGCTGACTTTTCGATCCCTCTCAATTACTTCCAATTAAACTTTTTTCTATTATTTTCAACTCAACATTCCCAAAAATTTGAAGAAACTCTAATTTTTGGAAATTAATCCCTCATGTAGTCTCTTTCAATTGTTCAAGTTTAAACATTCAGCTCTTTTCTTTTGTGAAGCAACTTTCCCTCTTTATTTTACATTTTCTGATAATGTTCCTGTTTTTCAAAGTATTGGAATAAAAAGTATCAAACAAGAACTTAATGTTTTCGTAGGTATTTCTATTATTGAAATTTTTTCGTAATACTCACACTATTTATGTGGTTTCGCTATCATTAGGAATTTCTGGCAAAAGAAGTCTTTGGAGACGCCGCTTTCAAACAATCTGTAACATTGGTTGAAGGTACTTTCGACTATGTGGAGTCCATTTCTGCTATGAAAACCGGCTAAATGTCTCAGCAAGCCAAGTTATGAGCTCTCAAACTTTTCATAGGGTCTAGCTTCTTCACATGGAATTCCGAGTCGGCAAATAGTATACCCAAAGATGTTTTTCATCTAAAAATGATATTTTTTCGCTAAAAGTAATGAAATTTAGTAGAACACTAATAAAAAATGCAATGATGCGTGATTATTTGATAGAAACTGACTAGAAAATAATAAAAAATGAAGTAGCGGGCTTTCGTAGTCTGTAATCTTCCGACGAAAAAAATTAGGGGCTCTTTTTTTATTGTGAGGGCACATTGTTGAATGTAGTGATTTTGGCCTTCAAGAATACTCCCCCTTACAGTTTAACACGTTGGAAGCTTTTTTAAGGGTGATTTTGGTGAGCGATTCTTCAATTAGAGTGGGGGTCATACATATTTGAATGATTCCCAAAGATGTTACTTTTTCCTAAATCGTAAGGAAACAAAAATGGAACCGCGAGGTGGCGTACGTACAGTCAATTTAGAATTTCATGTGAGAAAGCTTAATCATTTGGAGGGTTTGAAATCTCATAACTCATCATTCGGATCGCAGAGACATTTAGCCGGTTTTGATGACAGAAATAGACTCCCCGTAGTCGAAAGTATCTCTAAAAATATAGACAATTTGAACGTCGCGTCTTCCAAAGACTTCCCTTGTGAGTGTATCCAGTTTTTGTTGCGTCAAAATCCCAATAAAGTAATTGTTTTAATAATATACCCGAAGCGAAAACCGGGCTGAACAAACACCACTGTTTTCTCAAACTGTTTCGCTTTTTGTTTGGTACATTTATTTCAATAAAAAACAACGTTTCTTACCGTTTTTGTTTAGAAAGATTGATTTTGTTTTTCATTTGATTTTGGTATTAATACCGAACCAAAAGGATAAAGATGACCTGTCCAGCTAGTGTGAAGAACGCTTTGAATTATGCCTGAAACTGCATGCAAAACGTTTTTTTCCTTTTCAGAAAAATTATGTGGAAAACAAAGAAAAAGAAAGACAGAACGGAGCAACACAAAGAAACTTAGACAGTTATAAAGATAGAAGGAGAAAGTAACAAAGAGAGAATCGATCCAATGAACAAAAAAAGAAGTACAAGAAGGTTGAATAAACAACTCATAAAGTGAAGAAACCAAAAATTGAATAGAAAAGGATGTAAGGTATACCGTAAAAACTGTATTTGAGGTGCATGCAACTCTATTGTTCAAAGGGTTCGTCGGAGTGCAACTCTATTAGAGGGGCAATTCAAATAGAGGGTGCACCTCTATTTTTCGTCAACGAAATCGCCCCGACCTCGATACCCAACTATCTCTTGCATTCGTTTGATTTCATTAGTTTTTAATGCCGAATTCATTGAACTTTTACGTAAAAAACAAAGAAAATCCTGAATTATTAAAGAAAACTACGTTGTGACGCCAAAAATGCTGAAATAGTAATGAGAGAGAACAGTTCGGAGTCAGTTAATGAGGATATTAGATAAAATTGTAAATCGCAGGAGGGCAACTGTATTAGAGGGGCACCTCAATTAGAGGGTGCACCTTTATTGTTCAAAGGGTCCGTCGGAGGGCACCACTATTAGAGGGGCACTTCAAATTGAGGGGCAACTCAAATACAGTTTTTACGGTAAATGTCTTGTTTTCTGTTCTTCTCAAAATTTTCAATCATGGTTTTGTACCTTTTTGTTAAGGAAGAAACCATCTCAAGTTCAATCTGCAGTTTTGCGGATTCTAAATCAGTTTCTGTGTTTAACGAAAAAGTGAATAATTTGATCAGTGAAAGTGTTCATGAAGTTAAAGCTTCCAATTTGTTTTTCAACATTAAAAACCATGAGAACTTTCAAAACTTCATTCATCCATTCAAAATCTATCAAAAATCGACAGTCAAAGGTAAAATTTTTCAGAAAAAATACAATGGCCTTTCCGTAACTATCTCAGATTCTGAGCAGCAGCCACATTTTTTACAGTTTCATGAAGCTAACGGAGGTATGTTGTTTACGGCAAATAACGAGTACTATAACACATTTAGTTAGATGGTTCAGATGATTTGAATGAAGAAGACGAAGGATTCGAAGATGGCGATGGTATCGGGAATGCAGAACATTTGTAGTTTCATATATCGTGATCTCCCATAATCGGCGATTAAAACTGTAATTTTCTCCATTTTTCTGTCCGTTTTTCCAATAATGAAAATTCACTCAAATGTTTTCCTTGCTGAGAACAACAATTTAGACAAACAGAAAGCGTCTAATGAGTGTTGATAATGGAAATAATAATGGTGTCATGTTTCCAGCAACCGATTTTTCAAAAGCTACCTAGTCTTCTCAAATGAACTGCAGTGATTTGAAAAAGTTTGATTAAATTTGAAAAAAATGTTGGATGAATTTTCTTAATGCGAAAAAATTGAGAAATAAGAGGGAACACTTGCGTGACGACTGATCAGTTCAATAACAAAAAATTAATGCTTTCGGGTATGAAAACTTTATGTAATTCACCCATACTTAAAAAATTTAACAAGATTTTTGAATTTCCCAAACTTGAAGATTTAATTCTTATGAATCAAACTTTAAATTAGTAAAAAAAATATCAAATAATAG
This sequence comes from Caenorhabditis latens, assembly GCA_002259235.3. NCBI lineage: Eukaryota > Metazoa > Nematoda > Chromadorea > Rhabditida > Rhabditidae > Caenorhabditis > Caenorhabditis latens. The sequence goes on along the minus strand of CM056097.1, from coordinate 7,689,448 downwards.
AAACGCGTTTTCCGACCAGAAAACCAGGGAGGCAATCATTTCACAAATGTCTGAAACCATACAAAATAAAGAGTGATAAAATCTTAAACACAAAAAATATACTCAAAAATCAGGTTAGTGCAAATAAAAATAACATACTACTTGACAAACAAAAAGAAATTCTATAAACATTTGACAGAGCACCATACAATACTTATTCAACTAGATTGGAGCGAGTTAATCAAGTCCTGCAAGCATCTCATCGAGTGTTGGCGATTTGCGGTTGGGAGCTTTGAATGGATTGCGAGTGGAACCATCGAATGCAGCGACTCCTAAAATCAAATGAATATTATAAATTTTATGTAATCTTCATGAACACCATAGCATCATAGCACTTCAAAATCTGCCACTTCGAATGTTTGCTATTGCTTTCAATAGAAACAACAATAACTCTTTTGTGTTCTGCTCAATGAAAGCATTTTTCAGACAAGTTGAAAACGCAAGGCACAGTGTCAGTGGCTTCATTTGAACGAAAAACTCGTTATTCATGCTACTTGTCAATATGAATCATTTAGAAAAACAAACCTTCTGTGTTGAAATCCCCTCGCTCCATCAAGTTATTCAGGTCGACAAGATTCTCGGTCTCGACAAGATTCTCGGTGTCGACAAGATTTTCGGTGTCAACAAGATTCTCGGTGTCGACTGAAAATTTTTCAGCATCCATTTTTGTTGGCGAGAGATGAGAGTTCACAGTGATTGAAGAGGAACGAGAGTTGTCGATGATTGGATAGCTAATAGGAGAGAAGATCTGAAAATTAGACTAAATGAATGTATTTCAAGTATTTTTGTTTAGAACTCACATCACGCCGATCAATGTCAAAGTGCTGATCAATCGAAAGTGTACGGCGAAACGCAAATGGGTCCGGAGTGTTCTCATCCGCGAGGGCTTCAGAAGAGAGTTCCATTGCACATGGAGAAAAGTTCACACAGAAATGATCGATAGAAGGATTGCGGTCGTTTTGAGTGTGGATGGCTCTCGATCGATCGAAAACTCTGTTATACAAAACGGATGACGGGGTGATTGGTTTTGTCAATCTGTAGGCCAACTCGGCACCGCCCAATGTCACCAAGTCATCGATTCCACCGAAAAATAGTTTTCTGTTCACGGAATCACTCGCTCTGTGATAGTCTGCCTGGAACAATGCCTCTTCACGTTTCCGAGTTTCATCTGAGTTAACGAGCTTTTCACGACTCATTCCAAGAACAATTTGGAGTTCAAAATCCTCGTAGGTAGTAGTAGAGAAAGAGCGATCACGGTCGTTATCGATACCTGAAACAAGAGCAATAACATTGAATCTCACAAACAGTTCACTCACCAAGACTGATATCATCCAGACCGTCTGGAGTACCACTACGACTCTCTCCAACAACGACACTGCTGTTCATGGATTTGTTTCTCATTTCCTTGAAACTTTTTCTCTCCTCGCTCAAGAGCTCATCGTTGGACAGCAGTGAGCAAATCTTCTTGGCAGTCTTACGCACTTTCATACCAACATCCTCATACAGCTCAATATATTGAAAATCTTTCAGAGTTTCGATATGACTGAAGTTCTCTGTACACTCCTCCACAACCTGGAATAAATCAATGATTCGAAAAAAGTAAAGAAGTTTCACTCACCATGTCATGTCCAGCCTTGATGAGATACTCGAGGAGAACGAGGCTATTGTAGACTTGTCGCCACTTCCTTCCAGTCTTATTCAATCGCTCCCAAATGATCGGCATAATCTGAGTGAAAGCCATTGGACTGTGTGTCAGTTCAGCCAATTCGCACATTGTTGATTTCGATGGTACCCACAGACGACTTGTTGCTTCACGCACTTTGATTTGATGAGCCGAATAGTTGCGAGCGGCATTTTTGACTTTGGGGTGGTATGCTGACAACGGCATTCTCTGAAACAAAAAGTTAACAAACAATATATATGAGCGAAGTAAAAAAAGCGATTTAACTAACTCACTCAAAAACTAACGACTAAACGAGAGCGACCAGAAACTAAATTGGCTAACAAATGGAAAACAAAAACAATGAACGATATAAAAAGAGAGGTCTCAATAGGGCGCACTTGCATAATGACCCCAGTCTCTGTTCCTATCGATGCCTGCGTCTCTTCACTCGCTATTGTCTCTTCTGTGTCCCGCGCGCGCACTAGAGACGACATAGCCGTCCACTAAAACGCACAAGGGGCACTGACGCGTTTCTCGTGTCCTGTTGCACGAGTCGCGCAAGTACTAGAGCACATTCTCTCCAAAAACATGTTTCAAGAGTGAACAATGATACATGTCCTTAAAGAAACCATAGATAGTCTTCTGTCAATACGTCTGACAACACAATAGTGCTCTCAAATTTCGTTTTTGGGAAAATACCACACAGTTCATAGAATATTTTCACAGGCGATCATTTATTTTCACAATCGATCAATGAAGTGGTTAAATAAATCTGAATTGCTTTACATTTTATTGTTTATTGAAATCAAGGCTGTCGCACGGCCGGCCGCCTCTCGCGAATTGACCAAATGGTTTTAATTTTTCCACATAGACTAATCTTCTGGTCCTCTACAAGCCCGCCAAAAGAAGCAAGCATTTTCCTTACTAGTCAATGTTAGCTAAATGTTAGCCTTGTTAGCTAAAAACGCCGATAAAAAGTTGATTCCCGGCTTTTTTGACAGCATTGATTGATATACCCTAAAACAATGTGAAATAAGTCTTGAATAAAAACATAGCAATTTATTGATAAAACAATGTAACAGGCGTGCAAATTCAGCAAAGTGATGTGTCTCCAATATGTTTTTTTTTCAACATCATTTTAAACATCATAGTTTGCCGCCTTTTCTGTAATTTTCAGTGCTTGTTTTCAAACATTTTTCCGTTTTTTTAAAAACTATTTTGATATTCAGTGTACAACTTGTTCCAACTGAAAGTTTCTTTTCGAATTAGGTTTTATTCAATTAAGCATAACTGCTTCTCAAGTGTATTACCTTTTCATTCCTCAACAACCCATGTTGATTTATAGATTTTTGAGAAGTAGAGTCCAAAACTCTTCATCAAGATTTTCGTTTCGGATAATTTTTCGTCTGTCTAAAATCTTGTTGATCTGCAACAACAAAGTTTTCTATAAAATTTATACTGATAGATGTACTGGATAACGCTGACAGTCTCTGAAAAAGATTTTCTCTTCTTTACAAAATCTTCTTTACTCGGGATCCTTCCCTAGTGTGCTAATGACAATCCTTTGCAGATACAGCCATATGTGCTCAACGTCCTTCTAACGTAATATCACAGAAACTTCTTACACTCGAGCAATCAAAAGTTGAAATAAAGGAACACTAAAAAAAAGAAAAACAGTGCGTTAGTTTCAGTCTCAACTTTTCTGAAAAAATTATTTTCTTAACTTATATTATGAAATGTTCCTGATTTCTTCTTGTTTTTGTAGTATTGATCCTTTTGGTAACGTGATGCCACTCTATGTGCAAATTCTACTATTTCCCAGAAGATATCCCTTGGTTGGCTACCGAAAGCGCTGCGAGCGGTCGCGTCGCGGAAGACGTGACATCCTACATGTGACATCTACACGTCTTTTCAAGTCAATATTTGATTGCATTCAGTCTGACGATTGTCGTCCCGCCGACCGTCTCTAGACAGTTTTTCCTTGTCCCAAGACGTTGCGAATGTATTGAGCGCTCATTTACCTTTCCCATGCACAGTTATTTCATTGTGTACCATCAGTACTAATGATGCGATGCGAGTCTTTTCAACTCTGTCTAACTCTTCAATCATTAATCATTTAGTTCCATATCGAGGAGTTTCCAAGATGAATTTGCCAATAAGTGAGCTACAGATATTACACTGTGTTTTTGCAATATAGTGCTTATCTCCTCACATACACGGTATTGAGATCACTTACTCTCTCTTCGAGAAGCCGGTTCGCTTTCGATCGCTAGCTTTGCTGCGTTTTCAACAAGTCAATTCACCTTTTTCTGACACGCTCTCATAGACATATGTATCTAATCCTTGCTTATGTTATATTGTATTGATTTGTCTTGTCTAGATCATTCACACTAATTCATTCCTTCCCATTCATTCCCTAACTAGTCATTGCTCTGCTACCCAGACTCATTTATTGATTCTGTTCAAGACTTACGTAAGACATAGTTCATTCACTCACTCTCTTACGCTCTTTTGTTTTTCGTTGTTCCATCTTTCTACCCAGATACATGTAATGTTTTTCAGGCATATCCAATTACTGGAGACACCGCGCCCTTCAACTCATACGTAATCAAATGGATTTCACTCACAAAACCCCACTGTCATACTTGTGTGCACAAACGGTGCTGAACTACGTGGACTTTTCACTACGGTAATTTTTCAGTCATTCGTTAAGCATTTCCAGCATTTATTTACAGAACAACACTATCCAAAAAGTGCCCCGGCTTTGTGAAACTCCACAAATTTACTCCTGCCCGAATCCAACGTCTCAGTCTTGACAAAAAAAGAATAGAAGTCGATCATGCTATTTATCGAGTGACTGTAATCCGCATTCGTCAAGAAGGAGAACCTTCAGAATACGTCAAAGGGATGAACAGCAAAGGAGGATGGGAATGCGATTTGGATAAGTACGGATTCGCGGAAGGAGAGCGCATAAGTTCCGTGGAAGATTTGGAAAAATCACTTGCAAGAGCAGAAATTCAATTAGATAAAGATCTGAGCGCTGCCAATCCAAATTCTGCAGAAGCTATCAAGAAGACCTTCCACAGAAAACATGGAGATACACCGGATAAAATTGAAGCGTTAAAATTGAAAGCAAAAAAGCTGCCATCTGCGTATGATCAATATATTCGCCTGGTTGTGATTTCCAGCAATTTCAAAATTGTGGAATACGTGAAATACACCCAAAAACTACAGGAATCAATGGAATATTTGGTGTCTAAAATATTTGGAGTCTCGATGATGAAAAAGATAATAGTAGGACACTTGATTGTAGAGGGTGGTGCTAGTGCTTATCTAGAAACCATATCTCCCAGAATAAACTATGAAGATCATCCAGTTAACACAATTACCACTGTGGGTGGAAACTATGCTGACTTCCCGATCGTTGCGTCAGCTGATCTACATGTTATCAAAAGAGGGGATTTTCGTTCGGACGCCCTTCGTGTTCTCTTTAAAGTTGATCGGTTTTCCGTTGACGATTTCTATGATCTGCTTGAGTATCTCAAAAAAGGAAATTGCCCAACTGGAAAGCATATCTCGATTAATAATAGAGACAGGATTTTCTTTGCATTGAGTTCCATACCAAACTCTGTGAGAGGTACATTTCCAGGAAATGAGTAAGTTTTTTAAAACTATGCCTGTCATTATAAAATCATAAATTTTTACAGATCTCCCATCCAGTGTTATACTGTACGACACGGCAAACCAGATAAAGAGATTAACTGTTTCTTTGTGAAAAAAGGTTGGATCACCGAACTGCACGTCAAAATTCACCCACGAGGATTTGCAACCGAATACTGATGAATTGTTAATTTGAAATATTTGCAATCAAAAACGTGGTCTCTCGTTCGAAACTTTAAACTTTATATAATACCTGATGCATTGCAAAATTATTGTCATTGATGAAAAGTAATGAAACTCGAGATTGTATTTTGATAATAATTATTATTCTCACAAAACTCTTTTGTTTACTGAAACAAAACATGGAATAAAGGTTACTTGAGATCTTTAACAGATATGTCTTCTTCAGTTTCTGGTTTTTTCTCAAAATGCACCTGATGTCACTCTGTTTCCAAAAGAGGGATAAATAACTGTCGATATTCCTTGTGATGGACTCACTTGAGCCACACCAACCAGATCCTTGTGGTCATGAAACCTTTTACTCCTATTTTTTTATATATACAGGTTGCGCCATATATAATGTTACGCAGCTTTGCTCTAACGCATTCACAGAAGTCGTGACGCTACAGATCTTTTTATATTTCCTTATTTGTTTGTTATTGTTGCCCCAATGTTTCAGGTTCTTATTTTAATTTTTAAGAGAATGACAGGGCCGCTTCTGTATACAGTATTGCTATCATCAACGGTTCGCGTCAAGAAATGACCCCTCCCATGATTGTCGAGAAGCTCAGAGGTCCCCGAATGCTTGTCCACAGGACTATCAATCGTTTCAAACGTATTGGTACACTTGAGGACTTTTCGAGGAGTGGTCGTGTTTAAGAATGAAAAAATTTCACTATCGAAGCAAAAAAGAACGGCCAAAACAATAGGATTCTAGCAGAAAAACTATCAGACATATCAGAAATGTCAGAATGGAAAATTCTGAATAAGACATCACATCCAGCTTCTGTCGTGGTCTCTGGTAGAATCTACTCAAAGGGCAAGACTCCTCTGATTTTCGTGGATCCTGGAACCAACGTCAATCAAAAATATTACAGGGAAAAAGTTCTTGAAGCTGAAGATCTTCCCTGAGCCAAACCCCATTTTGGAAACTTATTTTGGACATTCCAACAAGACAAAGCGCCGGCCCATCGCTCCAAGACTACTCAGCAGTGGTGCAAAGACAATTTTTCGAAATTCATCTCGACAACGGAATGAACAGTGTCCTCACCAGACCTCAATGTCAGGGGATATTTGATCCAGATAGTTCTCACAAAGATTAGAATGTTCTGAAGGACTAAGACAATCTTGACGTCAACTATCTGCGTGCTGTAGTCGATGACTGCCCAAAGAGATTGAGAGCTGTAATTCAGCAGAAAAAATGACTTATACCGTTTTTTTTTGCGTGTATCACTATTTATGACGCACCCTGTAATCTTCTCCATCTCTCCAACAATGTTCCTAAAAGTGTCTGCACAATCACACTAGTCGGAATCAATTTTATTTTGAACTGTTAGATGATTTAATGATTGTGAGTAAAAATCATTAAAAAAGAATGCTTCGAAAATATTTTTGCATTTTCTCTCTTCTGCATGTTTTTTTGGTCAAGCAACAGGTTTAAAAATATTTGGTAAAGTCAAAATATATCTATGGAAATACGAGCAAAACGCAAAATCTTCTAGAAGGGGTTTACTAATACGCTTACATCACTCAACAAAGAAAAAAAAAGGATAATAAATGGATAAAAATGCGAAAGAATGAAAAAGTTTGATATATATATATACATATATATAATCAATTTTCATGAAAAACCTGTTTAGATATAATATCGGACATGAAACAATAGAAACTGTTTGTTATTCTGAGAACGAGCTGTTGTCTCCGTAATAACCTGTTTCAGGCGGATTACTTCCTTCTGATGGAGAGATTATTGATGCCAGATCAGATGATGCAGATACTGAGTGAGCAACATTAGTTTTTTTGTCTCCGAAAACCTGAAAACTTAGAGATGAAAAAAAATCATAAGGTTTTTTTGACACCTCGAATCCAAGAAGAACCAACATGACTATAAAGGTGCAGTACATGAACCACAAGTTGATGAAGGTTGGGAAAAAATAGACAGAGCAGTAGAGCAGGGCAATAAAGATGTGATAGAACATATGCATTAAACAGATGTTTTTTTCCGTTTCTATTAAGACGTCTTGAAATGCTTCGAGAATGAGTGGCATTGATATGTAGTAGAATGCCGAAGCAGCCATAGCAATTTGAGTCAAAATCAGCAGGATTGGTCCAATCGCATTTTTGTATACGGCTATGACAGATCCGATAAGAGTAGTGAAAAAGATAATCCCTAGAACTTGTACTCTTTCTGAAGTTGGCTCGATTTCTTGGTCCATGTCAAGACTCTGAAAAACTTTCCAAACTGAGGATTTCTCCGAGGATGAAGATTTTCTAATTGTCATTGAGTTTTTTTTGAGAAGTTCTCATGTTATATTTTTGCTTAAAACAACATCTTCTCAGAAATTTGTACATTCGATATTAAAGACAACACCTTTGCATTTTTTAACATAAAAACAAGTGCTAGACAGGTTTTGATAGCAGAAAATGCAAGTAAGAATTATACATAAGCAGTATTAATCAGTTAACTAGTTTATTTAATTTGTTAAATGATTAAAAGCATAATTCACGTATTTGAAAACTTTTGTAAAAAGTGATCACCTAAAAAACAGAGATAGCTTTGATTGATACTCTTTCCAAGTTATAGCATAATCAAATCACAACAATCTCTGAGTGGGTAATTCTCAAATTCCGTCAATCCTCGCAAGTTTCTTTTATGTTGATCTCTCCCAAAACATCATTAAACCGCTCACCGCTAATTCTCCCCTCCAAGCACTGACAGCATATCGGAGCATCATTTGGAAAATAGTGAGATCAAGAACAATTTGAAGAAGTACGTATCCCACTACATTAATCACTTTGGCTTCATATCCTTTCGTGCTTGCATTGAACGTATCTTTGGCAGTTTTCCACTGAAAATGAGAAGTTTTTTCAAGTCATACTAAGCTTTGACGTCACTACAATAACTCACAAACAAGTTTGCACTTTTTATTTCATTGTTTCGTACTACGTTTGAACCAAGGAGGGGAACTTCAACTTCCATAAAAAGTGAAGAAAGAAGAATTAGATCACGAAAACTTTGAAATAGACTAAAAACACTAAACGGAAATAATTCGCAAGCGCTCATAAAGTTTTGTATAAAAAAAGAAATAAAAATATAATTGAGTAATTTTACTCGAGCGGTGCGCTCATAAATCTACATAACTTCAAAAGTAGGGAAAACGTTGCCTGGACTCACCAAACTAGACGATTCACTTTTTGGAAGCGATCTGATTTCTTCGGATAAAATGCCGGCTGAAGAATTGGTGTCCATTTGAGCATCTGAACTACCTGGAAATGTTTTTTGACTTTGATATATTTAAAAAACATATGCAAGAATAGTTCAGAGCAGTTTAGACTAAAACTTGCGAGTTTACAGAATACAAGAAGGCTAGTAGTATACCATCTCCGTGGATACGTCAGAAGTCCAATTCAGATATGATGTATCCATAGCAACAGGCAACACTCACTTCAACCAAGAACTTGTAACACAACAGACACTTTGTAATAGAGAAATTACAAGAAGATTGTAAAACTTTGCATATCATTGAACCCACAGTAATTTCGCGACACTTACAGTAATCATCATAGCCACAACAATTTTCGACTTTCTGGAATGTTGTGAAACAATCAAAGTAACACAATAACTCTAGGAAAACCATAGATTTTGTACAGCTAACTTTGATTACCTACAGTATCGGTGAGATCCACAATACAAAACTTTGAAAATTTTAACTTTCATAAGGAGAAGAAAAGTTTAATTTCCTGATTAATTTAATTGTTCACTAATTTTATTTTGTTTTTCCATTTATTTTGTTTTAGATTTGAGACTATGAGCTCTTTTTCCTTTTAAGTGGAGAACGACTCATTCTCGGAATTCTCTCAAATCCTCAATTACGGAAAATTCCATCACTCTATCTATCTAGTTGACACTTTCATTACCAAGTCACACGGGTTTATCCACCTCACTAAAATCGGAAGAAAAGAAAACAAAAATAAACGAAAATTGGTGGATGAATGGCTCCTACTGCGAAATGAAAGTGTCACTTTGGGAAGACTAACTGAGGAGCCGAAAATAAATGGAGGGCGCCTCACTACGAGCAGAAGGATGGATGCCCCCTTTTCACCCCCGAAAATGGATCGTTGTGAGGGACAACCGTTTTATTGTCATTTTTCTTATTGAAAAATTAGAAAAAGAGGAGATGGCGAGATGCGGGGTGAAGGGTTAAAAAGAAATAGATGAAGTTCCTTCTGTTGGTCATAGAAAAATAGAAGATTTTGGAATATTAATTTTCAAAGTTGGAGAAGATCATTGAAAAGACAGACGTTCAAAAGAAACCAAAAACTAGCTTTTTGAAATGAAAAGTTTTTATACGGAATATCTGGATAAAAACCTTTTGAAAAAGTCTAAATAAAAAAAAAATGAAAACACAGTAATTTTTTGTTTTTCTCAAAATTCTAATATTTCTTAATCAAACGAAAAGTAATATAAAAGTAAGAGAGAGAGTCACAGTTGTGCCCACTTTTCATCAAAACTTAAGCATAAACTCACTATTTCAAATCTGATCTCTTGGTAATCACAATAAGTTGGCGCTAATGAGTAAGAAGTGTGAGTTGGGAAAATAAAACGTGACTAATTATAATCTGTGAATGAGTTGTGCTCACATGAGGACGTAATTGTGACTAACAACAATGAAAAAGGTTCAAATGATCAGACATCGTATCCCAAAAAGAAATTTCGAGCAATCGTAATTCTCAAGAGTTTTGTGACGTTTGATACGGAAAACATGATTTTAATCAGAAGTTTTGAATAAGTAGATAAGATTTTCTGGTTAAATAACAAAGAAAACAAAATTAAATAATGAATAGTTAGTAATTTTGAATCTATAGAAGCCATCCAAAGCGACCTAAATTTCTCACAAAATGCTCGCTTTTTCGACTGCTCACCTTTTTGAAAAACCGATTTATGCTGCAACATTGTAGTTCAAGGAAGGCTAAGATAGGATGTTATCCTATCTCAGCTTAAGAAAAAGTTGTATAAAAACACTATTTTAAGACAGTCACGTTCTGCAGGTGAAAGTTCCACTCATTTGAAGTCAATGAGGCGCAATAATGACCTAACAACTGGCCAAATTCAGTTAAAATGTTTATTCTTGTGACTGTACCATGGTTACACTGATTTGTTCACAAAGTTAAATTCTGATGGGTCGAACAGTTCGAACATAGTGCTCCGTTTTTGTAGTTACCAATTTTTTACGGGCACTTCTTAGCAAGTTATGTATCGACAAATCAATTTTTCTATCAGATCGACCGATTTCAATTTCAAATTGTGCGATTTTTAAGCAAGTCTTAAAATGTTCATAACACTCTGGGAAATGTCCGTAGAAGAAAATGTCAAAGATCAGAAAATGTTTTATCATCTAATATGTATTTCTATTTCAGTTAATAGACTACATTTTGGTCTTTGTTCAGTACACGTTTTGCGGAAAGACTTGAATAAACTCACTGGCCTTTCCTGCGCTTCTTTTCTGTATTCGGAAACATACAGTACTGGCCATAAAGAATGCGAAACTTGCAGTTTTTAGTTGAAAATGGTCAACTTTGTGGGTGTGACACGGCCTCCCTAATAGTTTCACAATATCGATGCTTTATGGAGTGTATAGATCACAAATAGAGCTTTATTATTGTAGTTGACAACTTTTTTGTACAAGCACATTCGAAGAAGTTACAGTCAGTCAAAGTAAAAAAGTTTTCTTATTTTTTGCCGTTTTTCAGTGCTAAAATTAGAAATTTTTGAGCTGTTTACTTAGGCGGCCTGCAACTTCTTAGGATGTGCCCGTACAAAAAAGTTGTCAACTACAAAAATAAAGCTCTATTTGTAATCTGTATAGTCCATTAATAATAAACATTGTGAGACTATCCGGAAGGCCGTGTCACACTCTCAAAGTTGTCCATTTTCAACTAAAAACTGCAAGATTCGCATTCTTTACGGCCAGTGCTGTACCTCGACAGTAGCATACCTCAAAACTAAGCAGAGTTATGAAAAAGTTGGCTACTACAAAAAGAACGCAGTAGACGTTTTCACAAGTATATTATTTCAAACTATGAACAAGCAAGAAGCATAGGCGAGTACTCCACAGAAGTTTTCTTAGTTTATATTTAATCCAGTTAAACTTTCCATTACCAGTGTGTTTTATTCAAACAAACTGGTAAAAGAATAACTTGATTTGAATTCTTATCAGGTATAAGTTCTGTTCCCCACTGATGTTTTTGTTTCCTGTCCTTATCATTTGTTGCATAATTTTAACTTTTTTTCCTCTGAAATACCAAACGGAGAACGTTGAAATGGCGGGAACCTATTTTGTCTGACACGTGTCCTCTGTGGAGAGGAAGAGTAATGACACTTGTTATTTTTCCTTGTTGTTTCCTTCCCAACACCTCTCCGCATTATTTGCTTGTATAAAAAAACATTCCAGAAACATGAGAAACGTCGACAACGAGGAAGCAATGTAATATAGGTCATCAGAAGCGTGGAATTTGAAAAAATCATGCTGGTTTGTCCAGGTTTTAAGTTACAGATCATTAACAAATCACCAACTCATTATTTTTTGTTTATAATCACTTGTTATATTCATCTATGAATTCATCCGCCGTTGTTAAAATGCTGAGAGCGAGACAAGATCACAAGCGTAAATCCGACAATTAGATTTACTTGTGTTCTTCTCTGTTCAAACACAAGGACTGAAAGAAAATATGATAGAGATAGAGAAATCACGTAGTTCATGGATAACACTTGTTTGCACAAAGAAAGGAACAGACAAGCGACAAGGTACTGAAGAATTACAATGTTAAAATGTCGGTGCAACGCATCGTTAAAAACTCTGAATGTTGCGAAGATGCAGTCCGTGAAACGGCACGGTTTTGTTAAGTTCTATGTCGAAGGTAGACGATACCATTAAAAAATAAACAAAACGAGAACTGAAATTAGTCAAAAAACGCCGGAAAAAGCAGAGAAACTGAGTAAAATACTGTAAAAGCCGGACATGAAAATCTTTCCAAGTCTTTTTTTCATCCTCCTTAGTCGAATAGTGATTTGGAATTTTGATGTCAATAGGTCTATTGTGTTGATGTTATTTGAAGAATGATTGCTACCTGGATTGGTGTAATACAGTCACGACTAAACTACATATGATGCCGATTGAGTGTCTGAAAAAGATTACGTGGAGAACTAACATTAAGTAAGAACTCAATTTTGTTACAGCCATATACATAAGTCTATGAAAGATGTGAAAACGTTTATAGAAAAAGTGACATAAGTATTTTTTTTTCAGTCAGCCAGCCAGGGTAAGATTGCAGCAAATTACCGAACCATCACCAGAGTGCGTAAACTTTCTGTACTCTTCAATGGCGACAGCTTTTACTATTCCAAAAACAAGTTTGAGTTCGAATGATACGACGGCACAGACCATAAAACTGAAAAAAAGTAATTTTCTCAATCAAACTCAATCTTTTTTCACATACAATACAATGATGAACCCAATTTTTGCAATGAGATTGAATCCTTCTTCGTCATTATTGGGAAGATGATCGGTTTCTGGTTGGTTTTGTAGTTCTTCGTTTTCTGATTGCTCTCGGTTCTCAAAATAAGACAACATAAATCTCATATTTAAAAAGTTAATTACCTGAGTACGCATTTCACCCATTTCAATATTGACATCATTTCTTAAACTTGTCATATTCGTTGAAGATATAAACTTCTGAAAAATTTTTCACTTTGTAAGCCAAATTATGCAAAGATTTTTAAAAAGCGGACGTAGCATAGGAAGTGCCAAAAAGAAATGTGAATCGTTTAAATCTCTGCGTCTAACTGAGAAAAGAGTCATGAGAGCTATCACCCGAGTCTTTTGGATATGTACTTCAACGGTAACTATGGAGATTTCGACATGCGTAAGCGGATGATGCATTCACTGAACCATGAAATTGAAACTTTGTTCAAAAGTAAAACACCCGGATATCTTTCAATATACTTGCAAGCTAGCGGGAAACTATGCTTTTGATTGAAAAAAGGAATTATAAAGACAAAATTGACAATTTTAACACGCTCCTGACACACATAACCTAGAAAGAAAGAACATTTCTTTGAAATATTAAACTACTACTATTTGACTAGACAGTGACAAAAATCTGTCTGTCTGGCAATTTCTTTCACTCTATTTTCTGCTGACTACTTGAATCAAACATTCAACTTTTCGCAAAAAGATTGTTTTCATCAGAGTGAAGAGCAATCTTTGAAAAAATATCGCGACGGGCAAGAAAACAGATTGGAAAGATAAAAAGATAACACAGATCTTTGGTTAAAAAACTACTTATGTCAGAACATCTCCCATTGCCAGATGAATGAAAACGTAAACATCAGCATCTCTCAAGCTAATGTAAAATTAATTTTTTTTTCATTTGAGCAGAAGAGCTGAAACTGAAATGTCCTCAGATCAGTTGGAATCGTGTGACAAACTACTTATATTATTTCCATCAAATGTTTCTGATTTCTTCTCGGACCGAATGAGGTGATTTCAGTTACAGATCATTTGATTTATCACAAATCTGACCACCATTTAACTGAAATCACTTGATTATAAAAATTCCATGAAGGTAAACAGACAATGGTATTGCAATAAAACGCGGATAAACCAAAATACCCCTGGGGACACCTGTTTGGGAAAAATTGGTATGCATTTGCAACATAAACACTTTCTTGACAATAGTATTCCAGTAAATACCGTGAAAAAACACAACTAAAACTCAATTTTTCGTTCAAAGTACTGCAAATTTTGGGATTTTCGTGTAATTTTGCCCAAAAAATGTTAGTTTGGTTGAAAATTGTTCACTTAAAAGTGGAAAAAGTAATCGAAGCAACAGGTTGAAAAATAGAGGCGCACCCTCTATTAGAAGCGCCCCTGTAATAGAGGCGCATCTGCGAACGAGGTTTGAAAAATAGAGGCGCATGCGCTTCTATTACAGTTTTTACGGTAATCAAAAATCCAAGCCACCGCTCAACAATAAAAAAATAACCATTCAGATTTGAAAAAAATACCAAAAACATGTTTTTGAATAAATATATCGATAATGGACTCATTTTCTAACCAGAACTCAAATTTTTGTTTATTTTCAAACATAATAGTACTCTTTTTGAGTTTGCAAAACTGCCATGGAAACAATTGTAAACATAGCATATTAAAAGTTTTGATGGAAAACTGTTTTTTTAGTAGGTAGCCGTCCGCCGATCTGTACAAAAACGATACTGATCATGAACTATGCTCGAACTGTTACAGATTCAATCACAAAAAAATACAGTTATTCTGTATGAAAATAACGTTCAGACGCAAAACAACTTTTGCAAGTCATTAGACAGTATGTCATTCAATGCCACGTCAAAAGTTACACCAACAGCCACGACTCCTTCCCAAACAACTACAATTAAACGAGGTGGACACATAACATCTACCAAGTCTTCTACTACCCCCTTCTCTTCTTCAACTGAATGAATGAAAACAATTATTCTTAAACTTTGCACATCATGTAGCTACAACATGGGTTTTAGACTTATGCACTACTTCAGCTGCTTGTAGGGGAACTTTTCATCATTTAAAAACAAACACATTATCTATCTACCATGGGCCTCCGATTTTTTCACGGGCCTCCGATTCTGCTACGGGCCTCTTATTTTTTTATGGGCCTCCGATTCTGCCATAGTCCTCCAATTTTTTTATGGGCCTCCAATTTTTTTATGGGCCTCCGATTCTGCTATGGGCCTCCGATTTTGGCACAGAGCCAAGTTTTCAAATCCAAATGCATCTCTCCGACTTTTTTCATGTCAAAACAAAAGAATAAACTTTAGATAGGTGTGTTCATGTCAGATTTGTAGGTTTTGGAATACGTATAACAACATCTTCTAATAGTCTCACGTTCTTACACCTTTTCTCCCATTTTATCCCAAACGACACTCCGCTCGCTAAACAATACGCTCCACTGCCGACCGGGACTCTTTTTCTCATTGTTTTACGTTTTTTTGATTCTCTTCACGTTTAAATTTGTTTCATTTCTCCCATTTCAAGTTTTGATGATTTTATAATTTTTGTTGTCTTTTTTTACCTTAAAGTTTTACATTTTCAGTCACCGCGGTTAATAGCTATTAAAAAACCTGCAAATAGCTTCAAAAAGCGACGACAGTGACGAAATGAGCAAGCGAGCAGCAGAGAAACTGAGAAACAAACCAAAGAAATACAAGGAATCAACAGATGAATTATCGGGACAATCAACAAGTGACGAGCAACAACGAAATCTATTGACAACGCAACCGGAGACTCCAGTTGCACTATCAAATTCAGTTTCAGACGAGGAAGCCTTTCGAATGACAGTACGTGAATCGTCTATCGTCCTTGGTCAAATTACTCAAGATAACATCGTGGTCAGTTTTTTTTTCTCAAAATTGGGACAGCCGACAAGATTAGCTGTATTTTTAGGATATGAAAATATTACGAATTCTGTTTTTCAGATTCTCAAGACTCTTATTGATACAATCTTTCCGAGTGAATATCACACAGAAAACTATGAAGATGCTGATTCCATGGGAGAGTTCGTAAAAATTGCCTACTGTGATGGAAAACCAGCAGGTGTTATCGTTTGTGATACCGATAAAAATGACATGCTGTATATTTCAATGATTGGAGTTATGATGCGATACAGAAAGTAAGTGCTTTATATCACTTTTTACTATAGTAATTTGATTGATTTGAAAAAACTTTTCAGGTGCGGCATCGGTTCAATTCTATTGGAGCACGCAGTTCAACTCGCTCAAAAAATGAAAAAACCCATGTCGCTGCACGTTCGTGTAAGTTACAAATAATATCATTGAATCTGAAAACATGTAGAATTCAATATTGCAGGTAGACAATGTGAACGCCAAGTGTTTCTACGAAAAGAACGGATTCATCGTTAAAAATTTAGTGGAAGAGTACTATAAACAAGCGCCGAAGGGAGCCTTCTTTCTTGTGAATAGTACCCACGCAGATGGAGAAGTATCGAATATTGTTGCAAACGAAGAGCAACCTGGAACGAGTGCGCGAAGCAACTCTGTCATTCTTCGTGAAGTCACAAAAGAGACCGTTTCGGTTAGTATAGTGACAACGGTCTAATACTGTGTTTCACATGCATAATGACACGCCGCCCTCCAATATTTCAAAAATCTGAGAGATGAGAAATGATGAAAATTAATCCAAAACTGCATTGAAAACTCTCTAAGAGTGATATTTATCAGTTTCATAACAAAATCTGCTACTTCGGTTTTCACAGTGACCGGTATTGGAAAATTGCTGGCCGATATTGAAAATGTCAGATGGACACTTAACGCACAGAAATCATTAACTCTCTTTTTTTTTGAAACTTTAGAGGGTGGCGTTCATGTGGATCACTGTAATATTTTTCAATTATTCCAGAACCTCAAGATGCTTATGGAAACCGTGTTTCCAAACATGTATCCAGACGTTAAGTTTGACCATGCACACAAACTTGGAAAGTTCATCCGGATTGCCTATATCAATGAACAGCCAATTGGTCTTATTATCTGCAGAATGGAAAGGGAAATGTTGTACATTGCATTGATTGGTGTTCTAGTCGAATACAGAAGGTGAGATTTGTGAAATAATGTTGACATAATCAGGGAAAATTTCAATTTTAAGACAGGGAGTCGGCTCAGCACTCATTCAACACGCGATTTCTTTTGGTGAAACCATAAAAAAACACATTCATTTGCATGTACAAGTAAGTTTCTGTGTTTTCCTTTATTTATGCATAATCTTTGTTTTAAGGTTGACAATATTACTGCTCAGCAGTTTTACCAACAACACGGTTTTATTGAAACTGAGAGAGATGATACTTACTACGATGAGCCACCAAGAGCTGCATTCATTTATACAAAAAAGTTTAGTGGATAAGTCATTGATGAAGAGGTCTACTCGTGCAAAAAACACAAAGTGTCGTTTTGTTGTATTTTAATTCTTGTATTTTAAACTTATTCGTTTTCGTTGTTGTTGTGCTCTGAGCCAACATTCTTGTAAATGGTTTAGGTTACTTTCATTTTCTAAACTTTGAGTTTTCACACAGTTTTCAGTTCATTACCGCAAATTTTTTGTTCTTGTTCGCCGGTTCTTTCAAACTTTTTCCTGTGATTTTATCATGTCATACATTTTTATCTTTTGCGTCTACAAATTTTTAAAAACAATCAATATTTGTAACTTTGCAACATTATCAAAACACTGTTTTTGACTAACACCAAAACTGAAACTTGGATAGATACAAATCAAAACAAAAAACTGTACTCCGGGATTTTTCGACACCAGACGTTTCGACATCACTGAAAACTATCATAACTTGTTTCGAAAAAGAGGTTGTATTGGGGTTTTGAGGATCCGGGTTCGACACCGGGTGCTTGGAAAAGTGTTTTATTTTTCTTTAAGGCTTTTCGGTACAAATCTGACAACGAAGGTTCGACCACTACGGGCGCAATTTTTTTTGTTTTTTGTTTTCGACATTTTGGTATTAATCTGACGTCCGGTGTTTGACTCTTGGTGCTTGCAAATCTTTTTTATTTGGATTTCGGACATTTTTCTATATTTATGCTGTAAGAAGCATTGTTGCGGGGAAAATAGGAATAATTGTTGATCCAGCATTGTGTACGTACATTAACTCAAATTTCTATGATTCGATTAATCCAGAATACCGCTCCCGCAGAACGGAAAAACTTTTCTGAAGCCTACGCAATAGGAAATGGTTTAACAAAGACATGTACAAATCGTTTGACAAAAAGTTAAAAGTACTTTTTTGAAGAATACGCATTGCTCGAATTACGGATACGCAAAGAAAAAATAAAGTCATTACTTCTTGACGCAGAACTATGCTGAGTTTATCTTCTCTTCAGTGATTTTGGCGTGGAAATTTTTCTGAAACTGTGACCACAGAAATTATGGATACAGAATAAGGTTTGATAAAATCTCCATGAGAAAAATCAGTTCCTTTTCTGTGTTACTGAAAATTCTGGTAGGAAACAATGAGCATTTCACAAGAGTTGTACATAATTTATGAACTAACAACACACCGTCAAGTGATTTGAAAGTTTCAATTTCCATAAGCCCCTCTCAACCGAAAAATTTGATCAATACATTCAACATATAGAAGACAATGTTGCCCATTCTAACAATAACTTTTCTTCAATCTCGGTTTTTAATAGCTTTATAAAAACTATTCCCTTTGGAGAAAACACAAATACAGCCTACATTATTTCGAGTCAGATAATAATGATTTGCTTCTTCTTTACATAACAGTAATTCGAGCAAATCACATTTTTCAAAGAAGCAAGGATTTTGAAGAATTCTATGATACTAGATTCTGTGATACTCGTTCATATTTGTGTTAAAGGCGTATTGTGGTCTGTTGTGATGTTTTCATATCATAATGTATGAGTTTCGGTGAGTTCATTTTCATAGTTCAAGAATTTTTTGATTCGGTCCACAATCCGCGGAGAGCGAGCGCCGGAAAGTTTGGTCATTGAAAGGGTCGCAGAAAATTGGGGGCCGTAGCCTAGAAATTCGACTAGAAATTCGTTGATTTTTTCAATTTTGACGGTATTTTCGATTATTTTTGTTGTATTTCTTCAATAAATTCAATTAAATATAGCAATAATTGATAGAAAACCGCAAAAAATTATCAAAAATAACGCCGGAAACAGCAGAATACTAAAAAAACAACTTCACCGAAGTGAAATTTCTAGAACATTCTTGCTGACCAAACTTTCCGTTGGTTTTTCAGTATTCTGCCATTTCTGGCGTTATTTTTGCTAGTTTTTTGTGTTTTTCTATCAATATTTGCCTTTTTCTGTCGAATTTATTGAAGAAATACAACAAAAATAATCAAAAATACCGTCAAAATTGAAAAAATCAACGAATTTCTAGTCGAATTTCTAGGCCACGGCCCCCAATTTTCTGCGACCCTTTCAATGACCAAACTTTCCGGCGCTCGCTCTCCGCGGATTGTGGACCGAATTAAAAAATTCTTGAACTATGAAAATGAACTCACCGAAACTCATACATTATGATATGAAAACATCGCAACAGACCACAATACGCCTTTAAGATTGTAACTTTCGGCAACATCACCTGATAAGATTATGTGTTTTAAAACTGTTTTCAAATGATTTCCGTTAGCAAAAATAATTTATGATTTCTGAAAGACATGTTTTATAAAATAAATCACACGGATAAATTATAATTTAGACAATTTTTCAGGTTGGTAACGTGAAGGGAGGAAAAAGAGAAACATAACCGATATACTAGTTACTGGGGGAAAATTCAGAACAAAAAAGTAAGTGGGCGCAACAATTCAAAAACAGCATAAATAAGTTTGGAAATGGAGATGCTACGTGTTGTGTTTGAGGAACTGTAACTCATGTTCCCATCTCAGCAATATCAGACTGTTGTGGTTGGGCATAGATGAGCAATGGATTTCCTTCCGCGACCGGTGGCGACCGCATATGAGCGACAGCTTCATCCTGAAAAAATAAGTAATGTGAACATACTTAATATTGTATCTAATCATACCTTCACATCTTCAATGAACTGCCGCCGAGATTTCGGAACTGTTGGCATGAGAGCAATTATGATGGTGTCAGCGATATCAGAGAGGAAGGGGTGGAATTTCTCATCGTTTTTTGTGATACTGTGCAGCCACCCAAGGATTAGAAATAGTCTCAGCAGCCATATTTGCAGCAGAGGCACAGTCATATTTGCAAACGTGTAGTATGGCACATTGCAGAAAGTCGAAAGTTCTTCATAATGTTTCTGATTCATGCAATCATTCGGTGACTTGTCGTGCATTAGCAAGCATTGGAATGTGCTGGGGACTTCGCGAGATCCGAAAATCGTCTGTTTTTTCTTGACACAGAGCGCAAGAATTGTCTTGTAATCGAGATAATCACCCTAAATGTTCAAAAATATTGATCTATATTTAATAACACTTCATACCGTCTGTTGTGAAGTGAAACCAAAAATAACTTCGATGACACTTTCTCTCTGTTCCAAGGAAACTTCTCCCCATTTCGACTTGCAAACCAAATGTTCGAATAAATACAACACTGCTTCCTCTCGGCTGATGATTGGGACGCCAGCAGCATTGAGAATTTTAAATGGTGAGCCAGTGATTGCTTGAGATTTCCATCCAATGATATGAACTGGGTCGTCCACAAGCTATAATAAACATTCATTTGTTTGTGTACCTCTATTTCGAACACTCACCGTCAACAACGACTTGTCAACATCATATTCCACGAGCAAACTTTCTAATTCGGATAGCGTCATTGTGGAGAAAAGGCTGGGAACTGGATTGAACCTATTGAAAATCGCATTCTTCTCATCTGAAATTGATGTAAGCTTGACACTCGATCTTTTCATGTGGAACTGCAACATCAACTCATCATACTAACCTGCTGCGTTCTCAAAAGGCATTCCCTGTTGTTCTCTCAGAAGAGGGATCATAATCACCACTTCATCAACGAAAACCCTGGAATCCATTGCTGGCTCGTCGCCCAAAATATTCGAGGTGATGACACGGAGATACATCTTCTTCTGAGTATCAGCGTACTGAAATTGAACTTTATTGAAATTGTCGATTTGAAACAACTCTCACCGTTTTCAAAGTATTTGTGAAATCCCCTAGTGTACCGAAATGTTTCAATGAACTTTCCCATGCAAATTCCGGAATTCGAGTTGACGCATGTTCGGCAGCAAGCATATCTTCTTCATCGATAAGAAAGTATTCCATTTTATTTCTGTTCACACTGTTTTCTGGGAGCACATAATGACTGGGAAGCAGCTCCAGAGATTTGTTGATGGAGACCGTCCAGTGTGTCTGCAATCAAGAAATTATATCAGCAGTTCATACAATACTAACTCACCAAGGACCTGGGATACTTCGGATCTTTTCCTAGTGTTTTGCCATCGATTCTAAATATATTCCACTGGCTTTTGTCGTATATACGCAATGTCTCCGACATTGTCACCTGCAAAAACAACATTTCATAGGGAGTAACAAACAAAAAAGAGTATAAATGAACTGAAATGATCAGAAAACAGCAAAAAAGCAAGCAATGCGGAAAAACTGAGAACGAGAAGATAGTAAGCCACATAACAAGTGCAAATGAAGAAAAAAAACAAATGTTTCTCTAT
The DNA here is from genome assembly GCA_002259235.3 of Caenorhabditis latens. NCBI lineage: Eukaryota > Metazoa > Nematoda > Chromadorea > Rhabditida > Rhabditidae > Caenorhabditis > Caenorhabditis latens. Next base: position 7,667,620 of record CM056097.1, on the reverse strand, counting down.
CGAGTGAACGCGTACTCTGCTCGTCAAATACGATGGTCCAGTAGAGCGCACTTGCATACATCGAAGTGGAGGTTTTACCAAATCGTTGAGACCGGTGATCATTCAACGGAGCCATTTCACCTGATATACACATGAAAGTAAAGAGATATACTCATTCATGACCACTACTGTAATCTAGAAAAACACTACATTTTGGAGAACAAAAAGAGAAAGGGTGACTGCAAAAAAAGAACCAAAGAGTTCACCGAGTAGAGAGGAGTGACGTGATTTTCGTAATAAAAAACGCAGTGAGCCAACGGATCGAAAACGGGTTACAAACACTATAAAATCATTCTTACTTTCTAATATGTCAAAGCGCTCTGGAAGTAATTCAAACGGTCCGGTAAAATGCAAGAATCTATTTAGCCGACATCTCTCAGAGACACACTTGGCGGAGAGTTGGTTTTGTGCCGCATAAGTGTGCGCAGTGGGACCGCAACGCGTTGCGACCGCGTTGCAACCGCGTCGCATCCGCGTTGCATTTGCATTGCATTTGCAACCGCTCCCCGGTATAGTCTGTATATTGATGTAAGACCATGCAGAGTTGCTTGAGCGGCGGAGTGCGTTAGCTGACTCTGTTCTATCACTCGGCTCGTTGCCGGTGAATATAGACCCATGTTTTGCGACATCACCTTGCTTTTTAGACGGAACGTACATCGAACGCTTCTAATGTTACATCTTGTTCACTTCGGTCAAAATCTGCTGTGGAAAATGATGTTCCCACAAGTTGAACTAGCACTCTTGATAAGAGTAGAGATTATAATACACGCTGAAATAATTGGCAAATCCAAAACACGTTAAATACAATAAAATATGCACAATCAGTGAAGACAAACAGTCATAATAATTTAATTCCCCCTTTCAGATTAATTCCCTTCCAGATTTTCTCGTTTGGCTATCCCTTCGCTTCGCCGTCTCGTCTTGGTTTCGTTCACCGTAATTCTACACACTACTGCCTGCGTCTCTTGTGTGGCGGCGGCTTTTTCCATCTGTCGCTGCGAGACCCGCTGCGTAGGCGACGATCGAGGAGATTGCTTACTTGTTGTATATTCACTTTTCCCTAATGAATTTACGTAGTTTTTACTGGCTAAAACGTGATATAAATTTAATCCCTTATTAGTATAATTTATTAGAATGACCCCTTCAGCCGAACGTTCTCTAAATTTCCCCATTTACGTTGTCAAGCAGTGAGTGCCTCGTCGTCGACAGCGTCTCCGTACCCATTTTAGGCTCACTTTCTTTCCGGTTTGGGAGTTTTTATACTTCTCCCGTTCATCCCTTTTTACGGTAATAAAAGATTACTTGTATTTTGTTTTTTTTTCTTTCTTTTTCAGATTGTTCTACACACTTCACACAATTTAGGTTAAACTTTCCTTCGCTCTCTCGTCAGTCCTTCGTGCGCTCCTTGACTCAATTTATTACAATAATAAACTCTCTTCTTGAATTTATATCTTGTCACTCTTAGGATTGACAAAAAAAGTTTCTAATGCGAACTGAAGCCCCTCCAACCTGAATGACTTGAAAACAACTGGACGGCTATGTTTTTGCAAAGCGCTAAGGTTTTTGTTAGGATCCATCTCTTTATTGTACTGAACAAACTAGTTGATCTCAGGTTGAACAACCATTTCATTCGATGTCTCATTGACTTCCTGTCAGATAGGACATTCCAAATAAAAGTGAGTCGTGAGGTGTTCAGGTTCATAAGTGCCCGTGCAGAGATTCACAATTACGCGTTCTTTTACCTATTGTTTTTGGAATTTTTGTGAACGAATTATTACTGAAAAGAAAGTTCGCTGCAAGTAGTTTGCACATCATACAAAACAGTACGCAGCGGTAAAAAGCAATGGAATACAGAACATTTCACGAAAATACTCGTTTACCAGAAAATCTCACTAGGTTCACGACAAAAGTTTTCAGCAAACCGATAAAAATTCATCGAAAAAAGCTTATCCAACAGGTGTCCCGTTTTAAATTTAAAGACCGGTGAAAAAATGCTCGAGGATGTGCGGGTGTCCAAGCAGCGTAATGGAAAGAAGTGAAATTTGAGTGAGCTTGGTTGCTGCACTTTCCTTCTTATTGTTTAGTTTTTCGTGAACTACAGTTTTGCTGATCTTCTTCGACTAATCCGTCTTTCATTTGCTTCAAAATAATATAACCAGTCAAACCCACAGTCTGCCATGCATGGTTTGAGAAGCACCAGGGTCAAGAATCACGACGCGCCATAACACAACTGGCTGTGATTCCTGATAAATTTATTAAAAATATAGAATAGACTCTCTCCTCTGGGTTTTTATACCAGGTTTTTTTCGGAGCTTTTAACTTTGCAAAAACTAACATAAGATAGAAGAAGATAAATGTTGATTCAGGCTGATAGTGAATTATCAAACAGTAATAAGATGAAAGGGGTACGGAATTTGAAGAAAGTACACTGTGCAGTTGAGTACACTCTTACAAGTTTGACTCAACGGTATCGGTCATTCAATTAGTTTCAATCAAACTTTATTGGACTGCATAAACCAATCTATTTTAATTCCCTCTTCCATGTTACGCGTTCTATCCACATTTTAATGCTTACTTTGGGTCATCTGATTTTTCAGAAATCCTGAAAACGTGGAAAACAATAAAACAATTCGGGAATGGGTTATTGACTCGTTTCCACTTTGCGCTATTCCTTGTGAGCAATGCGTTTGTCTCTTCCACTTTGCAAAATTAATATTCCGCGTAAAATATTAACTTTTCGTTCTCGGTTTGCAAAAATAGCTCTATATGCTGTTTGGTGCATATACATAGTCTGCAAGTGCGCTCCCCCGTATTTATACTAATCTTTCACGCAATGCTCTCATTTCGGCCGGCAATGAGTGTCTCTGGTGTCTTCCCGTACCTATTGATTGTAGGTAAGGGAAGACACACAATTACTTATTGATTGTCTTTGTTTTTATGGTTTCTCATCGTTTGAAAGGCGTATTGTGGTCAGTTATGATATTTCCACATCATCATGTAAGCCTTTCGGCAAGTTCATCTTCATGCTATATGAATTTTTTTAATTCGGTGCATATGGGCGTGGTGGTTCAGGAATTCTATTTCAGCCGCGTTCGTTTGTTGAATTTTGACGGTGTTTTTGGTTATGTTGTGAAGTTTCTAGAAGTTTCTAGAAGTTGTGAAGTTTCTAGAATTTCTCATTGGCAAAACTTTATGATGCTCACTTTCAGCGGGTTGTACACCAAAATACAAATTTTTGAAGTATGGGAATGAACTTGCCGAAGTGCATGCATTCTAATGTGGGAATATTGTAACTGACCACAATACGCCTTTAATTTACTTTTCGTTCGGTTTTCTAGATATTTCCTTACGTATTTTCATGATACTCGTTTTTGGTGTATCTAGTGTGCAAGTGCGCTGCCCCGCACTCTCTCGATCAATACTTTTTTTCGACCGACAATGAGTGTCTCTGGTGTCTTCTCTCTATTCCTTATTGATTGTCTTTGTTTTTATGATATTCATCGTTTTAATTCACTTTTTCTTCGATTATCGGGATATTTGCTCATTTTTTATGAAACTCGCTTTTGCAGGCGACAATGTCCGAATCAATGCGCAAACACAGTCACACCAAATGGAATATTATCCAAGCACCCAACATGCTCATAGATAAAGATTGGAAACATCCAAAATCTTTGGTAAGTTTTTTACTGCTTCAACCTTAGTGCGAACTGATAAGCAGATAACACGTTAATTTTAAAACATCTACAGACTCGATGGGTAGCTACGTGTAACAAAACCACTCTACTGTTCCCGAGTGCGTACGCATTGCCCGACGACATCCGAAAAAAACACCCAATCCAACACTACCTCATTGACGACGACGACATGTTGGTAATAAAATACCTGACAGAAGACACACCGGGATTCAAGTGGACTGAAGAATCCGTACAGAACTTTGCAACTCTTGAAAATTTCATTAAATTTGTTGCCACGGTACGAAGTTGTGGAGGTGACGAGTACAACCAACTATTTTTTCAGATTCCCGGAAATGATCAAAAGAAGAAAATATACGTGCGCACAATTCCTTCTCTCCCAATGGGTGACTTTGGAGCAACTGATGTACGAGTATTTATTGATGAAGTAGCAATGATTATCCCTCTTTTGAGAGAACAACAGGGAGATACATTCAATAAGCCACATGGTTAGTTCTATAAATCTGATACAACATTATTTCATCTTAGTATAGATCACTCTCAATTCTTGATTAGAGTTCACACATAATGCTTTGATTTCAGAACATTGTGATAAAATCCAGGAAAAATTAAAATTAGCTGACCAAGGCTATTACGCCACTATTCCACTGGAAAAGTTCGAGAAGTTACTTGAGGTGTACGATATCGACAAGTCATTGGTTACGGTAACATTTTCATTTTAATTTTTGAAAAAAAATTCATTAATTTCAGCTAGTCGATGACCCAAACTGGTTGATGGGATGCGTCTCGTTTGTGAACACTGGTATTCACTTCAAAATGCTCAGTGTCAGCGGGGATGTGATCTGCAGCAAGGAACAAGCAACGTTATACTTGTTCCAGACTTTGATCTGCGGTGTGGATTGGCATGGTGTTGAGTTCGCCCCTAGACTGGAAATTTTGCAAACGATCCATGCATTTGCAAACTGCCAAAGAGTGAGAGTTCACAAAAATATTCTGTAAATCCATTGTTTTTTTCAGGGCCTTTACGTTTTGTACGACCCAGTTGTGAAACTCATAGTTGATTCCAAAACAAAATATGCGGAAGTCTACAAGAACAAAGGATCAAAACTCAATGTCATGTTCTACAACGAATCTCCAGTTGATTTGGTTGACCACAGCGACTATGAGTTTCTTTCCGAAATGTTTGGATTGCCACTCTACGAAGTCGACGGCGTCAATCTTGCCCCATACCGTGTTTGGTTCCTGAGAGCACTGCTCATGCTGGGATGGATTCATGCCTGTGTACAAAATGACGTCTATTTGGAGATGTACCTTCCGGATATTGCAAGAGCCACCATGGTTGCTCTCATGCCAGCGATTCCACAGGGACAACGTCAGCTGATAAAAGAAATTACGGTGAGTAAAATACAATGGAAATAAAAAAGAGAGAGACGTAATCCTTTTTCAGAATGAAGCTATTAGTATGGAAACGGGTATAACCGTTTTCGATGCAGATCGAATCAAAGTACCTCTCCGAAGTGAACATCGTCCTAATATCGACACGAAAGAGACACAGCAGGAAGAGGGACCAAAGGGTACTGGGTAAGTGATGATTATTATTCAAATCTTCCTATCGGAGTTAGAATTGAAATAATACAAGATTTGATTTAAAAGTCATTTTCAGATCCGAAATGAAGAAAAACCGGAAAATCAATCGACGCAAGTGAAAACTTTCCTGGCGAAGTCTACATTCCAGCAAGTTCCGTCACTCTGTCGTCAAACTTCTCATTACTACTTCAGTTCTCTCATACTGATTTGGTCTCATTTATAATAACATAAAACAAGTTTTTTGTTCCAAGGATTGTACTTCTACAGTATTGTTTTTTATAAAGTACAAAATGTTTTCTAAGATTATGTGATTGCTTCAGAAAATGAACAGCATTGAATGAGCACCGTCAAATAGACAAAAAGGTAATGTAACTTGAGTTATGAGCTCTCAAACTTTTCATATGGTCAAGCTTTTTTTACATGGAAAGCAAACGCAAAAAGCAAATGCATGGACTGTTCGAATGCCGCGTCTTCAAATACTTCTCTTGTGAGTGGATTCATACCGAAAAATTTTCATTTTTGGAATACCGGTGTTTCCCCCAAGCTTTTTTGCTTACATTTAGAGAAAATATGTTTTACGCGGGTGCCTTTATCAGCTCTTAGTGCTTTATTTCTTTTTCACATTGTTCAACACTTGAAATTTATTGGTTGGACGAGAGAGCGACGGAACACGAGCTTGGTTAGATTCTGAAAGAACGAGAACGTAGCATTTGGGGAAAACTAGGGCAGAATTATTAGAACGAAGCATAAAAGTAGTATTTGAGGAGAGCGGATTGTCAAAATGGAGCGAGATTCGTGCAATTGAAAAAGTTAATGAGGATGGGGGATCCGATGATCACCAATAGTCCGAGACAAAATCGCCATTATCTGTGAGGTTGACATTCCAGAGGTAGTGCACCCGCCTGAAAACAAAATATACCAGTTTTTGAGAGTTATGATTCAAAAATCAAACTCACGGCTTGTAGACAGATTCATAAACAGTCGGTCTTACAACCTTTCTCTTCTCGTTTTGAAGGCAAGAGCAATTGTGAGTCACTGCCAATTCGATCTCGTAATAGTTCTGCGAAACAATATTTCATTCTTATTTATTTTGAATCAAACTTGCATTTTTGATAAGAAGACCGTCATCCCGTTCCCAACCATTCAAAGCGTAGAAGGCGTCTTTCCTGTCGATGCAGTGAACGCCGCTAAAAGCGAGTTTGTCATCAGAGAATAATGAGCAGGCTAGCAGTCTCGAAACGCATCGAGGAGGGTCCGCTTAGCATCAGTGAGGCTGTTACCGGAGTATTCGTTGGTATAATATAAAGAAACAAGTAGAAGAGGTAGACTTATTGAATGTCCCTAAAGAGAAAAGGTAAAATGAGCGCGCCGCATATCTTTTTCCTCTCTTTGTTTCCTATTACATTGCGAAGCGATAATGGTTTTTTCAGTATTTAACCGGTTTTAAACCTAATCAAAGGAAAATTATCTGTGTTTGAAAGACACTTGTTCAAAAAGTACTCATGTCATCTGTGCCGATTGGAAAGAAATCAACTATATTAAATACGAAATTTTCTACAGACTTTGTCAGCAGATTTTACATCGATTGTAGAATTTTTCACACATTTTCTCAATTGAAAAGTTTTTGGTAGCTCTGCCCACTTTTGAGATGTGCGCCTTTAAAAATGGGAGATTAGACTAACAGACTTAATGGTTATGACCAAGACTCAGAATTTCAGAAACTGTGTATCAGACATATTTATTGCTTTCTCTGGTTCAAATCTATTAGCGAGATCTGAATTTCTTGAAGTTTGAAATGTTTATTGAAATAAAATAGCATTTCAGTTGATAGAGATTCTTTAAAAAAACAGGAATACCGAGATTATGTCAAAGCCAATATAATTATATTAATTCTGTTATTCATCTTCCTAATCTCTGGTGCTAACCTTCTAATGAACTACTGCCTCGATAGTATTCTGCCGACGCAAGGATTTCCAGATAGGTTTGATGAGAGCAAGGGCGATAAGAGTCAGCAAAACGATAAGGAACAGCAGAGCTCCGGTTACCACGTTGTTTGCGTCCATTAGTTCAACGTCTGACGGTTGAATTGCTGATGTGTTGAGGGGGATCGTATTGTTGTTACCAAAAAAATTGGCCTCGCGGATGATGGCACGTGCAAAGTAAGGCTGAAAATAATTGAATTAGAATGAGGTAGTAATGATATTTTCATAATGACTAGAGTGAATGCTCTCTAGTCAAATTCCTAGTGACTTTCATCAATCAGATAGTGAGAGATTTTCTGATTATTAATAAGAAATTGCTATTCTGTGTTCAGTTTTTTAAAATCACGGAAAAAAACATTGCAACTGTTATAAACCTCCAAACCTACAATAAAAATTCTTTTTGAAGTATATGTAAGTTTTTAAGAACAGGTATTAACACTCACATCGGTTTCAATTGAAGAGTTGAGCGATGGCGGTTTGTCCATCAGAACAAATTCCAATTTTTCATATTGTCCCGATTTTATAAACTGAAGTGGCTTTCCGACAGAAATCGAGAAGAACGTATTGATGACAACAAGAAAGAGAATGAAGTTGTTCATTCTGAAAATTCAAGAGAAAATGTTTGGCACAACAAGCCGGAACAGTCAATAGCTCCAAAAGTATTATTCATGAAAAGCATCGCAAAAAAATGAAGGTGGAAATGGGGAAAACTGACCCCAAACCGACAGAAATAAAGAAAGAAAGTGAGAAAGGGAGGAAGAGAACAAACAAAACCATTTGCTTGTCGAAGGCACGAAATCGCGGTGTCATTTGATTACGAATAATAAAAACCAAAAAATGAAAAGAATACGCCAACAGTCCCTCTCTGTTTCCCACCGTTGATGGCCCCGACAAAGGTGCGATAGAGAGCGCAAATTATCATATGAGAGCAAACGTTGTTTAGCAACCTTCAAAGGAAAGCACATTCAATTCGAAGAAATGATATAAATTTTTGGAAAATGGGAGAAAATAATGAATAAAGAATTTCCTTTCATCTCACTCATCTTTCAGCCTTTGCTGATGAGTCCTACAATCCTCTAGCGCTCCAAACAACTTTAAAAGGTTTAAGGATAATGATAACTCTCTACCACTGCTCTTTCTCGCTTCGATTCTACATTTATATATTCTTTACTTTTTTGAGTTCAACTTCGAAGTCGGCCATCTGACGGGGCAAAAGTTTGAAAATTTTCAAAAAAAAAATTTACTGTTTTTTTCACGTAAAGTGTTTCTTTTTGACTGGTATGTATGTTTGAAATAAAGAAGAAATAACCATTCATACGTCTTTTGTGATGGCTGGAAAAATGCAAAAGAAAGTTGGAAACGCATGGAGAACGAACCCATAGCCTCCCGACTACTAAACTCGCCACCGATGGTTGGACAATGTTGGGTTTGGTTGTGGCAGACAATTCGGCAGATCGTGAGTCTCGTTGCTTAACCATAGGAAAAATTTGACTGCTCATGACTAGGTCCACGGGGACATTTCGCAGATTATTATTGCAGATTTGGAATCCTCAGGGTCGAAATTACCTATGGTCAAATTTAAAGAAAAAGTTCAACTCGGTCCGTCGTGTACTTCTTTTGTCAGACCAACTGGGGGATCAGCCAAATGAAAAGAAAACGATATGAATCAGTTACGGTGATGTGTAGCCTGTTGGCCAGTTTTTTCTTTCATTCCTTCAAATGGAAAGAGTTAATTTCTTTTCCTTGATGATAACTAAGATAAACTTTCCTAGAGCTGCAAATTTGTGCAAACCGAAAAAATGAAAATTGAGCGGAATCCGAAATTTTGTTGAGCAAGAATTACTTTTTAAATCACAAAAACCAATGGTATATGTATATAACAATAATTTATTTCAGAAATAGACTGATTAGAGGTTAGAAATAAGACAGAGGTAGAACGAAATGAGGGTTATTTCATTCTATGGGAGAGACATGCAGCATGACGGTAGCAAGCAGTTATTGTATTACATGGAGGAGCGGACATGGATTGGTCTCAATGTGAAACCTCTGGAGACGAACTCTTTCACACTGAACGGATGATTGCACAGAGGAGTGAAGCAGAAACACTCGTAGTATTCATCGTTGTCCACAATCTGTAAGTGATCATTTCAAAAGTTGTTTTGGCTTAACTTGAATGATAATTTACCTTGATTTGACAGTCTTGTCCGGAAGTGAGATTGTAGGCTGGACTGATTTTCTTCACATCATGGATCAATCCTCCAAAGTGAAATCCTCCGCTCGGTACGTGGATGTATGCCATGCAAACGTTTTGATTATGAATGACATCATAGTCATTGACACACATGGTGGAGTAATGGCATGTGAGTGTCCAGGATGGAATAGCCAATGCAAGGCAGACAAAAAGCTTGACCAGTTGGTGGGACGCCATGACGATCGGGTAGCAAGAATGATGAATTGAGTGTAGATCAGCAGTTTTTATACCGGACTCCGCCCTTTTTTCCACTCATTGCTTTCTGAGTTTCTCAGAAGCTCCTCCCACTGGTTCGAAAAGAGAGTCAAAACTGAGGTTCAAGTCTTGAGTAAGAAATTGAAGTGTATTGTGTCCTGAGAATAAAACAGAGAAAAATTGAAAAGTTCAGAATTGATTGTAATCAGTGTGCTCGGTGAGGAAACCGGCAAAAAGTTTTTTCACCGGTGAAAATTGTTATAATCACCGGTAACATTTTTCTCGGTTTTATAGAAACAGAAACCGGAGTTAAAAACCGGTGTTCACAGAAATTGCCCGGTGTTCAAAATTGAAAAACCGGTTTTCCCCGGTTTTCATTTTTTCCTGGTGCCCGGTTTTCCTCGGGGAATCCCCGGTGTTCACCGGTTTTTACCGGTTTTTTCTGATGGTGCAAACACTTTAACTTGAACGAACAGGGCAGCAACCGGGCATTTTAAGATCGGACATTTTAAGAGAGGACATTTCAAAACCGGACCTTTCGAAACCGGACGTTTCGCAAACCGGAGTTATTTTGTTTTGAAGTGTCATTCGGTTGCGTAACGTCCAGTTGCAAAATGTCTGGTTGCAAAGTGATTGGTTGCGAAACGTCCGGTTTCGAAGCCTTCTGTTGCAAAACGACGGGTTAGTAAACGTTTGATAGCGAAAAATCCGGTTTTGAAATGTCCGGTTACGAAATGTTCAGTTTTGAAACGTCTGGTTGTGCATTCCCAATTTCAAAAAAACTCCGACGAAAACCGGTGAAAACCGGGGAAAATGTTTTACATTTAGCATAAATATGTAGTTTTGCAGCTTTGTGCCGTGCCCACGCCTGTCTGTGTACCGGCAAATTCGGATGTCCAGAAATTCAATTCTCAAGTTTGTCTGCGTACCGGCGAGTCCGGATGTCCAGACCTTCATCACCCGCAGTCGCATATACTGTACCTATAAATTTATAATAAAATTATTTTGAGTACTTCGTTTGAAATTGTTTTTGTTATTTGCCATATCACAAAAACCAAGATATCTACCAGTTTGTATCGCTTCTGATTTTTATCTTTTTTATTCGAATATTTTTCGATCAAATCAAATACAATCTGTTTTGTTTTTCACAATCATGAATAGATGACAATAATCGTTTGTCACGGGGAACAACACAGAACAAAAAATATCAAATAGATATGATTTTGAATAATCAAGTCAGTTATGTATCAAAAACTTATCAAAAACAGATACATACTAAATGACGTTATGCGTTACATACTTTTCTTAATTTTATTCAGAGGTAACTAAGGAGAATACTTAAAAATGAGGAAAGCATAAACAAGTTATTTGTCAATAATGATGAGATTGAATGCATTTCAAAACCTAGTAACTGGAAATAATTTTTTAAAAAATCAAGACTGTTGCTCAACGTTTCCTAGTCAATAGAGCGAAGCATCATTGAGAAATGTGTTGAAAACGTGTTTAATTTTTTGATTTTTCAAATTTCAGCTCATATGAACTTCTAAATTAGAGTACTTTGTTTATCTGAAACTTGGTTCTAGTTCATATTTGTTTTTTCCGACGTGATAAAAATAACAAGAAATTGTAGTATAATTGCCCGAAAGATATCAAAATTCAAAGAATAAAAGTCAGAAGAAATACAAACTGTTATTTGTCACACTTCTTGGAATAACAGAAAACGAAAACAAAAATTGAACGAATAACAACAAGTTAAATGGTAACAATACTGAATCAAGTGTAGTTTCTGTTATGGAAACAACTTTCATGAGCAAACCAAAGTTGGAAGGAGCATAAGCATATCAACGAACTAGAATTAAGCGCGATAAGATAGAGCTGATGAGCAATGCATCAAAATTGACAAATTATGACAGTTTACAGGTTTCTGACCATTCGATAGCTTAATTAATGTTAAAAGATTGACCTATTTCAATTTCATAAGTTATCAAGTTGATTTAGTTTTTCGTTTTAACTTTTACCTCTTTTTGAAGCTGAGCAACCATGTGTGTCAACTGCGTAAAAGTGAAAATGTCTTATTCCGAAATGAGAATTCAGAAGTCGGAAGCAAAAATATCAACAAGAAAATTCCCATTTATTTTTCACGAGGCAGTCATGTTTAAAACAAAGAAGCTGATGTCGTCAAAATGGTCGAAAGCGCTAATTGTTATAAAAGTTCCGTCGAAAATATCAGGCGAGTGTTGATAGATTTTTTCAAGATAGAGGTACCTCGGATCGTCAATTCAATATTAGTTGAAGATTGGAAAAGAAAAGAAGCTGTAACAGAAGAAAGGCAGACTATCAACCGTCGGATAAGGTTAGAAAAAGAAAAATGGGAATCAGGACATTACAGAAAAATAGTAAACGTAAGATGAAGAGTGAAAATAAGGCTAGGTGGATTTGGAACAAGAAAATGAAGGCAGCAAACAGTCAACATTGTTCGAAGTCCTGAGAATTGAAGTACAATTTTGTGGCTCGTGAGCAAATAATATTGATGTCATCAATCTGTACTGTTCCGCTTGGCATCTATCGAGTATGGTGCATGCTTTACAGATTCAAAACGTTTTTCAATGCAAGAAATAAGAAAAGGAAATATAGTGCATGAAAGAAGGTCAACGTTATAAGGATACCGGTCACAGAAATATTAAACTCATTCTAAATCACTTTTCACGTACCTCGAGTGCGTATATGAAGTAAATGAACAAATAAAGAGCAACAACGCGGCAGCAATGTTCCTTCATGACTACTCTTCGGAAAATTTTCTGTTCCCACGAAGTCAGAGATATCAAAAAGCCGCAATGCGACATCTCTTCTTTTGCCAGGAGCCTTTCTCTCCACAGAGAGACCTCCAGTTCAGTGGTGTCAATACAACAGACAAAAACAACCAGAGATAATAACTCGTTTTATTTTACTGATCATCTCCGTCGTTCAGCCACATTTTCACATTTACCATTTTAATGATATTGACATGTGAACTCAGAGAAACAAACTCCGAAAAAGTCTATGTTCTTTTTCACTCTCGGACATTCTGTGCGAAATGAATACAAGAGTGAATGTCAAAAAACTGACGAAAACCATTTTACACATTTTAAACAACTCGTCCACACCGAACCTACTCTGCCTCCTAGACAGAGAGAATCTTCCCAGAGCGCCGTAGAGTAAACGACCCCTTCTCTCGCTTCGTAAGAAAGGGGTGCAAGTGCGCTCCACTGGACCACCGCATTTGGCGAACATAATGTATTCATTCGAGAGGGAAATATCCGTGTTTTCTCTTCATTTGCTCTCGTTATCCGACCTTTTCTCTCTCCGTTTCTAGTTTTGCTTCTTTGTATGTTTTGCAGACGATTTGTTATTGATTTTTTTGTTTTTGGCATACTTTTCTTTTAGTTTCGCTGCTTTTTGTTTGTATCGCTCACTCAAATGTTGTTTTTTTTCAGGTGGCAATGTCGAAACCGACGCATAAAAACGACGATACCAAATGGAAAATCTTCTCAATGTCTGGTAAAACACTCGGAAAAGATCCAAAGTATCCCAACTCAATGGTTAGTTGATATTCCATAAACTCCTGATTTAATTACGTAATTGCAGACAAACTGGGTGATCTCGAATGACAAATCTCTTCAGCTGCTTCCCAGTCACTATGCACTCCCAGAAAACATTCGGAAAACTCAGAAAATGAATTATTTTTTGATCGATTACAACGAATTGCGTGCAGTCGAACAAGTGGAATCGCGTGTGCCGGGATTCACGTGGAAAACGTATGCAGACCTCTTCGAAACCCTTGAGACGTTTGCAAAGATGCTGGAAATGGTAATAGTTGTTTGAAATTGAAAATTTTGAGATAAAGTTCATTTTCAGTTTGGTGGTGGTGTCCAAAAGAAATTTTACCTTCGTGTAATCTCTGCTAATGTGATGGGCGACGAGCAATCAGGAGAATCTAGAGTTTTTGTTGATGAAGTGGCGATTATGATCCCCCTTTTGAGAGAACAACAGGGAACGCCTTTTGAGAACGCTGCAGGTTGGTATATTTAGTTGATGTTATAGTTTCACTTGCAAAGCCTGAGTGTGAAACATACAAAAATTTCAGAGGAACAAGATAAAATTTCGAAAAGGTTTCATCAACTCGCCCAGTTTTTTTCCACTATCACGCTCAACGAATTGGAAAATTTGCTCAAAGAATATGATGTTGACAAGTCTTTAGTGACAGTAAGCGTTCAAAATATAGAACTCTAAGTAAATTACTCATTCTTTCAGCTTGTTGACGATCCCGTTCACGTCATTGGATGGAAATCACTTGAAATGACGGGTACACCGTTCAAAGTTCTTAATTCTTATAGTACTCCAATCATCAGCAAAAAACAGGCGATATTGTACATGTTTCAACACTTAGTTTGCGGCGTGAATTGGGAAGGAGTTCCACTAAGTATGAGATCCCATATCATTGGGGTCGTCGGTATGTGCAGTGCAGCTCCAAGTGTAAGCAGTCAAATTACACTACTGAACAATCGTTTGAATATTTAGGGCGTTTACTTAGCTTTTGACGCTGTTATCAATATGATTGTTCTTGCGAAACAAATCTACCCCAATTTCCACAATGGCAAAAAGACGAAGGTCGACATAATGTACCGCAACCGGTCTCCAAATGATCTGGTTGGTTATGACGAGTACAAAGAAATTGCTGTAGCTTTCAACTTGCCACTTTACATATTCGTGAATATGAAATTGCCGGCTTTGCCAGTATGGATGCTCAGAGCATTGCTCACTCTCGGATGGCTTCACAGCATAGTTCAAAACGATGCCAACTTGGAACATTTTGTCGCTGGAATTGCGGAGGCAACCATAACTGCTCTCATGGCTACAATTCCGAGGGTTGATCGAAAATTCATCAGAGATGTGCAGGTACTTTAATAGAGATACAATATGCATGTATTAGTGATATTTTTCCAGAAAGAAGCTCTTAATCACACGTTAAAACAACTTGGATTGAAAGAAGAACAACGGAAGGCTTTGGATGTCTATGCCCAGCAACAAGAGAAAAAGAGTGTTGAGAAACCAGAGAAGAGTGAGTCGCTTACAGAGAGGGCATGTTCCAAGAATCGCGATCGTTTGAGCAGCTGATCACTGACTGAAATCACGCTTCATTTCATTCAATTTCAGAAGGAAAACGCCCAGGACAAGATGACAAGTCATAAGATACTGCCACAGATCTCCATCTATTGTCGTTTAAGCGTAATATTTTCCACTTCACACCCTACGCGTCCTCATCTTTTCTCTGGTTGTCGCCATCACGCCTTAACTCATTATAATTATCCGATTCAAACTTATATATCCATTTCATGCCTATCTTGTCTACAATTGCCGTTTTTCAAATAAACTAGTTTCCTGTATTTTCGCATTCATACTATTTCACTATTGAGCCTGTGTAATTCTCACTGTCTTAGTCATCGGCGTCAGCGTTTTTATCCCAAATGTTTTTTTCAAACATTTATGGACTACTGAAACACGCTTATCGCTATCATCCCTATGAAAAGAAAACCCAGAACGGATTATTTCATAAATCATAGTACCACCCACGATATGTTGTACGTATTTTCAGTTTATCAATTTCAACTTAGAAATCGTGTTCGAAGGTTTATATCTACCGAAAATGAAAATGTATAACATGATAAAGTCAAAGGAAAGAATGTAAAGAAAATCCGATGGACAAGACCAAATGTTTGTAATAGTACATTGAAAACAAAAAGGAAACTCAAATTTTAGAAAGAAACCAGGAACCTTCTGCTTTCGCAAAAATGGAGGGGTGTCATGTCAAAACAACAAAAACAGTTAACAAAGAATTACAAAATTTAAAGTACAAGGAAATAGCATTCAGTGTATTTTTCACGAGTTGGTCTCTTCATCATTGGCTTATTCGCAGAATTTTTTGTATAAACGAATGCTGCTTTCGGCGGATCGTCGTAGTAGGTCTCGTCTCTCTCAGTTTCGATGAAACCGTGATGTTGATAAAACTGCTGAGCAGTTGTATTGCCGACCTGAAAATTACAAAAAATTGTTAAATAGTAAGATGAAAAAGAAACTTACTTGTACATGCAATTGAATATCTTTCTTCAGGGCTCTGCCAAAAGAGATCGCGTGTTGAATGAGTGCTGAACCGACTCCTTGTCTGAAAATACTAGCATGTATTGATTACCAACATAATATCATTACTGTCACCTTCTGCATTCGACTCGAACTCCGATCAGCGTTACGTACACCACTCTGTTTTCTAATTCACACAGAATAAAACCAGCAAGTTGATCATCAATGTAAGCTTCTCGAACTAACTCTCCCATTTTGTAAGCAATATCAAACAGATTCTCGTGAAACATGTTTGGAAATACACTTTCAATGAGCGTCTGGAGGTTCTGAGAAAATTCAAAACTACTTTTTATACCTTTTTCATACCGGATTAGTTTCTTGTGTGACTTCTCGAAGAATGACAGAGTTACTTCGCGCATTCGTTCCAGGTTGTTCTCCTCTTGCACTAACGGTCGACATTTCTTTTTCTGCGCACCTTTTCGCTTTGTTTTTGAGTCTCTCTGATACTCGTTTGCTCATTTTGTGACTGGCGTCGTTTCTGGTTGAAGCGTGTTGCACGCACGCGTTTTCTTGTAGTTACTGGCTCACCGCGGCGGCTAAAAATAAGAAACTGAACTGACGAAAATGTTTAGAAACTGCAGAAACGACTCAAAGTCATGGGAAATATTGCACAAACGAACAGTAAATGTAAAAAAAAAACAATGTGACACAATAGGAGGAGACGGACCCGATCGGCGTGTTGTTTAACGAGCGGAGTGTCGTTTGAGAAGAAATGGTAGAAGAGAGGTATGGTTGAGAACATGAGACCATTAGAATATATTGGATGATCATTTTTCTGGTTTTTCGTGCAAATTGAAATCCTGATAATCAAATGTACCTAATAGAATGAGTTCAATTCGGTCTATCGTCTACTCCCCTTGTTACTTGATAAATTTTTTTTCCATTGATTGAGTAGGTCGTTCAACGAATCCGGTAATATCTATGAAAAAGTAATATTCGGCTCAAAGAGATCCAGTTTTATAAAGAAATGTACAATAGTAGGCTCTCCCACGTCTAATATACATCTTCTTATAGCAACTTTCGAGCAACAAACTGGAGGGATTGTTAAAACCTTAGATGCTATATGCGTTTCTATCTATGGCAGTTCCCAAGAAGTAATTGATTTATTGTGATTAACTGTTACAAACGCTCAGTTTGTATACTCTCACGTGAACCTCCCTCAAGGTTACACGCACTTTATTATTTCTATTTCCCATTGACCTTGCCTTTTTATCATGCCGTGTCAAGGTCAATGTTATTCTGAACTTTCCTAAAATGTTCAGTTCTCGTTTTCTCTCCAACACCACAATCACTTCTCCGAATAAACGAGTATACCTTAACTCCGTCTTCTACATTACATAAGGATGGCGGACACAACAACTGGCGATCAAATACAGAAACTCACTGAACAAATCAATGCTCTAGTAGGAGTCGTGAGTACCTTAGCAAAAAATCAAGAACAACTCCAAAATTCCGGTAACATCGGAGCCCCAACCACCACCTCCAACGACACCAAAATGTTCGACTCGATTTGCGCCCGAATCCCAATGTTCGTCTATGAGGCAGAAGAAGAGAAGACGTTCGATAACTGGTACACAAGGTACGAAGAGGTCATCACCAAAGATGGATCATCGTTGTCAGAAGATCATAAGACGAGGATTATCCTGTCCAAGTTAAACCAGAAAGACTACGCGTTGTACACCAACATATGCCTGCCAAAGCGACCAAACGAAATCAGTTACGCCGACACAATCAAAAGTCTCAAATCTCTGTTCAAATCGACGACGTCAATATTCAGAAAGCGTCAAGAGTTCTTACGAACAGAATTCGGCGGAGGGAGCATGGAAGAGTACACGGGGACAGTTCTTCGAAGATTTGCCACGTCAGAGTTCAAAAAGATGACCGACGAGCAAACATGTGCAATGGTATGGATAGCGGGAATGCGGGACCCATCTTATCAAGACTTCCGAGCAAGAGCACTCCAAGTCCTCGAACAAAAGCCCAATCTGACACTGCTGGAGCTGGAAAGTGACGTCAAGAGACTTCTGGATATTCGAGCAGACGCGAGAGCTGTCGGAGGATCCGGTACAACAACGTCGGATGTGAACGCCGTGCAGAAGTTTCAAAAATCCAAAAGAAACACTCCAGAAAAGAAGGATGCCAAGCCACCACCATCTGCATGTTATCGATGTGGAGGCAACCATTGGGTTCGAGATTGTGAGAATAAAAAGGTGACATGTAATTTTTGTAAGAAAGCAGGTCACGTAGAGAAATGTTGCAGAAGCAAAAATCGGGAAAACAAGTCTCCAAAAGTCAAGACGGTCTACGTTGGTGCCGCATCGACCGACGGCACAGAAAGAATCTATCGACATGTGCAAATCAATGGTCGAGTTGTTAAAATGCTTCTGGATACGGGCGCCGACATCACGCTTCTCAGTCAGCATGATTGGACAAATCTGGGAAAACCAAAACTGGACAAACCCGCCATCAAAGTCAAATCTGCCACGCACGAGCCGGTGAAGATATTCGGAGTGCTCCATTGCAAATACCTGATGAATGGACAGCAAGAATCTGGAGTAGCGTACGTATCAAATACCGACGCTTTACTGGGAAGAGACTGGATTTCGAAAGATAAAGAGCTATGGAAGTTCCTCCAAAACCATGAAAAGATTAACCGCGTCTCTGTCACTGAATCAGCATGCATCTACCTGGGCGGGGCAAGAGAACGGTTGATCGAAAAAATTGGAACCACATACAAAGAAATCATGAAACCAGGACTCGGGAAGTGTACGAAGACCAAAGCAACACTGACATTGAAGCCAAATGCTAGACCCATCTTCCGGAAGGCACGCCCCGTGACATATTCTGCTCTGCCGATGGTCTCTGCTGAAATCGAACGACTGAATCAAACAGGAGTCATCTCACCAGTCGACCATTCCGAATGGGCCGCTCCCGTCGTTGCAGTGAGGAAAAAGGATGGTTACATCAGATTATGCGCCGATTTTTCCACTGGACTAAATGATGCCATTGAGTCAAATAACCATCCACTGCCCACTGCTGACGACATATTTGCTAAACGAAATGGTGGTAATTTTTTCACACAAATCGATCTTGCCGAGGCATATTTGCAGGTTGAAATGGACTCAGACTCACAGAAGCTGCTGGTCATCAACACACACCTGGGCCTCTTCACATACAATCGTCTTCCGTTCGGAGTCAAAGCTGCTCCAGGAATTTTCCAGCAAATCATGGATGCAATGCTGAATGGCTTGGAAGGAGTGTCCACTTACTTGGATGACATCATTATTTGTGGATCTACAATAGAAGAACACAATGAGCGAGTGCTTCGAGTATTTGGTCGAATTCAAGAGTATGGTTTCCGGATCAAGATGGAAAAATGTTCGTTCCTGATGGAGGAAATCAAATTCCTTGGTTTCATCATCAACAAGCAAGGACGACGTCCCGATCCAGAGAAAGTACTACACATCAAAAACATGCCGGAACCCACCAACGTGAGTCAAGTTAAGTCTTTCCTGGGACTTATCCAATTCTATGGCCAATTCGTAAAACATCTTTTCCGACTACGCCAACCCTTGGACAACCTCACCGCAAAAGATACTGAATTCAAATGGACCAAGGACTGCCAAAAGTCATTCGATACCATCAAAGAGATCCTACAATCGGACTTGCTGCTGACTCATTACGACCCCAACTTGCCAATCATTGTAGCCGCGGACGCGTCACAATACGGAATTGGAGCAACCATCTCTCACCGATGTCCAGATGGAACCGAGAAGACCATATACCACATCAGCAAGAGTCTGTCAAAAACCCAGCGGAACTACAGTCAGATCGAAAAAGAGGGATTAGGTCTCATCACAGCCGTCACCAAATTTCACAAATTTATCCATGGGCGAAAATTCACATTGCGAACCGATCACAAACCATTGTTAACTATATTTGGAGGAAAGAAAGGAGTACCTGTTTACACTGCAAATCGTCTTCAACGATGGGCTACAATTCTTTTGAATTATGACTTCGACATCGAATATATCAATACCAAAGATTTTGGACAAGTGGATGCGCTGTCCAGACTGATTGATGAGCAGAATGCCGAGAAAGCACCAGAAGACTTCGTCATTGCACAAGTGGAGCTAGATCCTGACAACCAACTTTCCCAAAATCTCCCGTTCCTTCCTATCACTGCCAAAACTATTTCATTCCAGACCGGAAAAGACAAAATTCTGAAAGATGTCCTCTGCTCCCTGCAATCTGGTAAATAGCCCAAAAGTGAAAGAGGAACCGAAATGTGGAACATGTGTAATCGGAAGGACGAATTCTCAATTGTCAACGACTGCATCGTACTGGGCGAGCGAGTAGTGATCCCTACAGTTTTGCGACAAAAGGTCCTGAAGACACTCCATCGAGCACACCCGGGAATTGTGAGAATGAAAATGTTGGCAAGAAGTTACGTGTACTGGTCTGGAATGGACAAAGACATCGAAAGATTGGTCAAATCGTGTGATGAATGTGCCTCTGCCGCCAAGAATCCTGTCAAAAATCTCTTATACTCGTGGCCAATTCCAAGGAAACCATTCGAACGAGTGCATGTTGATTATGCTGGACCGGTAGACGGTATGTATTATCTTGTACTTGTAGACTCGTATTCAAAGTGGCCGGAAGTCTATGCAACAACTTCGACTACCACCGCAGCTACTATCAAGATATTGGCCAAAGTTTTCGGGCAGTTTGGAAATCCAGAGACACTAGTCACCGACAATGGTCCTCAGTTCACGTCACAAACATTCCAAGAATTCACTGCATCCAATGGTATCACTCATGTTCGCACTCCACCATATCATCCTCAATCGAATGGTCAGGCCGAAAGATTTGTCGACACGGTGAAACGGGCTTTATTCAAGTTAAGAGGGGAGGGAAACACTGAGACTGCGCTCCAGACCTTCCTTCAGGTTTATCGATCGACTCCATGTGCATCTGTTCCGGATGGCCAAACTCCTGCCGAAGCCTTCATCGGACGTAAAATGAGAACTGTGCTGAACTTGCTCCTGCCACACAAATCGACTCCCAGCTCAGAGAGAAATTTGGCAATGGAAACGCAGTTCAACCTGCATCATGGAGCACGTGATCGGAGTTTCAAAATAAACGACCAGGTTTATGTCATTGACCGTCGTAGCCCAAATTCTTCCCAATGGGTTTCAGGAGTCATCGAACGTAAGCTCGGTCAGACGGTCTACAAAGTTCGTGTCGGAAGTCAACGCTGGACCAGACATGCAAACCAACTGCGCCTGCGCACGTCCCCGCCGTCTCACAGTGATTGGTCGGATTTCCTGGGATTCGAAGACTTTGCTGAAGAGATGCCCCAGACTGACAAAACCGATGCCACCACAATTCCTGTACCGCCTCCAAGAACGATCATTCCACCGTCGCCTCCGGTGCCACTCCGTCGCTCCACCAGAACCATTAAACCCGTTCAACCATTCCAAGTACACCCAAAGCAGAAGAGATATTAAGTGAACTCTTTACCTCGTTTATCTCTTCCTCGCGTATCCATCTTAAAAAAGGGAGATGTTACAAACGCTCAGTTTGTATACTCTCACGTGAACCTCCCTCAAGGTTACACGCACTTTATTATTTCTATTTCCCATTGACCTTGCCTTTTTATCATGCCGTGTCAAGGTCAATGTTATTCTGAACTTTCCAAAAATGTTCAGTTCTCGTTTTCTCTCCAACACCACAATCACTTCTCCGAATAAACGAGTATACCTTAACTCCGTCTTCTACATTACATAAGGATGGCGGACACAACATTAACCTTTCTGTTATTACCTCAAATGAAATCAATTGTTTCATATTTAAATTATATTTTGTTGTTCAACCAAACCGTTCAATCACCAATATTTGAAGTGTCGTCTTATGCACAAGTTTGTGAGTTTCAGACAGTTGCAGTCAAGTGGTATTGCCGGGAATATCTACTTATGTCTGTCCGAATTTCTGTCATTGTGAATCGAAAACATCTGTTAGTTTTATCGCATAATTAATCCCGTTAAATAATCAACAATTATGGGAATATTATAAAATGATAGACCGTTTTTTAAACAAAAATACTTGTTTGAAATGAAATCTCAAAAAATCTGTATATTGACAGCAACCCCGTGATTACAAATAAAAACAAAACGTTAGCTTTGATGATGAAACCAAAACATTAATGCGGCCTGACTGATGATTGTTTTGTTTCTTTACTATTCAATGAGTTTTTAATATCCTATTACTTTCTAAAAATTGAAATTTATTTCTGAATATTCAGATCTACTTTAATATCGCAAAAATTGAGCTCAATTTCTGTACCTAGAAAATCACATTAACAACACGCGATATTGGTTTTTTCTTTGAAAAAAAAAGTTATTTTGCCAAATCGAGAAAATTAGTTTCTAATATGGTATTTTATATCTGAAATTATTTTCATTATATACTAACCGTCTTTATCCGGAGTTCTCTTTTTTCAACAAAAATCCGCTGTTTCCAATTACAATACTGATTTATGATAGACCTGTCTAATAAATTTATTCAACACGATCAGCACTTCCTAGCAAATGAAATAATAATTATTGTTAGAAAATCATCAAGCAGTCAGTGTTGTATGAAATATACATAGATGCGAATGTTTTGTTTTAACTAACATATTGTGTTATGTCCCATTCTAAATATCTTATATTTGTTCGCTGTGTTTTCCTTTTTCAACAATAATTGTTTGTTGCTTTATTGGTTATTTTTCGTCGCCCGAACAGTTTTGTCCGTTTAAAGAAAGTTCACGGTAATACTTTTTCTGGCAAAGAAGTTCAACGGATTATAATCATGTTACATTAGTTCTCTGTTTGAAATCTTAAGTTATCATACACCAGTTGCTTAACATTTGAGAGTCGTTCAGTAATTTGTGTTGAAAAATTTGCAAAAGTATGATTAACAGTGAATAATCATTTTAAATTTTACACATATTGTCCCAAACATTATTTAACCACTAAATCTTGTGAAAGAGATTTTAAAAACACACAGGCACTTCATCATTTTTCTGACTCATACACATATAAACATGTTTACCAATTCCTAGAACGTTTTTTTGTATTTCGAAATGACCGCAGCCCTAACACGTTCTTCGGTGCTTTTTGCTTCTTTTTTAATGCAGCTGTTTTGTCCGCACTACCTCAATCTTTTGTCTTGTTTGTAAATGTCCATCTGTGAAACAGCCATATTTCTTCTTCCTTTCTATCATTTGCTCCTATTTAGATTTCTTCAGATTTTATTTCGTCTATAGTTTTTCAGATTTTTCATTCATCGAGATGAGTTTGTCACTTGGGGATACTTTCAACGGGCAATACAAAATTACAAAATTCATCGGCAATGGTTCATTTGGACAGTTCTACACTGCCTCCAAAATAACTACCAAACAGCAAGTAACTATGAAAATACAATCAGTCACGGATAATAATGCAAAGAAACTGACCAAGGAAATCGAAATTTCAAAAGATGTAAATGGTGCCAGAAACGTCATCAGTTACATTGACTCATTCAAACATGGAGAGTTCTTGTGTCTTGGTATGAGTTATTTTGAAGTCTTCATAGCCTGATTATTTATTTTTTCAGTCACCGAGCATCTTCCTCATGATCTTCAGTCTCAGATTAACAACAAAGTGATCTGTCGTAAAAACGTATTGAAATTGGGTCACGAGATGGTACAGGCACTGACACACTTATTCCATCGTGGAGTGTACCACACTTTCATCACGGCATCAAAAATTCGTTTCGATGATGGAGTAGGTTTTTTCAAGTTGTATTCCGGTAACGTTCTTTTTTTCAGTTCACCAGAGCAGTGCTCACAGATTTCAGCGATGCTTTCATGCAGTTCAACAATCTTCGTGTTGATCTTAGTAAAGAAGGGATACAAACAAATATGCATCCAGACGCTTGCTGTGGCCACCCATACCAATTCATGTTTGATGCAACATCTGTTCTCTACATTCTTCTCTCAATGAGACACCGAAAGAAACTATACTGTGATCCTACACGCGAAGGCATGATGCAGAAGAAGAAATTAATTGTGAGTCAAATATTGATTAGGGTAGTGTATAGTTGAATTTCTTTTAGTTTTCTTTATTGATTATCTAGATCAAATCAGACTTTAACACCAAACGAAAACTTGTAAAAAAAAGAATTCACAGTTGCTTTTACAGTTCGAAAAACCCTATGAAACACTTGGAAAAGAGAAGTTTCTGGTTCACTTTGTGAAACAGATTAAAAGGCAACGTGCGTTTGATCATCACACCGAATTCGACCAGCTTCTGGATTCTGTGACAAAAGGAGTTTGCTCATTCGATGCAGACCGTCCATATCAACTCATAAATAACGGTGGCTGTCAGTTCCTCAAATAGTCGCTTGTTTAAACGTCACACCTCATTAGGCTAATTAGAGTCTTTTTCACTTTTTCCCATTTCATTTTTAATTTTCTCGAATTTTTTCATTTTTAGAATGATTCGTGACAATGTCTCTCTTCCATTATCATGTTTATTGTTGAAACTCACCATCTCACTGCTAGTAATATGTATATTGTTTTCCAGCTTACATGAATAGTGAAATAACTACAGTTTTACACTCTTCTACCGATTATCATCACTGGTTTATTTCTATGAGTAGGCAAAACTTGATTACGCAAAACGCCATTCATTTAGCTCTTGTTGCTAGCTGTGTTTTTATAACCACTTTTCACTCAATGTACTTTGTACATCTCCCGCTTTCCTTCTCTCGCTCCCATCGAAGTGGTTCAAAGGCTTTCAGTCTTGAATCATGTTTTTATATGCTTTAATTTAATACTTTTTTCCAAACATGTTTGGTCTGGCTCTGTCTCTGCAAGTATAAAATCAGAGGCAACAGCATATCTTCTTATTACTCCAAAATTGTGAAGGTATTGAAAAATGGAGAGACTTGCCCTGCGTGTCTCATATAAGAAGGTTACACCAAAAGTTGTTTATCTGCAAGTAGAAGAGTCGGGCTTTCACCTAATCCAAAATGGTGACCGATGTTGTTTACAAGCGCTCGACTTGTCGTACTTCTAATTATATGCAGACTCACGAGAAACTTTTCTACGTTTTCATTTAACCAGACTTGTCTTTTTGTTTTGTCGGTTCCAACTTTTCTGGCTCAATTTTTCTTGTTTCTAAATATCATTATTTTTAGCAAACATGGCGAGCAACAACGATGAATTTATCATTGAAATGGCTGAACAGTCTCGACAGGTTTCAGAAACAATTTCAACGAAAATTTGAAATAAAACAGAATTTGTAGGACTATGCGTCTACAGAAAACGGTGGAGAGTATTCAGATTCATTTTTTTGGGTAAGTCAAATACCTTTTGCTCAGAACAAACGATCAACTCTACAGTTAAAAAAAATGCGTTTGTTACTTTTTTGTAGCCTGTGTCTATATCTTGCGATTAGATTTTAGTTTGAGAAGATAGCTTTTGAATTGACCCAGTTATGATGTCTCGAAGTGGTTCAACTCAAAAAACTTTTTAAAAAATGGACTTGTGTCTGTCATTCTCTGGAAACTCAAAAGGGGAACGTAAGATTTTTGTTTTGTTTTAGTTGGGGTAAAGGCTATCATTTCCCAAAATATCTAAGAAATTTCAGCGTTACACCCTAGGTCATTCCCATGTGAGAACGTTTAAAAAAATTTTTAACCGAAAAGCGTTTCATAATTAATTTCATTTAACAATTATGAAAAGGCAATAAGTAAGTTCCAAACCAGTAACAAATGCACGTGAGACTAGAAAGGGTTGGGCTAATAGATCTACAATTTAAATTTGATAATTAGATGAACCAGTGATAATTAATGAAATGGGGAGAATATGAACATCTACAAAAGAGCACAACGATAACAGTTAGCAAAGTTCTGCTAAAGCAAAACGAGGGAGTATTCAGTTAGATTATCTGTAGTCTAGCATTGGGAAAAGGGTGCATAGTAAATACAACTTATTTAATTATAATATACTAGAGTTGGAATGTGGAGGGGAGATAATGGACACATGGGGCATCAAGAAACAGCATGTGAAGAGAGTAAATGCTTTGAATATGAAAAACTAGGCACGGTTTAGAGAATCCACTATTATTGCAAATGAATAGTAAGAGCTTTTTGGTTCTGGGCTTGATCAATGTCCGCAGTCGATTTGTGGTTCTTTTGGATAGAATCCACAGTCTTTCCTTTCACCTTCTTTTCTTTCGAATCGAAGAGATTGTTCATGATAGTGACTGCGTCCATCTGAAAAAGATTATGATTTACAATATTAGTATCGTATCCACTTACGGTGATATCGGCAATGAGTGTCCGTCGGCTTTCCGGAATTGCAAGTAGAAGTCCACTGATAGAGGTTTTAGCAAAGCTGACAATGAACATCTTCATGCGGGCGTCATCTTTCACAAAGCTATGGATCCATCCAATGATGAGCAGAGGTCTCAGAGACCAGATCTCCAGATTTGGAACTTGGAAATTCGCAAAGGTGTACAGAGGGATATTGAAGCATTTGGCGATCTCCTCGTACTCAGTGTATTCCACAATCTCAGTTGGAGCTACTTTGTGATACATCACGTCAAATTTGCCTTTTCGGTCCGCGTAGATGTGACGGAACGCTTTTCTGATCTGGATGACGGACGACACGATCGATTCGTACCAAAGGTAAATGCCCTGGAAAAGAAAGTATGTGATATAAATTATTTTGAATAACTCACTTGTCCCAGAGTAGCACAAGCATGGATGATATTGGCGATTTGAACTTTCTCTTTCGTGGGGACTCCATCCCAATACACTCCGCAAATCAAGGATTGGAACAAGTGCAAAGTTCCCTGTTCCTTGCTGATAATTGCATCACCCGAGTGGCTGAGCATTTTGTATGGAGCTCCCGTTTTCTCGAGTGATTTCCATCCAATGAGATAAGTTGGGTCATCGACAAGCTGAAATATTTGTATATTTGATGAATGAGATTAGTGAAACTTCTCACAGTCAGCAGGGACTTGTCGATATCGTATTCTTCGAGAAGATTTTTCAATTGGGAGAGTGTAATTGTTTGGAGGAGACCAGAGTTGTTGGCTGGGTTGAATCTATCGAAGATTTTCTGCTGTTCAGCTAAAAATTACCATATTATGTGGATAGAAAATTATTAATTTAAGACAAAAACTCAATTACTATCAAATACTAAAACAAGGACAACATAAACTAACCTTCTGGCTTCTCAAACGAGTTTCCTTGATGTTCTCTCAAAATAGGAATCATCGCCGCAATCTCTTCGACAAAGACCCGAGACTCTTTGACTGTGTTGTCACCCATTGGCACATCTGGAATTGTACGGAGATACATTTTCTTTCTTCTGCTTTCTTCGGCAACCTAAAACACAATATTTATATTTAAACCGCATGGCACAGGATACTAACCATTCCAACCATATCAACCATATGAGTGAACTGGAGAATTGAGCTGAATGAGTCTCCCCAGTACTGATATGTATTGTACGAGAACTCCTTTTCCAATTCATGAACCGTCATCAGATCGTCGTGATCAATCAGGAAGTAAGCGATTTTCAGATCGTTCCGGAGGTTTTCCGACACCGCGTAGGAACATGGGTAGAGTTTGGTAGACGTGCCATGCGAGAGTACCCAGTGTGTCTGAAACCAAGTACTTAGAATGTGTAAATTGAGCTGGGAAGTCTCTCACCAATGAATTGGGGTGTTTCGGATCTACGAAGAGACTGCATTCGGAGATGGGGATGATGTTCCACTTAGTGTTGTAGTGGACGGAAGTAACGTTGGACATCTTGGCCTGAAACAACAAAATTATTGATTTTTATTCAATCTAAAAAAAGGAAACCGAAAGAACTTGAGTAAAACGAAGCTGATTCGTAAAAAAAGGCAGAAAGTCGATAATTTGTGAATGAAAAAGAGAGTATGCTCAACAATAAGGGCGGAAACGTGAAGAATCTCACAATTGTCAGAGAAAATACAAAATACAATTACTGGAACGAAATGCTCGCGGAGCACCGAAAACTCTCTCATCAACTGAAATTAGTTCATTCATCCAAGGAATACCAAAAACAACTATGAAACACAACGAAAAATAAAGCGAAAATGATGACTATGCAGAGACAACACATCGAAAGCGCGTTTCGCGTTTACCTTTAAATATACGGAAGTACGAATAAAAGTTTCAAAACTCCAGTAGAGAGAGTGAGCAAAAGAGGAAGAGAGGTCAGGAGAAAATAAAGTCGATGCGCTCTTTTGCGCACACACTGAATAGTGAGGAGGTCACCCTTGCGCTATTTGTGTTACCAACAAGTACGTCAATAACACTCCTTAGCGCAAATGTGGTGAAAGGAGAGAAACCAGAGTATTGGCCGACTTCTTACCGAGGGGTCCGATGGGTGAAACAAATCATGTCAAGGAGCGGTTATAATTGCCGTTGACTCGAGATTTCCAACGGTTTCTTTCCGAACAAAACAAACTATAAGCACTAAAAACGCGTTTATCAACTGAATTCAGTTTATTTATCCAAGAAATACTGAGAACAACAACGGAAAACAACGAAAAATAAAGCGAAAATGATGACAAAACGGAGAGAACACATCGAATGCGCGTGTGGAAGTCGAACGCGCGTGTTCAGCGGAGCGCGTTTGCACACACACACAAACAATGAACGGGGGGACCCTTGTGGAGGGAAAAACATGTTTTGCAGGTCATTGGACAGTATCAAGTAAAACAAATAGTTGCGAACAAGAAAAATTTTTTAAAAAATTTAACGAAGTTCAAAACTTTTGAAAATTATTTGGTTGACTAAGCTAATAATAGAGTATGAAAATCAAAAGGAATTAACTTTCCGGTGTAAATAAAATTCTTTTCTCTATGCCAACGGAATAAAATATTAGAGGAAATCTCCGAATTAGTGAATCTGCCAAAAAATAGAAAAAAAGAGTCTCAACAACTGCAAGATACGTGTCCCGTTGAGCAATGAGAAATAATGGATTGGAAATTGAGGACATAATTTGTGAACTTTTTGAAAAGGTTTTTACACGGAAGGTTGAAATAAACATCAAGTGGTTGAATGCGACCAGTAGCGTGAGGAGGTAAATTCCTATTCGTGATATCGAATCCGGCAGGAGCATACTCCCCATGGTCAAGGAAGGGAGAACAAGAAATAAATACAACTTTCATGGCAAAGAGGGATCAAAACGCGAGATTTCAGCCTATCGCACATGTCATAGTTTGTTATGATGTGCAATATTCCTGCTCGGAATTCCAAATTGGTCTTGAAGGTAGAATTCGTTCAATTGGTTCCGACAGTTTCGCGTATGTCTTTGGGCCAAGTGTTCCATTCATAAAAATCATCGGCAAGAACGTGAATGAATGGGCGAGTGAAGATTTCGATCGCTCTATATTTTTTGCCTTTTTTGTATACGTGGGCTCTAGAACTATACAGCTTCATTTTTATTCCAGTCTGATCAGCACTGACAATACGATGAATACTGAATACTGAATACGATGGGAATTGTGTCATTTACTGTTTCCAATCGCGTATGCAACTTTGTCAATCTCATCAATATTTCTCTTGCATCTTCTTGTCATAAGCGTTGTTTTTTTCCGATTAAGACGCACTCTCCGAGTCGATCGAGCATCGATCAACTGACCATGTTCACCCGAAAAAAGTCGACCATCTCCGATTTGCCTATAATTTCGATCAAAGATAGTATAAAGTGTTCTCAGCAAAATGGGGTACTTTTTGGCCAGGTCCGTCACCTGGGTACCTAGAAAAACCAAAAAATCGATATTTTTCGAAATTTTTTCCAAAAGTAGTTGGGTACGAAATCTCAACGGGAAGTTATTGCAGACACTATTTTGAGCATTTTTTGTGTTTAAAAGAAAAATCCAGCTCAACACCTTCATTGTGAAAATTTTCAAAATGTGTGAAATTTTCGGGTTTTTTTCATGAAATCGTTTTTATCTCGGTAGTGACACGAGAAGACGGGCTTTTTTATTTTAAATTCGGAATCTACATAAAATTTGGTATTGGAAACATGCTGTCCCTACTCGTATCTCTAGACCTAAAAAAAGATTTTTTGGGAAGAATGAGAAAAACTGCGATTTCAATTTTCAAGTCCTTCCAGTAAATTATTTTTGGTGTTTCAAAATAATGGTTTTTCAAAGTTTTTTATTCAATTATGCCATTTTAATTCAGTTCCACTACAATTTTCGATCATACCACAAAAAAATTTTCGAAAAAATTGGATTTTTTGATTTTTGAAAATTTTCTCCCGAATTGAGTCATTCCATCTGAAATATTAAGGATAGCATTATAAAATCAGGAGAATGTTACTGGTACATTCTTCAGATTCATAAAAAACTTGATTCCCACTGTCGGGTCACCTGCTACTTACGCGTTCATGGTGAAATTCAGCGAAATTTTCAACTTGGGAAGTTGGTGCATCGGTACTTCATACTTGCAACGTTATTTGACAGAGAATTGCGATGAATATGACAAGAATAGTGAGAAAACTGCAAAAATTGATATATTCAGCAAGATTTACGGAAAAAAACTTGAAAAAATTAAGACTCATAAATGTTCAATGGTCTGACCTTTTTGTGGATATCAGGAAAAACGTTTCAAGTTTTTTTTCGTAAATCTTGCTGAATATATCAATTTTTGCAGTTTTCTCACTATTCTTGTCATATTCATCGCAATTCTCTGTCAAATAACGTTGCAAGTATGAAGTACCGATGCACCAACTTCCCAAGTTGAAAATTTCGCTGAATTTCACCATGAACGCGTAAGTAGCAGGTGACCCGACAGTGGGAATCAAGTTTTTTATGAATCTGAAGAATGTACCAGTAACATTCTCCTGATTTTATAATGCTATCCTTAATATTTCAGATGGAATGACTCAATTCGGGAGAAAATTTTCAAAAATCAAAAAATCCAATTTTTTCGAAAATTTTTTTGTGATATGATCGAAAATTGTAGTGGAACTGAATTAAAATGGCATAATTGAATAAAAAACTTTGAAAAACCATTATTTTGAAACACCAAAAATAATTTACTGGAAGGACTTGAAAATTGAAATCGCAGTTTTTCTCATTCTTCCCAAAAAATATTTTTTTAGGTCTAGAGATACGAGTAGGGACAGCATGTTTCCAATAGCAAATTTTATGTAGATTCCGAATTTAAAATAAAAAAGCCCGTCTTCTCGTGTCACTACCGAGATAAAAACGATTTCATGAAAAAAACCCGAAAATTTCACACATTTTGAAAATTTTCACAATGAAGGTGTTGAGCTGGATTTTTCTTTTGAACACAAAAAATGCTCAAAATAGTGTCTGCAATAACTTCCCGTTGAGATTTCGTACCCAACTACTTTTGGAAAAAATTTCGAAAAATATCGATTTTTTGGTTTTTCTAGGTACCCAGGTGACGGACCTGGCCAAAAAGTACCCCATTTTGCTGAGAACACTTTATACTATCTTTGATCGAAATTATAGGCAAATCGGAGATGGTCGACTTTTTTCGGGTGAACATGGGTGATCGAACGAGTCAGAGAGTGCGTCTTAACCATTTTGAAAAACAAACAAATGCTGGTTATTTAAACTTTTGTGAATGCCTGAGACAATGCTTCCAACGAGTGATCCATCCTGTGCTGGCTCGATTAATATTTTTTGCAATCATTTGAAGGTCGGCCTTGTGCTTGAAGATCGTTTTACATAGAACTTTCAACAGATTTGTACGGCTCTCCTGGTAATCAAGTCTCTCCGTTTTATATTTTTTCAGCTTTTTAAGATGATATTTAGTTTTTTTTTCAGCGGAATGCATTCTTCATGGACGCCAAACGTCTTGAACTTCTGTCGGCATCTCGGTTGAATTCGATTGCTTTTTGAGCATCTACTCTAGATACCACTTTGTCTCCAAACTGGATATCCCAGTGTGAGCGGAGTATAAAATAATCATAGGCTGAAAAGGAATAACAATAAATTTTGTAATATCCTAACTGGAATTTCTCCACTTCTCAATCCGCGTGGCTATCCTCGCCCACCATCGTATCAGCAGTCTCGACTTCAAACTCATGGTTGAATGCATACAGTAGCGGTCATAGGTGAGTATACCTGCATACTTTTATGTGTAACTCTGCTCAATCGTGTCCGTTTTGCATAAACTTTTTTTTGAAAGATAGCTGAAATATCCAGTAACAAGAATATAAGTTTTTTGAAAAAACTTCAGTTCTGATTTTTTTCAATAATTGATTTTTCCTGATCGTGATTTAAAAATTCGAAAAAAAACTTTTTATTTTTCTCTTGGAGTTATTTAGTTTTTGATGTCAAAATGATGGAAAATGTTTAAATAAACAAAAAATTTTGTTGAATTGGTTTCTGAAACCCTCAGCATCGTGCTAGAGCTCCAGAAGTCAAAAGTAACGTCGTCGGGAAAGTCATTATAACTTATCAAGAAACGCTCCAAACTAGTCAAAAAATGTACCAAAAGATGTGTCTTGAGTTTTTCTACAAATTAACATTAAAAACTAATAATTTTAGAAAAAATAATTTTTCAATTTTTTTTCACTCAAAAGTTATTTTATTCCCATTTTTTTCCTAATTTTCGATATTTTCTGGGCATAACACGAACAAGGAATACATCAATGTGTTTCATCATTTGTGAAAAGACACTTTGTATGCAGTTTTTGATAAGTATGTTCGTGTTATGCCCAGAAAATATCGAAAATTAGGAAAAAAATGGGAATAAAATAACTTTTGAGTGAAAAAATTGAAAAATTATTTTTTCTAAAATTATTAGTTTTTAATGTTAATTTGTAGAAAAACTCAAGACACATCTTTTGGTACATTTTTTTACTAGTTTGGAGCGTTTCTTGATGAGTTATAATGACTTTCCCGACGACGTTACTTTTGACTTCTGGAGCTCTAGCACGATGCTGAGGGTTTCAGAAACTAATTCAACAAAGTTTTTTGGTTATTTAAGCATTTTGCATCATTTTGACATTAAAAACTGAATAACTCCAAGAGAAAAATAAAAAGTTTTTTTTCGAATTTTCAAATCACGATCAGGAAAAATCAATTATTGAAAAAAATCAGAACTGAAGTTTTTTCAAAAAACTTATATTCTTGTTACTGGATATTTCAGCTATCTTTCAAAAAAAAGTTTATGCAAAACGGACACGATTCAGCTGAGTTACACATGAAAGTATGCAGGTATACTCACCTATGACCGCTACTGTACTTGAGGGTATTGATGATATAATATTGTTTGTCATTTTTATTTCTTCTCGTGAGATGAAAGGATCATCCGGAAGTTTAACCGCCAATTTCTCAACGAGAACAAAAAGAACATATGCTGGATTGAAAGATTACCACAAACAAAACAAATAACTGACTGAAAGATGACAAATAGAATCCGTAAGAAATAATTGATTTGCGGGTCATCCACGTTATCCGCCACATGTTCTATCTATTTTAGAAAACGTTCAGTTGCCAGTGGCAAGGTACCCCCGAAACCCCGTATTCCTCCGAGTCGCCACGTACGATACGCAACGACACTCCGTTGAAAGCTCGCTCGCCTACCGTAACCCCGGCGCACCGATTTACGTGGCGTGTAATCCACGTGGACTATAAATTATTCTTGAGCCGAGTTGGCTAGTTTCGGGCAGTTTTCCGGTTTATCGTGTGATATTTATTGATTTTCTTGTGTTTTAATCGTCGTTTATTTATTAATCTTGCAATAAATACTATTTTATTGTAAGAAAGTGTGTTTTATCGTCTAATTTATAAGAAACCCGACCACCCCGTATTCATACGTGGGCAACTTGGGGGCCGAACCGTTTTTATTGATTTTTTTCGTTGTTTCTTCCTTGTTTTTCGTAAAGTTTGTTGAGTTTGCTTCTGTTTGAATAGACAGAAGACGGCTCGGCAGAAAATTCTATCAGTTTATTGATTTTCGTTTGAATAGACGAAAAGGCAATTTACTGGTTGTCGACAGTTTCTGGCGTTGCAAACGGAGAAACTTGGAGGAAGTATCGAAAGAATCGAATCGATTGATAGACAAGTTTTGAATAAAAGCTTTGGTTACAGACGAAAACACCGGAGGATGAGCGTCGATTTGGAAGAGAAGAGTGAGGCGACTGGTGAAGAGAAGGTGAGCACGGGAGCCGTACAAATGAGTTTGGCGGAGAGAAGAAAAGGAACCATAGGGTTCGCGAAGTTTCTCGCCACCGCCGGTCAGGTGGAAGAAGAGGTGCAGCTGATCTTGAAAACCATGACGGTGGTCAGTTCACGACAAAGTGACGTCGTGCAGGCACCATGGAGAAAGTTCCGCAAAGAGTTGGCGGATAGGTTCAAGGAGTTGGATGAAGACAAATGGCCAAGAGCGGTGATGCGTATTATGCGCGAATGTGGCTTGGAGTCGTTGGGGGAGTTAAAGAAGAAGTGTGAAAAGACGGAGGGCGGTGGTGAAGGAAACGTGGGCGATTTGGGGGAAGGAAAATGGCTGGAAGAGATAGAAAGCATCAAAAATGAAAATCGTTTATTGCAGATGGCGTGGGACGAGGAACGTGAAGGGCTCAGAAGCCGAATTCAAGAACTGGAATTGGAGAAGGAGCAAATGATGCAGAAGAGTAAGAGGCTGGAAAAGTTGATGAAAGAAGAGAGAAAAGTGGCGGAGTCAATGAAGTCAAACCTGCAATATGTGCAAGGTAAGGCAACAGAGAAACCCAGAGAAAGAACTGCAAGTCTTCAGGACAACTTGAGGAATGTCGACAGGCGCTCAAGTTCAAGTTCGAGCACAAGCAGATATTGGGAATTGGAACAACCGAAAGGTAAGCTGCCGCCGGTGGAGAACGGGGAAAATTGGGAGGATAAAGTGAAACAATGGTCTAGCGAGAGAAGAGGAAGCGTGGGGATGAAAGAGAACGGTTGGGAAAGAGGAAGTGTGAAAGCGGGTAGCCAAGCGATGGAAAGCGAAGTACAGGGAATGGTGCAATGTATGAGTAGAATGATGAAGGCGTCGGCGTTGCCAGAACCGAAGATGTTTGAGGGGAAAGGAGACTTCAAAGAATTTAAGAGAGCTTTCCTCCTCAAGTATAATCAGGTCACGGATGGCGACGACGAATTGGTAGCGATTCTCGAAGAGAAATTTCTTGGAGGTGCAGCGAAAAGCTTGTTTAAAGCGCTGCCAAATCGTTACGAGAGACCGATTAGATCGCTGTTTGAGGAATTTGAGAGCAAGTTGCGGAAGAGACAGGGTGATAGTAAAGCAGAGGCGCTGAACGAGTTTGAGGGATTGAGAAAGCACCCAACTCAGAAAATGTGGGAATATCTGGTGGAAGTGGAAAAGTAGTCGAGAAAGGCGTTCGCGGAAGCGGGAGACGTTACGCTTTCGCAGCTGCGAACAACAAAACTGATGAAAGCGGCAAGAGGAGACGACACGCTTCACAAGATGCTCGTCATGAAACGGCTGGAATTACCGCTGGAGGACCAGTATGAACATCTGAAGGATATCGTGCTACAACAAGAGAATGAGAAGCGGCGAGATTACAGGTGGAAGAGAGGAAATGTAGGAGGGTATAAGGAGAGAGCGAGCGGTAATGAGAAGGATAGAGGAGACAGTTCGCGGACCGGTGGGAAAGAGAATGACGGGGGAAGAAGGAAGGAGGGCTTCAAGATAAAATGCTTCAACTGCGGAGGTAGCGGGCATATTTCGAGACAATGCACGTCAAAGCCGGTACAGGAAGTGGGAGTGAAGGAGGTCGGAGGAGATACGGGGGAAGCAGTCGTGGGAGCGGTTCGGCCCCCAAGTTGCCCACGTATGAATACGGGGTGGTCGGGTTTCTTATAAATTAGACGATAAAACACACTTTCTTACAATAAAATAGTATTTATTGCAAGATTAATAAATAAACGACGATTAAAACACAAGAAAATCAATAAATATCACACGATAAACCGGAAAACTGCCCGAAACTAGCCAACTCGGCTCAAGAATAATTTATAGTCCACGTGGATTACACGCCACGTAAATCGGTGCGTCGGGGTTACGGTAGGCGAGCGAGCTTTCAACGGAGTGTCGTTGCGTATCGTACGTGGCGACTCGGAGGAATACGGGGTTTCGGGGGTACCTTGCCACTGGCAACTTCCCCCCTTCAACGAAACCCCGACCGGTACGAGAAGACCACTGATACGGCTAACATTCTTCTCCGCCTATTTCTCACTACCCAGCCTAACCCCAGTCACACCCCCTAACATACACAAGTTAGCACATTGTCTTTAGGAGACCTCAATAAGCACTATAATTAAAACAATTAGTAAAACAAACACAAACACAATTAGCTATTTTGCTGACCGGTCCCTAGTGACTCGGTCGGCTTCTTTTCGTCGGTGGCTCCGCTTCCAGCTCCTTTTTTAGCGTCTCGACGACCACACTTTTTGGGATCACGGCTTCCAGGAATTCCGCCAACTCCTTCCCTGACTTGAAGCGCTCTGGGGCTGTCGTTATCAGTGGCATCATCTTGGCTCCTACACTCATCATTGGTTCGATCCAGATGGCGTTGGCCGTAGTCATGAGCGCCTTCTTCCATGTCTCAGCCACCACTTGCACTTCGGAAAAAGTACAATCCATTCGAGCTGGGCACACAATCACTTCCTTCACCTCTCTTGCCAACTTCTCAATCACATCTCCAGTTTTCCTATTTTTCCCTTCATCCATGGTCAGAGTCAACAGGAACACAGCCGTCTGGACTTGCTCGAAGTCATATCGCTCAACCCAGCCATCAGCAACCGATTCCCTTATTTCCCACAGTCCTTTGGCTTTAATGCCCATTCTCGGTCCAACGATTATCTCCGCTTCACGGATAGCCGTATCAGTGGTCTTCTCGTACCGGTCGGGGCCCGGTTTCGTTGAAGGGGGGAAGTTGCCAGTGGCAAGGTACCCCCGAAACCCCGTATTCCTCCGAGTCGCCACGTACGATACGCAACGACACTCCGTTGAAAGCTCGCTCGCCTACCGTAACCCCGGCGCACCGATTTACGTGGCGTGTAATCCACGTGGACTATAAATTATTCTTGAGCCGAGTTGGCTAGTTTCGGGCAGTTTTCCGGTTTATCGTGTGATATTTATTGATTTTCTTGTGTTTTAATCGTCGTTTATTTATTAATCTTGCAATAAATACTATTTTATTGTAAGAAAGTGTGTTTTATCGTCTAATTTATAAGAAACCCGACCACCCCGTATTCATACGTGGGCAACTGTTCAAAACATCCGATTCTTGATAAAAAATTCATTAAATAAAAGCAAGAAAACTAGATGGTCAGCCAAAATCGAACCAGCAAATGGTTGTGTCTTAATTACTTCTGCTACCACCTCCCCCCACCCCCACCACGCTGTCGATAGTTTTCACTCGTCAGGAAGGCAATGACTTGTTAAAGGTCAAAACGTTTACCTCGTGCCTCGAGAGCAAAAACTAAAATATGTTTAGACTCACATCAGTTTTCTTTCTCGACCCGAAGCCAGTGGAAGATCCGACTGGCTCTCCAGTGGCTATGCGATCGAAGGCTGACAGTTCCAGCTCTATGGATTGTACCTCGCTATTAAAGTTGAAGAACGATCCTTTCTACAAGACCTTCTCCATCTTCAGTCCTGAAATGGCAATTATTTCTCGTCGGATTGGGTAAGTAAAAATTTGAAAAATTTGAAATACTAATGAATGTCTTTCTCACAGAAATGCTATGCGGTTCATCCACCAATCAGCAGCTCCAAATGCAGTATTGAAACTCTCAGCCGTGTGTTCAAGGGCTACCCCCCGATCATTCCGCGTATGGCTGTATATGCCTCGAAAGACATTGCAATTGGTGAAAGGATTACTACATTCTTCCACGACGATTCTCTTGCATTGAATACTCCAATGGACAACCATCAAGAGTGGAGACAGTGCGTGTAAGTTCTGATACTTTCCCTTAGGTTTTTTTTTTGTTGAAAACTACTAATTGCTGAGGTTTTCAATTTTTCTCATTGCAGATGCCGCGTGGGTTGCCCCGACATTTTGCCACCAAGTCCCTGATCTACGGCCATCCACTTCTATTCACTCCGCTCCACTTCTATCTACCTGATCCATTTCTCACCTACTCTGTTTCATCTTTACATAATGCCCCCTTTTTATTTTTTTGTCTCCCCTCTGAATTCTCGTTCCCCATTCCTTCCCGAGTTGTTTTATATTTTTAAGCCCCCTTTTCCCATTGATCCTGGAGTACCTCCTATCAGTTCCATACATGTAGATGGTCTCTCTGCTTCTTTATTCCGAGTCAATTTCGATGAAAATTGTCGAATGGTTCATTTCAAGTACAAGACAGGGTTGAGATGAGGGTAGAATCAAACAAATTGGTTCCCAACGCGTGCAAAGGCGTGAATGAGTCAAACCTGATTCAAACTGGTTATCAGTCAATTCAAATTGGTTGCGATCAGTAAAACGATTTGGTCCACAACTCTCTGCGGTTTTTACGGTACCTGTTTCATTTCCTTCGGTCAGAACTCTGCTTGAAAGCCAAAGTTAACTTTGACCCATTTTTCGACTCGGTATTTAGTTTCGATGTCCTGCTAGCTTTCGCTCAGTTTTATTCCGAAGAAATTTTGTCCCTTGCGGGAGCATCGGATATGCTAAACAAATAAAATTAATAAGATTAAAATGACGGCTGCACAGTGGGTGAGCGAGAACCGTCCAGCAAACGTGGTTGAAAAATGATTTTGCCGTTTTTGAAACATTTTACTTCTACGAAAAAGTTCTGAAGACAAGACCAATCCTTTCTTTGGGTGCAAACCAATGGTTGAAAACGCTAAATTCTGGAGCTCTACTGTTCAGTAAAGTGTCTCCGGTCAATGACATAACCACTCTCCGCTAAGCGGGCAATCGAAAGGTGTGTAATTAAATGTCTTCTTTCTTATTCTTGGCAATAAGTTTAAAGGCGTTTTTCATATTAATTAAATGTAGTTCTGAATTCATATTTGTCACCAAGGTTTTGTTTC
The DNA here is from genome assembly GCA_002259235.3 of Caenorhabditis latens. Taxonomy (NCBI): domain Eukaryota; kingdom Metazoa; phylum Nematoda; class Chromadorea; order Rhabditida; family Rhabditidae; genus Caenorhabditis; species Caenorhabditis latens. Next base: position 7,628,609 of record CM056097.1, on the reverse strand, counting down.
TGAATTTTGTTTGTTATGATGGAAAGGTCGGTTGATATCATTTTGAAATTGAGTCGTTTGTTTTCAACTTTTCGCCATCGTAAGCACTAATTATAGGATATATACTCACGCGCTTTCCGCTTGCTTTCCAAGAGATCACATTTACTTTTCGGAAAACATTATCTTCGCCTTATCTGAAAGTTTCTCATATCATAGTTCACTGACTGAAAAAGTTTACGGAATTTTCAGTTTATACAGTTTTATTGAGCGCGAGGCTTTATTCACTATTTGAATTTTGTCATATGTCCTCTTAAAGTTTTTCATTTAATGACAACTTCTGCATCTTGAAGCTCTTGATCTTGAGCACTTTTTTTAAAACTGCTTCTCTCATTAGTAAAACTCAATTCCGTAGTTGATTCCAAAATATAACAGGATATCTCAAATAAGCGTTTTTGCTTCTAAGCTTTCACTCATCCTGATTGTCCCTAATTATTGCATTAAATCATAATTCCTTACATTTAGAAAACAAAAAAGTGAGAATAATGCGTTCTGTAAAACTCTATTAGAACAACATGTCGGTGTACGTTTTGAGGTTTCTCTAAGTCTCTCGTTGTATTGGTGGCTGTTATTCTATTAAAAAAACACCTCAAGTTTCATTTTATTAAAGGCGTTGTTTTTTCAGGGGTGTTATTCTAATAGAGGTTTTATGTATATTTGGTACGCAGTATGGCCATAATGGTGTCGGTGCTGTGTCGTTGAATATCATGAACTAGCCTAGAACCATTGTTTATTTTTTTAGTACTTGTTTGTTTTTCTGTTGTTATGACATTTTTCGAAGCATGATTATGTTTACTATTATTCAAGAATTCAAATATTTTGATTTCATTTTAAACTCTCTTCCGAAAATCTCGCAATTACGGAATCTACACATATGTGTTTTCTGCGAGTTGAAAAAAAGCTAAACCGGAACTTCAAAAATGATGTGTTGTACAAAATAAACTAATGTCTTGAAACCCAGGTTTCACAACTAAAGTCTTGAAACCCAGGTTTCACTGGATTATTAAATTTGTGTCATTCTGTCTCACTAAAATTTGAACTCACATTTTTATTCAAATGCCCGGTTTTATTTAGTGTGAAATATGACGATCTTTTTTGTCTTCGTCTTAAGTGGGAGAGAAATTGTGTACTTTTAAAAAAGTACAGTCAGCTTACAATACTAGTGGAGACGTTCAATTCTCAGTAGGATATTATTTTATGAAAAAAGGAAAATTATCATCTTGCACTTTTATAATTTCTTCTCATAGTTCAGTGAGCGTTTCTCGGTTGATCGGCCAGTTTCCTGTTCAAAGTATTTCTTAAATTTAGTTTAAAACCCATGTTTTAAGTTTATCGATTTTAGCTTTTCACTAAAATACTCCTCCTCTCGTTCGACTTCAAAGTTGTTGACTACTTCCTGATAAAACTTCATATTCAATAATAACCTACGCATTTTGAACTACTTGAAACATGTTTCCGGTTAATTTTAATTCCTTTGTTGATTCCGAAATATAATTCGCTTATGTATTTTTAAATACGTGTATTTGCATTCAAATTCCCTCTTTTATTTAGTGTGAAATATGACATCTTTTCCGGCTTGGTCATAAGTGAGAATTGAATTGTGTACTTTGAAAAAAGTGCATCCAGTTTACATTAGATATCGTCAACAACATTAGTTGAGACGTACAACTCTCAGCGGGATTTCATTTTACTGATATATGAATAATACCCTTTTCTGACTCTGGCGTGGCACTAATTGAAGATAAAAGTGCGTTGCACTTTTTGCGTTTCTCATCACGAAAAACATTCCCGTTGTGTACTTTTGGGAAGTTATCATCTTGCACTTTTATGATTTCTTCTGATAGTTCAGTGAGAATTTTTCAGTGAATCGGCTAGTTTTCTGTTTGAAATTTTTTATATTTTTAAATTCTATTATCAAGTTAATCGATTGTTTCAAACGAGAGTACCCCTTATCTTGTTTAACTAAAAGGTTTTTGATGGACGAATCTTCACATTTTGAAACATACGTCGGGTTGGCTCAAAGTGGGAGTATCGATCATACCAGACACCACATAAAGTGTTTTTTCGTATATTTCTAAATTTTGAATGTTCAAACGTATGAAACAAACGGCGTAGGACATGAGCCTAATCTCCGCCCACACTTTCTCTTTATTTATCTCTCTTTTCTAAGTTCTCTCTGTGTCTTTGATTCATTTTCGGTTGCTATGTTGGCCTTATAGTTGAGCAACTAGATGCTACATCTTTTCAATTTCAACATCTTTCCATTAATAGTTTTCCTATTATTGTATTCTTTTAGCTGCAATTGAAGGAGAGCTCTTCAAAAATGTTTCATTGACCATTTTAATCTGTGAAAACATTTTATAATAAGTTGTTTCAGATCGCTTCATTCGTCATGTCCAATTCGGAAGATGTTATTTTGTGGAAAATTCCCATTAGATCGAGAGTCCATGTTGTCGAATTTGAACACGGAGAGAGAACTGGAGTCAGAGTTCTTCGTGTTGATGGGAATGTGAGTTCAGGAGTTATATTGATTAGAAAAACCAATTAGATAGGATGTTGCTGTCATTTTTGTCAAATATAATTTGTGTTTTCGTTCAGGAATTGTACCGTACGGGACAATACAAACTGACTGGTAAGGCATCGTTCCAAGTGGAAAACCTTCAATGTAGAGTTTTGGTGAAGGCCGCCGATGCTACGCATTTGATGTACGCATTAAAAGTGAGTTTCGGAGAAGTGATTAATAAAACCCAAAAAATGTTTTCAGGTGGATGGAAAGCTATTGGAGAATTATAAAAAGGAACACCATCGAAGATGGCAGTGTTGGACATGCATCATCAATGGAGCTGAATGGCGAGTAGATTTAGGTTGGTTTGAGAACTGAAAGTTATTTTTTTAATAAGAATTCTACAGACAAGTATACTATGGATGTTATGGCGAATGGCGTTCTGGTTCCAACTACCGTAAGTATTGACATTTCACATTTGTGACAACACTTTTATAAAAGTTTGATGTGTAATAATTGAAAACAATTTACAGGGTGAATTTATCGATGAGGAAACAGTCACTTCTTTCATTGTTGGTCCGAAGGCCACGCCCTGCAAAATTGTGGCCATCGGTAGCGGAGATATTGAGTGAGTTTAGTATTTGGGTAGTTGGCTAAACAACCGCCTTGAAAAACGAAGAATCATTATACCTGGTTAGAAATTCACATAAAAATTCCGATTGCACAGACACACAGATAATTTATGTACAGATATTTTGAACGATCATGTTACTTTCCAGGGTGGGCATCATTCACTCGCTCTACGTCAACAATGTCCGCGTTCCGATCAATCCAGACTACTAGAATGATTAATTTACCTCTACAGTGCGTTTCATTGATATTTGGTCACTCTGAAAGTCATTTCAAAAAGTCACTTCGATTTTTATTGAAACGAAAAATGGTTTTAACGCTCAAAAAGTGAGCAGTTTCTTATTCTTTCGCAAACATTTAAGCCATCAAAATAGAAACATCTTTTTTACAAAAGTGAAATTTTTGATTTGTTTGTCAAAAATGGAGTCTCTAAGACGATAGAAATATTAACATTTCAAGAATGATCGAATATCAAAGAAACTCACTTCATTTTCATTCATCTATGCATGTATTACTCTTTTATTTGAGAGGCAAACTAAAACTGCGCTTTGGTATTCCTATCGGTTACCGAAAGGTTTTTCACCATTATTTTTGGATGTATTTATTTTGCCAAGTCTGATTCCACGCAATTATACCTTGTTTTGTATATTTTGTATTGTCTTTTCATCCCACAATAAAAAAGGCGTCGAACACCGTTGAATGCAGTTGAAAGTTTTTTCAGAAGTTAGAAAGTGTCCATTTCCGAAATCAAATCCCATTTTCAAAAAAGTGGTGATACTACGGTTTTTTCAAAGGATCACCCCTGAAATTGATAAGACAAGATCTGTATATTCAATTTGTCTTATCCTGAAAAACTGTCTTTTTCTTCTGATAAATAGGGACGTACACGACTATTTATGAAACATGAAACATCTAGTGTTGGCAATTGTTATTCTACCCGACGTGTCGTTTTGCATGAAGAGTAGACAAACGAGACGGAGAGAAAACTGTTCTTTCGGTCGAATTGAAATCAAATCAGTTCCCATTTTTCCTCTCGATGCTTAACGGAATAGCGTCGTTTCTCTCATCTATTTTTTCAAAATTCTTATTTTATCTTTTCGATTATTAGTGGATTTTGCCATTTTATTTAAGAGGTAAACTGTTTTTTGGATTTTTTTATTCTTTTTCTAATTTTTGTGTTTTGAAGATTTTTGTTCACTTTTTGATTGACTTGAGCTGCTGCATGTTTGTGAGTCGGTTTAAAACGAAAACCAGCATAAAAAAGAAGAGTATTAATCAATAAGGATTTAATTTCAGTGTGATTGTCCAGAAAAAGAAAGAAACGGAAGAGTGTGAATTAATAGCGTTGTTATCTCTCGATGCCAGTGATGGGAACTCAACTCTTGTGTCAGAATTGGAAAAGTAAAAAAAACAGATTCATACGAATGAAAAGATTAATCAAATTACAGAAGTTCTTGAGCCTCTTCATTTTTCTTAAATATACAAGAGATACTGTATAGTTGATATAGAAGTGTCATAGCTTTTAAAGATGTTGGTATGATTACTAGCTCAAAAGTATGTGAATATAATTATCTGATGTTTCAGAATGGAACCGCCAACAAGGAGAGTGACAACGAGGATTTGAAGCAGACGTGAGATGGATTTGGAATCAAAATCGTAGTTGTGCCAGTGATAGTCAGAGAAAGGACAAGAGGTCCTTCAGAATCTCAAAAAATTCAAAATTTTCAATCTACTTGTGTTGTTTTTGTTTTACCAGTACGAATTATTGTAAATTAAATGTATTTTCGTCTTTTAAAACAAATGAAATTGATTCATACGACCTTTTTGCCTTAAATTACTATTCGTTATTGTCTCAACCAGCCAATACATTATTTTTCCTTACAAGCTGCTATTGTCAGCTCATCGGTTAACAGCCGACCGAGCTATTCAACGTCTCACGGACGTCAACTGAAATGTGGAGACTGACTCTGAAAGTCAGTGAGTCTGAAAGTGGCTAGATTTGTGAATTTGTGTTATGTATTTCGCCAAAACTCTCCTGTTTTATTCTACTATTATAGCTCAAATTTCTTTTAAATGAATCATTTTTTCAAAAACAGTAGTCTCTTCCGGCGCTGATTATTTGATCCTTGTGGTTCTTCTCTCTGTCGTTTCTCTTTCTTTTCGCCGGTTTCCCTTTTTCATATTTTCTTTCTGCTGTCGGTGAGACATGAGCTTCCGTGAAGCAATAGGCAGCGCATTCGGCTGTAAACCGAAAGGTTGGTGGTTCGAGCCCACCCGGGAGCGAAACGTTTTGACGAAGCGGTTCGTCCTTTTAACTAAACCAGATAATGTGGTCTATAATTTCGACATAGTTAATTTCGACAGAGTCAATGTCCAAGAAAATACTGCTCATTTTTCTGCAAATCATCTACTTATATGAAATAAACTCTATATTCCTTGAAATACATTGTTGGTTATTCCATTAAAACATCAGGAACCACATTAGTTCCTAATAAACTTCCAAAAAACCAAACTCTTTTGGTTTTATTCTCTGTGAAGAAAAAGAGAATTTTCGGGTTCGATTCTGTTAGCCACTATTTTCTTGCCTCAAAAAGTTCACCTAATAGCGTTTTTTGTCTTTCTGTGTTTATGAGAAGATTAAACTTCATTGGTTATCGGGATATTAGTGATGTTTCATAAGGTTTCCACTGACACAACCAAAGAGAACTCAAAAAAAATATATAAGAGAGAAAGATGAAGTCGTAGTGAAAATCACTTGTAACTTAATTTTATTTATTGCGACGAAAAGACAAAGAAAGATATACAAAAGATTCGAAAAAGTATCTCACGAGACTTAAGAGGGCCAAGAAAGGTAGAAAGCGATGGTATGTAAAAAATATACACAGGAATAATGGCAAGGGGGGAAGTACCAAACAAAGGCTGATTAGATATCAAGTTTTATCAAAAAGAAAAAAGAAATAATGAACTTGAAACGGGTGATGGTGGAGTCAAGCAGAGTTTGAAACTGGGAGAGGAATAGGGAAATATTAACATTGGCAACAATGACATTCAAAATGGGGAGAATAAAGAAGAAAAAGGTATCGGAAAGGAGGAAGAGAGAAATGAGAGTCATGGGTCTTGAACTGAATTTGACAGTCTGATAAAGAATAAGAGGTTGGGAAAATGTGATGAGCCGACAAAGAGTTTTTAGATAAGGATTATATGAGCTTTGATTCTACTGTGTATTGTGGAGTAGATTCAGAGAAGTTCCGTATACGACAAGAAAGGTATTACATCGTTGGAGAATTTTCCTTGAGTAAATTCTGAGGGTGGATTCAACTAGCCTAAAGAGAGATGGAAAGGGGGCAAAACAAAAGATAATAAACGCATATTTAAGAACATGGAGAACATAAGTTTTGAATAGAGAAGACTATAAGACGGGATATCTGACGAAGGATTTCATGATTTCAGTAGAGACATCTAAGAGACAAAGACGTGCAAGAGATGAACGAAGACGACGAGAGACATCTATTTCATTTCTTTCTTCATTTCCATTGTTTGAAGTTTCTGAAAGTTAACCTTCGCTGTGATGATGTTTTCTAATGAAAAATGCAACCCCCCCCTTCAAACTTAGCAATGATCTTCTTTCCACCAACCTGTTCCACAACATCTCCCTGATCTTCACCAGCATTTGGAAACAAGGACACGCACCATCCTTCTTTCTGAATTCTTACGATGTCGTTCGCAAGATTCCAATTGAATTTTGAAGTATCCGGTCTCACTGCGATTGGCTTCGCAACTTCGGGCATTGCGTATTCTTCGAGCGTTTCCCCAATGTTGGTTAGCAATAGAGCTGTACTTTTGATAGTTAGAACAGTTTCCATATTGAAAGGAATTGTTTTTCGTGGGACGTAATCTAGTATGTCGTCCAAAATTGGGCGGCAAACACCATCAGTTCCTCTTTTCGGCGAGCAACCCAGTTTGAAAATTACCTCCGAGAAATCGGGATTTGCTACCAGCTTGAAGAGAGCCAACACATCCCTCATAGAGCATCCCATCGCCCAATTTCCATTTTTCGCTGGTGGCACGTACTTGTTCGCTGTCCATTCTTTACAAAAATTTCTCAAAGCGAAAACGGCCTTGGAATTGAAGGCGTTTTCGAGCAAGTCAAAGTTTCCGAAGATATTGAAGATGACGTCGAATCCTTGGCTCGCATCCCGATAAGTTTTGAAGCATTTGAAAAGGGGAATGAGGGCAAGAATCATAAAGAGAAGATTAGGATCAGTTACTTGATCCAATAGAGCACTCGCATCTTCCATAGTCGGGGCTCTAACTTCGGGAAGTGTTGAGAGAGCTAATGAAAATTCATCTTTTTCCAACTTTGCAACTCCTTGTTGAACCGATTCCGATTGGTCAACAAGGGGAACATCAAATTCTTCGTCCCTTGGAGGCAACGATTCTTGACGACAGATCACCGGAACCGAGGGTGATGATGGACCAGCTTGGTCGACAGTAGATCTTGAATCGACGTCAGAAACGAGTGGAATAGGATTAACGAACGTTGCTGGAGGAGTACTGCTTGAAGTTGTGACCGCATGCTGGCCGGTGGTTGTGACCGGTTGTGAACGCAAACAATTGCAAGCAGAGACCGTACCGTCAGAGTTTCCCATACCGCCTGACTGTGTTCGGTTCGCATAACTGCTTCGTGTCCCACTTTTATTAAACCATTCCTCGCCCAAGCCGTCTTTGAGTCTCTCCGCTTCGGTTTTTCGATGCTGAAAAAGAGGAAAAAGTTGATAAACATTTCTGAGAATGAAGAGTGGGGTAAGGGCCTATTGGTTGATATGTTTAAAGGCGTGTCAACTTGATATTTGCTATATAAAATTATGCACATTACGTCCGAGCTTACTGTTGAGAAAATGGTGAAAAAATTTACTCATCACATACTCCCGCATCATTTTTTGACACACAATGCTGCAATAATAAAAATGAAGAAGGAAGATTTGGAAGCCTATCTCAAGTATTGCGCATTTAGTATCTTGCAGTAAGATATACAATTTGGCGTGTTCAGTGGAAAATGCCCAACTTTGAGGAGGTGTTACGTATCACTGGTTGTCCCACGGAGTAATTTTCATGGATGAACTAATCAAAAATAGAGCACCATTTTTGTAGTTATCAACTTTACTATACGGGTACTTCTTAGAGAGTTTTAGTAATTCTAAACGAAATCACAACTTACTTACTTACTTAGTTACTCAGTCAATCCGTTCTTCGCTCATTGGGTGTGGGCGCGGATCACGCACATAATTTTTCACTGAAAATTTCCCTCAATACTATAAGATGTGAGTTTTTAAAATTATTGAGAAAATAAAGTACAAAAATACTTTGCAACCTTCAGTAATTAAGTCAAATCTAGGTCAAGTTTCTGTTTTCCTATGAACTTAATATTCAGACTTTCAATAATTTGTTGGTGTTAATTAGGCTAAATTTTAACAAAGAATGTGTTTGCGATTACTTACTCTGACTGGTCTGTTTGATGGCTTTTTTGGAGCTGATTTGGCAGTAGGCTTTGCAGATTTTCCTTTCTTGCTTCTCTTCGTCTTTCTCCCTCTCGCCTTTTTTGATGCGGGACTAAAAAACATTTAAAGATTTTTACTCCAGTCATTCAAAATTTCCAAATCTGGAATTGTCTAGAACTACAGTAACTCACCTTGCAGCCGGTTCAGCAAGAACACTTGGTCCTGGAACAACTGCAACACCATTGTTGGGCAGATCTTGTGGCAAGTGATGAACTCCAAGAGCAGACGATGTGCTTTGAGCAGTCGGTTGGTTGAATGCTACTGGAGCTCCATTGGTAGAAATGCCGTTTTCTGGAAACCGAGCATAAATTACAAAGTGATCAGAACTACAAACAACCAATGACTCAAAGAATGTCATTTGGTAGTAATTAAACAATAAAAATATTGACTCACCGATCTCGATCCGAACATCATTTGCTCTATTCTCTCCCAAATCGTTCGAATTCAATTGACTCTGAAAACAAAACAGTTCTTTTGAGCTCTTGGAAACATTACTTACCATGATGGCTATCTTTCAGGTGAAATACAGATGATGATGATATGAGGGTGGTGAGAACCTCTTGTTTGTGTGACAATTACCTGTAATCATAAGTATAGTTATAATTGTAGTAAGGAAACAAGAAATAGTGATATATTCAGCAAGTGGGAACGGAGGGGAAGAATAATGGCGATTTACTTTTTTAACAGATACACTGAAGGCAGGCATCCTGGCGGAAGAAATTGATGAAAAAAACAGTAAACAGAGAATTTTAGGAAAAGAAAGTGAAAAACAGAAGGAAGATGAGGGGATCTTTTAATCTTCACAATTGAAAGATCTGAGAATTATCAGCCACGTCCACTCAACAGAAATAGTATCATATCATGTGATGTTTTGTGCACCGAGTTCAATTGTCAGCACGATACTACATTTTTAATTATGGATTCCTATTCGAAAAAAAACCTTATACAATCTTGTTCACCGAAGGGTAAGCCGTATATTACGCAGATAGTTTTGCGTCCATCTCATATCTACTTGTTTGTATATGAAAATTTCCTTGCTCGTTCTTGTGAAAAAAAGAGACTAACAAAAGTTTTTATAAAGCAAGAGAGAATTGTTTGCGTATCACATTATGTAATACTTATATGCTCGATGAGATCATGTATTGAGATTCTCAAAAAAAGTTGATTCACTGATTGATTAACTGCTTTGGAAAGAGATGAAGAAAAGTAGAAAAGAAAGAAAAAACACCCTCAATTTTGTGTGGTAATGAAATGGAGGAGAAAGCAGGAGAGATTCAAATTTCGGGTGCACCGTTAGCACAACGGTAGTGCTGCGAAGACTTAATTTGTAAACGGTGGTTTGATACCACCCTGGTGTAATTGGTTTTTGACAATATCCTGCCAACATCCTTTCATGCAAAATCAACATCTTTAGGGTCTGATGAAGGAGTAGATTCTCAAAATCCCAAGGAATACATCAGCAAAACGCACAAAATCAAGTGAAGAAGGTCACATTTTTCCAGGAACAACCCAACTACAACTACAGAGAGACAAAGAAAAACAAAAATAATTCATGCTCAATGATCATAAATATGGTATGAGATCATTGTTTCCTATCTGTTTTTTTTTCAAAAATTTTGACTCCGGACGTCTCCATCCATAGAGTACACATGTCTTTGTTAAAGGAGAGATAAGTGACGACATGCACAGATATTTTTGTATCGCGGCGTCCATTTTATATCTTTCAGTTTATGCATACAGATAGTCTTGATGAAAAACTAGGAGACGAAAGACAAGTTTGGAAAGGTAAATTTGAATTTTGGCACAGCAATCTCAAACATATGTATGTACATAGATCTGGTCCGTTGTCAAATCGGCCTTGGTGTCTAAAGGCGAACATATGTCTAGACATGCAGACAGTTTCACATAACCTTCTCTTCTCGTCTGCATGTTTTTCGATTTTCTCAGCTTCAGTTAGAAAAAAGCAGGCGACTCAACAGGAGAAACATAAGTGTTAAAGGGGAGAAGTTATCTTACCACAAGATGTTTTCTGGTGAAAAGTCAAAAAATTGGATACGTTTTATTGAAAACGTCTTAGATAAAAAAGGCATTTGGATTTTTTGACAAGTATGATTTAAAAAAAGTTTCATCAGGGTATTTAGTGGAAAAGAACTCACAATTATAGAACCCTAGAGATCAAAGGGAGCAAAGTATGGAAGACAAAATTAGGAAATAAAAAGATGAAGAGGTGAAAGAGCCGAAAAGTCACAAAAAGGGGAGGAGAAATTAGTCCTACGAGATAGGTATCTCAACAACACGCACTCCTTCCCTTTTTATTTCGACCAGTTGCCTAATCCGAAGATTTGCATGTTGTTAGCACATGAATGAAAGTAAAAGTACGATGATTCTGCTACTCAAATTTGATAAAGTATAAGGGAATAAAGTTTGGTGAACAAAACGATCAAACCACGGACAAACGAGAAGAATCTGATTTAATTATCACAAATAAGTGATATGTAATTTTTGATTAATAATGTAAAAAATGGTTTCAAAAGTGAGGACGCGTTCCCTCAGTAGTTACCGCCAAGAAATGTTTTAGAAATTTGATTTGTGGTGTAAGGTAGGTTATTAATTGGAAGACTACAGAGCTTGAATAGGGAACACCCCTCCTCTCGGCGTCTTTTTGCTGAAAAAAAAAAGAAAATCATTACAAGTCCGGTGAAGTCTCGGATCGCAATTCTCTTTTAATATTTATGAACACCAATGTTCAGAACTTGTACTGTCAAAAAAGAGTAGGGGGCTGTGATAATAAAAACAGCTTGCGGGTATTTTCTATTATCGGTTTATTCAGAACTTAGATAGTATAGACATAGAATAGTTGGACCTGGAGACTGTCAAAGTAAGGCAATTATGGGAGGAAAGAGTGATGATGGGGCAAAAGGAGTGAAAAAACAGAAATTGAGGGAGAAGACAAAATATTGGTGGTAAGGAGGAAAACTGTGTGAAAATGAAGGAACGACGCCGCTTTTATACTATTGACAGTAGGGGGGAGCTGGGAAGATAGTGGGGAAACAGAGGAGACTTAGAAAAGTCTGGAGGGGTTCTAGAAACAAGCGAACGGAATGGTGGTTGGTCACTTAGACCACGAGTTGCCTGAGTCATAAACAATATGATGCTAAGAATGAGAAAATGGTAATGTGAGGAAATATGTACAAGAGGAATATTTACAAAATAATTAACTAGCAAAAACAAATTAAGGTAATCTTTACTGAAATAGCTCTTTCTTCTTTGGAATTGCGGTTTTCTACAAAGACCTCGAAAGGAGCAATCTTTTGAAAACCTGATACGGATACTTACAGGGTGGCTGATAAGTATTGAGACATGTATTTCCCTGCATCAAGGCTGTTGCACGGCCGGCCGCGGCCGGCCGCGGCCGGCCGAGGTAGGGCCGCGGCCTCGGCCGGCCGCGAGAAGAAAAAAGTAAAAAAGCCGCGGCCGGCCGCGGCCGGCCGAGGCCGCGGCCGCGGCTTTTTTTTTCAATGTTGCAAAACAGGCTCCGGGACAATTCGCAACGAGACGTTTCGCAGCCGAGACATTCCGCAACGAGACATTTCGCAGCCAGTCATTTCGCAGCGAGACATTTCGCAGCCGGACGTTTCGCAGCCGGACATTTCGCAGCTATGCGTTCTACAGTCTCAATTTCGGCGTTTTTTCTGTGACAACTTGACTTTTTTTGGATAATTAATAGTTCAAGAAGTCATAAAAGCTGCGAAACGTCCGGCTGCGAAATGTCTCGCTGCGAAATGACTGGCTGCGAAATGTCTCGTTGCGGAATGTCTCGGCTGCGAAACGTCTCGTTGCGAATTGTCCCGGAGCCGCAAAACATGGTCGTTTTTGAAAAAATTTGTTGGCTTTTTTGTTTTCTGGTACTAATCTGACAACCAGGGTTCGACTCCCACTACTGGTAAAACTTTTTTGTTTTTTGTTTTTTATATTTTGGTACCAATCTGACAACCAGGCCCAGTTTTACCAGTAGTGGGGACCGATCCCCGGTTGTCAGATTGGTGTCAAAAGGTCAAAAACAAAAACAAAAAGGTTTTGCCAGTAGTGGGGGTGAAACCCTGGTTGTCAGATTGGTACCAAAATGTAAAAAACAAGAAACAAAAAGTTTTACCAGTAGTGGGAGTCGAACCCTGGTTGTCAGATTGGTACCAAAATGTAAAAAACAAAAAACAAAAAAGTTTTGCCAGCAGTGGGGGTCGAACCCTGGTTGTCAGATTAGTACCAGAATACAAAAAAGCCAACAAATTTTTTCAAAAACGACCATGTTTTGCAACATTGAAAAAAAAAGCCGCGGCCGCGGCCTCGGCCGGCCGCGGCCGGCCGCGGCTTTTTGTGATTTCCAAGAGAAAAGCCGCGGCCGGCCGCGGCCCTTCACGGCCGGCCGCGGCCTCGGCCGGCCGCGATTTTCAACAGCCTTGCCCTGCATAGAAAAAAAAACTCTTGGGGTCCATTTCTGAAAACAACTATATTTTTATGTTTTTTATGATATCATGTGTGCTTCAAAAAGAAATTAAAAGGTTTTTATTAGCAGCACGTGAATGCTCATATGAAATCATGACAATAGAATCTTCTTTCAGGATGTTACGTAGTTTTATTTAATTCTGATGAATCTATTCACAAGGTAGCAAAAAATGCAAAAAAAAACTAATTGTGTTTGCAGAAAAATTGTTCTCACTTTTTCTGCTACCTTGTGAATAGGTCCGTAACTGGTTGTGTGGCTAATTCTATTTGAAAAGAAGTTCAAACGGATAACCGATATCGCAATCACAGTTGCTAAATTGCTCCCGTCCTAGTTTGTTCTGGTTTTCCATTCAAAAAAGAGTTTTCCATAAAATTCAATGACAGGTAACATGGAAAAATTTAAACTTGATAGCCCCAGATTTTGGAGAATAACTCGGAAATTGAATGCATTTTTGAAAAATTTAGGCAAGACTGCTTTTTTCAATTTCGTCGACAGCGTGGAACCTCTGATAAACGTTCCGCAAAGAAGTCTACTCAACGTGGTGTATTTTTTTCTAAAAGAAGATATCAAAAAGTTGTCAACAGATAAAACACAGCTGAATACTTAAAGGAGGACAGAAGTCATATTTTTTTATTTCAGATTCTGATACTTCAGAAAGTTCTGAACAACTTTCATCATTAAAGCATGTGCTAAAAATCGCTCTAAATGCCCTAAATTCACGCTTTCCCGGCTCAAAAGGAGCTTTCGTGGAAGAGTTTTCCCATCCGAATTTCTTCGACCGTGTAATTTTTGCCCCCGTGTAGTCCTCTCGGACAACATTAATTATTTTTATTTCTCGATTTTTCGTTTTCTTGCTTTTTTTAAAACAAAATTTCGTGTTTTTTCTTCTTTTCTTACGATATAAATTGAAAAAAATACGAAATTTTGTTGAAAAAAGCAAGAAAACGAGAAATCAAGAAATAAAAATGAATAATATTGACCGAGAGGACTACACGGTCGAAGAAATTCGGATGGGAAAACTCTTCCACGAAAGCTTCTTTTGAGCCGGGAAAACGTGAATTTAGGGCATTTAGAGCGATTTTTAGCACATGATGTAATGATGAAAGTTGTTCAGAATTTTCTGAAGTATCAGAATCTGAAATAAAAAAATATGACTTCTGTCCTCCTTTAAAAAATATTTCTTCAATCTGACAACATTGACGGCACTTCTATTAGAGGTTTTATGGTGACTAGAAGAACCGATATAAAAAACATTTGAAGATTTACCAGTATTTATTTTAGAGTTGTGACTCCTCAGTCAATCATACAGTTTTAAGATTGATTTGACAAAAGTCTACTAAATTATATATTCAATCATTAATATTTTTAATTTTGTGTCGAACTTGGAAAAACTCCCAAAACTGAACATTTGATAATGAACGAATTGGTAAGAACTTTTCAAAGCGTTTAGAATGTCTCTGAAACAAAAATTTTAGGAAATTTGTAATGTAGGAGTTGCGGAACTGGACGTTTGGCTGGCGGGGAGAGTCACAGGCCCATGATAAATACTGTAGTGGTTTCTGCTTACAAAAATCATAAAATTATGCCTCAAAATTCTCTTCATTTGAAACAAACCGTTCTTTCCAGACAAAAAGATGAAAGAATTACTGAAGAGCAAAGGATGATTTTTTTCCAACGATCATTTCTGGCTTAAAAAAAAACATCTGATGGCACCCAGCTAAACTGATTTTCAATTAGTTATGTTCGACGTTTGACACCGGTCTGAATTGTCAGACTTTGATTTCTTCTGTTTACACACAACCCAACAAACTTCTCTCATTTGCTTTCTGCATTTCATTGTGATAATACTATTGCTATTGTTTTCTTAATGCTTATATGACTTTGCAGTCTCACTGTTTCGCTTTAAAACGTTCGCTTTGAAACGCACATTTTTGCTTTCAGCTTTGCTTGCTTCCAAGTTATTCTTGATTATTTTCTCTATTCGAATTTTGAATTTGATTGGTTTTGTTTTTCAGAAACCTACCTAAGATATTCTCAGACGTGGAAAAAGGCTGGCCTTTTTATCTCTTTTTTTCTGCTCTCTCTTCTATTTTTTGACGTTTCTCACATACAACAGCTAAGTTTCATGACATGCTCTCTTTTTACGTCGTTTCGTTTTGTCTATTTCTTTCTCACTGGTTATATCAGCTGCTATTGCGTTGGCCAACTTTACAATTACGGAATCAGACAAACAATCTAAAACTTTTCTTATCTTAATTGGTGTTCACAATCATATCACGTCACAATGTTTCTTGTAATATACACTCAACGAGTATGGTCTTAACTACAATCTGCAAAATAGTATGAAACTACAACTTCAATATTACTCTTTGAAGATCGTTATATAAATTTTCGACGAATACAAGCTATAACACCGTTTATCAATTTTCATTGAAGATACCGAATTATTTGCTTTTGAAAAAAACTGTTTTTTTCCTGACTTTCTTTCTTTTCTTTCTTATTCTTCAATGCTTTCTTCCAGACGCGTAACCTCACATATTTTTGAAAAGACCCTTCTCGTTGTTCCGTCTTGTCTTTTTTCTCTGCTATCGAATCAATCTCCGGGCAGTGAGCGTCCTTCTCAGTTCCTATCTTTCATTTGCGTAAAAGATGCGCTCGTTGTCGCCTGCCGCGCGACAAAGATTGGCGCGAAAACTGGAGTGCAATCGGGAGAAATTCAAATCAGATTGTTTTATTTCTTTTTCAAACTGAATTTTGAAGGTTCTAAGAATTTCAAGACATAACTTGATTCGGTCTCATTTTTTTCAAAAATTTTTTTATATCCAATCCATTCGAAGTTAATAGCACAAGTTTTCAACTTCAATAGTAATGACACCGAAAAAATGCTCTCAGTGAGTCTCGCCTGACTCTATTTCATTTCATTTTTCATATTTTAACTTTTAGATTATTTCTTCACATGGATCAGCACAAGTCATACAAAATTGGGTTTTGCGAAAGCTTTTTTTGGAAAGATAAAAACAGAAAAACTAGTTCAATTTATTTCAGTGAAACTCAAAATTTTCATTATTATGGTAGTACACACTCGTTGTTGTGACAAATTATGAGAATAGAAACATTAGAAAAATGGAACAGCTTAAGTCATACGAGGAAGCGGACTCCCCCATCTCCCCACACTTTCTGAATGTTTGCGTGAAGTAATAGGATATCTGGATAAACCCACACACAGACAGACTCACTGAGAACACAACTGCTAGCCGAGATTTGGACAAAAAAACATATTATATTATACATCAGGGCGGATTTCTCGTTTTCATCATTTTGACTGAAAAATGTTTGTGTCTTCTTATTGTCAGTGCAAAAATGAACATTTTCAAGATTCACAAAACTAGCATTTCCTCCATCTGGACCCGGGATCCTTTCCTGGTCAGATTCTTCTTGCGGGACTTTAACACTGTGACAGGTCTTATTGCTCCTACTCTAATCGCCTCTCACAGTTTGACGTTTTTGCTATGCTCAACTATTGCTCTTTTATAACTTCATAATTAAGACCTTGTATTTTCCAAATTTCGATACCCATCTCACGCTAACCTTCCCCTCCCGTCGCCCACTTTCTTATCCGTATAAGTCATAATTCGCCTAACTTTCTCTGAATTACAATACCTATCTAGAATGGTTTAATTAATCATGCACCTCATTTCCTTTGTCCCTCCAAATTCAAATCCTTCTTGTATATAACACAACCCAATTTGTTTTTTTTAATGTTTTATTAACAATACGTTCGATTGGTCCTTTGTTACTGTAGTCGATCACCACATTTTACAACATTATCACTACTACGTTTTATTTATTACCACATTTTCTGACGTCTAATGTCAGATAAAGAATGTGAATGTGTTATTCGAATTGGTTTATAAATGTAACCCAACCGATTTCCCACCATAAAGTGTGGTATATTGATTGACTACAATGAAAAATGAAATAATCGAACGTAGTGTTTACTTTCTTCGCAAGAATGAACAAGAAACGAGGAGCACAAATAAAGCTCAAAGGGAAATGCTAGAAGAAAATTAAATGATTTGAAATAACAAAGATACTTTTTGAGAAGAATTCCGAAATTAGATAGACTGTGGCCGACTTGAGCAATGTTGGTGTTACATAATTTTTTCTTTAGCTTTCCGTGAAAAATGAGACATCCGGATGAACAGACACATGAACAGACTTTTTGAAAACAACTGCTGGGAGAGAGAGAGAGAGTTAGAAACATAATAGACAAGAAAGTGAACGTTTTTTTAACTTCTCTGAAACCAAACTGTATGGAATTTCTGCAATCAACAGCTCTTATGTGAGAATCAAACAAAAATTTCAACATTTTGCTCGGCTCGCCTGGAGAAATTCAAAGGTTGGAAAACAGTATTTTTAGCTCAAATAAAAAAAGTATGTTCTGAAATGAGAATGTTTTTTGGTTACAGTTCTCGATTTTTGTTCAAATTTTCTTCATGTTCTTGTTCTTTAAAGAAAAGTCTTAATTGTTGCATACAAAATTTATTCTTGTCGGTATGAATTGCAATTGAAAAGATAACGGAGTGCTAGAAAATTTTACCGATAAGCAATCACCCCAACCTTCTGTGTATGTTAAGTAAAGTGTATGTTAAGTGTCGGTCGTTTCAAGAAAAGTTGAACTGGAACAGTTTTCTGGTTGCTGCAAACGTCATCGCAAGGTCTAAGATCCGCAGTACACCCATTCAAACTATTGAGTTTTTTCGTGCCCGCGTTGCGTGTATTCTCGAAGCTGCAAAAGGTAGGATGCACAAAATACAACTTGGAACTTAGCCAAGTTCAAATTTGGCACCAAGTAAACTGATAAAGCGATAATTGCAATTTTAGGCATCGCGAAGCCTGCTGGATGTTTCTTTATTCAAAAAATGTAAGTTTCCGCTTATTTAATTTAGAAGATGGAATTATTTTACTAGTCAATATGAGCGCTATTTAAAGCTGGTGGGAGTTAAGAAGAATCTCTGTGTTAACTGTATGCACATCTATCTATTCACAAAAACTCTCAGAATAAAAACCTCAGTGTGTTTGGCAGTGTAAACCAACAAACCATTAAACAGTCAACCACCTCCACCATAAAATCCGTCATTTTGTGTCTTCTCTCTCACTGCTCACATTTTCTCTACTTTCACCTACCTTTTTTATTTATTTGAACGTCGACCATTTCTAGTGGAGTTTCTTAAAACTAACTGTCAAAGAACTAACAAATTTCTACTGAGATTTTCAAACTTTCACAACTGTTTTCAACATTTTTCAACGGCTCGCCAAATTTGCGCATCGTGATCGACGAAAACGTCCACTCGTACTCAACCTTTTTTCCGCAAAATCTGGGCACAGTTTAAATTCTAATTACAATGATTTCGTAAACGAAGTTTCAGTTTTAATTACAATGATTTCATTGGTGACATTTAAGAAGTTTTCAAGAGAATCGAACAATCAATTTTGGTGGTATATCTTTCATTTTATAAGATGGAACTATTTCTTTAGTTTTAGCATGAACGCATTCTGCAGTTGGTCGAAGTTTAGAAGAAGCTCAGTATTAACAGTATGCCCATCTTTCTATTAACAAAAACTCTCAGAATAAAAACCTCAGTGTGTTTAGCAGTGTAAACAAAGAAACAATTAAACTGTCAATCATCTTCACCATAAAATCCATCATTCTGTGTCTTCTCTCGCACTGCTCACATTCCCCCACACTTCCTCCATTCCTACCTTTTTCTGCATTTGATAGTCCACCGTTTCTATTAGACTCTCTTGAAACTTACACAAGCTTTTTGTTTACAAAATTTTAATACATTTGTGTTCTCTACCACAAAAAGTTATTTTCAATGGTGTAATTCTGAGTATTGCTCATCCAAGTAACAAGTTTTTGCTAAGATTTAAAAATTTTTTACACCGATTTGTGACACTAAACCTACAGAAATACTATTTACTATCATAGCAGTAGATGTTTTTTGTGTTGAACACCCATTCGCCTTTAACCGTTTTGTTTGCAAACTCAGATTTCATAAAAATGATTTTGCTAGTGGAAATCTCGAAAAATACCACATTTCCATTAAATTACGTTATTTTTCTTTTTTTTTGGTGTTCTGTTGAAAGGTGATGAAACTGTGCCCTGAGCTTGCGGGAAGAAAAATTGAAGATGCAATTCTCAAAAAACGATCTTGGCACAGTGCTGAGAGGGTTGTCCTAAGAAAATGGAGGATCATCCTAGGAGATAGGTGTTTGTATACACATAAATACATAGTCTGGTGAAAAAGGAGATAAAGAGAGAGTCTAAAAAAACATGACACAAAACACACCGCCACTTTCCCGATATGCCACCCACATTGATTGTTTGATTCTTTTTTAAATTTCCACTCTTCTTTTTTTTTCACTTGCGTAGTTCTAAATTTTGCGTTGTTTTAAAAATTGTATTGCTGAACTTTCGAAAAATTATCAGCAATTTAATATGTTTTTGATGTTGAAATCACCTTATTATGCGATTTTACTCTCACTTTTCTGCGCTGAAATGTTTTTTTCTATTTCATTAGCAAAATTAACTTTTCTTTTTGAAGTTAAAATCAAAAACCAAAGTGCAGTAGAAAAAAGTCGTTGTTTGTTTTTTTCCAACACAATTGTTATCTCCCTTCCTAATTTCTTTTCTTTGCTGTCTATTACTCTCACACATTTTCTTTTCCGTGTTTATCTTTTGCAAGTCCAATTTTTGGCTTTTCGCTGCTCTAATTCTTTTTAAAAAGTTGAAATTGTCTTATTTTCAGAACTTACCAGAATCAACTTACGAGCCCGAAGAATGTCGAACACCGATCAGCAGTACAACACCTATCTCTCAAAAAGCGGAAAAAAGAGGATTCGCACGGTTAGTTTTCTAAACCTCTATCCCATCTAGTTATTTTCCAATCCAATTTCAGATTGTGAACACGGAGGAGCAAAGCACTCAGTACACGGTCCTCAAAAATGCCATTAACAATTACACGCCAATTGTAAAAGGATTACTCCACGGCCAGTTGGTCGCCGAAAGATCAGCAGAGGATCGGAAGAAAATCATGGATTTGCGAAACGAGAAAAAAACCAGATTCTGTGATGAAGATGAGAAGAGACTTGGAGTCAGTGCCAAGAAGTATATTGAATCTGGCGAATGGGTTCTGGAAATGACAGGGAACGTGTATTTGGATTCGGAAGTGAAGAGCAGGGCGGATATGGACTGTGGAACTTCCCACCACCTCTATGAAGGGATCAAATGTGGAAGAGCAAATGAAGCGATTTGCATGGCTGTTTGGCAAAAAGAGACCATCGGAATGTACGTTCGCCGATCATGCCAGCCGACTTGTCAGCTAGTTCATTTCTTCGGAACTGAACTTCACCTGATAATCAAAGCCCTTAAACCTATGAACAGAGGAGATGAGGTGACGTTGGCTCACGAACCGGATTGCCTTGGATCGAAATTCAAATTGAAATGTGCTGAGCATGAAGAGAACCCAGGAGAGTGCCCAATGGAGCTGAAGAGACTAATGAGAAAGGCGCGGAATGAGAATCCGGTAAGAATTTTTTGATCGCTTTTGTGGCATTGAATTGATTTGTTTTACAGGCTGCTTATACTTTTACCGTCACTATGACCGAGTCGGGGGAAGAAGAAACTATTGTTGCGCGGGTCCCAAATCAGCCGTCTTGCGTCGAAGAAGTGGTCGTATCCGGATCCTCATCCGACAGCACCGCTCGTCTCGCGCCAGAAGCTCCAGAATCTCCACCGTCTGAAGCGCTCCACTCTCCACCTCCGAAAAAAAGATGTGAAAATGAGCAAGTGAGTTTTTGCTATTCATCTATTTATGGGAGCTCATTTTCAAAAACATGGAAGAATTGGAAAAATAAATAATGGAATTCAATTTTGTTTTTTTCCAGACCCCAGTAAGGGTAACATCAAAAATGAAATGTTGTTTTTGCAGAGAGTGAAAATAATGACGGAGACGCCACTCGAGAGGCATACTCGGGCCAGCTGCCAACGTGATCATGGTGAAGCCTCGGATCGAGCATCAAAAGTTGCTGAGGCAGATGAGGACATGGACGTTTCCACATCTGGCAACCAAGAAGAGGTCGATGAGCCGCCGAGAGCCGTGTCTCCGCTGAATAATGTCGCTTCGTCATCGACAAGTTTAAATGTCAGTTTTTCTGGAAAAAGGTTGTGTAAGATGACACGAAACATCAAAACACAATCGGGAAAAACTTTCAACCAAAACAGAATGTTGTCATCAAAGTTTCCGAAACATACACGGCGCGGAAAACTCAAAACTAACAATTTACCCTCTTGTATTTTCAGATGGTCGTTCGTATGCCAATAATGAAACGATCGACTGCTGATGAACCTGCTGCAGTAGATGGAAGAGGAGTTGCAAATGATGAAGCTGAGCGGGAAGCTGCTGCGAATGCACGGAGAAATCGTGCTTCAATCAACGCGAACTCTTCAAGAAATAACGTAAGTAAACATTTTTAAATGACTTAAGTTAATGAAGCAATTAATTCAGACGGGCAACAACGAGTACGCAGTGGAAAAAATTGTCGGCAAACGTACTACACAGAGAGGAATCGAGTACTTAGTAAAATGGGAGGTAAGTATTTTAAAACTTCTGAACTTTGTAATGCTAAAAAAATATTTTTGAAAAAACACTGACATGGAATGTACTCCGACTGTTCCCCCACAACTTGCGAGTTTTTTGGCCTATTTGATAGATTCTACGGAAAAAATGATCAATCCAAGAGCTTTTCCGGTGACTGGACCTGATTTTCGAGATATTGAGATTTTTAGAAAAAACGATTTTTCAATAATTTTTTTTTCAAATTTTTTTTCATTAATTTTTTTGTCTATAATGCAGCATGGGGAAAGAAAAGAAAGTACATGTAGTAGATTGGTAATGTCCTAAGCTACAAAAAACAAGAATTTAAACTGAAAAAATCATTTCGAAAATTTTTGAATTTTTCTAAAAACTGAAGGCTTCGAAAAAAAACTTTTTTTTTAACCGTGAATGTATGAGTTTTTGTTTTGAAAAAAATAGAACAACTTATTTGAAGTATTTTTTCAAAAAAATTTGGGGTACCCACGACGAAAATTGCAATAAAATTTGTTTAAAATTTTGGTTTTTCAAGATTTCGATGGGTATAGAAACGATGTTAGTTGGTCTTTTTTAGCTTTGAAAACGTTGGTTAGTTTAAAAAAATTAACAACCACGGACTTTTTAAACCTGTATCAAGAAGTTTGGATGTTTTCAGATCAGTTTCCAATTCGTAGCATAGGGTCAAAAACCACAGTGTTTTCAGGCGATGAAAATTTCAAATGTTTTCCACGTGCTTCAAAATTCAATGAAACGTTTTTTCTTTTGAAAACATACTTAAAATAGATAAACTAACAAGTTTGATCCCTTTAAACGAAAATTTAAAATTTGAATTTTTTATGAAATTTTCATTAAAAATTCAAATTTCAAATTTTTGTTTAAAGTGATCAAATTGATGAGTTAGTTTGTTTTAAGTATGTTCGCAAAAGAAAAATCGTTCCTTTGAAATTTGAAGCACGTGGAAAACATTTGAAATTTTCACCGCTTGAAAACAATGTATTTTATGAGCCTCTGCTACGAGTTGGAAACTGATCTGAAAACATCCAAACTTCTTGATACAGGTTTAAAAAGTCCGTGGTTGTTAATTTCTTAAAACTAACCCACGTTTTCGAAGCTAAAACAGACCAACTAACATCGTTTCTATACCCATCGAAATCTTGAAAAACCAAAATTTTAAACAAAATTTATTACTTTTTTCGTCGTGGGTACCCCCAAATTTTTTTTCGAAAAAATACTACAAATAAGTTGTTCTATTTTTTTCAAAACAAAAACTCACACATTCACGGTTAAAAAAAGTTTTTTTCGAAGCCTTCAGTTTTTAGAAAAATTCAAAAATTTTCGAAATGATTTTTTTAGTTTAAATTCTGGTTTTTTGTAGCTTAGGACATTACTTATCTACTACATGTATTTTCTTTTCTTTCTCCATGCTGCATTATAGACAAAAATTTATGAAAAAAAATTTTGAAATTTTTTTTTGAAAAACCGTTTTTTCTAAAAAACTCAATATCTCGAGAATCAGGTCCAGTCACCGGAAAAGCTCTTAGACTGGTTATTTTTTCCGCAGAATCTATCATATAAGCCAAAAAACTCGCAAGTTGTGGGGGAACAGTCGGAGTACATTCCATGTGAGTATTGATTTCCAGGGATGGCCAGAAGACTCAAATACTTGGGAGCCGCTTAAGAATCTAAATTGTATGGAACTTGTGAACAGATATGAGAAGGAAAAAACTACAGTAAGAAATAAAATTACGCCAATTTTTTTCAACAAAAATAATTACAGAAAGCGGGAAGACCAGGAACAGTGGCAAGACGGCAACTCCCATCTACATCCACCCAATCTCCAAGACGTGGAGATCAGAATTTGAAGAGAATCAAGACGGTCAGAAAAGAAAATGGAGATCTTCAATTCAACTGTGAGATGCAGGATGGATCCGAAAAATGTTTTGCCAAATCCGTCGTCTACTCAAAGTGAGTTATTCTCCTGAACATCAATATAGATCAGTAATTAGAGAAAATCAAACAGACAACAACAACCAAAAAATTAAATTGCAGGTATGGCACCAAAGCTGTTCAATTCTTCGACAAAATCATTCTTGCTCAAATGGAGGAGGGGGAGTCCAGATCCTAATGGTTTTATGTTCAATATATATATATACCTCCACGCTTCCTTTCCATACTTTTTCCTTTTTGATCTTTTCTACTTTTTTTGGGGTTTTTTCTTCTGTTGCAATGTGGTTGCTATGGGACCGGTCCCACTTTTGGCGACGAGGTTTCTCCCATTTCAGCGCTCCGCTTTCCTTCTTTCTTTTTCCATCTTTTCACTTTCTTCCTTTCCAATTTTTTTAAAATGTTATCTGTCTTCCCATTATGCTATTTTTTGCTTTTTTGCACAATAAGGCAGCTAAGGGACTGCCCCCCTTTTCTGGCGAACAGGTTCCACCCTTTTCCGTGTGCTTCACATTTCAAATATGAACATTGTTCTATCTGATCCTTTACCTATCTATGATCAATAAACTATTTATTTTGCAAAACTGTGTGTTCAATTTTGTTTCTAAACAGTTGCCTCTGAAAAATTTCACGGGTTTTCAAATAAAAAAGCTTCTAAACGGGAATCAGGTCGTGGAAAACACGTTTTGAAGTAACATGAGATGACACGTCAGATGGATCTACGTTGTTGGTTGCCGCCTGTGGAGAAGACAAGTGTGGAGCTCTTCGCGTGTTCAAACGTTCAGTTCGTTTTGAACCACTTCAATCCTATTTTCTTCCTGACATACCAAAAAATATTCTCAGTCCCACTCGTTCTTGGTTCGTACGAAAACGAAATCGCCGATATGTTGGGGCTTTCGAGGAAAAATGACACAAGATATATGCTTCATAATGGAACCGAATTCGTGATGTGGGATAATGAAAGGCCGTTCAGCAATCTCAAAACAATTCATCTGGCATACCTGGTCCAACACAAGTATATTGTCCAAGTCACTCCACAGAACGTAATAGTTTACAACTATGACGATGTCACGAGACAATGGAAACGATTGTGTGGCTACAATAGCACAATTGGAACCATCACACTAGCCGACGTTGATGTTGTCTCCAGTACCATTATTACGTGCAGCGGAAACCAAGTGTCCAAAGCGACTTTCAGACAAGAACAAGGAAAGCTTGGCTTCCGGGAGAGACGGCGAAAACTCGGTCAACGTGTAGTTGGTGATGTAGAACTCAATCAAAAGGACAGTCAAGAAGAAGGAACTGAAGTTGTATGTCTTACTCTACTTTCGAAGGATACTGTCAACTGCAGTGCCTTTTCGGATCATCTTCTTCTAGCACTGAACCACTCATCTACAATTCTTGTTTGGAATGTTCAAACATTACACCTGGCAATGAAGTTCCATACAAATATCTTATCACCCACAGCAATAACTGCTTGGATAGATAACTTTGTCGTGGCTGATGAATTTGGAGGATTGTACAGATGCTCGGAGTACAGTGTCGCTAATAATAACCAAGGAACTTGGAAGATGATTTCTACTCGAACTGCGGAAACTATTCACAATATGAACGGAGAGGCCATTACTGCATCTTCCAATCTCCAAATCATCCTTACATGGAATGTATTTTGACTGCTACCCCTAAAGTATCACTTTTTTTTGCTCATTCGATGAGTTTTCGAGAGGTAAAATCACCCATAAAGGGTTTTCCTGTGACGTGTCCTCGTTTTTGAAAAATTGAGATTTTTCGAAAAATTCAATTTTTGCAAAATTTTTTTTCTTCAATTTTCCCTTTATTTTTTCATTGTTTTCCTGGTCAGTTCAGAAAAAGGACTTTGCAAGTGTTTGTAGCAAATTTCATGTAGTTTTTGACAAAAATATAAAACTTAAAAAAAAATAATTTTTTGGTTCTGAAAAGAGTGAAAAAGTGACACCCTCCAAAAAAAAAATTTTTTTTCGAGGACGGCAGAGGTGACATGTATGTGGCAAAAAAGTACAACTTATCTGGATCATTTTTCTATATAGCACTATAGTTGTTCCCTGGCAAAAATTAAGGAAAAAGTTGCTCTGAAAATTTTCATTTTTCGAAAAAATGTGTCATATCGGATATGAGTTCGAATTTCTAACATTGACTAAGCTACTAACAAAATTTAAAAAGAATAAACATTTTCAGATTACGTTCTACCATTTTCATAGAAAAAAGTTCATCCCTGTTTACTTCTCTTGTCATAACACTCGTTCAAAAAATTCAAGTTTTCGCATGTGGTATGAATTCAATTACTCATAACTTTTTTTAAACTAAAGCAAACAAGCTTAAAAACACAGTGCAAACCAGAAATAACTTTTACTTTTCAAAAATCATGTTTTGAATGTTTTTGAGAAAAATTTTTTTTTCGACTTTTGATAAGGGGGGACCACATGAATTTTTTCCCAGAAACTGAAAATTTTTTTCTTCGAAAAACAAATGAAATTTATTGTTTTTAGCATGTTTCCAGTTTTAAGAACAAGTTTTGAATTGTTTTTCGAAGAAAAAAATTTTCAGTTTCTGGGAAAAAATTTATGTGGTCCCCCCTTATCAAAAGTCGAAAAAAAAAATTTTCTCAAAAACATTCAAAACATGATTTTTGAAAAGTAAAAGTTATTTCTGGTTTGCACTGTGTTTTTAAGCTTGTTTGCTTTAGTTTTAAAGAAGTTATGAGTAATTGAATTCATACCACATGCGAAAACTTGCATTTTTTGAACGAGTGTTATGATAAGAGAAGTAAACAGGGATGTGCACTGTTGTCCAAAAATGATGGGACACATTTTGAAATTACTTATTTCTGACAGCGTTTATCAGGAACTTATTCGATGTTAGAAATTCAAACTCATTTCCGACATTTCACATTTTTTCGAAAAATGAAAATTTTCAGAGCAATTTTTTCCTTAATTTTCGATCGGGATCAGCTATAGTGCTATATAGAAAAATGATCCAGATAAGTTGTACTTTTTTGCCACATACATGTCACCTCTGCCGTCCTCGAAAAAAAAATTTTTTTTTTGGAGGGTGTCACTTTTTCACTCTTTTCAGGACCAAAAAATTATTTTTTTTTAAGTTTTATATTTTTGTCAAAAACTACATGAAATTTGCTACAAACATGTGCAAAACCCTTTTTCTGAACTGACCAGGAAAACAATGAAAAAAATAAAGGGAAAATTGAAGAAAAAAAATTTGCAAAAATTGATATTTTCGAAAAATCTCAATTTTTCAAAAACGAGGTCACGTCACAGGAAAACCCTTTATGGGTGATTTTACCTCGGGAAAACTCATCGAATGAGCAAAAAAAAGTGATACTTTAGGGGTAGCAGTCAAAATACATTCCATGTTAGTAGAGCTGGGAAGTTAGAGACACAACAACTAAGTCTCGACCGTATCTATGGAGCAGCTAGAGTGCGTGTCAAAAATCATGGGTAAGTTATTGAGGTTTTTCTTTGGATTTTGAACTGAAGCCCTAATAATTTTCAGAGTACTGTATGTGTTGGCCACAAACAACAGCGTGAACATGGGACGACTTGTTAACAGGGCGCAAACAGTCAATTTCAATGAAAAGACCGAGAAATTGGCTTTCCAGAAAACAACGAAGACTATTGCTGTGGTCACATCGCGACGCCCTGAAAACGTTACTGCGATTATTCGTCCTCACCGAATGTGGATTCTCGAAGCTGCTTCGTACAAACAACTAGCACAGTTGAACCTTGATGATGACGAGAAATTCATTGCGTAAGTAACATTTAGTGTTCAATTTACTCAATTTTATAACTTTTCGTTTTTCAGAATTGCATCTGGTCAGTTCGGGCCCAATCAAATTGAGTATTTTGCAATGGCTTCTATCCGGAAGTGTTATACTCATCAAGCTCATAATTGCGTCTCTCTAGTTATGTTTGACGTAGAAAGCAACACTTGCAAAATGACTCACTTTTTGAACATTCTCGATCCTCCGACATTCCTCAAATTTGACAAGGACAATCTCTTTGTGCTCACAGAAAACAAAATGCACAAAATTACATTGAAGAACGGGAAACTTACAATTGAAGCGACAACCGATAGAACCGGAGAAATGGCTCAAGATGCTGTTGCTGCTAGACCAGTCCAACCGAATCTAGTCAGGGCTGCTATCTCCGACGACTTGATCACCGTTGTCGACGCCAACTATGACCAAGACGAGTGTTTCCTCGACAGTCGGTTCATAAACGAAACGCTTCGGATTGGAAGGGAAGTTCTTCCCAAAGGATCTTACTGGCTCGGCGCAGTTCCCACAATGCTGAAATCAGACAAAACCATTTTCGATGAAAACACAACGTTCTTCGAAGAGGAGATATTTTCATCTGGTGAACAGTTGTATTTCGCCACATCGTCGGGTGCAATTGGAAGTGTTATTCAATTGACTGCACGGTGGAGCCGTATTCTACATGACCTCGTCTATGCCGCAAGGGCACTGCCTTTGCGCGGAGAATTGGCGACTCTCCAGCAACTCAACAATGAGCGACGAGGCCATTCGGTATGAACCTACAGAAAATTTATAATTTCTCATTTTATTGTATTACAGCCAACTGATTTTATTGACGGAGATGTTCTATCGTCGGATCTGTTTTCTACCACTACGATGATTCGCGAAATCATTGGTTCAGTTGATGAAACGGTCAAAGTGCAGTGGCAACGCGGTGAGTAGTGCTACCCTGTTTCGAACAAAATATATCGATATTTACAGGCTCGGGTGAACGACCAACTGATGATTATATCATGGAATGGATCTTCCGCCTCCGTGAAATGTTCGTGTTCTCCGAGTACTGAAGTCTCATTGGCAATATACACCGTCTTCTCTATTTTGATTCCCAATCGATATTAATCTTACTGATTTCTTCCATCTTAAAATATCCTTGTTTTTGCAGAATATTGCAAAATAATCTCTGCTTCTTTTTTTTATTCAACGTTCATGTTTCTTACAAATTCACACCATTTCCCGGTTATACTTTATCTTAAAAATTGTAAATTTATTATAGTCTTTTTCAATGTATCCAGGTGTCTTTTATATACTCCTAACTTTGCTTTACTCTCCCATCCCCATCCAAGTACACTACGGTTGTTTTTGCCTCAAAATTGCATTTCTTGTTTTCACAACCCGGTCTTCTCAATCTCCTCCCTTCCGTTAACTCTATCCTAACTACTTCCTCTCAATGAGATATTTTGTTAGGTTTCTTTGTTCCTGTGGAAGTAATACCCACAGGAAGTTCTGTCATATTAGGTTATACCCGCCCAAGATTGCATTAAGAATTCTTCCAGAGAGTGAATCTCAAGTTTCAATAAAAATACATTGCGGGATAACGGTTTTTGGTTTCATTTCTGGTGTTCAAAAATATCTACTGGGTTTCAGGAATACAGGTTAATCAAGTAGAAATTAATTTAGATAAGCTTTAACGGCTTCATATGTTTCTCACATGGATATATTTTTTTCATTCTTTCCTTCTTCATTTTTTATCTTCTGCAGCTAGTTTTCGCAGCTTTTATTCAACACTACTGAATTGTTATTTACTCATAGTTACGGAAAACGGAACCAATCTCGTCCTACATCTCAAAAGAGACTATCGTTGACGTAGAAATCAAATACACCGGTACGTCAATTCCCACGTTTAGACAGCAAAACTCATCAAATGAACAAACAGAAAAAAATCTCGAAAAAATGGAAATCTCGAAAAATTGATAAATGATTATGATTACTTTCAAACTTATTTTTTAATTCCTGTGGGCTCTCATTTTCAACAATGTCCTTGTGAACGCTCCTTTTTGCGAGGGGGCAGACTATCCGAAAACTGGCAGAGAAAAGGGTTCACGCGCAAAGGTACCTTGCGCGTGCGGTGTTTGCGGACTGACTGCACACAGCATTTTTCATGGCGAAAACATCATTCTTTCTCATTTTTCGGTTATTTTTTGGTTTTTTGTCTAGTTTCAATTGCTTTTTTTCTCAAAATCTCATTACATTATTTTTCAGAACACGTAATAAAACTTGGAGACAACATGCTTGGACGAAAGCGTTTCAAAAAAGAGATTCCCGTGCCGCTCACGCCAGGCGATCTCATGAATAAGGTAAATTTTTGAATTTGACTGATAGTATGAAATATTTTTCAGAGCATCGGGCCATGCGCAATTTTTGATCGTTCACCGAAATCTGCACCGCCAGTTTATGGTTATTCGTTGAATGGAGAAACCAGAGACGGTTCAAAATTTGAGTGCTTATCGCCACATTCGAATTCCTGTCATTCACTCGGAAACAACTTCTTTTTCTCGGTGAGTAATGATAATATGCACTTTCAGATTTTTAGAATTCTATTTCAGAGACCTAACTCGCCGTATAATCAAAATTTCTCCCAGAGTGTTTCCAATTCTGATTTCTTTGAATACGCTCTCAAACAAATCAAAAACTCTGAAGTGGTTGGTCGTTTGGACAGAGTCAAAAACGTTGGAAGTGGTAAACATCGATCGATTTTAGAAAGAAAACACTCGGTGAGTACTGCCTCTCACTTTTGCGAATGAAATAATTATCTTGTTACAGAATACGCCACGCAACTTTTATCCATTTGGGACGCCACCTAGAGACGGACACAAACCTTTTGAAATGTTCGTTCCCCGATCTCCAGACCAACCTCACTCATTTGCCGGATACTCCAAGCTGCTGTACTCTGGATATCCTAAAATTTTGGCTGCAAAACGTCTACAAGATTTGGTAAGTAGAAAATGTGATTTGGGCTTTTGAGTATCTGTCATGTTTTCAGAATGTATTGGGTACTAACGATCATCTCGAAAGTCTTTTCACCACTCCAACGAAAAAGAACGAGCCATCAACAGGAAAACGTTCTACCCACAAAGAGCAAGCCATCGGAAGCGGGAGCACCTTGAGCAGCAGGACAGTCAAAGATGATACGCTGGCCAATGCTAACAGTCCAATAATAGACTTTTTCGAGAAAAAAGAAACCAAAAGTGTTTCAAAAACTGCAAAACTATCTGGAAAACACCAGGGCCAGCTCGAAAGCAGTCAACACAAGAAAAATGAGCTGGGAGACGCTGAAAAGCGCTTGCAGATGATTCTTGCCCTGGATCGAGCAACTTCACTTGTCAAAAGAGAAAAAAGCATGACGCTGCTCAGTCCTCCAACTCTCAGTGACATTGATCGTGGAAAGGAGGAAATCAGTGGATCGGATATGTTCACGGAACGTGGTTTCTCCAAATCAGAACTCGAAAAGTCTACTGTTGGAACTGACATTGTTAATCCGAAAGAAAATCAAGATTCATTGTTTCCTGCTAAACCTTCAACAGTAGTAAACAATGATATCAGCTCTGCATCAGCAGCTCAAAGCAGTCCAGCGAAACAAGATGATCTGATCAAAGCTGAAAAGCGGATGCAAACATTTCTGATGGCGAAATCTGCACAGGCTACTCCAACGACTTCTGCAAGTGCGTTAAACAAGTTCACATATGGCAAGTCAACCAAAGCTGATGAAGTACACATCACCAGCGAATACATCGAAACTTTGAAGGTTGTCAGTAATGAATTACCAACGCCATCAGTAATGTATCAGTTGAATAAAAACACGACTGATGACAACAAAAAACCAGAAATTGAAGATTCGTTGATGTGCAGTCCTGTCAAAGATGATGAGTTCGCTGATGCCCACAGACGAATGATGGAATTCCTTAAGACAAAAAGAAACACAAATGGAGGAAAAACGTTTCAAACGAGTTCGACTGGAAACGAGGTCACAACTGTGACTGCACCCACTTCTCAAGAGGCAGCAGTTGTGCAGTCTAAGAAAAACTCAGAGCAGGCACAACTCGACCAAGCTAAGGATAGTGAACTAGAAGAAGCGGCTAAGCGTATGCAGAAGTTCCTTGCTTCTAAACAAACCGTTCCTCCGGTCACAGTGAACATCAATGAGGCATCTTCCGCCCAATCACAAACCTCCAAGACTGGAACCGGGCTCACAGAAACGGGAGATAGTGAAAGACAAAATTCCTTGACCGCTGCTGGTACTTCACTTCGCGAAAACAACACAATCATGATGAACAACAAAGTAACATCTGAAACCAGTGGGGCGATAGGGGACGCATCATTGAAGACCGTTTTATCGGTGTCTGCTGAAATCTCACTTTGTGGAAACAATAGGAAAACAGCAATCATCCAAGGAACATTTCGAACCAGTCCGGCTAAAAAAGACGCAATTTTGGAAGCCGAGAAGAGGATGCAAACATTCCTTGCTGCTAAACAAGCTAAATCAGCAGACAAAAAATTTCCGGAGCAAGCAACTGGAGACATGGTCAGAAATACGGGAACGTCTATTTCTCAACGGACTGATAGAATTCCTGAATGCAATCAAAAACAACCACAAGTGAACAAAGGTGTAGACATGGATGGCGTGGATAATACTGCAAAACGTAAGTTGATGTTCCTTATTTCCAGCAAACAGACTACATTTGCAAAACAAAACCCAATTTCACTTCAGTTGTCAAGCAAAATATCAACGTCACTAAGCACATTCCTACAAAACCTGATCCCACAGAACCAGCAACAGTGGATAAGGTTATTAAACCGAATACCCAATTGGAAAGCGTCATCGCTTTACCAGATACCGCCAAGACAGAAGTCGAACTCGCAAAGATCACTGACAACAAACCAAACTGTTCATTGGCTCCTGTTGGAACCTCGCTGGGTGGAAGTTACCAAAGAACTGCAACTATCGAAGGAACGACTCAAACCAGTCCGGCAAAAGAAGACGCAATTTTGGAAGCCGAGAAGCGGATGCAAGCGTTTCTTGCTTTGAAACAAGTTAAATCGGCGGACATGAATCTTCGGGAGTCAACTAAGCTAGCTGTCGAAAACTCACCTGTTGACAAAGCAGAAACATCTGCAAAACGGCTGGACACTACAGTGACGGTTAAAAACAAATCGTTATTGCCGTTAGTATCGGATCATTTTGATGAAAACACTACTGCTGAGGGCAAAAACCCCGAAATTGAAGATTCGTTGCTGTGCAGTCCAGTCAAAGATGATGAGTTCGCCAATGCCCACAGACGAATGATGGAATTCCTTAAAACAAAAGGACACAAAAATCCTGTGAAAACGTTTCAAACAAGTTCGAACCAAGCTGTGAACTTGGACGACGTCGATAATACTGCAAAACGTAAGTTGATGTTCCTTGTTTCCATACAAAAGAATAAATTTGTAAAACAGAATCTCATTTCAGAAGAGCCGTGCAAAACCACAAGTGTTACTTATGCTCCCTTGGTTGCTCTAAATCAGCAAGAAATCAATTCAAACCAACGGAAACTCAACCAAGCTGAGGATAGTGAGCTCGAAGAAGCGTCAAAACGTATGCAAGCGTTCCTCGCATCCCAGCAGGCCACTCCAGTTAGCGAACAAGATATCAACGTCACTAAGCTCATTCCCCCAAAAGCTGGTCACACAGAACCAGCAATAGTGGATACGGTTATCAAAGTCAATAAACAAATGGAAAGCGTCACAGCTCAACCACCGACCGCCAAGACAGAAAACAAGCTCGCAATGATCACTGACAATAAGACACGCGGTTCATTTTCTCTTGCTGGAAAATCACAAAATGGAAGCGACCAAAAGACAGCAATCATACAAGGAACATCTCGAACCAGTCCAGCTAAAGAAGACGCGATTGTGGAAGCCGAGAAGCGGATGCAAGCGTTTCTTGCTTTGAAACAAGTTAAATCGGCGGACATGAATCTTCTGGAGTCAACTAAACTACCAATCAATAGCCTACCTGCTGACAAAGCGGAAAAGTCCGCGAAACTGTTGGACACTAGAATGACTGTCAAAACTGACTTGTCATTGTCGTTAGTGCTGGATCATAACAATGAAAACTTGACTGTTGAAGGCAAAAAACTTAAAATTAAAGATTCTTTGCTGTGCAGTCCGGTCAAAGATGATGAGTTCGCTGATGCCCACAGACGAATGATGGAATTCCTTAAGGCAAAAGGAACAAAAAAGTTGAGAAAACGTTTCAAACTTGTTCAACTGGAAACGAGGTCAAAACTGTGGATGCACCCACTTCTCAACAGCCTGCAGGTGGCAGCGACCGGAAAACTGCAATTATCAAAGGAACGTCTCAAACCAGTCCAGCAAAAGAAGACGCAATTTTTAAAGCTGAGAAGCGGATGCAAACATTTCTTGCTGCCAAACAATCCAAATCGGCAAACATAAAACTTACTGTGCCAACTACTGAGGACTTGATCAGAAATACGGAAACACGCATTTCTCAACAGACTTATAGATTTTCTGATTGCAATCCAAAACAACTAAAAGGAAACCAATGTGAAAACGTGGATGATGTGGACAGCACTGCAAAACGTAAGTTGATGTTTTTTCCTTCCAGACAAGAGATTGCATTTGTAAAACAAAATCCAATTTCAGAAGAACCGTGTGAAACCAGAAATGTTACGTCTGCTCCACTGACTGCTATAAGTCTGCAAGGAAGCAATGCAAGGAGGCTCAACCAAGCTGAGGACAGTGAATTAGCAGAAGCGGCAAAACGTATGCAAGCGTTTCTCTCATCCAAGCAGGCCACTCCAGTTGTCACAAGGAATATCATTGTGGCGGCTTCCGCTCAGTCACAAACCTGTAGTGTGATCACAGAAATACAATTGGACAAAGCGGAGAAGTCTGCAAAACTGTTGGACACTGAAGTGACAACCAGCACCGCTAAAATTACTAAAATCGAGACAGCTAACAAAAATATGACGGAATTCTTGGCAAAAAAAGAAACTGCTGCTAAGGTGACTCCGATTGCGGTTGTCACTGGAATTATGCCAAAATCCTGCTCTACACCACCAGCCATGATTCCCATTGCTCCAACACTTCCTAATCCAGTTCCACTTCTTGAAGCTGTGAAAAATCCAACAATTTCTACTCCCGAGAAACTGAAGACAGTGAGTAACATCATTAAATTAAATTAAAAACCTATTGCAAATCATTATTATCAGATTGTTGCCGAAGAGAACGACCAAATGACACCAATCGGAAAAGGAGAGTCTGAGAGAGATGCACGAGTCTCAACACCTACTCGATTTATTTCTTCACCCGAATTGTCCATTCCATCAACACCAATCCAAAGTCCGGAAAACCCTGTTGCTGCTGAAATTGAAGTGAAACCAGTTGTTGTAGTCCAACCTCCTCCTCCTCCTATTGTGATGCCTGGAGATCCGATGTGGTTGGCTCAACAAATGGCAATGTTGTTCGGTCATCCAATGCTTATCCAACCTTGCATTGAAGAGAAACCGAAAGTCGTTGAAACAGTTGTACCTCGTCTTTCACTACCAGTAAACTGTGAGGCAGTGTCAAATGCATTGACCGAAATGGAAGTTACCAAACGTTTGAACGAAACTCAAAGTCACTCCAGTTGTCAACTCACGATCCATCATTCGACACCAAAAAAATCATGTCTGAGAAAACCGGACTTATTTGACAACGTGCCAGATTATATTAGTCATGCGAAAACTCCTTGCCAGACTCCAATGAAACTTCAGTTCGAAGTACGTTTTTTCATATGTCCAATAGAGTAACAAATACAATTGTTTTTCAGAAAAAGACTCGTCCACCAAAGCCCATATACAATCGTCGAGAACGTCTTCGCCGTCAACCAATCAATTTGATATTCCCAGGACGTGCCAAAAAATCTGTCAAGTTCCAATGCGATGCCAATTTGATCTCCAAAGAACCGACTTATGACGAAGTTGTCAATGGAGGAGGATCGGGATTCAAAATTCTCTCGATTGTCGACTACAACACAAATACTGTCTGTTATCCAAAATATATTCCCCCATCTGATTTTTGTAGGAAATAGAACACATCACTTGTTATTTTTTGTAAATATATATTAGCTCTTCATATACATCCCATCTCATCAACTTTTCCCGATTGCTTTTTTGATTGAACCTGTGAGAATTTCATAATACGTGTCTACTAATTCTGCCAAATGTGATAACTTGAAACATTTTTCCCATAAAAACGTTTCATATTCTCTCGTTGATGGAAAACTTTTATATAAACATGAAATAGTTGGACAGTGACTATTTCTGTAGCACAATGAAACATTGATTGATCAAATGCACTTCAAAACTAAAAAATTGAAAACTCAGCCGGTAAAGAACTAATAAAATGGTACTCGAAGGCTAAAAATAGTTATTTTAAATTGTTTCAATCTATAGGGCCGGATGTTTTTTACTTTTTTGAATTCTGACATGATTAATAGTTTCTGGAAGTCAAAAAAGTTCAATAATCCCAGAATAATTTCAGTAAAAGATAGAAGAAAATGAAAAATTTTCATAAAACTGCACAAAGAAGAAGAAGGGAAGAAGCCAAGGAAACGGAAACGATTAAGACATTCACAACTCAATGTCACCAACAGTCACGAAAGGTAGTAAAGAATGAAAATACAAGATCGCATAAAAGAAAAGAGATTTGGACAATATTGAGTCCGATTTTCCAAATTAAATAGGAAAAGAGGAAAATCAGTTGTGAATGGACAAAAAGGTGGAATGTTTAACAAATAAGGAAGGAAGTATGGAGATACAACAAAGAGTGAAAAGTGAGAATGAACTTAAAGACTATATTCAACAATTAACGTTTTCTTGTTTCGCGGTCCATCGCCGTGAAACCACTCATTGGTTAGCACTGTTGTGTCCAGAACATTCATCCATTCAATCGCAATATAATCTTTTGTGTATTCCTTCAGCTCAAACGAACGAGTCGTCACTTTAATAGTGATTGATTCGAGTGGACTCAAACACGCGAGCTGTGTATCCAGGTCAATACGGTCACAAGAACTGACGTTGATCATGATCCCGATCCGGTGTTCCGAGATATTTTTCACTTTAAAGTAATTTACTCTGGGCATGTCAAATGGACAGTTAAACTTGAGAGCTTGAAGTGGTTGAGTCTCAATTTTTCCGAGTTTGACGTCCATCAGATCTTCCTGTGTCATACATACATTTTCGAATGCTCGTAGTTCCGACGTATTTTGAATGAAGTTGGTGATAAGAGATGATCGGGCAGGCTTGTTTTCATGTTGAACCTCTGGATTGTTACCGAGTTGAGACATCAGTTGATGAGAACTTTGAGTGAATGGATACGAGCGTCTCGGATACTGTTGCTTGACTCGGGCAGTTACGGGTTCCACGTGGTGAGTTGACACGTTTCCTGAAAGTACAAGTGTATCGTTGAAAAAAACTTGTAAGATTATGTTAAGAAAAATCAGCTATCCTACTAAATTATTGAAACGTGTCTCAATGATATTAAAAACTAACCTGTTGCTAGTTTCTCATCAATAACCATTAGTTCATCATCATCAACATCACATTTAATATTGTCATTCAATAGCACATTATTCACTCTTCTACTTTCACCTTCTTCCGTATTGTGTGGTTGACATTCCATATCATCAGTTCCATGTTGCTCAAGAGATACGTTCTGATGATCTCCTTGTTGTTCAGCGACTGAAAGAATCATAATGTTTTTGCATAAAATTTTTTATAAAAGTTCTAAGTAATAACTCAAACCAACATCATAAAAAACTAACCCTTCTTTACACTCATTACGGCATCTCTTTGACTAGCATTCTTCGCAACATACTCCGCAAGATGTTTAGTTGCAAAACTTTTTTTCTGTTCGATTCCTGGCTTATTTCCTACTTGCTGGAGTCCAGATCTCCGAGCAACGGCAGCCGTAGTTGACGAGGCTTGAGCTACTGTCCCTCTTGCACCAACTCCCGATGCAAATTGAAAAGTCGGAGACACGGCAGTCGGTGGTGCGGCGGGACGAGGTGCAGTGCGAGTGCCTACAAGATCCGGAAGAGGGGATCCACGAAGAGCCGCCAAGACATCGCATGGTCTTGATCTTGCACGAACATCAACCGGAGGCTTATAAGCTGTTTCAGATTTAGAAGTAGAGTCGCGACCCAATGAAGAATGTGAAATCGATTGACCTGAAGTGGGGGCTCGAACGGGTGTAAGTGGTGTTACACGAAGAGGAGCCCCAGATGACAAAGCGGCAGAAGATTGTGATGTGGCGGACGAAGAGGATGGGGCGGGTTCCAAATTACTTCGTTTTGGAGAAATGGCACCCAATTCACGATCAACTGAAAAAATTTGACATCTTCATGCCGCCATTTCAAAAATTATAACCATACCAATTTCTGTTCCTTCCGTTGAATCTCTTCCACCAACAACTTGCTCTTTCCTCTTTGGTCCTCTTTTATTCAGAGTATCAGATGCAATAATTGGAGCGCTCGATTGGCATTGAGCCGCTAAAAATAACATTGATGATGAGTGCTCAGAATATACATTAGAAATATGTGTACCTAAATATCATAAACGGCAAAAAACTCACGTGTGGCATCGAATGAAGTCCTGGCAACGACATTGCGACGCGGGCGACCTCTTGGACGAGTAGTGTTTGCAGATGGTTCAGCAAGTGGAGGCTGATTCGCTTTATTTGACGAGTTGTCAGATTTGTTCATGTTGTACTGTATTCTAAAAAATTAAAACTGACTAAAAGTTTTTTCCCGAAAGGGGAGATGAATGAAGACAAAGAAACATAAAAAAGAGGAAAAGAAAAATCAATAACGAAGGAGTGGTCAAATATAGGATTGCAAAGGACACATTGTATTGAGCTGGGTGCAGTGAGAGTCGTCAACAAACTGACCTCTAGACAGAAGGGTAAAAAAGGAGGAAAATGAATGAGAGTGTGAATGCAATGAGATAATCTTTACTAATAATATTCAACAGATCCGTGTGTCCGTTTATTTGTCGCCGATCATAACTCCGTCCGTAGTGGACCGATTTTTATGAGACCTGGATAGATAGATTGGAAATTTCCCTTAGATGATGCCCGAACTTTTATTTTTTCAAAAATATCAAATTTGACGTCTTCTGGAGACGATACCGATTTCAACAGTAAAAAGCGTTCAGAAAAGGTGTGTCCCGACAGGGTGGTAGAAAGTTCAAAATTTCAAATTGGTGTTTCTTCACTGCGTTCTCGAGAGCGCCCCGCGTTTTTGGTGTAGCGGTCTACGCAGATGACTCTCACCCATGGGGTAGTGAGTTCGTTCCCGCCAGGTCGGAAAATTTTTTGGGTTTTTTGTTTTGATAAGAACATAGACAGCCAGTATGTGAAAGTTGTAAAAACTTTGTTATAGTTGAGATTTTAGAACAAAAAGGTAGAGTAGCAATCTACTTTTGACTCTGTACACACCGCTACAACTGTCATAATGGATGATTGAGCCAACTTTCACGGTGTTTAAAAAATGGCAATCCTACAAACTCTGAGTCAGAAACTGATAGTAGTTAACAATAAGCGTTTCGCCCGAAGCTGCGGCATTGTCGCCGATCGTTTAAAAACTCAAAAAGTGTTTTTTAAGAACTTTGAGAATTTTTTTGTGAAGCACTTTCAGGTATGAATGAGAAGGATTGAAATCAAAATAGACTGAATAAAAGGCTCCTTTAACTTTTGAACTTAGAAATATGTAAAATAGTTTTACTTTCGAAGTATTTCAGAGAAGATAGGCGGCATCGCCGCCGAACAGTCCAAAGTTTAGGAAGCAGAACTTTTTGGATGAAACCAAACTAAAAAGAAGATTTCCGTGTATATGGAGAAAATCTTGAAATAATTTGGGGGAGGCGGCATCGCCGCCGATAACTCAAAAGTTCAAAAGAATACTTTAAACGTATCTTTTGATGCGAATAGGAAATTCTCTTTTGGTAAAAGGTTTCTCAGTCAGGCAAAGAAATACACTCCCTGTATTTAATATAATTAATTTTGAGACGTGGATGTCTCAATAATGAATGAAATAACACTACTCGAGAAGAGATGGTGATTTCTGAACAAGGAACTTTGTCGGTCCGTTACCTTCGAAAAAGAAACAAATTCTAGAATAAGAATTTTTCTAAACATGGTCTTAGTTTGCCATACTCAGAGGAAAGAGACGGCATCGCCGCCGATCTGTCAAAAATTAAAACTTAATATTTAGAGGATCACCTGTCTTTTGATGAGGGGAAAATAGAGTTACCAAGTTCCTGTCCTTCTAAAGTAGTTTGTCGAAATTTTATTAGAAAAGCAGGGATGTTTCAATTGTTCTCTCTGGAACGGGTTGTTCAGCTAATAAAAGCTACCAACAATTGATAAAAAGTTATAGGACCAGAAGAAAAAGAGAATTCTGATACCCCGACTGTTTGAACCATGTGAGAAGCGCCGCAGGCGCTGTAACACTTAGAAGGGTGGTGTTGAGAAGGAGGTTCAGTCGCCGTTAGGCGACGTGAACCGACTGGTATAGTAGAATGAACCAATTGAAAAAGGAGAGTAAACTATTTAGCCCTCTTCATCTCAAAAATGAATGTACTGTTTTGCACAGACAACACGATCGTGTTTGTGGGTATCAAATTGTTCAAAGTTCATAAAAGAGCCGTCCTAGTCATCAAAAAGCTTCTACAAATCGAAAGGCGATTTTCATTGTTAAAAAATGGTTGCGAAAGAGGAGCGTAATATTTTTAACATGTGTACTGAAAACGAACCGTAGAAAGACTTGAGAGCGCGTACCATGAAAAATGATTGAAAAAAAACAGAAAAGACGTTATAATTTCGAGTTAAAAAGTAATAAAAAAGCGATGACTCAAGTAAAAAGGCCAACTCGTGGACAATTGTGCAGCGGGAACCACAATCAGTAGGCAGTCTCGTAGCGCTCACTAGTAAATTAAAAAGGCGCCAAAGAACGCGGAAAAATAAAAACATCGTAAACAATTTCATTTAACTAGACTTTTTCCACCGAGAAAGAAAAAAGAAGAATGGAAGGGCCAGTGAAGGACCAGAATCAATAGACTCAATAGATTGACCGTGCGAGAGAGCGCACTTACACAGCAGAAGGGTCGCTCTGTGGTCTGTCGAAGTCTCTTCTCTCCCCACACTCTCTCGTCTCAAAATACGGCGTTCAACTAGTTTCCGGGTAAAATCAAAAGTATTCCAAAATTCGGAGACAAAAAAGATATACATTGATACATCATCTAAAAAATTTGTGACGGATCTCCATGAAGAACAGTAATGTGTGATGAGATATGAGAACGTTTAATTCTAGTTGTTCTCTACAATTGCAATTCTACAATTCCAATTAGTAACAAATTTTCAGAAATCGTTCGAAAACTGAGAAGAACCTCTCTCATAAACTATTAGGTAGGCAAGAGAGTTTTCGACGACCACTCATAAGATTCCTACTCAGACAGAAAACCTGGTCAACAGAATACGTAGTGACTTTCTGGTACACAACAGTCTGTTGTTTACTGGGTACGTTCCCGATACCCTCCTGGCAAACTCCGGTTGTTTCAAGCCAAAGTAAACTTTGGGTCATTTCTCATAGCTGTAACTTGTGTGATCCAGAACTATTTTGCAAAATTAAGTGAGAATGTTCGTCGATCACTGCTATTTCAATGCGCAAAAATGGAAGCTACAGGCGAGTCCTCAGCTGCACACAGTTTGTAATTTCTCATATTCAGCCACACCTCCTACAGCTACTCAGTATTAAGACCCTGTGTTTTTCGTCATGTGTGCTCATAGGAAACAATGACTATCGTAATTACTGTGATTGGGGCACACCTTTGTTAGAAGCACACACGTAGGGAAAAATAGAGAGAAGTCATTCATCAGGTATGGATCGACAATAAACAAATTGTAAAAATAGTCCGTCGTTCGTAGAATTCATAGACTGTAAGCATACCTACAAGTAACAAAACCCAGAGACGGTGAGTACATAAATGAGTAACAGAACTCATATACGGTAGCCATATAAATGAGTAACAGAACCCATAGACGGTGAGCCTATGAATGAGTAACAGAATCCGTAGACCGTAAACATCTGTGCCAAAGATTCTTATACAAAATTCAATAATAACACACTGTTGTCCCTGTGGTCCAAGGACAGTTTTTTGTAAAATTTGAACACATCAAAAAATAATAGAAAGTAAGACACATCGTTATCACAGTGATAATGAGACAGAAGCTTAAATTGACAAACAGAAGTCTTATTTTTCTCTGGTGCAAACCATGTTTCAGTTTCTTTTTTATCGTTTTGTGCAAAATTTGTTGCGGTCAAACCAAAGCATCCAACTTTTGTTATTAATTAGTTTTGTTCTCAAAATCGTTGAAATGAATGCCCAATTCGGAAACAACGATAGAACATTTATACTGACTTCATTTTTAACAACCAAGCAATTACATTTTATTAAGTAAGAAACATTAGAAAAACAAAAGAGAAGCTTTAAATAATACTTCTGATGGCTTCCAACCAAGGAAAGTCACTTGGCATCTCGAGTGTTGGTTCAATGTTTTCAAGGTGTTCCGGTTCGTCATCGTCGTTTCCTAGATTTGAGAAAGAGCATTCTAACGAATAGATGGAGGGAGTTGATGATGACTGGGTGTCACTTCTTTCCGAATCAGCTTCAGTTGATGAAGAAATTGCATCCTCCAGACTATCATCTTCAAGTGAATGTTTGATTTGTTCCTCCACCGAGGCTTCATTCAAATTTTGTTGACGTTTCAGCCATGGTTGGTCTTTAAAATCAGGATACTTCTGAAAAGATGAGTCATGAAACAACCGCAACGGGCAAAATGATTCAATTTATCTTATAATACTCTGTTTTCAGCCGATTCGCTATGAGCCGAAATGAGGACTTTTCAGCATTGCTCATGTTTCTCCAGAATTGTCTTATTTTTTCGTTCATAGTACCACTTTCGATAGGTGTGTTATCTCGTGACAACTCATCTTTTTTGATATTATAATAAATCATGTACGCGTTTCTCGGGCGTTTGACTTTTGGTACATCTTTTTTACTTTTCAAATCGGTCTTTCCAGCTTCAATAGCAGCCCTGAAATCCGCTTTCTGAGATTCTTCTTCTGTATAAACCGGAAGTTTTTCCTTAGCGCTCATATTATTCCATATAATTTCCATCCGCCTTCTGATGGCGCGCACGCTAGCTGTAGGATATTGATCAGGCATCTGTGTTCGTTTTTCAGCGAACCAAATGTCAAATGCTTTGACTGGCCGCGTAATATGACCGGAAAATGTTTTTTAAACCGCTCTTACATGGAATGTATTTTGACTGCCCCCCCTAAAGTACCGATTTTTTTTGCTCATTCGATGAGTTTCCCCGAGACAATATGACCCATAATGGGTTTTCCTGTGGCGTGACCTGGTTTTTGAAAAATTG
Source organism: Caenorhabditis latens (assembly GCA_002259235.3). Lineage (NCBI taxonomy): Eukaryota > Metazoa > Nematoda > Chromadorea > Rhabditida > Rhabditidae > Caenorhabditis > Caenorhabditis latens. The sequence continues at coordinate 7,585,432 of CM056097.1, read as the reverse complement.
TGATTTTTCGAAAAATGAGATTTTTTCGAAATTTTTTATTAATCTTTTTTTTTGACTATTTTCCCGGTTTGCACAGAAAATAAGATTTGCACATGGTTGTAGCAAATTTTATGTAGTTTTAAGCAAGAATATAAAAGTTTCAGAAAAATAATTTTTTGGACCCGAAAAACGTGAAAATGTGACACCCTCCAAAAAAAAAACTTTTTTTTTCGAGCGGGGCAGAGGTGACATATATGTGGTAAAATAGTACAACTTATCTAGATCATTTTTCTATATAGCACTATAGTTGTTCCCTGGCAAAAATTAAGGAAAACGTTGCTCTGAAAATTTTCATTTTTCGAAAAAATGTGTCATATCGGATATGAGTTCGAATTTCTAACATTGACTAAGCTACTAACAAAATTTAAAAAGAATAAACATTTTCAGATTACGTTCTACCATTTTCATAGAAAAAAGTTCATCCCTGTTGACGTCTCTTATCATAACACTCGTTCAAATATTGCAAGTTTTCTCATGTGGTAAGAGTTCAATTGATCATAACTCCTCTAAAACCAAAGCAAACTAGCTCAAAAGCACAGAACAATCAAAAAATAAATATTTCTTTCCAAAAAATCATATATGGGCTGTTTTTAGAAAAATTTTTTTTCGATTTTTGATAAGGGGGACCACATGAAATTTTTTCCAGAAACTGAAAATTTTTTTTTCGAAAAACAACTCAAAACTGGATTTTTAACATGAAAACATACTAAAAACAATTAATTTTACTCTTTCTCGAAAAAAAAATTTTCAGTTTCTGGAAAAAATTTCATGTGGTCCCCCCTTATCAAAAATCGAAAAAAATTTTTTTCTAAAAACAGCCCATATATGATTTTTTGGAAAGAAATATTTATTTTTTGATTGTTCTGTGCTTTTGAGCTAGTTTGCTTTGGTTTTAGAGGAGTTATGATCAATTGAACTCTTACCACATGAGAAAACTTGCAATATTTGAACGAGTGTTATGATAAGAGACGTCAACAGGAATGAACTTTTTTCTATGAAAATGGTAGAACGTAATCTGAAAATGTTTATTCTTTTTAAATTTTGTTAGTAGCTTAGTCAATGTTAGAAATTCGAACTCATATCCGATATGACACATTTTTTCGAAAAATGAAAATTTTCAGAGCAACTTTTTCCTTAATTTTTGCCAGGGAACAACTATAGTGCTATATAGAAACATGATCTAGATAAGTTGTACTATTTTATCACATATATGTCATCTCTGCCCCGCTCGAAAAAAAAAATTTTTTTTTGGATCACATTTTCACGTTTTTCGGGTCCAAACAATTATTTTTTTGAAACTTCTATATTCTTGCTTAAAACTACATAAAATTTGCTACAACTATGTGCAAATCTTATTTTCTGTGCAAACCGGGAAAATAGTCAAAAAAAAAGATTAATAAAAAATTTCGAAAAAATCTCATTTTTCGAAAAATCTCAATTTTTCAAAAACCAGGTCACGTCACAGGAAAACCCATTATGGGTCATATTGTCTCGGGGAAACTCATCGAATGAGCAAAAAAAATCGGTACTTTAGGGGGGGGCAGTCAAAATATTAGGTTGGCGCATAATTTTCTGCTATTTTCGAGCCTGGCGGTTATTGTTTTGATTTCTCGGCACAGAAGTTGTTTTTCGATGTGGTTGTTTTTGTGTTTGGTAGAACTACTTAAGTACTTGTTAAAGTTTCAAAGTTTTACTTCTCGCTCTTTTTCCCGCCAAGAACGGAGTTCTGAATTACACTACATTTTTTTTCGTTTTCGAAAGATTTTTTGTTTTCGTTCGTTTCTGGTTTAGAAATTATGTCATTCAAAAGGAAGTTGCTGATGTATGTTAACCAAGGTCTCTTTGTTCAAACGCAAGTACATTTTGATTCAAAAGATTTGAGACAAGAAACTTGGATCTGACTGAAAAAGTTCTTCCCTTTTAACAATCAGAGCTAGATTTGAAGTTATAGCAGGGAATCGTAATAGCGGTTCTGTATCAAACCACCCATAGGTTGTCAATTACAATGAGGGCAACTCATGTAACTGTAGCTCGTGAATTGAAATCTCTTTCAGAGTGAGAAAAGTTCGTCGTTATATACCACACGTTTTGAAGCGATATGAGATGACTCATCACAAGGGCCTAAGTTGGTTCTTATCACTTTTCTACCCAACACACGTATGATCGGGTTATTTATTTATTAGCAATAAGTAGTTGAGTTGTTACTCTAACGATGTGAGAAAAGTACAAAGTGTGGACTAAGATTTGCGCGCTCTGGATGTTCTCAAACTTGAAAAAGAGGTTTTTTGAATCTCGGACTCAGTACTCTGGGTGGAGTGGTGGGAACTCTAGAGCGAGAACAGGAAAGAAACATCAAAAGTTCACGTTTCTTATTTCAACAAACTCAAAACCCTGTGACTCCAGGACGGGGAGATATAACACAAAAACATTTTTGGCATGACAACACTTTTTCAAGTGTTGCGAAAGTAACTCACAACAAACCGTTTCCATATGTTTGGACAATTCTCTTTTATTCAACATACTTATCCAATCTTACTCTCTTTGATTAAAGATTTTTTGCCTTACTACGACGTCAACTAAACAGGAAAAAATCCGAATAGAAAGGGGATATCAAAAAGAAGCAAGTTTCTTATTCAAATGATCTCGAATGGGTGCACAAGGCGGAAAGAAGCACTAGGCTACCAAAATGTTGCCAGAAGACCATCAATACTGATAAACAGTACTTTGAATTCTCAAGCTCTCTTCGAATTCAAAAAAATTAAAACAGAGTTTCATCGAAAATTTGCAGAAAATTATGCACCAACCTAATACATTCCATGTTAGTTGAGCAGTTTCCGTTTTGAACACCGCTTTCTCTTCCGGGTCTGTGTTTCCCATAGCGACCTAAAAATTTCGAGAGATATAACTAATAATTTGAAGCAATAGTTAAAGAGAAAAAATAGGCAAAAAGGTCAAACCTCATTTATTTTCACTGGCAGTGTCTCACACGTGACAGATGGCAGAACAAAAGAAGAGATGGTTAATCGTACGTTATTTCCCTCATAAAACAATTGAATCGACAAATAGCACTCTAACAATAGCAGTATTGCTGTTTTAATTAGATTTTTGAGTCACATTGAGTATTTGATTGGTCCGTTTTGACAATAGTCCAATATTTGAAGAGAGTTCCATTATTTATAACAGATGATCATAAATAAAATCTAAAAAAGAAAAATTGAAACTACTGCCTGTAAATCAAAATTTATTGGTTGAAGCTTGCATAATCATAAATAATGAAATGGTACATGATAAAAGAAGATAATAAAATTTTGAGAACAACAGCTGTTTTTGATTTGTAGAACACGGAGTAATTGAAAAATATAATAGTCAACATGAAACAATTACTGAAACAGTTTGAAGTAACGAGAAGAAAGGAACAATGGAAGAGGAAGAAAACGTTTAAATGAGAACAAGGAGAATATTAAAAACTTGATGCATACGTCTTTTAGATAATTCAGGATAATCTTCTGTAGGGATACTCATTCTTCAACTGCCACCACTCTCAAGACAAGTTGATACTCGGTGCGCGGACCTGACTCTTTCTCAATTCCAAAGACAAGAATATTAGCTGTTGAACTCATTGGAATGGAGAACTGTGGGTGACGATTGAGAATTCTGAAAAAAAATCAAATTAAAAATGTGACCAGTTTCTTTATAACTCACTGTTCATTGGCTCCTTGTAATTCTTTTTTGAAATTGCCGAACTCTCTTTCTATTCCCTTGAACGTACTATAGGTACAGACAAGATTATTAGAGATTAAATATTCTGTTCCAATTTTCCTTCCATTCTCCATCCAATTTCTTATTATTCCGACTACGTCCACGTTTTGAAAAATAGTGTTTTCGATGAGTAATTTATCTCTCTGAAGTTTCTCGACGCCACTCAACTTATCACAAGTTCCGGTGAGTTTCAGAATTACATTTTGAGCTGAATCAATCACCGTATGATTGACATCGAATGACTCATTGAGACTAATAATCAAGTTTTTTAAAGGAAGGCAGTTAGTATCGATTCTGGGAAGATAATCCTCGAAAGAGCTTGATGGTATTTCCAATTTATTCACCATTAATTGAAGCGTTGCAGGTATCCGTCTATAAAAAGGCGGTTCGTGGAAAAGCACCTGGTCGACGTGAATACTTGTTCTTCCTTCAAAATATTTCCTGAATAATTTTTCTTCGGACTTGTCCATTTTCATCCGTTTTTGCTCTTTTGGACCAGTTTGATCGGTACAGTAAGTCATATTATCCAACGCCACTTTGTTTTTCCATATTCCAAGACTATCGGCGCGAAGAGGTACTAGTTTGTCAATTTTTTGTAATTCAGCACAACGAGAAGTCACATGGAATCTGAATGTAAGATCAGAGTGGAAATAAAAGCTTTAACAAAGAATCACTTACCGTGGACTAACATCCAAAAACTCGAGAATGCACTTGAGGCCAGGATAGGAAATGTTGCTAGTCATTTTTTGTAAAATAAAATGAATAGAATAGCTGAATGAAGATAACGTTTAATTTCTGTATGGACGAGAGAGAGAAAGAAAAAATAAAAAGAGAGAGAAAAGAGAGAGAACAAAGAGAAAGAAAAAGAAAGAGTGAGAAAGGCTGTGTTAGAGGTCAGCTGCAACGCCGTCATCTGTTTTCTTGTGCAAATAAATCAGACGATGGGAAAACTCTGAGAACCTCATAGACACAACAGTGATGTAGTATGTCCGGGCGTCCTCCCGACCACGGAACCAAAGATCAATCAAAGCTACATGTGTCAGATAAAATGTCTGATATAAATTGAAAAGATTTAGACAGTACCTTAAAATGGAAAGTTATGATATGACAGTTTTTTGATCACTACACTTTTGCCAATGTTTTACAGATAATCTTGTGAAAAAATACCGTAAAAACTGTAATATAGGCGCATGCGCCTCTATTTTTCAACCCCCCTCCGAAAGTGCGCCTCTATTACAGGGGCGCCTCCAATAGAGGGTGCGCCTCTATTTTTCAACCTGGCTATTTATTTTTCAATTTGGCTACTTTTCGAGCTCTCCATCATCAATTTTTAACCAAACCAATATTTTCACTGACAAAATTATACGAAAACCCCATAATTTGCAGTATTTTGAACGAAAAAATTGGGTTTTTCTTTGTTCTTTTGACAAACATTGAAAAATAATGATTGAAAACCAGAAAAAATATTAAAAATACGGTAGGTCTCTCATTTCCCTCATATTTCCCGAAAGTTTCAGATCCTAGTTTTTACCAAATTCTCTCACGTTCAATCACAATGTATGTCGAGCGACCAGTATAAAGTTATACATGAGGAAAAGTAACTTTTGGCAATTGACAAGCAAAAATATCTTAATCTATTTCACGACCTGTATTGTAATGAATCACTGATTGCAATACATCAGTTGCGGCAAAGTCTATGCAATAAGTAACTTCTTCATAGATTTTTGGAGTGTGGAAACACGAGCTCTGATATGGGGACTGGAATGCATTTAAAAATCAAAAAACGTTTTTTTTCGTTATACTAAACTGTGAACTTACCATTTCCAAGTTTCTCGAAACAGATTGTAAACTAGAATGAAAGGGTTCACAAAGCATCGCCACGAAGTAGAGGGAACAAATGGCAATAATGAACAAAAATGGTGATCTGCTGGACAAAGCGAGATTTCACTGAGGTTTAGGACGAGTTAGGATTGACGCTTCCAGCTAATAGAAATGAGGAACTACTGTGAAGATAACACTAATAAGTCGATGTTTACATGTAAATGAACTAGAATTGAACTCGCGCAACCGTGCAATTTAGTTATAATCAGCTGAAAAAGTTAGGAGGACAAAGATACTTTCTACAACTCTACAATGGGGAACGCCTCTCTTGCAATACTCTCGGTGAAACGGGACTACAGTTTAACGAGCGAAATACTCAATTTTGTTGCGAAAAAAATTGTTTGATTCATTTTCAATGGTTTCTTGTTTCGATCAATCACATTTTCTACCATAATCTTGCTCTCGGTAAAACTGCCAGCTCTCAAAGCTGTTGAACAAACGGTACCTTTCAAAGTTGAATCAATGAAAATGGAACAGTACTCAATTAGACTAAATAATACAGAGTACTCTCTGTTTGTTGTTAGATATGATGAAGAAGAGATAGACGGCGTGCTCACTCCATTTGAAGCATACGATCATGAGGATTGGAACTATCGTTTGTTAATAGGAGATACAGATATTCTCAGATTCTCTACTTTTCGCAATTGTATCATTATTCCAATTGGCAATGGTTCTGAAATTCTCGCATATCCAACAGTTTTGAAAGAAAACAAAATAACATTTTCATTGTACTCGATATACTTTGTACATCTCCCACTTTCTTTTCCCCGCTCCCATCCAATATGATTCATAGGCTTTTAATCTTGAATCATTCTTTCTATCTGTTTTAATTGAATTCTTTCACCCACACATTTTCTGTCTGGCTCCGCCTCTGCTCAGTATAAAAGCTGAGGCGAGAGCTTATCTTTTGTTTCTTCACCTTTGCTGATCTAAAAACTGAATGTTCAATCTTTATTAAGCCAACAGAAGTTTTGATAATCTCATTAATAAAAATTATCAAGAATTGATTCATCATTGGTGAACTTTTTGTTGACCTTCTGTGGGCAATTTTCAATCCTTCCATTGGAGACCACATCGAAGAACGAATTCCATTCGAGAACGTACACAAGGTTATCGGATTTGTTCAGCGGCTTCAAGTAAATCCAGACAAACTTGTCTTCTTCCTTATACTTTATGTATTCAAATTGCCACATAACGTTGTCCACTGGTTGCAAGAGACACTCGACTGTTTGATCTGTTTAAAGGAAAATCGGTAAATAGTCGAACTGTGATTGTAACTCACTCTGGTCAAAAATCCCAAAGCATCCGTGTAGAATGAAGTTAGATGAGAACAATTCCTTGATTTCGGCGATATCTCCTGATACAATAGCTTGGTTCAGCTTAAGGACGAATTTCCTTGCCATCGTTCCCGTAATGTCCGAGGGGCGGAGGAAACCGACCGAATGTTTGATAGGATTATTGACGTTATGAACATCATTCCTTGGTAGTTCGTTCTTTTCAGAGTTGAGAAAGACGGGTGGAAAGTCCGACCAGAACCCGAAGGTTCCTCCAAACAAAGAGGAAAGGAGTAAAACGGTGAAGACGGTCGAAGGCATTTTGGAAATGCGGTGGGAAACCTCCTGTGAGCGGCGGTTTATATAGTCGGGAGAGATCAATGATCATGATGAAACGATGGGAACCAACTGCAATAAAACATTTGAGGCAACAGAGAACGAACATTTTGGAGTTTCCCCACATGAGAAAATGGCCTAATCGAATGAAATATTTTCCGCGTGGGCGTTAAAATGAAATACAATTTTTGATCACAGAACAATCAGAATTGCCGATAAAAGTACAACAGATCAAACTTCATGGGCGCGCTATCTGGAAAAATGATTTAAATTATGAAGGGACTCGTAGAAGTTTGGGTGATTTTAGTAAAGGAAATGTCGTTGGTGCTGAAAATTATTTGCTCAAATTACAATTTGGAAACAATGGGTAATGCAACGAGAAAACAGTCAAGTATTGAAATGAACCATTGGACTTGTTTTACAAAACAACAATCAAACATACAATTTTAGTCAACGGATGGTTATGGCACACACGTTCGAGTTCTCAGTCTTTTTAGAAAATAATCAGATCTCGCATCACCAAAACGCGTTGCATCACTAAACACTCCGCATCACCAAAACACATCGCATTACCAAAACATGGTAACGCGATGAAATTTGAGTCCGACAATAGATATCGCAAGAACTAAATTGAGAAAAATCAAGTTCCAGCTGCATTAAATAAAAATCAACTTTGAAATTCCCAACTCTCTTTTCAGATCTGTTAAAAAAAAGAATTTGGATTTAAAAAAAGTAAGGTTTGGACGGCAATGGCGTCCCCTAGGGGAACGATGTGGACGAACAAGTCAGAGCAATTTGTCTTAGTATAAATAATATTGATCGAAATGAGAACCGGACAAAATCATGAGGTACCGTTCAAGAATTTATAATGAAGGAGTGCTGACAAGGGTAAAGCTCAAAGAGTGAACTAAAAAATACCAGCGAACAGAAGACTGTTTCAAGACAAAAAAAGGTTTGATTATTTTTTTTCAGTAGGGAATCAGAACACGCATCACCAAAACGCGCCGCATCACCAAACACATTCCTTTACCAATTTTTAGTTAGCTGAAATTTCTGCAAAATAGGAAATATCGCAAAAAATAAATCTAGAAATATTGTGTTCTGGCTGGATAAGGTAAAAAAACTTTTAACTCCTAACTTTCTTAACATATTTTTTTGAAAATGCTAATCAGAACTCACAACACATGAAAATAAACTAACATCGCATCGCATTACCAAAACACGTTGCATCTCCAAACTTTCCACATCACCAAAACACATCGTATGATCAAAAAATATATTAGCTGAAGTTTGAGGATGGCAGTAGATATCATTTAAAGATAAAAAAATATCAAGTTCCAGCTGTATCAGATGAAAATTCTCTAAACGTTTGGTGATGCGATTTTATAATATGATGGCTTATTTTTAATTGATGTGAGTTCTACTTCTTTTTTTAACAGATCTGAAAAGAGAGTTGGGACTTTCAAAGTTGATTTTTATTTAATGCAGCTGGAACTTGATATTTCTCGATTTTTCTTGCGATATCTACTGTCGTGCTCTACTTTCATCGCATTACCATGTTTTGGTAATGCGATGTGTTTTGGTGATGCGAGATCTGATTCTTTTCTAAAAAGACTGAGAACTCGAACGTTTGTACCGTAACCATCTGATGATTAAAATTGTATGTTTGATTGTTGTTTCGTAAAACAAGTCCAATGCGTCATTTCGATACTTGACTGTTTTCTCGTTGCATTACCCATTGTTTCTAAATTGTAATTTGAGCAAATAATTTTCCGCACCAATGACATTTCCTTTACTAAAATTACTCAAATGTCCCTTCATAATTTGAATCATTTTTCCAGATAGCGCGCTCATGAAGTTTGATTTTTTGAACTTTTCTCGGCAGTTCTGAATGTTCCATGACCAAAATTTGTGTTTCATCTTAACGCCCACACGGAAAATATTACATTCGATTAGGCCATTTTCTCATGTGGGGGACTCCGAAATGCTCGTTCTGTGTTGTCTCAAATGTTTTATTGCAGTTGGTTCCCATCGTTTCATCATGATCATTGATCTCTCCCGACTATATAAACCGCCGCTCACAGGAGGTTTCTCACCGCATTTCCAAAATGCCTTCGACCGTCTTCACCGTTTTACTCCTTTCCTCTTTGTTTGGAGGAACCTTCGGGTTCTGGTCGGACTTTCCACCCGTCTTTCTCAACTCTGAAGAGAACGGACCACCAAGGAATGATGTTCAAAGCGTCAACGATCCTGTCAAACAATCGGTCGGTTTCTTCCGCCCCTCGGACATTACTGAAACGATGGCTAGGATATTCGTCCACAAGCTAAACGAAGCTATTGCATCTGAAGATCTCGACGAAATCGGGAAATTTTTCTCATCTAACTTCATTCTACACGGATGCTATGGTTTTTTTGACAAGAGTGAGTTCCAATCACAGTTCGACTATTTACCGATTTTTTATACAGCTCAAACAGTCGTATTGCTCTGGAGGCATGTGGACAACATTAAGTGGCGATTTGAATACATCAAGTATAAGAAAGAAGACAAGTTTGTCTGGATTTACTTGAAGCTGCTGAACAAATCTAATAACCTTGTGTACGTTCTCGAATGGAGTTCGATCTTCGATGTGGTCTCCAATGGAAGGATTGAAAATTGCCCACAGAAGGTCAACAAAAAGTTCACCAATGATGAATCAATTCTTGATAATTTTTATTAATGAGATTATCAAATTTTCTGTTGGCTTAATAAAGATTGAACATTCAGTTTTTAGATCAGCATGAGTGGAAAAACTTATGAAAATGTTATCTTGTATAAGATATGATTTTTCATTCAGGGAATTTGTCATAAATCAGTTGGTTACGTGAAATCTCCATATGAATGATTTAAAAATACAACTCCCATACAGAATTTAATGCAATCAACAGATTAAGTTTATACGATTGAGTTTTATCAGTTCAAACAGATTGTGGATTTTTTCAAGAGTTTTTGCTTCCGCTACAACATAAAAGCAAATTAGTTCACTTGATCAAGAAATACATACCGATATGAAGTTCCGACCAAAATAATTTCACAATTAGCTTCTTAATGTTGCAAATGTCCAACTTTGAGAGTGTGTCATAATAAAACAATTTTACCCACAATCTAAATGTGTACGGATCAAACAGATTAAAAATAGAGCTCACATTTTGATTTTTATGTTTTCATGTTTCAGTTTTGGTAAGTTGGCCTCTCATTTTTTTTGTAGCCTACACCTTCACCATTATATAACACTTTGAATATTATGAAATCCTTCAAAATGAACAAAGTTATGATGTCTCAAAGTGAGTCGACTAAAAAAAATTTCGAAAATAAAAAGAAAAATGCTTGCCATGCGCTGGAATCGAGTTTGTTGCACCTCACAAGAGAACCCCAAGCACTTGCAATTTTGGAATTTGTTGAAACTTTGGTGGAGAATCAATGACTACTCCAATAGAGCTCTCACAAAATATCTATACCTGAAGCTGATTTGTGCTGATTTTTCCAAGTTTGCAAGTTTATACAAAACTTTGGCCGAAGGATGATTAAAATTGATCTTCTCATGTTTCTAAGAGGTAATGCGCTCATTGGTGCTGTCGTAGACGATTTCCAGGAGTAATTTCGATGAAAATTTGTTATATTAACCCAGGTGGTAAGAAACTTTGAAAATTTCGGCGAAAAAATAATTTTTTTCAAAACTTCAAATAATTAAATTTCATGGTAAAATAAGTACAGGACAATTTGAAAAACTTACAAAAAAGCGTTCGAATTATCATCAAACTGTCAGCCCACTCGGTTAGTCGAAAACGTGGCAAAAAAGGGAAGTGACATTTTGAAACTGTTGGGAAGCGAGGAAATGAGGTTTACTGTGTTAAATCTGAGCCAAACTTTAAGAGCCCATAACGCGGAGTAGAGTGTCGGGCGGATTCTAATATTTTGGGGGAGCTCTATTGGAGCGGTCCTTGACCCCCACCAAAGTTTCATCAAATTCCAAAATTGCAAGTGCTTGGTGCTACCTTGTAAAACATATAGTGTTGTTCTAGTCTCGGTGTGGCCTATCTTTGGTGGAAACATCATTGAGAAACTCGGGGGAAACTCAGGGACCTTCCCTTCTAAGACACACTCTCAAAGTTGAACATTTTCAACTGGAAAATAATGTCTGGTGAATTCGATAAGTTTACTCTTGGCGGCGCAAGTTCGTTTCCGTAGACAGGGTGTCCTTCTGGAACGGTTATAGTTTTTGCAGTTCTGTTCGGAATATCATCATAATTGTTTTGTCCGTTTCCTCTTGATCTGAATGCTTCCTACAATATTTATTGAGTGACGTCATCCAATTCATCCTATAATAAATAATGAGATGTATGAAGATATGAGAGGAGAGGAATGCTGACTTTATGAGGGGTCGTCAATATCCTTATCTTTAAAATAATTTTTAACAGGGGTCAGGAGTTGGAGTTACATGGGACTGACTGCACTCGCGGTCCTCCACGCATGCCTTCTCCTCAAAATTATACACACTTTTTACACTCAGTCTTACCTTCGGATCCGTATTAGACAGATTGAAGAGCGATCAGTGAATGATAGAATAGAAGGCACTGATCGGAATTGATACCGATACGGGACAACGCGTAGAAAAGTAGGAAATAATTATATAGCTCTTGCCAAGTGGTACTGAACTCGAGTGAGGGCACGCCGCCGCCTTATATAGTCGACTGCGTAGGTGCCCGCGCTTTTGCGCGGGCATTCAAATATATTTATTGTGAAACCGGAAATAATAAAATCATTTGATGACTCTAGTTTTGTGGGAAAAACTTTAGGGAGTCATCAAAGTGCTTTCAAGTTGTCAAATGAGTGCAAAGCAAAGTAGAGTTGACAACAGGTATATCGGCCTAGATCTTCTGAAAGGTTTCAGAGAGAAAGCGTCCGACGGACGCACACACACAGAAGTATCTTATTAGCAGGAAGATTATGTTTACACACTATACATTACGTTTTGATTTTCAGAATTTGTTTGTATGTTCGTTTGTATAACACCAGGTGAAAAACTAAAAAATCTCTTTTATACTTACACTCCGTCTTTCTTGGCACTGCGCTAGTTTAATACCGCTTGTGTTTCTCAGGAAGCAGCAAAAGGGAATCATCAATACAGAAATCTGATTGTGATGGTACAGAAACCTGAACTTGATCCTTTCATAACATTAAAAAGTTTAAAAACATTTTATTAAAATTAAAAATTGATTTAAAACGTTATGTACCAGTACTAGAAATATTTAATCAATTCTAAGGACCCGGCTTCCATCATTTCCATCACAATCATATTTCGGCTCTCGGATACTTGGTGCAACTGAAAAGACATTGTGGTTAGATGTGAAAATTGGATGCTAATGTTTTAGATTTTACCTTCTTTTTGCTGACCAGTTGAACTGATTCCTGTTTATCAGCTGGTTCCGCAATCAGAATATTGCCAAGATCTTCTCGAGCTGTTGTCCAAGCTTTTTCCATGTTTCCATACCGGTCTACATCGTGAGGAAATCGACGAGTTTCGGTAGGATTCCACCATTAGAAGGGATCGATTTCATCACTGAAAAAGAATCAATTTGTTCAAAAAACTTTAATAGTTAACATCTAATGAAGACCAAAATAATTACAACTAGAATAATTCAAATATATATCCTAATCCCAAATTTTCAAAAATATTTCCAAAGTTTCCAACTTTTCGATGACTCACAACTAAAACTAAAGTGTCAGAAAAAGTATCTAAAAAAAGGGAAAAAAATGCATTCGCTTCGAACAAGAAAAAGGAGAGTAAACAACAAAATCGGCTGTCTGAGTCATGTATTTTCCAACACTAACAATACCTGTCGACATAGTATCTACTTCGGTTTCGAAACGAATCTTAAATCTTAAATAAATTCACAATGTATAAAATTTGATGCCAAATTCCTCAATTCTTAAAGACATTTAAAGACGATTTGGTTTTTGTAATTATGAATAAAACATGTATATCACAATGCTAAGGAACTCGTTTATGAGGATGACAAAAATCGTGCTGGAGAATGTAAATTCAGTTATGGTCCTTGACCACCGTTCTTCATAATTTTTAAATGTTGTCAACTTTGTGACAGAGATTTGCTCATACCTACGTTTAATATTTTTTGAAAATTTTTTAATTATAAATCTCACCTTATCGATGTATCGAACAACCGAAAAATAATCAATAATTAGAATCTCAAAAAAATAGGAGAAAGGGGGTTGGACGCGATTCCGTTACGCGTTCGAAGGAAGACTGACGAGTAAAGGGAACTGGAGGGGCGGCCGGTTTTATTGCACCGTCTCGCTTTTTTTCTCTCTCTTTTTCATGCAAACAGAGTACGTGGCTGATCATGTCATATGCATATACATATAACCACACAAACGAGAAGTATAAAATAAAGAAATGTAATTATTGTTCAGAAAACCCTGATGTCTTCAAAATTTTTCAGACAAAATGATTGTATCTCGTTAAATCAATTCTGATGATACCCAACACTTGATTAATTGAGCGTGAACTTTTCAGAACATTTTTCAATTATAGATTATCAAACAGTTGGCGGTTTACTTAAAACTGGAGAATGCCTTCATTTCAGCTTCAACTGAAAACCTTCATCCCATGTCTGTCGACCAACACTTTTCAGAGTTAATAAAAAAATATTTGTGCAAGGCCGAATTGCTGCCAGGAATAATGTTGTTGGGTTGGTATAATATTACAAATTACCTTCTATATCTATATGGCCTTCTTCCTATAACTGTTACTGTTACCGTAAAAACTGTATTTGAGTTGCCCCTCAATTTGAAGTGCCCCTCTAATAGTGGTGCCCTCCGCCGGACCCTTTGAACAATAGAGGTGCCCCTCTAATACAGTTGCCCTCCAGCGATTTACACTTTTTTCTAATATCATCATCAACTGTCTCCGAACTGTTCTCTCACACCATTATTTTAGCAATTTTCTTGTTAAAAACGTAGTTTGCTATAGATATTCAGGATTTTCTCCGTTTTTTTGTAAGAGTTCGATAAATTTGGCATAAAAAGCTAATAAAATCAAACTAATTCAAAAGATTGTTGTGTATCGAGATCGGGCAAGTTTGTCCACGAAAAATAGAGGTGCACCCTCTAGTTGAATTGCCCCTCTAATAGAGTTGCCCCCCGGCAGACCGTTTGAACAATAGAGTTGCATGCACATCAAATACAGTTTTTACGGTATCTAGATACAAGTTTATTTCCGTGTGCCAATGTACCACCTTCTCTTTAGGTGGCAACTATCAAACACAAAATATAAAATTCCTCTGAACAAGAAAAATGACCTGTTTTCCAAAAAATGAAATACAAATGTTCAGATTAGATTGAGGGCAGTAGGTCGATACAAAAATTGATTGATATTTATTCCTAATCCGAACCAATTCACTCTTTCGGTTTAGGTTTTTTCTGATTTTCTTTACGTTTGTTATATGAAGGTTGTCTGTAGGAAGAAGAGGGTGTAAAAAGAAGGAAAGCCGTAGGAAAAAGGGATGCCGTATCTGCACATTCACTTTTTCTTTTGTTTTCCCAATATCTACAGGTTGCACCTGTCATCTAGACGTCTTTCCTTTCTCATCAGTCTCCTAATTTTCATTTTCCCCGTCATCTTCTCTATCCTGCTAATTTTCGAAGTGCTGTCTGATTTTGGAACATCTACTAACTTTTTAGTCCTCTACAAGATCGCTTGAAGAAGCAAAGTTTTTTCACGTCTGGGAACTTCTATATAAGAGTGCCTCACTGACATTTTGATAGTTTTGGTTTGCACCGTATTTTGTCGTTATAGATTTTTCGTATTTTGAATTTTATTAGCGTTTTTCACATTTTTACGTTTGCACGTACTACAAATAGTTAGACTACAAATCTTATCTCAGCCTTCTCTTCGATGCATTCTGTTGTCACATTGAAGGAATAAGGTGTTGTTCTACTTTTACGTGCTCACATTTTCTACTATTGCGCGTCGATGCGTTTTATTGTCCCATTAACCAGTCATATAACTCATCATTTGCTCAATCTGAAACGTTCATTCCGTCCTCATCATTCTCTCTATTCTTTCGATTTTCTCCATTCTGATTCTTTTCGTCATTTTCTATATTCTTTAGAGAAGGAACCAGTGTACTACTACGATAATAAGACAACAACATTTCCTTATACTTTTTCTATTCTCAAACTCGTGAAAGAGGAAAAATACCTCTAAACAAGAAAACAGATATGTTTTTCAAAAAATGAAATACAAGTCTTCTGATTAGAGTGAGCGCAGTAGGTCGATCCAAAAATTGATTGACATTTATTGCTAATTCGAACCAATTCACTATTTCGTTATAGATTTTTTCTTTACGTTTGTTTTATGGTTGCTTTTTCACATTCACTATTTCTTTTGTTCTTTGATTCATTCCATCGTCACATTTAAAGGGTGCGTCTGTCATCTAGCTCATTAACTACTCGACCCTTAACGTACTACACATTGTCTTCATTCTCATTTTTCTCGTCATCTGATCTATCCAATCAATATCCTAATTGCTTTCGTTCTAAAGGTTTGTTCGAGTGATAGTTTCTCAACTTCAATTTTTCTGTTGTTCTTCATCCAATATTATTCTTCTCCTTATCGCATTTATCCATACTAACCCATCTCAATTATTGCCTATTCTCCCCTCCGCTCTCATTGCAAACAATATTTGAAACGTTTCACCTGTTAGGGTATTCAAAACATTTCGATGAGTGCAGTTGTTTTTTCAATCCTATTAAGCGTTCAATCGCCTTTGTTCCAAAGATTTGTTAGGAGGATAGTAACTTCCCAGGGAAGTAGAATATATTTTTTAAACCCCGTCACATTTAAATGAGAAGACGGTCATTTGACCTCTGCATGGATTCACGGCTAGGTATGATACACTTTTTTCATGAGGTCTGTTTATGATTGATATTTTTGAAATCATCTAATTGTAAAACTCTCTGCATCTTTTTTCTAGACACTCGGAGACACTAAATTTGTGGAGCTGTGAGCTAGATGACCAGATCACTTAAAGCATATTTCGTTTTACTCATATTCATTAAAACCACTTGTTTCTCTTATTGCTGAGTCAGCTATTTGCAAAATATTTTTTGTGAAACAGACCAGCAAGTTTTACATAAACATTGGAACGGTCACTCACCCATCCGTCACGTCATGTGGCGGGTGAGAGACCATCCCAAAAAAGACTTTTTCTGAACGAAACTTCTCCCTAGAGTTGTAGAGAATCCACACTATTTTCCCCCTTTCCACACATCCTGAGTGATAGAACTTTCTTGAAATCTTGCTAGTCTTTCCTTCTTCTACCACTTTTTTCCTCTATCTCTAGTAAGACTGCCATGTTTTCCTTCATTCCCTTCACAAAAAGCTTCTTTCCGTTTTACTCTTTTTTTATCGTTAATTTTCTTTATTTTGATATTGTAGTATTACAAAGGTTTAATTACCTGAATTCCAGGTTCACTCAAGCAATCGATGTAGCAAAAGGAAAGAAAAGAGACTTTACGTGGCATGGCTGAAAAGCGAAAGGTATTAAAAAGGGAAAAGGAATTGAAAAGCGAAAGGTATTGAAGAGGGAAAGGTATTGAACAGGGAACGGTATTAAAAAGGGAAAAATGAATGCGGCCACAGTTATAAACCTGACAGGCTTGCTGCCAATCCGGAACATGGCTGGTTGGCTGGTTCGGACGAACACAAATACTTGTACATTCAATCAGGTGTCGAGACGAGAACTTCTCAAATAGACTTGATCGAATCTGTCGTGAAAGAGTTCGAGTTGTTAGTGAGAGATGAGAAACCGCCACTACCACAGAAACTAGATTGTATCAGATTATCCATGCTACCGAAAATGATGTATGGGAATTTGATAACGAAGTTGACAGAGTTGAAAGACTTGCAATGAAAGCGGTTAAATCAATACATGAAATACCACATTCGAGATCTCCTTTCAAATATTTCCAACTGTCAATTTCAAAAAGTGGACTGACAATTGCACGCCCAGAAAACACTGGGTCGATCACATGTCCAGTTTCAACCATGAAAAACGGTGTTCTGATGATGAGTACATAAACCTTGAGTGACGTTGTGGCTGATCTCAGCAATGAGACCCCGTCAAACAAAAAGAACTTTGGCTACACAACAATCATCATAAAAGGTGGAGTGTGCAGAGGATTTTCGAGCATCAGTTAGCATTTTGGTACAAGCCATCGGAGATGGACCTGAACCAGTTCACACAGAAAGTCATGTAAAGAATATGCAACCATTGCCAAAAAAGAGGTGAACACGGGAATTTTGTGCAGGTTTATCACGAAGAAACCACTGCACAGTCTAATGGTTCAAGTGATACAGCAACAGCGTCAGAGCAATAATTGTGTAAGAAATGGAGAATAAATGTATTTCTACACTAACAAGGTAGTTCACAATGCTCGATTTCATTCTTTGCCCATTCACTACTTTTGCGCGTCGTTGCGTTTTATTGTCCCACTAAACCTGCAATGTAACTCATCATTCGGTCAACCTGTGACGGATGGAAGGCTGTAGGAACAAGGAAGGTTGTAGGGAGACGAAAGGCTGTTGGAAGAAAAAAGGTTTTATAAAGAAGGGAGGCCGTGTGGAGAAGGGTGGCTGTAGAGAGAAAGAAGGCCTTATGGAATGGATAAGTTTGCCTGTAGGAAGAAGGGAGGTTGTAGTGAGACGGGAGGCAGTAGGTAGAAGGAAGGTAGTAGGGAAAAGGGCGGCTAGAAGGATGACTGTAGAGAGACGGATATCTGTAGAAAGAAGAAAGGCTCAAGGAAGAGGCCACATCCCAGCATTGCAATGTACTCATGAAGAACCAATTTTGGATGCTCGGAGATGACCGGACGTTATGTGGGGATTCCAAACTGTTGCAAGTTGAAAATTGTGAATATACCAGAAGCCAATTGGAAAGAATCCCATTAGTATGTATGACGTGACACCGGTGGACTAGAAAATGTTATATCTGCGAGATATAGAAACCTGGCAATGCACTCTAGTTCACCTTATCTACTTGATCTCTGTTCTAAAAAAGTCGCTTACGCTTGATTCCAAAAACGTAACAGACAGTAAAGAAATCATTGTCCGTATGAGAGTGGTATCGAGAGCATGCAAAAATCAAGGGAGAATCATACTTGGCCACATTTCACATCAATGCTTTGAACCCAGCCGATCTCGGCACCTGAGGAATGGTCAATACAACTTTTCCAACAAGATATGGAGGAACGAAAAGATGAAGAGAATAGCAACCTATCGCCATGAAGTTCATCATAATCACAACCAGAAACTTTCCAGAAGAACAAAAAGAGATGGCTGGGAAGATTCCGTTCCTACAATTGGAAAACATTCCAGGAAGAATCCATTTAGCGCAAATCAAAGAAGCTATAGTGGTTCTCGTTAAATGACCATCACAGTAGTTTCACACCAATATTTCTCAACAGATGCAATGATTTGGAACTCGTAAAAGATCCCAGAGGAGTCATTTTCTGCAAAAGACAAGTAATGGATCTCGCTGAACTCATTAAGGATTCAAGAGAACTTCTGATCAACCAAGATTTTGAATTGCCTACCCAAATCATCAGATATGTCCATAGAAAATTCCACGTCGCTCTAAACCACACCATGGACAAAGTCCAAAAAAAATACTCATACAAAAGGCCAAAGCGATCATAGGCTTGTCCAGACTTCACCAAGCAACCATGTCAGAATGCCCAGAAAGCCAAAGTCAAAGCAGAAACCGCACTACTCTTCGATAGCACATGACTAGACAACTTTTGACCACATACCATCAAGAAGGGAAATGAAATAAAAAATTCAGTCTATGGAACCATCCTATGGAATGTTAAGAATAACCAGAAAGCATACTCACTTGCATACTTTCATTATTATGTTGTTCTTGTCCAACAGGTTTAAACTTTTCAATTTTTTTATTCATCAATTTCCTTTACCCTCACATCTCACATCAATTCTTTCCTACATTCTTCCCTTAATTCCTTCCTCGATTCCTTTCTCAAATCTTTCTTCAATTCTTACCTCAATTCTTTCCTCAATTCCTTACTCAATTTTATCCTCGATTCTTTTCTTAATTCTTTTCTTAATTCTTTCCTTAATTCTTTCCTTAATTCTTTCCTTAATTTTATCCTCAATTCTTTCCTCGATTCATTTTTTAATTCTTTCCTTAATTTTATTCTCAATTCCTTCCTCAATCTTTTTTTCAATTCTCTTTTCCAACCTTCAAAATCGTTGTTTCGTCTGAAGCTCGAAGAAACAATGAAAACCAAAACGTTGAAATTGCAGAAATGGAAGTATCCAACGAACAACTTCAAGCAATTTCGACAAAGATTGAGGCACTGGTTGCGCGCAACGACACTTTGCTGAAAACGATAACTGAAGAGTTCAAAAAGCTGAACAAAAAATTGGAAGCAATGGAAGCGCAAAGAGCCATGGACAACAATGTGGCGTTTATCGGCCAGAAAAAGGTAGATGAACAGAAGTTTTTTGATTTTCACATATTTTATTGGTTCATATATATATAAGACAATTGGGCCTTGTCTGTCTGTCTGAAGAGCTTTCCGCAACGGTTTTCGAAAAAAATTAGACCACTCGGCCATGCAAGCGCATTTGAGAGGGGGGTTGCTACGTAAATGAGGAGAGACCAGCCGAATGAATCGTCAAAGGCGGGGCAGACAGGCTGGTTTTAGTATAAATCTGCTAGATTTATCATTTCCACTCGCCGAAAACACTTCAAAAAATGCCAGAAACATAAACATACGCAATTTCGTTTCAGAACATGTTCTCCAATATGAGCCATTCTACCCAGCCCGATCAAAGTGAAATCTCGGCCGCCGAAGTCAGAGAGCAGTTTGAGGCCGGCATTGAAGACACTAGAAACGTTATTTCTATTTTCCTGGAGTCTAATCAGGTTAGAATTATTGTTGTTTTCGAAGATTTGCTAGCAAAACTTAAAAACAATACTTTAAAACATTGAGCCACTTTCTTAAATATCATTCTAGTCGTTTCCGATAATTTTTTTCTAAAAAAATATAAATTCAGGGCGTGTTTGCATCAAAAGATCTGTTCAAACTTGCTGATGAACTCGGCCCTCTGAATGGGACCTCTGCTCGTAAAGCAGCTGTGGAGATGGAGAAAGACGAATGTAGAGCAAAGGTAAGTTAAAAAATTAATAAAGAAAACAAACGCTCATCTTTTTTGCATCCAAGTTTAGATAGAACGATTTCTTTAAAATCAAATTCAAAAATCCTTTGAAAACATGTTGTAATTGAATGAATCAATTGATTTGCTTTGACTGCCAAACGCTATTAATTTTACAGCAGTCACTGAGCCTTGATAATGCAACAATTTCTACTTCTCAAGTTGTTTCTGTCACCGAGGAAAGTGAAGAATCAGGATCATCATCGAGCCAACCAAATGATGAAAATAGTGAAGAGATTGCCAACACTGGAGTTTCTTCTCACGAGGTTAGTTTTGTCTTCGTCTAAATGGATTTTTCGGGTGTATCATTAAGAGGAAATGTGTTTTTTGTATTTTTCTTGAGAGTTTAGCGCACACTTTGATCTTTATTGCTATCTTCTTGGTTTTTTCAAGCTTTGGGAGCACTATGACTATTATAAGTATATTGTTTGCAAAGTTTTCAATCGGGATTTTTTACAGGACTCCAACAATGTGGATGATTCTCGTTTGGATCTCGCTGCCCAACACATTGACAATGAAGAACAAGACGATGAACATGTTTCGGAAATCTCAGGAGCTGCACGTTATTTAAATGAGGTGGATGAGCAACCAATGAAAGAACTGGAAGCTGTGGAAGTAGAAATGAAGTCTTTGGAAGAAGTCAATGAACCACATTCGTCAAAACAACAATCTTCTACTATCCAGGTATGTTTCTCGAACTTATCTTTGAGAAACGTTAAAATTGTCTTTTTGATAATTATTTTCAAATGTAAAACGCAAGCAATTTTGTGAATGATGAGAAAAGTGGTCAGGCCAAAAATCGAACTAGGCCATGTGGTCGCGCTTGGCATAGTGCAGCATGTGGTAGATATTGAGAAAAGCTATGGGATCTACTGAAAGCGGATCACACAGTCTGATATTGATATACTTTTTTCTTTAACTTTGAATAACTTCAACAATTCCAGGTTCCACACACACCCTATGATAAATGGATGACAACGTTACCTGGGCCTGCAACAATGCAAAGTCAGAATACTGAACCGGTAGATCATTCTGATGATATTATCCCACTGGATGACGAGAATGATAGTGAGGACATGTATAACAACGAAAACGAAGGACCTTCTACCTCAACAACCACTCCTGAACAGAACCCCATCGAGCAACATGCTTCGACTCAGCCGGTTAGTTGATTTTGAAATTGATTATCTGAGAGAAGAACTCACAACAAGATAACTATTAGTGAAGTGAACTGAGTGAAAAACCGGTGTATTCTTAAAATATTTTTGGTACAGTGTTTGTCGAAACTTCAAACATTTTACGAAAAATAAGAACAATTTATGTTTATTTCAAGCTAATTTCAAATGTTTCTGGAATTTCTTTTGATAAATTTCAAAGAAAAATTAATGCATTTCAGAAACCATCTCCCATCAAAGTTCATGATAATGAACGATCGCCCCAAAAAACAATGCGAGTCCCATTAAAAACAAATACCGCAGAAAATGTTTTCGAAGATGCTGATGATGATATGGAAGGCCCATCGACCTCTACTGCAACTCATGAATCAGCCACTAAGGCCCCAGAGGTATGTTTAGTTTCCATTGCACATCCAACTTGGGTTCGCGGTTATTATTTTTTTACGCTCACAAAATCCGTGTGGAATTGGCGCGAAATTTGTATTTATTCTTACTTTACACACAGTACAAGTTAAAAAGATATAAACATCAGCCGTTTCCAGTTGAAATTTTCCAACTTTGAGAGAGTGTCATGGTGATTCTGATTATCATACGAAGTAGGTTTTTAATAAATCATACAGATTGAAAGTAGAGCTCTATTTTTGTTGTTGAAAACGTTTTTGTACCGGCACCTCCTAGTAAGTTACGTATTGACGAGAAATTTCTCCTCAAAACTACCAATTTCAGTGCGAAGTCCGATTTTGGAGCAGTCGTCTTAAAATTACTATAACTCTCTAGAGAGTACCCGTATCAAAAAGTTGTCAACTACAAAAATGAAGCTGTATTATTTATCTAAGCGATTTATGAAAAATTTACTAAATGTGACAATCAAACTACCATGACACACTCTCAAAGTTAGACAATTTGAACAGAAAACGGCCGAAATCTGTTTCTTTTTGACCAGTATTAAATTATTCCGAATCATTAAACCTTAAAAAATTTGTTTAATACGTTCAATTTTGTTTTTCAGGAAATTTCCAAAATGATTGTGTGCCATTGCTGTAAAGGAGGAAGAGCAAGATGGAATAGCCCCAACTTGACTTGCGCTAGTGAAAAGAAGAAGAGTTGCCGGATCAAGCCGAACACCAAGTATTTCTACCGAATTGAAAATGATGTTCAGAAGAATCTATGCGAAAAGTGCTACAATGGAGTTTCCGCTCGTCAAAAAGCGCTCTACCAGGAGTATATGAACGAAGCAACGGAGATTGAAGAACTTTATCGCTGCCCAACATGCGAAAACTATTTCCACATCGCATGCGGATTGTTCCTCGGAAAAGATCTTTCAAAGTTCATCTGTCGTAGCTGCGGCACTTGCCGACCATTTGAATACCGACTTTTGCGGAAACTTATTCCGACAAAAATGGCAAGTGAAATGGAGCGTGTCTTGAACGAGAATGTGTGGCGGAACGGTAAAGAAGGCGACGACAAAAGACATCACATCTATATACGCGTTCTCCACTGCATCAGAGAGACGTACAGTACAAGTGATCATGCACCACCCACATTTGGCACGGAATTCGTAGAAAAGTTTGGCGAGGAGTTTGGAAGCGTAAATCGCATGATTTGCGCTTTCCAAGAGATGGATGGAGTGGACACAATTTTTTTTACAATGTTTACCCAGGAGTACGAGGAACATGGAAAGGAGAATGTCGCAATTTTAGAATTTTTGGACTCCGTCCCATTTGTCCAGCCGACATCGCGGAAAGGAGAGATTCACCGCACCATCATAACCTCGTACTACTGGTACTTGAGCAGGATTGGGTTCACCAAAGGGCATATTTTTGCCAACTCTCCCATTCAGGGAGACGATTATGGATTGCCCATCCATCCCTCCAGCCAGATGTATTTAAGTCAACCACAACTCGTGCGATTTTACAGTGGTGCTTTAGCCCTTGGTGTTGAAAATGGATTATTGGGAGATTTCAAGACGTTCGAGGAAAAGTTTCAAAGCAAAATCAAAGATGCGACTGAACTCCCATTTTTCCCAGATGGTTGCTGGCCAGTGAAGATGAATTGGGTGGAGTGGGAGATGAACCGAATGACGAAAGTACCTACCGGTGAAGCCAGGAAAAAGAAGTTTTTGGAAATTTTGAAGAAGTACGTGAAGAACCACAAGAAGGATAACTTTTTTATTGATCTCCAAAGCGCATTGCCGCCCAATGCTCCAATTAATTGGTCGCAAGAAGTTATGATGACCAGTTCGACGGGCAATCGTGAGGAATTTCTTATTTTTTGTTATGAAAAGCACTTAGAGTTCCGCGATGTCCAGCATGCTATGTTTTCTTCATGTGTGTTGGCAGCTAAATGGTTGGAGGATCAGAAAAAGAGAATGGAAGATGATAATGATGAGTCCGAGAAAGAAGATGATGATGATGAGTCCGAGAATGAAGATAATGATGATGAGTCCACCAGCGAGCCTAAGGCAAAGAGATCGAAACATTAAGTAAGTTCAATGAATTTTTCAAAGAGAAATTGTCGGGAAGAGAGTGAATCGTTGTGAATTCCGTGAATTCACAAGTAGAAAACTTCAACAGGAATACATCCTAACCCTTTTTTTTTTCAGATTCTTCATCATCGTTTTACATTGGTCATCTCCGCTTGTCTTCTCCTCTTGTCATCTCCTCTCGTCATCAACCCGTTCACACTTCCCGCCGCCCGTTCGTATGTTCCAGTGTCTCCGTCTCGCTTCTCCTCAACACTACGCGCAATCTCTCGTCGCCGACAGTCCATATTCGTTCGCGTTTCCAATATGGCGTTTTCCTAATTTTTTCCAAATTCTCTTTACTTTTTTCTGTTTTTGTTCTCTTTTATGTAAAATTTAATGATAATTATTCTCCTTGTTATGTTATATGTTTTCCCCACTTTTCCCTTAACGTATCATCAAAAATCCGGGGAAACCCGGTCAGTGTCCCTCAGTAGGCCTAACTAATTTTTCGATACACATTTCCAATTAAATTTATTATTTTCAACATCACTCGCTTGCAATCTTTTACCATATTGTTTGATGTTTAGGATTCCCTTTCTCTCCCTTTTTTGAATCTCACATTTAAACATACTTTTTTCTGTTTTCAATCTTTTTTATATTTTTCATATTTTACCCCAGATCTTCCCATATTTTTTCTTTAAACTCTTGAATCCATGTACTGGATACGTATTTATGACCCGTTCCTTACTCGCCTCATGCTCACAGTTTTGATTTTCTTCCAGTCAACTTTTAAATGATTACTTTACCATTGTTCCAGCCCCACGTTATTCTCCACATCATTTTTAATTCTTACTTTATGATATTTCTAGGTTTTCAAATGAAATTATCTCAAGCAAAAACAAATAAATCAATGTAAACAGATACGACAACAAAAAGAAGGTGGATTTTTGAGTTCATTTGTGGAGAACATATCTGATCTAGAGTCCAGGAACTACAGTTTAACATTCGAAATTTGTAAAACTTCTACAATTAATTACAGTACTGCATATAATCTAATCCTCACCTCATTGAATTTAAGTACCTGAACTTTTTGAATTTTTTTAAATGTTCATAAATTGAGTTACGAACAACATTCTGAACAATTAAACAAATATGCTATTGAAAAAAAGAGAAAATCCAAAATAAAGTAGTTCCTACGGTGTCAAAGTTTTATTTTACCAAATTGAAGCGGAAATGAAAGAGTGAAGAGTGGACAAAATATGAATGGAATTTTAACAGAAGGAAGTGATTCTAAAACCAGAAAATAGACAACTTGAGAAGATGTATAGGAAAGAATACCGATGAAGTTGATTGCAAGGTGAAATATATCAGGATGAGGTTTTATCAATGTATCCCATCTCCGCCGTTTGTTTTTCAGTCCACTCCCAAACACAGAAATCGAAACGATCCTCCGAAATACTGATTGATGAAATAATTTGGTCAGATTCTCTAACAACATAGGTATTCATAGTCAAGTCGTGATCTTGTAGTGTTTCCTGGGCGCCAAAGAAGTTTCTGTAAAAATGGAAAAGAGTTTGTCTTAAAATATTAGCAATTCTTACATCACAGGAAACTGAAAACGTGGTGGTTCACGCGAAGGGGTAAATTTTCTGATATCCAGTGATCTTGTGATAACATCTGGATTAAAGACGTGCGTAGAATCCAAATAAATTTTCAGAAACTTCAGATTGTGAGCAGTTTCGCCTTGCTGCCAACGAATAACAAAGTCGACAATGTTCGAATTTTCGATCTTGGAATTATATAAAACAGCAGTTCTGCCTTCAAAACACGAAACTATTTCCGGAGCCAAAGAATAGGCGTTGATGAAGTTGAGGTGTTGAGAATTGTGGAACTTCATGTTATTCAATGGAAGCTTCTTCATTTGGTTTTTCATAGTAAAACACTTCTGATTCTCCATTTTCGAAATATAATCATTGAGACACTCGGGGTCCATTCCCATGTGTAGCATAAGGACGTTTGATTTGATTGGTAAGACTGCTGGGAGGAAGATCAAATCATACGATAGGATAGTGCAACCATATTGTAAATGATCTCCAAAAAGATTACTCATGTATTGGTGTACAAATTGCACTGTCGATTCAATAGTGTCTTGATTGAACGAAATAATCAGTTTGTTTGTGTCGGATGGTGGGCTGAAAATTTGAGTCTAATCATATTGACAGAAACAAATATCTTATTTTGAAATCATACTATATTACATTAAATAACTCACCAGTATGTCATTTCGTATCCAGAACAATGCATCATTTGTTTGGTTGCCTGATTTACAGTTTTGGAAGGCCGGAGTTCCATAACTTTCAGCGAATCATTTTGACTCTTCACTGCGAAAACGGAAATATGAGTTTTCCTAGTCTTATATGAAATCGCCTTGATGTGTTTCCATGGAACCAGTTGCAACAACTTTAACATTCTGGACGATGCGAGGGACAGGAGAAACAGATCGTCGTAACCCATTTGGTGGAAAATCTTCTTTTGGACAAGGAACGGAAAATTAAACAGTTTCATTGTTATATCTGGAAATCCGATACAAATTAGTAAATTGTGTGAGGATTAAACACGAAGTTAGTTAAAACAGAAAGAATAACGGAAAAAGGAAACTCATTATTGAGTGTTCATAGAAGGTCATCGATACGCGTCATGCACGCGACGCATACGCGTTGCACACGCGAGACGCACACAAAGCGCCCGCAACAAATGCGAATGTGTACTTCAGTGAAAAACTTAAGGTTTTTACAAAAACTGGACGTTTCTTTTTAGTTGAATATGGAATGTATTATTTGAACATCGTCAATATGTTCTTTATGTTCCAAAGTTCATTCAATTCTACTGGTTTTTTTTGAGTACACAGAACGTTGTATTGAAAACACAGTAGGCACAAAACATTGTATTGGGAACCACAAAAAAGTGCCAACAGAAAATAGATAAAAAGGAAAAATGCGTGGATGCTGATAAATATAATTGACAGCATTGAACTGTATTGGGAAGAAATTCCTACCTCTTGAATGGTGGAGTGTGATCTGAATCGTTATCTTACGACGAGTCCTGACGTTTTTTCGAAACGTCCTCCGTTTTCTTTGTATTCACCGAAGTCGTTGTATTCAGGTTAATTTCCGTTTTTACTGCTAAACAATACAAATTTTAGCTAATCTTAGCAAAAGAAAATAGATCTTCGCAACATATTAACTACTCGGTCGGATTTGCTCCAATGCAAAATGTCCACTTGTCAAACTAACCAATGGGTCCAAGTGAAAAATCCCCGTGTGAACACCACACACGAATTTTGTTGTTTTTTGTCGGAATCGGAGCATATAGTCTTGATACTGTTGGTAAGGTGAGGAAGTAAGAAAAATATGCTGAATGTGTATTCAACTTGAAGAAACCGAAAGGAGAGCATAATGCACATGAATATGAATAATGTAGAATTGATAAGAGAAAACACATAATTAAAGGAATTCGTATAAAAAAGATCAATTAGCGTAAAACAATGATTAGAATAGTCTGATAGTGACGAAATTTCCAAAAACGTAGACTTCGTCCAGAAATATGTAGTTTATTTGCGTTCATTGGTTTCACGGGTCTTCACGCTCTCAGATCTGAAAAAAAAGAAAATTCGTTAAGCATAACTAATTTTGAGACACTGTGTTCACTTATGTTCATTACTAACCCAGTAGGTTTTGGTCCCTCTTCTTGTTGTGTTACTTGTGTGTCAGCATTCAAACGATGGTTTCTTTGAAACGGTTCTTTAACGACTTGATCTTCATCGAAAATAATCAATTCTGTATGGAAACGGATAGCCGCATTCTGAAACAGGTATTTATTTTATTTTCACAAAACTTAAACTTACTGTGACTTGTTTCATTAACTGACGCTTTCCCTGTGGAATGGCTGGCATGAGGGCAATCATGATAGTTTTTGCAATATCCAGAATATACATCTCCAAATATTCGTCATTTTGTACGCAGCCGTGGATCCATCCCAACATGAGCAGAGCTCTGAGGTACCAAACGGGGTAAGGAGCCAATTTGTCTTCGAAGGCTTCGTATAGTGGCAACCCAAACTTGTCGCAAAGAATATCATAGTCGCTGTGGTCAACCAAAGTGACTGGAGATTCGTTGTAAAACATGAAATTGTCAGTTGACCCGTAGTTTCTGTAGACTTCCGCATGCTTTATTTTGGAACTGACAATAAGCTTCACAATTGGTTCATACGAAACATACAGGTCCTGAAAGATAAAATTAGTACACAAGCTATTTTTGCGAATGCTTACTTTTTGATAGTCGGCAAGTGAATGAACTGTTTGAAGAATGTCAAGTCTGGCGGCAAAATCGACACCATGCCAATCAACACCACAGACCAAAGTCTGGAACAAGTACAACGTTGCTTGTTCCTTGCTGCAGATCACATCCCCGCTAACACTGAGCATTTTGAAGTGAACACCAGTGTCCACAAACGATATGCATCCCATCAACCAGTTTGGGTCATCGACTAGCTGTAATTGACGCATTGTCTACATGAAAGCTGAAAAGAAAATCTTACCGTAATCAATGACTTGTCGATATCGTACACTTTGAGCAACTTCTCGAATTGTTCCAGTGAAATAGTGGCGTAAAAGCCTTGTTCAGCTAATTTCAATTTCTGCTGAATTTTATCACAATGTTCTGAAATCAGGGCATTATGTGTGAACTCTAATTAATAATTAAGTGTAATCCACAACAAGATAACATTAATTAGATTCCATAACTAACCATATGGCTTTTTGAACGTATCTCCCTGTTGTTCTCTCAAAAGAGGGATAACCTCAGCGACTTCATCAATAAATACTCGTACATCAGTTCCTCCGGTATCACCCATTGGGATAGCAGGAATTGTTCTCACGTATATTTTCTTCTTTTGATCATTTCCGGGAATCTGGAAAAGAGAGTAGGTTGAACTCATCACTCCCACAACTTCTTACCGTGGCGACAAATTTAATGAAACTTTCAAGAGTAGCAAAGTTCTGAATGAAATCTTCAGTCCATTGGAATCCCGGTGTGTCTTCTGTCAGGTATTTGATTGCCAACCAGTCATCGTCGTCAATGAGGTAGTGATGAATCGGGTGCTTTTTCAGAATATCGGCAGGCACTACGTACGCACTCGGAAACAACAGAGTGGTTTTGTTACACGTAGCAATCCATGTAGTCTGTAAATTTAGTCAGGCTATAGAAATGAACGTGTGGGCTACATATAAATTGTCATGAGAATTCAAATATAAATTTTACTTACCAATGAGTTTGGAGTGCTCAAACCTTTATCCAAAAGCATATAGGGCGTTTGGAAGACATTCCATTTAGTATGGTCGTGTCTGCGCACTGGTACCGACATGGCCACCTGAAAACACAAGTTGTATGAGAGGCTTGCACGATTGTTTCAAAAAAACAAACGATAAGTGTCTACATTTGTGACAAAATTGGTGTATTCTCTTCATTAGTCTAAAAACGGCGGAAACTGAAAAGTAAAAAATAAAATATTATTGAATTAGTATAACAAGAACAATAAACAGTGAATGGAGAGAAAATACCGAAAACACTAACTGTCGGTCAAAGAAATGAGTACAGAGCGAAAAATTAGCGTTAGTGCGGGAGAGCGCACCTGCATACCAGCGACAATTTGTGGCATTCAAACGGTGAAAACGGAAACGCAAGAATTGTCTGATTCATAAACGAAAAAGGAATATTTTAGTTCAGTTTCGAAACAAGTTCAAATAAAAAATAAGATTATCGATTTTTCAATTTTCAACTTTTTAATTTGCGTTTGTTGTGAGTTAACAAGGGAAACACAATATTAGTTGGGACAAATGTGATTTTGCGGCGTGAAACTGTAAAACAATGGTTGAAAGTCACAGCGCGAAGTGAAATAGAGTCAATTACATAGCCCTGAAAGAGCGAGCGGGAAGATGTCAATGCGCGCTTACGAAGGGAGAAAAGTGCAAGTGTGAAATGGTATTCATTAACCAATAGCGGTGAACTGGTACTCATTGACCAATAATAACATATCCATTTGATGTTGTTTGAAAGAAAAACAACGATGACTCAACGATCGACACATTGAAGATATGTTACAATTTCATTGTTCTTTTTCACCTCATTGTTCCAGTGAACCTGTCCAACATATCTATTGTTGACTGACGAAATCCAAAAACAAATGTAATTAAAATGATATTTCGTGTTAGCGATACTTACTTCCATTAAGTGTCTTTTGTTCACAACTGCCGGGAACCAAAACGTTAAAATTTTTCTCTCGACGCCGTTTCTATATTCACAATAATTCAATGGGAAGACAAATGTATCAACGGCTTCCGATGCAATTTTCGCTCGTAGAACATTTTTTAATCACATTTTTCAAAGAACGTGAATGAGAACAGCTTTAAATAGAAAACCGAAAAAAAAGAAAAGTTTTAGCAAAAAAAAACTAGATGGAAGTGTGTATGTTTTAATCCCCCAGACCTTAGCCAATGGCCATCCACGCTCAAGGCAAGTGAAAGCACAGGTTCTCCGTCGTTCAGCCACATTTGTACACTTGTCATTTTTTATGTGTACTCAAAGAAATGTGAAAAAGTTGATATATTTTTTTGCTCTCGGATACTCTGTGCGAATTTAATAATAGAATGAATGTCAAAAAACTGACGAAAACCATTTTACTAATTTGAAGCAACTCGTCTACACCAAATCTACTATGCTTCCTAGAAAGAGAGAATCTTCCCAGAGCGCCGTAGAGTAAACGACCCCTTCTCTCGCGTTGCAAGAAAGGGGTGCAAGTGCGCTCCACTGGACCACGGCGTATGGCGAACAGAATGTATTCATTCGAGAGCGAAGCATCCGTATTTCCCCTCTATTTGCCCTTGTTATCCAACCTTTTCTCTTTCCGTTTCTAGTTTTGCTTCTTTGTCTGTTTTGCAGACGATTATTTATTGATTTTTTTGTTTTTGGCATATTTTTGTTTTAGTTTCGCTGCTTTTTGCTTGTTTCGGTCACTTGAATGTTGTTTTTTCAGGTGGCAATGTCGAAACCGACGCATAAAAACGACGATACCAAATGGAAAATCTTCTCAATGTCTGGTAAAACACTCGGAAAAGATCCGAAGTATCCCAACTCAATGATTTGTTGATATTCCATAAACTCCTGATTTAATTACGTAATTGCAGACGAACTGGGTGATCTCGAATGACAAATCTCTTCAGCTGCTTCCCAGTCACTATGCACTCCCAGAAAACATTCGAAAAACTCAGAAAATGAATTATTTTTTGATCGATTACAACGAATGTGCAGTCGAACAAGTGGAATCGCGTTTGCCGGGATTCACGTGGAAAACGTATGCAGACCTCTTCGAAACCCTTGAGACGTTTGCAAAGATGCTAAAAATGGTGATAGTTGTTTGATGTCGAAACTTTTGAGATAAGGTTCATTTTCAGTTTGGTGGTGGTGTCCAGAAGAAATTTTACCTTCGCGTAATCTCTGCTAATGTGATGGGCGACGAGCAACCAGGAGAATCTAGAGTTTTTGTTGATGAAGTGGCGATTATGATCCCTCTTTTGAGAGAACAACAGGGAACGCCTTTTGAGAACGCTGCAGGTTGGTATATTAGGTTGAAGTTATAGTTTCACATGCAAAGCCTGAATGTGAAGAAAACAAAAATTTCAGATGAGCAAGATAAAATTTCGAAAAGGTTTCATCAACTCGCCCAGTTTTTTTCCACTATCACGCTCAACGAATTGGAAAATTTGCTCAAAGAATATGATGTTGACAAGTCTTTACTGACAGTAAGCGTTTAAAAAACAGAACTTCATGTAAATTACTCATTCTTTCAGCTTGTCGACGATCCCGTTCACGTCATTGGATGGAAATCACTTGAAATGACGGGTACACCGTTCAAAGTTCTTAATTCTTATAGTACTCCAATCATCTGCAAAAAACAGGCGATATTGTACATGTTTCAACACTTAGTTTGCGGCGTTAATTGGGAAGAAGTTCCACTAAGTATGAGGTCCCATATCATTGGGGTCGTCGGTATGTGCAGTGCAGCTCCAAGTGTAAGCAGTCGAATCTCATGTTAGTTATCAATTGTTTGAATATTTAGGGCGTTTACTTAGCTTTTGACGCTGTTATCAATATGATTGTTCTTGCGAAGCAAATCTATCCCAATTTCCACAATGGCAAAAAAACGAAGGTCGACATAATGTACCACAACCGGTCTCCAAATGATCTGGTTGGTTATGACGAGTACAAAGAAATAGCTGCAGCTTTCAACTTGCCGCTTTACATATTTGTGAATATGAACTTGCCGGCTCTGCCAGTATGGATGCTCAGAGCATTGCTCAATCTCGGATGGCTTCACAGCATAGTTCAAAACGATGCCAAGTTGGAGCATTTTGTCGCTGGAATTGCAGAGGCAACCATAACTGCTCTCATGGCTACAATTCCGAGAGTTGATCGAAAGTTCATCAGAGATGTGCAGGTACTTCAATAGAGATACAATATGCATGTATTAGTGATATTTTTCCAGAAAGAAGCTCTTAATCACATGTTAAAACAACTTGGATTGAAAGAAGAACAATGCAAAGTTTTGGATGTCTATGCCCAGCAACAAGAGAAAAAGAGTGTTGAGAAACCAGAGAAGAGTGAGTCGCTTACAGAGAGGGCATGTTCCAAGAATCATGATTGTTCGGACACCTGATCACTAACTGAAACCACACTTCATTTCATTCTATTCCAGATGGGAAAGGCCCAGGACAAGATGACAAGTCATAAGATACTCCCACAAATCTCCATCTACTGTCGTATAAGCGTAATATTTTCCCCTACATACTTTACTGGTCCTAATCTTTTCTCTGGTTGTCGTCATCACGCCTTAACTTATCAAAATTATCCAGTTTTTCTCAGTCACACTTATATATCCATTTCATGCCTATATTGTCTACAATTGCCGTTTTTCAAATAAACTCGTTTTCTGTATTTTTGCATTCATATGGTTTCACTATTGAGCTTATGTATTGTTATTAACATGGAATGTACTCCGACTGTTCCCCCACAACTTTCGAGTTTTTTGCCCTATTTGATAGATTCTGCGGAAAAAATGACCAATACAAGAGCTTTTCCGGTGACTGGACCTAATTTTCGAGATATTGAGATTTTTAGAAAAAACGATTTTTCAAAAAAATTTTCAAAAATTTTTTTCATTAATTTTTTGTCTATAATGCAGCATGGGGAAAGAAAAGAAAACACATGTAGTAGATAGGTAATGTCCTAAGCTACAAAAATAAGAATTTAAACTGAAAAAATCATTTCGAAAATTTTTGAATTTTTCTAAAAACTGAAGGCTTCGAAAAAAAACTTTTTTTTAAAACCATGAATGTGCGGGTTTTTGTTTTGAAAAAAATAGAACAACTTATTTGAAGTATTTTTTCGAAAAAAATCTGGGGGTATCCACGACAGAAATTGTAAAAAATTGTATTAAAAATTTTGGTTTTTCAAGATTTTGATGGGTATAGAAACGACGTTAGTTGGTCTGTTTTAGCTTTGAAAACGTTGGTTAGTTTGAAGAAATCAACAACCACGGACTTTTTGAACCTGTCACAAGAAGTTTGGATGTTTTCTAATCAGTTTCCAACTCGTAGCATAGGCTCATAAAGGACATTGTTTTCAGGAGATGAAAATTTCAAAAGTTTGCCACGTGCTTCAAACTTTAAATAAACTACTTTTGCTTTGAAACTATACTTAAAACTGTTAAATTAACAAGTTTGGTCACTTTAAACAAAAATTAAAAATTTTATTTTTTAAATGAAAATTTCATGTGGTCCCCCCTTATGAAATTTTCAAAAAAATTAAAATTTTAAATTGTTGTTTAAAGTGATCAAATAGATAAATTAGTTTGTTTTAAGTATGTTTGCGAAAGAAAAATCGTTTATTTGAAGTTTGAAGCACGTGGCAAACTTTTGAAATATTCATCTCCTGAAAGCAATGTCCTTTATGAGCCTATGCTACGAGTTGGAAACTGATCAGAAAACATCCAAACTTCTTGTGACAGGTTCAAAAAGTCCGTGGTTGTTGATTTCTTCAAACTAACCAACGTTTTCAAAGCTAAAACAGACCAACTAACGTCGTTTCTATACCCATCAAAATCTTGAAAAACCAAAATTTTTAATACAATTTTTTACAATTTCTGTCGTGGATACCCCCAGATTTTTTTCGAAAAAATACTTCAAATAAGTTGTTCTATTTTTTTCAAAACAAAAACCCGCACATTCATGGTTTTAAAAAAGTTTTTTTTCGAAGCCTTCAGTTTTTAGAAAAATTCAAAAATTTTCGAAATGATTTTTTCAGTTTAAATTCTTATTTTTGTAGCTTAGGACATTACCTATCTACTACATGTGTTTTCTTTTCTTTCCCCATGCTGCATTATAGACAAAAAAAATTAATGAAAAAAATTTTTGAAAATTTTTTTGAAAAATCGTTTTTTCTAAAAATCTCAATATCTCGAAAATTAGGTCCAGTCACCGGAAAAGCTCTTGTATTGGTCATTTTTTCCGCAGAATCTATCAAATAGGGCAAAAAACTCGAAAGTTGTGGGGAACAGTCGGAGTACATTCCATGTAAGTATTCTGTTATTATCTCGGATAAAAGCAATTGTTTCAAATTCAGATTAGACTTTTTTGTTTAACCAAACCGTTCAATCACCAATATTTGATCATTTTTGTCTGGACTATGCAATCTTGTCATTTTCATTTTTTATAATCCCATTTGAATGTGCATTGTTTGGGGGTTTTTTTCCATCAGATTAATGCTTAATAATGATAGTATCCGCATCGTGGTAAGGATTATCTGTGCAAAAGAACAGTCAGATCGAAACCGGCAGTGACGTGGTAAACAAATGTTCAATTACTCGGTGCTGTAAAATTTCAAACCAAAATTTCATTAATAACTTCATTTAACAGATATGAAAAGGCAATAGGTAAATTTTGCACCAGTAATGTAAGCAGATGAGACTAGAACGGGTTATGCTAATAGATCTACAATTAAATGTCAATATTTAGATGAACCAGTGATAATTAATGAAGTGGGGAGAATATAAACATCTACAAAAGAGCACAACTATAACAGTTAGCAACGTTCTGTTAAAGCAAAACGAGGGAGTATTCAGTTAGATTATCTGTAGTCTAGCATTGGGAAAAGGGTGCATAGTAAATACAACTTATTTAATTAGAATATACTGGAGTTGGGATGCTGATGGGATAATATAAACGGGGGTATCAACAAACATCATGTGGAAAAAGCAAATGCTTTGAATATGAAAAACTAGGTACGGTTTGAAGAATCTACTATTATTGCAAAGGAATAGTAAGAGCTTTCTGGTTCTGGGCATGATCAATGTCAGCAGTCGATTTGTGGTTCTTTTGGATAGAATCCACAGTCTTTTCTTTCACCTTCTTTTCTTTTGAATCGAATAGATTGTTCATAATAGTGACTGCGTCCATCTGAAAAAGATTATACTTTACAATATTAGTATCGTATCCACTTACGGTGATATCGGCGATGAGTGTCCGTCGGCTTTCCGGAATTGCAAGCAGAAGTCCACTGATAGAGATTTTAGCAAAGCTGACAATGAACATCTTCATGCGGGCGTCATCTTTCACAAAGCTATGGATCCATCCAATGATGAGCAAAGGTCTCAAAGACCAGATCTCCAGATTTGGGACTCGGAAATTCGCAAAGGTGTACAGAGGGATATTGAAGCATTTGGCGATCTCTTCGTACTCAGTGTATTCCACAATCTCAGTTGGAGCTACTTTGTGATACATCACGTCAAATTTGCCTTTTCGGTCCGCGTAGATGTGACGGAACGCTTTCCTGATCTGGATGACGGACGACACGATTGATTCGTAATAAAGGTAAATGCCCTGGAAAATAAAGTATGTGATATAAATTATTTGGAATAACTCACTTGTCCCAGAGTAGCACAAGCATGGATGATATTGGCGATTTGTACTTTCTCTTGCGTGGGGACTCCATCCCAATACACTCCGCAAATCAAGGATTGGAACAAGTGCAAAGTTCCCTGTTCCTTGCTGATAATTGCATCACCGGAGTGGCTGAGCATTTTGTATGGAGCTCCCGTTTTCTCGAGTGATTTCCATCCAATGAGATAAGTTGGGTCATCGACAAGCTGAAATATTTGTTCAATTTAAAAACGAGATTAGTAAAAATTCTCACAGTAAGCAGGGACTTGTCGATATCGTATTCTTCGAGAAGACTTTTCAATTGTGAGAGTGTAATTGTTTGGATGAAACCAGAGTTGTTGGCTGGGTTGAATCTATCGGAGATTTCCTGCTGTACAGCTGAAACTTACCATATTATGTGGATAGATGATTATTAATTCAAGACAAAAACTCAATTACTATCAGAAACTAAAAACAACGACGACATAAACTAACCTTCCGGCTTCTCAAACGAATTTCCCTGATGTTCTCTCAAAATAGGAATCATCGCCGCAATCTCTTCGACAAAGACCCGAGACTCTTTGACCGTGTTGTCACCCATTGGCACATCTGGAATTGTACGGAGATACATTTTCTTTCTTCTGCTTTCTTCGGCGACCTGAAAAACAGAATGTTTATATTTAAAACCGTTTGACACATGATACTCACCATTCCAACCATATCAACCATATGAGTGAACTGGAGAATTGAGCTGAATGAGTCTCCCCAGTATTGATATGTATTGTACGAGAACTCCTTCTCCAATTCATGAACCGTCATCAGATCGTCGTGATCAATCAGAAAGTAAGCGATTTTCAGATCGTTCCGAAGGTTTTCCGACACCGCATAGGAACATGGGTAGAGTTTGGTAGAAGTGCCATGTGAGAGCACCCAGTGTGTCTGAAACCAAGTACTTAGAATTTGCAAATTGAGCTGGAAAGTCTCTCACCAATGAATTGGGGTGTTTCGGATCTACGAAGAGACTGCATTCGGAGGTGGGGATGATGTTCCACTTAGTGTTGTAGTGGACGGAAGTAACGTTGGACATCTTGGCCTGAAACAACAAAATTATTGATTTTTATTCAATCTAAAAAAAGGAAAACGAGGCTGATTCGTAAAAAAAAGGCAGAAAATCGATGATTTGTGAATTAAAAAGAGAGTATGCTCAACAATAAGGGCGGAAACGTGAGGAATCTCAGAGAAAATA
This sequence comes from Caenorhabditis latens, assembly GCA_002259235.3. Taxonomy (NCBI): domain Eukaryota; kingdom Metazoa; phylum Nematoda; class Chromadorea; order Rhabditida; family Rhabditidae; genus Caenorhabditis; species Caenorhabditis latens. The sequence continues at coordinate 7,547,935 of CM056097.1, read as the reverse complement.
CAATTACTGGAACGAAATGCTCGCGGAGCACCGAAAAATCTCTCATCAACTGAAATTAGTTCATTCATCTAAGGAATACCACAAACAAGGACAGAACACAACGAAAAATGAAGCGAAAATGATGACTATACGGAGAGAGTACTTCGAATGCGCATTTCGCGTTTACTTTTATCCATACAGAAGTACTTTTATCCTTACGGAAGTATGAATGAAAATTTTAAAACTCCAGTAGAGAGAGGGAGCGAAAGAGGAAGAGAATACAGGAGCAAATAAAGTCGATGCGCTCCTTTGCGCTCACACTGAATAGTGAGGAGGTCACCCTTGCGCTATTTGTGTGACCAACAAATGCGTCAATAACACTCCTTTGCGCAAATTGGGTGAGAGGAGAGAAACCAGAGTATTGGCCGACTTCTATGCGAGGGGCCCAATGGATGAAACAGATCATATCAAAAAGTCGACGACTATCGAAACAACTACATGCAAGACCACTTTAAGACAGAATATCAAACAAAACGTAGTGAGGAAAAGACGTAGTGTTCAAGTAGAACAGTGTAGTCATACACATTCCACTTCAAGAAAAATCATGAAAAAGCAATTTTGTCGGCAACGGTGATAATTGCCGTTGGCTCGAGATTTCCAACGGTTTCTTTTCAAACAAAACGGACTAAAATCACTAAAAACGCGTTTATCAACTAAAATTAGTTGATTTATCCAAGAAATACTGAGAACAACGACGGAAAACAACGAAAAATGAAGCGAAAATGATGACAAAACGGAGAGAACACATCGAACGCGTAGGCGTGTTCAGCGGAGCGCATTTGCACACACACACAACTAATGAATGAGGTCACCTTTCTAGAGTGGAAAACATGTTTTGCAAGTCATTGGGCGGTGTGTCAAGTAAAAATTCACTTGGAAATAAGATAAAACGTATGACGTATGGATAACGTATGGACGTATAACGTATGACGTATGGACGTATGGATAAAAGTTTCCAAACTCCAGTAAAGAGAGGGAGCAAAAGAGGAGAAGAGGACAGGAGAAAATGAAAAGAATGCGCTCTTTTGCGCACACAATGAATAGTGAGGAGGTCACCCTTGCGCTATTTGTGCTACCAACAAATGCGTCAATAGCAGTCCCCTGGCGCAAATTGGGCAAAGGAGAGAAACCAGAGTATTGTCCGATTTCTTACCGAGGGGTCCACTGGGTGAAACAGATCATGTCAAGAAATCGACGACTATCGAAACAACAACATGCAAGGCCTCTTTAAGACAGAATACTAAACAAAACGTAGTGATGAAATGTTCAAGAAGAACAGTGGGGTCATACACATTCGACCTCAATAAAAATCATGAGAAAGCAATTTTGACGTCAACGGTTATAATTGCCGTTGACTCGAGATTTCCAACGGTTTCTTTCCAAACAAAACGAACAAAAAGTACTAAAAACACGTTTATCAACTGAAATCAGTTTATTTATCCAAGAAATACTGAGAACAACGACGGAAAACAACGAAAAATGAAGCGAAAATGATGACAATGCAGAGAGAACACATCGAATGCGTAGGCGTGTTCAGCGGAGCGCATTTGCACACGAACAATAAACGAGGGACCCTTGTGGAGAGAAAAACATGTTTTGCAGGTCATTAGACAATATCAAGTGAAACCAATATTTGCGAACAAGATAAAGTTCAAAAAAATTTTAACGAAGTTGAACTCAATCCAATTATCGATTTTTTCAAAACTTTTGAAAATTATATTTTTGGTTGACTAAGCTAATAATCGAGTATGCAAATCCAAAGAAATTAACTTTCCGGTGTAAATACAATTCTTTTCTCTATGCCAACGGAATGAAATATTAGAGGAAATCTCCGATTTTGTGAATCTGTCAAAAAATAGAAAAAAAAGAGCCTCAACAACTGCAAAATACGTGTCTCGTGACCTTCCATTCTGAGACCATCACTATTCTGGACGTGTTTTGAACTCAACCTGATGACCTCACAATAAGGATTGTTCTACATTCTGTGCTTATAAGGTAGCACAAACCGTTTATGGATGTCCAACTTTGACTATGGGCGCACTGCTCGGATACGAGATCGGGTGATGCTGGTATACAACGTACTACTGAGAGACTGTGATTCCTTTCGCATATGGATGATTGGACTAACTTTCCTTTCAGCGGCCAGCTCGATTTCATTTTTGTTTTGGATGTTTTCCCTATTTTTCTCAAATTTCTTTGATTTTCTGACTTTTTCATAGTTTTTCAGGCATATAAAATAACTGGAGGACGGTTCGGAAGGATACGAGTGCAACAGTAATCTGAGCGGGTCTCGCTGCGCTCTCTGCGTTTCTATTATCATCCCCCTTGTCCTGATAAGTGATTAAATTAACATCTTTATTGATGGCTAGTTAACGGTCAAGGGGTAAATGTAATTGAACCAGTCGGTCCTTCCACAACAATCCGAGGTGGCTCGGATCGTTGTGGAAGGCTCCGGGTGGGATCTTGTGGAAGAAATCGGACTAGCTGATGCGTGCTCGCTTTTTCTGTCAGCGGCGTATGTGTGTGACTCGTCAGAGGGATTCCACAAAAACTCTCTAGTTTTGAGTGCCGGATATTCTTAAAACCGGCGGCGACCCAGATAACATTTCCCGCCCGAGTTTTACTGTAATTGACTTTGACGACTACGACGTTTTCCTGAATGGTTCTGTGCAACAGATATCAGATCTTAATCTTCCAAAAATGATGATTTTTCGCACAGTGGATGTCAGCGAAAGACCCCGGCTTGTCGCTGCCAGCTGTCTTTCGCAGCGTAACTAGCTCGGTTACGTATAAAGCGTCACCTGGATAGTAGTTACTAGTACGAGGGGTCGACCCCGGGTTTGAAGATCGTCTGCAAATACATCGAAATAAACCATGTGGAGGTTTGGTCTGTCGTTTGCAACGATTTCGAGCAGATGAGGCTTTGCGTACCAACCTCTATCGTCGCTTTCTACAAGGATGTAGATTACCCCCAGTCGGCAGGTTTGGAAGTGATTCCGGCGAGGTCAGTTCGCGAGGCTCCATTGCGGCCTCCTCCTCCCTCTATGAAAATATCAGAGGCGGCATTAGTCTAGGCGCGGAAGAAGGTGACGTGAGCTAAGTTGATTTGCGTGGCGATTCAGCGGACGTGTTCTACCATGCTTGGTGGGGTATTTTTAGCGAAGGTGTAGTGAGGTGCAAACGGATCATTGCTTGGATCAGCGAAATCTTAGGAGACGGTGGTTAGAGTCGGATGTGAAACAACAGAGTTGAATTCGGAGCTACCGACCTCAAGAAAACTGGCTTTTTTCCTGGGATAGGGTGGTATCATTTGGAACTAGGGTGACCGAATTGGATTTGGTTAATGTACAAGAATCTCTCCCTTTTACAGGTAAATCAATAAATCAGTTAAAGCTAACTATTAGTCCAAATACAGAGAATTGGCATAGCAACGAGTCTTTATACATTTATTAATAACTCTTGTACCAATTTTTCTGCCATTTGGCACACTGTTCTGTTTTCGCTGTAAATTATTTCTCCATTTTCTAGAGTTTTCCGTCTAATTTTAGGGTTATTGACAAGCTGTTAGATGGCACACGTTTTTCAGGCATGCTGATAAATCTGGGAGTAGTGATATTAGCGAAATTAGTTTTTCAAGTGTTTAACTTCCGAGCTCTTGAAGAAATTAGTTTTAATAAACTAGTGAATAATTTGCTTTTAAAAAACACAATGTAGGAGTCAAATCAGAGATTCACTCCAATTTTTCATTTCGTTGGCATAAAGACAATAACTTTAACTACGCCGGGAAGTTGATTTATTTAGAAGAACAAGTTTGATTTTTATTTAAGTCAACCAAAAGTATAATTTCAGAAGACTTTCAAAAAATCAATAATTCAATTAAATTGATTTTTATTTTTTGAATTTTATCTTATTTGCAAGTGAATTTTTACTTGACACACCGCCCAATGACTTGCAAAACATGTTTTCCACTCTAGAAAGGTGTCCTCATTCATTGTTTGTGTGTGTGTGCAAACGCGCTCCACCGAACACGCCTACGTGTTCGATGTGTTCTCTCCGTTTTGTCATCATTTTCGCTTCATTTTTCGCTGTTTTCCGTCATTCTTCTCGGTATTTCTTGGATAAATCAACTAATTTCAGTTGATAAACGCGTTTTTAGTGCTTTTAGTCCGTTTTGTTTGAAAAGAAACCGTTAGAAATCGCGAGCCAACTGCGTTGTGAACGGTTGACGTCAAAATGGCTTTCTCATGATTTTTCTTGGCCTCGACTAAAGCCCTCTGTTCAGCTGGAACATTCTCTCACTACGTTTTATTTGATATTCTGTCTTAAAGAAGTCTTGCATGTAGTCGTTTCGACCGTCGTCGATTTTTTGACATGATCCGTTTGATCCAGTAGTCTTTTCGGTAAGAAGTCGGCCGATACTCTGGTTTTCCCCCTTTCACCCAATTTGCGCTAAGGAGTGTTATTGACGCATTTGGTGGTAACACAAATAGCGCAAGGATGACCTCCTCACTATTCAGTGTGTGCGCAAAAGAGCGCATCGACTTTTTTTCTCCTGTCCTCTCTTCCTCGCTCTTTCTCTCTACTGGAATTTTGAAACATTTATCTATACTTCCGTAAGGATAAAAGTACTTTCGTATGGATAAAGGTAAACGCAAACCGCGCATTCAAAGTACTCTCTCCGTATAGTCATCATTTTCGCTTTATTTTTCGTTGTGTTCCATCGTTGTTTTTGGTGTTCCTTGGATAAATGAACTAATTTCAGTTGATGAGAGAGTTTTCGGTGCTCCGCGAGCATTTTGTCTTTGTTTTTAAGCTTTGTCAGTTTAGTTTTTGCAGCTAACTCGTTCATGGTTTTTTCTTAACTCTCACCTTCTTTTTTCAGATAAATTACTCATGGAATTCAAACCTCCCCATCACAGCCCGAAAGCTGAACAAAACCTTACAAAACCAGAACAGGCTTCTTGCCGCTGGTGCAAACATAAAGACGAGGACTGCCTTTATCTTGGTGTCAGAAAACCGAGGTAAGAGAGTTGAAAAATCAGTTTGACAGATTTGAAATGAAAGAAAACGGAACATTTAGAATAAAACGTATGTTTTGCAGCAAAGAGGAGGCTAGAGAAACTAGAAAGTTCCTCGACGAAGTGAGACTACTCCGTCTAAAGGAGGAATTGATTGCCAAACAACAAGTGGAAAGACTTGGACGTGTTGCTCCAGATACTCTTGCTCGTCTCATATCGGAAACCTCGTCCGGTCAGAGAAAACGACCGTCAACCTCAAGCAATCTGGGCACTACTCGACATAATTCATTGTCGAAATCCAGAAAAGATTCAGCTAGAGAGTACAATTTTGATGACGACTGCGTCTTTCTCGATGACGACCAAGTTGAATCGCTTGCTCGAGAGAACAAGGACGTGCCAAGGTAAAAATCAGTAGAAAATCATTCGGTTTACTTAACAATTTGTTTTACAGTACCAGCGGTATTCCACAATCACGCCGTTACTTCGTTTCCACTCGTTCCGTCCCACTGACTGTCAGAACTGAGGAGGTTCAAAGCGAAGATGATGTAGGATCACCAACGCAAATCCCTATCCAAGAAGCCAGTCAAGACTTGCCCACAGCTGATGACGACATGGAGTCTATCGAGCCGCCGAGAATTCCAGAGGAACGTGATGGTTCATGCCCGTACATCTTCAACATTAATTCGGATTTCGAGAAAGACATTAAAATCGATAATCTCGCGTCTTCAAACGAAATGTGAGTGTTCCTTTTTCCAATTACATTTCACGAACTCAAAATGTTGCAGGTCGGCCGACAAGTTTTTTGGACGAGTCTTCACTGTGATTGGTATCAAATTCGGAGATGTGCGGTACTCGACGGATTGCATCAACTTTGTGAATCAGCTGATGGTAAAGCTTCCCAGTGGGTGTCATGCTGCCAAAGTGGCACAAGCAAAAGGTGTCGATGTTCCTGTTGAGTACCACAACATTCCTGGAATTCCTTCCAAAAAATTGCACGGAGAAGGTGCTCTCAGAAAGTATGGAGGAACCGGCACTCTTCCGGTAGTTGACACACAGTGGGAAGTCGAAGCGATTTTCAAGGTACGGTTCATATTCGCTCTGATTTTTAAATTCATTTCTTATTTATAGGGCGCGGGAAAAAAGAATCAATTTGCTGTCTTGTATGTTGGATGGAATTCCGTCCACATCTATGACGTCGATGCCGGATGGCTCCGCAAAAATTACAAGACGCTCTACGACATCGCTGTAGCCAGAAACAAGTTCGTAGAGGTTCTCAAGAGACGTGTGCCTGACAAGAAGAAGAAAGCTCAAATCGAGTTGGAACAATACATGACTCCAGAACTTCGAACTGATGGTTCCAACCGATACTGGTTCCTTCAAGATCTCACGTATTTTCACTCCAAGATCCAACAAGACAGCGGACAAGGCAATATTCACTATATGTGTTTCTCGGGACCAACTACACCCCTTCCAAACTATACAGTGAGTCTTAGTTCGATCTTCCATTAGAAAACTATGTTTTCAGTTCGTGACTCAGCACGTGATGCTGCATGATGTTCTCGTTGACTGTATCGAGAAAAGTCACGTTCTTGACGGCCTTTTCGATACTCGTCTTCAAACAGCTCTTCGAATTAACAAGACTCCCCAACTAGGAGCAACGCCATGTGAGAACCCACAATCATGCAAATGCAATCTGACTGTAAGTTATTTAATTTATAATCGTGAGAAATAAAACACTTTTTTCAGTACGAAGCAATGCTTGCTCACAACTTCTACGGAAAGCAGACCAAACTTTGTATCCCGGACAAAATGGGTCGTCTCCAAAAGCTAGACGAACACACATTTGGTGATGAATATGTAACTGTTGAGTGCTCTTCCGATTGCGGATGCACTCGTAACTGTCCAAGACGCCAACTGCAAAACGGTGGCAAAAAGATGCTGGTCGTTTTGTGTGAAGACGAGGCGAAAGGATTCGAACTGGTGGCCGGCGAGAAGATCCACGCAGGAGAGTTGATCAGTGAATTGGCAGGAGAACTATTCCTCGACCCGCACCCAGTGGAAGATCCGTCTGGCTCTCCACTTGCTAAACGATCGAAGGTTGACAATTCCAGCTCTATGGATTGTACCTCGCAGTTGAAGTTGAAGGACGATCCTTTCTACAAGACGTTCTCTATCTTTAGCCCTAAAATGGCAATTATTTCTCGTCGAATTGGGTAAGTAAAAATTTGAAGAATTTGAAGTAATAATGAATGTCTTTCTTACAGAAATGCTATGCGGTTCATCCACCACTCAACAACTCCAAATACAGTCTTCATCGAGACTCTCAGTCGTGCGATCAAGGAAGACCCGATCATTCCGCGTATGGCTGTATATGCCTCGAAAGACATTGCGATTGGTGATAAGATTACTACATTCTTCCACGACGATTCTCTTGCATTGGATACTCCAGTGGACAACTCAGCCGAGTGGAGACAGTGCGAGTAAGTTTTGATACGTCCTATTAAATTTTTTGTTAAAAACCACTTATTGCTGAGGTTTTCAACTTTTCTCATTCCAGATGCCGCGTGGGTTGCCCCGACATTTTGCCACCAAGTCCCTGATCCACTTCTATCCACTTCCATCCACTTCTATCCACATCGATCCATTCATCGCCTACCCAGTTTCATCGTTACATAATGCTCCCGTTTTATATTTTTGTTTCCATTGTATAGACATTCCCTATTTATTCTCGAATTGTTTAATGTATTTTTAAGCCTTTTTTACCCATAGGTCATTGAGCACCTCCTATTTGGGTCATTTATGTAAATGATTTCCCCGCTAATGTTTCATTATTCCGAGTCAACCTCGATGAATTTTTTGCACTGTATTATTTTAAGTTCAAGGCAGGTTTTGGTGATAAAAGAATTGAAACAATTGGTTCCCAACCTGTGCAAGAATGTGCACGGGGTAAACATAACTGCAATTGTCTCCTATTTTGCAGTCAATTAAAATCGGTTTCTATCAGTGCAACGGTTTGGTCTACAACTATCTGCGGTTTATTGGGTATTGGGTACCTTTAGAATTTCCTACGGTCAGAACTCCGCTTAAAAGCCAATAACACCTTTGACCCATTTCTTGACTCGATTTTCGGTTTCGATATCCTGTCGACTGTTCCCTCAATTTCATTCTGAATTTTGAACATTACATGTTGCTAAACAAATCAAATGTATAAAAATAAGAGCTATAAAGTGGGTGAGCAAGAACCGTCCAACAAACGGAGTTGAAAGAAAATTTTGTTGAGTCTGATTTTATTTTTTTGCAGACTCCGATTTTCCAATTATACTCTGTTCTGTTAATTATTAGTTTGTCTCCTTATCCCAGAATAAACAAGACGTCGAACACCGTTGAATGCAGATTTTATATTTTTCCGAAGTTAGGGAGTGTCCATTTTGGAGATCAGATTATATTTTTTTTAAATAGTGTTGTCTTAACAGTTCTTTTCAATGTTCACCTGAATTCGATGAGACAAGATCTGAATATTCAAATCTTATTATCCTGAAAACTCTGTACATTTCTCTCATTAAATAAGGACGTTTGCGGCTGTTAATAAAACATCACACATCTAGCGTTGGCAATTGTTATTCTACCCGACGTGTCGTTTTGCATGAAGAGTAAATAAACGAGACGGAGAGAAAACTGTTCTTTCGGTCGAATTGAAATCAAATCAGTTCCCATTTTTCCTCTCGATGCTTAACGGAATAGTGTCGCTTTTCTCATCTATTTTTTCAAAATTCTTATTTCTTCTTTTCGATTAGTGGATTTCGGCATTTTTTTTACGAGGTGAACTTCATTTCGGATTAAAAAGGTTATTTAAGCTGGGTGTACCTAAGTGGGAATAAGTATTTCAAGTATTTTCCAAAGTGTTCGAGAGCCAACATAGACACTCTTGTCAAAGTATTGTATTTACCCATCTTTTGTTCTTAATTGATTTCAGCTGATGCAAATTTGTGAGTGGTTTAAAACAAGAACTAGCATGAAGAAAAAAAGTATCAATCAATTATAATCTATTTTCAGTGTGATTGTCCAGAAAGAGAAAGGAACAGAAGGTTTGGAAATCAATAGCGTCGTAGTATCTGAATACCAGTGATTGGAAGCTCAATTGTTGTGCCAGAACTGGAAAAGTAAAAAAAAACTTATTCATTCGGATCATAAGATGTAGACGGTAAACAAATCACTGGGATTCTTGAGGTAATTCTTTTTTCTAAAATCAACAATAGATACAGTAAAGTTAATATGGAAGTGTCATAGCTTTCGAAAATGTTGATATGGTTTCTAGCTAAAAAAAAACAATAATATAATATTTTCAGGTTTTCCAAAAAGACACCTCTAAGGAATATATTGTCAACGAAGACTTAAAGCATACGTGAGATGGATTTGGACAAATCGTAGTTGTGCCAGTGATAGTCAGAGAAAGCACAACTGGTACTTCAACATTCCTATATATTCAATGATTTCAAACTGTTTGTATTACTTTTATTTTGATCCAAATTATTGTAAATTGAATGCGTTCTCGCCTTTCAAAATGAATGAAATTATTTCATACGACCATTTTTTCAAATCATCTTTTGTGATTGTCTCAACCCGCCAATACTTTGTTTTCCTTTACAAGCTGCTATGGTCAGCTCACTGGTTAACAGCTGACCGAGCTACCTACTCTACTGCCTCATGGGCGTCCACTTTTATGTGGAGACTGACCCTGAAACACTGTGAGTCTGAAAGTGGCAAGATTTATAAATTCGTGTCATGGATGTATTCTTTACTAGCTCCAATTTCTTCTAAATGATTCACTTTTTCGAAAACAATGCCCTCACAATCTTTTTGAGGACATTCGTCTTTTTAATGTTCTTCAGCATCGGTAGAAAACTCTCCAACAAGACTGTATCTCCGAATCCTAGAAATATATCGTTTTGAATGCTCGCCGATGATAATCTTATCTTCTACTTACCGCGTCATTAACTTCCACATCTTTTTTCGACTGAGGAGCTGGATATATTGATGGAAGAGCCAGTAGTAATTGGTGGAGGACGATATGCACACAGCTCGGGAGTTCACGGTCCAGGCAGGAAATGTGGTATTGAAACTACATTCAGTGGAGGACCCGGCGGCTCGGATCAATCCAACGTTGGTTATCCTTGATCAGTTCCATTTCTACCATCTGCTGACTTCAGCTGTGCACGTCCAGGAGCTACATCTGGTGAGTTGACCAGAGTCAATTAAAATGGTGGTTAGGATATTGCAAATCTTGGAAGAACTCTTCAATCACTTCTTACATTAACAGGATCAAGACATTTGGGATGCAACGAGATGAGCTTCGGGAAACTTCGGCCAAAATGATGATGAAGACAACTGAAACTCATACTACCGTCCACCAGAAGGAAACTCGCTACAGAAATATTATATCGAAGAAATCTTTCAAGACACTAAGGAAGGTGAGTAGCTGGAATGAAAGTAATGAAAATTCTTTTTTACTGAACCAGTTTTTACAGACAAACGTGCTCTCGAATCTCGTCTTCAATCTGCCAAAGCTCCTCTTTGTTCTCTATAGGAAGGTTTCAAGGAAAAAGATGATGAATGTCATCGGGTGAAATCTAAGATGGTGGCCGCTGAACACCGAGCACGTGGAAAAGAAGCCCAACTCCGTGTCTTGAATGTGAGTTCAAGAATGAAACATGTAACAACTTGAGAACTGATTTGGGCCACACTCAAACCAAGATGCGCTCTCTCCACGACAAGGATAAAATTCCAGCCGCTTCCGATTTGAAACCAAAATGCGTGAGGGTGGTTCTGACTCCAACCAACTCCAATTCCAAATTGTATCATTCGAAAGTGAACCTCAGATCTTGACAAAAAAAAATCAATGATACAAATATCCCATTTTCTAATACTTCGCTGTAATTTCCAAAACGTGAGTGTTTCAAACCAAAAACATGTTCAAAACCAGTAACTAATGCTCGTAAACGTTTATTTAATTTGTAAATTGTGTTTTATCCATTTGGATGAGTACAGTTATCCACTTGCTTTCCAGCATTCATTACTGCTTCAATGAAATGAACGTATTGTCTGAAAAAAATTTACAGATGTCACATTCACTTTCAACTTACATTCCATCAGTTTTGGTACGTTTATGTTCTTCTGGTTCTAGGCATCGATTTTGGCCGTTTGCGGTACAGTTGTGGCTGAGCTCGTACAACCATTCGTAATGCTGCAACTATTTTTGTTTGTTGATTCGTTGATATATGCAATTTCTCACCGGCGAGTAGTCTCCCTTTGAATATAACTCGTACCAGAACTCTTTGATAACTCCATTCACGCAAAAACTCTCATGTTTCAAGATGTCGTCAGTGAACCTGAAACGTTCTAATCTTCAACCAATTTTCTGTACTTCGCTGAGTTTTAGCTGCTCTGAACAAGCTTAGGAAGAAGACTGGATGAATAAAACAGACAATAACTTACCAATCAGACTCATAAACCATCAGAGTACCACACCATGTCTCAATATCTGGATGACAAATGAATTTCAAGTACATCCGAGTTGGATCCGAGTGGATCATATGAACAGCAAGAAAGAAGAACATGAGAGATCGAACCATCATCTTTCACTGTAAAGTAAGAATAAGGATTGGAGGTTTCGAAACATTCGGCCAGAAGAAAATCAGTTTGTGATGGGAATGTGAGAGAGATTTTTCTGTATTTTCCTTGCCGAAAAGGTGAGAACTTCCTCGAATCATGGGAACAGAGAGGACAATTTTGCAAACGAAAGAACGACAAAAGCAATATGAGTTTTTATACCAAATGATCGGAAAATCAGAACGAAAAATTGTCATTGCACCGAAACTAAAGGATGAAACATGAAAAGACAGATAAAAGCAATCGGTGGATTCTCGAAAACTCACAAATTTGTACTAGTTTTACCAGAACTAGTATGACTGATTCTAGAGTAAGAAAAAAGAAAGATATCACCTAGGAAAAATGTTTTCACTCAAATCCCAATTTATTATATTAACCATTACACAGTTCAACTGTAATAATGATTTGACAACTACGCAGCACTTCTACATTTACGTTTCTTCGAAATATTACATATGTTCTGGTGAGCTTCCGAAATTGTCTCCTTCAACCAGAAATTGTTGTTTCGAAACCGCACACATGTTTGTATTGAAGAATATAGATATGCATAGCGTCAAAAACAAATGTCTTGAACCTATTTTCTTGTGGATGGCACTCGATTGGTTTTCTCTGTTAGTTTTCTATTTGAATGGGGTTTAGAAACAGAGAAAATGCAGTAATCGGTAGAATGGAAAACACAAAACGACATGGAAACATCACTCGTGGAACATAATCTAGACAGACTGTGATTTAACAGAATGTTTCTGCAATTACTAAAAGCCCAAAACAGAAAAAGAAAACGTGAATAACTTCTTTTTCATATAACCGTTCTACAAAATGTGAATACATATTTGAAAAGATAAAGTTTTCAACTTTTCATTAATGTATCACTTCCTCGTAAGCTGAATTGTCTTGTGAAACCAGAAAGAAGCAAAGACAAAATACCCTGGAAACTTTCCATCCCCCCGGCCAGTTGAACAATATTTCAATTTCACTTAAAATTCTTTATTACATCCGTTTTTAGAAAAGACTTCAAAACACAAAACTCCCTTTCACAGAAATCTTTTTCATTAAAACTAGCCAGGTGGCACATTTTGAAATTCCTGTTTTTCTCCAGTTTTAGAAACCATCCAGATGTTCCCTCTTGAGTTTTTTATTCCACGAACCATTTTTTTTTTTGAAATTCGTCTGATCCTTTCATGGTACAAAAACAACACATAGATGCAGGTGTCACACAGCTGTCGTGAACTCCACCCCACTCAACTAGTTGAGATTCATTTTTGATTTCAACCTCATTTTCGAGAACTCAATTTGCTCATTTTCCTTCATCAACACTTGACTCTTCCCAAAATGAAACCCATCATCTTGATTTTGCTTGCTGCTATAATTCCACTAGTGGTCTCAAAGGTGTGCCAGGCAAGAAATGATGCGGATCACCCTGTTTACCAGATGAAAGTTGGAGGACGGTACAGATTCGAAGATGGTGTTTTCGTCTGGAAAACATGTTACCAGATTCCGGATTTCATCCAAAACGTCGACGGTGTTTGGTATGCGAACCCGAAAAACAAAGATTTAGGCACACATTGTTTGCAGGTTAGTTTTTGATGTCAATTATTAACGCGTTTTCAATTCAAGTTCCTTTTCAGTATCGTCTCCTCAAGTTTCCGAATCCTCACTTAATCGATGTTCAAGTGGTGGGTAACAGAGTGAAAGCCTCAAAAGAATCTGGATTCGAGACTCCACATGCAAAGTTCACACAAATGAAAGACATCACGAAGGAATCGTATAACGGTAAGATACCCCTTGAAAACTATATTTTGTTTTCATGTATTCTAGTTTCAGCTTCCCTCGACATCACAGAAATCAAAGCGGTTGCAATCCGATCAGGGACAGTTATTGTAATCCCTCACAACTCTGGAATTCGAACCATCATAAAAGAAGTGGTGCTCATAGAAAACGAAAAGGAAGCTCCTCCAAAAGCAATTCACTATTCTCCAAAAACTTCAAAACCACCAAACATCAAACTCGCACCAACTTCAGAAACTGCTGGAAAAACACCAAAACTATACTATTCAACAGGTACACTAATTTTCAAAGTGCGTATTTTTCTACTGATAACTTTTTAGCATCCCCTGAAACCACAATGGTCAAATCGACTGATTCAAAGGCGAAGACGGTTACTGTAACCACTCATGTTGCTGAAACCTCGACTCTGCTTCCAAAATTGACAGTCGAGAGAGAAGAAAAGACGGCAGGTGCGGTCATTGAAAATTCATTGTTTCGTTTGACTATTGTCGTTCTCATTCTCCTCGTTCTTTGTGGATTTTACTTGAAAATGTGGTTCACTATTCGTAGAGCATACTAAAACTCCCCCACCCAACTCAATTTTATTCTCCATTCATCATTGTTATTTTGTATTTTTCTCAGCTTTTCGTCTTTTTTTCACTTATATCAACCATCTGTTACAGCGAAACTCATATATTTATACTTGTTTTCTTTTTAATTTACTCAAAAACAATAATAAATGAAAAATATAGTTTCAAGAAATTTTACACAGCGTCAAAATGGAAAAAGTATCCTTTTAACGAGTTCTGAAATCTTCATGAGTCAAGGACATTCTTCTCTTTGTGCAACAGAGCTAAATTTCTGATAAATAAACAGAACAAAGTGTTGCAAAATTTTTCTTGTTGCCCCCTCGTTTTTAAAATTAATAATAATCAGAGTTATCGAAAACTGGACTAGTGAATGAAAGAACATTCTTGAAAATTCCGTAAAAAACTACATCTTTTAAGCGGTGGACGCTGACGCACCATTGGAAAATAGTTAAATTTGACAGATTTTTATAGTCATTGAACCAAAATTGTGCAGTGAATGAATCTGCACAAGGACGAGACATTAGTACTTTGAATCATCATTCCTAATTTCTTACTGTTGTTCGAAAATGTCTCTGATGTGGTTTTTTCATTCTTGGAGTGCAGTGGTCTTTTTTCACAAACGTTTGATTAACTTTTTCAATACCATTTGTCTGATACACGCGTTTCATGGTGATCCCAGATAGATGGATGCAAAAATGAAATTCTCAAGAGTGGGTGATGAAAATTGAGCGTTGTTGTATTTTGGGAATTAATAACTCAGAAGACTTTTAGTCACTATTAATGAAAATCGTCTTACTCAAATTTTAATTAAGTTTGGCAAAAGGAAAAGATACGAAAAATTCGAGAAAGTTTCTCACAAGACAATTTCGAAAGAAAAAACGGTGGATACAATTAAAACAGGCAAAAGGACATTAACATTGGCAACAGTTTTCGCAACTTTCAAATGGGGAGAATGAAGGAGAAAAAAAATATTGGGAAAGGGGGGGGAGTTAAATGATGCTCATGGATATGCTACATGAACTTGACAGTCTGATGAAAAAATGAACAATGAGTATCAGACTATAAAGGGATATTACATCGTTGCAGAATTTTTCTTGTGTAAATTCTTAGAGTAGACTCGAGTAGTCTAGTGAGAGGTAAAGAGGAGCAAGACAGAAGATAATTCGTTCATTATCCTGTCTGGGAAAGAAAAATGCAGACTAAACATACTGATATGTATTAAATGAGGAGAATCTTTTGTTGGTTTCTGTACTTCTAAAATTGCAAATGCTTTCGTACGTGTTTGAGTAAAAGGCGTTGAACTTCCCGATTCCCATCTTGAATGAAAAACTAGAAAGAACAACTAAATGTAAACAGGAAGGAATTTTGGCAAAAGTGACGCGAAGTCGGTTATTTGTGTGTTCCCGTATAAAAACAGTCACGCATATACATAGAATCAAATGAAACCACAAAGTCGCGTGATAGAAGATTGAATTGTCATGAGTTCATATGAGCATTTATGAGCTGCTATAAAAACATTCCAATTACTTTTTGAAGCAAACGTGATATCATAAAATAATATGTAACCACTCTCTTCCTGAAAAATACTTGATGTAACAAAGTGGAACCCATCAGTTTATATTAGTATTCGTATCAGGTTTCCGAAACATTGCCTCCTACATTTCTCGATAGGATAAATTTTGAACATTGCTGGTTTTTTTCACAGAAAACGAGGTTTGCGATCGGGAATTTTAGTGGATTTCTGATGACTTTTACATTTCTGTTCAGCAATAATACGCCGAGGTCCTCCAATTGACCAATAATAAACCTAACTTACACCGGAAATCAATTTTCGGCTATTGTCAAGAACTGCGGTAATAACTATCGCTTTGGTTGATTTTATTCATTGAAAATTCACGCCGCTTGTTAGTGGGGTAGTTTCAGAATCTTCTCGTTCATCCGATGTCTGATCTTTTTGTCTACCAAACATTATTTCGAGATTTTTCCCCATAATTCATTAAATTTGAGTATTATTGTACTTTTACTTTTTATTCATGTGATAACAACACCAAAAATGTCGGATTAAGCAACCAGTCCCAAGAGGAAAGAGAGAGTGCATGTTGTTAAGATACCTATTTCGTAAGACTCATTTCTCCTCTCTTTTTCAATTTTACGCCTTGTACAACTCCGCCTTCTCTACTTTAAAAAAGCCTTCCGTTAACTATTTCTACTGAAGAAAGTTTGTTGAACTAGTTCCTATCATTTGGCCCTCTCTGAAGAACTGGGTGTCTTGTTTGTCTTCTATGAGCCCACAACAATTCTCGCTTCCAATCACTTTCAAAGACCAACGCAAACTGTTTTGAAACTTTCGAAACCCCCAGAATTCAGTCGCACGCATTCTTAACAGTTGGTTAGAGAGATGTTTATCCATACGTCCTCAGTGTTCCGTGTGTCTTCCCATTTTCATGAATGAAATAAATAATTGTTTAAAAATGGAGACGGGTTGTGCCCAGCCCCCGTAAAGTCAGCTATCTATATTGAGAAAATCGGAATAGTTGATTTGGAAATACTCGTGAAAAACACCAGCGTAACAATCAAAAAGTCACAACTAGAACTTTTCCATTGGTACATCAGCTACAGCTTCTACTATTCTAGATCGTGTTGTCTTCATCTAATGTTAAAGTTCTCTATGTCTTCAAAGAACCCCATCTTTTTCACTCAACTCTGATTATTCCAGTTTCGAGTTCAGCTTGAAGATTTCCGACGGTCCCCTCCTGCTGTTTATCGTTTTCTCAATTATATATTAACTAGCGTCTTAAAACAGGAATATGTATTGTTGTTGACGTTGGTGGAGATCACACTTCGAACATCGAAATCCATTCATGTCTAATTATCATTAGTTGTTTGATCTTTTCGTTTACCAGAGTGTTTTCCAATAATTCGTCTCCTAAATCATCTAATGTTGACTCAATCCAATCTCAATTATTCTGTTTTGCCCATTGATTCTCTAAAAAAGATTCGAAAGCTCGGATTAAGCGACAGGTCCCAAGCGAGAAGAGAGAGTGTGCGTTAGAGAGACACTGCTATTACAACGTGATTAGTCGATCCTCCCTCTTTTCCGATTTCAAGGTTTTCAGCCTCACTCCATTTCATAACTTTTTCACCCTCGTTTTTCCACTTACCACTTTTTCAGCTATACTCTACTCATCGGGAACAATGAGTTCTTGCTCAACTTCATATATCGACTGGAACTTCTACTTATACTGTTCTGGACTCGTTCTCGCTGGGGCGATCAACAGTGCCTTAATTGGATTTTTGTGGACGAAGAAAAGATTCGCAAACTACAAGTATCTCATGTTGGCGTTCGCTGTAGCCGGACTCGTCTTCTCCGGTTGTAATGTTGTTGTCAACCCGGTAAGTTCTTTTAAATTTCAACTTTTCTTATAGTTCGTTATTTTAAGATCATCCATATGGGCAGAAATTCAGTTGTCATATTCTCTTCTCATAAATACTCGAGACTACCAAAACGATTCGGTTTAATCGGACTCTGTGAGTTTTAGTTAGGAAAAATTTTAAACTACAAAACGTCAAACACCTGAAAACTGTCCCACATTTTTTTGTGTATGCAGTACCTGAATCATTCTATAATGTATTTGAACATGTTCAGCATCTTTAAATTCTTTAGTTTGAAGTCGAAAAAAGTTATTTTGAGAAATAACGGTTGAGCTTCAACTCGTCATACAAACGCGGGCACACGTCGAGCCGTCTCCTGAGATAGCTCAGATGACATCTCCGTAAATATTTCACGCACATTTGCAACGATGTTAGAAAACGTTTTGATAATAACGGACGTTCACAAAAATAGCATCCTATCTTTTTATGTCCCATAACTTTTAATAATTCTCATTTTAGCAGCATTCGTCGCTTGCTTTGGAATGATGATTTCGTCTGTCTTTATCAAAGTAGTGTACAGATATACTTCTGTCACAAAACCTGCAAGGCTTGCTACGCTTTTTTCCAAGAATTCTTTCATTCTCTGGACCCTGCTCGTAGTTCTCTATTCCTCTCTCTTCGGATGCTCAAGTTATTTTTTCTTTGCTTCAAATGATTCTAACGACCAAGCCACAAATGAAGAATTCATGACCGCTTTCTGTATGACACCGGATGAATATTCATATATTGGAGCACAGTATTATCAGAAAAATATTGACAACGGAACTATTCGCTTTCATATTCCATCCCTTTGTGGCACTATCATTTTATCCTTTTTGATGATCTTTCCAATCTTTCCGATTGTGTCTATCATATGCCGTATGTTCCAAATATTCAAGGAACCTGGTGTACCAGCCTATGCATCCCGGAAGGTCCAGCGAGAATTCGCCAAAACTCTCATGATTCAAAGTGGATATCCAGCTATATTTGTTTATTTACCTTTTCTCCTGATGTTTGTCTTCGGCTTGCATTTTTCATTCTTGGCCTACCTGTTCACAATTTCTGTTGCAATCTATCCATGTATCAACTCGATGGTAACCATGATATACGTCGCAGTACTGCGCGAAGAACTCTCCAGTAAGTTATTGAATAGAGAAAATAACACTTCCCTTCACCGAATTGTTAAAACGATGCAACTGTTTTTTTTAAAGATTCAATTACTCTGATAATTTCAGAGTGCTTCTGCTGTAATAGATGTCACCGCCAACGAGTGGGTTTCATTGATACTTATATTGATAGATCAGTCGCCTATGTTATGCAAGAAATGGCAATCCGTGACGGAGCTCCTCTTCCATAAATACATATATGCATAGTTGTCAAGGCCCGGCCTTGTCGGCGAAATCAGGGCCCGGCCCGGCCCGGGCCGGCCCGAAGGCCCGGGCAAATTGGCGCGAAAGTCAAAAATTCAAATTTTTTCAAATTTTTTGAAATTTTTTGAATTTTTTCGCGAAAAAGTCAAATTTTTGAGCATCGTTCAGAATTAGAAGAAATTCAGAAAAATAGTCTAAAATTGACCCATTTTCGATGAAAAATTGAAAAAAATTCGGAAAAAAATGTGTTTAAAAAATGGGTCATTTTTGAAGCCGGGCCTTCGGGCCGGGCCGGGCCTTGAAAATTTTCTACCGGCCCGGCCCGGCCCGGGCCTTCGGGCCTTGCCGGGCCTTGCCGGGCCGGCCCGGGCCTTGACAACTATGCATATATGCGTTCTCGTGCTCCCAATGTTATTTGTCTGAAAGTGGCATTTTCACAATTGTCATGTTTTTATTGCTCCGCTGAACATATTTTTTCTACTAAATGAAAACATATATTTTGAAAAAAATAGTTTGTTTCTGGTGAATACAGAAATATCTTCAAAGAGCGAAACAGTTCGGGACACGAAGTCACGACGGGAGTAGAAACGACTAGTACCTTATTGTTGCCATAATTGGTTTTTTTACAGGCAACCATCTAGATGATGGTTCAAATGCCTGTAATTTTGAAAGCTGTTGAAACATTTTGGAATAGGATAAAAACTAAGCATTGACTTGCTTTCGCCATATTATGATTTTCGATAATGTGAATAACGAATAAAGCCATTAAAATCTTACATAAATAAGCAACGAACAAACGAAAAAAAACGTACACTTCTCTTGAGATGCGATGAAATCTTCTTTCGTACAATGGGTACCTCTTCTCTAATACCCAATAACTTTTGTTAATGTAAAGTGAAAAAAGAGAAATCGCGTTCAATGTAGCAGTATGGAAATCGATATTGTGTCATACACAGAGTCATGGACCATATGAAAAAGACACAGTTAACTCAACCAAAAACCAGAAGAACCGACCTCAGAATTTGCACTTACAACTGCAGGTCTGTCGCCTCAGACAACAGACTCTCAGAACTCCTTGAAAAGAAGAAATGCATTAAGTACGACATTATTGGTCTCTCGGAAACAAAAAGATCCACAGAAATGCATCTGACGCATCGGGAAGGAACCAGCGTGATACTGGGAAAACGCAACGACTCCTCTGTATCAGGAGAAGTAGGGTTTATTATCAAGATAGTGAATCATCGTATCGGATACCTTACTCTGCAAATCAACAAAAATCAATGCACGATCATCCAAGTCTATGCTCCCACCGCTGAATACGACAAAGAGGAACACTCAAACTTTTATGAAAATTTAGAAGACGTGTACAAATCATGCAAAGCCAGATATAAACGGATCATCGGTGACTTCAATGCTAGAGTTGGACAAAGCAAAGAAAATGAAGTATATGTTGGTCCCCATTCCATGGAAAGCAGAAACCACAGTTGAGAAAGACTTGCCACTTTCTGCGAAGTCAACAGGGTTTTTCACATAAGTTCACAATTTGAAGGTTGCATACTTGCGAACGGAAATTACGTCACCGATGTCTCAGTAATCCCATCCACTACAAACGGCAGCAATCACCGTCTGAAAAGAGCAAATTTGAGCAAGTAAAAAAGACAAAGCCGCCTAGAAGAGTCCTGGATCCGACAACAGCTCTGCTCGTAAATGAAAATCTAGAATGTTTCAAAGATCAAGATATCGATAAGAAGTACGATATTTTCATACAAACCTTGAAGAACGCGCAGGACACTGCAGTGACAATGCCTAGCAACCATTCTAGAAATCGACTTACGGACAATACACGGCTGCTACTGTCAAAGAGAAGATTCACGAATAGGTCAGACCCCAATTTCAAGATCCTATCTAGAGAATGTAGACAGTGAAGAAAGACCATGAAAGCTTCACGAAAGATAGAATTCTTAATGCAGCACACCAGAAAAGGAGTCTAAAGAAGGTCGCAAGAGACATCAGAGAATACCAATCACGCATTCCGTGTTTGATGTCAGGAGAGACAGGAGAAAAACTAACTTCTCGAGAGGAAATGGAGATTGAGATAAAACGCTTCTACTCGAGCCTGTTTGCAACCAAAAAGCCGAACGTGACAATCACTCTTCCTCAACAAACAGAAACGCTACGTCCATTCCTTCCAGAAGAGATCCAACACACCCTGAACTCATTCCAAAACGGGAAAGCAGCAGGAGAAAAATTTGTTTTATCTATTTCTCTTACTGGTGACATCAGCTGCTATCGTGTTGGCCAACTCTTGAAATACAGAAATAGACGAACAGTCTGAAATTTTTCTTCTGATACCTGATGTTCACAATCATATCACGTCACAATTTTCCTTGTAGTATAGACTTAACAAGGATGGTTACTTTATCAAAATCTGCTAAAAGTATGAAACTACAACTTCAATATTTTCTTCAAAGATTGATATATAAATTTTCAAAAAATACAAACTATAACCGTATTATTTAATCTATATTGAATACCCAGACTTAGTTGTTTTTGAAAAAAATCAGTTTTTCCCTGACCTTCTTTCTTTTCTTTTTTCTTCAATTTTTCCTTTCACTCAAGTGCCTCACACATTTGTGAAATAAACTCTTCTCTGTTTCTTCTTGTCTATTCTCTTTGCTATCGAATCAATCTTCGGGCAGTGTGCGTCCTTCCCAGTTCTATCTCTCATTTGTGTAACAATGCGCCCGTCTTCGCTTGCAACGCGACGAATTTTGAAAGCAAAAACTAGAGTGCAATTAGGAGGAATTCAAATCGGATTGTTTAATTTTTTTTCAGATTGAATTTTGAAGGTTCTCAAAAAATCAAAGCATAACTTGTTCGGTCTCATTTGAAATTCTCATCTTTGAATATTAAAAATCTTCTTCGAAGTGCCACTTTTTAAAGAAAATTTTTTGATATACAAGCTATTTAAAATTGGCAACACAAGTTTCATTAATAATGACATCGGAAAATCATTCTCAGTAAGTCTGCCTGACTTTACTTTTCATGTCATTTTTCGTAATTGAACTTTTGGTTCTTTTCTTTAGACGTCGCAGCACATGTCACACAAAATTAAGGACTGCGAAAGCCATGTTCTTTTTAGAAAGAAGAAGACTGAAATAAAACTAGTCCATTTGTTTTCAGTGAAACTCAAATTTTTATTATTATTACGGTAGTACAAACTCATTGTTGTAAAAAATAATGAAAATATAAATATTTGATGAAAAGAAAGAGTTTTATTGAAACGAGGAAGCGGATCCTTCATCTTCTTCTCCTCTCATCATTCAGTCTGAGAGTGTCCGTTAAGAAATATAACATCTGGATGAACCGACACACAGACAGACTCACTGAGAACACAACTACTAATAGAGATTTAGACAACGATAGACACAGAAGGACAGATTCCTTCTCTTTTCTCCATCTTGTCTAAAGGGTTTCCTTAAAGAAACAGGACATCTGGATGAACCGACACTCAGACAGACTCACTGAGAACACAACTGCTAATAAAGATTTAGACAACAAAACACACAAAAGGACGGATCAAACGACTATATTTAAAGAATTCATAAATTGATAGAATCTCCTGATCATCATAAAAATTATTTTGAAATTGTTTTAATTAATTACACCAGTTTCATCAAATTTTAAATTGCGAGAGTAACTCTAGCCTCGTATAATTTTTGATGTTTTCTCTCACAAGGGAAGTACACGACGGACCGAGTTGAACTTTTTCTATAAATTTGACCATAGATACTTTCGACCCTGAGGATTCCAAATCTGCAATAAAAATCTGCAAAAGGTTTCCGTGGACCGAGTTATGAGCCATCAAACTTTTCCTATGGTTAAGCATTTTACAACGAGGCACACGATCTACCGAAATGTCTGCCACAACCTAACGCCACCTTTTCCAACGATCGGTGGCGCAGGGGTTGTGGGCGCGTTTAGTATTCGGGAGGCTATGGGTTCGCTCCCCATGCTTTTCCGAATTTTTTTTTGCATTTTTTCCAGTCAGCACAAAAGACGTATAAATGATGTTTTCTTCTTTTTTCAAGCATACAGACCAGGAATCATCAAAATAAAGTCCCTGGCGTGAAAAAAACGACAACTTTTTTTTGAGTTCAACTTCGAAATCGGCCATCAGAAATCGGCCACTGGGCAAAAATTTGAAAAGGTCAAAAAAAAAGTTGTCGTTTTTTTCACGCCAGGGACTTTATTTTGATGATTCCTGGTCTGTATGCTTGAAAAAAAGAAGAAAAAATCATTTATACGTCTTTTGTGCTGACTGGAAAAAATGCAAAAAAAATTCGGAAAAGCATGGGGAGCGAACCCATAGCCTCCCGAATACTAAACGCGCCCACAACCCCTGCGCCACCGATCGTTGGGAAAGGTGGCGTTAGGTTGTGGCAGACATTTCGGTAGATCGTGTGCCTCGTTGTAAAATGCTTAACCATAGGAAAAGTTTGATGGCTCATAACTCGGTCCACGGAAACCTTTTGCAGATTTTTATTGCAGATTTGGAATCCTCAGGGTCGAAAGTATCTATGGTCAAATTTATAGAAAAAGTTCAACTCGGTCCATCGTGTACTTCCCTTGTCAGACACTGATGGCTGCTGGCACTCATGATCTTTGGTTTGAGTCTCATCAATATTTGCAGTAAAATTGCTTTGTTTTTTTTTTTCAAACGACGTCCTCAGCTGAGTGCGCCTTACCCTTTGTGGGAAGGACGTCCGCGAATAAAGAACGACTGATTTCCATTTCATCTCTCTCTTTTTCTCTGTGTGGCGAAGGATATCTTTCTCACAGCAGGAATATAGACGTATTCGTTTTGAAAACAAATTTAAAAATTTGGATAACTGGTATTACACTTTGTTTTATCATATTCCGAAACTTTTTGAGACGAGAAATAGAATTAGGGAGTGAAAATCCTGATGGAGGTCTCCTATACCGAACATCAAAAAATAACTAAAAATCATTCACTAACCACAGAATAAACAAGAAAGTAAGTTTTTTTTAGCTTCTCTGAAACCTCTAAAACAGACACAACGAATCTAAAAACAGAATTTTGAATTTTTGTTTTTTGAAGAAAAAAGTCAAATGTTCGACTTCAATCAAACGGTGTATATGTATGACAATCGAAAAACTTGAAAAAAGTAAAAGTTTCAATGAAAAATTGGTACCCGTTTTTGACAATTCTGATTCAAAAACTCCTTCTATTCCAGGAGCATATTATATGAAATTTCTGCATCCAACAACACTGAAGAGAATTTAAAAAAATCAACGCTCGCTCGATTTTCCTGAGGAAATTTGACTGTTGAGTGTAGAATATTTTGCCACTCGTTTGATGAATTTCTTTAATGAATATTTGTTATCAGCACATGTCTGTATATTAGCAAAAAAGATAGCAGCGTGTACGAAATTATTACTGATAACCAATCACCCCAACCTTTTGTGTATGTTGAGTGAAAATGTTTATGCTTTCATTAAAAGTAGAATTGGAAGGGATCAGAGGTTCTCTTCAAAAAATAAACTCTGTACTAAAATCATGTAATTTGCGGTTTATGTAACAGTTTCTCCGGTTCCTGCACACAGCGTCACAAGGCGTAGTGTCCGCAGTACACCCATTCAAATTTATTGAGTATCGTTGCGTGCGCACGTTTTATGTATTTTCTGCGTATCAAACAATTCAAAAAAATGCAGAAAATACAAATTGGAGCTCTGTCAAAATCAAATTTGACACCACGCCAACGGAAGAAGAGATTATTCGCAATTTCACGCCTTGCGATGCCTGCTAAATGTTTCTTTATCCGAAAAATTTGAGTTTCCGCTACTTTGTTTTTAAATACTAGAACTATTTTATAAGTTTTTCAGCATGAACGCATTTTTAAAGTTGGTCGGAGTTCAGAAGAATCTCAGAATTAACATTATGCACGTCTTTTTATTAACAAGAAACACTCCGAACAAAAACCTCAGTGTGTTTAGCAGTGTGAACAAATAAATCATAAAACCGTCCTTCATCTTCACCACATTGTCCGTCAATCTGCGTCTTCTCTCTCTCTCTCTCTCTCTCTCTCTCTCTCTCACTGTTCACATTTCCCCTCTTTCGCCACATTTTCGCCATTTTTACTTTATTTTGCATTTTATCCACCGTTTCCAGTGGAGTTTCTCTAAACTTACATCAGTTTAATTCACAAAAACTGAGTTAGATTATTTTTTTTTCACCACAAAACTCTTTTTCTACAGTCTATTCGAAGTACTGCTGAACGAAGTAACGAATCTGCCAAAGTTTTCAAACTTTTTAAAAGAGAATTTACTGCAATAGTATCTACTCTTATCGCAACGAAAAAGTTTCGACATTTTTCAACTGTTCGCGAATGCCACGTCTTGTGTTAAACACCCAATTGCCCTCAGTTTTCAGAACACAGTTTCAATTCTAATCACAATAATTCTGCAGATGGAAAATTCAAATGATACCACGTTTCTCTCAAATCTGATTCATTTTTTTTTTTGCTGTTTTGTTGAAAGTTGATGACACTAGGTCCTGAGCTTGCAGGAAAAAAAGAGAAGACGCTATTTTCACAAAACGATCTTGGCACAGTGCGAAGAGGGTTGTCTTAGACACATGGGGGGGGGGTAGTCCTAAGAAAATGGGGTGCGGGGTCATTCTTTGTATACACATAAATACGTAGTCTTGCAAAAAAGAGAGTCAGAGAAAGAGAGGGTCGAAACGAAAGGGACACTGAACACACCACCACCTCCACGATATCTAAAATTTCCGTTCATTGAAATGACATTGCTGAACTTTCGAAAATAACTAACAATTTGGTTTGTTGTTTTGTTTTTAAATTACCTACTTTTGCAATTTTACGCTCGCTTTTCTGGCTCAAGATTTTTTCCAATTTTTTTCGCAAAAAAAGTCCTTTTTCTGTCTTTTGGAAACAAATCTAAATTCAAAGTGTCATAGAAAAACGTGTTTGTTCGTTTCTTTCCAACGCAAATGTTATTTCTCTTCTTTTCTTCTTTTTCTCTGTTGTCTATTTCTCTCACCGATCCCATCAATTTTGATTCTTTTTCTTTTTTTGCTGTTTTGTTGAAATTACCTACTCTTGCAATTTTACTCTGACTTTTCTGCTCTGATATGTTCTTTTTTCAATTTTGTTTGCAAAAATGACGTCAATTTTCTGTTTTTTGTAAAATTAAATCTAAAACCAAAGTTCCATTAAAAAAAGTGGTTGCCCGTCTCTTTTCAACGCAATTGTTATCTCTACTCCTCGTTTATTTTTCTCTGCTGTCTATTTCTCTTACACCGCTACTTTTTCGTATAATAATTCGCAAGGGTCATTTTTGGGTTTTTTGTTCTCTTTCTCAAAAATTGAAGTTGTCCTACATTCAGAACTTACCCACTTTGACCAGCCCATCAAAAGATGTCAAGCAATAATATGCAGAAGAACACTTACACCACAAAAAGTGGAAAAGTGAGAACTCTCACGGTCGGTTATCTAAATCTCCATTTAACATAGTCATTTTCCAATCCACTTTCAGATGGTGAAAAATAAGGAGCACGAAACTGTTGTCGCACAAATACGAGAAAATCAGCAAGTGAGTTTTTACTATTTATCTACTTATGGAAGCCATTTTTGAAAAACTTTGAACTATTTTAAAAACAATTACAATTATTCAAACTCAACGTTGTTATTTTTTCTCTAGAATCCAATCGAGGTTCCGCCGCCAGGTCCTTCTTCGGTTTCTCGACGGGTACATCTTCACTATTCGCCACCTCCTCCACCACAGCCACAACAGCCACGTGGCAACTTATCGCCAAAAGCTTATTGGGCTTCTCAATTTTTCACCAACCCATGCAGAGTTGATGTGAGTATTTTTTATTTTGAAAAACGTAGTAGAGGTAACGCAAAAATAGAAAATTTGTTCTGAAAATGTTTTAGAAACTGAAATTTTAGGTTGAAAATTATATGCTTTGTCAGCGTGCTACGACATCACTAATTATCTGACAACGCAAAATGTTTTGTAGCTTGTCGATAAGTAGGGGAACTATAATTTTGTAGTTGACCACTTTTTTTGTACAAGTACAGCAAAAAAAGTCGCAATCATTTCCTTTTTTCAATGTTAGAATGAGAAATTTTCGAGCTGTGCACTTTAATAGCCTGTAACTTTTCAATGATGAGTTATACAAAAAATTGTCAACTATAAAAATTAAGTTCCTTTTTTTTTTGAGATTCGATTGTTTTCTAAACCAAAACATAGAAAACAGAAAAATCAGTATTATGAAAATTCAAATCTGTTTTTTAGAAACGGAATGAATATTCAAAGGAAGCATCAGCGATCCTCAAACCTCACTTCACCGCCGTCCCGCTCGACAAACAGAATATTATTTCTGATATTCAAAAGAATCCACGAGTAACTCAAACACATTTGGCGTCGATGGGCGTACTCATGGAAGAAGATGTACCCAAGGACACATTGCTCTATGAGATGAGGGGCGAGCTCGTAACACGCAATGAGAGGAACGTAAAGATGGATTTGAGGCTGAAGATTGTTGTGGAAGAACTTCCCCTCTATTTCTTGTGGTCAGGAGACGTCGATACATTTTTAAGAAGGTCGTGCCAACCCAACTGTCGGCTCACCTACTTTTTCGGAACGGAGCTCCATCTCTTCTTAACGAGCGACAAGGCTCTCAAGAGAGACGAGATGGTGACTCTACCGATGGAGCCCGACTGGATCGAATCAGACACAGAGCTGCGCTGTGAGCTACATGAGAAGAATCCGGCAATGTGTCCGGCAGAGATCCAAAGACTGCAGAGGATGGCGGAGAAGGAGCGAGGAGTAGTTAGAGTACCACTCCCAGAGACGCCACTCGACAAGGCTCTTCTGGTTGAGCCAATCATCCAACTCGACGACTCAGATGAGGAAATAGATGCTTCCACATCAGGCAACCAAGGAGACGTCGATGAGCAGCGTAGAGCCATGTCTCCGCTTAATAATGCCGCTACATCATCAACCAGTTCGAACGTATGTTTTCCTGAAAAAAGTTTGTGTACGATGCCACGAACAAAACAAGCAATTTTTGGGAAAACTGTCAACCAAAACAGAATATCGTCACCGACTTTTTCGAAACTTAACCGACGCGGAAAACTTAAAACTAACAACTCATCTACTTGTATTTTCAGATTGGCGTTCGTATGCCAAGAGTCGAACAAATGGCTGCGGATGAACCTTCTGCAGCTTGGCAGAGAGGAGTTGCACATGGTGAAGCTCAACGAAGAGCTGCTGCGAACGCTCGCAGAAATCGTGCTTCAACAAATGGAATTTCTTCGAGAAATGACGTAAGTAGATAGTTTTTTATTGATTACAATTTTTTAAATTAAAAATTACAGGAAGCGCCAGCTCCAAAAAAAGTGGCCCGAGGGCTCCAGCTTCCTACAAATGCGGCTTCCCCAGCCACCAGATTTTCGGAAAACGTGGCTATGAAAAAAATTGTGACCACCAAAAAAACAAGCGAAGGTCTGCAGTATGCATGCAAGATGGGAGATGGATCGGAAAGACGAGTCCCGAATTCGGTACTCTACAAAAAGTAAGTTGTTCTCATGAATGTCAGAATGTTTAAATTATTAGAAAAAAAACAAAACAAACAACAACAACAACCAAAAAATCTATTTTCAGAAATCCCA
Organism: Caenorhabditis latens; assembly: GCA_002259235.3. Taxonomy (NCBI): domain Eukaryota; kingdom Metazoa; phylum Nematoda; class Chromadorea; order Rhabditida; family Rhabditidae; genus Caenorhabditis; species Caenorhabditis latens. The sequence continues at coordinate 7,519,355 of CM056097.1, read as the reverse complement.
AAGAAGCATTCAAATTTCTCGCACAGTTCACCAGTGTCAGAATGAAAGAGGGGGAGTCAAGATCTGCAGGAAACTATTAACTATTTCAAATATATATCTATAACCTTTCCAAAACGCTCACGCCCAACTTCGATAGCTATGGGACCGGTCCCACGTTTGGCGACGAGGTCCCGCTTCTTTCAACGCTCCCCCTTCCTTTTTTCCTCCCACTCCTCTATTCAACTTTTTTTCAATGTTTTCCGTTCTCCCATCTTGCCTTTTTTCTTTTTCTTTACTCATCAACAAGGTGGAAATGGGACCGGTCCCATTTTCGACTACCATCTTCCGCCCCTTTCAGTGCGCCCACCACCCTTCCCCATCTTTCATATATGAATCCTATTCTATCTCATACTTCACCTATCAACTATCTATTATCAATAAATTATTTACATTTTAGAACTTTGTGTTCAATTTTGTTTATAAAAACTTTTCCTTGAAAAATGTTACGGAATTAAAAAAAAGCTCCAAAACGGTATTCAGGTCAAGGAAAGCAAAACCCCACGTGATGGAAAAAGGGAGTCCAAACTCTAGCTCTACACAGTAGTATTCATCCGGAGTAAACAAGAAATTTTTGTAGGAATTGTAGATCAAACAAAGATCTTCACTTTTGTAGTTGACAATTTTTTGTACGAACCCTATGATGACTGGGCGGCCCAGGGAATAGGTCTACTGTTGCGTGAATTGCTATTCCAATATTCTCACAGGGCCTTTCTGTCCCTTTTCCCCCCATTTTTTGAATTCTATATCTCTACCGTTAATTGCCACCTGTCTCACGACAGCGTAACCAACCCTTGCGTCAGCTGTCACATTTCACCTCAAGCATGTAACTCGTGGGACACTGGTAGGGATTTACTTCAAATAATAACTGGAACATTCAGAAAGAAAGACGCGCAGCTCTAACCCCTTATAATAGACAGGAGCTGTAGATACAGTAGCGGCCGAAACTTGTATCATATTTTGCGTTTTTCAGATGACAACGTCCAATTTTGAAAGTGTGTCAGGGCTGTCCCACGTCCCACTGTCCCACTGACTGTCCCACGAAACTGTCAACTACAGCGCCTTTTCGAATCATTTACTTCTAGGACTGAAATACTCATTTACGATTCATGTTTGGGATGTTCAAACATTACTTCCGGCAATGAAGTTCCAAACAACTATCTATTCACCCACAGCAATGACTGCTTGGATCGATAACTTTGTCGTGGCTGATGGATGTGGAGGATTATACAGGTGCTCGGAGTACAGTGTTGCCAACAAACACCAAGGAACTTGGAAGATGATTTCAACTGGAGCTGCGAATGAGATTTACAGTATCAACAGATTTACCATCACTGCATATACAGATCCGCGAATTATCTTCAAAAAAATTGACAAGTTAGAGACACAACAGCTAGATCTCGGTTGTATCAAGGCAGCAGCTTCCGTGCGTGTCAAAAACATTGGGTAAGTTATTGAGGTTTTACGGCTCTATTACAGTTTAGATGTCCTTTGAAAACTTGAACGTCCCAAAAAACACTTAGACGTCCATTAAAACACTTAGACGTCCCTTGAAACACTTAGACGTCCCTTGAAACACTTAGACGTCCTTTGAAACATTTAAACGTCCTTTCGGATCCCAAATATGTTCAAAAATGTTTAAACGTCCCAAAAAACATTTAGACGTCCCAAAAAACGTTTAGACGTCCCATTAAATATTGAGACGTCCCTTGAAGTCCAAAAATTTGGTTTGAAATACTTAGACGTCCCAAAAAACATTTAGACGTCCCAAAAAACATTTCAACGTCCCAAAAAATGTTTAGACGTCCCTTCAACACTAAAAGCCATTGAAAGTGTTCAAGGAACGTCTAAATATTTTTTGGGACGTTTAAATGTTTTTTGGGACGTTTAAATGTTTTGTGGGACGTTTAAATGTTTTTTGGGACGTTTAAATCTTCAGAACTATATTTTGGAATTACAAGGGACGTCTAAACATTTTATGGGACGTTTAAGAGACACTTTCTCTAGTGATCGACCTAAGGCCAACAGCCCATGGAACACATCGGCCAAACGCAATTAGCCCATTTGGTTTTTTGATATTATGGGTCCATGTGATGATGTTATGAAAAAACCGTACAGCTTTTTAGGCTCCGCCCCTTTTGACATATAGAAAAAATCGCGGAAGTGAAAAAATGAATTTTTTCGCTTCCACTGATATTTGAAAAAAAAGTTCAGAAATGAGTTTTATGCATGTTTTTGAACATTTTTTGTGTTGACAACTTTCGAAAAATCTTTTGGCATCAATAAAAAATTGATTTTTTGAAATTTTTTTAGTTTTTTGCTTACCCCCAACAATTTTTCCACGGGATGTAAAAAGTTTTTATTGCAGTTTGATTGTCTGTGGACTGCCTAACTTTGTGTTAATTTTCATTTTGAAATTCGGGCACCTTTTTTTTCTATAAGCAAAAATGTGTGTTTTTTCACGAAATTTTCACGTACCCCCCTCCATGGTGAAAAAAGTGAAAGTCTCAAAATTTCAAGAAACTTTGTCTTTGAGTTTATCTAACAGTAATTGAAATGTTCACAAAGTATGAAAACCTATAAAACATTTTCTCTCAAGTTATGAGACCTCAAAATTCAATGTCGCGTTTTTCAGATGCTATCTGTGAAAAACAGATTTTTTACAAACTATCATCAGTTTATTCTATTATTTTTTATTAAAAACGTTTTTAATTTTCAAGAACCTCTTCTTTCCGTTTTGTTCCTCTTCTCTAAACTCTTGTTTTTCCAAAAAAAATTGGTTTGGCAAAAATTTCTTTTTTTCAATTTCATAGAAAATTCGACCAACTTTGAAACTTTGTCACGAGGTTCCCTGTTATCCAATTAAAAACAATTTTGTTGGTCATGTAGAACAGACCTAGTTCTACATTGTTATAGTTTACTACTTTTTTGTACGGGCGGTCCCTAGAGAGATATGATGTGGCGGAGTATGTATACCTTCATTTCTTCAGGTATACGGGATGTACACCTACCTTACTTCGGATGGTTATATCTCGCTAGGGACCGCCCGTACAAAAAAGTAGTAAACTATAACAATGTAGAACTAGGTCTGTTCTACATGACCACCAAAATTGTTTTTAATTGGATAACAGGGAACCTCGTGACAAAGTTTCAAAGTTGGTCGAATTTTCTATGAAATTGAAAAAAAGAAATTTTTGCCAAACCAATTTTTTTTGGAAAAACAAGAGTTTAGAGAAGAGGAAAAAAAACGGAAAGAAGAGGTTCTTGAAAATTGAAAACGTTTTTAATAAAAAATAATAGAATAAACTGATGATAGTTTGTAAAAAATCTGTTTTTCACAGAGAGCATCTGAAAAACGCGACATTGAATTTTGAGGTCTCACAACTTCAGAGGAAATGTTTTATAGGTTTTCATACTTTGTGAACATTTCAATTACTGTTAGATGAACTCATATACGAAGTTTCTTGAAATTTTGAGACTTTCACTTTTTTCACCATGGAGGGGGGTACGTGAAAATATCGTGAAAAAACACACATTTTTGCTTATAGAAAAAAAAGGTGCCCGAATTTCAAAATGAAAATTGGCACAAAGTTAGGCAGTTCACAGACAATCAAACTGCAATAAAAAACTTTTTACATCCCGTGGAAAAATTGTTGGGGGTAAGCAAAAAACTAAAAAAAATTTCAAAAAATCAATTTTTTTTATTGATGCCAAAAGATTTTTCGAAAGTTGTCAACACAAAAAATGTTCAAAAACATGCATAAAACTCATTTCTGAACTTTTTTTCAAATATCAGTGGAAGCGAAAAAATTCATTTTTTCACTTCCGCGATTTTTTTCTATATGTCAAAAGGGGCGGAGCCTAAAAAGCTGTACGGTTTTTTCATAACATCATCACATGGACCCATAATATCAAAAAACCAAATGGGCTAATTGCGTTTGGCCGATGTGTTCCATGGGCTGTTCGAGAATTACTGACATCGTCTCTTAAACGTTTTTTGGGACGTCTAAACTTTTGAAAGGACGTTTTAAGAAAATTAGAGTTTGAAAGGACGTTTAAGTGTTTCAAGGGACGTCTAAGTGTTTTAAGGGACGTTTAAGTGTTTTAAGGGACGTTTTAGTTTTTAAAGGACATCTAAACTGTAATAGAGCCGGTTTTACTTAAGATTTTGAACTCAATCCACAAAAAATTTCCAGACAACTGTATGTGTTCGCCACAGACCTTGGAGGCATCCACATGGGAAGACTTGTTAACAGGGCGCAAACCGTCAATGTCGTTGAAACGCCAGAGAAGTTGGTTTTCCAGAAGAAAACAAAGACCATCGGTATGGTCACATCGCGACGCCCTGAAAACGTGATTGCAATTCTACGTCCTCACCGACTGTTTATTCTCGATGCTGCTTACAAAGAACTAGCACACTTGGACCTTGATGATGACAAAAAATTCATTGCGTAAGTAACAGATAATCTAGAACTTTATCTATTTTATCATTTTTCATTTTTCAGAATCACATCTGGTCAGTTCGGGCGCAATCAACATGAGTATTTTGTAATCGCTTCAATCCAGAAGTTTTCCACTGTTGATGCTCAGAATTGCGTTTCTGTAGTTATGTATGTTTGACGTAGAAAGTAACACTTGCGAAAGGGCTCACATTTTGATTATTTTTGATTCTCCGACATTCCTCAAGTTTTACAAATACAACCTCTTCGTGCTGACAGCAAACAAAAAACTCAAAGTTGCATTAAAGAACGGGGAACTCAAAATTGTGGGGACGACCGATACGACCGGAGAAGAGGCTCAAGAAGATGACAATGGTGTCAATGCCGTTGCTGCTGCTGACCCAGTCCAACCTATTCTAGTGAGGGCAGCTATCTCCGATGATATGATTACCGTAGTCGACGCCAACTATGACCAAGACGAGTGTTTCCTCGACAGTCGGTTCATAAACGAAAAGCTTCGAATTGGAAGAGATGCTCTACCCCAAGGATCGTATTGGCTCGGTGCAGTTCCCACAATGCTGAAATAAGATAAAACCATCTTTGATGAAAATAAAACTTTCTTCGAAGAGGAAATTTTTTCATCTGGTGAACAGTTGTATTTCGCCACGTGGTCGGATGCAATTGGAAGTGTTATTCAATTGAATGCACGGTGGAGCCGCATTCTTCATGACCTCGTCTATGCCGCAAGGGCACTGCCTTTTCGCGGAGAATTGGCGACTCTCCAGCAACTCAACAATGAGCGACGAGGCCATTCGGTATGAACCTACAGAAAATTTATAATTTCTCATTTTATTGTATTACAGCCAACTGATTTCATTGACGGGGATCTTCTATTTTCGGATCTGTTTTCTACCAGTACGATGATTCGCAAAATCATTGGTTCAATTGATAAAAGGGTCAAAGTGCAATGGCGACGCGGTGAGTAGTGCTACCCTGTTTCAAACAAAATATATCGATATTTACAGGCTCGGGAGAGCGACCTACTGATGAATTTATCATTGAATGGATCTTCCGCCTCCGTAAGATGTTAGTGTTTTTTCGAATATTGTAATCTTTTAAATCATTTTTCTTCAGAAAATTTGAAATCTCCGCTTTTTATTTTGTCAAATGTCAATGCTTCTCCTAGATTTTCTCAGTTGTAAATTATTTGTTTAATGGAAGAAAACTAGCTGGATTTATTCACATTTCTTCCCGGTCATTCTTTATCTTAAAAATTGTAAAGCCATTATAGTATTTTTCAACGTATCCGGGTGTCTTTCATGTAGTCCTAACTTTGCTTCATTCTCTCATCCCCGTCCAAGTACACTACGGTCGTTTGTGCCTCAAAATTGCATATCTTGTTTCCACAAACCGGTTCTTCCCAATCTATCTCCTCTCGTTCACTCCATCCACATTGCTCCCTGTCAATTAGTTCCAATGTTAGGTTTCGTTTATCCTGTGGAAGTAATACCCATAGGAAGTTCAGTCAAATTAGTCTATACCCGCCCAAGATTCGATTTTAAATCTTTCCAGAGAGTAAATCTCAAATTCGAATAAATGTGCTGCGGGATAACGGTTTTCTGTTTTATTTTTGATGTTAAAAACTCCTACCATGGGTTTCAAGAATTCAGGTCAATCGAATATAAATTAAATTGAGTTGGGATAAGCTCTAACGGTTTCACATATTTCATCCATTGAAATATTCTTTTTAAACTCCGTTCATTCTTTTTTCATTCTTTCTTTCTTCATTCTTTATCTTCTGCAGCTAGTTTTCGTCAATTTTATTCAACACTACATATTGAACTGTTATTTACTCCCGGTTACGAAAACCGGAACCAATTTTTTTCTACATGTCAAGAGAGACTATGTTCAGCGTAGAAATTAAAAACAGCGGTACGTCAATAGCTGGACAATATTGAGGTAAAAAGCCACGCTGGATTGAAGAAACAACTTTTTAAGCATAAAACTTACTAGCAAAACTGTAACTCATCGTTCGATATGAGTCGAAATTTTTATTATCCAAAACAGAAAGATTTGTTATATTTGCTTGAAAAAGGAAAATCTAATCGGAAAATTGTCGATAATTCACATAAACTATACCTTCACCCTATGAAAATATTTTCCGCTTGACTCGAAATAAACAATAACAGCAAACCTATAAACCACTTTTCAGTTTTTCACTCAATCATTCAAAGCATTTTATTTTATCATCACATACTCGAAGATAGGTTTTTTTTAAACAGTACGTTTTCAGAATCCCTACACAACTTTATTCTGTTTATTAGTGAGTTCATTTAATGGCTTTGTTTTCATTTTTCCGATTGTGACTTCTTATCAGTGTTCAGTTCGTGATATATTTTTCATGTTGCTTTCTTAATTTGTTTTTTGTCTTATAGATGGCGCAACGTAGGCTATTCGCAAAGTATCCAAAGAAACCGATATCAGTGCTCATTAAGAAAAATGAAGAAGACGACGAGTGGACTCCAGATAATGTCTTCTGGCGTTGGCTCTCAATGACGTTCGTCAATTTTCATTTGCTGCTGTTCCTGTCCTATCTTGTGGAGGTTTGGCTTGTAGTGGCCACAAAGTACAACAGAATTATCATTGAGTAATTTTTTTGAAATTTTTCAAAGTGATAACAAAAGTGATTCCGCATGTTCTTATTATTATATGTTTTTTTAAACGTGATCTATGTTTGTGTTTACTTCTTTATCCATGGATGATTGTCAATTTTTTAAAAGCGTGTATAAAATACCGTGGGATGCAATAAAGTTGAATCTTGCAAAGTTGAAAAATTGAAAATATACAATGGCTCTTGAAAATATGATACCTAAAATCCATTTGTTATGATTACAAAAATTAAACAAAACTTTATCTCATTGTGTAGAAATATGATATCATGTTTATAAAAAGCATTTCTCTTGAGGTAAACAAGTTTTTGAAAAGGTTTACTAATTATTGCATGTTTTATTTTGTTGTTATCAGGTTTTTACTAGTATCATCCTAGTCAGATATTCGTTTTTACAAAACTTTTTTGAAATTTTACAATTTCGGATTTACCATAGCAACATGGCTGTTCCAATTTATAATCTATTTCGGTTATATTATCCCCATTTCTCCAAACCATCACGCTCGATCTTTCAATGTTTTGTTTCCTAACGTTTTCCGGAAGAGCTTATTTCGAATCACTTCTTGATGTTACGGTTTTTTCTTTTTTTCATTTTCAAGCTCCAAAAATACTGATACTCAATATTCATCATGAACACAAAAACATTTGAAAAAACCGACGGTGGAGAGTCGTTTTGATTATAGCCTTGTTTTTGTGGTTGTCTTGGATACTGCCGTTGTAGGATGGAGCGCAAACATATTTCTAAAGACTAATTCTTGGTTTTAAACTTTGTTTCTTCTTACACATTCTTCTTCACGATTCTTGATCATATTTTTGAGATCTCATTTGAAAAACTAAGATTCCCGCTAATGTAATTTTTTTCCGTTTCTCTCGATTTCTAATATTAATTCTAACAAAACATCAGGTAGACTAATGCAGCCACTTCCAACCAAGCCACTCACTCGACAACTTGTCAAAAAGCGTGGTGACGCTCCAATCATTGTCTCTCTCATTCCATTTGGCGCTTCAAACCACGGGCTCGATGAAATCAATTATGATGAAGACGTTCCTCAAATCTCTGAAGTCTATTGCAACGTCATCCTTATTCTTCTTGTTTTCATGCTCCTAGCTCTCTTCTTGTTCAAAATGGAGTGTGTCCTTACGGAGACGCCTGATCATTGATTGCACTATTTCATTTTTTTCCCAATGGTCGATGTGAACTCTGATTCAAATAAAGATGAAGATAATGGAAACAAATGTTTTCGTGTTAATTATTTCATTTAAGAACCAGTAGCATGAACTGATATAATATTCATCGTGGACTCATCTAACAAACAAACAAAAGATTCATTCTAGTCGGTGTGTTTTGATTAACATAACTCAATTCCAAAACATTTTTGAAAGTGAACTTTTGAAAAGTTTTTGGTCTTCGACCTCTTGTCTTAATCAGATTATAAATAACGCATCATTTTTATTTCTTAATTCAAATCCTTTTTAATTAATCGTTGCATGTGAAGCATTTTTGCTTGATTTTTTGATACTGATCTTTGGGGAGAACATATTTAGTGCTCATATTATTTCAAGGAGTAATTTTAATCAAAGCGTGTTTCACATTTCGCTAAAAGGTAATTGGAAAAAGTATTGCTTTGCAAGCATTTTTTATTGAACGGAGTATTGGACTTGACTTGTGTTTTGAAGTTTCACGTCGCATTGGTTGAAACGTTTCGCAATTTTGTTAGTTTTTTCTAGCTTTCAAAAATTTTATTTTGTGAAATTCTACAAGCTTTGTGCACACAAGATTAGTTTATAAGATCTCTCGTTTAGTTTAAAGTAAGTTTATATACCGTAAAAACCATATTAGAGCGAGCTCTATTTTTCGAACAAGTTTTTGTTGTCGTTTTATTAAAGGCAGTCGTTCTACTAGAGGCTGTTGTTTTATTTTTCGAATAAAGTTCTAAAAATCTGACAGGTTCGATTTATGTGAATAAAAGTGAAATGAGAAAAAAAAGATGAAAAATAAAATGAAAAAAACAACAAGAATACCCAAAAAAATTACAAAGAAACAGTTGAAAATACACAAAAAAACAACAAAAAAAAACAGTTTTTACGGTGTATAAAAACATCAAATTTTCATCCAATAAATACAGAAATTGAATTCTGCAACCTGATAGAACAGGAACATCAGCATCGAGCGTTTTTTCTCATAATAGAAGGATTGTTTCATTAAACTTTCGAGAGCTGAGTTTAAAACTTCATAATTGGTTTTTTTCAAAAATCTTTCCAAAATTTCTAACAGTTCTCATGTATTTCAGATGACTCGTAACAAGCCGAAACACAAAAAAATGAAGCTTGATCTGGACGTGGGTGAGATGAGTTCACCATTGCTCGATCAACAAGTTGAGAGACGTGTTAATTGTCTACACTATCTTGGCGTTTTTATACTACTTACTATGGTGCTTATTTATGTGATTTGCGAAATGGCTCAGGGATACATAACGGAAAGAATCAATGCCGAGGAAATAACTGAGGAAGAGAAGGCTGCCTGGCTTGAATGGCTAAAATACACTATGAAGATTCAAAGACGTTTTGCAAGCGTTTTCTGGATCAAACGACAATAAACAATAATTGTAACATCAAGTTTCCCGAGTTTTCACTCATTAACGTTTCTAATTTTCAAAAGAAATTCAGTTTTATTTAAACTATTCCAAATAAAATTTGGTCTTCGTGAATTGTAGAATTGGTTTTCAGCCCGAAATAATAAACATCAATTTAATCCCAACGTCTCGTTTAGCTCAGGAACATCAACACTTTCATTAACAAGGGGAATCGATTCTCATTCATTTTTCTTGCCTTTTGCTTACTTTATCAATGCGGTTCATAACTACACTTTATCCATTCTTATTTCAAATTTTGAATTCTTATTCTGAATTCAACAAATGTAGATTATTCTTTTTTTTAATGCTAAAAGGGCAATGTTTAATCCGTGTCCTTTTACAAACGAAACCCTTTTTGCACTTCAAAACTCATCCACAATCAGGTATTTTTCTGATTTCTTCATGACATCAAATGTTTTGTTCACGTTTTGGTTACTTTCTTTATTCGCCATCGATTATTGACAATTTCTTGCGTACTATTTTTCGTGCGAAACTATTTTCCTTATGGCCAACCCAGGGAATAATACTCTGATTTCGATATTATTACGAAGTTCAGACCCTAGCAATCTAATAATTGTTTGTTTACAAATTGGTAGCCATCTTCTGGTGAATATAATTTCCTTGTTTCTTGTTATTCCGGATATTTTTGTTTTGATAAACTTTGTTGTCAAGTCCCTATTTTTCCCTGATGAATAAAAACAACGTGAGTATCTCCTTGGTAACATACTTGTTGTTATCTTTTTTGCGTTTTTACTCTTTCCGCTTCAGCTATATAACTCCACTTTCTGTTGTTTTTGACCTTCATTTTTTCTATTAGACAGAACTCTATCACGAACCCTTTTTGAAACTTGGCGAGCTTGTTTTATAAAGAATTTAGAGTCAGATGAAATGTTGAAATTGAAAACTTTTGTGACTGTATCAAATATTAGTGTCATCTGGATGCATTTTCTTTTTTCATAGGGGTAATTTCAGAAAACCTCAGAAAATCTTTTCATGCGCATATTGCTCACTTTTTTTCTCCTTCATTTTTTTCTCTTCTCCTATTTAAATGTAAAGTGTTTCATATGGCTCGGAACAAGCAAAGAAACAGTCAATGGAACAAGAAGACCGGCAAAACTACTCCGACCGAAAAGAAAAAGAAACCACCATCGGCTGAGAAAAAATCGGCCTACGATGTATACATTGCGTCATTCTTGATTACTTTAATGGCATTCCTCTACTGGCTCATGGAGGCAACAAAATCCGATTTGATGCAGAAAATCGACGCGGAGGACACAAGCGAAGAAGAGAAAGCGGAGTTTGTTAAAGAGTTGGAAAAAATTGTGAACTACGAGGAATGGTCTGTGTTTGACTCATTTGGAAATTAATAAACTCAAATAAATGTGTGACTTTATGTGTTATGTTTTTCTTGAAGTGTTCAAATGGTTATCAAGCCCACTAATTTTTTACGATTATTTTTCAGTAATCACACAAACCTTTCTGTTTCACTGTTAACTCTTTCCGTTTTACGAAAACATTCATTCGCTAGCAACAGTGAATGTTATTTGCTATATAGATGCACTCTATCCCTACCAGCTAAAAATTCACGGGGGGCGCGTCTGGTTGAAAAAAACTAGAATAGCATGCTCAAGCTCATTTGCTGAAATATTTTTTAATTGAGTAAAGTTTAACTAGATCAATTTTGTAGTTTGAAACTTTTCTTCTCCAAGTTTTCTTTGATAGTAATGTTGTTTTAAAGTACAAGATATGACACTTTACTTTCATGAGTTAAAAAATTATGTCATAGTCTAACGTATACTTCTAAATCTTGTGATACGAAAAAGTACAACTTCTGATCACCATCCGTGACAACTTTTTCGCATGAATGCGTCTCTGGAGAGGTATTAGTCTTTGTGCACTTTATCTTGCGGAGAGCTATAGGGCTCGTACAAAAAATCTTTCTATTAATAATTTTCTTGGTATAATTTTTTTCATAACTATACTTTCGTAACCAATTTTTTCAGCTATGACCTCAGCAATCGAAGAAGGCTCCCCAAACTCCGACCCCATTGAAGACGATTTTCTCATAGCGCTTATCGATTCAGTACAACGTAACCCGTGCATTTACAACCGCTATAACCCGTTGCACAAGTTCACTGAGCACAAGCTCAAGATATGGAAGATGATCAGCGCTGAAGTTGGATATGACGGACAACTGGTGGAGTTGGAAAGGAAATGGAAACATATGAGAGATAAGTATGTTCGGTTAAGAAAGCAGGATAAAATGAGGGCGCCAATCAAGGAGACAGACAAGTGGTGAGTAAATGTGATTCCCCGCTAAAAATTGTTCACAATGTGATTCTTTTGAGGTACAACTATTACCAAAAAATGTCATTCCTGGACCCGTATATTGAGCACCGTAATCGAAAACGTCAAATGGATAGAGACAGCTCTTCGGATATACTCGATGAAGACGCTGTGTCGCTGGATGAGATCAACACCACGGAACAAGTTTTGACCCAAGATATAAGCAACCTTCTGTCCCCTAAAACTTCTTCGAGCACCTCAACTTCTGGAAGCACTCACGGCAGTAACTTGAATTCACCAGATCAAGAAATGAAGATGGATGTGAAGAAACTGGCACACCCTTATGACAAGATGTTTGATGAGGCGGATGGAAATCCCAAGGTAGGTCACTTCTTGTGAATCTTCTCTTTCTCTCGGACCACCGTCTTCCAGTGCGAATACATGTCAAGTTGACTATAAAACGTCCGACTTGAAAGCATTGCTCTCCAAGGTAGCTTCAAACTTTTCAGACTGTCCCACTACTTACTCCACCAATTCAAAACGGAAATGCTTCTCACCAACTCCCTCAACACACCGAAGTCTCAAGGTCTCGTAAACGGAAGGCAACACCAACTAAAATTATAACCGAAAGTTCATCATCCCCAGAAAACGCTATGAAGGAAAGTATCCTTAAAGAAATGTTAGAAGATCAAAGCCGAGATGAGGTGAGTGACGTTTTTTTCTCTTTTTTCTAGCAATTTCAAGAATGGAACTTTTTTTGTTCTGCAGAAAACGTCTCGATTTTCATTTTTGAAGACGATCGTATTTTGATAAGTGACATAGTTTTTGAGAAGAGTAGCTAGAGTTTTTTTTCGAGAAAGAGATCGCTAAAAAGCTAAAGCGTTTGACGTATCACTTTTGAGTACAAGCGTATTGTTGGAAAGCTGCGGAATAAATCAAACATTTGTCAACTACAAAATTGCAAAAGTTGCTCTACCATATTGCTATATATTTTCAGGTATCTGTTTTCATCCGAATTGTTTCTCAAACTTTATCGAACATGGATCGCAGAGAGTTTGAAACGGCTCGTCTTGAAATCTCCAAAGTGTTGCATAAGATCGAATTAGACCAAACTGACTAATTTTGATCCTTCGATAGAATTTTTTATTAGTTTGACTCAGATGTTCTCTATTCTTTGCTTTCTTTTTAAACTATCTATTATATTATTCAATATTTCTTCCTCATATCCACGAAATTCCATTTCCAATAAAATAAATTCAAATCTCATTAAAACCTCCTTTATTTAGCACCCTCTCCTCCTTAGAAAGACCTATTTTGTGCAGAACGCGATAATAACAAACATATTTCTATCTTCCTCTCTGTCCTCTGATGTACTTGAGCAGTCATGTTTTTCCTGTGTGGTCTACTCCTTGCGTTGTTACGTGAAAAATAATAGACTAACAAGGGAAGTCATTGGAGACGCCACTTTCAAACGACCTATAAACTTGGTCATAGGTATTTTCGACCACGAGGAGTCCATTTCTGCAGTCAAAACTTGCTAAATGTATCTGTGAGCCGAATTATGAGCTCTCAAACTTTTCAAGTGGATATGCTTTTTCACGTGGAATTCCAAATCGGCGATGTATACGCGACCGCACGGTTCTTTTTGTGTTTCCCAGCGGTTAACCTGTGTTTGTACGTCGCAAAAATGATAAAATCTTGCGAATACTACTTGTCGATTTGGAATTCCACGTGAAAAAGCTTATCCACATGAAAAGTTTGAGAGCTCATAACTCGGCTCGCAGAGACATTTAGCAGATTTTGACTGCAGAAATGGACTCCTCGTGGTCGAGAATACCTATGACCAAGTTTATAGGTCGTTTGAAAGTGGCGTCTCCAAAGACTTCCCTTGTAAGTGATAATCAAAAGAATGCTCAGTTTTGCGAAAGTTTTTATTTCGGGAATACGAAAATTTGAGCCAAAAATATCATTCGTGTCTCGTCAATTGATAACTTCCGTTCACATGCAACCTTCGCTTTCTTACCAGCAACTTGAATCCGTCTTTTTATTGTGTTTTGGCAAGAAAGAGAACATTTCTCGGATCACGAGTTTGTTTGTCAGATCTGGTGCTCTCTCCGGTTCATGCGGCGTTAAGGTTTGTGATAGTCGTGATGAACAATGCAATTCTATGTTCGGTAAAAAAGGCAATTTGATTATGCCAAACTTTAAAAAACAAAAAACAAACAAGTATTCGGCTGAGGAAAGCTTCGACGTCAAGCGGAGAGATGACAAGTTTGGGTCAAGAACGCAACAAACACCATAGTAAAGCGCGGGCAAACTATAGAGACGCAAAGAGAGAAGAGCATTTCTATGGTGGCGTGATAGAGAAATAGACGACACAAGAAAAGGGGGGAATAAAGACGAATATAAACCAGACTTTTCACCGTTTTCACACAAACTAACTTCATTACTAGAAGGAATGAAGTCAGAGACTCCCATGTCTTAAAAAAAAACAGAAAACGCGAGATAAAACTATAAAAACTATTTTTATTCATTAAAAAACATTAATATTGTTCAGAAAACATGCATGCATTGAAAAATATGAAACTGTTTCGACCATTTAACCGATGTACAGAAAATATACTGATAAAAAAGGAAGGTTGGTCTCGTCAGCAACGGGCCTTCCTTTCATGCTACAATATCGAATGAACGGACAATTAAGAACACAGACAAATATGTAAACAGCAAAACACAAATTCTTAATTCGATTGTGACAAAAACATCAATTTTCTGACACATCTTACCTGCTTTAACAGCATTGTTGAGTTCTTGAGGGGATATGATTGAAAAGGAAGGAGGTGAGTACACCGGTATTATTTCAACAACATCTCTTATTATGTTGCTCATTATGTTGTCTTTAATTCATATCCATCCACGAAATCTTCATCAATTTCTGATAAGTTGAAGTTAATGATGTGCATCTGTTTTTTTAAATCTACATCTCATTTCATTACCAGAAATTTAAAAATGGGAGTGATTCCAAGGTTTTGCAATTTCGGCCCGCAGTCATTCTGATCTCATGTACATTCTGGATATGAATTTTTGGACGGTGACTCTCAGATGTAAATACTTTGAGAGTTGTTAGATGAAAAACATGTTCGACTGAATATGACTCATCTGTAAGCGGTACTTTCTCCTTGACCATCTCTTCAAAAATACCACATACTTCTTCTAAAATGTCAGTTTCTATTGAAAACTGTATGTTGTTGTTTCTTCCATCATGACATTCGGAGTTTCGATTGCTGATCGAATCTGGAAATTAAAACTAACATGTGGCAAATTACAAAACTGAGAAATCGATATGATAGCTCGGCATTCCTCTTCTACAAAAATTATGAAAGCCAAAGTATCGAATTTTGCACAGAACTCATTGAAGGATTATGAAAAATCTGATTTCATTACGAATATTTTTGATCACTTGTCGGTAGAAAATTTAATTGTGGAGGTCTGTTTCAAAAATGTTTGCCCGTTTCGTATTTGGAATAGTTCAACGTCGTTATCTTTGGTGTCTAAACCTCCCTACAGTACGACACACCTTCCATCTACCATCCTACCTTGTTAACCTCAAGAAAACCCAAAACCAGGTCCTAGACAGCTATTTCACTGGAAAAATCCGATTTCGACAGTAATACTGACATTTTCAAACATTTCTGGATAGAAATTTCAGTTGTGAAGGTCTTTCAAAATAATTGTCCGCAAGGTGTTTGATTTATCGTCGTTCATTGTCGTTATCTATGGTGTATAGACCTCACTACAGTGTGATACATATCACATTCTCACTCGTACACCTCAAGCAGCTCTCAAACCGTTGGACGATTTTCGAGTAGTCGTTTGAGTTTTTAGGAACAGGTTCAAAATCTCACCAACCCTGTCAATTTTGAAGATATGTCAAAAAGCGTAGTTTGAAGTGCTGCTCAATTCTTCGCAACTCATGTCCTTTAGCTTATCGTCTTCTGTCGATTCCATAATACTCTTTCTTTTTGCATATTCGAGTTTTTACAATACGGTCTGAAAAATATAGATGAGATAAGATTAGAGCTTCAAATTGAAAAACTCACGCTTTCTTGGATTCAAACTGATAAGAACACAGAAGAGCAGCCTTTTGCAAGAAGATCATCCCAGCCATCATCCGGTCGAACCAGAGAGCACTTCAAAAATTACAACAAATGAGAGGTTTCTTGGCAGATGGCCTTCTTCATCAGGTGTATGCTTGTCTACCAACAGTTTACAACCGCATTCCATCGTTTTTTGACTCGTTGCACCGTATTCTTGCATTGAAATACTGGTTTACAAGAAGTTCTATTGATATGATGTGTTTAACATCTGCCTCACTCTCGTGCAGTACGTTCTTCTGTTCTCAGACCGATGTTTTTCATTTTTCTTGCATCGCCCAGCTGTGACTGGTCCTTACAACTAACTAAAGTCATTTTATAATTGTGGTCAGGTGTTGATGTGTGACGGCTTTTCTAAATTAAGGAACGATGTGTTATGGATTAAATCAAAACATTGACACTTACTGAAAATAACTCCTGACAAAAGAGTTACTTTGTTTTCGATCAAGAATCACATCAATATCATCGCCTCGTGCCTTTTCTGCTGAAAAATAATACATGAAGTTTTGTTGAAAAATGAACTTCTCAGCAAATGATAGAGTATAATCGATTTAACCTCTTTTAATATAATCCCTTCTGTGAAAGACCACAGAATTTCCCATAATAAACTATTTTTAGTGCAGCCGAAAAATCGATTTTCTCTTTGAATTTTGAGAAATATACTTGAAATTTAGCATTTCAATAAAAAGACAACGGTTTCCGCTAGAATCTTCGTGAAAACTAGTTCGAAAACAATTAGAAATCACTGCGAAATTGTGTTGAACTCAGAAATACGATGTGAAAAAACATTTTACGACACTCCGATATTCCGCTCTGCACGCTCTTTATCGTAAATCTACACTGCATTGAACGATTCTTTGCGATTTACGACCGATTCTTGAAGGGGAAACTGGAGTTTGAATACAATTTGGGAGAGAAAAAATGGGGAAATTCATGAAAAGTCAGAAATTTCGTCAAAAGACCGCACAACTAAATGAATTCTAGAACTAGTTGATGAGAGAAACCAATAAATACTATTTTGAACTGATTTCGTTATCAAAACACGCAAAGCGTTCATATTAAACTGATTCAGTTGATTCATTATACTAAATGTGGCCGTTCAACTCCAAGTAGCTCATTTGTACAAAAGTTTTCTCAAAACTGTAGAGCACTCGGCAGATCAGTGAGTTTACTATTATTTTTGTTTCCCCATGAACTGTTTTATTGGCATTTTACTATGTTGTCTACTGCAAGACATCACCCAAACTTTCTTTCCGGATTTACAATCTTCTAGTAGCGAAAATAATACATTTGAAAGCTAATGGAGCTCGAAAATGATGCGTTGAGATATGATTATGACGACCGGCGGAGGGGATACAATCTTGAAGAATACAAGATAATTTGAAGTCTATGGCTTTGAGTTTTAAATTAATGTGACCTCAAAAAACTTACCGAAACATGTTTCATCATTCAACGCGGATTATTTTGAATTGCAGGTTTGCGATTTATCCATATGACGTCTCATTTGCAGAGTTTAGCTCCGTGAAACAATTTTCTCGGCTCAGAGTATAAAAAGTAGTCTGGGAACGTCTTTAGATTTTGGCTCATCAGTGTCTTTCAAAGATTACAAAAGTTGAAAATTGTCCCGAGATGCGGCTGTCAGTGATTTTGTTATATAATATGTCACCTCCTTCTCGATTCCAATTTTAGCCACATTTCATGTTTGAAATTGCCACGCTACGACCAATGCTGTCGGAAACATCTCGCAATTTCGGGACATACACTTGTCAAGCTTCTTACGACTTTCCAACGTTGTGCCGTTCAAAATGCTTTTTTACGGTGAATTCTGAAAAATTAGTTTATGTCATCACGTTTTTTTAATTGAAAGTCTTACGATCAGATTATTTGTATACTAAAAATCCATTTTCGATGCGATTGATAGAGTTTCTCAGTTCAGATGCTCACTCTGAAACCTTTCTTGAGCAAAATTGATTGGTCAGCTTGATTTATAACTGGTACCATCTTGGTTTGTATACTGAGTTTACTTTGAAATCGAAAATTGTCAGTGTGGAGGTGTAGCATGGAGTATAGACCCAACGTGAACAAAGAGAAGATTGTTTTGTTACCTGAAAATCGTTAACTCTAATTAGCACCTATTTCAAAGTCAAAATATCATGAATAGAACAAAAAAAGAGAACTGAAAGTGTAACAATAATTTGGCGCTTTCAGATATCAAACAAATTAAAATTTCGAATCTGAATTTAACAAAACTGAAATTGAAAATTGAAGCGGCGAGGAGACAGAGCATGAAAATTTGTGTTTCATATGAAACTAAAACAACCAACCCTCCCTCCCCCAGAAAATGCCATTTGACATAAAAAGGGTGTAGGTAGACCGTTGACGGCAACGGAGAGATGGAAGGAGAAGACCTCCCTACGCATGCAATGCAGATTAACAAAGGAAATACCGTTGAAAAATAGAGGTACTAGAGAGAAAAAGACGAGAAGGAGAAAGAATTGACCTGTTTGCCATGTGGTCAGCCGATGGCTATCGCTGCCTGAAGAAGACGGAAAATCGGTGAAGAGGGGGAAGAAGAGAAAAAGAGAGAGAATGTAACGTCTCACGATGGTTTTGCGATAGAAACAATAAAAATTCGCTATCCTCCTCGCTCGAAGATGGGTTTTTTCTTTATTTTAACAATAAAGGTTGCCAACAAATAAAAGAAAACAGGAACATTTATATTTTCACAACACAGTTTGTCTAGAAAGGGAACTATCTCCAGAGACCCATCAGAAAGCCCAATCTTTTCTTATTTTTAGGAGAATGCCATGCTCTCAAATATGTTTGAAAATCGTACATGGAATATTTTCGTAATTTTATAATTAATATTAGATACAAATATCGTGTTCATAACAAATTTGAAAATTGAACGAGATAGGCAATAACAAAAAAGTGTGTGTCTGGTGAGATGATTTGATTAGTGAATTGAGAAAGTGAAAAATTATAACTGTGGAGATGGTTTAAGAGAAAATCTGGTGTTGCGTAAAGGTGGCCCTTGGCGATATCGAAAACTGATATTTTATATATAAGGTATTTATTTTCCATGCTTGGGACCCAGTTTGTATAAACTGACTTAGGAGTCATCCAGAATACGCTAAGAAAAAATAATGGATAAAACACAAGCATAGAAATTCGAAAAGTTCGTCTTTTCGACAAATGATTCCTTTCGACAAATGATTCCAATTTTTTAAAGTTCAGTGCTTTCTCCTGATTCCAACTATAAATCTTTTTCTATTAAAAACTGAAATTTGTCAAAAATATTAATGCCCATTCAGCAATTATAAGCAACCTATAATTCACTACCAGTTCTGAAAACCTTGTTATCTTTCATTGTTCTTGTTTATAATTTGATATGTTTTAAGGAGCGTTGGCTCACTTTCATGTATGATACAATATTTTGCTCTACGGTAGAATGTTTATTTATGTTGGACTGAACGGAATGTAAAAAAAAAGAAAAGAAAAAGAGATTTCAGAAATGTGTAGTTTATCAAACGGAACGATAGTTTTAACATACAATTTGCAAGAAATCCACATTTTCTACTAAATAATTATGTATGAACATTCAAACATAGAAAGCAATTCTGTTACTAAAACTTTTTTGCATCTGACAAAAATTTATGTAAACATTTTGAACTGTTCATTGCATCTTGAAATCTCTATATCGAAGTTGCAAATTGAAAAAATTGGATTGACGAGAATTTAGCAGAACTAATCTGAAAAATGTTCACACAATTTATATAACAAACTCACTCACCTATGAAACTTTAATTTTTCTTTTAAACGATGAAAACTGCAAATAACCGAATCACACTGCGATATGTCTAGAATAATAAACCACTATGTGTTTTAACATGGAAATACCTAGGAATTAAATTGACAAACGCTGAAGTCGAACAAATTTACAAATTTCCAAGATTCCAAGCACGACAAAAACCGCCGCAATGATCATTAAAACTAGATGTTTTGCAGTTAGTTCCTTCTCTGCATGTGGGTTCAATCGGTGACGTTGAATTGTCCCGTAAGACCGTTCATTTGTTCTTATAGTAAGAGCAACATGTTTCTGAGCTGTTTTGTCATTTTTTGAATGAGTTGCAACAGCCATAGTTGCAGATGTCGGAGAATACGATGAAGGTAGAAGAAACAAATAAAAGATTTACAAAACCAGCACCTCGTCTAACAAAACCAATAATTTTCCATCCAGACTAATATTGTTTCTGATTTTATTGTTGAGCTTGTTAAAATTAACAAGCTGGTATATCAATTAAAAATCTCTCTATCTTTTTGAAAAAAAAAACAACTATGTAATTGCTTCGTACCGTAGACACAATTTTTGCAGAAAATAATGAAAGTATTCTGCTGATTAAAGTGATATCAATTATTGGATTAAAAACTCAAATGTTTATAGAGTGTCAAATATACAAATATGTAGTTTTGAATTGAATGAAAAATCGATAATCTAATGATTTGATTTTCGAACTTTTCCAGCAACTTCAAAATCAATTAATGGAGTGTCGCACTTGTAAATATTGGTTTGGGGATGACATAGCAATGTGCATCCATTAGACAATTTTAATTCCTTGTCAATGCTTATTCGGCGGTTCTCCATCAGACATCCTAAAAATAAACGTTTATCAGGTGTCTTGTTCATATTAGAACAAACCTGTTTTCCTGTACTGTGAGTAACTATGACACTCGAAAACAGCTCCTCTTTGCTCATCAATCCACGGTTCAGAACCTTTGTGCCAAACGTTGTCGATTAAACATCCAGCTTCTGAAAAGTTAAATTCATAAATAAAGTGACTTTTTAATTGAAACCTTTTCTCTCATTCACATTGATTAGTTTAACCCGACCCGGTGTGTCTTCCGTGCACATTATATATGGGGAAACTTCATTAGTGGAGTTTAATTGAATTCTATCTGTTGTCTCAAATACTCTGACAATCGGACCATACGTGAAGTTTTGAATGTGAGTTTGAGAGCATCCTGAAATCAACAACTAGCATTTTAACAGTATACTTATTCTCACCAATAAGTTTGCTTTCAAAATATCCCGCGGCCGATTTGCTACAGAACATGGTTTTGTTTATTGTTGACGTCTCTTCCAATCCATCCGAATTTGGTTCAGTCCACTCTTCACCAAGTTTGTATACTGTTCCGTTTAAATAACATCCAGTTACTGAAATTAAAAATAAAGCAAAATTATGATCACCTATGAAATGACTAACCCGCTTCACTAACTTTCCTAACATGCCCATCAAATCTGCCACATTTCACACGAACTTTGCCGTGCTCAAAAGATTTAATTTCACCAATATCAATTCTTTTCTCCTCTTTGAAGAATTCAAATCTTTCATGTACTCCGTAAGAGCAAGCAACAGCGTGTTCTTCTGGGAATGAGTCTTCAGCACGGACATTCTGAACCCAATAAAATCCATCCGCATTAACTTCCCATCTAGCAGAATACGATGTTCTGTAACGATCGCTGTCTACAAGAAATTATTGTAATTTTCTCACTATATTTCACAAAAACGTACACAAAGCATGTTCCACTTTTTTACCAGTTTTCCAATCATTATACTCCTCGAACCGAACATTTCCTCTGTCAAAAGTGTGATGAGCTCGAATATAAGGGAACAATGGCTCTCCCATCAAACGGGGTTCGTAAAAAACGGCGTCATATGCAAAACAAACGGAAAATAAATTGATAAAAACAGCTTGCAGCCGCATAGCGAATACAATTTTCATCGAGAAATTTCGCCCTTTATAGGATTTCCAAACCTTTGAATAAACTGTAGGAACGATCAAATTTATACAGCTGTTTGAGGATTTGTGTATATTTTGTCATGACAGTATATTTGCATTCTAAAAATTATTTAAGTCAATATTCCGGCGGTTTCTTTGTTTTACATCTAATATTTGGATAGGTTCCCAACATTTCATTATTAAAGTCGTGTCATAGCTGTTCCGTTTTTTCACCGAGTTGTTCATAAAATTTCTTATGAGAATCAGTTTATTTTTTATAAACAATTTTTCAAAATCTTTAGACTATTGATGTTTTTTGTAATTAGATGCAGTGATCCTAGAAATTCGATAAGATTTCAATAAAAATTAATGAAAAAATCAGGATTTTATTTTGAATAATAGCACCACTTAACAACACAATAGTATATTTACATTTGTTTATTCAATCACCCTCTAACGGTCATGACTTCAAAAGCTGTGTAAACAAAGGACAATTACAATTTAAAACAAATGTATAAATAACAAGGGTGGTCATTTTTTGTTCTATTCGTAATGTGGATTACGCTCTTTTTGCTTTTTGAGTTTTACTCTTCTTGTACTAGCTACTACTCTGGGGATTCCACTTTCTTAAGTGATCCACTGACATCACTGATTCCGGATTATGAAGAGTCTGAACGGAACTGGAAGGCACAGATCTTTGTGCATTACGATCATTGGAAAAATTGGAAAACTGGAGAGAAAAAGAAGTTTCCGAGAAGTAAGTGATGTATTCTAAAATATGATCATAAAAAAGAGTATTCAACAAATGTACATACATCTAACTTTTTGAGGAAGAAAAATAGAAGTTTCCGGGAGTTGGAGTAACAAAAAACCTGATCAATCATTACTTGTTCATTGAAATTGTGTTCTGGAGTCTGAGTATAAGACGATTTTTATGTTGTACGATAATATAAGATTCGGACAATTCATAATTCAAACCCTCGTTTGTTCTCGTCTTCAAATCCGGGGCCCTTTCATTTGTTTCTTTTTTTCTGGCCCCCGACTTTTAGATCCTCATTTTTTTGATTATCCATCATTTTCAAGCAATCTTTGAATTCTAAAAGAGTGTTAATAATTCTTTCTTGAGGTTGCGGAGGACTAGATGACAATTTACCCATAATATGGGCAGGTATTGAAGAATATTACCACGACGATTTCATATGGCAATGTCAAGAGAACCAAGCAAATGGAAAACTGAATTTGCAGCCGGTTGCATGTGCTGAAAATTTATCCTCCGACTTGTTTTGGCCATTAAAAAAAATCAAGGTTGGAGAAAGAAAAACGTACAACAATGGTTCAATAATGATTTCTTGCGATAATTTCAACGGAGCATTACAAAGAGTCAGCCATGCTCGTGAGTTTATGAATCAATTATATGTATCAAATCTGAATTCAGTATCGGGGTGTTTTTACAATGGTACAGTATATTCAATTGGCGAAATATGGTTGGAGCCGAACCCCGGAAATTTCTCCGGAATAATGCGTTCTATGACTTGCTATAAATCCAAAAATGGCTACTACGAGAACAAAGTTACAGGTGAGTTATTGTAAAACGAATGAAACGTGCAGAGAACTTTCCATGTTTTAGGTTGTGAACGGATGGGTTTAAATCAAACAATTGAATATGAGGAAGACATATATAAAAAATGTATTGAGGTGGAGCCGGGTAAAGTTGATATAGTGCGCGTTGACAAACTCGGTAGGTTCATCCTTGACAACAATTTAAAAAGTGTTTTATTTCAGACGATGAATGTACTCTGGACGGAAACACATTTAGTGGTACTTGGTTCAATAGAAAACGTGGTGCCCATTTGACATGCCAGAATGGAAAAGTTCATAAATCTAGTTGGTTTTTTTATTAACATTCGGAATAAATAAACATCAATCATATTCCAGGTTGTGACTTTGGTGGAAGGAGAATTTGGATCAATGACGAAGTCAAATTATCCAACGGATGTACATTTCTCTGCCACCCGCAAACCAATGTTTATAGTTGCGACAGTCCTCTTCAGGGATTTGAGATAACTAAGGATACGTCTACTGTTTTGTCAACTTTTCACAGCACTTAAGTTATTTCGGGATTCATGCAGTTAGTAAAATGAAAAAAATATTTACGTTAATATTTTACTTGCTTCGAACTTGTTCATATGTTTGTCGGATTGTGTTGTAAACTTTCATAACATACGTTTTTGAGTGCTGAAAATGTTTTAAATATACCTGCTAAACAAATAACTCTGACACAAAAATTGGAATACTCATTGTCGGTCAGAATAACTAAAACTCGTAAAATTTGAGATCTGAATTCCCATTTGACATAAAAACTAAGAAATTTTCCTTTGATAAGGAAATGATATTAAAACAATGACAATGTAAATTATGAAAAGATGATGATGCCTAATAACGGAATAATCATTAGAAATGATGTCTAGAAAATGATAAAACACTGAAATCTCAGTTTCACAATGCAAGAAAATGATAAAAAATTATGAAAATACACATTTCGAAACCTAAATTTATTTTAGCTATAGCTCCATTTCCATAACCGGCTCTTGTGGCAACACGGTTGCGCCTCGTGGGGAGTCTACCGGGTACCCGTGCATTTCTGCCCACCCCACTGGGAAAATGTCATGCGAGCTGAAACTGATGAAATCTGAACCATGTTCAAATGAGGTCTATTAAAACTGACTACATATCATAAAGCTCATCATAGTCTGCTTCCCATCCATCGAAAGCGACTTTTATAACTTGACCATGTAATGACTTGATTGTAGCTGGACATATATGAGCATTTTCGTATTTGCTAGCAGCTTCTAGTCTCATGCCAATCTGAAAAAATATTATATTATTCTACAAGTTGTAATTTGAAATACCTTAAAGAGTTCGACTTTTTCATTTGGAGGTGGAGCAACATGAACAGGGATCGACGTTTTTCTACGTTTAGCGTATTTCTTGGGAGCATCCAGTTGTAGTTGATTCCGTTTGGCATAGCCAACTGGATAAATCCATCGACTAAAAATTCTGATGGGGAACATTGTGCTTTTTTGTTCCCCTCCGAGAATTTTGATTATCATATACCCGCAGCTTGGGTATATTTGGGACACTCTTGCAGCACACAGTGATTGGAAATTCTTTGCCACTGGATTCAGAATTTCCAAATGGTTTCCGACTTTCACTTGGCTATAGACTCCTGCTTGTGGTTCTTTCAGAATGGTTCTATCGAATGATATATCCGATTCATCGTACTCTGGATTCTCATTATTTCTGATTGCTTCTGCGATTTTACGGGAGTGTTCTTCGTAATCGGGGGTGGCAATCAACTCATATCCAATAAGATTCGAGAATCCCACTGGATATATGAAATCGCTGTCTTGATCTATCCACCACCTGTTTCCTTGGTAATCCAATTGTGGGTCATAATTTCTTCCATCTGGTCCAATTGGCGGAAAATCACCAGGATAGTCCTTCTCTTCAACAATGACGCTCAATCGACGGCCACAAACAGCTTTGATACGAGCCACACGGATCTGTGATGGATTCAAGAAGTTGAGAAGCTCGAAACGTTGTCCAACAGAGTAGTCTGACTTCCACCAGATCTTCTTTGCTTCTTTGTAAGCTTTCACAAGTCGTGGACGATTGGAGACTTCGTCGATGGAAATCGTCTGAAAATATGAACTTCTACTTTGCAAAACATCAAAGGTAAGTAATAATTTTAAAGTTGCTCATTCCACATTAATGAACTCATACTTTTGGGCAAAAAACGTGATCCTGGATGGTCAGAAAAAAATTATTATAAAATAAGTTGTATCACTTTACAGTGTACGATACTTTCTCGCGGGGAGGTTTTTTATTATTGGTTCTCAGCGAAAACCTTGTTTTTCCTCATCTTTCATTGATTTCTTATTTATGAACACCGCAAACATTTTCTGCAAGACCTACACAAGAAGATTTTCTTTAACGAAATTTCAAGTCGATTCATACATTAAAGCAATATAAACAAATTTTCATTGTTTTTGATTAGAAACAGCTGTTTCCCGAACAATCTTCCAAATTTTTTTCTGCTACATTTACATTAATTTTTAATAAAAATTTACCAAATTTGGTCCGATAGTGTATTGTTCCGTCGGAATAAATGGGTTTTGTGTCGTATGGATCCTGAATCAATAATAAGGCATATAATGATAAAAATGTTTCAGATGAACCCACCTCACAGAATTAACTTTTTTATCGAAGAGATGAATCCACTCTTGCTCAGCTGTATATTGATATTCAATCAGCAATCGGAATCCACAAACTTTCATAATTTTTGCGATTTGATGATTTTTGTTCATAATCATTTCTGGGATTGCTATTTCAAGCTGTAATAGTTAACTCCTATCACTAGGGATATGTATGCCTTTCAATTGACTAATCAAAGCAAAACTTACCCAGAGTCCTTCTTCTATCCGATTTTCAAGTTGAATTAGAAAGCTGGAAGGTAAAGCTTCAATAGGAAGGAACTCATTGTTTTTTGTTTCATTCTCAAGAAGAACCTTTTTCCAAGAGTATGAAGTTTCACTCGTTAGAAACGGGATAAATCCTTGGTATTCACAGTATGACTGAAGAGTAGTTACATCAATCTCAATTTCCTCTGAAACTATGAAATTTCTAGTGAAAAAATATAACTTTACGTCTTTTTTTATTGCTTTCCTGATAACAACACTTGTGTTCAAGGTTTTCTTAATCGCTTAACAAGATTCGAAAAAAGAATTTCGAAAACTTAATTTTTTAAAGTATCACAACTGACCTTCGTCTTGCTCATCACTATCATTTTCCGCTGTGTCTTCCAGAAAACTTGTATCCATCTGTTGACTGGTGTTTCCAACATTGTCAACTTTTGATTCACTTGTACTAGCTAATTCGAATGAACCGTGAGGGATTGTGGCGTCCTGAAATGTGCGAAGTATTTTTGCTGGAAACTTGTTTTCAAAGACTTGTTATGTCTGTGTCTTGAAAAAACCCCAAGTTCTGATTTTTTTTGAAAAACTAGATATTTTGTTGAACTTTTATCTGAAACACTCAAATCCGCTGTTGGATCAGTCTAGACTTGGCTTCAAAGAACAAACTCAGATAATCATTTTCAATATTACAAACATGGAAACGAGGAAAAGAAACTCACAGTCACATCATTTGCTTCCGCCAGTAGATTCTTAACACCGAACGACCCATTGAATAAATGAGGGGTAGGAGACGTGACTGACGATATCTGAAAAATAATATTTTGAACTAAAAATACTAAAACTTGTTACTGGATGCTGCACAATTTTAGTAACTGAATGCTTACCAAATGAGAAGACGTCAGCGCAACATTCGGACAGAAAGAGATAGAAGATACAACAGTACTGGAGGGAGCGGCGACAGTGCTTAATATACTTTCGATCTGCAACGTCCTTCTTATTTCACCTAACCAATCCTGTTTTAACTGGTTGTTCAAAACTTTAAAAAAAAAGAAGAGAGTTTCTTGATTGACATCTTATTGAATGTTTTTTGCAATGATAATTGAGAAAATCTCGAACGTTTTAGTGAAAAACAATTCTTTATTTTTAAATCGAGATATGTAGAAAAATCAAAACTCACGGAGAAATTATTTGTTTTGAATTTCTGAGCACCTGAATTAGAAAGAAGAGCGGCTGTAGTGAGAGCAGGAAAAACTGGTGGTACGGTCTGAAAACTAGAGCACTGATGAATTTCGTTTAAAGTTTCTGGTTTGGATCATTTTAAAATACACACTCAATTAGTTTCTGGTTTTTGAAATCGTATTTCAAAGGTAAAATTTGATAAAATTAGACTTTTTGGGGTTTTCTGTTTAAAGTTTTAAACGGACCAATTTATAAAGTACCGTGAAACTGTAACATGAGCGTTCCTTCATTAGATGCGACGTTGTGAAAGAGGCGCATTTTCAATAAGGTTTGAACATAAAAGTACATGCGCCTATAATACAGCTTTCACGGTATTTTGACAAATATATTTCATAACAGCATATTTTGGGAACGTACCGTTACAGAAGTACTTGTGGAGGCGTTCCAGAAAGACGATACGGAAGGACAAACATCGGGGGCTAATATATTTTCAATCTGCAACATGTTCACATACATCTTCATTTTCTTCAGAAAATACAATGTTTTCTAAACAGTTTGTATGACATCCCGGATGTTTAGATGCTTTTAATGTGTTCCTTTTTATACAAAAAAATCATAAAAAAGTTTCCTAGACTGCGTCTCATTATGTTTTTTATCAAATTTTTTTGAATAGTCAATAAATTTTCTAAAAGTGTTTTTGAAATTTGAAAACTTACAAAAAAGTTTCTTCTTTCAGTAGAACGACAAGTAGGGGTAGAAGCATGAAAATGTGATGAGGTCTGAAAAACAATGGTGATCCAGCGTCAATTTACTAATTTTGAATCTTTAAAAAATCGTATCTTACGGGATAGTCTCTCGGCTTTGGTTCGTGAATGCCAGGAACCGATAAATCAGAGCGAGTAGTAGTATCAGCAGGAATAGTAGACGGGACCTGTACCAAAGATATTTTGAAATCGTTCATAAACTCTCCAAAAAACTCACCAGAATAGACGTGCTCGGAGCAAAAGATGATGAAGAAAGGTCGGTTGGGGAAGCGGTAGACGTTGATGGTTCATTGATCTACATACAAAATGATTTTATATTATTAAATTCTTATATAATATGTTTTTGTTGTAAGAGACTCGCTAAAATAATATTAAGAAGTCATTCGAAAGAAAAAAAGTCAGTTTTAGGAGTTGAGATTTTCACCAAATGTTCGTTTCACAAGCTAAACTTAGAGATCAATAGTAAGCTTTTTCGAGAATTACTTTTGATATTTTTGAAAGAAAAACATTATTTATTTACAGCGTGTTGTGAACTTTCTTCGTTTTCAGTGGAAATATGCAAACTTCGAGAAAGTGGCATGGTGACACTGAATTTAAGATTTTTAACGATATATACATCTTTACTATTAACAAACACCAGATTCTGTGTGTATGTGTGTTTGTCGCGGATCCTACCGCCCTTCCTACTGAACCGTTTTTCTTCGAACTTGGACCAAAAGATCAGAAATTTTCCCCTCGCAATGCCCGTCTATTTTTTAGTTAGAATAAGTCTCGACTAAGTCACTAGGTGAAAATTGAGGTTTTCAAGCCTCTGAGTGGCTTCCAAAAGTGGGAAATATGAGTTCACGGGGACAATAATTATAGCACTTTTTCATTCTTCAAATGAATTCATTCTTCAAATTGTGGTGTAGAAAAGGAGGTTTAGTCGCCGTTAGGCGACGTGAACCGACTGGTATAAAACAAAGGTTGCAGTTCACAACTTTTTTGTATGAACACTTCCTGGAAAGGTATGGTTAGTTTAAGACGAGAGCTCAAAAGTTGCACTATTTTACGCTGAAATCGGTCAACTTTTAAAGGGAAATTGCGTTGTCGATATGTAACTTGCAGGGAAGTGTCCACACAAAAAAGTTGTCAACAACAAAAAAAGTTTTACCGTTGTTCTGTATAATTCATTAAATGTTTACTTGATGAAACAACCAATTTTACCATGTCACACTCTTAAAATTGGCCATCTTCAACTGAAAACGGCCAAAGTTGACAACATTTTGGACGGGACTGTAAAAGCAAAACTCAGCAACAAAAAAGAAAACACGGATGTTTAAACTTACCAAATTTTTTGGTTCCATGAATATGACCTGTTGAAGTTTCTCTGGATCGGCGGACGATTTTTTGGTCTGAAAAACGGTTCCCTTTTTTTTTCTTGCAACTTCTTAACGCACGATGATTCAATCTCAACCGATGCGAACGCGCTTTTTTGAGACTACGTTTTGGTAATATTATTTGACGCCTAAATTGCATTTCTTTTTTTTCTTGTTTTTTCAACAAATTGGCCTTTCTCGATTATATTTCTCCTTAGAACTATTCACTGCCAAACGTTTTTTTCAGTTGGAACAAAAAAACATTTAGGTAAGCGATTATTCTTAAAAGAGCGCGTTTGCATAGGTTCACTTTGAATTATCGTGTAAACAATAACTGACCGGAGCCTTTCCGGCATTCCAATGGCTCTGTTTCTCAGCACTTGCAGATTTTTGAGTCTTTTTGAGTCTTTGAAGTTTGTTTTCGGCAGCCTTTTTTGCCTGGAAAAATTTGATTCGTAAGTTAATATCCAAGATTTTCAGATTTTTCATTAAAAACTTACTGCTCTCTCCAAGCAACTTCTGGGTTCAGAGGAATTGTTCATCTTTTTGAGTTGCGCACTTTGAGTGTGTGAAAAACTGAAACAGCATGAGAAAATAAAATTTAGAAAAAACAACTCGTGAATAAAACCTTTTTTGAAACGAACGAAGGATACAGTGATGGTTCAAATTCTAAAAACGTTGGTCGGTTTTAGTGAAAAATTTCCAAAATTGACAGGGTGTCATGGTACCGACGGTAACACAAAGCAATATTTTCATGGATTGTACAGATCAAAATTAGAACTAAATTTTCGAAATTATTGTTGATAGTTACGAGTAGTCTCAAGCAAGTTACGCACTGAGAAAATAAAGTTTCTCCTAAATCGACCATATAGTACAATTTTGAGCTGCCGTCAAATGACCATAACTTTCTGGAGGTGTCCGTTTGAAAAATAATTTAAACTACAAGAATGGATTCAAATGATAAAATTTTTCTGGGTGGGACAATCCGTAACAGATTCACAAAATTGCACATTTTTATCTGAAAACAACAGAAAACAACCAACAGAACCAACAGAAAAACCTCTAGTAACATTTAAAAAAACACGAGGTAAAAAGTGTTCATTTTCCGATTCGTTTTAATGAACTGTTACACAATAACCCGATCGCATTCCCACCAACGTATCAAAACTCGTAGAGAGGCGCAGAGAAAGAAAAAGTGATTCTTATCTTCAATGCTAACACCTCTTTAATACGATACGCTGTCTCAATTTCGATCTGATAACGTTTAGCGGCGACCGGTGTTCGATTCTCTCCATTATGTGTGCTATTTTTCTGACAAATGCCCTCTTCCCCTGAAGAACTGCTGTCAGAGTTACATCGCTCTTTTCTGTCCGGAAGATACCTCTTTTCTGTTTTCATAAAAACCAACACGCACCGCATGCACTATGCTTTTTGCTGTGCGCTTCTTTTGTTCCGAGTTTTTTGGAATTTTTTTGATTTTTCGGTTAGATTTAGTGAAATTTTTTGCAAAAATTAAAAAAACAAATCACTTTCCACGTTTTGAAAAGAAAAACTTCACAAAAGAATGATTTTGGATCACATTGGACTAAAATCATAGTGTGGGTTTCATTTGTTATTCTTGCGAGACTTGCCGAAAATTGAATTTTTGATTTCTACGCTGTTCTTTTATGAGAAACCTCAAAAGAGGTTTTCTAGGAAAAATGCTCAATTTTTCACACCTTTTTGAGCTTCGAGCTCCATAACTTAAATGTCATATGTTAAAAAATGACCAATTTATTGGAAAGATATTTGATGAAAATAAAATGACTTCAAATCATCTTCGCGTTTTTGTGAAGTGTCCCCGGTAATGTGTCCCACAATTTAGTTCAGATTGGAAGAACAACTAAAAATAGAAAGAAACTATGAAGAAACCAGCCATTTGTCAATTTCCGATGATTTCTCTCTTCTTCTATCTTCTTTTCCACTGTTTTCGCGAAAAAAGATTAATGACCTCTTCTATTTCCTTCGTTTTTCTTTTTTGTTTCGCAGGTAGAAAAGAGAATGAACTTTTGATAAATCAGTTTGTACTTCCCCGTTCAGAATTTTTTACAACAACTTACGTTTTTCCTCTCCAAAAACTTTATTGTTCAGCTTTTTGAAAGGTGATGAACGTTTCCCATCAAAATCAAACTATAGAGAGATGGGGTCAACATTGGAAATGGCTTCTTCAAAAACAAAAAAACCGAGGAACATTATTTCTACTTCTCTACATAATGCAGGTGACTAACTGAGATGACTATTTCTTATAATACATATGTATTTTTGTCATCGTTGGAGGAAAAGAGATTAGCTTATACGGAAAAGCGTGCAAAAAAGAGTATTCAAAACCAAATGTTCTTGCCGATGAAAAACAGAAACGTATTACAGATAAATGTTTTTCTTGATCACTGCAAAACTTTTAATATTCATAAAAATTGTACTTCATTTTTACATACACAAAAAAACTATTCATACAAAAAAACTAGCTGAGTAATTTAAGAAAAAAAATCTCAAGATTTCAAATATGAAGCCAACTCCGCAGCGGTGACCAAACTGATGAACAATATCGCTGTTATAATTCCGACTGTACAGCAGATAATCAGAGCAAACCGAGCAAAACTATCATACTTGTTTGTTGGTAGAATATAGTCATCCATCTGCAAGAAATCACATTTTTCAGTTGATTAGATTCCATTTCGATCTATGTACCTCACTATCCTCCCTTTCCAAATTACGTCTTTCCATCTCCTCTACTTGGGCCGTAGTGTAGACTCTTGATGGACTCGCTCCCATTCTTCTGAAACGTTTCTTAATAAAAAACAAATTGAAAGTGTCACAGTGAAACGGCTAGATGCCACAAATCAAGCAGACAAAATGAAAAGAACGGTGAGGTGCCGAGTGTGAGAGAGAAATAATTGTGGGGTAACCAATAAAAAATGAGTGGTATATAATCAAATGCTCGGTGGGAAAGAGCCTCATTCTTTGTTGTTTTGTTGAGAAAAGTGATTTATCGCAGAAACTTCACAAAAAATTAATAACTTTTTTAAAAATGGGTTCAGTTTAGAACGGATTTCAAGGAATTTTACTTACATTTATCAGAATCTCTAGAGTTCATCTGATCTAGTTATTTTCAGAAAGGGCATCAATGGTAGTGACTGTTCCACATTTGCAGTTTTCATGAACTTCATAAATCAAATGTTGAGTTTTTTTGTAACAGGCGACCTTCTCACTATGTACAGTACCGGACAAAAAGGGATCAACTTTTGCTTTTTTCAGTGGAAAATGTCCAACTTTGAGAATCTGTCACGATATCACTGATTGTCAAAGAAATTAGATTTTTAAGGTACTGTATTGTTATACAGAACAAAGTCAGAGCTTTATTTTTGTAGTTGACAGCTTTTTTTACGGACACTCCCTAGAGAGTTATAGTCATTTTAAGGAGACAGCTCAAAATTCCCTCTATTTCGCACTGAAATTGGTCGATTTGAGGGAGAAATTACTTTGTCGATATGTAACTTGCTAGGAATTGTCCGTACAAAAAAGTTGTCAACTACAAAAATGAAGATCTACTCTTATTCTGTGTGATCCTGTATAAATTTATGTTGTACGACAGTTAGTTTTACCATGACACTCTCTCAAAGTTGGACATTTTCAACTGAAAAATGCAAAAGTTGATACCTTTTTGTCCGGTACTGTATTTGAAGAGCTACAGTCACTTTGGGTGAAACTTTCTTGTACTTTATTGTTGGGGAAATGAAAAAAAAACAATAATGTGTCAATTAAAAAAAATGAAACTGACGATTTGATCTTCATGTCCGATCAACACTGGGATCATAAGATGACTACTGGCCATAGTGCGACTTTATCAATTGTTTTCTCATTAGAAGTCGCAGAACGAGATTAAAGATAATATACAGCTGGAGCTTGAGAATGGTACTGGGAAACTCATACTAATCAGATAAGCCTAAAACTTTAAAAAATAAATCAACTAGAAAAATTTATATTTCCTAAAGGTGGAATGTTGGTAAACCCAAAAATAAAAAGCTTATAAATTTTCAAATTATTCACGTGATTTCTTTGAAAACCCATTTGATGGTTACAAAAACAAAAAACAAATTATCATTCACTTTTTATACCTGCTCAATTTCCGAAAATGACGGGAACATAAATCGGAAAGATGAATGTTCTTACTAATGCAGAACGACACACGGAAATTCGCAATTTCAAGTAAATCCAACGTTTACCTGTCGGCGTGGGTAGGACCACCGGGAATTGTCTGACAATCAAGCAATATTTGGAGAAAACATTAGAATAATAGCTATTACTTCCTTTCCTACAATTTACTAACGTCATTTTTCAGATTTTTCGAGATGTACGGTAACTGCGGTGAGGCTTCTAGAAACAATTTAAATCTAAATAGAAGCACAAACAATTTCATAGAGCGAACATTGCAAGAACAGGAATTTAAAAAAAGAGACATGGAAAAACAAGCAAAGAATGGAAAAGTTTCATGACAAAAAAGAGAGCAGGGGTATAGTTATTTACAAAACCAGCATTCTCATTCTATATATAAAAACAAAAACAAAAAATAAACAGCAATAATATATTTAGTCTGATTTTGCCATCGCTTGGTTTTGGTAGAAAATAACGCCTCTCAAATTGTGCCTTAGTGTCTGTGATTCAGCCATCAAATCATTTTTTTTGAGGTGTTGAAAATACTCTGAAAGATTTTGGTTTTTTTAGTAGGTAACAAATCTCACTATTCTTTACTGAATAGTTTTTATTAGGGATGTAGTGATTTAGACAACTGAAAGCTGCAATACTCTTGTCGTGGGCGGCTGTTTGAATAAACTGTAAAATTCAAGTGACAAAATGAATTTGCTGGTATCCGCCTATCACGGAAAACGCACTCATTCATCTCAACTTTAAACAGAATAGTGTTACTCAATCTATTAAATCATTCTTAATTTATCATGAAAGTTTCAGCCAGAAAAGCACTATCATAGTCTTGGTGTTCCCTGTCAGACCACTTTATACTTTGAATTCGACATTAGAAAAAAACTGGGAAACACTTTTCCTATGTCTCCTCTGTCAAAGCTTTCCAGCGATATGTTTTTCTTCTATTTCAACTCTTTTTTCGAGCATTCTCTTGTTGAATACATCATCTACAAAATGGATTATCCAGATATGTGTAAATGGAATAATGAAAATTACATCACCGTGTTCTGCACTTTAGAAAAATTGTCATAAGTTCAGACCTTAATTTATAATCCAGTACGTTTTGCTTTCATTTAGTTCTCCAATTCTTCAAGGTTCCAAATTCCAGTTTAGAGTTGAACTGATTTAAAAAGTGATCATTCGAGAACGACTTTCTGCAAACTGTGTTTTTTCCTTTTGCGTATAGAACTGATTCTGTAGATTACTTCTTAAAACGTGTATTCTCAGGTTCTTGTCATGTCGGGCGCTTCTGTCAACCCTGCAAATAATATTGGAAATCCTGCTTCGAGTCGGATAAATTCGCTTATTTGATGTCATTACCATCTTTTTCAGTGAAATATTATATATATATATATATATTGTTTAGATGTTTGGAGATACCGGAACAACCAAAAAACTGCAAGGCAACGATATTACCGGTAAATAGTTCAATTGCTACTTTTTTCAAAATGGTAAATATGTAGTTACGCAATCCGAGCGTTCCAACCGTCATCGCCATCTGCTCAGTCATTTACTGGTTTCATTTACGAACATTCTGATTTCCAGTGGCTTATATTCCACTTCTATCTGATGATACTGATTCATCTATTACACAGTACGAACTTTTAGTCTCGAAATTGTTTATTTATTTATTGACAGAAGGAAATAAGAAAAGGAAAACATAAGAAGGAAGAAACTAGATGCAATCTCTCACGAGATGTACTAGTAAAAAGTATGAAGGAACATGTGAGAGAATTGGGGTAGGGGACAAAGTAACCGGGAGGGGAAAGAAAAACGGATTCAAAACGAGAAACAGAAAGTTTGAAAACAGAAGAAAAACTGGGGAAAAAAGATCATTAACAACATACTAAAAACGAGAAATAGAGGAGTTGAGAGAATTTCAAATTAGGGGGAAAGGAAAGGAGGAACATTAGCAGTGATCGCATTCAAATTGGAATGGTGGATGCAAAAAAATCGGGAAAAGAGGGATATATCTGTTACACTTGACATTTCAGTATATTTCGCAGTCAATGTTTTGGTCTCGAACTTTGAAGAATTGAGTTCATTTTATGTTCCACAAGTCACAATCACCTGACTACCCTATAGAATATCTCACGAGACGATTGCTGCTCAAGAATTCAATCTTTTCAGGAGCTTTGAAGAAAAAAAGATGAAAAAATAAAGTTCACACGATTTGAGAATTTCTCAGAGGTTTCTCAAGTTTTCAGAAGACAAAACCCGACAAAGTGGGTTTAATAGTACCAGTTCAGATAATTTCTTGGTGGCTTGGTGGTGGGATTTCTAAAAAATAAAGAGTATGAAAATTTCAGAGCATTTGATAGAAAATCCGATTGAGCGAGTGTTGCCGATTCAATAAGACTCATATTCTTCCCGCCTCTCAGGCTTTTACTCTGTCATCTAAATCAGGCGCGTTCATATTTTTTTAAAGTTGACAAGCCGATAAACAATAACATACCGTAAAAACTGTATTTGAGGTGGTTGTTCAAAAGGTCCGTCGGAGTGCAACTCTATTAGAGAGCAATTCAAATAGAGGGTGCATCTCTATTTTTCGCCGACGACTTCGACCGACCTTGATACCCAACTATGTTTTCAATTTGTTTGATTTCATTAGTTTTTTATGCCGAATCCATCGAACTTTTACGTAAAAAACGGAAAAAATCTGAGTTTTTATAGCAAACTACGTTTATAACAATGAAATGCTCGAATAGTAATGGGAGAGAAGAGTTTAAAGTCAGTTAATGATGATATTAGGAAAAAGTGTAAAGCGCTGGAGGGCAACTCTATTAGAGGGGCACCTAAATTAGAGGATGCACCTTTATTTTTCAAACGGCCCGTCGGAGGGCACCACTATTAGAGGGACACTTTAAATTCAGGGGCACCTCAAATACAGTTTTACGTTAGGTCTTTATTCAATCTCCATTGACAATAAAAACATTTGAAACTTCTCTGAACATGTATAAAACGCAGCAGGAAAGCATTGCACACAACTTTTCTTTTTTTTAAATTGAAGTAGCACTGTTTCGACCCTAAACTTGGACAGTAATGTAATCAGAAAACAACTAAAATGAAGAGTTGGGTCCTCGTCAGCAAGTTCTCTTCATTCAAAAAACGGATGACAGCAGGTTCAATTTCACGGAACATGTGAGTGCTAAAGTTTTAACAGAAATTGCGTACATCATTTGGTTTTGGAATCTACCTAGTTTGATATGAGTAAAATGAAAGGAGAAAATCGGGAGGGGGGTTATAGTTGGGATCCTCACATTTTTTTCATTTTTTAAATTGTATGATATTTCTAGAAGATTGTCAAAAACAAGAACATAACTTTTGATTGTAAGACTTGTTAAGCACTGCGCAGTCGAGCTCTGGGGAATCTGCCGCAAAGCGGGGGACACTTGTAAATGGCAAATAAAGAAGAGAAACACATAGAGACACGAGTGTGTTTGTGTGCGCGCTATAGATCTGAGGAATAGCGCCAACATGTTCCAACTACCACAAAAAGGGGGGTGGGAGTGGGAGTGGGTGTTCAAGAGGTAGTAAGGGTTAGAAAATCTTTCGAATAAAACTGAGGAAAAAGACAAAAAAAGCGATTAAAAATGAGGAAGAAGTGGAGTGAAATGAGAAACCAAATAGCCGAAAGTGGGACGGATGATAGTACTAAACACTATCGAAATGGTGGTAAACACACTATGATTCCGCCACTTTGCAATTTCATTTTTCCTAATGACTTGTCTCTTCAACTGACAAGTTTATTTGAATTTAGTTTTCTCAATAATTCTCTTTGAGTACTTTTTTTTTCAAAGGGATCTTTTGCGATCTAATACTGACTTGAGCCTCAAAACTAATTTCAAACACTATTATTAATCAAAAATATGGGAAGATGGATAAAACAATCCTGGCTCAGGATTTGCCTACTGCGTCATTGTGATATCTCCCAACAAAAATGACGTTATTCAAACACAGCTGGGAAATCTTTGAGTTTTTCAAATTTTCTTTCGACATATTATATTACAGTATCATTAATTTCCAAGTGTCAGTTCTGTCACGACGGACGTGCTGACGAATCCTAGGACGGGACTGTATGTTATACCGATTTTAGCATGACCTCGTGCATGAATCACTCTTAAATTATTTTAGTTTCAGTTACATTTGGTTACTTCACAACTATCATAACATATCCAGAAAAATGAACGATGGGAATGAAGAGGCAAGTCGATTAAATTTATATTCCTACAGTTTATTCTTATATTTTCAATTTCAGAAAGGCATCAATAATTCTCTGGTTGAATTGACAATCGAAAAAGTTTTCGACATGCGCAAAGAGGTTTTGGACAGACAGAAAAATCTTGAAAAGTCACATTTGGAAGTTGTTGAGAAGCTGAGATTATGCGATGAGAAAATTGAAAACCTGTCAAAGGTACTTCTGTCGAAATTGGATAAAATCTTTGAATCATTGAAACTAAACGTTTCGTCGAAAATGGAAGATAACGCGGTTTCTGCATTTATCACGTCTCCTGCCGATTCTACTCAACATAAGGTATGCCCAGGGGCTAAGAGATTCAGCAATGTTTGTTGCTCTCGTTCAATAATACCGAATAATATTTTTCGAGAACAGCTGGGCCTATCGGGGTCATATTTCGTTTGAATTTTTTCAAACTACTATCTCGCAAAACCGGGAGTCTAACAAACCGTGTTTGCTCACATGTTTGTCAGCACTGGCGAGTCGCCGAAAAAATATCCCGGGTGGTCACAAAAAAGTATTTTCAAATGATTACCTCACTACTTAATATATTGAAGTGTCAAATTCTATAGTTAATTTAATTGTCAGGAAAGCAAGGAAATGTTCTCGGCATCTGGAAAATACTTTGTATTGAAACATACATTCAACAACGTTTCTAGCATCGAAAACGGCAATTTTTTTTTCAGTGAGGAGGAAGAACATTTTGGTGTTCCATGGTCTGAATCGAAGTTAATTGAAGTTCATTATTTATAATTATTTACAGGCGAATCAAAGTGAAACGGTGCAATGGATTTCTCTCATTATATCTCGTGAACTTATTGCCTAAAAGTACTGAGAAAAAATGGGAAATCGAAGTTGAATTCGAACTGAAAATAGTGTCCCCAAGCTCCAGAGCAAAGAAAGAGAAGAGGAAAAGCGAGATTTGCAATGCTTTTAAAAATGTCGATTCTTCCAATACATGGGGACATTTAAAATTCATCGAATGGGAAAAACTGGAAAAGGATTTCACTTTTGATGACTGTTTCTGTGCTGAAATTTCTGTGAACGTGAAAAAGATGACTGGCGTTTACAAAGAGAATCTGAGAAGTTTCGACAAAACAATGGAAGAATGCTCGGATGTTGTTCTAATTGTCAAACAGGAAAAGTTTTTTGTCTCTAAGTTGGTAAGTAGTGAGTATCAGGGATGAGCAAAACTGAACTTTCGATAGATTTCGAGAATTTCCGACGGGAAAAGTTCCAACAAAAGCAGAAATTTCGTAGCTTGCGATTCCCGTTCCGCACGTTCCTATGAAATGTATCTTCAGAAGCTTATACTTTTCAGTACCTTGTCACGCATTCTTCATATTTCAAAGTTTTGTTTCTGGGAAATTTCAACGAAGCAAAGCAAACTGATATCAAACTGGCTGGAATCGATGCGGATGATTTTCAAAACTATCTTGAAGTTCTATATGGAGAACAAGCAATTAATGGTAATAGTGCTCTAATTTCTTCAGTATTCTAGTTAGAATATTTAGAATTCACTGTCGAAGGAATTCTCATGGTGGCTGACATGTACGATACCGGTCTCGTTATTCAGAAATGCGAGACTTTTCTACTGAAGGAATCGAAGAAGAAACTGAAGAAGAAGTTGCAACTGTCTACTCGACACAATTTGGCTGCACTCACGGTAATTTCACATCACCAAACTACATATGTAAGTATCTTTTTTTCAGAAACAATGTATCGAAGAGATTAAATGAGTGGCTGATATTCAAGGTTTATTTTAATTTGCTATGGGATCAATTTCTATAGCTCTTTTGCTCACAAACGAACCTCTTCAAAAGTCCCATCACTCAACACACTCCTATATTGTTTTTGTGCTAAATGAAGTGTCTCTTTTTCTAAAGATATGGTGTTTCTTAGGCTGGTTCAAATGTTATCATTTCAATGTTGAACATATCGCTTAAGAAACAACCCAGTCGCAAAACTTTTCTCAACTTCCGGAAAGCTAATTACACTGGTATCAACTTTGCGTTGCTACGAGGAGGTGCACAGTGAAATCCTAGAGGTCACTACTAGTCTTATCAGTACTTACACTCCTATAGTCACTGTCACCCTTTTATTGCAGTATGGTTACTTTCATGTTTTGGCAAAAAAACTAAACGGGTTTTTCTTAGAACTTCTTGTCGCTCTGCAGACAACAAGTTGAGAAAGACGTGTGTACAATCTATAAACAGGTTCACATATGGTTAACTAATGACGGTGTTTAGTAGATTAGAAAAATACTAAAATTTCAGAATAGCCAGTTAGTTACAGGTTATTTCATTCTCTCATCAGTTTTGTAAGCTATGGTTTCTCAACTAAATGTATGTCTGTTTCAGTAGAGTTTGGCTCACTTTCTCATAAACTTAAAAGTTGCATAAGTACATTCAAAGACAAACCTTCACAGTCCGCAACAATCTTCCAGGTAACCGTTGCCAAAATCTCTAGTATTCTCGGAATAGGGACGAGACGTCCTGTTCAACAAGACGAGCCGTCTTCAGGAATGAACTTAGAAGTATGGAGAAAGCCATGTTGTGACAATGTGCCGCGCATTTCAGGTAATCTGAAAACAAAAAAGAGTTTCTAAAAGTTTTACAAGCGGGGTTCATTTCTATACTTTTTTGAACTTCTTGAGCACTTGAAATTTGATAAATCAAAAGCTTTCGCGTTTACAGGATGACTATCAATGAGGACAATCCCCAGATGACCCAAGAAAGTAGAACATGACCAATTATCTGTATAAATATTTGTTTGTCTAATTGTCAAAAAAAAAATTTTTTAAGACTCATATTTGAAAAAAATACTTCCAACTCTGTTGATTTTTCTCAGTGTATGCGTGGAATTTTGTTTTTTTTCCCATTTTTTGGTCTACAGTTAGTTTTAATGCAAAACTCGCTCTACCAAACTCGATAGTACCATGGATCATTTTGTGACCCTCTTTGCAGCCGCGTTTTCAACTATTTCTTTTAAAGGTTTTCAAAATTTGAAAGGGAAGTTTTGATAATACTTACTATCAACGTTCGAATTTTCGAATTTAAAAGCACAGATTGGAAAAGCGTTTATTGCAGTTTTACAACGCTTTGAGATGAAAATATGACGTCAAACTTGCAGATCATTTTGTCCTTGTTGTCATCTGAAAAAGTAGACGATTTATAAGAACAATGCAGAGATATTGAAAACTAAAAGAAAAGACTTATGTTAAAACCTTCGGGGCGGAAGTTTTTATACTTTTTAGTGAATGCTAATTTTTTTCATTAAGTCTGATTATAGAATAGTTGAAATATAATGAGTCCATATCTGTGATTTCATATTCAAAACTGAATTTCTTACTTAATCCCTATCTGTTTTCTTCCTTTTCAAAACGATAAGCAAAAGAAATGTTTGTAGTGTTGTGTCTGAAGGAAGGCATGAGAAGGAGAGGCTACAACGTAACGTCCCCGTCGGTGTGTAGAGGAAGAAATACTATGAAAACAATGGAGACTGAGAAAGGAGGGAGAGCAAACGAAAGTGTCATTTCCGCATCGCCCGATGGCTATCGGTCACAGGAGAAAATGGAGGACGGAGAAAAGGAAAAGGAAACGTGAATGAGGGGGAGAGAGTAAACGACTCTAGTGGTAAGAGAGATTTCCTTCTCTGTTTAGACTTTTTCTATTGAAGTTTGCGATACAATGAAGACTTCAAATTGAACATTAAGTGTAATTCTGACAGAAATCAGTGTCATTCTGACTGGAAAAAAATAATTCAGTTGAAATCATCATAAATTGTTTTTAGCAGACATTATTGTTAGTTTCTGGTCAAAATTCAGAGTTTTCTGCGCTTCCAAAGGATGTTAAAAACTCAGAACCAGCAATTTTTCACCAAATAGCATTCATTCATTATGTTTCTCTACTTCCAAAAGAATTATAAGAGACATTGCAAGTGAGCTGTCGTATATCAAAAGAGTGAGAGGAGGAGAGGAGATGACATCACGCCCCGGGCGGTGCGTAGCTTGGGAGATTTGAGGAGAAAAGCCATTTGAGACTGAGAGAAACAAACGAGGGCAAAGAGAAATAAAACGAACCTGCCACCCGATGGCTATCGGTCACTGGTGGAAATGGAGGAGGGGGAAAAGAAAAGAACACGTGAATGAGAGAGGGAGAGAATGAAGGACTCTGGTGGTCAGAGAGACTCCCTTCTCTCTCTCTCTAGCCTCTCCCTATTGAAGATACCGCATGGCCCGATGGCTATCGGTCACTGGCGAAAAGGGCGGGGGGGGGGGAATAACAACAAAAGAAAGGAGGGAGAGAGGAGGAACGAACCACGTTCTTTGCAATGTTTGTTGCTCTCGTTCAAACACACAGAAAAATTGATGACGTACGTAGAATCTGATGGTCAGACTCTCCTCTAGCCGGTACGTATAGGAGTTTGCAATACATTTCGAGTTGAACACTTCAGTGAGTTTCTGACTGAAACCATTGACCTCTGACAAAAAAGAATATTTCAGTTGAAACTGATA
This sequence comes from Caenorhabditis latens, assembly GCA_002259235.3. Lineage (NCBI taxonomy): Eukaryota > Metazoa > Nematoda > Chromadorea > Rhabditida > Rhabditidae > Caenorhabditis > Caenorhabditis latens. The sequence goes on along the minus strand of CM056097.1, from coordinate 7,476,596 downwards.
TTCCTGATTTTCATCATCCATATGAGAATTTTGGGAGCTCATAACTCGGCTCTTATAGACATTTTGCAGGTTTTGATTGCAGAAATGGACTGCGTGGTCGAAAATACCTATAAACAAATTTATAGGTCGTTTGAAAGTGGCGTCTCCAAAGACCTTGTAAGATTTGTCAATCCGGTGAATAGTAAAAATGTCTTTTAAAAAAAGAAGGCAGTGTGCAGAAAGAACAATCACAATACATAGGAAGTAATAAAATATAAAAGTAACAACAACTCGAAGAAAAATGAGAACAAAATATTCAAATACCTTTCATTTTAGTGTTTGGATACCAAAAAAATTCCGTTTTCAGCAAGAATTGAAAAACTAAACAACATGAACTACTTCATGTGTGTCGGATCCACTGTCCTTTGAGTCTTGAACCATCGGCATTCTGTACACATTTTGTCAGCATGTGTGCCAAGCAAAAAGTATGAACGAAAGCGATGAGTCGCAACTTTTTTCTCAAGAGGTTTCGTTGGAATTTTTTTCTCAGATTTGAGTTCTGAAAAACTGTTAGAACTGGGAGTTCAATTCCTAGAGTAACGACAACTCGAGGGCTTCTCTACAACCAGTAGTGATTCCCCTCTCAGATTACAGGGAAAATCGCTATTTGAGCAGAAGATGGCATTTTCGAGAATTGAAATATCATTAGTAAACCTAACTTGTTAATATAAATATACACAAAAAAAAATTTTCGATTGAAAAATTTTTTTCGCAAATTTTTTTCTCGAGTTTTTTGAATAAAAAATTTGGATGAAAAAAAATTGATTGTCTTGAAAACGGCTCAAATTTTGTGTACTGATTGAAATAAGCATAGATTTGCAAAAACCATAATGAAATTGAGCTAAAACAGTCAGCTGATAAAGATATTGACATCTGAAAATTGAATAATACTGTAATCATTAAAATTTTGAATTCTCGAAAACATAAAATGATGAATGGAAAAAATGTACAAAAAACAACTCGTCACATCCATATTAGAATACTTAGTTTTAGTATAATTTCGTGGGACAACTTTGGATATATCACCGTTAGAAGTCATCACATATGTTATTCGTGAGAACATTGATTTTGACTACCGTTTCTTACTGGCATGCCTGAATATCCGCATAATTTCCACTACTTTTATAATTAACGTGTTTGTGCCAATAATAATTAGTTATCTTTCAACATTTTTTGTCCGGTGGAACGGCCCTAATGGCCTACAAGCACACCCCTTCTATTTATCTCCCAGTGTGGCTACCCCGCTTCAGGTAGTTTATCCGGTAGGTCTCTCTTTGTTTTGTTTTTGGACCTAGCCGCTTTTCTTTTTTGTTTCTCGAAAATTGCTGACATTGGGACAGATGGACACTCTCCATGCGTTTTATACACAAGAATAATTTTTCCCTTACTTGGAATATTTAATGAGTATATTCAGGTTGCACACCTGGCTATAACGAAAGGTGAAAAACATTTGTTGATAATGACGGAAAAATGAAAGAAGGGGGGAAACAAGTTGATAAAAGGAGAGGAAATCTGAAAAATAGTGATATCGAAAAGTGGAAAGCATGAGCGAAATCCCCATGAAGTTATACACTATTAGGTTGGCAAGAAAGTCTTTGGCCATAATTCGAATTATTCGTACTCAGACAGAAAACGTGTCCAATGGCATATGTAGTAACTATCTTAATACACAACAGTAGTGGAGTTCATTCTTGTAAATTTTCACTATTTGTTAATGGACGCTGTCAAACTTGGTTGTAGTTTGAGCGAAGAATGAAAAACCTTGTTGAAATGGTGAATGGTTAGGAATGAAAACGGACATGGTGCTTGGACAGGAGAAGCCGCAAGAGAAAATTCCAACTACTAATAAACTTACAGAGAATTTGTATAACTGAGAGTGTATGTACGTTTTCCTGATTCTCGTTCCTCGTCCGTTAGCATTCAAAACAAATCATGGTCAAAAACTTTCTTGCCAATCTAATATTTTAGTGAAAGCAGAGAGCTTTTTATGAAGAGATTTTTACCAACGTAGCTGGTTTTTGAGGCAGAAGAATCCTTGATTATTTTTGAGACAGCACGGTATTGAACAGCAACCAAGTGGAAAATCCAGAAAAAGATAATAGAGATGAATACCACGGTGAACGTAGAGTCTATGATTACAACCACTCGACAAGCAACGGTTTTGACGTTTTCTCGTTTTTAAGCTTTCTGACGATTGTTATGAACTTTATTCTTTCCGATTTCTTGAGTTTTGCAAAACAATTTTTTCTTTTCCACAAGCACATGTGTATCTTTAAAACTATTAAATTCTGAAATAAACATTTTGGGAAAATAATAAATGAAATATAGAAACTTATGTTCAGTAAATATGGTTTTAGGTGAGTTTTTCCAAAATTCTAATGGTAACCTTCTGAAAAAATGATTAGAAAGGAATTTGCTAGCTGTATCTCAGAAACAGTCAACAAAAACAAATTATAGCCAACTCTCAGGTAATTTTGGGCCAAGTTGCCCTCAAAATGGGCCATGTGGCCCTTCAATGAGCCATGTGACCTATTGGAAAGATTGCACAAGCCTGCTGTACATAAATAGACTTCACTTCAATAATCGACGTGAACATTTTCGTTGACCACCTCTTGTTTATCTCATCATATAAACATACATGAAGTTTTTTAAACAAAGTATATAATGAAACCAACAGCATATTCTTCTTATTCACGTCAAGACGGTTTTGAGTATATATACTTTCATATTTTTTGCTTTTTGATATAAAAAGATTACCCCAACCTTGGGTAATGCCACCGGCCTCCCACGCCCCGCCCCTTTTCCCACGCAAAACACAGCGGGCGGCGGAACCCGGGAGATGTCGGCTGCTGTTCTTGGGTATGTCATCCGTGTTCTAGTTGGTCGTCGGTCTCCTGTGGATGGTGGTAAGGCGACCAAGAAGTGACTTATTATCGTAATCACATTATTTGCAGGCCTCATCAGCCCTAAAACCGCATGTCTAGAAATTCATTTCTCGTGTCTGTATGTGTATCTGCAAGTCCGGATGTCTTCGATTTAAGATGAGAAAAATAATTAGACGACAACACATGTAAAAGATATTCATTTTCCTTTTTTATCAAACATTGACAGGAAAAACAAAGTGTTAGAACTGAACAATGGAGAAAAAAGTGTAGACAATATAGTTTCTGGATACAATAAATGAGAGAATTTAGATGGAAAATACGTAGTCCTAATTGAAAAAATTATCTGATAAGATTTTCAACTAAATTTCTATCAGTAAAACATTTCAATCTGGAAACGTTTATGTGTCAGAAGGGTTGAAAATATTAGTTCAGGTTTGCTGAAGTTGTGAAATACGAAAAATGGAAGGATTTTTCTTTACATTGGTTCAGAAAAGAACTTTGGAGGCTTTTTTCGAGTTGCACGCAAATCCATCAGATGAAAATGAAGTCACCATTGCTGAGCAACTCGAAATTGATTTAATCAGGAGGTCCAGCGATGCCGTATAAATTAGAGCTTCGTGTTTCTTTTACATGCGGACTCGCAGATGCACAAAAAGGAAATGCTCCACAGAACCTAAGATTTCTGATTGATGAAGATTGTCGGTCCACCGCAAACGGTGAACCTTTTCCAAAAGTTATGTGTGGGGAGGTTTAGGGCTGATGAGGCCTGCAAATAATGTGAATACCCAAGACCGAGTTCCGCCGCCCGCTGTGTTTTGCGTGGGAAAATGGGCGGGGCGTGGGAGGCCGGTTCACTAACCCAAGTTTGAGGAGAACTTTTTCGTATCAAAAGCAAAAAATATGAAAGTATATATATTCAAAACCGTCTTGACTTATTAGGGGTGTTTCATAAGTCTTTTACCAGTAAAAATACAACAAAACTGAGTTTAGAGTGTTTTCGATTCTCCGAAATTTCCCGGGATTCTCCGAAATTCTTACACTGTTTCTTTCGTAGAGTTATCCGATCGGATAATTCTTTGGCCTGGTACTCGCTCATAACCTATTATTATTACCTGAAAATTATAGCAAAATGAAGATCTTGCAAGCTCAACACAAATTTCGACGGAGCCCGCACCGCCACTATGTTGAGTATTTATGATGAAAATGGAAGTAAAAAACGACATGAAAAACTTCCGACGAAACATCCTAAAAGAACTGAAATCGAGTACGAGGATTTTTGGTGGTGGGTTCAAGTTTTACAACTCTCTGGAAAATAGTTTTACACATAGTCGACCCACAATTTTGAAACATGTGAGTTCATCATGAAAAGCTTGTTTTGAGTGTAAAAAAATCAAAATCCCTCTCATTATTCTTGAAGAAAAAAAGTTAAATTGCTTTCGATATACGCTGCGTTTCATGATCTTAAATTTGACCAGCTCGAAAAATTGAGTTTGAATTGAGTTACACCCATGCCAAAAAATCTTCCGATCGTATAATTCTTTAAAAAAAGTGTGAGACACTCAGTCAAACTTTGAATCATTCATCTGAGATGGTGAACAGGAAAAGAAAAGTATTTTTTTACTAGTGAGTTAAAATGGGTTTTTTGATGGTAAAAACACTACATTTTTGCAGACCCTTACGACTTCATTCAAATGTCGCCATTCACGAAAGAGGGATAGCAACAGCTGGGATTGCTTTCAATAATGATTCTTTGTCTAATCAGGACGATGATTGTTGAAAACGAATATATGGAAAATTAACATTTTCAAACATTTCTAACTATTAAAAATGTATTTTGTTTAGAATTTTTAATGACAGTAGTTTATGAACTTTTTAGAAATCAAATTAATTTTATAGAAATCACAACATATTTTTCAGTTTTATGATGGAAAATACGTAGTCCTAATTAAAAAAAATTATCTGATAAGGATTTCAACTAAATTTCTATCAGTAAAACATTTCAATCTGGTCAAGCAAAAAGCTTCCCGGGTTGAATATTTTGAGTAGGTTTTCAAAAAACTTTCAATTATTTTATAATAAATGCGTATCTGCAACTCCGGATGTTACCTCCTGTTGATTTCTTCATACAAACACACATAACTTTCTTTTTAAAAATCAACTTCCATTTTTGAAACGTCGGAGTGTGTGGAGGGCTGAAAATATGTGCAGGGGTAGTCAAAAACACTCCTAACGTGTTCCGAAAGTTTCACAAAGTCAACTGGAAAAGTTATTACTTTATGCATTCTTGGAAGAAAAGTCAATTATAAGGCACGTTTTCTTACGATGACGGCATAGGGGACTGGTGACATATTTTTTGAGAATCACTACCTTATATATGTTGTAAAAGAGATTGGATTGAGACAACAATTAGTACCTGTACCGAGGCCCAACACAAGCATTCTCACTCTTACAGATAGTTAAAGACATCTAAAAGAAAGAATATGTTAAAACCAACAGCATATTCCTTTTCTACAAGTCAAGTCGGTTTTGAATATATATACTTTTATATTTTTTCCCTTTGATATGAAAAAGTTTACCTTAAACTTGGGTTAGTGAACCGGCCTCCCACGCCCCGCCTCTTTTCCCACGCAAAACACAGCGGCCGGCGGAACCCGGGAGATGTCGGCTGCTGGTCTTGGGTAAGACAACCGTGTTCTTGCTAGTCGTCGGTCTCCTGTGGATGGTGGTAAGGGGACCAATGATGAAGTGACTTATTATCGTAATCACATTATTTGCAGGCCTCATCAGCCCTAAACCTCCCCACATATAACTTTTGGAAAAGGTTCACCGTTCGCGGTGGACCGACAATCTTCATCAACGCATGTTTCGGAAACCTCAGGTTCTGTGGAGCATTTCCTTTTTGTGCATCTGCGAGTCCGCATGTAAAACAAACACGAGACTCAAATTTATACGGTGGCAGCTTTCTTATTCACTCATATTCACCGTCAATAAAAACTGAGAATAAAAACTTAATGAATATCACGAAAACTAATTTTTGATTCGTATTTCGCAGCTCTCCGTGGTAAGAATCCGTAGATCTGTTGAAAAAGAAGACGAGGATGCTAAAATGAATCAATTGGACTTCTAGGGTGTCAGATTTGAAAGGTCTGTGGTCAGAAGGTATAATGCAAAACTCTTTTCCATGTCGCTGACTTTGTAGCCAAATTTGGAAGTTCACTTTCCCATAACCGTTCCAGAATAGCTTTTTCACAGAAGGCTCATTCCAGTGAGTTGTTGAAATTCTTTGGAATTTCAGCTGAAGTTGCTTGTCTGCAATCTCCTATTAGGTGGGTTCGACGTTGACATTTTGGCTCCTAAATTCTGGAATTGTTGACTTCTTGTTGATGAATTCGGCTATTCCTTAGCTATTCATGAGGTCAAGCTGACAGACTGATGCTCCTGGTTTCCTGTCGTTGACTAACAAGGGAAGTCTTTGGATATGCCACTTTCAAATGTCCTATAAATTTGGTTATAGGTTATTTCGACCATGAGGAGTTCATTTCTGCAGTCAATCCCTGCTGAGTGTCTATGAGAGCCAAGTTATAAGTTCTCAAACCTTCCATGTGGCTAAGCTTTTTCCCATGGAATTCCAAATCGACAAGTAGTATACGCAAGATATTCTCATTTTTGCGACGTACGAGCACAGGTAAACCGCTGGAAAAGAAAAATGAGCCAGTGCGGTAGCGTATATACCGCCAATTCGGAATTTCATGGGAACAGTATTAACCATATGAAAAATTTGATCATAATTCGGCTCGCAGAGATATTTAGCAGGTTTTGACCGCAGAAATGAACTCCTCGTGGTCGAAATAACCTATAACCGAATTTAGTTTTTTTTGGCGTCTTCAAAGACTTTCCTTGTTAGAGGAAGGCCTCCGCCATTTTCACCATGAATACTCAAAATTGTGGCGACCCAGGGGCTCTGTCATAGTCAGTGGTACCTATTGGAAAGATTGAACAAGCCTGCTGTACATAAATAGACTTCTCTTCAATAATCGACGTGAACATTTTCGTTGACCACCTCTTGTTTATCTCATCATATAAACCTACATGAAGTTTTTTAATTAAAGTATATAATGAAACCAACAGCATATTCTTTTTATTCAAGTCAAGACGGTTTTGAATATATATACTTTCATATTTTTGCCTCTGATATGAAAAAGTTTACCTCAAACTTGGGTTAGTGAACCGGCCTCCCACGCCCCGCCCCTTTTCCCACACAAAACACAGCGGCCGGCGGAACCCGGGAGATGTCGGCTGCTGGTCTTGGGTAAGACAACCGTGTTCTAGCTAGTCGCCGGTCTCCTGTGGATGGTGGTAAGGGGACCAATGATGAAGTGACCTATTATCGTAATCACATTATTTGCAGGCCTCATCAGCCCTAAACCTCCCCACACACAAATTTTGGAAAAGGTTCACCGTTCGCGGTGGACCGACAATCTTCATCAGTGTATGTTCCGGAATCCTCAGGTTCTGTGGAGCATTCCTTTTTGTGCATCTGCAAGGCCGGATGTCTTGGATTTAAGATGAGAAAAATAAATAAGACAACAATACATGAAAAAAGATATTCATTTTGCTTTTTGATCAAACATTGACAGGAAAAACAAACCATATGAAAAGTTTGAGAGCTTATAATTCGGCTCTGATAGACATTTAACAGGTTTTGACTGCAGAAATGAACTCCTCATGGTCGAAATAACCTATAACCAAATTTATAGGACATTTGAAAGTGGTATATCCAAAGACTTCCCTTGTTAGTCAACGACAGGAAACCAGGAGCATCAGTCTGTCAGCTTGACCTCATGAATAGCTAAGGAATAACCGAATTCATCAACAAGAAGTCAACAATTCCAGAATTTAGGAGCCAAAATGTCAACGTCGAACCCACCTAATAGGAGATTGCAGACAAGCAACTTCAGCTGAAATTCCAAAGAATTTCAACAACTCACTGGAATGAGCCTTCTGTGAAAAAGCTATTTTGGAACGGTTATGGGAAAGTGAACTTCCAAATTTGGCTACAAAGTCAGCGACATGGAAAAGAGTTTTGCATTATACCTTCTGACCACAGACCTTTCAAATCTGACACCCAATTAATCTGACACCCAATCTGACGTCCAATTGATTCATTTTAGCATCCTCGTCTTCTTTTTCAACAGATCTACGGATTCTTACCACGGAGAGCTGCGAAATACGAATCAAAAATTAGTTTTCGTAATATACATTAAGTTTTTATTCTCAGTTTTTATTGACGGTGAATATGAGTGAATAAGAAAGCTGCCACCGTATAAATTTGAGTCTCGTGTTTGTTTGTTTGTTTGTTTGTTTGTTTATTCTTTTTAAACATTATCAATTAAAGGGCAAGAGGCTAAGATTAAGTCCCTCACGAGACCATTCAAAGGGTGGGTTGAGGTGAGAAATGCGGGGTAACAAAAATAATGAGAATGACCGGTAAGAGGGGATTAGCACAGTAAAATATGTATACTTATATATATGACTTTGAATCGAATCAAATCAAAGGAATCAAAAGGAAAAAACACTATTGAAACAAGAAAGAGAATAGAGAGAGGACGAATGGATTTAGGATAAAAGGTGAGCTCAATAACGGGTGATACTAGACATAATAAGGGTACTGAATTCAGCAGGGCACAGAAAATATGGGGTCTGGGCGGTTATGGCGTTCCAAAGGGGAACGGTGCGGGAAAAAAGTCAGAGCAACTGGGTTTAATGCATACAAGATTCATAGGGCGACGGGTGGAAGTGGAAAACCGGATGTACGAATCTAGGTGTGGAAAGTATGAGGTACCGCTTAGAAAAAAAAAAAAAAAGGAGGAGCTGGGATTTGAGTCTACGATGGCGTAATGAGAAGAGATTAAGTTGGGCTAGACAATCGGAATAGGAGCAATAAGTTATGTTACAGCGTTGGAAGATTTTCCTGGTGAAGAATCGGAGAGGAGTTTCTAGCGATAACGATAATTTAGAAGCAGGAGGAGGTGAGTAGACTACAGAGCAATATTCAATAATGGGTAAAACGTAGCAGTTGAAAAGAAAAATGTAGAACTGTGGGGAGGTTGACTTGAAGGATTTCAGAAGTTGCTTAGTACGCAGGAGAGCGGAGGCTACAGTTTTGTTAATGTGAGATTTGAAGTTTAGTGATGAATCAGTGATGAGACCGAGGTCCCGAACTGATTTGGAAGTTTCAATAGGTTGACCAGCAATGGAGTATGGGAATGAAACATTTTTTGGTCCGAGTCGGAGAAGAGCCGTTTTAGTATGAGCAAGAGGAAGAGAGTTAGTTGAAGCCCAGTTTTCAATAAGATCTATACCATTTTGGATGGCAAGAGGGTTAGAGGAGTATATTTTTATGTCATCGGCAAATGCGGAGACATGGAGGGAAGGGATGCGTGCGAGATCGAGCAATAAGTCATTAATATATATGAGGAACAGAAGAGGCCCCGAGACTGAACCCTGCGGAACACCTGAAGGTATTTGAGTGATAGACGTATCGATGAACTCTTCGATTTTCATGGAAAATGTACGACCGGAAAAGAAATTCGAGAACCAATCAATAAAAATGTGGGGAATGCCAAAAAGAACGAGTTTATGTAGTAGAAGTTGGTGATTAACTTGGTCGAAAGCTTTCTTGAAGTCAAAGAAGATGACGTCCAGAGAGTTATTACTGGAAAGAGAGGATTTGTAGCAAGATATGGAATGGACTAATGAGCTTGTGCATGAGCGGTAGGCGAGAAAACCATGCTGATTTTGACTGAATTTATGTGAAAAGTGTAATTTGATGTATTCACAAATGACTCTTTCGAATAGGCGAGCGAAGGGGTCAGTTAAAGAAATGGGTCTGTAGTTTTCTGGAGAGGACAGGGAACCTTTTTTTGGTATTGGAATGACCGTCGCATGTTTCCACGAGTCGGGCACTTTTGAGGTTTGGAGCGAGTCGGAGAAGATGATGGAGAGGGGCAGAGCTAAGGACGTGGCACAGTTCTTTAGGATGAAGTAGTTGGCAAGGTGAGACGAGTAGCCGCAGCGAGGGGGCAGATTTTTAGAGGGCAGATTTTTTAGAGTGTTTGTTTTACATGCGGACTCGCAGATGCACAAAAAGGAAATGCTCCACAGAACCTGAGGTTTCCGAAACATGCGTTGATGAAGATTGTCGGTCCACCGCGAACGGTGAACCTTTTCCAAAATTTGTGTGTGGGGAGGTTTAGGGCTGATGAGGCCTGCAAATAATGTGATTACGATAATAGGTCACTTCATCATTGGTCCCCTTACCACCATCCACAGGAGACCGACGACTAGCTAGAACACGGTTGTCTTACCCAAGACCAGCAGCCGACATCTCCCGGGTTCCGCCGGCCGCTGTGTTTTGTGTGGGAAAAGGGGCGGGGCGTGGGAGGCCGGTTCACTAACCCAAGTTTGAGGTAAACTTTTTCATATCAGAGGCAAAAATATGAAAGTATATATATTCAAAACCGTCTTGACTTGAATAAAAAGAATATGCTGTTGGTTTCATTATATACTCTAATTAAAAAACTTCATGTAGGTTTATATGATGAGATAAACAAGAGGTGGTCAACGAAAATGTTCACGTCGATTATTGAAGAGAAGTCTATTTATGTACAGCAGGCTTGTTCAATCTTTCCAATAGGTACCACTGACTATGACAGAGCCCCTGGGTCGCCACAATTTTGAGTATTCATGGTGAAAATGGCGGAGGCCTTCCTCTAACAAGGAAAGTCTTTGAAGACGCCAAAAAAACTAAATTCGGTTATAGGTTATTTCGACCACGAGGAGTTCATTTCTGCGGTCAAAACCTGCTAAATATCTCTGCGAGCCGAGTTATGATCAAATTTTTCATATGGTTAATACTGTTCCCATGAAATTCCGAATTGGCGGTATATACGCTACCGCACTGGCTCATTTTTCTTTTCCAGCGGTTTACCTGTGCTCGTACGTCGCAAAAATTAGAATATCTTGCGTATACTACTTGTCGATTTGGAATTCCATGGGAAAAAGCTTAGCCACATGGAAGGTTTGAGAACTTATAACTTGGCTCTCATAGACACTCAGCAGGGATTGACTGCAGAAATGAACTCCTCATGGTCGAAATAACCTATAACCAAATTTATAGGACATTTGAAAGTGGCATATCCAAAGACTTCCCTTGTTAGTCAACGACAGGAAACCAGGAGCATCAGTCTGTCAGCTTGACCTCATGAATAGCTAAGGAATAACCGAAGTCATCAACAAGAAGTCAACAATTCCAGAATTTAGGAGCCAAAATGTCAACGTCGAACCCACCTAATAGGAGATTGCAGACAAGCAACTTCAGCTGAAATTCCAAAGAATTTCAACAACTCACTGGAATGAGCCTTCTGTGAAAAAGCTATTCTGGAACGGTTATGGGAAAGTGAACTTCCAAATTTGGCTACAAAGTCAGCGACATGGAAAAGAGTTTTGCATTATACCTTCTGACCACAGACCTTTCAAATCTGACACCCTAGAAGTCCAATTGATTCATTTTAGCATCCTCGTCTTCTTTTTCAACAGATCTACGGATTCTTACCACGGAGAGCTGCGAAATACGAATCAAAAATTAGTTTTCGTAATATACATTAAGTTTTTATTCTCAGTTTTTATTGACGGTGAATATGAGTGAATAAGAAAGCTGCCACCGTATAAATTTGAGTCTCGTGTTTGTTTTACATGCGGACTCGCAGATGCACAAAAAGGAAATGCTCCACAGAACCTGAGGTTTCCGAAACATGCGTTGATGAAGATTGTCGGTCCACCGCGAACGGTGAACCTTTTCCAAAAGTTATATGTGGGGAGGTTTAGGGCTGATGAGGCCTGCAAATAATGTGATTACGATAATAAGTCACTTCATCATTGGTCCCCTTACCACCATCCACAGGAGACCGACGACTAGCAAGAACACGGTTGTCTTACCCAAGACCAGCAGCCGACATCTCCCGGGTTCCGCCGGCCGCTGTGTTTTGCGTGGGAAAAGGGGCGGGGCGTGGGAGGCCGGTTCACTAACCCAAGTTTAAGGTAAACTTTTTCATATCAAAGGGAAAAATATAAAAGTATATATATTCAAAACCGACTTGACTTGTAGAAAAGGAATATGCTGTTGGTTTTAACATATTCTTTCTTTTAGATGTCTTTAACTATCTGTAAGAGTGAGAATGCTTGTGTTGGGCCTCGGTACAGGTACTAATTGTTGTCTCAATCCAATCTCTTTTTACAACATATATAAGGTAGTGATTCTCAAAAAATATGTCACCAGTCCCCTATGCCGTCATCGTAAGAAAACGTGCCTCATAATTGACTTTTCTTCCAAGAATGCATAAAGTAATAACTTTTCCAGTTGACTTTGTGAAACTTTCGGAACACGTTAGGAGTGTTTTTGACTACCCCTGCACATATTTTCAGTCCTCCACACACTCCGACGTTTCAAAAATGGAAGTTGATTTTTAAAAAGAAAGTTATGTGTGTTTGTATGAAGAAATCAACAGGAGGTAACATCCGGAGTTGCAGATACACATTTATTATAAAATAATTGAAAGTTTTTTGAAAACCTACTTAAAATATTCAACCCGGGAAGCTTTTTGCTTGACCAGATTGAAATGTTTTACTGATAGAAATTTAGTTGAAAACCTTATCAGATAATTTTTTTTAATTAGGACTACGTATTTTCCATCATAAAACTGAAAAATATGTTGTGATTTCTATAAAATTCATTTGATTTCTAAAAAGTTCATAAACTACTGTCATTAAAAATTCTAAACAAAATACATTTTTAATAGTTAGAAATGTTTGAAAATGTTAATTTTCCATATATTCGTTTTCAACAATCATCGTCCTGATAAGACAAATAATCATTATTGAAAGCAATCCCAGCTGTTGCTATCCCTCTTTCGTGAATGGCGACATTTGAATGAAGTCGTAATGGTCTGCAAAAAATGTAGTGTTTTTACCATCAAAAAACCCATTTTAACTCACAGATCTTTTTTATTTATTATTGGCAAAGCTTTGTAGGTTTTCAAAACTTTTTGAGTCGAAGAGCAGTTGTGTATGAGTTCCAAAGAAAGGTGCATTGAGCTCTTTTAATATTGTTTTTGTTTTATAGTTTTGAAATTAGGAGCGAATTGCATGGTTCTGAGTTTGTAGCAGTCAGAAAACATGGATGTCCTTCCAAAAAACTCTTGGAACCATAATCTACTGGAGTCACAACCTATGGACGGAATGTACCTCCCGAACAGGTTGTTTTTTTTTTACGAAATTTGACTGATTGACGATACCTGTGCAGCTCGAGTGTCCATCTGGCATTTTTCATTAACGGCCAACAATTTTATTGAACCCATCGGTGTGAAAACCAATGAAGTAGCGGAAAAAAGGTTTTAATGTGTTTAATGCTAAGAAGAATAAAGAAATAATTCTGAAAATGAAAAGTGGCGTATCATTTTGTGGATTGGAAAAAACGAAAAAATCGAAAAATTGGATTTTTCTCAGTTTGTTATATCGAGTATGTTTTTGTTATGTAACTAATAAATGTTACTTATAGAGAGTTTTCAGTTCGGTTATGGACGATATTTCATCATTTCTCATTTTTGAGATTTTCGAAATTTTGAAGGGTGGCGTATCATTATGTGGAGCACTGTATTGGAAAGACTGAACAAGCCTGCTGTACAGAAATAGACTTCACTTCAATAATCGAAGTGAGCATTTTCGTTGGTCACATCTTGTTTATCTCATCGTACAAACCTACATAACTTTTTTTGAAACAAAGTGTATACTAAAACCAACAATATATTCTTTTTCTACAAGTCAAGACGGTTTTGAATATATATATAATTTTATATTTTTTCCCTTTGATATGAAAAAGTTTACCTTAAACTTGGGTTAGTGAACCGGCCTCCCACGCCCCGCCCCTTTTCCCACGCAAAACACAGCGGCCGGCGGAACCCGGGAGATGTCGGCTGCTGGTCTTGGGTAAGACAACCGTGTTCTTGCTAGTCGTCGGTCTCCTGTGGATGGTGGTAAGGGGACCAATGATGAAGTGACTTATTATTGTAATCACATTATTTGCAGGCCTCATCAGCCCTAAACCTCCCCACATATAACTTTTGGAAAAGGTTCACCGTTCGCGGTGGACCGACAATCTTCATCAACGCATGTTTCGGAAACCTCAGGTTCTGTGGAGCATTTCCTTTTTGTGCATCTGCGAGTCCGCATGTAAAACAAACACGAGACTCAAATTTATACGGTGGCAGCTTTCTTATTCACTCATATTCACCGTCAATAAAAACTGAGAATAAAAACTTAATGTATATTACGAAAACTAATTTTTGATTTGTATTTCGCAGCTCTCCGTGGTAAGAATCCGTAGATCTGTTGAAAAAGAAGACGAGGATGCTAAAATGAATCAATTGGATTTCGAGGGTGTCAGATTTGAGAGGTCTGTGGTCAGAAGGTATAATGCAAAACTCTTTTCCATGTCGCTGACTTTGTAGCCAAATTTGGAAGTTCAATTTCCCATAACCGTTCCAGAATAGCTTTTTCACAGAAGGCTCATTCCAGTGAGTTGTTGAAATTCTTTGGAATTTCAGCTGAAGTTGCTTGTCTGCAATCTCCTATTAGGTGGGTTCGACGTTGACATTTTGGCTCCTAAATTCTGGAATTGTTGACTTCTTGTTGATGAATTCTGTTATTCCTTAGCTATTCATGAGGTCAATCTGAGAGACTGATGCTCCTGGTTTCCTGTCGTTGACTAACAAGGGAAGTCTTTGGATATGCCACTTTCAAATGTCCTAATTTGGTTATAGGTTATTTCGACCATGAGGAATTCATTTCTGCAGTCAAAACTTGTTAAATGTCTATCAGAGCCGAATTATAAGCTCTCAAACTTCATATGGTTTGTTTTTCCTGTCAATGTTTGATCAAAAAGCAAAATGAATATCTTTTTTCATGTATTGTTGTCTTATTTATTTTTCTCATCTTAAATCCAAGACATCCGGCCTTGCAGATGCACAAAAAGGAAGGCTCCACAGAACCTGAGGATTCCGGAACATACACTGATGAAAGTTGTCGGTCCACCGCGAACGGTGAACCTTTTCCAAAATTTGTGTGTGGGGAGGTTTAGGGCTGATGAGGCCTGCAAATAATGTGATTACGATAATAAGTCACTTCATCATTGGTCCCCTTACCACCATCCACAGGAGACCGACGACTAGCTAGAACACGGTTGTCTTACCCAAGACCAGCAGCCGACATCTCCCGGGTTCCGCCGGCCGCTGTGTTTTGTGTGGGAAAAAGGGCGGGGCGTGGGAGGCCGGTTCACTAACCCAAGTTTGAGGTAAACTTTTCCATATCAGAGGCAAAAATATGAAAGTATATATATTCAAAACCGTCTTGACTTGAATAAGAAGAATATGCTGTTGGTTTCATTATATACTTTAATTAAAAAACTTCATGTAGGTTTATATGATGAGATAAACAAGAGGTGGTCAACGAAAATGTTCACGTCGATTATTGAAGAGAAGTCTATTTATGTACAGCAGGCTTGTTCAGTTTTTCCAATACAGTGCTCCACATAATCACCCTTCAAAATTTCGAAAATCTCAAAAATTAGAAATGATGAAATACAGTAGCGGTCATAGGTGAGTATACCTGCATACTTTCATGTGTAACTCAGCGGAATCGTGTCCGTTTTGCATAAACTTTTTTTTGAAAGATAGCTGAAATATCCAGCAACAAGAAAATAAGTTTTTTGAAAAAGTTTCAGTTCTGATTTTTAAAAAAAAATGATTTTTCCTGATCTTGATTTGAAAATTCGAAAAAAAAACTTTTTGTTTTTCTCTTGGAGTTATTGAGTTTTTGATGTCAAAATGATGCAAAATGCTCAAATAAACAGAAAATTATGTTGAATTGGTTTCTGAAACCCTCAGCATCGTGCTAGAGCTCCAGAAGTCAAAAGTAACGTCGTCGGGAAAGTTATCATAACTCATCAAGAAACGCTCCAAATTAGTCAAAAAATGTGCCAAAAGATGTGTCTTTAGTTTTTCTACAAACTGACATCAAAAAGTTACATTTTTAGAAAAAATAATTTTTCAATTTTTTTCACTCAAAAGTTATTTTATTCCCAATTTTTTCCTAATTTTCGATGTTTTCTGGGCATAAAACGAACATACTTATCAAAAACTGCATACGAAGTGTCTTTTCACGAATGATGAAACACATTGATGCATTCCTTGTTCGTGTTATGCCCAGAAAACATCGAAAATTAGGAAAAAATGGGAATAAAATAACTTTTGAGTGAAAAAAAATTGAAAAATTATTTTTTCTAAAAATGTAACTTTTTGATGTCAGTTTGTAGAAAAATTAAAGACACATCTTTTGGCACATTTTTTGACTAATTTGGAGCGTTTCTTGATGAGTTATGATGACTTTCCCGACGATGTTACTTTTGACTTCTGGAGCTCTAGCACGATGCTGAGGGTTTCAGAAACCAATTCAACACAATTTTTAGTTTATTTGAGCATTTTGCATCATTTTGACATCAAAAACTCAATAACTCCAAGAGAAAAATAAAAAGTTTTTTTTCGAATTTTCAAATCAAGATCAGGAAAAATCATTTATTTATAAAAATCAGAACTGAAACTTTTTCAAAAAACTTATTTTCTTGTTGCTGGATATTTCAGCTATCTTTCAAAAAAAAGTTTATGCAAAACGGACACGATTCCGCTGAGTTACACATGAAAGTATGCAGGTATACTCACCTATGACCGCTACTGTATCGTCCATAACCGAATTGAAAACTCTCTATAAGTAACATTTATTAGTCACATCACAAAAATAAACTCGATATAACAAACTGAGAAAAATCCAATTTTTCGATTTTTTCGTTTTTTCCAATCCACAAAATGATACGCCACTTTTCATTTTCAGAATTATTTCTTTATTCTTCTTAGCATTAAACACATTAAAACCGTTTTTTCTGCTACTTCATTGGTTTTCACACCGATGGGTCCAATAAAATTGTTGGCCGTTAATGAAAAATGCCAGATCGACACTCGAGCTGCACAGGTATCGTCAATCAGTCAAATTTCGTAAAAAAACAACCTGTTCGGGAGGTACATTCCGTCCATAGGTTGTGACTCCAGTAGATTATGGTTCCAAGAGTTTTTTGGAAGGACATCCATGTTTTCTGACCGATACAAACTCAGAACCATGCAATTCGCTCCAAATTTCAGTCACTCATGCTCCTGGAATGAGTGTCGAAATAAACTTTCCCGTGTCTGCAGACACCGTTTATCAAGTTTTATTGGAAAGTCATATTGGGAGACTCGGAGAAATGTAAAACGTATCGGATATAACAGAGATTTATCGTGATGACCTCCTTAAATTTGCTAAAAACCTACAACACAGATGCGAACGTTGATTGAGGATTACTGTACCACCTCATTGAACTGGAAACAGGCTTTCAAATAATTTTTAACGACAAGAACATGTTTAATTATGACAACACAGTTGAATACAGTGAATTTTCCTGTAGATTTATATGATTATCTAGTAACATTCACAGAGGCGGCGCATTGAATAGACAAGAAAAACGGAATGTATTGTTCCTTTGAGTTTGATGACTCAGTATAACGGTTGATTGTTGATTCAAATTAAATTTAACAATGTGAATGTAGCGACGAGGAACAAGTAAACAAAAAACGAAGAACAAAGCTTTTTGTTAAAAAGAAAGATGAAATTTTTACAGATAGTTAAAGACATCTTAAAAAAAGAATATATTAAAACCAACAGCATATTCCTTTTCTACAAGTCAAGACGGTTTTGAATATATATACTTTCATATTTTTGCCTCTGATATGAAAAAGTTTACCTTAAACTTGGGTTAGTGAACCGGCATCCTACGCCCCGCCCCTTTTCCCACGCAAAACACAGCGGGCGGCGGAACCCGGGATATGTCGGCTGCTAGTCTTGGGTAAGACAGCCGTGGTCTAGTTAGTCGTCGGTCTCCTGTGGATGGTGGTAAGGGGACCAATGATGAAGTGACTTATTATTGTAATCACATTATTTGCAGGCCTCATCAGCCCTAAACCTCCCCACATATAACTTTTGGAAAAGGTTCACCGTTCGCGGTGGACCGGCAATCTTCATCAGTGCAATTTTCCGGTTTAGGAAAACTCAGTTTGTGTAACTGCGAGTCCGCATGTCTAGAAATTCATTTCTCGTGTCTGTATGTGTATCTGCAAGTCCGGATGTCTTCGATTTAAGATGAGAAAAATAATTAAGACGACAACACATGTAAAAGATATTCATTTTCCTTTTTTATCAAACATTTACAGGAAAAACAACCTGTTAGAACTGAAAAATGGAGAAAAAGTGTAGACAATATAGTTTCTGGATACAATAAATGAGTGAATTTAGATGGAAAATACGTAGTCCTATTTGAAAAAATTATCTGATAAGATTTTCAACTAAATTTCTATCAGTAAAACATTTCAATGTTTTACTGATAGAAAACGTTTATGTGTCAGAAAGGTTGAATATTTTAGTTCAGGTTTGCTGAAGTTGTGAAATACGAAAAAATGGAAAGATGTTTCTTTACATTGGTTCAGAAGAGAACTTTGGAGGTTTTTTTCGAGTCGCACCTAAACCCATCAGATGAAATGAAAGTCACCATTGCTGAGCAACTCGAAATTGATTTAATCAGGAGGTCCAGCGATGCCGTATAAATTGGAGCTTCGTGTTTGTTTTACATGCGGACTCGCAGATGCACAAAAAGGAAATGCTCCACAGAACCTGAGGTTTCTGATTGATGAAGATTGTCGGTCCACCGCGAACGGTGAACCTTTTCCAAAAGTTATGTGTGGGGAGGTTAAGGGCTGATGAGGCCTGCAAATAATGTAATTATCATAATAAGTCACTTCATCATTGGTCCCATTACCACCATCCACAGGAGACCGACGACTCACTAGAACACGGATCACTTACCCAAGACCAGCAGCCGACATCTCCCGGGTTCCGCCGCCCGCTGTGTTTTGCGTGGGAAAAGGGGCTGGCGTGGGATGCCGGTGGCATTACCCAAGGTTGGGGTAAACTTTTTATATCAAAAAGCAAAAAATATGAAAGTATATATATTCAAAATCGTCTTGACTTGAATAAAAAGAATATGCTGTTTCCATTATTGTAGTTGACAACTTTTTTGTACGGACACGCCCTGGAAAGTGGCACTGTTCTAGAACACCGGAACGGCACTGTTGTAGAACGCCGGAAAAATAAATGAACAAAAAAATCCCGGAACGAAAAGAAAACATCCCAGAAAAAAAAATCCCGGAACAAGAAAAAGATCCCGGAATGAAAATGTTCATTCTATTATTCAAATTTTAGCGAAGATATATGGTCCCAGACCACCGAAAAGAGACTAAAAAAGTCCAAGTGCTAGTCAGTACGGGTCCAAAAGACCTACCGGTTCTGAGGAAATGGTTATCACCTGGTTACCCATTAACTCAGAATTTTATGTCCACTTGTAGCAAAAATGTTACAAGCAGGTTCAAGTTCAGATCCAGTAGGCAAAGAACTTGAAAACTGGCTAAAAAGTCAATAAGTCTTTCTGTTCTAGTCAATTCTTTAATAATTCTTCAACAAGTCTATTCAAAGTCTCATGTCTTCACTATTCATCTCAAACACCAGAAGACAGCCAACCGACAATCCACCATTCACATCTTTGTCTCAAGAATTCTGGAAAAAAAAAGTCATCTACTTCCCCAGCTCCATCTTCCGTAAGGTTGAAGATCAGTTACAAGGGAAGTCTTTGGAGACGCCACTTTCAAATGACCTACAAATTAGGTTATAGGTATTTTCGACCACGCAGTCCATTTCTGCAGTCAAAACCTGCTGAATGTCTATGAGAGCCGAGTTATAAGCTCTCAAACTTTTCATGTGGCTAAGCTTTTCTCATGGATTTCCAAATCGACAAGTAGTATACGCAAGATATTCTCATTTTTGCGACGTACGAGCACAGGTAAACCGCTGGAAAAGGAAAATGAGCCAGTGCGGTGGCGTATATACCGCCGATTCGGAATTTCATGGGAACAGAATTAACCATATGAAAAGTTTGATCATAACTCGGCTCGCAGAGATTTTTAGCAGGTTTTGACCGCAGAAATGAACTCCTCGTTATCGAAATAACCTATAACCAAATTTAGTTTTTTTTTGGCGTCTCCAAAGACTTTCCTTGTTAGAGGAAGGCCTCCGCCATTTTCACCATGAATACTCAAAATTGTGGCAACCCGGGGGTTCTGTCATAGTCAGTGGTACCTATTGGAAAGATTGAACAAGCCTGCTGTACATAAATAGACTTCACTTCAATAATCGACGTGAACATTTTCGTTGACCACCTCTTGTTTATCTCATCATATAGACCTACATGAAGTTGTTTAAACAAAGTATATAATGAAACCAACAGCATATTTTTTTATTCAAGTCAAGACGGTTTTGAATATATATACTTTCATATTTTTTGCTTTTGATATAAAAAAGTTTTCCCCAACCTTGCGTAATGCCACCGGCCTCCCACGCCCCGCCCCTTTTCCCACGCAAAACACAGCGGGCGGCGGAACCCGGGAGATGTCGGCTGCTGGTCTTGGGTAAGTCATCCGTGTTCCAGTTGGTCGTCGGTCTCCTGTGGATGGTGGAAAGGGGACAAATGATGAAGTGACTTATTATTGTAATCACATTATTTGCAGGCCTCATCAGCCCTAAACCTCCCCACACATAACTTTTGGAAAAGGTTCACCGTTCGCGGTGGACCGAAAATCTTCACCAGTAAATGTTTCGGAATCCTCAGGTTCTTTGGAGCATTTCCTTTATGTGCATCTGCAAGTCCTGATGTCTTGGATTTAAGATGAGAAAAATAATTAAGACGACAATACATGAAAAAAGATATTCATTTTGTTTTTTGTTCAAGCAATGACAGGAAAAACAAACCATATGAAAAGTTTGAGAGCTTATAACTCGGCTCTAATGGACATTTAACAGGTTTTGACTGCAGAAATGGACTCCACGTAGTCGAAAATACCTATAACCATATTTATAGGAGATTTAAAAGTGGCGTATCCAAAGACTTCCCTTGTTAGTCAACGAGAGGAAACCAGGAGCATCAGTCTCTCAGCTTGACCTCATGAATTGCGTAGGAATAACCGAATTCATCAACAAGAAGTGAACGATGTACAAAGGGGGCTATTGCTCGCTCTCTGGAGAGATCACGTCTGTCTTGAAACCAATTGAATTTCGGCGAGCCTGGGGTGCAATAGTGGTAATTACTGGCTTAGGCCGGACCTCAAACATGGGTAATTAAACCATTTATTATGATTATTTAAAATAAAGAGATCTGAGTTAAATAAACAAAGATAAAACAATAGAGATGTAAGCTTCTTGAGAAGCTTACCAATTTGGAGGTGTGGAGAGGAAACTTCTTGATGAAGCTTCCTAGAGATTGGAAGGTGGGGAAAAGGAGGAAAAAGGGGGAAAAAAGGGGAGAAGCTTTTGATACCAGCTTCTGGTGGAGAATGGTTGGATGGAATGAAACAATCTCACTCTTGCCCCCAAGGGGCGTGGCCAGGCTGTCTCATGATAGATTGAGGGGGAAAAGAAAAGATAGAAGAAGAGAGAGTGTTAGCAAGAAGCTAAGAGAGTTCTCTCTTCTTTGACATTTGAAGGTGTTGAGAGAAATATTGTGGCCTCTTTGAGAGTCCAGAGAAAACGGTCATTCAGAGGGCTTGTGCCCTTTCCTGGTACACTTCAAACATCTGCCTTCTGTGTTGAGGATGTCCGTGCGATCCTTGACTGATGTTATCTTGTTGCACTTGAATCCCCAGTGTCCGGAGTCTTTGCAGAATTGGCATTTTTTCTTCTTTTCAGGATCTTTGGTGTAGTCCTTGTGGAAGTTTTTCTTCTCCTTCTTCTGCTGTTCTTCTTTCTTCTGGACTGGAATTTTGTTGAGTGCGGATTGTGGGCATCTTTCAATGAGTGATTCCTCTCGGGAGATATACTTCTCAATTGTTCTCAGAATGGTTTTTGTGTCCCATTCTGGATCTCCTTCTTCTTCACTCTTGATTTGCTTGTTGATGACCTTCTCTTGGATTCTTTGATCGAATTTGGTGAGGATCATCTCCTTGGTGAATGATTCACTGTTCTCATTTATTTCTTCAATTTGATGGATCAACACAGTGATTCGATCAATCAACTTTCGTTGGTTGCTTGTGCGACTTGAATGGGCTTCAGGATGACCGGCGACCAACTGGAACACGGATGACTTAGCCAAGACCAGCAGCCGACATCTCCCGGGAAATCCCTACTCAAATCCGTAGATCAACTCAAATCCGTAGATCAGTTGAAAAAGAAAACGAGGATGATGAAATGAACCAAGTGGAATTTCACAGTGTCCATTTTGAGAAGTCTGTGGCCAACAGACATAAAGCAAATTTTTCCCATGTCGCGGACTTTTTAGCCTAATTTGGAATTTCAATGGCAACTTATTTCTTCACATTAAAAATATGTTGGTCTGAAAAACTCTGTGGCAGATTCAGCAAAATGTACAAAACTCAAGATTTGTGACATTATTTTGGTGAAAATCAATTCTAGTTTCACCACTCTTCAACATACCAGTATGTCTTATTGAGATTTCAATCAATATCTTGAAGGTGGATTGCTTCAAAATCGAATGTACACGTTGATTCATTGCGAGTCTATATCAAAAATGAAAAGGAGTTTTATATAATTTTAGATCTACCACAAGACGCAGTTATTCCAGAAAATGTACGAGCTTTGAAGATGTTATAAAAAGTCCGCGACATGGGAAAAATTTGCTTTATGTCTGTTGGCCACAGACTTCTCAAAATTGACACTGTGGAATTCCACTTGGTTCATTTCATCATCCTCGTGTTCTTTTTCAACTGATCTACGGATTTGAGTCTCGTGCTTGTTATACATGCGGACTCGCAGATGCACAAAAACGAAATGCTCCACAGAACCTGATGTTTCCGAAACATGCATTGATAAAGATTGTCGGTCCACCGCGAACGATGAACCTTTTCCAAAAGTTATGTGTGGGGAGGTTTAGGGCTGATGAGGCCTGCAAATAATGTGATTACAATAATAAGTCACTTCATCAATGGTCCCCTTTCCACCATCCACAGGAGACCGACGACCAACTAGACCACGGATGACTTACCCAAGACCAGCAGCCGACATCTCCCGGGTTCCGCCGCCCGCTGTGTTTTGCGTGGGAAAAGGGGCGGGGCGTGGGAGGCCGGTGGCATTACCCAAGGTTGGGGAAACTTTTTTATATCAAAAAGCAAAAAAATGAAAGTATATATATATTCAAAACCGTCTTGACTTGAATAAAAAGAATATGTTGTTTCAATTACAACTTTTTTGTACGGACACGCCCTGGAAAGTGGCACTGTTCTAGAACACCGGAACGGCACTGTTGTAAAACGCCGGAAAAACAAATGAACAAAAAAAATCCCGTAACGAAAAGAAAATATCCCGGAAAGCAAAAAAATCCCGGAACAAGAAAAAGATCCCGGAATGAAAATGTTCATTCCATTATTCAAATTTTAGCGGATGTCCGTGCGATCCTTGACTGATGTTATCTTGTTGCACTTGAATCCCCAGTGTCCGGAGTCTTTGCAGAATTGGCATTTTTTCTTCTTTTCAGGATCTTTGGTGTAGTCCTTGTGGAAGTTTTTCTTCTCCTTCTTCTGCTGTTCTTCTTTCTTCTGGACTGGAATTTTGTTGAGTGCGGATTGTGGGCATCTTTCAATGAGTGATTCCTCTCGGGAGATATACTTCTCAATTGTTCTCAGAATGGTTTTTGTGTCCCATTCTGGATCTCCTTCTTCTTCACTCTTGATTTGCTTGTTGATGACCTTCTCTTGGATTCTTTGATCGAATTTGGTGAGGATCATCTCCTTGGTGAATGATTCACTGTTCTCATTTATTTCTTCAATTTAATGGATCAACACAGAGATTCGATCAATCAACTTTCGTTGGTCGCTTGTGCGACTTGAATGGGCTTCTTCTTTCTTGAGCCGTTGAGTCAGTTCCTTGTGGATCCTTTTCGGGTTTCCATAGGTCTTCTGAAGTACTTCAAGAGCTTGTTTGTAGCTCTCTGAGCTGGGTTTGATCTTCATTACTAGATCCTTGGCTGGTCCCTTCAAGTGGTTGATGAGATGGGTCCATTTCAGCATTGGATCTTGAGCCGGAGTGTCCACGACTATCTTGAAGATAGTCATGAAGTTGTCGAATTCCCAGATTTTTCGTCGAAAGTTGGGACGGGTGGACACACAAAACACACACAAAACAAAGCGGGCGGCGGAACCCGGGAGATGTCGGCTGCTTGTCTTTGGTAAGTCATCCGTGGTCTAGTTAGTCGTCGGTCTCCTGTGGATGGTGGTAAGGGGACCAATGATGAAGTGACTTATTATGGTAATCACATTATTTGCAGGCCTCATCAGCCCTTAACCTCCCCACTCATAACTTTTGGAAAAGGTTCACCGTTCGCGGTGGACCGACAATCTTCATCAATGCACATTTCCTGTTTAGAGATATTCAGGTTCTGTGGTTTTCTTTCTGTTTGTGTATCTGCTAGTCCGGATATCTTGATGAGAAAAAGAATTAAGACGACAACACGTGTAAAAGATATTCATTTCGCTTTTTGTTCAAACATTGACATGATAACCAAACTTAGAATTATAAGATGGAGAAAAAAGTGTAGACAATGAAGTTGATGGATACAATGAATGAGTGAATCAAAAATTAAGAAACAAATTATCAAAATACAGCAAAAATAGAATGAGGTTATTTAAACTGATTCCTTGGAGATATCATCAGAAACAGATTGATTCATTTGTTTGCCAAGCTTAGAATAATGAATGCGACGACGAGAGTTAAAGAAAAAGTTCGAGACTTGAGACAAATCAAGTTCAAGTTGCTCAGCAATGGCGACTTTCATTTCATCTGATGGATTTGGGTGCGACTTGAAAAAAGCCTCCAAAGTTCTCTTCTGAACCAATGTAAAGAAAAATCTTTTGCGACATTGCGAATATCTGAAACACGTTGATATATAACTTAGAATTCGAGCACTAGAAACTTACTTTTTTGAATTTTGCGAAGAAATGGTCGTATAGTCTCCTAACATATCAAGACGTTCTTTGAGTGGCAGAACAAGCCAATTATTCATCTTAAGGTAGTTTTCCCGTCCTACTGTATGCAACAGTTCCCACGGTCTTGGGTGCTTGATCAATTCAGAGAATGTCCCTTGACTGCGGCCCAGCACTTTTTTAGCAAACACCGTTTGTGAAATTTGATGTTCTTTCAATTCATTCGAAATCTTTTCAGTAAGATCCTTTGTATCAAGAGACACAGAGTCACTGATTTTTATTCCCGAAGTGCTCGGTTTGGTGAACTTAGTGATCGATGATGGGGAAACATAACTGGTTTTTGATATGTTGTTCTCTTTCATTTGAGTTTCTGTCGTATCAACCACTTCCAATTTTACCTGACGGTTACAAAGCTCTGAAAACAGTACTTTTGTTTAGAATTTTGAGAAAATGAGATAAAACTCAATAGTGTTTCCTTATTTTATTGGAAACGGCATGTTTTTGAATTAGGAGACTCACCTTCAGTCAAACTTTTTGGTTTAGTGAATTGAATGATTGATGATGGGGGAACGGAACTTGTTGCAGGTATATTTTTCTCATTCGTCATAGTTTCTGTAGTGTCAACTACCTCTAACTTTATCTGACGGTTACAAAACTCTGAAAATAAATACTTCGAAATCTCGAAACAAAGTTTCTTATTTTCTATGAAGCTACAGACGTTTCTGATTTAGGAGACTCACTTTTGGTAAGAGAAGATTCTGTTGTTTCATCTTCTTCTTCGCTTTTCACCTGATTAGTGACAGCGTTATCTCTATAGATATCATTATTATTTTCCGTCTGATTGAAAGAGGCATTTTCAGCAGCTGCTAGACAATGCTGCTCGCTTTGGCAGAAATACGGTTCAGTTTTAATAATCTGGGTTTCACTTCGTCTTTGAAGAGCGAGTTCGTTATTAATATATTGGGGACTGTGACGAGTTTCCTCGTTCTGAAAAATGCATTTGAGTATTTGAGTTCTGGAATAAATTGCATACCCTCTCACTCGAAAAGCTGTTATAAATTGGCTGCTGCCATCCAGGGGGTGCAGGGGCTGCTGGAATGTAGTGATAGAAGTTTCCAGAGGATGGATACGGGTACGCATATCCAGGTTGGCAGGCGGTAGATGATCCCGGTTGATATTGATTTCCGGCAAGCGAATAATCCGAAAAATTTTGATAAAAGTTCCAGCTTCTTGAGTCCATTTGATCTGGAAGGAATTATTGGAATATCTAGAAGTAGATTCCCAGAACAATAGGGGTTTCAAGATGTGAAAAAAGAAATCAAATGAAACGATCGATATGCAGGAACAAATAATTGCAATGAGCAAACATAGGGTAGTAGAGAGAAATGACGTGTATTCTCAACAAACATTTTGTGCAGTCGTCGAGGAACGAGAACACAAAAATGACATATGATTTCTATGTGAGAAAGAATGCAGTAAACGACCAGATGTTGGATCAGATGAACGGAGGTCAGTTATCGACCGACGTTTGGAAAAATCAATAGGATCATTCGGACTATTGGTAGAGAGTCTTAATTGAAAACCACACATGTTTCATTCAGAAAGCCATAACGATAATCGAAACACGTTAGAAGAAAGCTTAAAATGGATTTGATCGCATCTGAAAGAGCTGGTTATGCCGTGTTTGTTATTAACTTAAAGAAGAAAGAGGGAACTTTTCTCCTATATTCCAAATAGCAAATATTCAAACCATTCGAGTTATCACAATGCATATCAAAACAAAAATAGGCAAAGAAAACTGAAGCTAAAAAAGAAAGGAGGACTTGTGAAGAGGAATGCTGCTCATTCCCGTTTAACACATCATTTGAAAGTCATCTGAGAGATAAGAGCAGGAAAATGACATACGATCACTCTTTCCGAGCCAAACTTGATGTGGCACAGGAAATGGAGTAGGTACGAGTAGAATAAAAGTAGGATTAGTTTCTACAATGCATAAAATCAATACTTGATCGATGTCTGCAATAATGAATGAATGAGAAACAGTGAAGACAAATGACGTGTACATTCATCAATTATCGGAGGGTCGATCGAAGAGTGCTAATGCTCAGATGACTCATAATCTCTCTACCTCTTTCTTTCTCAGCTAAAACTGTTCTGGGAAAAGAAATGGTGTGAGTGCGACCAACGGGCAGGTTGTTGGTTGCATGGAAACAGGTTGTGTATCGAGTGATCCTTTGAAAATGTTAGCTATTTTCTGGACGTATTCCTATGAAAAACGGAAATTGGGGAAAAATTGGAAATTCAAAATTAGGTAGATTTAAAGGGAAATTTTTCTTAATGTTACTTTCAGCAAAACAGGGGAGAGTGCGATTTTACGTGAGCCCGCTTAGTTGTAAACAAAGTTTATTTTGGAAGAACATGTTCTACAAAAGCAAAATATTCTAATTGAGGACGTTCATATAAGTAGCCTGGGTTCAATGTGTGGTTAATGGTGACTAAATATCTAGTGAGTCCAAAAAACTGTATCCTTTTCCCTGCTTGTACATACACACACCATAAGGTCAATTTTGGCTTGTTCTTCCAGAGAAAGGAGAGTGGAGCGCGACATTTGGGGCAAAATGAGATGAATGAATGCGAGAAGCATTCCTAAACCTAATTTCCAGTGGCCTAAAATTTGAGGCAAATGGCCTGCACATCATACCGTCATAATGTCATGCACATCTTACAATTACAGTACTTACAGTAATCTGAATAACTGATTCACTGTTCTCTCTCGGAAATTGCCAAAAAAAACAGAATATGTTAAGTTCCTAGGAGATTTTAAGGGAAAAACTCTGAATCTCAACAAAAATACAAAAGACTGGCAGAAAAGAATAAAAATCAACAAAAAAACTGAAAAAAAGAAGAAAAAAATTCCAAAATCTCCCTTTTTTGGGAGGTGGCACATATTTATGACGCGGCCGTTTTTTCAACTTTTTGGTGGTGTGGCCGTATTTTTTCGAATTTTTTTGTGGAAAGTTGTGAATATAGGTTTTTTGTGTGCTGAACTCGATTTTAATAATGAGTTTTTTCGAAAGTTTGTACTTTTCTCAGAAACCTCAATTTTGGGGGGTGGCACATATTTATGACGCGCACTGTATTGATTCGAATACGACATACTGCAAATTAACAAAGCATTTTTTTCCCCTCATTTCCGATCGGAAGCAACAATGGTGCTAAATAAAAAATGATCAAAATGAGTTGTACTTTCCAGCTACATGTATGTCTTCTTTGCCGTTGTCGAGAAAGGTTTTTAGGAGGGCGTCACATTTTCTCTTTTGTAGGAACAAAATTTTTCCCATGTTTCATATTCTTTCCAAAAACTGAATGAAATTCGCTACAGTTGTTTGCAAAACCCATTTTCTGTGCAGACCTGAAAATAAATCTAAAAATTGATTTAAAAATTTTTTCGAAAAATTTGCGTTTCTCGAATAGTCTCGATTTTCCAAAAACGAGGTCACGCCACAGAACACCCTATTTTTGGATCATGTTTTCTCTTCAAAACTCATCAAATGAGCAAACAGAAAAAGAAAATGTCGAGAAAATGGAAATCTTGAAAAATTGATAAGTGATAATGTAAATTTTCAAACTTTTTTTTGCACTCCTGTTGGATCTCGTATCCAATCTTCTCCTTAAACATTCTTCTTGCAAATTTACAGGCTACCCGTAAACAGGCAGGAAAAAGGGTTCACGCGCAAAAGTACCTTGCGCGTAAGGTGTTTGCGGACCTTCCGCGCACAGCATTTTTTGTGGCGAAATCATCATTCTTTCTTATTTTCTCGTTTATTTTTCGGTTTTTTCGTCTAGTTTAAATCGTTTTTTTTTTCAAAATCTCATTACACAGTCTTCCAGAAAACGTAGAAAACTTGGAGACCATATGATTGGACGCAAGCATTTCAAGAAAGAAATTCCCGTGCCGCTCACGCCAGGCGATCGCATGGATAAGGTAAATTTTTAAATTTGACTGAAAGTATGAAGTATTTCTTTCAGAGCACAGGGTCATGCGTAATGTTCGATCGTCCTCCAAAATCTGCACCGCCAGTTTATGGTGATTCGTTGAATGGAGAAGCCAGAGACGGTTCAAAATTTGAGTGCTTATCTCCACATTCGGATTTCCGTCATTCACTCGGAAACAACTTTTTTTTCTCGGTGAGTATTGATATGCACTTTCAGATTTGTAGAGGTCCATTTTCAGAGACCTAACTCGCCGTACGAACAGTATTTCTCCCAGAGTGTTTCCAGTTCTGATTGCTTTGATTACGTTGTCAAACAAATCAAGAACTCTGAAGTGGTTGGTCATTTGGACAGAGTCAAAAGCATTGGCAGTGATGGAAATCAATCAATTTTGAAAAGAAAACATTCGGTGAGTATTACCTCCCATTTCGGCACGTGAGAAATGTACCCTGTTACAGAATACACCAAGCGCTGTTCATCCATTTGGGACGCCACCTAGAATCGGACACAAACTGGTGAAGGTTGACACGACAGAAGTTGAAACGAGAGAGAACATCGTATCTAAAACAAGTTCTGTTTCCCCATCATCAATCACTAAGTTCACCAAACCGAGCACTTTGGCAATAAAAATCAGTGACTCTGTGTCTCTTGATACAAAGAATCTCACTGAAACGATTTTGAATGAATTGAAAGAACACCAAATTTCACAAACTGTGTTTGCTAAAAAAGTGCTGGGCCGCAGTCAAGGGACATTTTCTGAATTGATCAAGCACCCAAGACCGTGGGAACAATTGCTTACAGTAGGACGAGCAACTTACCACAAGATGAATAATTGGCTAGTTCTGCCACTCAAAGAACGTCTTGATATGTTGGGAGACGATACGACCACTTTTTCGACAAATTCAAAAAAGTAAGTTTCTAGTGCTCGAATTCTAAGTTATATATCAACGTGTTTTAGCTATTCGAAATATCGCAAAAGATTTTTCTTCACATTGGTTCAGAAGAGAACTTTGGAGGCTTTTTTCAAGTCGCACCCAAATCCATCACATGAAATGAAAGTCGCCATTGCTAAGCAACTTGAACTTGATTTGTCTCAAGTCTCGAACTTTTTCTTCAACTCTCGTCGTCGCATTCATTATTCTAAGCTTGGCAAACAAATGAATCAATCTGTGTCTGATAATATCTCCGAGGCATCGGCCAAAATAACCTTATCCCGTTTCTAGTGTTATCAATTTGTTTCTTAACTCTTGCACTGTTTTTTTCTTTTTGTGTCCACCACCTTCAGCACATTTGAACTGAATAATTCCATCTCTGTGACACTTAAATGTTCGAATGCACCCCTTTATTTCAATTCCAGCAGTTAGGTTTTCCTGTCAAATGTTTAATTTAAAAACGAAATAAATGTCAATTTCATGAGCTGTTATCTAAAAATTCTTCACGATCTTAACTCCTAGACTTCGGGACTCGCAGATACACAGACAGACGTAATGATCAAAATTCTGAACGTCCGAACTCACAGATAAACAGACGTTATGATCGAAATTCTGTATACCCGGACTCGCTGATACACAGACGGACGTGAGAAGTGAAGTTTTCTATATCCAAGAAAACAGAGGCCTCCGTAAGTAAATTGGGGAAGTTGTAAAATATGTGCAAAAACAGTGGGGCAAATAGACACAGTGGGAAATGAAAAATTGCTTCAGACTGTCACAGTGAGGATAGAGTGACGTTTATGATAGTCAGGTAATAGGTTCGATCTCCAGTTTGTCCAAAGTCACGATTTGTACACGAAAGACCATAACGGAGACTCGGAAAGTTATCCATGTTCGACGTTTGATTTTTATGACCTTTTTCTCTCTAATCTTTCTCTAATCTTTCCGGCGTTTCTTGAATTTTTTTCAACTTCCTCTCCATTTAAAGTTTGGTGTACGCCAGCTTTGCAGCCCATTCCTGCTTCTGCTCACTTACATGTATTTTGATTTGTTCTCTTTTTTGTTCTACTCACCATTTTTCATGTCTCCAAACTTTTTTACAATAGTCTGTGTTCTTCCAAAATCATTTTATCAACTCTTGCACAATTTATTCGACGATACTGGTGCCTAACGTATCCCAACTCCTCTCATCGAATATCTTGTCGATTCCATGTTCGATTCCTTACGTCTTTCTAACAGATGTTTGTCCAACCTCCCATAATTTAAAAAACGGAGACTAAAACGAAGAAAACGGGAAATTTAGATTTTTAGGATTTGAAAGTGAGTTTGTCAATAATAGATATTTCTCAGTATTTTCAGTTCACTGCTCATTCTCAAATTCTTATTCTCAAGTGAAGGAAAGTTATTTCTGTTACTCTACTTTTCAAACTTCTTCTCGTTCCTCTTTTTGGTTGAAAAAATTTGTCGTTGCCGCCTAGAAACTGAGAACAGTTCTCTCATATTCTCTTCAACTTCCAGATCCGATCAGAGATCAGATAGACCTGGCTCTGTTCCATCGTCATCTGGTCCTTGTTTCACATACTAGTGTTTTAAGAATTCAAGATTTGAGACCATGAACCACGACGAGTTTTTCTGTGACGTGACCTAGTTTTCAAAAAATTGAAATTGTTCGTAAAACGCAACTGTTTTGATTGTTTTTCCGGTTTGCTCAGTTGTTGCGAGTTCCAAGTAATTTTCGGAATAAAAGTGAACTTTGTAAGTTGAAACAGAGACAATGACGTATCAAAACTCAAGCATTAAAAAAGTGATAGAAATGAACATCGGGAAAAACTATAACTATTGAGAGTATTGTCATAAGATCTACAAAGCAATTTCTGAAATTGAAAATCGCGAAGAATTGAAAAAAAACTTCATTGTGCTAAAAGTGAATTTAATTTAATTTCTTGTGACTAAAAGGAAACTATATAGATACAAAAGACTAAAAACTATCCCTCACGAGACAGTTTCAAGTAGAAAAATGTGGATGACATGGAACGTAAAAAACGGGGAATGAGAATAATAACAAAAAAGAGGTTAGATAGACAAATTGGTAAGGGGGAAGAGATAACCGTAACAAGGCAAATAAAATGAGAAAAGAATGATATGAATTTAACAAAATGACCAGATGAGATAATTAATTAAAACCGGGTAATGGCTGAGTCAAGATGATGTTCAAATTGGGAGGGGGAGAGGAAACTGCTAACGTTGGCAATCATCGTTGTTCAGTTCATTGATTGCAATTAATAAAAGTTCAGGAATTATGAAAGTAAAAGCAGACTATTCTTCTGAACCTAGTTCTATCTCTGAAGACATAAATAATGACAGTGGTTGGTCTTCAAATAACAGAAAATAACCTTATTTGATGTTTATAGATTTTTCTTTGTCGTCAATTACCTCATCTCTGTTACGTTTAATTGAGACACTAAACAAACTTATAATGGAAAAATATGACTCTAAAAAAATTGAAAAAGAAAAAAATCAATTGGCGTTTCAAGTTTTCCGCTTTGAAAAAAAGACGCAAAAGGTAAAACAGCACGGCTAGTGTTTGCACTGGGTGTTGACCAAGGCTGTCGTACGACTGGCGGCGGCTTTTTCTTGAAAATCTCAAGCAGTCCCAGTCCGCCTGAAAAAGTGCTGGCACCAGTGGGAGTCGAACCCTGATTGTCGAATTGGTACCAATAAATTAAAAGTATATCAAATTATGTTTTCCCTTGAAACCCAAAAATCGCGGCTGTTTGAAGATTTCAAGAAAAAACCGTGGCCGGGCGCGATTTCTGACAGTCTTGGTCTTGATTAATTTAATGCAATATCATTTTACATAATTCGGAAAGAAATGAAAACTCAGAAAACCAATGAATCACAGAAACTTTCAAATGATAAGATTTTCAACGAGGACCAAACTTCTGTGAAGTATAAGATGATTTAAATTTAGTACCGATTTTTATAAGAACGAAGAAAGAAGAAAGTCGAAAAAAATGTCCAGAGGAAAAACGCTTTGAGTCACCGTTTTACTGGAAATCCATGCATTTCAGCTGCTGGAGAGGTCTTTGAAAGAAGTTCATTACCTTGGCAGAACAACAAACTTTACAATCATTTCGGACTTTTGTTTCTAAGTTTTTCGGACTTTTGTTTCTAAGTTTTCTGAAATAAAGAAGATAATTTTCGCTTATTCAATAACAGGAATTCGAACTCATTTTCTGCTTGTCACGTATTTTCGAAAAATTAAAGCTTACAGAGCAATTTTCCCTGAACTTTCAAATCTACAGTTGTTTGTAAGCCCCATATTCTGAGCAGACCCTGAAGTAAATCAAAAAATTGATTTTGAAAAACTTTCGAAACATGCATTTTTCGAATAGTCTCAATCAGGGTGCTCCACCGGGATTTTAAAACTAGTAAAAACCGAGTATTCATGAAAAAACCGGTGAAAATATTCACCGGTTTTCACCGAAAATCACCGGGTTTCGTCGGAGGTTTTTGAAACATCACACAACTAGATATTTCAATACTGGACGTTTCGCAACCGGACATTTCCAAACCGGATAACACTTCTAAACTAAATAATTCCTGTTGCAAAACGTCCGATTGCGAAATTTCCTGTTTCTAAATGTTCGTTTTTTTTTTGAAGTTTTTTACAATTTTCCGTCGGAAATGTGACTACTTTAATGTTTTTTCCGAATTTTCCTGATTCTGAATGATAGACAAAAATTTGAGAAAATTCGAAAAAATTTGAATTTTGAACTTTGCCGCCAATTTCCCGGGCATTCGGGCCGGCTCAGGCCAGGCTTTGACAAATGTAGCAGAAACTAAACAATTCCAGTTTCGAAAAGTCCGGTTGTTGTGCTGTTCTTTCAAATTTTGGTGTTTGCGTCATCAAAAAACCTGTGAAAACCGGTGAACACCGGGGTTTTCCCCGGTGAAAACCGTGCACCGGAGAAAAATGAAAACCGGGGAAACCCGGTTTTTCGATTGTGAACACCGGTTTTCGCCAAACTTGACTCCGGTTATTATTTTTTTT
Organism: Caenorhabditis latens; assembly: GCA_002259235.3. Classification (NCBI taxonomy): domain Eukaryota; kingdom Metazoa; phylum Nematoda; class Chromadorea; order Rhabditida; family Rhabditidae; genus Caenorhabditis; species Caenorhabditis latens. The sequence goes on along the minus strand of CM056097.1, from coordinate 7,442,464 downwards.
AACCGAGAAAAAAAAAGGTGAAAAAACCGGGTTTTCGACGGTTTCTTCACCGGTGGAGCACACTGGTCTCACTTTTTCAAGAACCAGGCCACTTCCCAGAATAACCTTTTGTGGTTTGTGTTTGTTCTGCAAAACTCATCAAATGAGCAAACAGAATAAGAAAATCTCGAGAAAGTGGAAATCTCGAGAAAATGGAAATCTTGAAAAATTGATAAATGATAATGTTAATCTTGGAACTTTTTTGAATTCCTGTGTTTTCTCATTTTCTACCCATTCCTTGTGAACCCCTTTCTTGCAAGGTTACAGGCTACCCGAAAACAGGCAGGAAAAAGGGTTCACGCGCAAAAGTACCTTGCGCGTAAGGTGTTTGCGGACCTTCCGCGCACAGCATTTTTAGTGGCGAAAACATCATTTTTTTCTCATTTTTTCGTTCATTCTTCGGTGTTTCGTCTAGTTCCAATTGTTTTTTTCTCATAGTCTCATCGCATTATCTTCCAGAATACGTAATAAAACTAGGAGACCATATGATTGGACGCAAGCGTCTCAAGAAAGAGATTCCCGTGCCGCTCTCGCTGGGCGATCGCATGAATAAGGTAAATTTTTTTGTGAGTGATATTATAAAGTATCTTTTTTTCAGAGCACAGGGTCATGCGTAATGTTCGATCGTTCTCCAAAATCTGCACCGCCAGTTTATGGCAATTCGCTGGATAGAAAAGCCAGAGACGGTTCTAAATTTGAGTGCTTATCTCCATATTCGGATTCCCGTCATTCACTCGGAAACAACTTCTTTTTCTCGGTGAGTATTAATATGCACTTTTAGATTTGTAGAGGTCCATTTTCAGAGACCTAACTCGCCGCACGATCAGTATTTCTCCCAGAGTGTTTCCAATTCTGATTCCTTTGCTTACGCTCTCAAACAAATCAAAAACTCTGAATTGGTTGGTCGTTTGGACGTTGGAAGTGGTGAGAATCGATCGTTTCTGAAAAGACAACACTCGGTGAGTACTGCCTCTCACTTTTGCGAATGAAAACATTATTTTGCTACAGAATACGCCACGCAAATTTTATTCATTTGGGACGCCACCTAGAGACGGACACAAACCTTTCGAAATGATTGTTCCCCGATCTCCAGACCAACCTCACTCATTTGCTGGATACTCCAAGCTGCTGTACTCTGGATATCCTAAAATTTTGGCTGCTAGACGTCTACAAGATATGGTAAGTAGAAAATGTGATTTTTGCTTTTGAGTAGCTGTCATATTTTCAGAATGTATTGGTTACTAACGATCATCTCGAGAATCTTTTCACTACACCATCGAAAAGGAACGAGCCATCAACAGGAAAAAGTTCTACCCACAAAGAACAAACCATCGGAAGCGGGAGTACCTTAAGCAGCAGGACAGTCAAAGATGATACGCTGGGCAATGCTAACAAGGAAATAATGAACTTTTTCAAGAAAAAAGAAACCAAAAGTGCTTCAAAAACTTCAAAACTATCTGGAATACATCAGGGACAGCTTCGAAGCAGCAAACACAAGAAAAATGAGCTGGGAAACTCTGAAAAGCGCCTGCAGATGATACTAGCCTTAGATCGAGCAACATCACTTGTCAAAAGAGAAAACACCATGACGATGCTTAGTCCTCCAACTTTGATTGACAATGATCAAGAAAAAGAAGATATCATTGGATCAGATAAATTAACGGAACGAAGTTTCTCCAAATCAGAATTCAAAATGACTACTCTAAGATCAGCTATAGTTCTCCCAAAAGAAAATCAAGATATATCGACTCTTGCTAAACCTTCAAATGTAGTAGACAATGATATCAGCTCTGCATCAGCATCTCAAACCAGTCCAGCAAAAGAAGATGATCTGATCGAAGCTGAAAAGCGGATGCAAGCATTTCTGATGGCGAAATCTGCACAGACTACTCCGATGACTTCTAGAAATGCTTTCAACCGATTCACATTTGACAAGTCAACCAAAGCTGATGAAGTCCCACACATCACCAGCGAATACATCGAAACTTTGAAGACTGTCAGCAATAAATCACCGGTGCCATCTGTAATGGATCAGTTGCCTGAAAACACGATTGATGAGGGCGAAAAACGAGAAATTGAAGATTCGGTGCTGTGCAGTCCGGTCAAAGATAATGAGTTCGCCGATGCCCACAGACGAATGATGGAATTCCTTAAAACAAAAGGGAACAAAAAAACTGTGAAAACGTTTCAAACGAGTTCAACTGGAAACGAGGTCAAATCTGTGAATGCACCCACTTCTCAAGAGCATGCAGTGGTGCAGTCTGAGAAAAACTCAGAGCAGGCACAACTCGACCAAGCTAAGGATAGTGAACTAGAAGAAGCGGCTAAGCGTATGCAGAAGTTACTTGCTTCCAAACAAAGCGTTTCTGCGGTCACAGTGAGCATCAATGTGGCATCTTCCACCCAATCACAAACCTCCAAGACTGAAATTGGGCTTCCAGAAACCCCGGATAGTGAAACACGAGATTCCTTGACTGCTGCTGGTACTTCACTTTGCGAAAACAACACAATCATGATGAACAACAAAGTAACATCTGAAACCAGCAGGGCGATAGGGGACGCATCATTGAAGGCCGGTTCATCGGCGTCTGCTGAAATCTCACTGTGTGGAAACAATCGGAAAACAGCAATCATCCAAGGAACATTTCAAACCAGTCCGGCTAAAACAGACGCAATTTTGGAAGCCGAGAAGAGGATGCAAACATTCCTGGCTGCTAAACAAGCTAAATCAGCAGACAAAAAATTTCCGGAGCCAGCAACTGGAGACATGGTCAGAAATACGGAAACGTCTATTTCTCAACAGACTGATAGATTTTCTGAATGCAATTCAAATCAATTAACAGTGAACCACGGTGCGAATTTGGATGACGTGGACAATCCTGCAAAGCGTAAGTTGACGTTCCTTGCTCCAGACGAGAGACTAAATTCGTAAAACATAATCCAATTTCAGAAGAGCCGTGCAAAGTCACAAATGTTACTTCTGATGCATTCACTGCTCTAGGTCTGCAAGGAAGCGATCCAAATCAACCGAAACTTAACCAAGCTGAGGACAGTGAACTAGAAGAAGCGGCAAAACGTATGCAAACGTTTCTCGCATCCAAGAAAACCACTTCAGTTGTCAAGCAAAACATCAATGTCACAAATCACATTCCCACAAAACTTGTTTACACAGAACCAGCATCAGGGGATAATGTCATCACAGGCATTGAGAAATTGGAAAGCACCACTGCTCAACCACCGACCGCCAAGACAGAAATCCAGTTCGCAAAGATTACTGACAACAAAACACACTGTTCATTGGCTTCTGCTGGAACCACACTGGGTGGGAGCGACCGGAAAACAGCAATCATCAAAGGAACGTCTCAAACCAGTCCAGCTAAAGAAGACGCAATTTTGGAAGCCGAGAAGCGGATGCAAGCGTTTCTTGCTTCGAAACAAGTGAAACCGGCTGTCATGAAACGTCCAGAGCCAACTAAACTAGAAGTCAATAGCCTACCTTCTGGTAAAGTGGAAAAGTCAGCGAAACTGTTGGACACTGGAATGACCATCAAAACTGAATTGTCATTTGCCGAGGAATTTCCACACATCACCAGCGAAGACATCGAAACATTGAAGACTGTCAGCAATAAATTACCTATGCCATCTGTAATGGATCAGTTACCTGAAAACACTACCGTCATGAACAAAACAGAAATCGAAAATTCGGTGCTGTGCAGTCCAGTCAAAGATGATGAGTTCGCTGACGCCCACAAACGAATGATGGAATTCCTTAAAACAAAAGGGAACAAAAATGGAGGAAAAACGTTTCAAACGTGTTCAACTGGAAATGAGGTGAAAACTGTGGATGCACCCACTTCTCAAGAGCCTGGCACCGACCGGAAAACAGCAATCATTAAAGGAACGTCTCAAACCAGTCCAGCAAAAGACGACGCAATTTTGGAAGCCGAGAAGCGGATGCAAGAGTTTCTTGCTGCCAAACAGACTAAATTGACCACCATGAAATTTCCGGAGCCAACAACTCGAGACTTGGTCAGAAATACGAAAACATCTATTTCTCAACAGACTGAAAGATTCCCTGAATGCAATCCAAAACAACCACAAGTGAAACAAGGTGCGCACTTGGATCACGTGGACAGTGCTGCTAAACGTAAGTTTATGCTTCTAGCTTCCAGACAAAAGACTAGAATTTTAAATCAAAATCTAATTTCAGAAGAACCGTGTAAAACCACAAATGTTACTTCTGCTCCACTGACTGCTGTAAGTTTGCAAGGAATCAATACAAATCAACAGAAGCTCACCCAAGCTGAGGATAGTGAACTAGAAGAAGCGGCTAAGCGTATGCAGACATTCCTTGCTTCCAAACTACCCATTTCTGCGGTCACACGGAATATCATCGTCGTGGCTCCCGCTCAATCACAAACCTGCAGTGTAGCCACAGAAATACAGTTTGACGAAGTGAAAAAGTCTGCAAAACTGTTGGACACTGAAGTGACAACCACCCCCGCTGAAATTACTGAAATCGAGGAAGCCAACAAAAAGATGTTAGAATATTTGGCAAGAAGGGAAACTGCTGAAAAGGTGACTCCGGTTGCGGTTGTCACAGGAATTATGCCCAAATCCTGCGCTACACCAACAGCCATGATGCCGATTGCTCCAACACTTCCTAATCCAGTTCCACTTCTTGAAGCTGTGAAAAATCCAACAATTTCTACTCCCGAGAAACTGAAAACAGTGAGTTACATCATTAAATTAAATTACAAACCTGATGAAAATCTCTATTATCAGAATGTTGCCGAAGAGAGCGACCAAATGACACCAATCGGAAAAGGAGAGTCTGAGAGAGAAGCACGAGTCTCAACACCTACTCGATTCATTTCTTCACCCGAATTGTCCATTCCATCAACACCAATCCAAAGTCCTGAAAAACCTGTTGCTGCTGAAATTGAAGTGAAACCAGTTGTTGTAGTCCAACCTCCTCCTCCTCCTATTGTGATGCCTGGAGATCCGATGTGGTTGGCTCAACAAATGGCAATGTTGTTCGGTCATCCAATGTTAATCCAACCTTGCATTGAAGAGAAACCAAAAGTCGTTGAAACAATTGTGCCTCGTCTTTCGCTACCAGTAAACTGTGAGGCAGTGTCAAATGCATTAACCGAAATGGAAATTACCAAACGTTTGAACGAAACTCAAAGTCACTCCAGTTGCCAACTCACGATCCATCATTCGACACCAAAAAAGTCATGTCTGAGGAAACCGGACTTATTTGACAACGTGCCAGATTACATTAGTCATGCGAAAACTCCTTGCCAGACTCCAATGAAACTTCAGTTCGAAGTACGTTTTTTCATATGTCCAATAGAGTAACAAATACAATTGTTTTTCAGAAAAAGACTCGTCCACCGAAGCCCATATACAATCGTCGAGAACGTCTCCGCCGTCAACCCATCAACTTGGTATTCCCAGGACGTGCCAAAAAATCTGTCAAGTTTCAATGCGATGCCAATTTGATTTCCGAAGAACCGACTTATGACGAAGTTGTCAATGGAGGAGGATCGGGATTCAAAATTCTCTCGATTGTCGACTACAACACAAATACTGTCTGTTATCCAAAGTATATTCCCCCATCTGATTTTTGTAGGAAATAGAACACATCACTAGTTGTAAATATTTATTAGCTCTTCATATACATCCCATCTCATCAACTTTTCCCGATTGCTTTCTTGATTGAACCTGTGATAGCTTCATATTACGTGTCTATTAATTTTGCCAAATGTGATAACTTGAAACTGCTTTTCTCATAAGACCGTTTCATATTCTATAGTTTATAGAGAACTTTTATAAAAACACGAAATAGTTGGACAGTGACTACACAATTAATTCAGCGAATGCACTTGAAGTGACTACAATATTGAAAACTCAGCCGGTGCAAAACTAATCAAATGGTACTTGAAGGCTAAAAAGTTATTAGGTTTGATTGATTTAAACTTTGTCGGATGCTTTTCACTCTCCAATTTACTAACATGATTTTTTGTTCAGGAAGTAAAATAGTTCAATAATCTCAAAATAACTTAGTAACAATCTAGAAAAAAAAGAGCATTTTCGAAAAATGGTTTAAAAAAAGGAGAAAAAAGGAAAACAAAGGAACGGTAATGGCAAAGATACTTTAAACACAGTACCGATGAGAAGTCACGTAAAAAGTAATAAAAGGTTAACTTACAATGTACTATGACAGAGAGGAGATTTTAGAGACATTGAATCAGATTTCGCAAAATCTAAACAAGAAAATAGAAACATTAAGGATAAAAGGATAGAAAAATGGAAGGTACAAAATTAGGAGAAAGGAAGGACGTAAGGGTAGATGCAGAAATAAAGTGAAAGAAGAGATTGAATTTAAAGACTATATTCAACAGTCAACGTCTTCTTGTTCCGTGGTCCATCACCACAAAACCACTCATTGGTTAGCACTGTCGTATCCAAAACATTCATCCACTCAATTGCAATATAATCTTTTGTATATTCCATCAGGTCAAACACACGAGTCGTCACTTTGATAGTGACTGAATCGAGTGGACTCAGACACACGAGTTGAGTATCCAGGTCAATACGGTCACAAGAACTGACATTGATCATAATCCCGATCCGGTGCTCCGAGATATTTTTTACTTTGAAGTAATTTACTCTGGGTATGTCAAATGGACAATTGAACTTCACAGCTTGAAGCGGTTGAGTCTCAATCTTGCCTAACTTGACGTCCATCAAATCTTCTTGTGTCAAATATACTTTTTCGGATGTTGGAACTTCAGACATTTTTTGGCTGAAGTTGGTGATAAGAGATGATCGGGCAGGCTTGTTTTCATGTTGAACCTCTGGATGATAACCGAGATGAGGCATCAATTGATGAGAACTTTGAGTGAATGGATACGAGCGTCTTGAATATTGTTGTTTCACTTGGTCAGCTACGGGATTCACGTAGTGAGTTGACGTGATTCCTGAAAGTACAAATATATTATTGGAAAAACTCGAAAGGTTGCGTTAAGGGAGTTCATCTTTCTTACTAAAATTTCTCACTAAAATCTTAATGCAAGTCATAATGATATTGAAAACAAACCTGTTGCTAATCTCTCATCAATCACAACTATATCCTCATCAACAACATCACATTTAATGTTGTGATTCAACTGCAAATTATCGACTCTTCTCATATCAGCTTCTTCCGTATTCTGTGGCTGAACTTTCATACTATCGGTGTCATGTTGCTCAAAAGAAACGTTCAGATGACGATCTCCTAGCTCTTCAGCAGCTGAAAGAATAATATACCGTTATATAAAAATTTGAAATCTTAACATTTTGAAATAATTATTTTATGTTTCTACCTACCCTTTTTCATATTCATCACGTCAACTTCTCGACTAGCATTCTTTTGAACATACTCCGCGAGATGTTTAGTTGCGAAACGCTGTTTTTGCTGGAGTCCTGGCTGATTTCCTACTTGCTGGACTCCAGTTCTTTGTGCAACGGCCGTTGTAGTTGACGAAGTCAATCCTGCACCAACTCCCGATGCAAATCGAAAGTTTGAAGAGGTGGCAGTCGATGGAGTGGCGGGACGAGGTGCTGTGCGAAAAGGATGTGCAGCAGTGTTGTTTTTCTGGGTAAGCAATGAGGGCGAGGCAGTTCCACCAGACTTCGTTTTGAATGAATTTTCCTGAGTTAATTGACTATGACGAGCCACGTCCCCTGAAGTTGAAGTGACTCGAAGATCCGGAAGAGGGGATCCACGAAGAGCAGCCAAGACATCAGATGGTCTTGATCTAGCACGAACCTCAACCGGAGGCTTATAAGCTGTTTCAGATTTAGAAGTAGAGTTGCAAGCCAAGGAAAAATGTGGAATCGATTGACCTGATGTGGAGGGTCGAAGAGGTGGAAGTGGTGTTACACGAAGAGGAGCTTCAGATGACAAAGCGGCAGAAAATTGTGAGGTGGCGGACAAAGAGGATGGGGCGGGTTCCAATTTATTTCGTTTCGGAAAATTGTCACGAGCCAATTCACGATCCACTGAAAAATTTGACATCTTCATGCCGGAATTTCAAAAATTGTTACCATACCAATTTCTGTTTCTCCTGTTGAAGCTGTTTCACTAACAACTTGCTGTTTCCTCTTCGGTGCTCTTTTATTCTGAGTATCCGATGCAATGATAGAAGCGCTCGATTCGCACAGGGCCGCTAAAAGCAAGATTGATGATGAACGGTCAGAACATAAATTCGGACAAATAAAATAATAGGCAAAAAACTTACGTGTGGCATCATATGGTGTCCTTGCAACTACCTGGCGACGCGGGCGACCTCTTTGTCCGGTAGCTTTTGCAGTTGTTTCAAAACGTGCAGACGATTCGTTGGAGCTCTTCATGTTATAGTCTCTTCTGAAATGAATACAACTCGTGAAATGTATTCGCTGTGAAAGAGGATGAATGTAAAACCGAGATGAATGAACAAGTGTAGGGTAGCAAAGGACACAATGTATCAGGCTACGTAGGGTGCAATGAGAGTCGTCAACAAACTGACATCTCAACGTGAGAGAGAGAGAGAACGTAATAGTCGGAGGAATGAACAAATCAATAAGAGTGTAAATTGGAGGAAGAGAAACGAGAAGGAAAACAGAAAGATCAAAAAAATTGGAAGTAAATAAGAGGGTGAATGAAATGATGAATTCACATTCATCAACAGACAACACGATTGTTTTTGTGATTATCAAACTGCTATCAGTTCATAAAATGGCCGTGCTAGTCTTGAAAAATCTATTACGTGACAAACTAAATGGGGATTGTGATATTTTCATCAGTTACACAAAAATGAAATAGAGCAAGGGTTAGCGGAAAATGCACCAAAAAGACGTTATGTTCTGAAAACAGTTCATGGAAAATTGTGAAACGGGAACTAAAATTGGTCGGCAATCTGTTAACACGAACTAGTAAGAAAGGCGTTAAAGAACGCGTAAAAATAAAAATATCCTTGAGAATTTCATTTAACTAGACTTTTTATCTCCGAGAAAAAGAATAAAAAAGGAGAAGGGAAAAGGCAGGGAAGGACCCCACTCTGTAGACTCAATAGACTGACTGTGTGAGAGAGCGCACACTGAGCGAAAGGGTCACTCTGGAGTCAGAAAAAGTCTCTTCTCTTCCCACACTCTCTTTTCTCAAAATACGGTGTTCAAATAATTTCCGGGTAATATCAAAAGTGTTCCAAAATTCGGAGACAAAAAAGCTATACGTCTGATACATCATTTAAAAAATGTGACGGATCACAATGAAGAACAGTGAGGCGGGATGAGATATACGAATGTTTAATTATCGGAAATCGGTTGAAAACTGAGAAGAGACTTTTTGACCAAAACTCATGTTAGCCCAACACACATGATAATGGCCCGGAGTGTCCCCTCTGAAATCTGTCCATATTTTGTACACAAGTAGTGTCCGGTGTAACTAACATAAAGAAATATCCAAAACTATAGCGGCGCCCTCTGAGGTTATGCCTGTATAAGTGTTAAAATTTACGTCGAGCAATTGAGTTACGGGATTTAGTTCAGTTATTTAAAAACTTTCAGCTTTGTTAAAAATCGAGTCTCGTTTGTATTGAAGTTTTAGGACCGATATTATTATATCATGAACTAGTTTACAAAAAATCTCGTTATCTAGTCTCTTTTTTGTTACTTGGCCAATGTTCTAATTATTTGATGAACGTTTAATAAAATAAATAATGAAAGCTGATCTTCGGTTCCGTGGAGAGAACGCCACGACATACAACATCACTGTTGTATGCTAGTAATAAGCCCAGAGTCTTCTCATAACAATCCAATTTGTTGGCAGAGAAACACAAATAATGAGGTTACAGTTCAGCTAAAACTCAGCTTCTCTTTCTCTCTCTTTCTTTTCCTATTTTCTCTCTCTTTCTTTCTTTTTTCTCTTTTTCTTTCTGAAAACCAGAAGTGTACTCGATGAACTTTGTACATACATCTCCCACTTTTTTGTCTCCCTCGAGGCTGAAAGCATATGAGTCACGCAATCCATTTGTTTTAATTGAACTCTTTCTCCTGTAAATAAATATTTCAGCTCTGTCTCTGCTTGGTTTAAAATCAGAGGCAAGCATGTATTCTCTTTCAATGAGGTCATTCATCACCGCAGCCTGGTTGTGTATATTAAACCAATGATTTTAACAATGTTATATTGAAGTTCTGGTGATAGCTATCGGTTTTCGAAACTCTGCAGTTTGTGTTGAAGGGATTTCAATTGATCGAGATGAACTCAAAGTAAAGTTGTTTCACCCTAACTTATCAATTCCAGTTAATGATAAAACTAAAACTCGAGCTTATAGATTTCTCTTCTCAAAATATTTGAACTGATTTGGTAAGCTATCAAACACGACCAGCAGAGTTTCAAAAACCGATATTATCAGAGACGGTCAATATTTTTTATCAATGACGACGGCGGCGATGATGGCCGCGATGAAGCCGACCACAAGAAGGAGAACAACAATCCATTTGAGCCTGTAAAGTGCTGATTATTACTCTCATGTCAAAAGTTTCTTCGAACTCACCAAAGGCAGCGGGATGAATCGGATCCGCAGCAAGTAGAATTGGCTCCGACTTGATAATTGTTTGCAGACGCCATTGAATTTTGAAAAATAAACTCTAAAAAATGAACAACGAAATGGTACATCAGTCTTGTTTCATCACTCTCTTGCTGATATTTCATTTTTGAATCAATTACGTGGTATTAATCTATTCAAGAAGATTTGATTTAAAATGTTCTCAGCGTATGCTCATTAACACTTTTGAAATTACCTTGTTCTCGAACTCCGGATGATCAGACATGGCGGTTGGGAAGAAAAGAGCAACGGAATGATATTGTAAATAGAAGTTGCGGCACGTGCTTGAATGAATGAATGATATAAATCGACTCCCGCTTTCAGAGGGCGGGGCCTGACAACCACAAGCTGTAACCAGTAAAAATTTTAAAATACTTCAAAACGTCATATATGAAAAGCGTATTACGCTTAATTCGAAATAACAAGCGCGCCATTTCTCAACATCACGAGTCACTAATTATAAGATTGCTCTAGGGAGGGGTGGAGAGCGAACAATGTGTAGACAGACAATTTTCTAAAAATAATTTTTTGATTTCAATATGATGTTTTGAACAAAATGAGTTTCAAGTTTGGAATTAAAAACTACATGCTGATCGTAATGTTCAAAACGGAACGCTCTACGAAATAAGGGGAGATGTTTTTGTAGTCGACAACTTTTCGAACGTGATCTTCTATAACAAATGATACCTTCATTGGAGGGAGTGCTTCTATTTTTCTAAGATATCATGTGTTTATATGACATGGGTGCTCTATTCACTGTAATGACGGTAGTCTGTGTTTTCCATAAGCACGCAGATTTTTTCTATTGTGAGAAACACAGTGTCCCAATACTTAGTAGATCTGTCCTTGACTTTGAAAGGCTTCATTTAAAAAACCATAACCATAAAAAACAAAACACACACAATTTCCCTTACACCCCAAACTATCAATTAAAAAAGCGGCAGGAGAAACAGGAAGTAGTTAAGAAAAACAAAATCATATGTTTTGAATTACTTTACAAACAAAAAAAGTGTGATGAATTTTTTGAGAAAGTTCTGAAAAATTTTATACGTTTTCATTGTATTTGTAACAAATGTAACATACAGAGTAAGAAACATTTCTTTATTATAGCGGTAAAACAGAGATGTTAGATCTAGGAATTTGTGGGGACCTTGTTTGTAGTATGCTCGAAATTCTTGTTTCGATTTTTCTATTTGAAATCAGTAAAAGTAGAGGAAATGATACTTCTGGAAGGAAGTTGATACTATTCAGTAATATCACCAAATTTATTTTATTGTTAATTGAACCCGACCAATTAAGTGTGTTGATAACTTCGAATAAAACACATATAATCTGTAATTGTTCATATATATTTCAGAAAGTCTAGAAATTCTTTAACAGACCCCATAGAGAATGACTGTTATCAGGAGTTGAATAAAAGCTTTTTGTTTTCCAGATCTCGCGTTGACTTGCTGCGTCCTTTTACGAATATAAACAAATAAAATAATGTAACAAATCACCGAGCCAAATGGGAAAATGTATAGAATACGAGATAATATCTAAAACTTTCAAATCTTTGAGTTAACAATCTATCACTTACCAGTTGATAACCTAGCTTTCCGGTGTCTATAAATCCGATATTTTGAACGTAATAACGTTTCATATCAGAAGGCACAACAAACAATACTGAAAGAATACACGATAGAATGGCACATAAACCAACTGAATATATGGTACCGTTTCTGAAAAAATTGTTTTTATATACCTTTCGAAATGAGTTCGAACGTAAATTCCTATTGATTTCGATATAGTTTTCATTATAAAACAAAGTCTGAGTTTTCATAGTTAAATAGGTTGATGAATTTCCTACTGAAGAACAAATTCACAATGAATATGAATAATAACAAAAATCAGTAAAATTTGATAAAATTAAACACACTCAAGAAGCTACGTCATCCTTGTCGTCATATGTTTACAACGCTAAAAAGGCTGATATTGACAATCACAACCTCGTTTTTAAATGTTATGCATGTGAAGTTGAAAGAAGAAAAAAAAATTTGACAAAATAACTCACTTTCCAAATAATTTGCGATTCCATTATATACTAATCTGCGTCACCATATCCTTCAGTTCTGATTCATCCGATATCAATTTTTCCCTAATTATTGGACTGGCATTGATTCTCATATCAGGCTCAATTGCACGGAACACCAACCCAGCTGTTGTGGAAAACGCGGTTTTCAGTAATGATACCAAACAATTACAGCATAAAATGTCGTAGAAAGATGATTTGGTGCGGTAAACAGATGGAGTTGAATAATGCATGATTAGGTAAACAAGAATAATCATTATTCCAAGTATTTTCATCACATAGGGAACAATATAAAACAAAGTTGAATCATTGTACTGAGTAGTTACGTTGCCCTCAATGCAATTGATATGGTGAGAATCGAAAAAGTTTCTACTTGTTGGATTAGAAGAACTAACGTCCAGTACATTTGTATGACAGGACAGTGTCGGATTATTTGATGGAACCAGATTCTTTTCATTAAGAAGTAATAGTAAAGGCATTCGTCAGCTTATCAAGAAAAAATAGTAGGACTGAAGTGTAAACAACCGCATTCCAGTTCCCCCGTTTCAATAATTGTAGGGTGAAACTGGTAGTTATAACAAAAATGGCGGTGTTGGAATACTAGAAAGAAGTAAAAGTATCACGATTCAAAATAAATTCGAATAAAAAATGATGAATACATTATAGTTTCCTAAGCTGCGCATTTTACATATTATTTGCAAACTTGATAAAAATATGTTTGACAAAATTTCACAGTCAGGGGTTCATATATTGAAAGTTTTGATAATATTCTTGTGGTTAAAGTCTAAATCAGTTTCGTTCTCAAAAAAAGTTTAGAGGAATGCCCTGCGAGAATGAGACAGCAAATCCAGGAACAATGATTGAACATTTATACTTACTTCATTTTTTAAACAACCAAGCAATTACATTTTATAACCTATTCTCCGTAAGACTCGAGCATCACCCCTGTATGTAAGGGCGTAGGGCCCACAGATAAGATAGTGTTCACCCAGTTTGTATGCATGTACTGTGAGTTTTGGTTAACCCATACGCAAAATTTTGGTGCCCACCTACCTGTCCCTGGGATACTGTAGGTGCTCAAAGGTGCAAAACTCGAATTTTTTATTTTGAGTCGTAGAAGCCCAATTTTTTTAGTGTAGTTTTCAAACAATTATTATAGTTTTTTCACAAAGTTTCAAAAAATTTCAAAAAAAATTTGTCGAGTTATTCGCAAAAATCCAATTTTTTGGAGCATTTTTTCTGTATTTTTCAAAATTTCGGTTCTTAAAACAAAAAACACCCCCGGCAAACTTTATTTAAAATGAAAGTTTTTTGATGAGTTTACAAACAAAAAATATTTGAATAAATTTTAAGTCGTCGCAGAAGCCGAAAAGAGCTCATGTAAAGTACTGAAATTTTTAAAACTGAATATAAGCTGATTTTCTTTATGGGAATAAATAGAGCACTATTTGCTGAACATTTTTTGTATTGCACTTTTTTTATTAGCGATGTTATATCTTGCTAAAATTTGGAATTTTTGTCAAAAAAAGCTTTTTTTTCAGAATTTTTAAATGTTAAGTTTCAAAGATGATGACAGTTTTGTTTAGCTGAAACGTTGGAAATTGTTTTGTTTATGTCATCTTGTTTCCTCTGAAATTAATATGGGAGCTGGGTATACTTTCTCCTCATTTGTTAAGAAGAGGGGCCTTTTTTATCTCTAACAAGGTGATCGCCCAGACTGAAACTCGAGATTGTCGACGATTCTCTAACATGAGTTAGACCATACTAAAACAGAAATTAACCGGTATGTTTTAAGTGCAACAACTGCGTTTCCAGGAAGTTGCTCACACTTTTCATTTTTGAACGATTGTTTGTGGTCGAGTCACTTTGAGACATTGTAACTTTGTTCATTTTGAAGGACTTCAAAAAATTCAAAAGGATATAAAACGGTGAAGATGTAGGCTACTTTGACCAATTCACCAAAACAGAAACCTGGAAAGATACGAGTCGTAACAGGAAAATTGACAGTACTCGTGAATTCAAAGAGTGAAACGTTTCGAAAAAAGTGTTGCGTTGAGTAATGTGCACAAACATTTTAATAATTATGGTTCACTTTTCACTTTGAAAATTAATGGGCCTATTGACAAAGTAGCAAAAAAAAACAAAAAAACTGTTTTTGAAAAAATGTTGAAAAAAGGCTTTTTTTGACAAAAATTGAAATTTTTAGCAAGATGTAACAACGCTAATAAAAAATGTTCAATACAAAAAATGTTCAGCAAACAGTGCTCTATTTATTCCCATAAAGAAAATTAGCTTATATTCACTTTTAAAAATTTCAGTACTTTATATGGGCTCTTTTCGGCTTCTGCGACGACTTAAAATTTATTCAAATATTTTTTGTTTCTAAACTCATCAAAAGATTTGCATTTTAAATAAAGTTTGCCGGGGGTGTTTTTTGTTTTAAGAACCGAAATTTTGAAAAATACAGAAAAAATGCTCCAAAAAATTGGATTTTTGCGAATAACTCGACAAATTTTTTTGAAATTTTTTGAAACTTTGTGAAAAAACTATAATAATTGTTTGAAAACTACACTAAAAAAATTGGGCTTCTACGACTCAAAATAAAAAATTCGAGTTTCGCACCTTTGAGCACCTACAGTAACCCAGGGACCGGTAGGTGAGAACCAACATTTTGTGTATGGGTTATCCAAGACCCATAGTACATGCTGATATAAAAATCTGTTCCTATGGCACACGTTGCTCGAGTCTTACAGAGAATAGGTTTTATTAAGTAGCAAACTTTAGAAAAACAACGGAAAAGCTTTAAATTATACTTCTGATGGCTTCCAACCAAGGAAAGTCACTTGGCATCTCTAGTGTTGGTTCAATGTTTTCAAGGTGTTCCGGTTCGTCATCGTCAATGCCCAGATTTGAGAAAGAACATTCTAACGAATAGATAGGAGGAGTTGATGATGACTGGGCGTCACTTCTTTCCGAATCAGTTTCAGTTGATGAAGAAATTGCATTTTCAATATTGTCTTCAGGTGAATATTCAATTTCTTCCTCCGATGATTTTTTATTCAAGTTTTGTTGACGTTTTAGCCATGGTTGGTATTTGAAATCAGGATACTTCTGGAAAGATGAGTTATGACACAACCGGAACGGGTAAAATGATTTAATTTACCTTGTCATACTCTGTTTTCAACCGATTCGCTTCGAGCCGAAATGGAGACTTTTCAGCATTGCTCATGTTTTTCCAGATTCTTCTTATTTCTTCGTTCATAGTTCCACTTTCAATAGGAGTGTTATCTCGTGACAACTCATCTTTTTTGATATTATAATAAATCATGTACGCGTTTCTTGGGCGTTTGGCTTTAGGTTTTTCTTTTTTCTTTTTCAAATCGGTCTTCACAGCTTCAATAGCAGCCCTGAATCCCGCTTCCTGAGATTCTTCTTCTGTATAAAACGGAAGTTTTTCCTTGGCGCTCATGTTATTCCATATAATTTCCATCCGTCTTTTGATGGCGCGCAAGCTAGCTGTCGGATATTGATCAGACATCTGTTTTTGTTTTCCAGCGGACCAAATGTCAAATGCTTTGACTGGCCGGGTGATATGACCGTACAATTTTTTTTGAACCGCCTTCAGTCGAGCAGCTTCTTTTTTGAACACCGCTTTTTCTTCGGGTCTTGTTCTTTCCCAAAGCGGGACGAATTCTTTGAGATACTCTTCAGTGCTTAGTTGTTTCTTTATCTGTAAACGTTTTGTATCACAAAACAACGTGAACGAAGTTTTCGGAGTTTCTTCGTAATCTGGCACGTTTTCCATTGAACGCTCGATTGTTGAAATCTGAAAAAAAAAAGACTGTAATAAAAGTGGGAAGGTGTTCAGATACAGATTTTTTTGAGAGATATAACAAATAAATTCGGAGCAAGAATTGGAGGTTCTCATTAAAAAAACTGGCAAAAAGGGCTAGCTCTATTTATCTCCACTGACAGTGTCTCACATGTGACAGTTCGCAGAACAAAAGAACATATGGTAAACCGTACGCTATCTCCCTCATAAAACAATTAAGTCGACAAATAGCACTCTAACAACAGTAGTATTGCTGTTATCTAGATTTTTGAGTCACATTGAGTACTTGATTGGTCCGTTTTTGACAATAGTCTAATATTTGAAGAGCGTTCCATTATTTGTAACAGATGCTCATAAATAACAATAGATGTAATTTATGTGAACGCAAGTGAAAAAATACGAGATTGTCTAAAAAAATGAAACTAGTGATAGCTTGATTTTAATAATTTTGTTGTGTTTGTTGAACTGACGACATTAGCAAATCTGAAAAAAAATAAAACTGGAATTAATGAGTGTGGAGTAAAATTTATTAGTTAAAGCCGGCATAATAAAAAAAGAGAAGGTACATGATAAGAGTCCAAAATAATAATCGAAAACACAGCAAAAAATTTGCTGAAACAGCTCCAAGTAACAAAAAGAAAAAGAACAATGGAAGAGGCAGAAGACGTTGATGTTGAAAAAGTTGTAAGAAATTGTTATAAATTAGAGAATAGTAAGATATGTATGTGAAACTTAATGTATTCAACTCTGAGAATGTCCAGGATGATCTTCTGTATGGTTGCTCATTTTTCAACTGTCACCACTTTCAAGACAATCTGATACACGATGCGGGGGAAAAACTCTTCAATTCCGTAGACAAGAATGTTGGCTGTTGAACTCATGGGGATGGAAAATTGTGGCAGAGAATCGAGAATTCTAAAAACAAACATTAAATTAAAATTTGACCAATTTTTTGACTACTCACTGTTCATTAACTCCCTCTAATGTTTTTGTGAAATTGCCGAACTCTCTTTCTATATCCAATAACGTATTGTAGATACAGACGATATCACCGAAGACTAAATATTTTGTTTCAACGTTTCTCCCATTTTCCATCCAATTTCTAATTATTGCGACTGCATCCACTTTTTGAAAGCCAGTGTTTTCAATGACTAATTTTTCTCTCTGAAGTTTCTCGACGCCAATCAAGTTATCATCATCTCCGATGAGTCTCAAAGTCACATTTTGAGCTGAATCAATCACAGGATGATTGACATCAAGTGGCTCATTGATATTGAGTATTACATTTTTTAGAGGGAGACAATTAGTGTCAACTCTCTCAAGATACTCCACGAAAGAACCTGATAGTATTTCTAAGTTATTGACGTTCCATTGAAGTGGAATGCGTCTATAGAATGGCGCTTCGTGGAAAACCACATGGTTAACGTGAACATTTGATCTTTCTTCAAAGTATTTCGTGAATAACTTTTCTTTGGACTTGTCCACTTTTGTCCGTGTTTTCTCGTTTGGACCAGTTTGATCGGTACAGTAAGACATGTCATCTACAGATATTTTGTTTTTCCACATTTCAACACTATTGGCGCGAAGAGGAATTATCTTGTCGATTTTTTGTAGATCAGAGCTACGGGACGTCATGTGGAATCTAAGAAAAGAGTGGAAATGAACAGCTTCTGCTGGAAATCACTTACCGTGGACTAACTTCCAAAAACTCGAGAATGCACTTGAGGCCAGGATACGAAATTTTGCTGGTCATTTTTTGTAAAATGAAATGAAGAGAGTAGCTGAATGAAAAGAACGTTCAATTTCTGTATGGAAACAAGAGATAGAGAAAGAGAAAGAAAGAGTGAAAGAGGCTGTGTTAGAGGTCAACTGGCACGTCATTATTTGTGTTCCTGTGCAAACAAATCAGACGATGGGAAGATTCTGAGAACCTCATAGGGCTTGTTAGTAACACACAACAGTGATGCTGTATGTCGAGGCAATCTCCCAACCTCAGAACCAAAGATCAATTAAAGCTACATGTGTCAAAAAATGTCTAACATGAAATAAATTGAAAAGATTTAGACAGTACGTTGAAAAGGAACGTTATGATGTGACAGTCTTTATAAACACTACAATTTTGGCAATGTTTAACCTGATATTGTGAAAAGTAGGTTCTCTCGTTTTCCGAAAATTTCGAATTCAAGTGTCTATCAATCACGTTCAGTCACAATGTAAGTCGATCGACCATTGCAATTTTATACATATATGTACATGAGGAAAAGACGGTTTGGGGACTGAATATCAAATATCTCTAAAACTACTCCACGACTTGTATTATAATGAATCACTGATGGAAATACATCTGTTATGGTTCGGTCTATGCAAGAAGTAACTTTCCACTGATTTTTTGAGTGTGGAACTACGAGCAATGATACGGGGACATGAATGCATTTAAATCTATTCGGCATTCGATGACCATGTTTCACGAGTTGGTATTGACTCCAGTAACAATTCATAATGGATATGTTTGTGTTAAGGTGGATTAGATGTAAGAGGGCGGAAGAGAAAGTCTTAGTAGGTTAAATTTTGGTATCAATAAAAATCAATTTATGTAATATAATTCTTCAGGCTATCATAAAATAAAAATGACGAACTGACGCAACCAGCTGAGAGAAATGAAGAAGTACTGAGAAGAGACCCCGAATAATTCGATGTTTGCATTCAGACAAATTAGAAATGAACTATGACATCCTTGCCTTTTTCTGGTAGTTTTGTACTCTAAAGTGTACTTTTTATCTTATCTAAATACATCTCCAAGTGCTAATGGCTAGAATAAGTACTTGGTTAAGAACCCCATTCATCAATTCTGACATTGTGTGCGTCCTATTTCTATTCATCTCTATTTGGTTGTCCTTCACAGTCTCATCAAACAGAACATTTGTTCTTGCAAGGTGACCGTAGACCTCTAATTGGTCAGAACACACTGACTTGCTCATCCGTTCTCCGTCATTTACTCCTCTGTTCTCGTCAGCCCTTTCTCATTCCCCATTTTGTCCCAACTCGTCATCTCTCATCTTTTATTGTTTTTCACAATGAAAACTGCTAAACCACTGTCATATGATAGTTTGAAAAAAGTGATTACATACCTGGAGCCTAATTTGAGGTGAGTTCTTGTTTCTTGTTTTTGGTCAATTACAGTTTCTTCCAGAATCATGCTTTCCGTAAAACTACCAGCTATCAGAGTTGCAGAAAAAGCGGTACCTTTCAAAGTTGAATCAATGAAAATGGAGCAGTACTTAATTAAATTAAATGATACAGAGTACTCTCTGTCTGTTGTTAGATATGATGAAGAAGAGATAGACGGCGTACTCACTCCATGCGTAGCACTCGATCATGAGGATTGGAACTATAATTTGTTGTTTGGAGACACAGATGTCGATAAATATGGGTTTGCCGTCGGTCGGCAAGAACCAACACCCGGTGATCTACGTTTCGATCCTTTACAGATCGTTCGATCAACTGAAGAAGAAATATTGGATTCATTAAGGGAAGAAAAAGCTGCCAGCAAAACGAAAAACAGCAAGACAAAGTCAGACTATATGGTATATTTGGAAACATTGCTGGCTGATTATGAATTGAGAAGGAATGGATCAGAACCACCGTATACCAATTTGCTACGGTTCGCTGTTAGCACTAATAATGATCTAACCTATATTCATTCTGTATACAAGCAAAATTTGCAACCACTTTGGAAATTTTTTGTAAATACAATTTTGGGAGGCCAGAGACCTGGAGGACCGATACGTGTTCGAAAACTGGAGATTGAACCAATTGGATGCATAAGGTTGCCGGAAGATTTTGAAGTCAATTTCTCAAACTTGAGTGACGTTAAAGGCAGAAACTATGTCCAAATTATGCGAAAAATCTTAAGCGGATCGCAGATTCCATTAGAATCAATCGAATCTCCTAATCTTGCAGAAAATCATTATGAGATGTTTAGAACTGCCGAAAAATTTGTTTTTCATCCACATTCCGAAAGAACATTCAGTCTAGCTGGCTTAAGACACACCAGAATCCATATTCTGTGCGAGAACCCATCAAATGTAATCGGTGTCATCAATACAATTAGAAATGAGAGATGGGAAATCGGAACCTATATTTCGATAGAAATGAAAAGAGATTTTCTGCAAGAATTGAAAAACAAAATCGTAGAAGAGTTGCAAATCAAGAAAAAATCAAAATCACAAAGAAGGTAATTTTTCATAGCACGACAAAACTAAAATGATCAAAGTTTTCAGATTCTCTGCCTTCCGCAATTGCATCATCATTCCAATTGACAATGGTTCCGAAATTTTTGCATATGCAACTGTTTTGAAAGGAAGCTGTGGAAAGTTCATCCTCAAAATCAAAATTCAACAAATAAGGTTTTAATCAACATCTATCTGTTTCTTCATTTATATGGATCGAATGCAGAACACTTTCTCTTCTCATATAATTTATCTGAATGTTATTTGTGATCATTCTATTGAAAATTACTTATCTCTTATTCAATGATCCTAATTTTTTGCATTTGACCTGAATAAACTATTCGACATGAATTTTCGGCTCAATAGGCAAAGAATGGTCCCAAAATTTTTGGGTACACAGTTTTGAGAATTGAATGGTCCCTACAGCAAAGAATGGTTCCAACAGCAAAGAGTTGTTCCAAAAATTTGGGTGACACGAATTTCAGAATTGAATGGTCCCTACCGCAAAGAATGGTCCCTAAAAAATTGATACCAAAAACTTTTCACCATTTTTCACCAAAAACTTTTCACCTCTTAGGCTTAGGTTTCTTAGAAATTGGGAAAAAAATTGACAAAACCGGGTATTAATAGTATTTTTCAATTGTTTTCCGATCTTCTAAGAAACCTAAGCCTAAGAGAATGGTGAAAAGTTTTGGCTCTATAGGCAAAGAATGGTCCCAACCGCAAAGAACGGTCCCAAAAAATTTAAGAATGGTCCCGAGGAATTGAATGGTCCCTATCGCAAAGAATGGTCCCAACCGCAAAGAATGGTCCCAAAACTTTTGGGTACAAAGTTTTGAGAATTGAATGGTCCCTATCGCAAAGAATGGTACCTCAAAATTGATACGAAAAACTTTTCACCATTCTCTTAGGCTTAGGTTTCTTAGAAATTGGGAAAAAATTGTCAAAACCGGTAATTAATCGTATTTTTCTATTTTTTCCCAATTTCTAAGAAACCTAAGCCTAAGAGAATGGTGAAAAGTGAGTATTGCTATAAAGTAGTAAATGAGTAAAAAGTAGCTAAAATTTTGGGACCAATCTTTGCGGTTGAGACCATTCTTTGCGAAAGGGACCATTCAATTCTCAAAACTGTGTACCCAAAAGTTTTAGGATCATTCTTTGCGGTTGGGACCATTCTTTGCGGTTGGGACCGTTCTTTGCGGTTGGGACCATTCTTTGCCAGTTGAGCCGAATTTTCCTATTGTAAAAAAATTTGAAAATGGTGGCGCGAGAAAAATCTTTGCGTCTCTCGCCGATACTCTCTTGTTTGCGATTGAGCGCAGTTGTGAGAGGGGTGGACTGCTAATAAATTCAAACAAATCGTTAAAGGAAGACAGAAGTCATATTTTTATTTCAGATTCTGATACTTCAGAAAATTCTGAACAACTTTCATCATTGGAGCATGTGCTAAAAATCGCTCTAAATTTTCGTTTTCTTGCGTTTTTCAATAAATGTTCGAGTTTTTTCTTCTTTGCTTTACGATAAGTTGAAAAAAAACACGAAATTTTGTTGAAAAAAGCAAGAAAATGAAAAATCGAGAAATAAAAAGAAATAATTTTTCCGAGAGGACTACACGGGGGCGAAAATTCGCAACGGGAAAACTCTTCCACAAAAGCTCCTTTTGAGTCGGGAAAACGTGAATTAAGGGTGTTTAGAGCGATGCTTAGCCTATGCTTCTATGATGAAAGTTGTTCAGAATTTTCTGAAGTATCAGAATCTGAAATAAAATATGACTTCTGTCCTCCTTTAAGTAGTTATCATTTTGGCTTCAGTGCAAATAGAAGACGTGAAATTCAATTCCTCTGTTACTATTAGTCACTTCTGCAAGAACTCTTACACACGAATTCAGTTATGTTGTCTAGATTATACTCGCCAAATGGCCAACAACTTTACCTATCACGTTAAATGTTATGATTCGCCTTACCTACTGTTCGCTCCACTATAATTTCATCAAACGCAAACCTGTACAAATACTTTCAAAAGTGTAGGTAACCTTTTTTCTTTTTCTATCATCTTCTTGTAACAGTGAGAAGATTCATTATCACAAGCCGTCTGGAATATCTCTCTATGCACCCTTTATGATAAGTTATACTAGTAAATGCAATGAGAAAGAGATCAGAGAGCGCAAACAAGCATGTGCCTCAAAGTCATTCGAGAAAAAAGGGGAGTGGTTTATCTTCCGGAATATACGGTAACCATAACAACGCAGAGAAAAAGATAACGAGTAGGAGGTCTCTCTCTCTCTCTCTCATATCGCACCTTGCCACACTCATTTGCATTTGAAAACTTGAGTAGTTCCAAACCATGAGTAGCTCCGACAACAAACACCAATCGAATGTTTTGCCCACTATGGGTTTTGATCAGAACGCATCCACTTTGCCTCCGACTAATATTCAGGGTAATTTTTTTTAAACAAAATCAATATTTTAAGAATGACTTGAAATTCAAAAATAAGTTATTTCAGTCTACGACTCAAGTCTTTCTTGGTGCATGTTATCATCTTTATACTCATTTGATTCAAAATCAACCAAATCGATACACACAAAATCCGCAACTAAAAAAATGGAAAATATGGAAACGGAGAAAAAGCAAAGAAGACAACGAACTGCATTCACTACAGAGCAGCATCATGTTCTTCTAGAATCATACAATGAATCTCGTTATCCAAAACAAACAATCTTGAACGCATTGATATCAAAACTAAGTCTTTCAAAAAGACAAATTACGGTATGTCGACTTTTACACTCTTTGACCTTTTTTGAATTTCAAAGTTTCTTTCGGAAAGTTCGAGAGAAGAGAACTACGGTTGAAAAATAAAAAAGGAGAACGGTTTTCACTTCTAATTTTATTTTCTATTTTTTTCCTAGGTTTGGTTTCAAAATCGTCGAGTGAAATCACGTCGAGAGGAGTTCCAGAGATTACTGAAAGATACAAAACCTTCTACGTCATTGTTGAGTGAAGATAAAACAGAAACATCATCAAATGTATTGTCCGTCAATTCGCTGTCTCATAAGAATTGTGATGGCTCTATAGGAAAAATGTCAACCAATCTCCAGCTGAATCAAAATTTTGGGTTAGTAAACTTGAAAGTTCTGGAAAGAATAGTATTTTCTTGTAATCAAGCTCACAATTATTACAGTATTATGAATTAATATGAATCTTGAAGTTAAAAATTCCAGATTCCCCTATTTGCCTTATACCGCTCACTTGGATTTTTCTTACCAACAAGTCAGTCAAATAAGTAGTGTTACAAACGAAAGTTTCAACGAAAGTGCCAAGACATCGGTAATAGAGATTCAATATTTTTCTCCTACATAAAATTTTTTCTTTCAGGATATCTCATCAACACCGATATTGAATTCATTCTCCAATATGCAGTTTTCTAATCCTTCTTACATTCCGTTATATCCTCCAACTCCATTATACCCAAATTTTTTCAATCTACAATTTACTCAATCTTCAATCTACCCAGCCGCTCCAAAATTATAATGTTCCATTTTGAGGCATGCCGGTATTTTTATTCATCATTCATAACACAGTTTTTATTTCCGTCATCCAGTCCGTTGTATATTCCAAACCTTTTATTAGGTGATTTTCAACAAGCCAGTCTCAAACCCAACTAATTTTGAAGCTTCTAAACAAACCCTTCAGTTCACCTTACTCGTTTTTTTGTAACCCATCATTTACAAATACAATTAAAGTATTCCATTCAAATGATCCATACATATTCTATTTAACAACATATTCATTCATTTTAATAATCTTTTTTCCGCTTTGAAAATTTGTTGAATTTTCAATTACAAGATTTTATTAGTCAAAACGAAATATAAAATCAAACATCACTTTTGATTCCAAAAGTTCAAAATCGTAGGTTTCATATGAAATGGGTGAAAATTTTGAAATGTCTCTCTCTGAGTAACGGATTAACTAATTTGTGAGCTCTCCGAAATGCTGGTTCGAACAAAATAGACAAACAAAAAGAGAGAAAGCAAGAGAAAAAGTAAGGAAAGAGGGGAACGCAAATTTATGTGGCGTTATGAAAAATACATTTTCAATGTGTTAACTGCTAGGGAGGAGCAAAAATGTTGTTAACTACAGAATTAGAGATTTACACTTGTTTTGTTTGATCCATAGCATTATTTTTTTGGGACAAACAGGGATAACATGACACCTTTCCAAAATTGAACATTTTCAATTAAAAAGACTAAAATAAGATAACACTATTGTGGCTTTCTTTATTACTCTAATTTTGAACGTTTTGAATGGAATTGGTCACACCACTTTTCCCTGTTTTCAAAAATTGCCTGTTTAAAAAAAAAGTAATAATCTTTTGTTCCACATCTTTCGAATAACAAACCTTCGGAGAACTGGATAGAATTTTCAAATCACCAATGGTAGAAGTTCGGACTGAACTGAATGTGGTTGATCAGAGAATTTTTTGCATGAGGTAATGCAGGCAGTATTCACTTTTATTCCAAATCTGTGTTCTGTTTTTGTACAACACAGAAACATTCAAGAAAATTTTGTAAAAGCTATGCTTGCTGAAAATGCTCATTTTTACAATGGATCCTAACAAAACCGAGAATATCTTTTTTGCAGATTTCTGATTAAAAATGGTATCACAGATTAGGAATCAATGTGAAATTTGCGATAAAGTACAAATTCCAAGTAAAATAACTATTACCTCGATAGTAACATGTAAATTATGAAAACTTTCCAATCGGATATATATCAGCTGACATCATTTCTAGCCACGCGTTTCGCGGTATGAACAGTTGACAAAAACAAAAATGATGCTCTAGTTCTGATCTTTACATCCCATGAAAAATTGACAACGTAAAACTAGCAGCAAGACAGTCCAAAATTCACAAATTTGGTCATTTTCAACTGAAAACTCATAGTGTCGCAATCTTCATGACCTGTTGGTTCATGTGGTGCGCTATCTCATGTTGCTTCAAAACGTGGGGTACATAATGACAAACTTTTCTCATTCTAATAAATGAAGTTCAAAATTCAGCTCTGACTGCCGGAAGAGAATCAGTTTTTCAGTCAGCTCTAAGTCGCTCATTTTGAATCTTTACACCGAAGTGTTGTTGCATTAGAACAAGGAGACTCGTATAAACATACAGAAGCATCTTTCTCTTGAAACACAAAATTTTTAAATCAGCAACGGAAAAAGTTGGGGGTTAGATCTCTCTCTCCGTGGTCGTATCAATTGCGAACTAATGGAATTTTTCAGAGGAAACTCCTTTTGTGCAATCAAACAATTTCAAAAAAAATCATTTT
Source organism: Caenorhabditis latens (assembly GCA_002259235.3). Classification (NCBI taxonomy): domain Eukaryota; kingdom Metazoa; phylum Nematoda; class Chromadorea; order Rhabditida; family Rhabditidae; genus Caenorhabditis; species Caenorhabditis latens. Next base: position 7,416,331 of record CM056097.1, on the reverse strand, counting down.
ATCGGTTAGAAAAGGTCATTGGAGTAATTATATACAAGACTATCATAGTAGACTCAATGAACAGAACAATGTTTTGAATAAAGTATTCATTTTGTTTCACTTTTTTATCTATGCTTCTGAATGAATTCCAAAACCATAATACACGTTGAAATAATTGGCCAAGGCTTAGAACACGTAAAATACAATGAAATTTTCACAATAAATTAAGACAAACAATTATGATCACTAATTTCTCCTATTTCAGATGAATCCTCTTCAGACTCCCCCTATCTCGTCCTCCCTTTGCTACGATGTCTAGAAAATGCCTCACTTCAGCCAAACGTCATTTAATTTCCCCCATTTCAAATTTTCAAGCAGCGACTCGGGCCCATTTTTTGCCCCACTTTCTTCCGCTTTGGGAGTTTATAGTTTCTCGCTTTCATCCATTTTTACAGTTATAAAAAATTACTTGTAACTTGTTCTCTTTATTTTAGATTTAGCGACGCGTATTTCTCAGAATTAAGGTCAAAATCTCTCATTGTTATCTAAATGATTTATAGTTTAGTTCTTCTTTCCTTCTAAACTCGTCGTTCATTCCGTATAATCTTTGTCGAATACTTTCTCGTACTAATTCAATCCTTTTGTGTGAGATTCAGTCCATTTGCAGTCGCGCGCTTGCTAGTTCTTTGCGCGCCGGACACAGCTAACATTAAGCTCAGAAGTTACTCCCTCAGACAACTTTTAGTCCTTGTCATCCTAGGAATGACAAAATGTTTGTTTCATCTTTCAGGTACCTGCGTTTCATGCAACTTACAAACAACTGGTACAACCAAATCCAGTTTCTCAGCAAACCCACTCTCTAGCACGGTATCATTTTCTTTCATCTAACAAAGTGTCAGCTACCACCAGACAAACATTATTCACCCTCCTTTTGAGTTTTCTCTTGGTTTGGCTACCTTTTGTTTGTTCTGTCTCAAAAGGATATATCACTGGCTTTACTTGTTGTTGTTCGAATTAAGAGATAGTGTCTTTTGTGATAATGTTTTTCTTTAGTCTTCATACATTTTGAACTGCTTGTCGGATATACAGTACCGGCGCAAATGATTTTATATTTTGCCTTTTTCAGTTGAAAATGCCCAACTTTGAGAATACGTGATGGTGAAACTAACTAAAAAACTTTTCATGGAATCGAACACACCAAAAGTAGAACTTCATTTTTGTATACAACAACTTTCTGAACGGTCGCCCCGTTGAATTTCAATGCGAGATTGTGCGATTTTTGTGCTGTTGTCTCAAAATTAGTATAACTTTCTAGGAAGTGTTTGTACAAAAAAGTTATAAACTACAAATATAGAGTTCTATTTCTGATATGTAAGATCCATTAAAAATTTACTTTAAGGAACTGTTAGTATCATCATGACATACTTTCAAAGTTAGACATTTTCAACTGAAAAAGACAAAATATGATATATTTTTGGCCGGTACTGTATATTGGATCAAACTTTCAGCAAAAAGCAGACTTGCAACGGGCCGGATTTTCAGTACTAAAAAATTCAAAAAATTTTTTCGAAAATTTCCCCATTTTTTTGAAAAATATTTTTTAAGAACAACTTTTCTGTAGGTTTTAAAAGTTGTTGAAAAATATACTCGAAGAAAAATATGATAAATGTTCAGAAAATAAATTTTTGGACAAAAAATTGTAGTGAAAAAGTTCAAAAATTCAAATCCGGGCCGACCGGGCCGGGCCGGGCCAGCGGATCGGGCCGGAATTTTGCAAGTCTGGCAAAAAGTATAAGAACAAAATAATTACTCCAGCACGTGAAATCAAACGAAAATGCAAAAATTGAGAGAAATTACCAGGAGTCGGCCCTCTTTTTTCCCGCCGATGTGTTTCGTTAGCCCCCCTCTCTACCTTCTTTATCCGATTACACAACCACCTCCTCCCCCAGTCCGCCGTTTGTTCATTATGTGACCCCTCCCCTCCCCCCATGCAACGGTCGGCCGTCCATCTGGACTTTCTTTTTTTCTTTCCACCCTCTTCCACCTGCACAGTGTCTTCTCTGCGTTTCTCTTTTTATCCGTTTGCGTCTCTCCTTTTCTCTCCTTTCTTCTCTGATGGACCATCATTTTTGACAGAACCGGACAGTTATATATTTTAAATAAACCTTGTTACATTTTTGGTCTGTGAATTTATAAGTTTTACCTGTTTATCTTCCTTTTTTACTATAAATTTAGTTTGTCCTTCATTTATATATAAAAAGAGACAAAAGAAATGAAAAAAAGTGTATCTTCCCTTGTCGGACGATCTTTTTTCCCCCTCCGCTGCCTTAAAAATTGTTTCACTGGACTGCTGCGGGTGTGTTTCCTTGGCCGTAGCCTGCGCAATACTTTTTTTTTCAATTCAAAAATTTACTTTCTTTTTCTATGACCCAAGCAAAAGTTGTAACATGGAAGAGTATAGTAATCAGAGCTGAGGGTTTAATGTTCATTGTTTTTATCATTATGAACAAAACATTTCGTCTTAAAATTAAAATTCACAAATATAGGTTAGTCATTGATGCTATGTGCTTGATTGGGCCGCCAGTAATGTTTTGAGAAAAGCAAAAAGTGATTTTCAAAGGAAAATGTAATAGTAATAGCGGAATCACCTTTCTGAAGTTATATGAAAAGTAAATTTTTTTTCATAAACTAGACATTTTCCGTACAACTCACTTTTCTGCACCGAGTCTCAAAAATGCTATTTCCTTCACTCAAGTGTTGCTCTACTTACATTTACTCAGAGTTTTAGATCTGTCTAGAATCTGCATTTTCCTCATCACCAATTCATATACAAGATCAATTGTACACATGAACATATTTAGTGCTCCAGCTTGTAGCCAAGGGTTCCTTTTTGAATACCCCCTCACTTGGCTACCAAAGGCAATCTGATGGTCCCCACAGGTTTTCGCCAGAAAACTAGGACCATCGGAGTCTTTTTATTGACCTTTTATTGACCCAATGTGAGAGAAAAGTTTAAAGTCAGTTAATGATGATATTAGAGAAAAGTGAAAATCGCTGGAGAGCAACTGTATCAGAGGGGCATTTCAATTAGAGGGTACCCGTCTCCGTTTGCTTTTTCTTCGTGCGTAACGCTAGAAGAGTAGTTGAGGTAGTCTGATGTCTGCACTATACCTTTTCCGTCCTATCAGTACCAAGCGCGAGCTGAGAGTCTAGGCTAGATTATACCTTTTCATAATTTTTTTCAGACTTCAAGTTTCTTTTTAACGCCGCGTCCGTCGATTTTCAGGATAAACGGGTCACTGATACAAATAGTGTTCTTTCTTACACCGCTTATCTCACAATTATGCCGCATACGCTATATTCGGGATGAATTTCTTATTTCTCTTTGAGAGGCGGTCTCTGATCTCTATTTTTTCCGCTGCCCCCTCAGCTTTCCTACGGTCTGAACTATTTTTTAACTCTTACTCTACAACTGCGATTTTTGACTAGAAAAGTTTTACAACAGTTCAGCATGAATCGATTATATTATTCCCGCTGTCTCGTCATATTTTATAGTATCATTAATCTGTTTTCTTCCCGTCGCATTAGGAATGTTATCTGAGAATGTAATGTTTTGCTTATTTCTTCATGCTGTCTTCTTTTTTGGAATATCACTACCTCCCAGATACTTTTTTTTTAAAGCAATCTCATTTGTGTTCCACACTAATGATAAATCTTCCAACCAACTAAGGCTCTTCCTCGCTTCTTGTCTGTTTTACATATTGTTATTCTCTGGATAATTTCAAAAACTCTCTCATCTCCCTCTTTCCCATTTTATTTCAGAAACTCATTGTCTCGCCATCATTTTTTTACTAGTGTTGACTAATGTTGTGCGTAGACAGCTTCAAGACATTCCTGTTTTATACCTCTAATTTCATACTTTAATTTCATGACTATTAAGTGCACATAATTTTTTTTCCTTGTGACTGTCAAAAAAATCTCCACCGAAACCGGTAAATGAGGATTTTTAATTTTTCTTTACTGACCAAAGTTGTTTTGAAAACTTCTTATAACTTTTGCCGTTTTCAAATCTAATGACAGCGATATTTATTTACAGCTCAAACCAACCGTTGTTCCTATTGAACATGCCATCTCACCGAATCCAAAAGAAAACCAAGTCGGCGCAACTGCCCATTTGGAAACAACCTCCTCGTGTGCTTCCTCCTCAATTGCCACAACGGGATCCGAGACGTAAGCTTTCGTTGTCACAATTCGCGACGATTGAGGGAAATTCGGATATTGTAATCCAAGACTGGAAACAAAAAGAATTAAATTATCGCGACAAAGAGACGATCAAACTGGTCATTTTGGATATCATATCCACAATTCCTGAATTCCTCCCATCACGCGGCGGAGGCAACCATCCGCTATATGCCCGTGTTGCAGTGGAACTTTTCAAGCGCACTGGTTGTTACTTGAGCGGTGAGTTAATTTTGATTTTAGAATATTGAACAATTATTTTAATTAACAATTTTCAGCCAACGCAATCTCAGGCTGTTTTCGAATGGAGAAGGAGATGTTGCGCATCAAATTGAAAAAACTAGTTGAGAAAAAAAAGCTCTCCGTTGAGAAAGTCGAGGATGAGTTGTGGAAGACGTATCCACACTATGGATCGATTCGATTCTTTAGAGCGGAGACGTGGAAATGGGAAACAGAGACCCGACGAGGAAACACTGGTGACCAAAATGGAGAACCCATTTTTATTGATTTGTCTGATGTTGAAGAGGAAGGAGAAGACATGAGGAATGATGAAAACGTCGTTGGCGATAACACAGGAGACACGTTTGACGAGGAAATGGTTTTTGAGACTGCCGATGAGTGAGTTTTTAGAGTGATTATTCAGGTAGACTTTTTTTCAGCATCACCAACCGGAGCGCAGTCGTCGACGCAGATAGAGAACAATCACCAGTCGACGGATACTTCGATTCGCATACTGATCAGTTCAATCAGATGCATCCTACTAGCATGAATCTCCACCAAAGAAACTCAATGCCTGGAATCATGAACCAAATGAATCATCAATCAAATCGAATTCAACCCACCCCACAAATGCCTCATCGAAGACAATCGATGCAAACCTTTGGCCGTTTGAATTATCAAACGAATGGGGTCCAGAACACGCGGCAAATGACTCGAAGATCATTGCAACAATCGAGTCATCAATCGGATGCAACTCAACCTTCACCATCAGCAATTCAAATGAGTTCGATTCAACCGGTCGCCCAAGCTGATGATCAAATGGATCATGTTGTTGGTGTTGAAATCAAACAGGAACCAGTTGAAGACCCAGAAATCGTCCAACGAGGACCATTCGGAGGCCCAGAAATCAAATCAGAACCATCTGAAGACTCAGAAATCGTCCACCGAGAACCATTCGGAGGCCCAGAAATCAAATCAGAACCATTTGAACACCCGGAAATCAAACCAGAACCATTTGAAGACCCCATTCCTTGCCGTCACGCTGTCACATCCACCGTAAGTTTCTAAATTACATGTTTCTCTATATAATATATTTTTTTCAGAGCAGCATTCCTGTTCAATTTGAACATGTTGAACAGTTTCGTCGTGATATGCTTCAGTTCAATGATCGAGCTGAACAAGTCGTCCAGAACAACTCGGAAAAAGCAGAGATGCTCGGAAAACTTATGTTGGAAATCGTTACAATGACTGAACAAAGCGATACAACTGATGTTGGTCAGTTCTTAGCACAACTGGTTAAGAGAAACGACAAAAATCTCTTTAAGTAACTTCATACTGTATCTATCATTTTATCACCCCATTACACCATTCTTTCTAACTTTTTCTGGTTTATTATCATTTTTCAAAAAACAGTAACGTGTATTACTATGTACTATCACTTTCGGTTCCATCCAGTTGTTTGCCATCTCTGTTGATGATGTTTATCTGACTTTTTATTCCTTTTCACTCATATATAGATATTTCGAAATATTATAAATTATTGGTTTTAGCGAATGCTTTTTTTTTACCAGACATTAATTGAAGCAACATACATTTTTTTAGAAAACTATAACAGGAGGTTATTTTATTCTTTTATGTAAAGCAAAAAGACCACACAGAAGACCGACTCCAGACAAATAGAGAATAGACTTGGTAAAAGGGGGTCTTCTTGTCTGACACATCTGAAAATTTAGGATATTGATTGGTCGTGTGATTAAATTTTTTTTGAAAAATTTTTTTTTTTCAAAAATTTTTTGTTTCCCATTTTTTCCTAATTTCCGATATTTTCTGGCTGTAAAACGAGCATACCTCTCACAAATAGGATGCAAGGTGTTTTTTCACACATATTCAAACACATTTCTGCATTCTTTCTTTGTTTTACAGCCAGAAAATATCGGAAATTAGGAAAAAATGGGAATCAAAAAATTTTTGAGTGAAAAAAAATTGAAAAATTATTTTTTCTAAAATTGAAATGTTTTAATGTTTGTTTGTAGAAAAGCTCAAGACACATCGTTTGGTACATTTTTTGACTAATCTGGAGCCTTTTTTGATGAGTTATGATAACTTTCCCGAGGGCGTTACTTTTGACTTCTGGAGCTGTGGCACGATGCTCAGAAAGTAAAATGCCGATTCAACATAATTTTTTGTTTATTTGAGGGTTTTCCAACATTTTGACATCAAAAACTCAATAACTCCAAGAGAAAAATAAAAACTTTTTTTTCGAATTTTCAAATCACGATCTGGAAAAATCGATTATTGAAAAAAATCAGAATTGAAACTTTTTCAAAAAACTTGTTTTTTTGTTACTGGATATTTCAGCTACCTTTTTAAAAAAAGTTTATGCAAAACGGACAAGATTGAGCAGAGTTACACATGAAAGTATGCAGGTGTACTCACCTATGATCGCTACTGTACTTGAGAATTGAAATTCTGGACATGCGAACTCGCAGATACACAGACAGGAAATGCACCACAGAACCTGACCTTTCCTAAACAGGAAAAATGCATTGATGAAGATTGTCGGTTCACCGCGAACGGTGAACCTTTTCCAAAATTTATGTGTGGGGAGGTTTAGGGCTGATGAGGCCTGCAGATAATGTGATTACGATAATAAGTCACTTCATCATTGGTCCCCTTACCACCATCCACAGGAGACCAACGACCAACTAGAACACGGATGACTTACCCAAGACCAGCAGCCGACATCTCCCGGGTTCCGCCGGCCGCTGTGTTTTGCGTGGGAAAGGGGGCGGGGCGTGGGAGGCCGGTTCACTAACCCAAGTTTGAGGTAAACTTTTTCATATCAGAAGCAAAAAAATACAAAAGTATATATATATAATCAAAATTGTTCACGTCGGTTATTGGAGTGGAGTCGATTTATGTATAAACTATTTATATCAAAAACAGAAATATGAAAGTACTCACAAGGGAATGACCCTGAGTGAAACGCGAGATTCTCAACGATGTTTTCACCAAAGATGGGTCTTACCGAGACTAGAACATCACTACAGGGTGGCTAATAATTACATAACGTTTTGTTTTTGCACATTTGGGCACCGTGCCATGATATCTTTTCCGAATTTTTCAAATTTTTCTGAAAGTCAAGACACTATATTAGTCGGCTTTAAAGTCATTTATCTCATTCTCGTTTTCCTCTCAAGTTATGCAAGCTTCACCTCTCCGACCCACAGTTGAGGTTTTTCAAGGAGGGAATGAAAAGCGCCAACATTGAAAACCGTCTTGATTTTCCATCGGCATCAGTTCGTACGATGTTGGCTACCTTCAAAAAAAAGAAAGTCACCAAGAAAAAGAAAAATCCGACCGAGCAGCAACATGCAACACTTGCAGGACTCGAGGAATAATCAAAAAAACTCCCGGAGCTCTTTTGTCTGTTTGTCATATTTTGAAGTGGTTAAGGATTTTACCGGAATATTGGAACCAAAATGTATTCTTTAAGTAAAATTTTTAAAATTAAAGTTAAACATTCAAAAAAAATTAAACAGAACAAAAAACCGAGATAGCGAGTTTTCCGTCATCGGTCCAGGCGGTCAGTTATTTTCTGAACATTTTTTTCCAGAAACAAGTAAACGGAAACAGTGATTCAAAAATCAATACAGAAACCTGATAGTAATGGCACAGAAACCTGAACTTGATGCTTCATAACATTGAAAAGATTAAAAACATTTTATTAAAAATAAAAATTGATTTAAAAAGTCATATACCAGTACTAGCAATAATTAATCAACTCTGAGGACCCGGCTTTCATCATTTCCATCACAATCATATTCGAGATCTCATTGGGACGACTTGGTGGGAAGATGTTGCACGGTTGTTGTTATGATTGTTGTTGACTTGGCACATCTAAAAAACATAGTGGTTAGATGTCAAGACTGGATAATAAAGTTTTAGATTTTACCTTTTTTGACCAATTTAACTGGTTCTTGTTTATAATATGAATCCGCAATCAGAATATCGCCAAGCTCCTCTCGTGCTGTTGTCCAAGCTTTTTCCATGTTGCCATAGCGGTCTACATCGTATGGAAGTCCACTTTGGTCGGACTCCACCACTAGATGGGATCGATTCCAATCCTGTAAAAGAACAGATTTTTGGAAAAATTTGAAAATAATCAACATCTAATCGAGACCAAATGATTAGATTAGAACTAGAATAATTCAGATGTATATCACAGGCCCGAATTCTTGAAAATATTTGCAAAGTCATAAACTTCCCGATGACTCATACCTAAATCTAAACTGTCAGAAAAAGTGTTCCAGTATTCTGAAAAAAATGCATTCGCTTCGAACAAGAAAAAAAAGAAAGTGAACAACAAAGTCGGCTGTCTGAATCATGTATTTTCCAACACTAACAATAACTGTCGACACCCTTTCTACTTTGATTTCGAAACAAAACTATATCTATGACTCATTGGTTTCTGGGTTTTTTCAAACAACCGGAAAACACCTTTTCTGAGTTTAACCATATAAAACAACCGAAATTTGAAATGTTAAATTTTTGATTCATTGATGTCGAATATTTTTGGAAATTCTGAGCGATTTTTCTCAACAAAAACTATTTATCTAAAAAGATGAATAGTTTTTTGAAGTCAGCACCAGAGTTTGAATTATGATTCAAAATAGCTGATTAAAAACTCGTTCAATAGTATAACAAAATCCGTGCTGGAGAATTAAAATTTGGTTATGACCTTGATCGTCATTCTTCCTTATTTTTAAAAAATTACGCCACCTTTGTGACAGAGATTCGGGCGAACCCCACATGCATTTGATATGAAAAAATATGTTTTAAATCTCACCTTATCGATGCATCGAACAACCAAAAAAATCGATAATTAGAATTTCAAAAAAATAGGAGAGAGGGGAGAGGAACGCGATTCCGTTACGCGTTCGAAGGAAAACTGGTGAATGAAATATGAGGGGCGGCCGGTTTCATTGCACCGTCTCGCTTCTCTCCGCTCTCTTTTTCATGAAAATAAAATGCGTGGCTGATTATGTCATATGCATAAACATATAACGAAAACGGATAAGATGTAGGAAATGAAGAAATGTGATTATTGTTCAGATAACCCTGATGTCTTTGAAATTTTTCAAACAAACTGATTGTATCTCGCCAAATCGATTCTGATGATACCCAACACTTGATCTGTTGGTCGTGAATTTTTCAGGACTTTTTCACATGACAAATTGTCGAATAATTGGCGGTTTACACTAGAAATTGCTTTCATTTCAGCTTAAACTGGAAACCTTTATCTCACGTCTGGCGACCAACATTTTTAGTGTCAAGGTAGAATACATCTATCTACTTGTAAAATGCGCGACTGCTGCCAGGAATAAAATCAAAAGGTTGGTCTTATGAAACAAGTTATTGTGTATATCTTGACAAGTGACACATTTCCTTCAAATGTTATTGTTCTCTAGATAAAAATTAATTTCCGCGTGCCAATTAACTAACTGTCATTTGGGTGGCGACGTTGAAACACAAATTTCTACAAAAATTATCGCAGTTCTCTAGGACTTTATCAAACAACTATTTTTTTTGTTCTCAACATCTTTCATTTTTCGGGAACATATAACCCATTTAAAAATGACGCAAATTGACACTGACACGTTGCAGAACAGGCCATGGAAACAAGATAGTTAAGGCGGTCTCTAACCTGTGCGCAGTTTGATGGATATTTTCTTTCCTGTATTGTTATCTGCGGCCAGAATGTAATTGCCTAACTTTGCATACATTCAACTTGCAACGTTTTAAACTTTCGGATTTCATTTCAAAATAAAAAACAAATCCAACTTTCTGTTTTTTCAGGAAAATGTTTAATTTCAATGAGTCTGTAAAAAAGGTTCTCGAGCAGCACAAGAAACTTATCAATGAATGATGAAAAGAGGATCTTGATTTTGCTAGTTTGCGGCATTTTCCGTCGTTATAGGATTTTCAATCTGTGAATTCGGTACCTTTCTTTTCATTTCTGAATTTACACTTACACTAAAAATGTGATATTCGTTTTTACTGTTCTGATCGTCATCACATTGAATCAATAACGTTCTGTCCGGTTTCACATTCGTACATTCACTACTATTGTGAATTTCAGACAATTTCAGACAGACTTCCAAGACTTTCGGATTTATCTTGACAACCTCGTTGTATAGATCCCATGGCTCAGGAACAAGTTTCCGCGTGTGTGAATTTGAGACAGTAGGAAATTCGTCCGAATCATTGAATCCAAAGCTTTGTCATTCCTCTGATTGCTCGAATTATCTTTGCTTGGTCTGTGATTGTATTTTTGCTTGTCAATGACCAGTTTCATTGTAATGAGAGTTGATTCAAAAGGCTTTAGCCTAGCGGCCATTGTTTGGTTGGTCTTTCTTGTTCCCTCCCGCACCAAATTTTCTTTTCTGACCACCACGCGATTTTTGACAGCGGCCATCGCCAGAGGTCATAACTGCCCATGGGGGTCTGACTTAGTGGAAAAGAGAGGCCGCGGGGAGAGTAGGTGGTCTGGTCTCTAGTAATTCTTCTCCTGGTTTAAAACGTTCTCTGGTAATCTCACATGCCACGTCATCTCTGGGATATTTGCTCATCTACTACCTTGCAAGGACGTTTTCCTGTTTCTATTCTTCGAGAGCCTTCTACACCTATCTCATTAGAGCGTTTCGAGAGGTAAAACTCGTTTGTCATCACAAGCTTACATTACCATATGTCCTCACACTTTTTGCACCCTTTGCTCGTATTTTACGTTTGGGTGGTTTTTATATTCTAATTACCTTCATCATTTAACTTTTCTTACTTTTTCATCCATTCTTCTGAGGTCTATATACATATTTCTTTTTGTTGAAAGACGCATAGTTGAAAGACGCATGAATTGATGAACAAATTTTATATACGTTAATTGTTGTGCTAATAGCTCAATCCTTCACTCACTTTTATCTGCCTCATTAGGTCTGTAAACGTTGTGAGTACTTGTGCCGTAGCCTCTCTCACTGTATTTATTTTCCATCTGCCTCTCGTCTTATCTTCTATTATTTGCTTAGTTGAGTTGATTCTACGTGTACTCTCCGTGTCTCCTAAGGCCCGTCGTTCACGAATCCCTACATTAATGTGTGTATGATCTGTCTTGGAGATGTTGACATGACATCGCTCGCTCTAATTGCTCTGATTCCCGGGTCAGATACACACTACTCATTTTTCTAATGTATAACTACTTCCCTTTGGGAAAACGTCTTGTCTTCTTTTTTGAAATCGAAAAAGAGGACCACTGTTCACTCTGTCTGTCTAGATTTCTTCTATTTTTCTTTACGTTTGTTCTATGATTGTATTTTCACATTCATCTCGTTTCTCCTTTGATTCATTCCATTACCACATCTAAAGAGTACACTTGTCATTCAGCTTACCAACTACTCGACCTGTAACTTTTTCTTCCTTTTCAACCTTTTCTTTATTCTCATTTTTTTGTCGTTTTCTCAATCCTGTAAACACTTGAAGTAATTTTTGATTTTTTGATTTTTCAAAATTTTCAATGATTAGCAACTCAAATATAAATTTGCCTCACATTCTGTTTGACAGATTTTACTGACAACATTTCATGTCGTTATAGGTTTTTTGATTTTTAATTCGTTTGCGTTCTTCTCATTTTTGCGTTTGCACTTACACCACAAATCTTATTTTTGCCTTCGATGCATTTCACATCAAAGAAATTGGGTGTTGTTCTACTTTCTCATTTGCACATTCACTACTACTGCTCGTCGATGCGTTTCATTGTCCCACTAAACCTGCCATATTTTCTCAATCTGCACCGTTCATTTTTTTCTCATCATTCTTTGATTCTTCTCGTCATCTCCTTTATCTTCACCATTCCACCCCAATTTTTGCCTATTATCCTTCCTTCTTTCATTGCCTGCAATACTCAAAATGTTTTAACTGTTAGGATACTAAGGACACGCACTTTAAAAACCTGACATAGACTATTATAAAAAATTAACTGGTGCAGCTTTAAACATTTTCAAATCTTTTAGTATAAGTTCCGTTGAGCTTCAAATTTCTTTTGTGTCCTGTTGCGTTTGTGCAATCGAGCCGTAAGCGAGTTATTTAGAACGGATTTATTTACAAAATGATTTCTATAGGAAATAACAAGTTCAATAAGTAGAGCACGTGAACTAGGGTGCTATGCCAGGTTTATATATCTTCACGGATATAACATCTCTCCTTCTAACAGCGAAAGTCCACGGGTGCCACGTCATTCTGATGGAATCCTCTCCAATTGGCATCTGGTCCACTCATCATTCTCACCTCGTTACAATTTGGAATCCACACGTAACGTGCGGTCATCTCCGAGCATCCAAAATTGTTTCTCCACGGGTACATTGCAAAGCTGGGCTGTGGTGGGATTGACAACGATGGTGTGCTACTTCCTTGTTGATTCCAGCCACGATTCCACGCTGAATGTTGCCTTTTCGTCTCTGGAAAACTAACTTTTAGTTCAGGTTGCAATCTCGAGTTCACTTTAGGATTCTTCTTTTCCCAACGATCGTCTCTCAAAGGCTCTAACTTTCTCCTTTCGACCAGAATTTGGACTTCTTGTCACGAAACTCTGGTATCTCTTCTTTCCAGTCTTTTCACAATTCTTCTGAATCTTCTCAAACTTCTCATCTGACAAACGTCTCAGGTGTCTCTTCATCGATCCGTTCTTCACGACCTCTGTCGATCCTTTTCTCGGCTTCGATTCCTTCACGTATATACCATTGACTTTGTAGATGTATCTTCTTCTTTTCGGTGTCTTCGCAACTATATGATTAACTCTGTGACCCGAACGGTCTTACTTCTCATCATCGTCTTGTTGTTCTCGGCACTTCTTGGATATGTGTCCTCTGCGTCCTCAGTCAAAACATTCCTTGTTCTTGGCCCAACAATTCATAGAACTATGCTCACCTCCACATCGATGACATTTCTTCTGTCTCTGATTTCGATTTCTCGTCGGTTTCTCTTCGTCCGAATCATCACTTCCATCTACAGAACTTCCTCAGTTTTCACGTTGCTTCTCTTTTTAGCAAGTGTCTCTGGCTCGACCTTTTCTGTTCTTTCGCTTTCTCAGTTCTCATCTTTCTCACAGCAAATACCTCTTTACTTGTTCTACATCCTCCAATGTTTTTGGCGTCTTCTCTGAACTCTAGCAACTTCATGATCTCATGCTCCAATTGAATAAGTGTCGTCGTCGGTCTTGTTTCCATGATCTGCATAGCCCGAGCTCTTATATGAACTGTTCCGTTGGTTCTTAGACCCTTTATCCACATCAAACACTGCACTTGTTCCAAACTCATCTCATTGAATTTGGCATCAGCATAGGCTTTCTTCACTCTTCCGGTTTACTCTCCTAAATCGCCGCCTTCGTCTATAATTTTCAAAAACTCCATTCTTCTTGCGAATGTTGATCTTGTCGGTGGAAAACATTCTTTCAGTTTGTTCACAATTCCCTCAAATTTGAACTCACTCGTCTTATCTGGTAGGATTATATTTGTAAAATAGTTGTAGTCTCTTTGGTTCAATTTGCTCGAAATGATTCTTCTCTTGGCTTTATCTGATAAGTCAGCGCCTTCACCCGTAATGGTGTCTTCATATCTCAAGTACCAATCTTCAAATGCCTGACCTTCTTCTGGTTCATACTCAAAATTTGCGATTCTTCTTGAAATCAAATCCACGAGTCCAGATCCTGCTGCTTCGGCTGTCTTTGTTGTAAATTTCAATCGTCCGTCGGCCAATGCCTTCAGCAACTCATCCATCGAAACGTTTACATTCATACCTTGAGCTTCTTCTACCATTGTCTTATCCTTTGGTTTTTCTAGTGGTCGGTTGGTGGTTCTCTTCTTGAGTCTCTAGTCGTTCTTTAGTGATCCTGATCGCCACTGTTGCGTTTGTGCAATCGAGCCGTAAGCGAGTTATTTAGAACTGATTTATTTACAAACTGATTTCCATAGGAAATAACAAGTTCAATAAGTAGAGCACGTGAACTAGGGTGCTATGCCAGGTTTATATATCTTCACGGATATAACATGTCCAATATAAAAACATATTATATTCAAACTTGCAAGCTCAAACAAAAAAATATTATGAAAAAAGCCAGTGTAGCAATCTCCCCTCACACTTCTATTATTTTCAAATTTGAGAAAGAAGTAAAATACCTCTGAACAAAATAAATGAATCGCTTTCCGTAATATGAAATACAAATCTACAAATAAGATTGAGGGCAGTAGGTAGATCCAAAAATTTATTGATATTTTTGCTGTCTTGAACCAATTCACGCTGTCGTTATAAGTTTTATTTGATTTTCTTCACATTTGTTATATGATTACATTTGCACATTCACTTTTTCTTTTGTTCTTTGATTTATTCTAGCGTCTCATTTATAGGGTGCATCTGTCATCAAGCTCACCAATTACTCGGCCCGTAACGTACGTTTATTACTCAAAACTGTTTAACGTGAGGAAATACTAGCAATTTTCGTACAAGCCGTTGAAAATGTATCTGGAGCAGTTTACACAAAAAGTCATGCGAAAAACTGCAACTATTGCTAGGAACACGAGAATTTCGCGAAGGTTTATCACGCAGAAACCAGTGAAAAGAAAAGTTGTTCAAGTGTTACAACAACACCCTCAAAACAATAGGTTTTTGAGAAATGAAAGAGAAATGAGCTTATCTACTCACGAATAAGTGCACAAAGCTCGATTAAACTTGCTAGTGAGTAATGCAAAACACGTGGGACGCAACAAAATTGAAGCATTGTAGGAGAAGTGGTTAGAAAAATGTGTTTGAGATCAACATCTTGCAAGCACGTGTAATATGTCAAGTTTGATAACCGAATAATATAATGCAGTACAAAAATCAGCAAGCTCATTGAAAAGGGCACGAAGAGAGACTTAATATTGGAAAATTACCAAGAAATCCCTGGGGCCTGTGTAAAAATACCGGACTTTATATTATAGTTCACGTGCTCTACTTATTGAATTAGTTATTTCCTAAGAGACTCGTTTACGCTCGATCACAAAAACCTAACAATGGCGATCAGAATCACTAAAGAAGCACGAGAGACTCAAGAAGAAGCCATCAACGGACCAAAAGAGAAACCAAAGGAATCGCTATGACGAGCAGATGGAGGATATTGAATTTCAATGTATGATGTGCTGAAGGCGTCGGCCGACGGACGATTGAAATTGACGACAAAAACAACAAAGGAGCAGGATCTGGATTCGCCAAATCGATTTCGGGACGAATTGCAAATGTTGAGTATAAATCAGAAGAAGACCAGACAGTTTAGAATTAAAACTCAAAATGCAGCTATATGGAACATTCTAGTGCAAGATCAAATATCACGGAGTTCAAAAGTGAGTAAAATGTTACGTCGGAGAAGCAAAACGTTTGTTCGATTTGGATTAATTGAAGAAGTTTGCGGAAGTGATGAATCTTGAAAATATATGGATGAATCATATAATGGCGAAGACACCGGAAAGAAGAAGAGATACCTACAAAGTGAATGCATCGATGAAGAGACACGTGAGACGTTTGCAAGATGAGAAGTTTGAGCAGATTCAGAAGAATCGTGAAGATAATCGGAATGATAGATGCAAGAGTTTTGTGAAACGAATTTCAAATCCTGGTCGGAATATCATAGTCTTTGAGAGGCACGATCATTGAGAAAAGAAGAATCTTAAAGAGAACTCAAGACTGCAACCGGAACTAAAAGTTAGTTTTCCACAGACGATGGGGCAACATTCGGCGTGAAAACATGGCTGGAAGCAACACAGAAGTCGTACACCATTGTCGTCAATCCCCCAGCTTTCCAATATATCCATGAAGAAACAATCTTGGAATTTTGGAGATGACCGGATGTTATGTGTGAATTTTAAATTGTTCCGAGTTGAGAATTATGAATAGACCAGAAGCCAATTAGAGAGAATTCCATCAGAATGACGTTGCACCCGTGGACTTTCGCTGTTAGAAGGAGAGATGTTATATCCGTAAAATATAGAAACCTGACATTGCACCCCAGTTCACGTGCTGTAATTGTTGAATTTGTTATTTCCTATGGGAATCAGTTTAATTGATTATCTTCCAAGAGACCAGATTACGCCTGATTCCAAAAACGTCATAGATGGTAAAGAAATTATTCTGGTGATTGGAACATCTTTGTATAAGAGTGGTATCCAAAGCACGCAGAGAGCAAGAGATAATCATACGTCGCCACATTCCATCAAGGATTTTAACAAAAAATCGTTGGACAAGAAGCTGATCTCGGCTAGGTGTGATTCTAGATTCCACTTTGTCACCAACAGAATAAATGCTGTAAAATAACTATTAAGCTAGGTCGAGAACGGCGGAACAGAAGTGTAATTTCGTCATGCCATAAACAAGCCGACCTTAGCATCAGAAGAGTGGACAGTACATCTTTTATAACTCGATATGATGGAATGGATCAAAGTTCTATGAAGAAGAAGAATGAAGAGCACGAGTTCTTCTCACTCAATTTGAAAGATGAACTCAACGTGCAGTTGTTCACCCACTCACTATAAAAAAAGAAGACGAAATAGTTTATGAAAGTATCCTATGGAATGTTGAGAATAACCAGAAAACATGCTGACTTGCATATTCTCCTTTTTATGTTATTAATTTGACCAACCTTTTTAAACTTTTCAGTTTTTAATTCATAAATTCCCTTTATCAACCTCTATAGAAACCTGAAAGTTTAAACTAACAAGTTACTTCCATCATTTTAAGTTCCTAAACATTTCTAAAATCAACTTCAATCCATTTTCTTTCACTCACCCCTAAACTCTTACCCCAATGTTTTTTCTTTCCTTAATTCTTCCTTTAATTCTTTTTTTTATTCTTTCCTTTATTCTTTCGTCAATTCTTTCAAGGTTGTTGCTTCGTCTAAAGCTCAACGACACATTGAGAAAACGGTTAAATTGCAGAAATGGAAGGATCCAACGGACAAATTGAAGCAATTTTGAAGCACATTCAAGAATCGGCTGTGCGCTCCGACAGCAATTTGAAGATTTTGGAGAGAATGGTGACAGAGGAGTTTAAGAAGGTGAACGAAAAATTGGGAGAAATGAAAGCTCAAATGAGACCCACGGACAACGACGTGGCGTTTATCGGCCAGAAAAAGGTAGATGAACTGAACATTTTGATTTTCACATATTTTATTGGTTTATGTTCATTTTCAAAATGTTATGATTAAAAGGTTTTTCATAAACATTTTGCTTTTGTCATTGAAAATTGGACAGATAACACTTTGCAAGTGATAGGCAATGAGAACAAACAAAACGTGTTTCAGTTCATTTGGGAGGTTTCAGCTTTTAGAGTTTTTTTTTCTTGGATAAGTTATATGACTCTTTCATATATATAAAAGACAATTGGTCGTTGTCTGTCTGTCTGAAAAGCTATCCGGAACGGTTTTCGAAAAAGAAGAGAAATAAGAAAAACCAAAGTGGCGTGCTTTGAACAACAACTACCGTTTTGACCGCTCGGCTAGGCGCGCACACTTGAGAGGGGAGTGCCACGCAAATGAGGCAAGACCAGCGGGATGAACTGCCGAGGGCGGGGCAAACAGACTGGTTTTAGTATGAATATGCTAGATTGATCATGTCCACTCACAGAAAACACTTTAAAAAATACCATAAACATATGCATACGCAATTTCGTTTCAGAACATATCCTCCATCATGAACCATTCTACCCAGTCCGATCAAGGTGAAATCTCGGCTGCCGAAATCAGAGAGCATTTTGACGCGGACATTGAAGACACCAGAAACGTTATTTCTATTTTCCTGGAGTCTAATCAGGTAAGAATTCCTGTTGTTTTCTATGATTTGCTAGCAAAACTTAATAACAATACTTTCAAACATTGAGCCACTTTCTTAAATATCATTCTAGTCGTTTGCAAAATTTTTTTTCTAAAAAAAATGTAAATTAAGGGCGTGTTTGCATCAAAAGATCTGTTCAAACTTGCTGATGAACTCGGCCCTCTGAATGGGATCTCTGCTCGTAAAGCAGCTGTGGAGATGGAGAAAGACGAACGCAGAGCAAAGGTGAGTTAAAAGTTCAATGAAAAAACAAACGCTCTTTTTTTTTTCTGCAGGCACTAAACCGTGGTAATGCAACAGTTTCTGCTTCTCAAGTTGTTTCTGTCGCCGAGGATAGTGAAAGATCAGGATCACCATCAAGCCAAGCAAATGATGAAAACAGTGAAGAGTTCGCCAACACTGGAGTTTCTACTCACGAGGTTAGTTTTGTTTTCGTCTAAATGGATTTTTCGGGTGTATCATTAAGAGGAAATGTGTGTTTTAATTGTTTTTGTGAGCGTGGCGCACACTTTGATATCTTTTTCTATCTTCCTGGTTTTTCTGATTTTGATTTTTACAGGACTTCAACAATGTTGATAATGCCCGTTTGGAACACATTGACAATGAAGAGCAAGACGATGAATATGTTACGGAAATCTCAGAAGCTCCATGTTCATCAATTGTGGTAGAAGAGCAACCAATGAAAACACTGGAAGCTGTGGAAGTAGAAATGAAATGTTTGGAAGAAGTCAATGAACCACATTCGTCAGAACAACAATCTTCTACTATCCAGGTATGTTTCTCGAACATATCTTTTAGAAACGTTAAAATTAGCTTTTTGATAATTATTTTCAAATACAAAACGCAAGCACCTTTGTGAAATTGATGAGAAAAGTGGGCTGGCCGAAAACTCGAACTCGCATTCTCTGTGGGCGGTTTTGAGTGTTAACGATTCGTCTACGCTTGGCGTAGAGCAACATGTGGTAGATATTGAAAACAGCTATGAGAAAAGCTATGCGATCTACTCAAAGCGGAGCACACAGTCTGATATTGATATACTTCTTTTCTTTAACTTTAAATAACTTCAACTATTCCAGGTTCCACATACACCCTACGATAAATGGATGAAAACGTTACCTGGACCTCCAACGATGCAAACTCAGAATACTGAACCGGTGGATCATTCTGAGGATATCATCCCACCAGCTGACGAGAATGATAGTGAGGACTTGTCTAACAATGAAAATGCCGGGCCTTCTACTTCAACTGATACCACTCTCGAACAAAAGCCCGTGGAACAACATGCGTCGACTCAGTCGGTTAGTTGATTTTGAAATCGATTATCTGAAAGAAGAACTCACAACAGGATAACTTTTAGTGAAACAAAGATGAACTGGGTAGAAAAGCGGTGCATTCTTAAAATATTTTTGGTGCAGTGACTGTCGAAACTTCAAATATTTGGCGGAAAATAAGAACAATTTATGTTTATTTTGAGATAAAATTAAGTTCAAATGTTTCTGTAATCACTTTTAATACACTTCAAAAAAAATAAAATTTCAGAAAGGAACTATCGTCAATGAGCAGAACTATGTACGATTATCACAGAAAAGACTGCAAAAAGTCCCGTTGAAGCCAACCGTCGTAGAAAATGTTTCCGAAGATGTTGTTGATTACATGGAAGGCCCTTCGACCTCTTCTTCAACTCATGAATCAGCCGCCAAGGCCCCAGAGGTATGTTTAGTTTTCATTGCACATCCAACGAGGGTTCGAGGTGGTCATTTTTTTACGCTTTCATAATCAGCGTCAATTTTTATCAGTTTTTACTTTCCACACGAAAAGGGTCAAAAAGAAATGATAATCAACCGTTTCCCGTTGAAATTGTCCAACTTTGAGAGTGTGTCATGGTGATTTTGATTGCGACACCAAGTATGTTTTCAATGAATATATACAGTTTAAAAGGGAACTCAAATTTTGTAGTTGACACTTTTTTATGCTGGTACTGTCAAATAATTTCTCCTTAAAACGACCAATTTTAGTGCAAAATTTTTTTGAGCAGTCGTCTTATAATGACTATAACTCTTAGAAGTGCCCCGTACAAAAAAGTTGTTAAGTACAAAAATAAACTCTTCTTTTGATCTGTCGATTCATTGAAAATCTATAGAGTGTGAAAAACAAAACTACCATGTCACACTCTCAAAGTTGAACAATTTCAACAGAAAGCGGACAAAGTAAATTTGTTCTGACCAGTATTGTATGTGGTAACTGTTTCCAAATCATGAAAGTTTAGAACTTTTGTTGGATTCGTTGAATACGTTGTTGTTTTTCAGGAAGCTCCCAAAACAATCGTATGCCATTGCTGTAAAGGAGGAAGAGCGAAATGGAACAGCCCCAACTTGACTTGCGCTAGTGAAAAGAAGAAGAAATGCCGGATCATGTCTAACACAAAGTTCTTCTTCCGTACTAATGATGATGTCCAAACGAATCTGTGCGAGAAGTGCTACAATGGAATTTCCGCACGGCAAAAAGCTCTCTACCAGCCATGGATGAACGAATCAACCGAGATTGAAGAACTTTACCGTTGTCCACATTGTGAAAAATATTTTCACATCGCGTGCGCGTTGTTTCTTGGAAAGGACCTCTCGAACTTCTTGTGTCGTACCTGTGGTACTTCCCGACCATTTGGTTATCGACTTCTACGAAAACTTGTTCCGACAAGAATGGCCAGAGAAATGGAACGAGTCCTGAACGGGCATGTGTGGAGAAACGGAAAAGATGGCGATGAAAAAATAAATCACATCTATATCCGTGTTCTTCACTGCATGCCGGAATCGTACAGGACTTGTGACCATGCTCCATCCACTTTCTTGCCGGAATTCGAAGATAAGTATGGAAAGGAGTTTGAAAGCGTAAATCGAATGATTTGCGCTTTCCAGGAGATCGACGGAGTGGACACGATATTCTTCACGATGTTCACGCAGGAGTACGAAGGACATGGAAAAGAGCAGAACGTCGCGATATTGGAATTTCTCGATTCAGTTCCATTCGCCCAGCCAAAGTCAAGAAAAGGCGAAATTCACCGGACAATAATCATTTCTTATTTCTGGTATTTGAGTACCATTGGATTTACGAACGGCCACATTTTTGCAAATGCACCCGTTCAAGGAGATGATTATGGTCTGCCCATTCATCCTACTGGTCAACTTTATCTCAGTCAAGGGAAACTAGTTAAGTTTTACGATGGAGCTTTATCCCTTGGTGAAGAAAATGGATTAATTGGAGATTTCAAATCATTTGAAAAGATGTTCCCAAACAAACTTTCAGATGTGACGGATCTCCCATTTTTCCCGGATGGATGTTGGCCAGTAAAGATGAATTGGGTGGAGTGGGAAATGGACCGAATGGCTAAAGTACCTACCGGTGAAGCTAGGAAAAAGAAGTTTTACGAAGTTTTGAAGCAATATTTGAACCGCCACAAGAAGGACAATTTTTTCATTAATTTGATAAACTCGCTACCGCGCAATTCTCCAGTTGACTGGTCGCAAGAAGTTATGATGACCACTTCAAATACCGGAAATCGAGAGGAATTCTTGCTGCACTGCTACAACAATCACCTCGAGTTCCGTGACCTTCATCACGCTATGCATTCGTCATGCGTTTTGGCGACTACTTGGTTGGAGGATCAGAAGAAGAGACTGCCGGTAGACGAAGATGATGAGTCCACCGAGCCGAAGGCAAAAAGGATGAAACATTAAGTAAGTTCAAAAAATGTTATGAAGGCAAATTGTCGGAATGGGAGTTTTCAAATTTTGTTGTGAATTCCGTGAATCACAAGTTGTGAAAGTCAGATATGAAATAAAAATAATCAAACAGAAAAACAGAAAGTCAAGAATTATTGTATTAAGGAATACTCCGGTTTCTAACCCCTATTTTTTCAGATTCTTTATCATCCTATTCCCTGGGTCATCTCTTTTTGTCATCAACCGCCCGTTCAAACTTCCCGTTCGTCTGTTCAAGTGTCTGTGTCTCGCTTCTCCTCAACACTGCTCACACTCTCTCGTCGCCGATAGACCATATTTGTTCGCGTTTCCAATATGGCTCCATATTTTCCTACTTTTTTCACTTTTTTCTGTGTTTTCTTTAATTTTTCTTATGTAAAATTCAGTAACAATTGTTCTCCTCGTTGATTTATATGTTCTCCACATCGTTTCCGTAAAGTATCACCAAAATCCGGGAGAACCCGATTAGTATCCCTCAATGGGCTCCTTTTTTCTCCTTTTTTTAAATCAAAAATTTTTAACATATTTATTCTGTTTTCAATCTTCTGTATATTTTTTTCTTACATGCCACAAGCTCTCAATGTTTTGATTTTCATTCAGTTAACTTTTAAATGATTAATTTACACTTGTTATTCTCCTGATTGTTTTTGATTTTTGATCTTATTTATGATATTTCTAGGTTTTTGAATAAAATTATCTCAAACAAAAACCAATAAATTACTGAAAACAGATACGAGAACAAAAAAAGATGGGATTTTGAATTTTTTGGGAGAGAATATATCTGATCTAGAGTACATAAATTACAGTCCGAAGTGCGGAATATAAACATTTTTTACAATTAACTACAGTACTACATTTGATCTTATCCTCACCGTACAACGGTGTCAATGTTTCATTTTACCGAAATGAAACAAAAAACAAAGAGCGAAACACTGATTGATAAAATGATATGATCATTTTTTCGAACAACATAGGTATTCATAGTCAAGTCGTGATCTTGGAGTGTTTCCTGGGCACCAAAGAATTTTCTGCAAAAATGAAAAAAGTCAAATCATACTAAAAGAGAGTGCAGCCGTATTGTAAATGATCTCCAAAAAGACCACTCATGTATTGGTGTACAAATTGCACTGTCGATTCAACAGTATCTTGATTGAACGAAATAACCACTTTGTTTGTGTTGGATGGTGTACTGAGAATTTCAGTCTTATCTCATGGACAGAAACAATTTTTATATTTTGGCATTATGTCACATTACATTCATTAACTCACCAGTATGTCACTTCGTATCCGGAACAATACATCATTTGTTTGGTTGCCTGATTAACAGTTTTGGAAGGTCTGAATGTGAGTTCCATAATTTTTGGCGAATCATTTTGACTCTTCACTGCGAAAACGGAAATTTGAGTTTTCCTAGTCCTATATGAAATTGCCTTGATGTGTTTCCATGGGACCAGTTGCAACAACTTCAACATTCTGAACGATGCGAGGGACAGGAGAAGATCGTCGTGATCCATTTGGGCGACAATCTTCATTCGGACAAGGAACAGGAAAACTAACACTTTCATTTGAATATCTAGAAATCTGAGACAAATTTGCCAATTTTGTAAGGATTAAAAACAAAATGAATTAGAACAAAAAGAATAACTGAAAAAGAAAACATTTTTGAGAGTGTTCATAGATGATAATCTAACGCGACGGTAGTGTGTACTCCCTCTAAAATGAGTGCTCCCGTTCGAGAATTGAAGGTTTCTGCAAAAATTGGACGTTTGTTTCGAGAGGAACATGAAATGTACTATTTGTACATAGTCGATAGGCTCTTCATATTCCAAAGTACTTCAATTCATTATCTACTTTTTTGTCTTTTTGAAATAAACCGAACGTTATATTAAGAACAAAGTAGGCACAAGAAAATTTATTAAAAACCGGTAAAACGTGCCAACAGAATTGATTTATAAAAAAAAAGTGGATGCTGTTAAATAAAGTGGACAGCATTGTACTGTATTGGGAGTAAATCCCTACTTTTTGGGTGGTGGAGCATCCTTCAAGTCGTCGTCCATCGACGATGACGTTGTCTCTTTTGGAGAATGCTGACGCTTTTTCGAGACGTTCTCTGTTTCCTTTGAGTCCTCCGGAGGCGGTGTATTCATATTCATCGTTATTCCGACTGCTACACGATAATGTGTTCCGCCAATCCTAGCAGAAGTGTAGAGTTCATCACAGAAGAAAAAGTTGTCTGTTGCTTTTGCTCCAGTGCAGAATGTACATTGGAGGACTGTCTTCGCAACGGAAGTACTATCTCCAGTAACTGATTCTTTTCCTTCCAGAAGATCCTTGATGTCATTGAGAACTTGTTCAAGATTATCGATCATGTTGGGGAACTTCTAAAAAAAGTTTATTTTTGATGATTTCATCATGGTTTCAACTAACCTTCTTGATAATATCTTCGAAATCAGTGGCAGCTAAACTTTTGAACTTTTCGATCATTGTCTGAAGATCTTGATCTGATACTTCTTGTGAAAATATAATTTTTCCGGAAATCAGTTCTGGAATTGACACACATCCATTTTTCAGCATTTGTTCGCCATCAGCAAACATATCCTCATAAACAATCTTGCAGTTGTTGGAAAGTTTTTCGATTGCCGATGTAGCTATTTCTTGGTTATCCGAGTTATCTTTAACGGCAACTGATGATGGAGAAGAGCTGGCAGGGATGTCTCCAGCGACAGTACGTACAGCTTCCTGATGTTGTCTTGTACAGTACAAATCAGTGAAAACATCGGCACGCAGAACGAATTCATCACTCATCTCTGGTCCCGAGCAGAAAATGGAGTCCAGAAGGCACTCCACGAACGTTGAAGACAGTTCACCGCCATGAATATACTTGCGGATTGACAAGGCCTTGAGTTTCTCTTGAATTTGAGCTTTCATCGCATTGCTGACTTCAAAGATGTTGAGGTCGATCAACTGAAAAACACGTTTTCAGATTGTTTTAACAATCCATTACATTATTCATTATTAAAACTGAAACTTTTATTGCTTACCGTCTGAATTGGCTCCCAGTTGTCGCACAGGTTGAGTTGCTTTGCTCTATGAATCATTGCATCGTAAACCTCGGCTGTTTCTGGATCTTCAAAATAATTGTCCAACAGTTTACGCAACGTTGGAACATTTGTCCTGTAGAGGTCGTCTGTTTGTTTATCTTCGAATTTAAGGACCTGCTTCTCATTGTCGTTCGACACTTCCTTGCGTTCCATGCTGTCATCAACTGCCACTACTTGCTTTCCCAATTTCAAATCGTCTTCCTCTTCCATTTCTCCTTCTCCCGCCATCTCCTCTTCTTCATCCAATTGGTCTTCGTCCTCAACAGAAGAGTCATCGCTCACAGTGATAACAGGTACATGTTTTTTCGCAGACTCAAGTACCTCCCGATGTCTTGCACTACTACTCATAACACTGTAGTTGGAACGAGCTGCAGGGCCATTGAAACGGCGCATTCTATTGCGCTCCGCGATAAATGCAGTGCGCTCAGCGTCGGTTTTTGGCGGTTTGTTCAGTTGTGTTTTTGTCTCTGAGAAAGGATCACGATCTGTGTCCTTTGGCACCACCTCGGCATCCGGTTCCGGCTTCTGGCGACTACCTGAAAATTTACCATCAATTTTCGTTTCAAAATAAGAGAATGTATCGTCATGAAGTTTCAAATTAACAGTATCCTAATTTCAGCAGTGAGACATTAACAGTTTTTACGGTTTGAATTTGACAACTGTTGTACCGTAAAGTAGCGTGAGTCTAGGGATCGTCAGACCCCGAGGGCATACGTGGGAACAGTATATGTCTATGTGCGCCGAGAAAACAAAACGATTTTTTGTAATTTCTTCGTAGGAGGATGGAGACGGGAACGTTTTTTATAGTACAGTAGTGGATTGTTTCTCAAACAAATGTTCTGTACAATCGCAATGCTAAAAGTGGTCACTAGAGAAACTGTAGTAGCACTCTTTTCCCAGCCAAAACGTGTTTCCGTTCACTACGTGTTTCGAGTAAGTAAAGAACAGTATCGATTTCTCGATGACAGAATTTTTTATATTCTCACGTCGAAAAATGAACGAAAACGTTTGTCAACACAGAAAATGCATTACGACTGCTATATTTTGTTTCCCTCGAAGTCTGTGTCTATTTTTAGAAAGAAAATGTTAGTAGTGTTTTCCAAAACAAGGAAAACCCAAACTGTTGTGGTTCAACACAAGTAACAGTCGAATTACTAATGGATTATAGCAGTTATTCATTAGAAGAGTCCCAACATTCTATACCTGTAAACATCGACTCACCTGATGTAGTTTCGTCGTCTTCCTTCGAAGGAGACTTGTTTGCCGGTGGATCGGGTTTGGGTGCAGATGAGCTGTTATTGGAGCGCTTCATCTGAAAATTGGGATATAACAAATTTTGCTGAACAAAAAATATGAATAAAAGAGAAGAAGATAAATACAAAATGAAAATCGAGCAACAAAAAATAGGGCGAAATGCGTTCACCGCTCGGTGGAATGGAGAAAAGAGTGGTCCGCAAATATTTGCCGCGCACTCTCTCTCTCTCAGTGTCTGCGTCTCTTCACTCCCCCCGCACTCTACCCGTCCACTCATGCGCCTTCAACGTGACTGACGTGTTTCTCGGCACCGCGCACGAGAAAGGCGCTAATACTGGAGTTGATTTTCTCAAATATGTACATGATTTAGAAAGAAAAATGGAAAATGTTGAAAAGGACATTAATAGACTTTAATCAATAAGAAGACGTCTCACAACACAGATTAATGCCTCAAAACCACATCACGGGAAAGTTTAGGAGTAAGGTATAGCTAACTTAAGCTGAACTAGAAAAAGGACGTGAGTCTTAAAGAAGTTTGCGATGTTTGTACACTGAGTAATTGTTTTACAGTTCTTTCACAAGAAGAAAACCTCACTGACTTCATAGAAATGAGCCACTGTAAAAAAGCACATTTGCGGGCAAAATTATTCAAAAAGAAGTTATAAGCTAAATATTTTTTCAATTTTTACTATGATGATATATACCGTAAAAACTGTATTTGAGGTGCCCCTCAATTTGAAGTGCCCCTCTAATTGTGGTGCCCTCCGACGGGCCCTTTGAACAATAGAGTTGCATGCACCTCAAATACAGTTTTTACGGTAGTTATTTTAAATCAGCTTGTTTTTAAGCGTTCTTTTGAAACTATTTTAATAATTTAAAAATACATTTTTGCAGAAATTTATTCAAAAAAGATAGTATTTCAAAATTTTGAACAAAGATGCAGCACTTTGTATTGAACCACCAGCCAGACGTCCCATTTAGCAAACACAGAGAATGGATTCTCAAAAACCATTCAAAAATCATGTTTTCATCAAAAAAATCAAAAACCTCAGCGCAAAAATCAGAAGTCGCGTTGTGCGTCAAGCACTCGCTCCTTCGCATTTCAAATCTTTTCCGCAACTGGTAGGTGACAAATCTTGGCGTATTGGTGGACGGATAGACCGTGAAATTTAATGATGTATCATTTTACGAGCCGGGCAACATTTATGTCATCACTTTGTTGCAAAACAGCGGAACTTGAGAAAGGGGACATGTTTGATATAGAAGCTTTTGCATAACTGATATACAATAGTTTCGGCCAAATCCACGCCGTCTCCAGCTGCCCACAAACAACCCAAGAATTCGTTCAGTTTTCTTAGCTTAGATTGACAGATATTCTTGCCACATGTGATCTCGGGGTATAACATATGATTTCGGGGTATGTCTTACAACTGAAATGAGAATACTGTTATTTTTGAAACTTCACAGGGCAACATCCTATCAGTTTTGAATAAATAAGTTTTACATCGATGAAATATACGAGAGATTATCTTTTTTATGAATAAAATCTTCTCTGTGAAAACAATACCACGCAAAGGATGTGTCTTCTTCTCATTCTATCGGTCGCGCGAGGCGTTTGTCCTCAAACAGGTCATTCTCGATAAATTGATTTTTTCTGAGTTTGATTTTGCTTTCTTCCTTTTTTGTGACGTAACAATTCATACAAGTGTGTTATAGGGAATCAGAAAGTCAAAAAAGAAATAAGTTATTCTTTCTCTGAATTTCCGTGTAAAGAAGGAAAAAGAGAGAGATAATTCATTTATATGAATTGCTATGTCACTTCTTGGGACGTTTTGTCAAAATTCAAATGATATCTATTATGCGGAGAATTGAGCATCTATTGTTTAAACTAACAACCACTATAGATATTGGAAATACATGGAAACAAGAAGTCGGATAACAAAACAGAAGGGAGTTTCCTGTCGCGCCCGAACCCTCAATGGAAAAAATCTCATTTTGGACGACAAGGATATTCTTCTCGGTTCATTTCTAAGCAGTCGCTCACTCATCAGAAATTGATTCAAGAGCTTTCAAAACCCGCTCACCACAAAGAAACAGGACATACAAAATCTTCGAGTACAAGTCTCATAGGTTATCCGTCCCGAGTGTGGCAGTTTTCTATCATTAGTCTAATAAACACTATTTTTTTTAGATATGAAATCAATCACTTTGCAAATTTGCAAAGAGTACACGAATTTCGGACTGTAATCAGATCTCGGAGCAGCAATCGGATGATTGTCACTTCTTGTTTATCCAGGTAATGGTAAAAAATAGGCGTGCCTGTCTGCAGTAGTTCGGAGTAAGTTGAAACAGATCTATTGTTCTATGGCATTAAGTGTGTTAGATCCTAGTGTTGCTCACTTCAAAAAGATTCATGACTGTCAAACAGAGCCTTGCCTTTGATATTGAAACCGAGAAAATTTTCGAATTCCAAAATTTTTCAACGTGTTGCGGCATAGACACACTGCAAACGTACTTCTACTTATTCATGAGAGACATGCCCGCAGTTTTTCTTCCCATATCCAAGTCTCATTCCCAAACGACACTCCGCTCGCTAAACAATACGCTCTAGAATCTATTCACGGGGTCTTTTCCCTTTTAACGGCGCACCGCTCGAATTTTCTCTTTTTTCGTCAGTATTATATTTGTTTTGTGTTATTTCTATTCTTGTTTCGCGAAAAAATTTTGGTTTTCAGCCACCGCAACAAACGAAAACCGAGAGAGGAACGAGTATGAACTGTCACTCCAAAACATTGAAGCTTTCTGTCACAAAATGAGTAAAAGAGTATCGGGAAAAGCGAAGAGACGTCCTCGACGATACGCTGGTTCAACTAATGAACAACTGGATCACGATACAAATGGAGCAGAAGTTTATTATCGGATGCCTCAGACTTCGGTCGAGGGAGTACCATCTGTCGATGAGATCATTGATGGAATTGTAGAAACATGTCGAATGATTTTACGAGAATCTCCTGTAGTTCTCGGTGAAATCACCAGGAGCAATGTTTGGGTTAGTTGTTCTTTCATATGTCATACAAATTGAAAAAACTTGATCGTTTTGGGACATTTTTGTTTTTCAGACACTCAAATGGCTTATCGACACTATTTTCCCACACATGTACGGTGGAAAACCTTATGACAAAGCTCACTTGCTGGGAGACTATGGAAGAATTGCTTACTGTACAGGGATGCCAGTTGGTGCCGTAATCTGTAATGTCGAGGAAAAAGAAAATCTGTATATTTCTTTAATCGGAACTCTGACACAATACCGAGGGTGAGGGAAAAACATTGATATCTTTAACTATATCGGATATCGAAAACCGAATTGATAATTCTGTATATTTCAGATGTGGAATCGGTTCAGTTCTGTTGGATCATGCAATCAAATTAGGTAAAAACATAAAGAAGAACATAGCATTGCATGTTCGTGTAGGTTTCAAAAAATCTAATTTGAAATACTGTTGTGTTAATTATTGTAGGTAAACAACGTAAATGCCAAGCGGTTCTATCAGAAATTCGGGTTCATCGAGACAAAACTTGTTAACGAATTCTATGTCCGAGAACCGAGAGGAGCCCATCATCTTGTAAAATATATCAACACAACAGAAGATATGATGTCAGTTGACGGAGAGCAACCCGGAACAAGTGCACAGAGCAATCCCATCACACTTTGTGAAGTCACAAAGGAAAATGTTCAGGTCAGTTATATGATGTTGGAATTGCAAAGATCAAGAATACTGAAAAGGATGTGTCACTGACTTTTTGCTGCGTATAAAAACATGAGCAAGTAAAAATTGATTCAATGTTTTAGAAACTCAAAATGCTCATGCAAACGCTATTCCCGGGAATGTTCACCACTGCAAACTTCGAAGACGCTCATATGATAGGAAACTTCGGTAGAATCGCTTACAAGAATGACGAGCCAGTTGGTTTTATTGTCTGTCGATTTATGAACAGCATGTTGTACATATCGTTGATTGGAACTTTACCGGAATACAAAAGGTGAGTATTTAATTGCAAAGAGTTAGCCTGATTGCTATTTTTTTCAGACATGGAGTTGGCTCAGCACTCCTACATCACGCACTCAATTATGCGACAACAGTGAAGAAGGATATTCAACTACATGTTCAAGTGAGTTCCAGTTATGATTGTTGCTAATAAGATGCACATATTTTCAGGTAGGAAATACAATTGCCCAGCAGTTCTATCAGAAACATGGTTTCATTGAGACTGAGAGATTAGAGACCTATTACAATGACCCTCCAAGAGCTGCTTTCTTGTATACAAAGAAAATCTGTAAGTAGGCCAATCATTGATCAATGCAAATCCGTCGATTTCTAATGTTCTTGTACTTTATTTTTTTGCGAACAGCTATTGTGTCCTAGACTTCAATTTTCATTCCAAGTTATAAGAAACCCATTTTCATATGTATGATAGACTGACATTTATTTTAGTGTAACCAAGTTCTGATCTGTTATTTTCAAGTTTAATTATATCATTAGTTTTCATTCGAAGTCTAACTTTATTTTGAATAAATGAATGCCATCACACCAAGAGTATTCAAGGATTTGAGAACCCAACTCATCGCAGATTAGAATTTTTTTAAAGAACGGAAAACTCGACGTGAAACCAAGTTGTGCGTCTGATTTGTTAGCGCGCGGTATCTATAATTGCATCCGGTGTTTGCAGAATCCAAACAAAATCTATTGTCTTGTTTAGTCTATAGATTAGTTTCCCCTTTATTTCCGACTGTTCAATCAACAAAACCTTTGTCTGAATAACAATATCAAGACCTCACTACCGCCATGGAAAAATTGGAATCGGTTTATCTTTTGATGTGAGACTCAAATTCAGCCACCGCGATGATGTTGAACTAATGACACCACACAATGATGAGATGAATGAAAAAAATCATACAAGTAATAAAATGACTTATAAATGCAAAAGTTCCGTATAGGCCTTCTTCGAAAAGCAATTAGGAAATTGCTTGTGTCATCATGCAGTTTTGCAATAAACTAAATTGATTTAAAGTTGAAAAGCAAACCTTATCATGACAGTCTTTTTTTTTTACTTTTTTTTTACATTTGTGATTTTTAAAATCTTGGTAACATACTTATGTGTATATTGTGCCTTCCACTTTATTTGAAAATCAGCAGAAGAAAATGTAAGAAAAAACCATAAAGCGAGAGAAGAAATTGAAACAGAAAAAAGAGCAGTACAGGTTGAAATGAAAATATATGTATTTAATCTCAGCAGAGAACTAATTAGGAACTCTTAAAACATCAGTTGAATTAGTTAAGTTAATTGGATGTTTAGATATTGCCGTTCCACTCGCTTGTAAACCAATTGTTTCCATCAAATCCATCGAACTCATCATCTACTTCTCCATCAGCACAACAATCATTGTCTTTTCTCATTTTCTTGCACGGCGACTCAATAGGAGGGAGATCAGTGAAACACAAATCAAAATATCCTCACCGTACCTCACAACGGTGTCAATGTTTTATTTTACCGAAATGAAACAAAAAACAAAGAGCGAAAAATAGAAAAATTATGAACGCTATTTTAACTAGTGAAAATGATCTTAAAAACAAACAATTGACAACTTGAACAGATGTATGACAGAGAATACCGTTGAAATTGGTTTGGGATGTGGAATATATCAAATTGAGGTTTTATCAACGTATCCCATCTTTGCCGTTTGTTTTTTTCAGTCCACTCCGAAACACTGATTGATAAAATGATATGATCATTTTTTCGAACAACAAAGGTATTCATAGTCAAGTCGTGATCTTGGAGTGTTTCCTGGGCACCAAAGAATTTTCTGCAAAAATGAAAAAGTCAAATCATACTAAAAGAGAGTATTGTAAATGATCTCCAAAAAGATCACTCATGTATTGGTGTACAAATTGCACTGTCGATTCAACAGTATCTTGATTGAGCGAAATAACCAGTTTGTTTGTGTCGGATGGTGTACTGAGAATTTCAGTCTTATCTCATGGACAGAAACAATTTTTATATTTTGGCATTATGTCACATTACATTCATTAACTCACCAGTATGTCACTTCGTATCCGGAACAATGCATCATTTTTTTTAATTGCCTGATTAACAGTTTTGGAAGGTCTGAATGTGAGTTCCATAATGTTTGGCGAATCTTTTTGACTCTTCACTGCGAAAACGGAAATTTGAGTTTTCCTAGTCCTATATGAAATTGCCTTGATGTGTTTCCATGGGACCAGTTGCAACAACTTCAACATTCTGAACGATGCGAGGGACAGGAGAAACAGATCGTCGTAATCCATTTGGGCGACAATCTTCATTTGGACAAGGAATAGGAAAACTAACACTTTCATTTGAATATCTAGAAATCTGAGACAAATTTGCCAATTTTGTAAGGATTAAAAACAAAATGAATTAGAACAAAAAGAATAACTGAAAAAGAAAACATTTTTGAGAGTGTTCATAGATGATAATCGAACGCGACGGTTGTGTGTACTCCCTCTAAAATGAGTGCTCCCGTTCGAGAATTGAAGGTTTCTGCTAAAATTGGACGTTTGTTTCCAGAGGAACATGAAAAGTATTATTTGTACATAGTCGATAGGCTCTTCATGTTCCATAGTACTTCAATTCATTATGTACTTTTTTGTCTTTTTGAAATAAACCGAACGTTATATTAAGAACAAAGTAGGCACAAGAAAATTTATTAAAAACCGGTAAAACGTGCCAACAGAATTGATTGATAAAAAAAGTGGATGCTGTTATAATAAAGTTGACAGCATCATACTGCATTGGGAATCAATCCCTACTTCTTGACTGGTGGCATATCCTCCAAGTCGTCGTCCATCGACGATGACGTTGTCTCTTTTGGAGAATGCTGACGCTTTTTCGAGACGTTCTCTGTTTCCTTTGAGTCCTCCGGAGGCGGTGTATTCATACTCATCGTGATTCCAACTGCTGTACGATAATGTATTCCGCCAATCCTAGCAGGCATCGAAAATCTCAGAGGGGGCATCGGTGTTTTTTTCTGAGGAATGTCAGAATAATTGATGTTCAAGTTGAATGAAGATAGTTTTCTTTTTTTAATTGAATTGAACAATAGAATATAACAATAGAATATAGTAACGTGTTTTTGTTTAACAATGGAAGAGCAGTATCAAAAAAGATTTGTTGCCTAAAACGAAGTTTTTGATCATAACAAAACTTTGTCATCTTTTATTATTCAAACTACAATTAATCTGGAGTTTTTAAAATTTCTCAGTCGTATTGATGAGTAGAAACAAAAAGCTAAGGAAAGAGAGGTAACAATAAACGCATGAATCAAGTGTTAGTTAACAAAAACAAAAAAACAACCAAGAAGAGAGTGAGATATTGATTTTCACTTTGCGAATAGTAGTCCTGTGAAACGAAGTGGTGGACGAGTCTGCCGTTTCGGACGGTCTGAAGACGTGGAATTGAGTGAGAGTTGTTCCACACTAGTTCTGGAAATTGTGTTCATATCAAGAGTTTTTCGATATCCCACTCACTTTTCTGGAGTTTTACTTCTTTCATCCTCCAACATTTCACGTTTCATTTGTTTTCTACTTATTTCTTCATCAGATGAGTTGTCCGACAAGCTTCTTTTTGTTTTCAGAACTTGTTCCACACATGAATAACTATTTTCGGAGAAATTCATTTCATTGTTTGACAGTGGAGACAGTGTGTTGTTTCTGAACTGAAGATTATCCTCTTCTTTTTGCTGTGAATCGTTAGCCATATCAATATCATCATCAGAATCGAAGAGCATTCTGAAGTTGGAAGTAGAAGTAATCTATCATATATATATATATATTATACTCACATATTTCGTGCTTGTTTCCTGTGCATCAGCGAATTATAAAGAACGCTGTCATCACTATCATTTCCAATCGGTTTCGGAGGCAATGGAGAATCAAACGCAGGCGAATCGATTCTAGCTACAGTTGCATCAAAATCATCATCGTTGAGACCTGAGTTCCATGGAAAAATGGGAGAGACGGTGCGATCATTCGGTGTTTCAGTTTCTGTGAGGGTTCCAACGGATTGTATTGTTGTATGTGGAGTGTCCGGATGTACTCTGAAATCATAAATATCAATTCGAATGGCTGAATTAATAAAAAATACCCTGCAAGTCCACGGTCGTGATTAGTACGCGAAAATTGGGTTAATTTCCGCTTGTATCTCCTTGCTTGGCCTCTTCTCTCTTGAGCCCTTTCTGATTGACAAATAGTGACCTCAGCAACTTTAGCAACCAGTACATTCAAGTAATTATCTCTATGATGAACTTCCGAGTTCAGCAGAACCGCAATTCTGTAAATATAGTGAAATGAATAAATTGGGATGGTTTTTCTTACATATGTGAGCAAATTTCTGGAAATTGCTTTTGACACGCTGGATGACGACATTCGATTATCTCATTTTTCACTACAACTTCAACAAACCTGAAAATCAATTAGTTGTGATCATTACACGCTTGCTGGGATCACTCACGATCGGGCTTGTTGATTTTTCTGAACAAGAAACGATTCGATGTGTGGAATGACTTCTAAATTCAAAATATCGTTGGCGTTAGTAGTCGGAATCACTGGAAACATGGACATGATTAATAGTAAACAGAAAAAAACCATACGTGATTTCAGAGTGGGTGGAATGTTGAGAATTGGGGCGAGGCAATCTGTGAATCCAAGTTTCGCAAGAAAATCAATATTTTGTTTAAGAGAGAAGGACGAGTGGCTTGGATCGAAGGCTGTACAGATAATATAACTATCGCCTCCTTCCAAAGCACTTCTATACAGCGATGTTACTTCATCTAAAAACGTTTGATACGTTTTCGGATTTCTGAATGCACCTCTCACCAGCTAAATAATCAATCAACCTGGCAGCGCAAGTTCTCCCATTCTCAGGTCTTTGAATGATCGTAGTTTTAATCTTGGAGTTGATACATTCGATTTGATTGCTAGTGACATTCTGTGTATAGAATCCAGCAAGAAGTTTTGTTTTCAAACTGTGCGAATCGAAGAGTTCTTCTTTCTTGCTGGCAATCCTAAAGAAATCTGTCTTTGATACTGTTTTGAATAGTATTCTCACCATATTTTTATTTGGTCATCAACTGTCGACTTTTCAAGTCGGTACTCAAAATTGTCCAGTGTTAATGCTCCAAAAATCCCTCGTTTCAAGAAACGGGCGGCGTCCTGAAAATGTATCAGAATATAAAATCTACTGCATGAAAAACACGTACCGTTTTTCCGAACAATTTCTTCATATCACTATCGGATACTTTTGATGCTGTCAGTCTTTCGATATTCGATCGACGATGAAGATCGCATCGACAGAGTACAGCTGATTCAAAGTGTATTCCCTGCAAGCATAACTCCAGTGTTTCAAGAATAATGTATTATATTACTTTACGGTAATTAGAGAACGCGGCTTCTCCATCATGAATAATCGATGGCACTCTTTTTTTGAATTTAGGATCAAGTTTTTGAATGGATTCCATAATGAAATTCGAGAAGGCTTCGTGATGATGTGCATGTTTCGAGGTGTGAATCATAAACCCAAGAGCAACGTGTCTCATTTTACCACTGCTTCTTGTTCTACAATGATCAAGATGAAAGTCATTAGACATAGTTTGTAGAGAACGTACACAAAGTGAGGTAGTGTTCCACTCAAAATAGTTACATAACAAGATGACAAATCAAAAGTCGTATCCAGTTCCATGTGTGGCAACCTTTTATCGGATCCTTTCACTGAGTGCTCTCTATTCGAATCTGAAAACACCTAGTCAATTGATGGATTGTAATGGAAACATCGTTACCGATATACTCGTTCACTTCATCGGTACTCCATTGTTCGATACCATCTAACTTTGATCGAATTTTTCCTAATCTCTTTTTCGACGGCAATGCATTGACATATAGAGACATTAGGTTTTCGTTAATGAAGATGAACCGGAAATCGGATTCTGAAAAACAAAACGAATGTATTCAGTACAATATATTCGCATAGTACTTTCTGAATAAAATCGAGCCGAACGATGAATACGCGTCAATTCTACAAAATCCGAAGGATTAGTCACTGGCCTTCTTCCTCTTTGTTTTTTGATAGTAGTCGAAACTGATCGAGCTTGATTCGTTACCTGGAATAATGATCGATAGCGCTTGATGAATTAGCGGTAGATGCTACCTGTTTCAAAGTAACACCGACTTGTGCGTCTGACAATAATTTAAAAGCATATTTGATAGATCTACCATCTAAAGCACTTCGCACAGCCTCGACTTGTTCTTCTGAATGAATAAATTATATTATTTCAGTGCGTCAAGCATTGTAATACCTCTCATTTTCACTTTTGATCGAACCAAACCTGACAAATCCATCAAAGAGCCATCACTGACATATATCATAATACACGTTTTCTTTGATTGATCAAAAATCACATATTTCTTCAATTTGTCAGCGTCCGGCATACTACAATTATAAATTTTCAAATTAGATCCATCCAGTTCCAGTTGTCTTGTGCGGGGTTTGACTTCTTTTTTCCTTTTTTTTTGGTACCATGAAATTCCGTCAATATTTATAAACGATTTTCCGACATTTCTAAATCCTGCTAATTTTGTAGCTCCGTCATTAAAATTTGGCAGGCTGAAGTTTGAAATATCTTCTATGGGCACCCCGCTGAAATCATTTATTAAATTCTCTTTTCTCACAAAATCCTCTTACCACGTTTCGATAGCATTTTTAGCTATTCCATCGGTGAAGTTCGTGAAATCCGGGAAATCGATCCACATATTTCGATTCAAATCAAGAAAAACTCTCGAAATTTTAGCTGAAATAATAAAATTAACAGCTCCGTAAATGTACCCCAACGGAAGGTCTCGCCGCGATAGAGGTCGGCAGCGAAACTGTTGGCTGAGTATCAAACTTTAATGCATATGGCCAGTCATTCTTTTTGGGTAAACACACTTTTTGAAAGTTTTCACCTGTTTTTCGATGTTTTTTTGTCTTTTTTCACCGTTTTTGGTTATTTTTGTGATGTTTTGAGCCGTTGAAGTGCAGAATTTAACATTTTTACAGGCGGGACAGGTTGCAACTTGCTCGGAAACTGCTGCTGGAAGCTCATTGACATCTCTCGTAGACAACTCTTCGTTGAGCAGGAGGATTTACTGATGAAAATGATCAAAGGAGGATTGCTTGAAATGTGCAAAGACAAGTTCGCATGTCGTGTGATTCAGTTGTCAATTCAGGTGCGTTTATTATAATTTATTTAATGCAAGATAAAATTCTGTTAGTCAGAGTTCATGAAATTCAGAAACTCTTTAGTACCTCGCATTTTTCAGAAGTTCGATCGTCCCAATGTTACCCAACTTGTCCATGCAATCAGTAACTTCGACTTTGTCGCA
Source organism: Caenorhabditis latens (assembly GCA_002259235.3). NCBI lineage: Eukaryota > Metazoa > Nematoda > Chromadorea > Rhabditida > Rhabditidae > Caenorhabditis > Caenorhabditis latens. The sequence goes on along the minus strand of CM056097.1, from coordinate 7,378,427 downwards.
ATGTGCACCGATCAGACTTCCACACATGTTGTGCAACGTATCGTTAAACATCTTCCAGTTGACCTCTGGCGATTTTTTGTCGATTTTTTGTACACTGGAGACAACTTGATGTCCGTATGTCGTGACAAAATACGGTTGTCGGCTTGTGCAACAGGTCATTGATAAGCTTTCTGAGAACCCAAAATCTCCATGCTTCAACTGGCGCATTCAACTTTTACGCACAGTGATGTCATTGGAAACTGCTTCCGTTTGTCGTCAAATGAATTCGCCAACTATGTTGTGCAGTATCACGCACGAAGTCGTCCGGAGTTATGGAGATGTATCGAGAAGTGCCTTCGTCGTAATCTTCTACCGATGTCTCAAGACAAATACGTGATCGAAGGAGCTTTCATATTCGCTCCACTCTTCAAATTTTCTGAAATTTTTATCGCAATTGTATAGTATGTTTCCAGCAGTCTATTCATGTAAAATGTATATATATAATATAAATATGTACTACAATAAACATAAAAATGTAATAAATAATTATATATTATAAATTTTGTATTTATCATGATCCCGCTCAAAATATTCCCTGCCGATCTCACAATTTACAACCATCCTTTCCCACTGTTTTTCCCAAAGTAATTCTAGTTATATTAAGCATTTCATTCTAATTCTTGCTCGCCCCTTCTGTTCATGTATTATATGTCTTCCCCAGATTCCTTTTCATTGAAACGTGCTAAAATTGAAATAAGCTTTAAAAGACTTGTTTAAAAACCTCCCCGGATAATAATAAGACGCATACAATCCATCTTCTTCTAGAAGTCAAAATTAATTTGGGAAGAATCTTGAACTTCCTTTTATCCGGGTGCTCCAACTTTCTTCTGTGAGCAGTAGCCAAACCAATAGGCCTTCCAGTATCGATGCCCCCTCTGAGTATATCGATGACCCCTCTGAGAATGAGGGCCAATGCCCCCCCTGAGCATATGGGAAATGACCCCTAAGAGTATGGGTGAAATGCCCCCTAAGATTTAGTGACCCCTCTGAGTAAATGCCCCCTATGAGCACGATGCCCCCTGTCCCAATGCCCCCTGGGAGTATGGGCCAGACCTCACTACCGCCATGGAAAAATTGGAATCGGTTTTTCTTTTGATGTATGACTCAAATTCAGCCACCGCGATGATGTTGAACTAATGACACCACACAATGATGAGATGAATGAAAAAAATCATACAAGTAATAAAATGACTTATGAATGCAAAAGTTCAGTATAGGCCTTCTTCGAAAAGCAATTAGGAAATTGCTTGTGTCATCATGCAGTTTTGCAATAAACTAAATTGATTTAAAGTTGAAAAGCAAACCTTATCATGACAGTCTTTTTTTTTTTACTTTTTTTTTACATTTGTGATTTTTAAAATCTTGGTAACATACTTATGTGTATATTGTGCCTTCCACTTTATTCGAAAATCAGCAGAAGAAAATGTAAGAAAAAACCATAAAGCGAGAGAAGAAATTGAAACAGAAAAAAGAGCAGTACAGGTTGAAATGAAAATATATGTATTTAATCTCAGCAGAGAACTGATTAGGAACTCTTAAAACATCAGTTGAATTAGTTAAGTTAATTGGATGTTTAGATATCGCCGTTCCACTCGCTTGTAAACCAATTGTTTCCATCAAATCCATCGAACTCATCATCTACTTCTCCATCAGCACAACAATCATTGTCTTTTCTCATTTTCTTGCACGGCGACTCAATAGGAGGGAGATCAGTGAAACACAAATCAAAATATCCTCACCGTACCTCACAACGGTGTCAATGTTTTATTTTACCGAAATGAAACAAAAAACAAAGAACGAAAAATAGAAAAATTATGAACGCTATTTTAACTAGTGAAAATGATCTTAAAAACAAAAAATTGACAACTTGAACAGATGTATGACAGAGAATACCGTTGAAATTGGTTTGGGATGTGGAATATATCAAATTGAGGTTTTATCAACGTATCCCATCTTTGCCGTTTGTTTTATTCAGTCCACTCCGAAACACTGATTGATAAAATGATATGATCATTTTTTCGAACAACATAGGTATTCATAGTCAAGTCGTGATCTTGGAGTGTTTCCTGGGCACCAAAGAATTTTCTGCAAACATGAAAAAGTCAAATCATACTAAAAGAGAGTATTGTAAATGATCTCCAAAAAGATCACTCATGTATTGGTGTACAAATTGCACTGTCGATTCAACAGTATCTTGATTGAGCGAAATAACCAGTTTGTTTGTGTCGGATGGTGTACTGAGAGTTTCAGTCTTATCTCATGGACAGAAACAATTTTTATATTTTGGCATTATGTCACATTACATTCATTAACTCACCAGTATGTCACTTCGTATCCGGAACAATGCATCATTTTTTTTAATTGCCTGATTAACAGTTTTGGAAGGTCTGAATGTGAGTTCCATAATTTTTGGCGAATCTTTTTGACTCTTCACTGCGAAAACGGAAATTTGAGTTTTCCTAGTCCTATATGAAATTGCCTTGATGTGTTTCCATGGGACCAGTTGCAACAACTTCAACATTCTGAACAATGCGAGGGACAGGAGAAACAGATCGTCGTAATCCATTTGGGCGACAATCTTCATTTGGACAAGGAATAGGAAAACTAACACTTTCATTTAAATATCTAGAAATCTGAGACAAATTTGCCAATTTTGTAAGGATTAAAAACAAAATGAATTAGAACAGAAAGAATAACTGAAAAAGAAAACATTTTTGAGAGTGTTCATAGATGATAATCGAATGCGACGGTTGTGTGTACTCCCTCTAAAATGAGTGCTCCCGTTCGAGAATTAAAGGTTTCTGCTAAAATTGGACGTTTGTTTCCAGAGGAACATGAAAAGTATTATTTGTACATAGTCGATAGGCTCTTCATGTTCCATAGTACTTCAATTCATTATGTACTTTTTGTCTTTTTGAAATAAACCGAACGTTATATTAAGAACAAAGTAGGCACAAGAAAATTTATTAAAAACCGGTAAAACGTGCCAACAGAATTGATTGATAAAAAAAGTGGATGCTGTTATAATAAAGTTGACAGCATTATAATGCATTGGGAATCTTTCCCTACTTCTTGACTGGTGGCATATCCTCCAAGTCGTCGTCCATCGACGATGACGTTGTCTCTTTTGGAGAATGCTGACGCTTTTTCGAGACGTTCTCTGTTTCCTTTGAGTCCTCCGGAGGCGGTGTATTCATACTCATCGTGATTCCAACTGCTGTACGATAATGTATTCCGCCAATCCTAGCAGAAGTGTAGAGTTCATCACAGAAGAAAAAGTTGTCTGTTGCTTTTGCTCCAGTACAGAATGTGCATTGGAGGATTGTCTTCGCAACGGAAGTACTATCTCCAGTAACTGATTCTTTTCCTTCCAGAAGATCCTTGATGGCATTGAGAACTTGTTCAAGATTATCGATCATGTTGGGGAACTTCTAAAAAAGTTTATTTTTGATGATTTCATCATGGTTTCAACTAACCTTCTTGATAATATTTTCGAAATCAGTGGCAGCTAAACTTTTGAACTTTTCGATCATTGTCTGAAGATCTTGATCTGATACTTCTTGTGAAAATATAATTTTTCCGGAAATCAGTTCTGGAATTGACACGCAGCCATTTTTCAGCATTTGCTCGCCTTCAGTGAACATATCCTCATAAACAATCTTGCTGTTGTTGGAAAGTTTTTCGGTTGCTGATGTAGCCATTTCTTGGTTATCCAAAACCACTTTGACGTTAGCTGGTGAGGAAGAAGAGCTGGCACTGAGGTCCCCAGCGTCAGTACGTCGAGCCTTCTGATGTGGATTGTAATACAAATCATTGAAAACATCGACACACAGAACGAATTCATCACTCATCTTTGGTCCCGAGCAGAAAATGGAGCGCAGAAGGCACTCCACGAACGTTGAAGACTGTTCACCGTCAGTTTCATACTTTTTGATTGACAATGACTCTAGTTTGTCTTGAATTTGAGCTTTCATCGCATTGTCAATTTGATGCTGATCGATCAACTGAAAAACACGTTATGAGATTTAAAAATTGTATTGTGAGTAAACGACATATTACATTTTTCAGCCTAACTGATAATTTTATTGCTTACCTTCTGGATTGGAAGCCATTGATCACACAAGTCAAGGTTCATTGCTTTCCGCATCATTGCGTCGTAAATCTCGTCGATCTCTTGATTAGCGTATACGTCATCCAACAGTTGACGCAACGTTGGAACATATGTCTTGTAATATTCGTCTGTTTTTCCGTCTTCAAGTTGGAGCTTCTGCTTCTCATGATAGATCGCCACTTCCTCGTATTCCATACTGTCATCAACTGCCACTACTTGCTTTCCCAACTTCAAATCGTCTTCCTCTTCCATTTTTCCTTCTCCCGCCATCTCCTCTTCTTCATCCAATTGGTCTTCGTCCTCAACAGAAGAGTCATCGCTCACAGTGATAACAGGTACATGTTTTTTCGCAGACTCAAGCACCTCCCGATGTCTTGCACTGCTACTCATAACACTGTAGTTGGAACGAGCTGCAGGGCCATTGAAACGGCGCATTCTATTGCGCTCCGCGATAAATGCAGTGCGCTCAGCTTCGGTTTTTGGCGGCTTGTTCAGTTGTGTTTTTGTCTCTGAGAAAGGATCACGATCTGTGTCCTTTGGCACCACCTCGGCATCCGGTTCCGGCTTCTGGCGACTACCTGAAAACTTAGAATCAATATTTGTTCAAAAATAAGAGAATATATTGCCTTAAGTTCCAAAATACCAGTTTCCCGATTTCAGCAATAAGACACTAACCGTTCTGATGGGTAAATTTGACAACCATCGTACGGTAGAATAGCATGAGCCTAGTGATCGTCAGATCGCGAGGTCATAAGTGGAAACAATATCTCTCAATGTCAGCTGAGAAAACAAAACAAACGTTCGAGTACTTCGAAGGAGGTTAGAGACGGCAATGTTTTTATAGTATATTTGTGGATTTTTTCTCTAACTGATCATCTGTACAATCGCTATGCTAAAAGATGTTACTATAGAAACTGTAGTAGTTATGCCCGAATTATTTTACTAGTGAATTATTGCAGTCATTCATTGGAAGAATCGCTATTTTCTACACTCCTCACCTGATGTAGTTTTGTCGTCTTCCTTCGAAGGAGACTTGTTTGCCGGTGGATCGGGTTTGGGTGCAGATGAGCTGTTAGTAGAGCGCTTCATCTGAAAATTGTGATTTAACGAATTTGCAGAACAAAAATATAAACAAAAGAGAAGGAGATAAATACAAAATGAAAATCGAGCAACAAAAAATAGGGAGAAAGGCGTTCACCGCTCGGTGAAATGAAGAGGAGAGTGGCCCGCAAAAATTTGCCGCGCACTCTCTCTCTCTCAGTGTCTGCGTCTCCTCACTCCCCCCACACTCTACCCGTCCACGAATACGCCTTTAACGTGACTGACGTATTCCTCGGCACCGCGCACGAGAAATGCGCTAATAATGGAGTTGATTTCCTTAAATACATGATTTAGGAAAAAAAAGAGGGAAGGTTCAAATGGTCATTAATAGACTTTTATCAAAAAGAAAACGTCTCACAGGACATAGTGCTTCAAAACTTTATAACGGGAGCGTTTAGGAGTAAGATATAATTATTTCTGGTTGAAATCTTAACGCATCCAAATTTGGATAACGAGCATAAAAAAATTCGAAATCCTTCGAATTTGCTGTTCCTCCGGTCAAAAAATGTTGTTTGCATTTTCACATTTTTTCACAATGCCTGCTTAATTTCATTCAAAAATAATTTGATTACGTTTGACAATACAATGCTTGAAAACAATCATGCAATCCTTTCATAAATGTTTTTTAAGCCTGCTCCAGATTTCTAAATAATTTGGTTTTGTTGCAAATACACCTTCTCTCATACACACAATTTCATTCCTTATTCAATTAAAAAAAAACTCAAAAACAATTGATCTGCTGAGCAAAAAAAGGGTTATAGTGACAGAATTATTGGCTCGTGCTTAAGACATCAAGTGAGAATTCATAGCTTTCGTCTCCCAAATAGTACTCCTGGCGGTGGCCAGTCATGAGCGATTTGATTGCGGTTTCGACGTACTGAAAGAAAGAAGAGAAGGCTCTCCCAACAAACCATATGCCAAACTAACCTAAGCCGATCCCGGCGCTCTTGGACTGTAATTATAGTACTCACTGAATCTGTTGAGCATTCTGAGCAAGTGAGCGATTTCGAAGTGCTTCGAGGTGCGGAATCCAATCTCGACAAGGTTTGTCGTCTCTCTAATCACCTTCGCCATTCTCTCTACACGTTTGCAGTGATAGGCACGTTCCGACGAGTAGAGCAGTCTACAAGAAATAATTTTCGTTTTTTTGCGAAAAAGTTATCAAAAAATTACCCCAAGAGAAGATTGAAGAAGTTAACAATGTCATTAGCGGTGTAAACTCTAACAATCTGGACTTTCTTATCAACGACGTCTCCACTTTCTTATTGACGACGTCATCTCGAAGTACGCGTGTTGACGCCATCAGCCTCACTCAGCGAGTCGTCACAACTTGCTCGACTCCTTTGTCTTGAACATCCGGACAACCGAGACTGCTCGATGCTTTCCACGTTTCTAGATTTTCTTTCCCTGCACTTCAAATTCGGTTCAATCAGCAAGTTGCTAGGCCTCTGGTACTTCTCGAGAGTTTCTTTGATCAATGGACCCGAGTCACCTGACACGATCTCGTTGAAGCGGTTATACCATCCTTCGTAGAACACCGTTTGTCACTTCGGTACTGATCACTTTTGCGAGGTAGGAAGCTTTCTTTTCGAAACAGACACAAATTTCGCCGATCTTGAATACAGGTTGTGCGGAACACCGCTGGTATCGCGACAATGTCCGATCATCAAGACAACGAGATCAAAGAACCACCACAATTGGAAGACGTGCGCCGTATCTAATCGTGCAACAAACCTGTCTCAGTCTGGCGCCGCGCCGTAAAGTGCAGACCGACCTAATTTGGGCGCCGATTCGGAGAAGTGCAGATTCGGAGAAGTACAAGTGGATGGACCGGTCTTCAGGAGTATTTAAGCTTGCTGCTCCAACGTGAAAACACAGTCTCAAGAGGAGACCACCGGAGTCACCGTCAGCCGCCTTCTGTCATCCTGTCCCTATTTCCCCGTCACTTTATTTCCTATTATCCTCTTTTCCCGTCTCCAATTACTCCTATATATTATTATTTCTGCATATATATTCTACCCAATAAACCTATATTAATCTGAACCACATGTTGCCTGAGTACATCTCAGTTTATGGTGCATCGACCGTCTGATCACCCACCGCCACCAAGGATTCATCGGACAATTCAAGGTAAGTTAGCATATCTGCCAAGTACCAACCAATTCGGCTTGCCACGTTAACAGTACTCCAGTACTGAATCGGCTTCGGCGAAAAAATATCCGCCATCCAAATAGTCTCAAATTCTCTGAATTACAAAAGGTAAACACACCTTTATTGTACCTCTCACATCCGTTCATTTTTGTTTACGAAACAAACTGAACAAAACCGGTTTCCAACATGAGTAACATTACTCATGAAGACATTCAAGAATGGGGAGAAACCATCTCCGACATTCAAAAAACGTATGAGGAAGAACTCACAACTTCCATCAACACCACACTGAGACTTAACCCAGCTGCGAAACTGGCGGAAACTACCCCAGTAAACGTATACATTGCAGAATATGGAGTATTTTTGACCTCTGAATTGGAAAAATTTCAGAAGCTTCACAAAAAATATACAGAGCAATACAACGCTGTATTGTCAAAGCTCCACGAGACCCCCATAGGAAATTTATTGGCTGAAACTGCAAAAACAACCATCGAACAAGCTCATTCAAAGAATGCAGACATCAGAAAGAAGGTAACTGAACTCGAAAATAAAATGAAAGTCAGACATATAGCAGCTAACGTCGTTGCAGGAGAAGAAAACGTGACCCCAATCGGAAAAATCAACTTTGAAATTGCCGTGAAAAAGCAACCGAACCTGATAGACCTGAACACGGATTTTAACAAAACGTCCTCCAACAACCATCAGAAGGTGAGAAGTTTTAACACCGAAACTTCAAGCAGCGCACTAAGCTTTAGACACGTCAAATTACCTAACTTTGATGGAAACATCTCACAATGGTCTGCTTTTTATATGATTTTCAAGCCTACCGTAATAGATAATGACGAATATGATGATGTTATGAAACATAACATCTTAAGGAACCATTTATCAGGAGACCCAGCTGACCTCATTAGACCATATGACACAGATGGAACACAGTTTAAAGATGTCATGGATAGACTTTTAGCTATGTATGGATCACCAGAAAAACAATATGACCATCTGTGGAATAGACTGTCAAACATCCCAATGGCAAGGGAACACCCCAAAAGTTTAAGAATCCTCCATAATGAACTTTTTGCTATCATTAATAGTTTGAAAAAACATGGAGATATAGACACCCTAAACTATCAATCCGTAGTCAAAAGTAAAATCCCCACACCAATTTTGATTGAGATCTTGAAATCAAAACCGAAGAAAACTACTGAGATATTAGATGCGCTAGATGTTATCATCACCATTGAAGAAGCAGCGCAAAGATCAAAAACTGTCCCCGAAAAAGAAGATAGAACAATCTTCGCAGTGAAAAAATCACACTCGCATCAAAAATGCAAATTTTGTCAAAGAGATAATCACTCTACCATAGAATGTAGAACTGTCTCAACATTAGAAGATAGGAGAGAATTCATCAAAACGAATAACCTATGCTTCAACTGTATTAACGGGGGTCACAGAATACAAGAATGCAATAGTTCCGCATGTAGAAAATGCAACACGAAACACAACTCAGCTATTTGCCCAAAAAATTTACAAATCGCAAGGAAAAATGTCCCCACTTTCAAAAAAAAAATTTCTCAACAAATAACTTCAGAACGCCCAATCATCCACAAAACCTGAACAAAGGAAATCCACAAGGACAAGGCTACCGAGCGCCGTCCAACTACCAGAGAAACCAGAACTTCCACGGAAATGGATATCAGCCACGATATCAAAACAACCAGAATGGTCAAAGAAACCAAACCAATGCTCCACAAAACACTCAAGGACACTTCAGACATCAAGGTCAGTCCACTCCCCCAAAAACTTTTAACCAAGCAAAAAGTTATAAAGTAAATTCAAATAATACCTCGCTCATGGTTGCAAATGCACCAGTATTAGTAAATGACGAAGTTGAAATAATACCCGTCCTCCTAGACTCAGGAGCAGACCAATCTTTTGTGCTATCTAGCTTTGCAGAAAAAGCAAATATGAAAATTTTGGAAAGAAACGTAGAAATTGATTTATCCGTTTTTGGAAGAGACCCAACTACAATCATTTCGAATAAAGTAGAATTGGCAATTATAGCCCCTCAAAAAGAAAACTCAATTATCACAGTAGAAGCATTAACTGTACCAGATATAACTGATTTATTTGACCCTGTCGATCTTTCTTTCGAAGATAAGACATATTTAGAGACAACCAACCAAGAAACCGTTAACATAACTAAACAGGAAAAATCAGTCGCTCTCCTAGGAGCCGACATATTTTGGGATATTATCCAAGATGGAAAGAAAAAATTACCATCCGGAAAATTCATTATTCCTACTCAACTGGGAACCGTAGTTTGTGGTAAAGGAAACACAAAAACTACTAGCACCCACGCATTAATTGCAAGATTAAAAGAAAAGAGAAACGACACATTTTCGGAAACCTGTTTAGAAGAATTTTTTGAAATAAGTAATATTGGAATTACTGAAGTAGTCAATGATCCCACAAATGAAAATATTGTGGCCGAATTCGAGAAAAAGGTGAAAATCAACGAAAACACCCATAGAATTATTGCCCCTCTCATTTGGAAAGAAGGGCAAAGAGAGAAGCTAGCTAACAACAAAGATGTCGCAGTCTGTAGAATTAGACAAATAGTAAGATCCTCAAAAAACACACCTGCTTGGGATCCGCTGGTAGCAAACTTCGAAAATATGGAAAAAATGGGTATTATTGAAGAAATAGATAACGATCCAGATATTGGATTTTTTATTCCGTATGGGCTAGTTTTCAACAATAGTAGTAATACCACCGCAGTTCGAACTGGTTTTGATGCTTCCAGTAAGAAATGAGGAGAAATTAGTCTAAATAATGCGCTTCACCAAGGTCCATCGCTAGTACCCGATCTCCAAGGTATATTACTCAGATTGAGAATTGGCAAATTCTTGATGACTTGTGATATAGAAAAAGCTTTTCATGCAATCGAAGTCAACAGAAACGACATCGACGCGTTGAGATTCATCTGGTTAAAAAATCCAGAACGCGAAGCTACTTATGATAATCTAAGATTGATGAGATTCAAAAATCTTCCTTTCGGAGTAAACTGCTCACCATTTCTTTTGTCAATGTCCATATTATATGCTGTTAGACAGTCAAACGCTCCAAAAAAGCTTGTCGAAGCAATCGAGCAAATGTGCTATGTCGATAATGTTTTCATCTTGACCGACGAATTTAGCGAATTACCGAAAATGTATGAACTTTTGAAAGAATTTTTCAGCAGCATTGGAATGAACATCAGAGAGTTTACAGTTAATCACCCAGTCAATTTTTTGAAAGAAGAAGATAAAGCCAAAAATTTGGACAATGTAAAAATGCTAGGATATCTTTACGACTTGGAAAAAGATATACTCGAAGTTAAGAAAACTAGAGTAGAACTACAAAATAACAAAATTCCAAAAATGAAGAAAAAACAGGCCGTAGGTAAAATTACTACATTTTTTGATCCGTTACTTTACTTTGCTCCTTTGTATCTAGAAGGAAAATTAATTCTAAGAAGTATTTCGGATCATGAACTAAAATGGCAAGATTATGTAAGCGAAGAAACTGTTGTCAGAATACTAAAATATTGTGATAAAATTTGTAATTCATCTTTGAAATTCAGTCGTCCCATCCCAAAGCTGAACAAAGAAACACCCGTACAAATGGCAGTGTTCACTGACGCCTCAGAGCATACGTATGGAGCCTGCATATATCTGAAAATCGAAAAAGAAAATGAACCAGGTCAGTTCGATACCCATTTATTAATTGCAAAACAACGAATTGCTTCAAAATCGAAAACTTTGACCATTCCAAGACTAGAACTACTAGGAATTCTAATTGGAGTAAGAATCTTGAACTACTCCATCCAGCAAATGAAATTGAATATCGAAAAAATTGAACTCTTTTCTGACTCTACCATAGCTCTAGCACAAATAAAGAATCACTCCACCAAAAAAGGAGAAAAACTTCCCCAATTTGTAGAAAATAGATGCAAAGAAATTTGGAACACTTTAGAAGACATCAAAAAACGAAACGACTCGATAGAAATTTCACTTTCGCATGTTCCGACCGACCAGAATCCCGCTGACCACATAACACGTGGTTGCGATTCCGAAAGAGAATTGAGAGATACTAATTGGTTTCACGGTCCACTTTGGCTACAAAATGAAAATCATTGCGAGAACCCCAGTAAGAAAAAAGGAAACAAACTTGTAGTCTTGGAACATTGTGACGGAATAGAAAATAATGCAGTAATGGCAATGCCAGTTCAAGTTAAACCATCAGATTCAGAAAATGAGATCATTCCCCTAGAGAAAATTAACAATCTAGAAAAATCAAAAAGAATAACCGCATTTTTGTTGAGATTTTTGAAAGTTAAAAGTTATGATAAGCTAAACAAAAATTTAAAAATAAAACTGGAACGAAACTTTCCAGAATTAAAACATTATCCTAACACTTTGAACAAAATCCTGAAATTAGAAGAATTAGACCTAGCCATGAAACTTTTGATTAGACAAAATCAAAGAAAATATAAAATAGAAGAAAATCCAAAAGAGAACCAATTTTTGGACAAGGATAACATTAATTCACCTTCTGACCAAATTGTATATCAGCATAACAGAATAACCGGGAGACCAAAAAATCCTATAGTAAAAGCGAAATCTCAACTAGGAAAGCAAATTATTCAAAAAGTTCATAGAGATAATCTTCACATAGGACCATTAACTACTCTCAGCATTATTCTTGATAAGTATTCTGGTGATAGTTGGAGAGTAGCAGTTAAAAGTGAACTAAAAAGATGTTCTACATGTAGAAAATCTAATAACCACGCTTTTCGAGAAGCTCCACCGGGAGACTTACCAGAAAGACGAACAAATGAGTCCAGACCATTTCAACATGTAGGAGTAGATTTCATGGGTCCCTTCAAAACCTACATCAGAAATTCAAATGACGTAGAAAAGTCTCACATCGCCCTTTTCACGTGTACCACCACAAGGCTAATTCACCTTGAACATGTACGAAACTTGTCTACAGACGAATTTCTTCTCGCACTCTCTCGTTTTATGAGTAGACGAGGCTATCCCGATTCAATCACATCTGATAACGCCGCAACATTCAAGTTGACAGCAGAGATATTAGATAGATTTTCGGAAAAAGAAGACAACTTTCTTGCAGAATTAGCTTTTGAAAAAATTGAAACATTGAAATCTGGTATTTTAGAAAAAGAAATGACCAAAAAAGGTGTGAAGTGGTACTTCAACACTGCATTAGCTCCTTGGCAAGGAGGATTTTATGAAAGACTTGTTGGAGTTGTCAAGAAGTCATTGAAACATTGTCTTGGAGATAGTTTACATAACTATAAAGATTTAGAAACAATAATGGCAGAATGTGAATGTTTAGTAAACAAACGTCCATTGACTTATATTGATAATGGCAGTGAAGATTTTCAATGTTTAAGACCAATAGACATCATCACTCCAGGTTTATATTTTTCCATATTTGACGAAAATGGTCTCAGAGACGAGTACTTTGAATACACGTCTAATTTTAGAGAAGTCAAAAAGAACGTGAAACGCTTTTGGGACATATTCCGTAGAGATTATATCACACAACTGAAAACCTTTCGGTCGCTTTCACAACCACATCGTGTTCATTCTAATGTAGTGAAACCAATTTTAGGAGAAGTAGTACTTCTTAAAGACGAAGATGTTCCCCGTAAGCAATGGAAAATGGGGATAATCACAGAATTGATGAAAGGTCGTGACGGAGAAATTAGATCTGTCCGTGTTCGTACCACACAAAAAAGAAAAGTGAGAGATGGCACTCTCCCTTATAAACCGTTCAAAATTCAAGAAATAACAAGACCTCTGAGATTAGTAATTCCACTAGAGTTGAGACCTCAATCTTCAGAAGATACCTCTGTAGACGAACTTAAAGTGAAAGTAAATCATGCTAGAAACCTCTCCAATGAACTCCAAAAACACAGAATGACTGAAAAGAAAATGCTTCGACCAGTTTTAGAAACTCAAAACGATGATTTCAGAAAAAATCTCAACCGAAGACCAAACTTCAGTCTCTGGAATATTTGGACTATCATCATGCTTGTGTGCATAATGACAGCATCTTCGGTGACTGCGTCATCCAGAAATCTCAAAACTGCTACTGAATCAATTCTCCTAGAAGAAGAAAAAATTATGAACTTCACTACAATAACCATTCCTATCCCCTCAAGTACAACCATTCCTATCCCCTCAAGTACAACCACTACGAAAACTACTATTAGGTTGAGTCATAAGTTTCTTTCTTTTTCCGGGGTTGAACTTTGACTCACGGTTTCTAGGTACTGTGATTGTTTATCGACTAAAACTTTTTTGCATGATTATGATCATTTCAGTGGCTAACAAAAAATGCCCCAAGTTCGTGCACAAACAGTCCACTCGTGAGAACGATAGTTTTTTTCTGTCTTCAATCAAATTCCTATTTTGAAAAGGTTTTTGATTTTAAATGGACATATATCAAAATTCTGAGATTTTTATGAGAAAACAAATGGTATTTATGAAAAAAGACTTTGTCTTGTTATAACAATTTAGTTTTGGATAAAATTCTCCAAGACAAAGAAGTTATGATCAGACGACCGACAGGTATGAGAAAACAATGTTCTCGTGGGTTTAAGTCGATTACTAAAATATTGGAGAGAGCTCTTATATCAAACTATTTGTAAAAGTTAGACAGTAACATAAGCAAGTTATGCAACAAAAAACTGTATACCAAAGTCATTCGAATAAGTGATAAAACTTTGTTGATGTGATTGTTAAGATTTTCACATTTTTGGGAATATTAGTGAAGTAGATCTGAGTGAAGTCTGGATCTCTTTTCAACGATCACAAACAAGTCTAAAATATTCTGTTACAAGTAATCAACAATAGATACATTGTTCTAAAATTGAGCAAAAGATTTAGTGGATTGATTGAAAAGTACGAGCAGTAGGCTTCATCAAACTCAAAAATCACGTGAATTTGATGATGTTAACTTCTGGCTTCTTGCGAAAAAAGACAAATGGTGTGAATATCCGACGCAAAATTAATTTAAAAACATCAATGTCTATTCTTTTCAGTAACAAACATTTCCACTGATTTCCTTATCTAGCGTGGAAGAAAAATCGAAAATACTCGCACCTCTCTAAATTGCTTATGGTCACCTTTCTTCAAAGACCCGCATTAAACCGTCGTTGTTTAGTTCAAATATCTTTATTAGTTTTTTATACATAATTGTTCTTGTTTGTTTTAATTCCGAATGACTCACACATTCTCGCCAAAATTTTATAGGAAAAAAATGAAGTCGAAAAATTGTACCAAAAAAGGGTTCCTCAAGTGTTTTGACTCGTCTACGGCTGAGATTGAGCAGGTGGTGGACGTCAAGTCACAGGTAGAATCACAATCAGTTATAAGTACTGCCCAATTGTATTTCTCATTATGTGAGTTATTAGTTTTCGAGAAATCGCCTGTCAAAAATCATCTCAAAAAAGAAAGAAACTTATGACTCAACCTAATACATCCACGAGTTCACCGACAACTACTCCAAAGAAAACCACGAAAAAGATTACAACCCAGAGTACAACTACCCAAACTACTCCATCAACTACCACCATTCAGTCAACAATGAGAACGACTCCATCCACAACCACCCAGGTAATTAAAAGCTCCACAACAACTTCATCAACCACCACTTTGCCAACTACAAAAATTAGTGTCCCTACGATCAGAAGTAGTACCACACCAAGCACTACTACTGCCACAACCAAAATTTTACCAACATCCTCAACATCCATTCCAACATCAGTCTCTACAAATCCAACTTTTAGAACAACAGTACCTTCTGTCCGCTCCGCAACCGAAGGGTTTATGCCTAAAGAAGATTATCGACGTTCGATACAAGCAACAAAACCTTCAACTGAACAAATGCCACTTATCGAAACGACCACATCCAATAACATGCACATCCTGAACCGACACGAGATACATGATAGTAAGTCAAGATTAGAATGCACCGCCAATGGCGTAAATTTAATAGATGAAGAAAATATGACTAGTCAACCTAACTCCGTATGTACTGAAAATTGGTGTGATCACCAAGTACTCACTAAGAAAAAAGTAACCGAAGTTATAATCCCACCAGAATACACGGTCCATAAACATAGAATAACTTGGAAAAAGTCGATAGGACAAAGTTTTGTAATCTTATCTAAGGTATGCCCTCCAACAGACTACTGTTGGAAAGAAAACAAACATTTTGACTGCATATTCTGTACGAGATTTTTATTTAACTCTCAGTGTCACCCAAAAGCCACTATCGCAATAGTAATTTCTCTCATTGCCATTTTGATGAAAATAATAACTCTTTGCTGGCAACGAACTAAATTATGGAAATTATTTAAACTCATGTTTTGCTGGTGTAATTTTTGTGAAAAACTCCACCAATTTGTATGTTGTAAGAAACCACAAGAAGAAACTGATGAGTTAGAGGAAATAGAAATGGTACCACTAAGAAAATCACAAGTACCAAAACGAATAGCAACTGTAAGAAATTGGAGAGATAGAATTAGACATAAAAAATACCTACCATCCAAGGCTGTCGCACGGCCGGCCGCGGCCGGCCGCGGCCGGCCGAGGTAGGGCCGCGGCCTCGGCCGGCCGCGAGAAGAAAAAGTGGAAAAGCCGCGGCCGGCCGCGGCCGCGGCTTTTTTTTTCAATGTTGCAAAACATGGTCGTTTTTGAAAAAATTTGTTGGCTTTTTTGTTTTCTGGTACTAATCTGACAACCAGGGTTCGACCCCCACTACTGGCAAAACTTTTTTGTTTTTTGTTTTTGACATTTTGATACCAATCTGACAACCAGGGTTCGACCCCCACTCGTGGCAAAACTTTTTTTTTTTAATTTTTTGGTATTAATCTGACAGCTGGGGTTCGACCCCCTATCGTGGCAAAACTTTTTTGTTTTTTTTGTTTTGTTTTTTTGGTGACAATCTGATATCCAGAGTTTGGTCTCCACTGGTGTCAAAACTTTTTTTCTGTTTTTTGGTAATAATCTGAAAACCAGTGTTTGATCGTATGACATTTTTTTTGTTTTCATACACTCATATAATCTCAGCTATTCAGATTTTTCAATTGATGAAAGGTATCCAATGAAGGAACACAGCCTCGGAGACGTTTCATTACGTCCTGTACAGTCGAATGACTCTGCGTCTCACCTGAATGTCTGAATGACACCTTTTCTGTGGTTCTCATTGCCCCTTGTTCTCATGTGGTCCGAGACTGCACTACGTTCATTCACACTGTGACACACTGTGAGACTGTGAGCGCTGTCCTCTCTATTGATTTTTTGCCGACCAGACTAATAACCTTTTTCTCAATTCATATGTTTTCTTATCTGGCTTCATTTCAAACGAAATAGTTTCAGCATGTCTAATAAAACAAACAAAATTAAACGCCCTCGGCGCACTTGTTCGTCTCCAACCGAATCTGAGCTAAGCGGTCAATCTTCTAACGAAGAAAGTGACCCCGATACCGTTGAATCAACAAAAGACGGAGTTCCAAGATGGATTAAAAAACCGGAGAAGAAGAATATCACAGCAATTATACAAGGAAAATACTCTTCTTTAGCTATTATCAAGGGATTTAAATTGTAAAACTTCAAACTCTCCCATTAAACTTTTCAGAAACCACACAATCAATCGACGGGTTATTCCAAAATTTTTATTGAAACGAGTGAAAATGTTTTATATCCGAGTGATCATGTTTTTTGTAACTTTTGTGAAGCTGTTATGAACAAAAATGGAGGACACCTGAAGTGAGTTAGAACTTTACACCCTGACATAGATTGAAACCGTTTTTCAGAAGACACAGGGATTCACGGTGCAAGAGTTCGATGGCAAACATTTCACTACCGACTTCTTCATCGGCCACAAAGTCATCCACGAAAAGAGATTTCGATGAGACATTAGTCAATTATTTTGCAAAAAGCGGTAAACCTCTGTATAACTTGGAGAATCCGTTGTTCAGGGAAATGATCTTAGAAGTGGCAAAGCTGGGGTAAGACTTTTTTTCAAAATTAATTTTAATTGATCATTTTTAGACAAGCTTTCGAAGGAGAGATCACAACTGATATCGTTCTCAAAAGAAGCCGGGGCCGAAGTATAGTGGAGTCTCGATTGGAGGAGAAAACCAAGGAAATTATTGATTTGGTGAGTTACCGTTCAACTGAATCAGTTTTAACAATCTAATCTAGGTTCTTCCTGCATTTGACGACCAAACCGCGTCAATTCTTGCCGATTTCGGAAAACTTAACGTCGATTTTTTGAGTATTAAGTCCGGAATTTTATTGACACAAAGGAACGATGAAGCTGTAGAACATTGGAAACTAATCATTGTTCCAATTGCTATGAGTCCAGTGAACATGAAATCCAAAAATGCCGATGAAGTGTTCAAAGGAATTAACGAAGGATTGGAGAAAGTTTCTCCTCTTCTGGACTTATCCCAATTTTACCTGGTTGCTGACGGTGGCTCAAATATCAGGCGCGCAGGAAAGATTCATTTTCATAGCTGTAAGTTTGGCTACATTGAATTTATTAGCTATTTCACTATTCAGACATTAGATGTGCTGCACACGCCACCGAAATCGTAGGAAAACGAATGCTTTCTCCTTACAAAAAACATCAGCCAACAGAAGCCCACAAGAAAATTCTGTCGAAGTACAGCAATATGCTTAATTTATGCAAAAAACTGACAACTGATTTGAAAGCAGATAAATTGGTTAGTTAATTTCAGATGTTCATTGAAACAATTTGTTCATTTTCAGAGGTACAAGAAACTCGCGATTTCTCTAACAACTCCCACTGATACGAGATGGATGAGTATATACAATTGTGCGTCGAACGTGTATTCCAATATGACCAAATTGATTGCCCAACTTCCAAACCTTGAGAAAAGAGAGGAATGTTTGGTGTTGGAACTGGCTACAAACGAAAATCGTCAATTATATGCAGAAATACATGAAATTTTTAGCCCACTGAAAGAGTGCAATTTATACTTCCAGGTAAAGTAAGTAATAAGATCAAGTTCTATGAAAAATAGTTTAGAGAAACGATACAACAATTTCTGACGTTATTCCGGCGTATCTTGGTCTACTGGATGACATTAAGCAATTTTCGGAGAAGCCAAATATTCATGTAAGAGAAATGCTGACATTCCATCAAAAATAAATCAGAAATTTCAGAAGAACAATAAAACGTTGCTTCTCTACGCCCAGAAGTCTGTATTAAAGCAAATTGATGATTTATCCGACGCTCACTATGCTGCCTATTATTTGAACCCAGAATACAAAAATCTTTCCGAACTAGAAAAACGGTTGGATAATCATAATGTATGTTAGCCGATAATTAACCCGATGTGATCTAGTAAAATTATTTAGGTGATGCTGGATGCCGAAAAAATTGTTTCGGAAACAATAAACAAATTAGATCGGATAATCAATACCGACATTGCACCTACTTCGCCTTCTCCACAATCTTCTTCCGCGACATCTACTGATTCATTCTTGAAACGTAGAATGTCTAAAACACCTCCACCAGCAGTTCAAACAATGGCTTCAGAAAGACTTAGTTACGAGACTCATTCAGCAGCTGTGGACCCCTTATACTTCTGGCCCGCCTCCAAAAGTCGTTTTCCTCGACTCTTTAACATCGCCAAAAAAGTGTTTAGCACTCCTGCTAGCGAAGCTGACGTCGAACGATCATTTAGTGTCCTAAAATCAATTTATTCGGACAATCGTCAAAGCTTGGACCTCGATTTTCTCCAAAAGCTGATGTTGGTGAAACAATTCGAAACGCTTTAGGAATAAGCTTAACTTCAACACGCATTTTTTTCATTATTTCAGCATCCATCAAATTTGAATACAGAATTTTTTGTTTTCTACTTATACATGACATTCTTCAACTACTTTTTTTCACAAATACTCACCAAGATTACAAACACGTTCGGACCTAAGATTGGTACCAAAAGTCAAAAACAAAAAACAAAAAAACTTTGCCACGAGTGGGGGTCGAACCCTGGTTGTCAGATTGGTATCAAAATGTCAAAAACAAAAAACAAAAAGTTTTGCCACGAGTGGGGGTCGAACCCTGGTTGTCAGATTGGTATCAAAATGTCAAAAACAAAAAACAAAAAAGTTTTGCCATGAGTGGGGGTCGAACCCTGGTTGTCAGATTGGTACCAAAATGTCAAAAACAAAAAACAAAAAAGTTTTACCAGTAGTGGGGGTCGAACCCTGGTTGTCATATTAGTACCAAAAAGTCAAAAGTATATCAGGTCATGTTTTCAGTTGATATGCTAGAAAGCCGCGGCCGGCCGAGGCCGCGGCCGCGGCCGGCCGCGGCTTTTTGAGATTTCAGGAAAAAAGCCGCGGCCGGCCGCGGCCCTTCACGGCCGGCCGCGGCCTCGGCCGGCCGCGATTTTCAACAGCCTTGGTATAGCTGAAGTGAATAGCATTCCTATGATTGCTAACGTGATTGGTACAGCTCCTTTGATTATGGTGTTCAGGATTGTCCAGTAATCCGGAATATTCCATGGATGTATTTCTGAAATACTTTTTTCTAAGTGAAGTACTTGATTAAAATATTCACTTAGTGATGTATGTGATACGTAGGTTAGAGTACCTTCTATTTTATAAGAGTTATTCTTGCTGCCACAAGAAACAGTGCATACTCCTTTAGGATAAGCTTGGTAGAATTTTCTGTGGATTTCATTTACTATTCCTTTTTTATCGCAAGTCAAAATATCTACGAATTCTTCATTATCGCAGCTTAGTTTGGCATGAGTTGGTTCTTTGGATTTACAAGATACGTTTTGGCTCGCGCCTTTTCGACAGTTATAACATTCTATGAAAGCTGTTGTTTTTTCGATACTACAATCAATTTTTGATTCGATTATATTATTAGGTTGATTCATAATTTTCTGCAATTTTTCGATAAAATTTTGATTCTATTTTTCTCAAGGCTAAGAGAGTTCCAGAATTCAAAGTGTTGTTCATCAGCATCGATGGTCTTTTGGCAACATTTTGGCAGCTTACTGATTATCTCCGCGTAGGGCACCCATTCGAGATCATTTGGACAAGAAACTTGCTTCTTTTTGATAACTTCTTTTTATTCGGATTTTTCCCGTTTAAATGACGTTTGAGTCATGCAAAAAATTTGTAATCAGAAAGAGGAAGGTTGAATGAGTACGATGAATAAAAGAAAGTTATCCAGCCGGATGACAATAGTTTGTTGTGGGTTACTTTCGCAACACTTGAAAAGTGTTGTCATACCGAAAATGCCTTTGTGTTGTATCTCCCCGTCCTGGAGTCACAGAGTTTCAAATTTATTAAAACAAGAAACGTGAATATCTGATGTTACTTCAATATTCTCGTTCAGGAGTTTACACCACTCCAACCAGAATACTGAGTCCGAGATTCAAAAACCACTTTTTCAGGTTTGAGAACATCCAGAGCGCGCAAATCTCAGTCCACACATTGTATTTTCCTCACATCGTTAGAGTAATATCTCAACTACTTATTTCACATAAGTAAATAGCCCGACCGTACGTGCGTTGGGTGGGAAAGTGCTAAGAACCAACTTAGGTCCATGTGATATGCCATCTCATGTTGTTTCAAAACGTGGGGTATGTAACGACGAATTTTCTAATTCCGATAAATGGTTTCTATCTATGAACTACAGTTACACGAGTCACCCTCAATGAAGTTGACAACCTACGGGTGATTTGATACAGATCTGCTTCTGCAATTCCTTGCAATAACTCCCAAACTAGCTGTGACTGCAGAAAGAGAAGAACTTTTTCAGTCAGATCCAAGTTTCTCCTTTGAAATCTTTTCAATCAAAATTTAATTGTATTAAAACAAAGAGACCTTTGTTAACTTACATCAGCAATTTCCTTCTGAATGACAATATTTTTACACCATAAACGAATGAAAACAAAACATCGTTTCAAAAACATAAAAAGTTGCATGTAAATCCTAGCTCCGTTCTCGGCGGGGAAAATAGCGAGAAGTAAAACTTTGAAACTGTAACAAGTACTTGAGTAGGTCTACCAAACACAAAATCAACCACATCGAAAAACAACTCCTGTGACGAGAATTCGGAACGACAACCGACAAGCTCGAAAATTGCAGGAAATTATGAATCAACCTAATAGTATGATAACTTTGTTCCATTATTAACTGTAAATGAAAGTTATTATGACGCATTCTAATAGTGGGAATGTTGTCGGGAGAAATTCCAAGGTGATATCTTTCAGTTACTATCGGGAGGTTATGATTTCGGTCGTCTAGTATTTTAAACAAATCGGGAACTTTGCATAAGCAAATTGCTTCAGAATCTCCTAAATTACAATTACAAGTTTCTCGGTAATTACAATCTCCTGATTCGGTACATTCTAGCGGAAAAATTTCATTAGTTATAGAAGCTAGAGCAATTTTCTCTTCGTTTTGGATGAATTTTTTACCCAAAATGCTTAATCCGGTTTCACCGGTAACTTCTAAAAGTCGAAATTTGAGATCAATTTCATGATCTTTTTGTTTCCCGTAGCGAAAATTGATTTGATAATCTCCTCCTTCTCTAATTTGGAAAATCTGTTCAATGACTTGGTTATCAAAAGTTAGAGATGCTGTAAAATGAATAGCATTTGACCAGGTTTCGCATGAATAGATTTGAAACTTATCATCTGCTGTGGGTACCGCATATGTTCTATAGAAAAGGAAAGCTTCTGTAGGTAATAGGCATCTACACCATAGTCCACCACAACTGCTAGAACAGTATGTGTGACCGGGGTATTTATTTCCTTCAGTAAATTCACTAAGTTTTGAATTGGGTCCTACATCTAAACATTTTCGATCAACACATTCTCCCATGCCGTGGCATCTTTTTGAGCTGTCGGCGTGAACTGTAACATTTTTAGTAAACATGATGGGACCTTTTTGGCATTTGCGGAAATTGTGGTCAACAGTCAGTTTGAGTTTCAGTAAAACGTTGTTTGTGGAGACTACTTGAAGACAGATAGTTTTTGTTTCGGGATTAAAAAATATATCTTCCGTTCTCTCGACGCGTCAAACTCCTTGTTCGTTGCACGTGCTTTCCTCATGTGAGATTGGATAGGTTGAGTCACACACGTCCGTGGCGACGGAAGAGATTAAAAGAGATAGCGTGGCTATAGCTAAGAAAGTTGTAGGGGGAGACGGTGAGCGAGATGAGGTCTTTCGAATTCTTAAAACATCTCTACCTTCTTCTTCAACAGTGCTTACTTCAAAAAGTAGTGTTCTGGGGTTGGCAGGAGTGGTACTGTTCGAAAAATTTACAGTTCTTTTGGTACTGGGAGTGGATCTGGATGGTAGCAAGGCTGTTGAAAATCGCGGCCGGCCGAGGCCGCGGCCGGCCGTGAAGGGCCGCGGCCGGCCGCGGCTTTTTTCCTGGAAATCTCAAAAAGCCGCGGCCGGCCGCGGCTTTCTAGCATATCAACTGAAAACATGACCTGATATACTTTTGACTTTTTGGTACTAATATGACAACCAGGGTTCGACCCCCACTACTGGTAAAACTTTTTTGTTTTTTGTTTTTGACATTTTGGTACCAATCTGACAACCAGGGTTCGACCCCCACTCATGGCAAAACTTTTTTGTTTTTTGTTTTTGACATTTTGATACCAATCTGACAACCAGGGTTCGACCCCCACTCGTGGCAAAACTTTTTTGTTTTTTGTTTTTGACATTTTGATACCAATCTGACAACCAGGGTTCGACCCCCACTCGTGGCAAAGTTTTTTTGTTTTTTGTTTTTGACTTTTTGGTACCAATCTTAGGTCCGAACGTGTTTGTAATCTTGGTGAGTATTTGTGAAAAAAAGTAGTTGAAGAATGTCATGTATAAGTAGAAAACAAAAAATTCTGTATTCAAATTTGATGGATGCTGAAATAATGAAAAAAATGCGTGTTGAAGTTAAGCTTATTCCTAAAGCGTTTCGAATTGTTTCACCAACATCAGCTTTTGGAGAAAATCGAGGTCCAAGCTTTGACGATTGTCCGAATAAATTGATTTTAGGACACTAAATGATCGTTCGACGTCAGCTTCGCTAGCAGGAGTGCTAAACACTTTTTGGCGATGTTAAAGAGTCGAGGAAAACGACTTTTGGAGGCGGGCCAGAAGTATAAGGGGTCCACAGCTGCTGAATGAGTCTCGTAACTAAGTCTTTCTGAAGCCATTGTTTGAACTGCTGGTGGAGGTGTTTTAGACATTCTACGTTTCAAGAATGAATCAGTAGATGTCGCGGAAGAAGATTGTGGAGAAGGCGAAGTAGGTGCAATGTCGGTATTGATTATCCGATCTAATTTGTTTATTGTTTCCGAAACAATTTTTTCGGCATCCAGCATCACCTAAATAATTTTACTAGATCACATCGGGTTAATTATCGGCTAACATACATTATGATTATCCAACCGTTTTTCTAGTTCGGAAAGATTTTTCTATTCTGGGTTCAAATAATAGGCAGCATAGTGAGCGTCGGATAAATCATCAATTTGCTTTAATACAGACTTCTGGGCGTAGAGAAGCAACGTTTTATTGTTCTTCTGAAATTTCTGATTTATTTTTGATGGAATGTCAGCATTTCTCTTACATGAATATTTGGCTTCTCCGAAAATTGCTTAATGTCATCCAGTAGACCAAGATACGCCGGAATAACGTCAGAAATTGTTGTATCGTTTCTCTAAACTATTTTTCATAGAACTTGATCTTATTACTTACTTTACCTGGAAGTATAAATTGCACTCTTTCAGTGGGCTAAAAATTTCATGTATTTCTGCATATAATTGACGATTTTCGTTTGTAGCCAGTTCCAACACCAAACATTCCTCTCTTTTCTCAAGGTTTGGAAGTTGGGCAATCAATTTGGTCATATTGGAATACACGTTCGACGCACAATTGTATATACTCATCCATCTCGTATCAGTGGGAGTTGTTAGAGAAATCGCGAGTTTCTTGTACCTCTGAAAATGAACAAATTGTTTCAATGAACATCTGAAATTAACTAACCAATTTATCTGCTTTCAAATCAGTTGTCAGTTTTTTGCATAAATTAAGCATATTGCTGTACTTCGACAGAATTTTCTTGTGGGCTTCTGTTGGCTGATGTTTTTTGTAAGGAGAAAGCATTCGTTTTCCTACGATTTCGGTGGCGTGTGCAGCACATCTAATGTCTGAATAGTGAAATAGCTAATAAATTCAATGTAGCCAAACTTACAGCTATGAAAATGAATCTTTCCTGCGCGCCTGATATTTGAGCCACCGTCAGCAACCAGGTAAAATTGGGATAAGTCCAGAAGAGGAGAAACTTTCTCCAATCCTTCGTTAATTCCTTTGAACACTTCATCGGCATTTTTGGATTTCATGTTCACTGGACTCATAGCAATTGGAACAATGATTAGTTTCCAATGTTCTACAGCTTCATCGTTCCTTTGTGTCAATAAAATTCCGGACTTAATACTCAAAAAATCGACGTTAAGTTTTCCGAAATCGGCAAGAATTGACGCGGTTTGGTCGTCAAATGCAGGAAGAACCTAGATTAGATTGTTAAAACTGATTCAGTTGAACGGTAACTCACCAAATCAATAATTTCCTTGGTTTTCTCCTCCAATCGAGACTCCACTATACTTCGGCCCCGGCTTCTTTTGAGAACGATATCAGTTGTGATCTCTCCTTCGAAAGCTTGTCTAAAAATGATCAATTAAAATTAATTTTGAAAAAAAGTCTTACCCCAGCTTTGCCACTTCTAAGATCATTTCCCTGAACAACGGATTCTCCAAGTTATACAAAGGTTTACCGCTTTTTGCAAAATAATTGACTAATGTCTCATCGAAATCTCTTTTCGTGGATGACTTTGTGGCCGATGAAGAAGTCGGTAGTGAAATGTTTGCCATCGAACTCTTGCACCGTGAATCCCTGTGTCTTCTGAAAAACGGTTTCAATCTATGTCAGGGTGTAAAGTTCTAACTCACTTCAGGTGTCCTCCATTTTTGTTCATAACAGCTTCACAAAAGTTACAAAAAACATGATCACTCGGATATAAAACATTTTCACTCGTTTCAATAAAAATTTTGGAATAACCCGTCGATTGATTGTGTGGTTTCTGAAAAGTTTAATGGGAGAGTTTGAAGTTTTACAATTTAAATACCTTGATAATAGCTAAAGAAGAGTATTTTCCTTGTATAATTGCTGTGATATTCTTCCTCTCCGGTTTTTTAATCCATCTTGGAACTCCGTCTTTTGTTGATTCAACGGTATCGGGGTCACTTTCTTCGTTAGAAGATTGACCGCTTAGCTCAGATTCGGTTGGAGACGAACAAGTGCGCCGAGGGCGTTTAATTTTGTTTGTTTTATTAGACATGCTGAAACTATTTCGTTTGAAATGAAGCCAGATAAGAAAACATATGAATTGAGAAAAAGGTTATTAGTCTGGTCGGCAAAAAATCAATAGAGAGGACAGCGCTCACAGTCTCACAGTGTGTCACAGTGTGAATGAACGTAGTGCAGTCTCGGACCACATGAGAACAAGGGGCAATGAGAACCACAGAAAAGGTGTCATTCAGACATTCAGGTGAGACGCAGAGTCATTCGACTGTACAGGACGTAATGAAACGTCTCCGAGGCTGTGTTCCTTCATTGGATACCTTTCATCAATTGAAAAATCTGAATAGCTGAGATTATATGAGTGTATGAAAACAAAAAAAATGTCATACGATCAAACACTGGTTTTCAGATTATTACCAAAAAACAGAAAAAAAGTTTTGACACCAGTGGAGACCAAACTCTGGATATCAGATTGTCACCAAAAAAACAAAACAAAAAAAACAAAAAAGTTTTGCCACGAGTGGGGTCGAACCCCAGCTGTCAGATTAATACCAAAAAATTTAAAAAAAAAAGTTTTGCCACGAGTGGGGGTCGAACCCTGGTTGTCAGATTGGTATCAAAATGTCAAAAACAAAAAACAAAAAAGTTTTGCCAGTAGTGGGGGTCGAACCCTGGTTGTCAGATTAGTACCAGAAAACAAAAAAGCCAACAAATTTTTTCAAAAACGACCATGTTTTGCAACATTGAAAAAAAAAGCCGCGGCCGCGGCTTTTTCACTTTTTTCTTCTCGCGGCCGGCCGCGGCCGGCCGTGCGACAGCCTTGAGCTATACTGTATTTATGCTGCATACCTGCATGCACCAACTTCTTGACAAGAAGACGCCGATTCAGGCGTTAACCTCAATCCCCCATCAGCAACCT
This sequence comes from Caenorhabditis latens, assembly GCA_002259235.3. Taxonomy (NCBI): domain Eukaryota; kingdom Metazoa; phylum Nematoda; class Chromadorea; order Rhabditida; family Rhabditidae; genus Caenorhabditis; species Caenorhabditis latens. Next base: position 7,351,660 of record CM056097.1, on the reverse strand, counting down.
ACATTTGATCTCAAGAATATTACTCTCTTTTCCATTTTTTTTTAAATATTGAAATCGTGAAATTATCGCTCTCTTATCAAACAATTACCAAAATTAACCTTATGTATATTCCAGAATCGCAATGAATGGACCATCCATCACTTCTGAAATTATTGAGGCGGCAAAACAACGCGCCATCACAATCCACACCCAACGCATTACGGACCAAACCATGAGAGCCATCGAACAAGACAACAAACCACCTGCAAAATGTCGTCTATGCAAGAGAAACCATCTCACCTACGAATGCACCACTATCCCACAAGATCAAAAACTCCAGAAATGCCTGGATCAAAGATTGTGCATCCTGTGCCTCAACAAAGCATTTCATCATCCAACCAACTGTCGCTTGATCAAGAAGCCCCACCTACTCTGCAAAAACTACCACTGCGGAAAGAAATTCCTAATCCATCATGCTTCAATCTGCGACAAAGCACCGGAACCCACCCCAATTACCGAAATGGACGAAGAAGAATCCGATCAGTAAAATTTCTCATTCTTCTATGTTAAAAAAAAATTTTATTCCCAGCTTACAAAAAGTATTCCCAAACATTCCTTACTCCCAGTTTACAAAATTTATTTCCAAACACTTCTTACAATTTTTTTAAAAACCAACGTATAATATTTTTCAAATTTTACAATAAATCATATAAAAAATCACTAATAAGATGAACAAAACAGAAAGCAAAAGAACCAAAGAGAGCATTTCAAATGTCCTTACACCAGATTTATCCACATAGGCAGCCACACTACTAACAGAAGTAGTCGAAGTAGAAGATTCCGTCGTCGATTCAACACGAATACAGTCAGAAGAAAGATTAGGGAAGAACTCGACTCGAATATAACAAGGAATTTCCTTTTCATCAGCAACACAAAAGTACGGTCTAACATACCTAAAAACAAAAGAATAGAAACACAGAAAATCTTTTTTTGATAACTAACCCATCCAAAACTAAGCAGAATTCACATTCACCACATTCCCCGAGAAGTTTCCAACGCGGTATCACCGAATTAGTATCACCAAGAACCAGTGAAATAAAAATAGCCGCCGACAAAAAATAACAGAACATTTGAAACAGAATAAACACTGTCACAATAAGAAAAAGAAAATATCCCACATCTTTTATACCCGCCACCACTAAACGTGGGCGCCGGAGTCTGACGGAAATCCGTCATTTCTTAAATTGCATTTTTCTGTAAAACTTTATCCTTCTTCATCCCCTTTCCTGTACCAACAAGAATGTTGGAATTTTCAGCTTTTTCCCTCGAACTTTTATTTTCTCTTTCTCTTTCTCTTCCCTCCCCCTCCCTCTCTTCACATCAATTGGAAAATGGCAAATGGCATCGACCACCGGAGGAAGTGGATATCAACAATGGTTCAAATGAAGACTTCAGATCAAACTACACTTATCAAACTTGCCGTGGCCCGCAGTATCGCGACAATGTCCGATCATCAAGACAACGAGATCAAAGAACCACCACAATTGGAAGACGTGCGCCGTATCTAATCGTGCAACAAACCTGTCTCAGTCTGGCGCCGCGCCGTAAAGTGCAGACCGACCTAATTTGGGCGCCGATTCGGAGAAGTGCAGATTCGGAGAAGTACAAGTGGATGGACCGGTCTTCAGGAGTATTTAAGCTTGCTGCTCCAACGTGAAAACACAGTCTCAAGAGGAGACCACCGGAGTCACCGTCAGCCGCCTTCTGTCATCCTGTCCCTATTTCCCCGTCACTTTATTTCCTATTATCCTCTTTTCCTGTCTCCAATTACTCCTATATATTATTATTTCTGCATATATATTCTACCCAATAAACCTATATTAATCTGAACCACCTGTTGCCTGAGTACATCTCAGTTTAGCTGGATCTTTGTTGTGGCAACTCGCGCACTTCCTCGGAATCCTCCAGTCCAAATGGAAGTCAGCTTCCGCAAAAGTGATGGAAGGCTCTGAAGTTTATTCATCTGATTCGTTAGAAATTTCAAAAGATAATTAAAAACATTTTCTCTTTGGTGTATTTAAATGATTAGATATTTTCTCTGTTTTTTAGTTCTAGTCTCCGATGATATTGTAACGTATCATAAGTAACCACACCCAAATGTGTATAAAAAGTGGCGAACTATGGTTATCACTAGTTCTATTACTGACTCCTAAATAAAATATGTAATATTCCGCGTCAGCATTATTATATGGAGGACACCACTGAACTCGGACGCAGAACCCACCTGATGGTTCGAATTGTTTGACGTGATTCTAATTATTTCAATTATTATCTTGTTATCGTCAACTATTAGTACTACTCCACTAATATTCGGGTACATATTCGACATGTGCCAAGCAGCGACCAACGGACTATCTCAATGGAGAACCGTTTGGTATATTAAGCAATCGCCAGATGTTCAAGAAATCCTCAAACCCAAGGATGAAAATATCTGCATCTACAAGAACCCTCCCACCCAACGACATGAGGATTGATCACCTCATAATCAACGGGACGCTGCCAATGGGAGATTCGATTGCCGCATCATCAGGTGAAGTCTTTAGTCCTTAACCTTCTTTATCTATCACATCATATTTACCTCTTTATTTATTTTTCTCTTTTCTCCTACATTCTAGTCTGTAGTTACGGCAACTAAGTTGTTTACTCTGAGCCACATCACCCCATAGTCATTGCACAACTCTTATCTTAATTAATTTACGGCCCCCTTTTACGTCAATAGTTTACGATTCCGTATTTGAATCCGTAACTTACGTAAACTTGTTTACTCCAACTAGTAGTAAATGCACAATTTTTATCTTAATTAGTTTACGACCCCTCTTTTACGTCAATAGTTTTACGACCCCGTTTTGAATCCGTAACTTACGCAAACTTGTTTACCCCAACTAGTCGTAAATTCCAATTACCTTATCAGTTGTACATATATACTCATCCAAGCTCCGATTATTAGTCTTAGCTATCACTTCTCTGCGGATTTGTAAAAGGCTTCAATTAATTTCAAATGGTTATGTGAGTTCCTATTTTTCAATTGGTTAAGATAGTTTATAATGGTCTTGTAAGTTAAGTTTAGTTATTCTATCTTATTTTGTTTTGTTTTATTTTTTTTTCTTTCTCATTTGGATCCTAGGCTATTGTCCTTGTACTTTTCTGTACTCTTCTACTTCCTTTAGTCCTAGTAAATACCATTGTATTAGCACATTAGGATCCTGACTAACTATAAGTATCATTCCTTACAACCCTCTCTTATTACGCTTACTACTTAAGCTTGGTTTCAATTGTCATAGAACTTCACAACTTAGAAATTGACCACCATTTTTCAGCTGATATCCAACATAATATCTCTATGCTAGGACTATCCTCTCTTCACAATCTTATACACCTCTCATCTTCTTGAACTCTTATTTTTCCACATCTCCACTTCCACTTTCATTCTCGCCCTCGTCGAGAATATCACTCCAACTCGGTCCTTCCTAATAAGGGAACATCCTATCGGCTCAACCCTGTTGTTCCTTCCACGTTTCCGAGACACCCAAATCTTTTGGTGTTTCAGAGAATTGTCCGGACACGACAAGCCCATCTCTGAAATCGGACCATGGAGAAGATTGCTTTTCGGCCAACGTCAATCGCATTCAAAGTGACTGGGACGATTTTCTTTCACTGATTTCTCCAGTTGAAGATTCGCCTTCAAAGCCTTGGAACATCATCAAAGAAAGAGACGAAGAACGAATCAAGAAGCTTCATGAATCGACAAGAAGAACGAAGAAAAAAAGCCGTGACAGTCGGGGACTCCATTTTGGTAAAGCGCCAGACACCAAGGAACAAGCTGGCCCCGAAATTTCTTGGACCATGGTCAGTTTCAGAAGTCTCTCAGAAAAACGTGAAATTCCTCGTGAACGACAAAGAAAGAGAAGCTCACAAAGATGATATCAAAGTTCTGCCGAGGACGGCAGACAAAGGAAAAATGGGAGACGTCAACGATCACCAACAATGCAGTTCAAGCCCAGCCGTCATCAGAAGTTCGGAAAACCTCTATTCCCAAGAAAGCAGTTCAAGCCCAGATGTTGTCAGAAGATCGGAGGACCTTTCTCACCAGGAATGCGGATCAATTCCAGATGCTGTCGGAAGTTCGGAAAACCTCTATCACCAAGAATGCGGTTCAAGTCCAGCTGTCGTCAGAAGATCGGAAAGACTCAAGGAGAAGAAGAATCAATTCTAAATTCTGAATTTTTATTATCATACTTTTTGTTTTTTCTTTTCTTGGAAGTGAGGACACTTCCTTGTCAAAATCCGTAAGATGTAACGTATCATAAGTAACCACGCCCAAATGTGTATAAAAAGTGGCGAACTATTGTTATCACTAGTTCTATTACTGACTCCTAAATAAAATATGTAATATTCCGCGTCAGCATTATTATAATATAAAAACGTACCAATGACAGTGAGAATAATGAGAACAGGGTGGGGGAAACTGACACTGAATGATAGCAGCACCATATAAAAGAGAAAGAATTAGGGTTCTATGAAAATCCAGCCATTCCGGCCAGCGCCAGCCATTCCGCCATTCCGGCCAGGCCAGCCATTCCGGTAGGCAGCCTGAGAGGAATAATGAAAAGAGGCAGTCTCACCAGTCTTCTGATGACCATCGTAATGTAAACGAGCAATCTGTGTGGGTCTTGCAACGAATGTATCCTGCGTATTGCGTCTTTCTTCTGGGAAATGTAAACAATTTCAAAATTTTCTATTATTCAAAATGGAGCAAATGTTTAAAGAAAACGCCTACGGGCATACAGAAGTAATCGATAATTTATTCAATGCTAATGGAACGTAGTGTTTTTTTCTGCTTTTCTGTTACGCCAACTAATGAATGGGGAGCTTCCTACGAGACTATAAAAGTGTTTAAAAGAGGTTTTTCTTGTATTAGAAAAAATTGTTGCGATATTGATGAGTCAGCTAGTTTTCTTTTTTTCTAATCACATAATAACTTTATTTTTTACATGTAATCTGTGAAACTAAGGAACTTGTATAAATATCAATTGGGATGGAGATAGAAAAAAGAGAATAAAATGAGTCGGCATTGGTCAGCTGTGGTTCATCACAATAAGAGAGAAGAATAGGGACTACACTGTCTCACGTCACTAAGGAAGATGTGGAGAAAACAATGACAATGTGAAAATCAGGTGTATAAAAAATTGATTGAGATGGAGAGACGAGAATAATATGAATTGAAATAGAATAACTGCGCTCTCATAGTGCGATTACAAACAAGGAATGACGAGGTGTGTTAGAATGTAGACTGGTGGAAGTCTCTTGATGAGAGGTCAGCAGATAATATTGTATTAGAAGAAATGACGACAAAATGTGAATTAACACTAATGAAAAACAAACTGTGATAAATGAAGAATATGAGAAATTAAATAATGAATGCTGTCATTCGGTGTTTTCACCAAGCCTGTCAAAAATGGCGCTCAGCCGTGAAGGGCCGCAGATCTTATTTTGAAAATCTCGAAGAGCCGCGGCTTTTTAGTATATCAACTGGAAATATGACATACTTTCTATTTTTTAGTACCAATCTGCCAACCAGGGTTCGATCCTCACTTTTAACTTAAATTTTTTTCATATTATAGTGACAAATGTCTGCTAATAAACTTGTTATGTCTTTAATAATTTATCCATTTCAGAACCGAAGCTCAAACGAAATTTCAGGAAAGAGACACTTCTGACTTTTTAACATGGAAATGCATTCAATCAGACATTCAATTTATAAACACCCCTTTTTGTGAGCTGTTGCAACTATCACTGATTTTTTGTGAAACTCATCAAGAAATCTTTTCTTTAGAAGATAACATTTAGTCGATAAAGATATATTTGAATTTTTTGAAAAATTTACTTTTCACTTCTACTTTTTTGGCATGATGGACATTGTCAACTGACCTGCGCTTTGGACAGTTGCGCGGTAACGCTGGGCCTTCTCCAGAAAACGTTCAATTTCAAGTTTACTACCTTAGGTAAGTTCTACATTTCTGAGAAATCTGCATCTTCAATTAATCAACAACTGTTTGAAAAAAATGCTCAAAATTTCGTTCTGTTCACTTGATCACATTTCTTCGTGTTTAACAAAAAGAGAACCATGTTCCCAACAGATTCCGATATAACTCAACAGCTTGTCCAGTTAAATTGACTGGTTCTCCTTTACTCATTTCTCGATTAAATCCGCCACTGCCACATAAAATGCAACGGGCAGAGATAACTAAGGTGTTGTCTGCTTTTCCCAGAGACAGGACGCAGTTAGCAGGGCGCGTTCGTTGCGAGACCCGCGCAGATCGCGCGTCTAGATTATAATTGTCATCAGACGACTAGAGACACCATTCCTTCATTTTTTCTCACAGACTGCCTATCGGAATGGCTGGTCTTCTATTGATTTTAATAGAATCCTAATTACTCTTTTATATTCGGTGCTGTCATCATTCGGGATATTTTGGTGAGTCAAGGAGTTTCAAAAAACCACCATGATAGCCGCTTCTTCTAATTAAATATTGGAAATAATAGAAAAGGTCCAATTTTAGATTCCTAAAGCATTATCCACACCCAGCAAAAACCACGTTGCTTAATAATACTTAAGAAATTTCAGGGTGAACTTATCAAAGGTCTCATCAGAAACCAAGAGATTCGTCAAGTATTTTCTTCATCAGACATAACATCCAGTTTACTATTTTGGAGCGAACACTCTTATGACAGTAGCCGAAGTTGCCATCCGAACCGGTGATACTTCCTTCGTATACATGATAATGCCAGTTGGATCTCGAAATCAGGAGCGAGTTGACTATAGGAATTTCCCCGAAGTCGATGTTCATTACAGTTCCTGGATTAAGCAAGAGAATTTATCAAAAATTGAACTGCAACATAGTCTCTATGTACAACTGGAAATTGACAAACCAAGATTGCAACGTGTTCTCGAAGCATTGGATGACAGAACGGCGTTCTAAAGTCATAGATTTTAGTGTTAATGTCAAGGGAGCGTTCGGTTTTCGAAGTTGTGTTGGATGGTGAGAAGTTCATGAAAAGAGGAAAAGATGTGGCGAGGGTTTATGTCGAGTTAGTGTAAGTTTGCTGCGTAGCAACTCAAAGAGTTATTTTCAGGTAAGACCGTACTGCTTATACTATCATGGGAAATTTCGATGTGAAGCGATCAAATGTCACGGCAACTCTGTCGATCCGGGGATGTGTTTTGGATGATCGTTTTGTAAAATGTCGGTGGTTACTACTATTCGATAATTTGTGTTTCTTTGATTTAACAATGTATTATTTTCATTGTCTATCTTAATAATATGAATAAAGATTCTCTTTCCTCTACGCTCCAAGAGAATAAGTTTTTCTGTTTCATCACTTCGAAAAAGGGATTTATATTACAGCTTTTATTCAACAACTAGCTTTAACGTCGTATAATTAGGTAGAATTGAAACATTTGACGCTTCTCTTGGCGTCTCTTGCATTTCCATATCCTTGGCCGTTAAACAACGTAGAATGACTTTAATATTCAAATTTCACGCCCGTCGGACGTGATCGTTGCGGGACCATAAAGACAGCAAAAGGCGTGCGCCTTTAAACGTCGCGCCTCCTTTTTCTCCGTTCTTCAACGAAAAACATAATATTTTTTGTGAGTATTGAGGTTAGTCATTATTGCTTTGGTATGCAACAGAAATGCAAATAACTTTCGCACGAGATCGTTTAGAAGAAAAAATACAGATTTGAAATGAGCGTCTAATTTACTTACTAATTAGATATATTTCGAACCTTACTAATGTCTTCAACACACCCACATTTGATTGAATCAGTTTGAGTACTAACAATTTAGTGAAGAAATATTTTATTTATTATAGCAGTAAAAATCACAGTCAAAAACACGAACACAAGAATGTCGATCCATGTCGATCCAACTACCCCAACACAACACTGTAGTCTTGCATCTTGGTGTATGCAATCCACACACAGACTACTATATTGGTAACGCTAAACTAGCGTCTGCCAATATTGCCAGAGATCTGGGTATTCTTGTCGATTGTGGTTTGAAATTTGATGCCAACATTGCAAAAATAGTCAATAATGCCAAATTCAACTGTAGAAGAATCTTGAATAGCTTCCGATCGAACAATCCGAAGTTCTACTTCAAGCTGTTCAATTCATACATCCGTCCTACACTCGAGTACGCTTGCGAACTTTTCCACCCTTCAAACTCTCTCAATACAATCCAACTAGAATCTCCCCTCCGTTTCTTCTCTCGTAAAGTCTTCCACAGATGTAATATATCTTTCCAACCTACCTCTTCTAATTCTCACCTCTCCCCTTATGAGCGGCGCTTAACAATCTCTTCCCAAATGTCCATCTACCATAGACGCATCATTTTAATTCTAAAAACTTACTTTAAAATTATAACCCACCAGTGCCATTTCCCAAATCTTGCCTTATATGTAAAACCCGCGCTTTCCCCCCGGTTCCTTTATAGAATAGTACTTTGCGGTTCAAAAAACAATTCATTCCTCCACAAACACTTCTCGACCTAGGATAAAATCATACCCCAAAACCGTAGCTGAACAAACTTTTGCGTCTCGACTCCGCCAACTGCCATTACAGACAATCTTTCCTAAAATTTGATCACTGGACTCTTTGCGGGTCTTATAGGTCATCTTGCATATTTATTCACCCCTTTCTTGTTGCATATCTATTATTTTTATTTTTTGCCCGGTTCTTTTTTAATTTCATCTCGCACAACAGAAATTGAATGAATTATTATTATTTAAAAAACAGACAATAATAAAAATCAAAACTTTGAGGACAATCAATATGTGGAAAAATCAGCAATCCTCTCACATTTTTATACACATTTTACTAATCCATCTCGTGTGGGATGTATATATGTAGTCTTTCCTTTTTTAATGTATTCCTTATGTAAATTCTATTTCTGTCAATAAATACACAAAGAGAAAGAAGTCACTATCTGGAATATCTTGGCATACCGTCGAGAAAGTTCTTTTACGAAGACAGGAAAAGATTTGATAAGGATGAGGACAACAATAAACTGTTAAGCATAGCTTTAAGGTATTTGATTGGGAAACTTTTGAAAAAAAAAGTTATGCTTTTTGCACCGGAAGAATATCTACGTCTCATAAGTGTTTATTACGTTGGTTGGACATCGAAAATGATCAAATCTTTGAGTTAATAGGAACTAGTCGATATGTGCTCAAAATTTTCACAATTGTAACTTCTAAGCCAGCATTAAGAAAACGGAAAAAGGAAATCTTGAAGTTCAACAATGTGACATCAGAAAGATGCAACTGAGGTTAGAATTTAGTTTGAACCCCGCACACCTGTTCTGGTTGTACCAGAATTTGACATGTTCCCATTCCTCGTTTTATTTGGATGAGGATATGCACGCCTTCTTCTACATGTGCTCGAGGAAGAGAATTGTGAAACCACTGGGCTGCGGGGTTAGTTTTGTCTTCAAATGTTTCAGTGTTATTCAGACTGACAATCTTCTCATTACAGACAATGCAAATACATACATAGTTGACGAACTATGTTTTCCAGTGCATAACATCAAATGTCGTCAATGACAATTGAGAGCCATCTGGAAATATAGCTCGAAGTTGTGCATACCTTAACAAGTGAATTCATCCCGCGATTTTTGCTTCATATTTAACTTTATCATCTTTATCAAAATAAATCAATAACTAAAAATATGTCAAACACGTTTTGCAGCTATTCGAAAACAGTTAAGTTGGAGACCAAATTAAGCTTATTCTTTACTCGGAAACCACTTTTCCCCGCATTGCCATCTTTCTCAATGTATAATGCTTTCTATTTATTCCCCTCATACCGGTCATTCTTTTATTTGTTGCCCCTCATCTCTCACTTTCACACACCCTTTGAATGGTCTCGTGAGGGACTCATTCTCAGCCTCTCGCCCCATTTACTGATAATTTTCAATAAGAATAAAATACAAATAAAAATAAATTAAGATTATTTCGAAAAATAAAAACCCGACTATCTCAGAGATAGTATTTCTTCATCGGATGGCACGAATGTAACCGTGATTGTTGGAAACAATGTGCTTCGTCCTTATTGATTCAATTCAGAAAGAACACCTAGCATCAATGATTTTTTCAAACTAATATGGAATGTACTTTTCTTACCCCTCTCCCCCTCCTTCTAAAGTACCAATTTTTTGCACATTTTATGAGCTTTGTAAAAACATACAAACCACAAAAGGTTTTGACATTTCGCAACCGGACATTTCGCCACCAGACGTTTCGCCACCAATTTTCGGAAAATTTCCAAAGCTTTATTAGGAAAAAACTTATCACTAGTACGCCTTGAATATGCTAATTAAGGTGATGTGTTTTTTCTCCATACAGCTTCGGAAATTTTCCGAAAATCGGTGGCAAAACGTCTGGTGGCGAAATGTCCGGTGGCGAAATGTCCGGTTGCGAAATGCCTGGTGGCGAAATGTCCGGTGGCAAAACGTCCGGTGGCGAAACGTCCCGGAGCCTTTTCTGTGACGTGACCTGGTTTCTGAAACATTGAGATTTTTAAACAAAAAATACGTTCCGAAAAAAATCAGAGTAATAATAAAACACATAGAATGAACTAAATTCAAGATAATACACCTGGAAAATTAATATGAACTTATTTCGTTTTTTTCTTCATCAGTTTCGTTTTCAGATTGAAACAACTGTTTGCAACTGTGCCCAGAGGAATTTTTATCTTACAGGCAACGCTTCTGTAAAATATCATCCAAACTGTCGAAAAATGGGTCAAAATGTTCGTATCTCCACTCACTATGAGTCAGTTGTTATGAGGTTATGGGAAAATGTCCTTCTAATTTTATGCGATATCTTCACAGAGAATAACTATAATGACAAAATAATTATGTGGCGGAGGAAATTCAAATGATTGAGGACACTTTCGAAAATGTTAATTATCCAGATCCATAAGTTATTCTGGAGCAGCAATCATATCAATCACGTAGTTGAACACATCCGGATTTTCAGAAACAACACGGTCGACGGTCACTTGAATTTGCATGAAGCGAACAGGCAATTGAAGTTGGTATTGAAATTGGAAAGGAAAGTCGTTCCTGAAATTAGGGGAAATTAGGGTCAGATCATTTGTTATGAATTTTCAATGTATATTCTAGTTCAACTCACCTCTGAAAATTATTGGTATATCTTCCTCGATGATACTCTTGGAAAATACACAGAAGACGCTCAGCATCCTTTCTGACAATTGTTTCGAAAATGTACTGTTTCCGCTGTGGCAAGCCATTTTCGGTCCAGAAGTGAATAGACCGACTCATCACTGTTCTTGGTCTTTTGATTCGTTTGAAACGAACTACGTCGTTGAGAAATGTTGGTGGAAAGAAAAACGCTGTGGAATTAGTAATAATCAATGTTCTCGCGGTGGCCAACAAGTGATGGTTGAATTCATTCGTGGCGCTAGTTTCAACCGAATTCAGTGGAATACATCCTTCTTTGAGCAAATTCATCGCATTGTTGAGACTTTGAGTGCCAGTAATACTCAAAACAAGATTACGAGAGCTTACTTGCCATTCCTGTAACATGAGTTGCGGCTTCGGATGAGAAACGCTAAGTCTTTCGATCACAGGTCCACGTAGTTTGAAGCCGAGAAAATAACGATCCATAAAATAACGCCAAGCATCTTTGAGCGGTTTGTCGTATTTAAGATATTCAGTTCTCACTTGTTCTCCATTTTGATCAGTTTGAGTGAACATAATAAACTCCTCGTATTTGAGCTCCGAAATTGCTTTCTGGTCTTTATATTTCATAATTTTCTCTCTAAGTTTTGCAGCTTCTTTTTCCTTGGCCGCTACAGCCTCTTGATCGGATGAGCGTAAAACTGGATACTTCTTGAATTCATTGAGATAATCCACAATTTCCTTCAATTTCAGTTCTGCCTCATGGATTTCTGCGCCAAGAGAAACTGATGGAGCCTCGCTTTGTCTGTTTCGAGCTTTATTGCGATAACAATTAGGATTTGCATGTTGTCCAACGTCGTATGGTGCTCCACCCGCATTTTGTTCGTCTCGGAAGTATTCGGGGCTCTTATAATTGGGGAATATGCGCACTACACCAATCTTGTAAGTGACTCCATCAACGTTCAACGAAGAATAATCAACTGATACATCGCCGTAACGGAGAGGCATGCCTTTGCCTATGGATCTGATTTCTGGGTAGCCGACGGAGAGATGAATTCTGGATAATTAAAAATTAAAAATTGATAGATTTGAAACAGTAGTAGATTTACCTTTTGTTAGGGTTCATAAAATGAAGGACCGATTCGATGCTAATACGAGATAATTGTCCATTCCCGGCCATTTTCGCCTGAAAAATCGAAAAGATAGCCGGGAGAAATAAATCGATGGAAGAGAAGAGAACAAATGTGAAACAAACAAGTGAGAGAGGTGTTTGAGAGAAGAGTGGTGTGTACACTGCCTCCTCCACAAGAAAAGCAACGTCTGGCGTCTTCTCTCTCTCTCATGCGTGCAAATGGAGCGCAGTTGCATCAAACACAGAACATTTTTTGCTGGTTTTGAAATGGACGTCGGCAATTGGAAAGACATAGGAGTTTGAGGTTGAATATCATTTAAATGGAAAGAGAAGATTTTCAGTGTTATTTTGCTATACAAAACATATATCAATACTATGACTGGAAAAGTTAGAGCAAGAGACCGCATCGAATTCAGATTTTCTATTCATTTATAACACTTTGAGAGTACACTTGTTACTATATAAAGATTTTATTATATATGCCAAAGGTTCTGTGTGAAAATGGTCATTCACAAAAGTTTAGTAAAATCTTCGAGAATTATGAAAAATCGAGAAATCGCATGAACCCATTTTCATGACCGGTGCATCAAAAATTAAACTTGAAGTTAGTGTCCACGATAGTTTTTGATGAGAACTGTTTTGATGTTTCTTCTAGACCATTTCTCTTCTCTAGCTACCCATGTCTCCCGGGCTGTGAAAGTTTGGTACTCTCATAATATTGATGTATGTTTTGTATAGCAAAATGAAGCTTAAGATCTTTTTCTTCCATTTAAATGATGTTCAACCTCAAACTCATATGTCTTTCCAATTGCCGACGTTTTTTTCAAAATCAGCATAAAATGATATGTGTTAAATGCAACGGCGCTTTATTTGCACGTTCCAGCACGTATTCGAAAACGCTTTAGTTTTTTGGATCTTCTTTGTTTGTGACTTTGTTCTTTTGTTAATTCACGCGCCGGACAGTTCTTGCTGCTGTTACCTATATCTTGCACCTAAACTTTTTTCGTAATGAAGTTTCGAAGCATTATTCTGTGTTGTGAGACGTTTTAATATTGACAAAAATCTATTAATGACCATTTCAATCTTTTCCATTTTTGTTCCTAAATCATGTATTATATAATATTATATTTGAAAGAATCAACTTCAATATTAGCGCCTTTCTCGTGCGTGGTGCCGAGAAACACGTCAGTCATGTTGAAGGCGTATGAGTAGACGGGTAGAGTGTGAGGGGAGCGAAGAGACACAGACACTGTGAGAGAGTGCGCGTCAAATATTAGCGGACCACTCTCTTCTCCATTCCACCGAGCGGTGAACGCATGCCCCCCTTATTTTTTTTCGATTTTTTCTTGTATTTTTCTCTTTCTCATTAATTTCCATTTTCATTGTTCTGCAAAAGTCTTCATATTCCAAATTTCAGATGAAGCATTCTGATAACAGCTCCTCCGGAACCAAACGCGATCCGTCCGTAGACAAGTCTCCTTTGATGAAATACGACAATGCGACATCAGGTGAGTCAATGTTACAGGTGTAATGTTGCGATTCTTCCAATTGATAACTTTAATGATTCATAAGTAAAATGATTCGACTAAAACTTGTGTTTTCACTGCTCGGAAAACACAAATAACATTTTCTCTCTGAAAAATAGACACAAACTTCGAGGAAAATTTAATATAGCAGTCATAATGTAATTTTTGTTTCGATATTTGCACATTTTTCGACGAAGTCATGAAAAAAATGCTTTGTTTTCTCAGCACACATAGACAGATACTGTTCTCACTTATTACCTTGGGGACTGAGGTTCACTTGGACCATGCTTCAGTACCGGACAAGAAAGTATCAGTTTTTGCCGTTTTGAGTTGAAAATGTCCAACTTTGAAAGTCTGTCATAGTAAAACTAACTGTCCCACAAAACAACTTTTCACAGGATTACACAGAACAAGAGTAGAACTCAATTTTGTAGTTACCAACTTTTTTGTACGGACAATTCCCAGCAAGTTAAATATCGACAAAGTAATTTCTCCCTCAAATCGACCAATTTCAGTGCAAAATTGTACAATTTTCGAGCTATCTCCTAGAAATGATCATAACTCTCTAGGGAGTATCCGTACAAAAAAGTTCCCAACTACAAAAAAAGGTCTACCTTTGTTATAGTACGATCTGTTTTGAATCTATTTAATTCGACAATCAGTATTATCATGACACCCTCTGAAAATCGGAAATTTTCATCTGAAAAAGGCAAAAGTTGATACCTTTTTTGCCGGTATTGTACTTTACTGTACAGTAGTTTCAAATTTAAACCGGTAGAACGCTTAATGTCTTACTGCTGAAATGAGGATACTGTTATTTTGAGACTTCATGGCGATTTATTTTCTTATTATTAAACAAATATTGATGCTGAATTTTCAGGTAGTCGCCAGAAGCCGGAACCGGATGTCGAGGAGGTGCCAAAGGATAAAAATCATGATTCTCTTCCTGTGACAAGAAGACCAATGCCGATCAAGCTCCCATTATCCAATGCTAAGATCAGAGAACTTAGGACGGAGAGATGTCAAATGAACCGTTACAGCCCCGCTGCTCGTACCAACTACAGTGTAAAAAGTAAAAGCGCAAGACATCGGGAGATGCTTGCGTCTGGAATCAATTTGGACTATGACTCGTCTTTTGAGGACAAAGAGGAATCGAATGAAGACGAGGATATGGCTGAAGAAGAAGAAATGGAAGAAGAAGATTTGAAGTTGGGAAAGCAGGTAGTGACAGTTGATGACGGTATGGAATACGAGGAATCGAGGAATGACGGTAAGGAGCATATCATTTTTTGAAGTTTCACTGCAAAGTTGTTTTTCCCAGTTATCTAGAAGGAAAAACATCTTCTGAAAATTTAATTTTTTGAAACATCTTTTTCAAAAACTCTCTAAGTACATGCCATGTATTCAGATAATCGCCATCACGGATCTTCTTCTTCGTTCATCCCATACCAGATTCTCACACATCAGAAGTTGATCGAAGAGCTCTCAAAACCCGCTTTCCTCAAAAAAATGGACCGCAGAAAGTCTTGGAACACCAATCTGAATCAGATCTCGAAGAGACATTCTGATGAAAGTCACTTCTCGTTCATGGAGGAATTGGTGAAAAATAAGAGAGCCCGCCTGCTGTAATCTTCTGAGTAAGTTAAAAATTATTTATTATTCGATGGCATAAAGTGTGTTATTTCAGATCCTCTAATGTGAAATGCCTTGTCAAGTCATCTACGTTATGATACACACTACATGTCCCTCTCAAGCATCACTTTTATGACGCCTCAATCTGATTTCTCATCCAACACTATGCATATATTTCGTTTCAAGATTGGGTCTCGGTATACTTAATTCCCACTTTTGCCCTTTTTGAGTTTTTTCCGTGAGCTCGCCAACAGAGCCCTTTTTCACTTATAAAAATTAAAACCAGCCAGTTCCCTCATCAACTAAAATCTATTTCGTCTATGTTTCCTTTTTACTGTTGAATTGTGTCAATTTTGATCTCACAGTAACCCCAGTCTTTTAATTCTGTGAAGTAAAGTTCTTATTGAACATTTCCTGTCGTTTTAAAGTTACATTGAATCAAAATATGGACTGTAAACTAACTGTCACGGACAGATATGATGAACCCCAATTTTTTCTGAGAAGTTTATTCTTTGACCGGTTGTAGTTTGAGTATCATCCGTCAGAAACTTTGTACTTAAGAAGACCTAATGACTGCATTTATGTGTATTTTCTTCCGACGTATCGAAGTATGGCAATTTAAATTAAGCTCCGCGACATTTCGCCACCAATTTTTGGGAATTTTCCAAAACTTTATAAGGGAAAAAAACATATCACTAGTAAGCCTTGATTATGCTATTAAGGTAATGTGTGTTTTTCCCCATACAACTTTGAAAATCGTCTGGTGGCGAAAAATCTCGAAGCCTGAAATTGAATTTTTTATAACATTTGTGGACAAGTTACTTTTGGAAGGATTCTAACTTTCGACTGTGCACTTTTTGAATAGGTGGAAACACCAAATCCATACTTCATAATCGGTGGTATTTAAATTCAGGAGCATTTTATTATAGTCAGAAATCTAGCGAGACATATAAACCTCAGAATTTTCCAGAAAGAAAATCTTGAAAGTTAAGACGCACTCGCTAACTCGTTCAATCTCGAAGATAAGTTGACATTAAACGAAATGGTTTTTACGAACAGTGCGAGGTCTTCAGAACTTAAAAAAACAACAAGAGCAGGAATTAAAGAGAAAGCAAGATAGCTCAAACAGATGAATACTAATGAAGCAGAAAAGAGTGAAAGTATGTTCGACACTTAGGAATCGCAAGATAAAATGAGAAATCATATGAATGTTTTGTTATCGGCCTTTCAGAAAGTTAAGACGCACTATCTGAGTCGATCGAGCATCGATCAACTGACCATGTTCACACGAAAAAAGTCGACCATCTCCGATTTGTCATTCCTTTTGATCAAAGATAGTATGAAGTGTTCTCAGCAAATTGGGGTACTTTTTGGTCGGATCCGTCACCTGGGTACCTAGAAAAATCAAAAAATCGATATTTTTCGAAAATTTTTCCTGAAGTAATTAGGAATGAAATCTCAACGGGAAATTGTTGTAGACACTATTTTAAGGATTTTTTCTGTTCAGAAGAAAATTCCAGCTCAACACCTTCATTGTGAAAATTTTTTAAATTTATGAAATTTTCGGGTTTTTTTCAAGAAATTGTTTTTATCTCAGCAGTGACCGGAGAAGACAAGCTTTTTTATTTAAAATTCGAAATCTACATGAAATTTGGTATCGGAAACATGTTGTCCCTACTCGTAACTCCAGGACCCAAGAACGCTTTTTTGGGGAAGTATGAGAAAAACAGAGATTTCAATTTTCGAGACCTTCCGGTAAATCATTTTTTATGTTTCAAAATTATGGTTTTTTGAAGTTTTTGTTTCAATCACGTTATTTTCTTGCAGTCCCGACAAAATTTTCGATCAAACCGCAAAAAAATTTCCGAAAAAATTGAATTTTTTGATTTTTGAAAATTTTCTACCGAATTGAATCATTCGGACTGAAATGTTAAGGATAGCATTACAAAATCAGGAGAATATAACTGGAACATTTTTAAAGTTAATACAAAACTTGATTCCGACTGTCGGGTCACCTGCTACTTACGCGTTCATGGTGAAATTAAGCGAAATTTTCAACTTGGGAAGTTGGTGCATCGGTGCTTCATACTTGCAACGTTATTTGACAGAGAATTGCAATGAATATGACAGGAATAGTGAGAAAACTGCAAAATTGATATATTCAGCAAGATTTACGAAAAAAAACTTGAAACGTTTTTTCCTGATATCCATAAAAAGGTCAGACCATTAAACATTTATGAGTCCTAATTTTTTCTGTTGATAGAAATCGGAAACGACAAAAAAATCGTGGATGGAACTTGCGAAACTATTTGGAACAATTATTTGTTTGTGCTTTGTATTTTAATTGATCTTGTGTATCAGTAAACTGTTTTGAAATTTCAAAGTTTCTTTCACACGTGTCTTTTGGACCAATTAAATCAATTATTCATTCAAATTTCACTTTGTAAAAACGATCTCATAATTACAGATAGTCGCTCAATACCTCGAACTTGTGCCTATAAGAACAGAATATGAGCGTTTGCTTTTATTTCTATCTAATGAAGAACTGACAAGCTCCTCAAGCTTTACTGGAGCGGTCTGAAACCTTGTATTGTGTTGCATTCAGAATCAATTAACTTTTCCTTGTGTTCCTAATTCACTTGTGAAACTTGTGTTACCATAGACCCCCGTTACTTGTTTGGCGTTGTTCTTACTCTCAATCCATTTGTATAGGCAATGTTGAAAGAATAGTGATTCAAAGAGACCAAACAACATGTTGGACTCAAATATAAAAAAGAGAAAGTTAAGAGCCAAGAACGACCAGTTCGTGTTATTAATACTGACAACTGAATAACGAGTATCAGATGGAAATGAAGATTGCATTTGTTTTTTCCTGATCAAAAATGCAAAAATGTTGAATAGATTATCCTGATTTCAAAGTTTATTATACAAAAATGAAACTTCGAACTCAACTATCATTACTGATTCTTCTCTCTTTTGAATTGAATCAAGTCTGAACTTGTGTTTTAGTTATTCCGTCTCCTTCAGCGATCTGCTTCAGTTATCCTTCGAAAGGAAATGAATTTTTCCAAAAACTTTCTTTCAAGTTTTGAATTAACAAATATTTTCTTTGTTAATTTTAACATATTTTCCTTGGTTTTCGTCTTTATTTTGTCGGTAATTGAAACATCGATTAAGCTGAAATATGATAATAAATTAGAATAACTTCTCCCAATACTCAAATTTCTTTTTGTTGGGAATAGAACTTGCGCTATTTTTTTTTCTCATCGGCAATGTTGGTCTATCAGTTTCTTTATAAATTACTTCCAAAGTTTTGAGTGCAACTTTTTATTGTTGTTCCGTTCTCTCAACTCAAGGAGAAAGTTTCCTTACTAGAGAGTTCAAATTATTTGAATTTAGACGCCGAGACATTTGGACTGCATTCTAACTCTTTTGTTGAAGAAAAGGGTTTGTGGCTCCCCAAAATCCAAGATGATCCATAGGCGATTGAACAAAATGTTAGGAGAAGTTTGTGTGGGTCTCGCAACGATTGCGGCTTGCTTGTTGTGTTCTGTCTCTGGGAAACTTAAACCATGTTTCAATTCTCTATCTCTATTGTTCGCACAAAATGAATCCTATCTTCAGATGTGCAATCTTTTAGAGAGTTAAAATCATCATAAATCCAACCAACAGTCAAATTGTCAAAACAGAACATTGCTACCTGTGAAGGTTTGACACTAAAATGACTTATGATTGCAAAACTTCCGTAACACATTTTTTATCAAATCTTATTAAGTAATTGCTTGTGTCATCGTGCCGTTTTGTCGTAAACCGAATTGATTGAAAGCTTAAAAAAAAGAAACCTAACTGTGACAGTCTTTTTCTTATTATTCACAGTTGTGATTTTTGAAGTCTTCGTAACATGTTTTTGTGTATATTTGGTTTTCAATTTTATTCGAAATTCAGCAGAAGAAAAAGTAACAAAAAACCATAAAGCCAGAGTAAAATTTGAAACAGAAAAAGAAGCAGCACAATATAAAATTAATATAAATGTGATGAACAGGAATATTAAAAACATCAGTTGTTTCAGTTAAGTCGATTGGATGTTCAGATATCACCGTTCCACTCGCTTGTAAACCAATTGTTTCCATCAAATCCATCAAAAGCATCATCTCCTTCTCCATCAGCACAGCAGTCATTGTCTTTTTTCACTTTCTTGCACGGCGACTCAATAGGAGGGAGATCAGTAAAACACGCATCAAAATGGGAGACGTCATCATCACTTTTCAACTCCGGTATGAATGGAGGTGAATCAAATTTCCCTTCCTCAAGTTTCTCCCAGTTGATAGAGCGGAAAAAATCCATTGTCTTCAGGTTAGCAAGTGTTATTCTCTTTTGTACATTTCGTGTAAGAAGAGCTTTAATGACAGTCTTGCATTGTGATGACAACTTCTTTGGATATTTGATTACGCCACACTGAATTTTAGTTTTAATCTCTTTTTTTGAATCTCCAGTGAACGGTGGTCCACCACACAGCATATCGTACATGAGAATACCGAGTGCCCAAATGTCAACAGAATGGTCGTAAGGGACTCTGCGCATCAATTCCGGTGCCATTCCTTCGTATGTTCCACAAAATGTTGAGGTTTTACTGCCTTTGATGAAGTTGAATTTGCTCAAACCAAAATCAGTGAGTTTGATGTTTCCACAACGACCCAGCATTACATTGATTGCCTTTAAATCCCGATATACTACATGTTGATTGTGGAGGTGCTCGAGTCCCAACGCAATTTGAGCGACATAGTATCTTGTCGCATCTTCCGTCAGAGACTTCTCTCTATTCAAAATGGTAAAAAGTTCTCCCCCAGAAAGAAGTTCAAGCATCATATACACACTGTGTTTTGTCTCAAACCTATGGAACATCTGACAGATGAACCGCGACTTCACGTTTTCCAGTATCCGAATTTCATCTTTGAGGTGAGTCGATTCCAACTCACTTTCTGGTTTTTGAACAACTTTCAAAGCGTAAACTTTGTCGTTATCCTTTTTTCGAGCTTGGAATACCTGAAGGTATTAAATACGAAACTGTATAAAATAAATAAGTAAACGTACTTTTCCATATGCTCCTTTTCCGAGAACTTTTAAGAGAGTAAAATTGTCGACTGTCATCCGGACTGGAATAGAAATTGTATCTAGCTTTATGTTTAACAATGACATCATAGTGGAACACTGAAAAAGTTTAGTGTGAATAAATTAATCATTGTTTGAAGAAGGTGTAAACAGAGAAATAAAAAAAATGAGAAAAAAGAAGGAACGTACAAATGCACACTCTGGGTCAGCCTTAAATGTTAAAACGCTGTGGAAAGTAACAACCGACTCATTCAAAACGTAACCGAATAAGTTGTGGGATGCTGGTCTCCTAGTGAGAGGTCAGATGACGTTGCACCACAATAAGAAAAAAGAGTGGGAACAACGTTGTCTCACGTCACAATGGACGATGTGGAGAAAACCATGACAATGTGAAAATCGGGTGAATATGTAGAACAAACATAGTGAATCCATGTTTCATGCGAATACAATGAGAATTGACATAGAGTAACTTCGCTCTCATAGTGCGATTGCAACCGAGGGATGACGAGGTTTGTAAGAGTGTAGAATGTAGCGGGAATCTTTTGATGAGAGGTCAGTAGATAATGTCTTATTAGAAGAAATGACGACAAAATGTGAATTAGCACTGATGACAATGAAAATGTGATAAATGAAGAACATTTGGCTTCGCGACACATGAAATTTGTTATTTGAAGAATTGGGAGTATTCTAAAGCGTATCCCGATACAAAAGTTTGTTATAACAGTTTGAGTCACTCGTGCAATCTTACTCTCATTAGTTCGAAAACAGGAAACCAAATTTTACATGTTAGTTTTTGCCTAAAATCAATGTGTATTGATGCTGTTATTGATTATTCACATTTTAAAAAGACTGAGATGACAGAAAAAATACTAAAAATGTCCTCACTCACATTTTCTCATGTATTCATAAGACGACCAAAACATCCTGTCAGGCAATGATCACGACGAAATTTCTTTTCGATATAACAATATCCTTATGACTACATAAACGATTATTGAAGCTTGAAAAAATTTATTGGAATCGAATTCAAAGAAGGAATCAAAACTTTTCAGTCCATTTCCGAAATATTTTATTTCGATAATTATATACGACACAAGAACGCTGTGGCTAGTCACTCCGGTGCGGATGGTGTGTGTTCCTTTGTCCTCGGTAACCTTCCCGAACACTGCTTCGTCGACACAACGGCATTCCTCTGACCCAGTCCTCAATTTAACATGCAATTTGTGTTGATTAACTCGGCAACTGCATTTCCTCTGCAGCAGTCTTCTTTGATGCTTGAAACTATTTTTCCCTTGTCTCGCTTGTCGCGCTCAAACAAACTGTTGAACGTAGCCATCACTCCGTGATCGAAGTCATGCATATGTACACTACGGAGCGCTCGGGATCGTATTGACAATAGACTTGGTAATGGACAATATTGCACATGCTCCTGCATACCAGGTTCTTTCACAAAATCGCGTGCTTTCACGAATTCGGAAGACATCAGGTGCTTATATGTATTCGTCAAATTGCTTTGAGCAGTGTTTCGTTAACTGTAACTGTGATGGGAAAAAATCAAGGTATTGAGAAAACTTTCATTGTAAAACTCAAAATAATCCAGAGACATGGATTATTCTGGATCAGCAATCATATCAATAACGTAGTTGAATACTTCCGGATTCTCAGTGACAACACGGTCGACGGTCACTTGAATTTGTATAGGGCGAACACGCGATTGAAGTTGAAATTGGTAATGAATAGGGAAGTTGTTCCTGAAATTCGGTTTGAGTCCGTTTATTTGCATCCAACTTTCGATGTATATTTCAGTTTAACTCACCTGTGAAAATTGACGTTATGTCTTCTTACTCCATGATATGCTCGGAAAAAGCCCAATAGAAGCTTAGCTTCACTTCTGATAATTGTCTCGAAAATGTATTGTTTGCGCTGTGGCAAGCCATTCCGTCTCCATAAGCCAATAGACCCGCCCAATACTACTCTTGGTCTTCTGATTTGTATAAAACGAACCACGTCATTACGAAATGTTCGTGGGAAGAACATAATTGTGGAGTTAACAATAATCAATGTTCTTGCGGTGGCCAATAAATGATGGTTGAATTCATCCGTTCCGCTAATTTTGACAGAAATCAGAGGAATGCATTCTTCCTTGAGCAGATTCATAGCATTGTTGAGACTTCGAGTGCCAGTAATACTCAGAACAAGATTACGAGAGCTCAATCGCGATTCCTGGAAGATGAGCTGCGGCTCCGAATGAGACACGCTGAGCGTTTCGATTAACGGTCCATGTGGTTTGAAACCGAGCACATAATGATCCAAAAAATAGCGCCAAGCATCATTGAGTGGTTTGTCGTATTTGAGATATTCAGTTTTCACTTGTTCTCCATTTTGGTTAGTTTGAGTGAGCATAATAAACTCCTCGTATTTCAGCTCCGAAATTGCTTTCCTTTCATTATATTTGATGATTTTCTTACGGAGTTTTGCAGCTTCTTCTTCCTTTGCCGCTACCGTCTTTTGGTCGGATGAACGTGAAACTGGGTACTTCTTGAATTCATTGAGATAATCCACAATTTCCTTTAATTTCAGTTCTGCCTCATGGATTTCTGCGCCAAGATAAATTGATGGAGCTTCGCTCTGTCGGTTTCGAAATTCATTACGATAACAGTTTGGATTGGCATGTTGTCCAACGTCGAATGGTGCTCCACCCGCATTTCTTTCGTCTCGGAAGTACTCGGGGCCATCATAATCTGTGTATTTGCGCACTACACCCATCTTGTAAGTGACTCCATTGACATTCAAAGAAGAGTGACCTACTTCTACATTGGCGTAACGGAGAGGCACACCTCTGCCTATGTGCCTAACTGTTGGGGAGGCTACAGAGGCATTAATCCTGAAAAATCATTCTTATATATAAAACACGTGTGGGCGCTGTCTGTGGATTTGTCTGTCTGATTCTCAGAATTTTCGCAAGATTTTTGAGAAATAAAGGGGAAGAGCGCGCCATGGGCAAAAGTCGAACCCTCGCTCTTTCATCCACAGACGTGAGTATTAACCACTTGGCCACGTGAACACTTTTGGAAGAGGGTGAATAAGAAAATAAGAAGATGCCTGCCGGCTGAACGGCCGAAGGCGGGGCAGCAAGGCTGGTTGCCAAATAATTTTTTCATAAAAATTGGAAAGTGTAGCAGACTTACCTTTGGTTAGAGTTCATGAAATGGAGAACATATCCAATGCTAATATGAGATAATCGTCCATTTAAAGCCATTTTTGCCTAAAACCCAAAGAGATAGGTGGAGGAAATGAATCAATAGGAGAGAACAGAACAAATGAGAAACGAAAAAGTTGGAGAGGTGTTTGAAGAGAAGGGTGGTATGTACACTACTGGCTATGCACGCCGTCTGCTGGCCTTGCTCACATCTGGCCTCTTTTCCCATGACAATATCCAGGTTTTGGGAAACTGTGAATGACAGGCAATAATGGTGTTAATTGGTTTGTTCCAGGGACGTAATGAGTAATTGACTAAAACTTCAAAAATTGAAAAATAAAGTAACAAGGAAACATATATAACGTGTTCTCCGGAAGACTCGAGCATCACCCCTGTATGTCCGGGCGTAGAGCCCACAAGTAAGATAGTGTTCAACCAGTTCGAGTGCTTGTAATATGGGTCTTGATTAACCCATATGTACAATTTTGGCGCCCACCTACCTCTCCCTGGGTTACTGTAGGTGCTCAAAGGTGCAAAACTCAATTTTTTTCTTTCGAGTTGTAGAAGCCCAATTTTTTTAGTGTAGTTTATAGACGTTTGTCAGAGTTTTTCCTCAAAGTTTCGAAAAATTTCAAAAA
Source organism: Caenorhabditis latens (assembly GCA_002259235.3). NCBI lineage: Eukaryota > Metazoa > Nematoda > Chromadorea > Rhabditida > Rhabditidae > Caenorhabditis > Caenorhabditis latens. The sequence goes on along the minus strand of CM056097.1, from coordinate 7,327,179 downwards.
AATTTTGTTGAGTTATTCGCAAAAAACCAATTTTTTGGAGCACTTTTTCTGAATTTTGCAAAATTTCGGTTCTTAAAACAAAAATCCCCCTTGGCAAACCATTTTTAAAATGAAAGCCTTTTAATGAGTTTACAGATAAAAAATATTTGAATCAATTTTAAGTCTTTGCAGAGGTCGAAATGAGCCCATGTGAAGTACTGAAATTTTCAAAATTGAAGACAGTTTACTTTTCTTTATGAAAATAAGTAGAGCACAAATTTTTGATTTTTTTTTGTATTAAACTTTTTTTTCTAACTTTACTGCATCCTGCCAAAATTTTGCGTTTTCGCCAAAAAAATTTTTTCAGAATTAAAAAAAATGTTAAACTGCAATGATGATGATAGTTTAAATAAGCTAAAGTTTTGGAAATTGCTTTGGTTTTGTGTTTTTGTTTATTTTGAGACTAATATGTAAACAGGGAGAAGTTTTTCCTTGTTTGTTAAGAAGAGGGATCTCTTTTCTCGAACAACGTAGTGACCCAGAGTGAAACGCGAGATTGCCGACGAAATTTTAACATTAGATAGGTTTTATTAAGACTATAATTTTAAAATATGTTTGAAGTGCAACGACTTCATTTCCAGGAAGATGCACGCATTTTTATTTTTTTGCAAGATTTTTTGGTCTAGTCACTTTGAGACATTGTAACTTTGTTCATTTCGAAGGATTCCGTAAAATTCAAAGTGTTTTGTAAGGGTCAAACTGTAAGCTACAAAAAAATTAATTGAACCAAATAACCAAACCTGAAACCTGGAGAGATACGAGTCTTAACGTGAAAACTGACAGTACTCGTAAAATCAGAAATTGATCACTTTTGAAAAAAAGGTTTCTCGTGTAGTGAGATGCACATTCTTTTTTAAAATGACTCAATTTTTACTTTAAAGCCTATTTACACTATTCGCATAATAACAAAATATCAAAAAACCATTTTTGAAAAAATGTTGAAAAAAGTGCTTTTTTTGACAAAAACTCAAAATTTTAGCAGGATGCAGAAAAGTTAGAAAAAAAAGTTTCATACAAAAAATGTTCATAAATTTGTGTTCTATTCATTTTCATAAAGAAAAGTAAGCTATCTCCAATTTTGAAAATTTCAGTACTTCACATGGGCTCATTTCGACCTTTGCAAAGACTTAAAATTGATTCAAATATTTTTTATCTGTAAACTCATTAAAAGGCTTTCATTTTAAAAATGGTTTGCCAAGGGGGATTTTTGTTTTAAGAACCGAAATTTTGCAAAATTCAGAAAAAGTGCTCCAAAAAATTGGTTTTTTGCGAATAACTCAACAAAATTTTTTTGAAATTTTTCGAAACTTTGAGGAAAAACTCTGACAAACGTCTATAAACCACACTAAAAAAATTGGGCTTCTACAACTCGAAAGAAAAAAATTGAGTTTTGCACCTTTGAGCACCTACAGTAACCCAGGGACCGGTAGGTGGGCGCCAAAATTGTACATATGGGTTAATCAACCCCATATTACATGGTGATATAAATATCTGTTCCTATGGCACACGTTGCTCGAGTCTTACAGAGAACACGTTATATTAGGTTGTCCCATAAGTTTTCGAACATTATTGAAATCAAATTTATTCAAAGCCAGAGTATTACAAAAATCAAACATAGCGACCACCTTTATCCACGACTGTTTGCCATTTAGTAGGTAGAGATTCAATACCTTTCTGCAAAAACTCAGGCTGCTTCGAGTCAAAATACTTCTTCAACCATTTCTCGACCTCTGACTGTGTTTTGAAGTCCTGGCCTTCAAGGAATCGATGCATGTCGCTCAACAGATGAAAATCCGAAGGAGCGAGATCAGGGCTAAACGGAGGGTAAGCAAGGACTGTCCAGTGGAATGTAGCCAGGAGAGACTTGGTCGTCATTGCGGTGTGTGGTCTTGCGTTGTCATGGAGGTAAAGGACTCTGTGACCGTGTAGAGGGGAGGTTTTCAGTTTGGACTTCATCTTTTGTAATTGAGAAGAATAGTAGTCGGCGGTGATAGTTTTTCCCTCCGGAAGCAGTTCCCAATGAAGCACTCCATGAACAGACCACCAGACGGAGAGCAATATTTTCTTAGGGTGTAACTCCTGTTGGACGACATCTTCTGGCTGTTCATCAGCATCAACCCACTGCGCTCTCCTGTGGTGGGTTTCGTATAAGACCCACTTCTCGGCCGACATAACCAAATGATCCAGCCAGTTGAAATTAGGATGGAGGGTTAGAAGTTGCAGTGACATGTCCACTCGGCGCTCAAGGTCAAAGTTAGACAATTTGTGTGGTATCCATCTTCCCATTTTTTTTAACTTGCCAAGAGCTCCCAGTCCTCTTTCTACCGCAGAGTGAGTAGAGCCCATTAATGTTGCCAGTTTACTGATGGATTGAAATGGGTCACTTTCCACTTTCTCCTGTAACTTGTCAATGTCGAACTCCACTGGTCTTCCAGAACGTGCTTCTTCGACCATAGAAAAATCATTATTTTTGAAACGATAGACCTAACGGCTAATTGTCTGCCGTTGAGCGGCATTATCCTTTTAAACTTGAACCATACGTTCTTCGATCTCAGTGATGTTGGAGTTAGATAGAAACAAAAATAGAATCACATGACGAATATGAAGTCGATCGAGGACAAAGATTGGTGCAGCGTTCATTGTGAGGAGGCAGCCAGAAGAAATGAATGTTATTGTCAATACACTCGACGTCTTATATAATGGAAAACATGCACTGTTTGGTTTGATTCTTTCTCTCTGTCCTATAGCAGAGTACCAAAACTATGTTCGAAAACAACCTAATACCTACGTGTCAGAAAAAATCAATTGCGTCTATCAGGTTTCTCTAAGAAAGTTCTATATCACTCATCAGTTTTCTACTCCAAAATAGAGCCCTCAATTATCACTGATTCATTGAACACAATTTTCCCAAATGAGTCGTATTCAGGTTCAGTTTTCAATGGTTTTGCACTGATTGGCTGTTATATTCCCGTCATCGTATGTTGAGCGACATTAAGGGCAATTGACACTATCTAATCGTTCATCTGTATTCCTTATTGTTTACAGTGACAGTGAGATGTGTCATCTCCCTCATCTCCCAATATGTTACATACGGACAGAGTGGGTAATCAGGTCGCTACTTTCTGTGGTTACTCTCTGAGTGTCGAAGTAGAGAATTCTCGTATTTATTTTTCTTATCAAAATACACGTTTTTTCGAGTTATCTCATCCGATCCACACCGGCCTACACTGTTGATGGTTTTGTTGGTCGAGATGGTAGCCGAATTAGCTGGCGAACATTTGTGGACGTGTATAATGACTTGGGAATCAAAATTAATTTATTTGTGACCCACTTCCGTCGCATGAAATTAGCAGAAACTGACATATGCTCGTTTGTTTTGCTTATCTTGTACCAACCGATGTCAATGGAAAATGCGGAAAATTTGGATTCAAAGGATACTCAAAGTTATATCAAAATTACAATACGTTCACAAATATGATGTACCGCCAAATAAAAGAATGGAATGACATAAGTCAAGTGACGAAGAAAGTTCCAGCACTTTTGGAGGAAGTCAACAGTATTAGTAAATTATTAATCTAACGTCACTTAATTTGGGTACTGACATTTTTCAGATAGTTCACACACACACATTGAGTCAATAAAATATCACGGACATCAACTGAGGATTTCTGCATTTTTTGGCGGAGTTTTCAAGATCCCTTCACAAAACCAATTGGCTTTTGTGTTGGCAAGACTGTTTATTTTCAAATGGATCCAAGAGTCAATTTATTCCTCCTTTTTAATTCATCTCTAATAATATTTGAAAATGATATTTGAAGTTTAAGAATAAAATTTAAGGTAATACATATTGTTTGATGTTCACAAAAATGCACCATGAATACTTGGTGCATCTCAGTCTCTTTGACGAGCACGATTAAGGCGTCAGATAAAGAACAAAATCTAAGGATGTTTATACAAAATGGAAAAAACCATGATAGATATGATAACAAGGAAAAAATAGAGAATGTTCCGTTTCATGTTAGCAAAATCAGCCTTTAGGGACGTGAAATCCTACTTTTTGCAATTAAGACGATGTATGATGGATAATGCAGCATTAGCACCATTGGAATCAGAAAGCTGAAAGGTGAACAGTTGTAGTTACTGAAGAATAAGGAACTGAAAATAGAAAATTATGAGGTTAACAGTTGGCCAATAACATAGGGAGAACTCGTTAGGGGGAGTTTGTAGTGCGCTTTAATAAAATAAAAAGCCCTGCTGCTTGTAGTAGAAAAGATTGTAGTATAAAAGATTGGACTAGTGGGTGTAGTGGGTGGGATGTTCATTCTTAAAGACGGGACTGGAATCACGGCTACATTGGCTCTTGACAAGACCTGAACCCCTTGCGAAGAATAGAGGCTGCGACAATCAAGGACATAATGCTGGTTGTTTATTTCAAAGCTCTGTTCTTGTGCAGTGTAATGCAAATCAAACTGATTCTCCTTCAGCATATTCCTCTCAATGACGAGAGTCGATCTGCTAGGCCGCATCAGATTTAGCACGGTACTGATTTTAGGTAGAATGAATGCGTTGGTAGAAGATTGGTTATACAGTCCGTGCAAAAGGGATAGGACACCCCCCGATTTTGGGCCTCCTGACAAAACGAAGAAAGATATCAAAAATCTGAAAGCGTCATCGGATTCAGGGTACAAAATAACCCTAGGAAACAAATTTTCGTTATCATACCACTTTCCATACCCGCGCACCGTCCAGAAGTCACTTTTTTGGGCGTGCAAAAAGGATAGGACACGATGGAAAAATTAGTGTGCTAGTGGTTCTTTTTGAGTCGTGGTCGTGGCAAAATACCAAAATTGTGTTTTATTTATCGTTTTTGTTGTTTTTCTATCATTTTTGTATTATTTATCTCACTTTATTCGTCTTTATTAATATTCAAAATCTAACGAATTTTTCAATCGTTGTAAAAAAAACAAATTTATCTCTAGATAAACGGATATTCAAGAACAACAAACAAATGAGGATAGAAAAAAGTGATCAGTAGCTCGTCTCCCCTCCGTTATTTCGAATCACTTCGATCATTCTATTCGGCATGCTCGAAACAAGATTCTTCAACTCCGCGCTGGGGATGGCCTCCCATTCATCTTCGATTGCAGATTCAGATCCTGGACAGTGTTAAACTGTTTACCATGACAATAGACACGACGAACCATGATACCCCAAAGGTTTTCGATGGGATTCAAGTCAGGGCTGATAGCTGGCCAATCGAGAGTTTTGATTTTGTTGGCAGCGAGCCAAGCCATGGTAGAGTTGCTTCTGTGGATGGAGGCATTGTCCTGCTGAAAGGTGTGGGAACGTCGTCTGTTTCGAAAAAAAGGGACGATGGTCTTCTGAAGTGTTGCTTGATAAGTGGCTGAGGTCTCATGAGTCGTAATAAATTGGAGCTTCAACTTCTTCCCATTGCAGAATCCACCCCACACCATTACAGATCCGCCTCCGAAGTTTCTCGTTTTGAAAAGCTGGGGGTCTTTGCGGAGATCTCTCCAGTAGCATCTGTTCCATCCGGACCATCTAAATTCCACTTCTTTTCGTCAGAAAACAAAACCTGTAAATGTATAATTAGATATGAATAATTTTATTGGATCTTACGTTCTCCCACTTGGTAGCCAGGTTTCGTTTCACAAAATCAAGTCTTCTTGCTTTGTGGTTATCGGTCATTTTTGGAACTTTCATCATTTTTTGACGAACAATTGTGCCACTTCGAACCAATGCGTTACGGATAGTGTTCTTGCACACCTTCAACTTCAATTCGCCTTTCACTTCATTGAGACTTTTCGAAGAGTTGGACATCATACGGATGATGTTGCGTTCATCCCGAACGGTGAGCTTCTTTGGTCTTCCTTTGGTTTCCTTCAGTTTTTCCCATAGTTCAATGGATCATCTACATATCGGCGAATTGCTGTTCGACTTCTGCCAATGGTACGAGCCATCTTGAGAATAGATAACCTCATCTTAAGCATCACGCCGATTTGAGCCTGCTCGGCAAGAGAGAGGATAGCTGCTCTACCCATCAGGAAAACGGTTATAAATGACTCACTTAAGAAGGATTCAGAGAATACATGCATTTTAGGCCAGTTTTACTCATTTTCCTGCACATCTAACTCTCGCAACGAATGGTGCAATACAGTAATCCAAACTGAATTCAAACCTTTCAACAGAGATCTGAACTGGGTGCGCTCAAATGACATTTTTCAAGAAAAAAAAAGAAAAAAAAAGATGAATAAAGTGAGATTAATAATACAAAAATGATAGAAAAACAACAAAACGATAAATAAAACACAATTTTGGTATTTTGCCACGACCACGACTCAAAAAGAACCACTAGCACACTAATTTTTCCATGGTGTCCTATCCTTTTTGCACGCCCAAAAAAGTGACTTCTGGACGGTGCGCGGGTATAGAAAGTGGTATGATAACGAAAATTTGGTTCCTAGGGTTATTTTGTAGCCTGAATCCGATGACGCTTTCAGATTTTTGATATCTTTCTTCGTTTTGTCAGGAGGCCTAAAATCGGGGGGTGTCCTATCCTTTTTGCACGCACTGTACTAGATGCATATGGAGTCAATTGATAAACCTGAAGTAAAGTCTGCAGCACAGTCTCAGTGTTTCTCTCCTCGGTTTCATCGTGTCCACAAATCTTTCGGGTTGATCTTTCATTGAGAGTGATATTGTGGAGTTCAAACAAAAGTTATACTGTTGGATGTGGTGAGTTTTTGGAATGTTTGTTATGTAAACTGAGGTTCATTATAGGCAATTAATGTCCCTTGATGTCCGCAAGTGTTTGTAACTGAGGTGGTGGTCGAAGTTGTTCGAGACATGCGGTCACCTTAAAAATGAGTCTACAACAACAAGATTATACAAACCGGAGCTAGCATAATTGACATTAACACGTTCAAAAGGCTTCGAGATTTTTTTCTACATTCTTGCAGTAGAAAAAATAGGTAGATATTGGAAAAGCTATTGAGACGGAAGACCAGCTGGATGTTCCGCTGAAAAAGAAGCAAACAGTCTGGTAATTGTATAATCGACACGTTTCTCCGCAACTTTGTCTAGTTAGTTGTCTTCTGTGTTTTCAAGTGGGTTACGTTTTAGGTATTTTAAACAATGAACAGAATTGTCGAAAAATCCAGAAATTGAATGAAAAGGCGGAAAAGAAAATGTGAAAAGAAAGATAGTAGGACAGCTGTCAAACGTCTGGAATAGTCGCATTTTAATATTTGTATCAAAAGTCATTATGTGCAAATTATTCTATCTGTTCGATAATTTCTTAATTCAGAAAAAAAAGTTTGTGTAATATTCCAAAAACCCCCCGATGTGCAATGTTTACTCAACGTGTATCTTTTCTCTACGCGTCCTTCTCCTTTTTTTCTTTTGTAATGTCTCTCTCTCTCATAGTGTCAAAGGGAGAGGTTGGCCATTCTAATGATCTTGGAATATTGAGGGGACACACACACAACACCTCCTCCTCTTCTTTTCTATCCTCCTTCTTTCTCTGCTCTGTCCATTTATTTTTTATTGATTGCGTTCCCTCGCTTGTTTCGTTATTACTTATTTTGGTATGCTCATCGTTAATGTTCCGAACTTTTGATTTAAGTATTTAATTATTTTCATTTTAACTCATGCTGAAAAATGAACTTTGTTTTTGAATATCATTTAGAAGAGTTCTCAATGACAGTTTAAAAACTAGAGAATAGTGAACGTTTTGATGATTTTTATGAATTTCTTTTAAATTTTTGATTTTTGAGTTTTCGGAGCCAACATCCGGGTTTTGATCACATCCGGCCGGGCTTTGACAACTATGGATTTTTTTTGAAAGTGTTCAATTCGCAGTTTTGTTTTCTCCCTTGTTCATTTTGTTTTGTCTTTTCTCAACGAACATTATCAATCAGTTCTTCAGAATGAATACTCGCTTCAACATCAAGAAAGGTCCAACCACTCGATCTTCCGGCAATCGAATCGGGAATAAGGTAATTGGGAAACTTTTATAAAAGCGGCTTTCACTCACAACTGAACAAGGGCTTTTGAAAATATGTAGACGGGTCAGGTGGAAGAGGTTTTCGCGCAACACAAACTTTCGATATATATATATATATATATATATATATATATATATATATATATATTAGGTTGGCAAGAAAGTTTTTGACCATAACTCGAGTTATTCGTACTCAGACAGAAAACGTGCCCAATGGTATATATAGTAACTATCTTAATACACAACAGTCTGCGGTTTACTGGGTACGTTCCCAATACCCTCCGGCCAAAACTCCGGCTGTTTCAAGCCAAAATAAACTTTGACCGATTTCTCGACTTGTCCTCAAGTTTAGAAGTCCTGTTCAACGGTAGCGCACTCAATTACCCCGAACATATGAAAATCTGTTAGAGGATGGTTAGAGCTGTACTTTTGTGTGAACAAGAACGGTTTTCCAAAATTAGGTGAGAATATACGTCGTTGCTTATGCAACATGCTGATGAGCAATATCATGGAGGTGGTGGAGTTTTTGACCGCGCGGAGTTGAGGACTTGCGTATAGATTCCATTTTTTGCATATTGAAAGACCAGTAGTTTAAGAATATGTTTTTGGACTTTTCAAAAAGATTCCAATTGTATGCGTTGTGTAGGGAAGGCATGACTTTCATCTGGCATCGTTCTCGTTCTACGATGTCTGCTGGGGCTTGATCAACGCTGAGTCACTGGACTTTTCTGTGGTGGTTACTGTACAAGACCCTCTTCCTATTGAAGTTAACCAAATAATTTATTCAATTAAAATTTGGTGGACAACAGAGAAATTGAAGCAGCAGGACTACCCTTCACTAAAGGTAAAACTCGATCAAAAGATGGCGAACCGGTGTCTCATTTCTTCTTCTTGCCGACACTTTTGAAAAAATTTCCAATTGTGGATTAAATAGTGTGGATTGTTATTAATAATTTACAAGAAGACTGGGGTGGACATTCTCCCTCTACAGCTAACAGCGTGTACAAATTCTGTTCCTATGGTATTTTAGTATATGACTCTTCGACTATAGAAAATTTATGTTTTCCAAAATTATGAAGCCAATCACTTATAGTGAAACAAAAGTGAAGTTCATTCTTGTAAACTTTTACTATTTGTTAATTGACACTGTCAAACTTGGTTGTAGTTTGAGCGAAGAATGAAAAACCTTGTTGAATGGGTGAATGGTTACGAATGAAAACGGACATGGTGCTTGGACAGGAGAAGCCGCAAGAGAAAATTCCAACTACTAATAAACTTACAGAGAGTTTGTATAACTGAGAGTGTGTGTATGTTTTTTTGATTCTCGTTCCTCGTCCGTTAGCATTCAAAACAAATCATGGTCAAAAACTTTCTTGCCAACCTAATATAAATCACAAATGGAGCTTCACTTTTGTAGTTGACAACTATTTTGTAGGAGCCCTGTTCTAAGAAGTTACAGACAGTCAATACACTGCGTAAATAAACTATATATATATATATATATATATATATATATATATATATATATATATATATATATATATATATAAACTATATATATATATATATATATATATATATATATATATATATATATATAGTTTATTTATACACTTCGCGATTTTGGAAAACTTCAATTCTTCTGAAAAATCAACATTACGGAAGAAGCGCAAACGACTTTCAAACCATAGACGAAAATAAAAAACACACAAATTTTATATAATCCCGAGGTGGAAAAAAAGCTGTTAATGAGGACCGAAAATTTGAAACAAGCTACGACATTTGTATCCTGGAAATATTATTTTCAGAACAAACAAGACAAGAATGTCTTCAAACCAAGAGGCTCGCAGTTTTATTCTCTTGTTTTGACGAAAAATAAAAAGCAATTGATGTCGATGTACAATGAGATGGGAAATCCACGACAGCGTCAAAATGTAAGTTATTTCTTTTCTTTTTTGAATGGTTGAACTAGGATTTTCATTTTGAATAGAAATATTAGGTTGGCAAGAAAGTTTTTGTGCATGTTTTGTTTTGAATGCTGTCAGATAAATTGAAAGATTCAAAACCAACTACGCATACCATTTGTTAGATAAATTCTCTGTGATTCTGATGACAGTCAGGAATTCCCCCCTACGCTTCTCTTCTGCAAGGGCCATGCCTATCTTTATTCTTGACCGACAACTCTTACAGCAATATTTTTATTTCCGCTTTCCATCTAATACCAAAAATTCTAAATTTGTGCAACCGAGCGGAAAAGTTTACGAGGATGAATTCATCTTTCGGCACATTATAAGTAATTAAGTTTCCAACTTTGAGAAATGCGTTTTTTCTGCGGTCGAATTATCACCTACTAAAAGTGCATTTGAATAGGATTTGTACACTCTGTGAGTTGTAGAGGAAGAGTATCCATCTCATTTTTAATGTGAATTATCAATGATAATCACCCTTACTTATAACACAATTGGAAACTTTTTGAAATGTGTCGGCAAGAATAAAAAAAGAGACATCGAATAGTCATATTTTGGCCAAGATCCGCGTTCAGTGAAGGGTAGACCTGCGGCTTTGAATTCTCTCTCCTCTTTCAAATTTCAATCGACTTAACTATCTGGATATCATTGATAGAAAGTGGGTATTGCACCCAAACTACCCCAGGGAAACCTACCGACTTGGCGTTGATCAAACGCTGTTAGACATCATCAACAGGAAATAATACCTAAAGAAAATAATGTCCCTAATGTGGAGGACTCAACACAACGTATATGATTGGAAAATGTAAAACAATAATCTCCTACTTCTGTTCTTTTCGTGTGCAAAAAATCAAAACTATACGTGAGTTGGTCAAAAAGTCTGCCATCTCCATAATGCTGCATTTCCGCTAGTTGCATACCCGACAAAATATTTTCTCACCTAATATTAGAAAATAATTTTTAATCATGCAAATTAGAGCTCGGACCTCCTTGAACGAATTACAATAAGTTCGGGGTAATTCAGCGCTCTGCCGCTGAACAGGACTTCTAAACTTGGAGTCAAGTCGAAAAATGGGTGGAAGTTTATTTTGCTTTGAAACAACCGCAGCTCTGCCAGGACGGTATTGGGAACATACCCACTAAATTGGAGACAGTTGTAAACTAAGATGGTTACTATGTTTGGTATTTGGTATGCTTCCTGTTTGAGTAAAAATAACATGAGTCATGCACAAAAACTTTCTTGCCAACCTAATATAATCAATGGAATCGTAGTTTCAATGCTTCCAAAGTTCCACAAAAAAGTTTTTGTTTCAAATGAAGAAACTATTGCGCAAATTCGAGCGGAATAATAGAGCATGTTAAAAATATTGATATGATATTTTTGCTCATTTTTTCACTGCAAACTTCACTTTTCTGAAAACAATGATCTTCTGAATGGTATTTTGTTGTGGGAGAACTCTGCATTGCAAATTTGAAAATAGTGTTTAAGTTATGCTTGACCTGAAACCCTTCATTTTTCAACATTCTATTTTTACATTCCTTCGATCAAAAGGTGTCAACAAGAATGTAGTTTTTCCTTTCGTATTTCACATTCACTGACATTCTGAACCTAGTTATCTCCTCGCCTAATTTTACAATTCTTTACATCTCCATGGAGCTCCCTTCACTTAACTTGGATCCTCCCCCGGCTGACAAGTTTGCCCTCCTTTCCAAAATTTTGTGAGATTTTATTATCTGTCGGAATACTGTATACATTTAAACCTGCTTTGACTTGTTTCTCTATCCGACAGCTCTAATGTTTTTGTCAAAAACAATTAAAACTCTTGAAGCTGTTCAAATCAACCTCACCTAAAATACCTCTTCTCTAAGTTGATAGTCACTGATATCCTCCAGCGCGTCCGAGCCTTCTGTATTCTTATCCGCATTCTAATTTGAACTTTATCCTTTCCAGCTTACTTTTTCCTGTGTCAAGTAATTTTAGCGATGAAATCGTTCGTACAGTTGTTGAACTCTTCGCTTCTTAGATCAGCAAAAACACGTTATGTGAACTCCTTTCCTGTTGCACCATCCATTTTTTCTGTATCATCATCAGAAACTCCGCTACCACCCTCGCCCTTCCGTTGTCGGTTATCTACTCTGACTCTTTTCTCGAATCCCACATCTCTGCTCCTTGAAAACACGACACTATCATTCAAATACCTAAGAAGGATTCTTGACATTTCCTGAAAACTACCGTAAAATCGCTCTTACGAATCCGTTTGCTCGCCTGTGTGAATTTATCATGTGAAAATACATTAGGATTCATTTTTTGTCAATATAGACAAATTCCAGCCCAGGTTACTATCTAAACAATTGAGCTCTAGTCCACTAGTCCACTCTTACTCACAATGTATAAATTGCTTTTTTTAGCCAGATTTCTTTGGACATTATTCATTTGGATTTCTACTTGAATCTTTTAAATCCATCTCTCTAAGATTCAAAATCTTTTAATTTTAGACATACTCAATAGAATTTTGTTGTTCTGACACATATGTAATATGACATGTGCCTATAATACAGTTTCTACGACAATGAAAATTGTTGTAACTTTTTCTCTATCACATTAACTATCCTTGGTGCCTTATCTAATCAGATACCTATTTTTCCTTCGGCCCTCTAAACTTCATGCCCTTCGTGCATTACTTACTCTCTTTCTCTCTCATCTTGGTTTTTTTAACACTCGGTTTTCATTCTCAGGTCTAGTCCTGTGAGGAGAAGAATCGATAATTTGTTGTTGTACATCTAAACCATTCAATTAATTAAACAGATCACATCAAAACTGCAAGGAAAAATGCAAAACATTGGAGGAAAACAAATTTATTGCATTGAGAGAAAGTCGACAAAGGAGAAGTTGTGGTCAACTGCAAGAAAAGTGAGTGACGGTAGTTTATTAGAAAGAATTGGTTTTGTAGGAAAATTGAAAACCCACGTCGTGAAATAGGGGTTGATAAAAAAATGGAGCCTAAATTATCAATTAAAAAAGGCGCCAATTAGTAAAAAGCGACAACAAAAGAATTCTTATTTAATTCACTTATTTCCATGAAACATATGAGTTTGTTTTCAGGTAGATGAACTCCGCAAAGTTCACATAAAGAATACAGATGTCACTGCACCAACAGGTTTTTTTATTTTCCCTGTTACGTTTTTGACTGTTTTACTTTCAGATGAAATGATCAATCAAGTTGCCAATGCTGTTTATCGGAGAATATCCGAAATTACCTCGTTTTTAATGAATGAGACAATGAATTCCAATGCAGGAAGAATAATCCTTGAGGAAAAATTTGAGAATTCAACTCGGATTGAAAAAACCGAAGCGAGAAAGAGGTTAGCATGTTTTAAAAATTTGATTGCGTTATTATTACTATGATTGGCACAGACCGGACACCTGAACATATTTTCGAATCCAATTCTTGTCTTGCTAGAAAATATGATTCTGATTTTTAATATGATGTTCAAATATTCTTCGAAAAACAGTAAAATGTTGACTGAATTTGTTTTTGATCATTTTATAACAAGTAGGTCGAAAAATAAAGTCGTCTAAACAATCATGTGAAACATGACAGCAGCTATTTTTTATTGAGAGTATTAACAGTAGAACGTTTTTCCAGAATTGATGAAATTTTGAAGAACATCATTTCATCACACGTATTGAAAGCAGAAGAGAAGAGGACAGAAATCAAGATGTAAGTCAAATGTCAAAACCGTGTTTTTTTGTAAGAAAATGATGGTTTTATTGGTAGCTTTTTGAAAATAAAGTAATAAAAGAATGTTTGTTTCATTCGGTCATAAACACTATTTTTGTTAAAATTTCATTCTATAAAATCTCTCAAAAACTTTTGTTTTCCCATTAATAGTGTTAAAAAAAATGAATAAAAAACATAAATTTACAGAACCAAAAATCAATCGATCTATGTGAACGAAAGCCAAAAAAGTCATATCCACCAGATATCTCCAGACGTTCATCACGAATTTATTGAGACAAACGATTTAGAATTCGACAAGTTTGAAAAATCGTACGAAAAGAAACAAAAGCGTTTGCAAAACATGGAAAAGGAGGTACGATTTCAATGATTCGATATTTTGATGATTAATTCGAACAGCTAATTTTCAGTTCAATTGCAAATGCCCTGGAGGAAACTGTGGTCGAAAATGTCCGTGTGCAAGTCTTGATGCTGCTCTGAGAAGTGGATTGATTGTAAGTCTTATTTCGTTTTCCGTCTTTCATAAAAATGTTTTTAGAATGACCCATCCATGCGCCGTCATCATTCCTGTAATAAAGAGTAAGTTTTTTATAGTTTGATTAAGTTTACCATTGACATATGCATTTTTTTTGGATCAGAAATTTCAAAGGAAGTATTTTGAAAAATGGTTTGATTCTAGAGCCCAACAAACTAAAATTGATTCCAGATGCGGCTGCAAAGGAAAGTGCTCACAATCATTCCAAGAGCCTCCACAGGATGGGACTGAAATTGTGCTACACTCCGAGACACGAAAGGGATGTGCTGTTCGCGCAAAGCAGTACTTCGGTCAAGGTGAGTGACTATCATATAATAGGAACCAAAATTAGTGAACGAACGTTCTTCACAAAAAAATACCGAAAAAATGTGAAAATGTTCAACCATCTGTTTTGAAAACCCATACACACACGATGTGTGTGTTATGTAGTCCCTATGTAATCATAAGGAAAACGCTGGTGCACTTACTGATGGCTTATCTTTCAGAAAACCATATTTTGCCAAAAAATCATTTTTCTTATTGAAGTTTTGGTACAAATGAGGGCCAGTTCTCTGTAAAATGTTTCAAATGAGAACATGTCAAACATCTCAAATCTCTGAAAATATTTTTGGAAATGTATTTCCTGTTCACTTGGGAGAACATTGCATTTTTCAATTCACACTAGAACAGAAGTTAATTTTATATTGCAAAGCTTAGGTGAAATACTTTCTCTCTTAGAGCACTCAAAGCCTTTTGAAGATTCCTAACAAGCTTTTGTACCGAATTTGTCAAAACAATTTAGTTTGGTGTCATTTTTCAGTTGGGCGGGGGGAGGGGCACGCTTCAAATGTGTTTCACTCAGAGCTTTGTAATCCACTGTAAACAGAGAACTGAATGTAGAATGTATACAGTGTTTTTGTTTTTTTTGTAAAAGAACGTTCAATTTTTAGAACAAATCCAGTGAATTTTTGTAAGCAACCCTGTGAACAAAACGAGTCAGTTATTTTCTTTTGAATTTTCAGGTGAAACCGTGGCCGAAATCAGAGGACAAGTCATTCCCACTAGCAGCCTGCGTCCTAACGACGAGTACGGATTCGACATACTTGTAAAAGAAATCGATGTGCCGGTACTGGGACAGTTGCTCATCCAAAACAAGACTGTGGAGGCAATCACTGAAGAATATGAAAAAACAATTCAGGTTTGTCGCTTATGATATGCTTTTAAGAATTGCATTGTTTTTACAGAAAGTGATCCAAACTGAGTTGTCAATCAACCCACGAGACAAAAGTAACGAAGGACGCTTCATCTCTTGTTCATGTTTCGGCAACACTATTAGGTTGGCAAGAAAGTTTTTGACCATGATTTGTTTTGAATGCTAATGGACGAGGAACGAGAATCAGAAAAACATACACACACTCTCAGTTATACAAACTCTCTGTAAGTTTATGAGTAGTTGGAATTTTCTCTTGCGGCTTCTCCTGTCCAAGCACCATGTCCGTTTTCATTCGTAACCATTCACCCATTCAACAATGTTTTTCATTCTTCGCTCAAACTACAACCAAGTTTGACAGTGTCAATTAACAAATAGTAAAAGTTTACAAGAATGAACTTCACTTTTGTTTCACTATAAGTGATTGGCTTCATAATTTTGGAAAACATAAATTTTCTATAGTCGAAGAGTCATATACTAAAATACCATAGGAACAGAATTTGTACACGCTGTTAGCTGTAGAGGGAGAATGTCCACCCCAGTCTTCTTGTAAATTATTAATAACAATCCACACTATTTAATCCACAATTGGAAATTTTTTCAAAAGTGTCGGCAAGAAGAAGAAATGAGACACCGGTTCGCCATCTTTTGATCGAGTTTTACCTTTAGTGAAGGGTAGTTCTGCTGCTTGAATTTCTCTGTTCTCCACCAAATTTTAATTGAATAAATTATTTGGTTAACTTCAATAGGAAGAGGGTCTTGTACAGTAACCACCACAGAAAAGTCCAGTGACTCAGCGTTGATCAAGCCCCAGCAGACATCGTAGAACGAGAACGATGCCAGATGAAAGTCATTCCTTCCCTACACAACGCATACAATTGGAATCTTTTTGAAAAGTCCAAAAACATATTCTTAAACTACTGGTCTTTCAATATGCAAAAAATGGAATCTATACGCAAGTCCTCAACTCCGCGCGGTCAAAAACTCCACCACCTCCATGATATTGCTCATCAGCATGTTGCATAAGCGACGACGTATATTCTCACCTAATTTTGCAAAACCGTTCTTGTTCACACAAAAGTACAGCTCTAACCATCCTCTAACAGATTTTCATATGTTCGGGGTAATTGAGTGCGCTACCGTTGAACAGGACTTCTAAACTTGAGGACAAGTCGAGAAATCGGTCAAAGTTTATTTTGGCTTGAAACAGCCGGAGTTTTGGCCGGAGGGTATTGGGAACGTACCCAGTAAACCGCAGACTGTTGTGTATTAAGATAGTTACTATATATACCATTGGGCACGTTTTCTGTCTGAGTACGAATAACTCGAGTTATGGTCAAAAACTTTCTTGCCAACCTAATAAATCTAATTTGTGAGTTTTGGAAGCCTATATTTATCTATCAACTTTCTTAATAATTACAGAGTGTTCCAAAGGGGTTTGAATCCCGCAAACATTCGGGTAATGTTTACATCATTGATTCCAATTTACCCGAATCAGGAGGTGACATACTGTTATTCTCCACAGTACATATGTCACCAACTGAAAGATGTTTGCTTGTGCGGGGAGCTGTGCTGCATTCGAAATAGAGAGTTGTTCCCGTTCATTACTAAAGAAGACGTGAGTTTGTCTTAATAGTCTCATTTCGTTTAATTCCTGTCATTCAGATTCACAAATTTTACAAAACGCTCTACCAATATCTTCACGAGGAGTACATTAGCAATATTGCTTCTCGTTAAAATTTTGTTAACCGATATCGTGATTTCTAGTTGTTGAATATTTCTCTTTGGTTTGTATTATTATTATCGTCACACTGTTTTTATTTTTGGTTCCGGTTATAATTTCTGTTCATCCTGTTTTTTTGTTTCTTATATTGTTTTGTTAACACAAGTTTTTCATCAGTTATGTATTCATTGATTTATTTTTCAACTCAGAAATAAAAAAGTTTGATAGAACGATGTCCTTCTTGTTCCAGGCAAAAAATCGATCAAACACAACACTCACCTACAAGATAATCCTCTTCTTTTTTGGCTCAAATGAGTTCAAATGGGAGATAGCACACAAAGTTGGGCAATAGCATACAAAGTTAATGCTTTGTTTCTGTCTGTGCAAGCGCAGTTGTAAGCAAAGTGGACTACTAATAGACAGACCGACAGACACACACGACACGAGACACACGCTGGCAGGCAGGCAGACAGACATCATATGTGACCCTTCATACATTCACAATCATTAGTCGCTCAATAACAACATAAACATAGAAAATTTTACCGATAGCCAAGGTCGAACTCAGAGAATTAATTAATTTAGAAATATGACATGCAAAATACAAAATAGTTCTAAAGGACTGCTGAAAACAGTGTTTATTGAAAAAGCTATTCTTTCAGTTAAGAATCATTTACCGAAATACGGTAATTTCCAGACTTCTCCGGATTCAAAAAAGGGTACTCATTTCTCACCCAAAACTTTCTGAAATTTTTTGAACGTTTATATCAAAAGTGCTTGAATTATCATACATGTTCACCTTTCGATGGAATGTTTAAGTCAAAAATTATACTTTTTTCAAAAAAATGTCAAAAAATTTCCAAAAAAGTTCAAAAATTCACTTTTTTTAAACATGTTTCAAAACGGGTTGATAATCTTTTCGATTTCGTCTCGGCCCATGACAAGGCTGGTAATTTCTTTTGCCCATACACCTTCTACGGATTTTCAGAACCAATCAATAAATGACCGCTCTAGTTTGAATCGTCTTAGCGCGTTTTCTTCAGCCAAATAATTGATTATTCTTCCCGCAGCCGGAATTCTTCAAGCAACGCGCGTCTTCCCGAACTCCATCTGTCTTCGCCGTGTTTGCTCTGAGTTATGCTCACTAAAAACGGGAAGTGCGCATCGTCCATCTGCTTCTACCAGATAGTACGCACACTGTTTAATGAGGAAGAGGGAGAGGGTCAGATGTATGTATGTATGTATGTGAGTAAGCCCTCCTCGTTCTCTTCTCTCTTTTCATCTGCGTCTTCTTCCATCTCATTTATTGTTGCCCTCTGGGTTTCTATTGATTTGTTCAGATTTACTCTCTAGGAATGTTCCAGACGTAACTCGGCGTTTTTAATTGGCTCATATTTCAGTAAGTACTTCTCAACACGCTGATTCCAAATAAAAAATCTATTTTTGTAAAACGCTTCACAAAATCGAGATATATGCGTTTCAAGTTATTTCTAAGGCAAAAATTGCTTTTTTTTTCAAAATTCATTTTAGATGTAATTTTTCTAACTTATTCGGTGTAATACGTGTAGAAAACACATTAGCAACCTCTGATGAAGAATGTTTCAGAAATTCAATTTTATCACAACTGTTTATCCGTCAAAAATGAAAGTGATACTAAACACTTTTCATCGGTAAACGTTTCTAATGGGCATTTCCAACCTTTATCTAGACGTTTTACATAGAAAAAATTAGAAAATAAAATTAAAAATTAATTTTGAGTCCCTCGAAAATTACTAATTTTTCTCCTGAAAATGACTGAAAACGCATATATCTTGATTCTGGGGAGCGTTCTGCATAATTAGATCACATTTTCGAAATCAGCGTGTAACAAAGTACTTAATGGTATATGAGTCAGTCTGAAACGCCGAGTTACGTTTGGACCATTCCCTAGTCAGTTACTCTTAATTTTGTGAAACTTTTATCACAATGCTTCGTAGATAACGGGTTTTAAAATTTTCTTACGTATTTTTTCAGTTGCTCTGTGTAGTTATCAAGCGATTATTATGCAGTCTTCAAAGTTCAATAGTACTTCACGCAACACGGGTGCGCGTTCCGGTAATCCCACGGCTGCTCCCACGAACCAACGACAATTGGAAGGAGCAAGGAATTTGCCACCGGTTGCTCAGAGATATATCAATCAGCAGTCCCTCTCAGCAAGAGTCAGAGGGTCACCAGCTGAACGGATTCAATCGAGAAGTAGAAGAGAAAACGAAGATGTAATTACCCTATCTTCTGATGAAGACGATGTTTTGGTGTATGACACGGGTACAGGTTCGCGTTTTCCAAATTCTTTTCACACAAACAGACGACGTTTGGGAGAAAGCAGGAATTTGATGCCGGTTGCTCAGAGGCTGATGAATCTGGATCCCCACTCAGCCAGAAGCAGAGGCCCACCAGCTAAACGAATGCAGTTGGAAAGAACTAGAGGGAACGAAGAAGTTATTACCCTGTCTTCTGATTCTGATTCTGATGAAGACGATATTTTGGACGACTTTGGAATGGAGATCGAGGAAGTGAAAGCGGAGGATTCGGATATAGAAATTGAGATCCCAGTTGTTCAACCACTAAAGAAAACAAATCAAGCGCCCGTTGAGTCATCGGAAAACGGTCTTCAAAAACTACGTTCGAACGTCTCGGCAACTGAATCGAAACAAAAGGAAAATGCTCCTTTCGAGCCAAAAGGTACGTTTTTGAATTGAATGGAGACTAACATCCCGAAAAACATCTGATAGAGGTGCCCTCAGTAGCAATAGTTTAGAGCACAATATCTCAACTGCCTTCAGAAATATTTTACAAAAATTAGCTATATTTTGTTTGTTGGCAACATTTTGATGACTCCTTTGGAAAAAAAACGACCTTAAATGGGTTTCTTGTTCTATAAGAGGTTCAACGGTAAGAGAAACTTGACTGGTGTTCAGAATAAAGCTTCGAAGGCATGGTTTTTTGTTTTTTAAAACTATTCTTCTAGACTTGAGCAGTGGATTGAAAGATGTTCCACAGAACATGGCAAACAGTGGACAGAAATTGAGGGAGGAGTCAAGCAAAAACGATTATACGCGGAAGGTTTCAATAAAACAGGAACTCATTGAAGAAGTTATTCTTTCCGGTGAGCGTTTTAATATAGAATGATTGTGGTTAATTCGCAATTTCAGAACAAATGGAAAAAGTCAAGCAAAATCAAAAATTTCAGATCCTGTGTCAGAACCGCCGACTTCTTCTTCATCGACCACCACCGCCGGAAAGCCTGTTAAAATTGAAAATTTGTCATCTGCACCCAAACACCAGACGGAGCCGCTTGTAGTTCCAGATAAATCGATACCTACAAAAAATAACGAGTTGATCAGAAAGAATATTGAGAAGAACGTTACTTTCGAAATCGAGGGAATACCGGAGATCAAAAAGGATTCATTTTCAGGTGAGTATTTATTATTCAGACTGCAATTCAGACTGAAAACTCATTTTAGTTACTGAGGACCAAGAACCGAACCTTTCTACCTCATCGGAAAAACCCGTTTCGCCCTCGTCTTCTGATCTGAAAGAAGTCAAAAAGCTGAATTCGTTGACCCAAATTGGTAATGACACCCAATTCCACAATACGGAAACCGAACAGCAAGGTAATTTGACTTTATTATCGTTAAGCTTTTGTCTTATCGTAAACATCAAATTTGCAGAAGGTCCATCAACTGTTCAGAATAGCGTGGAGACTTCCGACAAGACAGGACTGGAAATCGGCTCGAAAAAAACAAAAACTGGAACGAACGTGAAAGTGGAGAAGAAGGGAAGATCTGGAATCAAAACAGCTAAAACTCCAGGTGAGATTGCTTAGAAAAGGTATTTACGTACACTTGTCAAACTATCCTTTCAAATTTGAAAAAAGCTCTCTTCGCACTCAATTATTTTTAGTGAAAAACTATGACCTTTTCTAAGGATTCTCTCAAAAAATGAAATATTCTAAGTGAGTGCACCCCAAGAATCGCATGAGAGAAAAGGTTGAAAACAAAAAGAAAATAGCATACTTGTCAACCGAGCCAAATTGGAGCAAAACAAACCAATGCATAAATTGCTTCAAACTGATTTTTAAGAGATGAAAAAAAATTATAATGTAGAATTTGGAGAACTCTATGTCTGTTGATGACTACGGGCCGGATGGCTATCTTCTAAAATGGGCAGCGGGTCGTGCTAGAATGGCTTTTTTGGCATTATTAAAATAGCACAAAAAACAGAGTGATTACGACGTAAAAGTCTTCTGCGTCTCTTTGTTTAGCGTTAGTTCCTATGTCATTTTCAGCCGCATTTGTCGAATTAATCCTGCACATATGTATGAAACAGTAATTTCAGCATACGAGCAGCAGGAGTCAAAACCTTCTTCATCGAGTGTCTCAACTTGCTGGCCGATCCCCCACACGCTTCCAGAATTCATGTCAAAAAAAATTAACATTGGAGAAGAGTATCAAGCCGTTGTGCCAGACGTGGAAGATTTTGTTGGCCGAGAAGAACTTGAGGAGCAGATTTGGAAACCGAGAGAAGCAGTGACTGGAAACACTCCACAAGAAGAAGCGCGACGTGTAGCCGAGGAGGACATGTTCTATAAAAGAACACACACGGCTTACTGGTTTGCCATCTATCGTCAGTTCAAAGGACACATCCCGTATGAACTCGCTCTTCAAAACCTTATGAATAGCGAGTATCAAATGGATGTTGGCCTTGAAACTGTCGACCGGTATCTTGAAAGGCTTCCGGAAAAGCTGAAGCCACTGTGTGTGGCTCAAGCGAAGCTGTTGGCATCACTCGCGTTAAAGGAGGCAACGACAATGGAAGAAATGCAGTCGGTGGCGGTAAGTTGGTTTTAACGGATAACAGGGAGAAAAACATTGTTTTTCAGATGAGAAACTATAAGCTCGTGGATGTTCGGAAGTATTATTTTCTTTTCATCAAATATGCAATTCTTATTGGAGGACACAAAGTTCCGTGTGTCTGCGACCACGATATTTGCCGGCCGATCGACTTCCAACCAAGAGTGTCGTGCACGAACTGCACGAAAAGTCGTCGGACACCAAACGGAAAAAAATCCCTTTGTCTTATTTGCAAGACATATGAGGAAATAACTGGAGTAACACGACCTGCAACCAGAGTGATTTTTTCAAATGAAGAGGCAAAATTTTTGGAGGCGTGGAAAGAACGTGAAGAAGCACTCGGAAAACCGCAATCCAAAGAGCAGATCGACCAAATGTTGAAGAGAGAGAAAACCACAAAATGGAAACAATTGGATTTGAGCGATGAAGAAAAATTGATGCTCAAGGAGAAGCACTACAACACCATTGGATTGAGTAACGCTCAAATTGCCAGAAAGAAAGCCGACATTTGCAACCAACTAAAACCGTTTGTTCTCCCGTTATTTGTAGACTGCGAATGCCTCAAGCACAAAGGAGTTTTGATCAGAGAGAGGCCAATTTGGAACAAAAAACAAAACCTAATAAATCCAGAAGTAAGTTTTTGTTAACTATCAGAAGAGAAATAAGGTAGTTTTATTTTAAGATCCCCGGTGCTGAACTTATCTTCAAAAAAGTGGATGACCCGTGGTTTGACAGCAGCCAACCAATGCCTCCCAGAAGATCACTCAGATTGGACAATCAGTAGTTTGTATTGTTTCTTTCGTGTCTTGATAATGTTCTACAAATCACTTTCTGGTTGTCATTGTTTTGTTTGTTATTTTTCTTATGTTTTCTTCAATTTTTCTAAATATTCCAAATTCTTAGTAAAACCAATTATCTTCACAAAATCAGTTTTTTAACCGTGTTGCATGAAAATCGATTTCCGACTAAAACATAGGGAGTGGTGAAGAAGTAGAACATAGTCACTTACCGTAAAACCTCTGATAGAGGTGCTCCAATAGCAAGACTTTGGTGTTTAAATAGGAAGACTTTGGTGTTCAACTACCTTGAGAGATATCCAATTTTCTTAACTGAAGAAATATAGACTTTGTTGGGTGCACCTTTAATAGAGGTTTTACGATAATCTTCTTTATTGTTCTAATTGATTGCTTTAGCAGTGAATACACAAGAAATGATCAGCGTCATCCATTTTTGAATGAGAGTCTAGCGGATCTCGACATAGTTTTGAGGTGCTCAGTTAACTTTCCACAGACGTTCACTCGTGCCTTCTACCACTGCAAACTAAAACTAGGGATAGTGCAGAAACAGAGTATAATACTCACGGTAATTTCCATATTGTCTCGTTTTGTTTGCCGTTCGACATGAATGTTTGGTTTCTGAAAAAATGAAGAAGTTTACTCAAGACGGTTTTTGGAGACTGAGTAAACGAAGCATGTTGGAATACACTGACAGACACGCGCAAGCAAGCGACAACTTACAACATCTCGGGATCATGAAGTAAATCAAATTCAAGAAAAGGAGAACAAAAAGTGAGAAAGATGACAACGACAGAAAATGAAGTATTATCCCCATCTATCAAACATCTCTTACAAGTGAATCCAACAACTAATCCTTTTTCCACGTACCAGTGATTTGTACTGTTCGATGAAATAAAATAGAATGAAACAAAGAATGTTGTTGATGAGAGAGGCAAACCGAAGGTAACTAATGTGAGAGAAGATTAGCTGAGTGTTTATCTTTTTGCATAGAATGAAAAGAAAACTAATGAATGAAGATGCAAGACTCTTTGGCTGTCCCCAAAAGACAAATGATTTATGGACTGTGAGAATGACCCATTGTGTCAGCAAGTTTGAGATTGCCGGATCAAATACACAGATGTTGGATGACAACCGAGGATTAATATACTGTGGGAAAAAGTTATGTTGTTACTTAAAAAATTGTTTTAGACTGAAAACTATCAAGTCTCACATTGAATGGGCATTTGTGAATCATAAACGAATTAACTTTAAAAAAATAAAAACAGGAATTTATTAATATTTCAAGGACAAATGAAGATTAGAGATTCGCTGCAGAGTTTGGATTGCTCGAGCTGGAACTAGCTTGGATATTATTACCAATTTCAACGCATGTCGAATTATCAAGTGAGATCAAAACAGTTCCCGCCGTTGTTGACGTCGCAGCCTGCATTGCCTTCATGTTAGTCTTATTCACTAGCTTCAATGCGGCCGTAAACTGTGGGTCAGGAAACAAATTGAGCAACGCGTCAGGTTTGTCTTCCTTGACCTCATTCTCTGGGCCGTCATTATTCTTCTGTTTCGGCTGCTCATGCTTGTTGACGGTGAATCGCGTTTGACGGCGAAGATATCCTCCTCTTTCAAACATGTTTCCGCAGTTCTCGTGGAGTGTCCAGTAGCAACCTTTGCCTGGTTTCAACGACGATCTGAAAAATGAAAAATTAGTAGGTGAGCGGAAGCAGTTAGAAATGTGAGCATAAACTGTAACCGTTCTTTTCCTTTTTCTCAAAACTAGGCTAACCACGAAAATTTTTAAACCTCTCATATAGCAAGTTATGTGTAACATCCATAACCTTTCTTTTCATATAACTTACTTGTCAACCTTCACAAAACAGTCGTTGTACGATAGGCTATGACGGACCGAGTTTTGCCATCTTTTTTGATTATTCAGGTAAAACGGGAAATGCATCATAATCCAATTATAGATTTCTGCAAGTGTCAACTGGCGACCAGGTGACTTTTGGATAGCCATAGTGATCAATGAAATGTATGAGTATGGCGGCTTCGAGTCACCGTATGTTCCTTCCCGCATAATTTTTTCCAGCACATTGGCATATTCTTGATCGGACAAATCCTGGCAACTACGTTTGGAAGATGACATGGAGTTGTCAAACGGGGATCCTGATGCTGCTCGTATAGTGGAAATCGGTGAGCTGGAGTTCCGACCGGACAAACAATTGCCAATAGGGGACGGGTACGAAGGGAACCCTGAAATAAAAAAGGATGATTGTTTACAGTAACAAAAATTGGAAAAGATTGATGGTGGGTAAAATTCAATAGAAATTTAATTCTGCACAAAGAAAATAAATAGGTCTTTAGGCTATTTAAAAAAGTATTCGATAAAATCGAGACACTTTGAATTCAGGTTACATTAGTATAGCTAAAAGCTGTATCAATAGCTAATAAGAACAGAGCTCACTTAAAGCGATACGGGAAGTGAAACAATTCGAAGTCAATTTTGAAATAAAAGATATACCACTAGAATGCTGTGTTTCTAATTTTTCACAACAATTGTCCTATCGCCACTACCAAACTAACCATAGCGCAACTTGGGAAAACTAACTAGCTTTCAAAAACATAAATATATCACTGTACACCTAGCAAAAACCCCATTAAACAGTGGTTTCCAGTTGTACAATTGGCTGAATGATTCAGCCTATGGGTCAATTATTATTCTCAAAAACCAAAGGTGCTAACGTTCATTTACCTAATAGTGACAATCTGTTTTCTTGGGTCGTGTTTGTTGTCAAATTTATGTAAGTGGATCCCAATTGACTGGCCGCCGCATACTGATTGTAGTCGTAATGAAGAAAGTTGTTGGAGGTCGATGAGTACTGAAAAACAGGGTGAATGTATAGAGAAAAAATAAAAACAAACAAATGAATGTGTTTCATCCCGGACTCTTTTTTGTGACTTTGAAATAAAAAGGGAAGTTGCAAAAACGTCGATTACTATAGTTTTTCAAACTTGAAATATTCCCACATTTGGCTATTTGAAAAGTACAGCTTTATCGAGAGACTGTGAAAGGTGAGAAACGTCAAAAAGTTGAAAAGCTGAGATTCCAAAACTTTCACCAATATCCATTTTGGTAAACACTTACAGAAATTTTTTACCTCTTGTTTTCTATTTCCTCATTAATTTCTTTGAACCAATAAACAACCCATCATCTTTTGATTTTGCCCTTCCACTTACTGTATGATTAGAAAAACTAGCTGACGGCTCGGCTTCGTCGTTTCCAACGACTCCTATGTTTGGCAGCATGCTAATTCCATCATTTCTTATCGAGTCAAAAACCTTTTTCTCATAAGGTGTCGCATCATTTTCCGTCTTCACCTTTTCGAGATTCGAAGCGTTTTCATAATTCGTTATTGGCATTGTTTCCTGGCCCACTTTATAATTTGAATCACATTCATTGTCCTCTAATGGTTCCTCTTTTACAACCTGAAACTTAGTACTTTGTTGACTGAGACAGATTGGGTTTTGTGAATCCTTTTGTTGCCTATGAAGACTTTGATTTATATCTACTAACTTTCTTGACATCGCCATTTATTGGATAAGACGCAGAAACATCTGGCGTTTTGCCGCAGGAAATTGTTCTGTAGTCATTGTTCGAGGTCTCTTTCAGTGGATTCATATTGCCTTCTCCAAATGAGTTCATTGATTCTGGCATCATACAATTTGGAAACATCACTATAGTATTTTTATCAACAAAATTCGCTCGAGACAGAGATTTTTTTGCTTCCAGAATTATTGCCCTGAAATAAAGAAAAATTCGATTGATCAGGCTGGTTGAAAAAAATTTCAAATAAACTTTGATAAGATTGTGGTGTGGAACAAGGGTAGTTAGACAATACACATGAATTGTAAAAGATTGTACACAAGAGCTTAGAAAATTAAAAAAAAATTAATTGACTGGTAGAAGGATTACTTCTCGATTCAATATTCTTACGCATCCAGTGTCACAGACTGTGTACACATTAAGAGGAATGTTGGAGTCAGTGAGGAGGAGGGGAAAAGAGGTCTCCCAACAACGCGACGTCACATCAACGTCACATCCCATACTGAGGCTATTGTGTCGCTGAGCATTCTAGCAAAACAAGACCCTACAGACGATACTGACTAGTAAAAGGAGATGCACATTCAGACTGTCGATTAGAGATCTTCGAAACTTACAAATGTAAATGACTGCCCTACAATAAAAATAGAGAAAAAAGCATGAGATTATGAAATCATGGCATAAAAATCAACCAAATGTCTCCGATGCACTCCGTGCCGCATGGCTGATCAAATTTATCAATCAGAGAGCAGCAATTGTAGAAGAAGTCAGATCTACGAAAGAATGCTTGTGAAAGGGACGGAAGTGGACTGCAGTTCGATACTGGATCGGATATTATATTATGTTATTCAGCTGAAATGACTGGCATCATATCGGAGCGCTACGGCTAAAAAAAGGAGAAAGTTATGATGAAGCTAGCAGATTGATGACGATTCATGGATAAATCAGATGTGAAGTTGGGTTTGAAGAAAGCCAGGTGTTAGTGATAAGAATAAGTTCTAGTTAAGTTTTAAACTAAGAATGACGCGTTGACTCTCATTTCCTTTGGTTGAGTGAATGATAAATTAGTACCAGATAGAATATCTAGTCCTTTTGGGATGCAGATGGTTCAATAGACTTTGCTCTTTCAATAATAAACTTATTGAAGACTTTTAACAGTTGAAAACAATTGAGGGGGGACGAATCGTGTGTAGCACGATTCGTGAGGGTACAAGATGAAGAGTGAGGAAGAAAGCGGGAAAGGGTGAAGGTGAGAAATAGAGGCGTGATTAGAGGGGTGAGGGATCTAAAGAACTAATGTTACAACAACATGAATGGCACCCAGGGGCGCGGGTGCCGAAAGGTCACAAACAGAACATGACATGACTCATGTCACAAGTTATGTAAAGAGACATTTGAAAGCATTTTAATTTAAAAGGAGGAAATATATAAACAATGAGAAAAGGAAATAAGGAATAAAAACAATAATCAACAGGTTGAGTACTCGAATCGAGTACAAATGACCTGACAACAGTCAAACTACCGTAGGTCGGACAGTGAAAGTTGTTTGCACAAGGAATGCTGTAGGGATAGAGACAGATAGGCTGTGTGACCTTGGCAACACATCAATAGAAGAACAGATGGACATTTACGTAATTAGAGTGCGTTATTACATTCGACTTTTTGACCTTGCACAGGAGGTAAGACGGTCGTCCGACAATAGGATAAATAATTAAGCTTTAGACGACTTCAAGTTGTTTGTAATGATCGAATATCTAGATTTGAAAATAGTAGAGCAAAAAAAAGAGGTAAATCATACCAATAAAAAAGACGTCACGTTGAAAAGACTACGAATCACGAACCAAATCAGGAATTAAAGAGAAGAAAAAATTGGAAACAGACCGAGTGAACTCGTAATGCGATTCCCATGACACCTAAGATTTGTTAACTGCATCTGCATTGGTCCTTCACATGGAGAAAGGGGGGCTAGGTGGAAGGGGATTTGACAGTAGTTTTGAGAATCAATAGATCCAGAGTGCAAATAATGAGAGATGCCACACCACTAAGACCTACCCACGGCCTCCGGCAGAGGCCCTCTTAAAGTATTGTGCGCAGTGCATTGAGAGGGCCTCGCTGAAGACCTACCACATTTCCCAGATTTTATGAGACAGATGAGTGACGGATAGTGCTATTAGC
The DNA here is from genome assembly GCA_002259235.3 of Caenorhabditis latens. Classification (NCBI taxonomy): domain Eukaryota; kingdom Metazoa; phylum Nematoda; class Chromadorea; order Rhabditida; family Rhabditidae; genus Caenorhabditis; species Caenorhabditis latens. The sequence continues at coordinate 7,298,504 of CM056097.1, read as the reverse complement.
ACATCGGACTACACGTTTTCTGATTGTTTCCCATGCCACATTTCCCCTGGACCATTTCCCAATCTAATAATCTTCAGTGACGTCATCACCTACATTCCACATATGCCATGTTTCCCCAGGACCGGTTTCCTGTCTAATCGTCCAGATGACGTCACCGCCCCTCGCATTCTTCGAGAACATTCTACATTTGTCACGCCTCCTCTAGACCATTTTCCCACCTTATACTCCTAATTGGTGTCATCACTTCTTGCATCCTTCAAAAAGAATCCAAGTATTTCTGCTGGTCGAGTAATGTGTCCATCTCTGTCTTTTGGGCTAGTTCTCCCTAACCTTTTTGACGGAGCACTAATTTTCGATTTTTTATGATACATCTGCATGCTTTGAGCAAGTGTGCTCAATATATTCTCGTTTGGAACACAATCTGGTACACTACAATTAGCCCACCTGCTTCTCCTTCCAATTTTTTCTCAGCATTTGCCACTCCTGATGTGAAATTCTTAGTAACGTGTTGAGATTCAGAAATTTTTTGCTAAATGCTAGTATTACATTTATTGAGAACAACGTCACTTCTTCTGTTCGTCAGCAATTTTTAACGGACTGTGTGTTTTCTCGATCCTTCCTCACTTCCTTTTCCAGAAAAATCTTTACACCCATCATCTCATTTCGCCCTCTCGTCTTGATTTTTTATTGATTTTCCATTGATTTTTTATTGATTCTATTGAATATCGATCCATCCCCACTTCTTTTTCAAAAATATTCACATGATTTCCTTATTTGGCCCCTCTCGCCTTTAATTTTTTCTTCTTGATGGTTTGTTCGGTTACTAATCATCTGACACACTTTTTTCTACAGCTCATCTGCTTTCATCTTGCGAAGAGCTATGTTCTTGTTTGGTACGGTGTGTAGGTTGTGATGTCTTGTTAGGCACGTTGACCACCCGTCCGTCAATCGAGATAATTCTTCGTTCTCTTATTTATTTATCAATCTAACCATCTGCCGATCTATTCCCTAATTGGCTCATAGGTAGATTCGAGGTCATTACCTATCGCTTCATTCGAGAACATTCTACGCATTTTTGCTGCTCTAATAATGTCTCAAAATCGGTCTTCTTGGAGATTTCTTGCAAACCACTTGTTGACGGAGCATTCTATTCTGAATTTCAACTTTTTCTCAGCATTTCAATAAAAAACACTTGTTTCCCAAAATATGAAATACAAATCTTCAAATTAGACTGAAGGCAGCAATTGATATTTTTAGGATTTGCTCACTCTGTCGTTCTTGATTTTTCTGATTTTCTTAGTGTTTGTTCTATATTTGCACATTCACTATTTCACTTAATCCTCGATGCCTCCATTGCCACACTGCCTACAAGACCTAAACGTCTTAATTGTTGAGAAACTAAGGAAATTATACGTAATTCACTCAAAATTTCCGGTTCTCATTCACTATTTTCTCGATAAAGTCCGTAACTTCCACACAAATAACTGCAAAAGGCAGAACGCGCCTGCTCGGCCTTTTAGTGTTTCTGTCTGTTCTAGCTACATTCAGTGTAGATTGCAATTCTTTTTTTAAAGAGAAAAGAGACTCTCGGCCTGCCGCGTGGTTGTTTGCGCCCCGCTGAGCCGAGAGCAACACCTCATCTCAGTCGAGAGAGAACCCTAGAAAAAAAAGAGTAAAGACAGGTCAGAGACTGACCTGTGACAATACAGCGAGCTTAGCAACACGCATTCGTTGCGAGACCCACACAGATCGCGCGTCCAGATTACGATGGTCATTAGAAGACTGGCTGAGACTGCCTATTGGATGGCTGATTCGTCATTGATTTTCCCAAAATGTCTAACACATTTAGTCTTCATTTGTTGTGAGATCCACACAAATGTCGCGTCTAGTTTATGAATGTCATCAGAAGACTGGTGACTTTCCATTCCTTCATTATTCCTCTCAGGCTGCTTATTAGATGACTGATTCGCCATCGATTTTTCCAAAAAGTCCAACGCCCTTTGCCATTTTTTCAACATCTTTCTCATCCATGTTTTCTGTTCTTTCAATCTTCTTTTTCAACAAAACGGTGCACGCTCTAAAAACACGTACTCGACAGCGCGTCTGCATATTTTAGCCGTGATTTTTTAAAGTGTCAGTGTACCCAGTCCTCCGAAGATATCCTTGTCCTTTGAAATCGGGAAGTGCAGTTTAAGTGATTCTCCTCTCTTCTGTTTTCTCGTCGGGTCCCTCAATTTTCGGACGTAGTCATAAAAATATACTTTATTCTTTTAACAAATGTTTTAATTTTTTAGTTCTGAACTTCCGGCCCATCTGATTTTTATTAAATCCTTATTCCCTCTTCCTTCATCATTTCTCTCACACTGCCTATGGGATAGCTCATTCGCTATTGATTTTTCCATAATAAAACATCCTTATCCCTCTTCTTATTATCTTTCTCATGTTCTAGTCGTGTCTGGACTGATGGATGAGAATCCCAACAACTCATTCGTCTTTCAAACCGCATATATTGTTCTGCTTCAGTTCCTTTTTATAAATGTGTGAAAATAATCATTTATTGATCACACAAAAAATACACGTAATTGTGCATTTTATAGAAAATTCAAAAAACTCAAAATGATGCCTTCCACCGCCAAACGCGTGCATTATGAACTGAAAGCTGATGACCCGGACTGCAAAGTATGCGGCGGATTCCCGACAGGAACCCAATATGGAGTGAGCGCGTGTACTCCCTGCACGGTTAGTATTTGCTTCATGTAGATGTTCTAATTTTTTCCATTCAGTCGTTCTTCCGCCGACGCATGAAAAGGAAAGAAATTTTGATTTGCGAGAATGCCTCGAATTGTGTTATTAACACAAGCACGAGAGGATACTGCCTAGCGTGCCGACTGGAAAAGTGCCTGAAAATGGGAATGACTAAGGGTGAGTTGATAAGGGGGTTTTTTGATTTTCAGTAGCTTCATCAAATGGTAGTATGTTAAGGGGGAGAGGCATTGGGAGAGTCCGTGGATAGACTAAGTCCCCCAACAAGTTTCGCTGTGGTTTTTTGTATTCATCGATTCAAAAAAACAAAATCAACATGGTGATGAATTTTTTCTCTGCGGTTTGGAGCTATTACCCCTCCGCCGGTGGGTAACCAATTGCTTAAACTTCGGCCCGGGGACGCGGAGTGGGTCTCGACGCGACAACCGTAGTATAAAATTTTTATATGGCTGAGCTACGGTAGAGAGCCGCCGTAATTCGAAATTCCGCAACGAGACCCACTCCGCAATCCCCGGGCCGAACTTTCAGCGAGTGGAGCCACCTGCAAATGAGTAATAGTTTTCCTGAGGTTGCCTGTCCATGTAGACTCCTTTAGGAGAAATTAAAAACAACAGACTGTCCAGATTTCTGTAGACTGTTTTAGAAAGTCACATGCGAAAATAACGTCATAGAAACGGTGTAGATCAATAGATAGTCAGATTGATAAATAAACAAGAACACCTAGAATGTTTTCGAACAACGAAACGGGTGTTCAACATGCCTAACAAGTCATCACAACCCATATAGGGAGTCCTAGGAAGAACATTTTTTGATTAATTTCTCGGTTTTTAAAAACTGTTTTTAAACCAAACTTTACTGAAAAAATTTCAGCTCCCAAAGTGGTTTCTTCGGAATTGAATTTGAACTCAAGTTTGGAGAATCTTATTCGCTTGCATTGCGCATCCAAGGACAGGAAAATGGAATCTCTTGGAGCGAAGATCGAAGTACACAAATCTGTTCTAAGAAGAGCCATTTTTGAAGGGTATTTCAATCCCAAATCGAGAATTCATATTGTGAAATATTTTTCGAATAAAATGAGCCCTTGCCAAATGCTCTCCTTGAGAGTACAGGTCGTTCGCCTCTACGCTTCCGACAGAAACGTGTTTCATAAAGATGGGAGCGAAGCGATCATCCTTCCGAAGAAAATCTCGAAGATGCTGACTGAGAACGACATTCAGAATTTGATAAAAAACAATATCATTCGGCAAGATGAACTTCAAACACAACCAGAACAAGCGGCGGAGGTTTGTGACAAAATAAGACACATTGAGACAAGAAATACTCAATTTTTACTGGTTTCAGGTACCACAGCAAAATGGAAAAAGGAGCACTCGTAACGAAACATTGTTAAGAACACTTTTATCAACGATTCAAGAATTCCAAGAAGTAATGAAGAATAAAAAGAAAAGTAAATAATATATCGGATAAATAAAGACGTTAAACGACTGATATTGATTTCATTCAAAGCATTGAACACTATTTTTTGCTACTGCACTAGACAATTTGGTGTTTTCAAGTTACTTAGATTTGTTCGCCTGAACTAATTCCAAATACAGCTGATATCTGTGCGGCATGCATTTAGAATTCATGTAACCAATATTTGATAACATCTCATCTGTGGGAAAAGATTACTGCGTGCATGGTTGCACATGAAAATTAGCTTGATGGAAAAACGTGTATAAGACAGGAAAGGAGAAACAGAACACGAGAAAAATGAAAAGAGAATAGGAAGATAGGCAACCATAAACAACGGAGAAATGTTGAACGACCTGGGAAACAAATAATTGGCTCCCACATTAAGTACGACCAAGTAGAGCTAAGTATAACACCGGCTATGTTTTTTGTTATTTACTCAATTATTTGAAAGTTGAAAAGTTAGCATCAGCTAAAGGGAGGACTGAGACTCTGCAAACTGAGATCAGGGAACATTGCTCTGTTGATTGGTAGCTTTTCTGGCTTCTGGAAAGATCGCGCGTTTTCAGTTCACACTCGACGAACGTGTACTATTAGGTACTCTGGATGCATCAACGTTACATCGCTACGTACACTTGCAGCAAAAATCGGCCGATGTCAATGATACTCCGTTCAAGTATGCGGTTGAATCGTTGGGAGATGTGTTCACGGTGATGTTGCAGCTATTATGCGAGCGGAAAAATGAGAAATTCACGTTAGCATTGATAAATGGTTGGCGGCAAGTTTGCCGAGGCAACCGTTCAGTGTGAACAAAGTCTCAGACGAAGAAGGAGTTTACGATATACAGTACTCTGACATGGGAATGACCCAGGGTGAAACGCGGGGATTTCTTAGATATTTTGGGAAATGATAGCCCTCACCCCAACTAAAACAAAACAAAAATATTACGTGCCCCTTTTCAGTTATCAGAGAATGGCAGGCACAATTCGATTTTTTCGAGATTTTTGAGTTGAACCACTTCGGGACATCATAACTCAGTCAATTTATGAGCAATTTTTTCAAGCTAAAGTGTAATCGCAAGATATAGACTAAGGCTAAAATAATGGTAACTGGTCCATGTTCCTAGCTGTGACTCCCAAATTACTACAAATCAAAATGTGAAAATTTGCACTTCTCATGAAATCAGAAAGTGGTCATTTTCGAAAAAAGGTATTTGGGAGACAATGTCTATCCGATTGCCAGTGACCAATAAGGTGTATATATGTATTCAAATATATGGCTCACCTTTCATTCCAGAGACTTATTTTCATTTTTTCAATTTTTCAGCCCAATCTCATGTATAGGGATACGCCAATTCCTTAAAAATAAATTCAATGTTATTCCAGTGAATTCTGACTTTTCATGTAAGACGGCAATCACAATGTTTCAAAAACTATATTACGCTGAAATATCAGTATACCATTTGCTGGGAACGTACGATCAACTTTACAGTTGAAAAATCACACGTATCCCTATACATGAGATTGGGCTGAAAAATTGAAAAAATGAAAATAAGTCTCTGGAATGAAAGGCGAGCCATATATTTGAGTACGTATATACACCTTATTTGTCACTGGCAATCGGATAGACATGGTCTCCCAAATACCTTTTTTCGAAAATGACCACTTTCTGATTTCATGAGAAGTGCAAATTTTCACGTTTTGATTTGTAGTAATTTGGGAGTCACAGCTAGGAACATGGACCAGTTACCATTATTGTAGCCTTAGTCTATATCTTGCGATTACACTTTAGTTTGAGAAAATTGCTCATAAATTGACTGAGTTATGATGTCCCGAAGTGGTTCAACCCCAAAAACCTCGAAAAAATCGAATTGTGCCTGCCATTCTCTGATAACTGAAAAGGGGCACGTAATATTTTTGTTTTGTTTTAGTTGGGGTGAGGGCTATCATTTCCCAAAATATCTAAGAAATCCCCGCGTTTCACCTTGGGTCATTCCCATGTGAGTATGCCTACCGTCATGTCCTTGGTGTTCGACATACCGTAGCCGGTGTGTGGTCCGTGGAACAGTGGTGTGAATAGATAGAGAGTTTATTCAGGGGGATAAATGATTACAGAATACTAGGCAATAATAGAGTGGGGAATCAGGAAGCACCAGAATGAGGGATGTCAGTCCCTTATCGCCTTGAAGTCTTGAAGTGTGACCAAACTACAAACAATATGAAAGAGAGACGCGCAGACAAACCAATGTGCGCGCTCTTACTTGTGCAAGAACAAACCTAAATGATTATGCATGCGAGCCTAGCTTACGTTCGACAGGAATACGTCAATTTGATTGGCATGTCATGGTTGTCTTATTCGGAAGAAGTGAGAGAAGCATTCGATGTTGTGGTAAGCACCGTAACTACACCAGGTGCGGAGAAGGACAGCATTCGGGAAAAACAAGACATGTTTTATGCAATGAAAACAAAAAACGAAAATCATGTGTTATGCTATGATGAATATATTGCTCAGACTAAAATATATTGCTCAGAGACTGATATATGAAAACTGAAAGCTATTGCTGTAGTGGACTGTCGCAATAGCAGAGTTGCTTCTGAAATTATTAAAATATTATGGCCGACATCACACGGGTTCCGCGCGCCGCTATATTTTGTGTGGGCGCCGGCTCCGTCCCAAACCGGGAAATGTCGGCTGCTGCTTTTCGGTAAATATCGACGATGGTTTTCATATCAGTATCACAGTTCCAGTGCCAATTTATATATAAACTACTGTTGTGTTAGGATCAAACCACGTTTTCATTTTTCATACAACTTTTACAAAAACAACAGCAATAACAATAAAATGAGAGAGAGACGTGAATGGGGAAGATCCTTTTGATATTCCAGCTTCAGAACTTCCGTTGCCGTCCTCTGGATAGACTTATTGCTGTTGAGCTCTCTCCGCCTCTTCTTCAGCTTCATCGGGCACATCTCTTTCCAAGGATACGTCGAGATTGTTCTGTTGACGTGGCATGATGATTCTAAAATATTGATGGGTTAATTATACAAATGTTCTAAACAATTTCTTAAGCGATTCATCTATGCATCGCCCCGCCCTCTTTAGATCCTGCGTCTTTTGCGTATTGTCTCCTGGGAAGAGCGAGCACCAGTTATCTCGAAGAGATGACCAGAAGTGGTGCCAACACCACTACAGCGGCATCATCTGGAAAAATGTGATGTTGCGCGCATATCAAGTTCTGATTGGGCTTCACCTACTGTAGTCGTCCGGAAGAAAGGTTTGGGTGAAGCCACAATATGTGTTGACTTCAAAACCTCTGGTCTGAACAGTTCCTCGCAGGATAAGTACCATCCATGATCAATTAGCGAAAACATCTTTAGGAACATTAAGGCAATATAATCGCATAAACCGACTTGAAAAATACGTTGCACCAGTTGGAACTTAATCTAGAATCGCTTTGTGAGTGTGAGACGGCCGTTAATAGTAGTTTTGAGAATCAATAGATGCAGAGTGCAAATAATGAGAAATGCCACACAACAAAGACCCGCCCACGGCCTCCTGCAGAGGCCTTCTTAAAGTACAGTGCATTGAGACGGCCTCCGCTGGAGACCGTGCCTACCACATTCCCAGATTTCATGAGACAGATGAGTGACGAATAGTGCTATTAGCACATCGGACTACACGTTTTCTGATTGTTTCCCATGCCACATTTCCCCTGGACCATTTCCCAATCTAATAATCTTCAGTGACGTCATCACCTGTCGCACCCTTCGAGAAAATTCTACATATGCCATGTTTCCCCAGGACCGATTTCCTATCTAATCCTCCTTGATGAGGTCACCACCCCTCGCATCCTTCGAGAACATTCTACGTTTTTCTGCTGCTCAAATAATGTGTCAATATCTGTCTTCTTGGCCAGTTCTTGCTAACCACTTTTCAACAAAGCATTCTATTTTGATTTTTTATCTTGTCAGAATGCTTCCCATTCAAGTAAGAGGGGATGCGCATTCAAACTGTCTGTTAGAGATCATCGAAATTTGCAAATGTAAATAACGGCCCTACAATAAAAATAAAGAGGAAAAGCATGAAATTGTGATATCATGACATAAAAATCAACCAAATGCCTCCGATGCACTCCGTGCCGCATGCCTGATCAAATTCATCAAAACAGCAATTGTGGAAGGAGTCAGATCTATGGAAGAATGCTTTTGAACGGGACGGAAGTGGAATGCAGGACGATACTGGATCGGATATTATCTTGGTCAGCAAAAATGACTGTTATCATATCGGAGCGCTGCGGCTTAAAAAGGAGAAAGTTATGATGAAACTAGCAGATTGATGACGATGCATGGATAAATCAGCTGTGAAGATGGGTTTGAAGAAAGCCAATTGTGGGTTATAATAACAAGTTATAGTTAAGTTATAAATTTAGAATGGCGCGTTGACTCTCATTTCCTTTGGTTGAGTGAATGACCTGACAACAGTCAAACTACCGTAGGTCGGACTGTGAAAGTTGTTTGCACAAGGAATTCTGTAGGGATAGAGACAGATAGGCTGTGTGACCTTGACAAAAATCAATGGGAGAACAGATGGGCACTTACGTAATTAAAGTGCATTATTAGATTTTACGTTTTGACCTTGCACAGGAGGTAAGGCTGTCGTCCGACAATAAGACAAATAGTTCGACTTTAGACGACTTCAAAATGTTTGTAATAATGGAATATCTAGATTTGGAAATAGTAGAGGAAAAAACAGATGAATCATACCAATAAAAAAAGATGTCATGATGAAAAGACTACGAATCACAGGAATTAACGAGAAGGAAAAATTAGAAACAGACCGAGTGAACACGTAATGCGATTTCCATGACATCTAAGATTTGTTGACAGCATCCGCATTGGTCTCTCACATGGAGAAATGGGGGTTAGGTGGAAAAAGAGTTGACAGTAGTTTTGAGAATCAATAGATCCAGAGTGCAAATAATGAGAGATGCCACACAACAAAGACCCACCCACGGCCTCCGGCCGAGGCCCTCTTAAAGTACTGTACGCAGTGCATTGAGAGGGCCTCCGCTGGAGACCGTGCCTACCACATTCCCAGATTTCATGAGACAGATGAGAGATGGATAGTGCTATTAGCACATCGGGCTACACGTTTTCTGGCTGTTTCCCATGCCACATTTCCCCTGGACCATTTCCCAATCTAATAATCTTCAGTGACGTCATCACCTGTCGCACCATTCGAGAACATTCCACATATTCCATGTTTCCCCAGGACCGATTTCCTATCTAATCCTCCTAGGTGACGTCACCACCCCTCGCATCCTTCGAGAACATTCTGCATATGTCACGTTTCCTACGAGTCATTTTCCTATCGGATACGACGACATTCCTAGACGACATTAACCCCTTTCGAATCCTTCGAGAACATTCTACGTATTTCTGCTGCTCAAATAATGTGTCATTATCTGTCTTCTTGGCCAGTTCTTGCTAACCAATCTTCAACAGAGCATTCTGTTCTGATTTTTTATGTCTTGTCAGAATGCTTCCCATTCAAACAAGTATGCTCGATATATTCTCGTTTGGAAGACAGTGTGGTATACGTTAGTTTGCCCACCTGCTACTCCTTCCAACTTTTTTCTAAGCTTTCCTATTTCATTTTTGATGTGAAATCCTTAGTAACGTCCCGAGATTCAGTTACCTTTTTCTAAAGACTCAAATTACGTTGACTGAGATTTTAGAATTGTATTTTGTTCTTATGTGTAGTTTTTGACTTTGTTACGTTATACTTGAACATTTTTTCATCATCATTGCTACCATACCGTTTTGAACTATCCTTTCCGAATTAACCACTAGAACATTTTCGATTCTTCCGTTTGTCAATAACCTTCAACGAACTGCGTGTTTTTTTGATTCATCCTCACTTTTTTTCAAAAAATATTCACATGATCTTCATATTTGACCCCTCTCCCCTTTAACCTTTTCTTCTTGATGGTTTGTTTGGTTACTACTCCTCTAACACACTTTCAACACTATTTTCCACTGCTCACTGCTTTCACCACTTCTCTCACATTATGTATTCTTGCCAAGAGCATTATTCTTGATGGGTTTATTGGATGCAGGTTGTGATGTCTTGTTTAGAGTGTTGACCACCCATTCCGTCAATCGAGAATATTCTTTGGATTCTTATTTATCTAACAATCTGACCATCTGTCGATCTATTCTCTAATTGGCTAATAGGGAGTTTTGACTATTCTGAATACGATGAACACAAATTCGATTACCCTCTTATACTCCGAAGATTATAACGCGTTTGACACTCGCTTCTCGAGATGTCTTACTTTTTTCATTCGCACCGGGCAATGTCTTTCTGTAGCTTCATTAAATAAGTAGTAGTATGTATATATATATAATAGTGCGACATTGAGGGAATAGGGGGATTGGCTCACTCCCTCAACGTTTAAAAACCCAGAATCAACACAATGTATGATGAATGAGTTCTCTAAGATTTGGAGTTAGGTTTCAAAAGATTGCCCGTACATGTAGACTTCTTACAACGTTTAGACAATATTGAAAAAACAAGAAAAATGCCCAGATCCATGAGGACTGTTTTAAAAAGTCAAACGAGATAATGAATTTATAGAAGCGGGTTAGATCGATAGATGGTCAGATTGGTAGATAAATAAGAAAACGAAGAGTTTGTTTAGACTATGAAACGGGTGGTCAATATGCCTAACAAGACCAATACCAAGAAACCATAACTCTGTTACTGGGAATACAAAATGTGCTAGCAGTGATTCAGTGTAGAAAGTGTGGCAGAAGATGAAGTCGTGAGAGGGAAGAGGCTGTAGATTAGGAATCACACAAAAAATCAAGAAAAAAGTGATAAAAGATGTTTTTATGTGCGCAGCAAAAAGGGGGAAAAATCTTACCTCTGTTTGCAAACCGCGTTTATCTTTTGCAAGTTCAACTCCTTTTTTTATTTATTGAAAAAGATATTACTGATGTGAAATTATTTCAGCTCCCGTAGTGTTCATGTCTCCACAATTAAATCTCAAGTCCAGTTTGGAAAACCTTCTTCGTTTGTATTACGGTGTATCTTCCGAAACGTATGAAAGGAAAATAAAATCACTCGGAACCGAGATCGAAGGACACAAAACCGCTTTGCGAAAAGCTATATTTCAAGGGTACTTCGATCCCAAATCGAGATATCCTGTCGTTAAGTATTTTTCTGATAAGATAAGCCCATGCCTACTGCTTTCTTTGAGAGTACAGGTCGTACGCATGTACGCTTTAGACAGAAAAATGTTTCATAAAGATGATAGCAAGCCGATCATCTTACCCAAAGAAATCTCAAGAAGCCTGACAAAACAAGAAATCAAAACTTTATTGATAAACAACATCGTTCGGCGAGATGAATCAAAAGAATTTCAAGCACAACCAGAACGAGCGGCGAAGGTTTGTGGCAAATTAAGACATTTTGAGAAAATAGACACGTTAGATTGTTCTAAATTTTTCAGCCAAAGATAATATTTTTCTCAATCTTTACTGATTTCAGGTTTCACTGCAAGAAGAAAACTTCAGTCGCGACGAGACAGTACTAAACGAACTCCTTGAAACGATTAAACAATTCCGTGAATTGAAAAAAATAAATGATTAAAATATTTAATAAATAAAATATTTAACAACCGATCTTGATTTCATACAAAACATAGAACACTGTTTTTTTTTCTAATGCACAAGACAAGTTTGACTTTTAAGTAGTTTGTTAGATTTTCACGTCCAAAAGCATTTCAAATACAGCTGATATCTGTGTGGCATACATTTCGAACTAATTTACATGTTCGATATTCAATAACACATCTTTGGGAAAAAATTACTGTCTGCATGGTTGCACGTGAGAAGTTGCTTCATGGAAAAAGTGTAAAATACAGTCAGGTTGAACAGAAAACGAGAGAAATTAAAAGAGAATGAGAAGAGATGAGAAGGTAGGCAACCAGAAACAACAGACAAGTGTTGAAAGACCAGATGAACAAATCACTAATTTTAACAGTGAGCGCAATCGAGTAGACGAAAGTGAGATACCGGGTATGGTTTTTTGTTATTATTTCAAATATTTGAAAGTTGTCGAGCAAATTGAATGGCAAGGGTAATAATCGATAGTTTTTGAAATCTCCTTGTGAAATCTCCACTCACCTGAAGTCATACTAGCGCTTCGTAGACTTTTGAATGTTTTGCTTGTTAGACAATAGAAACAAGTTATTCAAGGGACATCTTTAATGATTGCTAGTCAGCGGGGTCAAAGTTACGAAGTATTTGAGGAAGCCCCTCGGAGCATCCACTTGTGGCGGCAAGGAAGAAGTGAGTGATAAAAGTGAGAAAAGGCGAGAGGGAGATGACATAACGCGACGCAGAGAAGAAGGTCTCGCCGCGCTCGGGTTACTGTAGCACTTGTTTCCGGTGTGTCGCGGTGTTCTCGAAAAGAACAACTGCGAGTGATGGAGACGCAGAAACAATTGGCGGTAGTTTGATCATCTACGGTGACATCTCATCCTTCTTCTCTACGGGTTACGCTTTCAGAATATACTATTCATCAGATACGAAGTTTTTCAAGTTTTTGGTTTCTATCAAAAGTTTTCCTCTTTTTTCTTTTTTTCAATGGCGATGTGCTTGTACTTGGATATTCGGTTTTCTTGTCGAAGAGATTTTAGTCCTTTTTTCGTTGAAGAATCCTCTCCGTATTTACAATTTTCGGGATTAATCGTTGATTGTTTATATCATTATTGCAATTTGATCGCAATTCCAAATATGAAGTCCTTCTGCATCGGTACAAAGTTTGTTGTTTCGTCTTCTGATTCCCGCGTGAGTGATCTGACTGTTGCTCCACCGATTAGAATTACTTTGTCTCAGGAATATAAACTTGTTTGATAAATTACTTCTGTTCTTCTACGAGAACCTTGCCTTTTTCTTCAGGTGGTTCGGCAAGCGAATGTGTTGTGTTCTTGCAAGCTGTCTGGTCGTGGGAACCTTCGCTAGTGTTTGTACTACAGCTAGGGTGTCGGTGATTTCTGAAAGAGAGACAATGTTCGCTCATTACTTCCATTGCTCAACTCTTGTTGATTTCTCTGTCGCTTTCTCCTTCTCATCTGCCATGTCTGCTTATAACTTTTAACTTGAATAGAAGAGTATCAGAATTTGTTTTAAGGCTAATTCCAATAAAGTTGAGTGATTCTAGACTTTCTGTTTTGATACTACCTGACTTCCGGAACTCTCTCTGTAATGTCCACAGTTTCCGACTGAAATTGTTTATTTAGTGCGAATCATCTGTGAACCCTTTGAACTTGAGCGAATTCCATGCTCCTTTTTTATAGGAACACGGAGATTTGACTTTGCAGTTTGCCTTCGGCATATTAGATTCCTTGAAACTTTCCTCCCCGCAAAGGGTTACGATGTGCTGGTCGATTTGCTAGTGTCCCGCTCCCGAAACAACATCCTCGTAGCTTAATAACTGATGAAGACCGAAAAAATTGGAAATTAGCCATGATTAGCGGTGAGTCAAGGAATCAGTCTCCTCTTTTCCTTACACCCAAATGAAATGATAAACCGCGTTGCATTCCCTACTCAAAGAACTGTGTGCTTCCGTTCTCTATGAGTCGTGTCACTACCGTAATATTATGAAGATAAGGACGCAACTTGTCGAGAAAATGGATAAACCACTAATTCAATGGTTTGGTTTTGTTATCAATGTTGTGGGGACGTGCTGATATTGCAATTTTTCTGTTCACAGCGCGGCCGGACATGGTTCAGTAATCTCAAAGCTCTACCTCTAGATATCTATCATCTAGAGAAAATCCTAACTAGAGACGTCAAAATCCAGTGTGTATTTTCAGATCTTCGATATTCTTCGTATAGTGAACACAATTGTAAAAACATGACAGCATCATTTCCAGACGTTTTAAAAAATACACATTTTTCTTTTGATTGATTTTGATCCACTAACGTTTCTTCATGATTAAAATTTTGTAATTATTTCTTGAAAAATTTATTGCCACGTTCAAACCTGTGGAAAACTAAGCAAATAATAACTTATTTATTAAAAACAAAACATTTGGATTTGACAAAATTGCAGTGAGAAGAGATACTTTCAAAATTTAGAATTCACATTTATGTAGATCATACAGATAAGAAAAGCAAATTCATTTTTTATTTTCCTTTTGGTTCTCGTAATAATTGGAGGGGTCAAAGAACGAACGATGATTCTCAGATAAATATACCAAAAAGTGACGAACGTTTTCCATGACGATCTGCAATAAAAATATCGAAAACATCAAAAACTTCGACTGTTTTTTACACTTACATTGTTACTGTCTTTCCAGTTATACTGTTTGCAAAAACTAGGCATCATGGAGAGCATTCTGAGAAGATGAACAATTCCATACTCTTTTACTAATTCAAATCCGTGTGGCAGCCATTTCTCTGCTTTCAATCCTTTGGCCGTTTTCAGGTTTTCGAACTGTTCGCGTTCTTGTGAGTAAAAAAGACGGTTTCTGAATTGGTTCACGGTTTGCAATGATTGAATTGGTTACACTTATTACTATATGTAAAATAGATTCAAAAAAACTAACCCTCCAAAGTTGAAGTAAGAAATCAATCCACGTGCTGAAAGCTCCATCATGGGTTTTGATGGACTTCTTTTGCTTGCAATTTGAACTTCTGATGTAGGTGGAGGTTCAGGTATGTCCATTTTTGATAGTGTTGTAGTATACTGAAAAGAAGGAGCATTTTATGAAATATCAAGTTCACTGTGGTAATTGTTCAACTATAATGTTATTTCATTAATTCTCTCATTTTGAAGCGTGTGGGTTTGATTTCCTGAGATTTCAATTAGATATTTCACGCTGTGTGTCTTAAAACTAACTCCCCATGAAGTGTAAACACAGTTAAATCGCATTAACTAACCTCTTTGATAATTTGTTCAATTGAATGAGTTGCGGGAACTCGAGTCAACTCGCCACCAAAAATTCTTGACTGATCGTTTCTGAGAATCTCTTTCAATGGATTCATAATCTCTCCACCAAAAAGATTAATTGGTTTTGGTTCCATGCCATCTGCGACGACCGACCTAGGGACTGCCATCAAGTTTGGAACCTGTCTTGTAGCTGGTCTTTCAACAACTTCCTCGAGTCGTTCTTCAAGAGGTTCCTCAAGAGGTACCTCTGTAGGTTTTTTGACGGGCTTTGCGCGAGTCGATTTAGCGTTTTTCGATTTAGGCATTTTTCAACCTAAAAATTAGAAAATTATTGTATTAGATGATTTGAATGTATTGAAGAGCTGTTTTTAACGAGTGGAGGCAAATGGAAAATGAATACAGTGAGAGATGCGACGTCACATATGCACACCACATCTCCAGATGAGGTAGATAAATGTGATGAATAGAGCTATTAGCACAACGAACAACGAACATCAAATTAGTATATAAAGACATGCGGTCTTCAATTTGACCATCTCTGGGTACCGCGAAGACAGAAAATATACATTGATAAAAAGACATGTGTAAACAGAATACCTAGAAGAAGGGATAACAAGACAGGAAAAATGCAATTTTACAGGAAATTGGTATCTAAGAACAACCTCAAGCTACAAACAGAGGTTAAGCTTGTATTGACAAACAACATTTTACTGCCAAAACGCTCTAATGAAATAGATGTAGAAGGCTCTCAAAAATAAAGGAAAAAAGGAAAAACGTCATCAAGATGTAGAAGATAAGCAAATTTCCCAGAGATGACGCGGCACGTAGGATTACCAGAAGGCGTTCTACAACAGAAAAAGGACCACTAGAAAGACTACCTACAAAACTGATTAGTCTACTGTGCGTT
This sequence comes from Caenorhabditis latens, assembly GCA_002259235.3. Classification (NCBI taxonomy): domain Eukaryota; kingdom Metazoa; phylum Nematoda; class Chromadorea; order Rhabditida; family Rhabditidae; genus Caenorhabditis; species Caenorhabditis latens. Next base: position 7,282,417 of record CM056097.1, on the reverse strand, counting down.
TATAAAAAAACTCAAATGCAAAATAAGTGTACCAGGAAGGTTTAAGTTAGAGTGAGAGGGAACTGGGATTGGGGATGTTTATCCAAAAAATAGTGGAACAAAAAAGTATCAGCTTCCCGTTATGGAAAATCGTAGATAAGAGGATGTTTCACTGATGACTTGCATCCAAAAATCACAAAAATCCTGGCGGGACAGAAAATAAACGAAACGGGAGCGTTCTGACTACACTACTGACTATTGTGGGTGTACATGTCAAATTCTCAAAAGATGTGGACAGGCAGACAGAAATACCGTATGACGAGATGAACACATTGAGCAGATGGTCAAATACCCCAGAGACGATGTGACGTAGGAAACTACCAAAGAGACGTGTTGAAAAAAGACTATAAAGAGGAATGAGAGGAGCCATTAGTGGAGCAAAGTGAGGGACCGATTAGGCTGTTGAGCAATCACATACTTATACAATCAAATCTATCTTTGTTAGTAAAATCATGAGCAGAAAAAATAAGACGAACTATCCTATTTTCCGAAATTAGTCAAATAATATGTGAAGAATCAGTCCTGTTCTTTGTCTACAGCCAAGATGGAAAGTCCATCGCAAAAATGGGCTTGTTTTCCATCGTAATTATTCAGCATCGAAGACAGTGAAAAGGAAAATGAGAACAAGACGAATGCAACAAGACGAATACAATGCCAATTGGTGTGCTAATACCTCGATCCATCACTCACTGTCATTTTCCTCGGAGATCAGAGAATGTGGTATGTGACGTGGCATCTCTTTATATTCACTCATCATTTACCAGAGATGCGCGGGAGGGAAATTGTTGAGAAAGAAAGTCGTTTGTTTAGAATTATGATATCCAAATTTTCGTCAAAATTCACAAATTTGAATTCTAGTCAAAATTTGTTTCCAAAAACTTCCGGAAGGTTCTGAAAGTTCCTGGAAGCCTCTGGTAACTGTTCCAATTCAACAGACACCTCCTCGGCCACTCGATCAGCCGAAACCAAGATGAAAGGAGAAAAGTGACATTTTGGGAACTGTTGAGTACAGAAGAAAAGAGGTTTACTGTGTTAATTTTGAACCAAACTTCGAGAGCGCATAATTGTGAGCAAAGTGCCTAGTGTGTTCCACTATTTTATGGGAGCTGTATTGGAGGGGTCTTTCACCACCCATCTAAATTTCATTAAATTCCAAACGTCCAAGTGCTTGGGGTTTCCTTGTTAGATTTATTCTCCTTGAAAAAATCATTTTTGGAACTTCTAAAAATCGGAACGACGTTCCAGCGCTTCAAAGCATTTCAGTAGCTATTCCGTGACAATCTAGCAAAAATGACCCGGTCGTATAGATTGCAGCAGGGCGGGGCCAATTATTTGCATTCTTGTTTTGAATGTTTGATATCTTTGGTGACCAATCTATTCAAAATTTTCTCGGCTGTTTTTTCCATACTTTGTTCACAAGACTAATCAAGCTTGGATGCTCCTGATTCTTCTCATGAGAAAATTTGAAATGATGTGTTTGTCAATTACCTCCGTGCTCCGGGAATTACTATTTGGGCAGCTAGAGAGGTGTAAGTGAAGAAACCGTACAAAGACAAAAGGGCTGTTCATTGTTCGTTGTTCAAAGACCTCAATCCATCACTGTCATCTGTTTTATATGGTCTGGGAATCTGGTGTGCACTGTGAGAAGGAATCCCTCATTGTATTTACACTCTATCTACACCTCCTCACGCCCTCAGTTTTCCCTCTGCCCTCTCCAGTTTCCCTCATTTTCCCTCTCTTGCGAGTACACACACCCTGCCTCTTGTCCTCCTCTCCAGTTTCCTCCTGCTTTAGTGTGTGCAAGATCAGCTTTGGAGATATCGATTTGTAACGCGATATTACGAACAATTATAACCTCTTCTTTCGTTCAATTTCCTCTTTCTGAAAAATTGTTTTGTGACGTTATTCACCATTTGATTCCTATTTCTCTGTCCTCTTACATGTTCAGCACTGATCAGGTTTAGTGTCATACATTACTTGCGATAGTTATTGACGGGGCAAATACGGTTTTTGTTTAGAAACGGTTTATCTGCAACACTGCCTTCGATTTGGGTCCACCGCCGCCTACGATGTAGGGCCGCTCTCATCGTTCTCTTTCCTTTGTTTCTCTACCCACTGTCCTCTTTTTTCCCACTGTCTTCTCTTCCCTCTGTTCTTTCTCTACCCACCGTCCTCTCTCTACCCACCGTCCTCTCTCTACCCACCGTCCTCTCTCTACCCACCGTCCTCTTTACCCACTGTCATTTCTTCCCACTATCATCTCTTCCCACTCTCATCTCTTCCCACTGTCATCTCTACCCACCGTTCTCTCTCTACCCACCGTCCTCTCTCTACCCACCGTCCTCTTTACCCACTGTCTTCTCTTCCCTCTGTCTTCTCTTCCCTCTGTTTTCTCTCTACCCACTGTCCTTTTTTCCATTGTTCTCCACTTATTGATTATGCAAGGTCAGTTACCCACAATACGTTAGTAGGTAGCCTACTGACGTGGCAGTTTCCATCTGTTCTCCTGATTGGTTTTGCTGGGTCACGCAATCTCTCTGTCTTCTCTCGTTCTCACCTTGCGCGTTGTGCATCGCACACTGTTTCTGCAAACGATAGCCTGTTCTGCGCTTATAGTGTCTGACCCCCTTTTTTTTCGCACACTTATACTCTCTCTAACTTTCTGACTACCTCAAAGTGGACCAGTAAGTATAACCGTGCTACGACCGAAATAGGAAACATTTTTCCGCTTTTCAAAAGTTTTTCGACATTGAGCTCCGAATCACAGAGCGATAATAATCTGTCATCCGGTACGAAGTAGTTGAATGCATTGGTTTTGCCAAAATCTGCATTCCAGCGTAGTTTCAGCTCAAGACATCACATCTTCTCTCTCTTCAGTTTTTTCTGCATTCTCAGAGATTGAAAACACTTTTACCCACGACTTGAGTACCCATCCCTCTCACAGCATTTATCATTCGTTCTATTATTTGTTGTGCGAGTAAGCCTTCCCAATGCCAGCAATGCCTGGATAGAGCTGCATGTATCCACAATCACACGTTATCTACTACTACTTACTTACACCTGTATCTTAATATGTGCAGACTCAGTCACTCATGCACAGAGAGATTGGTATATTGGGTTTCAGTGTTTTCTTACGTATGTTCACCTACGCTCTCTCTCGTTCTAGTTTTAGAGTTCTCGGAGTTTTTGGACTGTTAATGGTCTTTATTCATCACAAATTTTCATCATTTTATTTTGAACATCCTACCTCAAAGAATGCTCTCACAATCTAAAACACAATTTCTCACATCACTCATATCATCCAATAATATCTATTTTACTCAATTATTCTTTTACGCTTACTTGAAACCCGCATCATAAATAAATTGTTCTTTGTTTCAGGTCAAGAATTCAAGACGAAACTGCTCACGCTTTCATTTTGAAAACCAGTTCAGAAGCTTATAACGCTGTTTTCAAACAGTATGGAGCCAGAACCAAGAAGCACACGCGGAGAGGAGAACTTGAATCCATCGAAGCACACTCTGAGCGATGAATACACAAATCAGAAGGGATTGACACATGCTCCTGCATCTCATCCAATCAACATCATTGCCAACGAGGTAAGTAAATATGATCCATTCAAATTTCCCAGACTTTTAAAAAATCGGGTCGTTGCGGTCGGTCCGGATTCGAGACGGGTTCATATTTTTACGAAGTTTTTCGATAATTTGGTGCTCAAATTATAATGCGTGTTTCCCTTTCGATTGAAACTTCAATTTTCAGTCAAAAACTAGACTCATTTGAAAAACACTCAACATCTGCTCAGAACATTTTTGAAAACGGGTCGAGAAAAGTTTTGATTTTGGTGCGACCCGGTCCGTACCTAATTTGAAAATTGGGGATTTTTTTGAAGCTTTAGCATCATAGCCTCAGCGAACAAATGCCAAAACAATTTCGAATACATTTTTGATTTGAACTGTCTTGAAAACGAAAATAGTGCGAAAAGGTCTTTCATCATATATTCTGCGAGTCTCAGCAAAATTTGGTTTTAGAACAAACTCAAAGCTGAAATTCTGTCCGATTTTTATTAGTTTTACAAATGGAAATCGGTGACAGGGGATCAACCCTCCCAGATTCAAATGAAAGAAGAGAAATCTTTGTTCTCTCTGCTTCTTGCTCACTATCTTTTGAGTAGTAGGAGAGAACAGATTTGCACTTTTAAATTCAGTTTTTGTCCTTGTTTTTATCAACACCAATTCAAATATTTATATTTTGATATTCCAACTCACTTTCAGCACCCATCAAACACAAACAGTGTGTTTCATTACAACTACAATCTCTACGCGACTGCAAATCAATCGGGATCCAACTACAGCAAGCCGACTACAAATTTGATTGAAACAAGCGGAAATTCATCTCTCGGTAAGTAAAAACATTTGATCTGTTCTATTCTTTGGAGACCGTCGTAAGATTTAGGAAACGAAAAAGCACTTGAGTAAATTTTTTAAACAGTTTTTGACACTTTTTGACGGTAATTGTTTAAATTCTGTGCTTTCATCTACATAGTAAATCAACTATTTAAATGACGTCTGACTCTCCACCTCGGAATAAGGTTGCTTAAATCTTGGCTTCCTCAATTATCAACATTTTATGCCTATTGTGACCAACACCTTTATCGATTTCAGGCTTCACTACTTATCCATCCACTCCATCCACTGGTTCAACATCTGTCACCATCTCATCTGCTTCCAGCGACAATTGTTCGTCCGGCAGGAATTCCAGCTCACCGGATTCCTTCGTGAGCTCTGCTTCTGGATTGTCAGTTGACCAAGCCTATTCATTATCCGGGAATGGAGGACAGGATTTGACCGTACAAGAATTTGAAATAGTGCAAGAAAAGATCAAGCGGGAGGGAACATACGGAATTACAAAACCGCCATACTCATACATTTCATTGATAACTATGGCCATGAAAAAGTCCCCCAAGCGACAAGTGTCACTCTCAGGAATCTACAACTGGATAATGGAAATTTTTCCGTTCTACCGGGAAAATCAACAAAGATGGCAAAACTCGGTTCGCCATTCCTTATCATTCAACGACTGCTTTGTGAAAATTCCAAGGTAAGCTTTATGTCGAGAGGAAAAAACCATAAAAATTTATTTTTCCGCAATTAGGAAGTTCCAATAGTTTACTGAAGATTTTGAATAGAAGTCGAAAACATTTTAGTTTTGGTGTTCACATTTGAAGTGCTTCTCAAGTTCAAAATAAATTTTTCAGACCCCTCAATGAACCAGGCAAGGGATGTTATTGGACACTCCACGAAAACTGCGGGGAGATGTTTGGAAACGGAGGCCACCTCCGGCGTCAATCACGATTCAAGGTGAAGGATCGTACGCAACTGAAAAAGAAGCGCAACGCTAACTCAAAACAGACAGTTGTGCTAAAGATCGAGATCAAGGAGGAGGAACCAGATGAGCTCTCCATTTCGTCTGTTGATGCGAGCCCTGTGACAGCGACAGTGAAAGAAGAAGATATGGAAACAATGCAAGATGCAACCCCCGTGGATTCTGGGGCTGTTTCAGCGTCAAGTGACCATGCGTCCTGGGGTGAAACCAGCAATCTTTACCAATCCGCTCCAGTGATCTCTAGCGCTCAGATTTATGAAGAAGCTCAGCCACAGGTGAGTGTTTGGGTTTTAATCGTGAAGAAAAGGAGTACAACAAGTAACGTTGAATTTCTCAAACATTTCAAATTTTGCAGATGAACTTCAACGATCACTATCCATTGTCATACGAATACAACGATTACTCGACAAGTCTCCATCAACCACAAAACTATTCGAGCGAGTCCACTTTTTACAATCCGGCGGGTACTAACGTTGATGACTACAATGAGTATCAGCGTACAATCTACAGGTGAGACATTGAATTATTTCATTCTCGCCTAATCCGTTTTATTTTCAGCTCGAGCGACCCAGAGTCTGCAAGATATCTCTGAAACATCTTCTTTCCAACCCTAAACTATATATTCATTCTACATCAGCAACAAGTGTCATTAAGGCATTCTTATCATTTATTGAAAAGTTTGTACAGAATTGTAACCGATTATTTCTCCGAAAAACTTCTGGTCTCCTATTTATTTATTCCACATTATTTTATTAAGACTATCTTATAAAACCTATTCTCCGTAAGACTCGAGCATCACCACTGTATGTAGGGGCGTAGAGCCCACAAGTAAGATAGTGTTTATCCAGTTTGTATGCATGTACTGTGGGTCTTGGGTAACCCATACCCAAAAGTTTGGTTCCCACCTACCTGGCCCCTGGATTACTGTAGGTGCTCAAAGGTGCGAAACTCAAATTTTTCATTTTGAGTCGTAGAAGCCCAATTTTTTCAGTGTAGTTTATAAACGTTTATTATAGTTTTTTCACAAAATTTCGAGAAATTTCAAAAAATATTTGTCGAGTTATTCGCAAAAATCCAATTTTTTGGAGCATCTTACAGAGAATAAGTTATAAAACATGACTTTTAAGAATTCTTTCTCAGGATTAGTGAATGTACGTCTGAAACCAATATTCCGCGAAGCGATGACATTAAAAAATATGCAAATTCAACTATTTTAGAACTGTTTTTCGTCGGAAAATGTCCGTTTTTTTTTCAGAAAAAGGAAAATTTCCTAGTTCCGAAATTTCCAAAAGTAAAATTAGGAGATGTTCCGATTTCCGAAATTATTAGTTCCGCGCATTCCTGATATAAATCATGCTCTGAAGTTTCGAATGAAGAACGACGCATTGCGTTTCTGCTTTGAAAAAAAAAAGAATTTCTATTGTATCGCTGTGCACAACACTTTAGACATTGTTTTCTTGAACATTTTGTAGTGGACAGTTTTGTATTAGGTTGATTCATAATTTTCTGCAATTTCTTGAGAAATTTTTGATTCAATTTTTTTCAATCCAGAGAGAGTTCTAAAATTCTAAGTGTTGTTTATCGGCATTGATGGTCTTCTGGGAACATCTTGGCAGTTTACTAATTTTCTCCGCGTAAAGCACCCATTTGAAACCATTTGAAATGGAAACTTGCTTCTTTTTTATATCTCCTTTCTATTCGGATTTTTTCCCGTTAAAATGAGCTTGGAGTCAAGCAAAAAGTTAATAATCAGAGAGGAGAAGGTTGGATAAGTACGTTGAATAAAAAAGAATTACCCAGCCAGATGACATCAGTTTGTTGTGGGTTACTTTTGCAACACTTGAACAAGCGTTGTCATACTGAAAACGTCGGTTTGTTATATCTCCCCGTCCTGGGGTCACATGATTTCAAATTTATCCAAATAGGAAACGTGAACATCTGATGTTTCTTCCCTGTCCTCGTTCAGGAGTTCCCACCACTTCACCCAGAGTACTGAGTCCCCGATTCAAAAAACCACTTTTTCAGGTTTGAGAGCATCCAGAACTCGGAAATCTCAGTCTACACATTGTACTTTTCTCACATCGTAAGAGTAACAACTCTACTACTTACTTCCAATAAATAAATAGCCTGACCATACATGTGTTGGGTGTAAAGGTACTAAGAACCAACTAAGGTCTTTGTGATGTGTCATCTCATGTTGTTTCAAAACGTGTGGTATATAACGACGAATTTTCTCATTACGATAAATAATCTCCATTCATGAACTACAGTTATATCAGTCACCCTCAATGTAATTAACAACCTACAAGTAGTTTGATACATATCCGATTCTACGATTCCCTGCAATAACTCCAAATCTAGCTCTGACTGCTGAAAGAGAAGAACTATTTCAGTCAGATCCGAGTTTCTTGTTTCGAATCTTTTGAATCGAAATGTATTTGCGTTGAAACAAGGTAACCTTTGTTAACATACATTAGCAATTTCCTTTTGAATGACATAATTTTTAGACCAGAAACGAATGAAAACAAAATAACGTTTTAAAATCGCAAAAAATTGCGAGTAAAGCAAACCTCCGTTCTCGGCGGGTAAAAGAGCGAGAAGTAAAACTTTGGAACTGTAACAAGTACTTAAGTAGTTCTACCAAACACAAAAACAACCACATCGAGAAACAACTCCTGTGCCGAGAAATCAAAACGACAACCGGCAAACCCGAAAATTGCAGAAAATTATGAATCAACCTAATATGTAAAGAAGAAGCGATTCCATAACGCAGAGCTTTTATGGAAGCCTATCCAAGCACATTGATCCGAGAGTCATTCCTGAAAGGAAACAAGGTAAAATTGAGAGAAAGATACAGGGGAGAATAAATTCTTATCACAGATGATGTATCTTTGCTTTCATGAAATATATTCCTGAGATTCCTTTTAGATATTGCATAATTCTCCATTCATAGTTTTGATAAGATTCAGTAAATTGTAGAGCAAATGATTCGACATCACGAATTCCTTTGTACGGTACTCCAAATGCTTCAGATCTTAACATTTCTTAGATTTCGTTTCCATAGGCTAAATGATTTTCAAAATTGCAAAGTGTCGATTGGAGGGGCATTCGTCTATTTTTACAAACTTCTTCCCAATGTGTCTTGTTCAGATGACCTTGGAACTTTCTGGAAAACAACTTGTTTTAATGATCAGAGCTTGTACGGTTGTCAGAGGTTGTTTCAAAGTTCAAAGTCAAGTGTTGTTTCAATAATCAGAGATTTTCAAGTGATCAGAAGTTTTTTTGATGATCAGTGAAAGACATTTGATGACCTAGGTCTGGTGGTAAAACTTAAGTAAGGTGAGAAACAATCAGAACATGACCTAAATTTTCAGACAGACGTAGATTTGGGTTGAAAACATAATTTTACGTTTCAAAAATGATTTTATTTTAAGATTCAGACAAAACACAAAGGTATATGTTCTGATGAAGTAGTATCACTTCGAATTTTCAATAGAAAACAGAGGAAGCTACGGAATGAAGCGAAAATGCCGTGATTGGAAAAACAGTAATTTTAGAAATTACAGAAATCATTACAAAAATAACAGAAATAAAAATAAACATCAATTACATTTAATTATTTTCTTCGTTTTCCATATATAGATCATCTTCCACTTGCAGATTGAAGTTGTAAATGTTGCGATTATCTGGATCCATTACGCAGTACACGCGAAGTTCAGTAGTGTCAGTCATTCTGTACAATAGCATTTCGTTGAAACGAGTCTCCCTGCAAAGTTCTTTTACGTTAAACCGGAAATAAAGAAATAACACCCACCTCAATTCATCTGGGGTTGCAATGACAAAATTACCAGTTTCTTTGAGCGTTTCTAACAGCTGATCAGCCTGTTCGAATCGATTGATTCCAACAGTGAAGGAATAGTGAAACCCAGCTTCTCTTCCACGAATCGTCCAGTTATCAACTAGATCTATTACATCTCCAATTGGCAGCTCATGTCGTGCTACATGTACTCTCATGTTGGTGATCTCAAGCAAATTCAAATTGATCGCGTTTCCAGTAATAGTTAGAAGGTTTGCACTTTGGATTTTATCATTATCAAATGGTCCACTCTCGAACACTTCTACAGCCTCTAACGGAAAACTGTCACGGTCCAAAATTCGTTCGATTGCGTTAAGGACATCAGATGGTTCCGAGCTGATACTAATTTTTCGAAGCTTGATTTTCATCTGATTCGAAATCCGAATCAAGCCTGCAGAATAAATTTTGAGGTAGTCAACATAAAGCGATCGTCGTCCTTTAAGAAGTTTATCCTTGAGATATAGCATTGCTGCATGTGCTGGTTTTGAATATTCCACGTGCTCGTATCTTGTGATAATCTCGTTTCCCAGCCTTTCATTAATAGTCAATCTGATAAAATGAGTGTATGGCGGTTCTCCCCCATTTCTCTTCAGATGATAAGGAAGGAGTTTATCCTTTGCATCTTTAATTTTTCTTTCCAGTCCAGCGATCGCTTCTCTCCGCTCGCTTGTTCTGGGCATCTTCACTTGCAGATTTCTGTCTCGTTCCAGTTTCTTCAGTTCTTGTTCCCAACCGTCAACAGTGCGCGCATCAGCCTCCATCCCAAGTGTTTGATTCCTATGATTTGCTCGACCGTCGTATAGTATTTCATTCCATTTTGGAAAAATTTGCTCTGGGATCAGACGAAATCCAAGATGGTCCACTTCGAATGAAACTCCTCCATCACTATTTTGCTTTTTTATATGCTCGGGAGTTTCAGATCCAAAATAATGACGGACAATGGAAATCTTGTACAGAGCAAAATTTGCTTTAAACTCGAGACTTCCCAAACGCATACTTTTGATTTTCATGGGAACCTTTTTATCAACAGCTCTGATATCTTCACACCTCAAAGATAGATTGAATCTAAAAATGTAGTTTTTCAATAAATCAAAAAATTGGAAAACTAACCTGACATGAGGCTCAAGATGCTGTATCACACATCGCATTGTTAAATATTCAAAGGCAGAATCAGTCATAATGAGCGAAAGATGCAAAAATTGCAATTAGAAGGGACAGAGAAAAGGATAGAAACGTTTGGTGGGGTGGAATGCGACTGCAAAGAATAGTGAGTTCTTCACCGTAATTACGTGAGAAAGGAGATAAAAGACTGTTCAAACAAGACTAATAGATTACTCATTGTCAGCTGTCCTTCAAAACCTAACGTGCTATTCTGTTCCACCTGTAGACTACGTTTGTTTCCCATTGTGTACACACTACGCTCTTATTCTTCTGTTATTCTTATTCTTATTCTTCTGCTGACCAATTACACAAGAAATGTTGATTGATTCAAACAACACATATGTAGATTTCAGAGATACCAGGTCTCATTGGGAAATCTAGTATGACGTTGAGATTTTTTATTGTTTAAATAACGGCAGTCGAGAGCGCATATTTGCAATGTGAATGACGTGTAAAATGAAAGAAGGAGACAAGGACTGAACGTGTGACATGGGAATGTAGAATAAGTCTGTGCCCTAATTTTCTCTTGGTTACTGTTGACTCACATTCGTGATTAGAACATGAGACATAGAAGAGTCCAAGAAACTGAAAAAGACCTGGAGAATATATTTCTTTTTTAACTGAAAACCAGAATACTCACAAATAGATTGTGATCAGATACACTCTCGTTTGAGTTACAGTAGGAACTCACTGTTTTTTGATACCGTCTCACTGCTCGGTTGAACACCGTGATCCACGTCTTCACTACCTCAATTCTCGGTTTCGTGTTATCTTCCTTTCCAATTGTTTTGATTTTGAAAATTTTAGAAATGAGGTTCCAAAACTTGTCGAAAGAAATCCAAAATTGAGGAAGATGAATAACTACAGAAATATTCATCTAGAGAAATTTTATATGTTCTGTTAATTTCAAAATTTTCGGTTCGTCCGGCACTACGGTACATGCCCTCAAAATTTATTTTCCATCCTCATTCCATCTGATTGAATGTCCATATCTTCTTTTAATGACTTTGTTCAAGAAGATGAAACCAAAGACCCCGATGTATGCCGGCGAAGACCATGGCACCGCTCCGCCAATCGCAGAGGAGGGAAAATTCGGTTATACCCCCCACACCGATAGCTTCCCCGCATGTTGGAATACACCCCCCACCAACAGAAAAGTGGGGGGGTTATAACTGTGGGGGTGCATAATGGAACAGAAAGTGTGGGGGGTTATAATGAAACCATTAAAGCCCCCCACAGTGGAAAGTGGGGGTTCATATCAAAAAACCTGGTAAACTTCTATTATAACCCCCCACGTGTATCAATAAGCACCCCCAAACGCCATGTTGGTATAGCACCCCCGGGGGGTGCTTAATAGAATGTCTCGGGAATTTGAGCCTAAGCCTAAGAATTAAGGAAAATCTGCTTCCAGGGCGCTGAGATTAAGGTCGGGGTGAGAGCAAGCTTCAGGGCGTCCTTGTTTTAAGGTAATCACTACTTCCAGGGCGCTGAGCTTAGGGGGTGTTTAATAGAATGTCTCGGGAATTTCAGCCTAAGCCTAAGAATTATGGAAACTCAGGTGGAATTTCAGAATGAATCAACGTTTTAGTTATAGCCTAAAGATACATTTCAAAGTTTCAGCGAAAAACTGCTAAAAAACGCGCAGGAAACCCGCAAAAACGAAGAAAAATCGGAAAAAAAGAATTATTTTTGAGTGCAATCAAAATTCTATTTGGCTGCCAACTATGATACTCAGTCATTGGGGGGTTTATATCAAAATAATGCTCACATTACAATATATACCCCCACATCTACTTGAAATTTGGGGGGTTTCTATTGTAATGTGTGGGGTTCTATAATAGAATGTTCATAAAATAGTCCCAATATTCCAATAAACACCCCCCACCCAAATGACTAAATCAAGCGTTGTGGGGGTGTATTCCAACGTTTATCCAGGGGGGTGCTTGCTAATCAACCGCCCGACAGATAAAATTGACAAGTTAACGTGACTCGGAACATCGAACAGACCAAATTCAGTTCGATTGATCCACCGAAAATTGCAATAAAATTTTTTCAATCGAATCTTCAACCCACACTTGGAAGTATTCAAGGAACGATTCTTGACAAGGATTCCGCCTGGAGCAGTCTACCGATTTGCCACGAAGGTGGTTTGCTGTCTTGCTACGCTCAAGAAGAAGAAGAAGAAATGCACTCAACAAGAGCTCGAATCAAGGAAGACAGCGGAGAGCTGATTCTTATCTTCAAGCAGCTGATGGAAATAGATCAAGAAGAGCAAGAAGATCTTCACATCCCCAGCTGGACATGTCAACAAAGCTAGTCGAAGCGCAGGCAGATGATACGTCGTCAGAATCAGAAGATGGTTCTGGCAAAGCCAAGAACCAATCTGAGGTCAAAGCAACAAATTGGAGTAAAAACTTGCACACAGCTTCTCGTACTGGTCGACGAGAAGGAGGATCATCTCGAAATTCTATCATCTCGCCGACAAACCCATCGAGATCAAGCGAAAGCTGAAGCAGTTTACACTGGCCAAGCTACGGCGAGAAGCAAGAGAACAACCACGAGAAGACGCTCGTTCCAGACGTCTTTCACCCAGCCAATGAGGAAAGAAGCCACATGGGACAACCACTCTCCGAAGAATTATGGAATCACCGAAGAGGTGGAACCTGAGCACGACTCCCTCAACGAGTACTTGGTCAAACACTCCGTGATGGTCAAAGGACGAGCCGATAAGAAGAGCGAGGAACACCAACTGTTCGAGTCGGAGGAGCTAAAATTTCCGACTATTCATTAGTTTTTTTCCGATAATAGGAGCATACCGTAAAAAAACGGAAGTCCAAACAGAAAATTCTTGGCTCCAACAAAGATCAAGAAGCAACCAACAAGCTATCAACAACAGCAAGGAGGACGGACAAGTCCACGAACGAAGAGTTCGTGAGACAGACTCGCAACAGGCCGACCTTTCCATCATAACAAACAGAATCAGAAACAAAACTTTGATGACAAATATAAATTCACAACTACATTCAATTAATATGGAAAACTCCTTTTAACTTATTGCCAAGAATAAGAAAGAAGACATTTAATTACACACCTTTCGATTGCCCGCTTAGCGGAGAATGACTATGTCATTGACCGGAGACATTTTACTAAACAGTAGAGCGCCAAAGGTTAGCGTTTTCAACCGTTGCCAAACAAGGTTTGCACCCAAAGAAAGAATTCCTATCTTGGAAACTTGGAAAGAATTCCTATCTTGGTCTTATCTTGGAAACTTTTTCATAGAAGTAAAACTTTTATCGTAGCCCCATGTTACAAAGACGGCGGAATCATTTTTCAACCACGTTTGCTGGACAGTTCTGCTTTGAGGAACAAAAAACCAAACGTTTTAATTTTACCTAATATTTTTTCAACTCTTCGAAAACTATGCTCTAATCAATAACTTCACAACTTTTCTATTTTTGTTATTTCAAGTTTTTTGTGTACAAATTGTTTCAAAATCTCTGGTATGTTCATTTGGTATAAGGTTGATGCACTATTTCCTGCAATCGTTCAAGAAATTTTTGGTTCAAATGTTTTAACCCACAGGGATTTATCAAATTTAAAGCGCTAATCCCGCAGCCACAGTGGTCTTCTAATGGAAAGTGTCCGAATGTCCTAATATTTTGATAGCATGGGTGCTCTGTTAACGCAAGTATACTTGTGGAGTTAGAGAGCTTGCTTCTTTGTAATTAACTTGATGCCGTCAGCTTCTATGGAGACGCCAAATTTCTGCAAGTAACTTATGTTTCAGAACACGATGTCCGACTGAAACAATAATTTTTAACTTGTTTTTAACTAGACATCAATCAAAAGTAACGTTTTTGCAGTAATATAACTCGATTCACGTGTTCTAGTAAGTGTGAAATGTACCACACAATAGAAGACCAACAACGATAGGCAACAAATGTTGTTGCTACGCATTAGACAAGCCCCGGCATAACATCGAACATCAAGTGATTTATATTGGGTTGGTTCATTATTTTCTGCCAAATGGCAACAGTTGTTGGTTACTTTCGCAACACATGAACAAGCGTTGTCAAAAGAAAAACGTCGTTTTGTAATATCTCCCAGTCCTGGAGGTATCTAGAGAAGGTGCTCAAAAAGGACGGATACAAGCGAGATACCGACAGAGGTTCAAGACGTTTTGCGTGCATGAAGCATGCATTCTGCTGGATAAAAACTGAGTATCATCTTGAAAAGCTCAAAAAATACGAAACGGTGAGACTTGATTTCCAGGAGAGCCATATAAATCTGTCGAAAGTTTTATTTAAACCGATCTTCACGCACAACGCCGACATTGAAGTGATTGCGAGAGAAATTAATCAAGCCAGCATAGGATAAATCACTCGTTGGAAGCATTGTCCCAGGCATTCACAAAAGTTTGAATAACCAGCATTTGTTTGTTCTTTGAAATGGTTGACCAAAAAACAACGAAGCTTGTAAAAAGAAAATGCATGAGAAATACTGATGAAATTGAGAAAGTTGCATAGGCGTTTGTACGTGATTGCAAACAGGAAATGACACAGTTCCTATCGCATTCAGTATTCAGTGTTCATCGTGTTGTCAGTGCTAATCAGACTAGAATACAAATGAAACTGTATAGTTCTAGAGCTTACGCCTTCAAGAATATCAGAAACAAGGAAATTTGGAAACATCACTGTCTACTCTATTTAATACAAAAGGTTTCCACTGATTACCTTATCTAGCGTTAAAGAAAAATCATCGAAAATACTCGCACATCTCTAAATTGTGTATCCTCACCTTTCTTCAGAGACCCGCATTAAATTATTGTTGCTCAGTTTGAATGCCTTTCTGTGTTTTGTTTTACACAACTGTTTTTGCTTGTTTTAATTCTGAATAGCTCACACATTCTCGTAAACATTTTCTAGGAAAAAAATGGAGTCAAAGAATCGTACCAAAAAAAGGTTCCTCGAGTATTTTGACTTGTCTACGCCTGAGATTAAGCAGATGGCGGACGTCAAGTCACATGTATAATCACAATAACTTATAAGTACTAACCAATTGTATTTCTCATTATGTGAATTATTAGTCTTTGAGAAATTGCGTGTCAAAAATCATCTCAAAAAAGAAAGAAACTTATGACTCAACCTCATACTTGCAAACTGGGCCGAAACGGGCCGACACGGGCCGGCGCGTAACTCGCTTCAAACGCAACATCATGAGCTGAAAAATACCCCAAAATGTAGATCTCAGCGATCTCTATGCCCGTAACCTACTACGGGCCGGATGACTTTTCGTTAATGTGCCGCGGGCCGGGCTAGAATGGCTTTTTTGGCCATTTTCGCGTTTTTTGGCACTTTTTCCCGGCCCGCGACATATTAACGAATAGCCATCCGGCCCGTAGTAGGTCCCGGACATAGAACTCACTGAGATCTACATTTTGGTATATTTTTCAGCTCATGATGTTGCGTTTGAAGCGAGTTACGCGCCGGCCCGTGTCGGCCCGTTTCGGCCCGGTTTGCAAGTATGCTCAACCTAATATTTTTTGGCCTGATTCACTAATTCGGAGATTTCCTCTAATATTTCATTCCGTTGGCATAGAGAAAAGAATTTCAACTACACCGGGAAGTTAATTTCTTTTGACTTGCATACTCAATTTTTAGTTTAGTCAACCAAAAATAAAATTTTCAAAAATTTTGGAAAAATCGATAATTGAATTGAATTGAACTTTGTTAAAATGTTCTGAATTTTAACTTGTTCGCAACTATTTTTTTACTTGATACCGCCAATGAATCGCAAAACATGTTTTTCCCTCCACAATGGTCCCCTCGTTTATTGTTCGTGTGTGTGTGCAAACGCGCTCCACTGAACACCCCTACGCATTCGATGTGTTCTCTCTGCATTGTCATCATTTTTGCTTCATTTTTCGTTGTTTTCTGTCGTTGTGCTCGGTATTTCTTGGATAAAACAACTAATTTCAGTTGATAAACGAGTTTTCGTTGCTTTTAGTTTACTTTGTTTGAAAAAAAAACCGTTAGAAATCGCGAACCAACGTTATTCATACCCGTTGACGTCAAAATTGCTTTCACATGATTTTTCTTGAAGTGTAATGCGTATGACCCCACTGTTCTGCTTGAACATTTCCTCACTACGTTTTGTTTAATATTCTGTCTTAAAGAAGATATACATGTAGTTGTTCCAATCGTCGTCGATTTTTCGACATGATCCGTTTGATCCAGTAGTCTTCTCGGTTAGAAGTCTGCCAATACTCTAATTTTTCTCCTTTCACCCAATTTGCGCTAAGGAGTGTTATTGACGCATTTGGTGGTAACACAAATAGCGCAAAGGTGACCTCCTCACTGTTCAGTGTGTGCGCAAAAGAGCGCATCCTTTTTATTTTCTCCTGTCCTCTTTTCTACTTTTGCTCCCTCTCTTTACTGGAGATTGGAAACTTTTATCCATGCGTCTATCCGTTTTTTCGACCTTTGACAATTGTGCTCTAAAGTTCTATCAGTTGGTTTTCGTGATGCCCTGATATAGTAACATCCCAAGACAGTGGGTTTCTCTTGATTTGAAAGTCCAGAAAAAACCTTTTTATTTTTCAATTTTCTTCTTACATTTCTTCACATTTCCTCGTGGTTCCTCACATTTAAAAAGGATTTCCCAAAGAATCATCGATTTTTTTTCAAGTTCATCTAAACTACCTATGACGTCGAAGCAAGACTTAGCTCGCGGAATCTTATGGACCACATTCCTTCAAGACGACAAACTTGTGGCAGCACTTCGTGATGATTCAAAAATCGATGTTTTCGACGCCGAAAATGATTTGGAGCATAAAAAAATCTTCAATTTGGACGATTATTTTATCCACGGTTGCGATTCAAGTAAGCTTTAGACTAATGCGCTGGTAAACATATATTGATTTTAGAGATCATCGCCACCAAGGAGAGTGCTGTAGATTTTGTGGACGTTAATAGTTTACTGAAAACGGTGTCGACATACAAACCATCGAAAAGTTTCAAAGTATTTGATTCGTCGCAGTTCGAATCCCAGTCTACTTTGTTGGTTGTCACAAATAATGAGAACTGTGAGAGTAAAAAACGTGTGGAGTTTGTCGATTGGAGAACAGCGAATGTGTCCAACTTGCTACTCGATGTAAGTTTCGTTTCAATACTGCGAAAAATGTACCTTTGATAAAAATGTGAAAAAAAAAACTTTGGGAAAGTGTTTTTGTAAATACCGCGTACCGTTTGATATTATAACGTTCTGTTTTCAGCAAAACACACCGATTGGAGATCGGGTTGTTTTCACCGAAAAACCTGAACAGTTCGCTGTAACAACGTCAGGAGGTGCAGTGAACCTGTACGACATCCGCACGGCGAAGAATGGACAGCCCATCTACCAAGTCCAAAACACTGGTAAACTGAGACGATTAACATTCGTGAACAACAGAATGTGCTGCATTACACCTGGTGATGCATTCAAAATTTATACGAAAAACGAATGCTTTGAGTTCCAAAAAGAAGAATACAGGTGAGGAATTGTTTTCAAGTTGTATATCTTAATTTCACTCTGGTTTCAGATACGAATTTCCCAACAGAGAGGACTGGTGCTTGGGATTCCTAGAGGGAAACGATAAGTGCCCTCTGTTTGCAATTCACGGTAACCGGTACAATTTCGTAAGTTTGCATTATTCTTTTTTGTTTTGAGAACTTCTAATATAAGATAATTTTTGTAGATAAACTTCTCGGCAGTCGACCAAATTGGCAAAACCAAAGTCCCTGCAACTCTCCGATACAAGGCTTTGAGGCCAAATTGCTTCAGTACATCTTCCAATAATAAGATCGCTGTCGGATCTTCAGATTGCGAACTTCACCTACAAATTTGCAACTTTCGGTAGCTTATAAAAATATTCTTTTTGATAAACATAAGTTACATTTTTAGATCGGATAACCTCCACAAAGAGTATGAGAAGATTCGAGACAAGAATACAAAAGGAAGAGGAACATTCAGATATGTTCAACTGGTTGAGTCCGTTCGCACCGGCAAAAAATTCGCAATGAAAGTGAGATACTGTCGACTTTTATAACAACATCAACAATTGACATATTTCAGGTATTGCCCAACACCTTGGCGGATTTGGCCGACCGACATGTCGTTGAGAGAGAAATTCTCATTTAGGCTGGAATGCAACACACAAACATCGTATTATTTATTACTTCATTCGCGACTACAGCTCAAATTCACATAATCATGGAATTGATGTCCCACAGCATGAGGCAAAAAATGATATCTGCAGGAGCTCTGTGTGAAAAGGATGCAAGTTGGATCTTGCATGACGCTACCAACGGAATTGCCTTCTGTCACCTTCATGGGGTTCTACACAGAGATCTGAAACCAGAAAATATTTTGCTCAGTAACCAAGGAACTGCAAAAATCACGGATTTTGGTCTCAGCATCTCAGCACCAACACTAGGTACGTTTTCCTATATTTCTGTTTCAAAATCAATTTATGATATTCAGAGGTTTGACAGCTTGTGGAACAGAGCAATATAAAGCTCCAGAAATGTGGGCACACGAAGAACAAACACCTGGTGTTGATATGTGGAGTCTTGGCTGCATTATATTCGAGGCATTGACAGAACGTCTCACGTTCCCTCAAGCAAAAACGTCCGACATGATTGCTGCAATCGAGTCGGCAAAAGTGTCCTATCCACATCATTTGAGCAACATTTCAAAAGATTTGATACAGAAACTTATTGTCCGCAAAGCAGGATCTCGACTCACTGCATCTCAGGTGTGTGACACTTGATATTGAGTCAGCAATCCTTTCTACGACAATGTTTACATCCCCTTCAATGAAATTTTTCAGGTTCTCGACCACACGTGGATCCAAAAATATCAAATAGAAAAGAATCGTGGATATGCCCGGGAGTTGCTCAACGAAATTTAAACAGAATGAAGTTGTTTGTCGATTCTTGTAAACTCCACCTATCCAATTTCGCCCAGTTTTTGAACGTTGTGAATATTGATTGAGTTTCTATTTAATGTTGCGCAGCATGTTAAATCGAATGATTCCACTGTCTTTTTTGCTGCCTACTTCTTCTTGCCCTTTCTTATCATTATTTTCTTTTTAAATATTATTTTCTGTATTATAATTTTAAGACGCACTCTCTGAGTCAATCGAGCATCGATCAACTGACCGTAGGCACACGAAAAAAGTTGACCATCTCCGATTTGCCTATAATTTTGATCAAAGATAGTATCAAGTGCTCTCAGCAAATTGGGGTACTTTTTGGCCGGGTCCGTCACCTGGGTACCTAGGAAAATCAAAAAATCGATATTTTTCGAAAATTTTTCCTAAAGTAGTTAGGTATGAAATCTCAACGGGAAGTTATAGCAGACACTGTTTTAAGCATTTTTTGTGTTCAAAAGAAAAATCCAGCTCGACACCTTCATTGTGAAAATTTTCAAAATGTGTGAAATTTTTGGGTTTTTTTCATGAAATCGTTTTTATCTCGGCAGCGATACGAGAAGACATTATTTTTTATTTTAAATTCGAAATCTACATAAAATTTGGTATTGGATCCATGTTGTCCCTACTCGTAACTCGGGGACCAAAGAACGGTTTTTTGGGGAATTATGAGAAAAACTACCATTTCAATTTTCAAGTCCTTCCAGTAAATTATTTTTGATGTTTCAAAATAATGGTTTTCTAAAGTTTTTTATTCAATCATGCCATTTTTATTCAGTTCCGGTACGATTTTCGATCATACCACAAAAAAATTTTCGAAAAATTTGAATTTTTTGATTTTTAAAAATTTTCTCCCGAATTGAGTCATTTCATCTGAAATATCAAGGATAGCATTATAAAATCAGAAGAATACAACTGGAACATTCTTTAGGTCTAAAAAAAACTTGATTCCCACTGTCGGGTCACCTGCTACTTACTCGTTCATGGTGAAATTCAGCGAAAATGTTTACTTGGGTAGTTGGCGCATCGGTACTCCATACTTGCAACGTTATTTGACAAAGAAATGCGATGAATATGACAGAAATAGTGAGAAAACTGCAAAAATTAATAGATTCAGCACGATTTCCAAAAAAAAACTCGAAAAAATTAGGACTCATAACTGTTCAATGGTCTGACCTTTTTATGGATATCAGGAAAAAACTTTTCAAGTTTTTTTTGGAAATCATGCTGAATCTATTAATTTTTGCAGTTTTTTCACTATTTCTGTCATATTCATCGCATTTCTTTGTCAAATAACGTTGCAAGTATGGAGTACCGATGCGCCAACTACCCAAGTAAACATTTTCGCTGAATTTCACCATGAACGAGTAAGTAGCAGGTGACCCGACAGTGGGAATAAAGTTTTTTTTAGACCTAAAGAATGTTCCAGTTGTATTCTTCTGATTTTATAATGCTATCCTTGATATTTCAGATGAAATGACTCAATTCGGGAGAAAATTTTCAAAAATCAAAAAATTCAAATTTTTCGAAAATTTTTTTGTGGTATGATCGAAAATCGTACCGGAACTGAATAAAAATGGCATGATTGAATAAAAACTTTAGAAAACCATTATTTTGAAACATCAAAAATAATTTACTGGAAGGACTTGAAAATTGAAATGGTAGTTTTTCTCATACTTCCCCAAAAAACCGTTCTTTGGTCCCCGAGTTACGAGTAGGAACAACATGGATCCAATACCAAATTTTATGTAGATTCCGAATTTAAAATAAAAAAAAATGTCTTCTCGTATCGCTGCCGAGATAAAAACGATTTCATGAAAAAAACCCGAAAATTTCACACATTTTGAAAATTTTCACAATGAAGGTGTCGAGCTGGATTTTCCTTTTGAACACAAAAAATGCTTAAAATAGTGTCTGCTATAACTTCCCGTTGAGATTTCATACCTAACTACTTTAGGAAAAATGTTCGAAAAATATCGATTTTTGATTTTCCTAGGTACCCAGGTGACGGACCCGGCCAAAAAGTACCCCAATTTGCTGAGAGCACTTGATACTATCTTTGATCGAAATTATAGGCAAATCGGAGATGGTCAACTTTTTTCGTGTGCCTACGGGTGATCGAACGAGTCAGAGAGTGCGTCTTAATCATTCGTTTGCTACCGGACCTAAGTTCCAACGGTAGCAAGCGAATGATTCCAATGCCTTCTCTGCCTACTTATTCTTGCCATTTTTCGTAGTTATTTTGTGAATGCTCCTTTAGAGCCAAATTATTATTATGTTAAAATATTTTCTTGTTATCATGCTCTCTCTTTTTTAATGATTTACAGCTATTTAGATTTTAAACTTTTTTAGAGTCAAAAGTAGTAACTTATGGAAAAATGATTTTTTGGTCCTGAAAAAAGTGAAACTGTGGCACCCTTGTGACAACCCTTCTAAGGATAGAAGGCCGCCGATTATCAGCCGTCGGGGGTGTCACACGTCTCGGTGGTTTCCTGCTATTTCAGGTGGTTCAGTGAAACGCAGGACTCATTGTGCTGTTACAGTAGCGAGCATTAGTGAGTACCCCTACGTACTTTCATGTGTAACTCATCTGAATCGTGTCCGTTTTGCATAAACTTTTTTTGAAAGATAGCTGAAATATTCAGTAATAAGAACATAAATTTTTTGAAAAAGTTTGAGTTCTGATTTTTTTCGATAATTGATTTTTCCTGATTGTGATTTGAAAATTCGAAAAAAAAAAACTTGTTATTTTTCTCTTGGAGTTATTCAGTTTTTGATGTCAAAATGATGGAAAATGCTCAAATATGCAAAAAATTATGTTGAATTGATTTCTGAAACCTGGAGCATCGTGCCAGAGCTCCAAAAGTCAAATGTAGTGTCCTCGGGAAAACTATCATAACTCACCAAAAATTGCTTCAAATCAGTCAAAATATGTACCAAAAGATGTGTCTTGAGTTTTTCTACAAATCAACATCAGAAAGTAATAATTTTAGAAAAAACTATTTTTCAAATTTTTTTCACTCAAAAATTGTTTTATTCCCATTTTTTCTCAATTTTTGAAATTTTTTGACTATAAAATGAGCATACTTTTCAAAAACTTCATGCAAATTGTCTTTTCGCACATAATAAAATTTATGGCTGTATTTCTTGTTTGTTTTATACCCAAAAAATTTCAAAAATTGAGAAAAAATGGGAATAAAACAATTTTTGAGTGAAAAAAATTTGAAAAATTATTTTTTCTAAAATTATTACTTCCTGATGTTGACTTGTAGAAAAACTTAAGACACATTTTTTCGTACATATTTTGACTGATTTGAAGCAACTTTTGGTGAGTTATGAGGATTTTCTTGAGGACACTACATTTGACTTCTGGAGCTCTGGCACGATGCTCCAGGTTTCAGAAATCAATTCAACATAATTTTTTGCATATTTGAGCATTTTCCATCATTTTGACATTAAAAACTAAATAACTCCAAGAGAAAAATAAAAAGTTTTTTTTTGAATTTTCAAATCATAATCAGGAAAAATCAATTATCAAAAAAAATCAGAACTGAAACTTTCTCAAAAAACTTATGTTCTTATCACTGGATATTTCAGCTATTTTTCAAAAAAAACGTTTATGCAAAACGGACACGATGCAGCTGAGTTACACATGAAAGTACGTAGGGGTACTCACTTATGCTCGCTACTGTACGCGGTTTAATCTAAAACCAGTTTATTCAGGAAAAAGCATGACATGAGGTGTTGGTATTAAAACCTTTAACTGATAGAGCTTTTACATCAAAGCAACAAATAAAATGGGGGAACGAGGTAAACTGTATAGAAAACTACAGTGGTGGAATTCTCTGTAGAGAATTCTCGCGGTTTCTTCCTAATAGCTCTCAGCGAGTTACTTACCAGCGCCTCCTAGAAAGATGGATTTGCTGTAAAACACACTTCTCTCATGGTTAGAAACAGCAACTATTAGGTTGAGTCATAAGTTTCTTTCTTTTTTGAGATGATTTTTGACAGGCGATTTCTCGAAAGCTAATAACTCACATAATGAGAAATACAATTGGGCAGTACTTATAACTGATTGTGATTCTACCTGTGACTTGACGTCCACCACCTGCTCAATCTCAGCCGTAGACGAGTCAAAACACTTGAGGAACCCTTTTTTGGTACAATTTTTCGACTTCATTTTGTTCCTATAAAATTTTGGCGAGAATGTGTGAGTCATTCGGAATTAAAACAAACAAGAACAATTATGTATAAAAAACTAATAAAGATATTTGAACTAAACAACGACGGTTTAATGCGGGTCTTTGAAGAAAGGTGACCATAAGCAATTTAGAGAGGTGGAGTATTTTCGATTTTTCTTCCACGCTAGATAAGGAAATCAGTGGAAATGTTTGTTACTGAGAAGAATAGACATTGATGTTTTTAAATTAACTTTGCGTCGGATATTCACACCATTTGTCTTTTTTCGCAAGAAGCCCGAAGTTAACACCATCAAATTCACGTGATTTTTGAGTTTGATGAAGTCTACTGCTCGTACTTTTGAATCAATCCACTAAATCTTTTGCTCAATTTTAGAACAATGTATCTATTGTTGATTACTTGTAACAGAATATTTTAGACTTGTTTGTGATCGTCATACTTGTCAAATCACGGGCCGGCCCGTTTGAGCCCGGCCCGGGCTGACCAGGCCGGGCAGGGCCCGCAGCAAAAAATTATTTTTGAAAAATAGAATTGAAAGTCTTGGAAATTAAATTTTTTCTTCGGTTTATACTAAATCGAGGTCGGGGAATTTGCTGAGACTATTTTCAGAAGCCTCCAGCAAGTTCTTGATCCATCCTGATTCTGATCATCGGCTGATCATCACAGAGACTTTGAGAGGCTCAAAGTCTATAGTGACAAAATAAGGCGAGGGCTGAAGAAGACCCAAATGGGCCCTATGGGATCTAAAAATGGTACCATCTTGTTTGCAAGGGTCGAATATCTGAAAATTTAAAAAAAAATCTTCGGCTGATCAGTTACAGTCAAGATGAGCCGAAATTTAATTTTCAGACATTTTAGTAATTCGACCCTAGCAAACAAGATGGTACTTATTCTGAAAATTTCCGTTTTCACTTGTAGTCTTTTTATAATTAATCAATTATATGTTTGCCTCTAATCAATTATATGTTTGCCATAAAGAAGTAAACGAAAAAACATTGGGAAAACGACGAAAAAATTTTTTTTCTACATTTTGACGAGCCGAACGGGCCGAGCGGGCCGGGCCGGGCCAGCCCGCACTAGGGGCCGGGCCGCGCCGGAGGACTTTTTTTGCGGGCCCGGCCCGGCCCGGCCCGTGACAAGTATGGTGATCGTTGAAAAGAGATCCAGACTTCACTCAGGTCTACTTCACTAATATTCCCAAAAATGTGAAAATCTTAACAATCACATCAACAAAGTTTTATCACTTATTCGAATGACTTTGGTATACAGTTTTTTGTTGCATAACTTGCTTATGTTACTGTCTAACTTTTGCAAGTAATTTGATATAAATGCTCTCTCCAATATTTCAGTAATTGACTTAAACCCATGAGAACATTGTTTTCTCAAACCTGTCGGTCGTCTGATCATAAATTCTTTATCTTGGATAGTTTTGGCTCAATAGGCAAAGAATGGTCCCAACCGCAAAGAACGGTCCCAACCGCAAAGAATGGTCCCAAAATTTTGGGTGCCACAACTTTCAGAATTGAATGGTCCCAACCGCAAAGAATGGTCTTAACTCAAAATTTTAAAATTTTTCAGCAAAACTAATTTTCACTCCCCTTTTTACCTAGGCTTTGGAAGAGCCCGTGGCCACCTGATATCCATCCGAAATTTTTCACTCAAAAGTTTTGGGGGATTCCGAATCAGTGTGCTGAAAGAGGGACAAAGCTTACACAATGAGTGTGATTCTTGTGAGGGACCACTTTTCACCATTCTCTTAGACGTTGAATAAAAGAGAATTGTCCACCCAGATGGAAACGGTTTGTTGTGGGTTACTTTCGCAACACTTGAAAAAGTGTTGTCATGCCAAAAATGGTTTTGTGTTATATCTCCCCGTCTTGGAGTCACAGGGTTTTGAGTTTATTGAAATAAGAAACGTGAACATCTAATGTTTCTTCCCTGTTCTCGCTCGGGAGTTCCCACCACTCCACCAAGAGTACTGAGTCCGAGATTCAAAAAACCTCTTTTTCAAGTTTGAGAGCATCCAGAGCGCACAAATCTTAGTCTACACATTGTACTTTTTTCACATCGTTAGAGTGAACTTCCAATCTACGCTGTGCAATTTTGAAAATCAATTATTCTGTGGAAACGAAATCTAAAAAATGTTAAAATCTGGAGCATTCGGAGTATTGTAGAAAGGAACTCGTGATGCCGAATCAATTGCTCTACAACTTTCTGAAGCTCATCAAAACTATGAACGCGAATGGAGAATTATGCAGTATCTGAAAGGAATCGCAGGAATATATCCTCAAAGATACGTGATCTGCAGTGTGCTCCACCGGTGAAGAAACTGGCGAGAGAAAAAAGCAAAGTTAAGTTTGTTTTAAAATTGGTGTTCATCAAAATTCCCCGGTTTTTATTAGGTTTTCGTTTTAAGCACCAAAGAACCCTGTCTGTCTGTCTGTCTGTCTGAGTTTGAGAGTTATGTACATTGATATTTGTTGTGGATTTTATCCCTGAACTCGGGTAGTAACAAGGATAAAATATTGTCTTCTGACGGTTCTCCTCACCGTCCGCAGTCATGCAGATGACGCGCGCGGAGTCTCTCATAGAGAGCGCGCACCATTTCATATTTAGTCTACTATACACTGTCTCTTATCTAGTGCGCGCTCTCAATAAGGTGGTGCGCACTCTTAATGGGACTACGTGCGCGCAATCTTTCAAATATGACTGCGTAGGGTGTCAAGGAAATTTCAAGAAAAAATGGCCAAACTACTTGCAAAAGTATGAAAGAATAAGGACTAAGATTTGTGCGCTCTGGATGCTCTCAAACTTGAAAAAGAGGTTTTTTGAATCTCGGACACAGTACTCTTGGTGGAGTGGTGGGAACTCCCGAGCGAGAACAGGGAAAAAACATCAGATGTTCACGTTTCTTATTTCAATAAACTCAAAACCCTGCGACTCTAAGACGGGGAGATATAACACAAAACCATTTTTGGCATGACAACACTTTTTCAAGTGTTGCAAAAGTAACCCACAACAAACCGTTTCCATCTGGGTGGACAATTCTCTTTTATTCAACGTACTTATCCAATCTTACTCTCTTTAATTAATGATTTTTTGCCTCACTCCGACGTCAATTAAACGGGAAAAATCCAAATAGAAAGGGGATATCAAAAAGAAGCAATTTGCTTATTCAAATGATCTCGAATGGGTGCACTAGGCGGAAAGAATCAGTAAGCTATCAAAATGTTGCCAGAAGACCATCGATACTGATAAACAGTACTTTGAATTCTGAAGCTCTCTCCGAATTCAAAAAATTGAATCAAAGCTTCATCGAAAAATTGCAGAAAATTATGCACCAACCTAATAGGAATAAAACACCAATCCCATTTAATTATTTTCTTCGTTTTCCATATATTGATCAGCTTCCACTCGCAGATTGAAGTTGTAAATGTTGCGATTATCTGGATCCATTACACAGTAAAAGCGATGAGCATTTCGAACAGCTGATCAGCCTGTTCGAATCGATTGATTCCAACAGTGGCTGTTTGATGATTTCAAGAAAAAGCCGCGGCCCTTCACGGCCGGCCGCGATTTCTGACAGCCTTGGGTACAGTGAAATTTTCATCTGGGTACAGTGACCCTTCTATAGCCCTATTCTTCCGTGGTCGCCAATCATATTGTACCTTCGACATTTCTACAAAGTTTTCTAATCAGACTCAAAGTTTCAAATGTTAGTTTCAATACATGAATGGGTAACGGAACGCATACGCTCTGAGCAATGTTGAACATTTAGACATTAGACAGTGTTGCAAGAACTTCCAACAAAAAATCTTCTTCTCGACGAGGATTAAACCCTCAACCCTCAGAATCAAACAAGCTCAATGTTTGTTTATTAATGCAAGTTTAGTAAATAATTGTTCTGTCTGCTCACTAATTTCTGACACCAGAAAAATACTAAAGATCAACTGCAATGTGAGATTTTGGTATAAATTTTTTCTGAAATTTCCCCTACCAAATGCCTTCCCTTTCTCGATGGGCATGAGAAAGTTGCCTAATTGAATCAGAACCGAGTATAAAAGGAGCGCCGGCAAGCCAAAGAATCATTCTCGTCCAGTTTCACATTTTCTTTTTGAGTTCGATTCGACAAGATGAAAGTGTTTCTGGTGAGTTCTTTTCAATTGAAAACTTTCATGATCCTTCTTGCATTATTTCAGATTCTCTACCTCTTTTTACCGGTTGTCATGAGCACTCCACATTGTCCGATTGACATAAATTGCAAAGAATTGAAAGCGTGCTACAAAATGAAATGTGATCTGCCAGATTATCCAGACTTCCATCGCTTCTATAATCTGATGACACCGGACTCGTGCCCTGACGTATCTTGCAAAGAAATGGCAGAGTGTTATATGAGTAATTGCAATACTCCGGATTATCCAGATGTTTATCTCCGAGCTTCCACGTCGTGTCCATTCCAATGTCCCCGTAATCATGCATGTCAAGCCGGGAAATGCAGCCGTATCGCCAGGGATGTTGCTGTAAAGAGCAAGAAGTGGCCGGATTGCGAACCCATGAGTTGCGACCCGGGGAAAATCTGTTTTGTTGGTGCCTGCATCGACTATCCATATTAACAGTTGTTGGATAAATTTGATGTTTTCTTGAATGAACAATGCATTGGAACTTGTGTTATTTGTTGTGACAAAGGAAAAGTGAAATAATTTTGTCGCATATTTTCAAAACTACCGAGTTTTTCTCCATCTTTCATGCGACAATATTTGTGTGCTAGTAAGTAGGTAGAATGGATTCACACTATCATCATCTCATTACGTATTTGTTTATAAACCTGTTTAAAAAAACCAGAAGAGTACTGTAGAATCTGAGGTTCAGAGTTTTTGAAATATGTAAGAATAGTAAAACATCATACAGAGAATAATCCTTGTGATACATTTATTCACATTTCACCTTTCTCTGCGGAGAATTTTTGTAATACGATTAACATATTTTGAGATTACAAATGACTTGAGAATGAATTAATAATAAGATTTGAGAAGGCGTTCAATTCGAGATATTACTGACTTTATTGGTGTATCTCTGGCAACATTTTCGTAACGAGCTGTGATTTCAATTACCCATTTATTACCGAATAAAACTTTCTATAAAGATTTGAAAAGATTATAAAACTTACCAATATCAAGACATTAGAGTCATGTCACGTCCTAGCCAAAAACTTCCCGTCTCAACGCGACATTTTCCAATTTTATCGTTCAGAATTTTTTAAGTGCGTCAACTTTCAAAGCAGGTATTATAGCTGGCGTCGCCCCTACCAATGTGGAACTTTTTTCTCTGCGTGTCCTCCCCCCAGTTAATACGGAAGAATCCCCTCTCGTCATCCTTTTCTTTTCTACGGTTAGCACAATCATACTTTTTTCTCGAAACGCATGTAAACTTTCGAAATCCAACCGTGAGATCTGAGATTCTCAGAAAGCAATTCTCATTCTTTTTGCTCTGCAATTTTATTTTGATTTAGTAGTGCTGATTTCTTGAATTCAATTTTCGAGGTATTATCCGTGGAGTTATTTTAACATACCTTTCAACCTTTGACACCAATGTTTCATTCATCAATTTATTTGAAAAACATTGCTTTGTTTGATCATCATATAGAATGAACACTTTTCAGAAACCGTAAAATTTTTGCACAGACTCGAACTGCACGGGATAACAGTATAATAAATCTAAATTTCTGGCAGTTTGGCCTTCACTATAACATCGCGACTCATACTGCTCAAAATTTTTAAATAGAGATGATTTTTCATACTTTTCGTTTATTTCTGAGAGTGGTATTTTCCTTTGCCATTCGAACTTTTTGGATGGTATCCTTATAGTAAAATTTTAACGAAACTTCATAGTCTCTAATTTTAAGATATCAGCGATGCCGCTCACCTTTTTTCGACTTGGTACTTCAGATATAAACAATTGGGCTGCAGTGTCTAAATTGCTGTTGATTCTCTTGTCTTTACAACTATAAAAACAAACCGTTTTAATTCTACTCATTGTTTTTTTAAGCAAAACTAATCTTTCATTCAGAATCATCAGAGATTTAGCATTATTGGATATTTGTTTCATACGTTTGTACGTAGTTTGGCCATTTTCCCTTAAAATTTCCTTGACACTCTACGTCTTGTCAATTTGTCCGACCAGTTTTCCTTAAGAGCCGAGTTGACAACCTAAATGTCAGTTGGAAGCACTGGATGTTATGCCAGACGACCTTCTAATTTGAAAATCGAAAACTTGAAAAATGTTACGAAGCTGTTGAACAGTCCTAAAGTTATTTGGAAATTCGGAAAGTGTCTTCTAAAGCACGTTTCATGATAGCTTATGTTCAGAGTTTGAATCTTGAGACCCACGCAGTGTGTGTTAAACAAAAAAATGCAAATATGGAGATGCTCGATGATATCATGAAACTGTGTATCAGTTCGGATAAGGCTTACATTAGATTAATAGGAAAATAGCACAAAACTATATGATTGATGGAACAGCGTACCAGCCATTCCATTCGGACAGCCTGAATATTCTTGAAGCATCTTCGGTTACTGTAAGCGTTGCCCTTAATCTGTTTTCGAATTGCAGAAGAGTTTGGTTTGCTGGAAATAAGTGGAACCAAAATGATCTCACACTATTTATTATCAAATGGATTGAACAACCAAAAATGGAACAAGTCCGGAGTGATAGTAAACTGAATTCTTTAGCCGACGTACTCGCTGGTATCCCGTTGGAGCCTATTGTCTCTCGTATTGTGAACAAAAAGTAAGTTATCAAACCGTTTCTGCAGTTGTGGTTCTGCAAGCTAGCACATTCATCCTGAGTACAGTTTTCCAATTGTGATCGCTTGTGATCGCAACGCTCTAATTTTTTGTTATTCTCTTTCTGCTTTATCCGTAATGAAACGTTCTCTATAATAAAAGGTTCCATGTTTTGAATGTATTTCTGCATAACTGACGTAAGACGGACCAGCGATTTGACAGAAACTTATTAACTTATACCAGTAGAGGCCACAGGTATCGTCACATGTCCGGGAACTGGGTATTCTTCTTCTGCAATCACAGCTGCCAATTTCTTGGACTTGAACGAAATCATTCAAATAGCTAATGAAGTTGCATCGACGACAAAACAATTTATTTGGCATTCGTTATTATTCGAAAGTGCTTGTCTAACAGAATTTTACTTGGAATGGAAAACAATAATTGACTTGATGCTGTTGTAATCCTTGCACAAGGCTTTCGAAAATACCTTGGATTTTCATAAGATTTTGAATACAATGAGTAGGTTCATCAGTAATAGAAAAATAGGAGCTCTGTTTAGAAAAACGTTGTCCCATTTTTTTAATCAAAACCTCTCACTCCACTCATAAACTGTCTGGTTCGCGTCAGAACAATCATGCAAATTAAAGTTTCTTTTGTTTGTCAAAAGGTGTATGACGCACTCTCCGAGTCAATCGAGCATTGATCAACAGATCATCATCACTTGAAAAAAGTTGACCATCTCCGATTTGCCAATCCTTTTGACCAACAATGATGTCAAGTGTTCTCAACAAATTGGAATACTTTTTGGCCGGGTCCGTCACTCGGGTAACTAAGAAAATAAAAAAATCGATATTTTTCGAAAATTTTCCTGAAGTATTTAGGAATGAAATTTCAAAGTGTGGCTATTGTAGACACTATTTTGAGCATTATTTATTGTGAAATTTTTCAAAATATATGAAATTTTGGGTTTTTTTCATGAAATACTTTTTATCTCGGCAGTGACCAGAGAAGACAGAGTTTTTTATACTAATTTCGAAGTTGACATAAAATCTCGTATTGAATCCATGTTATCCCTACTGACACTTTTTCCGGGAGGTAGGAGAAAAACTGCTATTTCAATTTTTGAGCCAGTCCGGTAAATCATTTTTAATGTTTCAAAAGAATGGTTTCTTTTAGTTTTTGATTTGAGCATGTCATTTTTCTTCAGTCCCGACACAATTTTCGATCATACCACAAACATTTTTTGATAAATCGAATTTTTTGATATTTTTTCCTGAATTGAATCATTCGAACTGAAATATTGGGGATATATTATAAAATTAGAAGACCCCCATATACGGTAGGCATATGAATGAGTTACAGAACCCATATACGGTAGGCTTGAACAAGTTCAGTAAATGATTTTTCTGTCTGCTCACTGATTTTTGATACCAGAACAATACAAAAGATCAATCCATTAAATGTTAGATTTTGGTATATATTTTTCCTAAAATTTCCCATACCAAATGCCTTCCCTCTCTCGATGGGCATGAGAAAGTTGCCTAATTGAATCAGAACCGAGTATAAAGGGAGCGCCGGCAAGCCAGAAAAATCATTCTCGTCCAGTTTCATATTTTCTTTTTGAGTTCGATTCGACAAGATGAAATTGTTTCTGGTGAGTTCTTTTCAATTGAAAACTTTTATGATCCTTCTTGCATTATTCCAGATTCTGTACCTTTTTTTACCGATTGTCATGAGCACTCCACATTGTCCGATTGACATGAATTGCAAAGAATTGAAAGTGTGCTACCAAACTAAATGTGATCTGCCAGATTATCCCGACTTCCATCGCTTCAAGAATCTGATAACAACGGATTCGTGCCCTGACAAATCTTGCAAAGAAATGGCAGAGTGTTATATGAGTAATTGCGATACTCCGGATTATCCAGATTTTCATCTCCGAGCGGCCACGTCGTGTCCATTCCAATGTCCCCGTGATCATGCATGTCAAGCCGGGAAATGCCGCCG
This sequence comes from Caenorhabditis latens, assembly GCA_002259235.3. NCBI lineage: Eukaryota > Metazoa > Nematoda > Chromadorea > Rhabditida > Rhabditidae > Caenorhabditis > Caenorhabditis latens. Next base: position 7,250,016 of record CM056097.1, on the reverse strand, counting down.
TATTGCCAGAGATTTCGCTGGAAAGAGCAAGAAGTGGCCGAGTTGCGGACTCATTTGGATTGGTTGCAACCCGGGGGAAATCTGTGTTGCCGGTGTCTGCATCGACTTCGATCCGGATTAACACTTGTTTTCTCTCTTTTTGGTGTTTGCTTAAATGAATAATGCATTGGAACTTATGTGTTTTGTTGTGGAAAATAAAAAGTAAGCGAATTCAGTCGCATATTTTACAAAAGTGAATCTGAGGTTGTGAAGAGAGCCGGCGATAACAATAATGATTGTCTCTGTTTAAGAGGCCGTCTGGACCGAAACAGAAGTACAATCTAGGTGGTTGAAAAAATTTCTAGTTAGAGAAAAGGGTTTGAATGCAAAAGAAAAAGAACCCACAATGGTGCGGGATGCAGAAGCAGCAGATCTTCCAGTTGATATTCATTTTTTACTATCGATATGATGGTTTTTATTCATTGTTGAATCAACAGGTCATATGATCTAAATGCTACTCACTGTATGATGAACATCCGTTGCATCATGAAGATAGCGATTAGGTTCATCTATCGGTGGGGGTGTGAAACGGAGGTTTTGCTGTTTCCAGTCCTACCCAGTGTTCCTTTTCCAAAGAAGGTCATCTCCTGATGCCGTTCTCAGAATACTTCGGGAGACTACTTTTTTCCTTCTATGGAGTTCCGCTGTCGATCGGGCTCTCCTTTTCAATTTTGTTGGCAGCCCAGAGTTGGGTATTTATCAGTCTGAAATTGTGCTTATCATGAAGTGACCACTGTTGGGTGAATCCGTCTTACCATAGTTCTTTCTTCGTCTTCTCTACTCTGCCTTTACCCTACTTTCAAGGTTTTTTTTTTAGTATTTTTCTCATGTGGTAAGAAAGTGTAAAATTTTTAGATGTTTCTCCTATTGTCGTTTCACTCGTTATTTGCAGGATGACAGTCAATTTTTATTCAGCGAGAATGGAATAGTATATTTCAGAGATTATCTAGAGATATCATGTTTTCTGCAACGTAATTTTTAAACATGAAACAAACGTAATAAAAAAATTGAATTAATAATTCAATAAAAACCATAATTATGGAAGCCTTCTTGATGACAAGATAATTATATTGATACAAGAAGACAGAAGTTAGAAGAAGGAAGAAGACGGAACCACACTGATATTGTCTGTACTGATGAGGTAGCTGACTCATTGTTCGTAGGCTCTGAAAATAAGAATTGTTTTAGCAGTCTCAAACGGTTAGAACTAACTTTGCATACTTTCGAATATTCATGGCTCTATTGGCTAACTTGTCGGCGAAGTGAAGAACGCTGACCACCGGAAACGGCATATACGAAGTTTGGTTGGTGAATGAGTTAAACCACGTCATGTGGGCAATTTCATTCTTTGTCCAGCCTTCATCATTTGCCAGAATAGTATACGTGACAGGAGAAGAAATACGCTGAAACAGTATTATTCAGAAAAATGCAAACTCGTTCAAAAATAACTTACTTCACTCGACACCTGAGAGTTTAAGATAAACTCATTATGTTCGAATGAGGTGGTCTCTTCGATATATGTTCCTGGTAGAACGTTTTCGTTTGCAGGCGTCACCATTCGTACTTGCGGGACTTTGTTCACCGCAAGAACAATCAAGGAAGGGCAGTAGTTGTCTTCTCTATGTTTGAATGAGTTTCGAATTTCGTTCACTTCTTTCTTGACAATTTCAAACTCATTCTTGTTCATCACATTCCGATAGATAACAATACTTGAAGGAAGTCTCGTAGAATGTTTTTCATATTTGCGAAGACATCTTGAGATAATAGTGTCGATAACATCAATTTTTGGCCCATTGAGAGTTTGCTCGGAAGAATGTCCAGTTAATCGAGTTGAATCAGACACGTTGAACGTAGCTGCGACAATCGAACAGGTTCCAGAAATAACGTCAGTAAAACGTGTCTTTGTTAATCCAATGAATTGTACGTTTTCTATCAATTTCTTGTGCTGGATTCCATCTCCATTGGATAATATGCTTTTCGGAATATCGATGACAAAATTGGTTCCACCGCATTTTACATTCAGTTTTCTGGTTACTTTTTCAAGTGTTTTTTGGTCCTCAATCATGATTTTCTCGACAGTTGCACTTGAAATAAGCATAGTTTGCACTCCCAGTGCTTGTTGAAATTTCAAGACATTGTATATATCTGATTTCTCATCTTTAACTACACCAATAACTATGTTGAATTTCTGCTTCTTCCACTCGATCATTGCTTTCCTTATTCTTTCGTGTTCTTCGGCGTTCATTTGATGAACAGTAAACTTTGACTCGACTTGAATTCCTTTGCTGGAGCATATTTTTTCAATTTTGTCAGCGAAATTTCTGGAAAATAATGAAATTAAAAGCAATCCCAGGACTGAACTGGTACTTACCCGCCCTCTCTCTTGCTGAGAACACCATTGAATGAGATTATTGCTCCTTGACGAATAGTAGCTGGTCGGTCAAACATTCCAGAGTGCTGAATTTCAGAACTCCCGATTTCAAGTGTTTTAACTTCTTGTCCAAATTTGATCTGAGGGCATGGTAGAAGTTTAGCTTTGGAATAAAACGCGGTCCAGCCTCTCGATTCAATCCCGAAATTGGACAAAAGGGAGTTGCCCTTCAGTTTCATCTGTTCTTTAAGGATTCTCTCCATACTAGGGATATAGCCATTTGGAGACATAAACATTCCAATCACGGGATGGTTGTGAATACCACAATTTCTATCCTTTAGAGCCTTTCGCTGAAAAGGAGCGACTTCCAAAACTTCCATTGGATAAAAGTGCTCTTGATTGAACAGTTTTCCAATCAGTAATCTCATGTTCGGATACTCAAGCCGAATATTGTAGACCTTTGAGTAATATTCCGCAATTGAGACTAAACGCTCTCCACTGATATCTCTCAGCGTAACAGACTGACTGAAATATAAAATTTATGTCATAACAAAAATGGGGTTTACACTTACTTTACAGCATCTTCCTCACTGATTCCAATCACTTCAATCAAGTGTGTTCCTTTCCCTAAATGTTTCGCAGTAACGCAAAGTTTTTTGAGTGCTTCCTCCATGAGATTAGAAAATTCAGCATTGTCTCTCAAATCCTTTTGGACCGCAATTGAAGTAGTCCCGTCAACTTTTTTGAATGTTTTGTGTTCGTGGGCAAGAAGATCCAAAACAGGACAAGATTTGTGGAATACAGATAATTTAATATCAGTATTTATCATAAATTGACCGATTCCATTGTAACCTTGAGTGTAAACTACGGATTTACAGAATCCGCTTCTGACTTCAGTGTGAGGATCCCAATCAAAAAGGCGATTATGGCAACGGGCAAAACACAAATTTCCAGCGTGAAAGAAATCCGAATAGTTTAATTTTTGAGAAATGACAGTCTCAATACACTTTATAAGCTCCAGTCGATTTGCGGGTACCATCATTTTTGACAGTTTTGAAGAGAGAAGTCCATCACATGTGAGTCTCACAAGATATTTATCCTCCTCGTTGCCCAAGACCTCGCACATAGTTTTCCAAGTTTCTGGTTCGAAAAACGATTTTGAGATTGTTAATTCTTCTATTTCCTTTCCCGTGTATCTTTCCTGCGGAACAAAAAGCGTTTTAGCTGAATCGTATGCTATCACATCACGAAAGTCTCCTCTAACAAGATGGGGTCTTAACTTGAAAAAAATTGCAATCAAAGTTTCTTGGCGAAGACGATGGAAGTTCAACAAAGCCCTGCAAAACAATCAATGAACACAAAAATCTAGTTCAATGGGAACTCACTCATTAAATACTCTGGGAGCATTCAACTGGGGCGTCCCGTCTTTGCTGGAAATGGTGAAGGTGTCTACTTTGATCCGTTGGATTATTGGCATTCTCGTGAGAACCAGTGGGAACATGTTTGTTGCAACATTCAATGATTCTGGAGCTTTGAAGGAATCTTTCGATAGATCTGTATCGTCTAAAGTGATGACTTCTCTCGTTGAAGATGATGACATGGCGGGAACTGAAACTTAATTTTGATTAATTAAGTTCGAAAAATTAAATATTAAATTTTCTGTAATGGCAAGCTGATACAAACTTCAAAGTGAAAAATTTGAAGTTTTGATTTCCCTGTGTTTTCAAATATTCTATTATACTCACTAAAGAAGGATCCTAACTAGTAAGTGAAAGAAAGTTCCAGGTCAACTTATACGGTTGGAAAGCTTGACCTTTGAAAATTCTAAAACTGTTTTCAAATATTTCAGAACGCCTCTAGAAAATAAGAAAAATGAGACTAACATTCAGGACTGACCAGCGGTGATTTTCATTTTGTAACTATAGAAAAACTGAAAGTTTGAATTGGAGAGTTATTTTCTTGTCTTATATTAATGTTCACCTAGTTTTTGGCAATGAGACACCCGAGGAGTTAACAGGAAAGGCAAGTAATTAAGTGATGATGGGTTGAGAACAGTTTCATTATGATTGCAAAGTTTTCTGTAACGATATACACCAAACTACTCTATCACTCCTTATTCTCCTCTACCCAAAGCTTTTCTCCTATTACCGTCTCATAGATTATCATCCTCCCGATTCTTCTATCTTCCAAACCGACTGCTTTTTACCGTACAACTCCCGCTTCCATAGTTACCTCTATTCACACCCCTCAAGTTTCTTATCCGTCGCTCTAACTCCCCCAACAATCTTATCCGTCAGCTGAGGTTTTCCTGTCTTCACCACACCAGACTTATCAATCAAAAATCCATTCCAAAACCGCCCGTTCTCTAATTTCCAAACGTATTATATCAAGTCTTCCTTATCCATTCCCAATGGCTCATCACTCAATACAAACCCTTCTAAAGCTACTGCTTTCTCTGCCGAATTCAGTAAAAATTTCAGCCTCTCCCCTTCTTCCTCTCCTTTACCTCCTAATCTTGCTCATTCTTCTCACTCAAATTCTGACCCTTCCCCCCACTGAACTGTTCTCCCCCTAGGCCATTAAACTTTGTCTCTCCGAACTTCCCCCTCGCTGCGGTTTCTCTCTCATCTCATCAATTAATTTATTATTGAAAACTGTGCCACGTCTCTTGCCCTCTCTGTCTCCATTATATATACTAGTTCTCTTGAATCCTCCTACGTGTTCCTTTCCTAAATTATTCTATCTCGGCCTACAAATCCATCCTCAAGTCCCATAAAACCCTTGATATTATAATGTTCGATTTCCGAAAAGGATTTGGTAAGGTTGCTCACCCACTCCTTATTTTAAACTCCTCTCTTTTGGTGTCCCTTCCCTCATCATCAACTGGTTTGCTGATTTCCTGAGTAACCGTTCCTATTCTGTCATGGTAAACGGTCATATTGATCCCTCCATTTCCCTCATCCCATCCGGTGTCCCTCAAGGAACATGTAGTGGCCCCTTCTTTTTCTCAATTATTTCAATGATCTCCTCTCTTCCTTCCCTCCCGACCTCCAATTTTGTGTGTTTGCTGACGATGTCAAAATATTCTCCCACAGCCTCTCTCTCCTACAATCCGGCATCATCTTTCTCTAGCTGCTTGCAAATCCACATTGCTCAGCCCCGGTCCCCAATTCACTCATTGTTAAAAATCTCGGTCTCCTCGCCGACCCTGAATATAAGTTCATCTCACTGTGGGAGCGGAACTGTCAATCTTTCCCTTCTCAGGTGTAACCAACTTTTAAAATCCTTTAAATCTCACTCTCCCAATTTCTGCATTCCTTTGTTTAAAACATATGTCCTCCCTCCCCTGGAGTACTGTTGCACAGTATATTCCCCTCCTGCATCTAGCCTCTTTTCTCACTCTCTGGAAAAAACCCTTCGTCTCTATTCTCGTAAAGTCTTTCAACGCTGTAACATCTCCTTTTCCTCATACCCCCAACGTTTCAAAATTCCTTATCTTGTCTCCCTTCGGCACCGCCGACTTAAATTTCAACTCCTCCTCCTTTATAACTTTATTAGTGCTGCCACCTATTTCCCCCACCTTAATTATTACTAACGTAAAAATCTCCCAAAATAACCGTCCCATGACGTTAATTTGCTGCCATCCTTCTATTAACTTGCTAATTTCATTAATGTAACTTCATTAATGTTCTCGTGTTGTTTTATCCCTTATCCCAATTCTCTCACATTTTCCTTTTTTTTCTTTCATACAATACTTTATTTTTCCCTATTTTTCCTTGTTAACCCTTTTCAGATGAGATTTCATTCCTCCGATTCAGGTGATCTATGTCTGAATCGTGGAGCCACCGCACGGAGTCGCCTCGAGACACACATTGACTTCTTTGCTCTTTTTGCGTGATGCCTGAGTGCGACAACTCTTTGCAGATCCGCCACTTCTTGATGAACGACGAGATCTCATCGACTGCTTCTCCACTGGCTTCTCGGGTCTACCGCACACATAGTTTGTCAGCCAGCATCCCTTGTTCTGTTGTTGTCCACGTTTGTATTCCTCAACGAATCCAGTCATCGAACCAATTGGAGCAGCAGTGACAACGTCTTTCTCAATATTAATGCCAGTGAGTGTATCCAACTCCTCCACATCAACCGGATGATCAGACGACTCGATACACGTGGCACTTCCCGGCAGATTGATGATCGTCTGTGGAGCCGAGAACTGCTCCGTGAACAAGACGGAAAGAGAGAACGCCTCCTGACACGAGGTGCCTGCCACCGTCTTCTGATCGATGAACTGTTTCAGATTCTTCGCATAGATTGGCAAAACGAATCCCTTGATCGTCAACTTGGTTCTGTCCATTTGAGAGATTTTCGACGAGTTGACACGAAACTGGATGACTCGATGAGAAGACGGAGAGAAACGGAACACGTTCGTTGGAAACGAGACGGCCTAGTTTGAGGAGATCAACTTGAGAATGAAGTCCTTGCCGGTCGTGTTGCGGAGAACGAGCGTGCGTTGAACAAGATCACGACTTGTTGATATGTGCACTTCCGTTGGATTCGATTTCTTCAGTGAAGTCATCGTAGTTACATGGAGAGAGGGAGAACTGGCGATTCGAGTTGTCCTAAGTGTCGAGAATCCTTCATATTTTTACTAGTCCATCTCGTGAGGGATGCATCTAGTCTCCCCTTTCTTAATGTTTTTCTCAAGAAATAAAGCGTCTCAGTGATTTGGTAAGTTGTTTCATAGGTATATAGAGTTTTTGGGATTGTTTACTTTTGTTTACTTCCATCAGCTTCTATCGAAAATTACGAACGTTGAAGCTCAAAATGATCAAAAACTCGAATATCCAATGAAAATAAACAAATTTTGTAAAAATTAGCTCAAAAACCCTTCTAATACCTCCAAAAAAGTTCAAAACTTGTCAGTCTGGCGTGCCTATGACGCGTTCCTCTCCTTCTCTCCCCATCTCCGCCCTCCCCCTTTCCTTCCCCCTTGCCCCTCTCTTTTCTACCCCCTCGTCGACCTGTCTCCTCGTCCTCCCATGTGGTCTAGTGGTTAGGATTCGTGGTTTTCACCCACGCGGCCCGGGTTCGATTCCCGGCATGGGAAGTTTCTTTTTTGCTTTTTTTGTAATGAAGTTTTAAGAGCTTCTAGAAGACTTTTTGAGTAAGAAAACAATATTTTATACAAAAAATTTGTTTAATAATGATTTTTCAGAAAAACTATAAATTTTTCTCCTCTTCAAGCCTTATATACTACCCTTACCATAAATTAGTTAGGCTATTGATACACTTCAGAACAAGTTGTCCGATTTCTTGCAATGACCAAAATGGAGGGAAAACGCAAAATAGCTCGGGAGGTGTCAAAATCAAGATCGAAGCTCACCGAAAGAATGAATCTTAAAATATTCTCCCACAGCCCCTCTCTCCTACAATCCACAACCAAAGAATCGTTTCTCTTCCCGTCTTTAGCTTTCTCTCCAACTTTCTACAAAAACCCCTCCGTGTCTATTCTCGTAAATTACTTCAACGTTGTAACATTTCCTATTCCTCATAGCCACCACCGTCTCGAAAATCTTAACCTTATCTTCCTTCCACACCAGCGACTCTAATCCCAACCTCCTTCTGTATAACTTCATTAGTGGTGCCACGTATTTCCCACATCTTAATTTGCATCTCGTAATCTCTTCGACCTCCTACAGTAGCAAACATAAATGAGCACCCCTTCGTACTTTCATCTGTATCAATTTGCTGCCATCCTTATGGAATACCATTACTGCTAATGTTCCCCGCTTCCTTCCCCATCTTAATTCGAACATCCTCCTCAACTCCTCTATTACCTTTTTTTGTATTTGGTAATCTATCATATTTCTCTCTACCGGTTTTTCTTCTCTTTCTAAACTTTTTTTCCTATTTCTGTATCCGTTTTTTCTCTCCCAGTTTTGCTTATCCATCTTTTGAAGGATAGTATCTAGTTTCCCCATCCCTATGTATTCCTTCTCATGTTTTCTTTTGTCAATAAATAGATTAACAAATAAGTCCGCTTTGTGAACGATCTATGTGACTTCAACGATTAGAACTTTAGCACTGCGGTCTTACAAAAACCTGATTAACTTGATTCACATAATTTTTCTGCAGAATTGGAATACAGATTCAAAATCAATGCTAAATGTTTGTTCTAGTGATATGTGTCATACATCCTTCTCGACTCCTCCCTTAGTCAAACCAAAATGTCTTCTAGAAGACAAATCATGTCAAAAGAGCACAACTTACCAACTCCATTTACTGATGAACCTTCCATTTCGATAGAGGTGCGCTGCCGTTTTATATGACGGCCAAAACCAGAGTTGCTGTTCATTGTTTGAATGAATGCTATTAATTGGCGTAGATCTGAAATCAACGGAATAAAAATTCAGTCATAGCGGATTCAGCTCAAAACTCCTTTAAAATTATACGAGGTAATTGACGAAAAAAGGAAAAAGAAGTAAATGAAGAAGAAATAAGTGCAAAGAGATGAAAAGAGTAAGGATGAGGGATAATTCAAAAGAGTAAGGATGAGGGATAACAATTATCAATAACTTTTCCCAATGAATACCAGATGTCCGAAATGTGAACAGTCCTTGGCCGCGTGAGAAAGTGAGAGTGAGAAAAAAGATAGAGACAGTAGAGAAAAAAAGAAGAGGACAATGAGACAAACGTTGTTCACTCGGATTTGTTTCCCAATAAATTTCGAAAATACTGTTCACATTTCCTACATTAAATGACTCAAACAAAACAAAAATCAAAAACTTTGATGGAAAAGTTCGGAATACAAATGATGAACATTAAAAAAAGAATGAATACGGAAAAGAGAGAGAAATATGTAGACAGGAATGGAATAAGGAAACCTAATGAGACCAGCTGAAGAGAGAGGAGAAGAGAAAAGGGGGAACGCGGAAAGGGGAAAGGGGGGAAAGGAGGAAAATGAATAAGGATGGGTAGGGGGCACCAGATGTGCGAGGAGACAACTGTCCCCATCGACAGTATGAGAGAGAAAGAGAAAGATAGAGACAGTAGAGAAAAGAAATGGTTGCCATTGAGAAAGGTGTTAGACGCGCAATCTGTGTTTGTCTTGCAACAAATGGGTCTTGCCTCTGAGGAAAAGTAGACAGTATCTTAATTTTCCATCTTGTTTTTTGTGTGGTAACGGCGGATTGAATCGAGAAACTAGTGAAAGAGTACCGAACATTTTTACTAACCAAGTTTGAAAGTTATATTAAAATGAACCCTTACAGTAAGTCTTCCCGCATTCTCATTAAAGAAGGACTGCAGTATTCCAAAAATCGAAAATGCTGGAGGATGCGGAGTTGCTTTGATTTTTGCTTCTTGTCATTGCGATCATCAAGTAAGCGTTTGATGACAACTCGCGTAGCTTCATCAATCAATGTAGCGGTTACCCAGAAGATTTAAAGAAGGCGTTGGGGTTGGAACCAGCTTTCTTCGAAATGACAGAAACATAAGACGTGGGAACAATTGATTGCGAGAATACTTCATCGAAAACAGGAGTTGTCAATACGGAAAGTCTGATTGGTGATAGGTCTGGAAGAGGCTTGCAAGTTGGAGCAATTTTCTCACCGAGTGTTTTCGATCCGGATTCGATGATACCCGACCTCAATTCGTTTAGGATTGCAGTGAACTTTGAAACATGGTTGAACTGTTCCATGTAATCCGAGTAAGCAACAAATTGAGGCGGATCGCCGGGCAACGTATCCGTAAGCTTCCGCTTTGACATATCATCGTACCTATTCAATAGTCAGAGTATTTATTTCAAATAAAGAATATAGGATAGATATCGAATAGAGAATAGTTGAAGTGGGGTAGCGATCAATAGGGCCATATGGAGAAAAAGGAAGAATGAGAAGAAAAAAAACTTGAAATGAAATTATCAGGAGATTTTTTAGGTGAACACCAAAATCGAAAAGAAAATAATTGAGAACAGTGAGAGAACAAACAATAAAAAAATGTGATAGCTTAAAACAGAAAACAGATGAAGATGTTATTTTTTCTAAGCTACAATGAAAACTGAACAGTCATCGTCTTCCTATTTCTAGCTCCATCCGCATTTGTAAAGTTCTCGTCAATCACTCCATCGGGTATGTTCATCCATTCAATAACAATCTTGTCTTCCATTGCACTTTCCAATTGGAACACCTTGCTTCTAACATTCACATTCACTGATTCATGCGGTTCCAAACAGATAATTGTTCTTCCGACAGTTAAACGTTCCCGAGAACTTGGTTCCATTTTGACTCCAATTCGATTCTCCGACAGGTTTTCGATTTTAAAATAATTGGTCTTCGAGATATCGAATGGTGCATTAAACACCAACACCCGCATCGGTTGTGTGGAAATATTTCCCAGCTCTTTTATTTGGCACTCAGGCTCGAATCTATCCGCAAAGTTTGGAAGAAGGAAAGTTGGGGGTAACTTTGTCTCTTGAGCCACTGGACAAAATTGCATTTGTTGATTGAATTTGTGGTTGGAGGGAGTGGCTTCTAGATCTGAAAGTTAATAGGCATTTGATTGTTAATGAGATTGATTGAAAACTCACCATCTAATGTTCCAAAACAATCCATTTCCACGTTCACTGGTTCGTTTCCAATTTCTTCTTTCACATTTGTTTGATTGTCAGAGGCAACGCTGTCTTGTTGTCCGGTAACTAAAACATTGAAATTTGAAAAAAAAAACATTACTGCAAAATACTGGAAAACTACTCACCTGGATTTGCTGGATCCGCTGGGGCTGCCTGACATGGCAATGATGAGCTAGAAGGACCTGAGGACGAAGCTGGAGAAGAAACTGCGGATGTCAAAGGAGTGGCCAACACTGGAGAAGATGTATCAGTGGAACGAGTACCAGACGAGACAGCAACGGAAGCTGGTGATGAAGCGGACGTAGTTGTGGAATTAGTCGTTGTGGCAGCTGACGGACTGGATGTCGTTGAAACATTAGAATCTGGGAGAGCAGTTGTAGCAGTTGGGTTAGACGGAAGATTTTTAGCGTCTGCTGCTTTCAGTTCAGATCGACGTCTGGTGGGCAATTCTACTGGTTCCAGAACATTGACATGTGGTGTGCTGACTGAAAATAGGAAATGCTTGATTTTTTTGAGAATCTAAAACTGACCGTAGGAGAAGCTGGGACGAGTGGTCTTCTTCTTATTTTTTGGCTTTCCTTTGCGATCCGGCTTCTTGTATGGAATTTTATTACCTAAAAACAGACTGATTAGATTTTTGTAATTAGTTTGTTTTTGAAAAGACACTACGTAAAATTCAAAAACCAAGCGTTTACCATTTTCAGTGTCCGATTCATCACTTGGCACGCTTTCAGCTTTGCTTTGTGACTTTCTCTTTCTACCGCGCTTTGTTGGTAGGCTTGGCGAAGTCGAAGGAGTATTGAGCATGTTGCTGTCCGCTGGAATAAAGGTTATGTTATTGATTGACATGAACTATCAGCTCGGAATCCAAACCAGAGTAAAAATACACTTACGTGTGGTTTTGGAAACGGTTTTCGGACGAGTTGATTGTGCTGGGACAGTTGGCTGAAGAGCTACGTTGCTGGTTGATTTGTTTGTGAGAGGCATTGGACTCCTAGAATGGTTCGAGATTAGTGAGAGAGAAAACAAAAGAAATGAAAGAGGATGAATGCGTGAGCGCAGATGAGTTATTGATTTGAGTTGAAACAACAGAGAGAGAGAGAAACGACGAAGACAGGTGGGACGGGGTTACGAGTGCGGGAGGACAAGGTAGGCCAACTGTGCAAATGACGTGTAGATGAGCACGGTGGACAACCCATAAGAATAGGGGTCACTGGGAAAAGAAAGAACAGGTAGGACACCACGACTGGATTGAAGGACTCGCAGCCAAATAGAGACAGGAACGCGGTTGTAAACAGTCATCATTCTGCGTTGCTTTGTATGGGATTGACGGTTCGGCCAAGAGCAATGATCGACGAAGAGGCAAAAGTGGAATTACAGAGATTGAAGAAACAAAAAGGAAATTGGGATCGATGAACAAAGAATTTCAGTTTTAAGTGTTGAATTAGATGGGACGACTAGAACTAGATTTTGACTAAGAATTCAATTTGGAGTAAATATTGAAATTTGAAAATAATGATCGGTATTTTTGTTTCTAGATCGTGAAACATTAGCTTCAAAATGGAAGAACGCAGAAAGAAGAATGCACCAAAAAAAAGAGATGAGGGAAGATGGGTAATCGGCGGCAAGATAGGGTGAATGAATGTAGATAGACTAGCCAAATGAGGGAAAACGTAGACAGATGGGACGCAGAAGGGCAGAGCTCGCAAGAAAGGACAGTTGTCAAACGTGATTGAGGGTGAACGAGTGTGAGAGATTGAAAAAACAAAAGAAAGAGAGAGAGACAGAGAGAGAGAAAACATATCGATTCTGACAAGAAAATTGTCTACATTTATCGATGAGGATTTGAATGAAATAAGAGAAACTATTGAGATAAGATTGAAAAATAGAACATAAGAAAACTGGCTGAAAAAAGCAGTTTAAGAAATTACACCTACAGCAGTTGATTGATGTCATCTGATTGCCGACTTACAGAATCTCTGAAGGCCAGTCAAAAGAGTTTTAAAAATGAGACTGCACGGCGGGACAAAACCGGAGTTGTATTTAAAAAGAGCAAAAGGCATTCTGTATCAGGTGGTGTGCGATATATTAGAAACAACGCTTGGACTTAAAATCCTGGCCTTCTTTGTGGTCCATTAGTTTTTTATTCTACAGTTGATTTGGTATGACTGTTCATCAGCTCCTACGACTCATCACTTGTCTTTCTGAAAAACAGTGAGAAGATTAACATTTAGCGTGCTATGGAGAAGTTTAATGACATTCACATTCTTCACTACTCGGTTTCTCCTCAATCCTCTTCCATCGTTCATTTCCTTTGCCGGATAGTAATGAGTGTTTGTGTGTGCAAGTGAGTGTGTGTGTGTGTTTGCGAGTGTGCGGTCGATGGAAAACTATTGATTCTGAGTAAAGCTGTTTTAAACATCATACACTCTTTTATACAACGCTACATTGTTGATTACTTCCTATTTTGATGAACCCACGACATTTTAAATTCAATAAAAAATCATTCTGGGATCCCTTTTTCACATTTAAAAAACCTTTTCCCTCATTTCTCTGAATCTGAGAAAAATACTTTTCATATGACAACTTACGTAGGAATTTCGGATCAGAAAATTTTGATACTAAATGAGTCAGGAGCCAATTCATATTTACTTATTCCCTCCCCGAGTTGCGATTGATATTTCAATTGTTTTTATGTCCGGAAACCGCTTACAACTTTATAATAAGAACTCTGTGTCTCCACTCTCTCTCTCTCACTCTTTGTCTCACTAACCGTCATAGTCTATTTGTCCTCTTTTCCCTTTCCCTCTTCATTAAAACGTTCATAGATTCGTGACCACGATGACGTCTACTATCAACTTGTTTCGTCTTCCTTATTTGGCAACGACCGAAGTTCTCAGAAATATGGATCTTGGAGAATTGTGAGTTTTTTATCAATGTTACAATTTATTTACATCTATCAATCATTTTCAGAATTGAGATATCACGTATTTCCAAAAAATCGTTCAAATATGTGCATGGACTCTTCTCTCGAAAAAACATCGGACAATTCAAGCTTAATGTCTATTTGTCCGACCAGTTCTCAATTGGAATCACATCAGTAAACACAACGTCGCAGGGATACACAGAATTCAATGTGAATCACCTATCTAAACTGACAACTGAAGTCTTAGAAAACATGACAAAACTTTTGAACTATCCAGTAATTGTTTGGAAGATCACCAAAGTGTGTTCTCAAACACGTTCCCTGATGGCCTTAGTTCAAAGTTTGAACCTTCGGACAGACGAAGTTATTGTTAGACAACGAGATGCAAATGCGGAGATGCTAGATGATATCATGAAACTATGTACCAATTCGAAAAAGGCTTCAATTGATTGGAAAACCCCAGAAAGTTTCTTGCTTGATGAAACATTGTACCAACCATTTTATTTGGATTTATTGTGCATTCGTCAAGCATCTTGGGTTACTGTCAGCGTTGTCACTAAGTTGTTCATGAATTGCAAGAGAATTTTCATTCATGGGAACACGTCGAAGCCAAGAGATATCACAGAATTCATTAAGAAATGGATTGTGCAACCAAAAATTGAACGAATCTTCATTGATTGCGAAAGTAAATCAATTCCCGAAATACTTGCTGGAATTCCTTCGGAGCAGGTTCACTCATTTGTCAGAAACGAAATGTAAGTTATCAAACTGTTTTAAATTTGATTTTTGTTTTTTTTTAGTGAAATCGATTTACCCGAGAGAACGTGCTACAAGGTTAGAGGCTTCAATGGACAAGAAGCAGCTGTTTTCTACCTACGAAATCAAATTGTTCTCAGTGCTGATTATCATCTTTTGTGACGACAAAGTTCTGACCGTTTTGATACCAATGTAACTTTTAAATACGAATTTTTTGAATAAATTGTGAACAATCATATCTTTCTAATTGAATTTCGATTAAAATTTCTCATAGATTGATGATTTTTGACATCAGGAAAAATTACGATTGATTATGATAACTGTTATTCTATATTCCAGTTGATAACTTTATCTCTATCCTACTATTTTCTCTTCAAAATCAATAACTGTGAACTCTTTTATACACACGGAAAAAAACCGGAATCAAAATAACTACCCGAGTCCGAGTGTTCTTCAAACGTTTCGCTTGGGTTAATAATAGCATACTGAGAAAGTTTATCAAACAATTTCACGTTTGATGTTGTACAATACTATACATCAACGTAAAAAAATTTGGTATTTAGTATTCAGAGTCATCTTGTAGTCATACTAATCTTCTCAAGTTCATTGCTTGTTGCAGCACCGCTACATACGCCTCTCTGTTTTCTTTTCTTGTTTCCTCGGCATCAATTCTTTCTTTGAGGTACTCCTTTATCATTTCTTGACACAAAAAGACAATGATCATCATTACAAATGAAATAGCATCAAGGAATAGATCATCTGGGTCCGATTTTTCTGTTACCAAGGGAGTCTTTTTGACAACAGACGTTGAATTGATCTTGCTGTTCCGTTGCTTGTTTCTTTGCCTTTTTTGTGCCATATGTAAAAAAAACTTTGGAGAGTTGAGCCAACAAGTTTTGAGATTTTCACAGTACCTCGTTTTTGAAAATCCTAGACTATAGTTCTTATGATTTTCCGTGCTTTACAATAGAATCAGAAATTGTTAAAAGTAGCATTATGAAAATCAAAGAAACAGCAAACACGGGAAAAACCAGAGCTACAATATTTCTATATTTTCTGGTTTCTTTTTTACCTATGCTTACATGGCCAATAATTCAGTAGCTCATAAAAAGGAGAGATACTGAAACTGCATAACTAGGAAAAACTAAAAAATAAAATTGTATAGTGGGAGTGAATGGAAACGTCAAACGAAATGAAAAGGATGAGGACGAGGCGGTTGCCTGGTAACGGTTACGATGTTTTGAAAATTTGATTTTAGAAATCTTTGAGGGTGGACATTTTGAATTTTTGCAAACAAGTTATACATGTGTACCTATCAAAAAATGAAAATAAACAAATTTCAGCTTTGAAGCTACCTACTCAAAGCATTTAACGATTTTCATTTGATGACAATCAGAATTAAGTATCGCAAAAAATCAGATACGTTTGAAGTTTTCAACACCTGAATTCCGGTTCTCCAAAGAAAGTCTAATCATAAGAAACTCTAAGTTTGTTGTTTTCACACATTCTGTCCAACTTTTTTGTATGTCCGTTTTTTAAAAATACAGTTTAGTTTTCCAGTTTTTGCAATTTCTGAAAACCGTAACTCAAACATCATTTGAGTTTTCCTTCTTATGAATTGGACCGTTCTAAATTGTTAAAACACCAAAATTTGAATTAAATAAATTAAAATTTTACGATTCTTGTCTTTTAAGACTTTACTTAAAAGTATGTATACTAGTCACCGGGAGCGCAATCGCGGAAATTGGCGCGTGACGGTCATGTGGAGACTCGTCCATGATTTCAAGCATTTTTGGTAGTTTAAGTGAATTTACGACATTTTCTTTCATTTTCACCATTTTTTTTGCTGTAACTATAATTATAACCTATTCTGCGAAATTTTGAAAAAATAACACTACTTCAAAGCCTTTTCTGTAATTCTAACAACTTTGACCGTTTTCAGTTGAAAATGTCCAACTTTGACAATGTATCATGGTATTACAGATCGCCTCATCAATTGAAGTTTTAACAAGCAGATCAAAAGTATAATTCCATTTTTGTAGTTGATGTCTTTTTGTAATGACACTCCCAATGTTTCTTACAAGGTTTACTTTTTCTCAATTCGGTAACTAATATGTGGTTAGGAACAATAGGAAAGGAGAGCAACGGCGGAATACTAGTGCGAGTGCAGGTAAAGGGTCTTCCTCCACTGTCACCTACCATCTGTTTGCTCTAGAGGGTTTTTTCTTTTCTCACACTCTCATTTCCCTCTGAGTCGTGCAGTATTTATTGATTCTTCTGGAGCTTACCACCTGTAATGGTGTTTCGCTTGGCCACAATAAAACTGCAAGACAAATTTTTCATGTTACACGGAATTCATCAGCCCAAAGTTAATTAGGCACAATGGCTTCCTGTTTCAATTTTTAACATCATTTCAAGTGTTATGTTCATACAGTTAGATTTTGAAGAACTTCTCGCTATTAAAAATATTCCTGATTAGTGTTTGATAAGAAATTTGTGAGCTGGAAACTTATCTACTTGGAGGATTTCATAACTACTATACCTGGTTTAAATCTCCCAATTTCTCGTAATTGCCTTTAAATGTATCTACCACGTTGACCCTTGACCACTCCACCTCTTTCGTTAGTCAACATGTCCCCCGTAGAATACTTATCCCAGGAGAAAACTTTTCTAACAGACCAAAGAGGCCTTTCCTATTATCTTGTCAACTGCACGTCAACAGTGCTAACATATCTGAACGTGCTTTGGGAATACTAATTGTATTGTGCCGTCATGGATCTCTGATGCATCTGTATATTCCCAAATCCTTATCTTATCTTCTTCCATGCATTTATCTTCCACTTTCTGAACTCACAAGTCGAAATATTTTAAAACTGAGGATTCAAAATCATAATGAAGTACATTTCAAACTTTTATTTTTGAAGCAATTGGTTTGGAGACTTTTGGGAAGTTGAACTCTTCTCTTGATTATTCCTCCTTCCCGCAGTTTGACTTTTTGCAAAATATTGATTTCCAGAGTTATCAGCTCAATTGGTTCCTCGCCTGATCAAGAACAGTGAGTTGTCGTTTTTATTGAGACATAGTGAAACATCAACTTTTTCAGAGAATGAACCCCATCGGAAAAATGCAAGCTGAAGCAGAAAACTTGGACAGAGTCAAAAACACCATCGCCGAGTTTCAACGAAAACATGGTGTAAGAATAAATTTTCGCTTCTAGTTCTTACAAGGGATGTCTTTGGAGGCGCCACTTTCAAACGTCCTATAACTTTGGTCATAGGTATTCTCCACCACGGGAAGTCCATTTCTGCAGTCAAAACCCTCTAAATGTCTCTGCGAGACGAGTTATGAGCACTCAACGTTTCAAATGGAGAAGCTTCTTAATGTGTAATTCCAAATCGACAAGTAGTGTACGCAAGATAATCTCATTTTTGCATTGTACGAGCACAGGTAAACCACTGGGGAACACAAACGGAATCGCGCGGTGGTATGCGGCAAATTTGAAATTTCATGTGAAATGGCTTAACAATTTGAAACGTTGGAGAGCTTAACTCGGCTCGCAGAGACATTTAGCAGGTTTTGATTGCATAAATGGACTCCCCGTAGTCGAAAATACCTATGACCAAATTTATAGGTCATTTGATCTCCAACGACTTCCCTTGTTAGTATTACTGCATTTCATTTAAAAAAACACCCCTAATTACATTTCGAGTCAACATTCTCAAGTGTGAAGTCTCGTTCTTACTAACTCAAGCTTTGTAAAACAATTAAGTTGCTTTTAAACAATATTCTATTCAGAAAAATTACGATTCTCTGGACATGTTTGAACTTGCTCGCGAACTTGGGAAAGACTACGGAAAATCTGTTTTAAAATCTGCTCTTGCGTTGGGGAAACATGAACGAATAACTCGTCAAGTAAGTCCAAAAAGTTAACTTTAAAATACAGGGTAACTAATAAGTAAACAACGTTCTCATGAGATTAAAATCCGTTGTGGATTGGTAGAAAAACGCTTGAATTAAGAAAAAAACGTTTTTAGTATTCAGTTGAAATTTACATACAAGATTTGGTATGAAAAAAAGTTCAAATTTGGAAACTTTGACTTTGATACAGGCCTTCAGACGACTAATGAAAAGATCACTTGGGCGGCGGGTCTTGGATGTAATCTGGACTGATGATAAGCTTCTCATAATTGAAACTTTTTCAAATCGCCAAAAGCAGAAACTATTGTTATCTCATGGGGAAAGTCGGCCCCCAGAACGTCACGAGGCTCTCGACCAAAATTTTCCTAAAAGCTGATTTTTCATCTTTAAACAGAAAAAAGGCCACGTCACACCAAATCAAGAAAATTTATCTGTCTCATTTTTCTGGCAACTGACGCAACGACCTGCATTGTCAGCAATTCCTAACCCGATGGATTTCTTTTCATTGGAATATTTGGATACCAACAACAAACCACAATATTGTTGGTGCTTTCAAAGCCTCCCTTCAGAAGGTATGGGACAAAGCCGATGCCGAAGACCTGCGCCGCACTACTGATTTTGTTTTTGGGCGTCTGAAGGCTTGAAGCAATGCCGAAGTATTCAACTTCAGATTCTTTTTGTAAACTAAATTTAAAACGTGTACTACAACTATTGACAACGTTATTTTGTTGATTCAAGAGTTTTTTGCAGAATATCAAAATATTGAGAGCGTTGTATACAAATTAGCCACCTTGTAATTTTAAAACCGTAGGAACTCACTTAAACTTTTTTAGAATGCTGCCAGTATTCCAACTTGGTTCCTGAAGATAACCCCTGAAATACTGAAGATTCTTGTCGATTCTTTCTCCATGGTTTGGCCCGTAAGTATTGTTATTGGTTATTGTTAACGTTCAACATTAAAAATGAAGCAGTCAGACGTTATTCTAATTTTTTAGGAAGTGTTCAATTCAACAGCGGTTCCTAGCAATTCTACTGAACAACCTCAGGTGACCAATTTTTTCAGAATGAAGTTGAAACTAAAAAACCCTCATTTGTTTTTTTGGGACTTTACAAGGGATGTAATCAAGGTGATTCACAAGATTCTCAACGAAGTGTTGACATAAAATATTAAAAAACAACCCGTTTTGTAAACTTTTTTGAAAAATAAACCGATTTTGAGGTGATCACGAGCACAATTAAAGTACTTTTATAAATGCCCTTTCGGTGACAATTGACAGTTTTCTAACTTTTGTGGTATAATATAAGGAAAACAGCGGATCTTGCGTTTTTCATGACTACATCTTAGTTTCTTCATACAAAATTTTCTATAATTATGTGAAAAAGGGAAGTTCCAAAGTCTCAAAGTGACCCGATTAAAATTTCTAACACTATTGTATTCCCAGTCTCCGGAAACAATCTAAATCACTATCTAAAACACTTGTATTCGTTTTAGTTTTTCTCCATTTTATCCTAAACCAAAATTTTGTTGAAAATTCACCTTTCCCCTTTCACCTTGGGTTGTTCCTTTTCAAGTTTTTAGAAGCAATTTCTTTTTATCTCACGCAATTCACCAATGTATCAATCTTTGTTCTCATTGCAATTTTAGCAATCTTGCAAGCTTTATTGATGCATGTTCTCATTTTTACTAACCTAACCTCGGTTGTTCAAAAAAGTTTTCATTTCAGGAAATTCAAGATTCTCTATTCTTCTTTGAACTATCACAGAGATCCATCCCTGAGGTGGAAAAATCCCTGTGGGAAATTGCTGTTACGCTTGGAAAACAAGAACGTGAAATGATTCGTGTAAGTTGAGCGCTTTGGACAAAAATTTCAATATGCATATCTCTTTTTTTTTTTGAAAAAAAGAAACAAGAAATGTACAAAATGATAGTGGGAAGAATTTTTCAGTGCAATTAAACAGAGAAGTGTATTAAAAGACAATAAACTATTTTCAGGCTGCTCCTAAAATCCCAGCATGGTTCTATCGGTTGAAATCTGAGCAACTAGCAATTGTACAAAGTTTTGCCAGCGTTCTCGAACAAACAGGGAAATTCAAGGCAAGTTTTCAATATAATTTGACAAAAAATAAAGCTAGAGAAGCAATTTTCACCGTTCACAATGCATTCTTTTTATCATTAATTCTTGTGAGTATGGTACGATTTCAAATCTCCATTTGTGGTAATTCGAGTATTGTTACATTGAACCTTTTTGTTTTTTCACTTTCATTCAATTGTTGTTTTGCCTGTGAAACATAGCATTCACAACCATCAAATCTTATTTATTATTCCGATAATTGTTTGAATTTTCAACACATGATTTTTTATTTGATATACTCTTCTAGAAATTTCTATAATCAAAGTTAGTTTATCTACCAAAACATCAGTTGTTTCCAATCTTTCAAATCATTTATGATTATTTTCCGTTTGTAAGAGCGAAATAAGCGAGATCTAAATTTAGCATATCTCACTTATTATGTAACAAAACTATAATTCTAGTCATCATTTCACGTATCAGTGGTTTATACCCTTCGATGAAATTAAATTTAACATAAAAATCAAAACAATCATGTAAAACAAACACAACACTATCCTAAATTTGAAAAACTGTTGATAAGAATCAAATTCTCCTGTATTTTCTTGATAGAAATATCATACCAACTAACACATTTTTCAGAATTCTCCCCTTTCTCTTGACGTTGCTGCTAAAAATGGACCTGCTACTAGAAAAAGATCATTGTAATTCAATTTTCTTCAAACTCAAAACTACTCATAAAAGTTATGTTCACTCATCAGTACTATGTTTTTAGAGGCACTATCTGTAAGAGGTAGAATTTCATTGTTTCGGCGGTGCATAGTTGCACAAAATCTCCAATCGAGATAAGTTCTACATCATGTGCACATACAGGCTACTGTATTCCAAATAACACCCCCATAGGCGTCCTACAGATAGTGCTTCTCTGATTTTTTGATAAAAAAGTAATAAAATTGTTCTGATATTCCAATCAATGTATTTCTTTTTTCTACAAGCTATTGAAACACAATCTAATGTAAGTTAAGATAGAAGACAGTTTTTGGATACGACGCGGGAGTCGATCAGAGATAAACTAGATTAGAAGACGAGATAAGAGACACACAAGGGTATCTCCGTATGACCTTTCCTCTTTTGTCAAACAACAACCGAGAGAGTGTAGGAATTACAGAGAAACGAGAGAAAGGCGTAAGGTCAGTCCTCTTTAGCCCGTTCTTGTGATTCTCTTTCATTTTTCTCCACGATGAACTAACGGAATGATCGTCGACCAGGGCTACCTATTTTTTTAAAGTTCTCATTTTTTCTCTGTTACTCAAACAATTATATCCATTCCATTTTGAGGTGAGTTAATTGGGATTAAATTTTAAGAATCGTTCTTTTTTTTTTAAGTACTAGGTGGTTCAAATAATGTACCAGGTTAAAAAAAAGATTGCTTATTCAAACTTTTTGTTGAGCGAGAGAGAAAAAAGTATTTGTTTATTAATAAGTTGAATAATGATAATAAGATATTTAACTTTATGAAATGTTTTGTAAGAACGATAGTTATTTTAACCATTGATTTTTTTAACACCGACTCTCTGTCTTTTTTCTCTCATAGAAAGATTCAAAAAGGTAGGTAGCCGGTGTAAATCGAAACAACGAGACCCCCACCTCGTCCCTGGGTTAAACTTTGTGCGAGCGGTCAGCCACCGGCAAATGTGTAATACAACGTTTCTGAAAAATAGCTAGAAGAAGTGAAAAGCCCTGAGTATCATTGAAAACATCAGAGTTATTAAAAGTATACTTATAAACCAGCTGAATGTATTTTATCGTTTAAGTTATAAATTTTTAGTGAAAATAAAAGGAATTCGTATATTTATAATTACATTCAGTTACGTTATTATTCCAGGTTATCATGATATCAACTATTGGCGTCGGAACCACATTCTTCTTCAATCAAGGTGTCTCTGCCAACAAAACATTTGTTTGAATTCACCGAGGCATAGTCGATTCGGATTCGAAATGATGAAGAATTTGCCAACGTGTTTCAAATTGAACCAGACCGCAGGTAATGAAATGATGTTTGCAAACAAGAGATACAACATCCGTGGTTCTCTGTGAATTAGCCGTGAGCGATGATTCATAGTTTTCACAAGAGGCCTCCGGGAAAGGAGATTCACGAGAGCAGCAGTGATCATAGAACAGCCTGATTAATGTTTCTTGAATAGAGAATCAATACGACCCTCTGAGAATAGTTTACGAGCATATTCTAAAAATTCGAAAATGTTAAATATTTGAAAAAATAGTTCCAGGAATTGTCTACACACCAATCATCTGATGTTCTCTGCAATTTGGACACCGAGCCACTCTCCAACAAGACTACTGATAAAAATGCGCCCATCAGCTCAACAAATTCAATCACCTACCACTTGGTCGTTTTGGACACGGTCCCGCCGGCAGTAGTGCCACAGAATAAAGAAGCAAATAAGAAGATGCCTCCGCTGGTAACTCTAAAAACATTTCGGACTGAATGTAAGTTTTAACACGTTTTTTAAAACTTATCCGATTTTAAAAAGTCCTAATTCAGGTTTGACACGCTCAACTGCAAAGTCTTCCTTCAGCCGTTTTCTGAAGAGAATCATGAGAAAGTTCCAAGAATCCTTACGGCGTGTGGACACACAATCTGCACTGATTGCACTAGCACAATTCTGCAACTCTCATTGGATCAGGAATTGCGTGTACACTTGATAGAAAGCTAACCGATGGTGAGTTTTACAAATTTTATGAAAACTGCATTCATTAAGAGTTGAGCTGGTTTGAAAGTTATTTATCACCAAGCCTTTTGTTCAAAATTAAAAAAAATGTTAGTATAGAACAAACCTCTGCTTCTACATTTCTGAACGCTTCTTATTTTTCTAGGTTTTGTCATTGCACTCCTAAAAATCTCCGCATTCATGGATATAGCTCAAGAGAGAGAGAGTTCAATCATCAAGTGCAATCTATTGCGATGAGCCAGCTAATCCGTGTTACGAGAACTTGCGATACGATGCAACAAAAAACGGGATTGCCTGGAGAGTGGATTGAATTCGTGAAGGCTGAAGAAAGTCATGATAACATTGAAATACACTGTGTTCTCCTGTTAAGCACTTTTTTTTGTAAAATAAAACATCGAAACGAATGAGACAATGGTTATATTGCCTTAAAAGGTTATCAACTTTGGCTGTTTTCAGTTGAAAATGACCAACTCTGAGCGAGTGTGTGTCATGGTAATACTGATTGTCCCTTCTTCAAGTAGATTTTAAAAGAATTATACAACTCAAAAATAGATCTTCATTTTTGTAGTTGACAACTATTTTGTAAAAGCGCTCCTTAGCAAGTAGCGTATCGACAAAGTCATTTCTTTCTTAAATCGACAAATTTCAGAACAGTATAGTGCGATTATTGAGCTGTTGTCTAAAAACGACCATAACTCTCTAGGAAGTGCTTGTACGAAGAAGTTATCAACTACAAAAATGAAGAACTATCTTTGATCAGTATAATTATTTAAAAATCTACTAGAAGAAGGGACAATCAGTATTACGATGACACCCTCTCAAAGTTGGTAATTTTCAACTGAAAAAAAACTGACTACCGACGATTTCGGACGCTTTTTAGACGCTTTTAATTGACGCTCCCCAACTGAGGTGAGAGTGAGTGTCTCTTCTCCAAGTTTCTTCCAATTTTGGAACGCTTGACATTGTCAAATTCAAGTTTCGCGGTTTTTATTCAGTATAATGATTACCAAAACCTTGAAAAAAACAGTTTTCAAAAAAAATTTACCTGTGTTGCGCTCCGTGTATCACAGAACATGAAGATGCCTATCGGGTAGTGTTTGGTGGTTGAGGGGTAAAAAACCAACAAAAGAAGTTTTGGCTCAGGCGAGATCTTACTTTCACAGCGTGCTTCCCAGACCGTTTCGCTAACCCTTGACCACAGATCGTTAGTAGAAAGGGATCTTCAGCTTGTTTTCAGGTTCAGGATCTTGAGTTGGTATCAAAATGTTCAAGCAACTATATATAGTGTTTTGTGTATAAAACGAGTCAATGTGTAATAATCAAAAATGAGCTATTTGAAACTTATACTCAAAAATCCATATTTTATTCACATTCAGTGTTAAAAACAATCGAAATAGAACATTCAAACAACAATATCAGAAAATTCATTATCACTTTCTGCACAGTTGCAATTGACGCAGCAGATGTGAGTTAAACAAGAAAAGACTGAGAACAAACACCAAATTGCTTGACTGAAAATTCCACGTTCGACAGGAGGATGTTGAACAACTTCTCCGGTCGTAAGATCGCTAAAAACACTGTTAATTGTTTTTTGTTAAACTTGAAGCAAGTTCACTCTATTGATAAAGATTTTATTAAAAAGAACAACACAAAGAAACTTACGTGTAATAAATGATTTCAGGCTGGATAGCGTGGACTTTATTCATGACCGATTTTGAATTCAAACAAATATGTTATTCCGTTAGGGTCTTCAAAATTGAGAAATGTAATGAAAAAGAAAAACAAGAAGGTCGAACTAGCAGGCACTTGACTTGTTCCCAAGCAACACATGTTGTTGCTACACATTAGACAACTCCGGTCCTAGCAACGAACATCAAGAGATTTATATTTGTGCTCTGTTGTACATGTGTGCACAGCTCACGAATTTTATAAAAACAAGTTTAAGAAATCGATGTATTAATGGACTATGTTTGCAAGAAATAAGAAACCTCGAAAAAGGATAATAAAAATGCTTTTCAAAGAAAACATACTACTGACATTAGAATGTTTTTTTCCAAATAGCCGTGTCTAATTTTTTTTTGACAAATGAAAATTGTTCCCATTTTATGCAGACTGACTCTGGAATGTCCTTTTGTGAAACAAATTGTGAACCGTGAGCGTAGGTGGTACTACTTCTGTCTCGCAAATGCGCTTGTCGCAGAATGAAGATGTCTATTATTTTTGATTATAATTCAAACCAAGTTACATGAATATTTGGTATTTATTTAGTCATTCAAAATTACAGTAAAAGTGGCTGGTGGTCTTGTGAGTTCTCTCACGAGACTAAACCTGCGAAGAAAAAAACAAGTGTTATTTTTTAAAAATTAGATAAAGTGACTTTTTAAAGCACTGGTAAGCGGGAAAGGAGTGGATTAACTAGTGATCAGAATTGGATAATATTATTTACAAGAAGGGTCTTGAATTCGGAGGGACGGAGGAAATGGGTAGTGGGATCAGTTAGAGTATTCCAAGTTGGGATTGTGCATTTCCACTTAATTTTTTCAAACTGGAACTAGTTCCAATTGAATCAAAAAGTTCAGAATCAATCACTTCGAATTTAGTGTAAGGCAACATTTCACATCTAACACATTAGAAGGTCTCTCAAGACCGAGGAAAGCGCTACGATAGTTGACTTGCAAAAGACACATTTCCTGTCCCACAACGTGATCTCCGTCATCATTCATGACGTAGGCCATATGAAACTACTAACAAGAAAACCTTTTAAGTGGTCCCTAATGCCAGCGAAAACGATATATACAGGTCGAAAGAGGATGTTTCAAAACTTATAAATCAAGTTTCAAAAGTTGCTTACGTGACCTGTTAGTGTCTGAAATTGGCATCTGAAAAATGACCATTTTTAACACTGATTTGATGCATTTCCACCTCTCTTTTTTTCTTCTTTTTTGTTTGATCCATTTTTCCCTATTTTTCCATTGTTTTTTTGGAAGCTATCCTAAGACTTTTTTAGTACCATCATCAAGGTGATTCTTTTGTGAATCTCTTTCGACTGATGATGACTATAAGAAAAGTCTGCTGGTTTACAGATGGAGGTGCATTCAGTTAGAAACATAGCTTCCAAAAACAAAAACAAACATTTTTTGTGAACAATTAACCCATCTCCGTTAAAAAGTGTTTTTGATTGCAAAAATGGAATTCACGTAATTGGAATAGTATGTAATTAAATTAATTCCCCCACGAAAAGTTCATACCCCGGAAACTCCAGAAACACAGTCTCGTAAGCAATTCTCACAGTGACGTCATTATACCCTTTCTACAACATGACCGCCTGTCCTCTCCATTTAACATGCGCTCTCTCACATTCCATCTGTCCATTCCACCTGCCCTTCGCCCTACTACCAGGTCAGCCATCCTTTCATTTCTCTCCTTGTGCCCTTTTCTTTCAATGTTACCGTTCAACAACGTTACGAACACCATAGAATCCCCGAAACAACTCGAAATAGGGAAAGTAATACGGTATTGTCTGATCTGTGGAGACAAATCGACTGGATTTCACTATGGAGTTCTGACCTGTGAAGGCTGCAAGGTATTGATTTTTTCTCATCTGGTTCTTAAAGATTTTTGGTTTGAGGGATTCTTCCGTCGTAGCCACGACAAAGAGTATCAATGCAGATACAAGACACCATGCGTGATCACCATGGAAAATCGAAACGTCTGTAAAGCTTGCCGACTCAAAAAGTGCAGAGAAGTGGGAATGAATAAACAGTGTCGTGAGTATTCTTTATAAAATGTTTTTCCTTCAAAAAAAAGTTCTAGTATCTCTGCAACCAGCCAACACCCCACCAATCGACGCCATTCAACAGGACAAGTTGGAATTCGAATGGGTATGCTGACTAAAATAGGCATGGCTTTAAAAGATGAATAAGAATTTCAGAACTCCCAACAAGTTCATCGATTGCATACGCAGACATATGGCTACTCCATTGATAGAATGAGACTGATAAAGATCAAGGATTTCGAACTGGTGAGTTATTGATTTCCGGCAGGAGGGGAACCTGGGAAGGCTAGGGAAAATGGCGTGAGGGGTTAGTCTTACTGGGAAACAGTGCTATGAGTGTCATAGTATAAGCGCTTTAAACTGATGGATACAGTATTTTGTTGAAGT
The DNA here is from genome assembly GCA_002259235.3 of Caenorhabditis latens. Classification (NCBI taxonomy): domain Eukaryota; kingdom Metazoa; phylum Nematoda; class Chromadorea; order Rhabditida; family Rhabditidae; genus Caenorhabditis; species Caenorhabditis latens. The sequence continues at coordinate 7,222,396 of CM056097.1, read as the reverse complement.
GAGAATCAGAAAAAAAGGTTTTTGATGATACGGTAACTCACAGAACCACAGCCGGAGCTCTCACAAGTTGAACACCCATATGATTATAATCAGACCGACCGATCGCCGACCGACGTATTTTTTTTCTGTCAGCATGCGCATGTTCGACGACAATTTTCGAAAAGGGCCATAATTAGTACTTCTAACAATATTTAGTTGATGAGCCAACAGTGGGGAAAGGATCTGGAGAGACAAGGAAATAAACCATGAGGGGAAAGGGTTATTCAGGTTATGTGAAAGTGTATTTTAATACATTTTTTCCTTATTCACGGGCCACAAGGTGACATTGCAACATAAGCTATTGTAGTGTTATCTCATTATGAATATAAATCTTTTTCCAGAAAAACAACCTGCAAACTCTCCAACACTTTATCAACGAAATCAACTCCGACATCACTTCCTTTGTCTTTTTCCTCAAGACGGTTCCACTTCTTAAGGAAATGACCCCCGAAGACAAAAGTATTCTCCTGAAGAGACACGCATTCTCGGTCTATCTCGTTCGAACAGCACCAGGTTACACTGACAACGGGTTCCTTTTCAAGAATGGTGGCCTCATTGCTTGGCAGAAATTCTACGACGTCTACGGAGAGTTAGGAATAAAGATGAATACCATTGCGACCAAGATTCGAGAGATGAATTTTACCGACGTGGAAATCGGAGTGTTTGTGATGCTTATCATGCTTCAACCAATTCCAATGGAAGACGTCATTTTCCAGAATGTGACCTTATTGACTGAAACTTATACTCGCTTGTCCAAAACCTTGAATTACCAATTGGACACTAGAGATCCAGCAAATCGATTGTTTATCAAGATTCAGGGACTCCTCGGGGAAATAAACGCTATTAGTGAGTTGTTTAATCTACCATATTTCAAAACAAATTATTGATTTTTTCAGATCATCTCCACAAGCAATCTCTTGATTTGATCAAAACTAACAGCCACTCCTTGTCTATTCCTTCACTTTTTGCTGATGTCTTCAGTCTTCCTGACACCGTATTGAATGACCAATCAGTAGAGTGATCATGTAATTGATTTTTAAAAATCCCAAAACTATTTGAATTCTCATGTTTTTTATTGATACAGACCCGAAATTATTCAACTTATTATTATTATTTTATGCTGACAGTTTTGAAAAGATAATAAATTTTTGCTTTAAACATTTCAGTTATGAATTTGATGAGAATTTCGGAAAAAGACAACAAAAATAAAGATTTCAGTTATTCTGAACTTTTTCTATTTTTTTCTTTTTCTATTTTCTAATTTTATTACCTTTTCCCACATGGCCGGTTTAGTGACCCACGTTTGAGGTAAATTTTTTTAAATCAAATGCAAAAACATGATAGTATATATATTCAGAACCGTTTAGACGAGTAGGAAAAGAAAATTCTGTTGGTTTGAATACATATATCTGTTGTGTTGAAAAAGTTATGTGGGTTTATTTGATAGTTGAAACCATTGTTTTTGAGAATAAAAAGCCAAGCATAACATTTTGCACTTCTGGAGCGGTAGCATTAGCTGATCACTTCAACCAAAAAACTTATGTCAGTTTTACTAGATACTTAAGCTTTTTTTTAAACGTTTATGCAAAAAAGACTCATTCTAGCAGAGTTAATTTGATTTCACGAATGTTTTACAAGTTTGAAACGATTTATTTTCTGAAAACTTGATGTAAAAACAGGAAAATATTTCAATGAGAAAAATTAGTTAGTAAAAAATTGAAGGAATCTTTGAATGTGGCAAGGCGGCATCTTATTGGCGAGCTGAAATGAAGAAATAGAGGAAAATTCATTTATAAAGGAAGCTTTCACTTACATATTTATTCAGCGCCTCATTCATCTCATTCAAAATATCCTCCTGCTCCTTTTTCGTATACCAGTCGAATTCTGGCTCCATTTCCTTGTCGAGATCTAGCGCCTGAAGACGTGATAGTCAAGGGTCTGTAAATTTTTAAATAAAAATCGATATTCTTGGGAAACTCACTCTTCAGATTCCTGAGCAACACTTCATCGGCGTATCTCCACATTACATTGTAAAAGCCTCGGAACACGTTGCTCCGTTCAATTACTTTCCGCTCCACACTCGTTTTTTCCATTTCGGTGAACCTGGAAATGAATATTTAAGAAATTAAAAAAAAACGACCGAGATGGACAGAAAAACCACGAAATTACGGTGAGCTGGGTTACTGTAATTTTTGTGGTGAGGTCTTACCCATTCATGATTATATTTTTCAGAAAGCTTTTTTCACGCTGGTTCCGAATTATAACTCACTCGAAGTGTTGCTCCAAATATTGAGTCCCTGTGACAACCCTGTGACAACAATCGAATCATCAGGGGTGTACACGAAATGAATGTAACCCGATGGGATGATTGCTGCGTATCCTTACTTGATCTCCACACGTTTCCATTGATCGAAAAGCGTCTCCCAGATCCAGATGTCGTCGTCTTGTAGAGGTGTCTCGTACATCTTATTGATTTTGAGGCATCGAGGCGAGGCGTTTTCTTGAAGGTGTAGAAGACGTTCCTACTCTGAAAGTGTTTCCACTTATTGGACATTTTGAAAGACGGAACGACAGACAGAGAGGGAGCAGAGAAGTTAGATTGTATGTTTCTCCGCGTCTCCTCTTGCTCTACTATACAGTGTCCTGTCTTTGAGCGCTCTAATGTGAGAACCCAACGCTGCTTTCAAAGACCATTAAACTACAAAAATGTAAAACTAGACTCTATCGATGCATACAAAAATTGAAATCATATCTGGCATAATAACTGGCTAAATTTCAAAGTTTCGCTATTAACTCTGAAACAGTAACTGACCGCCATTTTTTTGGCCTCAGCAGTTATATTCTCTTTTGGAAAGTTTCTTTACAAGTTTGGAATGCCATGCACATTATCTCGCAGTTCTCCGATTGAAGAAAAAACTTACCTCAAAGTTCCATTCTTTGCGTAGATCCACAAAATAATAGTTGTAAATTAGAATTCAATAAAAATAAAAGAAAAAGAGGACGTTCATGACCGTTAGAACATCTTGGGGGTGAATGAGAATTCGGGGAATGAATAAGAAAGACGGGGGTAGAAGAGGACTGACCTTGTGTCCTCCATTTTCTCTCGTCTCTCTCTACTTCCCACACTGTATCAATTCAAGACCATCTGTCATCTTCTGTACATAATGCCTGCAAAATCGTCATCAATCTCCTATCGTGCAGTGCAATCTTCTTTCACGAACAAACAACTAGTTGAGTAGTTTAACGGGAAAGAGAATTTTTTGTGCGTACGCGTTTGTACTTCTGAAGAAAAAAGAAAAGGCATAAGAAATAAACAACAAAAAAACAGATAAAGCGGATAAACGATTTGAAATCTTAGGATATTTGTTCTGCAAGCGTTTTCACATTTCTCGAAAGTGCTGATATCCTATGAAACAATATTGTAAGCGATAATGTTTTTGTTAGGAGGTTTTCAAAAGGACATACAATTCAATAAAAAAACACTCACTAGGGAAATCTTTCGAGACGCCATTTTCAAGTCTCTCTGAACCGAGTTATGAGCTTTAAAACTTTTCAAATGGTTTAGCTTTTCCCATGGAATTCCTAATCGGCAGTATATACGCCACCGCGCGGTACTCTTTGTGTTCCCCAGCGGTTATCCTGTGCTCGTACGTTCCAATGAGAATATCTTGCGTATATAACTTGTCAATTTGGAATTCTTTAATACGTGCACGTGAAATGTTTGAGAGTTCAAAACTCGGCTCACAGATACATTTAGCAAGTTTTTGAGTTTTTTTTTAGCAGTTTTTGATAGAAACGGACTCCTCGTGTTTAAAAATGCCCATAACCTAATTTGTAGGTCATTTGAAAGTGGCGTCTCCAAAGACTTCTCTTGTCAGATACTACCACAAAAAAGCATATGTTGAGAATTATTGTGCCTGGACGGAGAAAGCGTTTTCATTCCATGCAGTAAAGATGCCAACAAAAGTGTTCGAAGCATTTATAGAGATGCCCTTGTAACTACACAAAATCAAACCATTTGATGGCACGTGCAAAACATTCCATTTACCCTTATTTTTGGAATACTTTTATATTGTTAAATTATATCGATTCAAGACCATATGTCATTTTTTGAACATAACTGTCTTCAAAATTGTTGTCAGTCTCCTATCGTGTCTCCTATCGTGCCGCGAAATCTCTATATTTTGTAAGAGCCCTACCCAGCCATAATTATATTTTTTTAGAATGCTGGTTTCTACTATTTCTAAGTTTTAGAAAAACGCACTACCTCCTATCCTGTAGTATAATATCTATTTATTTATTTATTTATACTTGAGAAAGAGCACAATAGAAAATAGGAAGTTATTAATTCAGAAAAACGAAAAGTAAATATTTTGACAAGTCAAGTGATATAATGTTAGATTGAAATGCACGGGATGAGATCAGAGACCCAGAGAGGATTCATAAGAAATGTTTGAAAAATAAGATGAGAGCAAGCAAAAGTGAGAAAAAAGGATTACATGGAATGAGAAGGTGCCTATGTTTGTATTGTTGAGTTGGCAATTACAGCCCAGGAAGGAAACTCGAGAAGTGGGAGAGTTAGGTAAGCAACACTGTTCATGTAGACGATTGTGAGCACTAGAAGTTCCATTGAGATGATTCCTCCCACAAATGCCTGTAACTCATCAGTTTCAAAACGTTTGATCAAGGTTTTAGAAAATAGTGCTCACCATATCCGATACTTTGACCATTCCACTTCCGAATACAATTGCATTTGGTGGAGTTCCAACTGGGAAAATGAAAGCAAATGAGCAAGCAAGAGTTGTTGGAAGCATCAGAGTGAACGGATGATGTCCTGCTTTTTGAGCCAATGTTGCCACAATCGGGACGAAAATCGAAGCAGTGACAGTATTCGAGCAGATATTCGTGATAATCATTGCAATGAACATGGTCAGAAGTTGAAGAATCCATAACGGTAGATGTCCGATTGAAGATAGACGGTTTCCAATCAAAAGCGACAATCCCGATTCCTTGACTCCAGCAGCCAATGCAAATCCACCTCCCAAAAGAAGAACGACGCTCCATGGGAAAGTTGCTTGCATTGTTTTCCAATCCATTAGACATCCTTTCTTCTTCAAATCCTCTTTGTTGTAGTATGTTGCCAAATCAGGTTTTTCAGACGGAAGAATGAAAAGAAGGAAAGCAACAATCATTGCAGAAGTCGCATCAGTATAAGCTCCTTTCTTGAAGAACACACCGAATCCAGGTACAATTCCAGGGTCACGGAATATCCATAGAGAGAGAAGAATACAGAAACAAACAGATACTGACTTCTCAGCGTATGTCATTCTAGGTAGTTCATCGTAGCGTGTCCTCAACATTTCTGTTACAGCTTCATCTTTCTCCGGGGCATCTCTCAAAAAGAACCAAACTAGTGTAGCCCAAGCGACTCCAAGACACATAACCATCAATGGGAAGGCAAAGAAAATCCACGTCACGAAGTTCAGTGATCCATCGACATTCGGGAAGAGACTAAAGTTTGACTAGTTTTCATGAAAGCTCTGTGAAAGATCAAAACATACGTATTTAGTTGTCCCAGCATAACCAAGTTGCTCGGTGTTCCAGTTGCAGTACCGGTTCCTCCAATATTTGCAGCAAAACTGATTGAGAGTACAAGACCAGTTGCCATTCTCTTGCACCCCAAACGTCCGCGATCTCTGAAAATATATTTTTATTTGATACGTATCTTAGACTTTTATGTATCAAATCGAACTTCATGTTCCCTGTTTCCTGTTATTTTTTATATTTCTTTCTCTCTCTTACCCATTTGTTGGATCCTGTTGAAATGAAGAGATCAACTGCTGAACCACACTTTGAACAATTGGAACCATCATTGCAGTTGTCGCAGTATTCGATATGAAGCTGCTGAGCAATGCAGTGACTGTCATGAAGCCAAGCATGATCCTGAAGTATATTTTGAGTTAAAACACAAAGAAATGCATTTAATTGTTTTGAACTGAATTGGTTGTGTGCGAAACGTATCATCCGTTAATCAAACTAACCATTTCGGCTCACTTCCGACACATCGTAGAACGGAGAGTGCAACACGTTCGTGTAAGTCGCACTTCTCCACTGCAGCAGCCATGATCAGTCCTCCGATAAACAGAAAATTGGTGTCGTTCATGTACTCTTTTGCTGTTGTGTTGGCATCCAGTACCCCTACTAGAGGAAACAGAACCACAGGAAGCATCGCTGTGACAGCCAACGGCAAAATTTCTAACATCCAATAAGTAGCAGTGACGCAGACACAATAAGCGCATTTCCATTCCTGCAAAACGATGAACTTTTCTGGGAATTATCAGAGCATTGGAATGTAAATACAGTTTATGTCAATTTTATATTTTTCAAAACAAAAAGTTTCCGGAGGAGCACGAGAATATAGTGAGTGAAAAGGTTTTTGTGAATCGTCATTGTTCGGAAAACCAAGGAAAAATGACGTTTTATGATGCAGAACCAATTTTATCCATGAGACACCTGGTCAAATGATGGGTTTTTTGGTGGAACAGGAAACTTACTTCCTGATGGACTTCAGATTACAGATTATACGTTTGATATGCGAAGTTTAAGTGCATTTTCTTGAATATGACTAAATCGAGTGCTAAGCTCGACCTGGAAACGACAATAGGGACATTAAAAAATGCTGGGACACGAGAAAGAAAGCGAGCAATCACAACCAAAAACGAGTGAGCTCAGCTTCTCCTCTATATCTTTGCTTTTTTCAATTTTTCTTCGTGCTTTTTAACATTTTTTTTCCTGGCATTGGCTATTCATAGGAAGAAAAAAAACCAATACTTACCGGTCCTTCCCAGTTAAGCATCAGTCCAAAGAGTAGTGGTGCCAAGACAAGAATCAATCCATTTTTCAGTCTCCCGAATAGACAAAGCAATTGCTCCTTGTTTGAAACCATTGTATCGTATTGATGATGTAGTATTTGAGATGAGAAGATTGAGAACGAGCTGAAAAGAGAAGATTATTGGATATTGAACCATTGGTATGTGGACGCCAACGAAAAGCATGCAAAAGATCGGGTCAGGCTCGTTTAGTTGTTCTTTTTCAATGAAGATAGGGTTATTATGACGAATTGAAAAGAAAAAATGGGTTCTAATGGGAAGAAATGGTTTCCTGGTAATAACATAACAGCTTCATTTTTTGCAAGCCAGTGCATTATGAAGCAGATAGAAGCAGTACCGCAACACCAACAACAAGGAAAGAAGAACAAGGATGGAGAGAAGAGGATGGAAAAGAAGCAGTGGATACAAAAGAATGCAACCAACAATCCAGGTGACATAACGACTCAATAGCAGCCGAACGTAACAGTTCCAAACGCAATCACCAAAAGAGCCACTAGGAATGCGACAACAACGGCAACCGTCAATTTGAGAACATGCCGCAGAATGACAGGAATTCCTCCGGCGCAGTGAAGAAACAGTTGGTTCCAGCTATCATTTTTTGTAATCAATCCACTATTTTCTAATCAAATTCAAATCCAGAAACTCTAAAACCCCGTAAGTTGAATAAATAATTTCTTTTTTATCATCAAGTTAGTTTTTTTTTGTATGTTAAAATGAAGCGTTTCAGAGTACACTGATCTACCACCAGCAAGTGTGCTAGACATTGAGGCAGAGAGGATGAAGGAGAGGCGGAGCTTGATTTAAAGAAATAGTACTACAACACGCAAAAAATAAAAGACAGTTGGCGGGCTGCACAAGACAGTGACAGCAGAAATCTGGATGTATGAAGCATCGATACCCGGACACCTGGTGTACAGATGTTAACTAGACTGAAAAATACACGATGAAACAAAAGCCGGCACCGGATCCTGACAGATGTTTGGGGCTGTAGGGGCCTGACGAGAGTGCAGATATTCGAGAGTTCTCCAACTATCGAGACCACTTACCCAATGGCATAATGTCTAGACACCACTATACTGTAGGCGTCAAACATCTGGTGGACATTCGTAGTTTTAGATATTTTGACCAGGCATTCTTATTTGAAACTGGTGTCAGAGATAGAGAGAATCTAAGTGGAGAAAACATGTTTTGGAATGAGCAAGAGGAAGGTCGTTGGAAACTGCCTGGTTGGAGATCAAATCAAAAACAGTTTTTAGTCTGCAGGGAAGATCGCAGTTACTTTTGAACCCGTCCGCACAAACTGTGGCCACCCCTAGTCTCCTGAAGGCCGCCGGTAATGTGCCAAGTGGGATGGGAACATGCGCCCTATTTATACTCCTTTTTTTAGGTGGTTCGGGGTATAAGAAGCGCCCGATGTGCTGACATCTCGAGCGTTACACAAACCGATTTATTCTAGGATAAAAAGTATGTCCGCAAGGAACTGCGTTGAAAACCAATTTGGTTCTAATTTTACAATACTAGAGAGAACAGAGAGAAAAGAGATTTTCAGGGAAGATAGTAGTAATTCTGCAATGCTTCGATACATGTATGGAGACTTTCGAGTGAGTACTGAACACTTTCAAACTACTTCTACAACAAGACTCAATATAAACGGCTGTAAAGAACAACACTAAAAGAACTGAAATATTAATGGTTTCAGGCCAGGCATGGGAGTCGGCCGAGTATGAACACAGTCGTTTGGCAGGTGCGGCAGCGTGGCGAGACCCAACGATAAAATAACGTGCGCCTTTGACTGGAAAGACGCAGACACGACGAGATTGGCGGCAACTTCAATAACATGGAATTACTTTTCGCTGAAGAGGTTGAAGAGACAGGAATAAGAAGACTAATTGAGAGAAAGTAAGATACAAAACAAGTATAAACTGAATTAGAATAATTTATGAATGCAAATTACATTATAGTTTAGAGTGGGACAGGAGCCTGATCGGGGACCAGGAGACTGTCAACACAAGCGGCGATATGAAGTTGGAAGATTGATTGAAGGCTGAGGGCAGAGTTATTAATAATTGGAAACTGGGTAATGCGCAAAAAATGGGAAGTCTCTTCAGAATGCATGCCTAATTTTCCTTCTTCTGGCCTAATTTTTGTTTCTTCGCAAAGAGTAGGTCTAGGAATTTTGGCCCCTTGCACGAGAACAGCGAATGCGTCCGAGAATGATTAAAACAGTCATTTCTCGTCGGAGACAACGTTCTCCAAGATTGTTACTCACTTTTTCAGATTTTTCTTTTGTTTTTTGCCCATCGACGTTCCGGTATGCGATTTCTGTTTTTTTCGGAGATTCTAACTCGCATTTTTTTTTCAGCATTCTCAACCGCTGATTAGTCAAAGAGCAGACGTTTTGGCATCACTGAACATCAGACCGCCACTAGAGAAGAACCAAAAACGCATCTCTCCAGTCTTTTAATTAGGGAAAACTTTTAAGGTGATGACGGATAATTATGTTCTTTTGATTCTCTCCCTGTCTGTTTTTTTTCTTGAAAGTGCTACCGAAGAAAAACTTTAAGAAGAGACCGAAAACCATTAAAACTTTATCACAAAACCAATCTTCTCCTCGTAATTACACTGAATACGTAAATACTCTGTTTTTCTCCATTTCTCCAACACTACAGCAACGCAAAAACCTTAACTTCTTTAAAAACCTTCCTATCAACTTCCTTAATGATTTATTCTTGCTTGTGCCGCTTCTTTCCTCATTCGAGGCTTTGACGTTGACTCCATTTGAAATCAGGTCAACATTCAGAAGTTTTTCTGAGAGTGTCTGGAAGTTTTTCAAAATATTTGAATTCTCATCAAAACCCGAAAACTTGAATTCCCGGTGGGGGATTTTCTAATGTAAGATGCTTTTCAAAGGGTGCTGCTTTAATTAAAAAGGGTGCCAGAAATTAAACTCACCGACGTGTTCACTTGCAGTCATTCGATTTCCGGTGATATCTGTCTGCCACAACACTTTTTTGCTGTTCCTGTTTCTCTATAACCGAATATCGCTACATGGCAAGAAACTTCCTCCAAAAACATAATTGCTGCTCAAAAATCTGATTTATATCGACTGCTCCAACTTTTGCGTGTAGAATTTCCACTTCAGCCGTTTTTAATTTTTTGTCCTGAACGACTAGAAAGTGAAATACTTGTCTGCCAACGAGCATGGCTGTCTTCTTCGAGCAAAATGTAAGTTCAAAGTAATGGGGTTATTCAGAGGTGAATAACCCCATAAAAGATTTCTGTTCTCGGGCCGTATGCATGAACATTTACCTCGAGGTGAATGATCTAGGTAAATTGTTTACTGTCGTAAATTTGTAAAAAAAAATGGTATGCATGAAAAATCGGCAGTTAAGGTAAACGCGATTACCATGGTGAAAACATTTACCCATCTTTTTTGTGAGTAAATGGGATTTACCGAACCACTTTCAGTAGAGTTAGTGATGATCCTCCAAAAAGAACACGATATTCCCAGTTTTTATTTTTTTATTATTAGTCTATAGATAAATAATAGAGCTTCATTTTTTTAGTTGAAAATTCTTTTGTACGTTCATTGTCTAACAAGTCAGTCTATCAATGTGAGCAGCTCCAAAATCTCTTCTTTTACCGGTGAGAAATTGCAGCAATTGCGATATTTCACTTTGCCTATGGATAGCTTCGTAAAATGTGTCCGTACAAAAAAATATGTATTACGGGAGTAACACCACGACTTCCATCATATTATGATCAAAACACATTTATTTTTAACAGTATTCCGAGACCTCCTTCGATTATCCAATGTACTATGGATATGCCTTTATACACATGAATCTGGGGTTCGATTGTAGAACGCTAATAGGATAAACTCCACTTTTCATTTAATAACTTCAACTATCATCTTCATGAATGGAAACTGACTCCTAATATGGTCAGTCTGCTACTTTTTCTATGTCTGTTAGAAAGAGAAGGCTTTTGAGATATGTGATTATTTCGCATGGTCTAGTGTCGTTCAGATAGATGTGGTCATAGAGAGAGTTTCTTGAACTATGTAGTCCATTGTGGTATAACCAATAAGAAAAGTATAATGAGTGAGAGAAATGTTGTCAATCGAACATTGTAGTCATTGAAAATGTGGAATCAATGAGTCTACAGTACCGTCCAAAAGGTTGTCAACTTTGGCCGTTTTCAGTTGATATTGGCTAATGTTGTTAGTGTGTCGTGGTAATACTGATTGTCCCATCAAAAAGATTTTTAATGGACCATACAGAAAAAAGGTAGAGCTTCATTTTTGTAGTCGACAGCTTTTTTGTACGGACACTACCTAGAAAGTTATAGTGTCTGTACAAAAAAGTAGTCAACTAAAAAAATAAAAATCTACCTTCACTCTCAAAGTTGGCGAATTTCAACGAAAAACGGGCAAAGTTTACAACCTTTTGGACGGTACTGTATACAGTGATTGAGGTAGTCAATGAGTTTTTGAGGGAAAAACAACTCCATTTACCGGGGTTAATGTTTACCTCGGTAAAAATGTCTTGTTAATACGATTAATAGTTTACCACGGTAAACGATTGTTTAGCTTGGTAAAAATTTACCATGGTAAAACGGTTTACTTGGTAAATGTTCATGCATACGTAGAAACAAAACTGGCATAAAAACATTATTTAACAAAACATATAAAAGTTTTGAAGAAAAACTGTTTTTTTTTTGTTTTTTTGGGTAGGAAGCCGCACGTCGCTCTGTTAAAAATTATAATGATCCTGAATTACGTTTGAACTGTTACAGATTTAATCACGAAAAAATACAATTATTCTGTATGAAAGTAACGTTCAAACGCAATACAAGTTTTACAAGTCATTAGACAGTAAAGTTTTCTAATTCAAAACCATCTTTCCGACATGCCAAAACAAAAGAATGAACTTAAGATAGATGTGTTCATTTCAATGTTGTAGTTGTTGGAATATAAACAACATCTTCTAATAGTCTCACGTCCCTACACCTTTTCTCCCATTATATTATATCCCAAACGACACTCCGCTCGCTAAACAGTACGCTCGACTGCCGACCGGGACTCTTTTTTCCCATTGTCTTACATTTTTCTAATTCTCTTCATGTTTAAACTTGTTTTATCTCTTTCATTTTAAATGTTGATGATTTTATAGTTGCTGTTTATTTTTTCACCATAAATTGTCACATTTGCAGTCACCGCGGTTGATAGCTATTAGAAAACCTGCAAACAGCTTCAAAAACGACGACAGTCACAAAATGAGCAAGCGTGCAGCAGAGAAACTGAGAAACAAATCAAAGAAATACAAGGAGTCAACAGATGAATTATCGGGACAATCAACAAGTGACGAGCAACAACGAAATCTATTGACAACGCAACCCGAGACTCCAGATGCACTATCAAATCCAGTTACTGACGAGGACGCCTTTCGAACGACTGTACGTGAATCTTCTGTCGTCCTTGGTCAAATCACTCAAGATAACATTGTGGTCAGTTTTTTCTTGAAACTGAAACAGCCTACAAGATGAGCTGTTTTCAAATTCAGGTTATAAAAAAATACGAATTCTGTTTTTTCAGATTCTCAAGACTCTTATTGATACAATCTTTCCAAGTGAATATCACACAGAAAACTATGAAGATGCGATTCCATGGGAGAGTTCGTAAAAATTGCCTACTGTGATGGAAAACCAGCTGGTGTTATTGTTTGTGATACCGATAAAAATGACATGCTGTATATTTCAATGATTGGAACTTTGATGCAATACCGAAAGTAAGTGGTTTATATTACTTTTTACTATGTATAGTAGTTTGATTTAGAATAACTTTTTTCCAGGTGCGGCATCGGTTCGATTCTTTTGCAGCACGCCGTTCAACTTGCTCAAAAATTGAAAAAGCCCATGTCGCTGCATGTTCGCGTAAGTTGTGAACAATTTCATTCAAACTGAAAATATAAGTCAATGTTCCAGGTAGACAATGTCTATGCCAAATGTTTCTACGAAAAGAACGGATTCATCGTGAAACATTTTGTGGAAGAGTACTATGAACAAGCGCCGAAGGGAGCCTTCTTTCTTGTGAATAGTACCCACGCAGATGGAGAATTGTCGAAGATTGTTGCAAACAAAGAACAACCTGGAACGAGTGCGCAAAGCAACTCTGTCATTCTTCGTGAAGTCACAAAAGAGACCGTTTCGGTCAGTACACTGATAACACAGCCGAGTGTCGATGGATCCAATAGTAGTGTCCATCCGAGGTAAGAAAGTTGAGAAATCAGTTTTAAAAATTTGCTATGAATGGAAACAAAACATGTAAAATGAAATGAATGTTTTGCAGCGACCGAGAGGTAGAAACGGCAGCAAGAAAAGTTTCCAATATTGATGATCCGAATATCGCCGGTCCAAGTAATCGTTTCCAAATGGATGAAGAGAGAATAACGACTGATAACGTTTCGACTGATGCTCCAAGAGCAGAATCAGCGGTTTCTCTTCCTCCCACTCACATTTTCGTTGAACGCTCGCCACGTCCTCACACCAGTATTGGAAAGAATAGTGCCTAGAGACCCAAGAATCGAGCCCCCAAATATTCATGAGTGCATCCAGGAGAATGATGATCCCTCACTTGCACCCCACCCTCGGAGATATCAGTATCCAGAGAATTATAGTAGAGCAATGATTAGTTACTGCGAAGATGTGTATTGGGTTTACAATGACGGACGTTTGCCTCCAAACATCGAAATGCCTCCTCGTCCCTTTGATTGGGACTTACGTAGGGTTGCGCCACCTGAGGATTTCAACTATATTCCTCCACCTGGTCAGCCATCTATTCCTATTCCACCTGAGGCACTGGTATTACGTGAGGAACGAGCAAGAGCTGCCAGACGACAGGAACGAGATGCTCATCAAAGCCGTACTCCTAGTCCAGAACCAGGTCTCTAAGACCGTCAATCATTGAATTTTTCTCATTTCTTAGTAAAATTTCTCATTTCTTAGTATCAAATTTCATGTTGTAACACAACTGGCTTTTTTCATTGTTTTTTAATCAACAAAGTTTCAATGAATTTATTAATTTTTAATGTCGGTGTTGCATTAATTTGAGGAAAAAATAAGGTTGTCCTCCGAAAAAAGTGAGAAGGAAGAGCACGGACCTGCCGGCAAGTTTCAACATTAAAAAAAACTTCAAAAATATTGGGATAATAATAGCAGTAAAACATTATCTACCGTAAAAGAGAAAAAGTGAGAAGAATTGCTTTTCTAACAGTTAGAAAGGATTAATTGAAAGAATTGGAAAAAATGATGAGTGCGTTATGAAAATGGGCAACATAGATAAAACAAAAAAAACGGAATACGGTGTATGGTAAGACACTGAAAATTGGAGGATAGGGCTAGGTAGAAGATGGAGGCACAAAAATACGGGGATTATTAGAACTTATCATAATATTTTATAGAAAAAGTGTACTTTAGTAAAAAACACTTGATGGAAATACAACCGATTCGATTATTAGAAATATATTAATACATTTGAAAAAAAACAAAGTAAACAAAGTAAAAATCAAATGCCTAGTGGTTGGATGATGATGGTGGGAATGTGAATGAGAGAAAATAGGAAAATGGATACTTGACTGTTATATAAGTTTCATTTACTACATGGGGTGTATTTTTACTGCCCCTCCCGTTAGGTAGGGATTTTTTTGCTCGTTCAATGAGTTTTGCAAAAAAAAAGTGAATCACCGAGGGATTTTCTGTGCCGCGACCTGGTTTTTGAAAAATTGAGATTTTTTTTCAAAACTTTTCAGATCATTTTCCCGGTCTGCTCAAAAAATGCGCTTTATAAGAAATTGTAGCAAAATTCATGTAGTTTTCGGCAACAATATATAGTATTAAAAACAAAAAAATCTTTTTGGTCCTGATAAAAGTGAAAATGTGACACCCTCCAAAAATTGTTTTTTTGAGGACGGCAGAGGTGACATACGTGTGGTAAGAAGCAGTGTTGTTGGGAGTTCCGACTTCCGACTTCCGACTTCCGGGCTTTTTTTCACTTCCAACTTCCGACTTCCGACTTCCGGATAAAAAATTTCACTTCCGACTTCCGGATAAGGAATTTTATATCCGACTTCCCTCATTCCATAACGGTTTAATTTTGGAAAAGTAAATTTCGCAGAAATATTAGGTTGATTCATAATTTTCTGCAATTTTTCGATAAAATTTTGATTCTATTTTTCTCAATGCTAAGAGAGTTCCAGAATTCAAAGTGTTGTTCATCAGCATCGATGGTCTTTTGGCAACATTTTGGCAGCTTACTGATTATCTCCGCGTAGGGCACCCATTCGAGATCATTTGGACAAGAAACTTGCTTCTTTTTGATAACTTCTTTTTATTCGGATTTTTTCCCGTTTAAATGACGTTTGAGTCATGCAAAAAATTTGTAATCAGAAAGAGGAAGGTTGAATGAGTACGATGAATAAAAGAAAGTTATCCAGCCGGATGACAATAGTTTGTTGTGGGTTACTTTCGCAACACTTGAAAAGTGTTGTCATACCGAAAATGACTTTGTGTTGTATCTCCCCGTCCTGGAGTCACAGAGTTTCAAATTTATTAAAACAAGAAACGTGAATATCTGATGTTACTTCAATATTCTCGTTTAGGAGTTTACACCACTCCAACCAGAATACTGAGTCCGAGATTCAAAAAACCACTTTTTCAGGTTTGAGAACATCCAGAGCGCGCAAATCTCAGTCCACACATTGTATTTTCCTCACATCGTTAGAGTAATATCTCAACTACTTATTTCACATAAATAAATAGCCCGACCGTACGTGCGTTGGGTGGGAAAGTGCTAAGAACCAACTTAGGTCCATGTGATATGCCATCTCATGTTGTTTCAAAACGTGGGGTATGTAACGACGAATTTTCTAATTCCGATAAATGGTTTCTATCTATGAACTACAGTTACACGAGTCACTCTCAATGAAGTTGACAACCTACGGGTGATTTGATACAGATCTGCTTCTGCGATTCCTTGCAATAACTCCCAAACTAGCTGTGACTGCAGAAAGAGAAGAACTTTTTCAGTCAGATCCAAGTTTCTTCTTTGAAATCTTTGAAATCAAAATTTAATTGTATTGAAACAAAGAGACCTTTGTTAACTTACATCAGCAATTTCCTTCTGAATGACAATATTTTTACACCATAAACGAATGAAAACAAAACATCGTTTCAAAAACATAAAAAGTTGCATGTAAATCCTAGCTCCGTTCTCGGCGGGGAAAATAGCGAGAAGTAAAACTTTGAAACTGTAACAAGTACTTGAGTAGGTCTACCAAACACAAAATCAACCACATCGAAAAACAACTCCTGTGACGAGAATTCGGAACGACAACCGACAAGCTCGAAAATTGCAGGAAATTATGAATCAACCTAATACATGGAAAAATGGTCTAAAAGGACAGAAAATAAGATGTTCTTCAGCCAAAAACTAATTTTCCACTGGTTTTCGGCAATTTTATGATTTTCCTCTTGGAGTTTTCCAAAATTTGCGAAAAAATCTAATTCCGACTTCCGATTTCCGATTTCCAACTTCCGACTTCCGGGCGTTTTTTCACTTCCGACTTCCGGATAAGAAATTTTACTTCCGACTTCCGACTTCGTGATAAGAAAAATCACTTCCAACTTCCGACTTCCGACTTCATGATAAGAAAATTTTCAGTTCCCAACATCTTTGGTAAGAAGCTACAACTCACCTGGATCATTTTTCTGAATATCATAGTTGCAGTTGACAATGAAGGAAAAAGTTGTTCTGGAAATTTTCGTCTTTCAAAATACCGTAAAAACTGTATTTGAGGTGCATGCAACTCTATTGTTCAAAGGGTTCGTCGGAGTGCAACTCTATTAGAGGGGCAATTCAAATAGAGGGTGCACCTCTATTTTTCGTCAACGAAATCGCCCCGACCTCGATACCCAACTATCTCTTGCATTCGTTTGATTTCATTAGTTTTTAATGCCGAATTCATTGAACTTTTACGTAAAAAACAAAGAAAATCCTGAATTATTAAAGAAAACTACGTTTTGACGCCAAAAATGCTGAAATAGTAATGAGAGAGAACAGTTCGGAGTCAGTTAATGAGGATATTAGATAAAATTGTAAATCGCAGGAGGGCAACTGTATTAGAGGGGCACCTCAATTAGAGGGTGCACCTTTATTGTTCAAAGGGTCCGTCGGAGGGCACCACTATTAGAGGGGCACTTCAAATTGAGGGGCAACTCAAATACAGTTTTTACGGTATGTGACATGTCGGAAATGAGTTTGAATTACTGAGACTGGATAAACTTCAAATAATCAGATCAGTTGAGAATAATGATTTTCAGAATGTGTTCTGTCATTTTCTAAGAAAAAATAGAACCCTGTTGACTTCTCTTGTCATAAAACTCGTTCAAATATTGCAAGTTTTTGTTTTTTGCGGTGGAAACTCAATTGTTCATAACTCTTCTAAAAAAAAGCAACCTGGCTGAAAAGCACAGCAAAAACTGACTGTCTCAAAAAACTCATCAGCTCTGATTTTTGAAGCATAATAGTAACTTTTAGATCGTTTAGTGCTTTTAAGCCTGTTTGCTTTAGTTTTAGAAAAGTTATGAGCAGTTTAATTTCTACCACATGGAAAACTTGGGATTTTTGAACGACTGTCATGACAAGAGGAGTCAACGGGCTGTGTTTTTTGTTGGAAATGATGGAACACATTCTGAAAATCATTAATAATGATCGTTGCTATTCTTTTCGGTTTACTTTTGGTTTCTTGAATGATTTAAAAGTTTGATACGCTTCATATACCAAAAATCTAATGTAAAAACAGAAAAAGTGTTTTAATGTGAAAAAATCATTGGATTCGGCAAGATTGCTTTTATCTAGATAGTATATTACTTCACCAGATACAAACGCCTCGGGGATGGGAGTAAGCATTGTTTCAAACTGTCTATCATTTAGCTCATCCAAAATATACTTTTTTCTCGTTCTTAACAATAGAGTTCAGACTTCATGTTTTGTTAGTAGGAGAAAGTAGGAGAAAATCATCATTTTCATTTGAAAATTAAGTTTTAAGAAAAGATATCAGTTTTCTTCCAAAACACTCAACCTCTCTTTTTTAGATCCAAAACGTGGCCGGCTCGACAGCATCAACATTTCTCGAATACTTTCAACGGAATATTCCAGAAGGTGTTGGAACGCGTGTCGGATTCACTGAACCATTTCCATTGACTATTCAGAATTCGTTTTTTGGCTAACCTAACCATCAGTGCGGTGAAGAAACCGGCGAAAACCCGATTTTTTTTTGTACATTCCCAATTTCAAAAAAAAACTCCGACGAAAACCGGGAAAAACACCGGTTTTTTCACCGGTGCTTTCCAGAGAAAAACCCGGTGCTCACCGGTTTTCCCCGGTTTCCCCCGGTGAAACACCGATGATTTTCGGTGAAAACCGGTCACTATTTTCACCGGTTTTTCCGTAAAAAACTGGTTTTCACCAGTTTTACTAGTGTTATTTTTTTACCGTTATCCTTTTTGGTTTTCCATGCAATTTGAGGTTTTTAGACGATTCAAAACTAAAAATCTTTACATATAAAAAGAGAACCAATTCAATAGGAACAATTATTTTGATAACAAATTTTGTTTGAAGTCATCATTGTATTGGGCAAGCTTGGCTTTATCTAAATAGACTATCACTTCTCCAGATCACGACGTCTTGGGGATAGGAATCAGCTGGGTCTCTGGCTGTGGTGGCATCTTCTGGGCGAGCTGAAATGAAGAAAAATGAGAAAATTAGTTCAGAGAGGAATCTCTCGACTTACATATTTATTCAGCACCTCATTCATCTCATTCAGAATATCCCCGGGGCCAACACGGGCTGACACGGGCCGACATGGGCTATTCGGGCCGATCGTATGGGTCGTATTTCGGTTCAAAATGAATAATATGAGCTGCAAAGTCTACCAAAATGTAGATCTCAGCGAGCTCTATGTCCTTGAGCTACTACGGTCCGGATGACGGCTCAGTAATGAGCCACGGGCCGAGAAAAGTGCCAAAAAACGCAAAAATGCTCGGCCCGGACACATTACCGGTCAGCCATTTGGCCCGTATTAGCTCACAGAGATAAGACCCGGCGAGATCTACATTCTGATATATTTTTCAGCTTTTTCACAACTTTTCGTCACAACTTACCGCATAAATCTCTTTGAGCATCAGCTGCTTTTGTGGGCTCTTCTCGATTGCCTCGATGATGAGTTCCTTGTAAGAATGTGGTGGCCGCTGACTTCTATCCAGTGATACCGTGCTGGAATCTGTAAGATCTGCGGCTTGAGGCATCTGGATGGTAAGTGCCGGGTACTCCATCTGAAATTGGTACAGTATCATAAAATGATGGAAAAGATGAAAGATAGGAGAAATGAGAGAAAAGATAAGAAAACTGGCTGTGAGACCGGAAGACAAAGTTACAAGAAAAAGAAAAGCGTGAAAGACGATTTATTGTTAAAAATCGGTTATTCCATATTGATTACACGGTAATCTATATCATTAGAATTTTCACACAGTCTGATCGTAGCTTCTGTGAGATCAATTGTGACTGAAACCATTTTCCCTGCTTTCTGGAAGTACCATGTTCTAGAATTTACAGACATCGGTTCTGGACGAATGACAAATATTTCCCCAAGTTCCGCAGTCATCACTTCATCGTTGTCTCGTGTTTCGAATTGGATGTAGACTTCTTTGTGATTGGAGTTAGGAAGCAGGAATGCCTGGAAAAATAGAGTCTTCTTTTTTTCAGGGTCTCCGGGTTTACAAGAAAACTCACATCTTTTAGTTGTCGTATATCGATAGCTGTCACAGTCTGCTGCAACTTTATTTTGAAGAACTCCAAGTGAGCAATATTTTGAAAAACGTTAGGAATGACACATCTTGTTAATTCCACTCTTGTTGCTTTTTGCCATTGATCCGACGCCAAAATGCCACTTAAATCTGGCGTAGCATCAGTTCCAGTAATATCGATAAACGTCAGGTATTTGGGGTCAACATGTGGAAGAAGGGAGAGGACAGGAGCTGCATCTACATCATGGATAATCAACGATTCCGTTTTCAATCGTGCCTTTCCCATCATCATTAAATGAAATCTTTTGCTAAATTCTGCTCCACCTTCCATCATATATACCACAAATTGCCCAAAAACGCTTTTGCAATGTCTCAATAAGATTCCAAAATCGATGAAAAAAGCGTCGAGATAATTTTTGATACATTTGTGCATGTCATTGGCAGTATTATAAGTTTCAAATGCTAGTCGAGGGTCTGGAAATTTATAAATAGAAATCTATATTTTTTGGGAAACTCACTCTTCAGAATCCTGAGCAACCCTTCATCGGCGTATCTCCACATTACATTGTAGAAGCCTCGGAACACGTTGCTCCGGTCAATTTCTTTCAGCTCCACTCTCGGTTTTTCCATTTTGGTGAACCTGGAAATGAATATTTAGGGAAATTTTTGAAAAAAAAAAGGTGTCCTTCCCGAAAAACCACAAAATTACGGTACATGGTTTTGAGCTGGGTTACTGTAGTTTTTGTGACGGGGCGCTACCCAGCCATGATTTTATTTTTCGAAAGCTCTTTTTTCACGCTGGTTACAAAATTTATCACTCACTCAAAGTGTTGCTCCAAATATTGAGTCATCAGGGAATTCCGTGTGACGACAATCAAATCCTCAGGGGAGTATACAAAATGAAAGTAACCCGAGGGATGATTGCTGTGTATCATTCCTTGGACGGAAAAAGAGACAGAGAAAAAGCGAAGAAGATAAATAATGTATTTCTTTGAGTATCCGAGTGATTTTTTATACATTTTCCTGTCTTTGAACGCTTGTATCTGCAAGCGCAAAGCCGCTTTCAAAAACTTTTTAACTTCAAAAATGGAAAGCTAGACTATACCGATGTATACAAAAAATTAATCCACATCTGGCATGGTAATGGGCTAAATTTCATCGTTTCGATTCAAACTCTAAAACAATAACTGACTTGTCCGCCATCGTTTTGGCCTCAGTAATTATATTCTCTCTTGAAAAGTTTTTTTACAAGTTTTGAATTCCAAGCGCATTATCTCGCAGTTCTCAACCTGAAACAAAAACTCACCTCAAAATTCCATTCTTTGCGTAGATCCACAAAATAATAGTTATAAACTAGAATTCAAAAAGAATCAATAAAAAGGGGACGTTCATGACCGTTAGAACATCTTGAGGGTGAAAATGAATTGTGGAAAGTGGAATGAATAAGAAAGACGGGGTAGATGGAAATTGACCTTGTGTTCTTCATTTTCTCTCGTCTCTCTCCATTTCCTTCACTGTATCGATTCTTAACCTTCTGCTGTTTTCTGTACACAATTGCCTGCAAAATCGTTGTCAGTCGCCTATCGTGCAGTACAATCTTCATTCACAAACAATCGACAAGTTGAGTTTTTTTGTGAGTACGCGTTTGTTCTTCAAAAAAGTGAGATACTTCTTTTTAATCGAAATCTCAGGATATTTGATCTGCAAATGTCGTCACAATCCCATGAAAAATTTTGAAGAACCTTTTTTGTTACGCAATTTTTAAAACTTTATACAATTAGGAAAAAATACTCACTACCGTGAAGAAACATATGTTTAAAATTCTTGTGTTTATGGAGATATCCTTGTAACTAAACGGAATCATATCATTTGACGGAACATGCACAAGATTCTGCTTCCCGTTATATTTTGAAGTGCTTTTTTTACAAGAACAATGTTGTTTTCGTAAAAC
Organism: Caenorhabditis latens; assembly: GCA_002259235.3. NCBI lineage: Eukaryota > Metazoa > Nematoda > Chromadorea > Rhabditida > Rhabditidae > Caenorhabditis > Caenorhabditis latens. The sequence continues at coordinate 7,200,655 of CM056097.1, read as the reverse complement.
ACATTCCGGAGAACGAGTTCCATAAGAAATATTCTTCAAAAACAACATGTCTTTCATAATATTTCATTTCGAAAAGGTACTGAACTCTTTTGGAAAAGTTGTTTCTCCAAAGTTTTCAAATTAATGACCATCAATTGATGATCGAAAAGTGAGGAAATCTTCGAAAAAATTTGTTTCGTTTTTGTGGTCCCAATTTCTTTCTGTTCTCATAAAAATCAGTACTACGCTTACCAAATCTCGAAAAATATGATACAGACCCAATAAGAGCACTTTGAAAATTCATAACAAAAATGCAAAAAAATTTTAGCGTGGCCGGGGATCGAACCCATACCCTTCCTTCCACGACTTCCCCTCACTACCACTGGACCACCGATGTTGATATTTTTAATAGAGAAAAGTGGAATGAAGAAAGGAACGTCACGCGTGTAATTTGACAAGGCGATTTACAGAAATTTTCCGATTTTCTCGCCAACGAGCCGTATTGCGCAGCTTTTGAGAACGGCATGTGATAGAGCAGGGTCGAAAGTATATATGTGCAAAGTTTCAGCCAATTCTCAACCCTGATATGAAAAAGGTTACCTTGTAAGACTAGAAAACCATAGTTTCATGTGTCAGTTGTTTTTAAATGAGATCATCTCATCTATTTTTTTCCTAAGAACTACCCAAAAACTACCCTCTACATCTGCAGTTTATAACTTATATGTCCGTCCGGGTATTCCTATTTCCTGATGTGCGAAATTCTAAAATCATGCCAACTTTACCAATCTCGCAACTCTTTATCTCTATATCTTTCTTATTCTGAACTCTTTTTTACGCCGGAACAACCAATGTTCTACATCTCCAACCTATCAATCGAAGCCAGGGCTGTCAAAAAGCCGTGGGGCAATTTTATATCTCAGTTCCCAGCCATGGAAAGTTTTCGCTTCTTCTGTCGGCGTTGTAGAGGACAAATAGATTAGTCGATGTGCAAAATTCAGCCCATTCGGTTAATCTGCTGCCGGCCGTACGACAGCTTTGATCGAAGAATATCACAAAGAAGGTCATTCAAAGTTTGAGTGACAATTAAAATGGGAGATAAAGAAAGGTCACATGAGAAACAAACAAACTAGTAATGTTGAATAAGGTCTTCATTTGGAACATGTATATTTATATGAAGAGGGTGATAAGGGTAATAGAGCAATCTTCTCCTGGTACACATGAACAACATGTCTGGAAGTTTTAAAATAATCGTTGGAATTTATCTATTGTAAAAAAACAAACCTTGTTTTTGGCTCCTTCTTCAATTGGTTTCTGGGCAGATTTAGTGAAACCGCTATCTTCACAATTTCTCGCGATGTACTCGTAGGAGGCGGTATTAGGTCATTTTGAGACATCGTTCATTGAGCTTCCGGGCACCACGGAAGTTGTTTCGACTAGTGGTGGTAGTGGTGTCTGCAAGTTCTCGACTAGTGGTGGTGGCTGCAAGTATCAATTGTGGAATGCTCTCTGACCTTGATATTAAATAATCAGTTACATTACTATCCCTCACATCGGACGAATTTCGTCTTTGGACACGCGGCTTTTTTCGTTTTCGGACTGACGGTTTTTTGACTCTTGGCATCTGCAAAGTATTTCATTGAATGTGAAGGAAATGAATAGAGAAGCTGTGAAGCAATAAGTTACCTCAAAATTACATTCTTTGCCTGAGCATACTAAATTAATAACAATAATAAGTCAGAATTCAAAAAGAATCAATAAAAAAGGAGGACGTTTATGACCGTTAGAACATCTTGAGGGTAAATATGAATTGTGGACAGTGGAATGAATCAGAAAATCAGAAAGACGGGCAAGATGAGGACTACCCTCGTGTTCTTCATTTTTTCTTGTTTCTCTCCATTTCCTTCGATTCTTGACCATCTGTTGTTTTCTGTACACAACTGCCTGCAAAATCGTCATTAGCCTTCTATTGTGTGATACAACCTCCCCTCACAATCCAAATAAATGAGATGAGGGGTATAAGAGACAAACAGACCATTTTCTTCGTTGTTCTACTATCAAAGTAAGAGAAGACATACGAATAGAAGTGAACACAAATTTATGGAACCTAAGAACGTATTAAGAAAGAGAAGAAAGTGGTTGTTTTATCCCGGTTTCTTTTGTATGGTAGAAAAGTTGTTAAGAATATCTAAAGAATAAGGGAAGCAACCTATCCCAAAGTATTTGTTCTCCAAATTAGTAATACCGGCGCCATACAACTTGCGCATTGTAGTTCTCTGATTTTGGCGCATTTGTACAAACCATCCTTTGATGACCAAAAATTAATTATAATAAAAATATTTTTACTGCCCCGGATTAGAACCGCCCATATCAAATCTGGGACGAGTCAGAACCATTAAATTCCGGACGAATAGTCACGAATCGCTGGCAGAGAGCCATCATCAGTAGAGATTAACTACGGTGCTTGGGTCTCACCACGCGTGTAACAGCGCATTTGAATTCAAATAAAGAAAAAAACCGGATTAATATATATTTTTTTATTTAGGGAATGAGATGCATAGAATATTATTACAGAAAATGGAATGAATTATAAAAAGACAGTGAACCTTTTTTGTTCATCTCCGAATCGTTCCGTCTTCGAGATGAACTTTAGCAGCATATCATTTTCATCAATGAGGGTCATTGAGTATTCAGCGACAGTCTCATCATTGTTGATGAATCTTTCTCCACAAGTTTCTCCATTGAGACAGGCAACCACCGTTCCTGAATGTTTCAATTGTTAAGTGCTCTCTTTTGAGTGTTAAAACTAACCTTCCTCAATAGACTCTTTGGCGAACACACTGAATCCGATAGTCAGGTTTCTTCTTTGGACAAAGAACCTCTCAGATTGCCTCTCGTCACTCTTTAAGAGGACTTTCATCCCACATGATTGGCCACATGTACCTGGAATGAACAATATAAACATAGGAAAGTTATATGCATACTTGCAAACCGGTCTGAAACGGGCCGGCCCCGGTCACAGTACAACAATTTGAAATTTTGATTTTTTTTTATTTCTTTGCAAAAAAGTAGAATTTTTGACTATGTTTTTACATATCAATAAAATTCAAGTGTTTATAGAATTTTTGACTTTTTTTGCTGAAAACTTTCACTAACTCACCTCAAACATTTCATTCCTTGCCTAAGCCCACCAAAATAATAGAAATAAGTTAGAATTCAAAAAGAATCAATAAAAAAAGGGGGACGTTCATGACCGTTAGAACATCTTGAGAGTGAATAAGAATTTGGGAAGTGAATCAGAAAGACGGGGTAGATGACCTTGTGTTCTTCATTTTCTCTTGTCTCTCTCCATTTCCTACAGTGTATCAATACTAGACCATCTGTCGTTTTCTGTACACAATCGCCTGCAAAATAGTCGTCAGTCTCCTATCGTGTAGAACAATCTTCATTCACAATCCAAATAAATGAGATGAGGGTATGACAGGCAAACAGACCATTTTCTTCTTTGTTCTACTATCATGATGAGAGAAGACAAACGAATAGAAATGAACTCAAAAATATGGAACCTATTAACGTATGATTCTGATTTTGACCATGTTGGACAGTCCTTACGTTTTTGGAATCACTAATCCGAAAGAAAAACTGTTTCTAATTCTGGTATTCATGCCCCGGCCCCAAGCCTAGGCTCACAACCCCTTTTATGGGTAATTTCACCTGACGCTCTCTCGAAGACAGTCAGGAAGGCTCCGATGGGGAAAAAAACTACTTCCGTTATATAGACCCTACTAGGCAAGCGGCCGACATCTCCGTGTTCCGCCACCCGTTGTGTTCTCTTTGGGAAAAATGGCGGGGCGTGTGAAGGCCGATTCATTTACCCACGTTAAAGGTAAATTTTTTAAAAAAAAAGTATATATATTCAGAACCGTCTTGACGCGTTGAAGTTGAATGTGTACCTTTTGGTTGAAAAGGTATGACGGTTTTTCTGCTGGGAAAACGAGCAAACTTTGAAAATTCATAACTTGATGGAAGTTCAGTTCTTTTCAAATTTCTTTATGATTTTAGTTTTTAAGGGTCTTTAAAAGTAAAGAAATCTCATTTTTTCCTTCTATTATTTGTTTTTCAACTTCATCGGTTTTCAAATAAAAATTTGAAGCATCATAGTTTTTTTAGTTCAAAAGACTAGCGTCCCCCGCCTCACGGCGGGCTCCTCAGTACTCGGCTGCGCCTCGTGCGCGGTGCTCAGCAAGTTTCCAATTCAAAAATTAGCTTGCACGATATTTTTTCAAGCTCATCACAATTTTTTAAACTCATAAAAAAACAAAAAACAAAATTGAACCTGTTGAGTTCGAACCCCCACCCCACAGATTCCCAACCGCGCGCTCTACCACTACGCCGCTGACGTACGGAAAAAGCATCCATGGAGAGAAAAGAAGAAAGGGGCACTTCTCGCAGCTGTTCAGTGACACGTACAGTGACAAAATGGTCAGTGTATTCGAAAAAAATGTCAGTGGAGATTCCGGTTTCTCCACAGAATCGTCCGGATTCAATATTTTTTGATCGGACTTTTTGTTTCCATTAGATCTCCAAAAGTTTAGATCGGTGGAGATCAATTCAGGGAATCCAGTTCCCAGGACAGGAAATAGAAAAATCTCCACATGCTTTTTCACTAAAATAATATTTGTCGACGACGACGTCGATACAGAAGAAGAATTTATTCACCGATGACACATCACTTGCTTTAGCTATGTTTATATTAATATTTTTTATGTACTAATGTTTATATTGAATATGATGTTTATGTTTTTATTTGGATAGTGTAAAAGGGAGCACACTTTTCCTTATTTATTCTGTTTTATTCTGCTATTTTTCTTCTTGTAATAAATCTATTCGTATTGTACCAAATCTTCGATATTTAGACATGGCGACCACCACCAGCTCAGGAAAACTACGAAGGACCATCGGGCAGATTCGAAGACGCATCACTGAGAAACTCGCAGAGGAAATCGTCAGCGAAGCAGACCTGTCTTCCTTCACCAAGGAAGAAGTACACAAAGCCGTCCTCGACCTTCTGGACTATCACGAACGACTTCATGTCCAATTCCAAAAACTACAAAGAAGTCATCTCGAATGGTCGGAATTGGAAGCACAAGATCCAAAAGAGACAAAAGTGAAACGACACTACATCAGGGTTGGGAAATTCCAGGCCAGCCCGGCCCGGCCCGGCCCGGCCCGGTCGGCCCGGAGTCAAAAAATGAGCACCATTTTTTCACAAAATTTTTTGAATTTTTTTTTGAAATTTTCATCAAAAATAGTCAAAAATCCTATGTACACTTGAGTTTTATCGATATGTGAGAACATTCTCGAAAATTCGACATTTTTGCGAAAAAAACGAAAAAATTTTCTAAAAAATTCAAATTTTCAAATTTTTGTACTGTGACCCGGGCCGACCGGGCCGAGAAAAATTTTTCAGTCGGCCCGGCCCGGAATTTCCCAACCCTGCACTACATTGAAAAATATGGTGACTACCACCCTCTATTTCAATCAGTTCCAGCGAAGTTGAACGAAATTACCCAGCTATACACCTTCGGAAAAAAAACCGTCTATTGAAGATCGATCCGAAACAAGCAAAAACATTGCCAGAAGCTGATGAACTCATTGACAACATCATCTTCCCGACAACACCAAAACAGGAGACCAGCAGGGTTAATTCTCTACCGGAAACATCTTCAGATGCCACAGCTCCTCAACCAGAACAAATCAAGAAGTCTCCTTCTACGTCAACTGATTCAGTTATCATCGGACCTTGTCCGGGACAAATCATTCCAATCTCAATGGGCCATCCAATGTCTTGGACAACTTCACTCAGTGTTTCACTACCAAGAATGACTATGCCAACATTCTCCGGAGACATCTCGAAGTACTTCGAATTCAAAGAATCATTCGATTCCCTGATGAACCACCTCCCCATTGACAATCTTACGAAACTACAGTATTTGAAAGCATCCTTATCGGGAGAAGCCTCCAATTCACTACGGAGTCTACCTCTAACCAATGAAAATCTTCCAATTGCCTGGAACATATTAGAAGAACAATAAGGATTAAGCACGCTCTTCTACAGAAACTAAGAACACTACCAGACTTATTTTCTAACACCAATCCAACTGATCTACAACATTTCGGAGTTCAATGTGGAATGATTTTCGAACAACTTCTGAGCATGCAATGCGACGTCAACAATGTTTCAACATCAGATATCATCGAATCGAAGCTTCCAAAACGCGTAATCCAAAAACTGTGCGGACAAGGACAAGATGCATACCTTTCATCAGCAAAGAAACTCATTCAAAAAGTGAAGGAAATTGCCAGGATTGAACTACTTGTAGCCGAACTCCACAACAGCAAAATCGACAATCATCGACAAGCAACTACGATGTCCAATTTGGCCCACAACAACCCAAGAAGAAATCATCCAGGACACGGAAACCAGAATCAAAACAACCGACCAACCCATCAGAAACAACGAGTGAATACTCCATGTGCTTTCTGTGTTGAGGACAGAATGATGCATCATCCACAATTCTGTCGTCGCTACAACACTCTCACAACAAGGAAACAAAGAGCAGCTGAACTTCATTTGTGCTACCGGTGTCTGCAGACAGGACATTCTGCAAGACAATGCACATCCACCTGCCAGACTTGCAATGGAAGACATCATGCCTCCATCTGCTCAAAATCGGAACCAAGAAATCAAAATGGTAACAACCACTCTTCCTCCACAAATGGATCAACGACACTCGGACAACAAAACAAATCGGGAAATCAACAAGCTGCACATGCGCAGCCAGAGAATTCGGGCAACACGGTTCCCATCAATTGGAAAGGAAATTCACCTGGAAACTTCAACAGAAACCACAACAGTGGTCACCCAGGAAGTCAATGGAAGAATCAAAACAATCGGAGATACCACAACAACGGAGAACAAACACACATCACATCAGCTGTGGAAGAGACGTCAGAGGTGATTCATGGAATGACTCACGTTATCAACAACGAGGACGCAGTTATGATCTTCAATCCAAACACTCTCGTCTCGAAAGCTACCACTTTGGAAACATCTACGTTGGAAGAGACTCAAACACCTCCAGTCATTATGATGACTATCACCTTGCCGGTTCTGGAAAAAAATGGACAAGAACACCCTGCAACAATTTTCTTGGATTCCGGCTCAAACACCAGTTACATCACTACTTCATTCCCGGAACAACTTCAACTTCAACCAATTGGATCAAAGAAAATGAAAGTCGATACATCTGGATCAAGTGAGAGTCGACGCTTCACATCCAACGTCATGAGAGTATGCTTCAAGACCAAGAAAGCCACAACAACTATCGACTTGTATGAAACTGAACACATTGCCACCAATGTTATTGCAGTCGACATTTGAGAATGCCTCAAACTTCTGAATGCTGACCCTGTCACACTTAAACGTCAACTGAAAGAAATCGATATTTTGATCGGTCTGGACTACTATCTCCAACTACTCGGACAAGTCAACACAATTCGACTCATCAATAGACTACAACTCCACATCACTGATTGCGGACCAATCCTATCAGGAAAAGAACACCAATCAACACCAAGTATCAACGACACCTTCACTGTGATCAACAAACAGATTGAAGACGACAAACTATACCAACAATTGCAAAACTTTCGGATTCTGGAAACTATTGGAATTCACGACACCAACCCGAATTTCAAATCAGACGAAGAAGCCAATGCATTCTTTCATCTAACTACCACAAGAAAACCGGATGGAAGATACGCCGTCAGACTACCATTTTCCAGTAAAGACAACATTCATCACAATCGTGCACTGTGTTGCGGACAACATCAGAGCACAGTTTGTCGTCTGAAAATCGATCCCGCTCTCTTCGACAAATATGCGAACATCTTCTTGGAATACATTTCCCTCGACTTCATTGAAGAAGTACCTGATGAATCCATCATAACCGGACCAGTCGTTTGTTACTTTCCACACCATCCAGTTATAAAAGAAACATCAAAAACCACCAAAACCAGGATTGTGTACAACGGATCTGCTAAGACCTCAAAGAATATGCATTCTCTGAACGACCACTTTCACACCGGAAAACGACTTCTACCGGATATCGCTGGAATCTTTCTTCGAATCCGTCAGAACAACATCTTGATGCCGACATCGCAAAAGCCTTCCTACAACTCGAACTCCACGAAGAAGACAGAGATGCAACTTGATTTCTTTGGGTGGACACAGATACTCTCCAACTGAAACGCTTCAGGTTCAAACGTGTTCCATTTGGTCTAAAATCATCTCCATTTCTTCTGAACCGCACGATTCAAACACATTTGGACTCATATCAACATTCAATGGCCAAGGAAATCGCATCCTCATTATATGTGGATAACATATATATGGGAGTAAGCTGCACAGAAGAAGCAAGACAGTTCTACAACATCTCGAAGGAAATATTCGCCGATGCCCAAATGAACCTCTGTCAATACGTCTCTAACTGTCCTAGAAGCAACGAATTCTTCACTGAAATGGAAAAAGTCGAACCAGAAACCTTATCAGAAACTGCTAGGTATCAAATGGGATACACAAACTAACTGCCTCATCTTCACCATTCATCAAACGAAAGTATTTTGAGGAACCAGCAAAATTTTGATGTCATACAGTGCGTCCAATAATGATAGGACCCCCCTAGATTTTGGAGTTCTAGACAGAAGCAGTACAGATACAAAAAATCAGTAATGACCATTCGATTCAAGGTACAAAGAAATCCCAGGAGCCATGTTTTCATAATTCTACCACTTTTCTTAAAAGCTTACCACCAAAAAGTCATTTTTTCAGCCGTCCAATATGACCACCTTGAAAATCGAATTTTCAGTTGATTTTCAAGATTTTTTTCTCGGAAAACTTTTTAAATCGATCGAAACATACTATTCCTTTTATTTTTACATGATTCCATTATAGTTTTGACGCTTTCAACCCCAAACACAAATGTTTACCACCTTCGAATTTTCACTCATCTGAAAAATCACTGTTTCAGAACTTCGAGACGAGTATCTCTTATCACAGATCACGTATCATTCTGAAACTTTCTGGCAAAGTGAATCAAATCATTATAATGAAAATCAACAATGGGTTCGCAAAAATATTATTTTTCTGAAAACTTATACTCCGGATTCTCGAGCCCATTTCGACCAAATTCCACTATTTTCAAAAAATGTGTCCAAAACATGGAAGATGTGTCTAAGCTTATTTTTAATGTACTTTAACACTATTTTGATATTTTTCTAGATGTTTCTTCAATCTGATCCAAAAAGTAATCTCTTGGACACATTTTTTGAAAATAGTGGAATTGGTCGAAATGGGCTCGAGAATCCGGAGTATAACTTTTCAGAAAAATAATATTTTTGCGAATCCATTTGTTGATTTTCATTATAATGACTTGATTCACTTTGCCAGAAAGTTTCAGAATGATACGTGATCTGTGATAAGAGATACTCGTCTCGAAGTTCTGAAACAGTGATTTTTCAGATGAGTGAAAATTCGAAGGTGGCAAACATTTGTGTTTGGGGTTGAAAACGTCAAAACTATAATGGAATCATGTAAAAATAAAACGAATAGTATGTTTCGATCGATTTAAAAAGTTTTCCGAGAAAAAAAGTCTTGAAAATCAACTGAAAATTCGATTTGGTCCTATCATTATTGGACGGCTGAAAAAAATGACTTTTTGGTGGTACGCTTTTAAGAAATGTGGTTGAATTATGAAAACATGGCTCCTGGGGTTTCTTTGTACCCTGAATCGAATGGTCATCACAGATTTTTTGTTTCTGTACTGGTTCTGTCTGGAAATCCAAAATCTAGGGGGGTCCTATCATTATTGGACGCACTGTATACATTTGTATCAGCCCACACATAATACAAAAATAGTTATTTTCTTCCTTGAAAATCGTCAAATACGAAGCAACAACATGAGTTGCTAAAAAACAGCTCAAGAGCATGTCCAGGTGGATTTCTTTTTGCTTTTTTTTTCTATTCACAGTCAAAATTTTATTGAACTTGCTTCCATTGAGAAAAGTGTTTGGTTTCAAGACCGTTGTTCCAAAACTATCATGAACAAGGTTCACATCGTTCAGCCTGGATTCATTACCTATACGTAAGTGTTGACAAATTACAGGTAATGTGATAATTTCTTGTCTAATAAATAAGAATCTCCAGTAATAAATAAAAGAATGACTACATTTATCCTTATTCACTTGTTAAAAAGTCTCATATTTCAGTTCACTTCCATCTCAAGAATTTGTTCAACATCCACCGGTAAGACGTTGCATCCTGTATCAATCAATTCGCTTTGTAGCCTCAATGTTCGCCTGTCTTGCTAGTGTTTGTTGTATCATTTCCAGCTGTGAGGAAACGGAAGATGAGAACAATGATGTAATTGTTTGAATTTGATTCTGAGAACTATGAAACTGAATGAACATGTCTTGATTGTCAATACTTATTTCATTAACTGAAACCTAAGCATCTAATTGAAGCCTTTGGCCAATTTTATCAAATTGTCAAATCACATATGTTAATGTCAAATTGATAAAACATTTTCAAACTTCACCTAATTGAAGATAGAAAACGGTTAATACTAAAACTTGTGCATAGGTTTCTAATTACCAACAAATTGTGAAATGAATGACGAAGAATTGCAGAGTACACTTTTTATATTTCTTCTAATAGAATATTTCTCGATATCTGAGCTTCATTTGAACCCGCAGTCAGTTCATTCGTTTAGAGTATACTTTCAAGCTGAAACTCATTTAGATATTTATTGTTTGACATGATGAAGTCGTTCAAATTTTACAAATCATTCGAAAGGAAGTGATTTTGTGCTCATTCTCTTTCCCATGACATGAATATAAAATAGATGTAGCTCAAAGACATCCAACTTTTTTTGATACATTTTAATTCCACTCATTAAACTAATTGATGGATCTTTCATATATATGGAAATTCAGATTTAAAATTTTTGCGAACCTTCAAAAAGTGTAATGTTAAGTTAGTAGAAGAAATGTTGAAAAAATGAGGAAGAGCAAGAACGTCGTTTATCATTTGCGGAGAAAAGACGCCTTCCAAACAAAAAAGAGGAAAAGAAAGACACTGCGTGAGGAGGGTTGATTATGGAGTGATTAATTGTTTTTAGTGAGGAGAAGTGGATGAAGAATTGAAAATAGGCGCATTTCGCTTTTGAAAATGCAGTGGATAAGGGAAACAAAAAAAATGAAAACATGCAAGAAGATTTCTAAACAAGTGCGGTTTTTTTTTCAAAACACGCTATTAAGAACAGAAACTTTATTAAAATTGCGAATTGTTACATTTTTGTTGGTTTTGTGAATGCTTCGGTTTTAAATTAAACATTTAGAAAATGAAAACATATGAGAAAGCCGGTTAGTCAATCTTTTTTTTTTCGTAGGCTGCAAGGTTGAGTAGGCAGCGTCATTCTGCGGCCTTCATTTGAAAAGAAATTATTAATGGCGTGTAAGAAATGGAGAAAACTATGATAAAAGAAGGAACAACGGTTTTTTTTCTGAATTTAGAAGAGTATTAATCTTTGAAATATACATAAAATGACATGTCTTTTAGACACTAATTTGTGAGTGACGAAACCTTTTTAGAACTCTATTTTTGAAATGTTTTTAAGTTTTACTGTTTGCTGATTACCAGAAAAAAGTAATTTTGACGAATTTTGAAAGCCCTTTCCTCTTATTTTTTAAGTTTGTCTTATGAATTAAAAATAAATTTCGGAAATCCGTTTTTGAGTATTGTCAAACAACTGAATAAACCATCCAAATTTAAATAATTTTTGAAATTTCGATTGTTTAAATTCGATTAAACCGTTTTTTTCTTTGCAAATTTCAAAAAACCCCATCTGGTTTTGTGTTTCTTCTCACAGCGTTCTGCTGCGGTCCTCTAAAAAGAACATCAAAGAAACTGGTGAGTGGACGCCTACCATCAATCACTCACGGCTTACATAGGAATAGAATCCCGAAGTAATAAGAAAACTCTCGTTTCTCTTTTTTTTTTGTTTTTGTAAGCTTCTAATGGTTTTCCCCATTTTAAACCCACAAAATAGCCCCATCAATCAACCTGAGCCGGTTTCATTTTTTGGTTTCAAAATTGAATCTTTTAATCTCTTCAAAATGTTTGCACTCGTTTCGTACGAACATAGGTATTTCACGATATGAAAGTATTGGCAGTAATCTTTTAAATCTTTCTGTTTTTTTTAAAAGATGGTTATTTGTCATTTATGTAGTAAAAAAATAGTTTCATTTGTTCTGGCTTTGTTCATTAAATATACATAAAACCCTAAAAACACAGAGAATTATATACAGAGAATGAAGATGGCAACTGTTGTTTTCATATGTGAACCTATAACATTCCTTGATCGTTTTCAAATATTACGTAGTAAAATAATACTCTTCTTGAATATTTCCTTTAAAAACATTTTTACCCAGCGGTTTACAAAATATCACATTTTAGTCAGTCGACTTGCGTGCCGGTTCTTTTTTCAACCTTTTATTATATCCCTGTCTATAAGAAAGTGCCGATGAATTGGTGACTGCCGGCTGGTTTTTCAAAAGGGACATTTGGGAAATTAGAAATTAAAAAAAAAAATTTCTAGAAAAACTGCTTAAAATTAGTCTTCTACCAAAAAAATACTCAAATGTAGTGAAAATTTATGTTTTTCAGAGGAACAATGCCTTTTTTTCCATACTATGAAACCTTTTTTTTCCGATTTATTAGGAAATGCAGATCAAATAGAGACTCCGGTCTGTTAGAGTAGTTCAACCGCACGGAGAAGGAGTTGTCAAACTCCGCCTCTTTTTCCTCAAAAGTTTGGTTTATGAAACTATTTTCACTCTTCTCATAAGGTCTTCGGAACCACTTCAGTTATGAAGTTCCTCCGCACTTTTCTTGTTTTCCTTGTCGCTTTTAGACTGACCTCCCCTACTGTTTTCAACACAGTTGGCACCTTGACCTGCCCTTTGTACAAAAAATGGTGTTATCATGTGGCAATGTATGAGGAGGACAGCATGTAAGTTGTTTTTTAAATATAAATTTCTGAAGCTTACATGTCAAACGTTTTCAATATCCGTTGTTTTATTATAAATTGACTCATTTCCAAAATTCTCGATGTCGGTTCTTGTTCCGAAGTGTCAAATTTTGTTTTAAAACAAGCCGGAGATCAAATCTGAAGCTTCATTTTAGAAGTTACACTAGCTTACAGTGTATCCACATTTACTTCTCTAAAATTTTCTATTCTCCCCCATTATGGGTCAGTTTGAAGAGAAAAGTGTTGTACAGAGATGTTTTCAACTAGAAAAGTGAAAATATAGTTTTGATTCACGAGTTTCCAGAAAAAAGAGATCATGGGAGAGAATGTGACACCGAAAAGCACTTTCGAAGATGTTCACAATTAAATGAAAGTAGAGGAAATTCTTTCGATAAATTTGGACATCCGTCTGAAAAACTGAATTTCAGCGGTTTCTTCAACGATGAAGTTGACGTCAGTGGCATTCGATGTGTTCAAAAGAAAAAAGCTGTTTATAATCTAGCAGGAGAACAGAATGGAGACGGCTTTTACAATGTGAGTGAATTTAAAGTTCGCATAAGCTTTTCAAACACGAAACTTTTTTTCAGAACTTCTATGAGATTGCAATCGTTGTTACTCATAATTGCACCGGTCAGTGGTTCAACATTCGGAGAATTTACAGCAACATCACATATGCTCCTGTCACTGATAAGTAAGTTACTTCTGCATAACCATAGCATATATAAATTGATTAAATCGTTTTCAGAGAAGTTTTCAACACTTGGGATGTTGAACTTTCAAATGATGGAGAACGTGTCCCAGAGTACAATTATTAGTGATTATAAATACTCCCAGTACCGGCCAAAAAGGTATCATATTTGCCTTTTTCAGTTGAAAATGCCTAACTTTGAGTGACAGTGTAAAACTAACTGTCCCACAAAAAAAACTTTTATGGGATCAAACAAACCAAGAATAGAACTCCAATTTTGTAGTTGAGAAATTTTTGTACGGGCATTCCCTAGTAAGTCACTTTTCGACAAAGTCATTTCTCACTCAAATCGACCAATTTCAGTACGAAATAGTGCATATTTTGAGTTGACCGCTTAAAATCACTATAACTCTCTAGGAAGTGTCTGTACAAAGAAAATGTCAACTACAGAAATAAAGTTCTTATCTCGGTCTTTTCAATCCTACAAAAATTTATATTGTGGGACAGTTAGCTTTACTACGACACACCTTCAGTTGGGCATTTGCAACTAAAAAGGCAAATTATGAAACCCTTTTGCCCGGTACTGTATGTTCTCTTGAAACGTTTTTAAAATAATTTGCGTAGTTTTCCTGTTTAGATTCTATTCCAGCCCCAAGCTCTCATTCTGTTTTTTTTTCTACTGTAGTCATAACTGCTAAAATTGTTATAAACAATTTAAAAAACTTGTGCAGAAATGGAAAAAGGAAATAAAAAGAATCTCAAATAATCTACAAAATTGATGTTTTAAGATACTCATAGAGATCAGTACGCTAACTACCAATCTCAGAGATCGCGTGAATAAAATACATTAAGAAGTGTTAGATTTGAAAGCTGAATTAGCTATTTTTATAGATGAAATTCAACAGAATTATGTTCGGTTGAAACTGGACACAGGACGCTCACCACGTTAGTTACTTTACAACCGACCTAAAACAAGAAAACATCCGCATGGGCGATATTAGATGTTATCCTATGTATGTTGGTGTCGGCAACTGGTATCACAAAGTTTACCGCCAAGCGGCTTTCGTTTACAAAACTTTGTATTTACCACTTTTCAATCTTTGAATACTATTGATTGGTCTCAATTTTCTCTTATTGCTTTATTAAATTCCACAATTTTCGAACGCATTATTCCCAAGCCTGATCATTTCCGTTCTCTCAATTTTTGTTCATCATTTTCCAATGTTCATCACATTTGGTTATAAAAAATGGATTCCTGAATTAGTTTGATTTCCATCAAACAACACTGATTGGGAAGGTGTGTGGTGCTTACTAGGGAAGGCCCTCGAGTCAAAGTGGAGATATGAGACGTGACCTATATCATTGGAAAGCTGAGAACACGCTGATTTCGAATATATATTCAGTTTTTGCCCTCGAGGCCTGGTATTCGAAAAAAACGGGGTCAAAGTTTGAACCCCTGACAAGTAATTACCTTACCGACGTGTTAAAAATGTCGGCAGCGTGGTGTAATCGGTAGCAGGGTGGTCAATGCGCAACCACTTTTTGGTTCAATTCCGTCCGGCCACCAATTTTTTTTTGGGTTTAAAGTTTCGTTTTTTGGATCGGGAAGTGGTTTTTTAAAAAGTTTTGTTCAAATAGATTAAAAAAAATAAATTTAGAAAAACCAAAAAAATTGGTGGCCGGACGGAATTGAACCAAAAAGTGGTTGCGCATTGACCACTCTGCTACCGCCTACACCACGCTGCCGACATTTTTAACACGTCGGTAAGGTAATGACTTGTCAGGGCTTTGACCCCGTTTTTCTCGAATACCAGGCCTCGAGGGCAAAAACTGAATATATATTTGAAATCAGCGTGTTCTCAGCTTTCCAATGATATAGGTCACGTCCCATATCTCCACTATGACTCGAGGGCTTTCCCTAGTTAGTTAAGTTATTCTTGCTCGATATTTTTAATTTTTTTTCTACAATTTTTTTCTGAATTAGAAATACCATGCCACTCTCATGACATTACGGATAGCATCCGCCTAGAAAAGCTCGCTTAGACAGAGATTATTCAACCACTTCGTTCTTATTCATAGTCCATCGTTATTTTCCCACACCGACACAATGTTCCAGGTTCTCACGGCAATATTTCAGAACGACAACTGTGAGAACACGTAGTAGAAGACTGTGACTTGTGAACTCCCTTTGTTTTCCCACGCGAAATACTGTGCACATATGTCCCGTTTCCACTTATTTCTGTTTCCCACGCTGTTTTGTCGTATGACACAACAAAGAAGTGGGCGTGTTCTCCCACGGTACACTCTTACACAATACTGTTTCTTTCTCACAGTTTCCTAATTTCTCATTCATTTTTTATTTCAGTCATAAATCTTATTGTACTCTTTACAATCTTCGCTTTTAATCTTCAGAACATGTTTCATGCTAATACTGTTTTACCACAAACTATGGAAATAAGCGACAAAACAGCCAAAAAGAGACAGAGGCGAGATTACAATAACTATTTGATTGAGAAATTGAAAGTGCTTTTACGTAATCCACAAGATGACGATTTGACGTAAGTTTCAGTTTCAGTTTTCATTGTATTGATTTAATCTTTTTTTAGCATTGAACAAGTTCTAAAACGAGCTCACAAAAAGGTTCCTCAGTTGGAGAGAGAATCATCGTCAGACCCAATACGTGCCGGAATTTTTCAAGGGCTTTCGAAAGTGGAATCTCTTGCTATCTTTTTCATTGAGTCGTTGAGATTAGATACACTCAGTAGCAATGAGTGCATTAATTTAGTCAGAAATATGTTTGCTATAGAGTATGCTGGATACAATGGAAGCAGAGTTGCTTCTGTAGAATCTACTTCAAAAACCACAACTTTTGTGACAGATAAGGAAATGGATAGGAAAAGTGTGAAGAACAGCAAAGAACAGGACAGAAGAGATAGACACGTTGAAGGTTACAATGCGTTGGGAGAGTTTATTCGCAAGTCTAATATCATTCCAGCTGTTAGGTAAGTTTGCATTTTTTTTCTACTTGTGGTTAATGTTACTTTTCAGAGGGAAGCTGCAAAAACTTGTCATTTTAGAACTGATTATAAAATATATCAAAAACAAAAGTCAATTTGATGTCCATGAAAGCCCGGAACGCTTTTTGCAGAAAAATGTAGGAATTCAGATTGGGCATAAGAAAGGAATAAATACAGCACTTCAGATTTTCCAGGTAAGTTCAAATTCATCGCACTTTCCAATCGCTTTCATACCAAAAAACTGATTTTTGTTTATAGAAAAACCAACTACTTGCTGTTCACTCATTTACTCTTCAATTATACTTGAACTCACTAAACCAGAATCCAACAGCCGGACTGCCAGTATCACCACATCCAGCTTCTCTTCTGCCACTATCAAACAGTTCCTCACTTATAACACCTCCAATTACACCACCATCTTCTTCTCAACGCCAAACCAGCACTGTTCCCATGTCACAACAGTTTCAAAGTGTATTTCCAATAGGACTACCGACCGGATATCCACTGATCCCATCAACGCCAACTACCATCAACCCGTTTTTTCAGTCTCCTACGGGATCTCCATTGACGTCTTCTTCAACCGTATTCCCTGGAGACTCACCTAATGGTTCCTCCCAAAGTTCTACAGTTTCGGACAACCCAAAAGGATTTTTCCGTCCATGGTGCTAGAATTTTGAAACCATTTGATAATGACAGCTCTAATATGTTACCACCATTTCCAGTTTTTCTGATTTTTTTTTCAAATGTTTCTGATAAGAAGTTCTTGTTGTGTGGTTTTTCAATGAAATGATTGTGGAAATGGAAAGTTTTACAATTTTGAATAAACTATGATGATTCAGACATCTTTTGAAATTAAAAAAATTTTAAAGAAAAAGAAACTCCAGAAGCTTGTAGAGTAACAAATGGAAACTGCGGGGAATAGCTGAAATATCTTCAGCTAAACCAAGAAAAAATTTATAGTTTCGAAATTCCTGAATTACTTCTAATTATTTTCCAAGCATTCATAAAGTAGGATGTTGCACCCACAACGCTTATCAGGCCAAAATGCCATTTCGGGGCAAAAAGTGGAAGGAAGCCATATCATTTTCAGTTACGCAAACTTTCAGAAAGAAGTTTTCTTTCATTCATCCAATCCATCATTTCTTTAAGCCGTTTTTGCGCAGCCCGTTTGATTATCAAAAGTACAGTTAGTATATAAATTTTCTCTACAGATAAAAAAACTTCAAAATGTTTTAACCATACCTCGCGGGTTTTACCATCCGCTCTAAACCTTTTGAAAACAAAAAAGTTAATTTGGCATTTTACTAAAAAGTGTATGCATTTATGTATTTTTTATTATACATCAATTTTTGTACTTTTTCAATTAAAAAAAATACAACTTTTTATTCCAACCCATCATTTTTGTTGCAATAGTCCAACAAGGTCTATAGATTCTGAGTAAACCTAAAATTTGTTCTCGAGGAATGTTTCACTCACAAGGACAAACAATGCAATAGCGCTCTATTGAGCTCACCAAATCTGAGCGGTAATTTTCAAAAAAACCCTTCTGGGAATCATTGATTCTGCCGCATTTTCCTTTCCCTCACTCTTTGTTAGTGAAATATTTGAGGTCTAATATTCTCTATTTCCTAGAACTATGGCTTTTCCTCTTCTGAGAGTCCCCTTCGTTTGCTTGCGAACTGTTTTTAAGACAATGGAAGATGTAGATTTGTAAGTTTTAGTCATTTACTTCATTCAGTTGATTTTTTGTTTCAGAATTCGAATTGCCAGATGCAGCAAAAGAATGCGTGTTGTCATCAAAACATGTGGAAGGGACATTTCTTACAACTCATGGACACCCGAACAAAAGGATAGTTTGAACTTGAAAGAACTGTAAGTGTTGGTTTCATTTTAGTGATGGAAGATCAAATTGTCCCGATAGACCAACTTATTATGGTATTGACTAATTATTGATTCCTTTTCAAACTGCAAAAGTCAAACTGAAGTTTATTTTCAAAGCTGTGACTCAACAGGGCTATTTCACAACCATCTTACTGGTAGTTAATTTAGTACAGAGAATTTTTGTAACTAGGAAAAAACATGACAATAATCCATTAGTTTAAGCTACTCAATATTTAGTACATTTATTTGTCACTAGCCTTATTCATCATAGCTCTTCGGACGTCCCAAGAAGTGTTTAAAGGTCCGAAAAAACATTAAGACGTCGCTCGAAATCTGAACAATTTATTTGAAATATTTGAACATCCGAAAAACACATGATCGTCCATTAAACATTGAAAGGCATGACTTTACTTGGACACCTAACATTAGGAAATACCTACAGTAGCGAGCATAAGTGAGTATACCTCCATACTTTCATATGTATCTCAGCTAAAACAAGTCCGTTTCGCATAAATTGTTTTTTGAAATGTAGCTGGAATATCCAGTAAGACTGGCATAAGTTTTTTGTCTGAAGTGATCAATTGATTTTTTTGATAATCGATTTTTCCTGATCTTGATTTGAAAATGCGGAAAAAAACTTTTTATTTTTGAACTGGACCCTATGATTTTTTGAGTTCAGAATGTTGAATGACGTTCATAAGAACAAAACATAATGTTAGAATGCTTCTGTGAACCTTGATCATCGTGCTACAGCTCCAGAAGTCCGAAATGGTATGCTCGGCTAAAACGTTATAACTCATTGTAAAAAGAATCCAATATAGCCAAAAAATGCGGAAAAAGATGCGTATGATATTTATCAACATTATTACAACAACAAATCTTAATTTTGAAAAAAAAAAATTGGAATTTTTTTCACTCAAAAACTTCAGTTTCCAACTTTTACCCGATTTTTCATGTTTTTTTGATTTTGAAACAACTGAAAATAGCTGGAAGAAAGTCAAAATGTTGTTTTTCAAGTTGGAAACTGAAGTTTTTTGAGTGAAAAAAATTCCAAAATTTTTTTTTCAAAATTAAGATTTTTTGTTGTAATAATGTTGATAAATATAATACGCATCTTTTTCCGCATTTTTTGGCTATATTGGATTCTTTTTACAATGAGTTATAACGTTTTAGTCAAGCATACCATTTTGGACTTCTGGAGCTGTAGCACGATGATCAAGGTTCACAGAAGCATTCTAACATTATATTTTGTTTTTATGAACGTCATTCAACATTCTGAACTCAAAAAATCATAGGGTCCAGTTCAAAAATAAAAAGTTTTTTTTCCGGATTTTCAAATCAAGATCAGGAAAAATCGATTATCAGAAAAATCAATTGATCACTTCAGACAAAAAACTTATGCCAGTCTTACTGGATATTCCAGCTACATTTCAAAAAACAATTTATGCGAAACGGACTTGTTTTAGCTGAGATACATATGAAAGTATGGAGGTATACTCACTTATGCTCGCTACTGTATATACTGAACGACTATAAAGCTTGTTATTCTATTCCTTTTGAACTCAACACCCGATAAATAGCGCATACTTTCAAACAAGCCATCGATGAGCTTGCTAAAAATTCAAAAAAAAAGCAAGCAACTCTCTGTTTGTCTTTGTTTTAAGAATTAAAAGTTTCGACCTCCCAGAAAAGGCCCATACTCCCAGGGGCATTGAGACAGGTGGCATCGTGCTCATAGGGGGAATTCACTCAGAGGGGTCACTAAATCTTAGGGGGCATTTCACTGATACTCTTAGGGGTCATTTCTCATATACTCCTGGGGGAAATTCTCAGAGGGGGCATCTATATTTTCAGAAGAGGCATCAGTTTACTCGGAAGTGCCATCAGAAAAATTGCTATAAAAGTTGAACAAGGTTAGTTTTCGATAATTGGATGGTCAGATAAACTTGATTTAGGCTTCGTTTTTGATGACCCCTCTGAGAATGAGGGTCAATGTCCCCTATGAGCATATGAGAAATGACCCCTAAGAGTATCAGTGAAATGCCCCCTAAAATTTAGTGACCCCTCTGATTGAATGCCCCCTATGAGCACGATGCCCCCTGGGAGTATAGGCCCCCAGAAAACCTATTTTTACGGTTTGGGGCAGAGTCAGAAGGAATATGGACCAATGTGTTAATAGTTGACTGGATACCTACTTTGCATTATATCATCTCATAAAAATCGGCTTCGTTTTTTCTGTACAGTAGGTAACAGCTCGGTGCTCGAGTTCCAAATAAAATGTGTTTTTTTGAACTAAGATACTATCTAGAAATTTTAGGAATCGAGTTATTTTTCGGGTCGTTTGAACTTTTGAATGAACGTTTTAATATCTTGAAAAATAGTTAGCGCTTGAAAGGATGTCAAAGTGTTTTAACGGACATTAATCTTTTTTAAAGGACCCCAAACTGGAATAGATCCTTCATCTCAATGCCATAATGCTTTTCAGAATGGACTTATTCCATCTCTTCCGAGAATCTGAGCCAGAGGAATTCAAAGCGCGATTCCACTTGGGAATCAAAATTTCTGATCAATTAATTTGTCGTTTCGAGATACATCCTATTGATTTACATCCTATCGGAGAGATCCCAGTGTTTTTCAGACCAGAAATATATTTTGTATCAATTCAAAATCTTGATGAAAACAATACATCAACCGAACAACTAAATCTTGGTCCAATGGTTCCGGTGGCCAAAAAAGGAGTGAAAAAGTTTTATAGTTATTGGGAAAACCAGCTTGAAGGTTTTATAAATGCCGTTCATTATTTCGAAACAAGTTTTGGCAGTAAATTGACTAAAGTTAGCATTGATGGAAGTGACTCGGATGAGTTCTCAATGAACCTCAGGAACGTTGTTGAAAGACTCAATCTATCACATCTTACGATGAACGCCTGGCAGGTACCAAATCTTGTGAAAGTTAGTAGAAACGACTTATCTTATATCATGGAAAATGTAAACGCGGAATCATTGGCCTACGCTTGTCACTCATTTGCATCTGAAAACAATGAAGCTGAACTTCTCCAAGAGTGTATCCTAATAGATAATATCTCAAACATCAGATGTACACGCTTGGTTTTAGCTATTTCAAATTGTTCGAATCGCACAATTGTCAATTTCATTTCCAACTGGTTGTCGGCGCCCGTTTTGTGGGGTAAAACTGCGTGTGTTGCGCTCAAGGAAATGGCAAATATGGAATTAATTTTTGCCAGTCTGCGAGAGAACCGAAGTGAAGAACAGTAAGTGTTCATAGTTTTTCTTTCATTATCGCCAAATGCTGATTACGTTTTTCAGATTGAATTTCAATGTTGTTCAAAGAGGGGTTCAGGATTGGAGAATCATCACAAGCTGCGATAAAGTTTTGAATATTAGTGTGTTAGCCGGTAAACACGTCGTATTATATTGTTGAGAAGAACAATGTAAACTGAAAAGTCTTGAATATTTTTCAAATCATTGCTGTCTAACATAAAATGTCATATTTTTTTATGAATCTGAAAGTGAGATCAATTTTCTATTGTTAATGAGAACATTATCGTGTGAATGTTGTTTAATAAATATGATTGACATAAATTACGCTTTCTGTTATTCACTAGAACAACATCTTCGCTCTATCGACGACTGCACAAAAAACTCTGTTTTAAAATCGGGTGCCAAGCCAAAAAAAAACCTTGTGGCAGAATAAATAGCAAGTTCGAACTTTTTTCCGCTCTAAAAGTTCAAAATCAAAATTATTTAGCTGAAAAAAATAATTTGTAAGAATTTCTAATGCTGATAGCTTCCTACAGAATAATTGAAAAGCTCAAATTGAAATGCAAAAGAAATGTTTGCGAATTCTCTACATTTTTACATGTAGAAATTGCAGATGATACATTAGACGTGAGAAAAGTTGGAAAAATGATAGAATTTGTTGAATTATGATGATCCGATTTGAAGCAAATAAAAAACACGGCACCGGCACCCGTTATAGAGCGGCACTTGTATCATAACGGCGCCCCATTTTTACTTAGAATTTGTGAACATTACTATCCCGTTGTTTTTCTTGGTACTGATTAAAAGCAGCGTAATTAGTTACTTTTCGACATCAGCAAGTTGAATGACCGAAAAAGTGTTTTTCGTTTTGTCCAATTTCAATAAAGTTCTAGTAGGAGTTGTTGTATCCGGAAGCGGCTTTGCTGTGCTTGACTTGAACGTCTTTTCCATCCTTGCGATGAACGTCTTGGTCTCAAGTTATACGGGAATCCTCCTGACAATGACGACTGTACGTCTTGTACTGACTGGCGCTGTTGCTCCACAACGTCTTCCTGTACTGGATGCTGTTGTTCCGAGTTTGCGCGTTGATCGACGCCTTCTTGTGAATCATCTGATTTGTCCTGTTTGAAATCCATTTCAGTTCCTCGTTCGAAGTACTTGTTCAGAATCTTTGGTGCGGAGGTTCGAATGGCCGAGAACATTGTCTCCATGACTTCATCTGTGTCGTCATCTAACAAAAGTTCGTCCACTACTTCCATCCATTCTGGTATTTTGTCCAACGACTTGTCCTTTCCGACTTCTTTCATGGTTGATTGACACAGAAATGATACAAGATCTCGAATGACTTTGGTTGTTACTTCCTTGTACACTGAAAACTTGAAATTATTATTCACATAATGATTTCAGAAGCTTCTGAACCGGCAAAACAATCAAAATCGGTTTCTCCGAGTATTTCATCTTGTACTTCATTCCACTGAAGTTCGTCATAGCGTCCGTTTTGCAGACACTGGCACGTGTGCTGGAAGTCTGCATGCTGTAGGAAATGAGTAGTGTCGTCGCAAAGAGTCCTAGCGAGTTTATCGACTACTTCTTGCTGAATATACGTCTCGTTACTCCAAAGTGTGAAATTTCTTACGATGCGATCGACTCTGGTGAAAATGTTTCCGAGAGACTTATTCTCTTGTCTTCTGCTTTTCCTTGACAGAATATTAGTTTATTTTTGTCATTTTTGATACATCATGATTAATAACCAGCCAGCGCCAAACCAATTTTCCTGCCCAAGCAAACAAGAAGAACTAATGTTTATTCCTAATTTCACTTTTCTTATCGCCTAATTATAGTAAAATAATCCAATGATGTGTAGACTTCCGTCAGTAGATAAGACTGAAAGGAAGAATTTTTTACAGGAAACTAATGTATTGAGAGCAAATAACTACTCATCATTCCTTTTGGGTTCTTTGCAAAACGTAAGTTCTACATATTTGTATACTTTGAGAAAACTTTGATTGTGAACTTTCGTGTTTTTTAACTAAAAAATTGTTTGAAGATAAACAAACAGAAAAAATTCAAACACATTACAATTTTCAAATACGGTGTTTACTCTGATGCATCGGACAACGAAAACATACATTCGAAGAAAACTCGGTTTACTACGAATCAAAGTTACCAATTCAACACAATCCTTGATACAACCTTTGCCAACTTTCTGAAAATTTATTCAAATTTAGGTTTCAAACATGTCAGAAAGTGTGAGTAGCAAATCAGATTTTGGACATGGTTGCAAATGTTTTGGAGCTGTCTGTTGTCTTCTGATTTCTGCAGCTTTCACATGTTTTGGACGCCGAAACAATGCTTGGGTTGTGATAAGCAGACCAGTGGAAAACGATGAGTTTCAGGTACTCGGTTTGAAATTGAGTGAGTATTGAATAAAATGATTTCCAGAGAGGAATACGGGGTCGTGACTGCTATAAAAATCACAGTTTGGCTTCAACAGAATGTTGGGATAATAAATTGAAGAACGGAACTGAATCGATTCCCCCACCATTTGAGCACGTGAATGATGTTTCTACTGGTAATTTTCCCAAATAAATCTGTGAATTTTTCTACAAGTTGGTCTCTTTTTCAGCCATCGCAACAGCTTATTATGTGGTTTTGGCAATTCTAGTTCTTCAAGTGTTCTCGTCGGTCTACACTCTTCTGATCTGCATCAGTTGGAAATTTTGTCAATTTGCCAAACCATTCAATTATGTTATGCTAGTTTTAATGTCGGTCGCAGGTAACTTTGTAAAATATATGAATTGTGCTCACGTTTTTTTGAATCATGCTCAATTTGAACAAATATTTTTCCAGTAGTATTATGGATTGCTTTATTTGTTCTCATTGTACCTGAAGCCTACAAACAGAACATTCTTCCAGAAAAATTCGACAAACCAGAGGTGAGTTTTGTTTGAAAAAATCAAAGATAAATTCTTCAGGTTAGAAATGACACGAAAAACAACTAGTTTTCAGTACGAGTACTCAACCGGAAGTGGGTTTTGGAAGTTTTTTTGTGGCGGTTTGATCCCATTTGTTGCTGCCATAATCATACTTTTACGTAAACAAATTTGCGATATGTTCTGTTGTTGTGGAAAAAGTATTGAAATGAAAAATGGATTTGAACTAACTGAACTGGTTGCAAAGTAAAGCTGAAGATTCAGTTTTTCATTTGTATTCAAATTTGATATAATGCATTACTGATGATAACGATGATGATTGCAATAGCTTGTTCTCTGTACTTGATGAAAACTGTTTTTATAAATATTTCTATGCCCTTTTTTTAAACTATAGTAATCTTGAACATTTGTACAGTTGTCAATTAAAAATGTTTTCTATGAATTACATTTAAAGGTATTCTTTGAAGTGACTAGCATATTCAATTCAAAACTTGAACACAATTTTCCGCTCTGCGGAAATCAGGAAGTTTCATTGGTACACATGGCATTTTATCAAGCAGTCTTTGACCACGTATCAACTACTTGCTTTCCCAACTACATTTTTTTGTTTGATTTTCGACGAAACATGTCAATTTGGCTGATAAGCATAGCATAATGTTATCGTTGTACATGTTTACCAATGATGTCAAACAATGAATACGTATCAAAGAAACTTGTTTGCTCAGCAAAAAATATGACAACGACAACTCGCCAACTATACTATCTTGCTCTCCAAGGTTACTTTAACATAATATGAAATGTTTACATAGGATGTGCGTTCATTTTTAGGGGTCCGAGAAATACGATTGTCTTTGAGTGAATTTAAAATCAAATTGAAGTTGAAGATCATCGGTCCGTGCAGTACTGGCCATGGAGGACGCGCAAATTTTTTTTGTTACTTTTTTTTTGTTAAAAATGGTCCAGCATGGAGTCTAGCCTTTTATCCGTTTTATGCGGTTTTCGGGACTAAACGTCTCTTTTTCCCGCGTTCGTCGTCCATTTTCGTCGCCTCTACTGCTCCTCTGGACACGACGCTCTCTAAATTACCTTAAATTACCTTTCTCTCTGTTTTGTTATACTTCGAGGAGATTTCCGAGAAGAAAAGGTCAATAAATGGGTCACTGATAAATTGCGTTCTTTCGTTTCACCGCTTATCCGCTTACATTCACATTTTATGCAGTTTACACATATTTTTGGAATGATTTCATATTTCTCTTTGAGAGGCAAACAGTCTCCGACCGCTAATTTGTTCCAAACAGTTTTCTACATGTTTTATGTGAGTTAGTTTAAAAATGTTTGTTCCTGGTTTGGAAAC
Source organism: Caenorhabditis latens (assembly GCA_002259235.3). Taxonomy (NCBI): domain Eukaryota; kingdom Metazoa; phylum Nematoda; class Chromadorea; order Rhabditida; family Rhabditidae; genus Caenorhabditis; species Caenorhabditis latens. The sequence continues at coordinate 7,174,374 of CM056097.1, read as the reverse complement.
AGTATCCCGCCGAATTTTTTGATCTTTTCGTATATTTTGTGTTCGAAATTCAAACATTGATTATCTTCCATGCTTCTTTTTTTTAAAGTTTTCACACCTTCAGTTTGTTTTGTTTTGGGTTTCCTACTTATCCACCGCCCGTCAAGGGTGCAGACCACCATAATTTGAATTGCGACCTAGCTAGTCTTGGCGTCGTTTTTTTCATTTTCGTTTTATGAATTTGAATATGCCTGTTTGAATAACTGTTTCATGCATGGTTTTTTTTGAAAAAAGTCTGAAAAGAGCTGAATATCAATAGTGCTATTTCAACTCGTATTCACAAGAAGTAGCAGTAGTTCAAAATTGAATTTTTGAATGTTTCCCAATCAATTTGAGACAACTCGGATCAATATATATATATCACGTTTGAGAGTTTAAGAATGTTTTGAAATGTTTATCTTGATGATTCGTGAACTCCCATATAAAACATTTTTAAAAGTTTGGGTTCATCAAATAATTGGTTTATTCTTTTCAAGTACAACATAAACAGACGAAACAAATTTCATATTCATTGTAATCAAAGAATTAATAAATACTTTTCTCAGTCGTGTTTTTGAAGACTATCAGCTGCCTGTTTTCGCAAATAAGCTTTTGAGTTTAGTCTCAAAATGAAGTCCTCAAAGTTGATTTCACTCCGCAATTAAAAATTTTTGAGGTAAATTTTGAAGACCGTTTCATAAGTGATGGGATAAAATGGGAGAATCACCTTTGCCATGTCATTGAGAAATCTTTCGCCATAATAAATATAGCGACTGTAATTTTCATGAGACTCAGAAACACTGTAAAAAACGTGTCGAAGCTTCATTTTCATTTGCTACGTTCAAATCTTTAATAAAAAGTAGACAATTTGAAGATAAGTGAAGTTTCAAAACTAGTTTACAAGACGTCAAACTCTCTGAGACTCTTTTCAAATAACGCATACTGATTCCAGTCTGACAAGGGAAGTCTTTGGAGACGCCACTTTCAAACGACCTATAAACTTGGTCATAGGTATTTTCGACCACGAGGAGTCCATTTCTGCAGCCAAAACCTGCTAAATATCTCTGTGAGCCGAGTTATGAGCTCTCAAACTTTTTATGTAGATAAGCTTTTTCATGTGGAATTTCAAATTGGTGGTTTATACGCCACCGCACTGCTTCGTTTGTGTTTCCCAACGGTTTACCTGTGCTTGTACGACCCAAAAATAAGAATTTCTTGCGTATACTACTTGTCGATTCGGAATTCCACGTGAAAAAGCTTACCCACGTAAAAAGTTTGAGAGCTCATATCTCGGCTCACAGAGACATTTAGCAGGTTTTGACTGCAGAAATGGATTCCCCGTGGTTGAAAATAATTATAACCAAATTTATAGGTCGTTTGAAAGTGGCGTCTCCAAAGACTTCCCTTGTGAGCAATGTGTTTCCCATCATATTTCAATGTGGGGCTTGTCCTAAAATGAAAGTTTTCTCAGCTTCTTTCCATCTTTTTGCAATCAAATACGGTACAGGCCATAAAGAATGCGACACTTACAGTTTTAAAGAAAAACAGTCAACTTTGGGAGTGTGAGATGACCGTGAGCAATCACAGTATCGATTGTTTGTGCTGTTTATGGTGAGTATAGATCACAAGCAGAGCTTCATGTTTGTAGTGAACAGTTTCTTTTTGTATGACAACATCCTAAGAAGTAATCAATCGGCCAAGTAATTTCTAGCAGTTCTGGTTCTTTTTCAGTGCTAAAAGGTAAACTTTTTGAGTTGTTTACATTGACTGTCTGTAACTTCTTAGGATAGGGCTCCTACAAAATAGTTATCAACCACAAAAATAAAGCTCCATGCTGGACCATTTTTAATAAAAAAAAGTAACAAAAAAAATTTGCGCGTTCTCCATGGCCAGTACTGTACGGACCGATGATCTTCAACTTCAATTTGATTTTAAATTCACTCAAAGACAATCGTATTTCTCGGACCCCTAAAAATGAACGCACATCCTATGTAAACATTTCATATTATGTTAAAGTAACCTTGGAGAGCAAGATAGTATAGTTGGCGAGTTGTCGTTGTCATATTTTTTGCTGAGCAAACAAGTTTCTTTGATACGTATTCATTGTTTGACATCATTGGTAAACATGTACAACGATAACATTATGCTATGCTTATCAGCCAAATTGACATGTTTCGTCGAAAATCAAACAAAAAATGTAGTTGGGAAAGCAAATAGTTGATACGTGGTCAAAGACTGCTTGATAAAATGCCATGTGTACCAATGAAACTTCCTGATTTCCGCAGAGCGGAAAATTGTGTTCAAGTTTTGAATTGAATATGCTAGTCACTTCAAAGAATACCTTTAAATGTAATTCATAGAAAACATTTTTAATTGACAACTGTACAAATGTTCAAGATTACTATAGTTTAAAAAAGGGCAGAGAAATATTTATAAAAACAGTTTTCATCAAGTACAGAGAACAAGCTATTGCAATCATCATCGTTATCATCAGTAATGCATCATATCAAATTTAAAAACAAATGAAAAACAGAATCTTCAACTTTACTTTGCAACCAGTTCACTCAGTTCGAATCCATTTTTCATTTCATCACTTTTTCCACAACAACTGAACATATTGCAAATTTGTTTTTGGAAAAGTATGATTATGGCAGCGACAGATGGGATCAAACCGCCACAAAAAAACTTCCAAAACCCACTTCCGATTGAGTACTCGTACTGAAAACTAGCTGTTTTTCGTGTCATTTCTAGCATGAAAAATGTATCTCTAATTTTTGAAACAAAACTCACCTCTGGTTTCTCGAATTTTTCTGGAAGAATGTTTTGTTTGTAGGCTTCAGGTACAATGAGAACAAATAAAGCAATCCATAGTACTCCTGAAAAATTAAAATATTCGTTCCAATTGAGAATGATTCAAAAAAACGTGAGCACAATTCATATATTTTACAAAGTTACCTGCAACCGACATTAAAACTAGCATAACATAATTGAATGGTTCAGCGAATTTACGAAACTTGCAACTGATGCAGATCAGAAGAGTGTAGACCGACGAGAACACTTGAAGAACTAGAATTGCCAAAACCACATAATAAGCTGTTGCGATGGCTGAAAAAGAAACAAACTTGGAGAAAAATTCACAGATTTATTTGGGAAAATTACCAGTAGAAACATCATTCACGTGCTCAAATGGTGGGGGAATCGATTCAGTTCCGTTGTTCAATTTATTATCCCAACATTCAATAGAAGCCAAACTGTGATTTTTATAGCAGTCACGACCCCGTATTCCTCTCTGGAAATCATTATATTTAATACCTACTCAATTTCAAACCGAGTACCTGAAACTCATCGTTTTCCACTGGTCTGCTTATCACAACCCAAGCATTGTTTCGGCGTCCAAAACATGTGAAAGCTGCAGAAAACAGGAGACAACAGACAGCTCCAAAATATTTGCAAAAATGTCCTAAATCTGGTTTGTCACTCACACTTTCTGACATGTTTGAAACCTAAATTTGAATAAATTTTCAGAAAGTTGGCAAAGGTTGTATCAAGGATTGTGTTGAATTGGTAACTTTGATTCGTAGTAAACCAAGTTTTCTTCGAATGTATGTTTTCGTTGTCCGATGCATCAGAGTAAACACCGTATTTGAAAATTGTAATGTGTTTGAATTTTTTCTGTTTGTTTATCGTTAAACAATTTTTTTAGTTAAAAAACATGAAAGTTCACAATCAAAGTTTCCTCAAAGTATACAAATATGTAGAACTCACGTTTTGCAAAGAACCCAAAAGAAATGATGAATAGTTATTCGCTCTCAACACATTAGTTTCCTGTAAAAAATTCTTCCTTTCAGTCTTATCTAATTACGGAAGTCTACACATCATTGGATTATTTTACTATAATTAGGCGATAAGAAAAGTGAAATTAGGAATAAACATTAGTTCTTCTTGTTTGCTTGTGCAGGAAAATTGGTTTGGTGCTTGCTGGTTATTAATTATGATGTGTCAAAAATCATAACGAACGAAACTAGTCAAAAAACAAACTAACAATTCGTACATCAGAATATTTTCCAGCTTATATGGAACAATTTTATTCTCTACTGAAGTTTGGTTTCAGTATGGAACGTTCCCATGAGTGCTTCAAAGTTTTTATGACTGTAAAAAATTCGGTTGCTGTCAATTTTTATTAATTTGTTTAAAAGTTAATAAATCGCGAAATGGAAAACGAAACAATATAGAATCTTGAATTGGTGGGAACTTGAAAAAAATGGTTAATTTATTTTGGAGGGAACAAAAAGTAGGGGACGGAAAGATTGACAAGTGTGGAATGTATAACATGATACGGTATTGATATGAAGAAAAATAGAAAAGATAAGAGAAAAATAATATCGACACAAAATAAATCATTCCAGCATATTGAAGCCGTTCATCTTCTGATTTTGATTAAAATTCAATGTGACTGCGTGTGTTTGTCGCATTTCCGAGTGGACTGGTATGGTATGACTCGATTTTTGGCCCGATTCGGTGTTGTTTGACGAGATCGAGTTCCCCGCCTTCTGGATCTATTTGGTAGGCGTAGACAAATCCATCAATAGTAGCAACCATCATGTATTGATGATTTTTGTGGCTGGAAAATAAAGGGGATAATTTATAAAGTAATTAGTTGCCAAAAATGACACTTGTCTGATGTTAAAATACTTGAGGAAGCGGTAATGTACCAAATTCGGTGTTACTCACGAAACAACAAGCAATTTTTTACATCCCTACTGTGTTAAAAACCATAGTTAACTATACCTACAAATAGTCTATTGTGGAATGAATTTGACAAGCTTGCAGTTTATTTGAAAAAGATGATTAATCTATCATTTTTCACTATATGATTACATTAATGATCATCATTCTAACTACTTTGGCCTTGTTCATTTGAAATTCTCCATCTTTGAAAGTTTCTCATGGGTGCACTGATTGTTTCATAAAGTTAAGTTTTGATGGATCGTACAAAGCAAAACTAGAATTTCATTTTTGTAGCTGATAACTTTTTTGTACGGACACTTTTCAGCAAGATACGTGTCGACAAAGAAATTTCTCTCTCAAAAAAAAAACGATTCTTTGTAGAAAATTGTGCGATTGAAAAGCTGTCGTCTTGAAATGATCATAACACTCTGGGAAGTGTCAGTACAAAAAAGGTGTCAACAACAAAAATAGAGCTCTAGTTTTGATCTGTATGATCCATTAAAAGTTGACTTGGTGGAATCAGTTTGCTGTCTGATAAGTTCTCTCAAATTCTATTTCTCAACTTCATGCTTATAGAAAAATATAAACTCACGAAACAAGAGCGACTCGATTGCTTTCGGTGACACATGGTAGCTTGGCAGTAGCAAAACTACGCTCCGTTGTCATCAGCTCCGAGACTTGCATGAATTGATACGGCATGTAGGCAGAGAAAGTTTTGTTGATGGTGCTGAGCCATCCAGCAGCAGTTCCCATCATATCGTTGGCAAATTCGCTAAAATTATCAGCATAGCTTACTCGGAGGAGGACATTTCTGTGACTTACGGCTTAGAATCTTCATCAGTTTTCTCCAGTTTGAAAACGTGGACCGTTTCAGTGTTCGAAGAAGATGCAAGATATTTTGAATCAGATGAGAAGCAGAGCGAGTAAATAGTGACACAACGGGAAACTCCACGACGGAACTCAAAGAGAAGTTGTCCGTCTGGAACAGAGTAAACGCGAATTACAGTTCCTTTTGTGCTCGCTGTGGCAATCATATCTCCACTTTGATTGAATTGCAGACATGCCAGAGTTCCTTCATGCGCAACAAATGTATTCACTGAAACCAGATTGATCGCATCGAAAAGATGAACGGATCCAGTATTTGTGTTTCCTGGGAAAGCAATGTAGGCATCTCCTGAGTTACTGGTAAGATCCATAACTCCCAACTTGTTCAGCGGAGTGTCCACAATAGAGTGCATCATCTTCATGTCATTGATATTGTATATGTGGATGGAATCCTCTAAGCATACTATGACTCTCTGTAAAATTTAGGATTTTGTGAGAACAGTTAACATATTACTAAGTATTACCTGTTTGTTGAGTCTGACAGTGATAACTGGTTTGTTGAATTGATGATCGCAAATGATATTGTTGGTAGTAACATTTAAAACGCGGAGATTTTTATGGGAGACCACAATCATTAGGGATGAAGAGAAGAGCCGCTCGATAATCGTACAATTCTTGAGACCCAAGTCTGAAATTAGAAATTTCATGTTTTACCACCGAATTAGCAGTTCTGGCAACGTACTTTCCAGGTTTTGGTTTCCAGAAGTGAGCGTTGAATTTTCGAGAACATCGGATGTTCTGTAGAACATGTATCCTTCTTTGTGGCCAACCGCAATCATTCTGAAAAATTCGAATGTTCGGGAGGTAGAAAAAAACATGATGGAATTTTGTGCTGTCAAAACAGTTCTACAACAACGGCCATATTTCTAGCAACTTTGGTCATTTTTAGTGGAAAATGTCCATCTTTGAGAGTGTATCTTTGAGAGTGTACACTGATTGTTGCACAACAATAACGTTTTATGAATTGTACAGTTAAAAAAAGAGCTGTATTTTTTAGTTGACATCATGTATGTACAGGCACTCCCTGCGTATCGTCACACTCATTTCTCTATCAAATCGATTGATTTTGATTGCGCGATTTGTAAGCAGTCGTGTTAAAGAGAATATAAAATTCTAGAGAGTGTCCAAACAAAAAAGGTGCCAACTACAAAAATAAAGATCTACTCTTGTTTTGTAGGATCCATGAAAAATCAAATTGGTGGGAATACCAGTGTAACTATTACAAACTTTTAAAATTGATATTTTCCACTGAAAATAGTCAAAGTTGTTAAAATTAGAGCCATTGTTATACATTTTTTAAATATTTTGATGAAACAACTTTGGAGGTAACCACTTCGGTTGAACTGCTGAGGGTTCAAATTTCATCCTCAAGTCTAAAAGTTAAAGTGGCCGCAACCAACACTCACTTTTTCGGTTTGGAAACTTCACACCCAGAAAAACAAGAAATACAAAATAGAGTGAGAGGGAGCCGATCCCAGAAACTAGTTCTATTTTTCTTCATTATTCATGTTTAAAAAAAACTATTCTAGCCCCACCCACGGCACATTAAGGAGCTACCTGTAGTAGGCCACAGATATAAAACTCGCCAAGATCTACATTTTGGTTTATTTTCAACTTTAAATATGACGTTTCAAGCAAGTTACGCGGCCCGTGTTAACACGGTTTGCTAGAATGGCTTAGCGATGAGACACAAATGGTACACAACTTTTCAACCAGTATTTAACCGAAATAATCCGCTTAATTTTTTACTCTTAACATTCTTATTAACTGCTGGTACGGTACAACATATTTTCATATCTTCGCCTCCTACTTTCTATCTTATCTTGTTGATCTCTTCTATCACAATTTTAATGTTTTAATTCTACTTAGCCTCTCTGTCTCTCTCGTGCATTCGTGTCTTTCCCCGGTGGTTCCCTTATTCTGGTGTAGCATTGCCCTCCCTTTCACCAATAAATACAAACAATACATATTCTCCAAATCGTTCTGTCACAAATTATCTCGACTAATCTACCCTGCTGCTAAACCTTCCTATCTAACCAGATTGAACAACCTATATTCACGAGTTCTCTATCCGTCTCTCTCACTTCCCCCCACAGAGGATAATTGCCCTTCAAAACGTGACAAGACAAATAAGTCCTATCCCGCTCCTACTCAATGATGAGAAATTCCCTCCGGGGAAACATTGATTTTTTCAAATTTTTTGGCGGGAAAATCAGTTATATTTCAGATTTCGAACATCCTTTACCGAAACATTCCGTAAGTTAGTATTTGAACAAAGAAACAAAATCTTTTCTCAATTCTCCGACTAAATTGTAGTTTCCCAAATTAAACTCACTTCGAATCTTGATTGAATCCTACGTAGTTGATCATCTGGCGTGTGTCACACATCTGATAAGACGATATCTGCAAGTATGAGTTTGATAGTTGTAGATTTCGAACTCAACAAAAGAAAGATACGAAAACCATGTATCATAGTCTAACTAGAGAATGGGGAACGGTGAGTTTGCAAATAGAGCGGTATAATAATAAGAAGAAGACGCGCACACACACACACACACACATACAAGATGAATCATCGTTGTACGTCTGCTTTTGGGCGGAATAGAACGTTCGTCCGTATGGCAACGAGGGCATGCAATTATTGCTAGATTCCCACGTAGATATCTTGCATAATTAACAAAGAGATGTAGTACAAGAAAAGGAGGGGGAAAAGAAAGAAAAATTCTGTACATCTGGTGCAACCGCAGACACCTCACAACACAGCTGACGACAAATATAATGATGCAGCAGCAGGAGTCCCTACATCAATATTTCATGCCCTCCAAATTGAAATGCAAAATGCGTGATGGTTACAAAAACCTGAAAGTTCTCGAACAAAACAAGAGAAAAAAAGCGAAAACCAAAGAAACTACTGAAAAAATTTACCATCAATCGTAAACAGGTGTGAAAACTTGTCTGGAGGGGTGTTTTGCCTCTCATGTCTACTTCCCTAACAGAAGTGCTCCAGTAAAGTTTGTTTTTTTAACGCGTTATATGTTTTTTCTCAAAGGACATATCAAAAAGTTGTCAACAGACGAAATATAGCTGAATACTGATAAAAAAATTTCATTCAATTGAAAAAAAATTGAACAGACCTCAAGGCATTTGAGATCTTGTGCGCCAAACTCTTGGTACGGAGAGGCATCTTTATTATGAGTTGGACGGTATTTTAATTAATCATGAAGTATTTTTCAAATATTTCAGGTTTTCAACTTTCAATCAATTTTATCACGCATTTAGCGCTCTGTTTCTGTTACCACACCTTATTTTTGTCCCATCTGCATAACTTTAAAACAATTTGTACTGACCCAAACTTTAAACCCCTTGTTTTCCGTTACATACTACCAATTTATTAATCTTTGTGGACGGACAAACCTATTGCAGAAACTCGATTAGATACATCATAACAACAGTAAAAAAATAGTATAAAACAGGCAAAGATAAGATAAAACAAAAAAGACAATCGATAGTCGAAAAATATACAGTAATGGCTATAATTCTAGTTTTCAGGTGAAACAATCCATTTTTGGGAAGGAGACGTGGTATCACTCATCTCACCAAATTATTTTTCATAGATCAAAAGTGTAATTTTTCGTTTGCAGAATTCCGAGTCGGCCGCCGGGCAAGGTTCGAAAATTTGCGGTCCCGATTTGAAATTTCAACGTTTCACACTTCAATTTTTCTGCAAATGTTGTTTCTAATAATTTCCATATTTTTCTCTTGTACATTTTTCAAAAACTTTTCAAAACTACAAAAATTCCGTCTTACGATGTTTTTTTTTTTGCAAATTATCGAACAATTCAAAAAATTGAATTTTTCAGTACAGAACTTCCCGTCCCGGCCAGTTGCTAATCTGGTTTTAAGTTAGAATAGTAAACTGTAGAAGTAGGCGATAATGACGTTTAGTGCAACATACAATGAAGTTTAATCTTATAAATTTTAATCCTCGATTATTCCCTTATCTTTGGAATCAATGAACAAGATGTGCTTAATAGAAATAAGTACTCAGAATAGGACATCGACTTGGAATGCGAACATTGGTCGCTCAAAAGTTCTCGACCTCATGATTAAATTTGTTGGGGTACGAAACTATAACAGAATACGTACAAAAGAAATGCGGCAGCTTACACGGGACTGTGCAAAATTTGTTTTTTCTCCCAATCAAATCTTTGATCACAATTTTTGGGTTCTCTCCAGGTTTGAAGAACATCCAATTAGCGAAAAACTTCCGCCCTCGAACTGAGGTATTTTAGCGTTCTCTGTGTACTCAGATCTCTAATTTGAGTGCCTCCCTCTTCTATTTTCCACGTCATCTAGCGAGAAAGAGACGGGTCACCAGGTCCTCCTGATCTCTCTGCATGATGTTTCTCGAAACCTCTTAGAAGTCCACACTATCTCTTCCCCTCCTTCTCATTAAACCATTGTGTGCACAGCGAAATCCACTGCCTACCCTTGCACCAGACCGTCTTCACAGGAAAATAATAAGAAACGCACACCCTACAAAAACGCACACCCTATTATTCACCAAAATTTGCATGATAGTGCTCTTCTTTGATCATTTATGCCGAGTACTGTCATTGTATTATTCGCATGATTTTGATGATACGTCTACATATATTAGAAATCTGTAGCCAAGTAGTTTTTGCTAATAATATCACCTTTCAACACTTAAAAACAGCAGCACAGAAAATCAAATAGTTCTATTTTACATGTGTCTTCCTCATTTTGTTTTACGGCATTTTTTGAGGTCACCTGACTTGAGCCATTCCATTCCATATTGTATGTACTCAGATGTCTGGCTTGAGTACCTATCTTCCACGTCATCTGACAGCAGAGAGAAGGACGGGCCCAAAAGGGACCCTCTTTCTCCCTGTCAGTGTGATGTTTCTCAAAGACTCTCTGCGAGTCTACACTATTTCTTCTCGTGTCGTAAGAGATTAAACTCTCTTAGCACCTTGCAAATACTCTCTCCTCCGTCTGCCACTTCTTCTCTCCTTCAGTCTCTAGCGAGACCGTGTGGCCACGTCCACATAGGATGAGAGCGAGACAGGTTCATTTTTTTTCCTAATTTACCTTCTTTTTTTTCTAATCCTACTGTTGAGACTCTAAATCCTAACTTAGTAAGATCAAAAGAATACGGTTGAGATAGATTGCTACTGGATTTGTTGGAGAAAAAATCGAATTTTCATTTTTAATTTTCCAACGGTTTTAATGAGGCCAACTTGTTATTACCATAGTTGTCAAGGCCCGGGCTGGTAGAAAATTTTCATGGCCCGGCCCGGCTTCAAAAAATGACTTTTTTTTTCAACATTTTTTTCAAAATTTTTTCAATTTTTCATCGAAAATGTGTCAATTTTAGACTATTTTTCTGAATTTTTTCTAATTCTGAACGATACTCGAAAATTTGACTTTTTCGCAAAAAAATCGAAAAATTTTCAAAAAATTTGAAAATTTTGAAATTTTGACTTTCGCGCCAATTTGCCCGGGCCTTCGGGCCGGGCCCTGATTTTGCTGACAAGGCCCGGCCCGAGCCGGGCCTTGACAACTATTTTTATTACAACACCTGACCGAAGTGCTCTCAATTCTTACGTTGGTAAAAGGCCCTGTGAGACCAGTGTCTTGTGGTAATTTGTAGATAAGGTACTAGATCTCTTTCTTTCATCTCCCAGCGTAGGCCGTAGGCAATTATCTCATTTTCTATGGAATATAATGCTTTCCATATTTCTGCCCATGCAACGCTATTCGTATCATTCGTTTCCATCTCTTTTATGTATACAGCAATTTGTTCCATCTGCCACTATGGTCCGCATTTTTCCATCAGCATGGTGTTAATTCATTTCGTTTTTTTTTTGTTGTGAACCATCAAACAGAAACTTGATGTTTAGTGTTCTTGCATTCTATTCCATTTTTTACTAAAAAATACATTTTATTATAAAACGGCTCATTATTCCCCTCACACATATAAAAATCTTTGTCAAAAATTCTCATTTTTGGAACCTGTTCGAGAATTTTTGTAGATATACTTGTAGCTGCTTACTGGAGAACTCCGTCTAGGTTGTCTGGTACAGTGCTTTGTTCACCTGAACGTTGTCAACCAACGTTCTCCTTCTACCAATTATGTATATGCACACGACATATTGGAGGTGTCTAGGACATGTACTAAACCATCATACCTACTGCCTACTGCATGCAACAACAGTCTCTACAACAGTCTGCCTTAGCAAATACTGTTTCGTTTCTCTGTTTTTCTCAATACCTTATAGTCCACCATTGTGGACCAGCATGGGAAAAAAAGTAAGAAGGGGTTATTTGTCCTCGACCATTCTGCGTTTCTCTCCTCCTCTGTCATTAATTTATTTTTCTCGAGAACGTCGATTTTTTGATGTTTTTTACTTCTGGCTTTTGAATAGAAAAAGCTTTGCGAGATTACTCCTTCACTTGATTCGAGACCAAAACATCAAGTGATTCTCTACCCTCTTTTGAACAGTAATTTCTTAATTGAAAGCTGAGCTCGTCGTATTTTTTGAATTTTTTCGATTTACTTGTTCAAGTTCAGTTCAATTCTTTAAAATTCACATTGCAATTTTCAGAATGCCACGTCCGAGTCTTCGTTCAATCAAACAAGAAGCCATGCCGGTGTGGCAAACGCCACTTCGTGTTCCACTCCCTGATCTGCCCCCGGAGGACCCAACCCGTGGAATGACAACAAATCAATACACTAAGATTGTCAACAACCAGCCCGAAAAGGTGGAGCAGATGTGGGGAAAGATACCAGATAACGAGAAGCAGCAACTTGCGTTTGTGATTTTGAACGGGATTTCAAATTATCCAGGTGATGCGGATAGCCGGAACAGTCATGCCATGAAGAAACTGTATGTGGAAATTGCTGTTCAGGTATACAATCGAACAGGACGTTTGTTGGGCGGTAAGCTACTCGCATTTCAAAATTTATAGTTTTATATTTATTTTTCAGTCGAAGCCGTCAAGACGTGCTTCAGATACGCAAAAGAACAACTCCGTTCGCGTCTCAAATCACTCATCCAAAAAAAGAAATTGCCACCAGCAAAAGTGGAGGACGAACTATTGAACTGGCCATTTTATGGGATCATACGATTCTATCGTGCATACATTCAGGGGTACGAACAGAAACTGAGACGACAAGCAATGTTGACGAGCGATGGTGAACACATTGTCATCGATATTAGTGACGATGAAGGCGATAGTGTCAACCCGCCAGCAGCTGTCGCTCAACAAGCAAATAATGATGCCAATAACGACGTCATTGTGGACACTCCATCTATGTGAGTATTCAAACCTTCGAATACGTATTCTCTAAAGTTGAAGACATACATAGTTTTTATTTTTACAGTGCTGTCAATCTGAAGCGAGTCAAGCAGGAACTAGTGTCTCGGCACCGACCTTCTCGACACTCTTTCGAGCCGATCCAAAAACCAATGATGAATGACGTCCCATATCAATACCAACAAGTGCAATACTTGCACCAAACACTCAGCCCACCAATGCAGCCAATTCAGTCGATTCAACGGATGCAACAAACTCAGGTTTCGCAGGTTATGCAGGTTTTGGAGCCAATGCCTATGCAAGCTGTACAGGAAATGCAGCCTATAATGTCACCACCTCAAATGGCAACAATGGGCTATGGAGATCGTAATCAATCATATCAGAGTCCAGATGTTTTTCGACGCGAATCCAGGTTATCTTCGGTAAGCACTCAAAATGAAAAAATAGTTCCTTAAAACTGTAGACAATTTTCAGAGCTCTCAGACTTCTCAGGCTTCTCAGGACATCGCCTTCAAAGATTTGCAAACCGATCTCCAATTTTTCCATGGCACTGCCAACCGAGTTGCTGCAAAGAATCCAGCACGAATCGAGAAGATGCGCGAGGTTCTGTCCGCGACGATGCTCTCATTTGAATGGAAACAGACTGAGAACTTAGGCGATTTCTTCGTGCAATTGGGGAGAAAAATCAACGAGGACAGCAACGGCAACGGCCATAAATAATTTCCTCTAATTTTCTTCTTCGTTTTTGCCTGTTATCAATGTTTCATTGTTTTTCGTTCACTTCTCTACATTTTGACCGTCATTTTTTTTTCCTTAAGTTGCTATCTAATCCCCACGTTATCAATTCTTCATTCATTTCCCACACAAATATCTTTTCATTCTTGTCTTTGATACAATTTGTTCATAACGATCGTGTCATTTTTTTCTGTAAAAACGTTTTTATAATTTCTGTGACTTGAAGATAACTATTGAATAAATAAATACAAATATAAAGTTGTAAACTTTGAGAAAGCAAGGACAACGCACATTGAAGAGTTTAATGACTACTACGGCAGCAAAGCTTATCAAAAAAAACGTCAAGTAACGTTTTTGTGTAAAAAATGGAAAAACTCCAGGTGCTACTGCGATGATAAAGACTGCAAGAAAACACGGTAAGCTGATTCTAAAAACAGTTGGAAGTAAACAAATTGCAAAGAATAAAAACATTAATATTATTATTATTTCACTCACATTTGAAATCTAACACTGATGTGAAATTATGTTTCTCTTTTAGTGTTTCCCTTTCTGTCTATCTCCTTTAACGCTTTCCCTAAGATATATCAACGTCCCCTACCCTTGCGTTTCATGCGGGCCCGTGGTGTAATGGTTAGCACGTCGGGCTAGGAGTCATTTCCCTAGCTGGAAGCGTTGGTTCGATTCCTTCCGGGTCCAATAGTTTTTTTGCGTACGTGAAAAGTGCAAATTTGAACTTTGAAGATGTGTTAGAGACCGGATCATGTTTTTTGTAAAATAATTGTGCGATTTAAACAATGTTCTGGCAACTGCAAGTAATAAAAAACCATGGAGACTACAAAATGTCATTTTTTGCCTTTGTGAAGCGATGAGAAACTTTCTAAACGACAATTCGACTGTTTTAGTTTTATTTCTAGTCAACTTTCACTCTTCGCTCTTTTGCTTTTGCCAATTGTTTTGCTATCTCTAACAAAATATCATATCTGGATTTTTTGCTACTTTCCATTCATTTGACGTCATTTCACTCACATAAACCAAATAGAACGATACCTTCCCTCAGTTGAAAACATTACTGTTGTTGAAGGCATTACTGTGGATATTTTTGTTAATGATAATTCTATTCGTATAATATCTTGTTACATTTCCAATCATAGTTCTGATCTCGGGCCAATTATTGCAGCGTTCGAGTTCTTATTATCTACTCACAAACATAGTATAATTACGGGTGACTTCAATATGCTCAATATCGATTGGCCATATATGACGGCAACTGACAGTAATTGTTATGAGTTGTTAAGCTTGGTATATACTTCGGAATGAGTTATGTCATGGTAACACCTGAATTTTCCCACATGCTTGAATCCGGACCATATAATTGATTCATTGTTTCATTCCCCCACCATTTCTGCTTGTAAAGAGCGGCAGTCACTTACTAGCTATCCTAGCCAAACATAATAAATATATGACTGGCCGGGAATTGTAACTTCTGGGAATTTTAAGTGGGAGAATAGGCTACTTCTTCATAACATGTAGCATTTTCAAATTTAAGGTAGCGGTTTCGAATTGTTACGATCACTCTGAAGTCTGATTTTTTCATGTTCGAAAAGAGAAAAAAACACAAAAACAGATTATCAACTGAAAATTGAATATGGCAGTGGAAAAAAAGGTGTTTTCTTTTTCGAAAACGCTGGGTTCTCAAATCACGGTGTCTTTCTAACTGTTGGTCTTTTCTGCAGTAGTCTAATGTAAGATTTTTCCATATCAAGCTTCTTCTAACAATGAGAATCAGGTGGTAGTAGCACCAGTCTTACGATACCAATCACTTTTTTGCGAGGTTTAATGTATGTTAGTTGGAGAAGATCAAAAAAGTGTTCGCGTCTTCATATTTCACGTATGTTGAAGTGACGTTTTTGAAACAACCTGTTTTGAAAAACAAAATTTCAATGGGTTTGTGTTTTACACAAATTAATGCTACCTCGCGGTTTTCGAAAGCAAAAAGTTACGAGTGCTTGTCAGTGAACAAAATAAATTGATTTAGTTTTCCGACTTTTCTTAAACGTGCGGGCACAATAGACAATGTTCAGCAATCTTTCTTTTTCTAGAAAATTATTGCAATCATCTTATTGCCTAACCAGCGTGTCTACTTTGTCTTCGGCGGTTCATTTGGCCGGTCCCTCCTTTACGTGGCCACCCCCTCTCAAGTGTGCCCGCGTGGCGAAATGGGGTAAAATGTCAGTCGCTGTCCATTGCACCAGTTATGGTTTTTCCCGGCGACTCAGTTTCTTTTCTCCTCCCACAATCTTTGCGGACAGCGCCTCAGACGAACCCTACTTGTATTTTATGAGTAACATTGATGTTGGAAGCAGGGCTGGGCAGTTTATTTTAGCACGTCTTTAGTTTAGGATGACCGCACAACCTTGTTCCTCGAATTTAGTCACCCAATGTGAAAATTGGTGGTTAAAAACATCCGAGAATGTTTTAAATAGATTGGTCAACTTTTACCAAAGATATCAAACATTCAAAACAATAATTGAATTTCCCAGAACTGGTTGGAAGAGAAAATGAGTATTATGTATGTGGTTTTGGCGTGAGTGAAAATGAAATTACAACAATTAATGAACATCTGCTCGACGCCAATCTTGTCATTATTACCTCAGTTACTAATCTCATTATCTATATTTGTCTTTAGATACATCTGCTGCCACTCTGACGTGTCACACCTCTCCTTCTACACACAGTACACCTTCTACTCATTCAAATTTCTTCTTCTTCCAAATTGGACGACCCTGTTTTCATTGTCATCTTTTTATCTTCAATTCGTCTCAATGCCCACCGTTCTCTCGTATCCATCTCTCCGATGCGTTCTCGAATTTTTGGATGCTAATAGACGGTATAGTTTTGTCTTTTCTGCGTTTCAATATATTTCATACTTTTCAGACAACATGTTGTCGCTCGTACTCCTACTCTCCAACAAACCAATAATTCATTACCAATCAATGTGTCCAATCTCGAATTCACACGATATCGTCTAGCTCTCGACAGTTTGTATATCACAGTCTCTGATACAAAAGTGACATGGCAGAAAAACAACGCCAGACTTGCGTGGGAAAAACGGTTTCCAGTGGGCATAGATAAAGATGGAATGTGGAAGAAAATCACTAAGTTCTTTTTGACTGAGAAACCAAAATTTCATGTGAATCGACTTCATATCTTTTCTACCGAGTCTCCTATTGTTGTACCATCAGATGTATCTGTTAGGGCTAATGAGATGAGAGTGGATGGTAGTTTTAGTTTCAATCACTACTTATCCATCGTCGACCCAATCAGTTTACCGTTAAAAACACTTTATACCGACGTTGATGGAGAAAGTACTTTTGACAATCCAGTGTTTAACACTGCAGAGACACTCACATGCAGATTCTCTCCTAGAACTCAATTTATACCGCTGACCAAATTTGACAAGGTCCTGAGTAAGAATGTCAGAATTGAATATGTTCATTTCTGGCATGAAAAAGCTGAGGAATTGATTAGGCACTGGAGGGAAGTTGGGAAAGAAATAGGAACAAATTATGTGTTCTTCAAAGATGATAAAAACATGATAACAAGAGCTCTGTCAAAATTGAATGATATATTCCCTGAGTTCAATAACTTGTTAGAAGGAGTTGATGAGAGGTGAGGTATAAAGTATTAAAAGACGTTATGCTAATTTGTTCATCTACAGATTCATCACTGATTCACCTCGTTTTTCAATTCCGATGAATTCCACATCGAAGATTTTTGTATACGGAAATGTGGCCACTGAACGCGGATTTGACCACTATGAGTTGACCGTTAAAGTAACGTCGATGGACACAGAATTGGAATGCTCTGCAAAGAAAAAACCTCGATTAACTTCGTCGTAATCTGAGAAATCTGCGAACGGTCTCAATCACTGGTCAAAAACAGTAATCAACCATTATCCTCAAATTTTTAAGTTTCAGTTTTTTCAAAAAATTCAACACTGCTATAAAATTTTACCAAAAGTTTCTTTTGGTCTGAAACATTTACTGTTCATCATACCAAATCTCGTCTTTTTTATGCACTTCACTTTTTTCTGGTTTTGTCGTCATTTTCAATGAATAAATGTTATTGGCTTTTCAAATTCTCTTTTCGAATTATGCAATTTTAAAAAATTGTTCTACTAGATTTTTGATTTTTTTCCCAGGTCTGCTCAGAAAATGGGCTTTACAAACCACTGTAGCAAAAACACCTTATAAAGTAATTCTTTATTAAATTTTAACACTAACCAATCTAATAAAGTTGCGCTCCACCGGTTTACATTTTTTTCTAATATTGTCCTTAACTGACTCCGAACTGTGCTCTCACATATTCAGCATTTTTTTTGTTGATAAAAACCTAGTTTGCTATAGAAATTCAGAGTTTTCTCTGTTTTGACGTGAAATTTAGATGAATTCGGCATAAAAAACTAATGAAATAAAAGAAATTTAAATGATAGTCGGGTATCGAGGTCGGGCGAACTCACCGACAAAAAATAGATGAGCACCCTCTATTGCTTGTTTTAAAGAGTTGCACTGCAACGAAAAACTCAAAAAAAATTGCATGCACCTCAAATTAGTTTTTATGATGATTTCCATATACTGACTGGTGTCGCCATGAATTTGGTTTGATGGTATTTTAGGACATTTTCGTTTCTGTATTACGTTTCTATAATTTGTGCTCACGCTAGATTCAGTTCAATATGAAAATAACAGAAATCACATATCATTGTTTACTGTAGCAAAAATTTGAAAGCAAAAAAATGCAGTAGTTAAGAAAAAATGTCAAACAACTCAAAATTAATCGACTTCTTGTCCAGTTAACAGTTTTCGCGTTGCTCGCTTCCCACGGAATCTGTACGCGGCTTGTTCTTGCTTCGTGATGTACGCATTCATCCCATCAATCATCAAATTTCCGTTCTGAAAAACTAATGAAAACTCACATTTCAGTTCCATTGTCTCGTTCATGTACAGTAATATCTCGGCTTCCAGCGGTATTTGGGAAAATGAGTGTGTTGAGATTGACTGAATCCCTGACTCCTTCTCTGGTAATAGTGTACAGAACCTAGTAGCAGTTTTTCCACACAATGCAAAATAAATACGATCAATAACGGAGTACTCAAGAGCATGTAACGAGCAAAGCCGGAAAGAGACAGTGTGAGCAGCTGGACGACCTGCACAGACCACCTTAACGCCAGAAAGACTTCCAAAAAATGAGAAAAATATTGCATAAGAATCTTACAGCGTTGCGAATAAAATAGCTAAAATTTTAAGTGCGACAGCACGGGCACAAGTGGAGATTGAACCCTGATTGTCAAATTAGTACCAAAACGTTAAAAACAAAAAATCAAAAAGTTTTGACACGTGGGGATTGAACCCAGGTTACCAGAATACAAAATTACTCCAATGCATCATTGCAAAAAAACATTTCCAACGCGGAGATTGAACTCAAGTTCGTCTGACACAGTCCCATCACTTTACCACTTGACCAAAGCTTGCAAAAATGAAGTGACTCTGAAACTTGGTTTTTTCTCCCATGTTCAAAAATTTTATTCATTCTATTCTTATTCCATTCATTCAATTCAACTGAATAGTTATTTCTTATCCCCACAATCACAGTTTAGAGTGACCGCAACGATACAAGACTGCAACTTTAAATCTGAAAACACTACATGTTACGGAGAAGTGTCATGAAGCATTCTCCCATAAAGCATTTTCCAAATTTAAAGTCGCAGCCAATAGCATATACTTATTATATGTTTTAGCGAGAGGCGGGGGTAGGTGAATGCAGTATACGGACATCTCCCGGGTTCCGCCGCCCGCTATGTGTTGTGTGGGAAAAGGGGCGGGGCGTGTACAGGTCGGTTCAATTACCCAAGTTTGAGGTAAACTTTTTTATATCGAAAGCAAAAAATATGAAAGTATATATGTGCAGAACCGTCTTGACGCGTAGAAAAAGAATATGTAAACGGTTTGAATATCTGTTTTTTTCATTGAAAAGTTATAGAGGTTTTTCTGATGAGAAATCAAGTTAACTTTGAAAACTCATAATTTGGTGAAGATTCTGTTTTTTTGAGTGTGTTCTTAATTTTTATTTTCTAATGCCTAGCAATATTTAGAAGCAGTACTGAGCTCGGACTAAACTAATAACAAAATACGATTTTTAAGTTTTTGAAAAATAAAACGTTTTCACGGAAGCGAATCTTTTTTGATTTATAAAACATCACCCCGACTATTGAAATTTTAAATGAAAGCTGAATAATCATTCAAGACTTAATAGTTTGATGCACTTCGCCACATGAAAATATGCTCTTATTATAACCAACAGTTTTTATCAAAGACTTCGTTGTCTAGAAATAATAAAGCTTGCCTAGTCACCCCTCTACCTGTTTTTAATGTTGAGATCTTTCAAATTGAAATCCTTCTAATGCTTGATGCAGTCTTTTTTTGTTAATGTTGTGGAAAAGACAATAGAACTTTGTTTTATGTATCTTTCAAAAAAATACCATTTTGAAGCAAACTTCAAAACATAAGCACATAAAAATATCTTTCGTCACTTAGAGATAGAAATATCTTTTAGCAAAAACGTCGTGCGGACACACACAAAGAACTAATATTTTAATAATACAAATATTCACTTATTATCGTGAAACTGTTTTGAGAATACAAGTTGGAGAGAAAATTGTAAAAGAAAATATGCGATCCTCTCTTTTTTCCATTTTTGCAGTCCTTTCTGCAAACCCAGTTTCAAAATAAAAAAACTTATTCGGGCTCAACTTTTTCCTTTTTTCCTAGTATTCTAATAAGTTTATTTTCAAATTTTGAAGCAAAACTGTCATTAAAAAAAGTAAAATGTGTCAAATGATGATGCGCCGAAACGTCGCTGACCACTCAATTTCTGTCTAATTGTTCTCTTTTTTTTGTCATAAATTCTCTTCCGACAGAGATGCAAGCACAAATCACTTTTCAAACTTTTCATTATAGTTTCATCTCACCGTCTCACTAGCGAAACATTATTAGAATATTTGGATTTGAATCGCGATATTGATTCAATTCATTCGAAAAATGACTTTGATTGCTTGTTTCGGCCGTTTCCCATTGGACAAGGAGGAGTAAATACAATTCAGAAGAAGAGCACGGCCATCATCAGCAATGGACTCTTCCTCACTAATAAAAAACACTCAGCAGTTTCCATCAGCACGACAGCGCTCAAATCGGTCTGTCGAAAAAGGTAATTCAGATGGTTACATATATCACGAACATTCTATCACTAGTGAAACAGTCTACAGTAAATACAAAACACTGGAGAGAAGATCATGTTTGATTCCGTTTTTCGGCGGTCTGAGGTCCTAGAAGCTATTTTCCATTCATTGCTGATTCTAAACTTTCTTAAGATGTTGGAATTCGAATAGAAATCATTCAGGAGATAACATGTATCACGAACATTCTATCACTAGTGAAACAACCAGCAGAGCTGGAGCGGCTTTCAGATATGTTCCGAAATTTCTGGAAGGTTTTGGAATTTCCTGAAAGTGTTTATAAATTTCTGAAATTTTCTGGAAGTTTCCAAATCTATTTTCCTAGAAAATTCTGGAACATTCTGGAAGCTTCTGGGAATTTCTGGATCTTGCGGCCAAACTGTCTAAAATGTTCTGAAAGTTTGTTTTAAGGTGCCAAGGGTGTCACTACCAAAGTCAAGGCCCAGTATTTTCAGTTTGAACCTGCTTTTCCGATTTTTGGGTTACTGTAGCTACAGTACCCCTTTGGGGCTATGGCAGTAGAAAATCTGCAAAGTGTCCTAATGAAAAGTACGGGGCTACAGAGTTAACAAATTTATCAACGTACTTCATCAGTGGGGATCTGAACTTTTCAAAATATTCAGGTTCGACTGTTAATGTTCAAAATTCTGTAACTACCGTAATCTTACAGTAACCGGCCCAATTTTTTTTGGATGTCATACTAAGGTGTCCAGGTTGTTACCACCCCAGTCTCGTCTCCTCTCGTTCTGTTTGGAACACTTTTTCATTTTATGGGTTACAGTAGCTACAGTAATCCAACAGTAATTCGACACCCGGAATCCAAAGAATTAAAGCGCTCGGAGGTTCATGGGTATACCCCCAAACATCTTTTGAAACGGTTCAGAGAGAAAAAAGTTATTCAGGGAGAAGCGTTGGACACATACACAGAACTATTCCATTAGTAGGAAGAAGATCTACAGTAAATACAAAATACTGGAGAGAAGATCAAGTTCGTACCCCTTTTTCCGCGGTCTCAGGTCCTAGAAGCTATTTTCAGTTTTTTGCTGGTTCGAAACTTTCTTAAGATCTTGGGATTCGAGAAGAAATAATTCAGGAGATAACATATATCACGAACATGCTATCACTAGTGAAACAATCTACAGTAAATACAAAATACTGGAGAGAAGTACAAGTTTGATCCCGTTTTTCGGAGGTCTGAGGTCCTAGAAGCTATTTTCAGTTTTTTGCTGGTTCGAAACTTTCTTAAGATGTTGGAATTCGAATAGAAATCATTCAGGAGATAACATATATCACGAACATTCTATCACTAGTGAAACAATCTACAGTAAATACAAAATACTGGAGAGAAGATCGAGTTTGATCCCGTTTTTCAGCGGTCTGAGGTCCTATAAGCTATTTTCAGTTTTTTGCTGGATCGAAACTTTCTTAAGATCTTGGGATTCGAATAGAAATCATTCAGGAGATAACATATATCACGAACATTCTATCACTAGTGAAACAATCTACAGTAAATACAAAATACTGGAGAGAAGATCAAGTTTGATTCCGTTTTTCAGCGGTCTGAGGTCCTATAAGCTATTTTCAGTTTTTTGCTGGATCGAAACTTTCTTAAGATGTTGGAATTCGAATAGAAATCATTCAGGAGATAACATATATCACGAACATTCTATCACTAGTGAAACAATCTACAGTAAATACAAAATACTGGAGAGAAGATCAAGTTCGATCCCGTTTTTCGGCGGTCTCAGGTCCTATAAGCTATTTTCCATTCATTGCTGGATCGAAACTTTCTTAAGATCTTGGGATTCGAATAGAAATCATTCAGGAGATAACATATATCACGAACATTCTATCACTAGTGAAACAATCTACAGTAAATACAAAATACTGGAGAGAAGATCAAGTTTGATTCCGTTTTTCAGCGGTCTGAGGTCCTATAAGCTATTTTCAGTGTTTTGCTGGATCGAAACTTTCTTAAGATGTTGGAATTCGAATAGAAATCATTCAGGAGATAACATATATCACGAACATTCTATCACTAGTGAAACAATCTACAGTAAATACAAAATACTGGAGAGAAGATCAAGTTTGATTCCGTTTTTCAGCGGTCTGAGGTCCTATAAGCTATTTTCAGTTTTTGCTGGATCTAAACTTTCTTAAGATCTTGGGATTCGAATAGAAATCATTCAGGAGATAACATATATCACGAACATTCTATCACTAGTGAAACAATCTACAGTAAATACAAAATACTGGAGAGAAGATCAAGTTTGATCCCGTTTTTCAGCGGTCTGAGGTCCTATAAGCTATTTTCAGTTTTTGCTGGATCTAAACTTTCTTAAGATCTTGGGATTCGAATAGAAATCATTCAGGAGATAACATATATCACGAACATTCTATCACTAGTGAAACAATCTACAGTAAATACAAAATACTGGAGAGAAGATCAAGTTTGATTCCGTTTTTCAGCGGTCTGAGGTCCTATAAGCTATTTTCAGTTTTTGCTGGATCTAAACTTTCTTAAGATCTTGGGATTCGAATAGAAATCATTCAGGAGATAACATATATCACGAACATTCTATCACTAGTGAAACAATCTACAGTAAATACAAAATACTGGAGAGAAGATCAAGTTTGATCCCGTTTTTCGGAGGTCTGAGGTCCTAGAAGCTATTTTCAGTTTTTTGCTGGTTCGAAACTTTCTTAAGATCTTGGGATTCAAAAAGAAATCATTCAGGAGATAACATATATCACGAACATTCTATCACTAGTGAAACAATCTACAGTAAATACAAAATACTGGAGAGAAGATCAAGTTTGATCCCGTTTTTCGGCGGTCTCAGGTCCTATAAGCTATTTTCCATTCATTGCTGGATCGAAACTTTCTTAAGATGTTGGAATTCGAATAGAAATCATTCAGGAGATAACATATATCACGAACATTCTATCACTAGTGAAACAATCTACAGTAAATACAAAATACTGGAGAGAAGATCAAGTTTGATTCCGTTTTTCAGCGGTCTGAGGTCCTATAAGCTATTTTCAGTTTTTTGCTGGATCTAAACTTTCTTAAGATCTTGGGATTCGAATAGAAATCATTCAGGAGATAACATATATCACGAACATTCTATCACTAGTGAAACAATCTACAGTAAATACAAAATACTGGAGAGAAGATCAAGTTTGATCCCGTTTTTCGGCGGTCTCAGGTCCTATAAGCTATTTTCCATTCATTGCTGGATCGAAACTTTCTTAAGATGTTGGAATTCGAATAGAAATCATTCAGGAGATAACATATATCACGAACATTCTATCACTAGTGAAACAATCTACAGTAAATACAAAATACTGGAGAGAAGATCAAGTTTGATTCCGTTTTTCAGCGGTCTGAGGTCCTATAAGCTATTTTCCATTCATTGCTGGATCGAAACTTTCTTAAGATCTTGGGATTCGAATAGAAATCATTCAGGAGATAACATATATCACGAACATTCTATCACTAGTGAAACAATCTACAGTAAATACAAAATACTGGAGAGAAGATCAAGTTTGATCCCGTTTTTCGGCGGTCTCAGGTCCTATAAGCTATTTTCCATTCATTGCTGGATCGAAACTTTCTTAAGATGTTGGAATTCGAATAGAAATCATTCAGGAGATAACATATATCACGAACATTCTATCACTAGTGAAACAATCTACAGTAAATACAAAATACTGGAGAGAAGATGAAGTTCGATCCCGTTTTTCGGCGGTCTCAGGTCCTATAAGCTATTTTCCATTCATTGCTGGATCGAAACTTTCTTAAGATGTTGGAATTCGAATAGAAATCATTCAGGAGATAACATATATCACGAACATTCTATCACTAGTGAAACAATCTACAGTAAATACAAAATACTGGAGAGAAGATCAAGTTTGATTCCGTTTTTCGGCGGTCTCAGGTCCTAGAAGCTATTTTCAGTTTTTTGCTGGATCGAAACTTTCTCAAGATCTTGGGATTCGAATAGAAATCATTCAGGAGATAACATATATCACGAACATTCTATCACTAGTGAAACCATCTACAGTAAATACAAAATACTGGAAAGAAGATCATGTTTGATCCCGTTTTTCGGCGGTCTCAGGTCCTAGAAGCTATTTTCAGTTTTTTGCTGGATCTAAACTTTCTTAAGATCTTGGGATTCGAATAGAAATCATTCAGGAGATAACATATATCACGAACATTCTATCACTAGTGAAACAATCTACAGTAAATACAAAATACTGGAGAGAAGATCAAGTTTGATCCCGTTTTTCAGCGGTCTGAGGTCCTATAAGCTATTTTCAGTTTTTGCTGGATCTAAACTTTCTTAAGATCTTGGGATTCGAATAGAAATCATTCAGGAGATAACATATATCACGAACATTCTATCACTAGTGAAACAATCTACAGTAAATACAAAATACTGGAGAGAAGATCAAGTTTGATTCCGTTTTTCAGCGGTCTGAGGTCCTATAAGCTATTTTCAGTTTTTGCTGGATCTAAACTTTCTTAAGATCTTGGGATTCGAATAGAAATCATTCAGGAGATAACATATATCACGAACATTCTATCACTAGTGAAACAATCTACAGTAAATACAAAATACTGGAGAGAAGATCAAGTTTGATTCCGTTTTTCAGCGGTCTGAGGTCCTATAAGCTATTTTCAGTTTTTGCTGGATCTAAACTTTCTTAAGATCTTGGGATTCGAATAGAAATCATTCAGGAGATAACATATATCACGAACATTCTATCACTAGTGAAACAATCTACAGTAAATACAAAATACTGGAGAGAAGATCAAGTTTGATTCCGTTTTTCAGCGGTCTGAGGTCCTATAAGCTATTTTCAGTTTTTGCTGGATCTAAACTTTCTTAAGATCTTGGGATTCGAATAGAAATCATTCAGGAGATAACATATATCACGAACATTCTATCACTAGTGAAACAATCTACAGTAAATACAAAATACTGGAGAGAAGATCAAGTTTGATTCCGTTTTTCAGCGGTCTGAGGTCCTATAAGCTATTTTCAGTTTTTGCTGGATCTAAACTTTCTTAAGATCTTGGGATTCGAATAGAAATCATTCAGGAGATAACATATATCACGAACATTCTATCACTAGTGAAACAATCTACAGTAAATACAAAATACTGGAGAGAAGATCAAGTTTGATCCCGTTTTTCAGCGGTCTGAGGTCCTATAAGCTATTTTCAGTTTTTGCTGGATCTAAACTTTCTTAAGATCTTGGGATTCGAATAGAAATCATTCAGGAGATAACATATATCACGAACATTCTATCACTAGTGAAACAATCTACAGTAAATACAAAATACTGGAGAGAAGATCAAGTTTGATTCCGTTTTTCAGCGGTCTGAGGTCCTATAAGCTATTTTCAGTTTTTGCTGGATCTAAACTTTCTTAAGATCTTGGGATTCGAATAGAAATCATTCAGGAGATAACATATATCACGAACATTCTATCACTAGTGAAACAATCTACAGTAAATACAAAATACTGGAGAGAAGATCAAGTTTGATCCCGTTTTTCGGAGGTCTGAGGTCCTAGAAGCTATTTTCAGTTTTTTGCTGGTTCGAAACTTTCTTAAGATCTTGGGATTCAAAAAGAAATCATTCAGGAGATAACATATATCACGAACATTCTATCACTAGTGAAACAATCTACAGTAAATACAAAATACTGGAGAGAAGATCAAGTTTGATCCCGTTTTTCGGCGGTCTCAGGTCCTATAAGCTATTTTCCATTCATTGCTGGATCGAAACTTTCTTAAGATGTTGGAATTCGAATAGAAATCATTCAGGAGATAACATATATCACGAACATTCTATCACTAGTGAAACAATCTACAGTAAATACAAAATACTGGAGAGAAGATCAAGTTTGATTCCGTTTTTCAGCGGTCTGAGGTCCTATAAGCTATTTTCAGTTTTTTGCTGGATCTAAACTTTCTTAAGATCTTGGGATTCGAATAGAAATCATTCAGGAGATAACATATATCACGAACATTCTATCACTAGTGAAACAATCTACAGTAAATACAAAATACTGGAGAGAAGATCAAGTTTGATCCCGTTTTTCGGCGGTCTCAGGTCCTATAAGCTATTTTCCATTCATTGCTGGATCGAAACTTTCTTAAGATCTTGGGATTCGAATAGAAATCATTCAGGAGATAACATATATCACGAACATTCTATCACTAGTGAAACAATCTACAGTAAATACAAAATACTGGAGAGAAGATCAAGTTTGATTCCGTTTTTCAGCGGTCTGAGGTCCTATAAGCTATTTTCCATTCATTGCTGGATCGAAACTTTCTTAAGATCTTGGGATTCGAATAGAAATCATTCAGGAGATAACATATATCACGAACATTCTATCACTAGTGAAACAATCTACAGTAAATACAAAATACTGGAGAGAAGATCAAGTTTGATCCCGTTTTTCGGCGGTCTCAGGTCCTATAAGCTATTTTCCATTCATTGCTGGATCGAAACTTTCTTAAGATGTTGGAATTCGAATAGAAATCATTCAGGAGATAACATATATCACGAACATTCTATCACTAGTGAAACAATCTACAGTAAATACAAAATACTGGAGAGAAGATGAAGTTCGATCCCGTTTTTCGGCGGTCTCAGGTCCTATAAGCTATTTTCCATTCATTGCTGGATCGAAACTTTCTTAAGATGTTGGAATTCGAATAGAAATCATTCAGGAGATAACATATATCACGAACATTCTATCACTAGTGAAACAATCTACAGTAAATACAAAATACTGGAGAGAAGATCAAGTTTGATTCCGTTTTTCGGCGGTCTCAGGTCCTAGAAGCTATTTTCAGTTTTTTGCTGGATCGAAACTTTCTCAAGATCTTGGGATTCGAATAGAAATCATTCAGGAGATAACATATATCACGAACATTCTATCACTAGTGAAACAATCTACAGTAAATACAAAATACTGGAAAGAAGATCATGTTTGATCCCGTTTTTCGGCGGTCTCAGGTCCTAGAAGCTATTTTCAGTTTTTGCTGGTTCGAAACTTTCTTAAGATCTTGGGATTCAAAAAGAAATCATTCAGGAGATAACATATATCACGAACATTCTATCACTAGTGAAACAATCTACAGTAAATACAAAATACTGGAGAGAAGATCAAGTTTGATCCCGTTTTTCGGAGGTCTGAGGTCCTAGAAGCTATTTTCAGTTTTTGCTGGTTCTAAACTTTCCTTAGATCTTGGGATTCGAATGGATATCATTCAGGAGATAACATATATTACGAACATTCTATCACTAGTGAAACAATCTACAGTAAATACAAAATACAGGAGAGAAGATCAAGTTCGATCCCGTTTTTCGGCGGTCTTAGGTCCTATAAGCTATTTTCAGTTATTTGCTGGATCGAAACTTTCTTAAGATCTTTGGATTCGAATAGAAATCATTCAGGAGATAACATTTATCACGAACATTCTATCAATAGTGAAACAATTTACAGTAAATACAAAATACTGAAGAGAAGATCAAGTTTGATCCCGTTTTTCGGAGGTCTTAGGTCCTAGAAGCTATTTTCAGTTTTTTGCTGGTTCTAAACTTTCTTAAGATCTTGGGATTCGAATAGAAATCATTCAGGAGTTAACATATATTACGAACATTCTATCACTAGTGAAACAATCTACAGTAAATACAAAATACAGGAGAGAAGATCAAGTTCGATCCCGTTTTTCGGCGGTCTTAGGTCCTAGAAGCTATTTTCAGTTTTTTGCTGGATCTAAACTTTCTTAAGATCTTTGGATTCGAATAGAAATCATTCAGGAGATAACATATATCACGAACATTCTATCACTAGTGAAACAATCTACAGTAAATACAAAATACAGGAGAGAAGATCAAGTTCGATCCCGTTTTTCGGCGGTCTTAGGTCCTAGAAGCTATTTTAAGTTTTTTGCTGGTTCTAAACTTTCTTAAGATCTTGGGATTCGAATAGAAATCATTCAGGAGATAAAACATATTACGAACATTCTATCACTAGTGAAACAATCTACAGTAAATACAAAATACAGGAGAGAAGATCAAGTTCGATCCCGTTTTTCGGCGGTCTCAGGTCCTAGAAGCTATTTTCAGTTTTTTGCTGGATCGAAACTTTCTTAAGATCTTTGGATTCGAATAGAAATCATTCAGGAGATAACATTTATCACGAACATTCTATCACTAGTGAAACAATCTACAGTAAATACAAAATACTGGAGAGAAGATCAAGTTTGATTCCGTTTTTCGGAGGTCTTAGGTCCTAGAAGCTATTTTCAGTTTTTTGCTGGATCGAAACTTTCTTAAGATCTTTGGATTCGAATAGAAATCATTCAGGAGATAACATTTATCACGAACATTCTATCACTAGTGAAACAATCTACAGTAAATACAAAATACTGGAGAGAAGATCAAGTTCGATCCCGTTTTTCGGCGGTCTTAGGTCCTAGAAGCTATTTTCAGTTTTTTGCTGGTTCTAAACTTTCTTAAGATCTTGGGATTCGAATAGAAATCATTCAGGAGATAAAACATATTACGAACATTCTATCACTAGTGAAACAATCTACAGTAAATACAAAATACAGGAGAGAAGATCAAGTTCGATCCCGTTTTTCGGCGGTCTCAGGTCCTAGAAGCTATTTTCAGTTTTTTGCTGGATCGAAACTTTCTTAAGATCTTTGGATTCGAATAGAAATCATTCAGGAGATAACATTTATCACGAACATTCTATCACTAGTGAAACAATCTACAGTAAATACAAAATACTGGAGAGAAGATCAAGTTTGATTCCGTTTTTCGGAGGTCTTAGGTCCTAGAAGCTATTTTCAGTTTTTTGCTGGATCTAAACTTTCTTAAGATCTTGGGATTCGAATAGAAATCATTCAGGAGATAACATTTATCACGAACATTCTATCACTAGTGAAACAATCTACAGTAAATACAAAATACTGGAGAGAAGATCAAGTTCGATCCCGTTTTTCGGCGGTCTTAGGTCCTAGAAGCTATTTTCAGTTTTTTGCTGGTTCTAAACTTTCTTAAGATCTTGGGATTCGAATAGAAATCATTCAGGAGATAAAACATATTACGAACATTCTATCACTAGTGAAACAATCTACAGTAAATACAAAATACAGGAGAGAAGATCAAGTTCGATCCCGTTTTTCGGCGGTCTCAGGTCCTAGAAGCTATTTTCAGTTTTTTGCTGGATCGAAACTTTCTTAAGATCTTTGGATTCGAATAGAAATCATTCAGGAGATAACATTTATCACGAACATTCTATCACTAGTGAAACAATCTACAGTAAATACAAAATACTGGAGAGAAGATCAAGTTTGATTCCGTTTTTCGGAGGTCTTAGGTCCTAGAAGCTATTTTCAGTTTTTTGCTGGATCTAAACTTTCTTAAGATCTTGGGATTCGAATAGAAATCATTCAGGAGATAACATTTATCACGAACATTCTATCACTAGTGAAACAATCTACAGTAAATACAAAATACTGGAGAGAAGATCAAGTTTGATCCCGTTTTTCGGAGGTCTTAGGTCCTAGAAGCTATTTTCAGTTTTTTGCTGGATCGAAACTTTCTTAAGATCTTTGGATTCGAATAGAAATCATTCAGGAGATAACATTTATCACGAACATTCTATCACTAGTGAAACAATTTACAGTAAATACAAAATACTGGAGAGAAGATCAAGTTTGATCCTGTTTTTCGGAGGTCTTAGGTCCTAGAAGCTATTTTCAGTTTTTTGCTGGATCTAAACTTTCTTAAGATCTTGGGATTCGAATAGAAATCATTCAGGAGATAACATTTATCACGAACATTCTATCACTAGTGAAACAATCTACAGTAAATACAAAATACTGAAGAGAAGATCAAGTTTGATCCTGTTTTTCGGAGGTCTTAGGTCCTAGAAGCTATTTTCAGTTTTTTGCTGGATCTAAACTTTCTTAAGATCTTGGGATTCGAATAGAAATCATTCAGGAGATAACATATATTACGAACATTCTATCACTAGTGAAACAATCTACAGTAAATACAAAATACAGGAGAGAAGATCAAGTTCGATCCCGTTTTTCGGAGGTCTTAGGTCCTAGAAGCTATTTTCAGTTTTTTGCTGGATCTAAACTTTCTTAAGATCTTGGGATTCGAATAGAAATCATTCAGGAGATAACATATATTACGAACATTCTATCACTAGTGAAACAATCTACAGTAAATACAAAATACAGGAGAGAAGATCAAGTTCGATCCCGTTTTTCGGAGGTCTTAGGTCCTAGAAGCTATTTTCAGTTTTTTGCTGGATCTAAACTTTCTTAAGATCTTGGGATTCGAATAGAAATCATTCAGGAGATAACATATATTACGAACATTCTATCACTAGTGAAACAATCTACAGTAAATACAAAATACAGGAGAGAAGATCAAGTTCGATCCCGTTTTTCGGCGGTCTCAGGTCCTAGAAGCTATTTTCAGTTTTTTGCTGGATCTAAACTTTCTTAAGATCTTGGGATTCGAATAGAAATCATTCAGGAGATAACATATATTACGAACATTCTATCACTAGTGAAACAATCTACAGTAAATACAAAATACAGGAGAGAAGATCAAGTTCGATCCCGTTTTTCGGAGGTCTTAGGTCCTAGAAGCTATTTTCAGTTTTTTGCTGGATCTAAACTTTCTTAAGATCTTGGGATTCGAATAGAAATCATTCAGGAGATAACATATATTACGAAAATTCTATCACTAGTGAAACAATCTACAGTAAATACAAAATACAGGAGAGAAGATCAAGTTCGATCCCGTTTTTCGGCGGTCTCAGGTCCTAGAAGCTATTTTCAGTTTTTTGCTGGATCTAAACTTTCTTAAGATCTTGGGATTCGAATAGAAATCATTCAGGAGATAAAATATATTACGAACATTCTATCACTAGTGAAACAATCTACAGTAAATACAAAATACAGGAGAGAAGATCAAGTTCGATCCCGTTTTTCGGCGGTCTCAGGTCCTAGAAGCTATTTTCAGTTTTTCGCTGGATCGAAACTTTCTTAAGATCTTTGGATTCGAATAGAAATCATTCAGGAGATAACATTTATCACGAACGTTCTATCACTAGTGAAACAATTTACAGTAAATACAAAATACTGGAGAGAAGATCAAGTTTGATCCCGTTTTTCGGAGGTCTTAGGTCCTAGAAGCTATTTTCAGTTTTTTGCTGGATCTAAACTTTCTTAAGATCTTGGGATTCGAATAGAAATCATTCAGGAGTTAACATATATCACGAACATTCTATCACTAGTGAAACAATCTACAGTAAATACAAAATACAGGAGAGAAGATCAAGTTCGATCCCGTTTTTCGGCGGTCTCAGGTCCTAGAAGCTATTTTCAGTTTTTTGCTGGATCGAAACTTTCTTAAGATCTTTGGATTCGAATAGAAATCATTCAGGAGATAACATTTATCACGAACGTTCTATCACTAGTGAAACAATTTACAGTAAATACAAAATACTGGAGAGAAGATCAAGTTTGATCCCGTTTTTCGGAGGTCTTAGGTCCTAGAAGCTATTTTCAGTTTTTTGCTGGATCTAAACTTTCTTAAGATCTTGGGATTCGAATAGAAATCATTCAGGAGATAACATATATCACGAACATTCTATCACTAGTGAAACAATCTACAGTAAATACAAAATACAGGAGAGAAGATCAAGTTCGATCCCGTTTTTCGGCGGTCTCAGGTCCTAGAAGCTATTTTCAGTTTTTTGCTGGATCGAAACTTTCTTAAGATCTTTGGATTCGAATAGAAATCATTCAGGAGATAACATTTATCACGAACATTCTATCACTAGTGAAACAATTTACAGTAAATACAAAATACTGGAGAGAAGATCAAGTTTGATCCCGTTTTTCGGAGGTCTTAGGTCCTAGAAGCTATTTTCAGTTTTTTGCTGGATCTAAACTTTCTTAAGATCTTGGGATTCGAATAGAAATCATTCAGGAGATAACATTTATCACGAACATTCTATCACTAGTGAAACAATTTACAGAAAATACAAAATACTGAAGAGAAGATCAAGTTTGATCCTGTTTTTCGGAGGTCTTAGGTCCTAGAAGCTATTTTCAGTTTTTTGCTGGATCGAAACTTTCTTAAGATCTTTGGATTCGAATAGAAATCATTCAGGAGATAACATTTATCACGAACATTCTATCACTAGTGAAACAATCTACAGTAAATACAAAATACAGGAGAGAAGATCAAGTTTGATCCTGTTTTTCGGAGGTCTTAGGTCCTAGAAGCTATTTTCAGTTTTTTGCTGGATCGAAACTTTCTTAAGATCTTTGGATTCGAATAGAAATCATTCAGGAGATAACATTTATCACGAACATTCTATCACTAGTGAAACAATTTACAGTAAATACAAAATACTGAAGAGAAGATCAAGTTTGAT
Source organism: Caenorhabditis latens (assembly GCA_002259235.3). Classification (NCBI taxonomy): domain Eukaryota; kingdom Metazoa; phylum Nematoda; class Chromadorea; order Rhabditida; family Rhabditidae; genus Caenorhabditis; species Caenorhabditis latens. Next base: position 7,140,864 of record CM056097.1, on the reverse strand, counting down.
CCTGTTTTTCGGAGGTCTTAGGTCCTAGAAGCTATTTTCAGTTTTTTGCTGGTTCTAAACTTTCTTAAGATCTTGGGATTCGAATAGAAATCATTCAGGAGATAAAATATATTACGAACATTCTATCACTAGTGAAACAATCTACAGTAAATACAAAATACTGGAGAGAAGATCAAGTTTGATCCCGTTTTTCGAAGGTCTTAGGTCCTAGAAGCTATTTTCCATTCATTGTTGGTTCTAAACTTCCTTAAGATGTTGGAATTCAAATGGATGTCATTCAGGAGATAACATATATCACGAACATTCTATCACTAGTGAAACAATCTACAGTAAATACAAAATACTGGAGAGAAGATCAAGTTCGATCTCGTTTTTCGACGTTCTGAGGTCCTAGAAGATATTTTCAGTTCTTTGCTGGTTCTAAACTTTCTTAAGATGTTGGAATTCCTTCAGGAGATAACATATATCACTATCATTGGAAACAAATGCCTATTTCTCTTTTTCTCATAATCTGTGTGTTTTTCAATTTTTTTACAGTTTTTCTCAGTTTTTTTGGTAGCAACCAGTATATTTATTAATAGTTTTCATATTGAAATACTTAACTTCTCTCGAAATATTCATTCCTTGTGTATTGATCGCTATCACTCATTTCCCTAGGTGTTCCAACTTGTGCAGTCATTAATTGGTCGCATTCTGGAATAAAATCATTTTTTTAAAGTCTAATGGCATGAATTAATTAATCAAAGATTGAACTAGGGTCCAATTATTTGTGAAGGATTTCTTGGGCCGTTAGAGGTGGAATGTCTGGAATAATTTGAAAAAACTGGTGGAAGTATGTTCATAGTTGTGCAGTTTAATTTTTCACACAAAAAATTTCAAAAAATATGGAAAATACGCCTAGGAGTGTCATTTTCCTTAAAATATTGGAAAAAACAGCTGACGTGTTTATTGTTATATAACTGTTCTCAAGAAAAGCGCCAGTCAAACAGCTGGCGCGTTTCCGTTGACTTGGAGAGGCAACATCTCTGGTATTGGCTGTTTGCTTTGAACAAGGAAAAAAAGGGGCCAAAGACACAAAGAGGAGATTTATGGGTGTTGGCACTATGCAGAATAGGGCCAAATGGAGCAGTGGAAAAATTGCAAAATGTTGAAGAACACTTCCACTGACACTAAAACACATTTAAAAATACGAGAGTCTTGCCTATTGACTTTTATATGATACTTATCGTAAAACCTGTATAAGACGCGCACCTAACGGTGCCTGTTTGCAGTGATATACAGTACCGGACGAAAACGAATCAACTTTTTGTTTTTTTCAGATGTAAATGCCTAACTTTGAGAATGTGTCACAGTAAAACTAACTGTCTCACAAAACAACTTTTTATGGGATCGAACAGAACGAGAGAAGAACTCCATTTTTGTGGTTAACTACTTTTTTGTACGGTGAATCCCTAACAAGTTACATATCGAGAAATTATATATCCCATTTTAGTGCAAATAGTGTGGTTTTTGAGCTGTCTACTTAAAATTACTTTAACTCTCCAGGAAATGCCCGCACAGAAAAGTTGTCAACTACAAAAATAGCGTTCTACTCTTGGTTTGTTGGATTCCGTAAAAAGTTATTGTCCCAGACAGTTAGTTTTCTCAAAACAGGGCATTTTTGACTGAAAAAGGAAAAGTTGTTACCTTTTTGTCGGGTACTGCATCTTGGTTCCCATCAAAAAGTATCAAAAAGTTTGACCATATGAGAAGTTTGAGAACTCATAACTTGGTTCCCAAAAACATTTACCCAGTATTGACGGCAGAAATGGACTTCCTGAAGTCGAAAGTACCTACAATCGAATCTATAGATTGTTTGAAAGCCGTCCCTCAAAGACTTTATAAAAGCAAAAAAATTATTCCGAGTTCATTCAATCAAAAACAAAAAAAAGAGAATGAGTCACTATCGGTCGGTTATACCATGTCTCCTCCCCCTCACGCCACCAATCGATTGTCAATGATTCGGGAAAGTTCTCCTTCCGAAATTTCCAAGGCTTTCTGGCTTTTTCTCTCAGTTTTTCTGATTAAATTTTTTTAGTTGTACATAATGCTGCAATTGTTATAATTACTTCTCGAACTATCTCCGTTCAGCTCATTTTTTTTGACCTGGCCTTGATTCGTTGCAAAATATAGTGCTTTAAGAAATCTTTTCAATTTTTGTTAAACCAGTTTTATATACTCTCAATTTTTACCAGTGTGATCCAACCTAAATATTTTTCTACTTTTTTAAGTAAAACAAAGTACGGTACCCGTCAAGAGGTTATGGACTCTGACCGTTATCAGTGGCTATTTTGAAAATGTCCCATGGTAGTTCTGATTGTCACACTTAGTAAGTTTTTAATAAATCAGCTCAAAAGTAGAACTTCATTTTTGTAGTTGACTATTTCTCTGTACGGGCACCTCCTAGTATGTTACGTACCGACAGAGCAAAATCGATCGGATTTCGAACTGTCGTCTTTAAATTATTATAACTCTCTAGAGCGTGCCCGTACAAAAAATTCTTAACTCCAAAAGTGAAGCTCTCTCAAAATTGGACATCTGACTGAAAACAGCCAAAGTCCATAACCTTTTGACCGGTACTGTAACTTTTACGTGGAAAAATGGTAACGTCACTCATAATCTAGTTTTTTGTACTCCCTACACCGCTGCAAAATTAATAATTGCGGAACATTTTCTGAAACTGATTCATTTTCTGATTACTCACTGTTTTCCATGAAACAGAGTCCCAGATTTCGGGAGACTCTAATGTAAACAAAAACAATGTTCCGGCAAAAAACACATTTCATAGAATGAGTCATAAAAATGAGTTATGCATTCTAGATAGTTCTCTGATTGAAATGACATTTGACCTGTTTCGACCTTTTTATTACCCGATATTTCTTTTTATTTTTAAACTTTCACAGTAATTTTTTGAAAAATTCGACTAGAATTAGCGATTATTCAAAGAGATTTGAGCGTAGTTTCAAGAATCTGTCCCCGTAATACAAAAAAGTTTATTTACTTGAGTTGCAGGATATGTTGATATAGTTTGGGCCAGTTGGAAACTTCTAAATTTTAGTTTTTTTCCAATGAGGCAGAGCTCTGCGGAATTCTTTCATTCGACTTTCTTCTTCCGCCTTCCGGGCTTTTTTCACTTCCTTCTTTTTTCTTCCGACTTTCTGTTTAGAAAATTTACTTCCGACTTCCGTCTTCCTTTAAAATGTTTTGTCATCTCCGACTTCCTTGTAAAAAGATTACAAAAAAATTTAATTATCGACGGAATTTTTTATTTTTTGGTGGTTTTTGATGGAATTTTGTTTTGGACTGAAATTGATCAATTTAAGAGATAAATAACTTTCTCGGTGCGTTACTCACTAGAAAGTGTGACGATCAGACGTATAATGACACACTTAAAGATTTTGCAGTTTTAACTGAAAACGGTCAATGTTTATAACCTTTTGACCGGTACTCTATTAATGGATTTTGAAAATCAAATAAAAAACTTCTGATTTAAAAATGTTCTTCTATTATGTGAAATCATGACACACTTTTCAAACTGGTCGTTTTTAAACTGAAAACTGCCACAAAACTTTGTGAACAGTATAACAACTCTACGAATTGACCTTTTCGTGTGAATATCAGTAAACAAACTCACTGTCATTTCAGGATCATGTTTGGAAACTTCTCAAAGGATCAATCTTTCTCTCGTACCTCGGCAGGATCGTCTGTTTCTTCTCCATCGCCAGTAACGGAGGACGCTGTTGAGATGGTCAGAGAAGAGAGACTTTCATTGAATCTGAAACACCGAACCTCCAGCGGGTAAGGTATCAAAATAATTTTCACCAATTAACCCCAATTTCTTAGAATAAGAAGAAATCGTAGATAATAGTCGAAGTTTCTAACTGAAATTCAATAAAACATTACATAATAAACTGATAATTTCTTGCAGAAAAATGACTGAAAGCTCGTCAAATGCTCCATCATGCTCACTCTCCCCATCGTGCTCCTCTGCCGCACCACCATCTCCATCGACTGAAACGTTTGCCATGTCACTGAGACTCAGAAATCGGATTTCCAGCAGGTAAGACGCAACACCCCTTACAACTTCTGAATATGCTGTACCGGAAAAAAATATGGGATGGTTACGGTAGCTTTTGTTTACCCTGTGTCGGCGCGCGGACAGACAAATAGTACAGTACCCGCCAATAATCTGTCATATTTTGCCTATTTTAGTTGAAAATGCCGAACTTTGAGAGTGCATCATAGTAAAACTAACTGTCCCACAAAACAACTTTTTAGAGGATCGAATAGACCAAGAGTAGAAGTTTATTTTTGTAATTAACAATTTTTCTATACGGACACTTCATATAGAGTTATAGCAAAAAAGTAATTATCCCTCAAATCTGTCCATTTCAGTGCAAAATAGTGTGATTTTTGATCTGCACACTTAAAATTACTATAACTTTCTTGAGAGTGACCGTACGAAAAAGTTGTTAACTACAAAAATGGAGTTCGATTCTTGATCTGCATGATCCCATAAAAATTATTTTGTGAAACAGTTAGTTTTCCGATGACACACTCTCAAAGTTAGACATTTTCACCTAAAAAAGATAAAATATGATATTTTTTGGCCGGTGCTGTAGATATGACTAACGCTTTTGTTTGAAAATGCTTGAAAATTTTAGACTGCTCTCTATCTCGCAATTGTCTGTCCAGTCGACCACGTCGACTGAAATGGAGAGCACCATTGAAGGAAGAGGAGGCTCGTATTATTCCGAGGACTTAGAATCGTCAAGTACCTCGGAAACAACGAACAATTCTCAGAGAAAGCTGGAAAAATCTCGAAGACTTGGCCTTGAGTTTGAAGGTCAACTGAAGAACCTCACTGATCTTCTTCGTATCGTCACCGAGGTTGGTTTCACACTAAACTTTTGTTATAGAATATTTTATTTTACTTTTCCAGGAATTGCCAAAATACCTGGAGACTCAAGGAGGCAAGTTAGCCAAAATCCTCAAGCCGCAGAAGCACGAAGATCACATTCTCCTGCAAATCATCAAGAAGATGAAGATGATTAAAGGATTCCACGCCGCCTTCACGGAAGGATTTGGAGAAGTTGACTTCTCCAACATTCAAGAAACTCCGCAATTTCCTGCTGTTGTCACCAGCAACGCGGATGTTCTGAAGAGTTTCATTCCGTTTTTGAAAGAGAAAAGAGAATTGGTGGAACAAATGAAAATCAGCAGAGCTAACGACAAAAACTTGGATTTGGCTCTCAACAAGGTACTAATAATTTTAGAGACAATCAAAGTTATTCTGATTATTTCAGTTTGAAAAAGACCAATTCAAACAAGGAGGCCATTTGAATCTCCAGAACCAACTGGATAGAATTCACCAAACAGTTATGAGATATGGTTTCCTCATGGATGAGTTTGGAAAATGCTTCACGGATGAATCGGAGATGAAGAAGAAAGCAGAAGAAGCTGTGAAGAAATTGAAGGTTGTCACAACAATTATTGAAGGTGAAATGTCAACTGCCACTGAGAACGAGACTAGGAAACTTCATGAACGTTTGCAGGTAAGACACTCGCTTTGAAACTTTTGAACCCGTTCTCGAATAATCTGTTTAATGTTTTTCCAATCCAAAAAAGTTTTTTGCTGAACCATACTTTTGATCCAGTCAAGTATATTTAGAGAAAAAGAAAATTCGATTAAAATTTATTTTAATTCACGAGAAGAGTTCCGAAATCTTATAAATTTTTGAAAAGCAAAAACTTTGAAGTCTGATGACTTGAAATTCCACAATTGAATATTTTTCTAAAACTCCACTTTTTCAGGGCCGGTTCGACACGTTCAAAAAAGCTCGGAAACTTCTTCTTCAGGAGAAAGTGTGGAGCCATAACGGAATAAAACGTCAAGAACGCTACATCGTTCTCTTCACGGATTGCTTGTTGGTATGCCGGCTCACCAACTCGAAGGACCCAGGCTCCACTTTTGAGAAGAACTTCTACGAGTTCGATCTCAACACAATTGAGATCGAAATTGATCACTTCCGGGAGTACGAAAAAACTCTCAAAGTCTCCACGACAGAGAGAGGATTTTTCTTCCTTTTCAAAAATAGGAAGCTGAAGACCGATTGGACCAATGCTATATTGGATAGCCAGGAGAAGATGAAGACTCGGATCGGATTCAATCAGAAGGCTGTGGAGGCAAAGAAGAAGTTCTTGAAGGCTGTCTGGGTTCTGGAGTCTGGGGAATGTCTCATGGAGCAATGCTCGGAGAGATTCAAGTCTGTTGAAGAACGACATCAATGCAGACGATGCGGATTGGTTAGTTTATCTTCGAATATTCTTAAAAATGACTTTTGAGGGAACTTGGAGTTGCCTCAAAAACTTAGAAAAGTTCACTTCTGAATAGAATGTTTTTTAGAATCAGAGTAACATTCATAAGTATATTTTAACTACATTTCAGAGCATCTGTTCAATGTGCACCGGTCTTGCTCCAGTCTCTCAGTACCTGTTCGAGAAGCAAATCGTGTGTCCAGACTGCTTCAAGGAAATTCATGACGATTGTAAGCTAATTGGTTTTGGTATTTCAAAATGATAAAGATGAAATTTCAGATGTAACGGGAACTTTGTTTCCGGAGGAGCTGAAGATGAGCAAAAAAGGAAAACTGTATGTAAAAACCGGAAAAAGAGAGGTGAGTAGAATAATTCTTAAGTTACAAACAATACGTATTTTTCAGGCGGTCATGGATGCCGAAAAACTTTTCAAAGAGCCAAAAAAACGAGATTTGAAGAAATTTGACTTGGAGGAAAGAAAAAAGGACACGAAAGCGTTTGGACTTGTTTTTTTGAGGTAACATACAACTGAATGTGAGATCTTCAAAATCAATAATTCACATTTTCAGATCTGGAAATACTGAATCGGAGGTCTATGCATGGCTTAAGAATGATGACCGCCTAGTCTTCGTCAAACAAAAGCTCGATTTCAAGCCTCTCTTCGAACGAAATATCGCAAACCATGTTGTACGGCGGTCAAAGGAATCCCGTGGATTTGTTTTTGCCTTCTCGAAGAAAGGCATGTCGAATGTGGATTTCTCCTTCCGAGTAAAACAGCCATATTCGATCAAAAAATGGAATACTGTATTAGCCGATCATTTTGTGTGAATATTCTTTGTAAACTTCTCAAAGATCATCTCTTTTCATTTTCATTGTTCTCGCTTTTTTTCAAGACCCTGATATTGCCTTTTTATTCTGACAGCTTTATTTTTTGGCCCCCTTCAAAAAACGGGTTTTCCCTGCTCTTGCCGACCATTCCAAGTTTAATTTTAAAATTGTAATTCAGTTATCAAACGTATCTTGCCATTCTTCAATTACCGATTTCGTGTCCCCCAGTTTCCCCCACTTCCTCTCCGCATCTAAATTCAGAATTCTCCTCAATACTTATCATAAGATTTTTGCAGTACGTAAAACTCTCCTTCTCCCGCCTGTTTTACCCCCTATCCCAATTCTCTTTCTTTTTTACCACATTTTCTAGTCCATTTCGTGAGATCGTATTTAGTCTCCCTCTTTCATGTGTTTTTTTGTATATCTACTCGTGTTAATAAATATATAAATTATTTTTTGAGCATATGTGAAAAGCCCTTACTACAAATTCATACAAATTTATACCAAACAGGTTCTAAAATAGAAACATGTTTTGCAATAATCATTTCAATTTTCGGAGTAAATTTTTGTGACGATTCGGTAATTTTACCGGAAAGTTACTGGAAAATTTTCCGGGGACATTACCAATAATCATGGAGTTTTGCCTTACACACAAAACCGGACATTTGCAAAACGGGGCTCTTGTAACCGGACATTTACAAAACGGGCATGTCGTAACCAGAATTCTTTTTTTTGTAACCGTGATATTCTTTTTGGTATTCAAGTATTTTCAGATTATCCTGTTTGACAAGTGCAAAGAAAACGATGACCGGCAATTTGATATGGCTCTTATTGAACTGAAAGACGACTTGGAATTCACTAATGAAATTCATCCCGCATGCAGTGTATCACGTGAGCAAAGCTTTCTTTTGAAAAATATTATGTTTTTGTTTTAGGACAAGTATCACCAGTTGCAATCGGGGACTTACTGGAAATTAATTCTTACGGAAGTACCGATTACGAATCAAAAATAGGGAATAACATCGGAAAACTTCAAAAAGGACGTGTTGTGGTAATCAAAACTTCCAGATTCAAAACTTCATTTGTCTTTCAGTATCGTGGCTATCAATCGGATGATCGTTATTTCCTCGTGAATTCCATTTTCTACAAAATTGTTATTGAGAGAGCAGTAATTGCTCAATTATCGCTTTATGACCTAAACTTTCAAATTTCAGGTTGACAACGGAAATGGTGTGATGTCCACAAATCTGAGACTGCACACCCTGATTGGTGTATTGAAGTCCAACCGCAAAGATTATAATTCCGGAGTTCAAGTATCATCTGTTGGCTACGCAAGCAGGAAAATTTGTCAATATTCTGGAATTTGTTAATTTTAAGTATCGATTAGATGTTTTGGGGTACTGATTATTAATTGTCATGAGATTCTTCATTCTGAATATGTGTCGTTTTTGTAAAATGAAAAAGGACGGACGCGCTAAAATGGACAAAAATGATAAAATTGTCTCTTTTGCTGACGGGTGAATTGGCAGAACTAACGATATTATCTACAATGGCGTTCTCTTGTGTCAGCACGCTGTCTTTTTCAGAGTTTTAGTTATTTTATTAAAAAAGTTGAACTTTTTATAACTCTCTTTCTCGATCTTCCGCAAACCGTCTTTTTGTTTCATTTGATTTGTGATTTCTACAAGAAAATCAAATGTGAAGACTTTTTTTCAATTGTTCTTCCATACACAATTTTACTTCCTGGTTGTAGTCCTGCCCATTTTCCAATTCTTTCTCTTGACGCATTTGTGTTCTTATCATCATAATAGTTTTGTTATTCTAGACGATTCTAATCGAGTAATCAACAGAGTAATGTGACGTTATGGCCGATATCACTCGTGTGATCAGTTGGTAACTGAAATCTCTGGAGACTAATTAGTCCTAGACAGCGAGAGAAGAATTTGAGTAAACACGGACGTCACTGACTCAGGTTCGTTATAAACGCAGAGAGGCTCGTTGAGTGTCTCGTCACTTGACACTCTCCTCCTCCATTTAGTTGTTGTTATGATGGGCTTTGATATTTTAGCAATTACACGATTAGCACTTAGTTCAGGAATGAGCACAATGTTGCTCTGGAAAAAGCTTTCATTCTCCGCTCAACCAGCTCGTAACTATTCTCTCGAATAGCTTCTGAGGAAAATTGTTGACTTCTTTTTTATAACGCTTGGAGAACGTTTTCTTTTATTAATATCAAAAACATTCAGAAGGTTTGGAATTCTATTCTGGAAAAAAGCTCATATTAGAAGTAGTTATTGCGGTTTCGCAAACTTCTCCATACTATAAACACTCTCTAATTTTGACTTCATGTTTTGGTATTGTTGTTTTTCGAAAAGTGCGAGTGGGCACGTCAAGGACAGATTTCCAAGATTCAACGACACACTGTTATACATTTCAGAGTAACTAGAGAGCAATATAAAAGAATCGCGACCGCTGTTCCGGAAACTTTCATCGTGCTGCGGCGATGCACTTTAACCTAAATCGGAGCTTTCTCACGGTTTCATAAATAGCGAATGGCTACAAAACTCTAGTATGTTAACGTCAAGCTCTGAAATAGTTATTATTTTCAGATTGTCTTTTTTACTTTTCTCATACATAACACGGATAAACTTCAATTCTCTGAAGAAGCGGATCACTTGGTGTTGATTGATTATTTTCGAAATTTTAGGTTTTAAAAGCTATTTTTCATAACTGTCCTATTAAACTTAATGTCTGTTAGGCAGCTTCAAATTCTTAATCAAAAACTACTTTTCCAACGTACCCTTGTTCAAATTTTCCGGAATGAAACTTGAATAAGAGCCGCAATGTTTGTCCTATCGGTCTATAACGCCGAACAGGAACACTACCATTTGGATTCCATAGAGTTGCTGGCTTCTTTTCTGCTTTTTTTCCACTTCTCCCAGTCTCTTCGTCACTCTTTTTTTATTTGACACCTCATTCATTCATGAAATATACTTGGGACTTTACCTTCTAAAATGTTCGTTATGATATTCTAGACGGTTCTATTCGAGTAGTCTACGGAGTAGTGTGACGTTATGGCAGATATCACGCGTGTGATCAGATGGTAACTGGAATCTCTGGAGACTAATTGGTCATAGACAGCGAGAAAAGAATTTGAATAAACACGGACGTCACTGACTAGGGTTCGTTATAAACGCAGAGAAGCTCGTTGAGTGTCTCGTCACTTGACAATCTCCTCCTCCATTTAGGTCTTGTTATGATGGGGTTTGATGTGTTTGCAAATACTCTATTAGCACTTCGTTCAGGAATGAACACAATGTTGCTCTGGAAAAAGCTTTCATTCTCCGCTCAACCAGCTCGTAACTATTCTCTCGAATAGCTTCTGAGGACAATTGTTGACTTTTTTTTATAACGCTAGGAGAACGTTTTCTTTTATTATTATCATTAAAATTCACCAGGTTCGTTATTGTATGTTGGAAAACGCTCATATTAGAAATTGTTATTGCGGTTTCTCAAATTTCTCCACCAAAAACGATTTCTAATTTTGACTACATGTTTTGGTATTATTTTTTTTGAAAAGTGCGAATGGGCACGTCAAGCGACACACTGTTATACATTTCAGAGTAACTAGAGAGCAATATAAAAGAATCGCGACCGCTGTTCCGGAAACTTTCATCGTGCTGCGGTGATGCACTTTTAACTAAATCGGAACTTTCTCACGGTTTCATAGATAGCGAATGGCTACAAAACTCTACATAGTATGTTAACGTCAAGCTCTGAAATAGTTATTCTCTTTCAGATTGTCTTTTTCATTTTCCTTTCTGAAGCCTCAATCAAACCGTTTCAAATTTGCTCATACGCAACACGGATAAACTTCAATTCTCTAAAGAAACGGATCATTTGGTGTTGATTGATTATTGTTAACTTTTTTGGTTTTAAAGCTATTTTTCATAACCGTCCTATTAAACGTAGTGTCTGTTAAGAAGCTTTAAATTCTAAATCAAAAAGTACTTTCCCAGCGTTCAAATTTTCCGGGAGGAAACTTGAATAAAAGCAGCAATTTTTGTCTTATCTGTTTGTATAACGCCAAGCAGTAACATTACCATTCGAATTCCAAAGAATTGCTGGCTTCGATTCTGATTTGTATCCCGTCTCCCCTAGTCTCTTAGTCACTCTTCTTTTATTTGACACCTCATTCATTCATGAAATTTACTTGGGGCTTCACCTTTTAAAAAGTTCGTCATGATAGTCTAGACGGTTCTAACCGAGTAATCAACGGAGTAATGTGACTTTATGGCAGATATTACGCGTGTGATCAGTTGGTAACTGAAATCTCTGGAGACTAATTAGTCATAGACAGCGAAAAAAGAATTTGAATAAACACGGACGTCACTGACTAGATCTCGTTTTAAACGCAGAGAAGCTCGTTGAGTGTCTCGTCACTTAACACTCTTTTTATCCATTTCGGTTCTGTTATGATGAGTTTTGATATTTTTGCAATTACTCGATTAGCACTTCGGTTAGGAATGAACACAATTTTGCTCTGGAAAAGGCTTTTATCCTCGCTAAATCTGCTTGTAACTATTTTCTCGAAAAAATCAAAAAATCTAGAAGAACGCTAGTGTAGTCATAACTTTGCTAACCGTGAAGGCTTTCCTTTTTTGTGCTTTAGCTAGGCTCGTCGGGATTTTGGTTAGCCACAATTTTTTCTTATTTTCTTTTATCAATAAAGTTCAGCAGGTTAGTTAATGTTGTAAATTGGAAAAAAAACTCGTGTTAGAGACTTTTCTTGCAGTCTTGCAACCTTGTCTCTACCGCAAACCATTTCAGATTTTGAATACACACTCTGACATAGCTTTTTTTTAAAGTGCAAGTGGACACGTCAAAGACACATTTTCTAGATTCAACGACACATTGTTATACATTTCAGAGTCACTAGAAATAAATATCAAAAAATTGCGACGGACGTTCGGGAAACTTGAACTTACTGTCTGTTAAAAGGCTTTGAATTCCAATCCATTTTTCCAACCGTTTTTCGAATGTACCTTGTTCAAATCTTTTTGGATGAAATTTGATTGAGAACAGAAATGTTTGTTCCACATGTTTGTGTGACACCAAACAGGAATACTACCATTTGAATTCCAAAGAATCACAGTCTTCTAAACCCTTTCATCTCCTTCTGCCCAGTTTTTCCGCCACTCTATTTTTATTTGATACATTATTCATACAAGAAATATACTTGTAAATTCATTTTCCAAACTTTATTCACTAGATTTTACTTCCTGATTGCAAGCTCCGCCCATTTTCCAACACGTGCCCTCGGCCCACATTCGGTCTCACCATCATAACAACTTGTACAAAGATCGAACACCGTTTAGGAATCGGTCATGATATTTTGGACGATTCTAACCAAGTAGTCAACAGAGCAATGCGAATTATTGTCGAATAGCACATATGTGATCAGTTCGTGAGTTCGTGAGTCCCTGTAGACCAACTGGTCATTGACAGCAAGAAAAGAATGTCACTGATTAGGTTTTGTTATAGAAGCTTGTTGAGTGTCTCGTCACTTAATACCCTCTTTTTCCATTTCGGTGTTGTTATAATGGGCTTTGATGTTTTGGCAATTGAAAATTTTTGCAAGCACTTCGTTTAAGAACGAGGTGACAATTGTTCTGAAGAGAGCTTTTTCTCAGCCCAACCTCAAAAACAACTCTTCTAACAACTTCCGAATTACAGGTTTCAATCACTAGTTTCCGACAAAAAAGCAAAGATGTGATGTCTTTGAATTTGAATAAATTCCAAAAATCTTTCGACTTTCTGAAAAAACAGGTTTTCAAGCAACATGTATGTTGCGATTATACTTCTATTACCTGCTTTTCCTCCGTTATCACATTATCAGTCTCATATTCGGTATTCACGAAGTTTGAAGTTTATTTCATTCATTTCGTATTTGTCTATACCTTTGTCATTGTCTTAGATGCGACTTCTTATTTTTCAATCACTGTTTTTCCAAATTTGGAAAGCAAATACAATTTTCTATTTGAAGACGTTCTGTTATGTTTTCTCAATCGAGAAATTTTGCGATAACAACCTTCTCTATGATACGAATGATCTTTTATTTGTTTTTTATTAGAACAAATTAATCTTCAAATAATTAATTTTTCCCGCTTGCCGCTTTTTGACACTTTTTTCATTTCGCTTTGCGCTTCCACCCTAACATTTTCCATTACTTTTTCCGCATTCTGTTTTCAGATCGACATTTTTCATTGCGCTCAACTCTGGAGGGAATTACTTAATACTGATCGACGATCTTTTCGAATTAATGTCTGACTTGTTCGTAGAAACGAAAATGTCTATCTCTTTTTTCCGTTTATTGTCCCAAATCAAATCTACTTATCTAAACCGATCGTGTTGCTTTCTTCTCTCATATTTGTTTTACTTAATTTCAATATTTTAGTAACATCAGTCATTCACACAAAAATGGAAAACTACACAGTTTACATGGAAGATGTGACCATTGACACTGTAACAGAAACCGTAGCAATTGTCTCCTTTCTCGTTGGAATCATATCGATTAGTCTGATGGTTTTTTTATTTTTCCTGATCTGCTTCGGGAAAAGATACAAGAAACATTTGTTCTATCGCCTGGTTCAATTGGATTTTGTAACGGTCAGTTCAGTTATTCGCAAATGTCTTGAAATGTGATTGAAAAATTTGCATTAATTCTAAACTTGAAACATGTAAGAGCTTCGTTTCAGAACATTCTTTGTCACATCAACACCTGGTTTGCAATACGAATTGAAATGCATCCTGATTTGGTGTTCATTTTAAAGTTCATTGAATACACAGTACCTGGTCTCTTGAAATGGCTCAAGTATCTATGTTATTGGTTTTTTCACGTGCATTTCTGGACAGCAGAGTTGTTGACTCTTCATCGAATGGCATCTATCTTATTTCCATATCGCTATAATAAAGTAAGTTTTCACATTTTGCAACAATCACTCTACATGCTCCATATTCGTCGTAATTCAGATCTCGAATTGTTGCTGCATTGTCATTTTTATTGTAATTGTGATTGTTAGTCACATACCCAAGTTGATTTGGACTGGGTTTCTCTATGAAATCTATATTGTAGATGGAAAATTAATTGCCATTGTTTACCCGAACACTGTGAAAACTGCAATTGATGTGGTGGCTGTATTCTCTATAATTTATATTGCACTGATTATAACAACGGGAGCGGTAAATTATGTTTTGCTTTCTAGGAATACCTATGGTTTGTGTTGCAGCTAGGTTTTATTAATTTTTGAAAATAATATTTCAGTTGATGTCACATCAAAAGCAAGTATAAAAAGAACGCTCAGGAATACTTCAACTGTCTATTCATTGGTCTACATGGGAGAAGTTGTTTGGAGTGTATTGAATGCTGCTAATTCACATTTTCATTTCTTCTCACCATGGCTCACTGAACACAATACCACGTTTCTTCTTATCGTGTCAGACATTGTAAAATTTTCAGACAAGTTGGTTAAAAGAAACCGTGAAATTTTTCAGTTCACACTGTCCCTTCCTTATATTCTGATTTTTCTCGACAAGAATGTGAAAGACGATGTATGGAGTTGTTTCAAGAAATGTTCGACCCTGATTCAAGGAACACCTGCCGTTGTCTCACGCTCAAGCTTTATTTGATTTTGTTCACTCTTTATACATATTTGGTGAATGTCTGTATATTTGTATCTTCTGTTGAAACGTTTATCTAAAAAAGTTCAAGCATTCGTTTCTAATCGCAATAATACATAATAATTAAAAAAAATTGTTTGTTCAATAAGATAACATGGGATAACCTTCCTTCTCTTTTCCACTCCGTGCGAAGGTTTCCGTGAAGAATTTGGACATCTGGATGGACTGACACACAGATCTGCCGTTTCGTGTGTATCTTCATCTAAAGGTCTTTTTGAATCTGTATTCTCAGTGAGTCTGTCTGTGTGTCGGTCCATCCAGATGTTCAATTTCTTCACGGAAACCTTCGCACGGAGTGGAAAAGAGAAGGAATCTGTCGTTTTGTGTGCATCTTTCTCTAAAGGTCTTTTAGCAACTGCATTCTCAACGAGTCTGTCTGTGTGTCGGTCCATCCGGATGTAACATTTTTTCACGGAAACCTTCGCACGGATTGGAAAAGAGAAGAAAGATATCGTTTCGTGTGTATCTTCGTCTAAATCTTCGCTATCAATTGTATTCTCAGTGAATGAGTGAGTCAGTCAGTCAGTAATCAAGATCGTCCACATCAGGAGTTTTCTCTGACACCAGGCCACGGCCGCAAAATTATGAAGGCGGCAGTTTAAAATAGATTTCTTGAATGATGGTTGAAGACATAAAATCACTTCAGACAAACGCACCAAAGTCAGCAGATTTCTAAATATCGTGGTTTGACGCGAGTTTTACACAAACAGTTAGGACATCCAGATGGGCCGACATACAGACAGATTTACTAAGAAAACCGCTGGCTGACATTAAGGCGATAGGCTGAGTCGTTTGGCCCGGATCCGAATTTTGAACATTTTTCTATAAAAACTTTCAGCAAATTTTTTTTTCTTCAAGCATCTTATATTTTTCTTGAGCTTATACCTCACAAAGCTTTGAAACATACAAAAAACCAATATAAGACATATTCTCTGTAAAATGCGAGCAAAAAGCTGCGGATTGAACAAAGAGTTAAACTTTTAGGTATGAATAAATAACATGTGGTGTTGTTCTCTGACTAAACCCCAAACATTTTAGCAACATTGAATAAAATATGTACTATTATTCTTAGAAGATGTTGGGTACTGAAATTACTCAATATCGATGAATGAAAACAAGTTTGACTTTTTTCTGAACAACTCCGTGCTCGTGATTTACAGAGAATACGTCTCAAGAAGTTTTTATCGAAAAAATCAAAAATTGTTCGAAAAATAAATTCCAATTTTTCACTTCTGAAATTCAGGGCCGACCGGGCCAGGCCTGGCCTATGAAATTCTGATCTGGGCTTGACTCATTGCAACTCTGTTTAGTTGAATCTTTTCCTAATCAAAACGTTAATTAAAGAGTTTCCACTAGCCAACTTTTTTGCAGCACAACTTCTCAGCATCTCAGTGTCTAACTGTTCTCAACCCGCCGAATTTCCCACTGAAGCTTTCGAATGTCTGTTGAAATGTGGTATAAGCAGCTCCCCCAACAAAATATGAAACAAAGAAAGACAAAAAAGTAAGTTATAGTCCGGATGGAATCGACATCAACAGCTGTATTCTATTATTTCGAAACCGTAGCTGAATCCGTTGAAAGCACGTTTCCAATGTAGCTGCGTACGATATTCTTAACAAACATCGAAGTGAACACTCTGTGCAGTCCGTTTTTGGTTTGAGACGATTCCATCATTGATTCCATCATTCCATCATGAGACGATTTCTTCTTCTGCAAGTAATCTCAATGAAATTATGCCTTTTTAATGTGAAACATTATTTCAGTTATCAAATAAAAGCGAAATTCTCATCAGTATTTGGGTTTCATGCTTAGCGAATGGTCTTATCGTAACATGGGCGCAAAAACTTCAGAGACGTAACTTTGCCTTCAATAATTATGCTAAAGTTTACGAAAAACTTATCTTCAGTCACATGCTGTTACTAAGAATGGGCGGAATGTGTTGGTTTACAACTTCAATTTTATTGGTTTTTCGTTGGCCATCATAATTTGGCATTGGCGGACTCCAGGGGACGTTAGAATGAGGCAGAGCCAGCGAGATCTGAAAAATTTACGAATTGAGATAGTAAAATCAGCGAACAATCTCACCGTCTTATCATTGCAAGGTACGGGTGTCCATTTTCTTCTTTTGTGTCCGTTTCGTTCTTCTTCTCAGTGTTCGCCTGGTTTTTTTCAACTACATTTCTAACAGGTTTGAGGAAGTTTGCAGTAAAGGCAGTCCCAAAACTCCAGATTTTGTGTTTCTTGATGTCCGTGAAGTCCGATCATCAGAATTCTGAAAAATTCGAATTGAAAACATTGAAACACAGATAATCTTACTATTATGTCAGCTACTCATATTCGTCTGCCAACATGCCAGAGATTTTGTGCTTGGTTCGGTTTCTTCAGTTATAATTCTTGCAATCAGAGAGACACAATTAAAATTTAGGTACAGATGCAGCAAAATCCTGATTTTGTTTCCAGTCGACGCTGTTTCTTGTTGAGGATTTTGTTTTCTTCCTGCAAATAATCCAATTGTTCAACAAAATTCAGAATTAAATGTTACATATTTGCAGTTAAAACTACAAAAACATAGAAATCATTTTTATTATTCGAGAATCCGTGCTTAGCGAATAATTTTATCGTAGCACGGATGAAAATACTAAAAAAGTTTCATGATTTCGACTAAAAATAATTGAACACTAAAAAAAACTTATCTTCAGATGCATTGTGTTTTTGGCCGGATCTTGTGTTTGGTCTTCGATTGTGCATGTTGGGGAAAGGAAGATTTCTTGTTTTTGGCTTGAATCCAGCGATTTCCTCCGTTTTCAATCAGTTTTTCAACAAAGATGATGTGGACAATAAGTAAAGCTCTGAAAATCAATTTTTAGACTAAAAATCGGAAGATTGAGTAAATTAAATTGAAATCGATAAAGTTTTAGGCCTCGAAAATCATCAAAGTGGGCGGCCCCCAGAACGCAAGCCGGACACAGTATCGCCGCACGGAGTTTCCAGGGAGAGACGCAGAGAAAAAGAGAAATGCATATTCGTAGATGAATAGGTCAATCTAGAAATATATTAGAAATATCATGAGTTGAGTAGTTAACGGTATTCTCAAAACTGGCTTTTCAATAATCTTTTTGGTTGTTGAAAAAAAAAGATGAGGGCTAGTTTTGGTACTAATCGACTCAAGCCTCGGTCTCATTGCTACCTGTTACCTCACAAAAATGCTTCTTCGCAAACAGTGAGAGATATTACAAATAGCGCATTGCAATGAAAATAGACAAATGGTGAGACAGACTTCTAAGTCCAGATGTGTCCGTTCCGTGCGTACACCAATACTATCGTTGTGGCATCAAGGAAACAACGAAGAAGACGGTGCCGGTGGCGGTGGCCGCACACGCAACGTAGTATCTTCTCTTCTTGCTCTCCGTGACCTAGATTCGAGAACCGTGTTTTTTTCTGCGTTTCCGTGTTTTGTTTGATTTTTCTGCTGCACAAATAGATGACGCGGAGGTCGGATAGAAACCAATAAGAAATGTTGAGAAGAGACTGAACTAATTATCTCCTCCTTCATATTATGACATATTAAAAATATAAGACAGGTTAAAAACATCTGCTAGGGTATTGTAACCGTTTGTCTTATTGACAAAGCAGTAAGGAGGACCGGTTGAGTCAACCAAATAAATATAACTGGTATCCGGAACGAGATCGAAAAAATGAAGTGACAAACGAAACGAAGTAAATAAACTTCTAATAAAAATAATTTGTTCAGGTCTTCACTCAGAGAAATAGGACATCTGGATGAAATGACACACAGACAGACACAGTGAGAACGTCAGTTCAAACAGATAGAGACAACCGTGGACACGACCGAATGATATTGTCAGTGCAAGTAGTGATTTTTCAGCTTAATAAATCTAGACTAACAAAAATTCCAGATTTTCGAAATCCGAACAAAAAACTTCCAAAATCTTCAAATATAGGAATCCGTAGTGTTTATAATTTCAAAATGATGGTTTGAAAAATCAGAAAATGATGCAAATCATCATGATCAATTGCATATGAAACAAGAACATGGTCATTCGACCTATCAAAGAAGAAGTTCCAAGACGAAAAGTTTTTTGTTTACGATTACCAAATTATGACTTCAACGATTAGAAAAAATGTAGTTTTCAAGCTATAAATGTGATTTGGAGTCTCAGTCACAGTCGATCTTTCAAAATGCTTTATTAATAAAATGATATGCAAGAGCACCGAAAACTGTAATAAAGACAAATGAATGAACAATTGTTCAAATTATTTTAGATTTTGTTGTAGCAATAATTATGAAAACTTTGCTCGTTTTCAGGTGTCCAAATTTGATAATGTGTTACAGTATCACTGATTGCTGCATAAAGTAAACTCAATGAATTATTCAGATCAAAAGTAGAACCCTATATTTGCCAATTTTTTGTACGACACTCCCTAGCGAGTTAAAGTTTGTTTGTCGATGTGTAATTTTCTAGAGGGTGCTAGTCCAAAAAGATCTCAACCTCAAAAATGAAGTTCTACTCTTCATCAAATCGAACCATAAAAGTATATTTAATGGGATAACCAGATACTATGGCACACTATTAAAGTTGGACATTTTCAATTGACAGCTAAAGTTGATGGAATTGTGGCTATTAGATAATCAAAAATCAAGAAATAGGCTTATAACAGGTTCAGAAAAATTAGAGAGAGAGTTTACTAAAGAATACTCTTAATTACCTCCTTCCAAGGGTAGTCCTCAGGCATTTTGACTGTTGGTTCAATGTTTTCCAACTGCTCCAATTCACCATCATCAATTCCCAAGTTGGAAAAAGAGCATTCCAACAGACGGACAGATGGAGTTTGATTGTCATCTCTTCCAACTTCTGAATCAGTCGAGGGCGATGGCGATGGAGTACTATCATCATGATCAGCTACGCTCTTCTCCGCCACTTGATGAAATTGATAGTTCCGATTAGCGTAAATCTGGAATGTTTTAGATGTAGAATAGCAGAGATTTAAAATCCTGAAACTCACTTTATTACACTCGTTTTTCAGCGCAATCGCTTGAACTTGGAACGGAGCTTTCTCGGCGTTAGACATATTTCTCCATGTATTGTTTATTTCTTCCGCCATTTTTGATTTTTCCATGCTTCCATGGTCCTTTTCTAGTTCGTTTTTCTTGAAACTATAGAAAATATTGTATGAAGTTTTATGGCCTTTGATTGACTTTTTTTCTTCGGTATTGGCATTGTTTTTTATATTTTCCACAGCTGCGTTGAACACTGCTTTCTCCTCTTCTTCCTGAATGAAATATGGCATTATTTCTTCATCACTCATTTCCTTCCACATGCTCCCTAACTTTTTAGTGATAACACGGGCATTTGCTGTTGGATTTTGTTTGAACAAATCAATACAATTTTCGTTAGACCAGATTGTATATGCGTTCTGTGGACG
The DNA here is from genome assembly GCA_002259235.3 of Caenorhabditis latens. Classification (NCBI taxonomy): domain Eukaryota; kingdom Metazoa; phylum Nematoda; class Chromadorea; order Rhabditida; family Rhabditidae; genus Caenorhabditis; species Caenorhabditis latens. Next base: position 7,120,494 of record CM056097.1, on the reverse strand, counting down.
CTTGAGATGCCCGTAAAACTTCTTCTGGAGTGCTTTGAGTCGAGCTGCTTCACTTGTGAAAAACGTTTTTTCTTCCGGTGTGGCTTCCTTAAAAAAGAACGCTACGAGTTCAAGAAGCTCCTTTTCGGTCATATGAGGGAACTGTTCCGCTATTTGCGGGTGTTTAGCATCACGAAACAGCATGTATTGATTTTTTGAAAGTTCATAGAAGTCAGGCATGGCTGGCATGTTTACAATAATGTCCGGTTATTGATGTCTGAAAATGAACTTAATTGAAAAGGAGAAAAGCGGGAGAATTTTCATTTAATAAAGGGAAACGGGAGGTGAAATCAATAAAAATACAAAAATAACGGAGGAGAAAGAGTCTTTGCTAGTCTATTATCTCATTTTCCCACAAGAGACAGGTGTGAGAAGAACAGTGAACCTGGTGAATCTCTCTAGTGAATGGCTCCAATCCCCCCCGTCATGTCAACAAACAGACCTTTTACCACAGTACTATGAGCGAGATCAGGATTAAGATAATCATAATGAGATCTAATTAGCCACTATTTCACATTCATCAAATTTTCTGACAAGGGAAGTCTTTGGAGACGCCGCCTTCAAGCGGACTATACTTTTGTTTTTAGGTATAATACTTTCAACTACAAGCGTCCATTTCTGCAGTCAAAAACTGCTAAATGTCTCTGTGAGCCGAGCTCTCAAACTTTTCACGTGGAATTCCAAATATGCAAGGCTCGCAGAGACATTGAGAAGGTTTTAACACCAGAAATGGACTTCCGTAGTTGAACGTATCTCAAATCAAATTTATAGTTCGTTTGAAAGCGGCGCCTCCAAAGACTTCCCTGGTGAGTTATAGGCTGTAAAACACCTGAAGATTATGTGAATGCAAAAAAGTTCGGAAAAAGATGTTTGGAGAAAATTTAGAAAAAGTTAGAAACATTTCGGCTCGCAAGGACTAAAACCAAGCAGGACTTTAATAACTGTTGGAAAAAATGCCAGTACCACACATTTCATAACTTGATCATCGGGAAGTCAAAATAGATTCGTTCAGAATTGCTCAAATTTCGTTCGATATTTGTACTTGGACAACAAAAACCCAGATCATTACTATTATTATACAAAGAAACTGACAAGAAAAATAGCAAAACTCGTTGCTAATGATCAAGACAAAGTTTTAGGGCTCAACAGGATCAGGACTTTCTAGGGAAATGGTTTCTGTACGTTTCATTATGTCTGGTCATCTTTATCTATTGTACATCAGTGCATTGATGCCTTTCAGTGACTTCCCTACCAATTTCGGAATCTGCAGCTAGAAAGTTTGAGCATTCCCAAAATCAAACACATTGAAACTGAGGAAACATTAGTTCAATAAAAACTAGTTTCTTTCTTAAATTGTTACTCACAGTTGGCGGCAATACAAGATTCTGGACAATGATGTCACTTCTCTTCCTCTCTGCCAATCGAGATAAGAAGTTTAACCACACCTGGTTAGTTTGGATTCACAAGTTCGAATCTTGAAGGTGCACTATGTTTTTGCATTCACAACTGCACCCCGGGAAGAAGTAAAGAATTTTAATAATCAGTTCTCTTTCTGAAGTGAAACAACAGTACCGGTCATAGTTCTAACAACTTTGGCCGTTTTCAGTTCAAAATGTTAACTATTGATAGATCTTGTCAGATCGAAAGTAGAGTGTGTGTCATGGTATGATTACTATCATTTCTTAACTTGTATCATACAATAATTTTCCCAACAGGGATATTATTTGAATCAAAAAAGTTACGGAGGAATGGTGTAAAAAATGATGGTAGGAAGAGGAACTCAAGAAATGAAACAATGAAAATGGGGATGAATGAGTATGGAGAGAGAAAAAAGAATATCAAAAGCAACATAGAAAAAGCTGTTTTAGATGAAGATTCCAAATGTTCAAAAAAAAAAAGAAAAACTCTGAAATCCTGAGCTTTCACTTATATTATATGATACAGTACGAGTAAGAATATTCCACGTTGTGAGAGAAATCCCACATCAGCTGTTTATCGTCAATCAGGGGAAGTTGACAAGAAGATGGTGGAGGAGGGGTGATTCTATATAGTGTTTTGATGTCTGCACTGGTGGGTCTGTCGGCGGATGCTGAAATATAAATCTTCTGTTTTGAATTCCACAAAAATATTAAAACACCAAAACTTCCTCAAATTTCTTCATACATACCTCATCAGCTCTTCCTTTGCAAGTGGTTTTTTTATGCACACTCATATCTCGATTGGTGTGATATGCCCAGCCACACACATTACATTTATGTTTGTATTTCAAATGACAGACGACGTGATTAACCATACTGGAGTTCATTTTGAACTCTCTTCCACACAGATTGCAGGGATATCTCACTTTGTCATTACTATGTTCTGACTGGTGATGTTCTTTGAGGTTACCCAAGTATCTGTAGGTTTTTGGGCATTGATCACATTGGAAGGGTTTCTCCTTATGAGTTCTTCTGTAAAAAACACTTCATGATGAAGAAATACAAAGGAAGGGAATGTTGCTTACGCCATGTGGTTTTTCCAAGAGAGTTCGGCTGGGAATGATGCGCAGCAAATATAACATATCCATCCCTGTTGTTTTTTCACCTAAAAAAACAATATCGTTCCGTTGATTAATTTAGTCATTTGTGAAACACAATTTCAACTTACATTATCAAGTTTCCAGAAATTCGTTTCAAAGTTTTTTTTTTCTGTTTACGAATTTATTTTCTGTACGAGGTTCTCAATTGTGCTGAATTGGCCGTTTCAAAAGTCTACAGAGATTTAGCTTCAACTTTAAATAAGGAAAATGTTATCAAACTACGGTTTACAAACACGTGATCAAGTTTTTTTCATAACCTCGGGCAGCAATCAAGTACGCTTTCCTAAACTAGTGCGTCGCGGTCAAGCCACTACTGTTTTACTTGTCAGACATAGTTTTTTCGAAATATTTACTATTATCATAAAATATTTACCGAAGTTAAACATTTTTAATGTCCAGAAAAACGTTTTCATTCAGCGGCGGTTATTTTTGTAAATACTACGGTACGAAGGATCACCGCGTTCTTTTCAAAACAGTTCCCAAAATGATAGTCAAAGAAATAGTAAGACTATCCACTATTCCTATCGTTTAGAACTCTTGGTATTAGTCTTAGACCTAATTTTAAAACATTCAGTTTTACAGAAAAGTGTTTGTTTTTGAACAATATTTTCAGTGAGCAAAATTCTACCGATTTGACAAAAATTGATTCTTCGTTGGTAGAAAAATAGTTTTTTAATTATCTAGAAATAGTGAAAACAACGTAGTTCCTTATCTAGAATTCCCGCAAATTTCAGAACGCTTCACTCACATTTCCCACTGAAAGATGCGCATATCCACTCGTCTCCAGATGTTCACTTTGATGATCTTGGACAAGTGGGAAGTCGTTAATCTGATTTTTGTGGTTGTCAGCAGTGGAGTGAAGAAAATCAATTCGAGCAGTTGGAGGAGTAGTTCCGTAGTGCGGTGCCCGATCTGAAAACGGAATGAAATTATATTTTTCATTTCGTGAATTTCCAACTTACAGTATGAATAGTCCTCAAATAATGATTTGTTGTCTATGATAGTTTGTCTGATGCTACAAAATCCAGCATCAGGAATTTTCAGGCGATCGCAGTCAATGTCCTCATTCAACACTATAAAGTGATACAACAATTTTTCAAATTTTGACATTCACAGCCTTATATTTTAAGCAATTTTTAAGAAACTTACGGTTTTCTGTTTGGTGGTTCCAGTTTTTTGGAGATGATGGTGGAGTCGTCAGGAATCCTGGTGTTCGGATTATCGGCCAAGCAGGTGTTTCGATTTTTAGTGGTTCTGTAAGTTTACAAAATTAAAATTTTTTGAAAAAGTGAAAAATTAACACAAACATCCCGAGAATATAGTAAAAACTATTGATTACTCATTCTGAGTATCTGTTTCTTGTCTTAGTGTGGCGGCCAAAAGTTTATAAGTTTTAGCTGCTTTCAGTTGAATATGAGAAATCCTTGAGAGGGCTTCTCGGTCTCCCTGGTTAATCCACAAAGAAAAGTTTGTGTGGACTATAAAGACCAAACATATAACATCATTTTTGTAGTTGCTCATTTTTTGTACGAGCACTCCCTAGCAAGTTACAGGCCGGCGAATTTGTTTCTTTCTCAATTTCACATGTTTCTGTACAAAATAGTGCGATTTTCCACCGGTTTACTTCAATTTACTGTAACTTGCTAGAAAATGCTCGTACAAAAAATTGCCAACTTCAAAAATAAAGTTGTGTTGAAGTTTTTTTCTCTGACAAATTTCTTTGTGGGTCAATCAGGAATACCGAAACATCCTCAAAAATTCAATTTTTTTAAAATAGAAAACATCTCAAATTTATTTATAAGTTCTTGGCGGAAACTATAGTTGTTTGCATTTCACACTGACTAAAAATTTTAAACTCACCGAATCCCATTTTCAAGTTGCCGTAGTCTTCCGAATTAACAATGTTGGTTCAATCTCCGAAAGGAAAGAATGAATTGAAACCGACGCAGAAGCTGAGGGCTGGAGACCAAACGGGCCAAGAAGTTGCGCAACAGTTGCCTCTCCCATTTCGACCTGCCCCTTTTTTTCCAAAGGTCAAAGGAACCGTTCCGACCTTTCTCACGTTGTTTTAAGAACTAAGTTAGCGAGCGGCATGTATTGCGTAACTGTAACACGTCCTAATGAGAAAAGTTTCAAGTGGAAGCGGCAAGATAAAAGAAAACGTGCTGAAGGAGACATGAGAATGTTCTACAGTTTTTTAAAATGTAGGGATTTAGAACATGAACTGATTGGAAATCTTGAAATGTGAGATAATGGTTCCTATCAGTGATGAATGAAATTTAAAAATCTGCGTTCAAGTAAATGAAAAATGTGAAAAACATGAAAGTGACAAATTCATAAGACTAGATAGAAAAACGTTTAAAATACGATGGATTTAAAACTTTTAATTCAAAATAAGACTGTGTGGCCGCATTGATCTAATTGTAAAGGCATTTCTGGCCGCTTTGTTGTATTTCTAGCAGTAAAAAAAATTTTGACGCAATTTTGACTTTTCTTTGTTTTTCCCACCCATTTTTCTCTATTCTTTTGAAAAATATCTCACACTTTTACTTTCTGACGACGTTACTTCAGACAATTTGGAAAAAAACCTGAAGTTCCTTGTTAACAGGAAATAACGATCAAACGTAGAATACAAATGCAGTAACGTTGATGCGTTCTCAATATAAAAACAAAATCATAGCAAAAACGAAATTCACCTACAACTCCGCGTTACTACGCGCGTCACTACAGCTCGCGAGCGTTTGTAAGAAAATATGTGGCTTTCAAATGGTTTTCCTCTTCAAAGTGTTCCCAGATATGTTGTCGATCCACGCCCCCGTTTCCAGCGGAACAAGAAACGGAGCTCTAGAGGGAAAAGAATAGGAGCCTCTTTGCGTTTTTCAGAACAGAGCTATAAAAATACTGAAAATTAGGTTGGGTCACATTTATATCTTGGAAGTCAAGCAATACTATCCTAACGTAGATATAATATTCCGTTGATGTGAGCCGCAGAAAAACCTTTTCATTATTACACTCAACTTTAAAAACTAACAAGCTTTAACAGCGGCTATATGTTATATCATACTGGTAGCCCCACAATCATTTCTCTCCTACGCTCGTCTACTTAGATTTCATTTAATTTTTCATTGACAAAGACGTGACAAGAAGAGCAATGATGGTGAGGTCATGATAACTGACAAATCTGAAATAAGGTTTTTGAAAATTTTTCTGTGCAGATGGATAACGATGTTCTACTCTCAACCAAGTATGAAAGCTTTGCTCGATTTTGTCTGGCAATTTGTTGTACAGTAGTTGTTATTACAGCCATATTTTTTAATAAGTTCGACACTGCTGCAGAGTTAGTTTCAAGTTGGAAGTCACAAGATTGAATATTTGGTTTTTTCTAACAGTAAGAACAACGGGTTACACTTTAAAAATATATTTTGATCAATGAGAAAAATTAGAAAACGTGTTTGAGAATCATTCTTATATATAAAAGAAAAATTTTGAGGCGCTGTCCGCAACGGTTTCGGAACGAGAAGAGAGACTGAGTCAGCGGGCATCGTTGTCTCTGACAATCTTTTGAAGTGCATACTGTCGCTGATGTTGATGGTCCGTGACCAGATGACTGTACATCACCTGAAAATTTGGGTTTCAACGAGTAAATTTTTCAACACACACCTCATTAGCAGTCCATCGGTCATTCGGAATCTTTTTGATCAATTTTGAAGTGACTTCTCTGACGCTGGAGTTCATCGAGACGGGAGGAACGTATTTGCACTTGCTGACAATCTCATCGGAAACGTGACCGTCCGGCAACTCGAATGGGGTTCTCCCAGTGCTGCATCTATGTAGAATGACTCCAAGAGAAAAACAATCGAGTGCTAGAGTTTCTTTCTGTCGGCCAAAGACTTCCGGTGCAATGTAACCCAGACTTTCACAGAATCTGCCATCTCTGAAATTCAGAAGTGAGAATATGGAATTGATAGAATTATGTACCGTTCGTCTGTGGCAATTCCAAAGTCCGAGATTTTTGCACATCCGTTATCATCATATAAGATGTTTGCGGGCTTCAAGTCCCTATGGAGAACTTCACGTTTGTGAATGTAACTCAGTCCGGCTGCCACACATTCAGTCAACCATGCGACTTCTGCAACCGTAAGCAGCATCGGCTTCTTTCTTTTTAGAGCATCTTCCAGCGACTCTGTCATTTTTTCAAAGACGAAAAAGACATCAAATTTTGATCGCTGCGTACATGGGTACGATGTTTTTGTGCGATAACTCTCGTTGGATCAATAATTCACGCTCCGTCACAAACTTTTCGGTGAAGACACTGCATCGATTCGCCATCACCTGATAAGAACAAGATTATCATTTTTCCTACGGATTATTTTTTACCTTTATCGCGAACTCTTTGCCGGATTTTTTGGACACTGCTTAGAACACAGTTCCAAACGTTCCAGCTGCAAGAGTGTCACCGAATTCAAAGCTTCCTTCATTCACGTGGCTGTCGAATACGTTTATCCTTTCGTTTAGCTTGACGCTTCTTTCCCATCGCTGCCTAATTTTCTCTTGCTCCTTGTGTACTGCATCTTCAGCGTTTCTCTTCTTCTGCATTCGGACAGCATTTTTTATACGGGCCGTGTGCCTCGCATAATCTGCTACTCTGAAAAACAAATAAATGTTCTGACAATGTGTTCAAAACTTACTTGAATTCGGTTGATTGAATTACAATTCCGGATTTACATCCGGTCTCCTTGTTGGTATATTCCCAGCTATAAGAACAATTCGCTTGTTTTATGTTGTTTTTGACAGTTCTTACCACTTCCGTAGTCTGCCTTCACCACTAAACGTCCACAATGTGCTCACGTTGTTCACTGTTGCAACACAGTAGGAGATGTTTCCAACATGGCCTTGATGATGTATCCGTCCTCCGAGAGTGAAACTTTCGCATTCAGGATTCTTTGATGATCCTCGCAAATCAAAGTGCCTCCAAATCCCGTCCGTTCCGGCAGTCATTGCCATATAATGATCTGATTGGAAGTTCGCTGCCGAGACTTCTCCAACGGCCTGAAATAGATTAGTAGCTACATAAAACTGAAAAATCAAAAAATAACTGAAGTCTTTTAACTTCTTGTTTCTCACGCACCTCGAACGTTTTGACGACAGAATCATTGTTGATGTCGTAGAACGACACCACGTTTTCTGAAGAATTCGATTGATCTGTGCAAACGAGTAATTGTTTGTCTCCGCGGAGAAAGTCCGAGCATGAGATGTTTGTCAACTGGGCAAATATTTGTTTCGATTCGGCTCGTGAAGTCTCATCATCAATGGTGTATAGAATGGGTTTTGTGCCGATCATGTCAACTTCTGAAAACGTCTCATTTCGGTCTTTTTACAAAAAATTAATAGTCAATGTTCTTTTAAACTCATTTGAAAAGTTCAACGAAGTTTCCTCTCTCACCTCGATCCTAGTCTCTCAGTAAACTAGTAATACTTTAACAAAGTCTTCCTACATGACAAAAAGATGACAAATCTAACGTTTTTTAATGAATGTGAAGGAGTTTTATTTTATGATTTATTCTTCAAACTCACTTTTTTCATCTGCACAGTTGAACACTCCGTCGAGTACAATGCCAGCGAATCTGACTTTAGTCCGGCTGCAATCTGATCGTTGATTAGAGCTACGTCAATCGGTTCACAATCGATCCTATTCGTCATTTTACCTAAAATAATACTGAAAATCTGTGACTGGCACCCCATTGACGCGTTTCTAGTTTCACATAACATATGCGCCAACGACACGCCAGACATGTGTCTTTTTTTGCTTTTTAGTCAACTTAGGTGGTTTGGACGGATTTTAACAGATTCTATGTAAAAACTTATCGACTTTGATAAATTTCAAGCAAAAATCGGCTAAAAAGCTCAAATTTTTGATACTTTTATCAAAATGTCGGCAGAAAATTGTGATTCTTTGCTGGTTTTAACGAAAAAATCATATTGAATCGCCTTGAACGCGCATCAGCCATAGTTTTTGAGAATTTTGAACTAAAACTCTGTGTCTGGCGTGCCTTTGACGCGTTTGCCGATTTTACACAACTAAATGCGCCAAAGGCACCCCAAATTGGGGGATGAAAACAAATTTGAGTAGAAAAGTAGTGTTTTATTAACATTTTGACGGATTTTTAGCCAAAACTTCTGTTTTCGAGTTCGTAGGCAATCTTCTCTGAAAAACTTCAAAAAATTCACTTTTTAACCCAAATTTCGCCATTTTCATAGATTTTTCACCACCAAAAGTTGTTTTAAACCACTCTTTTCACAAGAAAACTCACATCAAACGTGACTTTCACATCATTTCCAAGCTCGACGTTCCTCTTCGGTCTCATCAGCTCGTCGAGCATCACCGCCATCACATCGCGAGCCGACTGTCCCATTTAGTCTCAAATTAATCAAATTTCGTCAAAAAATTAAAGATTAATCTTCAAAAAACACTGAGAACACAATCTTCAAAAAACACTGAGAACACAAACATCGAAAAAATAATTTCTGATTTTGTGTCGATTTACGGTAAACAAGACGCGCTAGCGGGATAACGGAGTGTCGTACTGGCAGAATTAATCATTTTCGAATTTAAATTCTTCTCGTTTGAGGTTAATTTATCGGGTTTTGAGCGGTTTTTACTGATTTGTGTTGTGAAAATATGATTTTCACAGCTGAAAATGATATAAAATGAACTGATATGTTTAATTTTTTGTTGAAAAACCGAGAAATTTGCCATGTTTTGTTTTCAGTTGGTTTTTCTAGATTTTGGTCTGATTTGTCGGGATTCAAGCAATTATTTGTGACTTTTACTGAAAAAATATGGTTGTTAAAGCTGAAAACAATATAAAATTAGATAAAGTTATGGGTTTTTCGCCAAAAAACAAGTAGAATCACCGTTTCTTGGCTATTTCCACGTTTTAATGTGTTTTGAGCGATTTTCATGGTAAAAATAAGGTTTTTCGCGCTAATTAAAACATAAAATGAGCTGAAATCATCGATTTTTAGTCGAAAAAATTGAGAAATGGACCGTTTTCCAATTCCACTTGATTTTTTTTTCATTTTTATGTTAATTTATTGATATTTCAGCGATTTTTGTGATTTTTACTGTAAAAATTAGATTTTATCGGTGAAAATCACAAAAAACGTCATTTTTACAGTCAAAAAACCATGAGCTTTCTAGCAATTTTTCATCGAAAATACACGTTTTTAAAACTTTTTGCTTCAGTGCTTTTCTCGCGTTTTTCTCTCGAAATTTATCGATTTTCTTCTTTATTTCCAGAAATTAATAATGGCTACGGCATATCGTCAAAATCGCAGCGCAAAATCGTCAAAAAGTTCAAGGTATGTGAGAAACAAGAAATTAAAAGACTTCAGTTATTTTTTGATTTTACAGTTTTATGTAGCTACTAATCTATTTCAGACCGTTGGAGAAGTCTCGGCAGCAAACTTCCAATCAGATCGTTATAAGGCAATGACTGCCGGAACGGACGGGATTTGGACGCACTTTGATTTGCGAGGACCATCAAAGAATCCTGAATGCGAAAGTTTCACTCTCGGAGGACGGATACATCATCAAGGTCATGTTGGAAACATCTCCTACTGTGTTGCAACAATGAACAACGTGAACACATTGTGGACGTTTAGTGGTGAAGGCAGACTACGGAAGTGGTACGAACTATTAAAAACAACATAAAATTAGCAAACTGTTCTTATAGCTGGGAGTACAACGACAAGGAGTGGTTTTTGGGGTTGCTTCACGGTGGCAACTCAGAGGACACGTTTGCCATTCATGGGTCCTTTAAGAACGCACAGGTAAATTAGCGAATGGGAAAGTGAACAAAACTCAGAAAAAAATTTGCAGACCATCATTACCAGCACAACCAATCTGCCTGCCCACAAAACGAGTTTCTTCCACAAGTACGGTACGAGAGACGAAACGGGTCATTTCTGTTTTGATGAGGTTGAAAACAGAATCTTTGCGACCGGATGTAAATCTGGCATTGTAATTCAATCTGCCGAATTCAAGTAAGTTTCGAACATTTTGCCAGAACATTTAAATATATATTTTTTCAGAGTTGCAGATTATGCGAGGCACACGGCCCGTATAAAAAAATGCTGTCCGAATGCAGAAGAAGAGAAACGCTGAAGATGCAGTACACAAGGAGCAAGAGAAAATTAGGCAGCGATGGGAAAGAAGCGTCAAGCTAAACGAAGGGATCAACGTTTTCGACAGCCACGTGAACGAAGGAAGCTTTGAATTCGGTGACACTCTTGGAGCCGGAACGTTTGGAACTGTGTTCTAAGCAGTGTTCAAAAAATCCAGTAAAGAGTTCGCGATAACGGTAAAAAATAATCCGTAGGAAAAATAATAATCTTGTTTTTATCAGGTGATGGCGAATCGATGCAGTGTCTTCACCGAAACGTTTGTGACGGAGCGGGAATTATTGATCCAACGAGAGTTATTGCACAAAACATCGTACCCATGTACGCAGCGTTTCAATCAAAATTTGCTGTCTTTTTCGTCTTCGAAAAAATGTCAGAATCGCTGGAAGATATTCTAAAAAGAAAGAAGCCGATTCTGCTTGCGGTTGCAGACATCACTTGGTTAACAGAATGTGTGGCAGCCGGACTGAGTTACATTCACAAACGTGAAGTTCTCCATAGAGACTTGAAGCCCGCAAACATCTTATACAATGGACTTGCAAAAATATCGGACTTTGGATTTGCCACAGATGAAAGGTACATAATTCTTTCAATTCCATATTCTCACTTCTGAATTTCAGAGATGGCAGATTCTGTGGAAGTCCGGGTTACATTCCACCGGAAGTGATTGGTCGACAGAAACAAACATCAGCACTTGACTGTTTTTCGCTTGGAGTCACTCTACATAGATGCAGCACTGGGAGAACCCCATTCGAGTTGCCGGACGGTCACGTTTCCGATGAGATTGTCAGCAAATGCAAATACGTTCCCCTGTCTCAATGAACTCCAGTGTCAGAGCAGTCACCTCAAATTTGATTAAAAAATCACCGAATGACGGCTGGAGAGCCGTTGAGGTATGTGTATAGAAGTTTACTCGTGGAAACCCAAATTTTCAGGTGCTGTACAGTCAGTTGGTCACAGACCATCAGCATCAGCGACAGTATGCGCTTCAAAAGATTGTCAGAGACAACGATTTATAAAACAGCGAAGATTTGTTCACTAGCTTTGATCTTTTATTTACTTCCCGGTATTTTTCTTTGTACTACCGAACTTTTGAATTGTTACCCCACTCTTCTATTTCAAGACACTTTTCCAATTATCACTACAAAACACCCTCAAATATTCTTTGTGAATGTATTGTGTCATTTCTTACCAACAGTTACATAGAACTTGGATGTAACTTTATCTTTTACACACTCTTTCGCCGTTCTCTAACCAATTACTTAAGTTCACCAATTACGCACTTACTAATCACTTCGCCACTAATTGCGCACTTGCTTATTGCGCACTTACTAATTACACACATCCTTACTAATTGCGCACCGCACCACTTTTTAATCACAGGACACCAATTGCGCACTTACTTGTTAAGATTGTTTTAACCAACCTGTTAGTCATCATAAATACCAATTAACCAATCTACACTGCGGCACACATTTCAATGTTCATCATCATTTTTGTGCTGCAGGAGGAGGGAATCAAACCATGACCACGCTCATTTGTATGATTGAGCACCGAACAAACCTGTTAACCAAAAAGCCAAATGTGTTGACACAACCATCACCCCTCAAAGTTTATGATATAGCACGACGGAGGAGGAAAATTGAAAAGCACTTTCGACATCTCTCTCTCTCTCTCTCTCTCTCTCTCTCTCTCTCTCTCTCTCTCTCTCTCTCTCTCTCTCTCTCTCTCTCTCTCTCTCTCGAAATATCAATTAAAAGATGAGTCATAAGATGGAATTGACACAACGCGTTTTCCCACAACCCCCATTTTTCAATCATATTAATTGAATTTTTTAGTTTTTGTTTTTATTTGTTATGTTTGTTTTTAATGCAATTTTGAGCAGTTGACATGCAAAAGAAAATGAAAATTTCTTGTTTTTTTCAAAGTATTTTTTGGTTCAAATATTACAGATTTCATAATAGGACATTTATTTTTGTGAAAATAAAATATGAACAAACAACAAAAAAAAAACACATAAACCAACTATCGTTCGTATGAGAGGAATGTCATCTTTCGATCATTTCTTTTGGTCCTCAAGTTTTTTCTTTAACAGCACCACATCGTACTCGTAGAATTTCCTGGATCGTGATTGCACGAGATGTGATCTGCATATGAGGCAGAGGTCAAGTGCTGAAACGATTGAATAATTCATAGATATAAAGTTGGAAATGAAAACTCACGTATTTGAACAATACCAGGAGACAATTCCTGTGTTTCACGTTTTGAGTTGAATGTAGGACAATCCGAGCATTCATTGATAATGAAAGGGTCAAAGCCCTACAAAAGGGTTGGCACTTTGATATCTCCTTCTGCCGGTGTTTGAAATTTGGCCTTGCGCGCCTGAGTCTCCATCCAACTCTGAAGTAATTTAAAAATCAAGAGGCTGAAAGAAAAAAAAAGTGTTAAGGAAAACTTACGGATGGGTTGTATGTCTTGGTTGAGGACTTTTTGGGGGCAGGGGGGTCTCGGTAGTCGTCGTCGTCGTTTGTCACCGAGTCAGCCGGTCCACCTCTTCTTCATTTTTCTCGACCATATCAGACATTTTATTTCTTTAGTTTCTTCTCATACTGAAATATTTTTTTCCTCTTTTTTCTTTTTTAAATATAGTTTTTCCACGATTTACAATAAATTTCTCATCTCTTTTGAAATTATAGCAAATGAGTACCAAACGTGTCGCAACGAAGTCTGCACCGTATTAGCGGCTTCGGCTCATTGTGAATCGAGAAATCCCGCATTGAACATTTGAGACTGGTTGCAGGTTCCATTTTGGGTGTAAAAATTGCTTTTCCACTGACAATCCAATGTTTGGTCTCAGAAAGTCTGAAATTTCCACATTTCTTTGGAAAGAACAAAAAAGAACCACTAGAGACAAGTCTGAGGTATCCCAGTCACATTTTTATGAAACAGTAATTTTTTTTTGTAATAAATTATGCAATTTCATGACAAAACTATATATTTCTTTCACTGTTTCATTTAAAAACCTTCTTAAACTCAACTCACCTTGTTTCCAGTCATTATTCATAGCATTATCTATTTAATAAAATGAATAAGTAGTAATTCCATAAAAATCAAATAAAGGGTAGGCTAGTCACTAGACGGCCAGAGGGAAAGAATACTGAAAAGAAAAATAATGAAACAACGAAAGAGGGAAAATATGACTCATATCAGAAAAAGGGAGGAGGGATAGAAGAAGAACAAAGAAAAGTTAGAGAGATCGGGCAGAAGTGTGATGAGAATGAAGAGACGTAGACAATTAAATTACCATTAAAAATTTGTTTTATCTTTTGAGAGACAATCTCTGACTGGCTCGAGCATAGGCCTACAGGCCATTTTACACATGCGCCAAGTTGATCCGTTTTGGCTGATTTTTTGATATGTTAGTACCCTAGTAATTCTAAGAATTTTATACCATACCAGATTAGGCTCCGCCCCCTTTGACCTACCGAAACAATCGATTGAAGTTGAAAAATGAAAATTTTTCTTTCGAAAGATAGGATTAAAATCTCTTCAGAAATGAATTGCCGGTCTCATTTTGTGCATTTTACAAGATACACACTTTTTCTAGCTCGCCTGCATGATAGAGAAAAAATCACTTATTTGAAAAAATTGTCAATTTTTCATGTTTTTTGAGTTTTTCGGGTGGTCGAAGTACTGTGGTCCGAAGCAAATTTATGATGATAAGATACATATTTGTGTTGGCTATTTTTAAATACAAAGACTTTCCCCAGATTCCACTGTCTAGGTGAGTTATGATCAAAAAAGTGACGAAATTTGATGCATTTCAACGTACCCCCTCCATGGTAAAAAACGGCTGGGTGACGAAAATCAAAAATATTTCTGATTTTAGTCAAACAGAGCTAAAATAGTACTCACACAACTTTTCAGACAATTCTGGCCATGTTCCAGTGAGTTACAGACACCTCCTCCATTTTTTCGACTCAAAAAGTTTGAGCTCTCGTAACTTTCCAGATTATTGCTCAAAATCTAAAAAACTTCTGGAAACCATTGGAATATATTTCAAAAACACAAATAAACAATTAAAAGTTGATTATAAATAAGAGTTCTGGTTTTTCATGCGCCAGAACATCTCAGTATCGTAGACCCATGAAGCTATCAGATATGAAATGAAACGAAAGTTGAACAAAACGACAAAATTTGACAGTTATATACTTATTTGTGTTTTTGAAGTATATTCCAATGGTTTCCAGAAGTTTCTTAAATTTTGAGCAATAATCTGGAAAGTTACGAGAGCTCAAACTTTTTGAGTCGAAAAAATGGAGGAGGTGTCTGTAACTCACTGGAACATGGCCAGAATTGTCTGAAAAGTTGTGTGAGTACTATTTTAGCTCTGTTTGACTAAAATCAGAAATATTTTTGATTTTCGTCACCCAGCCGTTTTTTACCATGGAGGGGGGTACGTTGAAATGCATCAAATTTCGTCACTTTTTTGATCATAACTCACCTAGACAGTGGAATCTCGGGAAAGTCTTTGTATTTAAAAATAGCCAACACAAATATGTATCTTATCATCATAAATTTGCTTCGGACCACAGTACTTCGACCACCCGAAAAACTCAAAAAACATGAAAAAATTGACAATTTTTTCAAATAAGTGATTTTTTCTCTATCATGCAGGCGAGCTAGAAAAAAGTGTGTATCTTGTAAAATGCACAAAATGAGACCGGCAATTCATTTCTGAAGAGATTTTGGTCCTATCTTTCGAAAGAAAAATTTTCGTTTTTCAACTTCAATCGATTGTTTCGGTAGGTCAAAGGGGGCGGAGCCTAATCTGGTATGGTATAAAATTCTCAGAATTACTAGGGTACTAACATATCAAAAAATCAGCCAAAACGGATCACTTTCGTTTTTGTGTAACATGGCCTGGTGGCTTGAGCGAGACATTGTCTCTTAAAAAGCACATTTTAAAACAGAAACTTCATGTTCTCCAATAATTTAACTTTTAACAAGAATCTACGCTTTGCTACTGATTAGCATCACGCACAATACTGTTTCGAAAATTATTATCGAGATCTGAGCGGATGACAGTCCTGGCCTAAGATCCGACAACTCCGCGACCGCAATATTTAGCCACAAAAATGACGTCAAGGTCTGACTCGTTAGAAAATAGGGCTCGTTGAACATCGAAGACGAAACCTTAAATTTTCGATCATAATTTTCGAATTAACTATTGACTTACCATTTCATTTCCAAAATTATCTGTAACTGGTAACATATAATCTGAGAACGTCGTATTCATCATCTTCTCTGGTGCACTTTTACGAGAGTTCATATTTCAGAGAAGGAAACAATGTCGAATAATGTTCACGATCAAGAAGTCGAAGAGTGCCTTGAAGACTTATTGAAGAAAGTTGTGGAAAATTTAGAAGTGGAAGAAGAGAAAGAAGAAGAGGAAGAGGAAAATGACGAAAGTGAAGAATTCAATCAATTTTTTCCGAAATGTGTAACTCCATATAATTTTTTGTTGCCAGGAACAAGTGTAATTTTTTGTTACCAGGTACAAAATTTTTTGTTACTAGGTACATTCGGCAAAGGAGCAATTATCAGTGTTACAATGGATGTTGAAACTCCAAACGAAATCACAACAAGCCCCAACGCTCATGAATTATTCGGTGATGCAGTGGTCAGACTGATTCAACAATATGCGCCGCCAATTTCTTTACAAACCGTTCCAAAAGTGGGTCTTATGTTTGAAGCTGAAGAAATACCAGAGTCCGTTTGTATTGCTTTAAAAAAAACTAAATATGATAACATCTTCTGAAATTGTGAGGAGCATGGAGGATATGACGCAGTCAAATAAAAATCCGGAAGTACCAAAATTATCCATCAAGATTACATACTTGTCACCGCCGGCAGGTAGTTGGAAGAGAAGATACAAGTTGGAAAACCTATTCAATAGCATCATACTTGAGAAAAAAAAGAGGGCTGATTCCGCAGGAAGGAAATTTTGAAACCCTCCATGACAACAGTGATGTTGTTGAAAAAATCGAGAAGGTTGTAGCAGTTTAGTGCGCAGAATCAAATGATGAAGATCAAGAAGATGATGTTGAAGAAGAAGAAGAAAAAGAAGAAGAAGAAGAAGAAAAAGAAGAAGAAGAAGAAGAAAAAGAAGATGATGATGATGACCACGAAACCTCCGGAACATCCACACAGTCAAAATCAACAAATGTCATGAGGAATAAATAGAAAAAATTTTCGGAGAATCGGAGAATCGAAATTTTCTCCGAAAAAAAATCGGAGAATCGGATATCCGACTTTTTCTCCGAAAACAAAAGTCGGAGAGTTGGATATCCGAAAGTTTTTCCGACTTTTTTTCTCGGAGAATCGGAGAATTTCGGAGAACGCAGATATATTCCCAAAAATGCTTCTAAAAGGGATTTGCTGTTGCGTTTTTCAGAAACCTTTCTAAAACAGGTTTATTCATCATTTAAAGCTTTTACAGTAGAAATGTAACAAAAACAAGGTTTTGAGTGTCGTCTTCTCCGGTATTCTCCGAAATTCTCCGACTTTTTCTCGGAGAATCGGAGAATTTCGGCTAATTTCTTCGAAAAAGTCGGAGAATCGGATAATCGGATTATCCGATTCTCCGACTCCGACCAAGCCTGAATACAATGATTCTAAAATGAAGAACAATAATAAGAAATTGTACAAATCCGTTCATGATGGTCAAGCGGCTGAAAGAGGTAAAAATATCATTTGTCACACACATTGACTGTCACACACATTGACTGTCACACACATGACACACACATTGATTCGAGATGCACAACATGATATACATTGCCGGAAAAATGACGTTCCCCTGATTACGAATCTCGATTCAGGTTTTGCAGTTACTCTTCCAGTTTTGAGAAATTCAGCTCCAAAGTTATGGTGAATGTTGTTGCTCAAACTTATGTTGCCAGCCAGCGTGTTGCCCGAAATCCATTCGGTGGAGAGAGAAATCACCGGTCGAATGGCCTAAGGGGTTACATGTGGGGTAGACGGTGGACAGTTTATCGTTCTGGTCCTTCCCTTTTTCCTTTTTTTGTAATCCTCGTCTTTGGGTGCCATGGTCATCACAATGTGTCAAAAAAAAGGTTTAGAATTGTTTCCAGTCCATATTGACTTCCTACGACATATAAAAAAAATAAGTGTGTCATGTCCAGTTTTCTATATTCATGTTCAGTTTTCTGAATCTTGTCCAGTTTTCTATACTCTTGTCCAGTTTTCTATATTCATGTCCATTTTTCTGAATCTTGTCCAGTTTTCTATACTCTTGTCCAGTTTTTTATATTCATGTCCAAACAGGTAGGCCTTGCAGGCTTTTTTTGAGGAAGTGCCATAAAAATCCTTCGGAAAAACGGTGCCATAAAAAACCTTTACTTACTACTGTGGCCGGAAATATAGATGTATCAATAAAACAGAAAAAAACCGGACTGGGTTACTATCAATATTTGAAGACATTAACATGGAACAACGTAGGCACGGGAAAGTAATTATTCGCTTCCAAGAATCTGTATTAACAACTTTTTTGTGGTGCAAAAAGGAACAATTAGTTAAGAAACGAGTATATGAGTGGCCGAAAAAATAGATGTATCGATAATACAGAAAAAAATAACCGGGATGGATATCTGTCACAATTTGAATGTACTGGAATAGTATACAACATTGTACGAAAGATTGTGGTAGGTGATAAAAATTAACTGGGAAATATAGACATTAACAGGGAAATGCGTGGGCACGGGAAAGTAATTATTCGCTTCCAAGAAGAGAAAAAACCGGGCTGGGTAAATGTCAAAATTCGAATGTTCTGGAAGAGTATACAACATTTTCGGAAGATTGCAGTGAGTCTTCGCAGAATCGCTGGTGCTGAGCGTCCGTCACAAGCTGACTGAGCAGCACCTGAAATTTTCAGTTTCAACGAGTAAATTTTTGAACACCCACTTCATTGGCTGTCCAACGGTCGCTCGGGCTCTTCTTGATCAACTTCGAAGTGACTTCTCGAGCACTCAAACTCATTGACACTGGGGGATTGTATTTTCATTTCGAGACAATTTCGTCGCTGACGTGTCCATCGGCCAACTCGAACGGTATTCGTCCCACACAGCATTTATGAAGAATGACTCCAAGTGCGTAACAATCAACTGCCGGAGTTTGTTTCTGTCGACATATCATTTCCGGTGCCATAAATCCCGGAGTTCCACAAAATGTGCCATTCCTGAGAATAAGAATTGAAAAAATGGACTTGAAAGATTTATGTACCTCTCATCTGTGGCACATCCAAAATCAGTGATTTTCACATGTCCCTTTTGATCATAGAGTACGTTTTCCGGCTTCAGATCACGGTGGAGGACGCCACGTCTGTGAATGTAGACTAATCCGGAGGCAATGCATTCCGTGATCCATCCTATTTCATCAACAGTGAGAAACCTTGGCCTTTTTCTCTCCAGAAGACCTTGCAACGACTCGCTCATCAGTTCGAAAACGAAAAAAACCGATAGTTTCGTTTTAAAGGCGGCGTACATTGGAACCACGTTCGTGTGGGACATCTCGCGTTGTATAAGAAGTTCACGTTCGGTCACGAACTTTTCAGCGTATACATTTCAGCGGTTGGTAATCTCCTGTAAAAACAAGATTATTATTATTCCTGCAAATTATTTTTTACCTTCAGTGCGAACAATTTTCCAGAATTCTTAGATGTTCCTTCGAATACAGTCCCAAATGTTCCTGATCCCAGAATGTTTCCGATTTCGAAGTTTTCCTCGCTCAAATTGGTGTCAAAAACATTGACTCCGTCGTTTTTCTTGGCTTCAGTTTCCCATTGAATTCGAATCTTCTCTTGTTCCTTGTGATCCAATTCTTCGGCCAATCTCTTTTTGTGCTTCCGAACTGCATCTTTTATGCGAGCCGTATGCCTCGCATAATCTGGAACTCTGAAAAAAAATTACCTTTCTGGCAACATGTTAGAAACTTACGAGAACTCGGCTCTCTGCACTCAATTCCAGTTTTACATGCAGTCACAAATGTTTTCTTGTTTAGCTCATCCATGCAGAAGTGGCCCGTCTCATCTTTTGTTCCGTACTTGTAGAAATACTTGGTTCTGTTTGCAGGCAATTTCTTTGTACTGGTTATGATTACCTGCAAATTTCTTTCTAAGTGTTGTTCACTTTCCCATGTGCTAATTTACCTGAGCATTTTTATAGCATCCATGAACAGCAAACGTCTCCTCAGGGTTGTCACCTTGGAGCAATCCCACGAAGCACTCTTTGTCACTGTATTCCCAGCTATAAAAAACAGTATGCTAATTTTCGGTTGTTTTTGACAGTTCTTACCACTTTGGTCTGCTTTGACCATTCATTGTCCAGAGGGTATTCATCCCATTTACTGTAGACACACAGTAGGAAATAGATCCAGTATGACCTAGTAAACGAAGCTGTCCACCAAGATCGTACTGTTTGCGGAGTGGGTTGTGAGATGAACCGCGGATGTCGAATAGTTTCCAGATCCCGTTTTTCCCGCATTCATAACATCAAATCAAAGGAGTTCGATCGGAATTTGACAGAAGTCACTTCACTATCGGTCTGAAATTAATTAGTAACTATAGAGAACTGGAAAGTCAAGTGACTGACATGGAATGAATTTTGACTGACCCCCCCCCCATGGTACCGTTTTTTTTCGCTCATTCGGTGGTTTTCCCAAAGAAAAAATGACCCATAAAGAGTTTTCTGTGACGTGACCTCGTTTTTGAGAATTGAGATTTTTCGAAAATTGTGAATTTTTCAAATTTTATCTCTACTTTTTTCCCGGAAAATTTTACTCAAGATTCGTTGAAAATTTGAAAAACTGGAGGTTGGCGTGCCTTGGGACGCGAAAATTAGCGGAAATTTTAAGAAATCGCGCCAAAAGCGCCGCAGATTTATTCTTTTGAAAATTTGAACTGAAAATCTGTGACTAGCGCCCCATTGACGCGTTTCTAGTTTCACATAATATATGCGCCAACGACACGCCAGACATGTGTCTTTTTTTGCTTTTCAGTCAACTTAAGTGGTTTGGACGGATTTTAACAGATTCTATGTGAAAACTTATCGACTTTGATGGATTTCAAGCAAAAACCGGCTAAAAACTCAAATTTTTTATACTTTTATCAAAATTATGGCAGAAAATTGTGATTCTTTGCTGGTTTTAATGCAAAAATTATATTGAATCGCGTTGAACGCGCACCAGCCATAGTTTTTGAGAATTTTGAACTAAAACTCTGTGTCTGGCGTGCCTTTGACGCGTTTGCCGATTTCACACAAATAAATGCGCCAAAGGCACCCCAAATTGCGGGATGAAAACAAATTTGAGTAGAAAAGTAGTGTTTTATTAATATTTTGACGGATTTTTAGCCAAAACTTCTGTTTTCGAGTTCGTAGGCAATCTTCTCTGAAAAACTTCTAAAAATTCACTTTATAACCAAAATTTCGCCATTTTCATAGATTTTTCACCACCAAAAGTTGTTTTGAACCACTCTTTTCACAAGAAAACTCACATCAAACGTGACTTTCATATCATTTCCCAGCTCGACGTTCCTCTTCGGTCCCATCAGCTCGTCGAGCATCACCGCCATCACATCGCGAGTAGAGTGTCCCATTTTTCCTCAAATTAATCAATTTTTACGTCAAAAAGTTAAAGATTAATCTTCAAAAAACACTGAGAACACATAAAAAAAACATCGAAAAAATCATTTCTGATTTCGGGTCGATTTACGGTAAACAAGACGCGCTAGCGGGATAACGGAGTGTCGTACTGGCAGAATTAATCATTTTCGAATTTTTAAATTTTTTACGTTTGAGGTTAATTTATCGGGTTTTGAGCGGTTTTTACTGATTTGTGTTGTAAAAATATGATTTTCACAGCTAAAAATGATATAAATGAACTGAAATGTTCAATTTTTAGTTGAAAAACCGAGAAATTCGCCATGTTTTGTTTTCAGTCGGTTTTTCTAGATTTTGGTCTGATTTTTCGAGATTCAAGCAATTATTTGTGACTTTTACTGAAAAAATATGGTTGTTAAAGCTGAAAATAAAACGAAATAAGACAAAGTTGTGGGTTTTTCGCCAAAAAACAAGTGGAATCACCGTTTCATGGCTCAAGTTGATATTTAAATCGATTTGCCACGTTTTAAAGTGTTTTGAGCAATTTTCATGGTGAAAATAAGGTTTTTCGCGCTAATTAAAACATAAAATGGGCTAAAATCATCGATTTTCAGTCGAAAAAATTGAGAAATGGACCGTTTCCCAATTCCAGTTGATTTTTTCTCATTTTTATGTTAATTTATTGATATTTCAGCGATTTTTGTGATTTTACTGTAAAAATAAGATTTTATCTGTGAAAATCACAAAAACCGTCATTTTTACAGTCAAAAAACCAAGAGCTTTCTAGCAATTTTTCATCGAAAATACACGTTTTTAAAACTTTTTGCTTCAGTGCTTATCTCGCTTTTTTTCTCGAAATTTATCGATTTTCTTTTTTATTTCCAGAAACTAATAATGGCTATGGCAAATCGTCAAAACCGCGGCGCAAAATCGTCAAAAAGTTCAAGGTATGTGAGAAACAAGAAATTAAAAGACTTCAGTTATTTTTTGATTTTACAGTTTTATGTAGCTACTAATCTATTTCAGACCGTTGGAGAAGTCTCGGCAGCAAACTTCCAATCAGATCGTTATAAGGCAACGACTGCCGGAACGGACGGGATTTGGAGGCACTTTGATTTGCGAGGACCATCAAAGAATCCTGAATGCGAAAGTTTCACTCTCGGAGGACGGATACATCATCAAGGTCATGTTGGAAACATCTCCCACTGTGTTTCAACAGTGAACAACGTGAGCACATTGTGGACATTTAGTGGTGAAGGCAGACTACGGAAGTGGTAAGAACTGTCAAAAACAACATAAAACTAGCAAACTGTTCTTATAGCTGGGAGTACAACGACAAGGAGTGGTTTGTGGGATTCCTCCACGGTGACAACTCAGAGGACACGTTTGCCATTCATGGGTCCATCAAGAACGCACAGGTAAATTAGCAAATGGAAAAGTGAACAAAACTCAGAAAGAAATTTGCAGACCATCATTACCAGCACAACCAATCTGCCTGTCCACAGGACAAGTTTCTTCCACAAGTACGGTACGAAAGACGAAACGGGTCCTTCTGTTTTGATGAGCTTGAAAACAGAATATTTGCGACCGGATGTAAATCCGGCATTGTAATTCAATCAACCGAGTTCAAGTAAGTTTCGAACATTTTGCCAGAACATTTATATATTTTTTTCAGAGTTGCAGGTTATGCGAGGCACACGGCCCGTATAAAAAATGCTGTACGAATGCAGAAGAAGAGAAACGCTGAAGATGTAGCACACAAGGAGCAAGAGAAAATTAGGCAGCGATGGGAAAGAAACGTAAAGCAAAACGAAGGGATCAATGTATTCGACACCCACGTGAACGAAGAAAGCTTTGATATCGGTGACACTCTCGGAGCCGGAACGTTTGGAACTGTGTTCTAAGCAGTTTCCAAAAAAATCCAGTAAAGAGTTTGCGATAAAGGTAAAAATAATCCGCAGGAAAAATAATAATCTTGTTTTTATCAGGTGATGGCGAATCGATGCAGTGTCTTCACCGAAACGTTTGTGACGGAGCGGGAATTATTGATCCAACGAGAGTTATCGCACAAAACATCGTACCCATGTACGCAGCGTTTCAATCAAAATTTGCTGTCTTTTTTGTCTTCGAATAAATGACAGAGTCGCTGGAAGATGCTCTAAAAAGAAAGAAGCCGATGAAGCTCGCGGTTGCAGACATTGCATGGTTGACAGAATGTGTGGCATCCGGACTGAGTTACATTCACAAACGTGAAGTTCTCCATTGGGACTTTAAGCCCGCAAACATCTTATATGATGGTAATGGATGTGCAAAAATATCGGACTTAGGATTTGCCACAGACGAAAGGTACATAATTCTATCAATTCCATATTCTCACTTCTGAATTTCAGAGATGGCACATTCTGTGGAAGTCTGGGTTACATTGCACCGGAAGTCATTGGCCGACAGAAACAAACATCAGCACTTGATTGTTATTCGCTTGGAGTAATTCTACATAGATGCAGCACTGGGAGAACCCCATTCGAGTTGCCGGACGGTCACGTTTCCGGTGAGATTGTCAGCAAATGCAAATACGTTCCCCCTGTCTCAATGAACTCCAGTGTCAGAGCAGTCACCTCACATTTGATTGAAAAATCACCGAATGACCGCTGGACAGCCGTTGAGGTATGTGTTTAGAAGTTTACTCGTTGAAACCCAAATTTTCAGGTGCTGTACAGTCAGTTGGTCACAGACCATCAGCAGCAGCTACAGTATGCGCTTCAAAAGATTCCACTCTTCTATTTCAAGACACTTTTCCAATTATCACTACAAAACACCCTCAAATATTCTTTGTGAATGTATTGTGTCATTTCTCACCTACTGTTAGTAGTAGGTGGGCATAATTTCTCCCTCTCCCCCGTGGAGAAGGAGGGAAAAGATGTGGGTGTCAGGTGTTGCGCGGAGGGTGGAAGGAGGGTGGAAAGAGAGTGGAGGGAGAGGGTGGATGGAGACAGAGGGAGAGGGTTCGATCTCGGCTGAACACTTTTTTGAAATTTGAAAATTTTCAAAAAAATTTCAGAATTTTTTTTCAAATTCCAGAAATTTCAAATTCCAAAAAAATTTTCAAGATTCAAAAGTTTTCAAATTCAAAATTTTTCAAATTTCTTCGCGCCAGCTTTCCACTTTTCAATTTTTTTCAAATTCTTTTCAGATTTTTTCTCGCCAAATTTTTTCCACTTTTCAAAATTTTTCCATCTTTCAAATGTTGGTCAATGAGATCTTTGATTTTTTATGAATATTGATCCTTGATTATGATATGTTTTCAATTGTCTTCTTTTTTCAGGCAGTATTCCTGTTTATTCTTTTTGAATTTTTCCCACACAATTCTTACTCAACACCAACATTTACCGCAAAATAATACACAGAGTGTCTCTCCTGGGGCTATTTGCCGCATATCGACACTCTTTCTGGGAGAGCCTTCTTACTACCACACAGCTGGTTTATTCAATTGTCATAAGGGATAGTTGGTATTTGCTTTCCAAAATTTGCACAAAAATATAGAGAGGACACCTTAATGACTATGTACGTGAAAAAGCTGCTTCCAAAATAAACAATATGATGGAAATTTCTTCACAGAAAAATATCACTTTGACCTAACTTTCAAGGAAATGAATATTCCAGTGAGAACTAATTTAGAGTGAAAAACGTATGTTTTTTTCATTTGCTAGTTCAGGTCTGTTTTCTCAGTGGGGTCCGCTTTAGAACGCATGAGTATTCTAATAGAGGTCTCATCTATTCATTGTAGAGATATACCTGTTCTGTGGATTCCTATTTTCTAGTGAGCTTGATTTTGGGGTATGTTACATACCCATGATTCGCATAGTGCGGCAACCACATTCTACGATGACAGAAGTAATGAACTGGTGAAAAAAGAGTGTCTGTTGCTCGCCCATAAAATCTTGGACTGTGTTGCATAACCATGATGAACCTAGTACGACAACCACACTGCACGACATCAGAAATGATGTACTGAGGAAAAAAAGAGTGTCTGTTGCTCGCTCATAAAAAACCTTGGTGTATGTTACATAACTGTGATTAGACTTGAACATATGATGTATTATTACGTGTAAGTTTATTTTGAATAAGACGCAACAAAATACCTCTGGAGCTACTGTCAGAGAAAGAAAATAATTGAATATTTTGTGGGAAACACAGATTGAGTAGGAAACGAATATGTAGAGGATAACTTTGGAAGAAAATTATTGCATTTGACGACGTTTGATGCAGGCGAGTTCATGTTGGAAGAATTTGATACGACGTTGAGTGTTGAATAAGGCACGACAAATTGTGCAGAGATTGATGACCAGGCCCTTGTCTCCATTTTTCATCTCAACACAATCCAAACCACGGCTGGCAGAACGACATTCAGAACACATGTGGATGATAAGTGTAGATTCACCAAAAGCAAACTTCGGATCCAATTTGGCAGACTCTTCCGATGGCAGCTCTACTCCTGTAGCTTTGTTTTCAAGATAATCCTGGAAATCAAGAAAAATTAGTTGAGGGTATGAGGGATTGTATGACTTACTTTTCGAGCTTGAGATACGTCATGCAATTTTCCGCTAGGCGCATCGTCTCCAGATGACTGTCCCTCGACTTCTCCAGAATTTTGTGTTGAAGCTCGCTTAATTGGATTAGCGCCAGGATGTGTCTCTTCAATTGAACGTTTCCATTTACCAGTGGTTCGTTGTTGGAATTTGTTGGGATTTTTGTGTGGGGTTTTCGGCACATAGCTAGATTGAGGAAGAGCTCCAGAAAAAGCGGTTGACATCGACACTAACAAAATGAAAGAATGAAGCCTTGGAGAATCCGAGGTTTCAACAAACCTTTAGTGTAAAAAGGGGCGGAGCCTAATTAAAAAAAAAGCTCTACAAAGCCATCCTGCAAAAAATGTTGGATAAAGGATCGAAGAAAGTATGATGGGATGAAACAACCCAACTGAGAAGACAATATACAATTGGAAAAATAACAATTTACTGACGAGTAGAAATCAATTAGAAGTACAGATGATCCGTGTAAGGAGATGCGTAGACCCACACATTTCTGATTGTTTCATCAAAACAAATGTGATGAATGAAATATCAACAAAAAATACAATAAACATTACAGAACTCAAACGAATCGTCTGAAAAAATACATAAAACTCAAAAAAAAGTACCCGACATAATCTGAGTAGTACTATCGAAATTTTTCAATGAAAAAACATATGAAATGCACATTACTCAAAACAAAAATCTTATATGAAGAGTTTTGAGATTTCTAAGATGAATGTTCCTATATGAACAATAAGTTTTCGGTTTGCTCTCGATCTACAGAAAACTCACAACCTTCATGGATCATCATTATGGCCGATATGTCTTAGTTCTACCCATTGATCTGACATGGTGCACTAAATGAAATTTCACTGCTTATTGCCCTGTAGGTGTAGCTCTTCAGGATACTAATTTGCTATGACCTGGAAACTCCAAAATATGCAGAAACTTCTAGCACAGAATATTAGGAAAAAATTTCTACGCCTCTTTGGAGATGTAGCGCTTTTGCAACAAAATTTGTATTAGAAGCTTGATTTTCCATAATTTCTCAGATTGATTGTTTATATTTCAAAATACCATGTATACCTAATGAACAACTGTTCACAATATTGATGGGTCATGGGTAAGAGGGTCATTCATTCATAGTTTCACCTCAACAACTGTTACTATTACGTAACATGTGATGGACTCTCATAGATGACCAACAAAAAGGGGGTGTGGTTAGTTGGATACGGTACCTGGACAGAGAAAGCTTTATTTCAACATCTTTCAAAGCTCTTGACCTGTCGTGTCCTGAAAAAATGTCTGATTCTTTTGACGAATTTCCTCTTGGTGCTACAAGTCTTACTCATGCTGAGGCTATGGCTCTCTGTCAGAACCCTAGTGATTGTTCCTTTGATGTCTTTCCTCAAAAAGCGACAAGACTTTTCCGTGTCGATACTATGAAACTCTGTTCACGACTACCCACAAATTGTTCATTCCCCAATCTTAGTGACCAAAAACCTCTTGATGTTAATGATATTGGACCTGCGTTGATGACTAGTACCCCTGTAAAATGTCTTTCGACTCCACGCATTGTTGAAAACTTCGAGAAAATGAACAGATCCACACGACTCGATGAGACCAGCCAATGTAAGTTGTTGAAACTATTCGTGAAACATGGAAATTTTTTTAGACAATGACTGTGATGTGACTCGTGAAGAAGAAGAAGAAGAAATTGTGGCCAAGAAGCATCGTAAAAATAAGTAAGCTTTTGCTCTTCCTCTGTTAATTTTTTTGGATTTTTTTTATCCATCCAAGTATTATAGTGACGGAACCAATGCTTCTGACTATCCACAACCATCTAAAAGTGCAGCGACCCAACCTCGTTCTCTAGATGAGAGATTATCTGATTTCCAACCTCGAACAATTGCAAGGCAGAGAACAACCGGAGAGAAACAGGTCAAATGTGTGGTGAGTTGATTTTCCAGTCCACTTGTATTCTCTGATAGCTTTCATTTACAGAATAGATCCCAACGCCATCAACTTCAATCTGTTCAAGAAGCTAACAAATCAAGTGATTGTCAAGAGGAAAGCAGTAATACTAAGGATAAGATTTTGAGACCCTTCTTTGGAGAAATAAGACGCAAAGTTTGTGGAAACAGGAACTGTTTAATAAAAACAGTGGCACTTGGGAAGCAGAATTCTGAAGGGAACAATGGCTTCCAATCTGCGGAGACAATGAAGGAAACGATCCTACAACACCACTTTGGAGAAAAACGTAAACGAGTATTAGGTGACAGTCATTGCATGGTGAAGGCTTTATGTCTTGGAAAACTCGTATCCGATTCATCAAACCCGAGATTTAGTGATGTGGAGAGAAAAAAATTCAAAAAGACTCTGTACAACATGACTCGGATGGACCGCACTTTGGAATTTCAAACCAACGCCCAGCTACAGATGGCCAAAAATTTTCTCGAAGAGGCACAGATGGACTCCGATCAAGAAGAACACGGACGTGAGGATTTGGAGGTTCTGGCTGCTTACCTTGAAGATTATCAAGTCACCCTATGGTCGATCAAAGGTCGTGACACTGTTCTCACCGAGGAAGCACACTATAACAAGGAAGGAAAAGGGTTCATCGGTC
Source organism: Caenorhabditis latens (assembly GCA_002259235.3). NCBI lineage: Eukaryota > Metazoa > Nematoda > Chromadorea > Rhabditida > Rhabditidae > Caenorhabditis > Caenorhabditis latens. The sequence goes on along the minus strand of CM056097.1, from coordinate 7,091,817 downwards.
TCTTTCACTACAAGGGACACTACGAATACGTGACTCACATCAAGAGTGGAAAACCATCAAGGTAATTTTTTTCTTATGTGTACCAAATTATCTTATATTTTTTCAGGTTTTGCTAAAATTATCTTATATTTTTTCAGGTTTTGCTATAAGTGCTCAACATGGGGAGACACCAACCATACTAAAACATGCAAAGCTAAATGTTGGTTTTGTGGATTCTACGACTGTAAGCCTGAACCGGCCATTAAAATTCATTGTGACGACTGCAACATAGACTTCCCGGGACAGGAATGTTTCGACAGACACCTCAAATGCGTCACCGGACATGCTCATCCCAACTGCAAAAAATTTTTCTAGTACGTTTTTCACTTGCCTCTTCTGCAAAACAATTATATTTTTCAGTTGCTCAAATTGTATGCGGTACGCCAGAACACCAGAATATCAAAAGCGGTCCCATGTCTGTTTCACAAATCATGTTTGGTTTGCCAAAAATAAAAAAAGAGAGTCCACTAGATTCCAAACAATCCGGGAGTCATTGACCCTATCTACCCACATCGACTGACTCACATCCCTATTTTCTCAATTTGGACTCTTCACTCAAAAGACTACGTTTTTCTGATATATTATTAATCGGTTACCGAATCCTCTCTATAACTTTTACTAGCCACCGCCATTCTATGTTTCATCACCGCTATTCTACACAATAACCCACAAAACTATGTTTACTAGTACTATTCACGCTTTCCGATTCCTCTATTATGTTTCCTATCTAACCACTATATTTCACACTAAAACCCTATTTTTTTAAAAATTAAAACGAAATATCTTGTAAAATCTACCAACATCCATGTTCAATCACTACCCAATAAACAACTTTTATCCGTTAAAGTTTACTACCTCGAGCACTAGCAAAGCACTAACGCTCGAAAATGACTAGTCCAATTTTCACTAATACTAGCCAGAGAAATTCAATAACTGTTGAAAAACGTGGTATCTGCAATTCTATTTTACTCATACTCAAAAAAGAAGACTGAGAAACAAGATGTGAATGGAACCAGAACTAGAGTCTTCCTCAGTGAAGAGCCTTAAGTGCATTCATGAAAAAAACACTATGAGAACAACATGCCCCTACTATGGGACCAGGAAAATTACTTGAGGTTATCCTTGCTTGATATTCACAGCCTCTACCTACATAACACCAAGATAGAGACCCAATCTAGTGAATCTTCTATACAGAGAAATAGTAGTAGTAGACAGCACATATTCCTTCGAAGAGAACGTAGTCTTGTGCATCACAAGTACACTTCTTACATTACTTTGCGTGAATACACAGTTTTTTTATCACAAGTACACTTCTTACATTACTTTGCGTGAATACACAGTCTTTTTGTACTACCTAGATATAAAAAAGTTTTTCAACAAAATTTTGGGTAGACTAGGCACATACTCAATAGTCATGCATATACCCTACACCTAATCAGTTTGACAACTTGGGTCAAAAAAAGATAACCTCAGTGTAAAAATAACTTTACTGCTCATGCCCCTCTGGATTATCGCATTTCCTTCTATACCCATCTAGCAAAGACATGGGTGGACTACTATCGTCGTACTTACTCCTTGAAACACATACACTCTCCCAAGACATTTCATCTCGAAATTTCTGTTTTCATGGAAAGTGTTGAATTCAAAACTAAATGTACACAATTTTCCGACTAATTTTTTACAATTTGAATGCTCAAAGTACAGAATTAGTAAATCAATTGTACACAATTTGAAAATGTGAAAAAAACACTACCTTTTTCTCTAAAAAGTACTAATTTTTGTTCTCTAAACACCCTCATACACATCACATGGGTGGGGGCACCTCTAGTATGCGGGTACACAGGCACACATTTTGAAACTACAAAAATCCTACTATGTTGTTGAAAAAATAGTGAATACACACAATTTTACCGCACATATAGCCAATACTCGACACGATTCCTCCATGACACACTAATCTACTAGTTAACACATGGGTACCCTACTACTACAAACACACATACACACACAACTATACCCTGAAACTACAAAAATTCATATATTTTCCTATTACTTTACCTATTTTTCTATGACAACACCGTTTCACCACATATAACCCTCAGCTGACACACACGGGGACCCCTCTATGCACACAAGTACCTATCCTCTACTCCTAAGATTAGAGGATTTCTACCTAGAATAGAGAATGTCAAGCTAAAAAACGAATGTATACAATTTGTCAACTAAAAGTGCACAATTCAAAACTAAATGTTCACAATTCAAAACTAAAAGTACACAATTAGTGAATGAATTGTATATGAAATGTTTTAGTAAGAACCAGGATGATGAGAATACATACACATAACCATACCTAACACCTGAGTACCCTACTACACACAGCCATATACCCACCCTCAAACTACAAAAATCCACCTATTTTTCTGTACTTTTTACCGAAATACCTAGTTTCCTATGAAAAAAAACACAATTTTACCGCATATACCCCCCCCCCTAGCTGACCCGCACGGGGGGGCCCCTCTATGCACACACGGGGGCCCCTCTATACACACATACACCTATCCCCTACTCCAAAGATATCAAAGTTTTATGGAGAGTGTCAAACTGCAAATCAATTGTGCACAATTTGGCAACTAAATGTTCACAATTCAAAACTAAATGTGTACAATTTGTAAAAATGTGAAAAATCACTTCTTTTTCGAGAAAAAATGGTGGTTTCCCCCTTTACTACTTGGATTGTCCCACCGTAGACATGCGTGTGTGTGTGCACAGGGGTGCTTCTCATACTGTATCAGTTCATTTTTCAATACTAATTTTGTATTTTTGCAGATGTGCGCATCAACTTTCAATGGATTGAATCCTATTATCCAAGGGTGTACTCTCGCCTCCTATGTAATGTTTGTGCTCAAACACAAATACATTAAACAGGGAGAGGTAGGATATATTCCTGAGGAGGGTTATGGCGGTGGCAACAACTCGGTCCTTGCTTTGAAGTACATCCAGTGGCTTGAGAAGAAGAATCCTGGTCTAAAGTTAAAGTACAAACTTCGTGGAGGTGAACACTGCATCGAAGCAAATGGACGTAAATACTATTTGGATGCCTACAAGCCTGAGACTCGTGAAATTTATGAAATATACGATTGTCTGTATCACGGATGTTCAAAGTGTCACCCCATTGGCGAAAAGTTTTCTCCTGTAAACAAAAACAGAAGAATGGGAAGTTTGTTGGCCGAGACACTACGACGAGAAGAGGAACTTCGTGCTGAAGGCTACACGGTCCATACCAAGTGGGAATGTGATATTAGGAAGGAAATCGCCAATGACCCAGAGATGCACACATATTTCAAACTCAACCGATATACTCATCGACTCGCTCCTCGCGAGGCTCTCTATGGTGGAAGGACTCAAGCCTTTCGGTCAATTACACAGGCTACGACGACTTCACTTCTCAACTATTTGGACTTCACAAGTCTCTACCCATATCTCAATGCTGGAGGTACTGCTTATCCGTTTGGTAATCCTCGAATAATTAGTGCTGAATTTCCAAAACCCGAAGAACCTCTCACATATCGTGGACTTGTTTATTGTGATGTTCTTCCTGATCCCAATGCCGAAATCGGGTTCCTTCCTCAGAAGATTAGCCAAAAACTAATGTTTGTATTGTGTCGGACTTGTGGAGAGAGCCAGAACATTAGTAGTCCTTGCACACACACAAAGGTTTCTGAGAGGTACCTGACAGGTGTTTGGTGTACCGACGAACTGAATTATGCCATCAGCAAGGGATACAAGGTTTTGAGATATCACGAAATTTGGCACTGGGATAGATGGGTAGCTGGAGGATTCTTTGCGGACTACATCAAGCCTCTCCTCAAGATGAAACATGAGAGCAGTGGATGGCCAAGACCGGATATGACTGACGACGAGAAGGATGCCTACATCAAGAAAATTTGGGAAATGGATGGTGTTCAGTTGGATAAGACAAAAATCAAAGTCAACAAAGCCATGAGGAGTCTTGCAAAGCTGTTTTTGAACTCTGCCTGGGGTAAGTCATTTTCATTTCGTATGGTTTTACTAATTTTTGATTTTTTTTTCAGGCAAATTTGCTCAAAATCCTGACAAGGTCGAAACAAAGTTGATCCGTCTGGCCGATGCTGTGGGAATGACAAAGTTTTTGAACGATCCAAAGTACGAGCCGGTGAACATGATTCCTTTTGGTGCGAAAAAGTACTTTCTCTCGAGAAGACCAAAGAAAGAGGCTCTACTACCTGGAGGATTCACCAATCTGGCAATAGCCGCTCAGACCACATGTGCTGCTCGTCTGCGTCTCACCGAGGCCATGGAGAAGGCCGGAATCGAGAACATGATTTACTGCGACACCGATTCAGTAATCTACAAGGAGAATGTTGGGGAAAACAAGTTGGAGTCGATGAGAGGCGAGCAGTTGGGATTCCTTACTGATGAGATACCGGCTGGAAGAAAATTGAAGGAAGTAGTGGTGATGGCACCCAAAATGTATGCGTTGAGGATGGAGGATCAGCAAGGAACGAGCAGTTATTCTGTAAAGGCAAAAGGAGTCAGTCTCACGTCGAAAAACTCCGAGGCCATATCATTCAACACTATGAAGGAGACGGTAAGGCAAAACTTGAGAAAAAAACGTCTAATTTTTATTCTTACAGATGAAGGAGTTCATTTCTGAGGGGATTTCGGAACCACTCGTCGCGAAAATGATGATGTTCAAACGAGGAGACAATGCTTTAGATGGACTCTGGACATGTGTCACTGAAAAGCGAGTAAACCCGAAGATGGATAAAGGACACTACGATATTCAAGGAATTGTTACACCTTTCGGCCAACTGCCTACCAATACTATGTTAATTGATGATTATCCATTTTATAACCAGTGATTTTTTATTCAAATAATAAACAATAATGAGCAATACAATAATAAACATTTATAAATTAACAAGAGAGTCAGAGTCTACCCAGCTAGAAAAAGAATCGGGATACCCGGACCACTTGACTCTACTTTGCTTCTTCCCTTTGTGTATTCGCGTGTCCAACACCTTCTCGATTCGATACAAGTCATCTCGTCCATATGTACACTTTGTGAGCTCTCGGCCATAAAAAATTCCTTCAATCTCCTCGCCGTTAGTGTCCAAAAGGTTGTAAACAATTGGTTTTCTGTATAGAACCTTGTTCACAATGAAAACTTCAGTCGTCCATCCTTGATCATATCCCTTATCGAAAATTTGTCGTTTTGCCGATATTCGAACGTGGTCACCAACTTGAAACTTTGTACGTTTTTCAACATCTTCTGGTAATGGTACCATAAAATCTCCACGTTTCACATCCACTGGTTTTTTCCCAATTCCACGGTTAAGAGTGTTGTTGATTCCTTTCACAATCTTTTGTAGCACATCGATATATTTGTAGCCATATTTCTGGGTCATGTACTTTGCCAATCGAGTCTTCAGAGTCCTATTTGCCCGCTCAATTACCGCACATTTCAATTCACTTTTTGTAGAGATCAAGGAGACACCTGTCTCTTTGAACAGAGTCTTGACATTGGTATTGTAAAACTCTTTTCCCTCATCAGTGTACACACTCATGGGTGATGTGCCAATTTCTTTGAATATCTCACTCAAGGCCTTGGATACCTCTACACCCCCTTTATTCTTCATTGGTCGAACATATAATCGTCTAGAGTAAATATCGATGACTGTCAATAAAAATGTAGTGTTATTATTAGTCTTTTTGTATTTACTCATGTCCACCAAATCTGCTTGAAGATCAGTAAAAAGACCAGAGGCTAGTGTCTTTAGACGTGGAAATCGTTTTCGAGTTGGTCTGTGTAGTGTGAATGATTCCAAATCTTCCAACACTTTCTCAACTTGTTCATACGTTAAAGATTTGAACTTTGGCTTGAGAAATTTGTGAATATTGGCTACAGAAGTGAATGCACATGGGTTTTTTGGATTGGTATAGGCGTCCTTAATAGCAGCTTTGGCACGGGTAGACGTCATCTTTGAGCTACGGGTGTGGATATCTGACTCACTTTTATACATTACATTTTCCAAAGACGACAGTAAATTCTTGATCCTTTTGGTGCGACACCTTCTCCTTTTGTTCTTCTTCTGAATCCACTACTAGGTTCCTCCTTGACACGAAATCCTGGCTCTTGTTTAATCTCTTTTTTGATTTTTCGTTCTGGGGGTTCTTGTTTAATCTCTGTCTTGATCTTTCTCTTTACTGGTTCCTGTTTAATCTCCTGTTTAATCTCCTTCTTGATTTCCTTTTTGATCTCCTTTTTGATCTCCTGTTTAATTTCCTTCTTTATTGGTTCTTGCTTAATGTTACGTTCCTGTTTGATATTTTGCTCCTGCTTGATATTGGGTTCTTGTTTGATGTTTCGTTCTTGCTTAATGTGGGGTTCAAGTTTGACACCGAGGTTTGAGCTTCCACTAGTCTGCAAAACTTTTGGCACACCACGAGTATTTTCTGCTATTATCCTGTCGACTTGTTTTCGTTCAGCAGCAACACTTTTTTCTCGTTTATGTTTCTGATGCATCTCAGCTTTGCTATCTCTCCTATGAATATGTGTTCCGGGTTTTGAAATCGCTTCTTGCTTGATTTCTTCTTCAACCTCCATTTTCGGTGCATCAGGTAGTCGCATTCTACGTGATCTTCGTTCAGCCATTCTTTCCGAAGCCAATTTTACATAGTTTTGGAATTCGGACACCCCTCTTTCCCGCACAGGTTGTTTGACCATCTTCCCGCTAGTCTTTACCTCTCTCGGAACAATTGGTCTTGGTGGCAGAGGAGGTGGAGGTGGAGGCACAGGTATATTTTGTCGGTTTCTTCGGTCAACAAATCTTTCGGCAGCCAATCTCACAATGTTTTGAAATTCTGATACCCCTCTATGATGACTCCCTTGTTTTACCATTTTTCCACCTACTCTTTCTCCTCTAGGCGCCGGAGCAAGGACAGGTGGTGGACCAGGTGGAGGCGGTGGCGGCGGAGGAGGAGGCAATGGAGATGAGTGGCGTGATGGCGGATCTTCAGCTTCTGGTGGCATATACTCGGGCATACCATAGTTATCCCAAAGTAGATTTTCAAAATCATCATCATCATCATCATCATTCGGATAGTCATCATCGTTAGGCTTGTATTTCGGAGATGAATACTGGGTGGGAGTAGGTTTTGGAGTCTTGGTGTGTCGTTGGAAATTTTCACGAACAATATCAAACATGTCATTGTTCACAATAGCAAGGTGCATATTATGTTTTATCTTGTACAAAATATCTTGGAAAAATCTACACTTGGCTACCTCATCAAGAGACTTGTCATTCAAAATCTTTTCAAGAAATCTACGACCCGACTCGAGAGGGGCACCCTCTTCATACGGTATCATGTGATACTTTCGAACAAGTTTCATTTTCGTAAATTTGTAGCGACAAAAGCAGGAACAATGAATGAGCAGAGTTGATTTTTGGTGAGCTTAAATAGTATTTCTCGAGCCTTGTCCACATCCCGACACTTTGTGAGAGCCTCCAATAATCTTTGTACTGGTCGTAAAATTGTCACTTCACGAGAGTTGAGAGGAATATTTTTAGAATTAAGTAGGTTGTGTACAATTTCAACTAAAATGTTGATTTGTTTAGTGTTTGCCTCAACCAAGGATTTTCGTTTGTTTTTCATAACTTGGTGAAGAAAATCGTGATGGACGATGAGGTGGGCAGCCATTGTGAATGAATGTGGGGTGGTGGCAGTTTTCTTTTATACTGTCTCATAGGCAACAGGGTATTCATCGATAAAATTTGAGAGTATTCTCATGGATGGTGGTGAGTGTGGATCGTTGTTTATCATCATTGCTTGGTATGGTTTTGACATTACATCTTCGTAAGCCTGATAGGCTCCTCTCCATCGATCTCCAAATTGTTGAACCAGTAGATTTTTAATTTGAGCAGCATCGGAAAGACTTCTCATGAGTATGATATAGGTACTATTGTTTCGGGTGACTGGTGGTAGAGCAAAGGCAGATTGAACCAAGTTGAAAACGGCACAGTTATAGTGATGGGCATAGACAGTGAAGAGGGTATTCAACAGATTGAGTGAGTCCTTTGACCGAGCAAATTCAGTCATCAAATCATCGCAAACTACTACATTTGTTTGATCCTTGTGTTCTTTCAGTAGCTCCACGTCTGGTAGACCCTCGTATACACGTAAATTTGGTACATTTGTAGGGATACCTGGGGTTTTTACACCACAAAACCAAAAAATGTTAGTGATGGGTGTATCGAAAGAAGTAGAGCAGTTTTCAATGATTTTCTTCAATAATGTAGTTTTTCCACTCTGTGTAGCCCCGATTATAGTGGTCTGAGAGGGGAATCTAAATCGGAATCCTGGGGAGTGTTTTGTCTGTACTGACGTGCTACCAGAAGACATGGGCATAGTGCAATGAGAATGGTGATGGTGGCAATAATGTTGATAGTAATTGCGTCGTCACTGAGAATATCTGGACAAGTTGTGCTATTTATCCACATTTTAAATTTTTCTGGGAGATTTCAAACCCTTTTATACTTTTTCCACGAGTATAAAAGGACTCGTAATTGCACATTTGTCATTAGAAATGACAGATTTTTATGTCACTCTCCCCTCCAACGTCCCTAATGCCCCATTTCATAACACCACTAGTCGTTACGTCACCAGACTACCAGAAGTTTTACAATTGCAAAGAGATGAGTGGGTGGTTGCGCTCACAGACCTCGTTTACCCGCACAGTTTTGTGAATGTTGGCAGACCCCTACACTATTGGATACACTTCACAGGTGGCCGTCAGCCAATACGCGTTACGTTTCCTGCAGCAGACTATTCAAATTTAGAGGGCGTTATCTCTGCGTTGAATAACCAAGTACACACAAGAATGAAGAGGAGCGCTGTGGATAATGTGATTGAAGAAAATTTGAAAAAGGCTAAGAGAGAAATGCCAAAAGAGGAAAAAGAAAGTATTCTCGCGTTACTAAATGAAAAGGAAAAAATGAAAAGTGCTCAAATGACCCCTCCTCCGGTAAAAAGTACACCAATAGTACAGAGTACTGAAGCGCCGAAACCAACACCAGTGTCAACACCTGTCCCAACAACTCCTGTACCACCAAAGAAGATTGAAGAAGAAAAAAAGACAACACCAAAGAAGATTGACGAAAAGAAGGTTGAAGAAAACCAGAAAGAAGAAAAGAAGATTGAAGAAAAACCGTCTGAGCAGAAAAAGATTGAACCGAAACAAGAAAAGAAAGTTGAAGAGAAGAAGGTTGAAGAGAAGAAGACAGATGTGGTCAAAAAACAACCCTTCAAGAAACCTGAAGAACCAAAGAAAGTCCCAGATATGAGTCCCGAAATGAAACAATCACTGGCCGAGTATGCTGCAATTGCAAATGATGTCCTGAATCGACCTAGAGATGCCACGACTTATAGGAACATGATGGAAGAGTTTGAACGTATAAGATCTCTAGTTTCTGTAGACAAACCCGACTATGATACTAACCAATACCTTGGTTTTTCAGTACAGGATGGAAAAGTGAAAATTAACTTTTTGAATCCAGCAGAAGTGTTATTCGTAGAGTTTGATAAAGCTTGTGGCTATTTTTTGGGTTTTGAGGATACTATTGTTAGAGAAAGTAGTGTTGCCCCACATAAAGTGGATTTCTTTGGAGATGTTAGTGTAATCTACCTATATTCTGACCTTGTAGACCCAATCATTGTTGGTAATAGGAAGAGTAATCTACTTTCCGTTATTCCGTGTACAGGCAAGTATGGCTCTATAATCTACTACACAGTACCTAACCCAAGATATGTTCCACTCATAAACAGTAATATTGATAGTATACGTATTGAACTTCTAACTGATGGTGGTGACCCCATACCTTTTAGCTGGGGAACCACTATAGCAGTACTCCACTTCAAAAAGATAAAGTAGGTATCCCATATAACATGTGCCCCCTCTAATAACACGTGCCCCCTCTAAAAAATCATGTGTCCCCCTCCTCCTACCCCATAAAACATTGTTTTTTTGTCATTTTTATTCAAATTTACTCAAATTTTTGAATTGTGAACAATTCATTTTGAATTGTGAACAATTTGTTTTGAATTGTGAACAATTGGTTAATGAAATGTAAACAATTTGTTGTCAATAAAATCTTTATTTCAAAATGGAAACGATTCGAAGAAAATAGCATCAAAGTCCTCTTGTTGTGGTTGATCTAGGATACCATAGCCGTAGATGAATTCATCGTCCATCTGTAAAAATATAAAGTTAGAAACGTTAAATTTTGTAGAGTTGCTCACCTTTTTGAGTTGTCCAGGATATAGATTTTCTACGTGGTCTTTCCATCGGAGATATTTCTCATAGTCTGGTAGTGGAATATTGTTTCCTCGATGATGATGGCGGCGGATATGATTATAAGTCAGACGAAGAGCAGGGTTATAGGCTGGACAGTAAGGGCATTTCTTTGAAACAGTGTCAGCCTTCCAAAGACGCATGCTCTGAAAAATTGTAATATTATTTTTTCGATAGGGAATCAACTCACATTAGCACGCTCCCCAGGGAGGACATGGTCTAGTAATTTCCAATAGTTTTCCACAACTTCTTTCGATGTTTGAGCCAGAGGATTATTGAGACAGCGAATAGGATGAGATGTGACGAGGTGTTCGATGAGATGGTTGATGACACGGAAATGGCGAAAACAGACGGGACAATGATGAACAAGTTTGTGGGTATTCCACGAGCTCATTAGTTCAAACTCTTTCTCGGAAATTTCAGGGTAAGGTTGAGCAAAGCCATAGTGTACTTCCTCGTTATGTTTCTCTTTTTCAGGTAAAGTCTCAAAGTTGAGAGCACACTCTCGACAGTATAGAGCAAGAGACATTGGGAAATTGAGAGCAAAAAAAATACGACCGTTCACTACGAACGCACGGCTTCAAAATGAGGGTAGTGTGTAATGGTAGGTGTCTTGGAGATACTCCCGGATGAACTTGTCATCTTTAGTGACTCTGTCAAACAAGCTGCATATCAATTCAAAAGAGTACCCACGAGCCATCATTGCCAAAACAAATATTACATATCCACCACAGGTAATCTCGTCTGGATTCTGTTGTTTGTTTTTGTTTCTCACAATTTTTGGAAATTTCTTGAGGAAATTCACAATGTGTGGGTTAGGTTTCTCACCTAGAGAGCAAAAAAGTAGCAAGTCCTCTTTGAATCCACTATCAAGGCTTGCCAATGACGACCACTCTGGAAACTTGTATCGGTGTTGACTACGAGAAAATAGTCTTTTTTCCATCTTTTTGGTAGAGACACTAGTCTATCTGAAGGAAAGACCCCAGCAAATCGACTTTTTGTGTAAGGGTCGTTTTTGAGTATCTCGGTTATCTCCTCAGAGTACATGTGTATAAATAGGGGAACAAATCTAGACATTCTCCACTATCCGCCTTTTATAATGGCTCCAGTTCCTATTGATCTCTCGAAAATCAACTACCGTGCACTTCTCAGACACAACCTACCTGGAGGTGGCCCATTCTTGGGTACCCGTTTCCAGAGGGGTGGCAATATGAGAGGAGCAGGACTAGGAGGAATACTAACAGCTGCCCTCACACTCATTCCAAGATTTCTGAATTCTCGAATAGGACAACATCTCATTAAAGCGGGTAAAGAGTTGGCCACGGAGTTGGTGAATGGAAATCCAATCAAAGAAAGTGTAAAAACTGTGGCCAAGAGAAAACTCAAAGAATTTGCTGGTTCTGGCAAAAAACGAAGACTTCATTTACTGGAGAAAAGTATAAAAGCACCAAGCATAGCAGTTTTGAAACCTCATTTGGTTAAAGAATCCACACGCACCAATTTTCTCTAACAATGTTGAGTAGAATTGACCCCAAGAGTCAGGACTTTATTACTGAGGACTTGGATTTCTCTACTCTACCAGCCACTCAGTGTGGAATCATCAACTCTAGATACACATATATCCCACTCAAAAACCAACTTTCGGAAAATGGCCCCTGGGAACTTAATCTCACCAATAACAGTCGAAGCTATCTGAACCCGAAAAAAACTTATATCGTATTCACCTTCCAAATCACAGACAAGGATGGAAATCATGTGCAAATGGAACCACTCACTTCAGGACTCCAGAATCCACTTCTTTATGGACCAATCAATAATATTGCCCACAGCATTATTCAAAACTATGCACTTCACATCAATGGGCAAATGATATTTCACAATTCGACCAACTACGCGTACCAAGCTTACATGGAATCTGTACTCATGTACGGTGAAGAAATTAAAAACTCTACACTCACAGCAGCCGGATATTATCATGACCCAAAAATTGGTCAACCAGACAGTTCAGGATTTCTCAAGCGTTGTGATACAGTCTTCAATAATGGAACAGTACAAGTCGCTTGCAATATTTCGATAGACTTGATGAAACAGCCAAAGGTCCTGATGAATGGATGTAATGTGAAACTAATTCTCTACCCAAACAAGAGCGAGTTTCTTATCGAAGGTTACAATCTGAAAGATAATGAATTGAAATTCAAAGTGGTAGATGTTCACGCCATAGTCAACGAATTTGACTTGGCCGAAGGACTTTCGAATGAAATGGAGGCATCACTATTGGAACATAAAATGATACAATACCCATTGATTTCTGGACAAGTACGTAGTTTCTACATTGAGGCCAACCGGATGGATGCCCCCGCTAATACTGTCTTCACCTCCAAACTTCCTAGGCGTATTTTTGTTGGACTCGTCTCTGCAGAATCTTATAATGGTTCATACAAAACATCACCATTTGATTTCAGACATTTTGATTTGTCCGACATTCATATTGATTTCTGTGGACAATCGGTACCAGCTAGACCATTCAATTTGGACTTTGAAAACGGTAAATTCATCGAACCATACATACAACTCCAGGAATCTCTAGGACACGCTCGCACCAATTTTACTTCAAACTCAATCAGCACAGACATGTTTCGGAACCATGGTTATACAATATTCGGTTTCGAGTTATCACCGATAGCCCAAGACCACAATCTGTTTGAACTTGTTCAACAAACTAATGTAGCTGTTCGCCTCAAGTTTTCGAAAAAGACCCCAGAAGGTGGATTGTACGCGATCATCTACGGAGAGTTTGACAATGTGATGAACATGAGTTGGGACCGTCAAGTAACTATACCAACTGTTATTTAATTATTACACTGTCTCATCACTCCACCCCACACACATATAGCATATAGTCATTCTTACATCCGTATCATGAGCCAGTACGACGTATCCAAGGTACGTTCTCTTTCTTTTTTTGATATTATGAATAATTTTTTCTTTTTTCAGCTTACTGTTCGCATGGAACAACTCTGGGGAGACGAGTTTTTGGAGGATTCAAGTCTTTGGCCTGAGAAGAGTCCTGCATATGCTCAACCATTAAAAGAGACTCAAATTCCTGATACATGGAAACTTCTCGTAAGTTTATTTTTATCTCTGTATTGATTACTAATTTTGTATTTTTACAGCACAGCGGCCCCATCGATGCACATGAAAATGTGAAGGTCAACGTCTATCTTGATGGAAAAATTACTCGTATCGTCTATATTACTGTTTGATTTCTACTGTTTAATAAATTTCTATTCAAAGTCTGTACTCATTCGGGTTGTTTCATACTTTCTCTCAGCTTCTCACTAGCCCCGCCCACAATTTAATCAGACCCCGCCCCTATTACACTGTAAAGGTTTGGTGAAGCCTTTGGTTCTCCAAGACCTCATTCTTTCATTTTGTTTCTGTCGATGTCAGCCGCTTTTTCCGGAGCTCTTCCGAACTCTAGCTATGTGCCGAAAACCCCACTCAAAAACCCCAACAACTTCCATCAACGAACCACTGGTAAATGGAAACGTTCAATTGAAGAACCACACGTTGGAGCTAATCCGATTAAGCGAGCTTCAACACACAATTCTGGAGAAGTCGAGGGACAGTCATCTGGAGACGATGCGCCTAGCGGAAAATTGCATGACGTATCTCAGGCTCGTAAAGTAAGTCATACAGTCCCTCACTCCCTATACTAATTTTTTAATTTCCAGGATTATCTTGAAAACAAAGCTACGGGAGTAGAGCTGCCATCGGAAGAGTCTGCCAAATTGGATCCGAAGTTTGCTTTTGGTGAATCTACACTTATCATCCACATGTGTTCTGAATGTCGTTCTGCCAGCCGTGGTTTGGATTGTGTTGAGATGAAAAATGGAGACAAGGGCCTGCTCATCAATCTCTGCACAATTTGTCGTGCCTTATTCAACACTCAACGTCGTATCAAATTCTTCCAACATGAACTCGCCTGCATCAAACGTCGTCAAATGCAATAATTTTCTTCCATAGTTATCCTCTACATATTCGTTTCCTACTCAATCTGTGTTTCCCACAAAATATTCAATTATTTTCTTTCTCTGACAGTAGCTCCAGAGGTATTTTGTTGCGTCTTATTCAAAATAAACTTACACGTAATAATACATCATATGTTCAAGTCTAATCACAGTTATGTAACATACACCAAGGTTTTTTATGAGCGAGCAACAGACACTCTTTTTTTCCTCAGTACATCATTTCTGATGTCGTGCAGTGTGGTTGTCGTACTAGGTTCATCATGGTTATGCAACACAGTCCAAGATTTTATGGGCGAGCAACAGACACTCTTTTTTCACCAGTTCATTACTTCTGTCATCGTAGAATGTGGTTGCCGCACTATGCGAATCATGGGTATGTAACATACCCCAAAATCAAGCTCACTAGAAAATAGGAATCCACAGAACAGGTATATCTCTACAATGAATAGATGAGACCTCTATTAGAATACTCATGCGTTCTAAAGCGGACCCCACTGAGAAAACAGACCTGAACTAGCAAATGAAAAAAACATACGTTTTTCACTCTAAATTATGAATTGTACACAAATTAGTTCTCACTGGAATATTCATTTCCTTGAAAGTTAGGTCAAAGTGATATTTTTCTGTGAAGAAATTTCCATCATATTGTTTATTTTGGAAGCAGCTTTTTCACGTACATAGTCATTAAGGTGTCCTCTCTATATTTTTGTGCAAATTTTGGAAAGCAAATACCAACTATCCCTTATGACAATTGAATAAACCAGCTGTGTGGTAGTAAGAAGGCTCTCCCAGAAAGAGTGTCGATATGCGGCAAATAGCCCCAGGAGAGACACTCTGTGTATTATTTTGCGGTAAATGTTGGTGTTGAGTAAGAATTGTGTGGGAAAAATTCAAAAAGAATAAACAGGAATACTGCCTGAAAAAAGAAGACAATTGAAAACATATCATAATCAAGGATCAATATTCATAAAAAATCAAAGATCTCATTGACCAACATTTGAAAGATGGAAAAATTTTGAAAAGTGGAAAAAATTTGGCGAGAAAAAATCTGAAAAGAATTTGAAAAAAATTGAAAAGTGGAAAGCTGGCGCGAAGAAATTTTTTGAATTTGAAAACTTTTGAATCTTTGAAATTTTTTTGGAATTTGAAATTTCTGGAATTTGAAAAAAAATTTGAAATTTTTTTTGAAAATTTTCAAATTTCAAAAAAGTGTTCAGCCGAGATCGAACCCTCTCCCTCTGTCTCCATCCACCCTCTCCCTCCACTCTCTTTCCACCCTCCTTCCACCCTCCGCGCAACACCTGACACCCACATCTTTTCCCTCCTTCTCCACGGGGGAGAGGGAGAAATTATGCCCACCTACTACTACTGTTGCATAGAACTTGGATGTAACTTTATTGCCCCCTAAAAAAACAGATTTCAATGTTTTATAGTTAGAGAACTGTGGGTGTCACTTTGCACACATTTTTCTTGTATCATCCGCGTCTCTCTCACCACTATAAATTGTGCTCTCTCGCGTTTCTCTAACCACACTCTCTCACTTTTACACACTATCTCGCCCATACTCTCTCACTTTAACACACTCTTTCGCCTTTCTCTAAGTAATTACTCAAGTTCACCAATTACGCACTTACTAATCACTTCGCCACTAATTGCGCACTTACTTATTGCGCACTTACTAATTACACACTTCCTTACTAATTGCGCACCACTTTTTAATCACAGGACACCAATTGCGCTCTTATTTGTTAATAATGTTTAAACCAACCTGTTAATTATCATAAATACCAATTAACCAATCAACATTGCACCACACATTTCAATGTTCATCATCATTTTTGTGCTGCAGGAGGAGGGAATCAAACCATGACCACGCTCATTTGTATGATTGAGCACCAAACAACCCTGTTAACCAAAAAGCCAAATGTGTTGACACAACCATCACCCCTCAAAGTTTATGATATACGACGGAGGAGGAAAATTGACAAGCACTTTCGAAATCTCTCTCTCTCGAAATATCAATTAAAAAGATGAGTCATAAGATGGAATTGACACAACGCGTTTTCCCACAACCCCCATTTTTCAATCATATTAATTGAATTTTTTTGTTTTTGTTTTTATTTGTTATGTTTGTTTTTAATGCAATTTTGAGCAAATTTCTTGTTTTTTTCAAAGTATTTTCAGGTTCAAATATTACAGATTTCATAATAGGACATTTACTTTTGTGCAAATAAAATATGAAAAAACAACAAAAAAAACACAAAAGCCAACTATCGTTCGTATGAGAGGAATGTCATCTTTCGATCATTTCTTTTGGTCCTCAGGTTTTTTCTTTAACAGCACCACGTCGTACTCATAGAATTTCCTGGATCGTAATTGTACGAGATGTGATCTGCATATGAGACAGAGGGCAAGTGCTGAAACGATTGAATAATTCATAGATATAAAGTTGGAAATGAAAACTCACGTATTTGAACAATGCCAGGAGACAATTCCTGTGTTTCACGTTTTGAGTTGAATGTAGGACAATCCGAGCATTCATTGATAATGAAAGGGTCAAAGCCCTACAAAAGGGTTGGCACTTTGATATCTCCTTCTGCCGGTGTTGGAAATTTGGTCTTGCGCGCCTGAGTCTCCATCCAACTCTGAAGTAATTTGAAAATCAAGAGGCTGAAAGAAAAAAAAATGTGTTAAGAAAAACTTACGGATGGGTTGTATGTCTTCGTTGAGGACTTTTTGGGGGCAGGTGGGTCTGGGTAGTCGTCGTCGTCGTTTGTCACCGATTCAGCCGGTGCAGACTTCGTTGCGACACGTTTGGTACTCATTTTCTATAATTTCAAAAGTGATAAAATTAAGAAATTTATTGTAAATCA
The DNA here is from genome assembly GCA_002259235.3 of Caenorhabditis latens. Taxonomy (NCBI): domain Eukaryota; kingdom Metazoa; phylum Nematoda; class Chromadorea; order Rhabditida; family Rhabditidae; genus Caenorhabditis; species Caenorhabditis latens. Next base: position 7,074,484 of record CM056097.1, on the reverse strand, counting down.
TGGAAAAACTATATTTAAAAAAGGAAAAAAAGGAGGAAAAAATATTTCAGTATGAGAAGAAACTAAAGAAATAAAATGTCTGATAATGTCGAGAAAAATGAAGAAGGGGTGGAGCGAACGATCGAGGGGTTGCACAAAACCCTCTCAATTTTGTTTTTTCAATTCAGATAACGACAGACATGAAAATCAAATTAAGGATCCATTAGCAAAAGTAGGTCTTATGAAAAAAAAGACAAGGAAAAAATCAAGAGACATAGAACATTTTTTAGTGTTTCTGGATGTTTATCACAGGTGTGGAGCCCTTCGCGAAATTGAAAACGAAACTCTCAGACTTTTTCACGGTTTTCGGCAAGGTCTGACTCGTTAGAAAAAAGGGCTCGTTGAGCATCGAAGACGAAACCTTAAATTTTTGATCATAATTTTCGAATTAATATTTAGAGTTCATATTTCATTTCCAAAATTATCTGTAACTGGTAACATATAATCTGAGGACGTCGTATTCATCATCTTCTCTGGTGCATTTTTACGTGATTTCATATTTCATTCTTTGGATTTCTCACGACAATCAGCATAAAGTGGAGTTCGTTGAAATATGGACAACACCACATGTCCTTCTTGAAGTTATCAGTCCTGCAGAGTATAACATTCCATGCTCAAATGGCATACTTTTGTCTGAGAATGAATTTGATCTTTCCTGTAAAAATTGGAATAAGAATGAAAAAAAAACTTGTTACCCACCGTCTCCGATCGACACAAGAAAACAATATACAGCAAAAATGTAAGAGTAATAGTAAAAAACAAGAATTTCAGAAAAATATGTAAAACCGTATAAAGTTTTCGACACAAGAAAACAATATACGGTCAAAAATATGGGAGACAACTATTCCGCTAAGTTGTCAGAAATGATGAAAATACTACCCAGAAGGGAGGTATTCAAAGGAAATGTCACTCTTTTATCAAGCCGACACATGGCTTAACAAAGAAGAGTGTGTCACAAATGGTTTCTTTGTCTCGGATCATTTGAAAAACTTCAAATTTGAAAAACGTCATTTAAAAGTACTTCAAATTTGTCAGTTTTATGAAATACACTTTGAACATTTGAAATATACATGCTTTGAAATTAGCATATTCGTAATCTCCAGTACTTCCCGATTTCAAAAAGTATAATATCATGGGGGTTTGGGAAAAATGTTTGGGTACGGTAAGGATGCGCTAAGGATGCGCAAAATGTTAAGGATAAAACAAAAACAAAATTCATTTAATATGCGTGACAGCACACGACGAAAACGAGAGACAGTGTAAAAGTAAGAGTGCGCGCAGAGATGACGAATGAGCATTGTGCGGAAATGACGCAGAGAAATCAGATAGTGTGCATGTCCGAGAGACGCAGAGTACATTCCAGTGGTTGTCCCACTGTTTGCTCAAAATGTCACGGTTGTAATCGATTCTTATAGGTACCCCACAAGTCTCTGATACACACATTGATTCGAGATGCACAACATGATATCTATTGCCGGAAAGATGACGTCCCCTGATTACGAATCTTGATTCAGGTTTTGCAGTTACCCTCCCAGTTTTGAGAAATTCAGCTCCAAAGTTATGGTGAATGTTGTTGCTCAAACTTATGTTGCCAGCCAGCGTGTTGCCCGAAATCCATTCGGTGGAGAGAGAAATCACCGGTCGAATGGTCTAAGGGGTTACATGTGGGGTAGACGGTGGACAGTTTATGGTTCTGATCCTTCCTTTTTTTTAATCCTCGTCTTTGGATGCCATGGTCATCACAATGTGTCCAAAATGAGGTTTAGAAGTTTTTCCAGTCCATATTGACTTCCTACGACGTATAAAGAAAAATAATTGTGTCATGTCCAGTTTTCTATATTCATGTTCAGTTTTCTGAATCTTGTCCAGTGTTCTATATTCATGTTCAGTTTTCTATATTCATGTCCAGTTTTCTGAATCTTCTCCAGTTTTCTATACTCTTGTCCAGTTTTTTATATTCATGTACAGTTTTCTGAATCTTGTCCAGTTTTCTATACTCTTGTCCAGTTTTCTATATTCATGTCCAGACAGGTAGGCCTTGCAGGGTTTTTTTGAGGAAGTGCCATAAAAATCCTTCGGAAAAACGGTGCCATAAAAAACCTTTACTTACTACTGTGGCCGGATATATAGATGTATCGGTAAAACAGAAAAAACCAGACTGGGTTACTATCAATATTTGAAGACATTAACATGGAAAAACGTAGGCACGGGAAAGTAATTATTCGCTTCCAAGAATCTGTATTAACCACTTTTTTGTGGTGCAAAAAGGAACAATAAGTTAAGAAACGAGTATATGAATGGCCGAAAAAATGGATGTAGCGATAATACAGAAAAAACCGGGATGGATTACTGTCACAATTTGAATGTGCTAGAATAGTATACAACATTGTACGGAAGATTGTGGTAGGTCATAAAAATTAACTGGGAAATATAGACATTAACAGGGAAAAAATGCGTGGGCACGGGAAAGTGATTTTTTGCTTCCATGAAGCTGTACTAACCATTTTCGGCGGTGCAAAAAAGAACAATCAGTTAGGAAACGAGTTAATAAGTGGCCAGAAAAATAGATGTATCGATAATACAGAAAAATAATAACCGTGATGGATTACTGTCACAATTTGAATGTACTGGAATTGTATACAACATTTTTCGGAAGATTGCTGTGAGTCTTCGCAAAATCACAGCTCATTGTCTTTCACATGTTTCCGAAGCTCGTACTCTCGCTGGTGCTGAGCGTCCGTCACAAGCTGACTGAGCAGCACCTGAAAATTTCAGTTTCAACGAGTAAATTTTTAAACACCCACTTCATTGGCTGTCCAACGGTCGCTCGGGCTCTTCTTGATCAACTTCGAAGTGACTTCTCGAGCACTCAAACTCATTGACACTGGGGGATTGTATTTGCACTTCGAGACGATTTCATCGCTGATGTGACCATCGGCCAACTCGAACGGTGTTCGTCCCACACAGCATTTATGGAGAATGATTCCAAGTGCGTAGCAATCGACTGCCGGAGTTTGTTTCTGTCGGCGGATGGTTTCCGGTGCGATGAATCCCGGAGTTCCACAGAATGTGCCATTCCTGAAATTAAGAATTAAAAAAAATGGAATTGAAAGATTTATGTACCTCTCATCTGTCGCACATCCAAAATCAGTGATTTTCACATGTCCCTTTTGATCATAGAGTACGTTTTCCGGCTTCAAATCACGATGGAGGACGCCACGTCTGTGAATGTAGACTAATCCGGAGGCAATGCATTCCGTGATCCATCCTATTTCATCAACAGTGAGAAACCTTGGCCTTTCCTCTCCAGAAAATCTTGCAACGACTCGCTCATCAGTTCGAAAACGAAAAAAACCGAGAGTTTCGTTTTAAAGGCGGCGTACATTGGAACCACGTTCGTGTGGGACATCTCGCGTTGTATAAGAAGTTCACGTTCGGTCACGAACTTTTCAGTGTAGACATTACAGCGGTTGATAATCACCTGTAAAAATAAGATTATTATCATTCCTGCAAATTATTTTTTACCTTCAGTGCAAACAATTTTCCAGATTTTTTAGATGTTGCTTCGAACACGGTCCCAAATGTTCCTGATCCCAGAATGTTTCCGATTTCGAAGTTTTCCTCGCTCAAATGGGTGTCAAAAACATTGACTCCGTCGTTTTTCTTGGCTTCAGTTTCCCATTGAATTCGAATCTTCTCTTGTTCCTTGTGATCCAATTCTTCGGCCAATCTCTTTTTGTGCTTCCGAACTGCATCTTTTATGCGAGCCGTATGCCTCGCATAATCTGGAACTCTGAAAAAATTTAACTTTCTGGCAACATGTTAGAAACTTACGAGAACTCGGCTGACTGCACTAAAATTCCAGTTTTACATGCGTTCAAATGTTTTCTTGTTTAGCTCATCCATTCAGAAGTGGCCCGTCTCATCTTTTGTTCCGTACTTGTAGAAATACTTGGTTCTGTTTGCAGGCAAGTTCTTTGTACTGGTTATGATTACCTGCAAATTTCTTTCTAAGTTTTGTTCACTTTCTCATGTGCTAATTTACCTGAGCATTTTTATAGCATCCATGAACAGCAAACGTCTCCTCAGGGTTGTCACCTTGGAGCAATCCCACGAAGCACTCTTTGTCACTGTATTCCCAGCTATAAAAAACAGTACGCTAATTTTATGTTGTTTTTGACAGTTCTTACCACTTTGGTCTGCTTTGACCATTCATTGTCCAGAGGGTATTCATCCCATTTACTGTAGACACACAGTAGGAAATACATCCAGTATGACATAGTAAACGAAGTTGTCCACCAAGATCGTACTGTTTGCGGAGTGGGTTGTGAGATGAACCGCTGTTGTCGAATAGTTTCCAGATCCCGTTTTTCCCGCATTCATAACATCAAATCAAAGAAGTTCGATCGGAATTTGACAGAAGTCACTTCACTATCGGTCTGAAATTAATTAGTAACTATAGAGAACTGGAAAGTCAAGTGACTGACATGGAATGAATTTTGACTGACCCCCCCCATGGTACCGTTTTTTCCGCTCATTCGGTGGTTTTCCCAAAGAAAAAATGACCCATAAAGAGTTTTCTGTGACGTGACCTCGTTTTTGAAAATTGAGATTTTTCGAAAATTGTGAATTTTTCAAATTTTATCTCTACTTTTTTCCCGGAAAATATTACTCAAGATTCGTTGAAAAATTGAAAAACTGGAGGCTGGCGTGCCTTGGGACGCGAAAATTAGCGGAAATTTTAAGAAATCGCGCCAAAAGCGCCGCAGATTTATTCTTTTGAAAATTTGAACTGAAAATCTGTGACTGCGCCCCATTGACGCGTTTCTAGTTTCACATAATATATGCGCCAACGACACGCCAGACATGTGTCTTTTTTTTGCTTTTTAGTCAACTTAAGTGGTTTGGACGGATTTTAACAGATTCTATGTGAAAACTTATCGATTTTGATGGATTTCAAGCAAAAATCGGCCAAAAACTCAAATTTTTGATACTTTTATCAAAATTTTGGCAGAAAATTGTGATTCTTTGCTGGTTTTAACGCAAAAATCATATTGAATCGCGTTGAACGCGCACCAGCCATAGTTTTTGAGAATTTTGAACTAAAACTCTGTGTCTGGCGTGCCTTCGACGCGTTTGCCGATTTCACACAAATAAATGCGCCAAAGGCACCCCAAATTGCGGGATGAAAACAAATTTGAGTAGAAAAGTTGTGTTTTATTAATATTTTGACGGATTTTTAGCCAAAATTTCTGTTTTCGAGTTCGTAGGCAATCTTCTCTGAAAAACTTCTAAAAATTCACTTTATAACCAAAATTTCGCCATTTTCATAGATTTTTCACCACCAAAAGTTGTTTTAAACCACTCTTTTCACAAGATAACTTACATCAAATGTGACTTTCATATCATTTCCCAGCTCGACGTTCCTCTTCGGCCCCATCAGCTCGTCGAGCATCACCGCCATCACATCGCGAGCCGACTGTCCCATTTTGCCTCAAATTAATCAAATTTTGTCAAAAAGTTGAAGATTAATCTTCAAAAAACACTGAGAACACATTAAAAAACATCGAAAAAATCATTTCTGATTTCGGGTCGATTTACGGTAAACAAGACGCGCTAGCGGGATAACGGAGTGTCGTACTGGCAGAATTAATCATTTTCGAATTTTTAAATTTTTCTCGTTTGAGGTTAATTTATCGGGTTTTGAGCGGTTTTTACTGATTTGTGTTGTGAAAATATGATTTTCACAGCTGAAAATGATATAAAATGAACTGAAATGTTCAATTTTTAGTTGAAAAACCGAGAAATTCGCCATGTTATGTTTTCAGTTGGTTTTTCTAGATTTTGGTCTGATTTTTCGGGATTCAAGCAATTATTTGTGACTTTTACTGAAAAAATATGGTTGTTAAAGCTGAAAATAATACGAAATAAGATAAAGTTGTAGGTTTTTCGCCAAAAAACAATGGAATCACCGTTTCATGGCTCAAGTTGATATTTAAATCGATTTGCCACGTTTTAATGTGTTTTGAGCAATTTTCATGATGAAAATAAGGTTTTTCGCGCTAATTAAAACATAAAATGAGCTAAAATCATCGATTTTCAGTCGAAAAAATTGCGAAATGGACCGTTTTCCAATTCCAGTTGATTTTTTCTCATTTTTATGTTAATTTATTGATATTCCAGCGATTTTTGTGATTTTTACTGTAAAAATAAGATTTTATCGGTGAAAATCACAAAAACCGTCATTTTTACAGTCAAAAAACCAAGAGCTTTCTAGCAATTTTTCATCGAAAATACACGTTTTTAAAACTTTTTGCTTCAGTGCTTATCTCGCTTTTTTCTCGAAATTTATCGATTTTCTTCTTTATTTCCAGAAACTAATAATGGCTTTGGCAAATCGTCAGCACCGCGGCGCAAAATCGTCAAAAAGTTCAAGGTATGTGAGAAACAAGAAATTAAAAGACTTCAGTTATTTTTTGATTTAACAGTTTTATGTAGCTACTAATCTATTTCAGGCCGTTGGAGAAGTCTCGGCAGCGAACTTCCAATCAGATCATTATATGGCAATGACTGCCGGAACGGACGGAATTTGGAGGCACTTTGATTTGCGAGGATCATCAAAGAATCCTGAATGCGAAAGTTTCACTCTCGGAGGACGGATACATAATCAAGGGCATGTTGGAAACATCTCCTACTGTGTTGCAACAGTGAACAACGTGAGCACATTGTGGACGTTTAGTGGTGAAGGCAGACCACTGAAGCGGTAAGAACTGTCAAAAACAACATAAAACTAGCAAACTGTTCTTATAGCTGGGAATATACCAACAAGGAGGGTTTTTTGGGTTTGCTTCACGGTGGCAACTCAGAGGACACGTTTGCCATTCATGGGTCCTTCAAGAACGCACAGGTAAATTAGCAAATGGGAAAGTGAACAAAACTCAGAAAAACATTTGCAGACCATCATTACCAGCACAACCAATCTGCCTGCCCACAAGACAAGTTTCTTCCACAAGTACGGTACGAGAGACGAAACGGGTCATTTCTGTTTTGATGAGCTTGAAAACAGAATCTTTGCGACCGGATGTAGATCCGGCATTGTAATTCAATCAACCGAACTCAAGTAAGTTTTGAACACATTGTCAGAACATTTATTTGTTTTTCAGAGTAGCAGATTATGCGAGGCACACGGCCCGTATGAAAAATGCTGTCCGAATGCAGAAGAAGAGAAACGCTGAAGATGTAGCACACAAGGAGCAAGAGAAAATTAGGCAGCGATAGGAACGACACTTCAAGCAAAACGAAGGGATAAACGTATTCGACAGCCACGTGAACGAAGGAAGCTTCGACATCTGTGATATTCTCGGAGCCGGAACGTTTGGAACCGTGTTCTAAGCAGTTTCCAAAAAATCCGGTTAAGAGTTCGCGATAAAGGTAAAAAATAATCCGTAGGAAAAATAATAATCTTGTTTTTATCAGGTGATGGCGAATCGATGCAGTGTCTTCAACGAAAAGTTTGTGACGGAGCGGGAATTATTGATCCAACGAGAGTTATCGCACACAAACATCGTACCCATGTACGCAGCGTTTCAATCAAAATTTGCTGTCTTTTTCGTCTTTGAAAAAATGACAGAGTCGCTGGAAGATGCTCTAAAAAGAAAGAAGCCGATGCTGCTTACGGTTGCAGAAGTCGCATGGTTGACTGAAGGTGTGGCAGCCGGACTGAGTTACATTCACAAACGTGAAGTTCTCCATTGGGACTTTAACCCCGCAAACAGCTTATATGATGGTAATGGATGTGCAAAAATCTCGGACTTTGGAATTGCCACAGACGAACGGTACATAATTCTTTCAATTCCATATTTTCACTTCTGTATTTCAGAGATGGCACATTCTGTGGAAGTCCGGGTTACATTGCACCGGAAGTGATTGGCCGACAGAAACAAACATCAGCACTTGATTGTTTTTCGCTGGGAGTCATTCTACATAGATGCAGCACTGGGAGAACCCCATTCGAGTTGCCGGACGGTCACGTTTCCGATGAGATTGTCAGCAAATGCAAATACGTTCCTCCCGTCTCGAAAAAATCCAGCGTCAGAGAAGTCACCTCAAACTTGATTAAAAAATCACCGAATGACCGCTGGACAGCCGTTGAGGTATGTGTTTAGAAGTTTACTCGTTGAAACCCAAATTTTCAGGTGCTGTACAGTCAGTTGGTCACAGACCATCAGCAGCAGCTACAGTATGCGCTTCAAAAGATTGTCAGAGACAACGATTTTTAATACAGCGAAGATTTGTTCACTAGCTTTGATCTTTTATCTACTTCCCGGTTTTTTTTCTTTGTACTACCGATCTTTTGAATTGTTTCCCCACTCTTCTATTTCAAGACACTTTTCCAATTTCCACTACAAAACACCCTCAAATATTCTTTGTCAATGTATTGTGTCATTTCTCACCAACAGTTACATAGAACTTGGATGTAACTTTATTGCCCCCCCCCTAAAAAAACAGATTTCAATGTTTTATAGTTAGAGAACTGTGGGTGTCACTTTGCACACATTTTTCTTGTACCATCCGCGTCTCTCTCACCACTATAAATTGTGATCTCTCGCCTTTCTCTAACCACACAATCTCACTTTTACACACTATCTCGCCCACATTCTCTCACTTTTACACACTCTTTCGCGTTTCTCTAACTAATTACTCAAGTTCACCAATTACGCACTTACTGATCACTTCGCCACTAATTGCGCACTTACTTATTGCGCATTTACTAATTACACACTTCCTTACGCACCACTTTTTAATCACAGGACACCAATTGCGCACTTACTTGTTAATATTGTTTTAATCAACCATCATAAATACCAATTAACCAATCAACACTGCGCCACACATTTCAATGTTCATCATCATTTTTGTGCTGCAGGAGGAGGGAATCAAACCATGACCACGCTCATTTGTATGATTGAGCACCGAACAAACCTGTTCACCAAAAAGCCAAATGTGTTGACACAACCATCACCCTCAAAGTTTATGATATAGCACGACGGAGGAGGAAAATTGAAAAGCACTTTCGACATCTCTCTCTCTCGAAATATCAATTAAAGAGATGAGTCTGATGGAATTGACACAACGCGAAATGGAATTGACACAACGCGTTTTCCCACAACCCCCATTTTTAAATCATATTAATCGAATTTTTTGTTTTTGTTTTTATTTGTTATGTTTGTTTTAATGCAATTCACATCTTCGGAAATTGTGAGGAGCATGGAGGATATGACGCAGTCAAATAAACATCCATAGGATCTGGAAGTATCAAAATTATCCATCAAGATAACATACTTGTCACCGCCGGCAGGTAGTGGGAAGAGAAGATACAAGTTGGAAAACCTATTCAATAGTATCATACTCAAAAAATTAAGAAGAGGACTGATTCCACAGGAAGTTTTGAAACCCTCCATGACAACAGTGATGTTGTTGAAAAAAATCGAGAAGGTTGTAGCAGTTTCGTCAAAGATCAGTGCGCAGAATCAAATGATGAAGATCAAGCAGATGATGTTGAAGAAGAAGAAGAAGAAGATGATGATGATGATGACCACGAAACCTCCGGAACATCCACACAGTCAAAATCAACAAATGTCATGAGGAATAAAAGTGTTTATTATTCAACAGTTCAAATAATTTTATTTCTCAGTGTCGGAAGATTGCCTCCCTCATGCCCTGTACCAGTGTTTAATGTACAAACAATACACACAATGCCGGGACTTGAAGAATAGGAAAAAATACAATCAGGCTTGTTCGGAGAAAAAATTTTCGGAGAATCGGAGAATCGAAATTTTTTCCGAAAAAAAAATCGGAGAATCGGATAACCGACTTTTTCTCCGAAAACAAAAGTCGGAGAGTTGGATATCCGAAAGTTTTTCCGACTTTTTTCTCGGAGAATCGGAGAATTTCGGAGAACGCAAATATATTCCCAAAAATGCTTCTAAAAGGGATTTGCTGTTGCGTTTTTCAGAAACCTTTCTAAAACATGTTTAATCATCATTTAAAGCTTTTACAGTAGAAATGTAACAAAAACAGGGTTTTGAGTGCCGTCGTCTCCGGTATTATCCGATTCTCCGACACCGACCAAGCCTGAATACAATGATTCTCCAATGAAGAACAATAATAAGAAATTGTACAAATCCGTTCATGATGGAGTCAAGCGGCTGAAAGAGGTAAAAATATCATTTGTCATCATTATAAAGTTTTTCTAATTTTCAGCTAGCAGGAATGAAGAAGTCATCAAACTTCACCTTTGAAGACATCGAGAAATTCCAGAAGTCACCACCATTTGCGGGGCAGTATCAAATTATGGTGTTTATGGAGAACTCGTTTACTCCATACTTCAAAGGAGACTATGTTGGTAAAGGAAATGAGCTGTATTTGTTGCTGGATGAGGAGCACTACCAAGGCGTCAGAACCCTCGGTGCGTTGTTTAATACGGAATACTATTGCAAATTCTGTGAAACGGGATACGGTAATGTCGCGTCACATTACAAATGCAAGATGATTCATCAGAAGTGTGGAAAAATAGAGTGCCCCGAATCACCGGACGATTCGAATATCAAATGGTGAAAAATGCAAAGTTGATTTTCGGTCTCAAGTCTGTTTCGACAATCATAAAATGAAAGGTAAATATTTTATATTAAAAATGTGTGAGGGGTGGAAAAAGCCGCTGTGACATCACGAAAACGTGTGAAAAGTGCCAACAACGAAGTGTACAGAAACAATAACTCTCGACCACACGTTTGCGGTGAGACGTTCTGCCACCACTGTCAGATTCTAAATGCGAAAATCATGATGCCAAGTGTGAAGAAGGAGAAGCATCTGACTCGTCTTAGGATGTACTACGATAAGTAAGTGTTTCTAATTTTTCGGGAAAAGTTTCTTAATTTCAAGAGCACGTATGATCCAAAAAACGATCGTCAAGAGCCTGTTATGTTCGTGTCGTTGCAGTGCTGCTCAAAATGCTTGTCTAGCATCCCAAAAACCCCTTGTGCGGCAAGGGAAGCAAAATGTGCAAACTGTGCACCCGAAGATCGACTGAAAGTGATTGAATCAATCACTCCGAGAAACGAGCATCTGAATGTTGCTTCGGAGATGACTCGGTTCATTTCTGTTCATTCTTGAGCAGCTCATTGCCAGTAACAGAGCAAATCCACAAGTTGCCCTTGAAGGAACAAAGATTGTTTATTTGAAATATAAAGAGGTAAAACTTGTGGATTATACGCGTTACTTGGCGATGAGCCTAGCTCAAGTTGCCAAATCGTTCAATATTGAAAGCGAGAAAGGGTAAGTTAAAGTCTTCCTCAAACTATTGAGAGAGACCGAACGATCGTCTGGACGAGTTTTCAACTTCATTGACCAGCTTCAGAAGTATTGTTTCAACGATGTGTTTATCCTTGCCGATGTTCGAGAAGTCATTCGAAGAGTTGACAAACGTGTGTCTACTTGAAGTGAGTTCCTGAGGCACGGTCCGCAACAATTTTGGAAAGAGAAGAGAAACTGAGCCAGCGAGCAAAACCGAACTGGCGTGCTTTGGACAGCGACCGCCGCTTTTGAGCGCTCGGCCATGCGTGCACAGTTCAGAGAGGGTTGCCACATGAATGAGGACAGACCAGCCGGATGAATCACCGAAGGCGGGGCAGACAGGCTGGTATAATATAAATATCTTATTGAAGATCTAATTTATTTGGTTTGAAAATACGAGTACAGTGGTAGTTATAATTAAGTTTTAAATGTATAACTTTTGATGAAAGAAATCTCTTTCGTAAACAAAATTAGAACACTTTTCCAGAATTTCATTGTTGTGTTAGTTTTTTTACGTTTTTGACTCATAAAATGAATACAGAAATAATGAAGAAAACTATGAAAAATTCTTAAAGTGGGAAGGGGCAATAAAATTACATTTCATGTCAAATCAGAGAAAGTTCAAATTCCATGTAACAGTCGGTGGAGAATGACACTATACATTTATAGAAAATACTTGAGGATATATTGTAGTAAAAATTGGAAAAATGTCATATACATATAGTGGACGAATAACTTAAAGAATCGAAAGTACAGAGAAGAACCGGGAAGTCAACGAAAGATAGAGGCAATTGAATAAATCTTTGCTGTATTACAAATCGTTGTCTCCGACAATCTTTTGAAGTGCATACTGTCGCTGATGTTGATGGTCCGTGACCAGATGACTGTACAGCACCTGAAAATTTGGGTTTCAAAGAGTAAATTTTTCAACACACACCTCATATGCAGTCCATCGGTCATTCGGAATATTTTTGATCAATTTTGAAGTGACTTCTCTGACGCTGGAGTTCATCGAGACGGGAGGAACGTATTTGCACTTGCTGACAATCTCATCGGACTCATTCCCATCCGGCAACTCGAATGGGGTTTTCCCAGTGCTGCATCCATGTAGAAAGACTCCAAGATAAACAATCAAGTGCTGGAGTTTGTTTCTGTCGGCCAATGACTTCCGGTGCAATGTAACCCGGACTTCCACAGAACGTGCCGTCTCTGAATTTTAGAAGTGAGAATATGGGATTGAAAAAAATATGTACCGTTCGTCTGTGGCAATTCCAAAGTCCGATATTTTTGCATGTCCATTGTCATCATATAAGATGTTTGCGGGCTTCAAGCCCCTATGGAGAACTTCAAGTTTGTGAATATAACTCAGTCCGGCTGCCACACATTCTGTCAACCAAGTGATGTCTGCAACCGCAAGCAGCATCGGCTTCTTTCTTTTTAGAACATCTTCCAGCGACTCTGTCATTTTTTCAAAGACGACAAAGATAGCAATTTTCGATTTAAACGCTGCGTACATGGATACGATGTTTTTGTGCGACAGCTCTCGTTGGATCAATAATTCCCGCTCCGTCACAAACTTTTCGGTGAAGACACTGCATCGATTCGCCATCACCTGATAAAAACAAAATTATTATTTTTCCTACGGATTATTTTTTACCTTTATCGCGAACTCTTAACCGGATATTTTGGAAACTGCTTAGAACACGGTTCCAAACGTTCCGGCTCCGAGAATATCACAGATGTCGAAGCTTCCTTCGTTCACGTGGCTGTCGAATACGTTTATCCCTTCGTTTTGCTTGAAGTGTCGTTCCCATCGGAGTCTTTTTTTTTCTTGGTCCTTCTGTTTTGCATCCTCAGAGTTTCTCTTCCTCTGCATCCGGACAGCATTTGTTATACGGGCCGTGTTCCTCGCATAATCTGCTACTCTGAAAAATAAATAAATTTTCTGGCAAAATGTTCGAAACTTACTTGACTTCGGTTGATTGAATTACAATGCCGGATTTACATCGTCTTGTGGGTAGGCAGATTGGTTGTGCTGGTAATGATGGTCTGCAAATTTCTTTCTGAGTTTTGTTCACTTTCCCATTTGCTAATTTACCTGTGCATTCTTGTAGGATCCGTGAATAGCAAATGTGTCCTCTGAACTGTCTTCGTGGAGCAACCCAAAAACCACTTCTTGTCGGTGAATTCCCAGCTATAAGAACAGTTTGCTAGTTTTATGTTGTTTTTGACAGTTCTTACCGCTTCAGTGGTCTGCCTTGACCATTGAACGTCCACAATGTGTTCACCCCGTTCACTGTTGCAACGCAGAAGGATATAGTGCCAACATGGCCTTGATGATGCAGCCGTCCTCCGAGAGTGAAACGTTCGCATTCAGGATTTTCTGATGATCCTCGAAAATCAAAGTGTCTCCATATCCCGTCCTTCCCGGCAGTCATTGCTTTATAACGATCTTATTGAAAGCTTGCTGCCGAGACTTCTTTATCGGTCTGAAATACATTAGTAACTATATAAAACTGTAAAATCGAGAAATAACTAAAGTCTTTGTACTTCTTGTTTCTCACGCACCTCGAACGTTTTAACGACAGAATCATTGTTGACCACGTTTTCTGAAGAATACGATTGATCTGTGCAAACGAGTAATTGTTTGTCTCCGCGGAGAAAATCCGAGCATGAGATGCTTGTCAACTGTTTCTCACGCACCAACCTTGTTTCTCACGCACCTTGAACTTTTTGACAACAGAAACATTGTTGACATCATAGAGCGACACCACGTTTTCTGATGAAGTTCCGTGCAAAGGGGTAGTTGCTTTTCTCCGCTGAGGAAGTCCGATCATGAGATGTATGTCAACTAGGCCATTCCAAATTAATTCAAATTTTATCTCTACTTTTTTCCCGGAAAATTTTACTCAAGATTCGTTGAAAATTTGAAAAACTGGAGGCTGGCGTGCCTTGGGACGCGAAAATTAGCGGAAATTTTAAGAAATCGCGCCAAAAGCGCCGCAGATTTATTCTTTTGAGAATTTTAACTGAAAATCTGTGACTGGCGCCCCATTGACGCGTTTCTATTTTCACATAATATATGCGCCAACGACACGCCAGACATGTGTCTTTTTTTGCTTTTTAGTCAACTTAGGTGGTTTGGACGGATTTTAACAGATTCTATGTAAAAACTTATCGACTTTGATGGATTTCAAGCAAAAATCGGCTAAAAAGCTTAAATTTTCGATACTTTTATCGAAATTTTGGCAGAAAAGTGTGATTCTTTGCTGGTGTTAAGGCAAAAATCATATTGAATCGCGTTGAACGCGCATCAGCCGTAGTTTTTGAGAATTTTGAACTAAAACTCTGTGCCTGGAATGCCTTTGACACGTTTGCCGATTTCAAAAAAACTCTCTGAAAAACTTCAAAAAATTCACTTTTTAACCAAAATTTCGCCATTTTCATAGATTTTTCACCACCAAAAGTTGTTTTAAACCACTCTTTTCACAAGATAACTTACATCAAATGTGACTTTCATATCATTTCCCAGCTCCACGTTCCCCTTCGGTCCCATCAGCTCGTCGAGAATCACCGCCATCACATCGCGAGCCGACTGTCCCATTTTGCCTCAAATTAATCAATTTTTCGTCAAAAATTAAAGATTAATCCTCAAAAAACACTGAGAAAACATCAAAAAACATCAAAAAAATAATTTCTGATTTTGTGTCGATTTACGGTAAACAAGACGCGCTAGCGGGATTACGGAGTGTCGTACTGGCAGAATTAATTATTTTCGAATTTTAATTCTTCTCGTTTGAGGCTAATTTATCGGCTTTTGAGCAGTTTTTAGTTATTTTTGTTGTACAAATATGATTTTCATAGCTAAACATGACATAAAATAAACTGAAATGTTCAATTTTCAGTTGAAAACCGAGAAATTTTCCATTTTTTGTTTTCAGTTGGTTTTTCCAGATTTCGGTCTGATTTGTCGGGATTCAAGCGATTATTTGTGATTTTTACTAAAAAAAATATGGTTTTTAAAGTTGAAAATAATATAAAATGAGATAAAGTTGTGGGTTTTTCGCCAAAAAAAAGTGGAATCACCGTTTCTTGGCTCAAGTTGATATTTAAATCGATTTGCCACGTTTTATGTGTTTTGAGCAATTTTCACGATGAAAATAAGGTTTTTCGCGCTAATTAAAACATAAAATGAGCTAAAATCATCGATTTTTGTCGAAAAAATTGAGAAATGGACCGTTTTCCAATTCCAGATGATTTTTTCTCATTTTTATGTTAATTTATTGATATTTCAACGATTTTTGTGATTTTTACTGTAAAAATTAGATTTTATCGGTGAAAATCACAATAAAGTCATTTTTACAGTCAAAAAACCAAGAGCTTTCTAGCAATTTTTCACCGAAAATACACGTTTTTAAAACTTTTTGCTTCAGTGCTTTTCTCGCGTTTTTTTCTCGAAATTCATCGATTTTCTTCTTTATTTTCAGAAACTTATAATGGCTATGGCAAATCGTCAAAACCGCGGCGCAAAATCGTCAAAAAGTTCAAGGTATGTGAGAAACAAGAAATTAAAAGACTTCAGTTATTTTTTGATTTAACAGTTTTATGTAGCTACTAATCTATTTCAGACTGTTGGAGAAGTCTCGGCAGCGAACTTCCAATCAGATCGTTATAAGGCAATGACTGCCGGAACGGACGGAATTTGGAGGCACTTTGATTTGCGAGGATCATCAAAGAATCCTGAATGCGAAAGTTTCACTCTCGGAGGACGGATACATAATCAAGGGCATGTTGGAAACATCTCCTACTGTGTTGCAACAGTGAACAACGTGAGCACATTGTGGACGTTTAGTGGTGAAGGCAGACTACGGAAGTGGTGAGAACTGTCAAAAACAACATAAAACTAGCAAACTGTTCTTATAGCTGGGAATATAGCAACAAGGAGTGGTTTTTGGGGTTGCTTCACGGTGGCAACTCAGAGGACACGTTTGCCATTCATGGGTCCTTCAAGAACGCACAGGTAAATTAGCAAATGGAAAAGTCAACAAAACTCAGAAAGAAATTTGCAGACCATCATTACCAGCACAACCAATCTGCCTGCCCACAAAGCGAGTTTCTTCCACAAGTACGGTACGAAAGACGAAACGGGTCATTTCTGTTTTGATGAGCTTGAAAACAAAATCTTTGCGACCGGATGTAAATCTGGCATTGTAATTCAATCTGCCGAATTCAAGTAAGTTTCGAACATTTTGCCAGAACATTTATATTTTTTTTTCAGAGTAGCAGATTATGCGAGACACACGGCCCGTATAAAAAATGCTGTCCGAATGCAGAAGAAGAGAAACGCTGAAGATGCAGTACACAAGGAGCAAAAGAAAATTAGGCAGCGATGGGAAAGAAGCGTCAAGCTAAACGAAGGGATAAACGTATTCGACAGCCACGTGAACGAAGAAAGCTTCGACATCTGTGATATTCTCGGAGCTGGAACGTTTGGAACTGTGTTCTAAGCAGTTTCCAAAAAATCCGGTGAAGAGTTCGCGATAAAGGTAAAAAATAATCCGTAGGAAAAATAATAATTTTGTTTTTATCAGGTGATGGCGAATCGATGCAGTGTCTTCACCGAAACGTTTGTGACGGAGCGGGAATTATTGATCCAACGAGAGTTATTGCACAAAAACATCGTACCCATGTACGCAGCGTTTCAATCAAAGTAGTTTTTTCGTCTTTGAAAAAATGACAGAGTCGCTAGAAGATGTTCTGGAGAGAAAGAAGCCGAAGCTGCTCGCGGTTGCAGACATCACTTGTTTGACAGAATGTGTGGCAGCCGGACTGAGTTACATTCACAAACGCGGAGTTCTCCATAGTTACCTGAAGCCCGCCAACATCTTATATGATGACAATGGACCAGGGTTGGGAAATTCCGGGCCGGGCCGGGCCGGGCCGGGCCGACCGAAAAATTTTCCTCGGCCCGGCCCGGCCCGGCCCGGTCAGCCCGTCAGCCCGGCCCGGCCCGGCCCGGAAAATTTCGAAAAAATATGTGAAAAAACTATGCACGATTTTTGAATCCGGGCCGACCGGGCCGGGCCCGGGCCGGACATTTCCTCGGCCCGGCCCGGCCCGGCCCGGGCGGGCCGGGCCGGGCCGGGTCGGGCCGGGCCGGGCTGACGGGCCGGGCCGGGCCGGCCCGGGATTTCCCAACCCTGCAATGGACTTGCAAAAATATCGGACTTTGGATTTGCCACAGACGAAAGGTACATAGTTCTTTTATTTCCATATTCTCACTTCTGAATTTCAGAGATGGCACATTCTGTGGAAGTCCGGGTTATATCGCACCGGAAGTCATTGGCCGACAGAAACAAACATCAGCACTTGATTGCTTTTCTCTTGGAATGATTCGTGCAGTACTGGGAAAACCCCATTCGAGTTGCCGGATGGGAATGTGTCCGATGAGATTGTCAGCAAGTGCAAATACGTTCCTCCCGTCTCGATGAACTCCAGCGTCAGAGAAGTCACTTTAAAATTGATCAAAAAGACTCCGAATGACCGATGGACTGCTAATGAGGTGTGTGGTTAGAAGTTTACTCGTTGAAACCCAAATTTTCAGGTGCAGTACAGTCAGCTGGTCACAGACCATCAGCATCAGCGACAGTATGCACTTCAAAAGATTGTCAGAGACAACGATTTGTAATACAGCAACGATTTATTCACTAGCCTTAATCTTCGTTGACTTCCCGGTTTTTTTTCTCTGTACTATCGATCCTTCAAATTGTTTCCCCACTCTTCTAGTTCATCACACGTTTCCAATTTTTACTACAAAACACCCTCAAGTATTCTTTGTGAATGTATTGTGTCATTTTACACCGACTATTGCATAGAACTTGGATGTAATTTTGTTGCCCCCCCTCCCTAAAAATACAGATTTTAATGTTTCATAGTTTACGAAACTGAAGTAGACCACAAAGAGTTTTTCTGTGACCTGACCTGGTTTTTGAAAAATTGAGATTTTTCGATTTTTTTCTAATAGATTCTTCCCATTGTCTTAGCTTAATATTAAAGTAAAGTGATTGTGACATAAATCTAACAAATTTTGAGGGATTTCAGAACAACAATGAAAACTGTTAAACCCTTCTAAAATTTATTTATTTATTTTTAAACAAAAAACTGCTTTGGGCCTTTTTCAGAAAAAAGAGAATTTTTTTGTCTTTAATTATAGACTTTATTGGAAATTCAGCGGCCGCGACGGGACGTTTCTTGTAAATGAAAAGCTGTGTTTTCGAACACCTGTCTCATACTAGACTGAGTATCCGTCCCAAGAAAACAAAATACTTTGTGACCAAATTATGATTGTAGAGGGTCATTTCAACAAACGAGTTTTACACAAGGAAATTATCAAAATAGAACTATCCGCCAGAAGCTGAGCATGGCTCCCAAACACTAATGAATACAAAAGATATACCTTCACTTAAAACTGATTTTTGAATTGGATTTGTTTTTTGAATAGGCCTCTAGACTTCTTCAGTTCGTTTTCAATCGTCTGGTTCCCAGTCCTTTGAGGTGGTGTTTAAAGTAGAAAACAAACAAGTGCACAAACCTACCATTAATGGTGATTGCGACGGAGGAAAATTGGTTCTGTCCTATATTCAGGTGAACAGATTAGAGAGCCATCAAGTGTTTCGAATATAATGAAATTGGTTCTGGGCAATAATTGTGGTTGAGTCCAAGAATAATTTTACATGGTCACCAACTTGGGCGGTAAAAAAACAAAAATGGGTGGACGTATAGCTTTCAGAAATTACTACGCGTTTGAACCGTATAAGTTATACATGTTTAAGGAAAGGAACCGTTTAACCCCGAGACGCACCACAGCAACCAAAAATGAAGAGGATTAGTTTTCAAATTGCGCCTGTTCCGTTTTTTTGTATATTCACTGTGTGCATAATGGAAAAATGTTTATTGTATTTGGTTAAAACAGCAAAACACTTGTTTCAATCGTCTGTAGCCGGCCCTATGTCCTTTTCAATGACGGTAACAACACTATAGACTGTATTTGTCAACTAAAAAAATACGCAGGTGAATTAGCACATGGGAAAATGAATCGGAAGTTGGGAAAGTTCGTAATTGTCCGTAACAGTACTGTACATATCAGAGAAATGTGACAGATATGAGATCATTTTCGCAATACAAAACATCTCATGGGCAAGTGGAGAATGTCTTGAACAAGAACTGGAAAGTTGTTGTGTCGTGAAATATCAAAAAACCCAACAAAAATGGAAAAACTCTAAAAAAAAGTCTAAAAACAGCTGTAGAGCATTTAACAAAATATACAAGTGTAAACTAAATGTTTCATTTACAAATTGCTGAAATATATCTCATTTTCGATGGATATTTTTTATTAAGCAATATGGACATCAACAGTTAAAAGTGTGGGCACAGAAGAGTAATTCTTTGCTTTCAAGAAGCTGTATTACAATAAAACATTTGTTAGTGGTGCAAAAAGGAACAATACGTTAAAAAAGACTAGGTGAGTGGTCGGATAAATAAATAAATCGATAATACAGAGAAAAAACCGGCCTAGGAAAATGTCAAAATTTGAATGTTCTGGAAGAGTATACAACATTTTACGAAAGATTGTTATGGGTCTTTGCAGGATCACTAGCCATTGTCTCTCACACGCTTTCGAAGCGCGTATTCTCGCTGGTGCTTGGCGTCCGTCACAAGCTGACTGAGCAGCACCTGAAAATTTCAGTTTCAACGAGTAAATTTTTGAACACCCACTTCATTGGCTGTCCAACGGTCGCTCGGGCTCTTCTTGATCAACTTCGAAGTGACTTCTCGAGCACTCAAACTCATTGACACTGGGGGATTGTATTTTCATTTCGAGACAATTTCGTCACTGACGTGTCCATCGGCCAATTCGAACACAGCATTTATGAAGAATAACTCCAAGTGCGTAACAATCAACTGCCGTAGTTTGTTTCTGTCGACATATCATTTCCGGTGCGATAAATCCCGGAGTTCCACAAAATGTGCCATTCCTGAAAATAAGAATTGAAAAAATAGACTTGAAAGATTTATGTACCTCTCATCTGTGGCACATCCAAAATCAGTGATTTTCACATGTCCCTTCTGATCGTAGAGTACGTTTTCCGGATTCAAATCACGATGGAGGACGCCAAGTCTGTGAATGTATACTAATCCGGAGGCAATGCATTCCGTGATGTATCCTATTTCATCAACAGTGAGAAACCTTGGCCTTTTTCTCTCCAGAAGACCTTACAACGACTCGCTCATCAGTTCGAAAACGAAAAAAAACCGTACATTGGAACCACGTTCGTGTGGGACATCTCGCGTTGAATGAGAAGTTCACATTCGGTCACGAACTTTTCAGTGTAGACAGTACAGCGGTTGGTAATCACCTGTAAAAACAAGAATATTATTATTCCTGCAAATTATTTTTTACCTTCAGTGCGAACAATTTTCCAGATTTTTTTAGATGTTGCTTCGAAGACGGTCCCAAATGTTCCTGATCCCAGAATGTTTCCGATTTCGAAGTTTTCCTCGCTCAAATGGGTGTCAAAAACATTGACTCCGTCGTTTTTCTTGGCTTCAGTTTCCCATTGAATTCGAATCTTCTCTTGTTCCTTGTGATCCAATTCTTCGGCCAATCTCTTTTTGTGCTTCCGAACTGCATCTTTTATGCGAGCCGTATGCCTCGCATAATCTGGAACTCTGAAAAAAAATTACCTTTCAGGCAACATGTTAGAAACTTACGAGAACTCGGCTCTCTGCACTACAATTCCAGTTTTACATGCGGTCACAAATGCTTTCTTGTTCAGCTCATCCATGCAGAAGTGGCCCGTCTCAGCTTTCGTTCCGTACTTGTAGAAAAACTTGGTTCTGTTTGCAGGCAAGTTCTTTGTACTGGTTATGATTATCTGCAAATTTCTTTCTAGGTTTTGTTCACTTTCCCATATGCTAATTTACCTGATCATTTTTTTAGCATCAATAAACAGCAAACGTCTCCTCAGGGTTGTCACCTTGGAGCAATCCCACGAAGCACTCTTTGTCACTGTATTCCCAGCTATAAAAACAGTATGCTAATTTTATGTTGTTTTCGACAGTTCTTACCACTTTTTTAATCTGCTTTGACCATTCATTGTCCAGAGGGTATTCATCTCATTTACTGTATACACACAGTAGGAAATAGATCCAGTACGACCTAGTAAACGAAGTTGTCCACCAAGATCGTACTGTTTGCGGAGTGGGTTGTGAGATGAACCGCGGATGTCGAATACTTTCCAGATCCCGTTTTTTCCCGCATTCATAACACCACATCAAAGGAGTTCGATCGGAATTTGACAGAAGTCACTTCACTATCGGTCTGAAATTAATTAGTAACTATAATGAACTGGAAAGTCAAGTGACTGACATGGAATGTATTTTGACTGACCCCCCCCCATGGTACCGTTTTTTTCGCTCATTCGGTGGTTTTCCCATAGAAAAAATGACCCATAAAGAGTTTTCTGTGACGTGACCTCGTTTTTGAGAATTGAGATTTTTCGAAAATTGTGAATTTTTCAAATTTTATCTCTACTTTTTTCTCGGAAAATTTTACTCAAGATTCGTTGAAAATTTGAAAAACTGGAGGTTGGCGTGCCTTGGGACGCGAAAATTAGCGGAAATTTTAAGAAATCGCGCCAAAAGCGCCGCAGATTTATTCTTTTGAAAATTTGAACTGAAAATCTGTGACTGCGCCCCATTGACGCGTTTCTAGTTTCACATAATATATGCGCCAACGACACGCCAGACATGTGTCTTTTTTTGCTTTTTAGTCAACTCAAGTGGTTTGGACGGATTTTAACAGATTCTATGTGAAAACTTATTGACTTTGATGGATTTCAAGCAAAAATTGGCTAAAAACTCAAATTTTTGATACTTTTATCAAAGTTTTGGCAGAAAATTGTGATTCTTTGCTGGTTTTAACGCAAAAATCATATTGAATCGCGTTGAACGCGCACCAGCCATAGTTTTTGAGAATTTTGAACTTAAACTCTGTGTCTGGCGTGCCTTTGACGCGTTTGCCAATTTCACACAAATAAATGCGCCAACGGCACCCCAAATTGCGGGATGAAAACAAATTTGAGTAGAAAAGTAGTGTTTTATTAACATTTTGACGGATTTTTAGCCAAAACTTCTGTTTTCGAGTTCGTAGGCAATCTTCTCTGAAAAACTTCAAAAAATTCACTTTTTAACCAAAATTTCGCCATTTTTTTTAGATTTTTCACCACCAAAAGTTGTTTTAAACCACTCTTTTCACAAGATAACTTACATCAAATGTGACTTTCATATCATTTCCCAGCTCGACGTTCCTCTTCGGCCCCATCAGCTCGTCGAGCATCACCGCCATCACATCGCGAGCCGACTGTCCCATTTTGCCTCAAATTAATCAAATTTTGTCAAAAAGTTGAAGATTAATCTTCAAAAAACACTGAGAACACATTAAAAAACATCGAAAAAATCATTTCTGATTTCGGGTCGATTTACGGTAAACAAGACGCGCTAGCGGGATAACGGAGTGTCGTACTGGCAGAATTAATCATTTTCGAATTTTTAAATTTTTCTCGTTTGAGGTTAATTTATCGGGTTTTGAGCGGTTTTTACTGATTTGTGTTGTGAAAATATGATTTTGATTTGTGTTGTGAAAATATGTTGTGAAAATATGATTTTCACAGCTAAAAATGATATAAAATGAACTGAAATGTTCAATTTTTAGTTAAAAAACCGAGAAATTCGCCATGTTTTGTTTTCAGTTGGTTTTTCTAGATTTTGGTCTGATTTTTCGGGATTCAAGCAATTATTTGTGATTTTCACTGAAAAAATATGGTTCTTAAAGCTGAAAATAATACGAAATAAAATAAAGTTGTGGGTTTTTCGCTAAAAAACAAGTGGAATCACCGTTTCTTGGCTCAAGTTGATATTTAAATCGATTTGCCACGTTTTAATGTGTTTTGAGCGATTTTCATGGTGAAAATGAGGTTTTTCGCGCTAATTAAAACATAAAATTAGCTAAAATCATCGATTTTTAGTTGAAAAAATTGAGAAATGGACTTTTTTCCGCTAAATTAAAACGCTAAACCAGTTGATTTTTTCTCATTTTTATGTTAATTTTTTGATATTTCAGCGATTTTTGTGATTTTTACTGTAAAAATTAGATTTTATCGGTGAAAATCACAAAAAAGTCATTTTTACAGTCAAAAAACCAAGAGCTTTCTAGCAATTTTTCATCGAAAATACACGTTTTCAAAACTTTTTGCTTCAGTGCTTTTCTCGCTTTTTTTCTCGAAATTTATCGATTTTCTTCTTTATTTTCAGAAACTTATAATGGCTATGGCAAATCGTCGCGGCGCAAAATCGTCAAAAAGTTCAAGGTATGTGAGAAACAAGAAATTAAAAGACTTCAGTTATTTTTTGATTTTACAGTTTTATGTAGCTACTAATCTATTTCAGACCGTTGGAGAAGTCTCGGCAGCGAACTTCCAATCAGATCGTTCTAAGGCAATGACTGCCGGAACGGACGGGATTTGGAGGCACCTTGATTTGCGAGGATCATCAAAGAATCCCGAATGCGAAAGTTTCACTCTCGGAGGACGGATACATAATCAAGGGCATGTTGGAAACATCTCCTACTGTGTTGCAACAGTGAACAACGTAAACACATTGTGGACGTTTAGTGGTGAAGGCAGACTACGAAAGTGGTAAGAACTGTTAAAAACAACATAAAATTAGCAAACTGTTCTTATAGCTGGGAATATACCAACAAGGAGTGGTTTTTGGGGTTGCTTCACGGTGGCAACTCAGGGGACACGTTTGCCATTCATGGGTCCTTCAAGAACGCACAGGTAAATTAGCAAATGGGAAAGTGAACAAAACTCAGAAAGAAATTTGCAGACCATCATTACCAGCACAACCAATCTGCCTGCCCACAAGACAAGTTTCTTCCACAAGTCTCTTTGCGACCGGATGTAAATCCGGCATTGTAATTCAATCAACCGAATTCGAGTAAGTTTTGAACACATTGTCAGAACATTTATTTGTTTTTCAGAGTAGCAGATTATGCGAGACACACGGCCCGTATAAAAAATGCTGTCCGAATGCAGAAGAAGAGAAACGCTGAAGATGCAGTACACAAGGAGCAAGAGAAAATTAGGCAGCGATGTGAACGAAACTTCAAGCAAAACGAAGGGATAAACGTATTCGACAGCCACGTGAACGAAGGAAGCTTTGAATTCGGTGATATTCTCGGAGCCGGAACGTTTGGAACTGTATTCAAAGCAGTTTCAAAAAAATCCAGTAAAGAGTTTGCGATAAAGGTAAAAATAATCCGTAGGAAAAATAATAATCTTGTTTTTATCAGGTGATGGCGAATCGATGCAGTGTCTTCACCGAAACGTTTGTGACGGAGCGGGAATTATTGATCCAACGAGAGTTATCGCACACAAACATCGTACCCATGTACGCAGCGTTTGAATCAAAATTTGATGTCTTTTTCGTCGTGGAAAAAATGACAGAGTCGCTGGAAGATGCTCTAAAAAGAAAGAAGCCGATGCTGCTTACGGTTGCAGAAGTCGCATGGTTGACTGAAGGTGTGGCAGCCGGACTGAGTTACATTCACAAACATGAAGTTCTCCATTGGGACTTTAAGCCCGCAAACATCTTATATGATGGTAATGGATGTGCAAAAATATCGGACTTAGGATTTGCCACAGACGAAAGGTACATAATTCTTTCAATTCCATATTCTCACTTCTGAATTTCAGAGAAGGCACATCCTGTGGAAGTCCGGGTTACATTGCACCGGAAGTGATTGGCCGACAGAAGCAAACATCAGCACTTGATTGTTATTCGCTTGGAGTAATTCTACATAGATGCAGCACTGGGAGAACCCCATTCGAGTTGCCGGACGGTCACGTTTCCGATGAAATTGCCAGCAAATGCAAATACGTTCCCCCTGTCTCAATGAACTCCAGTGTCAGAGCAGTCACCTCAAATTTGATTAAAAAATCATCGAATGACCGCTGGAGAGCCGTTGAGGTATGTGTATAGAAGTTTACTCGTTGAAACCCAAATTTTCAGGTGCTGTACAGTCAGTTAATCACAGACCATCAGCATCAGCGACAGTTTGCACTTCAAAAGATTGTCAGAGACAACGATTTATAAAACAGCAAAGATTTGTTCACTAGCCTTGATCTTTTATTTACTTCCCGGTTTTTTTCTTTGTACTACCGATCTTTTGAATTGTTTCCCCACTCTTCTATTTCAAGACACTTTTCCAATTTTCACTACAAAACACCCTCAAATATTCTTCGTGAATGTATTGCGTCATTTCTCACCAACAGTTACATAGAACTTGGATGTAACTATATTGCCCCCCTAAAAAAACAGATTTCAATGTTTTATAGTTAGAGAACTGTGGGTGTCACTTTGCACACATTTTTCTTGCAACATCCGCGTCTCTCTTTCTCACCACTATAAATTGTGCTCTCTCGCCTTTCTCTAACGACACTCTCTCACTTTTACACACTATCTCGCCCACACTCTCTCACTTTAACACACTCGTTCGCCTTTCTCTAACTAATTACTCAAGTTCACCAATTACGCACTTACTAATGACTTCGCCACTAATTGATACTTTTTTGAATCTTATTATGAAGTGATTGCTGTAAGAATTTTTCTCATTTCTCATTACTCCCCTCCGATTTCTCTGCAATATTTTGAAGTCATCTTCAACTATTTCACTATTGCAATTAACTTCTCTGAATAAATAACCATGCCGCTGATACTTTACTTCTCCAACTTTCGATTCAAAAAAACACTCGCATTACAACATAAACAGGGGCGTGTGAGCCGGAGCCTCCCCACAAGGAAGGTGAAACACGAGGAAAAACAAAACTACTAGACTCTACTTCCCACCTTCCTGCCAAACACACAGTTTTACGAATCGGCACGTTTATTGACTGCATCAAGAGCTCATATATATCAAGACAGAAAGCTGTTTTGTTTCTCCAGTAAAACTTGTCTCTCTATTTAATGAGTCGAATCTTGTTTTTTTTTGTAAACTGCCCGTCATTCCTGATGTCTGATGACATCTTTTCCATAATCTACAAAAAGAAGATGGGCTCTAATCTATCTATCATTCTTTTCGAGACAGATATGATTATAGAAAGACAAGAAAAATTTACCATACATCCGTGACCGGCTCTTCATCAAGATTGTCACAACGCATCATATGTGAGGAGAAATTGGTATTGCATACAGATTACCTTTCACCGTTGAGCTTCCAAAATTTCCGCTGTTAGCCTATTTTCCTCAGGCGTCTTCAGCGCTCTAGGGTGAAAGAAGAGACACAGACAAGCTGGTGTGCCTTCACCGCGCTATGGGAGAGGAGGCAGACATGCCGAAGATCCTCCTTCTATATTAGAAGATACCCCGCTTTGTATGGACTCACAGACACACAGATAGAACCCCTCCTTCTATGTACGACATATTCTTGAAAAAAATGTAGGGGTATGTTTTGATTAAAGTCATACATAACATCTTATTGTGAGACTATCGTGATGAAGTACCCATGTTTGTTGAAAAAAAAAAGACATGACAATTGTGAACTCGTTTGCTATAGGACGGACGGGGAACAACCTGACGACATACTTGACACCTGTAAAGTTGAATCATTACATTATGAATCAGGACTGTCTATTACCATTCATATTTTTCACAACAGGAAAGTGATACTTTGGATTTTCGTTTTGAGTGAGCATCAAAGTACTTCTTGCTGTGAAAGGAGATTCTGCATTTCTCACAGAATATGTTAACGTTTGGATCGGCATGACATTTTTCTGATCCACACTTCTTGCAAATGGCGGAACATGTTCTTGCGTGATATCTTCCTCCAAAATCATAGCATTTGAAACAGTACGATAGATTTACATTTGGTACAGTGGAGATGAAAAATTCATAGGAGCCATCAATGCAAAGAAGTGGTATCATACCATGAGCTTGTTCGTTTTGTTGGTGAATTATTTCCGGCAGAAGAGTGTGTTTTTGTATTGTCCACACACAAATACGATAATCCTTTAAATGAGCAGCCAATTTCTTGAAATCTTCTTCATCATGTGTTGAAACTCTTGAGTCCCTTCCTCCTTCCGTCAAAAGGTTCAAAGCTCCTTCTAGTTGATGTCGAGACTTGCGGCTACATGTACTCTGAAAACAAATGAAAAATGACCAAAACAGGAAAAAAAACACTTACATCAGATCTGAGAATATTTGCGTACTTGTTCATTAGCAAATGTTTCTCCTTGGCATTTTCACAGGTGTGTTTATCGCTCCAAAGTCCAATCTGTAAATTGTGCATCGATAATAATCCCCTCATCCAGAGTATAACATTCCATGCTCAAATGGCATACTTTTGTCTGAGAATGGATTTGATCTTTCATGGAAAAATTGGAATAAGAATGAAAAAAAAACTTGTTACCCACCGTCTCCGATCGACACAAGAAAACAATATACAGCAAAAATATAAGAGTAATAGTAAAAAACAAGAATTTCAGAAAAATATGTGAAACCGTATAAAGTTTTCGACACAAGAAAACAATATAAGGTCAAAAATATGGGAGACAACTATTCCGCTAAGTTGTCAGAAATGATGAAAATACTACCCAGAAGGGAGGTATTTAAAGGAAATGTCACCCTTTTATCAAGCCGACACATGGCTTAACAAAGAAAAATGTGTCACAAATGGTTTCTTTGTCTCGGATCATTTGAAAAACTTCAAATTTTGAAAAACATCATTTGAAAATACTTCAAATTTGTCAGTTTTATGAAATACACTTTGAACATTTGAAATATTCATGCTTTGAACTTAGCATATTCGTAATTTCCAGTTCTTCACGATTTCAAAAAGTATAATATCATGGGGGTTTGGGAAAAATGTTTGGGTACGGTAGGGATGCGGTAAGGATGCGCAGAATGTTAAGGATAAAACAAGAACAAAATTCAATTAATATGCGTGACAGCACACGACGAAAACGAGAGACAGTGTAAAAGTAAGAGTGCGCGCAGAGATGACGAAATAGCATTGTGCGGAAATGACGCAGACAAATGAGACAGTGTGCATGTCCGACAGACGCAGAGTACATTCCAGTGGTCGTCCCACTGTTTGCTCAAAATGTCACGGTTGTTATCGATTCTTATAGGTACCCCACAAGTCTCTGATACACACATTGATTCGAGATGCACAACATGATATGTATTGCCGGAAAGATGACGTTCCCCTGATTACGAATCTCGATTCAAGTTTTGCAGTTACCCTCCCAGTTTTGAGAAATTCAGCTCCAAAGTTATGGTGAATGTTGTTGCTCAAACTTATGTTGCCAGCCAGCGTGTTGCCCAAAATCCATTCGGTGGATAGAGAAATCACCGGTCGAATGGACTAAGGGGTTACATGTGGGGTAGACGGTGGACAGTTTATGGTTCTGGTCCTTCCCTTTTTCCTTTTTTGTAATCCTCGTCTTTGGATGCCATGGTCATCACAATGTGTCAAAAAAAGGTTTAGAATTTTTTCGAGTCCATATTGACTTCCTACGACGTATAAAGAAAAATAATTGTGTCATGTCCAGTTTTCTATACTCTTGTCCAGTTTTCTATATTCATGTCCAGTTTTCTATATTCATGTCCAGTTTTCTGAATCTTGTCCAGTTTTCTATATTCATGTCCAGACAGGTAGGCCTTGCAGGCTTTTTTTGAGGAAGTGCCATAAAAATCCTTCGGAAAAACGGTGCCATAAAAAACCTTTACTTACTACTGTGGCCGGAAATACAGATGTATCGGTAAAACAGAAAAAACCGGACTAGGTTACTATCAATATTTGAAGACATTAACATGGAAAAACGTAGGCACGGGTAAGTAATTATTCGCTTCCAAGAATCTGTATTAACAACGTTTTTGTGGTGCAAAAAAGAACAATTACTTCAGAAACGAGTATATGAATGGCCGAAAAAATAGATGTACCGATAATACAGAAAAAAATAACCGGGATGGATTACTGTCACAATTTGAATGTACTGGAATAGTATACAACATTTTTCGGAAGATTGCGGTGAGTCTTCGCAAAATCACAGCTCATTGTCTCTCACATGCTTCCGAAGCGCGTACTCTCGCTGGTGCTGAGCGTCCGTCACAAGTTGACTGAGCAGCACCTGAAAATTTCAGTTTCAACGAGTCAATTTTCGAACACCCACTTCATTGGCTGTCCAACGGTCGCTCGGGCTCTTCTTGATCAACTTCGAAGTGACTTCTCGAACACTCAAACTCATTGATACTGGGATATTGTATTTGCATTTCGAGACAATATCGTCACTGACGTGTCCATCGGCTAACTCGATCGGTGTTCGTCCCACACAGCATATATGGAGAATGACTCCAAGTGCGTAACAATCAACTGCCGGAGTTTGTTTTTGTCGACATCATTTCCGGTGCGATGAATTCCACAAAATGAGCCATTCCTGAAATTAAGAATTAAAAAAATGGAATTGAAAGATTTATGTACCTTTCATCAGTGGCACATCCGAAATCAGTGATTTTCACATGTCCCTTTTGATCATACAATATGTTTTCCGGCTTTAAATCACGATGGAGAACGCCACGTCTGTGAATGTAGACTAATCCGGAGGCAATGCATTTCGCGATCCATCCTATTTCATCCACAGTGAGAAACCTTGGCCTTTTTCTCTCCAGAAGATCTTGCAACGACTAGCTCATCAGGTCGAAAACGAAAAAAACCGAGAGTTTTGTTTTAAAGGCGGCGTACATTGGAACCACGTTCGTGTGGGACATCTCGCGTTGTATGAGATGTTCACGTTCGGTCACGAACTTTTCAGTGTAGACATTACAGCGCTTGGTCATGACCTGTTAAAAACAAGATTATTATTATTCCTGCAAATTATTTTTTACCTTCAGTGCGAACAATTTTCCAGATTTTTTAGATGTTGCTTCGAACACGGTCCCAAATGTTCCTGATCCCATAATGTTTCCGATTTCGAAGTTTTCCTCGCTCAAATGGGTGTCAAAAACATTGAGTCCGTCGTTTTTCTTGGCTTCAGTTTCCCATTGAATTCGAATCTTCTCTTGTTCCTTGTGATCCAGATCTTCAGCCAATCTCTTTTTCTGCTTCCGAACTGCATCTTTTATGCGAGCCGTATGCCTCGCATAATCTGGAACTCTGAAAAAAAGATTAACTTTCTGGCAATATGTTCGAAACTTACGAGAACTCGGCTGACTGCACTACAATTCCAGTTTTACAACCGGTCACTAATGTGTTATTGTTCAGCTCATCCATGCAGAAGTGGCCCGTCTCATCCTTTGTTCCGTGCTTGTATTAGGTTGGCAAGAAAGTTTTTGTGCATGTTTTGTTTTGAATGCTGTCAGATAATTTACAAGAATCAAAACCAACTACGCATACCATTTGTTAGATAAACTCTCTGGGATTTTGATAGCAGGCAGGAATTCCTCCCGGCGCTTCTCTTCTGCAAGAGCCATGTCAATATTTAATCTTGACCGACAACTCTTACAGCAATATTTTTATTTCCGCTTTACATCTAATACCAAAGTTTCTAAATTTGTGCAACCGATAGGAAAATTTTACAAGGATGAATTCTTCTTTCGGCACGCTATTAGTAATTAAGTTTCCAACTTTGAGAAATGCGATTTAACTGTGGTCGAAGTATCACGTCCTAAAAGTGCATATGAATAGGATTTGTACATGCTGTGAGCTGTAGAAGGAGAGTTTCCATCTCAATCTTCCTCTGAATTATCAATGATAATCACTACTACTTATAACACAATTGGAAACTATTTGAAATGTGTCGGCAAAAATTAAAAAAGAGACATTGAATAGTCATATTTTGGCCAAGATCCGCGTTCAGTGAAGGATAGACCTGCGGCTTCGAATTCTCTCTCCTCTTTCAAACTTCAATCGACCTAACCATTTGGGTATCACTAATAGAGAGTGGGTATTGCACACAAACTACCTCAGGGAAACCCACCGACTTGGCGTTGATTAGACGCTGTTAGGCATCATCAAAAGGAAATAATACCTGAAGCAAATGATGACCCTCATGTGGTGGACCGTACACAACGTATATGGTTGGAAAATGTAAAACAATAATCTTCTACTTCTGTTCTTTTTGTGTGCAAAAAATCAAAACCATACGTGAGTCTTCAGCTCCACACGGCCAAAAAGTCTGCCACCGTCATAATGTTGCATATCCGCTTGTTGCACACCTGACAAAATATTTTCTCACCTTATATAGGAAAATAGTTTTTAATCATACAAATTAGAGTTCAGTCCTTTTTCTAACGAATTACTATAAGTTCGGGGTAATTCTGCGCTCTGCCGCTGAACAGGACTTCGATACTTGAAGTTAAGTCGAAAAATGGGTGGAAGTTTATTTTGCCTTGAAACATCCGGAGCTCTGCCAGGACGGTATCGGGAACATACCCAGTAAATTGAAGACAGTTGTGGACTAAGATGGTTACTAGGTTTGGTATTTGGTATGCTTCCTGTTTGAGTAAAAATAACTTGAGTCATGCACAAAAACTTTCTTGCCAACCTAATAGAAATACTTGGTTTTGTTTGCAGCAGACTTGTCACGGGCCGGGCCGGGCCGGGCCGGGCCGGGCCAAAATCAGGAAAAATCTCGGCCCGGTTTGAAACATTTTTTGAAAAAATTTTGAATTTTTGAATTTTTTTTGGAATTTTTTTGAAATTTTTCGAAAAAAGTATAGCTTTCGAATAAAAATTCAAAATTGAATAAAAATGTGAATTTGTACAATAATTTAAGCATTTTTACTCTATTTTTTCGAAAAATTTCAAAAAAAATCGGTAAAAAATGGGTACCCATTTTTGAATCCGGGCCGACGGGCCGGGCCGGGCCGAGCAAAATTACGGCCCGGCCCGGCCCGGCCAGGCCCGGGATTTGACAAGTCTGGTTTGCAGGCAAGTTCTTCGTACTGGTTATGATTTCCTGTAAATTTCATTTTAGGTTTTGTTCACTTTCCCACGTGCTAATTTACCTGAGCATTTTTGTAGCATCCATGTACCGCATAAGTCTCATCAGTATCGTCACACGGCCCCAGAAACCACTCTTTGTCGTTATATTCTCAGCTATAAAATACAGTATGCTAATTTTATGTTGTTTTTGAGAGTTCTTACCACTTTCTTGGTTTGCTTTGACCATTCAATGTCCAGAGAGTATTAATCTCATTCACAATAGACACAGTAGGAAATACTTCCAGTATGACCTAGTAAACGCAGCTGTCCACCAAGATCGTATTGTTTGTAGAGTGGGTTGTGAGATGAACCACGGATGTCGAATAGTTTCCAGATTCCGTTTTTTCCCGCTGTCATAACATTGAAAGTATTTGATCGGAATTTGACAGAAGACACTTCACTATCGGTCTGAAATACATTAGTAACTATACAGAACTGCAAAGTCAGGTGATGACTGACATGGAATGTGTTTTAAATTACGCAAAAAACTACGGAGAAAAACGCGAAAAAATGACGAAAATGACGGAAAGTTCGAAAATCAATATTATACGGAAATCTGAGAATATTTTGCGGCGGCGACAACTAAAAAACTAAAGTAATCAGGAATTTATTAATTTCATACCGGAATTACGCAAAAAACTACGGAGAAAAACGCGAAAAAATGACGAAAATGACGGAAAGTTCGAAAATCAATATTATACGGAAATCTGAGAATATTTTGCGGCGGCGACAACTAAAAAATTAAAGTAATCAGGAATTTATTGATTTCATACCGGAATTACGCAAAAAACTACGGAGAAAAAAGCGAAAAATTGACGAAAATGACGGAAAGTTCGAAAATCAATATTATACGGAAATGAAAAATCGGGTTTACGGTTCAAGTGGCAATTTTCCTTCATAACATTCGTTCTAGAAAATTAGAACAGTTTTCTTTGATCCTAAGTAAAAATGAAGAAAAGTTGATAATTAACGTTATCCGATATTATTATCGCGACCAGGAACTATTCGCGATTACTGATCACCAGAGCACGATTGCGTCACCGTCATCTCCCACAAAGTAACAAACCGTGTTTCCCTTTCTACGGCGAATACCTGTGCTTAATCGACCGACAATCTACAACAATGCCTCATGCCCAATCTACCGAAGCCTTTGACGACTGGCAAACTGGAATACTGGATAAGCGGAACACTATATAAGAACACCTGCCGCCTCATCTCACAGTCTTCTTGAGAAGGAGAACCACCATCTCCTCCTTCGATCACCTTCCCCTGCTGCCCACGTCTGCTGCCCTAGTCTGCCGTCCCTTCTACCGTATCTCCATCTACATTTCCCCTCACTATCTTTACCTGTAACCCCTTCCCATATATTGACTTATATTACTTATACTTTGCATTCAAATAAACATATCTACCACTGAACCGTCTTGCCATACCGATTACTATAGTCCTCCCGGGTTGTAGTCTCTTTAATTATAGACTTTATTGGAAATTCAGAGGCCGCGACGGGACGTTTCTTGTAAATGAAAAGCTGTGTCTTCGAACATCTGTCTACTCATACTAAACTGAGTATCCGTCCCAAGAAAACAAAATACTTTGTGACCAAATTATGATTGTAGAGGGTCATTTCAACAAACGAGTTTTACACAAGGAAATTATCAAAATAGAACTATCCGCCAGAATCTGAGCATGACTCCCAAACACTAATGAATACAAAAGATATACCTTCACTTGAAACTGATTTTTGAATTGGATTTCTTTTGAATAGGCCTCTAGACTTCTTCAGCTCGTTTTCAATCGTCTGGTTCCCAGTCCTTTAAGGTGGTGTTTAAAGAAGAAAACAAACAAGTGCACAAACCTACCATTAATGGTGATTGCAACGGAGGAAATTTGGTTTTGTCATATATTCAGGTGAACAGATTAGATTGATTTATTAAGTGTTTTGAGTATAATGAGTTTGGTTCTGGGCAATAATTGTGGTCGAGTCCAAGAATAATTTTACATAGTCACCAACTTGGGCGGTAAAAAAAACAAAAGTGGGTGGACGTATCTACACGTTTTCTATCACGTCGTAGAGAATAGCTTTCAGAAATTACTACGCGTTTGAAATTCAATTCCAACCATCAATAACATATTTAGAAGCTAACACTATGAACCGTATAACTTATACATGTTTAAGGAAAGGAACCGTTTAACCCCGAGACGCACCACAGCAACCAAAAATGAAGAGGATTAGTTTTCAAATTGCGCCTGCCCCGTTTTTTTTTTGTATATTCACTGTCTGAATAATGGAAAAATGTTTATTGTATTTGGTTAAAACAGCAAAACACTTGTTTC
This sequence comes from Caenorhabditis latens, assembly GCA_002259235.3. NCBI lineage: Eukaryota > Metazoa > Nematoda > Chromadorea > Rhabditida > Rhabditidae > Caenorhabditis > Caenorhabditis latens. The sequence goes on along the minus strand of CM056097.1, from coordinate 7,039,656 downwards.
AATCGTCTGTAGCCTGCCATATGTCCTTTTCATAGACGGTAACAACACTATAGACTGTATTTGCCAACTACAAAAATACGCAGGTGAATTAGCACATGGGAAAATGAATCGGAAGTTGGGAAAGTTCGTAATTGTCCGTAACAGTACTGTACATATCAGAGAAATGTGACAGATATGAGATCATTTTCGCAATACAAAACATCTCATGGGCAAGTGGATGAAGTCTTGAACAAGAACCGAAAACTTGTTTTGTCGTGAAATATCGAAAAATCCAACAAAAATGGAAAAACTCAAAAAAAGTCTAAAAATAGCTGTAAAGAATTTAACAAAATATAGAAGTGTAAACTAAATGTTTCATTTACAAATTGCTGAAATATATCTCTGATTTTCGATGGATATTTTTTATTAAACAATATGGACATCAACAGTTAAAAGTGTGGTCACGGGAGAGTAATTCTTTGCTTTCAAGAAGCTGTATTACAATAAAACGTTTGTTAGTGGTGCAAAAAGGAACAATAAGTTAAAAAAAAGACTAGATGAGTGATCGGATAAATAGATAAATCGATAATACAGAGAAAAAACCGGGCTGGGTAAATGTCAAAATTTGAATGTTCTGGAAGAGTATACAACATTTTACGAAAGATTGTTATGGGTCTTTGCAGGATCACTAGCCATTGTCTCTCACACGCTTTCGAAGCGCGTATTCTCGCTGGTGCTTGGCGTCCGTCACAAGCTGACAGAGCAGCACTTGAAAATTTTAGTTTCAACGAGTGAATTTTTGAACACCCACTTCATTGACAGTCCAACGTTCGCTCGAGCTCTTCTTGATCATTTTCGTAGTGACTTCTCGAACACTCAAACTCATTGCGAGTGGGGGATTGTACTTGTATTTCGAGACAAATTCGTCACTGACGTGTCCATCGGCCAACTCGAACGGTGTTCGTCCCACACAGCATTTATGGAGAATAACTCCAAGTGCGTAACAATCAACTGCCGGAGTTCGTTTCTATCGGCAGATGGTTTTAGGTGCGATGAATCCCGGAGTTCCACAGAATGTGCCATTACTGAAATTAAGAATTGAAAAAATGGAATTGAAAGATTTATGTACCTCTCATCTGTCGCACATCTGAAATCAGTGATTTTCACATGTCCCTTTTGATCATAGAGTACGTTTTCCAGCTTCAGTTCACGATGGAGGACGACACGTCTGTGAATGTAGACTAGTCCGGATGCAATGCATTCCGTGATGTATTCTATTTCATCAACAGTAAGAAACCTTGGCCTTATTCTCTCTAGAAGATCTTGCAACGACTCGTTCATCAACTCAAAAACGACAAAAACCGAGATTTTCGTTTTAAAGGCGGCGTACATTGGAACCACGTGTGTGTGGGACATCTCGCGTTGTATGAGATGTTCACGTTCGGTCACGAACTTTTCAGTGTAGACATTACAGCGGTTGGTAATCACCTGTAAAAATAAGATTATTATTATTCCTGGAAATTATTTTTTACCTTCAGTGCGAACAATTTTCCAATTTTTTAGATGTTGCTTCGAACACGGTCCCAAATGTTCCTGATCCCATAATGTTTCCGATTTCGAAGTTTTCCTCGCTCAAATGGGTGTCAAAAACATTGACTCCGTCGTTTTTCTTGGCTTCAGTTTCCCATTGAATTCGAATCTTCTCTTGTTCCTTGTGATCCAATTCTTCGGCCAATCTCTTTTTGTGCTTCCGAACTGCATCTTTTATGCGAGCCGTATGCCTCGCATAATCTGGAACTCTGAAAAAAATTTAACTTTCTGGCAACATGTTAGAAACTTACGAGAACTCGGCTGACTGCACTAAAATTCCAGTTTTACATGCGTTCAAATGTTTTCTTGTTTAGCTCATCCATTCAGAAGTGGCCCGTCTCATCTTTTGTTCCGTACTTGTAGAAATACTTGGTTCTGTTTGCAGGCAAGTTCTTTGTACTGGTTATGATTACCTGCAAATTTCTTTCTAAGTTTTGTTCACTTTCTCATGTGCTAATTTACCTGAGCATTTTTATAGCATCCATGAACAGCAAACGTCTCCTCAGGGTTGTCACCTTGGAGCAATCCCACGAAGCACTCTTTGTCACTGTATTCCCAGCTATAAAAAACAGTACGCTAATTTTATGTTGTTTTTGACAGTTCTTACCACTTTGGTCTGCTTTGACCATTCATTGTCCAGAGGGTATTCATCCCATTTACTGTAGACACACAGTAGGAAATACATCCAGTATGACATAGTAAACGAAGTTGTCCACCAAGATCGTACTGTTTGCGGAGTGGGTTGTGAGATGAACCGCTGTTGTCGAATAGTTTCCAGATCCCGTTTTTCCCGCATTCATAACATCAAATCAAAGAAGTTCGATCGGAATTTGACAGAAGTCACTTCACTATCGGTCTGAAATTAATTAGTAACTATAGAGAACTGGAAAGTCAAGTGACTGACATGGAATGAATTTTGACTGACCAAAAAAAATTGAAATTGTGAATTTTTCAAATTTTATCTCTACTTTTTCCCGGAAAATATTACTCAAGATTCGTTGAAAAATTGAAAAACTGGAGGCTGGCGTGCCTTGGGACGCGAAAATTAGCGGAAATTTTAAGAAATCGCGCCAAAAGCGCCGCAGATTTATTCTTATGAAAATTTGAACTGAAAATCTGTGACTGCGCCCCATTGACGCGTTTCTAGTTTCACATAATATATGCGCCAACGACACGCCAGACATGTGTCTTTTTTTGCTTTTTAGTCAACTTAAGTGGTTTGGACGGATTTTAACAGATTCTATGTGAAAACTTATCGATTTTGATGGATTTCAAGCAAAAATCGGCCAAAAACTCAAATTTTTGATACTTTTATCAAAATTTTGGCAGAAAATTGTGATTCTTTGCTGGTTTTAACGCAAAAATCATATTGAATCGCATTGAACGCGCACCAGCCATAGTTTTTGAGAATTTTGAACTAAAACTCTGTGTCTGGCGTGCCTTCGACGCGTTTGCCGATTTCACACAAATAAATGCGCCAAAGGCACCCCAAATTGCGGGATGAAAACAAATTTGAGTAGAAAAGTTGTGTTTTATTAATATTTTGACGGATTTTTAGCCAAAATTTCTGTTTTCGAGTTCGTAGGCAATCTTCTCTGAAAAACTTCTAAAAATTCACTTTATAACCAAAATTTCGCCATTTTCATAGATTTTTCACCACCAAAAGTTGTTTTAAACCACTCTTTTCACAAGAAAACTCACATCAAACGTGGCTTTCATATCATTTCCCAGCTCGACGTTCCTCTTCGGTCCCATCAGCTCGTCGAGCATCACCGCCATCACATCGCGAGCAGACTGTCCCATTTTGTCTCAAATTAATCAATTTTTACGTCAAAAAGTTAAAGATTAATCTTCCAAAAACACTGAGAACACATAAAAAAACATCGAAAAAATCATTTCTGATTTCGGGTCGATTTACGGTAAACAAGACGCGCTAGCGGGATAACGGAGTGTCGTACTGGCAGAATTAATCATTTTCGAATTTTTAAATTTTTCTCGTTTGAGGTTAATTTATCGGGTTTTGAGCGGTTTTTACTGATTTGTGTTGTGAAAATATGATTTTCACAGCTAAAAATGATATAAAATGAACTGAAATGTTCAATTTTTAGTTGAAAAACCGAGAAATTCGCCATGTTTTGTTTTCAGTTGGTTTTTCTAGATTTTGGTCTGATTTTTCGGGATTCAAGCAATTATTTGTGACTTTTACTGAAAAAATATGGTTGTTAAAGCTGAAAATAATACGAAATAAGATAAAGTTGTGGGTTTTTCGCCAAAAAACAATGGAATCACCGTTTCATGGCTCAAGTTGATATTTAAATCGATTTGCCACGTTTTAATGTGTTTTGAGCAATTTTCATGATGAAAATAAGGTTTTTCGCGCTAATTAAAACATAAAATGAGCTAAAATCATCGATTTTCAGTCGAAAAAATTGCGAAATGGACCGTTTTCCAATTCCAGTTGATTTTTTCTCATTTTTATGTTAATTTATTGATATTCCAGCGATTTTTGTGATTTTTACTGTAAAAATAAGATTTTATCGGTGAAAATCACAAAAACCGTCATTTTTACAGTCAAAAAACCAAGAGCTTTCTAGCAATTTTTCATCGAAAATACACGTTTTTAAAACTTTTTGCTTCAGTGCTTATCTCGCTTTTTTCTCGAAATTTATCGATTTTCTTCTTTATTTCCAGAAACTAATAATGGCTTTGGCAAATCGTCAGCACCGCGGCGCAAAATCGTCAAAAAGTTCAAGGTATGTGAGAAACAAGAAATTAAAAGACTTCAGTTATTTTTTGATTTAACAGTTTTATGTAGCTACTAATCTATTTCAGGCCGTTGGAGAAGTCTCGGCAGCGAACTTCCAATCAGATCATTATATGGCAATGACTGCCGGAACGGACGGAATTTGGAGGCACTTTGATTTGCGAGGATCATCAAAGAATCCTGAATGCGAAAGTTTCACTCTCGGAGGACGGATACATAATCAAGGGCATGTTGGAAACATCTCCTACTGTGTTGCAACAGTGAACAACGTGAGCACATTGTGGACGTTTAGTGGTGAAGGCAGACCACTGAAGCGGTAAGAACTGTCAAAAACAACATAAAACTAGCAAACTGTTCTTATAGCTGGGAATATACCAACAAGGAGGGTTTTTTGGGTTTGCTTCACGGTGGCAACTCAGAGGACACGTTTGCCATTCATGGGTCCTTCAAGAACGCACAGGTAAATTAGCAAATGGGAAAGTGAACAAAACTCAGAAAAACATTTGCAGACCATCATTACCAGCACAACCAATCTGCCTGCCCACAAGACAAGTTTCTTCCACAAGTACGGTACGAGAGACGAAACGGGTCATTTCTGTTTTGATGAGCTTGAAAACAGAATCTTTGCGACCGGATGTAGATCCGGCATTGTAATTCAATCAACCGAACTCAAGTAAGTTTTGAACACATTGTCAGAACATTTATTTGTTTTTCAGAGTAGCAGATTATGCGAGGCACACGGCCCGTATGAAAAATGCTGTCCGAATGCAGAAGAAGAAAAACGCTGAAGATGTAGCACACAAGGAGCAAGAGAAAATTAGGCAGCGATAGGAACGACACTTCAAGCAAAACGAAGGGATAAACGTATTCGACAGCCACGTGAACGAAGGAAGCTTCGACATCTGTGATATTCTCGGAGCCGGAACGTTTGGAACCGTGTTCTAAGCAGTTTCAAAAAATCCGGTTAAGAGTTCGCGATAAAGGTAAAAAATAATCCGTAGGAAAAATAATAATCTTGTTTTTATCAGGTGATGGCGAATCGATGCAGTGTCTTCAACGAAAAGTTTGTGACGGAGCGGGAATTATTGATCCAACGAGAGTTATCGCACACAAACATCGTACCCATGTACGCAGCGTTTCAATCAAAATTTGCTGTCTTTTTCGTCTTTGAAAAAATGACAGAGTCGCTGGAAGATGCTCTAAAAAGAAAGAAGCCGATGCTGCTTACGGTTGCAGAAGTCGCATGGTTGACTGAAGGTGTGGCAGCCGGACTGAGTTACATTCACAAACGTGAAGTTCTCCATTGGGACTTTAACCCCGCAAACAGCTTATATGATGGTAATGGATGTGCAAAAATCTCGGACTTTGGAATTGCCACAGACGAACGGTACATAATTCTTTCAATTCCATATTTTCACTTCTGTATTTCAGAGATGGCACATTCTGTGGAAGTCCGGGTTACATTGCACCGGAAGTGATTGGCCGACAGAAACAAACATCAGCACTTGATTGTTTTTCGCTGGGAGTCATTCTACATAGATGCAGCACTGGGAGAACCCCATTCGAGTTGCCGGACGGTCACGTTTCCGATGAGATTGTCAGCAAATGCAAATACGTTCCTCCCGTCTCGAAAAAATCCAGCGTCAGAGAAGTCACCTCAAACTTGATTAAAAAATCACCGAATGACCGCCGTTGAGGTATGTGTTTAGAAGTTTACTTGTTGAAACCCAAATTTTCAGGTGCTGTACAGTCAGTTGGTCACAGACCATCAGCAGCAGCTACAGTATGCGCTTCAAAAGATTGTCAGAGACAACGATTTTTAATACAGCGAAGATTTGTTCACTAGCTTTGATCTTTTATCTACTTCCCGGTTTTTTTTCTTTGTACTACCGATCTTTTGAATTGTTTCCCCACTCTTCTATTTCAAGACACTTTTCCAATTTCCACTACAAAACACCCTCAAATATTCTTTGTCAATGTATTGTGTCATTTCTCACCAACAGTTACATAGAACTTGGATGTAACTTTATTGCCCCCCCCCTAAAAAAACAGATTTCAATGTTTTATAGTTAGAGAACTGTGGGTGTCACTTTGCACACATTTTTCTTGTACCATCCGCGTCTCTCTCACCACTATAAATTGTGATCTCTCGCCTTTCTCTAACCACACAATCTCACTTTTACACACTATCTCGCCCACATTCTCTCACTTTTACACACTCTTTCGCGTTTCTCTAACTAATTACTCAAGTTCACCAATTACGCACTTACTGATCACTTCGCCACTAATTGCGCACTTACTTATTGCGCATTTACTAATTACACACTTCCTTACGCACCACTTTTTAATCACAGGACACCAATTGCGCACTTACTTGTTAATATTGTTTTAATCAACCATCATAAATACCAATTAACCAATCAACACTGCGCCACACATTTCAATGTTCATCATCATTTTTGTGCTGCAGGAGGAGGGAATCAAACCATGACCACGCTCATTTGTATGATTGAGCACCGAACAAACCTGTTAACCAAAAAGCCAAATGTGTTGACACAACCATCACCCCTCAAAGTTTATGATATACGACGGAGGAGGAAAACCCTCCATGACAACAGTGATGTTGTTGAAAAAAATCGAGAAGGTTGTAGCAGTTTCGTCAAAGATCAGTGCGCAGAATCAAATGATGAAGATCAAGCAGATGATGTTGAAGAAGAAGAAGAAGAAGATGATGATGATGATGACCACGAAACCTCCGGAACATCCACACAGTCAAAATCAACAAATGTCATGAGGAATAAAAGTGTTTATTATTCAACAGTTCAAATAATTTTATTTCTCAGTGTCGGAAGATTGCCTCCCTCATGCCCTGTACCAGTGTTTAATGTACAAACAATACACACAATGCCGGGACTTGAAGAATAGGAAAAAATACAATCAGGCTTGTTCGGAGAAAAAATTTTCGGAGAATCGGAGAATCGAAATTTTTTCCGAAAAAAAAATCGGAGAATCGGATAACCGACTTTTTCTCCGAAAACAAAAGTCGGAGAGTTGGATATCCGAAAGTTTTTCCGACTTTTTTCTCGGAGAATCGGAGAATTTCGGAGAACGCAAATATATTCCCAAAAATGCTTCTAAAAGGGATTTGCTGTTGCGTTTTTCAGAAACCTTTCTAAAACATGTTTAATCATCATTTAAAGCTTTTACAGTAGAAATGTAACAAAAACAGGGTTTTGAGTGTCGTCGTCTCCGGTATTATCCGATTCTCCGACACCGACCAAGCCTGAATACAATGATTCTCCAATGAAGAACAATAATAAGAAATTGTACAAATCCGTTCATGATGGAGTCAAGCGGCTGAAAGAGGTAAAAATATCATTTGTCATCATTATAAAGTTTTTCTAATTTTCAGCTAGCAGGAATGAAGAAGTCATCAAACTTCACCTTTGAAGACATCGAGAAATTCCAGAAGTCACCACCATTTGCGGGGCAGTATCAAATTATGGTGTTTATGGAGAACTCGTTTACTCCATACTTCAAAGGAGACTATGTTGGTAAAGGAAATGAGCTGTATTTGTTGCTGGATGAGGAGCACTACCAAGGCGTCAGAACCCTCGGTGCGTTGTTTAATACGGAATACTATTGCAAATTCTGTGAAACGGGATACGGTAATGTCGCGTCACATTACAAATGCAAGATGATTCATCAGAAGTGTGGAAAAATAGAGTGCCCCGAATCACCGGACGATTCGAATATCAAATGGTGAAAAATGCAAAGTTGATTTTCGGTCTCAAGTCTGTTTCGACAATCATAAAATGAAAGGTAAATATTTTATATTAAAAATGTGTGAGGGGTGGAAAAAGCCGCTGTGACATCACGAAAACGTGTGAAAAGTGCCAACAACGAAGTGTACAGAAACAATAACTCTCGACCACACGTTTGCGGTGAGACGTTCTGCCACCACTGTCAGATTCTAAATGCGAAAATCATGATGCCAAGTGTGAAGAAGGAGAAGCATCTGACTCGTCTTAGGATGTACTACGATAAGTAAGTGTTTCTAATTTTTCGGGAAAAGTTTCTTAATTTCAAGAGCACGTATGATCCAAAAAACGATCGTCAAGAGCCTGTTATGTTCGTGTCGTTGCAGTGCTGCTCAAAATGCTTGTCTAGCATCCCAAAAACCCCTTGTGCGGCAAGGGAAGCAAAATGTGCAAACTGTGCACCCGAAGATCGACTGAAAGTGATTGAATCAATCACTCCGAGAAACGAGCATCTGAATGTTGCTTCGGAGATGACTCGGTTCATTTCTGTTCATTCTTGAGCAGCTCATTGCCAGTAACAGAGCAAATCCACAAGTTGCCCTTGAAGGAACAAAGATTGTTTATTTGAAATATAAAGAGGTAAAACTTGTGGATTATACGCGTTACTTGGCGATGAGCCTAGCTCAAGTTGCCAAATCGTTCAATATTGAAAGCGAGAAAGGGTAAGTTAAAGTCTTCCTCAAACTATTGAGAGAGACCGAACGATCGTCTGGACGAGTTTTCAACTTCATTGACCAGCTTCAGAAGTATTGTTTCAACGATGTGTTTATCCTTGCCGATGTTCGAGAAGTCATTCGAAGAGTTGACAAACGTGTGTCTACTTGAAGTGAGTTCCTGAGGCACGGTCCGCAACAATTTTGGAAAGAGAAGAGAAACTGAGCCAGCGAGCAAAACCGAACTGGCGTGCTTTGGACAGCGACCGCCGCTTTTGAGCGCTCGGCCATGCGTGCACAGTTCAGAGAGGGTTGCCACATGAATGAGGACAGACCAGCCGGATGAATCACCGAAGGCGGGGCAGACAGGCTGGTATAATATAAATATCTTATTGAAGATCTAATTTATTTGGTTTGAAAATACGAGTACAGTGGTAGTTATAATTAAGTTTTAAATGTATAACTTTTGATGAAAGAAATCTCTTTCGTAAACAAAATTAGAACACTTTTCCAGAATTTCATTGTTGTGTTAGTTTTTTTACGTTTTTGACTCATAAAATGAATACAGAAATAATGAAGAAAACTATGAAAAATTCTTAAAGTGGGAAGGGGCAATAAAATTACATTTCATGTCAAATCAGAGAAAGTTCAAATTCCATGTAACAGTCGGTGGAGAATGACACTATACATTTATAGAAAATACTTGAGGATATATTGTAGTAAAAATTGGAAAAATGTCATATACATATAGTGGACGAATAACTTAAAGAATCGAAAGTACAGAGAAGAACCGGGAAGTCAACGAAAGATAGAGGCAATTGAATAAATCTTTGCTGTATTACAAATCGTTGTCTCCGACAATCTTTTGAAGTGCATACTGTCGCTGATGTTGATGGTCCGTGACCAGATGACTGTACAGCACCTGAAAATTTGGGTTTCAAAGAGTAAATTTTTCAACACACACCTCATATGCAGTCCATCGGTCATTCGGAATATTTTTGATCAATTTTGAAGTGACTTCTCTGACGCTGGAGTTCATCGAGACGGGAGGAACGTATTTGCACTTGCTGACAATCTCATCGGACTCATTCCCATCCGGCAACTCGAATGGGGTTTTCCCAGTGCTGCATCCATGTAGAAAGACTCCAAGATAAACAATCAAGTGCTGGAGTTTGTTTCTGTCGGCCAATGACTTCCGGTGCAATGTAACCCGGACTTCCACAGAACGTGCCGTCTCTGAATTTTAGAAGTGAGAATATGGGATTGAAAAAAATATGTACCGTTCGTCTGTGGCAATTCCAAAGTCCGATATTTTTGCATGTCCATTGTCATCATATAAGATGTTTGCGGGCTTCAAGCCCCTATGGAGAACTTCAAGTTTGTGAATATAACTCAGTCCGGCTGCCACACATTCTGTCAACCAAGTGATGTCTGCAACCGCAAGCAGCATCGGCTTCTTTCTTTTAGAACATCTTCCAGCGACTCTGTCATTTTTTCAAAGACGACAAAGATAGCAATTTTCGATTTAAACGCTGCGTACATGGATACGATGTTTTTGTGCGATAGCTCTCGTTGGATCAATAATTCCCGCTCCGTCACAAACTTTTCGGTGAAGACACTGCATCGATTCGCCATCACCTGATAAAAACAAAATTATTATTTTTCCTACGGATTATTTTTTACCTTTATCGCGAACTCTTAACCGGATATTTTGGAAACTGCTTAGAACACGGTTCCAAACGTTCCGGCTCCGAGAATATCACAGATGTCGAAGCTTCCTTCGTTCACGTGGCTGTCGAATACGTTTATCCCTTCGTTTTGCTTGAAGTGTCATTCCCATCGGAGTCTTTTTTTTTTCTTGGTCCTTCTGTTTTGCATCCTCAGAGTTTCTCTTCCTCTGCATCCGGACAGCATTTGTTATACGGGCCGTGTTCCTCGCATAATCTGCTACTCTGAAAAATAAATAAATTTTCTGGCAAAATGTTCGAAACTTACTTGACTTCGGTTGATTGAATTACAATGCCGGATTTACATCGTCTTGTGGGTAGGCAGATTGGTTGTGCTGGTAATGATGGTCTGCAAATTTCTTTCTGAGTTTTGTTCACTTTCCCATTTGCTAATTTACCTGTGCATTCTTGTAGGATCCGTGAATAGCAAATGTGTCCTCTGAACTGTCTTCGTGGAGCAACCCAAAAACCACTTCTTGTCGGTGAATTCCCAGCTATAAGAACAGTTTGCTAGTTTTATGTTGTTTTTGACAGTTCTTACCGCTTCAGTGGTCTGCCTTGACCATTGAACGTCCACAATGTGTTCACCCCGTTCACTGTTGCAACGCAGAAGGATATAGTGCCAACATGGCCTTGATGATGCAGCCGTCCTCCGAGAGTGAAACGTTCGCATTCAGGATTTTCTGATGATCCTCGAAAATCAAAGTGTCTCCATATCCCGTCCTTCCCGGCAGTCATTGCTTTATAACGATCTTATTGAAAGCTTGCTGCCGAGACTTCTTTATCGGTCTGAAATACATTAGTAACTATATAAAACTGTAAAATCGAGAAATAACTAAAGTCTTTGTACTTCTTGTTTCTCACGCACCTCGAACGTTTTAACGACAGAATCATTGTTGACCACGTTTTCTGAAGAATACGATTGATCTGTGCAAACGAGTAATTGTTTGTCTCCGCGGAGAAAATCCGAGCATGAGATGCTTGTCAACTGTTTCTCACGCACCAACCTTGTTTCTCACGCACCTTGAACTTTTTGACAACAGAAACATTGTTGACATCATAGAGCGACACCACGTTTTCTGATGAAGTTCCGTGCAAAGGGGTAGTTGCTTTTCTCCGCTGAGGAAGTCCGATCATGAGATGTATGTCAACTAGGCCATTCCAAATTAATTCAAATTTTATCTCTACTTTTTTCCCGGAAAATTTTACTCAAGATTCGTTGAAAATTTGAAAAACTGGAGGCTGGCGTGCCTTGGGACGCGAAAATTAGCGGAAATTTTAAGAAATCGCGCCAAAAGCGCCGCAGATTTATTCTTTTGAGAATTTTAACTGAAAATCTGTGACTGGCGCCCCATTGACGCGTTTCTATTTTCACATAATATATGCGCCAACGACACGCCAGACATGTGTCTTTTTTTGCTTTTTAGTCAACTTAGGTGGTTTGGACGGATTTTAACAGATTCTATGTAAAAACTTATCGACTTTGATGGATTTCAAGCAAAAATCGGCTAAAAAGCTTAAATTTTCGATACTTTTATCGAAATTTTGGCAGAAAAGTGTGATTCTTTGCTGGTGTTAAAGCAAAAATCATATTGAATCGCGTTGAACGCGCATCAGCCGTAGTTTTTGAGAATTTTGAACTAAAACTCTGTGCCTGGAATGCCTTTGACACGTTTGCCGATTTCAAAAAAACTCTCTGAAAAACTTCAAAAAATTCACTTTTTAACCAAAATTTCGCCATTTTCATAGATTTTTCACCACCAAAAGTTGTTTTAAACCACTCTTTTCACAAGATAACTTACATCAAATGTGACTTTCATATCATTTCCCAGCTCCACGTTCCCCTTCGGTCCCATCAGCTCGTCGAGAATCACCGCCATCACATCGCGAGCCGACTGTCCCATTTTGCCTCAAATTAATCAATTTTTCGTCAAAAATTAAAGATTAATCCTCAAAAAACACTGAGAAAACATCAAAAAACATCAAAAAAATAATTTCTGATTTTGTGTCGATTTACGGTAAACAAGACGCGCTAGCGGGATAACGGAGTGTCGTACTGGCAGAATTAATTATTTTCGAATTTTAATTCTTCTCGTTTGAGGCTAATTTATCGGCTTTTGAGCAGTTTTTAGTTATTTTTGTTGTACAAATATGATTTTCATAGCTAAACATGACATAAAATAAACTGAAATGTTCAATTTTCAGTTGAAAACCGAGAAATTTGCCATTTTTTGTTTTCAGTTGGTTTTTCCAGATTTCGGTCTGATTTGTCGGGATTCAAGCGATTATTTGTGATTTTTACTGAAAAAATATGGTTTTAAAGCTGAAAATAATATATTTTATGTAGCTACTAATCTATTTCAGACCGTTGGAGAAGTCTCGGCAGCGAACTTCCAATCAGATCGTTATAAGGCAATGACTGCCGGAACGGACGGGATTTGAACGCACTTTGATTTGCGAGGATCATCAAAGAATCCTGAATGCGAAAGTTTCACTCTCGAAGGACGGATACATAATCAAGGGCATGTTGGAAACATCTCCTACTGTGTTGCAACAGTGAACAACGTGAACACATTGTGGGCGTTTAGTGGTGAAGGCAGACTACGGAAGTGGTAAGAACTGTCAAAAACAACATAAAACTAGCAAACTGTTCTTATAGCTGTTGTGTTGTGAAAATATGATTTTCACAGCTGAAAATGATATAAAATGAACTGAAATGTTCAATTTTTAGTTGAAAAACCGAGAAATTCGCCATGTTATGTTTTCAGTTGGTTTTTCTAGATTTTGGTCTGATTTTTCGGGATTCAAGCAATTATTTGTGACTTTTACTAAAAAAAATATGGTTTTTAAAGTTGAAAATAATATAAAATGAGATAAAGTTGTGGGTTTTTCGCCAAAAAAAAGTGGAATCACCGTTTCTTGGCTCAAGTTGATATTTAAATCGATTTGCCACGTTTTATGTGTTTTGAGCAATTTTCACGATGAAAATAAGGTTTTTCGCGCTAATTAAAACATAAAATGAGCTAAAATCATCGATTTTTGTCGAAAAAATTGAGAAATGGACCGTTTTCCAATTCCAGATGATTTTTTCTCATTTTTATGTTAATTTATTGATATTTCAACGATTTTTGTGATTTTTACTGTAAAAATTAGATTTTATCGGTGAAAATCACAATAAAGTCATTTTTACAGTCAAAAAACCAAGAGCTTTCTAGCAATTTTTCACCGAAAATACACGTTTTTAAAACTTTTTGCTTCAGTGCTTTTCTCGCGTTTTTTTCTCGAAATTTATCGATTTCCTTCTTTATTTTCAGAAACTTATAATGGCTATGGCAAATCGTCAAAACCGCGGCGCAAAATCGTCAAAAAGTTCAAGGTATGTGAGAAACAAGAAATTAAAAGACTTCAGTTATTTTTTGATTTAACAGTTTTATGTAGCTACTAATCTATTTCAGACCGTTGGAGAAGTCTCGGCAGCGAACTTCCAATCAGATCGTTATAAGGCAATGACTGCCGGAACGGACGGAATTTGGAGGCACTTTGATTTGCGAGGATCATCAAAGAATCCTGAATGCGAAAGTTTCACTCTCGGAGGACGGATACATAATCAAGGGCATGTTGGAAACATCTCCTACTGTGTTGCAACAGTGAACAACGTGAGCACATTGTGGACGTTTAGTGGTGAAGGCAGACTACGGAAGTGGTAAGAACTGTCAAAAACAACATAAAACTAGCAAACTGTTCTTATAGCTGGGAATATAGCAACAAGGAGTGGTTTTTAGGCTTACTTCACGGTGGCAACTCAGAGGACACGTTTGCCATTCATGGGTCCTTCAAGAACGCACAGGTAAATTAGCAAATGGGAAAGTCAACAAAACTCAGAAAGAAATTTGCAGACCATCATTACCAGCACAACCAATCTGCCTGCCCACAAGACAAATTTCTTCCACAAGTACGGTACAAGAGACGAAACGGGTCATTTATGTTTGGATGAGCTTGAAAACAGAATCTTTGCGACCGGATGTAAATCCGGCATTGTAATTCAATCAACCGAATTCAAGTAAGTTTCGAACATTTTGCCAGAACATTTATATATATATTTTTTTCAGAGTTGCAGATTATGCGAGGCACACGGCCCGTATAAAAAATGCTGTCCGAATGCAGAAGAAGAGAAACGCTGAAGATGTAGAACACAAGGATCAAGAGAAAATTAGGCAGCGATAGGAACGAAACTTCAAACAAAACGAAGGGATAAACGTATTCGACAGCCACGTGAACGAAGGAAGCTTCGACATCTGTGATATTCTCGGAGCCGGAACGTTTGGAACCGTGTTCTAAGCAGTTTCCAAAAAATCCGGTTAAGAGTTCGCGATAAAGGTAAAAAATAATCCGTAGGAAAAATAATAATTTCGTTTTCATCAGGTGATGGCGAATCGATGCAGTGTCTTCACCGAAAAGTTTGTGACGGAGCGGGAATTATTGATCCAACGAGAGTTATTGCACAAAAACATCGTACCCATGTACGCAGCGTTTCAATCAAAATTTGCTGTCTTTTTCGTCTTTGAAAAAATGACAGAGTCGCTGGAAGATGTTCTGGAGAGAAAGAAGTCGATGAAGCTTGCGGTTGCAGACATCGCTTGGTTGACAGAATGTGTGCCAGCCGGACTGAGTTACATTCACAAACGTGGAGTTCTCCATAGTTACCTGAAGCCCGCCAACATCTTATATGATGACAATGGACGTGCAAAAATATCGGACTTTGGATTTGCCACAGACGAACGGTGTGTAATTCTTTCAATTCCATATTCTCACTTCTGAATTTCAGAGATGGCACGTTCTGTGGAAGTCTGGGTTACATTGCACCGGAAGTCATTGGCCGACAGAAACAAACATCAGCACTCGATTGTTTTTCGCGTGGAGTGATTCTACATAGATGCAACACCGGGAGAACCCCATTCGAGTTGCCGGACGGTCACGTTTCCGATGAGATTGTCAGCAAATGCAAATACGTTCCCCCTGTCTCAATGAACTCCAGTGTCAGAGCAGTCACCTCAAATTTGATTAAAAAATCACCGAATGACCGCTGGAGAGCCGTTGAGGTATGTGTATAGAAGTTTACTCGTTGAAACCCAAATTTTCAGGTGCTGTACAGTCAGTTGGTCACAGACCATCAGCATCAGCGACAGTATGCGCTTCAAGAGATTGTCAGAGACAACGATTTATAAAACAGCAAAGATTTGTTTACTAGATTTGATCATTTATTTACTTCTCGGTTTTTTTCTTTGTACTACCGATCTTTTGAATTGTTTCCCCACTCTTCTATTTCAAGACACTTTTCCAATTTTCACTACAAAACACCCTCAAATATTCTTTGTGAATGTCTTGTGTCATTTCTCACCAACAGTTACATAGAACTTGGATGTAACTTTATTGCCCTCCCCCCAAAATACTGATTTTCATGTTTGATAGTTTTGTGAAGCTTATGTAGAGCACAAAGCCTTTTTCTGTGTCGGGGCCTAATTTTTGAAAATTGCGATTCATTCATTAGCCTTTATCTCTCGTTTACTTTCCGGTTTTTTCTCTATGTACTATCAATCCTTTGAATTGTTTCCCCACTCTTCTATTTCAAGACACTTTCCCAATTATCACTACAAAACACCCTCAAATATTCTTTGTGAATGTATTGTGTCATTTCTCACCAACAGTTACATAGAACTTGGATGTAACTTTATTGCCCCCCCCCTCCCTAAAAAAACAGATTTCAATGTTTTATAGTTAGAGAACTGTGGGTGTCACTTTGCACACATTTTTCTTGTACCATTTGCGTCTCTTTCTCACCACTATAAATTGTGCTCTCTCGCCTTTCTCTAACCACACTCTCTCACTTTTACACACTATCTCGCCCACACTCTCTCACTTTAACACACTCTTTCGCCTTTCTGTAACTAATTACTCAAGTTCACCAATTACGCACTTACTAATCACTTCGCCACTAATTGCGCACTTACTTATTGCGCACTTACTACTTACACACTTCCTTACTAATTGCGCACCACTTTTCAATCACAGGACACCATTTGCGCATTTACTTGTTAATAATGTTTTAATCAACCATCATAAATACCAATTAACCAATCAACACTGCGCCACACATTTCAATGTTCATCATCATTTTTGTGCTGCAGGAGGAGGGAATCAAACCATGACCACGCTCATTTGTATGATTGAGCACCGAACAAACCTGTTCACCAAAAAGCCAAATGTGTTGACACAACCATCACCCTCAAAGTTTATGATATACGACGGAGGAGGAAAATTGAAAAGCACTTTCGAAATCTCTCTCTCTTTTTCAAAATATCAATTAAAAAGATGAGTCATAAGATGGAATTGACACAACAAAGTCGGAGAATGGGATATACGACTTTTTCTCCGAAAACAAAAGTCGGAGAGTTGGATATCCGAAAGTTTTTCCGACTTTTTTTCTCGGAGAATCGGAAAATTTCGGAGAATCCAAAAATGTTCCCAAAAATGCTTCTAAAAGGGATTTGCTGTTGCGTTTTTCAGAATGCACCTTTCTAAAACATGTTTAATCATCATTTAAAGCTTTTACAGTAGAAATGTAACAAAAACAGGGTTTTGAGTGTCGGTATTCTCCGAAATTCTCCAACTTTTTTTCGGAGAATCGGAGAATTTCGGATAATTTCTCCGAAATGAAAAGTCGGAGAATTATCCGACGGATAATTTCTCCGAAAAAAGTCGGAGAATCGGAGAATCGGATTATCCGATTCTCCGACTCCGACCAAGCCTGAATACAATGATTCTCTAATGAAGAACAATATTAAGAAATTGTACAAATCCGTTCATGATGGAGTCAAGCGGCTGAAAGAGGAAATTATGGTGTTTATGGAGAACTCGTTTACTCCATACTTCAAAGGAGACGATGTTGGTAAAGGAAATGAGCTGTATTTGTTGCTGGATGAGGAGCACTACCAAGGCGTCAGAACCCTCGGTGCGTTGTTTAAGACGGAATACTATTGCAAATTCTGTGAAACGGAATACGGTAATGTCGCGTCACATTACAAATGCAAGATGATTCATCAGAAGTGTGGAAAAATAGAGTGCCCCGAATCACCGGACGATTCGAATATCAAATGGTGAAAAATGCAAAGTTGATTTTCGGTCTCAAGTCTGTTTCGACAATCATAAAATGAAAGGTAAATATTGTTTATTAAAAATGTGTGAGGGGTGGAAAAAGCCGCTGTGACATCACGGAAACGTGTGAAAAGTGCCAACAACGAAGTGTACAGAAACAAGAACTCTCGAATGCGAGAGGACATCACTGCATCATGATGCCAAGTGTGAAGAAGGAGAAGCATCTGACTCGTCCTAGGATGTACTACGATAAGTAAGTGTTTCTATTTTTTCGGGAAAAATTGCTTAATTTCAAGAGCATGATCCAGAAAACGGTCGTCAGGAGCCTGTTATGTTCGTGTCGTTGAAGTGCTGCTCAAAATGCTCGTCTAGCATCCCAAAAACCCCTCGTGCGGCAAGGGAAGCAAAATGTGCAAACTGTGCACCCGAAGATCGACTGAAAGTGATTGAATCAATCACTCTGAAAAGAATGGTGCCTACCGCACAGAATGGTTCCTACCGCAAATGGTGAATGGTGCCTACCTCAAAGAATGGTTCCTACCGCAAAGAATGGTCTCTCAAAATTGATACGAAAAACTTTTTACCATTCTCTAAGGCTTAGGTTTCTTATAAGATCGGAAAAAAATTGATAAATACGATTAATAACCGGTTTTGTCAATTTTCCTCCAATTTCTAAGAAACTTAAGCCTAAGAAAATGGTGAAAAGCTTTTCGTATCAATTTTGAGAGACCACTCTTTGCGGTAGGGACCATTCAATTCTGAAATTCGTGTCACCCAAATTTTTGGGACCATTCTTTGCGGTTGGGACCATTCTTTGCGATTGGGACCATTCAATTCTCAAAACTGTGTACCCAAAAATTTTGGGACCATTCTTTGCGGTTAGGACCTTTTTTTGCGGTTGAGATCATTCTTTGCGGTTGGGACCATTCTTTGCCTATTGAGCCAAATATAATAGTTAAATTTTAAGGTATGATGCTCTGTTCATTCTTGAGCAACTCATTGCCAGTAACAGAGCAAATCCACAAGTTGCCCTTAAAAGAACAAAGATTGTTTATTTGAAATATATTGGGGTAAAACTTGTGGATTCAACGCGTTAATTGGCGATGAGCCTAGCTCAAGCTGCAAAATCGTTCAATATTGAAAGCGAGAAAGGGTAAGTTAAACTTCCTCAAACTATTGTCTGATAACTAAATTTCAGAGATTTCCCCCACAAATTCATACAGACCCGTTTCTTCATTTACGAAGGACCAATACCCGGCAATGAATATCACGGGTTGGAGAACAAACCGGCACAAAAGCGGAAAGATTTGGAAATATTTTTAGAGACCGAACGATCATCTGGACGAGTTTTCAACTTCATTGACGACCTTCAGAAGTATTGTGTCAACGATGTGTTTATCCTTGCCTCAGCTATGGCCATGTTCGAGAAATCATTCGAAGAGTTGACAAACGTGTGTCTGCTTGAAGTGAGTTCCTGAGGCACGGTCCGCAACAATTTTGGAAAGAGAAGAGAAACTGAGCCAGCGAGCAAAACCGAACTGGCGTGCTTTGGACAGCGACCGCCGCTTTTGAGCGCTCGGCCATGCGGGCACAGTTCAGAGAGGGTTGCCACATGAATGAGGACAGACCAGCCGGATGAATCACCGAAGGCGGGGCAGACGGGCTGGTATAATACAAATATCTTATTGAAGATCTATTTTATCTGGTTTGAAAATACGAGTACAGTAGTAGTTATAATTAAGTTTTAAATGTATAACTTTTGATGAAAGAAATCTCTTTCGTAAACAAAATTAGAACACTTTTCCAGAATTTCATTGTTGTGTTAGTTTTTTTACGTTTTTGACTCATAAAATGAATACAGAAATAATGAAGAAAACTATGAAAAATTCTTAAAGTGGGAAGGGGCAATAAAATTACATTTCATGTCAAATGAGAGAAAGTTCAAATTCCATGTAACAGTCGGTGGAGAATGACACTATACATTTATAGAAAATACTTGAGGATATATTGTAGTAAAAATTGGAAAAGTGTCATATACATATAGTGGGCGAATAACTTAAAAAAATCGATAGTACAGAGAAAAACCGGGAAGTCAACGAAAGATAGAGGCAATTGAATGAATCTTTGCTGTATTACAAATCGTTCGGCCAATGACTTCCGGTGCAATGTAACCCGGACTTCCACAGAATGTGCCATCTCTGAAATTCAGAAGTGAGAATATGGAAATAAAACAACTATGTACCTTTCGTCTGTGGCAAATCTAAAGTCCGATATTTTTGCAAGTCCATTGTCATCATATAAGATGCGACAGTATGGAGAATTCCATGTTTGTGAATGTAACTCAGTCCGGATGCCACACATTCTGTCAACCATGCGATGTCTGCAACCGTAAGCAGCATCGACTTCTTTCTCTGTAGAACATCTTCCAGCGACTCTGTCATTTTTTCAAAGACGACAAAGATAGCAATTTTTGATTTAAACGCTGCGTACATGGATACGATGTTTTTGTGCGACAGCTCTCGTTGGATCAATAATTCCCGCATCGTCACAAACTTGTCGGTGAAGACACTGCACCGATTGGTCATCACCTGATAAAAACAAGATTATTATTTTTCCTACGGATTATTTTTACCTTTATCGCGAACTCTTTGCCGGATTTTTTGGAAACTGCTTAGAACACAGTTCCAAACGTTCCGGCTCCGAGAAAATCACAGATGTCGAAGCTTACTTTGTTCACGTGGCTGTCGAATACGTTTATCCCTTCGTTTTGCTTGAAGTTTCGATCCTATCGGAGTCTTATTTTTTCTTGGTCCTTCTGTTTTGCATCCTCAGAGTTTCTCTTCTTCTGCATCCGGACAGCATTTGTTATACGGGCCGTGTTCCTCGCATAATCTGCTACTCTGAAAAATAAATAAATGTTCTGGCAAAATGTTCAAAACTTACTTGAATTCGGTTGATTGAATTACAATGCCGGATTTACATCCGGTCGCAAAGATTTTGTTTTCAACCTCATCCAAACATAAATGACCCGTTTCGTCTTTCGTACCGTACTTGTGGAAGAAACTTGTCTTGTGGGCAGGCAGATTGGTCGTGCTGGTAATGATGGCCTGCAAATTTTTTTCTGAGTTTTGTTCACTTTCCCACTTGCTAATTCACCTGCGCATTCTTGTAGGATCCGTGAATAGCAAACGTGTCCTCTGAGTTGTCACCGTGGAGGAATCCCACAAACCACTCCTTGTTGGTATATTCCCAGCTATAAGAACAGTTTACTTGTTTTATGTTGTTTTTGACAGTTCTTACCACTTCGGTAGTCTGCCTTCACCACTAAACGTCCACAATGTGTTTTCTGATGAAGTTCCGTGCAAAGAAGAAGTTGCTTTTCTCCCCGGAGAAAGTCCGAGCATGAGATGTTTGTCTACTGGGCAAATATCCGTTTCGATTCGGCTCGTGAAGTCTCATCATCAATGGTGTTTAGAATGGGTTTTGTGCCGATCATGTCAACTTCTGAAAACGTCTCATTTCTCTCATTTTTTCCCGGAAAATTTTACGCAAGATTCGTTGAAAATTTGAAAAACTGGAGGCTGGCGTGCTTTGGGACGCGAAAATTAGCGGAAATTTTAAGAAATCGCGCCAAAAACGCCGCAGATTTATTCTTTTGAGAATTTGAACTGAAAATCTGTGACTGGCGCACCATTGACGCGTTTCTATTTTCACATAATATATGCGCCAACGACACGCCAGCCATGTGTCTTTTTTGGTTTTTAGTCAACTTAGGTGGTTTGGACGGATTTTAACAGATTCTATGTAAAAATTTATCGACTTTGATTGATTTCAAGCAAAAATCGGCTAAAAACTCAAATTTTTTATACTTTTATCACAATTTTGGCAGAAAATTGTGATTCTTTGCTGGTTTCAACGCGAAAATCATATTGAATCGCGTTGAACGCGCACCAGCCAGAGTTTTTTTTTTTTGAACTAAAACTCTGTGTCTGGCGTCCCTTTGACGCGACAGTTGTTTTAAACCACTCTCTTCACAAGAAAACTCACATCAAACGTGACTATCCTATCATTTGTCAGCTCGACGTTCCTATTCGGTCCTATCAGCTCGTCGAGCATCGCCGCCATCACATCGCGAGCCGACTGTCCCATTTTGTCTCAAATTAATCAATTTTTCGTCAAAAATTAAAGATAAATCTTCACATAAAAAACACATAAAAAACATCGAAAAAATCATTTCTAATTTTGTGTCGATTTACGGTAAACAAGACGCGCTAGCGGGATAACGGAGTGTCGTACTGGCAGAATTATTCATTTTCGAATTTAAATTCTTCTCGTTTGAGGCTAATTTATCGGCTTTTGAGCGGTTTTTAGTTATTTTTGTTGTACAAATATGATTTTCATAACTAAAAATAACATAAAATTAACTGAAACGTTCAATTTTCAGTTGAAAAACCGAGAAATTTGCCATTTTTTGTTTTCAGTTGATTTTTCTAGATTTTGGTCTCACCGTTTCTTGGCAACGTGAGCACATTGTGGACGTTTAGTGGTGAAGGCAGACTACGGAAGTGGTGAGAACTGTCAAAAACAACATAAAACTAGCAAACTGTTCTTATAGCTGGGAATATAGCAACAAGGAGTGGTTTTTGGGGTTGCTTCACGGTGGCAACTCAGAGGACACGTTTGCCATTCATGGGTCCTTCAAGAACGCACAGGTAAATTAGCAAATGGAAAAGTCAACAAAACTCAGAAAGAAATTTGCAGACCATCATTACCAGCACAACCAATCTGCCTGCCCACAAAGCGAGTTTCTTCCACAAGTACGGTACGAAAGACGAAACGGGTCATTTCTGTTTTGATGAGCTTGAAAACAAAATCTTTGCGACCGGATGTAAATCTGGCATTGTAATTCAATCTGCCGAATTCAAGTAAGTTTCGAACATTTTGCCAGAACATTTATATTTTTTTCAGAGTAGCAGATTATGCGAGACACACGGCCCGTATAAAAAATGCTGTCCGAATGCAGAAGAAGAGAAACGCTGAAGATGCAGTACACAAGGAGCAAAAGAAAATTAGGCAGCGATGGGAAAGAAGCGTCAAGCTAAACGAAGGGATAAACGTATTCGACAGCCACGTGAACGAAGAAAGCTTCGACATCTGTGATATTCTCGGAGCTGGAACGTTTGGAACTGTGTTCTAAGCAGTTTCCAAAAAATCCGGTGAAGAGTTCGCGATAAAGGTAAAAAATAATCCGTAGGAAAAATAATAATTTTGTTTTTATCAGGTGATGGCGAATCGATGCAGTGTCTTCACCGAAACGTTTGTGACGGAGCGGGAATTATTGATCCAACGAGAGTTATTGCACAAAAACATCGTACCCATGTACGCAGCGTTTCAATCAAAGTAGTTTTTTCGTCTTTGAAAAAATGACAGAGTCGCTAGAAGATGTTCTGGAGAGAAAGAAGCCGAAGCTGCTCGCGGTTGCAGACATCACTTGTTTGACAGAATGTGTGGCAGCCGGACTGAGTTACATTCACAAACGCGGAGTTCTCCATAGTTACCTGAAGCCCGCCAACATCTTATATGATGACAATGGACTTGCAAAAATATCGGACTTTGGATTTGCCACAGACGAAAGGTACATAATTCTTTCAACTCCATATTCTCACTTCTGAATTTCAGAGATGGCACATTCTGTGGAAGTCCGGGTTATATCGCACCGGAAGTCATTGGCCGACAGAAACAAACATCAGCACTTGATTGCTTTTCTCTTGGAATGATTCGTGCAGTACTGGGAAAACCCCATTCGAGTTGCCGGATGGGAATGTGTCCGATGAGATTGTCAGCAAGTGCAAATACGTTCCTCCCGTCTCGATGAACTCCAGCGTCAGAGAAGTCACTTTAAAATTGATCAAAAAGACTCCGAATGACCGATGGACTGCTAATGAGGTGTGTGGTTAGAAGTTTACTCGTTGAAACCCAAATTTTCAGGTGCAGTACGGTCAGCTGGTCACAGACCATCAGCATCAGCGACAGTATGCACTTCAAAAGATTGTCAGAGACAACGATTTGTAATACAGCAACGATTTATTCACTAGCCTTAATCTTCGTTGACTTCCCGGTTTTTTTCTCTGTACTATCGATCCTTCAAATTGTTTCCCCACTCTTCTAGTTCATCACACGTTTCCAATTTTTACTACAAAACACCCTCAAGTATTCTTTGTGAATGTATTGTGTCATTTTACACCGACTATTGCATAGAACTTGGATGTAATTTTGTTGCCCCCCCTCCCTAAAAATACAGATTTTAATGTTTCATAGTTTACGAAACTGAAGTAGACCACAAAGAGTTTTTCTGTGACCTGACCTGGTTTTTGAAAAATTGAGATTTTTCGATTTTTTCTAATAGATTCTTCCCATTGTCTTAGCTTAATATTAAAGTAAAGTGATTGTGACATAAATCTAACAAATTTTGAGGGATTTCAGAACAACAATGAAAACTGTCAAACCCTTCTAAAATTTATTTATTTATTTTTAAACAAAAAACTGCTTTGGGCCTTTTTCAGAAAAAAGAGAATTTTTTTGTCTTTAATTATAGACTTTATTGGAAATTCAGCGGCCGCGACGGGACGTTTCTTGTAAATGAAAAGCTGTGTTTTCGAACACCTGTCTCATACTAAACTGAGTATCCGTCCCAAGAAAACAAAATACTTTGTGACCAAATTATGATTGTAGAGGGTCATTTCAACAAACGAGTTTTACACAAGGAAATTATCAAAATAGAACTATCCGCCAGAAGCTGAGCATGGCTCCCAAACACTAATGAATACAAAAGATATACCTTCACTTAAAACTGATTTTTGAATTGGATTTGTTTTTTGAATAGGCCTCTAGACTTCTTCAGTTCGTTTTCAATCGTCTGGTTCCCAGTCCTTTGAGGTGGTGTTTAAAGTAGAAAACAAACAAGTGCACAAACCTACCATTAATGGTGATTGCGACGGAGGAAAATTGGTTCTGTCCTATATTCAGGTGAACAGATTAGAGAGCCATCAAGTGTTTCGAATATAATGAAATTGGTTCTGGGCAATAATTGTGGTTGAGTCCAAGAATAATTTTACATGGTCACCAACTTGGGCGGTAAAAAAAAAAAAGGGTGGACGTATAGCTTTCAGAAATTACTACGCGTTTGAACCGTATAAGTTATACATGTTTAAGGAAAGGAACCGTTTAACCCCGAGACGCACCACAGCAACCAAAAATGAAGAGGATTAGTTTTCAAATTGCGCCTGTTCCGTTTTTTTGTATATTCACTGTCTGCATAATGGAAAAATGTTTATTGTATTTGGTTAAAACAGCAAAACACTTGTTTCAATCGTCTGTAGCCGGCCCTATGTCCTTTTCAATGACGGTAACAACACTATAGACTGTATTTGTCAACTAAAAAAATACGCAGGTGAATTAGCACATGGGAAAATGAATCGGAAGTTGGGAAAGTTCGTAATTGTCCGTAACAGTACTGTACATATCAGAGAAATGTGACAGATATGAGATCATTTTCGCAATACAAAACATCTCATGGGCAAGTGAAGAATGTCTTGAACAAGAACTGGAAAGTTGTTGTGTCGTGAAATATCAAAAAACCCAACAAAAATGGAAAAACTCTAAAAAAAAGTCTAAAAACAGCTGTAGAGCATTTAACAAAATATACAAGTGTAAACTAAATGTTTCATTTACAAATTGCTGAAATATATCTCATTTTCGATGGATATTTTTTATTAAGCAATATGGACATCAACAGTTAAAAGTGTGGGCACAGAAGAGTAATTCTTTGCTTTCAAGAAGCTGTATTACAATAAAACATTTGTTAGTGGTGCAAAAAGGAACAATACGTTAAAAAAGACTAGGTGAGTGGTCGGATAAATAGATAAATCGATAATACAGAGAAAAAACCGGCCTAGGAAAATGTCAAAATTTGAATGTTCTGGAAGAGTATACAACATTTTACGAAAGATTGTTATGGGTCTTTGCAGGATCACTAGCCATTGTCTCTCACACGCTTTCGAAGCGCGTATTCTCGCTTGTGCTTGGCGTCCGTCACAAGCTGACTGAGCAGCACCTGAAAATTTCAGTTTCAACGAGTAAATTTTTGAACACCCACTTCATTGGCTGTCCAACGGTCGCTCGGGCTCTTCTTGATCAACTTCGAAGTGACTTCTCGAGCACTCAAACTCATTGACACTGGGGGATTGTATTTTCATTTCGAGACAATTTCGTCACTGACGTGTCCATCGGCCAATTCGAACACAGCATTTATGAAGAATAACTCCAAGTGCGTAACAATCAACTGCCGTAGTTTGTTTCTGTCGACATATCATTTCCGGTGCGATAAATCCCGGAGTTCCACAAAATGTGCCATTCCTGAAAATAAGAATTGAAAAAATAGACTTGAAAGATTTATGTACCTCTCATCTGTGGCACATCCAAAATCAGTGATTTTCACATGTCCCTTCTGATCGTAGAGTACGTTTTCCGGATTCAAATCACGATGGAGGACGCCAAGTCTGTGAATGTATACTAATCCGGAGGCAATGCATTCCGTGATGTATCCTATTTCATCAACAGTGAGAAACCTTGGCCTTTTTCTCTCCAGAAGACCTTACAACGACTCGCTCATCAGTTCGAAAACGAAAAAAAAACCGTACATTGGAACCACGTTCGTGTGGGACATCTCGCGTTGAATGAGAAGTTCACATTCGGTCACGAACTTTTCAGTGTAGACAGTACAGCGGTTGGTAATCACCTGTAAAAACAAGAATATTATTATTCCTGCAAATTATTTTTTACCTTCAGTGCGAACAATTTTCCAGATTTTTTTAGATGTTGCTTCGAAGACGGTCCCAAATGTCCCTGATCCCAGAATGTTTCCGATTTCGAAGTTTTCCTCGCTCAAATTGGTGTCAAAAACATTGACTCCGTCGTTTTTCTTGGCTTCAGTTTCCCATTGAATTCGAATCTTCTCTTGTTCCTTGTGATCCAATTCTTCGGCCAATCTCTTTTTGTGCTTCCGAACTGCATCTTTTATGCGAGCCGTATGCCTCGCATAATCTGGAACTCTGAAAAAAAATTACCTTTCAGGCAACATGTTAGAAACTTACGAGAACTCGGCTCTCTGCACTACAATTCCAGTTTTACATGCGGTCACAAATGTTTTCTTGTTCAGCTCATCCATGCAGAAGTGGCCCGTCTCAGCTTTCGTTCCGTACTTGTAGAAAAACTTGGTTCTGTTTGCAGGCAAGTTCTTTGTACTGGTTATGATTATCTGCAAATTTCTTTCTAGGTTTTGTTCACTTTCCCATATGCTAATTTACCTGATCATTTTTTTAGCATCAATAAACAGCAAACGTCTCCTCAGGGTTGTCACCTTGGAGCAATCCCACGAAGCACTCTTTGTCACTGTATTCCCAGCTATAAAAACAGTATGCCAATTTTATGTTGTTTTCGACAGTTCTTACCACTTTTTTAATCTGCTTTGACCATTCATTGTCCAGAGGGTATTCATCTCATTTACTGTATACACACAGTAGGAAATAGATCCAGTACGACCTAGTGAACGAAGCTGTCCACCAAGATCGTACTGTTTGCGGAGTGGGTTGTGAGATGAACCGCGGATGTCGAATACTTTCCAGATCCCGTTTTTTCCCGCATTCATAACACCACATCAAAGGAGTTCGATCGGAATTTGACAGAAGTCACTTCACTATCGGTCTGAAATTAATTAGTAACTATAATGAACTGGAAAGTCAAGTGACTGACATGGAATGTATTTTGACTGACCCCCCCCCATGGTACCGTTTTTTTCGCTCATTCGGTGGTTTTCCCATAGAAAAAATGACCCATAAAAAGTTTTCTGTGACGTGACCTCGTTTTTGAGAATTGAGATTTTTCGAAAATTGTGAATTTTTCAAATTTTATCTCTACTTTTTTTCTCGGAAAATTTTACTCAAGATTCGTTGAAAATTTGAAAAACTGGAGGCTGGCGTGCCTTGGGACGCGAAAATTAGCGGAAATTTTAAGAAATCGCGCCAAAAGCGCCGCAGATTTATTCTTTTGAAAATTTGAACTGAAAATCTGTGACTGCGCCCCATTGACGCGTTTCTAGTTTCACATAATATATGCGCCAACGACACGCCAGACATGTGTCTTTTTTTGCTTTTTAGTCAACTCAAG
The DNA here is from genome assembly GCA_002259235.3 of Caenorhabditis latens. Classification (NCBI taxonomy): domain Eukaryota; kingdom Metazoa; phylum Nematoda; class Chromadorea; order Rhabditida; family Rhabditidae; genus Caenorhabditis; species Caenorhabditis latens. Next base: position 7,011,746 of record CM056097.1, on the reverse strand, counting down.
TGGTTTGGACGGATTTTAACAGATTCTATGTGAAAACTTATTGACTTTGATGGATTTCAAGCAAAAATTGGCTAAAAACTCAAATTTTTGATACTTTTATCAAAGTTTTGGCAGAAAATTGTGATTCTTTGCTGGTTTTAACGCAAAAATCATATTGAATCGCGTTGAACGCGCACCAGCCATAGTTTTTGAGAATTTTGAACTAAAACTCTGTGTCTGGCGTGCCTTTGACGCGTTTGCCAATTTCACACAAATAAATGCGCCAACGGCACCCCAAATTGCGGGATGAAAACAAATTTGAGTAGAAAAGTAGTGTTTTATTAACATTTTGACGGATTTTTAGCCAAAACTTCTGTTTTCGAGTTCGTAGGCAATCTTCTCTGAAAAACTTCAAAAAATTCACTTTTTAACCAAAATTTCGCCATTTTTTTTAGATTTTTCACCACCAAAAGTTGTTTTAAACCACTGTTTTCACAAGAAAACTCACATCAAATGTGACTTTCATATCATTTCCCAGCTCGACGTTCCTCTTCGGCCCCATCAGCTCGTCGAGCATCACCGCCATCACATCGCGAGCCGACTGTCCCATTTTGCCTCAAATTAATCAAATTTTGTCAAAAAGTTGAAGATTAATCTTCAAAAAACACTGAGAACACATTAAAAAACATCGAAAAAATCATTTCTGATTTCGGGTCGATTTACGGTAAACAAGACGCGCTAGCGGGATAACGGAGTGTCGTACTGGCAGAATTAATCATTTTCGAATTTTTAAATTTTTCTCGTTTGAGGTTAATTTATCGGGTTTTGAGCGGTTTTTACTGATTTGTGTTGTGAAAATATGATTTTGATTTGTGTTGTGAAAATATGTTGTGAAAATATGATTTTCACAGCTAAAAATGATATAAAATGAACTGAAATGTTCAATTTTTAGTTAAAAAACCGAGAAATTCGCCATGTTTTGTTTTCAGTTGGTTTTTCTAGATTTTGGTCTGATTTTTCGGGATTCAAGCAATTATTTGTGATTTTCACTAAAAAAATATGGTTCTTAAAGCTGAAAATAATACGAAATAAAATAAAGTTGTGGGTTTTTCGCTAAAAAACAAGTGGAATCACCGTTTCTTGGCTCAAGTTGATATTTAAATCGATTTGCCACGTTTTAATGTGTTTTGAGCGATTTTCATGGTGAAAATGAGGTTTTTCGCGCTAATTAAAACATAAAATTAGCTAAAATCATCGATTTTTAGTTGAAAAAATTGAGAAATGGACTTTTTTCCGCTAAATTAAAACGCTAAACCAGTTGATTTTTTCTCATTTTTATGTTAATTTTTTGATATTTCAGCGATTTTTGTGATTTTTACTGTAAAAATTAGATTTTATCGGTGAAAATCACAAAAAAGTCATTTTTACAGTCAAAAAACCAAGAGCTTTCTAGCAATTTTTCATCGAAAATACACGTTTTCAAAACTTTTTGCTTCAGTGCTTTTCTCGCTTTTTTTCTCGAAATTTATCGATTTTCTTCTTTATTTTCAGAAACTTATAATGGCTATGGCAAATCGTCGCGGCGCAAAATCGTCAAAAAGTTCAAGGTATGTGAGAAACAAGAAATTAAAAGACTTCAGTTATTTTTTGATTTTACAGTTTTATGTAGCTACTAATCTATTTCAGACCGTTGGAGAAGTCTCGGCAGCGAACTTCCAATCAGATCGTTCTAAGGCAATGACTGCCGGAACGGACGGGATTTGGAGGCACCTTGATTTGCGAGGATCATCAAAGAATCCCGAATGCGAAAGTTTCACTCTCGGAGGACGGATACATAATCAAGGGCATGTTGGAAACATCTCCTACTGTGTTGCAACAGTGAACAACGTAAACACATTGTGGACGTTTAGTGGTGAAGGCAGACTACGGAAGTGGTAAGAACTGTTAAAAACAACATAAAATTAGCAAACTGTTCTTATAGCTGGGAATATACCAACAAGGAGTGGTTTTTGGGGTTGCTTCACGGTGGCAACTCAGGGGACACGTTTGCCATTCATGGGTCCTTCAAGAACGCACAGGTAAATTAGCAAATGGGAAAGTGAACAAAACTCAGAAAGAAATTTGCAGACCATCATTACCAGCACAACCAATCTGCCTGCCCACAAGACAAGTTTCTTCCACAAGTCTCTTTGCGACCGGATGTAAATCCGGCATTGTAATTCAATCAACCGAATTCGAGTAAGTTTTGAACACATTGTCAGAACATTTATTTGTTTTTCAGAGTAGCAGATTATGCGAGACACACGGCCCGTATAAAAAATGCTGTCCGAATGCAGAAGAAGAGAAACGCTGAAGATGCAGTACACAAGGAGCAAGAGAAAATTAGGCAGCGATGTGAACGAAACTTCAAGCAAAACGAAGGGATAAACGTATTCGACAGCCACGTGAACGAAGGAAGCTTTGAATTCGGTGATATTCTCGGAGCCGGAACGTTTGGAACTGTATTCAAAGCAGTTTCAAAAAAATCCAGTAAAGAGTTTGCGATAAAGGTAAAAATAATCCGTAGGAAAAATAATAATCTTGTTTTTATCAGGTGATGGCGAATCGATGCAGTGTCTTCACCGAAACGTTTGTGACGGAGCGGGAATTATTGATCCAACGAGAGTTATCGCACACAAACATCGTACCCATGTACGCAGCGTTTGAATCAAAATTTGCTGTCTTTTTCGTCGTGGAAAAAATGACAGAGTCGCTGGAAGATGCTCTAAAAAGAAAGAAGCCGATGCTGCTTACGGTTGCAGAAGTCGCATGGTTGACTGAAGGTGTGGCAGCCGGACTGAGTTACATTCACAAACATGAAGTTCTCCATTGGGACTTTAAGCCCGCAAACATCTTATATGATGGTAATGGATGTGCAAAAATATCGGACTTAGGATTTGCCACAGACGAAAGGTACATAATTCTTTCAATTCCATATTCTCACTTCTGAATTTCAGAGAAGGCACATCCTGTGGAAGTCCGGGTTACATTGCACCGGAAGTGATTGGCCGACAGAAGCAAACATCAGCACTTGATTGTTATTCGCTTGGAGTAATTCTACATAGATGCAGCACTGGGAGAACCCCATTCGAGTTGCCGGACGGTCACGTTTCCGATGAAATTGCCAGCAAATGCAAATACGTTCCCCCTGTCTCAATGAACTCCAGTGTCAGAGCAGTCACCTCAAATTTGATTAAAAAATCATCGAATGACCGCTGGAGAGCCGTTGAGGTATGTGTATAGAAGTTTACTCGTTGAAACCCAAATTTTCAGGTGCTGTACAGTCAGTTGGTCACAGAACATCAGCAGCAGCGACAGTTTGCACTTCAAAAGATTGTCAGAGACAACGATTTATAAAACAGCAAAGATTTGTTCACTAGCCTTGATCTTTTATTTACTTCCCGGTTTTTTTCTTTGTACTACCGATCTTTTGAATTGTTTCCCCACTCTTCTATTTCAAGAAACTTTTCCAATTTTCACTACAAAACACCCTCAAATATTCTTCGTGAATGTATTGCGTCATTTCTCACCAACAGTTACATAGAACTTGGATGTAACTATATTGCCCCCCTAAAAAAACAGATTTCAATGTTTTATAGTTAGAGAACTGTGGGTGTCACTTTGCACACATTTTTCTTGCAACATCCGCGTCTCTCTTTCTCACCACTATAAATTGTGCTCTCTCGCCTTTCTCTAACGACACTCTCTCACTTTTACACACTATCTCGCCCACACTCTCTCACTTTAACACACTCGTTCGCCTTTCTCTAACTAATTACTCAAGTTCACCAATTACGCACTTACTAATGACTTCGCCACTAATTGATACTTTTTTGAATCTTATTATGAAGTGATTGCTGTAAGAATTTTTCTCATTTCTCATTACTCCCCTCCGATTTCTCTGCAATATTTTGAAGTCATCTTCAACTATTTCACTATTGCAATTAACTTCTCTGAATAAATAACCATGCCGCTGATACTTTACTTCTCCAACTTTCGATTCAAAAAAACACTCGCATTACAACATAAACAGGGGCGTGTGAGCCGGAGCCTCCCCACAAGGAAGGTGAAACACGAGGAAAAACAAAACTACTAGACTCTACTTCCCACCTTCCTGCCAAACACACAGTTTTACGAATCGGCACGTTTATTGACTGCATCAAGAGCTCATATATATCAAGACAGAAAGCTGTTTTGTTTCTCCAGTAAAACTTGTCTCTCTATTTAATGAGTCGAATCTTGTTTTTTTTTGTAAACTGCCCGTCATTCCTGATGTCTGATGACATCTTTTCCATAATCTACAGAAAGAAGATGGGCTCTAATCTATCTATCATTCTTTTCGAGACAGATATGATTATAGAAAGACAAGAAAAATTTACCATACATCCGTGACCGGCTCTTCATCAAGATTGTCACAACGCATCATATGTGAGGAGAAATTGGTATTGCATACAGATTACCTTTCACCGTTGAGCTTCCAAAATTTCCGCTGTTAGCCTATTTTCCTCAGGCGTCTTCAGCGCTCTAGGGTGAAAGAAGAGACACAGACAAGCTGGTGTGCCTTCACCGCGCTATGGGAGAGGAGGCAGACATGCCGAAGATCCTCCTTCTATATTAGAAGATACCCCGCTTTGTATGGACTCACAGACACACAGATAGAACCCCTCCTTCTATGTACGACATATTCTTGAAAAAAATGTAGGGGTATGTTTTGATTAAAGTCATACATAACATCTTATTGTGAGACTATCGTGATGAAGTACCCATGTTTGTTGAAAAAAAAAAGACATGACAATTGTGAACTCGTTTGCTATAGGACGGACGGGGAACAACCTGACGACATACTTGACACCTGTAAAGTTGAATCATTACATTATGAATCAGGACTGTCTATTACCATTCATATTTTTCACAACAGGAAAGTGATACTTTGGATTTTCGTTTTGAGTGAGCATCAAAGCACTTCTTGCTGTGAAAGGAGATTCTGCATTTCTCACAGAATATGTTAACGTTTGGATCGGCATGACATTTTTCTGATCCACACTTCTTGCAAATGGCGGAACATGTTCTTGCGTGATATCTTCCTCCAAAATCATAGCATTTGAAACAGTACGATAGATTTACATTTGGTACAGTGGAGATGAAAAAGTCATAGGAGCCATCAATGCAAAGAAGTGGTATCATACCATGAGCTTGTTCGTTTTGTTGGTGAATTATTTCCGGCAGAAGAGTGTGTTTTTGTATTGTCCACACACAAATACGATAATCCTTTAAATGAGCAGCCAATTTCTTGAAATCTTCTTCATCATGTGTTGAAACTCTTGAGTCCCTTCCTCCTTCCGTCAAAAGGTTCAAAGCTCCTTCTAGTTGATGTCGAGACTTGCGGCTACATGTACTCTGAAAACAAATGAAAAATGACCAAAACAGGAAAAAAAACACTTACATCAGATCTGAGAATATTTGCGTACTTGTTCATTAGCAAATGTTTCTCCTTGGCATTTTCACAGGTGTGTTTATCGCTCCAAAGTCCAATCTGTAAATTGTGCATCGATAATAATCCCCTCATCCAGAGTATAACATTCCATGCTCAAATGGCATACTTTTGTCTGAGAATGGATTTGATCTTTCATGGAAAAATTGGAATAAGAATGAAAAAAAAACTTGTTACCCACCGTCTCCGATCGACACAAGAAAACAATATACAGCAAAAATATAAGAGTAATAGTAAAAAACAAGAATTTCAGAAAAATATGTGAAACCGTATAAAGTTTTCGACACAAGAAAACAATATAAGGTCAAAAATATGGGAGACAACTATTCCGCTAAGTTGTCAGAAATGATGAAAATACTACCCAGAAGGGAGGTATTTAAAGGAAATGTCACCCTTTTATCAAGCCGACACATGGCTTAACAAAGAAAAATGTGTCACAAATGGTTTCTTTGTCTCGGATCATTTGAAAAACTTCAAATTTTGAAAAACATCATTTGAAAATACTTCAAATTTGTCAGTTTTATGAAATACACTTTGAACATTTGAAATATTCATGCTTTGAACTTAGCATATTCGTAATTTCCAGTTCTTCACGATTTCAAAAAGTATAATATCATGGGGGTTTGGGAAAAATGTTTGGGTACGGTAGGGATGCGGTAAGGATGCGCAGAATGTTAAGGATAAAACAAGAACAAAATTCAATTAATATGCGTGACAGCACACGACGAAAACGAGAGACAGTGTAAAAGTAAGAGTGCGCGCAGAGATGACGAAATAGCATTGTGCGGAAATGACGCAGACAAATGAGACAGATTCCAGTGGTCGTCCCACTGTTTGCTCAAAATGTCACGGTTGTTATCGATTCTTATAGGTACCCCACAAGTCTCTGATACACACATTGATTCGAGATGCACAACATGATATGTATTGCCGGAAAGATGACGTTCCCCTGATTACGAATCTCGATTCAAGTTTTGCAGTTACCCTCCCAGTTTTGAGAAATTCAGCTCCAAAGTTATGGTGAATGTTGTTGCTCAAACTTATGTTGCCAGCCAGCGTGTTGCCCAAAATCCATTCGGTGGATAGAGAAATCACCGGTCGAATGGACTAAGGGGTTACATGTGGGGTAGACGGTGGACAGTTTATGGTTCTGGTCCTTCCCTTTTTCCTTTTTTTGTAATCCTCGTCTTTGGATGCCATGGTCATCACAATGTGTCAAAAAAAGGTTTAGAATTTTTTCGAGTCCGTATTGACTTCCTACGACGTATAAAGAAAAATAATTGTGTCATGTCCAGTTTTCTATACTCTTGTCCAGTTTTCTATATTCATGTCCAGTTTTCTATATTTATGTCCAGTTTTCTGAATCTTGTCCAGTTTTCTATATTCATGTCCAGTTTTCTATATTCATGTCCAGTTTTCTATATTCATGTCCAGTTTTCTATATTTATGTCCAGTTTTCTGAATCTTGTCCAGTTTTCTATATTCATGTCCAGTTTTCTATATTCATGTCCAGTTTTCTGAATCTTGTCCAGTTTTCTATATTCATGTCCAGACAGGTAGGCCTTGCAGGCTTTTTTTGAGGAAGTGCCATAAAAATCCTTCGGAAAAACGGTGCCATAAAAAACCTTTACTTACTACTGTGGCCGGAAATACAGATGTATCGGTAAAACAGAAAAAACCGGACTGGGTTACTATCAATATTTGAAGACATTAACATGGAAAAACGTAGGCACGGGAAAGTAATTATTCGCTTCCAAGAATCTGTATTAACAACGTTTTTGTGGTGCAAAAAGGAACAATTAGTTCAGAAACGAGTATATGAATGGCCGAAAAAATAGATGTACCGATAATACAGAAAAAAATAACCGGGATGGATTACTGTCACAATTTGAATGTACTGGAATAGTATACAACATTTTTCGGAAGATTGCGGTGAGTCTTCGCAAAATCACAGCTCATTGTCTCTCACATGCTTCCGAAGCGCGTACTCTCGCTGGTGCTGAGCGTCCGTCACAAGTTGACTGAGCAGCACCTGAAAATTTCAGTTTCAACGAGTCAATTTTCGAACACCCACTTCATTGGCTGTCCAACGGTCGCTCGGGCTCTTCTTGATCAACTTCGAAGTGACTTCTCGAACACTCAAACTCATTGATACTGGGATATTGTATTTGCATTTCGAGACAATATCGTCACTGACGTGTCCATCGGCTAACTCGATCGGTGTTCGTCCCACACAGCATTTATGGAGAATGACTCCAAGTGCGTAACAATCAACTGCCGGAGTTTGTTTTTGTCGACATCATTTCCGGTGCGATGAATGCCGGAGTTCCGCAAAATGAGCCATTCCTGAAATTAAGAATTAAAAAAAATGGAATTGAAAGATTTATGTACCTTTCATCAGTGGCACATCCGAAATCAGTGATTTTCACATGTCCCTTTTGATCATACAATATGTTTTCCGGCTTTAGATCACGATGGAGGACGCCACGTCTGTGAATGTAGACTAATCCGGAGGCAATGCATTCCGCGATCCATACTATTTCATCAGCAGTGAGAAACCTTTGCCTTTTTCTCTCCAGAGGATCTTGCAACGACTCGCTCATCAGGTCGAAAACGAAAAAAACCGAGAGTTTCGTTTTAAAGGCGGCGTACATTGGAACCACGTTCGTGTGGGACATCTCGCGTTGTATAAGAAGTTCACGTTCGGTCACGAACTTTTCAGTGTAGACATTACAGCGGTTGGTAATCACCTGTAAAAACAAGATTATAATTACTCCTGCAAATTATTTTTTACCTTCAGTGCGAACAATTTTCCAGATTTTTTAGATGTTGCTTCGAACACGGTCCCAAATGTCCCTGATCCCAGAATGTTTCCGATTTCGAAATTTTCCTCGCTCAAATGGGTGTCAAAAACATTGAGTCCGTCGTTTTTCTGGGCTTCAGTTTCCCAGCGAATTTGAATCTTCTCTTGTTCCTTGTGATCCAATTCTTCGGCCAATCTCTTTTTCTGCTTCCGAACTGCATCTTTTATCCGAGCTGTATGCCTCGCATAATCTGGAACTCTGAAAAAGAAAAAAAATTTCTGGCAACATGTTCGAAACTTACGAGAACTCGGCTGACTGCACTATAATTTCAGTTTTACATGCGGTCACAAATGTGTTATTGTTCAGCTCATCCATGCAGAAATTGGCCAGTCTCATCCTTTGTTCCGTACTTGTAGAAATACTTGGTTTTGTTTGCAGACAAGTTCTTCGTACTGGTTATGATTACCTGTAAATTTCAGTCTAGGTTTTGTTCACTTTCTCATGTGCTAATTTACCTGAGCATTTTTGTAGCATCCATGTACCGCATAAGTCTCATCAGGATCGTCACCCGGCAGGAGTCCCAGAAACCACTTTGTCGTTATATTCCCAGCTATAAAAAACAGTATGCTAGTTTTATGTTGTTTTTTGACAGTGCCTACCACTTTCTTGGTCTGCTTTGACCATTCATTGTTCAGAGAGTATTGATCTCATTCACAATAGACACACAGTAGGAGATACATCCAGTATGACCTAGTAAACGCAACTGTCCACCAAGATCGTATTGTTTGTGGAGTGGTGGGTTGCGAGATGAACCGCGGATGTCGAACAGTTTCCAGATTCCGTTTTTTCCCGCAGTCATAACATCACATCAAAGGAGTTTGATCGGAATTTGACTGAACTCACTTCACTATCGGTCTGAAATACATTAGTAACTATAGAGAACTGGAAAGTCAAGTATTGACTGACATGGAATGTATTTTGACTGCCCCCTCCCTAAGATACCGATTTTTTTGCTCATTCGATGGTTTTCCCATAGAAGAATTGACCCATAATGAGTTTTTTGAGACGTGACCTCGTTTTTCAATTTTTTTTCATTTTATTCCGGTTTGCGTAGAAAATGAGCTGTGAACATGTTTAGGTGACTCAATGCGCTCCCCACCTGTTGACTTGCTTTTGTCAAAAAGTACATGAGATTTGCTACAAGTATTTGTAAAACTCATGTTCTGGCAAAACGGGAAAAAAAAAAGAAGACGAAATTTCAAAAACATTGCATTTTTAGAAAAATCTATCTTTTCAAATACGAGGTCACGTCATAGAAAAACCCTTTGTGGATCATTTTGTCTCGGGGACACTCATCGAATGAGCCAAAAAATCAGTACTTCAGGGATAGCAGTGCAAATACATTCCACGTGAAGCTTTTGTACTTCATTTTTTTTCACGTACCTTGAACTCGTGTACGACGGAACGAGTGCCCACGTCGTAAAACGAGATGACTTTCTCCGATGTGTGTTCGGAGCACAGGAGCAGTTGATCTTCCCGGCGTGCATAATCCGAGCAGGTAATCGAAGCCAATTGAGACAGAATTTTTCTTGATTCTGCTTTCGAGCTATCAATATCTATTGTGTGAAGTATGGGCTTGGCGCCAATCATGCGAACACCTGTAAACGTAATTTTTATTTGCCTTTTTATTAAGCCATAGTCAATGTTTCTTCAAACTCACTTCTTTCATTAGCATAGACCTTCTCAATCGAATCAGCTCGGTGGTTCTCGATGACATTGGAGAATTCGGTGGAAAACATTGTCAGAGAATCGGCAGTACCCGAGTCAACAACTTGTTCTGAGACAAGAGCGATGTCGATGGGACAAGTATCTATACGATTTGTCATGTTACCTAAAATTAGAAAAATGTGTGCTGTCCTGTCAGAAACGTAATGTTTGAGAAACACCAATTGAAAAATCAGTCGAGAGACGAAACGGAAAAAAGTAAAATTGAAAAGTTCAGAAAAAAAAGGATTGATATGAAAGTTAAAAGACAGAAACAGATTAAATCGCTAGCGCTTTCGACAAAAATGACGGAAAGTTCGAAAATCAACATTGTACGGAATTCTGAGAATATTTCGCGGCGGCGACAACTAAAAAACTAAAGTAATCAGGAATTTATTGATTTTATACCGGAATTACGCAAAAAACTACGGAGGAAAACGCGAAAATTGACGAAAAAGACGGAAAGTTTGAAAATCAACATTATACGGAATTCTGAGAATATTTCGCGGCGGCGACAACTGAAAAACTAAAATAATCAGGAATTTATCGATTTTATACCGGAATTACGCAAAAAACTACGGAGAAAAAAGCGAAAAATTGACGAAAATGACGGAAAGTTCGAAAATCAATATTTTACGGAAATCTGAGAATATTTCGTGGCGGCGACAACTGAAAAACTAAAGTAATCAAGAATTTATTGATTTTATACCGGAATTACGCAAAAAACTACGGAGAAAAACGCGAAAAATTGACGAAAATGACGGAAACTGGACGGCGACAACTAAAAAGCAAAACGCCCTACCCGTCCACTAATGCGTCTTCAACGTTGTTGACGTGTTTCTCGGCGCCGCGCACGAGAAAGGCGCTAATACTAGACCTGAATCTGTTCAGAAATCAAGATTTAGGAAGACAAATGGAAAAGGTTGTTTAGCAGAAACGAAATTTCGGAGTGTCGTACTAATGAAAAATCGGGTTTACGGTTCAAGTGGCAATTTTCCTCCATAACATCCGTTCTAGAAAATTAGAACAGTTTTCTTTGATCCTAAGTAAAAATGAAGAAAAGTTGATAATTAACGTTATCCGATTTTATTCTCGTGACCAGGAACTATTCGCGATTACTGATTACCAGAACACGATTGCGTCGCCTTCATCTCCCACAAAGTAACAAACCGTGTTTCCCTTTCTACGGCGAATACCTGTGCTTAATCGACCGACAATCTACAACAATGCCTCATGCCCAATCTACCGAAGCCTTTGACGACTGGCAAACTGGAATACTGGATAAGCGGAACACTATATAAGAACACCTGCCGCCTCATCTCACAGTCTTCTTGAGAAGGAGAACCACCATCTCCTCCTTCGATCACCTTCCCCTGCTGCCCACGTCTGCTGCCCTAGTCTGCCGTCCCTTCTACCGTATATCCATCTACATTTCCCCTTACTATCTTTACCTGTAACCCCTTCCTTTATATTAACTTATATTACTTATACTTTGCATTCAAATAAACATATCTACCACTGAACCGTCTTGCCATACCGATTACTATAGTCCTCCCGGATTGTAGTCTCTTTAATTATAGACTTTTTTGGAAATTCAGCGGCCGCGACGGGACGTTTCTTGTAAATGAAAAGCTGTGTCTTCGTATCCGTTGCAAGAAAACAAAATACTTAGTGACCAAATCATGATTGTAGAGGGTCACTTCAATAAACGAATTTTACACAAGGAAATTATCAAATAAAAACTATCCGCCAGAATCTGAGCATGGCTCCCAAGCACTAATGAATACAAAAGATAAACCTTCACTTAAAACTGATTTTTGAATTGGATTTGTTTTTTGAATAGGCCTCTAGACTTCTCCAGCTCGTTTTCAATCGTCTGGTTCCCAGTCCTTTGAGGTGGTGTTTAAAGAAGAAAACAAACAATTGCACAAACCTACCATGGTGATTGCGACGGAGGAAAATTGGTTCTGTCATATATTCAGGTGAACAGATTGGAGAGCCATCAAGTGTTTTGACTATAATGAGATTGGTTCTGGGCAATAATTGTGGTCGACTCCAAGAACAATTTTACATAGTCACCAACTTGGGCGGTAAAAAAAACAAAAGTGGGTGGACGTATCTTCACATTTTCTATCACGTCGTAGAGAGTAGCTTTCAGAAATTACTACGCGTTCGAAATTCTATTCCAATTATCAATGACATATTTAGAAGCTAACACATTGAACCGTATAACTTATACATGTTTAAGGAAAGGAACCGTTTAACCCCGAGACGCACCACGACAACCAAAAATGAAGAGGATTAGTTTTCAGCGGCGGAAATTGCGCCTGTCCCGTTTTTTGTATATTCACTGTCTGCATAATGGAAAAATGTTTATTGTATTTGGTTACAACAGCAAAACACTTGTTTCAATCGTCTGTAGCCTGCCCTACATCCTTTTCATTGACGGTAACAACACTATAGACTGTATATGTCAACTACAAAAATACGCAGGTGAAATAGCACATGGGAAAGTGAATGGGAAAGTTGGGAAAGTTCGTGATTGTCCGTAAAAGTACTGTACATATCAGAGAAATGTGACAGATATGAGATCATTTTCGCAATACGAAACATCTCATGGGCAAGTGGATGATGTCTTGAACAAAAACCGAAAACTTCTTGTGTCGTGAAATATCGAAAAATCCAACAAAACTGGGAAAACTCCAAAAAAATCAAAATATACAATTGTAAACTAAATGTTTCATTTACAAATTGCTGAAATATATATCATTTTCGATGGATATTTTTTATTAAACAATATGGACGTTAACAGTTAGAAGTGTGGGCACGAGAGAGTAATTTTTTGCTTTCAAGAAGCTGTATTACAATAAAACATTTGTTAGTGGTGCAAAAAGGAACAAAACATTAGGAAACGAGTAGATGAGTGGCCGGATAAATAGATGAATCGATAATACAGAGAAAAACCGGGATTGGTTAATGCTAGTATTTGAATGTTCTGAAAGAGTATACAACATTTTACAAAAGATTGTGGTGGGTCTTTGCAGGATCACTAGCCATTGTCTCTCACACGCTTTCGAAGCGCGTATTCTCGCTGGTTCTTGGCGTCCGTCACAAGCTGACTGAACAGCACCTGAAAATTTCAGTTTCAACGAGTAAAATTTTGAACACCCACTTCATTGGCAGTCCAACGTTCGCTCGGGCTCTTCTTGATCAACTTCGAAGTGACTTCTCGAACACTCAAACTCATTGGTACTGGGGGATTGTATTTGCATTTCGAGACAATTTCGTCACTGACGTGTCCATCGGCAAACTCGATCGGTGTTCGTCCCACACAGCATTTATGGAGAATGACTCCAAGTGCGTAACAATCAACTGCCGGAGTTCGTTTCTGTCGGCAGATGGTTTCCGGTGCGATGAATCCCGGAGTTCTACAGAATGTGCCATTACTGAAATTAAGAATTAAAAAAATGGAATTGAAATATTTATGTACCTCTCATCTGTCGCACATCCGAAATCAGTGATTTTCACATGTCCCTTTTGATCATACAATATGTTTTCCGGTTTCGAATCACGATGAAGGACGCCACGTCTGTGAATGTAGACTAATCCGGAGGCAATGCATTCCGTGATCCATCCTATTTCATCAACAGTGAGAAACCTTGGCCTTTTTCTCTCCAGAACATCTTGCAACGACTCGCTCATCAGGTCGAAAACAAAAAAAACCGTACATTGGAACCATGTTCGTGTGGGACATCTCGCGTTGTATAAGAAGTTCACGTTCGGTCACGAACTTTTCAGTGTAGACATTACAGCGCTTGGTCATGACCTGTTAAAAACAAGATTATAATTACTCCTGCAAATTATTTTTTACCTTCAGTGCAAACAATTTTCCAGATGTTTTGGATGTTGCTTCGAATACGGTCCCAAATGTCCCTGATCCCAGAATGTTTCCGATTTCGAAGTTTTCCTCGCTCAAATGGGTGTCAAAAACATTGACTCCGTCGTTTTTCTTGGCTTCAGTTTCCCATCGAATTCGAATCTTCTCTTGTTCCTTGTGATCCAGATCTTCGGCCAATCTCTTTTTCTGCTTCCGAACTGCATCTTTCATGCAAGCCGTATGCCTCGCATAATCTGGAACTCTGAAAAAAAACAATTTTCTGGCAACATGTTCGAAACTTACGAGAACTTGGCTGACTGCACTACAAATCCAGTTTTACATGCGGTCACAAATGTGTTATTGTTCAGCTCATCCAGGCAGAAGTGGCCCGTCTCATCCTTTGTTCCGTACTTGTAGAAATACTTGGATTTGTTTGCAGGCAAGTTCTTCGTGCTGGTTGATTACCTGCAAATTTCTTTCTAGGTTTTGTTCACTTTCCCATGTGCTAATTTACCTGAGCATTTTTGTAGCATCCATGTACCGCATAAGTCTCATCAGTATCGTCACACGGCCCCAGAAACCACTCTTTGTCGTGATATTCCCAGCTATAAAAAACAGTATGCTAATTTTATGTTGTTTTTGACAGTTCTTACCACTTTCTTGGTCTGCTTTGACCATTCATTGTCCAGAGGGTATTCATCCCATTTACTGTAGACACACAGTAGGAAATAGATCCAGTATGACCCAGTAAACAAAGTTGTCCACCAAGATTGTACTGTTTGCGGAGTGGGTTGTAACTATAGAGAACTGGAAAGTCAAGTAATGATTGACATGGAATGTATTTTGACTGCCCCCCTCCCTAATATACCGATTTTTGCTCATTCGATGGTTTTCCCATAGAAGAATTGACCCATCAAGAGTTTTTTGTGACGTGACCTCGTTTGAGATTTTTCGAAAATTGCAAGTTTTTCAATTTTTTTTCTTTTTTTTCCGGTTTGCGTAGAAAATGAGCTGTGAACAGGTTTAGGTGACATCTATATAGTAACCTGTTGACTTCTCTTGTGATAACACTCGCTCCTAAATTGCAATTTTTCTCATGAGCTAGAAATTCAACCGCTCATAACAATTCTCAAATCAGAGCGAACTGACTCAAAATCACAGACCATAACAAAAATGGCTATAACTGTTCAAAAACTCAAAATTTTGAAATTCGTTGAAAATTTGAAAAACTGGAGGCTATTGGCGGAAATTATTGGCGGAAATTTCAAAAAATCGCGCCTTTGACGCGTTTGCCGATTTCACACAAATAAATGCGTCAAAGGCATCCCAAATTGCGGGATGAAAACAAATTTGAGTAAAAAAGTAGTGTTTTATTAATTGTTTTTGACGGAGATGGCGTGCATTGGGACGCGAAAATTAGCGGAAATTCTAAGAAATCGCGCCAAAAGCGCCGCAGATTTATTCTTTTGAGAATTTGAACTGAAAATCTGTGACTGGCACCCCTTTGACGCGTTTCTAGTTTCACATAATATATGCGCCAACGACACGCCAGACATGTGCCTTTTTTTGCTTTTTAGTCAACTTGGGTGGTTTGGACGGATTTTAACAGATTCTATGTAAAAACTTAACGACTTTGATGGATTTCAAGCAAAAATCGGCTAAAAAACTCAAATGTTCGATACTTTTATCAAAATATTGGCAAAAATTGTGATTCTTTGCTGGTTTCAACATAAAAATCATATTGAATCGCGTTGAACGCGCACCAGCCTTAGTTTTTGAGAATTTTGAACTAAAACTCTGTGGCTGGCGTGCCTTTGACGCGTTTGCCGATTTCACACAAATAAATACGCCGAAGGCACCACAAATTGCGGGATGAAAACAAATTTGAGTAGAAAAGTAGTGTTTCATTAATATTTTTGACGGACTTTTAGCAAAAACTTCTCTGTTTTTGAGTTCATAGGCAATCTTTTCTGAAAAACTTTAAAAAATTCATTTTTTAACCGAAATTTCGCCATTTTCATCGATTTTTCGCTCCAACAGTTGTTTTAAACACCTCTTTTCACAAGAAAACTCACATCAAACGTGACTCTTATAACATTTTCCAGCTCGACGTTCCTCTTCGGTCCCATCAGCTCGTCGAGCATCGCCGCCATCACATCGCGAGCCGACTGTCCCATTTTGTCTCAAATTAATCAAATTTTGTCAAAAAGTTGAAGATTAATCTTCAAAAAACACTGAGAACACATCAAAAACATCGAAAAAAGTCATTTCTGATTTTGTGTCGATTTATGGTAAACAAGACGCGCTAGCGGGATAACGGAGTGTCGTACTGGCAGAATTATTCATTTTCGAATTTAAATTCTTCTTGTTTGAGGCTAATTTGGTGCACTTTCGATACCAAACTGATTCGTTGTAAAACTGATGCATCGTAGAACCGTTTGTCAACTAGAGCGCGTTTGCATTGCACGTTTGCATTGAGTGTGCAATGCAAACGCGCTCTAGTTGACAAACGGTTCTACGATGCATCAGTTTTACAACGAATCAGTTTGGTATCGAAAGTGCACCGCTAATTTATCGGCTTTTGAGCGGTTTTTAGTTATTTTTGTTGTACAAATATGATTTTCATAGCTAAAAATGGCATAAAATTAACTGAAACGTTCAATTTTCAGTTGAAAAACCGAGAAATTTGCCATTTTTTGTTTTCAGTTGGTTTTTCTAGATTTTGGTCTGATTTGTCGGGATTCAAGCGATTATTTGTGATTTTTACTGAAAAAATATGGTTTTAAAGCTGAAAATAATATATTTTATGTAGCTACTAATCTATTTCAGACCGTTGGAGAAGTCTCGGCAGCGAACTTCCAATCAGATCGTTATAAGGCAATGACTGCCGGAACGGACGGGATTTGGACGCACTTTGATTTGCGAGGATCATCAAAGAATCCTGAATGCGAAAGTTTCACTCTCGAAGGACGGATACATCATCATTGCCATGTTGAAAACATCTCCTACTGTGTTGCAACAGTGAACAACGTGAACACATTGTGGGCGTTTAGTGGTGAAGGCAGACTACGAAAGTGGTAAGAACTGTCAAAAACAACATAAAACTAGCAAACTGTTCTTATAGCTGGGAGTACAATGACAAGGAGTGGTTTTTGGGGTTGCTTCACGGTGGCAACTCAGATGACACGTTTGCCATTCATGGGTCCTTCAAGAACGCACAGGTAAACTAGCAAATGGAAAAGTGAACAAAACTCGGAAAGAAATTTGCAGACCATCATTACCAGCACAACCAATCTGCCTGCCCACAAGACAAGTTTCTTCTACAAGTACGGTACGAGAGACGAAACGGGTCACTTTAGTATTGTAAGGGAATAGGTTATCCCTTATTTAGTCCACATCTTAAGGTCCGGACTTTGCCCGATGACATCACCCACCCCAGAACATCCGTCATAAGGTGAGATCCAAAGAACGTTAGAGCTTGTCCAGGACAGAACTCTAACGTCTCCCCCACTTCCCATACTATTTCCTAATGTCATTCTTACAGGTCATGCCCAAGCCGCCCCATCCTCCCACGGATGGGATACATCTGAAACACCAGGGATAATGAAACTGGGACATTCCAAAGTGATCTCCGACCCTCACACGCTCTCTCGCCTTCTCCCGGACAACATCCCACCGGCTCCCGACCGTCGAATCTCCGCCCACATTCCAGCACGTACTATAAATACAGCCTTTCCGTTTCTACCTGATCTCTCCCTCTTCTAATGTCGTGATTTGAACCCTTAATAAATCTATTATACTCCAAAACCGGGTCGACACCTTTACTGGTAGCAGCGAGTGAACCGTTTCAATAACGGTCATCAGGTACGTTCCACCCCCGGGATTAGTCAGTATATTAGTAGGTTAGGGTAATAAGATTTAGGAAGAATGACGTACTACTAGGGAATGAGTGTAGCCAGGGGGATAATTGGACCTCTGTCGCCCCTGTGAGAGTTTTTACGGATCCGTAGAAGGTAGTTAGTTACTAGGCTTAGGGCCCAAAGAGTCTAGTAGCGAATTATTGTCATGTTTTAAAACTTTGGCAAAAAACTACACTTATGTTATTCATTTCACTCCAAAAATTACAGCGTTCTACGATCAAAAACAAAAAAAAAATTTTTTTGCTCTTTGAGCACCTACAGTACTACCGTAACCCGGAGCCCGAGCTCAATTTTTTGCATATGGGTTACTGGTGACCGAAGGTACATTTAAAAAAAATTTCCAAGCGCTAAAATGAATACAGGCTCTAGGACCACAATCACTTTGTGCATGCTCGAGTCTTACAGAGAATGCGTTATATGAGTATCCCAGTAGTACAGTACAAAAAAAAAAAAGTGAGAAACTGATGAGTTATGCCAGTTGTATGTTTGAGAAGCTAGTATGTCCACAAGAAACCACGCAATGAGTAATAAGTTGAGTTAGCTAACTGTAAAATGTTGAGGGAAGGCGGTCAGAAAGGGACTGACCGCAGGGAGAGAGAGAAAGAGATTGCGTGTGAGTCATAACAAAAAGGGCAAAAGTTGTCCCTTCGTTCCCCTCTTGAGAAATAGCGTGCACTAGAGAATAATTCCCTTGATTAAAAAAAAAAAATTTGATTTTTTCCCCTTGTTTTTTTTGTTTGTTTTTTTTTTCTTTTCCCTCCGATTCTTGTACCTTGCCTTCCGGTTTTTCCTTTAGCTTGTCTTGTTTTCCTCATACTTTTGACGACAAGCTAAAATTGATATTTTCCGGAGTCATCTTTCGTTTATCGCACTCTCCGTTAGCGTGGGAGGGTTGTTTCAGTCAGTACTTTTAGAATGGTCGTAACGCGTTCCCCCCCGGACCCGCCACCCTCTCCGTTGCCGCAGCAACAGCCACCATCCCCACTGCCAGCCTCTTCTTCGGCGACAGCGCCCGAACCCCTCATCGCCACCGCTCCAACAACTTCCTCTGCACCACCTCCACAAAGTCCACCCGGCAGCATCCTTCTGGAGACGGAGACCTGTCTCGGGAATCTCCGGGCTGCCAGCAAACTCACGACACTCAATCTTCTCAATCTGAGGGATGCCGTCGTGTCAGACCTGGGCAGCATTCATGAGAGGATGCATGCCCTCACCGCACTCTCCGCCGACCGGTTTGAGGAAATGGAGGACCGTCTCCGTTCCGTCGAAGGTAAGTCGTCAGGGGATGCGAGCAGCCGCTTCGCGCTGTCTCGCACCCCTCTCGCCCTCCTCCCACCAAACCATACTGAAACCCCTCATCCTCTTGCAAATCCTTCTTCCGCGCCAGCAGTCTTAAATGAGGAAATTGACGAGCTCGCAACTCCTCTCGCTCCAAAAATGCCGCCACGTATCAGGTTCCCATTCATTAACGTTTTGGGTAGTAAGGTCACCTCACGTATCACACCTTTTTCGGGAGCCCCACATGAAAACTTTTCCACGTTTGTCCGATCTTTCACAGATCACGCTAATGCAGCAAAAACGACGCTAACCGAAGCAGATAAGCGAGCCGTCTTTCTGACTTATCTAACGGACTATGCTAGGGATAAGGCTGAGGAAGTTATTGAGAAAAACAACGCAGCAACATTCAAAGACCTGGTAGATAACCTAAAAGCCACTTTCCAAGATCCGACTAGATCCGAAATGGAGCGCCAACAGCTTCGCTCCTGTAGTCAAAGATCCGACGAGTCCGTTGACACATTTTGTACTAGGGTGAGAAGGCTGGCGCAAAGCGCGTATGTTGATAAGTCTAGGGACTACATCCAGGAGAAAGCTAAGGAAGCATTCGTCGACGGGTTGCTCTTCAATCTGAAATTCCACGTGAAAGGCGAAGGTCCTCAAACATTCCAGGACGCGCTGAATTCAGCCATAAAATTTGAACTCTTGTTGTCCGAAGCCGCAAAAGCTAACACAATTGTGCCTCAAGGTCTCTCAGTAGCTCCCCAACTAACTAGTCAGAATGCGCACCAGTCTTTCACACAGCCCCAACAACGTTTTCAACAACGCCCTCCTAGACGGAACACAGCGTGTTACGAATGTGGGAAAGAGGGACATTTTGCAGCTGACTGTCGCCAACGCCAGAATCAGTCCCGTTTTTCTAACCCTCGGAACAACCGATTCCGGAATAACTTCAGAGCTCCTCGCAACCAGTTCCCTAGAAATGATCCAGTTGAACACCATCAGTTGCCTCAACAACCAGTAGGCAATAGATATGTTCAAGCCGTTGCTCCAGCGGAGTACGGTATTGTTGAGAGATTGAGAGACGAACTTCGAGTCTCTCAGAATCAGGTTGATGCCTTAATTAAGCGAAATTCTGAGCTAGCATCTGCGTCCAGTCAGGGACCAGTCCACGCCAAAAGTCGTGTTTTAAGCTATACACCACCCGCCCGCCCACTCCTAACTATCCTCACTCTAGTCTGTCTGTTCACCCATTCGTTTGCCTTCACCCCTCTAGTCTGTATGCCGCATTCTCCGGAAACTTACATCAAGCTTCCGGACCCAGTCAGTTGCGAAGCCTCTAGGAACTTGTCCGCTAGCTCTCCTGTAGTGCCTCGTGAACTTGCCATCTACCGTGACAACACTTTGATTTATGAAGCAAATGGGACCCTGTGCAAAACCGTTAAGCAAACCACTCAGTTTTCCGTTAATGCTTTTGGTGCACAATTCAAAGAAACCGTCTTTAAGCAAATGATGGTCTCCGCAGAGGAATGCGTCCGCATGTCGCAATTCAAGAATTGCGAGCATGGGGAGCTTCAGTTCCAAAACGGAATCTTCAAGACCAACAATCCTCACGTGATTGATTGGCCAAGTGCCCCGTTCTCAGTATTTAAGGGCACCCAAACATTGGAAACCACCAATTGTTTCATGATGTCTACCCGAATTTCGGCTAGATACGGTAACGAGGTTCCGATCTCAGCCGCCGGTTCCATGATTGGTTGCCGTTTCTCGACTGGTTCTTGCAACACCAGAGAAGGCGCCGCCTTTATCTGGAAGCCTCAAACTGAACAAGCCTGTAGGTTCGTACACTACGATACCCTAAAAGGCTTGCAATGAGGGAGAATCTGGCTCAGCGAGACTCGTGAAATTGCCCTCTCTTTCGACAAAAACTCAACTAGAATAGCTGACTGTGGGAGAAAAATAGTTATCACCGATCAGGGATACGGTATCAGTTCTCCCACCCGGTCAAAACGAGATTCAGATTTTCCTAACTCCCTCCAAAACATGACAAATTTTGTTACGTCAAATCAGCTGGCTTCCCAACTTCTAGCTCTTGAAGAAGCAGTTCTGACCAAAACCGATAATTGGTTCTGGAACAATTTTATGTCCTTCTGCTCTTCCACCAACTCAATTTCCGCCGCAATTCTTTCCGCTGTCGCCAGCAATCCAACTTTAGCTGTAAGGAAAATTACCGGGAAAAACCACATTCAAGCCAAGTTTATCGGAAACGGCTATGTTTCTGTTAAGTCTTGCACGGTCATCCCGCCCGAATCGTTCAAATTTATCCCCTTCTCTGGGAAATGCTATTCCAAGCCATCCGTCGAAATCACGCTTCCCACCAACTCTTCTATTGTAACTTTTATTGACTTGGAAACCGGGATAATTTCAAATAGGGCTCATCCAGTAGACTGTCCCCTAGTCACTAATTTCGAGTACGTCACGAACGAGACCCTCTTTTCGTTGAACCCTTTCTCTTTGGAGTTGAAAGCCAATTCTAACTTCCAACCACAAGTGATCAATGAAAAGATCCCCTTCTCAACATCTTCTCTTGAGGAGAACCCTCTGATTTTCCGAAACCTAATCATTGGATCTCTTTCCGAGAATATCCAAACCCCACACTACAACGAAGTTTTCGAAGCTATGCAAGGGTCACCAGAAGCCCTTACGCGCATTCTTTCCGCGCACAGTAATCCAACCTCGGGCCAGTTAGCGCCAACCGGGTTGGAAGAGCTTGTGGACGTGTGGGCTACTATTAAAAATATTTGGAGAGTATTCTTCTACATCTGGACCCTCTCGGTAAACCTGATTATCACCGTCATTTTAGTGGTGGTAACTATTTTTGGAATAGCACGGTTCTATACCAACCCATGGTTATCCTTCTTGTCAAAGGGTAGCTCCAAAACAGAGAGTCAACCCTCAGAACCCCACATTTCTGTAGTCTCTCCACCTCCGACTATAATTGAAATCGGAGGAGTCATTCCCGGAGTTTTAGCACCACCACCGGCCGACCAAAGAATTTCTAGCCCAATCCCAGATTGCATTCGGGAAATGAGGAGATTTAGAGCCCCCAGAGTCAATGTTTTGAACTTGGGTGTCCCGAAGTACTTCACAGCCCAAATACCAATTGGGGCAAACGGAATCTCTTGCTGGGCACTAGTAGACACTGGCGCCGGTTTTACTGTCGCCAGTCGCGAAATCTGTGCTCTCATCGGCATCGCTAAACTCCAAAGCCCATCCGTGGAGCATGCATTAGGCCTAGGAGGCAACGAAGTCGTTATGGCGGGTTCTGCCACCGTCCGTTTTGACATCGGAACACACCGAGTGTTCCAGACAACCCATTTCACGGTAGGACAGTGCACACCAGATGGAGTCAGAGACTACGACTTCATCTTAGGCAATGATCTCCTTCAGAGACTCCCCAAGTTCCACCTCAACTACTCCGACGGTTGCTTCGAAATCGGAGACGATAAGCTCCCGCTCGGAAGAGGTGTGAATGAAGAAATATTCCCCTCAAGATACGGAATTCATGTAGCCAGAGATACCGTAATTCCGCCAAGATCAGAATCGTTCGTCAGATGTGTGGCCACACTTTGCGCTAAGCCATCCGATTTGATTTTTATCTCCCAATCAAATACCCTCACAAAATCTGATCTTTTAGTTGCACCAGCAATTTTTACTAATGAGAATCCAGTGCTGTTAGTGACCAATCCGACTAACGAGCCAAAAACGCTCTACGCCAACTCAACTGTAGCCACAGCCACTGATCTTAACGAGGAGTCTGAAACCCCTGCAGTTCTGTACTACGCCTGACGATCGTAGAAATCACGGCACAGTAGTAGATGATGAGATTGAGGTAGACCCAGAGTTTTGTATCGACCTCTCCCAAGCTAAGATCACAGAATCACAAAAGGAAACTCTGAAAGAAATTCTTGATGAGTACCATGATGTTTTCTCAAAGAATGCTTACGACTTGGGAAGTTCAGAAACAGAACCAGTCCACATCTACACAGATACAGAGGTACCGGTAAAGGGAAGACCTTACCGCGTACCTGTCAAATACCAAGCCAAACTCGAGAAGCATATTAATTCGCTATTAAAGTCCGGTAGAATCACTGAATCCAACACCCCATGGACTAGTCCAATTGTTATTGTTAAAAAGAAAAACGGATCCCTTCGAGTATGTTTAGACTTCCGTAAACTGAACGAAGTTACGATCCCAGATAATTTCCCGCTTCCTAGAATCGATACTATTTTAGAGAAAGTCGGAGGTTCTAATTATTTTAGTAGCTTAGATATGGCTAACGGATATCTCCAACTCCGTTTAGATCCAGCCTCCTCTTACAAATGTGGGTTTATAACCGAGCAAAAAGTATACGCCTACACTCACCTTCCTTTCGGGTGGAAGTCAGCCGCGTCGTACTTTCAACGCGCGCTCAGAACCGTTTTAGGAGGTCTAGAGGACGAAGTGTTGGTCTACATCGACGACATCCTCGTTTTCAGTAAAAATTTCGAAACCCACGTTGCTTCACTTAAAAAGGTTTTACACCGTTTCCGCTCATTCAACCTAAAAGCGTCTCCAAAGAAATGCGAGTTCGCGAAAGCAGCCATAACATTTTTGGGCCACGAAATCAGCAAAAATAATTATGCCCCAGATAAGGCTAACATCGCGAAAATCTTGGATTTTCCGATCCCGACGAATGTTAACGAAATTCGTCGTTTTGTGGGAATGGCAGGCTTTTTCAGAAAGTTCATTCAAAACTTCTCTGAGACCGCCGAGCCGTTAACCCGCCTAACGAGGAAAGACAAAAAATTCGTCTGGGATAGAGACCAGCAGGAAGCTTTCGAAAAATTACGAGCTTCTCTCATTGCCGAGCCAATTTTGGGATTCCCAGACTACGACAAGACCTTCCATATCTTTTGTAACGCAAGTTCAGTAGCACAAGGTGCAGCCCTCATGCAGGCACGCGATGAAAAAGAAAAAGAGTTCTGCGTAATCGCCTACGCAAGCCGAACTCTGTCCGATACGGAAACTCGCTGGCCAGCCATTCAGGTCGAAATGGGAGCCATAATTTTCGCTCTGCGACAGTTCATACCTTACGTCTGCTTGTCCAAAATCGTGCTTCACTCGGACCACAAACCTCTGACATTCCTTTTGCAAAAAGCAAAAACGCACGACAATCTGTCTAGATGGCTGATCGAACTTCAATGTTACGATATCTCTATCGTACACATTGACGGTAAGAAAAATACCGTCGCCGACTGTTTGTCTCCTGCAAGGGAAAACGACGACCCAACTCAGCATCTCGAGCTGAATGACATCGTCGAGTTCCCAGTTTGCATGAAAGTTCGGCCTAGTCTCCCGACGGCTTCCAAACCAAACGTATCGAAGCGCAACCAAAACGCGTTGCCGCTTGATATCGTGGAGGAGCAAGAAAAAGACTTAGAAATCTCCGCTATCAAGAAAGTATTACAAAGTAAACTCCCCATTTCATCTCTGACAGAGTCACAGCTGCCGCGGCTGGAGCTCTCTATCCTAGCAGCTAATGGTACGGTACTTACCAAACCAAATGGCTCTAGCAAAAGATATGTGTTGTTCGTTCCAAAACACCTTACCGGACTAATTTTGGAAGCGTTTCACGAAAGCTTTTTGTCCGGAGGTCACTTCAATTGGAGAAAAACCAAAATGAAGATTGAAAGAAGGTACTTCTGGCCAGAAATGAGCCAGGAAATTTTTGAAAGAAGGAAAGCTTGCGAAAAATGTCAAGCCAAGAACTCTCCAGTTCCCGCTCACCGAGAAAATTTGGTGACAGTACCAACCAGTAGGGTCTTTCAGAAGGTCGGTCTCGACCTCACAGGTCCCCTAAGGACAACGCCCAGAAACAACAAGTACATTTTGAATATAATTTGTTGGTTTTCTAAATTTGTAGTCTCGATACCCATTCCAGACGCCAGATCCGACACCGTCGCCCGCGCTCTTTTGACGGAATGCGTCCTTAGGTACGGGGCCATGAGCGAGCTGGTATCTGACAACGCCACGACATTCACATCCCATGCGTTCGAGGAATTCTGCTCGCTCCTGTCCATCCAACACCACCGGTCTATCCCATACCACTCAAAAGGAAACGGGGCGACCGAGCGGACTTTTAGGACCTTTCACCAACTCACGTCTAAATACGTGAATAAAGAACATACAGATTGGGACACTATCCTCCCTGCTCTAACCTTTTGTTACAATACGACCATTCACAACACCACAGGGGAAACTCCTTTCTTCGTCATTAACGGCAGAGACCCTGTTTTCAGTATCGACAATATCATAAACCCAGATATTGGCCAACTGCCGGACAGTGATGCTGACGAGGTGGACAGTTTCAAAAAGGACTTGGTAACCAACATCCGTGAAGCATGGACCCACGCAAAGGATCAGGCGGACAAATCAAGATTGCAGTTCTCAAAATCCTACGATGCAGCCGCCCGTCCCTCAAGTGTCGAGGTAGGAGATATAGTTCTTTTCAAGAACTACAAATCCAAAAAAGGACTATCTAAGAAGTTAGTACTTCCTTGGAGGGGTCAATATCGAGTAGTCAAAATTGACAGGTCAGAGGCCCTAATTCAGGACATTTCGAACCCATCGAAACCGCCACAACGCGTGCACATGGACCAAATCAAGAAGTTCATCGAGATGTCAGGCCCCGCAGCAACAACACTCGAGGAAGAATCGGAATCCGAACCAGAAAGTCAGGTACCTCTTCAGGCGATACCGGAAAACGAAGTTTTAGAGACGCAGGTAAATTCAGAAACCCTGGTCGCCTCCAAACCTCCGGTATCGAATCAATTACCAGACCCAACTACTAACCAACAGCCAGTTACAGAACCCAAACCCCGGTACAACCTTCGTAAAACAAGGTTACCACCGAAAAGGTTCACAGAGTGAAACCACCTACGACCCTGTGGAATCATTTTCCTTTCCACGGGGAATTTTATTTTTTTTCCTCTCCTCCCTTTTTTTTCCCCTCCGCTCCACTCTCCTCTCACACCTCATTTTCTTACACTCCTCTTCGTCTTCACTTCCCCAGCTCCTAACCTTTCTTTCAGTTTTCAGTTCAATCCTCATGACCTCTCTTTCACGCCCTACCTGGCCCCAAGCACCTCTAATGCTTATAGACGTCACCATCTTCACCGCCCTGACGGAAATTCGAGACGTACAGATCGCCATCGACACAACACCCTACGAAACCATCGAACAAGAAGTCCGAGTCCAATATTACCGAGTCGTCAACGGCCGCTTGCGAGCATGCGATCCAGACGCCCAATCGGTGGGCACGTCGCAACATCAACCAGTACAGAAGGGAAGCGTCATCCTCCCCGCCGTGCAGAAGGGAACCGTCCTTCTCCCAGTCAGCACGCTTCAGTTCTCATCCGCGACCACTCACGCATGGACGCGCCACATAACCACAGCCCCGACTAGACCATGCGGATGCGACCCACGTTACGATGCCGATGGACGCACCCACGACGACTCTCTGAAATGCCGAGCCTGGGCTGTGGGACAGCTCGTCGCCGAGTACATCCGCGCCGGTATGCCAACCCAGGAAATGTTTATCCCGGGTTGTTATTTGTGTTAAAAACTCAAGGACCGTGGAGGCAGGAATATTCTTTCCCTGAATCCCACGGTACCCTCTTTTACCAACCTCACGTCCCGAACTCTCTTCCAAATTCTTCCCTCAAATCTTCCAAATTCACCACTTCGTCCTCTTCCCTCCTTCTATTTTTCGTCTCCTACCCTTCTCTTCTTAATTCGTGCAAAATCTCGTAAGAACAAGTTACCACTTCAACAATTTTTTCCTTTTTCAGCAATCAGTCAAACCAAATCCAAGCTTCTTGCAACCAATGGACTGGGAACTTGTTGATAGCAACGACGACCTCAAAGCTCTGCCACCTGACAAAGAAATGCCGTCGCTGTCGGAAAAAGAACTCCTGGACATCCCCATCGATACTCCAGCGGAGGAGGTTCCTGTAGACATCGAAGCAGAACTCATCGGTGATCCCACCGACACGAGCACCGAAGTACTCATGGAACTGGAAGAAGAGACCATCGACGTCACCATCGACATCACCATCGCCGAAGACACTACCGACACTGCCGAATCTTCCATTATCGTCAACGCCAACGAGGACCCGCTTCAGGATCAGATCGCCCTCCCCGCCGTACCAACCTCCGAGGTACGTAACGGAACTACCACCGCTGCCAATGAGCACGGACGTGTGGCCATTCGCGCCGATAAGTCCGTGGCTCGCAGCGGGGTAGAAAATATCCCCGAAAACCAACCGTATACCACCAGTAAGAAGCATTGCCTTGCCCCGGAGCAAGTGCATCCGTCCAGCCATCTTTTCGCTGCACGATACAGCTACAGCGAATCGGCGAAACCGCTGGAAAGGACAGTGGGAGCCATTGCAGCTCCGGTTGGCTTAGGGCACGTTGTGGACTTCCGCAACAAAACCTTCGCCGCATCCAGTTACGTCCCACCGAAGCCTTTATTCCGCAAAGGTGCAGGACCAGCTCGTTTGGTCGGAATATCCAAGAAACCAGACGCACTAGGAGCCATCTACATTCTTATGGAAGCGGATGGTCACGGTTGGTGGGCGACCCCACATCTTCTCGAGGTTGTCGCCGGAGATAGACCGGATCTGCAGTGGGTATATTTTGATACCTACTCTAATGATCTGTCGAACCCGGATCTGCCCCCGCATACCAAAAACTACTACCCCGGAGATGCTGTCTACGTCACCGAGCTGATCGCCAGACACACAGCGACAGCAGAGAATTGGGTGATTTCGTTTGCCAACGTCCACAATCCGAAGAATCACATGTTCTGGAGAGTGAAGACATGCTTCTTGCTGCCACGGACAATCAACAGCAACGTCCCTACGGTCAAAATTGCTGAACACAAGTCTCGGACCGGCAAAGTGATGTGCGTCGCCTCCGGTTTCACCACTTTGGTCACTGCCAGAGGCGACATGTTTAAGGAGATGAATATGGCTGCCATCACTGGAACAAAGATCAACGCCACGGTCTTCAGCCCCATGCTTCGCCCGGAGAACTCCTATGGAACTTGTCACCTGCTTCCCGTCTTTTCGCCGCTGAGAGAACCTTGGCCCACGCCACAAACAGTCCAGCACTTCCTTTCGTCATCAATCTGGAGAGACTTTCGGAAGAACAAATTCGAGCGACTTCGCACACGATTCCGCCTTTCCAAAAGTTTCCTGGAAACAAGAAGAAGTGCTACGAAGCGTTATTCATGACCGTCCGCCTCGGACTTTCCGGAACGCTGGCCTTGGTCAACAAAAACAAGGACCTCCAACTGCACACGACCGTAGTTGAGTACGTAGCCACCATCCGCGGAAAGCAGATGATCCGATTCAAGTTGTGCAACATCAGTGGTCCAGCTCAAATCTCCCAATGGTCCCGTTCGTCTTCTTTCAAGCTGAGCACCAATTGGCAGGAGCTCTCCTCCGAAGTCGAAGACTCAGTATTGGACAACAGCGTTCTGTTCATCACTGCCGGACTGTCGACTTTCAACAAAGTCTCCACGGACGACTTCTTCCAGTTGAAAGGCCGTCAGGTAGCCGTTCGTCAGGAAATGGAGGACAATATGTACCACCTCCGGTCTTTTCCGACAGTGGACCAATACGCATCGGTCAACGCCAACGCCCCAATCAAAATTCTATTGGAAGGAGCTCTCGGAGGTGAACGAATCGCATCCCAGGAAATCCCAAGAACCAGAGTCAACATCCGCATGTGGAACATCTAGCCAACCGGTGAGCAAGCCCGCTACATCAACGCATTGGTTCGAACCACCATGCCGGTCATCGTTGGTAACTCCCCTTTCGGTGTCGGAAAAACCTCGATGATAGCCGCTGCTCTTCACATCGCCTCCACGGAGAGTCACAAGGACAGGCTTCACCTCGCCCTTGCCATGACTAACGCCGCAACCGCAGCTCTAGTCGGCGCTTACCAGAAAGTCGAGCAGGCCGCCCCAGCTGTCCGGATGATTTCCCAGGCCAATTATGACCACATCGAGCCGCAACATCGGACTCCACTGGACTTCCCCGTACTCTGGCCCAGAGTGCTCCTCGACGTCGTCCAGAAGGCCGATAACGATCACAGACCGATAACCAGTGCCATCTGCGACGCGTACCACTTCCTCAACAAAACCGGAAGGATCAACATCGACGAGATCTCCAGAAAGTCATTTCGTGACGCAATCAGCAGCGCCCGTAGGCCGCAAAGGTCCGTCTTTGCTGTCCTACTGGAATTCCTACAGGTCCGAGTAGTCATCGGCACAATGGCGTCCGCCATCGAAGCGCTGAGGTTCAAAGGGCCAATGAGAAGTCATGGAGCCAACGTCTCTACCCTCCAGCTCGACGAAGCCTCCCAGATTCCAATCCACGCCGTCATTGCATTGGGCCCATTGTGTCCAGAAGCCCGCTACGCCCTCATCGGAGACGTAAGGCAACTGAAGCCTTAGTTTGATCTAACCACCGAACGTTGATCTAACCACCAAACTCAAGTCGCCAGCAGTCGGTAACCTGCTGAGTGCCGTCGCCGAAGCCTCGAACCCCGTCAACCTATCCACGGTCCGACGCTGCCCATACGAAGTCACCCACATCAGCTCAAGACTATTCTACGACTCTCGTCTGAAGTCGACGAAGCAGCCTGGAATCCGCAGCCGCTTCCTTGATGTCCTCGGTTTCGCCAACCACCACCCTGTCCAGGTGGTCAACACAGAGGGATACGCCAGCCAGACCCGAGCCGGGACATCACTCACCAACCCAGTCGAAGCCGACTTGGTCAGGGAGCTGCTCAATCGAGTCTACAGGATGGACCCATCAGCGTCAGTCGGAGTGCTCTCCTACTACAAGGCTCAACAAGGACTTGTGGCCAGGTCAACTTTCAACATGCCAGCCTTTGTGGGCACAGTGGATGCATCGCAAGGTCAGGAGTTTGACGTGGTTCTAATCCTCACTTCGCGTACCACCTCGTTTCTTGGTTCGTCGAGGAGAGCGGAGGACAATAAAGCACCGGTCGGATTCACCCCGGAGCCCGACTTCATCGAGAGCCCAGAACGGTTGAACGTGGCTCTCACTCGCACACGTTCGTTGGCCATCGTCTTGACAGATGTTCGAGCAGCAAGCCAATCCGCAATGTGGAGGGACCTCTTCAGGGAGATCCCACAAGGAGCATTCCACGCCGGCTCACAAGAATTAGTAAGCCACCTTAGGTCACCGTACTAAACTGTAGGCACTTCGCCCTAGTAGTTGAGTACGTTATTTAGCCAAAATATATTTAACCAACCAAAGAAAAAAAAAGTAGTATCTTAAGTTAGTCTTCATTTTTTTTCGTAAATAATTTTTTTAACAGATCTTTAATTCGCTACCATAATTTTTGTAATTTCCAGAAAAATCTTCTCGTAAAAAGGACCAGGGACGGTCCTCGCTAAGGAGGGAGGTGTAAGGGAATAGGTTATCCCTTATTTAGTCCACATCTTAAGGTCCGGACTTTGCCCGATGACATCACCCACCCCAGAACATCCGTCATAAGGTAAGATCCAAAGAACGTTAGAGCTTGTCCAGGACAGAACTCTAACGTCTCCCCCACTTCCCATACTATTTCCTAATGTCATTCTTACAGGTCATGCCCAAGCCGCCCCATCCTCCCACGGATGGGATACATCTGAGACACCAGGGATAATGAAACTGGGACATTCCAAAGTGATCTCCGACCCTCACACGCTCTCTCGCCTTCTCCTGGACAACATCCCACCGGCTCCCGACCGTCGAATCTCCGCCCACATTCCAGCACGGACTATAAATACAGCCTTTCCGTTTCTACCTGATCTCTCCCTCTTCTAATGTCGTTATTTGAACCCTTAATAAATCTATTATACTCCAAAACCGGGTCGACACCTTTACTGTATGGATGAGCTTGAAAACAGAACATTTGTGACCGGATGTAAATCCGACATTGTAATTCAATCAGCCGAATTCAAGTAAGTTTCGAACATATTGCCAGAACATTTATATATATTTTTTTTCAGAGTAGCGGATTATGCGAGGCACCCGTATGGGTCATCTCGCGTTGTATGATATATAAAAAATGCTGTCCGGATGCAGAAGAAAAGAAACTCTGAAGATGTAGAACACAAGGAGCAAGAAAAAATAAGAATCCGATGGGAACGAAACGTCAAGCAAAACGACGGGATCAATGTATCTGACACCCATGTGAGCGAAGAAAGCTTAGATATCGGTGATACTCTTGGAGCTGGAACGTTTGGAACTGTATTCAAAGCGGTTTCCAAAAAATCCAGTAAAGAGTTCGCGATAACGGTAAAAAATAATCCGTAGGAAAAATAATAATCATGTTTTTATCAGATGATGACGAATCGATGCAGTGTCTTCACCGAAAAGTTTGTGACGGAGCGGGAATTATTGATCCAACGAGATTTATCGCACAGAAACATCGTACCAATGTATGCAGCCTTCAAAACTAACATTGCTATCGTTTTTGTTCTCGAAAAAATGTCAGAATCGCTGGAAGATGTTCTAAAAAGAAAGAAGCCGATGCTGCTTGCGGTTTTAGACATCACTTGGTTGACAGAATGTGTGGCAGCCGGACTGAGTTAC
Source organism: Caenorhabditis latens (assembly GCA_002259235.3). NCBI lineage: Eukaryota > Metazoa > Nematoda > Chromadorea > Rhabditida > Rhabditidae > Caenorhabditis > Caenorhabditis latens. The sequence goes on along the minus strand of CM056097.1, from coordinate 6,979,874 downwards.
ATTCACAAACGTGAAGTTCTCTATAGAGACTTGAAGCCCGCCAACATCTTATATGATGACAATGGACGTGCAAAAATATCGGACTTTGGATTTGCCACAGACGAAAGGTACATAATTTTTTCAACTCCATATTCTCACTTCTGAATTTCAGAGATGGAACATTCTGTGGAAGTCCGGGTTATATTGCACCGGAAGTCATTGGCCGACAGAAACAAACATCAACACTTTATTGCTTTTCTCTTGGAATGATTCGTCATAAATGCAGTACTGGGAAAACCCCATTCGAGTTGCCGGATGGGAATGTGTCCGATGAGATTGTCTGCAAGTGCAAATACGTTCCTCCCGTCTCGATGAACTCCAGCGTCAGAGAAGTCACTTCAAAATTGATCAAAAAGATTCCGAATGACCGATGGACTGCTAATGAGGTGTGTGGTTAGAAGTTTACTCGTTGAAACCCAAATTTTCAGGTGTAGTACAGTCAGCTGGTCACAGACCATCAGCATCAGCGACAGCATGCACTTCAAAAGATTGTCAGAGACAACGACTTGTAATACAGCAATGATTTTTTCACTAGCCTTGATCTTTCGTTTACTTCCCGGTTTTTTTCTCTGTACTATCGATCCTTCAAATTGTTTCCCCACTCTTCTAGTTCATCACACGTTTCCAATTTTTACTACAAAACACCCTCAAGTATTCTTTGTGAATGTATTGTGTCATTTTTCACCGACTGTTACATAGAACTTGGATGTAATTTTATTGCCCTCCCCCCCTCCTCTAAAAATACTGATTTTAATGTTTCATAGTTTAGCGAAGCTTATGTAGACCACAAAGCCTTTTTCTGTGACCTGACCTGGTTTTTGAAAAATTGAGATTTTTCGATTTTTTTCTAATAGATTCTTCTCATTGTCTTTGCTTAATATTAAAGTAAAGTGATTGTGACATAAATGTAGGAAATTTTTAGGGCTTTCAGAACAACAATGAAGACTCTCAAAAATTGGTCAGTTGTGCAATTTTCAAAGAAACTGAACTCATCTCAAAATTTCAAAGTTTTCAAACTCTTCTAAAAATTTATTTATTTATTTTTAAACAAAAAACTGCTTTGGGCTTTTTTTCAGAAAAAAGATAATTGTTTTGTTTCCAGTCAAAATTTCATGTTTTTCACTCTTATGAAAAATCGGAAATACAATTCTAAAAATGTTCCAAAACTAGTTTTTCAAACAACAGTACGGTTTCAAACTTCTTCTCCAAGTTTAAACAATTTTTTCACAGTTTTTCAGAAGTTTTGCGTTTTTGAAGTTTCAAAACATTGAAAATTAATGATATTTGAAGAAATTTTAGGACAAGGGAAGTCACCAGGTGTGTCCACCCCTTCTGTCTCCAGAAGGCCGCCGGTAATGTACCGAGTAGGGTGGGAACATGCGGCCAATTAATACTTCCTTTTTAGGTGGTTCAGGCTATAAGAAGTGCCCGATGTGCTGACAACTCAAGAATTACAAGAACCGATTTATTCTAGGACAAAAGCATGTCTCGCGAGGAACTGCATAAAAACCAATTCGGTTTTGCCGAGTTATCGGGGAAAGACAGTAGTGACTCTGCAAGTCTCCGATACACGTAACGCCGTCAACCACTTCTTTGATAAAACACAATAAAGCGGTTAAAAGAACACACTAAAAGAATGTTTAGAAACACAATTAACGCTGATTTGAAATGGCTTTAAGCCAAGCGAGGGTGTCGGTCGATTGCGGTCACAATCGTTGACAGGTGTGCGGCGTGGCGAGACCCAAGGAGGAAATAGCGTGCGCCTTTGACTGGAGAGACGCAGACACGACTTATGGTGGCAATTTGAAAATTGCATGGATTTACTTCCGTCTGAAATGGGGTTGAAGGGACAGGGGAGAAGGGAGCGATCTAACAGACACTAAAATACGTAATAAGTAGTAACTAAATCAGAATAATTTAGTGGTACGAATTACATTTTAGTTTGGAGTGGGACAGGAACTTGATTCGAGGACCAGGAGACTGTCAACATCCTGGTCCATGATCTAGATGTTTAAAACTAAACTTTTATTTTGTTATCCAACACAACACAACATTGTAAATAGGTTTTTATACAAAAAAATTCGGTGTTCAATTCCGTGGTCAGAAGTCATGTCATCAGAAGTAAAGTGCTCCACGCAATCAAACATCGAACATTTTTAGGAGAAAACATATTCATAATGTTGTCTTGTGTTGGAAACCAAGGATAAGTTCAGTTGTAAACATCTAAATCATGAACCAAAAGTAAAACACAAGTTTCAATACTTAATAGCCACCTTGTAATTACTTTCTCATAACTGACCCACTAAAACCATGGTAACAGTCCTCAATCGTGACGCCCGGCGAAAATACATATGTTTTCTGATAGAGAACAGATAAACTTGAACATTTGAATGAACGCCTAGAATTTTCTAAAAAAAAAAACAAAACCAGAAGTCGGATAACACCAATGTTAATTTTTAAAGCTATTCACACTTCAGGTACAACTCAGCTAAAACTTTTCAGAATGTGTTGGTTTTTTAATCAAATGAAAGCTGAAAACACGAAAAGTGAGATTTAGAAGGATAACTGATTTAATTCTTTAGACATTTAGCTGGAAAAATATCGTTTTCAATTTTTTTCAAATTTTCGGCTACGTATTTTTTTCAAAATGTTTTCTGCTTTTGGAGTGCCCCTGGGTTTCTGAAGGGAAAAAGTTAATTTGTGTCTAATTATTCATTATCAAAAAAAATGTTTTGCAATGTGTATTTTCTAAAATTGGAAAAGTTATCTTTCATTTTTTAGATCTTCTATTTTGAGTTAGATTGAAACGAGTTATGAGAGTTTGAAGTTCAGAAAAAACTTTTTTCATCATTTTTTTCAAAAATTCAGTTTTCTCGAAAACTAGGATAGCACACAACACAATACTTTCAGGAAAATTTTATTTTTGCATGAGTGTTTCTTTAAAAATATAATGAGCCAAAACGACGGGTATCAATTCGCGATCATTCCATGTGAGTCGTGTCAAGGTTTCTGTGGCCGGGAATATAGATGTATCGATAAAACAGAAAAAAACCGGGTGGGTAACTGTCAATATTTGAATGATCGGAAGGGTATACAACATTGTACGAAAGATTGTGGTAGGTCATTTACATTTATTAGGGAAATATAGACATTAACAGGGAAATGCGTGGGCACCGGAAAGTAATTTTTTGCTTTCAAGAAGCTGTATTAACCATTTTTCGGTGGTGCAAAAAAGAACAGTTAGGAAACGAGTTAATAAGTGGCCAGAAAAATAGATGTATCGATAATACAGAAAAACAATAACCGGGATGGATTACTGTCACAATTTGAATGTACTGGAATTGTATACAACATTTTTCGGAAGATTGCGGTGAGTGTTCGCAAAATCACAGGTCATTGTCTCTCACATGCTTCCGAAGCGCGTACTCTCGCTGGTGCTGAGCGTCCGTCACAAGCTGACTGAGCAGCACCTAAAAATTTCAGTTTCAACGAGTAAATTTTTGAACACCCACTTCATTGGCCTTTCAACGTTCGCTCGGGCTCTTCTTGATCAACTTCGAAGTGACTTCTCGAACACTCAAACTCATTGACACTGGGGGATTGTATTTGCACTTCGAGAGAATTTCGTCGCTGACGTGTCCATAGGCCAACTCGAACGGTGTTCGTCCCACAGCATTTATGAAGAATGACTCCTAGTGCGTAACAATCGACTGCCGGAGTTTGTTTCTGTCGGCAGATGGTTTCCGGCGCGATGAATCCCGGAGTTCCACAGAATGTGCGATTCCTGAAATCAAAAATTTAATAAACGCAATTGAAAGATTTATGTACCTCTCATCTGTCGCACATCCGAAATCAGTGATTTTCACATGTCCCTTTTGATCATAGAGTACGTTTTCAGGCTTCAAATCACGATGGAGGACGCCACGTCTGTGAATGTAGACTAATCCGGAGGCAATGCATTCCGTGATCCATCCTATTTCATCAACAGTAAGAAACCTTGGCCTTTTTCTCTCCAGAGGATCTTGCAACGATTCGCTCATCAGGTCGAAAACGAAAAAACCGAGAGTTTCGTTTTAAAGGCGGCGTACATTGGAACCACGTTCGTGTGGGACATCTCGCGTTGAATGAGAAGTTCACGTTCGGTCACGAACTTTTCAGTGTAGACATTACAGCGCTTGGTCATGACCTGTTGAAAACAAGATTATAATTACTCCTGCAAATTATTTTTTACCTTCAGTGCGAACAATTTTCCAGATTTTTTAGATGTTGCTTCGAACACGGTGCCAAATGTCCCTGATGCCAGAACGTTTCCGATTTCAAAGTTTTCCTCGCTCAAATGGGTGTCAAAAACATTGACTCCGTCGTTTTTCTTGGCTTCAGTTTCCCATCGAATTCGAGTCTTCTCTTGTTCCTTGTGATCCAGATCTTCGGCCAATCTCTTTTTCTGCTTCCGAACTGCATTTTTCATGCGAGCCGTATGCCTCGCATAATCTGGAACTCTGAAAAAAAGATTAACTTTCTGGCAATATGTTCAAAACTTACGAGAACTCGGCTGACTGCACTACAATTCCAGTTTTACAACCGGTCACTAATGTGTTATTGTTCAGCTCATCCATGCAGAAGTGGCCAGTCTCATCCTTTGTTCCGTACTTGTAGAAATACTTGGATTTGTTTGCAGGCAAGTTCTTCGTGCTGGTTGATTACCTGCAAATTTCTTTCTAGGTTTTGTTCACTTTCCCATGTGCTAATTTACCTGAGCATTTTTGTAGCATCCATGTACCGCATAAGTCTCATCAGTATCGTCACACGGCCCCAGAAACCACTCTTTGTCGTTATATTCCCAGCTATAAAAAACAGTATGCTAATTTATGTTGTTTTTGACAGTTCTTACCACTTTCTTGGTTTGCTTTGACCATTCAATGTCCAGAGAGTATTAATCTCATTCACAATAGACACACAGTAGGAAATACTTCCAGTATGACCTAGTAAACGCAGCTGTCCACCAAGATCGTACTGTATGCGGAGTGGGTTGTGAGATGAACCACGGATGTCGAATAGTTTCCAGATTCCGTTTTTTCCCGCGGTCATAACATCGAAAGAGTTTGATCGGCATTTGACAGAAGTCACTTCACTATCGGTCTGAAATACATTAGTAACTATAGAGAACTGGAAAGTCAAGTAATGACTGACATGGAATGTATTTTAAACCCCCTAAGATACCGATTTTTTTGCTCATTCGATGGTTTTCCCATAGAAGAATTGACTCATAAAGAGTTTTTTGAGACGTGACCTCGTTTTTGAGAATTGCAAGTTTTTCAATTGTTTTTCATTTTATTCCGGTTTGCGTAGAAAATGAGCTGTGAACATGTTTAGGTGACATACATATAGTAACCTGTTGACTTCTCTTGTGATAACACTCGCTCCAACATTGCAAGTTTTTTTTATGTACTGGAAATTCAACTGCTCATAACTATTCTCAAACCAGACCGAACTGACTCAAAAATACAGAACATAACGAAATTGGCTATAACTGTTCAAAAATAAGTGTTAGGCATTTTTTAAAGGAAATATTTTTTTCGACTCTTGATAAAGGGGGGCACATGAAACATTTTTTGCGAAAACAACTCAAAACTAGTTTTTTCACTACAGAAAAATTATTTTTTCACAAGTTGCATATTTTTTCAAAAACTCCATGGAATTTGCTACAAACATGTGGATAGCTAAAAAAATCTATTGGAGGGCGTCACATTTCCTCCTTTTTTAGTACCATAAAAATAATTTTCATAAGTTTCGTGCTTTTGTCAAAAAGTACATGAGATTTGCTACAAGTATTTGTAAAACTCATGTTCTGGCAAAACGGGAAAAAAAGAAGAAGACTAAATTTCAAAAACATTGCATTTTAAGAAAAATCTATCTTTTCAAATACGAGGTCACGTCATAGAAAAACCCTTTGTGGATCATTTTGTCTCGGGGACACTCATCGAATGAGCCAAAAAATCAGTACTTCAGGGATAGCAGTGCAAATACATTCCACGTGAAGCTTTTGTACTTCATTTTTTTTCACGTACCTTGAACTCGTGTACGACGGAACGAGTGCCCACGTCGTAAAACGAGATGACTTTCTCCGATGTGTGTTCGGAGCACAGGAGCAGTTGATCTTCCCGGCGTACATAATCCGAGCTGGTAATCGACCCCAATTGAGACAGTTTCCATGATTCTGCTTTCGAGCTACCAATATCTATTGTGTGAAGTAGGGGCTTGGCGCCAATCATGCGAACACCTGTAAACGTAATTTTTATTTGCCTTTTTATTAACCCATAGTCAATGTTTCTTCAAACTCACTGCTTTCATTAGCATAGATCTTCTCAATCGACAGTACCCGAGCCAACAACTTGTTCTGTGACAAGAGCGATGTCGATTGGACAAGTATCTATACGGTTTGTCATGCTACCTAAAATTAGAAAAATGTGTGCTGTCCTGCCAGAAACGTAATGTTTGAGAAACACCAATTGTTCAGAAAAAAGAGGGTTGATATGAAAGTTAAAAGATAGAAACAGATTAAATCGTTAGCGCTTTCATTTCTGAACATAATCGAACGAATGATAGCTTAAAACCTGCGCCAAAAAAACTAAAGTAATCAGGAATTTATCGATTTCATACCGGAATTACGTAAAAAACTACGGAGAAAAACGCGAAAAAATGACGAAAATGACGGAAAGTTCGAAAATCAATATTATACGGAAATCTGAGAATATTTCGCGGCGGCGACAACTAAAAAACTAAAGTAATCAGGAATTTATCGATTTCATACCGGAATTACGCAAAAAACTACGGAGAAAAACGCGAAAAAATGACGAAAATGACGAAAAGTTCGAAAATCAATATTATACGGAAATCTGAGAAAATTTCGCGGCGGCGACAACTAAAAAACTAAAGTAATTAAGAATTTATTTATTTCATACCCGAATTACGCAAAAAACTACGGAGAAAAACGCGAAAAAATGACGAAAATGACGGAAAGTTCGAAAATCAATATTATACGGAAATCTGAGAATATTTCGCGGCGGCGACAACTGAAAACTAAAGTAATCAGGAATTTATTGATTTTATACCGGAATTACGCAAAAAACTACGGAGAAAAACGCGAAAAATTGACGAAAATGACGGAAATTTGAAGGCGACAACTAAAAAGCAAAACGCCCTACCCGTCCACTAATGCGCCTTCAACGTTGTTGACGTGTTTCTCGGCGCCGCGCACGAGAAAGGCGATAATACTAGACCTGAATCTGTTCTGAAATCAAGATTTAGGAAAACAAATGGAAAAGGTTGTTTAGCAGAAACGAAATGTCGGAGTGTCGTACTAATGAAAAACCGGGTTTACGGTTCAAGTGGCAATTTTCCTCCATAACATCCGTTCTAGAAAATTAGAACAGTTTTATTTGATCCTAAGTAAAAATGAAGAATGTTGATTATTAACGTTATCCGATATTATTCTCGCGACCAGGAACTATTCGCGATTACTGATCACCAGAACACGATTGCGTCACCGTCATCTAACACAAAGGAACAAACCGTATTTCCCTTTCTACGGCGAATACCTGCGCTCAATCGACCGACAATCTACAACAATGCCTCATGCCCCCATAAGTAGTATTAGATTGATATTTTCCCTTTTTACCACCCTGTCGGGACACACCCCCTACCGTCTGCGTCTCACTCTCTCGTCGAAATGAGAGACGCAGACTGTAGGGATGTGTCCCGACAGGGTGGTAAAAATGCCAAAATTACAACCTAACACGCTGGATTCAGCGGGGAGGGACAGTTTTATCCAATTAGTGGCGCTGCGCCATCTAAAGAATGACACACACATTGATTAGAGATACACAACATGATATATATTGCCGGAAAGATGACGTTCCCCTGATTACGAATCTTGATTTAGGTTTTGCAGTTACCCTCCCAGTTTTGAGAAATTCAGCTCCAAAGTTATGGTGAATGTTATTGCTCAAACTTATGTTGCCAGCCAGCGTGTTGCCCGAAATCCATTCGGTGGATAGAGAAATCATTGGTCGAATGGTCTAAGGGGTTACATGTGGGGTAGACGGTGGACAGTTCCTGGTTCTGGTCCTTCCCTTTTTTCCTTTTTTTGTAATCCTCGTCTTTGAATGCCATGGTCATCACAATGTGTCCAAAATGAGGTTTAGAAGTTTTTCCAGTCCATATTGACTTCCTACGACGTATAAAGAAAAAATATTGTTTTTCAAAAAAATTAACTGTTTTTGTGAGTCCATGGCGAGAAGGCATCTAGGTTTTTTTGTAGAGCTCATCTTTAATAATTTGTAAAGAGATGGAAATGATTTTTCCGAAGTTTGATTTTTTGTTACGCTGGTAGATACTTTTTTTAAACAACTACTCTGCTTCATATCTGATGATTTAAAGTTATCCGTAGTCTGAAGAGATCAATCCATGTGAACATGTTGGAATCAGAGTTAACCGACTGGTCTTTTGGCCCGGTTTGTAAATATACCGCGCACGAGGCGCAGAAGAGTCTGGTGGAGACGGGACGCTAGTTTCGACTGTGAGATTAACGTCAATAAAGTCAAACTTTACCTTTCTCTTAAAAACCATTTTTACAATTTTTCAATTTCAAAAAATCCAGAAATTTCACGTAAAGTATGGTGGCGGGCAAAACCCGGGAGATATCGGCTAATCATTTGTCACTAGATCCAAGTAGAGCTTAGATTTTTCTTGAATTTTCCTATTTTCACAAGCATGGAGCACTTTCGCAAACCATCAAAAATGTATCTGAATGTTATCATTGGTTACAAAAATATTCATAATTCAAAAATCCGAGAAACAATGACAAGAGAAAGATATTGAATTGGAGGAAAAAATATGGAAGAAATTGATGAAAATCGATAAGTCATTGAAGGAGAGAATAAATCTTGAAATGATCAGAAGTTGAAAATCAATGATACTTAAAATATTTTGCGACACATTTTGGCTTGAGGTTAGCTTTCTCATCCTCTTCTCGTGCCAATCTCACATTGACGTATCTTTGGATTTCTCTAGGATTTGAAATTTTCCAGAAATCGAAAGAAAAAGAGCGATTGATAATTGGTTTTCGCGTTTTTCGTTCCAAACTTCGCGATCGTCGGGAAGACGGAGCAGCGACTGTCAATCGTTTACGTTCTTGTAGTTTTTCCAGTTCAGATACGCCTCGACGATACTGCGGCATGATATAAGGTATCATCATCGAACGAACTTTGCGACGACTCATATCAATTGAATTTTCTCCATTTTGATCCAGTTGATGCCAATCTACTTCTTCGTCAATCTGGAATTGTTTCTATTGTTGCCGTTGTACTGTGATACTCCTAAACTCATGTTTAATTGCAATAATCCCCGATGGTTATCCAACAGAGTTTCTACATAGGAAACTACTGAAGGTCCACAATCTTGGAGATTTGACTGAAGAGGAAGATTTGCAATTCTTTTCAATACAACTCTTGATTTATGAAAAACTGTTGCTTCAGAAACAATTTTTTTCTTTTTCAGAGCTATGAAGTGACATTCCAGGAATGTTGAAACCATCAACAGAGCTCTTCTATTTCGATATCCAACGAAATCGCCCATTGGGTCCAAGAAGAAGACCGAACACATCGGTGATGGGGTGTCTTCTGCTTCGCTATCCTTCAATATTGCCTCGTTCGGATTTCTTACTGCAAGTAGCATGAAATGGCTCTCCTGAATGAAAGATCCAATCAACAGTTCCTTATTGAATAAGTTTCTTCTCTTTAATGTTGGTCTGTGTCCGATCAGTGTCCAACAACTATCTCGAATTCTAGCTTCGATTTGATACAGTTTTTCCTTTTCGTAGTCTTCAAATATTTTGCTTCCAATTGCTTCAAAAATTAATTCTAACCATTGAATTCTTTCTGGTCTGAACGAATGATCTGATTACACAGATGATGAAAACATCCTGATTTTACTCAACAACCGTTTCCATTATTTTAGCAACGGCAAAACGCACCATCCGCGTCGAAAACCAAATAGGAAACATATTACTGAGGTAATCATTCAAAGTTAGTTTCTCTTCGCCCAAAAATCCCTGGAACATGATGATATCGGTTTCTCCGAATTGGGCTGAAAACAAAACAATTAGAGAAATCTTATTTTATTTACTTTACTTACGAAAAGTTTCCTGTTTTATTGGTGTCTGGTTAGGCTGACCTTGTAGTTGCATGTTTGAGGGGAGAATTGGGTACAAAAGTGGTTGTGGAAGTTGTTGTATTTTGCACAACTGAAGACCGGGAGCGAAAAATGTTGGCAGGATCGGTTGTTGGCTCAAAATCGCGAAATTGTGTGAATATGGGGCGAGTGGTGGGAGTTGTCGAGAATGTTCTCCATTTGCTGGAACTGCATCAGAAACTGTAACGAATTCGATTAGAGTCATTATTTCAAGCGATTTCCTCAAATTCTATTACGCCGTTGGCTCACCTTCATAATCATTCACAGAACTAGTGTACCCATTCAAATAGTTCAATTGATTATTGTAAACTGATTTTTGTTGATGTTGCCAGTCCATTTTGCTGCTTTCCGATAGCATCACCTGGTTTTGAACACCACCTTGATGCTGATATGAAGTTTGAGAAGCTAGTCGATTCGTCTGTTGTTCCGAAGAAGCCCATATGTTTGCATTGAAAGAATCTAGAGACATTTGCTTTATAATAGTGTACCAAAGATAGAAATTTTGATAGTTATTTCAGTAGTTCGTTTTTCAAATTTTCAATGCTTGAAACATTGTCGGAGTTGAAATTTAGTTTTCAACTCAAAAATCTTTTGCTTTCGGCTATTTTCTCCTAGTGTCTGATGTATTTACCAGTGTTTTCATCTCTCCTATACTCTTCCCACACTTGATCTTGGTCCACTGATCCAGACGATGATGTTGGCTGCTCACTATTTTGAATGATGTTGATAGCTCTCAGAGACTTGGGGTTTTTCATTGGGTGATTGATTGTAGTGGTTCCGAAACAATGCATAGGCGTAGATGTTGAAATGGAATGACAATTCTCTTGCTTTTCATGTATTGGAACAATGAAAGGACTGTTCTCTGAAACCGAATAAATGATTACTGCTTCAAAAATCAAATATATTATACATATGTCAAAATGTGGTAAGATTTTCATTAAACTGATTCGAAATCAATCATATTAAAGAATTATTGAAATGCAAATATTCGATTTTTCTGAAAACAGTTTGTTTTAAGATGTAGTTTCTTTGCAAGTTTTAGAGTAAGATGTGAAATTCACAAGTGCAAAACTTTCAGAAAGTTGTTTTTTATTTATTTTTTCTGCGTTTTGAACTCATCAATTTACTCACCTTCCAATCTTTCTGCACAATTTTCGATATGTTTGGAAAAACTTGAAATGTTATCCTCTTCCCTCACTGCTGACACTTGATTTTCCCTGTTGAACGAGGACGTTGATAGCAAATTGTCAGATGTATCGATTGGCACTTGTCCAAATTGCTGTTTAAAATTTCCATGATTTTGGGAGGGTGAAACATCATTATTATTATTTCTCGGTACGAACGTTGAGGATTGAAAGTTGTACTCATTTTCCGGCAATACTGACAACGCTTGGTGTGGGAAAGGAGTCGTGAATACATTTGAATCTGATGGTCTGTGCTCTGGAGCAGATACTGTAATCATGTAATTATATTTCTATTGAGCAGATTCAAAAAAACTTTTTTAACCTTTCAATTCGCCCGTGCCGTTTCTAATCTGTTGTAAGCATCCAATCACGACTTGGCTTTCCATATTTTTCTTCTCATCCGGCTCAATACTTTCTGACAGTTGAAATAATGTCGGGCGACTATTATCGAGATTAATCAGCTCTAAAATTGATTCTTATTCAGTATGTATCATATTAGATTTTGAAAATGCTTCTTTCATACATATAAACGTTCTCAATTTTTAACTACAAATCGTAACATATTGCATACTTGTGAAGTTTACGTTCTCCTCCGTGGCAGTTTTATTGGAAGTCTCTTGATTGTTAACGTAATTTGAAGGTGGGTCACTTAATTTTTTCATGTCATCATGTTGAACCAAGAATTGTCGCAGTCTTATGCATTCTGTGCCTCCGTTCACAAAATTTTTGATGTCTTCAGATGGTAGGTCTGAAAAACTCAAACTGAGGGCATAGGTTTTGCATAAAAGTTTTTAACCTGGTTTAATTAGCAGCCAATGTTCCACCAACTTGCAATAACATTGTGTCAAAACGACGCAAGAGCTTTCCCTCTTTTTTTCCAAATGTTCTGCAGTATTTTGTACATAGTTTTGCTATTAAAACTTCTTGCTTACCTATTTGTGACGCGAGATGTCGATAAGTTTTATTGCACACTGGAACTTCGAAACTTTCAAGGAACGTAGCCAACAGAGCTGAGAAGTTTGCAAACTTCTGCTTATTGGCAGCCAATTTTACAATTGCTGAGTAGATATCCGTGTAGCGATTGGTTTTTGTGTGCGCTGAAATATTATTTTTCAAATGAAGATATCTAACTATTCTGAAACCTCAAATTAGAAGAATAAACCCACAATTTTACATGCAGTTTTAGACATTCAAAACAAAAAATTGCCCGGATTGTGTTTTCATTTCGAGACAATTTCGTCACTGACGTGTCCATCGGCCAACTCGAACACAGCATTTATGAAGAATGAGTCCAAGTGCGTAACAATCAACTGCCGTAGTTTGTTTCTGTCGACATATCATTTCCGGTGCGATAAATCCTGGAGTTCCACAAAATGTGCCATTCCTGAAAATAAGAATATGATTTTTCAGAACAACAATGAAAACTGTCAAAAATTGGTCAGTTGTGCAATTTTCAAAGAAACTGAACTCATCTCAAAATTTCAAAGTTTTCAAACCCTTCTAAAATTTATTTATTTATTTTTAAACAAAAAACTGCTTTGGGCCTTTTTCAGAAAAAAGAGAATTGTTTTGTTTTCAGTCGTAAAGATCACACTAAAAGAATGTTTAGAAACACAAATAACGCTGATTTGAAATGGCTTTAGGCCAAGCGAGGGTGTCGGTCGATTGCGGTCACAATCGTTGACAGGTGTGCGGCGTGGCGAGACCCGAGGAGGAAATAGCGGGCGCCGTTGACTGGAGAGACGCAGACACGACTTATGGTGGCAATTTGAAAATTGCATGGATTTACTTCCGCCTGAAATGGGGTTGAAGGGACAGGAAAGAAGGGAGCAAATTAACAGACAGTAAAATACGTAATAAGTAGTAACTAAATCAGAATAATTTAGTGGTACGAATTACATTTTAGTTTGGAGTGGGACAGGAACCTGATTCGGGGACCAGGAGATTGTCAACATCCTGGTCCATGATCTAGATGTTTATAACTAAACTTTTATTTTGTTATCCAACAGAACACAACATTGTATATAGGTTTTTATACAAAAAAATTCGGTGTTTAATTCCGTGGTCAGAAGTCATGTCATCAAAAGTAAAGTGCTCCACGCAATCAAACATCGAACATTTTTAGGAGAAAACATATTCACAATGTTGTCTTGTGTTGGAAAACAAGGACAAGTTCAGTTGTAAACTTCTAGATCATAAACCAGGAGTAAAACACAAGTCTCAATACTTAATAGCCACCTTGTAATTACTTTCTCATAACTGACCCACTAAAACCATGGTAACAGTCCTCAATCGTGACGCCCGGCGAAAATACATATGTTTTCTGATAGAGAACAGATAAACTTGAACATTTGAATGAACGCCTAGAATTTTCTAAAAAAAAACAAAACCAGAAGTCGGATGACACCAATGTTAATTTTTAAAGCTATTCACACTTCAGGTACAACTCAGCTAAAACTTTTCAGAATATGTTGGTTTTTAAATAAAATGAAAGCTGAAAACACGAAAAGTGAGATTTAGAAGGATAACTGATTTAATTCTTTAGACATTTAGCTGGAAAATATCGTTTTCAATTTTTTTCAAAATTTTTGGCTACGTATTTTTTTCAAAATGTTTTCTGCTTTTGGAGTGCCCCTAAGTTTCTGAAGGGAAAAAGTTAATTTGTGTCTAATTATTCATTATCAAAAATCGTAATGTTTTGCAATGTGTATTTTCTAAAATTGGAAAAGTTATCTTTCATTTTTTAGATTTTCTATTTTGAGTTAGATTGAAGCGAGTTATGAGAGTTTGAAGTTCAGAAAAAACTTTTTTCATCTTTTTTTCAAAAATTCAGTTTTCTCGAAAACTAGGATAGCACGAAACACAATACTTTTTTGCATGAGTGTTTCTTTAAGGAAATATAGATGTATCGATAAAACAGAAAAAACCGGGCTGGGTAACTGTCAATATTTGAATGATCGGAAGGGTATACAACATTGTACGAAAGATTGTGGCAGGTCATTTACAATTATTTGGGAAATATAGACATTAACAGGGAAATGCGTGGGCACCGGAAAGTAATTTTTTGCTTTCAAGAAGTTGTATTAACCATGTTTCGGTGGTGCAAAAAAGAACAATCAGTTAGGAAACGAGTTGATAAGTGGCCGGAAAAATAGATGTATCGATAATACAGAAAAAAAAACCAGAATGGATTACTGTCACAATTTGAATGTACTGGAATAGTATACAACATTTTTCGGAAGATTGCGGTGAGTCTTCGCAGAATCACAGCTCATTGTCTCTCACATGCTTTCGAAGCGCGTATTCTCGCGGAAGCTGGGCGTCCGTCACAAGCTGACTGAGCAGCACCTGAAAACTTCAGTTTCAACGAGTAAATTTTTGAACACCCACTTCATTGGCCGTCCAACGTTCGCTCGGGCTCTTCTTGATCAACTTCGAAATGACTTCTCGAACACTCAAACTCATTGGTACTGGGGGATTGTGTTTGCATTTCGAGACAATTTCGTCACTGACGTGTCCATCGGCTAACTCGATCGGTGTTCGTCCCACACAGAATTTATGGAGAATGACTCCAAGTGCGTAACAATCAACTGCCGGAGTTTGTTTTTGTCGACATCATTTCCGGTGCGATGAATGCCGGAGTTCCGCAAAATGAGCCATTCCTGAAATTAGGAATTTAAAAAAATGGAATTGAAAGATTTATGTACCTTTCATCAGTGGCACATCCAAAATCAGTGATTTTCACATGTCCCTTTTGATCATACAATATGTTTTCCGGCTTCAAATCACGATGGAGGACGCCACGTCTGTGAATGTAGACTAATCCGGAGGCAATGCATTCCGCGATCCATACTATTTCATCAACAGTGAGAAACCTTGGCCTTTTTCTCTCCAGAAGATCTTGCAACGACTCGCTCATCAGGTCGAAAACGAAAAAAAACCGAGAACTTTGTTTTAAAGGCGGCGTACATTGGAACCTCGTGTGTGTGGGACATCTCGCGTTGTATGAGATGTTCACGTTCGGTCACGCACTTTTCAGTGTAGACATTGCAGCGCTTGGTCATGCCCTGTTAAAAACAAGATTATTATTATTCCTGCAAATTATTTTTTACCTTCAGTGCGAACAATTTTCCAGATTTTTTTGATGTTGCTTCGAACACGGTGCCAAATGTCCCTGATCCCAGAACGTTTCCGATTTCAAAGTTTTCCTCGCTCAAATGGGTGTCAAAAACATTGACTCCGTCGTTTTTCTTGGCTTCAGTTTCCCATCGAATTCGAGTCTTCTCTTGTTCCTTGTGATCCAGATCTTCGGCCAATCTCTTTTTCTGCTTCCGAACTGCGTTTTTCATGCGAGCCGTATGCCTCGCATAATCTGGAACTCTGAAAAAAAGATTAACTTTCTGGCAATATGTTCAAAACTTACGAGAACTCGGCTGACTGCACTACAAATCCAGTTTTAGATGCGGTCACAAATGTGTTATTGTTCAGCTCATCCATGCAGAAGTGTCCCGTTTCGTCCTTTGTTCCGTACTTGTAGAAATACTTGGATTTGTTTGCAGGCAAGTTCTTTGTACTGGTTATGATTACCTGCGAATTTCTTTCTAAGTTTTGTTCACTTTCCCATGTGCTGATTTACCTGAGCGTTTTTGTAGCATCCATGAACAGCAAACGTCCCCCTCAGGGTTGTCACCGTGAAGCAATCCCACGAACCACTCTTTGTCGCTATATTCCCAGCTATAAAAAACAGTATGCTAATTTTATGTTGTTTTTGACAGTTCTTACCATTTTCTTGGTCTGCTTTGACCATTCATTGTCCAGAGACTATTAATCTCATTCACAATAGACACACAGTAGGAAATACATCCAGTATGTCCTAGTAAACGCAGCTGTCCACCAAGATCGTATTGTTTGTGGAGTGGGTTGTGAGATGAACCACGGATGTCGAATAGCTTCCAGATTCCGTTTTTTCCCGCAGTCATCACATCACATCAAAGGAGTTTGATCGGAATTTGACTGAACTCACTTCACGATCGGTCTGAAATACATTAGTAACTATAGAGAACTGGAAAGTCAAGTAATGACTGACATGGAATGTATTTTAAACCCCCCTCCCTAAGACACCGGTTTTTTTGCTCATTCGATGGTCCCATAAAAGAATTGACCCATAAAGAGTTTTTTGAGACGTGACCTCGTTTTTGAGAATTGCGAGTTTTTCAATTTTTTTTTCTTTTTTTTCCGGTTTGCGTAGAAAATGAGCTGTGAACATGTTTGGGTGACTTCTCTTGTGATAACACTCGCTCCAAAATTGCAAGTATTTTTATGTACTGGAAATTCAACTGCTCATAACTATTCTCAAACCAGACCGAACTGACTCAAAAACACAGAACATAACGAAATTGGCTATAACTGTTCAAAAATAAGTGTTAGGCATTTTTTAAAGGAAATATTTTTTTCGACTCTTGATAAAGGGGGGCATATGAAACATTTTTTGCGAAAACAACTCAAAACTAGTTTTTTCACTACAGAAAATGCTAAAATTGTTAAGTCTGTTCGAAAAACTATGTTTCAAGTTTCAAAAAAAAATTCATGAGGTCCCCAGGGATGTGCAGTACGGAAATCCGGGATTTCCGAAATATCCGACTATCCGGAACTGTTTTTCGTCGGAAATTTTCGAAAAATGAGGTCACGTCATAGAAAAACCCTTTGTGGATCATTTTGTCTCGGGAACACTCATCGAAAGAGCCAAAAAATCAGTACTTCAGGGATAGCAGTGCAAATACATTCCACGTGAAGCTTTTGTACTTCAATTTTTTTCACGTACCTTGAACTCGTGTACGACGGAACGAGTGCCCACGTCGTAAAACGAGATGACTTTCTCCGATGTGTGTTCGGAGCACAGGAGCAGTTGATCTTCCCGGCGTACATAATCCGAGCTGGTAATCGACCCCAATTGAGACAGTTTCCATGATTCTGCTTTCGAGCTACCAATATCTATTGTGTGAAGTAGGGGCTTGGCGCCAATCATGTGAACACCTGTAAACGTAGTTTTTATTTGCCTTTTTATTAAGCCATAGTCAATGTTTCTTCAAACTCACTGCTTTCATTAGCATAGATCTTCTCAATCGAATCAGCTCGGTGGTTCTCGAGGACATTGGAGAATTCGGTCGAAAATATTGTCAGAGAATCGACAGTACCCGAGTCAACTACTTGTTCTGTGACAAGAGCGATGTCGATTGGACAAGTATCTATACGGTTTGTCATGCTACCTAAAATTAGAAAAATGTGTGCTGTCCTGCCAGAAACGTAATGTTTGAGAAACACCACTTGAAAAATCAGTCGAGAGACGAAACGGAAAAAAGTATAATTGAAAAGTTTAGAAAAAAGAGGGTTGATATGAAAGTTAAAAGATAGAAACAGATTAAATCGTTAGCGCTTTCATTTCTGAACATTATCGAACGAATGGTAGCTTAAAACTTGCGCCAAAAAAACTGAAGTAATCAGGAATTTATTGATTTCATACCGGAATTTACGCAAAAAACTACGGAGAAAAACGCGAAAAAATGACGAAAATGACGGAAAGTTCGAAAATCAATATTATACGGAAATCTGAGAATATTTCGCGGCGGCGACAACTAAAAAACTAAAGTAATTAAGAATTTATTTATTTTATAGCAGAATTACTCAAAAAACTACGGAGAAAACGCAAAAAATAGACGAAAATTACGGAAAGTTTGAAAATCAATATTATTCAGAAATCTGAGAATATTTCGCGGCGGCGACAACTAAAAAACTAAAGTAACTAAGAATTTATTTATTTTATAGCAGAATTACGCAAAAACCACGGAGAAAAACGCGAAAAAATGACGAAAATGACGGAAAGTTCGAAAATCAATATTATTCAGAAATCTGAGAATATTTCGCGGCGGCGACAACTAAAAAACTAAAGTAATCAGGAATTTATTGATTTTATAGCAGAATTACGCAAAAACCACGGAGAAAAACGCGAAAAATTGACGAAAATGACGGAAAGTTTGCAAATCAATATTATTCAGAAATCTGAGAATATTTCGCGGCGGCGACAACTATAAAACTAAAGTAATCAGGAATTTATTGATTTTATACCGGAATTACGCAAAAAACTACGGAGAAAAGCGCGAAAAATTGACGAAAATGACGGAAACTTGAAGGCGACAACTAAAAAGCAAAACGCCCTACCCGTCCACTAATGCGCCTTCAACGTTGTTGACGTGTTTCTCGGCGTCGCGCACGAGAAAGGCGCTAAAACTAGACCTGAATCTGTTCTGAAATCAAGATTTAGGAAAACAAATGGAAAAGGTTGTTTAGCAGAAACGAAATTTCGGAGTGTCGCACTTATGAAAAATCGGGTTTACGGTTCAAGCAAATGGCAATTTTCCTCCATAACATCCGTTCTAGAAAATTAGAACAGTTTTATTTGATCCTAAGTAAAAATGAAGAAAAGTTGATTATTAACGTTATCCGATATTATTCTCGCGACCAGGAACTATTCGCGATTACTGATCACCAGAACACGATCGCGTCACCGTCATCTAACACAAAGGAACAAACCGTGTTTCCCTTTCTACGGCGAATACCTGCGCTCAATCGACCGACAATCTACAACAATGCCTCATGCCCCCATAAGTAGTATTAGATTGATATTTTCCCTTTTTACCACCCTGTCGGGACACACCCCCTACCGTCTGCGTCTCACTCTCTCGTCGAAATGAGAGACGCAGACTGTAGGGATGTGTCCCGACAGGGTGGTAAAAATGCCAAAATTACAACCTAACACGCTGGATTCAGCGGGGAGGGACAGTTGTACCCAATTAGTGGCGCTGCGCCATCTAAAGAATGACACACACATTGATTAGAGATACACAACATGATATATATTGCCGGAAAGATGACGTTCCCCTGATTACGAATCTTGATTTAGGTTTTGCAGTTACCCTCCCAGTTTTGAGAAATTCAGCTCCAAAGTTATGGTGAATGTTATTGCTCAAACTTATGTTGCCAGCCAGCGTGTTGCCCGAAATCCATTCGGTGGATAGAGAAATCATTGGTCGAATGGTCTAAGGGGTTACATGTGGGGTAGACGGTGGACAGTTCCTGGTTCTGGTCCTTCCCTTTTTTCCTTTTTTTGTAATCCTCGTCTTTGAATGCCATGGTCATCACAATGTGTCCAAAATGAGGTTTAGAAGTTTTTCCAGTCCATATTGACTTCCTACGACGTTCTTTTTCAAGAAAATTAACTGTTTTTGTGAGTCCATGGCGAGAAGGCATCTAGGTTTTTTTGTAAAGCTTATCTTTAATAATTTGTAAAAAGATGGAAATGATTCTGCCGAAGTTTGATTTTTTGTTACGCTGGTAGATATTTTTTGAAACAACTACTCTGCTTCATATCTAATGATTTAAAGTTAGCCGTAGTCTGAAGAGATCAATCCATGTGAACATGTTGGAATCAGAGTTAACCGACTGGTCTTTTGGCCCGGTTTGTAAATATACCGCGCACGAGGCGCAGAAGAGTCTGGTGGAGACGGGACGCTAGTTTCGACTGTGAGATTAACGTCAATAAAGTCAAACTTTACCTTTCACTTAAAAACCATTTTTACAATTTTTCAATTTCAAAAAATCCAGAATTTTCACGTAAAGTATGGTGGCGGGCAAAACCCGGGAGATATCGGCTAATCATTTGTCACTAGATCCAAGTAGAGCTTAGATTATTCTTGAATTTTCCTGTTTTCACAAGCATGGAGCACTTTCGCAAACCCTCAAAAATGTATCTGAATGTTATCATTGGTTACAAAAATATTCATAATTCAAAAATCCGAGAAACAATGACAAGAGAAAGATATTGAATTGGAGGAAAAAATATGGAAGAAATTGATGAAAATCGATAAGTCATAGAAGGAGAGAATAAATCTTGAAATGACCAGAAGTTGAAAATCAATGATACTTAAAATATTTTGCGACACATTTTGGCTTGAAGTTAGCTTTCTCATCCTCTTCTCGTGCCAATCTCATATTGACGTATCTTTGGATTTCTCTAGGATTTGAAATTTTCCAGAAATCGAAAGAAAAAGAGCGATTGATAATTGGTTTTCGCGTTTCTCGTTCCAAACTTCGCGATCGTCGGGAAGACGGAGCAGTGACTGTCAATCGTTTACGTTCTTGTAGTTTTTCCAGTTCTGATACGCCTCGACGATACTGCGGCATGATATAAGGTATCATCATCGAACGAACTTTGCGACGACTCATATCAATTGAATTTTCTCCATTTTGATCCAGTTGATGCCAATCTACTTCTTCGTCAATCTGGAATTATTTCTATTGTTGCTGTTTTAGTGTGATACTCCTAAACTCACGTTTAATTGCAATAATCCCCGATGGTTATCCAGCAGAGTTTCTACGTAGGAAACTACTGATGGTCCACAATCTTGGAGATTTGACTGAAGAGGAAGATTTGCAATTCTTTTCAATACAACTCTTGATTTATGAAAAACTGTTGCTTCAGAAACAATTTTGTTCTTTTTCAGAGCTATGAAGTGACATTCCAGAAATGTTAAAACCATCAGCAGAGCTCTTCTATTTCGGTATCCAACGAAATCGCCCATAGGGTCCAGGAAGAAGACCGAACACATCGGTGATGGGGTGTCTTCTGCTTCGCTCTCCTTCAATATCGCCCCGTTCGGATTTCTTATTGCAAGAAGCATGAAATGCTTCTCCTGAATGAAAGATCCAATCAACAATTCCTTATTGAATAAGTTCCTTCTCTTTAATGTTGGTCTGTGTTCAATCAGTGTCCAACAACTATTTCGAATTCTAGCTTCGATTTGATACAGTTTTTCCTTCTCGTAGTCTTCAAATATTTTGCTTCCAATTGCTTCAAAAATTAATTCTAACCATTGAATTCTTTCTGGTCTGAACGAATGATCTGATTACACAGATGATGAAAACATCCTGAACTTACTCAACAACCGTTTCCATTATTTTAGCGACGGCAAATCGTACCATCCGCGTCGAAAACCAGATTGGAAACATATTACTGAGGTAATCATTCAAAGTTAGTTTCTCTTCGCCCAGAAATCCCTGGAACCTGATGATATCGGTTTTTCCGAATTGGGCTGAAAACAAAACAATTAGAGAAATCTCATTTTATTTACTTTACTTACGAAAAATTTCCTGTTTTATTGGTGTCTGGTTAGGCAGACCTTGTAGTTGCATGTTTGAGGGGAGAATTGGAAACAAGTCTGGTTTTGGAGGTTGTTGTATTATGCCTGACTGAAAAACGGGAGCGGAAAATGTTGGCAGGATCGGTTGTTGGCACAAAATCGCGAAATTGTGTGAGTATGGGGCGAGTGATGGGAATTGTTGAGAATTCTTTTCATTTTGTGGAACTGCATCAGAAACTGTAATGAATTAGATTAGAGTCATTATTTCAAGCAATTTTCGCAATTTCTATTACGACGTTGTCTCACCTTCATAATTATTCACTGAATTAGTGTACCCGTTCAAATAGTCGAGTTGATTATTGTAAACTGATTTTTGTTGATGTTGCCAATCTATTGGGTTGCTTTCCCATGGCATCGCCTGGTTTTGAACACCACCTTGATGCTGATATGAAGTTTGAGAAGCTAGTCGATTTGTCTGTTGTTCCGAAGAAGTCCATAAGTTTGCATTGAAGGAATCTGAAAGTATTTGCGTCATAAAAATGACCAAAGATAGAAATTTGATAGTTATTTCGGCAGTTCGTTTCTCAAATTTTCAACGCTTGAAACATTGTCGGAGTTGAAATTCAGTTTTCAACTCAAGAATCTTTAGCTTTCGGCTATTTTCTCCTAGTGTCTGATGTATTTACCAGTGTTTTCATCTCTCCTATACTCTTCCCACACTTGATCTTGGTCCACTGATCCAGACGATGATGTTGGCTGCTCACTATTTTGAATGATGTTGATAGCTCTCAGTGACTTGGGCTTTTTCATCGGGTTGTTGATTGTAGTGGTTCCGAAACAATGCATAGGCGTAGATGTTGAAATGGAATGACAATTCTCTTGCTTTTCATGTATTGGAACAATGAAAGGACTGTTCTCTGAAACCGAATAAATGATTACTGCTTCAAAAATCAAATATATTATACATATGTCAAAATGTGGTAAGATTTTCATTAAACTGATTCGAAATCAATCATATTAAAGAATTATTGAAATGCGAATATTCAAATTTTCTGAAAACAGTTTGTTTTAAGATGTAGTTTCTTTGCAAGTTTTAGAGTAAGATGTGAAATTCACAAGTGCAAAACTTTCAGAAAGTTGTTTTTTATTTATTTTTTCTGCGTTTTGAACTCATCAATTTACTCACCTTCCAATCTTTCTGCACAATTTTCGATATGTTTGAAAAAACTTGAAATGTTATCCTCTTCCCTCACTGCTGACACTTGATTTTCCCTGTTGAACGAGGACGTTGATAGCAAATTGTCAGATGTATCGATTGGCACTTGTCCAAATTGCTGTTTAAAATTTCCATGATTTTGGGAGGGTGAAACATCATTATTATTATTTCTCGGTACAAACGTTAAGGATTGAAAGTTGTACTTATCTTCCGGCAATACTGACAACGCTTGGTGTGGGATTGGAGTCGTGAATACATTTGAATCTGATGGTCTGTGCTCTGGAGCAGAAACTGTAATCATGTAATTATATTTCTATTAAGCAGATTCAAAAAAACTTTTTTAACCTTTCAATTCGCCCGTGCCGTTTCTAATCTGCTGTGAGCATCCAATCACGACTTGGCTTTCCATATTTTTCTTCTCATCCAACTCAGTCCTTTCTGACAATTGAAATAATGTCGGGCAACTATTATCGGGATAAATCAGCTCTAAAATTGATTCTTATTCAGTATCTATCATATTAGATTTTGAAAATGCTTCTTTCATACATATAAACGTTCTCAATTTTTAACTACAAATCGTAACATATTGCATACTTGTGAAGTTTACGTTCTCCTCCGTGGCAGTTTTATTGGAAGTCTCTTGATTGTTAACGTAATTTGAAGATGGGTCACTTAATTTTTTCATGTCATCATGTTGAACCAAGAATTGTCGTAATCTTATGCATTCTGTGCCTCCGTTCACAAAATTTTTGATGTCTTCAGATGGTAGGTCTGAAAAACTCAAACTGAGGGCATAGGTTTTGCATAAAAGTTTTTAACCTGGTTTAATTAGCAGCCAATGTTCCACCAACTTGCAATAACATTGTGTCAAAACGATGCAAGAGCTTTCCCTCTCTTTTTCCAAATGTTCTGCAGTATTTTGTACATAGTTTTGCTATTGAAACTTCTTGCTTACCTATTGGTGACGCGAGATGTCGATAAGTTTTATTGCACACTGGAACTTCGAAACTTTCAAGGAACGTAGCCAACAGAGCTGAGAAGTTTGCAAACTTCTGCTTATTGGCAGCCAATTTTACAATTGCTGAGTAGATATCCGTGTAGCGATTGGTTTTTGTGTGCGCTGAAATATTATTTTTCAAATGAAGATATCTAACTATTCTGAAACCTCAAATTAGAAGAATAAACCCACAATTTTACATGCAGTTTTAGACATTCAAAACAAAAAATTAATAAAACTTGTTCCCAGTGTCTAGAATTACTTTTTCACATTTTCCTTTTTTATTCTGACGGTCTGAAAGAAAATAAATGAAACCTAATTTCGAAAGGTAAAAAATTGAATCGACGTTTTCTCATACTGATTACTTAATAAAAAAGTCATAATCATTGCATACTTGTAATATTTTGATAATCCTTCATGCCACCCTCAAGGGAAACTTCTTGACCGCAATCACGTTTCACACGTTTTACGAGTGGTTCACTTGATCTTTTCATTGCATTGTGTTGAATTAGGAACAGTCGAAGTTCTTCGCATATAGTATCTCCATTTACAAAGTCCAATAAGTCTTTAAACTTGAGATCTGAAATTTTTGAATTTTCAGTACACAAATGTCTAACATCACTAACCTGGCTTCATCACCAACCAATGTTTCACTAAATTGCAGTAACATTTTGCCACTACTGAACAAAAGTCTTCTTTTGTCTTCTCCAAATGTTCTGTAATATTCAGCGGTTTTATTTGAATGAAACAAGTGGTACTAACCTGTTGGTGAAACCAGAAAACAGTGAGTCTGATGGTTCAATGGTATGTCAAAATTTTCAAGAAGTTCAACCAAAATATTAGAAAATAGTGAAAACTTTTGTACGTCGTCAGCCAATTTTCGAACTGCATAGTATATTTTTCCGTACACTGTATCGGTGTAGCGAACGGTCTTCTCGTGTGCTGGAATTTAATAATTCGAACGTGCCATGCTTAATAGCAATAAACCACATTTGGCAATTCTCGGACGACGGACAGGAATGAGACACTAATGTGTTTACTACTAGCTTATTTTAGCCTTACTCTTGAATATCGCAATAATTAGCTACCAGCCTAAAACAACCGATGTTCATTTTTCGAATTGTTAGATTTTATTTTGTTCACGCACTGACAGTGAAATCGTCAGATTTTTGAAATACCATCAACTCTTTAATAGAACGAATTCTCAACTTCCCTCATTTCATTCCAAAATTTTGAATTTATTTTTCGGGTTAAAAATAGGCAAATATAAGTGAAGGGCAAACAATGTTGTCTTGAAAAATGAAAAAAGTCATTTTTTACGAAAAAGCAAGTTGAAACGACGGCCTTCTGGAAACACTGAAAAAAAGGGACAGTTGCCACTTGAGAATTAGCGTCATGTGTCTATGGGAAGAAATACAAAGGAAATAATGTGATGGAATACGAACCGAAAATCAAAAACTAACCTGACCGTTGTGGCACACACATTGCTATTCTCAAACTTGAACGGTCAACATGGTCAGATGGTCCAGACAACACAACATTCGGAACAACTGGGTTTGAGATTCTTACTGGACTGGTGGCATTGGTATGAGATGAAGCTGAAAAATGTTTTCTTACTTTTTGTGAAATACTTTTTTTGTCCAGTTTTCGAGACTTTACTACGGTGCCAGAAATATCAAGTTTCTTACAGTATCGTTAGCTTTTACCATCATGCGAAGGTGACATTAGTATACACACAATTTCAATACCTCTCGTGCACTCCTCTCGTGCAGAAAACTCAGATTGGAACTGTATTTCATAATCAGAATATGTACAAAAACATCCCGAAGATTTTCTTCGCCGTCTCCCATTTTGTCTGGTTCCAGCAAACAATCTCCCCCTTTCTCGCCAAGTCGATAACTGGCCGCCTGCAGTCACCCTCCCACCCCTCCTCCCGCTTTTTTTCCTACCGGTAAATTTAAATATGTTTTTAGGCAGAAGCTCTGGAACTCGTAAATCTTGAGTAGAAAATTGGAAAACATATAAATCAAACTTAAGAATAATGCACCGAAATTATTTATATTGAAAACCTCGATCTTTAATTTGAATTCAACTAACCTTCTCGATCATAAGTCGTTGATTTTTCATTCGGCTTTTTCCTAGTAATGTGATTCGATTGGTCCATATTATCTGGAATAAAAACATTGAGACAAACCAATTAGGGACAAAGGTAATCGACAAGAGGAACAATGAATTTGTCAGGCTGGTGAAACAATACATGTATCGTGTGGCGCCTCTTTCTTCGAACATTTCGAGAGAAGAGAGGCGCAAAAAAACAGTGTCTGATGACGAGAGTCATTAAAAACGTATGCGAAAGTTATGATCAATGTGTGAAGCATATCCAATCCGATACATTTAGAAAAAGCAGAGTTTTTGTTTTTCCAAGGAGTTCTAATAAAATTTTTGATTTTTTTTCTGAAACTCTTTTGCTTTTTCAATTGGGACTGAAATTCAGGTTTATAGTTATCAATAAATTTGCGAAATTGTTAACAACCAAAGTTGAGGTAGAGAACAACTGGGCAACTATGTCAGAAATTGTGAAAAATATGGATTAAATGATGAAAAGTCGAGAAAGAAAGAAGTGGGCAGGAAATATGTTTGGTTCGAAAGCTAACCTTGCTTCTGGGAGAGAAAAATCAGAACCCGAGAGACGCAAAGAAAAAAAGCTGATCTGTGTCCTCGCACCCAATGAGAAGAGTCGTGCCACTATAGACCAATAAAACATGCGCATGAATGAGTCAGTCTTGACTCATACTACGTATAGAACAAATTTTAACAAGAAGAGAGAGGTTGATGTAAATAATTCTCTGAAGAACATGAATAAGAGGTTTGTTCATTTATTGAAAAAGTATTTATATCATCCGAACTTATTGGGAACCGGAAAAATAATATTTCAAAAAAAATTAGAGAACAAAGAAAAACAAAAAGAGATTATAATTTTCGGGCTTCGCTTTTACAGTTCCCGTCGATATATTACCCATTTACCGGTGGCTAACCGCTCGCTCAATGTTTGACACGGGGAAGAGATGTGAGTTTCGTTGCCACTACCGTGTTTTATATTTTTATAGGTACGGTAGAGAGCTGCTGTAAATCGAAATTTTGCGTTTTTCGAATTTCATGTTTCCAAAATGTCTGACGGATCAGGTCGACTCGGTAGGAAACATTGCAGATAGGTGGAAAGACCACTACAACAAAACCCCCTAGGAGTATTACAGGGGGCTAATAAGTATACAACGCTCTTATGCGCTTATCCACGAAAAAATTGTACCATGTTATCCATTTTTTGTAAATTAATGCTATTCACAAATGCAAATTAATGCATTAATCTGCAGTTTCCAACAATAAGAAAGATCACTAGGAAACTTGTCGCCGCAAAATATTGCAAGCTGGAAATTCAATGCGTTTTTAATTATTTTGTGGATTTACGGGGGACAGAATAATTAAAATACAATATTTTAAAAACTGTTTTCAAACCGATATTTGTTGTTTTTAATATCGCATTCGCTTTTTATTCATTTAATTAACGACACTGATTCATATTCTGGAGCATATTAATATATTGACAGAGAAATCTCCGATTCGGATGATGATATTACTCCGCGCCTCGATCCGGAAAATGATGAGAACGCAAATGTTCAACCGAGGAAGTTCGCTGAAGCGAAAAAAGGTAGAAAAGTGATATCGAAGAGTGCAGGTTTGTATAATGCGGTAAGTATTTGTCAGGAGAGAATAAATAAATGAAGATTGTAATCATCAGTATTCACACAAAATCTTGTGAACTTGAATAGTGAGTTAAGTTATTTTATGTCACCACATACAACAATTATTTTGTTTTCAGCTTGTTCTGTGTTGGTGGGGCATAATTTTTTTTTGAAATTTTTTTGAAATTTTCATAAAAAATAGTTAAAATTCTCCAATATTCTCGTACACTTCAATTTTTATCGATGTTCCTAAAAATTCAAATTTTTTGAAAATATTTCAAATTTCTACAGGAGCCGGGCAGAGGAAAATTTTTCAGTTGGCCCGGCCCGGAATTTCCCAACCCTGCTTACTAGGGAAGATCCCGTGTCGAGATGGAGTTACAGGTCGAGATATATATCACTAGAACAAAAATTTTACGCTGATTTCAAATCTGTATTCCAATTTTGCTGAACGATCTTGTGAAAAAAGTTATTCGCGTTTTTGTGGCTTCTCAGTGCAAAAATGGGCATTTTCAGACCTCTCAAAATTAACGTTTTCCCTATTTTTTTCAAATTTTTTTGTATTGTACGTGTATTTCCAGTAATGTAGATTGTATTGTTTGTGTTAGACCTTCTGAAAATTTTTAGATAAAATTTTTGCAGCGTCATTTTTGAAAATTTAAGAAACTGCACAAAACTTTTTCTGAAAATAAATTCTGAAATCAAACTATGCCAAAATTATCTTTACAATCGTACTCATACATACAATACAAAAAAATTTGAAAAAAATAAGGAAAACGTTAAATTTGAGAGGCCTGTAAATGCCCATTTTTGCACTGAGAAGCCACAAAATCGCGAATAACTTTTTTCACAAGATAGTTCAGCAAATTTGGATTACAGATTTGAAACCAGCGTAAAATTTCCGTTCTAGTGATATATATCTCGACCTGTAACTCCATCTCGACTCGGGATCCTTCCCTAGTTAGAACCGTTTGTAGGATTCGAGATTAAAGTGCCTTTTGACGATGGTTTGGACACTTCCAGACTGATTTGAAGATTCACAACAATCTTGTTTCTTCTGATACCATAATTGCGGGAGATTTTTTTTCGCTTTTGTGGACAGGCCTACTTTGACCTTTGAAAATGTTTTAGAGATTGGTTTACATTTTCTTCAAAAATAAATGTGTGCTTTTTCACAGCCCATCACTCTCAATGTGAACCTTTCTCCTGGTTTTTGGGCTACTGTAGCTACAGTAGGGTCTATGTTGTTACTATCCTGGTCAGTTGGAAAACATTTTCAAATCTGAAACCCACAAACAAAAATGTAGTGCTCGGAGGTTCATGAGCCCACCTCCAAACATATTTTGAAACGGTTCTGCATATGAAAAATCATTCAGGATGAAGCGTGCGGCGGATACAAAAAACAATTTCATTCGTAAAAAGAAGATTACAATTAGAAAATTTGCGGAAACGGAGGAAGGAAACCTAAATTTGACCAACAGAAATCACATTCCATGAATGGAAATGTTGTCATTGACCGAGGTACAAAGAAGTATCTGAAAATAAAAAAATCTGATTAAAATTGACCAACTGCAAAATAATAACCAAATGTTTGAGAAATATATTTTATTTTCTCTGAAAATGGGAAACAGAGCTTCTGTCGTAATGGGAAGCACCACAATACGGATGAAACTTATCAATTGGAAAACTAAATGTATTCAAAGGTTTTAGTTTTCTAATAATATCCAAAAAAATTTATGTAGAAAATGCTTGAAGGAAAAGTTAGCAATTAAAAATGAATGAGTGGGTCTGAAAGTATAATAATTGAACATTTTAAGCAGACAAAAATGTGTTTGTACATTGCTATAAAAAAGAAAAGTCACGTTGGAGCAAACACGCCCAGACAAAACAATTATTTCGAAGTGCGAAGTGAATAAAACATGACACAGATAGGGTAGAGTGGGGATGATACCATACACATTACAAATCTTGTACGGTATTGTAGAAAAATTGAAAAAAATGATTATAAAGTGAGCGTGAGCGTATGAATAGAGAAACCTTTAAACAGAAAAGTAACCAGAAATGGGACGAATTGGGATGAACGCGAAAATGTAAAAATAAAAAAGAAGGAACGATTTCGTCGTAGAAGTTTTGAGGAAGAGTGATGACGTTGGCGTGAATACTGTGTTGTGCCTGAAAACAAGAAACGTGAAATCTTTTTTGAAAGCTTGTTTTACTCACGATTTTTATACACCACGACGGCGCTTGTTCTTCGAAAGCTCACCGATAAGAGAGTCATCAGTGAGGGAGGCATTTTCTTTGCTGGCTTAGTCGTTGATTTCATAAAGAGTAAATTCAATTTGATCGGGGTCCATTTTCTCGGATTCCCACCCGTCGGAAGAAAATGAGTCTGTGCGTCTCCAGGTGGGAGCGATAAAATTCGCGTCGGTCACAGTCGATGAAGAGCAATCTCTTGAAGTGGTGACACGCGCCGGTTGGTTCTGGAGCTTTTTTAAATATGAAGAGAAGTCTCTGATTTCCATTTGTCGCATTAATTCCGATCGCTTGTCCGTTTGAGGTTGCCTCATTGGTGGATGTCCTCCGCCAAGATCCGAGAAATCAGCATATGAATTCTTAGCGAATAAGATCTCTTCCAGTGGCTGTGCGGTCCTTCGACTTCCGAAAATTTGCGACGGCAGATTCAACGGCTCTTTGTCACGAGAACAGACTGGCGTTGTCTTCAACTTTGTTCCACTGAATACTGGATTCCATTGCTGGTTTTGGACGTTATCCAGACCGATGAGCCGCGCAACTTCATGGCGGGAGCCTGAATGAAAATATCTTTGTGGTTTTTCATGAGGATCACCGTAGGTTGTCTAGCTTTTTTCTCCTCACCTTGGTCGTATCCATCGTAGTCGAAAAGTCCACGTTGAGCATTAGACGAACATGATGCAGACTCTGTCTTCACTCTACGGAGCCATTCTCCACATTTAATATTAAACGATATCAATCCAGATGGGTCTTGATCAATCGTCATGTTGTTTGGTGAGGGCCGCGCATCATCTTGGAGAGAACCTGAAAAATAACTTGTTATGAACTTTCCATATGGATCTGCTTAGTCAGGCGAACTGATTATGTAAGAATGAGCCGGACATTTTGCACCAGAGATAAAGTTGAATCTTGGTCCAGCAGTCAAATCGCACAAGAATTAGTTTGATTGCAATTTTTTTCTTCACTATTTTGCAAAAACGATGTAACGTTCCCCTCCAAGCATTTATGCGGATGTGTTGTATTGTGTTGGAATTTTTCGGACCACTTGACCGCCTTACTCTCACAATAAGTATGCGTTTGATAGGAAAATTTTAATTGGCTAATCAGAAGGGGCGCAGCTAGCATTTAGCCGGTGGAGGACTCAAATTGGGGAAAAAATAGACCGAGGTACAACAATATTTATATGAAACTCCCATGGTTTTATTAATTTGCCTTACTTTTGTGAGCGTTTCCGGACATTTTGTTGAAAAGGTGCAAAACATTCGGTTCTACCTAATACTTACCGTTGAGACCACCAGTTTTGTTAACTGATACACAACCATTTTCAGGGTTCGACAAGTTTCCGAGATTCTTTTTTTCTGGAGTTTTAAAACCCCAGCCGTTTGACGAGTAGCAGGTAGAGGCATCCTGAGTCCTCTTTTTCCATAAAAGCTCTTCACATCGCCCGATTGGCTTCAGTGCATTTTCAGAAGAACGTTGGTGAGTCGCCATATGTTGCTTCTTTCCGACGGTTTGGGTATTTTGATGAGTGAATCCTGGAACGCTCCCAGTCAATTGTTCTTTAATTCCTTCGTTTTGTCGATAAGAACTTCTTTCACTCAATTTGCACGCATGGTTTCCTTGTTGCGACTCAATACAAGAACCTGAAAACAAAATCTCATTGATTGATTATTGAACATCTTAATGTAAATTCACCTTGACGCGAGAGGTTTGGTTGAGAAGGTTGAGCTGATGGCGTTGCTCTTGCATGGAGGTTGAACCGGGACCGATGCGGCGCAACAGCCGATAGTTTGTTGGAAGGGTGTTCATCAGACATTCTGCCGGAGTCACCAGGGACCGTACCTGAAATAACAAGCTAAGTTAGAAAAGTATTTGATTTCGATAAGCAAAATAATGAAAGTTGATGAAACCTGGCGAAAAACGAACAACAAAAATCGATAAGTGTATATGTTCAAACGGGAAGAAGAAGAGGAGGCCACCAGGAGTGGTCAGCGTGCGCGCAAACAAACGGGAGGGGGGAGGCAAATCGTTGTGAGACCCACAGGTTAGGATGTTGTGTAGTCCTCCCGGACAACTTTTGACTATGGGTAGAATTTAAACTGATAACAATGTTTTCGAAATTTTGATATGATTTTAATCAATAAATCATTAAAAAGAAAACTCTTGGTACCAAAACCAGAGAAAATGAAGTGTGTTTCAACCGAATTTCTTATGCGAGTTCAATGATAGATTTTGAAAAAAAAAATTATCCATGCTGAAAGGTTGAAAATAAAGTTTATTGGTAGAGAACTGTGGGTGTCACTTTGCACACATTTTTTCTTGTACCGTCTGCGTCTCTCTCTCTCACCACTATAAATTGTGCTCTCTCGCCTTTCTCTAACCACACTCTCTCACTTTTACACACTATCTCGCCCCACTCTCTCACTTTTACTCACTCTCTCGCTTTTCTCTAACTAATTACTTTCACTAACTAATAACTCAAGTTCACCAATTGCGCACTTACTAATTGCGCACATACTAATTGCGCACTTACTAATTGCGCACTTACTAATTGCGCACATACTAATTGCGCACATACTAATTGCGCACCACTGGTTAATCACTTGTCACCAATTGCGCACTTACATGTTAATAATGGAAACCAATTAACCAATTAATACTGCGCAACACATTTCAATATTCATAATCATTTTTGTGCTGCAGGAGGTGGGAATCGAACCATGACCACGCCCATTTGTATGACTGAGCACCGAACAAACCTGTTAACCAAAAAGCCAAATGTGTTGACACAACCATCACCCCTCAAAGTTTATGATATAGCACGACGGCGGAGGAAAATTGAAAACCACTTTCGACATCTCTCTCTCGAAATAATAATTAAAAATATGAGTCATGAGATGGAATTGAGACGACGCGTTTTCCCACAACCCCATTTTATTTTCAATCAAATTAATTGAATTTTTTTTTTGTTTTTGTTTGTTATGTTTATTTTTAATGCAATTTTGAGCAGCTGACCAGCAAAAGTAAAAGAATTTTCGATTGTTTTTCAAAATTATTCTTACTATTAGACTCGAACTTTACAGATTTCACAATATGAAATTTATTTTTGAAAAATAAAATGTGAAAAAAAAAAAATCATACTAATCGTTCGTTTGGGTATGTCGACTCTCTGGATCACTTTGACTGTTGGTCGTTTTCGAGTTTCTTTTTGAGAAGAACGACATCATAATCGTAAAATTTACGTGCTCGTGATTGAACGAGGTGCGATCGGCATATTAGGCATAAGGCGAGTGCTGAAATTATTGAATAATTATTAGAGAAATAGTCGAAAATGAAAACTCACGAAGTTGTATCATTCCTGGACCCAATTCCTGGGGTTCACGTTTGGCATTGAAGTTCCGACACTCGGCACAGACATGAATGACGAAGGGGTCCAACCCCTTGAAGAGGGTGGCAGGTTTCAGCTCACCCTCGGTTGGGGAAGGAAATGAAGCCTGTCTGGCCTGATTTTCCATCCAAGTCTGAAGTAATTTAAAAGTCAAGAGGTTAAAAAAGAAACAAATTTGTTAAGGAAAACTTACTTTCGGATTGTAAGACTTGTTGGTGGACTTTTTCGGAGGTTGTGGGAAGTCATCGTCTTCGTCTGGCAAAGATTAAACCGCCGGTGAAGATTTCGTCGCTTGACGTTTGTTGCTCATGTCTATAAATTCGAAAGAGATAAAATTGAGACATTTATCGTAAAATCACGGAAAAACTACATTCAAAAAAAAATGTTTCAGTATGAGAAGAAACTGAAGAAATAAAATGTCTGATAGGGTCGAGAAAAAAAGAAGAAGGGATGGAGCGTACGGTCGGGTGGCTGCACAAAAACTCTCGATTTTGTTTTTTTCAATTCGGATAACGAAATAGCATATACGAGGAGGAGACAGTCATGAAAATCAAATCAAGGATCCATTAGCAAAAGTAGGTCTTATGAAACAAAAAAAGACAAGGAAAAATCAAGAGACATAGAACTTTTTTTTTAGTGTTTCTGGATGTTTATCACAGGTGTGGAGCCCTTCGCGAAATTGAAAACGAAACTCTCAGGCTTTTTCACGGTTTTCGGCAAGGTCTGACTCGTTAGAAAAAAGGGCTCGTTGAGCATCGAAGATGAAACCTTAAATGTTCGATCATAATTTTCAAATTAATATTTAGAATTACCATTTCATTTCCAAAATTATCTGTAACTGGTAACATATAATCTGTGGACGTCGTATTCATCATCTTCTCTGGTGCAGTTTTACGAGAGTTCATATTTCAGAGCAGGAAGCAATGTCGAATATTGTTCACGATCAAGATGTCGAAGAGTGCCTTGAAGAATTATTGGAGAAAGTTGTGGAAAATTTAGAAGTGGAAGAAGAGGAAGAAGAAGAGGAAGAGGAAAATGATGAAAGTGAAGAATTCAATCATCAGTGGCCGGTAAGTGAATTTTTGTTCCGAAATATGTAACTTTATATATTTTTTGTTACCAGGTACAAGTGGGAGGTTCATTGAAAATTTTGAACGAGCGTCATGGTGGACCGTATGAAAGATTCGGCAAAGGAGCAATTATCAGTGTTACATAGGATGTTGAAACTCCAAACGAAATTACGACAAGCCCCAACGCTCATGAATTATTTGGTGACGGAGTGGTCAGACTGATTCAACAGTATGCGCCGCCAATTTCTTTACAAACCGTTCCAAAAGTGGGTCTTATCTTTGAAGCTAAAGAAATACCAGAGTCCGTTGGTATTGCTTTTAAAAAGCTAAATATGATCACATCTTCTGAAATTGTGAAGAGCATGGAGGATATGACGCAGTCAAATAAAAATCCATTGGATCTGGAAGTACCAAAATTATCTATCAAGATTACATACTTGTCGCCACCGGCAGGTAGTGGGAAGCGAAGATACAAGCTGGAAAACTTATTGCTGCTCAAAATGCTTGTCTAGCATCCCAAAAACCCCTCGTGCGGCAAGGGAAGCAAAATGCGCAAACTGTGCACCCGAAGGTCGATTGAAGGTGATTGAATCGATCACTCCGAGAAACGAACATCTGAATGTTGCTTCGGAGATGACTCGGTTCATTTTCTCAGAAGATCACCGAGGATTTGTCGCCGTCGCCCACAACGCCTCGGGGTAATTTTTATTGTCGTTAGATGAAATATAATAGTTGAATTTTAAGGTATGATGCTCAGTTCATTCTTGAGCAGCTCATTGCCAGTAACAGAGCGAATCCACAAGTTGCCCTTGAAGGACCAAAGATTGTTTATTTGAAATATAAAGGGGTAAAACTTGTGGATTCTATGCGTTATTTGGCAATGAGCCTAGCTCAAGTTGCCAAATCGTTCAATATTGAAAGCGAGAAAGGGTAAGTTAAAGTCTTCCTCAAACCATTGTCTGATAACTAAATTTCAGAGATTTTCCCCACAAATTCATACAGCCCCGTTTCTTCAACTACGAAGGACCAATACCCGGCAATGAATATTATGGGTTAGAGAACAAAGCGGCACAAAAGAGGAAAGAATTGGAAATGTTTTTGGAGGCCGAACGATCATCAGGACAAATTTTTAACTTTATTGACGAGCTTCAGAAGTATTGTTTCAACGATGTGTTTATCCTAGCCTCAGCTATGGCGATGTTCGAAAAGTCATTCGAAGAGTTGACAAACGTGTGTCTACTAGAAGTGAGTTCCTGATTTACTAACTGTTAATTTGACTATTTTACTTACACCTTCAGGCAAAGTTGCTCATTTTACAGGAGTCTGTGACTGCAGCTTCCGCAGCTATTAAAGTGTTTACACGTTATCACCTCCATCCAGACAAAGATATTGTCCTAGACGCCAAGCCAGGAGTGTCAGTAAACGCTTCTGTCATTAGTCAAAAGCAGGGTTGGGAAATCCCGGGCCGGCCCGGCCCGGCCCGACCCGGCCCGGCCCGGTCGGCCCGGATTCAAAAATCGTGCATAATTTTTTCACATATTTTACCCCTCAAAGTTTATGATATAGCACGACGGCGGAGGAAAATTGAAAACCACTTTCGACATCTCTCTCTCGAAATAATAATTAAAAATATGAGTCATGAGATGGAATTGAGACGACGCGTTTTCCCACAACCCCATTTTATTTTCAATCAAATTAATTGAATTTTTTTTTTGTTTTTGTTTGTTATGTTTATTTTTAATGCAATTTTGAGCAGCTGACCAGCAAAAGTAAAAGAATTTTCGATTGTTTTTCAAAATTATTCTTACTATTAGACTCGAACTTTACAGATTTCACAATATGAAATTTATTTTTGAAAAATAAAATGTGAAAAAAAAAATCATACTAATCGTTCGTTTGGGTATGTCGACTCTCTGGATCACTTTGACTGTTGGTCGTTTTCGAGTTTCTTTTTGAGAAGAACGACATCATAATCGTAAAATTTACGTGCTCGTGATTGAACGAGGTGCGATCGGCATATTAGGCATAAGGCGAGTGCTGAAATTATTGAATAATTATTAGAGAAATAGTCGAAAATGAAAACTCACGAAGTTGTATCATTCCTGGACCCAATTCCTGGGGTTCACGTTTGGCATTGAAGTTCCGACACTCGGCACAGACATGAATGACGAAGGGGTCCAACCCCTTGAAGAGTGTGGCAGGTTTCAGCTCACCCTCGGTTGGGGAAGGAAATGAAGCCTGTCTGGCCTGATTTTCCATCCAAGTCTGAAGTAATTTAAAAGTCAAGAGGCTAAAAAAGAAACAAATTTGTTAAGGAAAACTTACTTTCGGATTGTAAGACTTGTTGGTGGACTTTTTCGGAGGTTGTGGGAAGTCATCGTCTTCGTCTGGCAAAGATTCAACCGCCGGTGAAGATTTCGTCGCTTGACGTTTGTTGCTCATGTCTATAAATTCGAAAGAGATAAAATTGAGACATTTATCGTAAAATCACGGAAAAACTACATTCAAAAAAAATGTTTCAGTATGAGAAGAAACTGAAGAAATAAAATGTCTGATAGGGTCGAGAAAAAAAGAAGAAGGGATGGAGCGTACGGTCGGGTGGCTGCACAAAAACTCTCGATTTTGTTTTTTTCAATTCGGATAACGAAATAGCATATACGAGGAGGAGACAGTCATGAAAATCAAATCAAGGATCCATTAGCAAAAGTAGGTCTTATGAAACAAAAAAAGACAAGGAAAAATCAAGAGACATAGAACTTTTTTTTAGTGTTTCTGGATGTTTATCACAGGTGTGGAGCCCTTCGCGAAATTGAAAACGAAACTCTCAGGCTTTTTCACGGTTTTCGGCAAGGTCTGACTCGTTAGAAAAAAGGGCTCGTTGAGCATCGAAGATGAAACCTTAAATGTTCGATCATAATTTTCAAATTAATATTTAGAATTACCATTTCATTTCCAAAATTATCTGTAACTGGTAACATATAATCTGTGGACGTCGTATTCATCATCTTCTCTGGTGCAGTTTTACGAGAGTTCATATTTCAGAGCAGGAAGCAATGTCGAATATTGTTCACGATCAAGATGTCGAAGAGTGCCTTGAAGAATTATTGGAGAAAGTTGTGGAAAATTTAGAAGTGGAAGAAGAGGAAGAAGAAGAGGAAGAGGAAAATGATGAAAGTGAAGAATTCAATCATCAGTGGCCGGTAAGTGAATTTTTGTTCCGAAATATGTAACTTTATATATTTTTTGTTACCAGGTACAAGTGGGAGGTTCATTGAAAATTTTGAACGAGCGTCATGGTGGACCGTATGAAAGATTCGGCAAAGGAGCAATTATCAGTGTTACATAGGATGTTGAAACTCCAAACGAAATTACGACAAGCCCCAACGCTCATGAATTATTTGGTGACGGAGTGGTCAGACTGATTCAACAGTATGCGCCGCCAATTTCTTTACAAACCGTTCCAAAAGTGGGTCTTATCTTTGAAGCTAAAGAAATACCAGAGTCCGTTGGTATTGCTTTTAAAAAGCTAAATATGATCACATCTTCTGAAATTGTGAAGAGCATGGAGGATATGACGCAGTCAAATAAAAATCCATTGGATCTGGAAGTACCAAAATTATCTATCAAGATTACATACTTGTCGCCACCGGCAGGTAGTGGGAAGCGAAGATACAAGCTGGAAAACTTATTGCTGCTCAAAATGCTTGTCTAGCATCCCAAAAACCCCTCGTGCGGCAAGGGAAGCAAAATGCGCAAACTGTGCACCCGAAGGTCGATTGAAGGTGATTGAATCGATCACTCCGAGAAACGAGCATCTGAATGTTGCTTCGGAGATGACTCGGTTCATTTTCTCAGAAGATCACCGAGGATTTGTCGCCGTCGCCCACAACGCCTCGGGGTAATTTTTATTGTCGTTAGATGAAATATAATAGTTGAATTTTAAGGTATGATGCTCAGTTCATTCTTGAGCAGCTCATTGCCAGTAACAGAGCGAATCCACAAGTTGCCCTTGAAGGACCAAAGATTGTTTATTTGAAATATAAAGGGGTAAAACTTGTGGATTCTATGCGTTATTTGGCAATGAGCCTAGCTCAAGTTGCCAAATCGTTCAATATTGAAAGCGAGAAAGGGTAAGTTAAAGTCTTCCTCAAACCATTGTCTGATAACTAAATTTCAGAGATTTTCCCCACAAATTCATACAGCCCCGTTTCTTCAACTACGAAGGACCAATACCCGGCAATGAATATTATGGGTTAGAGAACAAAGCGGCACAAAAGAGGAAAGAATTGGAAATGTTTTTGGAGGCCGAACGATCATCAGGACAAATTTTTAACTTTATTGACGAGCTTCAGAAGTATTGTTTCAACGATGTGTTTATCCTAGCCTCAGCTATGGCGATGTTCGAAAAGTCATTCGAAGAGTTGACAAACGTGTGTCTACTAGAAGTGAGTTCCTGATTTACTAACTGTTAATTTGACTATTTTACTTACACCTTCAGGCAAAGTTGCTCATTTTACAGGAGTCTGTGACTGCAGCTTCCGCAGCTATTAAAGTGTTTACACGTTATCACCTCCATCCAGACAAAGATATTGTCCTAGACGCCAAGCCAGGAGTGTCAGTAAACGCTTCTGTCATTAGTCAAAAGCAGGGTTGGGAAATCCCGGGCCGGCCCGGCCCGGCCCGTCAGCCCGGCCCGGCCCGACCCGGCCCGGCCCGGTCGGCCCGGATTCAAAAATCGTGCATAATTTTTTCACATATTTTTTTGAAATTTTCATTAAAAAATGACCAAAATGCTCTAAAATTCTCATACACTTCAGTTTTTATCGATATTCCAAAACATAGTCGAAAATTCGACTTTTCTGCAAAAAAATTCAAAATTTTTTCAAAAAATTTCAAAATTTTTTTATAAAAATTTCAAATTTCTACAGTAGCCGGGCCGACCGGGCCGACCGGGCCGGGCCGGGCCGGGCCGGGCCTTGCCGGGCTGACGGGCTGACCGGGCCGGGCCGGGCCGGGCCGAGGAAAATTTTTCGGTCGGCCCGGCCCGGCCCGGCCCGGAATTTCCCAACCCTGGTCAAAAGTACTGTGCCTGGCTCGCTCATTGTGAAAACGTTCAAGTGGAAATTTCAACAACGTTTGGAGAAAGGAAGGTATAAATTGTTTTTGGAGTGATGCTTCAGTGGTATATTAAATGTAAAATTTCAGATACAAAACTATCGAGTGGACGGCTTCATCGATAAGTGTCCCAAGTTTCCAGAAGGATTGATAATTGACTTTCGTGTAGGTGTTTGGAATCGAAAAATGTGGAATCAAATTCATATTTTAGGGTTGTTATCACCACGCACACTCTTGTCTTCATGCGGACTATTCGTTGATTTGTGGGAAAACAGGAAAGCAGATTCGAGACAGAGATTTGAGGAGACAGAACAAGTTGGAAGAGAAATTTCCCTTAAAGATAGTTTGGGAGTGTGAGGTGAAGGAGGAACTCAAAACAAATCAAGAGATGGCTGAATTTTTTGAAAGTTATGAAGCTCTTGTAAGTCTGCATTCATTTTTATTAGTAAGTAGGAAAATTCTAGGATCTTCTTCAATGCGAGAGAGCACTTGTGGGCGGCAGAACCGAGGTTTTCCGACTTTATCAGAATAATGCAGGAAAAAAGATGCACTATCTTGACGTGGTCAGGTACGTTAGATAAATTAACAGTTTGGTTTCTTAATTCTCAAAAATTACAGTCTATATCCCACCGTCATGAAACATGATCCTTGGCCTATTGGTCCTCCTCGCGATGTTCCACGATCAGAGTTTCCCGTTCCAATGACGAGACCCGATGAACTGAAAATCAGAGGTTTTGTGAGTTGTAGGGTTGTGGCTCCTCGTCATCTACTGCTCCCATTGCTACCAGGAAAAGTCTCAAATCGACTCATGTTCTTTCTTTGTAGAAGTAGGTTTTATTCGTCTTTTACATAAGTCGTTTTTGATTAACAGAGTGTGCAAAGGAAGCTAATCAACACAAATGTCATCACACAGATGAGGAACGTTCATTCAATGGAACGTATACAACACCTGAACTTCAGAAAGCCCTAAGTCTGGGGTACACAATAACTGAGGTGTACCATGTTAGTTTTGTATATAGAAGTTATATTTATCCATAAATAATAATAATTTTCCAGGCTGTCCAGTATGACGAGTGGTTGGAGAATGATATTAATGGACAGGGTGGTCTGTTTACTGACTACATCAATAAAATGATGAAGGAAAAAATTGTGGGTGTTTGTTTCGAAAACCTTCACACTTTTGAATGACAATTTTTCAGTATAGTTCTGGTGTGCCTAAAGGAGTTAAAACAGCGGATGACTTGAAGGAATATTGTGATCGTTATGCGGAAATGTTGGTTCAGTTTCTTTGAAAATGAGAACAATCAAACTGGTTCCAATGGATTCCGTGCCGGAAGTCTATACCAACGCGGAAACGGTCCTTTTTCCCAATTGCTCGGAAAACTGTTTATTTCAGCAGTTCCCTTGTTGAAAAGAATGGGCGTTTCTGTGGGTCAAGAAGTGTTAGACTCTTCACTCCGCGTTGCCAACGACGTTGTTGCAGGCAATTCTTTCAATCAGTCTCTATCAAACAACGCAAGAAATTCGTACAATACTCTTGTGAGTCGTGCTATAAACAAGCTGGATCAAACTGGTGGTAGACGAAAACGAGCATCCAAACGGAAAGCGGCCAAAAATCCAAAAACTGTTCCAAAACGCGGTTCTTGTCGATCGAAAAAACCTGTTCGAAGAACACAAAACAAGAAACGTTCCCTATTCAAATCCACTTCCAAAAAACGTGACATTTTTGGATAATGGCAAAACTAATCAATATGGACAGTACTCCAAGTGCGCCTTCAAACATTTGTCTCTTTGATACACCGCCGAGTCAGGTTGCTTTCAAAAAAGGTAAATGGATGATGTATACACCTACAAGTGTTGTAGATTCAAAAGGTCCATATACATTCAATGTTTTTGATAGTGCTCACTACTTCCAACTTGATCGAACACAAAACATTCAAACTACGTTTAAAAAATGTACAAAAGCCTACTCCACCTGCTGATTCCCCAAGCATTTCACATGTAAACTTCATCGGCGCCACTTTTTTTGATCAAGTGCAACTCTCCTTTAACAATGTGATGGTCTACGATTCGGATCATTATGCTTATAAAAGTTATATTCAAACGCTTTTGGGCGAGAACAGTGATACAAAGGAAGGTTTTTTGATGGCAGCCGGATGGCAAGAACCAGGAAATGATGGTGCTCGTGTGATGAGTGAAACTAAGGATCTTGATTTGTGTGCCCCACTACTATTGGAGCCGTTTCAGACTGAACGACTATTGATTCCAAACGTCAATATTCAACTAACACTCTATCGGAATAGGGATGAGTTTTGTTTGGAGAGCGCTACAGACACCAAGACTGAACTGGAGATTAGCGATCTGAAACTTTACATGCGTGCCATTGATGTCGTCTCTTCAGCCGCGATCGCTTTAGAGACGCGTCTGCGTACTGTACCCGCCCGATACCCTTTTACTGTTTCGAAAGTCAAACTTGTGGTTGTTCCGGAGGGAAGATTCGAGTTACCGTTCAATACTCTTTATCATGATATAATTCCGAGACGTATAATAATTGGTATTCTTGCTCCGGAAATCAGTATCACGAAAAGCTCTCTGAGTTTCAATCATCATAATGTGTCGGAAGTACAACTTGATGTTGGTGGAACAATTTACCCTTCTCAGCCGATTCAGTGTGATTTTGCAAACAAGAACTATGCTCAAGCTTTTGCGCGCTTCTTTGAAGAACTCGGCGGTGTGAGTAATAAGAGTTGTCCGAAAATTACATACAAAATGTATCGAAGTGGTTATACGTTCTTTGTGTTTGATATGAGTGCCGTGGTTTCTTCTAACGCTTGGGAGCTAGTACAAAGCGGTAGTACTCAACTTGTAATGCGTTTTTCTGAAAAAACACCAAAAGGTGGTCTTAACATTATGGCCTTATCTCAATTAGACGGAATGTTTGAAATTGACGGATTTCGAAATGTCAACATGAGCCGACATCACTAGACACTTTCACCTTCATTCTTCTTTTTGTTTCTGCAACGGCTGACGTCCACCGGCATGCTCCCTGGTACCAACAAATCAATTGTGCTTCCCGATGACTTTTTTTCCTCCACCACCTGGGGTATTTTTTTTTGTTGTTTTTTAAAACGGATTTTTTTTTTAGTTTGTGGACTTCAACCTTGCCTCCTATCTTCTTTTAAAGTTTGGAAAACTCAATCAATGTTCGCCTGATAAAATTCGTGATATGAATCAAAACCTTCTCAACCTGGAAGTTTGTCGAATTTGGAACGGTTGTAATGGGTGCCCTATTGACTCACATTGTGAATTGAGTTTGTAAGACTATCTTTCAAAGTCACAAATCATCATTGTCCCTATTTTCAGAGACGCTACTCCACGAAACTACAGTTTTGTGAACTTTGTGACAAAAACAGGTATCCGTTCCAGACCTCACTATGTACCTGTGGTACGTTATTTCGAGGAGAAGTACAAGGTTGTCCTTCAATTTTTACACTCGCCACTTCTTCGCGATCCAAATGGAAGAATGTTCCCTGTGGAGGCCGTATGGTTCCGACTCCGTGTCTTCTAATCTTTTATTATTTAACTTCATGGTGTTCATTAAATAAATGTCGTTATCCACTATACAACTTGATTCTTTTCTTGGTACGTGTCGCTTGACAAGAAAGTATTTTCGTGGTGTTTACCCTTGCGATCGTCATCCTAACATCGTTAACAGGCCATGCTCATTTATTTGGAACACAGCTCCCAGTGACGATTCTGGAGATCACTGGGTTGCTTTGTACGTCGATGATAGAAATGTTGGATATTTTTTTGATATCAGTGGTTGTGAACCTCAAAAGGAATTTTTGGCATTTTTCACTATCAATTGTGTGAAATGGAAGAAAGTTATACAAAGAACTGTGCAGGGTTTACTTTCTAACGTTTGTGGCTACTACTGCATCTATTTTCTACTACAAAAGTCAAGAAAAATCTCGAATAAGATGATCCGTTCCCCGTTTTCTGATAATTTGCGTAAAAAC
Source organism: Caenorhabditis latens (assembly GCA_002259235.3). Taxonomy (NCBI): domain Eukaryota; kingdom Metazoa; phylum Nematoda; class Chromadorea; order Rhabditida; family Rhabditidae; genus Caenorhabditis; species Caenorhabditis latens. The sequence continues at coordinate 6,936,412 of CM056097.1, read as the reverse complement.
GATGAATTCGTGGTAGCACACGTCAAGAATCATCTAAAGACGTGTGAGAGTAGGGTATATAAACCACTTTCCACACACGGTGTCTCTCATTTCCTGTCTTAAAATGTCTAACGAAAGTGCCCCACACTCACCCGTCACTTCTGAGCAGCGTGTTGATGCTACAGTCCATAAATCGAAGGTTCACGAGCTCTCAACAAACCCTCTCCATGTTACATATACACAAATGCTTCCACTCTTCGAAAGCGGTTTCAAAAACTTGACACTTGTGGGAACTATTAAAATTTATAGAGATCAGTTTTGAACCTTCATATGTCTTCTGTTTAATTCAGTTTCTCGTTGATTATCTCTGAAACTGTTCTGTTGTTTGAATACATTTTGTTACTCCATTCTTTCAAATTCAACATACTACAAAATATCCGTATTTCATGAACTGGAAAATTGTTCCTCCCAGCTGCTCAAAATTGCATTGAAAACAAACATAACAGATAAAAACAAAAACAAAAAATTCAATTAATATGATTGAAAAATGGGGGGGGGGTTGTGGGAAAACGCGTTGTGTCAATTCCATCTCCTGCATGACTCATCTTTTTAATTGATATTTTGAGAGGGAGAGATGTCGAAATTGGTTTTCAATTTTCCTCCTCCGTTGTGCTATATCATAAACTTTGAGGGGTGATGGTTGTGTCAACACATTTGGCTTTTTGGTTAACAGGTTTGTTCGGGGCTCAGTCATACAAATGGGCGTGGTCATGGTTCGATTCCCACCTCCTGCAGCACAAAAATGATTATGAATATTGAAATGTGTTGCGCAGTATTAATTGGTTAATTGGTTTCCATTATTAACATGTAAGTGCGCAATTGGTGACAAGTGATTAACCAGTGGTGCGCAATTTGTAAGTGCGCAATTAGTATGTGCGCAATTAGTAAGTGCGCAATTGGTGAACTTGAGTAATTAGTTAGTGAAAGTAATTAGTTAGAGAAAAGCGAGAGAGTGTGTAAAAGTGAGAGAGTGGGGCGAGATAGTGTGTAAAAGTGAGAGAGTGTGGTTAGAGAAAGGCGAGAGAGCACAATTTATAGTGGTGAGAGAGATACGCAGACGGTACAAGAAAAAAATGTGTGCAAAGTGACACCCACAGTTCTCTATTGGTCTAGAAAATGTTATATAGTATTTTTCAAAACTCTCTCTCGCTGATAATAATGTACTGGATATTCTCTTATCTTCAAGAATTACTGAAAACAGTGATTTTTTTTTGAAATTAGAAACCAGAAATACAGACACATGCCGTAAAACCTCTAACGAACGACATGTCATTCTATTGTCCGAATTTTTGTCGTTGTATTAGAAGTTCAGCCAACAACATTTCATGGACAGTCTGGAAAAAATTGATATTGAATTTATTTCAAATCCATTCAAGTTAGAAGCTAGACACAAGAAGATAAAAGCCCGTGTTTGGTTGATCTTTTTGTGTTGAATTGAAAGTCCGTGACTAATTGTATTGGCGAAGAAGAGATTCGATTCACCAGAATAGACAGAAAAAAAAATCAGAGAGAAGACCGTGCTAAAGTTGCGCATTCGGTGAGATCTGGTAGGAAACGGATACTATCGTTCTCAATGTTGTGTCTCTCCCGAAAGAGAAAGCGAAAATCGGAACGACAAACTTCACAAAGAGGAAGTGATTTGATAGCCGCGGTTTGTAGTCTTTTCTCGAGAAAAGATTCTATGCGTTCCGTGAGGTTTCAGTAGTCAGTATCTATTCCAACCAATCACATAGTTCAACAACATTTTTGTTTGGAAAAATGTGTGATTATTCACGAAGAGTAGACTATGCAATTGGAAAGCGTCCCTCGGGAAGGACATATTGCTCATTAATCGGGTATGAATCAGTTGAAAATTGTAGACCTCGGAATAACAACTGAACTTTCACTTTTTTCTCGAGACCAATAATCCCGATAATCTCATTCTAAATCTCGAGATATAAACATTATTGATGTAACCGAATCAAAACTCTTACAACATGGAAAAGGAAAAAAGTAGCCACGATACGATTGCATCAGACTCAACCCGTCACCAGACTCATCCCGATAAATTGGAAATACGTCGCTAACGTCATTTTAAATTTTTGAGACTCACAGAATTAATATTCTTCTTATGTTTTTTCGATTTTTTCTGTGTTGAACGTGTGAATACAAATGTCGAAATAGTTTGGTGAAGTTGGAATTCATAATTAAATTTCAGAAAAGGTTTTGCGCGGTTTCTTTCAAAAATGATGTAACTTAAAAAAAACTTGTCTGAAAATGTTCAAAAGTTTTCACAAAAACAATATTATTAACATGGTTGAAAATATACATTCAACACAAAAAAGTTCAAAAAAATAAGTGAGTTTTGAAAACGCTGATTTTTGCACTGGGAAGCTAGAAAATAGCGTAAAACTTTTTTCCCAAGATCGTTTTGCAAAAACAGTATACAGATTTGAAATCCGCACAATATTTTCGTTCTAGTGACGTATATCTCGATTCATAACTTCATCTTATTTCTATTTCCTTTCTTAATGTTTGTACGCTTAGCTTCACTAACTAGTTTCAGAATATCTTCTTAATTTTCTCCCCTACATAAATATTTCCATTGTTCTTTCTGTGGTTTTTCTGTTCTTTAGCGTCACAATTGTCCTTGTCAGATTACCCCTCTACAAAGCATAATCTAACTTTATTATCATCACGTTAATGACTTCTATCTGGAAATGCTGTGTCAAGTTTTTTTTAGGATTCAATACCTCGGCTCCCAATCGTTGTGACGTTAGCAATAAATATTCCATTTATCGGTACGAGTCTGGTGACGGGTTTAGTTTGGTGCAACCTTGGCTATTTTTACCCTTTTTCATGTTGTACGATTTTTGATTTGGTGACGTCAATGACGTCTATTTTTCGAGATCTGGAATAAGATCGTCATAATCATTGGTCACAATTAGTAAAATTAAAGTTCAGTTGTTATTCCGACGTCTACAACTTTCAACCTATTTATACCCGACTAGTGAGTAATACGCATCCCGAGGGACGCTTTCCAACGGCTGAGTCTGCTCTTTATGAATGATCAAACGTTTTTCCGAAAATAATAGTTATTGAACTTTGTGATCTGTTAGAATATATAAATTGAGACTTCTGTGAACCCCGCCTCCTCCGCTCTCATTTTTCTCGATTTACAAACAACGTGTTGCGCTCTCTCAAGCAGGTGCGGTCCTAAGCTTGTGCAGCTTCTCACTTTAGGCAGGACAGGTGTCCGTTCTTTTTGGACCACACGGAATGACTTTTTTGGTTTAGAATAGAATATGTGGGTTCCCAGTTTTTATTCGGGATGGGTTCATCCGAAAATAAACTACTGTCTTTTCCCACGTGCGCCAAATCATCAAACCCATCAGTGTCAATGCGGCAGCCGCGGCCTGTGGCTTGTAGGCTGCTGTTTAACCAAAAGGCATAATTTTTGAACATCGACTTATCTTCTGGTCCTTTTCACATTTTTCAAGACCCAGGCTTTAAGCACGGGCACTTGGCCCCAAATTTCAAAATCAAAATTTTCGAATTTTTGAAGTATTCTAAACTTCTTAGAAATACTAAGAAATCATCAATATGCTCACATTTTTGGTGAAAATTTAAAAACTGGTCCATTTTTTGTTGCTGGGCCTTGCCGCGGTGGCCCTTGACAAGTATGGTCCCTACAAGGCCGTCTGAAGATAGAAGTCTTCCTATGGATTCCCAATTGTTGTGACGATAGTGACGTATATCCCATTTGTTGGGTTGAGTCTGGTGAGGGGTTGAGTTTAGTGTAACCGTGGCTACTTTTACCCTTCAGTTATGTTGTGAGAGCGTGGTGACATCAATGACGTCTATTTTTCGAGATTCGGAATAAGATCATCGGGAACAAAGTAAAAGTTATATTGGTATTCCGTAGTTCACAATTTTCAACTCATTCATACTTGACTAATGAGCAATATGCCTCTCGAGGGACGCTTTCCATTTGCGTAGTTTATTTATGAATGATCACACGCTTTTTTTTTGAATAATATTGTTATTCAACTTTGTGATTTATTAGACTATATGAATTGTGAGTTCTGCGGACCCTCCTCCACTCTCATTTTTCCTGATATTCGAAGTGTGTGTTGCGCGGCTGAACGGCAGGTGCGGTCCTACGTTTGTGCAGCTTAATCTCTAGGCAGGACAGGTTTCCGTTCTTTTTGAAGGAGTTTTTCGGTTTCAAATAGAATTTGTAAGAGATCTCAATTTTCATTATGGAATCATCCGAAAACAAACGACAATCCTCTTTCACCAGCCATAGGAAATTTTCGATTTTGAGACGGCTTTGCAGAGACCCGGCAAGGCCCGGCTTCAAAAAATGAACTAGTTTTAGTTTTTTTTTGAATTTTTCATCCGAAATGTGAACATTTTTGATGATTTTTCAGAATGTTTTCAATTCTGAATAATAGTCAAAAATTTGACATTTAAACGAAATTTTCGAAGTATTCGAATTTAAAATTTGGCGCCAAATCCCGAGTTCTCAGACCGGGCTTATGGCCCGGGCCTTAACAGAGAACCTCAAGAATGATCGACGTTCAAAACTACAAGAATTCCAGACTAATTCTTAAATTCCTCTTTTTTTAACAACCAACTTTCTTAGTTTCTGTAATACCCTATTGTCTAGCACGTTCTCAGACAACAAGAATTTTTCCGTTTTTTTTAAGTGCAGGTGTCCATCTCTTTTTACAATATTCATTATCTTCCTGTTTTTACTTAAAACTATCAGACAAATTAAGTTTAAACTAACGCCGGGAAGTTATCATCCTACTTTTTGTTATTCCCATATCCGATGTGTTTATGATCTCCACTTTCTATATGAATGCCCCCGTGGCGTCAACGACGCTGGTCAAACATAGAGAGCGTCCAATACTATAGCCTCGTGAAAATTTATTTATGTTTTCAGTATCTTGTAGTCAAAGTTAAATAGCGAAACGGATTAATTACGTCATATAGCTCCCTTGGGTACCGTTAGCTATAAAATGAGCAGTCTGGATTATGGGCGGTGCTGGTAGAAATAGGATGTATAAATAATCAAAACTTTTCCCTTTTCCCCCCGTTTTTTTCTTTACATTTTCAGTATGATATGTATCTGATGTGTATCTGTTATTTCCAGCGACGTTCCCTTCTCATCTGATAATTGCCTTTTTCAATTTTGACTAAAGTTCTCAAGGTGCTCTGGTGGTCGTGGTCTCAAAGGGTTCAGAATTTCGAAATTTTTTGGGGGTCTCATAACACTACTTACTCCAAGATGGACTCCGTCTCACCTACCTTTATTATCTCCACGATCTACGCGGTCCCATCTATCCTAATGTACTTTCTCACCTTCTTCATCATCATCCGATACCGAAAATCCTTCGATTCCTCCTTCTTCACGCTATACTTATACGATGGAGGCATGAACCTGTTCACTTGGATTGTTGGATATTACATGATGCGATTGAATAGTGTTTCTTCCTTATCCTTTTTATACCGAAATATGCGTGAGTGGGGATTCTGGATAACTATTATACGTTAGGATAACAAACGGGATTCATGACCCAAAAAAATTAGTTTGCTTAGGTTCTATCCAAAAATTGGACTGGAAACTTTTACCTCCTAAAATCATGTTTCCAGACAACTACTTCCCGATGAACGTCCTCACCTGTATGAGCTACCATATGGCCTATGTGCAATATTCCACGACTGCTCTAATCTCCTTCAATCGGCTCAGTGTTCTTTGGAACTACACTAGAGCGGAGCCAGTATGACCGAAAGTGGCGACGCCACAATTAATTTTTCTTTTTCCAGTTTTGGAAAAAATATACGTTGTTGATCATCCTTATCGTCTTCGCTGCCCCATTTTTGGATACTCATCGTTGTTTCTATTATAGAACCGAGGTTGTTTATAATGAGGAGTCGGAGAGCTATTCATTGAAGACAGAAATGGTGAGATTTTTTCAAAAGGAACTAGACAAAGTCTCGGAGGGTTTATTTTTGTAGTTGGAAAATTTCAAGTAGCTTTATTTATTGTAAGCGCATATGCTATGGGAGGGAGAACATGAAAGAGAGTGCGCACACAGAAGCTAAAGTGTCTGACTCCCCTGCGCTCACTCCCTTCTTCACTGTCAATGGTTGCCGCCGATTTTCAAGACGGTGTACAGTACCGCTCAAAAGTATATTAAGTTGAGCCTTTTTCAGTTGAAAATGCCCAACTTTGAGAGTGTATCATAGTAAAACTAATTGTCAAATAAAAAAAATAAACTTTTACGGGGTCGTACAGATCAAAAATAGAGCTACATTTTTGTAGTTGACAACTTTTTTGTACAAATACTTTCTAGAGAGATGTAAATTGACAAAGTAATTTCTCCCTCAAATCGACCATTTTCAGTGCAAAAAAAAGGCGATTTTTGAGCTGTCGTCTTAAAATGACTATAACTCTCTAGAGAGTATCGGTACAAAAAAGTTGACAACTACAAAAATGAAGCTCTATTTTTGATGTGTATAATCCATACAAAATCTATTTGACGGGACAATCAGAATTCACATGACACTCTCTCAAAGTTGGACCTTTTCAACTGAAAAAACCAAAACTTAATATACTTTTGAGCGGTACTGTATCTCTAAAGCTAGAGGATCTATCGAAAAATAGTCAACTACAAAAATGGAGAGCCAAATAGGAAAGAGGGAGAGAGTGCGCGCAGATAAGTGTCTGATTGTCTGCGCTCTCTCACCCCCTCCTCTTACAAATATTGCCGTCGATCTTTGAAAACATATATCTCAAAAGCTAGGAAAGCTATGATAAAGTTGTGAACTACAAAAATGGAGAGCCATGTTAGTAGTATAGTTTTGTACTTGACAACTTTTTTATGGCTTTGCTCGCTTTTGAGATATGCGCCTCGACATTTCTCTTTCAGCCAATCAACGACAACTTTTTCTTCCTAATCCCTGCCATGATCGCTATCACCATTTTCTCCATCGGTACCAATGCCACCAGCTTTATGACTCTCCGAACCATCGGCACTCAAAAACGGAGCAAAGTAGAATCCAACTTCGTCATAATCATGTCTATCACGTGTGTCGTTCAATTCCTTGGATGTGCTATCAGTGTCGCCCGTGTTTATCTTTCCACTAACCCGATGGCAGTCACCCTTGCCGGTATTCTCCCATTCATCAGTGATGGGTTGAGCTTAGTCCAACCTTGGCTTCTCTTCAGTTTCAGTCACACGGTGAGTTGGAAGACATGGTAGATCAATTGGGAGTTCCTGGAGGTTTTCAGATTCGTGGGAAAATCAGACAGATGTTTGGATGTCATAATCCACAGCTTCTGGTACTCGATCAATGAGCAATTAACAAATTTTCTCTACACACTTTCATTTTTTCAATTCTGTCTACCGTCTGTTTTTGATCTCACGACTTTTGAATTGTGCCTTGTGAACTCTGATGACTTGGTTCCCGTACCCTTTTCCTCCCCTTTCCTCTTCGAAATCCTTCTGAAACATCACATTTCTTTGATCTCAAGACTCGTGAACTCTCCATCTCCCCAAATTCATGTTATTCTTGTCTGAATGCTCCCGGGAGAGTAAGTTGGTCGCTTGAACCTTCTCTCCTTTTTCTTAACTTATCATCATGTTTCTTTTTCACTCTTGCCGGGGGTGTCAAAGGCGCGAAGAATTTTTTGGGAAAAGGCTCGTTGTATAAACCGTGAAAATCCGTAGTAAGATACGGTTTTTTACCCATTGAACTACGAGACCCACCCGAACAATTTTCTTGTGCTTTTAAACAGCCCGGAAAACATTTGTGAACTAATAATATTTGTGCACATCTCTATTCTTTCGTAACTTCTGAACAATTTTTTTATATTTAATTTGTGTTTCGGAAATGAAAACTCAAATCTAGTGGATTTTTACAAAATATCAAAAGACTAAAAACTTAAGTCAGAATTTCAAACTAGCGGTTATCAAACTTTTTTGTTGTGCAGTTGTATAATTTAGAAAATATGTTGTAAGCACTGAAGTTTGTCAGACGCTTTCCAAATCGATTTTTCTCTGTGGCATTATTTCACAACCTGAAAAGTTTTAGATCTTCACAACACTCTTTCCGCTTGCCATTTAATATATTTACGGTAAGACATATTACGGTAAGACATTCGGCTCATTTTTGGCTACAACAGCTCCACTCGTGCAATCTATTGAATTATTGGTAATTTCAGATATCAAATTTCGGTTAATCAAATAAATATTTCAGCTAGCACGATCCTGCTAGACTTTCCGATGCTGCTATCGTTTTGATTTCTTTTACTCCACTATTGAATGTACCAGGGTACCTTGACAAATAACATTCAATTGACCAATGGGAATGCAACATACACTTATTCCATAACTGCAAACATGGTAAGTACCAAAGAGCCTTCATGGGAAGTTACTTCGCTGGCAAAGTCTCACAAAAAAGTTTAATTTGAGTGAGATTAGCTGACAAGCTAGTGTAGGTGTGTGAAGTATATACACCAGCATATCTGCCCCGCATTCGGCGGTTTATCCGGCAAGTCCTTCTTCATTTACGTGGCGACCCCTCTTTAAATGTGCCTGCATGACCGAGTGACCTTAAAGCCAATTGTCTTTTATATATATGAATGATGATTATCAAGCCAAACCAAACCGCTGCCTTACTTCGCGAGAACGTATCAAGATTCCATCTTTTGGCTACATCTTGTTTATTTGAGTTGCTTAATCAGAGATTTGTGTACTGTTGTAAAAATCCATGCCGGTAGGCATGAATAAAGCTGATGCCTATCTTGTCCGATAGATTGATCAGCCATACCTAATTAATTGAAGCAAAGCATTATGTCAAACCTGAACTTGCCGTACCTTTTCAATCTGCTGGAATTTTGTTCAACCAGAAGAGAGTATATATGAAAGAATATCGGTGTTTTGAGCATTTTGCGGTTATAATTTTGAGAAATTATTTTCCAGGTATCTCAAAATTTCTTTCAAAAAACATATAGGATGTCTCCATGAAGACTTCGAGTATCCAACAAAAATAGTACAAGCCGGCGTATCAAAAAAAACACAACATGAAAAGTTAAAATTTGATTTCGCGCTAACTACGTCAAGGACGAATTGCAGTAGCTAGGCCATTGGCCACCGCCGCTGTATCGTTGTCTATATCATTGCTACTAGCCACGTTTCCATTATTTTCACTTTCTCATATTTTCATTTTGAAATGCCTCTGAAGATGACGCATAATTCCACCTTCTCTGCCTTTTTTCTTTTCTTGGTTTCTGGACCGTTGCATATCTCTAAACGACTTCAAAAAGCAACTTTCTGGAAACTGGATATTTTGGACCAGCATGCCCTACCTAAAACTCCAAAACCCTTGAACTACCGGTCGAGTAAACTTTGATTTTTGGAATTGCCTCTCTGCTCGTTTCACCTTGTTTTCTTCCCGATCTTTGGTATGGTCCTAATACTTATTTCGTATGATTTGATTTGAATGTAAAAATCGAAAAAAGAAAAAAACATTAATTTTCAGTGAGTTTCCAGCCACAAGACAACTGTGTCATTTCTCACATTTTAACTCCTTTATACATCAACATTGTCTTACGTGAACATTCAAAAAGCTCTCGGATGCCGTGCAGCGCACTAGCCGGCATTGTCTTGCTCAATCATTTTTCTTTTAGAATTAGTCATCACAATGTCACTATTTGTTTACTTCAGTTGCTCTCACCACTATTTCGCAATGAAAATTGTTTCTCCAGAATTTTCTTCTACTACATCAAATCAATAAATCAAAATTGAGAAATTCGAAACAAACAGCACCTTTTGACTAGGAAATGGTCTAAACTGACCGTGGAGGTCAGAAACAAGACCTACGAAAATTGAAAGATAATTGAATTCTGACGGAGAAGTATTTTTGAAAATCGCTGTGGTTTCCAGAAGTCCAGATATTCTGGTCTAATAATCCAAATTAAGTACATGCGTTTTACTTGATTTTTAACTCAAATTCTGCGGTTTTTTGCCCCAAATATCACTGCGCCTGAATACTTCTCGGCCAGTGATGTGCGGTCGAGGTGTGAGCCAGTCTGTCTGTGATAAACGCTATGTAGGTCCACTCCTCGTCTGTTCAATTTTTGACTTTTTTGTTTCAATCTTTTATTCAAGCAAAACAAGGACTCCAGAGCAAAAGCAACATAACAAGTTTTACAATTTCAAAGGAATTCTTTCCAGAACAATAGCTCTTTTTTCCAACCTATGAATTATTTTAATTGCGAATTTCGGTCCTTCCACTATTATCGCCCTGTTATTCTTTTCGTCAGCGAAAAGACGAGAGTCATCAGGAAACCAGTTATCACTCACACCAATTATGACAAAGTATTCGAACGTGTCGTTTCGAAAGTAGTGCTAAATGCCAAACATTATTTGATAGGATTAGAAAAATAAATTGACGTACCTGAATGAGTCTATTCATTTCATGAAAATCAAAGACGGCATTGTCAAAACGAACAACAGGAATATTCCAAAACGATTCCAGAGACAGTCGAGTTTCTGGCATTTGGCTGAACCAAACCAAGTTTGATTGGACCACTTGAGGAAGAATTAAAACTTGATCAAAATGCACTTTTTCAGGTTTGACATTATCAAGTCTGATAAATTTCAAAGTTCCTAGAACAATAAATATGTACAGTTTTGCAATAATTAAATTCAACTAACCCGGTTTGAAAAACGGCAAAAAACAGAGTACTTCTCGTTGGTCTCCATTGTAGGTGATGAAAAAGTTTTCGACCCGAATGGAGTGACCCAGTGATGCCATCATAACTTTCATCAAATTCGTGACGAGATATATCTGTTTACTGGTCATTTCTTCATATCCAGGAGATTTGCAAACTACTGTAATTCAATAATGCACTTGTGTGAAATTTTGGTAAACAATGACTTATAATCTAAAATCTGAAGTTTTTTTTGTGTTTGTTAACTATTTTGAGGCATTCGTAATCAAATGTTCGAGATAAAAAATAAGTATTCAGTGTTTTGAATACAGAAAGCTGACGTTAGAAAATTCTAGAAACAATGTTTAGAATCTTGAAAATAATACTGTTTAAAAATTTTAGAATCATGACATTGAATAAATTTTACATCCAACTCACACGACACTGCAAACTTTTTTATTCTGATATTCTTGTTCCCGAGTATTATTTTCAGTTTATCCACGGCATTTTCAATAGTTGTCTCATCTATTTCGTTGAACAGACTCAAGAATGACTCTCGCAAGACGCTATAAATGAGATTACCCATATCAGAATGAGCAAATACTCCATCATGAACATCACTGAATTTAATGAAGAATGGATCAGTTGATATTTCCAGAGCATAAATATGAATAGGTAGAGTGTCAATCCACATCTGGGTTCGTTTGGAACAAGTCCGTAGTGAAAATCTGTAGTAATGGGTGTCTAACAAAAGTTGATTAATTAAAAATGCTTACCTTGTATTATAATCAATGAAGTGGAAGAGTTTCTTGGCAGCGAGATACGGTAGGTCACACAATAAATGCATTTCGGAGTTAGACAAATATGTATTCCTGACAATGCAAAAGCAATTGTATACGTTATGAATATGAGGAGAAAAGATTCTGTCTTATAAGGGAGATATTGATCTCAGGGAGGTATGTATGTTGTGAGGTCACACTCTCATCAATCTTTGATGTTATCTCACTGCTTATCTCACTCTTTTCAATGTTGAGGTCACTCTGGTTAGTCGCCCACTAGGTCAACACCGATTTCAGGGTCCAAATCCGTGAACCTACTCCGAAACAAGATGTCTTTAAACGAATGAACGAAACTTCTTGTTTCGTTGTAGATTTAAGGTTTTCTCACTCTAGAAAAAGGAAGTTCAAAAAATGTAGAAAAATATTAAAACGCCGTTTTTTGTTTTCATCAACCTTCTTTGTTGAAGAAAAATATGGGTATTCATTATGCAAAACACCAGAAAAAAGTTTCAATTGTCGAAAACATCGGAAAATAAATACAACGAAATTCCAGGTTCAATCGATTTATTCTTGGAAAATATGAATACAAAACAGATCAAAAAGTGAACACCAGATCGTCATCATGGCTTAAGTTGAGGGCTGGAGACTGATCGGGTTTTTGCTCGCAGACTAGTGAAGAGTAACGGATAAAATTGTGGTATAACAAAAGTAGATCATGTGAATTGGGTCCAGTCGACACCAAAACAAGCGGTAAAGCCTGGCTGTTAGTGTTTATTCAACAGACCATCTTAACCACCCGTCCAGGTGAAGATGAGACATGAGTTTTAATATTATTTGTCGTCGTTCCACAGAATTATGCTGACTCTCCCAACTTTGATGAGAGGCGTTGTCGTGTGCAACCTGAAATTAATACAAGTTTTCAAATAACATATATACATATACATATAAATATGATGTACCGCATATTTTTCTTGGTTCTGAATTCTTCTAAACGCACAAAACTTGTAATGAAGCTTTTACAACAAATTTGATCTTTCGGTGAGAGAAATAGAAACTCACTATCAATTCCAGTCATTGTCAAGATATGTATTTTCCACCTTTCGTGACTTCGGCTGAACACATTCTCGATTCTTTTTGCAGTATTAGTGCATTTTCTGTTGGCAGGTGTGCTCAATTTCTTTTTGTGGGGTTTCTCACTTCTCAGGACGTTCTTCTAACTGTTTTCATTGCCGCAGTACCTCCAACAAAAGTAAAAACGAAAACATTGATTCTGTCCAGCAAATCGAAAACATTTTCCATTTTTAATTGAGGATTTTTTATGTCCACTCCTCGATTGCAATCTCAGTCTGCACCATTAGACGCTTTGTGATGGCTCTATACATTTGATTTTTCTGAAAATGATAAAATGTTGGTAAAAGTTGTAAAAAATAAAAATTTACCTTAGCAGATTGATAAATTATGTGAGCCGCATCTGTTCCAAAGTGAGTTTTTGTAACTTGTCTTTGCTTCAAGAATTCCATCCAGTACATGAAACGAAGAGAAGACCACGTTCAATTAATCACGAATTCCATCTGCAGTACTGTCATCAGTTTCTTCAGACTACTTGACAATTGCACCACTGGAACCAATCCCAGATAGATCACGACAGTGCGTGCAAATGATTTTCGAATTTAGACAAATTCCTCCACTTTTCTTAAAACTTTATGTGTCAACTTTTGATGAAGAATAATGAACACTTACAACAATCCTACCAACATAAATTAGAATGAGAACGTCATTCTCTCGAGAAGGTACCAGAGATCAATCATCTTAACCATATACACAGTTGGCGATTCTTCTATGACATAATGTTTGATTGATGTAGAGAAAAACTTCCATTTGGCAGCTGCTTGTAAGTCCCAGGTTCTACACGTTTTCGGTTCTTTCAACAAATTAGGCTGGACTCTCTCCAGTTATTTCTTGAGCTTTCTCCAGTTTTTCATTAACAGCTTGCATTGTCTCTTCTATCTTATTTCATTTCCCAAGATCTATTTTTGCCCGACAGACTCAGAATTAACAATGACTGCCTTGATACTTTGCAAATCGGTATGATTCCTTTCAACGATCTGCGCGAGGTCCGGTCTTTGCACTTCCGAAAGCTCTAATCTATTAAAAAAAACAAGAAAACTTACAGATATTTGGTTCCAATTGAATAAGTTTTCTGCTGGTGTGGCACACAAAGAACATGGTTGTGTAGAATCTTGGTAGTACTGTTCAGTTTTTTACTCGACAACATGGTGCTTCAGTGGCAAATCCTTGTCGGTCATTTTCATAGTCCCAGTTTCATTCAACTTCTAAAGGAAATTCGAATCAATTTCAACTTTTTGACCAGAACAAATGCTAGCGACCAGTGTAATTTCACTTCATGACCGAGAAAAATCGAAGCAGTAGATGAGATCGACGACATTGGAATTGTCCGATTGTTCAAACTTCTCTCCTTTTATTCGTTATACGTTCATTGCTCTGAAAATTTTTGTTTGTTGTTTTGTTTCACAAATATCGAAAACTCACGTTTGGTCGCTGACCAGGTGAAAGTAGAAACGTCGAAAAGATTGACAAAATGCAGGCGCATCAAATTCTATATAGAGTTCATATCGTTGACACCGATGTACGCATTATTCTTCTCTGAAAAATTGAAAATGTTTATCAATAACGTGAAATAACGAAACTTACAAGACGTGGTTCCAGTTGAGTGAGCTCTCCAACCAACGAGACTTCCCAAAAACTATGGTGCTGAATATTGGCAATTCCATATAGTTTCGTACTGACGAATAGACGCGTCGGTAGTAAATTCGAGAAGAATATAGTGATTTGCAGACCTTTTTTGATCTGACTGCTTCATATTTGGCCAAGATGTGCAGCAGACTATTGACGACGACAACTTGCGACCAGCTAGATTATTTCTCATCTGTGTAGTTCATATTCAGGAAAGCGATTGAACCATTCAAGGGTATTTGACTCTTTCAGAGCCTCAAAGACGACATCTGACATTGGTGATTTTATGTATTCGAGCAGTTAAGATTAAAATTCTGTTTTGCAGCTGGCCTTCAGTTTGCTAATTTCCAGCAGACAACAAAGTTACTAGCAGATTTTCGAATGACCCAATCACCAGTTATTTTTTCACAATATCGTGCTGTCGACCAGTTCCACTGAATCCGTCTTCCATTATCCTTCCATATTATCGACACGTCGAACACCATTTGTCTTATAGAAAACCATGATCAGCCAGTCAGGTCGTTCTAAAAAAAGTTTTATAATGACTTAGTGCGAAAAATTCAGTCAAAAACTTACCAGAAAACTGGGACATTGATACTGTACTTTTATTAACACAACACATTTCCATTTTAGCATCTGCGGTAACTGAAGACGTGGATTCACTGAAAATGGGTACATTACAAAAACGCCTAAACAAAGATACGAGCATACCATACAAAGGTTCGATATCTTTTAAATTGATTGAAGTTCAAAAAGTTCTCGGTGTTGTAGTGTCATGGATGCACAACGACGAATCTGGAAAATCATTAACTTATTTTTCCGTACGAAAACTTGAGAAAACTCGAATTTTGAGTTGAGAAAGTAAACGGGAATTGAAGGCCTCGCCTAATAATCAATTTTGAAAAAATTATCAGAAAAAGATAGCGTCTCTCATTTTTAAGATCATAAGGCAAATAAGGTAATAGAACAGTAAGAGAAGAAGGAGAAGAAGGACCATGAGGTTGTCTATTCGGGGCACCCTGAAGAGGACACGTGTGTGCGGGGAGATCAATAATTATGAGCGTTCGTGTCTAATAGTACTGAAGGGCCGTCAAATCGCCGTTACGTTGGTCCCTCTGCGGGCTGAGTGAATACGAACGTGGCCCATGAGTGTGTGCATACATGTGTTCGTGTGAGTTTTGTGAGTGGAAATGTTTTTGTGACCCTCTTCCAACCACATACTCTCTCGTCTGTTGTCTAGCTACTCTCGTCCCTCTTACTCTACGTTGTATTTCTCACAGGATGGCCGAAATTAGGTTTATTTCTCGGCCACGTCAATTTTTTACGTCACAATGTTTTCTAATTCTTTTTTTTCAAAAGTTTTTTGAAAATTCAAAATTTATAGTTTTTCCTGAATCGAATGAGCTATTATACCTTGCATATAATCAATTTCCGACAAAGTTCTCCCAAAAATTTGACAATTTCTTTTTTGTTTGCCGATTCTGGTAGTGTTTGGAAGAAAATATTGAGGGTTTTCATGTTTTTACTGTTAGTAGCTAGAATATCTTATCGAGAATATTAGTTCACTCTGGCATGACAAGTTTTAACTACTTTATTAGCTATAATGTTCCTTGTTTCAATTTTTCTCCCGTTTTGGTTGAATTAAAAAAATACTAATTGAAGTAATGTTATTCACTTTACAGCTCCTTGGCAGAATAAACCGGTCAAAAAATTTTTGCCATATCATCACAATGACATTTTGAAAAAAGGACATCTATTGGTATGTTTTGATTCTGTGGGAACGTTGTCTTTATAGATTTATTTTCAGAAAATGTCTCGTCTGGGAGCTTCCCGTGCAACATAATTTGTTTTTGAAAAAGTGCTACAGAAGCTTGTCAACTCGTCTAATCAGAAGACAGGGCAGAGATCAACGCAAAATCAGGGTCACTGTGAAATTTTTTGTTTTTTCCATTCCCGTTGAAAAATTTATAAAAACTCATCTTATCTCCAAAATTCTCGTTTGTTTCAAAACTTAATTCATCGATTTTCTTTCTTTCGCAGAGTGTATAATGTTATAAGATTTGCAAAGAAGACGAATCAAGAAAATAATTACGCACATTATCAGTTCTTCTCTGCAGGACAGGTAAATCAATTGGGAATACTTGCAGGTTTTCAGACTCGTGGAAAGATGAGACAGATGTTTAGATGTCATGATTCACAGATTCTAGTGGTTCGATTGATGACCAGTTAACACATTTTCTCTAGCCTTCCTTTTTTCTCCTTGTGAATTCTGATAAAAAATTCTGACAACGTCTGAAACAGAGAAATCGCGCTCCGAGATTTTTTGAAAACAAATTTGAAAATTCTTCACTTAAATGGAACGGAAAGTGCGAGAAATAATGTGTGGAACGTATTCAGAAACCTACCGGAAGTTTTTGGTTCGGTGGGAGCAAAGGGGTCCAGAGAATCGGAAATTATTTTGCTACGTCGCGACTTGATGAGCACTCGGTGGACACTGAGCCTTCCTCTGAAGCCAAGCATATACTTGTCGAGTATTTGGAAATATATTGAATTTTTTCGTTCACATTTTGAATGAAAAATGTGAAAAACTGGTTCGCTTTTTGATGCCGAGCCCCGCCGGGCCGCGCCGGCTCTTGACATGCATAGTACTTTACAAGGCCGCCTGGAGATCAAAGACTTCCTATGGCTGGTGGAGGATCGTTCGTTTTCGGATGAAACCCGAATGAAAACTGAGACCCCTCACAAATTCTGTTTCCACCCAGATTATCCTTCCGTGTGGTCCGAATAGAAGATACACCTGTCCTGCTTTAAGCTAGAGTTTAAGCTGCACGAGCTTAGGACCGCACCTGCTGTTGATCTGCGCAACACGCACTTTGTAAATCAGGAAAAATGAGAGGGGGAGGGAGGTCCGCAGATGTCAACTGAACTTAAATTTTGTTTCTTGCATCCAAAGCTCCCGATGATCTTATTCCGAATCTGGGAAAACAAGTTCTTTCGAAAAACCGTGTGATCACTCATAAAGAGTAGACTAAGCAGTTGGAAAGCGTCCCTCGAGAGGCATATTGCTCGTTAGTCGGGTATGAATCAGTTGAAAGTTGTAGACTACGGAATACCAATTTAACTTTTGCTTTGTTCCCAATGATCTTATTCCGAATCTGGGAAAATAGACATCATTGACGTCAAAACTCCTACTGCACGACTAGCGGCTAAAAGTAGCCACGGTTGCATCACACTCAACCCGTCACTGATAATTGGGATGAATGTCGTTAACGTCACAGCGATTGGGGAGCCGGGGTATTGAATCCTGATAAAACTTGACACAGCGCCGCAGAGTTAGATGAAACAAGTGATACATGCGATGATGATAAAGTTAGATTCTGCTTTGTAGCGGGTTTGGCTGGCAAGGTTCCGGACTATTGTGACGCTGTAGGAGTTGATAGCCACAGAAAAGACAGCCGAGATAATCATGAAAAGGTTGAGAACAGAGAAAATTAAAGAGACATTTTGAAACTAATTAGTGAAGCTGGCTTTCGGTACAACGCGGTCATATGTCCGGTATTCTGATAAAAATAGATCTGGTTCAAGAAAAAGAAACCAATAAATTTTGGTGTTGATTTTTCAGAGAATAATTAACAAAATTTGAACAAATTAGAAAAATTCTAACTCTATTTTGAATTTATGCAGCCATAATCTGATATAACTCAATTAGTTTCCTCTCCTGTCGTGTTTGGTGGTGCAATGTGTTGATGGCTGAA
The DNA here is from genome assembly GCA_002259235.3 of Caenorhabditis latens. Taxonomy (NCBI): domain Eukaryota; kingdom Metazoa; phylum Nematoda; class Chromadorea; order Rhabditida; family Rhabditidae; genus Caenorhabditis; species Caenorhabditis latens. The sequence goes on along the minus strand of CM056097.1, from coordinate 6,918,377 downwards.
TATCAGGTGATGCAAGGTCTGATTATTATTTTCAGAGAAATCTAGAAATAATATACTTTTAGAGTTTTTCGAGCTGAAGCGAAAATTTTCTATGTCTGGAAATTACGATACGATTTGAAACTGCCCCACGTCCTTTTTGACAGCTTTGATTCCCGTTCTATCTTCGCCCTCTTTCCTTTCCAAAATGCTTCTAAAACATCACATTTGTTCGATGTCTAAACTCCTGAACTCTCCACCTCCACAAATTCTTGTTATTCTCTTCTGAATCCTCCCGAGGGAATTTGTTGGTCGCTTGAACCTTCTCTCTTTCTGATTAACTTATCATCTATATTTCTCTCTCACTCTTCTCAGACTTAAAAGGCGGATTATTCGCAGACATTCTTCATTCTAGTTGTGAGAATGAATTTGCATATTTGTCTCGTTGCGAATAAAAAATTTGTTTTTGAATCTTGCGTTTTCGGGAGTTGAGGCTCCATAGCTCTATCCCACTTCAAAACTCAATAACAGTGTTTCAGTTCTTTCCAACATGCTCCCAGCTTGGCTCAAATTTTCAATCTACCTCTTCTATGGTATACCATCATTTATCCTCTACATCCTAACCTTCTATATCATACTCCGCTACCGTAAAACTTTTCACTCGTCCTTCTTCTATCTGTACCTATATGACGGAGTCCTGAATCTAGTCACGTTTCTCAATAATTATTTCAAAACTCGAATCCCCGGTATTACTGGATACGACAGCTTCATTGGTGCATTCTATAGACTAATTGGTAATTTCAGATATTACATTTCAGCAAAAGAAATTATAATTCCAGCTAACACGATCCTGCTAGATATCGTAACTCTGATAAATTTCCACATGGCATACGTTCAGTATGCCATTACCACTTTGGTTTGTTTGAATCGTTTGTCTGTTATGCTCAATTTCAACACTTTCGAGACGGTAAGTGGGATGACCGATAAGATATTTAGTAACCGAGTAATTTAGCTCTGGCGGAAGTACACCTGGATCGCTATTGTTTTGATATGTTCCGTTCCATTTTTGAATACCAAAGTCGTCTTAGACTACGATACTCATTTGACCTACTCGAATACAACGGACACTTATTCAATAACAACAGATATGGTAAGTGATAAAGAGAGCTGGATTGCGTGTAGAGTTGAGCGGAATGCGGTTTTCGAAATGGGGAAAAGCGGAAAACGGTAATATACCGAGACCGGGATAGAATCGCTTTTTTCACCATTTTTGCGTTTTTTGGCACTTTATCACGGCTCGCGGTACACTTTCAGTTTGAAGAGAGTTACGCGCTGGTTTATTCCGGCCCGGTGTGTTCATCCCTATCAGGTTCTCATTCCAGCCAATCGACAAAATCTTCTCCATCTGCATTCCCTTCATGGTCATCTCTACAGTAGTCTCCGTTGTCATCAACATCATTAGTGTCAAAGTGGTTCGAAACCTGCAAACCCAAATCCGCGACAAAGCCGAATCCAACCTCGTCACAATCACATGTATCACTTGTCTCGTTCAACTCTGTGGAACTATGTTAAGTGTAGTCAGAGTCAAATTTGCTGAAACCGACGTTGCAGTGACTTTAGCCACGTTCATCCCGTTTGTCAGTGACGGGTTGAGTCTGGTGCAACCGTGGCTGCTTTTGGTCTTCAGTCATGTTGTAAGATTAAATATTTTGAAACATCAATCAGACATCAATTTCATTTTCAGGCTCGAGAAAAGATCATTGGAACCATTTTTTGTAAGAAAATTTAACAAAGTGCAGTTGTGAATCCAAAGATGACAACATACGCCTGACTAATGAATTTTAATTTATTCTCGTGGGATTCTGAGTCATTACATATTGAAGGATTTCTCCGATTAATCATACTTTTTTGAATAAAGTTGTGTTTCACCTGTGTGCCTGAATGATTTTGTGAACCCTGGTATAATCTGAATGCTCTTAAAGACAACAAAGGTGTCTACAAAAATATTGACATGATGAAATGGACTCAATTTTCTCACGACACTTAACAGTTGAAAAACGTCTAGGGAAACTGGATTTTGAAAATTACTTCTTTTCAGATCTTGTTGAGATTTGCTCGGAAATATTTGCTCCTTATTTTAGAAATTTCTACTTTCACAGCAGAAATTCAAGACGCTATGGGCCAGACCACAGTGTGCGCTTTGTGGAGCTTTTACCCGTACCCAATATAGTATACAATGTAGCAAAACCAACATTTTTTCTAGGCATTTGAGTTTTGGCTCATAATCAGAAAGTGTTTTGAGTTCAACCACTTTACTGGTGCTGCAGAATTAGAACTGTCCAAACCATAACCACATTCCCCAAGGATTAGATTCTCTCGGGAGTCTTCACTTCAAGTCTTCACTTCTTCATCACCATCGACCAGGAGGAAAGTCTGCTTTCTTCTCTCGACTACTCACCGACTCGCACTACAAGAAGGACGCCTCAGCTGGTGTACTTTAGAGTGAAGCTAATGCCTCTAATAAAGCCTTCATTGATACAATCCAAGTGTTTCATACAAACCCAAACACCGAAAACTCTGACATACTACTACAACTGATGGGCGTAAATCGGTTCCCACTGACTTCTATACCACGCAGCCACAAATGCGATGTGAACAACTTTTATGATAATTGCTTATTTTTTTTATGAAAAAGAGCGAGAGTTCAGAAATGTGCTAATTTAAATGTAAGCTCAATCCTAACTATTAGGTTGATTCATAATTTTCTGCAATTTCTTGAGAAATTTTTGATTCAATTTTTTTTCAATCCAGAGAGAGTTCTAAAATCTAAGTCTTGTTTATCGGCATTAATGGTCTTCTGGGAACATCTTGGCAATTTACTAATTTTCTCCTCGTAAAGCACCCATTTGAAATCATTTGAAATGGAAACTTGCTTCTTTTTTATATCTCCTTTCTATTCGGATTTTTTCCCGTTAAAATGAGCTTGGAGTCAAGCAAAAAGTTAATAATCAGAGAGGAGAAGGTTGGATAAGTACGTTGAATAAAAAATAATTACCCAGCCAGATGACATCAGTTTGTTGTGGGTTACTTTTGCAACTCTTGAACAAGGGTTGTCATACTGAAAACGTCGGTTTGTTATATCTCCCCGTCCTGGGGTCACATGATTTCAAATTTATCCAAATAGGAAACGTGAACATCTGATGTTACTTCCCTGTCCTCGTTCAGGAGTTCCCACCACTTCACCCAGAGAAATGAGTCCCCGATTCAAAAAACCACTTTTTCAGGTTTGAGAGCATCCAGAGCTCGCAAATCTCAGTCTACACATTGCACTTTTCTCACATCGTAAGAGTAACAACTCTACTACTTACTTCCAATAAATAAATAGCCTGACCATACATGTGTTGGGTGTAAAGGTACTAAGAACCAACTAAGGTCTTTGTGATGTGTCATCTCATGTTGTTTCAAAACGTGTGGTATATAACGACGAATTTTCTCATTACGATAAATAATCTCCATTCATGAACTACAGTTATATCAGTCACCCTCAATGTGATTAACAACCTACGAGTAGTTTGATACATATCCGATTCTACGATTCCCTGCAATAACTCCAAATCTTGCTCTGACTGCTGAAAGAAAATAACTATTTCAGTCAGATCCAAGTTTCTTGTTTCGAATCTTTTGAATCGAAATGTATTTGCGTTGAAACAAGGTAACCTTTGTTAACATACATTAGCAATTTCCTTTTGAATGACATAATTTTTAGACCAGAAACGAATGAAAACAAAATAACGTTTTAAAATCGCAAAAAATTGCGAGTAAAGCAAACCTCCGTTCTCGGCGGGAAAAAAAGCGAGAAGTAAAACTTTGGAACTGTAACAAGTACTTAAGTAGTTCTACCAAACACAAAAACAACCACATCGAGAAACAACTCCTGTGCCGAGAAATCAAAACGACAACCGGCAAACCCGAAAATTGTAGAAAATAATGAATCAACCTAATATAAATTGTAAAAATCCAAGAAGAACGTATACTATGAAAAAAGAAATTTCAACTGGAAGTCTTCTGCAACCAATAACTCGTAAAGTCTTCCACAGATGTAATATATCTTTCCAACCTACCTCTTCTAATTCTCACCTCTCCCCTTACGAGCGGCGCTTAGCAGTCTCTTCCCAAATGTCCATGTTCCATAGACGCATCATTTTAATTCTAAAAACTTACTTTAAAATTGTAACCCACCAGTGCCATTTCCCAAATCTTGCCTTATATGTAAAACCCGCGCTTTCCCCCCGGTTCCCTTATAGAATAGTACTTTGCGGTTCAAAAAACAATTCCTTCCTCCACAAACACTTCTCGACCTGGGATAAAATCGTACCCTTCTTCCCCAAAACCGTTGCTGAACAAACTTTTGCGTCTCGACTCCGCCAACTGCCATTACAGACAATCTTTCCTAAAATTTGATCACTGGACTCTTTGCGGGTCCTATAGGTCATCTTACATATTAATTCACCCCTTTCTTGTTGCATATCTTTTTATTTTATTTTTTGCCCGGTTCTTTTTTAATTTCATCTCGCACAACAGAAATTGAATAAATTATTATTATTATTATTAACTAGCCCATCGTTTTCAGCAGCACAAACAAGAAAAAGCGTTCAATGTATTGAATTCTGATGCAAAGATGCGCCTGAAACTGTTTATGAGTTTGTACTGAGATGGCACATGGAATAGTTCGATAGTTTGAGAAGGCAAACAAAAACAAAAACAAACATGTTGTCTCAGTCTTTGAGAAGCCGACAAAAAATACGGTAAGACGATCTATCAAAGAATTCACAACATGAACAAATCAATTTTGAATTTGGTGCTATGAAACCAAGACCGAACTGCAGTCGCTAGGCCAATGGTCGCCACTTGTCCATTTCTCCTAGCCGCATTTCCATTATTTTCCTCTTTTTCATATTATCATTTCGAATTGCCTCTGAAGATGAGTCATAGTTCCACCCTATGAATGTTCTCGCCTTTTATTTCTTTTATTGGTTTCTGGCCCATCACATACCCGGTGTCTTAAAAGCACTTCCCAACAAAACCCTTTTGGAATCCGGATTGTTTTGGGACCAGGATACCCTACCTAAACTTCTAAAAAAGTTGAACTACCGGTCAAGCCAATTTCGAATTTTGAGTTGACTCCCTCTGCTTGTTTTATTTCGTTTTCTTATTGATATTTCGGAATAGTTTTCAATATTCATCTCGTGAAACTTGATTCAGATGTAGAAATCGAGTAATCTAGAGAAAAATACTTTTCTTTGAAGCCAAACACCGGACACCAGACAAATGTGTTATTTTTCAAGTTTAAACTTCTTTATACATCAACATTTTCTTACGTTGAGGTTCAAATGCTCTCGGAACCCAGTTGACCTAATGCGCACCAGCCGACATTATCTCTCCTACTACTTTTTTTCTTTTTGAATTAGTCATCACAATGTCACTGTTTATTTACTTCTTTTGTTTTCACCACGATTTCGCAACGGAAGGTGTTTCTCCAGAATTTTCTTCCACTACATCAGATCAATGAATCAAAACTGAGAAATTCAAAACAAATATCACCTTCTGAGTCATTCCAAAAAACACAAGTTTCAATGACTATTGGGATTTAGAATATAACGGCCTATTGTGTGAATGATTTCTCATTTCCCAAAGGTTTCCATTCAGCCTTCCGCCATTTGTTTTCCTCTGAAATTGTTTCTTTATTTTGTTTTCCGCTTTCCGCTTCTACCAGTTTTGAAATTCCCATTCCTCTCAAATTTTGTTGAACTCACTCAGTTGTCCTTGAAATTTCGAATTCACCTTTTTTCTTATGTTATCTTAGAATCCTCGATTTCTGTTATTTACAGTTTTTTCAACACGCTCTCACTACGCAACAACAGAAGTCATGAAAATGTTCATGATGTTCTGTTGTTTCATCCTGCCCGTCCTTCTTCTTCTGCCTGCCACCACGTCCCCACTTCAAGCTACAAATGATGCTCAATTCCAAAATCCCATTTCTGCCGAATCCATGCTTCCCGATGCCATGATGAAAAGAAATGCTGAAAGTGAGGAGCTGGAAGTATCGTTTGACTGGAAACACTTTCTGGACTACGGTATATCTATAATTCGTCCAATGTTCAAAAGTATAATTCTTTGTTCAGCCTACCACGCAGATGAGTCCCTGGTTCTCGAGATGTCCAACAGGTTCCCAGCTCATGTCACTCTCCGTTGTTGTGATGAGCTTCTCTTGGAAACTGTTTCCCCAATGAGAAACGGCTCGATGGCACTGGGACCATTTTGGATTCAATACCTCCGTCAGTTGGTTTATGATGAGAGATGCTCTGAAAACAACAAGTAAGCAAACTAGAAATTCGAGTAATAGTTTATCAAAGTCTTTTTAAGGCTCATCATGATCAGCACACCGGCAGAAGAACCATCCACTTCATTCAAGGCGTCACTCAACATGACCCGATTCAAAGGATGTCTTGCAACTACGAATGTGACTAATGAATTTGAAGAAATTGAAATTCGACAGGACGCTAATCGGGTTAGCCTGTACAGCGTTAAAATTGGAGGAATTGTATCAAGAGGTACTTGATAAGCATAATAATAAAAATATAGTATATGTTTTCAGCTCTTTCGAACAACAGCATGGAGCAGATGGTGATCACTATGGAAACTGGTGGACCAATCAGACTTCGTTTGACGAAGTGCAATCTCTTGGTGAAAGAAATTATCACATTAAGTGATAATGGATATTATGAAGTGGATGAGAATTTGCTGATGAAGATGAGAATGATGGATCAGACAGTCTGCGGTAGCGAGAAGATTGACTCGGGGTCAGTTTGAATAACACATATATTCTGATAGTTTAATTACAGGATGAGTGTCATGGTGATTTCTGATCACCGTTTAGTCACCACTCTCACGTTTCAACTCCAACCACGTACCACCACAACTCAACCACCACCAACAACAACCACCGAGGCTCCTGCAATGATCAACGTTGAGGAACCAGGAGTGGTCAGATTTTCGGATTGGATCGGAGAAGGAAAAGTTTCGATCGATTTGAGACAATATCTGGAAATATGTAAGTTTAATTTCTTTAGAATACAATTATTTAGGTTAGTTTACAGCTTCGACCTCCATGCTGATGCTAGAAATTGAGTCATCGGAACCAATGTCCTTCAGTCTGGGCAAACAACACAAGGAATTGATCGGACGGTCCGTCCCTTTCACAGAGGAACGCTTTCATTTTGCTGGACACTGGATTTCACATTTCGCCCGTCTCTCAGAAGTCGTTACACAAGATGAAATGCATAAGTAAGTGAAAACAAAAACAGTTATTAGAATTTGAACTTTGAACTTTTCAGCTTCACTCTGAAATTCTCCACGAGTGGAAAGAAGGCATCAGGACATTTCCGCTTTTCCAAGTCGGAGAAGATCAAGACTCAAGACGCTGGGAGAATGAACACCAAGGAAATTGTGAATATCCGTCAAGATTCAGTGCAGCCAGTTGTATACTATCTCGCACTTGGAAATCTTATTGGAGGTGAGTTGTACAATGAAAAATTGGGAATTTCATGTTTTTTGAAAATAGGAAGTAGGGGAATCGATAAATTGGGGACCGTATTGGGGATAAACCATTTTTAATTTCAGATGCAATGCAAAACCGATCGCTCACTCTTCGCATGAACTCATCTTTGTCTGAAATTGCCAATGTCGGGTTCGGCAAATGTGAGACAAACATGATGATTTTCCAATTAAATGCAACGGATTCCCTGTTAATTGACAAAGATTTATTGGAGCACATGGAGAGAATGAATAGTCTATTCTGCATTCTGGACAGAAATTTGGGAAGGTTTGTAGAATAATGAAACTCACCAATTCAAGTTCACGTATTTTTTTTTCAGATTTGATCTGAGCGTCTCCTCTGCAAAACCACTCAATGGCTCACTCCATTTTGGATTCGATCGTCCCACTGAAGAAGAATCAGTCCCTGTGATCACCACAGCTGTCGGTGTCATCTTCGGTCTTCTTGTTGTTATTGGGCTGTGTGTTCTTCTGGTCCGACGTCGTCGCAATCGTGCTCAAGTTGTCCTCAGGAAAAACAAACCAGTCACGGAATTCGTAAACCGTCTCAGCAGTGTTCATTATAATCATCAATCTCAACAGATTGATTTATCAACTGCTTTGGGTCCAATCGAAGAATTGGATGATGTTCAATCGGATACTGGATTGTCATTCGAGACAACGGACACAATCAAACTGAAGGAAAGGAATGCCGCCGATGGAGTCCACTATAGAACGGGGAGACTCCAGGAAATGGGAATGTCATCTGGCAGCAATACGATCCGTTCGACTCAACAGAACCGCCCATGTACCTCGGTTTGGGTTGAGAATGAGGTTTATGAGAACATTGGAGCGGTACCGGATGATGTTGAGCCGAATGTGGAGATGGATGGAAAGGGTATCGAGATTGACGAAACCGAACTATATGTACATGACGACAGCAGAGTCTTCTTTGTATAATTATCTTGCCACTTTCCTCACAATGTATTGACAATCGATGCTTTGAAACAGTTTTTATCTATACCCACCTTGTCACTTTTCACGTTTCTCCTTTCCTCTCAGCAAATGTTGTGCTTTATGTTTTTGTATACTTCTAATTGGTGCTTCAATGTGATTTCCTCATAAAACTTTTGAAAAAAATATATATAATTCTGTTTTCGCTTGTGTAGATTTTTACACACTCTTACTCCGATCCAAGGTTCTTGTTTTAAACACCCCTCATTGACTCCTCCTCCGTTTCAGGGCTCCCCGTGGACTTCTCCTTAAGTTCTCGGCTCCTCGTGGACTCCTCGTTGTGCTGACAGGATGTTCAATACTGAATATCTGGCGATTTGATGACAATTACTAACTATGCTGACCGGATGCTCAGTACTGAATATTCTATATCCGGAATCCGGATGCTTATCGTTGAATATTCAGCTACCGGATGACCATTCCTGATCGTCCAGTCAGCGTATATATATATATAGCGATTTGACCAATACGGATTTTTTTAGCTTTTCGATTGCGAAAAAAAGAAATAGGCCTGTGCTGAATATGGTAGACGCTGTTTGTAACGCAACAGATACAATTGTGCTAGTACATTAAGAAATCAAGTAAATACGGTCCAGTCAACACCAAAACAGGCGGTAAAGACTGGCTGTTAGTGTTTGATCAACAGACAATCTTAACTACCCGTCCAGATGAAATTAAGACACAAGTTCTAAGATTATTCGTTTTCATTTCTTCCGAATCATGATGACTTTCCCAACATTGATGAGAATCGTTGTCGAATGCAGCCTAAAATTGAAACAAGTTTTCAAATAAGAAGGTGCTGTCCCAAATATGGTTTTTGGTTCTAAATTCTAAATTTCTACTAGACATGTGATAACACGTTCACAGTAAATCTGATTTTTAGGCATACTTGCAAAATATCGGCCCGGAATCAAAAATGAGCACAATTTTTTCACAATTTTTTTTTTGAAATTTTGAAAATTTTCATTAAAAATAGTCAAAAATCCTATGTAAACTTGAGTTTTATCGATATGTAGATTCGACTTTTTCCGGACCGGGCCGGGTCGGTCGGTGAAAATTCTGTGTGTCTTTAGGTGAAAAAAATAGGAACTCACTTTCGATTTAGGTCAGAAATGTATTGTCCATCTTTCGTGTCACTTGCCAGTCAAAAACAGCCAAGTTGACTGTGGCTAAACATATTCTCGATTCTTTTCGCAGTACTAAAGCAGTATCTGTTGGCAGGTGTGCTCGATTCCTTTTTGTAGGTTTTTTCACTTTTCAGGACGTTCCTCTAACTGTTTTCATGGTCGCCGTACCTCCAATCAGTGAAAAACAAGTGCTTATTGTGACCAGCTAGACAAAAACGTTGTTCATTTCTAGTTGAGTTTCTTCTCTGTTCAATCCTCGTTTGCAATCTCAGTCTGTCCCATTGGATGCTTTGTTTAGCTTGATTTGTTTGATTATCCTGAAAATGATACAATTTTGGTAAGAGCTGTAAATATGAAAACTTTCGCTCGCAGATTGGTGTATTCTGTTGCCAGCATTTGTTCCACGTACTAGGGTTTGCAACTGATAAACATACTTTTTGTCGTCCCTAATTCCATCCGAAAGATGGAACAAAGAGAAGACCGTTTTCAGGTGATCACGAGTTCCATACAGGGTTGCGTTGAATCTTGCCAGTTCAGTTTGGTCCCGAAACCATGTTACTTGGGTAGCGAATCTTTTCATTGTTAGATTTCAGGAACGGAACAGCTATTTCGAAGAAGTTATAGATAGAACTGGAGCACCGTCCTTGATGATGATGTGGTGGTCATAGTAAGTTTGTGCACGGAATTGACGGAGGGGCACTTTGAGACGTGTCTTGTCAAACTTCTTTGCAATGTTTTGGCTAATAACACAAATTCGTCGGAAATAGTAGTTCTCACCAGGTCTGATTCCAAACAAAAGGAGCCTTCTAATTAGAAACTTGTCAGCGTCCTCGTTGTGGAAGAACAATCACCAGCAATTCCAATTTCTTGCCCCCTGAACAATCGCTTTGGTGTGCATTCAGTAGTGAATTGTAATAACTTGGTCTCATCTTGCATTCGTTCCTTCTTGAATTGTTTCGGACTCATGAGCAATTTTACTTGCGTTGTTTTGCCATTATTGGTGTCTAGTAGTTCAGATCCATTTCTTTCTCAAGCTCCTGTATTATGTCGGTGATCGGAACAATTTTTCCATCATCTCAATCATGGTAGCCACAATTACATGAAATTGTTTTTGGTACTTCGGAGTCCCCATGGAATTTAAGAAAAGATCCATTGAATGCCACCCACCGATAGTGTACTCAGAACCTTGATCTGCTGTGGATATCCAGGTGGATTCGGATAGGAACTCTATTGATTCGTTTCTATTCTTCTGCTTCATGTCGTTGGCGTTGTGCGTCTCGTCGGAGACGCTCGCGTTCACGTTCAATCTATTTCTCGTTGAGATCTTATTCTTTTCTCTTTAGGTTCACGACGTCCTCGTTTTTCAGCTTCTCGGCCTCTCCTTTCTTTTTGTTGTATTCGTTGTTCAGCAAGGGAAGCTTGACGAGTTTTTTCTTGGACTCTGTGTTGTTTCACTCTTCTTTTTTGCTCTTCTTGTCCCCGAGCAAGACGTTTTCTTTCTATCAACCGGTTGCTCTACTTGTCCGTATGCTGAAACAATGTTTGTAAAATAAGAATTAATAGTGAAAAAACTCACTTGGCCTAGAAAGCCTAGTCAAACCATTTGCAGTGAAAGCAGGTGACTGCTCTTGGTGCATTGACTAATTCATTCCCTGTTGGTATGTTAGGTCAATACTTAACTTCTGGTACAATAGCTGGCTTTCCACAAGCCGTGATTCCGGAGTAGGTGTATTTAGAGCACAAGTTTTGGAAGATAATAAAAATCTCTATGGCCAAGCTGGAAATCTCTTCGGTGTGATGAAGATATCCAATTTCACGGAGGACAGTCTGTTCTAATGCCTCAAGGATAGCTCTCATGACAAGATTCTTGTTTTTTGTTTTGAGTGTAAGAGCAGATGATCTGCACAACCGCGTCTCCGCTCACTTTGTTCTCTTTGATCACGGTGACAGAGTTATCACATCCTTTTCCTCGTATGCACGGAGGAAATTGTTCAAAACTCCAGCAACGAATCTTTTGGAGCCACCAGCGAACTCATTGACAGCTTGATAGCCTTGATACGGTCTTCTGGACTGAGCTCGTATCCGTTGAGAGCTTGCACAAGCTTGTCTCCGGTGAAACATGGCTTTGCGACCACATCAATAAAGTTTCGAACAACTGGTGGGAACAGTTTGGTTACTTGAAGCTCAAGAATGAATCTGGAGGGATCATTGAAGTGTAAGAATTTGAAAAGTTGAGTGACAAGTAAAGTGACTTCATAGAATCCTCCGAATGGGTTTGATCCGGAAAGAATGCTATGGCATTTCTGAAAGTTTTACAATATTTGATCTATCACTATATCTTTCTGAAAATCACCTTAAAACACTCGTTGTAAACTGACACTGCTTTTCGGGTGAGAGTTTTTCACCGGTGTCTATTCTGGGAATGTTCCTTCAAACTGCTGTTGTCGGTACATATCACTGTTCTCTAGTCCAACGAGTTGTCCGATGATGCTTTCAGGATTAATCGCTTTTCCTTCATGAACCACATATTGGAGTCTGCAAGAAACAAATATTTACAGTACTTATGTAATAATTTTCAACTGTCTTACTTTTCAGGCGACTTCTTGACTTCAACATTGAGCACAAGCTTCATTGATTCAACAGCTTCTTTTTTTTGTAACGCACAAATTTTCCAGTGTATGGAGATTTCAAGGGACTTGGATTATTATCCTTTTCAAAGATGATAATATTATTGGAGATTTTCAGCTTGTAGATATCTTTGTCCTTTCAAGATTGCATTGGTATACACTCTCTCTGCGTGTGGCCATCAATTTTCCGGAATATCCAAATCGGACAATGTTAACACTGGTTTGAGATCCATTCAGAGCAACAGCAAAGTTATCGTGATCCATAGTGACTCTCTTCATATAAAAATATTGAGGTCTTGAACAAGATCAAAGTGGAATGTTTTGGTGAGATCACTCCGTGGCAATTCCGTCATCCAACTATTGGGTCGAGAAACCGTTGTTGGTTAAATCAGGCTCTTGAATCAGGTCGATGAGGTAGGAGACTTGCGATTTGAAACTAGCTGATTCCTGGTGGTTGTGCGCGCGAACAAGTGTCCAAACTGAGAATCAGCGAACTCGCGAACTTCGGGCAGCAATGTCATGGAGTGCTGTCTCTACAAGAACGTCTTCTGGGAGCTCTTGATCTCCACTCTTTCAAAGATTGCAGAGAGTTCTGATCTTCAAGACCTTGTGAAATGGTAGTCCGATAGCGATTTGAATTCGAATTGCTGGAATACTGATGCCGGAGACCGTTTCAGTGGCTGGAAGCTCAACTTCAAGACGTGGATTGAGCTCGAGGAAGGAGTAGGTGTCATCTTCAGGCAAATAAAGATACTCAACAGTTCCAGCTGATTCGTATCCGACATATTTGGCAATTCGAACTGCATCCTCTTGCATACACTTGCGAGTCTCCATTGGACCGACACTTGCTGGAGCATCTTCATTGATCTTCTGACAACGACACTGAATGGAGGAGTCCCGAGTAAAGACAGAAATTACATTTTCGTAACGATCAGCAATGAGTTCAAGGTGTCTTGTGTTTTCAACACACTTTATCGAGAAGACTGGCGAATTTGGGACTTCAATTGTGACTTCAACGAGCATACTCTTGAAGTCTTCTACTTTGCTGCACTTTCTGATTCCTTTATCACACCTCATGTTGTGGGTGCGAAGGGCATCCAATCCTTCTTGGTGTGTCCGGACACAAGCTTTCTCGAGAAGTATTTTCGAAACATCTACAACGTTTCCCTTATTACGTTGTGTCTTCTCCACTGTAATTCCAGATCCCGACCAAGCAATAGTGGAAATTTCGACTGTCTGTGCAATAATTGTACTTGGTATCCCATTGAACCAGGCATGTTGAGTGAGCTCATCCCAAGAAGTTGCTGAGTCTGGGCGACATGTGTCGTACTGGCAGAAACTTCCGGATTGACAAGAGAAGTAGATGATGTAGATGTTATTGCAACTGCAGTGGCAGCAGCAGCAACATCAGCAACTGAAATTTTTGAAATATGAATGAATAAATAAAAAATCGGCAGTTACAAAAAACTCACTGCTGTTTCGTTTTTCCTGCTTGCGAGTGAGCAGGTTGCAGATGCCTGGATTCGTCTCGTCACTGGTTCCATCTCTCATTGATGGCTGAGTTCCTCGCATTGCTGCGTGGTAGTTTCCACCTGTTTCGCCACATGAGCTTGTGTTTCCTCCGTTCCAATCGGCTGTAGCTACAGCGTCAGTCTGCCAAGCTTGGTTGGTGAAAAATGAGCAACTGGGTCTGCAGATAGTATTGTTTTTATTTCAGAAATCTCATAAAGTTTAGCCGTCGCCAAACAGGGTATAATTTTGAAAAACTTACGTTTACGAGTTAAGGTATCACCTTGTTGTGTCTCTGTTGCACGAATAGAAATAACTTCAGCTTCTGCAATATTTGTTTTCAGATGCAGTTGCCGAATGAAAACATCGGTGAATGGTTTTCCACATTTTTGTTGAGCTTTGACACACCCTGTCAATATAGTGGTGACCTAGTGGGGGTTTCTTCTCGATAAAGTCTTCAATGATGGCTCTCGCATAAGTGACTTATACACTGGCAGTGTAATCGACAGATTTGACCTGGACTTCGCTTCTTTTCTATGATCCAGACGCCTCGACTGTGTGCGCTCCGACAATCCGACTAGCAAGATTTTTTTCAGGGTATTTCCAATAGCAGGTGTTTTGAAATGATCCAGATACGTCGTGATTCTTTACGAGAGATGGATTCTCTTGTATCACTGGTTTGCCCGTACACTAGTCGTGGTACTGAAAATATGAAATTCAAGAACTACATTGAAAAGTGTCGACATACCTTTACTGAAAACTGAACGTATCACAATTTGTGGACTAGTACTGACAACGTCCTCAACTAATATTCATTTTTGTTGGTGCCGCGCATTCAGCGATCGTAGGACCCTCTCGTACATCAGAAAATTGCTCAAATCAATCTCGATGGAAATAATGATATCCTGAACGTTGTCTACAAGCTTTTCAGTGGGCTTGTCGTGAGAATCTCATCGTCTAATCGTGGTTGTCGTTTTCAACAAAAATCCAAATAGTTAGGAACCTTTTTCTTGTTGGATTTATCGGTAAGGTGGTAACGACGTGAACGTTGTCTGCAAAGCTTTTTGCATTATTCGCTTTTCATTGAGGACGTGTTGACGCTTTCTTAGTAACAGAGAACATCAAAGGAGTCGTCAATGTCCGGAGTCTCTTTTATGTTCGCTTCTCATCTTCCATGTGAATCGACCAGTATTTTTAGTTCTGGAAATGTGAAAATGATAGGAATCGTTTGGAGAAGTGTTGCACTCACCATTACTGGACGTCCACTCATTTTCTGCTCAATTTTCGTAACCGCATTTGCACCTCCGATCTGACTGGGAGTTCGTTTCTTATCTGCTACCGGAATGCAATATCTTGGGAGTATTAGGTGATTCTATCCAAACATAGGTCAGAACTCTGCTGATATCCTTTTTTCATAGTCGACAGCTCTCTAAAATTATGGTTGTAAGGATTCTAAAAATGAAATTCGCAGGAATTTCCATGGAAAGAGGTGTGATAGTACTTACCATTCGGGGCCATATTATGCTCGTTTAGCCATTCCCGTCCATATTGAAGAAAATTGATTTTCGTTTATAAGTGTCTGAAGCAGATGAGGAATGCGCTGAAAAAAATATTTTGAGAACTTAGAAAGCGAATCATAGCTACATCGAAAGAGATGAGACAGATGGAAAATCGATAACTGCCGACAAAAAGTTGAATGAAAACACTTTTTTTTTTCACAATTTCATTTAATTAATGAACTATCGATTACAGTTTAACAATTTTATCTTGCAAAATACATGAAAAAATTGCTGCAAGTATTTTATAATTCAGTTGTTGTTCAATTTTTCTCTAAAATCAATGCGAAACGATTTGCCGACAGCTATCACAAATGTTTAATTGAAAACTCAATCAAAACGTTATTTTCTTTTAATTAGTTGAAAAATATTAACAATCTTAACTCATTTTGTGCGAAACAGGCAAAAAAAAGAAAACCATTGTTAGCACAAATGAGCCTCCGGTTCTCGATGTGTGGGTTTGCGTCGGCGTGTTTGCGGAGTTGTCGACCGTAGGCAAAAAAATACCCTAGTTTTTTACAGAAAAGTTTTGAAAGGAATAAACAAAATATGAGAAATATGCAGGTTGGAAAAGCACAACAGCGAAAAATATGATGAACTTCACAATTAGTTTTTTTCGTTCGGAAAAATACTGAAATGTCTGAGCATTTTAAAAGCAATGAAAGGGATTAGGTGCGAACGTCGGAGGTAACAGAAAGAATTCCAATTTTACAACTATATCTCACTTTTTGAAAACGAAAAGCTGTGAAAGCTGACATTCGTAGTTTGTTCCGGTGAATCATTGAAATATTCAAAGAAGTTTCAGTTTATGTTGTGAAAATTGAAGAATATTTGATTTTTCGAACACAACTGTATCATAGTGGTTAAAAGATACATACTTTTTTATACACAACAACCAAAAAATTGATTTTTCAACGTATCGCAGCAAAATTTCTGAGATTTTCAAATATTCAAGCGGTTTCTGGCTGTTTATGATAAAATTTTGGTCCTGTACTGATAATTTGGAGTCAGGCTATTTTCTAAATTGGAAAAGACGGAAAATTAGTTTTCGTAAACGTTTTTTCTATTTATTTTTTGCAAATTTTTTTTACCAGTTTCATGCAATTTTTGGCAGATATCCGGTTGTTTAAAGACGAAAGTGATAAAGGGCTTTTGCTCTTTTCCCATTTTACATTTTTCAATTAGCTGAATCATTTAGTTTTTCTTACTCTACGACTTCTAAAAGAATCGGTTCCAAGGTGAAATCTCTCAAAAATGCGAGACAGACCAATAACAATTTCTTGGGTATGCGGAAAAAAAAGTAGACAGTAACCAAGATTAACCGCTAAGGAATGGACAAAAAGAAAAGGTGATGCGACTATGTGACGTCACACGTTTGATCAACATCTCTCTAAACTTTTTCGTTTGACAGGATAATTTACCATTTTCGTGTTTTTTTTCAAAAGTGTTTACTACTAAAGTTATTCGAGAAGTTTTTACATTTTCAGTTTTCTAAACTTCCTTCAATCGTTTTTAGGAAACCTTTTTTTTGCTGTTTGCCTGTTAACTGAATATTAATGATAACGAGCGCACGTGGGGAAGATGAGAAAAAGAAAAAATACCATTTTGCTTGAGTTTGATGACTTGGCATGACGATAAGAGTAGTTGATCCCTATAAACTTAATACAGAAAGAAAACAAAGCCGAAACCAACTTGGAGAGAAAAATAATATCTCTCCATTTCTACAAAGATTATTTTAAGTAACTCTTTTTTTCAATAGAATTCCTGGCGAATGTTTCGAAGTAGATAGAAGATGGCCTTTTTGGTGCAATTAGGAGTGATGTGTAGTTTTATGTTATGTTTAACCTCAAATATGAAAAACAACTTCTTTCAGAAATTGTATTATTTACTTTCAGATAACGAGGTCCAAACTTATTTAGCCCGACTTGTGTTTTGATGATTCCTACTCTTCATGATAGAGAAATTTGGACAATACTTGCTCCAGTGTAGCTAAATTCGAAACGTTTGTAAAAACCTATAACAGTTTTCAAACTCACAAAATATTCGTTTCATTGTTTGAAACCAAAAACAGAATCATGCATTCATATTTCAGTTCATTTTGGATAATAAGTCGTCGATTATCCCAATTTTTGAGCACGGATAGATCGAAAAATAAATAGAAAATAATTAATTTCATCACATTTCCCTCAACAAATCCCGACTGACAGGTGACCAATTTAATGGTTTTTCATATACATAGCTTGGACCTGAACAAATTTTTTGTTTCTGACTACATACTAGTCATGCTAGTCAACCTCTGATAGTAAAATAATAAACTGGAACCAACCAAAGAAATGTTTCTTTTTGAGAAGTTCAACCAATTGGAATTCCAATAATGTCACAATATTAAAACTGAATCAAGAAACTTTCTGAGATCTGGATTAAAAATCTTTTTCCATCTTATTGCCAGTTTACATTTGTGTTTATTCCTTCACTGCTGACATTTCAATCGGGAAAATACTACCTTTTTTCCAAATTATGCTTATATTTTCAGAAATTGTTGATCAGAGATTTTATGTAACATGT
Organism: Caenorhabditis latens; assembly: GCA_002259235.3. Classification (NCBI taxonomy): domain Eukaryota; kingdom Metazoa; phylum Nematoda; class Chromadorea; order Rhabditida; family Rhabditidae; genus Caenorhabditis; species Caenorhabditis latens. Next base: position 6,900,410 of record CM056097.1, on the reverse strand, counting down.
CAATCAAAACGTTACGTTACAGTTTTATGACTGCTCAACTTCACAATTGTAAAATTGACGTAGGAGTCATTTGAAATGGGTTGTCAATAGATAACGATTTTTACGAATGGAGGAATGGGGTGAAACATATATTTCATTTTTCATTTTTCTTCCCGGAAAGAAAGAAGTTTGTTTTTGAAGTAGCCATAATGTTATTTGAAAAAAAATTAACACTAATGAGTTTGGGAAAGCGAGACAAAACAAAACTACTGAAGATGACCTCTGATTTTCGGTTTTAGTACAAAAATATCATATTATAAAAAAGTTTTGGAGTTTTCGATGGCGCTCTTTTAGAATCATGTTAATTAGTTTTCCTATTCTCTGGTCTCACGACTTTTTGATCTCACATATCAAATAAAAATGTTTTAATTTGAGCACAGAACTGACAACGATTCTCGTTATTTGAAAAGAGGAGGAAACATTTAATTGAAAATATTGCCATTGTTTCTATTAAAGGAACATCAGACAGGTTTTTTCAATTTAAATAATTGCAAGTGAATCCTAAAAGATGTGTGTAGAAAGGGAGTACAAACAAAGCTTCTAAGAAAAATGAAAATCCTAGCTTGTGTTTTTTTGCAAACTACATGTTACAAGCTTGAAAAACAACTAATAGTCAACACATCTGTGACAAAGAAAATACAAAACACACTACCATTCTTCACTTTGAGAAATTTCAGCCGATTTGGGAAAGCCTGAAAAATGAAATTCTTTTAAAATCTGAGGGGATGTCGGAATTGGTCATTTTCGTTTTAAAACAGCCGGAACCATAACATTTTGAACGGTGGTGTAGAAACGAAAATGCGGAATGCTACAATTCCTCGACACTTGATACAAGAAGCAGTCGTTGTTACGTGGAGTTTATGCAGTTTTGGCTTCAGGGAGTTTCAACATGAATGTTATGTATGGAGGGTGATTGGCGCTAAGCACAATCTGAAAGATAAAGAAAGATAATTGATATAATGTTGTTTAAAACAGAACACAGTTTGCACTGTATGGAAATGTTACTCATATAAAACGTATTTCAGTTTCTAATAGAAAACGCATTGTCTAGTTCTGATAAGATACAGTAAACAAACAATTGTGGTGAATGATTATGTCAACAGTTTGAAATCCGAGAATTAGTTCTCCCGTATGGTACCGGTTCGATGGCGCCATAAAACTGTTCAATTATCTTAATTGTATTGTCTCAGAACAAATTGTTGTCTCGTACTCGAATACGGTCGTCAAACATTTTTGATAGTAACCATGTGGTATCATAGTGTCTTTGAGAATTCAAAAATGTATTTTTATCTTGGTAATTGACGTTTCATCTAGCCATAAAACGTTTGAAACTAGCCATAAAACATTCGAAACTAGCCATAAAACATTCGAAACTGTAAAATAGAGTCGTATGATCAAATGGTGACAATATATTTGAAATAGTCAAAAGTTGCACAGTCAGATTCTCATTTGGTTTACAAACAGGAACTGAACAAAAAAGCTGAAGGTTGCATTTCTTCCATAACATCAATTCTAACAGAAGTTGAGAGAACTACTACAGGGTAATTGGGTTTTTATCATATATCAATCATGTGTTCATTTGAGGAAATGTTTTGAAGTCTTTCTGATTTCAGCTACAAGAATTTCTTCCACGCCGTCAGTTTCACAAAGTCTTCCTGCTAAATTTCTTAGGACTTTTTTTCCTTCAGAAAAACGTTCTTATCTGTTAGCTGGTTTTTTTCTCTGCGTGGTTCGTTTAATGGACTTTGCTCGTATCAGACATATCTACCACTTATTATCAGTGCTTGTCTAGTTTTTTGACAACGAAACGAATTGGGTCCGCCCCTTCAAAATTTTGTGATAAAAAGCAGGTCGAACTGATCAGATTAGTCCCTACTGACAAACTTGTGATGATGTTCGCTTCCATTGTTATTATAGTCATTTTTCTGGCTGTCACTGTACTTCCGGAAGAGTTTTCTTATCAATTGGACATAAACTGTGATATTGAGAAAAAATTTTGTTTTGCAGGAGCAATTTTGCTTGAGGAGGAGTTGTAAGTTTTCAAATAATTAAGATGTAAAAATTTTAACTTTTTCAGGCGGGCTGATCACACGATTCAAGAAATTCCTTTCCGTTGTTCAAACAAAACGGTGCAGTTATCATCTTTAATCGAATGCGATCAATTTCAGAATGTAAGAAAATTTTTTTTAATTATGAGAAGATATTCCATTTCTCAGATCGATGCACAAATAACTGTCGTTTTCGTGCATAACTGTTCAACCAGTAAGGATATTTTGAGGGTATACAAACACTTTCCAGAAATTGATTCGACAAGCCAGTATGTTGACTTTTTTTAAAGCGATTCATTCAATAATCATTCACAGATCATCTCGCCTCAACATCGACTTGATGAATTCAGGAAATAAAGTTTATGAATTGAGTTCTTTCGAAACTTCATTCGATGACCTTCTGTTTCAATGATATTTGTATTCATTGCAGTGTTTTAATGTATTTTTTTTAATTAATTCATTTTGATCAACTTTCATTAAAATTTCAATAAAATTTCGAAAACCAAGGTACGAAATGAGCATATGATAACAATCAAGATCAGCACAATCAGCCGATGAAACTTCTTATCATAATCAGTTTTTGAATTTTGTTTCAATAAAAAATGAGACAATGTTGTATATAATATTGTGTATTTTCCAAAAACGGAAAGCTATATATCAGAAATTCCGATTAGTTCTTATCTGACTTTTAATTCTGTCAACCCACTTTTTTATGCACACATATCAACTCGACTATAAGGGTCAGACACGAAAATGTTTGACGCACCGGACAAAATCTGAAATAACAGTCGTGGCAGCAAATGTTTGGACACCGGGTGCGTGTATAATTTGTAACAGATGGTTTTTTACAGAAAGTTGTCTACGACGTGAGTGAAGCTCTAGGTTTGATCTACAGTTCAAGTAGAAGTGACTATTTTAAAGCAGTCAATAGCACCAATAAACACTGTAGAAATAGCGGCAAGTGTTTGATTATTTGGTTCAAAAATCAACGGATCGTTGAATTAAAATGCTTGGAAGAAATTAAATGCAGTTGACACACCTATTCATTTCTTAATAGATAAATAAAACCTTCATCAAAAATGTTTGTTTTATTTCGAACTAAATAAACTTTTAGTGTTTCAAGTTTTTCACAGATTCCTAATAGACTTTCATTGCTTTTCTTCCTGTCTACTAGTGTTTTCTCCTCTCTCTCTCTTCTAAATAATAGTTTGCACCTCGACACATAGTCTCTTATCAATCATAGGAATACCTCAAACAAGTGACGTAAATCACTCGTCCATACACTGATTTTGTTTTGAATCAGAGTCTGTATTTGGAGTTAAAAAGTTAATATTTCTCAGAAATTGACATAAACAGGACAGATCTCAAAAAGTTTAGTGTTTACCTTCAACCAATTTCAAGAAAACAGAAACAATTTTTGAAAAATATCATCAGCTTTGTACAAAGATTTTGTAACTTAATTTTGTTCTTGCTCAATCAGTTTTAACTATATTATCTACTACCAGCATCTCTACAATTAGTTATAGATTTTTTCTTGATAGAAACTTTTTTGATTGCTCTTTTACAGTGTCAGTATGTTTCGCTTCTTTTGTTCCGATTATTCTGGAAGCTTTTATGTGTCTCACCACGTTTTTTCACCGTTTGAAGTTTGTTTGTTCTTTTTCAAAAGCAAACACTGGGCAATAAATACAAAAATTCTTTCAAAACTTGCAAAAAACCGAGACAGCCAACAGTCCGTTTCGAATTCCCACCAAAATGACTCAGCTGGCCGAAGTGGTGAGTTAGGCCAGTCGCAACGTAAACATTTCTCGAGTATACCATACAAATACACACAGAAGCGAACAATAAACGAGAGATTCAAGCCGCGCGGGAAAAGAAGATAGAGAAATAGAGAAGGAAGAGAAAGTCTCTCAAGTTGACGTTGTCTCAATTTGTCTTGATAACTACATTGTCCATTACCTTCCACTCTCTATCAAGAAAATATTCTTGGAGACACAAGAAGATGGTATATGTGTGTGACAGGTAGAAAGAAATTGATAAGAGCAAAACAAATGCCGTTTATTGGGGGAGAATAAAAATATAGGAAAAAGGATTGAGAATAATCAGTAGGCGTACCAGAAGTAATGAAGTATTTGGTAGGTCAATTCCAGGAAATTTAAATCTATTAACAATGTAAAAAGATTGATTGAAAAACCCAGAACAACGATGTGTATCCCCACAAAGGTATGGAAAACCATTCACGTATATCTGTTTCTTTGCGTCTATTTTTTTCATGCGAGTGTTTTTTCTTAAAGGAACCATTCTCTTCCTCTTGGTTTAAGGGAATAGCTGACACCTATTTTGGTGGTTCGTCTTTAACGAATACAATTTTCAATACATCAATGGCCTTCAGCAAAACGAGATTATTCAATTGTTGAAAAAATGAATCTGATTCTTAGACTGTTTCGACCATTTAAAGCTTGGACAGTATGAACTATTACTGAGTAGAAAAACGAGAAGTCGTTGGTCATCGTCAGCAAGCTGCGACTTCTCTGAGAAAAATGTTATTGATATTGAACGGATACTAGGGTTTGCTGAATATTCAAAACACGGTTTTCTACAAAGGCTATCTCACGGAAGTTATTAAAGAACAACTCCGTATTTCAGTTTGGAAACATAAATACTTACTTTTACTTCAGTGATATTGAACACGAAAAATGCTGCCAAGACGACCAGCCTCTGCGATGAACTTCAGGGTAAGCATTCCATATTTTTCCGTATTCAATCCGTCTTTGATCCAATTGATGATTTTTGATGCACACTTGCTCCCGCTTTCTTTGAGATAACTCGGCGGTTCTTCCCTCATACTGCTTGCACTTAGTTCCTTCAGCGTGCAAAGACGCCGACTTGAGAACTCGAGCATTGACATTAACAAGATCTTCCGTAGGAAGAGTTTTTCAGTGTTGAGGCAAGCCTCCACGTTCTCGGAGCTGTTGAACTTTGTGATCAATTTTATCTTTCCATGCAAGCGTTGTTGTGGCAACAATCGAGTAAGCTGCGCGATTGTTTCTATCATACGGAAGTCTTTCAGCATCTCATCTGTCAAATCAGTTGGGTAGCAAGTTTCGGAAACGACGCAGTTGATTCCTGGAAGCTCTCCTAGTTGTTTCGGCATCCCTTCAGAAAGGAGTCCTATTTTTCAACCCGGAAGTTGACCACTGTTTGGAGAAGACACCAGCTTTCGTATGTTTCCAAAGCTGCGCCAAACTCCTGGGTGCTTAATACCCGGACCCGTAGATGTTCTGAAAAAAACAATAAACGTTATGTTTGTTCAAAAAAGACTTGCCTTGGGCCACACAGAACCAGATGTAATCTAAAATGAAATTTGAATGGGAGATTTTCGAGAAAAGGGACGAAGCTATTTGGACAATGCCAATTTTCATCTTTTTTTCTTCATTGGTTCAACGGTTAAATGTTTTTCAAAGTTTTCTCAAAAGTCGCTTGGCCCAACATTATTCCAGTTATCCTGTTTTCAACAGAGTTCACGGGATTGGTTACACAGTCCTATATCATTCGGTATATCTACATCAATTGAATTCCAATGTTTCTGAAAGTTTGATAGTCTGTTTTATTTATTAAAAGAACAACTCACTTCTCTAGAGAACAACTGTTTACGTTTTGAGTGTATTCATCAAAACTTCCAATACCCCATCGTCATGTCATTTCCCAGTGTTCGCCTTATTTGGGATAGTTTCCTTGTTGATATGATTTACTTTTGGTCATAGAAAAGCAGCAAATACCTGAAAATTAAATTTTTGATAGTCAGAAACATGCTAAAATTCCATTTAATGGTGATTTGAGAGCTCGAAAGAGTCGATTTTGATAAATTGGGTCTTATTTTAACGAGAAAAAAATCAACAATTTTATGATCTAACATTTTTTCGAAAAACTTCTAAGAGAAAGCTGAAAATTGCACTATAAAAAGAGCTCCGAGAACATTCTCTAAGAAAATGGAAGAGAAATGGTGGAAGAGGTGGCCGTCGTTTGCGAATGTACTTTGGGTGGATGACGTCACCCAGCGAAAAGAGTAAGGCAGGGGAGAAGAGAAGACGATGAATGTGCCGAGTGCCATTCTAGAGAGATGATGTTTGGCGATGAAAAGAGTACGTAGTCATGAGAGACGGAGAGATTTGGGGACCTTAGAACTGGAGAACGCGTTGGGGCGAAGAAGACGGCAGTAGAGATAGAACACCAAATGTCTGTCTGTGTATCCTGAAGATTGTGACTGCTTTTTTGCACCCTTGCAACTTTTAAAGACGTATATCAAAACCAGAACTGAATCAAATGGGAGTATGATACGAAAGTGTAGCATACATGCTTCACATAATTAACTGTCATCAGCTAAATATAAATGCATGGTTACACCTAAACGGTGTGTCAAAAAGGAAACGAGCTTCTCTCCAGAATGTCATGTCGAGGCAGGTTGAGCTTCAACATCACAGGTCATATCTTCACGGACGCTTCCAAAATGTTGACCTGGATTTTTTATAATAAAGATATGAAGTTCACTTGTACTGTCTCGAATTCTCAGTGACGTGCTTGAATGCAGAACAATTTGCGTAACTTGGAATGCACCAAAAAGATTTATAGGAGAATGATTAGTTGATTAATGACGACTATTTAAGTGTTTGATTGATCATTTCTAGCGTGAACAGTGAGAACGTTAAAAAACAAAACAACAGAAATTGTGGGTCACCGTCACCAAGCTGCAAGTTTTCTTTGAATTCATAAATTTCAGATATAGGTATTAAATAAAGTTTGCCAAGAGCTAGCTTATGTTTTGCTGAATTTTCATTCGTGAAACTAAGGGAAAATAACTTTTTTTGTCATAGTTTTGTAGAAAAACACTTACAAGTGGGTGTCACGACTCCAATCATCTTCACGAATTCCAGATTCCAGTTGGCTCGAGTTTGTCAGTCAAAAACGTATCCGGTACTTGAATTTCTCGACTCTTTTCTACGTCTTACTCGCGTTGAAATTCCCCATAGAAACCTCTACAAAGTCTCATCCACTTCTGTGTCTCCGAACCAATAGAATCGGATGTTCTGTAAAAGTTCATTCATTTGTCTTTGCTTAAAAAAAACAAAGGCTCACTATGCTCGATTTTCCGATTTTCCATTATTCCTTCTTTGAAATTGCGTATCTCTGTTTCATTTTGAGATAAGTTTGTCAAAATGTTCTGACTTCAATTTGCACGAGTTTGTCACAGTCAGGGTTGTTGATTCGTACGTGCCACTTCTTTCCAGGGGTAGAAATGGGTTAGAAACCTGGGAATTGAATTATTTACAGTCAGGAATACACGAAAATTGTAACAATTGGCGAATCGAAATAACAGAATGATGATGAATGATGAATTGTTAAAATTGTTGTTATGATGAATTGTTATAATTGTTATGAATTTGGTTTCATTTTTACCGGGAAAATTTCAATATTTTATTATATAAAATTTTTCTGCAAAAACTGAAGAAAAATTTAGCGACCAATGGTTTCGGAATAGGTGTGGAAATCGTAAGTTAGATTTTTGATATCTTACACTCAAAAACTTATCTATTCCATTTCCAGTGTGGTACACTACGAATGGAACGTTGATGTACAAGAAAAAGCAGACGTTATTCCCGAGTATTGGTTACCAGCTGATTAAAAATATTTCTCTAGTTTTTTTCAAAATCTGTGAATGTTCTGGCTGCCTCTCATTCATTTTTTTTTAGTCTCTCTCATTCATTTTCATTTTGTGGTTTTTAACGGTACCGTAACCCGGTATACCTTTTTCCACTAATAAATGATTATTTAGCGCATACCTGTCATTTCTTGCACCTTATTTGAGTCTCTCAACTCATAACATTAAAAAATGAGTTATATCAACAGTTTGGGCTGAAAAACTCATGAAACAAACACATTTCTACATTCCCCTTACAATTAGATCTTTTTTCCTCTTTCATTCTTAGCTTATCATGAAATTAACGTTCCTTTTATCAGAAATTACCGGCGCTCAACTACTTATTCATTTTTACCTTCTTGCGACTTTTCATCCATAGACTCCAACCAATTTCATGTTCATACAAACAATAATGGTTATTTGATGGTTTTTTTGAGGGCCTCCTTTCTACGCCTTACAATTAATGAATTCCAATTGCCGAACATTATTTTTAAAAAACAAAACACTAGGAGCTCACTAAAATATGTTGTTGACATTACAGGGCCTCCACGCAAAGTACAAAAGTAAGAGATCAGTTTCTATACTGTTCTCATTTCGGGTACATAGAGAGGGACACTTATGTTAATTTATATATTTGTTAAAACACAATACTATATTGAAACAAATGTTTAGAAAAACCGGAACACGTGTCCAGGGTATTCCACCCCATAACATCTCCAATAAAAAATGAAATTTCACAAACCCGTTTCACGCCAAATGCGATTTACTGGGTTCCTTATTCCAAAATAAACCTGGAACACTCAAGTTTGATTTTGACGCAAGTTTAATTTGACGAGGATTTGGCCAGACATTTTTCTTCTGGACAGTGCTTCCCAATCATGTCGTTTCATTGATCTACCATTCGACGTATTTTATCGGTTTACTGGGGTTGTCTCCAGCATCCTCCCACAAAAGTCTTCATTTATTTGACACTTCTCCTCTCTGTTTTCAGGTAACCAACTCGTGTTGCTGTCTTCACTTCTAATAACGGGAAGATTATATATAAATTGTGAAAGGATCCGTCCTTTTGTGTGTATCGTTGTCAGAATCTCTGTTACCGATCAACTAACCGTAGGCACACGAAAAAAGTTGACCATCTCCGATTTGCCTATAATTTTGATCAAAGATAGTATAAAGTGTTCTCAGCAAATTGGGGTACTTTTTGGCCGGGTCCGTCACCTGGGTACCTAGGAAAATCAAAAAATCGATATTTTTCGAAAATTTTTCCTAAAGTATTTAGGTATGAAATCTCAACGGGAAGTTATTGCAGACACTATTTTAAGCATTTTTTGTGTTCAAAAGAAAAATCCAGCTCAACACCTTCATTGTGAAAATTTTCAAAATGTGTGAATTTTTCAGGTTTTTTCATGAAATCGTTTTTATCTCGGCAGCGACACGAGAAGACATAATTTTTTATTTTAAATTCGAATTCTACATAAAATTTGGTATCGGAAACATGCTGTCCCTACTTGTATCTCTAGACCCTAAGAACGGTTTTTTGGGGAAGAATGAGAAAAACTGCGATTTCAATTTTCAAGCCCTTCCAGGAAATTGTTTTTGATGTTTTGAAATTATGGTTTTTTGAAATTTTTCATTCAATCATGCTATTTTTATTCAGTTCCGGTACAATTTTCGATCAAACCACAAAAAATTTTTCGAAAAAATAGAATTTTTTGATTTTTGAAAACTTTATCCCAAATTGAATCATTCCGACTGAAATATTAAGGATAGCTTTATAAAATCAGAAGAATATAACTGGAACATTCTTGAGGTTTATAAAAAACTTGAACCCAACTGTCGGGTCACCTGCTACTTACGCTTTCCAGGTGAAATTCAGCGAAATTTCCAACTTGGGAAGTTGGTGCATCGGTACTTCATATTTGCAACTTTGTTTGACAGAGAATTAGGATTAATATGACAGTAACAGTGAGAAAACTTCAAAAATTGATAGATTCAGCAAGATTTCCAAAAAACTTTCAAAGTTTTTTCCTGATATCCATAAAAAGGTCTGACCATTGAACACTTACGAGTCCTAATTTTTTCAAGTTTTTTTTGGAAAACTTGCTGAATCTATCAATTTTTGAAGTTTTCTCACTGTTACTGTCATATTAATCCTAATTCTCTGTCAAACAAAGTTGCAAATATGAAGTACCGATGCACCAACTTCCCAAGTTGGAAATTTCGCTGAATTTCACCATGAACGCGTAAGTAGCAGGTGACCCGACAGTTGGGTTCAAGTTTTTTATAAACCTCAAGAATGTTCCAGTTATATTCTTCTGATTTTATAAAGCTATCCTTAATATTTCAGTCGGAATGATTCAATTTGGGATAAAGTTTTCAAAAATCAAAAAATTCTATTTTTTCGAAAAATTTTTTGTGGTTTGATCGAAAATTGTACCGGAACTGAATAAAAATAGCATGATTGAATGAAAAATTTCAAAAAACCATAATTTCAAAACATCAAAAACAATTTCCTGGAAGGGCTTGAAAATTGAAATCGCAGTTTTTCTCATTCTTCCCCAAAAAACCGTTCTTAGGGTCTAGAGATACAAGTAGGGACAGCATGTTTCCGATACCAAATTTTATGTAGAATTCGAATTTAAAATAAAACATTATGTCTTCTCGTGTCGCTGCCGAGATAAAAACGATTTCATGAAAAAAACCTGAAAAATTCACACATTTTGAAAATTTTCACAATGAAGGTGTTGAGCTGGATTTTTCTTTTGAACACAAAAAATGCTTAAAATAGTGTCTGCAATAACTTCCCGTTGAGATTTCATACCTAAATACTTTAGGAAAAATTTTCGAAAAATATCGATTTTTTGATTTTCCTAGGTACCCAGGTGACGGACCCGGCCAAAAAGTACCCCAATTTGCTGAGAACACTTTATACTATCTCTGATCAAAATTATAGGCAAATCGGAGATAGTCAACTTTTTTCGTGTGCCTACTGGTGATCGAACGAGTCAGAGAGTGCGTCTTAAACGTTTCCGTGAAAAAATAGGGGATTCGGATGAACAGACACACATACAGGCTTACTGAAAACACAAAAACTAACAGAGATTTAAACAACGATACAAAACGACGCTTCTTTAAACACCATTTTGTCTCAATGACACACACCGGCGGAAATGTACTCGGCAAAAATCAGCAACAGGAACGCAACATTGACGCAGCTGACAAGTCCATTAAAAAAAGTAATTACAGAATATATCAATGCCCTTGAAAAAACATTCTTATTCTTCATCTCGCTCTAGAACCCTCAATAGATATTGTGTTTCCTCAGGAATGATCCGGTGCAATCTACCAACATGGCAGATGTGTGCACCTGGAGTTTTCGAAAAACTGCTAGAGAACAACAGAAAACGAATGAAAAAGTATTCCAAAAACTGGAGTAAAAAAGTGAGCATCTGGACTTGTGGAAAGAGGAAATGTCATCGATGTATGCTCTTGTTGCCACCTGCCAGTTTCGAAGGGTCATTCCTTTGTGAGACACCAGGATGTCTGGTCCGATGTTTTCAGCTCCATTGCTCATCATTAAGAAGTGAAAAGGTAAAGTGGTGAAAAATACTGAAAGTGTTTCAGACCGAATTTTATGTCGGAAACGTGGCCTGTTTAAACACCTGACAATGTCATTTGCCAAATGTATTACTTGTCAGAAAAAATTGAAAATAAAAAGTTATCAATTATTATTAAAGCGACAGATAGAAACATTGTAGCACGTGCTCAGAATTGTATATTTCCGACAAATATCCAGTACTCGAAACTTCTTAACTATATTTGAAAATGACGTATCTGAAGAATTCTCTGAGAATCAAAGTCCATAGTTCTGAAGATACTATAATTCAAAATCTTAGCACGACACCGTGACATATTTTCAGGTTTTTTTCAGTGAATGTTTCAATTTCTCACTCTATCAGAACAGTTAGCGAAAATTACAAATCACATAAAACCGAACCCTCTCTTTGCTTACTGTGAATTTGTTTTTGAATGTCATTGTCTACTTCATTTTTTAAGTTTTCAGATGTATATATATATATATATATATATATATATATATATATATATATATATATATATATATATATATATATATATATATATGAATTCTCTTCGATGTCTCGTACCTCTTCTATACCGTCTCACGACGACGACAGGTGCCGAGCATCTGCACTAGCTCCTCCTCGAATTCTACTCCGTATCGACTCCACCCCATCAAATTATTCTCAATCTATTCATTCTCAATTTGCATTTCATTGCCCTTCTTGTGCAATTTTTCGTTTCCATTTCTCATTGCTAATATTTTCCCGATGATGAAGATGAACACCTTGTTACTTCTCTTCCCAATCCTGGTTTCTTCATATTATATTTGTGGACACTATGATCGAAAAAAATACAAAACTCTCTGGAAAGTAAATGTTGGCGAAATTCTGGAGATCAACGGAGGATTTTTTGAAGAGAGGGGATGTTTCAAGCTCCCGAAATTCTTGACTTCCAATAATGGAATCTGGTATGCCGCACCCCAAGAAGAAGAAGCAATGGATTACTACTTATTGGTGAGTGGATGGTTCTAGATTTTATGAGATGAGGATTAGGGACCGAACTGTTGTGACAGTCTAGTGAGATTCTGAGGTTGAGGGGTATGATTCCAGGGATGATCAAAGTCTTTCATTTCTTTTTTGGTTTTTTATGTTAGTTTAGTCTTGAGGGTTATGAGATCAGTTGTAGAACTAGTCAAACCGTTTTTGTCAATAAACCGTGTGCTCCCCTGATTCTGTAAATCTGAAAATCGGATTTCCAGGGATGCGAAGCAATTAGGGCTTAAGACTTTTTTGGTCTTGGAATATTAGATAACTAAATTTTTACTTTCATTATTTTCAGTGGCAGAGAAACATCTACAACACATCGGGGCTATTTCGAATGGAGGTGCATAACGTTTCGAATCAAACTGCAATTAATGCCGTACTAAAGAACACATCGATCGTTTTGTTAGATAAAGACCCGACAATTTCTCCACTGGACAGCACAACTTTGCGCACTGAGATTCTTGAGACTGAGATCCCACCCACACCTGGTAACATTTCCATAGGATTTTCACAGAGTTCAGCATTATATCTTTTTCAGAACCATTCACCACCTACGAACTGTTCCCAATCGAGTCTGATGATAATTTGGATCTTCTTCAAGAACTCAATCTCTTCGTGGAAACACCTAAAATCATTTCACTTCCGGAAACCCCTCCAACTCCAATGATTCCGCCTCCAACTATCACCAAAGGTCGAATGACAGCTGTACTCCTTGCATCGATTTTTGTGTTGGCTATTCTTCTTACTCTTGGTTATTACGGATACAAATTGTATACGAAGAAGTTAGTCGGGATAAACGTAATGGTGATGGAATGGTTAAATGGAAACATAATCGGAAAACAATAGTGGAATCAATTTTTCATTTCAGCTGCCACCGATAAAGTTTGCATGAACTCAATTCCTCAGGAAAATGTATAAATCTGGATTTTCCTTCGATGCAAATTTGGTAAGGGTCCTGATATCAATACTTGGAATCAATTTTTTTCAGATATATTCTAACTACTACTGAATTGTCTGCAATCTTTTCATTCAAAAACAAAGCTACTCTACATATACGCTTCATACCACACTGGAATCGCTTTCCTTGGTCTTCTAATTTCTCGATAATTCAATAATTAATATCTTCCTATTTTCTGTGTGTGACCGTTTACTCTACCTTCTATCCGCGAGCATCTTTTCTACCGATCTTCATCTGATTTTTTTTTCTTTACTACCGTAATTCCGAACGATTCAATAAATCAAACTTTCTAAAAAGTCTCAATTTCAGACTCATTCGAAGTGTCCAGACCACCATTCACGAGAAACGCTCAAAAAAACAATCACACGCACAAAAACCGGACAATAAGCTTTTCACAACACCAGTCGATTGTGTTTTCAAAGCTAGCGGTCATAGCTCAAAAATGAGCGGAGCTATTAGAAAGTTGTGATACACTATGAGAGAGAAAATAGAGAAAGGGAATTGTTGATAGTTGAGGGGATTCGACAGAAAATCTATTGGTAAATCCCCGATGAAATGGATACTAGTGAATAAGGACAGACAGTATGGGGACATTCAAAATATGTAACACTGAGAAAAATGAGGATAAAGCTGTCTATTAAAACGCAATTAAAGTTCACTACTCAAATCCGAATCGCGGCAGTTCCATATTCTTGTCTTGTATCGCGATCCAAAAATAAATGTGTTAAAACGATTATTTTTTGAAAACTAATGCTTTGCAGATATACTGAGTCGGTGGGCAAAACCGAAATGAAATGCCTTGGACAGCGACTACCGCTTTAGAGAAGGCGGGGGAGATAGGCTGGTCTTTGAATAAAATATTTATTTTTAATGCATTTTCAGTGATTTTAGTGAGTTTCGAGTGGAATTTTATGGGAAATATGTAGAAAAATTGAAAGAATCATTAGTAAAATGAATTGAAAAATTATAAAAACACATTAATTTCCCAAGAAAATGGTCAAAATAGGGTTAAGAAATTATAGATTTGGAGCTCCATGGTTCTGACGGGTGCTCACATTGCACTTCTTTCTCATCTCTCTTGCCGCGTTTTCGATTTGTACTCGAAGTCGAGCTTCCTCCTCTCTCTGCCTTCGCCGTGGGACAAAACCAGGCTTTCGACTATTTTTAATGAAGTCGTGACACCATTGGATCATCTTGGGGTCATTCGAATTCTCGATGAATGGTTGAAAGTCTTTTCCAAAATTATTGCTTACTTCTCGAGTCATTCCGGGTGCAGGGATGCCGCACACCATATTCGGATGGAATCGTTGCTGTTTGTCGAGAATGAATCTGGAAAATGTGAGGGTTACGAGGGGGTTTCCGGGGTGATATATGATAATGAATAAATGTTTTCTTGGGATTTTCGGACGAAATTTGTGCTTTTTTCGTTGATTAAATGGGGGGGGTGAAGCCGGAGCCTATTTACTTCGAGAACTGAAGCTTATTTGATTTTATTAGGTTGGCAAGAAAGTTTTTGTGCATGTTTTGTTTTGAATGCTGTCAGATAAATTACAAGAATCAAAACCAACTACGCATACCATTTGTTAGTTAAACTCTCTGTGATTCTGATGGCAGTCAGGAATTCCCTCCGACGCTTCTCTTCTGCGAGAGCCATACTTGTTTTTATTCTTGACCGACAACTCTTACAGCAATATTTTTATTTCTGCTTTCCATCTAATACCAAAATTTCTAAATTTGTGCAACCGATAGGAAAAGTTTACATGGATGAATTCTTCTTTTGACACACTATAAGTAATTTAGTTCACAACTTTGAGAAATGCGATTTTTCTGTGGCCGAAGTATCACGCACTAAAAGTGCATATGAATAGGATTTGTACATGCTGTGAATTTTAGAGGGAGTGTATCCATCTCAATCTTGATGTAAATTATCAATGATAATCACTACTACTTATAACACAATTGGAAACTTTTTGAACTGTGTCGGCAAGAATAAAAAAAGAGACATTGCATAGTCATATTTTGGCCAAGATCCGCATTCAGTGAAGGATAGACCTTCGGCTTTGAATTCTCTCTCCTCTTTCAAACTTCAATCTTCCTTACCGTTTGGGTATCACTAATAGAGAGTGGGTATTGCACACAAACTACCCCAGTGAAACCCACCGACTTGGCGTTGATCAAACGCTGTTAGACATCATCAAAAGGAAATAATACCTGAAGCAAATGATGACCCTCATGTGGTAGACCGTACACAGCGTATATGATTGGAAAATGCAAAACAGTAATCTTCTACTTTTACTCTTTTTGTGTGCGAAAAATCAAAACTATGCGTGAGTTTTCAGCTCCACACGGTCAAAAAGTCAGCCACCTCCATAATGTTGCATTTCCGCTAGTTGCATACCCGACAAAATATTTTCTCAACTAATTTTGCAAAATAGTTTTCAATCATACAAATTTGAGCTCGGACCTTCTTTTAACGAATTACTATAAGTTCGGGGTAATTCAGCGCTCTGCCGCTGAAAAGGACTTCGATACTTGAAGTTAAGTCGAAAAATGGGTGGAAGTTTATTTTGCCTTGAAACATCCGGAGCTCTGCCAGGACGGTATCGGGAACATACCCAGTAAATTGGAGACAGTTGTGGACTAAGATGGTTACTATGTTTGGTATTTGGTATGCTTCCTGTTTGAGTTAAAATAACTTGAGTCATGCACAAAAACTTTCTTGCCAACCTAATATTTGGAAGATGCTCCGCCCATTTTTTTTCAGAACATCTTTCTGAGAATGAGGGTGCAACCTTGTTCAGAGTAAAAAAATACAGTTGCGAAGAGAGGAGAGGCCTGAGGCTCAGTCCCTGTTTGTACGGGTTTTCTGATTGAGAAACTCCTTCTGGATCTCATTTTAGTTTCACTAACTTTTGAATTTGAAGAAAATGAGAAACTTTTGTGTGTTTTCAAATAAAAATAAACAGGGAATGGAGATTTTAGAGTGGAAAAAGAGTTTTCAAGAAGCGCCGGAGGTGCGCCAGGCTTTAAAAAAACACTGAAAAATGTGAATTTTATCGGAAAAGAATTAGAAGAAACACGAGTTTTTAAACATTTAAAACTGAAAAATCAAGCATTTCTTTTTTTTAACGAAAACTCACTCGAAGAACTTCTTAATCTCAGGTTTGTGGCTTTCAATGAGCATATATCCATTTCCGATGAACATGAAGTGCCGTTTGGCTCGAGTGACGACGACATTCAGGCGGCGGACCTCGGAGATAAAGCCGATATTTTCTGAAAATTGAGTTTAGGGTTTCTTTAATAGTGACAAACGGCTTTAGAGCAGATTGTTTGATTTTCCTAGAATATGTTAATTTGGAAAAAGTTAAGAGGTAGTCTGGAAATGTATCTGCGATAATACTAAAAAAAAGCTGATTTTTGGTATAATTTTTAACTAAACTCACTTTGCGGATTGCTTCGAACCAATGAGAAGATGACACAGTCGTATTCCTGTCCCTGAACACTATCGATCGTTCCGATTGTCGTCAAATTCGCCGGATCGAATGCCTCATTACTGGCAACGTATTCATTCATCAAACCAGTGAGCACGTCAATCTGAGAAATTTTTTTTGAAGAAAAATCAGATTTTTAAGATGCAAGGTAAAGATCCAAAAGTTAGAAATTTGGAAGTGGGAGGAGCTAAACGTTGGTTTTTGGGCTCCATAAGGTGTTTTTCTAGGAGAAAACTAGTAGAAGGTAGGGAGTCTCAAAATCCCTTTTGGACTCTGAATAAGGCTTCAACTCCATTCTCAGAAATGTTTTACAAAGAAAAATGAACAAAACTTTATTCTATTAAAATCGAATGGACGGAGGCTACAGTTCTCGAAGAAAATAGGCTCCTCTTCTATTCCAACAAAAAGCGAAAAGAGGCGCCACTTTTTTGGATTTAGCATGTTTCAGATAATGTTCAATTCCTTTTGAAAAATGGACGGAGCCTAGACAAAGCTCTGCCTTTGTCAAAAAACGAGACCAAAGCTCCGTCCCTTTTGAGTTTTCACTTTTTGATGGACGGAGTTTGAGTTAGGCTCTTTGTTTCTAACTTTCTGTTTTCACTCATTTTTGCTCGTGTTGCAGACGGAGCCTAACTCAGGCTTTGCCCCGTTTTTCATAAATTGTTTTTCCGAATGTGCTGTTTGTACAGAATGATCCCTGCCCCCACTAACCTGTCCGTTATACGGTGTGATTATGGCGATATTCTGTGGAGGGATGGACATTGCAAGGAGTCTTTTGTAGTGTATCATGACAAGCTCCGCTTCTCCGTAGTTGCAATACGTGTTTCTCTGCCCCGTCGCAGTGATCGATGTCATAGTTTTTTCGTAGTATTGGACACGTTTAGCACGGTCCGTCTCTAGGCACGTATCGATGAATACCATAGGATTGAACACTTTTGTGAATGTTTTTGACGGTTTCGGGTCGAGTGATGTGCTAAAAAAAAGTTAGAAGTGAAAAGAGCGGGAGGCTGTGGGCTCCACTTATTTTGTAACTGGACGACTCGAAAATGAAAATTTAATTCTACCGACTGAGCGTGAATATGTTCCGCTTATATTCTCTATGACAACTATGAATCTAAATGTTTCTTTGCAAGGAACGCTTGTCCCGGCTCTACCAGCGGAAGCCCCCATTAAAAGAAAAGTGGGCTCAATAGGCAAAGAATGGTCCCAAAATACTTTCTACTCATTTACTACTTTATCGCAATATTCTGGGATTCACTTTTCACCATTCTCTTAAGTTTAGGTTTTATAGAAGATTGGAAAACAATTGACAAATACGATTAATTACCGGTTTTGACAATTTTTTCTCAATTTCTAAGAAACCTAAGCCTAAGAGAATAGTGAAAAGTTTTTTGTATCAATTTTGAGGGACCATTCTTTGCGGCTGGGACCATTCAATTCTGAAATTCGAGTCACCCAAAAAATTTTGGGACCATTCTTTGCGGTTGGGACCATTTTTTGTGGTTGGGACCATTCTTTGCGGTTGGGACCATTCTTTGTTCTAGGGTTTTTAAATTAATATAATTCTAGATTGTTAAAAAGTTGGCGACGCCATTTTTTCAATAGAAATTCCCCTGAACAAAGGACTTTTGGAGTAAAATTTTTAGATTCGACTTACTGCAATGTATTGTTCATATCGGTACAATTAATGAGTCTACCACCGTAGAAGCATCCACTCGACCAAGCGGTGATATCCATGTGCGAACGGTATTGCTCTTCCAGCATTATCCAACTGTATTGTTCTTTCTTCTCAATAATTCTTTCCATCACCGAACGCTCCAAATGGCGTTCTTTAGCTCTGAAAGAAAAAAAAATTGTGTGTGGTGTAAACTTCTAGCTGAACATGACAAAAAATTCCGAAAAACCAAAGTTTTTGTTGTTTTCAGATTTGAAAATAGGGGTAGTCAGAACTTGGCTCCGCCT
The DNA here is from genome assembly GCA_002259235.3 of Caenorhabditis latens. Lineage (NCBI taxonomy): Eukaryota > Metazoa > Nematoda > Chromadorea > Rhabditida > Rhabditidae > Caenorhabditis > Caenorhabditis latens. The sequence continues at coordinate 6,881,592 of CM056097.1, read as the reverse complement.
ACTCTTCCCCTCCACCTATTGATAAGCACCCTTTTTTGGTATTTTCAAGTTAAAAAAAAGTGGGTGTCGTCAGTATTTGACTTCTTTTGTGTGTAACCATAGTGCCAAACATGGATTGAAAATGGCTGAAAATTGCATGAAAACACCGAATTATTACAATTTATAGCTCAAACTTCGTCACAAAAGAGTTTCGAACACATTCTCCCTATTTTCAACCGTAAAATTACAAGATTTCCAGCCATTTTTTCGCTTTTTCCTTCAAAACACCATTAATTTCGACACTTACTCTTCAGTCATCACAAGTGCTGGCAACTGTTTCGGATCTCCGGCCATCACAATTCTTTTCATTTGGTGAACCGCCGGCCACGTGACTGTCTCCATAACTTGAGCGGCCTCATCGATGACACAGACTTCCGGATGAAATTTTTTACTTCGCATTATTTGCAATGTGAATGTCGATTCCATTGTGGCAAACACAACTTTCAGATTTGGCATTATTGTGTTCTAGAAATAGAGATATTGATAGAAGTAAATGGGCGTTGTTTCAAGATGTTTTTGAATATGTAGAAAGTATCTCCGCTAATTTCTGAGCTGAAATATGGCATGCTCAATGGGGCTCCGCCCACTAAGAGTCGTTGCATTTTTTGACCGCAGATGTGTAAGGGAACGTAGAAGGAGCTCACAAAGATGCCGCTTACTTTTCTCAAAAGAAATTGCAGATTGTCTGTGTTCTTTGTGATAATAGGCCACTAAATGTGAGTTCTTTTTGACTAAAAACAGGAGAAGCCTAAACTAAAAAAAAAAGGCGGAACACAATCAAAAATGATGAAACGGGTGGAACCTATTTTCTGCCTGCAAAACTGGTGTTCTCAAAACTCAAAAATCGATAACCCACCAGTGTCTCCTCTATGAGATGTTTAGTGATTCCGTTTCTCTTCTCATCAAGCGTTTGTTGATCCATTTCTCCATTCTTGCGCATTTCACGCCACTGACGCTGAAAGTTGTTTAAATAAGAGGGCGGAGCTTATTCTCAACGGATTTTCAGCGTTTTTCAAGAAGGCGTGATCTATTTTCAGATGATGAATATCAGAATAGGCCACGCGCCAACCAATTTGAAATTTAAATAAGCATTTTCAGCATTGAAAATAAGTCACGCCTCCCAGTTAATGGGTACTTATCCAATTAATATCCATTTAACTCACAATCGTCTTAATTGCTTCATGAGCCGCAGAACTAGAGTTGAGAATCTCTTTGAAGAAAGAAATGTCCATTAGTGCTGCAAATTTTCAAAGTAATTTTTTGATTTACAGCCAAATAAGCCCCGCTCTTCCAGTACCATGCGCATGCAAGTTCTTTGATTTTTCCTTAATTGCCTTCAACGTCATCGTCTTCAGATTCTTCAACGCTTCTCTCGTCGGCGTCAAAACGACCGCCTGTTTGCCCTCTTTAAATAATTTATAGAGGAATATTGAGAGGACGTGTGATTTGCCGGTTCCCGGTGGTCCTTGGATACAGACCAGAAGACGATTCGGATTCAATGCCATCTGGACGGCAGCGAGTTGCGACTCGTTGAGATCTCCTCGTAGCGTGCGTTTATCCTTTAAAAAAAAGTCAACTTTTAATAATTTTTTGAGAATGGGCGGAGTCTTGTTCAGTATCTAAAATTGCTTTTGAGAAACGGGGCATGGTCTGATCCTTAGTCCTTATTTCCACCGTGAGAAAAAACTCCTTCTGGATCTCAAAAACCAGCTTCGCCCACTTTTGAATTTCAAAATAGGAGGCATTTTTCAGCGATATCAGGCGACATTTGCGCTTTTCTCCGTATTTACCTTAAAGTCGGTGTCTGCTTTCAGCTTGAAGTCCTCCGGATTTGTCGAATGATGCGATTCAATCACTTTTTGAATCGCCAGCCCTTCAGGCTTCTGTTCTTCAACAGTGTATTGATAGATTTCGTTTTCGTGGTGTCTTTTGTTGCTGGAAGAACAGATAATTGGATTTTTCGAACAGAATGAATCTGAGGCTCCGCCTCCCAAATTAAGAGTCGGGAGATATGGCCAGACTTTTTTGTCTTCCCGATATCTCAAAGTGGTCGGAGCACAGCTAAGACTCCTTTCATTTTTGTGCTTCAAAAGCGCGTTACAAAAAACTTACACCCAAAACGAGTAATTGTTGAGGGCAGGGCTTGATTCGAATCGGAAGACGTCGCCTAACTTGAAAATTGTCTCGAATTGATGACGGAACTCGCGTTTCAGTCCAATGATGCATTCCTGGAAGAAAATAAAATTAGAGAGAGAGAGAGAGAAAAAGGGCGTGGTCTAGGGCTTGAAATATGATTTCCAGAGGTTGTGAGTGGATACTCAGCTCAAATAGCCTGATTTTAAGAGCGGAATTGCGAGTTTCAGCTTAAAAGTCTAACTATCCTTTTTAAAGAAACATAATTTTTAGACCAAAAATGCTTTTTCTTGTCTGAACATGCATTTATCGGATAACGATTTTTGCACAAAAAACTCAATTTTTCTCTTCAAAACGCACATCGTCAACATTTGCTTTCGCCTGCTGTTTTTCATTAGTTGGTATTTTCTTTTTCGTGGCGTTCTCTTTGATTCTGGCAAAGAGGGATCCGTATTGTGGTTCTCCGAGTTTCTCATCATCATCATCCACCCAGTGTCCATCCACATCCTTCTGTTTGATCATTACAATCGGAGCGGCTGAAAATTATTGTTTTACAAAACCGGGTTCCTGCGAACAGACACGCCTCGTCATACACATTCGAAAAAGTTGGCGGAGTCTCGTAATTATTTAACTCCCATTTTTATGCGTTTGATTAGAGCTTCGTCGACTTTGTATTTCCGATTTTGTAATTGACAAAGATACAAAAGTGTGCGGATTTTGTTCACGTTAAAGCTTCTCATCCCCCTACGTGATTTTTTTGCAAAATGGGACTATGAGAAGAAAATGTGGGGAGGGGAGATGGCTTCAGATTAGGTAGGCTCTGGAGATGCCTTCAGATTAGGTAGGCTCCGCCTACTTTATACTCACTTTCTTTTCGTTTTAAGAACAACGGAAGTTTCGATTTGTCCATCAATTTCATAACTGGGCGGAGTCCTGACGTCACTTCTTTATCGTTGTATCCCTTCAGGACGAACAATCCGATTTCCTTCCACGCGGCTGTTTCTGTCTGAAATATGATAATGATGATAGGGGCAGAGCTCGGAGAGAGATAGAATTCTAGAAAATTGGGAGTTTTCGAGCTAAATGCGTTTGTGGAAAAATGGGTTTTCAGTGGGAAATCTAGTATTAAGTTGTTAAAAAATTTAAATTTTAAAAAACGCTGAATCCATTCTTGAGTCTGTTCTAATGAGAAAATAAGGTGAACTTTAGAATTTTCGACACTTTTCTGATCGGAAATCTATTCATTTCTGAGGATAATATGAAAAAATAAAGTTTCCGCAAGAGTGCGCGTTCTCTCAATAGGTTGCATTTTCACTCACCTCCTTATTCTTATCATGCTCAATGGCTATGATTTTATGGATATCTTCTAGAAATTGTTTTGTCTTCTCGTTTTCCAAGAGATCATCTTCTTCTTTTTTTTGTCCTCCCAATATATGGAGATCAAATGAGTCATCACTTTCATGAAAAATCAATTGAAAAGTGATGAACACATATGATCCCACGGACATTATCGACGTCGTGTCAATCATTTCTCCGAAATCCGAATGGATGAAACTTCCGGATGCGTGGAAGTCGGTGGCGCCAACATAGAGATTCTTAATCGTGTGCTGGAAAAGAAAATTGTAAAAACTAGTTTTAAAAAAAATGAATGAAAAAAAGGGTTTTTAGAGTGAAAATCGAGCAAAAATCAGTAAAACCTCTTTCAATCCCGATAAATCCACAGTTTTCATTGAATCAAATAGACTTCACTGACTCCTTTCCAAAATGTTTTGTTACAAAATTAACCATGTACTCACCACAACCTCTTCAGTGATACATTTATCGTGATGATACAATTGGACATCAGTTTTCAGTATTGCGATAGTCGATTTTGGTCGCAGTCGATCGGTTCTGTAAGAAAATGCATTATTTTCAGCTAATAATCATTTTATTTTTCGATGGAAAACCAAAAACTCACAGTGGTGTAAAATGAATAATCTCTCCATAAGCGAATTTGCACTCGCTTTCCGTTTCGAGGTCTAAAACACAACGAAAATTTGTATTTGCTTTGAAGCAAGCTACTTTTATCAGGTTATGCCCATTTGATTTAACGGGATCAAGACCGAGAAAGAAGCCCGAGTAAAAGCAAGGGGTTCCGTCCATTGGGGAGCTGAAATAGTTAAATTATTGAAAAAATTATCAATTTTTTAGTATGTGTTGACAGAAAATGTCGGAAAACGATAGATTTTTAGATATTCAACAAAAAATTGCTTTCAATACTTGGAGAAATCGAAAAGAACGTTTCCACTGCCAGAAAACGGGCACAACAGGAAAAATGGACAAAGCCAGCAAATCATTAATGGCGAAATGATTTCATCGATGGCGAGATGATGCAGACTTTTGTGGGATAGGGGCCGTGGACAAGAAACACAATGGAAGAGGAAAAAGAGAGAGGTTTTAGAGAGAATTTTTGAGGAAAGTTATGAAAATTGATGGAAAGTCGAATAAAAATAATACTTTTGGATGTTTCTCAGCGATTGAGTTTGCAGAAACAACTGAGAATTTAATACAACAAATTCTTTTTGGAAAAAAAATGAAAAAAGTGATAACTAAGGTAACAAAGACACTTCGGTAGATTGAAGAAGATGAATTTATGTTAGATGAATTGACATTGGAAAACCCCGATTCTATGTGAAGAAGTGGTGAACTAAAGTACGGTGTGAAGTAAATTTTACATTTACATACCTTGTAGATCAAAACTCGAACAACAATTTTGTAGTTGACAATTGTTCAATATCTCCGCCCACTTCTAAAATATCACGAATCAAAGTTTGGATTTACCGTCTCTCTGCGTCTCTCATCTTCCTCCCTCTCGCCTCTCCGTGTACGCCAAAGGCGCGCCAGACTATGAGTATTACACAAGAAAATCAGGTACTTCAATTGAAACATTTATTCAACATATGGGAGGGGAGGAGAAGGGTCAAAATCCCTAGTTTCTTAATTCAAAAACGTCAAAAATTCAATTGCGAAATCAACATTAACACTATTTTGGTGAGTATGGTGATTAAGTTAGCGGTGGGTGTGCGGTAGATCAAAACAAACAGTAATTAAGCAAACCCCGATGAGACAAACCGTCAAAAATTTTTGTTCTGGTGCTGAAACACCGATTTTCGGTGGAAAAATAGACAAACTTCGAAACCCTACAACTTCTTTTCTAAACGTGCCACACGGAACACGACTTTGACGGACAGCAAAAGATATATTAACAATAGTTTTTTGGCTAACAATAGTCATATTTCTGCGACTTATCTCAATTAGAAAAGAGGAAGCTTATACGCGCGGCATGACGGCTCAACATATGGATGTTCAAAAAAAAGAGAAATAGCCTAATCGTTTAATGGAGCTCTTATATAACTTCCTTTTACTGTAGCTTTTTCCGCTCCATATGGTTCACCTACTAATTACCGTATTCATCGTCTCTTGTGTGTTTGGAATGAAGGTTGAGTAGAATTGAGGGAAATAATGGAAATAATAGAAGGGATACGTATAAGTTCAAAAAAAACTACGGTACTCACTATTCTGATAGGCCGATTTGAAGGTAGTCCGATCAATTTTGTTTAGAAATAGAATCTACAGGAGACTCTAACCATTCTTCTACAGAACGCTCATTTTTGTCCAGGACTATCTTTCCCTAGAGTTGACTAGAATCTTGCGCTAGATTGATATAAAAAGAAGCTCCAGTCAATTTATGTCTTGGCTTCGGCATAATTACATCCGCAATTTTTGTCAAATTTGTTGAAAATTTGTATCTCAAAACTTCGAAGGATGGTTTATTGAACTCTGAGCCAGATGGTCGAGTCGCTTCCCGGAAAAAGAAGAGACAAGGGTCTAAGCTAGATCGAGGTAGAGATTAATAATCGAGCGGGACCTTTGTTGGGCGCTTCTTTGGGCGGGGAAAAGAAAAATAAGCTTGCAGGTCTGGCGGGTAGTATGGAGGTCCAGACGGAAGCCGGGAGGTTCAGCGGGTATGAGGTAATTAGAAGCAAATGAGGTAAGGAGTGAGTTCACAATTATTCGGTTTTAGGGAGAAAATGTATGATGTTAGCAATCTGGAAGTATCATAGTTGAATGGAACTTGTATTTGTATGATCAGGAAAGGTTGAGAATGCGGCCAGGTAGGATATAGAAAACTCTCAAAACGAGCATAGCAGATGGACAGAAAATTATGAGATTGTGTCTAAATTATATACCACTTATACACTTATTTCGAAAAGGCGTGGGGCTTGCAATCTCATGTACAAGATCTTATCGAATTTTAACCGTTCCTAATTGGCTATAATGTAATATGTACAGCTATTTTTGACATCAGAATATTTTCAAAAGCAGGGATTCTGATCTACAGATACGTCATCTGTTGATTATGATATCACTCTATCCACTCGCTTTACTCTAACAGTGTCACTCCAGTTGATCTCTCCTCACCGGCCTACCTCTTCTATCAAAACCACGAAAAAGGAAAATTTAGATAAATGAAATGAAGCGAGTTTTAAACTCAGAAACAAGAAGGATCCGAAAGTTTCCCAGTCGCGTAGCAACGAATCATCACGCCTCACATGCTCTTCTTAATGTCTCCTAATCATAGTGTACATGAAATTTGGAGGTGTGCATTTGGTATACAACGAGGAGAGCTCTTGAGGTACATGATTAGGAAGGGAAGAATGAAAGGTGAGGAATGTAGAAAGAGGTAGTGGGGGAGATGGAGGGAAATCCGGTAGTGAAAGAAATACAAGAAGGAAGTGATAGTAAACTCCACAGGCAGATTATATAATGACACTCCAATTATCAGATAAACATTCTTTGAACAAGATAAAACCCCAGATTCAGACTTTATGAGGTAAGCTTCCAACACATCTTCTGACGAAAGTTAATTTTGTTCAAAAGTCATTGGTCACGTTAGAGAACATTAATTTTTTTGCATGAAAAGAGTTATCTTAGTTGAAAGAGGTGAGTCGGTCACAGTCAACAGATGCGGAGTTGGAATTGGGTCGAAACGACCTTCGAGCTCATTAATGCAGCGGATCGTCTTTCTAATGTAGCCGGGGAGGTACAACGAAAGGTGTGAGAAAACTACGGATTGATCAGAAAAAAACTATGGCATGGCTTGACATCTGTGCCACCTGCCTCTGCCCGAATAGATAATCCCTGAGGTGAAAACTCATGTCGTCTAAAAGTGTCCATAGAAACAGAGTCAACGAAGAAATCTCATATTTCTCAAATCCGGACATTGTGAGAGTATTTGTAGTTCTTACGTGATAATGTGATCTCAGTTTCCAAAAGTGCAATTGATGAATATCAACAAGATCTCTTGGAAGAACACATGATACTATAATATTCGTATTCTTTTCCTGGCTTTCCACGTTTTCTTATTAATCCTTAGGACTTCAAAGACCTGTAACTGAGGATTATCAACATGAGCTCTCACATTCAGAAGAATACATACTACTTTTTCGGACTTTCCACGTTTTCTTGTTCATCCTCAAGATTTCAGATACCTGAAGTAACATTCTGAAGACTAAAACTATTGAGGTTTAAAGAAATTCTTCATTAAAAGGCGTTATCTGTGAGATGAGGATTCTTCTTGACACAGTTGCAGGAAGTTGTTTCAATCCAAACTCTTTCCACAGCATATTCACCTCTATGGTAGTGATTTACAAAAAAATATGTCACCAGTTTCCTATGATCATCATAGAAAAATATTGCCAATAATTAACTTTTCATTCAAAAATTCAAAACAATTTCAATTTCCAGATAACTTTGGAACATTTTCGGAATATGTTAAAAGAGTTTTGCTTATATTTCGATAAGTTTTCATTGCACTCAATCCTAGGAGATAAACTAGTAGAAAACACCCATTTAGAGCATTGCGATCTTCGGCGCGTACATCTGCCATGATACGCTGTTCAGGGGCAATTGCAAAACAGAAATATTTCTTGAGGGTATCAGTACTAGTTAACAATAAAAAAAGGACGAAAAAATGTCTTGGGGTCAAAGGGCAGTACATTGAAAAAAAGTGCGAAGACTTATGAAACACCCTAATACATGTATATTGTAGGTGACCTTCATTCTTGTAGTTGACAACGTTTTGATAGCTCCGCTCACTTTGGGATATGCGACTTTGAAGTTGGACGACCTCCTCTTTTTGCGCGCTTTTTCCTCCTTCTAGGTCGTCATTATCAAAGGAGAATATCTTAAAAGCTCGCCTAAAAGGTGCATTAAGGGATTCTCGGGTGTTTTTAAATTTTAATCGGATGTGTCTGCGGCTCTAAAATTCTCAAAGCCTGGCGCGCCCCCGGCGCACAGGGAGAAGCAAGGAGGAGAATGGTGAGAGACGCAGAGAGACAGTTTGTCCAAACTGTGAAGCGTGATATCTCGAAAGTGGGCGGAGCTATGAAAAAGTTATTAACTACAAAACTGTAGTACTAGTTTTGATCTGAAAGAAAAAATGATTTAAAACATGTGACACGCTTTGAAAAGAAGTTGTTAGATTCCGAAGTTTGGCTATTTTTACCAAAAGTCGACGTTTTAGCACCAAAACAATAAATTTTAACGGATTTGTCAAATGTTGTCTTACAGGGGTTAGCTTAATTACTGTTTGTTTTGATCTAGCACCCACCCACCGCTAATAGGATCACCACTCAAGATAGAGTTTTTGTTGATTTCGCAATCATTTGTTGACATTTTTGCATTAAAAAACTAGGATTTCTGGCCCTACGCCTCCCCTCCCATATGTTGAAAAGATGTTTCAATTTAAGTATCCTATTTTCTTTTGAAATACTCGCAACAAACAGTGACATCAAAGGAATAGGTTATTCTGGTGGAAACCCTTTCTTCAATGTATTGCTCTGTCCAAGATCCCTACATCTTGGTTCACAGTAAAATCTTGAAAGGCTTCAGCTCTTATTGGAAAGTCTTACTAACCGCCACACTAGTAATCTGACACCGATACTATTTTTGAGTAACTCAATCGGGCTCGCTGTGCCGAAAATGTCACAGTTTGTTTATACGATAGACTGCTTTTCTCCTGGCAAGCCTCGGTGGTCTGTCTTTCGAGGATGTCGGCACAACAAGTAAAAGAGGAACATCAAAAAACGACCCGCATCAATGAAGGATGCAGATATAAACAACCAGGCGGTTCTTCCCTCTCCTATCCCGTCTTCCGATGATAAACAAAACAAAGAAGGAGCAACAACGACTGACGTGTAGGAGAGAACCACTGGTCGCTACGCACAACCGAAATAGCAAACGGTGGAACTAAAGTCTTCGGTCTTAAAATGGATGTTATTTAAGGTGAATTTGAAAAAAAAATTTTGGGCTGAGATCTCTTTTGTAGAGTACTTGAAGGGGTTTGAAGTTTGAAAAGAAAATCGAACAAATTTTTTGCTATCCATCAGAGCTGTGCGGAAGTAAAATTTTCAAACAAGGAAGACGGAAGAAGGAAGAAAGAAGTGAAACATGCCCGGAAGAAGGAAGATGGAAGTGAAAAAAGGGCAGAAGTCGGAAGTAATTTTTTCAAAACGGATATCGAAGTTTGTCAGCTTGTTTAGGAACATTTTTAATTATATTTTTTTGCAACCGGGTAATAAAAAACAAAGAAAAAAGCGTCGGAGCATCGTTAATTGATTGGAGCATCGTAAATTGGTGGCAATTCAAAAATTAGTATTTAAAATTTCAAAAAAGGAGAAAGGAAAAATCAAGAAGGAAACGAAAAAATGCCCGGAAAAAGGAAGAAGGAACTCCGCACAGCTCTGTTATCCATATTTCACATGGAACAAGTTTGATCAAATTCCAAACTTGCATCTGTTGCATCTGTTTTCGTGTACGTACTATGAACTGAGGTACAACGTTTTTTCACATAACTTTCATTATATTTCAAATATTTGTTTCCAGATTGTCTAACCATGTTAAGATTACTTGTTTGAATTAACTTTTTTGACTAAAAGATAAAATAACTTCAATGCAGAGATCATATCCCACTTCAGTACAAAGTGAATGTCCTTTCCTTTTTCAGACGTTATGTTTTTGTTGAATATACTAATGTTTTGCTGATTGTCAAATTCTTTTGAAGTTACTTCGAGGTTTGAGTGGCCAAAAATCCAATTTTCACAATTTTTACTTTTCCAATTCTGCCTTTATATTCTTTGCCTTCCGACAGAAGCCGAGCTTGTGTCAGTCACAAAATTCCTTGTGACGCTTTGAACAAGATCTATACTCAAAGGTTTTTCCTTGTCAGGAGGAGAATCTAACAGGTTTTTACCTGCTTACACGACAATATGTTAAGCTAATAATGTGATATGTTAAGCTATTTTTGACATCAGCCTACAACAAAACTAGATAGAAATCCCACTTATAGTTTTGGATATTCTCGTGTATTTTTAGAGCAGGGATTCTGATCTACAAATACGTCATTCGTTGATTATGATATCACTTTTATAACTGCTTACACGGCATTCATTTTTCTTCAAAGATGCCTATCCTGGGACATAAAACGGGACTCGCAAGGTTGATACTTTGTTTCGGTCACAGACTAGACACACAGGGCAACACAACAAGCTTTAGTCCTTAAAAGTCTTCTCTGTCACACAAACACTTTCGTCCTTCAAAAGTAAGTTGCGTGTTCACATTTTGCATGTTAAAAAATAACACGCAACCTACTTGCATTCTGAAACACACAATTCTTTCTTTCTCGGATCCAGTGTAGAATGATATTTGGGATGCTGCAAGCAAATTTACTGTGGCAGTGGACAAAAGTCAAGAACAAATTGGCAACCGAGCTTCTTGTCTTCTTTTTGCTGAATACTATCACTTCAAATGGGAGCTTGGCTTGGACAAAGTCGAACGACGAGCAGTGTCGACTTGAAGCCAATACGCCTTTTCAATTTCGTCTCTCAATCCTATGATAACATTTTTCAATTATTTACAATTTCTCCAAACGTCTTTCCACAGAGTTGACTTTATGATATCAAAAAATCCCACGCCGTTCGTCATTCTGGTGCAAACCCCCTATCTTCTTCAATGTGTTGCTCTCTTCCGAGATGCCTTCATTCTGGTTTACAGTGTATCTTTGTTTGTCTTCAGCTCTCGTTGAAGTCTCTTATGTACCGCCAGAGAAGTAATGTGATACCGATATACCAAAAATGTATCATTTTGTTTATACGATAAGCTGTTTCTCTCCTGACAACACTGGCTTTCAAAGATGTCGGTAGAACGAGTAAAAGAGGAACATCAAAAACTGCCCGCATCAGACAGATAGACCAGAGGGTGCAGATATAAACAATCGGGCGGTTCTTCCCTCTTCTTTACCCTTTTCCGATAAACAATACAGAGAAGGAGGTGCAACGACTGACGCGGAGGAGAAAATCACGGAGAGGTAGAGAAAGAAAGAAACAAAAAAACAGCAAAACTAGTACCCCGCCCACTCTTTCGTGTGCTTGGTTATTTCGATTTCAGATAGCCTACGAGAATGGCTGTCAAACAAATGCTTCTGATTTTATTCAAATCCTAATGGTTAAGGTATGATATAACCGGTTTTGAAATGAAAATTTAATGTTTACAGGAACATATCGGCGAAAGAATACAGGCGCTGTGGAGCCACGGAGGCCAACTCGGAAAGAATCGGACAACGTTCGAAAAATTAAGCAACACACGACGCCGCTCGAGCCGGGTTCTGTGGATTTTTCGGATGCTTTTCGTGCAGCCGAAGAGAACTACAAAAATTGCTCGTTGTACAGCGACGAGTTCATTTGTGAGTGATCAATCAGAACAATACAATTTGACTTTTTGAACATTTTCAGCAGATCAGAGCAACCTGTTCAACCCGCAATTCACTTCCGAAATTCCCCAAAAAGTTAGCATCAAACGAGTGACTGCAAAGCGGCTCTTTTTCAAATATAGGAAGGATCAGAATTCCAACATGAAAGAGACAAGTGAGTTAATAAAATAGGACACTTTTCAATTACTTGTTTACGTTATTCCAGAAGGGGAGTGGAAGCGAATTGAAAGTAATAGTCGATCCGATATAGTTATAAAAAAGTTTTCTTCTTTGAAAAGTGAAGAATTTTATCCTAAACTACTGACTTGTTTGGCTGTTGCTACAGGTAGAACTAGATGGAACTCTAAAAGCATAGGCGGTGTAAAAAGATAACTGATTTATTCCCACAATAGTTTTCATAGTATCGGGAACACTGGTACTTGAACACACAGGCAGACAGAGACCAGCAAACTACAGCCTTGCACCTTCTCAAATGTCATGATATCCGAACGCTCAATGTCCCTGTAGCCGTAGAAGCGAACAGACATACAGACAGATAGACCGCCTCAATGTCAAGTGACTTCACTGTTATTTATGTTTGCTTTTCAGACGCTCCAGTACTATTCCTCCCACCAAATTGGAGATGAGAACGGTCTCTCGTGAATACGACGACCTCTGTTCACTCGAAAGACAATGCAAGAGAGAAATGAAGGCAAGCAAGAAGAGAGAAGAGTTCTCAGAGAGAAATGGTTGAAAAAGGAGAACGAAATTAGGAGGAAAAAGTTGACGAGGAGATCAAAGAGGTTAGGAAGAAAATAGAGGAACACGAGAAGAACATGCGATATGGAAATGTGCCTGCTGGAAATGTAGATAGAGCGAGACAATACATCAAGGAACAAAGTGCACAGGTCTACGCGGAAATCTTAATGCTGAGAAATCGTGAGTTTTTGAGAGGAAATGATTTTTAAACAAGCTGCTTTCGTAGGAACTCCGAACCAACCAACTGCCTCAGAAACAACTACTCCAGCAACCACACCAGTCGTCGACACCCCTCCAGCTGCACAGGAACCAATTCCCGATGAACTTCTACTTTCATCAGAAGACTTCGTGGTGGATCACAAGGAGGTCTTCATGGTGAATGATGAAGAGATGGAAGTAGCAGAAGAAAAGTCTGTTTTGAATGGAATCGATGAATCAATGGAAATGGAACACGACCAAGCGGAGGGATCTGTGTCACAACTTTTTTAATTTGTGAGACATCTGGAAGCAGCGACGACGAGATGATTGTTGAAGAAACGAGGGATATGGAGAGAGGTAATATTAATCTCAAGGTCTTTTTTGACAAAAAAATTTGTGTTTCCAGATGGAAGTGAGCGACAATGAAGGACACTCCCCAAACCGACCATTCTACCCTTTTTTTAAAAATGATTGAATAAATTTTTTAACTCGCAATAAGTGTTTGTGTGACAGAAAAAGGGAAGATAGTGGGGACACTCAATATCGAGGAGAGTCGTCGTCGTTTGTTTGAAGCAGCAGGGTGCGTCCGTTAGCGCACCAGGAAAGGCCTTGTGAAGGACGTTGCAAATATTCTATTTCAAATACGCGGCGCAATGTGAAGAAAACATGAATGAAAATTCTTCGAAAGATTTTTTCAAATTTTCGAACTGATTCTTTCGAAAATGATAATTACCTCAGAAAACACTGTCCAAAACTACCCTTTTTGAGAATCTTCTCCAGTACTTTGGTGCCCCTTTGATCCGAAAGGTAGCTGAACTAATCGAACTTGACCATATTTGTGAATGTTTTGACTCACCATTGATCAAACCGCAGTTTTCTTTGTTTTGACAAGTGAAAAATACAAATAGTTATTACAATTCCGTCAAAGTGATGATTTTTTAATGGTTTCCACAACTTCTGGATCACCTTCGACGCGTCTATGGGGAAGAAGCTACTTTTCTACCAGGTTCTTAAGCGAAACTATGTATGTGCAAGTAATTACTGTCTGGACGATTTAAAATACGTCGCTTTTTGAGCATTTTCTTCAATTATTGAGCCCCCTGCAACGAGCTTGTTCAAAATTAGTCAAGAATAATCCAATTTGACCGAACTTTAGGAATTCCCAAACAAAAACTTATAAAAAAACAGTTTTTACTGATTTGACAAGTGAAAGATACAAAAAAAGAAATTTTCAGCGTTTCTTTTTTCTCTTGTGTCGGCAGGGCGTTTGAATAGAATACTAAAAACAAATTATATTTTTTGTTGAATTATCACATTATTTAAAAAATATATATTTAAGAAAAAACAGAAAACTTAGATCTTGCCGCCAAAAGTTGTTTTCAAATTGTGAATGCGCATTCCGTTTCTCATTTTCTTCCCACCACTAACGCCTGCACATCTAACTCCTTTTCGCAATTTGAACCTGAGAATCCCTCGTCCCCACTGTCTCATTTCGGACAAATTCTTGCTCTCCATTGCACCTCCCTATGTTTGAATAGAGGTCCTCTCAATGATCGAAAAATCCGTATCCTTTCTAATGACAGACGCAAACGCGCTCTTTTGAGAAGGATCTCTCTCATCGCTATTCAAATAAAACATGTGCCTGTCTTTGACTCTTCTTTCTCATTCGCTCTTTGATCTTTATTGCTTCCGTCATTTATTTATTTGATTCGCTTCATTTTTTTTTCTACTTTTTTTCTTCAGGTTATCATTTCTTCATCATGACTGGAATCCGCCGAGAGACAAACATATTTCTTTCAACACCATACTTATTTCAACGACAGCTATCCGATTTTTTGAGTCTGGAGACGAGGTATATTTTAAAAAAATGTTTTCTTTCATCTACCTCAAATTGTTCTCAGAGGGAACATTTCCCGATGCTCCAAACGATGTCAGAAACTGATGGGCAGATTTCCAGTGTCCATCGACAACTTGAGCGTTTCCGTTTGTATGCAGGCGTCCATCGAGTACCCAGAATTGACAGGTGACGGTATCGTGAAGAAATCTTACTCACGTAATAATTGCTTCGATCATCTCCGGTACGAAGAAGAAAGTGCTTTTGTAGTACAGGCTGCAAACGTCATTCATTCAATTTTCTCGATTCCATGTCTCAAAATCAAAAAATTTGACCTAACAGGTAAAATTGTTTGAATAATATGTTTCTTATTTCTTATTTGTAGTTGTCAACGGACAATTTGTTAATCGAAACGGAATTCAAACTAAAACTAGGGACATATTCTTCTCCCAATTGAAATCACTGCTTTCTTCTCTCCTTCATCAAATTCAAATAGAAGAAGCAAGATTTTACCGCGTGACACCAGATGATTATCATGTTATTTTGCCGTTATTGAAACCAGGTAAGATCCTGTTTTTCATGCAAATCTTGTAAAAATGTATTGAGTACAGCCATGTTCGGTTGAAAATGAGTTATTTTGAAAGCTTGTCAAGCGGCTACACTTTCGTTTGAGATACTGCACAACAAGGGACAAAAAGGGTTCAACCTTTGAGTATTATGGAGACCACACTTTTTGAGAATGGTGCTTCCATTAGAGCTAGATAAATATGTGATCATTCATTCAAAAATATATATGCAAAAAAATATACAAAAAAAATTACATAATTATTCTTGGACATTTTTATGACATTTCAGGATATCTCAAAACAATTCATTTTGCTGACACGGAAAGAGATCGGGACTTGAACACGGTGTTGACTTTGAAACAAGTCAAAGAAGCACATGCTATCGAATTGGAGCATCGTTTTGATACCTTCCCCTTTTTTACAACCCTGAAGCAAGCTAAAATAGATGTTAGGGTGCATAATTTCACCGAGGGACATTTGAACAGACTTTTGAAGGTAAGGTGAGCCTTTAAGATAGATCCATCCTTTTTCATTTCAGAACTATTTGGATTTTGAAAAGTTTGAAGAAGCTGTTATTCAAAAGAATGGAATCGAATCGAAATCCTGGGTTGTTAAGCTCCTTCAGAAAAACAACGCTGAAAGAGAACGCGAAAGACCCTATGGGTTGGTCGCAACAATTCAAGGACCAGGTGGTGAGCTCACTGTAACTGTAAGCAAAGATTATTTCATCATTGCTAAACATCATTAAAAGTTTTGTAGTTGTTCATAGATTTTTATCAATTCTAAAACTTTTATTCGTTCCGACTTTTAATGGTTTTGAAAATTTTTTCAATCAGTTTCTAACCACTCTTAGTTTTCAAAATACATTCAGATTGACCCAAAATTTATACGTTTTCTTTTCTTTCACCTACAAAACTTTATTTGCTGCTTTGTGGTTTTCAATCTTTGAAACTAAAATAAGTCTCCAGAGATTTCTTATACATAAATCAATATTCTAACACTGTCATGACTGTAAAAATTCTGTTAAATAACAACTTGGAGAACTTTGATCGTTATTTATTTAACTTGTTACCTTACACTGTTTTTTAGCTGAACACTTTATATTTCTGTACTATAATCGTTCTCTCTCATTTTATTGTTTATTTTCAAAAACACAATGTTCACTTTTCAAAATCGTATTCTTCTGTTAAACGGAAACTAATTTTCGAAATAAATATGTTTATTGACAAAAGAACAATTAAAATAAAAAATTTGAAAGAGGACTAGAAAAGAGGAAAAAACCAGAAAGAGGAAAACACATGATGGATTATAAAAGAATATTGGAAACGACTGATTGAGGAGAGTTTTAAACTTGAATGGGGGAAGAAGGGATATTAGTAAGAAGAAAATAAAGGTAAGTAAATGTCTATGAACTAACTTTCAAAAAAATGGTGGCAATCTTTTTTTTGAAAATAAAAAGACTGGTAGAGATAATATTGTATTATTAAAACAAATGATACAATAAAAAACATTGTTGCGATCCCCAGTTATGAACTCGCACACAGCACAAAGTCGAACAGGTTGTGCCCCACGTCTTGTGGTTTTTTTCCTGTAAAACAAAACTAAAATGATGTCAGATATATATCTCGAACCTCTTAAAAAGACTGAATGTCTTCTTGGAGATTCGTTTGTAAAGACGATGTGGAAAACCATAGAGGAAGTTTCCCTGATGAACAAAACACATTCAGCGGTAAGATAGCAAAGAGAATTTGAGAGTAAAAGCAAAGTTGCCAAATCGACCGCAGAAAATGCGCGACGAGAATTATAGAGCAGAAAAGGAGTTGTTAAAAGGAATGTAGGTACACGCATACAAATATTTGAGAAGGCAACTTGTGTTTAATAAAAACAGCAATTTAGCCGTTTTTGCGATCCGTGCAGTCACGTTTTCTGGTAAACAACATGAGTCCATGGTTTGTCAGTCATCTTTTTTTAACATGATTTTTTGGTAACAATAAAACATTTGCAAATCAATATTCTCTGGGTTCTTTTTTTCTTATTCTGTTCCTTGTTCGCTTAAACTAAAACTTTTTCGAAATCTATTCTTGTCTCAGAGCATGAGGTAAACAAAACTCAAAGTCTGTAATTTCTGCTCAATCATCATCCACGTGCGTCAGTGAAAATAAAATTATATATAATTACAAATGAAAATGTCTATTCCTGTCATTCGATTCTCTATTTCTTCGAAATAGAAGGCTTGCTCATATCGAAGTTGAACATCCACACAAAAGGAATGATGACAACATCGGCTACCAGAGAAATATGGAGATGTATTACAGCAGGACCTTTTCTGATGTATAACAAATGAACGCTTGATTAACAGAGATGTTTCTTCTGGGTTGATAATGTTTTAATGATGAAATCCAATCAAATCTATCAAAACTGACCATAATCTTACATTTAGTCATGGATTGTACTAGTGTGTGCTTTATTTTATAGTTTCAAAAAAAAACCAAAATGCCCTACACAAAACAAAATCATATTGAAAATGTGAACCTATCACAAAGTTCGCAATCAACAACTGTTGCAAAAAAGTGTGAGTTTTGCATTCTTTTGCCTGATTCCAGTATTTTTAGATTTGATACTTACAGAGACACAACGCACTGAGAATATAAAGAGCTTTTTCAGAATCTCAGAATACGACAAATCTACACAATTCACCAGTACTGAGAAAACTTGAAAATATTTTTAACAGTATTTTTTGGATCTCTCATTCAGTCAAAGTATTTTGGTTATATTTTCCTTTTTATACTTTCTATAATTTCTAAGCAATCATAGTATTCTTTTTGAATCTCATTGCATTGCTTCACGGTTTGAAGATCTTTGAAATACCTGAAAACAACATCTCAATTTCAGAAGCAGCTGTAGTACTACAAAAATGGGCGGTTCGCTTACGCTGTAATTATGTCGACCTGAAAGAACTTGGAATGTAGAAAATATTGTTTGTTCATTTTTCCAAGTTTTTCGTTTTCTCTCTTTTTTCAAATAATATTAATTTCAAAAATTGACCCGATGGGAAGCGCAATCAGCACCAAAAAGAGTCCACGGACTCCCCAAAATTCGTTGATCCGCGAGGATGAGGCTAACGTAATACAAAACGAAGTGTTGACATTTTCATACAACTTTTTTTTACAGGTGGTTCCAACTGAACAACGGGCTACGGCTACTTCGAAAGCAGACAAGGTACAGTAATCTGCTCCATGTTATAATTGGGAATGTGTGTGTGTGTTTGTGTTTTTTGTTTTCCGTGAAATAGCTCGGACTCATAAAAATTCAGGTGGACATGTCATTTCATCGAGTTTCTCGTATAATTGAATACTCTTAAAACTTCTTCCACTTTGAAAAATTTAACACCAGGGTGACGTCTCCTTTTTGGTTCCTAACGCAAAACCGTTTTCAAAATTTTTGATGAGTTTGATCACCCGCTACTCCATTCAAACTTGGAAAAACATCACTAATATCTCGAATACAAAACGTCTTCAAAAACTATCATTTTTTTCAGAAACATGCAACCGTCACTGATTTGACACGCGCGAAGCAAGCATCAGCAAACAGTTTTAAGACTCATCTTATTTGAACCGAAGGTCTGCTCGAATTTAATTATATATTATGTTGCATTGTAGTATTAAATGTTTCATATACCCCTGTTCATTCAGATAACCTTTCAGCACTATCCTTTGTATTCAAATTTCGAAATTTCTTTTTTTTACATTGCTTTCATTCAAATAAATAGACTCGGAACAGAGCGAAACGTCATCTCTTAGAACTGATGTATCATTTTTCAGGTGATAAGTGGAAGAAGAAAAAAGTAGAAGATAATTGTATGTTGCGTGAAAGAATGTTATTCACAAACATTGATTTTTTATCAAGATCTTACAATTGATGCCAAAGACATCAACAACCACTTTCTGTTCGGGCTGAAAAAGAAAAATGTCGTGGTTGAAGCTGTAAAGAAAAAATCTGACTATTGTCTGTTATTTCAGAAATCAAATAACGAGCAAAATGATGATTTGAAAAGAGAAAACAACTGTAGATAATGTCAAAAAACATAGTGGCTTCTGCAATTGGTTCAGAATCCACACATAATAAACTCATTGAAAAGTTTAACAAAATCGGCATGTATCTGTTTTAGAAAATAATCCTGAATTTTCAACTTTTCAGTTGACCAGTTCCTCAGTGATTACAAATTTTCGGTTGACATGTTAAAGTTTCAGAATATTTTTTCAAACAGCGAATATACTCTACTATTATGTATTCTCTACAAAGTTTGTTTACTCAACTTGGATTCAACTACTCAACGCCTCATATTTTTTTCGAATAGAAGGATATGTTTGATAAAAAGTATATATATCGAATGAAGAAAAAATGTTGCCAGTGTAAAAGGCAGAACGCGCCTGCTTTGGACTTTTAACATTTCTGTCTGTTTTAGGTACATTCAGTGTATGGTTGCAATCATTTATTTCCCGGTATAGCAAGGAGAAGGGCTTGACGTCCTTTTTCCGCACCAGTGTAGTCCATCGAAAATGAAGTGAAAGTCAAATGATGTCCCTCACATGTATGTGCTTCTATGAAATATTCTGACTGAAAGCCATATCCAGACACGCACGTCGACAAATTTTCATTGCGTACATATAAGCGAAACGTGCGGAACTCAGCGAAACTACCAACCACGTGTGAACCAATATTTAAAAAACAAATTGGTTGTAAATATGAGTATCTCTTTTGTTGTGGTGCTCGCGAGGTCTCAAACCATTCGACAAGTTGAAACTGTGGCTGAACGCCCTGAATTCACGATTTCTCATTCAAATGTATGTTTTGACCAGTCGTGGGAACAGACTGCATTCACAAACCTACTAAAACTATGTTTCACACTTGAAGGAAGCAAATGCCGTCCCGGTGGTATCGTGACCGTCCGGAGGCATCCGAATAGAATCCCAGGTTCAGACCAAAAAGAATTCAATGGTTAGACTCAATTTTTGAAGCAATTATTTGAAAACTATGAGAAGGAAAAAACTGTGTTAAATCGAAGCTAGAATTCAAGATATGTAGTATTTAGACATTGCTCGAACACAAGCCAACATTAAGAAGAAGAAACTTATTCAATAACGAATTATTGATCAGATCTTTCAATCACAAGAAGCATTTTATGCTTCTTGCAATTAGAACTCCGAACGGGGCAGTTTTGAAGGAAAGCGAAGCAGAAGACACCCCATCACCGATGCGTTCGGTCTTCTTCCTGGACCCTGTGGGCGATTTTGTTGGATATCGAAATAGAAGAGCTCTGTTGATTGTTTCAACATTCCTGGAATGTCACTTCATAGATGGGAAAAAGAACAAAATACTTTCTGAAGCAACAGTTTTTCATAAATCAAGAGATGTATTGAAAATAATCGCAAATCTTCCTCTTCAGTCAAATCTCTGTGGTTGTGGAACTTCTGTAGTTTCCTATCTAGAAACTCTGTTAGATAACCATCGGGGATTATCGCAATTAAATGTAAGTTCAGGAGTATCACAGTACAACAGCAACAATAGAAATAATTCCAGATCGATGAAGAAATAGATTGGCATCAAATGGATCCAAACGGAGAAAATTCAATTGATATGAGTCGTCGCAAAATTCGTTCGATGATGATACCTTATATCATGCCGCAGTATCGTCGAGGCGTATCAGAACTGGAAAAACTACAAGAACGTAGACGATTGACAGTCACTGCTCCGACTTCTCGACGATCGCGAAAAACGCGAAAACCAATTATCAATCGTTCTTTTTCTTTCGATTTCTGGGAAATTTAAAATCCTAGAGAAGTCCAAAGATACGTCAATGTGAGATTGGCACGAGAAGAGGATGAGAAAGCTAACTTCAAGCCAAAACGTGTCGCAAAATATTTTAAGTATCATTGATTTTCTTTCAGCTTTTGATCATTTCAAGATTTCAACTAATAGTTTCATCAAAAATTTGTGTCTCGTTTTGAGAGCATTTTCCAATGTAGCTTCAAATAAATTCAAGTACTCCGATGAATCAGTGAACAATGAATAATGAATTGAACAAACTCCCCCCTCTTGCTTAAAAAAATTGCCTTCATACCAAAAAGCGCACACTTGTTCTTAATTGATAGTAGTTCTAATGCTTTAGGTATGCACCTTTCATTACTGCAGGCTTTCGTTGTAAAAAATGCGGTACAACAACACTCTGTTCTCTCAACCACTATCCCTCAAGTAGACATCCCCTCTCTTGTTCTTATGCAATAATTGGCACCATGCCAACTTTTAGGACAACAACAATGTGTGAAAGAGAGAGAGAGAGAGAGAGAGAGAGAGAGAGAGAGAGAGAGAGACAGAGAGACAGAGAGACAGAGAGGGAGAGGGAGAGAGAGAGAGAGAAGAGAGTCCAAAGAAAAAGACAACAACAGATTTGGCAGTGGGAGAAGACTCCCGCGCATTCTCCTACACACGCACCGTCCGTCGCTCTATTTGTTTAGCTTCATACGACGGTCCTCCATTTTTTGCCATTAATTCTCCGCTTCCTCGTATTGCTACACTGCTTATTTAAGTTGTCTGATACCGCCACCTCTTCTAAAATATAAAATGTAAGTTTTTCAAACTATTGATTTCAGAGTAGTAAGTAATGCATTCTTTATTTCAAGTAGCTCTGGCTTCCCTCGAGAAAGAGATGAATGGGGTTAGGAAAATAATTTTTAGAGAAAGGTGAAAATCTTTGATTTTCACCGAAACACATTGCTTGTCTCAATAAACTGATTGATTTTCCAGGAACAACCCAGCTCCCCCTCCCACTGTCATTAACAACCGCTTCGTCCTCAACAGACGCATCGGACAAGGCTCTTCCGGACAAGTGTTTTCAGCATACGACATGGAGACCGGGAATCATGCTATTGTTGTCAAGTTCACGCTTGACGCCGAGTCATATAACAATGAGAAGAACTTTCTTGATGAGTGCAAAGGAACTCGAGGATTCCCGAAGAAAGTTTATAATTACGATTTCATGATTCTAAACCGAACCTGTTATTGCATTGGTAAGTGAAATCATTTAATTTAGGCGTTACGAATGTTTTAACGATATCAATGGTTTCAGTTCAATCGTATGAAGGGTTCTCGTTCAACAAAGTGTTCCGCATGCCAAACGTCCTTCAACAGCCATCGAACATTTTGAAAATTGGATATCGCTTGTTCCTGTTGCTTGAAAAGATGCATCAGATGGGATACGTGCATCGTGATGTTCATGCTAGTAACATTGTTGTTGACAACAATTGGGAAGGGGTAAGTATAATCCTGTTTTAGTGATAGTTCAAATGTAACGTTGTCCGGTTTTAGGAACTCGAAATCGGTCTCATTGATTTTGGCCGAACCCGTCCATCAATTCCCCCAACTGAGAGTGTCGACGAAAGAGCACGTCACCTTAGTTTGAATGTTCTTCGCGGTGAACGATACGAACCTCACGACGATCTCATTTCCATGGTTTTCTCTCTGATGATCATGTTCCGCATGCAGACATTTACTGATGAGGAACTTGTTGCTCAGAAGCAAGCATTCGTAAGTTCACTTTTTTCATAGAGCATTCAATGAAATTTTCTTTTAGCATGAAGATCCAATGTCCTATTTTCCAACTGAAGACACAAAATGGGTAGGACGTTTGTACCAGTACATCAACAGCCAGCGAAATCAGCCGTACAGTCGTGAAGGAATTGTTGCTACTTTCCACAGTGCTCTTGACGGTGTGAAACCCACGGATCCAATTTCCTTCCGATACCACGATCGTCTTTTCTGGATCGATTGATACCTCCTGCTGGTCTCTCTCCTTCTGTGACTTATCGATTTTCAACAATTTCTATCATATCTTTCTCCCCAATTCGATATTTTTCTCCTCTTCACTGTTTATTCCAGTTTTCATTCTTCATGAGTATTTTATTACATTCATCCTCTTTTCTTATTCCATCAAGAGTTTTTCACCCGTTGCGTTGTCTTTGTTTCCCGGGTTTTTGAATTATGAATATTTTTGTAACCATTGATAACATTCAAATACATTTTTGAGGGTTGGCGAAAGTCCTCCATGCTTGTAAAAATGGGAACTTTCAACAAAAATCTAAATGTAAGCTCTACGTGGATTTTGATGTTTACAAGTGGACCTAATAGAAGTTTTTGCGGGGAATACGAATACGTTTCGAAATTTGAGGATCTCTATTTCGAAAAAAGTTGAAAAACAAGAAAATGAAATTTATTTGAACGGTTTCTGGGGTGTCTGGAGGGCTGGAAATTTGTGTAGAGGTAGTAAAGAACACTCCTAACAAAAAAACCTTCCATGCCTGTCAATTTTCATTTTTGTGATAAGTGTGACAATTCTCTCATTTATCCAGGTTTGAAGAATGACGTGACGTGATGAAGGTATTCTTTATATTTTTCATCATTTTCGTTAATTTTCCTAGTGAAACGTGTACTTTTCAAAATAGAAACGAAAACCATCTCAACCATTAAGGAAGAAGCTAGTGCATAGTCAGATAATTTCAAATGGTTTGGATGAGTGTAAAGTAAGAGAAAAGAATACTGATGACTTGTTGGTAAATTTCCACAAACTCCTACGCAAATTCTGGAGAATAACCAATTAGTGTTGATTGAGCAAGGACTCGCCAACGCTCTGATGATTTGAGAATTTTAGAAAAACTTTGGGCATGTTCTAGGAATTGATGAGTTCACACGAAACATTAGTTAATTCCAACGCTGGATTGGCTGGCAATCGTGGGAGGACCAACTACTTTTTTGCAGATAACTATTGAGATTTTCGTAAAATTTTCCCGAAATGGAAAAGAAGAAGAGGGGAAAGGAGTACTGTAGAGATAGGGTTTAATGTAGTTTGAAGAATTTTTGGGTTACTGCAGTCAATATTCCTGGCAGAGGTTGAGATACTATTTTTAGGGTTACTGTAGTTTAGTCTACCTGACCGTTGGTTACTGTACCATACAATAGTTGATTTCATGAATGAATACTGTAGCTGAGGGTACTGTAGCCTAGATTACGGGAAGTCATTGCTTCGAACATGATGGACACCATGTTTTGACAGTTCTGTTCAGAAACGTTTAGATTAATGTACCTTTAATTTTAATTTCTGTTCGTATCCTTAACAAAATTGATTTCCTGAGTATTGAAGATACTGTAGCGCGGGTTACTGCAACTGTGATTTACTGTAATGTTATCTACACAACAGTAGTCTTTTTCAGTACTTGGTCAATGTCTTTACGTCAAGACAATGGTGGTTTAGTGACGCATCTAGGTTACTGTACCCATTCCCCACATTTTCCAGATTCTGTCAAGGCGGTGGTGAAATTAGTCTTAACCGTGAAAACTGCAGCAAGGTAATGCGTCTATCGCTGGTCGATAAGGGAAATCAGAGGAATCAAAATCACCCAACCTCTCGAACCTTCCAATTTCCTCGTCCTAACCGGTGAACAGAAACCCTCGTTTCTCACATTCCCCTGTAATGAACTAATATGCTCTCGTATAGTTTTCACGGAGTTTGAACAGTATCTTGAGAAAATATTGATGTTAAAAGAAGAAGAGTGGATGAGTGAAAGAAAGGCAAAGGCGCTTCGGTCTTCTAGGAGTGAGAAAAAGAACGATGAGTTGGCGATGGCTGTATTGAAAGAGGAACGACATCTAGAAAGAAATTCGGAGCTACCGACGAGGCCAGTGATTCCTAAAAAGAATGGCATGGCGCCAGTAGCCGCCAGTAATTCTGTATTGTTACCTCAAAACAGGATTACTGTAGATTCTGCGAATAGTATTTACTGGGCTTTCAACAATGTTTGGTTGGTGAAATGTCTTGAATAGTAACCTTTTCTTCAACTAGTACTAAATATCTGTGAGAATACTCTTCAAGTTTCGTCCTTAGATTGAAAATATGAATTTGAACCTCTTTTTTTTTAATAAATTACCGCAATTCTACTGGATGATGGGTAACTTGCTGACAAGGCCAGTCCCTTTTTCATATTTGAAACTTACTCTAGACTTTACTGTCCAAGATTAGTGACCGAAACAGGTTTAGTTGTACTAATAAAAAATATTCGCTTTTGATTCTTCAAAAAGTTATCTAATTTTTTGATAATTCTAACAATTTCTTTATCCAACAAGATTAATTTCCATTACTGTTAATAGAAAAAGAAATCAACAGTGCAATTACCTAGTTAAAATTGCACAGAACATAATAAGCTTGGTTCTTTTTCACTTTTCAGTTCTCAATGAGATATTTGACATATAAAATGAATTATCCATTAGTTGTGAGGTTGAGCTACTGTAAGAGGACTGATGAGTCAAAGCATTTTTTTTAACTGTAAAAGTAATTTGTTGTTTTTCAAATCCTTTTTTCTCTTGATCATTTGTTTTTTTCAACCCATTTGTTGTTGTTTTAAGATAACATTATCTTCTCTCAGGACAATTCTGAAGATGCTGCTGGACCAGAATCATCAAAATTGTTTATTCTCTCATCTATTCAGCTTTGTGTCTCAATAAATTGATTCTCAACATTTGCATATTTTTTCAAAGAAACGACTAGTTCAATTGTTTTTGTACATATTCAAATGTAATCTCGAAGGAAATCAACAATTTTGATAGTTCAAAACGTTATTTCAATGCACGGTATCTCCCGCCAAGTGTCCCAGAGGTTCACAAAGTCAATTTGAAAGAAGCCAAAAAATCCGTTGGAGTGTCAGAAATCTTTTTAGCTACTGTCGAGGTCAACCCAATGTCAGAAGAAGCGTTGAAAATTCAGGATGACGACAGCATAGTGGACTTGATAGTATCGAAGAGGGAAGATTTGGTTCCTGGAAAAAGATTCAGTTAAAACACTGTAATTCGCTGGGCTACATTACTTACCATTATCCGAGCCTCCAAGAGATTTATTCATCAAAGTCATCTCTGTTCTCAAGACCTTCTCGAATGGACTGATGTTGGTAGTCTTCTTGACTCCTTTGGCTGCATCAGTCGTCGGTGGAAAGTATTTAGTAGGAACCTCGAAGATCATTGCTAGTTGCCTGTCGGTGTTGACTTGGTCAATGTGTGATTTCTCTGCTGTCGAGCTCCCGAACAGTACACCTTTCTCCCAAACGATTAACAATGAGGGTCCGGGGACATCGTTGCTCGGAATTTTACGAGTGTGGGTGTATATGCAACAAAAATTTTTCCGCAACCTTTGTACTGATATGATAACGGGGGCAGAAGACAGCATTTTTTGCTTTTGTATGACGTTTGTGGTGAAAATCAATGTACTTTGAGTGGGGTGAGTACCAGCCAGCCTCGATATTTCTAATGAGATGATACTTGCTCTATCTGTCCTCCAGGTCACAATTTGCCATAGATGGCGCGTCCAACCGAAACACACACCTGCCTTCGCTCTCTCGTGGAGAAGCAAACCACAATCAATAAGTTGACCAAGGACAGTGCTTGGCTCTGATTCACTGGGCACTCTCTCTGATATCCATGCTCTCTCATCTCCACATCTGTGTCTCTTTCTCTCCTTCTCCTTCTTCCCCTTTCCATTCATCATTTGTATATTTCGAAATGTGAAGTGAGGTAGTATCGATTCTACTTTTCTTTCAACTTTCTAATATTCTAAGGCCAGCCGATTGCAGGGCCAACCAACATATTAAAAATTAATGTAAGTTTTCTATTCACAGGTGTTTAAATTCAGTGCCTAATCTTATGAAACTTCCAGATTTTCCAATTGGTGGACGATTGAGAGGATGGATGTGGAAGTTCCGATGGTTTTGAATAGAATGAAAGATGATAGGAGCGCTCGGAAATAGAGTAAGTGTTTTGATTTTGCAAAACAACTGAAATTTTATATAGTTATCGATAAAAACTCTGATGAGGGGAATTCGAGAACATTTCGACGATTTTGTCGAGCTAGTTTTCAGGCAGAACAGGCCGCTAGCCTGAGCAACCCAAGCTACTACATATAATGAGGCATTGTTTTTTAGTTTCCAAATCCAAGCTGCCCGATTCTTCGAAATTATGAAAAGACGCTAATAAATTTTGTAGCAGACCAAACCGACATACATCGTTCAATAAAATGAAAACTGTGAAGCTAGGCCTCATTTATGTTAGACAAAACAAACCATAAACTCTCGAAAATCGGCATTTTATGTTCGGATTAGAGAGTTTAGTGTAATTCAAAGGCCCAGCCATAAGAACTTAAGCAAAATAATGAACGAATAACAGCGTGTTCTGCTGTACATCGGTTTTTACTGAAAACTATCATGATTAGTTTCCAGGTAGATAGCGATTCTAAACCTACTGAACATCTAAATATCTTTCAAATTTGCAGATTTGGAGAAAAAATGGCCCCAGAAGGAAGTCGAGGACAATGTGAGAGTCGAAGAAGGTTTGGAAGTAGAAGAAAAAGTTAGAGGAAAGAATTAGAAGGAAAGGTGAGCATTTATATTTAACACTACCTCTGAGCATCAAAAACGGAAAAACTCACTCCCCTGCTTATAACTTCCCTGATTTTCAATGTTTCTATTGCATTCAACGAGTGTGGGAATGTATTTTTCCTGTTTTCGACTAACTGAATTGAACACACAAGCAGTTACAGTGTGTGTCATCTGAACTCCGTCGTCGTCTACATCGCCGCCGCCCCCATCATCATCGCCATCGTCGTCGGGAACGTCATCGATATTTGGAAAATATCAATTTTGGATAAGTTTTGTTATTTTTATTTATTTTTATTGAATTCTAATTTCTCCTCCGCCTTTTTTCACCCTCACCCTCTGCCCTTTAGGAAAAACTGTTTTAAGTCTAGTATTCTAGGTTAGGTTTAGAATTTTTGGACTAGGTCTAGGAATGATTTTGTTTAGGTAATAGAAAAAATATTAGAACGGCACGATTCTTACAATCGAGCTCTACCGAAACCAAAGAAAAATGTGTGCGAAATTGAGAAACGCAGAGAAAAAGAGACATTTTTCGAGGGCATTTCGGTAGAGCGCAGTTGTAAGAACAGTGCTGAGCTAATATTATGAGCTGAAAAATATACCAAAATGTAGATCTCGGCGAGTTCTATGTCGCTGACTTACTGCAGTACCGTGCAGTAAGATATACATTTTGGCTTATTTAGTGAAAAAGACTAACTTTGAGAGGGTGTTACGGTAGCACTGATAAGTAGAGCTTCATTTTTGTAGTTGACAACTTTTTTGTACGGACACTCCCTAGCATTAGGATTGTTGCCCCTACCCCCTTCCCTCCCATATATAATAATTTTAATAAATATTTCAAGTAAAATACCTTTTTCTGTATTACTCATAACGGACAGAGTCCTTGTTTTATATCTTTGCTTCTCTTTTCAGATAATTACAGATCTGGAGGACTCTCAACACTTGAGGCATAGGGCTGACTCTAAAGACTTCATTCTTGAAGTTCGCTGTTCAAAAAACTAGATTTTTCGAGAATTTTATGCCCCAAAAAGGCTTCAAAAACCGCTGTTTTCCAACACAAAAACAACATTTTTTCGAGTTGACCTAAACTATCAAATTGTTGCCGAAAAGACTAGTTTTAGATTAGATGCAAAAATCAAAAATCATTTTTAGATTTTGTACTTTTGTATTTCTGTAGTTTTCTTCTGTCAAAACGTCAAAAACTGCGCTTTTCATCAATTTTGTGTGAAAACATCTCTTTAAAAAATCAAAATTGATCTGTTCGGCCATCTTTCGAAAAACGCGTCAAAGGCGCGCCAAGGTGCTACCATAGAAGTTTGAAAATTCCTGGACCAACCCCGTCGATTTTTTGACAAGCGATCAAAAAACAATTCCAAAAAACTGCTTGATTTTCTGACTACAGGACACCAATGAGAACGTAGCCACTTTCCCATTTTTGAAGGGACGTGCCGACAACAGTTTTCCCAGACGGTTTGAAATAAATACCCTGCTCTGTGACAGAAACAGAATCATTCTCAAAATGAGAACTATTCTTCTTGTGTTTCTCTTTGTCTTCTCGACTATTTCTGCCGATGAACTCGACAAATTCAACAACCTTCGTAGAGGATTTGCTAAAACTAACGCCATGCCTGATATGTGGGAGCTGGTAAGAGTTTCAGATGTTTTGCAGTCTCTAATTCAATAATTTTAGACGTACAGCAAGGAACTGTTGAATATCGCTTCTTCCATCGAGTGTCCGACCAAACCAGGTGCTAACTGGCGTTTCTTCTACTTGGACGGAGGGAAAAATGCTAGAGATTATGATAATTTCTTGATCGAATGGTTCAAAAAGTTCGAAAAAACAAACGCATCAGTTGTCACTGCTCAAGTCAAGGAATGGGAGAAAGGAACTGCATACTTCTTGGAATACGTCAACCCAATTCAAACCAAACTTGCATGTGTTGATAAGCAATGCACTATTGAATCGACGGATCTTAATATCAAAATCAACTATAGAAGAATGTGCTTGTTCGGTCCAAAGTAAGTTTCCATTGCTTTTTGAAGTCCACTTACACTAAAAATTTAAGTAATTATCTCGGAATGACAATGCCAATCAATGAGAAGTCCGGAAAAATCCCTGGATCAAAGTGTGGACCAAACGGAAAGAATAACGATGGACTCTGTGTTCCTAAATAATTGCATGGTTTGAGTAAATAATACATTTGTTCAAAATGGGATGTTTTTGTTGAACCTTAACCAAAAGTTATTTATTTGCGAAAAAGAAAAACAATTTCAAGCTCTGGGAAACGCCGCATCGAAAATACTTTTAGAAAAAAGAAGAATATAATGAAATCACATTGAAGCACTACTTGGAAGAATACTGAAAAACACAAATTCGGGTGAAGCTAACATGAGTAGAAAGGAGCAGCGTGAAAAGTGACAAAGTGGATATAAAGAAAAAAACTGTTTCGGGGCATCGATTGGCAATACATCATGAAGAATGTGACAAGGGAACTATTCAATGGAGACACCTCCGTCGTCGTGGACATATAGTTCGGTTTCGTCGAGCTTGACCTCTTCGCCATCCATCTCCTCATTTGGCTGAAAAACATCCAATACCGCTGAATTGTTCTCATAAACATCATCCTCAACCAAAATCGAAGTGTATGATTGGTTCTCTTGAATAGAACGAGTCGTGTTGTTTCCAGAAGACATTCTCATTTCCTGGAGTCTCCCCGTCCTAACGCGATCAATGGCATTCATTTTTTGCAGTTTGATTGTGTACGTTGTCTCGGATGGCAATCCAGAATCCGATTGAACATCATCAATTGGACCCAAAGTAAATGTGAAATCAATCTGTTGAGATTGGGTATTATAAAGGACGGTGCTAAGCCGGTTTTCGAATACTGTGGCTGGCTTGTTCTTTTTCAGGACAACTTGAGCACGATTGCGACGGCATCGTAGAAAAGAGACACACAGCCCAATAACAACAAGAAGACCGAAGATGGTACCGGCAACTGCAGTGAGCACAGGGAATGACTCTTTTTCAGTGGGTGAATCGAATCCAAAATACAGTGTGCCGATGACGAGTTTTGGAGAGAAGACAGCCAGATCGAATCTGAAAATGAATATGTGAACTTGAATATTCAAAGTCTCATTTTTCTACAAACCTCCCCAAGTTCCTGTCCAAAATGCAAAACAAGTTGTTCATCCTGTCCAAATGCTCCAATAAAACTTTGTTGATCACCAGGGAATCCGTTGCATTCAATTGAACGGTCATCATGTTTGCCTCACATTTGCCAAAGCCAACTGTAACCATTTCTGACAACGAAGAATTTAAGCGAAGAGTGAGCGAACCGTTTTGGATTGCATCTGAAATTGAAAATTGAACTAGATATGTTTTTCTCAATATGGTTATACAACTCACCTTCAATAAGATTTCCCAGAGCCAAATAATATACAACTGGATGCATTGAATCTTGATGGATGTTGACGATTTTCTTGGTGTTCATCCTTCCAGCGTCTTGAGTCTTGATCCTGTCCGACTTGGAAAAGCGGAAATGTCCTGATGCCTTTTTTTCACCAGTGGAGAATATCAGAGTGAAGCTAAAAAGTTTAAAGTTCTGAGTTTCTAAAAAATGTTTTGTTTTCACTTACTTATGAACTTCATCGGGTGTGACAACTTTGGAGAGACGAGTGAGATGTGGAATCCACGGTCCCCCGAAAAAGAAGCGTTCTTCTGTGAAAGAAACCGACCGTCCGATCAGTTCCCTGTGCTGTTTTTCCAGACTGAAGGTCACGGGTTCTGATGATTCGATTTCCATCATCAGCATGAAGTTTGAAGCTAAAAATTTAGCTTACATAATTGTATCTTGAAGAAATCAAATTTACCGGTTTCCAGAATATCTCTCAAATCGATCACAGCTTTTCCTTCTCCAATCCAATCCGAGAATCGTATCACTCCTGGTTCCTCAACGTTGATGATTGCTCGGGGCTCGGTTGTTGTTGTAGGTGGTCGTTGAGTAGTGGTGGTGCGTGGTTGGAGATGGAACGAAAGGGTGGTGAGCAAACGGTGATCAGAAATCACCATGATACTCATTCTGAAATATTAAAGTCTTGAATATCGGAATATGTCATTAAAACTTACTCCGAGTTAACATTTTCCGTACTGCAGACTGTTTGGTCTAACATCCTCATCTTCACCAGCAAATTCTCATCCGCCTCATAATATCCATTGCCATCAAATGTGATGATTTCTTTCACCAGGAGATTGCACTTTGTCAAACGAAGTCTAATAGGTCCTCCAGTTCCCAAAGTGATCACCATCTGCTCCGTGCTGTCGTTCGCGAGAGCTGAAAAAGTATACTATATTTTTTTATTATGCTCATCAAGTACCTCTTGATACAATTCCTCCAATTTTAACGCTGTACAGGCCAACCCGATTAGCGTCCTGTCGAATTTCCACTTCTTCGAATTCACTGAGAGCATTTTGGGTAGTTACGCATCCTTTGAATCGAGTCAAGTTGAATGACGCCGCGAACAAAGGCAATGGCTGCTCAGCGGGGGTGCTGACCATGATGAGCCTAAAACAAATTATCGATATATTTTTTGAACATCTAGTTTGTTTACTTGTTGTTGTCAGAGCATCTCTCCTCATGAACCAACTGACGGAGATATTCGACCCAAAATGACCCAAGAGCAATGGAACCGTTCGTGATCGGGGATACGGTTTCCAAGATCAGCTCGTCACAGCAGCGGAAAGTCACATGAGCAGGATATTTGTTGACAACTTCGAGAACCAGAGACTCGTCGTTGTGGAACGCTGAAACAATAATCATTATTTTTGAAAGTTCTTCAAATTATAGATCTACCATAGTTCAGATAGGTTTGCCACTCAAAAGCAACTTCCATCTCTCCACTTTCAACATTTCTTTTCTTCACGGCGTGGGGAAGCATGGTTTCGGAAGTAATTGAGTTTTGGAATAAAGCATCATCAGTGGTTTGAAGTGGAGACGAATGGCTTGGGAGAGGAAGAAAGACAAGAAGCATTAAACAACAAAATATTATAAACGGTTTCATGATTGTTGTTGTGCAGAAATGGAGTATTGGAATGACTGTAAATAACAAAAATGGAGGATTATCAGAAAATGAAGAACGAACGAATCTGAGATTCAGAGGACAGCCTGAAAAAGTTACAGTTTTTTTTTGAAATTTTTACTTTCTGCTCGACTTCCATTAGACAATGCAACTAAAATTATTATCAATCTTTATGCTCATCACTATGATTGTTTGAAAACTGGTCACAAAAAACATTCACACCAAAATCAGTTATTTTCTGAATTCGTTTCTCATATAAACTCGTGTTATTAGAACTACTCAGAAAGCGCTATTTGTTTCGAATCTCTCAATTTTGATTTATTGATCTGAAGTAGTAAAAGAAAATTCTGGAATAACGCTTTTCGTTTCAAAATAGTGATGAAAACAATTGAAGTAAACAAGCAGCGACATTGTGATGACTAATTCAAAAAGAAAAAAGTAATAGGCGAGACAATCGTGAGGTCAAATAGGTTCCGAGAGCTTTTGAATGTCAATGTTTTGATTGTTTTGATGAGTTGAGATTGTTTTGATGAGAAAGTTTTGATGAGTGACGAGATTTTGCTACTTTAACTTTGTGAGTCGTTTTTTTTTAATTTCATATAACCAAATCTGGGAACATTAAAAATAACATGAACTACATTGAGAGTTAAGCTAACCAGAAGTGTCCGCGTGATCAACTTTCAGAATAAAGGCTCAAAAAGTGAAAGAAAAAGAGATACAAAGTATTAGAAGGTTTTCACAGACTAGGGTTGGACCTAGATAGCGCTTATCACAGACAGACGTGCTCTCGTCTTGACCACGGATTGCTGACCTAGAGGCATATTCTGGTGCCGTGATATTTAGGGCAAAAAAACAGCAACAGTTGGGTGGGGAAAAGCACATGTATTAAATTTGGATTTTTAGACCAGAATATGTAGATTTCTGGAAACCACAGCAATTTTTAAAACTACGTTTTCATCAGAATTCGATTATCTCTCAATGTTCTTAGGTGTTGTTTCTGATCTCCACGGTTAGTTTAGACCATTCCCTATTCAAATGGTGCTTTTTGTTTCGAATATCTCGATTTTAATTTATTGATCTGAAGTAGTAAAAGAACATTCTGGAATAACAATTTCCGTTGCGAAATGGTGGTGAAAAAAAACTGAAGTAAACAAACAGCGAAACTGTGATGACTAATTCAAAAAGAAAAAAGTAATGGGCAAAACAATGGTGGGTAAAAATTAACAGATTTCAGAGAGTGTTTGAAAAACTTTGATGTATAAAGGAATTCAAACTTGAAAAATGATACTATTGTTTTGTGTCTGGAGTTTGGCTTCAAATAAAGAATACATTTTTGATTTTTTGATTTCTACGTACTGATCAGTTTTCTGAGATGATTTTTAAAAACCATACCAACATATCAAGAAGGAAATGAAGTGAAGCAAGCAAAGAGAGAATCAATTCAAACTAATTTGAAACTAACAGCAGTTCAATGGTTTTTGAACGTCAGGCAGAGTATTCCAGTCCGAAACATTCAGTATCCAAGAGGATGTTTTGTAAAGTAGTTTCAAGACACTGGTCATGTAATGGTCCAGAAACCAATAAAAGCATGAGAACCGAGAACATGCGTCATCATCAAACGCATTTCAAAGTAAAAATATGAAAAAGAGGAAACAATGGAAATGCTGCTGGGAGGAGTGGTATGGACAATGATAGAAAAAACCGGCCAATGGCCTAGCTACTGCTTTTTGAAAGTACCGGGTTCCAATTGGATTTCACTTTACTAGTTCTGTTCGAAATCCATTTTCCGTAACCCTCCTTGTTACCGTCCAATTTCATCTTCGATAATACGTATACCGTCTGAAAGTGAATTTTCAGACATTTGCAAATCAATTTTCTTTGGGTTTAGCCATTCTTATTGTGACAATGTGCATTTTCTGATTTCTTATTCTGTTCCTTGTTCCCTTAAACTGAAAACATTTTTGAAATCTATTCTAGTCTCAGAGCATGAGGTAAACAAAACTCAAAATCTGTTGTTACTGCTCAATTATCATTCACGTGCGTCAGTGAGAAAAAATGCTATATAATTAGAAATGAAAATGTATTTTTCTGTCATTCGATTCTCCAATTCTTTGAAATAGACCAAACTTCTCGAATTAGAATGTATGCTCATATCGAAGTTGAACATCACCACAAAATGAATGATGACAACACCGGCCACCAAAGAAACATGAAGATGCATTACTGCAGGACTTTTTCAGGTTCACAACAAATGAATGGTTGAAACAGCATTACTGATGTCTTAACAGCGTTCTAAATCATCAATATAATTTATCCCACAAGTTTTTATTTTATGTACTTACAGAGATCTTTCTTCCAGGTTAATGATGTTTTGATGTTAAATATCAATTAAATCAACCAATACTGATCATAATTCCAGACAAGGATAGTACCAGAGTGTGTGTTTTATTTTGAAGTTTCAGAAAAAAAACCAAAATGTCCTACACAAAACAAAATCATACTGAAGGTGTGAACCTAGTTTCGCATATTTTCATTTGATTTTTGTTAAAAATCTCAAAATCTCAGCTTTTTCAGAACCTCAAAATACGACGAATCTCCATAATTAATCAATACTGAGAAAACGTGAAAATAAACTTTCAGTATATTTTCGAATTCTCCATTCAATCAAAGCATTTTGGTTTTACTTGCCTTTTCATACTTCGTATACTTTGCAAGCTATCATAGTGTTCACTTTAAATTTCTCATTTTACTGTGTCATGGTTTCGAAGATCTTTGGAATACTGGAAAACAACATTTCAATTTCAGAAGCAGCTGTAGTACTACAAGAATGGGCGGATCGCTAATGCTGTAATTATGTCGACCTGAAAGAACTTGGAATGTAGAAAATATTGTTTGTTCATTTTTCCCAGTTTTTCACTTTTTCCAAGTTTTTTTTATTTTCTCTCTTATTTTCCATGAATATTAAATTTAGAAATTGATTCGATGGGAAGCGCAATCAGTACCAAAAAAAGTTCACGGACTCCCCAAAATTCCTTAATCCTTCAGGATGTGGCTAACGTAATACTAAACGAAGTGTTGACATTTTAAAACACATTTTTTTACAGGAAGTTCCAACTGACAAACGGGTTGCAGCGATCGAAGTGACCGACAAAGTACAGTAATCTGTTTATATCAAGATAATATTAAGAATGTGTTTGTATGTGTTTCGATTTCCGTAATATAGCTCGGACTCGTGGAAAGTTCAGGTGGTCATGTCATTTCATCGAGTTCCTCGCGCGACTTGATATGCCGAAACTACCTCCACTTTGAAAAATATTTATAGTTTTGAACCCAGTTATTAAAACGACGTCTGCATTTTGGTTCTTTCCTGACGCAAAGTTGTTTTCAAACTTTCTGATGAGTTCAATCACCTGCTACTCTATTTAAACCAAGAAAACATCACAAACATTTAGAACTCAAAACGTCTAAACACCTATTTTTTCCAGATAGACGCTGCAGGCTCCTCATCAGCACCCCGTCAAAACAAGCAATCGTCCGGAAACAAATTCAAGACTTATCTCATCTGAACTTCTGGTCAACCCGAATTTACAAATAATATGTTCCAATGTAGTTTCACATTTTTCTCATAATTATCTTTTGACATAAACCCTCTCAACACTAGTATTTTTAATCAAATATCTTAATGTTTTCTTTTTACATTGCTTTCATTTAAATAAATAGACTTGGAACTGATCAAAACGTCCTCTATCAGAACTTATTTATAATTTTCTAGGTAATAAGGCGGAAGAACAAAAAAGTGGAAGATAATTGCAACTCGCGTGAAACGTCGCTTGAATAAATGTTACCCATAAACTTCATTGTCTACTTTTCTGGTCGAGATCTCACAATTGATGTCGTTATTGAAGCTGTGGGAGAAACATTAAACTATTATCTGTTGTTTCAAAAATGAAATAATGAACAATAAAGTGCTTTAAAAATTGAAAAACTAAATAATACGTCAAAAAACATAGTATTTTTTAAGCGATTTATCGGATTTTCGTTCGGGAAACTCTTTTCAAAACGACAATTATCGACATTTTTGTGTTTTTTCGTCACATTTTGGCTATTTCTTTTTTCACACTTTGGCTAAACTCTTTTCTCAATGACTCTAAACACCAGCAGTTGAATATCAAAAACCTTCCACATTAACTTTAAACCTCCTTATCATTTGCTCCATTTCCCTCTTCCCCTCTTTTCATTTCTCCCTTTTCTCTTCTTCCCCCACCCATCGCACACCGCCCCGAGAGCGTTCTTCCATTCCCCCTTTTTTTCTGCGGTCTCTACGGCTTATCGCATCTCTCTCATCTCTATGTGCGCATTTTCACCACATTTCTCTTCTTTGCCAACAGAGGCCAACATAACCGCGTTGCAACCGCAACGCACCTGCGGATCTAAGTCTCGGCACAACAAGGAATATTATCAAGTCACTATGGAGATGAAGAAAGAATTTGCAATATTCACTAAAACGACGTAATTCTCTAATTTTTCGAACTGAGAAGGAAGAACGACATTCAAAAAACGTAGGTTTTCATTTTTTTGACCAGGAACATGCGATGTCGACGATATTCGGATAACTCATCTGCTCTAAAAAATGAAGAGAACTCTGAAAGTGTTTTGTTTTCCACTGTGAAAACTGTCATTCGAACAAGACTCGCCTTCAAAAACTCTAGCCATCGTAGATTCTTGTCTTATTGAGTTAAAAAAAATTTTCCTCATAGAAACGCTCTTTCACGCTTGTTAGAGTTTTTCGTGTGTTCAAATTCTTGTTTTCATTTAAAAGAACTATTTTTTGCAAAAATTCAAGAGAAAAATTGTTATAACAAAAAAAACCTCGTTCTGTGTAACCTGCGCATTGAAAAAAGAAACAGTTTTTGAAACGTATCAAACACAAGAAATAAAAAGAATACTCACAGTTTTGAAGAACAATGTTTTGGAAGTTAATGACTATCGAAACGGGGAAAATATGATAGTGGTTTGCGTGACGAGATAAAAGTGCATGTGATATCTGAATATAACTGAAGAATCTCATTTTTCAGGCGAGCACATCATCATCAA
Organism: Caenorhabditis latens; assembly: GCA_002259235.3. Lineage (NCBI taxonomy): Eukaryota > Metazoa > Nematoda > Chromadorea > Rhabditida > Rhabditidae > Caenorhabditis > Caenorhabditis latens. The sequence goes on along the minus strand of CM056097.1, from coordinate 6,843,639 downwards.
ATCCAGTAAGAATTAATCCCTCCTCAGCGGTTAGTTAGAAATTGTGGACACTGGCTTGATGGCATTCTTCCCAATCTAGCACTCGTGGACGCAGTTGCTCTCATCGGGTGTCAGAAAAAGGAGCCAATAAATGCAATGTAAGTAATTTTTACGAGCAGCAACGCCACGAAAAACAGAATCTCTCTACGAATTGCATCTGTGTCCAAAATAGATATGCATCCGATAAACATAGGTTATTGTAGCCAATGTTATGGTATCCTGCGTTACTGTAGTCTAAAGTATTGTAGCCGCTGTTGTGAAGATTACTGTAACAAGTAAGGGAATGCACACAAGCGGCAAAGTTTCTACGCACAAAAGTTTGGAAATGTCACTGCAACCATGGCTACAGTATCTAACCATCTTATAAGGATACTGTAGCACGAGGTTTTCGTAGTCTAGGTTACGGTAGTCTTGGTGACTGTAGTGAAGATTACTGTAGCTAACATGAGATCGCAAAACAATGTTGGTTGACCAACACTTTCATTTTTTAAGGCCCAACCCTTTCATTTTTTAAGAGACTCCATCGAATCCCTTCGCTCCTGTATGCTCAACCGTGGCCTTGGCGCTAATTGTGAAAGATGGAGTTGAATGGAAGATGGTGGACGAGAAAATGATTCTGGACGATCTGGACGAATCTCTGATCCGACAAAAGATAATTGCGACGTCTGAAATAGTGGATCCGAAATTCCGAATCCCTGCCGATGAGACGACGTGTCAACTGTACGAAGACTGGAAGACGTATGTGTCGACGGAGGCTCAAACCACTAGTCAATTAATGGTTGCAGGAAGGAATGATTATGTGGGAGCGAGCGTCTCGAGAGGCCCTCTGTCAGATATGCAAAAGTATGGATGGAGACGGGATGTTGGTGTGTGATGGATGCGAGAGCGGATGTCTGGAATGCTTTAGAGTGAGTTTTTTTCTGAAAAATTTTGAAGCAAAACTACAGTATTTCTGTCAGATAAGAGTTTGAAACTTACATGTCTGAAATCGGCGTGTAAAGGCGGTTCCGAAACTTTGGGTCTCACCACGAAATTTCAAAAACTCATGTATTTTGATAAATCTTGATCAGAAAGCTATCAAATATAGATGGCTGAAATTAAAGGATTTTGTCGATTCGAATGAGTATAGTCTTATACCGTACTGTTCTTTTTGACGTTTTGGTCTCCTGTTCTTTTTGACGTTTTGGAAAAACAAATTTATCAAGGTCCGGCCCAGCCCTGCAAGGCCAAGAAGGGCCGGCTTCAAAAAATGAACCAATTTATTTGAATTAGTTCTTAATTTTCGAATTAAAAAAAAAAAACAATTTGGGTCCCACCACGAAATGACCATTCCCGTTTTGCAGCCCCGCAAGACTAGAGTGCATGAAGGTGACTGGTTCTGTCAAAAAAGTCAAATGGAGAAGTCAGGATAACCTCTTTGCATGTTCTGTGGAAAAGAGTCTGGTCACTTGTATCAATACCTTCGATGCGCCTATCAGGTCCATCAGGAATGCGCTCAGGACGGACCGAAGGAGAAGATCAAATAGGAGACATTCATATGTCCACATTGTCAAGATGTCAAACAAATGCGTTTCACGAAACGAATCATGTTGGGGAGTGAATCAAATGAATGAGAGCTGGCAGAAAACAAGCAGAAACAGAAGCAACAGGCGTTGGCTGCAGCGTTGGCTGCTCCAGCAACTGAAATATCTGCGACGGGGGAAAATGCCAAAAACGGACATTCCAACGGAACCACTACTAAAGGCACCGCCCATACCGGCCTGCCGAAAGCAATGACTAAAGAACTGTGTCAACTGATGCTGGATGAGTTGGTGAATCAGGGAAATGCTCTTCCGTTTCTGAAACCAGTCAATCCGAAACTTGTGCCAGGCTACAAGATTGTCATTATGAAGCCGATGGATTTGAAGACCATTCGGCAGAAGAATGATAAATTGACGTGAGTTTTTGGGGTGGGTGGGGGTGGGGGCTAGAGTCTAGGAAAGGGGGGAGCTTAAAACCGTCCCTGCTTCAAACTTTATCTTGTGAACATACCAAAATGTAGACCTTGGCTAGTTCTATCTCTATGACCTACTATTGGGCCGGATGCATCTTCGTAAATGTCCCAAGGCCAGGAAAAAGTGTCAAAAAATGCATCCGGCCCCGTAGTAGGTCAGTGACATAGGTTTGAAATTATGCTTGAAATATCCTTGCCTGGGTCATCGGGTGTCTTACTGTCCAGACAAAAAGGTGGGACATCCGGACATCGGGACAGACATAAGTATAAAAATGAGAAATTTTTGAAACAATAGGTTTTTCGGAACCGGGACAGTGAGGCACACAGACAGACAGACAAACCCGAAAATTCTAATCGGATATTTGCACATTCATACACCAAGACATCCGGACAAGCCGACATTGTGACAGACATACTGACACAGACATTCCGACAGACAAAAAATCCGAGAAATTCTGCAAAATTTCCCAAATATACATAGTTTTTGCAAGTTAAAACTAGGAAAAATTGGAAATCTGGACTCACAGACACACAGATTTTGTTCACCTGGACATCCGGAATCCGAAAAACAGATAGAATGAGAGACAATCGGACATACAGACACACAAACAAACACAGACATCCACGAATTTGGAAATTTTATACATATTTCCATATGGAACAATTATAAAACTGAAAAATATGGATAGCTGGACATCCGGATAAACAGACACACTAACAGACAGGTGGAAATCTTCAAATTGTTCAAAATCAAGAAAATGGGATATCTGGACATTCGGACAGACAGACAGAGAGACAGACCAAAGATTTGAAAAAAAAACTCAACAAAAAAAAACGTCTTCGGACTTTTTTAAAACAAAAATGTGGACATTCGGATAGACAGACAGATAGACATTCTCAAAACCAACATTTTTAAATTGAAAGATCGAAAATTTCATGATATTTTGACATTTTGAGGAACCAGCTTTCGGAGCATTTGAAAATTTGAAAAACTCAGAATTCCGGACATCCGGACAAACAGAACTTTCTGTTTCCAAACATTCCCAATTTTTCAGTACCTGACAAAACTGGGTTTCCACTACATCACACGTGACACCTTCGTCTTCACACTTCCAGTCGCGTCGACGTCTTCTTCCACTGCTACAGAAAAAGATGTGAAGCCACCAAAAGTCGAGGAGCCGGATGAGCCACTCGACCCATTGGAGCACAACGATGACTTTGCGGAGGAGCTTGTGCATAGTCAGATGATGTCTAATGGAGTGGATGAGTGTAAAGTGAGAGAGAGGGAGGCCGACGACTTGTTGGTAAATTTCAACGATGTGAGGCATCTACCCGAGTTCTCGAGAATAACGAATCAGCGTCTGAATGCGCAAGGATTTGCCGACGCTCTCATGATCGATGAATTCGTTCAAAACGTTGTGCATGTTCTAGGAATTGGTAAAGACTTGGTTGCACGGGAATTCAAAAAAAATAGAAAACTCTATTCCAAACCTCGAAAAGACACCGAAATTGGAGTGCTGGATTGACTGGCGACGGTGAGAAGGTCGACGAGTTTTTGCAGTTGACTAGGCAACTATTGAGATTGGCGTTGGAGTTTCCTGGAATGGGTAATAAGAAGAGGTAAGAGCGGGGTTACTGTACAATTCGCTAGCTGAGGTTAATGTAGTCTAGGTTACGGTAAGTCATAGCTGCCAAGATAGTTGGCTCCGTGTTTCGACAGTTCAGTTCACAAACGTGCAGGTTACTGTATCTTGAACTTCAATTACTGTACATACCCTTCTATTGAGTATGCTGTAGTTCGGGTTACTGTAGATGTGACTCATTTTTATAGACTCACTTTTGAGAAACAAAATCCAAAAAATCGAAAACTTTGCTGATAAAAAACTCGATATTTTGGGCAAAAAGTAGAGAAGGTCGTAATCTGGACTCACATGCGCACATACAGACTCAAATACTGGCATCCGGATATACAGACATACCGACAGACAAAGAAACCCGAGAAATCTGAAAAATTTCCTGAATAAACAATGTTTTTGCAAGTTAAAACTACAAAAAAACAGGAAATCGGGACTCACAGACACACAGACAGACAGATTTCGTCCAGCTGTAGCTGTGACTCACTTTTGTGCTACAGTAGCCTATTTTAGTTTCCTTTCACTGTCTGTACACTAGGACTGATTTCCAAAAATCCTCATTCTTTTCAGATTCTGTTTTCAAGACTAAAAGGAGAGAAATAGATGAGAGAAGGAAAGGCGAGAGCGCTTCGATCTGCGAGGAGTAAGAAGAAGAACAATGAGATGGCTGTGGCTGTAGTGAAAAAGGAATAACATCTGGAGAGTGATTCGGAGCCACCGACAAGGCCAGTGACTCCGAAAAAGAATGGCACGGCGCCAGTAGCCAGCACCTGTTCTCCATGTGCTCCGGTAGAAGATGGTCATTATGAAATGGATTTGAAGACGATTCGGCACATAGATAAAGTGACGTGAGTTTTTTGTTTTGGAGTGGGTGGTGGTGGAGTCTAGGATAAGGGAGGAAGTTAAAATATTCCTGCCTGAGTCATTCAGACAAAAGGTGAGACATCCGGACATCTGGACAGACAGAAGTATAAAAATGAACACTTTTTGAAACAATAGTCCTCATATTCGGCAATCGACATTTTTGTAAATCCACAGAGACAGACAGATGCTTGGAAATTTGGTGACCTGGACAGTGGGACAAACAGATAGACAGACAAAACCGAGATACTCTTGACAAGAGGGACCAGAGTACTCAAACTAGATATATATATATCCACATACCTAGACATTCGAACAAACCTATATTTTGACAGACATAAGATGGGACATCCAGACTTCTAGACGGACAGATAGAAGTTGTATGGTGAAACCTTCCTAGAACAATACACATCCGGTAATTTGAAAGTTTGTCAAACCCGGACATTGGGATATTTGGAGAAACTGACTGAAACACTTGGAAAACTAGACATCCGGACTCACTGGCTCACAGACAAAACTTGTTTGTGAAAAAAACCTTGAACCAGGAGATCTAAAGCGCTAGAAAGACGAGTTTCACAGCCTTTGAACATCTTGACTCTGTTCATTTCTCCTAAATTCTATATTCCTCCCTATTTTCAGATACGACTCTCCAGAAGACTTGTCAGTAAACGTCGAGCTGATGTTTTCCAAGTGCCGTCAATTCAACAGTGACCGCTCGGATATCGGCAAGTTCTTCCCCAAACAATGGTGAAACGACATTCAAGAGAATGAAATGGTAGAAAATGCATCAAAAGAAGCAATACGAGTAGGCGCCAATTGTTGCGATAATCATTGTAGCATACAACGCGAAACTCAAATCAGAAGATCCTGAGGAGGGAGAAGGTCAACAGAGGTTATGTTTCGACTGTCTCTCCAGATGGGATGGAGAAGTATCACTGCCTCTGGAATCAAGGAAAATGTCTCCTATTTTGCAACGGACGTAGAGAAGTTGAGCACTTATTCGTAGGCTTTCAAAGTGAGTTGGTATCGGGAAAATTGGAAAAAATCGTAATCTGGGTATCCAGGTTTACAAAAAGACAAAACATTAAAAAAAACGCTTTCTTGAAGTCAGCGCATGTCCTTGTGTTCGTTTATCCAGATGTCCTTTTTGCGGACATGTGGGCATATAGACATCCGGATTCCGGATAAACAGACATACGGACAGACATGTAAATTGTTCAAAATCAAAACAATGCGGATAACCGGGCAGACACGAGGGCCGGAAGACAGACAGACAGAGAGACAAAAAAGTCAAAATCAAAAAGAGACTTGTTTGAATTCTGAACATCTATAGGAAAAGGGAGGAGCTTAAAACTAGGTAAAGGGATGAGCTTAAAATATCTCTGCCTAAGTCATACAGACAAAAGGTAAGACATCCGAACATCTGGACAGACAGAAGTATGAAAATGAACACTTTTTGAAACAATAGTTTTTATTTTCGGCAATTTACATATACATATATTTACGTATCGGAACATCCGAAAATATGGAAACGCACACAGATAGACATTCACTTAGAAATTCGATCACCTGGACAGTGGGACACATAGACAGACTGACAAAACTGTAAAATTCTTGACAAGAGGGGCCAGTTTATCAAAACTAAATATTTGGACATCCATATACCAAGACATTCGGACAAACTTGCATTTTGACAGATAAGAGATAGGACATCCAGACTTCTAGATTATCAGATACAAGCTGTATGGTGAAACCCTAACTCACTGAAACAATACCCATCCGGTAATTTGGATGTTTTTCAAACTCGGACAATGGAATATTCGGAGAAACAGACGGATAAACACTTGGAAAACATCCGCACTCACAGGTTCACAGACAAACCTTATTTGTAGAAAAACCTCGAACCAGGAGATCTAGGACCCTAGAAAAACAAGTTTCACAGCTTTTGGACACTTTGACTCTGTCCATTTCTCTGAAATTCCATATTCAAAGAATCCAATCAATCACCTCCCCATTTTTAGATAGCACTCTCCAGGAAACTTGTCCGAAGACGTCGATCTGATGTTTCCCAGTTGTCGTCAATTCAACAATGGAAGAAGACGGCGGAGTTTATGTTTCGGCTGCTTCTCCAGATAGGATGAAGACGTCAGACGTGTGCTCGGAGTATCACTGCTTTTGGAATCAAGGGAAACGTCTCCCAATTTGTAACGGATGTAGAGAAGTTGAACACTCATTCGGAGGTTTTCAGTGTGAGTTAATCATCCAGATTTACAAAAAAAGACCCGGATAAACAGACACACGGACAGACAGGTGAAAACCTACTATTTGTTCGAAATCAAGAAAATGGGAGCGGATAACCGGACAGACCCCCGGGCCGACAGGCACACACAGAGAGATAGACGAAGTATTAGAAAAAGTCAAAATCAATAAGACACCTGTTAGAATTCTGAACATTTTGAATAACATTAAAATTGCGATTTCAAAAATTTTGAACGAAAAAATATTTTGAATTGAAATTTGTTTCAATTTATTTAATTTTGAGGAGTGTCTGATAATTCACAAGTTTGTATTCTAGACACCCGATCAATTATAAGTTTCCTATTCCAATAAATCAATCTTTCAGTAGCGGACATAATTGGGTCTCCCCAACATCACGCTTGACAACTTCATTTTTATGTGAAACTACCAAAAGTAGAAGAGCCGAATGAGCCACTGGACTCCAGGATGATTCTATGATGACTTCGGGAAGGAGCTAGTGCATAGTCAGATATTGTCGGATGATTTGGAGGAGTGAAAAGGAAGAAAAAAGAAGGCTGATGACTTGTTTGTAAATTTCAACAATGTGAGACACCAACGCAAACTCTGGAGGATAACCAATTAGTGTTGAATGAGCAAGGACTCGCCGACGCTCTGATGATTTGAGAATTTGTGGAAAACTTTGGGCATATTCTGAGGATTGGTTAGTTTACACGAAACATCAGTTAAATCCATCGTTTGGAATATCTAAGATCTTGAAAAGACACCGAAACTGAAAGCGTTGTAAGCTGGATTGACTGGCAATCGTGAGAAGGCCGACGAGTTTTTGCAGTTGAATAAGCAACTATTGAGATTGGCGTCAGATTTCCCCGGAATAGGAAACAAGAAGAGGTAAGCGAAAGTACTGTAGAGATAGGGTTTAATGTAGTTTGAAGAATTTTCGGGTTACTGTAGTCAATAATCCAAGTAAAAGCTGAGATACGATTGTTAAGGTTACCATAGTTCAGTCTACCTTAGCGTGGATTACTGTACCATACGCTAGTTGAATCCATGGACACTGTAGCTGAGGTTACCGTAGCCTAGGTTACGGTAAGTCATAGATGATTGACACCATATTTTGACAGTTCTGATCACAAACGTTTAGGTTACTGTACTTTTAGTTTTAATTACTGTGCGTGTCCTTAACAAAATTGATTCCCTGAGTATTGAAGATACTGTAGTTCGGGTTGCTGTAGCTGTGGAACACTTCAATGGAGTCTGAACAACAGCAGTCTTTACTGTAACCAATCCTCACATTTTCCAGATTCTGTCAGAGCGGCGGTGAAAAGGTCTAGACCGGGATCAACGGAACAAAATGAAACGTCTATTCCTGATCGACAAGGGAAAATTAATATTCGAAGTCTCCCAACCGAATTTTCTGATTTCCCCGCCCTAACCGGTGAACAGAAACCCTCGCTTCTTGCATTCCTCTGATGAACTAGTATGTTCTCGTAGCGTTGCACGGGAATCGACAAAAATCTCGAGAAAATTTCGATGATAAGAATATCGGAATGGATGAGTTAAGGAAAGGCAAAAGCGCTTTGATCCGTAAGGAGTGAGAAGAAGAATGATGAGATGGCGGTGGCTGTAGTGAAAAAGGAACAAAATTTCGAGATGTTCCAAACCACCGAGAAGGCCAGTGACTCCTGAGAAGAACAGAATAGGTAAGAGTTACAAATTGCGGGCGCTACCAAAAGCCGAATCCCACTTCGAGTAGCACAGATCTAACCTTATTTTCTCAATTTATTCTGACCTTGTTCCCTCAATACATGATTACTGAAGTTTCTGCGAATAGTATTGACTTGGCCCTTCAACATTGGTTGGTTCGTGAAATGTCTTGAATGGTACGTTTTCTTCGACTAGTACTAAACATCTGTGAGAATACTCTTTTAGTTTCGTCCTTAAATTGAAAACATACATTTGAACTTTTTTTTGGAGTAAATTCCGCAATTCTACTGGAAGATGGGTATCTTGCTGACGAGGCCAGCCCCTCTTTCATTTTTGAAACATATTTTAGATTTTACTGTCCAAGATTAGTGGCCGAAACAGATTTAGATTTAGTTGTACTTACAAAAAATATCTGCTTTTGAATCAAATTGACTGATTCTTTGATAATTCTAACAATTTCATTTACCATGAAAATTAACTTTTATTTCTGTTAATGGGGAAAAATAACGGGTATGCATTCAAAAAATAAAAATTACACAGAACATAATAAGCTTGCTTCTTTTCACTTTTCAGTGCTCTATGGGATATTTGACATATAAAACTAACTAACCATTTGTGGTGAGACTGAGATACTGTAGAAGAACTGAAAAGTCAACTCATTTTTAGTCACTGTAAAACGAATCTGCTTTTCTCCTGATAATTTTTTTTGATCAATTCAGCTCATGCTGTCTTTTGATGACATGATCATTTCTCTGGATATTTCTGATAATTCTGCTAAACCATAATCATCAAAACTGTTAATTTTTTCATTTATTCGGCTTTGTATTTCAATAAATCTGTTATTTTTCTCAACTTTCACGTATTTTCTTTAAGAAACGGCTCGTCTGTCGGTTTGTTTTCCAGAAGTTCACAAAGTCAATGTGAAAGAAGCCGAAAATCGGATGAGGTGTCAGACATCTTTTTAGTCACTGCAAAGGTTAACTCGATGCCAAAAGAAGCGTTGAAGATTTTGGATGACGGCGAGATAATGGACTTGACGATGTCAAAGGAAGAAAATTTGGCTCCTGGAAAAAATTCAGTCAAAATACGGTAATTTGCTATATTACTGTACCTATCATTATCCGAGCCTTCAAGAGATTTGTTCATCGAAGTCATCTCAGTTTTCGAGAACTTCTCGGATGAACTGAGTCTTTTTGATTTCTTTCGCTGCATCAGTCGTCTGTGGAAAGTGTTTTGTTGGAACTTCCAAGATCATCCTTGGTTGCCTGTCGGTGTCGACTGGATCAATGTGTGACTTCTCTGCTGTCGATTTCCCATTTTGTATACCTTATTCCCGGTAGATTCAAAACATAGGTCCGGGCGTTGTCGCTCGGAATTTTACGAGTGTGGGTGTATATGAAAAAAATCTTCTCCGAAACCATTAAAGTGACATCGGCCTCAAAATTTCTAGTGGGATGTTTCTTTCGCAGAGATTTCAGCTCAATAAGCAAACGCAGCAGCCAATCGTTGTATCCATTTGGCATTTTTGACAGAACCAGTTGCCTTTGGGGACTCGGGTTCACGGAAGGCAGCAAAATGGGATTCGAACAACTACCTGTTTTTCCAGTATTTGTAATGCTACCGTAAACTGACCAGTGGTTTGAGTCTCTGTGGACCAGTCTTCCTGTAGTTGATACGTGCTCTCATTAGCTGGGATTTAGAATTTCAGATCCACCATTTCAGATGCCTTTATGATCTTTTATCGGATCATAGATTCACCTAGATCTCCCCGAATCATCTCCTCTTCCACCGTCATCTCTTCAACTCCATCTTTCACAAGTTGAGCCAAGGCCATCGTCGTTTGGATGACAATTGGTTTTGAGTTCGCCACATCAGACATTTTCAGATGGCTTCTGAACTTATTAACTGCACAACTCAATCAATTCCATCTTTGTTTATTAATCAGTTAGAGGTCGGGGGTGTCTCCGACATAGTCCAAAGTACTGATTTCGAATATTTGATCGTTAAGGGTTTAGTGGGGAGTCGGTGGAGAGCTCGTTCACGGATTCCACGGCTAAGCAAACAGGAGCGGAGAGATTTGGTCTAGGATCTATTCTCTGGAGAAAATAAGCGGTTGGGATACGGAGTTCGGAGTTGTTGGATAGTTCCGAGAACATGATGTCTTTCTTTGTGTTAAAAATCTAGAACAAAATTGTTTTTTATAAACAACTTACTTCAAAAATGACAAGTCTTTAGAGTCAGCTGTATGCCTCAAGTGTTGAGATCTGAAAATATCTGAAAGAAGAAGCAAAGATATAATATAAGGACCTTGTCCGTTACTTGTAATACAAAATAAAAACAAAATACTTCACTTGAAATATTTATTCAAAATAATAAGCATGGGAGGGGAGGAGCGAGGGGCAACAATCCTAATGCTAGGGAGTGCTCGTACAAAAAAGTTGTCAACTACAAAAATGAAGCTCTACTTTTGATCTGTATGGTTTATACATAATTTAGTTTGTGGGACAATCAGTGATACCGTAACACCCTCTCAAAGTTGGTGTTTTACAACTAAAAAAACCTCGCTGAGATCTACATTTTGGTATATTTTTCAGCTCATAAAATTAGCTAGGCTCAGTTTTTACAAATGCGCTCCACCGAAATGCCCTTGAAAAATGTCTCTTTTTCTCTGCGTTTCTCAATTTCGCACACAATTTTCTTCGGTTTCGGTGGAGTGTGGTTGTAAGAAGCGTGCCGCGCTAATAATTTTAAAATAAAAAACTTTCTTTGTTCTGACCCGGGCCGTTCTACTACCTAAACAAAGTCTTCCCTAGACCTATCCTAAAAATTTTAAAATGTCTAGCCTAGTGAATACTAGATCTAAAATAGTCATTACTAGAGGGCCTAAGGTGATGGTGAGGGTGAGGTGGTGGGGGTTAGGATTCAATAAAAATATCATAATAAAAAACATATCTAAGATTGATATTTTCCAAATATCGATGACGTTCTGTACGATGATGGCGGTGTTGATGGCGGCGGCCAAAACGACGACGGAGATCAGAATACGGCGCCACAGCTACATCACTGTAAGTGCTTGATTTTTTTTAATTCAGTAAGTCAAAAACAGGAGAAACACTTTCCGAGTGTATTTTCCGTTTTTGATGCTCAGAGGTAGTTTCAAATATAAATGCTCACCTCTATTTTCAATTCTTCCTTCTTACTGCCAACATTTGCATCTCCTTCTACTTTCAATCCTTTTCCGCTAGACACATTGTCCTCGGCTTCCATCTGGGCGATACCACTCCGAATCTGCAAATTTGAAAAATATGTTCAGTAACTCCAGAATTGGTATCTAGAAACTAATTAAGAAGATTTCCAGCAAAACACGCCGTTATTTTTGTTATTTCGTTCTAATCTTGATGGTTGTGCCTTCAAATTACACCAAACTCTTCTAATTCAAAAGTAAGATGCCGCTTTTCAAAGGTTTGTTGTTTATTTTGTCTTATTAACGTTCAGCTTCTCAGTTTTTATCTTTCTGGACGATGATTTGGGATCTAGAGCTTATCTGCTACAACATTGATCAACTCCTATTTCTAAATTCAAAGGATCGGGCTCTGGGTAGCTCGGATTTGGAAACTAGAAAACTATTCGTCATTATATAAGCTTGGCTTGCTCAGGCTGGCGGCCCAACCACCCTGAGAATGTACCTCGACCAAGTTCACCAAAAATGAAGAACTTTAAAATATTATAAGAGCTCAACAATGTTTGTACGTTGAAATTTCCTCGAATTCCTCTCATCAGAATTTGTTTCAATATCTATGATTATTTCGCGATGATTTGCAAAATCAAAACACTTACTCTGTCTCCGAGTGCTTGGTCCATTCTTCAATCTATTCACAACTTTCGAAACTTCCAAATCATCTACTTAATCGTTCACCAATTGGAAAATCTGAAAGTTTGATGGTATTAAACACTGAATACAAATACTTGTAATCTGAGAACTTACATTAATTTTAAATATGTTGGTCGGCCTGCAATCGGCTAGCCTTGGAATACTTTAAAATGGAGAGGAAAGTAGAATCGATACCCTCACATTTTGAAATAATGATGAATCAAAAGGGGAAGAAGGAAAAAGAGAGAAAGAGACGCAGATGTGGAGGTGAGAGAGCATGGATATCTGAGAGAGTGCCCAGTGAATCAGAGCCAAGCACTGTCGTTGGTCAACTTGTTGATTGTGGTTCGCTTCTCCACAAGAGAGCGAGGGCAGGTGTCTGTTTCGGTTGGATGTGCCATCTGTGGTGACTTGTGACCTGGACGACCAATAGAGGGAGAAAAGAAGGCTGGATGCAGTTGAAATGTTTTCTGAACGACAGTTCGATGTCTGAATCTGAAAATCAAGAAAACAATGAGAAGAATGTGTATCTTATTATCTATCTTCATAACACAAAAAATAATACAGTCAACACTAATTTTATTCAGAAAGATTCCCAAACCATGCTAAAACTCTGACGAAAAAACATACCAAAATACAGTAGAGGTCATAGGTGAGATTAACTCCGTACTTTAATCGTATTGACTCATTGTAAAAGGCTCCGAACAACTTAAAAATAAGAGAGGCTGTCCATTTCAGACCAGCACATCTAGTTCCACCTTAAAGAAATCCATATCTTCCAACATACCAAATTCTTTAGAGTGAAAAGGATGATTTGTGTTTCCCAACTGATACTTCTGATCAGGAAAACCAAATGATTTGGATTCTTTGTTGTTGTACATTCATTCAGCAATTATAACGATAATGACACTGACAACCAGAACGAAAAACTATGTAGACTTTTGAAACTAAGAGTGGAGTGCCGACTTGACCAGTCCGAGGTATTGAAGGCAGTCTTCCAGTCCTCCGAGATGCCCTCTGTATATGTAGTAGTCTGGAACCGTTCTTTGGATTACTTCGTCGGAATTCAGCATTTTCAAATCTTCACCTGCGTTCTGAAACAACGGTGTTGACATCCGTCGGTTCATGTTGGAGTTCTCCGGAGTGAACTTCATGTGGCATACGACTCCCCAAAAACCATTACATCAGAATATCATTAACATCGATGTACCTACTTATAGATATTTTACTGTAACTGACTCTATCAGTAGTATGGGGTTTCAATAACTGTTCTCTTCATGTATTCATTTCATCACACTACATGTAGCCCCTGCAAAGAACACATAACCTAATAAATATTAGCGAATAATGGATTTTGAAATGTAGTTCTTTTCTTGATGGCGTGGAATGACCTAGGTAATGAAGGAAAAACAAAAACTTTTTTGCTTTTTTACAGTACCTTAAAAAATCAGATTTCCGAATATTTTTCAAATAATTTTCCGGAAAATAGTGCCAGAAAAGGTTTCCAAAAAAGTCTGAATATCAGAAACATCGGGGGTTCCGACTTCCGGTTTTGAACAAGCCTGGTTGTGTGCTGGATTGGGTGGAGGTCATGAGCAGGCCGGCGAGTTTTTGCAGTTGACTAGGCAACTCTTTAGTTTGGTGTTAGAGTTTTGCGGAATAAAAAATAAAAAAGGTAAGCGGGAGTACTGTAGAGATAGAGGTCACTGCAGTTTGAAACGTTTTTGAGTTACTGAATTCAAGAATAACGTAGCCTGGAGAAACGATAGATGAAGTTACTGTAGTTTCGTCTACATTAGCGGGGGTTATTGTACCAGGCGCTAGATGATTCCAAGGATGGAAACAGTAGCTGAGGTCACAGTTGCCAACATTACGGTAACACTTTGCTGCCAAGATGACTGACAACATGATACAAGATCACAAACATGTAGGTTACAGTAGTTTTAATTTGCATTACTAAACGTATTCTTAAAAAATTTGATTCCCAGAGTATTGAGGATACTGTAGTTCGGGTAACTGCGGCTGTGACTTAATTTTGTGGAGTCTCAGCTGCAGTAGTCATTTTCAGTAGTTTTCATTATCTTTAAGGTAGGACTATAGTATTTGGGTGATTGGCGCGTTTAGGTTACTGTATCCATTCTCTAAACTTTCCCCATATTTCTCAAATTGGGTTAAGGCGGCGATGAACTCGATTAGGTGAAAACTCTTAAAGATTCATTTTTCAGAACTCTTCTCTTGACATTTCGTCAACCGTTTTGAATGAGATAAGACTACTACGGACTCGAGTGATGCAAATGAAACCTTTGAATATCTGTCTTCTAAATCTTTCACTAACAAGGGAAGTCTTAGGAGACGCCGCTTTCAAACGAACAATAAACATAATGTGTAAGGAGGATTACACATCTTCTGTTTTCCTTCCCGAGTCGCTCTGAAAACCAGTACTACTTTCAGATTCATTCATCGACCACTATGGCTTCTGTCTCAACCACTCAAAGATGGTTTAGGTTCCCAACAATAAAGAAACCACAAAAGATAAAGCATTCACTACAAAAATCTTCTTCAATCGCCGCTCAGTGAAGTTCAATTGTGAGAGGTACGAGATATTGCATTAATGACTATCTATAGGGTGCCAGACTTTCACATATACAGAGTGTATCTCGGAGGGCTGGAAGACTGTCTCCAATACCCCGGACCGGTCAAGTCGGCACACTACTCGGAATTTCAAAAATCTACATAATTCTTCGTTTTGGTTGTCAGTGTCATTACCGTGATTGCCGTGCTAGTAATTGCTGTAAGGATGTACAACAACAAAGAACCCAGGTCCTTCGTTTATCCTTATCAGAAATATCAGTTGGTAAAAAAACAAATCATCATAAAAAGGTATTTTTTCACTTGAAAGTATTTGGTATGTTGGAAGATATAGATTTCGAAAAATTGAGTAAAAGTTGGAAGTTATGACCGTTGCTGTATTTTGGTTTGTTTTGTTCATCTGAGACTTAGCAAAAAACACTTCAACCGCATCTAGCCTTATTTTCTCGCTCTATCTGTCGTCCAGGTCACAATTCATCACAGATGGCATTTCCAACCGAAACAGACACCTGCTCTCGCTCTTTCATGGAGAAGCAAACCGCAATCAACAAGTTGACCAACGACAGTACTTGGCTCTGATTCACTGGGCACTCTCTCTCTGACATTCATGCTCTCTCATCTCCACATCTGTGTCTCTTTCACTCTTTTTCTCCTTCTCCCTCTTTTCCTCATCATTCATTTCGAAATATGAGGTAATGTAGTATCGATTCTACTTTTCCCTCCATTTTCTAGTATTCTAAGGCCAGCCGATTGCAGGGCCAACCGACATATTTAAAATTAATGTAAGTTCTCAGTTTACAGTGCTAAATCAGTATTTCAGTGTTTAATCTCATGAAATTTCCAGATTTTCCATATGGTGGACGATTGAGTGGATGAATGTGGATGGTTTCAAGAGTTTTGGATAGATTGAAGAAGGAAGCGAGCCCTCGGAGACAGAGTAAGTGTTTTGATTTAGCAAAACATCTTAAAGCTGTCACAATTATTGAAAAAAATTCTGATGAGAGAAATTTGAGGACATTTCAAAGCGTTTACTTTTAATATTTAGAGATGAGATTGTCAATTTCTGAACTTTTCGAGTAATTTTGGCCGAGCTGGTTTGTCAGGAAGGCCTAAACGAGCCAAGCTAGAGCCAAGCTATAATGAGGATTTTTTTAACTTCTATATCCAAGCTGCCCAATTCCCGATTCATTGTATTTATGAGAAGGCTTTGATAAATTTCGTAGCAGATAAGCTTGAGATGCCAAATCATTTTCCAGAAAGATAAATACTGAGAAGCTGGACCTTGATTAGGTGTATTAAAACAAAGAATCCTTGAAAATCTACAACCGATGCTAAAATTGGAAGAGTTTGGTGTAATTAAAAAACCCGCCCTGACGACCGGAACAAAATATCAAAAACATAACTGCGTTTTTTGCTCTATGGCAGTTTTAACTGGAAACTCTCTTAATATTTCTGCAAGTATCCATTCTAAAGTTACTTGAAATCCAGATATTTTTCAAATTTTTAGATTCGGAGTGGGATCGCCCGGATGGAAGTAGAGAACAATGAGTCTGTTGGAGAAGGATTGGAAGTAAAAGAAGAAGCAAATGTGAGCAGTCAGAAGGTGTAATAGAAAGGTGAGAATTTAAACTTGAAACAACCTCTGAATATCAAAAAATATACTCCCCCTGTGGGAATGTACTTCCCCTGTGTGAGAATGTATTTCTCCTGTTTTCGACTAACTGAATTGAAGAAAACCCGTATTTACAGTGATGTAGCTGTTGCACTGTCTTCTAAACTCCGTCGTCGTCTTCCTTGCCGCCATCGTCATCGTCTTCGTCGGTGAGAACGTCAAAGTTTTTTGGAAAATATCAATTTTAGATATGTTTTTTATTATTATATTTTTATTGAATTCTAACCCCCGCCCCTCACTTTCACCTTAGGCCCTCTAGAAATGACTATCTTAGGTCTAGTATCAGTGATACCGTAACACCCTCTCAAAGTTAGTCATTTTCAACTGAAAAAGGCCAAATTGTATATCTTACTGCACGGTACTGCAGTAGGTCGGCGACATAGAACTCGCTGAGATCTACATTTTGGTATATTTTTCAGCTCATGTTAGCTAGGCACAGTTCTTACAACGGCGCTCCACCGAAATGCCCTTGAAAAATGTATCTTTTTCTCTGAATCTCTCAGTTTCGCACACAATTTTCTTGGGTTTCGGTAGAGCTCGGTTGTAAGAAACATGCCGTGCAAAAATTATGAGCTGAAAAATATACCAAAATGTAGATCTCAGCGAGTTCTATGTCACTGACCTACAGTACCGCTCAAAAGGTTATCAACTTTGGCTATTTTCAGTGGAAAATGACCAACTTTGACAGTGCATTTCGGTGTCACCTGATTGTCCGACAAATTTTATTTTGTATGGGTTGGACAGAGCAAAAATAGCACATCATTTTTGTAGTTGATAACTTTTTTGTAGGACACTCCCTAGCAAGTTACATATCGATAAAGTAATTTCTCCTGATATTTGGAATAAATGATTTGATTCAAGTACCTCGTTTTTTTTTGTAATACTCATAACGGACAGAGCCCTTGTTCTATATCTTTGCTTCTCTTTTCAGATATTTTCAGATGGAGTTCCTCTCAACACTCGAGGCATACAGCTCACTCTAAAGACTTGTTATTTTTGAAGACAATAGTTTATAAAACAAGACTTTTCAAAAGTTTTATGTCAAAAATTGGCTACACAAACCCATGTTCTCCGACACGGGAACAAAATGTTTTGAGTTGGCTCAACTTATTAAATTACTATTGTTTTTGATGCAAAAGTTAAAGTTTTTATAATTTTTAGATTGATATTGCACGGTTTTATTACTTTTCTTGTGTCAAACCATCAAAAACTGGGCTTTCCATCAGTTTTGAGTCAAAACATCCTTCAAAAAAGTTCAAAATTGATCTGTTTGGATATCTTTCGGAAAACGCGTTAAAGGTGGTCAAAGTACTGATGCGAATGCTGAAAAAGGGTTCTTTTGGACAGAACTCTCTGTTGAAAACATATTTTTCCCAAAATCAGATCAGGCGACTATGACCAGTTTTGAAACGCGTCAACCAATCGTAGTGCTCAAAGTGGTTGAAACGGTGTTTTTCCGTTTTCCATTGTCCTGTTTGAGATGCCTACAAACCAGTGAAATGACTCTGGGGTGTAGTTGGCGCATTATTCACATAACTAATGGGATTTTAGGAAGTATAACTGATGAAAAGCGCAGTTTTTCACGTTTTGAAAAATAAAAAGAACAATAACTTGTAAAAATTCTGTCAAAAACGTTATTTTCAAGGAATGTTCCATTTACTTTTTTCCGTCACGATTACCGAGTTTTCAAAAACAGCTGATTAACTTGAATTTCAAGGTTTTTCACAATCAATATCAACGATTTTGTGAATTTTCCTTAAGTAACATGCAAAAATAAGAACCGTTTGGTAAATTCTCGCGAAAACAATGTCTTTTGAGCGTTTTCCTCAATTTTTGGCGTGCCTTTTACGCATTTTTTGAAAATTTGTTGATATAGATCGAACTTGATATCCATCACAGTTTTCATCACACTTGACTATAAAATGGCATAGAAGCATATCATGAATAAGTACAAATAATACTCGACGGATAGAAAAATTCCAGGTTTCCCTAGCGAGGCTAGACATCTTTCTCACGACTTTTTTCCGAAATTAGTTCTGTTACATCATCAGCATGGGAACCCCACTGTGCGTCGTCCTTCTTGCGCAACTATAGGGCACCTGGTAAAGGAAAATGACTAACAAGATGTCAGTATAACAGGGTTTACCTACAAATTTTATTTCAGAAGTAAAATAAATTAGAAAAATTAAAAATTATAATCTTTTTCTTTCGGCTCCTGCTCTCCTCGATTGCGCGGAACATCTCCTCTTCAATTCGCTCACTGGCTGGTCTCGCGTCCTCCTTCTTTGCCTCCTCTATGGCCAAATAACGAAGAAGCACTCGATACTCTCCATCAGTGATCTGAAAATAAGCTTAATCACGTAAATGAATGGACATCGGGATATTCAGACAGATATATCAGCATTCAGGACAAATATTGTACTGACTGACACATAAACAAACAATTACTTACAGCATCATTTTCAAAGAATCCCTGCTCCTTTCCTTTGTTCTCCTGGAGTCCATCCTCTTGAGCGTCTTGAGCCTGGAAAGCAATGATTATTTGAGAATTGTAGCAGGAATTCCTGCTCGGTAACAAGCCGATTACAGGAAGAGAAACTCACCGTTTCGAGAAGGAGACGTTGGATGTCTTCCTCTGTGCCCTGGAAAACATTACATTTTCAAACTTGGGTTCGGATAAACATGGGTAGACAGATAATAGATTCATCAACTAGGCTCATGAGCAGACAGACAAACAGAGATTAGGCTGAAGGAAAAAAAATCCCTGGGGGCCTGTAGGCTAAAAATGTTCTAGGAGCTGAACAGGCAAGCGTACATTTTCACATGTGATCTAGCACAACCAATAGAACTCAACAACTCACATATTCATTGGCATGATCAGCAAGACGATGGAACGTCGGGTAGAGCGGCAGGTCGTGGCTTCCATCTGGGAACACAGAAAGTTTCATGAATAAAAAGCGGTTAATATTCATTACCGGCGGGTCCTGATGCACTTGTGGTGGCTCCTGTCGACGAGTGGGCTCTGGGATTTGGTGTTCCGGCTTAAAAATTAATTTATAGCCAAAACTCATCTTGGCCTCTTACCTCTCCACACTTCATTTTCTCCGAATCTGGCACGGTGGCCAAAATCGAGCCGACGAACTGCTGGTGGTGGTGGTGCTTGCAGTAGTGGAAGTGGTGGTGCTGCGGCTTCTGAAGAACAAAACGTGATTGATTCAAGAAGATTTTTCCTTTTTTTTGTCTATCTGTCTGCTTGTTGGCTTGTTAGGATATCTAAGCATGTACCCACCTATTTGAATGTTATTGTGGGAATCAGCCAGTCGTAGTTTTTCACCCCCCCTTCCTTGCATTTGGAGTTCTACATAATTCTACAGGTAGCAACAACCAATCAAGTCAGTATTTTATAATATGATAAAATTCTACACGTTTCATAAAACCCAAAATTTTTATAACTATATACGATTGACACTCACCTTCCACATATCCACAATTGAACAGTAAAAACCATTAGAACTCAAATAAAATCAGAAGAATTCGTTTGACGGCCATTGTCGTAGGCTATCTGAAATCGAAATGACCAAGCACAGAAAAGAGTGGGCGGGGTGTACTAGTTCTGCATGTTTTTTGTTTCTTTCTTTCTCTAAGTCTCCGTTTTTCTTTCTTCCACGTCACTCGTTGCACCTCCTTCTATGTTTTGGAAATAGAAGAGGGAAGGAAAGGTCGGTTTATGTCTGCAGCCTCCTTTGATTCGTTCCGTTTTTCCTCTTTCACTCATACCGCCGACATCTTTAAAAAAACAACGTGCCGAGAATTGGCCGGAGAGAAAAAGTCTATCTTATGAACAAACTGAGGCGTTTTTGGCATATCATGGTGGATTGAGTTACCCTAAAGTAGCGTCGGTGTCATATTACTTCTGTGGCGGTACATAGGAGACTTCAATAAGAGCTGAAAACTTACAAAGAGAAACTGTAAACCAGAATGAAGGCGGCTATTTTCTTCCTGACAATGACAAATGTGATGACGAATGGGATTGATATCAAGTTCGATCTAATTCAACAACTTCCGAGAAACGCGTAAAAGGCGCACCAGAATTGCGACAAATACTCAAAAATACTATTTTGCCAACACTTTTCAAAAAAAAAACTTATTTTAGCATGCAACGCTTCGAAAAATTATCACGTTGTTGACGTTGAATTTGCCTCAAAATTTAACTAAATCAGTTTTTTTTGAAAACGCGTAAGAAGTAAATGAAAAATGAGATTTTCAAACTTTTCGTTTTTCAAAAAGTTTAAACTTGGGGCTTTCATCAAGACTTTATTGGGAATTTCCTAAAAACCCATTTTTAATATGCAAAACGCGCAAACTACACCCTAAAGTGTTGAAAGGAACTCCATTTCTAAAACTATCTGAAAAGAGAAGCGAAGATATAAAACAAGGACTCTGTCCGTTAGGAGTATTACAAAAAAAACGAGGTACTTGATATAAATATTAATTTATTCAAAATATATTAATAAAACATTCTAATTTTGTTCCTCGATTATCATTCTGGAAGTTGTTGTTCCTTTTTTTGTTTGAAATTGTTGTGATGGTGGAGGAAGGACATTCCGATCAAAATGAGCTCCATTTGCGAACATGGCAGGATGCTCCATTGGATATCCATTCAGTCGTGGAAGCTGCTCCAGGTAAACTCCCGGCGATCTCTGGCCACTTGAGTCTCCTTCTTGATTTTTCCGATCTGTTCCTCCATATCTTTCTCCTCCTGACAATCCTTGGTGTACTCGTTCCATTTATAATTGCTAGTTGATTCTTTATCTTTGCACAGTTCATCTTAAAAATGCCAGTGTTTTCATGGTGGTGGTTGTTGATTGAAAAACCCTGGCGGTGGCTGAGCTCCTGGAGGTGGATATTGATGAGATACTCCTGGCGGTGGCGGTTGTTGATATCCTGTTTGTCCATGTGCGACTGCAGACGGGTTCTATCGTTGTTGAAACCCGCTTGGGTCTGCTTGAGACATCGGTTGCTGATGAGGCGACTGATGCTGGAATCCAGGTGTCCCCGATGATTCTTGAACGTTTGGTGCTGTTGGCGGAACACTCGGAGTCGGTTGTGAATCAGAGGAGTTCAGATGACCCCTGTTGATGTATTTCGACGGTGATCGTGGTTTTAGCCTGAAAAATTATTTTATAGGAAGAACAGGGATGATAATTAACGGGGTTTCTTTGTGTTCTATATTTCAAAACAGCTTGCTCAACTTTAAAGTAAATAAAAGAATGTTCAGCTTTTGAGGCTTTTGAGTGGGGGGAGACACCAACGGCTCCAATTTTTTCGTGCTCGATCAGGAAATCCAAAACTTTAACAATCTTCCTATGTTCACAATTGTTCAGAAAGCTCATTTGAAAAAATTATTCGATTCGTATCAAAACAATGCACCCACGGAGGGCATAGAAAAGAAGGGTGCGCATGGTCTCTCCTGAAGCAGTGACGAAATGATCCGTGTAGTCAGAAAGAAATCAGTAGAAATTTAGGGTTCTCCACAGAACCGCCCGGTTTCATTATTTTGTATTAGACTTTTTGGTTATGCTTAGATCGGTGTCGAAAATTTAAAGATATTCAGTGAAACGCGTGCGCTTCGAAAAAAAGAAAGGTGGAAAAATTGGACTTTTTGCATAAAAGAAAGCCAAAAATCAAAACTTCAAATTTTAAAATTTTTGCACTCAACTGAGATCCGGGCCGACGGGACTAGCCCGGTGAAAAGGGAATAATATATTTTTAAGGAAAATAACAAATTTCCCAAAAAAATCAACATTTTAAAACTATATAGGTTTGTCTCTTACCTTCGAAATATCCACAATCGAACTACAAAACCATTAGAATTCAAATATAATCAGAAGAATTAGTTTGACGACCGTACCGGTAGGCCATCTCAAATCAATATGGCTAACAAGACAAAAGAGTGAGTGGGGTGTACTACTTCTACATGTTTTCTGTTTGTCGTTTTCTCTATGTTTCCGTGGTTCTCTCCTCCACGTCACTCCTTGTACCCCCTACTCTGTGTGGTTTATCGGAAAAGGGAATAGAAGAGGACAAGAACCGCGCGGTTCATGTTTGCACCCTCCTTTGATGCGGGCCGTTTTGATGATCCTCTTTTTTACTCGAATAAAATATAGAATCTCATCAGTCAATATCAAATTTAGTATGCATTGCACTTTCTTCTTAATGTGTGGTTAACACTGAATCGTTTTTTTGTTCCCCTCAATACTCTCTTTTCAACAGAGCAAACACGAATTCACCTGTTTCTCACTTAATTTTTTTTTACTCCACCAATTTCACGTGACTGCCTTGACTGACCAAATGTTTTTGTCACGGAGAGTGTTTTATATTGAAGTGTGAAGCACGAAGACGCAGCTATTCAACAGCAATCAGTTTTCTTTTTTCCCTAGACTCTCGCCCATCGGTTTGCGTCTCCAACTGGCAGTCTTCGACACCTTGACACAATCGGCTGTCCTATGTTCTCTGCGTCTCTTTCTCTAAAGAAGATAAATCACATACGATTTCTGGAAAACACAGACAACTGTGCATACAAATTCTTGAAGACGCAGACATTGTCTTCCTACCTCTCTCCCCTTTTCATCGTTCACCTTTCGACGGTTCTCTTCAGATTCATCGCCTTTTCTATCAACTTCTTCCTCTTTTCTCTTTTTCTGTTTGCGCGGACAGAGTTCAATGGTCACTTTTTTGTTTCGCTCTCAATCTCTCTTTTTCTGACAGTTTCTCGTTTTCTAACGGAGGCCGCGTTTGTAAGTGTACCACGGAGCCATTAATCAAAAATTGTCTTATCAAAAATTTGTAGATCATGTATTAGCAATAGTACAACTGCACTTTTCTGGTTCAGAATTTCCTTGTATATGTAGCGATATTCAAGAAGTTTGAAGACGATTCCGAAGTTTCAATGTGGGAGGTGGCGTATATATATATATATATATATAATTAAGATTATATATAATTAAGATTAAGATTATAATTAAGACTAATTAAGATTATAGAGTAATTGTAGGCGAGTAGTTCGAACACAGCTGAAAACAATATTAACTACAGGTATTAGAATCCAAACTCCTACTAAAAATTGCATTGAAGGAGAATCCAGATTATTACTTTTCCCCTGAAGAACTGAGCCCTTGTGAGCGTTTTCGGAGGCAGCTAAAATATAAAAGATATTTTTGAGTTCAGTATTGTTTTCTGATATTTTCCATTTGATCAGATGATATTTGGAGGCTGAATCATTGCTGTTGCAGGGGTTTACGGAGGTGAAATGATTTCAGGAGATTCCACAAAAAGATTGAGTTCTTGAAGAAGATCCGAATCATCATCAGACTCGATTTGTACCATTTCGAAGGTGGCGAATGGTCTTAAAAACGATACTATGCTGAATTCCATGCAAATCCTCTGCAATTGTTTCCTGGAGTTAGTGGAGTCTTTGTTTCAAGAATCTCAGTGCTGTTAAGTAGTAAGACGATCGGGTCTTCATCCAACAAAACAGTTGATGTGTTTTTCTGTGCGGCTTCCACGTTGAAACTACTGGTTCGAGCATCTTGTTGCTAAACAGCATATTTTTAAAACATTACGTTGTGGACCGTCCGGTTCCAAAACAGACAGACACAAACTATATCAAAATATTCTGAATTTTCAGAATATCAGTACAGAGCCTCACTGGGGTATCACTACAGTCAGGTCCCTAACCCTTATCTTATAAAATCAAGAACCGCCCACTTATCAGCAAATAGTAATCCTTTTACTTCTTGGCAGGTTCCATTATCGGAAGTCGGAAACTTTGGGAGCGTATAGCAGTTCTTCACCTCGAAAAATCCTGCGTCCACACAATTATTAAAATGAGACCAAGATTGGCACAAAAGAAAAAATAACATCCGTCTTCATCCTGCTGAAAATAAAAAAAAGAAAAAAAGAAAAAGAAAATTGCATGTACAAGAAGGGCAATAAAAGACAAGGTGTAATTGAATGGATTGAAGATAATATTGTGGATAGAGATAATACAGAGTAGAACTTGTTTGGGGAGGAGCAAATGAAGATGCTCTTCAGGCGCGAGACTTTCACAGAAACCACATTGGTACAAACAGAAGAACACCACTTGAAAACTAACAAAAAATGAAATAAGGTAGACAACGACAGAGAAAGAGGAATTCCACAAAAGGCAGAGAGAAGATACGGATCTATTGCTTCTTGTAAGTTTAACCGCTATTAGTGACTCTTTGAGTGTAGCACAGTTTACTTTTCAATGAGAAGTAATGCGGCTTGAAATGTCACGACATTACAGTTTTTTGCTCACATTGGGTGAGCAGAAAAAAAGTTGAAGAAAGGGACGCTTATCTTTTTAAAGAACATCTAAATTAAAACAGAGCTAAAAGCACTTATTTCAGAAAACAGATCAGTCATAAAACTTTTGTCCATTTAACATAACCCTCTCTTTTGTCGACAAATAAAAAAAAACATACCTCAAAAGCTATTATTAGGTATTTACTCACTCCATTTCAATTTATGATGTATTTCTATAATATATCAATACTCTTCTGAAAACCATTCTTATTTCTTCTCATCCTAAAACCCTCAAACAGTAACTGTATTTTCCCACGGAGGATTCAGTGTCATCTGCCAAAATGGAAGACGTTTGCCAAAATGGAAGACGTGCACATAAAGCTATCAAAAATCTGCAAGAGAACAACAGAAAACAAACAAAAGCGTATGCCAAAAACTGGAGTAAAAAGTGAACATCTGGACTTATGCGGAGAAGAAATGTCAATGAATTTTTTGAAAAACGGTTTTCCGGTGAAACATTCAACACAGGGTAGTTTTTTTCATCATTTTTAGTCATTTTTCTCATTTTTTAGACACCGGATGAACATTTTTTTGATTTCAAGGTTGTTTTCGACTTGGTTCACCGATGATGGTTCGAATGAATATAATCATGACTAGGTTTCATGCAGTTGTAGTCGCAACGCGCGAATTTTGCTAGATTACTGTAAATATCCTAATGAGACTTTAATTGAACACCAGACAGTTTTGTGGGTGCTTTTTTGAAAGCTCATAACATGCACAGTTGGAAAATGCGAATCAGTTCATTGGAAAACGGTTTTCCGGTGAAAAATCAAACAGAACGTTGTTTTTTTCACCATTTTCAGTCATTTTTCTCATTTTTAAGACACCGGATGAACATTTTTTTGATTTCAAGGTTGTTTTCGACTTGGGTCACCGATGATGGTTCGAATGAATATAATCATGACTAGGTGTAATGCAGTTATAGTCGCAACGCGCGAATTTTGCTAGATTACTGTAGATATCGTCGTGAGACTTTAATTGAACATCAAATAGTTTTGTGGGTGCTTTTTTGAAAGCTCATAACATGCACAGTTGGAAAATGCGAATCAGTTCATTGGAAAACGGTTTTCCGGTGAAAAATCAAACAGAACGTTGTTTTTTTCACCATTTTCAGTCATTTTTCTCATTTTTAAGACACCGGATGAACATTTTTTTGATTTCAAGGTTGTTTTCGACTTGGGTCACCGATGATGGTTCGAATGAATATAATCATGACTAGGTGTAATGCAGTTATAGTCGCAACGCGCGAATTTTGCTAGATTACTGTAGATATCGTCGTGAGACTTTAATTGAACATCAAATAGTTTTGTGGGTGCTTTTTTGAAAGCTCATAACATGCACAGTTGGAAAATGCGAATCAGTTCATTGGAAAACGGTTTTCCGGTGAAAAATCAAACAGAACGTTGTTTTTTTCACCATTTTCGGTCATTTTTCTCATTTTTAAGACAACGGATGAACATTTTTTTGTTTTCAAGGTTGTTTTCGACTTGGGTCACCGATGATGGTTCGAATGAATATAATCATGACTAGGTGTAATGCAGTTATAGTCGCAACGCGCGAATTTTGCTGGATTACTGTAAATATCGTCGTGAGAGTTTAATTGAACACCAGATAGTTTTGTGGGTGCTTTTTTGAAAGCTCATAACATGCACAGTTGGAAAATGCGAATCAGTTCATTGGAAAACGGTTTTCCGGTGAAAAATCAAACAGAACGTTGTTTTTTTCACCATTTTCAGTCATTTTTCTCATTTTTAAGACAACGGATGAACATTTTTTTGTTTTCAAGGTTGTTTTCGACTTGGTTCACCGATGATGGTTCGAATGAATATAATCATTATTACGTTTCATGCAGTTATAGTCTCAACGCACGAATTTTGCTGGATTACTGTAAAATTATTAATAAGACTTTAATTGAACACCAGATAGTTTTGTGATTGCTTTTTTGAAAGCTCATAACATGCACAGTTGGAAAATGCGAATCAGGTCATTGGAAAACGGTTTTCCGGTGAAAAATCAAACAGAACGTTGTTTTTTTCACCATTTTCAGTCATTTTTCTCATTTTTAAGACAACGGATGAACATTTTTTTGTTTTCAAGGTTGTTTTCGACTTGGTTCACCGATGATGGTTCGAATGAATATAATCATTATTACGTTTCATGCAGTTATAGTCTCAACGCACGAGTTTTGCTGGATTACTGTAAATATCCTAATGAGACTTTAATTGAACACCAGACAGTTTTGTGGGTGCTTTTTTGTAAGCTCATAACATGCACAGTTGGAAAATGCAAATCAGTTCATTGGAAAACGGTTTTCCGATAAAATATCAAACAGAACGTTGTTTTTTTCACCATTTTCAGTCATTTTTCTCACTTTTCAGACAACGGATGAACATTTTTTTGTTTTCAAGGTTGTTTTCGACTTGGTTCACCGATGATGGTTCGAATGAATATAATCATGACTAGGTGTAATGCAGTTATAGTCTCAACGCACGAATTTTGCTGGATTTCTGTAAATATCCTAATGAGACTTTAATTGAACACCAGACAGTTTTGTGGGTGCTTTTTTGAAAGCTCATAACATGCACAGTTGGAAAATGCGAATCAGTTCATTGGAAAACGGTTTTCAGGTGAAAAATCAAACAGAACGTTGTTTTTTTCACCATTTTCAGTCATTTTTCTCATTTTTAAGACAACGGATGAACATTTTTTTGTTTTCAAGGTTGTTTTCGACTTGGGTCACCGATGATGGTTCGAATGAATATAATCATGACTAGGTGTAATGCAGTTATAGTCTCAACGCGCGAATTTTGCTGGATTACTGTAAATATCGTCGTGAGAGTTTAATTGAACACCAGATAGTTTTGTGATTGCTTTTTTGAAAGCTCATAACATGCACAGTTGGAAAATGCGAATCAGGTCATTGGAAAACGGTTTTCCGGTGAAAAATCAAACAGAACGTTGTTTTTTTCACCATTTTCAGTCATTTGTCTTACTTTTCAGACAACGGATGAACATTTTTTTGTTTTCAAGGTTGTTTTCGACTTGGTTCACCGATGATGGTTCGAATGAATATAATCATGACTAGGTTTCATGCAGTTATAGTCTCAACGCACGAATTTTGCTGGATTACTGTAAATATCCTAATGAGACTTTAATTGAACACCAGATAGTTTTGTGGGTGCTTTTTGTAAGCTCATAACATGCACAGTTGGAAAATGCAAATCAGTTCATTGGAAAACGGTTTTCCGATAAAATATCAAACAGAACGTTGTTTTTTTCACCATTTTCAGTCATTTTTCTCACTTTTCAGACAACGGATGAACATTTTTTTGTTTTCAAGGTTGTTTTCGACTTGGTTCACCGATGATGGTTCGAATGAATATAATCATGACTACGTTTCATGCAGTTATAGTCTCAACGCACGAGTTTTGCTGGATTACTGTAAATATCCTAATGAGACTTTAATTGAACACCAGACAGTTTTGTGGGTGCTTTTTTGAAAGCTCATAACATGCACAGTTGGAAAATGCAAATCAGTTCATTGGAAAACGGTTTTCCGGTGGAAAATCAAACAGAACGTTGTTTTTTTCACCATTTTCAGACATTTTTCTCACTTTTCAGACAACGGATGAACATTTTTTTGTTTTCAAGGTTGTTTTCGACTTGGTTCACCGATGATGGTTCGAATGAATATAATCATGACTACGTTTCATGCAGTTATAGTCTCAACGCACGAGTTTTGCTGGATTACTGTAAATATCCTAATGAGACTTTAATTGAACACCAGACAGTTTTGTGGGTGTTTTTTTGAAAGCTCATAACATGCACAGTTGGAAAATGCAAATCAGTTCATTGGAAAACGGTTTTCCGGTGGAAAATCAAACAGAACGTTGTTTTTTTCACCATTTTCAGTCATTTTTTTCACTTTTCAGACAACGGATGAACATTTTTTTGTTTTCAAGGTTGTTTTCGACTTGGTTCACCGATGATGGTTCGAATGAATATAATCATGACTAGGTTTCATGCAGTTATAGTCTCAACGCACGAGTTTTGCTGGATTACTGTAAATATCCTAATGAGACTTTAATTGAACACCAGATAGTTTTGTGGGTGCTTTTTTGAAAGCTCATAACATGCACAGTTGGAAAATGCAAATCAGTTCATTGGAAAACGGTTTTCCGATAAAATATCAAACAGAACGTTGTTTTTTTCACCATTTTCAGTCATTTTTCTCACTTTTCAGACAACGGATGAACATTTTTTTGTTTTCAAGGTTGTTTTCGACTTGGGTCACCGATGATGGTTCGAATGAATATAATCATGACTAGGTTTCATGCAGTTATAGTCTCAACGCACGAATTTTGCTGGATTACTGTAAATATCCTAATGAGACTTTAATTGAACACCAGATAGTTTTGTGGGTGCTTTTTTGAAAGCTCATAACATGCACAGTTGGAAAATGCAAATCAGTTCATTGGAAAACGGTTTTCCGATAAAATATCAAACAGAACGTTGTTTTTTTCACCATTTTCAGTCATTTTTTTCACTTTTCAGACAACGGATGAACATTTTTTTGTTTTCAAGGTTGATTTCGACTTGGTTCACCGATGATGGTTCGAATGAATATAATCATGACTAGGTTTCATGCAGTTATAGTCTCAACGCACGAATTTTGCTGGATTACTGTAAATATCCTAATGAGACTTTAATTGAACACCAGATAGTTTTGTGGGTGCTTTTTTGAAAGCTCATAACATGCACAGTTGGAAAATGCAAATCAGTTCATTGGAAAACGGTTTTCCGGTGGAAAATCAAACAGAACGTTGTTTTTTTCACCATTTTCAGTCATTTTTTTCACTTTTCAGACAACGGATGAACATTTTTTTGTTTTCAAGGTTGT
The DNA here is from genome assembly GCA_002259235.3 of Caenorhabditis latens. Lineage (NCBI taxonomy): Eukaryota > Metazoa > Nematoda > Chromadorea > Rhabditida > Rhabditidae > Caenorhabditis > Caenorhabditis latens. Next base: position 6,813,729 of record CM056097.1, on the reverse strand, counting down.
TTTCGACTTGGTTCACCGATGATGGTTCGAATGAATATAATCATGACTAGGTTTCATGCAGTTATAGTCTCAACGCACGAGTTTTGCTGGATTACTGTAAATATCCTAATGAGACTTTAATTGAACACCAGATAGTTTTGTGGGTGCTTTTTTGTAAGCTCATAACATGCACAGTTGGAAAATGCAAATCAGTTCATTGGAAAACGGTTTTCCGATAAAATATCAAACAGAACGTTGTTTTTTTCACCATTTTCAGTCATTTTTCTCACTTTTCAGACAACGGATGAACATTTTTTTGTTTTCAAGGTTGTTTTCGACTTGGTTCACCGATGATGGTTCGAATGAATATAATCATGACTAGGTTTCATGCAGTTATAGTCTCAACGCACGAATTTTGCTGGATTACTGTAAATATCCTAATGAGACTTTAATTGAACACCAGATAGTTTTGTGGGTGCTTTTTAGAAAGCTCATAACATGCACAGTTGGAAAATGCAAATCAGTTCATTGGAAAACGGTTTTCCGGTGGAAAATCAAACAGAACGTTGTTTTTTTCACCATTTTCAGTCATTTTTCTCACTTTTCAGACAACGGATGAACATTTTTTTGTTTTCAAGGTTGTTTTCGACTTGGTTCACCGATGATGGTTCGAATGAATATAATCATGACTAGGTTTCATGCAGTTATAGTCTCAACGCACGAATTTTGCTGGATTACTGTAAATATCCTAATGAGACTTTAATTGAACACCAGATAGTTTTGTGGGTGCTTTTTAGAAAGCTCATAACATGCACAGTTGGAAAATGCAAATCAGTTCATTGGAAAACGGTTTTCCGATAAAATATCAAACAGAACGTTGTTTTTTTCACCATTTTCAGTCATTTTTCTCACTTTTCAGACAACGGATGAACATTTTTTTGTTTTCAAGGTTGTTTTCGACTTGGTTCACCGATGATGGTTCGAATGAATATAATCATGACTAGGTTTCATGCAGTTATAGTCTCAACGCACGAGTTTTGCTGGATTACTGTAAATATCCTAATGAGACTTTAATTGAACACCAGATAGTTTTGTGGGTGCTTTTTTGTAAGCTCATAACATGCACAGTTGGAAAATGCAAATCAGTTCATTGGAAAACGGTTTTCCGATAAAATATCAAACAGAACGTTGTTTTTTTCACCATTTTCAGTCATTTTTCTCACTTTTCAGACAACGGATGAACATTTTTTTGTTTTCAAGGTTGTTTTCGACTTGGTTCACCGATGATGGTTCGAATGAATATAATCATGACTAGGTTTCATGCAGTTATAGTCTCAACGCACGAATTTTGCTGGATTACTGTAAATATCCTAATGAGACTTTAATTGAACACCAGATAGTTTTGTGGGTGCTTTTTAGAAAGCTCATAACATGCACAGTTGGAAAATGCAAATCAGTTCATTGGAAAACAGTTTTCCGATAAAATATCAAACAGAACGTTGTTTTTTTCACCATTTTCAGTCATTTTTCTCACTTTTCAGACAACGGATGAACATTTTTTTGTTTTCAAGGTTGTTTTCGACTTGGTTCACCGATGATGGTTCGAATGAATATAATCATGACTAGGTTTCATGCAGTTATAGTCTCAACGCACGAGTTTTGCTGGATTACTGTAAATATCCTAATGAGACTTTAATTGAACACCAGATAGTTTTGTGGGTGCTTTTTTGTAAGCTCATAACATGCACAGTTGGAAAATGCAAATCAGTTCATTGGAAAACGGTTTTCCGGTGGAAAATCAAACAGAACGTTGTTTTTTTCACCATTTTCAGTCATTTTTCTCACTTTTCAGACAACGGATGAACATTTTTTTGTTTTCAAGGTTGTTTTCGACTTGGTTCACCGATGATGGTTCGAATGAATATAATCATGACTAGGTTTCATGCAGTTATAGTCTCAACGCACGAATTTTGCTGGATTACTGTAAATATCCTAATGAGACTTTAATTGAACACCAGATAGTTTTGTGGGTGCTTTTTAGAAAGCTCATAACATGCACAGTTGGAAAATGCAAATCAGTTCATTGGAAAACGGTTTTCCGATAAAATATCAAACAGAACGTTGTTTTTTTCACCATTTTCAGTCATTTTTCTCACTTTTCAGACAACGGATGAACATTTTTTTGTTTTCAAGGTTGTTTTCGACTTGGTTCACCGATGATGGTTCGAATGAATATAATCATGACTAGGTTTCATGCAGTTATAGTCTCAACGCACGAATTTTGCTGGATTACTGTAAATATCCTAATGAGACTTTAATTGAACACCAGATAGTTTTGTGGGTGCTTTTTAGAAAGCTCATAACATGCACAGTTGGAAAATGCAAATCAGTTCATTGGAAAACGGTTTTCCGATAAAATATCAAACAGAACGTTGTTTTTTTCACCATTTTCAGTCATTTGTCTCACTTTTCAGACAACGGATGAACATTTTTTTGTTTTCAAGGTTGTTTTCGACTTGGGTCACCGATGATGGTTCGAATGAATATATTCATGACTACGTTTCATGCAGTTATAGTCTCAACGCACGAATTTTGTTGGATTACTGTAAATATCCTAATGAGACTTTAATTGAACACCAGATAGTTTTGTGGGTGCTTTTTTGAAAGCTCATAACATGCACAGTTGGAAAATGCAAATCAGTTCATTGGAAAACGGTTTTCCGGTGAAAAATCAAACAGAACGTTGCTTTTTTCACCATTTTCAGTCATTTTTCTCACTTTTCAGACAACGGATGAACATTTTTTTATTTTCAAGGCTGTTTTCGACTTGGTTCACCGACGATGGTTCGAATGAATATATTCATGACTACGTTTCATGCAGTTATAGTCTCAACGCACGAATTTTGCTGGATTACTGTAAATATCGTCGTGACACTTTAATTGAACACCAAATAGTTTTGTGGGTGCTTTTTTGAAATCTCTTAACATGCACAGTTGGAAAATGCAAATCAGTTCATCGGAAATAGTTTCCGGTAAAAAATCAAAGGGTTTCCAATGATGGTTCGAATGAATATAATCATGACGTTTATTGGAAAACGGTTTTCCGGTGATTTGCATCCCATTGCATTTTAAAATTATCCACTTATGTAACATCTTTTAGAATAAACGTAACGAACAACGATCACCCAGTCTTTACAAAATGTTTCAACATGGCTCTTTACCTGGGTTCTTGGAAAAATTTCACGCTATATCGGTCTTACTATACAGCGAAATTCGAACACACTACTGCAAGAACCAGAACCAGGAACTCAACAAAAAACATTTTTCTTCCAAGTATTTCTCTTTTTGAATTAATTTTTTGTTCCACACCTGTCTAATTTTTTGGAAATGTAAACAGACATTTCGAATAATACATGTTCTGATTGTTTACACTTAATTTTCAAATTCAGACCTTCAACTATCGTTCAGTCAATACTTTAGCTTTATATAGTCTTATTTATCTATCTTCTAACGGCCGTCTTTGGCACAGTTTGCAACAGATGACACTTCCAACCGAAACACACCGCTGCCCATTGCTCTCGCTTTTTTATCGACCAGCAAACCGCAATCAACACGTTCACCAACGACAGTGCTCGCTTGGCTGTGATTTACTGCGCACCCTCTCAATCAACCATGCTCCCTCAACTGGTCTCTACACGTCTGAGTCTCGTTTACTATTTCTCTCCTTGTCTTTCGTTTCTTTTTGATTCATTATTAATTTCGTAATGTGAGTAGTTTGGTAGTGGTAGCATCGAAATGTGGTAGTATCGATTCTGCTTTTCACTCCATTTTCTAATATTTCAAGGCTAGCCGATTGCTGGCCAACCAACATATTTAAAATTAATGTAAATTCTTTGTTGTCATGTTTATATTCAGTGCTTAACATCACGAAACTTCCAGATTTCCCAATTGCTGAACGATTAAGAAGGTGGATGTGGAAGTTTCGACAGTTTTGGATAGATTGAAGAATGGAACGACACACGGAGAGCACTCGGAGACAGAGTAAGTGCTTTGATCTTACAAATCATCTGAAAACTATCATTGATAATAGGATAATTTTTGAAAGAAGGAAATTTAAGCAATATCTACATGAATACATAGTTGAGCCTCATTTTCAGGCAGAAAAGTGTCGATTTTTTCCAATTTTCGGTTGAATAGTTTATTTTCAGTAGTCATAGGTTGAGCTAGGCAAAAGTTCTACCTTTCAGACCAAAGATGTTAGAAAAACAATCTCAAATGCTTGCTCCAAGCCGAAAGGTCAAGTTGATCGGGCGGTGTAAGCAACAACAACTGTTTCATTAAGTTTTGAGATAAGAAACTCTTTGGCATTTTCCTATTCGACCATATTTTTTGAACTTATGAATGGAGGTTGGCCAACTTAATTGAAAAAGAGCCTTATGTGCCAAATTCTTGTTCTGAAAGACAAAAACTAAGGAACTGAACCTCAAAAAACATCGAAATGTTTAGAAATTGAGGAGTTTGGTGTGTTTAAAGAATGATACTTGATTACCTGGTCAAAACGACATAAAAATAACGGTGTGATAGGCTCTAGAGCCAATTCTTTCTGAAAATACCCCCGATAAGCCCAGCCCATAGTAGTTCTAATGTTTTTGATCATCTCGAAATCTTATAACTTTGCAGAAACGGAAAGGGAGTGGCCCACGAAGGAAGTTGAGGACAATGTGAGAATTGGAGAAAAACTGACGAAAGAAGATGGAGCGAATATGGGAAATGAGTGAGAAGGATTCGAACCAAAGGTGAGATTTCAAATTTGAAATCATCTGTGAGCAACGAACACGGAAAAATACTGTTCCCTGCTAAAGATTGTCTGAAAACCAATTTTTGAAGGTTGTAAGATTGTTTTTTGCTTTGTTTTCCACTTTCTGATTCTAAAAAGATCCATTTACAGAAACTGTAGTTGCTGGGCCCCGTCTCCAGCCCTCCGTTGTCGCTGATTGGCCTACGAGGTCTCTTTCGTCTCACTTCATCATCGCCCTCATCGTCCGGTATTTTGGGAATATTTATTTTAAAATGTTTACTTTTATTTTTTGTGAATTCTAATCCCCCCCCCCTCTCCCTCCTCTTACCTCTCTCTATTATCTAGGTTAGATTTTAGGTCTAGAATGTTCTAGGATAGGTCTAGGGTAGTAGTAAGTGTTATCGGTTCGTGAACACTTGTCTGAGGTGTTGAAGGTGCATGGAATTTTTTCGGATGGGTCTCGCAGCTTGAATTTGAATGTTTTCACAAGACCAATCCGAACAAATTCCATGCGCCTTTAACGCAAACCGATAATAAAGCATATATTATTAGCACGGGATGCTTCTTACAACCACGCTCTACCGAAACCAAAGAAATTGTGTGCGAAATTGAGAAACTCGGAGAAAAAGAGACATTTTTCAAGAGCATTTCGGCGGAGCGCGGATGTAAGAAGCATGCCGTGCTAATATTATGAGCTGAAAAATATACCAAAATGTAGATCTCGGCGAGTTCTATGTCGCTGACTTACTGCAGTACCGTGCAGTAAGATATACAATTTGGCCTTTTTAGTGAAAAATGACTAACTTTGAGATTGTGTTACGGTATAACTGATTGTCCCACAAAGTAAATTATGTATAAACCATACAGAACGAAGGTAGAGCTTCATTTTTGTAGTTGACAACTTTTTTGTACGGACACTCTCTAGCATAAGAATTGTTGCCCCTCCCCCCTTCCTTCCCATACTTATTATTTTGAATAAATATTTCAAGTCAAGTACCTTGTTTTTTTGGTATTGTGAATAACGGACGGAGTCCTTATTTTATATCTTTGCTTCTTTTTTCAGATATTTTCTGATCTGGAGGACTCTCTGCAAGTTTTGAGTCATCGTGAATGTACAACGGATTGAAAGGATGAAAATCCGAAAAATCGCTGTATGGACTAAAAAGTGGACTAAAAAATGACAACGGCGTTCTCTTCTAGTTGGGTGCAGTTACTGACCTTGAAAAAAACAAAAAAAAACCATTCGAATAGAATACAGGCCTGAATAATTTAGCATTTTCTCTGCATCTCAATGTCCTTTTCATACCCCGACGCCAACGAACCTTGGGACCCATCAACACTTTTTTATTCTCTCTGGAGTTATGTGTTATCTCATCCAGTGTAACATAAAAAAGATCCAGCTCACTGTGGAGCACCTAGGAAGAAAACGAAGGATAGAAAAATGAAGAAATATGGAGGTGACAGTGTACTTGATCATACATAGTATATATTATTAAAAAAATAGAAACAGAAAAGGTGAATTTTGTTTTGAAAATGAATAAAGATCAAGAGAGAAACATTTTACAAAATATAGGTATTCCGGTCTTCAGACATTTCAACTCTTCAGACATTTCAACTTATTATTCAGAAACAGGAAGTTTTGTGAAGTGTTGATATTATTTCACCTGAATTTTGAATGAAACTAGTTACGCAGTACTCCACAACAGCTTTCAGAATCCTTTTCATGTTGTTTGTACCGTTTTCAAAACGTTAGTCGCTCAAAATTACTGAACGTAAAATTCAATTTTGGTGAACCGTGTACCTTTTTCAGATAAGCCAGGCAAATACAAATTTTTTCATACCAGACTATTGACAGAATCCGACTCAGCAATATCACAAACTAGATCCATTCTTCAATTAACTTTTCTTTTCATTTTTCCGCTTTTAGATGAACTATTTTTACTTTGTCACTTAATAGTTAATGCAGTGTAAGAGAATTTGAGTTTCTTACTGAATGTGAGGATTGGAAATCAAATCTTTGTTATGACTCAAATCATCAATTTCATGATCTGCACATTTTACCCACGTGCTCTCTTTGAATAGTAATAAAAGAGTTTCACAAACACCCCTGTTTCTGTTCCGGTGTTTTCAATTACCCAAAGCATTTTTCACAAAATAATAAACAGTACCGCTCAATTTATTTTAAAAAAAAATTTCTCGAATTTTCGTGACTTTCGACTAACTGGAAAAAAGTCATGGTTGAGAAACCAAAAGTTGATAGCCTTTTGAGCGGTTCCGTTCCATTCAAAATGTTACTGCACGAGAAACGCTCGCACACATCTGGAATACATAAATAACATCTGTTCATAAAACTTCGCACCTTTTAACTGCATAATAAATATACACCCCCTGCTTTCTTATTGAAGAAGTTCATTTCAAATTTCGTTTTTTTCATCCCAGTTTTGGCTGGTTGTTTGAAATTCATGGTTACTTTACGAGTTTCCATTCTCTTATTACTTCTTCTTGTCGTCGTTCCTGGTGTCTGGAGTAGGAAGAGGCCAAAATGTAAAGGTCCTAATATATGCAAAGAGTGGTGTGCTGAATTGGAGCTTGTAAGTTTTTTTGGCTCTATTCCAGTTTAGATGTCCTTTGAAAACTTGAACGTCCCAAAAAACACTTAAACGTCCCTTAAAACACTTAGACGTCCCTTGAAACACTTAGACGTCCTTTGAAACATTTAAACGTCCTTTCGGATCCCAAATATGTTAAAAAATGTTTAGACGTCCCAAAAAACATTTAGACGTCCCAAAAACGTTTAGACGTTTCATAAAATATTGAGACGTCCCTTGAAATCCCGAAATTTGGTTTTGAATAATTAGACGTCCCACAAAACGTTTAGACGTCCCAAAAAACATTTAAACGTCCCAAAAAATATTTAGGCGTCCCTTCATCACTAAAAATCACTGAAAGTGTTCAAGGGACGCCTAAATATTTTTTGGGACGTTTAAATGTTTTTTAGGACGTCTAAACGTTTTGTGGGACGTCTAAATGTTTTTTGGGACGTCAAAATCTTCTAAACAATATTTTGGGATTTCAAGGGACGTCTAAACATTTTATGAAACGTTCAAACGTTTTTGGGACGTCTAAACTTTTCAAAGGACGTTTAAAAAAATTAGAGTTTGAAAGGACGTTTAAGTGTTTTAAGGGACGTCTAAGTGTTTTTTGGGACGTGTGAGTTTTTAAAGGACATCTAAACTGGAATAGAGCCGGTTTTTTTTTCATTTTTTTTAACAGAGGAAATCAGTGGAAACTGGTGTTGTACAAATATAAGAAATAAATACAGCCTAGGTCAAAACTTTGAAGGTTATGCGACAAAAATGGAGTTCATATCTGATCAAAACAATATTTCAATCTTTTAGTGCCTTCTGTTTACATAAATGTTATGATTAATACAATAGGATTTATCCCACAACTTGAAAATTAGTGTATTTTTGTGTTCTATCTGATTTTTGCCACTTTTTTCAGTTTAATCGGATTCCCACCTGTTACCAACACAAATGTTATTGTGCCGAACCAACTTCCAAACTCTGTGCAAATGTGTTCACCGGAAAAGCTTCAAATACAACTATGGATACGCCACTAAAAATGGCTGAGAAAATTGAAATAGACTACGATGTATCGATAAACGCTGTCAAAACAACTTTAATTGAATACTTCATGTTTTTGTTACCAAAATATGAGGAAAACTTCTAATTATTTGTTTTGAGTTTTGTCATCAGATTATACACTTCGTATTGAATATGGTTGGTTGTTATGAAGAATCATGATTTCACATGAAACTGTTCTATCATTTTTTCCTCATTTTGAGTTTTTCTTTTAAGCAAGCGTATTAATAAATTTTTTGAGTGCAAGTAAATAATGAATAATGTACTCTTCTTTTGCACAGGTCAGCATTGCATATCATCATGAAAAATTCATACTCCAATTGGCAACATATCTTCTTCCTACTAATGGAATAGTTCTGTGTGTCCGTCCGACGCTTCTCCCTAAATAACTATTTTTCTCTCTGAACCGTTTAAAAAATGTTTGGGGGTATACCCATGAGCTTCCGAGCGCTTCAATTTTTTGGACCCCGGGTGTCGAATTACTGTAGGATTACTGTAGCTACTGTGCCCCAAAAAATGAAAAAGTGTTCCAAACAGAACGAGGGGAGACGAGACTGGGGTGGTAACAACCTGGAGACCTTAGAATGACATCCAAGAAAAAAATTGGGCCGGTTACTGTAAGATTACGGTAGTTACAGAGTTTTGAATATTAACAGTCGAACCTGAATATCTTGGAAGGTTCAGATTCCCACTGATCGAGTACGATGATAAATTTGTTAACTCTGTAGCCCCGTACTTTTAATTAGAACAATTTGCAGATTTTCTACTGCCGTAGCCCTAAAGGGGTACTGTAGCTACAGTAACCCAAAAATCGGGAAGGCGTGTTCAAACTGAAAATACTGGGCCTTGGCTTTGGTAGTGACACCCTTGGCACCTTAAAACAAAACTTCAAAACATTTTAGACAGTTTGGCCGCAAGATCCAGAAATTCCCAGAAGTTTTCAGAATGTTCCAGAAACTTCTATAAAAATAGATTTGGAAACTTCCAGAAAGTTTCAGAAATTTATAGACACTTCCAGAAATTTCCAAAACCTTCCAGAAATTTTGGAACATACTCGGCAAATGCCGCCAAGTCTTGGCCAAACTCTGCGGCTGTACAAGTCTGGGCGCAACTTTGTTTCATTTGTTTCATTTTTTGGTTTTATTCCATTTTTACGAGTTTTCAGTATTTCCCTTGTTACATTTATCATTCTAAACTTTGTTTCGGAAGTATTCTGATTTTTATGTTCTGAAACTTTAGAGAAACTCAATGGGTTCACACACTTTCAGTGAAGAGGACAAATTGCTCCCAAAAAACGACATCTCGGATTCGCAAAAGTACATGTAGTTTTGGGTAAGCTAATAACAATTTGTAGTTCTAAAACAATTTGAAGTTCTTTTAATTTTATTTCTACAGAATCGAGAAAGCTGTCGACTCTGTTCAACCATACGGAAACAACGGGGAGAAATTTCCAGAACACCGCGAATGGAAAGCTAATAAATGTGAGAATTTTCCTTGAAAGTACGACATTATATTCTTGAATTTTAGAGCTCATAATCAACCGGATTTCTGAATAACGCCTACACCACCTATGCCATCATCCCCATCGTCTTCACCTACATCAGATCCGAAGGAATAATAACTGAGACGTTCGAAATATGTTGTTTTTCTTTGTTTTTAACATGATTATTCTTCGTTTTTTTGTTTTTTTTATCTAATGAATTTCTAATTTCTAATGAATTATATTCGAGCAAAACAAGAGAAAATAAAAAAGAAGCTATGCCAGAGCATGGACCGCGCTTTCACCAAGCTTCCCACAAGTCTTGGCCTGCTTTTCCGTAACACTTGTGAGAGATGTGCGCCCAGACTTGTGAGAGGATTGTGCTAGACTTGGCGACACTTGCCGAGATATCTGAATACCGAAAAGCGTGAGAAAAACGTTTCGAAGCCGCGCCAGCTCTGCTGGTGCTTTCTATGAAGACACAAAAAACGACGTACATGAAAAATAAAGGCTATGAAAACTCCAAATATTCACTGAACAATAAAATAAAAAATAATTGCATCGACCGGGAATCGAACCCGGGCCGCCCGCGTGGCAGGCGAGCATTCTACCACTGAACCACCGATGCGATGAAAGTAGATAAACTCGGAGAGGGTGAGGAGGCAGGGAGCAAGTGATTGCGGCAGGGAGAAATAGTGACGCAAAAGAGGTAAACAAAAATACGAAGACAACTGCAAGCGTTAGGCAACCTTACTAATGAGAATATTCACGTGTTTTACCCCTCATTCATATTTTGGAAAAAGAGGTAACAAACTGTTTTAAACATTTTCCACTTATTCTTGCGGAAAACGAATACAAGGAAGACATTCTCCGGTTGTCATTCCTTTCAAAATGTTTCATGCTCATTTCATCTTTCATTACGAATATTTGAATGTGAAAGAAAGTGCCGAGCAAAAGGAAAAAGAGGGGACACCTTTGTTTCTTTTTCAGATCGTCACATTCGTAACATTGATACGAGGTTGCTAATAATAAGTACGGAGGGCTCGTCTGACAACAAATCACGAAGTCATTTCCATCAATGTAAAGCAGGAAACCGAGTTTTAGTAAGTTCTTGATTTTGACCTTCACGTCTAAAAATGTGTATGTTTAGTGTGTGAAATATCAAACCTATTTATTAAGATCGGTTTTCAGATAATCTGCCCAATTGGCCACCATCTCCACTAACATCGATAATGGGTATCTTACCAGCAAAATATACAATGGGTTGGCAACATTTGATTGGGCCAGATGGTGTGAATGACTGAAAAGGGTTTGAATCCCGAATCAGTCAAGTTACCAATGCTGGATATTTAAATTGTTGATAATTGTAATTAGGTGCTCGTGGTAATGATCTTCGTGCAAACTTGTTCATTTGTCATTTTCTAATATGACAAATGTTCAGGAGAATTCTAATATGACTTTATCCCAACTATGAACTGTAATATTCCAAGAATTAGGTATACAAGGAAAAAGTGATATTTCGACTGGTAGTCTTCTGCAGCCATCAATTAGCTCCATTGTTTTTACAGTTTCAGCTACATTTGCTTTTCCAGAAATTTTTTTTGTACTCACTTCCTAAACACGTCTGTTATGTTCCACTAGCAATTATTAAATTTGAAAAACCTGTCGGTTGCTTCCGCAAAAGAAACGATAGCAATTCAATCATATGCTTCTTACTCGTACGCCATAAAAAATTTCATAGTTTTTTTCATAATACAGATGTTTCTGGAAAAAAACTGAAAAACACTGGTCGTCTTCGCTGGCTCCATTTTGCTCTGTATCGTTTTCCCCAGCTCATTGATGTTAATCTATTTTTTTTAGCTAACAGTCACCTTCTAAAACTTTAAAGGTGAAACTTCTTCTTTTTCCTGTAAAAATAAAAAACATTAAATGTCTCTCTCATGCCTCCTGTCGTAAAACTTGTTATCTATAATATTGAGAACCCACTTCAAATGACTTCCACGTTGACTTCAAGACTGGGCAGTCATAAAACCGTATCATAAGGTTTTGATTGACATGTCGCGGTAAAATTATGATCAACAATTTCTGGAAATCTAATGTGAGAGCAACTTGGAGCAAACTTTGTGCTTTTCCGATTCAATTGTGAATAGTAAAGGAATGAACATGAATGTGAACAAAAAATCAAATGGCAATGCAAAGGGAAAATTTTCTGTTCCAGATCTCAAAAAGTATTTTGTGTCAGTTCCTTGTCCGACAGCACTGAAATACCAATGGGTTATTGTTATCAAACTCATCAAAAAGTGGCTAGTATGTAGTCAGAAACAAAAAAACTGTCCAGGTCCTGAAAATGTATATAAATAGCGTCGTTTCGGTTGCCTGTCATCTCAGCACCTGGGATTTGTTAGGGGAATTGTGATGAAATTTATTATTTTCTTTTTCTTTTGTTTATTTTTTAAACTTTCCATGTCTGAAAATTGGAATGACCCCCGACTTACTATCATAAACGAAGTGAAATGTGATATGGATGCATTTTTCTGTTTCTTTGGCTCTTACGACAAAAAAAATCTTTTGTGAGTTTGGAGAGTATTTGTAATTTCAACAATTACTCCAGTTTTAGCTACATAGGAGCAACTGTTGTCCAGATTCCTCTATCGTGTTCAAAAAGAGTTGGAATCGTCAAAACACACATTGGGCTGAAAACGTTCGGACCCCGTTATCTGAGAGTAAGTTTCACAATTTCTGAAACTGCTATGTTGTAATTTGTATTTAAGGCTAAGCATCACATAAAATTAAACCTCTCTCACAATTGCACAAAATACGGTCAGCTCATATCTACTTCCAAATATTCAGCAGGAATTCTTTTGAAAGAAGAGTAAATAATAATCTTTTTTTCTAAATTTCATATGTTCTTAATTTCAGAGCCACCATCCTCAAACTAAAAACTGATCTGCTCAGCATGGGACATCCAGTAACTCAATTTAATACCTTCTTTAGTCCGAAATTTGTTTATTTTAACGATGACTCGTTCTTCAATCAAAACGTTTATGAGGAAGACGAGTGATTTATTGGAAGGCTTGATTTGTGTTCTTTCATCAAAATGAGTTTGAAACTAATAAAAATGTCTATCGCATCTAAAATATGAGTTCTTCTGCTGTCATCGATTTCTCGTTCTCTTTTCATTCTTTTCATTCTGCAGTTTAGCAATCACGAAAATGAAATTAGTTATATCTCGGTTTTCATTTTACGGACAATTATTATTTATCATTCCGTTTGTTCACGACTCGTTTCTCTCCTATATAGAGTTAATAAGAATCAAATACTCTAATCGTCATGCCGAGTGAGCAGACTCAAACAAATTGGTATTGTTCTCAACTGCCTACGTGCGCTCGTTATCAGTAATGTTCAGTAAACTGGCAAACAGCAAGTCTTAGTTTGATGATGCCAAATGGAAAAAAGGGTTCATATAAATTTTCAGAAGAATTCTCAAAATTTAATCACTTTTGGAATAACTTTAGTAGTGAAGACGCTTGAAATACTACAATAAGCAAGTTTGATCTCTCATTTTCAACAGTTTTTCGTACTTTCTAACTGTCTTATCTGTGGTTAGACTATTCTTGCTTTAACCGTGTTTTTTGTGCGTGCGTTCTATTTATGTCATTCAATTGAGGTTGTTTAATGACCTTTTTTATACAACAAGCATTGTGAAATAGACGTACAGTTTTTGTTTCAATACTTGAGCGGCGTTTCATGTCCTTGTTGGAGTAGTATGCAAGGTGACAGAAGTTTTTCGGAGTGGCAAAATAACTGATAAGACATGCATAATAATGAAAACTTTTCTGATAACAGTGTTAATTCTGTATCAGACAAAAATGTAATTTTGTTTATACTTTTTCATACAGGATTGAGAAAAACAATTACAACGATTATTCCTTCAAGAAACAAAAACCACATTTTAATACTTTTTTGTTTTCTATTTTTTCTATCGCACAACAAAGACGAGGGACATTAAAGTTTATCTGAATATTCACTCTCAAAAACAAGATACAACATGAAATTACAAAAATATTCTTTTAAAAAAGTAGAAAAGTCACAACTAATTACAATTCCAACAAGTTCTTTATTTTTCTCAACAACCTCAGACCTTGTCTTTGGCGATTTGGTGGACCAGCATCTGTGTTGGTAGCAGATTCGAGTGAGGACAACCTGAAAACAATACTTTTAATACAAATAACAACCATTCCTAAAATTATCACATATGTTTCACATGTCATTCTTATATATAAAAAACAATTGGACGTTGTCTGAGGCGATGTCCGCAACGATTTTGGAAAGAGAAGAGACACTGAGCCAGCGGGTAAAACCGAACTGTCGTGCTTTGGACGACGACAGCCGCTTCAGACCACTCGGCCATGCGGGCACGTTTGAGAGAAGGTGGCCCCGTGAATGAGGAGATACCAGCCTGATGTACCGCCAAAGGCGGGGAAGATAGGCTGGTATATGATAATAAGACACGATTCAACTTTTTGTTGGGTTGATCAGTAAAAGCAGGTACCTACCAATTACAGTTTCAGTTACAACTTTCTGAGTTCTTTTCTCAGAGTTTCCGCAGAATTTTTGAAAATGAAAGCGACAATGGCTAAAATGGGACTTGTATTCTTTGGGCGACAGTTGTGAGTGTTATCCTTATACCGACACTCTCGCAGTAGAAAACCCGCGGGGATATCGGAAGCAGTCTTAAAGGCAGCAAGGGGATCCGTCAAAAGCGGAGCATAGTGTCTCTTCTAATCATATTATCTCTCAAGTGATCAACATTTTTAAATGCTTTCACCAATTCAAGAAGAAAGTGTAGAACTAAAAAATGGAGATCGAGTCTTTGAAAAATTCTTGAAAATCTAAAAAAGGAAAGTCAGAAACTCACGATTATTTATATATTTTTCTTTATTACGCCCTCATTCATTGTGATGCCTTCAAACTCTACATAGAGTCGACGTCTGAAATTTCAAAAATAAATCAAAATATATAGCTGAAAACGGAATTTCTCACCTAAAAACCACAATTAGTTCTACTTTTCGAGAACTAGGCCTGTAACACTACAGAATATTCAAAATTCAAATAAATACATAGTAACATCAGTTGAATTCACAGAAAATCAAATAATATATTTTTTCGACGGCCGTCCGTTTGGCTATCTTCAAGGTAAATTTAACTGACATGAATGACACGCACAAGGAGAATTTCTGTGAGACGCAGAAAGTTGAAGGAACTGGGAATCATTGGTGCCAGGCGTAGTACACAGCTGTTGGTGAAAACGGAAGTGATCCCCTCAATTGTTTTACACCTTCTGACGTCTTTTCGTTTCATTTCGTGGTCAGTTAGAACAAGTGTCACTTGCCGTGTTTTGTTTAACTAAACGTTTTCGGCAGCTCAAAGAACAAGAAAACTGTCGGAAAATCACTTTTCAATGAGGGATTACGAAAAAATTGTTTCAAATCAATAACATTATTTTAATTCCACTAGAAAGTTATTGGACATGCTGAAAATGATCGGAGTTCATTTTTTCGCGGTGAAAAAGATAGAAAAGAAGATTCAAGCTTGAAAGAGAAACCAAGAACAAATGTGTTAATAGAAGATGGTGTTCTTTGTGAGCGTGTCTTGTTGTCCACAATAATCCTATAGCGAAAACTGTCTTGTTGATATTTGAAGTAAACCAAATGGTTTAAAATAGAAAATTTTTCAAAGGAAAGTTAGTTATCGGCACAGAAAGTGAAACTGAAAAGTATAGGCTCAGAAAGTAATTTCCCGCTAGGTGTGCATTTCGATATGTTTTTGTTCGTGGTTTACAATTGGCGAAAGAGGACGTGTGGAAGGCAGGTTTAACTACATCACAAGTTTTAAAACTCCTAGACTAACTAAATCTCCGTTTTCTTTAAAAAATTTTGAAATCCTGATATGTTCTCCCTGGTCCGATTCCGGTTCTAATTGCCTATAATACATATGCTGATTTATGATATTTCAGTGGTCGCAGATCGTTTCCCGTATATTTTTCAATAAGCGATCAAAAAACACTTCCCAAAATCATGATTTTTTGAATACGAAACGTCTCTGAGATCCTTGCCATTTTCCCATTTTTGAAGGGCCGTGCCGACAACGATTTTCCCAGACAGTTTGAAATAAATACCCTGCTCTGAGGCAGAAACAGTATCATTCTCAAAATGAGAACTATCCTTCTTGTGTTCTTTTTAGTCTTCTCTACTATTTCTGCCGATGAACTCGACAAATTCAACAACCTTCGAAGGGGATTTGCAAAAACTAACGCCATGCCGGATATGTGGGAGCTGGTAAGAATTTCAGATGTTTCGCAGTCTCTAATTTAATAATTTCAGACGTACAGCAAGGAACTGTTGGATATCGCTTCTTCCATCGAGTGTCCGACCAAACCTGGTGCTAATTGGCGTTTCTTCTACCTTGACGGAGGGAAAAACGCAAGAGATTATGATAATTTTTTGATCGAATGGTTCAAGAAGTTTGAAAAAACCAACGCATCAGTTGTCACCGCTCAAGTCAAGGAATGGGAGAAAGGAACTGCATACTTCTTGGAATACGTGAACCCAATTCAAACCAAACTTGCATGTGTTGATAAGCAATGCACTATTGAATCGACGGATCTTAATATCAAAATAAACTATAGAAGAATGTGCTTGTTCGGTCCAAAGTAAGTTTCCATTACTTTTTAAAGTCCACTTACACTAAAAATTTAAGTAATTATCTCGGAATGACTATGCCAATCGATGAGAAGTCCGGAAACATCCCCGGATCAAAGTGTGGACCAAACGGGAAAAATAACGATGGCCTCTGTGTTCCAAAGTAATCGCATGTTCTGAGTAAATAATAAAATTGTTCAAAATGGGATGTTTTTGTTTAATCTTAACCAAAAATTATTTATTTGTGAAAAAGAAAAAAACAATTTTCTATTGAAAAGAAGAATATGAGGAAATCCTATTAAAACACCATTGGAGCTACTAAAATTAAGGGAAATGGGATTTGTCGCATCGAAAACAATTTTAAGGAACGGAAAAACATAACGAAATCACAGGAAAGCACCACTTGGAACAATACAGATCTAATATCGAACACAGGAAATTTGGTAAAGCTGTAAAGAAGAAAGAAAGCGGATGGAAGGATGAAAAAGTGGATAAAAACATAAAAAACAGTTACGAAGCAATAATTGGAAATACATAATGAGGGATGTGACAAGGATATTATTCGAAGAAACCTCGGCCGTCGTCATGGGAGTAGAGCTCTGTTTCGTCGACATCGTTCGCATCCATCTCTCCACTTGGCTGAACATCATCCGATATCGCTGCATTGTTCTCATAAACCTCATTCTCAACCCAAACCGAGGTACATGGGCGGTTCTGTTGAGTCGAACGGATTGTGTTGCTACCAGAGGACCATTTCAGTTCCTGAAGTCTCCCCGTCCTATAGTGAACTCGATCAACGGCTTGCATTTTCATCAGTTTGATCGAATCCGGTGCTTCGAAAGGTAATCCAGAATCCGATTGACCATCATCCAGTTCTTCAATTGGACCCAAAACAGTCGAAAAATCAACCAGTTGAGATTGATTATTATAATACACCGCGCTGAGGCGGTTCTCGAACTGTGCGGCTGGTTTATTCTTTTTGAGGAGAATTTGAGCTTGGTTTTGACAACGGCGGACGAGAAAAACACACAGCCCAATAGCAGCAAGAAGACCGAAAACGATTCCAGCAACAATGGTGATCACAGGGATCGGCTCTTCTTCAGTGGAGCGATCGAATCCAAAGTGAAGTGTGCCATTGGTTGGTTTTTCAGAAAAGACAGCCAGATCGAATCTGAAAGTAAATAGGTGAACTTGAATTTTCAAAATTCTATTTTTCTACAAACCTTCCCAAGTTCCGATCCGAAATGCAAAATAAATTGTTCATTCGGTCCATGTGATCCAATAAATCTTGGTCGATTGCCAGGGAATCAGTACGATTCAATTGGGCGTGCATCATGTTTGTCTCACATTTTCCAAATCCAACAGTCACCATTTCCGACAGAAAGGAATTCAACCGAAGAGTGAGCGATCGATTTTGGGTTGCATCTGAAAATTATAACTGAGCTAGACATTTTTCCCCAGTATGGTTATACAACTCACCTCCAATCAGCTTTCCCAGCGCCAAATAATATACAACTGGATGCGTTGAATCTTGATGGACATTGACAATTTCCTTGGTGCTCATCCTCCCAGCGTCTTGAGTCCTGATCTTCTTCGACTTGGAAAAGCGGAAGTGTCCTGAAGCCTTCTTTCCACCAGTGGAGAATTTGAGAGTAAAGCTAAAAAATTCAAAGTTAGAAGTTTCTTTTAATTTTTTTGCTTTTACTTACTTATGCACTTCATCGGGTGTGACAACTTCGGAAAGACGAGTGAGATGTGGAATCCAGGGTCCACCGAAATAGAAGCGTTCCTCCGTGAAAGGAACCGATCGTCCAATCAACTCTCTATGCTGTTTTTCAAGAGTGAAGGTGATAGGTTCGGAAGAGTAGATATCAAGCATCATAAAGTTCGAAGCTGAAAACTTAATTTCAGAATTTGATTTCAAAGACACTAAACTCACATATATTCAGAATATGTCTCAGATCAATCTCAACTTTTCCTTCGCCAACCCAATTCAGAAATTTGATCATTCCTGGTTCCTCAACGTTGATGGTCGCGGGAACTTCGGTTGTGGTTGTTTCTGGCGATTGAGTAGTGACTGTGACTGGTTGCAGATGAAACTTGAGAGTAGTGACTAAACGGTGATCGGAAATCACCAAAACACTTATTCTGAAAATGATACTATTATTACCAGAATATGTAGCTGAAACCAACCCCGAATCAATACTTTCGGTTCCACAAACGGTTTGGTGGAGCATTCTTAACTTGATCAGGAGGTTCTCATCCACTTCGTATTTTTTATTGCCATTGAATGCGATTATTTCCTTGATTAACAGATTGCATTTTGAGAAACGGAGACTGATAGGTCGTCCAGATCCATATGAAATCACCATCTGTTCTGTGGTTTTGTGAGTGAGAGCTGAAACAATCAACTATATTTTTGTTATTCCGCCTAACAAGTACCTTCATTTACGATTCTTGCAATCTTGACATTGTACAATCCGACACGGTTAGCGTCCTGTCGAATTCCGATTTCCTCAAATTCACTTTCAGCATTCTGAGTCGTCAGACATCCTTTGAATCGGGTCAAGTTGAATGACGCCTCGAAAGGACTAGATGGTTGTTCTGCCGGAGTGCTGATAATGATGAGCCTGAAACCAATTTTTGATGGATTCCTAATTTTTTATGGCTCACTCACTTGTTGTTTTCAGCACATCTCTCCTCATGAACCAATTGATACAGATACTGAACCCAAAATGGTCCCAGTCCCATTGAACCATTGATGATTGGGGAAACAGTTTCCAAGAGGATCTCATCACAGGAACGGAGAGTGACATGAGCTGGGAACTTGTTGGAAATTTCGAGAACCAAGGACTCATTCGTATGGTAAGCTGAAACAAAGAATAATATTTTTGAAAATTCGACAAATTATAGATCTACCATAGTTCAGAAAGTGTTTCCACTCCAAATCAATTTCCAAATCTTCACTTTCAGCATTTCTTTTTTTAAGGGTATGAGACAGCATAGATCCGGAAGTAGTTGAGTGTTCGAATCGGACATCTTTTGTGGTTAGAGGTAGAGAGGTGTGGGCAGGCAGAGGGAGTAGGATGAGAAGGATGAAACAACAAAATATCATGAACGTTTTCATGATTTTTGTTGTGGAGTAGTGAGAGAGTGTTGAAATAACTATAAATAACAGGAATTAAGAATACTTGGAGCCAGAGTTGAGCGAAATGCGACTTTTGAATTGGCAAAAGACAAATAGCGGAAAGCGGAATAAAAAAGTTTTCGGCGGAAGGTGGAAGGAAAAAAGTGACTGAAAGCTAAAACGTTTCTCTTTATTGATCTGACGTGGTAAAAGAAAATTCTGGAAAAACAATTTCCGTGGCGAAAAAGTCTTGAAAACAACTGAAGTAAACAAACAGTGTCATTGTGATGACTAATTCAAAAAAAGTAATGCGCTCGACAATAGTCCGCTAAAGGTCAACTGGGTTCCGAGAGCTTTTGAATCCTAACAGAAGAAAATGTTGGTGTGTGAAAGAGTTTGAACTAAAAAAATGACACTATTGTCTTGTGTCTGCAATTTGACTTGAAAGAAAAGTACATTTTTCTCGATTGCTTGATTTCTACATTTGAATCAAGTCTTATGAGATGAATATCAATAACTATGCCAAAATATTAAGAAGAAAATTAAATGAAACATGCAGAGAGAGTCAAAAAATTTTAAATTACTGGGCCAGTAGTTCTACTGTTAGGGAACGTTGGGTAACCTGGTCCCAAAAATAAGGTTTCCTGAAGGATTTTGTTGTGAAGTGGTTTTGAGACACCGAGAATGTAATGGTCCAGAAATCAATAAGAGAAATGAAACGCGAGAACATTCTAAGGGTATAACTATGACTCATCTTCAGAGGCAATTCGAAATGAAAATATGAAAAAAAAGAAAATAATGGAAATGCGGCTAGGAGAAATGGTATGGACAACGATACAGGAGGCCAATTGACTAGCGGCTGCAAATCGGTCTTGGTATCATAGCGCCAAATTGAAATTTGATTTTTTTAATGTCGTCTTTTCTTTGAAAGACCAGCACGCCCTATTTTCCTGTCGGCTAATCATAGACTGCCTTGTGACAACATGTTTTTTATCAGGATTTTTCAAAAAACCAGAAAAATAATTACTCGAGATTAAGACCAGATTTTTTACCATGTAAATTACTTGTAATTTTAAAAAAAGTATAATCGGCTGGTAATTGACAATTTGGTGCTAAAACTTTCACAATATGTAAACAGTTATGGGCTTTATTCAAAGAAGGTATGGTACTCCTTTGGATTTCATTTTACTAGTTCAGTTTGAAAAATATTTCCGTAAGTAATCAGTGTATTGTCTCCCTAACTAGCTTGTCAGCCGCCTCCTTGTTATTGTCCAACTTCATCTTTCGTTTTCCACCACAGGCAAGACTGTCGTACGGCCGGCCGCGGACGGCCGCGGCTTTTTCTTGAAAATCTCAAACAGTCACAGTCGGCTAAAAAAAGTGCTGGCACCAGTGGGGGTCGAACCCTGGTTGTCAAATTAGTACCAAAAAGTCAAAAGTATATCAAGTCATGTTTTCTCTTGAAACCCTAGAAAACCGCGGATATTTGAAGATTTCAAGAAAAAGCCGCGGCCGTCCGCAATTTCTGACTTCCCTGTAATACGGTGAGGTTGTTGATAATGATACATCAGCTTAATCCTGATCAGTTTTTTTCCCATTTTCGATAAAAAACCGTATTCAATTTTTATCCAAATAAAATCAGGAAGACTCTGTCCAGCATTTCCAGTTTTTTCGTTTTCAAAAAGTGGTGTTTGGTTGAATGATGAAGTTGATTGTTAGTTATAATTTTATTAAATGCAATTTTCCACCAAATCAGCTCCAGGACGGAAGCCAGCAACGTGTAAATTTCCAACACATTGATAAATTGCGCGTTTTTCTCATTTCCGTATGTTCACATACCCAAATCGATAGTTTTTCTGATTGCGATTTGCTAAATGTTGCTTTTTCTTAGTTCCTTTGAAAAACTTCTTGAATTTAGTTTTTTCCGTCAATATTGCGCTGAATTACCCGATGTCACCAGCAAACTTTGGTATTTTTTTTGCTTACGGTCGACACATGTCCGCAAACACCGCTGACGCAAAACCGCACACAAAAAAAAAGAGGACACTTGACACTGTGCCAACTCCAATTCATTTGCTTTTCTTTGCATGTTTTGCACAAAATAAGTGAATATTTTCAGAAAATTTTACTTAATATGAAGAGAAAAAATGAATTTCAACTTTTTAGTTAAAGAAATTTGAGGTATCGGTCGGCAAATAGTTCAGTACTGCTTTTAGAAAAGATTTATGGAAAAACTGTATAAAAAAATACTTGCAGTGATTTTTTCATTTATTTTGCATAATAAAATTGTTGAATTGTGTTAGTTAATTAGATTATTCAGTGCATTTGTTTGAAAAAGTTTTTAGTTCAATTTTTATTTGGAAAATATCGATTTTTACTTTCTCCTCTCTTTCGATGCGTAAATGTTTTGCTTTCCAACATTAAAAAAAATGTTTACAGCACAATTCTCAGCTTCCATTTCAAATTTGTGATGAAGAAAAGATAAAAGACGAGAAAGAAGGCGAGAGAAACCGGCTGAAGTAGCTGAAGCTGATAAAGACAAGGAGAAAAAAATCAAGAAGAAGAAGAGAAGAGTGCAGGAGAAGCAGCTAAAAGTGATGAAGATGTGACACCTGAAACTGAAAACAAAAACTGCAGAAACTGAAGTTACTCCTATTCTTGCAACAGAGGCAAAACACGCGATACCTTAACTCCTAAAGGTAATTTTTCAATAATCTCATTACATTCCGTATGGCCACGCCCGCCGGCATTCGGTCATTTGCAAGATTCATTCTTGTTTTATTCAGCAATTTGCTCCAAGTTTTCTCAGATTCCTAAAATCAAATAAAAATTTTCAGCAACCCTAGTTGCAAGGTCATCACCAGCCACACTTGGCAGAGGAGTACATCGCAAAAAAATCTCTGGCAGGCTGACCAAGAACTGAAAAAGCTAATTAAGGCTGATGCCGAAGCTACAGCCGGCTGGAACTGACGAGAAACAATTTTGTCTGGAAAAGGCGGTGGAAATTATCACACAGCAATGCGAGCTACTCCACCACTAATGAGTAATGGATGCAGTGACAAGGCAAATGCGAACATCCGCAACTTGCTCAATCGCAAGCATAAAAATGAAATAGCAGTGAGTTTTTTGTAAATATCGATTTTCTATTTCTTTATTTTCAAAGTTTTAGTTGCTGATTCAAATGCTGCTGCTGCAGTTTCCGCCGGGTCTAATGCTGCTTCAACATCTACATCATCTACTTCCGGATGTTCCTGCCAGGACGGCACCAGTTGTCCAGAGTCAGCAACTTCCTGGAATAAGCTTAACCAACATGCCATGGTTTGACTCGGCTTTCCATGACAGGTGGGTTCTTTCATTATTAATTCATATTTTATAAACATTGTTTTAGCATACATACAACCGATGTTCGCAACACCTAACCCTGCTCCGTTGAATCCTATGACTCATCGGGCTTCTGCTCCAATTTCAGCTGAAAATCCGAGAAAAATGAGGGACGAGCAAAACAAAGCAATTGGGGAGAACGACCCGTTAATGGATGGACAACGTCTGGCTCAGGAACAAAACAGGAAGATCAAAAAAAGAGAAATTGAACAACTCTAAGTCCATGAAGAAACTAGTCAAGCTTTCCGTGTTGAACAAAGACGACAAGAAAAAGATAAGAGACGCCGAGAAGCTGGATAAAGATCACGTCACAAAGCTGAAGAGCAAGCGTCTCCGACGAGAAGCATAACGTCAACGCGAAGCCGTGAAGAGGGAGGAAAAGACGCAGCTCGAGCTAAAACAGTCACGGACATAAAACAGGAGCTTGAGAAACATATGGATTTAAGCTACAATTCACCACTAGTGACCAGACGAAGCAAGCAAAAAACTGGCCAAGATTCCAAAACATTTCAAGAAGAAACAAGTGCAAGATGAGACAAAATTCATACAACTCACTACTGAATACACATCAAAGCGATTGTTCGTGAGCAGAAAATTGGATTTGCTGGAGAAAAAGCGTGTCATCTGCAAGATGTAGAAATCTTCTTCGAGATGACTGTTCTAGTTCTGAAATCTGTCCACAAATGATTGCTCGGTTACGTATGGATTTTCTGCCAGACATGTACTACGCAATAACTGGATTCATCTGTTTTGTTCTTCATAGAGCTATGGCAACGATTCTTATTGCATCCAATAGCTTGTGGCATTGTCAATCAATGTGTTTATCTAAGTGAAGATTAGCTGGTGACGAACTGTTCTAAGTTTTGGATTCTATGCAAAAAAGGTAATAACCGCTGCCGAACTTCGAATGGAGCCCTTTGATGCTGACCACCACTTTTGGAGAGCCTTCCCAAAAACTCAGCAAGTCCATATCTCTTTTGCGATTCGCGTCATAGAGGCTGGGAAACATGGTCGTAACTTTGATCGGTTGAACGAGTTGGCTAACTACTGTGCAAATGTGACCGCAAACAATCCACCACTGTCGGCATACTGGATTAGAGCTATCAGAGGATTGTGCTGCTTAAATTGTCACGACACCTTCCCGTTCAAGGAAATGGGACAGTTTATTGATGTAAGTTAATTGTTATAAAGTGATGTCTCCATCGAAATATTTTCAGATCTCTGACTGCTCCACTCACTACTTCTTCACCACATTTATTAGCTGTCTTGCTGGGAAGTCGGTATTCTACATTCCACGTCTTCTCGCAGAACTGGCCAAGCACGTTTTCCCATTGATGCTCGGCACACATGGACGTCTTACATCACAAAAAACACGAGATGTCAGACGAAAAGTCACTTCTAAAACCACGGAGTCTCGGAATCTGAGTGAAGCTGAACCAGGAGTCTGTCTGTGTCTTCTATTCGTTGCTGGGCTCTGTTGTGATGGTGATGAATCATTTGTAGTGGCTGTTCACTATCGAGGAATTGAAAAGAAGAAGAAACGTTTTAAGAACACTGCCGACGAGCGAATTCTCCATCTCTTCCACTGGTTTGAAATGGATAATCCTATGTTCCGAGCACTTGGACATATTTCTCAATTGCTGGAATCTCTTCAACCGTGTTTCCGTGATGCTAAGTGAGTGATTCAATGTATATTTTAGATATTATTACTTTTTCAATTTTCAGTCTGATTCTCCCATCGGGGTTCCAAATCAAAAATCCGCTGAAGATTCTATCAGAATCTCAAAGGGAAAAGGCTCCTTATCGCCCACAGTTCCTGTTCAACATTGCCAAGACCGTGTTGTTCACCATTTGCGAACAAGACTGGGTTACACTCCGAATGTTCCGTTTTGTAAAAAGTCGAAGAATGGTAGCCTTCAACCAGGATAAGCTGAGGCAAAACTGCCTGGGACAACAGATGCTGAGATTATCTCTGCGGAGGATAATTGAAAGAGACAATCTACAAAAATTCTTCGAAGCTCACAAAACCTCAAAGAAAGTAACTGTCAATAAGGTGTTATCGTTTATGAACATTTAGAATTTCCGAGCAAAACTGTTTGATTTGACGCTCATGTTCAAGGAGATCAGTCCGGATGTCAGTTCGAGATACGCTCAACAAGGAGCAATCACAGCGGATGCATTGATGTCAGAAATTGAAAAATGTTGTCGTGACATGTTTTTAACGGCATACAAGACCAACATCAAGATGCCAACGTTGATGACCTTGATTGATTTCCGTTTCTCTGACATTAACAAGTATTGGTTGATTGCTCCACTTGTTCGAATGTGTCCAAAACCGACAAATATCCCGGTTGCTCATACCAATTCTACTATCGGAACAGTTGCTGCAAAGTTCTTGAAGGAGGCTGCAATGCTAATGGAAACTCGACCAACGACTCCAAAGGACCGTCTTCTTCAATTTTCATGGGCAATGTCCAAGATTCCGTTCATCAACATGATTCACACTTGTCTCCGTTGGGAGAAGTCTCAACAGAGTAAATATAGCTTCTTACAAGCGCTTTACATTCAGTTGCGAAGGGAAGTTCACCGTGACCATCAGAAACGATCGGATTGGACTCATCGAGCAGAACATCGGGATTGTATACGGTTTTGCGAATATGCTGGATCACCTGAATCTAAAGGGAAATTTTTAAACCAACACATGTGGAACTCTGGGGACTGCTCATCTTCCAACTTATGTACAATAGAATTATCAACAAGGCTAGAGAAAAGTGAGTGATTACTGAAATTATTTCTATTGTTACTGATTCTGATAATTTTCAGGCTTGTCTTTGAAACTTGCTACGACATACTCCATCACATGGTTTTGTGGACACTCGTTGAACACGTACGACTCATACGGATTTCAAATGACATCGGTTTCCTATAAAAATTTTCAGAAGAAGAATAAGAGCTTTCTAAAGTCTTCAAAGAAATACCACATCGGAGGACTGAAAAACAGTGGAAAAACCGATTTTCCAAAAGAAATGTTGAAGATCAGCTTTGACCACATTCTGCACACGCCTGATGTAATTCAAAAAGGAGGATGGAGATTCCGAAAAAAAGTTTGACGGCGTTTTCTCATAGACTGATTTGGTAAAAAAGAACACAAGAAAGGTGGAGAGGAGCCGTTCAACTGGTCCACGTCTCTGGAAGATGCCTAGCCACCAAAATGCAACAGACCTGCTCTGCAGAAGAATAGACACGTCTCATCTGGTTTTCTCCGATGACCCTTTGTGTTTTTGCAAAACAGACCCCCAATGATTATACTAATTTCGTGCGCAAATGAGGTAATTACTTTTTTTCAATGGTTTCATTTCAATTTTTGTATTCAGAAACTATCAAAGAAGGATACCATGGTAGAAGCTAAATGAAAGCTGAAAAAAATATTCTTTCCGAAATGAGTATCTTCAATGCCAAAGAAAAGGATGAAGAGAAAGCGAAAACTACAGAAGCTGAAGCTACCCCCTACTCCTGCAACAGAGACACAACATGATGATACCTTAACTCCTAAAGGTAAGTATTTCAAAATCTCGTCATGACCCCGGCCACCGTATTTGGTCATCTGTGACATTCATTCTTTCTGAATATAAAAATTTGCTTCAAGTTTTCTGAGATTTATAAATAAAATCAATATTTTCAGCTGTCCCTGTAGCTCGTCATCACCATCTACGCTTGGCAAAGAAGGAGATCCATTTTAAAAATAATTCTGGTGCTTGTGCTGGCGGTCTAAAAAAGTAAAGCTGACGTTGTAGCTACAGCTGGCTAGGAGGAAATACAAGCTTGTTTGTCGGAGGCGGTGGAAATTATCACGCAGCAATTCGAGCTGATTAACCACCAATGAGTCATAGATCTAGTGGTGAGACTAAGGTATACATCCGCACCTCGCCCAATCACAAGAAGGAAAAACGAAACAGCAGTGGGTGAATATCTATTCTTCATTTCATGGTAATTGAAACCTTCAGTTGCTGATGCAAATGTTTCTGCCATTGTAGCTGCTTCTGCTGAAAAAAAACTACATTTATAACTCATTTTTGATATCGGCTTTGGCTTCCGAGGTGCATCTGAAATCTTTTTGCGTTTAACTGCATTTTCAGTCACTTTTGAATCATTTTTCTCGTTGGGAATTCTTTCGTTATGTATAAAATGTGCTTGCGCTCTATCTGCACGCGTTAGAGAGGATAAGACGCAGAGAAAAATTGGTCTCCCTTTTCCTTCAACGTCGACCGACGATCGATATTTCATTAATTCGACCACTTTTTTACGTTTTTAAAGATTTATCAATCAGCAAATTAAAACAAACGCTGAATTAAAGCTTTTTAGTGAATTTTTCAAAAAGATAACGTTATTTCTGACCTCTTTTTATACAAATTGACAGAAACATCTTTTTCACTCATTGCAGAAAGTTCAACATCGTAGAACGTGCAGTTATCTTATGGAAGGATACGGCAACAGCATATTCAAACAGTAAATGGACAAAATCAGAGCCAATAACCTGTTTTCGGAGGTGTTGGGTACCTTGGCGTATTAAAATTCCACCGAACTCGAAGTAAGTAATTTTTTTGAAGTTTCTGATATAAAGGCAAAAACTAAACTGTGGGAATGATATTCTTGTTTCTCATTTTCATATCGTTTGAACGCAATCAGTCATTCTTGACACTACTCTATTAACCCACCTATTCACGATATCTGACCAGTTCACAGGGTGATTCTCAAAACGTTAGACATTGACAACTGAATTTTCAGCGAAGAAAACGACAAATAATATAACCTGTTTTTCCAGAATGCACCGTTCACATTGATTATCAAGCGATAAGAATATACAAGAAAGATTCTGTATTCAAGTTCATGCTGGACCAGGTCAGCATGTTGACTCGTGCTTTTGTGAATTTTCCCCCATCGGATGGTCTAAAATTTTTGAGAAAGCGACTGATTAGTGTGAGGAGGGATAGAACTCTTTGAGGGAGGTAAACGTAAACGTAAGAATTTTCCAGTTATTCGTAAATTTTCACAAAAAAATGTTCAGATTCTTCTACCCGCAATACAATCCAAAAGAGATAAGATTGTTAATTGTTAATTGTTAATTGTTTATTACGACTTCGCGAGTCGTGAAAATAGATCAGAATCAGTGTATACATAATACATAATTGAACAGTGAGGGTGACATAAAATTGTGAGAGAGTGATTAAAAAATATTGGAGAACATACATAAGATGTCATTCCAATTGCGTTATCCGGTTCACAAAGTACCTAACAATTAACCACCGATGCCCGTCCCTTCTTTTCACAAACCTGAATCATGTCACTACAAAAGCGGCTCATTTTTACCAAGATTCATCTCCACTTTCAACTGTGTAAAAGGTAGTTTTCCTATGTATTCGGTTCAGAAAACCACAATTCCCCAGATGTCAGAGAAGAAAAATCGAATTAAGAGTCGAACGAATTGTGCCCGCCTTTTGATTGGGATACCATTCACTTTCAGAACTGTTTTTGAACTATCTCACCAACGAATTTAACAATTTTTACATCGGAGTTCAATATTCAAAAATAATTTTGCGTCGAGCGTCCACGTTGTTCTGTCAAGCACTTGGAGTACAGTCACAGAAGACACGCGTCGCAAAGTTGAAGCTTATAAATCCAAAAATAAAGACGAATTTGATTTAAACGGAACGTTAGTTGTTACCCTACTATATCTCTCATACAATTCATCTTATTTTCAGTTGGTGTGCTGCTGGAAAACCAATTTCCATTAAAGGAAGGCAAGGATTTGATATCAGATAGCACTTTTGTCCACACTGAAAATCTCATGGACTTTTTTGATGAAATTCCCGATTAACCATATTTTGAGGACGAAGACGACGAAAGGACACCTGAGGAAAGAGCTGGGGAGATCTACGAGCCAAGAGAAGCATGAAAAGAAGAGACAGCTAAGTGAGTAGCTGAAAAACGAGCGGAAAATAATAAGAAGAAGCAGCCATGTCATTGATATTCGGAGTCATGGATAATAGCGTCGGAGTCATGGATAATAGCGACGTGGAGAATTCAGACACGATTCCAAATGCTGCTAGTCAATTTGTCAAATTCCGTGAGAAATTCCAAATGGGGCATCACTGAAGAACTAGAAGGCTCATTTCGCGCAACATACGTTGGGAGACATCTTCGATTTTGCATGGATCAAAGTTCGGAAAACACTATCGCCGGATAGCAATCAGCGGATCTTTTCTTTAACTTCACGGTGACTCAGTGAGCAGAGTCTGGCATTCCAATCTATCAGAAACAATTTGACGCGATTGTGGCTATCATGATTGATAATTTGATACAAAGAAGGTTCCACCATCAAAAAGGCTGAATGACCGGTACTGTTATCGAGGCTCGGAAACATGAATGTATGTAACTTCAATTGACTGAACGACTTGGCTAAGTACTGTGAAAACGTGAGCGCAAACGATCCACCACTGTCGGAATACTGGATTGGAGTTATCAAAGGATTGTGTTGCTCAAGTTGCCACGTTAGCTTCCCGTTGGACAGTATATTGATGTGCGTTTTTTGTTATGAAATTGTCTATATTGAAATGTTTTCAGATATCTGGATGCTCCACTCATTACTCCTCCACTACATTCATTAGTTGTGTTGCTGGAAAGTCTGCATACTACATCTTACACCTTCTCGCAAAACTGGCCAACCAAGTTTTCCATTGATGATCGAAACACACGGACGTCTTACACCCCAAAAACACGAGATGCCAGACAAAAAGTCACTTTCAAAACCACGGAATCTCGGAATCTGAGTGAAGCTGAACCAGGAGTCTGTCTGTGTCTTCTAATAATTGCTGGACTATGTTGTGATGGTGATGAACCACTTTTTTGGACTGGCTGTTCACTATCGAGGAATTGAAAAAAAAGAAAGTTTCAAGAACACTGCCGACGAGCGAATTCTCCATCTTTTCCACTGGTTTGAAATGGATAATGCTATGTTCCGAGCACTTGGACATATTTCTCAACTGCTGGAAGCTCTTCAGCCACGTTTCCGTGATGTTAAACTTGATTTATCTTTGTTTTGAGGACGACCACTATTTCTAGAGATTGTTCCCAAATTTATCGCCCACAACTCTTGGTCAACAGAGCGAAGACCGACAGAAGTCCATATGGATGTCGATTATTTCAAAGATTGCAAACAGAAGTTAAAAGGTGCTTCTCTTCAATATGACTCATACAGTGATTTCAGATGGATTGTTCACAATTTGAAGGCACATAGAAGGTTTCACCATCAAAAATACCAAATCCCCTGGTACTCTTTTTCCTAATTCGCGCATTCAGCGAGGCTCGGAAACATGGTCGCAACTTCGATAGGTTGAACGAGTTGGAAAACTACTGCGCAAATGTGATTGTCAACGATCCACCACTGTCGGAATACTAGATTGGAGCTATCAAAAGATTGCTTTGATCAAGTTGCTACGACACCTTCCCGTTCAAGAAAATGGGACAGTTTATTGATGTAAGTTATTCGTTATAAAATTATGTTTCAATTGAAATATTTTCAGATCTCTGACTGCTCCACTCACTACTCCTTCACCACATTCATTGGTTTTCTTGCTGAAAAGTCTGCAAACTACATCCTACGTCTTCTTGCAGAACTGACCAAACACGTTTTCCCGTTGATACTCGGCACTCATGGACGTCTTACTTCACAGAAAACACGAGATGTCAGACGAAAAGTCATTTCCAAACCCACGGAGTCTCGGAATCTTTGTTAGTGAAACTGAATCAGGAGTCTGACGGTGTCTTCTGAACATAGCTGAACTCTGTTGTGCTGGTGATGATCCAATCGCACTGACTATTCACTATCGAGGAATGAAAAAGATGGAAAAACATTTCAAGAATACTGCCGACGAGCGAATTCTAGACCTCTTTGACTGGTTTAAAAAGGATATTCCTCAATTGCAGGACGCAATTTAACCACGTTTTCGTGGCGCTAAGTAAGTGATTCAATGTATATTTCAAGTATTATTACTTGTCAATTTTCAGTCTGAAAAGCGATAATCCACTGTACATATCATCGGACTCTCACAGAGAACAGGATCTTCATCGCCCACAGTTCCTGGTCAACATAGCGAAGACCAACAGATCCTAAGATCATCTCTGCAGATGATAACCAAAAAAGACAATGTACAAACACTCTTTGTAGCTCACGAAATCTCAAAGAAACACATTGACCGTTCCTGAGATTTATTCTTTGCTTCATAAGAAGAATAAGAGCTCTCCAAAATTGTCTAAAAATTTCTCAGCGGAGACGGTTTGAAAAACGGACGATACGCCCATTTGCCGAAAGAAAAGTTGAAGACCAAAGCTTTAGACCACATTCTGGACAAGCCTGAAATAATTCAAAAATATGGATAAAGGTTCCGAAACTTCCAAACAACTCGTCCCGACAAAGTTGCTACTAAGACCGTTCAAAGTGTTCTTCGTCTGCGCAAAAACACATGTTGAAATTCAATAGGCCACAATTGATAATAAGCGACAATATGTTGGATGACGTCCTCTTCTCCCCCTTATATCGAACAGATCGCATGATGTGTGGTGAGTATCTCCAGAACCCATAGTTTTCAAAATGGTCAAAATAGCCATGCTCTGAGAAATTAGTTCAAAAAAATTATTATACGCAAGGGCTCACACTGCTGATGAGACCGAAGCCCACCTTTTGTCATAACGGAACTTTACATACTACTGTCCAGTGTTCAGGTCGAAACAGTGAAATTTTAGTGTTTTTTCTAGTTTTTTGAAACGACTTTCCTAAAAACGCGTCAAAGAAACCCGTCAAAAGCGCGCCAGATACCAACTTTCAAGTAAGGAATGGTCTAAAGTTCGTCATTTTATCTTTTTATAAATTTAGTGACTTTGGTCTAGAAAATGACTCAGCTTTGCTTTGATAACCCCGCATAAGTTTGTCAGATAGCTAATAACTGACTAAAACACGTCTGAAGTGCGCTAGATTGAGTAATCGCGCGTTTTTAATTGTTTTCAGTTTTCTAATGGTTTATTGTGATATAGTAATTCAAAAAGACGGTCATTTAGAAAAAGATTATGGGGCTACAAGACAAGAAATCGAAAAGAAATTTTTATGCGAGTTACGTTTTCTGCGGTTGATCTTCGTCTCCATCCTGGTCGTCTGAGAGTTTTTAATCATTTAAAAAATGAATAATTTGTTCATTACTTTCGTTAATTAAATTCTTTTGAATCATTTTCGTACAATTTTGTCTTAAAAAACTATGTATTCTTCATTTTTGACAACATAAATAAATAAATTTTTCGAAAATTTCAATAGTTCGTCTAAAATTCAGATACTAAAAATTGAAAGAGTATTCATTAGAGTTCTTGTCTGCATTGGGGATGGTATCTGCATATTTCACGGCATGTGAAAGTGATGAGTTTTAGATTTGCTTCCGGGTCAGCTGTGAGAACAAGCTTCGAATTTGGTGCCAATTCAATCGTTTTTCCACGGAAAAAATTATGTTTTTTTGTCGTTTACTGCGGTTTTCATAATTTGTTCTACTTCCATTTCGTTTTTTTTCTTCCCGTCAGCTCTTCCACGAAGATGTTTCTCAAGCAGGTTCATACTGATTCAGAGAATCTTCTCTTTGTCCTTTTGCCAAAGGCCCAGCCTGTCGGTAAATTTTGAAGTTTATCGTTCTTGTGTTGTCGCAACTTTTTATAAGCTTTTGTAAAAACTTATACACGTGTTGAGGCAGATGCTATGAGATCTTCGATCTGGAAACACAAAAAATGGATTCGCAAAGATATTAGGTCACTCACATGTAATCAAAACGTATGTAACGCTTTATCTCTCAGAGTTTTCCTTTCCGGTGCACAATTATGCTTCCCGCGGTCGAGATGACTCTCTAATCTTCCAAAATAAAGAAATCGTGCTGAACACCCAGCCTCCGGACAATGAAAGATGAGGATTCCTCATGGTGCTGATGTTCATCTTCTTGAACTACATCGTCTTTATAAACGTTGCTACTGAACGTTGATGTGACAATGTCTTTATCTAGTCTCCTGAAAGATGGGTAATATTGGGGAACTCGTATTGTGCTCAGTGTCTTGTTCAATGAATTCGCCTGAAGGAACAAGAAATTAATGTTTTTTCTTCGAGTTTTTAGAAGAGATAGTGTTGAACAAATCCGAAGAGAAAAATTTTCGTGAGATCAGGTTTTTTAATGATTTTAAACAGACCTAATGGAACTTTTTGCGGGGAATAGAAGTACGATTTGAAATTGGAGGATTTCTAGAGGAATTTTTTGAGAAAAATTGAAAAAAACATGAGACTCGAATTCATTTAAAATGTTTCTGTGACGTCTTGAAATTAGAAATTTGTGTGGAGCTCTCTCACCACCAAAAATCTTGCGAAATAATGATACATCTAATTTGAAACTATTTTTTTGAGAATTGATACTTACCGTGGGAAAAGTAGTTTGAAAGTATAATTCAATAAAAATAGGAAGACAATTTTCGACGACTATTCCGGTAAGTCATCTGAAAGACATAAATCGTACTAATCGGGTAAGGAACTTATATACGGTATTGAACGAGGGCAAATAAAAAATGACCTACTATTTGCTTTCACTAGGCCACTTTTTCTTTTGCGGCTTTGAGAAAGTACAAAAAATGACCTACAAATCAAACATACTTTCTTGTCGGGTGTTTTTCTTCTCTCTGTTTCTTACTTTTGTCTGACCACCTTTTCAATCAATCCGCATCGAGTATCTTTTGTATAATCACGGTCAACCATAAAGAACAAAAGATTAAAAAAAGAATAAAAAACAAAAAAAGAACAAAAACGACCTACAAAGAAGGCGCAGCAGGTCACTTTCTCTTGTTCCGTCCTTCTTGACCATTTTTTTCTGTAAGAGGGACTTATTAGCCGGAGATGCTATCTAGTTTTTTCTAATCTGATTTCGTTTCATTTAAAAATGCATTTATTTTAGGTTGTTATTGTTCTATTTTTCCAATTTTAGTGATCAAAATT
This sequence comes from Caenorhabditis latens, assembly GCA_002259235.3. NCBI lineage: Eukaryota > Metazoa > Nematoda > Chromadorea > Rhabditida > Rhabditidae > Caenorhabditis > Caenorhabditis latens. Next base: position 6,779,557 of record CM056097.1, on the reverse strand, counting down.
ATTTCCCCTATCTGAACCGATGTTTTATTAGGCACTTGATGAAGATTGTTCCTCTCAAACAGCATTTTCACCTTGTAATACATGTTTCAGATGACATTAGCTATCAATGGAAAAACTTTTTGAGTGTATAACTGATATGAGCGACTTTTCAATGATGAATTAATACCGTAAAAACTGTATTTGAGGTGCATGGAACTCTATTGTTCAAAGGGTCCGTCGGAGTGCAACTCTATTAGAGGGGCAATTCAAATAGAGGGTGCACCTCTATTTTTCGTCGACAAGTTCACCCGAACGCGATATCCAGATATCTTTTGGATTTGTTTGTTTTCATTAGTTTCAATGCCGAATTCATCAAATTTTACCGTAAAAAACGGAGAAAATCCTGAATTTTTGTAGCAAACTACGTTTTTAACGGCAAAAATGCTGAAATACTAATGTGAGAGAACAGTTCGGAGTCAGTTAATGATGATATTAGAGAAAAGTGTACATCGCTGGAGGGCAACTGTATTAGAGGGGCACCTCAATTAGAGGGTGCACCTCTATTGTTCAAAAGGTCCGTCGGAAGGCACCACTATTAGAGGGGCACTTCAAATTGAGGGGCAACTCAAATACAGTTTTTACGGTATTCTATTGAAAACGGACTCTTATCAAATTCATGATACACTCTCAATGTTCTTTTGAAAACTTCTGCATGTTTCACATGAAAATCTCTTTAAAAACTCATGTTTATTAAGTGAGAACATAAACTAATTAGATATGAAGCCAAAAAACAAATATATGATACGTTAGCAGCGTCTAATAATAAATTTCACAGCTGCATCGCCGTGGTGATCTTTGTGAGATATTTCTTGCATCCATTTACTCAAACTTCACATTTCAACAAGGTCTTCCTTTCTTCCAGTAAAAAGGAGTTCCACACCAGTTTGAAGAGATCATCATTTTCTGAAAATAGTATTTATTTAAAAGTGAACTCATGAAACTAAACTGACGTTTATCTAACAGTCGCGTCCATGTTTTTTGTGGAACTTGTTATGACAAACCAAAAAAAAAAATTGATTATTAGAAAGACTTTTCTCGTTGGTTAAGCTAACTCACCGGCATATCTTTTGCCCTTGTGACATTTTATTCCGGCAATCAACATGAAAGTTAGTCTACATCTAAGCAGAACAAACCAGATCCATAGATCACGACGCAAATTCCTAAAAATCAAAACTGAAAGTTTGCAAGCTTTTAAAGTCGATAGTAGAGAGAAAAAAAAAACCTATTTTTCTTTACAAAAACGCTCTCTTGGTGATATTTTTTAGAATCAATGTCTATTTGCAAAAATATGCTTTGAGATGAATGGTTTTTAAACCTGTTTTTTGTCTAGAGTATTACTTGTTTCTCTAGAATTCAAGCATGAGATTGACCTGATTTGACTTTTTGGTTGAATCTGCCAACTGAACTGATATAAATTCAAATAATTGCTGGAAAGACAAGAAAAACATTTGAAAAATGTAAGTAGCCTTTCGAAAGTTTTATATTAAACTCATTTTTCTACTCAAAAACAGAACTGAAAATAAAATTTTGAACTTTTAGAATTTGACTCACCTTTCGATTCAGCGAAAAATATGATAAGAAAGGTAATAAGAAAATAATTCAATAAAAATAGGAATACAATTTTCGACGACTATTCCGGTAAGTCATCTGAAAGACATCAGTCGTACTAATTAGATGAGGTATTTATATACGGTGTTTAACGAGGGCACATAAAAAATGACCTACAATTCATTTTCACTAGGCCACTTTCTCTTTTGCTTCTCTGTTTTCTGTAGTTTCATATCAAATATCTTCCGATAATGGTTAATTTCACTTTCCTCTGTTCTTCGTTATCTTATCTGTCGTATCGATTTGTGGTGTACCACAAAAAACCAATAGAATGAAACGAGAATCGGCCCCGAAAATCTTCATCAAAAGGTGGAGACACATAAAGAATGTTATACAAGAAAAACATAACGCATTCTCCCATTTCATCTCTTTACTAATGAATGAAATGTCGGAGACATTGTCGTTTCTCTTCCAACACTATCCGTTTTCACTTTTTTCCTTTTACCTCATTTCTTTTTGCGCCATTTCAATCGGTATCAATGACAATTGTTCAGAACTAAATGTTCAAAAAAGTGGCTTCATTAAGTTATTTGTAAAATTCATGTTTTCGCTAATACAGCAATTGTAATATTTTTGGAGCAGAAAACACGTTATGATCGCGGTAAACGCTGCTTACTTTTGTTGCGAAGATGTACCAGACCTGGATTGACCGATTTTGAGAAAAATGGGGTGATTTTCCGGATTTCGTTCTCATCACGTCTTTTTTTTTAATTACTCAAACTCTGATGAATTATCAGTTTTCCAATCCGATAAGCTAGAAAGTGAATAGAAAGAAAATCCGACTTTTCCGTCAATTTTGTGCTAGTCTTTGGTTGCACAAAATGAATCTATGTTTTAACAGGTTTACGTTTCTTTGGAAATAAAAAAACACGCTCTGTGTGCAGGCTGCCTTGTGATATGGCATGGATGCTGTCAAAGAACCAGGTATGGGGTGATGCAAAATCTGCTCTGATTCTCGTCAGGTACACAAAGTAGTGGCAGAAGAAAATATGAGATTATGTCTCTCTTCTATCCTCTTTGTCTGCTCGGCAACATCATCAGATCTTTTTATGATTAGTAAAAGTTGAAAAATGATAAATATCCATCCCGCGCTTTTGTTGGTATTTTTTGAAAGTGTCCCTGAATGTTAGAAACATGGCAACAGTGACATAGTTTTGAAACTTTCAAAACACATGCCAATTTTTTGTAACCAATTCAATACAATCCGATCATCACTAGCTTGAAGTTCAATGAATATCATGACATCTTATCTCCGAAATCTTTTTCTTCTTCAAAATTTCATTCACCGTTTCACAGTAGAAATACAAAAATTCATATTTCGAAGTTTCAAAAAAGTTGGTTTTCTCACAAAAACTGGAATTGGGCTGACCATCTGGAGGCAAGATTTACGAGTTTTTGTGGAAAAATAAAAATTTTTGAAACTTCCAAATATGAATTTTTGTGTTAATTTGAACCCTAAAACAAAGAGAAGAAGACAACAAACTGTCCAAAAATGTGGTAAAAGTGTTTTCAAGAAAAAAAAAATTAAAACCAAAACGGAAAACGAACCCCAAACACATTGATTACGATCTCAGCGCACATCCCCGCGGCCAATCGATCAGTCAAAAACGTGGCAAAGGAAGAGAAGTGACAATTTGGGAGCCGTTGAGAAGTGAGAAAATGAGCTTTACTGTGTCAAATCTGAACCAAACTTTGAAAGCCCATAACTCAGACCAGTCTGTCGAGCGTGCTCCAATATTTTGAGGGAGCTCTATTGGCGGGGCCCTTGACCTCCCACCAAAGTTTTATCAAATTCCAAACTTACAAGTGCTTGGGGTTACCTTGTTAGAAAAAGTTTGAAAGCATGAAACTTAAAAAATGAAGCAAACTGGAACAGCTGTGAAGAATCAAGCAAATGGTGCCGAGAAGGTTCAAGACCCAAAAGCCGAGCAGATGACAGAAAGTAAGAGTGTTCAAACGCAACTCTGAAATTATTTTCTTTTCACAATTTGAACTTGTGATTCCTACAAATTCTTCAGAAGGATTTTCTCACAATTCATTGTTATAAAAAACTATCCACTCAATAAACTGTTTTTGTTGTATTTGCCTGTGAAGTTCTCTGTTTCTGCATTTGCTGTTGAATTCTATCAAATCAATTTGATTAAATCAATGAAAAACTATGTCCGACATCTGCATCAACTATATTTACCGTCTGTAATCAATGACTTACACCAATTAAGAAATTCTGTGTGTGATGTGTTAGCGACAGGTTGCGGCCGCAGTGAATTTGGAGCAGTGGTCTAAAGCCATGGTCAAGAATTTTTATGAAGAAGATGAAGACATGATACCACGAAAACAGCCGAGGCGTTATGTACTTACAGTGCTGACCATAATACTGACAATTTTCGTCTTTTTCACTAAAAAAATGTCCAACCTTAAAAGTGTGTAACGGCATTACTGTTTCTCTTACCATCACTCTAAACGGCAGCCATGTCTGAATCATCCCCTAGTGATGCTTATCTGCAATCCACATCACTAATTAGGTAAAAAGGTAAGCAAAAAGCGCACTACATTACTCTGTCATTATGATGCCTACTATGGGTGGCAGATGGCTGAGATACAAATCTGAATCTAATTAGGAGATTTCATCGGTCTTTCACTCTATTGTGGTGGCAGGTGAACCAATTATATGATGGCTTCTTGGTATAGACACGTGGTTTTCTTTCGCGAGAACGGAATATTGGAAAAAATGAACTAGGGACTAGTTCAGTGAATCAAATTTTCAATTATTTTCATATTCGTCATGGCCGAAGACACGGGTACTTGGCGCCAAGGTTCAAGTTTTGAATTTTTTGAAAATGTTTGAATTTTTCCGCAAAAATCGAATTCGACGACTGTTCAGAATTAGAAGAAGTTTTCAAAAACCATCAGGAAATTTCACATTTTCGATGAAATATTGAAAAAGTTTCCAAGAATTGAAAAATTTGAGTCATTTTTTGAAGATGGGCCTCTGGGACTTTCCGGGCCGAGCCTTGACAAGTGTTATTAATGGCAAATTGAGAACTCAGATAGCGGAAATATGAACTTGATGAGGTCTACATATTACCAATAATGTTAAAGGAATTTGTCTGGTGATACGTAAAGGAGAAACTGCGGAACTTTGCAACAACTTCCAAATGATTTTTTCCAGTTTTCAAAAAAATTAATTTCTGAAAAATTATTCCATGGAGTATAATTGAACTGCTCTTGCGCATACTAATTGTTTAGTTATCGCGATGTTGTATCAACCCTCTTCTGACTTCATACAAATCTGCTCACGTGGAATCATCAGCCACGGTTCACTATCATTTTCAGCTTAAAAACAAAATTTTCGAATAAACGAAAAACACAACTTTCAAAAGAACACTGCATCCGTTTATCTCGATATTTCATTACATCGGTTTTCTGCGAACAGGACTCATTACACGTGCATCTGATAACCATCCAAACGGCTCAAAAATGTAATTACACCGATACGATCCCCTAATTAGCATCAAATATGTGTCTCCGCCTTATGTCTTTTCAGATTTCAGATTCACAACAACAGGAGAAAACCTACTTTTTCCTAATTCACCTCTCAAAAACGTTTTTAAAGAAACATCAGCCTTTTCACAGATTTCAAGAAATTTTGAATGTTTTATAATATCATCTTCTTATATATTTGATTTCATTTTCAAGATAATTGTGTCTACAAAGTTCAGATGACTGAATCCGCATGTTATGATAGTGATGATGTTTGAACTTTAGTAAGTTCATTGCTTTCAACTCGAACTCGTGAATTTTGTTATGCATGAGTAATTCGAAAATACGTTATGATATCAGTTTCAAAAAAAGGAAAAAGAAGACAACGCGCTTTTGATCATTGTTTTTTTCCTCAAGCTCAAAAAGCTCTGAATAAAATATTTCAGTTGTTCCCACATTTCTTGCAATATTGTGATAAATTGATGTTTTGCAACTTGTTTTCATTTTTGCCGTATGCTTCTTTTATCTGACATATGGGCTATTTTTAAATATCCGTTACCACATCCACTTACCTTTTTCAATCGAAAACGAAACGCTCCGAGATAATCTCTTAGTTTCCGTCGGATATCACTGCCATCTGCTAACCACCCATTTTGCAAAAAAAAGGAAATGAGTTTTAATTTTGTAATTCATTTTTGCAATCCGTGTTCTCGAATCTGTGTTTCTTTTCTTTTTCCTATCGTCGAACTTGCTGGTTCTCTCATCATCTGAATTCTAAATTTCAGACAAACGTAATTAACACAATGGCCTTTCCAACAAATTTTTCCGATGGACCGAAAACGTTTTGGAATCTATTAGACCTGTGAGTTGTTTCAATTTAAAATCCTTCAAATGAATGTTCGTTTTTGCAGGGTTTCTCACGAGATTATTCCGGAAGATGCCGTAACGGCCATACAAAACTCAATGTATGCAAATGTCGAAGAGTTGAACGTTTATTGCAACGGAGAAAGTACATTTTCAATAAGATTGAAGTTCTCTCACGAGAAAGAAGACTACATGATCAGTGCTGGAGACGTTATTGACAACCGTGATTATCGATGGTTTAACGGAGAAAAGTTAGAAACCGAGTTGTTCAAGGGTTATTTAACATTTCCCATCTCGACCAAACGTGAAATTAATTTGAAAAACATCAAATGCATTTTCAAACATATCGTCGGATTATTTGAGATACAGAAAATCGAGTTGACATCAGATGTTGATTTCATGGATGTTTTCACTTTCGAAACCATGAAGAAACTTTCGAAAGTGATTTTAAGTAATCATGAGCTTTTGCCGTTTTATGCAAAATATATGCTGGAGGATTCAAACATCAACTCCCTTAAGTTAGAGAACATCATGGTGAAAACAAATGGAACCCCAACGTTCTACACTGTTAAACCAGACAGAGTGGTTTTGAAGAACGCTCCTTGGTTTTCATGCGACTCTCTGCATAAACTACGCTGTATTTCTTTTGAACTTGATTTGGACAAAACAAGTGGCAATATTCCAGATCTTTTCCATCTGATCCACTTTGTTTGTTCCTGGGGAGAAGGCGGATTGAGATCATTGGATCAAATGAAGTTGGTGTTGCCGGTCGAGTTTTTCAGAGACAATTCCAATTATGCCGACTACATAATAACACGCATGGAAGAGGACGATTCAATTGGTTTCGTCAATGTGTGAGTTTTTGATTTGCTTGAAACAAGTATAGTCTTCCGAAATGTATTCTGAATTTTCAGGAAGACAACGGACAATAGGAAGAAGTGCACATTCCAGGGAGAAAATAATCGAATGAACAAGGGAAAACTTACATTCGGAGACAAAACTTTCAAAGATAGAACTTTCAAGTTTAGAGTCACCGAATATATGCCATGAAAGAAGAGAAAAATTAAACTATTATCCAGGGCTAATTTTTTTTTTGAAACTTCATTACTTTCTCCAATTTTCATCTCTCACATCAACAAATGTTTTAATGGTTTTCCTTTTTCCTCTCACTTTATCTTTCATACCCTTTCAAAACAATTTTGATATCCCCCTTTTCCTCATCCCAAAAATAACCAACTTTAAGAGGTTTTACTTTGCAACATCAATTATCTTTCAAAATTTGATTTTTTGACGATTTCTGCATGTATTACTATTGAATTGATTTTATTTTGATCTGCCAGTCTTTTTTTTTTTGATAAACCAAATTTCTTCTAATAAACTTTCTCTTTTAAGTGCCTAGCACTGAAACAAAAGTTTTGAAAAATAGACGAACAACCTCCACAGGGTCTCGGGATGAGTAGTGAAAATAAACGCGCTCCGCTGAAATCTGCTAAAATTATAGCGCCAAATTCAAAATAAATTTTTTATTTTAAAGTTTTTTAAAATTTTTTAATAGAATTGATCTCGAAAATATGCGAGACAGTCGAAAAACTGGCCAAAAATACGCAAAAACGGCCATAAATCAGTTCAAAAAGCGGCCGATTAAGCTGCGTATCAAAATGCCACAGTGAAACAGCGAATTGAAAAAATTAAAATTTGAATTTGCCGCCAATGTCAGCGCATACAATTTCACTACTCACCCCTAGACCCTGTGAACCTCCTTCTGATCATTGAGCACTTTCGAAATTAAATGAACAGTTTAATATTTCACATCCTTCATATACCGTGAGATATCGTGTTTTCCAATGACATCGTCATGATATGGTCATAATATGTTGCTTGGTTCACTTTGCCAAGGAGCTGTGAAATGGATAAGAATAGTTCATGAATTGTTTTCTGAAGGAATTTGACCAAAACTAAGAAGAAATATTGAAAAGTGAACAAATGCAGCAACGAAAGTTATTTAAAATCATCATCCTAAAATTCATCAATTTTTCGAAACCAGAATTTAGCTACTAACAGTGAAAAACGAGAAAATCCGTCAGTTTTCTATCACACATTATCAGAAATAGCGGATAAAAGAAAATTTGTCAGATTTTTTATAGAACTTTGTTGAAAAATGATGATATGTGGGGTATAATAGCTTATTAGATTCAGAAAAACCTCTAGACTTCGAATTTTAAACTAAACTTGTGAAAAAAGTATAGAAAAAAGCGTTTTCAGACAACAAAAGTGACGCGGCCGAGAAAATAACCATATCTCGGTCACACTGTGAGAAAGATGAGAGAGTAAGAGAAATGAAGAGGGTCACAGAGACATTTCCACTCATTAAACTCACACGAACACACGCATACACACTCATTCAACGCGTGGGCTACGTTTTTCTTCACTCAGTCCACAGAGGGACCAACGTACACAGCAGTTTGAAGGCCCTTTGGTCCTATTACACTCCCTCGTTCATAAATATTGATGCCTCATGCATTTGACCTCTTCACGATGCCCCGAATAAATAGACAGTCACATGGTCCGTCTCTTCCTCTTTCTCTCTCCGTTCTACTACCTTGTTTGTTGTGTGCCTGATAAGTTATAATACTTAAAATGAGAACCATTAACTTTTCCTAATATTTTTTTTTCAAAATTAAGAATTCATATTTATTTCCAAGTAAAAAAATTATGCAATGTCTTCAATCCCGTTTTTTTCATCGCGTACTTATCTCAAAGTTCTATTTTTTTTGAGTCGTTGTACAAAAAGAAATAATTAATAATTTTCCAGATTCCTCCGTTTGTCTCCATAACAAAACAACAACAAGAAAACCCTAGCAGTTTCGATACGAATTTCCAGTGAATCCACGTCTTCAATTGCCGCAGATGTTGAAAAGACCACGTTTTGTGCTGTCAAAATTACAGTATTGGTGCCACAAAGTTTCTGTGAGTTTTTCTTTCAGACTCATTTTCACCAAATCAATATGAAACTTTTATAGAAGATGAGGTTTGATGAACGACCCTTTTTATGGAATCGTGCTCGACATGTGGAAAATGGACTGAATTGGATGACTGCAAGATGTTTTATTCAACTTGGATAATAATGGTAAACGGTTGCATTGTCACTAGAAGGCCACACGGTGTAATGAAAAAACTGGAAACTGTGTCACTTGAAGATCTACGAATAATTTTGCTGTTGCTGCGGCTGGAAAGTTTACAACACCTTGGGAAACTCAAATACCCCTATATGTCTCAATATCACTCTTGAATATTGATCTACCGTGATGAAAGATGATTTAAGTGGTCACCAGATGTCGTCGTCAAAAGTCTGAAGCAAATCTCGGCCAATTATAAAACAGTCAGATTGAAGGAGTTCGCCAAATCACGAGATTCTTCTACCCAAGCGACTACTCATCAGGACTCGACTGTATGGAACTTCAAAGATTTGCCACCATAATTTTTTAAATGCCACATTGATTGAAAATCTAACTAAATTAGAACTGTGTTTTGGTAAGTTTTCGTTGTTTCATGTTATAGATCAAACTATTAAAATTTTCAGAGAAGAAAAAACGCGTACTACATTGAGATATCTCCGGTATAAGCACCATAATGATTGTAGAACTTGATGAATCTGTCTTTATTAATCTTCTCGACGTTTCTATTTATATCTAATCAGATACCAAATGTAAGTTTTTGATAATCGCAAAACAGAAGCAAAAACAACAATTTTCAGAGCAGTGGAACGTATGGAGAAAAAAGATGAGAGAAATTCGAACAGTCGGAAAATTCCAATGACGTTGATCTCGCCTAATGTTTGAATTTCTTTTTTTCATAGAGAGAAATCACATTGGTCCCGATTATTTGCTTTTTTGACAATTTGGAGCTAATTCGTGGAGTTGAATGAAGACGATACTGTGCAAAAACAGTATTCTGCGTAGATGTGGCTTTCAAGTGTCAAAAATGCCAGCTATCTCTGATTCTTTGTAAGTTTTTGTCATTGTCAAATATCTTTCGAAATAGGTACATTTTTAGAAAAATGAAATCGAGTAAATATTATAAAACAGTCAATCCTCTTCTCGAATACCTATCAAAAAATGTTTCAGTAGTGGCCAATGGTCGTCGTTATGCCTCTGCAGCCAAGTTCGGCTACGTATGAAGAAGTCAGACGGGAATTCGCTACTCAAGCAACGTGTTGTCGTGGCGAAACTACATGGAGCTGCCACGATACTTCTGTTTTTTTGGATGCCACATCGACCAGAGACTTATTCAACTGGAATCATTCTTGTGAGTTTTTATTGTTCCAAATGATATGTCAAAATCTCTAAATTTTCATTTTTCAGTGTTCCAAGTTTCAAGTGGTCTGAAGAAGCTGACTATTCAATAATCCATCTGCAATGGTGCTCAACTGCTGTTGTCTGGACGCGGCAACAACACTCATGTTCAAAATATTCAAAACTCGAGAAGCTGGAAGAGTCGATACGGATAATTCATGAAATAATATTTGAACTTGTGTCTTCTCTTCACCTGGACGGGTAGTCAAGACTGTCTTCTGTGCAACAACCAGCAGTCCGTCTTTTCCGCTTGTTTTGGTGTCGACTGGACCCTATTTCCGTAAAACCTTGAAATTCGAACTCAGTTGTGGTCCGTTTCCTGATTTTTATGATTATTTGCTCTTTGATCGTTTGCGAGCAGAGATTCGATTAGTTCCCCAAACCCTTCACTCAACATCTGGAGACCCATATGATTGCATTTCCATTACGTTTAACGCCATCATAGCCACCCATTCTCTCTGTTTCCCATTCATATTGAATTCATTCTTTCCAAGAAAAACCAATTTTCACCGTTTGATGCACTTTTTCTTCCTTCTCTGGTGTCTTTTAGACAGCTGAAAATGAGTGTTGTCGTTTTCTCGGAGATTGGTGCGTTGTCATTGAAAAATTACGGCGTTCCTATCAGAATTTGCATATTTGGCAGTCTTTCGCTGTCTTCTTTTGCTTCTTGGAGAGTTTTTTAATGATGCGATTGTTTTTATCATCTTTTCTTGAAGGGTGGAGTAGTTATCAATATATTTTCCAACTCGAAGTCACTACAAACAAGTCTTTTGCTCGTCCATTTTTCATATGTGATAAGACTATATATTTTCGTCATGCTAGTCAAATAAACACGTTTCAGTTTTATGTTCACGTTTGAATTACGAGATTTTAAAGGAGACTGATTACATGTTCTCAAGTGGGATATGATCTTTTTAGATGAACTCCTGAAATCCAAGTTGTACTTTTTTATCAGAATTCTGAAAAAAAAACCTCATAGTATTATAACTGCGATGATTTGAAGAAAGAAATCTGTAAGTTAAAAAGTTGTCTCAAAATTGTAGCAAAGTATCCAGATTTTTTGAATTTAGTTAAAACTACAAGTCGTGAAGTAACATTATTTTCCAGGGTCATCGCATCTGCTCCATCAGTCAGTTTCATTTTCCAATTTGTATTCTCAGAAGTGTGGCTTCCTTTTCAACCCGCCTCCCTCCATCATTCACCGCAAGCCTGCGGGTGGTCTCTTTTCGTTCAGTTCCTCGCTCCTCAAATGGAAAATGAGTGTTGAGGCGCCGCGATAGAGAACACAGAGAAAGAGAAACCAGAAAAAGTTCTGCCTTTCCTTTTCCTTTCTCTTTTTTGAACCATCTTTGGCGCTCACTCGTCTTCTCCCTCTTTTTCTTCCCTCTCTGTGGTCCCTTTCTATTGAGAAATATTGACTTTTTAAAACATGTGCAGCTTTTTGTTGTTTTTTTTTGGGGAGAATTTTAGGAGTGTTTTAGTTTATTAAATATTTCTCGAATTACAAAAAAAACGTTTTGGATCAGTTTTAATTTTGAGTGGAAGTTGGCACTTTTCAAATAAAAACTATTTGAGACTACCTTCAACTTCTTTGTAGGCTTGTCATCACGTGAATTTTCAGGTACGTGAGAATTTTGTGAGATTTTTGCCGTGTGAAACAGAAACCACCGTGTGAACATATGCAGCGGCGCGTGATTGATTGGTTTTCTCTCCTTTCCCCGTTTTTTAAACCAGCGTCTCTCCGTTCTTCTCCCTCATTTCCTTTTTCTCTTCGCTTGTAATAAATCTTCCCATTCCCTCACCACAGCCAGATGTACTTCAGAATTCTTTGTGTGTGTGTGTGTGGCCGAATTAATGTATTCTTCTTCTGCGGAAAAGAAGAGACGAGCGCGTTGACGGCCGACCCCCTTTTTTTGCACAGCTGGCAGTAGAATAAACAGAGTTAGTTATTGGGGAAGGGATGAAAATGCTGTGAAGACAGATTGGATTTGGATTAAGTTAGAAAGCTTATGATTTGGCTTCATGTCTGAGATCAGAGTAAAAAACAAAAAAATTGATTGGCATTGGAACAAAATAAATTGTTTTTTTTTCTTGTAAGCATTTTTATATCTAATGTAAGTTTGATCGTTTAAGAGAGTAACCAGAAGACTGGGTAGTTTTAGTTCTGCTCTACAGCCAACTCTTCATACCACCAGTAAATGTGTCTCTCGTTCTCTCGTTTTCCAGAAATCACAATAAAAAGAGAAAGTGGGACCCGTTATGTAGACCTTCTAAAAGCGTATGTGTAGGCTGGTGCAATCAAAATGAGAGAAAGAGAGTCACCACGGAATATCATATTTCCATCTGTTCACTCCTATTCTCCGTTTCTCCGTTATTCCAGATTTCATCTTCTTGAACTGGGAGATACTCGTGAGAAAAGGTAATGAAAAAAAGTTATTGAGGAAAAAAAGGAAACATATGGAGGTTTTCGATTCGACTCACTGTTTCAAATGTTGAAAAATATCAGCTTTATGTTGTCACTCCTAATGTTGAAATGATTAAGTAATTAGATTAAAACGAACCAGCAAGGAAAATTTCATGTTGATCGTACATTTTTGGCAGTAGATGGGTTATCAAAATTCTTTTGCTTTTTGATTTGTCATTTTTCTCGATTTTCGCTGAACCATTTTTCATAACAGGAAATGTGTTTCGGGAAAAAGGAAATTGTTTTCGAATTTTGAGAATATGGAAAATTTGGTTTATTTTTTTAAAGAATTGGGAAGCGCAGATGGTGACCTAGAAAATCACCTGCTATTCTGGTTTTTCAAAAAAGAATAGTAATCGCAATTTTGAATTACCAATTGTCATGTATATCTTTACTTTTGCTAATTAGTGAACTAAATCTGAAATCTGTTCTCTCAACAGCCAAAAACAGTTCTTTTTTTCTAGATCAGTTCTCCGAAACACCTATTTCCTCTTCTTCCATGTTCTTCTTCGTATGTTTTGCATGGTGACGCAGAAAAACAGACTTCCTTCAATTGTTTCACTTTCTATTCTCCTCTAGATTTTTCCCTCTTCATCCTCTTTTACTCTCTCTAGTCACCGGTCACTTTGCTGTTTACATAAACCACAAACTGTTCACCGCGATGGCATGCATATCGTATTACTCTCTTTCACTGCTCCTCTCCAAACAATCCATTCTCTTTTCGTTGCCAGTATTACATTTCTGTCTCTTTCCGCATCAAACGTTTCAGAGAATATCGATACTGTTCCTGCTTGGAATCAACCATGGACTCCTCGAATCGCTCAAGATCCACGTCTCGAAATTCGTGAGTTTATTTTCTGTGAAAATGTGGGATGGGATTCGAATTATTTGTAAAAATACCATTTTGTTTCTACTGGAATGTTTTGAGATAATAGGCCAGAATATTTTTTATAAAGTATGATCGCAAATTTTGAGAAAATTTTCAATATTTTGAACTAAGTTATAGCCATTGAAAGCGCGATCGTTTGAGTTTTGAATTTAGACACTTCATATAATTACCTTCATCTTCGAACGGTCAGTTTTTGAAGTTTTGAACAAAAATAACATTGATCACTGTGATGAGAAATTACAAAACATCCCAGGAGAGCCTAAAAAATACTTTTTGGAAAATTATAGGTTTCCGGATGTTTTTAATACTTTACCTGCAGGGGAAAGCGAAAGAACTCATTTTTTGCAGGTCGGAGTTCGAGCTGATCGCAGATTTGGAACATGTTGAAAGTCATGCCGAAACCGTCGCGCAGGACAGAGTTGAGGAAGACAGGTCTCTGGAAGAGCCCAAAGAGACGTCAACTGACACATCAGTCAAGGAGGCTCTTCCAGAACCTGCTCAGTCGTCAGCTCCTCCAGCCCTCAACAAAGGTATGTCTCTTGAACTTCGAAACCAGATTTTTTTGTCGGTATAGAAAGCTGGTTTCATGATATTATGTTTTTAAAAGTTTCCAATAGAATTCCGTTAATTTCCAGACGAGGTCATGGCGCAAATCACTATAAAAGAATTCAAGGAGATCACTGAACAAGTATCCAATCTGAAGAAAGAGGTTGATGAATTGAAGGAAATGATGAAGGACATGAGACTGAATGCATTCATTCAATACAGAGGTGATTTTTTAATGTAAAAGAAGTTTCGAAATTTAAATCTCTCAATTTCAGACAATAACTACCCATCGTCTCCTTCTCCACGTTTCAACCCTCAGTTGGACGTCCCACGACATGGTAATTATCTTCCTTCTCAGTTTCCAGTTTCAATAGATTTTTGGAATTTCAAAAGTTGGATTTCTTGCAGACTTGGATTCTCCAATACGAGGATCATCCCCAGGAAGGAGGAGCCCGCTCAGCCAGTATATGGAGAGGAGAGGTATGTGTTTGAAACACATTTTGAATTTTATAAGTAGTGTTCTCTCTACGAGTGAAAGCGTTGAAATGGTAGAAAATAAACGTACCGCAAGCCAAAAATGTTTGAATGACGAATTTTTTCAAAATCCAATGATGACCCGCTATCCAAGAACTTCTAAGAGTAACTATTCCCTCAAGCTATCCATTTACAGTAAATACAACATCGTTAAAGTTGTTGATGATTTTAATACAACTTGAGATTACCAGGTTTATGATTAAGATCTTTTTTTTTCGTAGACTACGTTGAAAGTTGTGATTTCTGATACTGTCAGCTGGCTAACCACTTCCATCGTTACTAAACCGAAAAACTATAGTTTTCAGTTGTCTTGACTTTTTACGGATCCGCATAAAAAACTTTCTACCACAGAAATGGAAATTTTTGCAACATTTTTGAAAGGATCAATTTGAAAACAGCAGAACAGATCATGTCAGTCAAAAAAAAATGTACTGAATTTGTGTACCACCTGATATATTCAACTCCTCATGTTATCACTTTCAGGACGATATGCACACTACTCACCACCACAACGAAGTTCCCAAAACGAATCAACATTCTCACAAAATCGCGGCTTCCAGTCGTCCCACCAGTCCAGAAGAGACTATGACACTCGTTCCTCTCATAACGGATTCCACGCCCGCTCACCAACAGGAAGTTTCAACTCCTGGGACACATCACCGGAAAGTCGAGAAAATGCCCAAAAGAGAAGAGACTTCCGATCAGCTACTCCACAACTCCACCGACTCCCATCACCACCGAGACGGTCTCCAAATCGTGGTGAGAAAATAACGAAATATAAAAATTGACTATTTTCAATTACTCAATTTTTCAGGCGGCTTTCGCCCACGAACTCCAATCCGATACTTGGTGGGAGAGAGGTATCAGGATGCGGATGTTAAAGTCCGGTGTGTGTTCTGTGGAGGAGCACACTTCCACGATCGCTGCCCGGTCGTGGTTGATCCGATGGAGAGACGGGCTCATCTGTGGGACAATCGGCGGTGCGTTGCCTGCCTCCGGACCAACTGCACCCTCTTCCACCCGGTGTTGAGATGCAGATACTGCGATGGTCGTTTAGCAGATGTCATCCACCATAGCAGTGTCTGTACCCGCCCGGCGGTACGTGAGAGTCACCACTGGCAATGAATGAAGAGGTTCTCATTCTGATTTCAATGGACTTTTCAATTTTATTTTTCAATTTTTCATGTTTTTCTCAGATGTATTTCTTCCCTTTCCCGCCAGTGTGACTATCTTTTTTTCACTCTCCCGCTCTTCGGCACTCAGAACAACCTCCCGATTTCCTGTCTTGACTTCCTCCCGTAGTTAAATGTTTCTTTTTTTCTAAATCGAAGTCCCATTTTACCATCTATGATATATACTGCTTCATTTCCGAGCATTAATAATTAATTATACTTCCATCTCTTCCTTTTCAACTTTGTAGAATTCTTAATATTTCTCCATCAATTGGAACATTCGAATTTTTCTGCTTTTATTGTATTCTTACTTTTCTGCAACTAATAAATATTGTAATGGAAAACCTCATTATTTCTAATTTGAGAAGTATGTTTTCCAATCACATTGGAGACTAGCAATCATAAAGCATTAATTTTGAAAAAAGGAGGACAGGTGATGACAATATGGAGAAAATCAAAAGCAAAAAGAATACTGCTGCTCAAGTTGCTCATTAAAAAGACTGACAAGGGAAGTCTTTGGAGACGCCACTTTCAAACAACCTAAAAATTTGGTCATAGGTATTTTCGACCACGAGGAGTCCATTCCTGCAGTCAAAACCTGCTAAATGTCTCTGTGAGCAGAGATATGAGCTCTCAAACTTTTCATGTGGATAAGCTTTTTCCCGTGGAATTTCAAATCGGTGGTGTATACGCGACCGCACGGTTCCGTTTGTGTTCCTCAGCAATTTACCTGTGCTAGGTCAATGCAAAAATGATAATATCTTGCGTATACTATTTGTTGATTTGGAAATTCACGTGAAAAAGCTTATCCACATGGAAAGTTTGAGAGCTCATAACTCGGCTCACAGAGACATTTAGCAGATTTTGACTGCAGAAATGGACTCCCAGTAGTCGAAAATACATATGACCAAATTTATAGCTTGTTTGAAAGTGGCGTCTCCAAAGACTTCCCTTGTGAGAGTAAAAAAACACACAATGTTAGAGAGTACTTCTTCCGTGAAAACTTGGCTGGTTTATGGAACGACAGACACCTCTTCATGATTGTGTCTCAGTGAGACTGATTGTCACACTGAACTGAGTTTAAAAAAATGTTGGCAAAGTTTGGAAATAAAAACAAATTGAAACCCAGTAAAGTTACTTCAATAGTGTTTTATTTCAATTTAGCTATCAGTTACCAACATTCGAAACCGTGCGAAGACTAGAATGGTTCGAGATAAAGATCTTACGGGTAATTTCAATCTGCAATGTAAATAGCACCGTAGTAGCAGTAGTAACAGTAGCCGGTTTATTGTCAGAGCGATCATTTTTAAGTGTATTTGTATTCCGACTATTTAGAGAATATCCCAGTTATTACAAGTTTATTAAAGTATTGAAAAATTATCAAATGAATCTTACTCACTTTAAAGACAAACATCTATTTCCGGGCTCAGACTCTCTCTTTGCTCAGCTTCTCTGTGAGCCCTTCCTCTTTCTTCATGTAGAGCCATGGCTTCTGTAGGGATTGGAATAGAAGGATTACCAGGCGGCGGAACATAGCTAAAGTCTTCAGGAGGTACCATTCTTCTAGAAATCCAATCACGAGGACGAGGTGGCATGTGAACCCCTCGGGGGAGTCGACCACTATTATAGGTCCAATACACATCTTCACAGTAAGCCACCATTGCACGCGAGTAATGTCTTGGATATTGGCCAGCGCGTGGATGAGGAGGTAGTATTGGGTCGGAGTGGGCTTGAATGCACTCCTCGACTGATGGTGGCTCGATTCTGGGGTCCCGTGGAATCGTTCTATCAATCACCGGTGGCATCTCGTGTGGGAGCGGTGTACGTAAAACAAAAGAATGAGTGGGAGGAGACCATGTGGTTTGAGTGTTGTTAGTCGGTTCTACATAAGTCCGAGAACGATCACTGGATCTTTCACGGTGCACGTTCAATCTGGCTTGCTCAACAGCATAGAGTATATCATTGATCGCCTTAAATTTCAAGTTATATAGGTGAAACTGGTATTTTATTTTGTTTAACTTACATTGTTTTGATAACCCAATGACCTCGAATTTGAATTGGGTGGTTTTAGATCCGAGTCTGTCATATTTCGTGGTGATGAGGATTCAAAGATAGGAGAAATTGAATACTCGAAGATAGGAGAAACTTAATTGTGAATAGTTTGAATTGTGTGTGCCTGAAAAATGAAATGTGAAGTTGAAGAACTTGGGTAGTTTCTATGAGATAGATCTTCAAGACTTCGAATGCAACAAAATAAAAACAAAGACGATGAAGGCTAAACGAAAATTTTAGCAGCTGAAAATAATGAAACGAATGTTTTAGAAAGAGAAACCAACTTTTTTTGTTGATTTTAGCTTGAAAATGTCTCTAAAATTGAAAAATGCTCAGCAGTAGCTCATGATTTGCATTCAAAATTCATCAGGTTCTAATTGGAGTTTTGCGTCACTACGTTATCACAATTTCTTTTTCTTAATTTTTTATTTGGCTTCAAAAAGCAAAAAAGTCCTGTTTTGAAATTGCTCTGTAGTCAACGTTTCTGCGCTGATTTTGCTAGTTTAATGCTGTGCGCCTTATAGTGAACAACTACATCAATTATTCACATAGACTGCCGAGAAAAGGTGTCAAAAACGAAAACGATCCTTATTCTAGACAAAATGTCACAGGAACTGAAAGGAAATGACGAAAAATGTTTTGATTCATACATAGGATTCCGTAAAGATAGTGAGGGATCAATGTTTTGAAAAGAAAACTTTTGAATAGATAAAGTACGCTGTACTCTTATATAGTGGAACATTACAGAAAAAGTAAGAAGGGGAATCCTGTTGGAAACTAGATTAGAAGAGATTAGGAGAGATTAGGACTCATAAGATTATGACGCTTTTTTTCTGTTAGAAAATTGAGAAAACAGCTGAAAAAATATTGACAAGTGTGATCTGCCAAGGTGTAATTTTGGTTGAAATTTTTTTCAGGGGTTTCAGAATTTTTTTCTTTGATAAAATTATGAATCTTATGAAAATGGTCTTAAGCTGTATTATACAAATAGGATTAGTACAAATTTACCTTTGACACAAAAACGTTTTACTGAATGTGTGTGAACCATTTGTTTCTTTTATTCGATGGCCGAGACAGCAAAACAAATTAAGTGCAGTGTGAAAAACCCCCGAGATGAGTGGTCCTTCCTTTTCTGTCTGTCAAAATAACTTAAGAGAAAAGCACCGCAGTAATTTCAAGAAAGCCAAGAGAAAACGATATATCAAAGATGATATGTGTTTTAGAGTCATTACGACAGCAAGTCATAGAGAAGCACTTTGGAAAAATCCTCAAATTTGCGATTTCTTCAAATCTTTAAATCTCTTAATCTCAATACTTAAATCAAGTACATTGGTACAAGTTATAGAACTTTGAAATCATACATTAAAATTGGAAAAAAAATGTTGAGAAAGTTAGATGTGGTGGACAAAAGTTCTTATCTTCAAGAGTTACATATTATGGCATGACAAACTCTTATCATTCCTATTTTCAAATTCGGAAGAAAGCGTTTACACTTAGAACCAGGCTGAACGACTTCATGCACTTCTCAATGAACAGAACAGGGAAATACAAAACAATTGACTGCAAATCAAGAAAAACAGTTTTTGAGAATAATAATAGTAAGAGTTGTAACAGTCACTCAAATTTAGTACTTGTAATTCTTCAAGCTGTCTCTACAAGTCCTTTTTTGTAGCATCGAAGCTTATTTCAAAGATTTATCAGCTTGCATTTTTCTGCCTGCTGCTTTGTCTAAACGACTCACTTTACTTATTACTGCACATATTCAACATTTAGTTTTCAACTTTTTCATGAATCGTTTCAATAATGTTTTTTAAAGAAACAGAAATTAGAGAAGATTTTCATAATAGCAATATTTTTGACTGCAATATTTCTTGTTTCCCCAAACAAAGGTTGCGCAAAATTTGTTTTTTGTAATAATATTTGGTCATTTTGCCCCTAGTTCACCGTTTCTTATTGTTCACTTCTTTTCTCTTGTTTCTGCCTATTCGCTTCCTCCTGTCCATTTTTCTTTTAAATTAAATAATAACTGTCTTTTTCTCTACGCCATGCGCTTTTTGATCTTATCAATTGCTTTCTTAATGATTGTTGTAGCCGTATCATTTCTTCTTTTCTTTCACTTTCCCTTACGTCTGCAATGTAACGAAAACTCCTCCCAGGAAACAAACTTTGACCAAATCATTATCAATTTCAAAAAAGAAAAATAATGAACATACATCTAATGTTCCTCTTCCATCGAAAAACTAAACATTTTGTGAACAATATATTCAATAACAATCTCAAATTTGGTTCTCATTGTGAATGTACGAGTGGAATGATGAATGAATCGCTCTAACCGCCTTATTAAAAACTAATGATGTTTGATGCAAGTTTTCTGATAGTAGTTTCTTGAATTTGAACCGCTCAAGTCGGTCAAAAACTTTCAGCACATCAGTTCAAAACTAATTCGGTCCCCCATTCTTTCTATACGCTTTCTTCTTCTTCCTCTTCTGCCGTCTTCTTCGTCACGACACGTCCACCCGTTCTAAGGTCAATCAACCTCTCCGTCTCTCTCTTCTATGCTCTCTTTTCATCGATAAGCATCTTCCCTCTCGGTAGGCACACCCCACATTCATCGTCTTCTCTTCTCCCCTCTCTTCCTCTTTTCGCAGTCTAACGTCACTCTCATAATAGTGAACGGCCACCTCTTTTTCTCTTCCACTATTCCTCTTCCATTTTCTTAGAGAATGTTCTCGAAGCTTTTTTTGAAGTGCGATTTTCAGCTTTCTCATAGAAGTTTTTCAAAAAAAATTAAGATCATAAAATATTAGATTTTTTTCCGGTTAAAATGAGACCCAATTCATCGGAATCGACCCGTTCAATCTCTCAAACCACCATTAAATAGAATTTTAGCATGTTTCGGACTGTAAAAAATTCAATTTTCAGGTATTTGCAGCTTTTCTATGACCAAAAGTAGGTCATATCAACAAGGAAACTACTCCAAATGAGACGTTCCCTAGAAAATGATGAAACAATGGAATATTGGGATTTTTGATGAATTCGCTCAAGAAGAAAACAGTTATTCCAAAAAGAAAGTGAGTTGTTCTTTTATTTGATGAAATGAACTACTATTTTTTAAGAAAGATCGGGAATCAATTGGTGCAAAAACATCGAATGTTATTGGGCTGTTTGAACAATTCTGTGAACTCTGTTGGAAACAGGATAACTGGAATAATGTTGGCACAAGCGACTTATGGGAAAACCTTGAATAACATCCAAAATTCTAGCCAAACTAGAAAAAATCAGCTAAAAGATTGCACCGTGACCGAAGGCAAGTTATTTTCAAACAAACATTAGATTTCTGTTTTTTTTTTTCAGAACATTTCCAGGTCCGGTTACAAAGCACCCAGGAGTTTGGCGCAGTTTTGGAAACATACGAAAGCTGGTGTGTTCTCCAGACAGTGGCGAAGTTCCGGATTAAATAAAGGACAAACACATGAATGTTCACCAAGATGATGTCCAGCCGATCATCAAGGAAAGTCGAAAAAACTAGGAGAGCATCCACAAATCAACTACATCGTTTCCGAAATTTGCTCCCCAACTGGTTTCACAGATGAGATGCGATAGGACCTCCGTATGATAAAAAAATCTTGCAGAACATTCGAACGCCGCCACAGCTACTCTTGAAAACAAAGTTGATCACTGAGTTTCACAGCAACGAGAACGTGAAAGCTCGCCTCAGCTACAAGAAGATTCGTCTCTCAGAAGACCTTGCCAAAGTCGACGCTCGAGTTCTCAAGTCTGAGCAATTGCACGCTGAAAAAAACTAAATGTAAGAAGTATGTAGGAAAAAACGCAGAGTGGGCTCGCGGAATCAAGGAAATCGGTATTTATTGTGGATCAGACATGCCTTCTAGAATTGTTGTTGTACCGAATACTGGAAATTCTGGAATGCTCATTTAATAGTTCCTCGCAGAGGCTGGTCGCCTTGAAAAAACTCTACGTGATCAATTAGGAGATGCAATGCGTGTTTCTACATATACAAAGAGTTTTTCTAAACGACTATTTGGAGAATGTCGAGAGTGCAGTCAAGCAAGTCGCTGGTGCTGATGTTCACATGCTCGTTGTGATGCTTGTCGATGGCAACAAGACCTGCTACGTTTCTCTGAAGAAGGATCTTGTGTCCAGTGACCACCACCCAACCGTTGCATCAATATTCTTTCCGGAAAAACAAGCGAGTGGTGTAGAGAACAAGAAGATCAACACAGCTTGGAAACAATCTGACGCAATTTAATGAAACCTCAAAGCCAAGTTGCAGGAATTGCTGTCTTTTCAAAGCTGCCGAGTCTCAGAAGATCGATATCAATGATGTTTAAAAAGTGAGTATTTCTATTCCAAAACTCAAACGAAAAGTTGGTTTTTTATCAGTTTTTTGTAAAAGCGTTCATAGAAAATCGTGTGCTGGATACTCAGAAAACCTTAGTATCCATTCAACATCAAAAAAAAATATTCTTGGAGAAGTCGCAGCTTGCTGACGATGACCAACGACTTCTCTTTTTTGAATCAGTGGTAGTTGATACTGTCCAAGCATTAAATGGTCGAAACAGTTTTAGAATCAGATATATGTTTTTAACGCTCGAAAAATCATGTATTTCCTCAGCGTTCTGAATTTACGTCCAGCATTTTTCATCTCACGTTACTTTTTGCTTGACCAGCAGTAATTTTTTGAAAGCCATTGCCTATCTCTCAGTTTGGTATGGTAGTTCGGTCATTTAACAGTTTTTGATACATTTTATTGACAGGGAACCCTATCGCTGATTCAATTTTGGATGTCACCGGAACATCACCCAGTTAACGATGAAAAACGTGAAATAATTATTCAATTGTCAATAGATATTAAGTTTAGAATCTAAGAAAAAGTTGGGTGACCTAAAAAAATTCAGAAGTTGTATCTGCAGTGAATGTCAAGTCATCACTAAATCTAATACTATCGTCTTCGAATAGATGCCGTCTGCCGGTGACGTCGGTTTTATTTAGCCAGTCGTTCAGATCTTCGTCAACATCTGAACGATCCAACCCATTCATACCAAGCACTTGATAATTGAAGAACACCCAAGTATTCTTTGAATCAATGTTGACATCGTAGGAATAGGAATCCCAACTGAAATGCATTTCGTGAAGAAATATTGATTGAGAAACTCAAACGCACAATTTTTTGACGGGTTCACTCTTGAGAAGAAAGTTTTTCTGGCGAATTCGCCCTATCCCATGACAATCATGGTATATCTTGATAAGAGGCTCGTAGTAATCCTGTCAAAAGTGAGAAATTCTGAAAGAGCAGATCGGAAAATGACTAACATTGAAGAGACCGTCGCCTCCCTTGAAAATCACATGTGCATTGTGGTGCAACACATTAGACCTTGTACATTGCAGCTTCACGACTGTAAGATAATCATCCAGAGATCTGAAAACTGAGCATACGTGGAAAATACTAGGTGGAAACTCACGTGGTGTCCCATTCCATATAGACGATGAACGCACAAAAATTATGTCGTCTTTTACAGTGAATGGAGCCGTCATAACCGATGACAGTTTGCCCATCATCTACTAACTCAAGGAGACTTTTCATAGTGACTTTTTTACAATCACCTAACGGAGAAAATAAAGGAAATATAAAGAAAAAAGTAATGAGAAACTTCATCGTAGGAGAGCAGAAACGATTACAGGTTTTGATTTCAGAAAAGTGACTGAAACAGTGATAACTCAATATTTTGGTAGTTTCATGAGTGTGATTGACAGTTCTTTTTTTGATTCATGTGGTCTAATTGACTATCATCAACCTTTATTGGCTTAGAATTTATTTGTTGAAAATGTCAATCAGAATGCATTTTTGTTGATTTTGTGAAAGAGTCATATTTCTATCGGCCAACGGTTTTTGACTAGAAAGCAAAAGCCGGGGAACTGAATACCTTTTCCAAACGATACAAGTAGAGGTAATTAATTTTACCCTGCATTCACGATGTGAACTGCTAATTTCATTTTCAATATTGTGACTGTTCTGATTTATTCAACCCACTTTAAGAGAATTACTTTGTTCACTCAAAAAAAAGTTTCACCCCGTCAAAAATGAAAGACGTTTAGTTAATTTTTTTTGTTTTTTTGATTTTCCAGAAGTTTCTTTCCTATGTTGGTTAATTTGATAACTTGACTTACGATAATCATCTGACATTTTGAATAAAATCGTGTCTCTTATCATTGCCTTCTTTTTCATTTCGACTGTGCACAATAAACTCTGATATGGCTCGACTTTTGCTTTCATTAACAGACACATTTATTGTTAAGATAAAAAAGAGGCATACACAACCACGAAGTAGAAAATAGGCAAAAAATCAGCAAATATCAATTGAAAAGAGAAAAGCGTTGAGATGAGAAAAGTGTTAAAATCATTCGAAGTCAGGAACACGTTCTCCCTCATCGATTAATTGAACGTTCCAGTTATGGAAGACTTCTCTGCAAGAAAACGTATTTGTTCTGTAAACATAAATATTTAAAAACACAAAAACAGTCACTCACTCGGATGTAATCTTGGCGTAATAAACTTTGTTGCGAATAGTTCTTATGTTGTTACGCTTGGTAGTACAATTGTGGGTGACGCTCAATGCGATCTCATAGTAGTGCTGGAATTAATTCAGTTTTCAACTATCCAATCATTTTCATATTGTCTCACGTTATAAAAGCCGTCACCATTTTGGTCTCCAATTAGATGATAGGATATTTGGTTTACGTCTACGCAGTGAACACCGCTTGTATCAATTCTGTCGTCCAGGAATCGGCTGAAAAATTAATTTTTCTTTCCGGAATAGTACCAATTAACTTATTTGAAAAGTGAAAACATACAAGGTGTCTTCCTCATACATTGTAACGACATAACACCAAGTTTTGAAGAGAGGACATGAAAGTGTTCCGTTAGTACGAAACAACGTGAGAGCTGCAGTACAAGAAATCGCAAGAAATGTTAGAAGAAAGCAAATGACCCTCATCTTCTTGAATCAAACTGTTTGAATGAAGCAGAAAGTGAGATTTCTGCCAAAAATGGTGGTGCTTCAAACGCTTCTATCCATATGTTAATGAGAAGATTCATCATTCGGTAAGAAAGAGGAAATTGGAAAAAGCGTGAAGAGAGGCTTCGCTTCAGAAAAGAGAGGTGCTGTGATTGATGATGGCAGAGCGAGAGAGGCGCTCTTTGAGTGAAAAATGCTTTTTCGCTATGAAAGTGGATTACCGTAAACCTCAATTTCACGCCACTTCGGGAGAAATCGGGTGACATATGGAGTTTTTGAATTGATGAAAAACAGAAAAGAAGAGAACTGACAAAGAATCATCTACATCATACATATATTAGTTGCAAATGGAAATTCTGATAAAATTTTTAGATTTTTGATTCTTAAAAGAATTTGTTTCTCAGTTCTCCCTCCGTCAGCAAGAAAATGAAAATGCATTTTTTGGAAATTTTCTTGTTAGTGATTTTTCTCTTCCATTCAAGCTCATTTTTGTGAAAAACATAAAAATTTCTTATGTTATAATCTTCTGGGATCAATTCTGTACTATAGTAAAAGTAAAATTCTCAAATTTTTTGTTTTTCGAAGTTTGCACTGGAAACAAAATTCCGTAAATTTTCTGAACCACATTCTTGCAAAAAAAGGGAATTTGTCTTCACTTTCCACAAAATTGATACGATATTACCAGACCCGGCTACCCAAGCACCATGGTTTTTCCACACATATCGTTACTCGTTCTCCATTCTGAATCTTAAAAAATCATGTCTTAAACCATTATAATACTGGCAAATATTATTGTAACTCCCAAGTTTTTGATTATGGTCGATATTTGTTGACTTTCCGTACAAAAAGGTCACCAAATAATTAAGAGCGGGAACTTTATTAAAGATCAGCGACGAATTCAGTAATGAAAACACTAATGATTAAGTTGATATAAGCATTTAAGAAATAATAATGTCAGCTGGGGTTAATATAAATAAAAGCGGGCAATTTTTTTAATCCAAAAAACAACTTTAAGCAGGAAGCGTCGAATTAGCCAATTTTGCGGAGTTGATCTTTTCAACATTATCAACACTTTCCCAAAAAGCGGTGACAAGCCATTTCGGATCAGAAAGAATGGTGATTTTCTCAGTCGTCGTTGTGACAGTCGTCGGGGCAGGAGTCGTTGTCGTGTAATTTCCCCATTTATCAGACATTATCAAGCATTCATCAGTTGGAAAGGAGGACGGGACTACACCCCATGGTGGATTTTCAGGATATTGAAAACGTGTTGTTGGATATCTGTAGTATTCTTCTCGGTGAAGCCAGTCTCTGAGCTTGGGATCGATGAGATACATGCCAAAAATGTTTTGGACAGCAGTAGTACGTGATCCTTTTCCAAGCAAGTTGATTGTGTACTCAAAGCCAGTACAGCTGAAAACATGAAATAATTATTTGAAGTAAATTCTGAATATCTCACTTTGTTTGCCGATGTTGCTTTTCAAAACTGTGCTCGTATTTGAAAACGGTCCTTGCGTCTGTGCAATCGTGCCAAAGAATGACTTTGGGTTCATAAATAAGCTGAAATACGATCCTTTATTCTAGCCTAAAATTCCATATAAACTTGTGAAACTACTCACATCCAGTGGTCCAGTCTCTGTTTCCGAATAGTCCAGCATTTGGTAGTGCTCCAGTACGCGACCACCCCAAGCGCAAACCATTGGCATCGTGTGAACAACATCATCCCAGCTACAAAAAAGATTTTTGAGCGGGAAAATTAATCAAATTTCAACTTACAGTAAATCATGCTCCACATATTTGACGTACACGCACCACTCTTGCCGAAGAGGGCAGCTGAGGTGGGCTAGGAACTCGGCGTGGCGCTTTCCTCTGACAGTGGGTGAAGAAGGGCCAACGTTGTATGACATGGTAAATTGGCACTCAACCATCACAACAATGGATGCAGAAAGAGAGAGAAGAAGAAGTAAATTCATTCCTGAAAATCAGAAATGTCGTATTGGCATAACGATCAAAATTCTTTCATTTTTCACTCAAGTAAAAGGTAATTTGAGCGTTTCTCCCGTTTCAGGGACTTTCCCAAAATGTTACATGATTGTAGGGTTAGTAGATTGAAAACGGTGTTTTTTGGAAATGTTTGAAAAACATTTCTAAGCGACTCCTTCTTAAATAGTTACAGGCTAAAACCTTTACAGGCATCAATTATAAAAGATATCCCGAAAGGGGCCGTGCTCTCAAGGTACTAGTACTATCATTTCAAAATATCACTGAAAGTATCGTAATTTGTACAGCCACCACTTGAAGAAAAAAGTCAAAACGCATTGGTGATATAAAACATTTTCGGGGACAACCGAAAATGTTGGCGAAGCCAATAGTGAAGACTGAATGAAACAAAGTCTTAGCTCTGCCCAAAAAGAGGCGGAGCAAAACTACAAAACTGGGCGGAGCTATCCTCAAACGGACTGACGTTCTTTGGAACTCCTAAACGTTGACGAACAGAAGCACTTGAAATGCACAAGAACAGCAAGATGAGAGTTGGAGAGCCGGTAGACGCGGGGCGAGGTCTGGAAACTGATCTGAGAAGTTATGCACACAGTAAGGTTAAAAAAGAGCAAGGTCAAAAATTCAACAAAACTGCAGCGTTTTTCAAACAATATCTAAATAATTACCATTTTTGAAACTTTTCTGAAAGACACTCTACAGAGTTTTTTAAAGAAACTTACATGGTAGTAAAAAAGAACTTCTCCGTCACAGGCAACACACATAAGTAGTGCTATCACCAGTTTCTGCCACTTTTTAGCTTCTTATCCAGAATTGTTGGCCAGAGACGCATTAGAAATACATGTCTGTCTTATATCAGCAGCCTACTGTGGCGTAGCACACTGTTTAGCTCTACTAAAAACTGGAACATTTGAATTCAAACAAAAAACATATCTCCACTGCATTCAAACTTCTGGAAAAACTACCCTACTTATATCTGTTCTTTTCAATGTTGGTTTTTTTCTCCCCATTTTGTTAAAAGTAATTTTTTTCATCCTTTTCTTACGGCGATTAGAATATTTTTCTTCCAGTCTGCTGTCCATTTGTTGGAAAAAAGACAAGCGAGAGAAGACCTATATTTTTTTTCTGGAACGAAACTAAAAAATACCGATATGTAGTTTAAAAAAAAGATCCATACTACCACCGTTTATATATATTCCAATTCATTTAATATGAAAACTCGCTGGCTGGTAAGTCAATCGACTTTTTAACGTTTTTGAAATAAATTTTGAAGGAATACTACTTGCTGCAATAAATTAAAATTTTTTGTTTCATTCTTTGTTATGAATTGTATATGAAAGATTACAGAAAACACTAGTTTCAGCCAGTTATTACATTTTTAATTCAATTTAAAAACATCACCAATACGTTTTTTTTTGTAAATTTCGAGTGAAGTTCCTCTAATATTAATCCATCTCTCTACTCTTTTTTTAAGTGACAGAACAACCGTCATGGAACATTGGCACTTCCTTGGTAATTTTTTTGTAGGAATGCCAGTCCATCAATCTTTTTTTTTTCTTCAAAAATAACTACATTTCAAATGAAGTCCGTACACTTTCAATCCATCAATCTTCCTTTTTTTGCTTTAGACACATTCGAAACTGCCTCCAGAGTCTGCCTGCTCTTTGCTCGACTTCTCCCCATGTTTCGCTTGTCTATCTCTTTTTTTTATCTCCCTTCAAATTGACAGTAGTTCTTTTTTAAGGAACAGCACGCATTCGTTTGTCAAATTTTTTTTAATCCCCAAGGAGAAGGGAGAAAACGATGCATTTTTGAAAAGATAGAAACATACAGAATTGGAAATAAGACGGAGAGGGACTATACCTATGGCAAATTTAAGAAGAGTATAATTTCAAACTTCAAGACTTTCACTCTCTTATGAGTGGGAAGTTTGAAAATAAAAACACGAGTTTTGTTTTGTGAACATATATTTTTCATATATTTTTAAAACAGAATGATGAATGAATTTATATTCCTAGTTATCTGCCTCTCCTTATTATTTGGAAACAATGTTTTTTTCAGCAGTGAGATTTTCGAATTGCGACTTAGTTTTTCAATCATTTTTTTACTTTCTGAATAATTTCGGAAGGGCAAGCTATCGATTTACTTCTTCACGTTCTCAAGAACTACATTACAAATCTCATTTGTTTTCCATCAGTTTATTTTGTTCGTTTATGTTTTTGCGTTTTAAAAGTGTTTGCACTTATTCTATCAGGTTTTCATCAAACTTTTATGAATGAATAAGAAGTTTCAATCAGTTATATATCGACCATAAGTACTGATTACATCTTTACCAGCGGTGTTGTGAGTGTGTGATTCCGGCCGCGCTGAATACTGACGGCTGCAAGCTGATTAAGTCGATAATTTGAAAAACTAAATATTTTATACTGCAGAATATCCAAAGCAGCGTTCTGAGGCAGCTGGCTATTCACTTGACTTCTCCGTATGTTTCACTTGTCTATCTCATTTTTTTTTCTAGTTCTACAAATTGACAGCTAAATTTCTTTCTGGGGAAATGTATGCATTTGTTTGTTTAAAAGTTCTTCCAATCCGTTTTTGGGAGAACAAAAAAGATGTAATGCCAAATGCAATTTCAAGGGAGCTGATTGAAGAGAACGCTGAGAAAAGAAAGAAAGGAAGAACTACGGTACTATACGGAGACGGGGGGTTATTTGACATTGTCAAAAAGTTTTTCATCGAAATTTTCTCAAAAACTTTTCTTATCTCCAAAATCGATCACTCTCAATAATCATACTCGGTTGTTCGTCTGCCTGCAGGGAGAGCGGGATTGTGGACAAAGACTGTTTTGGAAAGACATTGTTGCAAACAGAAAAATAGGCACACATTCACATATTCCTGAGCAGAACATATTTTTGAAACTAATCAGAACGACTTTTTTATTTCACCAATTGGAATATCTAGACTCTGGATAAGGTGATTTTCTTATTTATCCATCTTTCTTGTCCTTCAGAAATTATGTTCAGCACAGAATTAAAGAAGTTTTAGGTTTCTGCTTGGTTTCTTTCCTCTTTTCAACCATTTTGGTTTATGGCGTTTCTGTTCATTTTTTTTTTGGTTAGAATGTCTATTTTTCAATCGTTTTTAGTTTCCGGTAGAATGCACAACATTTCAAATGAGGTTCGTTTTCTTTCCATCCATCAATCTTCTTTTTTTGCATTGAACACATTCAAAGCTTCCTCCAGAGTCTGCTTGGTCTTTGCTCGACTTCTCCCTATGTTTCACTTGTCCATCTCTTTTTTCTCCCCTTCAAATTGACAGTAGTTCTTTTTTGAGAAGCTGCACGCACTCGTTTGTCAAATTTTTTTTTGTTTGAATGCCCTATGGAGGAGAAAGAGAATGATGCAATACTGAATGCATGTTTGCAGAAACTGGATAGAGGGAACTAAAAAGGGCAAAAAAGAACCACGATATTGGGCAATGTGTGAAAAAGATATATGTGATCGTCTTGCAATATGATGAAACAAAAAACGGAAACACAGATTTAATCTTAATCTTTATGGGAAAAGCTGAAAATTCATTTAGATACAAAACAAATGTCAAAAACTATCATTTTCATCATATTAGGACAGGTAAAAGGAGTATCAGTAATTGAAAGGTAAGAAAAAGTGCGAACGGAGAAACGCAGAGACATTCCCCTAGAAAACAAATAGGAAGTCAAGAAAAAAGTTGATTTTTTGATCTGTGTGTATCTCTGTTCAAATCAGTGTGAGAAGTTGTGTTCTCAGTTAGTCTGTCTGTGTGTCGTTTTGTCCCGATGTCCAACTTCTCCGAAGAAACCTCAACACAAAACGAAGAAAATGAGAAAACTGTCTTTCTGTGTGTATCTATGTTCAAACCTGTGTGAGAAGTTGTGTTCTCAGTTAGTCTGTCTGTGTGTCGTTTTGTCCGGATGTCCAACTTATCCGAAGAAACCTCAACACAAAACGAAGAAAATGAGAAAACTGTCTTTCTTTATGACATCTAGGTTTATAAGGGCCATTTCCGTAGAATTTGGATGATTCAGGAAACTTTGAGCCCAAAATTTCAGAAAAATCAGTGCGCATGTCAGTCCCTTTTTCAGATTGAAAAGTGGTTGAAAAGTTTACTTTTTCTAAGTTGTCTAATTTCTATTGGACGACTCGAGATGGGACTATCCTGTAACACGCAACATGCCTATTGCATCGACGACATTGAAACATGTTTCCTTGGGTGATTTATTGTTTTAGAAACAGTTGCTATTGACAGTCTTTTGACAATAGTTGTGCATTTTTGAGTAAACACCAAATTGAGAAGTTGACAAAAACACAATACTACCCACTGTACACCTACAAAAGAAATAGGCAGTCGAGTCCCACTATCGTGACATATGCCGGATGTTGAGAAACTGATTTAGTAGATGTCATCGAGAGAGAAAGAAACATAATTAAACATGTGAAGGGGTTGCGGAGAATGATGGATTGAACAGCTGTCGGACAAAGAAAGTAAGATCGACGGGGCAGATGAGGGTTCTTTGGAAACGGCCGTGTACAAAAAAATGACACAAATAAAACTAGGCCGCGGTCATCGTAAAAGTGTGGAAGTTCAAACTACAATTTTTGTTAAGGAGATATATTGAGAACTTGTGGCTGCAAATCAACTTCTTACAGGTTAAAATTCTCTACAATGTAAAACACGTTTTCATCTATTATATCTATCAAACTTTTTTCTGTTAACACGATACTAAAATAAGAGTGAGCAAATACAAAATAAACTAGTTGTGTCTTTTCAACGAACTATTAAAACTTTTAATCTCACTTCTTGGGAATCAGTGTTTGTATATTTTTTCACCTGCTTTTCACTTATTATTGCTTACTATCGGATTTCTAAATGTGAGCCGAGCATAGAAACATCCGTCGGTTTCCTATTTTGTCAGATTTAATTTAAAATAATATTATTCGTCCCGACTACCATCAATAACACCCCTTCCCTTTCAGCTTTCAAATCCTTTTTCTTTTTTCAATTTCCTCCGTCTTATTCAAAAAAAGCATATACTCATATAGACATAGCTTTTGAATCTCCACCTCTTTTTTGGGACACTATCTTTATATGATCTTCAATTTCTCAATAAGCTCCGATCCGTTTCATTCGTGAAAATGAGATTCCTCTGCTCTTCTTTAATTCTTTTTGGCGTTTTAGGTTTTTCAGTTGCTACTTTGTTCCGTACCAATGGAACATTATCATGCCCACTGTTCAGAACATGGTGTTATGTTGTGGCAATGTTCGAGGAAGACACCTTGTAAGTTTTTAATTCTGTTTTTGTGACCGTTCATCAAACCATTTCTTTGAATGTTGCTCTAAAAATTGATTAGTTGGTTTGCATCTCACACATTCAGAAATTTTCAGCCGCTTCTTGGACGACCGAATTGATATCACCGTTACACACTGTGTAAATGCAAACCAAGTATCATATCATCTCATAGGCGACCAGAATGGAGATGGGTTTTATAATGTGAAAATTACTTTCAAAACTCAAGAATTTGAAACAATGAATTTCAGAGCTACTACGAAGTTGCATTGACTGTCAAACATAACTGCACCACTAGATGGAACACCATCAGAAAAGTTCGGAACCAAATTCACTATGCCAAGGTTTCAGAAGAGTGAGTACTCAATGTCAGAAGAATATGAAGTGTCTATGGAATTCTAGTTTATAATTTCCATTAAAACGATTAATTCAATTTTCAGAGAAGTCTTCCAAACTTGGGATGTTCACTTAATCGACGAGGGAGAACGTGTCTATGACTTCGACTGAAATAAATAATTTGAAATTTTTTTGCTCCATAACATTGTTGGATTGAAATGTCTCGATGAAGTACGTTCATGTCTTTTTTCATCAAATAGAAAATAAATATATTTATGATGACAATCGTAACCCTAATTTGATATAGAACTCGGGAAATTGAGAGAAAAGCAACAAACAATGTAAGGAGGCGCTAAAATTATGTACTGAGTCCCAGGTTGATGACGCTAAGGAGAAGGACAGCACAGAATGAGGAAATTTTCCTCAAAGGCGATAGAAGAAAGAGAATTAAAAGACTCGCATGAATAAAACTCAGTCAAATGACATTTCAGATAAAACAATTGATGAAAAAAAGTATCCAGTCAACACCAAAAACAAGCGGCAAAGATGCGCTGTTCATGTTCGCACAACAGACAATCTGAACTACCCGTCCAGGTGAAGATAAGACTTGAGTTCAAGGATTATTCGTTGTATTCTTGTACCAGCAAATCACGTTGACTTTCCCAGCATTGATTAGCGGTGTTGTCGTGTACAGCCTGAAATCAAGAAATGCTCAATGGTGTTTGTTTTTGGTTATGAAAGCTCGATGGAAATTTCAATTTTTGGAAAAGTAGATTGATTTTTATAAAAACTACTAAAAAAGTAACCAACTAAAATTTTGCAGAACGCAATATACTTCTAATAAGGCTTTTACAGTAAAATTGAACGAACGGTAAAAGAAAGAAAATCACTACCGGTTCCAATTGCCCCCAAGAAATGTGTTGTCGTGTCAGTTATCGGTCAAAAACATCCAAGTTGAGGTTTCACTCATCCGTGTCTTCAACTAACATAATTCGTTCAGCGATAGCATGTTAAACTTCGGCTAATCACATTCACCAGTCTTTTTTTGCAGTATCAAAGCATACCGTGTCGGTAGGTCTAATTGTGTCCAGCTAACCAAAGGTGATTTCTTTTCTCAAATAAATGTCTTCGCTGTCCACACCTTGATTGTAATATCAGTCTCCACCACCAGTTATTTTATGTTTGTTTTGCTCGACTTTTCTGAAATTGTGGGGAATTTAAAGAGAGTGGTAAAAAAGGGTAATTTACCAAGGTTCCGTTAGGAGTTTGGGGGCTGAACTA
Source organism: Caenorhabditis latens (assembly GCA_002259235.3). Taxonomy (NCBI): domain Eukaryota; kingdom Metazoa; phylum Nematoda; class Chromadorea; order Rhabditida; family Rhabditidae; genus Caenorhabditis; species Caenorhabditis latens. The sequence continues at coordinate 6,745,585 of CM056097.1, read as the reverse complement.
AAACTTAATTTTCTTTAGGGACAGTATGGTTTTTGTGTTTTCGCTTTGAGAATTCCATTGAGGAGATTCTCTTCGAACAGAAGATGCATTCAGATGATTATTGATTCCATCAACAAGTCTGTTCGAATACAATATTTTATAGCAGTCATCAATTTCTTCAAACAACTTGAGGTTAAAACCACTGCAACCTATACCAGAAGGAACAGTACAAATATGCTTTTATTTTAAACGATTTCTTCCATTTTTCTGAAAATTTGATAGATAAAAAAACTTACATTCATTATGATGAATCGAAACACGCAAACCATTAATCCCAGATAGTATCCGGAGACTTGAAAATTTTCTAAATAGTTCGAAATTTTTCCGAGACGCAACGTCTGCTGGAAGTTGAGCTCCAATTCCATTCAACAACTGCTTGTGCAGCTCGGATCATGAAGTTCTCGGTTTTTTCTTGGACGCACTGTAATTGAAGAATCATTTTTTCTGGTTCTCGGCACTTCTATCAGCTTACGTTTCGAAAGATTTTCTTCTGCACCGGAGGTACCCAAACCATGACTGTTCTGAAAATCAGTCGTTTAGGTGAACTTTTTCTCAGAATAGAGACTTACCAAGAGATACTCGGCTTCTCCAATGACATCAAGATGGTATTATCAGAATTTGTTGTCTACTTCACTCTTCCAACGAACTGAAAAATGAATAATATTACCTTATGAATTTTCAAAAAAATCATCAAAATGAGCAAACCTAACAGAGCAACATCAAAAAGAGGACCAATTTAGTTCCAAAAGTATAAAAAATAAAGGTTTTGCGTTTTTTAAAACTTAGTTTTACCACAAATACCAACAAATAGTGAAAATGTTCATATTTTTGCTACGGAACAGTAACAGAACTGCTAACCTAAGAGAAAATGCCAATATTTAGTGGATCTTTGTCGAAAAATGATTATATGCGAGGTATGATAGCTTATTCGATTCAGAAAAACAACTAGGATTCCAATTTCGATAAAACTTCTGAGAAAAATGAAGAGATAATCATTTTCAGGAAAAAACATGGCATGGCCGAGAAAAATATGTTACTTCGGCCACCTCGTCAGAAAGGGAAGAATTGGTGAGCGGGGCGAAAAGAGACATTTTCACTCACAGAACTCACACAAACACACGTATCCACTCATTCAACGCGAGGGCCTCGTTGTGCTGCCCCCAACACACAGAGAAGCATGTGTATACGTCTGTTTGCGTGAGTCTATGTGACTCTCTTCCAACCACACACTCTCTTGTCTATTGTCTCGTTGCCTCGTTATTCTCCTCCCTCTCACTCTTTCTTCCCTTTCTCACAAGATGGCCGAAGTACCATATTTTTCTCGGCCATGCCACTTTTTTGCCTGAAAATGATTTTCTCTTTATTTTTCTCAGAAGTATTATCAAAATTCGAATCCTAGTTGATTTTCTGCATCGAATGAGCTATTATATTTTGCATAAAATCAATTTTTGACTGAGATCTTCAAAAATTGGCATTTTCAGTTCGGTCAGCTATTTCTGTCATTGTTCCGTAGCGAAAGTCTGAAAATGTTTATTTTTTTGGATATTTGTAGTATCACAAGGTTTGAAAAAAGCAAATCCTCCGATATGAAGTATTTTTTACATGTTCGGAACTAAAGTTCGTTATTTTTTTACTACTCGCTCATGTTCTATGATTTTTTGTAAAAATATTTTAAGAAGAAATGTTTTTTATCTTACAGTTGTTGCGAAAAGTGAACTTGGTAACAAGTGATGCTGACACTATCGCGATGTCATTGGAAAAGACCTGTATCTCTTGGTGAGTTTTTTTCTGTGAAAAAGTTGTCTTGAACGACTGGTTTTCAGAATATTCATAGTCTGGTGGCCTCCGGATCAATAGAAAATCTTCCATACACAACTTGATGCTGAAAATATCAAACGCGTCGGATCAGTAGATGAAGTGATAAACGTGTGCATCAGCCGATTTCTGTAAGTTTTTACTAAATTTAGTTTCAAGATACAATGAAAATGTTTTGAGAATTGATGTGTTGTCAATAGCATTCGAATCAAAGTTTTGTCGTTGGCAATGTTGTGAAAATTGAGTATTCGGCAACAAGTTTCAATGACAAAGGATTGCTCACCAGAAGAAGTAACTTCACGTTTCGCCCTGCCATGATCGTTAAAAAATTTCAATATTTTTTGTCTTCTCTTCGCCTGAACGGGTAGTTGAGAATGTCTGCTATACAACCAACTGCAGCCAGTCTTAACCGTTTGTTTTGGTGTTGAATAGACAAATTTAACACATAGTAAATAACATTTAAAGCAATTTTCAGTGACATAATTCTTTGCATTTTTTGGCACAAAACGTTGTAACCAGCATGAATAAAAGATTATCCGACAGCCGGAAGCATGATTTCGCTGTAAATTAGTTCATTTTGAAAAAATTTGAAAGAAAAGTGAAAACTTAGAGCGGCAGAGCAAGAGAGGCGCTCTTTGAGTGAAAAATGCTTTTTCGCTATAAAAGTGGATTACCGTAAACCTCAATTTCACGCCACTTCATGAGAAATCCTGTGAGATATGTAGTTTTTGAATTGATGAAAAGCAGAAAAGAAGTGATTTTTGATTCTTGAAAAAGTTTGTTTCTCAGTTCTTCCTTCGTCAGCAAGAGAATTAAAATGCAGTTTTTGGAAATTTTCTTGTTAGTGATTTTTTCTTCCATTCAAGCTCTTTTCTGTGAAAAACATAAAAATTTCTTATGTTAAAATCTTCTGGGATCAATTCTGTACTATTGTAAAAGTAAAATTCTCAAAATTTTTGTTTTTCGAAGTTTGCACTGGAAACAAAGTTCCGTAAATTTTCTGAACCACATTCTTGCAAAAAAAGGGAACTTGTCTTCACTTTCCACAAAATTGATACGATATTACCAGAACCGGCTACCCAAGCACCATGGTTTTTCCACACATATCGTTACTCGTTCTCCATTCTGAATCTTAAAAAATCATGTCTTAAACCATTATAATACTGGCAAATATTATTGTAACTCCCAAGTTTTTGATTATGGTCGATATTTGTTGACTTTCCGTACAAAAAGGTCACCAAATAATTAAAAGCGGGAACTTTATTAAAGGTCAGCGACGAATTCAGTAATGAAAACACTATTGATTAAGTTGATATAAGCATTTAAGAAATAATAATGTCAGCTGGGGTTAATATGAATAAAAGCGGGCAATTTTTTTAATCCAAAAAACAACTTTAAGCAGGAAGCGTCGAATTAGCCAATTTTGCGGAGTTGATCTTTTCAACATTATCAACACTTTCCCAAAAAGCGGTGACAAGCCATTTCGGATCAGAAAGAATGGTGATTTTCTCAGTCGTCGTTGTGACAGTCGTCGGGGCAGGAGTCGTTGTCGTGTAATTTCCCCATTTATCAGACATTATCAAGCATTCATCAGTTGGAAAGGAGGACGGGACTACACCCCATGGTGGATTTTCAGGATATTGAAAACGTGTTGTTGGATATCTGTAGTATTCTTCTCGGTGAAGCCAGTCTCTGAGCTTGGGATCGATGAGATACATGCCAAAAATGTTTTGGACAGCAGTAGTACGTGATCCTTTTCCAAGCAAGTTGATTGTGTACTCAAAGTCAGTACAACTGAAAACTTGAAATGATTATTTGAAGTAAATTCTGAATATCTCACTTTGTTTGCCGATGTTGCTTTTCAAAACTGTGCTCGTACTTGAAAACGGTCCTTGCGTCTGTGCAATCGTGATAAAGAATCACTTTGGGTTCATAAATAAGCTGAAATACGATCCTTTATTCTAGCCTAAAATTCCATATAAACTTGTAAAACTACTCACATCCAGTGGTCCAGTCTCTGTTTCCGAATAGTCCAGCATTTGGTAGTGCTCCAGTACGCGACCACCCCAAGTGCAAACCATTGGCAACGTGTGAACAACATCATCCCAGCTACAAAAACAGATTTGTGAGAAGGAGAATGAATCAAATTTCAACGTACAGTAAATCATGCTCCACATATTTGACGTACACGCACCACTCTTGCCTCAGAGGGCAGCTGAGGTGGGCTAGGAACTCGGCGTGGCGCTTTCCTCTGACAGTGGGTGAAGAAGGGCCAACGTTGTATGACATGGTGAATTGGCACTCAACCATCACAACAAGGGATGCAGAAAGAGAGAGAAGAAGAAGTAAATTCATTCCTGAAAATCAGAAATGTCTTATGGGCATAACGATCAAAATGGTTTTATATTCAACTATAAGTAAAAGGTACTTTGAGCGTTTCTCCCGTTTCAGGGACTTTCCAAAAATGTTATATGATTGTAGGGTTAGTAGATTGAAAACGGTGTTTTTATTGGAAATGTTTGAAAAACATTTCTAAGCGACTCCTTCTTAAATAGTTGCAGGCTAAAACCTCTACAGGCATCAATTATGGGAGAATATCCGAAAGGGGCCGTGCTCTCAAGGTAAGTACAATCATTTCAAAATATCACTGAAAGTATCGTAATTTGTACAGCCACCACTTGAAGAAAAAAGTCAAAACGCATTGGTGATATAAAACATTTTCGGGGATAACCGAAAATGTTGGCGAAGCCAATAGTGAAGACTGAATGAAACATAGTCTTAGCTCTGCCCAAAAAGAGGCGGAGCAAAACTACAAAACTGGGCGGAGTTACCCTCAAAAGGACTGGCGTTCTTTGGAACTCCGAAACATTGAAGAACAGACGCACAGGAAATGCACAAGAAGAGCAAGATGAGAGTTGGAGAGCCAGTAGGCGTAGGACGAGATCTGGAAACTGATCTGAGAAAAGTTATCCACACAGTAAGGTTGGAAAAAAGCAAGATCAAAAATTCAGCAAAACTGCAACGGTTGGGACCAATCCGTGAACAAATCTAAAACTTGAAAGAGTTTACGGTATCCTTCTGCAATGAAAATACTATCACCAGTTTCTACCACTTTTTAGCTTCTTATCCAGTATTTTTGGCCACAAACGCATAGAGCAATTTAGAAGTGCATGTTCATCAATACATGGTCTTTGTTGTCAAACTATTAATGTCTAATATCAAAAGCCTTCTGTGGTCTATCACACTTTTTCGTTCTGCTAAAAACTGGAACGTTTGAAATCAAACAGAAAACATTTCTCTACTGCATTCAAACTTCTGGAAAAACTACCGTGCTTTATACCTGTTCTCTTCAATGCTTGTTTCTTCCTCCCCATTTTGTTGGAAATAAGTTTTTTTTCCAATAGCCATTAGAATAATTTTCTTCCAGTCTGCTGTCCATTTGTTAGAAAGAAGACAAGCGAGAGAAGACCTATATAATTTTTTTGGAACGAGACTAAAAGATACCGATATGTAGTAAAAACAAAAGATCCATACTACCACCGTCCATATATTCCAATTCGTTTAATATGAAAACTCGCTGGCTTGCAAGTCATACCACTTCTGCAGGTTTTTGGAAAAAATTGAAAGAATACTATTTGCTGCAATAAATTAAAATGATTTGTTTCAGATTTTGCCTTGCATTGTGTCTGGAGGATTACAGAAAACACTAGTTTCAGCCAGTTATTATATTTTTAATTCAATTTAAAAACATTACCAATACGTTTTTTTTGTAAATTTTGAGTGAAGTTCCTTTAATATTAATCCATCTCTCTACTCTTTTTTAAGTGACAGAACAACCGTCATGGAACTTTGGCACTTTCTTTGTAATTTTTTTGTAGGAATGCCAGTCCATCAATCTTCTTTTTTTCTTCAAAAATAACTACATTTCAAATGAAGTCCGTACACTTGCAATCCATCAATCTTCCTTTTTTTGCACTAGACACATTCGAAACTGCCTCCAGAGTCTGCCTGCTCTTTGCTCGACTTCTCCCCATGTTTCGCTTGTCTATCTCTTTTTTTTATCTCCCTTCAATTTGGCAGTAGTTCTTTTTTGAGGAACAGCACGCATTCGTTTGTCAATTTTTTTTGAATCCCCAAGGAGAAGGGAGAAAACGATGCATTTTTGAAAAGATAGAAACATACATAATTGGAAATAAGACGGAGAGGGACTATACCTATGGTAAATTTAAGAAGAGTATAATTTCAAACTTCAAGACTTTAACTCTCTTTTGAGTGGGAAGTTTAGAAATAAAAACACGAGTTTTGTTTTGTGAACATAAATGTTTCATATATTTTGTAAACAGAATGATCAATGAATTTATATTCCTAGTTATCTGCCTCTCCTTATTATTTGGAAACAATGTTTTTTTCAGCAGTGAGATTTTCGAATTGCGACTTAGTTTTTCAATCATTTTTTAACTTTCTGAATAATTTCGGAATGGCAAGCTATCGATTTACTTCTTCACGTTCTCAAGAACTACATTACAAATCTCATTTGTTTTCCATCAGTTTATTTTGTTCGTTTATGTTTTTGCGTTTTAAAAGTCTTTGCACTTATTTTATCAGGTTTTCATCAAACTTTTATGAATGAATAAGAAGTTTCAATCAGTTATATATCGACCATAGGTAATGATTACATTTTTACCAGCGGCGTTGTGAGTGTGTGATTCCGGCCGCGCTGAATACTGGCGGCTGCAAGCTGATTAAGTCGATAATTTGAAAACCTAAATATTTTATACTGCAGAATATCCGAAGCAGCATCCAGAGGTCGGTGGTTATTCGATCATCTCTAACATCTGTGTGTCATGTCTATCTCATTCTTTCCCTTCTCCTTCAATTTGACAGCAGTTCATTTTTCTGCGGAAATGCATGCACTCGTTTGTTTAAACTTGTTTAAAAGTTCTTCGAATCCGTTTTGGGAGAACAAAAAAGATGTATGACCAAATGCGATTTCAAGGAAGCTGATTGAAGGGAACGCTGAAAAAAGAAAGAAAGAAAGAAATAGGGTATTTGACGCAGGGGGAAGCAAATTATATGACGTTGTCAAAGTGAAATTCAGAAAAGTTATGAATTTAAATATCAGAATCCATTTCTAATAAAACGTTAAACTTAATACGTGAACACACACGTATTTCTGCTAGTATTCCACTGTTTGAGAAAAAACTAGTGTCATAATGTAGCATTTTCACTATTTTACTGATTTTTGTCAGAATATTCTCGAAATGTTTTCTTATCTCCAGAATCTATCACCACTCTCAATAATCACACTTGATTTTTCATATGCCGGCAGAGAGAGAGAGAGAGGGGTTGTGAAAGAGGGGTCAGAAAGACTGGTCGGAAAGACAACACTGCAAACAAAGAGATAGGCACACATATATTCCCGAACGGAATATATTTTTGAAGCTAATCACTTTCATAAGATGTTTGAAAATGCTCGAAGAATGACTTCTCGACTTTCCCCTTCCCAAGTTTTCAATCTTTTTTTAGCTTCCTTTAGAATGCACTACATTTCAAATGAAGTTCGTGTTCTTTTCATCCATCAATCTTCTTTTTTTTTAACTGAACACATTTGAAGCTGCCTCCAAAGTCTGCCTGCTCTTTGCTCGACTTTTCCTAATGTTTCACTTGTCTATCTCTTTTTTCTCCCTTCAAATTGGCAGTAGATCTTTTTTGAGAAGCTGCACGCACTCGTTTGTGAAACTTTTTTCGAATCCTCAAGGAGAAAAAAGAGAATGATGCAATACTGAATGCATGTTGGAAGAAACTGGATAGAGGGAACACTGAAAAGGGCAAAGAAAAACCACGGTATTGGATATTGGATGTGATTTTCAACGTTGAAGCGCATTTGAATCCCTCTTCCAGATAGAAAAGTTGTTCAGAAGTTCACTTTATGCAAGCTGTCTAATTTTATGTGGACGACCCGAGATCTGGATATCATGTAACACGCCACATGTCTATTGCGACGACGACTTTGAAACATATTTCCTTTGGTAATTTATTGTTTTACAAACTATTGGTATTGACAGTGTTTTGTTATCTCTTGCCGTTGTTGAAATTTATTAAAAACAGGGGTGTGTTCCATGTTATTGGACGCACTGTACTAGAAAATGCAATAGTTGTGCATTTCTGAATAGATAACAAATTGTAAAATTGACAGAAACAGAACACTACCCACTGTACACCTATAAAAATATAAGCAGTAGAGCCCCACCACCATATGACGCGTGTGTTGAAAAACTGATTTAGTAGATGTTATCGGGAGAGAGAAACATAACTAAACATGTGAAGGGGTTGCGGAGAATGATAGATTTAACAGCTGTCAAACTAAGAAAGCAAGATCGACAGGGCAGATGAGGGTTCTTTGGAAACGGCCGTGTACAAAAAAATGAAACAAATAAAACTAGGCCGCGGTCATCGTAAAAGTGTGGAAGTTCAAACTACAATTTTTGTTAAGAAGACATCTTGAGAACATGTGTAGAACAAATGAAGTTCTTACAGATTAAAACTCCCTACGATGTAAAACATGTTTCATTCTATTATATCTATACAACTTTCTTCTGTTAACACGATACTAAAATAAGAAAGTGTAGATACAGAAAAACTAAAAAAGTAGTTGTGTCTTTATAACGAACTATTAAAACTTTTAATCTCATTTCTTGGTAATCAGTGTTTGTGGTTTATTCAACAGCTAATTATTTCTTGATGCTTTCTGTCTGATTTTAAAATGTGATCCAAATGTGCATAGAAACATCCGTCGGTTTCCTATTCTGTCAGATTTAATTTAAAATAATATTATTCGTCCCGACTACCATCAATAAAACCTCTTCCCTTTCAGCTTTCAAATCTTTTTTTTTCAATTTCCTCCGTCTTATTCAAAAAAAGAATATACTCATTAACAAATAGATATAGCTTTTGAAACTCCACCTTTTTTTTGGGACACTATCTTTATATGATCTTCAATTTCTCAATAAGCTCCGATCCGTTTCATTCGGGAAAATGAAATTCCTCTACTCTTCTTTAATTCTTCTTGGCGTTTTTGGTATTTCAGTTGCTACTTTGTTCCGTACCAACGGAACATTATCATGCCCACTGTTCAGAACATGGTGCTATGTTGTGGCAATGTTCGAGGAAGACACCTTGTAAGTTTTTAATTCTGTTTTTGTGACCGTTCATCAAAACATTTCTTTGAGTGTTGCTCTAAAAATTGATTAGTTGGTTTGCATCTCACACATTTAGAGATTTTCAGCCGCTTCTTGGACGACCGAATTGATATCACCGTTACACACTGTGTAAATGCAAACCAAGTATCATATCATCTCATAGGCGACCAGAATGGAGATGGGTTTTATAATGTGAAAATTACTTTCAAAACTCAAGAATTTGAAACAATTAATTTCAGTGCTACTACGAAGTTGCATTGAGTGTCAAACATAACTGCACCACTAGGTGGAATACCATCAGAAAAGTTCGAAACCAAATTTACTATGCCAAGGTTTCAGAAGAGTATGTACTCACGAAAATATGTATTGACTTTATAAATATAGATAATTGTTTTTATTGACACGATTTTTTCGGTTTTCAGAGAAGTCTTCCAAACTTGGGATGCTCACTTAATCGACGAGGGAGAACGTTTCTATGACTTCGACTGAAAATACTAATTTATGAAGTTTTCGCTCCATAATATTGTTTTATTGAAGGGTCTTGATGAATTCCTTCCATGTTTCGTTTATATCTGAAAGAAAACAAATATATGTATGACGACAATCGTAACCCTTTTTTGAAAAAGAACTGAGAGAAAAGCAACAAAAATATAAATAAGTGCTCATATTGCTGAGTTCCAGGTTGATGAGGAAATGGAGGAAGATGGCATAGAATGTAGAAATTTTCTTCAAGGACGATGAAAAAAGAGAGTTAAAATACTCTAATAAATAAAACTGGGTCAAATGGCATTTCAAATGAAAAATTGAGAAAAGGTATCCAGTCAACACCAAAAACAAGCGGCAAAGATGGGCTGTTCATGTTTGCACAACAGACAATCTTAACTACCCGTCCAGGTGAAGATAAGACACGAGTTCGAGAATCATTTGTTGTATTCTTGTCCCAGCAAATCATGTTGACTTTCCCAGCATTGATTAGCGGTGTTGACGTGTACAGCCTGAAATCAAGAAGTGCTCTTTGGTGTTTGCTCGATGAAATGCGCAAATTTCAATTTTTGGAAAGTCAATTGATTTTAATACAACCAACTGGAAAAAAGTTACCAAGTAAAATTTTGCAAAACGTACTATACTTCTAATAACGTTTTTACAGTCCTATAGCATGTTAGGGTAGACACATCAGTCAGTCTTCTTACAGCAATAGAGCATTTTGTGTCGGGAGGTGTGCTCCAATCCTTTTTGTTGGTTTTCTTTCTTCATCTGATTTTTTCCAATATTTTTTTGCAGCAGAATCTTTGACAAGGGTGAGTGGACAAGTGATTATTGTGTCCAGCTAACCAAACGTTATTTCCGGTTTCAATTAAATGTCTCTGCTGTCCACGCCTAGATTAATTCTTAGTTTCCACCAGGAGGTATTTTTTGTTTGATTCGCTCGATTATTCTTAAATTATGTGAAATTTGAACAGAGTTGTAAAAAAAGGTAATTTATCAAGGTTCTGTTAAGAGATTAGGGGCTAAACTAAAACTTAATTTTCTTTAGGGACAGTATGGTTTTTGTGTCTTCGTTTTGAAAATTTCATCGGGAAGATTTTCTTCGAACAGAAGACGCATTCAGATGATTATTTTTTCCATCAGCAAGGTTGTTCGAATACACTATTTTAGAGCAGTCATCAATTTATTCAAACGACTTGTGGTTAAAAACACTGCAACCCAAGCCAGAAGGAACAGTGCAATTATGCTTTTATTTTAGACAATTTCCACCATTTTTTTGAAAATTTGATGGTTAAAGGAAAAACTTACAGTCATTATAATGAATCGAAACACGCAAATCATTAATCCCAGGAAGTATCCGGAGACTTGAAAATTTTCTAAATAGTTCGAAATTTTTCCGAGACGCAACGTCTGCTGGAAGTTGAGCTCGATTTCCATCTGACAATTGCTTGTGCAGCTCGGATCACGAGGTTCTCGGTGTTTGACAATATTGGGACATTGGTACTTCCATCGGCTTACGTTTCGAAAGATTTTTTCCTGCACGGCACGTTATGAAAAATGTTCTATTAATCCGGAGGCACCAAGACCATGAATATTCTGAAAATCAGTCGTTTAAGACAACTTTTTCACAGAATCAAGGCTGTTGAAAATCGCGGCCGGCCGAGGCCGCGGCCGGCCGTGAAGGGCCGCGGCCGCGGCTTTTTTTTCAATGTTGCAAAACATGGTCGTTTTTGAAAAATTTGTTGGCTTTTTTGTATTCTGGTACTAATCTGACAACCAGGGTTCGACCCCCACTGCTGGCAAAACTTTTTTGTTTTTTGTTTTTTACATTTTGGTACCAATCTGACAACCAGGGTTCGACTCCCACTACTGGTAAAACTTTTTTGTTTCTTGTTTTTTACATTTTGGTACCAATCTGACAACCAGGGTTTCACCCCCACTACTGGCAAAACCTTTTTGTTTTTGTTTTTGACCTTTTGACACCAATCTGACAACCGGGGATCGGTCCCCACTACTGGTAAAACTGGGCCTGGTTGTCAGATTGGTACCAAAATATAAAAAACAAAAAACAAAAAAGTTTTACCAGTAGTGGGAGTCGAACCCTGGTTGTCAGATTAGTACCAGAAAACAAAAAAGCCAACAAATTTTTTCAAAAACGACCATGTTTTGCGGCTCCGGGACAATTCGCAACGAGACGTTTCGCAGCCGAGACATTCCGCAACGAGACATTTCGCAGCCAGTCATTTCGCAGCGAGACATTTCGCAGCCGGACGTTTCGCAGCTTTTATGACTTCTTGAACTATTAATTATCCAAAAAAGTCAAGTTGTCACAGAAAAACGCCGAAATTGAGACTGTAGAACGCATAGCTGCGAAATGTCCGGCTGCGAAACGTCCGGCTGCGAAATGTCTCGCTGCGAAATGACTGGCTGCGAAATGTCTCGTTGCGGAATGTCTCGGCTGCGAAACGTCTCGTTGCGAATTGTCCCGGAGCCTGTTTTGCAACATTGAAAAAAAGCCGCGGCCGCGGCCTCGGCCGGCCGCGGCCGGCCGCGGCTTTTTTACTTTTTTCTTCTCGCGGCCGGCCGTGCAACAGCCTTGCACAGAATAGAGATTTACCAAGAGATGCCCGGCTTCTCCAATGACATCACGATGGTATTATCAGAAATTGTTGTCTACTTCACTTTTCCAACGACCTGTAAAATGAATAATATTACCTCATAAAACACTCCCAAAAAAAAACATTAAAAATGAGCAAAACTAACAGAACAACATTAAAAAGAGGACCAATCTAGTTCCAAAAGTATAAAAAATAGAGGTTTTGCGTTTTTTAAAACTTAGTTTTACCACAAATACCAACAAAAAAGTGAAAATGTTCATATTTTTGCTACGGAACAGTAACAGAACTGCTAACCTAAGAGAAAATGCCAATATTTAGTGGATCTTTGTCGAAAAATGATTATATGCGAGGTATGATAGCTTATTCGATTCAGAAAAACAACTAGGATTCCAATTTCGATAAAACTTCTGAGAAAAATGAAGAGATAATCATTTTCAGGAAAAAACGTGGCATGGCCGAGAAAAATATGTTACTTCGGCCACCTCGTCAGAAAGGGAAGAAATGGTGAGCGGGGCGAAAAGAGACATTTTCACTCACAGAACTCACACAAACACACGTATCCACTCATTCAACGCGAGGGCCTCGTTGTGCTGCCCCCAACACACGGAGAAGCATGTGTATACGTCTGTTTGCGTGAGTCTATGTGACTCTCTTCCAACCACACACTCTCTTGTCTATTGTCTCGTTGCCTCGTTATTCTCCTCCCTCTCACTCTTTCTTCCCTTTCTCACAAGATGGCCGAAGTACCATATTTTTCTCGGCCATGCCACTTTTTTGCCTGAAAATGATTTTCTCTTTATTTTTCTCAGAAGTATTATCAAAATTCGAATCCTAGTTGATTTTCTGCATCGAATGAGCTATTATATTTTGCATAAAATCAATTTTTGACTGAGATCTTCAAAAATTGGCATTTTCAGTTCGGTCAGCTATTTCTGTCATTGTTCCGTAGCGAAAGTCTGAAAATGTTTATTTTTTTTTGGATATTTGTAGTATCACAAGGTTTGAAAAAAGCAAATCCTCCGATATGAAGTATTTTTTACATGTTCGGAACTAAAGTTCGTTATTTTTTTACTACTCGCTCATGTTCTATGATTTTTTGTAAAAATATTTTAAGAAGAAATGTTTTTTATCTTACAGTTGTTGCGAAAAGTGAACTTGGTAACAAGTGATGCTGACACTATCGCGATGTCATTGGAAAAGACCTGTATCTCTTGGTGAGTTTTTTTCTGTGAAAAAGTTGTCTTGAACGACTGGTTTTCAGAATATTCATAGTCTGGTGGCCTCCGGATCAATAGAAAATCTTCCATACACAACTTGATGCTGAAAATATCAAACGCGTCGGATCAGTAGATGAAGTGATAAACGTGTGCATCAGCCGATTTCTGTAAGTTTTTACTAAATTTAGTTTCAAGATACAATGAAAATGTTTTGAGAATTGATGTGTTGTCAATAGCATTCGAATCAAAGTTTTGTCGTTGGCAATGTTGTGAAAATTGAGTATTCGGCAACAAGTTTCAATGACAAAGGATTGCTCACCAGAAGAAGTAACTTCACGTTTCGCCCTGCCATGATCGTTAAAAAATTTCAATATTTTTTGTCTTCTCTTCGCCTGAACGGGTAGTTGAGAATGTCTGCTATACAACCAACTGCAGCCAGTCTTAACCGTTTGTTTTGGTGTTGAATAGACAAATTTAACACATAGTAAATAACATTTAAAGCAATTTTCAGTGACATAATTCTTTGCATTTTTTGGCACAAAACGTTGTAACCAGCATGAATAAAAGATTATCCGACAGCCGGAAGCATGATTTCGCTGTAAATTAGTTCATTTTGAAAAAATTTGAAAGAAAAGTGAAAACTTAGAGCGGCAGAGCAAGAGAGGCGCTCTTTGAGTGAAAAATGCTTTTTCGCTATAAAAGTGGATTACCGTAAACCTCAATTTCACGCCACTTCATGAGAAATCCTGTGAGATATGTAGTTTTTGAATTGATGAAAAGCAGAAAAGAAGTGATTTTTGATTCTTGAAAAAGTTTGTTTCTCAGTTCTTCCTTCGTCAGCAAGAGAATTAAAATGCAGTTTTTGGAAATTTTCTTGTTAGTGATTTTTTTCTTCCATTCAAGCTCTTTTCTGTGAAAAACATAAAAATTTCTTATGTTAAAATCTTCTGGGATCAATTCTGTACTATTGTAAAAGTAAAATTCTCAAAATTTTTGTTTTTCGAAGTTTGCACTGGAAACAAAGTTCCGTAAATTTTCTGAACCACATTCTTGCAAAAAAAGGGAACTTGTCTTCACTTTCCACAAAATTGATACGATATTACCAGACCCGGCTACCCAAGCACCATGGTTTTTCCACACATATCGTTACTCGTTCTCCATTCTGAATCTTAAAAAATCATGTCTTAAACCATTATAATACTGGCAAATATTATTGTAACTCCCAAGTTTTTGATTATGGTCGATATTTGTTGACTTTCCGTACAAAAAGGTCACCGAATAATTAAAAGCGGGAACTTTATTAAAGGTCAGCGACGAATTCAGTAATGAAAAAGCTATTGATTAAGTTGATATAAGCATTTAAGAAATAATAATGTCAGCTGGGGTTAATATGAATAAAAGCGGGCAATTTTTTTTAATCCAAAAAACAACTTTAAGCAGGAAGCGTCGAATTAGCCAATTTTGCGGAGTTGATCTTTTCAACATTATCAACACTTTCCCAAAAAGCGGTGACAAGCCATTTCGGATCAGAAAGAATGGTGATTTTCTCAGTCGTGGTTGTGACAGTCGTCGGGGCAGGAGTCGTTGTCGTGTAATTTCCCCATTTATCAGACATTATCAAGCATTCATCAGTTGGAAAGGAGGACGGGACTACACCCCATGGTGGATTTTCGGGATATTGAATACGTGTTGTTGGATATCTGTAGTATTCTTCTCGGTGAAGCCAGTCTCTGAGCTTGGGATCGATGAGATACATGCCAAACATGTTTTGGACAGCAGTAGTACGTGATCCTTTTCCAAGCAAGTTGATTGTGTACTCAAAGCCAGTACAGCTGAAAACATGAAATAATTATTTGAAGTAAATTCTAAATATCTTACTTTGTTTGCCGATGTTGCGATCCAAAACTGTGCTCGTACTTGAAAACCGTCCTTGCGTCTGTGCAATCGTGATAAAGAATCACTTTGGGTTCATAAATAAGCTGAAATACGATCCTTTATTCTAGCCTAAAATTCCATATAAACTTGTGAAACTACTCACATCCAGTGGTCCAGTCTCTGTTTCCGAATAGTCCAGCATTTGGTAGTGCTCCAGTACGCGACCACCCCAAGCGCAAACCATTGGCATCGTGTGAACAACATCATCCCAGCTACAAAAAAGATTTTTGAACGGGAAAATGAATCAAATTTCAACTTACAGTAAATCATGCTCCACATATTTGACGTACACGCACCACTCTTGCCGTAGAGGGCAGCTGAGGTGGGCTAGGAACTCGGCGTGGCGCTTTCCTCTGACAGTGGGTGAAGAAGGGCCAACGTTGTATGACATGGTGAATTGGCACTCAACCATCACAACAATGGATGCAGAAAGAGAGAGAAGAAGAAGTGAATTCATTCCTGAAAATCAGAAATGTCGTATGGGCATAACGATCAAAATTCTTTCATTTTTCAGTAAAAGTAAAAGGTACTTTGGGCGTTTCTCCCGTTTCAGGGACTTTCCCAAAATGTTATATGATTGTAGGGTTAGTAGATTAAAAACGTTGTTTTTATTGGAAATGTTTGAAAAACATTTCTAAGCGACTCCTTCTTAAATAGTTACAGGCTAAAACCGCTACAGGCATCAATTATCCGAGAGGGGCCGTGCTCTCATGGTACTAGTACAATCATTTACAAATACCACTGAAAGTGTCGTAATCTGTATAGCCACCGCTATAAAAAAAGTAAAAGCAAATTGGTGATATAAAAAATTTTCGGGATGAACCGAGAATCTTGGCAAAGCCAATAGTGAAGACTGAATGAAACATAGTCTTAGCTCTACCCAAAAAGAGGCGGAGCAAAACTACAAAACTGGGCGGAGCTACCCTCAAAAGGACTGGCGTTCTTCGGAACTCCGAAACATTGAAGAACAGACGCACAGGAAATGCACAAGAAGAGCAAGATGAGAGTTGGAGAGCAAGTAGATGTGGGGCGAGGTCTGGAAACTGATCTGAATGTGAGAAAAGTTATTCACACAGTAAGGTTGGAAAAGAACAAGATCAATAATTCACCAAAACTGCAACGGTTGGGACCAATCCGTGAACAAATCTAAAACTTGAAAGAGTTTACGGTATCCTTCTGCAATGAAAATACCATCACCAGTTTCTACCACTTTTTAGCTTCTTATCCAGTATTTTTGGCCACAAACGCATAGAGCAATTTAGAAGTGCATGTTCATCAATACATGGTCTTTGTTGTCAAACTATTAATGTCTAATATCAAAAGCCTTCTGTGGCCTATCACACTTTTTCGTTCTGCTAAAAACTGGAACGTTTGAAATCAAACAGAAAACATTTCTCTACTGCATTCAAACTTCTGGAAAAACTACCGTGCTTTATACCTGTTCTCTTCAATGCTTGTTTCTTCCTCCCCATTTTGTTGGAAATAAGTTTTTTTTTTCCAATAGCCATTAGAATAATTTTCTTCCAGTCTGCTGTCCATTTGTTAGAAAGAAGACAAGCGAGAGAAGACCTATATAATTTTTTGGAACGAGACTAAAAGATACCGATATGTAGTAAAAACAAAAGATCCATACTACCACCGTCCATATATTCCAATTCGTTTAATATGAAAACTCGCTGGCTTGCAAGTCATACCACTTCTGCAGGTTTTTGGTAAAAATTGAAAGAATACTTTTTGCTGCAATAAATTAAAATGATTTGTTTCAGATTTTGCCCTGCATTGTGTCTGGAGGATTACAGAAAACACTAGTTTCAGCCTGTTATTACATTTTTAATTCAATTTAAAAACATCACCAATACGTTTTTTTGTAAATTTTGAGTGAAGTTCCTTTAATATTAATCCATCTCTCTACTCTTTTTTTAAGTGACAGAACAACCGTCATGGAACATTGGCACTTCCTTGGTAATTTTTTTGTAGGAATGCCAGTCCATCAATCTTCTTTTTTTCTTCAAAAATAACTACATTTCAAATGAAGTCCGTACACTTTCAATCCATCAATCTTCCTTTTTTTGCACTAGACACATTCGAAACTGCCTCCAGAGTCTGCCTGCTCTTTGCTCGACTTCTCCCCATGTTTCGCTTGTCTATCTCTTTTTTTATCTCCCTTCAAATTGACAGTAGTTCTTTTTTAAGGAACAGCACGCATTCGTTTGTCAAATTTTTTTTAATCCCCAAGGAGAAGGGAGAAAACGATGCATTTTTGAAAAGATAGAAACATACAGAATTGGAAATAAGACGGAGAGGGATTATACCTATGGCAAATTTAAGAAGAGTATAATTTCAAACTTCAAGACTTTCACTCTCTTTTGAGTGGGAAGTTTGAAAATAAAAACTCGAGTTTTGTTTTGTGAACATATATTTTTTCATATATTTTGTAAACAGAATGATGAATGAATTTATATTCCTAGTTATCTGCCTCTCCTTATTATTTGGAAACAATGTTTTTTTCAGCAGTGAGATTTTCGAATTGCGACTTAGTTTCAATCTTTTTTTTTACTTTCTGAATAATTTCGGAATGGCAAACTATCGATTTACTTCTTCACGTTCTCAAGAACTACATTACAAATCTCATTTGTTTTCCATCAGTTTATTTTGTTCGTTTATGTTTTTGCGTTTTAAAAGTCTTTGCACTTATTTTATCAGGTTTTCATCAAACTTTTATGAATGAATAAGAAGTTTCAATCAGTTATATATCGACCATAAGTACTGATTACATCTTTACCAGCGGTGGTGTGAGTGTGTGATTCCGGCCGCGCTGAATACTGGCGGCGGCAAGCTGATTAAGTCGATAATTTGAAAAACTAAATATTTTATACTGCAGAATATCCAAAGCAGCATCCAGAGGTCGCTGGGTATTCGATCAACTCTAACATCTGTGTGTCATGTCTATCTCATTCTTTCGCTTCTTCTTCGATTTGACAGCAGTTCTTTTTTCTGAGGAAATGGATACACTCGTTTGTTTAAATTTGCTTAAAAGTTCTTTGAATCCGTTTTGGGAGAACAAAAAAAATGTATGGCCAAATGCGATTTCAAGGAAGCTGATTGAAGGGAACGCTGAAGAAAGAAAGAAAGAAAGAACTAGGGTATTATGACGTTGTCAAAGTGAAAATCAGAAAAGTTATGAATTTAAATATCAGAATCCATTTTTGATAAAACGTTAAACTTAATACGTGAACACACACGTATTTCTGCTAGTATTCCACTGTTTGAGAAAAAATTAGTGTCATAATGTAGCATTTTTACTATTTTACTGATTTTTGTCAGAATATTCTCGAAATTTTTTCTTATCTCCAGAATCTATCACCACCACTCTCAATAATCACACTTGATTTTTCATATGACGGCAGAGAGAGAGAGAGGGTTGTGAAAGAGGGGTCGGAAAGACTGGTCGGAAAGAAAACACTGCAAACAAAGAGATAGGCACACATATATTCCCGAACGGAATATATTTTTGAAGCTATCACTTTCATAAGATGTTTGAAAATGCTCGAAGAATGACTTCTCGACTTTCCCCTTCCCAAGTTTTCAATCTTTTTTTAGCTTCCTTTAGAATGCACTACATTTCAAATGAAGTTCGTGTTCTTTCCATCCATCAATCTTCTTTTTTTCCACTGAACACATTTGAAGCTGCCTCCAGAGTCTGCCTGCTCTTTGCTCGACTTTTCCTAATGTTTCACTTGTCTATCTCTTTTTTCTCCCCTTCAAATTGGCAGTAGATCTTTTTTGAGAAGCTGCCCGCACTCGTTTGTCAAACTTTTTTCGAATCCCCAAGGAGAAGAAAGAGAATGATGCAATACTGAATGCATGTTGGAAGAAACTGGATAGAGGGAACACTGAAAAGGGCAAAGAAAAACCACGGTATTGGATATTGGATGTGATTTTCAACGTTGTAAGCGCATTTGAATCCCTCTTCCAGATTGAAAAGTTGTTTAGAAGTTCACTTCATGCAAGCTGTCTAATTTTAATTGGACGACCCGAGATCTGGATATCATGTAACACGCCACATGTCTATTGCGACGACGACTTTGAAACATGTTTCCTTTGATAATTTATTGCTTTACAAACTATTGGTATTGACAGTGTTTTGTTATCTCTTGCCGTTGCTGTCAAACTAAGAAAGCAAGATCGACAGGGCAGATGAGGGTTCTTTGGAAACGGCCGTGTACAAAAAAATGAAACAAATAAAACTAGGCCGCGGTCATCGTAAAAGTGTGGAAGTTCAAACTACAATTTTTGTTAAGGAGATATATTGAGAACTTGTGGTTGCAAATCAACTTCTTACAGGTTAAAAGTCTCTACAATGTAAAACACGTTTTCATCTATTATATCTATCAAACTTTTTTCCTGTTCACACGATACTAAAATAAGAATAAGCAAATACAAAATAAACTAGTTGTGTCTTTTCAACGAACTATTAAAACTTTTAATCTCACTTCTTGGGAATCAGTGTTTGTATATTTTTTCACCAGCTTTTCACTTATTATTGCTTACTATCGGATTTCTAAATGTGAGCCGAGCATAGAAACATCCGTCGGTTTCCTATTTTGTCAGATTTAATCATTTTTGGGGCACTATCTTCATAAGGTCTTCAATTTCTCAATAATCTCCGATCCCTTTTTTTTGGGAAAATGAGATTCCTCTGCTCTCCTTTTATTCTTCTTGGCGTTTTAGGTATTTCAGTTGCTACTTTGTTCCGTACCAACGGAACAATATCATGCCCTCTGTTCAGAACATGGTGCTATGTTGTGGCGCTGTTCGAGGAAGACACCTTGTAAGTTTTTAATTCTGTTTTTGTGACCGTTCATCAAAACATTTCTTTGAATGTTGCTCTAAAAATTGATTAGTTGGTTTGCATCTCACACATTCAGAGATTTTCAGCCGCTTCTTGGACGACCGAATTGATATCACAGTTACACACTGTGTAAATGCAAACCAAGTATCATATCATCTCATAGGCGACCAGAATGGAGATGGGTTTTATAATGTGAAAATTACTTTCAAAACTCAAGAATTGGAAACAATGAATTTCAGAGCTACTACGAAGTTGCATTGAGTGTCAAACATAACTGCACCACTAGGTGGAACACCATCAGAAAAATTCGGAACCAAATTCACTATGCCAAGATTTCAGAAGAGTGAGTACTCAATGTCAGAAGAATATGAAGTGTCTATGGAATTCTGGTTTATAATTTCCATTTAAACGATTTATTCAATTTTCAGAGAAATCTTCCAAACTTGGGATGTTCACTTAATCGACGAGGGAGAACGTGTCTATGGCTTCGACTGAAATAAATAATTTGAAATTTTTTTGCTCCATAACATTGTTGGATTGAAATGTCTCAATGAAGCGTTCATGTGTTTTTTCATCAAATAGAAAATAAATATATTTATGATGACAATCGTAACCCTAATTTGATATAGAACTCGGGAAATTGAGAGAAAAGCAACAAACAATGTAAGGAGGCGCTAAAATTATGTGCTGAGTCCCAGGTTGATGACGCTAAGGAGAAGGACAGCACAGAATGAGGAAATTTTCCTCAAAGGCGATAGAAGAAAGAGAATTAAAAGACTCGCATGAATAAAACTCAGTCAAATGACATTTCAGATGAAAAATTGAGAAAAAAGGTATCCAGTCAACACCAAAAACAAGCGGCAAAGATGGGCTGTTCATGTTCGCACAACAGACAATCTGAACTACCCGTCCAGGTGAAGATAAGACTTGAGTTCAAGAATTATTCGTTGTATTCTTGTACCAGCAAATCACGTTGACTTTCCCAGCATTGATTAGCGGTGTTGTCGTGTACAGCCTGAAATCAAGAAATGCTCAATGGTGTTTGTTTTTGGTTATGAAAGCTCGATGGAAATTTCAATTTTTGGAAAAGCAGATTGATTTTTATAAAAACTACTAAAAAAGTAACCAACTAAAATTTTGCAGAACGCAATATACTTCTAATAAGGCTTTTACAGTAAAATTGAACGAACGGTAAAAGAAAGAAACTCACTACCGGTTCCAATTGCCCCCAAGAAATGTATTGTCGTGTCAGTTATCGGTCAAAAACATCCAAGTTGAGGTTTCACTCATCCGTGTCTTCAACTAACATAATTCGTTCAGCGATAGCATGTTAAACTTCGGCTAATCACATTCACCAGTCTTTTTTTGCAGTATCAAAGCATACCGTGTCGGTAGGTCTAATTGTGTCCAGCTAACCAAAGGTGATTTCTTTTCTCAAATAAATGTCTTCGCTGTCCACACCTTGATTGTAATATCAGTCTCCACCACCAGTTATTTTATGTTTGTTTTGCTCGACTTTTCTGAAATTGTGGGGAATTTGAAGAGAGTGGTAAAAAGGGTAATTTACCAAGGTTCCGTTAGGAGATTGGGGGCTGAACTAAAACTTAATTTTCTTTAGGGACAGTATGGTTTTTGTGTTTTCGCTTTGAAAATTCCATTGAGGAGATTCTCTTCGAACAGAAGATGCATTCAGATGATTATTGATTCCATCAACAAGTCTGTTCGAATACAATATTTTATAGCAGTCATCAATTTCTTCGAACAACTTGAGGTTAAACCCACTGCAACCTATACCAGAAGGAACAGTACAAATATGCTTTTATTTTAAACGATTTCTTCCATTTTTCTGAAAATTTGATAGATAAAAAAACTTACATTCATTATGATGAATCGAAACACGCAAACCATTAATCCCAGATAGTATCCGAAGACTCGAACATTTTCTATATAGTTCGAAGTTTTTCCGAGACGCAACGTCTGCTTGATGTTCATCCAACAACTGCTTGTGCGGCTCGGATCACAAGGTTCTCGGTTTTTTGACAATATTGGCACAGTGGCACTTCCATCAGTTTACGTTTCGAAAGATTTTCTTCTGCACCGGAGGTACCCAGACCATGAATGTTTCGAAAATCAGTCGTTTAGGTAAACTTTTTCTCAGAATAGAGATTTACCAAGAGATACTCGGCTTCTCCAATGGCATCACGATGGTGTTATCAGAATTTGTTGTCTACTTCACTCTTCCAACGAACTGCAAAATGAATAATATTACCTTATGAATTTTCAAAAAAATCATTAAAATGAGCAAAACTAACAGAACAACATTAAAAAGAGGGCCAATCTAGTTCCAAAAGTATTAGAAATACTCCAGATCGGAGGGTTTGCGTTCTTTGAAACATAGTTTTACCACAGTTACCAGACAAAATGAAAACGTTCATATTTTTGCTACGGAACAGTAACAGAAACTACTGACCTAAGAAAAAATGCCAATATTTAGTAGATCTTTGTCGAAAAATGATTATATGCGAGGTATGATAGCTCATTCGATTCAGAAAAACAACTAGGATTCGAATTTCGATAAAACTTCTGAGAAAAATGAAGAGAAAATCGTTTTCAGGCAAAAACGTGGCATGGCCGAGAAAAATATGTTACTTCGGCCACCTCGTCAGAAAGGGAAAAAATGACGAGCGGGGCGAGAAGAGACATTTTCACTCACAGAACTCACAGAAACACACGTATCCACTCATTCAACGCGAGGACCTCGTTGTGCTGCCCCCAACACACGGAGAAGCATGTGTATACGTCTGTTTGCGTGAGTCTATGTGACTCTCTTCCAACCACACACTCTCTTGTCTATTGTCTCGTTGCCTCGTTATTCTCCTCCCTCTCACTCTTTCTTCTCTCTCTCACGAGGTGACCGAAAAAACATTTTTTCTCGGTCACATCACTTTTTTGCTTTAACTGTTTTTTTCTATATTTTTCTAATAAGTACTTTTTGAAATTTGAATTCTAGTTGATTTTCTGAATCGAACGAGCTATTATACTTTGCATATAATCAATTTTTGACAGAGATCTCTCAAAAAATGGCAATTTCTCTTCGGTCAGCTATTTCTGTCATTGTTCCGTAGCGAAAGTCTGAATTTTTTCATTTTTCTGATATTTGTTGTATCACAAGTCTTCAAAAAAAACCAAACCCTCCAGTGAACTGGACAACAAATAATGCTAACACTATCGCGATGTCACTGGAAAAGCCCTGTGTCACTCCCGGAATCCGGAAGCGCTTTGTAGACCTTTGAATGAGGCTAGTTAGATAACAGTAACAAGCAGACTTGCAACGGGCCGGGCCGCGCCGAAAGAAAAATTTCCCCGGCCCGGCCCGGTTGGCCCGGATTTTCAGTACTAAAAAAATTCAAAAATTTTTTTCGAAAATTTCCCCATTTTTTTGAAAACTATTTCTTAAGAACAACTTTTTTGTAGGTGTTGTTGAAAAATATACTCGAAGAAAAATATGAAAAATGTTCAGAAAATAAATTTTTGGACAAAAAATTGTAGTGAAAAAAGTTCAAAAATTCAAATCCGGGCCGACCGGGCCGGGCCGGGCCGGAGCTTTCTCGGCCCGGAATTTTGCAAGTCTGGTAACAAGTGATTCAACCGACATCTTTATTGATGGCTAGTCAACGGTCAAGGGTTACAAATGTATTTGAGCAATTGTCCAGTAATGAGCTTGTTGGGTGATTTGGTGACCGATTCCCTATGAGTCGTGTCACTATAACCATACTTGTCACCGGCCGGGCCCGCAAAAAAAGTCCTCCGGCCCGGCCCGCTCGGCCCGTTCGGCCCGTCAAAATGTAGAAATGTGTTCCAAGACTTTCAGTTCTATTTTTCAAAAATAATTTTTTGCTGCGGGCCCTGAAATTTTCAGCGGGCTCACACGGGCCGGCCCGTGATTTGACAAGTATGACTATAACTGTTCTTCATTTCATCCTCAATCGCATTGTTCCCCTAATCTTGTATACCTAAAGAGCATCCATTAAAACACCACCCAGTCAGATAAATGAGCTTTCCCCCCTCATCGTTTTCTCACTGTTCGATAGCAATTAGAGATAATTGGAGAACCAGAGACGCAGGACACCATCTGTGCCTTTTTTTCGAGTAGGGAGAAGAAAGAGAGGAATGAGAGAGCATATAGAATGGATCGACTTGTGGCTTGATTTTGTTCATTTTATTTCGTCATTTTCATCTAATTCAAGTTTCACATTCAGACCTCAACAAATGGAAGAGAAAGACACTAATCTGTTAGAAAAGATTTACAAAAGTCTCCATGACTCTTCAATCGGTCCATATTTATATGATGCGAGTCTGACGAAATTGTCACAAATCTTGAAAACAACAGAGATGGAGGTAATTGGTTTCTTTTATGGAAATATTTTTGAATTACTGTATTGCAGATTCGACGTTGGTTCCGGAGCAAACGGTATGATCAACGGATTTCGAAAGGATCTGTTCCTGAAAAAGTTGCTTCGGGAGCTGAAACTGATAACTTTGTAACGATAATTATAAATCAGGAAATCGAGAAAGTGGTAAGTATTTCTCAATTCTTTTTAAAACTTATACTGGTCAAGGCCCTAGCCTTAAGCCAGGCTTGAAGGCTCAGGTACTTGGCGCCAAAATGAAAAATTCAAAAATTTTCGAATTTTTTAAAAAGTTTTGAATTAAATCATCAAAAACGTATTTTTGACAAGTATGAGAAAATTAGATTTTTTGGTGTGACTTAACTCTGAAAGTCAGGAAAAAGACAAATCTCTAAAGATTTAGAAAAACTCCTCAAAAATTAAAAATTGAGATATACTTTTCAATTCTAGTTCATTCTAACTAGGGATGGTCTCCAGAGACGACTTATATCATTGGAAAGCTGAGAAAACGGTGATTCCAAATATATATTCAAGTTTTGCCCTCGAGATCTGGCATTTAAAAAAAACAAGGTCACAGTTCTGAAAAACAAAATTATTACCTTTTTAACAAGCAAAAACTGCAAAAAAGCTAACAATTTTTTTCACTTTTAGATTAAAATCTAAACCTATGAATATTAAAAAAAAATTCCAGATCCAATCAGTGAGAGAATCTGATCAAAACTACAACAAACTAGCTCTGGAACATATCTACAAACAACTATCGGACACTCCAAACGGTCCGTACCTTTATGACGCAGATCTCGAACTACTAGGGAAGAAAATGGGACTATCCAATCATCAGATCCACGACTGGTTCTCCATAAAAAGAAATATAGAAAAGAAGCAAGGTGTTCCCATTCCGGAAGAGGTTGTCGGTGCGACGAGTGGCAGCTTCGTTTCGAAAATTATAGAGGAGGCTATTGCATTGATGGAGAGGAAGAAGAGTGTTTCTCAGCAGGTGAGTCTACTCGAGATTCCTTTTTAAAAACCAATTATTTTCTGTTCCAGCCATGCAAAGCCTCCACATCCACTCTATCTGAAAAAGGAGCACACAGTTTTGACCCGAAAGAAATCAAACTGGGAATTGACGCCCCGGAAGAACCATCAGAATGCGACCCAGACCCAGCTAAATCTACAGAAGACGTGGCGGCTTCCCTTCCAGAATCATCTGCTGGTCCCGTGGAACCTTCTGAACCAATAATTGAGGATGAACCAGCCCCAGTAGCCGCTTACTCAGTTCCAGAATCTTCCAACGAAGCCATTCTCACCCCAGTTCCTCCTCCTCCTCCTCCTCCACCAAAACTTTTCTGTACACTCATCCAAAGACACATCTACTTGGATAGGAGCCCACCTTGTCTAATGGAACGAACAATCAATACTCTCTGTGAGAGTTGTCAAATAGTCTACGATAAACGCCAACAAGTTTCCCACAAACTTCAACAGATTTCGATGCGTTCCGAGAACTCTTTAAGAAGAAAACGAACTTATCAGAAAGGTGGGGCCGGGCCGTCGCCTAAAGTGATGCGGTCTCAATGAAGAAAATTACAGTATCATTTCCATAGTAAAACTAACTGTTCTACAAAATAATTTTTGATGGGATCAAACAGACCAAGAGTAGAGCCTTATTTTTGTGGTTGACCACTTTTTTGCACGGACACTTCTTGAAGAGTTATGATCATTTTAAGTCGACAGCTCAAAAATCACTCTATGGGGTCGATTTGAGGAAGAAATTACTTTGTCAGTATGTAACTTGCTAGGGAGTGACCGTACAAAAAAGCCAACTACAAAAATGGAGCTCTACTCTTGGTCTGTTTGGTTCCATAAAAAGTTATTTTGTGGGACAGTTAGTTTTTCTATGGCACACTCTTAAAGTTGGTAATACACTTGTGAGCGGTACTTTATGCTCCGCTGTTTAAAAATCACTGTTTTAATCTCTAACCAGCTTTACCCCCTACAATTGTCATGTGCCATTTAACTTCTCCCTTCCCCTAAATTCATTCCATTGTTATTTCTTGTACTTTTCTCAGTCATCATCATAAACAGTTAACATGAAAAATATTAGAGAATTTTGGTCATTTTCCAGAAAATGTTTGATTCGGGGTTAGTTTCAAGGTTTGTGCTACCATTTTTCTTCGAAACGATTGGTTTTTAACAAAAATTCTCCAATATCTAGTGATAACAAAACCTCTATTTTTCAAGCTGACTATGCGGCTAGCGTCGCAGGCAACACATGTCAAAAAAGAGGAAATCAAGATTAGATGTGTATCATTGGTGAGGGGCACTCTTGCGTGTGTACGAACCATCGAAATACTGTACAAGACGGTCTATATGTGTGCCAAACTGCGTTGAAAGGGATAGGTTGAGAGACAGTTTTTGATTCGAACACCTTGGGGTCTATTTATACACTCTTTCAAATAGTTGTTTACTTTTTCCTGGATCTGACTGTTTTTCTCCTGTGTTTCATCAGCTGACTAGATAAAGGGTTTTGAAATACAGAACTCTCACGCTAGAATGGAACTCAAGAATACTTCTGTTACAGTGATTAGAGACATACTATTGAGAAATACTACTTCTTACAAAAGAAATGTTATGTTTTTTTGGTAGCTTTTCAAAATCATACGGAGTTCCAAAAATTAAATGATGGTTCTCACACATGTGAAAGACTGATAGGAAACTGGTTAAAGATTTGACTTGGATGTGTTATATTTTGTGTTTTTTTTGCAAATATTCACAGCGATGTTGCTGGAATTCAAAAATTGGTTTGCCACTTTGCCTAGTACCTCCATTTTCTTTTCCGTCTTCTCTTTCGATTATCTTCGGATTATCCGATTTTCGATTATCTTCCGATTCTGTTCCGATTATACACGTTTTTGCAAATAAATAAATAAGTGTTCAAAAGTCTTGCTTATCATTCTACGGTTCGGAAATACAATACAGTGCGTACAATAATGTTAAGACACCCACTTAAAATGACGATTCCGAGAAAATGAGATGTGATCTGAAAAAACTGTGAATGCAGTTCGGAATCTTTGAAAACCCCCAGAAACAAATTTCAGAAATCTTTGAAAACCCCCAGAAACAAATTTCTAGAAAAAAATACCTATTTCTGAGAGCGTGACCTCAAAAAAACACTTTTGGCCGTCCAAAAATGATAAGACACCCGCGATTTTTTCGATTTTTTACGCATACGACTTGTATGAAAGAGCTCCCAAACATTATTGGTCATTCAAACACACAAAAACACAATGCACAATTCAATAACTGGTCTCTACTCCGTGTTTGGAACAACTTCAGTCATTCTATCTTTCATGCTTCCAACGACACCTGCAGTTTTTGTTGAAAATGGTCAACTTTGTGACTGTGGCACTGCCTTCCCGATAGTCTCACAATCTTGATTGTTAGTGGACTATACACAGGTAGAGCTTCAGTTTTGTAGTTGACAACTTTTTTGTACGACTACATTTTAATAAGTTACAGACAGTCTATATAAGTTACAGATAGTCTATACGCACTGTAATTGAAGAATCAGGACCAGTTTTTTTGCAGGATGAGGCTATGAGTAATAAAATACAAATCAAGACAGAACTCTCTGATTGACCCCAAAAATTTGGGGCCAATTCCATTTATTTTTAGAAAGAAAAAGGGGAAACAAATTGTGATCGCACGTTTTTTAAACTACATTTTTATGTATTCAATTATAATCAGAAGTCTGGATTGAAATGTCAAATAAAATTCCTATTTTTGAATGTGATCAGAACAATATAATCCGCTACTCCGCCCATTTTCATTCTCTATCTTTTCGAAATGTTGCCATTCTGATATTTCTGTTGTTGGAGAAGCCAGCATGGATCTCCTGCAAAATCCAAAGTTTGTTATAACAACCACCTACGGGGTATTCGGAATGCTGCTCTATACTTGGGTTTCAGTCGTCGTCCTTATCAACCGGTTTCTTTTGAAGAGCTCGTTTTTTAAACTATTTGTGATTGGTTATATAATTGTAAGTTCAAATTTTGTAAACTTTTTCAAGATAATTTATTTTCTAGAACGATGCTATATATGCAAACTCGTTCATTACCCTCCGCTTACCTCAAAGCACTGGGATAAATGGAACATTGGCTGAATTTTTCAAAAATCACGATTCCTGTTCTAAAAAGGCTCAGTATCGTATCAACATATCTCACACTCTTCACTATCAATTTGCATATATACAATATATATTCAATTTTTATCTATGTTTGCATAGATTTATCGCTATCTACTTCCCTCTCGCAAAATCAAAAGTGTGTATAGCAGCGGCTTGGATCATCGTTTTCGTGTCTTTCATTCTACCATTGTTGGATACGAAGCGGATACTCTCAAACTGTTCATACTACCAATACAGTGAGAAAAATGACAGTTTCCGCATTGTCAGTACCATTGTAAGTTTAAGTTTCTCAATCAAGCTGCAAAGATTTGTTTTTAGGAAAGAAAGGAACTTTATACATATCTCACCCCACTTCTGATTTGCATCACTGTAATCAACATTATACTGAATACACTTTCATTTCTGAAAATGAACAGAATCGTAGGGTAAGTAATATCATTATAGAACATTCGTATGAGACACTACATATTTGAATTTCAGAAACCGACAAAACATGCCAAAGAGTAATCTTCTCAAACTTACAATCTGCATTGCAATGATTGACGCATTTCTCGCTATCCTTGGTTTCCTAAATGCATATGTCGTCACTAACAACGCATCCGAAACACACATTATGATGGCACATTGGATATCAGTTCTGACTCCATTTGCAAGTGACGCTCTCACTTTGTCTCCTCCAATCCTTTTGTTAACATTCAGCAGATCGGTATGACTCATTTCAAATCACCATGGTTTGTCTAATTTAATTTTTCAGATTCGACGTAGTTGCATTGACATGATTCCATTCCTCAGAAGATTCAACCGGCACCCATGGTTTGCTAGTCCTGGAAGCATTATATTCGCGGCAAAATTCAACAATCGCGTACAAAACCTTCAAAACTGAATCTACATAACATTTTCGAACAAATATGTTTTTTCCCTTTTATTCTAAATTCATTGTTAGAAAATAACACAATAACCTAAAATTTCTTGAGCATTGAATTTTGATTTTTTACTGTTTTTGTGTGTTGAATGAATTTTTTACTTTAATAAAAAGTTTTGAGAAGTATATGTAGTATGAAAATAGTTAGAATCCATTCTGACTTTCAGTTGTAGCAAGGTGAAAAAGGTTCAAATTTGTCCGGTGTTTCACCGGAATTCTGTCAATATCCGTCTTTTCTTTTAAGAAAAAGACAATTTTAAATCTCCCTCGCGAAAGTCTATAACACTCGAGATACGCCTCTGAGAAAGCTGGCGCGAAACTGGTGCCTTGACGCGTTGGTGGTGTTTTGTTAAGTCATCAGAGAGAAGAGATTCCTTCTCTAGTTTTTGGCTCTCTGAGCCATTTTTTGTTGTTTTACCTCCGATTTTGGGTTGATTTCAACCATTTGTATGTTTTATTAATTTAGGTTATTGATTTTTAGCCATTTGGCGTGGAATAAATAGTTTCTTCCTTCAAAAAGCTGTGTTTTGAGTGTGTTTGCGCGATTTCAGGTTTCTCGCTGAGTCAAAAGTGTTTTGACTTCGTTCGCTTGATTCTCTCGTGAATTCGTCGTTTTTCTCTCGCATTTGTGTGTTTTCTCGTTGATTTTTAGCTAAGTCTTGCATCTAATTCTTCGGAATTTGGGGTACGTCTTACTTGGGGACCGATTGCCAAAAGTTTTCGTGTTGCGAAACCGAAACGTGACCTTTTTGTTCTAAAGATTGAGAATTGTACTGTTAGAGATTGTTTTGCTCTGTAATATCGGTTCCTATTCGTGTAATTCACGAATTGACAGAGACCCATCGATTTTACACCAAAACAAAAGAGGAATTCGATTCCTTTTCGTGTAATTCACGAATTGCCAGAGATTATCGATTTTCTCAACAGAAATTTTCTGATAAGTGCCAAAAACACTAAAATTTGTGCAAATTTCGCAATTTGAAAGCGAAAAGAAGTGATTTTATCGCTCCAGTGATACTGTTTGTCTCGAATTTCTCAATTTTTCTGAGAAAATTGAGAAAATATTACAATAATTTGTCAAAATTCACAAAAGTGAGTCGTAAAGTATTTATTGTGTGGCAGAAAGTTTTGCTAGCAAAAATAAACGTTTCCGATAGCTCGCAATAGAGAATTCATTGAAATTTTGAGCAGAATTCCGTGTAAATTGCTGAAATTCACAAATTGTCAATCGATTTGGTGTCGAAAAGGCATTTTTGCACAGAAACTCAAGTCTACTCGTTCGGTAATTAACAATTGTCTTCATTTCTATTGGTTGATGACAACCAAGTAGACAGTCTGTGAATACAAAATGGTTTCCGATGGAGATCCAGATTCTTTGAAAGACAATATGAGTTTTCTTGAGTTTATGAGAAAATCTCGAGAAATGTTCCTGAGATTTGCTAAAGATGACACACGTAAAATGCTAAAAACCTATGCAAAAGCTAATGCCAGTACACACGAAAGCATTATGAAGCCATTCATTGATCTCATTGTGTCGACTTTTCAAACATTAGACGCTAAAGAAAAAGACTATGAAGAGTTGACAAAAGAGAAAGATAGAGAGATGGATGAAAACAGGAAACTCATCAGAGAAAATTGGCAACTTCAAGATGAGATAAATTTTCTTCACGAATTGCTTGCTGAAAAGAGAAAAGAAGACGAAATAAAAAGTGTTGGGGTCATGAAAGGTGTTCAAACTGAAGAGCAATATTTTGAGAAAGTGCATATCTCAAACAGTAATGTTAAGAAAGTTACAGTAAGTACTGAAACAAAGTGTTCAAATGATAGTGAATCAGAAAACAAACTGATTGATTACAAAAAGAAAAGTAAAAATCTGTGTGAAGGGCAAGGTATTGCTAAGATTGTTTTGGAAAATGAATTGGGTTACAGTGAAGACAAGGTGTCTATGAAAGCTGATAATGCCAAGGAGATTTCTGTTATGAAGTCCAATAAGGTGTTGTGTTGTGAGGATATTAAGGCTGACGAGATTCAGAGCTCCTGCACAAAAAGCACACATGAAATGGATGAGAATATTGGTGTGACCAAGTGGTTCACAGAAGACAATATTTCAGATGACAATATGTGTAGTGGAGATCAAACACCTGGGACGGCCCAGAGATCTTCCATGTGTACACAGTATGAAACAAATGAGCAAAGTGTCCAGCAGAAAGTAGTTTCTGATGTGATTGATAGTAATGTGGATCTGGTAAAAGATCAAGAGGAACATGAGGTTCAGAATACTGTACTTGAAAGAGAGTCAATGCAGTTGCTCAAACATATGCTTGTAGTAGAAAACACGGAGCATGATTACAAGGCAAAGAATGTCAGTCGTAATGGTTGTGATAATTATGAAAATGGGACGAAAAGAAAGAAAGTGGACCAGAAAGCTGAAGACACTGTGACGTGTCCAGGTCCCCCACTGAATTCAAAAAGTAGCTTATTCACTTCTGAGCACACCAAACAGCAAAAGTTATCAGGAAATAACACAGAAAATGTGGTGAAAAGGAAATATCCTTCTGATTGCAAAATTCCCAATCCCGGAAAGCCCGGACTTAAAAAAAAGGGAGATGGCGCCTGTGGCGTTGGTTTTCAGATGAAAACAAGACGTCGAAGACGTGAGGAATCCCGTCCTAGAACGGATCCACCAAGTCTTTCAATGACTTATTTCAAAGATGAGATCATCTATGATGACTTATCAGTTACTGTTGCTCGTGATCAGAATATCTTTCTGTCACAACAAAGCACTTCGGATCAATCGACGTGGAGTGAGAATAAGTCGATGCGAGTAGAAGAAGAGCCACGTCCGCGGAAAGATCCACCACAAGCATTCGTGTTGAAGTGGAGTGACACCAAGACCGGAAGAGTCGAGGAAGAACCTCGTCCTCGGAAGGATCCTCCCCATTCTGGTATCATGGTCAATGACACCTGGAGACGTGCGCAGGAGGAACATCGCCCTCGTAAGGACCCTCCGATGTCGTCATGTCAATGTTATGGTCACTATGCAAACCTGGTTGGATGTCGTCAAGTCATGCCACTGCAGTCGCATATGAGGAATGTCATCAGCTGCTAATCGGTTACAGGATACCATTAATTATCTTTTTGTTTTATCTTTTCAAAGTTTTATCTCATATTAGTCTTTAAGAATCCCCACATACCAATGTTATCGTTTGTTTTTGAGATCTTCTATTAATTCCTAATATTTCCCATTGATCTCTCATATTGTGCATGTGTATCTTTCTCATCTCAAAGTGACAAGACCTAAAACCACAAACGAGCCATTCAATTCTCAGTGCGGTAAGAGGGACTTGAAAAACGTGGGGATGTCCGGTGTTTCACCGGAATTCTGTCAATATCCGTCTTTTCTTTTAAGAAAAAGACAATTTTAAATCTCCCTCGCGAAAGTCTATAACACTCGAGATACGCCTCTGAGAAAGCTGGCGCGAAACTGGTGCCTTGACGCGTTGGTGGTGTTTTGTTAAGTCATCAGAGAGAAGAGATTCCTTCTCTAGTTTTTGGCTCTCTGAGCCATTTTTTGTTGTTTTACCTCCGATTTTGGGTTGATTTCAACCATTTGTATGTTTTATTAATTTAGGTTATTGATTTTTAGCCATTTGGCGTGGAATAAATAGTTTATTCCTTCAAAAAGCTGTGTTTTGAGTGTGTTTGCGCGATTTCAGGTTTCTCGCTGAGTCAAAAGTGTTTTGACTTCGTTCGCTTGATTCTCTCGTGAATTCGTCGTTTTTCTCTCGCATTTGTGTGTTTTCTCGTTGATTTTTAGCTAAGTCTTGCATCTAATTCTTCGGAATTTGGGGTACGTCTTACTAATTGGTTTTTTCCTGGATTTAAAAATTTGAGTGAATCACAAACGTATGTAGTCTGATTCGAAAGAAAGCAAACTTCGACAACAAATCAGAAAAGTTTTCAACAAATGTTTTTGATTTAACCGTTCTAGAGAAAATTAGTATTTTCTTCTTTTTAATGTTATATCTTGATAGTTTTATTTGCAGTTTCAGCAAATGAAAACGTTTATTCCTTTTTGATTCATCAGTTCTGATTGTCAAATAAACTATAAAAATGCTAAATTGTATGCCAAACTACGTTTCAAAGAGCCAGTTGTGAGATCTCAGAGTCTGACAGAAAGACGATACGAAATCAAAGTGATTTACGGTTTATTATAGCTCTGACAATGTTAGAGTTTGATTGGAGGACTGTATAAGGTAATACCAAAAGTGTGAGGATTTTCAGGCTTGAGAAGTTGTTTTCGTCTACTTTTAAGATGAGTTTTCAATCAATGCATTTGTAATCTCATTCATTATATTTCCCATATGAGTTCGCTTTTTCTGAATGATAGCATTCATCAATCAAATCAGTAATTTTCATTTTGATTCCTCTCAACTTGTATTTTGTAGTTCAAAAATAGGTTTAATTATAACAAGTGATCATTTGAGAACAATTTCTTCTACTTTTCCATGTAACTTAAAAACAAGAGTGTACCCGTTAATCCTGTTACTCATTATCAACTCTTCTGGGATTTCTTGCGTGCGTCAGTCTGTCGCGAGCAATTATTTCAGTCTACACTTTTTTCTTTGGAAGAACCACCCACTCTCATTTTTGGTCTTGTTTTTCATTCGACTGAAGCTCTGCAGTTTTTATGAATTTTTTGATTCATCCGTCTTCATGTTCCTATCAAAATAGCTTATTTTTAGGTGATTGTGATGTCGTCCCGTGGTGCATCTGTCAACCAAAACCAAGCTCCACAGGACCGGGTAAATGTTTTTATTCCCGACTACAGTAGCACAAGTTTTTTTGAATTTTAGATTTTTACAAGTGTTGGACAAAACCAAGAGACTGAGGGACAACGAAGGTGCCGGTGGGTGATACGCAATTATGAACTCATCAAAAATATATGTTTCCAGCCTCGCCTGCGTTCCAATCACCGTCTTTTGTGCCACCCTCTCGCTTATCGTTTACGTCGCCATCATGTACGGCGCCGGAATTTACGATTGAGAGATACAATATGAAGCTAATTAGCAGGCTTGTACAGAATTGTGGGTTTTGAATTTTGAATCGTGCCTGGAGCATTCTAGATAGAAAAACCACGTAATTTGAAACATTTATCACAACATTTTGAATTTCCTGACCTCAAATTCCGTACAAGTCTGCTAAATAGCTGTAACTATGATAATTACAATGTTTGTTGAAAGTTAAATAGTTTTTTGGAGAATAAAGTTGATTGCGAAGATGACCGTGTTAAGCTAGTGTTCAGCTAGAAACGTGAGACTTGAACATACAAAACCCTTGCAGCAAAGTCAAGATGTCTGTGAATGGAGCTGGTTTTCAAAACAAGTAACCTAAGATAATAGCACCGATACCACTCGAAAAAAGCGCTTTGTGATAATTCACAAGCTTGAAGAATTTTTGAACTTTCATCAAAATTTATTCGTTTTTCCCCAAATAAATTCCCCGCTGATGACGCAGCGTGACGCGATATCATTAGTCTAACTACTACAAAGCAATAGTTAATTCATTGATTGAGTTTTATGCGTCAGAAAATAGTTTTTCCCATCATCTCTCTGATTCATGATCTCCTTAGCGTGTATATCAGGATACTAAAACTGGCATTCACTCGTAATTTGAAAGAAAATTTGGCGCTTGAACTTTGAGCGTATTCTGTTTTTATGAGTCAGCCGACACTTCCCAAAAGGATTTAGCGGGAGATTATGTTGTTTTCAATCTCAATTTTTCATCAACGTGGAGTACTTGATGAAAACAATTAGTCAGTCTGAAGAGAGCCGTCCGGGTGATGTTAAGAGGCACATGAAAGGTTTCAATTGAAAGAAGAAAAGGAGTCGGAAGTCGGAGATTTGGATTCTGAGAAGAATAGTGAGCTCTCGGAACAATATTCGGAAGATGGAGGCCTTTTTTGATGACAACGACTCGAAAGTCGGATGTTTTGATTCCGGTGAGGATGAAGAATTGTCGAAACAGTATTCGGAAAGTGAAGACGAAGAGGGAATCAAGCAATCAATGATTGTAGACTTCAATCTGACTGACATGAGTAAGAAAAGATGATAGATTTTGGAACAAGATATTTCTCATGAAGAACTGGATCGTGACGACTGATGATGAAACATTCGATTACGTAGACGAATTAATATCCGAAGAAATTGGTAATTACAAAAACATAATTAATTTTATATTGTTTGCCGATTTGTTTATTAATTCCATTATAATAACAATAATGAGAAACTTAGTCAACATAACATCACATATTTATCACACTTGGAGTGAGGTTACGGCGTAGTTCCATCACAAAACGATGTTCTTTGTTATCGATGAGAACGTCGTCAGTTCTCGAAAAGCCTCCTGCCAGAAACACCCACAGGTATCCAATCGCGCCTCCGAGCACGATGACGACAATCAACCTAAAATAGAGCACATTCTTACACGCAACATATAGTTATCATCACTCACGTCACACAGAGAAGATTCAATTGTTGCTCGTCATTCAGTTTTTTGAGAATTGGGACCCGATTTCTCGCTCTTCGCGATTCAGGTTGAAGGAGTGGTTGATGCTAAGAAGTGCAATATTAGTTTTTTGAATACCGTATGAACAATCTCAATCTGTTTATATCACTTACTTCAGAGTCCATATCTGCCATCTCGATATCATTGTTAGCACCAAAATAAGCCATGTTGATAGGAGGTGAAGATATGAAAAATTAGAAAATTACACTTATATAGAAAGAATAAAGATACACAAAGAAATCAGAGGAAATGCGCAATGCGCACAGGACGCATAAGTTTTGAGTCTCTGAGCATAATTAGCCCAAGAGTTATCACTCACCACTAATTTCATCTAGACAGCCTCTAGGGATCGTGTCAGCTGAAATAATGTTGTACTTTTAAACTAAACCAAAGATAAAGTGCATATTGAAAAGAGCCCGTCAGAGCTAAACACAGAAAAAGGGGTTCTCAACAACCGAGAAACAACAATTAGACGTTCGTTATAATTGACAGGTATTTACGAATGTATCTATTTTTTATCGAAGGGTGGAAACCATTAACACGAGAAAATACTTTTTTTTGGGAATTACATGGAGGAGATGAATAGTAAATGGGGAAAGAAACAGCAAACTCAAAAGTATCCACATTGCTTCTCAATGTTCGCATTTGAAACAGCTGAATGCAAAAAATCAGAGCGTTATACATAAGTGTTTTGAAATTTCAACTAACTCTTTGAATCAGCATTCTTTGAAAGTGCTAATGAACGCCATGTTCTGATTTGGTCTAAATTTTATTTTTAGTTTCTTGTACCTCTCTGCCACTCTCTCTCTCTCTCTCTCTCTTGTCTTTGCTGCTGCTTTTCCTTATTTTTAGTGGATTTTATTTATTTATTTTTAGTAGTCTTGGCTGTGGCAGAAATACGGAGGGGCTTTTTCCTAGTTTGAAGTTTAGTTGATGTTGCTCACGACGTTTGTCAATTGCGCTCTACCGAAACCGAAGAAAATAGTGTGCGAAATTAAGAGACGCAGAGAAAAAACACATTTTTCAAGAGGATTTGGGTGGACCCTCTTGTAAGAACTGTGCCGAACTAATAGGAGAAAGTGTTTGGTTGGAGCGCAGATAGAACTGAATGTCTACTATCTGATATGTTTAATGATGCCATTTTCGTTCCAATTTTGTGAAATACTCATTTTATCGGACAGTTTTCTTGACTTTTTTTCGAAAAGTTTTGACCGAAAAAACCCAAAAATTCGAAAAAAAAAAGTTGAAGAAAACTGTCTGAAAAATGAGTTTTTCGGAGTCAAAACCTTTGAATTTGTATAAAAACTGTAACTATGGAGCCTCAGAGAGTCTGGAAATGCTTTCAAATAAGTATACCGTGAAAACTGTACTAGAGCGACATGTCGCTCTATTTTTCAAACAGGTTTCTGTTGTTGTTTCATTAGAAGCTGTCGTTCTACTAGAGGGTGTCGCATTATTTTTCAAACAAAGTTTTCAAAAATATTCATAAACTTTATTGTCAAGAAACAAAAAAAACAGTGTCTGAAGTTTTAGTATATTGGAAAGCTCTGAAGCATTAATGTAAACCCCTTATCTTCAGTTTCACGTTCAATTCACAAGTTTCAATCATGAAGTCGATGTTTTGTAAGAATCTCTGATTTATCCTTTTTAGGTTTGGACAATTTTCTCGTTTCCAATTTAACAGTATCCATTGTTTGAAAATCAGAGCATATGTAATAATGACACAAACTGCTCCAGATTCCATACACACGCAGTTGAAATAACAAATATTTTTTTGAAACTTGGATGCCACAGAATCACCTATCATTTCCATGCTTGTTTTCTTATGATTTTATGGTATAACGAGAGATGTTAATGTTGGAATATTATAGAACTTTACTCATCTGAAGCGCCCCCAAGTTTGATATTTTGAAAACTGTGAACATGTAGGACTTACTTGGTTCTTTCCAAGATTGCAAACTGAAATGTTTGAATTTTATATACTGTCACGTTCA
The DNA here is from genome assembly GCA_002259235.3 of Caenorhabditis latens. Lineage (NCBI taxonomy): Eukaryota > Metazoa > Nematoda > Chromadorea > Rhabditida > Rhabditidae > Caenorhabditis > Caenorhabditis latens. Next base: position 6,707,349 of record CM056097.1, on the reverse strand, counting down.
GAGGTATACTTCCCACAGCTTCTTCAAAGTAGTCCGACCGTATTGCTCTCTTTTGAAACTAACTTTTATCACTCTTTTTACAGCTTTTATTATTCTCACATGTTATCAATCTTTACTTTGAGAGAGCTTTGTCAAAACCTATTATTTCAAAGTCAGAAACGGAAATCTATTATATGTAGCTCCGCAAGATTCCCATAGAAACAAAACACCTTTTGAATTTATGCTCTCTCCCTCCCATCTGGTAAATTTTCAGTGAAAAAAGAAAGTATACTTACAAATTTCATTAGAACAGAATCACAACAAACCTTCAAAATATAAATTCGCAGCATCTGATAGAACTGGAAAAAACTGGCCAAGACAGAAAAAATTAATGTTTGTTGTCGAAAAACGCTGCTTCTCTCAATTTAAGAAAAGTTTTGGTTTTGAAGTAAATGTTCAAAAACGAGACAGACACGAAACACATATTCTCGTTAGCAAATAAAAAAAATGTTAGTTTTCTTAAAAATGCAACATGTGATTATAGATATACTCTTTCCCCCTTTTTTCACGCCGCGAGCTTATCTTCTGACCTGTGGAAATCAAACCTCTCAACCGGAAATTTAATGCTCTGCGTGATAACTCTAATCATAGAACAATTCTGCAGTATTTATCACAAATCGGAAATATTCCTGGGTGTGAGAAAATGAAGGACAAAGTCTACCGGGATATAAAATTTTCGATGAAGTATTCAACCCATTCTTCTCTGTCTTCATCCTGTCCTTCTAAATGATATCTGCACTTAGGAGCTTATATTTCTATTATGAATCAATTGGCAGTTATCTATTTACTTTTATCATATTCCGTTCCAGTTGGCAAAAACTCAGCCCATTTTCGTAGTATATCGAGTCAAACAGAAACGAGATACTATATGGAACTGGGATAATTTTCAAAACGGTACTTTTTGTTTTACTATTTTGTGGATTTACCAGCCTGTCTGCCGTGCTTCCGGAGGCTCACTCGGGTGGCCTCTTCTTATTTACGCGTTCACTCAGACACAAACGTGTTAGAATGGTGAAGTGGTCCAAGGCGGCGGTCTCTACGCAAAGATAGCAAGTTCGATTTGGGTCCGGCGACTTCTCTTTCTCATTTCTAGAAAAATTGCGACATTGTGACAGAGATTTGGAGAAACCCACATGCCTTTTTCAAATGAATGAGAAGGATGTATTTTTATTTTCTGATACTTTTGAGACTAATGATGTCTCTACATTTATATTTTCCAAATTGTCTTTTCACTGATGTTAGTTGAAAATGTTTCTTGCCCATTGAACTGTTTGTTTTTCCCAAATTATGTTTTTTTCTGAAAATACAACAAGCCTATGATTCCAATTAATTTGGTTTATTAGTCACGAAGATATTCTGCCACTGAGAAAAATAAGGGATTATCTGAAAATTGAAACCGAAAAAAACTTGATAGTTTGTGGTCACGCATGTGATTATTGCTTCCCTGAACCGTGGAAAAATTGGTGTTCTGCTCGGCAGGTTTCAATAAAAAATTTTCAAATAGATGTTTTGTGTTTCCCCCTAGCTTTTGGTTACTTTCAGAAGTTATCCATTTCAGAATAGGTCGCTTTTGTCGTTTCCAATATTATAGTAATCATTGTTTGAAAATGAAAGAATCTGAAATAATATTACACTAACCGCTCCGCATCTCAGACACACTGTCAAAACAATGAATCACCTTACGTTTCCGAATCTTATCCTCGTTTCCTTATGATTTCCTAACATCAAATGAAAAGGTGTTTCGTCTGATGTGAGACTGCGAAAATGTTGCACAGAACGTTACTGGGTTTATGTTAAACACATTCGTTTCGGAAACTGACAGCTTCTTCAAAGTAGTCCGATCGGATTGTGTGTTTTTTTTAATTAGCTCTTTTCCCCCTTTTCATATCTGCTGTCGTCCATGAGTACCACGTTTTCAAGTTTAGTTTTTTTTTACCAATTTTTTTCAGTTTCTTTCTCTGTGCTCATTATGTTCGTAGAAGTTTGTTTCTCTCATTTCCGCCGTGCTCCCAATATTCACTTCATTCGGTTTCCGTCAAAACTCTTTATTTCGAAATCGAAAATTGACGTATACTATGTGTGGTTGCGGCAGGTTTCCATAACAACAAGACATGCACTTTCGAATTTGTTCTTTTCCTCCCATCCGGTAAGATTTGAGGGAAAAACTATGCCTGGGCAGAAAAAAAAAGTTTGTTGATGAAGTAGGGTTTTTGTCCAAAAAACGAGACGATAAACAACTGGCTTGAAACCTCGAATAAGATAATTCAATATAAGTAATCATTAAAAATTATTTATTTAAAGAAGAACAAATTATTATATATATTTAAACATTTCAAATCCTCTTTATGCTGTTTGTGGTGATGATTCTGTAATTATTTTTCAAAGAAAATTTTATAAAAATATCATGGAAATTGAGTTCAGGGAGATGGTTTAAACCAAACGTATAGTGTTAGGAAACTGAAACTCAACTGCAAGAACACATTTTTGAGCTAATCCAACGATTCTCCAAAAAAATAATGTTCAGAATCATTTTAGAAGTTTTTGTGTGTTCCTAATATTATAAGACTCCGAAATCAATGAACACCAGGGGACACTAAAGGAAAATTGAAGACTTACATCATTTAAACATTTTAAATCCTCCAGATGATGCATGTGTTGTTTGTGATGATTCTGTAATAATGAAATTCTCAGACTGTTAGAAAAAATAATAATTTTTTCCAGCTTATCACCAGTTCCTAGTTTCTTTAATTATTGAATTTTAAATTCAGAAAATGTAAGGAATTTGGAAAAAAAACAAATTTTTTGAATTAAACTGAACTTACTTCATTTTACTTTTTCAACGAAACGTACCTCTTATTATTTTACCCGACAATGAACACGGAACCCGTCATGAAAAACCCTAAAAATATGTATTTAGAAACGTATGGAGTTCATGAAAAATAACTTACAGTGATAAAATAAAAATAAATTAGAATTTCAGAAAAATAGGGAAATTATTTTCGACGTCTCCTCACATAGACATCTAGGCATAGAATGAAATGAACATTCTTGCCGATAAACATCAGGAGTTTCAAGACGCGAGACACAGTTTGTGAGAGTAGGAAACGCCTACTTTCGTACCAGCCAACGTCTTATCCCGCATGCAGATTATGTCTTCAGTGAAGCGGATTATCCATCTTGCTTCATACGCCACCTTACATTGAATCCTTACAGCTTGAATGTCATTAAATAATCTGAAAACATATTACGTGTACAAATCTTGTTTTCCATTTTCAAATGAAATTTTTTTTGAAAAAGGATTAACTTCAAAAATGAATAGCGGGAGATTATTTGTGATAGACTGGGATCGTACTGCAACAAAACAACCATTTGGGGACTGAAGAAAAGCTGTACATATTACCCATCCGCCGGTGGCTGACCACTCGTTCAAAGTTCGGCCGGGGTCGCGAAGTGGGTCTCGACGCGAATAACCGTAGTATAAAACTTTTTTATGGCTAAAGTACGGTCAAGAGCCGCCGTAAATCGAAATTCCGCAACGAGACCCATTCCGCGACCCCGGGCCGAACTTTGAACGAGTGGTCAGCCACCGGCGGATGGGTAATATCTTCAAGAATAGCATTTTTTCAAACAATTGGCAAGTTTTGTTGCTATTAGTAGAAAAATGTTTTTGATTTTCGTACATTCCAGACCCATAAGAAACATATTCTCATTTGAGGATAAATGAGAGCTTGTTTCACTGAAATTACAACCTGTTCTTACTCATTCGCTTTTTTCCTTTTATTGCACCGCAAGATTATCATCTCACTACACAGTGGAAACCAATCCTCTCAACCGGAAATTAAATGCTCAGCGTGAGAAGTTCAATCACAGGACAAGACTTCAGTAGTTATCACGAGCCGGAAATAATACTGGGTGTGAGAAAGTAAAGTACAATGTCTACACGTATATAAAAATTTTGATGAAGTATTCGACTCATTCGTCTCTCTTTCTTCATTCTGTCTTTCCGAATGATATCTTCACTTGAGTGCTCATACACCTACTACAAACCAATTGGTGATTTTATTCCCTTTTATCATATTCCGTTCCAGTTGACAGAAACTCAGCCCATTTCCATTGCATATCAAGTCAAACAGAAACGAGATATTATATGGAACTGGGATCAGTTTCAAAACGGTACGAATATTGCGAATTCTGGTAACTTCTGAGGTTTTTACTGGTTGCTTTACTTTTTTGAGATATTTTTTTCTCTAACATTTTTGAGTCGAATGACGTCTCAATGTTATGTTTTCCAAACTGTTTTTCAGTTAGTGGAAATTGCTTTTTGCTCATTGATCTTTTGGTTTTTCTTAAAGAATGTAAATCTGAAATTGAAACTATATCAATAATCTGCGGCTAAGAGAAATGAGGGAATTTTTGTTTTGAATAGTAAACAAAAATATGATAGTTCCTGGGCTTGAATTTGAGAAACATCCAAAAGTTTATATTGCTCCACATTTTTTCGAAGAACCCACAGCTATTACAGTTTTCAAAAGTCTGCATTTTTTCTATCAGGTTTTCACTAAAGTTTTTTTTAACAAAAAAGGAGTTCTAGTAAGTTATGTACTATCCATAAGTACTGATTACATCTTTTCAACGTTGTGGTAGTTTGGCGATTCCGGCCGCGTAGAACTCTGGCGGCTGTGAGCTGAAGAAGTAATCAAGGTATGATTTCACTTGCATTCGAACATCAAATTGTTGTCCTGCTAACAAGTTTTGCAATGATCTGAAAAGATGATAATCAGTTGGAGCAAGGACAGGAGAATACGGCAGGCAGGGTAGAAGTTCAACTCTTTCAGCCTGTAAGTAGGTGCAAGTCTTGGTAGCAGTGTGTGCACGTGCATTGTCATGCAAAAAAACTAAATGACCGATTTCCGGGTGATACGAGTGATGTGATTGGATTGTATTTTGGTGTTGTCGACAGTGTTAGTCGGCTGTTATTGTACCACGATCCGGAAGATGTCCTTAATAAATGACCCCCGTTTCTGACTCACCAAACGGATAGCATGACTTTCTTTTCATGTAGCTCTCCTTTCTGGTCCGTCAACGGTTCTTCATTATCTAAAACCCACTGCTTTTTACTGTATGGTATATATTGAAAGCTCATTTCTCATTTCACGCAACAATACCAAAAATTCAACCCAAACTACGCTTGAGACTGAACAACGACAGCGCCAGGTCACATCTGAGTTTCAATTGAGAATCTGTCAGTTCATGAGGAACAACTTGTCCGTAATGCTGTCCGTCCAGATTTTTTCAGATGTCCAAATATTGTTGCGGACGAAGCACCAATATGTGAAGACACTTCATGTACACTTGATCTTGGCTCTTCCTCCAAGACATCAGTGATATCGTGGTCTATATCTGCACAAGAGCAACCAGAACAGGTCTTATTATCAAGAGTCTTTTTCCTTAAAGTTTTTGAGCTAATTTGCCCATAAGATATGATGTTCTCACCAAAAGTTTCGCTTATATTTTGACGTGTTTCCTTCGCACCCAATCCTTGGAGATATCCTAGCAGAAAACAACAGAGCATGACAATCTTTGGCAAGTACTTCTACCATAGTGCGCTATTCTGGGGACTTGCAAAACATAAATTTTTCTTGAGGGTAGCAGTACTAGTTAATAATAAAAAAATGTTCGAAAAAATGTCATGGGGTCAAAGCGCAGTACATTGAAAAAAGTGCAAGGATTTATGAAACACCCTAATATTTTCATACATTCTCTGCAACGTCGAGTGATTTCTTATTCCATGTTGATTATTGCTCCACTGAACCGTGAGAGTAGTGGTTGCAATTTTGCCTCAGCCTCACTGATCACATTTTTTGCACAAAATCAGTTGACCAAATGAATCGAAATCAGTTACGTATAAAATATGTTATTCTATTCTTGGTAAACACATTTCTCAGTATTTTCATTCGCACAGCAACACATCACCAATTACAAAGTGGGCGTGAGAAAACTTGTTTTTTTAATAACATTCAGGCTTTTATTTATCTAAAGATCTAACAAATTCTAACAGAATATAAAATGACGTTAGGAACAGAGGCTATAAAAGATTGAAAAAGCTATTTCTATGCAGATGTGACATCAGTTGAACTTTTTGCACCACATTCCCGACTCCTACATCATGCTAGCAATATAACGTAAAACCCAGAATGGAAGAATGCAAATGAACAACACGGACAGAACGGAGCCGAGAAGCACCATTATTTGGCAAGCGACGGTTTTGATGGATTCTAGCGACTTCGTTTTGTGTCGATTGTTGCGAATCTTGTTTCTTCTTACTTCTCGATTCCTTCGGTGGAAAGGCATCTGGAAATAATTTATTTTTCTTCGAATATAAACATAGGCAGCTGCTCAAGATGTAGACAGAATGAAATAATTTTTATGGGAGGGGGGTAGAGCTTCATTTTGTTTTTTACAGCTTTTTTGTACGGACACTCCCTAGAGAGTTACATATCGATAAAGTAAATTCTCCTACAAATCGTCCCTTTGCAGTGCAAAATAGTGCAATAATTGTGCTGTCCACTTGAAATTACTATTACTTTCTAGGGAGTGTCTATACAGAAAAGATGTCAACTACAAAAATGGAGTTCTACTTTTGGTTTGTTGGATACCTTGGAAGCTACTTTGTAAGACAGTTAGTTTTATTATGATTTTATGTCAAACTCGGACATTAACAATTGAAAAAGGCGAAACTTAATATACTTTCGAGTGGTACTGTATTAGAGGGTGTAGATCCAACTTACTTAGCAGGAAAAATCTTAATAGACATGATCTGTCAAATGCACTTTTTGAAAATGACCACTTTCTGAATCATGAGAACTGCACTTTTTTCAATTCTACTTTAAAGTAATTGTAGTTTCACAAATAGGGGATTGGTCTAGTTAGCAATTATTTAGTCTACATCTTTACCTATTTATATCATTCAAATTTACTAGTTCTAGTGTGCGTCAGGACTATCTGACACCAAAATAGGGGAGATAATCTTCCGCAAATTTATTTACATGTAAGAAGACGTTACCCAATTGATTAATATAAACACGCTAATATAATCAAGTGTCCGAAGTTGTAACAATTTTGTTAAAAAACTAGAAACAGCTAGAAGATGATGTAGTATAGTGGAAAAAAACGTGAGCAGACTGGAGAAAGATGAAGCTCAAGAGGTCGCATGGGAACGGTTGCGATGTTGTCGGTGTTTCAGTCGGTGAGTTTATTTGAAATTTTTAGGAAATTTATTCGAAAATTGTAAACAACACAAAAATAGGAATAAACTGTCGAGACACAACGAATCTATTTATGTAATAATTCTCATTTTTGCTGTTTGCAGTTACAGATAAAAAATTGAAAAATTAACGGATGTTAAAAAAGTTGTGTGTTGTTAATAAAGTTAATAAGGTAGCTTCAGTTTCCACATTTTTAAAACACACTTTCATTGTGATTTATAGAGAAAAAGCTTCAATCATGATTCAGAAAAACAAAAAAAAGGATCAAAATGTTTTTGGGAAATGTTCCTAGCGCTTCGATGAAAAATTCCAGTCAAGTGAAGCCTAGAAAGCTTGAACACAAATTTGATTGTTCAGAAAACGTAAACTCTTACGAAAAATATATTTTTAAAAAAAAACGAAAAAGTATGGAAGAAAACATGAGCAGACTCGGACAGGATGAAGTCGAAAAGGTTGCTTAGAAACGGTTGCAATGTTGTCTAAGTTTCGATTTATAGAAAGAACATCGGGGGATTCACACAAACTAATTTGAAGGCAAAACGGTTAAAATGTTGGGCACGAAAACACCAAATGTAGTACAACGTACTTTGGAAGCATGACAAATTTTGATGATTTGTTGTTTATTATTCATTTGATTAACGAGTCCTACCAGAAAAATCGAAGGTTCAAACTAGCTGTTTCATAACATTTCCAAACAGTGTGACTTTTGGAGAGTAGACAGCCTTTTCTAAACATGGCAGAAATCAATCATGAAATAATTTCATTTTTTGTTGTTTCAGGGTGAATTAAATGCTAATCATCATTCCTGGAACAGAACACCAAAACGTTGAAAACGTCTCTCTTAGTGTGATGAGTAACCGAGTCACCCAAACGTGAAGACTATAATCAGAATAGCGCTCCAGAGAATTTCGGTCTGTTGTTATCGAAGTAAGACAAAATTGTTATTGTCAGAAAGAATCCGAAATTGTATAGTTATGAAAAATAGAGATAACAGTGGAAAATGTAAGTTGGGTTCCACAGTATTCTACACTTGAAACAGTGAAAAGTAAAACTTTTAGAACAACTAAAACCTATATCTTGTCATTTGCCTTTTTGGTGTTCTTTGGTTTGTTTCTAAAATAGAATTTGTTTCCCACCCCAAACAGATCACTCGCCGCGTTTAGCCTCCAGTGTAGACAATTGATTTTTTTCTTGTCCCAAAACTGTGACTGATATAATTCACTGGCAGATTTTCAGAAAACTTCGATAAAACACTCAAACGAGACATATCACTAAGAATTTTATTAGTATACACCAGCCACCACATAGAGCATTTCTCGAGAAAGAATGCAATAAAAATCATATATCACCATTGTTGTTATTTTTTCTTCTTTCCGAAGCCAGATAGATTTCCTCATAGTAGAGCATGATGAGAAATGCGATGGAAAAGAAGATAGTTAACTTAAGCCAACGCCAGAAGACATAATCGGGAGTCCACTCAGCAACTTCTTCTTTCTTCTTCTTTGGAAGTGGCTCGGGTTTCTTTGGATATTTTGCAAAGAGTCTACGCTGACCCATCTGGAAAATAAAAAATAAGAAAAATGTGAAAAAAACTTAAAATGGGAACAGTGAGAAAAGCAACAAAAAAATAGTAATGAGAAGTAAAGTGATAATAGTAGGTTGGGCTCGCTAATAAATACTGGGTGTTTTTCCTGTGGGAAAAGGGGGCTGTCTGGGAAAGTATTTTAAAGCGAGTATCTTCTCATTTGAAATAAAACTGAACATTCCTTGAAGATGATTGTACTAGGCGAGTGTCAATTAATCTGCATCCAAAATACAAAACAGTGAACAAGTAATTAAAGTTTAAGACAGATCACAACAAAGTTTTGAAGTTGTAACGTTATAACAATCTGACAGCGGGCAAAAATCAAAAACTAATAGTTTTAATGAAGTGCGGAATTCAATGAAACTGAAAAAAAAACTCGGTGAAAAGGTCAACGAAAAATACTCAAAATTGTTAGAGCAAACTGATGAAGTCTATTGGCATTACTGAAAACTGTTTGTATTCTCATTTGTTGGTTTTCTCAGAGCAAAATTGCAAAACTTGCATTTTTATATCATCGATTCACGAACACTTGTCAAGGGTATTAACGGCGCATGGACATGGTTCGAATGGATCTTGTTGAAAGCATAAAAAACCGTTGTAAAATATTTTTGAATTAACAAAAACCGTAGTAAATGTTTTTCTCCCATTTCAATCACGAGACCCATCCAAACAAGTTGTATCTCCAGCTGTTGGCTCTCACCAATAAACGATTGTTACCTCAATCTAATGAACCACAAATACCACGACCTCTGAACCACATCTTGACTCTTAAGTCTTTCTACCGATGCCTAATTATCTCTGTTCTACCTAATGAGAGGAGTTGGCGGGGAAAAATAGTTCTATTCCAACAAACCGCGTCGCCACACTCTGTATGATTTTTCAAAAATATTCATCTGATTTCTGAACGTAAACATCACCCGAAAGGTTCTCTTTGGACTGACTACTTATTGTCATCAAGTAGTCAACGTTGATCAAAAATTGAGATTGAAAACAACAAAATCTCCTGTTGAATCTTTTAAATATTTTGGCTGACTCATGGAAAAAAATGAGTTCAAACGCTCACAGTTCGAGAGCAAACAATGGTTTTCGAATTATGGGGAAATGCCTTGGAACTTTTTCATCATTATTCTGTTCGAAGAATTTCCCCGAGTTGCCAAAAAATACCAACACGTCTTTTTTCGAGCTCTATTCTAAAAGTTTTTGAAAAATTTTTTGAGTTTTCAACAAATGATTTTACCCTGAGCTCGTCTGAAATCTATTTCTACTTGTGGAAGTTCCAAAAAAACAGAAGTTGTACTGTTGACTCTGAATGTTCTTCGAGATATGAAAAATCATCAAAATCGTTTTTTTTTCCAGAGATAAAGGAATTTGGAATGAAGTTAAGTTCCAATGGTCTCAGTGGGACGAAAATGAATACACTCGTAAAACACAGACACAACTTTGAAAATTTATTAGAACTCCATGTAATCAAGATAGATGAAGAAAATGAGAGAAAGATAATTAGACAAGAATGGGGTCAATACAAACATGAAACACAAAACTGAGAGAAGTCGGGAAAAGCCGGGAAAATTTCAGAATCAGTCATTAATACCAGTGGTTTTGTTCACCGGCAATTTGGAGGAAAGCTACTAGATATAGAGAAATGAGAACAAACAATACAACAATTTGTTTGAATCCTGCATCAAAAAGCCGTTGATGGAAGAGAATCGACCATCAGGAAGAGGCGTCGAAGGTTTCTTCCTTTGTATGCTTGGCCAATGAGTGCATGGAGTATTGTGGGTCTCCGGTTATCTCCTGAAAATGAATATTTCATAATCGCTTGTCTTGAAAAAGAGACAATTTTCACTTACCCTTTGAATTTGCAAAAAGGGAGGCATCGATCCTTCCGGGAGTTCAGTTCCTTTCCGTACAGTAGTGAGTGTTTCCAAAAAGATCAAGGGGAGTCCAGCTGCTTTTAGAGGAAGAGGGTCCAAATAGACATCCAACTTAAAATACAAGTTCATGTGAATGAAACATCTCCTGCTTTTCAGAATTGAAGATTTTCCGTGGTCTCTCATATTGAGGAGTGTGGTGAACTCTTCTTTGTTGACGTTTCTCCTCTTTTCTGTGTACTCATCGTCCGTCTGGTATTCACGAGTGGTCAGTGTGAACATAGACTGACCGTTTTGGGTGCGACGACGAACACGGTGTTGAATATTAGCGTTGGTGGAGACCAAATAGACATGTTCAATTTGAAACTCCTCAAATACTCCGAAGTTGTTCCAGTCGACGTTTTCCAATAGCCACTTTCTCTTCATTGAGCCATCAGCAACACCGTCACTTGGGATTCCAATGCGGTCGCAAACAATCTAAAAAAACAATCACTTTAGGCGTTAGTATTTTCTGACAAACCTGAATAAGCTTGTTGATTTTCTCATCAAAACTTGCAACGTTGTTGTCGATGATACTGAAATTCGGATGCCCAATCCAACACGATCTCGTCTTTTGGTCAAAATCCACAGCATTCTGGAGGCCTTCAGTTCTTGCCTCGTTGTTCTCCAATGTATAATGGTCCGTAGCTCCAATGGCGGCAGTGACCAGATGTACCACCTGATCATATCGATTGCAGAGGAGATCAACTTGGTTGAGTTTCAATTTGTCGAGAATATTGATCCAATCGTCCGTTGAACAATAAGCGGAAGGATCCATCGCGCCGCGGTCGCAGATCACCAAGACATTCGTTTTCTTTTTGTCTGCCTCTGCCAGTCTGAAGTATGTCTTCTCCATTTGCAGCATCGTGGCAAGAAGATCCTCTTGAAAACCAAATACTTGGTCTTCGCCGAGATTCGAGAATTTGACTCCTCCTCCTAAAAGAACAGTTGCGGCTTCTGCAACAGTGTACACAAGCCATCCCATGTTTCTGAAAAAGGAGGCGAGTTTCTCCTGAAAAATGTTAATACGGTAAAGGTCTTAAGAGGGCAAACAAACCAAGGCGGTTGTCTTTCCTGAGCACGGTCCTCCAGTCAACGCCAGTTTGTAAATCTAAAAAATAAGTTCGTATTGTTAGGTTCCTCAGAACCACGAAACTCGCGAGGATGCAAGTATCACGAATAGCTTACCCTAAACTGGAAAAACAATAACGGAATCGATGACCCCAAACGTTGTTGGACTTCTTCCTCAAGCGGTGGATCACTCGGTTGGGTAGAAGTGGATGCCATCATACGATTGGGAAGACCAAGAATACTGTAAGATGAATTTCAGAACTTTTGAACAGATGTGAAGTGAGAGAATGAACCGGAAGTTGTGGATACAAGGTTGCAAGGCTTTCGAATTTTTTGAACGGAATGTGCTTTAATAAAATAGTGTTATATTTTATCTAGATGAATTGAGGAATGATAGAAAAATCAAGTTTAAAAATGGAAAAATATCTGCACGAAGTGGGATTCGAACCCACGCACCCATACGAGTACCAGAACACTCAGTAGACCTCGAACTTGAGGCAAGCAATAAACGCTTGAGTCTGGCGCCTTAGACCACTCGGCCATCCGTGCGTTGGAAATGAGAGAGCGGAAAGTACTAAAAGAAGGGGAGGAAAAGAGGAGAGACGGTGGAGTGTGATGAGTAAAAAAGACACAATAAACCTCACAGAGATTGAGAAATAATTATACTATGTCCCGTTGTTATCAGTTGTTCTATCCTGTCAACTTTCTCAGACAAATTAGTTCAAACATTGTCTTCGTTTTTGCAGTTGAGGCCGAACTTCTCGGTTGCAACTCAAAATGATTAGTATTGAGATATTTTAAATATGTGACTATAAAAATATGGAAAAGTCTGTGCAAAATTAAAAAACCGTATTCTCTCCGATCTAAGAGCCCGTCTCATAGAAACGTCTCTCTAACAGAAATGCTTTTTCAGAGCTACTTCGAAAAATAGAAGCGCACCTCCTTTTTTGTAGAAAATGGAATAGACCTCAAGAGCAACGAAACAGGGATATTTATACTGAATTGACCCCTATCCTATGTGTTCATTTACATGTGATTTTTAATTTTATCCATATTGCAACAGATAACAATCAGTATGCAGCAGAGACTACTTAACATATTAGAAGAATAGTTTTTGATTTCTGGAGCTCTAGAACGAGACTCAAAGGCTGAGAAACCGATTCCAGATAATTTTTTGTTTATTTAGGTTGTTTGAGACATTTTGAAACAAAAAACTGAATAACTTCACGAGAAAAATAAACAGTTTTCTTTGAATTTTCAAACCACGATCAGGAAATATCGATTATCGAAAAATTAAAAACGGAATTGTTTCAAAAAACAGATGTTCTTGTGTCTGGATACTTCAGCTACTTTTCAAAATAAAAGTTCATGCAAAACAGACACGATTCAGCAGAGTGACACATGAAAATATAAACTTGTACTCATTTATGATCGTTATTGTAATTGGGGCCGGGACAGTCTAAATGGGGAAATCAGCTGGAAAACCCATTGATGTTCGCGAAAAAGGAAAAAATGAGAGAAATAGAAGGAGAAAACGAATAACTGTTGGCCAGGCTAAAAATGATAAAAAGAGACGGAATGGGGCCTCTTTTATACTAGAGACTGTAACAGAGATAGTGGGGAAAAGAAGAAGACTTAGAAAAGTCCGGAGGAGAATGGTGGTTGGTCGCTTAGACCGGGAGGAGCCTGATCATCTAAACAACAGAATGCTAGAAGGAAACATGGATTTGAAAAGGAGAGAAAAGGTAATATGAGGAATTATGCACAAGCGGAATATTTACAAAAACAGTAAACAAGAAAAAACAAAATGTATCTTTACGGATATGGCGACTCCATCTTCTCTGATATTGCGGTCTTCAGCACGACGATGGTAACACCGCAACTGACCAGAATATGCACTAGGGTCCACGATCTAATTGCATCTAAAAGAGAGATCCATACTCTGGCAACGGCTTCCTTTGTAGATGATCACATTTTAGATTAAGCGATGTTTTGCGAATAAGACACAAACTGACGTTGAACTTCTTTTTCTAGCTGGCCATTAACACGGAATGCAGTATTGACCTTTCCACATCTGATGTCACATACACTATTCAAATCATTACTGGCCACATGGAAATCAAAGATTCCTGAGTGTCAACCGGAGACGGTCGCTAACTAGAATGAGTTCTAGAAAATATTCAGTAATGATGATTGACATGGTTCCGGTGCCACTCCTGTCTTCATAGGGAACAATGCCTTCCATGGGTACTCCACGATTTTTTTGGTTTTTCCATTTTTGACCAGCGCTAAACGACGCTTGACCAAGCGGACAGCAAGCTTGTTTCAGCGAGGAATACTCAATCAGTACAATGTCTTCAACATTTGTCTTCCGGGACTCTGTACTTGGGAGCCTTTGGAGAACCATCCACCTGGCTTTTTTTTCCAAAAACATGCGAATTTGTCTACCCCCGTTTTTTATCATGCCCTTAAAGCCGTGTGGCTCAATCGGCTATAAGAACTGTTCTAAATGTAATTTTATGTTATATCTATCACTTTCCAGAACAGTTTTTCAAGATCCTTTTTTATGAGAAAAGTCGAAAAATGCAAACAAAATCTGTCCATTTTTTAAATGTCACAACTTTATTGATCTCAGCAAATGATTATTATATTTACAGGATTGTTCTCAAAAAACAACTCGTTCCCATACTCATTACCGTAACCTTACCTCCTCATTATCTCTTTATCTCCATACTCTCCTTGTTCTATTTTTTCAATGAGTTTTTTGAGAAGAGCAAGCGAATGGCGCATTGTTCTTTAATGAAGAGAAATGTGAACTTTATCCAATATTTCATTGGTGTTTTCTACCGATAATGAACGCGCGGATTAGTATGGAAAAGAAGTGCGGTGAGCGCAGAGAGCAAGTGGAGGAATTGTTGACAGCTATCGGATCAGGAGAATGCGGGACGGATATGGAGAATTGGTACATACAAGTGGAAAACTTCTAAGAATCAGCGAGAGAGGACGTTTTGAGAAATAGTTATAAATCGACTATTACGTACGGAATTCCTTAAACATTCCTTTCCCTCCACCGGCATTATGCTCTCCTATCACAAAATGTTTGCCTAAAGCAGCGCACCTATCACTCAATTACTTGTCAGATCTCCGTCTTGTTTCTTTTATTTATTGTCTCGCATGTGTTATAGTAGCTGTTTGCGTGTTTTCCCTCTTTTTAATAGACTACACAGTCGAAAACAGGCAGAATACTTTATAGTACGAAATAGTCTTAAAAAAGAGATTAACAAAGATACAGCTGATCAAGATAAGTCATTTTTGTGAATAGCACATCAAAAACATCCTGAGTAACGGTGTCCATTACTGCCATCCAAAACAAATCAATCTTTCTGATGTTTCTAGTCACTCGGCAGACATGGTTATCATTTTTCGGAAAATAGCGAGCCTTCCGGTAGGTTCTCATTTGTGTGTCTAACTTTCTGTTCCCTGTGACATCCATAGCATGAATCCATTCTGCCGTCATCTGATCCTTATCAAAGTTCATTCTTTTGTAGTTGTTTTTGAATTCCTCTCCAACAACACCAGTATCCTTCTCCAACAAACTGATTGCATATATTTGATTTTGAGATCTTGAATTTCATTTACCAGTGGGCACATTAAATTTCAAAAAGTTATTACCGTTTTGTCCTATCAATTTTGCCCAATTGATGATTTTCCTGTATCACTTGAGTGCTGCCACAGTTATGGGTAACTCTGACATCCGGAATCAAAGTATCCATCACGCGAACTCGAAAATTGAAACCACCAACGTATGATAGTTTTGTGGTGTCTTGCATACTGTAGGCACTGTCATAGATAACAACCGCTACATGTTCAAGAACTGTTGAGTTGGTGCAGTGTGGGGGTATACGCATAACCACGCTGAAATAAAAAAAAAACGTTTTAGTTGTATAGTAACCTGATTAACTTACGATCCCAGTAAAGAATAATGAATTGTTGCACAGAACACAAGTTTGTCACATTTCAATACACCTCCGTAATAGATCATGGTGTGCGGATTGGAGTACTTTGTGGTAAAAACATCATTGAATCTTTTCTTCATTCTTTGATTGAAACCGTCGTCTTGCTTGGTTGGCATTTGGTTGTTGTCACATTTTGCAATTTCTCCGAAACTGACCAGTAGGAGAAAGAAAAGCAAGTGTTTTACAACTCCCATTCTGACAATTGTTGGTTTGAACGGAACTAAAAGTGTATTGTTAAATAGATAGATGTTAGACTGTTTGATATACATACTAGTAGTCGATAGTCTAGAAACTGTTGCGTTTGAAATAGAAAAGATGAAAATTTTAAATTAACGAAAGCTTTTGTTTGCTATGATGAACGTCGTATCCTAATATAAGTCAGTGTTCGAGTCATTTTTTAAAAATTGAATGAGAAGTGGAGCTAGTTACGTCAAAGACTAGCAGTCTTGAACGTTGTCTAGTCTAATAAACATTTTTTGCGAAACAAATCAAACAGCCAAATATCATCAAGTTCCGTAGAGAAAAGTTTGGAACTATGGAGAAACAAAGAATTGAGAAAAAGTTGATGTCAACGGCAACCGGATCAAATCTTAATCACTGCAAATTCTCTCCCAATTCACAGATTTTTCAAAAAAACTAGGAAGGAATCATTCGGAAACTTCGAAAGTATCTAACAACAGCATTTCGAAAAATATAAACTCCTACGGACTGTTCTTGAAGAATATTCTGTTAAAAAAAACATTCCGAAACTGGAAATAACACAGCAAATTTTTGAAAAACTACATTTTTCGACAAGTCGCTCTTTTCATAACAAGAGGTTTTTGGTTGAGCACTCCTCTCAAAAACCAATCGTTTGGTGAGATGGCACGGAAAACACATATTTATATTTAATGCCTGCTTGTAAATTGGCTCACAGCTTTATTTCTTCCCTTCTTTGAGATGAGATTTCTCTTCTCTCGTCTTCAATTCGCAATTCTTGGGAACCCTGTCTTCAACCTCATCTCGTATAGCGAGCAGTCATTCGTCATTTTGTCTACTTCTGGTTTTTCTTCCTTTATGTCTCAACAAACGGAAATTGATGGTGGTGAGCACGAAGTGAGAGGGAGAATGAGAAAGGTGCAATTTTTTGAAAAAAAATTGGGGAATCGAATCAAAGTATTGTTTCCTGGGTTATTCAATTCTATATCGATTTTCCACAGTGTCCACTTGCAAAATTTCAATGACATTTGACTTCATTGAATTTCATGCAAAATCTATAACACTGTTAACATGTTGAGAAGAAAATTTTCAGAATAAAACAATTTCTTTGCTCTTCCGCTCAGAATAATTTCACCTGTCCGGGATTTATATTTTAACTATTAAACTTCGAAACTTGCTAACTATTTTATTTTCATGATGAATGACAGAAAAAAGTAAATGAAAACTAAAATTTAATGGAGGTGAAATTCATGAAAACTTCCATGAGCGATAGATTAGTCACCCGATGACATTCTAAAAAAGTTTTCTAATTTACTGTAAAAATTGACTTCAAACGGTGTGACTACTACTGCATTTGTATTTTTTAACCAAAAAATAAAAAAAATCAGACATACAATGACATATTCCTTTTATATTTTCAGACACTTTTTCCTTTTATTTCACATTATTCGTAATTTATTTAAAAAGCGTAACTGGTTTTTTTGAGAAAAAGAACAATTGTCTAGTCCTGTGACTTCCAATTTGAAGCGAACTCTGCAGCAGCAAACTGATGAATAAGATGACCGTTATAACGACTACTGTACAACATATCGTCAGAGAAAATCGAGCGAAACTTTCATACTTGCTCGAAAGTAAAATATCGTCATCCATCTGCAATGAAAACTTTTCAAAAACCTTTATTCAGATCAGTCAGTTATCACTACCTCACTATCATCGCTCTCCAAGTCACGTCTTCTCATGTCCTCCACTTGAGTCGTTGTGTACACTCTCGAAATACTTGCTCCCATTGTTTTACTGGAAGAATGAAACGTCTCTTTATCAAAATGGAATCATTTCAAGTTAGATATCACAAAACTCAATGAAAAATTACATGAAAACTAAGTAGACAAGCGTGAGAGAGAAATAATTGAGGGGCTACCAATATGATATAACATATAATCACTGTTGATGTGTATCTTTTCAAGTTGAGTCTGACAAGGGAAGTCTTTGGAGACACCACTTTCAAACGACCTATAAACTCGGTCATAGGTATTTTCGACCACGGGGAGTCCATTTCTGCAGTCAAAACCTGCTAAATGTCTCTGTGAGCCGAGATATGAGCTCTCAAACTTTCCATGTGGATAATCTTTTCCACATGGAATTCCGAATCGACAAGTATTAGGTTGATTCATAATTTTCTGCAATTTCTTGAGAAATTTTTTATTCAATTTTTTTCAATCCAGAGAGAGTTCTAAAATTCTAAGTGTTGTTTATCGGCATTGATGGTCTTCTGGGAACATCTTGGCAGTTTACTAATTTTCTCCGCGTAAAGCACCCATTTGAAATCATTTGAAATGGAAACTTGCTTCTTTTTTATATCTCCTTTCTATTCGGATTTTTTTCCCGTTAAAATGAGCTTGGAGTCAAGCAAAAAGTTAATAATCAGAGAGGAGAAGGTTGGATAAGTATGTTGAATAAAAAAGAATTACCCAGCCAGATGACATCAGTTTGTTGTGGGTTACTTTTGCAACACTTGAACAAGCGTTGTCATACTGAAAACGTCGGTTTGTTATATCTCCCCGTCCTGGGGTCACATGATTTCAAATTTATCCAAATAGGAAACGTGAACATCTGATGTTACTTCCCTGTCCTCGTTCAGGAGTTCCCACCACTTCACCCAGAGTACTGAGTCCCCGATTCAAAAAACCACTTTTTCAGGTTTGAGAGCATCCAGAGCTCGCAAATCTCAGTCTACACATTGTACTTTTCTCACATCGTAAGAGTAACAACTCTACTACTTACTTCCAATAAATAAATAGCCTGACCATACATGTGTTGGGTGTAAAGGTACTAACTAGGGAATGGTCTCAACTGACCGTGGAGTTCAGGAACGAGAACTAGCCCAATCGAAAGACAATCGAATTCTAATGGGAAATCAGTTTTCAAAAATTGCTGAATGACCTCCAGAATCCAGATATTCTGGTCTGAAAATCCAAGTTTAATACATGTGATTTACTCGATTTTTCACCCAAATTTAGTCGCGTTTCGGCCTAAATATCACGGCACCTGAACACTCCTTTCGGCCAGCGATCCGTGGTCGAGGGGTGAGTGCGTCTGTCTTTGAATCCCACTATGCTGGTTCGACTCTTCCCTTTGGCGTTTTTTTTTGTTTTTTTTGTTGATTATCTATTCGAAATTTATTTAAAATTGCATCTAAACTACCATCAGGAGCTGTTTGAAATTAAAAAGTTTTGAAAAATGTAAAACTTTATATAAAACTACGAAGAAAACGCTAATAAAAACTATTTGTTTTTACACAGGTGATGGTCTAGAATGAGAGAGTGATCGAAACAAACATAAAACTTGCATCGTGCACAATGAAGGCATGAGAGCTCGGTGCATCCTGGTTTGAAACAATTCTGAAGACCGACTCCATCCCCATAGCAAAACTCGGCAGGTGTCTCGAAATCATCACACGTGTCGACGTATCCTGTCTTTTTCCAGGAGTACCGCAAGAACGGTTTGAAGTACTCGGCTGACATTTGATGGTACAGAAGAGATGTCATCAAGATCTCGTTATTCCTCTTTGCGATTGGAAAGTCTGGGCGGAAATTGAGAATGTATGAAGTAAACTTTTTGAGAAGATTCTGAAATAGAAAATGCTAATCAGATTTCGACATAAAAAGTTACCTTGAATGGCCCATTCCAAAAAGCATCCAGTGGTTGAATGATCCCAGTCGTATGTGGTGGAATATTTCTTATTGTCACGTCGAATCCTGGTGGAACACAGCTTCTAATAGCTGCGTGATCTTTAAAGCTGCTCCAGCTGTCAATGAGCATGAACATCTTCTTGGGGTTCGATGGAATGAAGACGCAAGTTCGTAGCCAATCTTTCATTAACTCCTTTGTCATAATGTGCGTTTTCCCAGCTCTGACAACAAGATTCGGACAATCCGGAATGGGACGAGATGCTGGGAATGCACCGGAAGGTTCCGCCATCACCATGTATGCCTTCTCTCCCAATGTGCCATCTTGAAACAACATCGGTAACAATGTGAATGAATGTGTGAGCGAAGAATGAATGTGTGAGCGAAGATTCTGTCCACATCCTTAACTCCCAGGAATGACAATGATCGAGCGCCGTGTAGCTCCTTCACAATTCCAGTTTGATCGGCGTTGAAAATCTGGGATGGGTGGAACGACGACATTTCTCGACGGGATACTTCTACGAAGCTGGAAATGAAATGAATGTTTGAGTTTTTATGAAATTGCTAACTAACTCTTCTGCCGTCTTTTCGATTGCATCCATGTTCAAAAAACACTTCCGAGTGATGAACTTCGTTATGCGTCGACTGACAATACGGTGGCTTCTTTTCCATCGAGAAATCCACGATTGACTTGCTTTGAAGTTTTCTACTTTGGTTTCCCGTTGGTTTATATCTCGAGCGATCATCATGAGGTCCTTGTCATGAAGAGTGACGCCGTTTTCCAACTTTTCTTTGACCACTTCATACATCCGTGAGCCCAAAAACTTCAAAACAGTTATTCTCGCTTCTTTGAAATCATTTTTTTGCTTCTCAAACTGTCGCAATTTCTTCAAATGTGCCTCGGTGACAATCCAACGAAAACGGGAGCTCATCACAGATAGAGTCAGTGTACCCTTCTCTGGCTGGCGATAATAGTCGAGTGCTTCTTGAAGCTCCTCTCGAGTCACGAATTTGTCACCAATCCTGACGTCCATATGAGAAGGAAGGACATCGTCGAAAGCCTGAATAGAACTGTGTTTTTGTATCACACATGAAATTGTTACCTGGAAATCATCAACATCCCAATCTCCATCATCGTCGACAGTCAGCTCATCTCGTTCTTCTACATCTAGATCTCCTACGATTGCTTGTTCTAGCACAGAAGCGAAATGGACAGCAACTTTGGATTTTTAACGAGAGATGTTGGGATCCGTTGGAATCGTGACTTTGAACTTCTCGAGTAGAAGGAATATGACGTGTCCAACGTCAAATGTCATTGGAATAACTATTGAAATAGCGAATAAAATATAAAAAAATCAGTAAAAATGAAAAAATTCCAGCTATTTATACTGTTTTTTGGCGCATTTTTTTGATTCTGAACTAATTTCCCTCAAAACCATCAAATTCGCGGCTCCAACAGCTCCTGATGGTAGTTTAGATGCAATTTTAAATAAATTTCGAATAGATAATTCGCTTGAAAACTTGAAAAAAAATCAACAAAAAAAAACAAAAAAAAACGCCAAAGGGAAGAGTCGAACCAGCATAGTGGGATTCAAAGACAGACGCACTCACCCCTCGACCACGGATCGCTGGCCGAAAGGAGTGTTCAGGTGCCGTGATATTTAGGCCGAAACGCGACTAAATTTGGGTGAAAAATCGGGTAAATCACATGTATTAAACTTGGATTTTCAGACCAGAATATCTGGATTCTGGAGGTCATTCAGCAATTTTTGAAAACTGATTTCCCATTAGAATTCGATTGTCTTTCGATTGGGCTAGTTCTCGTTCCTGAACTCCACGGTCAGTTGAGACCATTCCCTAGTAAGAACCAACTAAGGTCTTTGTGATGTGTCATCTCATGTTGTTTCAAAACGTGTGGTATATAACGACGAATTTTCTCATTACGATAAATAATCTCCATGCATGAACTACAGTTATATCAGTCACCCTCAATGTAATTAACAACCTACAAGTAGTTTGATACATATCCGATTCTACGATTCCCTGCAATAACTCCAAATCTAGCTCTGACTGCTGAAAGAGAAGAACTATTTCAGTCAGATCCAAGTTTCTTGTTTCGAATCTTTTGAATCGAAATGTATTTGCGTTGAAACAAGGTAACCTTTGTTAACATACATTAGCAATTTCCTTTTGAATGACATAATTTTTAGACCAGAAACGAATGAAAACAAAATAACGTTTTAAAATCGCAAAAAATTGCGAGTAAAGCAAACCTCCGTTCTCGGCGGGAAAAAGAGCGAGAAGTAAAACTTTGGAACTGTAACAAGTACTTAAGTAGTTCTACCAAACACAAAAACAACCACATCGAGAAACAACTCCTGTGCCGAGAAATCAAAACGACAACCGGCAAAGCCGAAAATTGCAGAAAATTATGAATCAACCTAATAGTATACGCAAGATGTTATCATTTTTGCATCGTACAAACACAGGTTAACCGCTCGGGAACACAAACGAAACCGTGCGGCGGCGTATACACCGCCGATTTGGAATTCCACGTGAAAAAGATTATCCACATTAAAAGTTTGAGAGCTCATAACTCGGCTCACAGAAACATTTAGCAGGTTTTGACTGCAGAAATTGACTCTGCGTGGTCGAAAATACCTATGACCAAGTTTATAGGTCGTTTGAAAGTGGCGTCTCCAAAGACTTCCCTTGTGAGAATGGAAAGATTTCATTGCGGCTCACATCAACGGAATACGATGTTTACGTTAGGGTCGGGATAATTAACGGATTTTGAAATCTGCGTCTATAATTATTCGATATTGCTAAGATTTGTAGATAAAATTTCTAATTTTAATTTTGTACTTAACAACTTTTTTTTACAACTTATGCTCAAAAGAATGTCAGCCACCAAAATTATTTGAGGTGTTAGTTTAAGTTACATATCGTTACAATAAAAAACGGCATTTGAAAATTAAAAGGTAATAAAGAGCTGTTCGAAAACAGACTTCATCGAAAAAGTTATCTGAGAGATAGAGAGAGAGATGTTAAAAAAAATAACGTGTTTCGCACATGTTTATACCTGCTCAGCACATAAAAATGACGACAACGTATATAACAAAAGGGAACGTGCCAACTAATGCAAGAAGACACACGGAAATGTGCAATTTGATGCAAATCGAAAGCCCAGCTCTCGGCGCCTATGAGTTTCCGTAGATTCCGACTACCGAGTAATGTCACGGAAAACATTACTACAATAGCAATTACTTCCTTCTCAAATTTGCGCTTACATCACTGCAATATTTTTTCTTGATCAAGGGACTTCGCCGCCCACAAGCCAATTTGAAGTTTTCAAAAACTGAATTAAGATAAAATAGAAACAGAGACACTTTTAAAACCACCTTTAAAAGACAAAAACAGAGTACATATGAAGTTATAGCAATGATTTGTTTTTCTAGTGATTTATACGGATACGTTTTTAAATTGAGTGTAATAGTGGAAAATTCCCTGAAAAATACACGGCAGACTGAAAAACTTCTGATGTGAAAAAATGTTTGTGAAATCCCTGATTTTTTAGTCAAAATGAGAAAAATACGGAAACATTTAAACATAGCCCAAGAAGAACATGTTTTGAAAACATCCCCAGAAAACAATTTTAAAGAGCACTCGCCTCATGCGGATTATTGTATTTTATCAATAATAATCTGAATTCCATGAGAAAAACGTAAACTTTGAAGATTTTTTTCAGAAAATTGTTTTTATACTTTCCCACAACAAAAAATGTGTTTTGGCAATTTATTGGATTGGTTTTATTTAAAAACAGATTCATTTTTGTGTGTTTCGCATCAAATCGGTTTTTTTCACAAATTCAATTTAGAAAATTTTAAAGAGGAGCTTATTTCAGAAACTTTCGATAAAAATATCAAATTTTTATGGTGAAAAACGTTTGCATAAAGCTTTCGAGTGCCGTACTCACGGAATCTTTGCAACATTAACTATTTTTCCGATTTTCTGACTGGGGTTGGTCCGCCACCAACGCTAGATTTTCACAGTTTTCAGTTACAAAACGTCTTCTTTATGTTGATATTCCTTTCAATTTCGGCTCATCGCACAGTGATGTTTTTGAAATAGCTTATTTCCATTTTTTCGACCAACACTGTGATTTGACATTTGGTTCCTGTCATGTTCTATTCGTTGTGTTGTGCTTGAATGTTAATAACATAAAATTTCCTCATGACTTCAAATATCATCTCATTTTTTAAAATTTGAATAATATGATACTAACGAGCGTCCTGTACCATTTCCCGGTGTGAAGGTTTGCTGAATCTTTATTTTGGCTCATCAACCGATTTATTTGTGATTGAATTAATTGCGCGTCATGGTGCAAACACCATGACACCACATGACGCGCAATTGCACTGTTTTTTGTCGTTTTCTCTCGTCGCTCTTCATCTTCCTCTCTCTCTCTTTTTTAACTAAATTTTTAACCTTCGTTTCTTTTGTTATTTTTTCGAAATTAGCTAACTTTATTGTCGCAGTAACAAAAAAAATAAAACGTTGAGTTTATATTCCAGGTACCACAAACATCAGGTCAAGATTTTGGACGGAAGATGGCCGACACTTGAGCGGTAAGACGTTTCAGTAAAATTCCTTATAAAAATCAGTTTTTCAGGTGATTTGGCTAGAAATCATGACTAATTTGGACAACAGTTTGCTGATACATATATGACATGAGATTTTTATTAGATGGTAAGTTCATTTCATTAAAAAACGCATAAATGAAGAAATTATTGATTTTTGATTTCCGGTCGCAGTTTCAAGCTCCAAGTCGATGCTCAACATCGCCTGTCAGTTAGACATCAATGACAATAGAATGGAAGGTCTTCTGATTAAGAAGTGAGTGTATTTCCAAGCAGTATGTGTCGAATACAGTTGAAAAACTCATTGATTAGCGTGATTTTCCAAAATCAAACATTTTGGAGCAGATGGAAACAGTAAAAACTTTCCGGAAGCACCCATTACCACGTTTTCTCTTTTGACCAACTCCTGAAAAAACCCAAATTACCCATCAAACTCGCCAACCAAATGACTCGAGTTAGTGGGTCCACCACTAGCCGTACCTTGCTGTGAATCCACTGTTGAAGTACGATTCTTCGTGAATTTCAGACTTTCAAACTAACAATAATTGCTTTCAGATTGTCTACCGCCGAGGGTCAAGTCTGCATTGAATCCTGGGTTGAGTCAATTATCGAGCACCAACGTGACATCAAGCGTATACTCGCATGCATTTCGAGGCGATGAGGACGGGAAATTGACGGGATAGAAAGGGATGGTCGGTTTGGGCAGCGTGTGGACTAGATTGACGAGGAGCAAGAGCAGGAATCAAAGATCCTATCGATCGGTGGGAACAGAAAATGAGAATGAAGAGACTTGAGACGAGGAGGAACAGGAGGAGTTGGATGAGATTTGTCTTGGTAAGTAGTGTAAATTTGGACATTTTTGTTTCAAATTAACCCAGTTTTCCAAAACTTTCAAATGGGAAGTGCTAAAATGCGGAGTATCATTAATTTTAAACGGTTTTGACGCATTGTCAGCCAAAACCACATCAGAAAGCGCCAAAATTGCGCCAAGGGTACGATGGGACTTCAAAATCCTCTTAACTGCCTTTGACTCGTTTGAATAAAATTTGAAAGCGCTCAGGGTACGTTAGATTCCAGCTGACGCGCCTGTGACGCATTTTGTCTGAGAGCTTGATAGAAATGCGCAAAGGGTGCATACTTTTTGAACGTCTGAAACACGCGAATCACGCGTTTTCTAGCTAAATCCAGCAGATTGCGCCGAAGGAAGTCATCTACCATAAATCTACTGTAACAGACAAGAAGACACATTTGTATTCTAACTACAAATTAATTAGCGCTCTCAATGTTACATAAAAAAGGTTAAAGCGAGCAACAACATGGAAAACGATAAAAGGACATAGACTCCGTAAGGTCTGCCTAGTTTCAGAGAAACGTTGGGCAGGAAAAAAAAGTTGGTATGAAGAAGCGGCAGGCGCGGCAACAGCAACGATGATGATTGCAAGTTTAGGAGTGCGTAAGAGATTGTGAGCAAATGCGAGCAGTTTTGACCTGAGAATATAGACTTTCATAAGGGCAGGAGGCGGTGATTGAAATGGGGTATTGCTAGAAAACCGAGAAGGTTTGAGGTTCCAACCGAATACTTCATCCCACATTTCTACTTCTGATTTGCTCAGAGTCTTCTGAAAAAAAAGCTGTATACAAATGCTGAAATTCTATAGATTCTTTTTGAAAAAAACAGGAAAATGTAATATTCCAACTTCAATACACTTTTATTTACAGATCTGCGCATAGAGTTGCCACTTGTAGTAAACATTCTGTTCCGGTTCGACTCGGCTTCGTGGGAATAACGCTGTGACGGCTCTTGGTTCTGATCATCTCATGAAATTGGTGACAATGATATATCGCAACATCCGTAGAGCGATATCAGCAGATAATACACGGGTTTTACAACCAAGTTCTCCGGAAATGTGCAATTGTGAGTCGAAAAATCAAGAAAATGGACGATTTTTAGACAAAACACTATGAAAATCTTCCATTTTTCAGAATTTTTGATACAAAACTGTATTTTCTGCTGCTTTCTTGACAGAAATCCTTCTCAAAATTAAGTTTTCGTCATCAAAAACCACAATTCACTCAATAGAGACACAAAAATCACGTTTTTCGCTCAAAAACTATAAAAACTCTCTAAATTTGCAGCCGATCGTTCGACGAACCGCGGAACACGTGCCTTATTCTTTGCTGAAACTATTCCAATATTAACAAAGGGAAGCTCCGCCACTACAACACCATCAAGAAACCCGATTTCCTCCGCAACAAGTCTTCGTTCCACTCTCCGCCAATCAGAAACAATTTGAAGAGAAGTGTCAACAGTTCGAAAGAAAACGAAAAGAGCAAGAGGAGAGAAGGAAGATATTGGAGCAAGAAGAGGCAAAAAACAAGCGAAGAAGCGAAAAAGTTGAAGAAAATATGCATTTTTCTGTAAACTATAGTTTCGAGTCAAAAACTGACCAAATGAGTTTTCACAAAATGAGAAATTTTTGGTCTCCGCACAGATGATGAGGAGAATAACTATCTATTCATGAATAAGTTGCCATCAATCATTCAGAAAGTGGGGAAGCAATCGATGATCGACCTCGATGTGTATTTTCACAGCGATCTAGAACATCTGAAGAATGAAGACGAGATGAGACGGAAGACATCACGCGGAGCACGAGTAGTGTAGCCGATCCCTCGAGCCACTATCGTCTTTATCAGTCGGTGTCTACGTATTCTGTCTATGTGAATCATCAGATAGATGTTCCCACGTCTTCTACATGGATGACAACGACGGAGTCTACGACTCCAGAGATTCAATTGAGAAGAGACAACAGATGATATATGTTGGTACATGTAAGTATTTATTTTGGAGTGTTCAGTAGCCTTGAAACGTCAAAAAATCACAAACAAAAGTTTTTTGACAGTGTGAAAAAACGTATTCTTGCGCTATTAAACTTACAAGGGAAGTCTTTGGAGACGCCACTTTCAAACAACTTGTAAATTTGGTCATAGGTATTTTCGACCTCGAGGGGTCCATTTCTGCAGTCAAAACCTGCTAAATATCTCTGCCAGCCTAGTTATGGGCTCTGAAACTTTTCAAATGGTTAAGCCTGTTCACATGAATATCCAAATCTACGTTATATACGCCACCGCGGTTTCAATACTGCTTCCCAGCGGTTTACCTGTGCTCATACGTTGCAAAACTGAGAGTATCTTGCGTATACTACTTGTCGATTTGGAATAACACGTGAAAAAACTAATTCACATGAAATGTTTGAGAGCTGATAACTCGGCTCTACTAGAATTCAGCAGGTTTTGACTGCAGAAATGGACTTTCAGTGGTCGAATATACCAATTACCAAACTTATAGGTCGTTTGAAAGTGGCGTCTCCAAAGACTTTCCTTGTTAGACTTTTGCATTCTTCATACCCGAAATTTTGATTTCTAGTATTTTTCCCACTCAAACTACACTTTCTCGAGCGGGTTACCATAGAAAAATCAAAGAAACCCGCTTTGCAATCATTAATGCAGTTTTTGGGACTTTAAAAGAATTTTTCAAATTCTACTACAAACTATACTTTAAATCCCCATCTATTTTCATAAAACGTGCCGAAACCGGGTGTCGGTGGTATAAGTCAACGGAAGAAACAAGACATGGTCTCCGATCCGTTCGGCGTGGCAAGAGAAACTTCGTTTCAAAATAGAGATATAGAACTAGCGATAAGCTCTCAATGAGAATCATCGTCGATGCTTCGAGTTTACGGCCCTTTTTCAATGAGAGCCTAAGAACTTTACGTCAGATTCTGTCGGACGGCGGATAGAGTGTTGGAACAGGGAAAGAGTTCGGATAGCGAGTTGAATAAAATGACAACGAACAAGAACAAAAAGCAAAGATCCGATCAATCGGTGGGAAGAGGAGATGAGGATGAGAAGATGGAAGACGGGGAAGAACAGGAGAAGTTGGATAAAATTGGTCCTGGTAAGTATTGCAAATTTCGTAGTTTTAGTTTCAAATTAGTCCATTTTTTGACAACTTTCGATTAGAAAAAGCAAAAAATCGTGGGAAATCATCTGTATTGAGCGGTGTTGACGAGTTTTCAGCCAGAATCAAGTCAGAAACCGCCAAAGGTTCCCACTTTTGGTCTTTTGATTACTGAAAACCACAGTTTGACGTATTTCCGCTCGCCAAGACGATCTCTTACGGTAAAAAAAAACTGACACGCCTTTGATGCGATTTTAAAAAGAATTCGATTAGAAAGCGCCAAATTTTTGTCTGAGAGTTTGATTGAAATGAGCCAAAGGTGCGCCAGTCATACTTTTTGAGCGTTTGAAACACGATTTGGCGCGTGCTTGACGCGTTTTCTTGCTAAATTCAGCAGAATGCGCCAAAGAAATGTCATTTACCGAAAACCTAAAGTGACTGGCGATCATACACATTTGGATTTAAACTTATTGGAATTTATTGGCGTACTTCATGTTACACGAAAGGCCTGAAAGCGGGCAACAAAAGGGACAACGGTAAGAAGGTACAGACTTCATAAGAACTGCCTAGTTTCTGAAAAACATATATGCGTCACATATGCGCCAGAAAAGAGCTTGAAGTATTGCTGATTGGCAGCCAGTCTGATGCACCTCTGAAGTCGCATTTGTAATGTTCGGAGACGCTGTGGAGAGACATCATCTTATAATTTCACCGACGTAGCAGTTGCGTGATAATTATTTTCAGAACTTGGTTTATGGGAAGAAGATTGTGCAAGCTCCAAATTTCCCAAATTTTCAAAGAGCTATTGGTTGACCTTCCCACGCAAAGAAGCCAGTAATTTGCTCATCTACCAATGGTTCAATAAATCATCTGGAGCAATTATTCCTTCGCTTCTTCTATTTTTTATCCTACTATTCCAATATTCACTATAATGAGTTGGAGATCTCTAAAACTCTGATCACAACGGTAAGTTTTTCTCTGAGGACTGCTAGCTAGGTGGTCAGTTGAATCGTGGTGTATCGTAGTGACACCGATTAACTGATCTCTTAGTTTAAAGTCTTGAGAATTTTCATGCTTTTCGAATTCAGTTTGTATATGTGTTTTGTGATGAGGGTTGGCGGCACATTATTATATCACCACAGAAACAGTATTTTGATGGTTTGTACTGATACGTTGTAAAATTAGGTGGAATAGTCAAAAATATCATTATAAACCTCATTTTGTCATCGATTCATGCAACGGTGAGAAAAATGATAACCAAAAAACATCTGAAAGAACATGGAACACAGGGAAAAAGTATAATTCATTCAAAAATTTCGAAAACGGAAATAGATTGCATTTAAAGTTGTGAAATACACCCAGGGAAGTAGAACTACGAAAATATTAAGGAGAAAGAGAAGTGTAACTGTGAAACCCCGAAATAGGTCGTTCTAGAGTTGGCCTCTTTGTAGTGGATGAACAAAATGAGTATGTAGAAACAGATGAGACGGATGGAGAGCTCACATCTGACGGAGAGAAACGACGACGGACTAAGGTTTCATTTTTGTAGTTTACCACTTCCCGGAGAGCTCTTTGAAAAGGTAACGGTTTGCAAGTAATTAGTTTTTGCGAGAAAACCAATAATGCTACGACTCACTATAAAAATTAGTCATAAAAGTTGAGTCAAACTTTAGCCGGTTTGGTATCTGCCGTGCTGAATGCACTTTTTTGATTGAACCAAACAAAACAAAATCATCAAAGATCTTTCATGAATCAAAGATCGCTGACTTGTTCTCTGAATCAGTCTATAAGAGAAAGGTGTATTATCATTTTTCAGATTACGGCGTAATTGTTATCACTACGATGTTTAATTTTAGGTTGAAGAAAACTTTTATTCCGCCTTCTCACCTGTTTTTTTTGAATTTTTTGTTATGCTTCACTATTTTGCCATTCTTGAATATCTTTTTGGTGCAACACATTGACCACTAATAATTTCAACCATGCCTGTCCAACGTGCGTCTTCCAATCAGTCTAATCCACCACCACGACAGGTAGACTATCTTGTTTTTTTTTTCATGCAACTCAGAGAGCTTTTCAGATGTTCAGTGTTCTACTAGGGCAAGAAGAAACTGAGTGCAGTAGAAGAATGCGGTAAGGTTCTCAAAAATGTTTCGTTACAAAAATGTATTTGTTACAGTGTTGCTTGTATTCCAATTTCACTGATAGTTGCCCTGATAGTTGTGATTCTCTACGTCGTATTGGTTCAAAGTCGATTGAAATGAATTTTGCTACATGTTTTTGTTAGCGTAGATTTGTTGAAATATGATAAACATTTTTCATTCCCCAGCTGATGTTTTTCTTACATCATAACAAATGAAATTACCAAATATTTTCCGAATTGTTTCAAATCTGATTCGCTTTTTTCATATACATACTACCCATGGATGGTACGGAACAAGTTTGTTGTTCACTGTGATATCTAGTACTTTTTTTTATTTTTGAGTTTTTTTTCCAAAGTTGTAGTTCAAAATAAAAGTGATGTGAGAAATCAAACGGAAATGTGCAATTTGACAACCAATAATTTTTTCTCGCTGCGAGCTAGCTATTATCTATGATTAGTCCAATTTGCCTCGTTTCTGACAATGACAAAATACTTTTGTTCTAAGTCCTACTCAATTTAAATAAGTCAGAAATAAATCATACAAAAGATTTAAAAACATTAAAACTGACAAACATTTTTTGACACGAAATGATTGAAAGAAAACTGTGAGCGGTATATACTAGCAATAAAAAATGTATCTAGCAGCGAGTGGTTTCGATCCACCGACCTCTGGGTTATGGGCCCAGCACGCTTCCACTGCGCCACGCTGCTGTTGGAGAAGGGCAGTCGGTAAGTCGTTTATGTGTACACAATGGGTGGCATTCAGAGAAAATGTTATTCAAAGATGACTGTTTTTGATGTCAAGTGAGGGGAGAAGGATCTATCAAGGCAGACTCGAGGTAAAAAAAAAGGAAAAAGAGACCATCGAAAATTAATCAAGCTAAACAAATTTTCTATGTTGGAACTTTTTACGGAGTAGCTGTACTAAGAAATTGTTCACTACAAAAATAAACAAGCGAGTTGAATGCACACAAGGAACAACAAATTTGGCAAAATTGTTCACATCGGCGTTTGCTCTCAAATGTTTTTATTTTACAGAAAACTGTGGCCTTGCATTTTTTAACGACTCGAACAGAAATTATTTATGCTTTTAGTCTTGAATCCTATTACTGTTAATTGAAATGACAATGCTTTTTTGCCTCTGTTATCTGAGCATTTCAGGCGTTTCTTTCTAATTTTTTTCCATTTTTTCTTATGGGGTTATTCACGTTCGGAAAAAAGTTGTTTCCCTCTATTTATATATCGAAAAAAAGAAGTTTTTTCCGTTTTTCGCCCTTTTTTACGGCAAATGAATCGAGGGAAAAAAGTTTTGTTCCACCAAATTGTTGGGGTAGACGTGATTTTTCTAACTTTGTGAATATCAAATCCTTAGTTCTCATTCAAAAAACTAATAAGAAATTTCATAACGGGGGTTTTCCTGTTTCTCATTATGCCACTCATTTTATGTTCAATATGACTTCGTGCCGCTGATTGACAAAAAATCATTATTCATTCAATTTTACCTTCGATTTCTAGTTTGTGACTCAAAACGTGTTTGATTCATGAAAAGTGATCATTCGAGAACAAGTTCTCGTTTTTCTCTTCAATACACTCAAAAACGGAAAAATATTCGTTAATCCGTCTACTCATAATTAATTCTTCTGGGATTTCTCGTGTGCGTCAGCTTCGCGTTAGCGCTAATTTCATTCTTACTTTTTTTCTTCTATGCTTTTATTATGAGATTTGGAGTATTTTCGAAGTTTTCGAATTTTTAGATTCCAGATTTCCCGATAAAAATAGTTTTTTTAGCTTCTCGCAATGTCGGCTCAAAACCGTGGATCTATCAACCCATCCCCGCAACCGCCGGTCCAGGTAACAGCGTTAATTATCATATTCTAAAAACACAGTTAATAAAATTTTCAGATGTTCAATAATGCGGGTACAAACCCTCAAGAATCTGAAAGACAACGGAAATGCCGGTCGGTGATACACAATGTTTGCTGATGAAACGTCTATATTTTCAGCAAAGCTTGCATGCCGATCACCATCGTTTGTGCCGTCACCGCGATTGTCATCTACTACCCCGTCATGTACGCCACCGGAATTTACAAATGGGGATGAAAAATAGAGCTAATTAACAGAAGTGTACAGAATTGTGAGTATAGCATTTTGAATTTCGAATTCCGGCTTGGGCACTTCCAAATTATAGTCATTGTCATCAAACAAAAAGCAAGATAGGTAATATTTTTAGTGTCGGAAACTTGACAACAGTTACATACTTTTTTGCGTATGAGGAAGTGCTTAGTTTGTAGATTTTGAGAAACTAATCAGACTCCCGGCTTTTGAGCTCTGCTATTCTGTACCTCGCATTTTGTACAAGTCTGTTAAATAGCTCTATCGAATAATGAAGTTAGTTGAAAGTTGAACACTTTTAGAAAAGAATCAAGAAATAAATAAACAGAAGACACTGTAGTTTCACCAAAGATGTGACTCTATGACAATAAACACAAGGTCTGTCCTTTCTCCGCCGCCTGAAACTCCGAAGTCAATTCCGTTTTCAAGTTGGCTTTTCATAGTTCAAAACTGTTTACTGAGTTTTTTAGACGTTTGAGTTTTGTTGGTTTTTAGGCCGGGCCATCAAGAAACAAGGGTTTTCATACTGAACTTTACTAGTCTCCGGCTTCCGACCAAGATTCAAGACACTTCGTCCACGCTTCAACTAACTTTAGTTCTATTGATTGGAAATCTCAATTCCAGCTGCCTCCAACGTGGATAACTTGATACTTGAACTCTCTGATTCACGAAATCTGGTGCCATTAACAATATCATCATTCTGATTCACATACTTCTCAGCGTGTACTTTAAAATACTATCATCGTCTCTCTTGAGCTCTTTGAACTTTGAGGGTATGAACTCATTCTGTTTTCCATAAACTAAACCACAATCACCTGACACCATCCCGAGACGATTATTCACTAGAGTGTGTTGTTGAAGAGCTAACATTTCTACGCGCGCTCTGACTAATTGATGACAATCATTAGTCAGTCTAGACTCTAGAAAGCTTTTTGGCTGTTGTTGAACGAATGGATTGCGTCGGGTTCAAGAATTCAACTGAATGTGAGAATGGTCAAATTTTCAGCGGAGTATATATGGGACTAGTTTAAGAAAAATAGTGCAACTCGAATAATTGTTCCGACTTTGACCGGAGACACTATTGACAACAATTTCATCAAACTAACAGGTTTATAAACATACATACTTCTTCGTTAATACTGGGTGATGTTGTAAGGCTAATCGTCATAATCTTAGTTTTCCATGTTTTTCAAATATTATGGCAGGTAAAGCCAGCCACTGTTAAACAGATAAGATAATACCTACTAGAATTTTCAGCGGTCCGTATTTTGAAAATTGGTGAAGCTAATTAACAGTTATCAACCACCCCACTCTAGCATTCTTGCAGCTAAGCTTCGAGAAAGCTTTTTTGAAAGACGCATTTCTCAAAAGTATTCGGACCCATCAAAAAGTCATCAACTACAAAAATACAGCTCAATTTAATATCTTTGTTTTTGAACTTGACGTATTTTTGATAGACCCACCTATTTCAGTAATACCCCTCTTGAAATTCGATAATTTCAAAAACTTTCTCAATTTTAATGAAAACTCACAGAATGCATTCCTGCAGACCAGAACCTAAACAAAACAACACAGCCTGCATTACATATACTTGATTCAGTCTACCATTAGTTTAGTAGTTTGCTGAAATGCCTTCTTTCGAATACACTCGATAACTCAATAACCGTTGCTCGGTGGCCCGCTCGATTGCGATCTTTGCTTTGAGTTACACAGGGTGTCAAACCGCTACGCAACCGCGTTGCACATCCTTCTGGGAAGGTCGGCATTAATGGGTTCAATACATCTCGCTGCAGTCTTCTCTCTCGACATTGGTTTTCTTTTTTCAATAGGATTTTTGTTCTTTAATAACACAAGGTTTAAAATATTTGAACGAAATGGTTAACCCAACGAAGCAGAAAAGAGTGAAATTCTCCATCCCATCACCCGAATACAGAGAGTTTGACTACGAAAGTTTATTCTATAGGTAAGTTTTCAATCGAATTACCACCGAATTTATTAATTTTCAGAGAAGTAAAGGAGAAATCTCTGCTTCAGAATCAGGTAATTCAGCTGAAAGCCAGGATTCTTCGATTGAGAGCTGGGGAGCCTGAACGTGGCGTTTTTGAAGAGTAAGTTTCGAATTTTGAGGCATAATTTTGAGGCAGAATGAATCATTTTCAGTCCGATTGAAGAATTCATAGCCGATAGCGAGATTCTTTGCAAATGGGAAGCATCCAGAGAAACGAATGGAGAAATGGACTTTTTTGAAAAACGAATCGCCAAACCATCTAATCTGTGTTTGGCATATAACAAGGAGAAAGCTGATGACAAAAAGGAATATGATGACGAAGAGAAGTTAGAAATCGGAGACTCGGATTCTGATAAGGACTGTGAGGTTTCGGAACAATATTCGGAAGATGAAGGCTCTTTTGATGACAAGGTCTCGGAAATAAGATCTGTTGATCCTGGTGAGGAAGAAGAATTGTCGGAACAGTTTTCGGAAAGTGAAGATGAAGACGGAATCAAGCAGTCAAATTTTGAAGATAGCTATCTGGATGAGTACGATAGTTACGAGACTGAGGAAGAAGATGATACTGGTGAGAAAACAAACTATTTGTTTGACGAGCAAGAACAATTGCTGTTGCTAGACGAGTACGAAGAGGGAGATGAAAGTTATGCTCTGGAACAAGATATTTCTCATGAAGAACTGAATAATGAGCAATACTACGTTGATGATGAAGAATCTTATGACGTAGACAATGCAGATTTTGTTGAAATATCCGACGTGGAGGAGGAAATCGATAATGATGGTAATGCGTATTTGAAGAATCTCTACAGAAAAGATTGTCCGAATGATGAGGCAGATAGTGAAGATGACTATGGAGAAGATGCGAGAAGTTACTGACACTTTTATAATCTCGTCTTTTCTACAGTACGCTATTCTTCTAGTAAGATGTCTTCATGTTTCATTTCTAAACTCCATCTTTTCAAAAACCATTTTCCAAATCACGTTATTTTAATTCAATAACCGCACTTCTTCGAACTCTTTTCGGATGTTTCATTTCTTCTCTCATTTGTTTCATTTCTTCTTTCAATTTCCTTTTTTCTAGTGCTTTTGTTCCCAATCTTCGATTTAAACACTGATTTTATCTACGCACTCCCCCGTAAGTCGTACACTCTCTTTCTCTGTTCATTGTTGTAATTTCGATTCTGTCTGTTTTGAATTTTCCGTTTGTGTAAATTTTAACAGATGCTTGTTGTGTTTATTTTGTTATTTTTCGACCACTTAAAAAATTGAACAGCATTGTTTCATTATTGCTTTGTTCAATTATTTTCGGTGAACTGAATAGAAAATAAATAAAAATGAATGAGAATAAAATCACTTAAATGGTTTGAAGGAATGTTTTGAAATATTCATGGAAATCGATTTTACTGACTGCTCCGAGTGAAATTGCGACGACTTCCCACCATCAAACGGTATTTTCCTTCTTCCAAGCTATTGTTCTCACATTCGGAAAGCCTTCTTCAGAAACATGCACAGGTGGTATACATAGACGAGTAGCATGACGGCAATCAACCTGTAAATGAACGCATTCTTACAAATAACACATAATTACCTTTGCTCACATGACCATGAGAAGATTCAATTTTCGTACTCCGTTTAGCCTCTCGAAGATTGGAACCCGATTTTGAGCTGTTTGAAATTGAGGTTGAAGAAGTGGTTGATCCTGGAAATTATTGTTTCATTCCGTATTAATCGTCCCAATCAATTCATCTCATTTACTTCAGAGTTCATTACTGCCATTTCGATATCATTGTCAGCACCAGAGTTTCCCATGTTGCACGGAGTTGTGAAGATATGAAAAATTAGAAATACACGTAATATCGTAAGAATGAAGATATTTAAAGCAAACAAAGGAAATGCGCAGTGCGCACACGACGCATAAGTCTCTGAACATAATTAGCGCGAGAGTTATCACCCGAACACTATTTCTATTCGGACAGCCGTCTAGGGATTATGTCCTCTGAAATTTTACACTTCTTTCCAGACTTCAATCAAAGGAAAATGTTGTGATGTGTT
Organism: Caenorhabditis latens; assembly: GCA_002259235.3. Lineage (NCBI taxonomy): Eukaryota > Metazoa > Nematoda > Chromadorea > Rhabditida > Rhabditidae > Caenorhabditis > Caenorhabditis latens. The sequence continues at coordinate 6,670,669 of CM056097.1, read as the reverse complement.
TTGAATTTAGAAATATGAGCTTTCGTAAAATATGACCAGACTGGTCAAGAAGTGAATCACGTCCTCCGTTCACATCAATGAAGGTTACTAAAAATACACATTTGTGACCCTGCGTTTATTGAAGATGCTACATATAGACTTCAGACAACAATTGATTTGTAAGACTGTCATTAAAATTGTTGGACACTCTCAAGATTTGGCTAATCTTTGCTCTGAAAACAATCAAACTTCATGGCGAACACTGCATTTCAGCCAAGTTAGGAAAAACAGAACGTCAAATGCATATCTTTCAAGTACTTTGATAGATCAATTATTCTGCTATTCAAGTTTTTTTTGCTCAAACAATTTTCAAACGAGCTTTTCAGAACTCCTAACTTGTTCTGACATTACTGCTGACGACATGCCACGTGAAACGCTCGCCACTTTGATAATTGCAGAGGGATTATTTATCAAACTCGTTCGTTTGTTTTTTGGCAAAGCTACTCCGCCGTATTTCTCAGAAACCCTGAGAGATAGAAATCTTCAAGCCTATCGGATTTCCTGGACAGTGTGTAGCGCCAGATTTATTTATTCTTATCAGGTTTTGTTATATCTTTGTAGATATCTGTCGCAGAATGGATTGTTTGATCAACTCAGAAGACATACAAGAAGAAAAGGAGAATATTGTTGTCAATATTACAGATGATGACAGAGTTGTCAGTTCAATATTCGATGCCTCACCCCCATTTCCAATCAGGAAAGAAGTTAATTGGACGGTCACTCGTATTACTATTATAGTCGTTGGCGGGGTAACATTATTTTTTGGTACTTACCAAATATATTTGTTTTTTCAACGGAATTAAGTTTTAAGAACCACAATTTTGAAAACTGTCTGTACTTTTTTTAAATGATTTTTCAATAAAACTTTTTTTACGGTTGACTATATATAATATAACGATTGCACCCAAACGCAGTTCAGAATTTAACGCAGACAAGTCGGAATAGCAGCTAAAAACATACATCGTGTTATGAGAAAGAACTCATGAACTCTTCAAAAATTTGTGAACAAAGAAAATACCAGTTTTGTGAATCCGGTTGTCATGATTTCAAAAGAGTTTCTAGTGATCCCGCATCACCTCATCCAGAAACAGAAGTCCAGTTTGGAGAAACGCCAGTAAATCACATTTGGTAGGCAATACTGTTCGACATTTTTGAGTGTTGGAATATCGGTTTTCGCGGTTTAATAGAATTCCAAATTAGTTCAGCTTGTAGTAAATAATCAAAATGTACCATACGTTTTTCATCATTTTGCAGTCATACGTCTAGTCTTTCTAGTACATATTTTGAAGCAAACAAAACAAACAAAAGCATTATTTTTTTCAAAATTCTTTGAGCACCTACAGTTCTACCTTAACCCGGAGCCGGGGTCCAAAAATTATGGTATGAGTCACTGATGACCAGAGAATAGGTTATATGAATTTTTTTTAACTGTATATGGTCACGTTCCAGCAATACCAACACCTTGTCTCAAACTCATTCACAGATCTGATCTTCGCTATACCCACATAATCAGTGTGAATCAGCCCATCCCACACAAGCCACTGTTTTCACTTCCTTGTTATTGTCTACCTGTCTTCATTCTCTTATTTTGAACACTAAATGGCAGGTTATTACGATACGATGCCTGCGCCACAAGATAATTCCAGAGGGAGTTTTAAGATATACGTAAAAGCAAATAGAGAGGGGTAAGAGAAGGGAGATTTTGAACACCATGTTATGTGTTCAGTTTTTCTCTAGATGTCTGAAAACAGACGTTTTTAAGACAGGGTTACGAAAAAGAGTCAGGGAGCGGATTTATTTTAATTGTGCATCGTTGTCTATTCCTGTTAAAAGTTTACAGTTCGAAGTTACAGATGGACGTTTCTACCGTTGGCTCTCTTGCTCTATATGATGTTAATTTACCCATTAATGTTGCACCAACTCATCCAGGTTATATTTTATCTAAAATAACTATGATCCGGCTTTTATACTTTCAGACCAACTTCCAAATTGTCATGCCAACAATAAATCTACTTTATTCCGGATCTTGAAAAACACACTTCTCTGTTTTCTTATTGCTCTTGCCATTGTCATTATCTTTGTTGTTGCCACCATCAATCAGCTGTGAAAAAATGGAAGAACATTTTGCAATGTCTCGAAATCACGCCTAACTGATCTTTGATATCTATCATGTTTACGTGGATTTAAAATTCATTTCAGATTAGATTATACTCTATGTATTATGTTGTCTCGTCTATATGGGTTGTCTCGGCGAAGGATTATAAAGACACACCCGAAAATTTATTCCGATCATTTTGTTTGGTGGAATTACAGAAGTGGCTTGATATTACAAAACATTCAAAAGTTATCATTCTCTTCAATATATCTCTATACTCCCTATTCTTTGTTTTTTGTTCACGAGTTTGTATCGCTCCTCATTCATCAATGAATAAAACATTGAAGTTTTACGTCAAGCATTGAATAATTGAATTCAAAAAAAATTTAGATATTTTTGAACTGAAAAAGTTTTGAGAGGATTGTTCCCAATAGTGAAAGGAATGGTCGGGTGTTGTTCAATTTAAAGTTTATAATGTTATTTTTTAAAAAATCATATACATTTGATCTTTTCTTCTGATACTGTAGACGCGTTAGAATTTTCAAAGACTTATGTTTCATCAATCACTGGATGCACCACACGAGTCATTAAGGGTGATCGTTCCCGTTTGTGGTCCATCGGTTTAGAATATTAACTTTTCATTCGTACTAACTGCATCGTTTTAATCATCAACCACGTGAAATAATAACTTTAATTTACAGTATTCTCGTGTGAGTTACATGATACTTTCCTTTTTAGAATTCTAATGAAAGCTATTTTTCGAAAACATGTTCTGTCACGGTAGAGAGAAACTCAGTTTTTTCTCTCCAACCTTTATCATAAATTTTATATTTTTCTTGCCCACCCACTCATTTCAGTATGAATCACCCCATCCCACACGAGAAACTGTATTCGCTTCCTTGTTGTTGTCTACCTGATTTAATTTACAGACTTGTTTTGTACGCGAGATAATTCTAGAGGGAATTTTAGAACAGATATGAGAAAAAAACAAATGGAAAGGGGTAAGAAAAAGAAGCTTGTGAACGCCTCTTTTGGTTTTTTTTTGTGGTATGGTCAAGAAACAGAAGTTGAAACATGAGTATTTTGCAACTGATCTCCGTGTTCTAACCTCATCCAACGTTTTGAATTTTGAATTATTGATGAGAATCCCTACTGTTGGTTCTCTACTTTCCCATGATTTCAATATACCTGTTGAGAAATAATGAGGTTGACTTAGTTTTCATCATTATATATATAATGAGCATGCAATAATTTTCGATTTTTCAGTTAACCAGCAAAGTGTGCAACAATGAATGCAGTCGACTTGAAAAGTTGATACTCTCCGTAGTCTGCTTTTTCTTGTTGCTGGTTTCCAAGCAGAAATACAATATTTATGCTGAGAACCAATAGAACCGATGTTAAGAATTGTTCGGCGCAGTGTTACATCCGGAATCGAATTAGACGGTGGAAAGTTTTGCAAAGCATGCCGGAAGGCAGACAACAAGATTGAGAATCTAAAAAGTTTATATTCGAAATAAACTATACCCATTCGATGTTGTTTTTTTGTTCCGTCCAGTTCAGTTAATTCATTATTCTTTTAAGTGGAACAGTTAGGACTTTGATTCCGGAAAAAAAGACGAGATGTGAGACAAGAGAAACTTCAGGAGAAAAAAGTTGATATCCACGTTATTGATGCCAAAATTTTGTATTATTCTTTCTCGATGTTTTTTACGTAGAATAAAATGATAAGTTTACCAATCAATAAATTCCATTGAGTGAGGGATGTGAGAGAAAAAAGAACAGTGAAATTTTTGGTCGTGATGTTTGTTGAACAATGTTCACCGAAATTCGCTCCCAAACACTGCAATAAGACGATCGCTCGTTCTCAGATTCCCATGGGAAACGAAAAAATCACTTTTGTCGGCAACACCGTTGTTCCCATCTGTTGATATTCACCGACTCAAACAGCCACTCCGTCCTCATTCGTACCACTTTCCGTTTCACGAATTGGTGACTGCTCATTCTCTGCTCTTCGAGAATGAAGATTTTTGAATTCGTTATTCCACTCGTTCTGATTTTTGGAACGGTTTCCTGCTCTGCTGGAAAAAAAGAGCACGACCGCGCCGAGTGCCATGAAAAGAATTTCACTACTCCGACCGTTCACAAAAAACCCGATCAGGTACGTCAAACTCAGAAACAAGTTTTTTTGACGTAAAATTTAAGAAAGACCTTATGATTTTAGAAACATAAAAATAATAACTGAAACATCACGCTGAATGTTTTCGCGGATTTTTAACATTTTGAAAAAGAAGAAGAATAATTTGATTAGATTCGTATAGGTTATGTTGGCTGTGTTTGACATTTTACCGAAACCAAGGGGGTTTGTTTTGGAACAACAGCTTTTTTGAAGAGTTGGAGAAAATCATTTTGAGAACTATCATTAGACCAAATTCCATAATTTTATTTTTACACACATAATGGCACGCAATTCAAGACTGAACTCATGAATTCTCTCTCACAAAGGAAGTCTTTGGAGACGCCATTTTCAAACGACCTATAAATTTGGTCATAGGTATTAGGCTGATGCATAAGTTTCTTTCTTTTTTGAAAATGTGACTTTGGTCTTATGTTTCTCAGCAGTGAGATTGTTTTTCAACCCAAACTTTTCTGCATTTTTTGGACCTCTTTAGTGACTAACACATAGTGTTTCAAGTTAGTGCATCGACAGTCCGCTCGTGAAAACGGTCGTTTTTTCGGTGGTCAACCAAATGCCTATTTTGGAAAGTTTTTTGGTTCTAGCCCTATTGGTATCAAAATTTGATGATCTTTACGGGAAATTGTATGAATTTTATAGAAAAATATTTTATCTTGTTCTCACATTTTAGTTTTCGGTCGGAATGTTAAAAACAAAAAAGTTACAATCAGACTCTCGACAACAACGAGAAATCATTGTTGAGCTAGGTTCAAACATATTACAGAAATATTTGAGAGCGCATTTATACCAAACTATTTGTAAAAATTAGAAGGTAACATGAGTAAGTTAGGCCACAAAAAAATTTACGACAAAGCCATCAAATTAATTGATAAAACTTGAGTGATATGTTTGCAATGGTTTTTGCGCTTTTGAAAAATTTCGTGTACTGGACCTGGGTGAAGTCAAGGTCTCTTCTCAACGCTCACAAACAAGTCTGAATTATTTTGTTATTAATATTTAACAGTAGATACAGTGCTCTGTAATTGTGCAAAAGATCTAGTGAATTGCTTTAGAGGTACGAGCAGAAGGCTTTATCAAACTCAAAAATCATGTGAATTTGATGAAGTTGACTTCACGCTTCTTGCGAAAAAAGGCAAATGGCTTGAATATCTTAAACAAAATAAATTTAGAAACATCAATGTCTACTCTACTAAAAACTAACCATTTCCACCAATTACCCTATCTAGCGTTAATGAAAAATCGAAAATACTCGCACATCTCTAAATAGCTCATCCTCACCTTTCTTCAGAGGCGGGCACTGAATTATCGTTTCTCAGTTAGAATGATTTTATTTGTTTTTCATACATAACTTTTTTTGCTTGTTTCAGTTTTGAATAACTCACCCTTTCTTGTCAACATTTTCTAGGAAAAAATGAAGACGAAGAATGGTTCCAAAAAAGGGTTTCTTATGTGTTTGAAGTGTTTACGGCTGAGATTAAGCAGATGGCAGACGTCAAGTCACAGGTATAATCACAATGAGTTATAGGTACTAACTAACTATTATTCTTATTATGGGAATTATATGTCTTCTAGAAATTTCAGTTCAAAAGTTACCCAAAAAAGAAAGAAACTTATGCATCAGCCTGATACTTTTCACTTGGAGTCCATTTCTGCAGTCAAAACCTGCTAAGTGTCTCTGTGAGCCAAGTTATGAGCTCTCAAACTTTTCATATAGGCAAGCTGTTTCACAATAACTTCTAAATCGGCGAATAGTGTGGTCGATGATTTTATTTGGCACCCTAAATTTGAAACACTCCAATGTAACATTTTAGAACTGCACCAAGAATAACAACTGCTCTACTGCAAAAAATGAGAATGGCCACACTGAAGGTCCTACAAAGAATATCACGACCCCGATCGTTATGAAAAATCCAAAACACGTACGTTGAAATCGGAAAAAAACTTCTGTTGCCGCAATGATCAGGTGTTCACAACTTCGAAATTGCTTGGAAATCAGTTTTCAGCTCCCGACTAAAAACAATTTGAATATAGCCTAACCTGACTCATATGATTGTTTTCCTTATTTCAAATCTCATCAATGAACCATTTCAGAACTGCACTAAAAATAACGAGTGTTTATCTGAAGGAAATGGAACTGGCCGCGTTGAAACCTCTACAAAGAATAGTACCATCGCGAACGGTATTAATAATCCGAAACATGTACGTTTGAAATAAAAACAAGTACTGTTTCGAAAACGTAAAAAAGCAAATTTTTACGTTTTGAAGTTTGTTCAAAAATAAGTTTTAAGCCCACCATATATTAAATTTTTGAAATTTTGGCGAAATTAGCAGCCCCATATTTAAAGCAATCAAATCCACGATTTCAAATCACACCGATGAAGAATTTCAGAAATGCTTCGGAAAGAACAGCTGCGCTGAAGAAACTGAAGGCAATCCTAATATCCTGCACCTTCACGCTGCTGTGGTTGCCACTACTCCAAACGTTCTCTCTAATCCCGGTCATGTAAGTTCAAATCAAAAATGAGTTTGTGTTTTCCATGTTCGAATTAATTAATGTTTGATCGGTAAAGTTTAGTTAAGGTAAAAGTCAAACGTTCACGATTCCCAATTTGATTGAAAAATTAGTTTTCAGCCCAGCATATATTAATTTTTTTTTTGAAGTTTCAGAAGATTTGGCTTTTCCATATTTAGTATATCAACTTAATTATTCAAAAACACTTTCATCATTAATTTCAGAACTGCACCGAAGATTACACCGAAAAATGGTATAGGAAATATTTCGATTTGTTCGACCAGACATATATTAATCGCGCGGACGGTTGCAAGAAAAAATTTAAAGCGGCTATATTTTCGTACAAAATGGACACGCGCCCATTGGCATTAGCGTTTCTGCACCTCACTGATAAAAAAGTATGGTTTCCTTCACGTCAATGCAGAATGGAAACAATGCATTTCAGATGATTGAACGCAGGAAATGTCTCGAATTTAATGACCAAGAACTTCTCGAAACGGCTCTTCTGGCATTTGAAAAAGTCTGTGGCAAACCAACAAGGGAGCTGATGAAACAAGTAATAGAAAGTTGCATGAAACCTTTAAAAAAATGTTATATTCAGCTCATCAATAGTGCACGACACTGCTTTAACTGTGACCAACATCTTATTTTTGGTGAAAAGATATATATTGGTTTTTAAAGAATTCAATAGTCATCCTGCGTTAATAAAGCCTTGACCTAATTAGCAAATAGGATTTGACCTAATCAGCGAAAGTGGGTCATGGCCTAAAAACAGTTCATTTGTAAACGTTAGTAGTTAAATTTATGAAAAAAAAATGATTCAAAAAGTCTTACTTCAAATTAGATTTCAATAAAAATAAAGAATTTTCTTTAAGGAAAAAAAGAAGGGTTAGAGCAGCATACAGTAGCTGCTCAAGGGGGGTTAATGTATAAGGATATAATATTTGAATGAAGCAGTGTGTTGTTTTTGCTAAGGGCTGTCATTACAACACAGCTGCTTTGTTTCTCTCCGCCTCCTTTTTATGCAGCACACATTTTTCTGATTAGGGATGTGAACATACCCTCCGTCGGTATATTAAACAGAAACAGAAGATATACGAGTTTCCAGCCTCTTTTGGTTTTTGATATTTTTCTGTTTCTATTCCCAGAGTGTCCTTTTCACTCAAATTTCTATTCCACGTCTCCCCACGTCTTTTTTCAAATTTACGTATTTCCCACTCCGTAGTATTTGCCAGTTTCTTTTTTCCAAACTCTTCAGTGTTACTTTTCATTCGAAAATCACATTTATTAATAAATTGTATAGTTTATTCTACAGAAAAACTTGAAAACGAATAAATGAAAAAATGAACAGATTTTGCTATTATGCGGAAGTTTCTCTCGGGAATCGCTGCATGGGATAATATGTAGTGGAGGAGTAAGCCAGATGTGATGGTAATATGCTGAAATAACGAACATTTCAAATAGTAAATATGACAAGACCAATCTCACCACATACAAGCGATGTTGTTTGGTTGAGGGTTCTATTCCGAGCTCGAATCATTTTAGAGTCTGAAATTGATTCAATTGGAATTTTGAATTTATAATAATTTTGGTGGAACTTTTTTATGATCCTGCTTTGTTTTATAACCGTCATAAAAAGCTCTCAAATGAAAAAAATTTTGAGAAAAATTTAGATACATGTAAGAAGAAAAACGAAAATAGCTATGAGAAATTTTGAAGTTCAATGAGAAGTCCTACTTGTGATGGGTTAGACGGAATCGCACATTGCAATCTCCACAATATCACTTCTGATCAGTTTTGATTAGCCCTTATTTGATTTTCCGAGCGCACGAAGACTGTAAAATAGTATATGAAAGGAACTATATGTTACACTATGTTTCACAAACGAACTCACCTGCAAATGCAGTTATAGTGTCCAACATAATTGTGATATAACCATTGATCTTCCAAAACTGGTATGTGACGTCATGCAGGTCCGCAAAATAAAAAATGCTGTCAAAAAACAGCATTGCCTGAAATCAAGAGTTGCTCTCTTTCCCAGAGAATTAGACAAGCTCACTCTCAAACTGCGCAATTGCTGCAGATTAACTTCCGGCGAAATGAAATCGATCGATCGGTGTCCAATACAAAACCCGTATGCCTTCATGTTTTTCTCTGGTATTGCTGCATACCACAAAATAGTGGAGGAGTGAGCCAGATGTGATGGTAGTAAGCTGAAATAAAGTTCATTTTGAATGGAAGACAAAATCGATTTCTACCTCTTCCTCCTCGACCTTGACCATCATTGGCAGCAGGTGGGGTATGATTCCATCAGCTTGTCGGCGTCGGGCTCCACTCTAGCTCTTTCTTCTTTCGCCTTCCGACAAATCATCTCTTTCAAATGCAATTATTTCTGTAAAAATTACTGTTCTTTAACCCTCTTCTTTGTCATATCAGGAAAAATAATTTGTCTTGAAACTTGAACCATGCACATTTCTAAGATATTAATTTTAAAAATCTTACCTCAAACTAGAATTCAATAAAAATAATAAATTTTCCTAAAAGGAAAACAGTAGGGTTCGAATAGCATTCAGTAGCTGCTCAAGGGGCGAAATACATTAGGATATAATACTTTGAAAAGGCAGTGGGTTTGTTTCTCTGAAGGCTGCGAGCTTTAGTTTTGCTCCGCCTCCTTTTTATGCTCACATCTCTCTCATTATGGATATACTCTCCTTTCAAATTGTGAACACCAAACAGAAACAGAATGTAAGCCTCTCTAAGCTGTTGATACTTTCCAATTTCTGTTGCCCGAGTTTTGGGACAGGTGCACTTCATGCGGTGTTACAAAGGATTAATGTCGCCCGTTTCGCTCCCCGTAGCAGTCGACTGCTTGAGCTTTCAGATGGAGAATGTTCCTAGCAATCTGCGCTGTTCTCGTTTTCCCAACCCCTTTCCATCTAGTGCTACAACCTATTAGGAGGGGTCGCTCGGATTGTTGATCATTGATTTTTTGCTGAGCATATAAATCTCCATATAATGTGGTTTCAACAGATGCATGAAGTGCGAAGCGGAACCCTTTGTAAAGACGTTCTGTGTTTAAGTGGTGTGCGGCGCGGGCGGATCGCGTGTCTGATTCTTGTCAACATAAGGTACGAGGGTTGCGACGAACCCAAAAGTTGTATAGTTGAGTAACGGTAGCCTACATACTTGTTAAACCCCCGCTTTTTGTTCAAGTAATTTACAACAGTTAGAAATCCTTCGTAATTTTTGTCAGGAGCGTGATGATTGGATACCTGCACTAATATCGGCTTTGAAAATTTTTGACAACTTTCCACAACTGACCAAAAACTACACTGACACACATTTTCAACAAATTTTTTATTCATTCACAATAAGAAATAAATCATAAGAAAAGAGGAAGGGGGAAAGAACATATTTCAAAATGTATTCCCTAACTTCTTAGTTGTTTACTGGTTTGCTTGACTGATCCGATGGTCCGAAAACGGCGGCAAGGGCACAGGTAACAAAAATGAGGAGGAACACGACAAACAGTCCAATGATGAAGATCCACATTAAACGGTTCTGTCGGTCTTCCTCTTCTTGCCATTGTTCCATTGTTGTTGGACCAGATGGTTTGGTCAAGGAATTCTCATGTTGGGGAATACCTGCACGCTGTTGGACATCTGAAACAGTATAGCGTTGTAAAGGAAGTATAGATGTTCATTTTTGTGGTTGACAACATTTTGATAGCTCCGCCCGTGTGTGAGATATGCGCCTTTAACAGATACAATGACCGAATTTTGTCATTTGCCACAGAGTAAAACTATTGGTCGAAAATCTGACAGAACTATTTACGCACTTACTTTGAAAAATTGGGGAAACATTTTGTTACTATTATAATTTTTACCAATTTAAAGCCTAAGCAACGGTTTTCGAACACCTAGTATTCAATTTAGAACTAACTTTGAAAAGCGAGAGGGTGAGAGAGCGCAGAGAAGCAAGATTTTAAAAGCGCAATATTATATTTCATCTACAAACTGAGAATCCCCACTATACATACCTTAAGGATCCTTTGAGAAGATAGACGACGTGTAGCTTCCGAAGTGAAAATAGAGACGGAATCAATCATCAACAATCCCAGCGACTCCTCCTGGAAGCCAATGTGGATCATACTTGCAGACCAAGAGAAGAGCCAACTACGCAAAGGAAAAACACAAAAATAGCGAATCCCATCCAGAATTTGACGCATCTTGACCCAAAGTGGGATGCTCCTAGAAAGAGTTTAGCTGGACCATGACCGTGAGGAAATCCTTGATCTGCTTCTTGCACTCTCTAGTGACCCTATACTGATCGATGGGGACTCCACAAGCGTCGGTGTCTGGCCAGGTGGTCTATTGTGAACTCGCATCTCTTCAAATGTTTTTTAAGTGTCGTTTTGTGTTTTTTCTCATTTGCTGGATTACCGTCAATTGTGTTGCGGCTTACATCGGATTAGCCCTCTTTCTGGTTATATCAGAAGAAATGGTTTGTCTTAAATTTTGAACTATGTACATTTTGGATAGAATTAAATGACTTACTTCAAACTAGAATTTAATAAAAATAAAGAATTTTCCCAAAGGGAAAACAAGGGTTCGAACAGCATCCAGTAGCTGCTCAAGGAAGGAAACACATTATGATATAATACTTTGATAAGGCTTGTGTGTTTCTTTCTCGGAAGGCTGCGAGCTTTAGTTTCTCTCTCCGCCTCCTTTTCATCCCTTTCATTATGGATATAAATAGACTCTCTTCTCTCAAATTATGTACACGAAACAGAAACAGAAGGTAAGCCTCTTTTGGCTCTCGATACTTTCATATTTTTGTTGCGCGAGTTCTGAGGCAGGTCCGTTTCATGCGGTGTTACAAAGGAGAGTTGCAAGTGTGCAGCTTTCTTCGCTTCCCTTATGATGTACACTCTTGGAGCACCTGTGTTTCACACGGCTGCCAGAAAGGAAAGAGTAAGCACATTGTCGCTTTTCTCATGGAGTAATCGACAATTAAAAACAGATCGAGATGAAGTTCCAAAGTTTATCTAGGATGGTTAGAGATACTAGAGAAGGTTTTTTGTCAAATGCCAGTCGTTCGCTTAACCGGAAAGTATATCGAGTAATTTTGGCTTTCATGTGTTTTGCTTAAAAATATTGGAATGTTAAATACTTGAATAAACCACTTTATAACAAAAATATGTGAAATCACGTTGTAAGCTTAATTTGAGCCTGAAACGGACTATGTTCTTAAAATGGTTGAAGTCAGGGAGAATTGGATGTCTTTATAAAGATGCAAAACAATTTGAGATAAAGTAATAAATAATATAATGCACAAAAATGGAAAGTTGTTTCGAACAATCGCAAAAAAGACTAGATTTTTTACACGGAAAATATCAATGTGATGTTCTTGATGATCCTGAATCGACAGAAATACTGAGACGAACATTACATTTTCAGAGAATCATATTTCAAATTGTTTCTGCTTCTTTGTTAACAAAATCATTCGAAAAAATTGGTGATGTTTGACAAACAAAATAGATAAGAAGAACTGAAACGAGGGAAGAAAGGCAAAAAAAAGGAAAGAGAGTCAGCTGCCATCTAATAAATGCACATTGTCTCTCACCAACGGAAAGCATTAGGAAAAAGACATTTCGTAGTTTTCTGCCCGTAGGTTGTCCAATGTTTCTCCTTTTGAAGTTAAGGTTTCCATATGTTCATTTGATTGTCTTCATATCTTATAAAGAGGAAAAACAGAAACAGAAGAAAACGGGTCTTTTCCATCTCTTTTGCCCCGAGTGTTCGTCGCTTTTGTGGCACTTGCCTTCCACGCAATGAAAACAAATAGAAAGTTTGCGCATCTGGAGCTCTCTCCACCTCCCTAATAAATCCGCAAACAATAATATTCCACGACTCTGCACGGTTTCTCTTTTCATCATCTCTTTTGAAACGCTTATACTGCCTGATTTTCTTTCGAATTGCCAAGACGCGCCGTATCCAAATCTAAACAAACTAGAAAACATATCGAAAAAGCATCAATTACTACAATTGAGGATTTAATACTCTCTTCGAGAGATTTACCAGAAATTTCGATTGGTGATTTGCTAATGGATAGACACAAGCACAATGATTGCTTTGACTTTGTCTTTTGGTAGGATTAAAAGTTGTGTTTTTTCAGGATTTGGAGGAGATACAACTAAATCAACATACACTTGACCTGTTATCTGTTTTTCCCTCGAACCTTTTTATCAAATTTTTCTTTACCTCTCCCCCTCTTCTTCTTTTTGATTTTCCTTTTTCTCTCCATATTATTTGCCTGTTTCCTTTTTTCCCTAATTCGTCCCTCTTACACCTTATTCATAAAAACCATTGGATAATAAATAATACAATTTATTTTGCATTTAAAAATAAAAATAAATAAATAAACAGATCTATTGAGGTTTTCCACGCTTCGGTGGTGGTCCTGCCATTGCTCCGGAAGGGGCGGTTGATGGAGCCGGTGTGGTGGACGAGGATGGTCTATCTGAAATACAGAAAACCAATATTCGGATCACTAATTACTGCATTTGTGTTCTAAAATTTTTGCATCTCTAACGCGAGTAGCCCTCTTAAGTTTTTTAGATCAATGGACTCTCTCTGGGCAGACTAAATCCCAATCTACCGTGAAATGGCATGGCGTTATATTTTTCAACTGTCTCACATAGTAACATTGTCGTTTCAGAAACTGATTAAAGTCAAACAAAAAAACTTTTTTGGGAATTTTATTTGTTGAACTAGAAGTTTCTATGCATGCTGCTTCCAATGAGAACAAAGAAAAAACACGAAGATAATCAAATTGATGAATTCTGAGTACAGACGGGATGCCGTTATAATACAGTTTCAATGGTAACCAATGTTTCTAGGTTTCAGTACTTACTTTATTTTTTATTGATGCCTTCCTCTTCCTCTACCACCTTCGACATCATGGCCAGCAGCTGCAGATAAACCTGCTGGCCGTGGCGCGTGGCTCCACTTTAGCTACTTCTTCCTCGGCGGCTCTCTTTTCTCCTGAAACTATCCCTTATCAAGAACATCAAATCCTTTTTAAAACTTACCATTCTCCAGCAATCCTTTGAATCTATCCTCCATTTGCTGGAATGCCGTCGGCCGGGGCAGGAGTGGCTCGCTTCCATGTCATATCTTAAACAATAATTTGGTTTAAAACTTCTACTTTTTAAGATTCAATCTCACATCTTTTTTTCTCCTTGATGCCTTCCTCCGCGGCCTTTTTGAACTCCGGCGCCTCTCCCTCCATCGCTTCTCCTTCCATCGCTTTCTTCAACTTCATCACAATCTTATGGGCTCTGTTGCTGAAATAAAAAATTTTTTAACACTATTTTAGAATCTCTAGTTTTAATGTTACACACGTTTCACATGAACAGTTTCTGCTGCTTTCATATAATTATAAACTGAAAACTTTGTTTTTTACATGTAAATAACAAGTATCTGATGCAGTATTCAAGTTACTGATGGGTTTGTGTCGTTTTTCATGAATGTCTTTATAAAACTTGATAATGAAGCATATAAAGCACCTACAGTGAGAACATCAACCCAGGTGAGTCCTCCAAACTTGATCCATCTACCGGAGAGCATATGCTAAAAACTATTTCAATGTGAATTACTGAAAAAATGTATCAAAAACTCTTACCTCAAATTAGAATTCAATAAAAATAGAAAATTTTCCTTTAAAGGAAAAAAAGGGTTTGAGCAGCATACAGTAGCTGCTCTCGGGGAAGGGGGTTAATACATAAGAATATGATATTTGAATGAGGCAGTGTGTTTCTCTCTTTGAAGGCTGTCATTAGAGCGCACTCACTGCGTCTTCGTTTCTCTCCGCCTCCTTTTAATCCACACATTTTTCTAATTATGGATATGAACACACTCTCTCCCATATAATTGTATATAGTAAACAGAAACAGAAGGTGAACGTGTCTAGAGCCTCTTTTGGCTAATGATACCTTTTTGTCTTTTTTGCCCGAGTGTCCTTTACTCTTGGAGCACCTGCGTTTCATGCGATGTGAAAAGAGAGAAAATTAGCACATGGTCGTGTTCAAATAAAGTGATCGACAGTCGAAACCAGTTAGAGATATAGTTCCAAAGATTGTCTAGGATGGTTTGAGATACTAAAAAAGGTTTATTGGTCAAATGTCAGCCGTTTCCCTAAACGGGAAGTATATCAGACAATTTTTGCACTCATGTTTTTCGGCTTAAAATTGTTTTTTATGAACCTGAATTGACTTTAATATTGAGAAGAATATTACATTTTTAGAGCCGATACAAGAGATAGAAGGCAGAAAAAATAAAAGAGAATCAGCTGCCATCTGACAAATTTCCATAGTCTCTCACCATTTTAAAATTTCAGGTAGAAGACATTTCGTAGTTTTCTGCCCATTGGTTGTCCGATATTTTTCCTTTTGAATTTCGTGCGTCCGTTTGACTGTATTTTTAGCTTTATTCCTAATTTTTTTCTTTCTGTCTATTTAATAACAATGATGATTTGTGCCAGGTATTAAAATTATAAAAAGAAAAACCTCCGGCAAAAAAGAAAACTATGCAATTCTCACTGTAGCCCGTTTCTTCTTATCAGCTCTTCTTCTGCATTTTTTGGCATCGCTTTTTGTTTGCGGAGAAAAATGAAAAATGATGAAGGCAGCAGAAAAACTGATTGATTGAGTTAACTGAAAAATAGCTATTGAAATGAAAACCGTGGGTTATAGCACGTTTTAAAAAGAAATCGTGTCCCTAACTGCAAAACCACACGAAACCAGCCTTTCAAAAACAATCAGTATTGAACCGCACATTTGTACCTTGAAAAATAATAGATCGTGAAGTCCACTGGTAAAAACAACCGTGATTTGAATACCTGAATGTTTACATTCTTGCTTTTCCAGTGGGAAACGGTCAAAACAACAAACTAGGGGAACTCGCAGGGCTTTCCAAATAAGTATCGATACTCGGAACTTGCTCTGAATATGTAAAAAAAAGTGTAGACGTTTTCTGAAACTCTCTAAAACTTCTAATAATAACCACAATCTACTGCACTGATCAAAGTTTTTTCAGTTCTCGATTATTTGAACTCATTCCATGAATGAGAACTCATATATCCCCTGCCCCCTTCCTCAATGTCTTATTTTTTATCAAGTATGCTTCGGAACACAGCACGAGTCATCTCAACAGACAGCTGTTTTGTGGAAACGGAAAACCATATGTTTTGCTACTGATGAGCAAGGTTTTGTTTGTTTACATATGTACTTACCAGAATCTCACAGACATTGTCTTCCCATGCATAACTCTTATTTTTACTCTATCGATTTTTTCCTGTTACTTTCAAATGTTAAAAGTGACCAGTTTAAAGAAAAAAACAAGCATTTTTTTGGAAAAAAGCATTTTATTGAAGACATAATTTCAAATAGCACAATGAAAATACCAAAAAAACTTTTTTGATTGACTGGTAGTTTCTATGGATTGTTAACCACTGCGGCAACACCACTTCCTCCTCCTTCAAATTTTTCCATTGGACGCCATTCCAATTTGTAATCCACAAATCGAACATGTGTCGTGTTTTTGTTCACTTCACTTGCATCGAGATGAATTGTTTCGGATTGTAACCAGTCTTTGATTTCCGCAGGATAATGTTCGATTCCTTGCTTTGCCCGTTTCATGGAATGTGGTGATATGAGTGACACTTTCTGTAAAATTGTTTAGTTAACTTAAGAATCGAATTAACTCGAAAAGTTTTATTCTGAAACAGAAATTACTTAAACAAAATTAGGCGAGAGTGTTAAATATTTTAAATTAGTTTTTCTACAATAACTAAAAAGAAATTGCTAAAAAGAGCTCATCAAATTACATGTGAATCATACATTACCGCATTTTAGTTTTGCTAATAAAATTACGCGAAACCGGCTCGAAAACAAAATTTTTCAGGAAAAGGTGAGAAATAAGTCAAAATTCAAAGCAAATGATTCTAGCGGGCTAAGATTTCTGTTTTTATCTGTGAACTTTTGCCGCATTATTAGGTGTAAAAAATAATTTCAAAACACAAAAACCCTTTGGTCATCTCAAAACACTTTTGCTCCCCACATACCCACGAGCGGTGCATGAATTTTGCATATATTTCGATCATTGTAGGTCTGCCGTTGTCTAAGGCAGGAATTGCAATAGACTCGTAGACGTTTCTGAAAATGACCACTAATTCCAAGAGCTGGACTTGCATGCCACTTACTTCCCATTAACCGCTACTCTCTTGAAGTCATGTTTGATCTCGCGTACGTTGTGCGACCAGGTGCAGTTGTGGTAAATACGAATTATGGGATGCAGATCCTTCTGTAAACATGAACTACATAACCCAAAAACAGGTTGGGAATAGTTATAAGTCGTATAAATAAATTATTGTTGTCCTACTTAAAGATTAGCTTTTATACGGGGGGAGGGGAGTGGCAAATAACTCGCTTTCTACTCATCGTGACACTTACTTCCCAATCATCTCGATCATCTCCAAAAAAGGTGAATTTGGCGTAGTGATGGGAGACTCCTGATCCACAATGAAACGGGATGTGGGTGAGCATGTCATCTGGCGACCTGAAAGTGAAAAATGAAACTAAATTGAAATTAACTTTTTCGCGTAACTGTTACTAGTTTAACACAAACATTCAAAAACTGTCTAACATAGTCATTCACTATCGCATTTTTTCAAACTACATAGGTTTACGAAATAAGTTTGATAATAGAAACAACCACAATAAAGAAAAACTTACAACCAATCGTATTCAAGATAATAGCCAAAATAACAAAAGTAGGGCATTGCAGAGCAGGAGAGTTTGAGATCATAATTGAACTGCGTGATGTTATTATTCCTAACGTGCTTTCGCCTGATCAGTGCTTTACTTTCAATGAAGCAAGCAGAGAGAACGACAAGCACGAAGAGTAGGGCTCTCATTTCTCTGAAAAAATATCATACCTTTATACAAAAATATTGAAGTGATTTTTCCTCATTGGAGAACAGAGAGTGTATTACTATTTCATTCAGTCTACTGATGAAATTCTTCTTTATTCAGAACTACGGAAATAACTTTGGTATTTTCAGTTGGAATGTCCAATGTTGAGAGTGCTGCGTGTTATCACTCATTGCTGCACATAGCAAATTTTTATGAATCATACAGATTAAAGATGGATCTTAATTTTTTTAGTTGAGAACTATTGTGTACAAGCATTTCTTAAAGATTAAAAAGTCATTTTAGGTGGACAGCTTAAAAATCTTCATCCACTAAAATGAAACAGGTTGATGAAGAACGATTGACTTGTTCGATTGACAACTTGCTAGGGAGTACTCTTACAGAAAAGTAGAAAACTACGAAAAATGAAGCTGATCATATCATTGACACCATGAAATACTCATAAAGTTGGACTTTTCAACTGGAAATAGCTAGACTATATATTTATAGCACAATGTTGTATGTAACTAGCGCAAGCAATTAGTTATGAAGAGTAATTATTTCTCAAGGTACAAATGTGCGGTTCACTAACGATTGTTTTTGAAAGGCTGGTTTCGTGTGGTTTTGCAGTTAGGGACACAATTTCTTCTTAAACCTACTATAACCTATTATTTTCAATTTCATAGGTATTGTTTAGTCAGCTCTATCAATCAGTCTTCCTGCTGCCTCCATCATTTTTTGTTTTTACTCCGCAAACAAAAAGCGGGGCCAAAAGAATGCAGAAGAAGAGCTGATAATAAAAAATGGGCTAGAGTAAGAATTCCCAGAGTGCATAATTTTCTTTTTCGCCGGAGGTTTTCCTTTTTGTATTGTTGATACCCCACACAAATGTTCATTGTTATTAAAAAGACAGAAAGAAAAAATTGGGAATAAAGCTAAAAAGGCTGTAAAAAAACGCACGAAAATCAAAAAGAGAAAAATCAGTCAACCAACGGGCAGAAAACTACAAAATGTCTTCAGCCTAAAACTTTAAAGTGATGAAAGACTGTGGGAATTTTTCAAATAGCAGCTGATTCTCTTTTCTTCTTTTTGACTTCTATCTCTCGTATCGGCTCTGAAAGTGTAATAATCTTCTCAAAGTTAAAGTCCATTCAGGTTCATCAAAAACAATTTTAAGCCGAAAAACATGAGTTCAAAAATTGCTCGATATACTTCCCGTTTAGGAAAACAACTGACATTTGACAAAAAACCTTCTCTAGTATCTCAAACCATATTAGATAATTTTTGGTACTTTATCACTGGTTTTGGTCTTCACTGTGCTAATTTTCTCCCTTTTAACACCGCATGAAACGCAGGTGCTCGAAGAATGACGAACACTCGGGCAAAAGAAATAGAAAGGTATCATTAGCCAAAAGAGACTGGGGACCCGTTCACCTTCTGTTTCTATTTGCTATACACAATTATACGGGATATTGTCTGTTCATACCCGTAATTAGAAAAATGTGTGGAGAAAAAGGAGACAGAGAGAAACGAAGGCGCAATAAGTGCGCTCTAATGTCTGCCCTCGAAAAGAGGAACACACTGCCTCATTCGAATATTATATCATTATGTATTAACTCCCCGAGAGCAGCTACTGTATGCTGTTCAAACCCTTTTTTTCCTTTATGGGAAAATTTTCTATTTTTATTGAATTCTAATTTGAGGTAAATTTTTTGATTCATTTTAGTAGTGATGAATAATAAAGAAACCCCCCCTCCCCTCAAAAACCCCCCCTCCCCCCCTCCGGGCGAGAGAGTGTGTAAAAATGAGAGACGCAGACAGTCAGACAGATAAACCAAGACAGTCAAACGACACGGGCATTTTTCTTCAAAAAATGAAAAAATAGCCAAATGACAATTCTCCCCCTCTTAACAGTAATAAGAAAATATCCCTTCTTCAAAAAAATCACCCCTAAAATTCAAGATTTTGACCCCCAAGAAAAAAAGAACCCATCAAATTCGACGAAAGCAGCGGGCTCCTGCGGAGACGCAGACAAATGTTGAAGAGAGCAGTGGACACACAATAGAGACGCAGAGAAACGAGACAAAAAACGAGAGCAGCGGGCACACAATAGAGACGCAGAGAAACGAGACGAAAAGCGAGAGAGTACTGAAGAGAGAGGAAATAACGAGAGCAGTGGGCACCAATAGAGACACAGAACGGAGAGGAAAAGAGTTGATAGGAGAGAGAGACGCACAAAAACTATGAGCAACGAGTACAGTACTTTTTTGAAAGAATTCCTGATGAAAGACAGTAATTAATCACCAGGGGCAGGGGCACACACACACACACAACCCCCTCTTCTTAATTTTCAATTTTCTCAGGCGATACCGTCTTGATTAATAAGCCTCTCAAGCCTCTCACAGTGCGCCGCTTTTTTGGAAACAATCAATGGGGAAATGTGCGTCACTGGTATGTCTTTTATCACATTTTCAAACCCTTAGTAAAAGTGGGAAGTAGTTTCAGAGCTTTAAATATTTTCTCCACCTGATGAAATACACAATGAACATCAGCTAAACGAGACCTTTCAGAAAAGTATAATCATGCCTAGGTTTGGTGAAAACTTGGTCTTGATGCGGAAATTCGAATTTCGGGTTACTGTAGTTTTTGTGGTGGGACCCGACTTGCTTCCAACATAGGCATGATTGTACTGATTCAAAGCGTCTCGACGAGATGAGTTTGAATAAGTCACAACTCTTGAGATTGGATAAATTTGAACGGAATACTGTAGCTTCAGATTTCAAAAATATGACACCACTTGGTACTAGGGGTAGGCGGTAACAATGTTCTCCGTGTACAAACTTTTTGACTACAATTCCAAAACCATTTTTTTCAGACCAGACAGTAAAGGCTATCTTGAAGGTAGCCGACAAGTACCAATCGTCGACGGCACTCAACAGATGTGAGAGATTCCTGTTCAAGATGTCAAAGTTGAAGACCCAGAAAAAGTTCGAGCTGGCATGTCGGTACATGTTCGAAGAAGTGAAGGTATGTCATATTTTGTAGTTTTATGCAAACTTCTAAAATATCGACCCGGCTGGGACCGGATTCAATAATGTGCACAATTTTTTAAAAACACTTTACGATTTTTCTTGAGGTTTTTATGAAAAATAGCGAAAATTCTGTGTACGCTTGACATTTATCGATGTTTCGACTTTTTTTTAGGAAATTTAATATTAGGTTGAGTCATAAGTTTCTTTCTTTTTTTGGGTAATTTTTGGTATGAAATTTCTAGAAGACTATTAATTCCCATAATGAGACTAATAGTTAGTTAGTACCTATAACTCATTGTGATTATATCTGTAACTTGACGTCCGCCATCCGCTTAATCTAAGCCGCAGGCACGTCAAAACATTTCAGTTACCCTTTTTTGGTACCATTTTTCTCTATTTTTTTTATAGAAAATGTTGACGAGAATGTGTGAGCTACTCAGAATTGAAACAAGCAAGAAAAATTATGTGTGAAAAACAAATAAAGATACTTGAACTAAACAACGATAGTTTAGTGCCGGCGCCTGAAGAAAGGTTAGGATCAGCAGTTTAGAGGTGTGTGAGTATTTTCGATTTTACTTTAGCACTAGATAAGGAAATCAATGGAAATGTTCATCATTAAATAGAGTAGACATTGATGTTTTTAAATTTACTTTGTTTCGGATATTCACACCATTTGTCTTTTTTCGCAAGAAGCCCAAAGTCAACATCATCAAATTCACGTGATTTTTGAGTTTGATGAAGCCTAGTGCTCGTACTTTTAAATCAATCTACTAAATCTTCTGCACAATGTTAGAACAATGTATCTACTGTTGATTAGTTGAAATAAATCAACTCAGACTTGTTTGAGTGCGTTGAAAAGAGGCCTAGACTTCACTAAGGTCCACTTCACTAATGTTCACAAAAGTGTGAGAATTTTAACAATCACACCAACCAAGTTTTATCACTTATTCGAATGACTTTGGTTTATAATTTTTTGTTGCATAACTTGCTTATCTTACTGTCTAAATTTTGCAAATAGATTGATATAAATGCTCTCTTCAATATTTTAGAAATATACATGAACCCAGGAGAACATTGTTTTCTCCTACCTGTCGGTCGTCTGATCATAACTTCTTTGTCTTGGAGAGTTTCATTCAAAACTAAAAAGTAACAACAAGACAAAGTCTTTTTTTCATAAATACCACTTGTTTCCTCATAAAAATCTGAGAATTTTGATATAAATCCAACTAAAATCAAAAACCTTTTCAAAATAGAAATTTGATTGGAGACAGAAAAAACTGTCTTTCTCACGAGTGGACTGTCTGTGCACTAACTCCGAACATATTTTGTTAGCTACTAAACTGGTCATTATCATGCAAAAAAATTTGGGTCGATAAACAATCACAGTACCTAGAAACCGTAAGTCAAAGTTCAACCCCAAAAAAAGAAAGAAACTTATGACTCAACCTAATAATTCAAACTTTCAAACTTTTGTACTGAAACCTGGCCCGGCTCGGTCCGTTCCAAGTTGTCTAACAAGTTCTTTTCAGCTTGCCACTGTCGCCTCCATCACTTCTTCGGAAGAGCTCAGGGCGTTCGTCCCCGAGGACATCTCGACTCTCGACGATTCCACGATGACGCTTCTGTTCAAGAAAACAATGGAGCTGCTTCAAAATAGCGACGAGAATCCGTTTCGGGTTTCTTGTAAAAACATTTGCGGACATCAATCTCAGGGATATTAAGTTAACCCCCATATCTCACTATTCCCTCGTACTAATTCTATTTGGTTTCAGTCTATCAGTATTCATTACTTGTTGTATTTACTATTGGTTTCCGAATACATCTTGAAAATTTGTATTTTTCCCTTCTTGATGATTTCGATAATTTCTTGGGCGAGGTTAAACCAAAAAAATGCGAGAAAAATGGAAGAAAAGTGAGATTCATCCGAAAAAAGTAACTTCCTATCATTCGCCCACGTTATAAGCACGCGATTTCGCTGAGCGGCGACCCAATAGGCAGCCTGCCAAGGCTGTGTGCAAACGCGCTTCACTAGACTTCCAAGTTCGCAGAAAAACATTTTGAATTCATATGGACTAAAAATGATCATGTGCGGTATAAATCGGTTCCCTCCAGAAATATCAAAAAGTTGTCAAAAGACAAAACTTTAATCAATATTCATTCAACATTTCTTTAGCTGAAAAAAGTTTGATATTTTGAAATAAACTGAGATATAATGCTTCAAATCTAATTAGCGACTCTAAACTTTTCAACAACTGTTTTGTTCTCAGAACTTGCAAAGTGCAATGTTTTCCAGTGCGGCGGAAAGAAGTCAGTGGAAGTCAAAAGAAAGAAGTCAAAATGGGTCAGTCGAGCACAATATAAAATGACTCTGAACTGCCCTCTCGACACGGTGTGGTGTTACACGGGGTACTATCGAGAGTACGATTTGTTGTGAGTTCACTCTACGCCATCAAATTACAAATTTTAATCCCCCTTTTCTAGCAACGCAGACGACGATCTCGCAGTGATCCCCTTTCATTGTACTAGTGGAAACAGCATTCACTCTGCAAGTCTTCTGATGAAAGGAGGCGATGAAGACGATTTTACGGTAAGTCTATAATTTTTGAAGTTATGAGTAGTGTATCATTCACAAAATTCGTTTGAATGTTATTTTCGAGACATATTTTCAGAAGGAGTATGAACCGGAGCTGGAGCTGTACCACAACTGCTCCAAGTGTTCACTGACTCATCGAACAATCAAGGATTTGTATAATATCCATACAAGAACACCGTAAGGTCATTCATGATAAAGATATTATATGAATTGGTATCATTTTCAGCTACACAAATGAGTCTTACGAGTTTGATCTTTTGAATAAAGGAACAACAACAAGAGTACAGAGCAATATCGGGGTTTTCAGCTTGGTGAGTTTGATGTAATTGAAACAAATATAGACAGAAGAATCAGGCTGAACTTGAGATTTCAGCTGCGAATTATTGTTCACGGAAAGTAGTTTGAAGGGGAGGACCACTATTCCGAAATTGTCATTTTCAATACGATTCGATTCAGGAGGCCAGGGAAATCTTGGCGTCATATGCGAAAAACAGTCCAAAATTTTGTCGTTGTGCCCGTGAAAGGGGAACACACCGTGTTTTTTGACAGTATACTATTCTTGCAAAATGAGCCACTAAACATATGATAATGACTTAAATCTTCTAAAAATTGTCTCAAGTCAATTTCAGACAATGTCAGTCATCATCATATTTTTCCTTGCTTATTTTGAAAGAATAGTATACTGTAAAAAACAGTTGGGTTTATTCTTTTTTCGGACTTCTCTCCGCAATAATGTTCTTCTTACCTGGCTTTCTGAATTTATTCGTAAAGAAAGTGGACATTTTGGGATAGTGAAGTCTCTCTTTTGATGAAAGCAGGACCAAATAAAAACATTAGTTTTTCCCACGTATTTTTCAGCTTTTCGAAATATCCGGCTTCCTGGATCAAGCAATGAGAGGAGAAAAATCGCTTCCGCCCGGAATCAAAACCTGGTTTGACTCCAAAGGTTTTTCTCTTTCATCAAAAACTGGAACTTGGGCAGTCTCGAATCAGATTCACTTTTACGACGAAGACCAAAAAACAACTGGGGTGAATGAGACTATCAAGAACTAGTTCACTTGTGATACTTGAGATACCATTATCCAGTCTTTTTCTGAATGAGATGAACTTTGGAAATCGCGTCCCGAGAGATCTGTGAAAATTTGACTATTCTCCAACTAGAATTGTCTGTTTTCCAAAATGACCAGGAAAAAGTGGGACAGCACATTTCGAGCGCTAGTGATGAGAATTTCAGTGAGTTTTCTGTTAGGGAGGTCACACAATTCTACTTTATGTTGAACACTTTTCTTATCTTACTCACCGTTTGATCCGAATTCCTTGAAAATTCAGCAGTTGTTCAACAAGTTGGTCAATTGATGGTTGCTCTGAAACTAGATATATTTGATATGAACAATATTAAGGAAATTTGAACGTACGTGATGAGATTGAATAAGCGATAAACTATGACGACTGGAATCTGTGTAATCCCAAGTCTGAAAAAAAACACAATACGGCGAGAAGACGGAGAGATGAAATTTTAAAAGTTATTTTATGAAAACGAAAAGTTCCCGTAGCTTCCTAGAACGCTTTTGATAACACAAAGGAATTTTGTATAGTTGCCCACGCTTACTCGTTTAAGAAAAGAGGGACATGTGATATTTTTGGAGAAATAAGAGCAGATATTCTAGCGAAAAGTACTGAAAATGAAGAGAAAACGACACAGAGAGCACATGGAGTAAAGCCTGCCCCGCGAATGAGAACTGCCCCGCAAGATGTGTAAGTTTAAAAAAAGAAAATGACTTGATTTGCACTAATGCTACAAAAATTAAAAAGTGACATTCTGAGAAAATCTCAGTGAAGCGAAAGTTTTGTAGAGCTGAAACATTTTCCTTCGACAATCATGTCCTACACAACTTTACGTAATGTTTTGTGAGAATATATCATAATTCATCTATTAGAAACTGAAAATAAGTTTCAAACAAAATAGCGCATGAAAACTATAGATTGGAGAATGTAAATCAACAGAAATGAAATGGGAATTTTCACAACAAACCCCCCGAAAAAGAAGAAAATCAAATCACGATTTATGAAAACATTATCAGGGATCGATGTGTCTCTTCTGATTAGCCGCTTTTAAATGTTCGATAGACGTAAAATACTGCTATCAGTTCTTCCATTGAATCACGCTATCCACGCAAATAACGTCGAAAAAAGTAATACAGACATTCTTGATTGACATGTTCAGGACATACGTGCAGAAACGTCTAATGGGAATAAGTGAAAAATAGAAATGACAACATTGATCAAAATTACTGATAAGACAATCGAGTTAAATTTATTGCACTGAACAAAAATTTGAAAATTAGTTGTATTGCTTGGGCAAGAGAACAGGGGAGCATGAATATGTTAACTTAAAGTTGTATCGAATTGTTCAGTTAATAATTTTTGAGTGTATTTGAAAAAAACAATATTGTATGACAGGGTCATATATTAAAGAATTCCCGTCAAAACTAAGCTTTTTCTTTCTCTCCTTTTTGTAGTTTCCCGTTTTTCATCAACGCTTTAAACTTTCAAAAATGACATGACACAGGTGGTGAAGTGGTATCACGTCGGCTTAGAAACAAACACCCTTGATGAAAGCATCGGTTCGAATTCTTCCGGGTCCAAAGTTTTTTCCTTCATTCCAGAGTGCATTTTCAAAGTATTCGCAATGATATTATGTTAAAAATTAACAACTACTTGAAAATTTAGGAAAATATTGTAAATATTTTTTGAGAATTATTGGAAACATTTGAAATGACAATTACATAGATAGTTTCAGGAGGTAACTTTTACATATATAACAAATTTGATACTTTCCATGTCTCCAAACATCTCTGATTGTGAGAGGTAATGTTTGTCTTAATGAAATTCACATCAAGTACTTTTTAAAACTTCAACTACGAAGTTTCCAAAAAAAGCGTAGTGTAGTGTGGTCGGCCATCTGTCCGTACGATATTGTTTGCTTCTTATACATAGATTCATATGCTATTCAAGTCGATATAACTTTCAGCTAGCATATTCATGTTCCACTGTCCTCTTCCCCAAACGAAAAACTGATTTCCCGAAATTTGTTCTGAACAACAACTCGATTGTCTTATCAGTACGTCTGAACAATTTTTCAACCATTTTTATCAGTTCTGTCATTTCCATTTATTTCACTAAAACCTTTGGACGTTTTTGCACGTATGTCCTGAACATGTCAATCAAGAATGTCTGTATTACTTTTTCGCTTGGATCGCATGATTTAATGGCGGAACTGATAGCAGTATTCTACGTCAATAAAACAATTATTTGCGTTGGACCCTAGGAGAGACCGCGGACAGTGGGCGGCAAATTTAACAGCACCAACTTTTACGGGCTTAGAGGAATGTCAGGAAAATTTGTTTTGATTATAGAAGAAAAACATCATGCAGTACTGTAACTGTGGTATTGTTTGGCAAGATTCGAATAGAACAATTGGTAACAGAAAGAAATTGATAACGTAGACAGAACGTCATTGTTTGCTACATACAAATAATTATTAGAGTTTCCAATTTGTTCTATTAATACACTGTTATTTTGTTATATTTTCAGAGTTCCAGTCAAAACACGTGTTTTCAATCTTTCATGCTTCTTTTCTTATATGATCGAATTGAACTGTTCCTTGAACTTGAGATAGGTGTCAATATTTTCATTGAAGGATGGCATAGTCATTTGAGAAAGAGTCATTTTCATCGGGGCCATTGGAGTGGTTGTCCCATGGAGAGAGGAACAGTTGGTTTGACTTCCTCAGATGATCGAATGGTCACGGTGTCGTCATCATGTTTTTCATCATGTTTTGTTTCTCCTTTGGACTGATATGGCATGACGTTGCTGCTTTGCTTGTCAGAGAAATTGTGGAGTTCATCGGGCTCTGGAAGAAGTTCAGCGTTTGAAGGATCCATCTTGATGAGTCGATTCCGTCCTAGCTCGTAGAGGGAACGCAATTCCCAAAGTTTTGACTGCCCTGAATTTAAGTAAGAACGGTAGTCACCATATTTCTTGATGTAGTCGGCTTGAGTGGATGCTTCGGCGGGGTTGTTGGCGATGAGGAAAAGTCACCTTTGAATTTCTTTTCTATCCCCCCTCTCCGTCATAAGTAAAATTTATTTGAGCTTGTGTCTGTAAAAAAATAATTATAAAACACGTAGTTGTAAACGTCTCTGATCTGATCGTGTTTTGTGTATTTTTTCTACTTTCTTTTACCCCTGTCTCTCTAGCTGTGTGGTGTGTGCTCTTCCCCTCTTCCAACGGAGTTGTTATTGCATTGCTAGAACCAAACAGCAGAGGGTAGAAGTACGATCGGTGTGGCATTAATTACGCTGTGCCTCTTCACGCTGGCTCTTTTTTCTTTTTTCTTTCCTTACTCAGTTCTCATTAACACAATTTTTTAACGTCGAGTGTTTTCCTAGGAGGCTCCTGTTGTACAAATTGTTACCAAGTTTTCAATTGTTCTAAGTTCTTTATGCAAAAAACAGAACAGTTCTAATATTCCTATTTTACAATCAAAAAAGTCTATTTCTTTCTTCTCTGTTTCCACGCGACATTTTTGGTTCGAATCCTTTTGTACGTTTTCGAGTTTTTGAAATGTTTTCTGTGTTTCAGGCAGGTTTTGCTTTTTAAGGGAATGTTTTTTCTGGTGAGATGTTAAAGATCTGAAAGGTACTTTGAAAAATAAAACATGTTCTTGAATTTTTTTTTCGGAAAACTTTGAGTCGATTTAATGAGATAATGTTTTTTTTAGTTCTCAATTTTGCTTCCTCCAAATTTCGAGTCGTTAGAACTAGTTTGCAATTCAAAAACACTTTGAGCAAAAATTGTCAATTTTCAAAATTTATAAATTCACGCACCAATGTTAAGCACATACTTTATATTGACGTAGACAAAATGGGATACATGTAAAGGAGGAGAGAGAATAGGGATGGAAGTAAAATGACCGGGTGAAGAAGATAAATAGATTCAAAAAACGACTAGAACGAAAGAAAAAAGCGGGGGAGAAACTCTTTTGAAAATCTTAATTTAAAAGAAACAATTATTTTTTAAGAATATATTGAAAAATGTGAAAATCTGTTATATAAGCTATCATCTCATTCAGAAAAAGACTGGATAATGGTATCTCAAGTATCACAAGTGAACTAGTTCTTGATAGTCTCATTCACCCCAGTTGTTTTTTGGTCTTCGTCGTGAAAGTGAATCTGATTTGAGACTGCCCAAGTTCCAGTTTTTGATGAGAGGGAAAAACCTTTGGAATCAAACCAGGTTTTGATTCCGGCGATTTTTCTCCTCTCATTGCTTGATCCAGGAAGCCGGGTATTTCGAAAAGCTGAAAAATACGTGGAAAAGACTAATGTTTTTATTTGGTCCTGCTTTCATCAAGAGAGACTTCACTATCCCAAAATGTCCACTTTCTTTACGAATCAATACAGAAAGCCAGGTAAGAAGAACATTATTGCGGAGAGAAGTAGGAAAATCAGTGTGAACCTAGTTAAGAATCCTCAAAGTCCCAAAATCACATCTCGTTGTGTATGTTTTAGCTTGTTTTCGTTGGAAATTTTGATAAACCCGTGAACTGTTTTTTACAGTATACTATTCTTTCAAAATAAGCAAGGAAAGATATAATGATGACTGAAATTGTCTGAAATTGACTTGAGACAATTTTTAGAAGATTTAAGTCATTATCATATGTTTAGTTGCTCATTTTGCAAGAATAGTATACTGTCAAAAAACACGGTGTATTCCCCTGACATTAAATTTTTCACGGGCACAACGACAAAATTTTGGACTGCTTATCGTATATGACGCCAAGATTTTTTCCTTGGCCTCCTGAATCGAATCGTATTAAAAATGACAATTTCGGAATAGTGGTCCTCCCCTTCAAACTACTTTCCATGAACAATAATTCGCAGCTGAAATCTCAAGCTCGGCCTGATTCTTCTGTCTATATTTGTTGCAATTACATCAAACTAGCTAGCTGAAAACCCCGATATTGCTCTGTACTTTTGTTGTAGTTCCTTTATTCAAAAGATCAAACTCGTAGGACTCATTTGTGTAGCTGAAAATGATACCAGTTCATATAATATCTTTATCATGAATGACCTTACGGTGTTCTTGTATGGATATTATACAAATCCTTGATTGTTCGATGAGTCAGTGAACACTTGGAGCAGTTGTGGTACAGCTCCAGCTCCGGTTCATACTCCTTCTGAAAATATGTCTCGAAAATAACATTCAAACGTAATTTGTGAGTGATACACTACTCATAACTTCAAAAATTATAGACTTACCGTAAAATCATCTTCATCGCCTCCTTTCAGCAAGAGACTTGCAGAGTGAATGCTGTTACCACGTGTGCAGTGGAAAGGGATTATGGCCAGATCGTCATTGGCATTGCTAAAAAATGTTATTGAAATCTATAAATTGATGGCGTAGTGTAAACTCACAACAAATCGTACTCTCGATAGTACCCCGTGTAACACCACACCGTGTCGAGAGGGGGCAGTACTCATAACATCCAAAATAATTAACTCACAGTAAAATTATCTTCATCGCCTCCTTTCATCAGAAGACTTGCAGAGTGAATGCTGTTTCCACTAGTACAGTGAAAGGGGATCACGGCGAGGTCATCGTTAGCGTTGCTAGAAAAGGGGGATTAAAATTTGTAACTTGACGGCGTAGAGTGAACTCACAACAAATCGTACTCTCGATAGTACCCCGTGTAACACCACACCGTGTCGAGAGGGCAGTTCAGAGTCATCTTATATTGAGCACGACTGACCCATTTCGATCTATCGACCCATTTGCGAGTGTGTCCAGGAGTTTGACAAGACAGAACAACAATGGCCAGGAAGAACAAAGAGAGATTCATGATTGCTTTCTGTGAGATAATGAAACATGAATAGCCTGTTGCACAACAAAATGAACCAGAAAAAACTCCAAAAACTTCTGTTATAAAACTGATGAGATTTCTCTTATCAAATCCACTTTATATTCTAATAATCTCTATCAAAAACCTTTCAAGTTTGCGTCAATATCATCAGAAATATGTAAAGATCGAAAAAGCGCTAAACCGGTTAACTCGTATTCAAAATCGGCAGAGAGATAGGTAACTACCAAAATTTCAAGAAGACGAAAAAAAGACAAAATTAAAATTTTTTTTAGAAAACAAAAATGTTGCTCGTAGCTTTTGAGAACCCTTTCTGACACAGAACACAGACTGACACATGGGAATTTTGTATAGTTGACCACGCCTACTTGTTAAAAAAAAGAGGGACAAGTGATGTACATTCGGAGAAATAAAATCACATTTTTTGCGAAAAAGCACTGAAAATGAAAAGAGGACATCGAGTAAAGCCTGCTTCGCAAAAAGTGTAATTTTTTTAAACGACCTATTTCCCACTATTGGTACAAAAATTGAGTGGATGACATTCTAAGAAATTGTTAGAGGAGCGAAAGTTCTTGTTACGTCTTGTGGTGCCAAGGGAGAAGAGACGTTGATAGAGAGCCTTTATTATAGAGAACTCAGAACTGAACTGGTGGACGTGGAAAACGTCCACTTAAATACAAACATGATAACGATCTAACCGGGTTAGTGGAACGCCGGTTTTCACGCTATAAATAATACACGTTATAATAATAATGAATTATGCAACACCTCCCTTTTTAGTTAAGAGGTCGGTATGTTTTCTTAGACGGGTCCATGGTGAGACGGACGGGTGGACGAGATGGACGATTGGAGCGACGAGGCACGACGGCTGGAGGCTGTGTTGGAGTGGTGGCTGGTGTGGCACGAGGTGGTGACAGTTGTTGAGTGTGGACGTCCTGACTGAGTTTCGGCTCTTCGAAATTCTTTCCTTCGATAAGGTCCATCGGGATTGTCTTCGCTGCTGGTGGTGACTCTCGGCGACGGAGCTGGTTGGCATGACGTTTCCATGTGGTGTTGTCATTGACGCGGACCGAGTAGAGCGTCTTGCCCAGTCGACAGATGATGACACCTGAAGTCCAAGTAGTAGCACTCAGATTACGATAAGACTTCACATAAAACTTGTCATGTGGAGCAAATTCCTTTGTTCGCGAACCATGTTGCCGATTGAACTGGTCTTCCATTTTGTGGTTGTAGTCGGAAGACACCGGTCCAGACGAAGGTAGTAGTTGGTTGAGGAAAGTTTTGATCCGACGTCCTATGAAGTTTTCGGCTGGAGTGGCATGGTTCGGAGAGGCGTCGCAAGGGGTCGAGCGGTAGTTCTGTAGGAACATATTCAGAGCAGTATCATCTGATTCCTCCCCCTTTAACTTGCCTAATCCCCTTTTCAGGGAGTCCACAAATCGCTCAGCTTGCCCGTTAGATTGAGGGTGATACGGTGGTGATCGCATATGATTGATCCCTTGAGCTTTGCAGAAATCGTTGAACGTACTCGAAGTGAACTGACTTCCATTGTCCGTGACAAGGGTATCTGGGACTCCGAATTGAGCAAAAACTTGTTGGAACAGCTTCAAAGTTGAGGAGGCAGTGATTGAAGTGGTAGTACGAACTTCTGGCCACTTCGAGTATGCATCCACCATCACCAAGTAGTACTTTCCATGCAGTGGACCGGCGTAGTCGGCGTGGACTCGTTGCCAGGGAGCAGTTGGAATGGGCCATGAGCAGAGCGTGGTTTTGACAGGATCTTTGGCTACGGCGGCGCACTGATCACAACTCTGAACCATCTTCTGGATGTCTGCATCTATTCCGCACCAGTAGACGAAACTGCGAGCCAGTTTCTTCATCCTCACGATACCAGGATGAGCACGGTGGAGCATTTTCAGCACACGATTTCTGAGAACGGTGGGTACAAGGATTCGCTCACCAAACATAATACATCCCTGCACGATGTAGAGATCTCCGCGTCGGTTATAGTACTCCCACAATGGCGTATTCTTGGGCACGGATTTGGGCCATAGACCGGTTTGAATGGCTTTGTAGACTTCTTGTAGGGTGGTATCCTTCTTTGAGTAGATTCGGATGGTATGAGCATTGACTGGCAGTTGTTTGCATCCTTGAGTAAAAGTGTCGGTGATGTCTAATTCAACTTGCGCAATGACGTGATCCTCCTGCTCTCTGCTGTCTACATTCTCAGCAATCAATCGTGATAGAGCATCCGCTTGTCCGAATGACAGCGTGTTGACGTACTCAATTTTGAATTGATAGTTTAGCAAGATAACAGCCCACCTTTGCAATCTGTTTGCACTGTAAACCGGAACTCCTTTTTTATCACCGAAAATGGACAGGAGCGGTTTGTGATCCGTTCTCAGAATGAACGATCTCCCGTGGAGGTACTTGTGGAACTTCGTGACAGCTGTGACCAAGGCGAATCCTTCCTTTTCAATCTGGGAGTAGTTCCGTTGAGCTTTGTTGAGTGACTTGCTGATGTGGAAGATGGCCTTCTCGGATCCATCTGGGTAACGATGTGAGAGCACGGCGCCAATTCCATATTGAGAAGCATCGGCAGCAACGATTATCGGCTTGTTTGGATCATAGTGGGTTAGGAGCATATCTGATTGGAGCACGTCCTTGATTTTGTCAAAGGCATCCTGGCAGTCATGAGACCATTTGAACGGAGTGTCCTTCTGAGTGAGGGCGTCGAGCGGGGGTCGCAACCGGAAAAGAGATTTTACGAACGCACCATAAAACTGAATTAGTCCTAAGAATGACTTCACCTGAGTAACATCCTTGGGTACTGGCATTTTCTTGATGGCTGCTATCTTCTCCGGGTCAGGTCTCCGGCCGTTTTTGTCCACGATGAATCCCAAAAATGTGACTTCTTGGACGAGGAAGCTGCACTTTTCCAGCTTCATTCGAAGACCAAATTCGTTGATTCTGCTCATGACTTTCATCAATCTTTCATCGTGTTCGGATACGGTGCTTCCAGCAATTATCACATCATCAAGATACGCAGCGACTCCTGGGATTCCGTTCACCAATTGGTCCATAAGCTGTTGGAATATCCCGGGAGCTGATTTGACGCCAAATGGAAGGCGGTTGAACTGGTAAAGTCCCTTGTGGGTGTTGATGCACAGCAACTCTTTTGACTCGTCACTGAGTTCCATCTGCAAGTACGCTTCGGCCAAATCAATACGTGTAAAATACTTCCCACCGTTTAAAATTGTGAATACGTCATCGGCCGTTGGGAGTGGGTGACGGTGTTGCTCGATCGCCTCATTGAGACCAGTAGAGTAGTCAGCGCACATTCGGATGGATCCGTTCTTCTTTTTTACAGTCACAGTCGGAGCAGCCCATGAAGAATGATCCACCGGTGTCAGAACTCCTTGCAGTGTGAGTCGGTCTAACTCCTCGGATACAGCTGCCAGTGTGGCATATGGAACTGGCCGGGCTTTGCGAAAAACGGGTTTCGCGTCCTGTTTCAGCTTGATTTCTGCCTTCATTTTGGTGCATTTGCCAAGGCCTGGTTGAAAAACCTGTGGAAACGAGGTCTCCATCGATCTCTTTAGTTGCTCTCTGGCACCGTCCAGGAAGTCGCATGCTGAGCCGGTGAGAGAGCCAACCAAATTGATCTGTTCGGAGCCATTTAGCGTGTTCCAAAGTTGTTGGTCTCGAGCCATCCAATCGATTCCAAGAAGTGTTTTTGTTTCAGCAACATGGGCCTTCAACACATGAGCGTCCTTCCCGATTGTCACGTTACACTCGAACCATCCTTTAACCAAAATGGGTTGGTTGTTCGCTGATCGCACGGTTATTGTAGGTTTATGGAGTTGTGGACGTCCCAGTTTGATCCAGTCAGACTCATGGAAGAGCGTCACGTCCGCACCCGTGTCGAATTGCATTTTGATCGGTTTGTCATTGACTACGACTGTCCGGTAGATTCGGTTGGATCCAGATGTAGTGGCTGCCTGGATGACGACGCTGTTGATGGTCGACTCGGCACCTTTCTTGTTCTGATCCCGTTGCTTTGTTCTGCAATCTGTTTCGAGATGGCCTGCTCTTTTACAATATCTACACTTAACTTTTCTGGGATTTTTACAATCCTTCAGCCAATGAGTTCCTCCACATCCGGGACATGGTTTTGATGGAGCTGTCTCTGATTTCGGATTGGATTGGTGCTTCGTCTGTCTCTGATTCCGCTGTGAATGCTTTTGTACCAGATTGATCCCTGTGCTCGGCGCAGTGATCGACATTGAGTCAGCGCGGATATCCAACAATCTCTTGACTTCACCTTCAAGTTCCAACAGCGTAATATTGGGTTTCGCTTCCATCGTTTGAAGCGCCTTGGTCCTCATATCAGTCAACCTTTCATCACGAAGTCCAGAGATCCATACCATGCAACAAACTTGATCATCCGTCATCTTCTTGAACTCCGCTGCCGTGAATTTTCGGAGAACAGTACCGGTGTACTCTTCGAGTTTGGTGCCATCGAACTCGAACTCGAGACGAAGAAACTCCTGTCTCTTCTTGAAGATTGATGATGTGGACTTGAAGGTGTCCTTCAGCTTGTTGACGGTGTCACTGTAGTTGAAATCCATCGGGAGCTTGGGTAAAATACGATTAGAATAATAGGAGTAGTCACTGTCACTTATCTTTGATGAAACTATTCGAGTTTTCTCTTCGTCGCTCAGTTGATGTCCATCTTTATTTATGACGTCCTTGTAGCGAGAGTAATACTGGTCGAATGTCTTCTCCATCTCCGGATCGTATTGAAACTGCGGGATCCTATTCGATATTAGATCGAATAGTCTTGGTGCCGTGGGTGTAGCTGGAGCAGTTGCATTCGTTTGTGCCTGTGCCTGGGTCGTTTGAAGTTGAACCAGTTGGGTCACCGCTTGTGTCAGGCTTGCTAGTTGTTCCTCGACAGTTGCCATTATCTGATCGCCAATTTGTTATGTCTTGTGGTGCCAAGGGAGAAGAGACGTTGATAGAGAGCCTTTATTATAGAGAACTCAGAACTGAACTGGTGGACGTGGAAAACGTCCACTTAAATACAAACATGATAACGATCTAACCGGGTTAGTGGAACGCCGGTTTTCACGCTATAAATAATACACGTTATAATAATAATGAATTATGCAACAGTTCTGAGGATTGGAAGATTCCTCTGTGTTATCCAAAGATTTCTTTTTTCGTTTTCTGACTTGTAGGCCTTGGCCGTCAACATTGCTTTCGAGTCGAATGGCACGGATTTCAGAGTTTCTATATGTGGGAGAAAATCGCTTCCCGCTTTTGTCTGGAGCTCCTCGATGAACGCTTTCTTAGCTCCTTCTGAGAATACACACTAGTTATATCATTTCCTTGTTCTCTGCCTCCCTTTTACTGGGTGGGTGGGCTGGGACGCTCGTTAAACAACGTGGAATGACTATAATATTCAAATTTCACGCCCGTCGGAAGTGATCGTTGCGGAACCATAAAGACAGCAAAAGGCGTGCGCCTTTAAACATCGCGCCTCCTTTTTCTCCGTTCTTCAACGAAAAACATAATATTTTTTTTAAACGACCTATTTTACACTATTGGTTCAAAAATTGAGAGGATGACATTCTAAGAAAATGTTAGAGGAGCGAAAGTTCTGAGGAGCTGAAACATTTTTTTTCGACAATCATGCCCTACACTTTTTACATTGATCTGACCGAAATTTTGGAGATCCAGATGACTGTCCGGATGTCCACTTTCCCTTTTTAATGAATATCTGTTTATCCGGATGTTTGTCTCTCTATGAGCTTCAAATATCTGTCTGTTTGTCGCAAAAAGCAAAAAGAGGGGAGAGGAATGCAATAAATGCAAAGTCATCTTCTCTTCTTCTCCGATCCCTGTTCTTTTTCTTTTTTAGAAAACTTCCCGTGGGACTAGAACTCAAATGCTAAAAAAAAGAAAAGAGTGCAGTGAATGAAAAAACCATCTTCTTCTTTTTCCAACAAGCAACCATATTTTCTTCTTCTCCGATTCCTTGCCTTCTCCTTTTTTAGAATATTCCTCATGGGACGAAAATTCCTTTGAAATCTGCAAAGGGAGAGAGGCCTTCCATCTCGTTTTGTTTCTCTGTTAGACCACAAAACCACCAGAAAAACTGAAACATGTGTACTCACTTAAAAAATAAAGGACGGAAAACAACTAACGATTCAGATGTCCGGAAGACATTTCGAGATTAAACATTGGAATTTCCTATTGTATTTTTTATGTTTAGATGTGACAAAAATCAACAGAGAGACCAAACAAACAAACCAACCTCTTTCAAAATTGAAGTTTCTTCTTCAAACAAAAAATAAGTTAATGTAAAAAGTGAAAATTCATAACAATTGTTGTGATTCAGTTGATTAAAACAGAAACTGAAAATAAGCAAAGAGCAACATTTAGAAATCGTGAAAACGTGCGAAGAGATTGTCTGTTGAAGATACCGCTGGTTTTGGTGATAAAGAATTGACTCATATTGTAGAAGAATTGGAATCAGGCCCAGATGGTTTTGAAGAAGATCCTGTTGAATCATTCTCTTCACGTGCTGGTGATATTTGAGATGAACCATTAATATTC
Organism: Caenorhabditis latens; assembly: GCA_002259235.3. Taxonomy (NCBI): domain Eukaryota; kingdom Metazoa; phylum Nematoda; class Chromadorea; order Rhabditida; family Rhabditidae; genus Caenorhabditis; species Caenorhabditis latens. The sequence continues at coordinate 6,633,686 of CM056097.1, read as the reverse complement.
TGAAAATTAAACTTTTTAGTGAACGCTCATTGGATTAAATTAAAAACTAACCGAAACAGGAACGGCTGGTTGTCCTTTCCGTTTGACTCGAATTTTCAATTCATTCTGACCAATTGGTAAATCCATTCCAGAAGCTTTTTCCCGATCTGAGACCGTTGTCGGTTTCAAGATTTCTGGTGCACCGCCATTCGACTGTTGATCAGGATGAAGAACGTTGGAAGCCAATAAAGGAAATTGTCCAGATAACACCGGTTCATTTTCTCCAAAATTCGGAATTTGATTCACTTGATTCTGACGACGTGATCTTTGTCTGTCCAGTCCTCCCAACTTTCCACCTCCCCGTGTACGATTTGGCAAACCAGAACGAGGAGTTCGAGAGCTTGTAGCGGACATGAGGGTTTGAAGGAACTCATCGTTTCCGGTGGCTCTTTCCAATTCGTCGAGAACTCCCACTTTATCGGCAGCAGTCGAAACTCGAATTATCGCAGATGGGGTGCGCGGCATCTTATGGGTAGTTTGTTTCTCTTGCAAAAGAACTCTCCGCTCTTGTTTCCTTTTTTGCGTTTCAACCGCAGCTTCCTTTCGTTTTGCTTCAGCACTAGCTGCCTCTGCTTCTGCATCCAACTCTTTCCATGCAGTTGAATATTGCTTAGAGAAAGTGCTAATATCAGCAAAGAACTTTTCCATAGGATACTTCGTCGCATTAAATGCATAGTACTTCACCAATGATTCCCAGTCGCTTTTCATTTTTCTGGACATTGTCGAGACAGTCGCAAATTCTCTGATAGCTTTTTCCAAGAACGGGCGCATCATTTCTTCAAATTTATCACGGTCTCCTTGTTGTTTATAAACTTTCAAACAGTTTTCAAGCTTTTTTATATTGGTTTCAGTCATTTGAATTGTTGTCCGGATCTCGTCAGCATTCACTCGTGATGCGATAATGCAATGATGGAAATCAGTGAAAGCAAATCTGAAAAAAGACAATAATTAATTTTCAGAGTTTTCAAACTAACCGTGATTGTCTCGGATCAATCTTTCTCATTTCTTCAATCAAATAGTGTAGGAGTGTATGTTTGTTGTCAACATCTTTTGTACCAATCAACCTTGTCAACATTTGTATATCAAACGCATAGGCACTCGAATAGTTTTCAGTAGCACCGCCCATAAAGTTTCCTGTCGCCAAAACAAGCTTCAAGAATGTTTGGAATCCTTCGGAAGTCCTCACTTCTTCACAAGCTTCCATAACTGATGATACCGCTGGTTTCAACTCGTTCAACGTTTCAATGAAACGCATTTTGAATAGAATCAAGTCGAGGCGGAGTGGAAGTCCTTGGATTTGAAGAAGACGTGTTATGAACTGTTCGCCTTCCAACATCTTTTCAAATTGGGCTTTGTCTACAGCTCGCAATTTATCAATTAATTTTTTCTGAGATGGCATGGCTGCTCGCAGTTGTTCCAGTAAACCGGCAGTTAACACTTTTTCGTTGATTTCGAGTAGTGCTGATTCCAGTTCCGAATGCGACATTTTGATTGATCCTTGTAAAATTCCTAGAATGTTTCAAATAAAGATTAAATTTCGGAAATGTAGCATTTACCTAATTTTTGGAGCAGTACACCATCTTGAATCACTTGTGCAGTTTTAACTTTTTTCTTAATTTCCAGTTTTCCTCCGAGTCCAGATCCAATTGCTGGTTTTGTTGCAAATTTCGTTCGTAAACGCTCGAACATTTGATTACTCGCTAATTGATCTTCATTTGTCCCAACCCAAAATGACTCTCTTGGGATGTCTCTTGGGTTAATTGCATGAGCTTCCCACGGGAACTTTTTCATTGGACTATCCACTTTTGAAACCTTTTTGGGTGAGAGGTAATCAGGAAGAGTAGGAGCCATTGGTGCATGCATTCCTGGCAATAGGGGTAATGGAGGTCCTCTGTTATAGGTTAGATATTTTGCCTCTATCTTTCCCATAAGATATAGAAAACATGATTAAGGATCGATCCATGTTTATTGAGTAAGCGGAGAGAGGTCCAGATGGACCGACCTCCCTCCGGCCAGATGTAAACTCTTACTGATGAAATAGAATAGAATACTCGTGGGTGTGGCTCCGCGTGCCTTTTCCTCCCTCGTCCCTCTCACTCATGTGACCACCCGCAAGGCGGAAGAGCCACAAGAGTGACGGACTCGGGCGATAGAATAAGAAAGGGACCAACGACCAGAAAGGGTCGAATGGCCTTTCACATCCTACCCCTTTTAGAAAGCAGCGAGGTCCTCCGAGCTCATATATACACATATATACATATATGTGTATATATATAATTAGAGCCCGAGTACGTCACAACTTCCTAAAAGATTAGCCAAAATTAATGTCGCATCGCAACGCCACATCCCACCCCTTTAAAAAATTGCTTCGTCCTCGGAGCACGGGAAGTTGTTGTAAGTGCTCGAGGTTGAAACCGTTTCTTAAAAGGAACAAACAATCAAGAAAAACTATCAAACAAATATAATATTCTAGTCTAGCATAAAATACAATTCAACCAGATTCATCTCAATTAATCATTGCCCAGTCTTACTCTATTTACCGGAATTTTAAGAACGACGGCGCTGGGGGCTGCGGGGGCCTACAATGAGAATGAAACTATTTTTGGCGGCTTCTGTCTGGGTCTTACTTCTTGGAAAAAAAGAAAAAGAAATTTTAGTCGTTGAGATTAGTTAACTGTGCTTAAAATATGGTAAGGGTGGGGCGGGGGATGTCTGAATCAAGGCGGAAATATCAACGCTCTTATACAAATCACTACGGATTAGCTCACTGGCTTAAAATTCAACGTAGGAACAAAATAACTCATTATAGAGGAACAATTATCATCCAATTAAATACCATATATGACCATCACGGGTTCATCAGGATACACAGTTGTTTGCACTTTCAGCAGCGATTTCGAAATCCAACGATACATGACGATTTACGTCCAAAATCCGCACTGAAGCAAGTGACATGGCCGCAACTGATTGAGGAATATAATAGCTAGACCAGAGTAAAATAGAAGTAAGGGAGTGGGTGGTGTAGGGGATGGGAGAATAGGAATACTAGGTGGGCCATGGTGTAGCGGTAGGGCACACTCAGAACTCCTTCTAGCTTACGGAAGTTTATCTACTGCGGTGGGATCATGTGCAGTGGCAAAAAGATAAAATTCCGGGCTAGACGACCAGGAACTCTTATATGAAGATAAGAGTTCGAGTTCAATCTCGAGGTGGGAATCTCCATGTTATAGGTTAGATATTTTGCCTCTATCTTTCCCATAAGATATAGAAAACATGATTAAGGATCGATCCATGTTTATTGAGTAAGCGGAGAGAGGTCCAGATGGACCGACCTCCCTCCGGCCAGATGTAAACTCTTACTGATGAAATAGAATAGAATACTCGTGGGTGTGGCTCCGCGTGCCTTTTCCTCCCTCGTCCCTCTCACTCATGTGACCACCCGCAAGGCGGAAGAGCCACAAGAGTGACGGACTCGGGCGATAGAATAAGAAAGGGACCAACGACCAGAAAGGGTCGAATGGCCTTTCACATCCTCCTTTAAATCCTGGTGGAGGCGGTGGCGGCGGAGGAGGACCTGATCCGGGTAGAGGGGGTGGTGGCGGTGGTCCTCCTTGGACTGGAGGAAGTCCTCCAGGAGGTGGCGGTGGTGGAGGGCCCCCAGTTATTGGAGGTAAACCAGAAGGTGATGGTCCTCCAGTGATAGGAGGTAGCGTGAAAAAACCAGATGAAGCGGATGGAGCAGATAATGTCAGTTTGGTAGGCGGATGTAGGGTATCAGCATTGTGCTCGGCTAACATATTTTCGGCAACTTCCCGTACTCGTGAATCGACATTTTCAGAGGAGGTGAACTTCTGAAACAAAATATTCATTGTTCAGAGTGAGAATAACAATACCTCGATGTATTTCGATAAGCCATCCTTAGCTGCTTCACTTCGTAACCTCTTTCTTGCTTGCCACATTGTTTCTTCCGTCCACATATGTTCATCACTTGTATTCCTATCAACACCATTGATGAGCATATTGAGCATCAAAAGCACTCTCATTGTGAGCTTCGTATCTCTCGATTCAAAAAATTGAATGCAAGATACAAGAGGACGGAATCGGGGAATCGATTCACCTACTCGTTGAGATTCAGACTTGGCTATAGCTGTTAACTCCAAAAACATCTTCTGTTGTCTGAAAATTTAGAGTATATGAGTGTTTCCATCCCTTGAGTGACCTACCCAGTCGTTTCGATTTCTGTTGATTCCAATGTTTCATGAGAAACAAGCATCAAACTTCCACAGATCATTACAATATTTTCGCGTAACATTTTAATCTCATTCGGTTCGTTTTCACTGCATTCCCTCCGATTCAAAATGTAGATTGTTCGAATTAGAAGCGAGCACACAGGTGAATTCTGACGAAAAACTAATGCGAGTCCTCGCTGAAAATTAGAGCGTAGATCAAAGAAAAACAAAGTGAAAAACCAACATGTGTATTGACGATAGCTCGGATACATTTTACAACTTCTTGAAGGAAGTTGATTAAATCAAACTCGAGTTTCGATCCGACTTCTGCAGATTGGAGTTTTTTGAGAACCAACGAATATAAACAGCATATCAGATCAGCTCCAGTTCTTCCTGATTCACTTTGTATGTTATCGGCAAACTGAAAAAATTTTATATTTAACAATAAACACAATCTACCGTACTATTCACCTGATACAAAAAAGACACGGATTGACATTTTAACTGAATCGAAACAGTGACAATGTCTTGCTTACAATCCAATATATTCTGAGTTTTGATAATATTCTCCAATACACGAAGATTCCATTCTGGAGACTGATGCCGAGCAGCTGCATAATCCGTTTTTCGTGCATTCGCTATCATTGATTTGATTTGTTCTGTTGGTGTTGAAGAAACAATTTCATTGACTTTCAAAGCAAGAATATTCTTCTCGAGCTGAAATTATAATACGGCTTTTATTGGGAGACTGTCAAACTATAGACTAGACAATGACTCATAAGAAGGAATCCCAAAGAAACGTAAATCCGTTCGTAAACCTACCATAATATGTCGAAATTCCTCGCGAAGCTGTTCCTCAGTGCATGATTGGAGGTATGATGCTTCTGGAACAGGTGGCAATTGACTAGAAGATCGAGTAGTGATATATTGTGAAATTAACCGTTTTTCAACAGTTTGCTCATAAGATTCAGCAGGGTCAGTATGTCCAAAAGATACTGTAATGCTGCCTACTTCGCATACAGATCGGAAGTCATTTGAAAGATTGAAAAAAATTAGATCAACTATGTAGATGTTAAATATGCAATAATGATGAATCATACAAATCGTCCAGGAAATAGAAAAGAAGCGACTTTTCAATAAATATTGGTTTTTTTTCACAACTTCTGGGAACTTGATTACCTGATGAGTTGAAAGCAATTGACATTTTTCCGTTACTCCGTGTTCCACCATATGTACCATAATCTTCATTAGCCGCATTATTTGATGAGGATGGATCATTCTGAAAAAAAACATTCAGAAATGAACAATCATTTTAATTGAATCGCTTACTTTTTCGTCGTTACTAACATTCGGTATTTGCCGTGATTTGCTTTTGAATCTGCTGGAAGAAAACAATTCTGTCCATCTTCCAGAGCCAGTTCCATTCAAAAGAAATGCACTTCTCTTACTGGCAAAATCAGCTGCCACAGCTAACATTGAACGTCTTTGAGCACTTTTTCTTTCGAATTTTTGGCCAGGAGCTTCATCTCCCACAAAGTGAGACTCAGTAGCATCTTGAGCTTGTGCAGTTTTTTTCTTTCCGCGTAACTGCACTCGTGGCTCCTCTGAATCAGGACTCTCCGAATTTTGGAGCAGAAATACTGGCTGAACAGGCTGCGACACCACATTTTTGGCAGTTGAATTAGAAGATGACGCAGTTGGGGTAACGTCTTCATCGTCATCCTTGGAATAGTAACTTTGTTGTTTTTCAGGTGGAAAGCCTGCCAGGTCAGAAAGAGATGCTACACGTGGAGAATCTATAGATTCGTAATCGTTGCTCGACATTTTCAAGCTGGAAATCACGTGAATTGAGTTTAGTCATGAAACAAAAGTAAAAAAAAGAAAAATTAAATCATATACTTTCTCGAAACGAACTCTGAAAAGTTGAGACAAGAAAAGTATTGTTGAAAAAATAAGATTTCTTTGGTCTCTAGAGAAGAAATGAGCTCTTTAAATGGACAACACTATAAAATTGAAGGCAAAAACTATTCAAAAAAGTGAGATTGAAGAGCTCTACGAATTTCAAGACAAGGTTTGTTTTATGTCGAGTGATGGACTCGCAAAATATAATATGTGAAACAAAAGTGTCAATGTGCATGAACGGGAGTACAGTAATCTTAATCTCCTACCACAAGCCATATTTTTGTCGGCTAATTCCTCGAGCACAATTAATTCCAATCTTGGCCAGGCTTGTTCGAAGACAACTTTTCGGAGAATCGAAGAATCGAAGTTTTCTCCGAAAAAAAAATTGAAACAGGAAGAAAACAATGCCACTGAGAAATCAATTGGTTGATTTCAAAATACAAAATTATGATTCATGTCTGAAAGAAATCAAGATTTTGGTAAACAATAGCAAATGTGATGGTCTTTGATCATAAATTGTTTTCGCTTAAATTACATTTCTGTCGAAAATGACTCAAATCCTCTATGATCAAGAATTACAGAACTAAGTGATCAGAGACCAGCAAAAAATATGCATTGATATCGCAACAAGAGAGAGGGATCCTGTACAACGCTGCAACGGGCGTTAGGCTTGTTCGGAGTCGGAGCATAGGATATCCGACTTCTCCGATTCTTCGACTTTTTCTTTGGAGAATTATTGAATTTGTTGCAGGTCATCGTCGAGCCGGTGTTTGTTGATCGACGAGAAATGACTGACTTCGTCGATCCAATTTGCATTTCTCCCAGCTGCCATAACGAGAATGTTGGTTGCTGCACCATTCCGAAGCCAGTCGGAGAAGCTTAAAAGTAGATATATAACCTTTTTTCAAACAAGCTATGTACTTTGGACATTTTTTCTTTGGTTAAAACTTTCTCCACACCATGTCAAACAGGGGTGTTCCCTTCATTCCGAGTCACTACTTATGTGCAATCACTTCTTTTTTCTTTTTTCCTCAATTTATCCCGTTCCCTCCTGATTTTTAAAATACAATCGGTGATCCAAGCTGTTTTAGTCATATTTTCCCTTCCTGCATTTAAATGTACTTGTTTTTGAAGACCTTTTGATTTTGAAAATGAATTTTATTGGGTTTTTGTACGTTTTAAAAATGCGAACATTGTCAAATATATTATGGTTTTGCAAAAAAGAAAACAAGGTGGAGATTATAAGCTGGTAGGGGGCAGTTTTGCATTTTGGGATTTTGATGAAAGGTCCTTAAAAAATGTTTACATCACAAAGATGGGGATGGCAGGAGAATAGAAAGATTAGATGTCATTCTAGACAATGTTTAGAAAACTGAAAATGAAAAAAGAAAACAAAAAGAAAAATTGCATTTAGAAAAAGGGTGAAAGCAAATATTGGCACATTATGATCGTGGTTATATATTTATTAGAAATTGGAACATTTTGATGTCTAAGTAAAGTGAGTAGGCACTTAATGACGTCCGTCGGTCGATTTGACGCAAACTTGACATCTTGAGACACGGGTACGGAGGTTTCCTGACTTGAGTGTTTGACTCTCCGGTACCTGTAAGCAAAATGATTACGATTTTTATGCTAGTTCAAAGAGAGTAGTAAATTACCTTGAACTCAGAGTCATTGTCAATGGTAGTGAGCCAGAATGAGAACTTGTTGGCGAAATAGTGGCAAGATCCGCGAGCAGCGTTACACTCGATGAATGGAGTGGCACGGAAGTCTTCTAAGCAGGATCCTGGAGAAGAGAGAGATTGACCACCTCCTTCTGCTCCGGCTCCGGTGTGCATGGCGAACGAGTATCCGATCCACAAGCTGCTCCTGCTGGGCAGTTTGGAATTTGGATGGTTTGAGAGTGAACGGCGATGACGTTGGCTGGGGCTTCGCAGACGGCGCAGCGAGAAATGTATCGCTCAATCTCATGCTCGTTGACTGGCATCATTGGGATAGAAGCAGAGGTAGAGAGCCAGTACGATTTGTCGTTTCTGGATGCGTAGTTGCAGACGTTGTTAAAGTCGCAGAACAAGAATGGCATGGTGGAGAATCTTTGGAGGCAGGATCCAGCGTGTCCTGATATTCAAAAGTAAGAAAAATGCTTAAAGCAGATAACAGATAGTAATCTTACCGAGGTCTTGGTTATGGGATTTCTCGTTTCCTTCAATGTACAACGAGGAATATCCGTCCCAAAGCTTGGTTTGACCCTTTGAACATCTTGGCTCCTCAGTGGTTCGAGAGTTCATCACTAGAACGAATCCTTTTCTGTTGACTAGTCCGGCGACTACTGGTGCTTTTGTAAAGCCAGGTGCTCCCGGTCCTTCCGGTTGTCTCCTGTTTTTTTCGTCGTTTTTGCGCTGTTCTGAGAGTCCCTGGTAGTTATTGAGTCCCTGTAGTTGGCGGAGTTTCCTGGAGTTTCTGGAAGTCCTTCGGTATTGACTTCACAAGATTTTGTGGACTTTCCGCTTCTGTGCATCCGGCTCTTCCTGCAAGTCCTGGACGACCTCCGCTTTTTTTCAACTCGCAGACCTGATGTTCTTGAACTGTTCCTGGAATTGAGTGCCGTGGTTGCCCTGGAAGTTTTATGAGTCCAGATTTTCCCTTCTCTCTGGAAAGTCCTGGCAGAACTTTTCACCCTGTTGTCCTGGGTATTTATATTCTCCCTGAAATAAATGATTATTTGAACCAAATCTTGATCAAACGAAAAGTGTCACCTTCGATCCTTGGAATCTCTTGAGTCTTGGAAGTTTTGAAAATCCGGAAAACAATTATTTTCCTCCGAGTCTTGGGAGTTCCTGGCTGTCCAGCTGTTTCGAAATCAATTCGAAACCTTGGCTATTCTGGTACTTCTGACTCTTCTCGTGGTCCGTTAAGGATAATCTTGGTATTGTGGCGTTACCCGTCATTCCTCGATATTCTGGTTGTTCTTGGAGCAGTGGAGCTCCAGAATATCCTGGTGCTCCAGAGTCTCGCTTCAGTCCGCCCACTCCTGGTAGTGCTGGTACTTCATCTTGCTCTGGCGTTCCCGGAAATCCTTAACGTCCTGGAACTCCTGGAAGTCTAGCGTCTCACTTCTCTCTTGAAAGTCATGGTGGTCTTGATAGTCCCGGTAATTCGTTCTCTACCTCGAGTTTTGGTGTTTCTTTTGCTCAAGATTCATCAATTCCTGACATTCTCTCCTCCGCGGAGTCCTGGAGTTTGTAGAGTTTTTTCTCTCTTTTCTCGCAATTTTGGGGTCCCGGTGATACTGGGTGTCTGTTTTTTTCATTTTCCTTTGCTCCTGGGAACCCAAGTAGACCAGCGTCTCCTCGAATAACTAGATAAAAACTGTGAACAGTCATGATGGCTAATTACCCTTGAGTGCTAGTGCTCCTGGATGTCCGTTAAGTCCAACGTGACCTTTTTTCCAGGAAGTCCTGGGAATCACCGGGTGCTCCTGAAATTGGTTGTCATTGTTGTCCTGGAGTTCTTGTTTTTTCTTGCTCTGGTTATCTTGCTTATCCGGATAGACCCTGAAATAAATGAATGTTTGAACCAAAATCTTTATGAAACAAAAAAATGTTACCTTCAATCTTGGGAATCCTTGAAGTCCGTTTTGCTCTCCCGAAAATCTGGCGATTCGTTTCTCACCTCCAAGTCCTGAAGGTCCCGACTGTCCAGGTATTCCGAGATTTCTTTTCATTCTTGCCACTCCTGTTAGTTTATCACTTCTTGGAAGTTTGTGGAGTCTTGACACTGCCGGCGTCTTTGATATAATATTTATCAATGTCACAAAATGCTGTAATTTTTGTTACTTTCACGGCTTTCACGTGGTTTTTATTGACTTCGCAGAACAAGAATGACATGACGGAGAGTCAATGGAGGCCCAATCCAGCGTGCCCTGGAATTCGAAAGTATTTCCAGCAGATATCGGACAATAAACTTACCCTTATGGGGTTCTCGTTTCCATCAATGTACAACAAGCAATATTTGTCCCAAAGCTTGGTTTGCCCCTAGAAACCTTGGGCATGTGGTTTGAGACTACTTGACAAAAACAAATCCGTCTCTGCAGGGTTATTTGGCGGTTCCTGGGGCTCCTGGTCCTCCTGGTTGTCCGTCAAGTCCTGGGAATCCTGGAAGTCCTCCCATTCCTTTCTCTCCGGAAAGTCCTGGCACTCCTGGGTATCCGTCGTTTCCGCGTTGTCCTAGGAGTCCACCAGGAAGTCCCTTCTCTCCAGGCACAACAAAATTTTGTGGTCCTTGTGTTCCTGTGAGTCCTTTTCCTGGAAGACCTGGAAGACCCCCGTCTCTCTTCTCTCCAGCGTATCCTGGTACTCCTGGCGATCCTGGGAATCCTGGCTCTCCCTTGGCTCCTGAGAAACCTGGGAAGCCTCCTTCTCCCTTGAGTCCTGGAATTCCTGGTTGTCCGTCTCTTCCAGGCACGACGGGAAGACCGTCCTCTCCACGTTTTCCTGGAATTCCGTTGCTTCCTGGGTCTCTCTTGGCTCCTGGGAGTCCTGGCAGACCAGCGTCTCCTGAAAATGAGTCAATAAGAACAGAAGTGGGGGTTATGGATGATTACCTTTGAGTCCAGGTGCTCCTGGGAATCCGTCCATTCCTTGGAGACCAGGTGCTCATGGTGGTCCGACATCGATTGTCCTGGTTGCCCTGGCAGTCCTGGGAGTCCAAATTGTCTCTTCTCTCCGGAAAGGCCTGGAAGTCCTTCTTGTCCTGGTTGTCCTGGGTATCCAGATTCTCCCTGAAACGAATAAACATTTGAACTAAATCTTTATCAAACAAAGTTTATTACCTTCAATCCTGGAATTCCTGGAAGTCCGTCTTGTCCTGGGTATCCTGGGGATCCCTTGAGTCCTGGGAATCCTGGTGTTCCGGCGAATCTTTTCTCTCCTCCGAGTCCTGGAAGTACCGGTTGTCCTGGATATCCGTTCTCTCCTTTTTGTCCTATGAATCCGTCCATTCCGCGGTCTCCTGGAATTCCTGGGAGACCTGATTGTCCCTTGTCTCCACGAATCCCTGGCACTCCTAATTGTCCGTCAAGTCCTGGTCCTCCTGGGAGTCTTGGCTACAGCTGTTCCAAGATCTTTCATCATTCCTGGCACTGAAAGTCCGTCTTGTCCTGCATGTCCAGCTTGTCCCAGAAAAATGTATATTTGAACTGAATCTTCATCAAACGAAGTGTATTACCTTTAATCCTGGGAATCCTGCTAGTCCGTCTTGTCCTGGTGAACCTGACGTCCAGATTTTCCTGAGATTCTTAGCAGTCCTTTTTCTCCCGCGTTTCCTGGTTGTTCATTTCCTGGAAGTCCAGCCTCTCCCTTGAAACCTGGTACTCCTGGGAGTCCGGATGGTCCTGCTGGTCCACGGAGTCCTGGTTGTCCTGGGAGACCGGCTTCTCGCTTTTGTCCATCTCCAGCAGCTGGTCTGGCTTTTCGCTTCTCTCCTGGAAGTCCATTGAATCCGCGGTCTCCCTTCATTCCTGGTACTCCGGAGAGTCCGTCACGTCCTGGCAGTCCTGGCAGACCACCGTTACCCTTCATGTTTGCGTTTACTGGCATTCCTGGTACTCCTGATCCTCCCTTTTATCTTGGAACACATGGGAGCCCATCTTGTCCTGAGAATCCTGGAGATCCTCCACGTCCTGAAACTCCTGAATGTCTCCCTTTTTTCTCGGATTTCCTGGTTGTCATGAGAATCATGGGAGTCCGTTCTCTCCCTTGACCCCTGGTGCTCTTCGGAATCTACGTTGTGCTTCAAGTCCTAGTGCTCCTGGGAGCCCTGGAAGACCGGCGTCTTCCTTGAGTCCTGGGAAGCCTGGGGCTCCTGGTTGTCCTGGCACTCCGACTGCTGATTCTCTTTTTCGTCCAGGAAGACCTGGAAGTCCGGCGTTTCCGACTTCTCCTGCAATTCAACATAATGATTATTAAGTCCAACTTGACTTCTCTTATCTAACTTACCCTTTGGTCCTGGTACTCCTGGAAGTCCTGGTACACCGCAAAATCCTTTCTCGCCTGGCTCTCCAGCGTGTCTTGGGAATCCTGGTAGTCCTGAAAGTCCGGAATCTCCCTTCATTCCTGGCAATCCCGGAAATCCTGGCATTCCTTGCCCTGGGAGTCCGGAGTCTCCCTTTGTTTCTGGCAATACTGGTTTTCCTGGTTGTCCGTACCCGGCTTCTCCCTTGTTTCCTGGCAGTCCTGGGAGTCCATCTAGTCCTGGCTTTCCAGAAAGACCTGGAAGACCAGCGTCTTCGTTCTTTCCTGGATATCCTGGTTGTCCTGCTGGTCCGACTGGTCCTGGTGCTCGTGGGAGTCCGTCATTTCCTGGTTGTCCTTGATTTCCATTCTCGCTCTTTAATCCTGGGCATCCTGATAGCATTGAACGAGTTGAGTTGGTTCAGATTGTTGTCCAGGATTCTTCAAAATCCGTCGTTTCCTGGTGGTCCTGGAGATCCTGTACGTCCCGCTGGTTCTGAAAGACTATCATCTCCAGCGTCTCCTTGTGTTTCTGGCTGTCCTGGGTGTCGGGACAATTCCTTCTCTTCCTTGATTATTGGAGCGCTGGCTGAGCAAGTGCATCCTCTGTCTCCCTTGAGTCCCGTCACGTTCACCGTATTCCTTCGTTCTTTGAGCTCCACGTGGTACTGGGTTTTCAGTTGGATGAGTCTTCTGGTGGCCCTCTGACTCCTGGTAATCGATTGCGTCCCCGCGCTCTGTCCTGTCTTTCCATTTTTCCTGAATGTCCTTGGATGCTCTGGTCATTCCTGGTGCTCCAGAGAGTCCGTCACGTCCTGGCAATCACTGATACTCCTGGCTCTTCCTTTGGTACGTTGAGTCTTGGCAGTTCTGGGCTTCCAGAGTCTCCTGAATATTGATGTTAAGATTGTTATGTTTACAGAATCTTTTAATGTTTTTCATGTACTTTTGAGGCTTTCACGTAGTTTTTAGCAGACTTGTCAAAGCCCGGCTTCAAAACAGAGTTTTTTCATCATTTTCCGGGCATTTTTTAAATTTTTCATTAAAAAGTAAGCTTTGTTCACGATTTTTCAGAATCCCTTTCCAAGGAGATGAGAGATTTATTATTTGGGACAAAACTCACACTTTTGAGTTTTCAGTGTTCTCGTCGACTGGAATCATCTGTTTATAAGCAGAGGTAGAGACTGCTTGACGATTTGTCACTTCTTCAGGCGTAGTTGCACGTTTTATTGAGGTCGCAAAATAAGAATGCCATGGTGGAGAATCGTTGGAGGCATGATCCTCCGTGCTTTCTCGTTCCCTTCAGTGTCCAACAAGGAATATCCGTCCCAAAGCTAGGTTTGATCTTTTGGAATTCCTGGTGGTTCATAGAGTCTTGGCATTCCGTTTTTTTCCGCGCAGTCCTGCGGCTTGTGGAAGACCTGGAAGGCTTTGCTCTTCTGGCTCGACAAGGTTTGCGGTCCGACAGCTCCTGGGCGTCCATCTCTGATATCCCGAAAACGTTGATTCAGCGTGTCCTGGAATTCAAAAGAAAGAAAAATATTTACACCACATAACAGATAGTAAACTTACCAAGGTCGTGGTTATGGGGTTTCTCGTTTTTGTCAATGTACAACAAGGAATATCTTTCCCAAAACTTGGTTTGACCCACTAGAAATCTTGGGAAAGAGGATTGAGGCTGCTTGGAGGTCCGTCAACTCAGCGCTGTCTCGGAAGTCCTGGTGTTCCATCAAATCTTGGCATTCCCTTCTCTCCGACGAGTCCTGGCAGTCCTGGAAGTCCTGGTTGTCCAGCTTTTCCTAGTCTCACTGGGTGGGCGGATTCTTCCTTACTTTTAGTTCTCTAAAAAGGAAATAAAAAATCTCAGTTTTGATTTAGATAAAGCCGTTTCTTACTGTAAGCACAGGATGTCCTGACTGGCTTCGTGAAGCTAGCTCCATTTGCTTCCCTGGTGCTGACTCTCCTGGCGTTCCTTGCAGACCTGAAGTTCCTAGAAGACGTGGAAGTCCGGAGTCTATCTTTGTCCCTGACAATCCTGGTGGTCCGCATCCGACTTTTCTCTGATTTCCTGGCAATCTTGGTTCATTCATGTCCTGGAAGTCTTGAGAATTCGTCTAGTTTCAGAGGTTCTGGATATCCTGGACGCCCGGCTGGTCCTGAAAGTACCTAATTTCAAACGTTTCCAACTAATCTTGGCTGTCCTGGGTATCCAGACAAACCCTTCTCTACCTTTGGTCATGGAGGGCAGGCTGAGCAAATGGACCCTCTGCCTTCCATAGATCACTGTGCTCCTGGATATCCGTTGATTCCATTATGTCTGCCGTATCTCTTTTGTCCTGAAGCTAAACGTGAAGCTTGTGATTTGGATAATGCGTTGAGAGAATTCCGGTGGTCCGCTGACTCCTGCCAATCCATTTTTCTCATTGCATTCCGGTGCTCGGTCCTGGCTTTTCCTGGAAGTCCTGGGATGCTCTGTCCTGGGGTTTCTCGGTATCTGAAATCCAGTCGCGTCCGCACTAGCTACATGTTCTGGCACTAGCTACATGTTCTTCCTATGGTCCTCAGAGGCCTGGAATTCCTGGCGTTTCTGAAGTACCACCGACCTTAGGTTTCTGGAAAACCTGAAAGACTGGGTCTTCTTGGGTTTCCGATTGGTAAGGCCTCTCCTGAGTCTCCTGGGAAGCCTTCAGTTCCTGGTGGTCTCGGAGCTCCGTCATTGAAGGAACCGCTCTGAAAATATGATAATAAAATTAATAAATGAGTTTTTTTTTATTGTGCTCACTACTGGTGATCCTGATGATCCAAAGCTACCCATTTTTTCAGTCACGACCGCAATCTCGTTCTGACAATCCTGGTTTTTCTGGCTCTCCCTTTGGTCCGATGAGTCCCGGCAGTCCGCGGATACTCCTGAAAATTGAAGTGATTTTGTTAAGTTCACGAAATCTTTTTTCTTTTTTCACTAATTTTTGAGGCTTTCACATGGCTTCAAACATACTTGTCAAGACCTCGCTGGGTCCGGCAAGGCCCAGAAAGGCCCGGATTCAAAACAAAAGAGAAAAAAAAGAGAATTTTTGTCTTTTTTTTGACATTTTTCAATGTTTCATCGAAATTGTGAACATTAATGTTAATTTTCGAAATTTTTTCTAATTCTGAATGATAATCAAAACTTTTTTGCGAAAAAAATTCAGTAAAACTCGAAAAATTCGAAAACATTAGAATGTTTAGTTAAGGCAGTAATTACCCGGACCTTGACGAATTTGGTTGATAGCAACAAAAAAATCATCTTACCTTTTGATCCATCATTTTTTGAATCAAAAACGTCATAATTAAAAAGAATTGACCTGATATTGACAAGATGAAAGGTATTAAAGAGGCGGGGCAACAAAATGCAACGAGGGCACGCGGTGTTTTGCAAGCGCCGCACACTTTTCCCAAAAGCGCGCTTTTTCAAATGGATGTTTTCAGGAGATGAAAGATAAATTATTAGAAACAAAACTTACTTACTTATTCGAATTTTCACTGGTTTCCGTGAATGATGAAAATGCGTTTGTGGTTGAGATGGTAAGATACCACGCGGTTTTATTTTTTGATTTATAGAAAAGAATCCCAGATTTTTGGCTGCTCTAGAATTCATAAGAAGATTGATAATTATTTTATTAAAAGCGAATGACATTTAAAAAGTGAGAAAGTACTCTCACGTTTGGATTGAATCGATTCTGGCCAATAGATAAGAATATAGCAGAAAGGGGGGAGAGGGTAAGAGTTACGCACGTGGCCCCCTGCTGTGCAATGGATCCCACAAAATGTCTGCGTCTCCATCTTTGCCTCTTCTATTTTTTGATGATCACCCTGGATAGGCAATCACAAATAGCAAGACGGCATTGTATAGAAGAACGATCCCACCTCTCGGCGTTGAGAGGAAAGCAAGGAGAATTGGCAGCCGATGGAGGGAATCCCTGCTCGATTCCTTGGTCATTGTGTTTCTCCTAAAACTTGTGATGGTTTTGTGCAAAATAAAGATTAGCGAAAACGCACCGACTCGCCCTATTTTCCGGTATTCGAACAGGAAACCCGAAATTTTTCAAATCTTTGTTTTCATTTTTGAAGGGTCAGAACACTCTAGAACACCACTAAAAACTCAGAAAACAGAAAACTTCATCAAAACCAGTCAAAACCTACTCACTTCAGTCATGGCCTAGAAACTAAATTTTTCGGTTTTTAGGCCACCGACTCGAAATTGTCTCTCTACCTCAAGCAGAAGGTTTTTTTGTTTCTCGCAATCTGAAACACAAATAAAAATATAAAAATCATTTATTTAGCATGAAATTCATGTCTGTACAAAAAAAGGAATTTTCGACAACTCTCCAAGAAAATATCACAATAATACAATACAAAAAACACGTCATAAAAATATTTGACCCATATATTTTCAAAAGAATAAAGTGAAGATAGTATAACAGATTACAGTAGGCATTACACAATAACCGTCTTGAGTGCATCCTCCAAATTGATCTCAATTACGGCAGTGGATCCACGTGGGAACGGAATTTTTGTGGATCCATCCAACACGAGGTGCCCGTTCGTGCATCTGGATTCTAGGCAAATTTTCCGAGCAAATCCGCGGGTGGCAGTCTGTAGGAAGGTGGCGTTGAAAATTGGTTCACGGACCAAGAAGGCGAAGTCTGGAAAACGAGAAAGATGTGACTTAAGTGAAAAATGAGAGACAGATTCAGATTCTCTGTAAAATTTCTGAAATTTTGAGCCCATATCGACCTATTTTTGGATTGGTGGCCCTGTTAGGCTTGTAGACCCCCTCTCGAAAAAGTGAATATGTTTCAAAATAGGTAAATATGCTCAAAAGTTTGGAAATATTATAAAGGTTTTAAAAGTTCAACTCATTTTGAGATTTTGGTTTAGAAAATTCCGTTAAGTCAAATTTTCAATCTGTACTAAAGATACAAGAGGGCCAAAAAGCCTAACAGAGCTGGAACAACTTTAATGGAAACCGGTCGATATGGGTATCAAAATTTGAAATTTTTAAAAAAATATTCCAATAAAATAATTTTCAAAAAATTCCAAATTTAATAATTTTCAGGGATTCCAAACTCAAAAAATAATATTTTCACTAGGAAACTCACTCGGATGATCCGGTTCGAATGGAATTTTTTCATTAACAGTAGCCACAACTTTCTCCACCAAATTCCGGTTAATCGGCACATCGATTCCAAGTGATTGTAGTGCCTCGAATACGGAAGTAGTCGTACTCTCATCGATACGATTCATTCCAAGATACCAACTAGTTGATCCTGTCCCCGTAGAGACAATCAATCCAGATGACTTCTGTTTGACTGTCTGCGAGTCATCAATCGATATGTTGTACGTGAAAACCTTGGCCGCCTCATCCTCTCCGATAAACACCTCGTTCAACGCCAAGTTTGTCACTTTCTGAGCTGAACTGTTCTTCTCGGATACCGTAACCCGGATACGACTTCTCTGTACCCAATTCAAATTTCCAGATACCAGACGCTCGATGAGATTTTTGGGCGGAGTCTTGCCCCCGACACACAAGTGACCCTCAGAACCGATTGGGTCAGTATTGATTCCAATTATTGGGGTTTGGTCACTGATCGCCGAGGCGGCTGCCAAAAAAGTGCCATCTCCACCGGCTGAAATCACTAAGTCGGTGTCCGGGAGGAACTGAACGAGTTGTTGTAGGCTGACCACTCTGGCTGAGATCCCTGCTTTGCTGAGCTCGTTTACTATTTGTTGGACGGCTTGCACTTGTTTTTCCTCGTTTTCCAAAAGTTCTGCCACATTGGTGCCCTTTTGTTGGAGGTGTCTGGAAGGTTTTCAATTAAAAAAACTGTGTATAGCAACAATTATGTGTGAGTCTCAGAAATATTAAAATCGTAAAGATTCAAAAATTTCGAAGTTCAGAAAAGTGAAAAAATCTGAATTTTTAAGATATCAATGTGCTTCTCAAACTATACAAAGTTTGTGAAATTTCGACCCCCATAAAGACCTATTTCTGTTAAAATCCTCCAAAATATGGCAAAATGGGGCTCGAAATGTGGGAAATGTTTAGAAAAATCCAAACATTAAAATCATATTTGAAAATTCACACACTTTGTTCAGAAACATTCCAGACAAATTGCAATTTTCAGAAAAATAAGGGTTTTAAGAAAGTCAAGTCTTTTTGTTATTATCGGATCTTAACTCACCTTTTCAAGTCGGCATCTGTCAGTCCAGTCTGCTGTTTCTCCCAGTGCCATCGTGTGCTCTTACGCAAAATCAAAGCAGATCGGATGGGCTGAAAATTTCCACGACCACCATCGGTGATATGATCTGCCATTTGTACCTGATGAAAAATAGTTCATTATACGAACTGTTAATGAAAAAAAGATAACTCGGTTTCCATATGCTTTTTATCGAAAAATGTTTGAAAACACTTCTAGAAAATTTTTCGATCTCTTCTAAACGAAAAATTAATGGATTAGATTGAAAAAATTATGATTCGGCTTTGAATAAAATCAGGATTTTGGTAAACAACAGCAAATGGTTTGGTTCAGATAACATCCTTCAATGAGTGAAGAGTTTTGAAAAACTAATCATAATTGCGCAAAATGAGATAAATAAACATTCATTCCAAAACAGAAAGAATGACGCAGAATGGTAGCTGAGAGGAAATTGTTTTGGCTGAAATTTCATTTTTGTCAAAATTATGACTCATATCCTTTCTGATAAATGGTGTCCAGAAATAAGTGATCAAAGACTCGGAAAGTGATCAGAGATCAGAAAAAATTCATGATTTCACAACAAAAAAGACGGATCCTGCAGTATTATTCAGAAATTTGAAAAACAACTGGATTTTCGAAAACAGTCAAGATGAAACACAAAAAAGTTGAAAGAATTTGATATATTGGAAATTAATTAGTTGAATGGCCCGGAAAAAATGTCTTTCGAGTAATCATAGTGAAGTTTCTTCACATTCTGATGGAGAGGCACACACTTCATATCTGCTCCTCAGTATGAATCCAATCGATATGTAATCCAGTGTTTTGGGAACTGATTCAAGACTTTGACAAAAAAAGTTTACTGTATTAGTTTAATAAGGCACTTCCAATACAATATTAAAAATCATTCAATTTCATCTGCATCATGATTTCAATTGTTACAGTGTAGTTTTCATTAAGTATCTTCTAAACGTCAAGCGAATTTGAACATGGGAAAAATTAAAGAACAAGATTTTCATTAGCTTCCAACATGAACACCCCAGCTTTTTTGAAATGGAAAAATTGTTGTTCGGTCCATTGACTTGATGTTCATCCTTGTATATTGAAAACAACTCCTGTGACAAAATAGACTAATCGTCCACGTTTGTGCTCCGAAACAATAAAATCAAATGCAGTTCACAATTTCTCCTTTTCAGAGTTCTTTTTTCTCTCCCAAAAAAAGCTTGAAACGAGTTTTTCATTCAAAGATTATTGCTTGAAACGTTATCGAGTGTGCATTTTCTTTGGTTTGCTTTGATAGCAATCATTTGAATCTGACAAATAACACAGATGTAGATAGTTAAAAGCTGAATCACAACTTGAAATCATATGCCTTCCTCATTCTTTTGGCCGATTTTATGAATCATTACTTTTTACAACTTCTATCTATTTTCCACATTCTCCAATCTTTAAAAACACAGATCAATTTTGGGTTAGATGTTCTTTGAAAACTAGTTTGTCCAAAAAACCACTGAGACGTTTTTTGAAACTCTTTGACGTCCCTTGAAAGATACATATACACGTCCTTTGGGTTATCAAAAGTGCTCAGAGATGTTTAGACGATCAAAAAATATTCAGCCGTCCCTTGATCACTGGAAAACACAAAAGCTTGCTCTGACACCTGGAAGTAATGATAACCTGAAAATAAGAAACCTTAAAGCTTGCTCTGTCATAGTCCTCAAGTTCATCACCCTGGAAATAGCGGATTCCTTGATACAGATACTCTAAGAAGCTTGCCAGCACTTTCTTCCAAAATTTTAAACAAGCTTCTAAGTTTCTCTGTTGTTGGGTTTTTCCGGAATTTAAGGAACGTCCGAATTTTTATCAAGACATTTGAATGTTTTTTGGGACGTTTAAGCATTTCAAAGGATGTTTTGAATTTGGGAATAAAAAAGTCCTTGAAAAGAGATCTAAGCATTTCAAGGCACGTCTAAGTTTTCCTCTCTTTGTTTTAATACAAGTACACTCTCTTTCGAATAATTTGAAACAATGGACTCTCTGTCAGAAGACAGAGCTAGATTTGAAGTGATAGCAGAAAATCGTAGCAGCGGATCTGTATCAAAATACACGTAGGTTGTCAACTACATTGAGCACGACTCATGTAATTGTAACTTGTGAATTGAAAATTTTTTCAGAGTGAGAAAGTTCGTCGTTACGCTTTGAAGAAATATGAGATGCACATCACAACGACCTAAGTTTGTCCTATATACTTTTCCACCAGACAGACGTATGATTGGGCATTTATTAAAAACAAATAGTGCAGTTTATAACTTAACAATGTGAATAAGGAACAATCGGTGGACAAAGGTTCTTCTGGATGTTCTCAAACCTGAAAAAATAGTTATTTCGATCTGGGACTCAGTACTATGTGTGGAGTGGTGGGAACTCCTAAAAGTGGGCAGGGAAACTCTCTCTCTCAAAATTTGAATCAAAATTTTTATATTTCCACAAAACTGCAGAAAATCATGCATTAACCTAATAGGTTGATATGTAGGTTGATAATAGGTTGTCCCATCTTTTTTCTCAATGCCAGGTCTCCTTTAAATGTTTCGCTATAGAAAGAAGTCCCCAACAACACATACAGACAGAAACTACCGAACACAAGCGGGCCCCGTCACACAGAGGAAAAAGAATACAGAGAAATAGAAAAAGAGGGGTAAATCTCCCAAGTTTGCGTTGTCTGAACTGTTTATTTCCCTGACAATCACCCTTCAGACTTCTCCGAAGAAATGTACTTGGGGACACAGGAAGAAAGAATGTGTGACAAGTAGAATAGAATTCAAAAACCAAAGAAAACGCTGTTTATTGGATTCATAAACAATGTAAACAGATCAATCGAAGAAAAAACACAGGAAAACCATATTCGTTCCCGCAACGCCACAAAATGATAAAAAAAATCATCCACGTATATCTGCTTCTCTACGTCTCTTTTCCTCATGTCGAGTTTTCTTTTTGAATATGGAATCATTCTCTCCCCGTTAGTTTTTTTTTTTGAAGAGCTGACTTTTATTGTGGTTGTTCGTCTTTCTCAATTCAATTTTTTCCTTTTAAAAGTCTAGTATTTATTATTTTTGGTTTGGTTCTTAAAACTTTTCTACCTAACACACGTATGGCCGGGCTATTTTTTTGCTCAGAAACAAGTAGGGGAGTTGTTACTCTAACGATGTGATTAAGGAACGATTGGTGGACAAAGATTAGCGTCGTCTGGATGCTCTCGAACCGGAAAAAGTGGTTTTTTGATTCTGGGACTCAGTACTCGGGGTGGAGTGTTGGAAATTCCGTCACGAGGACATGGAAGTAATACCAGATGTTTGCGTTTTTTTTTTTGGATAAACTTGAAAACTAGTGACTCCAGGACAGGGAGATATAACAAGAAAGACATTTTGGGTTTGACAACGCGTTTTCAAGTGTTGCGAAAACCCATAACAAACTGTTGTTATCCGGCCAGACAATTATCTTTCAGTCAAAATATTTATCCAACGTTCCTCTCTCTGATTAGTAACGTTTTGCTTGTCTCCAACGTTGTTTAAATGGAAAAAAATCCGAATAAAGAGGGATATCAAAAAGAAGTAAGTTTTTAAATGATCTCGAATGGGTGTTCCACGCGGAGGAAACCAGAAGACCATCCATGGTGATAAACATTTGAATTCTTGAACTCTCTTTGGATTGAAAAAATAGAATCAAAATTTTATCGAAAACGGCAGAAAGTTGATTCATGCACGTTTCATTTGCTTCTTTATCCCCCCCCATCATAGATAAAACTCATTCGAGCTCATGTCTGTCGTAAATAGAACAAGTAGTTGCAAACGTCTCTGATCGTGTTTTGTATATTTTGTTTACTTTCTTTTACCCCTGTCTCTCTAGCTGTATAGTGTATTCTCTTTGCCTCTTCTAACTGAATTGTTATCGCATTGCCAGAACCAATTTGCAGAGGGTCGAAGAACGATCGGTGTCATTAATTACGCTGTACCTCTTCCTGCTGACTCTTTTTCTTTTTTCTTTCTTCACACAGTTCACTCAGCACTAACACAATTTTTTGACATCGATTGTTTTCCTACGAGGCTCCTGTTGTATAAATTGTTACCAAGATTCCAATTTTTCAAAGTACTTATATACGCAAGAGAGAACAGCTTTAATATTCCCAATTTACAACCAAAATAGCCAACTCTTTTTTCTCTGCTCCCTAGCGACATATTTGGTCCGAATCTTTTTGTATGGACGTTTTCGACTTTTTGAATTGTTTTCTGAGTCTCAGGCTGGTTTTGTTTTTTAAGGTATAGTATTTCTGGTGGGATCTCATTTTTGGGAAACTTTGAGTCGATTCAAGCAGACATTTTTTTTAGTTTTCAATTATTTTCTACTCCAAAATAGGTGAAGAAACGTAGTTTCCTGAAAATTTTTCAATTTTTCACGACATCATTTTCTGACTGCGGAGAGTTTTGGGTTGTTAGATATTTTTTGTATTTCTCATATGTGTCTATTTATTGACGAATAATAAAAAAGAATACATGAAAAGGAAGATAGAGAATTTGGGATTGGAGTAAAATAACCGGGTGAAAAGAGTAATAAATTCAAAAAAGAATATAACTAGAAAAAAAGCGGGGGAGAAGAACATTGGTTTGGAAGCCTCGATTTGAAAATTAACAATTTTTTGAAAAAATGAATTGAGAAATGGGAGAATCCGTCATTCAGAAAAATATTACATTCTGGTATCTCAAGTACCCCGGTTGAATTAATTCTTGGAAGTCTCATTTCCCCCAGTTGGTTTCCGGTCATCGTCGTGGAAGATAACCTGATTCGAGACTGCCCACGTTCCAGTTTTTGATGGGAGGGAAAAAAGCTTCGAATCGAACCATGGTCGTATTCCGGGAGGCAGCGACTTTTCTCCTCTCATTGCTTGGTCCAGGAAGCCGGAATCTTCAAATTGCTGAAAAAAATGTGAGAGAAGTTTGTGAGTCAACTAATGCTAATTGCTCCATCTCGTGTACATCATTGGCATTTAAACTATCGTCGTACTGCACATGAAATATCTAAAACTGGGAGACTGAACTCCTAAACTTCTTTCCATTCGTCTACTATTCTCTGAAAATGAACAAGTTAACATGACGATGACAGAAATCGTCTGTGAAGGCCAATTTCACACGATTTCAGTCGCATATCATGTTTACTTCCTCATTTCAGGAGAATATTATAATGATAAAATAAAGTTCACGAGCCCCGACATTTTTTCGCGTGCATCCCCAATAAAAATGAACTAAAGAGGTAAACGAGGAGGAGTAATTATTGATACTTTGAGGTATCATAATTTACTTCAGACTGCATTTTGGATTTTTTGGATATGATTCTTAGATTATTTTCATTTTTTCCTGGCCTCCCAAATCGGTTCGTATCCTTAAGCTCGGCCTAATTCTTCTGTCTATTTTTTTTTGCAATTATGTAAAACTCACGAAACTGAAAAATGCAAACTTTGCCCGAATCGTTGAAATGTCTCCTCTATTTAGAAGATTGAACTCGTAGGACTCATTTGTGAAGCTGAAAGTGATACCAATTTAAACAAAATTTTTATCAGGAATAAGCTTACGGTGTTCTGGTATGAACATTGTACAAATCTTCAATCGTTTTTCTTGTTGAGGAACACCGGGAACAATTGTGATACAGCTCCATTTCCGGTTCGTACTCCTTCTGAAAATATGTTTTTAAAATAACATTCAAACGAATTTTTTGATTCATGCAGTACTCATAACATCCAAAATAATTAACTCACAGTGAAATCATCTTCATCGCCTCCTTTCATCAGAAGACTTGCAGAGTGAATGCTGTTTCCACTAGTACAGTGAAAGGGGATCACGGCGAGGTCATCGTTAGCGTTGCTAGAAAAGGGGGATTAAAATTTGTAACTTGACGGCGTAGAGTGAACTCACAACAAATCGTACTCTCGATAGTACCCCGTGTAACACCACACCGTGTCGAGAGGGCAGTTCAGAGTCATTTTATATTGTGCTCGACTGACCCATTTGGATCGGTCGACCCATTTTCGAGTGTGTCCAGGAGTTGGACAAGACAGAACAACAATGGCCAGGAAGAACAAAGAGAGATTCATGATTACGTTCTGTAAGGTATTGAAATATGAATGACCTGTTGCAAAGCAACATTTACTATAAGAAATTTTGAAAACTTCCGTTGTAAAATTGATGAGTATTCTCTCTTTAATCCCTTACTACACTTTGATACTCTCTAACAAGAAACCTTTAAAGTTTGCGTCAATATCATCAGAACCGAATTTTTACGTTATTCAGTGATAACTGAACTTTAAGACAAATAACTATTTTTTTTTCTACAAAGTGGCTCATTGAATTGCGTCCAACGAATCAGAAAAAAACTATTTCCCAAAAAATATTCATTTCTTGACTATATGAACTACCAGTCAGATCAGAGCCGACAGAGCCTATCAAACTAAGGTTTGACAATTTTCGGAGATAAGCAAACTAAAAAGGGGCTTCAACACATCGAAAATTCGGGGATATTTTTCAAGCGGAAATTGGGTAAGAATTAATATGTTTTTTATATGTATATTGGCGTTTTCTACTGCAAAAAGTGTTAGTGTAGAACTCCATTCATGTACGGCTTACTCTATACATCTCTAATAATTTATATTAAAAAGTAGTTTATTGGTTATACTAAACACTATTTTATTAGTTTTTGTGTTTGAAACTTTTGAGAAAAAATCTGGAATGTTTGATTTGCTCAATTAACGTATCGAAAATAAAAAAGGGAAAGTCGCATTAATGATAAAAAATCAAATTAAATAAAAGATTCACAGACAAGAACTAATACCTGGTGGAGTAGAAATGAAGACTCCAATGTCCGATTGTCGGTGGCAGTTCTGTTGTCAAGTCTGAAAAAAAGTATTATTAAGAAGTTTAACAATCAACAAAATAGAAGAGAGCAAGACAACTGTTCCCAGGATATAGTACATAGAATAGAAAGAGTGAAAAAACAATCAATCTGTTTCAGGATAACAACAACTGTTCTCGAAGGATGTAGTACACTTTTCAGTTAGTTGTTTATCGATACATAAGGAATAATTTCTTAGTTGAGAAAGCTTCTATAGAATGCTGACATTAATTACAACAGCGTTGTTGTGTTTTCTATCGGTGTTTAAACTGCCCTATAGTAAGATTTCGATCGTTTGGCTGAGTCCAAGTTGCCGATATTTAGATTCAAGAACCCCCTTGTGATCTTTTGGAAACTATTTGACCCTGTATTTCCATTCTCACCTGCTTGTAAGATTAGTCAGATGGACGTCCGCCAAACTTTTCTGACTGGAGCTTGAAGATTTTCTGGAAAGTTAAAACAAGATGAAAGATTCTCAGACCAGAATTGATACCTTGTGGAGTGGACTTGGAATTTCGTTTGATGTTTGCTCAGCAGCAGCAGTGTGCTGATTCAACTCCCACGACTGAAAAAAAGTATTATTGAAAACTCAAAAAATCATTAAAAAATACGGAGAGCATGTATATATATATTTATTAGCAATACAGTCGTACACTTTTTTTCACGCTAAACAATTAAATATTGGGTAAACATCTTTATGCTACTCTGTTCTCCCAACCCCCCCCTCCCCACAAGCGAGAAAACTAATTTTCAGACGTTTGTTCTGAACGATAGATTCACCTCGACTGTCTTATCAGTACGTTTGATCATCTTATCAACCATTTTGATGTATGCTGACTATTGCTTTTTGGAAATTTGCACATATGTCCTGAACATGTCATTCAAGAATGTCTGTATTACTTTTTGTGCTTGGATCGCGTGATTTAATGAAGGAACTGATAGCAGTATTCTGCGTCAATAAAACCATCAATTGCGGTGAACCCTGCCCGAAGGCTGAAAGGAAGCAATACCTAAATTCAAAAGCGCAACTTTAACGGACTGAATGTGAGAAAAATATCAAAAAAACACTTACTTTAATAATAGAAGAAAAACACCTTACATTCAGAACAGCAACTGTTATCTTATTTTCCATGATTCGAATAAAACCCATGATCACAAAAAGAAATTAATAACGTAAACAGGAGATCATTGTTTGCTACTCACAAGTTTCTATTAGAGTTTGCGAATTCTTCCCATTCATACACTGTTATTTCATTTTATTTTCAGATTTTACAATCAAAACCACGTGTTTCCAATCTTTGCTGCATTTCCCTTATATTTCCGCTCTCCCTGACCACATCTTTGCATTTTACCCTCAAGAGTGCTTCCGTGGTGTCATTTTTAGTTTTAGTTGGTTCGTATCTTGCCGGTTCCAAACGTTGTTTTCGTTTTTCCAACTTGCGTTTTTATGGTTTATTAAATGCTATTGTTCAAGTCTAAAACAGAAGTTGCACTGTGAGAAAAAGATTTGGACAGGGAAAAATTGAGACAATGTTTTGAGCTACATTTTTTTTGAATTTCAAATCATATTTTCTCTTACTTAAAAAAATCTCATAGTGAAACTGTCAATAACATTGAGGTGTTATCATGTTGAGGAAAGTAAAATGTTTTGATTCATATTTATACCAGTTTTCATTAAAACAAATGATACGAAACTCCTATTCTTGTAAGTTTTCAAAGCTATTGGTCCTTCGTTAAGCATAAAATATTTTTTCATAAGACTTCTCATTCATTTAGCACTTATGAATCTTAAAAAGTGTATTTTCATCAAGCTACTCCAGCTTGTACATAGAAAAATTCAATCTTTATTTTCAAAAACATTGAAATTGTCAATAAATATTGATGGCCGATGTGCTGACTAATTCTCGTCCGCAGTTGTGTTGAATCGGCTATTGTTTGCGTATCTTCCCTAGTCTGCTTTTGTTCCCCGTCGCCGACCTCGATTGATGTCGGTTTGTAGATTTCGAGAACAGAGGCAGCGCAGTTTCAGTCGGTTTTCAACCCAGTTACTCAAGGTACGCTGGAGTTTCAACCGTTCGAAAGAATGCGTTGAACAACTGTAATTGGAAAAGTTAAGAGCTGTAAAAAATAGAAAAATGACCTTTTGTTGTGCGGAGTCATTTTAGTACGGAAAAATGGTTTAAAACGAATGACGTCAAATTCACAGTTATCATTTTCTTGTGCACAGCAAAAATTTTCCATTGCGGGTTCTATTGGGGAAGTGTACAACAATGTTTCATTTTTGTGAATTTGACAGCTCATTACTTTCCTTCACCTGATTTTTGGACAGGCATGCTAGATGAATTTCTATTTTCTCAAGGATTCTGCGTCGGTTTATAAAAAAGTACTACTACTGGAAACAACGTACTTTTTTTGATGGAGAGAAAGAAGACTGTCAATTTCTTATAGTTTTTTTTGAGACGCTAGGATTTTCTTGGGCATCATTCATTTCCCATTAAGGGCGGCTCAAATTAGAGTATCAACATCGACTGGAACTTTTTAAAATAGTTTTTTTTTTCAGTTTCCATGGACAAAGTTTTTATAGCAGTTGCAGATGGAATGAACGTGGAAAAATTAAAATCAAACCGTTGGTACCAGAGAAACAGATAAAGCATCAGTACTTTCTACTCTCCAATTCTTACTGTTTGATTCACTGATTGTTTTATATGCCTACAACGTTTTTAAAAAGGTAAGAAAAGGAAATTCTCAGTTGAAACCACGAGCTTACAATCTTTCCTTTTTTCCCTGTGGTTTCCCGCTGCACCCTTGTCATACCAATTCCAGTATGGCCACATATTTTCTGAAAACAAACCTGCTATCAGTTAGAATCGGTTTATTCATGATCACTTAAAAATATATAAAACGAAAGTGAATGATATTTACTCGAAGAAAAGATACATTGCTTTAGATTTTTGACAGAAAAGATCTGGAAACCAGAAGATTATTAACTCGTAGAAAGTTAACTTGAGAAAAAATGAACGCGTAATGAAAAGATTGTGAAATATAGTTGAAAATTATCAAAAGCTAAATGAAAAAAAGTGAGCAAATGAAATTGATTGGGTAGAATATGGAATGTTGTGAAAAGAAAATAACAAGATGAAAGTTGTAGAGAGGTACAATTCAGTTTAAGTTGGTTTGAGTACAGCAGGATAAGTGTGTAGTTTTCATGGTGAGATTGGCTGGATGTTATCTGTAAACATTTTTATGATTTGTGAATATCACATCGAATCAACTTTACTTTCTACGTCAGCCACCACGATTAATTTATTTTCGATTGCTTTGATGAGCATTTGCTGGAGTTCCTTCCGTTTCTCGATTAACGACCATTTGGATGACAGACATGGGAACTTTTGACCACACCAACATTCGCACGCCGCCACAACAAAGATTCCACATGAAGTAGAATCTTTTTGTTCATGAAACATCTTGTTCTCTACTTTTGCATCCCTCAGTTGCAGAACTTCAGCGAATATTCGAATTGCTTCTATGATGTTTTTCTCTTCTTCTTTGGACTCGTATTGCATGGAGTTGACATGGACGGCATTGCCTTGAGTGCGGTCAAACTTAATTACTGTAAAATGACCATGGGAAAGAATTGGCATAATAAATTGGTCGACTCTATTGAATCCAAAGAATATGTCAGCTCTCATGTGCTCCTTCTCCTCCTCCGACAGTTTCCTCTTCTCTACAAGCCATTGTGAATAAAAGATTGGGATCACTCCAATCTTTGTTGTAGAATTCAAGTTGTAATGTGCAACCTGAATACAATAGATTTATTATTCAGCTTTTGACATTAGGATTGCGAATTTGTTGTCAAAAGTGGGCTAAAAACATTTTAGTTTTGGAAACGTAAAATGGAAACAAAATTCCAGGAGCAAAAAAGGTTTTCTTAAAATCACTGTGATCATTTTAATTTAAAAAAATCACTCACCTTCAAAAGAATGAGCAAGAATACCACTTGATGGGATACCCATTTCCCAGCATCCAGCAAATCTTCCAGATCTACTTTTTCAATCATTTTCCAAGCATCTTCTTTTCCTTGTGGAACTCCTAACGGCAATCTGGGAGTAATCCAGAAGTTTTGTTCCTGTAATAGCTGTTTGTTCCAAAATGAATAGCTTTTTAAAAGAATTTTTTCAATTTTTTTCAATAAATATACTGTGAAGAAACCGGAGACCTTCTCATATATCAAGTTCAAGTTCCATCAAGTAAATTGTTTCAAGACCATTTTAATCCAATGACATTTGGGAATTGAGCATCTAATGTTTTATGAATCTCTTACCTGGTGGTCATTAGAAGTACATGCTCTGTCTGAGGAAGCTCCGGTGGTGTCAAGATTTTTGAATGAAGTATCTCGTGTTGAGTGGCAATTGGAAGCTGCATGAAGCTTGTTTGATGCTGAAAATAGGGGATTTATTTGAACTTTTTTGAATAGCTGTACTTACAGGGTTGTGTGGAATTTGGAATATTGCGTTTGTATGCTTTTGGTGCGAAAGAATTGGCAATTTCAAGGCGTTTACTGTCAGAATGGCGCATGATTTCTTGATACAATTGAATCCGTGAGTCAGGTTCTTGACGACCAATAGGTGGAATAACAAAACGAAAACTTCCAATGTCTCCTCTCTGAATTAGAACATTTTTTGTTAATTTTTTGAAATCAGTTACCTCATTTAATTCCAGCAACTCTTTTGAGAAACTCATCGCAAACTTCGCGAAATAAGCTACGAAAACGCCACAATCGGCTCCATTCTCTTGTTGTTCAAGATCATTCGGTTGAAAGAAATGTAATCTTTCTTCATTAAACGAAGAAGAACTTGAACCAAATGATGATTCATACTCCCGTCTCAGCCATTCTGACATGAGTTTCTTGATTTGGTTAGGAGATATTGTTTTTGATATTTTGAGAGAATCAAAATACAAAATTGTACAGGATCGTTTTTCAATATCACCAAATGCTCTCAATGGGTTTAGAATCACTGCCAGAGTCCAATGACGGGCGTAGCAGATCGGGAAAATCAGCATTCTTTTTGCGAAAATGTTCATGTTTTTAGGTACACTTTTTGCTCGTTTCACGCTTCTTTTCATCTGATCGGTCTTATTGTCCAGAAAATGCAAGTCAATCGAAGTTTTATCTCGTCCTGCCACACGTTGTTGGAATAGGTGGCTGCTTACAATCAATATCTGGCGACTACTGAAACAGGGTAAACATCAACAGTTGATTCACGAGTAAAAACTCACCCTTGACGTTTCGCATTGCATTCTAGGAACATTTGGAGCGCAAAGTTTACAACTTCGTCGTTCAAGTAGCCGTCTTCAGAAAAGAATCCGCAGAGGGCATGTTTATTCAAACTGAGCTCTGAGTAGGTGGTGTTGGTTCCAGCCCTGCACTCTATTATCACCAGAGCTTCTGATTGTAAGTCTGAAAACTCGATGGTTTAAACATTTATAAAATCTTCGAAAATAACTCACCATACACAACTTGAACTTCATCATCGTCATCTTGAGTCAAATCAACTAACTCAGATGTGCCTGTAAAAAGTTTTTGATGTTAAGTTTTGAAGACTCTAGTACAGTACTGGTCATGAAGAATGCGACACTTGCTGTTTTTTGTTGAAAATTGTCAACTTTGTGAGTGTGATACGGTCTCCCGGATAGTCTCACAATATTGACTGCTTTTGGTCTGTACAGATCACAAATAGAGCTTCATTTTGGTAGTTGACAATTTTTTGGCAAGGGCACATTCTAAGAAGTTACAGGCAGTCAAAGAATTTTTTCGCATCTTCAACCCTTTTTTAGTGCTAAATGGAGAAATTTTTGAGTTTTTTTATATTGACGGTCTGTAACTTCTTAGGATGTGCCTGTACAAAAAAGTTGTGAACTACGAAAATGTAGCTGAACTTGTGATCTACACACTTCATAAACAACCAATATTGTGAGACTATCAGGGAGGCTGTGTTACACTCACAAAGTTGACAATTTTAAACTAAAAACAGCAAGTGTCGCATTCTTTATGGCCAGTACTGTACATACCTTTTTCTGCAGCAGTGGTCTCCTTTGCTTCATTGCTCAATTTCAATTTTTCATTTCCGACGTCTTTCAGTTGAGTTTGCTGTTTTTTTGACTTTTCTGGAATAACAAATATAGAGAAACAGTAGCAATGTTTCACATATAGATTAAGTTTTGAATTCCGCTGTTATCATGGATAGTTTGTAATACAGAAAGTCATAATTTTTGCGGTCTCAAAGAATTTTTGTAAGTTAAAAATTTTTTAGTTTCCATAAGATACGGTTTCTACAGTTTCACGAGAATCTATACACCCGTTTCATAGCTACTAGGGAGGGGACCGCGAGACGTCCCAAATCGTCATCTTTCGAGCGTTAGTGGAATAAACACCTTTTAGTGATAAAAGTTGATACAACTCACCTTTCTTTTGAAATTTCTTTACTTCTGATTTTTCACAATGCGGCTTGGGAAGCTTGGGAATGCTCGTTCTGTATGCTCGATTCCCCATGAGAAGCTTTTCAGAATTCTGCACTTTTGTCATTGGTGAAACATCAAGTTTGAGTCCACAATCCATCTTGTCAACAGATGAAGATGACATATCATCAGTTTCATCATCCTTATACGGTGTTGGTTTGCCTGTCCTGTAGGCCCAATTCCCCCTGAGAAGCTTTTTAGAGTTCTGCACTTTTGCTGTTGGTGGATCATCGAGTTTGAGTCCAGAATCCATCTCGTCATCAGGTGAAGATGACATATCATATGTTTCATCATCCTTATACGGCATTGGTTTGCCTGTTCTATAGGCCCAATTTCCCCTGAGAAGCTTTTTAGAATTATAAACATTCGTTGGTGGTGGAACATCGCGTTTGTGCTTGTTGCTTGGTAGACAAGTTTCAGAAATTTGGTTATGGATGGTTTCATCAATTTCGATTCCATTATCCATTTCAAAATCAGGTGAAAAGGTCGTATAGTTGGTTTCATCAACTATGTCTTCTTCAATTTTCGTTTCCTCATTGAGACGATGTGGCGAGGTTTCCTGAAAAAGTTAATGCATTATTTAAGTACATTGTTTCTCATAGTGGTGATTTTTTAGTGCATCCCGCAAAATCAGTACCTATGAAATTCACTTACATATGAAATTATCATATTTTGGACTGAAACGTATTGATAATTTTTGAAACACTAAAAATACCGCTTCGACAAGACAAATTTCAAAAAACGCTTCCTTAAAACTTTTCTCATTAGTCCAAAACACCAAATTTTTTACGACAATATCAAAAGTTCCCACGCAGTCCATCTTGTCTATTATATAGCTGAATTTTAGAATTTTATTCAGTAGCTAAACACCTACATTGCTGCTTGAGACGTCTTCCTCTTCATCCTCAATTGCAACTGCAGTGGAGAGTGGATCGTTATCCTCGGGTGTTTCTTTGAAGTGACGTCGCTTAAAGTGACGTTTTAGATCTGACTTTCTCCTGAAATGTTGAAATTCATATTTTGTTGGAAGAAAATCACTATTTCTAACTTTAGTCACCAAGTCAAAATAGCCTCCTATCATGATATGTGTATTCAGTTATTGGTTCTATGATACTACTGAAATTCTTGAATATAGTAAGGTTCCTTTTAAATTATATAAAAAAAATTAAAATTATACAAATATTTTCCATATAATTAAAAAAATTAAACATTCTTAAAACCATCTTAAAAATTAAAAAATTAAACATTCTTAAAACCATCTTAAAAATTAAAAATTAAAATCAAAATTACACAAATATTTTCCATCTTATGTAATTCTCTGTAAAATTAACAGAAGAAAATTCATTTTTCTACTGTTTCTTCAAATCAACCTAACACTTTGCGATGTAGTATTTCTATGACTTACTTAGTCGTAAAATCACATTTGCTGCATTTCAATTCGGCATCTCTGTGGAGTCGTTCATGTTCCTTTAAAAGCGACGGATGCTTGTATTCTTTTTTACATTCCGAACACTTGTATTTTATGTCACATTTGACGTTATTCAGATGGAAGTTGTAATCTATAGAAAACGTGGCTGTTTTAAAACAAAATTTAACAAACTTACTGAATGACCGTTTGAAAACTTTCATGCACTTTTTACATTGGAAGACCGGACGCATTGTTGAATATCTGTAACATATGAAATTCAGAAATCAGATAACCAACTTTTACGACTTTTGCAAAAAAGAGCTCAAACCGAGAAAAAACGATTGAGAATTCAGAGGGAAAACAGTATGATAATCAGATTTTTTCTCAAATTAAAGTGGTAAAATGAAGTCGATTATGTCATGAGTATTCTGCCATGAAGAAACGATTCAACTGAAACAAATCGATCAAATGGGTTGTGCGAGAGCCGAGCGAAACCAAAGAAGAGAGTGATTTTCTGCGTCTCTCATGATGGTTCACACTGTTTCACACTTTGGTTACAAAGAGGGGGAGGAGAGACGCATCGAACAGCTAACTTTTATGAGAAGGGGAGGGAAAAATAATTGGGGTGTCTGAAGAGGGACTGTGAGAGTGGTAGAGGTGCGTGGCGTGCTAAACTCTGGGAGCAGTGCCCACACATATTTGTCCTCTACTGTTATGAAGATAATAGGAAGGAGACGGGTCTTTATTGAGGTAATTATAAAAGTATAATTTTTGCTGATTCTGCATTTATGAGTTTCATCAGTTATTTCAACCAGGAAATTTTTTCGGTTGCAAAAGTGCTTTAGCGCTCTCTCGGCTTGGTTCCGACCAAACCTGAAATTAGAATAATAATTTTGTAATAAGTTTTCGAAAGTTAGGTTTTCCGATTTTTTCGGTCCGAAATTTCGAAAAAAAAGTTTTTCGAAAGTTTTTCGGAAAAGTCTTTCCGGACAGTCCTGGTTCAGACGGTCGCCAATAATTTTGGTGGTACGGTTGAGCATTGCGACTGGCCATTTTTGCATTAAATTATCTCCAGATTTCGTTTTTTTTTGCACCATGAGAAGAGGAGGGAACTGTTTACATTTGCGTTATTGTAGAAGGCGGGTATGGAGACCAGTTGTTGGGCTTTTGAAAGGCAAAAGATGGAAAAAGGGGGGAAAGCGATAACTTTTGTTTTTTGTGAATATAAACATTTTCTGATTGACCATTCTTCTTTTAATTGTTAGAAACATTGAGCAGACATACCATGTGAGAACGGTGACACGATAATAACAATAATATGCAAGTAAATTACTCTTTTTGTGATATCCGGTAGGTGAGTATGGTAAGTATTGTCCTTATCAGGGGTTCGGGCCAAAAATATTAGTACTTCTGCTTTCAACACTTTTACTGTACAAGAATTATCAGTGCACTTTTATAGAAATCTCTAAAACATTGGAGGGAACCGCTATAACTTCAATGAATATTTGATTAGACCCTCATTTATCTCTACTTGTTCATGTCAAAACCGCTTAATCATTGCGGACTCTGTGAATCGGCTAATTCATTACAAATGAAAAACTACTGTCAAAGAAACTCTGCTTCATTGATTTTTGTGCAAAAAGTTTCCGAAAAGACATATGATCTACCAGGTTCATAACGTCCATAATAACGAGCGACTGTTCTGGACAGCTCTCTATTGCCCTCCCCTTGATATGCTATATCTCACTGACCATTCTGTTTTCAGGACCGTCCCACGCAGTCCATCTTGTCTTTGTCACTAGCCACCCCTCACACTATCTCGCCGGAACACCGAAACGCCGCCAGATGTCTTTTGAGCCCAAGCCGCCGGCCACCCGATATCTCCAGGCATCGCTTTCCTGCGGCTCCCAGTAAGCAGCACTCTCTCACTTCTAATTCTCTACAGTTTTCGCCTACACATTCCAATTCCTGATTATAAACAATGCCTGCCCCCGATCGCTGGGCTTCCTCCTCATGATCTTTTCTATTCGATCTCTATTCGTCAACCCAAATAAAAAGATACTGCCTGGACACTGAGAAGCTGAAATTGCAAAAGAAAAACAAAAGCAGATACCTTTCTATTTCTCAAAAAGTGATAAGCAATTGCAGTGTTTTTTTTAGGAAATAACAAAATTTCAGTTACAAACACCGCAAAGAAACGGAATGATAAAATTTAGTGAGAATATGACATTTTTCAAAACCGTCAAAAGAAAAGACCTGGTTAGACTTATTCTGTGAAATGATGGAAAAAAAAGACAGGAAAATAAAATGTGCCGTGCAAGATTAAGAAAGAATTGAAAAAACAATGAAAAAAGAAGACTGAACCAAACCTACATAAAATAAACAAATCCAAAAAACTAAAATATATGATCAACAGTGATTACTACGTGAAAAAGTGCACAGTGTAAGCTATAACCGCGAAAAAAATAGGGAGCGAAACAATGCAGAGAAAAAGTAATAAGAGTCAAAACTATTGAATTTCGAATTACCTTATTAAAATAACCTCAAAAACAGAAAAAAGAAGACGAACAACTGAACGTGTAAACCAATAATGTTGAATGGTTCCGTTATTTTCAAAAAAGTTTCCAGAAACGTTTGAAATACAGTCTATGCCTGAACCCGATTCGGGTCTCTTTTTTTTTGTATAATTCCTTTATTGTATATTGTACTTTATCCTAACTCCCAAGATCAAACACCGAGCATCTTTTCTTGTCATAAAAAATGAATTTAATAACAAAATAATCCTTTATCAATCGAATCAATCAAAATTGAATTGAGTCATAGTTTCATTTATTTTTTCCTCCCCCGCTCTGTCTACACACGCCCCCTACCGACAGAGCTCATTCATATAAATATCTAATCATATCGAAACCATTTCTCATCATTTATATTTTTCACCACAATTGTTTTACTTGTTAATTCTTATAATACAGAAAAGTGCAGAAACAGTCTTACCGATAATCGGCGACAACAGATAAGACATCTTGCTATTGAGATTGACTGCCGCGTGGTAGGAAAGAGGAGTTTTGAGTAATCTGACTTTCTTGGTTAGTATTGGGGATAATTCCGTCCTCATACCAGGAAATGAGGGAGAAAGAAACGAATCTTCACGTGGTGGAATGGAATGGAAATGAAAAAAAAAATGTTCCATGAGTAATTTCAATTTTCGTTCAACCTAGTATGTCAGAAGAACTTGCTTGATCTGAAACGTGTCTAAACCAACCTTGTTGAAGTGACGGCTTGCTGAAGGCTGGCGGAAACGGTGGAACTGTTCAGCGTAATTAAACCTTACTCAAACCTCATCTGAACATTCTCCGCATTCGAAAATCAACGTACTAGCTGAGGGGAAAAGGGCAAAGTAGCAATGCGAATTTCTGAGATTTTCTTGGAGAGATTTCTGTTTTCATGCCCGGGAATACGCAAAGCAAAACGGGAACTGTGGGCTAGAAGCCAAAATGGACGTGTACTCAAGTGCCGTTTAGTCCGGTGTTTCTCATGAAGTAGGAATGAAACTTCATACATCAGATGCGCTTGAACAAACGGCAAAGTCGCCATTATACTGTCCCGACAATATGAGTCCCCATCAAAATTATTCCACTGGATCTGATCCGTAAAGTGCTCTGATCAAGCACAAGAGGAAACGAGAAAAAATAGGAAAATCATTGATACGATGGGTTGGGACAGGCTTCCCCTTCTTGCGACTGCGAAGTCGATGACGGACGGGAAGGTCGCGAGGCACCCGGCGGGTAACTCGGGCAGACGCTAGTAGATCTTTATATCCGACAGCCCTGGCTAAGAGGAACCCTGGGAATGGAGAAATTTATGGAAGATGTTGAGGCTGGCTTGGTAACAGCTTCTCTACAGATCATCGTCCTGCAACCACGCAAACCAGTGGGATATGCGGACGATTCAGTACTAAAATCAGTACTGTAGAGAAATAACTGTACCTTGCTTGACCATACCCGAGTTTTGACTGTTTTCTGAGCAAAACACTTTAATGGCCGCTCACAAAATAAGCTCCCCAGCAACAGGTGGCGCAGCCTAAGCCCGTAATTACCACTATTGCACACTATGCTCGCCACACAAACCACTCAACACAACATTTCCAAATTCTCCATTCACTGGGTAGAATTTCTTTAATGCCGAATTTAAAAGGTTTCCTACTAGTTTCCTGTTAAATTTTTTGAAAAACGACATGATAACCCTTGAAGAGACGCAGAAATGAGACGCCGTCCATACAAATAGAGATTATGACGTGTGAAGCTGATAAAATAAATTAAAAGGAACATTATGAAAATGAGTTCAAAACATCCAGAACCAGAATATGGGTTAACGGGATGAGTGGAGATAATACCCAAAACTAATTCTGGTTGTTTTTTAGAAAAATAGGATAGTCAAGTTTGATGGCATTTGGAATGCCACTAGTGTATAAGATTTTGAAGAAAACCGAGAGCTTTCAGTATATGCGCTTCCATGTTAAATGAAACATAAGTAACGTATTACTCAGCCGGAAAAAAAGTGTTGCCGCTAGGAAGTCAAAATAAAAAAATGGGAAAACTAACAGTAAAGCTAAGTAAAAAGAACACATTTTGTGTAAAAATTTCTGAGTTAATCCACACTTTTCGACTTTCCACCAAACCAGGGCAAAATGTACAACAGATGATATGAGTAGAAGAGACGTAGATTCTAGCCAGTGCACTTCGAATTAGATGTGTTTAGACGCGTGAATGAGTAAGGAAATAAGAGATTAGCAGTATGTAGTAGCAAAAATATCTTATCAGGAGCATAGTGATAGCAGACAAACAAAAGTTGGGATATGCAAGAAACGAGCATGTGAAAAAGTGAAAGTGAAATGTGGCGTTCTCAGAGTTTGACATTTTAATCAAGTAAGTGAAATGAAAAATGTTGAAAGGGAATTGAAAATTGAAAAATGTTCTTACGGCAGTAAGATTGTTTTATAATTCATTTGAAGACGATCTATTAAAAAAATTATGGCCTAAATGTCCCCCGAATGGAGTAAACTGGTACCGAACTAATTTCAGTTCACTATCTTCACGTAGTTTCTCGATCTGAATAGTGAGTTTTTAATAATTTCGAAAACAAATTTGTTAAGTCAAACTGAGTTTTAGTTTTTACTGTATATCATAGTTTAGAAAATCGCTTCATGGTAAGGCTTGTCGGATATCCGAATCTCCGATACTCCTACTTTTTCGGAGAATTTCTCCGGAAACTCTTCAATCTTAATAGTGATTGTTGAACTCAAAACTTTTGATACTTTGAAAATGAAAATCATAGAAACAAGTTAACATGTTCTTCTCATTCAGACAACACTAAAATATGGATCGCTTTCTTCCAAAATCTCAAATCACATCATGTTATTGAAGATGATTCGTACTGAATGTCCTTCCAGGGAAACGTTCTCCAGAATATCTTTGTGCTTATCTAGGGTCGATCAGTCGATGCACCCTTTCCACGAGCTACTTCTTTTCTTCTAGTTCATCTTCGCGGCGTCCGAATTTTCCGTAAACTTCCTATGACCAACAATATGATGAATTTTTAGAGTAAAAACAGACAACTTGTAGCATGTGCAGATAGATCAGCTTGGTTTTTATCTAATTTGTGATTGCCCATGAAAACTGACTACACGACTGTCCAAACAAAACTGGAGATTTCATTTTTCGATGTCGATGAAGAAGGGTAAAGTGGTGATTCTTTGTTCAGTTTCTGAAAATTTTCATTTTATCACGGTTATTTTTAGAAAAAACTACTTGAATTTTGCATGTTTTACAGCACCAGCAGCTTCTGATAACGATATGTGAAAAAAACGAACTCACCGTAAACCAATCGCATTTTCTTGTTTTTCGCAAAAAGATGTTGGTTTCTCCAAATATAATGCGTCATTCCGTTCACACATTCCATTTGAGTAGATATTGATCGTCACCACTTGTTCCATAAATAGTGATTGTCCTTGGGAAAAACAAAACAAACAAAAAGTTAAAATATTAATATACAAAGATTGAACTTTATTCAAATATCAAAGATTGGATTTTGGATTTGTTGCCCTAAAGAGGGCAGTTGGGTTCGGTGGGGGTTCGTTCTGAAGAGAACGGTTGGGAGTGGCTTAGAAGCGGTTGCCACGGATACGGCGGGCCAAGGCCATATCTGTTGGAGTGACGGTCACTCGCTTGGCGTGCTGAGCACATAGGTTGGCGTCTCTGAAGATTTCAACCAGGTAGGCCTCCGACGCCTCTTGCAGCGCTAAAAGCGCGGAAGACTGAAGACGCGTGGCCGGTGTCTTCATTGTTTGCAGAATTTGGCAGACGAGCCGCTCAAAAGGGCGTCTGCGTAGGAGAAGATCTCCAGATCCTTGATAAGAACGGATCTCGCGGAGGGCTACATCTCCAGGGCGGTAGCGGAGGGGTTTGGGGGCTGGTGACTGCTTCTTTTTCTTGAAGGTAGAAGAAGAAGTCTTACGTGGAAGACGACGAATCGGAATAGCTTTTGAACGAGCCATCGGATATGGATGAGATGAATAGTGTTTTTGGTCCTTCTGTAGGTTGTAGGCGGAGCCTAAACATTGACCTGAGTGTCCGTCCACCTGTCGTATGATGAGACTCCGC
Source organism: Caenorhabditis latens (assembly GCA_002259235.3). Lineage (NCBI taxonomy): Eukaryota > Metazoa > Nematoda > Chromadorea > Rhabditida > Rhabditidae > Caenorhabditis > Caenorhabditis latens. The sequence goes on along the minus strand of CM056097.1, from coordinate 6,593,756 downwards.
CCACCTACAGTGGGAATCATTTGCCTGGTGTTTCGTTACGAGAAATGTGAGGAATAGGAAGTAAATTGGATAATCAATAAGTACATTGAGAAAATATCTGAATGAAACCCGAAAAATGAAATACAAAGAAAGGCATACCTTCTCCATTGTTCTAAAACAGGTTTACCAGACACGTATCCGCTGAGGGGGAGCTTAAAACATATGAGGTCATCACATAAATAATTGAGTTATACCGGCTTGTAAAAAGCCTAATTTTTGTTTGAAAATGACAAAAATTTCTCTACGAGAACAAATAAATGTTGTGGTATATGCAGTCCTATCCTGAGAGGGGCTATTCTAATAGAAGAAAACTTTTAGCTCCATTTTCTTGGTAATCTGTAGTTTTTCTTAATTTTTTAAAAGAAAGAGCTCTATTATTCAAAAAACTTGTGAAAAACCAAAAAAACTTTAATTCTGATTTCTGGTCGAAACTAAGACACGAATTTCAGATGTTCAAGTATTCGTCCCCAGATCTTTTTTTCTTTAAACAAAATCTATTACTTAGCTGAGAAAAAATGAAACTAGAATATTTTAACCTCACACTCGCCAATTCACTATTTTCGAGCCCTTCAACATTAGTCATGTGTGCTTTTCTGTTGGTGGATAGTGTTATTTCTTATCTTTTCTAGAGCGTTTTTTTAAATCCCTCATTTTTGAATAGAACTAAAAATCACAGACTTCAAAGAAATTACACATAATTGTCAGTTTATATGGTCACAGATTATCGGCTGTTAGGTTACAACAAGAGGTGGCCATCTGCTATGCTCTTGTGACGGTATTGATAACATCTATTGGATGAGAATACACCAAGTTTCCCATGGATCACCAGTCACACTTTTCGAATTATCAACTATATATTCTTATCCACCGATTTTATGATCGCAGCCATCGTATGTTCCAAGATTCTCACGAGTATTTCCAAGATTTCTCACGGTATCTTGTGGAAAATAGATAGAGTCAGAATGCGTGGTACAGAATTGTCCAAAAAACTGGTCTTGAACAAAAATAACTGTTTCGAACAAATATATGAATTGATGGGGTGAATAGAAATAATACGCCAAAGTGATTTTGGTTATTTTGCTGAGAAAAAATATCAGGGATTAACAGTGTGTAGTAGCATTCATGTTTTATCAGCGGCGCGATTCAGATTATCTTAAAATAATTTCGATGATTTCAGATCGACATGTTTATTGGCTTAAATTTTCTGAAGAGTTGATGGAACAATAAAAGTCAAATGACAACAAAAGCTGGTGACAGACAAAAAATATAATTAAAAATAAAAGTGTTGAAATTTATTAAAACACGTATAGACGTAGGTATAACACAATGAAAAATGCAGTTTAGTTTTTCTTCAGCTCATTGCTTCGGTTTTCTGCAATGAGTTTTATAATGTCTTGAAGGATACTTCGACTTTTGAGGAAATGAAAGAACAGTAGCGTTTCGAATGTGGTTAAATCCAGTGGAACTTCAGACATCAAAGGAATGGTTGTTTTTGAATGATTCAAAACTGACGTCGGAAAGGAATCTGAGAATGATCCAGACTGGATATGAGCGACTCCTGGTGTCGAAGTACCCGAAGTTTCAGAATACAGTGAAATTCCGCCATTTGACTGAACAGGTGATTGAGGTGAGTTCAGAATATCTGACGGGATCGGAGCCATTGTTGAAAGTTCAATAGAAGAAGGACAGTACTGAGCAACTATTTGAAGAACAGTTGACAGGTCATTTGATTGGGAAATTGGCAGAGTGTGAGATAAAATGGCTGGTTCCGGGGCTTGTTCCGGGGCTGTGTAGCCGAGTGGCATGACTGGAGCACGTGGAGAAACGGTGGCGGTTGGTAGTGTGCGAACGTAATCGAGGACCAGTTGGAGGACTGTCACTTGCTCCAACTTTTCTCTGAAATAGAAGAACATTTGCATGTGTTATGATATGAGTTTCACATTGAAAAACCTGATTTGTTTTGAAACTGATAACTTAAAACTGAAACATTAACTTACCTCTGTGATTCAGTTCCCAGTTTTTTGTCTCTGATGATTTCTCTCATGTGATCCATGGCATCTTTATGCTTATTTCTTCTCATCTGCTCTCTTCCAGTGTTCCCTTTCCGTTTTTCTTCGCGGGTCATCTTCATTCCTTTAGTTTTCTCACGAATTTGAATTGGGTACTTTGTCTTTAAGTTCACCGACGTGATAATCTCGATAGCTTTGAACATCGAGTCCTCTTGCCTGTAAATTGAATTTTTCGCTATAAATATCGAGTCCGTTTTAAAATAATCGGTCACTCAAACCTCACAAACTTAATCAATTACATCAGAATAAAACTTACGAATTGAGTTCTTGTTCCAATGCGTATCCTTTTTGAACCAGGACAAGTCCAATATCTGCGATCGTCGTTTTGTATGTGTTTTTTCGCTTCGCCTCATTTTCTCTGTTCCTAGCTTTTAGAGATTGATTTGGGTGCGCGTGTTGAATATTGACAAAAGTCATGTTGATTATTTTTCTGTATTATTAATTCAAATCAGACAATATGAGAAAGAGATAGCAGAAAGAGCGCGAATAACGGTGCAGAAGAGCAGAGAGATAGTTAGTGAAAACAAATGGAGAATGACTGTTCTCGTCGGAGGATGAGTGATAGAATCATTCTAATTCTGCCATATACTCATTGTGTTTTTTGCGGAGACGTGTTACTAGTGCATTTTGCTAGTGCAAGTATCCTCCCAACCCCTACTCATCTTCACATATTGTTTTGCTAGGGAAGAGTGAGAAAGCATTATTCACAACAACAATGATTGTACAACCTGATAATCTAACTGAAATACGGGAAACAAAACGGAAAATTGAAGTGGGATAGCATCGTCAGTTTCTCGTTCTGTTGTCAAGTGAAAATGAATCACAAAACGTTTTTTGGTAGTAGGACATTTTCAAGCAAACAGGGATAAAGTTGTTAGAACTTCTCTCTGTTTCTTTTTTCATATATCAAGGATACCATCAGGTTCTATAACTTCTGTCATAACTTCAGTGTAGTTTATACTCAGTTTTTGAATAGAGTTGAGTATTGAGCAAGAAAATATTACTATTTTGTTGTGAATAACACGTTCTCACGCTTTCCTAACAATATGTGAAGATGGGTTGGGGTTGGGAGGACACTCGCACTAGCAACACGTCTTCGCGAACGAAACAATGAGTATATGACAGAATTACAAAAATTCTGTCACTCATCCTCCGTCGAGAACAGTCATTCTCCCGTTGTTTTCATTGACTGTCTCTCTGCTCTTCTGCACCGTTATTCGCGCTCTTTCTGCTATCTCTTTCTCATATTGTCTAATTTGAATTAATTTTACAGAAAAGTAATCAACATGGCCTCTGCCAATGTTCAACACGCGCATCCATATCAATGTTCAAAAGCTAGAAACAGAGAAATTGATATGAAGCGGCAGAACACGTGCAAAACGACGATCGCAGATATTGGACTTGTTTTGGTTCAAAAAGGATACGCACTGAAACAAGATCTCAATTCGTAAGTTTTATTCTGAAGTTATTGATTGAGTTTGTGAGGTTTGAGTAACCGATTATCCTGAAACCGACTTCATATCTGTGGCAGAAGATTCAATTTACAGGCAAGAAGATTCCATGTTCAAAGCTATTGAGATTATCACGTCAGTGAACTTAAAGACGAAGTACCCGATTCAAACTCGTGAGAAAACTAAAGGAATGAAGATGACCCGCGAAGAAAAACGAAGAGGGAACACTGAAAGAGAGCAGTTGAGAAGAGATAAGCATAAAGATGCTTTGGATCACATGAGAGAAATCATCAAAGATAAAAAACTCGGAACTGAATCGCAGAGGTGAGTCAATGCATCAGTTTGAAATTATTGGTTTTATGCAGAAATTCATGTTTTCCAATGTGAAACTCATATCATAACACATGCAAATGTTCTTCTATTTCAGAGAAAAGTTAGAGCAAGTGACAGTCCTTCAACTGATCCTCGAATACGTCCGCTCACTACCAACCGCCACCGTTTCTCCACGTGTTCCAGTCATGCCATTCGGCTACACAGCCCCGGAACCAGCCATTTCATCTAACACTCTGCCAATTTTCCAATCAAATGACCTATCAGCTCTTCTTCAAATAGTTGCTCAGTCTGGTCCTTCTTCTATTGATCTTCCAAAGTTGGTTCCAATCCCGTCAGCCATGCTGAACCCACTTCAATCACCTGTTCAGTCTGATGGCGGAATTTCACTGTATTCTGAAACATCCGGTAATTCGACACAAGGAGTCCCTCACATTCAGTCTGGATCATCCTCAGATTCCTCGCTATCGCCAGTTTTGAATCATTCAAAAACAACCATTCCTTTGATGTCTGAAGTTCCACTGGATTTAGCCACTTTCGAAACGCAACTGTTCTTCCATTACCTCAAAAGTCAAAATATCCTTCAAGACATTATAACACTCGTTGCGAATAACCAAAGCGATGAGCTGAAGAAAAACTAAACTGCATTTTTCATTGTGTTATACCTACGTCTATACGTGTTTTGATAAATTTCAACACTTTTATTTTTAATTATATTTTTTGTCTGTCACCAGCTTTTGTTGTCATTTGACTTTTATTGTTCCATCAACTCTTCAGAAAATTTAAGCCAATAAACATGTCGATCTGAAATCATCGAAATTATTTTAAGATAATCTGAATCGCAAGAAAAACAAGCTCGGAGCAATGTCATTTAGCAGAAGAACGCAGAACTGTACTATTTCCGTATAATTAAGGGGTATCCTTCTGATATAAAGAGTTCAGTTGAGTTATTTTTCGTAGTGTTGAGATTCCCGTGGATTCACAAGTAATGAAGGTCTAGCAACGTTCAAACATCCCGCCACTCTCGCCTTCCGCAGTGTCTATGTCTCTTGTCGCGTTAACACTGCGCACTCCCGCTCGCTTAGCGGCAGTTCATATTCGCTGCCTTTTCGAATATACTTTTTATCGAATATTTCCAACTTTTCTTTATAAATTTCTTCTTTCTCTTTATTTCTTCACATGTAGATTTAGTTTAATTAATACCTTCAGAGCTTTTATATGTTTCCCCTAGCTTTTCCGTGAAGAGTTCATCAGAAATCCAAAAGAACTCGGTAATCGTCTCAAAATGGCCTAAAAAGTGGCAATGAAGGTTTTTATTCATGGTTTCTAGCAAAGAAAATCCATTCCTACTCAATAGTAAACCAATTACATCAGCACATACCTTTAATTTTTTTATTTTTTTGGGTTAACTGAAAATTAAGTAATAAATTACTCTAAAGATTATTTAAATTTTACGGAGACCTAAAAATTCTATATTTTCTGACTTTACTTAATTAAATATTCAGTTTCTAATTACTTCCTTTTTCTTCGCTCTTTTGTTCTACTTCTCTGTTTACGTCGTCGCGTCTTTGTCATTCTTTCGTTTTGCTACTAGTTATGAGTTTATCACTCATTAGCAGTAACCTCTAAAGATGACCTTACGATAGACACAAAAAGAGTTACGATTGGTTTTTGACCATTTACACATTTCAGATTGGTACCGCCAGACACTTCAACGTGTCTAGACAACCTTTCCTCCCTCTTCTTTTTCGAACATGTATTCAGATACTTTGCCTCTTTCTCTCTTTCTCTATTTCTCTTCTTCATTTTTTCATGCTTGTCCCCTGTCCAATTGACCAACTTTCCATTTTTCGTTTTTTAAGAATCGATAGAATTCTGGGGACGATCCTAGTCTATTTTGGGCCTACACCTAGTAAAATCCAGTACAAACCCCATTCAGAACGTCTGTGATCTGAATAGCTCAGATCCAAACTGTTATGAATTGAAACGAACTGAAAGATGAAAAACCGTTATTTTCAACTCATTCTCATGTTCTGCAAAAACAATTGACATAGAAAGTTAATATCACATGATTCTTCCTGATCAGTTTCAGTTCCAACTGTTCAGAATTTTCTGGATTTGCATATTTTCAATTCTGTTTCTGATGGTTCTGCTTCGTATAAAACCACTAAAAAGCTGTTCTCTTGGAATCTTTTTGAATGAGACATTGAGCTTGTCTATATTTCACTGATTCAGTCAGATTTCAAAGTTTATTAGTTATAATGTGTCCCAGTCTATGTCCCAGTTCTAAAAGTGATTCATTTCCCCCTTGTACAATTCTCATTCCTTTTACCATTTCCCTACGTTGATGATTCAGAGAGTGGACATGTGTTCCACCAGTGTCTCCTTTCTCCAAACTCCGCCCACCACAAATTCGGCTCTCGGACAGATGTTACTGTCTCTGCTCCCTCCTCATTAACTCCGCCCATTTCGTTTTCCAGATCCTTCTGTTTGACAGAATCAATCATTTTCAATTCCATTTGTTTCGCTGATAGCCGTTTTCCCATTTCTCTCCTTCCACCATTCAATCATCTTTCACTAATTCAGTTTGATTTTTTTTTGTTTGTCTACAGTTAATACGTCCCACTCTGATTAAGACACTTCTGTTTAGAAGCACTATTATTTTCTTTTGAAGAAACAGGCTAGTAAACTCCTTTGAAACTCCATGTTTTGGTTTTTTGCAAACTTTAGAATATAAGCTCCTTTTGTGAGTCTTCTTTGCTGACTATCCGTTTCCTTGCAAGGTAAAGTTCGAATCAGCCGATTCTAATGTTCTACTTCTTATTTTTGAATCCTCTCCGATGTCAACTTCTTTGGATTTTTCCGCTTCTTTTTCCCCAGAAAATAGGTTCATTTCTCCCTTGTACCATTCCCATTCCTTTTTCCAACTCTCCCCATGTTGATGATGCAGAGAACGGACATGTGTTCAACCAGTGTATCCTTTCTCCAAACTCCGCCCACCACAAATTCGGCTCTCGGACAGATGTTACTGTCTCTGCTCCCTCCTCATTAACTCCGCCCCTTTCGTTTTCCAGATCCGTCCGTTTGACAGAATCAATCATTTTCAATTCCATTTGTTTCACTGATAGCCGTTTTCCCATTTCTCTCCTTCCACCATTCAATCATCTTTCACTAATTCAGTTTGATTTTTTTTTGTTTGTCTACAGTTAATACGTCCCACTCTGATTAAGACACTTCTGTTTAGAAGCACTATTATTTTCTTTTGAAGAAACAGGCTAGTAAACTCCCTTGAAACTCCATGTTTCGATGTTTTGCAAACTTTAGAATATAAGTTCCTTTTGTTAGTCTTCTTTGCTGACTATCCGTTTCCTTGCAAGGTAAAGTTCGAATCAGCCGATTCTAATGTTCTACTTCTTATTTTTGAATCCTCTCCGATGTCAACTTCTTTGGATTTTTCCGCTTCTTTTTCCCCAGAAAATAGGTTCATTTCTCCCTTGTACCATTCCCATTCCTTTTTCCAACTCTCCCCATGTTGATGATGCAGAGAACGGACATGTGTTCAACCAGTGTATCCTTTCTCCAAACTCCGCCCACCACAAATTCGGCTCTCGGACAGATGTTACTGTCTCTGCTCCCTCCTCATTAACTCCGCCCCTTTCGTTTTCCAGATCCTTCCGTTTGACAGAATCAATCATTTTCAATTCCATTTGTTCCACAGATAGCCGTTTTCCCATTTCTCTCTTTTCTTTCTTTCCTTATGTGGACGATTCAGAGAACGAACATGTGTTTGACCAGTGCCTCCTTTCTCCAAACTCCGCCCACCACCAATTCGCCTCCTGGACAGATGTTCTTTCCTCTGCTTCTCCTTACTGTCTCCGCCCCATTTGTTTTCCAGATTCCTCCGTTTGACAGTATCAATCATTTTCAGTTTAATTTGTTTCGCTGAAAGCCGTTTTTTCCCTTTCTCTCCTTTTATCATTCTTTTTTCAATCAACATTTCTCTTTACTTTTTTAGACTTCTTCTTTAAAAGTTTGGTATAGAAGAGTGAAGCGTATTCTGAAAGAAGCTACGGATGTATTCCGTTCCGTTTCTCACCACACTTACCAATTATCTGGGAACCACTGCAATCGATGATGCAAGTGACAGTCTCTCATGTCTCATCAGTGCTTTTCTCTTCATCATCGCAGCCATTCTGACTTCTGCTAAAACGTAAGTTGTCTTCTGAATCTATAGAGCCTCCTTCTGACGATTAGCTATAGTTCTACCTCTAAGTTTTTCCCTTTTCCAGGTACGTCGGATCCGCAATGGAGTGTTGGGTTCCCCAAACCTACTCCGGCCAATGGGGAGAATTTGCCGAGAACTACTGTTTCCTGAAGGACACTTACTGGTATCCGGTCAAAGAAGAGATAATCAAGGCTTCTGATCATCACAAGGAACTTCATCGTCTCTCCTACTACCAGTGGTCGAGTATGTACATGGCAATGGCTGGTGTCGCCTTCATGATCCCGAAGTTTCTCTGGAAGATGGCTCAATCTTACACCGATATGTCATTGATCTACTTCTGTGATACTGCCAATACAATCCGTACAGAAACAGCCGAGAAGAGACAAGAGAAAGTGAAAGAGATGGCCACATTCATGCACGCCAAGCTCACTTCCGTCCATGCTCCATCCTGCTTCCCCACTATTCCGATGTACATTGTGTACGGAATCATCAAAGCTCTCTACCTTGTCATTGCGAGTGTTCAATTCTGTTTCCTAGCATACTTTCTTGGACAAAAGAAAGATTTATTCTGGGGATGGACTCTTTTCTTGAATCTTATTAATGGTGTCACCTGGGAGACCACTGGATTGTTCCCTCGTCTGACTTTCTGCGACTTCACAGTTCGCGAAATGGCTGGTAACAATCGTGACGAGACTATCCAATGTGTGATCGGAATCAACGAGTTCAACGAGAAAATCTTCCTGTTCCTTTGGTAAGATACAAATGAAATCATCAGAAATAAAATCAATACCCTCTCGAATTTTCAGGTTCTGGCTAGTTTTCCTGATGTTCTCTACCCTCATTGCTCACGTTTACAACGCCGTCCAATTCTCCAAATCCTACTTCATCAACAGCCTTCTTCATTCCACTCGTAAAACCAATCCCAGCATTAACAAGGAGTTGTTCCAACAGTTTGAAAATGAGTATCTCACCAAAGACGGAAAACTTATTTTGAGTTTTGTGAAGTCGCAGAGTGACCTGGTGGCTCAAGAAGTTGCTGTCGAGATGTTCCAAGATTTTTTGGTTAGTTATGAAACCTCTCATCAATCAATGATCTCATGAAAGAAGTTGAATTGACCTATAAAACTATAGGAATAGAATCTGAAATTTCAATATTTCAGAAGACCAACCCAACTCGTATCCGTATCCACGACATCACCGAAAAAGATCTGGAGAATGGAGTCGACAACGAGAATGACACCATCGCAGTCAACGTCTGAGTCTTCTTCTTTTTTGGTCAAATCATTATCATCATAATCATCAATGAAAATCCATCCCCGTTTTCCGTAATTCTTTTCACTTTTATCCGTTTTCGTTCTCCATGTTCTCGCCATTTGGTGCCTTCCGAGTTGTAGTTTCAACCCGTGACACTGTGCATTTGAGATTCCTTTTTATCGTAATAAACAGAAATCCAGGAGAATTTTATTTTTTCAAAATATACAAGTTAAAATGAAAATAAGTGTCTTTAATAAGTTTGAAATTCAGATATAAACAGTTAACTATCAAGATAACAGATTGGAAGAAGATCTTGAGCTCATTTAGAAAATGAAAAAGAAAACTGGAAACAATGTGAGAAACTGAAAAGGGAGAACGGAAAAGAGTAGAGTTAAGAGCTCTACCATGTTCTTCTACTTCCGCCATCTCAGTCTGTTTCCAGTTTTGCTATGAGATGGATCAACACTCAACAGATTTTGTGAGACTCTGCATCAGCTGGTACTCAGATTTTTGGGTCACCATCTTCACATTATATTTTGACTAACCCAGCCGACAATTATTCAGTTGTGATATCTGATTTAATTTAATTTATTGTGACCAAAAGGAAACCATTTAGATACAAAAGACTAGAAACGATCCCTCACGAGACAGTTTCGAGTAGAAAGATAGGGATCACATGGTACATAGAAACGGGGAATGAGAATAAATATAAAAAGGAAAGTAGACAGACAAGTTGGCAAGGGGGAAGGGATAACCGTGAGAAGGCAAATTAAATGCGAAAAAAAATGATATGTATTTAATAAAATGACCAGATGAGATGAGATAATTAATTAAAACCGGGTAATGGCAGAGTCAAGAAGATGTTCAAATTGGGAGGGGGAGAGGAAAAACTAATTTGACCCTCGCAATTGGTTTTCTGTGCATTGGCAGAATTAACTAGTCAATAAGATGTTATCGTTTTTTTTTCAGTTCATTCCATTTCATAGTTCACTGGTTTCATTGATGTCGGCTATTATAGTCTCAGAATCAGTTGCTCTTCTTGGATCTACTTATAACCATACACATCAAAACAATTGATAACATCAAGAAGTACGGTATTACTTGGTTACACCTCCAAGAAATATAAATCCATCATAACCACAGAATTTACTGGGTTAAGTGAATTATCTGTCACAACTGCTTAATTATCATTTCAATCCACAGGTGTTCGCAAACTGTAAGTAACTGTGTTAACTCGTGCAGTTCCCAAAAACTCTACTTTTGTCATCTTAATCTACTAACTCATAGTTAGTTCGCACTTTATTGAGACCGTTATAGATTGATGGCTAACGGTTTATTAACGGCTCTATCTTTTTTAAAGCGTTTGAAACTATCTGCTCTTAGACGCAACACTCCATATATCTGATAAAGTGTTCTTTGGAAATCTGACGTCATAAAAACTAGAGTTTTTTTTCTGATAGACACATATGTATAACCGATGCCTGTTTCTGTTCACAGAGGTCTGCAATCCTCTGAATATCTGCGAATGACATCATTACACTCTAGAAGGATCTGATGATTGGTTGCTCAACATGAACTATTTTTGTGTGATGTGTCTCACAGATATTTGACTTTGTATTTTTTAAGTAGTGGGAAACACATGTCCATGATGAGTTAAATAGGCGGAGTCACCAAATGGAATTCCTGTCGGCGTGTTTGGTATTTTTCATTCTTCATCTTTTCGTCTGCCATAGTCGGCTGCACATTGTCCTTCTCTCCTTCTGTGGTTCAACGCTTAAGATTTCAAGATCATCATGTCAACTGATACTCCAATTGTCGTCTCAATGACGTCTGAAGCCCTATGGAGAAAATGCTATGAATTGGAAAACGAACAGAAAGTTGGAACGTCTGTTTGTAAGATTTTCCCCGAATTGAAGTATTCCATCGCGGGATTGGATCCTGATAAACTCTACTCGATGACAATTCACTTTGAGCGTACTGACAATCACATGCTCAAGTGGCATAGAAAACGCTATAGAGAAGTTCCTTCTACTGTTTCGAGAAAAGACTCACGGGAATACAAACGAGGCAACGAGCAACTCGGAAGTTTCTGGATGAAGAATGATGTTGATTTCACTAATGTAAGGATAACCTGTGAAAAAACAACAGAAGACAGACAACCATTTTACGTAAGTTTAGATTACTTTTTGTATGGATTTCACGCTAATCCAAATTTTTAAGATTCTTCTCAATCCGAACCACCGCTATATACCTGTATTGACGGTACGTGAAGGAAAGCATGTCATTCATATGGTCAAACTTGATTACACAGAGTTCGCTGCTGTCTTGTGTTTCCACGTGAGTTTAAAACATGAATATTGTAAGTGAGACTCAAAGTTTTAATCACATTTTTTCAGAACGACGCAATTCGTGAGATTAAACAAAATCAACGTTCACGTAGGAATCGTTTCCATGGTTCCATTACCGGTATTCCACCGCTCCAAGTAACTTCCAATTTTCCAAGACCTCAATCAATTCATCAACTGTGTCCACCGTTCTTTTTGCTGCCATTGGACATCAACACAATTATTCCACTTTTACATATTTCTGTCGTCCCACTCACTAACCTCCCACATCCTATGCTACTGAACCCCGTAATTCAAACTTTGTGTCAGATGATTCGTGTTTCTCCAAACAATTTCACGTTGAGCCACATTCTCCAGTATTTTTCACTTTTCAAAACTTTGATTTCATATCAAGTTTCCATCAATAATCTGGTGTCCAATTTTCTTAGCCTTCCATCTCCTACCATTTCTTTGTCTGATAACTCTAATCCTGTACAAGTAAACACGGATTCTATTGCCGTCACTAGAATAGATGACGTAGACATTATTAACTAGGATCTATAATGTGGTTCTTTAGTTTCAGTTTCTCACATGATTCGTTTTATAATAGTAGACTAACCTGAGAAAAATTAATTTTTGTAAATCTGTATATTTAATACCCTTCCTTAAATACTTCCACTCAAATTTTGTATAATAAAATTTCCAAATAAAGCATTAACCTGATTGTGATAAAATAGTAATAACTAAACTTACAGTACAAGTCACATAAGTTTCAACATTTCCAGGTGCACAATAGCCAATTCTAGAGGTGGAAGGGTGTTTTCACCTGTTCTATGGGTTCAAATATATTTTTATTGCGTCTCGGCAGAAACCCGCAACAGGCACGCAACATTTACCCGTTCGGCAACAAGCGCGAAGCACTGCAGCATCAGGAACGCAGCATACAGACGAGTCCCGTTTACTGAAACGTATTGGCAGCACGTGGGCACCAACTAAGATGAGACAGCATATCAGCAACACAACAACATCAGACTCTCTGCTCATCAGCAGAACCAACGCAACATCCAGCCAATGCGGTGCATCTTTTTCAGTTACGAAAAATTATGGTTTTATTCACTTTTTTCCTATTTTCCTGCTTTTCATACCACTGGTTTCTCTGGAATAATTTCATGAAAACGATTTTCCCCGTATATCGGAAAAAAATAAATCTGCCTGTAAAAGCAAAAAAAATCGTATTTCAACTCTCAACTTCAAAAAAGACAACACCTCCGCCTGTAGAGCCGAACAGGATTTAAGAGAAAAATGAAAATGTGAGATTTTCTCAATACTCTGAATAAGTCTTACGTTGTATTCAAGTTTTGTAAATAAACTTTTATTAAATGTCTTCGGGGCGAGAAAATATAGCAAAGGAGGCAGCGTCCTAATTCTGGCAGGACAGCAGCAACCTTTCTTCTTACGCTACAGTACCGCAACACCACCGCATCTACTCAGTACTCTACGCTTTGCCTCTTACGTTTGCCGATGATGCGTGCTTTCTGTTGAAAAACATTACTTGACACGTTTTCGTTATGCATCCAGAAACCTTTCCAGCACCCTCAAATATGATGATATGGAGAGACACACAGATAGACTATTTTCTCTCGCAAATAATAGATTTCTTATTTTGGATAGCTTCCTTATGTCTTCTCTGTGCAGGTTTTTTTCTAGTTCTACCGTGAGGGTGACTCCGAAAAGTTTCCTTTCCAGTGCTGCGTGTGTGATTCTTATTCTTCCGAATAGAGCCTTGTGCAAGTCCATTTTCCTGATTGATATGTCAGCGCGGAGAGGGCAATAAGGTCGAAAAAATGGTCTCGGATTTTTGGGCATGATATGGCATTTGTTGGGTTTCTGATATTGTTGAATGCCGCCTATGCTGTTCTTTGTTTTCTATGAATTTCTGGCTCTAGATTGTTTTCTGTATTAAGCAGCCTTCCCAAATACACATATGCCTTAACATCTTCGAATGGGGTCGTGGTGTTTTTTTTTCTAATTGTAAGGAGGTAACTTGCCGCAAATTTGTTCCTCAACACTTTCATTTCACTCGCGTCTATTTTCAGACCGCAGCAAATTATTTCGTGTCGAAAACTATCTTGAAGTTGATGAATACTATGGTTATTGGTATTTTGAATTCTTGTCCTTCTCCTATCAGTCTTCGCGATGAACGGATGTGGTCAATTGTCGAGAAAGACCCTCTGAATGCGGCATGTTTTACCGGTTGTGCTTCTTTTAATGATTTCCGGACTCGATTGAGGATACATTTTGAGAAGCCTTTTTACAGTGCAGGAAACAGGCAGATCGGACGATAGTTCTTCAGATTCTATTTGTCTCCTTTTTTGAAGGTTGTTTTTGATGTTTTTCAGTTCCTTTGAACTTTTCCTTCTTGGAGATTTGTGAGAATCTGTTCGCTAGGAATTCATGAACGGCGAAGTGACAATTTTCCAAGAAGTCTGTTATTATTTTGTCTTCTCGTGCCGTTTTCCCGTTTTGGGATGAGTTCAGAGGCCGTATCCATGAACGTTTTCCGGGAAAACGCATTTTCCAAAGAAAATATTTCCCGAGAAAATGGCTCGGAAACCCCTTTTTCGAGAAAACCGTTTTCGGTATTCACGATTTATTTTCCGCGGAAAACGAGGAGAGAAAATGAATTTAAAAACTTTTTTCATTGAGATTCTTCCTAATAAAACGTAAGATAAAAGATAGTTTTGGATAAGAAATTCAACCGTATTATTTGCATTTTAACACTTTTAAAGAAAATCTCATTCGTAACTAGTCTTATGTATTACCCTTAACACTATCGGAATGAGTTGATTAGTATTCTTTCAAATTCCCCCTCAAAAAATTTTTCGTTTTAAGATTATCACAGGTGAATATGTTTGCATGCAATAGCTTGATCAACTAATAAGCAACTCTACCACCGTATGAGGATTACGGTTTGAAAGAGGCTCTTTCATGTTGAAAAAGTTCATAATTCTGAAAATAATTTTAGTTCCCAAACTTCCGGGAATCTCTCTCGCCTGTCAAAGCTCGGAAAATGGCTATTTTCCGACGTTTGAGGTGAGCAAATTTTTTTCCGGCGGAGAACGGTTTTCCATTTCCCCAAAAAGTTTTATGGATGCGGATTTTCTCAGAAAACGATTTTCCGAGTTCATTTTCCTTACGGAAAACGTTCATGGATACGGCCTCTGAGTGAATTGAATATTTTCTGGTAAGAATGGAACTGCTGTTTTAGTAGGATGAGTGGTTGTCACGTTTTGCTTTTTGGTTTCAAACAAGTTCGAGTAGAAGCGTTTCACTTCAGTTTTCATTTTTTCTATTACAAAACTCTTCCCAAATTTCCGATAGAACCAGATGAGCATGTTAGTGTTTTTACAAGCTACAGATGCCATTAGAAAAGAAATTCTATTGATATTACGTGTCATTACCCCAACTAGAACAAACAAAAATTTTACGTGCTGCTTTTGAGATCTCAGTGAATGGCAAACAGAACTACATAAATACATTTCATTTGTCTCTTGCAGTCGAATAAGCATAGTCTCCTAAATCTTCTTTTCCAAAAATGATCACTTTCTGATTCTATGAGAAGGGCAAATACTGAGTGCTGAGAATGGTTAAAAGTATTCAAACATCAATCTTCAGAAAAGACTTGCACATTCCCTCTCTTCTCTTTCTCTCAACAAAAAAAAAGAGAAACGAATGTGGTGTGTTCTAACTAAGCGCTGGAGAAAGAGAGTGGAGGAAACGGAAGAATCCCATTCGATGTAATAGAAAAACGTCTTGTTTTCTCTGCGAATCTCTTTTCCTCAGAGCAAGTGCTCTCCGGACCACAAGCCCTCAGTATTCTTCCATCGACTGCCTACTGAATGGTTTGGTCAAAACGTGATCTTCTATTTTTCTAAAGTTAAATTTATTTTTCGATTGAGAACCTACTGAATGGATTTCTTTCGACTTATGTATTCTGATTTTTATTGAATTCTAATATTATCTATTTTTCATGTTTTGTGTAGGTGGAAAAGTGAGTTCTGAATCAGAGTAAACGTATTGAGAGTTGATGTTTTTAGTGATCTGTTAGCTGACCATACCATGCACGAATTCTTGCATTGGTAAATGTGGAAGTAGAATGAAGTGAGTTTTTTTTCAAATGAAGGATGAATTAAGTTCTATGACCAAATTTACAGCACTGACAGCAAAAAGAAGGACAAGAGGAGTTTCCGATGAAGAAGTATGTGAGGGAAAAGTGAGTTAAAATTTGTTATATATGGCTTCTGCAAGCACTATTTTAACAAGCATTTTTTCTTAGCTGACTGATAGAATACATAATGTTCTGAAAACTAACTATTTTTCCAAAACAAGAAATCAACACAAAAAATATGACATAGACAAGCCTCATGATAATTGACTTGAAACATTCAAGAATTTTCCAGAGTTGCCAGATACACGATCACAGGTTTTATGTGTGAGAAAGTTGCTGGATCCCCAAAAATATTGTGAGTTCTAAAAGATAATATCTATTTAAACTACTCTCATAATTTTTCAGCTGCAAAAAAGAAATGGGCACTGGACACTGGGAAACCGCCCATCTGGTTTTAATGGCCTGAAAATTTTTAATTTAAAGTTTTATTTATATATTAACATTTGGACGGAATAAATTAAAATATTTTGTATTTGTTTTCCAGTGCCTGAATTTTCAGCCTGCCACGTTGTTCACATTATTGCTCTAATACTAATAATTTTCAAAGACTTGTGGCGTTTTACACAAAACGTAAAACGAGAGGAACGAGCCGGCTCAGTGAGGCCATAAATCTTGACCAGCTATTTTCCTAGGCGTTTCCCAACCCCCTGAGTCCTGCTTTTTTCCGAGACAATGAGTAATCATGTGTATTTGAACTGAGCAGGGAAGAACTATGTCCAAGTTCATAATCGACAAAGACTACATGATCGAAAAACTTCACCGAATTTCAACAATGGTTATCATACATAATTTGATCAATGTTGGCTGTTTTCAGTTTAAAAAAACACGATCGAGGCTACATTATTTGACAAAAGAACACATCAATCAAAAATAAGGAGACGTCAGAAAATTGCTAACAGATAAAATATAGCTAAATATTAATTGAATATTTCTTTAGTTGGAAAACATTTGATAGCTCTCACTATCAAGGTAGTTTAGATATTGTGCCCCAAACTCCTGCTACTGGTGGAAGTTAGATTAGAAGTTTCACGGTAGTTTCTGGAAAAATGAGGAGAGTGTAAATATTTTAACAAAAATACTAATCATAAACTATGTATTTTTGTTTCCGTTGCTCTTTCTCGTGATTTTGGGACGTTTTTCGATTAAAGTTGAATACTAAAAATCATAAAAAGTAAGATGCCAAATAGGTTCCCCCGGAAAAAGGTAAAAAATGTAGAGAATCATAGTTTTTTTTTTGATTACTTGCATTTTAAAATTTATCTTATTAAACATATTTTTAGGTTCTGTGTATTGCAACTTTTCCCTTGAAAAATGATATGTGAAACCCATTTTACCTAAACTTTTGAATTCCTTTCACTAGAAAATCAATCAAAATCATTCCCAAATTCTCTAGTTGACTTATTTTTATCCAATACAAAAAGAAAAAAAAGATAGGTCCTAGCCGGGATCGAACCGGCGATCTTCTGCGTGTAAAGCAGACGTGATAACCACTACACCATAGGACCGTATGAGAGAGGCCACCCGTGTGTCGTATAGAAAGGAGGGGAGGCGAGAAGAGGGGTAGGCGGCGGCCGCCGTGGAAGAGGGAGGAGAGTGAGGAAAAGAGGACAAACAAAGCGGTAGTGTGTAACGGAGAGGAGGAAAATGAAGATAGCAGAGGAGATATCGGGTCAACTTTCAAAAAGAAAAGATGTTTTGAGAAACTTGAGGGGTTTCTCTTTTCTTTTTTCCCTGTTTTCTGGGTGAGAAGTTGTTTGAGAAAGTTTTTTCTTCTTGCATTGTTGCCTTCAAAGGAAAATAACAACATTTTGACAATACAGCAGAAAAACAGAAAAATACCAAAAATTTAAAAATTTAAATTACCGGCCGACTTGAGTTCCCTTGTGCGTCTCCGATCTGAAATGTATTCTACTGCCAAAGTATTCAGAGTTTTTACTCTCAAAGAGTCGCGACGAGTCTTTTAGAAATTAATTTTATTTTCATTGCGCTTTGAGCTTTCACGCAGACTTATTGAAACTTCGAAAGAGCCAAACTCAATGGAGGTTCGCGTGAGTTGATTTTAGTACAATCGCTCCAGTCTGGTACATTGAGAATTTGGGGGCTTTCCGAGACCATGCTTGTTGTTCTCTTGGGTTTTCCGGGGATAATACTTTTTCTGATAACATTGGCTCGTTGACATCAAACCTGGGCTACTTCTTCCCACTTGTTCTGATGGGATTCTTTTTTTGTGCTTCATTAACTTTCCCTCTAAATTTAAGACGAGATGTGTTATATACTGTTTATTGGATGAAAAAAAATATTCTGTCATTTAAGATATGATAAAAGCATTATAAGTTATACGCATTATAAGAATAATAATTATTTTATTTACTGGTTAGATTTGGTGATGACTGTGACTTTTTCAATTCTTCTTTTTCATCCTCCACCTTCCTTTCCTTTTCATTTTCTTGGTCCTTTTTATCTTCTTCCTCGTCTTCATCTTCTTCATCTTCTTTGTTTTCCTCCTCAACTTCCTTTTTTGTCTCTGTTGTTGTTTTACTAATTGTTACGTCCTTATTATCTCTTGGGTATCGTTTTCTAGACAAATTTCTAGCATGTGGAACTACAGTGTCCGGGCATTCTCTACATATATACTTGTTTCCTAAATTAAAAGATTTACAGTTTATTATTTTATGTGAATTCTTATTTAAACATATTCTGCACATATCTTCTTTTACTGCCCTATTAATCCTATATTCTGCAGAGATCTACAATCTCTTGCTGAATGCCCCCGTGGCAAATATTACATCCTCTATTCTGGTTTGCAACTAATCTTCTATTCGCTGGTGGGGTTACAAATTGTTGAGGGTTATGCTGTGTGGTGTGTTGATTCTATGATGTTGTTGTGGATATTGCTGAGGATGTGATTGGTTGGATACAAATGGGGGAGTACATTCTGGATCCTGTAATATATCAAAATGTTAAACAATATTTAGTTATTCAGGGTAGTTTACAGAAGTATACAACTCTTGCGGTAATTATAAATCCTAACATAACAAGAATAGACGCCGCAAGTACTTGTTTTACGTGACCAGCTAATAGTAAACTAAAATTAGATAATTGAAGTTGTTCTCGTTCCATTTCAGCATCTTGAAAATCTTAATCTAGCCAAAAACGTTGTTCTGTTTATTCATCCACAAGCCCCTCTCTCTTTCATCTAATACCACATAAATGCCCGAGGAAAAGAGGGTTCTCAGCATCATTACACTTTCTGAGATGTGGAGGCACAGTCAACAATCCTGTCATTTGAGAAATAGAATCTAAGCAAAAAAACTAGTATAAATTTATCTCTAGTACATGATCTAAAATCTGGTAGAGCTCAGACTCTCGGGGAAAAAATCGAAATACCTAGGTTTAAATTAATCTATTCTAATAATAGTTGCTCACGATTTCGCTGGATAATAAAATAAAACAACTAGGATGCATTTGAAATTCTGCTCACCGTTCAACTATTCTCCAAAATTTCCTTCGCCAGTGTCACCATCGATTCAAGAATCAACCTGAAAACTTTTGAACGTGTACACAATTTTATAGAATGCAAAAAAAATTACAATTTTAAAACTTTAGTTGCCCTAAAAAACCACCGGTGTCCATTAAGTTAACAAAAGTAACCAATCTGAAAAAAGACATGTGATTTTTGAAATAATGAATGGATTCACATACCAATCTTATAAAACGAAAAACGACCCAAGAATTCAATAAAAATCATATACAAAAGAATGACGAAGACCTGCACACATGCTATCAAACCTGAAAGACAGTCCATAATAACCTCATATAGAATGGACAACTTACATCATTGGAAAAGGTTAAAGATAATAGTGAAAAATTGAATATAATTAGAGATACATGGAAATAAGACTCGAATATGAAAATGAGTATCTTCTTCCTAGGCAAAAGGAAGGGTCACAGGGAAGAGAGGGAAGATTAAACATAACAGCTGCTTCACTATCTGACCACATTCTTTTCTGAGAGTGAGAGCAAAAAGAATACGGGGAAATGTGACGGATATGTTTCACAAACAAGTTTAAATTCTCAACTTTACAATAGTTCATTGCTTTCACTGCGGAGGACACTGTTAAGGTAGAATAAAAAAATCCAAAATTTTCAGTTTATTGGTATAGCGATCTGAAAGAACTTTCACATTTGTTGAAACGAATTTGATTAACATAAAATGCAAATCGAATTTCATCTTTATTGTTTTGAAACTCACTTCGGAGGAAAAGAGTGATCACATGAGACGACAAAGCAAATGAGGGACGGAGAAGAGTAGCAAGTGGAATTCTACAAACTTGATGTTCATAATGAGTGGAAAGTGTTGGAGCTTGGCCAAGAAATCGAAAATTGTCCAGAATCCCAAAAACGTTCTGTTTGTTTCAATACTGAAATGAATTCTGCTGTTGTATCCTTGTTTTCAGATGAACCGCTGTACCCTTTATCAGTAATGCATTTTTTTATCCGTAGAACATAGTTTCAAGTCTTCAAAGTATTCATTTATTCAAAATAATAAAAAATTGAGAAAATTGGAATAAGAAAGTTATATATAGTTGTACCAATTAAAACAAATTATAAAACGGAGACAAACTTTCCATGAAGGACATCACGGTTTTCTGAAAAATAATAATTATTATTCCAAAGCACAAATATATTTTAAAAAAACTTTGTAATCTATTTTGTTTTGATAGTTTAGTTCTTCTCATTGAAAAAAACAAAACACTCACGGTGTTCTAGAGTTTGCCTCTAGACCTGCAAAAAATTTGACTGCCTTGTCCTCAACACCGACGGAGATCCCGTTGATAGTGGTCCTTCAGGACACACAAAAAACGATAAAAAAGGAACCAATCTGAAATATGATTTGCATGATTTTTTACAACTATAATTAATTTAAGAACTCACAAATGTCGCTCATTCCAAGACACCGAGAATTCGATAAAAATCATATACAAAAGAATGACGAAGACCAGCACACATGCCATCAAACCTAGAATACCGCCCATAAAAACTTTAAAAATAAACAGAAAACTCACATCATTTAAAAAGATTGAATAAAATAATAAAAAGTTAGATATGGTCAGGCATGCATGGATATAAGACCTGAGAATGAAAGTGAGTATCTTCTACTCAGAGAAAGGGGGTGGACATTGGGAAAAAACAAAAGATGTAATAGAACAACTGCCGCTCGAGTAGTTGAGTGTTTCTGAATGAAACGAGATATCTCTTCAGAAATTTAGAGAACATGTTATTATTACGTCTCAAAAATCTTATCTGTTTCTTACAAACTAGGCAACATGCTATGAGTTCAAATTAGAGTCAACGTGAAAATCGCAAAAAACAATTCACTCTGTGCAGATGCCAAAAACTTTTGAGAAAACATTACTGCAAATACTGACAGCGTGCAGTTTGAAGCATTTGAAACTTTTATAACAATTACGAACACAAACTATGGTACGGACCCATTATTCTTAGTTCCCTACCAAAGCATTGGGTTTTTTAAATGACTTTTCGTCCCCCGAAAGTGTCAAAAAGTGCATGAACATGGCCCTGCATGCTTTAAATTAACACTTAACTGACTTAAATTCATATTTCTTTTTTTATTAATGCTAATATTTTATTTGACTATTCAAATAAACAGTAAACTTCACTGAAGGTCAAGAAAAGTTCCTTACAAACCTAACCCGGGCCAAAAAAACCGTGTAAAGGAAGAAAAATATAAAAGAAGGAGTTGGGAAAAGGGGAAGGAGAATAGAAGAGTTAGATATCAAAATCGTGCAATTTTGTTTACAAGATGTGACTTGAATTTAGAAGAATAAAGGAAATGAGAGACATGAATAGTTCAGGCATTCCTTATGGGTATTGTTATTGAGAAAAAGTCAGAACAATTATGAGAACCAGTAAACCCAAAAGTTGAACTGAATTAAAAAGGAACTTCGATCTTTTAAGAATCAGTTCTCTTTGACATTTCATTTTTGTTTACCGGGCGGTAGAGGGTACTTTCAAAACAACCACGGTAATAGAGACTGACTATACCGAAATGAGCTTTTATGACGCTTCTATGAGCGCGAGGAGTTGACTTCTCTGAAAATTGTGCACTGTTTACGGAGAACATTGAACAGCAATAGTAGAGAAAAAATGACGTGAGGTGGGTTATATTCCACTTTCAAATATTTTCTTTTGTCCATGTGACAGACGTGAATCAATTCGAGGACTGTGAATTTTTTTGGACTCTGTTCTGGTGCTCTTTCCCAGTTTAAACGCCGGTGTTCACCGCTACTCTCATCTTGGAACCATCACATAGAATCAAGTTCCTCAACCATCGTCGATATTTATTTGGTGAGCTCCCGAGATCCAATTTAAGATGCGCTTTGTTCGAATGAAAATTCATTGAGTGCTGACCGCTCCAATCCCGGTCCGAGAGTGGTTCAATATGTTTTATTTTCTCCTGATTGAAGACGAGTTCCATTTTTGGAATGGCTTTTAGGAGCATTGTGACCAAATTTCTTGAAATTGGATGATATTTGAAAAATTAGCGTTCTCCATCACTAACGTTTGATCTAAATGTTTCCGCACCCCTTGTAGGTATGTCCAGGTTGATACACGACAGCACAGATGGTCGGGTCTTTCGGTCCAGCAGACTTTTTTAATTTTTTGGAAAAATTTTCAACAATTTCACTTGCACCAATCCGATACTAGAATCCAAAAACATCATGTGATGGACAACTTCCCAAATTGAGACGGCTGAATACTTCATTCCGGTGGTTCACAATAAGTAAACTCCGGATCAAAATTGAATGCTCCAAGTCCACATCGACAACTAGATCTGAAATAGTGAGTTGGGTTCTTGATTTTGCAATCATGTGGCATTTCCCCTCTGTTGTAAGCTGCTCGCAAGAATTGGCTCTCTTTAGACGTTTGGACGTTCCAACACCTAATTTAGCTGACGATTATCACGAAAATGGAAAAAATGCTGTATTTTCCGATGTTTGGAAGTCGGAGTTTGGTTTTTTGTTCTAGTTTGCTGGCTCAATTTTTAAAATTCGTTATTTTCCTTCGATGAATCTAAAGTTCCGTCTGATTTCGTCCCAAATTTCAGTGATAATGTGTGAATCCAAGATGATTCAACCTCGTTGTTTCGCTATTCTGAAGCCCAAATTCAGCATTTCTGAGTTTGATAGTTCGATCAGGATCTCATGAAGTTTGGATCCTCTTCAAATCCCCTCTCCAATTCTCTCTCCTTTTTTTCTTTCAACAAAATTGTTTCTTCCTTACGTTAATTTCTCACAGAATTCTCAAAAATGTTTCCAATTCCCCCATCCGTTTCAACATCCCTTGCACAAGTTGGAACCAGTGTAATCTTGTTGGACTTGTATTTGTTTCCCTCTCCGTCCCCGTCGCTTCTCCCCCATCCCCCCATCCATAAATATGTTTCGCTCTCTTTTTGATTCATATCGCAATGCATGTTCCTGCACTGACAGCTGTCTTTTCTTGTCTTCTTTACCGATCTTTATCTGATACGACGGTTTCATTGATCATTACTGTTTCTTTCAAACGTTCTCTGCTTTTATTTTTGTTTCATGCGTTTTGTTGTTGAATATTGAATGTATCAAATTGCAGTTTTCCCAGTAGTTGAAGTTATATATCACTCAATTACCACGTTTCTGGTTTTCCTGTTTTTTTTTGCGTTTCGTAGCAGTATGGTTCCTTTTTTCTGCTCCCTTTCTATGTTTCATATAAATATATAATTGATACTTTGTACCATTATTATGACATTTGCACTTCTTATCTTTGTCTCCCACATAATGTGACCAACTGTCGATGTCCATGTGGCAGTGAAAATCAGAAAAGAATCGAAAAGGTGTACGCTCGACCATTTTTTTATTTGGCCAAAGCGTAAGCAATTATACTTTAGTACACGTCACCTGGTAATTAGTCGTTAAATTGAAATGTTTTATGTATTGAAAATTAAGAACACAAATAACACATGTGGAAAAAACGAAGAGAAGTTGCTACGTTCAACAGTCTTTCTACGTTTTCCTATCATATTTTATTTTCAATGAAATAATTTTCAATTTTTTCTTTTGTTTCTCATTTGAAGGGTGAGGTCTTTCTCGTTGTTTTTGGCGTCAATGTTTGGATTTAAAGGATGGTTTCCGCAAAGATAGAAAAACAAGGCTTGTATGTGGTAAAATTGTTAGAGCTCATAATTGTAACGCGTTCCGTAATATATTTTATAGCAGATAAAACTTTTTGGCTCTCCAGTGTGTGAAAGTCCACTGTATCACTTAATTTTGCTTATAACTCTGCTCATTCAAAAAAAGTTTTGCCATAAGATTAGTGTCAATCTTAATCATTTTCACTGCTGTATCCATTTTCATCAAATTTTTTTTGAAAATCAGTCTTACCTCCAAAATCGTCCTCCGGTTTGAAAGTCATTCCCCATTTTTCTTCGCTCAGGCGGTGAACTGGAGGGAAGGCAGGCTGCAAAAATGACACTGCCGAAAGAGAGACGCAGACAAAGTCTCGACGAAAACAGTTTGAGCGGTTCATTTTCAGACTTTTTGTTAATTTTCTATTGATCTAGACATTGTAAAAAATTTGAAACCTTTTAGGGAGAATTCTATTGTCTATTGAAATATGGGAACGTCACTTTGGTAAAAAGAGAATAGGTATTCCGTTCGTCTCGACGTCTTGCAATATAAAGTAGTGTAAAAGCTGAAAAAAATATCAGAACTTTGATGACATTCAACAACATTCTTATAAACTAAACGCATGTGGAGTCTGTCCGTCTGTTCCAATGTTCGCAAGTTTCGAGAAATGATAAAGAAAGCAGGCTGGGCCCAAAATCAAAATCTCTTTGCACACCGACCACTCGGCCATGCGGGGCCGATTTTCGAATGGTGAAAAAGTAAGTATGAAGAGATAACAGTCTGATGAACAGCCGAAGACGGGGCAGCCATATATCAAAAGCGTTTTGGTATCTGCGCAGTTAACTAGATCAACATGTTCAAGATTTTTGTACCAGATGAAGTCTTTTTGGCTGATCAGGATGTTATCGTCTAGAGTATCAATTTAGTTTTTTCGTAACTCAATTCATTCAAAACATTTTTCAAATAAAATTAGTGCTAAACTTAATCATTTTTACTGCTTTATCCATTTCCGTCAAAAAGCTTTTGAAAATAGGTTTTATCTCCAACTGGCCCTTTTCTTCAGAAAAATCATTTCCCACTTTTTGGCTGGCTGGGAGGACTGGGGGCAATGGACAGTAGAGGCAAGATGGAGAGAAAACACTGCAAACAGAGAGACGCGGACACGATTCCATTGAATGTACTGCTCAAATGTTCAAATATCGGAAATAAGAGCAATTTGACAAAGTTACACTTGTTTGGAAAACTCGCACATTTGGATAAAATCGTTAGATTTCATAATAGTAACGCGTTCCGTAATATAATGTATACCAGGAATAATGTTTTTGGCTCTCAAAAGTGTTATAGTCCAATATATCATTTAGTTTTGCTTATAACTCAGCTCATTCCAAACATTTTGCCATAAGATTAGTGTCAATCTTAATCATTTTCACTGCTTTATTCATTTTCATCAAAATTTTTTCAAAAATCAGTCTTATCTCCAAAATCGTCCTCCGATTTGAAAAGTCATTCCCCACTTTTCCTCGCTCAGAAGAGTAGGCTGGGTTGAACTGGAGGGAAGGCGAGATAACAGTCTGATGAACAGCCGAAGACGGGGCAGCCATATATCAAAAGCGTTTTGGTATCTGCGCAGTTAACTAGATCAACATGTTCAAGATTTTTGTACCAGATGAAGTCTTTTTGGCTGATCAGGATGTTATCGTCTAGAGTATCTCCTCAGTTTTTTTATAATTCTGTTCATTCGAAACATTGCTCTGTGGAAGTAGTGTCAATCTCAATCATTTTTACTGCTTTACCCATTTCCATCACAAAATTTTTGAAAATAGGTTTTATCTCCAAATTGACCCTTCTCTTCAGAAAATCATTTCCCACTTTTTGGCTGGCAGGGAGGAATGGGGGCAACGGACAGTAGAGGCAAGATGGAGAGAAAACACAGCAAACAGAAGGACGCGGACACTATTCCGTTGAATATACTGTTTTTAAGCTTTGAGTTCAAATTAGAGTCAACGTGAAAATCGCAAAAACAATTCACTCTGTGCAGATGCCGAAAAGTTCTGAGAAAACATTACTGCAAATACTGACAGAGTGCAGTTTGAAGCATTTGAAACTTTTATAACAATTACGAACACAAACTATGGTACGGACCCATTATTCTAAGTTCCCTACCGAAGCATTGGGTTTTTTAAAATGACTTTTCGTCCCCCGAAAGTGTCGAAAAGTGCATGAACATAGCCCAATATGCTTTAAATTAACACTTAACTGACTTTTCTATTATTAAATCCATATTTCTTTTTTATTTATGCTAATATTTTATTTGACTATTCAAATAAACAGTAAACGTCACTGAAGGTCAAGAAAAGTTCCTTACAAACTTAATACGAACCAAAGAAACCGTGTAAATGAAGAAAAATATAAAAGAAGGAGTTGGGAAAGGGGGAAGGAGAATAGAAGAGTTAGATAACAAAATCGTGCAATTTTGTTTACAAGATGTGACTTGAATTTAGAAGAATAACATAAATGAAAGACATGAATAGTTCAGGCATTCCTTATGGGTATTGTTATTGAGAAAAAGTCAGAACAATTATGAGATCCAGTAAACCCAAAAGTTGAACTGAATTAAAAAGGAACTTCGATCTTTTAAGAATCAGTTCTCTTTGACATTTCATTTTTGTTTACCGGGCGGTAGAGGGTACTTTCAAAACAACCACGGTAATAGAGACTGACTATACCGAAATGAGCTTTTATGACGCTTCTATGAGCGCGAGGAGTTGACCTCTCTGAAAATTGTGCACTGTTTACGGAGAACATTGAACAGCAATAGTAGAGAAAAAATGACGTGTGGTGGATTATATTCCACTTTCACATATTTTCTCTTGTCCATGTGACAGACGTGAATCTTGGAACCATCACATAGAATCAAGTTCCTCAACTATCGTCGATATTTATTTGGTGAGCTCCCGAGATCCAATTTAAGATGCGCTTTGTTCGAATGAAAATTCATTGAGTGTGCTCCAATCCCGGTTCGAGAGTGGTCCAATATGTTTTATTTTCTCCTGATTGAAGACGAGTTCCATTTTGGGAATGACTTTTAGGAGCATTGTGACCAAATTTCCTGAAATTGGATGATATTTGAAAAATTAGCGTTCTCCATCACTAACGTTTGATCTAAATGTTTCCGCACCCCTTGTAGGTATGTCCAGGTTGATACACGACAGCACAGATGGTCGGGTCTTTCGGTCCAGCAGACTTTTTTAATTTTTTGGAAAAATTTTCAACAATTTCACTTGCACCAATCCGATACTAGAATCCAAAAACATCATGTGATGGACAACTTCACAAATTGAGACGGCTGAATACTTCATTCCGGTGGTTCACAATAAGTAAACTCCGGATCGAAATTGAATGCTCCAAGTCCACATCGACAACAAGATCTGAAATGGTGAGTTGGGTTCTTGATTTTGCAATCATATGGCATTTCCCCTCTGTTGTAGGCTGCTCGCAAGAATTGGCTCTCTTCAGACGTTTGGACGTTTGAACACCTAATTTAGCTGACGATTATCACGAAAATTGGAAAAATGCTGTATTTTCCGATGTTTGGAAGCCGGAGTTTGGTTTTTTGCTCTAGTTTGCAGGCTCAATTTTTAAAATTCGTTATTTTCCTTCGATGAATCTTAAGTTCCGTCTGATTTCGTCCCAAATTTCAGTGCAAATGTCCGAATCCAAGATGATTCAACCTCGTTGTTTCGCTATTCTGAAGCCCAAATTAAGCATTTCTGAGCTATTTTTGGTTTCAAATCACTTGAATCGTTGAAAAATACCGCTTCGTAATTAATTCCTTCCTAAATTTTCTTGTTTTCTGTGCTAAGTGCATTGTTTCTGTACACACCCATTTGAAACTTTTGATCAAGCGCTGTTCTTTTTTCCGCTGCCAAAATGGAAGATTCCGACAGGATTTTTTTTGTAGCTTTTTGTATCGAGGTAGTTTTTTGTTCTTTTTCGTCCAACAGTCGTTTCATCAGGTTTCACCCAGATTTCAGCTTTTCAGTGTGACCAGTTTTCAAAATGACCGATTTTGAGCTTTTTTATGATTCTGACACTCAGATTCACATTTTTCGTTTCGAAACAACTAGAAGTTGTCATTTGCTGACTATTTGTTGCTTGGTGCCAATATTCCATACAAATTCCGTAGTTTTTTCCTGAAAGAAAGGTTTCCGCGATGTCAAAAATTGGTGTTAAGAGCTATTTTCTGTTCCAGTCACAAAAATCGGTCAACAAAATGACTCGATTACAACATTTATGTATTTTTGAGCATGTTTTCTGCTTCGGGTGCTCAAGTTTATCCAATTTGTGCATGGCAATGGTTTAAAATAGTATTTTTAGGCACGAGATTGCAATTACATCAATTTTCCTCTTCGCATCCGTTCCAAATCTATCCTGTCTGTCTGATATGTCTGAAAATCAGTGAAATGTGTTTACAGCTCATAAACTCAGTTTTTTCCCCAATGTTTGGAAGCCGAAACCGAAATGGTTCAAGCTAGAAAGTTGTTTCGCTATATTGAAGCCAAAATCCCCACCTTCTTTCTCTGTACGTGAAGTGTCGTGAGATCATGTCCACAGAAAGTGTTTGCGTAGTAAACCCCGAGGAAAGATTTTCATCTGCTTCTTTCCCTTCTCTTCTCTCTCGTTTTTGCATCTCTAGAGGCCCTCCGAGGGGCATTTTAATACACACTGTATGGTGTACTCTCCTCCTTATTGCAAGACATCTCGTTTTTCTCTCGCGTCTGTCCCTACACTATTTCCTAGGAGGCAGTTAGCATCTCTGTCTGAAGAGACGGCAGTCGTCACCACGTACATTTTCTTCATATATTTTCCTTTTCGATTTTACCTTTTACTTTTAATATCACAATTCTAATAGGTAAAAACAGAAAGAGTGTGTTTTTTCTCGGTACCAATTTTTTTTATAATTGGACGAAAATTACAGAACACAATTGCTCATGGAAGTGCTATTTTCGACAAAAAAGATGCATCGCCGCCACATACATAACAAAGACATGATTCGCTTCTTGGTACTGGGTATTCCGACTCGCAGTTTTGATGCAATCGACAGGCATTCAAGTTGAAAAAGAAGGCTTTGCTGGAGAGAGATTTTGGAGAGCTTGGAGCATCTGGAGCTTCTACGAAAGTTCATGGAAAGTTGGGGAAATTGATTAGATAGCAGCAGACGGAGATGATGTTGAAGGAATCCATGAACAAGCAAGTTCCCAGAATAAGAGCGTAGGCCACGTAAACTTCTCTTGCTCCGCTCACAGGACCAGTTATGTCACAGACACGTCCTGAAAACTTTATGATTTCGATTCCAATACCGAAGACATCACTCCGGCCTACTTGAACCTACACAGCCACGCTCCAGATCTCGACCATTCTTAGTGGCACCGACTGACTATGTTGCTCCGTCTACTGCACCAAACATACGATTTCATAGGACCCACGTGTCGTGGAGATCACCGAGATTTGACGTTGAGAAAAAAGAGATTACGCCGGTATTATCGAGATTGGAAATTCCAACGGAAGTGGGAGAAGTCGAAGTTGTAGGAGAAGAAGAATTAGAAATAGTAAAGGAAGAAGTGGCGGAAAGCACCGATAACACCAAGAAGAAGAGGGAGATTGAACAAGCATTCAAGAGATCTCTCGACGAGGCAAAAATAGGTAAGAAAACACGTCTTCGATGAAATGAAGAAAATAGATTTTTAGCAACAAATATTTGTTTATCCATCAAAAACGCGCCCAAAGTCCCTCAGTCTTCTAGAAGGCATTTTACAGTTGAAATGAGACATTAGGTACGATGGTCCAAAAGATAGACACAAGAAAACGCACCAGAAGAGCGTCAGGCACCAAGAAGGATAATCGCGCCAAAATCCATTATTTTTTGTAGCTAGTATTCATCAATTAATTTAGCCTTTGGTAAGCAAAGGAACGCGTCAAATATGCAACAGTTTAAATGCATTCAGACAGTGATTAGTTTCAAAGTCTGGTTTAAATGTAGTTAAATCCGCTCAAAAGGTTGTTTATGTAACTAACTACTCCTTACCAGAAATGCGTCAAAGGTGCACCAGTTAGTACATTTTTCTGGTTTGTAGTCAATAATTCCTATTTTTCAGCGACGCAGAAGATGACGACGTTGATGGAGAAGAAAAGAAGGTGGAGCTCAAAACATGCACCAAGGTTTCACCCAAAATCCAACGTATTCAAATGCATCAGCGAATAAACGGGCTGCTCTTGGACTTCATTCAGTTCACTGTTGAGAAATCGTATTGTGAAGAGGATAGAAGTGCCGGTGGCGACGAGGTCTAACAATCCAAATGACGTCAAGAAAACCGGACCTCCAAAAGCCAGAAGACGTAGAGAAGGCTCCAGAATCTTCTGAACATTCATAACACCCGAAAAAAACCCACAATCTCCGAAGAATGGAAAACTGATTTGATAAGCGTGATAGTAAGGAAGATGATGACGAGTTGACGAGAATCCACGTCAGAGCAGCTCCGGCCACCAAGATCGAAACTCCACCTCCACATGCTCCAGACACTCTAATTGATAACCTGCGAATAGAGAATGCTCCAACTCCTGTTGCAGCAACGAAGGAATTTGTGAGTGATTTCTTGCCCGAATCATCAGCAGACATGGCTGCGCCAATTTTTGCGATGACGAGAGAAGACTCGCCGGTACCAACCCGCTCCTTGTCATATCCGACGACGGTTTCGAAATCCGCGGCACGGTCAGATGTCATACATTTCAGTTGTTTTAACGATATTTTGACCGGTGCTAAGGCTAAAATCCCTGATGCCAATAAGATCATCAGCAATAAGAGAGACTTAAGAATCATCGAATCTGCCAGAAATGATTAGAATCATCGAGAACAGTTTCTGAATCCTCAAAACCAGCTGTAAGAGAAGCTCGCTCACAATCATATCACGGAGATCATCTCGAACTCTTTTCGGAGCAGTATTAAGGTGGTTCCAGCGGAAAAACGTCAGGAATGCAAGGGTCGAAATGAAAAAAGCACAGGCAAAAGCCACGGAGAGAGGCGGAAAACGTATAGATCAGGTAAGAAACAAAAATTTAACAAAAAGGGCCGAAAACAAGTCAGAAATCAAGTTTTCACGTTGGAAATCGCAAGAAAAAACGTCAAAGGCGCGAGACACTTTTTGTAAAGTTATCTGAACATATCCCGTGTGAAACCCGCGTCGACAAAACCTCAAACAGCCAGCAAACACATACTTTTGAACTTTTTGGAGCACATAGCTGGTTTAAATATACCATACTTGCAAAATATCGGCCGGGCCGGTAGAGAAAGTTGCCGGCCCGGCCCGGTCGGCCCGGAGTCAGAAAATGAGCACAATTTTTTCACAAAATTTTTCGAAATTTTTGATAATTCTCATCAAAAATAGTCAAAAATCCTATGTAAACTTGAGTTTTAACGATATGTAAAAACATAGTCGAAAATTCGACTTTTTTGCGAAAAAATCGAAAAAATTTTCAAAAAATTCAAATTTTCAAACTTTTGTACTGTGACCCGGGCCGGGCCGGGCCGGTGAAAATTCTCAAATCGGCCCAGCCCGGCCCGGCCCGTTGCAAGTACGAAATATACCAGAGAAAGGAAAATGCGTCTGAGGTACGCCAGGCATTCAAGTTTTGTATTTCGGAAAGATATTTCAGTGATTTCGATCGAAAACTTCAAAAAAATTTTGGCCCCTCTTTTATTTTGTGTAATTGGAAGTTTTGGCTGAATGCGTGGAATACTCGGGATAAGTTAAACCGGCGTATGAGGAGCGCCAATTCGAAAATAAAACGCCTTAAAGGCACGCCAGATGAAATATAAGTCACGTTTTGGATCAACTTTCTCACTTTTACATTTCAGATCAAAACGCATCTCAACCAGGCTCTCGACCTGACAGTGTCTGTAAACAAGTTGAAACGTCCAATGGAAGAAGAGGGAATCATTCTTAGAGTCTCCATCCCACTGACGCTTCAGACGCAATTGCCGTAATGAAGGAATTCGAAAGGCGTCTGCATCAGAAATGTGGACAGTGCTCCACAGAAAACAAATCGACGGAAATCTGACGCCGTTGATGAACACGGAGGAAGCAGAGTTTTTCTTCCAAATCAGCGAATCGTTAAACGATAACTATAATATGTTGCTGCTTTTGTTTATTCGGTAAGAGGAATGACTGAAAATACATAAATCGGGAGAAAATGATGTCCGATGCGCCATAGGCCCGTGTTTTATTAGTTTGATCTTGAAAATCTATGCGAAAAAAAACCACCCTTTTCTCACACAGGGCGCTATTTTGAACACATATTTCTGGAAATAAACCAAATCCCACCTCGAATCTTCTTAACCTCAGCAAAAACTGGAATGTACCTGAATGACATCAGAGTTAATTCGTTTCAAGTTCAGTCGAAATTAGTTTTTGTTTACACTCTCTTTGTAGTCTGTATTCTTTATGCTTCCTTAAAATTTCCCATTTTTTCAGCCAACCCTCTCCATGCCCTCCCTCGATTGCATCGACTCCAAGCATTGCGGAAATCCGATTCAACTGGAGAAGTGTCTGACGTACTGTCTAATTTCAAACTGCTCCAGAAACTGTCAGTTTGTCATCGAACATCTCGAAAAAGACCCGACGTTTCACCATTCCACGTGGTTCTCAGGATACGGATGCATCTTGATTCTGAAAAAGCGGTCCTCATCAATTGTCTCCTCAACGGGCCTACGTCACTGAGATTCGGAAAACGTGCCGCATCAGAAGGTTCTGGGTGCCGACGGCAATATGAAGACTTTGATTCTGGCATTCGAACCGAATCAGAAACAGATGACACTTGCCATCACTAAAAATGAGACTTTCAACTTTTTGTAGTGAAAGCTTGTAGAAAAAGAAAGGAAACAGCAGTGTTACATTGCGGAAACCTATTTTTCACTCAAAGTTGCCAATTTGAAGCACCTTTTTTTCGTAAAATGCCGTTCTTTCGTCTAACAAACCAAACTTTTAAGGAGGCTAATTGTACTGTATAGCGCGTAACCGCTTAGTTTCTGTGTACATTTGCAAGGGCTTATTGATTTACTCACCGATTATCGAGGCGTCAAAGAAAATCTCACGGCAGGTTCATTTGTGAATGTTGGTACCAAAAAGTAACCTCGAAAAGGGGAAAATTAGGGAGAAAACCATAACAACCGTTTAGCTGAGGCTAACTCAATTTTGGAGTTTATAGTCAATTAGAATCAGCTGGCGTGTCTTTGGCGCGTCCAATATTCATTTTAAACACCAAATTTCAGCCTGATAACCTTAAAAATAAACACAAAGTTGTAGTTTGTAGTTGTCAAGTCTCATCATTTCATTTACAGGTTATGAAATACCGTGAAACTGTCCTCTCTTATGATATCGATACAATTCGTGGAGGCATCTGGAGTCAACACCCTCAATAAAGATGTCTAAAACCTTCTAAATCTCATCTCAGACTTCACCAATTCCCACTGAAACCATCCATTCTTCCAAGCTCCTCTGCACTCTCAACGAATTGGGGGAACTATTTTAATTTTTGATTTCGATGACAACCTTGCTCTAAATAGTTAATTACCAAAAAACTTCACCGAAAAACGAAGTAAGTTATTTTTCATTCATGTTGTATTAGTTTTTTTGTATTGCAAGGCGAAAGGACGGCTTCTTTCCGTTTATCAATTTGAGTAGAAAATTTGCTCACTCTGATAGATTATCCGTCCATCCTGTCTTCAATATGCAAAGAACTAAAAAAAAGAAGCAAGTTTTATTGAAACATGCCTCCATAAAAGTATAGTTCAGAAAACCTCACAAAATATTCTTCTTATCGCCAAAATCCACGTATTTCTCTACAAGCTTTATTATCCATCACATATTCCGAAAACCTATGTGAAGATGCTTCCCCAGATTCCGAAGGCTCAATGAGTTACCTGAAATATACTTTTCTCGACTTTTTCTGTTCTTTCTACTGCTTTTCCAATATTCACTATAATGAGTTGGTGATCTCTAAAACTCTAATCAAACCGGTAAGTTATTTCTGAAGACTGTTAGCTAAACAGTCAGTCAAATCGTGCTCTGGTGTACCAAAGTTACACCCGATTGACTGACCTTTCAGCTTGATGTCTAAATGATTACTTTTCTTCTTCAAAAATTCTCAGATGCGTTCCTAACCCCGTTCTACTAATACTATTACAATTACAAGACATACTCATTTCTCAAACGAAACTCACTCAATGATGTTAATAATGTCAGATTGTAAGATTGTGCCTCTTCCATCCGAAACTCCATTACATAAGCTGAATATATATTCAGAACTTTAACTACTGCGAGTATCAACGGATGGCAATGTTTGAATTTATTTCAAAGCAAGACCCATCTCGAATATTCACACAGTAGTTCTTCTCGATCGAACATAGGAGTCATAGGCACTTCTTCTCCTGCTGTCTTCGAAACTGGAAATTTGATAAAAAAAACTCACCTCTTTGTATTAATAAAACACTGCACCATAAAAATGTGGTTTTCCTTGTAAAAGTCTAAGGATCTTCTTGAATACCAAAAAGACTATCCAAAGGAAGAGCTACACTGAATAGTTTTTCTTTTTTTCGTATTTGAAATCCGTAGTTAGAGTGAAAAAAACGTGAAAAGGCCTTGACTGAGCTCTGGTGCCTTTTCTCAGTTTTAGCGCCGGTGTCCACAGTTATAACCGTTTGACACCATCACAAAAAATCACGTTGCTCAATTATCGTCATTATTCATTTTCGGAATTGAACCAAGGTTCCAGTTCGGAATACTTTTTGAAAAAGGTATTTAGTAAATAATAGCTGTTATTTTTCATTTATCCGCCAGTTGTTCAGATAAATTCAAAGCTATTTTTCAATTTTCACAGCGTTTTTGCATTTGGTTAAATGATAATCTTCTCGAGAATCAACGGAGAATGAGTGCGCATAAAACCAACCAAGTGGCCAATGACTGCAAACACCGCGACGCGATTTTACGTACAAAGGTAAAGAGAGAGAAATATTTTATGACGTGGCAATGTGAAAACTCAAAATAACACACTAAAAATAGTTCGAAATGAAACAATTTTGTTGGAATTAATCTAGTTAAATATGAAAGAAGACAAAACACGTTTTCTCGTAATAACTCTTTTATTACGAGCATAAAATCAATGAAAGAACAAATAAAACGGTCCAAAACGCCCTAAGGCTCGAGGAGACACAAATAAATACATGAGATGGCGGCACGTTTCTAAAAACCAAAGAAAGAGGTGAAAACTAACTAACGAGATTACGGATTACCTAACGTGACTCCGCCAGTGCCCAAAGGTGCCAAAATTCTCCATTTTGAAACGCCCTGATGAAAATTGTTAATCCTGGCACAACTATTTTCCTGGCACAACTATTTTTTTTTGTATTGTCAAATTAAAACTTTATCTTTTGCAATAAATTAAACGAAAAGTATCTCCAGCACTGTTACTGAAAAATATTCAAACCAATACTATGGAACATTCAGACTGAATTATGTAAACAACCTAGATCAAAAATTGTCCTGGTTTTACAATGTTAAGGTCAAGCCCAAACAAGTCAACATGACTGTCGGTTTCGAGAAAAATGTCGACAGTCACAAGTGCAATTTTATGATTTCTGATAACATCAAATGTGGAAAGTTTGACAATATTAAATTTGGAAAGCCGTTTGGACCAAGTCGAGGTTAGGTTAGTTATTTCTTATCTGTAGCATTGTGTTAGTTCTGGTTAGACAACACTTAGTATTAGGACTCGGAGAAGTATGATTCTCTTTCACAATATATTTGTTTTTAGGTAGAACTTATCCGAAAGAACAACTTTATTCTCTTCAAAAATATCGAATTCACAATTGAAGGCAAATATCTTGTTTTGGTACGTTTGGAGGAAGTCTGGCAAAGACTTTATGAAATTTTTCAGACTTTCGACGCTCCTCATATGTATTACTTCCTACGAAAAATCAAAAACGGTTTATTAAAGACAAGAACTTCTTTCTGCCGACTGCTTCAATTACGTCTAAATAAGTTTCTATTCGCTTTGTTCCAGTTCGATTAGTTCAGAGTATTATAAATGAAAAATGGAAAGTTTTCGAATTATGAAAAATTTGAGCGACTCCCATTCAATAATTTCTGGAAATAATATGAAAAAAAACTCATGTTAGGAATTGTTGACTTGAATAGTTAGAAAAGGGGTTCATCTATTTAACTTTGTTTTTATGCTTTTTCAAACTTCTACGAGATGAAAACATCTGGCGTTTCATCTGGCGTTTTGTTTGAAATAGGGTGATACTTCTCGAAAGGCATATTTCTTAGAAGATTCATATATTTCATGAACTTCTCGGCATCTGGCCTCGCTTTTACAATGATAAACATGAAGACTAGGGTTATTCAAGAGAGGAACGTGGGCAAAGCTTTCGAAAAATCATTATTAAGGTTTCTATTGTTCTATGCGCTCGGGAAGTTTTGGATTACATTTTTGTATATCAATGAATGTTTGTGACTGTTCCTTTCTTCCAATAGTTTTATTTTATGTAAACCTTGATTCTATGTTTTTCAGTCTTCTTCAAGATCAAAACATCTGGCGTTTCATCTGGCATTTTGTTTGAATTAGGGTGATACTACTCGAGGCACCCAGTTTTTAGAAGAGTCACATTTTTCATAAAATTCTCATCATCTGCCCACGCTTTTGAAAAAGAAAACAAGAAAAAGAAAAAAGGAAAAATGAAGACTGTGCTTATTTGAGAGAGGAACGTGGTCGAAACTTCCAAAAGATCATCATTAAACTTTCCATTCTTCCAGGCGCTCGGGTGATGGGCGGAGCGTAAACTCTAGACCTTCTCAAACAGATCGAGTTCATTCATTCTTCACACTCATCTTCCGAATAGTATGACTATCGCCAGAGACATATTCTTGATTTCTATTCTATGTGCGTTCGTGGTTGGCCTCATTTGTGCTGCCCCCACTACATCACCATCAGAACTCGCTAATGGAACCGAAGCAAATGATTCCAATGTTCTCCCGGACCACTTCTATGGCAAATACGTATTTTATCACACGGCGAACAGCGATACTTTCTGGAACTTGCTCTCTATTTATGATCCCAACTTGATTCAGAAGAACATGATGATAGGTTTTGAAAGGAATGAGGACACCCGATTTTTCAACATCATTTCCAACAGCACAGAATATAGAAGAGCTGACAATCTTGAAATAGGGAAGCCGTTTGGAGAAATTGGAAGTCAGGTCAGTTACTTTTCATCTGTAGCTTTGTATTAGTTCTGATTCGAAGTTACACCAAAGCCATAGTTATTCATACCAGTGGTGAGATAGCTAAAAACAATTTCAAAAAAACTGGTATCGTTTTTGAAGAGAATGAATTCATTATCCGTAGCAAAAAAACTGATATTTGTTGAATGGGCTCTATTCCAGTTTAGATGTCATTTGAAAACTTGAACGACCCAAAAAACACTTAGACGTCCCTTAAAACACTTAGACGTCCTTTGAAACACTTACACGTCCTTTGAAACATTTAAACGTCCTTTCGGATCCCAAAAATCCTCAAAAACATTTAAACGTCCCAAAAAACGTTTAGACGTCCCATAAAATATTTAGACGTCCTTTGAAGTCCGAAAATATGGTTTGAAACATTTAGACGTCCCACAAAACGTTTACACGTCCCAAAAAACATTTAAACGTCCTAAAAATATTTAGACGTCCCTTCAACACTAAAATTCACTGAAAGTGTTCATGGGACGTCTAAATATTTTTTGGGACGTTTAAAAGTTTTTTGGGACGTCACAACGTTTTGTGAGACGTCTAAATCTTCAGAACTATATTTTGGGATTTCAAGGGACGTCTAAACCTTTTATGGGACGTTCAAACGTTTTTTGGGGCGTCTAAACCTTTCAAAGGACGTTTTAAAAAATTAGAGTTTGAAAGGACGTTAGGACGTGTTTTAAGGGACGTCTAAGTACTTTAAGGGACGTTCAAGTGTTTTTTGGGACGTTTTAGTTTTTAAAGGACATCTAAACTGGAATAGAGCCGTTGAATGTTATTTGTTACCTCAAAAATACCCATCATTTCTCTCATACAATGGTTTTGTTTTCAGATGACTTTCATCCGTAAAAACGATTCTCTTTTTGTCCAAACAGCGGAAATTTCGATTGAAGGCGATTACCTTGTTTTGGTATGTTTAAAAAAAAAGCTGGCAAAGAATATATTATGTTTTCAGACTTTTCACATCCCTCAGTTTCCTTCGGACGATCAACCCAAGTTATGCTTCATGAGATACGAATGGTGATTTCCTCTTCCGCCTTTTTCAACTACGTTATAAAAGTTTCTTTTGGCTCTATTCCGGTGTAGGTAATTTCAAATCATTATAGATGAAAAAGGAAAAAATAGATTACATAAAAATTGAGCGCCTTTAGTACTATTGCACTCTTTTGAGAAAGAGTTACGATTTATTTAAATCACCATTGAGTTAAGTAGTTAACGACAATTTGAAATTCTGCTGGAAACTTCTGTATTTATCCTAGTTGCATAACATTTTAACTTCATTTAGGACTTTCAGCAGCTTGCTGAACTTTAGATTACAATTACTTTTCTTTACTTCCAGAGTATCCCAGTCCTTTGAAGCCAATAATGTTTTTGTTGCCCATTTTTTCCAAACTCGAAACTTCTAATCGAATACTCAATCTGTTTTGAATTTCTTTTCAACTGGAATAGAGTTTTTAAAGTGTTCCATTTTCTTCCAGCTCTCAAATTATGGGCTATGTGTCTCTCCATGCATCCCATGTTTTATTTCTTAACTTTTTCTTCTGTTTCCGAACCTTCCTCTTACAAGGGAAGTACACTACGGGTCGAGTTGATCTTTTTGTATAAATTTGACCATAGGTAATTTCGACCCTGTGGATTCCAAATCTGAAAGAAAAATCTGCAAAATGTTCACCCGGACCGAGTTATGAGCCAGCGAACTTTTACTATGGTTAAGCAATTTACCACGAGACCCGCGGTCTGCCGAAGTGTCTGCCGCAACTTAACCCCCTCTCGGGTCACTGCTGAGATAAAAACAGTTTCATGAAAGAAACCCGAAAATTTCATAAATTTTGAAAATTTTCACAATGAAGGTGCTGAGCTGGAATTTTCTTCTGAACACAAAAAATGCTTAAAATAGTGTAGGTACCTAGGTGACGGATCCGGCCAAAAAGTGCCCCAATTTGCTGAGAACATTTCATACTATCTTTGATCAAAAGGAATGACAAATCGGAGATGGTCGACTTTTTTCGTGTGAACATGGGTGATCGAACGAGTCAGAGAGTGCGTCGTAAAATGCTTAACCATAGGTAAAGTTTGACGGCTCATAACTCGGTCCACGGGAACATTTTGCAAATTTTTCTTTCAGATTTGGAATCCACAGGGTCGAAATTACCTATGGTCAAATTTATAGATAAAGTTCAACTCGACCCATCGTGTACTTCCCTTGTTAAATTAGTGTTTTCTCATCTGCTTTTTTTTCTGTTTTGGTTTTTTAAAAGTTTTTCAAGCAAAAAACTGAGCATGTTACTTTTTTATCTTGAACACGCTCGTTATTTTACAGGGAGAAGAATCGAAAATTTTACAGAAATTATTATCAAGAGAGCGGAATCATAAAATGTGCACATGGCCTAAAGTTTCATCCCACCTGTTTTCTGAATAAGTAAACTCGCTGAGTGGTTTTTGGCTCTGTCTCCTCTCGAATGCTTTAATAATCTGTGTCACAGAAACTTCCTGAAACTGGCATTCCAGATTGCAACAAAATGAGAGCAAAATATTGGATCTACTCGTCACATCGGAATTGATATTCTCTCCCTCTAATAACACTCCGCTTGTATTTTGTCATCTCAAACCCAGCTGTTCTATCGAACCTGTGTGTTTCCAAAGTTACGAATCAGTACCTGTGAAGTATTCTGACAACATTACAAATATGATTTTGGTGTGACTTCGAACAAAAACTAATACATGACTACATATAAGTAGTAACTAACCGTGTCTTCTTTTGGTCCAAAAGGCTTTCAAGTTTCAGCATTGTCAAACTTGCTTGCTACCTTTGTTTTCATTAAAACACATAAAGTTGAAGTTTCGGATGTTATCAGTTTTTTCAAAATTGATGATCAGGTTCATCTGTTCTGATTTGGTTTTGTTATTGAACACT
This sequence comes from Caenorhabditis latens, assembly GCA_002259235.3. Lineage (NCBI taxonomy): Eukaryota > Metazoa > Nematoda > Chromadorea > Rhabditida > Rhabditidae > Caenorhabditis > Caenorhabditis latens. The sequence goes on along the minus strand of CM056097.1, from coordinate 6,553,396 downwards.
CATGTATATACATGTTCGAAGTTCTCCGTGTGATCGTATTCGAAGTTGCCATAGAAGACACTTGGGAGAGCTTTGAAATCACTCGCATCGGATTCATTCACAGCGGCGGTTTCTGATGATATGCAGTGAGAATAGCGGTAATGAACCCTTGGAAGTGCGCACTTGGAATAAAAACCAAGAATATGTGTCTGCCGGAAGTCATATATCATTGAGAGGAAGAGTTGGAAAGCTCAACAGATACTAATTTTTATTCTCATTTTCATCTTCTTTGTATTTGTAATGTTGTCAGAACACTTTACAGCTACTGAGTTGTAGATTGAAAAGAACAAATTCGATAGAAAAGTTTGAGTTTCCTTTTGAGTAATGCGAACTCTGGGCGCCGAAGGCAATTTTGAAACCAGTCTTTCTGTTTTGAGGTTCAATTTTACAACAATTTATTAGTTTCACAATTAAAAAATAGTTTCAACAAAAAAATTTATCCTCGAGTAGCCACATTTTCCGGTGGAAAACTTCCTGGAGGCTGAAAAATCATTATCACGAACTTAAAATAGAATTATCAACTTCTATTTGGAGGCTGCGCACACAAACACGTCTTCAAAAAACTATATCAAAAATGAAACTTAAACTTACACAATTCCTTTGAATTATCTAAGCAGCCGACTGTTGTCCAATATTCCTGATATATCTGAAAAAACTGAAAGCTCTTGAATTTTTGTGATTCAAAATCTACCTGTCATAACTACCTCTAACTATAATGCCGTATGAAGCGGCTAGATTGTCGATTCAGTTGGTTGAGATCAATTCAATTGAGATCAATTTAATTGAAATCAATCTGAAAACTTTGAAAATCAGTCAAACTTTCAAAGACATCTAAAAACTTACATAATAAAACATTTCTAGAATTCAAAAAAAAATCAATAAATACTGAAAATTAGAGGCATCGTACACACCGAGCCAACCTGTAATAGTTACGTAAGCCAAATACTAAAAAATAAAAATAAACTCACCATCGATACATCACTTGACAAATTTAAATGATAGACACAAAAAATGTTGACTCCGTGAGAGAGTACGAGACAGAGGCAAAAAAGGCTGAAAGGTGTATTAATAGTTGATAAGGGCGTATGGTGTTATTGTGACTCATCCTAAAACTGAATAAGAGGCGGCCCAGAAGTGTTCGTTTAAAAAACGGTATAACTTTGTCAAAGTAGTAAAGAGGATGAAAAAATTCCAACAGAAAAAAACATTTAGGATTTTTCTGAAAGTGGAAGTTAATATAAAAGCTACATAAGAAACCAACCAGGCTACAAGCACGCTTGCCTGTATGTCTATCTTCATTACACTTCCCTTCAAAACAATTTAATAATTTTTATCTTTGAAATCAATTTCGCGACTTTTGAATATTAAAACTTTCTACTTTTTCCCTGTTTTCCAACCAGTTATCAAATACGTTGTCCTCAGTTTCCAAGTTTCACTTTTTCACTACTTTATGACTATTATCAGGTCTTTTCTATTATTTGGTGTCACTGTCATCATGTCTTCCTTTCAACTATCGAACGTTTTTTTTTCTCTTCCGTCCGTCTTTTGTGGTTTGTGTGATAAAAAATGAAAAGTGAAATAGAGAAGTGTACAATGCTTGGGCTGTGACATTTGATTTTCACGGTTTTTCGTCCAATTAAAATGAAGGAAATCGCAGAGAGAAGCTGAACAACGATTGTCAGTTGGCTCCAGAAAAAACATGTTGATTGAATAAGATTTGATTCCTTCTGAACATTATCTTGATTCAAAAACCTCGGGTTATTATTCTGATAACAAAAAACAAATCATAGATAAATTACATCGAGATTTATTTCACTTCAAGTTCAGAAAGAATAATATGAAATTTTACACATTGAAGTCTTCATCCAGCTCTTTTTCTGCTTTGGCGTCCAGGATAGCGATCAGCGAATGAAAATGATAAATTCATCTGGAAAAACATTTGCATAACATGAACACATGAAGAGAATATGACATGCAAAACTAACAAGTAATTTCAAGAAAATACGTAGATTTCATAGTCTCTCGGCGGGGAAAAGTTGAGTTCGGCTTACTATCAGTTGTCACTTATCATGTTGATTTCTAGGCTCAGTACTACAAAAAATCAATTGAAACTCATCTTTGAGCAGTTTATCACAGTCGCACGATTTGCATAATTAAAAAATATATTACCACTGTATGGGCAATTCATAACCTTCAGACTACCTTGTCGGACCTACATCATCAATGGTTAAAAAAACTGGAGAATATGTTTGGGTAGACATTGCCACAGAGCGCATGTCACGCTCATAACTTGGTACACATAAGTATTCAGCGGAATTTGTTTCAGATTCAACATTTACGAACTCGAAAGTTACACTATTCTGAACCGAATGTTTTACATCCCCCTTTCTGCTCTTCCCCTCTTATCTCTTGTGATTGCTTTGGGACTCGAATTGAATTTTCAATGAGGCTGCAGCCCGTTTCTTTTGCTTTGTGAAACTCTGCTCAGTAGTCTTTCTTTGGAAAGCCCCATCTATTTCTTTCCCGAAATACCATGATAAAACTAGAGAAAAAGACGAATGTCGCGTTTACCACCACCGCGAAAATTGTGTGGGTTCTCTGCGTATCTTTCTTGTTTATGAGGCATTTCGTTCCACCACAAACACTCAGCAACTATACGAATGCTTACTGGATAGCGCTCGACCAATATTTTTCTATTTTTCTAAAAACTAGATCTATTATTTTGATTGAGACCCTACTGAATGGGTTTCTTTCATAATATTTATTATGATTTTCGATGAATTCTAATTATAATTGTTTGGAGTGAAAGAGAAAGTAAGTGTGTTTGCAACAATTATCTTTTCAAAATCTTATTTTCAGTTCTTCTCCCCCAACGATTCGACGGATACACGACTACGGAAATGAAAGCTGTGATGATTAATAGGATCTCATTCTCAGGTAACCAAAACAACACGTTTTTCTTAATTTCCAATAATCAATTACAGAGCGGCTGTGAACAACAACGACGAGTACATGAACTTTGGAGTCGCCATTGACAAAACGGATGTAAGCTTTAGTATGGCCACCACCCACTGTAGTATATGGAGGAAATCATAAATTCATTGATGAGCACTCCGACTTTTTTTGATTTAATAAATGTTTTATGATATAAATATCTTTCTCATTGATGATTTCAAACATCGTTTGAACGACTTGAATTTACTTTCGTCAGAAATTTCATGATTGGTTTCAGAACAAAAGAAGCTTGTTTCGACCGTTATCAACTGGACAAGCTTGTGTTAAAAATGTTTGAAAAAAAGAGCACGGTCTCATCAGCAGTTGACTCTCGGAATCAGTACAATTTTCGACTATTGTACAAAATAATTTGCCATCTTATTACGTTTTCAGACATTCGAAAGTTTTTTGAAAATTCTGAAGATAACCTGAGACGCGGGTTCTGATAGAATTTTTCAGCACGCACAAAATTGTTTAAGGGGACGCTTTTGATTGCTCGTGACATGAAAAATAAAACTCACGCTCCAAGTTGTACACATATTTTGCTAAATTTTCTATTGTTTTTCCTGATGTTAACTTCAGATAGCCATACGATTCCTCAATGTTGATCCCGACAGTTGAACTGAAAAACTAACAATGATTAGAACCTAGTTTTCGAGTCAATAAAACAAACAGTGGTTCCAAACGCGAAACATCTTCTTGAAAGTTACGTTCTTCCATCTCAATCTTCAACGACCATGCGGACAGCAGAGAGGCACACACAAATTTTTTGAATTGGAGGTGTTATGTCCTCTGGTGGCGGGAGAAGGGACTTATAAAACCATTTATTTACATGGTGAGAATCAACAATCAAGAGTTCTCTTCATCTTATATAGGCAGATCTTCTTGCCACGTGTGACCTCAGGGTTAGACGTTCACTAGGCTAGGCCATTGCTAGTTCACGCCACAACACCTCCCTTTCTTTAATGAAAGTCCATTTGTCTACTGTCTTGAATCTTCAATTCTTCCACGACAGCCGCTGCCTAGACTCCACAGCCTTTTCTTCGGGACCCATGTCCGCATCATTGCTTCGATCCTCTGATCTTCGGCCAACGATCTTCAGCAGATGACATTTCCTTATGCATCTTGCAGCTTCCACACGAAATCTACCATTCGAAATCGGTGCACGAGTACCTCGCTCCATCTTCACTCGGCGCTGCTGCTGGTTCTTCTTCTTCTACTTCTACTGCTACTTCTACGGTTTCTTCCTTCTGGGCGATCCGATGATCCTGAGCTCCTCGCTCTCCTACCCTTCTTACCGCTTCTCTTTTTTAACGATGTTGTCCATCGGGATCTCTTCGCCTCTTCCTTCTCCAAGGCGCACCAGCCAACGGTCCCGTCCAGCATGCCAAGCCCCGGGCGTCGGTTCGTTGTTCAGATCCTGATCGCCAATTGTTATGTCCTCTGGTGGCGGGAGAAGGGACTTATAAAACCATTTATTTACATGGTGAGAATCAACAATCAAGAGTTCTCTTCATCTTATATAGGCAGATCTTCTTGCCACGTGTGACCTCAGGGTTAGACGTTCACTAGGCTAGGCCATTGCTAGTTCACGCCACAACAGGAGGGTGATGTGACTTTTGTTTCTTTAGCAGACCGAAAGTGTTATCGTCAGTTTTACAATAGTTGTTATCCCGTTGGTGGTCCTTCTTCTTAATTCAGGGACCTTTCTCATCGCTTCCGACTCTGTTGATTCAGAAAACGATTCATCAACTTGGCAGTCATTAAATATCAAGATGGCGTTCTCTCTTCTGAGTATTAATGTTCTTATGGTTTGTTCAAATCATCACATTCAATCTTTGCTTGTTGTGAGTCCCTCTAACCACCAATTGTCCGCCTCTGACTCTTCTTGTGAGTCCAGTCTTGGACACTTGGTCATCCATTCTTCTGTTAACCCTCTCCATGAGTTCGAAGAAAAGTTTCTCAATTAGATCTAGTAATACTCGTGGTTACTCCAGCCCTGTTTCCACTTCTTAGTTTGACTATATACGCAGTCAATTTTACGCAGTGTTTCTGTTGTTGGTCTTGTTGTTGACTTCGGCTGCTTTCATCATTTATGTTGTTTATTTTGCATATTAGACTGAAAAACATCGGATTTTCCTATTTTCATCTTCCATAAAGAAAACACACCGTAATACAAGTCATTTTACATTCTTTACACATCTCCAATTCTTCCTACATCAATCAGTTGGACCCAAGTGCATTGAATGTAGTAGCGAGTGCCAAAAATGCTTTCAAAGACATCAAAAGAATGTTTTCGATCAGTTTAGCTTGTTCCAATACGCGAAGAGACGAGATGAGCACACTTTAACTCGATCTGAAAACAGAAGTTAAAACCATTCAAAACAGGTTCTGGTTTCTCATGGTATCTTTACTAAGTTATATGTCAAAAACCTCTACTACATTACAACAGAAAAGCTATAAGATATTGAGTAGAAGTGTATTGAACCTTCCAAAAGCATCTTTGATCGGTTATCTGTTTTTTTGTCTTACTTTTGACACTATCGACACTTTTGACACTATCGTTCTCCACTCAAAACTAGTGTGAATGGCACCAAGCAACAGTGAGAACGTACCTTACTTGACAATTCAAGCTCTGCACAAGAAGATTTAATCGACTCGTTTCAATTCACCAAGCTGTCAGATTCGATGATTTGTGACCTGAAATTAGGAAAAATAATAATTTCTTGTATCTTGCAAAACATGGACTCGGAGTTGAAGTTGATTATTGGAAAAAGAGACACTATTCGGAGATGCGTCTTCTCTTATCAAGTGAAATTTTTTAAAGACTCGTTTCCTCAATAATTTCACAAGAAATCTTGTGAAATTATCGAGGAAACGAGTCTATAAAAAATTTCACTTGAGAGAAATGAATTGAATAGATACTAATGAAGAGGAGTATCATACGGTCTGTTGACAGTTTTCACAACTATTTGCAGTTTTGATTTATAAGCGAACCTTGACAAAAAATTAGTTTCTTTCAACGTTTTGATAACACATTAATTTCTTCAACATCGTTCGAAATAAGAAAAAATACACTTTTCAGGAAAACATGTCTCTGAAGAATAGCGAATCGGAGTATAAATAAACCGGGCAAATGTCCAGAAATATCGAAAAAAACCTCAACTTTTGCTCTGCCGGATAACCCCAGCAGAGCGGTTCCAAAAATTATAGTTGTTCAACACATTCTTTCGAATGGTCGGAACTCCAGCGTACCTTGAGTAACTGGGTTAAAACCGACAAACACTGCGCTGCCTCTCTTCTTATTGAAATCTATGTACCGACATCAATCGAGGTCGGCGACGGGGTACGAGAGGAAACACGGGAAGAGACGCAGACAATGGCCAATACGACGCAAGCGCGGACGAGAATTAGTTAGCACTTCGGCCATCTTTATTCAATGCCAACTTTAATGATTTGGAGACTAAAAATTAAATTTTTCAGGGCAAAAGGGTAAATAAATGAATAAAAAGACTTCTAAAGTCAAAAATCAAAAATGGTCAAATCAGAAGAGAAATGCTCTGACATGGGAATGACCCGAGGTGAAACGCGGGGATTTCTTAGATATTTTGGGAAATGATAGCCCTTACCCCAACTAAAACATAACAAAAATCTTACGTGCCCCTTTTGAGTTTCCGGAGAATGGCAGACAAAATTCCAATTTTTCGAGTTTTTTGAGTTGCACCACATCGAGACATCCTAACTCTGTCAATTCAAAAGTAATCTTCCTAAACTAAAATGTAATCGCAAGATATAGACTGAGGCTGCATAAAAGGTGACAGACTCATGTTTCCAGCTGTGACTCCCAAATTACTACAGAGCAAAATATGAAAATTTGCACTTCTCATGAATACAAAAAGTGGTCATTTTCGAAAAAAGGTATTTGGGAGACTATGTCTATCCGATTGCCAGTGACATATAAGGTTCATCAAAATGTCTTCAATTATTCAGCAAAAAAGAAACAATTGACCAGAAAACCACCAGAACAAAAAAATAAACAAATGGGCAAGACAGAGGGAGTTTTGAAAAATCGATGATTTATAATGAGGAGATGGCCAAGAACAAATTATCTTGAGAACCAGTCAAAACTGAAAAAAACGTTGGATATTTAGTTCTATGTTAATCATACTCTAGTTTCCATGCTGTCCAAATTTTCAATTGTTCGACCTCATCTCGTATAACTCGTAAAACATGAAATTGTAGACTCTTCCTAACATTCAACATTATTCGTAGTCGCCTAACTTTTTTTCCGTTTTCTTCTTATAAATTATTCTCACCCTTTTTCATACTGTTGCTTCTTTGCGCTTGATTTTTGTACCTCTTTCCAGCTCAAGTCTTGAAGCCTTTGATATTGTCAACTCAAAAACACCAAAGAGAATTTCATCGGGATATTTGGAAACATCCAACCATACGTGCAGTTTGGAAAATGTTTCAGATTATCCTAACTCAACAACGCAACAGTTTTTCCCGCTTGTGGGTTCGAAACAATCGGTCTCGAACAAAATAAATATTTGCTCTGTTCGCAACGAACCGAAGATAGATAAGAGTTAGTCAACTAAACGCTAGTCCGCCCGTTTTCCAACTTTAGTCTTTCATTCACCTTTTGACAGCTTACTGAATAGCCGTCAATCAATGTTTTCCTATTTTTCTAGAATTATGAAGTACTTTTCGAACTGGAAAGATATTTAAAAAGTGAGTTGTCAGTTCACATTGATAAATGGTCATCGTTAGGATCTCCAAGAAACCATAATAAACTTGAATTCCGAAAAACGTGGTGATTTGCACTGATTACTGGTCATAACTACAACACTATCTTTTTTTAATACATTCAATATAAGTATCTCATTTTCCGTTTTACAGTTCTTTCAACCAAGCTCATCGTCAATATCTCAGTCATCATTTGGGTTAAATGAAAAGAGGTAAACTAGACTGGTTCACCATTAAAACTTTGAGTTGTTATTTTTCTGTTTCATTATAACATTTATGAGACAATGTCTGAGTGGTTCTACCGTATGCCCACAGTTCCGCCTTTTTTAATCAACTGAAAAATTCGATTGAAGTTGGAAAAAAGTTCTGCAAGAAGTTTTCTCTTTTTGAAGATGTTCAAGTTCACTGGGGCGGTGTGTTATTAGCAAAATAGACATCCTGGGTACACTCGTTATATAAAGCTACTTTGGGAGAGTCTGTAACTCATCAAAAAATAGTTGGGATGAACTGAAAGTTAGTGAACACACTGATTCTAATCTAATCTTGTCGAATATGCCAAAATTTCTAGTTTTCATAATTTGATTATTTTTGTCAAATATGGATGAAAAAGCACATTTTTGCCAGAAAAGCATATTGCGAACGGAGGGGGGGGGCCAAGTAAAAACGGTTTTAAATGAATAACAGAGAGATACTGTTCTTGAACGAAAAATCTCTTCGGCCTGAGTACTGCAGTACTCCAGGTTCTCCGAAAAGTCATCATTTTTGTCATAAAGTAATTGCGCTCCGCAACAGGTACGTCAATCGAGGCTGATTGCACGTGTACTAAGGATGCTCATATTGTCAAATACTCGTCTCCTCTTTGTACTTGGATATTCTCAAAAAAAGGAAAAAAAATATTTTCTTAACTTCAATCAATATTTTTAGTGAATCAAATAGAGTGGTGTCTATTATCAAACACTCAATAGAATCCTCAGGGGTAATAACCAAGTGAAAGGGCAATCAAATTTGGCCGGTGTGTAAAAGGGCTTGTTTTCAGTTCCAAAAGCATTTTTCTACCTCATTTCAAAAATTTCTGCACCCGTGTACAAATGCGGCAGGAAGTGGAAATTTGCCATGAATCATGCTCTAACGGTTACGGTGAGTACTCATTTTTTAATTGTAATAAAAAATTGTGGCTTTTTGACTAGATATATGGGTCTATGGTGGATTTTCATTTAGACTCTAATTTTTCGAAAAATAGGTCAAAGTTACGACTGCTGGCTAGATGCTTTTATTGTTATTATATTAGGTTGGCAAGAAAGTTTTTGTGCATGTTTTGTTTTGAATGCTGTCAAATAAATTACAAGAATCAGAACCAACTACGCATACCATTTGTTAGATAGTCTCTCTGCAATTCTGATAGCAGTCAGGAATTCCTCCCGACGCTTCTCTTCTGCAAAAGCCATGCCTACCTTTAGTCTTGACCGACAACTCTTACAGCAATATTTTTATTTCCGCTTTCCATCTAATACCAAAATTTCTAAATTTGTGCAACCGACAGGAAAAGTTTACAAGGATGAATTCTTCTTTCGGCAAACTTAAGCAATTAAGTTTCCAACTTTGAGAAATGCGATTTTTCTGTGGTCGAAGTACCAAGTACTAAAAGTGCATGTGAATAGGATTTGTACATGCTGTGAACTGTAGAAGGCGAGTTTCCATCTCAATCTTCCTGTGAATTATCAATGATAATCACTACTACTTATAACACAATCGGAAACTTTTGGAAATGTGTTGGCAAGAATAAAAAAAGAGACATTGCATAGTCATATTTTGGCCAAGATCCGCGTTCAGTGAAGGGTAACCAGCGCTTCGAATTTTCTCTCCTCTTTCAAACTTCAATTGACCTAACCATTTGGGTATCACTAATAGAGAGTGTGTATTGCACACAAACTACCCCAGGGAAACCCACCGACTTGGCGTGGATCAAATGCTGGTAGACATCATCAAAAGGGAATCACACCTAAAAAAATAATGACCCTAATGCGGAAGACCCCACACAACGTAGATGATTGGAAAATGCAAAACAATAATCTTCTACTTCTGTTCTTTTTGTGTGCAAAAAATCAAAACTATACGTGAGTCTTCAGCTCCACACGGTCAAAAACTCTGCCACCTCCATAATGTTGCATTTCCGCTGGTTTCATACCCGACAAAATATTTTCTCATCTAATATTGGAAAATAGTTTTTAATCATGCAAATTAGAGTTCGGACCTTCTTTTAACGAATTACTATATGTTCGGTGTAATTCAGCGATCTGCCTCTGAACAGAACTTCGATACTTGAAGCCAAGTCGAAAAATGGGTGGAAGTCTATTTTGCCTTGAAACAACCGGAGCTCTGCCAGAACGGTATCGGGAACATACCCAGTAAATTGGAGACAGTTGTGGACTAAGATGGTAACTATGTTTGGTATTTGGTATGCTTCCTGTTTGAGTAAAAATAACGTGAGTCATGCACAAAAACTTTCTTGCCAACCTAATACATGACTTGAGAAAAAGTGTTTGAAGTTCCGAAAAAGTCAGTGCTGACTGGAATTTACCAGTTTTGGTTTCTAGTCCACTACATAGTTGAAAGCTCTTACCTGACAGTTCTCACTGGTTAATTAGTCAATAGCAGTTCTAATCCCAAAAATAACTATTTTTCAGATATTACCCAACTTTGTCATTCGGGAAAAAGTTCGAATGATCTCACAGTTATCAAGATGTGCTGCCTCAATGGAATATCACCTTTTCGTTTTTGTGTTGTTTATTTTAATAAAATTATTGTTTGTTTAGCGTTAGTTCAAATAAAAAATACTAGCTACGTAATGATGTCACAAAATAATAACACAGCCGGTTCAAAATCTTCCAGCAGATCGAATGCAACAAGGTTGAACACTTTATTTGATGAACAAAGAAACCGTGGTTCTTTCTTCCGAACTTTTTCTCATCTATTAATATGACTGACAATAGGTGTTAAAATCGGACGTCAGAACTCGAGAATCACCATTTTCCCTGAATTTTTCATATTTTTTCAGTTCTAATTTTATACCTAGTATTTCTTTTCACCCCGAATTCTATCCTTTCCTTCATCAAGCAAATCTCTTCATTCATCTCCTCGTTGGAAATATATATCAAAGCACTTTCAACTATTGATATGACAAGCTTGTTTCACTGGAAACTTCAAGTGTGTCTAGTTCCAATCCATTTTTATCTCTGAATCCAAGCAGGTGCTCTTCATTTAATTGTTTCGTCTTCCTTCCCATTCCAATTTGTATCTCTTCCCTTATTGAACAGAACCCTCCAGGGTAATCGAGCAAAAGTTCCAAAATTGTATAATTTCCCACACTCGTCATGATTCGATTTGTTCACTTTCCCGTTTACGTAATGGTTCGTACTAATGATCATTTTGTCTTACTTTCCAGTCAGAAAAAGTTAGGCATTCAATATTGAAAAATAAGAATTTTCCCTTCAAAACGTTGCTGGACGCGAAGAGGTCACTAGTCATCTCATGTAACGCAAAACCTCCAACTAGGCATTTGGCAGAGGAGACGCAGAGTGTGTTGTGTTGGGAAGCAAGAATATGTCGCTCTCTTCTCTCTCAATACACGCGTCGGGTCCTCACAGAAACGCAAACTCACAGAAACACACACTCACAAAAACACACACTCACAGAAACACACCGTTGCTAGTTGCCTCTCTATGTTTATTGTGGAAAATCAGCGCGCGCTGCCTCAAGTCGCCCCGAATGTCTTCCTTTCCCCAGCGGCGTCTCTCTCTCTCACTCATTTCTTGTAGCAGTGTCTCGTTGGCAGCCAACAATGCCTATCGGGTCGAAATGTGTCCCATTGCCACTCAACGTATATCGATGTACAAATCGTTTGTCTCCTGGATGTTCGAGGACACTGGGCAGCGGGAATACCTGCGTCTCTTCATAGAAAACGATCGTTCCCAGCAATTGGATTTCTTGTGCCTCTCCTCTCACTGCACAAGAAGAACGGCGTTGGTTTGAAAAGAAAAGAAACTTGAAAATTAAAACAACAAGAGTTCGAACATGAGTTTTTCAATAGAAATTCATAATTGAAATCAAATCATCAGTAAAAAACTTCAAAATTATGTGGCTACACTATCTAAAGTTAAGGAATCACAGGCTTCAAGTGAAGATAACCATCGAAATGCATAAATTATGAAAAGTCAACTCGGACATGAATTATGATAAGTGACGCTATTATGAATGGACAACATCGGGAGCATTGAGATGATTGAACGGGATAAAAACTTCAAATCGGGAACATTGAGAGAAATGAGAGCCATGGGATTGAAAAGTGAATGGAAGAAAGAAACCGAAAAATTATTGAAACGAATGAGAACTGAAAACGGGGGAGAAACAATAGAAGTGAGATGGATTAAAGTAGAAATGTTGTATGATAATACAATACTGCCCAAAAATGTGTTTATTTTCAGTTTTTTCGGTCATCACTCTTTCTAATTGGTCGGATTGCTCTGAACCTTTGAGAAAACATCAACTGTAGTGATTCTGTGAAAAACACAACAAATCTGAGTGAAAAATCATGTTTCGCAACTTTTTTGCCCTTTCTTCTGAAATCACTGAAATCCGTGAAATCACATATTATCACTTCTGTGATCGGTGCATCAAAAAAAAAAGAAACCGCAAACAAGTTTAGTGAGAATCTTCAGATGTAAAGTATTTTTCTTTGTTTTTTACTACTGAACCTCACATTCAGCTATACATCTGGTATTCATGTCCTCTGAACCGTAAAAGTTTGGTGGTTCAGACGGACGGAATTTCGATATCCCATCATTTGTGAAGTTTGAATTTCTGGTAGCAGATAGTTAAAAAAAATTAGGCCGAACTGTTTTGAAAGTGAACAGAATAGTTTCAGTAACACTCAAATCTTGTTAGAACTACTGAACCAAGTTTTGGAAACCTCTGGAGATCGAATGTTGCATCTCTGATACTGGTGCCCAACCCAATTGATGTTTTCTCCGAGTTTAGAGCAATCCGATAAATCAGAAAACAGAAGATGACCAAAAATCTAAGTTTAAAATAGTTTGAGCGGTACTATACTCAGGAATACTGAAATGGAGGCAGTTTAAAGCTTACGGAGAGCTAGTGGTCAACGCGGTGATTGGCTTAGGGTGTCCCTCCATTGCACCGACTTGTTTTCCAGTGGCCACGTTCCAGACTTTCACCACACAGTCATCTCCACCGGTGAACAGATGCCTGAAAAAGAAACTTCAAATTCGAAAACTAGTTGTCACATACCTCGAGTCAGAACTGATGATGGCGTCCCAATTCCACCTACAACCAGTGTCGATTGTCCGTCTCTCCATTGTGTCTGTTTTGAAGACATGAATCTTGTTCTCGGCCCCGGCGGCAACAAGCATTTGTCCTCCTGGGCTTGTGCGAACGGAGAGACCATGATCAGTCAAACGATACACCATGTGCGGGTCACGAAGATTGACGCGAGTTGCCGTCTTCCTCTTTTCTGGTTCCAGAGGATTTCTCTGTGTTGACAGATCCTCGACTTCCCTGCTTTCGAGATTCCATCTCGCGATTCTTCCCTTGTTGGTGATTCCGATCAGAAGCTGACCGGAGGGATGGCAGGTAAGTTTGTTGAAAAACTCTTGAATCACCATGTCATTTGGCACGTCGAGTTCCATGTATCGATTCATGCGGATGTCCCAGATGAAGACTTGCCCGCAGTCGGTTGAGACGAAGAGTTCCGTTTGGTTGGTGTTCACAGCCATGCTCAAAGCAGGGGTTTTGAGAGGAAGGGCACAGGCTACAATCATTCTGCCGCTCCTCATTTCCCACAGCCGACAAGTTCCTTCCTCTCCTCCGGTGTACATCCATCGTCCATTTTTCTGAAAAATAAAAATTAGTTTTGAAGTCATTTTTCTCAGTGGAACTTACCTCAAACCCGACGGCCGTGATATTCCTCGGTACTTGGACGGTGGCTTTTGGAGTGACACCGGAGTTGATGTCAAAGAGGTCGGCTCTTTGGTAAGAACCGACTACCAAATCTCTGCCCGTCCCGGTGAAGTTCATTGCATTGATCTGAAAATTTGTGGTTTTAAATTTTGAATATCAGTAAATGTTTGATTACCTGGCCGATTTGATAGTCAATGAACTTGACAGACTTTCCAGTCGTCAGTGACCAGATCCGAATTGTCCGGTCGTAGGAAGCGGAGGCGAGCATGGCATTCGGGTTGTTGTCAAATGGTGGGACGTTGCTGTTGGCTCTTCCATTTCTTCTCCATGCCATTTTGTTGAGCTAAAAACAGTTTTAAAAGATTTTACTCCAAACTGATAAGTTTGTGAAGATATTGTAAATATGGGTGACAACAAGTGTTAAAAACCGGAAAACTGACGTTTCAATTGAAAATAAGTTTATTATTGAAAAACCACTCAACGAACGTAATTTTTGGGAAAATAAACTGACAATTGAAACATGCTGTTTAGCAATTGATAAAAAATGATATGATTCAAACACTTCCAATTCAGTGAACAATAATGAGACACAGTCTACAAACCCAATTAAAAGCTAGAAAACCATTTCTTGTACAAAAGTTGTTTCTGAAAAATGATAGTTACATGTGATTACAATCATCAACACATATTTAGAATATCGGCGAGTCTGACAATAATTAACTTCTTGAACTTTCTGTAAAAGAATCCGTGTTGTGAAGTTGACAACGGAGTTAGAGAGACATACATAGGACATAGATTTCTTGAAACACATGCAGCATTTGTTGACCGTATGAAACAACACGGATGTTAGAACTCTGACAAAGACAGACTCAGAGAACTTCGTAGCATAACTCAGTTTAAAAACCGATTTTCTCATCATGTCCACAGATTTTTCGTCAGCTCATCCGTACTGATGTATTGGTCCTCCAAACTTTCCACACGCCACATTTTTCAACATCTTGTCAGTTTGGTCATTGTTGCAGATTTATAAATATATATTCTGATAATCATGCAATGGTGAATACCCAAACCATCATCAAATTTTTTCCATCATATTGATGGGTACCGAATAGAATCAAGAAAAAATAGAATCGCAAGTTCATAGAATATATTTATTCAAAAAATTAGAGTAATTGGACGCACAAATAGACATGAAGCAACAAAAAGTTCACATGAATATAACTTATTTCATTGGCGTTTCAATCTGAACGATTTTCACATGCGAATTCCCATCACTAATTGGACCAGCCCAATTGCTATTTTGTTGTTTGTTTATCCTAATTTTTGAAAAAACTACAATTGTCAAAACCGGTGAACTGATGTCAAGGGAATTGGGAAGCTGAACCATTATCTGTTTTGTGTTGATATTTTTTTAACGACTTACTAGTAGAAACAAAAGGCTTGGAGTCTGCATACTCTATTCTCATCTGGGAATTTCAAATCATGCAGGACTGTTGATTTTAGTTTGGTTTTTTTTAACGATTTTTTAGAACGGGTCGTCGTCACTCGGTGTTTTGAGCGTACTCAAAAATATAATGTCTATTTCAAAGTCATGAATTTTCTCGGGTCTTTCAAATTTTTTGTTGAATATTTTGATGTTCAACGCCACGCCACGGGGATCTTACGCGACAATCTTATTTGGTGACAGTGTTTGAAAATTTAAATTTTTTTCCACGATTTCCGATCGTAATCATATTACCGAAAGAGCTCCTCTGCTCAAGAAAACCTTAAGCGATTTAAAATGTTGCTCCTTCTGATCATTGTAGTTGTTCTTCTACCAACCGAGTGACCAATTTACCAAACACGCTTCCGTTGAATCAGGAACAAGCTCACACATCAATTTGGAAGGCGGGAGGAGATAAAACCTGGAATATATTTCATTTTGAAAAAAGGAATACTGGAGGATCTTTTGACGTACTTTCCATTAAGTTGAACCAGTTCATTCGAAAACGAGTGTATGATATGTCCCAGGCTCGAGCATTTTGCCCTCCGGATGTGACATTTTTCTCTCACGAATCCTTCATTACTTTACGATTCTGAAAATAAAACTGTTTTGATGAGTATAATTCTATGATGTGATTATGACATCAGAAAAACTAGCTATAGCGACGAAATTTTCCTAGAAATAGGAAAACTGCGTGAAATGACTTGTCTTAACAGTAGTCTACTGAAAGGAATACTATCAGATAGCTGGGCGAGGCAACTATTTGGACACTGAGCAAGGAAAAAACGACGCACCGCTATAAGAGATCCGACTTATTCTACTCGACGTCCTTCAATCCATTGGCAGAATAGATGAAGTGAGACTGATGTCTCGAACATCAAACAACGGGGCAGATACAACGGAGATGGAATCCCTTTGATAGCATTTCTGAAAATAAAACTTCATTAGGATGACAGACTGAAACTCTCTCATGAAAAGTGCCTCCTTCTAGCATAACTGTGATAATTCGGGAACTGGCGATATTTTAGACATCTTGCGAGCAGATAAGCTCTTTTGGTAATATATTATTGATCGGAAATCGTCAAGAAGAAGTTTTTCTCATTATCACATTGATTTCAGAGAGCCGAGCAAAACAACTATCTGAGCGGTCAGAGCATTTGG
Organism: Caenorhabditis latens; assembly: GCA_002259235.3. Taxonomy (NCBI): domain Eukaryota; kingdom Metazoa; phylum Nematoda; class Chromadorea; order Rhabditida; family Rhabditidae; genus Caenorhabditis; species Caenorhabditis latens. The sequence goes on along the minus strand of CM056097.1, from coordinate 6,537,000 downwards.
CCAACGTTGACATTGGATTTTGAAAAAAAAACATACCAGAACAGGTATTCCCGAATAGTTTGGTGCAACATTGTTTGATGATGACTTTTGTTGGTCGGTCTGCATAAAAGTGATGACTTCAATTGCGTGTTTTTAGGGTTAACGGCACACAACTTCCTCTTCCGTTATCAGTTGTTTCCAAACGACACACATTTGATGACGATTCTGAAAACAAAGTCAATTTTTTTAATATCACAGTAATCGAAGTATTTTGATGAGTGAACTCGGCAGGAACAACCACACTCTGACTAGTTAGGCGCGAAAATTTGGTGAAATTCGTGTGAGGATAGTGAAAGTTCCCGAGTATTACATCTGCAGATTGTATTGGCTAAACAGCAACTTTCAAAAATAACTAATTTCTTGGTTTTTCTCAACGTTGATCCTGTCATCATGTTGGATTTAGGTGACATTACGGTCCGCTCAGTTCAACTATTGGCAAAGCGCAAGAATCGATTTTTGAATGCAAAAACATACCCTAGCAAGCAGACTAATGCCTTCTGTAGCAACAACTGATTTTCGACGTTTCCGTTCGGTGATTGGTTTTGGAGTAGACTTCCATCGATGTAATTCGTGCTGAAAATATATAAATTTACGATTTTTAATTTAATGAAAAACGGAAAACGGAAAACGAGAGAAAGTACATATCCCTATTTTCTGTGTTACATAGTGGTCAAAGACAAATGAAACTAAAGGAAAATACTTTGAAAAATACTCAACCACTTTTGGAGATTTTTAGGATATAATTCTTATTTCAAAAATGAATGAAAACGGTTGAAAACAGGAGGTTTTTCAGTGGTTTGTTCGGAAAAAATAAGCGAAATCGCACTTTCGTGTCAACTCACGGCAAATGCGTCAGTCAAAAGCAAGGCGCGGAAGGTGAGATCGCTTGAGAGAAGGGAGAGAAGAGACGCAGCGAAAAGAAAGAAAGGCGACATGGGGAAGATTTTTCATCAAGATTTCTGATTTGGAATGAATTTCTGTTACAAGTTTCCAAGAAATTTTAAAAAACGACAGTAACAAAATAGGAATCTTTCGTTTTTTTCAGTTTTTTTGTGCGAGGTATGCTTTTTCCAACTTATTTCTCCACTTGAGAGAGAATCAGCAACTTGAGTGAAAACTTGAGTTTTTTTTTAGGAAATTGTATTAAACTCTTCGAAAACTGTATCAAACAAAAGAAATTGTATCACATCCAGTCTGTAGTTTTTTAACGTGATTTTCGATTATTAATTTTTTCACTGAAAAGTGTAACTGTTAAAACTATTAACAACTGTCAAAACCCTACGTCACAATAGCTTTCCAAGAATACTCCGTTTCGTTTTTCAAAGTTGATTATTTGCTAACGGTCAAGATCTCAAGCCTCTTGGTTCTGATTCTGCAGGATTTTGGAACGTGAGTCATAGAGCCTTAACTCTGAAATGATTCTGGCAATGAAAAACAAGGGAAATCAAATTTATTCAATTAGAAACAATGAATTTGTTTTCCTTCTCCTCTACCTGGAGTTCGACCGAGTTTTTCTTCTGCCGGTCGATGATCCACACCAGTCCCATGAAAACCACAAGTGCGAGTGGCACGGAAACGAGCAAGACCAGAACGACGCAAAGTCCAACCAGACGGTTCATTTGAACTTGGTTGGAAATTCCAGATTGTCCAACATTGGAGCTCTGAATTATTGAAGTGGTAAAGAAACTGGAAAGTTTCAATATCTCTTGCGTTTTCAACATTCATATATCTACGGGAGTAACATTAAAAACATTTCAACATGCGATCGCGGCGGAAAGTCGAAAAGACCTGCTAAACCAAAGAAAACAAGTTTACTCACCTTGGATTCAATGAGGTCGGCTCCATTGTGGTCGATGGAGTCCTTGACAGTTGTGATTGGTGCCATTGTCTAGAACGAGATATGGTTCTAGCTGACAAGTAGTCCTGAAAATAGATATTTAGAAAACGGTGAGGGAAGTGACTGATTTCAAAACCAAAAATAAAACAAGAGGGAAAAATGAACATGTGAGTAAATGAACAGAAGAGAGAAGGAGACACAAGAGAAACAGCTGCGACCGAGAGGTGGCCAAAACACTTAGAATGGGGAGATAGTGGAGAGCTATAAAAAGAATAGAAAGAGTTACGGTTTAGAAATAAAATTGGGAAATGAAGAAATGATAAAAGACATTTCGAAAATTACAGAATGGATAATAAAGGTTACATGAATTCAAACTCGATTTTCAAATCGGGCCTGTTTGGAGTCGGAGAATCGGATATTCGACATCTCGAACTTTCCAACGTTTTACGGATAAATTCCCACTTCTCTGATTTGTTTTAAGTCGAAGAATTTCGGAGAATCTTCATTTCTGAAAATCCCAATCAAAACCCATTTTTAAACATTTCCGTACATTCTCTGAAATTTTCCGAAAATCTCCGATTCTCCGAAATGAAACGTAGGAGGAAATTTTTCCGATTCTCCGAAAATTTTTCTCCCAACATGCCTGGTGTTGAATTACAGCGACAAGCTGCAAGTAAAGAAAAGAATGAGCTATAGAATTTTTTTTTTAAATACTCAACAGCGACAGTCACAATTCGCACGTTGAAAAATAAACAAAGAAGGAGGGAGTGGTGAATTTGGAAAACTTTGCGAAGAGGTCAAGGATGACTCCAATAGACTTACCGCGATTTATTAACACGTTTAATACTCTGCTCCAAGTTATGCGCTTTCGAAATTCCGCTAAAATTTAACACAGTAACTTTTATTTCCTAACTCCCTAAAGCTCTCAGAATGTCACCGTCCTCCTTTTTTTGCTGTCTCGTATTTGTTTTTGACAGTCTGACTACTGCACGCTCTCCCACCAAAATGAGAAAAAGGGGAAAACCTTTCGAAATTTGATTTCCTAAAACGATGACATGAAAGTAAAGTGTCGACAATAGTATACATTCGTCATATCGGAGCATCAAAAGAGAAGAGGGCATAGCAGGACCATAAACTAAATGTGATATGATGTCATAAAATGAGATACAAGAGGCATAAAGATAAATAGATTTCGAAAATGAAGAGGAATAGTCGATGGACATAAGGAAGAGCCATAAATTCAAATTGTTTGAACACCGACCGAAAAAATTGATTTCTGACCTTGTAAATCAATGGACACTGAGTGGGCATCATGGATTCTTCCGAACTCTCGATCACAGGCTAACAATCTCGAGATTCCTGATCCGGAAGCTTTATTTTAAAGATGTCAGCGTTTTATTCGATAATGAATTATACCCGTAGTTGGATGAAGGCTGGTAAATATTCAACTTTTTGGTCCAGTACTAGAACGTGATCGTTGTCCCAAACTCATGCAAACTTTTAAAAAGAAATTCACAACAAACACAAGAATCCGGACAATAGCGTCTCAGTAGCCGACATAGAAATGCAGACAGTTCCAGCTGGTGTGACTAAAGCAAATGCAGCTTGAGTATCAGTTGCAACAGCTGGTGCAATGAAAATTAAATTACTAGCTTGCCTCCTTTTGTTGCTCCAGCACTACGAAAGATCTGGATATATTTTGATCCAGTTAGATCTATGAATTCGAACTTTAGAATGATACCAAACTCTTTGTTGTTTGAAGACTTGATCTCGAAGAATCCTGCTTTTCTGGTTCCTAAACTTGAAGTTTGATTCAAGTCTTTTCGAATGAAGTTGAGTTAAAAAAAAACTACGAGATCTGGCTCTGATTCGTTCTTTCAATATGCCTAAGATATTACCCAGCCCACATTGTGAAGAGATCAGAAGTGAAAAATTGAAAAATTACAATGAAATATTTATAAATATTTATTTTTCAAAATAAGTTAATAAGATTGAAAATAAGAAAATATGAAAATAAATTAAGACACAAGTAAAGAACTAAAAAATATATAATCTCATTGTCCACGCAGGACGCGTCCAGGCCCCGAAATGCAGATTCCATAAATAATGATGAGAAAACCAATGAGCATCATCACTCCTTGACCCATTTTAATTTGAAGCTCGGTATATGCAGAGGTAGTGGTCTAAAAACAAGCTTAAGGTAGAATGCATTCACCGAATTTCTAATAAACAAGTTTACATTACAGCTTCGATACTAATTTCTAGACTATTCTTCCATACTAAATACTGAACTGCTTGCTCCTCCTTAACTGGTACCCATTCTCAAAGCAGTCAGTAACCTTTCGTGCTAAATTGTCCACTACGAGTAAGTACTCGCGTGGCTCAGTAGGTTCCGTGAAGGCTGCCCCTATGAAGATCCTTTCCACTGTGTTACTTTTTTTTTTCTCATTTTTCAAAATCTGCAGAGATTGCAGCAGCGAAACAGAGCGACATGAGTTTTATAGATAAGAATAGTCGAATAAAATCTGATTACCTGGTATGACTCCATGGTGGTGTTTGAAGGCTCGTCTCCGATAAGAATACGTTCTACCTCGTCGGCATTTCCCTGTAAATAAAAAGTAATGATTTTGAAAAAAGTGGAAAGTTGATAAGACGTTCTCATTTGACCTGGAATGATCATTATGCAACTTTTCTTTACCTCTTCTTCAAAATTGAACGCCGTGTTGTTGAATGGTTTGGCAGTGATGGTAGCAGCGAGGATGAGAAGGAAAACTGGCATACAGTATCTCAGTTTCATTCTGAAAATACTATTATGTGAAATTAGGCTCGACAGAAACAAAATCATGTTTGGGGAACAGAGTAAACAAGTGAAACAACCCAAGCGGTTGAATACAGGCTGGCAGAAATGAGATAAACAACCGAAAACCATATTTCTAATTGAAATGTCAAAAATAGAGAGGTAAATAAAATAATGGTAAATATGCGCAATAACATGAGAGAGGAGCGGGGGGAAACATGAACAATTGAGAAAAGGGGGAGTCTCATGATTTTACAAAACATCTGTGAACATCATTAGAAGGACAGATATTTCGAAACAAGAATAGAAATGGGAAATGTGTAATTTCAAAATTAGTTAAATTCGTAGACTGATTAAGAGGAGTGATATTAAGCGATGAAACTTATTCATTGACGGAAGTTCCAAAAGATTTTCTTCGATAAGAAAAGACCGTAAGAACTACCACTCACTAAATTTGAGATCAAGTTAAAACTGTTGCAAGGAAAATATCAACATTTTAAAAATAAATAAATAAGCTAGTAGACGTTTTTGATTTTCAGAAGATGAACTACTAGAGTAATGAAATCATTCATCTTGTGCCTAATCGTAATCCTAAGATGCCTACTGCTGAGACCCGAGCGGTGATCCTGATATCTGAACTTTAGCTTTGAATTCTGTATATGAAGCTTACAGTTTCACATGTTGGATGGCTTTTTTTTAGCTTTACCACATTGGTGCGAGGCGTCAGGTTCGCAACAAAAATTTTTGAATTTGTCGCCCCAGTCGCCTAGCTTTTGCATCGGGTTTTATGAGATATGACAAAAAGAAACAAAAAATGAACCTAAAATTCGAGTTAGGCACCCAGACAATCCTTTTTTTGGCACAGTGCCAACCGCTGTGCGACGGTACGCGTTTGCCCGACAACACGACCGCACAGCTGTCCTTCACTTTATTGAAAGAGATTCTAAGATTCTTACTTTTGAAATGTTCTTGAAATTTGAATGAATGCTTCATAAGACCAATCTTAGAATTACTTATTTTCAATTATGAATCCTGTATCTGTATATTTATTTGAGAAGCCGATTCAGGTAGTGATTTAACCGTACGGAGTACAATCCATTCTCTGTTTAGAAACGAACATGTTGTAATTAAAAATCTATTTTCAAAAATAAGAAAATTGACCCCTCAGAAGAAGCGGAAAAGGGGGAAAATGGTGAATATGTGTGCGTACATGAAAATATAAAAAGGAAATGAAACGAAAAGAGGAAAAACTGAGAAAGCGGGCAACGACACATGATTCGACTATCAAAAAAACAGTGTCAGTGGAGAGACAAGAGATGAATAGAGATAAAAAGATTTCAAAAAATATGAATAAACAGAGTTCTGTGAAGCAGTATTTTGAATTGAGAAGAGAAAAATGAATGCCGAGAGGAGAGAATGCGCGGCAGACACAGCCTTAATGAGCGTATTGCACACAACACCCGTTTGCCGGTGGCGGGCCCCTCGCTCAAAGTTCTGCACCGGTTATAAAGTGTGCGTCTCGTTGCGGAATTTCGATTTACGGCTCCACCGTACTTCATCTATGAAAAGGTTGAGAAGTACGGTAGCCACAATGAAACTCAAACCTTGTCCCTGGTCCGATCTCTGAGCGAACGGTCAGTCACCGGCGTATGAGTAACAAGAAGATCTACCAAAAAAGCGAAGTGGTATTGGCAGATTTTGAAAACGGTCAATTCATGGGGCAGCCCTACAAAATTCCCTGATTTTTAAAAATATGATTAGACCGATAAGACACAATCAATCAATATAGGATTAAATCCAGAATTTTATCTTTCAGTTGACTACTTTTTGAACGAGTCCTTTTTAAAAAGATACAGATCAACGTTTACTTTTTTTCAATACTTTTTTTATTTCAGTGGGGAAATCTCCGGTCGAGAAAAAGTTGCATTACATATCCATCGAATGAAAAGAAAAAGGTCATGATTTTGAGAGTTTTCACTGTTTTTGCTGTAAAATAATCAAATTGTTCTTCTTTGAATTCTCAGTTCCAGGATTGATGATTCAACTGCATCACCAACCCCCGTTTGTCCGTCGGCACCAATTTGTGATAATTTGTAGACAATGCCTTCTCGGCGTATCTCTTGGCTCTATTCCTTCATCACCAGACAAAAGCTCATTTCTATACAGTAACCTATTTTTCTTCTCTCAGAATATTCGTGATCACGATGAGTCATTGTCGTTTTTCCTCCTTCGCTACACGGGCGCATTAAAAATCTATCTTCTTTCTTTTTCTTTTTGTTCCATATACGTCTTTTTGTACCATGTACAGCCTCCTTTCCATATGTGTTCAGTCTGTTCTAAACCGTGAGAAAAACTGTGTAGTGCGATTTCCGGTCGTTGTCACATGACATGCAGCTTTTATCGATTCATATGCAAATTTCAAAACCACGTCCCGTTTTCTTTTCATTCTTTGTCCTCCCCTTTTATGCGCATTTGTTTTTCAGACTCTCGAACACTGAAAACGTGTTTGTGAGGTTCATTATCCTATTTAATGTTTTTGGTCTTTATTTCATAATTGTTACTTTTTATGATTACAAAATACAAGATAATTTTTCAGAAAATGAGTCCAACCATTGCTCTCATCGTTGTTCTGGCTTTAACTGCCATTGCCACTGCATACCCGCTCAAGGATTCGAAAGAAAGCCAAGAAATCGAAACCCTCGTCAAGTCATCAACGTCACCACCTCCTCTCTCCACACCATTCTCCACACCACTCCCACCATCGTCGCCCAAAATTGTCTGGAAAGTAAGTTCTCTTCAAGCTGTTAGTAGTTGACTACTTCATCGAAATCTCCTCAAAAAATCCATAGACTATCTTTTCGCTCTGATAGTCATTCCAATACAGTATTACTCCAGATAAGTTCCCACACTTTACTGAATTACTTATCGAGAATAATATCTGTACAAGGTCGCACTGGTGACATTTGGAACGCAGTAAACTATCAATTTAGGTTGAAAAAACGACTGTTCATTTTCTGTTTTTACGATATGATGTCTGAGCAAATGACTGAAAATCGAAATATCTTTCCTGAAAAACAACTTTTTAAAACAAAATCTCCGAAAAAAAAATGTTTAATTTCAGAAATACACTCTATCAGATAAGATCGAAATTGGTGCTTGGATCTTTTTCTTTATTGCGGTGGTGGTACACCGGTACCACCTCGCAGGACAAAAAGAAGAATTGGAAAAAACTTGGCTAAAAATTGAAGAAGAACTTCGCAAAGATGACATGGAAAACAAATCAGAAGGATCACAACTTACCCATGATATCTAATCTTGTTCTATTCAAACTTGCTTTTCGATTCTTTTTTCTGTGAAATTTTATTAGAGTAATCAATAAATAATGTCATTGAAAAAGTTTAAATATACAGACTTGGCATGATAACCAATTTGAAATAGGTCTGTGACTCTTCTCAACTCTACCATCACCCCAGCCGTTTTGATGATGATTCTGATATGTATTCGACACTAGCCTGTTTGGAAAATTGAGCGGGGTCTTCTCTATTTGCTTCATATAGGAATCTGGTCATTCATTTGACGTGAACATCGATTGTCACGATTCCTGTTGGCTGTAGTAGTCTGAAAGCTTCCTCCATTCGCTCGATGACGTGTGAAAATGTTCTGTTAGCGGGTATAACAGTATTAAGGAGGCATTCCTCTTCAGTCGTTTGAGCTTTCTCGACGAGTTGGCTGATTCCTGGCTACTCGTGCTCCTCCCAATGGCGGTTCGGGGTTCCACAGAATGTGTTGATCCGTGTGGCGGGTCCAAACTCATAGGTCCCAGTCGGCAGCTCCATAGGCCCTGGCATCTTTTGTCATGATTGGTGTCGAATTGTCACGACTGGCGGATCAAAGCATCTGATCTTCTTGAACTCGCGGGTGTTACGAGTCCTGAATTCAGAAATTTTATATTCTCTGTTAAATTTGTAACAATTTTACCTCTCTGAGAGTGGCATCTGAAGTTCTCCTTGATACTCTGGCTCGGCGCATGGCTACAAAGTTGGTTCTTTGACGTTCTTCGAACTAGCGGTTCTTCTGATTAGAACACAACTTAATAGAAGGACAGGCAGTCTTTTATGTCTCCCGATGGAACATCGGTAAGCTGACAGGTTTTGCCATTTTCTTGCACGTTCTTGTTTCTTTGAAGATCCCTCCAACAAGCTTTCCCAGCCAGGCAACAACAGCGGCTTCAACATCTCAATCAGATCGAGCATCACGGACTTGTTCATCCATTTCTTTGCAAGTACATAACAGCAGGGAGGACACGGCTTCACCTTAAAAAACTTCTCGCGGAGAGTATCGTTTTCTAGTTCTACCAATTGTACTAACCGTCAAAACACGTTTTTCTGACCAAAAAACAGCCGTCCGGATTGCAATTGAAAAATTGGATTCTAAAGGTGTCCAGTCATCTACATCATCATCTTCACTGAAATACCCAAGATTCATTGGCATTATGTTCCCAATCCCTGAAGCACACATTAGTGAAGCGTTTCTGAAAATATAACTGAATTCACTTGGTGCTTGTTTTTTGAAAACTTACATGAAATAACGACTCGTCAGATTTTTAATCATCAGGCAAGCGTTTGTCGCATGAGTGTCAGTTCGACAATTGTGGAAAGAAAAATTGATGATCAGTATTCATTCAGCACGTCCGTGTTGTCAGAATATCGTCGGAAATTTTACGAGATTTCCATTTTCAACCCGTCGGTTACATTTTTTGTAACATGAATAGCAGATTATCACATCTCTTTGGATATTTTTCACATTTTCACCTTATTTGAAAACTTGGTAAATTGCAGTTGTCACTCTTCCGCTTCATTTCATTCTTATCACCATAATTTTTGTAACTATCATGTTTAAATTGAATTTTTCTTCCTTATGAGCGTTTAACGCCGTCATCTTCCTTCAAGCTCAAAGTATTTGAGTTTTTTGTTGTTCAAGGTGTTAGAGTGAACCTGTCTGAAAGAGAAGAATTTAGAAAATCTTTTAATTTCTCAATGATAATTGCTTCTGTCATATTTTCAACAACATCCTACCCAACCTCACATCAGGTTTAAAAAAGTACTAACACTGATTCAACTTTTCATCATTTTTCTTTAGGAATGCCTCCTTAAAGATCATCATCTCCATTTTCTTCTCATCAAGCACCACTTCTAGACCAATTTGATTCAACATAAGGTGGTGTTTCATTTTTTCAGTAATCTTTTTTCTTCTTCGAACACTTGAAGTGAGTCATAATACTTAACTGATGCATTTGGGTCCATGGATTTCTTGATCAGCTCCTGTCGGGGTGATATATGTATTCTAGGTGGTCTGAAATAACGAAATGTTAACATTTGTTGAAATTATTATCATTTTGAGTTTTCAATCTAGGCGGCTGAAATATCAGCAGAACTAAACTTTGATATTTCTAGTGAGAAATACTACTGAAAAAATGCAAACACAAGTTCCGCCGACTCGAGCACATTACTAAACTCACTATTCTCGTTTTTCCTCCTTCTAAATGTAAGCATCTCTTTGTTTTCCACCATCATAATCCCATTGATTCTGGTACTGTCTGGGGGACTTCATTATCTCAACCTTTGTTGTGCTTTCGAGTAGAGTTTCTTCTGTCAACCATCACGGAACATTAAAAATGGATTGCAGCCGCCAGTGATCATCGGCCCGCCTGCCATTTTGCTCGTGATTCCATTAGTCAGGTTTCCAGAGAAGAATTTGCTAAAATCGTCGAAATATTTCAGCAAGTGACTCCAATCACAGTTTCCTCGTTGAATATTCCTCACATATGACTTGTCCAATATATTGCAATGAGATTAGTAATGCATTCAACAACGGGAAGATTGCAGTTCAGAACTTTGTTTTTGCTCCAGGATGCGGCATTGAAATTTCGACGTCATTTTAACCAACTTTCTTTGGTGGAAAACTCCAATTCGGTGCAGATATGGCGTGTCTGAAAAAAACTTGATAATTTTGCATATCTTAGTGAACGAAAATTTCTAATCTCCATTTCGTTAATCCTCTACTGAGGCCCTTCTCAATTTCCTGGTTTGCAAAATTTACTATCGTCCTTTTTCTTATATTTTTGAACAGAGGTGCCAGTTCTGGTCCATCTGAATAACATCGAAAACTATTTTATGGTGAAGATGTGAGTAGATTCTCTTCAACAAAGTTTAGTACACCGGTTTCAAGAGAACGCGAACATTATTTTCTCTACCAGGCACACAAAAAAGCCAGCTTTGTCTTTGCAATCATACATTCCTATTTTTGTTCGAAAATACAAAATGATAAAGTTCCCTGGGTCACATATTTTAATGATTATTAACAAAATGCTTACCTTCAGTGATCCGACATATCCTTTGTTGTGACTGTCGATTTTGGTAGTTGCGAATGGAACTGGAAATTGTTGAATTTACGAAAAGTTCATCCTGCGGCAACTATTTTATCAGCCGAATAAACCTGGAGACTTGTTGATTTGCTGGGAACCGATCATTCTTTTGATTTGAAGACTAGAAATCAGTCATTTCCGCATGATGAGCTCTCTGGAATGGGAGTGATGATTATTTTCCTAGTCATTGATAAGTAGTACAAAAATTTAGTTAAAAACTTACAATATTATTCCCATCGAGATTTTTGTCTTTGTTGTGTCCATCTTCTCATTATCCATTCTAATGATTCACAAATTCTAATGTTGCTTGTTCGTTGAAATTATCGAGTTCAAGAGGGTTTCACACTCTGGAAGCTCATCTTGTTGCCAAAATTTGAAACGCGAAAATTAGCACATACTCGCATGAACTGGTCTCTGAAATGGAGGAAATTAGTTTTTTGATAGTTTTTGTATGTAGAAACTGAATAAAACAACAACAATTAACTCATAAAACTCACAGTTTTGTTTTAAATAAGAACTGCATTCCTCGAGCTTCGTTCTTCTTAATTTTTCTTGCAATATTTCAGTATAGGCACAATTAATTTTCCGTCAAGAAGATTATTGATTTGTGTACAGCGGTTAACGTGTGCAAAGTGTGCGATAAAGGCGAGCGGTGGCTAGGTGACGTTCTCCACAGCCTCCTAGAACATACCAACACGAACGGAGTCTGAAGGATCATCTTTGCTTTGCATTGGAAGACGTTTTGAATGGGGAACTCTTTTAGTCTGAAAAAAGTAACAAGGTAGGTGCTAGTCTAAAATTTAAATTTCAATACAGAAGAAAGGAGTTACCAAGAGGTTGGCTCACAAAAAGAGAAGACAGTGAAAAATATTACAAGAAAGAGGATTCTTACGCATTCGTTAAATGTTAGAAAAAAGTTTTTATCAAAGCCTATTTCATAAATTTCTCTATTTTCGAAGTCGGTTTAATTAGTTTTTTTTCTATGCAACGTTCAGTGAAATAATAGAAGATGGCCTAGGATTTTCACCACATTTTCTGACTCAAAAACCAAGAATTACGGAGATGTTTCCGCCCAAAATTATGAATTTTAACACTCAATATTTTTTTCTCTAACGTTTTCAATGAAAAAGTCTTAAAATTTTTAGCCTGTTTCCTCAAAAAAGAGCTGGAAGAGAAAAAGCTATTAGGTAAACAGCAGGCGATGAGGGATGATGGAGTGTCGTTTGGCACCTTTTTTCCTTCCACAATTAATAAGAAAACACCGTTGTTTGTCTGTTTCTTTATCAAAAATTGAATTTTAACGAGTTTATTACAATAATGACGACATCAGAATCACGGTTTTTATATTACTCACCGGGATAAATAAGAATAATCTCGGTTTTTTCTTTTTTTCTTTTTCTAGTTTATTATCTTCCAATAACCCGTTGTCTATGTGTACAACTCTTCCGTTCTGTCTTAAATTAGAAATATTTCATACTCCCTTGTAATTACTTTCCATTTTTTCAGAACAGAAACAATTCCTGGTAGGAAGCGATGAGAACGTCACCTGAAGACCACACACCTCCAACGTAGACACTAAACGCCGACATTCAATCAATATTCAGCCTATAGAGGGAAAATTCATGCCGGTTGTTTAATAATTATGACGTTTGAGATGAAGCACACCTGGAAAAGCAGAAAATTGTAAGCTGTTCGAGTTTAATTTTGTTGTTTCCTGTTTTTCACTCAATGTTCTCATTTCAGAGGCTTTTTCTTCATGAAATATTGCTATTTGCGCCGTCAAACCAAAAGAATGTTCTGTTGTTCCTCAGAAGAGATTATCAGAGAAGAAATGGGCAACAACATGATGAAATCCCTTTGGACTTTGCAATTTTCACAAATCGCAAAAAGGTAAGTATTTCGTAATTAATCTTCAAACAAGATCATCATGTGACCAAGGCAACTGCTTATCATATCTTTTTGAAAGGGAAACGATAAAAAATATCGTTGCCAACAAAATTCGTAGGCTACAGTCATTTTTTAGTTTGATTGAAAGAGAGAAACTTTGCACGGTCTCTCAAAACCGGTTTATATTACTGGTTAAAAGATGATCAAAGTCAGATTAATAGAACAAAACCCTCTAAACCCGATTTTTAGCTGGTTGAGTGAGCTGAAAAACAATATCCTCCTCGGAAGACAATTATTAATACAAAAATGTTCCTATTTCAGACCGACCTAGCCGGAACTCTTCCGCCTCTCGAACCTTCCAATAAGAATTGAGACTCGCTGGAATCAAGATATCGATATTGGTCTGATGAACAAAAATTCAGTTGCTCATCTTCATTATGATTAACACAAGCGAGATACTCTAGATATGCGGCCTGTGATGAAGAGAATTGTACTGACACTTTGCGGAAAAAATGAGCACAATAGTAAGCATTTATTTGCTTCTAATACCTGCAATTGGGCTAAATATAGTTAAGTGAATGTCCCAGATTTCTGCTTGGCAATTGAAAAACCTAAATATTTTCGAGTTGCCACGCCTGTTCACCAGAATTTGATTGTTTATCCCCGAGAAAGTATTCAGCTCAACCAAATCGTTTTTCAGACATACCTGCTCTAACACTTGCCGACATAGAGGAAAAGTAGTCAACGTAGTCAACGAACCGCAAACGTCCGTGAAGTCACCGCCTCATTAAAACTTTTAAGAAAAAATGGAGCAGTGTAGGAGACATCACTTCCACATAGTGAATAGTATTCGGGAAACCGGACAGTTGCGAGTGTGTGACCAGAAACGGTCTCAAATTTACAAAACGGGCATCTTCAGAACAAACTCAATGCCTATCTTTGCTGTTCTCAAGAAACCTACTGCAAAAAGACTTCCTATTGTTACTGCCGAGGATCAGTGTGTAATGTTACCGAGAAGAACAATTGTTGATGGATGAATATGGGATGGTTTGCAAAGACATTGAGATTGTCAAGATAAGAATGAAGAGCGGCGGAAGATGGTCAAGTGCGATAAACTATACCAAATAATTATGTGAATTAGGAAATGGCTGCGACGGAATACAAAAAAATGTTTTTAGAGTTATTTATGGATTTTGTAGACGCGAAATTCAAAAATCGATGCAGTTTCCAGCCAATGTGATGCATGAAGTGTCTGGGATTAGGAACCCTAATTTCATAAAACTATGAAAACTATGACGTAGTGATTTGAGAAGGTGGAGTAGTTTATATATTTTTGTTTTCAGAAATCATTGGATTCATCTGCCACTAACACCTCCATATTGATGAGGAACACAAAAACTCAATGGAAAAGCAGTCGCCTTGCGTGGACTAGATCGATAGATGTTTATGGGGAGCCAAATGCTTGAGTTTATTCCAATTTTTTTCTGGACGATGTTTTTGTGTTGAAACTGCATTTAGACGGTTAGTACTATTGACATAACTAGGAATGATACTCTCCGCTGAAAATCTTTCAGGTTGCACGATATTCCTTCATGCTCTTCTGCAGTCACGTAGAAACGGATACTCAACTTGATCGTCTGATGTGCTTTTCCACGATAGTCAAACACATGTTACCCGCGTCAGCTGAAAAAAACGTTCATTCTCGAGTAGCAATGACACGGTTCGCTTCTTGTTTGCAGGACTGGTAAGATTTTTGAGCCGATAAATTAAAACCTTTGATAACTAGTGAGATCATATGAAATATTTCTAAAGTGTGGCTACATTTCACTCCAGTTTTTTTCTGAAAATTTCAAAATTGTAGATTGTGTCTGGAAACCTGCCAATGTCTCTTTTTCAGCGCTTTTTCACTCATTAAAGCTACAATATTCTGTATCTTGGCCGAGTTTTGGTCCAACTTTTTTGAAAAAATTCTAGAAAACGTGAATTTCGATTCTAAACGCAAGTCGATTTGACCCAATAATTCTCCGTTCCGCGGTTTGCATGTAATTGGATCAGGATGGGTTCACCGTCTGCCGTCATTCTTTTTCCATAAATAGTTTTGAGAAAATAGTTTGCCATTTGCATGGAGTTATAGTTTCAAGTGAGTGCACCTGTAATGTTAAAAATGTGTTGTCAAAAAATCAAGTATGATAAAGTTTTTTATTTAATGAGCGTTACATTTGAAAACTTCAGGTTTTTTTAGACAGAGGGCTGGATTATTGCAAGTCTTTGAATAAAAAAATAATAAAATTAGGCAAACGTCTTTCCACTCTCCGTCTCCTCATCTTCTTCAAAATTATTCCTGATAACGTGACGTTTGCTGGAGCGAACTTGAACCGTTTCGTATCCAAAAGGCATACGATTTTGTTTGAAGAATCCCACAGCAGCCACGACCAACAATACCACCAGAAACAAGAGAAACACAAGTTTCAAAGTGCTCTCTTGCGGAGTGTTCTGGTGGTTTGTGGTGGATTCAGTGGTGGTTTGAGTCTGTGGTGGCATTGACTGAAAAAAGCGGTCTGTTATTCTTTTCCAATCCAAGAAAATCTCAGAAATAAATTGAGAAAAACGGCAGGAAGAAAAAAATTCACAATAACTTCTTCCTTGTTAATTTCATTTGTTTAAGAGCGGAAGTTCAGCCTTCAAATTTTGTTTCTCTGTTGTTTGTCCTCCGGACCTAATTAATCGAGCTTCAAAACAAAAGAAAAATCGGTAAATTTCTCAAAGCACTCCGCTCAAAGAGTCTTAAATTTCAGAAATTTGTGATTTTATATTAGAAACTAGTCAGTTTTGGGGTTTAAATAAATCCGATGGTGTCCCCTTTTTCACTTCATGGTATATATTGTTTCAGTTTTGAAATATTTGAAACAATTCAAATAGCTCTAGGTGTTTAATGTAATTAACTAATTAGTATGTATCCTACTCACAGCTTTCAGAGAATTCTCTCCCGAAGGAATGGCTATGTCTGTGCTGTTTCCCATGGTGGAGGTGATTGTGTGGAGAAGTGATGAAGTGCTTTGAACTGCGGCGGCGGTTGGAGTGATGGTAGATGGTGGTGATGACGAAATTAGCTAAAATGAAGATAATGAATTTTGAAAGCTCATTTTGTTGAACAAAGTGTAGATGTCAGTTGTTCAGGAACTTAAATATCAAGGAGACTAAAATATTGGAAATTTGTGATTCTAAATCGGAAACTATCCAGTCATGGGGTCTGAATTAATCTAATGGTGTACCCTCTTTTCCTTCTTGGTATGAGGACCCTGACTGATTAGTTTGTGAGTTCATTAAAACGAGGTAGTTAGCTCTAGGTATTCCATGTAGTATATTAATTTATATGTATGTTTCTACTCACATGTGGCTCCATTCGGGCAAGCTGGACCATGACGCAGACCGCGAGGATGATCGTTTTCATTCTGAAAATGGAGATAGATTAGGAATTTTTTTATTGAAGAGATAGCACAAATTTGAAAGAGAAACAACATCATAATCAATAGGTCAGTTGTACTAGTTTACTATTTGTTATAAAACAAACAGAAAACAAAAAGGTTTACTTTTTCTAACATTCAAACCTTGAATGCTCTTTCGATGGCATGGATACCTTTTTCGAATGTGCAGAAAGGGCGTACAAACCAAGTTAACACTCATAATGAATATAAATATGGGTTGAAAAAGGTTATGGTAACCTTTTATAGGCTGGTTGAACAACCAAGGGAATATATGTGTGCCCTAATTTGTTTAGGAGAAAGTACATAGATAGAGGGAAAGGGAAAGGTTTATGAGAATAAGAAAAAAACGGTTGAAGCGATTTTAATCTATCCAGAACAGAAATTCAATTTTTATGTTATTCATCCAAGAAACCGGTTTTCAAAGTTGGGTGGACTATGAGGGAAAACTAGAAACGAAGATTGAAAAGAGTCACAGACCAATTTCAAAACGGTTGTCATACGAAATTGGTCAATTTCAACTAACCAACTACTTTTCCGATGTCATTTTCACTTATTATTCTGAGAAAATAATGCAGAAAAGTCAAAATGCAAAAGAAAGTTTATATAAAATAAAAATAAATGTCATGGTAAGGGTGTGAACTTTTTGCACGGTTTTCCGAGAGATCTTCGCAGAGAGCTTTTTCGATTCAGCATATGTTTAGAAGTGATTATCAAAATCAATTGGCGGTTGTACGAGTTCACTATTTGTAATAAAGAGAACAGAAACTAAAAGAGCTAGTAGTTCAAACCTTGAATGATATTTCGATGGCGTGAGTACTCTTTTTGAATGAGCAGAAAGGGCGTACAGACCAAGTAAACACTCATAAGCATAAAAATGGCGTGGAAAAATCATGCTGACCTTTAATTGACTGGTTAATATCTGGTTTAAAATGTCTGTACCCTGATATGTTCAGGAGAAAGTGCATAGAAGAAAAGGGAAAAGTTCATGAGAAAGAATAAAAAAATAAATAATCTGTAAATAGTTAGTAAAATAACTATACCTTTTTTACTCAAGCTTGCGAAAACTAGTAGGGCTCGCCTCGAACCCTAGACAAGAGAAAAAACCAACAAAAGATGCGAGAAAGACATCCGAAAAAAAAGTGCAAACAAGTACTTGGTACAGTAGGCAAACCACGTGGGCGGTCTTATGAGATTACTGCACGTCAAAAAAAAACAATAAAAAGAAAAAGTCAAGTTGTTATCTCATTATTCACTTCATGAACGCTATCTCGCTGGCTGGAATACTCATTTCCGAGCAAACGCGGGGTCAGAAGGGTCTATGGGCTAAAATAACACTATTGGCAAACATAAAAAAGGCCCTGGAAAAGTCATAACGATGGTTGATGGGTTGGTTGGACAATGGAATAGGTACTTTAGACTATTTGACAGAAAGTTGACAGGGGGAGGGGTCATAAGAAAAAAAGGGATGAAACCGATCATCTTCTAACTTGAACAGAATTTCAATTTTTGTGTTCTCCCGTCCAAAAAACCAGTTTTTAAATTCGAGTGTACTCAGAGAGAACACTGAAAAAGAAGATAGAGAAGAGTCAAAAACCAATTTCAAATTGGTTGTCATGTTGAATCGGTCTGTGTCAAGTAACCAAACACATTTTCGAAGATGGCATTGTTTATTTTTAAACTAAAATCGGCAAGGAGAATGGATTCAGCAATAAGGACATTTATAGATATAAATTTTAAAAAACTCAAATTTTGCAGATACGATAGCGGTAGTGCTACAGACCGAAGGCAAGCATTGAGATGATCCGTGCGACGCTGTCAATTACTAATGTTTGCTGGAAAATCGTTGAATTTTATATATTCACATCGTAAACTTGTTTCTGCTGATGAAGATACAGTAACTCTCTAATAGAACGGCAGGTCGTTCGATTTTTCCGTACATAGTTTTTTTTCAATTTGATTTTTTTCCGCTAAAATATCCTTTTTTCTTTTTTGCCATGAACTTTTTCCCGTGCACACTTTTTCGATATAAAAATGAAACTTCAGATTTCAATTTCTTTTTCATACAACTGTTCTTATTGTCGAATTTGAAAAATAAACAATCCTGCGTTCGAAAAATGCCGCAGTTCACCCATGTCTCTTCAAAAACCATCTTCAAATAAATAATTGTTTATTTAACTTCCGACCTTTAGTTTTCATGTTACTAGTTCAATGTGTTCTATTACAAAAAATGGAATGTTGTGTCTGTGTCTCTCATGAACTTTTGAACGATGGTCATGTGAACGCCGTCATGCCAACACACGACGCCTTCTCTTTATGTGTGTAATTTGAAAAAAAAATCGGCGCAAGGGGTGCTTAGTCAAAGAATGGTTTCATCGAAATAGTGTATGGGGGAACTAATTCGTTTGGCATTTATTCAAAAGTGGTTGGACCGAGACACGTAGCTGAGACCAATCTGTTTTTGCAATCATGACTAAGTACCCAGGAACCCTCTAGAACTACCAAATTTGTGCGTGGACGATAAATAAAGTGAAGAAGGGGTTGGGTTTTAACAAGCAAATAACCGGCAGCGCTCAAAAAATGGAGCAAAAGTTAATAATGACAAACTGGTTTATCATGTACTTATATCGTTATTTCAGAGCTATGAAAAAGACAGAAAAAAGAAGTAATAGAGAAAACGATTGCAAAACAGGGGAGCATGATGAAAATCAATATAGAAAAGTACCGTAAAACCTATAATAGAAGCACACCAGCTAGCAGGAGTTTGACACGTCCTATTTTGGGTATCTCTAAAGTTATGAAAATGTTTTCAACTAAAGTAATATTCTATGAAAATTAAGCTATAATTTGTCTGTTAACAGTTTTTTAATATTTACTTTGGGAACGGAGATATACTTTTGAAAACACGCACCGCTAGGTGTCCCTCTATTAAAATTTTTGCGGAGAAATGGAGATTTGGAAATTATCCAAATCTTATCAATGACGATCATCGAAACCTATATGAGCAATATACTGTTTTCCCACTGTTTACAAGAAAACAACTAATATTGAGATGGAGGAGCACATGACACCAACTGATTGAAAGAAACGGTAGGAAGAAAAGAGAAGACATCTCTCTGGTCAGTTATAGGGTGGAAGAGGAAACCCGTGGCTTAATTTTAGGTATTTTAAGAAGAAGTTACTGTAGATGAATTGTAAAGGTTCATTTAAAAAAATCAAAAAATAATAACAGAGTACTGAAAATACTTCTGAAAAGGAAGCATCTAAATATAGCTCACAAAACATTTTCATATAATAAAGATTGTATTGTCATCTTTAACAGACGGTTCAATTCGGATACGTTACATATGCTTGATTCCAGATTGGTGTTTACCATGAATTTTTGCGACCTCTTTGAGCGTCTTGATGCAGATAAAGATGATCAATGAAGTGAAGAAATACATCACGAGGACATTTGTCTAAAAACATTTTGAAAAATTATTTGCCTTCTTTGATTTATGAGTTCTAAAGTAAGTTTTCTAGTATCAGAATAGTTCATCTGCATCCGCGAGTTCAAAAATATAACATGCTGTTCAGTTTTTAATAACGTTTTCTACAGTAACCCTACAAAACGTTTGCACTGAAGTACAACAAATTTTACAGAATTCTAACAATTGCATTAGAATTCATACGGCATGGGCTTTGAAAGACCTAAAAGATAAGATGTACTACGGGAAACAACCATGTCCTAAATTAATCCTACTCTTCCGTTTTTCTTTCGATTTTCACTCACTGGTGTCAACGGGATAAATGGAATTGGCGGAATCTTAGTAGCATCTTCATCCTGTACAATCGTTTGAGCAGCAGCATCACTAGCGATAGTCATGAGGAGAAATTAAATAATAAGGAAGTTGCGGTAAGGCATACTGAAAACTCAAGAATACATTTGGAAAAAAAACAATTGGAAATCTACCTTTTCTAAAAAAAAGTGTAATGTGAAGAATTGAATCTGAAAATTTGATACTTGAAAGTCTAGAAAAAACAGCTTTAAAGATTTACACGACTACATAGCAATAGCAAACGAAATTTTTGTATCGAATCCACACGACCAAAGCAGCATACTTTTCTAGAACCTCGGAAAAACTTGAACAACAAAGCTTGAAAATCGTATTTGGTGAAATACTGGTTATAAACTGTGAGTTTAGTTTTCAAACTCTCCTCAAAATTGCCTCGCGCTGAAAATGAAACAGTAGTCAGTCAACTCACAAACAAAAAACTTACTCTCAAATTTTCTCGCTTTTCATGCTCGATTTCTTTCTTCAGATTCTCATTTCTTTTCAGGCGAGACTCATGAATACACGTTGCAACAATAAGAGAGAGTATGAAAATGAAGGCCATGCAGGCTAAAACAGCTTTAAGGAAACGGTGTTGAAAACTAGATTCATGAGTGCTATCAGGATCCGTCAAGTTTTCGGGGAGTACAACCTGGAAGAAGTTTATAACGAAGATAAAAAAATATTGGCTAAAACAACACACTTTTCATCCTATAAAGTTTTTTGATAGATTCTCACAGTCCATGTTAGTTCTACTGAAGATATCAAAACTTGAAAACTTATTTGTCACTGTATTCTCAAAAATATGTTTGTTTCCTTGAAATGAGGACAGTATTTGTTTCTTAGCTAGCTTTCCCCTATGTGATATCTTATGTAAGCTAATCACTCACCTCACTTCGATTAAAAACCGGTTCAAAGTTCGGATTATTTTCGTATTCCGGTAAATGGGAGTTTACCCCAAGAACTAGAATAATGACAGAAATAATTGAAATCGTCAAATAGTTCATTTTCAAACTCTCGAATATGATTTTCTTGATCAAAAAAACGATTATGTTGACAAAAGTTTGATCAAACGATGTGTAGTCTTTGACACAATTTTTAGGTGCGTTGAAACACGGTTTGAGTTTGATCCGGCGGGAGTTTAAGTATGAACGTTTATTCCGGATTATTCAAATAGCCGAAAAACGACGTTAGACTGCTGAACCAACAGGAATACCGATAAGAAGATTGAAACCACCAACCCGATGCAATTCAACATGAAATGTCATCGTTTTTTTTGACACATTGGGTGTCCTATGTAAAACAAAAAGTCTTGTGATCAAACGCTAGTTTATTTCTCTATTCTAGAACCGAAAAAATATAGTGTGTCAAACCAGAAACATTTGCAGTCAACTAATGGAAATAAGAAGTCGGTACCATACTGGTTAGCATTTCGTGGTCAGCAAAGCTTTCATGAGACTGTCAACCTTTTCAAAAAATAACCTATTTTATCGAATGTTTTCTGTAAATTTGAGGAAATAGTGGAAAAGTGAAAGTATACAGAGAATCAGACATTTCGGGAAAAGAATGGAAACACAGACATGAAAATTTCAAGTTTCATACAAACCAATCAAAATTAATGTGAGTGTTCTGTCCGGTTTACAATACTTTTACACTTAAAAATCGCTGACAAAATCGAAAATCGGTTCCAACAATTCAGGAACTAACATTCTGCCCCAGAACTCTGGATCCCTATTTATTTTGGTCTCTTCATCCCAGACTATGTAAATGAATCCTACATCATAAATTTGAAATAACTACGCCATCTAATTTCGGAGTGTTCAGCCTCTTGATCCAGACCCTGTTCGTAGTTTTTCCGTGTGAGATCTTGAGATTCAAATATTGATTCCGAATTTTTGATAGTAAATTAGAATTACATAACCGAATTTTGGGTAATAAAATGAACTGTTAAAAATCAATCAGTCAAATAATTTTGACCATTGTTTTTTAGCCGAAACTTTGATATCGTCAACAGCGGTTAGTCTACTCAAACTTTCAAAAATCAAGTTTATGTCACCGATAAAACAATTCCAATTTTTTCTCGAAATCTTCATAAACAAGGGTTTTTTTGAGTCTAACACCAATTTTGCCCATCATGAGAAAAAAACCAATTATAAGTCTTTTGTAATACCTAGACACATCGGTTAACCACATGCCTCGCGCTAAGAAGCTTAGCCATAGGGAACGTTTGATAGCTAATAACTCGGTTTGTATGCCATTTTGCAGACTTCTTGCAGTTTTGGAATCCTCAGTGTCAAATGTACGTATGACCGAATTTATAGAAAAAATTAAACTCCTCCTGTCGGATACATCCTTTGTCAGTTGTGTTCATACCTCTCTTTTCGCTTCTATCCCCCGCCTTCTCCATGTTTTAATTTCCACAGTTTTTTTATCGTTTCCTTTCAGATCTATGACCATTCAAAAATTCTTGGTTTTCACTTGGGTCATCAAAATCTGCAGTGCATATCCTCTTGCAGAAAACAGCACCACCACCTCAAACATCAGTCTAGGTATTATGAACGAGGTGAGGCGACTTACATATAAAAATGTGCTAGAGATTTTCAGACGATTACCTGGATAGTATGCAAAAAAGTTTCTCTTGAAGTGTTGTAATTCACATTATTCCTGCGCTGATTTCTAGGAAAAAGAAATAGCCAATAAAAACGTTTCGAATGTATTTTGATAAAAATTACCTGAATAAATTCTATCACTGTTTGGTTTACACCGCTAGTTTTCCACCCAAATCGTTCCCATTTTTCAGACTCTCTTCTTCGTAACGGAAAACTTTAGTACACTATCTCTTCCCGTCTACCTGCTCTGTCAATTTGCTGTCCAGCTGATCCTTCTATTATTGTTCTCCAGTAGCTGTTGTACCCGATTTGCTACCCGGATTCATCGAGATTCGTACGATGCTAAGCTTAAAAAAGTGGCTGAAGACATAGAGAAAAATAGGATCAAGCTAGAAAAAAAGAAAAAAGAAGAGAAACTTGGAAGAAGGAAGAGAAAAGTTTGGCAAAGAAGGATTCGCCAATCTAGTGTATGAGTAACATTGAATGTTATCTGAAATCCGATTGAGAATAAAGTTGTTAAATTTGTTTTCATTTTTTACATCCCGTCATTAAACATGACAGAAAAATAAATGAGCAACTCATGGTCAAGAACCTTTTTTTACAGACTCGATCAGAAACATAAGTTTTGCCAGATGTCTCCGTGCAGTCTTTCCTTTTTTCTCTTTCTCAATTGCAGAATTTTTGGAAAAATTCATTATTGTTTCAGTGATCATAGATCATAATAACCGAAAACAACTAGCACCATCAATTCATAAACAATTTGAAATTTGAATTTCTGAGTCACCCATTGACCGTTCCCACTCCTTTCGAAATCTATTGTCTTTCCCTCTCTTTATGACATTTCATTTCAAAAGGTCTCCTTGTCGGCAGCCTTATGAAGAGCCTCTCCCATCTATGCTGTTTTAACAGTCATTTTGTACAAGACTGATCTATAAAAAACCCGTTTCTCTTTTCCAGTCACCACTCTTAAAGGAAACTGGGTTTTTTTATAGATCAGCCTTGTACAAAATGTGCTCAACAAAGAAATTGACTGAATAACGATCTGTCAATGCTTGTCTGAGAGACTGTCATTTATTAACTCAACGTGAACTCTGTGTGTACTCATAAACAGTATACTTACGAGCCCTTCCGTTCATTTCTTATTTCTATCTTTTTTGCTCTTATTGCCAGTCTAGTGTTCTGACTACCATATTTTGTAAAGAAATATTTTTTCCCTTTAGTCATTCTTTCATTTTTGCGTTTCTTTTTTGACTCAATTCAAAAAATTTATTTCCAGAAAATTCCGCTCATTTCCACTTTTTTTTCGAAATCTTTTTATCTTTATTCATCTCACTTCTCTCCACTGTCCCTTAACACCTTACTACCTGACAGTCCGATCATGTGCCGTTGCCTTCTTTCTCAGGTTTTCCCTCTTTTTGTTTCTTCCCGTTTTTTACTTTTATGTACGCACACATATTTCCCATTTCCCCTTTTTTCTTGATCATTCAAAACGTATTAAAAGTTTATAAACTAGAATATCAAAATGCGTTCATCCTTGAGATCATCATGACTTGAATAAATTATCTGAGTTCCAAGACATTGTGATCTGAACCAATTTTTTCAATTTGGATTTGATTCACGTGAAATCGAAACGTTTTCTTTTAGTCTAGAATTCATGGTTGATGATCAAAATAAAAGTGCCAGATTTCCGACGATGCATTCTGAAATGAGTACTGAAACTATCTGTAAGTAAACATTTCAAATTTTGATTTTCTGAGTCACGCACTAACCATTTGCAATCCTTTTTCCAAATTTTTTCCATATCGTTCCATTTTTATTTCTCTCTTCTAAATCACCTTCCATTAGAGAATAGTTCAATTATGTGCTCACCTTTTATTACCCTCTTTGATTTTCCGACGCTTTTACATTTTTAACTTTCAAGTTTTGACTCTGATTTCAAAAATATGTAACTCTTCTTCTCTCCAGCGTTTGAGAAGACTCGCTAATCAAACCACTTTCATATGTGAAATTCATATGTTATACCTCTCTATCGTTCCCATGCCTCTTCAAAATGTTCAATAAAATCATAAGCCTCCCTTTTTCCTCAGTTTTTCTCTTTCGTTTCTCCTTCGCTCCTTTTTGATGTTGTTGCGCAAATTTACCACTTTTCTCTCTTCGCCTTTTATTTGACTTTTCGATTCAAAGCAGCTATGAAATGATTGTCTCATTATTGACATTTTTTTGAACATTATCAGCCCTTAATGTCTCTTTATTGTCTTCTACCATAGTTTTTATCAGGATTTTCGTATTTTCCCTGGACATTGACCACCAATTCTTACCATCTCCACTTTGTAAGGTTGTTTTCAAGTTGTTATTTTTAGAATGAAACTGGGATATCTTCTCCTCCTCTTTCTCGTTATTTTCGTCGCCGCTATTGAAGCCAGACCAGCAGATATCGAGGTGTTCGACATCGAGCCAGAAGTAAGCAGCATTTCAAATCATATATGAACCCGACACCTAGTTTTTAAACCGCATAATTCTTGTTTTCAGGGTACTGACTACGAGGAAGTACACCTTCTCACTGGAGAAGAATCCACCACTGTGGACGTGAGTCAGTTTTATCTTATTTTAAAAGAAACTGTTGGTTGACAATGCTCATTCTGGGAGATTCCCGACTGACCAAAACATGCCAAATTTCAAATTTAGAAAAGAAACGAACGAAAAGTATAAAAAGTGGAAAAAGGTGGCAGAAGACGGTCTCTCTCCTCCTTTTATATAGGTTGAAAAGCAGGGGTTATAAGAATTTCATGACAGATTGAGAAAAAAACTCGTAATTTTCTGTAGTTGACGTCTTGAGTGAACGTCCTGTGACTAACGAAATACTGTTTTCAGACCGCTTTCTCGACATTCATGATGGAGCATCTTCAATGGGTTCGTGCCATCACAATGATGATCTGTCTCCTCGTTCTCTTCTGGGCAATTCACTGATATTCTAAGCATTTAATTGCATTTAAGTTTTCATAATGGTTTTTGGACAAGAGTTTACGAGTGATAATATTGTTCCGATTTAAAGTTTCTGTTTTTTCTTCTGGTATTTCATTAAAATTATCCAATTATTTCATTTTATTCTTGAAGTATGAACCAATTGTTGCTTCAACTAAAGTAAAATAATAACAAGCCGGTATAAAAAAGTTGAGATTCAAAGTGCCGTTGATTGAAAGGTCGTTTTGTTGTCAAGAGCTCCGATTCTCAAATCCAGTATACAGGATTTGGAACTGGGTCCGAAAATTAAAATCCACATATGTTCACCATCCACGATTTGAAATGTTAGATGCAGCGTTTTGGATTATGGACAAAGATAAGATCATTTAACACAAATATCAAGAGTTTAAAATAAGAGTCCAAAACTCATGACAGCTCCCAGAGACAGCCCCCAGAATATGCGACAAGGATTGTGGACATTGGTGTTGTAGGATCGGAATATATGATGCCAAAATTTTGGAATCAATCAGTTAGCTGTGTAACCTTTCCGAGTTTGTACAAAGATTAAAGATCATTTGTTTTATTAGCCAATAAAAAATTCGACATTTCCATTTCTTAGTCACCGTTCGACCATTTCTTTTTTCTGAAATCTTTTTATCTCTGTTTGTCTTTCTTTTCCACCATTGTCTCTCGCTGATATTCAAATTATGTGCGCCTTTCTTGTCTTCCTTTTCTTCCATTTTCCTTTCCTCCTTTTCTTTTTCATGTTCCTTCCCGCGTTTAACAATTCTTCTTTCTTTTTATTTTCAATAGGTCAATACTGATACTGCTTTGTTTTTAAAAACTGCGCACCTTCTTTTTTATCGATAATCAGACACGAAAGATTACTACTGCTGAAAGCAACTGTTATAAAAAGTTCATTTGTTTTCATTTGACAAAATTAATCAATTTGAAATCACGGTAGTTTTCTGATTCAATTTTTGCCTCAAACAGTTATCAATCATATTTCGGAAAGATCCAGCGAACTTTGATTATCTAAATTGAATACAAAATTTCAGGTTATTTCTAGTTTTGAAATTCCACGTCACTAATAGATCTTTTTTTTAACTCCTTAATTTTCTTATAATTTCACCTTCTCTTACGGTTTTAGTCAGAAAATATGACCTTTCTTCTCTCTGTAGTTGTTTTCTTCTGTTTCCTCCCCCTTACTTCTCCGTTTTTCATTCTCGTGCCCACCATTTCCCTCCTTCTCTTTATAAATCTCTGATTGTTGCCAGTGGTTTTATAATACAGTTTTTAGGACTATATTCTTCTTCTTGTTCATATTGGCAACTTGAAACGACTCCATCTTGTCATAATGACTCCGATAACTATGAGTCATGATTCCGTCGTTAACGGAACCGAGATTATCGAGAGCGGGGTGAGTGGATACTCTGCTAATTTGTCGTAACTTAATAGTCTAGGAGCAAACATTTTTTGCTATGAAAATATGCTACTTACAAAAAAGGAATAGAAGACTAATTAATTTGCGTGCGCTAATGAAATACTGTAAAATGAACTCGCCTATTAGGGCTGGGTCTTTGGACGATACACGAGGCGGTTCAGTGGTATAAAGATATTATAAGTGTAGTGATTATGAGAAACACTTTGGAAGGTAATACTGGGGAAATGGGGGAAACAGAAAAAGTGGAAACAGTAGACAGCGAAGTGGGAAAATGTAGAAAGAGTCGGGTAGGACTCCTAGACAAGATACACAGTTAAATGGCCAAACGTATGTTCTTTTATACTAGCGACGTATGACCGGTTGGTACGGAAGATGCTGTTGTTGACTGTAGATCGCGACACTGTATGTAATTGTAGAGAAAATATTGGCAAGCAAAAAAACGTATATGAGATCTTGCTCTTGCAAGAGAATTTATTTTTCAAATACGCAGAAATCCGCAGCTGAGTGTCATCAATGACCAATCCTTGTCATTTTCAGCTCGCTCACTCTATGGAAATCTTAACTAATCGCTTGATTGGTCTTCTTCAAATCCTGGTACTGCTTGTCTTCGTCGCATTGGGTTTAATGATGTTCATGGGAGCCACAGTGTTCACCGGTGGACAGAAAAAGGGTTCAATGGAAATGAAGAACTCGGGAATTGTTTCTGTCGAGGAGAATAATATTGAAAAAATGACAAACATGGAAAACTCACCCTGAAATTGCTACCTCTACTAGATTCAATTTTTTGTTATTTGAATAAAGAACTTTTCTTGTCGTTCATATAAGCCTGTTTCCTTCTACACTAAAAACTGGTTCAAAACCTATTCCTATACCTCTCGATTATTTTCAAATGCATTTTTTTCATATGCGTTTCAGGATGAAACATCTTGTCCTTCTCCTGTTTGTCTTTTTCTGTCTCACTCAATGTGAGAACCGACCACTTCCGGAATACCATCTTGGCGACTTCGGTAACGCTCTTTTTGCTTGGGAACAAGGGTTCATTCAAGAAATTCAGGTGAGACAATATTTAGGAATTCAGCATTATTTTTAGTATTACTTTGACAGCTATTGTGAGCTACCTACCTTCAGGAATCAATAAAAACTAATGAACTTTTTAGAGATTGAGGCCAGTCAACGCTGAACAAGAAAGAGCAGTCTCAGTTGACCAGGTGAGTCAGTAACAGAAATATATTCGAAGGATAATAGATAAAAACTATCAAATCCGGTCTTGCCTCGAAGAGTTATTATTTTGAAATATTGTAGACTAGTACTTAGCTAATTTCGTTCGCTTTTAAAATCTGATAATCAGATACACAAGCCAAAATTTTTGATTCAATATTTAAAAATCAAAGTCAGAATTTGTAGCCTTCAAAATCCGAGCTTGTGAAGATACGAGTCAACGAACGCGATAACTCACAGACCGCAGTGCTTTTTTTCGCTTTCACTTCTGGAGGCTTTTCGCGAGATAACAGAATCCAACTTCAAGATGTTTTGTGTACTGACTCAAAATGTATAGTTATTTTCTTTGATGAACCCAGGCTTTTTTCCTATAAATGTAAACAAAATACTTAATAGCCACCCTGGAACGACCTAATTTACAGAACTTCACGTCCGAGGAATTCAAACAGTACCTGCAGAAGCTTCGTGTCTTTGCCTTGATTCTCGCCCTTTTCTTCATGTTTCTAGTTTTGATCCACGTCATCTACAGCGATATGGTGGCAAGAGGATGGATTGTCTAGATCTGCAGAGAACAAATTTACCATTTCTGTGACGTGAACGGTTAACTTTTTCATATGTTCAAAATTTCGCGCTTCCTGATAAAGTTTATTGCAAGTAAACAGTTTTGATTAATTTATTTCTGGAGTTTTTAGCCCTAAATTTATACTTTGTAATTTTTGTGTTGATGTTTTTCCCGAAAATCCATTAACAGTTGTTTCATTACCATTAAATTTGCATTTATACATAATTCCACGAGTCATTTTCGGTTTCACCATTCGTTCCTCACCGCTGTTTGCTTCATTTCAAATCCATGATTGCACCGAAACTCATCGTTGTTCTTGTATTCTTCTTGATTCATGTCTGCAATGCAGATACTGAACCGGAAATCAAAGTATCTGTCTCGTCCTTGAATCTGGATATACACGAGGAGCAGGTATTTGAATTCTTTTTTTTATTTGTCTTCTTATAAAATAGGGCTCGAGATTGAACGAAATTGAATCTATTTTCTTCTGAGAAATTTTTGGAAATACGTTTCACAAAACTGAATATTCATTCGAAGGAGCTGTAGGAAGATAACATTCAAAATATTATCATGATGCGGGTTGTTTTCAGATTTACTCCACTGTCTACGACGAAAATGATTTCAAAGTTCTGAGACATATCTGCATCTTCTTTATTGTGGTTCTCCTTGTGGCCATTGTGTTTTCAGTGATCATTAGTCGTTCGGAACATCGCGTGACTGCTGTAAGAGACAGACAATATGTGGCGTGGTTGTGAAAATCCATTCAATGAATATTTACATCGGTTTAATGAAATTAAAATATAAAGTTTGTCCTTATTGCAAAATACCGAACAATTTTCGACTCAAGCAAAAAGTATAACTACTACTTCGAAACGGGAAACGAGGCCAAGTTCCTTTAGATGAGGAAAAAAATTAGAATGCAATTAAAAAAATAATTCCAATTTACCGAAGACATCCGATATGACTCCTTTTATTCCAAACTTCAAATTGACCTTGCAACTTATTGTCATGGTTCAAAGATCTAACCACACGTTCCCCATCACACACTTACCAACTGTTGTTAACCCCAAACAAAACACCCGCACGTTCTCATCTGCCTTCTTTCTCAGTTAGCTTCTACCTAGCGGTCGTGGTCGGGCGGCTCCCGGCGAGCCTCCATTATAGCGCCACACTCAATAATGATTGATCAACCAACGCATCGATATTTATACTACAGAGCATGGTTCCACAGTTAACGAGGCCTGGGAACGCCTTAAACCTTTTCGTTGCATTATAATACAGAAATCATGCTCATTTATATTTATTACTTACAAACATGAGAAATTTCGTTTTTCGCACTACGAATCAGAATTTGTTCTGATTTTGAAGTTTTCTATAACACTTGAAGTCGAATCACCTTATTTTTTGAACAAAGGATTGAAAAATTTGTTTTTAAAATGACAACCAAAAACTCAAAATAAGTCGGAAAATGTTTTTCAAGAAAAAAACCGCTGAAAATGTTTCTTGTCGTTTGAGACACACCGTAGTTTATTTCAATCCTACTAAATTTACGTTTTGGGCATTTTACAAGACTTCAAATTTTAATTTTCAGTACTGAAACCTGTTGTGACTTCCGAGAACACCCAAGTATCAGGTTGGCAAAAAAGATTTGGACCATGATTTGTTTTGAATGCTAACGGACAACGGACGAGAATGAAAAAAACATAAACACACTATTAGTAACACAAACTCTCTGTGAGTTTATCAGTAGTTGAATTTTTTCTTATTGCTTCTCTTGTTCTAGCGCCACGTCCGTTTTCCTTCTTAACCAGTACTCCTTCAACAAGGTTTTTCATTCTTCGTTCAAACTACATAAAAATTTGACAGCGTCAGGTGACAAATAGTGAAAGACTACAAGAATAAACTCCACTATCGTTTATTTATAAGTGGTTTGCTCCACAATTTTGAGAAACATAACTTTTCTATAGTCGAAGAGACTAAACGACCGTATGAACAGAGTTTGTACACGCTGTTAGCTGTAGAGGGAGACTGCCTACCCCAGTATTTTTGTGAATTATCAACTAGTAAATCCACGATTGGAAACTCCTTAAAACGTGTCGGCAAGAAGAAAAAAATGAGATATGAGATTGTCATCTTTTAGTCAAGTTTGACCTTTAGTGAAGGGTTGTCCTGCGGCTTCAATTTCTCTCTTCTCCACCACATTTGAATTGACTCTACAGTTTGCATAGTTTCAATGAAGAAAGGGTCTTGTACAGGAACCACCACAGAAAAGACCAGTGACTCGGCGCTGATCGAACTTTCTTGCCAACCTAATAGCAAATTATCAGTAATCAGACTCTAGTGATAAATATGAACTTGAAACCTGATAACCTCAGTAAAAAGGAGGCCGATTCCATTCCCTCTTAACATTTCTTACAGGTTTTCTCCGTCGTCGTCACAGAGGTCCCGCGGTTTGTCTCCGCCACCCGTTTTTCCCTTGCTGACCGTCTGACCATTCGCTGTCTCTGCATCCTCTCTTCCTTGCGTGCTGTGCGAGACTCTCTCGGCTGCCACGTTTTTTATTGATTGTTATTTTCACTTCATTTATTTCGATGATTTATGCATCCATTTAACACTGTAGTGCAATACATATTAAATAATTCATTAGCTCATAGCTGTTCTATCTACTCTTAATTTCAGGTTTCTACACAGTTTCAATTAAATTTCTCGAATAAATGTCAAAATGACATAAAATCAATTTGTTTTTGTCCGCTTCTTCAATTCTTTCGCATTTCACTTCATTTCCGCAGCCATTCTCTTTGCTCTCACGCATTCCATGCCCTTGCACAGTCTCTGTTTATTTATTTTCTTGTCATTCACTTTCAACCAATGAGGGTGATTTTGGTGAGGAACTCTTCCTAGAAGAGTAATTACAAAATCTCACAAAAAAAAGTGTTTCTTGACACGCATCTTCATTCCTACTCGGATATTCTTCCATATGCAGTGGTTGTTTTGCTCTATTAGCCTAGGCAAAGATATCGAGTGTCTTACTCGTTTGTACGACACTCTGTTGTTTCGTTTCACGTTAAACAAAAAGGTTTATCGATCCGTCACATGACTCTCCTCTTTTTGGTATTCTTACTGTATGAAAGACTTTCAAACACTTTCGTGCAGTTAATTCACCAAATTACATTTCAGAATGACAACGAATTCCTTCCCCCTCTTGAAACTACCTATGATTCCCTGCAAATTGGTATGCAAGCTACTTGGAATCGATGAACTGTTAGTTTTTCCGTCTTTTCACAGATAAATATAAACATTCATTCAGAATAAAGCTGGCTCTGACGTCCCATCGCACCCAAATGCTGCTAAAATCTTACAAACTTCATGTGGCCAAGTTAGCCTGGGTTTTTAGCGACAGAGAAGCTGAACCAAAAGCGTGGCTGGGGAACGCAGGCCCACCGTTTTACTCATACATGAGACTGTATGTGTATTTTCCGCATACAGGAAAACAATTATTGTACCACTTTTGTGGAAACTGCAAGTTTGGAAACGTTTTGTTCCCAGTCAACACGTTCCGTGGAGATGGCGAGTTCAGAGTATTTGGACGGAGAAAATACTGGAAAACGGACCCTGGTGCAATGGACATCAAATTTTTGGAGAAGCTGTCAAACATATTCAATGACATATTTTTTATTGACGCCTATAGTGTCTACTACTACGGAATGAAAGACTTCG
Organism: Caenorhabditis latens; assembly: GCA_002259235.3. NCBI lineage: Eukaryota > Metazoa > Nematoda > Chromadorea > Rhabditida > Rhabditidae > Caenorhabditis > Caenorhabditis latens. Next base: position 6,504,211 of record CM056097.1, on the reverse strand, counting down.
ATCTTTTCAATTCTTTTGTTTGGGAACTTTCAAAGTCATTTACACGTGTAGCTATTTCAAGACTCAAGATGAGTGAAGAGAATATGAAGCTCTTATTCAATGAAGTTAAAATTGATGATTTGACATTGAATATCAAATCTGACTTACCTTTGGAGATTCGGTTCCGTTTGAATCAGCCAACACTAAAAATTGAGAATTGCTCATATCTCACTATTGAAGATATCGTAGACTCCAGTTGTGAACAGATCAAAGTTCAATTCAAAATTAATGTGGAAATAGAGCAACTAGTTGAAATGGTCACTCTTTGGAAAACTGGAGATAAGCTACAAAATATAGAAAAGATGGAACTCCGCCTGTTTAAAACAAAACGCGAATCAGATTTGGAGAAGTTCGCCAAGCAAATGAAATGCATCTGTGAGGAGTGAGTTTTGTCTTTTTACAAATAAACTTTAGGTGACACCTTGGTGTCTAGCTTGGAAATATTGATGAAATATAACCGGATTTTCTAATGAGATTTTTTGCTTTCAGATCTTCTAAAGAATCGGATGACGAATTTCTCATCAAGAGGATCACAGATGGGAAAGAGTTAATGACAAAATTTGGAGGCAGGACTTTCCGAATGATTCTCAAAGTTGTTCCTGCGGAAGAAAAGAATGAGGAAGAGGAAGAGGAAGAAGAGGAAGAAGAGGATGAGGATGAGGATGAAGATGAGGATGAGAAATGGGAAGAGGAATACGAACTTGTTAAATTTTATGATCAGTGGAGTTCTCGTAGAGGAAAGAATCATGACAATTTGGAGACTGATGAGGAATATTTCGACGATGAAGAAAGTGATGATGATGAATAAGAAAAATAATCTCTTTTTCTTTCTGCGTATTTTGTATCTTTAGATGGAGCATAAAATAAAGTTTGATTTGATACGCAGTTAATTGTAGGACAGTACGGTTTGAACGGTGCAAAATGTTTTATTTGTATTGTTTTATTCATATTTTTGCAGAAATTGTCACGTATCAGATAAGAAACGCGCACGTGACCAACGATTGCATAGTTGAAAAGATAATTGTAGGGAGCTATGTACTACGAACCGTCGAAAATCTTGAAGCAATTTAGGTTTCTGAAAAGAGGCCACATCCAATTCCTATTCTGATTTAAAGTCCACCTCTCTCCGACTCCGATGTTGGCGATGACAAGGATGGCGGAAATAACAACTGTTACAATGTTTGCATCTTAAAAACGACGAGGGAGAAACTCTCGATACTAATCAATACGATTAACATTGTTTTTCAGAAAAAGGTGCTATACACACAAGAGATTCACTAGCTAAAAAGGATGAGCATTTTTGAAATCAAAGTTAACAGCTCGAAAACTATTTACTTCAAATCAACAAGAAATAATTTAAACAGAGTGCGAATATTTAAAAACGCATGATTAATAGGTTTCAGTAAACTCAACTAGTAGAGAAAGAGCAAATTATCTGTGAACGGTGAAGATCCAATGAATGGAGTAAGGTAAACTTTATATAAATTTTGCCTACTAAATAATTCCAAATTTTATTTCAAAAACATTTCCAAAACCCGAGGATTCTGAAAACCAATTCACTCTCTTTTTCACCACCAGATGCCTGCTCATACGAGGTCTCGTTGTGGTAAAAATGCGAGTAGCTAAAAAAAACCAATTCCCCACCTGACCTGCTCAAAATTAAACAGTTTAAAAAAAAATGTCAAAAAAGACTCTATATGAGAAAACAAAACTTTTTAGAAGAAAGTCTAGTTTCTTGTGAGAAAGTCTGAACTAAAAAACCTCTTGCTTCGTCTATGTATAAAATTTCTTGTCATGAATAATATTTCTTCAGATGTTTATGGAAACATCGACAGAAGAACTTCATCAGCCACCGTAAACAACAACCGGTTTGTCTTTTCCCGAATTCCTGGCAATCTCAGTGTTCCGTATAACGTAAAATATATCTATTTTTCTTTTTGTGGCACTTTGTATATATATAATTTTTCAATTATGTTAATCTGGAAACAACAATCACCAAAGTCCCTAAAAACTCATATCTTGGTTTTATTTTTTTCCTACTAGAGATTCCTCAAATTTTCGTAAATCATGCACACTTAACAGAAAATTTTGAACTTCAGTTTGAAAAAAACGTGCACTCAAACGAGCAGGTTTCATTAAGAAAAAGATGGAAAACAAAAAAATTGGTGGCTATTCATACCTTCGCTTTTCTGTTTTTTTGACGAGAAATCGCAGCTGAAGGAGTTCAAAAATTCAATTGACAACAAATATATGTCCGAATCTTTACATTGTGAGAAATATCAACATCAATTTTCTTGAGGTTTATGTGGCTTGAAGATTGAAGTAGTTTCATTTATTATAACTTGACGTTTCTTGACAATGCACGTTCCTGTAAGAAGTGTCAATGACTACGGATGGCTTAAAATTACGGGACAACAAAAGAGAAAAAATGACCTGGGGTCCTGAAGCGTTTTCAATCCAAAACTGTTCGAACACCGCCTTTAACCAAATTATTTCATCATTCCATCAGCCGTCCATATTCTCTTCAATTATCTTTTTGCCATCTTCGGCTGTGGTTGCAGCAGAAGCACGTTGAGCCATAGGATTCAATGGAAATAGGTTCGGCGTTGCAAACTTGGGTTGCATGTTTGCTGAAACAATGCTTGTGAAATTAGAACTGATAATGAAAGAACTCACTTGGCAAATAATAGTGGTTGTTGGTGCATTGGCTGATTTATTCTCTGTTGGAATTGTTGTTGTTCTCCCATGGAACTTGGAATGTTGAGTGAGCTCATTCCAGATAGTTGCTAGCAAAAGAAGATGATGTAGATGTTGTAGCAGCTTTAGACGTGGGGGCTGCTACAGCAGTCGGGTTTGCTGCAGAGTCAGCAGCAACAGCGGCAGCAGCAGCTGTAAATTTCAATTGCAATGAAATAATGAATAGATATTTACTCACTGCTGTTCCGTATTTCTTGCTTGCGATTGAGCGAGGTGCGGATCCTTTGTCTCACCACTAGATCCATGACTCGTTGGTGATTGATCAGATTGGATTTCTGAGTGATAATTTTCACCGCTTCTGCCAGACAAGCTTGTATTTCGTCCGGTCCAGCCGGCTGCAGCTGCAGTGTTAGTTTTAGCATCAGTTTTAGAATTCTCTTTTTTAGCTGTTTGTCCGCCAGCACAAGCACCAGAGCTTTTGCAACCTCCTCTTCTGCCACGCGTGGCTGGTAAAGAAAGAGCAACAAGGGCTGCTGAAAGTATTGATTATATTTTAGAAATCTCAGAAAAACTGAAGCAAATTGTAAAATTCAAAGAGAATGAATCTTGCAAATGACCCAGTGCCGGCGGCCGTGGCCTAACAGGATGTTACGAGATTTTAAAAACTTACCTTCAGGAGTTAAGGAATCACGTTTTTTTGCCTCTGTTGGAGGAGTAGCGGTAGGTTTAGATTCTGCTGTTTTGTTTTTCAGTTTCCGGTGCCTTTATCGGCTTTAGCTGCACCCTCAGCAGTCTTGTTTTTCTTTTTATCCGTGTCTTTATCCTTGTCTTTATCAGATTCAGCCGCTTCCCTTGGTTCCTCGTCTTCTTTTTCGTCATTTTTCTTTTCCTCATCTGTTTGTTTTGCTTCATCAGCCTTTCAGTTTCATCAGTGTCGACTTCCTTCTTCTTTCCGGATTCCTCCTCTTCTTTGTTAGTTGGTGTTGGTTGATCAACGAGTTTCATTATTTCAATATTCGGTGGAGACAAGAAGACGTCGTCAAACATTTGTTGCTCATTTTCGATTGTATCCTATTGAAATTCAACATGTGTTTGTGTTCAATCAAAATGCGTATTGTCCGTTTTTTCAATCCTTCTCCGCAGAGGGACATTTTCGAGGGGTTTTAGAGTTCCTATTCTTATTGTAGAACATTTTGTAAGAAACCGATTCCATTTGAACCTTTCCAATAGGAATGAAGCAAAGAAGAGATCTGCGGCTCGGGTCAATGTACGTGTCTTGAACTTTTTTTGGATCTTTCACATCATTTCAGCGTATTGTGGCCAACAAACTCTAATTGATCCGTGTCTTTCCACGTTGCCTCCTTCAACGATATCAACAGAACCATGAGATGAAGCATACTGTAGCAAGTTTCATAGACAAGCCTAAAATTATTGGAATCAGTAAAAATAGAAATAATCTCAGTAATCACTCACTATTCCCTAGCCTCTATTGGAATGAACGTATGACTTTGTTTCAAATTCCTTCGCAATGGTTTTGTAGATGGCATGAAAACGTCAAAAATAGTACTTCCCGACAGGTTTGATTCGAAACAAATGGAGTCTTCTGATCCGAAACTCATCCGTGTCCTCGTTGACATCACGTTGTGCAAGAACAATAATTACTTTTTCCAACAAATTCAACTTTCTGCCCATGAACAATCATTTTTGTGTGTATTTAGAAGTGAATTATATCGATTTGGTCTCATCTTGCACTTTTTTTCCTTTTGGACGTGTTTTGGAATCTTGTGCAGTTTTTTCTTGGATTGTTTTTGTTTCTGATTTGTATTTGTATTTATTTAACCATTTGAATATACAGTAAGAATCACTGGAGGTCAGGTAGAGTCCCTCACGAGACTAAACCTGAGAAAGGGAAACCGGGAAAAAGGATAATTATAAAAGTAGGTGTTGGGCAAGGAGGGGAGGGAATATAAAATAATCAGTTATCAGAATCGTACAATATTATTTACAAGAAGAGACTTGAATTCTGAAGGGCAAAGGAAATGAAGAACATTAATAGTTAAGGCATTCCAAATAGGTACTACCGTTGAGAAAAAATTAGAGCAATTAGGATTTACACAGATAAGAGACATAGGGCGACGGGAGGAGGAGCTTAACCTGACATGGGTCTCAAGGCAAGGAAAATATGAGGCGCCGATTATGAAATTGTATAAGAGAAGAAGTTGCGCTTTGAGCCTACGGTGGCGCATAGAAAAGAGGTCAAGTTGGGAGAGGCGATCAGAGTAAGATCGATAAGATGTGTTACAGCGTTGGAGAATTTTCCGCGAAAAGAATCTGAGAGGAGTTTCAAGCTTGTGCGCTAGTTTAGATGATGGGGGAGGCGAATAAACGACGGAGCAGTATTCAACTAGAGGGAGTACGTACGTTTTGAACAGGAAGATATAAAATTGGGGAGAGTTGGATTTGAAAGATTTTAGAAGTTGTTTTGATCGGAGTAAGGCGAGAGCAACAGCCCGGTTAATGTGTCTAGTGAATTTGAGATTAGGTTCGATTAATAAACCTAAATCCCTGACAGAGTCGACGGTATCAATGAGGGTACCTCCCATAGTGAAGGGGTGAGAAGAGTTTCGAGGTCCGAGGCGAAGAAGGGCAGTCTTAGAGTGGGCCAGAGGTAAAGAGTTGTCAGAAGCCCAAGACTCTACCAAGTCAATTCCCATTTGAAGTGCTAGAGGATCATGAGAGTACAGCTTAATATCGTCAGCGAAAGCTGCGATACGTAGCGATGAAATTTCAGCAAGTTTGAGCAGGAGATCATTTATAAAGATCAAGAACAGGAGAGGGCCTTGATTCAATGGAATACCAGACTGGTCCCTCGGTCACTTTGAAGTCGAAGAAAAGATCCATTGGCTTCAGTGATGCATCATTTGGACATCAATTCAGATCTCAACAGAGTGTCCTTTTTGGCAAAATATTCACGGAATTTGAACAATAGGCTAGCCGCATCTGAAATCGAATCTGGTTTCTGCACGTCGCTGTTATCCATGACTCCGATCCCATCAACAGAATTGTCAATTATTCTGCCATACTGTAGAACGTTCTCTCCATTTGGTAACAATTTGCCTGGCTGCGACAGACAAGCGTGAAATGACGAAAACGCAGATTGACGAGTGCCTCTTTGTTGTCTGTGAATTGAAATAACTGTTATTGTTCAAAAAAACATATTTTCATTCTAATTCTATCCGATTTATAGAAGTTATTTTGGAAATTCATGAGGAAATCTCTTAAAAATAACCATTTTCTTTAAACGGGACAAGTATTCACCTAAATAAACTGTAATATCTTATCGTCGAGAACTGGTAATTTGTGAAGATCAGACGGTAAGTAATCCGATGGAGACCCGCAGAGTTGTGGGAGTATCTTGTGATGACGCAGTTCTTGGTAAATCTAAGATCAACAAGTTTACATATAATCGCTTGATCAAAATAATTTCCTACCACAAAGTTGTTCCGGGCGAAATTCTCCGGTGTGTCAGACGCCAGATATAGGATCGTTGCTATCATCAGGTAAATTGGTTCCATCATTGTGGTATAGTCATATTCTTTTAATCCAAGATGAGTATAAGTTTTGTTTTCCAATTATTTGTCTATCAAAGCTATCAAACGGATTTCTTCGGAAGTTGCATGAATTTTCTTGCTTTTTTAGACTCAATGTTAGTTTTTTCCACTTCCTCTTGTGTCAGTGGAACATCAATGCGATCGGAAATTCATCTTTGACTGGAAGTTTGTCTTTGAGGTTTCTTTGATTGATGATGATCACAGGTGCATTTATTGTTTCTTTTTATTGTTTGATAATCAATGTCAATGGCGAAATCTGAAAAACTGCTTCTATTATCTGTCGCTTTCTTCACTGATAATTCAATTTCAGTTGTGTGTAACGTATTGAGAATATCCAGGTAAACTGGTCTGATATCGTGAATAAGTGAATTACTAGAGCAGTGTCAAGAATGACTAACTGCGTCAGAATATCAAAATGGGGAACAAGACGCTAACGTTGAATTGATTGCAATCTTGTTTCAATAGTTTAAATTTTTCCTTCATTTCAGAATATTCAAAAATACTTACTCACTTCGAGTTTGATGGATTCTGAATCTGCCAAAGTACCCAACTCCTTCCGAAACAGGTTATTGGCTGTGGTTTTGTCCGATTAATGTGTGAATGTGCTGTTAGCCGGATCCTTTTATAAGTTAACTGCGCATTCTGCGAACCACATGATGCTGAGCCCTCTGAAATGAGTAAACTACAAGTTTTTGTCAACTTGGACAAAAGTGGTCAACAATAACCATTTCTTTTTGAAAAACTCACCAAAAGCTCTAATTCCGTTTTGTTTTTCATTTTTCTGGATGATAATGCTTCAAAAACGTGAAAAAACGGTCAAATTGATTATATATCGATCGTCGGTCGGCGTCGAGGGAAAAAGGAGACTACCTTTTCTCTGCGTCGAACCCTCTCTAACGCGTGCAAATGGAGCGCAAGCACATTTTTATACATGAAGGAAAGAATTACCAATGAGGAAATTAATGACTGAAAATGCAGTAAAACATAATAAAAATTCAAATACATCTCGGAAGCCGAACCCGATTTCAAAAATAAGTGATGTACTTACATGGAATGTACTTTGACTGCCCCCCCTAAAGTACCGATTTTTTTTGCTCATTCGATGAGTTTTCTTAAAACAAAATGACCCATAATGGGTTTTCCTGTGACGTGACCTGGTTTTTGAAAAATTGAGATTTTTCGAAAAATGAGATTTTTCGGAATTTTTTATTTATCATTTTTTTCGAGTATTTTCCCGGTTTGTACAGAAAATGAGATTTACACATAGTTGTAGTAAATTTTATGTAGTTTTCGACAAAAATATAAGACTTACAAAAAAATAATTTTTTGGTCCCAAAAAAGGTAAAAATGTGACACCCTCCAAAAAAAAATTTTTTTTTTCGAGCGGGGCAGAGGTGACATATATGTGGTAAAAAAGTACAACTTATCTGGATCATTTTTCTGTATAGCACTATAGTCGTTCCCTGGCAAAAATTGAGGAAAAAGTTGCTCTGAAAATTTTCATTTTTCGAAAAAATGTGATATGTCGGAAATGAGTTTGAATTTCTAACATTGACCAAGTTCCTAATAAGGTTTGATAAGAATAGAGAATTTCAGATTATGTTCCACCATTTTCGTAAAAAAATGTACATCTCTGTTGACTTCACTTGTCATAACACTCGTTTAAATTCTGCAAGTTTTCTCATATGGTATGAGTTCAATTGGTCATAACTCCTCTAAAACCAAAGCAAACTTGCTCAAAAACACAGAACAACCTAAAAATGAATCGTTCTTTTCAAAACATTACATTTGGGCTGTTTTTAGAAAAATAATTTTTTTCGATTTTTGATAAGGGGGGACCACATGAAATTTTTTCCAGAAACTGAAAAAAAATTTTTTTGAAAAAAGTAAAATTGATTGTTTTTAGCATGTCTCTTAGATTAAAAAACCAGTTTTGAGTTGTTTTTCAAAAAAAAAATTTTTCAGTTTCTGGAAAAAATTTCATGTGGTCCCCCCTTATCAAAAATCGAAAAATTATTTTTCTAAAAACAGCCCAAATGTGATGTTTTGAAAAGAACTATTTATTTTTAGGTTGTTCTGTGTTTTTGAGCAAGTTTGCTTTGGTTTTAGAGGAGTTATGACCAATTGAACTCATACCATATGAGAAAACTTGCAGAATTTAAACGAGTGTTATGACAAGTGAAGTCAACAGAGATGTACATTTTTTTACGAAAATGGTGGAACATAATCTGAAATTCTCTATTCTTATCAAATCTTATTAGGAACTTGGTCAATGTTAGAAATTCAAACTCATTTCCGACATATCACATTTTTTCGAAAATGAAAATTTTCAGAGCAACTTTTTCCTCAATTTTTGCCAGGGAACGACTATAGTGCTATACAGAAAAATGATCCAGATAAGTTGTACTTTTTACCACATATATGTCACCTCTGCCCCGCTCGAAAAAAATTTTTTTTGGAGGGTGTCACATTTTTACCTTTTTTGGGACCAAAAAATTATTTTTTTGTAAGTCTTATATTTTTGTCGAAAACTACATAAAATTTACTACAACTATGTGTAAATCTCATTTTCTGTACAAACCGGGAAAATACTCAAAAAAAAGATAAATAAAAAATTCCGAAAAATCTCATTTTTCGAAAAATCTCAATTTTCAAAAACCAGGTCACGTCACAGGAAAACCCATTATGGGTCATTTTGTCTTGGGAAAACTCATCGAATGAGCAAAAAAAATCGGTACTTTAGGGGGGGCAGTCAAAGTACATTCCATGTTAGTTTTTTTTTTAACTGAAAACATTTTATTTCAAACTAGGCTGAATGGTAAAACAAATTAAACCACAATACGTTCCATCTTCAAATTACATGAAGGCTCCAAGTCGTGGCCAATAACTCCAATGATAAATCCAGTCACCGGAACAGCAATTCGTCCATACACTTCTTGTTGTGCCGTCTGTGCTGTTCCCACTGCTCCTGGGTATCCAAGTGTTCCTGGTAGTCCCGGGAGTCCGGCACGTCCATTTTCTCCTTGGAATCCTGAGTCTCCGCTGACTCAGGGTGGTCCTGGATAACCGTCTTGTACAGGAACTCCTGCATATCTGGACTTTCCTGGTGGTCCTGGAAGTTCTGAAAAACCAAAGAAAGATTTTAAAAAACAGAAAACTATTTTTAAACATACCGTTATCTCCTGGAAGTTCTGGGTATTCTTACTCTCCTGTATATCCATTGTCTCCTAGTAAGCCTGTTGGGTTTCTGACTAACGTAGTACTTTTTCCTTTCGTTTCTGCGAATCCTGACCCTTCTGAAAGTCAGTCGAGTCCGTCCCGTCCTGAAAATCCATCATCTCCACGTAATCGCTTGATTCCTGGAATTCCCGGTTGCCCTGGGAATCCGTTCTCTCCGTAGCGTCCTTGTTGTCCTGGAATTGCCTGGATATCCGTGACTTCCTGGTTGTCCTGGTTCTCCATCATCTCCGCAATGTCCTAGAGCTCCTGTTCAGGAAGTCCATTGTGTCCGCGTATTTCATCGAATCCGGTAACACCACGTTCTTCTGTTTCTCCTGGTACTCCTGGAAATCTTGGCTTTCCTTGCTGTCTTTTTGGTTCTCCGTTGAGTCCTGGTCCTCCTGGTAGTCCACCAAGACCTGGATAACCACCTTATCCTGATTGTCCTGGTGGTCCATAAGTTTCTTGTCCTGGTGCTCCTAGATATTCATCATCTCCTAGTGGTCCAATTGGTCCTGGCTGTCTATCTCTTTCTTGAAATCCTGACTTTCCTGGTTGTCCATTCTCTCCGCGATGTCCTGGTTGTCCATCACGTCTTGGAAGTCCGTTGTCTACATTTTCTCTAGGTGCTCCTGGATACCCTACGTCTCCTGGGGATCCCAATTGTCTTGGTGCTACTGGATAACATGCTTGACTATCCAATCTATTGTTCCCCCTTCAGTCCTGGAAGCCCGTTTTGTCCGCAAAGTCCTGGAAGACCATTCTCTCCTGATATTCCTGGGCATTCCTTCTCTCCTTTACGTCCTTGATGTCCTGGTGCGCCCGAAAATCCTTCATCCGACATACTCCTTCTAGACCTGGTGCTCCTCGAATGCCGTCGTTTCTTTGACGTCCTGGGGGGCCGGGTTGTCCTGATTCTCCCTTATGTCCTGGCGTTCCGGTGATTGCTGGGTATCCTAATGGTCCTGGGACTCGTCGAGTCCATCATATCCAGCATCTCCTTCGATCGAGTAGTCCTGGAATTCCTGGATAGCTGTCTTCATTCTCTCCACCCTCACCATTCAATCCTGGAAGTCCATCTGGTCCAACAAGTCCTGGTGGTCCATCTGGGCCTGGATATCCGAACTGAAATTATTTTTATTCATTCCGTGTTCAAAAACAAAATAAACCCACTTTCATCTTCTGGCTGTCCACGGTTGGTAAGGTTTTTTTTGGCAATCCTGGTGATCCGGAATCTCCTGGCTCTATATTCAATCCGGGGAGACCATCACCTCCAGGGAGTCCATCTTGTCCTTTAGACCTGTCCTCTCCACATGCTCTTTCAAGTCCTGGAAGTCCGTTCTCTCCGTGTTCTCCGCGAAATCCTGAGAATTCAACAAGTCCATCCTCTCCATTGTTTCCTGGTGCTCTTTGGTGTCATTGTGGAGTTTTTCCTGGAGTTGCTGGCAGACTCCTTGATGACGTAACTTGTTGTGGTCTTTCTGACGAAAGAACTAATGAAGGCGACATAGATTGGGTGTACTTCGATTGAGGCGACGTTAAACATCCTTTGGTCGTTTTGTAGCAAATTTGACAAAGCATGCTTCGTCTGCTCTCACAAGTTGCTGACAGCTGCAGACGACGTTGTTGAAGCAAATTTGTGAAACGTCACAGTAGTTGGACTTGGATTTCCGAAACTTTTCCAAGTGGTTGCTCGTGGTTCTCCAAGAGTTCCTAACCTGAAAACAAATTTCTAACGGAGAGTATCAGATTTAGTTCTGTTATGCCATTCTAACCGCAAAAACGCCAAAAATGGTCTGTCGACATTATCTTCTTTTCGATCCGCTTCTTATGTTAGCATTATAAGCAGCCAATTCAATTTTTCCGACCACTTCATGATTCTTACAAAAATGACCTGCTGGTTTATCTTTACAGATATGGATATCAAATAATACATTCACAAATATTTCAACAGCATCACGACGATTTCTCCGGCTCTGAAATCATGAAATTAGGGAACTTATTAGGTTTTTGATTCCTACTTTTATGTTTCTTTCCAAAGTTATGAAAACACCGAAAGCATTCCGGTGGTTTTCAATTTGACACAACAATCTGCTGACAAATTGGAGGAAGTTGAACGAACTGGTGACCGATTCTTCAAAACAGCCGACGATTGTAATGTTGATCGTATTGATACTATCGAACAGCCGAGAAAAGCAATAACCTGAAAGAAACCATGTCAACGAGTTTTCAGATAAAATTTAATATAATTTCTCGTCTACAAATGAATGAAATCGGGCATTATCAGCATAATTAAAGACTAAAGTTACTTCTAGCAGCGACGCGCAACCCACTGATATAAGTGGGATTGATCACGCTGTCGAGTTTTCAAGTTTTCAAAAGGAATACCCACCTCTTTATAACTGAAAGACCCTTTCAAGAAGTCGTAGTTCTGATCGTTATCTTCGGGTATGGAAGCAGATAAATTGAGGATGACTTTTTATTTCTTGGGTTCGGTGAATAATTTCAGGTGGAGCGTTTTTTCCTTGTTTCCTCCAGCATGTCACCGGCAGCGTTTCCAACTAACTCGAAGACTTCAGCAGCAATATACTCAATGCTTAAAAACAGCGCCTAAATAGACTGGTCTTCCAGCTCCAAGACATTGAACGTAGTTTCCTTTGCGAAAGATACAGTGAAGACTGCCAGTTTTGATTTGTAGTCCGGCTCTCGATGAGCGGGACCTGGCTTTTCTTTCTTTTATCTTCCAAACATGGCAACGCTGAATTGATTGGTAGTAGTGAGGTACTATCGTTTATTCCTACTGCAGCGGTGTCCTTAGTGTCAATTTGTAATTTGGAAGCAGGTTTTTTAGTTTTCGCACACTTGTTTTCGCACACTTCTCTGAAACGTTGAAAATGAGGAATTTCGTGTAAAGAGCAGCAAATCTCTCTAAAAACAAAAAATTCGAAGCAAAAACTTACCAAAACAGGTCCGTCAAATACTAAGAAACGTTATTCATGTTATTTCTCAATCCAAACATCATCGAGGCTGCTACAAACACAGTAAAATAGGCGAAAAACGTGAAAATCGATTCACTGTCGGCGGAACGGTCAGACGGACTCTCCAATTTTCTCTGCGTCTTCCACTCTCTAACGCATAGCAATGGGGCGCATTTGTCATTTTAATCGCAATTAGAACTACATGGAACAATGATTATACCATCAATGGAATCAAACTTCTACTAAAGTATAGAATTACTGGTATTATCAACAACAAATAGAGTTTGACCAAAGTGCAACAAAGTTCGGAAGACTATAGTGAAGAACCCCTTTTCTCCGTGAAAGCTCGTAAAAGAAAATGGACACAGAATACAATTGGAATATCGAAGTTTTTCAACGGGAAACAACGAAACTAAAATGAAAACCTGAGACATTGTTGAAAACAGAACTTACAAGTGTCTTATCCAGGTAAAAAAAAAGTTTGTCACTGCAAGAGCAGTAATCCAGTATTTTAATAGAAGACTATTGTAATAGCCAATTTTAAGTCAAAACTAATGCAAACTTCAAGATACGCTAATAAAATATAAAAGCTTAAATGAAAAATCAGTTGAATCTTGAAATTTTACAAAAATTTTCGTATAATAAAATGAATTCTAAACGTTTTCTAGGTAGAAATGTCGAAATAAGATTTTTTCAGTGATTGAATTGCGAGAAACGAACAATTTTCAAACAACAAATGTCCAAATGTGTGAACGGCAATACGGACAGATGTTAGCCAGATCGAAACTACAAGAAAACCCGAATGTACCTATTTTAGGAGAAACTTTCTGAAAAGAAAGGCTCCGTGGTCATCTGATAGGTATAAACTTTAAAAACGGATAAGTGGTATCTTGTACAAAACAAATGAAAAGACTGGACTATACGACTATCTATGAAGGAGGAACTGATAATGTATGATTCATAATTTTGACGTACTGGAACATGCGGACAAATGGGCGGGATTTGTTTATGATAACTCTGGTCAGACACCAAGAAGTGATCCAAACGTATACATTTGTCTCTATAAATATTTCAATCGGTCTTTCTGGAGTATCCAGCCGGTTTAAACTCAATTTTCTAATACCGTGAATACTGTATTGTAACCACTTTTGCAATATAACAGCACCCCTAGACTTCCTTGAAAAAGATAAACGACATGCCGTTATAATACAGTATTCACGTACCGTATTCACAAAAGCGTTTCTAAGAAGTTCCAAATATTTTTCTGTCCAATTTCACAACTGTGAAATAAAACCAGTGTCCCAATTTAAGAATCATTAGAATTGTAACTTTTTAATTTCCAGTGCCCCACAAGATTAAGTTATCAATAAAACAAAGAAATCATTCACTTACTATCAGAATTCATCAAAATTCCAGTCATTTTAAAGTATGAGTCATCAACTGACCGTTTTACCACGAAAACAGAACGTTCTCGAAGCCAAATTTTTATTGTTTTTGTTCCACGAAAACACTTTATCGTTATGTATAAGAACACGACCTTATTTGTCTGGGGCGTTAAAAACTTTTAAAACATTGAGTTCACAAAACACCGTTCCATACAATTCAGGAGACTTTTGAAGTTTTCCCATGCTCTCCTTTTTTCTATTCTTTTCATAAGCTAACTTTCTTTCAGTATGAAACTTGGGTTCGTTTTCCTTGTTTTGTTCATCATTTCGTCAATCATCATTGAGGGAGAATCATATTTCTTGAAAAAGATGAGTGAGAAATCCGAGGTGTGAAAAATGGTATTTTAAAATACCGTAAAAACTGTATTAGTGCGACACCTTTAAAAGAACGACACTTCTAATAGAACAACACTCATCTATACTCAGGATTCATGAATATGAGTATCCCAGTGTTTTTTTTGTCGCTCTAATACAGTTTTTACGGTAAGTAAAATTAAAAAAGAAACCCAGGCAGTTAAATTGAGACAGTGGATGAGATATGAAAGTTATTTTCCAGGTTCATCCGAAAGTTAGTCTGCGCAATGAATATAATCTCCATACTATCGGGAATTTTAATCTTCAATTCACTGCTGTCAAACAACTTGATTATGAGGTAAATAATTTGAGGTAACATCCTAACCCCTCAATTCAAAAACTGAATTTCAGATGGGTGCCTTTGAGTAACTGAGATTTCGTAACATCAAAAGTTATTTTCAGAAATCTAATTCCGCAATGAAGAAATCACGATCCAGAAAGAGGCGTTTTGTACCCTCTATGCTTGCTTTCAACGTCCTGTTCTTGATGAATTTAGATGTATTCATTTTCATTCGTCTCATGGAGCAAATGTAGAGCGTCTGTCTTCCACGACTATATCGCGCTCATTATTGATAGTTTTTGAAAACTAACCAAATATGTTATAATTTCCCGGTGTTTTTCATTAAAAATTGTTTTACTTTCAACCGCTATTTATATACAAATGCCAGCCCTTAATTTGAGTTTTTAAGGTTAATAGCTTTATTTGTAAAAACATGTTTACAACTAACAATCAACAAGCTGTCTGCGTAATTATTTGCTGTCAACTGTATCTTCCTCTGTTCTGCACCGATTTTGATTGTACCTAGACAGATTGATTGAAAATTTTCCCTATTAGATGTCTACAAATGTACTGCTAGAGCTATTGTTTTGATTTGAGTGGTTGATGGAAAAAATCCAAATCAAGCCGTAGCTGGCTGAATACTCGCTTAATTTGGGCGCTAGAGGCCATGCACCATCTGTTCAAGTCCCCCATGTCATACAAAAGTGTCAATGCGCTCCAACTTAGCGACCATCTTTCAGACAATGAAAATTATTATATATTTTCACAAAATGCCGAAACAGATGCTAAAGCGCAATCCAGGAACACCAAACAGACATAAACGACAGTTTGCACTTCACAACTGAGTTCCTGGATTAGCTGACTTCATTTGGACGTAGTGAATAAGTCAAACAGTAAGAAAATCAGTTTATCAATTAATAATGGATATTTCATAAGTTCATTTAATTCATGGTTACTTATAAATGAATTATCTTGGATCAACGACACAATGTGGATGCCAGACACACATTGCAATACAACGGAAGTTTTCGTAGCTGCCAAAATTATAAATTGTCGCTTTCGCACCATCTTGCCTATAAAAATCTTTGCCACCTTCGAATGCAACCAATTGTCCATCCTGGTTTCTAAACCATCTCGTTTGATCAGCTGGGATTTCCATAAAACGCACACCTTTCAGAATTTCAGTGTCGATAAATTCTTTTTCCGAGAAATCGAGAAGATTGAGCATTTCCATGCGGGGATTCGAACCTTTGATCCAATGTTTTATGAATCTATTAAATGACTTCGCGGTCCAATTAGCTTCACATACTTTGATAGTTTTACTATTGAAGAAAAGAAGGTCATCTAGAGTGATGGTTGACGGATGATCTCTGTTCAAATAGATTCTCAGCATATCATAATTCCGAATCATTACATTTTCCGGTTTCTTCAAAGTCTCGAAAACACCAAGTCCTAAATGAAGGTACTTCGAATGGAAATTGCTCAATAAATAATCGACATCAAATCCAGTGTCGCTTGAGACCGAAAGTTTGTTGATAGCAATCATGGAGTCCTTAATTTCTTCAATACTAAAAATGGAGGAATTTCTGGTGAAGTCAAGGTGCTGGATTTCAGAGAAGTGGAAAATAGTCATGAAATGCTGGATCCAATCTTTCATAGTAAGACTTTCCATATACCACACTGCTCTCGATGAAACTCCGTCGGAAATCAACAATTCCACGCTATCCGGCAAGGCAAACTCTTCTGCTTCCAGTTCATATACTTCTTGTTCATCTTGAAATTCTTCTAATTCTTCATCAATATCTTTTATGTCTTGGTCCTCTTCTATATAATCGATTTCTTCATCTTCCTCTTCTTCTAGTTCGTTCTCGTTTTCCAGATCCATTTCTTCGTTCTCAAATGACTCCTCTAAAAGATCTTCTCCATCAATAATATTTCCTTTTAGACAATAATAAAACTTCCATTCCATTCGTTTCGTGCCGATTGACATGTTCATATGAACAAAGTCTCCAATATATACAGTCAGTTCTTCACTCTTCAAATTCATCAACTCAATCGATTTCTTTGCTCTTTTTGAGAGGAACGAGAGGTTTAAGCTGTAAATTTCAATTAAAATACGGTTCAATCAACAACAAATTCACTTACAATTCACCGTAATCCATTGATTTGACAACATGAAGTATCGCTGCAGTAGGCAAATCGAGAAGAGGAAAAGGATTCGTCATTGCTGAGACTAAGAATGGACCAATAAATAAGAAAAAACGACAGAGAAGACTCAGAGGACGTGGTGTGAATCGATAATTAACAAGGACAGATTTTGTGAATAGTGGGAACAATGCCAGATTGTATCTGTCTAATTCCCAGAGCAATTACTCAAACAACCTTTGTTGGAGCGTATTTGCAACAACAGTAAACAGAGAGACCCTCACCATATTCACCCAGATGTTCAGAATGTCTAGTTCACAAATTCAATAAAGAGTTGGGTCCAGATAAATTTGTTAATGAAAACAGAGGTTTCAAATACACAAGAAACAGGATGGATTCTTGGTTTGTTGTCGACATGATTCATTTTTTTTTTGGAAATGGACACATCTTTGTTAGATTTTACTCTGCAGAGTACAACCAAATCGGATTTATTGATAATTACGGAGCATTGAATTCCGGTGTCGGTAAAGTATGTCTCAAGTTTTGACTGCATCAGATCAAAATCAACTTTGAAGTTCGGAACTATCTTTCCAGATATTAAAAAATGGTACTGGAAATCAGATCTGTCTGAAAATAATGAAAAACTGAATTGAGAAGTTTTTTTAGGTCAGGAGTTAAAATAAACACAGTAAGACACTGTTTCTTTCTCTCTAAACATACTTGAAAAATTGAATTGTCGTTTTTTTAGAATTCTATTGAACTAACTATCTGGCATTCTTAATTTCAGCCTTAACGGAAAAAGGATGGCTACAATCGGACAATTAGCAAAAAAGTTACCTATTTCCAGTCAGTTTCAGAGTCGCTAGTTGCCACGTCATAATATATTTGTTGAACATGATCCTTTCTCTCTATGTCTGGTCTCCTTCTTTCTCTGCCTTTGTCCACCCACTCTTTTCACTTCCTCACTCTCATTCCATTTCCTGCGTCTTGTGTCGCCCAACACAAGTCTCTCTTTCTGCGATAGCAACTGGCGGGGAAAAGGATGGAAGATTACTTCACAATACAAATGATAATTTTGGAGTTAAAGAAAGTTTTTAAGAATGTTTTGACGGAAATGGATAAAACAGCAAAAATGATTCATTTTGACACTAATTTTGAGTAGAAATGTGAAGAAAGGACGGAGTTATGAGAGGAAGTAATAACACTGTAGGACACCGACTATTTAATTGTGATATAGACCCCTGTTCATAATTCTGAACTAATATTTGTTAAAATGGTACTTTCGGTTTTATAATGGAGACGCCATGGATATTGATAATATCATGTACTTCCGTAACTTACAAGGGTAGTACATGACGGACCGAGTTGAAGTTATTTTTATAAATTTGATCATAGGCTGTTTCGACCCTGAGGGTCGCAAATATGCAAAAACATAGCAAAATGGTGGGCCGAGTTATAAGCCGTCAAACTTTTCCATAGGAAAAACTTTACGGCTCAGAGCTCGGTCCACGGGACCATTTAGCAGATTTTTTTGCAGATTTGGAATCCTCTGAAATTACCCATTATCAAATTTTTAGAACAATTTCAACTCAACCCGTCGTGTACTTTCATTGTTAGCGTAGCTCCTTCATTTGTTTAAGAAGTGAGCATTCTCTTGTTATGGGTGAGAAAAGAAGGCTCTCGGGCAAGACAACTACCAGCCAAACCAATCGCCAACTCCAACCATTCGAACCACGTAAATTTTCCCTGAGGACTGTCATCGCCAGGGTCTGATTTAAATTTTACCTCACATCCACGAGATGCCATCCTGCGAGAAAGAGCGCGACAACAAACATTCCGATGGGCCTAGTGAAAGTATACCTAAGGATTACAAATGATCCTTACACTTTATTTGTTTTCAGTGATAGGTGTTATTTCAATAATTTTTTCTTCTCTGAGGTTTATCAATCTTGCAGTGATAGTACCAAAAAATCAAAAAGAAAATGCGGATGCTTTGCTCAACTCAATGATTGTGTCTCAAACCAGGAAAAAAAAGAACAACTGTCCTTCTCTCATTGTCAGTTCACCTTCCCGTTTTTTACACTTTTCAAAGCTACATTCCGTTTTATCTTCATTCCATTCGTATTATTGGACTCTTCTCTGGTGATCTTTTTCTGAGCTCTTATTGAGACTTTCGAACATATTTTTCTGCTTTTTCACTGTGTTGTGTTCTTGCCACAAACCATTTTGAATACTTATGAAACTTCTTCCTTCTCTGATAGACTTTCAATTTTTTTGATAACTGAATATCCTTAGTGTCCAGATTCTTTACAACTTTTTCGTTCTTATGTTCTCTATCAGAGATCTTTTCCAATCACTAAACACGAATAACATGAGTGTCCCTTAAACTTTCATCTTTTTTAGTCTCTCATTGGGAAATGTAACACCAGAGGCACGCGTAATCAATCTTGAGAGATAGGAACAAAAAATGTCACTAACTTTTCCCTCACTTGTTTTTTCTGGGTGTTGTTTAAGAGATTAAACTCTACACCTAGGAATAAGTGTTGTTGTTTTTTTAAATTCAAATGTTTGACTTCTTTCAATTTCTGACATTGATTGTTTGTAATCTCACAATTCTTTTCAAGCGTTTTGGTCATCATCAATTTTTTGCTTTTCTCAAATTTTACTTTATTTGCAGCATGAGGAACTTCCAATTCTTTCTTCTCATGCTACTCGCCAACGCTATTCTCCAGACAAATGCAGCTCCGTCGTCCTTCGTCGTAAAACATTTGCAGAAATTGGGGGTAAGCAAGCAAATCTGTATATCAACAATAGGAAATAATCTAATACTAAATTTTTGATTGAGTAACCAATAACTTATTATTTTCAGAAAATGGAGCGAACAACCAGTATTGAAATGAGAAACGACTCCACGATCTCAAACCTCATTTCGAATCCCGGAAGCTTCTTCCTCAACCTGCAATACTTGGTGTGTAATTAGTTTCCTAGAAAATAACTGAAGAATTTGTATATTTTCAATACGATTTATCGTTTATTTACTTTCAGAAACAAATGGAACCACATCAAGACAACAACACATTAAAATATCTATGTTTCTTGTTTATTGTAGGGTGTGTTTTTGCTTACTTAGTCCTACGAAAACAGAAAACAGGGAAACCAGTCGATCAAATCGAACTTATCGATACTCCTTCTAGTGAACAGTCTTATTAACATTGTTTCATATTAGTTGTGTGCATTAAATTAGGTGAATCAGACTTTAACCCAATTGAATCGATTTTTTATGTTATCATTATTTTTACAAATTTTCTCATGATACTACATGTTTTTCACGTTTTTCAAAAACAATCGATTATAAAACTGTTTTCCCTACATTTCATCATAACCTGGTTGATGAAGGACAAATTCCGAGAAAAATAAATTTATGTTTAAAACGGGTAGATTACAATAAAAAAATTTATTCAGAAACTTGTTTGTTGTTTTTGCAATAATAGCCATTTTTGAATGGTATTGCAAGAAATCAGTTCAAAGTTCATCATCAGAAAACATTATGCTTTTCAGAAAGCAATGAATGAGCAGAGTGTCTGAACTTCAGTGTTTCTGCTGATCTTTTTGACGACACAAGACCTTTGAAACAAAAAACTATCCGAAAATTATCATCCCCAATCACATATTTCCAAAATTTTTACTTCTCTTCGATTCACCAACACCAACTGATGCAGAACATCGACTTCCCATCATCATCATCGCCAAATTCATTTCCAATCGACGTCTATTATAAGAGACTCGGCACTGATGCACTCACATCTTTGCAAAGAAATCCATTGGACTCGAGATAGACTGTGTTGTATACTTTCGGAAAGTTGAAAATTCAATCTTGCTTCACATTAGAGGACAAAATTATATATTTTTTATTATTTTGCATCAAAAACTACAGTAAGACATGTAATAAAACCAACAAAAGTAACTACCGCCCACTCAGATTTTAGTACTCATTTCAGTACGTTCATAAACTTTTATTGCTCTTTTGTACCTATAAACTACTACTCCGCTTTTTGTGTTATTGTTTGATTTTAGTACTTATTCTATTGCTCAATAATAGCATTTTAAATGATACTAGCAAAAATTATCGTATTGATCTTTGTTCTCAATGGGGCTGAAGCACAAAAATGTGAGAAACCGCGGTCATTCTGATATTTCTAATTGAACTCTTCAGCTTTGATTTCAAACGTGTTATTCATTTTCAGCATCTTGCTGCAAATACCCAGTTGGCGGTATCGTTCACTATATCAACGTGTCCAGCTATGATTTTCAATGCGACGAACCTCTTACTATCAAATGCGTGAACACAAACACAACTGCAGCAAAGGTGGTTGGGATATCTGCATGGACTCCATTTGAAATTCATCAGGAATTTGTAAGTTTTCCGGAGGACGCTTTTTTCAGTAGCTTACAAACACTGAATCAGTTTCTGAGGTTGATTCACCACAGTCACTAAAATTATTAAAGACCAGCCTATCTGCCCCGCCTACGGCGGTTCAGTCGGCTGATCTCTCCTCATTTACGTGGCCACGTCTTTTCAAATGTGCCCGCATGGCCGAACGGTCTAGAGCGCCGGTTGTAGTCCAAAGCACGCTAGTTCGGTTTTGCCCGTTGGCTCAATTTCTCTTCTCTTTCCAAAACCGTTGCGGACAGTGCCTCAGACAAACAGACAAACACCACTTGTCTTTTATATATAAGAATGATTACTAGAACAGGAAATCAAACAGCCAAAACTCAACTGAACTGTTTTCAGATTGCAGAAAACCCGATAGAAGTTACAAAAATTATGACTTGGACACAAGGGAATAGTCGTCTATGGAAAATCGAAGGGTACGCTGATAACTATGAAGGAATCGCTTGTGTCTACAAACCAAGAGATGACTGGACACTTTACAAAAAGTGGTTTCAATAATTTGGGATTTATAGTTATTTCTATTTTCGAAATGTTGTATTATTGTTCTCGAAAATGAAGTTTGTTGAAATGATGAACGCTATTCGGATGTTTTTTTCATCAAAACAGAATAAATCGTCGAAATTGGTGAGCTTGCTCAGGCGCAAAATGAACGTCATTGAGCCAATTTTTTCAAAAGCTATCATTAGTGTCGATCTCTACATTATATTAAAACATCAAAGATCGAATCAAACAAATAAAAATTTGTTCCCGAAGCAGAATAACGTCATCTCTCATCCTGCGTTCAACTGAATGCAAATTTCATGAGAACGGAAAACTGGAGCAATACAGTAATCATATTAAACAGTTTCTAAATGGAATGTTTTGTTATTAGATATAATATCTCACCTTGAAAAGCAAAATGTCCTGGTTTTATTGTTTTTCGAAAAGTGCTGGTTCGGAGAGCTACCACGTCACAACGAAACATACTCGGAATTCTGAAAACCAGAATTTTCAAACGGAGAGTACCTTATTTAGTCTTTTTGTTTGTACTAACCGCAAAAAGCCGTCAAAATTGTTCAAAGCTCATTTCCAATCCGCTTTAATTGAGGTCCATGTAGGCAGCTATTGTAAACACCACATCACATTTGCGGTGATATCATTTCCATATGATTGCGAAAATTTGACGAAAATGAGATGTACATATATCTGAAATATGAGACACTATAGTCAGCAAAATAGTAAAATTGGCAGTTTCTGAAAAGCAGCTAATGTGATTTTCATTGTTAACTGCAAAAATATGAACCATAGATATCGAGCGGCTCAATCACAGCGGTTTGATTTTGTTTAACTAAGGCATAAAGTCAGTTTGGAGTCATTGGACGTAACCTTCATTATTGGAAAACTGAGAATAAGCTGTTTCCATGTATATGTTTAGTTTCTGCCCTAAGCGTCTGGTATTCGAAAAACTAGGCCGAAGTTCTAAAAAATGAAAAATTATTACTTTTCTGACACGCCCATTTTCTTTAATTTAGAATATTGACCTTGTTTTTCTTAAACACTAAACCTTGAGGGCAAAAACTTAACTTGAATTTGCAATAAGCATTTTTCCAGGCTTCCAATCATATAGGCCACGTCCCAAAACTCCAAACTAACTCCATCACCTTCCTCAGTCAGTTTCAAGAAGATTTATTGGTGAGAAAGCAGCGTCTCAAGTTCGTTCTCGATGACTTATTTCGTTTCTTTCAACAATTGGCGGTAAAACCAAATACCCACCGTGTATATTCAGAATTATTGTGACTGTTTCATAGCTGGCACATTGCTTGTTTTCCCGTTGGGTCCATAATACATCAACAATCTTCAAACGATGTTTTCGTTTGAGTTGGGAGTAGCGAGACAGTAGTAGATCACAGACTTACAAGCATGCGCCTTCTCCTGCTCAACAGCTTTCTTGTACTAGTGTTTGATCTTCTGGAGCCCGGTGTTGACGGCACGGGGCTAGCTTTGAGCAGCCTCCAATGCCACGATGAACTCGCCGATGTGCTCCTTAGTACGCTCCAAGAAGGCGGTGATCTTCTGGTCCTTCTCAAGGTCGACGTTAAGCATCTCGGCCTCGGGTGGAAGATAAGACTGATCCTCCTCGAGTTGAGAGATCTCCTGGGGCATATTCTTGAGTTGCTCCTCGTACTTAACTTGCTTCTAAAACATCTTCTTGCGGAGATCCTGGACTTCCTCGAGTTGAAAAGCGACATCGGCCTCGAACTTGCTCTTCCATTGAGTGATCTTCGTATTGGCCAAGTTGAGCTTGTGCTCAGCGTTGAAACAAGCAAGCGCCTCCTCATCAAGCGCTGTTGACCGATTGGATCTCAAGTAGGAGTTGCGATTGGAGTTGGGAGTGCTTCTGAAAAACGATTCTCATAAATTCAATTTCCAGGTTACGTTCCGTTAATGTGTGCCAGAGCCGTTTTCCCTTCTCCCTTGAAGGAAATTCGATACTTTCACACATTTAGTCATAGACTTACGCGCTCGGGGTTCTCAAGCCTAACCGAGTTGTTGGATGGGGGTGTACTTGACGTGTTGAAAGTTTTCGAGTGGGGGGATCTGACTCTTCCTGGTGACGAATTTAAACAGAATTATGAGTCGTTCCGTCTTGTCTCGGCTCACAAGTATGCAATGAATAACTATCGCTTACTCGAAATGTTGAGAACACTAATTTTGCTTTTTTTGAACAATAGAGTAGCTATTTTTCTATGTCACAATTAAAGTTTCTCAACAATAATTTTTGAAATGCTTTCAAATACTCCCCATCAAGCTTCTCTACAAATCGTTCAAAAATCTGCGCCATCCGGTTTTTTTAAAGTGACTATGTCATTAGTTTTCCACTTTCACAATTCTCCATTCGACACCATCATCTCCACGCCTTCAAAAACCATTTTATTTGACGTTCGTTGTATGAGCCGTTACACCAATTCCTTCTCATTCAACAAGATCACATCATACTTTTCGGAAGCAGAACGAGCTGAAACCATCTTTTTAGTACGTTTCTCTTGTTTCCGATGAGTAACCAGAAAAAATCGTTATTTTTAGGAAAAACACTCACAACAATGTTCCGATAAGTCGATTTTTTGTTAATTCTCAGTTTTTTCCGGTTGCTGAAGTCAAAATGGTTCAGAATAAATGAGAAAAGTCCGCCTTCGGGAGAAATATTGATTTGTGGTCCGCCCGGTGTGTGTGTGATGGGGCAGAGAGGGACCATCGACGATTTCTCTGCAGCCTCCGTTGTTAAACGCTCTCTGAATGTTACACCAAGTTGAATTGCGTTTGTTGGACAGTAGAAGATGAGTAGAGAGATTGTGAAAAAATAGAGAATAAGACAGGCGGATGGCTAATAGGTACGGGGGATAATCGCACAAACATCTGATGTAGAGAAGAAGGACAAACGACACTCCGTTGCCTCTCCTATTGTTTAGCAAAATGTGAATTTTTGCAGCTCTTTTTTGCAATTGGCGTCTGGAATTTCCTAAAATTTATTGAGAAAATCAATTTGGAAGAAACTAATCGTGGTTTTAAATTAGTATTTTTGTCAGGAATGTTTCAAGTATTCACGATTTTCAAGTGAAAAGAAATTGCGGAAAGGAAGCATCTGATGAACAGAAAACCCATTATTTCTCTTCATTTTAAAAATCGGAATCTACTGAGCGGATAGATTTTGAACACAATTCAAATCTACAAGAAACTCACGATTTTTAAGAGAAAAAATAGCCAAGAAATGCAGGGGAACTGAGAGAAAGCAATAGAAAAAGAAGAAAAAAATACTATACAGAATTTCATCTAAAAATTGGCTGTACAATGTGAAAATCGAGAAAACCAAGACATTTTTTCCATGTCCACAGCCTTTTTTGGACAAAAATTAAGAAAAAAATACCAAATGAACATCAAACAATGGGGAAAACCCCGGGCTGCAAATATACAATTCGATTTTATCAATACTCCCAACAAAAAATTTGAATTCTATTTTCATTGAGATTAATGATGAAATTTCGAACAAAATGGTTTCCCAAATCATTTGTAGTAGCCAAAAAGCTATCAAAGCATCCGATAAAGACAAAACATCATCAACCGATAAGCCGAGTAGGACTTTCAACGATTTCTATTGCTGAAACATCTGTTTTGCTACGTTCAATTGTTGAAAAACCTGTTAAAGTGTAATTTTATTCAAGGTCTCTCCGAAAATAGAATGCAAACAGTTTTTTCTTGATGATTGAAGCTTCAACGTTCCCGGTTTAACAACTTTTATTTTTTCAGGTGGCTGAATGAAAAGAGCACTGAAATTTTTCAAAGTTCAAAACACATCTGGTGTTCGTGTCGGTCTGATAGAGACTTGACCCGTGCCAGGTGCTTCTTTTCCAAATTTCATAAAATCTTCAAAATGCTGGGCAGAAACGACAGGTGTTCGTCTCCACATTACATACGCGGGGTTTGTCTTCGATGAGAAGCACTTTAGAAGATAGACTGAACAGAACAAAACACATTTCATACCATTCAAGTGATCTATTCTTTCTCGCAACTTCAAAATTTCCCGAGCACCGATGCTGGATTGAGTAGTCGTCCAGCGTAGACAAGTGTCATAACAGTTTTTGTCTGGGCGGATGACTTCTCACTTCATCAGACGTGCATTTTTGCTTGCTTCAAGTGTTCGAAGAAGTGTGAGTTGTCCATGAAGACATGTGTTTTCGGATTTAATACTTTTGAAGTGATATTTCAAACCATTACGTGTGTATTTTGTAATGTTTTCTATTCGCATCTCATTCAATCAGTCAATGATTTTTTCAAATGCGTATTCGTACCAAAAAAAGAAATGGTTTCTTTCTTTTATGAAACAAGAGCTACAGTAAGCCATTCAACAAGTAATAAAACCATCGAATGGAGCTACCACTCACTAAGATTTTAGTACTCATTTTAGTACTTCCATAAACTGTTATTACTTTTTTCTACCTATAAAAACAACCACTTCGTTCGTTTTGTGTCATACTTCTTTCGGGAAAGAAATGAAGATCTTGATTCTATCTCTGATTGTTTGTGCGATTGCTGTTTTCGATGTGATTGGTGATCATCCGTCACGTGAGTTTTTGCGTTTTTCTCATCTCGGGGGTGGAGGGAAGTGTCCCGAGTCAAGATAGAGTAACAGGCCAGTTCCTAAATTGTGATTCAGGTTTGTATTTTGGGCTCCATTCTAGTTTAGATGTCCTTAGAAACCCGAGCGTCCCAATAAAACGTTTAAACGTTTTTTTAATTCCAAAATATAGTTTTGAATATTTAGACATCTCAAAAATACTAGGAAATCCATTGAAAACTGGAAAACCCAGAAGCTTGCTCTGACACTTGGAAGTAGTAATTACATAAAAACAAAGAAACTTTAAAGCTTTATCTAGCATAGCTTTCAGGCTCAACACCCTGGAAGTGGCGGATTCCTTACAACAGAAACAGTCAGAAACTTGCTTGTAGAGCAAGCTCTAAGGTCTCTCTGTTTGTAGGCAATTACTACTTCCAGATATCTGAGCAAACTTTTGGATTTTTGGGACGTTTAAATGTGTTGAGGGAAGTCTAGGTGTTTCAAGGGACGTTCAATTGTTTTAAAGGACGTTTTGGGGTTTTTTGGATTTTCGAGTTTTTAATGGACATCTTTACTAGAATAGAGTTAGAGAGTATCTCGTAGGGCGTTAACTGAAAACGCGTAAATCCTTTTTTTACAAACTTCAGCATAGTTGGTCATGTTATATAAATTCAAACCCAAACCAAACTCTCGACAAGGTTGATAACGTAATCAGTAAAATGTTTTATTTATTCAGAGTGCTGCAGTCACCCCGTTTACAAAGTTGTTCACGAAGTTAATGTATCTGAGTGGGATTTTAACTGCGATGAACCACTTCAAATCAAATGTAACAATATAAACTGGGCAGCAGATTTGGTCGGAATTGCTGGACTAAGGTCATACGACGGAAACTACAAAGTGGTGAGTTTAATGGGTAGCATATGTTTAAAATGTTTAAAAACATTATTGCAGTTCACCAGGGCGCTACGGTTACAGGGAAAGGAGTACAATTTTTAGCTTTGGGACATTTCGCAGCGAGACGTTTCGCAGCCGGACGTTTCGCAGCTATACGTTCTACAGCCTATATTTCCCTGTTTTTTCTGTGATAACTTTACTTTTCCGATTAACTATTAATTTGAGAAAAACCGGGGAAATCAAGACTGTAGAACGCATAGCTGCGAAATGTCCGGCTGCGAAATGTCTGGCTGCGAAACGGCTCGTTGCGAATTGTCCCGGAGCCCAACTTTTGTGTTGTATTAAAACTTGAAAAACTGACAAAATACAGGGTGTGGAAACATGATGAATTTAAAATAAATTTTTCAGTTCACAAGAAACCCAAAACAATGCGTCAGGAATTTGACTTGTGCTCCATTCAGAGGTATTTGGACAGAAGTGCGTAGATGGGTACCTCAATACAGGACTGATTCATTTATTGACTTTGCTTGTGCCTACAAAAAGAACGGAAAGTGGCAATTCTTCGAAGATTAAGTTCAAGAGACCTTTGACTTTTTTATACTGTTCTTAAAAATAAACTGTGTTGCAAATCGATGTGTGTATTGATTGTCTTTCTTATGAATTTTCAAAGGGACGCTTGAAAAAAATCGTATCTGAGTCCCCCCTAGAAGTCGGAAATAGGAAATTAGAAAAACTCCAGTAAGTGAAAGTCAAAGTTCCTAACAACTTTGTCATAACGGATTTGGATCTCTAAATGTTGTCTCAGAATCTGAAAATTCCATAATCGAGTACTGTAAAAATAAAAGTTTTTAAATATGTACTTGTTTTTGATTTTACATAATTGACAAGTTCGCAGTTCATTTTTGTAGTAAACTCGGTTCAATTACACTGAAATAGTGGAAGTTCTTGAATCGTCGACACTTTTCCGAATTACGATAAAGTTTCGTCTTCAAAATTTACTCTTACCCCTAAAAGTCGATCTGAAGAGAGGATCATTAGGGAAATTTACGGTTCCCTTGCTTCTGACATCTGATTCGTCGACACTTTTCCTACATTCCCTAAAGTTTTTTTCTCCAAAAGCTCCTTCAGACCCGTTGCAAATCAATGTGTGTACTAATGAGCAGTCTTTCACATAATGTTTTTCAAAGGGGACAAGAAGCAGAGGACATGTGTTTCGGTAACCTCGCGCGGGTGGTTTTGTTTTGGTCGGCAGTTTTGGGCGTATTTTTTGCGATCGGAATGAATATTTGCTTTTTAATAGCTTTGGCCATTCAATATGTACAGTATTTTGCGTGTTTCTCATTTTTCACTGCATTTTCAGTCGCAATTCATCCGTTTTTTAGATGGAACATCTTTTTTCAAGTGAAAAAGATGTGCTTGCGCTCTTTTTGCACGGTGGAAGTTAAGTAATACGTTCTTCGTCATTTTTTCAAATATTTTCTAACCATAACATGCGAAAGAAGACAACAAATGGAAAAGCCAAATAGACGCATGGATCTTGACTACTTTGAAATCTGATTTGAGTTGATGGTAAGTGTCAAAAATGTAATAAATCTCCCGAATTTACAACTTCAGAAGCATGGAACTTGGCCAACTTTATATGTCATGGAAATGTGTGTGAATTATGGACGGACGCAGTTGAAGAAACCGATAACATGAAGACATATCATCCGATTTCCAATAATCATTGATTTGTGTCCTGTTTGAAGCTGACACATCGGAGAAGAAAGAAGGCTAAGATACCACAATCAACCGCTGCCAGTTCCGTCTCTAACGGTATAGTTATCAACTCTGTTTTTAAGAATCTAAAAACGGATAGCTGCAACACGACGAACCCGAGTTTGTTTGTTTCAGAAATTCAGCTGTAATTGTGGAATTCGCGAAAGTTTTGAGAACCATCACTCTTCTGGAAACGCTGTCTCAATGTGACTGATAAGCACAATTACTGTGCCATCTTCTTCTTCACAAAAGCAAAGAAGGATACCGTCGGATTTGCAAAGGTTTCACCAGCAACTTTCTTCATCGATCAAAATATTTCATTTGATGTCACAAAGAAACGTTGAGACTGGATTGATCCAACTTATAAGAGTTCGAGTATCAGCTTCCTTCCCTTTGTTGCTGTCAGATTTTGAGTTAACCGTTCATTCACAAAAAGAAACTTTACGTGACTGGAAAGTTGGAGCAGATTGTCCTTTAAAAATTCAATATTCGCCGGAATGGCTCAAAAATCAACTACATAGATGACCAGTATACATGTGGAGTCGGAAGCATTTCCAGAAAAGTGGTCATGGTCCTCTAAATTTTGTTTAAAAGGAGATGTGTGTGAACAACCAACTTTCATCACCTATTTTTCCAGTCAAGAGAAAAGATTTGTCTGTCTGGAACGTTCTGACAATGTGACGTAATCGTTTTTCATTAAACTTGGAATATGACTAACCGAACTTATGCGGAATTCGAGACACAAAAACGTGCTTCCAATATTTTCTGCAAATTTTGAAACAAAATAAAGTGAGTTTCAAAAACCTTCAAAACGTGTTGATTTGCGTATTTCAGAGACAAATAGGTATACGAGATTTAGATGATTGAAGTAATCAAGAATGAACCTTTGAATATCTGTCATCCACCCGGAGGGAAAATCTCTTTTGCTGAAAGAACCTTCGAATGGGCTGCTCAAGTTATTGGATCGGCTACCGAAACACATCAAAATCTGAAAAAGCTGTTCAAGAAGGCGATATTATGAAGAAAATGTTCTACCACTTCGCAATCCAAAGTTGATGTATTCAATAAGAAAAAAGAGCCAGCGACCACAATCGAAAATTCCTCTACTGAAAACATTGCGAGAACTTTTGTGCCATTATCAGAAAAGCAAAAAGATAATGACGAGATATTCAAACGCTGGTTCAAAAATGTCTTTCTTGATGATAAAAACGGAGCTGGCGAGAAGAATTCCGAACTGGTTATTCTACAAAAGCTAAAAAGAAAACGGAAGAAACAAGTTATTGAATGAAAAGACGTGATGGGCCGTATCCCAGGCATCCAAAAATAGTTATAGTGCATGTCATGGAAAAGCAGTCTGGTCATTTTTTGAAAGATTAGAAGGTGAGTGTGTTGCTTTCTTGGATCAAAATTATCAACCTATTTTCTGTTTTAAGGTACAAAAAGACACCAATAGACTATGCAAACTACTATGCTCGCAATTTTCGATTGAACGATTGGTTTTGAAGCGGTTTGTTGATGAGGCCTCTTTTGAGATGTTTATTCAACTGCTGCCAGTTCCTTCGCGCATAGTGACATGCGAGGGTGAAATTGGTACATGTTTTCACAATCTGCTCTAATACCTGCCAGGTGCACAGTGTAGTGGTAGAAGAGAAGATGAGAAAATGTCTCTCTTCTGTACTCTTTGTCTGCTCGGCAACTTCATTAGATCTTTTAAGGATTTTCGGCTTTTTGTGGTACTGTTTTTGTGATTTTTCGTGGAGAAAAAAGTTTCAAATAATAGAAAACGCTGGTCAGGGCTAGGAAGGAGAAGGTAATGAAACGATGTCTGATTCAACAATTTCAATTTTCATTAACTCTTCTCAACTGATGATTCTGATATCATGGACAAGGATACCGGCAAACATGACAACGAGGAAGGACATCATGAGCTTCATTTTGAAATATAACTTGTATCCAGAAAATATGTATAGTGAAAACCATTTATATATATTGAAAATCCAACAAACTTTGTGAAAAACGGTGCTAATAAGCAAAACAATTTTTTAGTTGACTAAATGAAAAGAACACTGAACGTTTTCAGTATTTCAAATACAGCTGATGTTCGTGTCGGTCTAATAGAGACTTGGCCTCGTGACAGGTGCTTCTTTAAAAAGAAAGACTGAACAGAACAAAATAGATTTCCTCCAATTCAAGTGAGCTATTCATATCTCCTACTTTGGAATTTCCCGAGCGCTGATGCTGAACTGAGTAGTCGTCCAACGTAGACAAGTGTCATAACAGTTTTTGTCTGGTGTGTTTCTAACGTGTGATTCCGGTTTCATAAAAACAAGTGGGATTTTACACTTTAGATTTGTTTATTGTGAAATGTTCTAGTCCCCTCTCATTCAATCAGTCAATATTTTTTAATGCGTATTTGTATCGAAAAAGAAAAAAATGTTTTTCATTTTCTTTCTTGAAACAAGAGCTACAGTAAGCCATTCAATAAGTAATAAAACCATCGAAGGTAGCTAACAGAGAAGTATTTGTTGTTTTATTTCTTGAAACAAGTGCTACAGTATATTCATCGAGAAGCACTATAGGCCTCCGAGTGACCGTGGAGTTATAGGACGTGATCTATATCATTGGAAAGCTGAGAAAAAGCTAACTCCAAATATATACTCAGTTTTTGCCCTCGAGGCCTGGTATTCGAGAAAAACGAGGTCAAAGTTCAGAAAAATGGCAAAATATTGCCTTTTTAACACGCAAAAATTGCAAAAAATCGCAAAACAATTTTTCGCGTGTCAGAAAGGCAATAATTCACTGTTTTTCCGAACTTTGACCTCGCTTTTCTCGAATACCAGGCCTCGAGGGCAAAAACTGAATTTATATTTGGAATCAGCTTTTTCTCAGCTTTCCAATGATATATGCCACGTTCTATAACTTCACGGTCACCTGGAGGCCTTCCCTAGTATAGAAGATAGACTGAACAGAACAAAACACATTTCATACCATTCAAGTGATCTATTCCTTCTCGCAACTTCAAAATTTCCCGAGCACCGATGCTGGATTGAGTAGTCGTCCAGCGTAGACAAGTGTCATAACAGTTTTTGTCTGGGCGGATGACTTCTCACTTCATCAAGCGTTCAGTTTCGTTTGTTTTAAGTGTCTGAGTAAGTGTGAGTTGTTCATGAAGACGTCTGTTTTCGGATCTATTACTTTTGAAGAGGTATTCCAAACCTTTTGGTGTGTATTTTTTAATGTTTTCTATTCGTTTCTCATTAAATCAGTGAAAGATGTTTTCAAATGAGTATTCTGAGAAGTACATATTGTTTACTTTCTTCAAACAAGAGCAACAGTTCAACAAAGTAATTTAACCATCGAATGGAGCCACCACTCACTGAGATTTTAGTGCTCATTTTAGTACTTCCATAAACTGTTATTACTTTTTTCTACCTATAAAAACGACCTCTCCGTTCTTTTTGTATCATACTTCTTTCGAGTAAGAAATGAAGATTTTGATTCTATCTCTGATTGTTTGTGCAATTGCTGTTCTCGATGTGATTGGTGATGGAGGTGAGTTTTGGCTCTGATTTCTCTGGGGGTGGATGGAAGTGTCCCGAGTCAAGGTAGAGTGCGTCAATTCCAAAATGGTGGTGCAGGTTTCTATTGGGAATGATCTGAAATCGCGTAAATCACTTTTCACAAACTCCAGTAATGTAGGAGTACACATTTGCTATCAGTTCATGCTCACCACTCTTGTTATAAGAATTCAAACCCAAACCAAATTCTCGACTTGGCTGATTCCGTAATATGTGAAATTTTTATTTATTCAGAGTGCTGCATTCACCCAGCTTATAGAGTCGTTCATGAAGTTAATGTGTCTAAGAATGATTTTCACTGCGATGAACCAGTTCAAATCAAATGTAACAATATAAACTGGGCAGCAGATTTGGTCGGAATTGCTGGACTAAGGTCATACGACCAAAACTTCAAAGTAGTGAGTTTAACAGTACCGGGTTTGCATATACAGTGGTTCATTGCAGTCCACGGGCCCTTTCGATTTCAAGGGGAAGAATACATTTTTGTAGTGTTTTGAAATTTGAATAACTGGGAAAAAACTAGGTGTTGAGACATGATCAATTCAGAATAAGTGTTTCAGTTCACAAGAAACAGAAAACAATGCGTCAGGAATTTGACTTGTGCTCCATTTGACGGTGATTGGTCAGAAACGCGTAAATGGATACCTGAAGGCAGGACTGATAAATTTTTCTACTTTGCATGTGCCTTCAAAAAGAATGGAAAGTGGCAACTTTTTAAAGATTAAGTTCAAAAGATGTTTCACTTTTTTAAAACTGTTCCTAAAATAAACTGTGTTGCAAATCGATATGTGTACTCATGAATAGTCTTTCACATAATGTTTTTCAAAAGGGACAAGAAGCAGAGGAAATGTGTTTCGGTAACCTCGCGCGGGTGGTTTTGTTTTGGTCTGCAGTTTTGCGCGTTTTTTTTGCGATCGGAATGAATATTTGCTTTTTAATAGCTTTGGACATTCAATATGTACAGTATTTTGCGTGTTTCTCATTTTTCACTGCATTTTCAGTCGCAATTCATCCGTTTTTTAGATGGAACATCTTTTTTCAAGTGAAAAAGATGTGCTTGCGCTCTATTTGCACGGGTAAAAGAGTGGAAGACGCAGAGAAAAATAGTCTTGTCAACCTCCAACGGCCCGACCGACGATCGATAATTAATTGAATGTAACGTTTTTCTTCACGACTTCAAGAATTTTCTCACCAACTAAACATGTCTAATGAAAAAATTAAAGAGTCGGATGCTGACGACCAGTGTTCTGGTGAGTTTTTGACAAGAGATAGTCATTTTTTTATTATTTCTCTTTAAATTAGCTTGAAAACACGTTTTTTCAAAGAGCTCGATATCAATGGATTCTGCGGAAGTTGTTGTCTAATTATAAGACAACACTTTCGAAAATTAACTCCTCTTCATCCAATACTGCCGACCGACGAATGATAATTAATCAAATCGAACGTTCTTCCCCTCTTTTTCAAAGATTGTCCATTCATTATGACATACAAAGGAAGAAAATAACTGAAAAAATGACAAATTGACGCGTGCTGATTTTGTTTTTGGTAAGTTTTTCTACAAGAAATCGTCATTTTCCGACTACGTGAATTCAAATGAAGTGAAAACAGCAACTGAATCATTTCAGAGACTAAAGATGAGAATTTATCGCCAAAATTGCTAATGAATTGCTTATGAATCAACAATAAGCTAGAAGAAACATGCGATAATTCCTAACATCCAAGGATACCACACCGATTCGTTCTCTGATTCCAACTACACCTGCCATTGTGACGCCGCAATTAAAGACAGCGCAACCGCCAGCGCAAATTGCTCCACTCGCCCCTTTGATGCCTCTTTGGATATTTTACAGCCACTACCACTAGTCATCATGACGATCCCAACGATGGCTCAGATGAGACAACCATGACAATGGTGGGTCCAATTGATGTTGTGAGTTTCCACTGCTTTCCAGACCTGAATCCCTCTGATTCTCCTCAAATTCCAGACGGTTCCTTCACCAAACTTCTCGGCTCCATCGCCCCAAATGACATCTCTCGCCATAATGCCACCGCAGCTTCTGAACCGCCTGGAAGGAAACCGCTTCTCGATGGAATTACATCACCGCCGCCGCCAAGACCAAAGCCGGTGGCTCCGGTAACAGCAGCGATTTCGGATTTGCAGAGAGTCAGTTATCTTTTTATTCATTCTTCAAAAATATTGTCACATTTTCAGCGCGTCCAAGAGCTCTTCTCAAGTGAATCAGCTGCTCCAGCAGTCCCGATAGTATTCTCACCAAGAGAATCCTCTATTTCTTCCTCCACACCAGTCACTCCATTTGTCCTTCCCAACGCTCTTCGAGCCAGATCGTCAGTATAAGCACTTCCAGTAGAGGCGACACTACCACCTCAACAGCTAATAAAGGTTGAGCCAAGAGGACAATCAGCGACGCTTGAGCCGGAATCGGGGCCACTGCCAATCATTGAAGTTCATGTTGAAGAAGACAATGCTTTTAAAGGTATCAATAAGATTAGGGGCTTCGTAAAAAGTGAATCTCGCTGAAGAACGACGTCGTCGAGCAATGGAACAGAGTACGATCCACTGGAAGATAGCGTTGCATTGGATGAGACAGAAGCTGTGGAGTATCAGTCAACGACACGAATGGAGGATGAAGAAATTGAGACAATGGAGGAGAACGAAGAAGAAGATGAAGATGTTGAGATGTTGGTTGATGATGAAGACAAGGATTATGAGACTAAGGATGAAGAAAAAGCGGAGGAAGAAACTGCTCAGAAAGGAGACAAGGAAGAGAAAGAAACAGAAGAAGAAGCTCCTGCTCCAGGAGAGGTTGACGACGATATCTCGGAGAACCAGTGCCAGAAGTGGATGAGAACGAGTTGTACGAGATAGCCGCTGAAATCAAACCAAAGGAGATGAATAAAAAGCCGTTGGTGCAGATTCCAGATCAAGAGCGTGTTCCAGCTGATGTTGATACCATTGAGTTGGATTATTGTGAGCTATGCATGTTTTTTGACACCCAAAATCTTTTCATTTTTAGACAACGCTGACATTCTTGTCACAATTGCCAAATAACATCTTGCAAATAGAGTCATTCTGTCAAGACGGTCTCTCATTGATGTGGAATGGAATCCCTTCCGATTTTGGAATCAAACTTCTATTCCGTCAAACCGACAAGGGTAATTCTCATCAACTCGCTTTCCAAACTCAAATCGATGCCTATCAATCGATGCAGCATCTTCCCACAGAATTCCTGAATGAAGGAAGTGATGTGCGTATTGGTTTCTCTCTCGCCTCCACTCCACTGGTTCTCGGAGAGAATTCTGGATCATGGTGAATCACTGCCAGCGGAAAAGGTGTCTCAAACAATCATTTCTATGATTTCGGAAATTCTTTCGACATTGGAGACTGTGTGATGTGTATTCTGGATTTGTCAGAAGGCTCAATCTTGTTTCAAATCAATGAATAAGACGTTGGAACACCATTCGAGAAAGTTTTCTTGGGCAAGAATTGAGTGATGAGAAGTGAAAACTCTCGGAAGATTGTGACTGGACGTTCATAACCGAAATGGATCGTGCTCATCTCGTACGCTACCAAACTGAACCAGCTGACAAGAAAAATTGCACTGTCCTGATGACTGTCGGCCTCCCAGCAGTCGGAAAGACTACTTGGGTTTGTTATTATCTCGCAGAGCACCCACACGAACATTGGACATTTATCGGTGCTGACACTGTAATGGACGCAATGAAAGTGAATGGAGTACCACGTATCCGTCTGCCAACACTGAAATGTCCGGATTTCCTACGTGGAGTTATTGGAAAATTGATGAAACGATTGATCTGTCTGGCGTCAAGCGAGGGAAGAATTACATTTCAGATATCACGAATTGTACGTCCGACAGAAGCAAGAATAAGCTAATTGGATTCGGGGAGTTCAATTGGAAGTGTATGATCTTTGATCAATGAGGATAAGCATCAAAAGAGACTGAACAAGCAGGAACATGAAAAGAATGAGAAGTTGGATTCCGATGCAAAGATGCAATACAAAGCGTCGATCTCTCTTTCGATTGTGGCAGAGGGAAAGCCATGCGAAGAGCTAAAAAACAATAATTCTTCCACCTGTGGAAATCACAATTTTATTGATCGCGTCAACATCGGCTTCCCAAGATTCTTCGTCTGTTACTACCTTTCTAGCACCGGCATCATCTGGACCGAGCAGTCAGTTCTCGTTCCCATCGTCTTCTCTGCCACAGACTGATCAATCTCCAGCGCCAACGCTTCCTCAACCAATTCAGGCGATGCAGAATCAGCAGCAACAAGTGCAGAAGCAGAAGGCACAACAGGTACCGACTACGCAGAAGAAGGTTGAAGTTTCGGTGAGTGATCGAAGTCTGTGACACAATAATTTTAGTTTATTTCCAGCAAACCCTCAACACCTCACTTCTCCGCAAGTCAGTTAACACTACTGATTCATCAGGACAAATCCCAGTCATTGGCTTGCAGTTTTGTTTGTATTTTTTATCGTCAGATGTCAGAAATTCAAGAAGGAAATGTTCGATTGATATGAAAAATGGTGGAACGCCTCTTAAAACCCCGTAACTGGTTATATGTAAGTACCTTCTAGTTAGTGAATTGAAGTTTCACAAACAATTTTACAGATAAAACATTCCGCTTGCAATGCGTGGTCAAAATCTGAATAAAAAACTCCAAAAGAGAGATCGTGGCTTTGTCGACGGAGAAAAACTGTTCGAGACCGTCGAGACTGGCGGGAAGGAGTAGAAATATATAACGATTTCTGGATGAACTTAATCGATTCCCCGTTTTCGTTCACTTGTCCTCTGAGGTCACTTATGCTCTCCATGTCTCTGATGGAACTTTCGTCGTCGTCGAGTGTATGCCCAAACCGAAAATGTGTTTCGTCAAATAATTGCTGAGGGACCAAATGAAACCAATCATGGCCAAAAAAAATAAATGGTTTCTTTCTTTTTTGAAACAAGAGCTACAGTAAGACATTCAACAAGTAATAAAACCATCGAAAGGAGCTACCACTCACTAAGATTTTAGTACTCATTTTAGTACTTCCATAAACTCTTATTACTTTTTTCTACCTATAAAAACGACCTCTCCGTTCTTTTTGTATCATACTTCTTTCGAGTAAGAAATGAAGATTTTGATTCTATCTCTGATTGTTTGTGCGATTGCTGTTTTCGATGTGATTGGTGATCATCCGTCACGTGAGTTTTTGCGTTTTTCTCATCTCGGGGGTGGAGGGAAGTGTCCCGAGTCAAGATAGAGTAACAGGCCAGTTCCTAAATTGTGATTCAGGTTTGTATTTTGGGCTCCATTCTAGTTTAGATGTCCTTAGAAACCCGAGCGTCCCAAAAAAACGTTTAAACGTTTTTTTAATTCCAAAATATAGTTTTGAATATTTAGACATCTCAAAAATACTAGGAAATCCATTGAAAACTGGAAAACCCAGAAGCTTGCTCTGACACTTGGAAGTAGTAATTACATAAAAACAAAGAAACTTTAAAGCTTGATCTAGCATAGCTTTCAGGCTCAACACCCTGGAAGTGGCGGATTCCTTACAACAGAAACAGTCAGAAACTTGCTTGTAGATCAAGCTCTATGGTCTCTCTGTTTGTAGGCAATTACTACTTCCAGATATCTGAGCATACTTTTGGATTTTTGGGACGTTTAAATGTGTTGAGGGAAGTCTAGGTGTTTCAAGGGACGTTCAATTGTTTTTAAGGACGTTTTGGTGTTTTTTGGATTTTCGAGTTTTTAATGGACATCTTTACTAGAATAGAGTTAGAGAGTATCTCGTAGGGCGTTAACTGAAAACGCGTTAATCCTTTTTTACAAACTTCAGCATAGTTGGTCATGTTATATAAATTCAAACCCAAACCGAATTCTCGACAAGGTTGATAACGTAAACAGTAAAATGTTTATTTATTCAGAGTGCTGCAGTCACCCCGTTTACAAAGTTGTTCACGAAGTTAATGTATCTGAGTGGGATTTTAACTGCGATGAACCACTTCAAATCAAATGTAACAATATAAACTGGGCAGCAGATTTGGTCGGAATTGCTGGACTAAGGTCATACGACGGAAACTACAAAGTGGTGAGTTTAATGGGTAGCATATGTTTAAAATGTTTAAAAACATTATTGCAGTCCAGCAGGGCGCTACGGTTACAAAGAAAGGAGTACAATTTTTAGCTTCGGGACATTTCGCAGCGAGACGTTTTGCAGCCGGACATTTCGCAGCTATACGTTCTACAGCCTATATTTCCCTGTTTTTTCTGTGATAACTTTACTTTTCCGATTAACTATTAATTTGAGAAAAACCGGGGAAATCAAGACTGTAGAACGCATAGCTGCGAAATGTCCGGCTGCGAAATGTCTGGCTGCGAAACGGCTCGTTGCGAATTGTTCCGGAGCCCAACTTTTGTGTTGTATTAAAAGTTGAAAAACTGACAAAACACAGGGTGTGAAAACATGATGAATTTAAAATAAATTTTTCAGTTCACAAGAAACCCAAAACAATGCGTCAGGAATTTGACTTGTGCTCCATTCAGAGGTATTTGGACAGAAGTGCGTAGATGGGTACCTCAATACAGGACTGATTCATTTATTGACTTTGCTTGTGCCTACAAAAAGAACGGAAAGTGGCATTTCTTTGAAGATTAAGTTAAAGAGACCTTTGACTTTTTTTAATACTGTTCTTAAAAATAAACTGTGTTGCAAATCGATGTGTGTATTGATTGTCTTTCCCATGAATTTTCAAAGGGGCGCTTGAAAAAAAAACCGTAACTGAGTCCCCCTTAGAAGTCGGAAATAGGAAATTAGAAAAACTCCAGTATGTGAAAGTCAAAGTTCCTAACAACTTTGTCATATCGGATTTGGATCTCTAAATGTTGTCTCAGAATCTGAAAATTCCATAATCAAATATTGTAAAATAAAAGTTTTTAAATATGTACTTGTTTTTGATTTTACATAATTGACAAGTTTGCAGTTCATTTTTGTAGTAAACTCGGTTCAATTACACTGAAATAGTGGAAGTTCTTGAATCGTCGACACTATTCCGAATTGCGATAAAGTTTCGTCTTCAAAATTTACTCTTACCCCTAAAAGTCGATCTGAAGAGAGGATCATCAGGGAAATTTACGGTTCCCTTGCTTCTGACATCTGATTCGTCGACACTTTTCCTACATTCCCTAAAGTTTTTTTTCTCCAAAAGCTCCTTCAGACCCGTTGCAAATCAATGTGTGTACTAATGAGCAGTCTTTCACATAATGTTTTTCAAAGGGGACAAGAAACAGAGGACATGTGTTTCGGTAACCTCGCGCGGGTGGTATTGTTTTGGTCAGCAGTTTTGCGCGTTTTTTTTGCGATCGGAATGAATATTTGCTTTTTAATAGCTTTGGACATTCAATATATACAGTATTTTGCGTGTTTCTCATTTTTCATTGCATTTTCAGTAGCCATTCATCCGTTTTTTAGATGGAACATTCTTTTTCAAGTGAAAAAGATGTGCTTGCGCTCTTTTTGCACGGTGGAAGACGCAGAGAAAAGTTAGTCTTGTCAACCTAAAACGGCCCTACCGACGATCGATAATTAATTAAATATAGCGTTTTTCTTCACGATTTCAAAGATTTTAGAGCTTATAGAGCATTCTTAATACAAAAATCCGTGGGAAAAACAATGGCGATGCTGAAAAATAGTTTTCTGGTTAGTTTTTGACAAAAGATTGTCATTATTTTATTTCTTTCTCTAAATCAGCTGAAAATAAGTTTTTTTAGAGATCTAAATATAAAAGGACTTTGCGAAAGTTTCTGTCCACTAATGAGTGAGCCCTTTCTGAAAATATTCTCCTCCACCCACAACACCCCGACTGACAATCGATAATTAGTTAAGTAATACGTTCTTCGCCATTTTTTCAATTATTTTCTAACCATAACATGCGAAAGAAGACAACGAATGGAAAAGCCAAACAGACGCATGGATCTTGACTACTTTGAAATCTTATTTGAGTTGATGGTAAGTGTCAAAATTGTAATAAATCTCCCGAATTTACAACTTCAGAAGCATGGAACTTGGCCAACTTTATATGTCATGGAAATGTGTGTGAATTATGGACGGACGCAGTTGAAGAAACCGATAACATGAAGACATATCATCCGATTTCCAATAATCATTTATTTGTGTCCTGTTTGAAGCTGACACATCGGAGAAGAAAGAAGGCTAAGATACCACAATCAACCGCTGCCAGTTCCGTCTCTAAAGGTATAGTTATCAACTCTGTTTTTAAGAATCTAAAAACGGATAGCTGCAACACGACGAACCCGAGTTTGTTTGTTTCAGAAATTCAGCTGTAATTGTGGAATTCGTGAAAGTTTTGAGAACCATCACTCTTCTGGAAACGCTGTCTCAATGTGACTGATAAGCACAATTACTGTGCCATCTTCTTCTTCACAAAAGCAAAGAAGGATACCGTCGGATTTGCAAAGGTTTCACCAGCAACTTTCTTCATCGATCAAAATATTTCATTTGATGTCACAAAGAAACGTTGAGACTGGATTGATCCAACTTATAAGAGTTCGAGTATCAGCTTCCTTCCCTTTGTTGCTGTCAGATTTTGAGTTAACCGTTCATTCACAAAAAGAAACTTTACGTGACTGGAAAGTTGGAGCAGATTGTCCTTTAAAAATTCAATATTCGCCGGAATGGCTCAAAAATCAACTACATAGATGACCAGTATACATGTGGAGTCGGAAGCATTTCCAGAAAAGTGGTCATGGTCCTCTAAATTTTGTTTAAAAGGAGATGTGTGTGAACAACCAACTTTCATCACCTATTTTTCCAGTCAAGAGAAAAGATTTGTCTGTCTGGAACGTTCTGACAATGTGACGTAATCGTTTTTCATTAAACTTGGAATATGACTAACCGAACTTATGCGGAATTCGAGACACAAAAACGTGCTTCCAATATTTTCTGCAAATTTTGAAACAAAATAAAGTGAGTTTCAAAAACCTTCAAAACGTGTTGATTTGCGTATTTCAGAGACAAATAGGTATACGAGATTTAGATGATTGAAGTAATCAAGAATGAACCTTTGAATATCTGTCATCCACCCGGAGGGAAAATCTCTTTTGCTGAAAGAACCTTCGAATGGGCTGCTCAAGTTATTGGATCGGCTACCGAAACACATCAAAATCTGAAAAAGCTGTTCAAGAAGGCGATATTATGAAGAAAATGTTCTACCACTTCGCAATCCAAAGTTGATGTATTCAATAAGAAAAAAGAGCCAGCGACCACAATCGAAAATTCCTCTACTGAAAACATTGCGAGAACTTTTGTGCCATTATCAGAAAAGCAAAAAGATAATGACGAGATATTCAAACGCTGGTTCAAAAATGTCTTTCTTGATGATAAAAACGGAGCTGGCGAGAAGAATTCCGAACTGGTTATTCTACAAAAGCTAAAAAGAAAACGGAAGAAACAAGTTATTGAATGAAAAGACGTGATGGGCCGTATCCCAGGCATCCAAAAA
The DNA here is from genome assembly GCA_002259235.3 of Caenorhabditis latens. Lineage (NCBI taxonomy): Eukaryota > Metazoa > Nematoda > Chromadorea > Rhabditida > Rhabditidae > Caenorhabditis > Caenorhabditis latens. Next base: position 6,462,123 of record CM056097.1, on the reverse strand, counting down.
TAGTTATAGTGCATGTCATGGAAAAGCAGTCTGGTCATTTTTTGAAAGATTAGAAGGTGAGTGTGTTGCTTTCTTGGATCAAAATTATCAACCTATTTTCTGTTTTAAGGTACAAAAAGACACCAATAGACTATGCAAACTACTATGCTCGCAATTTTCGATTGAACGATTGGTTTTGAAGCGGTTTGTTGATGAGGCCTCTTTTGAGATGTTTATTCAACTGCTGCCAGTTCCTTCGCGCATAGTGACATGCGAGGGTGAAATTGGTACCTGTTTTCACAATCTGCTCTAATACCTGCCAGGTGCACAGTGTAGTGGTAGAAGAGAAGATGAGAAAATGTCTCTCTTCTGTACTCTTTGTCTGCTCGGCAACTTCATTAGATCTTTTAAGGATTTCCGGCTTTTTGTGGTACTGTTTTTGTGATTTTTCGTGGAGAAAAAAGTTTCAAATAATAGAAAACGCTGGTCAGGGCTAGGAAGGAGAAGGTAATGAAACGATGTCTGATTCAACAATTTCAATTTTCATTAACTCTTCTCAACTGATGATTCTGATATCATGGACAAGGATACCGGCAAACATGACAACGAGGAAGGACATCATGAGCTTCATTTTGAAATATAACTTGTATCCAGAAAATATGTATAGTGAAAACCATTTATATATATTGAAAATCCAACAAACTTTGTGAAAAACGGTGCTAATAAGCAAAACAATTTTTTAGTTGACTAAATGAAAAGAACACTGAACGTTTTCAGTATTTCAAATACAGCTGATGTTCGTGTCGGTCTAATAGAGACTTGGCCTCGTGACAGGTGCTTCTTTAAAAAAGAAAGACTGAACAGAACAAAATAGATTTCCTCCAATTCAAGTGAGCTATTCATTTCTCCTACTTTGGAATTTCCCGAGCGCTGATGCTGAACTGAGTAGTCGTCCAACGTAGACAAGTGTCATAACAGTTTTTGTCTGGTGTGTTTCTAACGTGTGATTCCGGTTTCATAAAAACAAGTGGGATTTTACACTTTAGATTTGTTTATTGTGAAATGTTCTAGTCCCCTCTCATTCAATCAGTCAATATTTTTTAATGCGTATTTGTATCGAAAAAGAAAAAAATGTTTTTCATTTTCTTTCTTGAAACAAGAGCTACAGTAAACCATTCAATAAGTAATAAAACCATCGAAGGTAGCTAACAGAGAAGTATTTGTTGTTTTATTTCTTGAAACAAGTGCTACAGTATATTCATCGAGAAGCACTATAGGCCTCCGAGTGACCGTGGAGTTATAGGACGTGATCTATATCATTGGAAAGCTGAGAAAAAGCTAACTCCAAATATATATTCAGTTTTTGCCCTCGAGGCCTGGTATTCGAGAAAAACGAGGTCAAAGTTCAGAAAAATGGCAAAATATTGCCTTTTTAACACGCAGAAATTGCAAAAAATCGCAAAACAATTTTTCGCGTGTCAGAAAGGCAATAATTCACTGTTTTTCCGAACTTTGACCTCGCTTTTCTCGAATACCAGGCCTCGAGGGCAAAAACTGAATTTATATTTGGAATCAGCTTTTTCTCAGCTTTCCAATGATATATGCCACGTTCTATAACTTCACGGTCACCTGGAGGCCTTCCCTAGTATAGAAGATAGACTGAACAGAACAAAACACATTTCATACCATTCAAGTGATCTATTCCTTCTCGCAACTTCAAAATTTCCCGAGCACCGATGCTGGATTGAGTAGTCGTCCAGCGTAGACAAGTGTCATAACAGTTTTTGTCTGGGCGGATGACTTCTCACTTCATCAAGCGTTCAGTTTCGTTTGTTTTAAGTGTCTGAGTAAGTGTGAGTTGTTCATGAAGACGTCTGTTTTCGGATCTATTACTTTTGAAGAGGTATTCCAAACCTTTTGGTGTGTATTTTTTAATGTTTTCTATTCGTTTCTCATTAAATCAGTGAAAGATGTTTTCAAATGAGTATTCTGAGAAGTACATATTGTTTACTTTCTTCAAACAAGAGCAACAGTTCAACAAAGTAATTTAACCATCGAATGGAGCCACCACTCACTGAGATTTTAGTGCTCATTTTAGTACTTCCATAAACTGTTATTACTTTTTTCTACCTATAAAAACGACCACTTCGTTCGTTTTGTATCATACTTCTTTCGAGTAAGAAATGAAGATTTTGATTCTATCTCTGATTGTTTGTGCAATTGCTGTTCTCGATGTGATTGGTGATGGAGGTGAGTTTTGGCTCTGATTTCTCTGGGAATGGATGGAAGTGTCCCGAGTCAAGGTAGAGTGCGTCAATTCCAAAATGGTGGTGCAGGTTTCTATTGGGAATGATCTGAAATCGCGTAAATCACTTTTCACAAACTCCAGCAATGTAGGAGTACACATTTGCTATCAGTTCATGCTCACCACTCTTGTTATAAGAATTCAAACCCAAACCAAATTCTCGACTTGGCTGATTCCGTAATATGTGAAATTTTTATTTATTCAGAGTGCTGCATTCACCCAGCTTATAGAGTCGTTCATGAAGTTAATGTGTCTAAGAATGATTTTCACTGCGATGAACCAGTTCAAATCAAATGTAACAATATAAACTGGGCAGCAGATTTGGTCGGAATTGCTGGACTAAGGTCATACGACCAAAACTTCAAAGTAGTGAGTTTAACAGTACCGGGTTTGCATATACAGTGGTTCATTGCAGTCCACGGGCCCTTTCGATTTCAAGGGGAAGAATACATTTTTTGTAGTGTTTTGAAATTCGAATAACTGGGAAAAAACTAGGTGTTGAGACATGATCAATTCAGAATAAGTGTTTCAGTTCACAAGAAACAGAAAACAATGCGTCAGGAATTTGACTTGTGCTCCATTTGACGGTGATTGGTCAGAAACGCGTAAATGGATACCTGAAGGCAGGACTGATAAATTTTTCTACTTTGCATGTGCCTTCAAAAAGAATGGAAAGTGGCAACTTTTTGAAGATTAAATTCAAAAGATGTTTCACTTTTTTAAAACTGTTCCTAAAATAAACTGTGTTGCAAATCGATATGTGTACTCATGAATAGTCTTTCACATAATGTTTTTCAAAAGGGACAAGAAGCAGAGGAAATGTGTTTCGGTAACCTCGCGCGGGTGGTTTTGTTTTGGTCTGCAGTTTTGCGCGTTTTTTTTTGCGATCGGAATGAATATTTGCTTTTTAATAGCTTTGGACATTCAATATGTACAGTATTTTGCGTGTTTCTCATTTTTCACTGCATTTTCAGTCGCAATTCATCCGTTTTTTAGATGGAACATCTTTTTTCAAGTGAAAAAGATGTGCTTGCGCTCTATTTGCACGGGTAAAAGAGTGGAAGACGCAGAGAAAAATAGTCTTGTCAACCTCCAACGGCCCGACCGACGATCGATAATTAATTGAATGTAACGTTTTTCTTCACGACTTCAAGAATTTTCTCACCAACTAAACATGTCTAATGAAAAAATTAAAGAGTCGGATGCTGACGACCAGTGTTCTGGTGAGTTTTTGACAAGAGATAGTCATTTTTTTATTATTTCTCTTTAAATTAGCTTGAAAACACGTTTTTTCAAAGAGCTCGATATCAATGGATTCTGCGGAAGTTGTTGTCTAATTATAAGACAACACTTTCGAAAATTAACTCCTCTTCATCCAATACTGCCGACCGACGAATGATAATTAATCAAATCGAACGTTCTTCCCCTCTTTTTCAAAGATTGTCCATCCATTATGACATACAAAGGAAGAAAATAACTGAAAAAATGACAAATTGACGCGTGCTGATTTTGTTTTTGGTAAGTTTTTCTACAAGAAATCGTCATTTTCCGACTACGTGAATTCAAATGAAGTGAAAACAGCAACTGAATCATTTCAGAGACTAAAGATGAGAATTTATCGCCAAAATTGCTAATGAATTGCTTATGAATCAACAATAAGCTAGAAGAAACATGCGATAATTCCTAACATCCAAGGATACCACACCGATTCGTTCTCTGATTCCAACTACACCTGCCATTGTGACGCCGCAATTAAAGACAGCGCAACCGCCAGCGCAAATTGCTCCACTCGCCCCTTTGATGCCTCTTTGGATATTTTACAGCCACTACCACTAGTCATCATGACGATCCCAACGATGGCACAGATGAGACAACCATGACAATGGTGGGTCCAATTGATGTTGTGAGTTTCCACTGCTTTCCAGACCTGAATCCCTCTGATTCTCCTCAAATTCCAGACGGTTCCTTCACCAAACTTCTCGGCTCCATCGCCCCAAATGACATCTCTCGCCATAATGCCACCGCAGCTTCTGAACTGCCTGGAAGGAAACCGCTTCTCGATGGAATTACATCGCCGCCGCCGCCAAGACCAAAGCCGGTGGCTCCGGTAACAGCAGCGATTTCGGATTTGCAGAGAGTCAGTTATCTTTTTATTCATTCTTTAAAAATATTGTCACATTTTCAGCGCGTCCAAGAGCTCTTCTCAAGTGAATCAGCTGCTCCAGCAGTCCCGATAGTATTCTCACCAAGAGAATCCTCTATTTCTTCCTCCACACCAGTCACTCCATTTGTCCTTCCCAACGCTCTTCGAGCCAGATCGTCAGTATAAGCACTTCCAGTAGAGGCGACACTACCACCTCAACAGCTAATAAAGGTTGAGCCAAGAGGACAATCAGCGACGCTTGAGCCGGAATCGGGGCCACTGCCAATCATTGAAGTTCATGTTGAAGAAGACAATGCTTTTAAAGGTATCAATAAGATTAAGGGGCTTCGTAAAAAGTGAATCTCGCTGAAGAACGACGTCGTCGAGCAATGGAACAGAGTACGATCCACTGGAAGATAGCGTTGCATTGGATGAGACAGAAGCTGTGGAGTATCAGTCAACGACACGAATGGAGGATGAAGAAATTGAGACAATGGAGGAGAACGAAGAAGAAGATGAAGATGTTGAGATGTTGGTTGATGATGAAGACAAGGATTATGAGACTAAGGATGAAGAAAAAGCGGAGGAAGAAACTGCTCAGAAAGGAGACAAGGAAGAGAAAGAAACAGAAGAAGAAGCTCCTGCTCCAGGAGAGGTTGACGACGATATCTCGGAGAACCAGTGCCAGAAGTGGATGAGAACGAGTTGTACGAGATAGCCGCTGAAATCAAACCAAAGGAGATGAATAAAAAGCCGTTGGTGCAGATTCCAGATCAAGAGCGTGTTCCAGCTGATGTTGATACCATTGAGTTGGATTATTGTGAGCTATGCATGTTTTTTGACACCCAAAATCTTTTCATTTTTAGACAACGCTGACATTTTTGTCACAATTGCCAAATAACATCTTGCAAATAGAGTCATTCTGTCAAGACGGTCTCTCATTGATGTGGAATGGAATCCCTTCCGATTTTGGAATCAAACTTCTATTCCGTCAAACCGACAAGGGTAATTCTCATCAACTCGCTTTCCAAACTCAAATCGATGCCTATCAATCGATGCAGCATCTTCCCACAGGATTCCTGAATGAAGGAAGTGATGTGCGTATTGGTTTCTCTCTCGCCTCCACTCCACTGGTTCTCGGAGAGAATTCTGGATCATGGTGAATCACTGCCAGCGGAAAAGGTGTCTCAAACAATCATTTCTATGATTTCGGAAATTCTTTCGACATTGGAGACTGTGTGATGTGTATTCTGGATTTGTCAGAAGGCTCAATCTTGTTTCAAATCAATGAATAAGACGTTGGAACACCATTCGAGAAAGTTTTCTTGGACAAGAATTGAGTGATGAGAAGTGAAAACTCTCGGAAGATTGTGACTGGACGTTCATAACCGAAATGGATCGTGCTCATCTCGTACGCTACCAAACTGAACCAGCTGACAAGAAAAATTGCACTGTCCTGATGACTGTCGGCCTCCCAGCAGTCGGAAAGACTACTTGGGTTTGTTATTATCTCGCAGAGCACCCACACGAACATTGGACATTTATCGGTGCTGACACTGTAATGGACGCGATGAAAGTGAATGGAGTACCACGTATCCGTCTGCCAACACTGAAATGTCCGGATTTCCTACGTGGAGTTATTGGAAAATTGATGAAACGATTGATCTGTCTGGCGCCAAGCGAGGGAAGAATTACATTTCGGATATCACGAATTGTACGTCCGACAGAAGCAAGAAGAAGTTGATGGGATTCGGGGAGTTCAATTGGAAGTGTATGATCTTTGTGCCAAATGAGGATAAGCATCAAAAGAGACTGAACAAGCAGGAACATGAGAAGAATGAGAAGTTGGATTCCGATGCGAAGATGCAATACAAAGCGTCGATCTCTCTTTCGATTGTGGCAGAGGGAAAGCCATGCGAAGAGCTAAAAAAAAATCATTCTTCCACCTGTGGAAATCACAATTCCATTGTTCGCGTCAACATCGGCTTCCCAAGATTCTTCGTTTGTTACTGCCTGTCTAGCACCGGCATCATCTGGGCCGAGCAGTCAGTTCTCGTCCCCATCGTCTTCTCTGCCACAGACTATTCAATCTCCAGCGCCAACGCTTCCTCAACCAATTCAGGCGATGCAGAATCAGCAGCAACAAGTGCAGAAGCAGAAGGCACAACAGGTACCGACCACGGAGAAGAAGGTTGAAGTTTCGGTGAGTGATCGAAGCCTGTGACACAATAATTTTAGTTTATTTCCAGCAAACCCTCAACACCTCACTTCTCCGCAAATCAGTTGACACTGCTGGCCCATCAGGACAAACCCCAGTCATTGGCTTGCAGTTTTGTTTGTATTTTTTATCGTCAGATGTCAGAAATTCAAGAAGGAAATGTTCGATTGATATGAAAAATGGTGGAACGCCTCTTAAAACCCCGTAACTGGTTATATGTAAGTACATTCTAGTTAGTGAAGTGAAGTTTCACAAACAATTTTACAGATAAAACATTCCGCTTGCAATGCGTGGTCAAAATCTGAATGAAAATGATTCTTCACGGTTGATGAGATCCGTGGATAGCAAGCGCAATATTCGTAACATGTCTGTCATCTCTTGCGTCCATCACGGAAAATCTGTCCTTACTGACCCCTTGTCTCCAAGGCCGGTATTATTGTCGGAGCAAAGGCAGAAAAAACTCGTTTCAGTGACACCCCTAAGGACGAAAAGGAGCGTTGTAATACCATCAAATCTACGTAAGAAACGTAATGTTGCAATCCAGTCGTTATAGTTTTTGTTTTCAGCGCTATCTCTTTTTCTTCAAACTCCAAAAGAAAGATCGTGGCTTTGTCGACGGAGAAAAATTGTTCGAGACCTTCGAGACTGGCGGGAAGGAGTAGAAATATATAACGATTTCTGGATAAACTTAATCGATTCCCCGTTTTCGTTCGCTTGTCCTCTGAAGTCACTGATGCTCTCCATATCGCTGATGGAACTCTTGTCGTCGTCGAGTGCGTCTCCGCAGTATGTGCCCAAACCGAAACTGTGTTTCGTCAAATAATTGCTGAGGGACCAAATGGAACCAATCATGGCGATTCCAATGGTCGGACGCGTTGGATTCGGATCGGAACTCCACCAATCACTATCGTTTTTTATCTCATTTCAATTTCTAAGAAGACAATCTCATGAAGAACTTCAGGCGAGACAGTTTCTTCGACCTCATGACCAAGAAATCGAGTATCACCCAAACCGAGGAGAGCAAGAGAGAATTCAACCAATTCGTTCTTGACCCAACCTTCATGCTCTTCGACGACATTATGAGCCTCCAGATGGACAAGATTGCTGGGCTTGTTGAGTAGATCGTAGGCTCGCCAACGACGAGAAGGATTTTAAAGAAAACCACTCGTGAAAGCTTTCATGCCTAGATGGATCCCAGCAGGTCGATGAGGCCACTAATGAGATTTCGATCTCAATATACTGATGCTCCTTAAAAAGATGTGGATCAGAGATAAGATGGAACCAAACGATAACTGGAGAAATTTTTCAAGTCCGCTGTTGAAACACCTACTCTTTCTTGAAAATAGTGAAACTGTGAGATTATCATTTTTCAAAATAATGGAGAACAATTCGCATTCCCAAATTCACATTTTCAGAGGCGTAAAACACGGTCAACTACAACAAGAAGTATATGTGGATGATGGACTGACGCTTGCATCGGAATGGCAAAAACGATTTTCTACGACAGCAACAAGCAGATCAATTCTCGCGCGGATAATTCATCGAAGAAGAAAGAGGATCAAGATAGCACGCTAAACTGCCGCACGTTCCTCCGCGTATAGTCGTATGGAGATGTGAAAATGGTACGTGATTCCAAAACCTGCTCTGATCTTGGTCAGGTGCACAAGGTAGTGGCAGAAGAGAAGATGAGAATATGTCTTTCTTCTGTCCTCTTTGTCTGCTCGGCAACTTCATCAGATTTTTAATGATTTATGACATTTTGAAGTACTGTTACAAAGTTTCGCTAAGAAACAAGTTCCAACTGGTGAAAAATGCTGGCCAAAGAGCGAGAGGACCTTTTGGAGAGAAAACTTTATCAAAAATCAAAATAATGCCGATCTGGAAAGAGGTTCATGCAAGAATTTTCAATTCCACTGCTTCTGACATCCAAATCGTCGAGATTTTTCCGATTTTCGATTAATATGTTGCACATAAAAGACTGATGTTGTCAATTAGAACGACGATTGAAAACGAACTGCAGTAATGATCTACACAATTTCCTGTGCTAGAGAAACCTGTTGAAAAATGTGTATTTTGCAAAATATTGCAAGAACGAAGTATTAGGTTGGTGCATAATTTTCTTTCTTTTTTGAGGGTGTGACTTTGGTCTTCTGTTTCTCAGCAGTGAAATTGTGTTTCAGCCCAAACTTTTTTGCATTATAATGAGCTTTTCAGTGGCTAACAAAAAATGTTTTAAGTTGATGCCTAGACAGTTCGCTCGTTAAAACGATGGTTATTTTCGGTGGCCAACCAAATGCCGATTTTGGGTAGTTTTTTGGTTCTAGTCAAATCGGTATTAGAATGTTGAAGTATTTTTAGGAAAATAAATTAAATGAGCAGAAGATAGCTGTATCTTATTGTTTCAATTTAGTTTTGGGTCAAAATCCCCAAGACGAGAAAGTTATGATCAGACGATCAACAGCAACGAGAAATCATGGTTTAGCTGGGTTCAAACCGATTACAGGAATATTTCGTAGAGCGTTTATACGCAACTATCTGTAAAAGTTAGACAGTAACTTGAGTAAGTTATGGCACAAAAAGTTTTAGACAAAACCATTCTAATAAGTGGTAAAACTTGGCTGATGTGTTTCCTATGATTTTCACAATTTCGAGAAAATTTGTGTAGTTGACCTGGGTGAAGTCTAGGTCTCTCCTCAACGATCCCAAGCAAGTTTGAACTGTTTTGTTACAAGATATCAAAAGTAGGTACATTGTTCTAAAATTGTGCAAAATATCTAGTGGATTGATTCAGAAGTATGAGCTGTAGGCTTCGTCAAACTTAAGAAACACGTGATTTTGATGCTATAGACTTCACGCTTCCTGCGAAAAAAGACAAATGGCGTGAAGATCTACAACTAAGTAAATGTTGATACATCAACGTCTACTCTGTTAAATTGAAATAGTTTCAACCAACTTCCTTATCTAGCGTCAAAGAAAAATCGAGAACATTTGCACCTCCCTAAATTGCCGATCCTAGCCTTTCTTCAGGGACCCGCACTGAACTATCGTTGCTTAGTTGGAATGTTTTTGTTTGCTTTTTCTGAATATTTTTTCTTGCTTGTTGTAATTCCAAATAGCTCACTCATTCTCGTGAACATTTTCTAGGAAAAAACTGGAGTCAAAGAATAGTACCAAAAAAGGGTTCCTCAAGTGTTTTGACGTGCCTACGGTTGAGATCAGGCAGATGGCGGACGTCAAGTTACTGGTATAATCACAATGACATTTAGGTACTAACGAACAATATTTCTCATTATGGGAGTTATTAGTCACCAAGAGATTTCATAACAAAAATCATCTAAAAAAAGAAAGAAAATTATGCACCAACTTAATATCAGCCTATTTCTCCCTTCATCACGCCGGTGGTTGTGTTTCGGTCAGCAATTCGGGACGTATTTTTGACGGTTAGAATAAATGCCTGTTTTTTTCATTGCTTTATGATTTTTGAGATACTCTTGCTTCACTTCATTTTCAGTCGTATTTTAACTGCTTCTGTTTTGAATAATCGTTCTTCAAGTGAAAAAGATGTGCTTGCGCTCTATCTGCACGCGTTAGAGAGTGGAAGACGCAGAGAAAAGTGAGTCTCCTTTACCCACAATGCGCCGACTGAAGATCGATAATTAATTAAGTAAAACGTTCTTCGCCATTTTTTTCGGATATTTTCTAACAATTAGAACATGCGAAAGAAGAAAACAACTGGAAAAGCCAAATAGACGCATGATGATCGTGTTTTTGGTAAGATTTTTTGACAAAATTTGTCACTTTTTGACTACGTGCATTCAAATGAAGTGAAAATTGTAATTGAATCATTTCAGAAATCAATTCACTCACGAAATCGTATGCCACCTGTGTCGGCAGCAATTGATAATTGAAGGAGGGATTAGTTTTGAAGTCACCAGTAAACGCGAGGTAAGTGAAATATTATTGAAAATTTTAACTTCGAAAGCTTTACCTAAAAAAGAGGTAGCGATCGGCCGCTTGAATCCGTTTTTAGTCTATTATGGCACGATGGTCTAGTAATCTATCTATTCACGATATCAGGCTAAATTAGAACTGACTTGTGAAACAATAAACATGAAAAACATTAATTTGCTGCCATCCTTCTATCCCCGATTTCTTTGCTTCCACCATTCCAATCTGGAATGCCATTACTGCTAATGTTTCCCAATTCCTTCCTCCTTCTAAATTCGAAACTCTCCTTAACTCCTCTATTAACCGTTTTTAGTATTTCAGTTAATTGCCTGTTTTCCCCGGTTTTTCTTCCCTTTCTTTAACTTGCTAACTTCGCCTATTTTCTCCCGGTTATTTTACCCCTTATGCCAATTCTCTCACATTTTCCTTCATATGTTACTAGTCCATCTCGTGAGGGATGTATCTAGTCTCCCCATTTCTTATGTTTTATTCTTCTGTTATTCTTTCTGTCAATAAATATATAGAAAAAATATCAGATAATATTGAGATGGTACCATCATTTGAATGGAAATATTTTTGGATAATTAAACATTTTTCCAGGATCCGACGTCACCAATTATTGGAAAACAAGTAAAGCGAGTACGATTCAAATCCCAGTCGTATGTAGTTCTTGCTTTGTGCCAGATGTGGATAAGCATCAAAAGAAACTGATCAAGCAGGAACATGAAAAGAATGAGAAGTTGGATACCGATGCGGTGCAAAGAGTCGATCTCTCTTCCAATTGTTGCAGAGGGTGATTGATCCACTAGCAAGAAGCGACCACATTGCATTCAATCATGTCGCCAAAATGAGTAAGGAGTGTGGATGACTCCAGTTGCCAAGACGACGTCGAGGTTACCAAAATACCCATCATCATGGTGGCGGAGGTGGTAGTGGTTACAATCAATATACTCATTTATCAAACAGCGAACATCCATATGGAAATCAATTCTCCTCGAAGAACAACAACACAATAAACATCACTCATACCACATTCGCATCAGCTCCGTCTCCACACATTTAAGAGAAAACAATCATTCTTTCGCCTGTAAAAAACACAATTACATCGGTTGCGTCGACATCGGTTTTCCAAGATTCTCCGGCTGTTACTGCCTTTCCCGCACCGAGATTTTCTAGACCGAGCACCCAGTTCTAGTTCCCACCACCTTCTCTCCCACAGGCAACTCAATCTCCAGCGCCAACGCCTCATCAGCCAAATCAAGCAATACAGAATCAGCAGCAACAAGTGCAGAAGCACAGGTACCCGCCACGTAGAAGAAGGTTGAAGTTTCGGTGAGTGATCGAAGTCATTGAAACTTGAATAATTTTAGTTTATTCCCAGCGAACCCTCAACACCTCACTTCCCCGCAAGTCAGTTGACATTGCTGGTCCATCAGGACAAATCCCAGTCATTGGCTTGCCGTCTTGTATTTCTTACCGTCAGATGTCAGAAATCCAAAAAGGAAATGTCCGATTGATATTAAAAATAGTTGAATGCCTCTTGAAACCCATAACTGGTTATAAGTAAGTACCTTCTAGTTAGTGAAGTAAACTTTCACAATAATTTTTTTAGATAAAACATTCCACTTGCAATGTGTGGTCAAAATCTGAGGGCCAAGATAGCACGCTGAACTGCTGCCAGTTCCTCCGCGCACAGTTGTATGGAGGTGTGAAAATGGTACGTGATTCCAAAACTTGCTCTGATCTTGGTCAGGTGCACAAGGTTGTGGCAGAAGAGAAGATGAGACGATGTCTCTCTTCTGTCCTCTTTGTCTGCTCGGCAACTTCATCAGATGTTTTTATTAAATTATGAAATTTTGAAGTATTGTTAGAACGTTTGGCTAAGAAACACGCTCCAAATTGTGAAAAATGCTGGCCAAAGCTGGGAGGGAGGAAAACGCTATAGAAACCATTTCATTTTAGTAAATATTACCACTATGTGACGCCAAATCTGTACTTCTAAAACAAAAATATTTTCCCGGTCGATGTTAGTAAAATTGATGTCTTGCGCTAACTACTTCACTGTTTCATCACACTAGCTGGAATCATGTCACCTTGAGAATTCAAGAAATTCACCTACCTATTGCCATTTTTATAATTTCCTTTTTTCAATATTTTGGTAAGACAAAATGAAAAGTGTTTTTACTAGAACATATTTTATTAGGCAGAAATGTCATAAATGAGAGCTTGTTGCTTTTTAGAAAAAAACAACATGAAATTGAAAAGTGGAGGTGTCGGAGAGGAGGAGGAGGGTGGGGGGAGTTCTATCGTCTTCTTATTCTGAAAAGAAAGATGATGACAACGGTAACCCGCCATATGCATGTGATTATCCATTCGTTGACATTGTCCTGAGGGCTCTGAAAACAACAGCTTGATGATATGAGATGTTTCATCTATGTCTTAAATTCTTCGAAAAGTTTTCTCCACTCGAGATCACACATTTCGGACAAAAATTTCAATTTTGGATTTGAATTCGAATACTTACGGTAGCAATTGGAGTGTCGGGGGTAGCAGTGGTGGAGAAATTTTTAGCAGATGGAAATGTAGTTGAGTTTTGCTCCTATAAATATTGAAACATTCAGTAGGATGTCTGATTCAACAATTTCCATTTTCACTCACTCTTCTCAATTGATGATTCTCATACGGAAGGCTCTCGCTTTCATTTACGGTGATGACGGCAAACATGACGACTAGAAAGACCATCTTAAGCTTCATTCTGAAATATGTATCAAGGAAACTTCGGGAAAACCATTTATATATTGAAAATCCAACGGACTTCGTGAAGAAACTGTGGTAATAAGCAAAACATTTTTAGTTGGCTAAATGAAAAGAATACTGAACTTCTTCAGTATTTCAAATACATCTGATGTTCGTGTCGGTCTGATAGAGACTTGACCTCATCCCAGGTGTTTCTTCTCCAGATTGGATGAACTCTTCAAAGTGTTTGGCAGAAACGACAGATGTTCGTTTCCACATTCGACGGGGTTTGTCTATGATGAGAAGCAGTGCAAAAAAGAGACTGAAAAGAACAAAAAAATTTCATTCAGTTCGAGTGTGCTATTCATTTACCCTACTTTAGAACTTCCCGTGCGCCAATGCTGGATTGACAAGTTTCATAGCTGTTTTCGTCTGGGCGGATGACTTCTCACTTCATCAGACGTGCAGTTTTGCTTGCTTTAAGTGTTCGAAGAAGTGTGAGTTTTTCATGAAGACGTGTGTTTCCGGTTTCATAAAAACATGTGGGATTTCATACTTTAGTTGTATGTTGAAAAATTTTCTAGTCGCCTCTCATTCAATCAGTATAAGATTTTTTTACAAATGTGTATTCATTCCGGAAAAGCTCCACTGCATCTGACACCCAAATCGTCGGCATTTTTCCGATTTTCGATAAGATTTTCTCTCCAACAGGTCCTTTCGCCCCGTAAAACCTATCTGGAAAGATGTTCACGCGAGAATATTCGGTTCCACTGCTTCTGACGCCCAAATCGTCGGAATTTCTTCGTTTTTCGATAAAATTTGTTGCACACAAAATACTGATGTCGTCAATTAGAACGGCGATTGAACTGCAGTAATGATCTTCATAATGTGTCCTGTGTTAGAGAAACCTGTTGAAAAATGTGATTTTTGCAAATATTGCAAGAACGAAGTATCAGCCTATTGCTTCAAAATCACAACCAAGGTTTCGAACTCCCAGACACATTCTACGACCTAGTGTAATAATGTGAGTGTAACTATCTGCAACGTGAAAAGCAAAAAAGTTATCTCTTCATCCTGACGTCGGCGGTTTCGTTTTGGTCAGCAACTCTGGACGTTTTTTTGGCGGTAAGAATGTAAGCCTGTTTTTTTAATGCTTTAGTATTTTGCATAATCTTTGCATTTCATTTCATTTTCAGTCGTTTTATATATGTTTCTGTTTTGGATGATCGTTCTTCAAGTGAATAATATGTGCTTGCGCTCTATCTGCACGCGTTAGAGAGTGGAAGACGCAGAGAAAGGTTAGTCTCCTCCGTCCACAATGCGCCGACTGACGATCGATAATCAACTAGAAAGAACGTTTTTCGCTGTTTTTTCAAAAAAAATTTCAAAAAATAGAACATGCTAATGAAGAAAACAAATGGAAAAGCCAAATAGACGCTTGCTGATCGTGTTATTGGTAAGTTTTTCGCCAATAGTTGTCACTTTTTGACTACGTGCATTTGAATGAAGTAAAAACTGTGACTGAATCATTTCAGAAAGCCGAAGATAGAAGTAAATCGCCAAGGTTGCTGATGAGTTATATAGGAATCCACCAGAAAACTTCTCAATCGATTTACTCACAAAATAATATCCCACCTGGTTCGGAAGCAATTGAAAATTAAGGGTGGAATTAGTTTTCAAGACAACAGTAAACGCGAAGTAAGTGATTTTTTTTTTCGAAAAGAACATTTCAAACAAAAATTGGATAGCGATCGACCGTTTAAATCCGTTTTCAGTAATTTGTGGCACGATGTTCCAGTAATCTCTCTATTCACGATATCAGACTAAATTAGAGCTGCCTTGTGAATCAATGAGCTTCAAAAAGTATCAGATAATGTTGAGATGAAACCATCATTCAAATGGAAAAGTGAATTTTCGAATAATTTAACGTTTTTCCAGCAGGACCATCACGGAAAATCTGCCCTTACTGGCTCCCTTTTCTCCATGGCCGGTATTATCGTTGGAGCCGAGGCTGGAGAAACTCGTTTCACGGACACCCCTAAAGACAAACAAGAGCGTTGTATTACCATCAAGTGTATGTAAGAACCATTTCAATTCAGTTTTTAGAAATTTTTTTTTCAGGGCAATCTCTCTTTCCTTCGAGTTTCAAAAAAAGAATCGTGACTTTGTCAACAGAAAACAACGATTCGAGACTGTCGAAATTGGCGGGAAAAATGAGAATTACAACGTTTTCTTGATTAATTTGCTCGATTTATTCTGGTCACGCTGCCTTCTCGTCTGAAATCACTGCTTCTCTTCGTCTCACTGATGGAGCTCTCATTGTCGTCGATTGCGTCTCCGGGGTTTGTGTTCAAACCGAAACTGTGCTTTGTCAAGGTATTGCTGAGCGTATCAAGCCAGTTTTCTTTGTGATTGAAAGGGACCGTGCTCTTCTCGTATTGCAACTCGATGCTGTGAAACGTTCCAAGTAATAATGCTTTTTACGGAAAAAAATCCAATTCCGATTTTCAGCGTATTTTCGAAAACTTCAACGTCATCCTCACTAACTATGGAGACGACGATGAACCAATAGGTCCAATCATGGTTGATCCATCGGTCGGAAACGATGGATCGGATCTGGATTTCACGAATTACTCTCGAGCAATCTCATGAAGAATCTATGGGGAGATCGTTTCTTTGACCTAAAGACTAAGAAGTGGAGCAACACTCAAACCGATGAGAGCAAAAAAGGATTCAATCAATTTTTTCTTCTTCTTCATGGTTCTCGACGCCATTATGAAGATCACGAAGGGCTACTTTTGTTGAGAACTTTGGAATCAAGCTCGCCAACGATGAGAAGGATTTGGAAGAAAAACTACTCTTAAAGGCTATCGTGCGTAGAAGGTTTCCAGCCGGAGAATCTATGTTCCAGACTATCATTTTCCACTTGCTATCCCAACGCTACAGAAAGGAGATGATCACTAGCCGCCGTTGCGAGCGAACCGTTAGTAGGTGCAGTGATGATGGAAGCATGAAACTCATTGTGAATACGAGAAGAAGACTACAAAGCTTACAGTGGGAAGAGATAAGTAGCAACTGATGCATCAAAAGAGAGGGAGGGCCAAGCTACTTTTCACAATCACCCCAAACTTCTCCTCTGACTACGTCAATAATGAAGACTCTACTCAAACTTTCGTGACGAGAGTGCAGTATCTTTCTGAACAACGCCTCCCACTACTCGTCACACAACTGTACCCACGTAAACCGATTGTGACGAGCACTATTTATGCCGATCCCTCACTGAAATACTCTTCTCGCCTATCACATTCTGGGAGAGAAGAACACATTTTTGTCAATGGGCAGCTACAACGAGAATTCCGGAAGAAACACGAACTTCAGACCGAATAGAGGTGAATATTATACCGTATATTTTTCTTTTTCCAATCAAATTTTTTATTTCAGAGCAAGGAGGCTGAATGTCAATAATGGCGTATATCAAAGGGCATATTGAAGCTAGAATTGAACATGTGCGAGTTTAATTCAGATGCAAGCACCCGGGAGACCCCATTTGACCACGAACAAATTGCTTTCGAACTGTTTCTGTTTTGGATAATCTTTTTTCAATAGAGAAAAATGTATTTGCGCTCTATTTGCACGCGTGAATGAGTGAAAAACGCAGAGAAGGCTAGTCTCCTCCACCTTTCAATGCACCTATTGAATATCAATAATTGATTAAATATCACTTATTCCTCCCGATTTCATGGATTTTCAAACCTATGGAACATACCAAATGGAGAAATCAATTGGAAAAATAAGAGAGATGCGAATGAACAGTTTTCTGGTGAGTTTTTGACAAGAGAATGACATTTTTTCCATTTCTTTACTCTCGGTTGGCTGGAAAAAATGTTTTCCTACTTTCAAAATTTTCATATCAAGTGAACTTTGTGCAAGTCGCTGTAAAATTATTAAAGAAGTTTTTCTGATTTCAATATTTAAACAAAAATTGAAGCTAGCGCGAAAAATCCACTGTAATCTACTATTATATTATCCAATTTCAGAGAGAAGAATTGTCTACCCGAAAAGTGGTCCCCACGATTCAATACTTATTTATCGAATTCAAGCTGTAGCAATGCGGAAATCTAAATGGAATGAAGGTAAGTTTCAAAAAAATCATAAATCTCCCAAATTCACAGTTTCAGATGCATACAACTCGGCCGACTCTATATGTCATGGAAATATGTGTGGATGTTGGACTGACAGATCATGGAATCGATTGCATGGAGAAATATCAGCGGGTTTACAAAAATCAATTATTTATCTCCTGCATGAGGCTAACACATCGGAGAAGAGGAAGGACCAAGATACCACGATCTACAGCTGCCAGTTTTTCTGCTCAAGGCATAGTGGCAAATTGTGTCTTTGAGTAAATGAATACGGATAGTTGCAACAATACGAGGCCGAGATAGTTAGTTTCAAAAAGTCAAAGCTGTGGCCATAGAATTCGCGGAAGTTTTGAGAAATCCCAATCTCTTTAAAACGTTGTCGGAATGTGATTGATGTAAACGGCACAATTCCTGTGCCGTCGAAGAGCTAAGAAAGTCGTCGGAATTTTGGTTTCAAACAGCAACCTTCTTAACATGTCAAGATTTTCCATTATGGTGTCACAAAGAATCGATAACGTTGAAACCGTTTCATCAATTTTGAGTCTCCCAATCATTTACAAGAAGCGATTTCACATCAATGAAATGTTTGAGCAGCGTGACAAGATTCAATCTTCGCCAGAATGATTCAAAATCAACTACATAGATGATTAGTATTCCTGTGGAGTCGGATGTATCTAGAACACTCGTCACGATCTTCCAATAATTTATTTAACAATGAGGTTTGTGTCCACAGCCGATTGCCATCCTTTATTCCTCAATTTCAGAGAGAAGACTTGTCTGCATGGTAAGAGTTGGCAATGTGACAAGATAGTTTTTAGTTGAAAAAAGACAAACCGTATTCATGCGGAATTTGTAACACAAAAAAATGTTTCCTATTTTTGCTGTAAAATTGGGAAGAAACTAAAGTGAGTATCAAAAACGTTCAAAATGTGCTGATACGCAAGTTTCAGAGACAAAGAGGTCAGCGAGATTGTGATGATTACAGTAATTGGGAATAAATCTTGTCATCTACCTGGAGAGAAGAACCACCGAGTTTTTGTGCTGAAATAACTACGAATGGGCTGCCCAAATTATTGGATTGGCTACCGTAACACATTGCAATCATAAAAAAGCTGGTCACGGATCCAATAATGTGGGAAAATATTGTACAATTTTGTTATTCAAAGCTCGAGGCTGGCGTATTGAAGAAGAGAGAAAACCAAGCAACTACGATCAAAAACTCCTCAATCAGAAGATAAAACATGGAACCAAACGATAACTGCACCTCTCCAGCGTTCACTTTCTCCACGTTCTCGGCAACATCAAAATGAGTGGAGAAGTTTTCCAAGTTTGGAAATACCTGAAAATTTTGGAAAATAGCAAACATGTGAGTTTATCATTTTTCAAAATAATGCAAAACAATTCAACCCTTCAGACGCATTCTTGCTGGAGATACTGGAGCAACCTTACAATGTATTCAACTAAAAGAAACAAAGACAATCTAATCTCCCACTTTCTACCGGAGGAATTGATAAACATCTTCGGACTCATTTTTGCGGTTAGAATGCAAAACAGAACTAAAATTGGTACTCTCCGTTGAAAAGTTTGATTTCAGGTCAAAAATATCTTCGAATCGGCTTCCGAGCAATGCTGATATAAACTGACCATGCTGAGTTGTGCAGTTTGGGTTCCCGCACCTGGATCACCTTGAGAAACGAATAAATTATTCTGCCTAGTGCCACTTTGTGCCCAATTTCTTTTTGTTTGGTGAGAAAGAATAAAAAAGGGTTTTTACTGGAACATAGTTTATTAGAGAGATATCTCAAATAGTAACTTGTTGCTTCTTGAAAAAAATAATG
Organism: Caenorhabditis latens; assembly: GCA_002259235.3. Classification (NCBI taxonomy): domain Eukaryota; kingdom Metazoa; phylum Nematoda; class Chromadorea; order Rhabditida; family Rhabditidae; genus Caenorhabditis; species Caenorhabditis latens. The sequence goes on along the minus strand of CM056097.1, from coordinate 6,442,814 downwards.
ACATAAATTAAGAAGTGGTTGTTCAGGAGGGGTTTTATCTTCTATCCTTTCATCTTCTCCTTTCACTAACGGTCATTGATTTGAGGAGGATGATGAACGCTGCGATAACCAGAATCAAGGAATAAATACAAAGGGTCTTTACCCATTTGTCTACCGTCTCCTGGTTGCTCTGAAAATAATTGCACGATAATAATACATTTTCAGTCTGTAGTTTAAGTTTTAGAAAAGCTTAGAGCGTTATCTGATAAAATCTACACTCGAGATCACATATTTTGGACTAAAATTTTAATTTTGGAATAGAAGTCAATTAGTCAATTTCTTAATTACTCACCGTAGTGGTTGGGAAGTCGGTGGTGGTAGAGATGTTTCCAGCCCCAGCTGGTGGTGTGGTTGAGCTTGGCTCCTATAAATATTGAAACATTTCAAATTAATCTCTGAATTTTCAAAGTTGGTTTTGGTAGTCTGTCTGATTCAACTTTTTTTAATGCTCACTCACGCTTGTCTGTTGGTGACTTCGAGATGGAAGGCTCTCGCCTTCATGGATGGTGATGATGGCGAAGATGACGACGAGGAAGACCATCGTGAGCTTCATTCTGAAAGATGAAATATGAACCTTGAGAGAAAATACTTTTTCTATTAAAAATCCAACGGACTTCATTAAAAACGGTGACAATAAGCAAAACAGTAAGAAAACTTTGAAAGAGGGAAGGAGGAACGAGTAAAGGAACGGACATGTGTTTCACCGTCGGAAAAATTGGAAAAGGGGGGAGGTAGAATGTGTATAGTGAGTGGAAGTGAGAGAGCGCGAAAGTTATCATTGGCGGCGGCGGCACGTTTGAATAGATTGTGTTTCCACGCGCCCGTGGAGCGCGTTTGCATCATCTTCTACGAGCTTCTTGTAGAGGGTCTTCACGAATTGTCCTTGGTTTGGAGACGTGTACTAATCGGTTAAAAAATATATTAAGAAATGAAAAATTGATAAATTCCCGAAAAAAAGATAATTTAGGAAGTTACCTTGGAAATATCAAAGTACAAAATTCATGACATAGACTATCTGCAAAGAACCGATGAAAAGATTTTGAATAATGTAACGGGTATATGTTAGACTCGTAGAAAAGTCTAAATGGAGGTAAAAAAATACGTAGAAGGTTCAAACCGCAGAATATTAGTTGGAAAAGAAGTGTTAGGATTGGTGAAATGATCTACATAATATGACAAAAAACCAGGAGAAAAAGATAAGACTTTGGAATCTTGAATCCAATGATTTCGTATAAACGATTAAGTACATAGTTTTACGGATACTCATCATTTATTTAAAATTTAAAAAAGAAACAAAAGTAATTGCATTTCAAATGGAAAACACTACTTATCTACTAATTATAATGTAATCCAATTTTACTTGCATTCAGGACAATGACGACCACAATAATGATGCCAATGATGGAGAGTCCGGCCACAACCGAGACTATCACATTCGTGACATTCAGAGGCGAAATCTGAAAATAGTTGGATGATTCAATAGAATTTTTGGTTAGTGTTAATTCTGTCATGCACCAGTTTTTCGTGAAAGTTAGTTTTAAGAGGTTTTTTTTTGTTGGTTTATACTCCAATCACTTACGGTGGTGGTGGGAGTCTCGCTGGTTGTGGTTGTGGTGTTTTCCGGAGAAGCTGGAAGAGCCTGGCTCGGTTCCTGTAAAAAAGGTATCGGTACTGTCAATAGTTGGACTTTCTTGAAGACTACAAAAAGAGCTTCAAAAAGAGCTTTAGTGACAGTTCAAAGATCTTATTCCGCTCACCTGATTGATAAGGTCATAGCTTCTCAGCTGGTGACCAGAATACGGAAGGCTCTGACCTTGAGGAATGGAGATGAAGGCGAAAACGACGATGAGAATAACAAGTTCCATCCTGAAAGATGATTTTTTAAATTTGAATAAAAATTGCTAAGTGTCTAAAGTATTCTGTTAAAACACAATGAGGAACGTAGGCTAGAATATGTTCGAAAAAGCGCTCTAATGGGACACAGCGCACGCGTCGCAACGACCGACACTAAGAACGATGACAAAACTATAAGCAAACATTGAAAAAAGGAAAATGAACGAGTGAAGAAACGGACTTGTGATCGACTATTCGAGAAAGAGAGAGAGAGAAGGAAAAATCAATTGCGGGTTGACTATCTGTGAGAAAATAAGTGTGGAAATCTATGTTATGCACCATTATCGCGGAAAAGCCGGAAGGAAAAACATCGATACATTGTTTTTGAGAAAAGATAACGCGTCAATGGTTGAGTCATGCAGTAGCAGAGATGAGTGTGTTTTTGGATGACTTCTCCAGATGAAAGGGACTAAAAGAGACTAGACTGTGGTTGTCCGAAAGCACCATACTGAATAATATTAGGTTGGCAAGAAAGTTTTTGACCATAACTCGAGTTATTCGTACTCAGATAGAAAACGTGCCCAATGGCATATGTAGTAACTATCTTAATACACAACAGTCTGCTGTTTACTGGGTACGTTCCCAATACCCTCCGGTCAAAACTCCGGCTGTTTCAAGCCAAAATAAACTTTGACTGATTTCTCGACTTGACCTCAAGTTTAGAAGTCCTGTTCAAAAGTAGCGCGCTCAATTACCCCGAACATATGAAAATCTGTTAAAGGATGGTTAGAGCTGTACTTTGTGTGAACAAGAACGGTTTTGCAAAATTAGGCGAGAATATACGTCGTCGGATATGCAACATGTGGATGAGTAATATCATGGAGGTGGTGGAGTTTTTGACCGCGTGGAGTTGAGGACTTGCGTATAGATTCCATTTTTTGCATATTGAAAGACTAGTAGTTTAAGAAGAAGTTTTTGGACTTCACAAGAAGATTCCAATTGTATGCGTTGTGTAGGGAAGGCATGAATTTCATCTGGCATCGTTCTTGTTCTACGATGTCTGCTGTCGTTTGATCAACGCTGAGTCACTGGACTTTTCTGTGGTGGTTACTGTATAAGACCCTCTCCCTATTGAAATTAACCAAATGGTTGAGTCAATTAAAATTTGGTGGAGAACAGAGAAATTCAAGCAGCAGAACTACCCTTCACTAAAGGTCAAACTCGATCAAAAGATGGCGAACCGGTGTCTCATTTCTTCTTCTTGCCGACACGTTTGGAAACATTTTCAATTGTGGATTAAATAGTGTGGATCGTTATCGACAATTTACAAGAAGTCTGGGGTGGACATTCTCCTCTACAGCTAACAGCGTGTACAAACTCTGTTCATATGGTATTTTAGTACATGACTCTTCGACTATAGAAAAATTATGTTTTCCAAAATTATGAAGCCAATCGCTTATAGTGAAACGAAAGTGGAGTTCATTCTTGTAAACTTTCACTATTTGTTAATTGACGCTGTCAAACTTGGTTGTAGTTTGAGCGAAGAATGAAAAACCTTGTTGAAAATGGGAATGGTTAAGAATGAAAACGGACATGGTGCTTGGACAGGAGAAGCCGCAAGAGAAAATTCCAACTACTAATAAACTTACAGAGAGTTTGTATAACTGAGAGTGTGTGTATGTTTTTCTGATTCTCGTTCCTCGTCCGTTAGCATTCAAAACAAATCATGGTCAAAAACTTTCTTGCCAACCTAATAAAATACACAATTTTTGAGGAAGTGAGACTTTTCTACAGTAATAACCAAGATTCAAACAACATTGGTCGCCCTCATTTGAAAATGTTCAACTTTGAGAGGATGTCTTTGTACCCCTGTTTGTCCCACCAAGTAGAATTTTTATGGATCGTACAGATCACATGTATTAGGTTGGCAAGAAAGTTTTTGACCATAACTCGAGTTATTCGTACCCAGATAGAAAACGTGCCCAGTGGCATATGTAGTAACTATCTTAATACACAACAGTCTGCTGTTTACTGGGTACGTTCCCAATACCCTCCGGTCAAAACTCCGGCTGTTTCAAGCCAAAATAAACTTTGACTGATTTCTCGACTTGACCTCAAGTTTAGAAGTCCTGTTCAAAAGTAGCGCGCTCAATTACCCCGAACATATGAAAATCTGTTAAAGGATGGTTAGAGCTGTACTTTGTGTGAACAAGAACGGTTTTGCAAAATTAGGCGAGAATATACGTCGTCGGATATGCAACATGTGGATGAGTAATATCATGGAGGTGGTGGAGTTTTTGACCGCGTGGAGTTGAGGACTTGCGTATAGATTCCATTTTTTGCATATTGAAAGACTAGTAGTTTAAGAAGAAGTTTTTGGACTTCACAAGAAGATTCCAATTGTATGCGTTGTGTAGGGAAGGCATGAATTTCATCTGGCATCGTTCTTGTTCTACGATGTCTGCTGTCGTTTGATCAACGCTGAGTCACTGGACTTTTCTGTGGTGGTTACTGTATAAGACCCTCTCCCTATTGAAATCAACCAAATGGTTGAGTCAATTAAAATTTGGTGGAGAACAGAGAAATTCAAGCAGCAGAACTACCCTTCACTAAAGGTCAAACTCGATCAAAAGATGGCGAACCGGTGTCTCATTTCTTCTTCTTGCCGACACGTTTGGAAACATTTTCAATTGTGGATTAAATAGTGTGGATCGTTATCGACAATTTACAAGAAGTCTGGGGTGGACATTCTCCCTCTACAGCTAACAGCGTGTACAAACTCTGTTCATATGGTATTTTAGTACATGACTCTTCGACTATAGAAAAATTATGTTTTCCAAAATTATGAAGCCAATCGCTTATAGTGAAACGAAAGTGGAGTTCATTCTTGTAAACTTTCACTATTTGTTAATTGACGCTGTCAAACTTGGTTGTAGTTTGAGCGAAGAATGAAAAACCTTGTTGAAAATGGGAATGGTTAAGAATGAAAACGGACATGGTGCTTGGACAGGAGAAGCCGCAAGAGAAAATTCCAACTACTAATAAACTTACAGAGAGTTTGTATAACTGAGAGTGTGTGTATGTTTTTCTGATTCTCGTTCCTCGTCCGTTAGCATTCAAAACAAATCATGGTCAAAAACTTTCTTGCCAACCTAATAGAACTTCGTTTTTGTAATTGACACCTGTTTTATATGGGGACACCCTAGCAAGTTCCGTATCGGCAAAGTAATTTCTCCCTTAAATCGTCCCATTTCATTGCAACATAGAGTGATTTTTGAGGTGTCGTTTAAAAAAACATACCACAATAAATTCAGTTTTACTTTTAATCGGAACCTTTTTCGGTAGGATAAGTGATACCGTAACACATTCTTAAAGTTGGACACTTTCAACTGAAAACGACCAGTTGTTAAAATTCTGGTCATTTCTGTATCATGTACAAGGTGTTCAATAATTACATTTTGCAATTTTTAATGTTCATAACTTTTCAAACAGAGGATTCGAAAACAATAAATTGCTGCCAAAGGTGCTTCTAACGCCAGAAATTCATTGGCATCCAAAACAATATGATTGAGTTTCGTATACATCGGTGAACCACACTTTCTGTGTAAAAGGATACACATAAACATTCCAACTTTTCTCAGTCATTAAGTTTCTTTCAGCCAAACTCACTCATAGCCACAAATGTGGGCTCGTATCTTTTTTGCTGACGTGTCCTTCTCCACCTACTCACCTCCTCCAGAGAAATAAAAATAATTCGATTAGACCTTTTTCCCGGACGCCTCCGCCTTATTTTCTGAATTTTTATAATCATTCGATTAAAAATGCTTCTAAATGAAATCAGTTCTCTCTGAAACTTTATCATTTCACTCATGTGGTCGATTTCCTTCGTATCTCTTTTTCTTTTTTCTCTCCTCGGATTCTGTCTAGCTGGATTTGACTCAACTCAACCCTTCCTTCAAATGTTGGTAGCCAAAATGCAGGAGTCAATTAAGACAAGAAACCGTGCAATCATTTCCGATCTTTTTGTTGCGGACTTTGGATTCGACCTCTGTGATTCACATATTAACAAAAGTAAGTACTGAAAAATCCTAAACCTGAAAAAAAGATGTATTATTTTTCAATTTGAAAATTTCAGAGGACTTCGTTGAGATTCTCGCCAGACTTCCTGCCAGATTATATGTCAATTTCACCTTTGAAAAGTTCACCAACTACGAACCCGCCATTAAATTTGAAGTTGCTGAGAGTGGGAACATGAATACGAATCTCGGATTTTATGTCAACAAGCTACAGGGAAAATTGACTTCTGGTTTCATCGTCAATTGTGAAGGAATTTCGTCTTATTGAATTATATTGCAAAATTAATAAAATTAATTAACCATCTAACAGTACTGCATCTCATTGTTGTATGCCCTGTAAATTATTTGAAAACGTCAGTTCGGACAAGAAAATATGAATGTCAACTTCAAATTGTAAACGTTTGTTTGAAATCGGGTAGATCCGCACACAATTAAAAATGGTCTAAATGCTGAGTTGGAGTATGAGTTTTGAATATTTCATTTCCAAAATACAAAAGAGCAGAAAATCACAAAAAGTAACATTTTCCGGTAGATTGAAAATGAAAAAATTCAACAAAATTTACAATAACTCGGGAAAAATCATATTATAGCAACACGTTTGCAGTTGGATATGTTCGAAGTTCAAAAAATTGGGCATTCGCATTTATTTTGTAAAGCGGTAATCTTTACGATTTGTTCAGATTTAATGAATATATGGGTTCCATCAGTGACATCCATTAAAGTTGAATGACGGGACATTGGCATGAAAACTGGACAGACTCACACATATTACTTTGGTCGGAAGAAAATGCGTGAATGTGCGCAGTATAATTGTACACATGCTCATAGATTTTGAAAATTTGTTTTTTATAGGCTTGAAATTATTTGTCAGGTCCGTGAAATTATATTGTTCGTTACTTCCGATCTGAATTGAGAATGAATTTGCCCAACTTTTCTCTTCAAATATTTTGTCATAAAATTCGAAAGCTCTAGAAAACTCAAACGTCAAAAAATGTGTTCTGTAAACTCGTTTACTCATCCGTTCCAGATTAAAAGTCACATTTTTCATCCAAAGAACTACCGTCAGGCAGAATTTATATGTTAATCGTCGAACCGCATTATACTTGACAACGAAAACCGACTGCCCATCAGAGACCAGTCAGACGAAAAAAGATTGTCTGGCACAAAAACTAGACCTACAGTGTTGTTAGTAAAAGGCAAGGACATCGAAATCGGAAAACGAACTTTGAGATTGTTGCGAAGTGGGTAGATTTCTCAAACATTTTGTAATAGATTAAGAACACGCATCCTTCTCGGAAAAATATCATGATTGAACATATCAGCAGATACAATTCTGTAGGAATTGTATAATGAGAAAAGCTCTTTCCACTCACAGTCAGGTGCGATTTGTGTTTGTCTTTAAAAATGAATTTTCAAAAAAAATAACTTTATATCTGGAAACTAAATATCAAGACCAGAACCGATGGACATGTGCTCGTGTACTTTTGGCTCTGAAATCACAGAAATCATGGATTTCTATATGGTTTGTTCAAGAAATCCAATGGATTTCGCATTCGATTCTCTTTCCTGGAAATACAACCAAAAGGATATATAAGTGTAAAATCGGCTATGTTTTCCAAAATTGGTTTGTTACCACTTGTGAAAGTGAGTATAGGTACTTATTTCAGAGTAGTGAGCAGTTTGGCTTACTGTTTTTATTGTTTTTTGCACTCCCGTATTTGATTGCACCTGGCGAGCGGTTTTAAAGGAGGCGTGGCATTCTCTACACTGATATTATGCAAATGAGATTATTGTAATGAGAACCAAAGGAATAAAAAGGTGTTCAGACGTTAATTCAACAGGCCACACCTCCATTTTTAATTTTTAGTATATTTAGAAAAAAATAGAAATGGGAAAAGTTCAAGAAGTTAACTGGACCTTTTAACACTAAACTCTGTTAGAATCCCGAACCACTATCATTTTTTGAATTGACAGACTTCAAAGATACGTTAGAGACTAATATGAACAATATGAAATTCAGAAGTTTCTCGAAAATATCCAGATTCGTTGAAACGGAAGGATCGTTCCTCCAGAAATAATCATTTTGATGTTGTGCCAACCAATCGCACCACATAGATTAAGGATTTTACCTCTCTTTTTGCTTTCTACCTTTTAGAATGGTTCGAACAATCGAGAAGATTTCGCCTTGTTTAATTGCAGGAGTGGTTCAAAACTGTATCATAATTTTTCATCCGTTTCCCGAAACATATAGTTTTTCCGGAGTTTGAATAATCGGGAATAAACGTTCTCGTATTATGTTAATGTGACGGATTATACACTATGGTGAAAACTGCATGCGAAAAGTGATTGTCAAAAAGTTCGGACTGTTGCATTAGTTAAGACCCCACATTATACAAATGAACTAGACATTTTTGTTGCTGGCTCACTTCATGATTTATATTCTGAAGTTGGAAATGTAAAGAGTAGTTGGAATTACAGTAGGACTATATTTTATTACTGAACTTTATCAAAATGTGTTTCGACGAAATGATCAAAAAAATAGTTATATAATGTGATGAACAGCAATGTCAGAACACCATACTTTCTTTTTCTCAAACTCCAAACATAAAACTCACTTTTCAGAATGGCGCTCTCAAAAATCCAAATGATTCTCATTTTATTCGCTCTTTACGGTGCCGGAGAAGGCAAATCAGTGGAATACAACCCAGAAAAGCAATCAGAGGTCAGTACGGGATAATAATGAAAGATAGTTATCGAAACATTAGTGTGATAAAACTCCAATTTTTTCAGGAAACACTTACTGGTGATGAAGAGAACTCTGGAATAAGCTCGACAAGAAAAGTATTGTCACTCATTGGAGTTGCCTTATTTTTCATTTTTTACTTTGCTATTGTTATCTGTCAAGATAAGAAAATAGTGGTTCAAGATGAGACGATGAGTCAAGAGAACGCACAGGAACAATTAGAAACTGTGAGTTCATTTTCTGTACTCAGCTATCTCGTAAAACAAAATTTACAGAAATGAAATCACCAACGGCCTCGATTTGAGATAGAATCTGCAAGATTCAGATGATAGCACACTGAAATTATGAACATGATGTTTTTCATTACGAATTGCTCACTTTTATGCTTCAATAAAATGGTTTCATTCAATTGCTTCGATGTATTTGATACTTCTGAAAAAATGATCAGTATACACAGTGATGAAAAATTAGATCGGCAAATACAGCGCGATTATTGAGTATGGAGACTTCTGTTTTTGTGAATATGTAGGAGAATCTGGGTGACCTGCGCAACTGATAGAGGACAGTTGTTCTTGTTTGCGATACCTGGCAGCATTCTTGAATTGAAGGTCTGTTTGTGCAGAGTGAGGCTCCCAGCAATCAGAAATAATTGTTCTGCGGCTCCTTGATTTCTTTGACCTTGTTGATTACAGAGCGTTGTCCGAAACACTGTCCTGGAGTGTCAAAATTGCCGTTCGAGATTCTTGAAATGATTACTTCATATTTGAAACCTGTGGAGAGGTAGGAAGCTAGGGTTGTTGTTTCTTTCAAAAAAGATTCTATATTTTTACAGAACTAACTCACGAGCTGTTCAGAAAATTTCGAGCAGTGGACCAGATAGAAGCTATTCATAGTCACCGAGTTCTCGTTGAGTTCGCATTTTCCTCCTCGATGTTATGTTTTAGTGAAAGGAAATTTTTGTATGAGATAAAATAAAATGGACAATTTCGTTCTCAGGACAAAGTTGACCCTTTCAATCGTTTTGCCTATCACATTCAATATTTCAAGTGGGAGGTCTCATTCTCCAGCACTCTAGCCAGGTTCCATTAGAGAAAAGAGAGAAACTGTCGGAAAGCCTGCCATCTTTAATAACTGTATCTCGGGGAGCTTTGAAGAGAGTTGCGATGATGGGATGTGCTGTGAAACTCGCGAACGTTTTCGAAACGGACCAATTAAAAAGGACAGAAAATACTAGATGCCGTGATGGAAAGAAAGTGAACACATTCTATTTTTGTGGATATTATCCGTATTATTGCACAAACCAACACAGTTTATTATTTTTATAACAAAAAAACCAAGAAAAACTTTTCAAATTGTTATAAATTCAAAGAAAATCTGAAGTCGATGCTGTGTCGTGCCATAACTTTTCCAGTCTCAGTGTCGATGTATGTTTTGTAGATCACATTATAGCTAAAAATCCGTTTTTTTATTCATATTCTTTTCAGTTCCAGAATTTCATGTCTTTTCAGTTGCCGACAACCTTTTCAATTTCTCCAAAAAAATGTTCTGTGTTTACCGCAAGTGCGCTCTATTTGCACGCGTGAATGAGTGGGGAGGCCAGACGTCGCCTTCACGTGCATATAGTGTGCCTATTCTCTTGCTGCAGTCAGTGTATCCCTTATTCTTATTGATTCTCCATTCATTCACCCCAAAAAATGCACAAAATCAATGTCGAATCGTTGAAAACCAACACGGTCTATCTGAAATCATGCATTCTCAATGAGGTGCTCAGTGGGAAACCAGTTTTTGACTGCTATCGGCTCTTCTGTGAGAGATATGGAGATGATGCAATGGGATATATTGATTTCGAGTACTATTTTTATCGATTTTACAATGGACACGTGGATTTCACGCATGAGAGAAGGTTAGTGATAAGATTTTTTGGATATATTATACATAAATCAAATAGATTTTTCAGAATGGACGCTAATCAGAAGGAGTTGTCTGTATTACCAGCGGAGTTACTAGCAAAGGTCACGGGATATTTGACGGCGAAAGAGAGGTGAGTCACCGTGTCAGATCAACAACCTCACCAGATTTTACTTTCAGAGGAAATCTACGCCTCATGTCCAAAAAATTCAAAACCGTAGTTGACATGGAACCTGTCACTGTCGAACAAATCATTGTAGATTGGACAACAAACGTCTTCATTTTACAAATAAATGAAAAGAAAATCGAATATAAAATTTTCCATGGTTTATTCGGAATGGTTCGGTTCATGCGAAATGGTGTCTTTGAAGACGACTTGGAATCTGCACTCAGTTGTTTCGCTCAAGTCATGAAACACCCGAAACTCCGACTTCGTCATCTAGCCCTGAAGTTCCCAATGGATGTGTTTCCAGAAAAAAGGGAACGATTATTGAAATGTTTGCCGAATTCTTTAGACGTGAAGACAGCAATACTTCAAGCAAGTGCCGATGACACACTGACGATTTTGTCTCACTCGAAACCTGGAGTCTTGAATGGAATCCTGGTGACCGGATGTCCTGAAGAACTGGGTCCAATTTTCGAATCGGAACATTGGAAACAGGCAAAGGAGACCAACGTGGTTTCAGGTCAAAATTTTTCAAACTCTTTTCCACTGTTCTACAGCTTCCCTTGTTTCCATATCAGAGTCAATTCTATGGAACTGAATGATTTACATCTTCTGATAGCAGTGAGTTACAAACTGATTACAAGTACATAATTCATTTTTAGAACGTTGCCAAAAACCCATCTTTTCAATTCTGCATGATAAAAGCCGGCAATGTCAAGTCTTGGTTTGTGGAACCTTTTCCTATGGAAGAAAGAAGGGAGAACGATGGAAGTCTCACACATCGTTATCAAATTCCGGATTCCAGTCACTATTTGGAAATTCACTCGGGTAATGATAAAGTTTACACTATTCGAAGACATTAATAAGTTCGTGCTCGATTGTACTTTACTCTCTCTCTCTCTCACACTTTTTCTCTCTCCCTTTCCCGCTCCCCCAATCAGATGATTCCTGTTGAGCCTTGAAATTTTCTATCTCTTTTATTATCAATATTACAGTCTTCCACCCACACATCTATGTTTAATCTCCGCATCTTGTCAGTATAAAAGCCCAGCCAAGCGCCTTTTTTTATCTTCAATAAATATTATTACCACAGCCAGTTCAACACAACGTTTATTGGTGGATTAAATACGGTTTTCAGCGTGTTGGGACTGTTGCATATCTTTATCCGATCCTCAATTCGAACAGCCACCTGGTGCAATGATGGAATTCACATCGATAGGAATGATTAGGTTGCACTGTTGTTTATTTTCATTATTTTCTATTCTTTGTACTTCATGACGTCTCTTGACGGAAGCAAAACACTTGGTTTGACAATTAGTTCTTACAAAAGATGAATTTGGGGTATAATCGGGAATACTGACACACCTCTCGATAAGTTTTCATTGAGAACAGCAGGAGTCAACTACTTTTCAACCAATTCTCTACATATTTTTGGTAGTTTTTTGACGCTCTTCTGGCAAAATGAAGCATTGCGACGCGGACGCCGACTGAAGACATTTGGCATTCAAGGAAGACCAGCCATCTATTTAAAACCTTCCCTCTTCCTTAATAAATTGAAAAAAAACAAAAAGCGAATCTATCGCCACGCAGTCACGCCCCCTCTCCCCCCGAACGCAAAAACAAGGCTTTTGAAATTCTTGCTGTGGATATTGATATAAACGTGAACCCAAACTGCTTAGTAAACATCTACCGCCCTTCTAGGTACCCGTTTGGCAACACTCTTACACTAATTAATAAGATCTCAGATCATGCCGATCATGAGAAATAGGTGGTTGGTAGACAAAGGAAAGGGTCTCGGTCTCCGGAGGGAAGCCGGGAAAGTGAGAGAGCAATGTGAGCGGATGAACGTAAGACTGATCTATGATTTCTCTGAAACAATTGATTACCTATTTCGTTAATTACTTATACCTTTTCAAAACTGTCAAATCGTTTCAAGACCTAAGTTTTAGAGATTACAGTATCTGAAAAAAAATGTGTTGCGGATGCGTCGCACGCGGTATCCGCGTCAAACTTCTTTTTTGTAAACATCTCTGTCATTTTTTTCAAATTCAATTTCTGCCCTTTTCAAAATGTCTTCTTTGTTTCCTCTAAAATTGTCTTTGTGTTCACTGAGAAGTGACTAACGAAAATTTTTCTTTGTCTTGTAATCTCTCAACCGAAAGACCTTGCTTCTCTTTTTCGCCATTTCTGCCTATCGGACTGCTTCTGGTTGCATGTCAAAAAAATTATACATTTGATTTTCATTGAATGCTAGTATTTCTTCTTCAATCATACGATCGCGTACCTAAATGGCGGTCCCTGTACTTATTTGCTTTTTATACAATTCTCGGCGTTTTTAAGGTATGTTTCAACATTTTTGATCTTGGAAAAAAAATACATATTTTCTATGAACCTTAAATTTCAGCCATATCTGGTCAAGCACCAAAGAAGGCCCCATCAACTTCTGGTCAACTACCAAAGAACGCCGGATCAACTTCCGGGACAGCTGTCAAAATGGAGGTTAGATTTTAATAATCTTGTTTTTTTTCTTCCAATTTTTACCGTGGTAAAACTTACGTAATGTTTTTTTTAAAGAATCTTTAAAAAATTCAAATAATGTTTTAAAACGTTTTTTTCAGCATATGGACACACATTCTGCCAAGAGTGCATCGATCGGATCTCAGTTCCAATTAACTGGGGTTCATGGCTGAGATGCAGCACCTGCAGACACCGTTCAAGAATTCCGCCCCAAGGCTTCCCAACCACGTTTGCCATGGTACCTGCCTACATTCCACCTGTTGTGGTAATGGTGTTTGGAATAAACTTGTTGTTGAGTAGGACATTTATCTTTTGGAATAAAACTGAAAATTCTGGAAATTTTCTGGTATTCAATAAAAATATATTCATTTTCGAGTTGAGAAAAACTGAAATAAAAAGGAAAAACGTTCAGATGTCTTATTTATTTAACATGGTCCAACTTGCGTGGCAGAGGACAATGCTCATCGTTGGTCGAGCGGTCAAGAAAAAATCACATAGAGCAAAATACAAGTTTTGCTGTGGGCAGCAAGTTTTTTTTTTAAATTATGACACTTTCGAAAGTATCTCGAATTTTATGAAAAACCGGAAAGAGGTCATGTTGCGTGAAAGAAAACCGAATTTAGAAGAACTCATTCTCTGAAACTTTCCATCTTCAAAATCGTCTTTCCATCGTAAAGTTATCTTCTACCCTTTTCCCGCCAGCAGCCAGAAGGGGTACAGTGGGGAAGGCAGTTATTCTCCCACACTACCCCCTTCCTGCTGCTTGCGGGAAAAGAGTGGAGAAAACGCTGCAAAGTAATCGGCAAATTTGGAGATAAGATGCGTTTTCAAAAATGTTACCACGGAAATGGATAATACAGCAAAAACGACTCTCATTAAAACTATTTTTGTTTCAAAATGTGAACAATGAGTTGAGTTATGAACAGAAGTCAAGAATTATATTGGATAGGTGTCCTGAATTATATTGGATAGGTGTGAAAAATAAGTGAATAGTATTTATTTCGAAAAATAAACATTTCAGTAGTAGAGTTAAGAACGTTTTAAACACATCCAGAAAAGAAGTTTATTTCCACTTCACTTCTGACCACTTCAACCAATGACTCCCATAATTCCAAAATTCTGCAAAAAGCTGTCTAATATTTGTAGACTGCATTAAAAACTAACCTTTTCCACTTTCTTCTTTTGTTCTTCCGCCGGTCCTGCTTTCAACCCCAATTCGAGGAGTTCCTTTTCCACAATGTCTTGTGTTACTGCCCACAACATGATAATGAGGCCCATAATAACAAAACAAATACAAAGAACGACTTCGAAGATGGTCCAGCTGCTTTCCGCGTTTTCTTGAGAGTTGGATGATGAAGTGAAGGTCTGTAACAACAAAAACACAAATTTGTCATGTGATTTTTGGAATATAATACCTCGGTAGCAAATGATGAGTTTTTATTGTCTCCAGCGGTCGGTTCCAGGTTGGCTTCATTAGAGATTGCACTGGCAGCAGTAGAGAATGACTGAAATAATTTATTGTCATTTAATTGTGATACAGTCTCACATCAGCTTTGTTGATTGTTGGATTATGCATTATAAACGCTGAGTCTAAATCGTCTTTCGGAAAAACTTTTGAATGCGATACGAAGAACATGGAGAACAGCAAGACCAGAAAGACGACCGTTGTAGTTGTCATTCTGAAAAAATACAGTTCAAAAAACTAAGATTTTAATGAAGGAAAGTGATTTCTTTGCTGAAAAGTGATATTTGAACACCTCTTTTATTGCGCCGTTCCGGATTAAAAATTTGCATTTGTTTAACAGTGCACATGACAAAAATGAAAACGGTTTTTGTTACTTTATTTTTAATATATTCACTAGACGGGCGGAAAAGAAGAGAGTGCAAAAAAAGTCAAAACCCAGGCTACTTGCCTACCAAAAAAGAAACTTTGGATTGGAAAAATTTGAATAAGTGGCTTACCGACCGACGTTGTTCCAAGCGGAAACGACAAAAATGTTCTCATGAAGAATGTTCTTTTGAACTGAACAAGATTCGATAAAATAATTGAGATTCTGAAATCAGGTGACATCGTAACACATCAACCAGTTCAATACCCTCAATCCGTTGTACCCTTGGAGAACGGGCCTGAGAAACCAGACGGTGAGAGCAAGACACACGTCTCCACACACGTCAACTATTTGGAAATTTGTAATCTAAGATTAAAAATAGGTAACTCGAAAGTTTTCAGTTTCAGTTTCGTGACTATTCAAGTGTATCCACGTGTAAATCATCAAAAGTTTGTAGAATTTCTTTTATTTTTAGTTCCATGATTTCTCTTCAAACGATTACTCAACAAGACAGTTAGTAAAAGAACAAATACTAATGTACTAATGTACTGATGTACTGATGTAAAGACCGTGGGCCGTGAGCTATAATTCATGACTGCTCAAAACACCTACCACTCGAGCTATCACTACAGAGAATCTATCACAAAAAATCAGATCTGTTACAATACATTGAAGCCCTTCTTCCCGAATTGGCCCGGGATACGACAATGGCAAATTGTGGTTTCATAAGCGAATTGACATATAAATAACTCCTTCGAATACTAATCCGAGCTCGTGACTTAATCTTCTTTTCCGCCAATGCATAGTGCACATGACTGGATTAGATTCACAAGCACTTCTGCAGGTATAAAAGCAGCAAGCGTGTCTTATTTGTTGATTTCTTCGCATTCGAAACAAAATGTTCCACATTTGGTTAGCTTTGAAAATTTAGCCGTTTTTTTTATGAATTCGTATTTATTTCTCAGAAAAAAAAGCTAGTGACTCTTTATTTTTTTTGCAAGTGGAGATCTTAAATCGTTAATCAGCTGAGTTTCCGCCTAGATCACATTGAACTGTGTTTAGTAATATGATTCAACCGGATGAGTTATCTGTAATGTATCCGTTTCCATGGTTTATTTTTTTTCTGAATTGTGACATTCCAATGTGTGAATCTCTTCCTATTTCATTATATTCTCACTAGTGTAAGGCCCTGTTCATAAGACTCTACTGGTGCCTTCTTCAGTATCCGCAATTAATGAAAGTCTCTAGGTCTTTGTTGTTTCTATTTTATTGTATATTGAAAATCCTCTCTTTCTTTTATTCGACATGAGGAGAACAGAATTCTTCGAAATTCAACATTCAAAAAAAGCATCTTATGGGGTTTCTCTCCGCTTCTCACCGGAAAAAACCTCCCGCGAAAGAGACTTCTCAGAGATCAGAAGAGAGCCGGAACGAAGTATAGAGCCGAAACCAAGAAGAGATCTAAGAAGAAGTTCAAGGAGGAAACCGAAGCCGAATTCGGAAATCCCGAAGAGTTCATCCCGTTCTATCTTCTACCCCCTCTTCCCCATCGAAAATTTGATAACACCAAAACACGGGCTTGTTCAACAGGCTTTATTCAAGCGGTGAGGTTAAATGACAGAGATAGATTAGATGAGTTAGGGTGAGATCAATTGTGCACATCGAGACAAGAATTCTTGACGGAAGACGAGAGGGAGAGCAGGGAGTCCAGGAGAGCGAGAAGTTAGTGGTCACCAGCAGGCATGACGGATGGGACGAAGGATGGGCGGAGAGTGTGGCCGCGTTTGGCGAATTCCTCGAAGCTGAATGGGAAGTTGCACATCGATGAGTAGCAGACGCATGCCCAGATGCTCGTAGTCTCACCGGGAATAGTCATGATTGGAATGTCAGTCTGAATGATTCATATTATAGAGTTGTTTTCGTCTATTTATAATTCAACATACCTGAAGCTGACAGTCGTCCGCCTCGTTCATGAAGTCATAGCGGAAGGTGGTTAGATCTTTCGGGTGAGCTTTTGAACCTCCAAACAAGGCGTTTCCATCTCCGATCTCAAAATAGGCGGTACAAAAATGACGGTCATGGACCGTGGAAGTGGACCAATCGTTTACATTGTAACACGACAGTCCGAAGACTGAGACGCCCATGTTGAGGGCCAAGAGGAAGGCGAAGAGAGTTCGAGGAGAGCTCATCGTTGAGAGTTCGAAAGAGCTCCAAGGGATTTTCGAGGTTTCCAAGGGGTTTCACGGGAGGAAGAGGAGCAGATGGAGGAGCTGATGAATGATTTGTTGGCAGATTTGCCTTTTTATACCGATACGCCCGCCCTTTTCCAACTCTTCCTCATCTAAACTCCGCCCAGATTTCAGATTAGAAATTTCGAGAAAATAGGTCCCTCCCACTGTTCGGTACAAATGTTATTTTCATCCTGCCACGCCCCTTATGAGATCAAGTCCAAAAATGAGAAGATCAAAAAACGCTCAGAATAAGAAAAGGAGAAAAAGGCTTTAGAACTCTAGTGAGAAACATAAGTTATTGTTGTGGCGTGAACTAGCATGGCCTAGCCTAGTGATCGTCTAACCCTGAGGTCATACGTGGCAAGAAGATCTGCCCATATAAGCCGAGAGAACTAATAGTTGTCGGTTATTCCTTATGTAATAAATAGTTATTTATACTCCACTCTCCTGCGACCTAGCGATATAACATTGGCGATCAGGATCAAGGGACCACCGAGGAAGGCTGGAATACTCCAAATCGGATTGGTTGGTGCGCAGGGAGAGTGTTGGAGCAGCATTTGGATACCCCGATGCAGTAGGACGAGATGTCGGCATCGTTGTGAGGAAGCCGTCGAAGGGTTTGAGAGCGAGGAGCTCGATATCATGGGATCACCTTGAAGCCGATCGGAGATGCAGCCGAGTGAGGAAGAGATCAAGATGTGAGGAATACATCGATGCTGTGGGATACACCATGGGGTGTGGATCGTGCTGGAAACCACCGTGGAGGTGTGTTTGACGTGCTGAAGATCGTGTGTCGTCAATGGACCGTAGAAGGACAGCGATCGGGACAGATGTCCAAGAAGGAAAAGCTGTGGTGTCTGAGCAGCGGCTGTCGTGGAAGAATGACGATTCAGAAGACAGTAGACAAATGGACTTTCGTTGAAGAAAGGGAGGTGTTGTGGCGTGAACTAGCATGGCCTAGCCTAGTGATCGTCTAACCCTGAGGTCATACGTGGCAAGAAGATCTGCTCATATAAGCCGAGAGAACTGATAGTTGTCGGCTATTCCTTATGTAAATAAATGGTTATTTATACTCCACTCTCCTGCCACCTAGCGATATAACAGTTATTTACTACGATTGGAATGAGAAAGGAAAGACAAGGAAGTTTTTGAACAGAACAAACTGAACTGGGAAAATTTAGGAGAGAACAGTCTGACTTCATCACCTGAAAAACCGTGGTTATTTTCATAATCAGATCTGGTTCCGGAGTGTTCACTTTTGCAAAGATACGATTTCAGTCGATTGAATCCTTTCCCCAAAACCTGGATGGGCATATATTTCAACCGCTTTTTCAACTTTGAGAACTTTTTGTTATACAAGGTTTCTTACTAGGGAATGGTCCGGACTAGCAGTAAAATCATCGCATGTAACCTACATCATTGGAAAGAGCATATTAATAAAATAAATAGAAATGACGTCAAGAGCTCCAATCTGTAAGAAACGTCGTCATTGTGTAAGTTTACATCTAGCAGAAGATTAGAGAATCTCGGAAAACATGTTATTGCCAACTGTTTCGCATTCATATTCATTGTTATTCAACTAATCTCGTGATGCGATTCCGAGAAGTTTTTGTTTATTGGAATTAGGATAAGTATTAGTAACACACGTTGTAAAGTTCATGACGGAAGCCGATGAGAAATCAAAAAAACAGTGTAAATGATGTTTATATCTAATCAGGAAGAATAGGTGACTGTAAGGCAAGTTGGACTG
Source organism: Caenorhabditis latens (assembly GCA_002259235.3). Classification (NCBI taxonomy): domain Eukaryota; kingdom Metazoa; phylum Nematoda; class Chromadorea; order Rhabditida; family Rhabditidae; genus Caenorhabditis; species Caenorhabditis latens. Next base: position 6,423,722 of record CM056097.1, on the reverse strand, counting down.
CTGGGAATACGTGAATCACTGACGCAAAACACACATTATGGTCAATCAATTCCGCATTATAGCAAAATGTTCTAAAGAAATTTTTAAATTTAAAAACTCTTCATATCAAACCGCATTACGATTCTTTTAGCCGTTTTATTGATTATTCCCACTTAATTTGGTATTATAAATTTATTTCATCATCCGACGCACTCCCGTCGCTCTTATTCATTAACAAAAACGTTATTTCAGAACCCGTACCGTGTCTGGTAAAAGTTTCTGACCAAACGTATGAAGTGTGTTTTTAGTTTTTTCTTTATTTCCCTAGTTCCATTAATTTGAAGTGGAATATTTAAGTAAATACTCTTCCTCTAACGTTCGTCATTTTTTTCTTTTACTCATATTTAATTCAGTAGTACATCAAGATCTGTCACTTTTGAAACATTTTTATTGAGTCATTGTTTATTGGAATGTCACGCAACTGGTACCAAGTTGTACGCTTTCGTCCTTCCAATTAATTCCGGTTTGCTGCATTCAAGTAAACATACATCTGAAACTGATATCATCACGCATCAGAACCACATGACTGCTACTAAAAACCATTGACGTGTGCGTAGATCTGGTTCAGAACGTATAGGACTTAGAATCAGAAGTAGAATCAGAAATTTTTAAGAAACCTGAGAAAGATTCGGAAGAAAAATATCTTCTGCTCGAAAAAACAGGACCTCGAAAATAATTGAAATGATAACTGTGAGTACTGTACCGATGTGAACCCGGAAGACACACAAAAAAGCTGCCTACATTTTTAAAGTTTGAAATCTTGGCAGTTTGAAAGATTAGACCACGATTACGCTAAGATTGTGTGATCACTGACGAGAAGTACTGCAATTATTCTTTATATTCACTGGAAGATCGTTATCTGAAAACGTTTATGCAGAAGGGACATACCCAGGATTGTTGTGACTCATTCAGTTTCATTGATCTTGTTTCTGTATTTCACTGCTTGGTACATCCGCTTCTCAAGATTTTCAGATAGTCAAAATCGTTTACATTTCTTATTCTACGGATGATGAACTATGCACAAGATCCTCACCGATCTGGATTTTCACATTTTATTTATTTATTCACTTGATTAATCACTAAAGCTAAAATTCAAAATCCTTATAAATCTGGATTTTCGATTACAGCTGCGGCTACTGATTACGTTCAGTAACAACAATAGAAATGGATTTTGGATGACAGCAATTGTTGATAAAAATAGAAGATAAAAATAATTAGACAAATCACTATCAAACAGCTTAACAATATTCATTCCGCTTGGTGTTGATTTCGGTGCGACTATTGTACTTTTAAAACATTTCATGGGTATGGTAGAGCGCCGCCGTTTACCGAGTCTTCGCAAAAAACAGTTAAGAGGATCTTTCATTCAATTCAGAGTATCCTTAGAAATAGAGCAGAATTAAAACCACAGTAGACACTTCTAAAACGATTTGAATTTAATCTGTGGTAGTGAACAAATTTGCTATTTGAAACCTGAATATAAATCTGAAACACCTGTAACATTTTTTCTTTTTTGTAACTTTGTTTCTAGCCTGAACTCGTAGTAAACGAAGTTTTTTACATGAAGTGTTGCCTAAACTCTTGTCTTAGAAAAAAACGTTGTGACGTGGACACGGTCTGTGGGCTTCTTCTTTGAATTTTCATGTTTCATGGATCAGGAAGCACCGTGATAAATGTGATCTCTTTTGTTCCCAACAATTATATTTTTGTTACAGAGAATCGAGATGGTGACGAGTACAAAGGATTGGATTAGTGTATGGAAGCACTTCATTCTTTCTGGAATATTTCGTGAGATTCTTAAGAATCTATAAATAGATCTGACTTGGCAGTTGGTTCAAACTGCAACATCAAGAGATCAAGGATACATTTATCCGGATTTCAGAAGGTTTTACGAAGTACAAAGTATTCGAAGCTTGTACTACTATAAGAAGTTGATAATGCCATCTGGATTTTTTTAAATCCTCGTTTTTGGATTATTGTGATTCCAGATTACTGTAACGGCATGTTCGTTGCGTCTCTTTTACATGTTATTCGGTCCTGATCATAGAGAAATTACTACAAAACAGAAACTGGCCGAAATTTTTTCGAAATAAAGGAGAATTGCTGGTAAAAGTATAGCAAAAAAGGTTTCGAAAAATTACGTAATGGCGTGCCGATTTTCAGATTTATCTTCGATCCATATGAAAAATGCTGCTGAGGTCAACATTGCATCAGTAGTTGTCAAGTTAGATGCTTATTGGTAGAAATCCGGAAACTGAAAAGTGTCCGAGAAAACAAGTATCCAATTTTCAGACTTGGTCAAAACTCTTGGGTATTAAAAAATATATTACTTTTGTTAGAAATTATTACTGTTCACGCTGCTTATCCAGTTGCATTACAACCTAAAAAAAATTCCATCTGAATCACTTTCCCTTCTGACTTGATATTGGTAACAAGTGTGATGATGCGGGTCAAAAAATGTATTTTAAGACTTGTTGGAGGCATTCAATCGGAAGAATAACTGATTCGGAAGAACGATTTTCAGTCAGAAGATGACAAAGAATTTAACATTTCTAAGATCTCTGCTCAATAGATTGAAAACAAGAAAGTAATAAGTTGGATACTGTAGGTTTCAGATGCCTTGAGTGTTAGCTGGGAGTTTCAAAATTGACAGTTGAAATGGGCATTATTTTTGAAAGTCTCCCCTGTGCGCATTAGTTGTTTCTGGGTGTTCGAAAAGAAGTGAGAATTAGAAATATCTGCAGACCGATAGAACTCATGTTTTTCTGTTTCCACTTCTCATTATTTCTTGGATAACAAAGGCATTTCTCCGGAAATAGAGATGTAGTTGAGTCTTTTATTTTTCATTTCAGATCAAAAACCTAGCATTATTATCTTGTATTCGTATCAGCTACAAAACCTCAAAACCCAAGAAAGTTTATTTTTTCGTTTCACCGGTGTGATAGAAAATTGAAAATGCATCGAGCATATTGGGACCTCTCTACTCCTATAAGTGTCCTTCAACTTCATACCATCTTTGTTCTACACCAGTCATCGAAACTCTTACATCCATTAGCAAGAACTCCAATATTAGAGATTAATGGGAGATTTGTGACTTCGTCGACATGTTTTTCATAAGTGTTTTTTGTCGTTGTGATATTTTATAATCTCATTTTCTATTCTACTAACTTGAATGGCAATGGGATAATCTGTGACACATACGATGATAAGTTCATGACAAGAGCAGATTAGCTATGGGAGATCGAACGATTTCCAGATCTTGGACGTTTTCGGAATGACAGAAGACGATGGAAACTTCACAGAAGTGAACAATTGAAAAACTTCCGGAATCATCCTCATTTTCAGAACAGAAATCTATTAAATTTTGTCCAGAGATGGGAACATGTCAGTTTGAAAAGTTAGAATTCAGTTCAATTTCTGTAAAATGAATACCATACAACATTTTCTTTGTGGGTCAATCAAAAACACTGAGAGATTCTGTCCAAATCAGTCATTTTTATCTGTAAACAGTCAAATTATATGTATAAAGTTGGGTCGGTACTGTTTTCTATACTGATACTTGATTTTATGGTTTTTCTGTGCTCCCCCAATCCCCGACCCCATGAGGGGGTCTCGGGCATCGGTGGGAAGCTTTTAGGGAAGAGATGGGAACAGACCCAACATTGATGAACAATGTGTGTGGAAAGCAAGAAGCAAAGAGAGAATAAATATAATTGAATTCTCCGAAATTATTTGATAACTTGTTTAGTTAACTACTTTTATCTAGAAAAACAATTTTTTCGAAACTGTCAACCTTTTTCGAGACCCATGTACTAGAGGTTTTGGTATGTTAGTATGTTTCACAACTATCAAATCAACATTATTAAAAATAATTAACTATCAACCCGTATATGATAAATAGAAATGTAGCACAACACGATTACATTTAGAATAAAAAATACTATTAGTAAAAAAGCCAACAACAGCATCATGACTACGACCTATTCTAAAATAGAAGTCTTCATCGCAATAGAAATAGTCGGCCTCATGTATGTAGAGAAGGATACTGTCACCGATGCCAGTGTCTCGCTGCGGTACATCACCAATGCACTTTGATGCCAAGCATAAGAAATCCGAACAAATTAGAATATCTTCGAATTTACATATTACTAAAAACTTTTGAAAACAATCATCAATTTTAGTTTTGAAAAACTCAAATCTTCATCAAGAATATTAAATTTCAGCCCGCCTACAAGTCAAGTTGACTCAACGAAACACTGCAATCGGATGGTTCCGAGCGGATCGCGACGCGAGAGAAAAGAGGCGGTGCTGTGATTTGTGCATCCGATCATGTGATGGACAAACACTCCCCAAAACACTGTGTGAGAGTTTTTAAAAAATCAATTAATGTATTAAAACTTTTTTTCAGCATGTAGACACCCATTCTGCCAGGAGTGCATCGATCGGATCTCAGTTCGAATCAACTGGGGTTCTTGGCTGAGATGCAGCACCTGCAGACAGCGATCAAGAAGTCTTAATGTTGTGGTAATGGTGTTTGAATAAATTTGTTGTTGAACAGGATTTTTATCTTTGTGTGATGACATTTGCGAAAATGATTTTTTACGCTTCAGAGTGTTTCCAGAAAGTTTATATTTGCGTCATTTGTGGTGTCTGACAACGGACTGAGAAAGTGTGTGTTGATTTACGCGGAAGCCAGCTCGGTCATGTTATATTTAGTGAAATAAAACCTCAGAATGACTAAATTGGAATGTCTGGAATAGAACTGAAAATTTTGGAACTTTTCTGGTATTCAATGGAAAATAGATATATTTTCGAGTTGAAAAAAACTGAAATAGAAAGGAAAAACGTTCAGATGTCTTATTCATTCAACACGGTCCAACAGGGGACAATGCTCATCATTGGTCCGAGCGGTCAAGAAAAAATCACATAGATTCAAAAAATTGTGGATCAGCAAAATACAATTTTTGATGTTAGCAGCAAGTTTTCTTTTTTTTTTAATTATGATACCTTTGAAAGTATCCTGAAAAATATGAAACACAGGAAAGAGCTCTTTTCGGAGGAACTAATTCCTCCGAAACTTTCTATCTTCAAAATTGTCTTCCCATCGTAAAGTTATCTTCTACCCTTTTCCCGCCAGCAGCCAGAAGGGGGTACAGTGGGGAAGGCAGTTATTCTCCCACACTACCCCCTTCCTGCTGCTTGCGGGAAAAGAGTGGAGAAAACGCTGCAAAGTAATTGGCAAATTTGGAGATAAGATGCGTTTTCAATAATGTTACCACGGAAATGGATAATACATCAAAAACGACTCTCATTAAAACTATTTTTGTTTCAAAATGTGAAAAATGAGTTGAGTTATGAACAGAAGTCAAGAATTATATTGGATAGGTTTCCTGGAAAATTCAGAACTACTGCCCTGCGAGGATGCCATATTTCATGAGATGTCTCTCTAGTGGACACAAATTCGAAAATGTTAACTTCACTAATTCACTAATTAATCCTCAAAAACTTTCACCAAAACAACAAACTCTGTTATAATTGTTTCACCTATTTCTGTTCTCAGTTCCATCAAGTGCACTTTTTATATTTTATCATAAGTAACTTATATTTTCTCTTATCTTCTCTGTTGCATCATCTGATTTTTTTTCTGCACAAAATTTTTCTCTTTTCAGTGATGTCGCTTAATTAGATAGATCCAGAAAAGTGGTGGTATGAACGCTACGTCTCTTCTTTTTTTTCACGTATATTGTGGTCTCTCCTTCCCGCCGCAAAGATGACACGGCCGTAGAATGTGTCGAGGAGAACAGGCTGCATCTTTTTTTCTCTTTGTCACTTCTTTCTATGTTTTCTCAGAATCAATAAGAGGTTAAAAATCCGTAGATTGCTTTTTGCAAAATTGTCTTTTATGCTGACAGCTCGCCTAGACTAATCACAAAAAAAAGTAAAAATGACTTTTCATAACGACTGACGATTTTTGAGATGACTAACTGTGAACTTTTTCAAAATGGCGCCACATAACAAAAAAGTTTTCTGTATTTTACAAATTGTCGAGTTTCTTATTTTATTTCTGATTTAGGAAAGTGTCTGCATCTCTCAGTGTATTGTGTTCTTATTGCACCCCTATTTCTCCCCCACAACCCCGTTTCCCAGAGCGTAAAACAGATCCGGAGAACGATGTTTCAAAGCGATCAAAAGATGATTTTGGAGTTAAGATGAGTTTTTGAAAATGTTTTCACGGAGATGGATATAATACCGATAATGATTTATTTTGACATTACTTTATTGTCTTGCTGTAATAAATTGGTTGAGTTATGAAGTCAAGTCTCAGGAAAACAACGCGTTTAAACTTTGATAGATCTAATTTCTTTCAATTTCGTATACTTCTGAAAATATTATACAATTACCGTAGGTTTTTGTTGTATTCGAAAAAAGACTTCATTCAGAAATAATTAAAGAATTATAGAAATATATAAAAAATAAGTGAATAGTATTTATTTCGAAAAATAAATATTTCAGTAGTAGAGTTAAGAACGTTTTAAACACATCCAGAAAAGAAGTTTATTTCCACTTCACTTCTGACCACTTCAACCAATGACTCCCATAATTCCAAAATTCTGCAAAAAGCTGTCTAATGTTTGTAGACTGCATTGAAAACTAACCTTTTCAACTTTCTTCTTTTGTTTTTCCGTCGGTCCTGCTTTCAACCCCAATTCGATGAGTTCCTTTTCCACAATGTCTTGTGTTACTGCCCACAACATGAGAATGATGCCCATAATAACAAAACAAATACAAAGAACGACTTCGAAGATGGTCCAGCTGCTTTCCGCGTTTTCTTGAGAGTTGGATGATGAAGTGAAGGTCTGTAACAACAAAAACACGAATTTGTCATGTGATTTTCAAATTATTATTACCTCGGTAGCAATTGGTGAGTCTTTATTGTCTCCATCGGTCGGTTTCAGGTTGGCTTCATTAGGGATTGCACTGGCAGCAGGATAGAATGACTGAAATAGTTTCTTGTCATTTTATTGTGATACCGTCTAACATTAGCTATGTTGAGTGTTGTGGAACGCATTGTAAACGCTGACTCTGAATCGTCTCTCGGAAAAATTCTTGAATGCGATACGAAGAACATCGAGAACAGCAAGACCAGAGAGAAGGCTGTTGTAGTGGGCATTCTGAATCAACAACGTTAGAAAAAACTAACATTTTAATAAAGAAAAACATTTTCTTTGCTGAAAAGTGGTATCTGAACACCTTTTTATTACCCCGTTCCGGATTAAAATTTGCATATGCTGAACAGTGCACATGACGAAAATGAAAGCGGTTTTTGTTACTTTACTTGTAATATATTCACTAGACGGGGGGAAAAAAAGAGAGTGCAAAAAAAGTCGAAACCCAGGCTACTTGCCTACCAGAAAAGAAACTTTGAATTTGAGAAATTTGAATAAGTGGCTTACCGACCGACATTGTTCCAAGCGGAAACGACAAAAATGTTCTCATGAAGAATGTTCTTTTGAACTGAACAAGATTCGATAGAATATTTGAGATTCTGAATTCAGGTCACGTCGTAACACAGCAGCGAGTTCAATAAGGAGAATAATAATTTGAAATGCGTCTGGAATTAGTATGAGAAATGAATATTTAGTGATCACAATCTGAAACGTGTTTTGTTTAGATAAAAAATAGATAATCCTTTTACTTTATTTACTGAAATTGACTTAAATGAGGACTTGTAAAATGAATTATGTAACACATTCTTTTAAAAACATCAGATTAGAAAACCAAGGTGGAGGGGAATGCGGAAGGCGAAAAAAACGTATTCGGCAGAAAGCAGAAGGCCGAAGGCGGATGAAAACGTTCTTGGTGAGAAGTTATTGCCAAAAATCTCAAAAATAATAGTGATGGTGGAAGGCGAAACGTAAAAAACAGAATGAAAGTAATTTTGAGGGAAAGCTGAATAAGGAATGAGGAAGAATATTAAAAAAACAATAATATAAAAAGTGAAGCCACTGATTCCGATAAAGTTTGTAGTGTTGATGGCGAAAATGGGATGTTGTGCTTCTCTAGCTGAAATTTCATGGTTTAATTATGACGATGATGCAATTAGACAAAACATGAACTAACATTTACCACAAACGCAAACACATGACTTACCTAGTAATGTACTCCTGCTCCATTACAGAATTGAACTCCTTGACTTTCTCTATGAGCAGTTTCCAGAATCCAACTTCGCTCAACTTCTCCACATTTCCAATAATCACGATTCCTTGCTTGGCTCTGGATATCGCACTGCTCACCAGTTTTGGGTTTCCGACAGTCTTTGGTTCGCTGCTGTCACTCACATTCAGTACGATGATTTCCTTCTTCATTCCACGGAAGGAATACACACTGTCTTTGCACATGCTTTGCAAATCAATGACTCCAATGTCTTCCCTTGGGATAGTCTTCTTCAGTTTCTCAAGCAGGCACAACTTGATAGTACACTCCCTCCAGTTTGTGTAATAGTCGTCTTTACATGAAGCACTTGACGTATTGTTGATCAAAGCTATTGGGCATTGGAAATTTTTCCAAATGTCTGACCTTTTTTTGATGTACTCATCTTTTTCTCCTCTTGTAGGCTGGGGAATCACGCATCCATCGTAAAACATATCTCCAATCATTTCAGTGATGAATGGGTGATGTTCGTAGTTTTGTGAAAGAGAAATGACTGGAAACAGATTTTCCTTCACAACTTTCTCCATGAGATTGCCCACAGCAAATCTAGCAAGAAATTCAGTCAAACAGCAATATTCTTTTGGACCCAACTGCTTGATATCTCCCATCAAACCGTAGGTAGCCATTGGAAACATTGAGATAAAAGAGATGATATTAGCTTCTGAGATATGATTCGCCTCATAGAATTGGATGGTTCCAACGTTTTCAAGGTGCGGTGCAAGCTCCCATAATGAGTCAACAGTAGAAACAATGATATCCAATTTATACCATTTTGCCAATCCTTTTCCCACAACTTTTGGGTTTCTTGTTTTTCCAGTAACAGCGTTCAGAAGGTTTGGAAAATCTAATGAAGTTTTGCATTCATCTGGCAATCCCAGTTTTTGAGAGACGTATCGGCATGGATGAAGGTGTTTCAAACCATTATTTCCAGTTGCTTTCATCAGTAAGCTCACCAGTTTCTCAGCGGCACCATCACTTTGAGTCACGAGAATATGCAACTGTTCTGGATTTCTATCAGCAGAAAGAATAGCAGCAGTCACTAATGGCAAGCTCTTTCCACACCCAAATGGCGCATTTCCAATCGTAATCGCACTTCCACTTAGAATTTGATTGACGTATGCTGATTGTTGTTCATTTAGTTCGAGTGGTGGATTTGAAGGGAAGCGAATTGGCTCCACTTTCCTATCAGGTTGGTTTTGAAGAATTGGAGGTCCGCCATTAAATGCTCGAATCACTTTCTTGGCATTAGAAGATTCACCAAGGGAAGTGAAGAAGCCTGGATTCAGAGCAATAGGAATCGGGACCTCCAGTTGAGTGACAGTCTCCATCCAGTGGAATTTTTTGAACTCGTCAGTATCCTCTTGAAAAATTTCAATTTCCATGTTTCTTCTGTTTTTTTTAATTGAAATTATTTTTGCCCGGACTTCCCCATATAATCCATATATGACAATGCAAGTTCCTTTTTTCCAATTATTTGGCATTTCTCTAGAGTCCTTAAAAAGTATCTCAGCAGATTCTTTATGCTCGAAAGGATTTTGATTCAAATTTTTGATTCCTCGACTTTGTTGTGCAGCATCTAATTTCAAAATCTTTCTATCGAAGCAACCAAACTGGGCAACTTGAAGTGCATTGCAGGCAATATGAACATGCTGTTGGAACAAGAAATCAGGATCTTGAAGTTCCTGGACTATGTCAGCCTTCAGAACTATTGGATGCTCGAATGGTACGCTCAGAAACTGGTAAAAACATTCCCTAGCTTCGTCGAAATCTGTAACTCCATGGCATAATCCAAAGCCTTCATTAACCGGATAGAAGATGTTTCCAGAATAAATTGCATTTTCTTGAAGTGAGTTTATGTGACAAACATTCAAAATGCTGTTGTTGTCAAGCCGAGCTGCTTTCCCATCCTTCATGATTACGAAGTTCACATTTTCCTCAATCTTTCTTTCAATAAGATGAAACGAATGGACAGCACTAGAATAAATGTTTTGAGCATTGAAATCTGGGGGAAGATGCTGCGTGTATTTCTCAAGAAACGCAGGTTTGATTGGAAGTTGTTTGATGCTCTTCACGGCGATTACATCTCCAAGAAATAAAAGACCGATACAAGAGACAGATAATCCGATCAGCATGGAATTTTTGTCTATAAGGAGGTACCTGTACACATTCTCATGAACTTTAAGAACGTTGAGATGGCACGTAACGGCTAGATACTTGGCGACCTTGCCGTTGCGGTCGAGATAGGCGTGAACTACACGGTACAGAGCGTAATGGCCATTGACAGTGTCCACCATTGGAATCCGACATGCAGGTCCATCTGGCAGCTCACATGAAGTTGCGACTGGAGATTTATCCACGAAAGCCAAGAATTCACAAGCTTGCCGATGAGTGTATGACTTGAGGAGAGCATGAACGCCTCGAGATTCAGGAGCCTCAAAATCCCAATTGTAGGTTTTGTACGCTTTTTTGAATGGGTGGAATTCCATTACATAATTGAGGCGATCCACGTATTGTTTCCGTATCTGAAACGAGATGCGTTCAGTTTTACTTGGTTTTGAATTTTCAAGACGGTTTAATTAGAAAAAAAAAATCTTTAATGTAAGAAGACAAGATACTATTCATTATCTGAAGACAATACGTTAGTTTTCGGTTTTAGTGTGACTATTCAGGAACGTTTCTAATTCCTCATTACCATAATCCGAATTTCCGAACAACTCAAGCAAAAAAAGTATTTGCATATGAAGAGAATTTTGAAACTGGTTTCTTTTTACAAAAATAGATCGAAAAACTGGAACTGAAGCGCGAAGTTCAATGAATTTATTTTCTACTGCAAAATGTTGTATTGATGGAAACGTCTAAAATCCTACTCATGCATATACAGTACCATAAAGAATGCGAATATTGCAATTTCTAGTTGAAAATGGTCAACTTTGTGAGTGTGGGACGGCCTCCCTGATAGTCTCACAATATTGATTGTTTATGGTCTTTACAGATCACAAATAGAGCTTCAGTTTTGTAGTTGACAACTTTTTTGTACGGGCACATCCTAACAAGTTATCAATGTCAAAAAAATTTTTCGCAATTTTTGCCGTTTTTCAGTGCTAAAAGGATAAATTATTGAGCTGTTCACTTAGGCGACCTGTAACTTTTTAGGATGTGCCCATACAAAAAAGTTGTTAACTATCAAAATGAAGCTCTATTTGTGATCTATACACTTCATAAACAATCAATATTGTGAGACTATCAGGTAGGCCGTGCCACAGTCACAAAGGTGACCATTTTCAACTAGAAATTGCAAGATTCGCATTCTTTATGGCCAGTACTGTATCTCTTATTCTCTCTTTTATTCATTGAATTTATTTGGGTAAAAAAGTAAAAACTTACATGGTGAAGGAGCCCTTCAACTTCTTTTTGCTTAAGCGTCTTTTCCTCGATAGATTTTGGAATGACTTCAATTACTCCGGATTCGGATTTTGGCCCCACTGGCAACAGTTCATTCTGTACGGGGTCGAAGTATGTGACCCGACTGAAAAATGAAAAGTCATAAGCTTTTTAAAATAAATGTTCACTCACGGTGTTGGATCTTTGCTTGACTCTGCCGTGTTGGAATTGTTTTCTTGAGAAACTGGGATTCCAATATTGTTCCCACTGTAAATATTTGATTGTACGTGAGAATCAGTATTTTTCTTACTTGGGATGACTGGAGATTTTGGTTTCGCTGACCGACTTGTCGGCAACTGAGTGTCTGGCTCTTGGGATGACGTACAGTCTGAAATGATGACAGTAAGATGTGATGAAATAATATTGGCTGATGGATATTTTAGCAGTTAGTGAGTTTCAACGAAATCTTCTCAGTGACTTCAATTTGAAAACTTTGAGAAATTGAGAAACTATATTTTTAAAGGATATGAAGAATTTTTGATTTCCAAGAAATGGATATTGTGCAATACAAAAATAACTCGGGGGACTTTTTTGAAATTTCTGGTACTCACTGTCTTTCTGGACGACGAGTTCGAGAGGATTTTGTTGACACCACATGGCCAGAATCTTTTGGGTTTGAAGCATCGGAATTGGTCGACATGGTGGTTGCTTGATCACAAAGAAGTTTTGTTCTGAAAACAAAAAATTTGTCCTATTGTAAAAAGAAAAATTAATTCTCAAATGATCATAACAAAAAGAAAATGAGAAAAAAAGATGATCAAGAGTAAGCAGACAAAAAACGCTAGACTTGTACTATATGTAAAGAGAAGCGGGATCGAAATGTGTAGGGAAACGTAAAATGCTCGAGGAAAAAAGGTATAATTACAAAAAGTACGAGAAGGCCTTTATTTACCTAATTTGAATTAAAAAAAGTTCAGGGTAGAGACAAGTGGTGCACGGAAGGATCTCTATCAGATTTACAGCATTTCGCTCCCAACACCGATTTCTGATTATTTTTCCCAAAGTATTTTGCTCCCACACAGCGTGAAGAGTTCGAATTAATGATGTACATAGTTGCGGAAAGACCTTTTGACAAAAAGTCAATATCTTCGCCCTTGATAAAACCGAATCGACATTTTTGATATGTTCGCGACAAAAACGAAAATGAAGGACGTAAGGCAGAAGCTGCTTCATCAACTTTTGGAGAAAGAAGAAAAGAAAGGAAAAATTCGTTTTCTGGTTTTCATGCACATGAACCTGTGAAAAATTGGCCGAAGATACTTTGCTGTATGTGAAAGTCGATATGATGGAGTTTCACATCTCGAGACTGTAAAGTCGATGACGGACGGGGAGGCCTCGAGGCACCCGGCGGGTTATTCGGCCAGACGCTATTAGTACAAAATATGCTCCCCAGCCACTGGTGGCCCGGCCTAAGCCGGTAATTTCCACTATTGCATCCCAGGCTCGCCGGTCGCATTTCATAAACAGAGTGAAAAACGTAGATTCGCGACTCGAATTTTAGCGGAGAAAAGAAAAAACATATCACAGCGCATATTTCGGTCTATTTCTGACAAAAAAACTATATAAGAATTCATCCCGTGAAAGGAAATGTTCGTGAACAGAGCACTTGATACATTTTTATTTCTCTTAATGATTATGTTGTTTTTTCGTTGAATACCACATCGAATGAAAAAAAGAGCGGTACTGTAGTATGAAAAGATCCTAAATTTACATAGTTGTCGCGGGCCGGGCCGGGCCCGCAAAAATATATATGTATCACAAATATGTATTAAGAAAAGTCGTTTCAAAAAAAAAAAGAGAGAGGGTTGAGTGAAGAAACAGTGATCGCAAAAGGCATACGATTCAAATGTGTTAGAGCGGCTAACTGTTCAGAAAAAGAAGAGAAAAAAGAGCGAAGAGAGAGTTGGCGGCAAGAAGGGGGCCAGCAACGCGTATCGAGAGAGAGAGAGAGAGAGAGAAACTAAAGAAGAAGAAAAAGAAAAAGAGACATTGAAAGAATAGTGTTCCCGCCAGAGAGCGACATCGTTCATAACTTCGAAAGTGAGACAACTTGGTGTGATCGTCATGACGTATATAAACCAATGATGAGAAAAGACAGTCTACGTTTGATTTGCTTAACCGGGAAAAACATCAAAAATTTTATTTTTCAAAAACGTGGTCTCGTCAAAGAAAAACCCTTTGTGACTCATTTTTAATCAGCAAAACACGTCGAATGAGCAAAAAATCGGTACTTTAGGGGTAGCAGTAAAAATACATTCCATGCTAGTATGTTTCTCTATTGTTATCATTAACAAAGGAAGTTCGTTAGCATACAAAAAATTTTCCGGACGGCACCATTCGTATGTTTTAATTCATGGACTTCCTTCGGTTGGGTGTCCAACGGTTTTCTCTTTCTGCCATTACTCCTCGCATTTCAATTTCCTCCTTCATTTTTTTCTCACTTCCTTCAACCCTTGCTGTCATTTTTCTGAAAGTTGGTCCGATATCTGTTCTTGATGTTCATCTATGTAGTAGGTTCCTCGCACCAAAAACGAGGGAAAACCGGCCAGAGTTCATTCAGCAAACAAATTTTTCTAAACCTATTATTAAGTACGTTCAAAACAACTCGAAAACAATTATCTTTTGTATTATTAAAAATTACTTTTATACGTATGATTCCTAATATCTGCTGATTGTCAATACTTATAGCATAGTTTCTAAACTGACTGCGCTTTCTATTCTTCTTCCTTTTTTTCTCATACTACCTCTTACGTTATGTTTGTTCTTCCTGTCTAATTACATGTTTACTTCTTGCTCTCCGTCTTCTTTGATCTCTTACCGGGCATTCAACAGCTTGTTTATATTTCTTTTCTTTAATTTATTAAAATTTTTCTCTCTTTAGATATCTGACACCAACTGACACAATGGTTTGGATAAAGATTTTTTCCTGTGATTTCTGCGTTTAACTATCTTTTTTTTCTATTTAAAAAGACACGGTTAGAGGTGGTCATCTTCTTTCATCTCTACTACTCTCTGACCCGACAAGTGTTTACAAAATGAACGAGAGTCAATCACTCAGTACAGCTGTGGGTCTTATATTTTTGTCAGATTCAGAAAGATATCGTGAGATATCAATGCTGACATAACATCTTCAACAGTTTTTTCTCATATTCTCGTCCTCAAATTTGTTTTTGAAGTTCCTTTGATGGCGTCACTATCCATGGTTTTCCAATTCACCTTGGTTGCAAAAATGTTTTCCTTTTTTCCTCAAAATAATCAAAGCTTAAATATCTTTAAAAAATATCTCCAGTTTGTGAAAATTTGCACAAAAAACCTTCTCAAACACCCAAAAAATGTCAAAACTTGTTGAAATGGCGCGCCTATGACGCGTCGCACCCTTCTCTCCCCAGCTCTGCCCTCTCGCTTTCCTTCTCGTTGCCCCCTCTCTTTTCAACCACCTATTCGACCAGTCTCCTCGTCCTCCAAATCATTTTCAAACAAGAAAATCAGTGAGTTGAATACTCTACATAGAAAAGCAAAACAATTTCAGCCCACCGTCTCCAGAACGTCTGCTTGATTCTGCGTTGGAAACTGTCAAGATTGAACCATCAGAAGATTCGCCAGAACTTGAACCAATTGATGAACGGAGCAAGAAATAAAGCGGCTTAGTGATTCGGTAAGCTGGTTCATAGGTGTATGAGAGTTTTTGGGATTATTTACTTTTGTTTTCTTCCTTCAGCTTTCACCGAAAATTACGAACGGTGAAGCTCAAAATGATCCAAAACTTGAGTATCCAATGAAAATATACAAATTTTGTGAAAATTTGCTCAAAAACCCCTCTCAAACACCCAAAACATGTCAAAACTTGTTGAAATGGCGCGCCTATGACGCGTTCCCCTCCTCCTCTCCCCACCTCTGCCCTCCCCCTTTCCTTCCCCTTGCCCCCTCTCTTTTCTACCCCCTCTTCGACCTGTCTCCTCGTCCTCCCATGTGGTCTAGTGGTTAGGATTCGTGGTTTTCACCCACGCGGCCCGGGTTCGATTCCCGGCATGGGAAGTTTCTTTTTTTGCTTTTTTGTAATGAAGTATTAAGAGCTTCTAGAGGACTTTTAGAGTAGGAAAACATATTTTTAAACAGAAATATCTCTCTTTTGGTTAATTTTGTTGAGTTTTATATAATTCTTGTTTAGTATTTCATTTATCTTGGGTTTCAAGAACGCCCACATATAAATTTGCTATTTCATCAGCCCAAGAATAGCTGAACGGAAAGAGAAAATTTATTATAAGAAGAGCCACAAGCAACGTGCGTTCCCATTGCTCTGGACGGCATTGAAGTAGTGTGGCTCACAAAGAAGCGTACCGCTGTTCTCGAGCCGGAACCCAGAGTTTCCGGATTTAAATGCCGACGTCGTCGAGATTTCTTCGGAATTCGAAAGGAGGTTTTGGCTATTGGGGGGGCACCCTAAATTGGAGTCTCTATGGACAAACTCGAGTTCGTTCTGTCGAGAGAAAAATATGTCATCGTGATATAGTTTTTTTTTTCGTGGGATTTTCGTGTGTAGGCAGGAAAGAGTTTTTCTTGCTGATGTGCTGAACAATGTTTCAAAAGCTGTGTAGTACAACTATTCTTTCCTCTTCCTGTGGTTTGACTACGATTTCCATTACTGATTTTAAAAGGTTTTGACTTATTCATAAGAAAAATCCTCTCTTTCGGATGTTTTGTTATCATTTTTTTTAATTTCAACACGTCTATATTCCTCTTGGATACTGCTCGGTCGGCTAGCAAAGTCAATCCGAAGGCTCCCAAGCGTTTCCCCACAAAACTAGAATCATCTGTTTATTAACCTCCACTCATTATTCTCCGTCTGTTCTTTCCGGCTATCTAGCTTACATTAGGTAATTCTAATTAATAATCCCCCTTAATTAACTCAAACCGCACCGAATGCGCACAAATAGAGTATACACCTGCTTCTTCTATGCCTTCTTACCGTCGCGTATGCCCTCGCAAGCGGTCGCGTCGCATAAACCAACTTAATTCTGGTTATTATGAGCCTTGAGTGATGAAACAGGTCAGTTCGATCGTCATTTTTTCAAAACTCGCGCACTGCCCTATTTATTTATTTATTTATTTACTTACGTTTGCAAGGGAACGTGAAAGACAAAAATATGTATGAGTTCAATTTAGCCGTGTTCCAATTTTCAGTATTCGTAGCACAGATGCAACTTTTTCTTTTTCTTATATCTTGGAACGAACGTTTTTCGTGGGAGATTGGAAATACATAGATTAACATACTTATAGCTCTTAAACTCGATCCTCAGTGTGTCCAAAGTCACGATTTCACTTTGAAAGATCATAAGGAAGATTCGAAAAGCTATCCATGTTTGGCGTCTGACTTTCATAACCTTCTTCCTCTGATCTTTCCGGCGTTTCTTGAGTTTTTTCAGCTCCCGCATTTTCGCTGATGCCTTTGATTAAACTTGTCCCGGTTTTCGTCAACGAATAGCATCTCGATTGCGTACGTCTTCTTAACAAATGTTCGTCCGACCTCCCATGAATGAAAAAACACGGGGAATGATTGGAACTTAATCAAGATGTTTGCGTGAATGAAAAATCTTGCTGTTTTGCAGTGTTTTTGTTCTCTCTCTCCCTCTCTCTTTTATCTTCCGTTTTTGTACCGTTTTTTTATAATCTTACAAAATTCTTTGTTTCAGCCCATTCCATCTAGCCAAATGTCGCATCAACGCAACAATCCCAATTCTAACCAAACCCCAACGTAAAAAGTTTAGACAATATAAGAAATGAATTTACAGAAACTAGTATGTCACCTCATGTTAGATGCACTACAAATCTTTTTTCAGTGCACCGGTTTATAATTATCTTGACTACATCTTGGATGACGACGAAGAGGAGGAGGAGGATGAAACATACGTGTAAGTTTTCTTTTATTTTGGCTCTTAGAAATATTAAATCATTTTCAAACAAGAAAACCAGTGAGTTGAATACTCTGCATAGAAAACCAAAACAATTTCAGCCCACCGTCTCAAGCCTTAACGTCTGCTTCCGAGACTGCAGCGGCGTTATCTGCAGATGCCGAACTTGATTCTGCGTTGGAAACTGTCAGGATAGAACAATCAGAAGCTTTGCCAGAACTTGAACCTATTGATGGATTAACTATGGAGCAAGAAATAAACCGGCTCAGTGATTCGGTAAGTTGGTTTATAGGTGTATAAGAGTTTTTGGGATTATTTACTGTAGTTTACTTCCATCAGCTTCCACTAAAAATTACGAACGTTGAAGCTCAAAATGATCAAAAACTTGAATATCCAATGAAAATATACAAATTTTGTGAAAATTTGCTCAAAAACCCCTCTCAAACACCCAAAACATGTCAAAACTTGTTGAAATGGCGCGCCTATGACGCGTTCCCCTCCTCCTCTCCCCACCTCTGCCCTCTCGCTTTCCTTCTCGTTGCCCCCTCTCTTTTCTACCCCCTCTTCGACCTCTCTCCTCGTCCTCCCATGTGGTCTAGTGGTTAGGATTCGTGGTTTTCACCCACGCGGCCCGGGTTCGATTCCCGGCATGGGAAGTTTCTTTTTTGCTTTTTCGAAATGAAGTATTAAGAGCTTCTAGAGGACTTTTAGAGTAGGAAAATATATTTTTAAACAGAAATATCTCTCTTTTGATTACTTTTCTTGAGTTTTTGTTTAGCATTTCATTTTTCTTTGGTTTCAAGAACGCCCACATCATAGTTGTCGGGAAACTGGATTCGGTTCCGGATTCCGGATTCCGGAAATCGAAAAATCTCATTCCGTACAATTATGCCCCACAAATAAATTTGCTATTTCATCAGCCCAAGAATAGCTGAACGGAAAGAGAAAATGCATTATACGATGGAGAGCCACAAGGAAAGTGCGTTCCCATTGCTCTGGGCGGCATTGATGTTGTGTGGCTCACAGTGAAGCATACCTCTTTTCTCGAGCCGGAACCCAGAGTTTCCGGATTTAAGTTTTCAAGATTTTTCCCTTTGCCTCTCTCTTTTCTACCCCCTCTTCGACCTGTCTCCTCGTCCTCCCATGTGGTCTAGTGGTTAGGATTCGTGGTTTTCACCCACGCGGCCCGGGTTCGATTCCCTGCATGGGAAGTTTCTTTTTTTGCCTTTTTGTAATGAAGTATTAGGAGCTTCTAGAGGACTTTTTGAGTAAGAAAACAATGTTTCATACAAAAAATTTGTTTAATGATGATTTTTCAGAACAACTATACATTTTTCTCTTTTTCAAGCCTTACCAAGACCCTTAGAATAAGTTAGTTAGGCGTAGCGTAGTGGCGGGCATTAGCCCTTCCTAATAAACTAGAATCTGTTTTGTATTTCAACGTTTTTTATTCCAGGATCGTCGTGTCTATCAAGACCTGTACGTCGAGCTCCGTGATGAATACCGCAAATCCGGCAAATACTCGAATTTTAACATGAGATTACCCACCGAGCAACTCCGAGAAGGCGCAACGGAAAATGTGAACGGATACACTTCAGAACAAGCTGTCCGATTTTTAGCGATGACCAAAATGGAGGGAAAACGCGAAAAGGCTCAGGAGGTGCCAAAATCAAGATCGAAGCTCACCGAAAGAATCGAATCTGGTGGACCGTGCGATCGGTCATTATGGTCTGTACCAAATCAGCAACATAGAAAACAGCTGCGTGAGTGCCGAGGCGTATCACGAGAATTTGGAAGAAATGTCTAAACTCCAAATTGATGAAACTTCAGCAATCCTCTCCAATGGAGCACGCTATTCGTTTTCTCATGTTTCCCTGATGATTGGTGATACGATTGCCGTAAAAAAGATAAGAAACTCGAATGAATTAAACGTTGTTCACACTTTCTGTATCTTCCGCAGAAAAATTATGAAAAATCAAATTTTGAATATTGGAAAAGGGAGAAGAGCAGTGATTTTCGGAACCGGTGAAGTAGCTGCAGCAAAACATGAATCCGATCCTGCAATCAATACTGAATCAACCGTTTACAATGGAGACGTTTTTACCCAGTGAAGATGAGCATGAATCGCGGGCTAGAATTCGCCAAACCCAGTTGGAAGCTAGTTATCGCAATGCCGCTTGTTTTAAATTTCGAAAAAAATCGAGAACTTTACAATTTTGAAAACAGTTATTGTCGATCTTCCTTCCACTACAACGAGCAACTAGTGAATTATTGTGGAGTGATGGGAAGTTCGGCACTGGTGGCCGTCAGGAAAGGTCTGTTCGATGGGCGCAAATATGATGTTCCCCAATGGAGTTTCGAGATGTTGAAGTTATACGATTCCAGCTTAGCAGTGAGAATTAAAATGCCTGCAATTGTGTCTCAAAGACAATGGTTCCGCGGGATGCCGATTTACATTCAAGATGTAGGAAGAGGAACGATTATTAATAAATTGGTTCACAAACCGTTGCAGATGAACTGGAGATTTTGATTCGAGGAAGTTGGCTGATACTGAGGCTCCTTCAAGATTAGTTTTTCAAATTGGAAAGGAACAAATATTCCCATGCTTACAACCTGGATTCTTCGAACAGATGACGGATGGAACAAATGGCAAGAATATTATAATGTCACTATTCGGAGGTTTGGCGATTGGAGAGAATGGAGAGTGTACCAAAATAGACGGATATAGTAAACATGAGGTTTCAATGCTTCCGTCTCCTGTTGTCCAAATTTTGGATGCACCTCCGCCCACCAACCATCGGTATTTAGTGACGCCAAACAATGCTCAAGCAACCTATATCCACCGAATCGTCCACCAATCACCAATCACTGTCGGTGCATTTCCAATCAAGTCAGGAAAGAGTTCAACCGTTGCCATCGCAGCCCACAAAGCAGCTACTGCTAGACCAGAAACTCAACATATTTTGTTCTTACCGAAAAAATGTGGAAATTTCGCAACACGTTTAAAAAATGTTGTTGGACAGGGGCCCGTCAAAACTGTTCGTTTCATCAATATAAAGGATTGGAATTTGCTCTCCGGATCAGAAGCTACAAGCATAGACTATCCGGTTCTATTGAGGCTGTTTATTCAGAAATTAAATTCTGAAGGACGCACTGCGCGTACAGACCTCTCACGTTGAGCGATGTACTATCTCAACAGCATGGGGAGTGACAACAAAGTTGATCAATACTGGCTGAAAACTTTCTTTAAAACGGTTCGGCCACAAATCGTGATCTCAACTTTTGAGGCACTCTTTTCCTATCCCACCGTCCTCCAACTTCTCGACAACGTGGCAATCATACAGTTCGACGACTCCGACCAGATCCCCCAATCCTATGTTGTCCAGACATGTGTACAACATCCACTGGCAATTTACGGATTGATGGGAGACACGGCAAAAAAACACGTCGTTTCTGAATGCATGGGAATTCATCAATCTCGTGTATCAACAGGACAACTTGTTGAAAAATTGACAGAATGGAAAATATTCCCGACTGTAAAAGGAGAACATATTTATTCCACGAACTCGAGCATCGCCGAAATTATTGGAAAGCTGTATTATGAAAAAGATGATTTCACTAGATCCGAGACAATGAAGGATATCATCGGAATGCGAGAAGATATCTGGCTGAATGAGTATCCAATAAAAATTGTTGATCATCAGTTTGGTGGTGAAAAAACGGAAGAGGATATGCTCCCAATGCTGAAAAGCTTACATCAAATGCTTTATCAGCCTCAGGATGGCCATACTGCTATCCCGGTCGAGAAAATTGGAGTTCTTTGTACGACACAATCACAGCTTGTTATTCTTTCTGAAAAACTGAAAGACCTGGGAATTCATTGTGGATATCTCAAAAGCTTTACCGGAATCCAAAAAGAAATCGTTGATGTTTGGGGTTCCGCCAGAATCTTAAAGGAAAAAAAGCGACGGTGGAGGAAACAACATCAATCTTGATGCCTGCTAAACAGGCCGTCATCATCTTCGATTCGGCAAAGCATATTGGATACCGAAAAGGACGCAGATGGGAAAATCTTGTGAAAATTGTCCAAGATAACAACGGAGTCACGCCAGCAACTGTAAGTTGATTCGAATTATTTTTGATAGTAATGTACAGGGTGGCTGATAAGTATTGAGACATGTATTTCACTGCATAGAAAAAAATCGAGGTGTCCATTTCTGAAAATAACTATATTTTTTGAATCAGTACATCATTATGACCAGCTTTTGAAAAGAAGTACTACTTTTGATTCCGTGGTCGCGTGCCAGACGTCCAGATGTGACAAGGAAAAATAGACTCTGCGCCGTTGGTAGTTATCACATTCATTGGCTCATAACTACAGGTGCACAAATTTTTCGAGACTAGGAATTTGGTTGGTGACAGCTGAGATGTTATCCTCAAAATTATAATAATACAAAAAACAGATAAACGCATGGTCACGGACCCACAAGGGCTACAAGTGCAACTTGCAGTATTGAGAAAAATGAACAAAATAGCGAGTTTTTAGATAAACCGTCACAAAATTCGAGGACAGAATATAGGAAGAATTCAACAATTCTGAACTGAATTTACAGTGTCTAATACAAGTTTTGATCATATTGTTTTCAGGTTATCGCATTCTTATGAGTTGATAATCATGGTTTTCCATTATTTGCTTTAAAAACTAGACCTTCGGATATCAGAGAGGCCCCCATTCTCCTCAACTTCAAAAAATTCAAGTTGAGGGCTGAGAAAGGTTCAGAAAGTCTACCGTAAGCTATTTAGACTAATAATGGGACAATCGAATAATTGTTGACCGCTATATTATTGAATCTCTTTGGTTGATCGTGAAACCTTCTTACCCGCGGCGCAGAGTCACTTTTCCCTTGTCACATCTGGGCGTCTGGCACGCGATCACGGAATCAAACCTAGTTTTTTTTTTCAAAAGCTGGTCATAATGTTGTACTGATTCGAAAAATATAGTTGTTTTCTGAAATGGACACCTAGAGTTTTTTTCTATGCAGGGAAATCAGGAAAATATGTGTCTCAATACTTATCAGCCACCCTGTATACTTTTGCCTGGGTAAAGAATTGTGGGGGACCTATAAGAATCGATAACAACCGTGACGGTTTGAGCAAACAGTGGGACGACCACTGGAATGTACTCTGCGTCTCTCGGACCTGCACACTCTTTCTTTTCTCTGCGTCAATTCCGCACAATGCTATTTCGTCATATCTGCGCAGAACTCTTACTTTTGCATTGTCTCTCGTTTTCGTCGTGTGCTGTCACGCATATTAATTCAATTTTGTTTTTGTTTTATCATTTTGCGCATCCTTAGCGCATCCTTACCGTACCCAAACATTTTTCCCAAACCTCCATGATATTATACTTTTTGAAATCGGGAAGAACTGGAGATTACGAATATGCTAATTTCAAAGCATGAATATTCCAAATGTTCAAAGTGTATTTCATAAAAAGGACAAATTTGAAGTATTTTCAAATGATCCGAGACAAAGAAATCATTTTTCACACATTCTTCTTTGTTAAGCCATGTGTCGGCTACATGAAAGGGTAACCTTGGGTGCCGAAATTTCTCCTTCACACCGCGACTTTCGCGTAATTTTTGCTTCTTTCAAATGTGAAGACTTTTTCGTGATATTATTTTTCTCCTTTTTCAACACTTTTCAAGTTTTCATTTTATATTTTTCCAAAAGTGTCTTTTTACAGGATGACAGTATTCAAAATTCGGAGGAAAGATCAAGAACTTGTCATTTCCGGAGCCAGAAACTGTGAAACTGCTGGATAAGATGGTTGGACTCGAGTCGTGAAAGTAAAAAATGTTGTTTTATTTACTTTTAAGAATTAAGTATAAATGTACATAGAAACAATGATAAAGAGAAAAATTTCGAATGAAAAACAAAAAAATATTGGAAGGCTATTCCCTCATTCGGTCTATTTCTTTAATGGCACTGGCCGAGTAATCCCACTTATCAACGTTGAATCTGGTTATGATTTATAGATTCAGGTCCCTGGCGCGAGATAAGGCAGTGTAAACCCTGCCTTTCCCGAAGACCCCATCTGTGACGACAATGACGCCGTCAAAGGTGAGTCCTTGGGACTTATGATAAGTGGAAGCCTCGGCCGCCATTATTGGAAACTGTTCCCAAAATGTTGTTCCTTCCTCATTCTGGTACTTGGTGCGATAGAGGCGGTACCGGCCGGTTTTCGGGAGGCTGAAAATATCCGTTGTTATGATTATAATGTAGTCTGGTTTTAAACTCACTCAATGACTATGCCATCTTCCCTAATTTCAGCCAACCGGCCGACCGATCCATTCACCACCTTATCGGCTGCAGCGATGTTCTTGGTTATCATCACTTTACAACCAAGTGCCAGCCGGACATCCTGGATTACTCCTTCGTGGTAGTGCACCTTGGAGTTTTCTGGTGGGTTTTTCATGAGCGGCTTGATGACCTGTACCCCTCCTAATTGGGCCATCTTCTGTAATAAAGATGATCATATTTAGCTTTTCGTAACTTTCGAAATTACCCATTCATTCAATTCCTCCACCTGGGTTTTCCTTGGCGCCAATATAAAAAACTCCTTTCCAGGGTGAGTCCTTTCCAATTCGGTCAACTTCTCGAATAGTGCTGCCGGTGTTGTGTATTGCTTCTGGAGATGACGCTGCAATTCTGATCCACGTAGATCGGTTGTTCGCTCCAACATTTCGATCTCCTCGTCGGTGGCTTCAAAAAGTTTGCACCGCTCATAGAGCCCATGCACCACCTCTCTATCACTGGCGGCTCCGATTCGAATAGATTCCAAAAGACGAGCCTCCTCTGGGTTGGTGGTCCTGTAGTTTGTCTTTAGCTCCACCATCTTGAAGAGCCTCCAAAGTTGTTCGGTAGTTGCCAGTCCCTCCTTCTTCTCACGAACACGTTTGATGCCATACGGTAGTTCTGTAATTAAGGTTTTAAAATTATTTTTATTAATTTCAGATGTACCATCAAAGACATTCGTATTTCCGAATGACGGAAGTTGAAGAAGATCTCCGAATGCCACGACTGACAAACCACCAAATGGCTTTAGCACCTCTAGGACTACTTGGAGGAGGTAAAGGATTACTGGGTCCAAGAGGCTAATCTCATCGATTATGAGAATCATGACTTCACGAAGTTTCAGGTGAAGCTTTCTCTTCTTCCACATGGGGATATTCTCAAAATGTCCCATCTTTTTAGGCTAAAAAATTCAATTCAAATGATGGATGTTTTAATGAAAAATTACCGGGAGAAGGAACACCGAATGGAGGGTCCGTCCATCGATATTGGCCGCAGCTGTCCCAATTGGAACGGTAGCGAGATGTGCGTTGGCTCCGAGCTCCTTGTCAATCAATCCTCTTATTGATCGCAGAAGGATTGTTTTTCCAGTTCCGGCCATTGTTTCCTTGCTTCCATTCGAGCCCGTCCTTGCAGTCCACATACACGCGGAAGACTTCTGTACGGCCTCCAACAAGGGCACGTTGACATTGAAGCACATCGACGGCTTCGTAGCTGTCAAAGAAGTCAGCCTTTTCACGATTGCACCGAAGTTCAGCCTTCACATCACAAAAGTCCGCCATTTCCGGGTTATTTCGGAGTTCTGTGTCCACATCACACTCCCAAACGACCTCCACAGGATATCCACTATCCTTCAGTTCGGTCAGTCTCATTCGGTCCCTCTCTCGAACCTCTTCGCCAGTCATGTCGCCAATCATTGAGTTATCGGCAAATGAACACAAGTGGGCATGCCAGTAACACCCCTAAACAAAAAATAAATGATGTTGAAGAAAAAAGGCAGACTCACATTGAATTCAATTATTTTTCCTTCCGGGTACTTTTCACATTTCTCAATGAAACCATCCACTCGGTATTTTCCAATCTTTTTCTCTCCATAAGTCGAGGAAATTCCCACTTGGACCCCATCTCTATGTCCAATCCATGCCAGATAAGTAAAAAACAAGAATTTCAGAAAAATATGTGAAACCGTATAAAGTTTTCGACACAAGAAAACAATATACGGTCAAAAATATGGGAGACAACTATTCCGCTAAGTTGTCGGAAACGATGAAAATACTACCCAGAAGGGAGGTATTTAAAGGAAATGTCACCCTTTTATCAAGCCGACACATGGCTTAACAAAGAAGAATGTGTCACAAATGGTTTCTTTGTCTCGGATCATTTGAAAATACTTCAAATTTGAAAAACGGCATTTGAAAGTACTTAAAATATGTCAGTTTTATAAAATACACTTTGAACATTTGAAATATTCATGCTTTGAAATTAGCATATTCGTAATCTCCAGTTCTTCCCGATTTCAAAAAGTATAATGTCATGGGGGTTTGGGAAAAATGTTTGGGTACGGTAAGGATGCGCAAAGGATGCGCAAAATGATATGTTAAGGATAAAACAAAAACAAAATTGAATTAATATGCGTGACAGCACACGACGAAAACGAGAGTCAGTGTAAAAGTAAGAGTACGCGCAGAGATGACGAAATAGCATTGTGCGGAAATGACGCAGAGAAATGAGATAGTGTGCATGTCCGAGAGACGCAGAGTACATTTCAGTGGTTGTCCCACTGTTTGCTCAAACCGTCACGGTTGTTATCGATTCTTATAGGTCCCCCACAATTCTCTCTTAGTACCTAGAGTATATGTTCCAAGTTTCTTATTAATAATCATATTTCCAGCAGTTTCTGCAGTTCCCGTAAATCAATAGCACCATCCAATCCACTTTCTCCTGATCATAAAACCGCCTACTCTCAATAATTGAAAATCTTTCTCCGATATTTGTTCACAATTCTTTTGAAAATTCTTTAACATATTTTTTTCTTCAATTAAATTGAATTTTAAGATATTCATTCTCTTCACTTTTTCATTTCCAGTATAACGCAGTTTTGAAAATTTCAATAAAGACAAGGGAATACTGTAGGTTTGGAATTTTTCCATCAAAATGTTTTTATAAACATGTTTGAAAATTTTTTGAAAAAAAAACAATGACAATTCATTAAATTCCATTATTGAAGGACACAATACAAGAATGAATGAGTAAAATGAACAATTTCTATTCAAATTTGAACTTATAAACCAACAAATTGTCTGTCCCTCTTCCATTTCACACCATGTCCTTTTTGTCCGTTTCCTGCAAAACCTTAGTTTCAACCACTTCTTTCTCAATAAGTACGATGACTTTCAACTCACCATATCATCACCCTCTTCTAACTCTTGGAGTTTCATAATTGATATCACTTTTTCTGGTAACTCTTTCTCGTAGTATTTGAAAACTTGGATAGAAACTACGACTGTTCCCCAAACCACAGTTGCCATGACAAATAAGAATGCAACACTTATTCTCGAGTAATCAGGAGAGGTTCGATAGTGAGTGCCGTTGGATAGGCTCAGCGTGGTCTGTAATAGGAAATAAATGCATTTTTTAACCATACAAATTATTGAAATATGGGGTAAGGGGGAATAAAATTCCTCACTCCACAGATTGTCCTTACTTTTCAACGGTCGGTTGGTTAAATGGGTGAAAGGTTGGTTTGGTAGATAAGAGATCAGGGTTCGCTTTCTCTTCCTTTTTTTATTATTTTCCCTCTTCCCCCTATTTGAACGATTTTGATGGGGTTGAGAATCGAGGTCAGAGCTTGAACTTTGAGCTCAATTTTCTCAATTCCTTGACGCGTTTTGCCAAATTTGAATGTTATGGATATCCCAGCCGATTTTTTTTAAAATCATATAGGTCTCGACTCGTAACTCACTCTCTTGTCGGGATCCTTCTCTAGTCAGAGTACCTGTTCACCACAAAGTCTCTGCAGCTCGAAACTAGTTTCTCACCTCATTTTTTGAAAAGACGATGGATCCATTAGTGGTAAGGAACTTGTTGGAGACAATGATATAGCTTGCAGCTTCCGTAAATAAAATCATAAGTGTTAAGCCAGTGGTGAGAAGCTTCATCGGAATGAAGTTGAAAACTATGAAATTTAATGAAAGAGAATACAAAAGAGGACAAAATAATAAGGTGATAATTATAGGTTATGAACCATAACACACATGTTGGTTAGAATAAACTAAATGCAGAAACCTAATTTATTCAACTCAATTTATTTTAACGCTGCCAGATCAAAAATAGAAACGACTAGTGGTGACAACTTGTGTTGAAGGTGAAAAAGAGTCGGTTGGAATTCCTGGATCGGTTGTGGAAGTTCCGTCTTCTAGGGACTTGTATGCTTCAACGACTTCTTTTTTCCAACAACAGCACAAAATGATTCCACCGACTGTGAGTCCGAAATAACTGAGCAAAAGAGCCAATGTGACATCAAGGACAAGGCGGTTGGCACGTTTTTGATGCACGTGAATCATGTCGGCCTGGAATATAAATCACCATTCGGAAATATTCTTGAGTTCTTGGTTTGGTTTGGCTTAAGTTTTTGGTAGCGTTAATTCAAAATTTCAAAAGTTAAAATCCAACTTCAAATTCTATATTCTTCCAGAAATGTCTGAATAGGGTAAAAATATAGTGTGATGATGTACATATGATCAGTTAACTTATTACTCAGACTGAAAGAATGAAATCTCTGAAAAACCAGAAAACTGTCCAAAATCTTACATACTTCTGTTTCGCTGGTTGGGTGAATGGCGGATGCTGTCCGATTAGGATAATTGGCTTGTGGCAGATTGAACAGTCCGAAGGGAGGGACATCATAGTTCTAAAACGAATTTTGATCCGTTTTTATTGAAAAGCGAGAAACAATTGTGTAAAATTTTTTAAAGTGGGTTACCACTATTTCAATAATTAAGAAAAATTTCGTACAATTCGGTTCAGGAAGCAAAGGAAAAGAGAAAATCGTCAAGGAGCTAGGTCTGAAAACTAGTCTGAAGCTATGAGATGTCGAAGTGCTGAAAATCGCTTCTCCTAGTGCAGTTTTCCAGCACGATTCTGTAGAAATCTTTCTCGTCTGCACCTAAAATTTCAGTTTTCTTTTTTTTTAAGTTTTCATGAAAATATTTTTTCACGTGCACGACCAGAAAAGTTTCTACTCAATAGTGTTGGAAAACTGTAAACTGTACGAGGAGCAATTTTCGGCACTCGATGAACTGACTTCAAACAGATTTTCGGATATGGCTCCAAGAGAATTTATTCTTTTCCCTGGCTTTCTGAATCTATTTATATCAGAAAATCTTACATTTTGAAAAAATGGTGTCCCCTTTAATTAGCATTACTCACATCTGTGTCTCCGAAGGGATTGGCGACAACGACAGGTCTGGCCTCGACTGTTGAGTGAATGAGGAAAAGAGCGACGCATAAGAATGCAACCAGTTTCATTCTGAATTTAAATTAAGACTAGAAAAAGACATCTGGAAAGCGTCGAGAAAATGAAAAGGCTGTGAACCAATTTTGAAAAATAGGAAATTTGACAAGCAAAAAGAGACCAACTTTTATATTTCAAAAATATATAACAAGGCCAATAATGGTTGTGCGAGTTCTCCGCCAATATATTCAGTATACAAAACAGCAACAAGTATCAGAATAAGAGTCGATGCAGATATCATCAAGAATCCCAGATTGAATAATCTCAAATCGTCGCGGTAGTCATGGAGAATGGAGCCTGTTTTCTGAAATTTATCTATATAGTGTCTATGGAATCTGAAAATCTTTCTTTCACGTCGATAATCAAAGTGTTAGCTTTTGGTGACTAATTTTTCAATCAATTTTTGACATCTTCAATTTCATAAATCCGGACTTTAGTGTACTAACCTCAGATAAGCTCATCCAGTTTTTCAAACCCCAAATTAGACTTCCTTTATTTTTTACTTTTCCACTCACCTTCATTTTTCCCATCTCGCTGGTTGTGAGAGGCTGAACAGATTTAACTTTCAAAGCGATGCTTGCAGAATCTCGTGCAGAGTCTCCTTCCGATGGTAACCACACCCAGATTGCGACGACAGCTACAAAACACGACAAAAAGTGCATTCTGTAATAAACTTTTGGACCAAAATGAAGTGACGATAGAAAAGAAGCAAACGCAAGAAATACTTAAAAATTAGAAAATATGGAAGCATAGTTAGAAAACTGATTCCTATTGTAAACAAAGTAGAAAACCATTAACAAAATAGTTTCATTCAACTAATAACTCGAGTAATCGATCCAACTGAACACTCAGATGGATGATTCCGTGACCTCTTGTTTCTCTTCGCTCTCATGGTCCTCCGTCGATTCTTTTTCTTGTCACCTATTTCGAATTCTCTCTTTTTCCTTCAAATACCATTAAATCGTTATAAAGATCAAATAAGAAAAACGATCACAACTACGGATGTCAACAACACAACTGATCCAAGCCAGTGCCATATTTCGATGTGGAACGGAGCGACCGACTTCTAGAAGAAAGTAAGATAAGAGAACGGTTATCAACTCATTGAGGTTTTGTAAAGTAGATGATATCATGAAAAAAGGTCCGTAACGAATGCCATATAACGAACATCCGATCAGGCGACTGTTGTCTGAAAATCTATAAAACCAAAGTCTCATTTATCAATGCCAAGTGCGATAGCGGTTTTCTACAGGTACGGACAAAAAGCTTTCGAGTTTTGCCTTTTTCAGTTGAAAATGCCCAACTTTGAGAGATTGTTGCAGTATTACTGATTGTCCCACAAAATAACTTTTCAAAGGATCGAACAGAACAAGAATAGAATTCTATTTTTGTAGTTGACAACTTTTTTGTATGGACACTCCTTTAAGAGTTATGGTTATTTTTAACCGACAGCTCCAAAATCGTCCTATTTTGCACTGAAATCGGTAGATTTGAGATAAAAATTACTTTGTCGAGATCTAACTCTCTAGGAAGTGTCCGTACAAAAAAGTTGCCAACTACAAAAATAGAGTTCTATTCTTGGTCTGTTTGATCCCGTAAAACGTTATTTTGTGGGACAATCAGTATTACTGCAACACTCTCTCAAATTTGGGCATTTTCAACCGAAAAAGGCAAAACTTGATAGCTTTTTGTCTGGTGCTGGCGTGTAAAACATTTTTTCAGTTCTTAGATTCATCAAATCTAAGAATCTGACCACTACAAACCACATAGTTTCTTCTTTGCTTTTCAGATATTACGTCATAGAGAAGTGTTTGTAGCCCGGGAGACTGGCACTGATTAGAAGATGTGAGTGACAATGGAAAACAAAAATGGAGAGTTAATTTTTGAACAGCAAGAAAAAGGTTGAAAGCTGGACTCTATGGTTTTCAAACATAAAATTGTAGGGAAGAATGAGAAATTCAGAAGGGAAGATAATCCAGTGCTGGCCTGAGAAGGGAGCCTGACAAAAAATAGCAATCAGAACAAAGGGAAGAATTTTGAATAAGGTGTAGAAAAATAAAAGGAATCAGATGAATGCACTAATGTAAAAGAAAGAAGAAAAATGGGTATAGAGAAATGCAAAAAGTATGATAACTCTGAAAATTTGGAGAATATAATAAACAAATTACGTTTTTCAAAAAATTCCACATTCCCCACGTTTTGAGTGTTCAGAGTGGCCTTTTCAAGTTTTTGTGTTTAATCCATTACTAAAAATACTCTCATCCTCCCAAAAGCATGACACACCGTGATCAAGAAGAAAGAACGTTACTGGAGATTCTAGCAATGTAGATAAAAAGAAGAACAGAGATCATGCCATAATAAAAGAAAATCCAACGGTAGTTGGAATCTGCAGAAGAATAGTGCATTTCCCAATATCAGGATGAACATTCGAGAACTTTGATTCTTGGAAAGTAGAGTTGATCAGAAAAGGAAGACGGAAAAATGTTGGAAGATGAGTTAGTGAAAAAGAGAAATGAACGAGAAAGTAGAAAGACTAGTGGTAAAGATCTGATGTAAGTAGATCGGTGGACCTAGATTTGTCATTGTTCAGTATTGTTGTTCTAATTCGGAAAACCTAAAAATTGAACATCTGGTCGGAACAGTGAAATGGTTTTTTCCAGAAGCACAAAGATCAGTACAAGAAAGTTTTTGGTTTTCCCACGTTTCGAAAGTCAATACCGACACGTTTATTGTTATTTTTTGACAAACATCTCTCGAAAAAAGCTTATCCAGCACGAAAAATGTCGTCCTTGAAAGGAAAAGAAGAATAAAATGTTGGAGTCCAAAAATGTAAGCAGACTGAAAATGTCAGAAGGGTAGATAATCCGGTGCTAGTTGGAGCCAGGCAGAATGAATACAATTCACAACATCAGGTATAAAAATTTTAAAAAAGAAAGAAAAGAAAATGTACCCTCATAAATCGGAGTTTCAATAGAAAAGAATGTCAGACACACAAATATGAAAGGGCAATCAGAAGAAAGAGGAGAGTTTAAAAAAACAAAGAATCGAGGCGGTGAGTTCAAGCAAAGAAGAAATTAGACTAAATAATGTCCGTTTATTGTAGGGCGTGTTTAAATAGGCTTAAAAGAAGAAAACCGGTCGTGGTCCAAACCAGGCAGATGAAATACACTCCCTGCATAAAACCAGAGAATGGAGAGAACAAGAGTTTTGCCTAGGTTTTAACTAAATTCAGATAAGTCTTCTCAGATTTGGGAATACTGTAGGTTTTTTTCATGTGTGAAAGGAATAGGAATAGGAAGATAGAGCGAACAATATTATCAGCTTTGGCACTGGAAGAAGATTTTCTAATTTTCACCGTTTTGAAATTGAATTATTACTGGACACCGGTTTTCAGGATTTAGTATTCACTGTTCGTCAGTCCAAATACTAAATTTGAAAATTGAATTTCAGTTTTCTCAATTATACTGTCCGAATGAAATTTAGGGTATTCTTTCACATTCAGAACACATGTTCTACTGATTAACATATTCGGATCAACCTCCAAATGTTTGTAACTGAACCCCGACGCACCTTCTGCCTCTTCAAAGTGTCCCGTGAGTTAGGAGCCGAGATGTTAGCAGGGCGACTACAAACCCAAAATACATCGAGAACAGTACCAGAGTCATTCTAAAATGAAATAAGATTCTAGAAGAATGGATAAATTGAGGCAATCATCTTGAGTTCTAAGTTTTTATTTTAAAAACCAGTCTATTGGTCTGAATTTGCGTTCTTGGCATCAGAATCAATAGAAAATATTGTCTCGAGAAGCTTCTCTCAAGATGTGGCGAAGAAATGTTCAGAATTTGGAACGTTGTGTCAGAAAAGTAGAAGCCTAGAAAGTCTAACTAACTTCAACTGCTAACAAGGCGGTTTTAAAACTTTCAGGGGAGTTGTACCTTCACACACCTCAAAATTTTGTGAGAGATCCACTGTTTTGATTGATTTCACTGCAATAGCGGAGAGGAAAATGCATATGTTTTCGGCAGAGTTCATGTCTCGATTTTGCAGATCAGAGTTCGCGGCAGTAGTCTGAAATTAGATAAATTTGGAAATCCAGAAATGGGAATCCAGTCAAGACATCAAAAACTGTGAATGATTCAGATTTCAGAATCTGCAACCCTGAATCTTAATTTTTGAGTTTTGAATCATGGTTCCCGAATGCAGTAATAGTTATCTATAATTTTGAATCCTGAATCTCAAGTTTTATCAGAAACCCAGAAACCAGAATCCAAAATCTACAATTACACAAGCTTGAACCACAAGCTTGAACCCAACACCCTCTTACCTTGGCTAATTGAGCAATATTCATTTGAATCGGTTTTGCTTTAATACTAGAGAAGGAACAACATCAACAAACACGAGAACGATGAGATCCATTCTGAAATAATAGTTTTCCGCTAATAATCAAAACACCGGAGAAGAAACAAAAAGTGGGTGTGAACCAGTTGAAAGATAGTAACAGAAACAGTAGACAAAAACTCTAATTTATTATCGATATAGTCATAAACATTTCTGCTTGTCAGACTCCATCATCCCATATTTAATGTAAGCGTTGAGCTATATACATGACCCATTGCATGTGGTAGGCAAACAAGATAAATGGCAGGACGATCCTTGGTTCTTTTTTCTGAAAATTGATTTAATTACAAAAAAACGCGAACAACCATTTCTGCATTTCTTTGCTCCCACATATCTTCCCCTTTCTCATCCACTCACTCATGAATTATCCACTCTTGTTGTTAATGGTTCGAACGATCTCGTTCTCACCACGATTTCAGATTTAGTACTTGCTTCTGCTGCAATTATAGTCATCAAAATGATGAACACGTATTTCATTCTGTAATATTTTGACTGAACTCACAAGGGAAAGGTAGGCAACAAAAAAGGAGGTTTAATAACATAAAAACGAGAATTTGGTATATGAACACAGTTTGGAACTGAATTTTCGATCACAAAATATAACTGCAATCATGAGAAAATTTATTCGGTAATTAAAAAAAGAAAAACCAACAAAAAGAACAAAAATTATAGCTCTGTCTCCATTACCTCCGGGTCTTGATCCACCTGCCTGAGCTGGGCCTTATCTCTCCTATTCAAGCACCAACAGATAGCCATGAAGACCGTCATGGCCAACAGAACCCCAACGAGCGCCGCCAAAATGATGGCGGGGCCAAAAAATCCCCACTTTCGAAGGTTGAATGGAGATGTCTGTAAGAGAAGAAGAGGTGGAGAGATATTAGGAAGGACTGCTTGGGATACAGATGTTCCAAATTCTTGCGACTCATAGAAACCTGGCAATTGGTTAGTGGACAACCATGACACACGTCACTAGCATTTATTTGCGTTAGTCAGTCGTCGCGGCGCTTAACTTTTCAGCCCCAATAATTCAAAATTTCTCTTGTCAAAGGAAAGCCCGATAGTATCCCAGCCGCTCGATCCCACCAAAATCTTGTTGTGATAAGCACAGCATTTCGTTCAATTTGTTCACAAAAAATGCACTTGTTGACTACCCATTATCATTATCCCAGATTCAATCGCACTATTACGCACTGAAATGGGTCGATTTGAAGGAGAAAATGATTTGTCGAAATGTTACTTACTAGGAAATGTCTGTACAAAAAAATTGTCAACCACAAAAATGGTGTTCTATTCTTGGACTGTTCAATCCCATAAAAAGTCATTCTGTGGGGCAGTTATTTCTAATACGATACTTTCTCAAAGGTGGGCATTTTCAACTGAAGAAGACACAATTTAATATACTTTTGAGCGGTACTGTACAATCTTATGTACACCACTCGCATACTTTTTGGTGGGTTGTTCTTATCGGCTGCCACTCATAAGTAAGTGTCGATCCCAGTTGGGACGGTCGCCGTGTTACATAGTTGCGCCACCTGCTCTAAAAAGAGAGCACACTAGCAAGTCCACCAGCGACATGTCCCCAAAACACCTACTCGGCAGAAAACAATAATTGGCGCAGCATTCTAATGGGTCATCCTTTCAAAACATTGGATGGGTGGCCTTCCACAATCAACCAAAAACCATTAGTTAGGTTAAACCTCCCAGTGAATTTGAATTTCACCATCGTTCATTTATTCACTATCCTCTTAGAAGAATCTCAAGTACAAAAATTGTCTTTCTTCGTAGAACATGCATGCTACACGTCACTTGCATTTATATCTGTTTGTTCACTGCACCTGCACCTACATCCAAGCGGGCGTCTTGGTCACTGCGGTGCCCACCGCGGTCCCCATGTTAGTTTTATCGTTTTCAATCATCGAAAAGGCCCCGGTTCAGTCAAGCCGCATTGACCAATTGTGCTTCTTCCAAAAATCAATGTCGCTGTCCCAATAAAAAAAGCTGACGGCAGATTCAAAGTTCACTCTCCATTCATTTCTCACTTTCCATTCAAAATCCTTTTAGCTACAAAAAAAGTCCACTCACCTCTGTGGTTGGCGTCATGTCGCGGATTTCGTATTTTTTCTGACTGACTGGCACTGATCAGAAGGCAAAGAGGGCGTCAAAAGAGATGTACTTCTGGAAAAAAAACATTCCATAGAGAAGAGTGCACTCAATGATCGATAATTGAAATCAAGAAAAAAATGAGGGAAGAGGGGAAATGGAAATGACCGCAAAAGAAAGGGAGAGAGAAAGAAAAGGGAAAAGTATATGTGGAAGGGAGAGGGCGAACTATCTAAAGGTCAGTAAGAGAAAATAGTGGAGAGTCATGACACATGCCATTGGAATATTACACAATTTATTAACTAAACGAAGGGAGAAAATAGTTTTTAGTTTGAATATCTTCATATGTTTACAAATGAAAAATGAATATATTGTACTGAAAATCAAGCATACCATCAAAAAGTCTCGGAAAATAGAAACAAAAGGAAAAATGGCGAAATATGGTTTCAGATCGGAAAGAACCTCGCCGACCCAATCAGGTAGTACTGACCGATATTTTAGAGACAGAAAAGTACAGTCAGCAGCTTTTTTCTATCTCATCTCGGACGTGAACGAAAAAGACTAAAATCAATAAAACCGTATTTGAAAGGAGCAGAAACCAATCATTCGACTTTATTCCCACGTTTAAGATGCGATACGTGTCGTGTTTGGTACTCGGTAAACATCTAGCAGAGGAGTGCGAAGAGAGTGTGGTCTTCGGAATGGAGAGCAGAAAACTGAACTAAATCAAGTTGGAGTTGAAAAAAAGAAGATGGCAGACAATGGAAGTCAGAAGGGAAGATAATCCGGTGCCGGTCTGAACCAGGTGGAACATAAATACAATTCACAACATCAGGATGAAAATTTCGAAATATGTGTTCATAAAAGTTGAGGTTGATCAGAAGAAAGAGACAAAATGTGTTAAAAGGG
The DNA here is from genome assembly GCA_002259235.3 of Caenorhabditis latens. NCBI lineage: Eukaryota > Metazoa > Nematoda > Chromadorea > Rhabditida > Rhabditidae > Caenorhabditis > Caenorhabditis latens. The sequence continues at coordinate 6,387,347 of CM056097.1, read as the reverse complement.
CAGTCAGAAACATAGGCTTATAGAGAAGTGGAGACTCATTAGGGAGCGCTCTCAGTTGTGTTTTATGGTGATCAGTATTCTGAAATAATCAACTACGTTTTGAAAAAAAAGTATGAATTTGAAAAACAAAGAGTAAAAAACAGTCAAAAAGTGTGATATTCTGGTGTTGGTCTGAATCAGGCAAAAGAACAACAGAAAGTTTGAATTCTGGACAAAACAACACACAGACATCAAAATTTATAATTATCATTCTGAAGAACCAACACTCCGTTTTATCGTATAATTCCTTATTTTGGTGTCAGTTTCTAGGACCTGCTCCTCCTCGGCAAATTCCATATCCAACTTTCCATTAGAAGCAGAGATCAGGAAAACATAATGATTATGATTTCATACCCTTGAGAACAATTTATCAGCAAGGAGAAACCTAAAAAAGAAGAAAAATAAAAAGACGAAAAAGAGAAAAATGATAAAACGTCTATCGTGAAATATGCATAACAATGGGGGAGAAACGACATAAAAAGCCAATTCAATCTTTTTTTTCTTCTCCAGGTATCAGATATGATATACAGTGCCGGCCATAATCTTATTCCGATTTGGTTTTTCGGACCTAACTTGTTTCAAATTGGTCGGATCGACCTGAAACTTTGGGAAAACATTTATTGTAGAGTTTTCGTTTTATTTAGATGACATTCTGGGTGAAAAATCATGTTTCATAGATTTTATGCCAAATTTTCGAAAATCACGAAAATTCGAGAAATCGCATATTTTTATTTCCATGACCGGTGTAACAAAAATAGAGTGTATAATTAATGTTTATGATAGTTTTCTAATAAAAACCGTCTTGATGTTTATTTTTTGACCGGTGGACCACTACTCTTGACTTGTTACCCATATCTTCCGGGCTGCCAAACTTAACTAGTTATACCATATGGAGTTTTGATCTTCAAGCATCTGTAAAAGTTGTATTTTCGTAGAAAACTGTATGAAAGTTTGCAAAAGTTATGAGAAAATTGTGGAAAACAATTATGTATCACTTTTATCTCATTGGAAGTTCTAAATTACAGTACCGGCCAAAAGATTGTAAACTGTGACCGTTCTCAGTTGACACTGACCAACTTTGAGAGTGTTTCCTGGTCATACTGATTGTCACATCAAATAGATTTTTAATGAATTATACAGATATAAACTAGAGCTTCAACTTTGTAGTTGACAACTTTTTTGTACGGGCGCTTCCTAGCAAGTTACATTTTGACAAAGTAATTTCTCTCTCAGATCGACCAATTTCAGTGCAAAATAGTGCGATTTTTGAGCTGTCGTCTTAAAATGACTGTAACTTGCTAGGAAGCGCCCGTACAAAAAAGTTGTCAACTACAAAGTTGAAGCTCTAGTTTATATCTGTATAATTCATTAAAAATCTATTTGATGTGACAATCAGTATGACCAGGAAACACTCTCAAAGTTGGTCAGTGTCAACTGAGAACGGTCACAGTTTACAATCTTTTGGCCGGTACTGTAATTTAGAACTTCCATTGAGATAAAAGTGATACATAATTGTTTTCCACAATTTTCTCATAACTTTTGCAAACTTTCATACAGTTTTCTACGAAAATACAACTTTTACAGATGTTTGAAGATCAAAACTCCATATGGTATAACTAGTTAAGTTTGGCAGCCCGGAAGATATGGGTAACAAGTCAAGAGTAGTGGTCCACCGGTCAAAAAATAAACATCAAGACGGTTTTTATTAGAAAACTATCATAAACACTAATTATACACTCTATTTTTGTTACACCGGTCATGGAAATAAAAATATGCGATTTCTCGAATTTTCGTGATTTTCGAAAGTTTGGCATAAAATCTATGAAACATGATTTTTCACCCAGAATGTCATCTAAAAAAACGAAAACTCTACAATAAATGGTTTCCCAAAGTTTCAGGTCGATCCGACCAATTTGAAACAAGTTAGGTCCGAAAAACCAAATCGGAATAAGATTATGGCCGGCACTGTATGTATACTCATTTTTATCTTTACAATGAAGAAGTTTCAAGGAGACAATTTATTTAAAAATCATAAATTAATAAAAAATATGGAACCCAGAAAACCTACAAAACATTCACTTGAAAAGTATAAATCATTAGAAGAAATACCATAAACGAGAAAAGGAATCAGAAAATAGAAACAGAGAATAAAGCTGTTGTGAGTTTTACAATCAATTGTTTGGAGTAAAGGAGTGTGGCAATGAATTTCTGAGGGAGTGCTTACAGTAGTAGTCGAATCTGGAGCTCATCCATCGGCAGTCCATTTCAGCCCATTACATCTAGTTCTACCTGCAAGAAATCCATATTTTCCAACGTACCACGTACTTTCAAGTGAAAATTCACCTGTTCGTGATGATCCGTGTTCACCAACGGATATTTCTGATCAGCAGAAACGGAGGATCTCGGTTCTTTCTTTTTGAACATCCAGACACCGATGATTAGGATGACGACAGCGATGATGACACTGGCAATCACAACGAAAACATTCGACGACTTTTGAGGCTCCGAGCGAAGTGCCGACTTGACTGGCCCGAGGTATTGAAGGCAGTCATCCAGTCCTCCAAGATACACTCGGTATGTGTGAAAGTCTGGGACCATTTTTTCGAAGACTTCGTCGGAATTCAGCCTTTTGAGAAGCTCCACCAGTATTCGGTTCTCACATTGGTTGGCGTCCAGACTGTTCACGAAGAACTTGACCTCCGTCCGGTTTCTCGACGTCGTTCCAACGGAGAGAAGAGTGAAGAGCTCGACTGGTGCGTTGAGTGCGTTCGCCAGAAAGTTCATGAACACCGTTCTGGTGTTGATGAATCCCATGATCTGGTACTCTGTCGGATGATAGAGTACCATCTGGAAGACGTGGTTGTGAGGTGGCGACTCCTTGACGGTGACCGAGAAGTTGGTCTGAACTCCTCGAAAGTGGAGCAAAAAGTTGTGCTCTCCCACGACCATTGGAACACCAACGAGAGTGTTCCGCTTTCCAGCTACCATGAAGATGTCCGACTCGTTGACTCCATAAAACAACGGCATTGACATGCGTTGTTTTATGTTGGAGTTCTCCGGAGTGAACTTCATCTCGCATACCACTCCTCTGAAAACATAACATCAAAATATCATTAACACCAATATAACATCTACTTATAGTTATTCTACAGTAACCGAGTTTTTTTTCACTTCTATGGGTTTTCGATAAATTTTGACGTACAAAGGTTATAAAGGAAGAACAAAATGCAGAAACGTTCTCCCAGCTGTTGCCGAGCCATTACCCCATCACCCTATTGTTAGTTTTTAATTCAACAATTCGTACCTGACACACTCGAATTTCACTGATCGGCGGTTCAAGATGAGTCCTCTTGTAGTGAGAGGACGTCTCGTCGTTGTTGGGAAGCGAAACCATCTTCTAGTCGTGGCGACAGAGGACATGGTGGTCGAATGAATCTTAAATTTGTTATGGTTTTTAAAGCCAATCGGGAAAGAAAACAGTAATCGTACTGTGTATACTCATGCTTACACGCTATCTGTGTTTTTACTAACCTGTGTGTCCATTTTCTTCTCCTCAACGACGACGGATGTGCGATGGACTGGAATGGGCGGAGTGTTGTCTTGCACAGATTCGGCTTTAGTTGAATTGAAACCGGTTTCTGTGGTCCCAGTGATAGAATCAGCAGAGGAGTTCTGAAAGATGAATCTCTGATAGTTTTCACCTGAATCGAGTGTATTCTGCCTAGATAATGTGTCCATGTACCAAAAACCTCAATTTTACATATTGAAAAAATATAAATATATACCTCAGCCTGCGAGACATCGTCGTGAGATTCAGGGACGCCAGTTCCCTCTCGAAGTCCGATGTGAGAAAGTGAAGCTAACTCATCATAATTTTCTTCAGAGATTTTTGATTGGGTGGCTTTCTGAATATGTACATTTTCTTTCACTTCGTTTCTTTTTTTGCCCAGCCTGCGGAACATTAACGATTTACTACCCGAAATAAGTCACAGACATAGAGCTCGTCGAGATCGGCATTATAAGGTTTTGATCCGACCCGATAAAATCCAGTTCAAAAGAGTCCAGTTTTCTTCTCACCTAGCTTTAGATGATTCATAGTAGCTGATGCTATTGGTTTAGTAGTACGGATCACTTCTACTTATATAATGATTGTAAACCGGAGACAAAAAGAGCCGACACGAGATGGAGTAAAAAGTAAACTGGACCACTTTAGAATTGGATTGGATTGGATCAAAATCTTATTAAAAAAACAATGCGTTATCAAATCAGTCCAAGGTTTTACTAATAAAATAGCAAAGCCATATACAGTACTGGCCATAAAGAATGCGAAAACTCGTTTTTTGGCCGTAACTTGTAGGATTAGATTTCAATAATGCTCGATCAAGAAAAATCCGAAAAATATCGGTTGTCTCTAAACATGTAATTTTCAAACTATAATTTTCAGCCGGTTACATGTTTTGATTGTCTCAGAAGACAATAAATTACCACCAAATACTAAACATTCTTTGATATCACACATTACTTTACGAGTTAATTGTTTTACCCACACGCCCACGACCCGAATCCCAATTCTATGCCCCAATTCATCTTCTGCCGGTCAAAAATTCTCACTCACCTTCATATCTTTTTCAAAATTCATTCCATTTCCAGTATCATAGTTGTGGGGAATTTCAACCTGGTCGAAATCAAAATCCTCCATACGCAGCATGTAATTTGCTGCAGAAGCACATTTAGCCATGAAGACTACCAAAGTCAGAAGGAGCATCATCTTCCCAAAATTTTGATGGATATTCATCTAGAAAGATTTATTTTTCAAATAGAATAAAACAACAAAAAGAAAAAGTAAAAAAGAAGAGACTACTCATAAAACAAAACGAGCGGGGAGAGGGAGCGAACGGTATAGGAAAGTAAAGTATTTATTATAGAACAAATGGAGAGATACTGGTGTGAAGTCGACGTGGAAAGCGACTTTAGTTATTGGTTTGCTAATGAATATAAATTAGGTAGAGAGGAAATGATATTTAGAATATTAAAAAATCTAAAAAAAATATGAAAAATGACTACTTGGTGGTTCTGCGGTATAGACATACCAGAAATTGGTACAATGTGTGGGAAAATGATAGCAGAGATACAATACAAGAAACACAAAAAAAGTTTCCAATGCTTTCTCACAGGTATCTTCATGTTTTCTTGAAAGAAAAGTATTCGTAATCGGAAACAACTGTGAAGAAATCTGGGGGGAAACATGAAAGATGAAGGATACTGTAGAAAGATGAAATGACGTCATTCTCTGAAAAACCGTTTTTTTTTGTTTTTCAAAAAGGTATGGTTTCACAATGTGCGAACTAGCAAATAATAAAAAATAATAAATCTAATTAGAAACTGTGAGATGTCCTTGATTTCATTTGAATTAATTTCAGATGTTGATAGTGAAGCTTTCAAAAGCTAGCGGTGGAGCTAACTCCACTTTGAAATGGAAGTCTACAGCTGCGATGTCATCCATACCCTCAGATGTCATAATGTACTTTTCACCATGAATCAAAACGTATAGTGCTCCAAAGCAAAGGTCAAACCCATAAAAGCTGCCATTTCAACCTTTTTAGATTCTCATCTAACCCAAACAATTTCGACATGGATGTGTACTTATTACTCTCATGATCTGTGTATATTAAATAACTAGTTCAGACTTAGAAGAGGAAATCTGGAGTAGGACGAGCTGTGGAATACATGGGCAAATCAGAGAAAGAAATACCAACTTCATTTGATTTCAGAAGTTTTTCAGGTGGTTTTGTCCAGAAGAGTGTTTAAAAAACATTTTCAGTTGATATGTAGTGCTGCATAGTGTGGAAATGGTTTTTTTTATTGAGAAAACACCGAAAAAAAAAAGAAACCCGAAGCCATTGTTCTATAATTGTTTTTTGGTTTGTTATTCAAAAAAAACCTTTATTTATTATTGTTCTTTGTTTTTTGCTTATTCGAAATCGTTATTTATCTTATTCATTGGATAGCTATGAGTCACTTTTTTAATTCCTGAACTCTTCCCTCGATTCCTCTTTTCAACGTGTAGAATAGTAAACAAATAAAAAAATCAACTGTCCCTCTTTAACTCTTTTTTACTTAACTTTTGAACTGATTTAATTGAATACACATAAAAAATATTAACATTTCATACACCCGATTATGGCATCCCATTGAAAATATAAAGACTGGAACCCACTCAAAGAACAATGATCTTCACCACAACAGCCACACGATAGCAAAAAATACTGTCTTCTTCCCCCGGTATCATATAATTTTAATGGTTTCGGAGAAGTTTTTGTTGAATATACACCCACAATCATAAAATTCCGAGCGACAACGCCCCCGGACCCTCATTGATAATCGCCCGGGAGGAAGGTGTACAAAACGGGAGCTCGACAACGGAGAAATCACACATTGATCCAGTCGACACCGACAGGCAACCAACGATGATCTTTGAAGTTCCAACGAAACACTTCCCAATGTCTAGTGATGCAGCCAAAGAAGTCAAGAAAACTGCCTACATCAGTCCATTCGAGAAGTTCATGAGAACTGAAATGGCTTCGATGAACAATTGTCTTGGAAAAACGGATGATGGTAAGTACAACCCAGCAAACTACAGTATCCTAGCAAAATCAATTTTCCAGGTGCCAAATCTTCTCTCTTCGACACCATCAAGTCCACCATCTCGTCATCATCCCAGGTGTTCCACTCATCTTCTGGCGTTGGGTTGACCTCGGCATTGGCAAAAAATATTACTGACATGTCAACGGATTTTTCGGCTCTTTCCAAATTGACCTTGTGAAAAACTGAGAAACTTGGCAAGAGATTCCTTGGATTCTAATGAAGTTTTGAATATTTTGAATTGTTCAATTTCTTCAATACTACACATGGATATGTACAAAACACAGACAGACGAGTTGCTTCTCAGAGGAAGTATGAAACAATTGAAAAAAAAACGATTTATTGAGATACAAAGCTGAATATCTGAGAAAAATAACAATTCTGATGATTCTGATCCAGCAGCATCTTCAGAATCATTCTGAGAAATGAAAATGTTATCAAAAGACAACATCCGCTGGATTGAACTAACCAAATGACCAAAACACTAAGAGATTTGGGAAAAGAGTAGATTCGTTTTACAGCAAATGAAAATGCGTTGAGTTTTCAGTTTTCCTACAGTATCTCAATCCTATTACAAATGGATAATTCATTTCAAATGCCAAATATTTCACGAAGCACTGAAAAAAGCTAAAAAAATCAAGCGTATTGTGTCCTGTGCAGTCTTTGGAAGAACGCCCTAATGATAGCTTTCTCTATCACGAATGATCAAAATCAATTTTGAAGGTTGAATAAAAGTTTTGAAATCATGGAAAACTCAGTTTGTTTTTCAGAAAACCTGAAGCAAAACTTTTGTGATAGTACAACTAAACCTGTTTCGGCCACTAATCTTGGACAGTAAAGTTGAAGGAAGTTTCGAAAATGAAAGAGGGGCTGGCCTCATCAGCAAGATACCCCTTCTTTCAGTAAATTGTGCTAATGCTTTTTAATAAAACAAAGTTCTAATTGCTGTTTTTAATTGATGGACAAAAGTTCAAAAGTAATCTCATGGATATTTAGTACTAGTTAAGGAAAACGTACCATCCAAGACATTTCACCAACAAAAGAATGTTGGGAAATTGAGCGAATCCATGAAAACAAGGACAGTTGGTAATCGACTGAGGATTGAGTCATCTCTTCATTTCACCGGGTGTTCCAGCAACTTGAACCACGAGTGTGTTCATCTGAAATGTTATATCGAGTTAACGAAAAGGCAGTACCAATAAAACGATCAAGTTTATGCTACTCGCAAAAACTCTGTTATTCGTGGTGCCATAACAAATACTTACATCTCGAATTTGGCATTTTTGGCTACTTTTCCCGACGTACCGACGACTTTCAACTAGAAGATAAGGTAGGATTCTTTTTTGGGTTAGATGATGACGAAGACTATAAGATGTGCTCGGCTAAAAAATGTGATTCATCTGATATCCAGATCTCATATTCACACTTGTATCATCACGAAAGCCATCATTATTACTTTCCGCCGTTTTGATGTTCATTACCCACCTATTCTGCATCGTCCACTATCCCTTTTTCATCTGATTGTCAACTATTCGTTATAGTTTTTTAGTCTTCTTATCCGCTTTCACTCTTTGCAACATCGGCTCATCCACATGATTGTCCACACAACCAAATACATCAATATCGACACCTTCGCAAGCTTCAGGACCACTTAGCTATAGAATCGGATGGTCTATGGAGGCACACTCGTCGGCAGTGCACACCAGATTGCGTATTCCCGAAGACTTAAAAGACTCGACGAGTACCGTATCCGTATTCGAAAATCCAGTAGTTTTAAATCTATAAGTTCCACAAGGCAAAGAACGAATGTTGAGCCTCCTTGACAAAATCTGGAAACCATGGGTTTTAAGGAATGATACAGTAACCTAAACGAGTCAATCCTCTGAATTTCATTTTCCCAGTTGAAGGCCATGAACGTGCACTGAAAATAACTGCTCTAGATTAAACTAAACGAAAATGAGTCACAGCTACAACAAGCCAAATTACAATTTTCTCTGCATTCAGCAAATAAATTTTGTTGAGGATACGTACAGTAATTAAAATTGCAGCTACAGTAACCCACACGTTTGTGAACTGAACTGTCAAAATGTGGTTTCAATTACCTTGGCAGCAATGTTTAACCGTAACCTATACTACAGTAACCTCAGCTATCGTATCTATTTATACGACACTACACTAACCTTAACGATGCAGACTTTGTTATGCATGACTAAAGTAACCCAACATTTTTCAAACTACAGTACTTCTATCTCTACAGAACTCCCGTCCACCTCTTCTCATTTCCGATTCCAGGAAACTCTAGCATCAATCTTAATAGTTACCTATTCAACTGCGAAAACTAATCGTCTTTTTCACTATCGCCAGCTAATCCAGCACTCAACGTTTCCGCTTTTGATGTTTTTTTGAGGTCTGTAATATTCCAGATGTTGGATTTAACCGATGTTTTGTGTGAACTCACCAATTCCTACAACATGTCCTATGCTCATCATTAGAGCGTTGACAAACCCTTGCGCATTTAGACATTGATACGTTATTCTCCAGATTTTGGGTAGGTGTCTCACAGCGTTGAAACTCATCAGTAAGCCGTCAGCCTCAATCTCTCTCACTTCTCACTCATCCACTCCGTTCGACATCACCTTAGCATAAACTAACTCCTTCCCGAAGCCATCGTTGAAGAGCATAGGCTCTTCGACTTTTGGTGGCTTCACGTCTAGCTAATCCACCAAACATTAGTTAGCATTTAGCACGGACCAAGTAACGGAATGACCTGCCGAAGCTGGGCATTATCCGGAGCTCTTCGAAAAGAAGTGCTAGCTACTGGCGCCGCGGCATTCTTCTCAGTAGTCGCTGGCCTCGTCGGTGGCTCCGAATTACTCTCCAGATGGTGTTCCTCTTTGACTACAGCCACTACCTCCTTATCGTTCTTCTTCTTACTCCTGGCAGGTCGAAGTGCTCTAGCGTTCCCTTATCTCATCCATTTTTCTCTCCTCAGCACCGATATTTCTTCGAGATTCTTGTCAATCTCCGTGACAACGTTCCGGCAGCATACTAGTTCATCACAGAGGAATGCGAGAAGTAGGGCTATCTGTTAACCGACGAAACAGGAAGATTCGAGAAGTTGGGAGATTTCGATTCGTCTTTTTCCCTTGTCGACCAGGAATAAACGCATCACTTCGCTAAAGTTCTCACGGCCCAAATCCATTTCACAGCCGCTTTGACAAAACCTGGAAAATATGGGGTTAAGGGTACAGTAACCAAAACGAGTCATTCCTCTAAACTCCATTTTCCTAGCTTGAAGGTCATGAAAGTGCACTATAAATAACTACTGTAGATTAAACTGTACAGAAGTCACTGCTACAGTTGGCCGAACTACAGTTTTCTCAATAGTCTGCAAGTCAATTTTGTTAAGGATACGGACAGTACATAAAATTAAAGCAACAGTAACCTATACGTTTGTGAACTGAACTGTCGAATTATGGTGTCAATCACCTTAGCAGCAATGTTTAAACGGAACCTAGACTACAGTAACCTCAGCTATCGTATCTATCTAAGGATCCAACTTGTGCATGGTACAGTAACTCACGCGAATGTAAACGACCATACAATAACCTCAACGATCTATCTCCAGGTTACGATGTTCTTGATTACAGTATCCCAAAAAAATTTTAAACTACAGTGACCTCTATGTCTACAGTACTCCCGCTCACCTCTTCTCATTTCCGATTCCAGGAAACTCTAGCATCAATCTTAAAAGTTACCTGTTCAACTGCGAAAACTAATCGTATTTTTCACTATCGCCAGCTAATCCAGCACTCAACGTTTCCGCTTTTGGTGTTTTTTTGAGGTCTGGAATATTCCAGATGTTGGATTTAACCGATGTTTTGTGTGAACTCACCAATTCCTACAACAGGTCCTATGTTTGCACGAATTTATCATCAGAGCGTCTGCAAAAAGTCGCGCATTCAAACATTGATTCGTTATCCTCGAGAATTCAGAATTCGGGTAGGTGTCTCACAGCGTTGAAACACATCAGTAAGCCGTCAGCCTCAATCTCTCTCACTTCTCACTCATCCACTCCATTCGATATCATCGGACTATGCACTAACTCCTCCCCAAAGTCATCGTTGAGGACCATAGGGTCCAGTGGCTCTTCGACTTTTTTGTGCTTCACGTCTCACGGTCGAGACCCATTTCACCGCCGACTTGACCGAATCTGTAAAATATGGGAAAAGTTTAGGGAATGGTACAATAACCTAAACGAGCCAATCCTCTAAATTCCAACGTCCTAGACAGTGAACGTGAACCAAAAAAGACTTTAACGATCGTATACCCAGGCTACGCTATTCTAGACTGCATCAACCCAAAAAACTCTTCAAACAACAGCAACCCTTATCTGTACAGTACTCCCGCTTACCTCATTTCATTTCCCATTCCGGGAAAATTTAACGCCATTCTCAATTGTTGCATAGTCAACTGGAGAAATTCATCGGCCTTCTCACCATCGCCAGACACTCTACCGTACAACGCTTCTAGTTTCAATGTCTTTTCGAGGTCTGGCGCATTCAGACTCTGATTCGTTATCCTCGAGAACTTGGGTAGGTGTTCCACATCGGTGAAATCCACCAACACGTCGTCCGCGTCCTTCTCTCACTTCACACTCATCAACTCTATTCGATTTCCTCTGACTATGCACTAGCTCCTTCCCGAAGTCATCGTTGAACTCAATAGAGTCTAGTGGCTCATCCGGGTCCTCACTTTTGGTGGCTTCAGAGCGCGTTTCAAGAGTCTCGCGAACTCCCTGTTCACGTCATCTTCTGTGAGCATGGCAAACTCTCTCCCCTGGCGTATGTCATCTGCTTCTGATGGCATCGGAAGAATACATTCTTCAATGACTAGGCGGGTGTTGAAGATCAAGTTGTCACGCTTGATATAGCGGAAGCCCAAATTCATCAGGTTCTGAAATAAAATTGCAATTTCATAAAATTCTCGAGCTTTCAAAAAATACGTTTTTTTTTGAGAATGTCTGTCTGTCTGTCCAACTGTTCAGATGTCTAAATTTTATGTTTTCAAAACGTTCGAAGAGGCAATTTTTCATGTTTTCCTTAATGTTCAGAACTCGAAAAAGTCCTTTTTAGATTAAGACATTTTTCAAATTTTTCGCCAAATTCTCTGTCTGTGTGTCTGTCGGCCCGAGTGTCTGTCTGGTTATCCGCTCCCATTTTCTTGATATCGAACATTTTGGAGATTGATTCCTGTCTGTCCGTTTGTCTTTTTATCCAGATGTCCAGATTTCCACATTTCTAGATTTTTTTATTTTTATGATTCATTCATATGAAAGTAGAAAATTTCTAAATTCACGGATGTGTGTGTCTGTCTGTCCACATGTTCGCAGAAGGGACAGCTATACAAGCGGAAACTATAACATACGTTGACACCAGGCAAACGTTTTTCGTTGTTTTCGTCTTTTTGTAAATTTGTATGCCCAGATTGCGATCTTTAAAATTTTTTTTGATAACTACTCACCCTGACAACCTCTGAACGAGTGCTCAACTTCATTCCATCCAGAGCCAAATAGTAGATATCTCTCTTGACTCCAGAAGCTACACTCAACACATGTCTGACATCTTCATCCTATCTGGAGAGGCAGTCAAAGCATAGACACCGTCGTCCTCTTTCCCACATCGGGAACTTCTGATTTGAGTTCCGCCAAGTGTGTTGCAATGCCTTTTACAGCGAGTGCTGCCAGCTCTTCTTGCTTTTTTTTGATTCTCAAATGACTTGTTCATTCAAACGTTGTTTCTTCAATGATTGTGGAAGAACTTGCTGAGACTTATTCAGGCACCACCGATATCCGAGCGGTCATTGTTGAACTGACGGCAACTGGCAAACATCAGCTCGACGTCTTCGGACAAGTCTTCTAGAGAGCGGTATCTAAAAATGGGGAAGTAAACAATTGGGTTCTGTCTGTTTCATCAAATATGAACAGTATTGTTTCAGTGAGTTTTCACCATACAACTTCTACATATCTGTTTTGTCAGTTTTACCGAATATTCCATTGTCCGGGTTTGAAAAACATCCAAATTACCGGATGGGTATTGGTTCATTAAGTAAGGTTTCACCATACAACTTCTATTTTTTCATCTCGATGTATGCATGTCCCATCTCATGTTTCCCAAAGTATAGGTTTGTTCGAATGTCTATGTATATGGATATCCAAATATCTAGTTGCAATGCTCTGGTGCCTTTTGTCAAGAATATTTCGGGTTTGTTTGTCTGTCTGTGTGTCCGACAGTCTGTGACCAAATTTCCAAGTATCTGTCTGTCTGTGTGCATTTCCGAATTTTCAGATGTCCTGGTACCGAAAAATATATGTAGATTGCCGAAATTATAGTCTACGCAGATGTCTGAATGTTCCATCTTTTCTAGACTCGGGCAGGAATATTTTGATCTCCTCCTCTCTACTAGACTCCGCCCGCACTCACTCAGAACAAAAAACCCACGTCAATTTATCATTCTTTTGCCGAATCGTCTTCAAGTCTATTGGCTTCATAATGTCCATCTTGTATTCTGGCACGAGTTTTGAATTGACTGGCTCCAAAAATGGAGGAGCATTTCCCTGATTCACCTAATCATCCGACATCAGTTGACACAGCTCTTCAGTTATTGTTTTCGGCAAGTCCGTCCCTATCACCAGCTCCATTTTTTGCTTCAGATTGGGTTTTGTGGCTCCGTGATGCATGCCACGTCGTTTGTAGTTTTGTTGGAAAGTTTAAAATTGGTATCTTCCGTCGCAGATATTCCAGCTGGAGCAGCGAACCCAGCTGCCGCCTGCTGTTTTTGTTTCCGTTTGTCTTCTGCCAGCTCTCGTTCTTCCGTCCTGGTCACATTCCGGATGGGCGTGATTGGCGCATCGAAAGCATTGATACAAGTGGTCAGACTCTTTTCCACAGAACATGCAGAAAGGTTTTCCAGACTTGTCCATTCAGCAATTTTGACAGATCTGTCCCCTTTGGAGACTCGGGGCATGCAGGGCTGCAAAATGGGAATGGTGAAGTTTGGAGAGCAATTTTTTTCACAATCTAGGACATGATTATACTTTTATGAATCTCCTACTCACACGGGTTCTAGTCACCTTTATTCAATAGCACTCTGATCAAGACTGGTCAAATTAACCGACTTTTTAAAATTTTGTGGCAAGACCTAGAATTTCTCCAGGACTACTTTTCAGAATCGACGCCTGTTCGCGTTGAATTTAGAAACAAGAGTTACAATCTGCTACCTTAAAAACCGACTGAGATATTGTAATTTTTATTCCAATACTACAGTGCGACTTCATGTTAGCTACAGTAATCCTGACAACAGTAACCTAAGAATTGTATTGAGAGAAAAAGTAGAATAAATTGAGAAAAAAGGTCAGATCTATTGTACTCCAAAGGGGATTCTTTTTTTCGTAGCGCCGCCACTTGTAACAAATACTTACATTTCGAGTTTGGCGTTGTTAGCTTCTTTGGTCAACACTCGAAGAGAGGAACCGCATCTATAAGCGCTAGACTAGGGAAATCCAGATCTTGCCAGCGTCGAAGATTTCGAATGAACCGCTGATGTAGGACTCCTTCTCATGGGGATTTGATGAAGACTAGAGGATGTGCTCGCCTGAAAAATGTAATTCATCAGATATCATAATCTCACATTCACCTTTATATCATCACGTTAGCCAGAATTACCTTTTTCCCCGTTTCGATATTAGTTCATTCCCAAATCATTTTTTTTTTGAAAATGAGAATACTCCCCGTTTCGGTTTGGTACATCTACGCTTTTATTTTAATTTCTAAACAAACTGGTTACATGGAACGAACTTATTCTTTTTTAAAGTGTTTTTTGTTTTCAATTATTTCAAAAGTATGTCTTTTTATGATAAAAACAAGAACTTGAACACAAGCAGTGCTTAAACAAGCGTAAAGGAGCGTTTTCTATGAAGAAATTAGTTTTTAAAAGCCGAATTAACGAGAACCTCAGCTGCTTAGAGTTTTTGGAGGCGAGTCTTGTTCATTAAGACAGTTTTCGAATCGAAAATTAGATATTTTCATTTTTTTCTTTCTATTTTAGAGAAGATTATTTATCCAAGAATTGTCGACATCGCATGTTCCTGTTAAAAAAAGAAAAACGAACCTTTTTTAAATTTCCTTCTTCCTTCTTATCTCGAAAAACTGAAAAATCCGGTCGTTATCAGTGAATATTGCAAATATTTTCTTCATCTCCATAGCGACTTAATAATTTTCCATTTTTTACCGTACACTTGTCGTGCCGAGACCAAGATCCGCAGGTGCGATGCGGTCGCAGCGCGGTCTTGTGTTGGCAGATGAGTGGGGCGAAAATGCGCACATAGAGATGAGATAGATGCGATAAGCCGTAGAGGCGCAGAGAAAAAGGAGGAGATGGAAGGACGCTCACGGGGCGGTGAGGGTTGGGTGGTGAAGGAGAGGAGGAAGAGGGGGAAAAATGAAAAGAGGGAAATTGAGGGAGTAATGAGGAGGTTTGCAGTTAATGCAGATGTTATGGTTTTCTTGAATAGAAAAAAATCGACCAGTATGCAGTGCGAATCTCTGTAAGCTTCAGATAAAATTCTATAAGTTCCAAGTTAACAACAGATACCGGTCAACCACAGGAAACTTGATGGATATTCAGGAATTCGGCGGGTAAAAATAGTTTTTGTGTTGCTATTAAGCAGTACACGCTTTTCTCGAAAAGATAACGACAATGTTAATGAAACTCAAAAGTACCTTCATCAAGTCACGTCATTCTTCAAACCTGGATAATTGGGAAAACTGTCACAATTATCACAAGAATGAAAATTGACAGACAAGAAAGGTTTTGTTGAAATCCACTTACCCCGGATGAAAAAACAGTAAAAAGATACAGAATAACAACATCAGGTGACCATGAAGACGATTGTTTCGTCTTTTCAGTACCCAATCCAGTATTATTCCGTAAAGGGGGCAGATGAGTGGAAATTTTAGAAATATTAGGTTGGCAAGAAAGTTTTTGACCATGATTTGTTTTGAATGCTGTCAGACAAATGACGAGAATCAAAACCATCTATGCATGGCCTATGTTAGATAAACTCTCTGGAATTCTGATAGTATTCAGCATTTCCCTCCGACGCTTCCCTTCTGGGAGAGCCCTGCCTATTTTCTTTCTTGACCAACAATTCTTACAGCAATATTTTCGATTTCCCATTACATGTTATACAAAAATTACTATAATTGCTCAACCGATAGGAGAACTTAGCAAGGGTGAAATCTTCTATCGACACACTAAAAGTAACTTAGTTCACAACGTTGAGAAATGTCATTTTTAATGTTCAAAGTATCACGTACTAAAAGAACATATGAACAGGATTTGTACATGCTGTGAGTTATAGAGGAAGAGTATCCATCCAAGTATTTTTGTGAATTATCAATGACAGTCCACACTGTTTACTACCACAGTTAAACATTTTTTGAAACGTGTTGGCAAGAATAAAAATTGATACATGTGTTCGACATCTTTTTGTCGATTTTAACTTTTAGCGAAGGGTAGTCCTACGACTTCAATTCCTCTCTTCTCCTCCAAATTTTAATTGATCAAACCGTTTCTTAGTTTTAACAGGGCGATGGTCTTGTACAGTAATTATTACAGAAAAGTCAAGTGACTCGGCGTTGATAGAACGCCAGCAGACATCGTCAAACGAGAACGATTCCAAATGAAAGTCAAGCCCTCCCTACACAACGTATATAACTGGAATCTTCTAGACAAGTGCAAAACCATAATCTTACACTACTGCTCTTTCACTGTGCAAAAAATTAAAGCTCTACGCAAGTCCTCAGTTTCACGCGGTCAAAAAATCCATCGCCTCCATGATGCTGCGCATCTTTATGTTACATAATCGACGACGTACATTCTCACCTACTTTTGCAAATTACTTCTTGCTCACACAAATTACAGCTGTAACGTTCCTCTAACAAAATATCATATATTCGGGGTAATACATCGTGCTACAGCTGGACAGGAATTCGAAAATTGAAGTCAATTCGAGAAATGGGTCCAAGTTTATTTTAGCATGAAACAACCGGAGTTTTGGCAGGAGGATATCCGGAACGTACCCAATAAACAGCAGACTGTTGTGTACCAATATAGTCACTACGTATGCTATCGGGCATATTTTCTGTCTGAGTAGGAATGACTTGAGTTATGGTCAAAAACTTTCTTGCCAACCTAATAGAAAAAATTTAGAATAGTTTTCATAAAGAAGACCTAAAATCTCACCAGGATCTCAGACATCACAGAATCAAAAATTGAGCAATGTTGACGGAGTGACAGAAACAGGAAGACTGATAAATTTGGGTAAGAAAACTCCATGAAAAACACAGATTGAACAGTTACAGAATAGTGTGGAGCTGGAAAAAAACGCATTGGTGTGCAGAAATCATGGTTCGATTTGTGATTTCAGCTTCAGGTCAATGGAAATACAACGTTGTTCCGACAAAGCTGATTTTTTTGATAACGATAGATAAAACAGCGTAGCGTCGACTTTCTAGCCAGAGTCAAGTGTTATAACTTAGAAAACTCAGATGACAGCTAACTCTTAAAAGATATGAAACCTCACAAACGTTGGTTGGGACTAGAAGGTGTCTTTCATCTTCACACGGACTCTTGACAGTCAAAAAGTCGAAAAAAGCATTTTTTAGTCGAGTCGCAAATTCATTGAAAACTTTCATGTCAGTGTTCTAAAATCCGATGTTTCGCTTTTTTTGGCTTGAACTTCATTTTTCGCACTGCTCATTTGAATAGTCCCACAATTCGATCCATAGCATTTGGCCCTTTACACTCAAAGACGAGTGAGCTTTCGATTGTTTTAAACATTAATAACTTATCGCTTGTTCCGAGAATTTTCGAGTTATGCAATTGAATACCGGAGACCGTTGACATAATTTTTATTTTTGAATCATGGATTCGGCAGTTGACATCAGAATCTTCTGGATTCCTTGAGTATGGAATCATTCTGGAACTTGCTTCTGAGCACGCAAATGTGGTTGTGATGGTGTGACTATCCGGGGAATGCGAAAAGATTTCCAGGGCACCAAGAAGAGTTTCCAGAATCACTGAAATGTCAAATAGATTGTAAAGGAAAAAAGAAACAAGACAATACATTGTTTTTGCAGCATTTTTGTTGTCAATTCAAAATATACTGGCTAACAATTAGTTTTATCCTACTTTAATAAAAATTTTCAATTCAAAAAACCCGTTGTTTAGTTATCTTTGTTTCGAAACTCAAAGAGAAGAAGAAAAATAATACGCTGCGTAAATCGACATAGCGGGGGCGGCCCCAATGGATGAGAACTGCAACGACGCGGCACACTTTTTTCATGATTTTACTTCGTTAGTAAACGTACGGAAATATGACCAAAATTAAGGAATTTGAACAGATAATCATGTTTGAGAAATGCTCCAGTCACAAAGTGTTTTGAAAACTCAGTTTAACAACATTATGACTGAAAGTTATATCACTGGAAACCCAAGTTTCTGATGGAAAATGTTGAAAGTTGAATTTCCACCATATTTCAAAC
The DNA here is from genome assembly GCA_002259235.3 of Caenorhabditis latens. Taxonomy (NCBI): domain Eukaryota; kingdom Metazoa; phylum Nematoda; class Chromadorea; order Rhabditida; family Rhabditidae; genus Caenorhabditis; species Caenorhabditis latens. The sequence continues at coordinate 6,369,060 of CM056097.1, read as the reverse complement.
AAGAATAACGGTTAATCTGATAGTTTATCACTTTAACACAAGTGCAAGGGCGTGAAGAGAGCCGGATAAATCTTGTGTTATGTCCTATATGATGTTTGTAGCCATACGCTTAAAATTCGACAGATTTGCCACGGTATTAAAAAGATAAAATGACAGATGGGAAAGTTGCAAAATGTTTCTAGAGACTTATGAACAAGATAAACTATAATTGGAGTTAAAGAAGGTTACTGAAAATCTGGTAAGAAATTAGTACAGTACCTCTCAAAAGTATATTAAGTTTAGGTTTTTCAGTTGAAAAGCTCCAACTTTGAGAGTGTGTCATAGTAATACTGATTGTCACACCCAGTAGATTATTATTGAATCATACAGAACAAAAGCCGAACTTCATTTATGTAGTTGACAATTTTTTCGTACGAACTTTCCCTAGAGAGATAGTCATTTTAAGTGGACAGCTCAAAAACCAGTCTATTTTGCACTGAAATGGGTCGATTTGAGGGAAATGGTGCATTTTCGGTGCATCGAGCATAGCTGTTGAGAACAGATCTCACTACAATACGATGGATTTTATTGTCGTACTCCCACCCCGTAAAAAGACCCAAACCCACGTCCATTCAATATCCTGAAATCTGGCCAAGACTTCCTCTTTCAACAAAAAATGTTCCTGAAATAAGTAAAAACCAACTCTCCTTCTTCAATCCATTTCTGATTAACACATTCTTATGAACTTCGATAATTACAAAAATGAATACAAAACAAATCCAGAAATTATATTCCATTCGAACTGGCGGGTCTGGAAGCAACTCAGAGCATACGAAGCAAAAAAAAAACTATCATGTCATCTTAATGGTTTCGGAGAAGTTTTTGTTGAATATACACCCATACTCATAAAGTTCCGTACGACAACGCCCCCGGACTCTTGCTGTTAATTGTCCGGGAGGATGGTATACAAAATGGGGGCTCGGCACCAGAGAAGTCACACATTGATCCAGTCGACATCGACAGGCAACCAACGATGATCTTCGAAGTTCCATTGAAATACTTTCCACCGACGACTGACGCAGCCAAAGAAGTCAAGAAAACTGCCTACATCAGTCCATTCGAGAAGTTCTTGAGAACTGAGATGACTTCGATGAATGAAGTTCTTGGATTATCGGATAATGGTGAATGCAGTGCCCCAGCAAACTGCAGTACTTTAACTGAATATTTTTTTCAGAAACCAAATTTTCTTTCTTCGACACCATCAAGTCCACCATCTCGTCATCATCCAAAGTCTTCAACTCTTCTTCTGCCATCGGGTTAATCTCGGCATTGGCAAAAAAATTCCAGGCATGTCCACGGATTTTTCAACTTCTTTCAAATTGACCTTCTAAACCACTGGGAAACTTGTCAGGAGATTCCGCGCATTTCAATGAAGTTTTGAATATTCCAAGTTGTTTTTTTTCTTTCGATACTACACCTTAATATTGTCAAAGATAATTCCATCGCTTAGGCTGAGACGGCAAAGACTTTACGTTAGTCCAGGGATGTCATGCCACATTCCAAAGAGCTTCCAGATAAGTTTTCGTCATCAAAAAATGACCGGAAATCGCATTCAAAGACAATCGATCTTATTAGGACAGAGCTCTAACGTCTCCCTACATTTCATTGTGTCTCATAACCGCATTCTTCCAGATTGATCTCCTATTAACTTTCATTCACGGTTGTCGTGTAAGGTGGCTTTCGTCGAAAATTGAAGTTTGGATTGTAAAGTTATCATTGTTAGTTTTATTTATCAAGAGTGATTTTTACTAGACCAACATTCTTTTTTGAATTCGTGGAAAAACCATTTATTTTGTGATGTTACAACTAAACCTGTTTCGGCCACTAATCTTGGACAGTAACGTTAAAGGTGTTTTCAAAAATGAAAGAGGGGCTGGCCTCGTCAGCAAGATACCCTTCTTTCAGTAAAGCAGTGCTATTTCTATTTAGAAAATAGAGATTGAAACAATTGTTTCCAATCTTTGGGAGAAAGTTAAAAAGGATTCTCCCGAATATTTATTACTGACATTTAGTTTGTTTTTGCTATTTTCAAGTAAAACGAACAAATTTGAATTGATTGAAAAAAAGGTCAGGTCTGTGCTACTCGATATGGAATTCTGTTTCTTGTGGTGCCACATCAAATACTTACATTTTGAGTTTGTCATTACTGGCTTCTCTTTTCGATACCTGGGGAAAGGAACCGCATCCATGAACAGCAGATTGAGAAGAACGACATATAAACAGTGTTCATGATTTCTAACCCCTGAGGCAGTACTCTTTTTTACTTGATTCGATAAAGGTGAGTAGAATATTTGCACGCCTGGAAAATGTGAATCTTCAGATATCCAGATCCTATATTCACGTTTGCCTCACCATGCAAGGAACCATTATCATTTTCCCTCGTTTTGCTGTTGTTTATTCACTTATTCTGCATCGTTTACAATGTCATCTCATCCACAAAATCCTCCACACAACCAATCACATTAGTATCGACACTTTTGCAAGCTTCAGGAACGTTTAACTCTACTCAAAGTGTGCTCGCCTGAAAAATGTGATTCGTCAAATATCCAGGTCTCACATTCACATTTTTATCATCACGCAAGCCACCATTTTTTCTTTTCCCCAAAAAGATTGATTTTGTACATTTTGAAAAGATTTCACGTCGATAACTCATTCAAATTGCCTGTTCGTGGTCAAAAATAAAAACATACGTTTTTTGTTCTTCCTTCGAAAAATTGAAAAACTCCTTCGTTATCAATGATTTTTGCGAATACCTTCCTCATCTCTAAAGTGATTAATTTTTCACCGTACACATGTTGTGCCGAGACTTAGATCCGCAGGTGCGTTGCGGTCGCAACGCGGTTATGTGTCGGCAAAGAAGACAAATATGGTGAAAATGCGCACATTGAGATGAGAGGGATGCGATAAGCCGTAGAGACTGCAGAGAAAAAGGAGGAAATGGGAAGACGCTTTCGGAGCGGTGTGCGGTGAATGGGGAAGAAGAGAAGGAAGAAGAAGGGGAGAAATGGGAAGAGGGAAAATCAACAAAAAATAGGAGGTTTGAAGTTAATGTGGAAGATTTTTGATAATAAAATTTAGGTGTTTAGGATGGTATCTTTTCTGAGAGGAATCCAAATGATGAAATGAAGAAAAGATGTTTATTGTCTACAGCTGAAAACTAAATGAAAAAATCTCAGAAAACATAAAACCATAGTGATAAAGACCGTAGTGTAAAAATATCATTTTATTTCCAAAAAAAATTGCAGTGGATTTGTAGAAATATTAATTTGCTATGAAAATTTAACACAGAAAAAGTTTGAAAAACATATTTTTATTTTTTCCAACGAAGACAGCAGCGGTACAATTGAAAACCTCTTCGAAAATTAAGACTGTTTTGTTTCAAACAAATAATTCGAAATCTAAACTACCGAAAATTCTTTTTTATCGAAACAAGTAATGAAACCAGAGCAGAGAATCATCGTAGTGTTATAAACTATAACTACAGCCAGTACTCGGTACTGTCTGCCTGACAAACCTTTCTCTCTGACCTCAAGGGGTTCCGAAAACAGTGGGAGAGTATATTGCATGGAAAGTGGTTATACGTATTTTTCAGGTATTCAAGGCAATGTGATATTTTAACATTTACGATAAAGACGAAAAGATACTACGGAAAGCCGATCATAGTGAATACTGACGAAAAATGAAATCGAAAAGTACTAAAACAATATTTATCTCTTATCACAGTTTAAAACAAAAACACGGTTCAAGACACGTAATCTGTATAAAATTAGTTCTTCTTCTTATTCTTTGGCTTCTCGGATCCATGAACCAATGTGTGAAGAAGAGAGAGCCAGACGTATCCGAGGTAGACTATAAACATGCACGCAGCAATGAAAACAAGCCGGAATGGAGCAGCTAACTCTCCAAGAATTGGGTAAGCCCAGAATCCAGCCGTATAGAAGACATAGTGAAGGCTGAAAATGAAAATTTTTTCTGTAGGTGTTGCCGATTTCCTTCCGAAATATTCTATTTTTGGTTTCGAACGCAAGTAAACTTGATAGCTTCACGCCATCTCTACAAAATGAAAACCATGCGGGTTTTTGCCCCTCACGTCGTTATTATTGCCACAGAAAGAAACATCGGGCTACTTCAGTAAAAAATATGTAGTTTCTGTCGTTTTTTAATGAGATATTCTGATAATCAAAATTGTAGGTCGTTATTGACAACCAATTATGGAAATGTAAATTGTTTACAAGCAAAAAATAGATTTTACGTCAGGTCGAGGAGTTCGAGGGAAATGAGTGGGTTCTTCGGTGTTTGAATACACTTGGCTGTGGTTTTTCACACATTTTTCGAAATTTAAAGTTGGAACAAAACTTACTCGACCAAGTAGAGAGTGACGAAGACAGCGATTCCCTTTAAAATAGCGCTGGTAGAGAAGTTCGTGTGATTGTAGATGAGGACGTCCAAATGGGCGGTGATTGCTGGCAGAGTATGCTGAAAATGAGTTTAAAATAGATAAGAAATGAGTTTTGGAGAACTTACGAGTCCGTGATTGAACCAGAAAAGGGAGAGAATCTTCATTGCCATCTCATCACGAGCAAGGGTGGCTGGATCGAAGAGGAACAATCCCCAGAAGAGCACTGTGACGGCCTGGAAAATTGAACTATAATCAGGATTTATGACGCACTCTCTGAGTCGATCGAGCATCGATCAACTGACCATGTTCACCCGAAAAAAGTCGAGCATCTCCGATTTGCCTATAATTTCGACCAAAGATAGTATAAAGTGTTCTCAGCAAAATGGGGTACTTTTTGGCCAGGTCCGTCACCTGGATACCTAGAAAATCCAAAAAATCGATATTTTTCGAAAATTTTTCCAAAAGTAGTTAGGTACGAAATCTCAACGGGAAGTTATTGCAGACGCTATTTTGAGCATTTTTTGTGTTTAAAAGAAAAATCCAGCTCAACACCTTCATTGTGAAAATTTTCAAAATGTGTGAAATTTTCGGGTTTTTTTCATGAAATCGTTTTTATCTCGGCAGTGACCCGAGAAGACGGGGTTTTTTATTTTAAAATCGAAATCTACATAAAATTTGGTATTGGAAACATGCTGTCCCTACTCGTATCTCTAGACCCAAAAAAAGATTTTTGGGGAAGTATGAGAAAAACTGCGATTTCAATTTTCAAGTCCTTCCAGTAAATTATTTTTGATGTTTCAAAATAATGGTTTTTTGAAATTTTTATTCAATCATGCTATTTTTATTCAGTTCCGGTACAATTTTCGATCATACCACAAAAAAATTTCGAAAATTTTGAATTTTTTGATTTTTGAAAATTTTCTCCCGAATTGAGTCATTCCATCTGAAATATTAAGGATAGCATTATAAAATCATGAGAATATTACTGGTACATTCTTCAGGTTCATAAAAAACTTAATTTCCACTGTCGGGTCACCTGCTACTTACGCGTTCTTGGCTAAATTCAGCGAAATTTTCAACTTGGGTAGTTGGTGCATCGGTACTTTATACTTGCAACGTTATTTGACAAAGAAATGCGATGAATATGACAGGAACAGTGAGAAAACTGCAAAAATTGATAGATTCAGCAAGATTTCCAAAAAAACTTGAAAAGTTTTCTCTGATATCCATAAAAAGGTCAGACCATTGAACATTTATGAGTCTTAATTTTTTCAAGTTTTTTTTTCGTAAATCTTGCTGAATATATTAATTTTGCAGTTTTCTCACTATTCCTGTCCTATTCATCGCAATTCTCGGTCAAATAACGTTGCAAGTATGATGTACCGATGCACCAACTTCCCAATTTGAAAATTTCGCTGAATTTAGCCATGAACGCGTAAGTAGCAGGTGACCCGACAGTGGGAATCAAGTTTTTTATGAACCTGAAGAATGTACCAGTAATATTCTCATGATTTTATAATGCTATCCTTAATATTTCAGATGGAATGACTCAATTCGGGAGAAAATTTTCAAAAATCAAAAAATTCAAAATTTTCGAAATTTTTTTTGTGGTATGATCGAAAATTGTACCGGAACTGAATAAAAATGGCATGATTGAATGAAAAATTTCAAAAAACCATTATTTTGAAACATCAAAAATAATTTAATGGCAGGACTTGTAAATTGAAATCGCAGTTTTTCTCATACTTCCCCAAAAATCTTTTTTTGGGTCTAGAGATACGAGTAGGGACAGCATGTTTCCAATACCAAATTTTATGTAGATTTCGATTTTAAAATAAAAAACCCCGTCTTCTCGGGTCACTGCCGAGATAAAAACGATTTCATGAAAAAAACCCGAAAATTTCACACATTTTGAAAATTTTCACAATGAAGGTGTTGAGCTGGATTTTTCTTTTAAACACAAAAAATGCTCAAAATAGTGTCTGCAATAACTTCCCGTTGAGATTTCGTACCTAACTACTTTTGGAAAAATTTTCGAAAAATATCGATTTTTTGGATTTTCTAGGTACCCAGGTGACGGAGCTGGCCAAAAAGTACCCCATTTTGCTGAGAACATTTTATACTATCTTTGGTCGAAATTATAGGCAAATCGGAGATGCTCGACTTTTTTCGGGTGAACATGGGTGATCGAACGAGTCAGAGAGTGCGTCTTATACTTTGATCAAAGCCGTTCTTCAATCAAAGTAGTATTTTGTAATTGTACTCAATAAGAAGAAGTTCCTGTCAAAAACTATCATTCTTACACGTTTTTAGCCTGCTGATTGTGCAAACAAACTAAAATACTCGGGAACAGCTGTTTTAACAATGAAATTCAAATGTTCTCGTGGACGTTTGTTGAATTTTTAGACTCCTGATTCTCAAGGTTGCTAATTTCAGTTTAACAGGGGTTCTCTTTTGCGGTTCCGTGCAGATTTCCAACATTTTAGAGAATATTTCATCGCTCTGAACGGGTAACATGCTGTACTGATGTAATGACTGTTTTTTCAAACTGACTAGTCTCCAAAACTTCCGTTTCTGGATTTTTTTCTCTACGAAAAAACTCAAATAAAGGATACTTACAACTCCAATTGGTCCGACCAGAGCCTTGGCCCAGTAGTCAAAGATGACATGGCGTTTGTTTGGTGAGACGATGGAGAGAATGAATCCGATGGAGTGGTAGAGCGTTTGCATGTACTGAAAAATGATTTGTTTTTGTGATCGACAACCATCGGTTCAACTTTATTTTTCAATTTTTTGAATATTCCTATTTTCTTGAAACCCACTTCATTTGTTTCACGGTCGTAAACATCTGTAACTTTTCAGAACCTCCTAGGTTCCCTTCATGATATTTTTTACTTTTCTGTTCTGTTTTCCATTATTCCCTGTTCCCTTATCCCGTTTTCAAGTTTATCCGTTCCAACGTACCAAGTCAATGATAGTCAGCCACACAAATCTTGACCAATTAACATATGGAATTGGCAAGAGAGCTCCAGTGACGATTTGGCTATCCTTGTAGCACACAAATGCGTACAAGGCAGCACAGACAAGATGGAACGCGGCCTTCATCTGAAAAACGTATTTCGATGATCAAAGTAAGATGAAAAAAACAAAAAAATACGGAGACATGGGTAATGAGAGAGTGAGAGAGGGGAAACGCGAAAAGGGATAGAAATTTATAGAAAAACGGGAACACTGCAAAAAAGGTTGCAAAACTTCAAAAGAACTTGTATGGGATAGGATTGAATAATCAAATAATTAATTGAACAACCATCTACTTCCTTTATTTGCCAGCCAAAAAACCTTAACCCGGTATAAATAGAGAGGAGAGAGTATACGAGTCCTGCGTGTGTGTGTGTGTGCGTCCCCTCTGTTATCGAACGAGGCAGTTGGTCATCGTGGCAGTTGGTCTACCCCTCACTCACAAACACATGGCTACACTGGGGTCAAAATGGTCGGTGAGACACTACACAGTTGTTGTCAAGAAAATGTGAGGGAGGAAGAGGAGGAGAGGTCAGAAATGTAGGACTGAGGGGAGAGGACACCATGGGAAATGGATAAAACAATATGTTAATGCTATTTTTCAAGATCTCAACAGCCAAGGCTGACGCGCCTTGAGCGCGTTTTCTCGCGGTCTTCTCGAGTTCACGTGAAAACTTTTTCAATAGAACGTTGAATTTTTGCAAATAAAAACAAAATAATACGGACATCGGGACAGACGAACAGACTCCTCGTGCGTTTTGTATGTAGAAATGGTCTTTTCTAAGTTTTGTACAAATTCAATGAAATGACAAATTATATTTTCTCAAACTCTCTGCTTTCTAATCCAGTTTCCGCGTAACGTCTAAAAAGCTCTTTGAAAACTATTCTTCCATCGTCATCACTTATTTATCACCAATGATCGAAACGTGTCTTGTGTGCGGAATGTTTGAACACAATACCTTGTCACACCGTTTTTCACAGGATTGATAAGACAGATTTTACTGATAAGCCATTTTTCAACCAAAGATCGGAACTTTGATGCTGGAGGGCAAAGTATTTAGTTTAGAGATTAGCAGAATCTGAATATGATCATGGACTATAACATTTTCAATGTGGAGGTTTTCTGAAAGCTTCTCTTCTTTATCCAGGGACAGGTTTTCATAGTGCTAGTTAGCTTTCAGAATCCAACTTTTCAGTTTTCGTTCTCACAAACAGTTTCTTCTCGACACCTTAATATTTGACAATTGAAACATTTTCTTTTTTCCAGTTAGGTGGTTGGCTAACTGTGGATTGATGAATAAAACACCTCTTTGCACATACACACAGACAAAATGACAACGGATCAAAAATAACACAATCTGATTTTCAATGGATACAGACTCAAAAACAGATGATAAACCGTCGAACCTCGCGGGTCCGAAAATCGACGAGCTCTCCAGGAAAAGGTTGACTTCAGTCTGTATACTACTCTGTTTTATGACGTTTTGTTTAAACTTTGAATCATTACGTATAATTTTTCCAAAAACTACATTTTTCAATTTACTAACAATTCAATTCTCTGGTCTGTGCAGATCTTTAGCTTTATTCTGAATTTGAGTTCCCTTGATTCCATGGGCATCAGTGACTAGTTGTCTTTCAAAAAATACTGATTGTCGCTTCGAACTTACACGTGGAATGATAATCTTTTTTTCACGAAACGAGAGAGTACACGCAGCAACTAAAACAAAAAAGAAAATAAATAGATGGCCAGTGCCGTGTCCCTCCGTCTTCTATCTTCTTTTTCGTCACGCGGGGTTTCCCTTTCTTTTAGTTTTCATTTTTGCTCGTTCGTTGGAGTGGACTTTCAAACTGAGAAAAACATTTGATAAGATCAACCGTTTGCCATTGGAAATAGGTACACTTTTTTCATATTTGTAGTACCGTGAGTTTTTTTCAATATTCAAAAACATGGGTTACTGTAGACATGGATTTTGAACAAAGTAGTAACTGGGTTTCATTACTGATCAGATGGAAACTGACTACGTTTGATTAAAATATTCAAATTCTGTACACATAACAATTTCACAACGAGAATAGACAAAAACAAGTACGTTTTTTTTTCCTTTTTCAGGGTGTTCATTTGTTCTTTATAGTCTGTTTTCTCTACTGTGATTAGGTTGGTTGGAATTGCAGTATTTGTACGAGAATAGTTAAGCTGACAGATCCAAAATTGATGTTGGTTCAAACTGAATTTGTTCTCTTTCAACAAGCTGACTTTCTCTACACTCTTGTTTTTATTATACTCGGTTGGACAGCTAGATGTTTTTCAGTTTATTTATTGCGCAGAGACGCAGACGCGATGTAAGAAATATAATGTGTTCGTGGTTCAAGGAGACTCAGCAACTAAAAGAAAAAGAAAAAAGAACCCCGTCAAAGTGCTGGAAAGAGTCTCCTCCCTTTCACTTTATTTCGTCGTCCTTTCGTTATTTTCTTTTCTCGTTCTTTCTCTTGTGTTGGTGGGTCTTTTGGGGTGATGATGCAATATGTGCTAGATATGCGAGAGTATATTAGAAGTGAGATAGTTTCAGATGATTTTTTCATAGTATTATGCAGATGTTTCGTTCAATCTATAAATTTATCTGAGTTTTATTGTTTTCAACGAATGCTTACTTCCTACTTTTTTACTCTTGAATGTTTGTTCTGTTGTTCACAGTTTATGATAGACTTGATTGGTCTGATTTCTGTTGATTCCTGCTTTATTTTTCTTCTCACAGGGATTTCATTTTCCTTATCGATATCTAGTAAATGATTACCTGACAAGGGAAGTCTTTGGAGACTCCACTTTCAAACGACCTATAAACGTGGTCATAGGTATTTTCTACCACGGGGAGTCCATTTCTGCAGTCAAAATCTGCTAAATGTCTCTACGAGCTGAGTTATGAGCTCTCAAACTATTCATGTGGATTAGCGTTTTCACGTAGAATTCCAAATCGACAAGTTGTATACGCAAGCTGTTATTATTTTTGCATTGTACAAACACAGGTTAACCGCTGGGAAACTCAAACAGAACCGTGCGGCGGCGTATACACCGCCGATTTGGAATTCCACGTGATAAAACTTATTCACATGAAAAGTTTGAGAGCTCATATCTGGGCTCACAGAGACATTTAGCAGGTTTTAACTGCAGAAATTAACTCCCCGTGGATGAAAATACCTATGACCAAATTTATAGGTCGTTTGAAAATGGTGTCTCCAAAGACTTCCCTTGTCAGGTAATCAGTATTTTTTTATCGAATGATCGTCTAGACATTTTTAAGTAGGAAAGCGTACTCTAGGAGAAAAAAAGAAGTTGGTGTATTGAATCGACGCAGAAAATGAGAAAAAAAAAACACAGCCAGAATGCTCAAGAGGGCGTCCTTTCTTCTCTTCATTTTCATTCTTGATGTTCTCTCTTTCGTTCTGCTTTTTTCTTAATCTTCTTTCATTGCTTCACCAGCTAGCATTCTTTCAGTGCAGAAGTTTCGTTATTTTCTCACATACAATAGAAGAGTTTCGTTTAATGAAGAAAGCGTTTCTCTTTATTTTTGAAGATTTTCACTTACCCTAGTTTTTCATTTCTTTTTTTATGTTAGGTTGAACCATTCACAAAAATAAAATTCTTGTTTGGATGTTCCCATAAACTCTCACCAAACTCATCCTTCAACTCATGATATAAAATTTATTTCCTGTTTTACCATCCTGGCCGGCTTTGCTCTCTCTTTCTCTCTTGTCAGAAGAAACTTTGTATCCTCACAAATACAAAACAAGACATTTTATATACCCCCTTCTGTCTACTCGGTTCCAATGTTGCTAGGAAACGGAAAGAAGAGAATCGAAAAAAAGACGACAGATAGCGAAGGCTGTTGAGAAAGCGTATCTCATTCCATTTCATTTCACCTATCATCTTCTCCACCTTCTGTTTTTGATTTTGTCCTTCTCCCCCTTCTTTCCTACATAGATTGAAACTTTCACCTACTTGTTCTAAACGGAAAAAAAGTAACATCTAAACTTTATTGTAATATAAACAGGAGAGTGATTACCTGTTGATGAAACCAAAGATTTATTATTTACAAACTGGCTAAAGTTGAGGATTTTGGAACCTAGGTCTGGTGATCTACACTATATTCTCCTCAGGAACCACTGTCAAACTTTGAAACCAATAGCAGGTTTTTTTTCAACTAACCGATTTTATTTCTAACACATCAAGAAACACATATTTTGCGAGGAGAGAAAGTATAGATTCTCGGAAACGAAAACGGTTTGGTGACTGGGAGAAAAAGAAAACAGATAGAATGTTGTAATGAGAAATTATTTCTTCCCATCTTTTTGCATCTTTTATTGTTTTAAACATCAATTTAGTTCATTATAGTGGAAGTATCGAAAGGTACATTTTATCTTCTTCAAATAATTCGAAAAAGCTATAATAAGAATATGAAAGTTACTTTTGGCTAACTGGAAATCGTAGAAACCGAAATCATTTTAAATTTTGTTGAGTCTCCTACGTTCACATGAATAAAAAACTTTACAAAATGAAAAACTTTCATGAGAATCAAAACCAAAAATACCGATAAAACTTGAGGAAATATTCTTTAACCGCTCTCCGTTCGTTGCTACTAACTCTGTCTTTAAGAAAATAATTCATCATTTCAGTTTTAACTGATATCAAACTTTTGATGTCGGACCCTGGGCAAAGCGGAAAGCGCCCCGCTGATCACAGTGTCAGCGATGATGAGACCACTCCTACCAAAAAGAAATTCGTTCCGGATACGGTAGGTAACTTTAAAAATTGAACAATCGAAAAATCACAACATTTTCAGCCTATCTTCGGTCCTTGGGATTTCAGGGGAAACCTACCAAGCGTTTATTTTCGTGGACCACTAAATTCGGTAATCTAAACTGAACAGAATTATAAATGTAATATGGTATTCAGCCCGATGTCGAGTTTGAAGACATAGAATCAGAAGACAGTGAATCAGAGTCTGATCAGTCCGATGTCGAGATTGAAACCCTTGACTGCGAGTCTGAACAACCCGATTGCGAGATTCAAATCTTTGAGTCAGAGTCTGAACATCCTGATGACGAGAGAGAAAACCTTGAAATAGAGGCTGATCAGCCTATTGACGAGTCATTTAAATTATTCGGCAATACATATTACGGAGCAGAAGTTAGATCCTCCACTCCTCCACTCAAAGCTATTGAACACTACTCTCCGGAGCCTAAGGTAAATTTTCCAAACAATGTTTTGAGATACTACCTAAGGGATTCAAAAAAAATTGGAAAAACATTTACTTTTTACAGGATTGGGTTAAGATTCTTGGCTCTGAGAATACGGAACCACTTCCGGAGAAGGAGGAAGACTGGGAATATCTTCAAACGAGGAAAAGACTAATCGCGAATCAGATGAGTTCAATAGAATTTGTTCCAACTGTGGTCGCCTTCTGGGCTCTTCACCCACTTGATAGAAGAGTAAGAAATGTTTGCAAACCCAACATTCCTAAAAATTCATATTACAGTATCAAAAAGCAAGAGCGCGACGGGAGAAGGAAAAAGAGGAGCGATTCAAGGCGGTAATTAAAAAGTTTATTTTTGAAAAAAAAAATTTTTTGGAAAATTGCAGAGTTACTGTTCACTCGTACGTATATTGACTCTTGTGAGAGGTACAAGAATGCCGGGCCAGTGTCTTCGTTCACGAAGCTATAAGTCATTGGTGATGAAAGTAATTCTCGACTACATCAAGTACTACATTCAATCACTTCTTTACAACTTCAAGAGCAATGGGATTACCTGTGAAGGCGTAATCAGTAACATCTTTCTCACTGATTTATAGAATTTTTTCAGATTGTCTCATGCTATTACGCCTATGTTGGCTATGTTACCATTCCAAGATGCAATGCCGTAAACGTAAACAATCAGGCAAATGAGTATTCCGTGAGTTTTCTAGATTTTCATTTTGTGGCAAATAACTTTTGTAATACTTTTTTCAAGACATGGACAGAAGCGCAGAAGATGATGGCAGCAGAAGTAATTAAAAACTTGATTGAAGTTGTTGAAGAAATCCGCTGTCTGCTTGTGAGACATGACATCAGCATAGATGAAGTGAGAAGATAAAGAATAACCGTTCAAGTTTTCAACTTATTTTGTTTTCAGCTCCACGATAAAGCCCACAATGTACTCTTTAATTGGACATACAACCCCAAGCAAATTTTATACCAAAATAAGCTCCCTTCTCTACCTGAACTAATTAATGAAGCAATAAAACAGGGTAAGCTTATTTAAATATTGATGTGATTTAGAAGGGGGAGGGGGGATATTCAAAACTTGGCAAAAACATTTTTCAAAAGAAATGTTTGGGCCAAGCATAAGTAATTCACTCTCTCTGATAACTTCAGGATTAAAAAATTCGGTCGTACTATATATCGACGCCTATTCCGAGGCCATAACTAATTTTGATAGACTACAAATAAAGGTAAATTTTGTCAACTTCTGAAAATGTATCAAAAATGACATTTAGCCGAAGGCTGAGGATGACTGCTCGGCAGCAGTAGCTTCCGAGCTCGCTCTCCAGAGAAGACTCAACCAGTTGTCTGCAGAGTATGATACCAGTCTTGTGGAAGCTCAACGCAAAACACCAGTTCGGAAGAGGCTTCCGTGGCAGGAGCTGAACATAGATTTTCTGGAAAAAAGAAAAACGTTCCTGGCGAATTATTTGAAAGAACCACATATGCTTCCGGTTGTACTTGATTTCTGGGCTCTCCATCCTTTTTATAGAAAAGTAAGTGTTTTTTTTCCGATAGTGTGAGAGATATGTGTGTAGAGAAAACAAATCATACTCAGTTTAAATAGTCTAATCGATAAATTTTATTAAACCATTTTTTGTCAAAAAATGATCAGATGTTCTTTCAATTAGGCAAATAACATGTTGTTTTAGTGTCCAATGGAGGAATATGTGCTAGCTGAGGAGGACAAAAAACTGCAGATCCACCGTTATCTCCGCCATATTTTGTTGGTCTGTCCTGAACCAGCACCCAGAGAGGACCAGTATCCAATTCCAAACAAAGAAATGATGGAAGGAGTCAGTTTTTGAATATGAATTAGCAACATATCAATTTTAATTGCAGAAATTTGAATATGCAGTACGCGGTATTTTCAATAGGGAGTTGGTTATGAAAATAATCAATGAACACATCCGCCATGTTTTGAGAGAAATGATGGAGTCTTGGTCCGCTCGTTATGAGGAAGTGAGTTCGAACCACTTTTCTGTCTCTAAAAAGATGCTTCAGGTAATTTATTGCTATGAACTCGCCTGGGATGTGTGTCTTCCGCGACAGTATTCTTGTGTAACTTACGACCAACCAACACTGCCTCTTCAGGTTAGTGTTTCAACACGTTTAATGAAAACCGACCTTGTGAACAACATTATTGAATATTTTTGCAGCGATTTTCGCCATATACAACAGACGAGATAGAGAAAACAGGGAACGGCCTCACCAAAATTGGAGTATTCTTACGAAAATGTTTCGATTATTATGATATCGACGTGGCTGAGGTAACAACAAACAATTTATCGAATAAAAATGATTTTCTGCGTTTTTCAGTTCCATGAGATGGTGGATCAATTACCACGGGACTACCAATTCGAGCTAGATGAAGATTTTGAAATTATAGAAATGTCTGAAATGCCTGAACACGTTTCAGTACCTGCTTTCAAGCAAGTTAACTTGTTGGTAAACAGTATATGTTTGAACGAGATCAGTTTGAAAAATTATGGCCTCAAGTTGAAAAAGTCAAAGTTTCTTGATTTTATGAATTAACTTTGTTGGATTTTTGAAAGTGTGATTTGTGCTTCAATTGTAAATTGTCGAAAAGTGGTTTTCGTCGATATTTTCTTTTTTTTCTATCACGTCTTCTCATATCCTCACTTTTCTTATCTATTTTTTTTTGATTTCAGTTTGGTTGGTCAGCCATGAATAGAGAATGAATAAAGATTTTGGGTACATGAAACCGTGAACTTTGTTTTTTACCGAATAGCACTAACACCAATTAGGGTTTTCAAAATCAGAAAAGAATAACATTATTCCGTATAATCTTTTTACAGAGTAGATTTAAATTAATTTTTTTAAATATTCTTCTACGAATTAGTGTCTTCTTTCAAACTTGCCACAGATCTCCGATGATGTTAACACTTCGTTAGACCATTCGTTTCAGTCCGCAGCATGCTGAATGTTACAGATATGATCAGAGAGACAAATAGCAGTAATGATATAGGAGAGGGAAGATATGCTCGCGAAGGAAGAAATGGTATTCAATGAGTTTTGTGGTTGTAACATTGGAAACGAAGAACTACTAGGAACACTAATATTGCGAATTTTTGAGAAATTTTCGTTTTCAGATGTATGAATTCATGGACCAACAACATGACGACTCTGAGCATGATGTGCTCAAAATCGATTGATTTTTCAGTTGTTTCCAGTTTACGTTATTTTCTTGATTTTCGTCTTTCCTGAACCACAGTTGAATAATTTATATTTCAGCAAACATATATTATTGATGTGAGCTTATTGTGCAAAGTTTTGATTCTGAAATTTGATTACTTCTTTTCTCTGCCAGCGTTTTTTTTCTATATACCCGCCAGTTTAGATTGCCAAAAGAGATTGTTGCAAAAATAGCAAATATAGACTACATTCTCAATCTCTCATTCTTGCATCGGGCGGTTGCCTTTCTATATGAATGAGATTCCACCGCGGGTTGACGTGCCCAAGTAGAGAGAACGCTATGAGAAGCGGGATGTGAAAGGAGACCGAGAATTTGAAGATGAAGAGGAGAATGAATACCAAAAAAAAGACGTTCCCCTTTTTCTATTTTTCAATCTAATTCTCTTGATTTGCTTTCTCATTCATTGCTTTCTCACTTCATTGGTTAGCCAACACGGCAGAAAGGAAATGAAAAGAAAGGCGTGAAAATAATTGCGATTCGGTGATAAATGTGTGAGCTGGGAAACTAAAAAGGGTATGTGTTTTGCCTATAGCAAAATTTAGTCGATGTATGTTCAGTCTCTTTAACTAAAGTTGCGAACCGCCACATTTCACATCTCCAGAAAATGTTATATATACGTTTGTTTGTCAGAAAAAATATTACTCAAGTTTCGATCCATGAAACAACTCACTAAAAAATACACATTTCAGAAGAATCATTTTCATACAGAACTACAGTAACTGCAGATATTCAACACATTTCTCAAGGAACACAACACAAAAAACTGAAAATTTCATCATAACAGTGGTTACCAGGGATGTGCAGAATAGAAATCGGAAATTCCGAAATTTCCGAAATTACCGCTTTTTTCCGAAACTTTTGGAAATTTCCCATTTTAAACTTTCCGAAATTTCCAATATTTTTGTGATGATTACATAAATAATTTGCGCGGAATCTAAAGAAACTACTGCAATCCCAAGGTGAACGGTGCCAAAACGTCACACCTGTGTAAAAATTTACAGAATTTTAGTGTTTACTGCATATTTCTTGATTTTGACTATGAAAAACTTAAAAAAACCGAGCTTCCGTAATTCCCGGAATTTTCGAAAACAGTAATTCGGAATATTTCCAATTTCCGATATTTCCGAAGTTTTTAGTTTCGCACATCCCTGGTGGTTACTAACTGAAAAGTGACAAAATGCACAACAAGTCAAAGTTGAAACGAGGGAAAGACAATTTTTATAATGTTTTGAGGTACGGTGTGGTCTGAAACCCAAAAAACTGAAGCTCCAATTTTGAACTTTATACTCTACAATTGTTGGTAAAACGGAAAACAGGCATCAGTGATAAAGTGTTTTAGCTCTTCCAAAGTGCAACTTTTATAGAGACGACTGCCTTATTAGTGTTGCATTCAAATCTGTGTAAGCCCCTAAGAGTTTTCATTTCCCTTTCTTATTCCTTTTCTCAAGTCATGCATCCGCCCTGCCCACACTCATCACCTTTCGCTTCTTACCCATTGATTTCCCCGTTTCTCTAGGCAACCGGCACCAGGTGTCGCATTCCCACGACTCATCTGTCCGCTATGTTCAACAGCGCCACTAACCTATAATTTGGGGGACATACCAATTTTCCCACGCGAAAATTTGTTTTCAATGTTTCGCCTCGAGTCCCCAGTTTTTTGGGGAAAACATTTCACACTCTCGTCATTTTTTCATTTTCTGTTGAGAAAACTCAACTTAATTTGTTTTTTTTTCAGATGGAAAACCGTCTGCCAATTGATAATCTCTTTCAAAGACAGCCTTGGCCTATTCTCTCCGGGCTCCTTGCTCAGCCATCAACTGTGAGTTTACAGAAAAACAAGTAGGATTTTTAGGATTGTAGTTGCCACTGCTTACTCCAAAGTTATTGTTAATCAATTGAATTATCTTCTAGCCACCTGTGGCTGCTGATTTCTCACTCACTCAAGGTGTGGCTCCCACACGAAAACGCCCGACGGACCAGGTTTTGGGAAATGACCTTCTTTCTTTGATCATCGCGAACGGAGCAACCGAGTTCTCTCAATTGGTTTGTTCCTTCTGTTTCAGAGAATCTTGATATTACTGAACTGGATTTATAGGTTGGCTCACAACCAATTCCAGAACTCGTCGTTCCGTTCATTCCACCGGGTGTTCAATCTCAACCGGTCATCTCATCGTCGGTGAGTTAAAAACCTGTAACCAATGAATGTACCACGCATAAAACTCAGAAAACATTAGCATTTGAGAGTACATGTGAAACCTGAAAACAGAAATAATCCAGTCCGGGAGTTTCCAGATACCTGCTATTGGGGATCTCTTTAATTTTTGTTGTAGAGTTATTCCAAATAAATGAAAAATACACACGTTCTAGATATACTTAATGTCTCAATATAGAATCCTCAAATCATTCTGAAAGGTTGCGGATGTTGAAATTTTCCCTTCAAGTGCCAGCAGCTGCTATTCCTGTTGAAATGCAATTGACGATTCTTGAAATGCCACGCGTTTACATTAGACACTGTGTAACTGACTGGGAAATTTTATTTTTATTTTCAAATTTGACTGTCTAGCTTTTTTCATTTTTTTTTTGGAGTCTTTCAGATGTAGTTGGTAGTACTTCCGTGTCGCGGGAAAATTCACAACACTTTTCTAACAAATAATGTTAAACTACAAAAATTAGTATCTCAGTTCGCGAAACACAAATTCATTTCAAAAGTGTTCATTGATGATTTTGTATGTTTTAAGTCCTTTTAAAAGTGCATTTTTTATACAAAAAATTTAGTCATGCAGTATGAGTAGTCAGGCATTCTTAATCTCTTTAGTCTCCAACCCTAATGAATCAGAGAAATGAGCAATAGTAGAACTATACTACAACTTTATTAACGGTTAAAATAACAGAGGGGTTTATAGTTAAAATAAATCTGAAAACGAATTCGGAACTGGTAGAGGTCTCTTCCAACTTCCAAATGGAAATAGGGATTCAGTGTGATTTGATAAAGAAGAATGTACCAAAAAAGGAAGAAAAAACATACAAAGAGAACAAAATTGATTATCAACGGAAAGCTCCTCAATTTACAGTACCACGACCTTCTCGGAAAAGACATTCCGAACGTTACTCCAATCCAACGCGATGCGCTCAAAGTCATACTACAGATGAATGATGCATTCGTCTCCAATGTGGAGAACAAGCTCAAAGAAATTGATGTCTTGGAAAGTGACGTGAGTTTAACTGATATTTTCAGCAACATAGAATTTCTGACTTTTTCCAGTTCGAAGCCTACGTCGACCACATCTCTGGTCAAACGAACCTCCCGTCCTACACGTTTGTGACCTGGAGCGCAACTCAAAAGGAGGTTATCGAGGCTATCAGAATGAAAATGGTCGAGAATAGAAACGTTATCGAAGAACTTTGCGAGGGTTACGATATCCCAAAACAAACGGTTTGTTATATTCTAGCGTTGTTTCCTATTTAAATATGTGGAATTTTAGCTCATCGCCTTCATCAGGGAACAATGCGAGTATATGGAGCAGCAGAAAATGCAAGAGATGCTTCGGGGACAAGTCACTGGAGAAGTCTTACCAACTGGACAATAAGATGGATTCAGTCAAGGTATCACACTTTTTTTCTAGTTAAATTCTGTCCATCAATTATTTTTGTGATATCGCTGAATCCCATCTATTAATTTCCTGTGATCTATGTATCATCCTGTGAATAAAAATAACACATTCAAAATCAATTTACTTCTGATAATGGCTGGGACAAAGAGTTTCCAATAAGTTTTGAAAATTTCCTCACATGTCAAAAACCGATGATAAACTTATGAACTCTCCTGAAATCAGTTTGTTTTCTGATCAAACATGTTTTTAAACCAGCAAGTCCATCCGTTCCCGTGTCGGATACAATTTTCCGACCCCGTCGTTTGCCGTCTGTCACTTGATCTGCTCTCTGTGTCTGTCTCCACTGCATTCATCTACATCCACTCTCTTATTTCCAGTAGCTCACGTTTTCCTAAAACGATAGACACCTTGTGGTACGGCTGTCTTGCTCAAATCTCCGACATGTCTTCAAGCACCGCCGTCTCTCTTTTCTCTTCTTTTCATCACTTCTCAGCGCCCTTTTCCAGAAGCGGCTGGCACTGGCTGGCGCGGCTCTTGGCTCCAAGAATCATGACTTCGAGCCGTATCGCAGCAACCAACAATTACGAATAATCATAGCTTTGTGGGAAAATGTACTTTTGCATGTTATAAAACTGAAAACTGGCTGAAATGAGTTGAAGCGAGTTAAGAAGCAAAAAAAGGAAAGAGGGAAAGTGTAATTAATCTTCTGCATGACTGGAGATAGCACCGGAATAATTCGAAACAAACTATTTGAAACCAAGTTTTTCACATGTTAATAATGAATATAATATTCAATGACAAAGTCGATTCCAGTTTTGCTTTGATACTGTGTCGCTCATACGTACTTTTCATCTGCTTAAAGGAAATCTAATCTATCAAAATTTTACGATGACACTGATTTCATCCGCATCAACAACGAAGTGTCTATTGAAGTATAATAAATCAGAAACTTTCAGAAGTTGACCTAGATTTGTTGGCATTGTAATATAAAAACAAAAAACACGCTAACATAAAAAAGAAAATTAATTTGACATCCGTTGGAGAAGATTGTCGGTATCTGAACCTTATTGATGATATTTGATGATTATTGACTTTTGATAAAAAATGTATTCATTCTTATTTTTTCTGAATTTTCAGGAATCTTTAATAATTCAAAAAACTCACCCAAGAAAAATATTTTGGTCTTCACTATTGCAAAAAAATTCATAAAACAACTTGACACGACTACTTTATTTACCAGAAATTAAAAAAGAGACTATTTTCAGACCACCACACCACAAAAAGCATTGTTTCAAATGAGAGACACAAAGAGACATAGATTTTTTAGTTTACAATAGAAAAGATAGAATGAAATTATAGAACTTTTTTAGGGAAAACACAAACATTTAGAAATTAGAGCGGAGAAAAATGGTTAAAGCCAAGCATAGGAAGCAAAACCAGCGGTATGGAAAAAGGGAAGGATGGGATGGGATAGGTCAAATCACAACTGTCATTTTGCTGATGTGCAACTCCAGAAGACCTCAGAAGACGTTAAGGGAGTATGAAAACTAAGCTCGGAAGAAAATATTAATTTCAGAAAAAAGTTTTTAGTGCTAAAATCTTATGCGCATGTGATAACCAATTGAAATGGTTAGTATAGGAACATTTCTACAAGAAAAGAGAATAATGAGAACAGATGCGAACAGAGCAGGAAGAGATCAAATGAGAATCAATCCATACAAAATGTTTAGAGGGAGGAAATGTTTGTCTCGTCTCCATCATCCACAAGAATTCCGCCTTCTGGGAGCCCACCAGAGGTTGCTGTATGAGTGGTGGTTGTGATGGTTTCACGGACATGATTTCCATTTGAGCCATGTCTGAAATGTGAGATATAGTCACTGTATCTAAGTGGAAAGTCCCTTACTCTTCCTCCTCCTCGATGATTTTATCTTTGTCATCGTTATCACTTCCACCATCTTGATCGTCCTCATCATTGTTGTTCTTCAAGTCATCGTCACTTGATTTGATAACAGTGGTGGTGGTAGTGACCTGGAAACAGAAGTGATTTGATTAACAACCGTATCATGATACTGCTATCACTCAATTGGTTTGAAAAGTGCCAATTTTTCGTGAAATAGAAAAGATGTTGTAGGTATACAGTGCCGACCAAAAGTTTAAATTGTTTATAGTAGAAAATGAAAATTTTGAGAGGATGTCTCGGTATCCCTCATTGAGCCACAAAGAATATTTTGTATGAACTATGCAGATTGTTTTGTACGACCACTATCTAGCAAGTTACATGTCGGTGAATTTATTTGTTTTTCGAATTAACATATGTCATCACACGGTAGTGCAATTTTTGACCAGTTTACTTTGATTCTGGCAAGAGAGTGCTTGTACAAAAAAGTGGCCAATTACAAAAATGAAGTTCCTCTTTTGATCTGTCTAGTCCATAGAAAATGCTTTTTTTGGGTCAATCAAGAATGCTGAGACATCCTCTCAAAGTTGGTGTTTCACTATTTCTCAACTGAAAACAACTAAACTATAAAAACTTTCAGTCGACACTGTATCGTATTGACATAACGAAACTAATGATAAGTATTAAAAATGTTTTCAGAAACCTTGCACTTGCTAAGGTTTATTTTATTTTTGACTCACCGTTTCGCTATAATGCTTTCCTAACTCATCAGTAAACTCCGAGTTTGTAACTGTTTCATGAACATGCTTGTTTCCATCATCCCATTCCTTCTCCTCTGTTTTCTCATCATGTGGCTGGTAGATGGATTGAGTCATCTGGTTATCAAAAGCAGATGGTTCGTTATGATGATGGACATCATCGTGGATGATAAGAGAGTCAGTCGAGATGTTATCATGTTCTGATTTTGGAGACACCTTGGAGTTTTCTGAGTTATCTTCAGGACCATTGTCAGAGACAATTGTCACTTTTTCTTGAAATGACATATGAGTGGTGCCATCAGTAAAGTCAGAAACAGTAGTTGATTCCTTGACATGATGATCTCCTTCATCCCATTCCTTCACTTCAATAGTTGGTTTGTGCTCTTCAATTACTTTATGATCTTCATGGTTTGAATCGTGATCCTCGTGGTCAGAACTTGGTTGGTAGATGGAAGTCATCATGGAGTTATCCACTGGCGCATGCCCTTCATCCTCATTTTCATACTTGAGCTCATATGCCTCTGGGAACTTCTCCTTCTCTTCATAGGTATTCACCATATCGATGATAGCTGGAGCTTCAGTCAATGCTTCTTGAATCAAGTGTGAAGCTTCCTCATCGGCAGATTTATTGATGATATCTTCAAAATTTTGTTTTTGTTCCGGAGTGGAGAGTTGTTCGGCAACTTGTTCAGCAGAGATCTGTACCTCCATTGGATGATCAACTGGGTTCACAACCACCGGACTAGTAGATTCTTTTGTTGGAGAGTTGTGATAGGCTTCGAGATCGATACGATCTGCAATTGGAATTCCAGCTGGAAGGTCCGGTTCAGACATCATTGGGCTTGGTTGGTTCTCACGCGATGGATTGTAGAGATCCATTTCAGTTGGGCTCTGGGGAGCTCTGGCTGGTGGCGATGGAGCAGAAGTGTGAGTGAGCGCTGCGTGATGTTGAACTTCAAAAGTTTCCTCCTCGGCGTCACTGGTATGAACGGATGGCGATCGGGGAGCAAATGTAGCATCCTTCTCAGAAGGTACTGGACTGTGGGATTCTGGCTCTGCAGCAGCTGCGACTGGACTATGTGGAATAGCTTCATGTTCCAAATGATCCGGAGCATATGAATTGTTCATGGAGAGGACTGGGCTCTTTGGGATGTCAGTGAGATCAATATGATCGATTGGGTGAGCAGCTTCTGCAATGTGCTCAATTTTCTCATAATGCTCCTCGGAAACATGATCGGATGCAGTGGGGCTTTGCGGTGCTGCATGTTCAGAGGCATGCGAGCTGTGAACTGAAAGAACTGGACTTTGTGGAGCTGGTTCATGATGATCCTGGTGTTCTGAATGAACAGAAAGCACTGGGCTTCTTGGAACGTCGTGGGCAGCGTGTACGTGTTCAGAATGCTGTTCCGAATGATGAGAGCTGTGAACCGAGAGAACTGGACTTTGTGGAGCTGGCTCTTGGTGCTCTGAGCCATGATGATCTGAGTCATGTGTAGACG
Source organism: Caenorhabditis latens (assembly GCA_002259235.3). NCBI lineage: Eukaryota > Metazoa > Nematoda > Chromadorea > Rhabditida > Rhabditidae > Caenorhabditis > Caenorhabditis latens. The sequence goes on along the minus strand of CM056097.1, from coordinate 6,345,328 downwards.
CTGCACGCTCGAAATGAACTTCCTTATCCGAAGTTGCTGGGCTCATTGGAGCAGAAGTGTGAGAGCCATGAACTGAAGATGCACGTTCGAAAACTCCATCCTGTGCTGGGCTCTGTGGAGCTGGTTCTTGATGGTGGACTTCTTGCTCAGATGGAGCTCTCACTTCCTGAAGTGGACTCTGTGGGGCTGGAGAGCGAGCTCCCTCTGAAGCCACTGGGCTCTTCGGAGAAGCCTGAACGTGCTGGAAATCATCAGATCCTTGAGAGCGAACTGATGGAGCACGCTCAAATCCAGATGCGACTGGACTTTGCGGAGCTGGCTCATGATGGTGCTCATCAGCACGAGGAGTAGCTTCATGTTGATCGTGCTCCAAAGCAACTGGACTATGTGGAGCTGAAGCATTTTTCTCAGGAACATAAGACTCCTGCATTGTGACCGACGACTCGAAAGTTGGTGAACGTGCTGAGCGAGCGCTTCTCTCAGAGGCCACTGGGCTATCTTGACGCTGCTCGGATTGCTCGGAAGCTTGGGAGCTGTAGATCGATGGGGACAATTCTACGGCATCTTTGTCGGAGGCAGCTGGGCTGTGTGGAGGTGACTGCTCGTGATGTTCCGAGTAATGAGAGCTATGGACAGAAAGGACTGGGCTCTGTGGAGCTGGCTCGTGATTCTCAGAGTGATGCTCAGAAGCAACTGGACTCTGAAGAGCTTGTTCATGGTGCTCCGAATGATGGGAGCTGTGAATTGACAACACTGGACTTTGTGGAGCTGGCTCATGATGTTCCATTGTCGATTGAATATCGTCATGCTCCGGCTGGTGTTCCGAGTGATGAGAGCTCTGAACCGAGAGAACTGGGCTTTGTGGAGCTGGCTCAAGGTGCTCTGATTGGTGCTCAGAAGCGACCGGGCTCTGCAGTTCCGGCTCATGATGCTCCGAATGATGCGAACTATGCACAGACAAGACAGGGCTTTGGGGAACTTCTACTTCTTCTTCGTGATCCATTGCAGCACCACCGTGAACTGAAGAGACTGGGCTCTGTGGAGTTGCATCATGAGACTCGAAGTGCTCAACAACATGCGTGCTATGAACATCAACGACTGGACTTTGTTGTGCCTCGTGGTGCTCGAAGTGCTCTGGGCTCTTTGGTGCATCTTCGGTAGATTGCTCAGTGAAGATCAGAGTTGGTGGAGTTCTGTGACCAGAGCGAACGGATTGAATTGGGCTATGCACTTCCTCTGGTGCATCCTCTGGGGCATCTCCTGGGCTTGGAAGGACTGGCGATGGCTCCTCGTGCTGGTAGCTCAACTCCTTTGGACTGTTTTGAGTATTATCAGAGACTGGTGGTGAGACGTGAGCAGCTTCACTGTGAACATTGACAGCCAGTGGTTCGGTTGGGCTTGCAGGTTGGGCCTGTCCAATTTCCTGACGGACGGAGGCTTCCTCAACGTCTGGAGCTTCTGGAGTCTCACGATCCTCCTCTGCATACTCCGGCTCAGAGTCGCTATCCTCATAGTCCCCATGGTTGATTGGAGTGTTATCCAAAACAATTTGTCGTGGAATGAATTCTTGCTCTTCTTGCTCAGCAACCTTTTCAGATTCGTCAGCCAAGTTGTCCAAGATATCAGTTGGAACCTCTTCATCAGCTTGTTGAGTTGGTGAGCTACGGTCAAAAGTCTTCTGGGTCTCGAGGACTGGAGAGCGTGGTTTCTCATCTTGAACTGGTTCATCATCCACATTTTCCGGTTCATCAGTTCCAATAAGATCATCCATGTTGATAGCTGCAGTGCCAATAGCTGCAGCGGTTGCCGCGGCGGCAGCTCCAGTGAAGATTCCATGTCCTGAAAATCGGTCATTGAAACTTTTACATCCCCGCTATCTTTTTCAAAACTTAAAAGCAATTTTGACACCCTAACACTCCAACAGACAATAATCAGACGTACCTGTCACAGATGGGAGTGACGGAAGTGTAGTCGTAGTTGTATCAGATATCTGCGGAGATTTTGATACGGAAGTAATTGTAGTCGTAGTAGTAGTGGTTGTTTGTCGCTTGTTTGACGGACGACCACGGGTTGGTGCAGGTCTGAAAATACAAAATTTATAGTTTTGTCTGAAATTTTCTGTGTTCTCACTTCTTAGCGGCTGGTGGGAGTTTAGTAGTGATTTGTTGAAGAGACACCGGTGCTGGTGGTTTGGTTGGAACCCGATTCTTGTTTGGGTGGATAGGTGGGAGTCGAGTGTTTGAATCTGGAATAATAGTTACTAAAGAAAAAATATTGGCAAAAATTCTACCTTTACGCTTTCTCGTAGTTGGTGGACAGCTCGTACGACTATCATGACTCGCATTCAACTTGTTACCGGTAGTTGCTTTTCTTCCCCGCATATTGAGCACACTTCTGAAAATTACTGGAATGAGCAACAACTTCAATTGATAGAACTGATGTTGTTCGGACAAATAAATGCGACACTGGTGGGGGGTGTGAGAGAGAAATAGGGTGTCGGAAAATGAAAAGGGCGCCGGCTCAAAACATGCGCGTCTGTAACAATTTTGAAAGTTTCATAACATTTAGCGGAGCAATGACACATAAGGCGCGTAATCAAAAAAAGAGCTAATGAAACAGAAAAAAATGCAAAAAATGCGAGCGATAACGACGAAAAATGGGGGTTTTCCTAATTACGAATTTTAGTTTCGAGCCGTTTTTGTGCATTTTAAGGTGAGTTTAGTGATATAAATAGTAATATGGTTGTTGGAAAATCAATTATTTGAGGTATTTTGGTAGTTATGTAAGTAAAACAAATATAATTCGTGCATTTTAACCCAGTAGTTAGTGTTTTTGCAGATTCTCGAACATATTGTAGTAAAACGGTAGAAGCTATTGGTAGAAGCAGAAGCCTTTTGAAAGCTATTTAAAAGAATTTTAAAAAAGGTTTTAGTAAAAATAGGAAAATAACGGAACCAAGGTATAGGTTTTATAGGAGCACACAAACACAAGTAAAGGATAGAAATAACAGTGCTAATAGAACATTATGTTCAATTAGCCCTGTTTTTAGAAAATGGACAAGAAAAAAGGGGTCAACACTCCAAGTAGAAGAAGACATGGTGTCACAAAGCTTTTCTTTTTATAAACTGGACAAGGACTCGGGTATTAGTACCTTAACGGCTCTTTCAGGGTATTTCCGGGAGCTGAAGCAGTCAGACTAGGTAGCGACCTGAATTGGGAAACCATATGAATATGGTTTGAGAATTGGTTATAGGAAAGACAGTAGGAAAAGAAAAGGATGATACAGTGACAACAAGTAGGGATAAAAAATTTGAGAAAACTTTAGAAATCTACAAGAAAACCAAAATCTTACATTAGAGGATATGTAATTTTGATAACTCCCTAAATGTAAGAAAATCAAACTGAAAATTAGTTAAAATTTTGCAAGTGTTCTCTAAAATGTTCATAAATGTTAATATGTTTTTATGTCACAATGTCTTAATGTCCAAAGTTCTGTATGCGATGTTTTCTTTGTATTCCTTGTCCGGGATCTTCGAGTAGATCAAATGAATTGTGTTTGTTGTTTACCTGGATCCCGTTCAAATTTCTGTATTGTTTTATATTTAGTTCTTACGGTTGAAGTGATTTGATGATCAATTTTGATAAAAATAGAAGAAGAGGAACAACTGAACCTTGCTAACAGAGAAGATCATTTTCTAGATAGATTCTACTTTTAAAAAAAACTCAGTTTGAAACTCTTAAAACTCAGTTTCAAACATGTTCAATTTCACACTCTGCAAAATAGGTGATGGGTATTCAAGCGAGTGATTGGTTTGTTAGCAGTGAGATTTAAAAATCAAAAAATTAGAAGCAAGAAGGTTAGTCGGAGAAGCCAAACTTTTTTGAATTATTGGTTTTTTTGAGAGAAGACAAACTAAACTAAACAGAATCTGAATAGAGAGAGAGAGAGAGAAAGAAATATGAGAATTAAATAAAGTATTCAGAATTCACGTACCTTCGTCGGAAGAACCACGAAGCCTGTGGTGGTGGTGGCTGACGTGCAACCGAGTGTGGACCAAATGAGATCTCACGGAAACGCTCAAGGCGTTGCAGTTGTTTCTTGAGATTATCTTTGTAAGCGACAAGGGTGTTGTCATCGAGCTGAAATTTAACAGTTTCTTTTTGAGAAATCAAAGTATTGTCTTAGATCTTCATTCATAATCTTAATCTCAACCAACCTTATGCAAATAATTGAATCGTTTTGCATTTGCTGACAATCTCTTGTATGGATCCCGTGTGTTTTGCTCCACCGGATCAGTATTTCGCTCCTCAATTCTTTGAACAAAATCCCGATCCTCAAAGCTGTTCGAGAAGCGACGTTGACGACCACCACTGCTATTATTTTTCTGTCCAGCACGGTCTAAAACAATTCAAATAGCTACAGTAGTCCAGAACTGATTCTCACTTCTGCTCAAGCTTCGGCTCGGTTTTCCCTGACGGTATGATTCTGGGCTTTGACCGGTCCGAATGCGACGGCAACACTCAACCTTCTCGGCGGCGTCAAGTTTCTTGCGTAACTCAGCCATTTTCACAAGTTGTGCTTCTCTAGAATAGTTATTTGTTTTCTATTTTCAGCCTATTTTTTCAAGTTCTAAACCTGTTCTTGAGCATCATGTCCATCATGGCGTGGTGACGCGCGTAGACTTCGTCGCCATTCAAATTGAGCGTTGACTCGAGCTGAACAATGGAACAATGTTTTTAACGAAGAGGACAAAGAATAGGATATGTCTGTGCACTTTTTCTCGTGGTTTTTGAACACTTTTTTCGTGACTTTTGGAGTCTTTCAACTCTAATCTTTTTTTTCTCAAGTTCCAAATCCCTTCACAATTCAGTTTCACGCAATGAATCATCAAACCGAGGTTATTCTCTCCAATATCGTGAAACGAAAGGAATTATGACGCCTCTCGGGTCGTATTTTTGCAATCTGGCGCGCTCAATTACCTGTTTGCATGTATATCTGGCATAAGGTATAATCCTCTTCCCCCCTCTTTACTCGTAACGCAAATGACCTGTGAATTGGATGATGGTCAGTGTAAAATGGGGTATGAAAATGAAGAGGGAGGTTTAGAGTGGATGCAATTTCGATATAATTTGAATTTTTGAGCAGAGACAAAAGGATGGATGAATAACAATGACTAAATGATGTGTTTCACTGACAAAATGATGAGATATGTACATTGTCAAAAAGAGGTGTCTTATTTTTCATGGAGTTGAGGTTTCCAAACATTTGCTAACTCTTGATGATTACTTCAAACTGACCCAATTCATCAAAACTAAAAGTCCCTCTTCATTATCCCTCCAACCATTTATGACTATTGTTCATTTTACAATACAACAGTACTCCTATCCATCTTTCTGTATTGTGTACTCTCTTTTTCCCCGTTTCAACCTGTTTCAATTTGAACACGTGTACAAACATTTGCGGGGTCCCTAAAAGCGTTTTGCTGACCACTTCCCTTCTCTTTTTCTCCCTTTCTCTCGGTTTGCGCAGTGGCTGGCTTGCCCCCGAAAACGTTCAATTATGATGACATATTCCCTGGGGTGTCACAAAAACTTGTCCCTTTTCTTCTTAGCTCCATCGGCTCACTTTTCTTCTTTTTGTTCAGATAGTGTACTCAGAGCTCAAGGAAAGCGGAGCCGGATAGGAAGAAAAAAGAACTTGAAAAGAGATTTGTGTATCAGTGTCTCAGGAGAAGAGAAAAATAAAATTGGATTAAGACAGGAAGAATGTTGAGAGAATAATGAATGCATACTCACCAATCCCATTTTTTGCAGGTGTTTTTGCATATGGGGAAGTGCAAAGTATTGACGAAGATGGATATCATAGAGAGGGTTGTAGTTGTCGAGAAGACTATCCGCCATGGTTGGTTGATGTCTTCTGCTTGTTTTTGAATTACCTGAAAATTAGTTTTCATGGAACGAATAGCATGTGAAAACGAAGAAGAGTAAGACGAGTAGAAAAATTGATAAAAAACATGAAAAGTAGATTGAAATTAAGTCCGTTTAAACATTTCAATGGCCTAATCCAAACCAGGAAGTCCTATAAAATCCGCCTCCACTACGTGCTGCCACGGGAGGTGTGAAGCTCTAGAGGTTCCTTAATGCAGTCAAAACTGGCCACCAGCCCATATGGAATTATCACCATTAGCAACGGTGAAATAGAGCCCCCTCCAGCTCACGACCCCAGCTCACACTCCGGCTGTGAGCTCATAAGCCCTGGCACTGCCTGGTCGTGTATATCTGGCGGCAAGCCGAATGTGTTCATGAGATCAAATCCAGCTGGAATGAACTCTTATCAGATTTGGCGGAGACGGCGGAGTCGGCGCCGGCTTGACGACTACGGTGGACAAAAAAATTGGGTTTAGAGGAGAGTTAGAGGAATGAAAATGAAGAGAATGTATGTGTCTCTGCAACTGATCCCATTTTTTCACGAATGGAAAATTTTAGTCAATTTGAAAAACCAATTTCAGAACAAAGTCACAACTTTCTCTGGAACAAAAAGTGCACGAAGTGACTTTTCTCATTTGAACAAAAAAGAGGTAAAAAGAGCAAGGAATAACGGAAAAGGTGGTGGGAAAAAGAGGAAACGCAATTTTAGGTTCGTGGCCGCGGAAGTGGTGCCCCCGAAACGTTTTGCATCTACATATTCATGGCTTCTGAAGGGAAACAAAATTTCGTTTTGAAAAATTTATAGGTACACTTGCAAACACTCAAAATTGTTGAGTGGGAGTTTTTAGTGTTTGGCATCTTATTTAAGGTCATATTTTATAGGACTCGGAAACCAAAAAAGAGAAATGTTGGAATTTATTCGATTGTTAGTGCAAAAAAGTCATTTGATACTATGAAATGATAAGGAACACTGCAGGGGAAAAATGTGCTAAACCGCCCTAATAATAGTTTTATGTCTGAAAAATAGATAAGAAGAGAGTTCTATGCCGAACGGGACAAAGAGAATTGAAAGATAACAAAATCCATGGAAAATGGAGGGGTGAGACGAACAAAAACCAAGAGGAGGAAAGAAGGATGGCAGAGCAAACATGACATAATCGGATGAGAATGATGAAAGTTTTTGTCAACAAAATGAAAGGAGAGAAACGGTAGGGTCAAATACATATGTTAGCAATCCGTATTTACATATGTTTAGTTTATAAAACTGAACATGTAATCGAAAATCAAAAATAAGAACTGCTTTCTTACTGTTTTTTTTTAAGAGTCCAACAAAAAGCGGTCTTAGCCGAGTCTAGGTTTTTTCGACTTCCTATGCAAAAGTGAAATCCGAGAACCTTTTTTTTACGCACACACTACCCCCCTTTTCCTCTCCCCTTACTTCTTTACAAAAAGGACACGGAAAGAGAACAATAAACACAATTCGTTTGGTATGGTGTCCGATAAGAGAGAGAAAAGTGTGGAGGACGAAGAGGAAACGGGCGGTTCAATTAACCCATAGGGGAGGAGCCGGATTTGGCAGAAAACTGAGGGAAGGGAGGGACGATGTGGGGAAAGGGGGGTGGATAGAGGAACAGCAAGTGAAAGAAAAAAAGAATGAGCGGGATGTTCCTTCTGTGACGGGGGAATAGAGAGAATAAAGGAGCGAGAGGAGGGTTTCATCCGTTCGAAAGTTGTCAAAATCTATGTTCAAGTGGTTTTAATGTTGCAAAAAGTAGCGGAAAATGGATAATTGCTATCTGATCGCAAAAATGTAGCAGGAAATAGAAAAAGGATCAGTGAAACGCATGTTCTCAAGATCATAAGAAGATTTTCAGGATCCACAGGTATACGGAGTTGTAAGACACCAGGAAAATTTGTTTGTTTGTTTTTCAGAAATTTAAAAATTTACTGCACCACTGACCAAAAATCTCTTCAGTGACAAAATTTGTATTTCACGGTTATAAAAATTTTGTTTTAATATTCTTTAGTGTGAACACTTGTATCCTTCCCCCGCTCCAAATTCGTTTTACGCATGTACACACTCCAAAACAGAAAGCCATAAGAAGACGAGCTTCTCTCTAAATTGGCTTGTGTCAGTGCTTGATATGTATTCTAAATCAATTAATGACCAAATTAGATGGGAACAGAAGCAAAAAGATGTAAAAAGGGGAAGACAGAAGAGGAAATGAGAATTCTCTAGCGTCATCCGGAATGGGCTGATGGAGTGAGGAGATTTTGCAGTTTTTGGGTTGCAGAGATACCAAAAAATCAAATCTATTTTTCTATGAATATCATTTTTTACGCCCAGCTAGCCGGAACAAAATTTTAGATTCATAATTGAAGGTTTCTATTTCCATCCGTTTTGTTTACTGCTCCTTCTTGGTACTTTACGGCAGAAAAAGAGTAGGCTCGTCCATCTAATTAAAGGGACCCTTCCCTTTCAAAATTAGAGGTGTCTATTCTCCTGAGACCTCTTCTTCTGAAACCTTAAATTTAGAATTTTCATGAGAGATGGGGGAAGGGACAAACAAAATGGAAAGATGGGATGGGAGTTGAAAAGAAAAATCGATAACTTAATTAGAGGAGTGGAGGAAAAAAAGGAAAATTGAAGGAAAAGAAGGCGAGTCTAAGCTTTTGCTAGGCTTCTTTTTTTCATTCTTTTGTTCTGCTTTGGACGGGGAGGGTAGAGGAATGGGAACTTTGCAACACAGGAAATAGCAAAAAGAGCGAAATTCAGATTAAGGCATGCATCAGGTGAAACACCAAACTTTATAAAAGTGTGGAAAATAAGAGAAATAGGAAAAAATAGTAAAAGGGAAAAATGGAACCTAAAAATTGGGTTTTTGAATCAAATATTTTTTCTGTAATGTTAAAAGTCTTGAGAGTGAGACTTTAAAATTTCAAAAAACTTAAAAAATATATTTCAGAGCTGATAGGATTCTTAGATTAAGTTGAGAACTGTTACTTTATATCTGGTTAGTAAAAAACCGTAAATTTTGAAAGTAATTTTTTATCAACACAATGTATGTGTTACTGAAAACCACAAATTTTATGCTCAAAGCTTGTCAAGTGCTGGAAAACTAAGTTTGAATCTTATTCACAATGTGTAAGCTCTGTAGAAAAGTTGTTTGTCACTGCAAAATTTGTTTGGAAATGGGTTTTATTTTCCCTAAATTCAAGAAACCTCAGGAAAACAAATAATTTCCCATGCAAGCCAAACCCTACCCAGCCAACAAGCGATAATTAATTGTTATGTCGACACCGAGGCAACCCCCGTCTCCCCTTTCTCCCAACCTGAAAAAATGAGGTGTATGCATTTCATAGAGCCATTCTCTTCCGTTTCCTTCGCTTCACCCTATTTTTGCTGTTTCTCATTTTCAAGGTCTTTAATTGGACACCCCGCTAGAAAATGAAGAAAATGAGGCGAAGGTTATTGCCGTAAATGAGCCTATAAATGTGCACGCTCGACCCCTTTTCGTTTCGTCTTTGCGCGAAAATGAGTGAAACGGATGAGTGGAAGAAGAAGGGGGAGAGAAGAGAGTCACTTAGAAACTGACCCAGCTGCCAATAACCAGTTGACGGCGACTGGTCAAAAAGATGCGGGAAAGGGAGAAGAAAGGGGGGGATAAATGAATAACAACGAGGGGGTCCTTTTTGGATATATTGAAGTAGAAGATGAGTTGAAGTGACATTTAGATGTACTTGGGATAGCAAGTGTTGGTGTTCGAAAATCAAGAAATTTTGAGATTAAGCAGAAAGTTTAAAGAAATGTGATATTCAAGTAAGAAAAGTTTTAGATATCTCTCAAGTTTGTTTAATTTGGAAGTCTAGTTAAAATTACTAACTGAAAGAAAAGGACACCGTTGAAATTAAAATTTTGTAGTGAACGCGTAAACTGCAGAAATTTTTTGTTTTGACTATGATTCTCATGCTTTTCATTCTTATCCGGATATTTCCAGTCCTATTCACACTCTGTAAAATTCAAAGTTCTCAAAATTCTGCAGAAGTCTGATCAAACATTTCATGTTTATCCTACAAGATGTGAATTAAACCAAAAATTCTGTCTAAATCCTTGCAGAAAATTCTCAAAACATCTCGCTGGCCATCCCTCGTATGTCACCAAAATGAAAAGACTAAAGGCTAAGCGGTAGTGACACACAGCATGTACATATATTTCATTTTTCGACGAATGGACACCAGAAAGAGACAGCCGGGGTAAAAGATGACCAACTGAATGAATTTCTATATCTCCGAATGTGTGGGTTGGGCTAAGGAAATATATGTTTGTAGAATGGGTGACATTTTTGAAATTGAGAATAAATTCGGAAATACAAACGGAAAATTTTGACATTTCTGAGGATTTGAGTATTTCAAACGGCGATTCAGTGTAGTGAGAGGATATACATGTGGTATACAGAGATTTGAATTTTGTCATTATACAGAGATTTGAATTTTGTTATTATACAGAGATTTGAATTGTTCTGCTCATTTTTTAAATTTGTCTTTTTTGTCTTTTCACATGAATAATTCAGCTCATTAGTGGGATGTGCACCACCTAACAGAAGGTCACTGAACCTAACAGACCCATTTCGAAAAAAATAAGGAAGTGTGAAGTCAAAAAGAAAGAAGACGTGTGAAATTCTGAAGATCAGAGAGATTAGTGCAATGCGAATGGGGAAAAAGTGGGACTAGAGAAAAAGAGTGTGTGAAGTCACAAAAATAAGAGAGCCCTGGGAAGGGATTTAGTTGGAAAAGTGGGAAAAGGAAGGGAGAGAGAGAGAGAAAAGCAGAGGTTTTTTCTGAGTTATACTTTTCTGAGTTTTGTGTCAAAGTTTTAGACTTTTGTGACTAGACATCTGAAAGTGTTCAGGTGGATTTTGTGTTTTGTAGGCTATGACATTTGAGATTTCTGAAAGTTCAATTTCCCGGATATAAATCTCAGAATGTCTGAAACGGATTAAACGTGTATAGTTGTTGAAAAATAATTTGTTTTGGGAGTCATGGATAAAATTTGAACACTACTACAATTTAGAGTTGAACAGAATCCGAACGAGGACTGAAAGAATTTGGAATGAATGCTAACAGCGGAATCAAGAAAACATAAGATACATTTTCTGATGAATGTGACCCAAACAGTTAAAAACTGGCAATGAAAAAGTAAAGTTCTGATTTTCGTTGAGTTGGGCTAACCAGTGGCTTTTTGTCAGAGTCCTATCACATTTTATACATAGAATTAAACCGAAAACGTTTCTGTTCTGAATAGCGTAAAAGAAAGTGTGCCAACCAAAAAGGACAAAATTAATTAAGCGTTTGTGCCAACCCTTAGGGCTCAAAATGGCTCAAACTAACGGGACGACCAAAATGAGACGGAACGAGACAAGCAGAACTAAAGAAAAAGCTGAAAAGAAGTGGAAAGAAGGGAAATCTTCCCTCCGTCCTCCTCCTCTCATACACTAAATGAATTATACATTGTGTTGTTGATTCCCCTATTCCATCCTAACACGGGGCGTCAAGATCTTCTCTTTCTCTCTTGAGAATGTGTGGAGAAGAAAATGGGAGAGAGAAAGAAGGAGGTTGATTGCACTTGAGACCAGCCTTCCGGCCGCCTCTTCTTTCTGTTTCCTCTTAAAAAACGAAGCGTCATATGGACGAAAAAAATGTGGTGGCTTGGGGTTAAGAGAAGGAGGAAAAATGCACTGATTGATAGGAAAGGAAGCAGAGGGCAGAGAGTTCAAGGGAAGAATAATGGAAGAGGTCGTGAAGAAATTTAGACATCAGTTCTTTTTTCGGTTGGGTTCGGTTGTCCAAGATCTTCAAATTGAATTTTTTTTATAAATCATGAAGCCTTGGTAGTTCTGAAACACCAATTAAAAAAAAAACAAAATATTCAATTTGTAAAAAATATAGGAACTTATAAAAACTGGTGTCCGATTTCTAATATTTTTCCATTTTCTCTAACACCAACCTACAAAAAATTAGCCAGCTTTGAATAAGAAAATAACGATTTTTCCATTTCTAGTATTCAGGAAAATCTGTCAATGAAACAGAACCCAAAATTCAATCCACCCGCACCACGAAAACAGTATTAAAAATTTTGATACAAAGCAAGTTTGCTGAACTTTTTTCTGTTCTGCTTGTTCATTTCCTCCAACTAAAAAAACAGTCAGCAAACCCAAAAATAAGAAAAGATGAGCTATCTTTTTTGTGTGTCTTGCACCAGAAAATGGTTTCTAGAAGATGCGTCCCCTGAGTGTCTCCTCTTCAATTCCCACAACAACCCATGAAGACAAGGAAAATAAGTTTTTGTTTAGAAAACGAACAAATGCATTTTTCAAGACCAACAAACTTTTTCGAAATTCTTCAACTGGTGGAGTTTTATCACTTTTCAAAAAATAAAAACTCGTAAAATAATGAAGAGGGAAGTTTGCTGCTCCGTGAGCTCATAGTTCTCAGGAACCTCAATGTATACTAAAAGTATGAAAATCTCATTGAGAATAAAATGATTTGTAACATATGTGATGATGAGAAGAGATGAAAGATTGGGTGAGAGCAAGAACAACTATCGGATTTCATTTTAGTGGAAACTGAGGAGACGGAAACTTTTTTTGTATCTGATTTTTGTTCTGTTGTTTGACTGATACGCTTGAGTGACAACGTGACAAAAAATATGTAGGTACATGCTAACAAAAAATATCTTCTGGTGAGAGTGAAAATAGGCTGTGAGGGAGGAGTGTCTGTCGGTGTGTCGGAAAATCTGTATGTCCGCCTGTATGTTGTTATTGTTTGATGGGTGTTTAATATGTCAATATGAAGAAAATGCTAGAAACAAAGAATAAAATGAAATAAAAACTTCAGAACATTGTTTCTATGATTGTTTGGTCTCAGGCTCCAGCTACCTTTTTTTGATATTGAAACAATAGAAATTCTTTATTCTAAAAACAGTCTGAAAACTTTGGAATGTATTCCTTCCCACGAACTGAAAATAGTTTTCTTATTTCATTCTGAATTGAAAGTTCACATTCCCAAGCAAAAAATTCTAAAAGTGTCCCCTTTTCGTTTTCTCCCCATTAACCCGCTTTTCTCCAATTTCTACTTCTTCTTCTTCTTAGGGCAGAAGGATTAACAATGTTCTATGGGAACAGAGCAGTGACAGAAACTTGAAGCCCTCAGGGGGCAAAGTGAGCAATGAGAGAGAAAATAGAAAAGAGCAGACTTTTTTTCTCAAAAAGAGAAAGAGTTCTGAGCTCCTGGCTCAGAACTCTTTGTGAGATTTACGTGCATACAAACGAGATTTTGCTGTGTAAGCGGAGAGGAAAAGGGAGGAAGGGGGTGTTGAAATTTGATATCAAAAAGAGGAAAAAAGCAAAGTGATGAAGGGAAAACGCAGATTTAGAGCAGAAATTTAGAGATGAAAAAGGAAAAAGGGGGATATTCAGATTAAGAATAGAAGTGATGAAAAACGCAATAATGAAAATTTGAAAATTTGAACATTTATTAACGCTGTGTAAAATTGAGAAATTCTTTTTTGTTTTAAAGTAATTTTTTGCTTTTTGGCTATTCAATTTCAGTCTTTTTAAATAAATATTTGTATTTCTCGAAAAGTCAGGTTGTAACGGAGCAGGTTTTAGTATTGAACTTTATCGAGTCTTACCATTATACGCAATGCTAGACAAAATTGTATATCTGTCATAGCATTTCAGTTATGAAATGAACCACTTTTTTAATTAGGTCGAGAAATTCTATTTCAGTGGTTTAAAATCATAAACTGCAGGCCATATATTAGCGGTATTTTGTTAAATAATGTCTATATAGAATGTATGCTAACCAAAAAGTTTGACAGAGCTTCTGGTATACGAACTTTTGTTATCATAAAACATATGGGAAATTCTGTGCTAGTGAGATATGGGCAAATGATTGATCGATTTAAGCTTTAAACTGGCTTGGTTGTAAATTTAAACAACAGTTTGCTTAAGTTTGGAAGATATAAAACGATTCGTGAAAGCCTAATTGAATATATTAGATATTTTTATTTTGTAGATTTTTGATTTTTTTAATTCTCAAAACAAAAAAAGCAAACATTCTATACAGCTATTATCTTTACAAAAATATGTACATATACTAATACCGCATAATCTGTCAAAATCACAACAAAATACGAAGCTAAACCACCAAAACCCAAAAACTAGAAGGATTTGAAAGGAAGATGATGATTCCCGACGACAACCGATTACTTCTTCAAAGAGTAAATCATCATCGTTGAATAGAAATAGACTCAAACCTTGTCCCCTCCTCCTCGACGTATTCTTTTTCTTCTTTTTCCTCAATTGAGGTCATTTAACCACTAGAATACACCTCACTTCCATTCCACAACGCTTATTCTTTTACTATTCCATTATTCATCGTTAAATACTTATAATGATGGGAAGATGTAGAAAAAAGAGGGAAGAGAAGACACATACTCACGTCATTGATCTCATTCCCGGGAAGAGAATTGGTTGACTAACAGTGTACAGTTTATGAATGAAACTAGATGGGTGAAAAGAGGGGTAATGATGGATGAAGCTTTTAATATGAGTATAATAGTTGCAATGACTTGGAGGGTGAATCGAGTTGAAGGAAATAGGAAAAGACAGTTTTCAGTTGGAAAGGGGAAGGTTTCGTTAGCTTGATGAGATATTACTGTAGTATAGATTTGATTTCCCTATCAAGGTTTCTCGATTACTCAACAATGAAACACTGACTCAATCTCAGAGTCCATGAAAACACAACCACACCTTCCTCATTGACCTCTCTTTTTTTCCCGAACAACCATTCATTTCTGAGTACTTTTCAAAAGTTGCGAAATACCACTCCCATCTATTGTTCCTAGCCGAAAAATGACACAACACAATTGTACAAAAGAATACAATGAATCGAAATAAAATACGGGCGGAAAATACGGAGGGGGAGGAGGAGGTGAGTGACCAAATAAATGAGTCCGAATGTACTACCTATTCAATAACCGCTGTTCAAATAAAACACAAATATCCTTTCTGGGAGGGGAAAAGGATTGAAGTGACGAATTAAAATGTATTGCTGTTCAAGGTTTCTTTATTTTGCAACTTTCCAGAAATATGAAGTTTTTTGTTCTTGTTTACTTAGGAATCTGATATTGGTTTATTGTAGGTTGAGCGGTGAACATTGCCAGGGTACTACTAGAAATGAAATGTCTGGGTATTTCCCCGAAAAATGGTTGTATTCAGTATCTACATTGACTGAGATAAAGAGTTCAAAAGTTTAAAAAAAATGAATATCTGCAACATTCGGAGTCTATTTTTGTAGTTGACGATTTTTTCGAATGCTACTTGAAAAATCAGAAAAGTCCTCATTTAGGTAACAGCAATTTTTCCCATTTTCTTAAGCCTCGTAAACAAAAATATCTCTCAATTGTTGCATTTCTTTCATGTTTCAAATTCATGGGTTTATTTTTCATAAATTCATTGAAAAAAAGTGAGAAAAAGACACACTGAGCCTTGAGTTATTCACAATGTCAAGGGGATTGGGGAAAAGAAAAAAATATTTTGAGAAGTACATGAAACGATTGGATTAGGGGTATTAGAGAAGAAACATCGGAAAGAGGAAATAAATTATGGGATAGAAGCAATACCAGTAAGATTTGAAAGAAGTTGTTGGGGGGATGAAGAGGGGATGAGATTTTATTATTTTCAATTTTTTACATTGAAAAAAAATATAGAAAAATGCATAAAAAGTAGTTTTCTTTCTAATTCACACTATTCTTCTGGGTAATAGATTTAGATGTATCAATTATAAATACAGTATTTTTCAGGGGACGCCCTAATTTTTTGAGCACCATTTTTGGATGAGCAGAACAGGATGAGAAAACCTATAAAAGAGGAAAAAGAGGCCAACAAGAGTACAGATCTGAAGAAAAACGGGTCCAAAAAAGAATAAAGAGAAAAAACAGTGTAACAATAAGCAGATTTTAGGTTTTCTTGTACCCATTATGCGACTGGAAGTTGTACAAAGTGGTTCCAAGCGCTGCAAATGGCGGCGGCCTGTAGAGAGCACCAAGTGTGTCAGATTTTGGTGCCTGATTTGGATCTGCTTGTGGTTGGAGACTAAATTGTGCTGGTTGGGAAGATATTTCTCTTTGCGGCGCTTGAATATTCACTCTTTGAAGCTGGAAAATATTTAAACTTTTATTTTTCTTACATGTTGCTAGGTACTTACTTTCGGGTCCTGTCCTATCACTGGTTGTTGTTGTGGCGCGAAAAATTGTGGAGCTGGAGGAGCTGCACCAAAAGTTGGTACTTGCAACAAGAACGGACTGTTGGGGTTAGTTAATAAAGATTTCGTATAAACATCCAAATTATCCAATTGGTTAGGTTGCACATTTTGTACACCTTGAAGTCCATACACCGGTTGTTGTGGCTGTTGTCCAAAACCACCACCGTTCAAACCATATCCCCCAAACACCTGTGGCTGTGGTTGGAATTGTGGTTGTGGCTGGAAGAATCCAAAGTGATGGTGAGTATGTGGTTGAAGAGGAGCGAGTTGTGGAGCTTGTGGTACACCGAACATTGCTGGTGGTGGAAGTGGTGGAGGAGCTGGTGGTGATGCTGGTGGAGCTGCTGGGAATTGGAATAGATTTGGTTGAGGCAGTCCGAATTGTGGGAATGGTGGGAGTGGGGCGAAGGCAAACGGGTTTGGTGGAGCGGTGACGGCAGGGGTGTTGGGCTCGACCTGAAAAGTATGAGTTTGATAAATTTCTTATTTATATTTTCAGTGATCAATTCATTTGTTACAAAACACAGAACACACAAGATACTTATGTTCACTTGATCTTCTTATCAAAATACGTATGGAACGAAACAAGATTGTGTGTTTGCTTAACACGACGATATTCTATGATTCATAGTCAAAAACGTGTTTAGTTTGATTTTTAAAAATCAAGGTATATACACGTTGGTTATAGCAAGGTCTATATAACCATCTTTGATAATATTCATTCACCTGGACATGTACTGGTGGAGCAATAGTTTCCTGAGTTGTTGGAGCTGGTGTGGTTGTCTTTGGTTTCACATATCGTGGCTTTGGTGTCAATATCCTTCTGGTATAAGGAGCGTGGTCACGTCTGGGTGGTGGTGTTGCAGGTTCCTCTGGTATTTCGTGGTGCTTGTTGTTCTCAGCGGTTGGGCTAAATGTTTGAATGTTCACATTAAAACAGAAACAATACTCACTTGAAAATAGTAGCTCCGAAACTACCAATGAATGGCTCAGACCTTCCTTTCTTTTCGCCATCGTGACCGTCGGCGAAAGGAGATACAACGCTAAAAATGTTGTTGAAAACTTGGTCAAATAAAGAATACTCACTTATGAGTGGACGATGTCTTTGGCTTTCTCTTATACGGTCTATCTTTAGACACTTTCTTTTCTCTGGTAATATGTGGATGATTTTCATGTCCAATGTTCATGGCAGAGTTAGTTGCGTTACCCAACACTCTTCTGATCTCTGGTTCCACGTCATCATCATCTGAAATCAGGAAATTGAGAAAATATCCTTAACATCATGGAGCTTACATGCTACTTCAAACTCTGGTGGGTCCGGGAGACAGTTCATACGGCGCACAGTAACTTCATAATAGGTTCTGAAAATTGAATGTTATGTAAGGTGTTGAAATTTTCAGAAAACTGTTACAAAATATTTGTTCACGATTCCAGAAAACCATAAAATCACAATTGTTGATGACTGATTTCACTTTCCCATCAATTTTTCAAATTCTGTACAACATTATTTTGGTTTATGATTTTTTGCTACATTCATCATTTCCCTTCCAACTCACTAAACACCCGGAATTCTAAAAAAATATTCTATCACAAATTCCATATTTCCCTCTCAAAAAATATTTGATCACTCGGAAGATCAAGTTTATTTCTCTATGACGGCTTGACTTGATATCAAAAACAACACTCATACGCAATCACTATCAAAATCCGGATTTTCATCATCGTCCCTTGTCAACACCATCTTCCGTTGTCTGTTGATCACACCTCATTCTAATATTTCATCAATTATGATGACATCGTGATAACGATAACGTATAATAGAATAGAAACCGTTAAACCCGGAATTTTGCATGAACAAAAGCATTCCTCAATAAGATACCGTCTGTTTTCCTATTTTTCAGTTTTCTATATACATTTGTTTCTTCCCTCGTCAAATTGAAAAAATATTTGAAGAAGGAAAAAAGCGAAAGAAAAAGTTCAGAAGATTTCAATCAAGACGTAGGCGAAGGGATTCAGATTGTATCTTACACTAGCTTAGCGTAGATTAGAGATTTATGTGGCAAGTTGTGTGTGTTCTCGTCTATACATTTGAAGCGGGAATGCTTGAGAAAGTGAAAAACAGTTGGTTTTGCAAAAGTGTAAACTACGAAGAGGAGAAAGATAGGAATTTTTGATATGGTGATGGTTTGTGGGAGGACTAACTCTGATGGAAATACAAGCTTTTTTGAGTGTTAATAGTAACGAAAAATGCAAAATTGAATCAAAGGTCAATTAAATGACTTCTGAACCAAATGAATTTATATATCAAATTTGTTGCCCAGTTTCTAAAACTAATCCCTGCTCTCACCGTTCTCTTTTTTCACTTTTTGTTCTCCAATCCCTTTCTCCTAATAAGATATCAAAAATCAGCGACTAGAAAAAGCTGTCGAAAACTATAAAATTCTCCCCTTCCTCTTCTCCCACTAAACTTTTTCCTCGAGGCCTAATAAAATTGTGTCTAAAGAAGCGTAAAATTTTTATCAGCTTTTCTTTCCTCTCCCTCCTCAATTCTTATCTTTTCTGTCTTCATGTCTGCAGAATGCGGCGGAAACGTAAAAAGATAAAATTACCGTTTCGGATCATCTGGGTCCACTAGTTTCCTCACGTTGGCAATAACATCAAATGAAATTTGACGACCCTCACGAACGACTTCTCCACCAGTCACGGCTTCTCCTGGAACACAAAAATTATTTTCGAAAGTGTAGGAACTCTCTATGATTCATAACGCTAGCCATATTTGAAAAATAAATCAAAAAATTTAGTTGGCAAGGCCATTCTAGTAATTTGTCATCAGCTCGCTAGTGAAAGGGTCAGAACACGGAAATAATTAGCAATTACCTGCTGAGATGGTGGTGACACCGACATCCTGTGAGAAGCGGAGTCCTTCAAATGTGCAGCATTGAAGGATCAATCTGGAAATAAAATGGAATGGGAAAAATGAAATATGATGATGGTTTTTTCAGGGTTGATGTGTTTGGAAAATGGTCAATTAATTACTGAAACGACAGGTTGAACATTGGCTTGTATAATAAGAAATTGTCGTTAGAGTTTTAAAAATTTATGATTTCAGTCAGCTCTAGTTAAAAATCTGTAATCTTTTTTTTGAATAAAAATATATCTCCTATTAGAAATTTTATGAAGTTCGAGCAGAAATCTATAGTTAGATTGGCTTGTAAGGCCATAGTAACAACAAAAAATCAGAAATTATTTTATTGCTTCGTTGCTCTTGATTTTGGGACAATAACTACATCTGAAAAAAATAAATTTCTTTCCTGTTTTCTTGCAAAAACATTACAGAATAACAAAACTACTATTCTCACTTTTCAGTTCTACCGAAAATTGGTCTTTAAAATATATGTGTGTACACAATTCTGTAAAATACATACAACTCATTGTGTTTACAATACTTGCTCCTTATTCAAACAACTCCGTTATCACTTTTATCATGAACAAATAAATTATGTGTTTGCATATGAAGACCCCTTTTCCGTTCAGTGAGTAGTTTGAGGGAACCTTTTACACCTCCAATCCTATTCCTGTCAATCATTCACCTCAGACACATTTGTCACTGTTTTTTTCGCCCTCAGAATCTATCGGAATGTTTTTGATCTGTCAGAACATATCACTTTCAGTTTTCCCCTTAATCAATCTTACGGTTGTCTTGGATGATCAATGAAGTCGATTCCTCCAACCCATTGGTTTTTCTTAGTACACGCAAAGTCCGAGAATTGGCCAGGGCATTCCTGAAAATGATTGATGATTTATAAATTCACAGTTTGGTCTTTTGATTTTCCTACTCAAAACCAATTAATTATGAACAGGAACAGTATGCCACTTTCAACAAAACCCAATCCGAATCGAAAACCTTTTTTCTACTTCCCTTTTTTTCAGAAATGAAAAGGGAGAAAAATGGAAATGACTGAATGGAAATGACCTAATCGAATAAACGTGATACGCGATTGATCTTATCTTTTCAATGCGTTTTTGCGCTGGATAGTGTTTCTTCTCTCTTGGACTGTTCTCATTTTCAATGGAAGGAAAAAAGAACGGATAGGAGAAAATATGGAAATAATTCGATGAGATTCCACTAATGTGGTCGTAATTTATTTCATGGATCAGTTGTGATAGTAGCAGGTCAATTGGCAAGTTTTCTTTGATTGATGAAATTGCTTTTTTGGTTCACTGATTAAAGCACACTGACAAGAATTGAACCAAAAAACACCTCACCCATTTATTTGTTTTCTTTTTCTATTTTTGTTACTGTTTCTCATTCTTATCCTTTCTCCCCGATACTTGACCAGCCCTTGAGACAAAATGAAGAATAATACCTCTCCGTCATACTTTCCTTTTTTGTTACCTCCAGCTGGCTGTTCTTTACTAGAGTAATTAGTCACAACACCTTCGCTACATTTGTCATGTCTCTTAGTCCCCCCCCTTAGCCTTTCTTCACTATTAGGGGATTCCCCACAGTAACCAGAAAGATCAGTTTCCAATTTCATACAATTGAATGACTCATAGTGTGGGGATAGGATTACGTAAAAACAAGAATAGACTTAGATATCTATATCTACCTCCCTCCATACGGCTTGCCAACAATACAATACGTGTTCGATACGACTGCCTTCAGTGTTTGGTTTTGGTCACCTCCTCTCTCCCCCCTCTTTTCCGAAAAATAGAAAAAGAAGTCGTAATATTGAAGCGTGACATTTATTTGCTATGAGATGACGTCGTGGGGGAGGTTGACAAGGTGACGCCGTCGAGGTGACGAACGGAAGCTAACAATTAGCCAATTTCAATTCACAACGTCTTCCAATATTTTCATTTCCTACCTCAACTAGTTAGCTAATTGAAACTTTTACAAATTGCTTTGCCGTCACTTTCCAACTTTTCATCCATCATCAAATCCAATTTACTAATAGTATATGCCTGTTTGTAGCAAAAAGTGGGAAGAAGGGGGGGGGGTATTAGATGATGGAATGTTGAAATGTATTAAAATGAAGATTGAATTGAATTGCGTGACGACCGGGATTGCAAAAAGATGATTGCAGGATTGAGGAAGAATGGCAACTTTTAAAAAAGGATTACGGTGGAGATGAAATTATTACGCAAAAAAAGTGTGCGGGAGGAAAAGTATACTTTGGTTGTCATATGGAAGGAAATTCAATCTTATTGAAAAAAAAACAGAGCGAATCAACATCTTGCACTGACCAAATAATTAAATGAAATCAGAAAAATGAACAATGGCAAACCTACAGAAATTTTCAAGTGCTTCCAATTCCCCCTAATCGCATGCCACTCAAGATAAGATCTCTACATCAATCTCCTTGTCCAAAATACCAAATGACCTTTACTGTCCACCCATCTGCCCTAAGACTGCATTGGTCCCCTTCTGCTTGTTCCAAGATGTTTGGTCGTTTGAATAGAAGGACAATCGGTTTTGGATAGTCAGTTAGAAAAAATGGTTTTGGGGATTAGGCGCTTCTCAAAAGTATGAAAAAACCAAGCTAACTAGCCTAAAGTGTTTGGTAACCAGTTGACAGAAAGAACAGAAGATCAAGTGTTCTTGTATAATCAAGGATACTGTAATTGTTCATTCAACATTTTGAAAAAAATAAAAAAAACGAAAAATCTCTCGAAATTTGACCAGATTCTACTTTCCCTGACCTTCCCAATTTCCTTTTTGTTTTCTCCCATTTCTTCTTATCTGAGATCTAATTTTCCGTTAGAAAATACAGTTTTCACTTGATCATCCATTCCTTTCCTATCTTCTTCTCAACTTATCACAAAAACCGTTCCCGACCCTCTTCAACCCAGAAACAGTTTCGTGGGAAAACTTTGGTCAGAAGAATAGGTCCCCGCCGGAGGGCGATTGAAGCTAATGAGACAGTTGGTTGTCGTGTTTTTATTACAAGTGTTTTCACTTCTCTCTGGATTCAACCAGTGTCTTAGCCATGTTCCCTTTTTACTTTTGGCGGCCGCCCGGAGGGGGGAAACACGCGCGGACGATAGAGATAGAGAAAAGACAAAAGGGGGGAGGAAAGACAATGAGGGAAGTTGTTAGTTAGCCCAACAAAAGAGAGACTATCTTGATCAACTGGCAACTTATGAGGGATACGGATGAGAGATAGGGATAGAGAAAACGTGGGAAACGTTTCGACCTTTTTTGTCAGTATAAAGTTCCTGAACTATTCAGAAAATAATTTTTCTGTTACAAATATTCCAAAATATGATGCAGTCCCACAAACCTAAATAAAAAGATCAAAAACTGCACGACAATGTTCCAAATGCCTAATTCCCAATTCCAAATTACCTCTTATTTTCCATAAAATTAGCAAAACATTGGCATTTTCTGCAGAGGATGGATTTTTGATCTTCTTCCTGATTTTTTCAACTTTTTTTTCCACTTGTTCAGTATCCCGGTATTCAATTTCTTTTCCTCAGAACAATATAATCTACGTTTTAAGAAACAACATTCAAAGTGTTTCAAAAACAGCTATCGTCAATCTAAAGCTAATAAAAATATTTTTGTCATTAATTATGTAGATAGCCATCGATCGCGGTACCGTCGCGAAATATTTCGCAATTTTTTCAATATTTTGGAAGTGAATTTCTCTACGGAATGAAGAAAAAGCCGGTTTCGAGTTTTAGAAATGGATTTTGATAGGGCAGAAACTACGAAATGAAAAATGATTTGAAAACTCACCGCCTTTGGTTTATAGCTTTGTGTATAACTCTTTCTCTGCCTGTCACCTTCTCGGAAAAATCCATCTTCCTGTCCGGCAGCGTTTGCTATGAACGTGCTATCCTCGTAATCTTCAGATGGTTCAGCCATACAAGTCGGCTGTGCGCAACCAAGCACCGGCGAACCTACAAAAGAACACCCATAAATTTTAACAGAGGGATAATGTACAAACAAACCATCGGACAGGATTTCTAAACTGTACGGCACGCCATTTGCACCACAGTAGGAGGCGTTGATCAGGTGGAATTGTAGAATTGAAAAGAGAAGGACTAGGAAAGAGAACGCTCGATGGCGCATTCTGCAAAAATCATTCGGTTTTGTTTTGAGAGGGGGTTTTTCTTGGATTTTGGATTATGACAGGTGGACGAACGGAAATAATGAACAGTGGACAGGAAACTTGAGAGTGAGGGAAGGGGGAGGGCGTACTTGAGATGGGATATTAGCAACATGTGTTCATATTGTTTCCTTTTTGATGTCTAGAAAAATGTCTAGAAAATAAAATTGTAAAAAATAATTGAAAGCAAACAAAATCTATGATGTATTTGAAAAACATCTATTTAAAATATTGATATCAAAACCCAAATAAAAGTGAAATTTCAGTGTTAAAAATTTGAAAACTTCAGATTTTGAGAATAATTTTCTAAATATTAACAAATTATTCCAACAACTTGGAACTAGTAAAACATATTTCAGCAAACTATTACCGCATCTGATGAAAGCTACTGATAACATCAGGTCACTGTATTCAATGATCTATGTAGATAATGTGGTCAATGTATCATGGTACTGTTATCTCAGTAAAAATAAACTGATTTCTAAAAACATATCATGAATTAAAGAAGGCAATTATCAAAATGAATGTTCAAGAAAAGAGTTGGATATAGAATTGACAACAGGGAGACGAAACTTTTCAAAAACGGACGTTTCGGGCCTAAAAATAAGTTAAGAGAAGTTTTAATGAATGAACTATCTCACTCCTTGGGAACATATTACAACAAAAATTGACACTAGATGGAATTCAAAAATTTGAAAAAATCCGAGACTTTTTAGAATCTGCAAATATAATAAATGAGTCAAAAAATGAGTGAAGCACCAAAAACAGTAGATCAATAGGCGAAAAAGGGGGTGAGAAAGAAAAATGGGAGAAGAATCCAAAAGTGGGCGGTGCCTACATGGCTTAATCTTGATGACGGCGTTGTGTTGGGAAGAGAGGGGGCAGGATAGAAGTGGGGGGTGAAAGAAGGGGAGAAGGCTGCTGCATCGGGAAGAAGACGAAGAGACATTGGAAAATGATGAAGAAGGGAGAAGAAGGAGAAGCATTTGGACTGTTGCCTGTGGTGGTGGTGGGATATGTATTGGAAGGAGGAGGGAGGACTGTCAGATGGGGGGAAGTATACACGCATTGCGACTAATAACAAGCTTGCAACCTTCCTGTTTATCACTACCCCACCCCTGTATCTTTCCCTATCTTTTCCTATCTTTTTCTGCTTTTTATTCTTCTTGGCCTTTTTTGCTGTTTCCCTTTTTCCGCCTACCGACCATCGAGGAGACGGTGAAAATGAGGGAAGGAGAAGGTGATCGGAATTTTTTGAGAAAAAAGGGGAGGGGGGAAGCGGAATTTTGAAAATCTTAACTCAAGGTATTCTGACGATAGAAAAAGTGTTAATTTCTATAATTTTATGGGAAGAGTTGGAAGAAATCGATGCATGGATAAATTTAGAAAGAGTTATGATTTTGAATTAGGAAAGATATAAAAATGAAAATTCACAAATATATCATACTTTTCCATACATTCATATTGTTGAATTCTCAAGCGAATTGTAAGTTTTTCGACTCGATCAAACAAATATTCAGAATACAATTTTCATTTGTTTGACTTTTGTACTGTATTCTTTGGCTAAAATTGTACTCATTCATATTGAAAAAAGATGAAACCAATAAACCGAAAGTGTTTTTAACGACGAGCAAAAAATTTGAACATTTGGTTATTCTTCTTGAATTATTTCAAAAAGTATGGTGTAAACCATGTTTGAAAGGAGGATACTAGATTTATCTACTATCAACTTCAACCGCTGTCAAAAACTTTCCACAGTTCAATGTTATTGAATCAGATTTGTCAAATCAAAATTATTTTTGACCCAGCCCGTTTTGTACCAAAAAATGTAGTTTTCAACTAAATATTTGGTGTTCAATCTGATTCAAGCACTTTTAATTTAAAACTTTGAAAGTTTCCAAACATTGTGTTCAAAAAGGAGTGCCCATTTTTGTATCCGGGCCGGTTCGAGAAAAAGTTCACCCTTTCCCCTGGAGCTCGAAAACCTATAAACACTTCGTGTTATAATACTTTTGAAAATCCAACATTCAATCATTTAATAGAACAATTCCCCTTTGAAACGTTCTAATTTACCCCATTCCACTATCATTATCAAGTTCATTCGTATCATCACCTAGTTCACTTTCATTATGTGTGACGTCACCTCTTATCACTCTAGTCCATTCACCTCTTGTCTTTCTTTTCCAAGTGAAATTGTTTTCTCTTCATTTTGTGCTATACCAAAAAGTAACGGAAAGAAAGGGGAAAAGGAAAAGGTCAAGTGGAAGAAAAGCGTATGAAGGGTGCAGAAAATTCGATTCCAGATTTGATTTTTCTTTTTCAAGTTTCGAAAATAGTACTTTTCAAAAAACTCAAATGCGAACTTTATTCGGGAAGTTCTAATCTTCTTTTGACAAAGAATTTGTTTTATTGCAATTCAATTCAACTTCAGGAAAATTGGTGAGCAAGGCACATAGCAAGTATTCGGAAAAAATAACATTAAAAGAAATATGAAAAGAATAGAGTTAAAGCTCTTGATTATTGTTGACAACAACAAAATTTCAATAAAAAAATCAAATGATTAGAGAAAAATTGCGGCTAGATGAGACGAAAAAGATCAGAAGAATAAAGGGAAATGGTTGAGATTTGTGAAGGAAACAGGATCCAGACTCCGCCTACTTTAATAGGAAAAAAATTGGGGTGGTGGGGAGTGAAATGAAATGGAGAACCGAGAAAAACATAAATTGAGAAAAACCGTTGGGTGTTTGGAGTACTTTAGATGTTAAAAATAGCAGATGACAACTAGAATCATGTTGGAGGGAGGCTTTCCAGAAGTTTTGTTACAACAGCTTGAGCATCATCATTGTTCAATGAAGAAGCAGTGACAACTTCCGTTAAACCTGGGATGGATGTAGCGCCTAAATATATAGGTTGTAGTCAAATTTTAATTATTTCAAACATACCTCCAACAAGCACTCCAATAACTGTGGTGAAACTATTGTACGTTGTCTGAATTTTAGTTCCACCATATTCTGCTTCTGGGCTAAAATGTTAACATTTTTTGGTTATATTCCAGTTTTTCACAACATGTTTTGTTATCAAAAATAAGAAAACAGTCAATTCGTCAATAAAATTTGGAGAATGTTTGTTTTCAGGTTAATTTATAATATTTTTACAGTTGTTGGAGCCGTGGTACAAACGTCAATTTTCAAAAAAAAAACTTACGCGGCTGAGAAGAAAAGTAGACATGTTTGCTTATTAGTTGCTGCCCTCCAACCAGCTGTAGTGAGATTTGAATTCACCCTGAAAAATGTAAATAATGAGGTTTTCATGTTTTGCACTCACTCTTTCAAATCTAGATCGATATCGGCATCGGTATCATCAATTGGGAAACCAATGGTCTTGAAGAGGGTATAATTTTGAACAGTATACAAGTCATGATCGCCTATGCCGGCGTTGTAACCAAAAGTGTCCAAATCACCGGTGAAGTCAGATGCGTCGTTTAATTTTGATGCGGTTAGTTGAGCGAAGTCGAAGTACTGCAAGGTAATGAATGTATATTTATGAACTTTCAAGCACTCTTACAGATCGAGAGATAGCGATTCCAGCTTGATCTATCCCTGCAGTTTGTAAATCAACCATAAACAAGCATGTCACACTGGGAACTGGAAACATTCAATTTTTATTTGATTTCAGTTGTTCAAAACTCACTTGGCTTTGAAGTCGTTGCAGTCGATGAGGCTGAAAACAAGCAAATATTAATATCTATCAAGTCGAGTATTCAACGATATAGTTCTGTGCTCACCTAACCAATAAACATCCCAAATAGATAAGGAAAACATATTAAACGAACGGGGACACTAAGTGACAAAAAAGGGGGCTACGAATCTATAAGAGGAGAAGTGTGGAGAAGAGTGGTCCTGAATCCTTTGTGCGTAGTTTATTGAAGTGTGAATAAGTATAAAGAAATGAAGTTGAAATAAGAGAAGTGTTGAATTGATAGTTGAGATTATTTCGGAACACCGTCTGAAAAATATGTTTGAAAACTGAATTTCGACACGAACGTGCTGTGCGGAGTGAGCTGTGAAGTGATCTGAATTTGCTGTTAGCGAGTAGTGCAAGTGTTCCATACCTGTCGATTCCGTTGATGTTGATATTGATGATATTAACAAGGTAGTTAGAGTACTGGGAGGGATTTGGGTCGTAGTCAAAGAGGATAGGGTATTGATACTGGTAATAGGTAAGGATACGGTACTGGGAAATGCGGTTTTGTATGAAGTTTTGGTTTCAGAGGTAGGATTAATTGAGCTCGCAATAGTAGTAGTCATTGTGGGGGACGTGGGTGTTTTACTAGACGAAAAAGAAATGGTATTGGTAGATGAAACTGTATTTCGAGAGCTTTGATTGATTGTAGTGGGACTAGATGATGTCTGGGTTACTGTAGGAGATGAAGAATCGGCAGAAGTAGTACCAATAGTCACACTGGCAGAAGAGAATTCGTCGGACACTGTAGAATCAGTACTCGTGCTTACAGTTTTTGTTGAAGTTGGGATGGAAGTGAATGATTCAGAAGAAGAAACTGCAGTACTGCGAGTAGACGGTACTGAACTACTTGTCATTGTGTTCTCAGAGATGCTGGTCTTAACCATTTCTTTAGTACTTGTGATATCTGATGTAGTTGGCTCTACACTTTGTGTTGAGCTAGATAAAGGATTGATAGAAAAGAGTACTGTAGAACTTCCGACTTTTGTAGAACTCGAAGTTTCGGATCCAGTAGTACTAGATTTTGTAGTTGATGATGTTAACGGGAGAATGGTCGAGCTTTTGGAAAATTCCGTTGAGAAACTAGAATATTCAGATTTTTGGGGAGAAGTCTGAGTAACTGTTGGAGTTAACGTGGAACTGGAAAATGAAAAACCAGCTGAAGTAGACGGGGATTTTGGTTCAGAAGAGATTGAGGGTATGGGGCTAGAAGTAGAAGTTTCTAAAGATGTCATAGAGGGAGTGGTAATACTTTTAATTGTAGAAGTTGCTCCGGAAAGAGTGGATGTTTCTAAACTGGAGCTCGGAGACGATGAAAAGAGGGTAGAACTGGGGACAGTGGAACTAGAAATGAAGGTTTTTGTAGATGGTTCTAAAAACGTGGTAGTTAAAATAGGAGAGACTGTAGTTTTCAAAGAGGTTTGGGAACTAGATGACAGGGAAGAAAAGGTACTGGGAATGGGTGTGGACGTGGACTGTGGGGTTGATGGGGAGGAAGGGGCTAAGGAACTAGAAATGGAGGATGATG
Organism: Caenorhabditis latens; assembly: GCA_002259235.3. NCBI lineage: Eukaryota > Metazoa > Nematoda > Chromadorea > Rhabditida > Rhabditidae > Caenorhabditis > Caenorhabditis latens. The sequence continues at coordinate 6,316,690 of CM056097.1, read as the reverse complement.
AATTGGATGTTGCAGAATTCGTTATTTCGCTGGTAGCTACAGAAGACAAAATTGTGGACGAAGACATCAATAGAGGTGAAGTTGAAGCAGAAGTTGGAAGCCAAGTAGTACTAGTTAATGTACTTTCTGTCGATTGTACGGTTGGACTAGTTGAACTGGTAGGAATGAATGGAGTTGTGGATCTGGGCTGGGTTGAGAGACTGGATAAGCTGGATAGACTAGTCGTGGGAGATGACGAGCTGATTGTAGAGCTTTGAGACGTTGTGGACGTTACAGGACTAGTTGGCGTACTTTGAGAAGACAGAGAAAAGGATTTCAATTCAGAAGTAGCGGAAATTGATGTTGAATAGGTAAATACAGTCAAAGGAGTAGACTTCGTGGATTTGGATGACGCGGTAGATAGAAAATCTGTAGAAGTGGTTGTAGATGAAGAGGTAAATGAACTGGGCGCCGTTGACGTTGGGGTTGGAAGAGTCATGGTTCTTTGAGAAGATGTAGACACGATGGGGCGAGTAAGGGTACTGCTCACAAAAGTTTGGGATGACAAGAATGGGGATATGGTAGAAGACGAAGACGTGACAGAAGATACACTCGATTCACTGGTCACCTCAGTTTGATGAGATGAACTGGATAGGTCAGAAATTGTTGACAAAACAGAAGGGGAGGTTGGAGAAGTTGAGGTTGGTTGGGAAGACGATGGGGCCATTCTTTCAGTTACTGGAGACATGGAAAACGTACTACCGGTAGATGTTGAAATAAAAGTTGAGGATACTATAGGGCTAGTGGATTTCGAATTTTGAGTTGTAACTGATGAAAGTTTCGTGACCAAAGAGGAGGGATTAGTTGAAGATGAGTCAGTTGTTAATTTAGTTGGGAGACTGGTGGAACTAAAATCGGTCGAACTTGATAATGGGGGTACTGTAGTACTAGAGCTTCCTGGATACGTGGATTTTGATGATTTAGCAGAATAACTCTCCGAGGAGGAAGACATTGTGGACAATGTAGTTTCTAAAGGTGTTGTGAACTCCACAGTATTAGTGGACATCAAGTTTTCTGTAGACACTGACGAGGATTCAAACGATAACGTAGAAGACGGAGATGGATTATTGGTTATCACTGTGGACTCTGATGTTGACAACAACGGTGAAGAAGTTTGGGCGGACAAAGTGGAACTTGAATCATATGGAACTGTGGTACTGGCATATTCAGTTGTCACACTTGACGGACTTGTCAAAAGGAGAGAACTACTTGGTGATAGTGTCGTACTAACGGAATTCAACGGACTCGAGGAGGATGTGATAGTGGTTTCATGTGAGGTACCTGATGTTGAGGCCATCGTGGATCCAGTGTGAGGACTGGTAGATCCAACTGATGAACTAGTCGACGATGTACTAGATGTCACTACTACAGTAGTCCCTGATGATGTTCCATCAGTAGATACAGTAGCAGTTGTTCCACTTGAGCTTGTTTGGGAGTTTTCAGATGTTGAGGAGGAACTTTTGGGAGTGGTGGTTGGAAGAGAGGAGCTAGATTGAGGGGCTACGGTACTGTGGGAAGTCAAGATACCGGACGAACTTGGGCTACTGTTTACTGAGGAGCTAGAAATACTGGGTGTGGTTACTGTAGATCCGATTATACTGGTGGCAGAGGATGTTTCTCCTGAAACAGTTGTATAAGTGGAACCTCCGGTAGTTGAAGTTCCGGTAGCGCTGGTAGAGGAGGAATCTGACAAGGTAGATGTTGAACTGGACTGGCTAGTGGACGATACACTGGTTGTGAAACCTGTAGAAGTGGATAATAAAGTGGTGGATGTTCCGGAAGACGGAGATGAGCTAGCCACCGATGATAATGCACCGGAGGTTGTAGAACCGGTTTTTTTAGAGGTTGCTGTACTAGAACTACCGGCTTTAGTCGATAGAGAAAAGGGGCTCGGAGTACTGGTCACAGATGGGGACGAGGAACCAAATGAAGTTGTTGAAGAACTACCTGTTGTTCCAGGACTAGCAGAAGAGGTTCCATCTGTGGTCGAAGTTGGGACAGGAGATCCATATGTTGTTTCCGTAGTGCTTGAGCTACCAGAAGTTGAGGTTACTGTAGCAGTTGACCCCGATAATTTTGTTGGACCAGGTGTTCCACTTGTGGATCCAGCAGTACCTGAACTGCTAGAAGTTGTTCCTACTGTAGTGGTAGTTCCAAATGAAGATGTTGGGGTACTTGATGCTGAAGTGAGTTCAGTTGTACCTGGGGTACCAGAAGTAGAAGCTACAGTAGTGGTGGTTCCAGATGAAGATGTTGGGAAACTTGAGGCTGAAGTGAGTTCAGTTGTTCCTGGGGTACCAGAAGTAGAAGCTACAGTAGTGGTGGTTCCAGATGAAGATGTTGGGGTACTTGATGCTGAAGTGAGTTCAGTTGTTCCTGGGGTACCAGAAGTAGAAGCTACAGTAGTGGTGGTTCCAGATGAAGATGTTGGGAAACTTGAGGCTGAAGTGAGTTCAGTTGTTCCTGGGGTACCAGAAGTAGAAGCTACAGTAGTGGTGGTTCCAGATGAAGATGTTGGGGTACTTGATGCTGAAGTGAGTTCAGTTGTTCCTGGGGTACCAGAAGTAGAAGCTACAGTAGTGGTGGTTCCAGATGAAGATGTTGGGGTACTTGATGCTGAAGTGAGTTCAGTTGTACCTGGGGTACCAGAAGTAGAAGCTACAGTAGTGGTGGTTCCAGATGAAGATGTTGGGGTACTTGATGCTGAAGTGAGTTCAGTTGTTCCTGGGGTACCAGAAGTAGAAGCTACAGTAGTGGTGGTTCCAGATGAAGATGTTGGGGTACTTGATGCTGAAGTGAGTTCAGTTGTTCCTGGGGTACCAGAAGTAGAAGCTACAGTAGTGGTGGTTCCAGATGAAGATGTTGGGGTACTTGATGCTGAAGTGAGTTCAGTTGTTCCTGGGGTACCAGAAGTAGAAGCTACAGTAGTGGTGGATCCTGACAAATTTGTGGACCAACTGGATGAAATGGTAGAAGCAGTTGTTCCAACACTACCAGTATTTGTTTTAACTGTGGTAGTGGAACCTAAGGAAGTCGTTGAACCTCCAAATACTGGGCTTGACATTGTTGTTCCAGAAGAAACTGTAGATGTGACGGATGAACTCGTGGACCCGCTACTAACAGTAGATCCTACAGAAGAAGTGGATGGGGAAGTATGGACAGAACTAGAGGACATTACTGGGGAACTAGACTGAGAGGAGCTAAAAGACGGAGTTGAAGTTTGGGGTGTGGAAATAAGAGTTGAGGATACTGTGCTAGTCACAGAAGACCCTTCAGATGTAGATGAAGAGCTGAATGAAGTAGAAGATGAGGTACCTGTTGTTCCGACTGACTCTGTTGTTGCTGTGCTACCAGTGATAGCATTTGTTGAACCGGTTACTGTTGTGAGAGTAGATCCTTCAGATGACGATGCAGCTGGAGACGTGGAAATTGATGATCCGGAGGGTTGTGTTGTTATAGTTGACCCGGATGATGTCGAAGTTCCAGAAGTCTCGGTCGTTCCTGTTGCTCCAGATGTTACTGTAGAACCAGCACTTGATGTTATGGTTGATCCTTCAGATGTTGAACTTGCTGGAGTAACTGTACTGGAAGATCCAGCGGTTACTGTAGTTCCTGTTGATCCAGACGACGTCGATGTTCCAGAAGTTTCTGTAGTACCGGTGAAAGTACTAGTTGAACCCGTTGAACCACCAACAGTGGTTAAAGTAGTTCCTGAAGATGTTGATGATCCTACGGTTACTGTACTTCCAGTGAAGACACTTGTTGAACTAATGGTCTGACCACTAGTGGTGAAACCTTCCGAGGTACTAGCCATAGAAGTAGAACTTCCTGGGGACTGGGAGCTACCTAACGATGTTGATGACACTACTGTACTAGAAATCTCAGAAGTTGAAGTATGGGGAGTGGATTGGGACGGGGAAGATGATGAGTTCTCGGTTACTGAGGTACTAGTTGGGGATGAGGTGGTTGATTGGGAGGTACCAGGAGATGTTTTTTGAGAAGTAAGCGCCGGGGATGAGGAACTACCTGATGTTCCAGTTTGGGCTCCAGTTGTTGAGGAATAGGGACTAGTGGAAGCTGGGGAGTTAGTTGTAAACTGGGATACTGTAGATTCTTCAGATGTTGAAGAACCATTTGGGGTAGTGGACTGGGGAGTGTTTGTGGATCTGAGGCTAGCTGTAGTTCCTGTGGAACTACTGGGAGTTGTTTGGGCGGGGCTGGTAGTGGCAATTGGGGAGGAGGCTACCGTGCTAGTCACGGAAGTACCTGGTGAGCTGGAGGCGGCGGGGGAAAGCGAACTACCTGAGGTGGTTGTTGCAGTGGACTCAGTGAAGGCACTAGTGGATGCAGTGGATGCTCCAGTAGTGGATGATACTGGCGACGTAGTGGAGCCGGTGTAGGCACTAGTGGATGCTCCAGTAGTGGATGATCCGGTTGTAGATGATACTGGCGACGTAGTGGAGCCGGTGTATGCACTAGTGGATGCTCCAGTTGTGGATGATCCGGTGGTAGATGATCCTTGCGACGTAGTAGAGCCAGTGTATGAACTAGTGGATGGAGTGGATGATCCAGTTGTGGATGATCCGGTTGTAGATGACACTGGCGACGTAGTGGAGCCAGTGTAGGCACTAGTAGATGCTCCAGTAGTGGATGATCCTTGCGACGTAGTGGAGCCGGTGTATGCACTAGTGGATGCTCCAGTTGTGGATGATCCGGTGGTAGATGATTCTTGCGACGTAGTGGAGCCGGTGTAGGCACTAGTGGATGCAGTGGATTCTCCAGTTGTGGATGATTCAGTGGTAGATGAGACTGGCGACGTAGTGGAGCCGGTGTAGGCACTAGTGGATTCTCCAGTTGTGGATGATCCGGTTGTAGATGATACTGGCGACGTAGTGGAGCCGGTGTATGCACTAGTGGACTCTCCAGTTGTGGATGATCCGGTTGTAGATGAGACTGGCGACGTAGTAGAGCCGGTGTAGGCACTAGTAGATGCTCCAGTAGTGGATGATCCTTGCGACGTAGAGGAGCCGGTGAAGGCACTAGTGGATGCAGTGGATTCTCCAGTTGTGGATGATACTGGCGACGTAGTGGAGCCGGTGTAAGCACTAGTGGATTCTCCAGTTGTGGATGATCCGGTTGTAGATGAGACTGGCGACGTAGTGGAGCCAGTGTAGGCACTAGTAGATGCTCCAGTAGTGGATGATCCTTGCGACGTAGTGGAGCCAGTGAAGGCACTAGTAGATCCAGTGGACCCTGTTGACGACGAGGATTGATCAGTAACTGTGGAGCCTGAAGTAGTGCTGACTACGGTGGAGGAAGATCCGGGGGATGAAGAGCTACCAACTGATGTAGACCCTCCTGATGTGGTGGGAAGAGATGGGGACGTGGATGGGGGAGTGTTGGGTGATGAAGATGAAATGTCTGTTACTGTGGAACTCTGAGATGTGCTAAAACCTGTTGTTGGTGTTCCAGGGGACTGGGTGGTACCAGTTGATGTGGATACTTCGGGTGTAGTGGATTGGGACGGGGACAGGGAAGAAGATGAAACTCCGGTTACTGTGGATACTACTGTAGTACTACCTTCTGATGATGTGGACTGGGGGGATGTGGATGAGTAACTTGTTACAGTAGACGTTACACTAGAAGAGACTCCTGTTGTACTAGACTGAGATGAAGTTGTTGATTGGGATGAACCTGGGGATGTAGAGGGCATGGTGGAAATTTCAGAATTACTAACTGAAGACCTCGGGGACGAACTAGATGGGTAGGAAGTTGAGAATGAGCTACCTGATGTACTGGCTCCTGGGGTGGAGGTGCTTCCGGTGTAGGTTGCAGTCGAGACAGTTGACGCTGGTGATGTTGAAGATCCTGGGGTCTGTGTCGATCCAGATGAAGTACTCGGTCCAGTTGTTCCAGTGCTTGTTGATATTGGTGAAGTTCCTGTCGACGTCACAACGGTGTTCGTAGAAACTGATGATCCTGAGGATGTTTGCACTGAACTGGTTGATTGGGAGGAAGGGGATGAGGTGGGTTGGGAACTGGATGGGTAGGAAGTTGAGAATGAGCTACCTGATGTACTGGCTCCTGGGGTGGAGGTGCTTCCGGTGTAGGTTGCAGTCGAGACAGTTGACGCTGGTGATGTTGAAGATCCTGGGGTCTGTGTCGATCCAGATGAAGTACTCGGTCCAGTTGTTCCAGTGCTTGTTGATATTGGTGAAGTTCCTGTCGACGTCACAACGGTGTTCGTAGAGACTGATGATCCTGAGGATGTTTGCACTGAACTGGTTGATTGGGAGGAAGGGGATGGGGTGGGTTGGGAACTGGATGGGTAGGAAGTTGAGAATGAGCTACCTGATGTACTGGCTCCTGGGGTGGAGGTGCTTCCGGTGTAGGTTGCAGTCGAGACAGTTGACGCTGGAGATGTTGAAGATCCTGAGGTCTGTGTCGATCCAGATGAAGTACTCGGTCCAGTTGTTCCAGTGCTTGTTGATATTGGTGAAGTTCCGGTCGATGTCTCAACAGAGCTCGTAGAGACTGATGATCCTGAGGATGTTTGCACTGAACTAGTTGATTGGGAAGAGGGGGACGGGGTGGACTGGGAAGTGGATGGGTTAGGGGAGGTACTTCCGAAGGAGCTACCGGTGGATTGAGATGGAGTCGAAATAGACGTGCCAGGAGATTGAGTGGATCCAGTGAATCCTGTTGTTGACGCTGGACTTGTGCTGCTTCCAGATGAAGACGAGGATCCTGGAGTGACCGTTGATGCCTCGGTGGTCGAGCCAACTGATACCGTACTTCCAGATGTCGTCGATTGTCCTGTTGTCGATGATCCAGAGGATGAGGGGTTGGTACTAGAGGAATAGGACGGGGACGAGGACTGAGGGGATGGAGAGGGACTTGTTCCGCTGCTGCTACCTGAGGTTGCTGTAGACGATGCCATGGTGGATTGACTCGAAGCTGGAGAGACAGATGTTGGTGGAGATCCAGAAGTGGCCGTTAATAAAGAGGTAGCTGTAGATCCGTATGTGGTTGATGATCCATTATCGGTGACTGTAGAACCAGTTGAGTAAGAAACTGTGGATCCAGAAGTCATTGTAGATCCAGAAGTCATTGTAGAAGCAGCAGAGGTTGAGGATCCTGACATGGTAGAACCAGATGTCTTTGTAGATCCATTATCGGTTACTGTAGAGCCAGTGGAGTACGAAACTGTTGATCCAGAAGTCATTGTAGTGGCAGCAGAACTAGAGGATCCTTGCATCGTAGATCCAGAAGTCATGGTAGATCCAGTTGAAGCAGTAGACGCCGCTGAGCTGGAAGATCCTGGCATGGTGGAGCCAGATGTCATTGGAGATCCTGTAGTCATTGTAGAAGCAGCAGAGCTAGAAGATCCTGGCATGGTGGAGCCAGATGTCATTCGAGATCCTGTAGTCATTGTAGAAGCAGCAGAGCTAGAAGATCCTGGCATGGTGGAGCCAGATGTCATGTCAGATCCAGGTGAAGCAGTAGACGCCGCTGAGCTGGAAGATCCTGGCATGGTGGAGCCAGATGTCATTCGAGATCCAGGTGAAGCAGTAGTTCCCGAAGATGTTGAACTTGGAACAGTGGAGCTAGACACTACCGGACTAGTTGGTACTGATGAACTAGTAATAATCGGGGTAGAAGCAGATGAACTAGCTACTGGTGACGTACTCATAGATGTTGGGTTGGTAGAGATGGGGCCAGTTGTTGAACTTGGTTGTGTTGGTACGGTCACTGTGCTACTTGGTACGGTTACTGTACTTGGCACGGTCACTGTGCTACTTGGCATTGTCACTGTACTTGGAATGGTCACTGTACTACTTGGCATTGTCACTGTACTTGGCACGGTCACTGTGCTACTTGGCATGGTCACTGTACTTGGAATGGTAACTGTACTACTTGGTACGGTCACTGTACTTGGCACGGTCACTGTACTACTTGGCATGGTCACTGTACTTGGAATGGTAACTGTACTACTTGGCATGGTCACTGTACTACTTGGTACGGTCACTGTACTTGGCACGGTCACTGTGCTACTTGGCATTGTCACTGTACTTGGAATGGTCACTGTACTACTTGGCATTGTCACTGTACTTGGCACGGTCACTGTGCTACTTGGTACGGTCACTGTACTTGGCATGGTCACTGTACTACTCGGCATGGTCACTGTACTTGGCATGGTCACTGTACTACTTTGTACGGTCACTGTACTTGGCATGGTCACTGTACTACTCGGCATGGTCACTGTACTTGGCATGGTCACTGTACTACTTGGTACGGTCACTGTACTTGGCATGGTCACTGTACTACTCGGCATGGTCACTGTACTTGGCATGGTCACTGTACTACTTGGCACGGTCACTGTACTTGGCACGGTCACTGTAGTAGGCACGGTTACTGTTGTAGGTGAAGTGGGTTTCGTAGTTACAGTAGTAGGCACGGTTACTGTTGTAGGTGAAGTGGGTTTCGTAGTTACAGTAGTAGGCGTAGTTTTTGGTGGAGCTTGAGTGCTTGACGACATAGGAGCTGCTGAACTTGAGACAACTGGTGCGGTTGTTGTTACGGGTTCGGTGGTTGTTGCCGGTTGCGTTGTCATGACTACGGTGGTATTCATTTGCGCTCGTGTAGTTGAAGTGGTGGTTGTCACTGAAAATAACTTTGTTTTAAAATCTTCCAAATAGAAAATTCTGACCTGGAAGGTTCAAGACATGGTTAATATCTTGAGATACATCGCTTGTTGAGTTTGTTGCAATGTTATGACTGTTATCATCTCCATACTGTTGTTTCATTTGTGTGGTGTTCATCGCTAACGAAACTATGACATATTTCTTTTCCACCACTTTAGTTTTGATTGTATTTTGTACAGTCTTCAAATCATCAGCATACCCCCTGAAAATATTCAGAATTTGATATATTTCATGAGACATATAACTCACTGGTAGTCAGTTTTGCATGGAGTGAAAAATACTAAATCAGAATTTTTGTACTCTGCCGGGTCATATTTGTCGAAGGCTCTGGAATATAAGAATTTTGAATTTTTCTGTTTAAAAATTTCGATACTCACGTTGATTGCTTGATTGTTGAAGACGGTTGAGTTCCCAATGATGTCAGTTGAGCGAGTACTTGTTTTTTACTGATTAAAGAAGATTTCTGAAATAATTGAATACAAATTAATTTTTCAAATTTCGGAGATCAAATACTCACTGTTGCAGAATCCGAATAGGAAATCAACTTGAAATTAACATCATCCGTTGTGCTTTCGATAAACTTCATCAGTTGATTCTTATTCTGAAAAATGGGAAAAATGACAGAAAACTGCAGAAAAAATTTACCGAGGTGAAGTTGCAAGCAGAATAATCAACATCTCGTTTAAATCGAAAACTTTGCTGAGGCTCTTCTAAATTTGAATTGCAAAGGCCCACGTTTATGACACGACCATCGTCTGAGGCTGAAAAAAGAAGAAGGGTGTCTCTCTAAACACGGGTAAAAAACTTTTGAAAACTTACTCGGAGCTGCACTGGGTCGGCTGACGAGGACAATGGTCAGGATAAGGCCGGCCACCAATGCGGCGGCCACCGCTACCATGAACACAAGACCAATGCCACGTGGCACTCTCATGTCTGGAATAAATTATTATGAGAGAAAAAATTTAAACTGTCTTGAGAAGAGAAGAATAAAAATAAAGTTAGAATGAAGTTAGAAGAAATACACTTGCCATACAAAATTTTTGGGTTATAGAACACAAGAATCGCAAAAGACGTGAGATAGACACTATTGTCAGAAAAAAGAAAACGAGGTTAATACCGGTGTGAAATACGCTTAAACTCGATTTAAGGTTCTATTTGCCAATAGTTGCAGAGAGTAAGAGAGGGACAAAAACTGAAAAACGGGCAAGCATGAAGTTGGTCTTAACAATCAAGATGATTGTAAAAGAGCCATTAGAAAATGGGAGGAGGTTTACTGATAACGACTACTATTTTTTTGAGCAAGCAGGCGCCGCGTTTCCGAATGGCAAGAAAATGGAATGAGTTGTGGAATTTGAAGATAATGAAATGCGACAAAATCCTCCAAAAAACTTTTTTTTCGTGAAAAATCACATCTATTTCTGATAACAGACTCATCCATGTCATACAAGTCAAGCTACAACCAAAAGAGGGTTCAAAAAATTATCAATTAGTAAAAATGGGTGTGTTGGTGATCATGTGAGAGGGTTTCTTGACATTTCCCATAGAAGAAATTAGCTCCTGCCAAGTACTACTGATAAGAACTATTAGTTTGATTGTTGGTCGTGTTTTTTGAGTTAAAGTGTTGTTTATTATGGAATTTTTTATTGGAATAAGTTTTCACGAGCTTTTTTTTCATTAGTCTCGGCTTGTGAAAATTCGGAAAATTTTCATGATCAAGTTATGAAATTGCTAACGTCACTTTCATGGAAGTATTAAAATTGGTACTTCCTTTTACAAAAATATCATAATTATGATCCTACGGTATGACAAAAAGCATTGAGAAACTTAAGCACGAAGAGAAAAAGGACAAAAAATATGAGTGCCATAGTAAATTAGTTGAGATCAATTCTTGAAAATAATGAAAGAAACAATAGAGTAGATTAGAATCAAAAGAATAGAAGAAATAAAATTTCAGCTAATTTGGAGCAAAAAACTAGGAGGAGAAAAACTATATAGTTCTACTCCAATTTTTTCACACCTACTAACATTACATTGATAACACAAAATAATAACAAAAAATAAAAAGGGAAAAAAGTGTACGGTTAGTGCCTCAGCACTATTTTCCCACTTTTTATCAATTATCAGGGCCTACACTTTCCAGAGTAGCATAAGGTAGAGGTATTATAATAGAAATAAATGAGGGAGGCGGTGACTCATGATTTAGAACCACCCACTGCTTATTCAGGAAAAAAAGAACATTTTTTGGATTGATCAAGAATGAATTCACGGGGAGAAGAAGGGAAAGTCGTAAATTGAGGCATTCCGTTATGATAGGGAGCAAATAGTGGTGATGTGAAGGTGGCGGAGGGAGGTGAAAGTTACAAAAAATGCAAAAAAAGAAAACAGGTGTCATATATTTATAGTAACACTGAGCAAAGGGATTTGAAGTATGGGAAACGATTATCTCGGAACACATCAATCGAAATTTTTTATATCTTCTGTTTACATATCGAAAAATAAAATCCATCAATGCATTTTTAAATTTTCAGGAATATTTTGGTCATTTTCAAATTTGGGCCACTGAAATAATTTCTATGACAGGTGGCCTATTCTAGGTGGCGTGTAGTTAAATCTTACTATTGAAGTCAAATCATTGTTACAACGTATAATTCAAAAATTTTTTCATAATTTCAAAAATCTTCAGTAACATTGATTACTCAATTTACTTGATTATCCCTTTCAAAAAAAAAACTCTACTCCCACATAAAACTATACTCAAAAAGTGAATCATGACTGTGAATGAAGAGTTTCAACAACGAAAGAGGCCAATTTTATTTTCAGAGCGTAAACAAATAGTAGAAAGGAAGGTTTTGCAACAAAAGATAGGAATGAGAGTGGAGTTTTCGAAATGAAGAAGACCGAGGAATGGCAGAATTGATAACAGAATTGAGGAGAAAATAAAAGTTGGAAAAACTCTGGGAGTTTTATAAAATATCTACTTTAAAACTGAAAGTGTTAGACAAGAAAAAAGTGTTAGGCAAGAAATTGTTTTTTCAACAGTCAATTACATTCACCTGATTTACCTTTTTGATTATAATCATTTCTAATTTTGTTGATTTTGAGATGAAAATTGTCATTCTGCTTGTAAAACTCAAAATTCTTGAACAGTTACCGTATTCTATATAAAAACACAGAAATTTTCCACAATTTTCAAAAATAAGTTTTTGGGTCGGTCCAGTCGTCTCCTCAAAACGGTCAAAAAACTCGGCTACTAGTACTTTCATAATAACTCCCTCTATTCAAAAATCGTAAAGGTGTCACTAATGTCATAAACCCGCGCGGCCAGACAAACACGATTCTGACATGTGTACCACAGAAAAAAAACTACATAGAATAGCGGGAAAACCATAGAAACAATGAGAGAATATAACGGCAATGTAGAAAAAATATATGGGGTAGGGGATATATATTGTTAGGAGTAGTTTGGAGGAAAAACGTTTTGATGGAAAAAGAAGAACGTATGACCACAAATTGCTGACTAAAAATTAATATCTTGTTACTAACACTGAATGAAACATTCTTACAAGAAAGTTTTTAGACTACACAGCTTCAAATTTCAAACCAATAGAAAAATTGCAAGTCTGCAAGTTTTTTATACAATCAATCTGCCAAACTCTGAAAATTTCGGAACTACGTCCACGAGACTACGTATCAATGAATTGGCCGCCACTAGTGCCTTCTTCTCCCAATTTTATCACTTCCCTCACTTCTTCTCTCCCTATTTTACTCCTTCACTCAAAAATTTCCATCAATAGAAAACGGCCAGTTACTGATAACAACCCCTATTGGGAAATTCCTGAGTATAACGGTGCGTCATTTTCTCGTTTCGAGTATTATCGCGCTTTCGAAATGCTCTTGTGCAATACACACATTTTGGGGCGTGAAAATTTTGCTCCCCTCCTTTGCTCGTTACATCTAAAACATCGGTAATACTGTCATAATCTTTGTTAGAGGTGTTGAAAATGGGAGGGATGGAAGCAAATCGGTTCGGAGAAGTTTCCGGATGTAAAATGGGTTTTAGATAGAAATAGAACCAAAGATGCTGCAAAAAAGGAGATGGCGCGTATATAGAACCCCATTCACTGCATTTTTGATTTTAAAAGTTGTGATGAGTTTGAAATACTCCGAAAGAGAAAAAAGGGGATGGTGCTCAAATATTTGTAGAATGTCGAAAAACAGCCTCCAACCAGGTTCATACTTTATTATTGATAACTTTTCCTACGTTTTTGAAAAATTCCTAAATCATTTCTGTAAGTTTGAGTTTTCAAAAAGTGACTAATTCCGAACTTTATTCTTCCATTTCCCAATAAAACAGGCCAAAAACCAAAAAAGCAAATATTAGGAAAACAATAAAATATTGCGAACTTTTGCACCTGATAAACATACCTCCAAACAAACAAATTTGCAAGAACGGAAAGAGTCATCATGAGATAAGAGAGGAAGAAAAAGTAAAAATTGAGATATAATAAGAAAATGAGAGGTTACTCCGGTATTTGAGAATTTCGAGTTGTGTAATGGGACAGTTTTATTTTATGAGGTGTAATAACCATATAAAGAAACTTCGAACATGAAAATTTCATAAACAAATTCAGATATACGGTAATGTGAATACTCCGAAATTGTATAAAAAGTCATTGGACAGCTATATTGTTGTCTTCTGAGTAAGTCTTTTCATTTTCCGACTGAAATAAGTAATGATCATTCTCACTAGCATATGATGGTACATGAATCACTAAACGCCGAGTTTCAAAAAGCTAAATTATTTTGCAACCCAGCAAGCTTTTTTTAAAGCATGAATACTGTAGAAGAAAATCCATGGGTCAAATAAAATTTCACTAATACACGTTTCCACAGCATACCTGGAATACGAAAAACCTTTTTATGTTAAAAAAAGTAACTTTTAGCACATATCCCAAACACAAGCCTACCAATGAGTGTTCACCAAAATACAGCAAACTCACTGAAATAGAGTAACTCTCATTATAAGATAAACCACTATCTGAATTTCTATATTTACACACAAAAGCTCGCAACAGAGACCCTAAATGAACTTTAAAATCCACAGGCACAACATCAGGACAAACAGACACACAGACAAACGATCAGTAGATGTTCAGATAGTTAAACAAACAGAACTAACACTTTTTCAGTAATACCGTTATTTTTATATAACTTCAGTTTCATAATATTACCAAAATACTCAGCATTCTTTCTATTTCAGATCGAGGTCAAAAATGAGCAAACAGTGATAACATCCGAGTGTTATAAACCAGCTGACTAACCCAAAATTGTAACAAACAAACAAAATAAAAAAGGAGGCGAGGGAAAACCAACGGTAATCAAAACGAACAGGGCGTCGTCCGCAATACCGGGAACCTCCCTGTCCTTAAAACTGATAAGAAAATTTCATTCATTTCTACAGTGTAGTTCTGATGACACCTCTGCTCTTGCTCTCACACCCTTAATGGAAAAATGGAAGTTGGGCGTCGACTTGAGGCATGTCAATTGATGACGTCACGTCGGGTTTTTATGATACCAAAGGTTTCAAAATTGAGTCGTTAGAACAAAGACTGGATGATAGGGAAAATGGGTGTGAGCTGAAAATGAATGAGTTTTGGTCTTTGATAGAAAAAGCGATGTTGAACTTTGAATGCGTAGCTTCCTGAAATTTTGAGAACTTCTACTTGAAAAAATAACAGTCAAGTTTTTGACAGTTGGTTTATTTCAAGAACAAAAAGTAACAAAATGAGAGTATAACGGGACCAGTCAATGAATGGGTCACAAAAAAGAAAAATACGGTTTAAAGATTGAGGGGAGGTCGGAGATGAGTGAAATCGAAATGTTGAGAAGTTTGAGGAAGGATTTGGGGCAGAAACAATTCAAAATGAATATTTTGAGGTAGGGAAAGAGTGTGAAAGCTTTACAGAAGCCAATAATCATGAGACGGTTAGATTATTCAATAACCAGAGAACAGAAACAACAAAAAAAGAATGAGAAGACGTTGATGGCATTCACAAAATACATAAACGTAGACGTTTTCAGTCGGCTTTCTGGATTGGGTCAGCGATGATGTTCTCGCTTGGGCTCTCGTCCTTGGTTGGGTCAGCGCTGGCGTTTTCGCTTGCGGAGTCTTCCACCTGGAAAAAAATGTGAATTCGAAAACGATTGTGTTTCTAATATTAACTCACCTCCTTATTCTCCAAAAATTTATAATAACAGAATCTGTTCAAATCCTTGACTATTTCTGCCATTTCTTCTCTATCTGCAGGCGGCACATTGCAGATAACAATGTTTATGTCTTGAACGATTTTCCATTCCACTGTTTTTTGTTCCAAGTACGTGATTTTGCCAATCTTTTTCCCAAAGTAGTCGAAGTACCTAAAATGTTTCATTTAAAAATCGATTTCGTTTTATGTGAAAAAATTTACTTACTTTTTGTGGTTGGCTGTAAAAGACAAGATTTTTTCCTTGCTCTCTGATGGTGTCGGGATACAATACACTATCATATGGCTCCTCAAACAGGCGAGTGCCGAGGCCATAAGACCTTTTCCTGCTCCGACAATGATCACCGTATAGTTAGCATTTCCCAATCCTTCCAGATATTCAATGATTTCGGTAGAGGACCACTGTCCCGGAACCACCTCTTCCTCTTCTGAATCCATGGCATCCGCAAATCCGAATGTCAGTTTCAACAAGGTGCTGGGGCTCATTCTACTCAATAAGTAGAATGGCTTTGAGATCCAAAAAGTCTTTCTCTGAAAACGTTATACTAATGCGCAATTTGCAGAAAAAGTGCTTACTTGGAATTTGGCGACAGCCTGATTGAATTGGTCACAAAACAACTTGATTTCATCTTCTGGTGCACTCGTGGGTGGCTTGACCAAATCGAAGTGATTGCAGAAATCATATATTCCACTGCAAAAATATAAAATATTATCAAAAATAATATGAATTATCGGAAAGAATGGACTTTCACCAAACGCACTCAAATTTTTTCCAGTTTTTCAGCGAATTATTGATATTTTGTGAGATTATCGATTTCTAAACAGTATTCTAAAATTGCTGAATGGACTTTAGAACTCAGATGTTCTGGTCTGAAAATTCAATTTGCTCGAGTTTCCACCAAACTTTTTTTTTGTGTTTTGACCAACATATCATGTAACCTGATGACGCCTATTGGCCAGCGATACGAGAGGTGAGGGAAGCGGTCATAGAAGCAGACTCTGAAGGATTGAGAAGTCTTCTTTTTTCACTTTTTGAGAATTAATTTTCACTCTTTGACCACGGATCGCAGACAAAAATTCATCTTCAGGTGCCGTGATATTTGGGGCATGACAAAAGTTAATTTGAAAAGGAAATCAAAAAATCACATGCAATTAATTAACCTTTTCAGATCAGAACATCTGAATTCTGAACATCACTCAGCAATTTTTGATAACTGTTTTTTCATCTGATATCAATTGTCTTTCAATTGGCTTATGTCTTTTTTTTAACTCTGCAATTATTTTAGATCGTTGATTAGTTAAGGAAAGATCTCAAGTCAAGACAATTTTGAGAGAGTGTCACAATATCATTGAATGTAGTTGATATCTTTTTTGTACGTCCACACTCTAAACAATTATGATCATTTCAAGACGACAGCTGCAAAAAAGTTGTCAGCTACAAAAATAATGCTCAATTTTTGAGAACTGGGACTTTGCTGCTTCAGTGGAAAATGATAAAGTTTGATAGTGTGTCACGGAGTTATTTTTTGTCTTTTGATGCCAACTTTTATAGAAATTGTAAATCATGCATAGAGCTTCTTTTTTAGTTGAAAACTGTTTGTTACGGGAACTCCCGGAAATGCTATAGGTGTTTAAAGAAAACATACTTCAATTAGAAAAATGGGGTTCTAGATATGATTAACAATTTCTACAAATATCAGTGTACTTATTTTTCAAGTCAAATGGACAAAACTTACTCCACGCTCATCAATTGGTAGAAAGCAAGATGTTGGGAGAAATCATCAAGATTGATTTGCATTGGAACTCCATGAGCAAATGGAGATGCGACGGTAACAATCATTTCGAAAGTTTCGGAGTTTCTGAAAGTAACATTTTCATGTTCTAGAGGCAGATAGTGTAAGATGAATAACAAGAGAGGTTAAACGAAAACGTTACATGCCCATTTTCTAAACTGGGCTCTTGTTTTTGTGATGTTTTAAAAGAGAGCAACCCTTTTTCTGCCTGAAACCAAAATTAAAATAAAGCCCCTATATCGAAGAGAGTCCAGACAAAAAATAGGAAGACTCAAAGGAGAAGAATATGTTCAAAATCTGGCAGCCAATGAGAAATAAACAAAGAAGAAGTAAGAAGAAAAGTGGGAAATTAATTTTTAAGTGTGGCAAGAGAAGAGCAATATTGTGAAATGAGCGTAGGAATCTGGTGTGTGAAAAACACAGTCAGACATATTGGTTTCCTTGGTATAATGCAACAATCGATAATAAGGACGCAGGAACAGTCGTGAAATATAGTGCACTGGGAAAAGGTCATATGGAGTTGGAACAATAGAGAGAACGACTTGTGCGTTTATCCAAGTATGTAATTAATGTTTATAAACCTACGAGATTGAGAAAATACGATTAACCTTCAGACAGTTGAGTTGTTGAGATGGCACCGAAAGTTAGCAGTCAGAACCTATGTAATTGCCTCTGCCAAAGAGAAATTAGATTTCTCCCAAATAAATTGTAAACGGCAATTGTATGAGGAGTCAATGTAACGAAAGAACACAACGAGTTATCAGTGATCCTATTATTTAATGACATTATCTCAAAAATCTCTTCAATAAGGAATCTAAGACAGAAAGGGTAATTATAGAAATTTAGAGAGCTTTGTGTCCTGAAGGAGCTGTAAAAGCAACGAAAGGTGAACGACGAGCGCGGCGACACTGATTGGTGGGGAAAGGATACGGATGTCCCAAAAACCGGATAAAAAGGGTAGTTTAACTTATTCTCCTAGACTCATAACTTCCGCTAGGTTCAGATGGCACGGAAAAGGTATAGTGTCATAATGGTATAGTGCCATATCGGTAAAGGTATAGTAGACATACAGGAAATTATGAGTAGATGAAGAGAAAAAGAGCTTGATGTACAGTATGGAGTAGAGTGATCTTACTTCAACATAAGTCACACGAGATGGAACTATTAATCATGACTCAATGTAGGTGAACGCAGAATGAGGAAAAGAAAAACGTGGAAGATAAGATATGATTGATGTTTCTAAAACAAAGTTTGAAAATGGAAGTGGAATCCTCTGTGTGTAATCGAACCGTTTTTTTCTGAGTGTGAGGTCAGCAGAAACCTGTAATGTTTCAGTATAAACTGTATCAGTTAAGCTCATTCACAATGTAAAATTTCTATGAGAGTTTTTCGACTATAAATATATTCTAAGTCATGATCCCAAAAATTTCAATGAACTACACACACAATCAACCAGATGCTCGTATGCAAAAAATTTTGTAGCGGCCAAGTGTTCAGACGCATTACTCTATTTTTGTATTTGATCACAATTTTGTAGTTAGTCTTTGCTAGAGATGAAAGTCTAGATACAAAAATCTGATAGAGCAGAAGACGCCGTGTGCAAGGTAACAGCTACGCGGACCCTCGCGAATCAATAAATGTCTAACGATATCTGATGTTTTTTACTCCTACTGAATACCACGCAATTCTTCACATCAGTGATAAAAACTGGGAAAAAGTATGAAAGAAAGATGATAATCTTGAAATTGGGATTTCTAAATTCATTAAAAGCGAGATAGAGAGGGCAGCGAAAGTTAGCGGTCGCTGTCTAACTATTAAATATATAATAGCAAGAGTCGTGTCAAGGGAAAACTGCCTGGAAACGATCGGCGGGACGACCGTCGTCAGATTTGAAGTGAAGAACACACTGGGCTAAAAGGTGAAGTGAGGCAGTCGCGGTTGCGCAACGTGACCGCAGCGCGCGCGACCGCAACGAGACGGCATACGGGACGGCACTCTAATTACAAATAATCTCTAAATATTCTTTGAAAAAACTAAAATCTACTAGTAAAGAACACTAAAACAAGGTGAACAAGAATGTGATATTCAGAAAATCAGATGAATTTCATATGAACTCATGTCAAAAATATGGAAAAAAGTGAAAATTTGATAATATTATAAACTTTTTTTTCATATTTTTACTACTTTGAATTACAAAAGCGAAAAGTCGGTAATCTGTTCGAGTTTTTATAGTACGAGAATTTTTAATGACGCAGTGAACCTCATGTTTCGATAGAGCACGGTTTGATTTTGAGAAAAAAAGTTAAATTATTCTATTTTTCGTTTACATAGAGTTATCCTACAATCTTATTATATTGGTTGATGATCAGGGTTTTGTATTTTTGGTCTTTACAAAAAAACTGCTTCATATTGGTAATTTCTTTCATAAGTTTCACCAAATCTTTGAAAACAGCAAGCGTCGCATTCACTCGTGTAATAATTGAATGACATACGGTCGGCAACCCCGCAAACACCGCCACTTGGCGCTATGCCAACTACAACCAAATAAAGTTTTATCATTAATTTCATGAAACAACGTAAAATTCAATCATATATTTAATTTTTCTAGCAAGATAAATCGATTTCTATCAATATTCATGTGTTTTAATTTAGAAAAATTATCGTGAAACGTTTTATTCCGAGCCGAAAATACTGGTTTCTCATATTGCTCGACTATTTCAACTCATTTTCAAAAAATTCATGCTCATCAAGTTAGCTTTGCAATTATTAATTATTTTGCATTAAAAAAATTAATTTGAGTAAAATGTTATTCGCTCATCATTTCCATACTTTCTCTACCTTTTTTCATTTTTTTTTGAGTCTTTCAATAATATATTTTACAGGACAGAAATACGATGTACATTTTCTTTTAGAACGGATGAGGAACGAGCTGACGTTGTCTATGAGAACAAAAATAGGAATTACTTACATATATTCATGTAAAACGCATTCTATGGACCACTTCAACATGGAAGAAATGAGAGAAGAAATAGTTTCAAAGTTTCAGTGGCGATTCGTACGAATTATCGGTCAATAAGAAAGGAAAGATGCACGAAAGAAGCTGTGAGTATTATGTTGTGAGACTAATTAACACAATCAAGTTCTGAGTATTTAGAGTCGATCAATGGATTCAACACGGGATCGAACAACTTTGGAACGGTTTTTGAAGATCTTTTTGGATGTCACCGAGGACAACCTCTGAAGATGAAAACAGATAACAAGAAAACGGCATACCAAGACTGAAGAGGTGTGAAAACGTTCTTGTCTCCTACCATAGGACTCTATTCCCGATCTTTGAATATTGGAATGCCTAACATTGTTCTTTATTTCAACTGAGGACACACAAGAATGTTTCTAGTGATTTTGGACGCTCTAATTAAAGGAAAAAACGACGAAGACAAGATATATAATGCAACTGATGAAAGGCCGAGTAAGCTTTGCATATCAAAAAATTTGAATGATCCGTCACTAATCGCAATTACACGAAAATATTCGTTTAAAAGAGTGCCCAAGTATAAGCAAAGTACGCGTTTCCAGCGCTAAAAACTAATGAGAACTGGATCTGTGTTCAATAAAACTACATCACAATTACACGTTGAGTCCCAGGCTACCTATGCAAATGCGCTCTGAAAAAGACATGGTCCGCAATACGTGGCGGTGAACATTAGAATCTATTTTCCCACAGAAAATTTTAGGATACGTGAAAATATTTCATTTTCCACATAGTTTCTCATTAGAGCGGGTTCGCATAGGTAGCCTGGGACTCAACGTGCAATTACACAAATTGAGTAAACTAGCAACGAGCCCAAAATAAAAATTTCTCTGACCCGGCCCGACCCGGCTTGTGGCTCGGCCTGTTCGGTTCGGAAGTTTAGTACTGAAAAAAACTTTTTTTCGAAAATTTTTCGTATAAAAATTTTCTTAAGAACGATATGTTTCAAAGGTTTCTAAAAAGTATACTTGCGGAAAAAAATGGGAAGTTTTCATAAAATGAACCTTTGGAAAAAAAGTTTTAAAAAGGTCAAAAATTCAAATCCGGGCCGATCGGGCCGGAGCCGACCCGAAATTTTGCAATTCTGGAATCTACACTTTCTTTGTTTTTTTTTTTTACCCTCCGTCCTTTCTTTTCTTGTACCGTCCCCCCATTCTCATCACACGTCTTCTTCCTCCAGCCGTATTCCCGTTATCTTCCACCCCTCCGCCCGCCACATTGCAGCGTTGGCCTCTCCGTCTCGCGCATAATGTCGATGAAATATTGTATTTGGCCTCAA
Source organism: Caenorhabditis latens (assembly GCA_002259235.3). NCBI lineage: Eukaryota > Metazoa > Nematoda > Chromadorea > Rhabditida > Rhabditidae > Caenorhabditis > Caenorhabditis latens. The sequence goes on along the minus strand of CM056097.1, from coordinate 6,295,580 downwards.
GACGCAGAAAGCGAGAGGGATACCCCCCTCTAGAGATGACAGCAGACAGCCAAAGAAATTCTGCGTCTCTCGCGATTAGTGTAGTGTTTTGTTGACTTCTCCCGACACAAACAAAATATTCGGTCGATAGTCTGCCGGGGGAGAGAGACGAGCGCAGCGGGAGGGAGAGGGGCTATCGGACAATGGCATATGACGTAGTAAACAAAGAAAACGAGGAGATACACAATAAGAAAAAGAAGAAAAGAGAAAACATAAGGGGTCAGAAAAATAACTTTTTACTTTTTGCAAAGAAAGTTCTCATAGATATGAAAATAAATCATTGGGAAACATGAAAAATGAAAACAGCCACACAAATAAAATGGTTGTTTTTGTAAAAATAGATATGGTCTCTATCTCTTGTTTCGACCAGTTCTTATCACTACTAGTGCTCAAATTTTTCTCAACCTTTTATCTACCGGTTTTATGACAAGAATAATTCATTCAAGATCGCTAGTGCCCTTCACAATCAAACTAAACCCAGGGGTAGCCAACTGTTAGTACTAATGGCGAGACAACTGATGTGCGAATCATTACCCCAGAAAACGTCACAGCCATGTTCAACACTTTGCTTATCTAGAGAAAAAGTGGAAATCACAATTGCTTTATTTGCTATTTTTTGATTTGCTGATACCGCCGCCGTCCAAATTATGTTGAAAGATTTTTTTACTTCTCTGATTTCTAAAATTCATTGCCTACGGGCACCTACCTCTTTTTTTGAGTAGTATAGGCATAAAAAGAATGTGTGAATTTTTCGTATCTGACAAGTTCTTGACTTATATTTCACGGAGTTTGTTCAAAAGCTGATGTTCTCTAATTTAGGAAAACAAAGTTAAACTTCTCCTAAAATGAACCGGAACATTTTTTGTAACCGGGCCTTTTCGAATATCTGTGAATTGGGTTTGGGTTTATGAAAGTTATATTGACACGTAAGAAAAAACATGTTATTTTCCAGAGACAACAAAAAAGGGACAGTCAGCATCCGTTCGTACAAAACTATGGATAATGAACCCCTTGGATACTCCGATGATCTTTCTCTGCCTTCTCGAAATGTTGACGAGTAAGTATTTATCTCATTGTCGGATCAGAAAAAAACGTTATGAGCGCGGGAAGCGCTGCTCATTTTTGTTGCGAAAATATATCAGACTAGGTCAATAGATTTAGAGGAGAACAGGATGATCTTCCGGATTTGGTTAACATGGCGTTCCTCTGATAACTTACTCAAATTCTGAAGAGCTATCAATTACACACTCCAATAAGCTGGAAAGCAGTCAAAAGCTAATCAGCCGACTCTACAACCCATTTTTGGTCATATTTTGGTAGTTACTAATAATGAATCTGTGTTTTTTCCAGGTTGACGTGTCTTTGGAATTGGAAACCATTACTCCGTCTGTAGGATGCCTCGTTATGAAAGTTGTTAACTAACCGATTAATGAAGCAATTATCCAACCCATTGAGAATAATCTGTAAAAATGAAATCGGTTCTGATACTGGTCAGGTGCACAAAGTAGTGGCAGAAGATAACTTAAGAAGGTCTCTCTCTCTTCTTTCCTTTTTGCCTGCTCGGCAATTTTATCAGATCTTGGCATCAATTATAGAACGTTGTGGAGCTACAATGTTTTAAGAACTGAATTGGCAGTATGTGGCAGAAGAAATAAAAATGCTTTCGATTATTTTGCGGTTAGTTGTGAGTAGAACTATCGGTACTCTCCGTTAAAAATTCACTTTTCAGGTTGTTGGATGCCGATGCCAGTCACTTGGACACCCTGGAAGAATGGATTCCCTACTGAGCATGGTGGTTCTGAACGACCGGCAGAAATAAAGAATAAAAAACAGAGCACAACGAAGAACAACTTATCGCGACACCAAAGTCATAACGATCAAGGAAGAATCTCATCATCAGAAGGGTTCTCCCTATTCATGAGGCGTATCGACCTCGACCCTCCGATGTCAGAAGTTCAATAACATGGAAATTTAGTTGGAGCTTGTCACTTTATGCCACTTCAGTTTACAACAGAGTCTCTCATCAACTGCCGATTCGTCACTGAATATCAAAATAACTTTTCTCGTTTTATGTTTTCAAAGTTTTATCTAATATTCATCAGTGTCTTCCCGATTGGATTAATTTTAATCTGCACATATTTTTCTCAGTAGCTATTTATTTTTTACTTTCTTTTTTTAAATAAGAATCCCCACCCTTCAAAGCAAAGTTCTTGATTTCTTAAGTTTTGGATCCCAATCAGTATCTCTTTCTACCATTCTCAACCTTACTATCCCCATATTAAGTCTAGAATGACTCCAATACTTTGTCACAGATGAACAGCTTCAATCAAAATAGCAAAGTGATAGGAGGAACATGAAAAACAGTTAGATATAGGAAGAGGAAGATGTTGGCACCGTGTTTTTCTCTAAATACCTTTAAAGTCGCTTGAGTTTCTAGATTTTCCTCCGTGTGCCACTGTGTTGCAGCGTTGGCTTACGGGCTGTTGTGTTGCTAATCTCGCTTTTAAAATAAAGATTTTTGAAGCTTTCAGGTTCTGACGGTGGAACGTGTGGTGGTGTTACTCTTATTAGAGGTTTTAAGATTTTTAATCGAGTTTTTGGGTACTATCGCGCGTGCAGGTTAGGGAATGAGCAGAAAAGAAATGCAAGGCTATTCTGAACAGATAACGTAGGATTTGAGAAAAAGATAAATTTTCATTAGAAAAAACACGGACAGACTCTCTGGTAGTAATTTCATTGGATACTGATTCAGATTGACAGTGTCCAAGACATAGAGGAAGTGTCTAAACTATGTCGATTTATCCAAAGACCTTATTACAAAACTAAAACCTGACCTTTTTCGAAAATGGCCACTTTCTGATTTCATGAGAACTGACAATTTTCACGTTATGACTCGTATCTATTTAGGGTTTTAGTTTTCTTAATAAGGTCTGGATAGCTTTTTTGTAGCGCTACTCTTAATCTTTTTATAACACTATGAATTCTATGAAATCCTCCAAAATGAACAAAGTTAAGATGTCTCAAAGTGGCGTGACCAAAAAATTTCGAAAAAAATGAAAAATGTTCGCCATTGCCCGGATCTGAATTTTTGAACCTTTTTCACCACAATTTTTTTTGCAAAAATATATTTTCTACAAATTTTCCGTATTTTTTCACAAGCATGTTCCTTAAAAACCTTTGAAATCTTTATACAATCGATTTTAGAACTTTTGTTTTTTTTAAATCCGAAAATTTTCAAAAATTTTTAAAAAAAATTTTTCAGTACTGAAATTCCGGGCCGACCGGGCCGGGCCGGGTCGGGCCGGGCCGGCCCGTTGCAAGTCTGATTTTCCGGAATGCATAACACTTGATTCTGGTGGAGATGAAGAACCGGTTGTTAATAAACCGCAGAAACGCTGCCAGAAAGGGATTTATTTAAATTTTGAATCAGATTCAAACAAGACAAAGAAAACTAAAACAGATCCAAATATTGATTCGACAAAGGAGGACCAGTTAAAACAAACTCAAGGTAAAACGATCCGAAAAGTGTTCATTAAATCAATCCGTTTTTATTTCAGACCTCGTCATTGATTTGGGGGGTCTGGGGGGGGGGTGTTCTCTGTGAATGCGACATCAGTTTCAGAACCATTGGAGCCAGAGTTTCTTAAAATGCCGAATCTAAGAAGGAGGGAAATCAAAATGATGTCCCGTCCACTCTACCAACCGCACATGCATTCGAGGGCCAACAACCAACAGGTACGAAAAAAACAACAAAGAAACCAAGTTTACAGCACGTCCCGAACCGGGAGTGTAATTTGTTAAGTGTTACGTGGTTTTATTTGTGTTGGTATTTTTACACTTATTCCACTTCTCCAAATTGTTTCCACCCCAATTTCTTATAAATAGATCAAGTTTTTGAAGACATCAGATTTGATAGTTTGTTTTACAACAGGAAGACAAACTCATCTTGTCTCAAATTTCAGAGGAGTCTTTTTAATTTTAAAACACCACTGAAATTTAAAGTTTCTCCTCTAATTTTTCAGCTTGATAACTTGTTAAGTGTTTTGGTCAGTGTATGCCTTACAAGATTTCAGATCAATTATAAATACAATGTGTTCGAAGATTTCAGTTACATGGTGTTATTTTTAATGTGCCCGATTTTACACTTCTCAATCGCATATGTTTTTCCTATCGCCTCATTTCGAAATCTGGTTATCAGTTGTTTGGATTTTGACTATTCTCTTCAGAAAACTCTTTCAAATCGGTACTTAATCCGATGACATTCATTAAATCTCATAAAAGCTACATGCACGCCATTTGCTTGTTGAATATTTTGAGGGTATACGGTCAGCAAGTCCGCAAACACCGCAAACATACACCGAGGATGTAGACACTTGGCACTGTGCCAAATTATGCAAACGGAACTGGTTTTCTTTAAATTTCTTGAAATATATTTGAAAAAGTTTAGTTTTTTACTATTCTAGTAAAGGAAATAAAATTCTATCGATTTTTTGATGTTAAAACTTACAAAAAAGGCCAGAAAATAATTTCATTCCGGAATAAAAAAGTTCCTCGTATTCTTTGTCTTTGTTGATTTATTTTACATTCACGTTCTGTTAAATTATTTTCTTGACATTTCAAAAATAATCATTATTTGATTTACAGAAGGAACCGGATGTACATCCAAAATCGGAACGTTATAGAAAAAACCGCAGCAGATGAATACGGAGAAAAATAGTTTTGGAGCCACGTCTCAACTGGATCCTCAAATGAATGTTTCTGCGAATAAAAGAAAAAGGTAGGTGGGATAACACAGTGCAACATTTGCAAGTTCCGAGTTTTCAGGATCTATCGTTGAAAAAGTTGTTGCATAGGATAAAAACGATGTTTTCAATATCCCACCTGCAGTTGAGAGTTTCCTAGAGGCAGAAGCCACCAGAACCAGCTCCAAATATTGATGACTTTGTTGAAGATCTTCGTTTGAAAGAAAAGTGATCAATTTGAAATGCAAATGGAACCTGTCGAAAGATCAAACGTTCGAAATGGCTGGAATGAGCATCTCTAATGATTGGGTTGACAAAGATGCACGTTGTTTTCCACCTGTGAAATTCAAGAACCGGGAAATTGGAGAGCAATCAAAGACATGACAGCATCACAACTTTACCAGTAATATGCGACCGCCCTTTCATCAATTGAATGGAATCCCAACGACTAATTTTAGAGTTTGCTTGAAGATGAAGCTCGGATCCTGTAGGAAACGATTTTCAATAAGATGATGTTCTACAAGAATAGCCGACAACGAGAAGAAAACACCTCTTGGTTGGACGCAATTCTAATTGTAGAAGTCCTGCAATAAAATTCGAATGCGTTGGAAGATGTCGCGTGTAGAACGGTTTCGTCTCAACTTCGTGAGTGAAAAAAAAATGTTTCGTATATTATTCTTGTTCAAACTTCAGAACAATGAAACGTATTCTTCATACAAGTGCTCCAACTGAAGTGAGACAAAGCTACAACTTGACGTCCCACATCAATGCACTATGATGAACTTCGTCTGGCAAATCACTACACCGAGTTGAGATGACCAGTATGACAGAATCAATGGAAATTTTATAGTTCGAGTCAGAAAACAAACTATGCTAAAGGTTGCGTCTTCGACTTTTTGAGAAGCTCTCCAGAAGTTTGATCCGACTGTCATTGTGTGCTTCCGGTCATGCGAAAAAATCAAGAGAAGCAGCAAGAAGGAAAAGTTAGTGGGAAGACAGATACAATGAGAAAACCCACAGAAAAGCTTTTTTGTTTTTGAAAGTTAGAAAGAAAGAAGAATGAAACTTAAGGTTTTTAATCTGGGCCAGGCTGACTAAAATGCTTCCCGGACCGCAGTCAAAGCATGCACGATTTTTTCCTAAACTTTTTCTGAAATTTTCGATATTTTCGTTAAAAATAGTCTAAATTCTCTGGACGTTTCAGTTTTCATCGATATTCAAAACATCCTGACCCGGTTCAGAATTTCCCAACCCTAGTTTTTGTAGCTCAGGTCTTCCCACAAACATTCTGTTGTTTCAGTCAAGTTCAGCGAACAATCGATAATCTCAATTGAAAACACTAGGGCATGAATAACCACAGCAGTCATTTCACGTTGTTTTTTTTCAAATTACCTTAAAACCTGCATTAGAGAAGCACCTAGCGGTGCCTGTTCACAGCGATATATCTTGGTTTCTAATGGAAATATCAAACAGCTGCTAACTGACAAATTGAAGTCTAATACTCATAGAAAATTTTCGACTTCGCAAAGTTTACATATCTTCAAAGGCAGTCAAGATAAGATGCTCCAAACTTTTGCTAGCTGGTCTGCCTCTAATACATGTTTTACGGTGAAGAAAGTCTTCTTTTTCACAATGAGAAGGTCCCCATTTTATAGTTTTTCAGTATTTTTCTTCCGATTCGTCCTCTCTTTTCTTGTCTCGACCCCCATTTTCATTCAACGTGTTCTTCTTCTGACCACTTGCCCCTTCTCTCCTCTCCTCCCCCCACATTGTAGCGACGTCATCTTACCCTCCCGAAGAATGTATTCAACACAAGACGTAGAAGGTGAGAGGGATAGCCCCCCTTGTCAAGAGAGGACCGCAGACAGCCAAAGAAATGCTGCGTCTCTCACTATTAGTGTAGTGTTTTGTCGGTTCGTCTCTCGTGTCTTTGTGTCTCTCGTTTGAACAAAGTATTTAGTCGATGTTCTGCAACAGAGAAATAGAGAAAGAGAGGCGAGCGCAGCGGGAAATTTGCCGCTGGACGGAGACACATGACGTGATGTGCGAGGAAGGTATGGGAAGAGAGACACACACAACGAAAAGGAAAGAAGAAGAAGAAGAATAAAGGGGACGAAGAAATATCTTGGGAAGAAAATTCGAGAGATGTTAGTTGTCCATGAAAATGCCATTAGGAAGCAGATACAATTAGAAAACCCAAACAAGATCCTCTCTTTTTTTTAGTAGTCTGTTGGTCTCTTTTTCTTGTCCATACCGATGCTTCGAAGTCCTCCAAAAACCGGACTTTTATGGGAACAGGCTCGATGGAAATGTTGGTTGTCGTGCTCAGCATGCAGATTTCCTACATGTTTCTCTGGAATCCAGCTGAAGATGTTGCCGATCCAGTCAAGACCATGAGATATTCAAATGCTGTAAAAGCTACTCTAAAAATTACCATAGAAACCTCAATTAAGGCTTGCTGACACGACGAAAGACTCGCGAGCAAGATTTGCATTGCTCTATCATACTGGCGTCGAATCTAATCTTCATCTTGAAGATCTAATCGACCGAGTGAGTTCGTGTTTTGCACTGACTAGGTTTGGAACATTTTGGTTCTTGCCACAAAATTACGGTACCCCGGAGGAACAGGTTACGGTAGTTCTTGCGTCGAGATCAATGAGAGCTTGCAGATGAAAATCGGAGCTTGCAGATGAAAATTAGAACTAGCATACAAAAAAAATTGAGTCATTTTTGATTGAAGAATCGCAATTTTTGAGTGATTTCCAGCAAACATTTTGATGTTTATCATTCTCACAATAAAAGTTACGATTTTCAAGCTAAAATCGTTTTTCGGACGGAAATCACGATTCTGAGAGATAGCAGATTAATTTCAGAGTTGGCAGACCAATCTGAAACCTAGCAGACCAATTTATGATCTAGCAGACCAAAACAAGAGCTAGCAAAACAATAGGCCAATACCCGTTTTTCTTCAATTTTCCCTAAAGTCTAAATTTTTCAGCTAACAGAAGGACTACAAGAACACGTGGCGAATCGGATCAGTCTCAATCAGAATTTGGTGGAAAAGGCGCTTCTTTGGATTCGAAGTGCGTTGGCGAATCGATTCTCGTGGCAAACTATCAAAGAGATGCGTAAAAACGCGGCGATGAGCGGAGGTCTAGTCGGCAAATCGATCGATTCGTTCAGATTCGAGAACAGCAAGTTCTTTATGAATCTCGGTGATCTGTATGACGAGTAGGCGAAGCTTCTGAAAGTGCCAATCAATGTTTCGATAAATGCGTCGAAAAATTCACGGAGACACTTTGTAAAAAAAACTGTCGCCTAAAAAGCTATTAAACACGCGCAGGAGAAGCCGAAAAGTACACTAGAAGAGAAATCTGCGACGGAAGTCAAAAAGTTGGAAGGGTATATTGTGGTCGCTGTACAAGATGCTCAGCAGAATGAGTTGTCGGTCAAGAAGTAAGGATGGATAACAAGCTGGAAATGGGGGTTTTATACTTAATTTGGCTTCAAAAGACATGAAAAGTAGGTTTTTTGAGTCAAATATACATAATTCCTGCTGAAAAGTTGTGAAAATCTTCCAATTTTTCTGTAGTTTCCAACAGACTACAGTACAATTTACTCCAATCGTAGCTAGCAGACCAAAATCAGAGACCAATTTCAAAGATAGCAGATAAAAAATAGAGATTTATCATTTCTACACCAGAAATTACAAGAAAAACTGGTTTAGGCTGAAATTGAGTCGAGAATACATCATTTCAGTTGAGAATTTTGTAAAAATCTTTGGTCTGCTAACACTCAAATTGATCTGCAAGCTCTCAGAGAGGTCTGTTAGCAATGAATTTGATTTGCTAGCTATTTTTAAATAAAATTCGGTTTTCAGACAGTTTGGATTCTTTGAAAAAACATCTCTTGTCTAGGCTGAAAATGACAGATTATAATGAGTTTTCAGTAAAAATATATAGATTTTCAGCTCAATTTTCAACAGACACTCAAAAATTTTTAAGCCCGCCATTTCTGTCCATAAACTCTTATCTTTCCAGAAACCTCCGCACAAGTGACATCTATATGCTAGCAGACGTGCGTGGTGCTTTTTCTGTAATCATTCGCACTAAATCGATCGAAGAATTCCAAGAGATCTCATTGAAAACTCTGACAGAAGCCTCCCAGATGGCAGTTTGCATTTCCAACGCCTGGGAAGCGACAGAGACGGCGTCGGCGTGGAGGGTGCAACCGAATCATGTCAGTCGTACTGCTCAAACCGGAAAATACCTGCCATCTAGAAGCTTCATGATTCGAGGAAAGAAGAACTTCATGCCGCGCAGTCAATTGGTGATGGGACTCGGAGTGCTCTTCCGTATGGACTATGGATTGATTGAGAGACATGCGGCACTTGAAAACGAGATAAAGTTGGAGGAGAAAATTGTAAAGGAAACCGGTAAAAAATGGTGGAATCGATGAAACGGGTACAATCAGCAAGATGAAATTCTGTTCCTTATCCAAGTTGGACCAAAAATCAACCGAAAAACCAGCAAAATGCTCAAAAATCAAAATCAAATCCTCAAAATCCGGAAAACTTGACTCAGAAGTATTAGGTTGATTCATAATTTTCTGCAATTTTTCGACAAAACTTCGCTTCTATTTTTTAAAATCCAGAAAGATTTCTAGAACTCAAAATATTGTCAACCAGCATCGATGGTCTTCTGGCAACATTTTATTAGCTAACTGATTCTCTCCGCGTAGATCATCCATTCGAGATTATTTGAAAAGGAAATTTGCTTCTTTTTGATATAGCTCTTTTATTCGAATTTTTTCCCATTAAAAAGTTGTTGTAGTCAAGCTAAATATTTGTAATTAAAGAGAAGAATGTTGGATCAATACGATGAATAAAAGATAATCGTCCAGCCAGATAACAACAGTTTGTTGTGGGTTACTTTCGCAACACATGAAGAAGCGTTGTGAGACTAAAAACGTTGTTTTGTTATATCTCCCCGTCCTGTGGTCACGTGATTTTAAATTTATCTAAATAAGAAACGTGAACATCTAATGTTACGTCCCTGTCCTTGTTGGGAAGTTCTCACCCCTCCACCCAGAGTAGTGAGTCCCAGATTTGAAAAACCACTTTTTCAGGTTTGAGAACTTCCAGAGCGCGCAAATCATAGTCCACACATTGTAACTTTCTCACATCGTTAGAGTAACAACTTCACTACTTAATTCTAACAGATAAATATCCCGACCATACGTGTGTTGGGTGGAAAAGTACTGAGAACCAATTTAGGTCCATGTGATGTACCATTTCACATTGATTCAAAGCGTGGGGTATGTAACGACGAATTTTCTGATTGAGATAAATGGTTCTCCTCCATGAACTACAGTTACATGAGTCACCCTCAATGAAGCTGACAACCTACGGGTGGTTTGATACAGATCAGCTTCTACGATTCCCTGCAATATTTCCCAATCTAGCTCTGACAGCTGAAAGAGAAGAACTTTTTCAGTCAGATCCAAGTTTTTTGCTTTAAATTTTTTGAATCAAAATGCTTTTGCGTTGAAACAAGGAGACCTTTGTTGACATACATCAGCAACTTCCTTTTGGCTGACATGATTTTTACACCAGAAACGAATGAAAACGAAATTACGTTTCAAAAACGCAAAAAGTTGCGTGTAAATCAAACTCAGTTCTCGGCGGGAAAAGAAGCGAGAAGTAAAACTTTGAAATTGTAACAAGTACATAAGTAGGTCTACAAAACACAAAAACAACCACATTGAAAAACAAGTCCTATGCCGAGAAATCGAAACGACGACTGGCAAGCTCGAAAATTGCAGATAATTATGAATCAACCTAATACTTATAAAAGAAAATAAAAGAGCAGATGGCGAGTCCGAGGGCGAAGACTCAGAAGAGACAGCAGCGGAATAGGGAGTTGTTGAAGCTTCATAGGGAGTTGTTGAAGCCAAAGGGCAAGATTGAGCCGAAAAGGCCGAAGAAACCGGGAAAAACCACAGCTTTTCTGCGAAAAACCGCCGAAAATTGAGAAAAATGAGGAGAAACAGGTGAAAAAGGACGCCGAGGAGGCTAAGCGAAAACTCCGTAAAATTGTTCAAAATTAGGCATGGAATGAGTATGGGCTGTCGTGCTGGGGCGTTCAGAATAATATGACAAAATGCAATACCAGGCTCTCATCACGTACAAATACCGTGTCAAAATCACCCGGCAATTGGAAAACGTGAAAAAGCAACAAAACGGGTGATTGAGTTGTTCACGGTAATGGAATACGTTGGAATTTCTTCTTTATTGTAGCTAGCAGACAAAAATTGAAGCAGACCAATTTCGTAACTAGCAGGCCAAAATCAGCACTACCAAACCAATTTCATAGCTAGCAGAGCAGAATCGGAGCTTTTGCTAGCTCTCAGATTGGTTTGCTAAGTCTTATATTGGTCTGCTAGCTATGATAATCTTTCAGATGAAATTTGGTCATTTTCAGACAACTTTGAGTCAAACTATCTGTTTTTCAGCCAATTTTCATGTTTTGAGTTCCTAGAATCATTCCAAATAATTTCCAGGCTCACCTTGATCCGAGTTGTCAAACTCGATCATCTCGTCTAGCTGGTCTTCAGAACGAATGTGAGAATCGACTCTACGCGGAGGTCTACGACCGGTGTCACAACGGACTAAATGTGGCAATCCGAAAACGAAGGAGAATTCTTGGAATCGACAATCTTTGGAAGGAGGTTCTGGAGACTTAGTAATTTCAAGAATTAACAGTTTGATACGAAGAAAATCAAAAATTGTTCTACTTTGCGGTTAGTTGTGATAGAACTTGATGGTACTCTCCGTTTGATGTTAACTATTCAGATTCTTCGACGTCAATGACAGTTGCTTGGGAATCTTGGGAAAATGAATTTCGCACTCCAAAAAGATTGTTATGTGTCACAAAAAGACCCACGGACAGAACAAGGACAGAAAAACCATCTGAACAGTGAACAAGCTAAAAAAACATGAACTCAACGCGAAAAATTCTGATGAGTAAGTCTTTCGTTCAGCCAATCTGTTGTATACTGAGACAGATAGTTTCTGAAAAAGGTGGCAGTTTTCAATTCAAAATGCTCAATGTTGAGAGTGTGTCAACGTATCACAGATGGTCGAACCCTGTAAATTTTCGATGGATCATACCAATCAAAGTACAGCTTTTCACAATTTTGCACTAGATTTGGTTGATTCGAGCGAAAAATTGTTTTTTTTCTACGTAGCTTGCTATGGAGTGCCCATACAAAACTGTTGTGAACTACAAAAATAGAGTTCTTCCTTTGATCTGTAAGATCCAATAAAAGTAAACTTTGGGAAACAATAAGTATAAACATGAGATACTCTCAAAAAAGAGCATTTTCGACATTTTCAACGACTAAAGTTGCTAAAATCATGATTAATACTGTATATTCCAGGTATCCTACTGACAAAAGAAACATTTGAGTAATCAAATACATCTATGCCCCTGCCAATCTGAAAGTTTTCTGACGACAAACACTCCGACTTGTTCTCCTTCTTTCGCAGCCAACGACACCATTTCTGTTTTTATTTGAACCTTCTTCATTCTCATTTCCGAGTGATTTTTTTTTGATTTCTCATGACTATCGAACGGAAAAAATGAATCCAAGTTCGTTTTTTAGTATTTCTCTTTTTTAAAAAAGATCTCAAGTATCGTGGAAAAAGAATATATCGAAACAAATATCTCCAGAAGAGGGGTTAAGCGGAATCAGATTTTTTTGGACCATTGAACAACAAATCAAGTGCTAATTGGAGGTGATTAGGCAGCATGAAAGCAGTTGTTCTTTCCGATATCATTCCGGGTGAAAACAGAGCAAGAAAACCCTCTCCATCGAATGTGACATGGGAATCGATATCGCCGCACGGAGCTCATAATGACGACAAACTACCTGGAATAATGATTTCTAACGGAGAGTATCAATACTGGTTTTGTTCGCTAAAACTAACCGCTGGAATACTGAAAATAATTAGTCCCTGAGGAAACGTAGACCACTTCAAACGACCAACTATTGGGCCATTTCTCCCAGCAAAGAATCAATGATGACATAAAAGAACCTTCTTGATGCCGAATAACATTTCATGTGAAATGGAACAATTTGTTTCTCTGAAATTTCAAAAATGAAGTCAAACTTAGGAAATCTCAAAAATGGGCACATACTTTATGGTTGTAGGTCATTGTTTGTGTAATATCAGCAAAATGTTCTAACTTGAAGTTGATGGAGGTGTCATTATTCGAAGTTAATGCAACAAATAGGACACCAAATTACAAAGATTTCTCTGTTGGTAGATGATGCAGTATTCAGTTCCTTGTCCAAATGTGTATCAAGCGTTTTTCCTTTTTCTTACGGCCTCTCTATGACAATGAGTTTGGTAGCATCGCAGGCTTGAAGCCATCCTGTAAATACAGACAAAAATTCAATTTTGTTTGTGTTGAATTGGACAGGGTTTTCAGAAACCCTAAATGAGTTTCATTGCCTTTGTCATCTTCATCGCCAAATACACTAAAAAGATCAACGTAACCTAGCTACAAAAAATTGTTTTAGACACTAAGACATTATGTTTTTTTCTTTTCGGAAATCTTACAAAACATAGAAAAGTCAGGACTTTTGGTTTGAGAGGGTACATTAGTCTTCCACGGAAATGCAATGCGTCAGGGTCAAGATTTTGATGGTAGATAGAAGCAAGTGTTACTGAGAAGTTTAGAAAGAAAATTCTACCGAACACTGAACTGGTTTGAAATCCTTTATTTTTTCTTCGCAAATTTTATCTCACTGTATGTGGCTCACTACTCCATTGAAAAATTTTTGCCGTAGCGAGAAATGTTTAATTGGACATCCAAGACACATGAAGGAAGGACAACTAATTTGCGAAATCGCAATGCGTCCGGGTAGTATGCCGATGGGAGGTAGAATGCATCTTGCGACAACCAAATACTTACAAGAAAACTGATTCGGCGCAAAAAGAAGGTGGTGAGAGGTAGGTGGGAAAGCGGCCTTAAACTTCAGTGATACAATGATATTTCATGGTTGATCCAAAATTGATACTTGATAGTTGCTCCCTTTCTCATCTCACAAGGGAAGTCTTTGGAGACTCCACTTTCAAACGACCTATAAACTTGGTAATAGATATTTTCGACCACGGGGAGTCCATTTCTGCGGCCAAAACCTGTATACGCCACCGCACGGTTCCATTTGTGTTCCCCGTCGGTTAACCTGTGTTCGTACAATGCAAAAATGATAACATCTTGCGTATACTACTTGTCGATACCCATTACCAAGTTCATAGGTCGTTTGAAAGTGGCGTCTCCAAAGACTTTCCTTGTCAGTACTTTTTCCTGTAGCCAACAATCCACAACTGCATTTTGTTTCTGATATAAAAAATGTAATGAAAAAATCCAACAAGAATTCGAAAGGCAACTCATAATAAAAATTGACCTTTTTTTGTACAATATTTCCATAGATTTACTTCTGTCGACTATCAAAAGTTTGACCCTGACGCATTGCAGTTCCGTATAATACTGATGTACTTCTTAACCTGAGAGTCCTAACATATGTATGTTTTATAAGTTTTTCAAAAAGGAAAAAACTGAATTTTTTAGATTCTGAAACAACTTGTTGTGACTTAGGTTACGTTGATGTTCAATCTATTTGGAGATGAGAGCGACAAATGCAAATAAACATATTCGGGGATTCCGAAGACCCTGCCCAATTAGATAAAAAATGAATTAAAGCTTCTGTATTTTCAGATTGACACGATGTCAAGCCTGTAATGCTTCCACGCCTAACATGTAAGCAATAAATATCTTTCTGCTAGCCCCAATCAGAATCTTTTCATTTGCTTTTACTTTTTGGAAATACTTCAAAAACGTACCAACTGCGCTTCATAAATCGGTCCAAATCACAAATAAACGAGTTTTATTCTCCTTTCGAGGTGTCAGTGAGGCTTCCAGAGCAAATGATGAAAGCAGTTGATTCAGTCAAAATTCTCGTTTTGTGCCTTGTTTTCTTTGTTATCCGTTCAAAGTTATTCTGTGACCAGCTGGTTTGCACAACTTTCAATGAATGAAGAAGTCTGATCAGGTGCCGCTGATGATAGTCGAAAAGAAACCAGTTATTTTGCATCTGAAAAGCCGATGCGGCGCCATTCTGACTGAAAAGTTACCCATCGGTCAAGATGTATCTATTTACTCAAGCCGGTTAGCGACCAAGCAAACTACATTTTTTAGTGTCCATGTTTTATGAAAATCGTGCTGTTTGTCACTAACAATTGATTCGTACTACTTTTTAGGTCTATTCATTTTGGAACGTGAAAATTTGACACCGAAAGTTTTGCTGCTCAGAATTTCAATCACTTTTTCTGGTTACAAAATAAATTGATATGCCCACGAAAGAAAGCACAAAAAATGAATAAATTTAAATCTGTCCGAGCTATTAGTTCGTATCTAAATATGGATTATTCTAGTATGAATTTGCAGTTTTTCTGGCGAATCTAAAGTAATTCTGCTAAAGTCACTAGATTTCATAGATTTTTTTGAAAAAAGCTGTTAAAATGCTCACGTTTAGAGTTTTCTGTATTCCGAGACCTTGCAGCATTCAAGTTTGAATTTTTTTGCCCCACGAGATTTGTAGAGCGTCGTGAAAGCATCCTAGTACCTGAAAATCAAAAAAATAATCGGTAAAACTGGTGAAAGTGATTGTGGCGTGAAAAATAAACTGGAAAAGCTCTACAACAACTGTCTTCGTGTTTTTGAAATATAATTTTTGTAAAAAGAGCAATAAAAACATATAAATGGAGAAAAACGCGTTGATTAGATAATAAATGGGCAAGTGAACGAGTTAATAAGTAGAGTAAAAAGTTCGGCCCCAAGGGTGAAACATGGGCGGAGTCGGTCATCGCAACCCTGGCAGGCGGTTTTCGCAACTGCGGCACAGAGTAGGGCTCTGCGTCTCTCACTCTCTCAAAAATGCAGAAAGAGCGCGTTTGAAACACGTAATTTTTTTTCACAGTAATGAATGTTGCGCCAAGTAAAGTAAATGGCAAATTGATTGCGAAGCAGTGGAATTTACAAAATAAAACTTATTATTAAAAATTCTCCACTATTTTAATTTTTCCACTGTCTTAATTTTGAGAAAATGCAGGCAAAATTAAGGGTCAAGAAGTTTCAACATCGCTTCAGAGCGGACTAGCTTGAGGTCTCTTGGCAATAGCCTAGATATAAAAACACATGATCCCGAGAAACTCACCGTGCGGTGGTGCACGTGTACACACTACCCGCGTGTTCTCACTATCCGCATCGCACACACAAATGAGCGCAGCAAAAAGAGAGAAAAGTACACACTTTCCTTTGCTGTGGAAGGACCCACTGGTCCGAAGGGTGGGAAATATAACGATGATATGTATGTAAGTCTCTACGACAGGAAAAGAGGCATATTTGGAGTTCCGTTCGGTGAGATTGCTTCGACGATGAGAGTAAAGGTGACGGACACACCGTTTGAAATAATAGGGAGAGATGTTGGTCGTTCTAAGACGTTGAGTGATTGCATCTTTTAAAATAATACACCAAGTTGTTAGTTTTTTACTCGAAAATTAAAAAAAAAAACCATTTGATTCTCTTCAAAAGAAGTCAAATACCCAACAACAAATAACTATAGTCTAACGTTTTAACAAAACAGAAGATAACGAAATCTCCCGGGCCTTGAACCACCAAGAAATGAAAACAATAATTTGTCAATGGTCAATTGACTATAGAGTTCAGACATTTGGACGTTTTTACATCTCGCTGGATTCTTTGTTCTCCACCAATTCCCGATCGCCGGTTTGTGATTGATTTGCCCTATTTGTTGCTTGACCTTTTATCGGCGACACCATTGATTCAAGTTTCTGAAACTCAACTTGTTTTTGAAAACTCAATTTTGGGTTGATTTGAATTAATTTTTTTGATGAGAAGAGCAAAATAATTGAATGGCATCCTAAAAATCATTCATTATAAACATTAATTTAGTAAAACTACGAAAAAACAGTTTTGAAACACAAAAAGTGAGAGTCAAAGAAGATTTAACTCAAACTTAACAGACCTTCGACCTATGGCTTTAAGAAAATAATGTTGACTAAACATAATAAATATGGTCAAAACATAAAACTTTATAGAGATCAAAGCGTCGTAAAATAGGAAAATGATTGATGATAAACAAAGGACGGCTCTTCTTTATCATTGTTATCTAGGGTGAGAGCTTCTCAATAAAAAGAGGGAGCGATAATTTGAATTTGGATCAAAAACCCTATAGGAGACGTAATCACGATCTGATTAGGGTTCACATTCAGGGAAAAAAACTGTAAAATAATGGAGACACTGACACAGTCATTGAAGGGACGTGGACGAATTGAAATGCTTTTAGATTGTTGAGAGTTGAACCATGTCTTTGGACTAGTATGATGGTTTTTTGACTAATAATTGGATGGATGAAAAAAAACCAGATGCTACAATCTTGAGAGTTCACGAATTCAATTAGAAATTTTTTATGCAATCAGTTTCAATGGAATCCAGAAGGGAAATGTTAAGAATTTAAGAGTTGACTATAAATCGTATCAAGAAATGTACAGTATATGTCACGAGGAAATATACATGTTGACAATCAGTTATTTATAAAAACTGGCTGACCGTAGACTGCTACTCGTAACTACTGTAAAGATGAAAACGCAAAGTCAATAACGATGCTGGCCTAAGGTTTGAAACTTTAGGTAATCAAAAAGAACACGTTATGAAAAATACAAATTGAATTAAATTAAACTGAGCAAGGGTTGTTGTAGTAGATATAAAAATGAGGAAAGAATGTACAATTGAGAATCCCAATAATATTCAATGATTGGGCGACAATAAAAACGGAGTATCTTCAATTAGTAAAAAAACGGAACATTTGCGAGGTAGTCGTTTTCCACCCAATTTCCAGGAGCTTTTTTGGCCTGCCAATCATTATCCAATGCGTGGTCGTTCGAGCGTTTCCGTCCCAGTTTACTGTTGTCATTGTCATTCAACAATCTGAACTGTTATCGTTAATTATTTTGATTTCTCGCTCAATGAAATACCTCATTTCTGCTATTTCTGGCTGACCAAAATACGAAATAGCAGTTGGTGAGCAGAATCTAGTTTCAGCCTGTTGTTGATGTTGTGAGATTGAGAGCTCGGATATTGGTTTGCTTTTAACAGGAGAGATTGTCATTCCAAATGGTGCGGTACAATTCCACTGAAAGCATTTTTCCAGATAAAGAAATAAAGGATTGAAATAACGTACATCTTTACACACAGTCATGTTATACACACGATTGATGAACGTACTCAAAATTCTATTGGGAGTGAGGCATATCCTGCAAGTTTATGTATTTTATTCCTCAAATAATATAAGTGTACATAGGTTTATATCTGAATGGGTTATCTCAATCAGAAATATCTTTGTATCAACGCGCGAACTGTTGTCAGCACATAGTCATCTTACTAGGAAATAACTCACGCAAAAAGTGGAGAAACACATCAATACATATCGGCGGAAAACTGATGTTTTCGCGATTCCAAATCTATATTCAGTTTTTACAGTGATCTTCCCAGTTCAGAGAAACTCAGCTCCAAACTTTGTGTAAATATGAAATAAGCCTCAAAACACCATTTCTCACACATTGTGATGAACATGGTCTTCAAAAACGAATTCCAAAAATAAGAGAAGAAAACCAAGCCTAGAGTACCCACCTACTGTCATTCAACAACAAATGTCTCCCGAATGGATTTACGTGTTAAAGCAACATGCGGAGTGGTTTGCGTTAAGCAGTAAGATTCACTCCAATTTTTGAGCAGAATTTTTTAAAATTTGGATGGACACTGGAAAAACTAAATATAGGCTCGGGATCAGAAAAACATCAGCTTCCAGGCAATGTACATCATGATGTGCTTCTCCTTCCTATGGGTTAGTCATTTCCTAGTCAGAGAAACTTTTTCTATATTTTCGAGTGATATTTTCAGGGAATTACTTGACGGCTGGTCAGTTTTACTTACTTTTCTTCTTCATGAAGGGATTCATCTTCTTTGATAAAATCTGCCATCATTTTGAATAAGGTATCTTGTTTTCTAATCATATATTTATATTGAAATGAGTCCGGAGGAAATACTCGCTTCTCTTCATGTCCAGAAACAATATCAATTGCAGCCAGAAGAATGTTTCCAGGACTGAAATAACAACATCTTGCTCTTAACACTGGAAAATGCAAAAATTAAAAATTAACCTGTTCAAAATATTAGTATATCCATTCATTTCGAGGAGTTTTCCCAGTTCATTCATTAAATCTTCAGTTTTATGAAGAACTGGAGTTCCAAGACTGTAACAATGGTTCAGAAAAAATCGGCCTTTTTCTAGTACAGCTAAAATATTCGGAGAAGGAGACGTTGGGATTTCTGAATGATCCATTCCTAGTTGAGTGTTCGCAAAGTTGTCATCATCTTCCAGGTAGTACTTCATAACTTGAAGAATTTTTGATTGAGTCAAGTCGTCCCTGAATACGGTCATATCGAAGAATTCATAATTTTCCGTTCCACTCACCAAACTCGTTCTCTTTGGAATTTCTTTTTTATGAATTTTTTCAAACCATCGAAAGCCATCGTTTTAATCTTCCTTCGCTTCACTTCACTATCCAAATTTGGAGACATAGGCATCTCATTCAAATCAACTCCAGTGACGAGCTCAACGACACCGGTCAGAACTGCATTATGTCTGTAAACTAAGTAATTAGAAAAACCCCACAGCTGAAATTAAATTACC
Source organism: Caenorhabditis latens (assembly GCA_002259235.3). NCBI lineage: Eukaryota > Metazoa > Nematoda > Chromadorea > Rhabditida > Rhabditidae > Caenorhabditis > Caenorhabditis latens. The sequence goes on along the minus strand of CM056097.1, from coordinate 6,275,955 downwards.
CGTTGCCCGTGCAAATGTTTCTGCGTTCAAGTAATGAGTGTAGCTCTTGCATCATGCGAGATATGAAATTTCTGTTCTCACGTTGAGAAAATGTTGGCACAAATGAACTCTTCATCAAGAAATTTTTCAACTTCGGAATGTTTCTGTGATAAAAAGTGTATTGGTGTTTGAAACCCTTGAAACGAAAAACATGAAAAAAATCAAGTCATATTTTATAATGATTTCAATAATATCAAAACGAAGATAGTTTTATCTGTTTTAGCCAGAGTGTCCTTTCAATATTAGGTGAGAAAAATCCAGTTCTTCTCTCTGGAAAACTGCGAATAGAACACAAGAATGTGTGTTCACTTCAAGTTTGACCGTTGGCTGGTGCGCCTTGGAGAAGGAAGAGGCGAAGAGATCCCGATGGCCAACATCGTTAAAAAAAGAGAAGCGGTAAGAAGGGTAGGAGAGCGAGGAGCTTGAGATCATGGGATCACCCAGAAGAAAGAAACCGTAGAAGTAGCAGTAGGAGTAGAAGTAGAAGAACCAGCAGCAGTGAAGATTGATGGAGGTACACGTGCACCGATTTCGAATGGTAGATTTTGTGTGGAAGCTGCGAGATGCATAAGGAAATGTCATCTGCTGAAAATCGTTGGCCGAAGATCAGAGGATCGAAGCAATGATGCGGACATGGGTCCCGAAGAAAAGGCTGTGGAGTCAGGGCAGCGGCTGTCGTAGAAGAATCGAAGATTCAAGACGGTAGACAAATGGACTTTCATTGAAGAAAGGGAGGTGTTGTGGCGTGAACTAGCATGGCCTAGTGAACCTCCAACTCTGAGGTCACACGTGGCAAGAAGATCTGCCTATATAAGATGAAGAGAACTCTTAGTTGTTGATTCTCACCATGTAAATAAATGATTTTATAGGTCCCTTCTCCCGCCACCAGAGGACATAACAGTATTTTACTTTTTCACTTCAAGATGATCAAGTTTGAAAGCGTGTCAAAGTGAAACTAAGTGTCCTACAAAACAAAGTTTTATGGGATCCAACAGACCATGAGTGAAACTTTATTTTTGTACTTGTTAACTTTTTTGTACTCACGCTCTCTAGAGAGTTTCATCTCGACTACCTCGTACATCGCGAAAATGAGAATATCTTGCGTATACTACTTGCCGATTTGGAATTCAACGTGAAAAAGCATAACCATGAAAAGTTTGGGAGCTCATAACTCGGCTCGCAGTGATATTTAGCAGGCTTTGACTGCAGAAATGGACTCAACGTGGTCGAAAATACCAAAAACAAAAAAGGTTGTTTGAAAGTGGCATCTCCAATGACTTCGATTGTGAGTGACTCATACGACACCACTCATGACCTCACCCCCTTACCAGTAAAACTTGAAAAACATAGATGATGGTTTCTTTTAGAGTCCAGATTACTATCTCTTAGCTTTAAAAGCTTCATATTTGACTATAGAAAATGTTTGATATTCTAAACGGTAGAACTGAAAAAAAAAATACGGAAGCACTATTCCACACCAGGAGGAAAAAAAGAAACAGAACAATAAGCAGGCAAGAAAAAAAAGAGGAGGAGAAAAATGTTATTCGAAAATGTTTCGCTTTTGTATTGGTCAAAATGCTGTTGGTAAAAACGCATTAGTGATTCATCATATTCATGGATTCTCAGGAAATGATGAAATCGATCAGAAAAAAATAAACAAAGAAATACGGACAATAGATGGATTTTATAGGGAATTTTTTGAGGGGTCAGCTACACTTGATCAAAATTTTGCATGTTTTCTCTTACACCGTATACGTATATCTCATAACTGAGTTTTAAATAAGTTCACATGCTCAAATCCTGAACTGTCGCATCAAGATCTACGAATCAAAGATTAGATTTTTCTTTTTCACACACTCACTAGGGAAGGATCCCGAGTCAAGATGGAGTTACATCTAGAGATATATGTCACTAGAACGGAAATTTTACGCTGATTTCAAATCTGTATTCCAATTTTGCTAAACGATCTAGTGAAAAAAGTTATTCGCGTTTTTGTGGCTTCTCAGTGCAAAAATGGACATTTTAAGGCCTCTCAAAATTAACGTTTTCCGGTTTTTTTTCAAATTTTTTTGTATTGTACGTATGAGTACGGATGTAAAGATGATTTTGGCATAGTTAGATTTCAGAATATATTTTCAGAAAAATTTTTGTGCAGTTTCTTAAATTAACAAAAATGACGCAATTACAAAAAATTTGTCTGAAAATTTTCAAAACTTCTAACACAAACAATACAATCTACATGATTGGAAATACACGTACAACACAAAAAAATTTGAAAAATAAGGAAAACGTTAATTTTGAGAGGCCTGAAAATGTCCATTTTTGCACTGAGAAGCCACAAAAACGCGAATAACTTTTTTCACAAGATCGTTTAGCAAAATTGGAATACAGATTTGAAATCAGCGTAACATTTTCGTTCTAGTGGTATATATCTCTAGCTGTAACTCCATCTTGACTCGGGATCCTTCCCTAGTCAGCTCTTTTTAAGCTTTCAGCCATTTGTAAACGCATTAACGTTATGAATGTAACTAATTGCCTGTGCATCATTATCAGTTTACCGCCCGCTACTGTATGTATATTGAATTTTTTTAAACTGTGTATTCAATATTCAAATTATCTCAATTCTCATCAGAAGGGAGTTTTCTGGCAACGACGTTGACTATCTACACGCAACATGACAAACTTCGAAGAAATGACAGTTACAATATAAATCCAAAAATTGACTCGACTAGTCGGCTCTTTTCTAGTTTAGATGTCTCTTGAAAACTAGAATCTCCCAAAAAACCCTTCGACGTCCTGTTTCTTACAATTTTTGTTGATTTCATCACACTAACTGGCCATTTGCTCCCCTATCCACTCCGGTCCCTTATCCCCTGCGTCGCCACAAGCATCGGTTACCTATAGATGAGTGCCTCAGGTGTTTTGCTTCTCCGATCAGTTAACGAAGTGGTTCGTCTGTTTTCAAATCACCTTTTTTGTTGATGGCCATGATAAGAAAGGCCCGATATTTCCATGCAAAAAATCATTGTTCTTCATTTTATGGCTCTTTGATCTTCATAGTTTGTGATTTATAACGCTTTGATGCAAATACAAAACAATTGAATATCTACTCTGACATGTGAGGGACTAGTGCTCCAAAATTCCCAAGAGGGACCAGGTCGTACACACGGTTTCTGTCTAATTTCTAATTTTTGAAACAATCATTCGGGAAATTCACCCAAGAGTCTTAATGATTTCATTGCAATTTGATAAGCATGTAAAACGAACCCAAAGACTATTCGGTTCTTTTTGTTTTCAGCCGGGTGAACACTTTTTTGCGCATGTTTGAAGCTACTTAACTACGTGATAAATACTTCTTGATTAGTTTTTTTCACTCCCGAGAATATGGGAGTTCCATAAAACTACGTTCAGAGTGACAGTTAGAATAATCTGAAGATGGTTTTTTTGAATAAAGGTTCATTTGTTCAAATTACACGACCTTTCTGTGGCGTTTCAAATCTGATTAACAGAATCAGTTACTAAACTTCTTCGTATAAATTAGAATATGAAAATTGACAATGACTCATGTTAGTAAAAGCCGTCAAATTTTGAAGATGTTATTCAAAAGGTCAAAATCGAGAATTGTGTAGTCAAATTTTTTAATATGTCTGAAAATGAAAATGAAAATTAAATATGCGATAACTTGAACAAAACTCGTAAAATTACATAATCGTCAATATTTAAATTAAATCTCCCCAGTGCCTGGATCGGGTTCAATAGTGTTTTTGTCAAAAATTCTCAAGTATTCACTCCTCATGATCTGCAAATGTATAAAGAACAGTTGATGACTGAATAACAGATTTATTTAAATATAAAATTAGTTTGAAAATACATGCACGTTTTGATAAAAAACAATTGAATTGAATAATATTAATTCACGCAAAACAATGAAATTGTTTCCAATTATTGATTCTTCGAATTTCTCAGTCGAGGATATATTTATATATTTACGTGTATTGTAGTTATTCGGATTCAACTTTTTCCTTATCTCATCCCTTTTGTTTTTAAACCAAACAGCAACTTGGGTAGGAGATATTCCAACTTTCACAGCCAACTCATTTTTTTCTTCGCCAACTATTATATCTCCTACAGCAAATCTTTTGCACAATTCAGAAATTTGATACGCTGTAAATAGTCTTCCTTGGTTTTGTGTCTCGGGTTGTCAGGTATTCGCAGAACTGTCTTCTGTGCAGTGTGCTCTGAAACGAATAGTTGAATTATGTCTGTCATTATCTTATAACTTACGTTAGGGCTTTCGAATTTTCATAAGGCGGTAGTTGTCGTGGAATCTGAAAATCAGGATTCGGTGAAGTCAATTGCTGTGCAGCCTGATATGGGAGATGTGGTACACTGAAATTATAGAATACAAATCACGTTTGAATATGAAACTGGACTCATAAAAATCTGAATTAATAAAATTTAATGATTTACAATGTGTCTCATAGAGAGAATAGGGCGGAGACTGTATCTGAGAACACTGAACAGGTTGGTAGGTGGGAGACGGCAGGCAGCTCCAAATGTGCTTTGAAGGGTGAGAGGTTTCCCAGGAGAACTTCTCAGCTTCATTTTGTGCTTTGCGATTACTGACAGGTGTAAGCAAGCCTACACAAACATGAGCGACACATTACGCACAGTCAATTCAGGGTTTGAGAACAATTAGAATGCATAGAGTTGAAAATTGTCAAAAGGAAATTGCCTGATTTTGGGTCCATGTGTTTGAACGGCATTGCGCCGAGAAAATCATTTCAAATATGTAGAACTTGGAGTTGTACAATTCAAAGATCAAATCGCGGAAACGTTTATTATCTGAAGAAAAAAATATACAGAGAAAATAAGAACTATTCATGATTTAGAGCATTTTTTTGATTCATCATTTCGAGTAGATGGTTGCTAACAGGTCCTGGACAGCGTTCTTCTTTTTTTTAATGTTGGCCAACTTTGTCTTTTGTGAAAGTCTTCGGTTCTTGAACCAAGTCTTGATATTTACAGAATTTAATTCTAGGTATGCAGCTAGATCATTTCTCTCTTCTGTTGAAATATAGTTATCTTTCTGGAATCTTGCTTCCAACGCAAGTAATTGATTTCTAGTGAACTTTGTTCTTTTCTTTGTCTGTTCATTCGTAGGTTGAGAATCGGTCAGTGTATCCTCGAAAGTGTTTTGAACATCCATTGGCTGAGTTTCTGTTTCTGCTTCGGGTGTGGCTGAGAACGGAGACCTGTCTTCGGTGAAATGTGCTCTGAAACAACTAGTTTAAACACTGGATTATCATTTTTCACTAATGGAACTCACGTTAAAAATTCGGTAGTTTGCAAAGGAGAGAAATGTGCAGTTTGTTGTGGCCCTTCCCAATGTGGCATTGGTTCTTGTTGTTGACTGCGCCCTGGGTGTTGGGAATCTTGAACTTGCTTCAAAAATTCTCCTACTCCCTGTGTGATCTGCTCATCTGCTGACATTCTCCTTAGAGCACTTTGCTGTGACGGTCCCGAAACCTGTTTCACTTGATGCTGTGTTTGTTGGACGTTATGAATTTTCTTTCTCATCTCATTCCTTCTTTTTTTAAACCAAGCAGCAACTTGAGATAGAGATACTCCGATTTTCATAGCCAACTGTAATCTTTCTTCGCGAACAATCCTATCTCCTTTAGCAAATCTTTTGCACAGTTCAGAAATTTGATACGTTGTTAATAATTTTCCTCTCCCAAATCTTGTATCGGTTGTTTCAGTTATCGTTTGAGCCGTTGCTTCCAAAATTTGTGTCTCGGACTGGGAGCTATTCCCAGAACTGTCTTCCGTGAATTGTACTCTGAAACAAATAGTTTAAACGCTGAACAATGCCTATCATGATTTTAAAACTCACGGTGAGGCTTCTGAATATCCAGGCGGTTGTTGTGGTAAAATCTCAAAATCAGGTTGCGGTAAAGTTGTCCAAGTATGAGATTGTTGAGTTGTTTGCTGTGGGTATTGAAGTGGTTGTGGCAAAACCGATTGATTCGGAAGTCGGAATTGCAATTGTCCAGAATTATTTGACGGAGGATTTTTGTTGACTTCAGAAGCAACTTGATAGTGTCCCAATTCGTGAGGAGAGCTGTATGCGTAGCATGGTGCTCTGACATGTGCAGTTTGGTGTGGCGTTTCCCGAATTGGTTGTGGTTCTTGTGGTCTCAATTGTTGGTTTTCGTGTTGAATTTGCGCTGATTGTTGGGAATCTTGAACCAGCATCAAAAATTCTTCCATTCCCTGTGTAATCTGCTCATCTGCTGACATTCTCTTTGGAGCAATTGGCTGTGACGGTCCCGAAAATTGTTTCACGTGGTGATGCGATTGTTGGAAATTATGATTTGCAGCTTGGCGTGGGAGTAGTGGTGTACTGAAATTACAAAATAAAAAAATTATGTTGATTATGAAGCCTAGTTCATTCTTCTTATGAAATATGTAGTCAATTTTCAAAACTTAATGACTAACGTTGCGTTTTGAGGATATTGGCCTTCCGTATAGTATTGCTGAACATCTTGCAGATAGTTCTCCGTTTGATCTACTGTTGATCGTGATGGTTCTTGGGAAACATGATGTTGATTTTGAATTTGCCATTCATAGCTATTGGGGAAGTTTTCCTCCGCAGAGTTCGTATAGTTCTCCATGTGTAGGTAATAAAAACTTGGATCGTGGTGGTAAGGCATGATCAGAAGATGAATCACAGGGAATATAAACGACGGTTATGAGTTTCAGTGAGGCAGATGGTCGGATGGAGCACGATAGGGGCGGAGACTGTTCTGTCTGAGAACACTGAGCAGGTGGCAGGTGGGAGACGGCATGCAGCCCCAAATGTTCTTTGAAGGGTGAGTGGTTTCCCAGGAGAACTTCTCAGCTCCGTTTTGAACTTTGCGATTACTGACAGGTCTTTGCAAATACACACAATCGTGAGTGATGAGGAATGAGCTCGCACACAGTCACTACAGGGTTAGGAAAGAATAAAAATATGATTGAAAAGTGGCAGACGGAAAATTAACTGACTTCGAGTAATGTGTTCGAAAGGCGTTGCGCCAGGATATTGATTTTGAATATTTTGAACTTGATGATACATATTTCAGAGTTTGCTTGGGGAAAAGTTTATTACTTGAAAAAAAACAAAGAACAGACGAAGTATTTATTATTCATAATTTAGAACATTATCTTCCTTTATCATTGCGGAAAGATCCTTGCTAACAATTCTCGGACCACGTTCTTCTCTTCTTATTGATTATTGACAAACTTTGTCCTTTGTAAAATTCTTCGGTTCTTGAACCAAGTCTTGATACTCATCGAATTCAATTCCAGTTCCTCAGCTAGAGAATGTCTTTCTTCTATTGAAATATAGGAATCTTTCTGGAATCTTGTTTCCAAAACAGATAATTGAGCTTTTGTGAATGTTGTTCTTTTCGGTTTTTGTTTAATCGTTGGTTGAGAATCGGCCCGTGCAGTCTTGTAACATTGATAATCAGAAGCTTGTTGAGTACTGTACATCGTCCATCTTGCTGTCATCTCATTCAGATGATCCGTGTTACCAAAGTTTGTCATAACACTGGTCGGAACTACAAATGAAGTCGCATGTAGGCTGAAATATTTAGAATGAACCTATAGAATTAAAATGAGTATATGTAGATCACCAACCTGTTTTTATGTGTCATATCAGACGCCTGTTCATTTCTCTTCTTAGCAAACTTCCGCTTAATATTACAATACCACTGAGTTACTTGTTTTGGTGTTAAACCCAGTTCTTTATAAAATTTGCGTTTTTCGGTCAAACTCATTCTTGGGTATGCCTGAATGTTGTTTTTTAAAGCTGTTGTTACAGCTTCTGGGTATTTGGAAGTGTTATGAAATCTTCGCACTTCTGATTTGTCTGCAGGTGAGGAAGACAAAGAAACTCGAGGATGTTGCATATTGTACATTTCCGCTCTTATCAATTTATGTTGCTTTGACGTTGACGATATTGATTGCGAATGATATGGTAATTGTTGATGAACTTGTCGCTGATATTGGGGTAGTGAAGTGGTTTCCGTTGATCCTTGATTTGATGATAAATATGATGACTGATTAGAATACTGGTGTATCATTTCTTGTGTTTTCTGATGTTGCAATGGTGTTTGACTAAGCACGAATGGTGGTGTTGTTTCCCAAGATTGCAGTGACTGTTGTGGCAGTTGGTGGAAACTTTGCTGGGGTGTCAAGTATGAATCTTCTTGAATCAGTGGTATACTGAAATTTCAGAATTAAGAAATCTATTTTGATTAGAAAGTAATTCGATTTTATTCCGAGTTTTTGAAATTACGAAACTCACTTTTCAAATCCAGGGTTCTGCACTGACAGCTGTTGTGATTGATGGTTGGGGAAAGTTGGAAATTCATCGAGGACACTTTTCACTTCATCCTCCGAAAGAGCAGGAAGTGACGTTGTCCGATTGAATACAAGTGAATCGATTTCAAGACAATAGGACTCCAAATACAAATTGCACGGGTCAAAGCAGTACTCCATATCCTTAATCTTTGATAGCCGATGAACGGGTAGTAAAAACTAGGATCGTAGTAACAAGAAATGATCAGAAGATGAATGAAAGGGAATCTAAACGACGGCTGTGAGTTCCAGTAAACAGGCAGATGGTCGGATGGAGCTGAATAAGGAGGAGTCTGTATCTGAGAACAATGAGCAGGTGGTAGGTGGGAGACGGCATGCAGCTCCAAATGCTCTTTGAAGGGTGAGAGGTTTCCCAGGAGAACTTCTCAGCTCCTTTTAGAACTTCGCGATTACTGACAGGTCTTGACAAATATCCACAATCGCGAGGGATGAGGTAGGATTGAGCTCGCACACAGTCACCGCAAGGTTGGGGAAAATCAGAACAATATTGAAAATTGACAAAAAATAATTGTATTATTTCTGGTATTGTGTTTAAACTTCAAAGGGCGTTGTGCCAGGATATTCATTTCAAGTTTTTTGAACTTAATGATATATATTTCAGAGTTTGATTAGGGAAAAGTTTATTACTTGAAAAAAAAACGATATACAGACAAAATATTTATAATTCATGATTTATAACGTTATCTTCCTTTATCATTGCGAAAAGATCCTTGCTAACAATTCTCGGACAACGATTTTCTCTTCTTATTGTTGGGCAACTTTGTTTTTTGTGAAAGTCTACGGTTCTTGAAGGAGTTGTTGACTTTCAGTGGGTTCGATTTCAATTCTGCAGCTATAGATCACTTCTCTCTTCTGTTGAAACATAGTTTTTTTTTCGGAATCTTGCTTTCAACACAGTTAATTATAATTGAGCTCTAGTGTACAATGTTCTTCCCTGTCTCCGTTTAATCGGAGTATTAGAATTAGTCTGTGCAGACTTGTAAGATTGTTAATTATAAGCTCCGCAGAAAACATTTTGAGAAAACGCTGGCTGAAGCACTGGTATTTCTGTTTCTGGCCAATGATACGCTTGTTGAGTATTGTACAAGTGACGTCATCCGATTAGATGCGACTGAATCGATTCCAAGATGATCGGACTCAAAATAGATGTTGTAAGGGTCAAAGCAGAACTCCATGTCCTTAAAACTTTGATAGCTGTTGTGGTTCAACGTGAGGGAGTGCTGGAAATTCATCGAGCACACTTTCCACTTCATCCTCGGAAATTACAAGATGATTCGACTAGAAGTATAGATTGTACGGGTCGAAGGAGTACTCCATGATCCTCAAGTAAACAAAGCAGTCTTTACAGAATGATTTTCAATAAGATTCAGCAGCAAAATAGGGCTGGGAGAACACAATTTCGGTTTGTTAGAATTGGGTGTGTGACAGTTGTTCAGCAAAGACAATACCCCAGGAGAAAAGTTGAGAATGGGTTGAAACGAGGACTGCAGAGTGCTACGTTAACCAAGAGATTGTAAATCAAAACCCTTCTGTCACTAATCTGACGGCATGAAACAAAAATGTCTTTGTGCATCGAGGTGCAACAAAATAGTGACGTAGTGTAAAAAGTAGAATGACAAACACGGTCCATTAAGGAATGACGAGCAGATGGAGGTTATTGTTTGGAAGGGAAAAAACCAAAATCGGTAAGCAAGTATGTTACAGAAGTTTTCGTGAATATCAAAAGCCCCGGTGAGAAGTTATGGGTATTATAAAGTGCATAATGAAAATATTCACATAGATTAAAGGTGTGATGAAAATATCATGGTAGTGATCAGTCATTATGTATTCGGAAATTTTCAAATACATTGTTGAAAACGTCTATTGAAGTTCGATTCTTCCAAAAATTTTGAATTAGGAAAAATGTAAATGATTACTGAAATGAATATATAGTTTTAGTAACAGTAATACGGTAAAAAAAGAACACCAAAACTTCGCATCTCTATCCAAAACCCATCACTAACTTCCCCATACCTGATTTTTCTCTGGTTCCTGATAGGATGCTATAGAGCTACCATGTCTTGTTTAACAACATCTCAAAACAATTATAATAATAAAAGAAATCGGAACCTCTCGTCAAGAAATGAGTCACGAAAAAGAGTGAACCCAGAAGATGCATCTGACTTGGGAAGAATAAAACTTGGCAGTGTCAACCAAAGTCAGATGTCTGGTCATAAACTTTTTGCATGTAGACAGATTATGAATCTTGACGGAACTGTTATCGAGTGCTTCTAAAACAATGATAATCTAGAGGAAGCTGGTCAACTTTATTGATTTTTGCTGTATATTAGTACGAACATCATAATCGTATTCACAAAATGAAACTCCTCACAGGTTTTGTCAGTAAAAAGTAGTCGAGACTTCATCATTCTAAAAAGAGCTGTGTTCTAACGGGATTGCCTTTTTTAGGAAAATCAACCAGACAAAAGTGCTTACGAAATTGGGTAACTTTCAATCACCATGATGTTCATGATGTAAAAAATCACTTTCTGATTCTCGTAGCTTTTATGTAATCTGTTTCAAAAGAACACTTTCAAAAATATGGAAATGAAAATTTCAGATTCCCAGGTTTTTCTGAAACGGATTTTCTTAGCACTTTGCTTCGCTCCTCTTTTTAGTATCTCTCTATAAATTTTTATTAGTGGCCTGACTGCTGTCTTCATTTTTACTTACTTGTTTTCCACTTTCATTCCAATTCTATCTCTGTTGGATATTTTCGATTCAAGCTTCGAACTTCTTCTAATTCCGAGATCTGATCATCACAGCTTGTAATATTAGATTTGGAATTGCCTTCTTGCTCTTCTTTCTTCACATCTTTAGGACTGTCAATTTAATTTTTATTTGTTTTTTGATCTTTTGAATGCTTGTTTATCAGTTTTCCAATCTTTTGATCAGTTTGTGACCGGTGATCGCTGCTCTCACGTCATTTCCATATCCACAAAAGACTGTAATATATTCTTTTCATTTTGATCACCACTGCGTGGGAGCATCTCTTCCCCCTTTTACCATCTCTTTTGACAGATATCATTATACATCTACACTACTCAGTTTTTGGTTTGAATCGCCCGGTTAGCAATCAGCCTCAAAATTATATCAAATTTTTATACGAAAATTATTTTTTGTTAATAATTCACTCATCCAATTTGGAGATGTTTTATATTTCAACGATCTGACGATTTGTACAACTTGAATGATAGAAAACAAAAGATTTCCTGATGTTTAAATTTAAATTTAAATTTTCACAAAACACATTTTACATTATCCACCCTCCGACCACTACGTTCCTGTTTTTAAAATTCTCTTTCGTCGAGCATTTTTTTAGCTACAAAGATGGCCCTTCTACCAAAAAGCATTGTCAAAACATCATCATGTCAAAAGATACTGTAGTTGCTCATTATTGGGAATACATTTCCTGAGCACTCCATTAAACATACGTGCATATGATCGATTTGAAACGTCACATTTTTCATTCGAGGACACTCCTCTTCACTTCACTTTTTTGATTTCTTGATCTCTCACATTCTTCTCCCGTTCTCCTATCTTTTGATCAGTTCGCGACCGGTGATCACTGCTCTCACTTGATTTCCATATCCACAAAGAACAGTAATATATTCTTTTCATTCTGATTACCTATGCGTGGGAACTTTCCGAACCCCTCTTACTTTTACTTTCTCTCTCAACAGATAGCGTTATGAATATACACAATACAATTGAAATGGCCTAATGGTTATTCTCGGCTTTTATTCTGCTTTTCATTTGTTCTGTTTTCCACACTTCTTCTGATTGTTCTATTCCATGATAAGTAGTTCAATCAGTTGATTCAGAATTTATTCAGATTTTACCTAGAGACGTGATTGACAAATATGTTTTCCAGGTTTCTAATATCTAGGTTTCTAATAGATAATTCTTGAAACAAGACATTCTTCGTAAATAAATCGAAGATGCGACTAGCGCTCCTATTTTTACTTTATTTTTCCTTTTTGCTTTGAGTTTTTTCCAGCAACGGCTACATTTTTGTGAATGTAAACAGAAGCAGGCTTCTAACTTTCAGCTCAATGAACTTGGATCGAGAAAGTGTCGAAAAAAATTACGATGAATTCTGCAAAACGTATTTGGCGGAAATAGATGCTCGTATAGCAGCACAAGGTCTACCACCCGCAGAAACTTACTTAGAGCAAGTCAAAAGAAGAGTCCCACTTCTAGCAGAAGATTAGTGAGTTTTAATTATATCACAACTACGAATCTCAAACCAAAACTATCAATTTCTGATGTTTATTTAATGTTATTTTAGTTTGAAACGCGAAGCGGAAAAACGGGCTGCTCTGGAAAACGCATACGGCGACAATACTTCCGCAGGATGTTCTCAGCTGTTTTCTTCCAACTCGGAGGCAACTAGTTCAAACGCACAGCCAGTTAAGTCGGAACAAAATGCCTCGACTGGCTCAAGCAACTCCGAGAAGAAGGAGCATTGCGTTCATTTTTTGGATAAACAGGTATGAATATTAAACATGAAGTTTCTAATGAGCATACTTGTCAGGACCCGGATTTGAAAAAGCATTCTTTTCAAAAAGTTTTTTGACATTTTTTGAATTGTCATCGAAAGTGTGAATTTTTTTGAATGGTTTTCCAGAAGTTATTCAAATTCCAAACAGTAGTCAAAAATTTGAAAAAAAAATCGAAAAACTTTGAATTTTCGCCTTTCGGCCGGGCCTTAATTTTGGGGAGAAGGCCAGGCAATTGTTTTTGGGACAAGGTCCAGTCCGGCCTTGACAAGTACGCTAAAAGATAACTTTTTTGAATTCCAGATGAAGATGTGAACTGTGAAGAATTTGATGAGAGGGAGCACACATAGAAGTTTTGAAAAATTATATTAATGTAGTTCTGGTTTTTTTGTCGTAATTTTGTGTTGTGTAATGTCCTTATATTTTTAAATGGTACTTATTATTTCAATGAATATTATAATATAAAACAAAAATTAATCTCAATCCATTACCTGGTGTCTTTAATTATACTATCTCCAAAATACAAAAGCTTCAAATACGATGAGAACTGCAAAAACTGTGAAAATTATCAATCATATTCTTCTACCACCAATAAAATCAATCCGGGCGATGATTGCAAAAAAGCAAAAAAAGTTTCGACCGCGGCAGGACTCGAACCTGCAATCCCCAGATTCGAAGTCTGGTGCCTTATCCATTGGGCCACGCGGCCACATTTTTCCTCCCCCTTTTTGGTAAAGACTAGATGACTGAGAAAGAAAATGAAGGAGGAGGTAATTAGACTGCGTGACTCATCTCCCTCTTCAGCCAGGTGCATCGGCAAATTAGAAGAAACAAAGGAAAATGTAGAATTTTTGAATAGAAAGTAAGAAGCAATGAAATTTAACAATTAGTGATGGAAAATGTAAATTTCCCGACTTCAAATGAAAATTTTCATCCAGCAGTTTCAATTATTAGGGTGTTTCATAAGTCTTTGCACTTTTTTTCAATGTACTGCCCTTTGACCCAGTGAGATTTTCTGTCCTTTTTTCAATGTTAACTAGTACTGTTACCCTCAAGAAAAATTCCTGTTTTACAAGTCCCCAAAACAGCGTACTACGGCAGAAGTACGCTCAAAAGATCGCAATGCTCTAAATGGGTGTTTTCTACTAGGTTGCCTCTTAGGATTGAGTGCAATGGAAACTTATCGAAATATAAGCAAAACTCTTGGTGAGGATATCATATCTTATTGGACAGTAGCGACTTGGTTCAAAAATTTCATAGAAGAAGATTACAACCTTGATGATAAGTCTTGTTCTGGTCGCCCTTGCTTTGATATAGACGATGATATCACTGATGTCTTGGAGGATGAGGCCAGATCAAGTGTACGAGAAGTATCTTCACATACTGGAGGTTCGTCTGGCACAATATTCAGACATCTGGAGGAATCTGGAAGAACAGCAAAATACGGACAAGTTGTTACTCGTGAACTGACAGATTCTCAGTTAAAGCTCAGATGTGCAAGTCGATGTCTTTGCTCTGTCGGAAGCGTAGTTTCAATTGGATTTCTGATATTATTACGGAAAATGAGAAATGGGCTCTTCGTGTACATTATACAGTAAAAAGCAGTGGGTTTTGGATAATGAAGAAACTTTGACAGAACAGAAATTAGAGCTACATGAGAAGAAAGTGATGCTATCAGTTTGGTGGGACAGAAACGGGGTCATTTATTACGTACGTCTTCCGAATCGTGCTACAATAATATGCAACTTATTTTTTCAACAACTTCAAAAAATGATCCAATTCCATCGCTCCTCACGGCCGGAAATCGATCATTTGGTTTTGTTGCATGACAACGCTTGTCCACTCACTGCTACAAAGACTCGCACCTACTCACAGGATCAGGTTGTTAAAGTTCTACCCCACCCGCCGTATTCTCCAGACCTTGCTCTAACTGATTATCATCACTTTAGATCATAAAATGTCTCAGTAGCTGGGGAAACATGTGAGAGACTTGTGGGGTACCTATCGATAACAACCGTGACGGTTTGAGCAAACAGTGGGACGACCACTGGAATGTACTCTGCGTCTCTCGGACCTGTACACTCTTTCATTTCTCTGCGTCAATTCCGCACAATGATGTCTCGTCATCTCTGCGCGCACTCTTACTTTTGCATTGTCTCTCATTTTCGTCGTGTGCTGTCACGCATATTAATTCAATTTTGTTTTTGTTTTATCCGTAACATATCAATTGCGCATCTTTAGCGCATCTTTACCGTATCCATATATTTTTACCGAACCCCCATGATATTATACTTTTTGAGATCGGAATGAACTGAGGATTACGAATATGCTAATTTCATAGCATGAATATTCCAAATGTTCAATGTGTATTTAATAAAAAGGGCAAATTTGAAGTTTTTCAATTGACGTTTTCAAATTTTTTAGATGATGTTTTCCGAAACAAAGAAACTATTGTTGTCACATTCTTCTTTGTTAAACCAACTGTCGGTTAGATGAAAGGGTAAAATTTTCTATAAATACCTCGCTTTTGGGGGTATTTATCTCATTCAAGACAACTTAGCGGAATAGTTGTCCCATTTGCCATATATTCTCTTCTTGTGTCGAAAACTTTATATGGTTCTACCTATTTTTCTGAAATTCTTGTATTTACTAGTTCAATCAGTCACTCAATTTCCGACTGGATTCGCCTCGAACCTTGATTGACAATGCAAGCCAAATAACGGAACAATTGATGAAAAGTTCTCGCTGCAGAGTTTGGACAATTGTGTTTGGACAATTGTTGCCATTTGGATTTCAAGAACAAGAGCAAATGCACACTTGTCCTCAGGTCGTTCCGCAGAAGTCCAAGCCAAGGTAAAATTTGCATTTACATTTTTATTTCTTCACCTAAAACAAAAGTTTAAAGAATATTTTTCACATTTTCAGATTGCTAAAAATAGGATGAAGGCCTTGGAGAAGAGAGTGGAATTTCTCGAACAGGAGAACACCGAGCTGAAGAATCTACGGACCAAACTGTAGGTAATAGTATTTGTAGAATGGGAAAATTCTATTTAATGATATTTTGATGACGAAGTTCGTAGAATGGAAAAAAAAACTATTTTATGTAATTTCAATGAACTTACATTTAGTAAAATATAAATTATAGTTTCACTTTTCAGATCGCTAAAAGCCGAGGAAGTGCTTTGGAGAGAAGGCTTAACTTGATCTCGCAGGATAATGACACATTAGAAGGAGGAATAGATGCCCTCCAGGCCGAAGTAGCCCAAAAAGATCTGGAGATCACCAGGCGAGATGGAGCACTAGCTTGGTTCAATTGGAATCAAGAGGCTCGGGAGGAGAGCCGTATTTGCGAACCTTCCTTCACGACTCGATTCCAACCATGTTATCCACCGGTTTCACGGCTTCTGATTCCACCAATAACAAGGACTTGATCTTTCCTCCGAGCTTTTTGAACACTGTCATCCTGTAAAAAGACAGTTTTGGAAAAATATAAAATAAAAACTTGAAAAGTGTTGAAAAAGGAGAAAAATAATATCACGAAAAAGGCTTCACATTTGAAAGAAGCAAAAAATGACGCGAAAATTTTCGAGAGGCAAGTCGCGGTGTGAAGGAGAAATTCGGGCAGCCAAGGTTACCCTTTTATCTAACCGACACATGGCTTAACTAAGAAGAATGTGTCAAAAATGGTTTCTTTGTCTCGGAAAAAACGTTATTTAAAAAATTTGAATTTGAAAAACGTCATTTGAAAAACTTCAAATTTGCCCTTTTTATTAAATACACATTGAACATTTGGAATATTCATGCTATGAAATTAGCATATTCGTAATCCTCAGTTCATTCCGATTTCAAAAAGTATAATATCATGGGGGTTCGGTAAAAATATATGGATACGGTAAAGATGCGCTAAAGATGCGCAATTGATATGTTACGGATAAAACAAAAACAAAATTGAATTAATATGCGTGACAGCACACGACGAAAATGAGAGACAATGCAAAAAGTAAGAGTGCACGCAGAGATGACGAGACATCATTGTGCGGAATTGACGCAGAGAAATGAAAGAGTGTACAGGTCCGAGAGACGCAGAGTACATTCCAGTGGTCGTCCCACTGTTTGCTCAAACCGTCACGGTTGTTATCGATTCTTATAGGTACCCCACAAGTCTCTCACATGTTTCCCCAGCTAATGAGACTTTTTATGATCTAAAGTGATGGTCGAATGCAAGTGAAATCATACCTTGATCACTTCTTCAGCTCGCAGCCGCCACAGTTCTAGGAAGCCGGTATTGCCCAACTACCACAATGTTGGCAACCATCTACAAGGAAAAGGACCATCTGCAAGGAAAAGAACGTTAATTTCAGAGTTAAGACTAGTGTCCAGAGCCTGAAGGCTCGCTCCGCCAGACACTCTCGACACGTCAATTTTGATCTTTTTAGAAAATAAAACAATGTTATGCCGTATTTATCAGCGGCAACCTTATTTTTCTAATAGATCATTAACATTTCTGAGATCAGCGTTTCATAAGCTTTCAAAAAAATACCCACATGCCAAGATTCTGTGTGATTCCGGAAACTACAGCCCCTCGGTAGTTTTCGCGATGAGATCCAAAAAGCATGAAACCTAGTCATGATTATATTTTTTTAACTGTCTCGACGAGCTGTTCAAAATTGACCATGAAAATGAAAAACATTTCACCGAAAAAAAACGTGCCGGGATAAAATTTTTGACTTGTCTCCGACCCAGTCCGTCGCAAGTTTGTTTTTATTCATTCTGCTTTTTCTCAATCTATTTAACATTTTTCATACCTTTTTCACTTTTTGAGGTCGCTCGACTGATTCGGATAGGGTTCAACACTAGAAATGATACTTTGAACGGTACTTTGTTGCGCGACTGATAGTGAACTTGAAGTAGATAAATTGGGTCTAGGTACGGTTTTGTTGGATCGGAACATTGTGAGAAGGTCCGTTCGCACTGCACAGAGAACTGAATTCAAGTTGATGTATTTTTGTTCAATTTTTTGCAGTTCCTTGTGACTTTCTTGGTGTTCATTTGCATGTGCAGTTCTGAAAATGTTCGCATGGGTTCCACGTTTGGAGTATTCGATTACTGGCCTGGAGCCAACAAAACTGCATTCGATGTTTCTTCACTTTGAACGAGTTGACAATGTGGAAGTGCAAAGACAGTATGAGGCCCATTATGAAATTCTGTCGAATAGGAAATGGAGGGTTCAAGAAAACTCAACAACTTCTGGGAGAGCAAGATGGAAGTTTCTGCATCACATCAGATTCAATCATGTTAAAATCACTTTAAAGAAGTCAAGAAGGACCGAAGATTCAGATTGTGTAAATGCAAACATAATCATTTGATAGAATTTATAAATGATTATTGAGTTTTCAGGTTTTCCTTCACCTCAATCTGTGAACGTCTGTGAGTAGAAAAAGGACATCCGGATGGACAGACAGATAGACAGACTCACTGAGAATAGAACGGTTACCAGAGCCTTAGAGGGTTGTACACACAAAAAAACCGATTCCCCTTTTTCAAATGCTTCAAATAAGCCCCACCATTATTTAGTGTGACCAGTTTTGTATACTCTTTTGTTTGTCGAAGTCAATCATTCATTTCTCTCCTCGCTTTTTAGCCAATAGTCATTCTTCAATTTGTGCTAAGAGCACACTTTTTTTTAGCACACAGCTTTTTGTGGTTTCACTCTGATTAATGAGTGAGACTCTTTTTTTCCAATGATGTATTATGTTGTTGTGGGCTTCATGCTGAGAGATCTATTTGGTATTCTTTTTTTAGATAGACATGTACACGCCTGGCTTCTAGTGTTTTACCTCTGAATTTTAGCTTTTGTTAGTATTCTGAACAAAAGAGTGTAATAATAGTAATTACTAAAGGTTTTCGTTCTTTGAATTGTTTATTTTTTACTAACTATCTGATTTCTTATCAGTTTTTTTGACAGTCGTTCTCTGAAACGAGATTTGTTATTTTCAGACAGTAATGGGTAACCAAGTATCGACATTCATTAGATCTTTATTGTTTGCTCATGCTGAAAACTTCTCAGATGTTCCCTCCAACAGATCAACGAGCAGCTTATACAATTCTACTCAAAGCAATTCAACAAATATTTCAACAAGTTCTTCTTCCAACTCTCGCTCAAGTAGTCGCTCCAGCTGCAAATCCGGAGACTTCTCCAGTGATCACTCTACAGACCGTTGTGGATGTCCAGCTGGTTTTTGCTCTGGGAACTGTTCCAACAACAGTTTTAGCCGCAGTTCGGATGGTTTCTCAATCGAAAGTACCTGCACTTGCTCTCGCCACATTTCTGATATCAGCTTCAGCGATTGTTCATGCAGTTGTTCTGGCCAGTGCATTGGAGCTGTCAGTACAAACAATAGCTGTCAAACACTTAGTTCCATCGAGTGTCCTAAAAGCCGTTGCACTCACTGTCTACAGTGTAATGGTTTTAACCAGGTAAGAACTTGGTAAAAAAGGTAACAAAAGTTTTTAATGCATAGTTTCATTTTTATCACAGTTAAGCACTTTTCAGACCGACGAACAAGTTTCTGTGGAGAACGCCGCTTCAGACGGCAATTTAAAACTAGTACTGAAGTATCTGGAAAATCGTGTGAGCAGTATCAGTCATTTAGCTCCTCATGAAGCAGAAGAAACGCTGAGGAGAATTCAGTCTCTACGTCACCAGTTCGAAGTATTGGAACACACTGTCATGTGTCTTTTTGATAGTAATACAAAACAAAACATTCAAAATCGTGAGCAATTGTCTCTACCGCCCGGCGACGTGGAAACTGATTATTCCCTTTGAAATATTGAGAATTCCCTGGTGGAGAACAGAGTTTCTGCAAAAGAATCTTGTTATGAAAATTAGTAAACGGTAACGAAGTATCGGAAATTTTGTAAAAGCTTTGAAAAATGTTTTCAGGTGGAGTGTTCCGAGTCGAATCAAATCAAACATCTGGAATTATACTGTTTCTCCCTTTTTTTTTCGAAATATTCCTTTTTTCCTTTTAAAACACATGCCAAGCACGTTTTAAGTTATTAATTATAATAAAACATGCTTTATTGTTCTTTAATTTATTTTCCACCATCTTTATTTGCTTTTTTCTTGTAGTTCCAGTGATTAATGTGTGTGTACTCCTTCTCAATGCTTCCTCATCCTTTATATTCTCATTTATTTTAGAGTTTTCTCTTTGAAGCTTATTCTGTTCATAGCGCGACTCCATCTATTTTTCAAAATTGTCTTCTTGTACATCTCGTTTTTTCTCCAATTTTATTTCTCAATTTCATATTTTAGTCCTGGAAGTAAAATATAACTACTTTTTAGAACGAATCCCAATTTTCTATTAATCACCTAAACATATTTATTGCTGGAAATAAATAATTTTTTCTGAGAGACACGATTACTCACGACGATGCAGCAGGTACAAAAACAGCACAGGATAAAAATGAATCGTCAGAGAAAAATAGAAAAAATTATAGCTACTCGGTCAATGCTTTTGGGTAGCAAATGAGATTATTTATTGTAGTTATGACGATGCTCAAGAACGTTAGAAAGCTAGGTAGGTTAGAGGAATTGAGAATTTATGGAACGACAGCAACGTGTGCTATCGATAACAATGGTTTTAGATATTTGTGTTTTGTTTCAGTCAAATATATCTCGCGGCTTAATAAATGGTTCTATTGCAGTCTTGTAACAGGTCGCCAGCATGAAACTCGGCAAAATTTACTCAAGCATTGTTTAGTAATTGTTACAAAAGAGTCCAATATGACATTGTTATTCTGCTATTTTCCAAGAAATTATGACAGTTTTCACTTGTTTTGTTTTCTGCCTGACGTTCCTTTCAATGATCAGCAAGTTATTTGTGAGCAATAGATCGATATTGCATGTAGCGTACCAGGTGAGACAGCCAAAACAAACCATCTGTCTTACAACCGATCCCATCCCAACGCAGTCTTGGTCATTCATCCCATCCTGCGTACAGCCCATTGATCGGTGATCCCGTTATTTTCTCATTCATTCTTCCCAGTCGATCGATAGCTCAACTTTGAACCCCTGATTTTCCTCAAAAATGTCCGACAAACCAATGACATATCTATCTATTCAGACAGTTTTGTTTTATTTGGAATCAAATAAAAGGTAATTCCGTTTCCCCGTCCGATATGGTTCTCATTTACTAATTTTACAGAATGGAGCTGTCTGCGTGTTCTTCATATATCAAACAAACTCTGAACCGGATCCCTCAAAAATTTCCTTCTTTAGAAGTTGGAGATGGATTTCTTGTGGTTGGCAACATGTACTATACCATGAGTATAGTCCGGAACTACAAAGGAGGAGAAGCCCCAGAGTGGATATACAGAAAAACGGGGAAAGGGGGATTTGAATCCAAGGGAAGTCCGGTCGTTGTCGTCGGTCCATCGACGAGTCCTCATTCGACGTCGACTGTCGTCTCTGGTCGAGTGCATATGGCCTTGTTATGTCCGTATTGTTGACAATAGAAACATTTCCTGGATGGGCAGTTGTGTCCTGGCTGGCGAACGAGTAGACATCTCCAGCAGCGATTCTTTTCGGTGAGGATCCTTTTTCTCTCTTCCATTTCGACGTGGTTTCCGCATCGGTCACTGAAGTGACGTTGAGAGCAGAAACTGCACGGAGTTCTGGTCTCTTCTTCCGTGTCCCTTTCGAGCACGAACCGATGCGTGACAGGCATATTGGTTCTTTCCGTCTCATGTCTTTGGGGACGGTTCTGTGTCCGTGGCGGGGAGATCCGGCGTCTCTGAGCGGAAGTCTTGGCTTGAGGCGTTGATCTCTGATGGTGCCGAGGAGATTCCTCGGTCTTGGGTGGAGAGATGCGGCGTCTCTTCAGTGTTTCTCTGGCTCTTGGTTGAGAGGTTCGGTTTCTTGGTGGGGCATGTCTCGTTGCTTCCTTGGTGGATTCACTTCTTGGGGCATGTCCCTTCGATTCCTTGGTGGATTCACGTCTTGGGGCATGTCCATTTGATTCCTTGGGATGATGTTGAACGTCTCTCTGGAGTCCTTTTCGCTGAAGAAGCCGATGATGAACGTGAAGAGGGAGACACTGAAGAAGATGAGTTTCTTCTTCTTCTTTTCTCTGTTGTTGTACTTCTTTTTGAGCATCTCTACCGCCAGAGGGTAGTTCTCATCGTTTACTTTGTAACGTGAGATGTATTCCTTCGGTTCTCCTTCCAGACAATTGAGGAGATGGTTGAACTTCAATGTGTTGCTCTTCCCGGAATTTTCTACTGTAGCCGAGTACAGAGTCCAGAAGTTCTCGAATTCCCACCTGTTTCCTTTGAAACGAGGTGGTTTAGGGTCCAGTCGACTCTCCGAATGGATGATCACTGGTTGGAGTTGATGGGAAAGTGATGGTGTTTCTGACGTGGTCCTTTTTTGGTTGGCTGCGGCGATACGCTTGACTTGTACAAGGATCTGGTCCAGTACCTTGTTGGCTTCGTCGACGGCTTCGATGACCTTCGTAGAGGATTCATCAATTTTTCCCATGGCTATTTGGTCGCTGTCATCGATCTTGTCAGCTTCCAATAAAAACTTGTCCATTGCTGTGTCGAGTGTTGACAACTTGGATTCCATGAGTGATTGGGCTCCGAGAATGTCCTTTTGATTGGACATCAGGTCTTCTTCTTCCATGTCTCTCCAAGAGTCGATTTTCTCGTTTGCAATCTCGCGGACTTCGCTTAGTGCCTTTATGGCCATTTTGACTCTTCCTTGTCGATATGCGAGACTCATGATGGATTAGAGTGTGCAGTGAGACAAGCAAAGCGTGAGTGTGGGTGTTAGTTAAAAAAAAACTGTCCGAGTCGAAATAAACTTACTATTGGCCACGCGGGAATGTCCGATCGTTGTCGATGCACCATAAAATAGTACCAGATAGAATATCTAGTCCTTTTGGGATGCAGATGGTTCAATAGACGATGCTCTTTCAATAATAACTTTATTGAGACTTTTAACAGTTGAATACAATTGAG
This sequence comes from Caenorhabditis latens, assembly GCA_002259235.3. Lineage (NCBI taxonomy): Eukaryota > Metazoa > Nematoda > Chromadorea > Rhabditida > Rhabditidae > Caenorhabditis > Caenorhabditis latens. The sequence goes on along the minus strand of CM056097.1, from coordinate 6,252,922 downwards.
GGGGGACGAATCGTGTGTAGCACGATTCGGTAGGATGCAAGATGAAGAGTGAGGAAAAAAGCGGGAAAGGGTGAAGGTGAATAGGGGCGTGATTAGAGGGGTGAGGGAACTTAAGAACAATGTTACACTGACAAGAATGGCACCCAGTGGTGCGGGTGCCGCAAAGGTCATATAAACAGAACATGACATGACTCATGTCACAAGTTACGAAAGCATACATTGAATGAATTTGAATTAGAAAGAAGAAAATATAAAACAAAGAGTAAAGGAAATAGGACTTACAAAGTAATAACAATAATCAACAGGTTGAGTACTCGAATCGAGTACAAGTTATTTGTGAGCAATAGATCGATATTGCATGTAGCGTACCAGGTGAGACAGCCAAAACAAACCATCTGTCTTACAACCGATCCCATCCCAACGCAGTCTTGGTCATTCATCCCATCCTGCGTACAGCCCATTGATCGGTGATCCCGTTATTTTCTCATTCATTCTTCCCAGTCGATCGATAGCTCAACTTTGAACCCCTGATTTTCCTCAAAAATGTCCGACAAACCAATGACATATCTATCTATTCAGACAGTTTTGTTTTATTTGGAATCAAATAAAAGGTAATTCCGTTTCCCGTCCGATATGGTTCTCATTTACTAATTTTACAGAATGGAGCTGTCTGCGTGTTCTTCATATATCAAACAAACTCTGAACCGGATCCCTCAAAATTTCCTTCTTTAGAAGTTGGAGATGGATTTCTTGTGGTTGGCAACATGTACTATACCATGAGTATAGTCCGGAACTACAAAGGAGGAGAAGCCCCAGAGTACTTCCGAAACGAGAAAGAAGACGGCGGAGTGACTTTCGACGTTGGAAAGTTTGCACATCCCGGATGCAGGTTTAACGCTCTGAGAAATGATGAAGATGCTCCACCGACTATCTATGAGATTGAAGCTGCTCGAAACGCTAGGAGGAGATTGACTGTACTTCACGGGTTTCTGAAGAAAGACAGAAGTTATCCAGTCATGGGCAGACTGGACCCACGATTGAAAAAGGCCTATACGTCTGAGGCTAAATCGCTCGAGGAACTTATTGTGGCATATGACGAGAAAGTGAGAATATCGAAATTGGAATACAAAGAATGCATCGTACTTAACAAAACAAATGTTGATGGTACAATGATTAGACAAGAGATGGTGGAATACAGTTGCTGTATGAAAAGCGCATGGGCGTATATCCTGAATCGATTCTTTGTAGTTAGAAAGGAAACGACAGTAGGAAAACTTCGTATCTTTCACCCAGAGCCTCACATAATGCTGCAAGGACTCCAACTCAGAGTCAAAGACTTATTTCTGGAATCTGATGAGAAGAAATATCTTTCGGAAATTCAGAAGAGCTTATCGGAAAAAAGTTTTCCACTGAATTCTATCGAAGTTAGATCTGAATGGGTACTTGATCACCCAATGATCACAACTGCTAACCAGATCATCATAAACGGAGACATCACCTCTCTCACTCCAAATCTCTTTTCAAATCAGATTGTTCGGATCAAACCAAGTATCTCTTCAGCGGTAATTGCATTCAACCTACTCAGATTTTATAAGGAACACGGGTGCTCTGAGCGAAAAGACTTTATAATTGAGACTGATGATCTAAGACAAGTTAAAGAAGTTCTGAAAGTCTTTGAGCCATTCTCGAAGGGATTCGAAAAAAAACTTAAAAGGTATGTTAACAGAAACCACGGTTGAAAAATCCAAACTAACTATTCAATTTCAGCCCAAAGTTTCATATTCATTTCCCAATCCGGATTGCACACAAATTTCGCCCAATGAATCTATTTCTGATCGCTACACATATGAAGAAGAATAATCAGTTAATATATTCTATCACAATGTTTGCTGTTCCTAAATTATAATAATGCTTCCAATATTGTTTTAATAAAGTTATTATTTTTTAATCAAATTTTTTATATCTCCCAGCTGAATCTGAATCAATGAAAATTAATGGTCATTCAATTTGACAGTTAGAGGCAGCCGTCATCTTTTCAGGTTTTACTTTATAAATGGCAATGATCTTTCTCTTTGGGGCAAAAGTCAAACCATCGCATTCGATTGAAATTGATTGACAAGAAATTTTGCAATATTCCCAGAATCCCATTTCATATGTTGCCTTGTTAGTATTTCCTGATCAGAGCTGTGCGGAATTCCTTCCTTCGACTTCCTTCTTCCTTCTTCCGAGCTTTTTTCACTTCCCTCTTCCTTCTTCCTTTTCAAAAATTTCATTTCCTTCTTCCTTTTTCAAAATTTTCGTTCCTTCTTCCTTCTTCCGACTTCCTTTCTTTAAATTTTACTTCCTTCTTCCTTTTCCGAAGTTTTTACTTCCGCACAGCTCTGGTCCTGATCAATACGTCTATCGTGAGTCAAGATTCCATTGATTTTCATGGATCTGCATGCATAGCGTTTTTCTGACCATCTGTCTTCCCAAAACTCGCTCGTTCTCCGTTCTTTCAAAATCAATATATTGTTTCAAATTAGAACACATACAAGACCTTTCTCTATCTACACAGTTTACATTGCCACATCTTATCTCTGGTTCTCACTACAAATTAGGCCACATTGCACAACGTCTTTTGGATTGTTACCCATCCTATCTCTCATATCGATTCCCCCAATAATGACTTTCAATTTTTGGAAACTCCCCCATTTGGCAAGAAACGAAGTTATCAAACACATAGAATTTAGTGAAATGTAAGTTTTGTTATTTTTATCCAACTCTGCCTCAAAAAGTATAAACTGTAGTGCTACAAAACAATCACCAAACAACTTTTTGCAGAATTTCGTTGACTTTGGTTTCAAAGAAGTTCTATGATTATATGAAATACTGGCAATTACCTGCTGCACAGTTCTCTTTGAATATTGGTGGTGGCCCCCGTGGAAACAGAAACAAGGAAAATCACAGTGTTACCTTGAAGTGCAAAAATTCTGAAGAAATGGTTTTTCAAACTTCGGAAGATAACTCTCTCCAAACGGAAAATATGAAAATCAACGGAAGTTCTTATAAGACCATCAGATTTGACAAAGGATACATAATATTAGGCTGCGTTTCGAAAAAAAGCAAACTTGACGCTCTGGATGCTTTAATGCAACATTTGACGGCAGTCATCAAAATGGCCAGCTGCTCAGTCCTCTGTGTGAGAGCTCATAGTTTTAGAGAATCGTTTTTCTCGTACTCTAAGCAATTCGAAAAAGTTGTTTTTGTAGCAGGAGAAAGGGATAAGGATTCAAATATTGTTCGATTTTTGTCAAATAAAATTCAAGGGAAAACTCTTGAAATTTATTCATTTAATAAACTACCCAGATACTATTTGAAAGCACAGTTTGAGCACGTCCATATTCAATCAAGAAGAGAAGAAATGGTCTATGACTTTGAAAGTTATGCTGCAGTTGTAAAAGCATGGAGAAGTGAAAAAATGTTTTCCGGAATGTCAACTATTCAATTAAAAAATCCGTGGAATACTGAACCCTTTCACCCAAAGTTTCTGAGCATGAATGGCGTTTCAGAGTAAGTTTTGCTAGATTTTTTCAAATACTAAACAATCAAACCATTTTCTAGAGCCCCACGAGAGATGCGAGTACAAGGATTGCTGTATCAAGTAGAGCGTGAAATCGACCCAAAGTGTGCATACTTCTACAGTTCTAAAAAACTTTTTAAGCTTGAGGTCTTCTAATTTGTCTTATGAAAGCCGATTCAATAAGTATAATTTTTTAATTATCTAAAATACAAACACCAATTTTCTGTTTTTGTTTTTTTTTCTCGTACGTTTTGTATTTCAAATTTTTTCTAGATGAATACATAAATGATTGTCTCGAATTGCTTTTTTTGTAGATAATATCATTATAGCAGACGACCAAGTGCAGATGATCATCAGATTCTGCTTTGCAGTGAAGAGCTGTGCAACTACTAGCACGCTTGAATATCTGTCGGTTCTTTCTCTTGTTTTTCGACGTCGTTAATTTTTTGGTTTGCCAAATAATACTTGCCTTCTGCACTTTGAAAGTTTTATTGATATGCAGTTCAAAAAACTGTCGAATATTTTCAAATTTAGAAGCTGGCGAAGAACAGAACTCGTGTCAGTATTCTATTAGGTTGGTGCATAATTTTCTTTCTTTTTTGAGGGTGTGACTTTGGTCTTCTGTTTCTCAGCAGTGAAATTGTGATTCAGCCCAAAACTTTTTTGCATTATGATGAGCTTTTCAGTAGCTAACAAAAAATGTTTCAAGTTGATGCCTAGACAGTTCGCTCGTTAAAACGATGGTTATTTTCGGTGGCCAACCAAATGCCGATTTTGGGTGGTTTTTTGGTTCTAGTCAAATCGGTATTAGAATGTTGAAGTATTTTTAGGAAAATAAATTAAATGAGCACAAGATAGCTGTATCTTATTATTTCAATTTAGTTTTGGGTCAAAATCCCCAAGACGAGAAAGTTATGATCAGACGATCAACAGCAACGAGAAATCATGGTTCAGCTGGGTTTAAACCGATTACAGAAATAATTGGGAGAGTAATTATACCAAACTATGTGTAAAAATTAGACAGTAACATCAGTAAGTTATGGCACAAAAAATTTTAGACAAAACCATTCTAATAAGTGGTAAAACTTGGTTGATGTTTTTCTCATGATTTTCACAATTTTGAGAAAATTTGTGTAGTTGACCTGGGTGAAGTCTAGGTCTCTCCTCAACGATCCCAAGCAAGTCTGAACTGTTTTGTTACAAAATATCAACAGTAGGTACATTGTTCTAAAATTGTGCAAAATATCTAATGGATTGATTCAGAAGTATGAGCTGTAGGCTTCATCAAACGTTAAAATCACGTGATTTTGATCGTATACACTTCACGCTTCCTGCGAAAAGAGACAAATGACGTGAAGATCTACAACAAAGCAATTTCAAATACATCGATGTCTAATCTATTAAACTGAAACAGTTTCAACCAATTTTCTCATTTAGCGTTAAAGAAAAATCGAGAACATTTGCACCTCCCTAAATTGCCGATCCTAGCCTTTCTTCAGGGACCCGCACTGAACTATCGTTACTTAGTTGGAATGTTTTTGTTTGCTTATTCTAAATATCTTTTCTTGTTTGTTGTAATTTTAAATAGCTTACTCATTCTCGTCAACATTTTCAAGTAAAAAACTGGAGTCAAAGAATAGTACCAAAAAAGGGTTTCTCAAGTGTTTTGACGTGCCTACGGTTGAGATCAGGCAGATGGCGGACGTCAAGTTACTGGTATAATCACAATGACATTTAGGTACTAACGAACAATATTTCTTATTATGGGAGTTATCAGTCACCAAGAGATTTCATGACAAAAATCATCTAAAAAAAGAAAGAAAATTATGCACCAACCTAATATATGCTGATAAAGTGAATCTACATGTGCTACCTGCAGGACCACTCATATTTCTAACAACTTTGGTCAATTTCAGTTGAAAATGAGAAAGCATATGTTACGGTATCACTGATTTTTCCCACTAAATGTAAGGAAGTTTTTGAAGAATGACACAAATAAAAAGTAGAGATCCATTTTTGTAGTTGACATAACTTTTTTACGAACCGGAGCTTCATAGTTATCTCAAAACATTTTTAACTGAGAACGGGCAAAGTCTTTGAAATCTCTTTGGAATTATGGTAATGCCTAAAAATTGTTTCAAAGTATTTAAATTCATATATTCATAATTATTTCAAATATGCTGAGATCCAACTAATCAGATTGGTTTGTTGCGTCATGCTATTTATCAACCACACTTCGGAGTTCCAAATCCTTATTATAGAAAACCTGCATCATTCAGTGAAGCAGTTAGTTAGATAAGTGACTATTAACAAAACAGAAACCGGTCGTGTCAAGATTTTCAGTTAAACTGCCCGATGGAAAAAGCGATGATGTTGAAGGAGCCCCTCAAAGCAGTATAACGTGAGAACATTTTCTCGATTTTATTGACCATTCTCATGCCACCTCTGTTTTTATGATGCTGGGAACGGTCGGAGGTTTTTCCATCTGAAATTTCACTCTTTCTTCTTTTTTGCCTCTTCCGTATTCATTTTTTCAATTGGTTATTGCTTCAAAGCAGGATGAAACGACCTTCTGGATTTAATAATGGGAGTAAAGACTCTTCTGGTTGCTGTAAAGTAGGTAGAAGTTCTTAACCTTCAAGGGGAACATTCATTAGGCAATTTAATTCTGAAAATTTCAGTCAGAAAATCAAGAAGTGCCTCCCAAAACACCGAAACTGGAGCTTGCGGAGACAGAGGGTCGTGACACTTGTACGGATGTGACTACTGTTGGTCAAGACATCGAGAAAACCAACTTTTGCAGTGTCTGGCCATGCAAAGATGCTTCTGAATGGGTTCGCAGTGAAATTCATAAAGCGATCGGGTTCAAAGATTGTCAAGCAACCAAGAAGTGGATGGAAGAGGCGAATCGTGAGATTCAGGAACATTTCAATGCTGAATTGAGCCGTGTTAGACTGCCAGTAGAGGACCAGGAATCGTCCGGAAAAAAAGTGAGATTGGTTAAAAAAAAAGTGAGATTGGTTTGAAAAATTACGCATACAATTATGTGAGTGTACACAAAATGTAAGAATTTTCTCTAATCTAAAAACTGTTTATATACGCCAATAGTTTTGAGTAGTGGGAAGAAATAACTTTTGTAGTTGCAACTTTTTTGAAGGGAACAACGGATTGCTACGACTATTTGATTAATAATATAGAGTAAGCTATTCTATATTTCCTGTTTCTGGTAGATTCTGTGAATTTGGGAGTCGGTTTCAAAGTCATAATTACTGAACGGTTGGCGAATTTTATTGATATCCGTAATGGATGAATCAGAATAGAATAAATTTGAATGAAGAAGTTGAGACAAAATAGCTTATTTTCAGATCCACAACGCACGAAAGGACAAGTAATACACCTGGTGAACACTTTGATTTCCATTTCTATGCTACTTTTTTTGCCATTGATTACTAATTATCGCAGAAATGGAATTTGAAAGAATGAAATTTGCTAAGCGAAAAACGTGAAAATCTTATAAAAATGATGACTTATTATCTTACCGCCCAGAGAGATTACTCATTGAGAATTATTCATACTCCTACAAAATTCGGCACGTTTTTATATCTATTTGTAGTCGCCGCGCCGCGACTCTTAAATGAGATGGACCGGCGTCTCCCAATGTTTACTCAGCACAGCCCTCTCCCCTGATTCTCCCTCTCTTTTCGTCACCATATTCAAACTGATACCAGAAAGATTTACCGTCCCCACTCTCCACCGATCAGTCAAGACCTTTTACAACAACAAAAAAAAAGGAGAAATGTTGTGACCTCCAGGTCTCAGAAGCAAAACATAGCAAATGTCACACCACCTGCCAAATAGCAACATCTACATTTGAATGGGGAAAGGGATACTGTAGTGAGTGGGAGTTACCTGTTTCACTTTCTCAATCTTCTACTTTTATTTCAGTTAGAGGTTTTGATTCGTTGTTCTTTTAATTTTAATTTTCTTCATGTTCAAATGAAATTGTTTTAGTTGTGTAACTTTACGGTCAATAATTTTTTTTCGGATTCAGAAACAATGAGCGCACAACCTGACCCGCCAACTGGAGCCTCTCCACAAAATGAATATTCTTCTGACGAACAAGTTGGAGCTCAAGTTGACGTTGCTGATCAATCGAATGATTCTAACTCCATTTCGCCACCACCCAATAGAAATGATGTAAGAAGTGAAACACCTGACTAACATAAACATTCTAATTTTTAGTCATCATCTTCAGCAGTTGAAACCGAGCCGGATTCCCAATTAAGAATGTTCCAAACAGATCATTCCCGTATCATTCAACTTCGAGTCCAACGTATTCGAGAGCTCCGTGCTGAAAGACAAGAATTAATGGATCAAGTCGAATTGAACTTGGGAGGAATGCAACAACCAACAGTAGCTGAGGTGCTTGGAATGTACGCTCGATGGATGCGTTTGGATAATGAAATTCATCAATTGGAGGCTGAAACCTTGAATGAAGTAAGAAATGTATTTTTTTCAACTAATTTTTGACACATGTAACTTAAAACATAGGCTTCTCGAAACTGCGCTGTTCCTGTTTGTTTAGGAGTAAGACGTGAAATAGAACATTTTTAGTTGATACATTGTAAACCTGAACATTAACATCAATTAACTTTAATTTTCCAGCAGAGACTGATCGACGAACAATGCAATCGCCAGCAGAACTACCGCCCACCACATTGATATTCCATTATTTTCTTGTTTTTCTCGTTTTGTTTTAGAATGATAATTGCGAAAAAAATGAACCTTGTTGAACTGCTTTCACGGTACCATCCGGTTCAATAAAATTGGTTATCTATCTGTCACATCTCGATGGGAAACTGCATATGACAGAGGGTCATACAATACTAATTCTCATTTTCAACATTAGAATAAAAAAGAATTCAGAAAAATCTCTTATTTCAATCTTTTCATTCACCTTATTATATATTGTTTTCAAAAATGTTGTTATCAAGAATGCTCAAACAATTATAATTTAAATTTCCTCCTATCTTCCTCTTGTCAGTAAATGCCCTCCGCCAAACCGCGGTTACACACACACCCTCCCATCATTTTACATACACCCTCTCTTTCGTTCCAGCTGCGTAGCGGTCGTGCGTAGCGGTTCAAGAGTCAATAACTTTTATTCGCACTGTATAGTACAGTCTCCGAACGCACACTCTCATTATTCTATCTCATTATGTTACGTGACTGTTTTCCCTTGTCCGCGTTTAAAGATTTTTCCACCTTTCATTTTTTAATTCACTCTTAATTTTTAGAATTTCAGATCTACTTCACGTACGTAGCAGAAGCAAAATGACTCAGTCTGATATACCAACCCAACAGGTGGATTATGAGAAGTTGTGGTTGATGGAAAAGGAATTGAACGGAAAAATGTAAGTTTTGGAAGGGATCGGTGTTCTAGTAGGTATTGTGTGTGGGTTCACCCGTTGGATAATATGGTTCCTATAGTTGTAAGATTAGCTTTCGAGTTGGACCCGGGTTGATTATCCTGGATGTGACTGTAACCACGACAAGGCTAACGCTATAACCTACAATTTTGGAAAGGGGTCACGGGTTTTGTACAAATTATTTATTTTTGCGGGTAAACAGGAATTCAATGGGAAGAGTTGGAGTAATTGGATGTACAGGATACTGTAGGTGTAAGAGATACTGCAGTTGGAATCTTAACTCAGGTTTTCCTAGAAATATAAAAAAACATTTTATAAAAAACATTTCGCGGATACTGTTTGAAGATCTCACATTCAGTTTCTACTCTTAATGAGATTTTGAAGTGGTTGGCAATGTTGTTTTGATCCATAGTTACGGGAATTTACAACGTACTCATTTACGGGAATTCGGAACGATGTAAATAGTCAGAGCCGAAATTTTAAGCATTTCAGCTTTTTTTTCTTTGACGCATCCAATTTTTTCAGGTCCAAACTTATGGAAACATCCGAACGAATCATCCAAAAACTCAAACAGGATCTCTCCGCCGAGAAACAGGAAAAAGAAACATACAACATTGAATGTAAAAAGCTGAAAAAGCAAGTGAAACAGCTGACGTTTGAGAAGGAGAAGATGCAAACGACAATTCGGAGATTGAAGGAAGATGACTCAGCTGATATTGACTCGTCGGACTCCAGAGATGGCAAGAAGAAGGATGAAAAAATCCGACAATTAACAAACCATTATGAAGCGTTGAAGAAATTTTGTGATTCGAATCTATCGCTCAAGGACGATACAATTGAAAAGTTGAAGAGTCGCATTGATGATGTTATGACGAAGACAAGAAAGATGTTGAGAGAACTGAAAGAAAAAGATGCGGAGATTCAGAAACTCAAGGATTCAGAAGGATTTTATGTTCGCAGAATGCAGGCAATGAAGAAAGATTTGGAAGAAATCAGAAGAAAAGACTCCGGCGTGAATGATTCTGTTGATCACCCAATGGAAGTTGAATGTTTCGAGGATATGGTAAACGTAAAGGATACTGAAGTTGCTGGCAATCCTCAAGGCGCCAAGAATTCTGAAGGCGTTGCAAAGGAAGATTCAAACGTTTTGACTGGAAGTCAATCGATGGACGTCGACAGTGTCCTGGAAATCGCGTCACTTAAATCTGAAATCGATATTCTTCGTCAAGCCCATTTTACGACCACAAGGGAGAAGGACCAACAAATTGCACAACTCCACTCGCAATACGAGATGTCCACCAATGTCTGCAGAAGGTTAAATGAGATTCTTATCCATGTTCAGTCCACTGGACAAATGCCAAACTGGTATCGATTTTAAATGTTTATTGGTTTTTTTTTGTCAATTAACGGAAAATTTTGCGTTTTGATTGTGTCTTTCTTTTGGATATAGGTTTTCACTGTGATCAATAAAGATTCATTGATGAGAGAGTCTTTGAAACCTTGATAAAAGCTAGAATTACTGGGAAGAACTTGAATTCGATTTCAATAAACCACATCTATTATATGTGGATCGTTCGCGTTATATCGAACTTATAGTATTTGAACGTGAGGCAGACATCCGGTGATTTTATCATAGGGAGCATGCTATCAAAGTTAAAACTTTGCAACAAAATCATCAAGCTCAAGAAAACTTTTAACACTTGTAAAATAATATATTGTGAGCAATTCCGTAAAACCTCTAATTGAGGTGCCTCCAGAAACGAGAGTTTGGAGCACAATATCTCAACTGCCTTGAGCGCTATCAAAGATTTTTGAACTGAAGAAACGTTTAGATATACCGTTTTAGTAGTCTTTGTAAGGATAACACTATTAAAAGTTTCACGGTAATAGGTTGGACCGAAAAAAAAGTATATGTCTGCATGACATCCAAAGTCTGAGACATGCATACTTTTCTCAAATTTATATACCATAAAAGCTCTAATAGAGCCTAGTAACCAGAGTTCAGGGCACAACTGTCTTGAGAGCTAACAGTTTTTCTAAACTGAAGAAATATATTATGAATATTCAACTATATGTTTTCTGTAAATTTTTTAATATTTCCTTTGAGAAAAAATACGTATCGCGTCAGATAGGATTTGCTGGGGACACCTCTATTGGAGGTTTTATGGCATACATACATTTATTGACAGTAGACAATTCAAAACAAGACGCACATTTGATAGGGAGGACTAGATACAATCCTTTGCAAGAATAAGTAGTAAATGATGGAGAAGAATGGACGGTTGAAAAGAGTTTAAAATGAGCGATAAATATATGGAGGATAGTTTTAAATTTCGATGAGTAGAGTGAGAAATATTAGAGCTGGTAGCAGAAAGATGTGGAAGCGGAACACAAGTTTGACGGCGGTGAGGAGACAGACACGTTTGACAACACTAGTTTTGATAACCAACGGGATCATTTGTAACAATCTTTAGGTATTTTAGGGCCTGATCTAATAGAACTTCGAGTTTCCAACTGCTAGCTTTTTTAAAAGTAAAACCCGTTTTCAAAATATTCGTGTTTGGAAATTGGTTTCTTTAAAATTCATTGTTGATAGTTTTTTTTCTAACGGAAAAATAACTCATATTTAGCACACCCTGAGGTGGGGTGTGGAAGTGAAGGTGAAATCTGAGTTTAGGGTAAAATCTGAGTTTAGTGGAAAATTTTCAAACGAGAATATCTCGAAAATGGGGCTTAACTTGGCAGCTGAACACTTCACATTTTTCGACCAACACTCAAGGTAGCTAGACAACAAGTTGCAGCGTTTTACAACACAGGAAATGTTATGAACTCACTGTTATTGTTATGTAGTCATGTGTCGTTGTCGCTTTCGGTATCACCGTCGTTCCCGAGATCATCGATTTCTTCCTAAGATCAAGTCATTTTTTTTATTTTATAACATTGCCTCTCTTGCTAATAAATTCGTGGTTTCAAACAATATATTATGTGAAAGTTTTTGAATTTTTTTGTGAATATTTGATTTTCAAAGTTAAAAGAAATCTCACCTCACTAAAATCCTCTCCATCAAGAAGATGACTTATCAAATAGATCAACCTATCAAGGTTGTTTAATTCTTCGATGATTCTGTTTCTTTCTTCTACTAATGCTTCTCGATCAAAACGGTCCATTAAGATTACTTCCTCTCTAAATCTTGTCGGACTCTGAAAAATACATTCATTTTCAATCAATTTCTGCAGCTTTTTTTACCCGGTCGTTGCGAGCCTCCACCTCATCTTCCTCCTCCTCATCAGACGATGAAGATTCCGTATAATACGGAGACACTGAGTAAAATGAGCGACGGCTCCTTGGAGCCACTTCCGCATCCATCTCTTGACCTAACTAAAAAGTTTCATTGAAAATAATCGTTTGGTGTCTCTTACCTCTTCCAATAAAGCATTGTCGGAATGAGCAACCCAGAAAATGATGCTCTCCAGAGACGAACTTCTGGAGCTGTTTGGAGAAAGATGGCTGTTCATTTTTGCCTGAAAATGCGGGTTAGCGTTATTTGCTGAAAAACGTTTTTAAATGAAAGCATATATTCGAATTCCACAAAAAATCAGAGTAGGGCGCATTCAACAACACTGACTGACATCCAAGTTAAAAGAGCCAAACGTGAAATTATAAAGTTGTTTATGGTGTTTTGTCAGGTTGTTTATGGTGTTTGTCAAGTCATTTAGGGATGAGCGGGTGACATCTTTCAAAAATGCGCACTGGGAAAGAAGAACATATGACTAACCTGGATGCTCCGACTAAATTTCTCAAATGGCAGTTGACAAGTTGATATGCTGGTCAGTTGATATGCTGTGACAGGCAAAAAACAAGGCTGCTGGAACTTCTTGAGGCATTATGGTTAATGAAGTTTTCAGCAGAGATACACGTATTTTTGCTGAAGTTTTGAACTTACCAGGAGAAATATTGCGAGATGAAAAACAAGTATGAAAAAACAAAGAGGCATATACATTTGCATACCGTAACTTCTATCACCATTTTCTTCTCAAACGATATTTCAGAATGACAATTCAAATTGAACGACCGACTCGAACTAGTTTGGACTATTGAACTTGTTTGCTTTCATCCTATTCGGTGCTTCTAATTCTTTTCTTACAAACCCAGCTATTATTATCTTCTTTTCATCAGTTCCTTTCCCTAGCAAAATCTAGCCAATTCCCAACCAATTACGGTTTTTATCTCATTTTAAAACAGAGAATATAATTAAATTAGGGACCGATTCTAGGATAGAACATATAAAATGCAAATAGTCAAAATCCGGAAATAATTGGAAGAAAAGTGTAATGTTATACAAGTGAAATTTATACCTTCTCTAATAAATAGTTTCTTTCAAATTTTCGCCGCGCACACATCACAGACGCGCACACATTCTGACCTCCATCTCTCACTTTATTTCTTCAAAATTTCGATCTCCATCTTCAGTATCCACTCTGCTCACTGAAGTTAGATATTGAAGATTAGATTGTAATATCTATAACGGCACAGGGTCTCGGGATGAGTAGTGAAAATAAACGCGCTCCGCTGAAATCAGCTAAAATTTTAGCGCGAAATTCAAAATGAATTTTTTATTTAAAACTTTTGTTTATTTTATTAATAGAGTTGATCCCGAAAAGACGCGCGACGGTAGAAAAACTGGCCAAAAATGCGGGAAAACGGACATAAATCGGCTCAAAACGTGGTCGATTAAGCTGCGTATCAAAACGCCACAGTGAAACAGCGAATTTGAAAAATTAAAATTTGAATTTGCCGCCAATGTCTAGTGGAGCGCGAACGTTTTCAGTACTCACCCCTAGACCCTGTGTAACGGTGAACATATGTTGAAAATCGATTGTTTCAGTGCATATCACTACCGAACCCTGCAGGTTTTCTGTTTTCGTTTCTCTAGTTTTTATCCACTCACATTTTGCATGTGCTGTCGGCAAAGCAAAGGTTACGAAATCTGCTTTTGAACACTTTCATATTACACATTTGGCCTTCATTATCTTTTCGCGATTTCTGCGTCCTTTCTGAACTTTTATATTTCCACTCGTTTTGAAGGACGTCTCCATTTTGGCCTCAAAAGACATATATCAAGTTTTTGAATGATTGCGTAGTTTTAAAAATGTTCTTTTCGAGTGATGAGTAATAAAACTTGCGTTTTTGCATGTCCGTCTGTTTGTCCGTCTTTTGTTTCCTGTTGGGGACGGTTCCTAATTTCGCTTGTTTGTTTTTCCGTTTCACTCTACGATTTTTAAAATTTCTGTTTTGTAGCGAATTCATCTCAAGTTGCTTGTCAAAAAAAATGGAAGATAAACAAGAAGCAAAATCAAAACAAACTCAGCAGGTAAGCTCATGTTTTCTGATTATCTATCGAAAATTGTTCATTTTCAGTACCGCTCAGAATCACCACCACCTCGATCTCCGAGAACGCTGGCTCATCTCAACACTGTTCATGCGCGCGATCAGGTAACATTCCATAACAGGTTTCAGAATTATATTTATCTTTTTTTAGACTCCACGCGCGCATATGCGCGTTTTCAACGAGGATGGCTCACTCACTGCAGAGTATGTTCCAACACGAAATCTTGGCGAGGTGAGATTTGGAAATCACGTGTAAAAAAGTATACTGATATGACTTCAGAGAATTAACCCAGGAAGCGTTGCTGATGAAGTGGCTGGTGGAAACGAACAATCAACCAAGGTAAGAACTAAACCAGTTTTGTTTGAAAAATTTATGAAAACCTTTTTTAACGTTGCAATGGTAGAGATCGTATTACGAAATACAGTAAGTTGTCAATCTTATAAATAGAATAGATTTGGTCAGATAGTCGATATTTCTATACGTAAACTTCAAAACACAGTTTTGTGTATTTACAGAAAGCTGATGGCCAACAAGGTGGAGTCGGTGACGGCAAGGGCAACAAATAAGTTCATGCCTCTACAATCAATTTTTTCATCAAAACATATTATTATTTGATAAATAAATTTGTTGTGCCAATTATCTCGGAGTTCCGAATGAGAACTGCATACATATGTACAGTACCGCTCAAAAATGTATCAACTTTGACAGTTTTCAGTGGAAAATGACCAACTGTGACAATGTATATCGGTGTCACCTGATTATCCAAAAAACTCATTTGTGTTGAAAAGACTGAAAAAAGCGAAAATAGCTCTCTGAAAACTAGTTTATAACTGTTTTTGTCCCTCTCCCTCTTTCCCAATGCACACCTAAAACCCATTACTTTTTAAAAATAAGGATTATAATTTCTCCTCCTACTTTCTCTACGCGAAGCACCCTCTCTTTCCCGCTAATGCATTTCTTTTCCGACGTCCTTCTAATTAAGCTCACCTGCCAAACTGGATAAGCAGTTTTAAATTTCACTTTGTGTTCTTTTAATCTTTGCGTTATTCAGTAAAACTCGATTGTCATTCTGCTTCCGTCAGTCGATAAATGCGGACCACTCTGATTTTATTGAAATTTGAGAAAAAAATTAAACTATATCGTTCAGTAAAAAACAACAACTCACAACTCAGAAGAGTGGAACAATGAAGTCCCCTTGTGAAAAGTCGTAAATGAATATTTCGGTACAAAACAATATTCATGCAAAAATGCATGAGCAAGAAACTTATTATGTACAACTAATAGTGAGATGACAATTGCAGAGCTATTTCACAATTTGTTGACAATTTCTCAATCTCCATTTGCCTGGGAAGATTCAGTTTGTTCCGGAAAATGGAAGATTTCGCGGAGGAGTTGTGGAAACTCCAAAAACTTTGAGTATTTTCTCAAGAAAATGATTTTCTCGTTGTTGACTTGACCTGAAATGCACGAAATTACAAAAACTACTTATGTATTTAGAAAACATACTTGCTGCGTTCCATTTTGAGAATACTGTGAGAGCGTTTGAAAACGTTTGCAGGCCTTTTTTCTGTTTTGACAACAGTTTGAGTAAAACTGTTCTATAGACTTTGTTGATTGCAATAAGGCTGTCATGATCTTGAAATTGGTTATCCCTTTGATCAGATACTGAAAACTGTTGGAAGAATGGAAGAGCAGTGAACACTGCAATCTGTTTGTCGTCCAAACATAAAAGTTTTACACCACGAATGAAATCACTGATCTTGTCAAATGAGTTTCCAAAGAGAGTTGCCAGTACATATGTAGAAAGGAATGTGAAAATTGATAAGTGGATATCCGTGTATATCAAAGTTTTTCAGGTTTCGGAGAAAGAAAACCAGAAAAACATTCTTTCTCATAAGAGCTATTTTATCGTCAACTCCGAATCTATCCAGTCCTGGCATTTGTGCTATAAAGTTAACTGTTCGTTCGATTTCAAATTTCATAACTGGAGCCACGATGCGCCATGCATTGATTCGATTGATCGGTTCGTTGTCAGAAATCGGATACAAATAATACTGTTAATAGAGATATGAATTTAGTGAGGGCTTACCAGTTGCAATATACTTGTTTTTTCTTGTATGCGGTTGTTCATCTAACTGTTTGCATAGCTGACTGCAACAGTGAAACCGGAAGCAAATAAGTGTTTCAGCTGGTTATTTATTTTTCTTGAGTTTAAAAGATCTTACAATTATTAATTTATTCAATTTTATCTTTTTATTAGTTTTATACTGGTTGAAAACTTACAGATTCTTGTCATTCCCACATCCAGACACTTTTGCAAACGGCACCTTCGACAGTATGTAGGATTAATGGCTCTCAATCCACAGTTCTGACTCTTTGCACAAATGAATTCTGTTTTCTTCGCACTGTGGCGATTGAAAAAATTCTGGAAAGAAGATGACGTATTTCGTTCAGGTTAACATAAGTAGTATCTTACCATACAAGTTTTACATGTCAAACCTCCACTATAGTACCCTTGGGCTCTGGCTTCGCAAACAATACAATAGTTATCAGTTGCATGTTCATTATTAGATGAAATGGAAGATGATGACATGTTTGCAATGTGGTGAATGGATGTACTTGGATAGGAGATTTCTATGAAGAGAAGTTAGAAAAGAGGCGTGGCGAATTGTGAATTAGGGAGCAAAAATATCCGATGAGAGAGCGCGCGGACAAAATGAAAGTAAAATTTATAAGATTCTTATTAGACAGAGATGTGGATTAGGTTACTAGCTGTTAGAAGTCAATGTTTTGAGACGAGTCAAGATTAGTCAGATAAAATATGTAGTTTGTTTCATTTGTTGTTTGTGACAGAGTGATGCATATGTTTTTTAGCTGTGTATTTAGGTTTTGCCGATTGAGTTTTCTTGGAACAAAATACTGAAAAAGATGTCAGCTATCAAAAGTCCAGTAGAAGATCTCGAACCAAAACAAATAGAACAACAAGATTTGGAAAATTCAACTAAAACGTCAAATATTGTTCAATACATAAGTGGACCAAGTTGTTTTGTTCTGTCTGTCAAAATGTACTCAAAATAATTATAGGAAAAGCCGAAATTAAAACCAAAAAAGAAGTTCAGATGGTATCCTTTCGTTTCTTGAAAACGTCTGTCTGCACACTAAATATTGTGTTGTGGAAACTGCGATTCCCACAATTTGTACTAGTAATTTTTCAAAGTGAATAACTATTGAATTACGCTATGCACTAGTCCATCAAATTGAAAGACAATAACCACGGCAAGAAATAAATGTCCAATGAAAACAGAAGTGATAAAATTTGAAAATCTTTCACTTTCAGGTTGATCTCGCTTCAGTTCTCTCCCAGTCACACTTTTTTTACTTCGATGCCACGTGACAACAACTCTCGGGGTAAATCAACACGAAACTCTTTGCTGCCTCTTGGTTGTCAAACTACTATTAGAGATAGCGTTGTGTCCTGTGAAATTTTAACTCATGAACACACAGGATCTGATAGAACTGCTGAGTTTGAAAGGTTATTTGGACTTAATTTATGCCACCAAAAAGACGCGTAGTCAGCCGGCCTACTAATTCCGCGATCGGACTGAACCGATAATGAAAAAAATAGGAGCACCGTCTTGCTGGAACACCCAGTGACGTTCATTGAAGTGTGTCTGAGCCCAGGGAAGGAGTGTCTTCCCCAAAATCTGCGAAATGTAGACTTTTTGTTGATTTTGACTCCTTGATCAACAAAAAGCAGTGGTGACTTGCCATCAGCACACACTGCTCCAAAAACCGTCACACTAGCGGAATGAGAGGCTTGATGAATGGTCCTTCCGTTGGCAAAAGCTTCCTCAAACGTCTGAGCAAGTACTCGATGATTTTGAGGATTGAAATCGGCCTGTACCGTGAACAGCTTCTCGTCAGAGAACACTGTCACCAAGTGTTCGCCATTGCGCATGCGCTGAAGGAGCTTTTTTGACCTTTCGAGCCGTTTCTTGGTTGTAGCTTCCGAGAGAATCGCCGCTTTTCTTACACGATAGCAGGTAAGCTTCAGCTTCTCTTTGTCACTCCTTCCTAACGAACGAGAACTAATTTTCACACCTTTCGCCATTTTTCTGATGCTCCGATGTGGATTTCTTCTGATTCTCTCTTTTACAGATTTGATGAGATCTGGAGTGACGATTGTTGCTTTTCTTCCTCTTCCACATCTATCCAAGAATGTGCCGAGCTTTTTGAAACAAGAAATCGAGTCATACACGGTTCTACTTGGGACTCCGAACCGTTTAATGATGTCAACCGGAGCGACTCATGCTTTGAAAAGGTTCAAAATGGAAGAGCGATGTGGACTCGGCGTTACCATTTACCTAAAACAAAACCGATCGATCTGAATTTTGGCAAAATGATAAAAAAATAATATAATTAACAAGAATTCAAATAATACGCGCACCAGAATTGCGCCAATTGCCTTGCTTTATGGCGCCAAACTTTTGTGAAGGTAATTCTGCCTCACTCTGTAAACTTCAATTCAATTTATTGGATTTCACAGACAAATGAGATAATGTTTAAAAGAGTAGATTTCGAAGCTGTATAAAAGACATCTTCAATTAATTAGTCGAGCAGCGTGAAATGTAAAAAAACAAAAAAATTATTGTGTTACAAAAAATTGGAGAAAACTTGTTATGGATCCGTGGGAACAATCTTCAACACAAGCACTCGTTCGCCATCCACTCTTTCATTTTTTCCAACAGTATCGTAGATCACAATATGAGACTTTGTTGTAACCTGTGTCGATCTATTCCTTGGAATGACACTGTAATTGTTGATGAGAGTTCTGAAAAACTATACTGGCTGATTTATGCAAAAAAACATGATTGACCAGCAATAACTACTGCACTGCCAAAAGAAACTTACTCATCAAGACTCGCATCAATTTCTGCTTGCGTTGCTGATAACCATTGCTTTGCATACTTCATAAATTTATTCATCACTGATATTTGGAGCCCTTCAAATTCTAATGTCACTCCAACCTTGTACTCATTGTTTTTCAAGTTCAAAACAATTTTTCGAATCAGTTCAAGTGTGATCCATCCTTTTTTAAATAGCACATCCGCATTTGGATGAAGTGGAAATTTGTCTTGCTCAAAGACACTTTGATCATAATCAATGCAGTAATTAATGACCAGCTTTTTGGCAGAATCAATCAAATGATGTCGAAATTGTTTCGTAGTCGGATAGCAACCCTCAATGTAGTTCAAGGGAGCACTGGAAGGATGAATCAACTGTAAGCTATCCTGAACATATTTGCTTTTCAAGTTGCTAACTTTGAATTTAAGACCGCGAAGGTCGTGAGAGCAGAAACGAAACTCGTTCTCAAAATAGCCCAAGAGAGTATTTTTCCTCTCTACTTTCAATAATTTCGAGATCATTTCTCGAATTAACGATTTGACGTGCGTCCATTCTTCAGGAATCGGTCTACTGAATGTTTGTCCGGGAACAATATTCTGATCTCTGACTTTCAAATATTTCCATTTGCGTGGTGGTGTACTTTCTTCATCTCGCCTGAGACAATTCGTGATCTCCACATGGTTTTTGTTTATACTTTATATTATTCAACGTAATACTTTTCTTCTGTAGTAAGACGTGGTCAACGCGAAACGGGATTACTTGCTCCACCTTTTTGAATGATGAGTGACATCGATTGATGATATGAGTTCTAAAATATATTTTGATACCGTTTACTGAATTTGAAATTTTGTTTAAACTTACCGTTTGTTGGCATCTAGAAACTCTAGAACGACTTTTAAAGAGGGGTAGGTTAGACCGGCGGGCATTGAGACTACAGAGTAGGATAATAGAGGAGAGTGGACCAAAACGAAGTAAGTAGGCGACCCTGATCGATAGACAATAATGAGAACGTACACAGACCACTTGGATGTAGATGGTAAACGTAAACCAATTAACACATCTGTCGAGGAAGAATAGTGGATGTGACCATAATTGCAACAGAGATGCTATCTCTTGTTAACCAATCGGTTTCTGGGAATCAACCAAAGACAGAAAAATGTTGTCAAAAATCAGAGGAAATAAATGAAAAAAAGACCGATTAAAGCTTTGCTTAATTACTGTTTTCAACAAACATTCTCTGGATACTACAAAAATGTTATATCTCTTCTTTAAAACTGTATCAGTACGCATGAAATTTTTATGTCCTTTTAGAATTACACTGTCCAAATTCTTTGAATTCATTTTTTCTGTCAAGCCTTGTTTGATGCAATGTGTCGACGTGCCAGCTCTTTACCACTCTCATTTTTTTTCTCATCTCTTTTTTATTTGATTTGCCCAAGATGTAGTCAGGAAGAAGGTCGTTGTGCATTATTTGATTAACTGTGCGGTCTAACGGCTGTTCATTCTGTTTCTTCTTTCACCCCCATCACAATTTTTTATTGATTTACCTTTAGATCATTGTTCACAATGAACATGAATTGTTCTTTTCTGTTTTGTTTGATTGGCTTAACATGTTATCGTGAAGAAGGTCGTTCTGTTTGACAATTTGAAGAATTACTTTTTGACTACTCTGTTTCTTCCTTCCCCTCAACATTGTCTCCACTTTTCTACCAGTCACGTTTCCTATTCTTCGTCTTATTTTTCGCTAATAACACTACTCTCAGATCACAATGGATCCATCCCCATTCCCTCTTCTACGTCTTCCACTTGTTCCATTCCGAGAAATCGTACGATTGATAAATCCGTAAGTTTGCAAGTAGTGTGCCAATTTAACAGTTTCAAGTTTCAGGCTCTCATTCGCTCTATGCAGTAAGCGTTGTCAAAATGCAGTTAGAGCAATGAAACTGGAAACGGAATATGTTTATATACAAAGGGTACCCGATGAATACTCGGTTGAAATCAATTTCAAAAGCCACGACAATTCTTGGAGTTTTGTACTGAACAATGAGGAAAACGAATCCGAATACTCTGATTGCTATGCTATGGGTGGACAAGTATTCCAAACTTCGTGAGTGACTCGAATTGTTTGTTTATCATAAACATGAAAACTGTTATGCATGTGGTTGTGCTTGTAGTCTGGTTCACGTTTTGAAGAATGCAAACTGCGTGTATGTTGAAAAAGGTTTTTTTAACATCCCAAAGTAGAAAGCAAATTTTTTAATTCAGAAATTGTTTTGTTCTTAATAATGTAGTCGTAGTAGTCATTCAAAACCTGTAGTCATTCAAAACCAAACTTTCGTATTTTGTAGATCTTTGAACATACCGTAAAAACTGTATTAGAGCGACTGTCGCTCTATTTTTCAACCGGCTCTCAGAAAAATTTTGTGATTTCAGAAACTCATTAAAATTAAACGGAAAAAACGAACTTGAAAGTTTTATTTGTTGATCTTGAGGTCACTATTCACACTGCTTCTAATCAGAACCAAGAAAATGCACTGGGATACTCATGTTCATGAATCCTGAGTGTAGATGGGTGCCGTTCTATTAGAGATGTTGTTCTATTAATGGTGTGGCTCTAATACAGTTTTTACGGTATACACAAATTTACTGTTTCACTGCTAACTGAATTTGTATTGTTTAATGAATCTTTTGTGATTACAGAATTTTTATCTGATTTTTGTTTCAAGTTCGCATTGAAAACCGGCAAAAATGTAAAATTATTAGTTCATTATTAAAACATCTAAAAAACCAACATTTTTCTAATACCCAATCTGAAAATAACAGCAACCTGATGTTTTTCTAGTTTTATATTAGTCATTCAATAATAATTTTTTATTGTGCAACATTTTCGAATAACATTTATAGAACGAAATGTTACGACAACGGCAACAATGACTTTGTCACTTTATGCGAAGATCGTTTGTCGGCAGTTGATGTAGTGGAAAAGTTTGTGAAGTCGATTTTCCAGTGCAAAAGAATTCGGTACGAAATCAACGGAAATGAAAACATCACTAAAGCTGTTTTGGACATCATAAATGAAACACATCCAGGATCCTCTATTGTGGAATTGGGATGTTTGGGGGTTAACGTCAGGAGGGGTTGGTATAGAAATGGTTGGTATAGAACACCTAATCTACCCCCAATAGAAGATGAAGCTTTGAAATTAGTACTCAATACATTGCGAGAGGACATTGATTTGGAAATTAATTGCTGTCCAGGAGAAGGATTTCTGTATGATAAGGTTAATAATTTTAACCTGGAAAACAAATAATTAAAAATATGATTGCAGCCAATAAGACAAAAAAAATTTTACATGGCTACCGTTGGGCGGTTCACATTTCAAAATTTTATGGATGCAAAGTGCGAGTATTTTTCTGTGAATACGATGTTTCAGCCTACAATTTGGTTCTCATTGAGCAATGTTAATACCTATCTCAAAAGATGGAGTACTGGAGCGCAACCACATATTCGTGAAATTTTAATGAAATGTGAATGGGACAAAAAACAGATCAATGAGAAGCTTTTTGACGGG
The DNA here is from genome assembly GCA_002259235.3 of Caenorhabditis latens. Lineage (NCBI taxonomy): Eukaryota > Metazoa > Nematoda > Chromadorea > Rhabditida > Rhabditidae > Caenorhabditis > Caenorhabditis latens. Next base: position 6,230,066 of record CM056097.1, on the reverse strand, counting down.
ATCGATGTTTTTGATATTGTAGAAACAACACAGCAGAATAATAATGAGTGAGAGTCTGTTAAGGTTCACATTATGATTTTTTCAAATTTCAGTGCCGTCGCTTATCAGTTCGAATGTAAAATACGAGGAGTGAATGGAACCGCTGCGTCCGTTTCAATCAAACAACAAAAATTTAGGTTCCAAGTTCTATAAACACCGGCAGTTTGGATAGCATAACTTTCTGTCTGGAAAACACCAATTATATCAATATTAAAGATAATCAATTCATCTTGCTGGCGTCTCAGTCTGGTTATCACATGTGAGCAAAAAATACTTTATTTAGTTCATTCTATTCTCTCATCCTGTTATAAAATTATTTTCACTGTTTTTTTCTTCATTGTGTGCGTTGTTGTTTTCTTTTACTTTATTTTTATCGAATTTTATCAATGTTTCTTTCATTTTTTTCTTTTTATAATTATACAAATTCGACTACACATATTTTTATTTACTACTGTGAATGTTTCTTATTATCATCCATATTATCATACTTTCAACTCTATGTTTTTTTATAATAAATTTGTCATTTCCAAGTGTTTCTCAGCAACGAATAGGTAAAAAATAAACAAGACGATAAGCCGAGTGTTTTAAATCTTGTACCAATTATTTTCTATTTGCAATGTAAAATTTTGCATTGCAAATAGAGATTAGTTAGAAAGCGAGTCAAATTTTTCAAAATCTTGCATTCTTTCAAAAGCCCGAGATCCTGAAAAATCATAACAGACCGCAAACAATCCATAAAAAAACGATAGACCATCGATGAGAAAGATCTCCAGAATACAAAAATCAGCTTAGCTATTGTTTTATGGTGTTTTGAGTCATTCATTCTATATATTCATGTGATTTTTGACTTTGTTACTGGAATTTTGTTATTTTCCGCACGTTTGTTTCACTTTTTTTCTATCTCATTTTTTAAATAACAAATAAAAAATGTATTGTTGTTTTCTTGTGTCTTCCATCAGAAATTGTTAACGAAATTCAAAATGCTCAATTGGCTTTTTCTCAATCTTTATTTAAAATATAAAACTGTATTCAAAACCAAAAGGATTTCATTCAGTACCTTTCTTTAACCCTTATTAAATTTCCTTTCACATTTTTTTTGGACCAAAAGTGAACACTAGAAAACTGTTTCCAATAATTCTGAATTGAGATTTTGTGGGATAAAATAGATTAAAGCAGTTTTTATTTGGAACATGTTTAATTGTGATTAGAAAATTAACTGAGGGCTCTTTTCTGAAACCAAAAAGGGAAATTGGATGATAAAATAGTGAGCAATAAAAACAAGAAGAAAATGCGGGAAACTCTCCAGAAAAGAAGCGTGGGAGCAAATAATACAGATTAAAAAACCCAAAAAGTTGAAACCGGATGTAAAAAGAATCAATATGCTGTTACACAAATACAACTTTCAAGAATACTAGATGTTTTCCTCATCATCGTCCTCGCTCGTGTCCTAAAATTTGAAAATGTTACTCACAACGTCAAAAAATGAATCATTCTTCACACCAACCTCTGCTTGATTTCGATGGAACTCTTCAACAAAGTTCTGAATGACTCTGTTACGTTCCTCCTGATCCAAATCGACTTCCATTCCCTCCACAAAACGCTCCGCGTCCCGACGAACCTGCCTTTCTCTTCTCACACGAAGAAGACGTCTTTCCGAAGCCATTTGAGATGCGAGGAAGTCGTGGTCGATCTCTGGCTCGTCCTGTTAAATGATTGAACTTGTGGAACTAGGAGATAAAAGTTGCTTACCTCACTGCTATCCTCATTGGGCGAAAGGCTTCTGGATGGTGAGCGAGAGTATGGGCGTCGAATCTGAAAAAACAACTATAATACATTTTCAATTTTTTGGTGTAAAATCTTACCGCAACATTCCGAACAAAACGATAGTTCACATTATTTGGTTGGTCATTCTCTATCTCCTCCTCTCCTTCTTCTCCTTCGTTTTCCTCATCTTCCGCCTCCTCCTCCTCCTCCTCATCTACCTCTTGCTCCTCTAGTTCTTGCGGAAATTGTGGGATGTGTTGTTCATGCTAAAATGATCTAAATTTTGAGAAATAGAGAGACGATTTGCTCATCACTTTTTCCTCAACGCCACCAACCTCCACTTCTACACCCACTACAATATCCTCTGGGAACGCTATGGGGTCTTCCAGGTTTCTGAGAATGTTAAAATCCATCCTGAAAAAAAATTGTCAACAGAAATCGATGGGTGAACACAAGATACTTCAAATTTGGATTGAAGAAAGAGAAAAAGATATTGAGAAGTTCGTAGCCTTTAGCTTTCCAAAAATGAAACACGAAAGAAAGACGCTGGGCAAAGTGGGAGACGTTAATGGTTAGTAGTCACTGTACCAGCGGAGACGCAGACACGGAAACAACTTTTTCCGATGGTTTGACCGGAAAGCAACCAGCTGAAGGAGCTATGAACTTTTCCAAAAGTATTCTTGGGAAAAAGAGTTATATTAATTGTTTTTCAAAACAGAATTACCGCTGTATTGGTGAAATTACATTGTTTCAAAGAAACACAAGGAAGAATTGGTAGAAATTATACTTCAAACCAACTCGGAAAACTAACACAATTTGAGTGAGGAAAAGGTGAATTCAAAGAAGATATTAATTGGTTTTCTGTCTCACTCTATGTATATCTCCACCTAACTTGGTAAGGAAATTGCTCAACAAAACAAATTTTGGAAAAGCGGAGAAAAGAGAAAATAGGAGGATTGTAACTATTCGGTTGACGGAGACGCATACGCAACACACCTGGTACGGGTCTCCCATGAGGTACTGCTGTACAGTTTTTACAAGTTTTGGAGAGGGTAAAAGGTGAGAAAATCAGCATACTGTTTTTAGCATATTTACTGTTCCAAACTGAGTATGAAAACGTAAACAAATTACGAATTTGAGCATTCACAATGGAAAAATTGTAGCAATTTCATTCAATATAATTAACAAGGGAAAAAGTGCATCTAAATAAAACACAGTCTAGAGAGGAATACACGGAAAGTGAAAATGTTGGCGACTCTCAGTTATGGAACCCTTCACGAATCTCCTCCCCCTTGCTATTTGCCTGTCGTTTTGTGTTCTGACTCATGTGATTTCTCTCTGCCCTCCACTTATTGAATGGTATTTAACGGGACAGTAATGAAAAATGATTCACAGATTCTGATTTTTACGTTTAGAATGAGAATGACTAGAAGTATTGAAGTTCTGGATAAAAGAAAAATGACTAGGAAAAAGAAAACGAGAAAATATGATAATGCGCACATGATCAGCTGAAAGAATGAAATGAAAGTGAATCAGTGGTCTTCCGACATGAAAGAAATTTCTCGAATCTCCGCCCATTTGTTATTTAGCTGTTGTTGTGAACTCTTCTGAGTCATCGATTGTTTCTACCAACCAAGTGGTACTTGGAAAATGACAGCAATCTGCACGTATAAATTCAAAATTATAGAATACAAGGAAATACTTAAATTCCCAACGGAATTGCACAAGTCAAAGCATATTTTTTGAGAAGGTGTTACAGTTTCAAGTTGTCACATCATGTACAGGGTGGCCCAAGATTACCCGCAAAAGATGTATATATATATATAAGTAGAAGTCAGAAAACCATGAAAATCAGCAAAACAATTATCGGCTAGTCTTATTTCATCCGATCTCTTCTCTTCTCAATGACTGCACGAAGATGTCCAGGGTGGACGTCGATGGTTGCACGCAGGTAATCTGGGGATTTGGAATTCAAGCTTTATTCTTGTATCTCATGATAGAGTGAAGCTTTTCCTACAAACTTTTCTACACCTATGTAACAAATGAAAATGTTGGTAATAAAGTGATCTACAAGTTTTGATCTACATGTCTAAACTGGAAATCTACTTTGTAGGAAGAGCGATGTAGACTCGGCGGTGGTTTACCTGAAACAAATCTATTTTCACAGTTGTCTACTTATTTGAACAGGATCTCCTTATGTTAGCTACAGCCGATTTCTAAATTTTTCTAAAGCCATTTTTTATATCTTAATGATCATCACGGACTGTTATGGAAGAAAAACAGGCGGAACAAGTCAATACCCTTCTTTTTCTTTTCCTTATTTTTAATATGTTTACAAAACATTAGCATACCACCGCATCTGGTGTCATTTTACATCTCTGCTGTATTCATTCGAAGTACCCCTCAATCTTTTTTTAAAAGTTTAAATCGATTCATTTCATCTATGCATTAAACTGTGCTACTATAAGTAACAGAAATTTATTTTTTAGATGGGTTCTCAGACGGTGTTTCATTACGCAACAGTGTTATTTCTGTTTCTCACCAAGGAACCAACACACGCAACTCAACTTCAAAGAAAGAGAGTTACACCACTGTACATGTTACGTAGAGAAGAGGGATCTAGTAGCCAACTGAACTCCGGAAAAACAATAACTATCGTTTGAAAATCCAGGTGGGGTTTTGAATAATGTCAAAAGATTTGTAAATTGAATCTATTATAAATCTTTTTTACAAACAGCTGGGCAAGATTCAAAAACCATCAAATCCTGTTTTGGACAACTCTCTAATGCTTTTCCCAGAGCAAATCATACTACATGTTTTCTAATTGCTTTTTTTGCAGGTTTCACCCACATTTCCTTGCTCCTGCGTCTCTACGATCTGTCACACGTTTCTTATAATATTGTCCTGAAATAGCACATCTTTTCAAAATTAAGATAACATGAATCAAACTTAATAATCGAACATGTTTCCACGAGCTCTGAAGTTCGAAATGGCTGAGAGGAGCGGGCCAATGAAGTGAAGCAATTCGTAGTTCCCCGAGAAAATTTCTGTTGTGGTCCTCGTGAACGATTTCCTGTAGCTCTCGTGGTCTATATATTTTTAAAAACTCTAAAAATAAACTGATCGTGTTTTGGGTTAAATACTCTGAGAACGTATTTTTGCAGGGTCGAAGAGTTTTTTAAGCGCAACTTGCTTAAATCCCACTCCTTTAAGTAAATTCGAAACTTTCGATCATTAAATACACAAAGTGGTTTATCCCGATTTCCGTTTCGAATCTGAATGTGATCGCGAACTTTTGTAAAATGAAAAATCTGAAGAAGCCATGCACTTTCGATATGCTAATCCGGTCAGGTGATGTTTTCTCCAATACCTGGCTAGTTTTGCTGTCGTATGCCTGTATACTTTCTTGACTTGCTCCCCAAGACTTTTCCTTATTCCAACTTTTTTCAACTCTGTTCCAATGTCTCAAAGTTCTATTCTACCTTGAATATTAATGGAAAAGACTCCCGAAAGAAAGTGTTCCTGTTCATTTTGAAAGACATTGATTGAACTTCTTCTACTCATTTCCGAGCTATTTGTAACAAGACTAAATGGCATTGCACAATTTAACAAAAAAAATACTTTCGGTTAAAACCAACTTCAAAAAACTAACGAGAGTGGATGTTTTTAGATATTTAAAGAGGAGTTGAGTTTTCCATTGCATCAACTCTCATGCACAGCTTGCCGTGTTTCACTAGGTCAAACAGTAATACACAGATTGAAATCCAGAGTTGAAAGGTGTTTCGTGCAAAATGAATGTTGATTAAAGCTCACGCCTGTTCACACACATGACATTTTAAAGTTTCATCCGAACGTCTAATATCTTTTACTACGCTTAAAAATGTTCCCAGCAATTCGCATATCGAAGAAGTCGAGCACTGCAATATGAAGTTTGCGCACCTACATACATACAGTAGCGATCATAGGTGAGTACACCTGCGTACTTTCATGTGTAACTCAGCTGAATCGTGTCCGTTTTGCCTAAACTTTTTTTTGAAAGGTAGCTTAAATATCCAGTAACAAAAAAACAAGTTTTTTGGAAAAGTTTCAGTTCTGATTTTTTTCAATAATCGATTTTTCCAGATCGTGATTTGAAATTTGAAAAAAAAACTTTTTATTTTTCTCTTGGAGTTATTGAGTTTTTGATGTCAAAATGTTGGAAAACCCTCAAATAAACAAAAAATTATGTTGAATCGGCATTCTACTTTCTGAGCATCGTGCCACAGCTCCAGAATTCAAAAGTAACGCCCTCGGGAAAGGCATCATAACTCATCAAAATCGGCTCCAAATTAGTCAAAAAAGTGTACCAACGATGTGTCTTAAGCTTTTCTACAAACAAACATCGAACAATTTTAATTTTTGAAAAAATAATTTTTCAAATTTTTTTCACTCAAAAATTTTTTGATTCCCATTTTTCCCAATTTCCAATATTTTCTGGCTGTAAAACAAAGAACGATTGCAGAAATGTGTTTGAATATGTGTGAAAAAACACTTTGTATCCAATTTGTGAGAGGTATGCTCGTTTTACAGCCAGAAAACATCGGAAATTAGGAAAAAATGGGAATAAAAAACTTTTGAGTGAAAAAAATTTGAAAAATTATTTTTTCTAAAATTGAACTTTTTTGATGTTTGTTTGTAGAAAAGTTTAAGACACATCGTATGGTACATATTTTGACTAATTTGGAATTGTTTTTGATGAGTTATGATGACTTTCCCGAGGGCGTTACTTTTGACTTCTGGAGCTGTGGCACGATGCTCAGAAAGTAGAATACCGATTCAACATAATTTTTTGTTTATTTGAGAGTTTTCCAACATTTTGACATCAAAAACTCATAAACTCCAAGAGAAAAATAAAAAGTTTTTTTTCGAATTTTCAAATCACGATCTGGAAAAATCGATTATTGAAAAAAATCAGAACTGAAACTTTTTCAAAAAACTTGTTTTCTTGTTACTGGATATTTCAGCTATCTTTCAAAAAAAGGTTATGCAAAACGGACACGATTCAGCTGAGATACAAATGAAAGTATGCAGGTGTACTCACCTATGATCGCTACTGTACGTGCCGACTCATAATCACGTTTTTCTACTTTGATAAGTTTTTACGCTCTATTGGTCTTCCTCCTTTCATTTTTTTTAAAGAAAAAATCACTGACACGGAAAAGTTTAATTAGAAGTTGTCAGAATCGCGAAATTACGCAAGTTTTGTGTGTTTATAAAATTTTTGATATTTCGCTACATGGAATAGTTAAACCAGCTAATCAAATTCAGATTACTTGTTTTCCACGTATCCCTTATCCTGCTGTCACACTGCTGTAAAATTTTTACACGCGTTCGGAAATATAAATCTAGTTTTAACTTGTATAACTTGTTTCCGTTTGCGGAATCTATTCGGAGCGACAGTCTTTTATTCAATTGCTGGTATTTTAATCTGCTGTTGACAAATTGATTGCGCCGGCCAAATCCATGGCGTGTTGGAGAGTTTATTTCGGTTTCTGTATAAACCTCTTTGTTTCTATACAAACACTCTATTCGTATAGTTTATAGAAACGGTACTTCATTGGTATCATAAACAGGAAATGTTCCCTACAACATACTTTTTATTCTTACTGATGGCTCTTTTCAAAAAACGTCGATCTTCGTGAAACCAATTTTCTCAATGCAAATACATCAATGTCTCTCGTGTTTTGCGTTTAAAATGAAAGGAACACTGCAATCATGAATTTCATTTACCGACGAAAATTTTCTTTGAAGACAAAATAAACAGAATTTGATAAACACACAGGTCGAAAAAGTATATAGAAAACATATTTCAAAAAAATTTAGATTAACATTACACATTACAGAGAAAAAATGACACAATTCAAGAGTTGAGGAAAAGTTGTGGACACATTAAAAAATATTTTTTTGATCAGACTTCAAAACTACGGCTCATTTTCAGAAATTTTTTAGAAAACCATTTGAAATTGATATGATGATCCGGACAGCTCTAATATGATAAACATAATTTTGTGTTTAATATCTATGTAGTTTATGCTGCTGTCACAGCTGTGACTTTGTTAGATGAAAGGGTTCAAAGAAAACAAACATTTCCGATATGCTAATCCGGTCATATGATGTTTTTTTCTATTCCTGGTTAATCTTGCTCTCGTACAGCTGCACATTTTTTTTCAGACGTGCTCCGAAATGCCGAGTTATAAATTGTAATGCAGCTGATTTCCGTGTGTTGAGAGGTTTCGTGCCAGCCGCCAGCTATTTATATCCTAATCTGGTGTTTAGAGAAGAGATTAGAGAAGGAGAGGAAAAGAAGCGGAGAAAAAGAGAGGAATTGATATAAAAGGGAAGAGAAGCTCAGAAATTTTATTCCCTTCCTCCTTACAAGCACTATGTGAGTTGTGTTTGAAAAAATATATATATATATTCTGATTTTTATTGAATACTAATATATAATCACGGGTTTTATACTTCCATTTGCTTACTGGTATATCATTCGGTGGAGGTTTCTCATAAAACGTGAGTTTTGGTTTCAATTATTCTGTTTTGATGAACATTTTCAAAACTAAAAAACGCTCTTTTAACTGTTAACTAAAAGTGGCAGTTTCTATTGCTATTCTCAGTTTGAAGTTTCAAAAGATCTTTTTGTTGTTGATAATGTTTACAGTTTAAAAGTAGATGTGTTTTACTAGAGACTAGAAAAAACTTTCCAATGTTTTTTTTTCATTTGTAAAGATACCCGCTTCTGCTTCCGCTCGTGCTCGGCAACGATATTGCGGACGCAAGAGTGTGACGAGAGTAATGGCAGAATGTGGCTTCCATAACTGCCAAAATGGAAAAGGTAAGTGATGAGTTCTGGAAAATCTTGAAGGAAACTAATTCTATTCAATTTAGAGATCTTGTTGCCGGTTGCCTCTCCCGGACAGTTCTCGGAAGACCATATTGTGGACGTGTGTTGACTTCAGTGATTGCTTCTCCTGGATTCTTTTTTCTTCTGGCTCAGTTTGGTACCTCCCCTCCCCTTCCCTTTTCCAATTTTTTCTTCTTAAAATCTGAAAAATAAATATATCCTGTTGCCCAGCCCGGTTTTGGATTTCAGTCAAATAAAAACTTACAGATTTAAGAAGACTGTCAGGTTTTCCGAATTTCCTTATTACAGACTTTTGGACTTTCAGAGTTAATTACATGTTTTGACACATTTTCGAAGTTTTCAAAATATGAAAAGTCACGGAGAATCGGCACATCGAAAAATTGAACACTGCAATTTGAACTATGTAAACCTAAACATGCGTCAACATGTAATTATATTTTCCTATTTTGAATAATATCCACGCTTTTTCGGTTTTTCACTCATTTCTTCAGAACAGAAGACACGGAAAAATAAAATGAAAAGTTAACAGGGGAATGAAATTACGCACAGATCTTTGCTGTTTTTGATGAAGGATACCAAAAAGACGGATTTTTACTCATGTGATGCACGAATCAGTTAATTTTGTTCTCCAATAAAACATAATGACATCAGTAGCCATTTACATTTTCTAAGATTATCATTTCTCTTCATCTGATGAGCTGACTTGTTTTTCACACCTCGCTAATCCTGTCATCACGTTATGCTTGCTCACAGAAACGCATGACCAAATCCATGTAGTGTATTGGAGCATTTCCCCATGTTTTTCCATTCTAAAGCAGTCATCTACCACTCAATGCTCTAAACGGGTCTTATGTTAGCCACAAAGAAGGATAGGAACTGAAAATTGGAAGAAGTATAGGAGAACAAGAGAAATGAAAATGCAGCTCAACCTAGGAAGAACAACAAGTTTTTGTTTTCATCCTAGGAAATGTCCCCGATAACAATCATCATGAAATTATTTTCATAGAAAAAGTGATGTGAAAATGAATCCATATCGTATTGTGATCAGGAAAAATGTCGAAATAATTCCTAAAAAAACCCAATTTTCTGATCTACATAGATCTGCTTTCACAAGTGTGAGATTTTTTTCTCACATGTTCTTAGGCACCAAACTAGATGTAAGTTGTATAACTCCTGGTTTCGGTTTGTGGAGGAGCGAGCGGCTGACATTCAAATGCTAATCGGGTGTTTGTCGCAGAAAAGAGATTAGAGAATTGGAGATGAGAAGTGGGCGGAGAAAAAGAAAGGACGTGGTATAAAAGCGAAGCAAGCCTCAGATGTTTCATTCCCTCTCTCCCTACAAGCACTATGTGAGTTGTGTTTGGAAAAATATTTATATTCTGATTTTATTTGAATACTAATATATATTTTCGGGTGTTTTTTCACTTGCATTTCGCTACTGGTATGAATTTTCGTGGAGAATTCAAATAAGATGTGAGTTTAATCTTATGCAGTTAAAGAAGCTATGTTAACAGCAAAAAATGAAACTTCTTGTGCCATTTTTATTTTCCCGAGGTTTTTCTTATTGATGATGTTTATAGTTCATGTTCGGGTTTTTAGAGTTCAGGAAAAACTTGTCAAAGTCTTTTTTTGAGTCGAAATACTGTTTCATGAAAACTTTTTTCAGCGGAGAAGAATCTAAAATTAGTACGACGGATGGGAATTGCAAGCATTCAAATGGATGTGGTCAGTTCCGCATTTTGCTGTAACCAACAATGCACTTGTGATAAAGTGAAGAGAGTAAGACCCCAGACGTCTACCCTCTTTTCTCTTTCAGAGTCAATTTAGCTTTTTCATCACCCCATCTAATTTTTCGCCTATTTTCTTCCCTTCCCAGTTCCCAATTCCTATCGTTTTTATAATAAATTAGTTGTTTCTCCAGTCTCGTTGACTCTTTATCTTTCAGAGTGCGTCCAGTTCTCTTTCCGGTTATCTTCACATATTCCGATACGTAATATGTCAATCTTGTTTCATGCTTCGCAAGATTTGGAAATAAACTATGACGGGGGAAAGATCATGACACAATTTGGGGGAAGAGATGTACTTTAAGGTTTCTCAGAATCGCAAAAGCAGCTGATGGATTACTATCATACTTTATGCAGAGTAATTGCCAGACGTCAGTTGCTTAACAAAAATTAGACAAAGGAAGAGTAATGGGCGGACTGCAACAACTAGGCTTGGTATAAAAAAGGAAACTTCAGAAATTATATTTCCCTATTTCATTCCCATAGTAACACACGTTGGTGTTGCCTACGGAAAGTAAAACACGATACTTCTTCGGTATGATCTACAGGAAACGTCCCTGAAAACACACATTATGAAAATATTTTCACAGGCGAAGGTGTGTGAAAACAATTCATCCTATTTTCATAACTAAATCTGATGTAAATATTTTTCTCACGCGTTCTCAGGCACCAAGCTAAATATAAGTTGTATAGCGCCTGATTTCCGTTTGTGGAGGAGAAATGGAGCAACCGCGTAACATTCACACTCTAATCTGGTGTTTGCCGCCGAAAAGCAAGAAATTAGAGAAGGGGGAAGAAGTGGGCGGAGAAAAAGAGAGAGTTGGTATAAAAGAGAAGGGAAACTCAGAATTCTTATTCCCTTTCTCCCTACAGGCGCAATGTGAGTAGCGTTTGGCAAAACTAATTATATTTTGATTTTTATTGAGTTCAAATAGTATTTTCGGGTATTTTTTACTTGTAAACTGGTACGCCTTTTGGTGACGAACCCGTGGAAAAAAAGATGTGAGTTTTGGTTTATGCAGTTTCTCATATCTGAATTGAATAATTTTATTGTGTTTCGGGAACTTGGGATATCTAAGATTCAATAAAAAGTGGTTTGCAATAACGCCTAATCCCGATGGTGTTTAGTATAGTAATTGAACTTCTGTTTGAGCTATAAAAAGCCTTATTATATTAACGTGTATCTCTTCCTTTTTCTCATTACAATCTCAAAAGTGTGAGTACAACTAGAAAACTTGTATATTTGCAAAATTTCTAGCTGGCCCGCATCTTTTTCCTAAAAGCGAGTCAAATACGCGGTAGACTCGAGGCACTCCAGTGTACGCAGACAGAAAAAATTAATGTTTCATGTCAGGCGCATTAGAGGTTTTTGAAAAAAACGCCAGAAGCTCGCCAGCCTTGAATTACGGAATTTTTGAAAAGTCAAGGCCTTGCGCACCTTTTTTGATACGTTTAAAGTTTTAATGATGCGTTTAAAGCCGTCAGCTAAGCGCCAGATTCATATTCAAACAAGATTGGTCACAGTGTCCCTTCGAAGTAGTCTTGGTCTTTCTGTACTTTGCCGGTGAAACTTCTAGATTTTGGACATCTATCGATTTTTCTGTACATCCATAAATTTTCAAATACTGTGAAATTCCAGTGGACGACAACCGCGCTACCCGAGCATCTTCGTCAGAGTCGCTTGTGGCTTCATGCGATTTCCCGAACTGTGAGTTTCTGTCTGTCGGTTTATCCAGAAGATATTTTTTCAGACGAAACAACACTGACACGCCTTCCCCCACTCCAATTCTTGGACTCGTCTTGCCGGAATACAATGGGCAGTACAAGATGTAAGTGAGTCTCAATTGAATTATGAAACGTAATTTTTTATTCAGCAGAATCTACGAGCCACTCAACCAAGTCAGCACAAACCGTTTCCTTGAACACAAATAGGATGTTGAGTGGAGGAAAAGTAAATGATGCAGATTTAGCATGTCTAATGAACATTGCCATATAATATATAAATATATGTATATTTAACAATAAATTCGAATAAATACGTACCGAGATTTCTCGCAAAAAAAAAAACAAAGGGAAGAAGTACTGAGGCTTTGATGTAAAATCTGAAATATAAGTTGCAAGAGTTTGATAGCACGCCTGCAAGTTGTCCTTAAGAAAGGTCCACCGGCACTACAAGTTTTTAGCAGAGTATGAAAAGAAAACAGAATTCGATACTATGCAAAACCTCGAACTGCTTGTGGAAGAGACACTTCATAATCTTCTGCTCTGATATTCAAAACCGTCGTTTTCGACATAGCCTATTAGATCTGATTCATCACAAGGTTATAATAAAGAAAAAAAAAACAATATAATCAGTCTTCAGCGCACGAGATAGTGAAAAGATTTTTATTTTTGTAGTGCCAACGTTGACAGCTTTTTTTTCCACGAAGCATGCTACGATAGCGCAAAGTACGACTCCCTAAGGTCACCTAGGGTGAGCATGGAGTTGTGGGACGTGACATGTATCATCAGAAACTTGGAAAAACGTTGATTCATGTTTTGTAATTAATTTTTGTCCTTGAGACCTGGAATTCAAGAAAAATGGGATCAAAGTTTCCTCCACGCTGCCGAAGTTTTTTGAGTATCGGAAGAAAGGTAATGACTTGCCAGCAGTCACACCACAATTTTTTTTAAAACTATTTTGATGTCATTTTTTTCGAATACAGAGACAGAATTGCGCTTAAAATATTGTTTCCCTACTCACGCACTCCATCAGATCTGATATTGATAACTTTATTGTGATTTAATGAAAACCCTCTTTTACTTTCAATCCCGCACTCTATTACTGCGCCACCAACGCACAGAAAAACGCAAGCAAAGAGGGCATAGGAAAGAAAAACGCGCGTGGTCGATCCTCATGACACATTACACAATCAGTGACGACATAGTCCGTGTATGTAAAGAAAGACAGTGGAGATTCAGGTTTCTCCACAGAATCGTCCGGTTTGAATATTTCGTAATCAAACATTCAGGTCCCATTAGATCTCGAAAAATTTAGATCGGTGTCAAAAATTGAGAGCGATTCAGTAAATCCAGTTCCAAGACAGCAAACGCAATAAAATCCTCATTAGCGAAAAGCACAACATTTTTCAGACAAATTCCATATAGTGTAGATCTTTACTATCAATGAACGCAAACGGTTCTATGTTTATTTGTAAGTCGCCAATCATACAGCCCTCCCTACTGAACCGATTTTTCAAACTAGGACCAAAATATCAGAAATTTCCCCAGCATGATGCCTGTCTTATTCTTTTTTCAAAACTCTCAAAACTGAACTTCAAGCCAAAATCAAAGAGAAAAAAGGGAGGGGAAAACTCGTGAAAAGTCGGCTGTTCGCTTTCATCTCCACAGGGCAACTCCTCCTCAGTGAAGAGGGGACGAAGGGGAACGCGCCGACCGTCTGATCTGGAAAGTTAAGAAACGTTGACTACGGTTAGTTGGTTCGACTCCGGACAGAAAATAGTAGCGTTTTAATATCGTTTGAATTTCATCTCTAATGTAGCCAGCGGCTGCATACACCGTCTGGTAACAAAATATTATAAAACTGGTATTTTCGATTAATCCACTCAATTTAATAGCGTATCAGTACAAATCATCTACAATTGATCTCTGTTGTAATGGAATAATGAGCCGCCAACCCTAATCTAAGAGAAATCTGCCAACTGGATTTGAAAATCATGAAAATTCTCCAGACTTCAAACTGAGAGATCAGTCAATCGGTGTAACTACAGTACACAACGATGCAACTGACCGCCTAGTTAACAGTCCTCAGAAAAAAAACTTACCGGTGTGATCAGAGTTTTGGAGATCTCCAACTCATTATAATGAATAATTGAATAGTAGGATAAAAAATGGAAACAGTGAAGGAATAAGTGCTCCAGCCGGCCCTTGGAGCATTGGAAGTTGATGATGCAACTGACGATCTCTTATCATCAAGGCGTAGCTCATTCATTCGAGTGATAATATTGTTCATTTTGGTATTATTCAGTGTATTACAAATTGAGGCGATCGCTCGATTACTATAATTATCGATTGATTGCAAACCTCTCAAAGACGTTGTGTTTTAGAGATCGAATTTATTTGGTGATAAATGCAGAAAATCTGGTTTTTCCTATTTAAGTAAATACGAGTGCAACACCTCCGAGAAGATTACTGGCTTCTTCGCATTGGAAGGTCAACCAAAAGCTGAAGCGACTTCATAAATTAGGATAATTCTGAAGCTTATAGAGTCTTCTACCCATCAACCGAGTTGTGAAAATGATAATCATGCAACTTTTACGTTGGCCCATGGACGAATACGCTAAAAATGCACCAGAACCCATTTTTTATCATCCTAAGGTTCAGAAACACAGTCTAGCGTGCCTCAGACGCGTGTTCAAGCAAAATGTGTTCAGAACGCGCCAAAGTCACGCTAGACTGACAAACAATAAGAATTGGAGTTTTCCTCAGTTTTGAACAATTCACTTTAATTTTTTTCCAATTCTTACTGTTCCGCAACCTGTCTATACTGTTCCTTCACTCCACATCTCGATGTCAACGCCTCCTTTTCGCTTTTGAATTGTTTCTTCTCGAACTTCTGCATCTGCTCCCTTTCGCTTCTGTCTTTCTCCTCCTGGATCCTTTGTTTTTCCGCAAGACGGGAGGCCTCTTCCAACCGTACAACTCTTCAATTGATTCGGCGAAGAAGGAGTCATGTGTTCAGCGATTGGCTGAACGATTGGAAGCAAAATTAGAGAATTTTTTATAAATTTGTGAGCGAAAAAGTGTGATTTTTGTGTCTTTAGAACTTTCGATGTCGAAAACTGCATTTTGAGTAAGACTTCTGGCAAGAAAACAGCTAAAAATACAGTTTTCGTATCGAAAATGTCAAAAATGAAAATTTTTCTGTTTTCCGTCCAAAAATTGCTCATTTTTCTGATTTTTCGACCAATAATTGCATAATTTCATAGGAGTTTGTTTGAAAAACCCAATTTTCAGAGTATTTCGACTGGACAAACTCTTGTCCACTACCCATATCCTCTCCAGCAATTCCCTTCATCAATTCATCGTACATAAAAATGCAATTTCCTTCGCCTGGCGGCCGTTTCATTCCATTCGACATCGCCACAAAGCCATTGATTTCCAGAATTACTTGAGAAATTTGAATGAGCTCCATGGTGACGAGAGCCTCAACGTTCTCCTCTAGAAACTTTTGACGCGCCTTATTGTGACGACGTGACTCTTTGAAAAGTTGATTGACGCCGGCGGTTTCTTGCATTGAGGTAAGGAGAGCGGTGGCTTGACAAAAGTACTCGTTGAGCTGTAGAACACAATGTCTTCGTGGGGATGGTTGTGGTTGGGGTGGCACTGGAGCCGATTTTCGCGATTGCTGAAAATGCAAAGAAATCAGATGTGATTGAGACTGAATAAATGCAGATAATTTCAGTCAAAATTGAAATTCTAGGCTAAAGATATAGTCAAATTTGTATTTTTAGTCTTTAAATGATGAAAGTAGGCAGAATAGTCAATTTTTTCGCTTAGAAACCCGTTTCTAGCCTAGACTGTGACCACTTCTATATTTTCGTTTGGCTTCTGTCTTAATCAAAAGGAAGTTTGCTATAAAACTTAAAATTGCTGGAAAAAATAATTTTTCGCGCGCATTTTTCCGAATTTGTGAGTTCAAAAGTGTCAATGATGATTCTGTTTCAGTGTTTGTGCTCAAAAAACGGATTTTTGATCGATCTTTATCACGAAATTGCTGAAAAATATTACTTACACCTTTTCTTGACATACTTGTAGATTTTTTCTTACGAAGATCGGCCTTTTGGTCTCTTTTTGACCCATATTAAAAAACTCTCAGAATCGATAGACTTCAAATAATCTCTTTTTTTAAATCAAAAAAAATCTACCTGAACAACCGGTTTCTGGCTGGCTCCAAATTTTTCTTTTTTCTCTTTTTTTCTTATTCCGTCTTCCTTGCTCTGTGGCTTTTCTTAACTTCTTCAATTTCTTCTTCTGCGTTCTGATAGCCTCCGACTTCGTGATCGGCAATCTTCTCGACTGATACTGCTCACAATTGTATTTTATTGTGTTACTATTCATATTAAATCCCATACACGCCATGTTTTGCCAAGTGTTGCAGCTCTCACATTCCACAGTTTCTCCGTCTCTGTGATCCATTTTACTGTGGCACCGCATCTCCTATCTCTCACTGTCGACCGCTCGGGTTCTGAATCCAAATTTGCTGACATCGTCAAATTACGAGCCGGCGGTACTGGCGGCGTGGTTATCCCCTTAGACGTAGTGGTGCATCCAGACCAGCGTCCGGTTCATTTGCTTGCGGTTGCTGAATATGAGCTGGATGTTGTGAAGCATGAATTCCCGCTCTCATTTGTTGCCTAGGATACTGACTCATTCCCATATTATTATCTTACCTTCCCGATCCGCGTCTCTTTCGTCTCGAATCATCAACCATCGAATTCGAATGCTGCTGCTGTTGATGGTGCAGATGTGGTTGAATTTGTTTATGCGGTTGAACCATTTTTGTATAACTTTGAGCAAAAGATCCTCCGCGAAAAGACCATTGACGAGTATTTGATGTTCTGGTTCCGGATCCCGAGGCTCCTATGAATTTGTTTTTGCACTGAATTTCAATAAATCCGTTGTGTTCGAGATTGCTTTCTTGTCTTCCGGCGTGTCCGCCTGGCGTGGTTCGCTCACTTTGAAGACCGATTGAACGACGGCGAGAGTGTTATCTTGGTGGGAAACATGAAGTGGTAGTGTGTGTAGATTGGTTTTATTTTTCCTGGAAAAATCGGTAAAATTAGCATTGGGAAGTGTGTTTTGGCAGTGAAAGTGGATGTTTTTAAGTGAAAAGGGTTTTGAGAATTGAAAAATTGGCGAATGTAGAAACATTTTGAGAATGAAAATGAGTTTTTTGGTAAAAAATCGTTGAAATGGCTTTAAAAAAATTTGAAAACATTTAGAGTGTCCTACCAAATTCAATATTTGCAGAAACTCAGTAGATCAAAGTTCATTTTTACAATTTCGTATTTTGAAATATTCTAAAAAATCATTTGTAGACTTATTTTCGGAGCTAAAAACGACTTCACACTCATTTTTGGAGCCCTGTGCTTATTTTCAGTGAATTTCGTAAGAAATGAATCTCACCTAATCCGTCGACAACTTTGCCAAATGCGCATTCTTCTCCTCCTGAGTCGTTTGATGTGTCGGCTTCTGAATCCATTCAATTTCACCGGTGACGATGTGGATAATGTCAAGCGTGACAGAGATTTCACCTCCTGCTTCACCCCCTTTCCAATGGCATCTGGAGCCTCCACATTGTGAGCACCTGACTCCGTAGACTCTTCCATTATTGCACATGCCATGGCATCTCCGGATCTTCTGTGAGTTGAGCTGGCGTTTCGCATTGCTCACTTTCGGAATTGGCACCGAATAAGTGCTTGTGACACTAACTTGGCATTTTCTCGGCTCAGAAACCACCGGTTGCCGTTCTTGAATCCCACGTTGTGAAGAGCGGTGAAGATCCTCGTGCCCCAACCAACATGCATAATTCTTCCTGGCCGTAACCTCCAAATTATCGCTGCCTGTTGTGCCGGTTCCCCAACTCGTGTCGGCTGTTGTTGTTGTACACCACCAGCTCTCTGCATCGGAAATTACGCAACACGCTGGCGTTTCAACTATTGTTGTTCGAGTCGTTGCTCGGCAGTCATTCGGTGTGGAACGACGTCTGCGGATGACCAATGAATCCGTGTGTGTGTTTGGTGATTTGTAGTGGAAGCGAAATTGGATGCTTTTGTGAATATCCGATCCAAGTTATCAATCATAGGACGAGTAACATAAACCGGACGGACTTCTGGTAGAGGACCTAGCTGATTGAAAACAACGATTCCAGGTCCTCCGATTCCTTGTGGTGCTCCTTGAACAGGCATCTGACGACGGATGCTTCCACCAAACCCTCCGTATAGCGATAGATTTATAATGTGTTGGTAAGACCCTGGTGTTGCTTTACCGAGACGTTGCTGTTGAAATTGGAGTGAAGTTCCACGAAGATTTCCTTGTGCAGCTTGATACATTGTCTGTGGATGTTGTTACTGCTGATAAATATGTAGTAGCGTCTGGACTGTTGTTGAGGACACGAGTACTGCTGACTGATTGAGCACAAATTCCGCGGTGTTGTTGAGAAACCATCATTGGATGACCTAACTTGTTGATGAGCGACAGAGACACTGAAAATAGAAAATGTTAAAACTTCTAGCTCATTAGCAAAATGGATGAAAGTGAGAGTTTTGAGATTCTCAGATGTCTACAGGTTTAGAGCTCAGACATTTGAAGAGCAGAAAAAATGGGGTTTTCAATAAAAAATATATAAATTCATGCATTGCACAAGTTTTGTCAAAAAGGACAGCCAATGCCATTTTTGTGAAGAACCTTAAAAACTCTACTAAAAATCTCAGAAATTAAGATCTTCTCACGAAAATATCGACACTTTTTGCCAAATAGAAAAGTCTTTGTCCTTATTCAGCTAAATTTTTCACTGAATATAACGCCGGCACCCAGAAACATGCCGAAATTTTTCCCAAATAGCCGAATTTCGCTAAATCTGCACTGAAATCTTGAAAGCTAGCTGATTCTTTACAGAATATGTCCGTAGGAAAAATATAATTGACCAAAATGCTCCAATTTCTTCAAAACAAAACAATCTTGTATACATGATGTTTGTCTATCTTGACGACATCTGTGAGATTCTCTACCAGTCTGTTTGCCTATCTGTCTGTCAAGATCTCCAGAATTCTCTAATTCTTGGTCTCCAAACATCCACATCTCCTAAAAACTCATTTTTCTTACTCTCTCGGCGGCATTCTTGCATCCGCATACTCCACTTGGTTTCCGCCGATCGAGTATGGCTGTACGGCAACCACCGGTCGCATGTTCTGTGTCATCGGATGCACTTGTTGTTGCTGGAGCGGTGGGCTTTGATATTCCATTGATATTGCTGGAGTAGTTCTCATTTACCGTAGCTGCAGCCGCCTTCTCCTGCTCCTCTTTTTCTTCCTCTATGCGTTCATATCCCTCACGGTGTGGTGGTCCATAGCCATCCGGCATTCAATCCTTAACTATTCGACCATCTCCACTGTAATGTGAGACTTCCAATGACTTGTAATGGGCCTTCCTGTTGGTGTATCACACGAGCAACTGGATCCAAGCAGTCTCAGCTACGGTTCTGAAAGCAAAATCAATAGGAAAGTTCTAAACTCCAATCACTTACACTATAAGAAAGTCCAATGTTGGCTCTTAAGAAATTTGCTTGACACCGTTTCGGAGTCGCCTGGATGATCCTCACCGGTTTTATTCCTCATGATAGCATTGGTCTGAAAAAATAGAGTTAAGTTTCGAATTTTAATGAAAAAATGTACTTTGAGGATCCTCTTCTGCTTTTGGGAGCTCATATTGTTGTTGTTCTTGCTTCTATGGTTGTTCGAAGAGTTTTTCGTTTAGGCGAATGCTCTCCGTCTGCCATGTTGTCTTCGACTGTTAGAGACGAATGCCGGTCATCAAATAGTAAATTGCGCTGAAAAAAAAACATTGGTAAAAATGTTTATATCGAGTTAAATAAAAGAAAAAAGCGCGAAAAGTTAATTAGAGATCAGAGAAAAAACGGGGAAAACGAAAGGGAATGATATATAATTTTTTTGAAGAGTCCGAAAATCGATAAATTCCGACAGGTGTCAATTTGAGGCGGGGATGCGAATATTCGGGCTTAAAAAAGTCGGGAAAGCCTTAATATCAATAAAAAACAAGAAACTGTTAAGAAAAACAAAAGAAACCAGTCTCCGACATTATTTTCCAAAAATTTCTGTTACAGAATTTTTAAAAAAATCCTAAGGGATTTTCGGGGTCATTTTTTGCAATTTTTCCAGCCGAAATCAAATAATTGAAGCATTTTGCACATTTTAATAACAGAAAATATTATAAACCCACATCGGAATATGTTTCCGGAGCGTCTTTTTCCCAATTTTCACAATTTCCCGCCAACCATGATTTTTGCCTCATTTTATAAGTTTTCGCTGTGATAAATCATTGAAAATGCTCCAATCTATTGGAAAAGCTACCAAAATTTCAGAAATCACTGATACTATGCTGAAAAACCGCCAAAAATTGAATGTCGAGCCTCTTCTTAAATCGAAAAATCCGACCGCTACGCGTACGATTCGCGTAGCGGTCAGGAGTTAGGGCAACGTGCCGAACGGGCCTCTCCTCAATTACGCGATTTGTCAAAAGAGTGTTTGCGGACTTGTCGACCGTAACCGACAAAAATTTTGTGGGAACATTTAATTTTTGGTTTTTTAAAATCTAAAGACTCAATTTTCGTGCTAAAATTTTACAAACAACTCATTTTTCAGCATGAGAAATTCACCGCATGAACGATCTACTTTTAGAGCGGATATCAACTCGCTCTCTGGTGGGGATGAAACAAAAAGAAAAGCATGCACTTAAATATGCGCCAACCTTTGCAGTTTTTTGATGTAGGATACCGAAAATTATTACTTTTACTGAAAAAAATTACTGAAAAAAAGAAGAAAATGTAGAGGACAAGGGAAATGAAAATACAGTTCAAAAAACGCTCCCGACAACACAGAACATGGTAATTTTTCCGCCCAAGTGTTTTGAGAAACAACTCATAACGTATTGCAATCAAGGAAAAGTTTTATAATTCATATCGTATTGTGAAGAAAACTTTTTCGTAAAAAACATCCAAAAAACTTCCAATTTGCATAGCTATAAAGATCTACTTTCACAAATATGAAGTTTTTTTCTCACGTGTTCTTAGGCACTAAACTAGATTTTAGTCATACATAAAGCAACTGATTTCCGTTTGTGGAGGAGAATCGGAGCACCCGATCGACGTTAAAATGCTAATCTGGTGCAAAGAGAGAGAGAGTAAAAAACGGAAAGAAGTGGGGGTAAAATGAAAGGGAATTAGTATAAAAAAGAAGGAAGCTTAAAAAACTTTCATTAAAACTTCCATTTTCAGCGGAAAAAAATCCAGAGAAGGTGTGACGGATGGAAAATAAAAATTCGAATGGGTGCAGTCAGTCGCCGTCTATTGCTGTCTGGAAAAATGCACCTGTGATGAAGTGAAATGAGTAAGACCCCAGACGTCTATCCTCTTCTCTCTTTCAGAATCAATTCAAATTTTTATCTCCTCCATCTAATTTTTCGTATATTTTCTTCCCTTCCCTGTTTCCAATTTTCTCGTTTGCATAATAAATTCGTAGTTTCATCAGTCTTGTTTTCTCTTTTTCTTTCAGAGTCCACCCAATACTCTTTTCGGGTATCTTCACCTATCCTGTGCCGGATTTCTCAAGATTTGTGAATGAGCTGTAACGGAGGAAAGAGCATGACGAAACTCGGAGAAGAGATGTACTTTCAGGTTTTTCAGAATTGCAAACATAGCTGATGTTCAATTACTATTTTTACAGAATAGTCGTCAGACGTCAGTTGCAAAAAAGAAATTCGAAAAAAATGATAATCATGGGCAGACCGCAACGACTGGGCTTGGTATAAAAAAAGAAGCTTCAGAAATTTCATCCCCCTATCTCATTCCCATACACAAAAGTGTTGTCTACTGTAAGTATAACACGATAACTATTTGGTATGATCTACAGAAAATGTCCCTGACTACACATATTCTGAAAATATTTTCCCAGGCGAAGGTGTGTGAAAAACAATTCATCCTATTTGCACAACTAAATCTGATGTAAATATTTTTCTCACGCCTTCTCAGGCACCAAGCTAGATATTAGTTGTATAGCGCCTGATTTCCGTTTGTGGGGGAGAAACGGAGCAACCGCCTAACATTCACACGCTAATCTGGTGTTTGCCGCCGAAAAGCAAGGAATTAGAGAAATGGAGAGAAGTGGGCGGAGAAAAAGAGAGAGTTGGTATAAAAGAGAAGGGAAACTCAGAATTCGTATTCCCTTTCTCTCTACAGGCGCAATGTGAGTCGTGTTTGGTAAAACAGTTATATTTTGATTTTTATTGAATTCTAATGTATATATTCGGGTTTTTTTACTTGTATTCTGCTACTGGTATGAGTTTCTGTGAAAAATTCTAATAAGATGTGAGTTTATTTTATGCAGTTTATTAAATTTGAATTCAATCACTTTATTTTGTTTTGATGATAAAACATTTTCTTAAAATAAAACTTAGAGAGGCCATGTTAACAACAAGAAAAAGCAACTTCTATTGTTTAGTTAAATTTGAAAGTTTGCGAGGACTTTTTGTTGTTGATAATAGTCACAGTTTGCAAATAGTTGTTTGTGTTTCCACTGTTCCAATGGTGCATAGTTTTGGTAATTGAGGTCTTGTGCACCTTTTCGATGCGTTTGAATTTTCAAAGAGATTGCGTTAGGCAAGCGCCTGATTCATATTCACACTGTCTGGCGCACCTGTGGCGCAATTATTAGTCAACAAGCGCTCGCATTTCACCAAAAATCAAAAAAAGTTGTTTTTCAGAGCGAAAGATCTGTTTGAAACTCCTAGTATCCGCTCTGTCTGGAACTGTAGTACCACGTGTTAAAATTTAAAAATATATATAGTCGTGGCGTCATGTAGATTTACAGAGATCAAAATCTTGACCTCTTCTCCTATTTCTGACCATTCTATTCGCTGAACCGATTATTTTTCATGTTGACTGTAGCCAATTAGTCATAATGTTTTTACATAATGCTTTCCTCGGTCTTTCTGAATTTCGCCAATAGAATTTCTAGGTACGGGATATCTATCGATGTGTTTGTGCATCCGGATGTCTTCAAATGATGTGAAACTTACGAAAATCTCACCCAAAACTTACAAAATCGTTTCCAGGCGTTCTCCTTCAAATCGATCATCTACGAAGACGCCAACTGGATTCAGATCGAGGATCTCTACAAGCTACAAAACGCTGAAGTCGTCAAGATCGGTGCCAACAACGACTTCACCAATTCGGAGTACAAAATGCTCATTGAGCACTGGATCACTATTAAACTGTTTATAAACATATCCAATGTAGACCCTTGTCTTCTTTTATTGCTTTTCACCAAAAACATTAAATTTAACACAAGTTTAACCATTTCTAGAGGTTTTTTATAACAACATGATGCACAACCGCCTCCCGCCAGAATTGTTTATTCGGCTTTCCGCCATTTGCTCGACTCCGGATTTAATGTTTCTTGTTTTATGTATAGAAAAAATTGAATGCTGCTGTTTGGATTTTGTACACCTACATATATGCCAACCCATAATTACGATTTCCTGCTTCGACAAATTTTCACGCTCTGTTGGTTGAGAGGTTTCGTAGCAGACGCCTGCCATTTATATGCTGCTAATCTGGTGTTTGCTGCAAAAAGGAGAGTGGCGAAACTTCAGAAATTTCATTTTCTTAATTCATTCCCATACGAACATACGTGGATGTTGTAACAGATGTCAAGTTTTTTCTCACGTGTTCTTAGGCACCAACCTAAACACAGTACCGGACAAAAAAGTATCAACTATGGTTGTTTTCAGTGGAAAATTACCAAGTTTTACAGTGTATTTCGGTGTCTCCTGGTTGTCCGACCAACTTGATCTTGTATGGGCTAAACAAAGAAACAGTATCACATAATTTCTGTACTTGATCATTTTTTTTAATGGCGCGGCAGCCTTTTTTAAAACTCCAAGATGCCACATTTACAAGTACTTACGATAAACGCGTCAAAGGCGCGCCAGTCTGACAAATTAGGACATTGATGTCAAGATTTTGGTATATTTGTAATATTTTGTATTTTTGAAATATTTGTTCGCCGAAAAACGAAAAAAGTTTCAGGAATTCCACTTGGATCAAAACCGGGTTACGGTAGTGATATTTTCTTCCCTATGACAGCTGATACTATCAAATGAGTCAGGATCAAGACGTTTTTCTTGTAAAACGCTGGAGCTATTCTCATCAAAATGCCCAATCGATTTAATGCACTGAACATTTCAAAAATTAAAGTGTTAGTGGGTGTGGTGCTTTGTCTACCGCAAACTTCTCATTTTTTTGATTAGTTTCAAAAATTTATTTACACGAAGAAAAGCTATTATTAGGTTGGCAAGAAAGTTTTTGTGCATGACTCAAGTTATTTTTACTCAAACAGGAAGCATGCCAAATACCAAACATAGTAACCATCTTAGTCCACAACTGTCTCCAATTTACTGGGTATGTTCCCGATACCGTCCTGGCAGAGCTCCGGATGTTTCAAGGCAAAATAAACTTCCACCCATTTTTCGACTTAACTTCAAGTATCGAAGTCCTTTTCTGCGGCAGAGCGCTGAATTACCCCGAACTTATAGTAATTCGTTAAAAGAAGGTCCGAGCTCAAATTTGTATGATTGAAAACCGTTTTGCAAAATTAGTTGAGAAAATATTTTGTCGGGTATGCAACTAGCGGAAATGCAACATTATGGAGGTAGCTGACTTTTTGACCGTGTGGAGCTGAAAACTCACGCATAGTTTTGATTTTTCGCACACAAAAAGAGTAAAAGTAGAAGATTACTGTTTTGCATTTTCCAATCATATACGTTGTGTACGGTCTACCACATGAGGGTCATCATTTGCTTCAGGTATTATTTCCTTTTGATAATGTCTAACAGCGTTTGATCAACGCCAAGTCGGTTGGTTTCACTGCGGTAGTTTGTAGGCAATACTTACTCTTTATTAGTGATACCCAAACGGTTAGAAAGATTGAAGTTTGAAAGAGGAGAGAGAATTTGAAGCCGCAGGTCTACCCTTCACTGAACGCGGATCTTGCCCAAAATATGACTATTCAATGTCTCTTTTTTTATTCTTGCCGACACATTTCAAAAAGTGTCCAATTGTGTTATAAGTAGTAGTGATTATCATTGATAATTTACATCAAGATTGAGATGGATACACACCCTCTAAAATTCACAGCATGTACAAATCCTATTCATATGCACTTTTAGTGCGTGATACTTCGGCCACAGAAAAATCGCATTTCTCAAAATTGTGAACTAAATTACTTATAGTGTGCCAAAAGAAGAATTCATCCTTGTAAACTTTTCCAATCGTTTGCACAAATTTAGAAATTTTGGTATTAGATGGAAAGCGGAAATAAAAATATTGCTGTAAGAGTTGTCGGTCAAGAATAAAAACAAGTATGGCTCTCGCAGAAGAGAAGCGTCGGAGGGAATTCCTGACTGCCATCAGAATCACAGAGAGTTTAACTAACAAATGGTATGCGTAGTTGGTTTTGATTCTTGTAATTTATCTGACAGCATTTAAAACAAAACATGCACAAAAACTTTCTTGCCAACCTAATAGATACATAATCCTTGTCTACCTAGTTTCACCTAAGCGTATAAAAGTGAAAAC
The DNA here is from genome assembly GCA_002259235.3 of Caenorhabditis latens. Lineage (NCBI taxonomy): Eukaryota > Metazoa > Nematoda > Chromadorea > Rhabditida > Rhabditidae > Caenorhabditis > Caenorhabditis latens. The sequence continues at coordinate 6,204,145 of CM056097.1, read as the reverse complement.
GCATGTGAGACACAAAGAAATCATACACATAAAAAATTGAAGACTCCGACTCTCCATTTATCAATCTTGAAACTTGAAACAGGAATCATATTTTCTAAAATTTGATACTCGAGAAAGTATTTGAGCAAATGTTTCTAGGAGAGAAATAAAAATGAATAGTCAAGTTCACAAGCTTTTTATGTATTTCTCATCTCTTTTCTATAGCGTATTAGAGAGATGTTACATTTTCATGTAAACGGACAAATGTCACTTTATTTATGACAACTGTTCTGAGGACGTCAATGTAAATCAATGATTCAAAAATCATGACGCTCACTCAGTGAGACATTAAATTCATGCGTACCTTCTGTTTGTTAGCTTCTGTTTTTTGGCTACCCTTCTGATCAGTAGATTTTAGTTTGGGTTTCAAACATCCAAAAAAATCTAATTCTGATTTCATTTCAAACCATGCTCTAACAAGAACTCGTTCACCATTGTTTAAATTGAGATCATCTCAACGAGTCATATTTTCCTGAGTTGCTGAATTTTTCGTTTTCGCGAGTGAAGAAGAAGAGTATGCTGGTGTTAGGAACAAAAGAAAAACATGTGTTCATTTTAATTGCATAGCTAAATCTGTTTTCACAGACGTTAAGTTTTTTTCACGTATTCTCAGGCACCAAACACGAGATTTCAGAAGCGGAGAAATGTAGTTTGTTTTTAGTTCTATGTTTAGCTTTAAAACAACTTTGTTGTTAATAATAAGCATAGTTTAAAAAAAGGTGTTTGGGTTTTTAAAGACTAGAAAAACTTTTCAAAATTTATTTTCACAAATAAAAGTACCACAAAAATTTGATTTTCCAGGAAGGAAGAAGTCAAGACCAATCGCTTCCCATCTTCCACTGTCGTCTCAATTTTCCTCCGATTCAAAAGACGTCTATCCTTTTCTCTTCTTTGTTTCAGAGTCTACTCAGCTTTTTTGTCATCTCCATCTAATTCCTCGTCCATTTGCTTCCTTTCCCTGCTCCCGAATTATTTTATTTGCATAATAACTCTACGTGTAATAATTCTACGTGTAATAATGATGATAACATAAAATGTTTCCACAAGCAAACTGGTGTGAAAAATAAGTCATCCTGTTTTCATTGCTAAATCTGTTTTCACATATGTCAAGTTTTTTTCCCACGTGTTCTCACGCACCAAGCTAAATGTAAGTTATGTATATAACACCTGTTTTCCGTTTGTGGAAAAAATCGGAGCAACTGCCTGACATTTGGATGTTAATCTGGTGTTAATTTCGAACACGTATATATTTGCAAATTCAAAATTACGTTTTCCTACTTTGAAAAATTTCCAAGCTCTGATGATTAACATCAGAGGTTTTGTAGCAGTCACCTGCCATTTACATATATACTCTGGTGTTTGCAGCAAAAAAGAGATTAGAGAAGTAGGAAAAGAGGGAAATTGATATCAAAGAACATTCAGGCTAATTTGGTGTTTGCCGCCGGGAAGCAAAAGATTAGAGTAAGAGAGAGAAGTGCGCGGAGGAAGAAAGGGGAATACGTATAAAAGAGAAGGGAAACTCAGAAATTTCATTTCCTTTCTCCCTACAAGCGCAATGGGGACCGCGTTTGGCCCAATATTTATTTTTGATTTTTGTTGAGTTCTAGTATTTATATTCGGGTATTTTTACTTGTATTGAGCTGCTGGTATGAGTTTCTATGGAGAATTCAAATAAGATGTGAGTCCATTGTTATGTTAAGATCGAAATTTTGCAAGGTCGTTTTGTAGTTGATAATTTTCACAGTTTGCGAATAGTTGCAATTTTTTTTTTGAAAAAAAAACGAAATCGTTCAAAAGGTATATTTTTACAAATGTGAAAGTAGAATCACTTCTTCTTGAATCCAAAAAAAATCTGACTTGAAGAGCTACTTAGATCTGCTTTCACAAATAAGACGTTTTTCTCACTTGTTTTCATACGCAAAACTATATATAAGTTGTAGAACACCTGGTTTCTGTTTGTGGTGGAGTATTGGAACAATCTTTGGAACTATCTGGGGCACCTGTGGCGCATTCATATGTTAACAAATGCTCAGAATCCACCAAAAAAATTACCAAAAAATTAACAAAAACAAATTTTAAGTGAGAAAAATCCGTTCCGTTACAAGTGTGGTAACTTATTTTTTGAACGTTTAGTGTTCGTACTGTCTGGAACTGTAATACCATGTGTTAAAGTCCAAAAATAGAATTTAGTCGTGCTGGCATCTAGATTTTCAGAAACCACAATCTTGGCGTGTTCTCTTACTTCCGACCATTCTATTCGCTAAGCCGTTTCTCTGCCGTGTCGCCTGTAGCCAATTAGTCATAATATCCCTTCCAAGTTGATCTTGGTTTTTCTGAACATTGCCAATGGACCTTCTAGGTTTTGAATGTCTATCGACGTGTCTACGTATCCAGATGAATTCTAATGATACGAAATTCCAGTGGACGACAACCGCGCCGGATGACTCACGAGGGAGATATGGTCAAGAAGTTGGAGATCGGAAAAAAAGGACCGGCGCGTTGCACGTCGACTGGGTTCTCGAGGACGTTTTTGGAAGAGGCTAGAGGAATGGAAGGAAAGGATGGAGCTTGTGAGTTGGGGTTTGAAAAAAAATCTGAGATGTATGTACGTCGAAAGAGATCGAGAGCCAGTCATTATAAAAATTTGGCCCAACAATCGTTTCCTTTCAAAGTGGGTGTCATCATAACATTATCAGTTTCGATCAAATCGGAGAGACTCACATTTCGAAAACCGTCCCGAAGTCTATTTCCAGACAAGTTACTTCCCCCCTTAATCTTCTCTATTTATCGCACTCCCAAGGCCCAATCAATTAGTTATCGTCCCAACCTCTCTCAATTCCTCACGACTTTAAGAATGGTATTCCACTTAACAATGTTATTCCAGGAGATGCAACAGAAAAGGACCCCCTCCGCCCCACAAGAACGACCCAACTTTTAAATCTATGCCTTGAACAGTTTTTAAATGAACATATTCAAAAAATGACCCTCGTCTTCTTTTATTATTTTTTACCAAAAAAACTAAATTTTACACGAAATTTAGAAATTTTAAGGGGCCTTTCACAAGAAAATATTGCAAAACCGCCTTCCGCCTTCCTCTTTCTCTTCAGAAAATGTTGATTCCGCCCTCTGCAATTTCAAAAACCGCATTTTCCCTAAATTCTGGATCTAATGTTTCCTGTTTTCTGTGTTGAAAGAAGTTAAAACTGCTATTTGGATTCCGTACACCTACACATATGCCAACCCATAATTACGTGTCCTACTTTGAGAATTTTCCCAAGCTCTGTTGATGGAAAGGTTTAGTAGCAGCCGCCTAATCTGGTGTTTGCCGCAAAAAGAATATTAGAAAAGGAGGAAAAGAGGGGAATTGATATCAAAGAACATTCTGATGTCTCTGTCTCTAAATCTGACTCCCCTCTAAACCTAAATCTGATGTCACAGATGTAAATATTTTTCTCACGCGTTCTCAGGCACCAAGCTTGGTATTAGTTGTTTAGCGCTTGATTTCCGTTTGTGGAGGAGAAACGGAGCAACCGCCTAACATTCACACGCTAATCTGGTGTTTGCCGCCGAAAACCAAGAAATTAGAGAAGGGGGAGAAAAATGGGCGGAGAGAAAGAGAGATCTTGGTATAAAAGAAGGAGAAACTTCAGATTTTTCATTCCCCTTTTTCCTACAGGCACAATGTGAGTCGTGTTTGGCAAAATAATAATATTTTTATTTTTATGGAATAATAATCTACATATATTCACGGGTTTTTATACTTGTATTTGACTACTGGTATGTCACTAGGTGGAAAATTCTAATAAAAAGTAAGTTTTTGTTTGCGCTCTTTATTAGATCTAAATTCAGAAAATTTTTCAAATGAGATATTTTCAAGTATGTAAGAGAAGCTATGATAACATCAAGAAAAACAACTTTTATTGTTATCTGAATGTTCACGAGGATATTTGTTGCGATGATACTCATAGTTTGAAAAAAAAAGTTGTTTTTAGAGACTAGAAAAATCTTCAAAAAACCATTTCCACGGATAAGTATTGAATCTCCATCTAATAAAACACTTGAATTTTCAGATATAACAAGGAGTGTGATTCGGACACAGTCAAATCGATAATCTGCTGCCCTGACGCACTCGTACATTAAATTTATCTTTCTTATTCCTAGTTTTATTAATTTGAATAATAAAAAAGTAGTTCCAACAGCTTCGTTTTCTCTTTCACTTTCAGGATATATCCAGCTGTCTTTTTGGCTACTTTCACGTGTTCCGATCAGGCTTGGTCGAGAAAAACTTTTCGGGAAAATCGAGAACGAAAAAATTTCTCGAATTTTTTTTTCGGGAAATCGATTACTCGAAATTTTTCTCGAATTTTTTTTTCGAGAAATCGAGTACTCGAAATTTTTCTCGAAACTTTTTTTCGGGAAAATCGAGAATTTTCGGGAAAATCGAGAATTTTCGGGAAAATCGAGAATTTTCGGGAAATTCGAGAATTTCGTCAAACTGACTTCAAATGACTTTGAAATCCCTATTTTTCGATAGATTTTATTTCCATTTATAATGTATACTTGGTTTCACAGCTTGAGACTAGCCTACATATTATAGAATAAATGAACTTGTGAACCAAAACTTTTTGATTTCTGTACCTACTGTAGTCCTACTACAGTCTCTCAGACCAAGTCACTCAAATCGATATTTTCAGACAAAAACTAGCGTCCCCCGCCTCCCGGCGGGCTCCGCAGTACTCGGCTGCGCCTCGTGCGCGGTGCTTAGCAAGTTTTGGATTCATAAGTTAGCTTGCCCGACTCTAAGGAATATAATAATATCCAGCTTCTGAGTTCAAAATAATGACACCGACTGACCCTCTTTTTCCCGTCTTCGATCCGAAATTCCCAAACTTTTACAATCTTTCTTCTCACAATCTTTTATCAGCTCGGCACAGTTTTCACAACTGCGCTCCACCGAAACGCCCTTGAAAAATATCTCTTTTATTCTGAGTCTCCCAACTTCGCACATTATTTTCTTTGGTTTTGGTATAACGCGGTTGTAAGAAGCGTGCCGTGTCAATAGGAAGTACTTACGAAAAAAAAAAATTTTACCAGTTGGATCCGAACCCCCACCCCACCGATTCTCACCCCAGCATACAACCACTGCGCCACCGATGGACAGAGAAACGTGGACATGGAGGGAAAAGAAAAAAGGGGCGCATCTCGCAGCTGTACAGTGACACGTACAGTGACAAAATGGTCAGTGTATTCGAAAGAAATGTCAGTGGAGATTCAGGTTTCTCCACAGAATCGTCCGGTTTCATTATTTTTTGGTCGGACTTTTTGGTTCCATTAGATCTCGAAAAGTTTAGATTGGTGCCAAAAATTCAGAGCGATTCAGTGAGTCCTGTTCCCAGGAGAGCGAATGTAAAAAATCCTCATTGACCAAAAATCACAAAAAACGGTTTCCTGAAAACTTTTACAACTAAAAATATATCAAATTTTACATGGTTCGATAGAGATTTTTTTTCTACGCATTTCCTTTTTTTCGGATCCAGAAATTTCTCAAAACTCAGCGAGTTACAGCCGGTCAAAGTTTTGGGCGGAAAAAGGGGGAGAGATCGATAATTGCTCATTTTTCGACTGTTTTTTGAGTATAACTCGAATGCATCATTCCCAATTTGAAATCTGTTTCTTTAGCCATCTTCTCCATGTCAAGTTTCATAGCTGTACCAAGTTTCAAACCTCTCGGTTCAATACAACGCGAGATATCGAGAGGAAAGTAAAAATTTCGGGAAAAAAAGTAGTTCCCTTTCTTTTATGGCCATAAATCATATTTTTTCAAATTTTCAGATGATTTTTACATGTCTTGATAGCCAGATCTTCAAAGATCTGAAGTCCAGAATATCCCCCCGAAATGTTCAAAACTGGCGCCGTACGAAGCAGGAAAAGGCAAAAATCGTGAATTTCTCAAGCCATTTTTTTGAGTGAAAAAAGTTGCTCTTACTTTTGTGCTCATAACTTTTTTGCTAATGCTTCGAACCCACCACCTGGCGGTCGCCACCGGCGCCCCAAGTTTTTGTATCACCTCAAAAAATAATTTTTTGAAAAAGTTGAGAACAAAGAAAGTTATTAACAAAAAACACTGCGGACGTTTTTGTTGACATTTTTTTGGACAAGCTCCGCCCACTCCAAATCGGCACGCTCATACTTACGCGATTTAAGAAGAGGGGCCGATTAGTACCCCATATCAATTTAACGTTTTGCTGGAGAAACATCAGTTTCGAAAAACTTTCAGCACTCAACAGTTTTCAATTTTGGAGCACCGTAGGTGAAAATTGAGAAGTGTTTTGCTTAAAAACAACAAAAAATCGGTTGAAACCCTGTAAAAAGAAATGAAAATTTTCGAACTTTTGAAGATTACTGTTACAAAAAAATTTCCCGATTTTCTCGAAATTTTTCGAGAAAATTCCCAGTCGGGAGAAATTCTCGAAAAAAGTCGGGAAAACCGAGAAATCGAGTATCCCGATTTCCCGACCTCGACCAAGCCTGATTCCGATACGTAATCTGTCGACAACTCTGACAATCCAGACGCCAAATTTGATCTCGCTTCTTTCTGCAGAAAAAGTGGACTGAGTGGACAAAAATTTTCTCTGCACTCATATTTTTCAATAAATTAGTAGTTGCATCAGATCTCGATTCCAATTAAGTCTTTCTTTTTCATCCCGGCTACCTACGCGTATTCCCATACGAAATCCGTATCTATGCAATTAGAAACGGCAAAACACATGTGAAACACTCCAACAACAAGTCATACACATGGGAAATCTAAGACTCAAACTCTCCATTTATAGATTTCTGAGACTGAAAGTGCATTTTCTCAAGCTTCTTATGCATTTCCCGTCTCTTCTTTATGGCGTATTAGAGAAATCTCACGTTTCCATGTAACTTGAAAAATGGCTCTTTATTTATGACATTTTATGGTGCGATTGAATTACATTTTCTGACTTCATACTTTCACGAAGTCAAAGTAAGACAATGATTCAAACATCATTGTACTCTTGGTTGAAGGACAAAGCCGAATACTTATACGTTATGTTCTGTGAGAATGTCGGTTTAAAAATTTTAGCCCCGAAGAGAGGGATTAGAAAAGAGTGAAAACAATATCTTTGAAAAGTGGAGAAGTAATCAAAACAAATGGATTTGTTGTTAAATACGGATCGATTCTGGATGTTCTGGAGAAGAGGAAATCCTCATGGCATGGAGATTGTTCTGAATATTTGTTAAAAACGAGTTATGGCATCAGAAATTGTATACTTCTAACTTTGAAAATCAATTTTTTAAACTGGCGAGAGAGAGCGTTTCTAGATTTTTGTCTTTCCAAATGCACAGCCTGTCCTACTTGAAGTACGCCAAACATTGAAATACAATTGAAAAATCAGAGTCAAAAACGAAGTTTACACACTTTCTATTGCTTTAATTTTAATATGTTTCACTACACTTGAACTTCTAATGTTCCCCAGTTTTTTGCATATCAAAGAAGTAGAATATTGCAACTTGAATTTTGTACACCTAAATATGCGCCACCCTTTATTCACATTTTCCTATTGTGAATGATTTCCACGCTTCACTCTTTCTTACTTTGATGAAAGATACTATCAAAAAACGGATTTCTGCTCATTTGATACATCACTATTTGTTATTTTGATCCGATGATGTGACTTGTTAATGTTATCTCACAGAGACGCATGACTTTCGTGTGTAGTAGCACATTTTTGTCTTTTTATTCATTTCAAATCAGTCATGTATCTCTTAATACCTTTATCGAGTCTTAGCCCAGAGAGGGGATTAGAACTAAGAAATGGATGGAGATGTAGAAGAACTTGGGACAATAAAAAATGCAGTTCAGTTTTGAAAGTACAATTTTCTGGGAGGATTGGCCTCGCGCATTATTATCATCGCACATGAGTGTTATTTTAGAAATTGTAGCACGATATTTTATTAGTGTTGACAACAATTCATTGTAACCAAGAAAACAATCCGAAATCACCAAAAAAATATCCGATTTTGCAGAGGTACACAAATACACAAATGCATACTGAATACACAAATGTGAAGTATTTTCCCACGTGTTCTCAGGCACCAAACAAGATGTAAGTTGTAGAGCGCCTGGTTTTTGTTTGTGGAGAAGCAACCGGCTGATGTGACATTAAGATGCTAATCTGGTGCTTGCCGCCAAAAAGAGAGAGATTAGAAAAGTGGAGGAAGTGGGCGGAGAAAAAGAGAGGACTCGGTATAAAGGAGAAGGAAGCCTCAGAATTTTCATTCCCTCTTTCCCTACAAGCACTATGTGAGTTGTGTTTGAAAAAATAATTATATTCTGATTTTTTTTGAGTACTAATATATATTTTCGGGTGTTTTTTACTTGTATTCTGCTACTGGTATGCCATTCTGTGGCAAATTTGAATGAGATGTGAGTTTTGGTTTATGCACTTCAAAAGCTTAGAATTCAATAAGTTTTTTGACCTTCTATAATCATTTTTGTCACAAAGAAAAACAATGATAACAACGAGAAAGCACAACTTCCATCGTGTTTTTTGTTCACAAACTCACAACAATTTGCAATTTCCAGTTCAAAAGATGAAATTCCCAGTTCAAAAGTAGATGTTTGTGTTTTTAGAGAAACGTTTCAAATTTTCCACTCAAATCACCATTTTACAAAAACTTTAATTTTCAGAAAAGGAAAATCCACAAATAATCGGACGGGTGGAAAATAAAGCGGGTAATGGGTGTGTTCAGCGGCCTCTTTTTGTTGCAACCAACAGTGCACGTGTGAAGATATCAAAACGCATTGCTGCCCATATATATTTTTTTCATTTTTAAACTCATAGTTTTCAATAAATTAGTACTTTCATCAGACCTTTTCTCTTTCAGAGTCATTCTTCTTCATCGTAGCTATTTTTGCGTAATTCAATACCTAATCTGCGTTTTCCTAGTTTCTCTCAAGATTATAAATGGCAAAATATTTGTGGAGATTCTAACATTTGATTGTTCAGATAGGAATTTGGAGACTTTGCTAGTCCACGTATCAATTTCAATTATAGATTTTTCAAACGTATTCAAATATCTGGAAAAAACATGTGCTTGCAGTTACCAATTCAAATAACAGATTTCTGCTCATGTGACGCACGGATATTATAATCCTCTTTTCTCATCACTTGGAATGAATGTTTGCAGCGGGGACATGTTTTTGGATTATCACACTTTGTTATCTTTAACAGATCAGCAAATTTGTTTTTACGCCTCGCTAATCCGGTTGTCACGTTATGCTCACAGAAACACATGACCAAATCCTTGTAGAAACGCATGATAGAGTCCAGTGGTGAAGCACTTCCGCTTGTTAAACTAAACAGTCATCCATGTACCTTTCTATAGTCTACGGGACTTATCCCAAGAGAGGGATAAGAACTGAAAAAGAGAAAAAGTGTAGGAGAACTAGGCGGAAAATCTTCCTGTAAGAAGAGGTAGTCGCCTCGTAAAACCGCAAAAAATGCTCTAACAGAGTTGAGATTTGCATGATACAAACAAACATGGGTGTGTTTAATGAAAGTGTAGCACGATATTTTCTCAGTATCATCAAAAGATAATGTTCCCGACAACACACATTATGAAATTATTTTTACATGTTGTTTTGTTGTGAAAAACAATTCATATCGTATTGTAATCAAAAAAAAGTCGTTATGTTTATCCTTTTTGCATATCTAAATCTGATGTCACAGATGTAAATCTCTTTATTACGCGTTCTCAGGCATTAAACTAAATACAAGCACCTAACGTTTGTTTGTGAAAGGGTATCGGAGCAACCGTTTAGTATTCAAATGCCAATCTGGTGTCTGTTGCCGAAAAACAAGAGATTAGAGAAGGAAAAAAAAAGTGAGCGGAGGAAACGAAAGGAATTGGTATTAAAAAAAAACGGAAATTCAGAATTTTCAATCTTTTCCCCCTTACAAGCACAATGTAAGTCGTGTTTGACCAAATTCGGGTATTTTTATTTGTATTCTGCAACTGGTACAAAATTCTGTGGAGTATTCTGATAAGATGTGAGTTTTATTTCATGCAGTTTATTAGGTTTGAATCAGAACTATATTAGTAATAAGTTGTATACCACATGGAATTTGTTTTTGGAAAGCTATCGGAGCAACCGCCTGACATTCAAATGCCAATCTGGTGTTTTTCGCCAATAAGTTAGATTTGAAAAGCGGAGAGATGTGGTTTGTTTTTAATTTTAAAGTTTAGTTGTAAATCTCACAAGGACTTTTTGTTTTTAGTAGCAATTATAGTTTCTAAATAGATATTTGGGTTTATGAAGATTAGAAAATGTTTTCAAAATTTGTTTCCACAATTTTAAGTTAAATCACCATTTCACAAAAACTTAAACTTTCAGGTAAGAAGAAGTGAAGGCCAATTGTTTCCTATCATCCCTTGTTGTTTTTATTCTCCTCCGGTCTAGATGCTCCAACGACTCGGCCTGCCTTTTCTACAATTTGTCCAGCTCAAATCATTTTCACTATATAATTTTTATTGCACATTGAGAGTCAGTTCTTTGAGTAAGAGACCACACGTCTATCATTTTCTTTCTTTCAGAGTCTAACCTGTTTTTTTATCCTTTTTTTATCCTCTTCATCTAATTCCTCGTCCTTTTGCTTCCTTCCCTTGCTCCCAATTTGTATCATTTGCATAATAAATCTACGTGCAATAATCCCACGTATAACAATAATAACATACATTATCATCTTGTTTACATAGCTTCATCTGTTTCCACATATGTCAAGTTTTCCTCTCGTTTTCTCACGCCCCAAGCTAGGCATGAGTTATATAACACCTGATTTCCGTTTGTGGAGGAGAAACGGAGCAACCGCATAACATTCACACACTAATCTGGTGCTTGCCGCCGAAAAGCCAGAAATTAGAGAAGAGGAGAGAAGTAGGCGGAGAAAAAGAAAGGAATCGGTATAAAAGAGAAGGCAAACTCAGAAATTTTATTCCCTTTTTCCCTACAAGCGCAATGTGGACCGCGTTTGGCCAAATATTTATATTTTGATTTTCATTGAGTTCTAGTATTTTCCTTTCGGGTATTTTTACTGGTATTTATCTGCTGGTATAAAATTCTGTGGATCGTTATATAAGATGTGAGTTTTGTTTCATGCAGTTCATTATATCTGATTTCAATAACTTTATTGTGTTTTAATGTAAGTTTTTAAAAGTATGAGAAGCTGTGTTAACAACGAGAGAGGGCAACTTTCATTGTTATGTTAATTTTGAAATTTTGCAAGGACTTTTTGTTGTTGATAGTATTCACAGTTTGCGAATAGTTGTTTGTGTTTCTAGAAACAAGAAAAAATCGTTCAAAAAAGTATATTTTCACAAGTGTAAAAGTAGAATCATCATTTCATAAAGCAAAAAATACAATTTGCAGAGCTACATAGATCTGCTTTCACAAATAAGAAGTTTTTCTCGAGTGTTCTCAGACACCAAACTAGATATATGTTGTAGAACACCTGGTTTCTGATTGTGGTGCAGTATCGGAACAACCTTTCAAACTGTCTGTGGCACCTGTGGCGCATTCATATGTTAACAAAAGCTTAGATTTCACCAAAAAAATCACCAAAAAATCAACAAAAAATATTTTTCTGTACGAAAACTGATATTTGCGTGCTGTCATGTAGAATTTTGAAAATCAAGAATGTTGACGTGTCCTCCTACTTCTGACCATTCTATTCTCTGAACAGTTTTTCTTTCTTGTTGACTGTAGCCATTGGTCACAATATCCCTTCAAAGTTGGTCTTGGTCTTTCTGAATTTTGCGAATGGGCCTTCTAGATTTTGAATATCTATTGTGTCTATGCATCCATATGAATTCTAATAATATGAAATTCCAGTGAACGACAACCGCGCCGGATGACTCAAGAAGGAGATATGGTCAAGAAGTTGGAGATCGGAAGAAAAAAGACCGGCGCGTTGCACATCGAATGGGTTCTCGAGGACGTTTTTGAAAGTGGCTTGAGGAATGGCAGGAGAGGATGGAGCCATGTATTGCTTGTGAGTTGAGATTTGATATAAAATCGTAGATATATGTACGTAGAAATAGATCGAGAGCCCCCTCCCCTTTTTTTGAGAATTGGTCTAAAGAGTGTTTCCTTTCCAAGAGGTTTTCATCATAATCAGTTTTGATCGAATTGGAAAGATTTTGATACCGTTAGAAAGCCCGTATTTTCTTTATCGACATTGCGTAAGGACAAAAAAAATCTTTGAAATATGGGTCAGACCATTTAATTCGTGATCTGCGAGCTGTCCCAATCAAGTTACGCGTTCTTATATGCACTTAGAATTCTGGAAATCAGCTTTTAGCCTAAATCGTAATGAGCGGATTTTCTTTTTTTGCAGATTTTTTTCACAAAGCATGCTATAGTAGCGCAAAGTAGAGCTGCCTAAAGTAATGACTAGCCAGCTATCACACCACGCAGTTTTTTTCATTATTTTGAAGTCATTATTCCAGACAGAATCGAGCGGGATTCCACCTTTCGCCTTCCGTTGTTGCCGAAAAATGTCTAATTTTTCCAGTTTTTTTGCAGCAAAGCTATCATTTTGTAAAAGATCAGTAATCTCTAACAGACAGTGCCTCACAACCCTGTTAGTCACTATCATTACGGCCACTCAAATTCCAAATACCTTCGCGAAGTCCATCTCCCGACAAGTTACTTTCCCCACACATAATCTTTTCTATTTCTCGCATTCCTAAGACCCAATCTATAAGTTACCGTGCCAATCTCTCTCAATTCCTCACAACCGTTAAGAATAACATTCCAGGATCCGCAACACAGAAGAACTACGCCGCCCCACAAGGACAAACGGCGACCCGACTCCTAAATCTATACCTCGAACCGCTTTTAAATAAACATATTCAGAAAAGACTTTCGTTTTCTTTCATTATTTTTTTCCAGAAAACTAAATTTTACACAAAGTTTTCCATTTTCAGGGGCTTTTTACAACAAAATAATGTAAAACCGCTTTCCGCTGTTCGCCTTTTCAAAAACCGCAGTTTCCTCAACTTTGGATCTAATGTTTATTGTTTTCTGTATATAGAAATAAGTTGAAAGCTACTATTTGGATTTCAAACACCTACATATGTGCTAACCCATAATTGTGTTTTCCTACATTGAAAGATTTTCAAGCTCTGTTGGTCAACCTGCCATTTACAAATATACTCTGGTATTTGTTGCAAAAAGGAGATTAGAGAAAGAGGAAAAGAGGGGAGTTGATATCAAAGAACGTTCATGATAATTTGTTGTTTGCCACCGAAAGCAAGAGATCAGAGTAGGGGAGAGAAGTGGGCGGAGAAAGAAAGGGAGATTCGTATAGAAGAGAAGGGAAACTCAGAAACTTCATTCCCTCTCTCCCTACAAGCACTATGTGAGTTGTGTTTGGAAAAACAATTATATTCTGATTTTTATTGAGTTCTAACATTTTTTTTTCGGGTATTTTTACTTGTATTCAGCTACTGGTATGCCATTCTATGGAGAAGTCAAGAAGAAAGACGTGAGTTTTGATTTACTTACTTCATTAGATCTGAATTCAATAACTTTATTGACTTTCCATAATAGTTTTGGTTATTAAAATGAGCTATGATAACAACAAAAAAGAGAAATTTTAAGTCTAATTTTTGATTCAAAAAGTTGTGAAAATTTAAAGTTTAATATTCACAGTTTAAAAGTAGATTTTTGGAGTCTAGAAACTAGAATACGATCATATCGCGTCAAAAGTGCGTTAGACGGAAAAATCCAGAATATTTATATTGGAAGTGAATTCCACAAAAATGCATAGAAGGCGCGCTAGATTTTCTATAACCCTAAAATACCACATTCGCAAAGAATTACGTGAACCGAAGGCGCGTCATAATGAAAACACAAGACCTTGAGATCTTCATTTCGGTGAATTTTTCGATTAAGATTTAAAATTCAAAAATCGCCAAAACGGAAAACGTTTCAGGAATCCTACGTGTAACAAGAACGGGTAACTAAAGTGGTCGATGTGAGCAAAGCTGTAATCTATTATATCCTATTTTTGTTTCCCATGGCATTCTGCATTTGTTTCAAGGGTATGAATGGAAACACTGGCTGACATTTATGAATTCTGGAATTCCACTCATAATATATATACCGAGTTGGTTTAGCGTGTGTCTTCATCTATCTCATCGCTCTCATCGCCTTCTTTGGTGGTCTCATCATTTTTTTAAACTGTACCTATCATTCTTAACCATACCTTTAGTTTTTTTGCTTTTTTCGATAAAATAAATGGGTCACTGAGCAACATATGTGTATTATTCTGTAATTTACTTTGTCATCTTTTCAAAAAATATGTTAAAAGCCTCACAGTGACCAAGAGTTACAGTGGCAAGCTTTATATTCTCAATTTCCCTCATGCTTACGATATCGAAGATTTGACACTCAGTTGGAAGACTATAATTAGTGGCAACGAATAATGCACGTTGTGAAAAATGGGGCCGGTGGTTGATCCCTTGGCTTGAAGATATCACTCTTTTTTTAAAACGCCAGAATTTGAAAAGTTTTCGCATTATGCAAAACATCTCTGATTTTTCGATTTCATTCAATTAGCTGTTCATTCGATCTCTCGCTCATTTCACTCCAAACACAAAATATCTCGTGCAGATTCTTGAGAAAGTCAACTAATTAGAGCGTCCCTCAGGAGTTTTGATTCTTGATATTCGAAGAATATGGAATGGAAAGAGTGCGGAGCCCATAGAGACACGGACTGCCGGCTCGTACAATCTCTTGCTCCATCGCCGCTCCATTAGCAGTCGCCTGCTATTTACATATATACTCTGGTGTTTGCAGCAAAAAAGAGATTAGAGAAGTAGAAAACGAGGGGAATTGGTATCAAAAAACATTCATGCTATTTTGGTGTTTACCGCCGGAAAGCATGAGATTAGAGTAGGGGAGAGAAGTGGGCGGAGAAAAAGAAGGGAATCGGTATAAAAAAAGGGAAACTGAGAAATTTCATTCCCTTTCTCCCTACAAGCACTATGTGAATTGTGTTTGGAAAAATAATTATATTCTGATTTTTATTAAGTTCTAGCATTTTTTTCGGGTATTTTTACTTGTATTCAGCTACTGGTATGCCATTCAATGGAGAAGTCGAGAAGATAGACGTGAGTTTTGGTTTACGCACTTCATTAGATCTGAACTCAATAACTTTGTTGTTTCCATAATAATTTTTACTACTAAAATGAGCTATGATAACAACAAAAAATAGAAACTTTAAGTCTAATTTTGGATTTGAAAAGTTTTGGAGATGTAAAATATAACATTCAAAGTTTAAAAGTAGATTTTTAGAGACTAGACTACTAAATTCGAATTTAGCGTTTTCTAGAGCTTTTTTATCTGGAAATGGCTCAATAAACCTGTTGACATTGAAACCTGTTTAGACCAAATTAATAAATGCCTAATCACATTAACAGGCGTCAATTCCATACGGATTATATCGCCTTCGGCTGACGAAAATCAAACAAGAATCGGTCTTGATTTACAGCTATACCAAAACTGAAAACAGACTATACTATCGGGCAGTTATAGCAGAAATCGGTGTAGCTATTGTATTCGGGTATCTCCCTATCATATGCATCTTTTTTGTTATAATCTTTGGTTTGGGACAAGAGGAGATGGCTACTTTTTATCTGAATTATTCGACCTGAGGATCCTATCTCACTTATCTACCTGCTTAGAAAAATGAAAAGTGAGTACACCACACAGTTCTTACAACTGCGCTCCATCGAAATCCCTTTGTCTCTCAATTTCGCTTTATTGGGTGGAGCGCGGTTGTAAGAAACATCATGTGCAAAATGTCCGTTTTTTTCAGTGTCCTCTTGGACTGCCAGTGTTATACCGACGTCATCAGGAAGATATCATTAGGTTTTTATCGTCGCTGCATATCAATTATCTCAAATCCCATAAATTCTAATTACTGTATATACTGGTCCCTCTACTGCCCCCGCCCATGACCTTCATATATTAATCCTCACTATTATGCTATTCAATTTACCTCTATCAATACATGCATTTATACATTTTTGTTTTCCCATTCATTTATAAGTAATTGAGGGTTAATACGTAATCTGTTTCTATCTAGTTTCAGCTAAGAGTATACAGGAAAACGCATGTGAGACACGGAAAAATCATACACATGGGAAATTGAAGACCCCGACTCTCCACTTACCGACTTTTCAGCCAGAAACAAAAATTAGAAGTTTTCATATTTAATAGTAGACGAAGTATCTGAGCGAGTTTTCTCAGAAGAGAAACACAAATGACTAGTCATGTTCACTTTTTCAAGCTTTTTATGTGTTTCTGCTTATACGACTAGCGTCCACTTCCCCCTGGCGGGCTCCGCAAGCTGCGCCTCGTGCGCGGTGCTTAACAAGTTGTTAATTTAAAAATTAGCTTGCACGACTTGAAGAAAATAAAAGAAAGTTTATACAAAAAAAAATACAAAAAACAAATTATATCTGTTGGACTCTTCAGAAGAGAAAAATGTCAGTGGAGATTCAGGTTTCTCAGAATCGTCTGGTTTCAACATTTTTTGATGATTTTGGTTCCATCAGATCTCGAAAACATTAGATCGGTGTGCAAATTACCGTGCCCTCCTCCCCAGCCTACCGTGCCCTCCTCCCCAGCCTACCGTGCCCTCCTCCCCAGCCTACCGTGCCCTCCTCCCCAGCCGACCGTGCCCTCCTCCCCAGCCACCGTGCCCTCCTCCCCAGCCTACCGTGCCCTCCTCCCCAGCCTTTCCCATCATTAATCCGTCCTCTTCCCCCCATACACTCCCACCAATTGACCTTTTTCCCCCATGGGTTATTGAGCAAGCTATCACCAAGATTCCCTCCAAATGTGGTTTCTCAGTTCATTTAGCCAACTACTACGTTATCAAACAATGCGCCACTACTCTTGCCTTACCTCTCTCCATAATATTCTCTGAGTCTTTTAAATCTTCAATTGTTCCCAAAGCCTGGTTACACGCCACTATTATACCCGTCTTCAAGAAAGGTAATCCCTCCTCCCCTCAAAATTACCGTCCCATAAGTCTAACAGATCCCTTTGCACGCCTTTTCGAAAGAATAATCTGCCGTCAAATTAGATTGGACGTAGGCCACCAGTTTAGCATTCATCAGCACGGGTTCCTTCCTCGTCGTTCTTGCCCCAGTTCTCTTGTTTACTCAACCTCCAACTACAAAAGAATTCTGAAGGATCACCAGACTGTTGACGTAGTTTTTTTCGACTTTCGGAAAGCATTTGACAAGGTAAACCACACTCTCTTGCTCAAGAAACTTTACAGTTTTGGTATCCCCACCCAATACGTTTCCTGGTTCAAATCCTTCCTGAAGGATCGTACATTCTCCGTCATGGTCAATGGTTCTCTGAATAGTAAAGTTTCCTCCATACCCTCTGGAGTTCCACAAGGTACGGTAGCCGGCCCTCTCCTCTTTCTAGTCTTTATTAACGATCTCCTGCTTTCTCTTCCTTCCAGCATACACTTTGCCGCTTTTGCGGATGATATCAAGCTCTATTCTCACGACCCTATTCTTTTGCAAACTGGTATCGATATTGTATCCAAATGGGCCTCTGCTAACGCTCTCCCTCTTGCTCACACGAAAACTACTCTTCTACGGCTCGGTTCCAAAAACCCGGGTCATCTTTATAACATAGACTCCATCCCCATTACTGAATCTTCAGTAGTACGGGATTTAGGATTGTTAACAGATTCACACTTGAAATTCGATAGCCATATCGCCAAAACTTCTTCATTAGCTATCCTACGCTGCAGCCAACTACTCAAGTCATTCCGATCTCGATCCCTTCCTCTCTACAAGCACCTATTCAACACCTATGTTCTTCCAGTTCTTGAATATTGCTCTTCTGTTTACTCTCCGTCTCCCTCTAGCATCCTCTCCCATAAACTTGAAAAACCTCTTCGATCGTTTACCAGAAAGGTTCTTCAAAGGTGTAACATACACTATACCTCCTATCTAAATCGTCTCGAGATTCTTGACTTATACTCCCTCCGTCACCGTCGCCTTAAATCACAATTAATTCTACTTTATAAAATCATTTGCGGCGCTACTTTTTTCCCTGAAATCCAGGCACATGTCAGACTGTCCAACTCTAACAGACGCCCCATGACTCTCATTTGTACTAGGCCTCAAGTTAATGACTTTTTCTCTTCCACAGTCCCCATCTGGAATTCTATCACATCTAATTGCCCCGAATTTCTTTCACCCGGTAAATTCATCTCCCTCCTTGAACAATCCATTAACCGGTTATAATTATGAGCTTTCTCACCCCCATGTGTATTTCGCCCCCTCCCACTTGCCCCCATTACATTTTACTGTCAGTCTTATTCGGTTTTTAATTTATCTACCCCCAACCCTACCTTGCCATCATGATCCTCTTTTTTATTCATTGTTCCCCCACCCCTACCCGGTCTTTCGCCTCGTGAGGGGCTTGATCAGGTCTCATGTGTTAACTATTGATTTCTTTTTCCTTCGTGTCAATTAATTTAAATGAAATGTTTACCATTCTTAAAAAAAAAAAAAAAAAAAAAAAAAAGTTTAGAGCGGTTCAGTGAAATGCAAAGTATTTTATTCTCACGTGTTCTCTGACACCAAACTAGATATAAGTTTTATAGCTCTTAATTTTTGTTTGTGAAGAGGTTTCGGAACAACCGAAAAACATATTAATGCTAATCTGGAGTTTGTGCTGCCGAAAAGCTTGAGATTAGAGAATGGAAGGATGAAGTGGGCGGAGGAAAAGAAAGGAATTGGTATAAAAGAGAAGGAAACATCAGAAATTTTATTTCCTTTCTTCTTACAAGCGCAATGTGGACCGCGTTTGGTAAAATAATTATATTTTGATTTTTATTGAGAACTAATGTATATATTCCGGTTGTTTACTTGTATTCTGCTACTGGTATGAGTTTTTGTAGAGTATTCTGATAAGATGTGAGTTTTGTTTTATGCAGTTCGTTATTTTGTTTTGATGATCAGACATTCAAGTTTCTAATCAGTATTCAACTGTCAATGATTGATAATTCTGAATTTACAGTTGTATTCTCTCCGTGCGATTGGTTTCTTCATCTATCTCATCGCTCGATTGTCGGTAGTCTTATCTTCACCATCGTCCTCTCAATCTGGTTCCCAATGTACCATCGCGGACCAACACACTGTGGTATGTTGTTGGATGAAGTCTACTCTATATGCACGGATCAGAACTCTCTTTGAGGCGCTTACAGCGACAAACTACAGTGACTAATTGCTTGTTTTTTTTGTAATTCCTACTGTACCACAATAAATGGGTCACTGAGCAACAATATGTGTACTATTTTTTTATTTACGTCGTCTTTAAAAAAAATTGGTTTTTAGACTCACAGTGACCAAGAGTTACAGTGACAAACTTTCAATTCCTCTTATGCTTTCGATATTGGAGACTAGGCACTCTTTGGTTAGAAGATGACATTTAGTTGGAAGAATAAATTGGAATCCTTTCTGCTAGATCAGGGTCCCCAGTCGGTCTCACCGCCGACAAATGATCAACGTTGTGAAAGGTGGGCCGGTGGTTGATCCCTTGTCTTAGATGTCACTGTTTTTGAAAATTTTTTGTCACTGTAAAAAGATACACTGACAAAACTTCTGTCAATGCTTGCTAGTATAATTTTTTCTAAACGTTCAGATTTTAGAAATATCTTGTCGTATGTTTTCTCATCATGCAAAACAGCTTTGATCTTTCGATCTCTTTCAATTAGTTGTTAATTCGATCTCTCGCTCGTTTCACTCCAATCACAAAATATCTCGTGCAGATTCTTGAGAAAATCAACTAATTAGAGCGTCCCTCAGGAGATTCGATTGTTTATATTCGAAGACTGTGGAATGGAAAGAGTGCGGAGCCCATAGAGACCCAGACTGCCGGCTCGTACACCTCCTGCTCAAAGGTGAATCACTGATAAGGTTGTGGATTTAGGCTTTGGATTCACAGAGCATGTTTGCTTCACATAAATACTTTATTTGGTCGATTAAGAAAGATTGAGCAAGTTTTAAATCGATTTCATAAGACCAAAAGCTTCGAAGTGTTAATAAATGAAAAGACAGTTTTTTTGTTGGAGAAGTTATGATGAAAAAAAACCATTTCAAGGAGCCAAAAATTAAATCAATCAGTTTGAAACTAATTTCAGATTCAAGTTAACCAGCCAACTAAAATTTCAGGTTGAAACGTTTCTTCTATCGCGTTTTTCAATTTTTTACTGCACTTCATATGTACTGACATAATTCTCATTAGGTAAGCATTGTTTGAATTGATACTATTACCTTCATTTCTGTAGATGTATTTCTGTCTTTTATTGCTTATTGTTCTTTTCAGATGTTTTGCTCATCTGTCGGTAAACGGGGATGAAACCTGATACACTCGGTCGAAAACGCGGTTGACATCGGCAACAAAAAAGACCATCTGTTGTCTGTTGAAAACTATTTACACGACGCCGCGACACATCTTCCTAATAAATTCAACCGTAGACCCACAGAATCAACTTCACATGAAAATAACAACTAAAGCAGAAATATTTGCATTAAGAGAAACAGAAAATGAAGTTTGTATGAAAATTTCATTTTCCCTTTCTTTGGTACCTTGCCACAAACAAGGAGGGGTTTTCTTCAACTGTTCCATACAAATGAATTTTATCGAGTTGAATATGTAGAATGCACTAATATTAACTACTTTTTTCTGCTGAAAATTGGTAATAAAAGAATCTCTATAACTAGTTTTCATACAACAAACCAACTTCGAGTGATAAACTGTTTGACAAAGTGATAAACTGTTTAAAATTACAGAATATTAGTAAATTCCATTTTAATAAGAACAAAGAATACTATGCAAAATCATCTTTACAGGCTATACTATCAAATAATCTGATATGACTGTCATCCAACCAAAACTTGTATTTATCTTTATGAAAATATTACCTTCTTCTCTAAAACGCAAGTACTATCCAGAGAGATTCGAGTATTTCTTTGTGTCTCTCTGTACATATTTTAGAAAGTCTTCATATCTCTTCTACAATCTTTACTTTTCATCAAAATGAAGGACGTTCAGCGCAATGCGCCGCTTTCTCCTCTCTTTTCGAGCCACAAGCAGCCGATCTGTTGCTTCTGTCAATTCTCTCTTCTTTTTCTTCATAACATTTATTGATTACCGGTAGCCAGAAATTTTATTTATAGTGCTTCCTCATTCTGCTGCAAATATTTGTTTCTTTAGAATGAATCATAACGAAAATGAGAATGACAACACCGACTCTGAGACTGAGATGGGAGACGAACACCAAAACAGGAGAAACGCCCAGAACCAAGAAGTGAGTCATAATTTTTTTGGACCTCAATTAGTCTAGTTTTTTAGATTGCACCCGAACAAATCGGAGAACGACAGATTGCTGATATCGAGGCAGAGCAGCGCCAGCATATGGATCAAATTGTGGTGAGATATTGGTGTTTCATCAAAATTATACAAACCGAAAAAATATTTAAAAATTAAGAAAATCTCTGAACAGCATAGCATAATTTTACAGCGAAACAATGAATTTCCTACTCTTATGAACATTGCTCTCCGTTTGTTTAATGCGCAACAAATTCAAATGTCAAACGAACGCCGTCTTCACGATGCTAGAAGAGAACAACAAACGCTTCAACAAAATCTGAGAGATGATGAACGATTCTCTGCTCAGCTAAGAAACGCCCTAGCTACACTGGATCAACAGATCCGTCTCATTTCCGAGGCTGTCGCCAGAGTTCTACAGGAAAATGGGGATGAGGTGAGTTGTTAATGATGAAAAATCTGTAATGTGTCAACAATTTGAATTTACAGCAAGGACAGAATAATAACAACTGAACACTCAAAACACTCAACACCAAATGATCTATTTGTTTTTTCTTATCCATTGAATATTAATTCAATCATGTCACCACTACACTCTCCTACCGTCTTTCTTACCTATCTCCCTCATCCTCTCTAACTGAACTCAATAACTTAAACTTTGTCTCAGATGATGTTTGTTTCCTCGAACGATTTCTTGCCGAACCACATTCTCCAAATGTTTTCTATTTTCAAAATTTTGATTTTATAGCAAGCTTCCATGCTGGTGTCAAACCTGTTGAGAACACTTACTTCGCCCACTGTTTTTTTTTCTCTCATATCTGAGATTGTACAATTTTTGTCCATACTTTTGTTTCATACTTGTCATTTCTTCTTTGCAAATGCTTCATAGCCTCCAACTGTTTTCCTTTCACCTATCTTCTGTCCTTTATTTGAAGACATCATAAATTTTGTGAAAAGTTCGCAGTTTTACAATTAGCCAATAACGCGTAACACATCTATTTCTGCAATCTCATCATTTTCGGACATCAGGATATACAGACACACGCACAGACTTTTCTTGCAGTGAACTGAAAACGCAGACACAAAACCACAAAAATAATAACAGTTGGAAAGGACAGATTCCCCATTTTTTAATTTGAAAACGTTTTTACGAAAATATTCTGGATGGATTCAAAAGCTCTGAACTTATATGTTTTTTCAGTTTTAACCAGAACATTATAAATTCTTAACTTATGAGTCTGTAAACAAAATAATCCGAAACAGTCAAAAGAACAAGAATCCATGTTTCTAATCTCTTTTTTCAGAATCTTCGATATTTACCCGGAATCTACGTCTTCTACCAGCCATGTCGTTTCCCTGTTGCTTCCTCGTTCTACCGGACGGAGGTGTCTGCGTCTCCTTACTCTCGCCGCGTACGCGGTCGGCGGGACGTGACGCGTGCGCGGCCAGCGGGACTTTCGAATATGTTGCGATGTACCCTCGCCACCTTTTTCCCACTTGTTTTTATTGACTCTTTTTCCTTTATTTTTTAGTTAATATTGTTCCTGTCCATTCAGTTGATTTTTATATAATTCATTCGTCTAATTTGATGTTAATTTCCCCTACGTTTTTTCCGTAGCAACTAAAAAAAAGTACACGAACAACGTGGCATTTTTACTGACCTCAAACTCACTTAAACCAGTGAAAGCGTATTTTTTCCCCACAACTGATAAATAATTAATATAAAACAAATAACCATTAGTTTTCTTCTTTACTTCCAGATTTCTCCTCAAAATAACAAGCAGGCCTGGAGTCAGCCATTTAGACCTAAAAGTCACTACAATTAAATAATTTCCTCTCATTCCCTTTTCTTCTTATTTCCCAGTTCCTTCTCTTCTTCGTCGCCTTTTTTTCACTAATGGCATTTGTCGTTATGTTTCCTTTGCTCTTTTTCCGTTGCTTTTGTCCTTTTCTTTAGTCTCCGCCTATTTCTTCACAACTCGGTGGTTGCGGGTCACAGGGTTATAAAATGTCCATATGAAGCATGTGTGCTCCAAAGAATTTGCGTAAAAATAGTGCGAAGTTAAAAACATTTAACCAAAAAACTTTTTTTGTGTGTTAAAAATTTGCATTTTTCTCTATTTTGACAAATTCGGTATTTTTTGCGAGAAGTTTTATTGAAAAAGCGAGAAAAATGGAAGAGAATTCAGCTACATCCTATTGGTTTAACACCCTATCGTTCGTCGGACTTCGTCTACGTTATAAGTCCCGCATTATGCTGAGCGGCGACTCAATTGGCACCCTGCCAAGTCGTGTGTGAACGCGCTTCATTAGATTTCCGGTTTCGCGGGAAAATTATTTGAATTCATATGTATAACATATGACCCTGTGTGGGTATCTAATTGGCCCAAACAGTAAGAAACCAAAACAAACAAAGAATGCACTACATAACACAAAGGACCATCTGACCTTCTACGTCACAACTCTTCCCAACAGCAATATCTCCAACCAGTCTTCCATTCCCTCATTGTCATACGAGGGGTCCTCTGCAGATCAATATTTTCTGCAGTGCGTGTTTTGCGTGTTTTCCTTTTTCTTTCAATTTTTCATTGTTGATGAAACGTTTACGTTCTGGTGTTTCATCATCTACGCTTTTCTCTCTGGAAGTATTCTTTATACAATGTTCTGATTTTTCTTTCTCTGCTACCTTCTCCTTCACTCCTTTTGGTAATGCTGTCTCTTTTTCTATCTGATTTTTTATTTTCAGCTATGGAACTCAACTCATCAATAGAGTTGCCAGAAGGGTTCACTAACAAAAATGACATTTGCATCGATGAGATTCCATCCGGATTTGAGAAGGAGGATCCACAGCAGGATCACTTCAGTCTGGTTCAAGGACGGACTTCGACAAGTCATAAAGCAGTTTTCTATCATGTGAGTGCTTTTCGTTTTACACTGGGTTTTATTTTTGTTATTTTGAAAAGACGTCACATCTTATTTTGTGTTTCAGGTTACAACAGAAGAGGTCAATAGAAGAATCAACGGAATCGAAAAGCTGAATAGCTCTAGTATGGCGTGCAACCTGAAAAAGTAGGCTGGTTCACCCAATCAAGAGTTACTAAATTTTGTGTATTGCAGATCAAAAGTCAGAAACGGTGGAGAGGTTCTACGCAAGAAACTTGAAGAGCGTGGTGTGGAAGTAGTTCTGAACCACAGGCAAAATGTGACGACCAACACAATCATTTCGTTGACAGAGGCAGAAGCTGTTCATTTTGGTACAGATTTGGGCAAATTTATTGACGAAAGCTATCCACGCGAGGAGCTGATTGAAGAGTTTGTCAGTGAGGCGCTAAGCAATGAAAGTGCCCAATCGGAAAGTTTATTGGATCTGGATGCATTCAAGTAAGTTACTTCAGGTCACACAAATGTACTAAATATATAACTTAAGGGAGTGCATGACGTCACTCAACAACGTTTTCTCATCAGTCGTCCCACCATGCACCGGACTCCGCCCAAAGGCCTCGAAAAATGTCGACATGAACTTGGAGATGGAGAGGTTCTCTCAAGCAACTCACGGAATGGGAATCATCACTAACCACTTGTGGTTTCGTGAACTGACGACACTGGGAACCGAGATGGCAAAAGAAATCAAAGAGAAAGTGGAGAGCAAGAAGGAAAACAATGCGAAATAACTATTTTTATGTGCACAATGTTTTGATAATAATTTTAATATGAGTTTCTGAGCTATTTGCTGTGAATGAATGTTTTTCCCTACTTTATGTTTGAAGTTGAGTATCGCTTGGAGGATATTTGATTTTAGAAACACATCATTACCCATATCTATTATTTTGCGGAAAAGTGAGTTGTTTCTGATTGCCCGCAGTTACTGATTTAACAGCTGTCAAGCGGCATTTATTATCAAATTAGAAAATCGAGTCACAATTACGTAACAATTGCGTAACAAAAGTTTTCCAAAATTTTATCGGTGAGAAAACATGATTTTTTTAATTTAAAATCTTCATTTTATTCGCTCTGAGATTCATCGAGCAACAAAAACAAATTTGCAACAGCTTAATTAACATGATTCTTGTTTTTCTCTTTCTCAACAATTACAATCAAATCAAAGTTCTTTGGAAAAGAGTTGGTTGGTTCAATAATGCTTGTGTCTTTCTTATAGTCCTAACATGAAACATCACGTTCCTCGTCTTCTTGCCGGAGCTTTGTGAAGCATTCTTCGCAGATGGTCCATCCACCTAGAAAGAAAACTCGGGGAGTCTTAGAGATGCTGTGGTCAAGGTAGCAGTATTCGCAGTGTGGGCTAAAAATAGGAGATTGGTGACTAGGCAAGGGTAAATGGCTACTTACCTAATATCGTCTTCATCGGAATCTGACTCTTCTGAATCCGATGAATCGTCAAGGAAAACCACTTCTATCGGTTTTTCTTCAGCATGCTGAGACTTCATTTCCAGCTCCCTCGGGATGATTTTGACTGACTCCAATGTGACTTCTTCCTCGTTATGATCCACAAACTTCTCTTTTGCATAAATATAAATATCCAGGCTGCTGACCGCACCGAATGATGAAATTAGCACTTGCAGAAGGACAACGGATGTGCACATAGGCCCTTCAATTCTCAATGCTTTTTTGATGGTGTAGTACAGAAAATATGCATGAGAAGAGAAAATAAGTAAGACCGTTGTCCAAGACTTGTTAGCACCGAGAGTTGGTTTGAATTTTCTGTTAGCAGTGAAGCAAAAACCGAAATAGAGAGCGGTGATGAGAGGGATGGTTACCGAGGCCACAAGAGAATCCTGAAAAAATTGAATTAAAAAAGTACAATTAGTGTTTCAGTCTAAAACACTTTTCAAAAAAAAAATTACCTCTAGTTTTGTTTTTATTTCGAAGGCTGCAAGTTTCCCGATCACAGACATCGCTACAATTAATATGAATCCAAACATCATAGTATTCTTGCACCGTTGGAGTGGCTTGATCTTGAACGATTTTTGTACAGAATCCAAGCAAAGCGATAAATGGTAGATGCCGAGAGTAATGAGAGCAAGTAGAATCATTCCGACAACATGATTGATGAGAAAACCATGACCCCATTTTGAATCGTCGATAGCATGAAGGAAAACAGTCACAGCTTGGAGAATGAGACAGAGATAAACAAGAAAACCCGTGAGCATTTTTTTGAAGACGTTGACGAGTGAGGTGGTAGACAAGTCAGAAGAGACGAATGAGAATGAATATGAATGATTGAACCTCTTCCTATTGCATTGCGTTCAGGTACGTCATAAAACAGGGCGGAGCTTAGATAAGCGCGGCAATATCGGATTAAAAAAACAGAGTTGTAAACTTGAAAGATGTGCCGACTGACGGGATACTGTTTGGAAAATGAAGTGAATATGTCGGAATGCCGACAAAAGCTTTGATTGGGATAAGATAACCTAATGATTTGGAGTGTGCAGCCAACAAAAGTTGTTATATGAAAATCATGTGAATCACAGTTAGTTCTTTTTCTCAACGCAAAACAGTTTGGCATAGTACTCGACCACAGAATCAGAAATGAATTATTTGTGAAAAGAAACATATTTACAATAACGTAATGTGTTGAAGAATAAGACTACCATAAGTTGTAAGCTTCTAAATATTGGACATGAAATGAAACCCAAGTCTCATTACCTAATAGCCACCTTGTAATTATCATTTCACACCTGACCTCGCTACAATCATGGAAACTGTTTTCAAACGTAACGCACAGCAAAATTAAATATATTTTCCGAAAGATAGACAACATATAAACTCAAATATTAAGATGAAACTGAAGAATTATTCAAAAGGTCGTGACCCGAAGCCGGATGATACCATTTTTATTTTTTAGAAGCTATTCACAATGCAAGCTCAACTCAAACATTGCACAATATGCTGGTTAATATGCCAAGGTAAAGCTGAAAATACAACAATATGTTCAGACAAATTATTCTACTTCTTAGCTAATTTGTTGGAAAAGTGTAATTTTCAATTTTTCACATTTTTGGCTTCAACATTTTAATTGCTTTTGGAGTGCCCCCGGGTTTTGTGAGTGTTTTTGACAAATTCGTGCATTTTCTACTTTATGAAACTAGTTTCAATCAATTTCTACGGTTGGAATTTTTTAAATGGTTTTAAATGGGTCATTGAGTTAGGTGAAAACTTTGATTCAAAATTTTTAGTAAGATCTATTTTTTGTCAGTTTCTAAACAATAAAAACAAAAGACAAATAATTCAGTTTTTTTATTTTCAGATCAACGAGTTTGACCTTGAAAAAAGTTATGAGTATTCAAACATTTCAGACTACAATTTGATCATTCCGTGTCAGCCCGGGCTGGCCGAAATTTGACTACTTTGCTTTTCACTATGATTTTTACAATCCTATGCTAGCGTAGGTGTCGAAAATGGAACATTTAGTTTTAAAAGCGAAGCAAAAACAAATCGCAAGTACTCTTGACGGTACTTTAAGGTTTCAAATTTGCAAAACAATTTCCGGGTTTCACCAACAACGGCAGGACGCCCATGAGTAGCTTTTTGTATGAATTATGAAAAATAACACACAATCAGTTATTTCGGTGTTTTTCATCAGTAGACATCTCGCCTTCTGTCTTTGGAAGTCAATTCAAGTGACATAGGAATACAAGGATAATATTTTCACTACCAAATTTACAGAGGAATATAAACATTTTTAGACCACACTTCACATTGTCATACATCTGTATGACGTGGTCATCTAGATATTTCACAAAGCATGTGGTCTCAAATACCAAAATGATATTTCTGGAATATGAAAATTGGTATCGATTAACGTGAGCAATTGCGGATAATTAAAAGTATTGGGAAGAAATCAAGCTAGGATTATTGATAAAGTATACATTTGTCACTTGAATTGACTGGCTCTGAATGCATCACTTTGAATTTCTCATCGCTTGATTTAACTTGAAACTTTTCAGTTGAACACGGCAATTGCATCGAAAGTTTTTGGATTACGGTCTCTGGAAAAAAACCGACAAATCTGTTTTCTTCGAATTTCGGGTACTTTTTCCCATTATTATGTCGTTTAAGATGAACAATATCCGCTTAGTCAAGTTCATAATACCAGAAACTTCCTTTAGACTTGCTGAATCGGTCAAACAACAATCGTTTCTGGACATATTCGTGAACAATCAGCATAATCCGTTTTATTTCTCTGTGTTTCAATGTAATGAGCTGATTATATACAAAACTTTCATGTACTGGTTGGTTTTTTATGTGTTTTTAGGGCACATAAAGTTTGATATTCTTGCAGAACGTTCAGACGGAAATCTGCTTTACAAAGTTGTGTTTTTCTGGAAAAAACAAAAAAGGTAACAATGTAATGCTAACCTTTGATAAATGGTTATTCCCAAGTATTTTCAAAAATATCAGATCTCAACTCGGAGAAAATAATTAGAAGTCTTTTATCTAGAAATTGTCTGATGCATACGATGTTATGTAGTCTTCATTATATGAGGTTTCATTTAACTGTGATCTATTTCATATCCAATGAACTTCACTTTCCCTGGTAGATACAATTTCTACAACTCTTCGGCAAATCCTTCAAACTGATAGCTGTGTATTTTTTATTCATAAGAGAACTATTTCCAAAATAATTGTATAACATTACTTATATGTTTTTAAAATTTTATCCGTATTTTTATAAATCAATCTTTGTCGGCAGCACACTCCAAATCATTAGGTTATCTTATCCCAATCAATGTTTTTGTCGGCATTCCGACATATTCACTTCATTTCCCAAACAGTATACCGTCAGTCGGCATATCTTTCAAGTTTACAACTCTATTTTTTAATCTTATATTACCGCGCTTATCTAAGCTCCGCCCTGTTTTATGACGTACCTGAACGCAAGGCAATAGGAACAGGTTCAATCATTCATATTCATTCTCATTCGTCTCTTCTGACATATCGATTCCACCTCTTTCGTAAGCGTCTTCAAAAAAATGCTCACGCGATTTCTTGTTTATCTCTGTCTCATTCTCCAAGCTGTGACTGTTTTCCTTCATGCTTTCGGCGATTCAAAGTGGAGTCATGGTTTTCTCATCAATCATGTTGTCGGAATGATCCTACTTGCTCTCATAACTCTCGGCATCTACCATTTATCGCTTTGCTTGGATTATGTACAAAAATCGTTCAAGATCAAGCCACTCCAACGGGGCAAGAATACTATGATGTTTGGATTCATATTAATTGTAGCGATGTCTGTGATCGGAAAACTTGCAGCCTTCGAAATAAAAACAAAACTAGAGGTAATTTTTTTTTTGAAAAGTGTTTTAGACTAAAACACTAATTGTACTTTTTTAATTCAATTTTTTCAGGATTCTCTTGTGGCCTCGGTAACCATCCCTCTCATCACCGCTCTCTATTTCGGTTTTTGCTTCACTGCTAACAGAAAATTCAAACCAACTCTCGGTGCTAACAAGTCTTGGATCACGGTCTTACTTATTTTCTCTTCTCATGCGTATTTTCTGTACTACACCATTGAAAAAGCATTGAGAATTGAAGGCCCTATGTGCACATCCGTTGTCCTTCTGCAAGTGCTAATTTCATCATTTGGTGCGGTCAGCAGCCTGGATATTTATGTTTATGCAAAAGAGAAGTTTGTGGATCATACCGAGGAAGAAGGCACATTGGAGTCAGTCAAAATCATCCCGAGGGAGCTGGAAATGAAGTCTCAGCATGCTGAAGAAAAACCGATAGAAGTGATTTTCCTTGACGATTCGTCGGATTCAGAAGAGTCAGATTCCGATGAAGACGATATTAGGTAAGTAGCCGTTTACCCTTGCCTAGTCACCAATCTCCTATTTTTAGCCCAGACTGCGACTACTGCTTCCTTGACCACAGCAACTCTAAAACTCCCCGAGTTTACGTTTAAGGTGGCTATACCATCTGCGAAAAATGTTTTGAAAAGCTCCTGAAAGAAGACAGGGAACGTGATCTTTGATGTTAAGAATGTAAGAAAGACACAAGCATTGATGGACCAATCAACACTTTTCCAAAGAACTTCGATTTGATTGTAATTGTTGAGAAAGAAAGAATAAGAATCATGTTAATTAAGCTGATGCATACTTGTTTTTGTTGCGAAATGAATTCCACAGCGAATAAAATAAAGATTTTAAAAAAATAATATTGTTTTTTCACAGATATACGTTTCGAAAACTTCTACAATGCAATATAATTGTAACTCGATTTTCTGAATTGAACATAAATGCCGCTTGACAGCCGTAAAATCAGAAATTGCGGGGCAATTAGAAACATCTCACATTTCCGCGAAATTATGGATATCGAAGTTTGTGTACCTCTAAAATCAGGTATTATTCAAACTTCTTGATCTAATTTCAAATAACCAACCATTGTCGCCTAAAAAATCTTTAAGGGGTCCGTCGTATACTTGTTTTGTAAAATGTCTAGGTTACTGCTAAAGAGTGATAAACGCACAATGCTTGAAAAAACTTGTAGCAAAACAAAAAAAATGACAAAGACGCAACGACGTAAACGGGAGAGTAAAACAGAGAAGCAACGAAAAAAAATAATTAGAAACTAATATGGAATTTTTGAGCAAAAGTTGATCTTAATTGATCTTTAGAGTATTTTATTACCTAATTGTGTGTTAACCTGAGAACAATAGAAAGAAAACAGGTATGTGCTTATGTAACTGTTTATCATTAAGTAGAAATAGATGTTCTTTGTTAGAATCCATGAATTAGAATTTTATAAAGAATAGGTGGAAAGTTAGGTAAAAAGCATGTTCGAAAAAATAACACATATGAATTGCCTCCAAGCGAGAGAGAGAGTGCACAGTGTTGAACAGGGGGAAGACGCAGACACTGTGAAAGACAAACGTACGGCCGAACGTTTGAATGGCCGGTTGATTACGAAAGGAGAGAATCCAAGGTGAACGATGACAGAGAATCTGAAAAAATAGGTTAGACCAAAGTGTTACTCCAATATATTTGTTTAGCGGATTATCCGGCTGGAGTTTCCTCACTGAGGAATTGTCAGGACCGACTTTGGAGCTCCCTTATTAGTTTTTGACAATAACAATGTAAATGTAAAATGTTCTGCAAACCACTATAACTGTGATCTTATTTGAACTCAGCAATGCTAACATTCCAGAAGCAACTTTAGTCCCATAAAGACTTTTGGTGTACTCTTTTGTAATAAATTTCTGTTCCATCAACTAATTTCTGTTCCATCAACTAAACTCTTCCTTTTTGTTTCAATCTGTCTCCACAGGTCCTATGAATACAAAAGAAGATTCAGATGACGTCATAGAGCGCCAAAAGGTCTGCAGATGATCCGTGTGCAAGTGTGCATAAAGAGGCAGAGAGACTGTCGTAATCCTTTTACACGTGATGACCAGCATTTCTTTTACAAACAGTCTTCTTCATACGGACCTCATTTTCCCATGCCAACTGGTGTATTATTGATCTTCTCTTTGGTTGGCCTACGTTCTCTATCTCAATATTGCACTTTCAGAGCTTTCTTACTTCTTTCTATCGTCATGAATGTCAGCAAATCTGTCGAATTTCTAATGGAGCCATCTGCCAACACTTCTTGTGATGAAAATAAGAGAACTTTATCAGTAGAGGTGGCGTCCTCAATGACGGAGACGCTGTTTGATGGCAAACTAACGGCCACTGATTCGTGTAGTGATTTGAGAATCTCCGACACCAGTGGGGTGAGCTGTCCGGATTCTACAGCTTCTGGAACTGGTTTGAATCTCGAATCGATGTTTTCAAACAACATAATGTTCAATGAAAGCAGTGACTCTTACTGGAGCAATGAGGACAATGATGGATATGATGCAGACGAGGAAAACGAGTCCGGCGACGATGACTGCGAGGAAAATGAACAAGAAATGTTTAACGAAAACCCTTTGCAAATGTTTTCTATGATGGCGCATTTGTTTTCAAAACAATAAATGTTGATTTTGATGATACTTTTTTGTTCACCAGAATTTTCAATAAACACTGCTTGAAATATTCAAATCGTTTTTTCTATTCTTTCTTCACGACAAAAAATGTCAACCCAGCGTTCTGTAGAAGATTTTTCACGGGTGCAGGCCAAAAACGTTTTCATTAAGCGGTTGCTGACTTTCTATTGCAAACACCAAAAAATCGGAGAACTGGTTATCTGGAAAACACGAAACAAAACTTGGAATATGGTTTGATTTTGAAAATAAGAATGAAAGAAAGATAATGCGATTAATGTATGGAACCAGTTTTTAATGTTTTGAAAATACCGCCCAAACAAGCCAAGCAGAAAAGTGTAGAAAAGTTCGAAATTTAAATGTGGAAGTCGTTGGCTGTGTTATATGAAGGTGCGCCTACTCCCTAAACGTTTCCTATGTTCTATCGATATTTAGACCATTTTGAATTATATGATTTTTTGAGTACGATTGAGAGAGATATTTCTGTTGGAAAGATGTCGAAAAAAATACACTACTTTTAAGGATGTTCACAGACTTGAACGGAATTTTCAATTTTGATATTTACAAAATGAACAACAAACATATAAAACTCCGAAAGAATTACTAAATAAAGAAATGAAAACTTTTCAAATTTCCAATCTCCTCATAACATTTTTTACTGATTTCTTTCTTGTCATTTTTTCCCCTTCAACGAAATGTACGTTCTCAATGTTGATTGCCGCAAAATGATAGGGAGCTATTGCAAGAAATTAAGACAGTGCGAAGAGGTAGAATAAGAACGAGAAAATGCGGAAAGGCAATAAAACATCTGGTCGGCACGTTCTCAGAAGCACTTTACTTTATCCGAAGGAGAAATACAATACTCTTCTCTTAAGTTGGTTTCGAGTATTTTGTACCTGTTGCGAATAATTTTCTCAACGGTTTTTATTATTCGTCCGGAGTTTTTGACACTCAGATATCTTTTCTTGTTTGGTATTCTTACTTCACTTCACTGACATGATTTTTGTATACATTTAGAAACCTTCGCGTGTTTACAAAATCCTGGACATCATCAATGAGAACATATTTCATTAACAATACAGTAACAACAGTGAAAGTTGCTTCCATGTTTTTGATGTGTCGGTGGGAAAAATTAGATATGCAGTAATCTACATGATGATTTTTTAAAGAAGCTGAACTATGATAAGAAGAAATTTCAAAACTATGTATGCTCTGTCTTTATTGTTTTGTAATAAATAAACTAATCTTGTGAAACCCGAATTGGAAATTCTGCACCAGTTTTCATTTCAGGACAAAATTTTGAACAGAAAAGCGAAAAGATGACTCTCCCACAATAAATTTGAACAATATTCATACTTTCCAGTACTTTGATGCCACGTCATAACATTTCAAGCTCTCCCGGTCGGTCCCTCCTTCCTTTTCCTTCTTTTTGCCTCCGCCGATCTGTTTGTTTGCTTTCTCTGCGTCTCCAACTGATCAGCATTTCGTGTCTACTCTCTCTTCACATTGCCGCCAGATTCAAAAAATGTAACTATTAGTAAGACGGTAACTTTTATTCGACGTTGAACTCCAAGTAGACAACATCCATAAGTTTTAGAAAACTGGTTTTGTGAACGAGGCGATTCCCAAAAAAATTAAAGTATGAGTAATAGTAAAAATTATTCGTATATTTAAATTTTTTATTAAGGCATTGGAAAAGAAGAGAACGAAACATAATACATTTTAAAAAACATGCAAGAAGTACAAGTACAAAAAAATTGATTTCAAAAAGAAGGTGATATCCAATGAATGAACTGGGGGAAGAGGAGAGGGAGAAAATGGGGAGAGATGAAGAAATGCTGGTAGATTAGTGTTGTATGTACACAGCTGAAATATTATGACCTTGAGACCATGAATAGGGAAATCATGAACGAACATGACATTACTGAAGGAAAATAAATCATTACAAATTGCGATTTAAAAAAAAGACCGGTAGCTATAAGGAAAATGCATCAATGGGACCCTATAAAACCAAAAGACCGATGTAATGTAATATAAAAACTGGTGGAACGCAAGTCAATGGATGTGCCGTAAGTAAAAAGAAACTCGGAAGAAAGTAATATATTGAAGGAAAATCAAGTAATTTCACTTGTCTAGCCCCTTACTGGGAAAAGTTATTCATAATCTTCGTGTGGGAATTCCATCTGATCGACTCCTTCCTCTCCCAACCCATTTATGTACTCAATCCAATCATCTCGTTTGTATGTTCTATCAAGCCGGTGTTTTGTTCCGCAGTGAACGCAGTCCCATTGATTTGCATGCTGAAATAAAACAAACTATACTATTTTTTTTTACATTTTTGATTATCAAAGAAAGCGGGAAATTGGAAAGACAAACTAACCGGGTTGCGTTGAATGGGGTTTGGTGGTGGTGGCTCGACTGGTGAAAGGTAAACCTTTTTCAGAAATTTTAGGAATTTTCTTCGTTGATCACGTGGGAAAAGGTTCCCGTTGCGTTCTAGACAGCATAAATACATGTTCACTTCCGATTGATGAGCCCGTATGTAAGTGCGCAGACGAGGTGGAAGGTGATCAATGTCGTCTTCTCTCACAATTTTCACAAATCTACTCCAGAAACGCATGTGGCGGAGTAGAGCAGCACGAGGAAAGCAGAAACGACGAACAGGTTGGACAGCATTCATTGCTGATGTTGATTGATAATCTGAAACAAAAGTTTTATATAATGATTGTTTGCCCTATCAGTAATGAAACGATATATAGTGTTGTGCCCACTTAAAAGTTTTCTTTCTTCACATAAATTGTTCAAACGGAGTCACTATCTGATAATCTTTGAGAAGAGAAGAATCTTTTTTTTTTGCGTTCATAAATCTCGGATTACGAAAATGTACAAGTCCAAAAAAACGCAGAATTGAGATCTCATTTTCTCATAATGAGATATGCTAGAAAAGAAGCAGGAGAAGAAGAGAATCGGCAATGAGCCGGTTTTTGAAAAAAACAATCAAAAATACCATTAAAATTGAAAAAATCAACGCGGTCGAAGTCGAAGTCAGAAGCAACAAACAATAATACATTCGGTGAATGGATTTTTTTAGTAGCTTCAGCCTCAATTTTTCACACTTTATTGAAATGGTTTTCATGATTGAAGGCGGCTACTACATTCGAATGTCCTTATGTTAGTGAGAAAACAGAGCACTCCACCGAAATGAATCATAAAGAAGTCGTTTTTTAAGAATGAGAGGACATAAACAGAAAACAAACAAGTGTACAAAAATGGGAAATAAAAATTGCTGGAAATAATAGTAAAAAGCTGAATTAGGTAATAAAAGTTGACATGACCGAAAGATAGAGCACAATAAATTTTTATCCTTTTTCCGCACCCAAAGCCAATACGAATTTTGTTGGGCAGGATGAAAAAATTTTAGTGATTGCATTTCGTTGACTAAAGAATAAAAAATGGAAATTTTAAAAAATTTCATCAAAACATATTTCTTGTGTGTTCAATGAAGAGGAATGAAAGGTCATCTTATCTGCTTCGAAGGGAAGCCTACCAAAATGTTGTCATGTACAAAAATGGAGTACGAGGAGTAGTCTAGTAGCCATCGTCTTTTTTTTTTACAGAAAACAGCGGATGTTGATACTTCAATGGCTAATACTGTTCATTCCAATAAGATGTTTTGAAAAACCTTCATAAATTCCCGACAAATCTCAATCCGCTAAAAAGTGCTACTAATAAGGCCCATTTCGTATGAAAAATTGGAAGAATAATGACAATAAATCTCAAGAAAAAAAACCAGACTACAAAAATGAATTATATGCATTAGGTACATCTTCTTTCCTCTTTTTTTGCCTAGTTTTCTCTTTTCAGTTTCTTGATGAATGTCTTTAGCGGGGAAAAGCAATTTTATGATCTGAAAAAAAGGAGAGAGTTGAACAAAGAACAGAAAAAAATGGAATGATACGAGAAGGGCATAGAGAAATGAGGGAAATGGAGAAATCGGAATGAGAGGGTGAATGGCGCGCAAAATGGATAATAAAAGTTTATAGCTATGAGATTGAAAGAGCATACAGTTGTCTTTATGTGTTGTGAGTTTTACAAATGATGAAAATGAAAGTTCTAAAAAAATGTTTAATGTTTTGTGAGTTCCGTTATTGGAACAAGTTTGACAAAGAGGATTTAGAAATTTTCAATAAGTTTGAAAACCTTGAAAAAAAACTTGTTCGGATATGATTTCTGCTCTACAAAACAAAACAATCGCATGAAAAGCCAAACCAATATCTTACAAACAGACACACCAAAGTTGAAGGTTGAATGCTAGTCTAGAGAGTGGAACACGGCCTTCTTGTCCGCAACTCGAATATAACTTTCATCGACATGACTAGATTGGTGTACAGATATAATTCATTCACGCTTACGTGTTATTATGACAACTAAACGAAGTATGAAAAGCAAAAGACACAATAAGAAACAATACACAGAGATTTTCAAAGAAGACGGAAGTAATCGGGAAAAGTTTTCGTAAATTGGATAAATATCTAACGTAGTTTTTTTTGTTTTCTCCACAATTCAAGTTTTTCGTATATCTGTGCAGCTGGGCCCACAAACGTGAATATTCAAAAAAAGTGCAAGTCAAAAAGGGGGACAGAAATAGAAATTAATCATGGTCTCTGTCTGCACAAGAAAAAATAAAGGAGGAAAACGAAAAAAGGGAAATGAACACATGCGAATGGAGAAAGGGAGGGCGCAACGAGAATGACGAATAAAGGTTATTTATGTTGGGGAGACGCTGAAGAAGTAATATTTTTAACGTATAAATTTGATTTCTGAGTGTGATATTCTAATTTTGTGACTATTTTACATTTGCGAAATATGATTCCCAATGATAAAAAAACATTTAAATTTTTTCTTTAAAACATGTGTTCCACAAAATACAAGAAATTGCAAAGGAGTACAGTTGAACTTAAAAACTTTTTGCTGTCCTTGAGCAAATTTTCAAAAAAATCTGCCAAATCTAGGCCTAAACTACCTAGAAAAAAACACCGTCGAGCTATCCATGTTTGCGGATTAGACCGCTGTCAAAGAATCCAACAAAACTATGTTCTCCGGATTTTTTGGAGCGGATGGATTTTTTAAATTTTCATTGCCATCTTTGATTTTATCTGATTGAAAAAGTTCAAATTAGTCCAATTATAACTAGATTTTATGCAATTTAAGTTCTATTGAGGAAGCCACTGTATCTCGAATCACGGTAGATTTTGTCTCGAGACCCGATTTGCTCAGAACATAAGCATGTTTGTACTTTTTTGAAAGTTAACAACGTGAAGAGTTGGAAATGTTACTGATTTTTTGAAAATGTGATACACTGCTGCTGAAAAGAGTAATCAAGCTCTTTTTCTTACGTATTATCTAGAAACAAACGTACTTTTTCAATGTTTTTCTAGGTTATATTTGTTCGCACTTCAATAAAGCGGTTCAAATGACTATAATCATGACTAGGTTTCTTGCACTTAGGGTTTCACCACGAAAGCCCTTGTATCTCGGATTACTGTAGACTTTAGTAGACACAACAAACGTCACCTGACTACGATCTAAACCCCATAATCAATGAACCAGAATCAAGTGTAAACATAAATTTCAATCTCGTTCTTTGACCTTATGCCGGTGTTATGTTTCACGATGACAGCAACGTTAAATAAAAAAAACTAGAGATTCGAACAAAGTATGAACATTTCTGGTGGGATACTGGGCATTTTGAGTCATTTGTTTATCATGACATGAATAGAAAAGATATCTCCAATTGAAAGAAGAACAACAGAAAACTAAAAGACGACTTGAAAAATTATCGGAAGCGGTAAATGTGACACAGTAAAAGTGAAGCAAAATAAACACTTGGCATTGTATATTGAGAACATGAATAATTATCTTATTTTTAAACGTCAATTCAAAGATCGAACATCAACTAATGTATTTCAAAAAAGTCAAATTTGAACAATACATCAGTCTAGGCAAATATCAGTTGCATGAAAAAAATGAGAAAATGGGAGAATGGTTCAGAAGAAAATGATAACAACAATTGGAGTCGCGCGGTCATGGAAAAAAGACAAGACTGACAGACTGAGAAGGGGAGTAATACAAAACCAAAGAATAAGAGAAACAAGGGAGAAGTGTGTACTTTGAGTTGTAGAGGAGTGGCGAAACACATTGAATAACACATACGTACTTGACCTTGAAAACTAGCTAGCGATGCAGCTCAAACAGCTTTTGATGATTTCAAAAACAAGATAAAGCTTTCAATGGTTGAAAAACAAAACGTGGTAAATGTCTGTGTTAATATTAATTAGATTTTTAACCAAGAAAATTGAAAATTAATCATCCTGGTTCCCGTGACAATTGATACGCATTGCCAAATACTGATGCGCATCAAGAATTTGGTGGACCACAAGAAGCCGGTGGACCACAAGAAGCTGGTCGTATATGGCAGATACATTGATACCTGCGTCTATCAACTCGTTGACGATTTTGTCAGCTCGAAAATGCTGGTTCTGAAAACTTTCAAGTTTTGAGAACTCCAGGATACGATTTTCTCAGTATATGGACGAAAACAGTCATTTGGGCAAGACATGTACATTCACGTGCGGTTACTAAGCAGATAAAACTAACAATAAATGGATCGACCAGATCCGGCTCCACAAGATTGTTATTCTCGTAACTGTTTTCCTCCTTTTCTTGTCCTTCATCTTGTCGACCATTACTTTCTTGTTCTACTTCCTCTTTAACTTCACGAGCGTCCTTTAATTAAAACAATTTGTCAAAATTAAGAAAAAGATCAATATTATCATTTCTCCCACCATGACTATATCTTTAACGTAATTTTCCGAAAAATTCTGGTTGCAAAGGAGACAACTTTAGTCGGGCTTCTACCAGTTTCTTTACCACTTCTTCAGCGTGATTCGCTTGGTTTTATAAAACATACATGAAGCTTCTGAGCTTAGAACAAAGACACACGAGCAGTTCTGGCTTTTTGTGCTGCAGGAGTAGATCACCAGTATCTCCATTCTCTTCTCCCTCTGAATCCACAAACTCCATCGAGTAATCATCGATGTCGGTAGGTGTGACACAATGAAACTGAGGCAAAACAAATTCTTGACATTCCGTTTATATTGCAACCGGGAAAAATTGTCATATTCTGCTGAAAAGTTAATTGATTGAACATCAGCTATTGCTTCAAGAACGGACAGATTTGTAAAAAAAAAACTGTGATCTAGGAAAATATTAGTTCCACAAAAAATGAGGAAATTGAAAATGAGTCAGAAGAAAAAAAAAGACAAAAAGACCAAAACGATTGGAGAGTCACGCGGACATGAACAAAGGGAAGACTGAGAGATTGGAGAGGCGTAGTAATAGAAAATCATATAAATAGTTGTAAAAAAACGTGAGAAAAGTGCGTACTTTCAGTAGTAGAAGCGTGGCAAAACACATGGAATAATACATACTTACATTAATGCCAAGCGCGACGTCTTAAAATATCAGAATAATAGCAATAACTATATTTTTCAACGTCTATCGACCACCGGAGTTTGACGAAAAGGAAAGCAAAAAGTCTTTTGATAAGAAACATTAATCTCAAAGCTACAGTAACTGAAACTTCCCCCCATTTTTATTTACTTACGGAATTTTTTTCATTCTTTGAGTTCCAATCAAAACCGCGAGCTGCTCCTTTCCCTTTTTCCTCGTCGCTCTCGTGTTTTCCCCGCCATATCTACCCCCCTTAACCTATTCGTGGAATGCGGGCCTGTGGTGTAATGGTAGCACGTCGGGCTAGGACTAATAACCCTAGTTGGAAGCGTTGGTTCGATTCCTTCCGGGTCCCAACTTTTTTTTCTTTTTTGCAAAGTTCATTTTTGTGATTTATGATCTGTCTTCATTCAAGATTAGCAATAAAATACAAAACAGGTGCCAGAAATTTTCAAAAATAATGGAAAAACTTGAAAAAACTTGTTTTCATTGATAATATTTCGAAGGTGTTGAAAATGTTGATTCTAGTCACTCTCTCCCGAAGGAAATTGCATTTTCACGTCGTTGATTGTTTGAAGAACCTCTTTGAGAAGATGTCCAATCGCTTCAATCAGTTCATCTGTTCCATTTTCTCCGTTGTTGCGTTGGCTGTCTTGCTCCGCTTTAACCACAAGCAGCATGTCATAGAGCTGAGTCATGCTCTCACCAATTCCAATCAATTCGTTTGCGATTTCGCCAATAATATTCAGTTGTTGCTGAAAAATATACAAACATTTTGAAATTTCAGTGTTAATAGACAGAATACAAATATACACATCTATGTCTAATTGAAAGTCAAAATACTCACATCATTTGAACCAGTAACCTCATGGCTTTGATCGCTCCCAACCTCTGCTTCCTCAATTTCAAGACAATTCTTAAAGTGAAACACTGTTAATAACCCATAATCTAGAAAAGATATATTACCATTTCATCGTTCAAGATTGGTTCCACATGCTCCGTATTCGAATGATTGATATTATCTGTGTTGTTGGGTAGATGGTTCATTGTTTTACCTTAATGAGAAAATTAGTCAGACTGGCTAGAATCAGAAGAGCAAACATGGTTTTTAAGATGTTCATAGAAGCAAATTATGAAAATAGAGAAACAATAAAACTTTTAAAAATATGCACAATCAGAACAGTTCTATCTTCTTGATAAAGTGCCCGCCGACTGCGAGTAAAAATAGTTAATGAATTTGCATAAATTCTTGCATTTTAAGTTTGTCAGGGAATAAGTGAAAGTTTGAAGTTTGTTAATGATTTTACAATCAGATCTCAAAGAGTCTTTGAAAAGTCACCGTTCAGCTTCTATTTTCCAAACCCCAAGGAGAAATGGCGCCAAGTTAGACACTGGATGACAATTAGAGGGAGAGGGAAAAGAAGAGAGGGCGACGGCTTAGGTGGCGGGAAACGCTCATTTGAATTTCATTTGTGTACCTGTTTTTTCGATGTTTTCATGTTTGAAGGACATTTGGCTCCCGTTTGAATGTTTTTAAACATTCGGAGGTCGTTCAGATAGAACAATGAATTTTCATTCGAAAAGATACAGTAGCGATCATAGGTGAGTACACCTGCATACTTTCATTTGTATCTCAGCTGAAATGAGTTCGTTTTGCATAAATTTTTTTTTGAAAGATAGCTGAAATATCAGGTAACAAGAAAATAAGTTTTTTGAAAAAATTTCAGTTCTGATTTTTCAATAATCGATTTTTCCGGATCGTGATTTGAAAATTCGAAAAAACTTTTTATTTTTCTCTTGGAGTTATTGAGGTTTTGATGTCAAAATGTTGGAAAACATTCAAATAAGCAAAAAATTATGTTGAATCGGCATTCTACTTTTTGAGCATCGTGCCACAGCTCCAGAAGTCAAAAGTGACGCTCTCGGGAAAATCATCATAACTCATCAAAACCTGCTTCAATTTAGTCAAAAAATGTACCAAAAGATGTGTCTTGAGTTTTTCTACAAACAAACATCAAAAAGTTATAATTTTAGAAAAAAATTTTTCAAATTTTTTCACTCAAAAATTTTTGATTCCCATTTTCCTAATTTCCGATATTTTCTGGCTGTAAAACAAAGAAAGAATACAGAAAAGTGTTTGAATATGTGCGAAAAAACACTTTGTATCCAATTTGTGAGAGGTATGCTCGTTTTACAGCCAGAAAATATCGGAAATTAGGAAAAATGGGAATCAAAAAATTTTTGAGTGAAAAAAATTTGAAAATTTTTTTTCTAAAATTATAACTTTTTAATGTTTGTTTGTAGAAAAACTCAAGACACATCTTTTGGTACATTTTTTGACTAAATTGGAGCAGGTTTTGATGAGTTATGATGATTTTCCCGAGAGCGTCACTTTTGACTTCTGGAGCTGTGGCACGATGCTCAAAAAATAGAATGCCGATTCAACATAATTTTTTGCTTATTTGAATGTTTTCCAACATTTTGACATCAAAACCTCAATAACTCCAAGAGAAAAAAAAGTTTTTTCGAATTTTCAAATCACGATCCGAAAAATCGATTATTGAAAAAATCAGAACTGAAATTTTTTCAAAAACTTGTTTTCTTGTTACCTGATATTTCAGCTATCTTTCAAAAAAAAGTTTATGCAAAACGGACTCATTTCAGCTGAGATACAAATGAAAGTATGCAGGTGTACTCACCTATGATCGCTACTGTACAAATTCTATTTCATGATGTCTACGTTTCATAATTTTCTAAATATGACACACAAAACCAAAATACAAGTGAAAAATCAAAACATTCTATACTTTCAGAACTAGACAGATAAAATAATATACAATGACTAAAATAGACAGAAAAAGGTTCGAACGTGAAATCTGCGAAAATCTAGCATTCTGGTCACTCGAAAACCGATATTCAATGACTCATATGTTTGAAATAAACATTCACACAATGAAGACCGGATACAGTTTTATTTTTGAAGAAACTGAGAAAGAATGAAGGGTAAAGCAATAATTGGCTCATCGAAAGCTGCTATTGATTTTAATATTAGTCCTTGGAACCTACTCCAAGAAAATTTTTACTTTCCCTGGAATTGTTTGAAAGTGAAACATTGTTATATGAATTTTTACTGAAGTGACACATTCCAATAAATGTGAATTATTTTTATTGTAAAAACATGTTTTTGAGGAAATACATTTATATTTGAAAAACAGCAACCAGAACACAAGAAATTTGAAGCCGTGTATTGCGGAGTACGCCGGAAAGAGGGGGACTTCAGGAAGGCGGGAATCAGCGATACAGTAAAATTAGATTGTCTGATTGAACACGTCAAAATCAATCAAATTAGTCAAACTAGACCATGAAATCATCGAATAGGCTAGACTTATGCCTGAAACAAATAGAAAAACGCGTCAAAGGCGGCCCTGACTGAACTGCAAAACATTTAAGTTAATATGAGGATTTTTGATGAGTTTTTGTTAAAGTTTTTGTTGAAGCAAATACAATACAGTTTTCCAACCCTCAAAACGTCTTCTAAACTCGTTTTTCATGATCAGAAGTCCCAAAAAGTCTGGAGTTTCGATACGCGTCTGAAGCGCCCTTGACAGGCTGTTGAAAACTGTAATGTCAGATCCTAAGGTTTCCTTAGGTTTCTAAGAGTCCGAAGGTTTGATAATTTTTCTAATGAAATTCCGAAAAACTCCATTTGAGCTCTTGAAAACCCTTAAATCTGAGAATAGTAGTCCCAACGCGAATTCTTTGTTATTAGAACAACAATATTTTTATTATAATACATATGTAGAAAACTGATCAAAACAGACTAGACAGTGCCGAAATGTATCAGAAAATTTAGTTTTTTCACAAATGAATATATCAATTGATAAATTTTTAATGATGATGATGATGGAAGTACTGTTGTGGGTTACTGAATACAATCCAAAGGTACTGTAGCTCATGTGAGAGTACTAAAGGTGGTGGTGGGAAGCATGTCGATTGGAATGAAGTGAATTGATGAAAATACATTCACTGAGGAACACATTCCACACGATCCCGGCATTGATTTGAGGAACATGTCGATGATGTGGGTGAGCCACCCAACAGTTGGAATGACAACATGGCTCTGTATCTGGAAATGGGAATTCATTAAGATGAATACAGTAGCGAGCATAAGTGAGCACCCCTAGATACTTTCATGTGTAACTCAGCTGAATCGTGTCCGTTTTGCATAAACTTTTTTTTGAAAGATAGCTGAAATATCCAGTAATAAGAACATAAGTTTTTTGAAAAAGTTTTAGTTCTGATTTTTTCGATAATTGATTTTTCCTGATTGTGATTTAAAAATTCGATAAAAAACTTTTTATTTTTCTCTTGGAGTTATTCAGTTTTTGATGTCAAAATGATGGAAAATGCTCAAATATGCAAAAAATTATGTTGAATTGATTTCTGAAACCTGGAGCATCGTGCTAGAGCTCCAGAAGTCAAATGTAGTGTCCACAAGAAAATCATTATAACTCACCAAAAATTGCTTCAAATCAGTCAAAACATGTACCAAAAGATGTGTCTTGAGTTTTTCTACAAATCAACATTAAAAAGTAATAATTTTAGAAAAAATAATTTTTCAAATTTTTTCACTCAAAAATTAGTTTGTTCTCATTTTTTCTCAACTTTCGATATTTTTGGGTATGTATAAAACGAACAAGAAATACATCCATAAGTTTTATTATGTGCGAAAAGACAATTTGTATAAAGTTTTTGAAAAGTATGTTCATTTTATAGTCAGAAAATATCAAAAATTGAGAAAAAATGGGAATAAAATAATTTTTGAGTGAAAAAAATTTGAAAATTA
Organism: Caenorhabditis latens; assembly: GCA_002259235.3. Lineage (NCBI taxonomy): Eukaryota > Metazoa > Nematoda > Chromadorea > Rhabditida > Rhabditidae > Caenorhabditis > Caenorhabditis latens. The sequence goes on along the minus strand of CM056097.1, from coordinate 6,159,307 downwards.
TTTTTTCTAAAATTATTACTTTTTGATGTTGATTTGTAGAAAAACTCAAGACACATCTTTTGGTACATGTTTTGACTGATTTGAAGCAATTTTCGGTGAGTTATGATGATTTTCTTGAGGACACTACATTTGACTTCTGGAGCTCTAGCACGATGCTGAGGGTTTCAGAAATCAATTCAACATAATTTTTTGCATATTTGAGCATTTTCCATCATTTTGACATCAAAAACTGAATAACTCCAAGAGAAAAATAAAAAGTTTTTTTTCGAATTTTTAAATCACAATCAGGAAAAATCAATTATCAAAAAAAATCAGAGTTAAAACTTTTTCAAAAAACTTATGTTCTTATTACTGGATATTTCAGCTATCTTTCAAAAAAAAGTTTATGCAAAACGGACACGATTCAGCTGAGTTACACATGAAAGTATCTAGGGGTGCTCACTTATGCTCGCTACTGTATAGAAAAAGTTGAAAACTCATGAAATTAGGATTATTTTAAGTTAAAATTTTGTGAAAACAGAGTATTGACAGTTTGGAAACCGTAGGATCGGTTTTCAAAAATGCTCTTTTGAAAACGCTCCTAAAACGGCCCATTCTCCAAGGGTACAACGAAATAGGGCACCACGAAGAAAAAGTTACTCTCAGGGTACCATGACTCAGAGGGTACTTTACTTTTGAACAGCGCCGTCGCGTGTTAGTTTTTTTTTACATGAATTGCATTTTACTTTTTTTGAATTTTAATTCCAAGTGAAAGACAGGATGATGCGAAAAACAGGCGGAGTCAACTATTGGCGCATCATCGGGTGTGTCCAAGAGAACTGAGAAATCCAAGTTCGGCTATTGGTCGGAAGAAGAGAGACAAGAGAGAAGTGTTGAGTGAGCGGAGAGTGAACTGTGAGCGCAAATATGTGCGTCTCTCTCGTTTCCTCCCTTTTCTTTTGAACGCACGAGTTTCGAAATGAGGAGGCATTTGAACGATTTGCTATGTCTGCGTGTATGTGTCTTTCGGGCAACTTGTTTTCGTTACGCGCCGAGAGAAGTTGATGAAGAGTGTGAAGAAGTTATCGTTCAGCTATTAGTACCACTCCTTATTCGAATCTGCTTCACGCTATTATTCTCAAAGTTTCTCTGTCATAGCTGGTCATTGATCATATTACATTTTAAAACTTAAGTTTGTTGTAATTAACCAATGGGCAGCAATGATAGATGAAGACTTTATTTGTCTCATTAAATATGGTTAGTTTTTGAAAATGTTTTTTTTTCTGGTCGTAAAAAATCGCAATATTCTTATGTTTGATAGGCAAAGTAAACAACCGGTCACACTGTGAACCTTCTCGTTTGTCGGTTGATATATTGTGTCTTTTTATTTTTCTCTCTTTTTGATCGCGCGAATTTTGAGATGAGAAAACATTATTGATTCTGTATATCATTCTGCCAACTTGAATCCGCTACGCAATGAAAAAAAACTAACAAAAAACGGAGAGCTTTTTGTCTTGTCACCTTAATATCTAATTACAAAAATGAATGAACGTCATTGCAAGGGGAAGCGTTCCACTAACGGAGCGGTTGGTTTACACTTTTTCAGAATAATCATATCAGGGACGTCGGGAGTTGCACTGGGTGTGCTTGAAATTCAACAGCATTTGTCTCTGTGAAACATGATTGCAGTTGAATTTTTTTTTCCAGCATGAAATAGAAAAAGTTCCAATCCGGCGTAGACTTTAAAATTCTCCCCTCCGGTTTGTAACCCACTTCCCTGTTCCTTTCAAACATTCATAACAGTCTGATATACAAAGTGTGCCTGTCTGTCCTTGAGTCTGATGATGTCACGTTTTTCAATGTCTTCTCTTCGTCTCACAAATATCTACAGTCCATCACCACATGTCTTGTCCAGACACGACATGGATGCCATATTCTCCGTCTCGCCTCTCTCAATTGTATAATCCTCACAAGCTTCCACTATCTCTCACCGCTCTAGTGACGCTTCTCCTAAGGGTCACACCTCGAAGATCAAAATTCTAGAAAACAGTGGGCGGGTCCACTATTGCGAAATCAGATGTATAAATACAGAAGGAGAGGGGCATAAACCCATCATACTCTCAAGTATTCTACTATTCTACTATTTCATTCTGATTGTCTCAATTGGCATTGCAGGTTGTTTGAGTGAGTATCATGAAATGGATAAATTGATACTTCTCAACAACTTGCAATGTCTGTAAGAGTCAAACTTGTATTCACCTGTTTCTATTATTCAAAGCCGTCAACATCGGCATAGCCCATCGAATTGATCTGACACAAAATGTTGTTGTGGGACCGATTCCGATTGGCTCTGCTTGTGAATGACTATATTGATTGCTACGGGTAAGGTTTTAGTTATATTCAACGTGATAAACCATAATTCTTACGAAACGTTTTGTGAGGGATGCTGAATCTTAACCGACAACAATGTCACCTTCTTGAATAGTTTCCTTGAAGTCAAAAAAACAACAACATAAGTTGTAATACTCACAAGTCCCTACAGTATTCCTTGTTTGTTTTCCAGTAACCTCCTTACTCCCTTCCAAATAAATGGAGAGGCAAATTTTTTGACATCAACTTTTTGACGTCCGACCCTTTGGGATCCAGGAACATTTTTTTATGCACTATAAATGGAATGCGGTGTTCATAAAATGCTAGTTTTTCTCTTATCCCAGAAGTTCTTTTTCCCACCAGAGAATGCGTTTTTCCAGCAGTTTATCATAAAAATTTTCGAGGTGTGGAGCGGCGGTCTGGCAAATTCTATGTTCGGCCATTGGATGGAGGGAGATAAACAAGAGAAGTAAAACTACTAGGTTGATATATTATAGAAGTAAAACTTATGATCAAAAAGGTGTAGAGTAAGCGGAGAGTAAAATGTGATAACAAACATGCGTGTCTCTCTTGTTTTGTTCCCTTTTTTTTGAACGTGCGAATTTTGAAACTAGAAGACAATCGGGAGAAATAATGGGTATGTGTCTATGTCCTTCTCCCAAGTTGTATTCGGTACGCAACAAAAAAAAGATGGAGAGGAGAATGAAAAAGTGATCGTTTGAATATTGCTACAACTCGTTATTCATGTCTGCAGCAAGGTATTATTCTTCGTTTCTCCCCCCCATTGCTGCTCATTAAGACACAAGAAATCATCAGTATGTTGTCAACACATCGATGGGCAGCAATGATAGATGAATATGTTTTTCAATCATCGAGATCGATTTTTGGGGTTCCTCGTTCAGGGGTAGCAGTAATTTTTCTCACTTGAACCGCCGCTAGATTTTTGTTGTTATTTGAATCGAAATATCCTGGGTTATATTTGGTTGTCGTGATTACTGATTCATCACAGTGTTTTGAAAGAAAACATTCTAGGAAACAGTGGGAGGGGCCAGTTTTATATACTGGAAGAAAAATCTGAACATTTGTCATTCGCTTTTTCATTCCGATTTTATGTCTTCATCGGCATTGAAAGTGCACAGAATAGTATCGAACACAGTTGTAATTCGATACTCCGATAAAGAAAGCAAGGCCTGTGAGAGACAAAAGACCTAACACTGAACCTAACAAAAAAGGCAGAACAGTAACACTAATATTCAAAGCAATCAACATCAGCTTAGCCAATCGTATAAAAACTTCATAAGTTTTCTAACAATATACTGATGATGCGCCATAAAAGCCTAGTCTGGAGCATTACCGACATATTTCTTTTCCTCGGTGATCTGAAATAAGTAGTAGTTTTTTTCACTTCGTTTTATATATTTTTCAAAACAAATCTATTCCAACTTTCTAATAGATTGAAATGAACAGAAATAAATTCCCCTAAATTTCTCTTGTCAAAAAGGATCTTCTTGTTGTCGGCAAGAGTGCAGTGGACGTTTTGGTAAAGTTCTGTATTTCTCATATCAAGAGCATATTTTCGACCTTGTTGAATATAACTAGGACTTGACCTGCGACAATTAATAGTGTCATTCACAAGCAGAGCCGATCGGAACTGTTGCCACATCATTATTTTGTGTGGGTTCAATTCGATGGGCTATGCCGATGTCGACGGCTTTGAATACTCAGAACAGATAATTGCAAGTTTGTCTCATACAGGCGTTGCAGGTTGTTGAGAAGTATCAATTTTTCCATTTTTGATACTCCCTCAACCTACCTGTAATGCCGATAAAGACAATCAGAAAAGAATAGTAGGAACAATGATGCGGTTATGCCATTTCTCCTCAATATTTATACAGCATTTTCATGATTCTGGCCACGCCCATTGTTCTCCAGAATGTTCCCACAAACAATGTGACGCATTCAAATTGTCGCTAGAACGTCGAGAAACAATACAAGCTTGTGAGAATTAGACATTTGAGAGAAGCGAGACGCAGACTATAATATCTCTGATAGATGGCTCTGTGTCTCCAGTACACTCGTCATTCAACTCTCTAATTCTCCATTTTATCTGTTGTCCATCGTTTTTCCCTTTTAATCTGAGTCATTTTTTGATCGCGGGAGAGCACTTACTAGCGAAAAAAGGGCGGAACAAGTCGTTGTGATTCTCTGCCATTCTCGTTTGTCTAATCCTCAAAAACTTCCACAGTCTCTCCGCACGTGCTCCTCCCCAACCGATGCAGTTTCTGCTATCGCTGCAAAAATTTTTTGTAAAAGGGGCGGATCAGCTTCGTTTTGTTTTGAAAGAATTGGATTGCAAAACCTTTTATATAAATACTGAGAGAACATGCCAGAATTTCATTCTACTGCTTACTGACTTCAGTTCTTGTTTCTCCACCAGCATTACAAGTTTTTAGCAGAGTATCAAAACAGAAAAATTGATACTATGCAAAACCTTGAACTGCTTGTGGAAGACACATTTCCTATTAATCTGCTCTAATATTCAAAGCCGTCGTCTCCAGCATAGCTTATCGGATTCGATTCCTCACAAGGTTATGATGAAGAATTGTATCACGATAGGCTCTGCTTGCTGATGACACCCCTGTTTTCCTGAAACGTTTTTGTAAGATTTTTGATGAGTCTGTAGAAGTAAACGTTTCAGCAGGTGTAGTGTCTTTATTGAACGGGATAAAAATCAAGTTTTAGCCGCAAAGTTTTAAACCGAACAAACAGGCACATAACCCATTTACTTTCTGACGAGTGTTCCACAATTTTCAATAAACTCGTATTTTTGACATCCTAATACAGGCACATTCTGTCTCGGATCATATATTTTTTGACACTGCCGGAACACTTCAAACCAGTGAATGTGTTTTTCCATGATATCAAATTTTCTTTATGGGTCAAAACGCCGATGTCACGTGTTTACTTCCTCTCCCTTTCCATGAATTTCATTTCAATTTTCATTTTTAATTCTCCTCTAATCTAGTTCAAATCCCAATAGATGAGACAACTCTATCATTAGAAGCACAAGATGACGACAATTAGAAGGCGGAGTCGACTATTGGCGCATCATCGGGCGTGGCCGAGAATATTGAGAATTCATTGTTCGGCCATTGGATAGAGGCATGTAGACAAGAGAGAAGAGAACACACAAAAAATGGAGGTGTTCAGTGAGCGGAGAGTGTAAACATGTCCTTTCACACATACCACAGACCAGCATTCCTTTTAACAACAGCCCACCCCAGGCGGACCTCATTTTCCCATGCCAACTGGAGTATTATTGACTCTTCCTTGTATTCCGTTCTATTTCTCAATATTTCATTTTCAGAACTTCCTTTCTTCATTGTGTCGTCATGAATGTCAGCTGCTCTGTCGAAGTTCTTATGGAGTCATCCAACAACTTTTTCTTGGATAAAAGCAAGAGAACTTCAGCAGGAGAGGCATCGTCCCCAGTGAAGAAGACGATGGTTGATGGCGACACTGATTCGTGTAGCGATTTGGAAATCTCCGACACCAGTGGGGTGAACTGTTTGGATTCGAAAACATCTGGAACTGGTTCAAATCTTGAATCGGTGTCTTCAACCAACGGAATGTTTGATGAAAGCGGGGATTCTGATTGGAACAATGAGGACAATGATGGATATGATGGAGACAAGGAAAACGATTCCAGCGACGACGATTGCAACAATAATGAGCAAGAAATGTTCAACGAAAACCCTTTGCAAATGTTTTCTATGATGGCTCATTTGTTTGCAAAACAGTGAATGTTTATTTTGATGTTATTCTTTCACGTTCATCAAAATTTTAGTAAACTTTGCCTCCAAAATTTGATTTGTTATCCCTATTATTTTCTCATGACAAAATATACCAGCCCAGTAGACGATTTTTAGGGTGCCAGGTCGAAAAATTCTTTATAAATCTTTCTAATTGCTCTAATCATTGATATGAAACGAATACAACTTGAAAGAACGACGTGTTCTTGATTCAATTTTCTAGAAAAGAATCATGCTCCATGACAGAGTCTGTTGAACAATTAGGGATTTTGATTTCTAAAAAATTGCCCGTCAGAACTTTACCTCAATTTGTTTAGTTATCAATTATTCCTTATGATACATTGAAAAACTACTGTACTCACTTTTTCTAACTCTGTAAATTGGCTGCTTTGAATTTGCGTGAAAAATTGATTCATTACAAGTTACGGTACTATTAAAAAAAATCGGAGTTATATCAAAATTGTGAAAATGGTAGTGAATAATGAACAACAAAATAGGGACAGTCAAACAACATTTCGAACAAAAATAATGGAAAAGGAGTGAATGAGGTTTTTCTATTCCAAATATTTTCCGAAATGGAGCCTGGCATAATAGTTTATTACCAATTTGGCTTGATTGAGGATTTGAAAAGTGTCCCCCATTGGCACTCCTAATGCCTTGTGGATAGACAACTCATACTCCCGATGAGAAGCCCAGCATTCCAGCATCTCCCCAGTGACACCTTCCTTGAGGAAGGTTTGAATAGTGGAGGTGGCGGTGTCTGTGTTGAGGAAGAGCTTTATGAACTCCACCACTTCATACTTCTGAAATGTATCTTGTTTTTGTTGGATCAAGAACTTTAACAAGTTTTGGTATTTCTTATTACGTTTCAGCTTTACTGAAAGCTGATGTCACCAAAATTGCCTTTTTAGGTGAGAAACCGTCACATCTTGCCACCGCCTACAAGAAAGCCGCGCATCACCGGTCGATAATTCATCTAGCTTTATCTGAACATTCTTATAACTAACAGTAAGCAATCTCCTCAATATATCACTACGCTTTTCGATATGGTGTGATACACATTCTATCCCAAAAAAAGACAAATTGAAAATGCTGCATCATTTTCGATTTGAGCTCACAATTTCAAACATAAAAGCGAAAGGGAAACTTTCCTACGATAAATTTGAACATTATTCATGTTTTCCAGTTTTTTGATGCCACGCCATAACATTTCAAGCACTCTCGCCTCCCAGTCCCCCCTCCCCTCTTCCTTTCTTCTCCTATTGCCGCCGACGTGTTGTCTCTTTGCTTTCTCTGCGTCTCTGCCTGATCAGTATATCGTGTCTACTCTCTCTTCAAACTGCCGCCAAATTCAAAATGAGTAGCTTTTAGCTTATTTATTCGACCTTGATTTCCAAGTAAACACCTTCAAGTAGTTTAGGGAAAAAGAATTTGGTGATCGAGGCGATTCCTAACAGTGACACCACATCTTCACGTTTTTTGACTCGTCCTGTAACTTGTATTCCATCCCGAATCTCTGAACGACCTTCGGTTAGACTAGACTACTGACTCATATTAAGAAGTATTCACGAACTGTTTCTTTAGTTATAGTTTTCAAAAAAAAAATTGAAGTGTCATTGAACAATCCTGTGTAATAAACACAAAACAACTGAACTAAAACTTACATCCCAGGCGCCCATGCTTGTTTTCTTGTTTCCTCCAGCCACAAGAAGCAGGTAGTTGGCCGGAATCGTGGAAGTCTACAAAACATTTGAAGTTTATTTTTACTGCTTTAGATTTCTTACCGAAAGCAGTTGATGAGGTCTTTTTGGAACTTGTGGTGCCCGAGATGCAGGCGGTCTTGCTCGTTCAAAGAGAGAAGACCAATCCGATGGGGAATTTCCAAGCTAAAAAAGGTCATTTGTCAAAAATAAGAAATTTGTTGAACTGACCTTGATCCACTCTTGTTCCAACTGTTTCTCGATTTGTGACAAGTCAATGTCATCTGTATTGTTGACCTGAAATTTAAAAACTATGTGTTATGATCGAAATGACTTCCAGAGTGTTATTTCAAGAAGTTTTGAACTTACTGGTGGGTGACTCTCCATTGCGGCAACCAGAGAATTGGAGAACTTGGCTTTCTGGAAAAAAAATGAAACAACATTTTTCGAATGCGGTTTGATTGTGAAAACAAAAATGAAAGAAAGAGAGAAAGAATAGTGCTTCTAACGAAAATAGTCTATTACTTTTGTGGATGCTTTTGTTAAGTAGTGTATAATAACAAGAGAAGTGTATGGTGTCAATATTTTGGAATCTCTCAGAACTTGCAGAAAAAAGTAAAAAACGTTCGATATTTTCAAAAAACTTTATCCATCAGAATGAGAGACACGAGACAGTGGATAAAAGCATAGAGACTATTTGAGATGTGGAGGAGATATTGGTTAACGTCAGAAAAAGAAAAAGGGCGCGAAAAGGTGAGAGATTGAAAAGGATACATCAGTGGAAGTCGTTAGCTGTGTGTGATTTGAAGGTGATTCTGCTTCCTGAACGACCTTTCCTTTGTTCTAACGACATTAAGACACTTTTGAACTTTATGATTAATTGAGTACAATCAAGAGAGATATGTTATTATCTGATTGAGGGTGTTTTATCCCGTGTATTGTTCGTAAACACAGCTGACTTTTTCTTCTATTAGAAATCTTCTTTTATATTATTTTTGTGTTTCAATTTGGTATTTGTGAATTCGACAGACTTTTTCTTAAATCAGGAAAAATAGTCATTTCATTGCCAAATCCTCTCTTGTTTGTATGGTATTCTCAATTCACTTCACTCACATGATTTTCGTATACTTTCAGAAACCTTCGTAGGTTTTTTAAATGCTGTTATTCCATTTCAAGATATGAAGTATGATATGAATACTATTTTTGCCATCAATACAGAGTCAGCTGTGCAGAAAAAACACATTTCTGTTCCAGCATTTTAGAATGTCTGAACTGTGAAACTTTCCCGTTATTAAACTATGCAATGTCTCTACCATTTTACAATAAATAAACAAATCTTGTAGAACCCGAATTAAAAATGGTGCATTGTTTTCAATTTCAGCTCACAATTTCAGACATAAAAGCGAAAAGATGACTTTCCCACGATAAATTTGAACAATATTCATGTTTTTCAGTATTTTGATGCCACGTCATATCGTTTCGAGCACTCTCTCTCTTCTCGTCGGTCTCCTCCTTCCTTTTCCCTCTCTTCGAAGACGCCGCCCGGTCTGTTTGTTTTCTCTGCGTGCCGGCCTGATCAGCATATCGTGTCTACTCTCTCTTCAAATTGCCGCCAGATTCAAAAAGTGTAACTACTAGTTAGACGGTAACTTTTATTCAACGTTGTACTCCGAGTAGACAGCTCCAATTAGTTTAGAGAGAACTGATTTTTGTGGTAGAGACGATTTTTAGAAGGGTGTTTAATATAGAAAAATATGAAAATGTATCAGTTTATTTGAAATTCATTGAGTCATTAGAAAAAAGAAAACAAAACATAATGCATTCGAAAAAATAGGCAAGAAGTACAAGTACAGAAAAAATTGGTTTCAAAAAGAAAGTCAAATCAAACGATTGAACTGGGGAAAGGGGGCGAAGGAGAAAATGGGGAGAAATAAAGAAATGGGGGTAGATTAGTGTTGTATGTACATAGCAAAAACATAATGACCTCGAGACTTTGAATAAGGAAAGCGTGAACAAAAATTATATTACCGAAGGAAGAGAAACCAACATAAATTGAGTTGAAGTAGAGAAACCGGTAACTATAAAGAGAATGCATTAATGGGAATCTATAAAGATAGGACAGATGTCATGTAACTAGAAAATTTGTGGGACGCGAGTCAATGGATATGCCTTACAAAAAAAGATTCGGAAGAGAGTAATGAATATATTATAGAAGAAATATCAAGTAATTTTTATTTGTCTAGCACCTTACTTCATACGAAAAACTATTTGTAATCGTCGTATGGAAAGTCCATCTGATCGACTCCTTCCTCTCCCATTCTTTCCTTGTATGCATTCAAATCATTTAGTTCAAAGTCTCGATTGAGGCGGTGTACTATGTCGCAGTGTCCGCACCACCAATGCCTTGCATTCTGAAATAACATAAACATCATAATCTTTTTACATTTTTGATCATCAAAGAAAGCGGGAAACTGAAAAGAAAAACTAACGGGATTGTGTTGAGTAGGGTTTGGTGGCGGTGGTTCGACTGGTGAGAGATAAACTTCTTTCAGAAAGTCTAGGAATCGTTCCCGTTGATCGCGTGGGAAAAGATTTGCATCATTGCGCCCCAGCGCGCATAAATACATGATTACTTCCAATCGATGAGTCTCAATATATGTCCGAAGGCGAGGCGGAAGGCTACCGATCTCGTTTTTTCTCACATTTTCCACAAATTTGCTCCAGAAACGCATGTGGCGGAGTAGGGCGGCACGAGGGAAGCAGAAACGGCGAACAGGTTGAGCAGCATTCATTGTTGATGGTGATTGATAATCTGAAACCAAAGATTTATATAATGATTAAATGCCTTGTTAGTAATGAAGCGATATATGTATAGTGTTGTGCCAACTGAAAAGTTTTCCTTCTTCACATAAATTGTTCAAGCGGAGTCATTATCTAAAATTCTTCGAGAAAAGGACACTAATCAGTTAGTGAGAGGAAAACAGATGAATTGCGTTCTGGGAGAAGAAACGCAAAAAGTGGAAAAATGAAGAGAACAGAAAAGAAAGAGAGGAAGAAAAAGGGAAAAATTGAATAATAAAACATTATATGGGCATGAGATTGAGGAAATGAAATGGGAATATTTTTTGGGCTATGTTTCATTCTTCTTTTTCTTTTCAAGAATTTTTGAATTTTGCTAGGAAAATTTCAAAACTATATTATTTTAAAAATATGAACCAATAGGTTGTCTCTCTTAGTATTGCTTTTTTTAACGTACTAAAACATGTCCGTTCCAAAATTTCGGATTACAAATACGAAAATGCACAAGTCCAAAAAGAAGGAAGAATTAATAGTCGTTTTTCCAGAACATGCTACGATACAGGAAAAAGAGAATAGAAAATGTGCGGTTCTTCGAAAAAACGAAAATTGAGTAATAAAATTGGATTTTACTGAGAAAAATAAATCGGGAGCTAGAAAAAGTTGTAGTTTAAATCTACCGGAGTATACTTTCACCTATTAAAACGAAAGCAACAACACAGGTATGAGAAAAAAAAACAACATTTTACCGCAAAAAAGTACAGTTGGTCGACACAAACGGTTTGTTTGTTCTTTTTCTGTAATGATAACACAATAGAATATCATTCCAAACGAAAATGATTTCTTTGCGTCAATAGTTCAATTGCTGATAAGAAGAGCAAGACAGGGCAGTCTTATCATAATTTCTTTGTGAGTGAATCGAGGAGTAGTATTCATAAACTATCTATTCCTGATGTTCAGGGATGTGCGGAAATAAAAATTTCGGAAATTTCGGAAATCGGAAATTTTCCGAATTTTATTTTCGGAAATTTCGGAAAATCGGAAAATTTCCGAATTAATCTTTTCGGAAATTCCGGAAATTTCGGAAACTCGGTTTTTCAATTTTTTTTATAGTCAACATCAATAAATATGCTGTAAAAACTGAAAATTTTGTAAATTTTGACTCAAGTATGACGTTTTGGCACCGTTCACGTTGATTTTGCAGCAATTTCTTTCGATTCCGCAGAAAATCCTTTTTTTACCATCGTGAAAATATATGGAATTTCGAAAATTTCGGAAAAAAGTTTTTCCGGAAAAATTTCTCGGAAATCGGAAATTTCCGAAATTTCCGAAAAAACATTTCGGAAATTTTCCGACGGAAAAAAGTTCCGGAAAAAGTCGGAAATTTCGGAAATTTCGGATTTCCGTTCCGCACATCCCTGCTGATGTTTACTCAAAAAAGAAAACTAGACACATAAATAAAAATGTGTGGAGGGTGAACCTCTTTTAAAGGGGAATAGAGCTGACTAAATCAAGATGTATAGTGAATCACCAAAAATCTTCTTTTTTCTTATTAGAAGCGGCGGTATTACTGTCTGAACACATCTGTTTTTGTTTTCTCATTTATGAACTGAATTAAAATACTCAAATTGTGGGAATTTGGAAAGAATTCAAATTTTCAAATCAGAAGCCACAAAAAAAACAAATTCGGTAGATATATTGTTTTTGTAGCCTCAGCCTCAATTTTCTTTCAAAGTGTAATTATATGCGGCTTCTACACGTCACCGAGATAAATCAGAAAAAAGTCGTTTTTAAGATGAAAGAATATAAAGCAGAAAGCTGACAAGAGTACGGAAATAGAAAAAAGAATCCGCTGGAAAGAATAGTAGAAAGCTAAATTTTGTAATAAAAGTTGACATGACCGCTGGATTGAGCACAATAAATTGTTTTTATTTCTTCACAACTAAAACTAATACGAACTTTGCTGGGTAGACTCCACATGTAAAATGGAAGAATAAAGAGAACATATTAAGAGAAAAACAAACGAAAATCAGACTACAAAAATCAGTTATATGCACTAGATACACCTTCTTCTCTCCATTTTTCCTAGTTCTCTCTTTTCTGCTGTTTGATCTATGTTTGTAGCTGAGAAAAGCACTTGTGAAGAAAAGAGGAAAGATGAAAAAAAGAACAGAAATAAATGGGAAACAATACGAGAAGGGCATGGAGAAATGAGGAAAAGGGGGAATCGGAGTGAGAGGGCAAATGGTGCGCAAATTGGGTAATAAAAGTTAATATGAGTAAGAGATTGAGAGAGCATACAATACTGTTTTTTTACCACCCGAATGTTTCTTGAGCTCCGTAAATGAAAGAAGTTTGAAAAAGAGACTTTAGAAATATGCAAAAAATTTTGAAAACCTTGAAAAACAAAACTCTTTCAATGACGATATAGTTTCTGCTCTGCAAAATAGAACAACAGTATGAAAGCCAAACCAATATTTTTCAAATAGACACACCAAAGTTGAAGGTTGAATGCTAGAATTTCGCGAATGTAACACGGCCTTTTTGTCCGCAGCTTTTGATGTTTCAAAGGTTATTAGCTAAAAACATTACTTTGAATGTAGCTCTCATTCACATGACTAGATTGGTGGACAGATTCAAAATCAAATAAAAAGAAGAATGATGGAGTGAGTTTTAAATATACATATTGATTATACTATTCGAGTTTTGGTGGAAGTCAGCTTATATAGTTGGAGAACTGAAAGAAAAAAATAAAAAACAATACACAATACATTTGAAAAAAAAGAAGAAACAGAAAAAAGTTTCAGTGAACTGAATAGATATCTGACGTATGCGGTTTTCTTGTTTTCTCTACATTTCAAGTTTTTTCTTATATCTATGCAGCTGGGCCTACAAATGTAAAGATTCAAAAAAAGTACAAGTCAAAAAATGGGACAAGCATAGAAATCAATCATGGTCTCTGTCTACAGCCCGAAAAAGAAGAAGGAAGAGGAAAGAGGAAAAAGAGCGAAATGAACACATACGATTGAGGGAGAGGGGGGCACTGAGACGGGAGAGGGGGGCACCGAGATTGACTAATAAAAGTTTTTATGTGGGAGAATTTCTGAAGGAATATTATTAACAACCACATTCTAATTCTGAGTGTGAGAAAATACGGAATCAGCATGAACATACCATAAGAAACTATAAGATGCTATGACTATTTCACTGTCGGATGTTTGGTAGAAATTCGCGGTTTTCATCAAGTTGGGAAGGTTCAAGTGAGTATAATTATGTTATGTCTAAAATTGAGAAAAATATCTCCAATAACATGGGAAGTAGAAAAAAACTAAAAAACTACTTTCTTGAAAAATTGTGTGGAACGGTAGGTATGACACAGTGAAACGGAAGCGAAACAAATACTTGACATTTTGTTTATATTGAAAACGAAAAACTGTCACATTATGCGGAGGCGTCGATTCAAAGATCAAACATCGGCCAATGTGTTTTTCAAAAAAGTGAAATCAGAACAGATCAGTATTCTAGGCAAATACCAGTTCTATGAAAAATAATAAATGTAAGAATGAGTCAGAAAAAAAGATAACAACAATTGGAGTCATGTGGGGTCATGTAAAAACGAAGACAAAGCTGAGAGATGGAGAAGAGGAGTAATACACAATTAAAGATATAGAGAAACAAGGGAGAAGTGTGTATTTTGAGTTGTAGAGCAGTGGCAAAACGCATTGAATAATACATACATACATAACCTTGAACAATAGCAACGCAACTCGGACAAATTTTCAAAATCAGATAAAACTTTCAGTGGTTGAATAAACAAAACATGATATACGTTCGTGTAAATATTCATCAGATGTTTAACAAGAAAAATTAAAATAAATTATCGCGGTCTTCGTGAAAGTTGGTGCGCATCGCCAAATGCTGATGTGTGTTAAAAATGTGCCGGTGAACCACAAGGATCAAGTCGTATATGACAGGCACATCGAGGACTGCGTCTATCAACTCGTTTACGATTTTATCAGCTCGAAAATGTTAATTCTGAAAATTGATTTTCGATTCTGTTTCTAAAAAATTCCAATGCTTCAACTCGCGGTACCCACATTCAAAATACTCTCCACGATGTTCCCTTCCGCCACGTGTTAGAAATGATGGGACCTGGAGATGTCTTCATACTCACCTTATTCTTCCCAAAAACACGTTGGATTATTGAATTATATTTTCCAGCTTTGACTTCATCTCCAACCAGACCACTCGTCTCATCATATTCTCCACCCAAGATAATGACAGATAGCGGGACATTAACTCATGTCACTTCTTCGACAGGTTTCCCATAAACAATGACCTTGAAGTCATCAAAATGTTCATCCTCTTTCAAAAAATGAGAGAAACAACAACAAATGATAAAGAAAACAACTTTATGTTCAACTTTTTGCGGAAAGCCGATTTTCCAAAAACATATTGACATTTTTGACCTGTGCACGTTATTTCAATATCATTTCTGTATCCAAAACACGGCTATCACAAAAGTTGAATTCAACGTGTTCCATTCTCGGGATCAATCTTCTGATCTAAGATATCGGGAACTTATTGATTCGTTTGTTTCTCAAATTTGTGGATTGATTTTCTGTTTGCTTACTATTCCTCAAGAGTAATTTGTCAAGCCTACCTGCAAAGGTCCCTCGTATTAGGTTGGCAAGAAAGTTTTTGTGCATGTTTTGTTTTGAATGCTGTCAGATAAATTGAAAGAATCAAAACCAACTACGCATACCATTTGTTAGATAAATTCTCTGTGATTCTGATGACAGTCAGGAATTCCCCCCTACGCTTCTCTTCTGCAAGGGCCATGCCTATCTTTATTCTTGACCGACAACTCTTACAGCAATATTTTTATTTCCGCTTTCCATCTAATACCAAAAATTCTAAATTTGTGCAACCGAGCGGAAAAGTTTACGAGGATGAATTCATCTTTCGGCACATTATAAGTAATTAAGTTTCCAACTTTGAGAAATGCGTTTTTTCTGCGGTCGAATTATCACCTACTAAAAGTGCATTTGAATAGGATTTGTACACTCTGTGAGTTGTAGAGGAAAAGTATCCATCTCATTTTTAATGTGAATTATCAATGATAATCACCACTACTTATAACACAATTGGAAACTTTTTGAAATGTGTCGGCAAGAATAAAAAAAGAGACATCGAATAGTCATATTTTGGCCAAGATCCGCGTTCAGTGAAGGGTAGACCTGCGGCTTTGAATTCTCTCTCCTCTTTCAAATTTCAATCGACTTAACTATCTGGATATCATTGATAGAGAGTGGGTATTGCACCCAAACTACCCCAGGAAACCTACCGACTTGGCGTTGATCAAACGCTGTTAGACATCATCAACAGGAAATAATACCTAAAGAAAATAATGTCCCTAATGTGGAGGACTCAACACAACGTATATGATTGGAAAATGTAAAACAATAATCTCCTACTTCTGTTCTTTTCGTGTGCAAAAAATCAAAACTATACGTGAGTTTTCCGCTCCACACGGTCAAAAAGTCTGCCACCTCCATAATGCTGCATTTCCGCTAGTTGCATACCCGACAAAATATTTTCTCACCTAATATTAGAAAATAATTTTTAATCATGCAAATTAGAGCTCGGACCTCCTTGAACGAATTACAATAAGTTCGGGGTAATTCAGCGCTCTGCCGCTGAACAGGACTTCTAAACTTGGAGTCAAGTCGAAAAATGGGTGGAAGTTTATTTTGCTTTGAAACAACCGCAGCTCTGCCAGGACGGTATTGGGAACATACCCACTAAATTGGAGACAGTTGTAAACTAAGATGATTACTATGTTTGGTATTTGGTATGCTTCCTGTTTGAGTAAAAATAACATGAGTCATGCACAAAAACTTTCTTGCCAACCTAATAATTCTCAAACCAATACATCAGGGTTCTGCATCAGTGTTGTCGGGAATTCCGACTTCCGACTTCCGACTTCCGGGTATTTTTTCACTTCCGACTTCCGACTTCCGGATAAGGAATTTTACTTTCGACTATCGGATAAGGAAAGTTACTTTCGACTCACGTCATTTTATGACGGTTGAATTTACTGTGAAAGGGTAGAACTCAGACTATGTCTGCCTTCTTCCTTTTCTCTAAACCTCTCTTCTCTAGGCGTCTCAACACAAAGAGGAAGAGTCGGAGAAGACTGGCTCCGCCCCTTTTCCATGAGAAAGGCGCGTCGCCTCTCTTCAGTTAGTCTAGCTGGATCCTAGCCCAGGCATGTCACCTAGCTTGGGGTGAGTCCCCTTCCTACTGTATCTCAGTAGGACTGGGCCTCACTAGGATCCTTAGGCCCCTATATATATTACTCCCTTATTCATTATCCATTATTACTCATTTACCTTATTCTCTTATATAATCTACATATATAAACCCATATACTCATACACATATACTTAACATTACTCCACTTTCTATAAGCCCGAGGAATCAGGTGAAGGTTGAGCAATCAGAAGGGGTTCTGGAGCGATCCCCCTTCACATTACGAAGAGTACATATTGCAGAAATACAAGGAAAAATTGTCTAAAACGACCAAAAATAGGCTTATCTTCTGCCAAACACTAATTTTCCACTGATTTTCGCGAACTTTGCGTCATTTTCTCTTGGAGTTTTTGAACTTTTGCGAAAAAATCTACTTCCTACTTCCGACTTCCTACTTCCGGATAAGAAAACTCTCTTCCGACTTCCGACTTCCGGATAAGAAAAAATTCACTTCCCGACATCTCTGTTCTGCATGAAGATAACCCTCTGCTTGCTGATGTCATTGAACTCAGAACTACTAGAATACACTTTTACAGTAAACCGGAAATTTTTATTTGTTACTTTTATGGATTCCATGGCACATCCCACTTCCTTCAGTGTCGGTGGTGAAAATGTATACTGGAAATGAGTCAACCGCAGACAGATCCCGGGTTTTTGAACTCTATGAACATCTTTTCATCAATATCATTACTGAATGCTCCCACTCCGACTGGACTGAAAACCGGAGCAGGAACATCTGCGCCTTCATTATCATCAACGTGTGAAATATTTTCATCGTCGCTAGGTGGCTTAAGGATGATATTCATAAAAATTACGTGGCAGAACCGATGTTTTTTGGGGAAACACAAAAAGGATAGGTAGTCAGTTAGCACGATAATTGTAGACGAATGATCCGGACCAAAGAAATAACAAACCAAGGCGAAGAAAAATATTTTTGAAAAATACTTTCTTCTATCAGCACACTGCAGTTTTTACAATCGAACTCTGGAGAATAACTGCGTGGGGCATTGAAAGACAAAGGGTTTTTGGTGGGCGTAGTAGGAAACACTGTGCTGCGCTGAAAAACTCGTTGTGAAATTAAAGATCGCAATTTATTTTGTAAAAAATAAAAAACTATTTGCATCAAAAAGTCAAAAAGTCGGAGTTTCGAATGAAAAAAAGAAAAAATTATTAGATGATACGACGAAAACACTATAATAATTCTTCAAAGTCAATACCAAACGTTAAAACAATACTTTGAATATGAAAATAAAGAAATGAAATTATGATTAAATAACCCAATAAACCAATCGGGCCTTAGCGAGACTTCCAGAAATTGAATTCTAAACTTTTTGAACTCAATGCCAAACACAAAAATGAAAATCATGTCCTTCGTCACTTTGATGAATGTTGATAGTTCCTACTGTACCGTCTTTGCGACGGATATCACAACCAGCGTTCAACTCTAAGTCGCATTCTCCACCTTCGATAGTCGATACTTTGAAATATCTAACATGATCAAATGGAATTTCTTGATAATTCAATCCGCTCAATATCACTTCTGCATCAAAAACACGGCCCTCGCGGAATGTGAATTTAACGTGTTTCATTCTCGGGTTCGATCCTCTGATCCAAAATTTCAGGAATCGATTGATCACTTTATCAGTGATAATTGGTGATTCAATATCTATTTCCTTACTATTCATTAGCAGTAAGTCGTCCAGTCTTACTTTTAACGGTGATCCGTCACATCCGACAACTAATACATCAAGATTCTGCATGAAGACATTCCTGAACTTGCTGACATCGTTAAACTGAGAACTGCCCAAAAACACACTTGCAGTGAATGGGATATTTCTAATTGCCAGTTCTGCAGCCCCTACGGAACAATCATTGCGAAAAACGAGATTTTTTAGATTGAACCCTTCAACTGTTTCCTTTATTGCTTTCGTGTCATACGTACGTCTTGCTCCGACAAAAAAGAGATCCTCCACTGTTGGATACGAGAATATATAATGGAAATGAGTCAACCACAGACGGATACTGAGCCCTGGATTTCTGAATGCTACAAACTTCTCTGCTCGATCAGTGAAATCAATACATGCTTCCACTTTGCCTGGCATGAAACTCGCAACGGTCTCATCAACCTGTGTAACATTTTCATCATCGTCAGCTTCATGGTCATATTGATCCGGATAAAAGTTCCATGTCCACTGTGAAAAATCATCCGAATATAATATGGAAACTCTAATGTATGCATCAAAAAACGTCATAAAAATTCTGGTTATTTTAATGTTGAGTGCCTTAACGATTTCTTTAGCTCTCGTAGATAGAAGCGACACTCCGACTCTGAAAAGAGGTATGTCATTTACAAGCAAAAACAAACAAATAATAACTCACATCTGAACAATATCCATGCTGGAAAGCACATTTTGTAGAACCTTTACTGGGAGGTCAAGTAGAGGAAAGGCAGTAGACATAGGTGAAAATCAATATAAAATGAGTATGAGGACAAATGGACAACGTGACTGGGGAAGGAGAGCCTCGCACTGCAATGACATAACCAGAGGTACGGGAAGAACGATTAGCAGGTGCGGCGCAAAAAAAAGGGCGTATCTGAAAAATGACGTAGTAGGCAAATGTGTCTTGTGACATTTAGGGAGGACTGTACGGGGTAATGGCAAGAAACCTCCGATTCGAACGCTTTGCGTGTGCGTAGCGGCTGTTTACTGGGAAGGCGCTAAACGTGCTTTTTTTTGGAAATGAGCTAGTTGTCTTCACGAGTTTCGTTGTTTCTGACTGGTTTTCCGTCCGATTTTTCATTTTTTCTCTCTCAAATTGAGTGAAAATTAAATAATAAACGACAAAGAAGAAAACATAAAAACTAGCAACGGGAACAGGACGAGAGAAACAGGTCTGAAAATTCCGATCTAGGCAATCATCAGTTCCACTAAAAGATTTGAAATTGAGAGAATGAGCAGAAAAAATGATAACAACAATTGGAGTCGCGCAATCATGTAAAAAACGGAAAACCGGCTCTTCTCCATTTTTCCTTGTCGCTCTCGTGTTTTCCTTGCTTTATCTACGCCCCCACCCCATTTGTGAAATGCGGGCCCGTGGTGTAATGGTAGCACGTCGGGCTAGGAATGAACTCCCTAGCTGGAAGCGTTGGTTCAAATCCTTCCGGGTCCAAATGTTTTTTTGCTTTTTCGCAAAGTTAATTTTAGTGATTTATAGTATGTCTTCATTTAAAACTAGCTAGAAAATACAAAACAGGTGACTGAAATTTTGAAAATAGTGAGGAAAAACTTGAAAAGACATGTGATATTGTTTTTATTGATAACTTTTCACGCGTTCGAAGAAAAACGTTTTGATTTCAGTTACTCTCTCCCAATAGAGCTTTTCATCATATAATCTTTCATCTCACATTTAGCGACAATCATCTTATCAATCACAAGATCAATGTCTGACTCTTTCTCTCTTTTGGTTTTTTTTCTTTTTTGTTGCTTGTCGTTGTTTTTCAATATCCATTGCTTTTCCAATAATTATCTCGGTCTGAGAACGCAGTCTGATAATTTTTTCTCATGTTTAAAAATTTGTTTTTTTCCTTGCTGATCCTAGTGATGATCAAATGAACATTGTGATACGAATTATAATTTTTTTCAAACTTAATACTCCAATACTCCAAGAAGGACTTGTGCAAAAATGGTTGTCAGCTCTAAAAACAAGCACTACGTTAGTAAAACCCACTAGTAGTTAACCGAATGAGACAAGCTATAATGAATGGACACAAAGATTCTGGAGAAGTGAAGTAGATTTCTCCGTGGCCCTTGTTGTTATTCGATGTGTTACTACGTCAATTGCGAGACAGTGAATTGCATTTATTCATTTTCCAATATTTTGCTGTTTCTGGTTTTTCTGTTGTTCTCTCCTGCTCATTGAATCTTTCTGCAAGCGGGCAATTAGTTTCACCAATGTAGAAGTCTCCACAGTTGCAATCACTTTTAACGCAAGCTGTAAGTATTTGAAGTTATTCAGACGTCTACTGGTTCTATTAAGATACGAAAATTTTCAAAAATTACAATTTGATCTACTAGTAGTTTTTAATCTAACCTACATTGCATATGTATCGGATATATGGGGACTATGAGTCTTCTTTAGTCATTACTTGAATAGTTACACCGTCAAGGACATCATTCAAAGATAAAGACTGTCAAGGACAAACGTTGCGTCGGGTGTTGCACAATCAGATGATTAGCAAATGGGAGAAGGAATGGGGGACTGATTGCATCAGCCAGCAAGAAGATTGTTAGGCTCCGCCCATCGTTCTCAATAAAACATCTTGATAGTACTAATCATAAACAATCCAGGCTGACTACCGAATGACGGCCGATAATTCGACTTGTGATTATTACTGAATTCTAATATTTCTTTTGCTTTTTTCTTGTTATTCGAATGTTTTCGAGGTAAGAAAAATTGTTTCTATCTATTACCAAGTGCTGTAACAATTGTTGTGTAATGTTGAAATACCTAGATTGAATTCAAAGAAGGAATAGCAGGTACTGTACATACAGGATTCCTATTGGATGGCGAACACATACCGTAAAAACTGTATTTGAGGTGCATGCAACTCTATTGTTCAAAGGGCCCGTTTGACTGCAACTCAATTAGAGGGGCAATTCAAATAAAGGGTGCACCTCTATTTTTCGTGGAGGAATATGCCCGACCTCGATACCAAACTATCTTTTGAATTTGTTTGACTTCTTCAGTTTTTTATGCCGAATTCATCGAACTTTTACGTAGAAACCGGAGAAAATCTTGAATTTTTATAGCAAAATACGTTTTTAACAACAAAAATGCTGAAATACTAATGTGAGAAAACAGTTTGGAGTCAGTTAATTAGGTTGTTAGAGAAAAGTGTAAATCGCCGCAGGGCAACTGTATTAGAGGGGCACCTCAATTAGAGGGTGCACCTCTATAGTTCAAAAGGTCCGTCGGAGGGCACCACTATTAGAGGGGCACTTCAAATTGAGGGGCACCTCAAATACAGTTTTTACGGTATTCGTTTTAATAAACTCATTGTTTGTGTATTTTGAGGTAGGAAATAGTTAGTAGCGTTTCTAATAATTAGAAGAACCTGTTATTCGCTCGTGAAAATTTTGGAATACAAAATTAAATGGAACTTTATTGAAAAATAAACGTTTTTAAAGTAATCGTTTGAGAAGTTCACAAGTTTTTGGGATCTAATGAACTTGGTCAATATATTGAGTTTACGTCAATACTTTGAGTCTACAGAACAAAGGTAAAGATTCATTTTTGTAGTTGACAACGTTTTTGTAGGGACACTCCCTAGCAAATTATAGTAATGTTAAGACGACAACTCAAAAATTGCACTTTACGCTGAAATTAGTCGATTTGAGGGAGAAATTACTATGTCATTATGTAACTCTCTAGGGAGTGTCCGTACAAGAGAGTTGTCAACTACAAAACTGAAGCTACAAAACTGAAGCGCATTTGGTCACTGTAGTTTACAATGTATTGAAAACACGTGCGCTCATCTTTTTTCATCGCCCCTTTGCTACTCGCGGACTAGCTTAATAGAATGCGACATATGCAGTTTTAATAGAAAATGGTCAACTTTGGGAGTGTCACAGGCTTCACCGATTGTCCCACAATATTTATTGTTCATGGAGTGCATAGATCACAAGTACAGTCTTTCAATGGTTGACAATTTTATGTACGAGCGCATCCCAAAAAGTCACAGGAAGTCAAACTGAACAGCTGATAAATCTAACTTTTTTGCACTAAAAAGGGCAACAATCGCGAGAAATAACTCTGACTATATAACTCATTAGTGTGGGATAATACAAAAGTTTCATTCACGAAAATGGAGTTCTACTGTTTTTTATACACTCCATGATGAGTCAATACTATGAGATAATAAATGACCCGTCCCACACTCACAAGATCATTATTGGTGTCTTTTTTCTAGCTATTGGCTGCAGTAGGTAAAATCTCGGACGAGTTCGAATATCCCGCAGAAAACTATGATGACAGTCTCACCAAAGAAAAAGTGGAAGAAATGATAACCGAGTTCTTGAAGAAAAGGAATCACGAACACAAGAGACGACACAGACCCCGACATAAAG
Source organism: Caenorhabditis latens (assembly GCA_002259235.3). Lineage (NCBI taxonomy): Eukaryota > Metazoa > Nematoda > Chromadorea > Rhabditida > Rhabditidae > Caenorhabditis > Caenorhabditis latens. Next base: position 6,136,207 of record CM056097.1, on the reverse strand, counting down.
GAGCTTGCGGAGCAAAGGCGGTGCGCAAAATTCGGGCGTTGTGCCCCAACTTCTGCACCATTAAAAATGGTATATTTCTGTCGTAAAATACAACAAATTTTCAATCACATTATTTCAGAGAGATTATATATCGATTTGTGCTCAACTCATATGGACGAAGAAGAAATCGTGAGCAGATGTTGCCCCTACCAATGGACTGTCCTCGTGTTCTTCTTCATACATTCTAATTTACTACCTCAAACATAAACATTAATCTCGAATAAACTCATTATACTGCTTTTCAAAACATCATGATAGTAACAAAATCAGAGGAAAAGTTTATCCGAAACTGTTAGAAAAATTGTAGATGAGCTTCGAACCTAGTCAGAACTGGTGTCAGCTTCAAAGCAAATGTTGCTTTTGTAGTGACCTGATTCGAAATTATTCGTCAAATAGTGAAGTGTATATTTCAAGAGAGAACATCGATACAAAATGTAAAATGATCGTATTAGTGTAAAGAAGTTATTGTGAGTCATAATGATCATAATGAGCGAGGAGTTATTAGTGGTTGTGAGGCGGTGGGACATGAGGGAAGGCGAATATTTGCATAAGAATGATGAATAAAGAAAAGAAGTTAAATAAAATTATCCGGAAAGACTTTGTTGAAGTGGGGCTATTAAAATAGTAATAGTGTGATTTGAAAAATAGTTTTTGATGAGACAGAGTAGAAAAATAAGACATGACAACAGCTTATTATGTAGAAGAATGTAGGTAGATCTTATTTGTACAGATTCTTCAAATACGCATTACCATCATTATCGATTTCCTCCTCCACGTCGGATATTTCGACCAAATCTGCACTGTCTACGTCATCGGATTCTTCATCATCAACATAGTATTGCTCATTGTTCAGTTCTTCAAGAGAAATATTTTCTTCCAGAGCATAACTTTCATTTTCCTCCTCGTCCTCGTCTAATAAAAAAAATTGTTCTTGCTCGTCAAAAGAATTGTTAATTGTTTCATCAGTATCACTTTCTTCGTTAGTCTCGTAACTATCTTGCTCATCCAGATAGCTATCCTCAAAATTTGACTTCTTGATTCCTTCCTCATCTACATTTTCCGAATACTGCTCCGACATTTTTTCATCCTCACCGGAGTCAACAGATCTCATTTCCGATCCCTCATCATCAAAAGAGCCTTCATCTTCCGAATATTGCTCCGAGAGCTCACAGTCTCCGCCAACTGACTTCTTTTCATCATCATATTCCTCTTCGTCCTCACTTTGATCCTTGTTATATGCCAAATACAGATTAGATGGTTTGGCGATTTGATTTTCAAAAAAGTCCATTTCTCCATTCGCTTCTCTGGATGCTTCCCATTTGCATAGAACCTTGCTGTCGGCTATGAATTCTTCAATCGGACTGAAAATAATTCATTCTGCCTCAAAATTATGCCTCAAAATTCAAAACTCACTCTTCAAAAACGCCACGTTCAGGCTCCCCAGCTCTCAATCGAAGAATCCTGGCTTTCAGCTGAATTATCTGATTCTGAAGCAGAGATTTCTCCTTTACTTCTCTGAAAATAAAAGAATATGGTGGGAATTGCATTGAAAAATTACCTATAGAATAAACTTTCGTAGTCAAACTCTCTGTATTCGGGTGATGGGATTGAAAATCTCACTCTTTTCTGCTTCTTTGGGTTAACCATTTCGTTCAAATCTAGTAAACCTTAGGTTATTGAAGAAAAAAAATCAATAGAAAAAATGAAAAATCAATGTGGGGAGAGAAGACTGCAGAAAGATGGGTTCAATCTATTGATGAAAATCTTCCCAGGAGATGTGCGACGCGGTTGCGTTGCGGTTTGACATCCTGCGTAACTCGAAACAAAAATCGTAGTACGGAGGGCCACATAGCAACGGTTATTGAAAAATCAAAAGTATTCAAATGATGGAAATTCAAGAAATCACTAAATTAGTGGTAGACTGAATCAGTATATAAAATGCAGGTTTTTTTGTTTTATTTATGTTTTGGTTTGCTGGAATGAATTTTGTAAACTTTAATAAAAATTGACAAGCTTTTTGAAATCATTAACTTTGAAGACGAGTATCTCTGAAATGGGTGGGTTTGTCAAAAAGATTTTAACTTCAAAAATGAAGATCATGCATTGAGGTGTATTTTTGTAGTGAATAATTTTCTATGACTCCGCCCACTTTTGATAATGGATTTTCGACGTTCCATGACCGCCCCCAAGAGCGGAAATGGGAGGCCATTCTGAACCCTCAGGTATATCTCCACAAGCACCCCAGTGGAGTTTACAATTGCCCCTCCTACTTACCCCTCGTTTTAATTGCTTTCAATAAATTAGAGAGATGGAGTTGAGGGTGAAAGTCAACATATATCCAGTTCTCTTTCTTTTTTTCTTTCCTTCCTTCTATATTACCTCACATCAACTCTCGCGTAAATTCACACGACACTCTGCGGCCTCTCGGTTTGAAGCGCACTTTCGCCGCTGTCTTGTCGACACCCATCGATTGTGTGTTGAGCGAGAAGTCCTTTTTTACGGTTTATATGATAAGTTTTCTCTATCTTATCTGTAACTCCCTTTACAATTTTATCTTGTAATCGGTGCAACTTTTTTTCTTCTCATTCTACCGAAATTTTCTCAAAATACGAACAAAAAACGGTTTATTCATTTTTCACAATCTTTGAGTCAGGGCAAATTCCTCCGTATCTGTCAGTCTGTTCTTTTCTGAAATCTTTTTCCACTCGTTTTTTTGAAAAAATCTGAGAAAATCAATAATATTCACAAGAAACTCGTAGAATAATCTCAATTCCCTTTCCCCGTTCAAATTTCGCGCGTGTCTCGGCGGAATTTCGGAGCGTCGTTGCCGGCCGTATGAAAGCCTAAACTTGAGAATTCTTAAGTTGAGGCGCGAACGTTATCTTATACGCGGACATGCCTAGTTTCTCTCCGTTTTTTCATTGTTTTTGCTCACCTTTTTGCAAAAAATCACTATTTTTATGCCAAAATTATCAATTTCAGCACAAAAATCGTCTAAAAATGGCTGACGTTGCCCCGGAAATCAAGCTGGTGTCGGTATTCAATAAGGGAAAACTCTTGATTCTTCCCGCATGGCATCCAGAGATTTCGACTCAAATCATTCGCATCTTATACAAGTGAGAAATTTAAATTTAAAAAAATAAATAAAAATGTTCCAATTTCAGGATGGAATCGAAAATTGGTCATCTATTCTTAAACTTCCCTCAAAAGTTCTTCGAGAGACAAGGTCTGACGTTGCAAGAAGTTGTCGACCTTGTTGAAAGATATAACAAGGTGGCAAAGCCCTACGCTCTCACCGTAAGTTTCAATGTTTTCATGTTTATTCAGTGATTTTGGGTGGAGCTTCAAGATGAAATTAGTCTGAAATCTTGAAAAATTAGGTTTCCATTTGGCAGATCGGATTGCTTGCCGATCTTTTTACAGATTTATGGCATCTAGACTGATGTTTTACTGTTTTTTTCTGAAAAATTCAATCTAAACCTTCTAAAAATCGACCGATCTGATGCTCAATTTATCCAATTCTAAAGTTAATTACAGCTTGAATATCCACAGCACCCAGCAGTTTTTGAGGTTTTGAACCGATTGGCTATATTTTGTCAAAAGTTGGCCTGGTGACTTGAAATTAGAACTTTGCTGGAAACTATTTAAAATCCATATTTTCCCAGCTTTTCAGATTGACTTTTATCAATTTTCGCCAAAATCCACCAAAAAACTCTTAAAATACTAAAAATCCCCTAAAATTCATATTTCCAGTGGAGAGGATGCTACAACACGGAAAACCTCGGTGATTGGGGTTATGCCCAATGCAAAGACGATGTGGCACAAGAAATCGTCAAATGGGCCTATGGAATGGTGACCAACCCCCGAATTGATTTCAACAATCACGAGGTAGGGTATGATGCAATCGATTTCCAGATGGCGGCTTTAAGCAGAAAATCTGAATTCTTAGCGTTTCCCCTCCCAAAATGCGCTCACAAACCAGATTTTCCTAACAAAAATGGTCATTTTTCTTCTTTTCCTGAAGACAAAATCTTCCTCTTCCGAAACCCCCACTTATATTTCCAGGCAAACGGAAAACCGAATCTGCCAGAAATGGCAAAAATCTGCGACGAAGCTCGCATCGGAGAACACGATGTTTTCGTCGATTGTGGGTGCGGCACGGGCCAGTTGGTCTACTTTGTCGCGGCGTACGGTCGTTGTAAGAAGACCATCGGAATCGAAAATGGAGATCTCGCCTACGAACACGCCACTCGAGTCTCCGGATACTTCGAGAAGTAAGACATTTTCACTAGTTAATGCTTTTCAGGGCAGGTTAAAGTCACAATCATAAAAAAAATTGTAAAAAAGCTTTGACGATTCTTCTTTTTTTCTCAAAATTCATGTTTCTTGGCAGATTTTGATTTCAGACCGTTTTCAGCATAGTGAACTAAACGGTGAAGTTTTCGATTTTCACTTTCTCACTGAAAAGTCTCAAAACAGCAATTTTTAATGTAGAGTCAATCTATGTATGAGCCGATTTCCACCTCAAAGTTGAGAAGTAAATTGCTTCTTGTACGAAAATTCGACATTTCTATCTTTTAACTTGCCTAGTTGAAAATGGTCATGTTTACTTGCAATACTGAAATTCCAGCCGAAAAAATCAAATCCATCCTAAATGTTCAATTTCAGGTTAATGGCTCATTTCGGGAAACGATTCGGAAAATTTGAAATTTCCCAAGGAGACTTTCTGGAGGAGAAGTATCGCGGATTGATAGTTGAGGAAGCAACCGTCTTATTTGTTAACAACAAGATGTTCAACGAGACACTCATGCACCAACTGAAAGTCCTCCTTCGCAATCTCAAAGCAGGAACCAAGGTCATCACAACCAAACCTGTATGTGATATTCGTCATGATGACGTGGACGGTGACGGGCCGTGCAATTGTCAGGAATGGTACGAAAACCATCAAACCCCCGGCGGCACAGGAAACGAAACCGAGAAGTATTTCCTCATGAAAATTAATTAATTTGGTTTATTGATTTCCTCACTTCCAAATCTCCAAGTTCTAATTTCTCATTTTTTTGTGAATCTCGTTCTCTCTTCGCATTTCTTTTCTCGCATTTATATACACGAAAGTTTTCTAATTTCCCTCGAAATTCACAATAAATTTTTATAATTTCTAGTTGCACGAGAAAAATGGGGAAAGACGTCAAAAAACTGGAATCACCGATTTTAAAGGTCGAACTGCATTTCAAGAATCCAGAAGCTCCAGAGACAGTCGTCAAGAATTCGGAACTCTAGATTTTCTGATGACCAATGTCAGGAAGATTCCTTATGCTTCAGAGGATGTCTTCCCGTTTCTGGAGGCATTCAGAGCTCTACAGGCTTTTTTATTTGAAGACAATGATTCAAGAAATCGTCGAAAAGACAATTGCAAGAGCACCTGATGCTCTAGATGCTTGTCAAAATTAAATCACGGCTCCAGAAGGGCCTTCAAAACTTCTCAAACTCAACAACTTCGCCTCGCTTTTGAAGAAGCAGTTTAGTTTACAGAATCTCCAAGAATCGACGTCGAATTTCTGGAATCTATAATTTTCGAGATTTTGGTGAGATTGGAAGCTCGAAACGACGTCACTCAAATTATGAAGTTGATACAAACACCACAATCCTCGTTTGCGACAAAATAATGAGATCCAATACTCCAGAAGATGTGAAAATTTTGAAATTAATTGACTTTGACGTCACCGTGGTTTCGAGATTTTTGTGGGACCGAAATCTTAAGAAATGTTAATTTTCGAAGTCAGCATTTGTTCAGAAACTCCGAATAAAGTGAATATTCATCGACAAAATAAAAATTAGCGAATCTCCAGATTCGAAAATTCTGGTCAAATGGATTCAGACACTTCTGAAGACGTCAAGACCACCCTGAGGCCCATACTCCCAGGGGGCATTGGGATAGGGGGCATCGTGCTCGTAGGGGGCATTCACTCAGAGGGGTCACTAAATTTTAGGGGGCATTTCACTGATACTCTTAGGGGTCATTTCTCAAATGCTCATAGGGGACATTGACCCTCATTCTCAGAGGGGTCATCGAAATTCTCAGAGGGGGCATCAATATTTTCAGAAGAGCCATCAGAAAAATTGCTACAAAAGCTGGACAAGGTTAGTTTTCTATGATTCGAGGCCAGATAAGCTTACAATTAATTCAGCGGGCTTTGAGAAATTTTGATTAAATGTTATTTTCCTCCCTTAAAAGATTTTTGTTCGTTTGTCAGGACGCTTCCATTGGGGTAATCTTTTCGTAGAAGATGTATTGAAATAACCAGTGTCATTAGTAACTTTTTTTTAAATAGCATCTATTTAATCCTTGTGAAATTTACCGGCAAAAGATCATTGAATACACGTCGCAATGACTACATTTTTCTCATGGACTACAATACTCATTGACTATATCTACAGTACTCTCCAAAAAAAACGCGTTACTCGCAGTTTTTAGTTAAAAGTAGTCAGCTTTGAGCATGTGCCACATCCGCACTCATTGTCTCAAAATGTCAATTGTTTATCTAACTAAAAACTTCAAGTCTCGCATGCTTTTTTGCACTGTATCCAAATGACACTAGATATATTTTATTTGAGACCTGTAGAGCATTTTGAAATGCTTTTCATAGATTATAAGCTCGCGGCATTTCTAACGTATTAGAAAGATGGTGAATGCTGTGAATGATTTTTGGTGGCATTTCAGAATCTCTAATATCTAGCGTCACATCATTGGGCTAAAATAAATGTGAAGTCAATGAGTCTATGTAGTCATTGAGTTTCTGACAAATTTCTCAAAGCATGCTAAATCAAGTTCATCTAGCCTCGAATCATAGAAAACTAACCTTGTCTAACTTTTATAGCAATTTTTCTGATGGCTCTTCTGAAAATATTGATGCCCCCTCTGAGAATTTCGATGACCCCTCTGAGAATGAGGGTCAATGTCCCCTATGATCATTTGAGAAATGACCCCTAAGAGTATCAGTGAAATGCCCCCTAAAATTTAGTGACCCCTCTGAGTGAATGCCCCCTACGAGCACGATGCCCCCTATCCCAATGCCCCCTGGGAGTATGGGCCCCACCCTGAAGCTATCAAAAAATTTAGAATCGTCATTTTTGGCGTTCAGCTGTTTCAGATGACTGCAAAAAACATCGTGATGGATTCTAAGGCGTCGAAAAAAGACGTGGCTTCAGTAGTATCGAATTTTGATGTCGAGGTTGGTTGCAAGGCTCCAGATGATACGACGGTGATTTGGAAGACTTCAGAAGTTAAGGAGATCGATCAGAAAATTGGTTCAGAAGCTTTTGGAGACGGCAAGATCACTCACAAGACTTCAGAAACTCCAGATGTTGGCGTGAAAGTCCCAGAAGATGTTAAAGCCCTAACATCTTCAATTTTCAATGTCAAAATGAATTCAGAAGCTCTAGATAAAGTTACTTTGATTTTGAGTATCTCAGAAGCTCAAGAACTGTCAACTGCAAGGATCAAGATCACATCAAAACTGAGGAGAAGAAGACGTACAGTACAGCTCAATCGGCTACTATTAGACATTTTTGATAGCCGTCTTTTAAGCTCCGCCCTCTAAACTCCGCCCACAAAGACCGTCTCCCTACATGATGTTAACCAAATACAGCAGTCGAATTTTTAGATAACCTACTGGATGGTCGTCAAAAAACTAATATTCCTATTTTTCTAGAAATCTAATTGCTATATTGCTATTCATTTTGTTGTTTTAATGGTAAGTATGATCGTATTTCCTTGTGCTCGCCAAACTTCTGAAACACATTTCGATCCACTATGAGAGTCAACGTTCATAAATATAAATACGGTAAAAACTGTTTTATAAGCACATGTGCCTCTATTATTCAAATATATTATGCAAATGCGTCTTTTTCACAGGAGCGCCTATATTTTTTAGCTTCCCCATTTGGCTACTTGTAACAATTTTCAAGTCATTCATTTTCAACAAGGCCAACATTTTCTCCGGCACAATAACACAAAATTTCAAAATGTTCAGTACTTTGAACAAAAAAGTTTGATGTTTTTTTGTTTTTTTCACGAACTTCGATTTCTATTATGTAAAGGGTGAGCCACTAATACCCAAAGCGGTTTTCAAGAGTATAATAAAAAGGCGCTTCTATTACAGATTTTACGATAATTTTTTCAGCATCATGCATATAATCGTCGTAGTGTCAAAGTGAGAGCCAGAATAGCATAAGGCCGACATAGCGGGTAACCAAGAAACAAAGTTAATTAGATGGCGTAATCAATGAAGCAGATGCTAGTAATCCCACTGCATTACATCTTTTCTCAAATAAGTCGGTAAACGTTAAAGCATATTGCGTGGGCAGGTAGAATGATTGCGCAGTAGACAAAAGGTAAAAGAAGGCGAGATTACAACACGTGGTGTGTAACTAGAGCCTGAGATAACGAGCTAGATAAGAGGAAGCGTGCAAAAAGTGGGTGGAGAGTCTTCGGAAAGCGAAGGGACAGCCAGAAGGGCATAAGACCGGTGTTGCGCATGCTTGAGAAACAAAGAATTGAAGTGCGTAATTAATAAAACAGCTGCTTCACTGCTTCACTTTTTTCATAAGGCGGTAAGACTTAAGGGATACTGCGGGGACAGGTAGAATAATTGAACAGTAGACAGAGGGTAAAAGGGGATAAGGGGAAGTAAAAAATAGGTGGAGTGGAGAGTCTTTGGGGAGCTAAGGGACAGTATAAGCGTGGTTATCAAAGGGTGACATTCATTTCAAGGTATAATATTTCCAACATTATATCTCGATGAACTTCTATGCAATAAAGTGTGTTTAACTGAAAAATATTTACTAAGAATTGAACTGTGCTTCCCTAATAGTCATTTCTGCTATCTTCATGAAGAACTAGATTAACCGATTATTACTGGCATCTCTGGCAGTCTTTGATTTATTAAAATACCGGAAATATCTTGGACTGAATGTCACCCTTACAACTACATATGTAGTTAATCATCTGTGAGTAACATGTCATTAAAGAAATCAATATTTTCTTTTAAAAATTGCACTTTTCACAAGATTATTCTGAAAACAGATCTAAAACAAATCTCAAGAGATGAAGTTTATTGAGATTTCAAACTAATTTGTAGTCTTTGACATTACACGATATACTCATGGAAATAATAGTTGAAAAAAATACATTATCTGTCAAAAAGGTATCATATTTTGCCTTTTTTGGTTGAAAATACCCAACTTTGAGAACGTGTCGTAGTGAAACTAACTGTCCTACAAAATGATTTTGTATGCTATTTGTACAGGCTTTCCCTAAAGTTATGATCATTTTAAGACGACATTTTGAAAATCTCACTAATTTGCACTGATATTGGTTCAGTAGAAGGAGACATTACTTTGTCGATACGTAACTTCCTAGGGAGTGTCCGTGCAAAAAAGTAGTCAACTACAAAATGTTAGTCTGTTCTGTTTGATTCCGTAAAAATTTGTTTTGTGGGACAGTTAGTTTTACTATGACACACTCTCAAAGTTGGACACTTTCAACTGAAAAGGCAGAATATGATACCCCTTTGACCGGTACTGTTCTTCTGTAACCTATAAAAATCCTTTCAGTTGAAAATAAAGATCCTGTACATTATTTTGGTGCAATAATTTCATTTTGCAGAGTCATAATCAGTTATTTTGAACGTTCATGAGCCAATTTAAAAGCTAGTTTGTATAACAAGAACAGAAAGCTCGTATCTGAAATATTAGCTCTCCGCTGTAGAGTAACAGTTTATTCCGTATCTCACACGAAGTTTCGTAGAAAACTTATTTGTTTAAAATCTAACGAAACTATTGCGTCTAAAACTTTGATGACCGCGCCTATATTGACACTTCGTTTTCCCAAAGACTCTCCTCCCCACCTTTTTCACTTTCCCTTATCTTTTTCGCCATCTCAGGCTCTAATTACATACCAAGTGTTGTAATCCTGTCTCCTTTTACCCTCTGTCTACTGCTCGACCATTCTACCTGTCCTCGCAATATCTCTTAACTCTTACCGCCTTATAAAAGTGAAACAGTGGGATTACTTAAAGCTGTTTCATTAATTGCGCATTTCAATCCTTTGTTTCTCGAGCATGCGCAACATCGGTCTAATGCCTTCTGGCTCTCTGTCTCTTGGTTTTCTGAAGACTCTCCACCTATCTTTTCCCGCTTCCTCTTATCTAGCTCGTCATCTCAGGCTCTAGTTACACACCACGTGTTGTAATCTCACCATCTTTCACCTTCTGTCTACTGCTCAAACAGTCTACCTGCTCACGCAATATCCCTTAACGCTTACCGACTAATTTGAAAAAGAGATAAGAATCTGACTCTCACTTCAAACGGATAATTATATATTTTTGAACGTTGAGCTTCATGTTGGATTGAGAGTTTTCAGTTTTTTCTTTACCCAAAACACATTAACTTTTGTTTTTACTTCAATCCGTCTAGTTTCATTCTCTTACTTGTTTTTAATATCTGAGGATCCAATTTCAGCGTTTTGCTACGCACTCATGGCATCCAACAGAGTAAACGTTACTCACGAAGCCGATGTAAACCTTCAAGGTTATTAGCTGATCAATACAACGTCTAGACATCCCGAATTTTTTGTTTTCAGGTTCTTCTGCATGTTCATCCAGCCGTGTCTCGCCTTGCCCCAAAGCCAAAACTGGATTGCTCGGTATACATATCCAGTGAAGTTTTTTTGAGACTACTCAATGATTTCCAGATAACAACGTTCAAACATTCAAGACACAATTAAAACCTATCTTTCGTTCTTTGTTGACTCAAACACTGGTTAATGATAGCAAGAATACCCGAATAACTCTAAAAGAGTGTCTCAAGGTATCATTTGAATGTCTTCTAAAAAGAAGGTGTTTTTTGTTGGTTTCAGAAGTTCGACAAGCACGAAGAGAGCTTCAAAACACTAGCGGGACCAATAATGATTGAATACCTGGCTGACCTCGTAACACAGTTTATCACGCAGAATGAGGTAAAAATTACAGTATGATAATACATAATCGCATTTCACTGTTTCAGTCACAGAGATTAGATCGAGGAAAACAATACAAAACTAGACAAGAAGGTTGCCCTACTCACGATAGAAAACCAAGAGCTCATTTCGCGTTTGGATAAATTGGAGAACGGAGGAAGAGTGGTTGTCGACAACTTAATAGAGGACAATTGAATTGAACGCTTGGAAACAGAATTGCAAAAGCTGAGTCAAGATGGAGAGTAAGAAACGGACGATATGAATGAGATGAGACAAAAGATTGCAGAACGAACAATATTTTAAATTGTATTTCCAGGTTCCACCTTCTCCTACTTCGACGTCAGCACAGCTTCATCTCAAACTTCGGACCGCCTAAAGAGCGATGCGGTGGGAAAGAAATAATGTGATGTAAGTGGAAAACTACTTTTGGGAACGGTTCTTTCATTGAAAGTTCATAGAAAACTGCGGCTCAATAGGCAAAGAATGGTCCCAACCGCAAAGAATGGTCTCAAAATTTTTGGGTACAAAGTTTTGAGAATTGAATGGTCCCAACCGCAAAGAATGGTCCCAAAAATTTGGGTGACACGAATTTCAGAACTGAATGGTCCCAACCGCAAAGAATGGTCCCTCAAAATTGATACGAAAAACTTTTCACCATTCTCTTAGGCTTAGGTTTCTTAGAAATCGGGAAAAAATTGTCAAAACCGGTAATTAATCGTATTTGTAACTTGTTTTCCGATCTTCTAAGAAACCTAAGCCTAAGAGAATGGTGAAAAGTGAGTATTGCTATAAAGTAGTAAATGAGTAGAAAGTATCCAAAATTTCGGGACCAGTCTTTGCGGTTGGGACCATTCTTTGCCTATTGAGCCAAAACTGCTTATATGACATCAATTACTCCAAGAACATTCTAATTTGTTCATAATCATATTCTCTTAAAGTCTCAATTGAAAATTTCAGATTTAAAAAAAAACGAACATAAACACTTCCATCTCCCCAAATTTGCTTCATTTCGATTTCCAACATTTTTTCACAATGATGTTTCAATTCAACTGCCAACTTTACTTATTCTTTGTACTTCATTTTATTTTTTCCCCCTTTTTCCATATTCTTCCAGTATCCTCCTTCCTATTTTTTATGTATACCGTATCTTCAAAACATGTTTTACATTACTCACTCTAAAATAAATATGGGTTGAGCTCTATTTCTACTCACATACGCAACCTAATTCACTAATTCTCAGCCACTTAATACACAAAGTGGCGTCCAAATATCTTCATACGGCGTATATAGTGATGTGTTGTTTATCCACGGTGTTGTTGGCCAACTACACACTATCTCGTCCATCAGTTGTGCAGCTCTGCTCATATTCATCGACACCCTTAACACTCCTACTCATTTCTTTAAGCCTTCTTTTATACTGAATAATAAAAGACGCGAATATTTAATTATCTCATATTTCGGAAATGGTCCAAGACAGCTTTCTGATGCTTTTCCCACATCAGTAATAGTATTTTCCTATCAGTCTTACAGTCCGTCTCACCATGATTTATATGAACTCTGTATGTATTTACCTCATTGATCTTTTGTTTTCTGAACGGATTCCATCATCGCTATCTTGAGTCATCCCGTCTCGCTATATTTTCCCCATTCTTTTGGTTCCAGGATCAATTGTGCAGCTCTGCCCATATTCATCGATATCCTAAACACGCCTACTCCTTTTTTCATCCCTTCTTTCATATCAAAACATGACAGGCGCGAATTTTCAAAATCAGAATCTAAAATCGAGGCAACAACAAAGTTGGATAATGTAAGAACGCATTTCTCTGCTTCTCACAAGATAAAAATCTCGCACCGAATAACACAAAGCTAAAAATTGAGAAAACTTATGCCACTACCAATTCTCACCTTATGAATTTGAAATTTCGCCAATTTGATGTCAACGCGATGCAAACGCGCTCCAGCGGAACCAGTGTCTCGCCGAATCACACACTCTCACTCGTGCGCATGAAAATGGAAAAAGCTTGAAATTAAGAAAACTTATGAGCTACACAGAATAGAATTCAGAACCCAGAATCCCGTTCTCAGAATTTAGAATCCAGGCAACAACTACATCGGATAATGTAATTAAGCGCTTAACATTTTGTCATTTTGTTATCAATGCAATGCAAACTCGCTCCATCGGAACCTTTGTCTCGCCGAAGTATACACTTTCTCGCGCGCATGACACAAAACGAATGTTTCTAAATCTTCTTGTTCTAAAACCGGGTGGTTAAACTACTTTGGAAAAAACTAAACTGGGCAGTTTATGTGATCTACGAGTTAGTTTTAAATTCGGAATTGGATGAGGTTGAAAAACTGAAAAAATGTGCTTTGCTCATCGAAAAAACATCAGCTTTCAGCACATTCTTATAACTGATTCCTAAACTTCTCTTAATGACCTATCTGCAATTTTTCTGGGGAAAAATCTATGAAAGGCTTCCCGATCACTACGCCTCAAAATGCTTGACAATATTATTTCTTATTGCTAAAAAAAATACTGATACGCATGAAAACGTGTAGCTTGCTCGGACGATTAAAATTGCATTTTCAATCCCTTTAAACCGCACACCCCCACGCTTCTTTCCCCTACCCGTCCCCACCTCTAATTTTTTTTATTATTAAATGATAAACGACACAAAATGCGAAACAACTATTTTCGTTTTCTTCGAACCGTTGTCGATGCCAGCTTCATTGACAGACTCTCATTCCATCACCCTGAAAAATGAAACGATGATCGAAATGACGGTGAGATCAGAAAACTTACTATTTGATCAACTGCCATCCCGGAAAAAGTATCTTTTGCACAAGTTTATACAATTTTGCTTTCTAGCTCCCTACAGCGTGTTTTTCACTTCAACCAATCATCCATTCTATTGCATTAACTGAAAACTCCTATTAGAAAGCTGATAGCGATTCAAAATCAACTTACCCTCCATCAACAAAAACTTCTGCTTATAATTGTTTGGTATGATTTTGCGCTCATGAAGATCATCAATGCCGGTTCATCAACGATTATTTCACGGGAAGAAAGAGCATCTTTTGTTGCAAATTTGAGGTTCATTCCCACGTTGAAAAGTGGTCTCATTCCATCCTCCTGAAAAATGTAACGATGATCGAAATGACGGTGAGATCCAAAAACTTACTATTGAACTGACGTTCTTAGAAAGAAAAATCTCCTCGCAACATGTCCGTTGTCAATAAAAGTAGAAGTGTTCACGGATTATCCTGAAAAATGAAACAATTAGCAAAATGATGGTGAGCTCAAAAACTTACTAAAAAAACTGTGGTCCTGAAAGAAAAAATCACATCTCCTCTCAACGTGTTCTTTGCCAGATCCAAGCAACGTAGACTTTACTTTGTCCAATATTCCATTCCGTTGAACCTACTAAAAATTCCCATTAGAAGACTGATAACCATTCGAAATCAACTCACGTTGCATCTTTCCGGCTGTTTCATCAATTCATTACACTTATACCATCCATTATGTAGCCCAAAAACTGAAGCATTGTGCCTAAGATGGTCTGCCATGATCTGGGAGTGACAATTTCTCTGTTTTGCCATGAAACTATGTCTTATTCGTTACAGATACTACTACTCATGATCAAAAAGTGGTCAAGATTTCATTATTTTCGGCGAGCAATGTTTAGCGAACTATCGAATCGTAACATTGTGGCGAAAATGACAAAAGTCAACATGAGGTTTTCTTTAGCTACATTTGTCAAGTTATCTATTACGCCGGAACTGTAAATTTGACAAAAAAACTCATCTTAGACCAGCTTCTACTGTTTTGTCCTCCGTCGTCGCACCACTTTTTCCGTCGGTCTTCTGCTGATGTGTTCGCACTGAAATCATAGGAAATTGAAGGAAAGTAAAAAAAAAACATCTGTAGTAACCAGAAAAAAAGGAAAAAATTAAATGCTCGGATTTATTCTAAGTAATCGTCATCTTCATAAAATGTCTTCACTTATTTCGAATAACACAAGAAAATCAGTGTTTATTGTTTCCGCCAATTTCATAGTCAAAAACTTAATTTTCGAACAAAAAATCTCAAGATTATCAATCTATTCTTGCTCTAAACGTTAGTTTTTAATAAAAATATCATTTTTTCATCAAAAATCATAGAAAAATCACGATTGAAAGGTACAAAAACGACACAAAAGAAAAATTAATAGCACGAGGACGACAAAAAAGAGAGAAAAGAATGTACAAACAGAGAAAGAGAGATTCCGTTGCGAGACCCGCTACTCAATCAGTAACATGCGCCTTTGAGACATATGAATCTGCGTCTCTCTGTTTACTCACTCTTTCACTCTCTCCATTCTTTGCATTTCCTTGCGGTATTGGTTTCTCCGTTTTTCTAACTTTTTCAAGATGTTTTAATGATTTTGCAATGATTTTTGACGACAAATTAATAATTTCATTGCAAACCAAGTTATGGAGGAAGAATAGAGTGAAATCTTGATAGTTTGGTTCGAAAATGAAGTTTTTGGTTATGAAATACTATTTTTTTGTTATTTTGGTTCAATTTCTCATAGTTTCAGAGCAAACACGGCTACAGGAAACTAACATTCAACTTGAACCACCCCGTGACTATGATTCTTCATGCAGATGTGACGTCTCGAAACAATGCAAGGTTGGAAAAACAAGAACAATTCAGTTTTTACTCCTTTTTTTCAGAATAACAACTACAGGGCCAGTAAAAATGCTTCTTATGGTGGACAGGTTGAGTTTGGTGGATAGTTGAAAGAAAAGAAGTGAATATCGAGCATAACTGAGGGAAAACTGAAGCAACGATGAGGAACAAAACAGTGAACGCTGGCCTAAGATAAGTTTTTGTCAAGTTTACAGTTCCGGTGTAATAGAAAACTTAATACTCTTAGCTGAAGAAAACCTCAAACTGAATTTTGTCATTTTCGCCACAATGTTACGACTCGAAAGTTCGCTAAACATTGCTCGCCGAAAATAATAAAGTTTTGGCAATATATTGATCATAAATAGTAGTGTTTGTAACAAATTAAGCATAGTTTCATGGCTAAACACAGAATTTGTTACTCCCAGATTATGGCAGACCATCATGGCACAATGCTGCAGTCTTTGGGCTACATAATGGATGGTATAAGTGTAATAAATAAATAAAACAGCCGAAAAGATGCAACGTACGTTGATTTCGAAAGTTTATCAGTCCTCTAATGGGAATTTTCAGTAGTTTCAACTAAACGGATGGTTGGTCAAAGTCAAGTCTACGCTGTTTGGATGTGGAAAAGGAAACGTTGAGAAGATATAAGATTTTCTCTTTCAGGACGACAGTTTATTAGTAAATTTTTGAGCTTACCATCATTTCGCTCATTGTTTTATTTTTTCAGGATGATGCGTGAATTCTTTCACATTTGTTGACAACATTCACTTATAAACTCGAAAATACATCCATGAAGACTCCTGTGAAAAAAGCCTCCGTTGATACGAGGGATATGGGAGGGATTCCTATTGAACATCAAGCTCGTATGGCAAGAATCTTCCGTACTGCTAGAAAAACGCCACAGACTGCGAAGTCAACACCAAATCATAAAAGTTTGTACTCGAAAACCGTCAAATATGGGAAAACACATCACTGGGATGATCCGGAACTGCTGAACCACTTTCCAACGTAGGAATCTACCTCAAATTTGCAACAAAAAGAACAATTCTGCAAAATAATCGGTGGGACACCGGCATTTAGGAGCCTCAGGAATGCAAACTCGTACCGAACAGTTATGAGCAGAAGTTTTCGTTGATGAAGGGTAAGTTGATTTTAAATGGTTATCAATTCTCTAATAGGAGTTTTCAGTGTATTCAAAAGTCAAAAAACCCGCTGGAGGGATCTAGGAAGCAAAATCGTTGAAACTTTGCCAAAAGATATTTGTTCCGGGACGACAGTTGATCGAATAGTAAGTTTTACAGTCTCAACGTCATTTTGATCAGCGTTTCGTTTTTCAGGATAATGGAATTAGAGTGTGTATAGACGGTTGTCAAAGAAGCCATCGACAATGGTTCGAAGAAGACGAAAATAATTGTTCATTATTTTGTGTCGTTTATCATTTAATAATAAAAAATTGGGGGTGGGGAGGGGTGGGAAAAAAGCGTGGGGGGTGTGGGGCTTGGAGAGATTGAAAAAGCATTTTAATCGACCAGGCCAGCTACAAGTTTTCATGCGCATCAGTAGTTTTTACAAGGGAAGTCTTTGGAGCTCGTAGATCACATATAACTCGTAGATCACAAAAACTGCCCAGTTTAGTTTTCCGAATTAGTTTAACCAACCGGTTTTAGAAGAAGAACATTTAGGAACATTCCGTTTAGTGTCGTGCGCGCGAGAGAGTGTTTACTTTGGCAATACACAGGTACCCATGGAGCGAGTTTGGATTGCATTGATAGCAAAATAACGAAATTTTAAGCGCGTAATTACATTATCCGATGTAGTTGTTGCCTGTATTCTAGATTCTGAGAACAGGTTTCTGGGTACTGAATTCTAACCTGTATAGCTCATGACTTTTTTTTTCAATTTTAAGCCTCTTCCATTTTCATTCGCACGAGTGAGAGTGTGTGATTCGGCGAGACACTGGTTCCACTGAAGCACGTTTGCATTGCGTTGACATCAAATTGGCAAAACTTCAAATTCGAAAGGTTAGAATCAGTAGTTGCAGTGCTTCAGTAGCAATTGTTTGTTAGTGTCCTGTGTAGCTCATTAGTTTTTCCTAACTTTTTGAGTCGAATTCTTCGGTGTTATAAGTTAAGTTGGAAGAAACAGTCTTCCGGTATCGGACGTTGATGTTGACCAGATTCTGGATCGTAGTTGCTGAAAACGAGTTTAGGACAATATTGATTAATTTAAGATTTTGGTTTTTATGTGAAAATACGAATAGAGAGTTGCATAAGCATGTTTAGGATATTGATGAAAATGGGGGAAGCTGCACAATTGGTTCTAAAACCAAGAAAATGCGGAGAATATTGCACGATGGCTCAAGATAGCTATGATGGATTACTCCAAAAAGCAACAGGTCTGTGAGGAGAAGACATACAGACTGCGTGGAAGGCGTGGGTGGAAGTAATACGGACTGTAAGACATGTAGGTTAGGTAATACTCCTGATATAGGAAAACGAATCAGAAAGATATCATGACAGGCTCCGATAGGCGAGATAGCGTGTAGTGCCCCGAACTGGAAAGATGAATTTCTCATGAAGCCCATCGATGACGTGTGGTTTAGAAGAACCAATAGAATATGAGTAATATCAGGAGAGCAAAGAATTAGTACCACATAAGAAATACACATATTCCCTACAATATGTATATTCCAAGTACAGGAGGTATGTGTTAAAAAACCATCATTTTAAACATATTTCTGTATGGAAGGCGCTTCGACTGATAGGAAATCAGTTCATCCTACTTTCAAAAAGAATACACCGGAAGATGGTCAGTGAGAAACACCACACATTTCTTCAGGAGCCCTGCCCACAGATAGTCTAATTGATGTTGGTTAATAAAGTTTGTAACTAAACTGATACTTTTCAAATATAAATTTGCTTTGCAAAACATAATTTGCAACAATCTGAAATTGTCTTTCATAAATAAATTGTTTCGTCTATTTATAATCCTAAACCCGCTAACTACGTCTCTGTTTATAAATTGAGAGGGAAGGTATTTAATACTACCAACATTCAATCCTCATCACATCCCAGCTCTCATCAAATCTTAAAAAAATATTTAAGTGTTTGGATGCTTGTCTTTTTTGTGCTTACATTCCCCAATTTCCATCATAATCCTCTATATACAGGTATTATATTGGGAACGGTTTATTCTCCTTATTTTCTCTCTCTTTATTTTTTGGATTCATAAAAAGAGCCCGACAAGTCTTGTTCACCAATTGAATTATTTGCCAAATGATGCTTCATCATTCAAAAATCTCCCGCCAAACGCATAAAATACATTACTTTCACTTTCAATATTACCCTTGATCTCTCCGCGTCTTCAAAGTTGTTTGAGTTGAGTGACGCACGTCCTGTCTTTTTTCTTCAGGAGACTAGTGTCAGATAAGTACACTGTTCTTTATCTCCTCTCTTTCTCTTTGGATGATGTTTGGTTTTTTCTGGTGATGCTTGATATGAATTTTTAAAACCTTACACGCTGGAACCAGTTAGAATAAATAAAAATCCTGCATTGACCATAATTAACAGCTTTTTTTAAAACAGCTTTTTCATTTGAAATTGTCTATCTTTGACAGGGCGCCATGGTATCACGGATTGTCCCACCTAATAAAATTTTCATAAATTGTACAGATCAAAAGTAGAACTTTGGGCACTCCCTAGCAACTTATGTATCGACAACGTAATTTGTTTCGCTAGTTGACCAGCTTTAGTGTAAAAAGTAAAATTTTTGAACTGTTGTCTGAAAATGACTATAACTCACACAAAAAAGTACTTTTGATTCTTATGATCCAGCAAAACTTTCTTGGTGGGACAAATAGGGGTATGGCAACACATTTTCAATTGAACATTTCAATCTGAAAATGGCTAAAAGTTGTTAGAATTCTGGTCATTGCTGTAGTGGCGATGATTCCGTTTTTCGAAACATTCTCGATACACGGTGGGAAAGCTAACATTTTTTGATTATATCAATAGTATCAATAATACATTTTTTGACTTTTAATGTTTTGTCTTTTCTCTTCCCGATTTCATCAATTCTCAACAAGACATGGTAACCTACATATCTCTTCATATTTCGAAATTTCCATTTACAAAATCAAATAGCTTCTCAAATTTCACTGTTATTCTCTTAATCCCCTCTCTGCCTCTAGCCCCGCTCTCTTACTTCTTTTTCAAGGTTGCAATGCTGGCCATCTCTCCTCTTTTCATTCTTAGACTGACTACTCTCTTCTCTCACAACATCCAGTTGTGTCATGTCTATGTTTTTCTGAATCCTCATATTCTACAAAGTCCTGTAATGAAGGTGTTTTTTTTTAATTCGGTACTCTTTCGATAACCACGTTTCTCATTTATCCCATACATTTTTTTGGATTGCTGTGATATTTCACTGTGTAGACAAAAAATTAAGGGAACTCCTTTGAACCTGTTACATATCCAACAACGTCGGAGTGAAATGTTCTTTTTGTTTACTTATTTGCTTCAAGAAATGTCTTGTAATTTTTTATTTAGGAAAAATCATGAACAACCAATTCAGCCGTGACCAGGGAGACGAGGAGAGGAATCATCAGAATTCAGGGGATGACGTTGAAGATCTTTTGAGGAATGACAAAATGGTAAAGCATTTTTCAATTTTTTTTCAAGTTGTAAACTAATTTCAGGATACCAGTGATGTAGAGGAGCCGGAGAAACCTGAAAACGGAAGATTTTGTAATCTTTCTAGTAAAGATGTGGATATTGATGGTCAGGACGATGGAGGCCGCAAGAATCAGTTAGAACTGGATTGCAAGATCGATGAACCGCGGCGGGAGCCGATACAATACAATAACCATCCAAAGATCGTGCAGCTATTCAATGTATGTATTCTGAAACGTTTATTGATAACTAGTTCGTATACCTAAAAATCAATTTAGATGTCTACACCCAGCCTCACCATACTATTCAGAACATTTCTCAATATTCAAAACATTTTTCTGTTTAAAAACGTCAACGCGCTTTTTTAAAGTTTATTTCGAAAAACCACTGTCAATCAATGATCTAAAATGTTACCAGTTTCAAATTAGAACTTGTACCAGCATAATCCAACATGCAAGAATCGATAACATTAAAGCTCGCCTGAAAAATTGTTCATTTTTAACTGAAAAATGCACTAAGGATTATACAATGAAATGAATTCCTTTATTTCAACATATTTTTTCAGAACAACGTTTCATCGAATCAACCAATTTTTGTTTCATTGACCCACCACGATCAGTGGGCAAAACTACATTCGATAGGTCACGAGATGAAAGTTGCCAGGAGAGGAAGGATCTTGTCTCCCCCATTGGAGTACAACATTGTAGGATTGCACCCGTTCAAAGTCTACTCGATGGCACTCCATTTTGAGAGAATGGACAATGACAAATGTCTGAGATGGAGTACTAAGCAATCACCACCTGGGTATATCGAAATACAAGATAATCGGCACATTGTAAATCCAGTGGAAATTCCCCATCCATTTGGTCCGCAGATTGGATTGCTTTGGATGATGAAATCATTTGGGTTCGAAAAGTTACGACTAACGAACATAGAACAACCAAATGACGACTACAACACCTTTGTAAGTTCAAACTTTCTTAAAATAACTTTGATTACCATGAAATTTTAAATTTCAGGTCCTCATCACTACTGGTCACCGGTACATGCCCGTCCTCATCATCCGCGAGAGTACCGGAATCGTCCACACTGTGAGAATTCCTCATACCGAATTTCATACCGTCATGGTATTCCATGTAGGTTTCATTTCATTATTCTTTGAATGAATTGTTTATTTTTTTTAGAAAAACGAGACGAAGGACATCAAATGGGCCTCGAGAATCAAAAGAAACAACAGTGCTACTGCTCCATCTGCTTCTTCATCAGCATCATTGTTATCTTTCGTTAACACTCAACTGTGTACCGAGAACCCGACAGCTGAACAGATTGGCAGTCTCCAGCAAAAATTATTGCAGGACCAAAACTTGATGAATGAATTTCTATCGGCATTACTCCCAAATCTCCCTGCTTTTTCTCAAGTTTTTGCATCAATTCTCCTGTCTCACGCGAATCCAAATTCAAACTCTCTACCTCCACCCCATCCTTCCGCTCTTCCCACTCACGCTACTTCAATAACCTCAAGCAGTGGTGCAGGTGTAGAGAATAAGCCAACCATCTCCAGAAAGAAGATGAAATTCTCAATCGCTGACATTCTGTCAAATAATTGATAGAATACTCTTCTCTCTCGTCTTTTTTTTCTCTCTTTCAACTATTTTTACTGTCCACAATGTCATCACCTTTTTACCTCTCTCATCATTCAAATTTTATTATTCTCGGTTGTGCAGAATGATGTTGTTGTTATTTCTTGTTTCAATTGTTCGCATGTTTTTCCTGTTGTTTTGATGTCAATTTTTGTTACATTTCTCTCCATACACTAGAGAATATTTTACTTCCTTTGGTTTCTCATCTGTGCTTTCCAACTTCTTCGCGTTATCTGATCTTTACACTTCTTCACTGCTTTTAATCGTGATTACTTTTTGGTGACTGATTCATACACTTTCTAACGAGTTCAGGTCATTCAGGAGTGACCAACACTCAAAATTACCATGTTTTTTTTCTGCCACAGATGATGTAATTCTCAATTTCATCACCGTCGCGTGTTTCTTTATTCTTTCCCTTTCCATAAACTCCATTTCACCCTTAATTTTAATTACAAGCACTCTAACAAATTTCAGAGGACGAGTCGATTCCATTAATAGAAAAACAGGATGATGAGAAGAATAGGCGGAGTCAACTATTGGCGCATCATCGGGTGTGGCCTAGAAAACTAAGAATTCCGAGTTCGGTCATTGGATAGAGGCAAATAGACAAGAGAGAAGAGAAACACATGAGAAGAGAGGTGTTGAGTGAGCGGAGAGTGAGATGGGAATGCAGTTGTGTGTGTGTCTCTCTTTTTTCCTTCTCTTTTTCTGAACGGGCGAGTTTTGAAATGAGAAGACATTCGAATGAACTTATGTGTCTGCGTGTATGTGATTTTCTATCAACTTGTTTTTGATACGCGACGAGAGAAGTAGATAAAGAGAAAAAGGGTATTATTCGGCATCTGCTACTTCTACTTATTCAAGTCTGCTTTACGCTATTATTCTAAAAGTTTCTCTGACATTGCTGCTCATTAATCGTGTCACATACGAAAACATCAGTTAATTGTAACATGTTCGATGAGGAGCAATGATAGATGAAGACTTTATTTGTGTGATGAAATTTAGTGAGTTTTTGAAAATCTTAAGGATATCGCAATTTTTAATGTTTGATAGACAAAGTGAACAACCGGTTACTTTGTTAACCTTCTTGTTTGTCACGTGACGGAGTTATCCGTCTCTCTCTCCCTCTTCCTCTCCTTCTGAACCCTCATATTTTGAAACGAGAAGACATTCAAAAGAAAATAAGTGCATGCGTATCTGTATTTTTTTGCTAGCTATTTTTTTTTGCTCCACCCCGCAATGAAAAAAGCATATTAGCAACGTTGGGAGGTACACTGGGTGCGCTTGAAATTCAACTGCATTTGTCTCCGTGGAACTCGATTTCAAATGAATCTATTTTCCAGCATGAAATGGAAGAGGTTACAGTCAGGTGTAAATTTTTCAATGTTCCGTTCCGTTTTGTAACCCACTCCACTCTTCCTTCAAAATTTTTTTTTTTTCAAAAAATTTATACCAGTCTTATTTACGGAGTGCGCCTGTCTGTCCTTGAGTCTGATGATGTCACGTTTTCCAATGTCTTCTCTTCGTCTCACAAATTTCTACAGTCCATCACCACATGTTTTGTCCAGACACGACATGGATGCCATTCTCTGCGTCTCGCCTCTCTCGACTGTATAATTCTCACAAGCTTACACTATCTCTCACCATGCTTGCGACTCTTCGGTTAGGGATCAAATCTCATAGATCAAAAACCTAGAGAACAGTGGGCGGGTCCACTATTGCGAAATTGAATATATATAAATACAGAAGAAAGTGGTATATACCCATGATGTTTTCTACTATTCCGATCTGATTGTCTCGATCGGCATTGCGAAGTAGTCCGAGAAAGTATCATGAAATTGATAATTTGATACTTCTCAACACCGCGCAACGCCTGTAGGAGACAAATTTGTATTTATCTATTCCTGATATTCAAAGCCGTCAACATCGGCATAGCTCATCGGATTGATCTGACACAAAATAATGATGTGAGATCGATCCCGATAGGCTCTGCTTGTGAATGACACAATTAAACGTGCCGGGTAAGGCTCAAACGTGTTCGATCAAAGCCATTTGATAGGAATTCTTACAAAAATACTACTGAATGTAAGTAATGCTCTAACCCAACCAGCGGCAGTTTTATCTTCTTGGATAGTATTCTTGAAATCATAAAAACAGAATGTTTTATCCTCACAAGTCTCCACAGTATTCCTTGTTTGTTTTCCTGGTTGAAAACGGTCAGAAAATATCTAGCGGAATCAATAATGTTGAAATTTTCATTTGATGCTAGTTTTTCGTTCATCCCATAAGTCCTTTTCCTTGCACCAGAGAACGCGTTCTTCCAGTTTATCACAATAATTTCGAGGTTACACTTTATCAATAGAGAGACAGGATGATGCGAAAAATAGGAGGAGTCAACTACTGGCGCATCGTCGGGTGTGGCATAGAATACTGAGAATTAAAAGTTCGGCCATTGGTTGGAAGAAGAAAGACAGAAGAGAAGAGAAAAACATGAAAAGAAAATTTTTGAGTGAGCGGAGAGTGTGAATATGTGTCTCTCCGGCTTCCTCTCACTTTTTCGAACGCGAGAGTTTTGAAATGATGAGACATTCGAAAGCGACATGAGGAGGATAAAGTAGAAAAAGAAGAAGTTTTTGTTCGGCTATGCTACTACTCTTTATTCGAGTCTACCTCACGCTATTATTCAGAAAGTCTCTTCAGCATAGTACCAAATCTAGATAAATACTTTGCTTACATCATCGAGATAGGTTTTCCTGGTTTCTCGTGTAGAATCAGCAGTAGGTCTCTAACTGATCATCCAAAAATCCCGATTAGTGTTAATATGGAGACCAATACGCTGTCCCGTTCTTGGCTGGACATCCGGACACAGAGACACCGATTATTGTAGTACATGTAAAACTGGAAACAGGGAGACTTAAAGCAGATCAAATACAGAACTCAGAATTTCTAAAAATTAGGATATTCGTCAGAAAAACAAGCAGTCGGTCTTTTGTAGTTGTGTGGCAGTGGCTCTCGGTTTTTTCATTGAAGCTTGTAAGTTTTCCAAAAGTTTTCTTCATGCAGTCTTCCTCGTTTTGCTGTCCAGCTGATCATTTTTAAAATTCTGATTAGTGTAAACAAGATGACCAATGCGCTGTCCTGTTTCTGGCAGGTTTTCAGGACACACAAACACCGTTCTTCGCCATAGTGAAAAAAAACGGTATGGGCCGATTCGAACGAAATCTATTTTTGTCCGCTTATGATGTGAATGATCAAAAAAGTAAGACGAACCGAATGAAAGTTCCCTAGGTTTTGAGATTAATTTTTGTAGAATTGTCAATGTTGAGAAATTCCTGAAGATTTTTGTACTAGGAATAAACGTAATATGAAAAAGATGTTCTCAGAACTTGAGACGTTTTTAAAACATATTACTGATGATGTGAACAAACAAGCTAAATTTGAAACATAATCAACCAGTTATTAATTCTTTTTTCTCTGTGAATTGAAACTAGAAATAGTTTTCTCACTCCCTTCCATAGGTTTTTTACAACAAATCTATTCAAACTTTATGATAGATATGTCTGCGTCTTCATTACTCTCGCCCCTCTCTAATTCTCCATAATTTAGGTTGTCTATCGTTTTTCTCTCGTATTCTGAGTCATTTTTTGATTGCGGGAGAGAATTTTCTGGAGAAAAGGGGGCGGAACGATCTTTGGTGTTTCTCTGCGCCTCCCGCCTCTCGTTTTGTCTAATTCTCAAAAACATTCCTTGTCTCTCGCGTAGTCCCTTTCGGCCTCAAAAATTGGATTGCGAAATCTGTGGTATAAATACTGAGAGGACATGTCGAAACATATCGGTTCTTGTTTCTCCACCAGCACTACTCGTTTTAACAGAGTATCAGAATGAAACAGAACTTTATTCTATGCAAAACCTTGAACTGCTTGTGGAAGACACTTCATTTTCATCTTTCATTCTTCTGTTCTGATATTCAAAACCGTCGTTTCTGGCATAGCCTATTGGATCCGTATTATCTCAAAGTAAGGATGATAAGCCGTATCACGATAAGCTCTGCTTGTGAATGACACTATTAATTGGGTAAGGCTCCAGTTGCAACGTGGTCAATGAAAACCATTCGAAATGTCGAATACAACTTTTTAAAAGAAGTTTCCGCCTGCACCCGAAAGTGCGTATTTCAATTTTATGACATCAGTTTCGAAATGTGGAGCGGCGATCTGAACCAATGGGAAGACTCCATCTGTAGGAAGACAGAATGATGGAAAATAGATGGAGTCAACAATTAGCGCTGCATCGGGTGTGGCCTAGAAAACTGAGCATTCCATTTTCGGCCATTAGTCGGAAGAAGAGAGACATGAAAGTGGACAAAAACATGAATATAGAGGTGTTGAATGAGCGGAGAGTGAAATATGAGCTGAGTCACTAAGAGAATGTGACATTTTGGCGTTTTTTAAATACAAAATTTCATCAAAATTCCACCAAAGTTCAGTAGAAATTTTGTCCAATCGTTTAAAATTGTTGTAAAAGTTTTTCACAGAACTCGGAGTGGCAAAACATTTTCAAGGAAAGACGAAAACCGGAAGGCGGAAACAAACTATTTAAAAGGAAGTTGGAAAGCGAAAATGGGATTATAATTTTTAAAAGGGAAGTCGGAAGAACGAATCCCGCACAGCTATGGAAGGTACTATTTTACTCAGACGGTGTTTTGGAAGAGTTTTGTATCTTCCGTATCAAGCGCTTATTTTCGACTACGTTGAATATAGCTAGGACTCAACCTGCGACAATGTATAGTGTCGTTCACAAGCAGAGCCTATCGCAACCCACATCATTATTTTGTGTCGAATCTAAATTTTTGAGGATAAGACACTCTGGAGGCAGGACGGATTTGTTTCAGCTAATTTGAAAGTATGAAGGTCAACTCACTTTTGACCGCGATCGTAATTACATCCTCACCCGGCACATTTAATTGTGTCATTCACAAGCAGAGCCTATCGGGATCGATCTCACATCATTATTTTGTGTCAGATCAATTCGATGGGCTATGCCGATGTTGACGGCTTTGAATAATAGAAATTGATTAATGCAAGTTTGTCTCTTACAAGCGTTGCAAGTTGTTGAGAAGTATCAAATTATCAGTTTCATGATACTTTCTCAAACTACTACGCAATGCCGGCCAAGACAATTTGAAATGAATAGTAGAGAGAACGATATGTGTTATCACTTTCCTCCTGTGTTTATACAGCATTTTCATAATTCTGGCCCCGCCCACAGTTCTCCAGAATGTTCCTTCATGAAAAAAACAATTGAGAGAGGCGGGACGCAGACATTAACATTTTTGATAGATGGCTCTGCGTCTCCATCACTCTTGCCGTTCGACTCTCTAATTCTCCATTATATCAGTTGTCTATCGTCGTATTTTTGCCTTTTAATCTGAGTCATTTTTTGATTGTGGGAGAGAATTTTCTGGCGAAAAAGGGGCGGAGGGAGCTTAGGTGTCTCTCTGCATCTCCCGTCTCTCGTTTGACTAATTCTCAAAAACTTCCACTGTCTCTCCTTGTCGGCCATTGCAATTTCTGCAAACACTGCAAAAATGTTTTTTTAGAGGCGGTTCGGTTCGTTTCATTTTGAAGAGTTGGATTATGAAAGATGTACTATAAATACGGAGAGGACATGCCGAGAGTTCATTATTCCCCTTACTGGCTCTTGTCTCTTCACCGGCATTACAAGTTTTTGGTAGAGTATCAAAATGAAACAGAACTTGATACTTTGCAAAACCTTGAACTGCTTGTGGGAGACACACTTCATATTCATCTGCTCTGATATTCAAAGCCGTCGTCTCCGGCATAGCCTAACGGATACGATTCCTCACAAAGTTTTGATGACGAATCGCATTACGTTAGGCTTTGCTTGTTGATGACAACCTTGTTTTTTGTAATGCTTTTGTAAACATGTTGATGTGACTAAATAACCGCAGACTAAGAACGGGCCGGGTCGATATTTTGTAAGTCTGAACAACCAAAGGGTTTAGCTACTCTAGAGCTTTCAATGAGCATAAAAATGAAGTTCTAGCCGCGAATTTCGAATATTGTTAGAATACCAATCATCATATCAAAAAAAACCACACAATTAGAGATGAAATTAAATGCAACCTCTCATTGATTATTTTGGACATCATTCAAATATTGAACAAGAGATTATCTTTTTTCTATTTCATTGTTTTTTCTTTGAGAAGCAGAGCAGATGTGTCTCGCGTTTACTTCCTCTTCCTTTCCATGAATTCCATTTCACCCTCTATCTTTTATTCTTATCCTCCAACCAAGTATTTTTTCCCTATAGATGGGACTACTTCATCATTAGAAAGAAAAGATAAAGACAGTTGGGAGGCGGAGTCGACTACTGACGCATCATAAGGCGTGGCCTAGAGAACTGAGAATCCCCAGTTCGGCCATTGGGTGAAGGCAGATAGACCAGAGAGAAGAGAAACACAGGAAGAGAGAAGTGTTGAGTGTGCGGAGAGTGAGATGTGAGTGCAGTCATGTGTGCCTTTTTTGTTTCCTCCCTGTTTTCCGAACGCGCGAGTTTCGAAATTGAGTGAGATTTGATAGAAATAATGTCTCTCCGTGTCTGTGTCTTTTTGGTAGATGAAGTTATCATTTGGTTATTGCTGCTGCTACTACTCACTATTCAAATCTGCTTCAGGCTATTATTCTGAAAGTTTCTCTGGCATAGCTCCTCATTAATCTTGTGACATAAAAAACATCAGTCTGTTGTCAACAGATAAATGAGCAGCAATGATAGATGAAAATTGTTTTGACTCATTGATATCGATTTTCTATGTTTCTCCTTCGGAAGCAGCAGTAGTTGTACTCACTTCTAATATTGTTACTAGAACTTTTCAAAAAATGTTTGAAATGTAATATTATAGATTTCAGTCTAAATGTAAGTTTAGATTTTTTGTCGTGCCAAAAAATTGAACAAAAAACAAAAACACTGGAACAAAATGTTTCCGGATGCAATTTCTTACTCTGGGTCTCTATTACTCTTGTTATTTTAATATCAAATTCTTCATGATACCACTTTTCTATCTCTATGTTTGTCCCTTTGTTGTTGATTCATTACAGTATTTGAGCAAAGAACGTTCCAGAGAAAAGTGGGAGGAACTAGTCATGCCCCATTCCCGAAAACAATGTTGCGAAATCAGCAGTATAAATACTGGAGGGAAACCTCAGAAAGCTATCATTCTCTCTATTATTCTCTTTTCTTGTCTCCACCGGCATTGCAAGTGCTTAGGATAGTATCGAAGCAGTTGTAGTTCGATACTGCACTAAGACTAGCGACGCCTGTGAGAGACAACGTTCATGTTTATTTATTACTAATATTCAGAGCCGACGTCTCAGGCACAGCTTATCGTATCCAATTCTTCACAGCCCAATAATATGATGAAGAATGGAATTTCGATAAGCTCTGCTTGTGAATGGGACTATTCATTTTCTGGTAAGTTTTTTTCAATTTTGACATGATCATTGGGTTCACTTTTACTTGAGTGTATCTCCTTTTCCAAAAACCTGATTTATGGAAAACGTATACCGTGTTTCCTCAAAACTTTTACGTTGTCTTGTTTCTCAGTGAGGAGGGGCCCTGCTCATGTCCTGTTCTTTTTCTCCTTTCTCTGCGTCACCGCCACCCCGGACTGTCAATTGACAAATCCTCACACGCCTCTTCAGTCCATCATCTTGTTTTTGATTAAGACCGACAGTAAGGGCTATCTCTGCGTCTCATTCCGCTCATTGTGGTTGCAGCTATTTTTAACCGCTCTAGTGACAAAGCCGTCAACATCGGCAAAAAAGCTTTCCACGTTGATTCCTATCACAATCCAGTGCTGAGAGGGTTCATCAGGTTGAGCATCGCTGCTTATTTATCGTGTAACAAAACATCACTTGATTGTTACGTAATCAATGGGCAGCAATGAAAGATTCAGACATTTTCTTTTTGTCATAAAATATGGCGAGTTTTCGGGTATCTTATTCTTCTTCTCTTGATCATATGAGAAAATTTCGAACATTATTATGATTGTGAGACAAAGTGAACAACTGAACAGTTTGTAAACCTTTTTTGTCCCGTAATTAAATTATCAAACAGAAAAATGAACTCTTTGCCAATAGAACGGTTTTATAAGAATGCTCCTTTAAGGAAGCGGTGCAATTGGCGCAGTTACAATGAATAGTAGTGAATGCTTGGCTAACAGTTTTCTAGGATCAGTTCAAGTTTAAATTATGTTCCAGCATGAAGTTCAAAAACCCCATTCTGTGTCAATTTTTGATTCATCATACGGTTTCGTAAACCGCATCACCCGTCAACAAGTTCATGACAAGTCTGTTTACGTGTTGTGCTTATCTGCCCTTGAGTCTGATCCTGTCTGCCCTTGAGTCTGATCATGTCTGTTCTTAAGTCACCACATGTTTTGTGTAGACACGACATGGATGTCATTCTCTGCGTCACTCTTCTTTCAAAAGTCTAAATCTCACAAGCTTCCACTACCTCTCACCGCTCTTGTGACACTTCTGGGGTCACACCTCAAAGATCAACAAGTTTAGAGAACAGTGGGCGGATCCACTATTGCGAAATCAGATGTATAAATACAGAAGAAGAGTGATATAAAATCATCATTTTTCAACTATTCATCTATTCCTAATATTCAAAGCCGTCAACATCGGCACAGCCCATCGAATTGATCTGACACAAAATAATGATGTGATATCAATCCCGATAGGCTCTGCTTGTGAATGACACTATTATATGTTGCGGGTAAGGCTCTAGTTACAATAGCGGTTAAAAGTGAGTAGACCTCCATACTTTCAAATGGATCTCAGCTGAAACATATCCGTTCTGCCTTCAGAGTGTCTAATCCTCAAAAACTTTCACGCGAAACTTCGAAGAAGTCAGATAGAGCATTGTGGTTGCAGCTATTTCTGACCGCTGTAGTGACACTCCGCTGCCACATCTCAGAGATGAAAATTCTAGAAAACAGTGGGCGAGTTCACTATCGCAAAATCAGATGTTTGAATACATGAATACACTTCTGAACAACCTGCAGTGGCTGTAGAAGACAAACTTGTATTAATCTGCTTTGATGTTCTGAGCCGTCAACATCGACAGAGCTTTCCACGTTGATTCCTATCACAAACCAGTGCTGAGAGGGTTCATCAGGTTGAGATTTGCTTGTGAAAAAAACTTGGGTAAGAGTCCAGTTATTTCCAAGAAAGCCCATGAAGAAGGCGGAGTCCACTATTGGCGCATCGTCGGGTGTGGCCTAGAATACTGAACATTCCACGTTCTGCCACTGGATGGAGGCAGATAGACAAGAAAAAAGAGAAACACCCAAAAAGAGAGGTGTTGAGTGAGCGGAGAGTGTAAACAAATGTCTCTCTTGTTTTCTCCTTTTTTTTCTGAACGCGCGAGTTTTGAAATGAGAAGGCATTCAAAAGAATCTTCGTATCTGCGTGTCTGCATTTTTCTGCCAACCTGTGTTCGATAGGCAACGAGAGAAGTAGATGAAGAGAAAGAAGATGTTATCGTTCGGCTATAGCTACTTCTCCTTATTTTCGTCTGATTCACGGTATTATTCTGAAAGTACCTCTCGTGTAACATATATTGTGTAACATATGAAAACACAAGTTCAATGTTGTCAGATCGATGAGCAGCAATGACAAATTGAGACTTTTCCTTTTTGTCATAAAATATGGGGAGTTTTCGGATGTCTTATTCTTTGATTACAGTCTCACAAGGGAAGTCTTTGGAGACGCCACTTTCAAACGACCTATAAATTTGGTCATAGGTATTTTAGACCACGAGGAGTCCATTTTTGGAGTCAAAATCTGCTAAATGTCTCTGCGAGCCGAGATATGAGCTCTCAAACTTTTCATGTGGATAAGCTTTTTCACGTGGAATTCCAAACTGACAAGTAGTACACGCACGATATTTTCATTTTTGGATCGTACAAGCACAGACTAACCGTTGGAAAACACAAACGGAGCCGTGCTGTGGCGTATAAACTTTCGATTTGAAATTCCACGTGAAAAAGCTTATCCACACGGAAAGTTTGAGAGCTCATAACTCGGCTCACAGAGACATTTAGCAGATTTTGACTCCAGAAATGGACTCCTCGTGGTCGAAAATACCTATGACCAAGTTTATAGGTCGTTTGAAAGTGGCGTCTCCAAAGGCTTCCCTTGTCCGAAATGTTGGGAGTAGCCTTAATGAGCTCAAAATCCAACTACAATTTTCTACCAGTTCAAGCTTAAATTATGTTCCAGCATGAAACTCAAAAATCCGATTCCGTGTCAATTTTTGATTCATCGTTCGATTTCGTAAACCGCATTACCCGTTAACAAGTTCACATCGAGTCTGTTTACGCGTTGTGCCTGTCTGTCCTTGAGTCTGATCCTGTATGTTCTTCAGTCACCACATGTTTTGTCTAGACGCGAAATTGATGTCATTCTCTGCGTCTCTCTTCTCTCAAAAGTCTAATCCTCACAAGCTTTCACTATCTCTCACCGCTCTTGTGACACTTCAGGGGTCACTCCTCAAAGATCAACAGGTTTAAAGACCAGTGGGCGGGTCCACTATGGCGAAATCAGATGTATAAATACAGAAGAAGAGTGACATGAAATCATCATTTTTCCACTATTCATCTATTCCTGAAAACCGTCGACATCGGCATAGCCCATCGAATTGATCTGACACAAAATAATGATGTGAGATCGATCCCGATAGGCTCTGCTTGTGAATGACAGTATTAAAAGTTACGCTCTAGTTAGAATTGCTGTCAAAACTGAGTGGACATCTATACTTTCATATTTATCTCAGCTGAAAAAAATTCGTCCTGCCTTCAGAGTGTCTAATCCTCAAAAATTTCCACAGAAGTGCAGCATTTTTTGCCATGGAGTACTGATTTGAGATAAAATATTGAGGTTAATTTGACTTCACGTCGAATCTTGGTTATTTTCTGATTCTTGCGAGATTTTGTTGATCTTTGTGCAGCGCAGAGTGAAATGTGAGTGCAAATATGTGTGTGTCTCTTGGTTCCTCCCAATTTTTTGAACGCGTCAGTTTTGAAATGAGATGACAAATCTGTCTGCGTGTCTGTGTTTTTCTGCCAACTCGTATTCGACACACGACGTGAAAAAGTAATGAAGAAGAGGGAGACGAAGTCATAGTTCTGCTATTTCTACTACTCTTTATTCATGCCTGCTTTACGCTATTATTCTAAAAGCTTCTCTGACATTGCTGCTCATTAATCGTGTAACATAAGAAAACATCAGTTAATTGTCACATGATCGAGGAGAAGCAATGATAAATGAAGACTTTTTTCAAGAAAAATGGTGAGTTAATTTTTTTTTCGGAAATCGAATTATAATTTTATGAATCGGTGTTTCCGCGCTTTTCCAGTTAATCACATCCCTTTAAAGGTGTCTCTCCATCAGTAGAGAGGCGGGATGATGCAAAAAATAGGCGGAGTCGACTATTGGCGCATCATCGGGTGTGGCCTAGAATACTGAGAATTCCAAGTTCTGCCATTGGATAGAGGCATATAGACAAGAGAGAAGAGAAACACACAAAAATGAGGTGTTGAGTAAGCGGAGAGTGTAAACATGAGTGTCTCTCTTGTTTTCTCCTTTTTTTTCTGAACGCGCGAGTTTCGAAATTAGCAGACATTTGAAAGAAACTTCGTATCTGCGTGTCTGCATTTTTCTGCCAACCTGTGTTCGATGCGCAACGAGAGAAATATTTGAAGAGAAAGAAAATGTTATCGTTCGGCTATTCCTACTTCAAGTCTGCTTCACGCAATTATTGAGCAGCAATGAAGGCTTTTTGTTTTTTTTGACAGGGGAGTTTTCGAAAATCTAGAAATAGTTTAAAAAGGGTGTTTTTCACACCTGTGTGCGCCTTCCTCTTTATCTTTCTTTTTCTGGAGTTGTCCGTTGAGCGGTAAGGTAAATTCGAGCGTAAACATGTGTGTCTCTCTCTCTTTCGAAATGAAAAAAACGTTCGAAAAAATGATGTGTATTTTCGCAAAGGAAGGCCACCAAACAGCTCGTTGTGACTGCGTATCTTTTAATTCTGCCAAATTTTGGTAGAACTGGAGAAGAAAGAGACACTTAGAAGAAACATAAGTTTTTGTCAAATTCCTACTATTCTTTATCCAAATCTGCTATATTCTATCATTCTGAAAGTCTCTCAGACATTGTTGTTTATTGATGGTATCACATATGTACTAACATCAGTTGATTGTTATACCTTCCATAACCAGCTATGTCTGATGAAGACGGTATTTTTTGTTTTCCAGAAGTGTTGTAAGTTTTTTAGCTTTTATTCCCACGGTGATTTTTTTGGAACCACTTTGAAGGTAGCGTAAGAAGTTCGGCCCCGAGGGTAAAAATGGGCGAAAACGGTCATTGCAATCCTGTCTAGCCGCTTTCGCAACTGCGGCACAGATTGTTGCTCTACTTTCTCGTGCATGTAGAAAGAGCGCGTTTGAAACACGGAATTTTATTCACACTATGGGGTGGTAGGCAAAGTAAAGTAAATGGCTAAATTGACCGTGAAGCAGCTGCATTTTTAGAATGAAAATCAATGTTAAAAGTACTCCTAAAGGAAAGTTGTAGAACATTATCAGAAAATGATAACGAGGCTTTGAGAACATTGAAGCTAAAGTTAATGATATAGAAATTTTAAAGATTCTGTTGAGCACATCACATTAGTTCGGATGCTTGACAGCATTGAATATAAAGTTTCCATTTTACGTGAACGTTTGAACTCAATAAACTGACTTCCGGCAGAAGAAATGTGAAGATCTCTCGAATTCATATTATGACAGGCTTCTAGTTTGATTGTTGTAAAAAATTATTGTATTTCTGTGCATTTCTGCGTTGACGTTCAATCAGACTTACTGAATTTCGAGTTATAAAAATCGGAAAATTGAAGTTGAAAAAAATAAAGTTTTTCAGAACTAAACTTCCAGGCCAAACCGGGTCGTGCCGGAGAAATTCTGATTTCGGCCAGGCCCGTTGCAAGTCTGGTTTTGACTTTGTTTTTCTATCCCTCTTTCCCGTTTCTTTCAACACGTTGATAGCGGTCTCGCATAGGAGTTGGTCCTGTCTGTCCTTGAGCCTGCTGATGTCACTTTTCTCATTGTTTTCTCGGCGTCTCTGTCACTATCGTCTTTGATATGTCTGATTCTCTTCTGTTTCTACAGTCCATCACCACATATTGTAAATAGACACGGCAGTGATGTCAGCCTCTGCGTCTCACTTTGCCCAATCGTCAAAATCTCACTAGCTTCCCCCATCTCTCATGGTGTTAGCGACACTTCAGATGAGGGTCACACCTCAGAAAATAACAGTCTAGAAAAAGGTGGGCGGATCTAAAATCACAAAATTAAATGTATAAATACTGAAAGAGAATTGCCTCCTGATTGTCTTGATTGCCATTGCGAGCTGTTTGAACTAGAATCATAAAACGAGTGACTTTATTCAGTCTCGCAACCTGCGATGCCTGCAGGAGTCAAATTTGTGTTCAACTGTTGCTATTATTCCAATCTGTCGACATTGGCATAGCTTATGGTTTCGATATCTATTACAACTAATAATGATAGATACCGTCACGATAGGTTCTGCTTATGATTGACACTGTTAATTGTCTCTGGTGAAGTTTAGTGTGAACAATACCACGTTTGGATGAAATCTTAAGAATGGAGGGTTTTGTGCGAATCTAAACATTTCGGAAGTTCCGGAAATCGAAGTTATTTTGAATTTCATTTCTGGAAATTTTTCCTATCATGCTTTTCAGAAGTTTCGGAAATTCCAGAAACTCGGTTTCTAAAAGTTTTATTTTGTTATTTCGAATGTTTTCAGTCAAAATCAATAAAACAGTAAAAATAAAACATTTGTAAATTTTGACACACAAAAAAATTTTGGAGACGTCGCTTTTAAACAATCTATAGATTTGGTTATAGGTATTTTCGACTACGTGGACACCATTTCTGCAGTCGTTACTTTATCAGTGACGAAAACTACAGTACTCCACTAGTTTTCGCAATAAGACCCAAAATGCACAAAACCTAGACATGTTTATACTTTTTTGAACCGTCTAGACGAGCTGAATTCAAAAATTGTCATGAAAATGATGTCATGTTCGTCCGCATTCAAAAGATTGTTTTAAAAAACATGAAGTTGTACCGTGTTTTCCAGCGGCTATCACCATTTCCTAGAATTTCATAGATGTTTTCGAAATCAGCGCTTCATGAGCTTTCAGAAAAGTACCCACAAGCCTGGATTCAGAATAATGACGAGAACTACAGTACTCCACTAGTTTTCGCAATAAGACCCAAAATGCACAAAACCTAGACATGTTTATACTTTTTTGAACCGTCTAGACGAGCTCAATTCAAAAATTGTCATGAAAATGATGTCATGTTCGTCCGCATTGAAAATATTGTAATAGAGAACATGAAGTTGAACCGTATTTTCCAGCGGCTATCACCATTTCCTAGAATTTCATAGATGTTTTCGAAATCAGCGCTTCATGAGCTTTCAGAAAAGTACCCACAAGCCTGGATTCAGAATGATAACGAAAACTACAGTACTCCACTAGTTTTCGCAATAAGACCCAAAATGCACAAAACCTAGACATGTTTATACTTTTTTGAACCGTCTAGACGAGCTCAATTCAAAAATTGTCATGAAAATGATGTCATGTTCGTCCGCATTGAAAATATTGTAATAGAGAACATGAAGTTGAACCGTATTTTCCAGCGGCTATCACCATTTCCTAGAATTTCATAGATGTTTTCGAAATCAGCGCTTCATGAGCTTTCAGAAAAGTACCCACAAGCCTGGATTCAGAATGATAACGAAAACTACAGTACTCCACTAGTTTTCGCAATAAGACCCAAAATGCACAAAACCTAGACATGTTTATACTTTTTTGAACCGTCTAGACGAGCTCAATTCAAAAATTGTCATGAAAATGATGTCATGTTCGTCCGCATTGAAAATATTGTAATAGAGAACATGAAGTTGAACCGTATTTTCCAGCGGCTATCACCATTTCCTAGAATTTCACAGATGTTTTCGAAATCAGCGCTTCATGAGCTTTCAGAAAAGTACCCACAAGCCTGGATTCAGAATGATGACGAAAACTACAGTAACCCACTAGTTTTCGCAATAAGACCCAAAATGCACAAAACCTTGACATGTTTATACTTTTTTGAACCGTCTAGACGAGCTGAATTCAAAAATCGTCATGAAAATGATGTCATGTTCGTCCGCATTGAAAATATTGTAATAAAGAACATGAAGTTGTACCGTATTTTCCAGCGGCTATCACCATTTCCTAGAATTTCATAGATGTTTTCGAAATCAGCGCTTCATGAGCTTTCAGAAAAGTACCCACAAGCCTGGATTCAGAATGATGACGAAAACTACAGTAACCCACTAGTTTTCGCAATAAGACCCAAAATGCACAAAACCTAGACATGTTTATACTTTTTTGAACCGTCTAGACGAGCTCAATTCAAAAATCGTCATGAAAATGATGTCATGTTCGTTCGCATCAAAATATTGTTTTAAAAAACATGAAGTTGTACCGTATTTTTGAGCGGTTATCATTTTTTCAAAAGAATGTCATATATATTTTCGAGATCAGCGCTTCATGAGCTTTCAAAAAAGATCCCACAAGCCTAGATTCAGAATGATGACGAAAACTACAGTAACCCACTAGTTTTCGCGATGGGACCCAAAATGCACAAAACCTGGACATGTTTATACTTTTTTGAACCGTCTAGACGAGCTGAATTCAAACATCGTCATGAAAATGATGTCATGTTCGTCCGCATTGAAAATATTGTAATAAAGAACATGAAGTTGTACCGTATTTTCCAGCGGCTATCACCATTTCCTAGAATTTCATAGATGTTTTCGAAATCAGCGCTTCATGAGCTTTCAGAAAAGTACCCACAAGCCTGGATTCAGAATGATGACGAAAACTACAGTAACCCCATTAGTTTTCGCAATAAGACCCAAAATGCACAAAACCTAGGCATGTTTATTCTTTTTTGAACCGTCTAGACGAGCTGAATTCAAAAATTGTCATGAAAATGATGTCATGTTCGTCCGCATTAAAAGATTGTTTTAAAAAACATGAAGTTGTACCGTATTTTCCAGCGGCTATCACCATTTTCTAGAATTTCATAGTTGTTTTCGAAATCAGCGCTTCATGTTTTCGAAATCAGCGCTTTTGTGATGATCACGAAAAGTGAATAAATCATACAATTATGAGGGCGGAGGAGAAAAGATTGGACATGAAATTTATGGCAGAAGTGCAAACGGGAATTGAAAGAGGTTGGAAGGAGGGACGGAGGGTTACATTAAAGTAGGTAAATAAAAGGAAAAGTTCAGTAAATTCAAAAAATGGGGTGTTGGAATCCCAAAATCAATTTCCAGAGAGCACTGCAGACGACCAGTTGATCAGTGATGTGAGCTCTCAAGAGCAGGACCATGAAAGGAAGAGCGGCACGCAGAAAACGGCTTCTGGAATGAATCAAAAA
Organism: Caenorhabditis latens; assembly: GCA_002259235.3. Classification (NCBI taxonomy): domain Eukaryota; kingdom Metazoa; phylum Nematoda; class Chromadorea; order Rhabditida; family Rhabditidae; genus Caenorhabditis; species Caenorhabditis latens. Next base: position 6,097,566 of record CM056097.1, on the reverse strand, counting down.
CTTCAATTCTGAAACAATTGCTTGGTTTCAAACACTCACCTAGAAGATTGTGGAGAGTAGTGTTTAGGAGATGAAGGGAGGGTAGCTTTGAGGAGACTGAGAGTAGACAGATCCGACACGACGTGATCCTGCTCTGAAAAATGCTTTTTAGTGAGAAAATTGACATGTACATGAGTCTCTTATCTATAACATTTAAGTGCACTTTCACAAGAATACGTACATTCAAACTTTAACAAAGTCCTCATCTGTTTCCTCTGCCTCCGCTTCAATTTTTATCGCTTCAAGTTCTTCACAGAAGTCAAATTCTAGATCTTCTTTTTCATCCGTAAATTAAAGCTCTCTTGGCGCTGAAGACTTGGCTTCTTTCATTTTCTCCAGTTCGGCTTCAACGTTCCTCTCTGCCCCGGTTTTCTTTCTAAACTATACTTTATAAGAGTACATAGATTTCAAATTTTTTACTGCTTCATTTTTATGCTCAGCTGTCTTCTGAGTTTTGTGATGTTTAAGGTTCACTTATTTTAGTCAAATCTGGGTTTATTCAGCTAGAACATTCACTCCAAACCAACAATTTTAAAAATTGGTTCATTATAGAGATCTGAGTCCAACAAGGGCATTCTGCAAATTAACCGTATAATTTCGAACAAAAGACGTTTGTTCCTACAATTAAAATCTAACTGAATCCTATTTGGGGCAGAATAGCATTTTGTGGAATTTGTGGTATTTTGCAGTTTTTTCTAGAATAAGTTGTCTACGAAAACGTTACATACTTTTCAAATAAAAATTCTTACCTTCAAAGTGACGAAATAAAAAAATTCAATTTAATTCAATAAAAATAGGAATACTTTCTTCGACGACCATCCAGTTGGTTATCTCATGTTATACTAATTGAATCGAAAAGAATAAGCCTACGAGAAATGGGCGGGACTTTGGGAATGACCATCTGTGCATATTTGAATGCGAAACGCCCTTTTTGTGTAGGAAACCCATCTGTCAATTACATTAGTTGAAAACACAATTATAGGATTAAGGTACCGGTCGGAGAATAGAAAGCACATCTCTCTTTTCTACCATATGTCTCCCAAAGGAGTAATCATTGAAAGATATAAAACTGTTCAATTCAAATTCTGCTTTGTAGAAGGAAGCAGTGAAGGGTTTGATATAACAATTATTATATATTATATCGTGGTTCGAGGTGAAGAGCACATAGTCACTGATACAACCGAAGGGAACATACAAAAGGATAACTATTTAAAAAGGAGTGAGAAGACAAGTGAATGGAAATGTTGAGAATCAAATACTTAGAGAGGATTGACGGTTTGTTATAATTTTAAGTGTGTTTAACACATTATTATGAATAAAACAAATTGGCGATAGAATATCAAAGAAAAACAATTGAGAACATTTGAATGCCTGAGGAGGAACAGCGGCTGTTGGAGATTTGTTATTTTGGAAATAAAAAGGTCTTGCAATCCTTGTGTCGACGGGGAATGTATAATAAAGAACATTTAAAAACCTGCGATAGGGGGAGTCCTTTCGATAACAGAAGTAGCTAGAACAGACGGTACGTAACGATTCCGATCGAGCAATCTTTACTGAAGTCGTGCAGGATGAAGTGCATGCAATGGGCGTGAAGTTGGTGCTGCTTGCTGACAGACAGAAGTTGAATTGACCGGCTTACGTTGCTTAGCAGAGTATCAAAATGAAACAGAACTTGATAGTATGCAAAACCTCGAATTTCTTGTGGAAGACACACTTCATATTCATCTGCTCTGATTTTCAAAGCCGTCGTCTCCAGCATAGCCTATCGGATCCGATTTATCACGAAGTTATGTTGATAAACCGCATCGCGATAAGCTCTGCTTGTGAATGACGCTATTCATTGGGTAGGGCTCCAGTTGTATGCAACGTGGTCAATAAAAATCATTCGAAATGTAGAATACAAATTTTGAAAATAAATTTTCGCTTGCACCCGAAAGTACGTTTTCCAATTTTATCACTTCAGTTTTGAGGTGTGGAGCTGCAAACTCAACCAATGGGAAGATTAGTAGGAAGACAGAATAACAATTAAATGTGTCATTCACAAGCAGAGCCTATCGGGATCGTTCTCACATCATTATTTTGTGTCAGATCAATTCGATGGGCTATGCCGATGTTGACGGCTTTGAATAATAGAAATTGATTAATACAAGTTTGTCTCTTACAAGCGTTGCAAGTTGTTGAGAAGTATCAAATTATCAGTTTCATGATACTTTCTCAAACTACTTCGCAATGCCGGCCGAGACAATTTGAAAGGAATAGTAGAGAGAACGATATGTGTTATCACTTCCCTTCTGTATTTATACAGCATTTCTATGATTCTGGCCCCGCCCACAGTTCTCCAGAACGTTCCTTCATGAAAAAAACAATTGAGAGAGGCGGGACGCAGACAATAACATTTCTGATAGATGGCTCTGCGTCTCCATTACTCTCGCCGTTTAACTCTCTAACTCTCCATTATAACAGTTGTCTATCGGCGTATTTTTGCCTTTTGATCTGACTCATTTTTTGATTATGGGAGAGAACTTTCTGGCGAAAAAGAGGCGGTACGAGCTGTGGTGTTTCTCTGCATCTCCCGTTTCTCGTTTGTCTATTTCTCAAAAACTTCCACTGTCTCTCCGCTTGAGTTTTTCTTGGGCTAATGCAGTTTCTGCAATCACTGCAAAAAAGTGTTTTCGTAAATAGGAGCGGTTCAGTTTCGTTCTATTTTGAGAAGTTGAATTGCGAAAGATGTAGTATAAATACGGATAGGACATGCCGAGAATCCATTATTCCCGTTACTGGCTCTTGTCTCTTCATCGGCATTACAAGTTTTTGGCAGAGTATCAAAATGAAACAGAACTTGATACTTTGCAAAACCTTGAACTGCTTGTGGAAGACACACTTCATATTCATCTGCTCTGATATTCAAAGCCGTCGTCTCCGGCATAGTCTAACGGATCCGATTCCTCACAAAGTTTTGATGACGAATCGCATTACGTTAAGCTCTGCTTGTTGATGACATCCTTGTTTTTTAACGTTTTTGTAAGAATTTTGATGAGATTGAATAACCGTAGTTCAAGAACGGGCTGGGCCAGGCCAGGCAGGGCCGATATTTTGCAAGTCTAAAGCTTTTAATGGGCATAAAAATGGAGTTCTAGCCGCAAAATTCGAAATTCGTTAGAATACCAATCATCGTATCAAAAAACCACACAATTTGAGATAAAATTAGAAGCCACCTCTCATTGAATATTGCGGGCATCAGGTCATTCGTATACACAGACATATAGTTTAATAAAGAATAGAAGGCACAGAAACAGTTTTATCTACAGTGTGAAAACCCGAACAGACAGAATCATGACCCATTTTTTCTAGGGTGTGTTTCACGTTTTCCAATGAATTCGTGATTTTGACACCCTAATACACACGAATTCTGATTCATTCAAATATTGAATCAGAGAATATCTTTTTCAATGTTTTCATATTTTCTTTAAGGAACGGAGCGGCGATGTCGCGCGTTTACTTCCTCTTCCTTTCCATGAATTCCATTTCACCCTTTGTTTTTCATTCTTGTCCTCCAACCAAGTATTTTTCCTTTGGATGAGACTACTTCACCATTAGAAAGACAAGATGAAGACAGTAAGGAGGCGGAGTCGACTATTGGCGCATCATCAGGAGTGGCCTAGAGTTTAAATAATGTTCCAGCATGAAGTTAAAAAATCCCATTCTGTGTCAATTTTTGATTCATCATTCGGTTTCGTAAACCGCATCACCCGTCATCAAGTTCATGACAAGTCTGTTTACGTGTTGTGCTTGTCTGCCCTTGAGTCTGATCCTATCTGCCCTTGAGTCTGATCATGTCTGTTCTTAAGTCACCACATGTTTTGTGTAGACACGACATTGGTGTCATTCTCTGCGTCTCTGTTCTCTCAAAAGTCTGAATCTCACAAGCTTCCACTATCTCTCACCGCTCTTGTGACATTTCAGGGGTCAAACCTCAAAGATCAACAAGTTTAGAGAACAGTGGGCGGATCCACCATTGCGAAATCAGATGTATAAATACAGAAGAAGAGTGATATAGAATCATCATTTTTCAACTATTCATCTATTCCTAATATTCAAAGCCGTCGCCATCGGCACAGCCCATCGAATTGATCTGACACAAAATAATGATGTGATATCAATCCCGATAGGCTCTGCTTGTGAATGACACTATTATATGTTATGGGTAAGGCTCTAGTTACAGTAGCGGTTAAAAGTGAGTAGACCTCCATACTTTCAAATGGATCTCAGCTGAAACATATCCGTTCTGCCTTCAGAGTGTCTAATCCTCAAAAATTTTCACGCTAAACTTCGAAGAAGTCAGGTAGTGGGGATAACAGCACAGTGACAATAGGTTACACCTGTATTTTGCAGAGAAAATAGTTTTTCACGCGCCAGATGAGGAGAAAATCCTCAAAAAAAAATCAATTGTATAAATAGAGATGGAAAATGACAGAAAAGCATCATTCCATCCACTATTGTTTTCCGATTGTCTTAACCGGCGCTTCGTGTTGTTGGCAACATCATGCTATCATCGTTCTGCTATTGCTACTACTCCTTATTCATGTCTGCTTTACGCTATTATTCTAAAAGTTTCTCTGGCATTCCTGCTCATTAATCGTGTAACATAAGAAAAAACATCAGTTAATTGTCACATGATCGCGGAGAAGCAATGATAGATGAAGACTTTTTGTTTTTTTTTTCATGAAAACTGGTGAGTTTTCGGAACTATGCATTTAATCTTATGAACGGGTGTATCCTTTATAAGGGTGTTTCCGCGTTTTTCCAGTTTATCACATCACTTTGAAGCAGACTTGCAAAAAACTAGAATTTTTTAAAATCAATTTTTTATTTCAATAGATATTCTCATCGTCTGTATGTGAAATGCACTTATAATTGTTTCAAAACTGTCGACATTGGCATAGCTTATGGTTTCGATATCTATCGCAACTGACAATGATAGATATCGTCACGATAGGTTCTGCATATGAATGACACTGTTAATTTTCTCGGGTGATCTTCGAGAAAACCTGAAAAAAAACATAAGGTTGGGCCTCAATTTTCAGCGGTTAGCACCTTTTTCTAGAATTTTCCTGATATTTCTGAAATCAGCGTTTCATGAGCATTCAGAAAAGTACCCACAAGCCTAGGTTCAGAAACATGACGAAAACTACAGTAACCCACTAGTTTTCACGATGAGACCCAAAATGCACACAACCTAGGCATGTTTATACTTTTTCAAACCGTATTGACGTGCTGAATCCAAAAATCATTATGAAAATGATCTCATGCTCATCCGCAACGAGAAAATTAAAAAAACATGATGTCGTGCCCTATTTTTTCCGCGGTTATCACCTTTTCTAGAATTTCATCGACATTTTCGAAATCAGCACTTCATGAGCTTTCAGAAAAGTACCCACAAGCCTAGGTTCAGTATAATGACGAAAACTACAGTAACCCACTAGTTTTCACGATGGGACTCAAAATGCACACGACCTAGGCATGTTTATACTTTTTTAAACCGTATTGACGTGCTGATTCCAAAAACCATCATGAAAATAATCTCATGTTCATCCGCACAGAAAAAACGATAAAACCACGATTCCAATGACATAACGACATAAAAAAGTATGAAAACTACCATTTTTCTATTAACTTTTAAGTTTTTTCGCTGAAAATTGTCGAAAACTTTAAAAAAGATGAGAAATAACGGGTGACGTTCAAAAAATGAGAGCTCAGTGTTCCAAACAGTGAAATGGGATTTTTCATGATTTCTTGATTGACTCTACGTCATAAGAGCATATTCAGGTCGGATCTCAATGCTTGGTGTCATTTTTTCAGTGTCTTGTCCTCATAATTCATAGGTGTCAAATCCTCCAGCAACTTTTTGTTTGCCTGCCAGTGATGATGTTGATCAAACCATCAGGTATTCTGGGGTAGGGGAGAAGTTGTCTCAGACGTTGGTAAGCTGTAAATTGAGTGTAAATGAGAGGCTAACTAGGGAAGGTTATGGGGAAATGGGAAGTGACCTATATTATTGGAAAGCCGAGAAAATGTTAATTTCAAGGTTATTCAGTTTTTACCTTCGATATCTGTTATTCGAAAAAAAGAGGTCAAAGTTTGGACCGAATCGGCAGTTTGGTGTAGGTTATATAAACATATTTGGTATCAACATTTTCTCAACTTTGTTCAAAAACATATCTTCTGCAATGAAAATTCTGTACACTGAAGCCTTCCGGAGCAGTATAATAGGCGGCTGAAATTGCTTGAGCCAGGACATGTCCACCAAAAAACGGGCGGCTGGATGCTCTGAGTCTCATTTGCCGCTGCATATGGATTTTATCACAAATGTTTTTCTAGAATCTTTATCAGTGGGGGTGACCTATTCACATCAAACTGAATAAGAAAACGAGCCGCAGGAACCCTGATTTACACAGTAATTGAAGAACTAAACACAAACAATTGTTTAAAAACGCGTCAACGGAGCTCCAGAAACGGCAAAAGACTAACATATAAGTGATATCATCGACTTTCTTCAGTCGTCTCCACTCGCGGACCATTTTTCTTTCAAAGGTTATTTAGAAAGCAAGGAAATGCCTATAATCAATGAATTGAACGAAATAAGGCAACTGCGGGGGGTCCATGAACTATGATGACTATACCGTAGCCTTAGTGGTTGATGATGAGAGACCCAGACAATGATAGTGAAATCATGAACAGTCTTTCCTTAATGCATTTTGTAGCCTGAAATAGACTACGATGGAACGTAGTGATCTGGAAGGAATGGTTTTTGGGGTGTAGCTTTGATGGCTGGGGTGACGCTGACGCGTTTGTTAACAAGAAAAAAGCGATTGATTTATTGAAAAAGACTAAAGAATAAGCCAGCAAAAATCGAGATAAATCGACATTAGTAGACATTTTTTTGAGGCAATCATCTGAAAAAAGTGCCATCAAGGGGTGAGGGAAGAAAGGTTGGAAGAGAAAAAAATGCCGAAGTGCAAAGTTGACTTTAACGGGAAAAAAAATTTGGAAAGAGGGAGGTTACAGGACAGAAGGTAATTAGATGAAGAGACTTAGGAATTTGAGAAATGGACTGATGGAAAGCAAAACCTTGACAAGTGCAGTTGCAGTTGCAAGAGGCTCTGAAGTTGTATGAGGTCCATGAAAGGAAGTGATGCGAGGAGATTCTGAAACGAATGAAAACTTGAATTCTGGAACAATAAGTTGGTTTTAGACACTCACACCTGGCAGATTATGGAGTTTAGGGAGTGCGGTTAGATTTCAGAAGATTGAAATAGAGAGGGGGACGGGCAGGATTCTGATCTTGTCTGAAATAACTAAATTAGAAAAAAAACAATCTCTAATTCTATCATTTGAGTGCACTTTCATTAAAAAAAACTCACTTTCAGACTTTCACAAAGTCTTTGTCTTCTTCCACCGCCTTCGCCTCCTCCTGCTCCTCCTTTTCGATTTGAATCTTCTCGACCTCTTCACAGAGGTCGTACTCCTTCTCCACCTCTTCATCAGAGAAGTCTACAGCTGCTTGCCTTTGAAGGATCGGCTTTTTTTTCTTCATTTTCTCCATCTCCAAGGAGAAGCGAGTTGGAGTGGTTGGAGGTGGAGGTGGCACCTCCAAAGACTCTTGCTTGACGATGTTTGACATTTCTTGAACGATGTACTGCAAAAAAAGATTTTTAATGTAGATTTCAGTTCTTTTCTAGAAGAAATTGTCAATGCAAACGTTACACAATTTTCAAATATAAATTCTTACCTTCAAAGTGATGAAATATAGAAACATTCAATTTAATTCAATAAAAATAGGAATACTTTTTTCGACGACCATCCAGTTGGTTATCTCATGTTATACTAATTGAATCAAAAAGAATAAGCCTACGAGAAATGGGCGGGACTTTGGGAATGACCATCTGTGCATATTTGAATGCGAAACGCCCTTTTTTGTGTAGGAAACCCATCTGTCAATTACATTAGTTAAAAACACAATTATAGGATTAAGGTGCCGGTCGGAGAATAGAAAGCGCATCTCTCTTTTCTACCATATGTCTCCCAAAGGTGTAATCATTGAAAGATATAAAACTGTGCAATTCAAACTCTATTTTGTAGGAGGAAACAGTAAAGAGTTTGATATAACAATTATTTTATGTTATATTTTGATTCGAGGTAAGAGCACATAGCCACTGATACAACCGAAGGGAACATACAAAAGGATAACTATGTATGTGAGAGAAGACTAGTGAATGGAAATGTTAAGAATAAAATACTTAGAAAGTTTCAATTTTTTTAAAAGATATTATTTTAAGTGTGTTTAACACACTATTACGAATAAAACTAACAAGCAATAGAATATCAAAGAAAAACAATCGAAAACATTTGAATGCCTAAAGAGGGACAGCGGCTGTTAGAAATTTGTTATTTTGGAAATAAAAAGGTCTTGCAATCCTTGTGTCGACGGGGAATGTATAATAAAGAACATTTAAAGAACTTGCGATAGGAGGAGTCCTTTCGATAACAGAAGTAGCTAGAACAGGCGGTACGTAACAATTCCGATCAAGCAATCTTTACTGAAGTCGTGCAGGATGAAGTGCATGCAATGGGCGTGAAGTTGGTGCTGCTTGCTGACAGACAGAAGTTGAATTGACCGGCTTACGTTGTTTAGCAGAGTATCAAAATGAAACAGAACTTGATAGTATGCAAAACCTTGAATTTTTTGTGGACACACTTCATATTTATCTGCTCTGATATTCAAAGCCGTCGTCTCCAGCATTTCCTATCCGATCCGATTTATCACGAAGTTATGATGATAAACCGCATCGCGATAAGCTCTGCTTGTGAATGACACTAATAATTGGGTAAGACTCTAGTTGTATGCAACGTGGTCAATGAAAATCATTCGAAATGTCGAATACAACTTTTGAAAAGAAGTTTTCGCTTGCACCCGAAAGTGCGTTTCCCAATTTTATCACTTCAGTTTTGAGGTGTGGAGCTGCAAACTCAACCAATGGGAAGATTAGTAGGAAGACAGAATGACGGGAAAAAGGCGGAGTGAACAATTTAAGGCGGAGTGAACATTTAAAAGGCGGAGTGAACTTATTTTTCACATGACAACGATGTACAATTTGAATTTAGAGTTGTGCGGGATTAAGATTTTCAAAAAAGGAAGTCGGAAAATGGGATATGAACGCGGAAGTCTTGATGTTAAATATGAAAAGACAAATTTTAGAAACTTTTTGTCTAGTCAACACTGAAAACGAATTTCGACGTTGTTTTCATACAAAATTCTAACAGAAACCACCAAAATCCAGCAGAAATTCCGTCCAAATGTTCAACATTTTTCCTAAATTTTTACAAGGCAGTCGGAGTGGCAAAACATTTTTAACGGAAGACGGAACTAAACTTTCTTAACAGGAAGTTGGAAGGCGAAAGTGAAAGTACAATTTTTTAAAGAGAAGTCGGAAGAACGAATCCCAAACAGCTATGGAAGGTACTATTTCCCTCAGACGGTGTTTTGGAAGAGTTTTGTGTCTTACGTATCAAGTGTTTATTTTCGACCACGTTGAAAATTGCTTAACCTGCTCCAATTTACAGTGTCATTCACAAGGAAAGCCTATCCCAATTGTTCCCATATCACTATTTTGTGTCGAAACTAAATTTTTGAGGATTAGACACTCTGAAGGCAGAACGGATATGTTTCAGCTGAGATCCATTTCAAAGTATGAAGGTCAACTCACTTTTGACCGCGATCGTAATTACAGCCTCACCCGGCACATTTAATTGTGTCATTCACAAGCAGAGCCTATCGGGATCGATCTCACATCATTATTTTGTGTCAGATCAATTCGATGGGCTACGCCGATGTCGACGGCTTTGAATAATAGAAATTGATTAATACAAGTTTGTCTCTTACAAGCGTTGCAAGTTGTTGAGAAGTATCAAATTATCAGTTTCATGATACTTTCTCAAACTACTACGCAATGCCGGCCGAGACAATTTGAAAGGAATAGTAGAGAGAACGATATGTGTTATCACTTCCCTTCTGTATTTATATAGCAGTTCCGTGATTCTGGCCCCGCCCACAGTTCTCCAGAATGTTCCTTCATGAAAAAACAATTGAGAGAGGCGTGACGCAGACAATAACATTTCTGATAGATGGCTCTGCGTCTCCATTACTCTCGCCGTTTAACTCTCTAACTCTCCATTATAACAGTTGTCTATCGGCGTATTTTTGCCTTTTGATCTGACTCATTTTTTGATTGTGGGAGAGAACTTTCTGGCGAAAAAGAGGCGGTACGAGCTGTGGTGTTTCTCTGCATCTCCCGTTTCTCGTTTGTCTATTTCTCAAAAACTTCCACTGTCTCTCCGCTTGAGTTTTTCTTGGGCTAATGCAGTTTCTGCAATCACTGCAAAAAAGTATTTTCGTAAATAGGAGCGGTTCAGTTTCGTTCTATTTTGAGAAGTTGAATTGCGAAAGATGTAGTATAAATACGGATAGGACATGCCGAGAATCCATTATTCCCGTTACTGGCTCTTGTCTCTTCATCGGCATTACAAGTTTTTGGCAGAGTATCAAAATGAAACAGAACTTGATACTTTGCAAAACCTTGAACTGCTTGTGGAAGACACACTTCATATTCATCTGCTCTGATATTCAAAGCCGTCGTCTCCGGCATAGTCTAACGGATCCGATTCCTCACAAAGTTTTGATGACGAATCGCATTACGTTAAGCTCTGCTTGTTGATGACATCCTTGTTTTTTAACGTTTTTGTAAGAATTTTGATGAGATTGAATAACCGTAGTTCAAGAACGGGCTGGGCCAGGCCAGGCAGGGCCGATATTTTGCAAGTCTAAAGCTTTTAATGGGCATAAAAATGGAGTTCTAGCCGCAAAATTCGAAATTCGTTAGAATACCAATCATCGTATCAAAAAAACCACACAATTTGAGATAAAATTAGAAGCCACCTCTCATTGAATATTGCGGGCATCAGGTCATTCGTATACACAGACATATAGTTTAATAAAGAATAGAAGGCACAGAAACAGTTTTATCTACAGTGTGAAAACCCGAACAGACAGAATCATGACCCATTTTTTCTAGGGTGTGTTTCACGTTTTCCAATGAATTCGTGATTTTGACACCCTAATACACACGAATTCTGATTCATTCAAATATTGAATCAGAGAATATCTTTTTCAATGTTTTCATATTTTCTTTAAGGAACGGAGCGGCGATGTCGCGCGTTTACTTCCTCTTCCTTTCCATGAATTCCATTTCACCCTTTGTTTTTCATTCTTGTCCTCCAACCAAGTATTTTTCCTTTGGATGAGACTACTTCACCATTAGAAAGACAAGATGAAGACAGTAAGGAGGCGGAGTCGACTATTGGCGCATCATCAGGAGTGGCCTAGAGTTTAAATAATGTTCCAGCATGAAGTTAAAAAATCCCATTCTGTGTCAATTTTTGATTCATCATTCGGTTTCGTAAACCGCATCACCCGTCATCAAGTTCATGACAAGTCTGTTTACGTGTTGTGCTTGTCTGCCCTTGAGTCTGATCCTGTCTGCCCTTGAGTCTGATCATGTCTGTTCTTAAGTCACCACATGTTTTGTGTAGACACGACATTGGTGTCATTCTCTGCGTCTCTGTTCTCTCAAAAGTCTAAATCTCACAAGCTTCCACTATCTCTCACCGCTCTAGTGACATTTCAAGGGTCAAACCTCAAAGATCAACAAGTTTAGAGAACAGTGGGCGGATCCACTATTGCGAAATCAGATGTATAAATACAGAAGAAGAGTGATATAGAATCATCATTTTTCAACTATTCATCTATTCCTAATATTCAAAGCCGTCGCCATCGGCACAGCCCATCGAATTGATCTGACACAAAATAATGATGTGATATCAATCCCGATAGGCTCTGCTTGTGAATGACACTATTATATGTTACGGGTAAGGCTCTAGTTACAGTAGCGGTTAAAAGTGAGTAGACCTCCATACTTTCAAATGGATCTCAGCTGAAACATATCCGTTCTGCCTTCAGAGTGTCTAATCCTCAAAAATTTTCACGCTAAACTTCGAAGAAGTCAGGTAGTGGGGATAACAGCACAGTGACAATAGGTTACACCTGTATTTTGCAGAGAAAATAGTTTTTCACGCGCCAGATGAGGAGAAAATCCTTTAAAAAAAATCAATTGTATAAATAGAGATGGAAAATGACAGAAAAGCATCATTCCATCCACTATTGTTTTCCGATTGTCTTAACCGGCGCTTCGTGTTGTTGGCAACATCATGCTATCATCGTTCTGCTATTGCTACTACTCCTTATTCATGTCTGCTTTACGCTATTATTCTAAAAGTTTCTCTGGCATTGCTGCTCATTAATCGTGTAACATAAGAAAAAACATCAGTTAATTGTCACATGATCGCGGAGAAGCAATGATAGATGAAGACTTTTTGTTTTTTTTTTCATGAAAACTGGTGAGTTTTCGGAACTATGCATTTAATCTTATGAACGGGTGTATCCTTTATAAGGGTGTTTCCGCGTTTTTCCAGTTTATCACATCACTTTGAAGCAGACTTGCAAAAAACTAGAATTTTTTAAAATCAATTTTTTATTTCAATAGATATTCTCATCGTCTGTATATGAAATGCACTTATAATTGTTTCAAAACTGTCGACATTGGCATAGCTTATGGTTTCGATATCTATCGCAACTGACAATGATAGATATCGTCACGATAGGTTCTGCATATGAATGACACTGTTAATTTTCTCGGGTGATCGTCGAGAAAACCTGAAAAAAAACATAAGGTTGTGCCTCAATTTTCAGCGGTTAGCACCTTTTTCTAGAATTTTCCTGATATTTCTGAAATCAGCGTTTCATGAGCATTCAGAAAAGTACCCACAAGCCTAGGTTCAGAAACATGACGAAAACTACAGTAACCCACTAGTTTTCACGATGAGACCCAAAATGCACACAACCTAGGCATGTTTATACTTTTTCAAACCGTATTGACGTGCTGAATCCAAAAATCATTATGAAAATGATCTCATGCTCATCCGCAACGAGAAAATTAAAAAAAACATGATGTCGTGCCCTATTTTTTCCGCGGTTATCACCTTTTCTAGAATTTCATCGACATTTTCGAAATCAGCACTTCATGAGCTTTCAGAAAAGTACCCACAAGCCTAGGTTCAGTATAATGACGAAAACTACAGTAACCCACTAGTTTTCACGATGGGACTCAAAATGCACACGACCTAGGCATGTTTATACTTTTTCAAACCGTATTGACGTGCTGAATCCAAAAACCATCATGAAAATAATCTCATGTTCATCCGCACAGAAAAAAACGATAAAACCACGATTCCAATGACATAACGACATAAAAAAGTATGAAAACTACCATTTTTCTATTAACTTTTAAGTTTTTTCGCTGAAAATTGTCGAAAACTTTTAAAAAAAGATGAGAAATAACGGGTGACGTTCAAAAAATGAGAGCTCAGTGTTCCAAACAGTGAAATGGGATTTTTCATGATTTCTTGATTGACTCTACGTCATAAGAGCATATTCAGGTCGAATCTCAATGCTTGGTGTCATTTTTTCAGTGTCTTGTCCTCATAATTCATAGGTGTCAAATCCTCCAGCAACTTTTTGTTTGCCTGCCAGTGATGATGTTGATCAAACCATCAGGTATTCTGGGGTAGGGGAGAAGTTGTCTCAGACGTTGGTAAGCTGTAAATTGAGTGTAAATGAGAGGCTAACTAGGGAAGGTTATGGGGAAATGGGAAGTGACCTATATTATTGGAAAGCCGAGAAAATGTTAATTTCAAGGTTATTCAGTTTTTACCTTCGATATCTGTTATTCGAAAAAAAGAGGTCAAAGTTTGGACCGAATCGGCAGTTTGGTGTAGGTTATATAAACATATTTGGTATCAACATTTTCTCAACTTTGTTCAAAAACATATCTTCTGCAATGAAAATTCTGTACACTGAAGCCTTCCGGAGCAGTATAATAGGCGGCTGAAATTGCTTGAGCCAGGACATGTCCACCAAAAAAACGGGCGGCTGGATGCTCTGAGTCTCATTTGCCGCTGCATATGGATTTTATCACAAATGTTTTTCTAGAATCTTTATCAGTGGGGGTGACCTATTCACATCAAACTGAATAAGAAAACGAGCCGCAGGAACCCTGATTTACACAGTAATTGAAGAACTAAACACAAACAATTGTTTAAAAACGCGTCAACGGAGCTCCAGAAACGGCAAAAGACTAACATATAAGTGATATCATCGACTTTCTTCAGTCGTCTCCACTCGCGGACCATTTTTCTTTCAAAGGTTATTTAGAAAGCAAGGAAATGCCTATAATCAATGAATTGAACGAAATAAGGCAACTGCGGGGGGTCCATGAACTATGATGACTATACCGTAGCCTTAGTGGTTGATGATGAGAGACCCAGACAATGATAGTGAAATCATGAACAGTCTTTCCTTAATGCATTTTGTAGCCTGAAATAGACTACGATGGAACGTAGTGATCTGGAAGGAATGGTTTTTGGGGTGTAGCTTTGATGGCTGGGGTGACGCTGACGCGTTTGTTAACAAGAAAAAAGCGATTGATTTATTGAAAAAGACTAAAGAATAAGCCAGCAAAAATCGAGATAAATCGACATTAGTAGACATTTTTTGAGGCAATCATCTGAAAAAAGTGCCATCAAGGGGTGAGGGAAGAAAGGTTGGAAGAGAAAAAAATGCCGAAGTGCAAAGTTGACTTTAACGGGAAAAAAATTTGGAAAGAGGGAGGTTACAGGACAGAAGGTAATTAGATGAAGAGACTTAGGAATTTGAGAAATGGACTGATGGAAAGCAAAACCTTGACAAGTGCAGTTGCAGTTGCAAGAGGCTCTGAAGTTGTATGAGGTCCATGAAAGGAAGTGATGCGAGGAGATTCTGAAACGAATGAAAACTTGAATTCTGGAACAATAAGTTGGTTTTAGACACTCACACCTGGCAGATTATGGAGTTTAGGGAGTGCGGTTAGATTTCAGAAGATTGAAGTAGAGAGGGGGACGGGCAGGATTCTGATCTTGTCTGAAATAACTAAATTAGAAAAAAAAACAATCTCTAATTCTATCATTTGAGTGCACTTTCATTAAAAAACTCACTTTCAGACTTTCACAAAGTCTTTGTCTTCTTCCACCGCCTTCGCCTCCTCCTGCTCCTCCTTTTCGATTTGAATCTTCTCGACCTCTTCACAGAGGTCGTACTCCTTCTCCACCTCTTCATCAGAGAAGTCTACAGCTGCTTGCCTTTGAAGGATCGGCTTTTTTTTCTTCATTTTCTCCATCTCCAAGGAGAAGCGAGTTGGAGTGGTTGGAGGTGGAAGTGGCACCTCCAAAGACTCTTGCTTGACGATGTTTGACATTTCTTGAACGATGTACTGCAAAAAAAGATTTTTAATGTAGATTTCAGTTCTTTTCTAGAAGAAATTGTCAATGCAAACGTTACACAATTTTCAAATATAAATTCTTACCTTCAAAGTGATGAAATATAGAAACATTCAATTTAATTCAATAAAAATAGGAATACTTTTTTCGACGACCATCCAGTTGGTTATCTCATGTTATACTAATTGAATCAAAAAGAATAAGCCTACGAGACATGGGCGGGACTTTGGAAATGACCATCTGCGCATATTTGAATGCAAAACGCCTTTTTTGGTGTGGGAAACCCATCTGTCACTTACATCAGTTAAAAACACAATTATAGGATTAAGGTGCCGGTCGGAGAATAGAAAGCGCATCTCTCTTTTCTACCATATGTCTCCCAAAGGTGTAATCATTGAAAGATATAAAACTGTGCAATTCAAACTCTATTTTGTAGGAGGAAACTGTAAAGAGTTTGATATAACAATTATTTTATGTTATATTTTGATTCGAGGTAAGAGCACATAGCCACTGATACAACCGAAGGGAACATACAAAAGGATAACTATGTATGTGAGAGAAGACTAGTGAATGGAAATGTTAAGAATAAAATACTTAGAAAGTTTCAATTTTTTTAAAAGATATTATTTTAAGTGTGTTTAACACACTATTACGAATAAAACTAACAAGCAATAGAATATCAAAGAAAAACAATCGAAAACATTTGAATGCCTAAAGAGGGACAGCGGCTGTTAGAAATTTGTTATTTTGGAAATAAAAAAGTCTTGCAATCCTTGTGTCCTCGGAAAATGTATAATATAAAACATTTAAAGAACCTGCGATAGGAGGAGTCCTTTCGATAGCAGAAGTAGCTAGAACAGGCGGCACGTACCGATGCCGATCAAGCAATTTTTCCTTAAGTCGTGCAGAATGAAGTGCATGCCATGGGCGTGAAGTTGCAGATGCTTAATGACAGACAGGAGTTGAATTGACCGGCTTACGTTTTGTACGACTCTGAGAAGAATTATTAAGTTTTCGAGGCGTAGCATTTTGTGATGAAAACTGATTCTACGCAGTGATTTGAGTAGAAATCGACTCCTTGGGTGAGTTCTGGGGTATTTTTGGAGGGTGTGGAGCATTTGGGGGTCTCGTTGTGAGCAGTCTCTTCTTCGATGGCTCGGACATCGACATTTTTTTTGGAAACTATGCTCACATTTTCACGTGAGAACTATAAACACTCTCACGATGTCCGGAGTTGAAAAATATGAGATTTCGCCATTTACGACACTTTTAGACGTCATGAGCCTTCACCTCAGGGATTATCTATTTGGGCGGAAGCAGGTGGCACTGATGTCAAGCCATAGCAAGCCAAAAATTTTTTCTAGTTTTCGAATAAACGAGTTTCCTTCATGCTTCAAACAAATAGTTAGATCTTTTTATAGTTTATCACAAGATTGTGATAGTTTTTTCTCGTTGTACCTCACTGCCTACATTAGAAAGATGATCCGCAGTCGATCGTTGCATTAATGAGCTGGGACGTCATTTTGACCCCATTCCAATTCCGCATCTGTTAACTGTGACTGACTCACCTCTTTCAACTAAGATAACTCTTTTCATGCAAAAAAAAGTTAATGTTCTCTGACGTGACCAATGATTTTTGAACAGTTTTAACTTTCGTCAGAAGATGTGTTGGAAGCTTACCTCAAACTGATAATTATAGTGTCATTGTATAATCTAAAACTGTGTCTGTAGAGTCCACCATCTCTTCCTTCTTCTTATCCTTTCACTACCGGATTTCCCTCCATCTCCCCCACTACCTCTTTCAACATCCCTCCCATTTCTACCTTATATTCTTTCCCGCCTCGTGAGTTCTCCGCGTTGTTTGCCCAAATTTCATGTAGGAGACATCAAGAAGAGCATGTGAGGCGTGATGATTCGTTGCTACGTGACTGGGAATCTTCTGGAGCTTTTTTGTTTTCGAGTTGCCAACTCGCTTTATTTCACTGGTCTAAACCAAAACTTTCTTATCTGGTGATTACGGTTGAAGAGGTAGACGGGTTAGGAGAGATTAACTGAAGTGATACTTTTAGAGAAAAAAAAACAAATTATTTGACTAAATAATATTTGAATTTTTTTCAATTGATTTATTTGACCAAACATTATTTTTAAAAATTCTGAAGTATTCAATTACTCTTTCGAATTAATCATTTCACCTAAACTTTAGCCAGTTCAAATAATTCTTTGAAGCAGTTTATTTAACTTATACCCCAAGTTACAAATAATTCAAGTAATCAATCAAATATTTTGCCCAGCCCTAGTGATCATACAAACATGAGTTCCGTTGAACTATGATGTTTCCAGATGGCTGACACCACACATTTTCTCACTAAAACCAAGAAATTGTGTGCTCATTCCTTACCGTGAGAGTCATTATTCTCTCATCTACCTCATTTGTTTCTAATTACCTAATACTCCGCTGAATCTCCATATCTTCCCCCTCCCTAATTTCCACCCCTAATGAAGCCGTACGAAAAGAATCCGCTCGATTATTAATCTCTACCTTGCTCTAGCTTATAGTATATAAGCCTTATACCATCGTCTCCTCTTTTTCCGGTAAGCGACAAGTTCATCTGCATTACTCTTCTGATATATCTGAAGACAAATCGATTTGTGGTTTGTCTAGGAGTTCATAACGGAGTTGCAAACTGTGTATCCCGTGAAATTAGTTATCTCATCTCATTATACGTTTACGCCTAAAAGCGTTCTTGTCTAAAACTGTTGATTAGAATCTTGGGCTCTCTAGTCTAGGATTAAAATTGTCCCTTTCTGATATCAATTTTAATGTGTGCTCAGAGTCCAATAATCCAAGTCCTGAGGATTGACAAGAAAAAGTGAGAAGCCCGGAGAAGATTACGAGTAGTGTTATGAATTTTTCGGAATGTGAGAGCCCTTGTTGATAATTCTCAGTTGCTTTCTTTGAAACTGAGCACACATTTTCACGTGAGAACTACATATACTCACACGATGTCCGGATTGGAGAATTATGAGATTTCGTCATTTGCTCTGTTTATAGGGACTCGTTTTGACATTGTGAGCCTTCACCTCAGGGATTATAAGGATTATCTATGTATAAGGGCGGAGGCAGGTGGCACCTATGTCAAGCCAAACAATTATTCTAGTTTTCGAATAAACGAGTTTCGTTCATGATTAAAACAAAAAGTCAGATCATTTTATAGTTTATTACGAGATTGAAATACTTTTCTCTCGTTGTTCCTTCTCGGCTACATTTGACAGATGATCCCTAGCCGGCAGTTGTATTAATGAGCTGGGAGGTCGTTTCGACCCCATTCCAACTCCGCATCTGTTGACAGTGATTGACTCATCTCTTTCAATTAAGATAACTTTTTCCATGCACAAAAGTTAAACTTTTCTAACGTTACCTATTGCTTTTGAACAATTTTAACATTCGTCAGAAGATGTGTTGGGAACTTACTTTATACAATCTGAATCTAGTTTTTCATCTTGTTTAAATTCAATTAATCTGATAATTGAAATGTCATTGTATAATTTAAAACTGTGTCTGTAGAGTTTACTATCACTTCCTCTTTTCATTTTTCTATTCCTTTATTACCGGATTCCCCTCCATCTCCCCCACTATCTCTTTCCACATCCCTCTCTTGTCTACCTTCAATTCTTTCCTCCCTAGTCAGTTTCTCGAAAGCTCTACGCGTTGTTTCCTAAATGACCACCTCCAAATTTCATGTACACTATGATTAGGAGACATCAAGAAGAGCATGTGGGGCGTGATGATTCGTTGCTACGCGACTGGGAAACTTCTGGATCTTTCTTGTGTTTGAGTTTACAACTCGCTTCGTTTCTCTGATCTAAACTTTCCTCTCTCGTGATCTTTCTAGAAGAGGTGACAGGATTTGGAGAGATCAACTGGAGTGACACTTTTAGATTAAGCGAGTGGATAAAGTGATATCATTATCAACCATTGACGTGTTTGTAGATCAGAATTCCTGCTTTAAAAAATTTTCGAGAGTATCCGAAACGTTGAGTGGGATTTCCATCCAATATAGTTGTAGGCTGATGTCAAAAATAGTCCAACATATACCATCACAGGAACGGTTAAGATCCGATAAGATCTTGTACATGAGTGTAATTGCGAGCCCACGCATTTTGGAAATAGGCTAATAAGTGGTGTATAATTCAGATACAATCTCATATTTTCTGCTCATCTGTCCTGCTCGCTTTGAGAGTATTGTATATCCTACCTGACCGCATTCTCAATCTTTACTGACCATACAAACGCATAGCAATTTGTTTGGTTTTTTGCCTCCAGAAAAGTTTTCATTTTTGGTTTGGACAAAAAACATAGGCTTTTTTAGCTGCTTTTACTGTTTTCCTAACTTTTTTCGGGACGTTTTTTTGATTTCTCGTGTTTTTTTGTGTACAAAAAACGTTTGAGTTTTTTTTTCGTGCTGCCAAAACAAAATTTATTTTTGTTTGGGTGTTTCTCCTTGGCCGAATAAAGTTCTGATTTTTTTTCGATTATTTTTTTAAAGACAAAAATTTTTTAAATCTTCTTCGGGTCATATTTTTTTGGCGGCAACCCTGGTGGAAACTAATCTTCTCTCCTCTACCTCATTTGTTTCTAATTACCGCATACCCGCTGAATCTCCATATCTTCCTTCCCAAACATGCCATTTCCACCCCCCTCCTTCTCCCTCCTAAGCCCCCTCTAATGAAGCCTCCAAGAAAAGGTTCCGCTCGATTATTAATCTATACCTTGATCTAGCCTATACCCTCATCTGTTCTTCTTACGTGAAGCGGCTTGTTAATCTGCTTTACTCTTCTAAAAATCTGAAGACGAATCAATTTGTGGTCTGTTTAGGAATTCACTACGGAGTTGCCAACGCAATTGTGTATCACGTGCAATTAGTTATCTCATCTCATTATACTTTTACGCGCGAAAGCGTTCTTGTCTAGGACTGCTGATTAGAATCTTGGGCTGTCTAGTCTGGGATTCTAATTGGCCCTTTTTGATGTCAGTTTTAGTGAGTGCTAAGAGTCCAATAAATTATCCTTCGAAGTTTTGATATACAAATATTCAACAAATTTGAAAAAATATATAAACTGAACATACTCTTTATTTGAGTCTAGAGCAAGATTCCAGTCAACTCTAGGGAAAGTCAGTCCTGTCAATAAAGACGGGATCTCCTACAAGTTTATCAGAATAGTATTACGAATTCAATTTTTTCTGTGCATGAGAAGACCGCGCCGCACACACGCGGCGACCACGCACACTCCCATTTTAACGCTTCGTTCCATTTTCGAACACTGTCGCAAAAAATGGGCGTGGCCGCAGCGTGAGTGCGGCGCGGTCTTCTCATGCACAGAAAAAATTGAATTCATAATATTTAGTTTATTTGAAGTTATACGCATCTAAAGTATTATTTCCGATATTTCCCTCAATTCTACTCAACCTCCATTCCAAACACACAAGAGAAGATGAGTATGGTAATTAGTAGTTAATCCATATGGTGCTGCAGAAGCTACAGTAAACGGGAGTTACATAAGAGCTCCATCAAACAATTAGGCTACCGCTCTTTTTTTGAACATCCATATGTCGAGCCGCCATGCCGCGCGTATTAGCTATTTTTTTTCTAATTGAGGTGAGTCGCAGAAATATGATTCTTGTTAGCCGAAAAACTCTTATTAATATGTCTTCAGCTTCATCTGTTTTTCACATTTTGTCTTTTTCCGCTTCACCCATAAAATCCGATGCTTTTTTACTTTTTTTTCCAATCCTATTTTTTTCATTTTATTAATACTTACTTTTAAATCCGGACTACTTTTTTCCACTATCGGTTTCTTTTATCGGAGCTCCTACAGTCTTTTGTCTGAAAATCTAAAATTAAAAAAAAACATTTCTCGTCCCACCTCAATGAACGTTTGTGCTGGGTGCATTTTTATAATGTTTGCGTAACCAATTTCCACCCTTATAGGGCCACCTGCTATTTGATGAATTAATCAGAATGCGTAATAACGGGAGAAAAATCATTTTGTGGTTTGTGTATACTGTAGGTCAGTTCAAATATTCTCATGAATCTCCTTAGTTTTCATTTCATTTTTTAAATCGCCCTTGGTCTCACTTTGCAATGCGTTGAGGACAATCAGTTCAAAAAAACCTGGTCTCACCTGAAGTACTAAACTTGAGTATTTTATTTTTAATTTAAAAACTGTATTTACTTGGATGTTGATGTTTTAGTCTTCAGAAGGTGACTTCAGGTATTCGAAATCCTGAAGATTGACAGGAAAACGTGGAAACCCCGAAGAATATTACAAGTAGTAGTATGTATTTATCCAAGAGCTCTTGTTGATAATCCTCAGCTGCATTTTTCGAAACTGAGAACACATTATCACGTAAGAACTACAAATACTCTCACGATGTCCGGATTTGAGAAATATGATATTTCGTCATTTGTTCTGCATTTATGGACATTTTTAGACATTATGAGCCTTCACCTCAGGGATTATCTATTCGGGCGGAGGCAGGTGTCACCAATGTCAAGCCATGCGAAGCCATGCCATGCCAAATAATTATTCTACTTTTCGATAAAACAAATTTCGTTCATGCTCTAAACAATTAGATGTTATTATAGTTTATTACGTGATCGTGATACTTTTTCCAATTGGCCAATTTTCCAATTGGAGTGTTGTTTTCACAAATAAGAAGCCGTCGCCTGTTGAGCAGGCATGACCGGTTTCGATAAATAATGAGAATATCCTGAGTCATAGAATCGGAAACAGAAGAAAGTGATCACGGTTTGACCTAACCTATTTTTCCTGGTATTTTGTTCTGATCAATCCGAAGTAAGTATTCCCTCAACGTTCGTTTTTCCTCTCCGGCTACATTAAAAAGATGATACATAGCCGATTGTTGCGTTATTGAGCTGGAAGGTCTTTTCGACGTCATTCCAACTTCGCATCTGTTGACTGTGACTGACTCACCTCTATCAACTAAGATAACTCTTTCCATGCATGAAAGTTGAATTTCGGATTTCCCTCCACCTCTTCTACTACCTCTTTCTACATCCCTCAAATGTCTACGTCTCATTCTTCCCCGCCTCATGAGTTCTCGACGTTGTTTACCAAACGCCCACCTTCAAATTTAATGTAGGAGGCATCACGAAGATAATGTGAGGCGTGATGATTCGTTGCTACGCAACTGGGAAACTTCAGGAGCACTCTTGTTTTTGGGTTTGCAACTCGCTTCCTTTCACTGATTTAAACTTTACTCTTTCGTGAATTCATTAGAAGCGGTAAAAGGGTTTGGAGAGATAAACTAAAGTGATATTTTTAGATTAAGTTAGTGGGTAAAGTGATATCATTATCAACTAATGACGTATTTTTAGATCAGAATTCTTGCTCTGAAAAATACTTGATATTATCCAAAACGAGAAGTGGGATTCCCATCTAGTTTTGTTGTGGGCTGATGTCAAAAGTAGTTCAACATACCACACTTTTACATGAGGTACATGAGTCTAATTGCAAGCCCACGCCTTTTGAGAATAGGTGCATTAATAAGAGGCAGACTGTGACTACATAGAAAACCGCGAATCAATGGTTTATTGATACAATCTCATAATTTTCTGACCATCTGCTCTGCTCGCTTTGAGAGTGTTCTATATCTTACCTGGCCGTATTCTTTCGGGGGCCGAGCCAAATTCTCTCTGGCCTTGATTCAAAAGTGGGAACCCATTTTTTACTAATTTTTTTTTTGATATTTTACGAAAAAATTAAGTAAAATGCTCAAATTATCATACATATCCACATTTTGATCCAATTTTATAGGTCAAACTAGACTTTTTCCTAAACAATTTCGAAAAGTTACAAAAAACCCATTATTCTCTCCTCTACCTCATTTGTTTCTATTTACCTCACACCCGCTGAATCTCCATGCTTCCCTCTGAACCTTCATGCTACCCGCTAGATGTCCATTATTCTCTTCCCCCCTCCGTCATCCCGCCTAATGAAACCCTCAAAAAAGGTCCCGCTCGATTATTAATCTCTACCTCGATCTAGCCTAAACCCTCATCTCTTCTTCTTACGTGAAGCGGCTTGTTAATCTGCTTTACTCTTCTAAAAATCTGAAGACGAATCAATTTGTGGTCTGTTTAGGAATTCACTACGGAGTTGCAAACGCAATTGTGTATCATGTGCAATTAGTTATCTCATCTCATTATACTTTTACGCGCGAAAGCGTTCTTGTCTAGGACTGCTGATTAGAATCTTGGGCTGTCTAGTCTAGGAGTCTAATTGGCCGTTTTTGATGTCAGTTTTAGTGAGTGCTCAGAGTCCAATAAATCATCCTTCGAAGTTTTGATATACAAATATTCAACAAATTTGAAAAAATGAATAGACTGGATATACTCTTTATTTGAGTCTAGAGCAAGATTCCAGTCAACTCTAGGGAAAGTCAGTCCTGGACAAGAATGGCCGTTCTATTAATGATTATTAGAGCCTCCTTAATATTATATTTCTAATAAAGATGGGACCTCCTACAAATCTATCAGAATAGTAATTACCCCAGTCTATTTGAACTTATACGTATCTAAAGTATTATTTCTATTTTTCCCTCGATTCTACTCAATCTCCATTCCAAACACACAAGAGAAGATGAGAATGGTGATTAGTAGATGATCCATATGGTGCGGCAGAAGCTACAGTAAGAGGGAGTTATATAAGAGCTGCACCAAACGATTAGTCTACCTCTCTTTTCTTTGAACATCCATATGTTGAGCCGTCATGCTGCTATTTTTTTCTAATTGAGGTAAGTCGCAGAAATATGATTCTTTAATCACTCTCGGTCTTACTTTGCAATCCGTTGAGGACAATCAATTCAAATAACCTTGTCTCAAGTAAAGCTCTATACTAAAATATTTTGTTCTTAGTTCAGGTATTCGAAGTCCTGAAAATTGACAAGAAAACGTGGAAACCCAAAAGAAGATTACAAGTAGTATTATGTATTCTTCCAAGAGCTCTTGTTGATAATCCTCACTTGCATTTTTCAAAACTGAAATCACATTATCATGTAAGAACTACAAATACTCTCACAATGTCCGGATTTGAGAAATATGAGATTTCGTTGTTTACTCTGTTTATATGGACACGTTTTGACATCATGAGCCTTCATCTCAGGGCTTATCTATTGGGGGGAGGCAGGTGGCACCAATGTCAAGCCATGCGAAGCCAAATAATTATTCTAGTTTTCGGAAATACGAGTTTCGTTCCTGCTTTGAACAAATAGATGCTATTATAGTTTTTCACGGAGTTATGCTATTTTTCCAATTGAAATTCAATGTGTTGTTTCCACATATAAGTAGACGTCGACTGTTGAGAAGACATCACCGGTTGCGAGACATAATAAGAATATAATGAGCCAAAGAATCGGAAACAGAAGAAAGTGATCACAATTTGACTTAACCGTATTGTTGCATTATTGAGCTGGAAGGCATTTCGACCTCATTCCATCTCCGCATCTGTCAATCCAAAATATTCCCTCAATTTTCGCTGACCCTTCCCGGCTACATTGGAAAGTTGGTCCCTAGCCGATAGTTGTATTAATAAGGATTTCCAACTCCGCATCTGTTGACAGTGATTGACTCATCTCTTTCAATTAAGATAACTCTTTCCATGCACAATATTGGAACTTCTCTAACGTGACCTATTGCTTTCGAACAATTTTAACTTTCGTCAGAAGATGTGTTGGAAGCCAACCTGAAACAGTCTGAATTTAAATTTTCGTCTTGTTCGAAAATAGTATATCTAATAATTGGAGTGTCATTGCATAATCTGAAACAATGTCTGTAGAGTTCACTATCATTTCCTTCTGCTATTCCTCTCAATTCCTGATTTCCTTCCATCTCCCCCACTACCTTTTTTACATCCCTCATATGTCTACCTCTCATTGTTCCTTGCTTTGTCATGTTCTTCTAAAGCTCTCTGCGCTTTTTACCAACTGCCCACCTCCAAATGTCATGTACACTATGATTAGGAGACATCACAAAGATTATGTGAGGCGTGATGATTCGTTGCTACGCAACTGGGAAACTTCTAGATTTTTCCTGTTTTTGAGTTTGCAATTCGCTTCATTTTACTGATCTAAACTTACTTCTCTCGTGATCTCTCTAGAAGAGGTAAAAAGGGTTTGAAGAGATCAGCTGGAATGACACTTTTAGAGCAAGGTCCTTCTTGGTTTTGAGTTTGCAATTCGCTTCATATGACTGATCTATGCTTACCTTTCTCGTTTGCGGAAGAAGAGGGAGGCGGGTTAGGAGAGATGAACTGGAGTGACATTTTTAGATTGAGCGAGTGGATAAAGTGATATCATTATCAACGAATGACGTATTTGTAGATCAGAATTCCTGCTTTAAAAAATATTCGAGAGATTCCAAAACGATAAGTTGGATTTCCATCTAGTTTAGTTGTAGGTTGATGTCAAAAATAGTTCAACATACCACACTTTTACCAAGTAGTACCGGTTAAGATCATGGGGGAACGGCGAATTAATGGTTTCGATCCAATCTCATAATTTTCTGTCCATCTGCTCTGCTCGCTTTGAGAGAGATCTATATCTAACCTGACCGCATTTTCAACTTTTCCTGACCATACAAACGCAAAGAAAATTGTTGAGCTTTTTTTGTCTCCCGAAAATTTTAAAAAAGTTTTTTTGATTTTGGGAAAAACATCGATTTTTGGCAGCTTTTACTGTTTTCCCAACTTTTTTTCGGAACTTTTTTCTGGTCTTCATGTGGAAATTTTGTTTGCGAGTGTTTTTCGTGCGACCGAAAGAAAATTTATTTTTGTTCGAGGTTTTCTACTTGGCCGAATAACGCTCTTTTTTTCGAGTAGTTTTTTTGATGTGCGAAATTTTTTTATCTTTTTCGGGTCATGTTTTTTTGGCGGCAACCCAGGTGGAAAACATTCTTCTCTCTTCTATCGAATTTGTTTCTAATTACCTCATACTCTCCTTCTTCTTTTTCAATCTCCTTCCTTTCCTTCCCAAATGTTTAATTCTCTCCACTCCCCCCTCTCCTAATCCCCCTCTAATGAAGCTTCCAAAAAGATCCCGCTCGATTTATATGAGCATCGTACTAGGACTCCAGATGTCAAAAGTAGCGCCCTTGGAAAAATGTTCATAACTTATCTAACGCTCCAAATTGTTTGAAACATGAACCAAAAGACATCTTAAGTTATTCCACATAACACTAATTAAAATTCACAGATTTTGAAAAACTAATTTTTCTAATTTTTTTTCACTCACAAAGTTCTTTTATTCCCATTTTTAATGTCCAATTTTTCTGACTTTTTTCTGGCTTTTTTTGAACTTATACGTATCTCAAGTATCATTTCCATTATTTTCCTTAATTCTACTCAATCTCCATTCCAAACACACAAGAGAAGAGGAATACGGTAATAAGTAGGTGATACATTTGGTGCGACAAAAGCTACAGTAGGATGGAATTGCCTAAGAGCTCCATCAAACGTTTAGGCTCTCTCTTTTTTGTGAGCATCCATATTTGAACCGTCATGCCGCCCGTATCAGATACCTCTTTTTTAATGGAGATGAGTCGCTGAAATATGATTCCTGTTGGCCGAGTAACTGTTATTAATGTATTTTTTGCTTCATCTGTTTCTTACATTTTGTCTTTTCCCACTTCATCCATTGAATCAGATACTTTTATTCAATCCAACCCTACTTTTTTCATATTAATACTTACTTCCAATTCTTTTCTACTTTTCATTTTTATCGATTGAATCGAACTCTTCTAGTCTCAACCATCATTATTTGATAATCTCAACCGTTACTTCAAGAATCATACACTCCCTGCGTTTTTTCATCAAAGTCTTGCTCTGTTTTATTGTTTTTTCATTATTTTTGTTCATTTATTTTTCATTAACTTGTTTTCAGACTGTTGAGATATGAAAGATAAAGAGGCCAAGCGTTTCTTAATTATTGACAACTTAAACAAGAGCAATATCAACGATCCACTTTCTGAACTTGCGGTTAGTTGGCCTAAACTTTGGAAAATTATTTTTACATAGATCTATTTTATTTCATTTTTAAATTATTCTAAACAATACTTGTATTTTAGTTTTATTCGAGCTATTTCAGAAAAAGTATGCTTGCGTACTATATTCCGTCGACAATTTCAAGGACCCCACCCTGCCAGTTGTTAAACGGAAAAGGACCAAGAGAAGTGAACGTAGAAATACATCACATGATGGTTGTCATTCTCCCAGATCCAGAACGTCCAATCGTCCTTATTATCATTCTCATTCTGACATGAGTGAAGCAGATGATACGGACCAGGAAACTTATCACCCATCTAGACATCACAGAGTCCACAAATCGACATCGATCGACTCTTCAACGGATTCTCAAACGTCTTCAATTCACAATTCTGTCCCTCGGACTCCTTTGCCTGACGAATTGTTGACGTCTTTAAAAAACTTTATTAATCAAATGCTCTTGTCGCAACAAAGTCAGAAGGAGAGGAATGTTGAGAGTTCAGTCAACCAGGCAGTGGACATGCAGACATTAAATGAATTGAGACTGGATGAACCGATGCACCATGTAGTGGTTCAGAGCTCTGCGGATTCTAATGAAAAGGTTGTGCATGTAGCAGATCAGCATTCTGATGGAACATCGAATAAGGAAACGAGTGAATTTGGAGCAGTAACCACCCATCAGGCACTGAATGAATCTCCAGTCCAGGAATGTATGGATGTAACCGAACTTCAAAAAACTGTTGCACAGGGAATCGTTGTCAAAACTGCCATCGTTCAAATGGAGACAGATGACACAGAATTGAAC
The DNA here is from genome assembly GCA_002259235.3 of Caenorhabditis latens. Lineage (NCBI taxonomy): Eukaryota > Metazoa > Nematoda > Chromadorea > Rhabditida > Rhabditidae > Caenorhabditis > Caenorhabditis latens. The sequence goes on along the minus strand of CM056097.1, from coordinate 6,069,179 downwards.
GACTGTTTAGAGCCCGCTGTTGTTTCTGAACTAATTTCCACAGAGCATAATCTTGTCGAAATGGAGACAAATCATTCAGAAAATGGTTTTGTAGAAAAACCAATCGAAGTTACTGTCAATGCAGTCATTGAGAATGTTTCAGAACAATCTCCAATCGATGTGGAGGAACTCAACCACATTTCTTCTTCTTCACGTGAAGACTCTGAAGTGCAACAACCTCAAGATTGCCCAACTCAAGTAACTCAGCCTTTTGTTTATATCAATATCGCCCAAACAACGGCTCCGCTACCCCAACAATCGGAGTCTCCCGAGAAGAACGATGAAGAAGTGATTGCCCAAGTGAATGATACCAATGAGATCAGACCTGATTCAAGTTCTGTTCCAATCGGAATTACCCCTCCTACTCCGACTGTCTTAATCACCGGCGTCGCACTTCAAGAACAGCAAATATGTCAAGCTATATCTCAAAATACCGAGGCGAGAAACAATCTGCAGGCTGCTCCTTATTATTTAATTGAAACTCCCCACGGGAGAGCTCTCTTAAATGAAGATAATGTTCGGGGACTTTATCCGGTTCAACTGACCAGCAGAACAGATTCAAGCCCTATCCACCCTGTCATCCCTCTACCGGCTCCGAATCCGTCACTGCCTCAGATTTTCTCTCAGATCCCAGTCATTCCGCGAAACCAGCCAATGCTTCAACAAGAAGGGCAGATTCAATTTCCTCAGAATCTAGTTCATCAGCCGACTTTAAGCCAGTTCCTTCAACATCAACAGAATATGATACACGCACAGTTGATGATGCACCATAAACCAATGATTGCTCAACATCCTCCGAACATGATGAACTGGAATCTGATGGAACCTGTCCGTGCTCCAATACAACCGATGAATGCAAATTTGAGTTCTCCAATATGGCAGAGAGTAGGAAGACAGAACCCAAATCAACTCCTTTCTTCTCCTGCCCTCACATCTCGCTCTCAATCTTCCGGATCGGATGTCAATTCGAATATGTCAGCAGTTCATCAAAAAATTCGAACTCCAGTTTTGAAGGAATTCGGCAATGATCCTTCAAAAGAGTCTGGATATAAACCACCAACAGGTTCAACTGCTGCTCCTCAACATGTGCTTCCTGCCACTGGATCAATTCCTACGGTCATTCCAGCTGATTTTCAGTCATCCACAGGAAATGTTTCTATAAACCCAAGAAAAAGGAAACATCCAGAAATTGCGTTTCGTCCAGTGGTTCAGATGATTAACGTAGGGGCCAGTATATCAGATCAAGAACTGATCGCTTCTCAAAATGAAGCGATTCGTAATAATCTGCCTGCATGTCCGCCGGGGTTGTACCAGCTTGGGAGACCATTATCCAAAAATGGTCTGGTACGTTTTTATCGGAAAGACAGTTTGGAGCGAGGCGTTGAACTGAGTTTACCAACGCAGCCAGATTGCGAAAGAACATACCGTGAGCTTTTCACCGATGGTCGAGTACTTCTTTCGAATCTCAATCATCAGCCTGGTTGGAAGATCGGAGTAAAAGGGTTCGATCCTTCTATTCGTGAGAAGATGAAACAACCAAACGCCCAGACTGTCCCTACAATGTACCCGAAACTTCAGCATCATGGTGTTCAGAATGTTCACCCTCGCCGAAGACAGAACGAAACTGTCCAGATGGTGCAACAAGATGACAACGAGGAGCATAAAGCAAAAGTGGCTCGACTGAAACAGAATATGGGACCAATAACGGAAAATCGAGTTGCTGTGTTCAATACTCCCCGCCCATTTCAAGGAGAAATCGTTGAACGTCGTCAAGTTGTTGCTGCTCCGTCGGATGATACTGCGATTCAGAAAAAGAAGAAAATCGCACCTTTTACCAGTATTTCGGATTACCAAGATCGAAAAAACGGTCAAAACGCTCAAGTGGAATTCATCGATCTCACTGGGGACGAAGAGGGGGAAACAACGGTTGGAATGGAGTCCTCGATTCAAAACATTTCTATTTCGAGGTAAGAAAATGCATGACTAGCGAGTAGGTAACCAGCATAAGACATGATAAGAACTAATATTTTAAACAGGAAAGCTCAATTTTTGAAACACTTTTTTAAAAATAATCCGTGAAAAACTAGTAGATTCAATGTGAAACTTAAGGACTAGGGGACTTTAATTAAACTTTTTGCATTGATACTTCTGATTCAGATCCCTTCAAATATTTTTATTTTCAGTGATCGTCAGAACCATGTTGGAAAAGTCGTTTTGGAAACAGCAGAGCCAAGGCAGTTACAACAGAGTGTTAGTGACCAGGAAGATAAGCCGGTGAGTTTTTGTTTTGAGTCATTTTAAGCCTATTTTTAGAAAAAGAATTAATTTTTTTGACATTCTGAAGAGCGATAGTTAGGGAATATTCCACTGATTTATGACACTATAGATTACTTTATAGAGTAGACGTAGCAATTTGATTACTTTTAGAATTTCAAAGCATTGTTCTGAAAAACGGTGCCAACTCAAAGTTTCTCAAAAAGTTTTTTCCAGCGTGCCGAACAACCTGAACCATTCAATCAACCTAATCCAACCAAACACTTTTTCCCTCCGGACTACAAAAAACATGAAGCCAACAAAGCACCTCGGGCGAGAATCTTGAAAATTGCACCATTGGTATAACACAAGCAATATCATTCGAGTATTTAATCATTTTCAGAATCCGTATCCACTAATAGCCCCAGTTAGAAGGACCAAACAGAAGCATACTAATTTTCAACTGGTAAGACAAAAAATTCATAATAAGTGGAGTCAAAACCTTGCAATACTTTTTGTAGACGCGTCTGAAGGAAGTCTATGAAATGTACAAGCAGAACCAAGTCAGCAAATACGATTATGCAAAACTGGGTCATCCAATCAACTTGGCTGCCTTCCAGGTACTTTTTGTTCACACGGATTTTCAGATATAATCTTACTTATTCCAGGTAAAGCAGTACATAAACAATCAAAAGGCAAAAGAACGCAGAAATGCAAGAAAAAATAACTCACCGCCCCAATGACGACAGAATATTTTTTCTATGTTTTTCTTTCTTTCTTTGGAAATTTACTCAAATGTTTTTTCTCTTTGTATTATTGTTTTTATTTATGTTGAATCGTCATTCTTTAAACCATATGAATCACCTTCTCGAATCGATTCCAACCGTTTTATCCAACGATTTCGGGGCTTCGGGTTCCACCAATGGTAAGGTCTTGTGTTTTCCATGTAACTTTTAAACCACTGTCACCCTCTAAAAAGTCAGTTTTCGAAAAACATGTTTTTAATTTGAAAAGTGAAAAATTAATAAAGAGAAAAATGATGTCACGAAAAATTCTTCCCATTTAAAAGAAGCAAATGGACGCAAGAACTTTTGAAAACCAGGTGGCGCTGTGAAGGAAAAGTACATTTCAGTGGCCGTCCCACTGTTTTCTCAAATTTCAACTGTTATTATCCTTATAGGTCCCCCACAAGTCTCTATCTTTTTTTTCTAAATTTTATTTCGTTTATAATAAGTCAAGTAAAATTATTTTATTCTGAAGATTCATAAACTCTACAAATTAAAGAGGGTACAAACGAGATAATACGAATTGCTGTTTCACAAACAAGAGATCGTGGGATAATGTAACAGAGGAAAAGTTTAAAGATAGAAAACCGAGAGGGAAAGTGGGTTGGCAATAATTAAGATAAGTTATTAGAAGCGAGATCAGAGCATTGGAATGTAGCATTGGAATAAAATACAGGTACGGGACATTGGTGACAAGAAATATTACTGAATTGATTATTATGATTAAATAGTTTGAAAATATATTTATAAAGAACTTCCAGACTTGATAACTTTCCAAGTCTGACAGGGGAAGGGTCCGAGTCAAGATGGAGTTCCGGGTCATGAGCCTGCTAGATTGAGTGAGAGCAGAGGATTAGGAGATGGCGTGTGTTTCGATTTAAGGAGACGGTCACGATCTTGCCTGAAAAAACGTTTCAATTAGAAAATTGACTATTCAAGTACAATATATCAGATTCTCTCATCTCTAATTCTTGAGAATACGTTCACAAAAAAACTTACTGTGACTTGACCTCGTAAATTCATCGGCGTCCAATCCTTCAGCAACTTTTTTGATGTCTGCAAGATATATTTCTGATCAAAGCATCGGGTCCTGATACATGTGTTGACAATTTTGGGGTGAGGGAGAAGGTGTCTTTGACGCTGGTTAGCTGAAAAAGAGAAAACAGTTGGTGTATATGAGGGTGCCCAAAAACATATCTTTCGTAATGAACACTCCGCCAAACAAATACATTTTCTGTGCTGTTGCAAAGTTCCGACCGTCTCGAATTATTTTTACATTGTGGGTGATAGGAATCGATTCCTTGCCTGAAAACTTTAGAAATCGAAACTGTTTAGGTCACACTCTTTTTTATCAGTAATCAGTAAATCACATTCGCACGCCTGCTCTAATAAAATAACAATCTATACATAATTCTCTATCATTTGACTGCACTTTTACAAGAAAACTTACTTTCCGACTTTCACAAACTCATTGTCTTCTCTCTCCTCCGCTTTTTCCAAGTCGTATTCTTTGTCTTCCTCTTCATCACCAAAATTGAAGCACGCTCGTCGCTGAAGAACTGGCTTTTTTTTCTGCATTTTCTCCATCTCGACATCGACGGTGACTCCATCTGATCTTCTTTTGGAGTTTCATCAATTCTCTTGTTGGAGGCTGTGAACTCCAAAATGGAGAACTGAGTTGGGGTGCCTGAAGGTAGAGGTGGCACCTCCAAATTGATTTGCTCGACGACGTTTGTCATTTCTTGGACGATTTGAGCTTTAGAGTACTGAAAACAAAAATTAGAGATATATGTGAGACATTTCCATTTTCATGCTCACATGGAATGTATTTTGACTGTCCCCCCTAAAGTATCAATTTTTTTTGCTCATTCGATGAGTTTCACGAAGACAAAGTGACCCATAAAGGATTTTCCTGTGACGTGACCTCGTTTTTGAAAATTGAGATTTTTCAAAAAATGCGATTTTTTTCGAAATTTTTTATTTATCATTTTTTTTGATCATTTTCCCGGGTTGGTCAAAAAATGAGTTGAAAACGTAATTGTAGGAAATTTAATGTAGTTTTTGATAAAAATATGAAAAATATGAAAAAAAATTTTTGGTCCTGAAAAAGTTGAAAATGTGACACCCTCCAAAAAAAAATTTTTTTCGTTGAGAATACCGGGGGTTTTGAAAGTGTGGTAAAAAAGTACAATTTATCTGGATTATTTTTCTATATAGCAGTATAGCTGATCCCGATCGAAAATTGAGGAAAAAATTGCTCTGAAATTTTTCATTTTTGGAAAAAATGTGACATGTCGGAAATGAGTTCGAATTTCTAAAACTGAATAAGTTCTTAATAAAATCTATTAAGCGTATACATTTTCAAAATGTATTGCATCATTTTCGAACAAAAATGAACCACCCTGTTGACTTCTCTTGTCATAACACTCGTTCAAATATTGCAAGTTTTGTCATGTGGAGAAAGTTCAACTGCTCATAACTTTTCTGAAACTCAAGCAAACAGGCTCAAAATCACAGAAATACTTGAAAATGACTATTGCTACTTAAAATACACATTTTGGCTGTTTTTAAAAAATTCATTTTTTTCGACTTTTGATAAGGGGGACCACATGAAATTTTTTCCAGAAACTGAAAAAAATTTTTTCGAAAAACAACTCAAAACTAGTTTTTAAGTCTGGAAACATGTTAAAAACAATCAATTCCACATGTTCTCGAAAAAAATTTTTCAGTTTCTGGAAAAAATTTCATGTGGTCCCCCTTATCAAAAGTCGAAAAAATGATTTTTTTTTAAACAGCCAAAGTGTGTATTTTAAGTAGCAATAGTCATTTTCAAGTATTTCTGTGATTTTGAGCCGGTTTGCTTGAGTTTCAGAGGAGTTATGAGCAGTTGAACTTTCTCCACATGACAAAACTTGCAATATTTGAACGAGTGTTATGACAAGAGAAATCAACAGGGTGGTTTATTTTTGTTCGAAAATGATGCAATACATTCTGAAAATGTATTCGCTTAATAGATTTTATAAGGAACTTATTCAGTTTTAGAAATTCGAACTCATTTCCGACATGTCACATTTTTTCGAAAAATGAAAATTTTCAGAGCAATTTTTTCCTCAATTTTCGATCGGGATCAGCTATACTGCTATATAGAAAAATAATCCAGATAAGTTGTACTTTTCTACCAAATTTTCAAAACCCCCGGTATTCTCAACAAAAAAAATTTTTTTGGAGGGTGTCACATTTTCACTTTTTTCAGTACCAAAAAAATAGTTTTTCATTTTTTTTTATATTTTGATCAAAAACTACATAAAATTTACTACAATTATGTTTACAGCTCATTTTTTGACCAAACCGGGAAAAAGATCAAAAAAATCATAAATAAAAAATTTCGAAAAAAATAGCATTTTTAGAAAAATCTCAATTTTTCAAAACCGAGGTCACGTCACAGGAAAACCCTTTATGGGTCACTTTGTCTTCGTGAAACTCATCGAATGAGCAAAAAAATTGATACTTTAGGGGGGACAGTCAAAATACATTCCATGTCAGCTGTATTGCGAGTTACGTTTCAATTTTCAAAACTGATTGACTAGAGATTTGACTCCAACAAGGTCATTATGTGATACTAACTGAATTCAGTTTGCGGCAAAATAGCATACTGTGGAATTTTACAAATGATCAATAGTCGGCGGAAACTTTAGATTACATTTAGCTATCTAACAACATTTACAAATAATTAGAATGTGATCAGAGTTATTTTTGTTGCTAGAATGAATAGGTCGATGCAAATACCTTTCCGAATTTGAAATCTTACCTTCAAAGTTACGAGACAAAATAAAAAATTAGTTTAATTCAATAAAAATAGGGATAATTTATTCGACGACCATCCAGTAGGTTATCGCATGTTGTACTGATTGTATCAAAAAGAATGAGCGTATGAGACATGGGCGGGACTTTGGGAATGACCATCTATGCATATTTGAATTCAAAACGTCCCTTTTAGAGTGGCTAACCCATCTGTCTTTTACTCAAAACACACAATTAAAGGATTGAGGCACCGGTCGGAAAATGGAAAGCGCATCTCTTTTTTCTACCGTATGTCTTCCAACCGTGTAATTGTTGACAGATTGTGCAATTCAAACCCTTTTTTGTAAAGGAGAGCTGTGAAGAGTTCGATATAACAATTATTTTATGAAATTTTCATTGTTTGGAAGCCTGTAGCTTAGACTCAGGTAGGGCTATGCTCTCAGAATACTTCTAAAAGTTTACCAAAACACGTTACATACTTTTTGAATAAAAAATCTTACTCACAAAATAAAAGAATATAATGGAAGAGTAAGTTCAGAACTCAATAAGAACCAGAATATATGTTTACACTCAAGTTTTTAAACATCAGTTTTGAGATTTTTCAAGATAGTTGTTACATCCCCACTTTCTGAATAAAAACATTTGGATAGTGTCACAAAAACGTCAAAACCAGTATTTTGCAGTTGCAATCTTATCTCGAGCAAATTAAGAGACGAAGCAAGAAACGAGCAAAAAATGGATGTTTCAACACACATTTTTAAAAATTGACGCTTGAACAGTGCCACTTCAAGTATCAGAATTCCACTAAACCCTCAAAAACCCAAATTTCACTTTCTGGAAGACTAGAAAAAAACTTTTCGAAACCAAAATTTTGCCGATTTCTTTTCGCCGCACCTCAGCATCAACGTTGGTCTAGAAAATAACAGAAACTTTCACGGTTTTGAAAAAATGACCATGTCCATCATCGTCACCGACCACATGTCGTCTCAGTCTATTGGGTCGGCGTTTTAGTAACTTCAGTTTGAATGCCTTGTTGTTAATAGTGAAAAAATTCTGCAAAGTGGATTCACCCACTGGGCTTTTAGCATTTAAGAATGTTTGTAGAATCAGAATTAACAGAAGAAAATGAATCAGCGTGGCGGGTATTGCGTTTGGCCAAGCGATTCAAGCAACATTGCCTAGTGAACTCTTGGAGGCATGCACTGGTAATGATGTAGAGACAAGCGAAAAAAAAACCACTTCCTCTTCTTTTCAAAACATGAATCACAATAAAATCTTTTATAATTAGTCTAAAAATAAAATGAAAATAGATTATGAAAATATTATGAAATCGAAATTAACCCGTAAATGACTCGTAAATGACATTTGCAAACTTTCCGGTAAACAATCGTTCTTTGAGGGAGACTAGCCAGTGTTTCAGTCCAAACAAATTTATCGTTTTCGACTCGTGTAGTTTCGAATTGAGAAACTTGAAATTCCCATCGTCGTTACTGATGTCGAACAGCTTGACCTCCGTCTTTAATTTGTCGGAGTGCGGGTTCTTTTTGACATTGTCGGCGCATATTCTCACTCCATCATTCTCCCAACTGACGTCGATTTCTGTTTATTGCTCATATCGGGCTGCGTCTAGCCGGATGTTTCATGCTTCATTTTCAAAAGTGGTTTGAGATACTTTTGGAAGAATCACCCCCGTCTTCAATTGAAATACGACAGTTATTCATTCAGGATGCTTTCATGGAGAGAAACCTGCAAACAATCTACGAACTTGTTATTAGAATTTATTAACATTGTGCAAAAAATGAACAAACTCACTGTAAACTTGAAGCTGCTGGGAAAAAGTATTCAGAAAAAATAGGAAAATAGTAGTGACCCATAACCGATGAGTCTGAAGAAATGAATAGAAATCAGACGTGGCTTGAGTAATTACATTACGCTTCCATGCGGAGAGGGTGAGGTTAAGCAAACAATGCAAAATTTGCATAGTGGATTCAACGGTTGGGCTTTTAGCACTCCAGAATGTTTGTAGAATCAGAACAAGCAGAAGAGAAAAAATCATCGTACCCGGTATTGCACTTGGCTACGCAAAGAAATAATAACTTTAATCCAGCGCCCAACGGCTGAAAATGCACTATAAACGAGGAGTAAAACTATAAAACGGGTACAGAAGCCAAAGAGGGACATAAAATTACTAAACGGGAATAACACTCATCTCACGTTGCGCTGTCAGAGAAAAAAAGTCACGAAGTTTTCCATTTTGAAAGCGAATTGAACAAAACACCAACGTTTGTTCCAAAAATGTGGCAACTACAAAAATCGTGTTTTACATATGAACTAGGAGAATACCCAATACATTTCAGCATCAGATGATGATTAGTTGAACGTTCACCATTTTATTCATTTTACATCAATTACACACCCTAGTTCTCACTTCATGTCATGTGTCTCAAATTCATATTTATTTACCCTAAACGTATTCTACGCGTAGATCTACAAAGGTATTCTTTTTCTGTCGTAAATACTCCCTTCATGCTCACGTCATAACACGTTCCCCTTTTCTCGTCTCTTCACGCACAAATATTACCCTTTTCCTTACACACGCTGGGTCAATTGGTCCCTCAACGTCCTCCGGACTGCACACAAATCACGTTCCCCTTTCTTTTCTTTTCTCCCGCTAATGTGTGCGCTGGTCGTTTTGAAAGAAGAGCAAATTACCTCTCGCGTGGCAAGACGCGTGTACTCACGCGCTCATTTACACTCCATTCGGCACACTCTACCGCTCACATACTATCTCCAGCACACTCACTATTTTTTGTGAGTACTAACCACATTTTCTTTATTTTTGACAGTGTGTTTTCCAATTTTCCGTTTGTTATGAACTGAAATCATTTGCAAACTGAACACCCACTTTTTTCCTTTTTTCCTTACAGGTTTTCTCTGTTTCTAGCTGAAATAACATTAATTTGATTGATTTTCAGATAGACTACCGTGTCCACAACATGACGAACAATCCGGAAAGCAATCGGATAACAATAATGAAACAAACACATTATCGGAAACCACAAATGTCTGAAGTGAGTATATACCTTTTTCCCGCCAAAATTCAATGAATATCTCGAAAATCGAATTTATTGCAAGCTGATATTCTGGTAAGAAAACTAGTGAACTTTCATTGAGCCATGAGTAAAAAACACGATTTGTTGATTGAGAACTGGAAGGATAGCGATATCCAGTTATACGCCAACAATTTTGGCTCACCTGGACTTCCTATTTTTTCCGTTTGCTCTTGTGAAAATGTTCAAAAATCGAGTTGTAAATTTTAGTGAGTTCAATCACCAACGTTCTGATTCAGTCAGATGCAATTTTTATTAACAAATATCCGGAGAAAAAAGTGTTATCAAGAAACGTGCCAGCTATTTTGGGAGATCGAAAGTAGTTTATTTTATCAAACAAACGACTTGTTTGCATTTACCCAGCTTTTAAAACAATACTAGCTAGAGATAAGCAAAAGAAAGACGTTACAATACCAAATTTTGAAAGAACATCTCGGATGGTGCTACGTAAACTTCCAAAACCAGTATTTTGCAGTTGCAGGCTACATTTCTATTTCCAGCGGAGCAAGAGACAGACGATAGAATTGGCACAGTGTTAAAATCCTGCACTTTAATTTGTGCCACCACTGGGTAGTCATGAATGAAAACATTGAGGTGAGGCACTTCAAAAGATTTCAGTTTTTCTAAAATCAACTTATTTTCAGGTTGTTTGAATCCGACACCAAGTCAAATTGTGCATCATTATCACAAATGTTTCCAATAATGGATGTTCCTGATCCAATATGGCGAAGAACCGGGTTGGAATAGAAGCAATCCTCGCCTCGTCGAGCATATTCACTTTCCAACCAATCATTCTGCCTGCTCCGGGGACGTCTCTTCTGTTGCGGTGAGCAAAGACTAGCCAGTTGAAAGCAGTGAATGTGCATGTTCTATCGCAGAATAATAATCGGATTTATCATTGGGACAAAGTAGAATTTTCCATCAGAGAAGTCATCTGCAGTAAGCGTTTTCCTGTATTGCCGAAAAAACGATGAATATCTACATATTCTTCTAGATGATAAAAAATAGGTTGCTATTACCTCTAACAATTTCATCTAGTCAGATTTTGTTGTCCAAATTCAAGTGAAAAAAGTAGTACTAAGAAATGCCCCGACTCTCTTGGGAGGTTCAAAGTATTTCAGTCCATTAAAAAGTTATTCGTTTGCTTCAATCAAAGTTTTTGAATAAATTCATCAAAATGTGCTGAGAATAAATGTTTAAGTCAGCATTTTCCAAAAAATTAAAGCTTGAACAGTCCCCCTTCAAGTATCAGAATACAACTGAACCCCTTAAAACCTAAATTTCATTTTCTGGGAAACTAGAAAAGAACTTTTTGAAACCAAAGTCGAAACTCATTAGATTCTGAACAATTTGATTAGGGTCATCACCGTTGTTGGCCACGTGTCGTCTTTTGGAGGAGCAGCTACCAGAACCAATGTACAATCGAACTACAAAATTCCGCTTTGTCAATTTTGGGAACATAAGAAGTTGACTTTCGAAACTTTCAAAACTTTCATTGAGAGCAAATGTCACCAAGCTTTATCAATTAAAACTAAAACGCGGATATAATTGTTTGTGCGGGAAAGATTTCTAGTTATACTGATTTTTGGTTAAAATTATTGATTTTTCATAGTTCCCCAGTGATTTAAAATTTTCCGAATTTTTTTCAAGTATTTTTTATCAGGATATCTGCAGAAACTAGACCAATCCAACTGAAATCATTATCTGAAAATACGTCAAATACTTTGCGCGTCAAATTAAATGCAAAGTACGCAGTGTGTGCGTTGCGGTGTTTGCGTACATCCCAATTGGCCTCCTTCGATTTTTCGAACGCAACCCTCTATTTTTCATCTAATTCACGAGTGTTTTGACTATTTTCAGTGGAAAAATAATGGAATTCGCCTAAAAATGGAAATTTTCAGCGTTGTTCATCTCGTATTATGGTTAGAAGCGTGATGTTTCCCCGCTTTTTTGTAAGAAAATTTCGAGAATAATTTTTTTCCTATTTTCAGAAAGGAATGGCATTATTCCTTCGATTTGGCAGTCTCGACGGTGGTCTCGTTCGATTTGGCGTAGATACTCAGAATTCGAAGTCAGTCGGCACTTCGGAAAACTCTTAAAAATATACAAACGGTGAGTTTTGAGCGAATGTTTGAAGTATTTCGCAGAAAAATGAAAATTTCTGATCGATTTATCAATTTTGTTTAGGTTGTCGTTGCTTAAATTGTGGGAGAAGATTGCCGGACGAAGTGCCGAACGTGCGAATGAAGTGGCGAAGACGCGAGACGAAGTGGCGACGTGGTAAGATGGGCTCCACGAGTTGAAGCATTTCATCGTCGAAGTGCTCGAGAGAATCGCTCCGGAGCCTGAAAAGACAAGTTTGTTGGATAAGTTGAAGGCAAAACTAGAGGACGTGAAAAAGGCACAACGAGATGTGACCGGCAAGCAGACACTGCTCGATGTGACCGGAAAACGAGAGATTGGATAGGCGGAATGGGCGATACGATCGGAATACGAGCAGATTGTGATGAGCGATCAGAAGATGAGCAACAAGTGGAATGAGATGATAAAGAAGTTGAGGGATATACGAGGCGGAGCAAGCGATGCTCGAGGGCAGAGTCTTTCAGGAGTCGATGAACGATTCGAAGACGTGGGTGGATGAGGAGTTGCAGGGATACGAGCAGGCGGAGCATCAACCGGTATTCGGAGATATCGATGAAGTGAGACAGTTGGTGGATGAGGAGACAAGACGGGCGGAAGAGAGAATGACAAAAGAGAACGGCGTGAAGAAGGCGGACGCTCTGTTGGCTTCCGGTGTCGATGAGAAGGATTCGATAGCGCAAAAACGACTTGTGGAGAAATGGCAGAAAGTGGAAGAGGCCGCCGGGAATCGAGGCGATAGTATTAGGGTAAGGTGGGGTTACGGTATAGAAATTGGATCCAGGATCCAGGATCTTAGGATTAGGATACTGTAGCCATTTGATTCTGGATTCAGAGTACTTAAGATAAAAGAGCAAACCTGTAGGATAGCGAAAATAGCGATTATTTAGGATAGCGATATGTGTCTACTGTCACAATATTGCTTTGGATAAAACTTGGTTAGATACACTTGGTACACTGAATTTACGTTTCAAAGAATTTTCGATAAGAAAGCGATTCTCTAGAATTACGGTAACTTTTAGAGACTGTAGAATACTATAGACCATGGAATACAGTGCTTTGAGACTACAGTAGCTTAGGATTGAAGTACTGTAGCACTTAGACCCGAAGGATTCAAAAAGTTTTGGGAATTGATGTACGGGTGGTTAAGAATACATATAAAATCTCTTCATTTTTTGGGTTTTAGTATTGTCAGACTACGGTAGCCTAGGACTAGTGTACTATACACTTTGGATCCGAAGAGTTCAAAAAATTTTGAATGAAATAGCGATCCTGTTGGATTAAAATAGCATACTGTAGATATTGTTTTGATGAGTTTAGTACGGTTATTGTAGTACAGAATCCACGTATCCTGGATCCAGGACACTGTAGCACTTATCTTTTGGTCAAAAGTTACAACATTTTTCAGTCTGTTTTCTCAGTTAAATATTTGCTTTTTGGTTGATTCCCTGAACTACAGTGCTCATTTTCCGCTCAGAAACTTATTTTTTCCAGGAATCAAAACAAGCGGCGGAAGAATTCGAAAACTCGCGCTCTGTTTGATTGGCTCGCCGTCAAAGAGCAAAAACTGAAGAGTGAAAGTCGTCGAGAAGGTGCAGAGAGAAAAGGACGAGGCGAAGAAAGAATACAGCGGATTCCTTGAAAAGGGTGTGGAGATTCTGACAAAGTGTCAACCGTCGGCCGAACCAGCATTCAGAAATTTGATGAAAGTCGTGGAGACGAGATGGAAAGTAGTGAAGAAGAAGGTTGACGAGCAAGAATTCTCACTTTTTGAAGATGAGCAGACGGTCAAAGAACACAATAAACAGATTCAGAAGTTGGCGATATTTGCGGCGCAAAAGTAAGACGAGTTGAATAAGATGATTGAGAAATCACCTGCTCAGGTAGGGCTTGAAAAAAAGCGAAAAAATAAGCTAAAATTAATTGAAAATTCAAATGTAGTGGGCGGGACTTGACTAGGCTCTGCCCGTTTTTGAGGGAAATTCGACCCGCCCTTAAACAGTTTTCAGCAGAAACTGCAAAAAGATGGGGCGGGGCCTAGTCAAGCATTTTGACACTTTTGAAATCGAAAAATTGATCTGAAGCGGCTCTGAAAATAACTAAAACGAGTTTAAATTAACTACAAAAACGGCTGGGCTTGACTGGGCTCCGCTTCTTTTTAACCCAATCTGGATAGTTTTCCATTTCAAAATAGAGAGAAAAGCTGAAAATTTGATACATTTTGCTATGAAATTGCAGAAAAAAGTGGTCGGCTCTTGACACGGTTCTGCTCAACTTTGGTCATTTTTCCACCTTAAAAAAGCTGGAGAAAGCTTGAGTTTCAACAAAATTGCAAAAATTAGGTGAAGCTTATCCAACTCAAATCCATTTTTTGACCATGAAAAGTGCGCTGCGCCTAATAACTACGGCTCCGCCCACTATAGTTTGAAAACAGGCGGTGTCCAGCCTAAACTCCGCCGCCATTTCTTCCTCTATGCCGATTTTCTTGCAGAACCTCGAAACAGTGGAACAAAGAATGCGTGAATTCGGCGAACTCGATTTTGAGCTCCGAGAGCAACAGCAAAAGTTGACGCGGCGTGTAAAGCATCCAAAAAGAGAGGATTCCGATGGCAGAATTGTTGTCGACGGAATGGAAGAAATTGTGACTGGATGCGACGGGACTGCAGTCTTTACTCGATAATCAGAAGACATTTGTAGAAGAGATGAAGCGGTTGGAGGGATGGAAACGGAAGGATTGGAAGGAATGATGTGTGGAGTGGAATGATCACGCAAAGGCGAGAGTCTCCAATCTATTCCTTCAAATTGATCGACTTCATACTGGAAATGTGTCGGAACAAGTGTTCATTGATGGCATTATTGGATCTAGTGAGTTTTCGCATATTTTCTCAGATAACATCAACTGAAATTGTCTGAAAATCGCTCAAAAATGATATTTTTCAACAAACCTGGTTGTGAACGAGCTCTACAGAAACATCTGTGTTTTTTTTTCGATAGAGCGCGTTTTTCGCCATTTATAGCTAACGGGCTTAATCTAAACTTCCAGTTTTGGCTGTAGAGCGCGTTTACTTGGAAATTTTCAAGAGTTTGAAGTGAAATTCTCTTTTTTCTGCTAAAATTAGCTGAAAATCGCTGAAAATCGCTCAAAACTGAGTTTTCCTTCTGAATTTTAGCGCCCACAGCCGGGATTCTTCTACTCGTGGCCTAGAAAAATCAGTGACTTCGGCCACCGCGACCTTATGCAATGCAAACTTTCGGAGCAAAAAAACGGCGTTTTTGGTCATTGTTTCGGATTTTGTTTGGTGCTGAGTTGTTGAAAATCAGTGAAATGCCACAGAAAACCAAAAAATTTTGAAAATAGTTACGCATTGCAACGGAGGTGGCCGGAAACACATATTGTGTAGAATTTGCTCAATTTCAGGCTCAGAATAGTTGTTGGAAAAACAAAAGTAACTCAGAAACGTCGCCAGTCACGTCCAATTTGAAAATACATGCTAAAACACTCTGATTTGATTTCTCACGTTTCGAGACTGGGACACACTGACACATCTAAATTTAATTTATTTTCATTCTGAAACCCAACGAATTCTAATATTTCCAGCTCGCCGCTCGTGCCGGAAAACGTTTGCCTCAACGTGAGAAGAAATTCGTCAAAACCAAGGCAGAAAATCATAAAGTCGTCGTCGCACTCGTCACAATCTTATCAGGACTGTAAATTGAAGAAAAAAACGAATGAACGAAAAACGAGGTGGATACAAAATGTTAGATTCGTTGTTAAAGAGAGTCGGCAATTCCTACTCTAACGTCATCGGAAAGGATTCAGATAAGGAGAAGACAATGGATGCGGCCGTTCAGCAACTGGGAAAAGTCGAAGACGCGTATTGAGATGTGTTGAATTGGCTGGAAGAGTTTGAGGAGATGATGGAGAATCAGAAGAAACCGTCTACCTATGCAAAGGCTCAATTGAATGCGTATGAGGTGTTGATGTAGCATTGTGAGGATAAGAAAGCGAGTGTTGTCGATGGATTCAAAACAATGATTGAGAAGATGGTGGAGGGACGAATTGACGGATCGGATGACAACAGATTATCGTTACTCAATAAAAATAGAAATATTGATGAACGCTATAAGAAACTCCTCAACTGGGCGGTTGACCGACACTGGAAGTTTCTAGACGCCGTGGATTTGGCGAAACGACTTCAAGAATTCACGTTCTCGCTTGATCAATTGCTAGAAGCAGCTGAAAAACGACTTCAGGGACTTGCGAACGTTCCGATTACGGGAGGAAAGGCTCAGGAGATGCTCGCCAAAAGGGGAGGGGGGCCTTGCAAGAGGAGCTTGCCCATAAATCGGATGATTGGAGCTTGATTCTTGAGTTGGCCCCGATGATGACATAGCTGGTGTTGTGGCGTGAACTAGCAATGGCCTAGCCTAGTGAACGTCTAACCCTGAGGTCACACGTGGCAAGAAGATCTGCCTATATAAGATGAAGAGAACTCTTAGTTATTGATTCTCACCATGTAAATAAATGGTTTATAAGTCCCTTCTCCCGCCACCAGAGGACATAACAATTGGCGATCAGGATCTGAACAACGAACCGACGCCCGGGGGCTTGGCATGCTGGACGGGACCGTTGGCTGGTGCGCCTTGGAGAAGGAAGAGGCGAAGAGATCCCGATGGACAACATCGTTAAAAAAGAGAAGCGGTAAGAAGGGTAGGAGAGCGAGGAGCTCAGGATCATCGGATCGCCCAGAAGGAAGAAACCGTAGAAGTAGCAGTAGCAGTAGTAGTAGAAGAACCAGCAGCAGCGCCGAGTGAAGATGGAGCGAGGTACTCGTGCACCGATTTCGAATGGTAGATTTCGTGTGGAAGCTGAGAGATGCATATGGAAATGTCATTTGCTGAAGATCGTTGGCCGAAGATCAGAGGATCGAAGCAATGATGCGGACATGGGTCCCGAAGAAAAGGCTGTGGAGTCTAGGCAGCGGCTGTCGTGGAAGAATCGAAGATTCAAGACAGTAGACAATTGGACTTTCATTAAAGAAAGGGAGGTGTTGTGGCGTGAACTAGCAATGGCCTAGCCTAGTGAACGTCTAACCCTGAGGTCACACGTGGCAAGAAGATCTGCCTATATAAGATGAAGAGAACTCTTAGTTATTGATTCTCACCATGTAAATAAATGGTTTATAAGTCCCTTCTCCCGCCACCAGAGGACATAACAGCTGGTTTCTGTGGAGGACGCGAATGTGATTAGTGAACAGGTGCAACAGTTGGAAGCACGGGCGAATACACAAGACGCGGGCATTACCAATATGAGGCCAGTCATTCCTGCGACAAATTCAAGATTTTACGCTTGATGATTCTTTGGGGAGACGGAGATTGAGTTAAGTAGTTTGAATGTGTGGCCGATTGAGCCGGATGAGTTGGTGGCAAATATTTTTGAAGTGGGGAAATAGCTGGCGATTTTTTTTTTAAGGGAAACCTGAAAAAACGCTGATTGCACAAAAGAGATTGGATGATTTGAAGTTGAGATATGCGGATTTGATAAAGTCGGCGAATGAGAAGATAGCGCTACTTGCCAAAGCAATCCCGATTTCTGTAGGGTTTCATGATGGATTTGATGGATGTACTGGAGGATATGGATAGATACCTGCAGACCAGAAGAAGAGGATCCGGATAAGCAAGCTGAATGTGAGTTGATATTCCTATTGCAAATTGGACATTGGAAGTGGATATTTCGCAAAAGATTTGTCCAGGAGTCGACGATCTTTCCGTACTCTCCAATCAACATCAGGCGTTCTGCTCTGCCGACAAGACTGACGAGTTGTTTGTCAATTCGGGGATGAATAAATTGGTGAACTCGGTGGCGGAAAGAGTTGCTCGCCGAGCTGAACGAATTCTATTTGATAGAGTGGATTAGTGCGGCGAGAGAGTGTATTCTGAAGGAAGCGTTGCCATCGTTGTATTTGGAGTGATTAAGACACATTCTCTGTGACACTCGAGCGCCGAGCTGTTACCCACTGTACAGAAAAAAGTCAAACCGGTTTTTTTTGGGTTGGTATTGTGCATAGTGGGTACCTAGACAACACATTGGTCCTTATTTTATTTGGCTCCGCCCCTTACCGTCTAAAATAGCCCCTCTGGGAGGTGAAAATTCTTTTTTTCTGAACGATTTTCAATTAAACTTTGACAGGAACAGATGAGAACCGTCATTTTATTCATTTTTCATGTTCAGACCAAACTTTTAGCGCCGCGTTTTCACTATGAAAAAATGACATTTTTGTAAAATTTTTGGGTTTTTTTCAATATTTTGTTTATAACTCAAAAAACGTCTTTTGTTTGAATAAGATCTTTTTAGATTCGGAATCCCCATAAAATTTGGAGTAATATAGGCATTGTCTGGTCAAAAATCTCGGGGAACCTATTTTTGCTACAGAGCAAAGTATGCGAATTTTCGAAATATTTCAACGTACTCATGGAATGTCACCGATTCGCTTGAAATTTTACCAGAAAACTACACTATATGTGTCCTATTCATTCTCAAAATTTCAGCTCATACGGTTCAATCCGGAGCTTTTTGAAAATCCATGTGTCAGTTTTCAGTGTTACAACCGAAAAAAAATTCCAACAACTCCGATAGGCTGGGATTGAACCGTATGGGCTGAAATTTTGAGAAGGAATATAATAGTTCTGATTCAGTCAGATGCAATTTTTATGGTCGAAGTTCGGGAGAAGAAAGTGTTATCAGGAAACGCGCCAGCTATTTTGGGAGATCGAAAGTAGTTTTTTTAATCAAAAAACGATCCGTTTGCAATTACCCAGCTTTTTAAACGACATTAACAAGAGATGAGTAAAAGACAGACGTTACAATACCAAATTAGAAAAATCCTCGGTGGTGCTACGTTCAATTCCAAAACCAGTATTTTGCAGTTGCAGTCTACATGGTTATCACCAGTGGATCAAGAGACAGACGATGGAATGTGTCAAATATTCTCTACTTTAATTGGTGCTAGTACTGGAGAGTTATGAATGAGAACACTGTGGTGAATCACATCAGAAGATCTCAGTTTTTCTAAAATCAACATCATTTCAGGCTGTTTGATTCGAATCCGACACCAAGTCAACTTGTGCAGCATTATCACAAATGTTTCCAATGAAATATGTTCCTGATCTGATATGGCAAAGAACCGGCTTGGAATAGAAGCAATCCTCGCCTCGTTGAGCTTATCCGATTTGTAACCAGTCATTCTACATGCTCCAGGAACGTATCATTTGTTTCTGTCAGCAAAGACTATCCAGTCGAAGCAGTGAATGAGCATGTTCTATCGCCAGATGATAATCAGATTTATCATTGGGACAAAGTCGAATTTTCTATCGGAGAAGTCATCAGCAGTAAGCGTTTTCCTGTTTTTGCCGAAAAATCGATGAAGATCTCCATATTCTGACTCAATGAAAAAAATAAGTTGCTATTACCTGTAATAATTTAATTCATGTCAGTCAGATTTTGTAGTACAAAATCTAGTGAAAAGTGGTACTAAGAAATGCGCCAACTCTTTTACATAGGTTATTAAAAGAATACCTCTAACAATTTCATTCAGTTCGATTTTGTAGTCCAAATTCCAGTGAAAAGGTAGTATTAGGAAATGCGCCAACTCTTTTGGTAGGTTACAAGTATTTCAGTCCATCAAAAAAGCTATCCGTTAGCTTTAATCAATGTTTTTGAATAAATTTAGCAAAACGAGCTAACAATAAATGTTTCAGTCCACATTTTCCAAAAAACTGAAACTTGAACAGTGCCACTTCAAGTATCAGAACACAACTGAACCCCGAAAATTCTTTCGGAAGGTTAGAAGCATTTCAGTCCATCAGAAAGCTATCCGTTTGCTTCAATCAAAGTTTTTGAATAAGTTCATCAAAATGAGCTGAAAATAAATGTTTCAGTCCACATGTTCCACAAAATTAAAGCTTGAACAGTGCCACTTCAAGTATCAGAAATCCACTGAACCCCCAAAAAGCCCAAATTTCATTTTTTGGAAGACTAGAAAAGAACTTTGGGAAATCAAAATTTTGGCGATATGCATCTCAGCATCAACGCTAGCCTAGAAAATAACAGAAACTCTTAATATTTTGAACAATTTGACTAGGGTTATCACCGTCGCTGGCCACATGTCGTTTCAGAAAATTTTGGCGGAGCTGGTGCTAGAACCAATGTACCACCGAACTACAAAATTCCGTTTTGTCAGTTTTTGGAACATATGATGTGGATTCTATCCAAATCGAAACTGTCATTGAGAGCACAATGTCAACAAGCTTTATCGATTAAAACTAAAACGCGAATGGAATAATTTGTGCGGGAAAGATTTTTAGTTATACTGATGTTGGGTAATATTATTGATTTTTTATAGTTCCCCAGTGATTTAAAAATTTTAGAATTTCTTTTCAAGTATGTTTCATCAGGAAATCTGCAGGAATTAGTCCAATCCAGCCGCAATCATCATCTGAAAATTCGTCAACATTTTGCGCGTCAAATGAAATGCAAAGTACGCAGTGTGTGCGTCGCGGTGTTTGCGTAAATCCCAATTGGCCTCCTTCGACTTTTCGAACGCAACCCGCTATTTTTCATCAGATTTACGAGTTTATCGACTATTTTCAGCATAAAAGTAATGAAACTTATCTACAACTAGTGATTTTCAGCGTTGTTTATCTCGTAAAATGGTTAGAATATGATTTTATCTGCTTCTTTGTGAGAACATTTCGAAAACAATTTTTTTTCAATTTTCAGAAAGGATGCGATTCCTTTGATTTGACACTCTCGACGGTGGTTTCGTTCGATTTGGCGTGGACAATCAGAATTCGAAGTCAGTCGACACTTCGGAAAGCTTTCAAAAACACATAAACGGTGAGTTTTGAGCAAAAGGTTGAAGTATTTCGCAGAAAAATGAAAATTTCTGAGCGATTCATTAATTTTTTTCAGGTAGTCGTTGCTAAAACTGCGTGAGAAAATTTCCGGACGATGTACAAAAGCTGCGAATGAAGTGGCGAAGACGCGAGACGAAGTGGCGACGTGGCAAGATGGACTCCATGAATTGGAGCATTTCATCGACGACGTGCTCGAAAGGATCGCTCCGGAGCGTGAAACAACGAGTTTGTTAGATAAGTTGAAGGCAAAACTAGAAGACGTGAAAGAGGCACAACGAGATGTGACCGGCAAGCAGACACTGCTCGATGTGACCGGAAAACGATGGATCGGATTGCCGGAACGGGCGACACGATCGGAATACAAACAGATTGTGATGAGCAATGAGAAGATGAGCAAGAAGTGGAATGAGATGATGAAAAAGTTGACGGATAGACTAAAGGAGACGGAGCTATCGGTGTTCAAGGGAGAAGTCTTCGAGGAGTCGATGAACGATTTGGAGACGTGGGTGGATGAAGAGTTGCAGAGATACGAGCAGAGGGAGCATCAACCGGTGTTCGGAGATTTCGAAGAAGTAAGACAGTTGGCGGATGAGGAGACGAGAAGGGCGGAAGAGAGAAAGACGTGAGAGCATGGCGTTAAAAAGGCGGACGCTCTGTTGTCTTCCGGTGTCGATGAGAAGAATTCGATAGCGCAGACAATGGAACGACTTGTGGAGAAGTGGTAGAAAGTGGAGGACGTCGCCAGGAATTGGGGCAATAGTATTAAGGTAAGGTGAGGTTATGGTATGGAAATAGGATCCAGGAGCTTCGGATTAAGATACTGTAGCCATTTGGATCTTGGATTCAGAGTACTTTAGATAAGATAGCAAACCTTTAGGACAGCGAAAATCAGAAACCTATTTTTTCCAGGAATCCAAACAAGTGGTGGAAGGATTCGAAAACTGGCGCTCTGTTCGATTGGCTCGCCGTCAAAGAGCAAAAACTAAAACGTGGAAGACGTGGAGAATGAAATGGACGGAGCGAAGGAACGATACGACGGATGCCTTGAGAAGAGAGAGGAAATTCTATTAAAGTGTCAAGCGTCGGCAAAACCAGTTCTCAGGTATTGGATGAAAGTCATGGAGACAAGATGGAAAAAAGTGAAGAAAAAGTTGGACAAGCGAGGATTCTCACTTCTTGAAGATGAGTAGAAGGTCAAAGAACACAATGAACGGATTCAGAAGTTGGCGAAATTTGCAGCACAGAAGAAAGACGAGTTGAATAAGATGATTGAAAAATCACCTGCTCAGGTAGGGCTTGAAAAAATAGCAAAAAAAACTGAAATTGATTGAAAATTCAAAATATGTGGGAGCGGGGCCTAGTCAACTTATTTTTTGGCACTTTCAAAATTGAAAAATTAGTCTGATGCGGATCCGAAAATAACTTGAAAAACGAGTTTAAATTAACTACAAAAGAAGTGCTGGGCTAGACTGTGCTCCGCCTCTTTTTAACCACATTTGGGCAGTTTTCCATTTCAAAATCGAAAGAAAAACTGAAATTTTGAAAAATTTTCCTCCGAAATCGCAGAAAAAAAATGACTGGTCTTGACTAGGTTCTGCCTAACTTCGGGCAGTTTTCCACCTTGAGTTTCAACAAAATTGCAAATAGTAGGTGGAGCTTATCCAAGTCACAGCCATTTTTTGATCATGAAAAGTGGGCTGTGACTATTAACTATGGCTCCGCCCACTATTGTTTGAAAACAGGCGGAGTCCAGCCTAAACTCCGCCGCCATTTCTTCCCATAAACCGATTTTCTTGCAGAACCTCGAAACAGTGGAACAAAGAATGCGTGAATTCGGCGAACTCGATTTTGAGCTCCGCGAGCAACAGCAAAAGTTGACACAGCGTGTAAAGCATCTAAAAAGTGAGGATTCCGGAATCCGGCGGCAGAGTTGTGGTCGACGGAACAGAAGAAATTGTGGTTGGATGCGATGGGACTGCAGTCGTCACTCGACAATCAGAAGGCACTTTTAGAAAAAAGCAAGCTGTTGGAGGGATGGAAGGATTGGAAGGAGAGATATGTGGAGTGGAATGTACACGCAAAGGCAAGAATCTCCAATCAATCCCGTCAAATCGATCGACTTCATACTGAAAATGTGCGAAGACAAGTGTTCATTAATGGAATTATTGGATCCAGTGAGTTTTTAAAATCCATTTTTGCCGCTAAAATTGGGCTGAAACTTTCTGAAAATTATTTTAAAATGATTTTTTTTTACAAATCTGATAGTAAACGTGGTCAACAGAAATTTCTGTGTGTTTTTTTTTGATAGAGCGCGTTTTTCGTCTCTCATAACTAACAGGACCTATCGAAAATTCTATTGTTTTTTGCTGTAGTGCGCGTTTACTTAAAAATTTTGAAGATACGAAAATGAAATCCTCTTTTTTTCTGCTAAAATTAGCTGAAATTTGATGAAAATTGTTCAAAAATGAGACTACCTTCTGAATTTTAGCGCCTAGAACAGTCGAGATTTGATGCGCTCTATCGATATTTCTCACATTTTTTTGCTTTAGAGCGCGTGTTTTTGAACATCCGGGCAATGGGACACACTAACACATCTAAATTTAGTTTGTTTTTAATGCTGAAACCAAACGAATTTTATTATTTTCAGCTCGCTGCTCGTGCTGGAAAACGTTTGCCTCAACGTGAGAAGAAATTCGTCGAAACCGAGGCAGAAAATCAGAAAGTCGTTGTCGCACTCGCCATAATCTCTTTTGAGGAATTGATTCAGAATACACCGTCTCAACAGCTTTATGATTTAAAAGAAGTGGCAGAAAAAGTGCGAAAACTGAAGGAATCGTTGAACGCTGTCGTCGAGAAAATTGATTCGTTCAAAATGAGAAATGAGACTGGAGAAGCGGAGAAGGTGGCTCGACAGTTAGGAATAGAGGGGAACCAGGCGAATGACAATATCTTGGATACGGTAGACGAATGAAAAAAGTTGGTGGAAGAGGTGATGTCCCTGTGTGCAAATCGAACGGAGACACTCGAAAGATCAGCGGCACTAATGGAGCAACATTCCGCTCAGTTTGATGAATTGAACAAGTGGTAGATCAGATGGATGGAGAATTACAGGGAGCGGCGTCCGTGACTGTGACACCGGCTGCGGAGCCCATAGCGATTCACGACAATAATGAGGAATGGCAGAAAGTGGAGGCCGCGTATCGACCGATTATAAAGGAATTCAAGTCAGATGCGGGTGCTCTGGAAGAAATCCTTGTGCAGGATCAGTCGCCGTTGTTGGAATGGGTAGCTGGAAAACTTGTACAGCGATACGAAGAAGTTCGGGAGACGGTGCGAGCTCGTGGACACGCGATAGCGGCCGGAAATGTTGGTGGGGAATCTGAAAGGCGCCGCCGACAGGTTGAAAGAAAACGAGGGGATATCGGCGGATCCGAGTGTGCTCGAGTCGAGACTCGCCTAGAATCGATGGAAAGGGGAGAGTCTGAGAGATGAGCAGAATGCGTACAATGCGTTGAAACATACAGTGGACGAGTTGCTTGCGGAGGCGCCAGAGGAAACTAGTGGAGACATGAAGAATGAACTGAATCGATTGGATAAGTTGTGGAAGGAGATTGAACAAGAGGCGTTCGGCAGTGGTGTCGTGCTTGAAGACGTGCTTGAGAACATGAAACACTTCTGGAGTGA
Source organism: Caenorhabditis latens (assembly GCA_002259235.3). Classification (NCBI taxonomy): domain Eukaryota; kingdom Metazoa; phylum Nematoda; class Chromadorea; order Rhabditida; family Rhabditidae; genus Caenorhabditis; species Caenorhabditis latens. The sequence goes on along the minus strand of CM056097.1, from coordinate 6,044,452 downwards.
ATTCGACTTGTGTCAGAAGGCTGTCGATGAGTTGAGGAATGGATTGGAATTGGTCGAGCCGGTCACAGAGCATCCGGAACAGTGGTCCGATCAGCTGCAGATTATGGCCCAGGTAAGAAATGAATGAAAATTTGCGAATTGCGAGTTGGAAACGCTGAAGAAAACTATATTGATGCATTTCAGCTGAAAATTCGAGCTTTTTGGCTGAAAATAGGTTAGAAATTTTACAATTCAGATGTATTCCTAATGTAAATTTTTAGTAGTTCAAAAAAAAAAAGGAATTTTGACTGAAAAGCACAGATTTTCGATCAAAAAAGCTGAAAATCGGACATTGAATTTGATCGTTTTCGTTAAATTTCGACAGAAAATTCCAGCGTTTTGAATGAAAATTATTAGGAATTTCGCAATTTGAACAAAAATTCATATTCTAAACGTTTTCGCCTCGATTTGCGTTTGATTTTATAGTTCAAAAATTTACCTTTACTCAAAATCTGAAATTTCTCATCCCAAATTAATTATTCGGCTCAAACCATCTTTCTTGAGATTACTGTAATTACTGTATCTGGAAATATAGGTCTTTTTTAAGTTAATTAAAACTATTGAAAACGCGCTAAACGTGCCTCAGACTCAAAAATAATTCCTGGGGCGCATTTGACGTGTTTTTAATAAGACAACTTTCTATTTTTGCGAGTCTGGCTTGTCTTTGACTCGTTTGAAACTGCATTCAATCCGATTTTCACGAAACTTTTCAGCTTGGAAAACGGCAAATTTCAGACAAAAAACTGAAAACTTATTTCCAGGTGGCAAACGAAATGGAACGGGCACGTCCTCGAATCAAAGCACTTTGTATAGGCAACAACTCGCCAGCTACGTTCCAACGAAAAGAAGGCTATCCTCGAGCGTCAAGTGGCCAACGTACGTGGCGGATTCTCGATGATCACTGAGCTTTTCTCCGAGAAGAAGAGAGATCTAGCGGCGATGGAGGAGACGATAACATTCCGATCTTCAGTAACTCACGAAGTTGTTGGATACGGCTGAGGGACCTCTTCTGAAGATGGCACTCGTCAAACACATGAAACTGATGAACGTGATAAGACACTTGTTGGATGAGTTGCATAGGTATAGAATGGACATCTGTATGGGCTGACGGACATCCGGACATTTAGACAAACAGATAGACATCTAGGATGATTGGACATCTGGACAAACATATTGACATATAGAAAGTTGACGGACATCCGGACGTTTAGATAAACAGACAGACAGACAGTTAGGCTGTTAGCTAACAAAAAGTGAAATGATTTTTGAAAACTCTGAAATGATTATGAAATCTGACCATGGGCGGTGCCTAAATTCAGTCTGAAAGCGATTTTGAAACCTGAAAATGGAAGGAATCTATGGTCAATTGTCACACGCACTTTCAAAACTAATTTTCAAAAAATGCATGTATACAGTGGGCGGAGCCTAAACAGTGATTTTGGCGAATTTGTTGCAACGGGCAGAGTCTGAGACTCCTGACGGACATCCGATGAAACAGACTCACAGACTTACATTCATTTTTTTAGATGCAAAGAAGAAATGGACGAACGAAGATGGTTGGAGGAGACGGAGGCGGCGCTGCAATACACGAAACTCACTCGAGGACTGCCGGAGACTGTGGACTTCCAGTTGGACCAGTTCAAGATGCTCAAACAGGACATCGAAACGAATTCACAGCCGTTGAAGGCGCATTTGCCGGTGATGGAGAGATGTTTGAGAGAGGAGGAGGTGCAGGAGGACACGTGACTTGTCAAAACGCACGGAACGATGAAAACCAAGTAGAGCAAGTAGAAATAATTGCTCGTCGACTGGAAGAAGAAGTTATAGTTGGCTCATCAGTATGCTTTTGCATTGGAGAATGCTTTGAATGCTTTGGAAAGGTGGATAGTTGGTGAGTGATCCAGAATAGAGGGTACTGTAGCCTCAGGAGACAGAAATTCAAAACAGGGGTACTGTACTCCCAGAAGAAAGAAACGCAGAATAGAGGAGGTCTGAAAATCTGACCTAACATACGAAATTTGAAGTTATTTTGACGAATTTCGGTTGAAAACCTGCTTCATTGCTGAAAGTTTTGTAATTTAGACACATAAAATCATATTTTAGACGTATTTCTACTGTATAAATGAGCACTCCTTTAAACGATAACCCTACTTCTGCAAATATTCGTAGTGAGAGATGATTTAAAAGTTTGAAATTTGTATTTTGAACTCGGAATCTATCAATTTTGCCAAAGGTCTCAAAAAAGTGGTCTATCTACAAATTTTCCAAATTTCAGAGAAGAAACGTTTTTTTTTTGCTTCCACATAGGTCCAGTTTTAGCTTGAATGATAGCAGTTTTGTTATGGAGTGGCAAATAGTTTTCCAGCTTGTTTCCAGCTTCTGTAGCTAAAATGAAAACATTTGTTGTCTCAAATATAGTGTTTTAGAGTTTATCTGTTTTGGTTGGGTGTTCCAAATCGTTAATACATCAATTTTACTAATACATTACTCCGAGATCGTTCTAAATTCATCATTTTTCGTTAGAAATGTTTTTAAAAAAATCAGTGAAACCTTTTTCCAGCTCGAATATGTACTCCTCTCAATTTCTAGCGAATGTCCAAGTTTTCTGATCAACTATCAAGTTTTCGGTCTATATATACCCATTACCACTCAAAAATCATTCTTAATTTCTCATCTTCCTTTTTTTGAGGCATTGATCCATGGATTCAACCGCCACAACAATTCCATTCCCTCGCCTATAGAGCACACGATTTTGAGATGATGATTCTCGATCAAATTGTCAAGGACGGACGCAGTGAGTGTGGGAAACTACGCGGCGAGGCAAACGAGGAGCATCAGAAGACGATGTTGAAGGTGGCACAAAACTACAAAAAGGCATCGGAGGACATGAAGTACATGATGGAGCAGAAGCTGGCCATTGAGAATGTCAGAAAAATGGAATGATGACCACTACTCCGTTTCATTAGTTGATTGTTTTTCTTGTCTTTTACCTTTGCTCTACATCAAATTTTCCATTAACCATTGTCCAGAGTTGATCAACTTTTGTACAAGTACTTGACTGCGAAATCTGTTTTGATACTGCCAGGTGCATGAAGAAGTGGCAGAAGAAAAGACGACAACATGTCTTCTGTCCTCTTTGTCTGCTCGGCAACTTCATCAGATCTTTTTAATGAGTTCGTTTTCTTTAAGGCCGTCTTCGGCCGTGTCATCCTTGCAGCTAAAAATGTGAACATATTATACGCGAAAAGACAAAAGAAAGGCTTGGATTGAAAACAACTGAAAATGGCGGAAATTTTTCAAAGGTTTTCAGCAAAAACTCCCTCGAGATCGAAACTCCACTGATTTTCCGTCTGAAAAAGTTTCGAGAAAGTAAGAATTTCAAGCAGAAAATTCACAAAAAACGGCTCAAAATACATCATCATCAGTGCATTGTGTCAATTTTCCAGAAAAACGGATTTTGAGCCTAAAAAGCGTCTGATTTGATCAAAAATAAAGTCTGACGCGCCGTTTCGAGCCAAAACTTACAATCTGGTGCACCTGGGGCGCTTTTCTGAGCAAAATTCACCTTATTTTAAGTCATTTTTGATATCGAGTTTAGTGAATAGACAAATGAGAGTCTAGAGCACTCTTAAAGCGTTTTTGAAACAAAATTGATTGACTGGCGGAACCTTACGCGTTTTCAAGCTATTTCCCTGCTGAAAATTTTTAAAATTCAGGCGAAAATTGGTTTTGGAGTTGCTTACATTTAGATGCGTTTCAACCTAAAAATTGCTAGCTGACGTACATTTGACGCTTTTATGAGCAGAAAAAATTGTATCTAATTTAAACTGTCCAAAGTGTCAAACTGTGAGTCACGTCTTGGACACTTTTTTATTTCAAATTCTGGTTAGTCTTTGTCTCGTTGTTGTACAGGATTAAATCTGGAGTAGAGTTTCATGCCGCTGTCTGAAGAACTTCAATCGTTTTTCAGGAACAAAATGATAAAATTCTTTTGAACATTTCGGCTGTCAGGCGTGCCTTCGACGCGCCGTTCTTTTATCAGAAATTCACGTTCTCCTGCAATTCGTTGTTTGAATGTTCACGAACTACTTCCGATGAACGATCCTCCGTTTAGACTTATTTGTGTTTTTCAGGGAAAATATAAAGTTATATTTAAAAAAAAACTACATTGACAATGACAAAAATGCTCCAAAAAACTACAATAGCATATCTAAAGCTGGTGAATTCAACTCTTGCCCACATCCTCTATCTAAAAATCCACGAGGCGAATTTTTGCGAGAGCATAAGAAATAACCGAAAGAGAAAATTTTGATTTACGTTTGACAGTATTCGAAGCCACAAGAATGTCAGTTTAAAAAATTAGCTGTACATTTTTGTAGTTGACTATTTTTTGATAGCTCCTCCTACTTCTGAAATGTGCGCCTTTAAGAAGAGCACCCTAGTAGCGGCGAGATAGAATTTGCCATGATTCAAGAATTCTCAAAATGCCTCAAAGCCGGTTTTTTCAAGTTTCTGGAATAAATATCGGTTTTTGAAGCCGAAGTGAGTAAAATCAGTGGAAAGTGTACGTGTGAAATTTTCTTTACAGTACCTCAATGCAAAGAACATATTACAAATTTTGAAAAATCTATCATTCCAACTGAATTCAACTACAATGGAAATTCCATGCTAATATCCTGTCCTCCCTCTTTCCGTCGAAGTTCTTCTTTGAATTTCTCTCAATGTTTCACTCCCAACGTGTCAATCTTGAACATTTCTTTATTTTTCGCATTTCGGCATATTCTCATAAAATTCTAATAAACTTTAAGATAGTCATCTAGTTTTGAACGATTTAAAAAAATTTGTGACTTGTTTTTTGCATTGAAATACTGGAGAGAAACATGCCCACGTAAACTTTCAACTAGTTGCAAATATTTCGATTTCAAAACCTTTGAGCATTCTTCGATCATCGCAAATTTCGTCTTGCCGCTTAGATGCCTAACTTCAACCACGTGTATCTCAATAGTGGGCGGAGTTATCAAAACGTATTGAACTACAAAAATGTAGCCCTGGACTTGATCTACAAGTCCATATAAGTTTTGAAGCCATCGAATTATTTCTGATTCTATGGAAAACACTTAAAGATTAACAATTTTTCCAGATATAGGATCCTTCGAGAGATATTTCTGAAAACCGGGAATACTGTTCACCTCCGCAGAAAAGGACAGTGAAGTGAATTTCATCTTTGCGGAAAACGCCAATTAACACAATTTATTTAGTTTCTTCTAAATCTATTTTATTCAGCCCTGTCAGAAATTTGGGCCGGCTCTTTTCTTGATGTCAAGTCTTTTTTCGTTTTTTTGTTTACAACTTTTTGATACCAATCTGACTATCAGGGTGAGACCGACCGGTAACTTTTTTAAATTGTTGCTTTCTTTTTGAGATTTTCAAACAACCAATAGAGATCGTACGAAAGCTTTGATTTTATTACAATAAACAATATTTCTTGATTATTGTCCCATTCTTCTCTTCATTATTACAAAAGAAAATAACTTTTTCCAGTTTTCCGCGAGGACTACACCAATAATTGTTCTCATCTATCGTCAATCTAATAGCAAGCGTCTAGCCAATTCAATCGAAGAAAACGTAAACAGTAGTCTTGTCGATGTCCCTCTTTTTTGCCAAGAGGTCACCTCGCAATCGACAAGCAGAATTTGAATGTCATCTCCGTCTGTCTGAGTCTCTCAGTGTCTATCGAAATGAGTCGTCGATAGGACGACCCGTCAGTCTACACTATTTCGACTGCTTTGTTTTGCGGTCCCCCTCTTCTTTATTTTTATTGAATTCTGAAATGCTTTGTTATTATTTTTTGTTGTTGTTGGACGATGATCTGAAATGAGGTACGTTACGGAAAAATGTGGGAGTTCGGGTTGAAAATTTTTCTTAAACTTTGCAATTCATTTCAAGGTCTACAAAACTATGTAACCTCTTCAGATGTAAACTAGAGCAAAACAGGGTCAACATTTTTGTAGTTCACTACTTTTGATAACACCACCCACTTTGAGACACGCTCCTTTAAAGATTAATCACAAAGTTTTCAAAAAGAAATAAGATTTGGAGATTGTACCTTATTCAGTATTAGTCCAACTGTCCTAGAACACTACTTGTTGTGTAGACCAAAACCAGAATTTCATTTTTGCAAATGATAGTTCTTCTCAATCTCTTCTCTTTCTTGAGTTGCACGCCTTCATAAATAGTGGGGAGCGAAAGAGAGAGAGAGAGAGAGAGAGAAAGGCGTCTCTCGTAAGTCAGTCGATTGTTTACTTTGCTCAGGGTGCCACTAGTCTTTGTTAACATTTTGTGCCTATTAGGTCAATTAACGCCCAAAGACAACACACGTTTTCCTAGTGTTCACGTAATAATCCGAAATAAGGTGCCTAGTGTCGTGTACAGTACCGGTCGAAAGGTTATGTAATTTAGACGTTTTCATTGAAAATGTTCAACTTCGAGAGAGTGTTATGTTTTTTTCATTTCATATTGTAAAATCATGTGAATGGTCCCGATTTATCCACACATGAGTAAATGTATCTGAATATAATCGCGCTACTACACTATGCAAGTACATGTACACACAGAAATATTTGGGCAGTAGAAGATGGGTCTCATGTGACTTTTCTCGTGAGAAAACTGAGAAAAGAAACATTATTTTAGCTCTTCGATTTTTCACAGAGCGGCAAGATCTGGTAGAAAAATTAGTTTTTCCTTTAACTATCCATTAAACTCAAAAAATTGAAATTGCTTCAGCATCTTATTTTTCTCTTTTTTTCAGTCGGCACTTCCTCAGACGATGAGCCCAAAGCTCAAAACTCGACTCGAAGAGACCAAGTGAGTTTTTCATGTGAATTGTTTCAAAGTGAGCAAACAAAAACAAGAGCAATAGGCTGATCCTTTTCTTAATCTTGTCAAAGATCTGATATTAAGTGAAAACCCAAACTTACCTGGGATTGCGCTCAGCGGGTTTTAGACCGAATAACAATATGTTCGATATGAAAACAAACTCACAGACATACATGCACTATTATTTGAAAAAAAACAGAGTTGACCTTAGTCCACCTTTTAAGGATTTATTTCAGAGCTCTTCTCAACCGTCCTCGTCAAAGACATCTTCTGAACCAGCTCAGAAGAGAACAAGAGTCAAATTCCTCCCGGAGCAGGTCGAGAAACTCAACAAACGATTTGCTGAAAGCTCATCAATCAAGGAGGAGAGGAGCAAAATGGAAGAGATTGGAAAAGGCCGAGCAGATCAGAAATTGGTGGAACAGAAAATTGACGAAGAAGAATAATTTTTTAATTACATGTTTTTCGCGTTTTTTTCAACAATAAAGCTCTCTTTTATATTCAAAACGTGTTCTTTTCTTGTTTTTCCCCGAGAGGTTAACTGCCTCATTTTACTTGTTCAATTTTTTTTTCTTTTCTCACTAGAACATTTTCAGCTTTCCAGAAATGTCCAGTTTCAAGGATTTCAACATGCTTCAGTTAGGTCTGGACTGTGGCGGTGAGTTGTTTGAGCAGAGAGAAGGTTAGCTATTTCATCCAGTCTGTATCTATTTTTCAATTTTCAGAGTATGACAGTGACGACGTTTACCAATGCTCAAGGCACCGACATTTTGTTAAAGAGAGAGTAGAAGAAAGAACTGAGCAAGGGCTTGACGATGATGCGAGTTCCAAAGATACGAAAACCTTCCGAAGAAACAACACGGTCGGCATCACTAAATGCATTTAGATGTATTTTTAATTAAAAAATTCCCCGTTATAACAGTTTATAATAAATGAAACCTTGAAAAAGCAAAAAAATCTACAACAACAGAAGAAGTATAAAAAATTGATTGGAACAAATTAGACAATTTTTTCAATTTTCTCGATAGACGACATTTTTTTTAGAATTCCTCCATGTGTTGTTAGAATTCCTCCATATAGTTGTCGTCGCGAGTACCTATCTTGTAGTGTCCCATTTTGAAGTATATGCTCCTCCGTACTCTCGACATTACCACATACAACTGGCCATGCGAGAAGACTGAAAAATAGAGAGGAAGTTCACACCATGACAGTGTTTGGCCTTTCGCTTGGCGATTCTCATTCCGTTTTGTCATCTCAATGCTGCACGTCTTCCATCACTTTCAAGTATTCCTCAAACCCGTTCTGTCCACCCGACGCCTGCGATTCCATACAAAACTTGGGAATTGCATAATAATGCTCAATCGAAATCAGCAGTGATAAATTGCGAGTTGTATAAAAACTTCAAAATGTGTTCCCACCTACCAACCACTTTCATGGTGTAAACACAAAAGAGTGGCCATCAAGAAACATGTGAGAAGAACTTCGTAAAAGTCTAGACTTCTCAAAACAGAATAATAAAACCCGGAACATGAATTTCAAAAACTGCGCCCATAATCAACCGTATTTGTTTAGTTGTTTCATCTTCTAGATAGACCCTGTAATTTAAAATTTCTTCTGCCTTTAGTGCGAGCGGTGTATTCATGCAAGTTGAGTGAAACACTTTTTGTCTATCAAACATAGATAAGAAAACAGACCGAGAGTGGTAGGGTAGGAGCTGTATAGAAGAGTCTTATCAGTTAGTATAGCAACTTGTTTAGTACATGGAAAATGCTAAAAATAGATACTTAGGTCTTAAGAACACCAAAAATGATACAATTCAATCAAAATCAAATTTCGTAACAAACTGATATGCCAAATAGACAACATACCTCATCAGAAAAAGTACTTTTCTATTTCTTTATACTCTCTTCTTCTGTTTTCCTCCCACTCCCTCTTTTCAACTCTTATTCCCTTATCGGCCTTTTCAGATGTTTGTGTGTGTGTTTGTTCTCAGCCCCGTGGTGAGAATGCGCCCCGCTTATCATTTTTTATAAGAGAGAGGCAACAACTCTTTCAGACATCATTCCCATCATGTACTCCTTGAGCGGCGCGTTTGCTGTTCTACCCTAAATTTTTAAAGTTTTCCTTATGAAAACTCTTGATTTTATTTGAATTCTAAATGGTGAGTGGAAAAAAACAGAAAAATAAAGTAATTTCGCATTAGTAGCATCAAAAACCAACTGTCTCGCACTTCAGAATATTTTGAAGCACATATTAGACTAATTATCTAAAATCTTCTTTTTTTCACAGTTAGTCACAGCTTATGTGTACGAAATCTCAAGTTAAAAACTAAATTATTTTTGTTTCGTGCGGCACAGCACCCTGCACGGAGAACGCGAAAACAAAAAAAACAAAAATTCACCGTAGGACTCGTTCGCATTGCCTACAGTAATTCTCAGCAGAAAAGTCAAAACGTTTACCGAGTCACTCTTCTATTTCCTTCTATTTTCTTCTTCTATTTCCGTCCCTCTTCTTTCCTCTATTGTCGTTTCTCAATCGGCCTGTTCAGATGTTTGTGTGTGTGTGTTTGTTCCCCCCCCCGTGGTGAAAACGCGCCCCTCTGATCGTATTTTATAAGGGGAGGCAACACCTCTTTCAAACATCATTTAATCATGTACTCCCCTCCTTGAGCGGCATGTAGCTGTTCTACCCCAAACTTTATGAAAATTTTTGATTTTATTTGAATTCTAAATGGTGAGTAAGAAAATTGAAAATATAGCAATTTCGCAATGTTAGTAGCATTAGATATCAACTTTTTCACAATTTGGATTGTTTTTGAACACAGTTCGGACTAATTAGCCAAAATTTTCCTTTTTTAGCAATTAGTCACGGCTTATGTTCAAGAAATCTCAAGTTTAAAACTAAGTTTGTTTTTGTTTTGTGCGATAGTCAAGTATTCAATAAAAGTTGATTTTTAGAGCAGAAAAGGAGGATATATACGTCTGCAATTGAATGATTTTCTGACGATTTTCTAGTAAAAACTGAACTTTTCCAGAAGATGTGTTATTCCTTGGTGGAAAAAGTCTTTTCAATGATGACGGATCAACAGCAGTGACCATCCAGACTGTGTGCCAACCTGCATAGAAGAGAAAAGTGAGTTACAGTCTTGCATGAAAACTATTCACTTCTACGAAGTTACAGCTCAAGAAATATTCTATGACAAAACTGGAATCGGTGGAACCATATGCCAGAGTATTGATCCCAGTTATTTGACGGCTGAGGAAAGAGAAAAAATGGGTAAATTTATTTTGAGAATTTCGAAAAAAGTATTTACATATGTTTTTGCAGCTGAATTGAGAAGAAGTAAAGGGATTCCGGAACCGAAACGTGAACGTAAGCGAAAAACTGGGATTTTTAAAATACAAAAACTGTATGTTTCTAGAAATCCTCCCTCGATGTGATTCTCCAATATTGGAGGAAGTCCCTGTGGTCCCTGTTCCGGTAGAAGTCTACCAAGGATACGACCCGGAGGCACTGGTCAAAGTTAAAAACTTGATCGAGTTGGAGCAAATCAGTAAGTTTCTCAATTAGAACTGATGCAACATTTTCAATTTACAAGTTTAGATACCGCAATCGGAGGCGAGTCGGTGGCTCTACGAGTGAATAATAGAGAACTGTCGAGATATAACGAGGAACTGAAATTGAATTGTAAGGAATTCAAAATATGAAAATTCTCTAATGATAACTGCTTTCAGATGAAAAAATGCAACAGTTCTACGTGAATCAGCTTGCATACGACATGGCCGCGAAGGATGCAGTGATTGAGAGGCAGGAAAATGCAAAGAAGAAAGCTCAAGAAAAACTGGCAGCTGAGAGAAACACGAATGAGCTTTTCGTTGCTCAGAGTAAGTTAAATTGTTTGGGAATTAACATATATTTTCATCAGTTTTTAGGAATTTCTGACAATTTTCATTTTCAGATTTCAAAGCAATGTGTGATGATCATCTCCAGCACTTCTACCAGATGCTCACAACCGGGATGAAGTCACGAGGAAAAATCTTATTTGAAGTTTCAAAAAGTTTTTTTTATTATTAATAAATTCTTCACAAACGTTGATTTCGTTCTCCTCCTAACACTCCCTCCATTAGGTTCACCATTACCGCACCATTAGATCATGACCACTAGATCATCAATGTCGACAGCCACATCTCGTAGATAGGCAAGATAGTTTAGTACTTACGGTTCAGTACGCGTAAATATCGCTTGAATTTAACAGCCGGTATACTAGTGACTCATGACATGGACCACACGCGCAGACACCACCAGTGTGCTAATTCTTTTCATTTCTAGAAAATTCGTAATCACTTTTCACTTTTGATGATTATGGTTCATTGGAATAGAAAAAAGGAAGATTTGATAAAATACGGAAGGGAAACGGACAATTAATTGGGTTGAGCAAAAATGTTGAAATCGGATGAAAAATTATCAAAATGGAGCAATAGAATGTTGAACTACGTCAGAGGAAGACGATGACTGGCGATTCTTCTTCTCATTTTTCTTTCGGAACTTCTGAAATTCAAGAGTTAAAATTTGAAATCCTACACAACGTTGCCTTCGCAAATAGTTCATGAGCATCTAGAGTGGCTTGATACGTCGGCGATGGATCCTCAGGCATCTCAAATTCAGCAGCTCTCATCCTCTTTCCAATTGTTCCGAAGCTTTGCGTACTGATGCCTCTCGACGTCTCCATATTCTGAAAAAAAAATTGCTTGTGAGGTATGACATAAAAATTTCACACCTTTTCTTAGTTCAGTGTTCAATTTGAAAAGTTTGTACACGACAAATCGTTTTTTTTTCTTCATCACAACTGGAGCAGGTGAGTAGGTCAGTGGTGGTGGAAACGCTGGACGAGTTGGATGATCCTGAGAACAGAAAATGAGATGAAAGGACTGATTCAGATAGAGAGGCACAACAGGAGATATCAGCGACTGCTACCAATATGTTTTCCCGCTAGTAGTAGTGTTTTCTATTTTCGCCTTTTTCTATACTCACCGATTGATTGGAACCGTGAGTTTTTCAACTTGTTCATTGAATGGAGCCAACATATGTGCTAGTGGAACATCAGGAATGGATGTGGGCAGAGGAAGAAGTTGAAACTGATGGTGATGGATTCGACGCACAGGATCTACATGTACAGTTCAACTGAAAAAAAAACTTCTTGTTTTCAGGTATTTTTCCTCTATTTTATTTATCTCTAATACTTATTTGCAATGAAACTGAAAAAGTGAATCATCGACAACATCCTTTTAGCTTAAACGAACAAAAACCTCCATCAGAATACTCTCAGAATTCACTCAAAATACGAGAGAAGAAGACATTTTCCGAGACTGTTACTCAAGTCATAAGATTATCAACCCGGGGTCTATGATACCAATCAGTTCATGCCGTTTTTGCTTATAATAACACTTCGAAATTTCTTTTTTTTTCTTTTTTTCCACTCACCATTCAGAATTCAAATAAAATCAAGAGGGAAACTTTAAAAGTTGAGGGTAGAACAGCTACACACGCCGCTCACGGGGAGAGTGAATGACAGAGATGATGATTGAACGAGGCACTGCCTCCACCGCATAAAGTATGACCAGTGGGGGGGGGTAGCGCTTTCACTACGAGACGGAAAATAAAAACAACATGAGGGCGATTGCGAAAGTAGACGAGAGGAATAGGAGGAAAATAGAAAAAAAGAATAGAACCTAATAGAAAAGTGCACTTTTCTGATGGAGTGTTTTGTCTACTTTGCATCTCAATTTAATACGAAGTAGGGTTTGGGTTGTCATGAACCGTAACGTTCTATTAATTCTAATGACGTGAGTGTCTGTTTTCAAACGTTTTCCAAGTACTGTTTTTCATACTCGAGGTCAGATTGTTCTCCGGCTGAGAAAAAGTACCCACAAGCTATAGCTTGGAGTGGATACAGAAAATTATAATTTCAGAAGTCGAGTGTTGGCTTCTTTTAATGATATTTCAAGTGTCTAATTTTTCGAAATGGAAAAAATCGGAAGGTTTGACTAAGAGCTCGGCGCTAGCAATTGATAGAAAAATAAGTTTTCACAACTTCTGAACTGAATTTTGTCCCGAACAACGACAATGGATTCAGGAGGAGATGTATAATATTTTTCTGATGCAGTGTGTTGTCTACTTGGCATCTCGATTTCATACAATAACGATAACTTTCTTCGAGTTCTGATGATGTAAGTCCCTTACATTAGCTGTTTCCATGTACTGAACAGGCTCCAATTTAACTGATAAGATACAATCTACCCAACCTCTCTTCGTCGGTTGTCTTATCAATAGACAAACCTGAAAACGGAAAATGAAATGAAGTGAGTGAATGATTCAGAAAGCTGCAACACGTAATATCAGCGACTAATACCAATATGATAATTAGCTAGTAGTAGCACTTTCTCTTTTTATCTCATTTTCCATACTCACCGGATGTATGAAATTTCAGCAAATTTTCAGTTGTTTTTTGACAATAAAATTGGAATTTTCACGACAAACGAAATTTATGTTTTTTTCCGGAAAAACTAGCTTTTTTAGTTTTTTAGTCTGCATTTCATTGTTTCTTCGTTTTCTCTATAACTTCTCATCTTTTCAGTTCAAGAATGAAGTTTTTTTCGCTTTACACATCAGTTTTTAACTCTGAAAAACGTGTCGGCTGGAAATGTTTTCTGTTTTGACGACAAATTTACTTTTTTAACTAAAAAATCAATATTTTTCAGTTTTTCAGCTTCTGTTTTTGACATTTTCACACTTTTGAGCTATGCGTCTTTGAAGTTGGAAAATATACGGGAAAGAATAGGAAGAAGACACAAAGAAAGACGCCGTCATCGTTTTGCACACTCACTCGCCCTCTAATTTTTACAGGCCCATATTTCAAAAGTGGGCGGAACTACCAAAACGGTATGTACCACAGAATTGTAGCCCGGGATTCGATATACTAGGAAAACACGTCTTTGAAAAAGTTTGGTTAAAAAATAAAACCTGGACGGACTGTCAAACATGACAAACAATAAAAGAATATTAAATGTAACACTCAGTTTTTCAATGTTCTTTATAGGCTTTGTCTGCGGGAAAATCGTCGACTTTCCCACGGTGCCCTCTGCGTAGCGGTTGCACCACAGCCGCGTAGCGGTTGCATCGCGGTCGCGTCACGGCTGCGGCGCGGTCCTAACCTCTCACAGTCTGATTGAAGAACGTTCTCACTTCAGTCATAACTCTTTATTTCATACCCTCCGATCGTCTTCTGCCCTCAATGTCTACTCCATTTCCTCTCCTCCGTCTTCCTGGATTGGTTTTGTGTGAGGTATTCAAGTCGTTGAGTATCGGAGAGAAGTGAGTTTTTACTTTTAATTTTACTAAAAAACCCCTGGCAATTCCCTGGTTTTCTACCTATTTTCAGTCAGAAATGATAATTTTTTGGTTAACTTTCTGAATTTTTCTTATACATTCAAACCAGAAATACATTTTTGTTGTTGACACCTGTTTGATAGCTCCGCCCATTTTTGAGACATGCGTCTTTAAAAAATGCAGCCTCGCAGAGCGAGAGAGCGTGGGAAACGACCGAACTGTTAAAAACTAAAAAAAAATCGGGCTTCCAAAGCAGGACACTTACCCATTTTATTATTATTATTAATACTGATTTTTGCAGAATAAAGCTTTCTCTCACCTCCAAAAAGTGCCTGACTCAAATGAGTCACGCCCAATTCTATTCTCAACAAGTGACACTGGTTTTGGATATAATGAAACGGAAAATTACTGTACACGACAAAAGAAATATGGATCAATTCGAAATCTCAATTGAGTACGCGTCATATCTCAAACAGATGAGAGGCTATCTCTACCGTATCTGTGAGTGTGAAGTGTCTGGAGTGTTCTCAAATGATAAGTGGAAAGTGTACTGCTCGTCAGAGGGGATGTACGGGCAGAGTCTTCAAAGAGGATATCTGTTTGTCTCCTCCCACTTGTCGAAGATATTCAATTGCAAGATTTCTACGAAAAGGGCTCAATACACCGGATATCTTCAAACAACGTTTGCCGGATTTTTCGATCTACAAATGAAATTCGAGAAGTTATCAATTGATCTGAAGAATATCAAATCGGAGATGTTGAAACAAGTCTGTGGAAAGTTGCAGCTCGTGGAGCATCTTACAATTCAATCTTTGCCTCCCTTGAATCAATGCTACTTCACTTACTTGATTCCAATCTTCTCCGTGTGGCCAAAGACAATTAATATTCGAGACGCCTCCTGGGTCACTCTGAAGACCCTTCTTACCTCCACTTCGTCTAGAATTGAGCTTGAGGATTCTGAACTAGAGAAGAAAGATTTGGAGGAAATTCTGGAGAAATGGAAGACAGCTGGAGTACTTCAAAATCTGGAGTATCTTAAGATTTCATATAAAAAGATTGATGTTGAAGCAGATGAAACTGATGAGATTATTCAAAGTGATGATGGAGAAAAGAAAGCGATGATTTCTTGGAAAACGAGTCGTTTTGAGATGAAAATCGAGAGAAAATAAATTTTTTTACTTATTATTCCAGGAAGGATAACGAATACAGTGTTTTTTTCTTTCCCTCTCCATTCCTGTGTCTACTTTTATTCAACTCAATAAACCTATTTCTGAGTTCAAACCTGTGTTCTACTTTATTCGTTAGGGTCAGAAATAGTAAATCATAGTATGTCACTAGATAACTAACAAGGGAACCCCAAGACCATGCAAGTGCTTTTTTGGCTGAAACTTTCAGGATAGGTTAAGAATAGTCTGAATAGATGATTCTGAAATTTTTGGAGTGCGCCCGACACTTTCAACCGAGTTATGAGCTCTCAAAGTTTTGCTCGGATTTAACACAGGAAACCTCAATTTTTCGTATGACCGGGTGGCCGAGGGGATGTGCGCTGAGATGGTAATCAAAGTGTTGGGGGTTCGTTTCCCCCTTTTTGGTTTTTATTTTTTGTTTTTCTTGAATACACTTTTCCCACCTTTTTGGACGTTTTTGTGTCTTCTTTTTTTTGTTTTCCAGTTCAAAATATCACAAAAACTCATATGTCAAAGTTTCAAAAAATTTTATTTTTCCACACAAATTCGAATTGGGCTGACCTCTGGACGCAAGATTTCCGAGTTTTTGTGGAAAAATAAAATTTTTTGAAACTCTGAAATATGACACAGAAACGTCCAAAAAGGTGGGAAAAGTGTGTTCAAGAAAAACAAAAAATAAAAACCAAAAAGGGGGAAACGAACCCCCAACACTTTGATTACCATCTCAGCGCACATCCCCTCGGCCACCCGGCCATACGAAAACGTGGCAACTAGAGGGCAGAGATATTTTGGGAACTGCTTCCGACCGAGAAAATGAGGTTTCCTGTGTTAAATCCGAGCAAAACTTTGAGAGCTCATAACTCGGTTGAAAGTGTCGGGCGCACTCCAAAAATTTCAGAATCATCTATTCAGACTATTCTTAACCTATCCTGAAAGTTTCAGCCAAAACAGCACTTGCATGGTCTTGGGGTTCCCTTGTAATGGGAAACAGCAGTGGTGAAACTTGTCAATCTGCCAGAAAAAAAATTCACGAAACTTCAATTTGTTTTTACATTTGTTTTTACAAAATTTGTATTTGTTTTTACAAAAATGTTGTCTCTTGTAATGATAAATTGTCAATTTTCGAACTGGTGTAACTTTCCGAAATTGTACTCAAATTGTAAAAATTTACATTTTTATTGTAAATCCAAACCAGCCTATACTTTTGTAGTTAACAGCTCCAAAGAGGGCAAGAGAGCGTGCGAAACGATGAGTGCGTCTTGTTTCTCTACGTATCTCAACTCTTTTATCATTTTCGAGTCGTATAGCTACCATCTTTGAGCGCTTGTGTCTCAAAAGTGGGCAGAGCTGTCAAAAACTTTTTCAAATTTTTAGACTAATTAGTCAGAATTTTCCTTTTTTGCAGTTAGTTACACGTTATGTGTACGAAATCTCATGTTAAAAACTGAATTTTTATTTGTGCGGTAACCAAGTTCTCAAAAGAACTGGCATTTCAGACCAGAAAAAAGATGTATAGTACTGGCCATAAAGAATGCGAATCTCGCAGTTTTTAGTTGTAAATGATCAAGTTTGTGACATTGAGAGGGCCTACCTGATAGTATCACATAATTGATTATTTTATGGAGATCACAAATAGGGCTCCATTTTTGTAGTTGACAACTTTTTTGTATGAGCACATCCTTAGAGATTACAGGCAGTCTAAGTGAACAGCTCAAAAAATTTCGATAAAATAAAGGAAGGGAAACCGACAAGAAATTGGTTTGAATGTATTAAAGAATGAAAATTAGGAACTGAAATGACCACCGGATGAAAAATTATTAAAATGGAGCAGTAGAATGTTGAATGCTGTCAGAAGAAGACAATGACTGAAAACAGTTCTCTTACGGAATTTCTGAACTTCGAGAGTCAAAAATTGAAACTCTACACAACCTCCCCTTCGCAAAAAATTCTAGAGTGACTTGGTACGTCGGCGATGGATGATCAGGCATCACAAACTCAGCAGCCTTCTTCCTCTTCGCAATTAAAATACCAGGATAATTATTATGTCTCATACAGATCCAATTATTGCCAGTCTGTTGCTTCTGCTCTTTTAACAAAAAGTTCCGAACTTCGCGGACAGATGTCTCTCAACATCTCCATATTCTGAATCAGAAACTGCTTGTAAGGCAAAACTCATAAATTACACATTTTTTCGCTGTTCAGAGGGAGAGTCGCATTGTGAATATTGAAAAGTTGCTTTGAATGGGGATTCCGCTGTACATACGTGTGGTCCACGGATTCTCTCTGATCTGTCAAATGTAATGGTTTTGTTCGGATCCCGTTGTCACATGTGTATCGAAACACTGTTCTTGTTGAAAAGTTGAAAGAAGAACAGTAACATTGGGCCGTTTAAAGGAGGTGAGAACTCAAAAAAAAGTTTGGCCTCAGAATTCGGTAAGTGATTGATCTGGGGGTTCCGAACTCATGACCGAACGTGCATGGATACAAAACTCCAACCGGCTGAGCTACACGGCCGAGAACGCGGCCGCCCACTCGAGGCTGTGATAAATATGGGTGCCTCTCAATCACAATTTCGATCACAATTTTTCTGAATATGAAACAGTTATGTAATTTGGCACCGGAAGTGTGGCCAAAAAACTAGATTTTGAAAGGATCTGAAAGATTCAAGTTACAAAACCGTCAAAAAATTAGCGAGGAACGACATAATAATAATGAGTAAAACATTTTTGGGAAAACTTTCGCATTGTCCGAAATCATCCAAAACTCTCCAATTTATCTCCAAAAAGTTTTCACCGAACAAGCCTGCTCTACATAAATGAATAATAATCAATGTGCACAGGCTCCATAATCCGATCCCCTTTTGCATCATACAAACCTACATAACTTTTTTTACACAACGCATTTAATAAAACCAACAGCATATTCTTTTTCTACAGACCAAGACGGTTCTGAATATATATACTTTCATATTTTTTGCTTTCGATATAAAAAAGTTTACCTCAAACTTGGGTACGCCCCTCCCCTTTTCCCACTTAAAACATAGCGGGCGGCGGAACCCGCGAGATGTCGGCTGCTGGTCTTGGGTAAGTCATCCGTGTTCTAGTTAGTCGTCGGTCTCCTGTGGATGGTGGTATGGGGACCAATGATGAAGGGAATTTTTATAGTAATCACATTATTTGCAGGCCTCATCAGCCCTAAACCTCTCCACATATAAATTTTGGAAAAGGTTCACCGTTCGCGGTGGATCGACAGTCTTTATAAATGCACGTTTACTTTTTTGTAGAACTTAGGTTCCATTGGGTATTACCTGTCTGTGTCTGCGAGTTTGGATGTAGAAACAGTCACGAACCACTTTTCAGAAAAACTGGAATACCCATACAACAAATTCAAAAACTGTTGAGGTGAGATTTATTGTGCTACTCCAAAGCCAAACTTTGAAAGTCCGTAACTCGCAGCTTAACACCGGTACGGTTACAAAAAAGCAAGAATGATTCGTAGTATAGTCCCCGGGGTCAAACTTTGAAAGACCGTAACTTGCAGCAGAGTGTCGGGCGGCATCCAATATTTTTTGGGAGCTCTACAGATGGGTTCCAAAGAAGGTTGACCTCCCACCGAAGTTTCTTCAAATTTCAAACTTACAAGTGTTTCGGGTTCCAATGACCTGTAACTCTCCGGGGATCCTTTCCTAGTTAGTTTTGAAAATCTATATTATGTCAAAAAACGCCGATTTCGCTTCGATCATAATGAGGATAGATTTCTACACAGAATTCGTTCATTATGAGTCAAGTGGATGGGAGACTTCGTTGCTGCATCTCACCAGTTTTTCTAAAAAGTGGCTCGTGTCTGTTTCTACATCTAAACTTGCAGACACAGACAGGAAATGTCCCGCGAAACCTAAGTTCTACAAAAAAGTAAACGTGCATTTATAAAGACTGTCGATCCACCGCGAACGGTGAACCTTTTCCAAAATTTATATGTGGGGAGGTTTAGGGCTGATGAGGCCTGCAAATAATGTGTTTACTATAATAAGTCACTTCATCATTGGTCCCCCTACCACCATCCACAGAAGACCGACGACCAAATAGAACATGGATGACTTACCCAAGACCAGCAGCCGACATCTCGCGGGTTCCGCCGCCCGCTATGTTTTGTGTGTGAAAAGGGGCGGGGCGTGGGAGGCCGGTTCAGTTACCCAAGTTTGAGGTAAAATTTTTTATATCGAAAGCAAAAAATATGAAAGTATATATATTCAGAACCGTCTTGAAGTTTACAAAAGGGTGCACCTCTATTTTTCGTTGGCGAATTCGCCCGACCTCGATACCAACTATCTTTTGAATTTGTCTGATTTCATTAGTTTCTTATGCCGAATTCATCGAACTTTTACGTGAAAAACGGAGAAAATCCTAAAGTTTCACACCAAACTACGTTTTTAACAGCAAAAACGCCGGAATAGTAACGTGAGAGAACAGTTCGGAGTCAGATAGTTAGGTTATTAGAGAAAAGTGTAAATCGCTGGAGGGCAACTGTATTAGAGGGGCACCTCAATTAGAGGGTGCACCTCTATTGTTCAAAAGGTCTGTCAGAGGGCACCACTATTAGAGGGGCACTTCAAATTGAGGGGCAACTCAATTACAGTTTTTACGGTATATTCAAAACCGTCTTGGTTTGTACAAAAATAATAAGTTGTTGGTTTCATTATATGTTTTGTTTGAAAAAAGTTATGTAGATCTGTGTGATGAGATAAACAAAAGGTGATCAGCGAAAAAGTTTATCATGTCGTTCTCTACTTCTCCATTCCCCATATGGTTTCTTGTATGAAGGCCTCCACCATTTCCATCACAAATACTCAACATAAGATTATAGTAATCACATTATTTGCAGGCCTCATCAGCCCTAAACCTCCCCACACATAAATTTTGGAAAAGGTTCAAATACACTTTCGTATATTTTTTTCATTCTCCGAAATTGCTCCGATTCTCCGAAAAAAAGTTGGAGTAATTTTCGATTTTCCGAATAAATAAAACTCACCGAACTGCTTAAATAGACTTCACTCCAATAATCGACGGGAACATTTTCGTTAATCACCTCTTGTTTGTCCCATCATACAAACCTACATAACTTTTTTTACACAACGCATTCAATAAAACCAACAGCATATTCTTTTTCTACAAATCAAGACGGTTCTGAATATATATACTTTCATATTTTTTGCTTTCGATGTAAAAAAGTTTACCTCAAACTTGGGTAACTGAACCGGCCTCCCACGCCCCGCCCCTTTACCCACACAAAACATAGCGGGCGGCGGAACCCGCGAGATGTCGGCTGCTGGTCTTGGGTAAGTCATCCGTGTTCTAGTTAGTCGTCGGTCTCCTGTGGATGGTGGTAGGGGGACCAATGATGAAGTGACTTATTATAGTAATCACATTATTTGCAGGCCTCATCAGCCCTAAACCTCCCCACATATAAATTTTGGAAAAGGTTCACCGTTCGCGGTGGGCCGACAGTCTTTATCAATGCACTTTCACTAATTTGTGAAATACAGGTTCCATTGGGTATTTCCTGTCTGTGTGTCTGCGAGTACAGACAGGAGACACTTATTAGAAAAACTGGAATACTCATACAACCAATTCAGAAACTGTTGAGAAGTGAGGTTTTTTGTGCTAAATCGGAGCCGAATTTTGAGAGTCCGTAACTTGCAGCAGAGTGTCGGGCGGACTCCAATCTTCTTTGAGTGCTCTATTAGAAGGTTCCTTCACATCCCACTCTTCTCTGAAATCCTTCCATTTCAGTGCCAAAAAACGATTATTTTTGCTGTCCCGTAAGTTTTTATTCATAAGTTTTTGGAAGTTCTGACAGACTCTACATATTTTCAGATTTCAAAACAATGCGTGATGTTCTTCCAATGGGATCTTCTTCTAGTAATATGTGTTCCATTCAAACACTAACTAGTTAGTTTACCATCATCTAATCAAAATAGTTTTCTGATTGTTCAGCTACCTTTCAACTCTCGGCTCGCACCACACCAGACGTTGCAACTCAGAAACCATCTCACTATTCGATTGATGCCATATTGAAAAGCACAAAACAAGCAAATTTTTGGCAAAACTCTAATAAAATTCTGATAAATTACTCTGAAAAAGTCGTCTCGAAAGATTTTTAAAATTCGTAATCTGTTTTTTGTATTGAGGTACTGGAGAGAGAAAAGGCACTTTGAGCATTCTCGGATTATCGCAAATTCCCTTCTAGATTGCCTTCAAAACCTTGAAAATGGGCGCAGTTATCAAAAGTTGTCAACTTCAAAAAAGTAGAGCTAGTTTTGATACTTACAATGATATGAAAGTTTAAGACACACTCTCTGACTCGTTCGATCACCCGTAGGCACACGAAAAAAGTTGACCATTTCCGATTTGCCTATAATTTTGATCAAAGATAGTATAGAGTATTCTCAGCAAAATGGGTTACTTTTTGACCAGATCCGTCACCTGGGTACCTAGAAAAACCAAAAATCGATATTTTTCGAAAAATTTTCTTACTGTTCCGGTCATATTCATCGCAATTCTCTGCGAAATAACGTTGCAAGTATGAAGTACCGATGCACCAACTTCCCAAGTTGAAAATTTCGCTGAATTTCACCATGAACGCGTAAGTAGCAGGTGACCCGACAGTGGGAATTAAGATTTTTAAAAACCTAAAGAATGTACCAGTAATATTCTACTGATTTTATAATGCTATTCTTAATATTTCAGATGGAATGACTCAATTCGGGAGAAAATTTTCAAAAATCAAAAAATTCAATTTTTTCGAAATTTTTTCTGTGGTATGATCGAAAATGGTACCGGAACTGAATAAAATTATCATGACTGAATGAAAAACTTCAAAAAATCATTATTTTGAAACATCAAAAATAATTTACTGGAAGCACTTGAAAATTGAAATGGCAGTTTTTCTCATTCTTCCGAAAAAATCTTTCTTTGGGTCTAGAGATACGAGTAGGGACAGCATGTTTCCAATACCAAATTTTATATAAAATCCGAATTTAAATTAAAAAAGCCCGTCTTCTTGTGTCACTGACGAGATAAAAATGATTTCATGAAAAAAACCCAAAAATTTCATATGTTTTGAAAATTTTCACAATGAAGGTGTTAAGCTGGATTTTTTTTTTAAACACAAAAATTGCTCAAAATAATGTCTGCAATAACTTCCCGTTGAGATTTTGTACCTAACTATTTTAGGAAACATTTTCGAAAACTATCGATTTTTGGTTTTTCTAGGTACCCAGGTGACGGATCTGGCCAAAAAGTAACCCATTTTGCTGAGAATACTTTATACTATCTTTGATCAAAATTATAGGCAAATCGGAAATGGTCAACTTTTTTCGTGTGCCTACGGGTGATCGAACGAGTCAGATAGTGTGTCTTAAACTTTCATATCATTGTGAGTATCAAAACTAGCTCTACTTTTTTGAAGTTGACAACTTTTGATAACTGCGCCCATTTTCAAGGTTTTGAAGGCAACCTAGAAGGGAATTTGCGATAATCCGAGAATGCTCAAAGTGCCTTTTCTCTCTCCAGTACCTCAATACAAAAAACAGATTACGAATTTTAAAAATCTTTCGAGACGACTTTTTCAGAGTAATTTATCAGAATTTTATTAGAGTTTTGCCAAAAATTTGCTTGTTTTGTGCTTTTCAATATGGCATCAATCGAATAGTGAGATGGTTTCTGAGTTGCAACATCTGGTGTGGTGCGAGCCGAGAGTTGAAAGGTAGCTGAACAATCAGAAAACTATTTTGATTAGATGATGGTAAACTAACTAGTTAGTGTTTGAATGGAACACATATTACTAGAAGAAGATCCCATTGGAAGAACATCACGCATTGTTTTGAAATCTGAAAATATGTAGAGTCTGTCAGAACTTCCAAAAACTTATGAATAAAAACTTACGGGACAGCAAAAATAATCGTTTTTTGGCACTGAAATGGAAGGATTTCAGAGGAGAGTGGGATGTCAAGGAACCTTCTAATAGAGCACTCAAAGAAGATTGGAGTCCGCCCGACACTCTAGTAATTTTCGATTTTCCAAATAAATAAAATTCACCGAACAAGCCTGCTTAAATAGACTTCACTCCAATAATCGACGGGAACATTTTCGTTAATCACCTCTTGTTTGTCCCATCATACAAACCTACATAACTTTTTTTACACAACGCATTTGATAAAACCAACAGCATATTCTTTTTCTACAAACCAAGACGGTTCTGAATATATATACTTTCATATTTTTTGCTTTCGATGTAAAAAAGTTTACCTCAAACTTGGGTAACTGAACCGGCCTCCCACGCCCCGCCCCTTTTCCCACACAAAACATAGCGGGCGGCGGAACCCGCGAGATGTCGGCTGCTGGTCTTGGGTAAGTCATCCGTGTTCTAGTTAGTCGTCGGTCTCCTGTGGATGGTGGTATGGGGACCAATGATGAAGTGACTTATTATAGTAATCACATTATTTGCAGGCCTCATCAGCCCTAAACCTCCCCACATATAAATTTTGGAAAAGGTTCACCGTTCGCGGTGGGCCGACAGTCTTTATAAATGCACGTTTACTTTTTTGTAGAACTTAGGTTTTGTGGGACATTTCCTGTCTGCATGTTTAGATGTAGAAACAGACACGAGCCACTTTTTAGAAAAACTGGTGAGATGCAGCAACGAAGTCTCCCATCCACTTGACTCATAATGAACGAATTCTGTGTAGAAATCTATCCTCATTATGATCGAAGCGAAATCGGCGTTTTTTGACATAATATAGATTTTCAAAACTAACTAGGAAAGGATCCCCGGAGAGTTACAGGTCATTGGAACCCGAAACACTTGTAAGTTTGAAATTTGAAGAAACTTCGGTGGGAGGTCAACCTTCTTTGGAACCCATCTCTGCTGCAAGTTACGGTCTTTCAAAGTTTGACCCCGGGGACTATACTACGAATCATTCTTGCTTTTTTGTAACCGTACCGGTGTTAAGCTGCGAGTTACGGACTTTCAAAGTTTGGCTTTGGAGTAGCACAATAAATCTCACCTCAACAGTTTTTGAATTTGTTGTATGGGTATTCCAGTTTTTCTGAAAAGTGGTTCGTGTCTGTTTCTACATCCAAACTCGCAGACACAGACAGGAAATGTCCCACGAAACCTGAGTTTTACAAAAAAGTGAACGTGCATTTATAAAGACTGTCGGTCCACCGCGAACGGTGAACCTTTTCCAAAATTTATATGTGAGGAGGTTTAGGGCTGATGAGGCCTGCAAATAATGTGAATACTATAATAAGTCACTTCATCATTGGTCCCCATACCACCATCCACAGGAGACCGACGACCAAATAGAACACGGATGACTTACCCAAGACCAGCAGCCGACATCTCGCGGGTTCCGCCGCCCGCTATGTTTTGTGTGGGAAAAGGGGCGGGGCGTGGGAGGCCGGTTCAGTTACCCAAGTTTGAGGTAAACTTTTTTACATCGAAAGCAAAAAATATGAAAGTATATATATTCAGAACCGTCTTGGTTTGTAGAAAAAGAATATGCTGTTGGTTTTATCAAATGCGTTGTGTAAAAAAAGTTATGTAGGTTTGTATGATGGGACAAACAAGAGGTGATTAACGAAAATGTTCCCGTCGATTATTGGAGTGAAGTCTATTTAAGCAGGCTTGTTCGGTGAATTTTATTTATTTGGAAAATCGAAAATTACTAGAGTGTCGGGCGGACTCCAATCTTCTTTGAGTGCTCTATTAGAAGGTTCCTTGACATCCCACTCTCCTCTGAAATCCTTCCATTTCAGTGCCAAAAAACGATTATTTTTGCTGTCCCGTAAGTTTTTATTCATAAGTTTTTGGAAGTTCTGACAGACTCTACATATTTTCAGATTTCAAAACAATGCGTGATGTTCTTCCAATGGGATCTTCTTCTAGTAATATGTGTTCCATTCAAACACTAACTAGTTAGTTTACCATCATCTAATCAAAATAGTTTTCTGATTGTTCAGCTACCTT
Organism: Caenorhabditis latens; assembly: GCA_002259235.3. NCBI lineage: Eukaryota > Metazoa > Nematoda > Chromadorea > Rhabditida > Rhabditidae > Caenorhabditis > Caenorhabditis latens. The sequence goes on along the minus strand of CM056097.1, from coordinate 6,018,935 downwards.
TCAACTCTCAGCTCGCACCACACCAGATGTTGCAACTCAGAAACCATCTCACTATTCGATTGATGCCATATTGAAAAGCACAAAACAAGCAAATTTTTGGCAAAACTCTAATAAAATTCTGATAAATTACTCTGAAAAAGTCGTCTCGAAAGATTTTTAAAATTCGTAATCTGTTTTTTGTATTGAGGTACTGGAGAGAGAAAAGGCACTTTGAGCATTCTCGGATTATCGCAAATTCCCTTCTAGGTTGCCTTCAAAACCTTGAAAATGGGCGCAGTTATCAAAAGTTGTCAACTTCAAAAAAGTAGAGCTAGTTTTGATACTCACAATGATATGAAAGTTTAAGACACACTATCTGACTCGTTCGATCACCCGTAGGCACACGAAAAAAGTTGACCATTTCCGATTTGCCTATAATTTTGATCAAAGATAGTATAAAGTATTCTCAGCAAAATGGGTTACTTTTTGGCCAGATCCGTCACCTGGGTACCTAGAAAAACCAAAAATCGATAGTTTTCGAAAATGTTTCCTAAAATAGTTAGGTACAAAATCTCAACGGGAAGTTATTGCAGACATTATTTTGAGCAATTTTTGTGTTTAAAAAAAAAATCCAGCTTAACACCTTCATTGTGAAAATTTTCAAAACATATGAAATTTTTGGGTTTTTTTCATGAAATCATTTTTATCTCGTCAGTGACACAAGAAGACGGGCTTTTTTAATTTAAATTCGGATTTTATATAAAATTTGGTATTGGAAACATGCTGTCCCTACTCGTATCTCTAGACCCAAAGAAAGATTTTTTGGGAAGAATGAGAAAAACTGCCATTTCAATTTTCAAGTGCTTCCAGTAAATTATTTTTGATGTTTCAAAATAATGATTTTTTGAAGTTTTTCATTCAGTCATGATAATTTTATTCAGTTCCGGTACCATTTTCGATCATACCACAGAAAAAATTTCGAAAAAATTGAATTTTTTGATTTTTGAAAATTTTCTCCCGAATTGAGTCATTCCATCTGAAATATTAAGAATAGCATTATAAAATCAGTAGAATATTACTGGTACATTCTTTAGGTTTTTAAAAATCTTAATTCCCACTGTCGGGTCACCTGCTACTTACGCGTTCATGGTGAAATTCAGCGAAATTTTCAACTTGGGAAGTTGGTGCATCGGTACTTCATACTTGCAACGTTATTTCGCAGAGAATTGCGATGAATATGACCGGAACAGTAAGAAAATTTTTCGAAAAATATCGATTTTTGGTTTTTCTAGGTACCCAGGTGACGGATCTGGTCAAAAAGTAACCCATTTTGCTGAGAATACTCTATACTATCTTTGATCAAAATTATAGGCAAATCGGAAATGGTCAACTTTTTTCGTGTGCCTACGGGTGATCGAACGAGTCAGAGAGTGTGTCTTAAACTTTCATATCATTGTAAGTATCAAAACTAGCTCTACTTTTTGAAGTTGACAACTTTTGATAACTGCGCCCATTTTCAAGGTTTTGAAGGCAATCTAGAAGGGAATTTGCGATAATCCGAGAATGCTCAAAGTGCCTTTTCTCTCTCCAGTACCTCAATACAAAAAACAGATTACGAATTTTAAAAATCTTTCGAGACGACTTTTTCAGAGTAATTTATCAGAATTTTATTAGAGTTTTGCCAAAAATTTGCTTGTTTTGTGCTTTTCAATATGGCATCAATCGAATAGTGAGATGGTTTCTGAGTTGCAACGTCTGGTGTGGTGCGAGCCGAGAGTTGAAAGGTAGCTGAACAATCAGAAAGCTATTTTGATTAGATGATGGTAAACTAACTAGTTAGTGTTTGAATGGAACACATATTACTAGAAGAAGATTCCATTGGAAGAACATCACGCATTGTTTTGAAATCTGAAAATATGTAGAGTCTGTCAGAACTTCCAAAAACTTATGAATAAAAACTTACGGGACAGCAAAAATAATCGTTTTTTGGCACTGAAATGGAAGGATTTCAGAGGAGAGTGGGATGTCAAGGAACCTTCTAATAGAGCACTCAAAGAAGATTGGAGTCCGCCCGACACTCTGCTGCAAGTTACGGACTCTCAAAATTCGGCTCCGATTTAGCACAAAAAACCTCACTTCTCAACAGTTTCTGAATTGGTTGTATGAGTATTCCAGTTTTTCTAATAAGTGTCTCCTGTCTGTACTCGCAGACACACAGACAGGAAATACCCAATGGAACCTGTATTTCACAAATTAGTGAAGGTGCATTGATAAAGACTGTCGGCCCACCGCGAACGGTGAACCTTTTCCAAAATTTATATGTGGGGAGGTTTAGGGCTGATGAGGCCTGCAAATAATGTGATTACTATAATAATTCCCTTCATCATTGGTCCCCATACCACCATCCACAGGAGACCGACGACTAACTAGAACACGGATGACTCACCCAAGACCAGCAGCCGACAACTCGCGGGTTCCGCCGCCCGCTATGTTTTGTGTGGGAAAAGGGGCGGGGCGTGGGAGGCCGGTTCAGTTACCCAAGTTTGAGGTAAACTTTTTTTACATCGAAAGCAAAAAAAATGAAAGTATATATATTCAGAACCGTCTTGGTTTGTAGAAAAAGAATATGCTGTTGGTTTTATCAAATGCGTTGTGTAAAAAAAGTTATGTAGGTTTGTATGATGGGACAAACAAGAGGTGATTAACGAAAATGTTCCCGTCGATTATTGGAGTGAAGTCTATTTAAGCAGGCTTGTTCGGTGAATTTTATTTATTTGGAAAATCGAAAATTACTCCAACTGTTTTTCGGAGAATCGGAGCAATTTCAGAGAATGAAAAAAATATACGAAAGTGTATTTGAAACGGGTTCTTGTTGCGTTTTTCAGAATTCATTTCGAAAAAGATGTTCTTTCATCATTATCAGCTTTTACCAGTAAAAATACAAAAAACAGAGTTTGGAGTATTTTCGATTCTCCAAAATTTTATTGACGGAGCCCGCGACCGCGACTATGTTGAGTATTTGTGATGGAAATGGTGGAGGCCTTCATACAAGATACCATATGGGGAATGGAGAAGTAGAGAACGACGTGATAAACTTTTTCGCTGATCACCTTTTCTTTATCTCATCACACAGATCTACATAACTTTTTTCAAACAAAACATATAATGAAACCAACAACATATTCTTTTCCTACAAACCAAGACGGTTTTGAATATATGTACTTTCACATTTTTTGCTTTTGATATAAAAAAGTTTACCTCAAACTTGGGTAACTGAACCGGCCTCCCACGCCCCGCCCCTTTTCACACACAAAACATAGCGGGCGGCGGAACCCGCGAGATGTCGGCAGCTGGTCTTGGGTAAGTCATCCGTGTTCTATTTGGTCGTCGGTCTCCTGTGGATGGTGGTATGGGGACCAATGATGAAGTGACTTATTATAGTAATCACATTAATTGCAGGCCTCATCAGCCCTAAACCTCCCCACACATAAATTTTGGAAAAGGTTCACCGTTCGCGGTGGACCGACAGTCTTTATAAATGTACGTTTACTTTTTTGTAAAACTCAGGTTTCGTGGGACATTTCCTGTCTGTGTCTGCGAGTTTGGATGTAGAAACAGACACGAACCACTTTTCAGAAAAACTGGAATACCCATACAACAAATTCAAAAACTGTTGAGGTGAGATTTATTGTGCTACTCCAAAGCCAAACTTTGAAAGTCCGTAACTCGCAGCTTAATACCGGAACGGTTACAGAAAAGCATGAATGATTCGTAGTATAGTCCCCGGGGTCGATTATCTTATGACTTGAATAGAAGTCTCGGAAATCTTCTTCTTCTCTTTCATCTCTACTCATTTTCCTTTTATCAACAATTAGACAAAAACTTGTTGAATAGCAATTATAATTTCCGATGAATCAAGTTAAAAACATCGTATTTCTCTGTAATTTATTGAGTGAATTCTGAGAACGTTTGTATAGATTTTATTGGTTTTTTTCTTGTTTAGGCTAGGCAGATGTTGCCGATGTTTCACTTTTTATTGCTGATTAGTTTTAGGAATCAATAAAAAAGAAAACAAAAACCTTTTTTTCAACCCTGTTTTTTACTTTACTCATAATGAACGAATTCTGTGTAGAAATCTATCCTCATTATGATCGAAGCGAAATTGGCGTTTTTTGACATGATATAGATTCTCAAAACTAGCTAGAAAAGGATCCCCGGTCGAGTAGGAGTTACAGATCATTGGAACCCCAAGCACTTGTAAGTTTGAAATTTGAAGAAACTTTGGTGGGAGGTCAACCTTCTTTGGAACCCTTCAGTAGAGTTCCCGAAAAATATTGGAAGCCGCCCGACACTCTGGGTCTACAGCTTGGCAGTGTCCGGCGGATGATCATCGGGAGCGATCGGTCTGAAACGAAATACAGGCGGAGAGAAAAAAGAAGTTCTGATATAAACTAACACAAAAATTGTAGTAGTATAGAGATTTGGAGGTCGAGAAGGTGCTTGCGGGTCGTTTTGAATCTGAAAAAAGCAAAATTCATGCAAAAAAGCAAAAAAACGGACAGAAAGAAAAAGACACGGCGTAAATAAAACGATTTCTGTTATTTCTTTTCGAAAATAGAAAATTCTTATAAAATACATACAAATATTGTAAATAATGCATTTGAAAATAATATTTTGCCGAAAAAACTATGAAATTTGAAGAAAAATAGACGAAAACCCTCTGAAAAGGCAAGAAAAGTACTCGAAATTGAGAATGAAAACTTGTCCGTGAGGACTACGCGGCCGCGCGAGTGTCGGTTCCTCGGACCAAAAACTCTTCCACAAAAGCTCATTTTGAGCCGGGAAAACGTGAATTTAGGGCATTTAGAGCTATTTTTAGCATATGATCCAATCATGAAAGTTGATTAGATTTAGATTTTCTCTAAAGATTACTGATGTCAGATGCAGATAGATCGGAAAATTTCCCGTCGGGAAGTTTTCCCGAAAACAGTCGGGAATTTATGGAAATTGAGTGTCCCGATTTCGCGACCTCGATCAAGCCTGCCAGGTAGGCGAAACATCAGATTACATGATAAATTGCTGAATGAAAGAAAACTCAGAATTTTGAGTTACTTAGAGCAATTGATTCCGAGAAGATCAAATTCCTCTATAATTATTGCCAATTTTGAATGAACTTCCTCTATCATCGAACGTTTTATCACATGTTGCTTTCTGTTGGTCAATAAACAGTGAGCAGAACATAGTTTTTTTATTAAATGATGATTATTGGTCAGATTTGACATTTGATTCAAGTCAATCTTTTTGGTTTCACATGTTCAAGCTCAAAAATTAGATGGCGTGGAGTAGAAAAGTAAATAAATAAAGTAATGCTATGGATAGTGATACTTAAAGATGAGGTGAAAATGATTGAAAGGTTTCGGGATTATATGGAAGTGGGGATTAGTATGGGGATGAAACAGAGAGAAAACGAGCACATGGAATTATTGGAGAAAAGTCTCGGGAAAGAGTGGAACTTAATGTAGAGAAATTATGTGGAGAGTGGGGAGGGGGGTGTCTCAGAAAAAGTGGAACATGTGAGATTGGGACAGTAGTGACTACAGATCAGAACCTCAACAACAATTTTCATAAAGGAGCTGGAGCAGGAGAGTGTGTTGGTGGAAATCCTGGTCGAGTTGGATGATCCTGAAAGTGGAAAATGAAATGAAGTGACTGATTCAGATAGAAGAGACACATTTTCTCTTTTTTTGACATTTTTGATACTCACCGGAAGAGGTCCTGACGATCGGGATGGTGACTTGACTATACCAACTGGAACATTGATCGTATCCGATTTTTTCTTTATGAAGGATGGAATCAGAGTTCATTCCCGCGGCTACATTCAGATGAAATTGTAGTATTCAACTGAAATAAAGCACGGTTGAAAAAAAGGTTTTTGTTTTTGTTTTCTTTTTTATTGATTCCTAAAACTAATCTGCAATAAGAAGTCAAACATCGACAACATCTGCCTAGCCTAAACAAGAAAAAAACCATCAAAATCTATCCAAACGTTCTCAGAATTCACTCAATAAATTACAGAAAAATACTATGTTTTCAACTTGATTCATCGGAGATTATAATTGCTATTCAACAAGTTTTTGTCTAATTGTTGATAAAAGGAAAATGAGTAGAGATGAAAGAGAAGAAGAAGATTTCCGAGACTTCTATTCAAGTCATAAGATAATCGACCCCGGGGACTATACTACGAATCATTCATGCTTTTCTGTAACCGTTCCGGTGTTAATGTGACCCCGATGGTGAATTATCTACAAACATTGTATTTTATGCTAACATTTCGAAATTTCTTTTTTTTTCAATTTTTTCCACTCATCATTCAGAATTCAAACAAAATCAAAAGTTTTCATAAGGAAAACTATAAAAGTTTAGGGTAGAACAGCAATCGGCCGCTCAAGGGAGACATGATAAAAATGATGTTTGAAAGAGTTATTGCCTCCTTTTCATTAACTATGGTTAGCGAGTTTTCACCACGAGACGGAGAGTAAACAACATAAGGGCTATTGCAAAACAAGGGGAACGAAAAAAAAAGAAAAAAAACTGAAATCCGCTGTGGATGAAAATCTACTGAATGAACTTACATTTAACTTTTCAAAAAAATTTTCAAACATATTAACTAAGGAAATCTGATACTCACTTTCAGTTTCCCAGTTCAAAAAAATATATATAGAAAAAGTCAAAGTTTCACCATTCTCCCAAATCTACAACAACTACAACAAGATGTTTCTGGGACAACAAACTCCGAAAACAAAACCTCTTACCTCCAAAACATCCACACAATTGGAAAAATTATTCAATAATAATCAGTTAGTGATTTTGCGGAAATCATTCTGTAGGTAGCCTGGTTGATAGTGAGTGACTGCATTCATACTCAAGATATATCCTTTGTGGGCGGATCTTTCTAAATCTATTTCTCTCTTTCACGACTTCTCTCATCACGCAACAGCTTTTCGTTCAAAAATTGCACCATCCCGGATTAACACGCAAAGTGAACAACAACCGCGGACTCTGCCAGTTGCCTCTCCCTCACTTCCCCTTCCCCACTCTGTATGTTGGAGAACGGATGTGGCCACCTGCCCTTTTTTCCTCACGACTGAACATTTGATTCAACATTTATGTAGTTTGAAATTTAATTTCCCTGGAGAAAGAGTATCCACCGGAAGAGCAGCAGGAGCTGTATTGAAGATCTAATCAGTTAGTATCAGAGGATGTTGAATATATGTATTGGGAATGCTGAAAACAATACATACTTAATTAGAAATTGAAGAACGTTTATTGGCAAAAGTGGATTTGGCAGTGGTTGTATAGAAGGTCTTTACTGTGGATATCGGGAGATACATGACAAAATTGGTACATGATTTTTTTTCAAAAAACATACGTCACTAAAATTCAAAGAACGTTACGTTTACTGACAACGTTCCGTATCCCTGTTCCGTAGCAAGTTGAGATAGCAAGTAGACAAAACACCCCATCAGAAAAGTACTATTCTATTTTCTTCTACTTCATTCTTCTTTTTTCTTTTTTCTCCTCACCCCTTGTTTCTCAATTTCCCTCATGTTGTTTACTTTCCTTCTCGCGGTGAAAACAAGCCTCGCTGGTCACATTTAATGAGGGGGCTACGACTCATTCAAACACCAGTTATTTCATTCACTCTCTCCGTGAGCGGCATGTGTAGCTGCTCTACCCTAAACTTTTGAAGTTTTCCCTGTGAAAACTCTTGATTTTATTTGAATTCTAAATGGTGAGTGGAAAACATTGAAAACAAGAAAATTTAGCAGTATAAGTCGCATTAAATATTAATTTTCTAACAACTTCCGAAGTCTTTGAGTACATTTTGGCATTAACGAATAACTATTCGGGACAAAATAGATCACGGATGTAACTTCGTAGGCAAGTCAATTCTAAGTACAGTGTTCCGGAAAAGAGTCCAGTGTCGGCGTGGAAAAGAAATTCAAGAGAAATCTTATTCTGAAATTCATCTCTTAGTATCCAGATTCTCTAGAAATATCATTACCAAATCTTCATTTTTTCTCTGACCTTGCAAAACTTTTTTTATTCAATAATCTATCAAAAATACATGAAATAGATGATAAACTTTGTGAGAGCATAGTAAAAAACTGTTTTTCAGATGTAGGAGCGGACGCGGAGACGTTGGTTGGACCTTCAGGCCGGTCAAAATCTAAAAGGCAAAAGTAACTGCACTTCAAGGTTAGCATTTTTCCACAGTAGATTTCAAATTCTAGTATTTTTTTCAATTCTAGTACGAACTGAAACCTATTTAAAGCTGTCGGCAATCGGATCCCACCAGATTTCCCTCCGACACCCGACTTCCAGTCGATCACTGAGCTGAGGTCGTATAGGAACTTCCGAGGAAAAGCTCCGAAGAAATTGAACAATGCAGCTCCAGTCGTACCAGGAACCTCGGAGCACAAGGTGCGGATGGAAATCGCGATGCAAGACGCCAAGGAAGCTCCATGCTATAACGACCCGAAACTAGGTATGTTGATTTCAAAATCTGATCAGATTACTGATACACAATTAATATTTTCAGAGACTTTTTTCTCTCTGTTCGACGCATTGAAGCAAGAAGTGCCACAAGAAGTACACAACCCCCGTCTCCTTCCTGCACCTCTTCCGAAGCTTCACCGCATTGCTCGGCTATGATAGAGAAAAGTCCCGTGAGTTGAGATCTAGAGGAAGACTGAACGTATAAGTTGCGGTTTTCAGATGAAGAATGGAATATGATCAAAAAAGAGAAATGGGACGAGTACAAGGAGTGGACCATGCGAGCCTCAAAGCTCTACAACAAGCTCAAGTGCAGACAGGATTCGTGACTGTGGTGCAAGTGACAAAATCAAAGATGGCAAATAGGAAAGTCAAGAATATGGAGGATGAAGTCTTCTAATTGAAAAAAATGTTGTAGTAATTTTCATAGTTTGGCGATGGTATATATTTTTATTTCTTTTCAACTCTGAATAAAACTAAAGTGATAAAAAAGATAAAAAAGGAATTCAAAAACTAGAGTTATCGCTGTTTCTCTTCTTCTTTTTAGGGGTATCAAATTACACTCCTGTTTCTCTTGGATACACATCATCTTCCGCCATTTTCCATTTGTTAGAGGAATGGTTTGATGTCTGGAATTTCTGGTTCCGTACTTTACTCAACTTGGTAAAAACAAGAAACTAACTCAATCCTTTCAGCTCTCCCAACTCCACATTTTTTCATTGCAGAACTCAATTGCATCTTTCATCGTTGTTATTGGTGGCGGCCTGTTTTCATTGTTTTATTTTCATACTGTGGAATTCAGAAACAAAGAATGTCGGAAGAGAAACATATTTACAGTATGAACTGGAATTTTAGAGAGAAAGTAAAAATTGTTGGAAAGGAATATTGGAAATGAACAACTGAGGAATAGGTGAGAAATGGCTGATAAATAGAGAGGTCAATATAAAGAATGTGATGAACGATTGGGAAGGTAATTTTCTGGATGGATTGAACATTTTCGAGAAAAAAAAGTTGGGAATGTTCTGAGCTGATGAATAGATTGGCTGATATGAAGAATGTAATGAAAATTGCAGGCAAGACATTTCAGGCGTGGGACAGTGCACGGAGTAAACAAACAAGACGAGGTGGGAAGAAGAAATCGAGAGTAGAGTAGAGAAGGTAGGAAAGAAATGAAATTACCAGCATCAAACAATGAAAGTTACAAAATAATCAGAAGTCTTCCTCTTCTTCCTCGTCGACCTTTCTCTTCCTCGGTTTTGCCACCGGCACCACCGTGATGAGCCCTGCTTGCACTTGAGCATAATGCTCAGAGCTCTGATGCGCTTCTGAAAGATGGCATTTCAGTTTTTTGAGATTCAACTGAAAATGACTCACGTTTGCCGGCTTCTTTAAGAATTTCCTGAATCATTTTCTTGTTGATTTTCTCTTCAATGGTTGTGTCAAATCGATCCGACGTCTTCACGAATGGGGAGAACATTGGGATTTCGATTGCTATGACAGAAGGAGAATCAGACGACTCTGCACATAAAATATGGCACTACAAGGCTAAAAATAAAATGGAATAAACTTACGAGAGTTAAGTATCTCATTAATAGAACTTTCCGATTTCTTGATTTGCAGAGAGACTCCGATAATCGAGGCAATCAGTGCATTTTCTGAAATTTTTCAGTAAGTTTTATAAAATAAGTTTTATAAAAAAGATAAAATTTTGAAAAATTCGATTGTAGTGGCGAAATCAGTTTTCTCGATATTCCGAGACATTAGTGTGTTATTCAACTTGTTATTTTCAATGAAAATTATTTAGTAATTAAACCTGGTCTTAAAGAGTCCTTTCACTCTAATGACAAATTCTCAACAACTACCTCAAGAATTAGAAGTCTCAGTTTCTGCTGTCTCCCGTTTTTGTAACACATAGGTAATTTTTTGAACGTTTTGCGATAGGATTTATCGAGAAAAATACCATAATCTCCAACCTCAAATATTCAAGAATCTAAAGCTTTGGTTTCAGAACATGACTAAGACACTAGGTACACGGATTCTTTTGAAAAAGACATAAGGGCCCTATTTCGGAACACTATGTGAAAATCGGGATGACATGTGTTGTAGCGGGAATCGTCGTTACAGGCATAAAATGTGGGCAAATACCAGTGGCACCCTACGCAAAGTAAAAAATTGACTTACCTTCAAAACATCCACACAGTTGGAAGATAAAAGTTATTCAATAATAATATAAAAGTTATTTTTCGGCCATCGTTCAGTAGTTAGCCTTAGAATAGTAACTGACTAAACTCATATTCAAGGTTTGTCCTTTTTACGTTGGGCGGATTTCTCCGCCCATCTGTTCTACTGACGCAATAAGTTTCTCGTATCACGCAACACGAAGCAACGCCCTTGTTCATATTTCGTCATCTCGGGCTAGGCCGCAAATTGGAAAACAACCGGCATTTGCCCTCCTCTCTCTTCCCTCCCCTTTTTGCGTGTTGAATAAGAAATGTGTCACCTCTCTTTTTCTCTCACTTTTCTCGCTGAGTAAACACGGCACGTGGAAATCAGTTTGCCGTTCGCACAATCCATTTCAAAACACAATAAAAACAATTGAACATTTTATTCAAAATTTGTAATGTTTGAAAACTCGTTTTACTAGAGAAGACATATTGATCATTGTGAAACAACATGATGTTGTACCGGAAGAACAGGATGATGTTTATATTTTGTTTTCAGTGTTTTATAAAACGGTTCAGATAAGAATCCAGGATACAGCTGTCTTGTAGTCCGGTTTCCAATGGTTTTCTGTTTAATCGGAAGCTGCATTAATAAATTGCGAGTTATATGGAAACTTCAAAACGTGTTCCGGGTCACCAACCGCCTTCATGGTGTAAACACAGAAAGCCGGGCATTAAGCAAAATGTGTTGAGTTTTGTAAAAGTCTAAACGTTTTCAAAAGAAAATAATGGAATCTGGAAAATAAGATATCATTTTTATTCAGGTTCAGAGAGACATTATTATGCCTAACAAACATAGATGAGAGAACCGACCCAGAGTGGTTGGGGCAGGAGTTGTATAGAAGGTCTGATCAGTTAGTTTCGGAAACTGTCCGATATGAAAATCCTGAAAAAAGATTTGTTCGTCATGAGAACTCAAAGAATGTTCGGTTCCCAAACCAAATTTCTTATCAAATGGAGATTCCAAGTTAATGAAATACTCAATCAGAAAATTAGGGGTCGTATAGATAATTTTAGCTGTTAAAAAGTATTCTTCTATTTGCTTCTTCTCTCTTTTTTATAAGACTCTCTCAAACATTGTAAAAAATAATAGAAAAGAGAACTTTGCAATGTCGGTAGCAAATTAATTTTTCGGCAATTAGTCAGTACTTTCACAAATTCAAGAAGAATAAGTGACAATACCGAGCTAATATAACGAGAAAACCCTCAATTTACGAGAATCACAACGACGGAAACACGAATAAACGAATAGCGACGAGAAAATGATAGAATTTATGCCGAAAGAGTACTTTCGACACAATTTCTAGCTTGCACGCGCGTGAACACACCAAAACACTATTTTATGCGAGAGAATCAATTTATTGCAAATCAACCAGCTAAAACACACTAATAACAAAGAAAACTATAAAAATTGGCCTAAAACCAAAGAAAGAGGTAAAATCTCACTAACGAGATAACGGATCACCTAACGTGACTCCGCCAGCGCCCAAGAGTGCCGAAATTCTCCATTTCAAAAGCGAAATTGACAAAATAGCTGCGAGAAGTGCGCACGCGCCCGTAGGTCAACGCGGCAACACAGTGACAAACGGAGTGAGTCTAGAAACTCAAGTGACTTTAAAGAATTATTTAGAAGAACACACGGTGACAACCGTACAAATTTGCGATGTTTTTGAATCTATTTTTTTGTTTGAAAAATTGATGGTCTATTAATTGTTCATTGTTGCTGAAAATTGTTCAAGGAGATGGACTGCGTTCATGCTATTATTTGAATGCAAAAGTGTTTATGTCCGCATGAGTGTTGTTTGATCATTCAGTGGGAATAAATATGAAATTAGAATGGAAGTATCTAGGTTGGTTGACATTTTGTTTTGAAAGGGGACTCCGTGTTGTGAAGAGGAGAGGCAATTGAGGGGGGAAAAGAGCAGGATTTGAATATATGAAGGGAAAGAATAAAGCGGAAAAGGTGCTTATTAGCAAATTTCTATTGAAATGCAATAATCTAGGATAACATTTCTATTGGACTCAACCGCACCTTCAAGAGAAAGGGACCAAATCAGAAGCTGTTTCATGTAATCCTGAAGTTTGTTTTAAATATTCTTTTATTTCATGTTCAATTTTTCAAGAATGCAGGGTTAAGAGGCAAATAATAATCACAACATCAAATGTTATCAACGCTTGAAAACTTCTTCACGAATGGTATACATGGTGATCGTCACTTCAATTTTGGATAGTGAAACGGCGAGTTATTCTGCAAAGAAAAGATGTTATACGACAAGCATTTTCAGACTATTGGACGGAGCCTATTCATACTCTTCCAGGTTCAAAAACTGTACCCTACAACCGCTTACCCTGTTTCCGTTCCATTTACTTTTTTTGCTCGAACAAACTAAAAAAGTTTCCAAATTTCTTCCTCATCAAGTCCCGGCTCCATAGAGAAATAGTCCGATTCCTTGGCGACCTGTTTTGTTCTGAGACTCTGGAAAAAAGACTGTAGGTTATTATAGTATTTTCAACATACTTACTTGAATCAGTCAATGAATATCCGTCGGTGTCCAACTGACATGTTTGGTGTCTAATTTTGCGAAATGGAAGAAATCCTCAATACTGAAGGTTTTTGGAACAGCTTGGTGCCAACGACCGACCAATGAGAAGCTTTCACAACTTTTGAACTGAATTGTGTCCCGGATGGCGGCGATGAGTACAGCCAATCTGACGTTCATCCTTATCTCCTTCAAGACATTCACATCGAATAACTCCAGAAAATCTCTATAGAGTGGTGTAGAGGGTGCGAAATCTATGGTAATCAAGTTGGCACGAATCTTGATGTCACTCTGGTGAGCTGCAGCAATGAAGGCTCCCATCCACTTGACTCTCTTATAATGAACGAATACTGTGTCGAAATCTATCTTTTTAACGATCGAAGCGGATTTGGCGGCGAAGAAATTAAAAAACGCTGTGATTGCCACACTTTCATCCTTGTCACATTTTTTCGGTTGCTCCATTCCTTGTTGCCTACAGGCTCCTCATCCACCATTTCATGAACATTGCGTGGGTTCTGCAAGTTTTTTCACAAAATTTTTGTCGAATTCGATTGTTGGAATAATGTTTGGGATGGCGGCAATTATGTTATTGATGGATTTGCTGCATTGACGAACTTTGTGTCTGAGAATTGAAAAATTGCTCAAAAATACGCCAAGCACGTTTGATATTTGTCCAACAACAAAGACGGCAAAAGCGCGACAGACTGCCGTCTAGTGACAATTGAGGCATATGTGTAAACCAGATGGTAACCGCTAACCCGCTTTTTCCTCTTTTTTTTCAAAAATTTTAGGTTTTTTTCGAAAACTATTATATCTATCTATCATAGCAATAATCATGAAAAATATAGCAAAATTATATCTGCAAGTTATGCATCCGTGACCGATTACAGGCCGAATGATTATTTGTTAATGCGGCGTGGTCCGGGAAAAAAATCCAAAAACGCAATGTCAATCATTTGCAAGCAAAAATTTTGGCTAACTAGTCCAAAATGTACTGAAAAACATTGTAGGTTGACAGAAAATTAATATTTAATGCGACTAAAATTGCGAAATTTCTTTTTTTCTCAATTTTTCCACTCACCATTAAGAATTCAAATAAAATCAAGAGTTTTCACAAGGAAAATTTTAAAAGTTTAGGGTAGAGCAGCTACACATGCCGCTCACGGAGAAGGAATTGTGTTTGAAAGAGCCGTTGCCGACTTCTCATCAAATATGACCAGCGGGGCGCGCTTTCGCCACAAAACGAGAGTAAACAACAAGAGGGAAATTGAGAAACAAAGGGAGTGGAAAACGAGGAAAACAGAAGTAGGGAGTACAAGAAGGAGTTTTGTTTAGTTGGCATTTCAATTTGTTACGAAATAGGGTTTTAAAAGTTTTTTTTGAAAAACATATTTTCTTACTGCTGAATACTTTGGCTTTCTTTAATAAAAGTTTATACAAAACGGACACGATTCATCAGAGTTACACATGAATTTGCGAAAGGGTGCGCACTTATGCTCACTACTGTATAGAAGTCTTTCCCATTCAAGAAAATCTTTCGAAACTTCACTGTGACATAAATAAATTTTTTGCTGGCCGTCATACAGTAGTTAGTTTTGGGAAAAGTGGCTGACTACATTCATATTCAAGATCTCTCCTCTTTTCAATAAGCGAATCGCATCTGTTCTTTTGACGCTATCAGTATTTTTTCTCTTTCTTACGTTCACAAAATATACCAATATTTACAACAAGATCCATAAGCGTCACCTATTTAACTCTAAACCCTACTATCCGCCTATCAGCCCGGAAAATCGTGTGCCCAGCACGATAATCAAGTTTCTTATGTGTTGGACGCTAACTGGGAAATTAGACATGAATATTTTAATTTCACTATAATTTATTATTTTTAGCACCACACAAATAAATATGTTACATAGATAATAGAATCAATACAAAATCTCTTCCAAATTGACCTCATGTCTCTTCAAAAATATCTGCAAGCCGGTGAATTGAAAAGAGAAAGTCTCGTAGTGGTTGAGCACAGGGAACTCGCATACTCGGTCTCGGGGTACTGGTCCCTCCAGGTTTTGCACTACCATCCGGTCTACACATGTCATGAGCAACTGTCCTTTCAGGTTGATGGTGATGTCGTGTTCAAGCGGGTTGATGGTGAAATGCTAAAATATTTATATGAACATCGAGTACTATCTCAGGTTGTACACTTACCTGGACCATTTCTCTCATTGTATTATCACAAATGTTGTTGAGTGTGAATGACTTGATAGAATCCTCCGGACGGGTTTCTATATCATAGAAATAACTCTCAAAAAATTGGTTGCGCAGGTCCACTGAACTGCATCCGTCATCTTATGTCTGAAGAAGCTCCGCCCATCGAAGTGTGGATCGTAGTCAGATGGTGGCCAGGCACGTTTTATCACTCGCACTTTTATAGTCTCCACTCCAGGCTCACAAATTTCCAACAAGTGGGCTGCTGGGTCCTTATAGCCATCGTACCACTCGTCGACTGTGATAGAGAACTTTTTGCAGGGGATTAGTTCTTGAAAAAATATTGCAGAGTCCATTCCAAGTATATTGGGACCCGATCCTCCACTATATCAATATTCAACTCCTTCAATTTCAACATCGAATGTCTCGCAATCATTTGGAAGTCCGACATAAAAACCCGATGGAAATTCAACTTCAGTTCTCCCCAACTTGATAACGACATCCTTCCTCCTCATTTTGGTAAAACATCTGAAAATTTTGGAAAGATATCAGTACTGAATTTCCGAGTCGGCCGAACCGGATCCGGGTCCTTGCAAATCTAATTAAACCTATCACTTTTGATGACAAATTCTAAACAATACAAAGTTTGAGCGTGAATGAATCTCAGTTTCTGCCATATCACTTTTTTGTAACGCATCTGTAATTTCAGAACGTGCTATAGGATTTATCTACAAAAATACTAAATCATCTAACCTCGAGAAATTAGGAAACTAGAGATATTGGTATCAAACACTGACTGTGACACTAGGAATACAGCTTCTTTTTGACAAAGACACTTAAATCTGTTTTGGAACACTACGCGTATGTTGGGAAAAAATGTGCTGTTGTTTGGCAGTAATCGACTCAAAGGGGGACCGCGCTATTCGAATTAAAAATTATTTTTCTTGATTCGACGCATATTTGAGGGTTGACGATAAAATTCTCTTGAAAGTAGATCCTGAAATTCAATTCAAGATAGTTATAAGCTGTCAAAGTTGTCCAATCACACCACCATGATACACTTTTTCATTGAATTGTTGATAGAAATTTGTTATACTTTCAGGTGCGCCATGGGAAAATTGAATAAAAAAGTGTACCATAGAAATGCGATGTGACAACTTTGACCGCTCATAACTACTTTGAGTCAAATTTCCGGACCTTCCTTCAAGAGAATTTTATCGTCAACCCTCAAATCTGCGTCGATTAATGTAAAAAATGTTTTGAACTTGGATAGCGCAGTCCCCTTTTGACAGGCATAAAATGTATACAAATAATAGTGGATCCCTATGCAAAGTGAAAAATTACTTACCTTCAAAACATCCAAACAATTGGAAAATAAAACTAATTCAATAATAATCAGGAAGCAATTTCTCGGCCATCATTCAGTAGTTAGCCTTGGAAATAGTGAGTGACTACATTCATATTCAAGATGCATTCTCTCTACAATGGGCGGAACGATCCGCCCATTTTCTCCTCATTCTCTCATTCACGATTCCTCTCATCACGCAACCGCCTTTCATTCAAAAATTGCGCAATATCGGGTGATGAAGCAAAGCGAATAACAATCTGCCAGCTGGGGTTGTTTTTCACGTTAGTGTTGTTATTCCCCCTTTGATTCTGCCAGCTGCCACTCCTTCCCACTCCTTCCTTATTCTGCGTGTTGGAGTACAAATGTGACCACCTGCCCTTTTTTCTTCATTACTGAACATTCGATTTGACATTTATGGTAGTTGAAATTTAATATCACTGGAAAAAGGGCATCCACCGGAAAAGCAGCAAGAGTGGTTGGAGCAGGAGTTATATAGAAGGTCTTATCAGTAAGTATTGGGAGCTTGTACATGGAAAAATGGAATATGCTGAAAAAACATACGAGATGGAAACGCAAAGAACTTTACGTTTCATGACAACACAAACCCTATTTTGTTTCAAATTGCGATGTCAACTAGTCAAAACACTCCATCAGAAAATGTATTCTTCTATTTTATTCTATCCTCCTCTTCTATTTTCCTCCTTTTACTCTCCCCTTGTTTTTCAATTTCCCTCATGTTGTTTACTCTCCGTCGTGTGATGAAAGCACGTCCCGCTGGTCACATATAATTAGGGGGCGGCGACGACTTATTCAAACACAATTTATTTGGTAGAAACTCATTTAACAGGATATAAATTAATTGAAGACCTACATATCTGGGAAACAGAATAATTGTTGAACATTCACAGATGAGATTAAAAAAGAAGAATTAGAACACAATGAGAACTTCTACGTAATGACTACTTGATAAAACAAAGCTGGTGGAAGTGAAGCAAAAAGAAATATTCCGTTATGGAAATCCTTCAAAAAACATATTTTCTTACTGCTGAATACTTTGGCTACCTTTCAAAAAATGTATGTTAAACGGACACAATTCAGCAAAGTTACACATGAATGTACGAAAGGGCTCCTTTATGCTCAATACTGTATGAACACAATTTTAACGGAATTGATAGAACGAAAATGGAGAAAATGAAGCAAAAAGAAAAATTTCGCAAATTAAAATTCAAAATGGGTACTATTTGTTTGTTCACACACCCTGCCCAGTCTATGGATTTTCCGATTTGAATTTTTTCAATATCCCTTGCAAGTACTGTGCTCCTTTTTTGATCCGCGCGGTTGATCGTCTCCTGGCAATCTCCAACGCCTCTGTTAGCCGTGTTCACGGTGGAAGTTTCTGAAAAATGGAATGAATCAAATGGAATGGAAAAATTTCAAAAAACTCACTATAGCACGATTTTCCAACGCTGACTTGTAGTAATCATCATTGGGATTGCCCGCACTGATATCCATTGTCTTCGGCATGACGCTTCAATGATTGAACGGAAGAAGTTTCGATACTTCTCTATAGTTCATTCAAGGAGACTGTTGGCTCTGGCTCCAATGAGGCCTGCCAGTTGCGAATCCATGAGTTTTGACTCCTCCATGGTCCCACAACAAGCAGTGAGTGAAGTATTAATGAAGAGGGGCTTCCAATTGACCAATTCCAATTGTGTCGAATTTAGGAATATCGAGATTTGTGGTTCACTCTGAAACATGTTATGGTGAAGGCAGAACGATTTCACAGTGATCATGTTGTTTCAAGAATTGAAAATCTTGACGAAAACATGAAAAACGAAATGAACATCGATAAATTGATACCTATCGACGACGAGAGCTTTTTAAAAATAGGAAACGATGATGTAATCATTAAAGCAAAGGAAACTTTTTTTCATTTTGATAACTGGAAAACTTGACAGAAAACATTCAAAATCTTGAAAAAATTCACCTAAAATCAATGAAACAAGGCTATGCTACGGCGACAGCTAATAAAAAATTGAAAATGAGAAAACGGTTGAAACTGTGAAAACTTTTGATTTAATTTGATAAACTGCAAAACTTCACACTTTCACACGTCGTTGTTGCGTTTCGCAAACGATTTTGGCATCAAATACTGTAAAACTGTAGTTTTGTTGAGAAACACTACTAAATAGCGAAGTAATTTGACATTTTACAGCGAAAACAAAAGAAAACTCACAGTTCTAACCGTAAACGAAAAAATAATCTTAAAAACGGAAAAGAAAACTGAGAAAGTAGTAAAAATTCCGAGGGTAGCTGGAAAAAGTGAGTTTTTCACTGAAAACGGCGGTTGTCCAGCGGAACGCACTTGCATCACGCACTGTAAAAAACATGTCTAAGAGCTAGATCAAATGGGATTTGAAGCATTTTTACTGATCATCTTGATTGAATGTCGGTTTTATGTATAAAAGCAAAATTTTGAAAACGATTTTTAGATATAACTATCGAATTTTGGCGGAAGGGGGCATCTACAACCACAAAGCGCTTTGCTCCCTCAAATACATGCTGCGCTCCCACTGGAAGTGGTGTGCAAAAAAAGTGTCAAAGTTGAAATCAATTTCTAAAATGAACTTTTGATGATACTTTTTACCTGAAAAATTATTTATAAAGTGTAGTCTATTCCTGAAAAAAGTTTGCTGAAATCTCATCATCTAAGCTGAAATTTTTTAAATTTTTCAGTAAGTGAATTGGTTTTTAGAAGAGAGGGGTGGAGCTTAACCAGATATGTCCTATAAATTTCAGAAGTACTCACAATGCCTGATACCAACTTATACAGACTTGTTTTTGTGCTGTCGTGGATAGTTGAAAGAAACAGACAACATGTATTAAACTTTTTCAGTCATCTCCTCATTCTGTTATCTTGTTATATGTCTATTATTTTGTCATCAATCTACCCTCTATCCTATATGTACCGGATACACACGGATTATGAGTCTTGGATAGCTAATATTTGAATATTCACACAGACAAGGCCAGCCTTGAAGTATAATGACTATCAAGGACAAACGTCATGCTGCGTCGAGTGTTGCATAATCACGGGATTAGCAAGTGGGAGAAGGAACGCGGACTGATTGCGTCAGCGAACAAAAAGGTTGTTAGGCTCCGCCCAACAATCTCAATGAAACATGTTGATAGTATTTGTCATAAACAATCCAGGCTGACTACTGAATGACGGCCGACAAATCACCTTTATATTTTTATTGAATTATAATTTTTCTTTTATTTATTTTAACTTTTATTCAAATGTTTTCGAGGTAAGAAAGTTTGTTTTTACCTATTATCAACTGTAGCAACAATTTTTGTGTAATGATGAAATTGTTTGAGTTTTAAGGAGGGATAGTTGATACTTTACATTGACAACTGATTGTGGTTCGCGAATTTTATTTAGTTTCAATGGACTTTATATCAAATTATTACAAAACTAGTTTTCAAGCTTTGTTCTTTAACAATTATTTGGATATTTCAAAGAAATAATCAGTAGCAATTCTAAAAATTAGAAGCACCTGTAGTGTGCTTGTAAATAACTTTGGTTTCCAAAAAAATGGAACAGAACTTAGTAAATCAGAAAACTTTCAATTTGTTTTTATAGCTTTCTGCATTAAGTGTTGAGCAGGAATGGTTTAAACTTTTTTGTAAATAATCACGTGAGAAGTTCGCAGTTTCGCGATTTTAATGCACTTGCCTAATATTCTGAGTTTACGCGTTTGGTAAGACGGCCTGGCTAGACATACAAAAAGGAAATGATTTCCTATGTTGAAATACATTTTGTCACTGTAGCTGACAATGTACCAAGTACACGGGCGCTCATTTTTTCTGTCGTTTCTTTGGTGTGATTTTCTTCGTAAGTATTTGAACGCAGAAGACTGTTTTTCATTGTGACTGCTCCATCTGTCAGTCATTTATGTATGAAACATAAATGTAATAATGAGGTACTCTTCAGAGCTTAGATGTGTAACTTGAATTTTTCAACCTTCTCCCTTTGTTTCCAAATGGCACTTATCCGTTTAATTAATGTATCAATGAGATGTAATTGTTGCCAGATGAGAAAATGTGCAATTAACACCTATGTACATAGGGAAGGAGGGTAGTCTTTTACTCTCTTACTAGGGAGTGTTCCAGGCGCAACTCGACCTTTCAAATTGGCTCATTTCCCATTAAGTACTTTTCAACACGCTGATTTCGAATATGTGATCCAATTTTTCACAGCGCTTCCCTGAACTGAGTGATATGCACTTTAAAACATTTCTAGGGCAAAAGTTGTATTTTTCAAAGGAATCAAAATCAATTTTAGACCTACTTTTTTCAATTTTTTTGGTGTGAAGCGTATAAATAAAGGCTGCAAAATCACATCAGCAATGTTTTCTGATGAAAAAGTTTTCAGACAAAATTTTTTTAATCTTTTTCATTTTAGACATTTGGACAGTTGTGATAAAACTTTTTTTGAAAAGTTTTTTAACCAGTAAAAATTCCTAATGTGCTTTTTCAACCTTTCTCTACACGTATTACAACAAAAAAACTGGAAAAAAGTCTAAAGGAGGGTAGTCTTTTACTTTCTTATAGTTAGAAGGGCACGCGCAAAATTACCTTCGGTGACCGCTTTTGAAAAAACTTATACAGCTTCATAAACATATGTACGAGTAAACAAACAAAGACAAAAGTCAGAAGTGCAGCATTTGTACCAGAGATTATCAGCTTATCAGTGGGGACGGAGAATTCTGGAAATCCGAATTTATTGTTTTTTTGGCTGAATTATTCAATCAAAATACTTAACAGGTTATTTTCGTGACCACCACAGTCTCTAGATTCTCTGATCTCCTATGTACACGTAAGTGTTAATTGCCCTTTTTCCCATCTGGCAACAATTACGTCTCGTAGGTACATTATTAAAATGATTAAGGGCCATATGGAAACTAAGAAAGATGGTTGAAAAGTTCAAGATACGCATCTTATCTCTCAATAGTACCTTAATACTTCAATTGTATTTCATACAAGAGTGACAGATGATGCAGTAACTATGAAGGACAGTCTGCTGCGTAAAAATACTCACGAAGAAGGTCACGCCCACTACTCATAGACGGGTTCTGTTTCCTACGTTTAGTATTACTCCATAGATGGCCTACTGGATGGCTTTCGAAAAAATGTATCCTGATTTTTACTGAATTCTTATTGTGACTAGCTGATTTTTACATTATTCTTTCGTTGGAAAGGTAAGATTTTTTGATTGTAAAGTGTACAACTTTCTTCCCGTTTTGTCGGATATATAATCGACCGTAATCGTTCCACCTGGTGTTAGGTAATCCGACAATCAAATCGCTTACGGTTCTAAGGAATCCGCTAATTCTTGAGTCTAGATGCATACTTCGGTAGTAGACAATTTTTTTAAAGCTTGCCCAGGTTTAGAAGCAAGCAGCCATATCTAAAATACTAACAGAGATATCAGAAACTTCTTAACTACAATATAATAGATCGTAGAATTTCGCACATTTTGTTAGTTGACGCGAGTTTTTATCTTGCAAAACTGTTAAGATACATGCAACAGAAGTGAAGAAAGATATTTCTCAGAAATTTTGAACAACTGTCTCTCAAAACTTAGAGAAGTTGTCGAAACGCTACAAATAAACTTTTTCGTCGTTATATACATAATTTATCCCTTTTTTAGCAATGCTGCTGCTGGAAGACATGAGATACAGCACTCAAAATCGTGTCTGCTGTGGAAAGGAGGGCTGTCGAATTCAACCAGGAGATGACAACAATGAAAAAACGGAGCCGATCAACGAGTGCACGGAGTGTGGAAAGCTCTCGCACGAGTCGTACTCCATGAGCAATGAGGAGCAATTCAGATGTCTTCATTGTGTTCCCAGGAAGATCCTCCCAAAAATTCAAATCCAGCAAGATCAGTTCTCCGTCTTCATGACGGAGCGGATTAATCGATTCTGTGAAAGCCTTAAGATCGGCCGGAACCAAGAAGTCGTGGTGGTCTCTTTCACCAACAGGAAGGAAGTCGACTTGGTAGAAGATAGGCCGCAACATCTGAAAAAGGAGTTCCGAAAGCTCTATGGAAAAGCTCCAACAGAGTACACGGAACGTGTGATTTATGTGTTCCAAGACACAGATGTCCTGTTCTTTTCCATGGTGGCGCATGAGTACCCAAACCATAATGGGAACTCCTACTGTCTCATCGACACCCTGGACTCCATCCCGTTTTTCGATGTCCACCGAAGACTTCCAGTAGGACGAGGAGCCGTCTACCATGTGATCATTCTGGCATACTTCGATTATATGCGAAGCATTGGATTTCAGAAAGGCCATATCTGGGCGGACGCACCGATTCAAGGAGACGACGCGGAGACAATGAGGAGACGGAGCCGATCAAAGAGTGCTACTCCACGCGAAATCTCAACTATTTTTGTATAATTATCTTGTGCACTATCTTTCATCTAATAAACCTCTTTATAATAATTGTTTTCTGGTATGAATCTATATGAAAGAATCTATCCCAAGGTCCAGATAACAGCCATGCACAGACTACGAGGTAAATATTTGTCCTCGTAAGGATTTGAACGCAGAAGACTGTCTTGCATTGTGATTGACCCACCTGTCACTCATTTATTAAACATAATTGTAATATTTAGGTACTATACAGAGATAAGATGAGTATCTTGAACTTTTCACTCATCTCTCTTTGTTTCCATGTGGCACTTATTAATATAATAAGTGTAAACATGAGATGTAATTGTTGTCAGATGAGAGAACGTGTAATTACCAATGGAGAAGAGGGAATCCAAAGAATGTGGAGAAAAAAGTGGTGCTCAGAACAATAACCAGTTGAGTAATGCACATTTGCGACTGATTTCAACGTTGCAATTGTTACCCTTGTTCGTTCATTTGTACATGTGTTTTTCAACCCATGTGCAAGTTTGTAAAAACGGTCATCGGATGTCATTCGGTGCATACCCCACCAAGCGAGGGCAAATCTGATAGTTGACAGAAATACCCAAAATTGAAAAGACTAATTTTAAAAAACAATCCTATGTTTTTGAGAACAATTTTCGTAGTAGACGGTACCGCCTTTGGTCATTTTCAGTTAAAATTGTGAAATTTTCAAAATATGTGATCATAATACTAATTGTCCCAACAAGTACAATAGACTTTTGATGAATAATACAGATTAGAAGTAGAGCTGCATTTTTGTAGTTGACAAGAGGCAAGTACCGCTCCTTACTAGAGAGATCTGATAACATCAATACTACAGCTCAAAAATATCACTAGAAATCGCTCAACTTTTGCACTGAAATGGTCGATTTGAGGAAGAAATTATTTGTTTTTTCGTAACTTACCCGGAAGTTTCAATACAAAAAAGTTGTGAACTACAAAAATGGAGCCCTTGTTTTGATCTGCATGATTTATATAAAACTTTCTGATGTGAGTATGACAATTAGAGTTCACATGACACGCTCTCGATTTGGGACAATTTCAACTGAAAACAACCAATGTTCATAACTTTTTTTGCTGTACATTTCATTGGCAGAAATCACCGTTGTGACTTCACGTAGTTTCCTTATTAGGCTTTGATGCAGTGGAAAACACCTAAATTGTTTATTTTCAATATTGAAACTAATCCAGCAAGTTGAGTTCAGTCGATAAGACAATAAGTCAAACATATGGCTACGAAATGTTTCATGATTTGATCTCATTGATGATAAACCTCAATTCCAATTCTTTGTTTCTTGACTATTTGCATTGGCATTAATTGTGTTAAAGATTATATTGTCTGTGCATGATAGTCTCATGGATAAAAATGGCAATGTCCCAGATTTTAAATTATGTTAGCCAGAAAACGTCTATCAATAGAACTGATTCATTCCCAGTATTTCAGCTCTCTCAGTTCAATCCCTATCGTTTTTAGAATTTACTGTTTCACTTTTTACTGTTTCAGCCGTGAATATTCGATTAGCTGTTGGCAGGGTGTAACGCAACCGAGTGAGCTGAAACTTTTTGAATGAATCAGTCCCCTCAATTGACGTTTTCTGGCCAATAGAAATGGAAACCAGGGACACTGCCAATTTCATCCATGAGAAGGGGTTCATGGAAAAAATTGAGAAAAATGTATACTTTCGCTCATAGCAAAAATAGGTGCTCCCTACTTTTTGACTGGACAACACTCATTCAGACCAGAATTTTACGCAGATTCCGATTTTGAGAAAATCTCGTTGCAAGAGCACTGCTGTGAAAAGATATTTGTCAAAGTTGAGGTCAATTACCAAAAATGGACTTTTGATGATGCTTTTTCCGAGAAGATCACATGTCAGATTTTTGGTGCCAACACAAAAAAGTCTTGAAATGATCTAAATAAACCATTTCTGAAAAGATTTTCTCAAAATCTCATCATCTGAAAATTTTTCAAAATTTTCAGCATGGTATTCGGTTTTCAGACGGAAGGAAGCGGAGCCGAACAAAATATGTCCGATTATTTTCAGAAGAGGTTGGGTACTTACTATGCCTGATACCAACTCATACAAACTCGTTTGAGTTTTTTTCTGTGCATCACTTTGCTCGCTAATGACGGAGAAAGTGACTTAATCTTACAATTTTACAAATTTTGAAAATTTCACATATTCTTACGGTATCTTTTTTTACCCTGTTTTTTTTTAAATAATTGTTTATTCTAAAAGCAAAACTATTAAATATTGATACAGAAAAGAAAAATGTAAAACAATAAGAAGGGGCTTATAATGAAATATTCCTTTGCTTCATGTGTAGCTGCGGCAGTAGGTGGTGAGCTTAAATTATGAAGATTTTCCGAAATTCGATTCACCGCAAGATTACCTGATTACGGCGAATGTTTGGACACTCTGTTGTGAGACGGAAGATCTCACTGCTGACGGATCCACTTATGTCCGGCCTTTCTCTCTCAATACTTCTTCTGAGTTCTTCTTTTTGTTGGCCCTGGAAAATGAATTATCCCATCAATAATTATTTCAGCTTCAAAACACTGATCCACTACAACAGGTTGCTCAAACTTTCGCATTACTCTACTCTCATTTCTTTTGTCATACTTACCGTGATTTTGTCTCTTTGTTGTCTCTTTCCATCTCTTTTTGCCAAATTTTTGTTTCTCGGATCACTTCGGATTTGACGGTCGACCTGAAATAAGTATAGTTTTTTTGAAAGAAGTTAAACTAATCGTTACCTTATCGTAATCAACCACAATGAGCTTTTGCGATCTGGAATTGATAGGTTGTTATTTTAAAATTCTATTTGGGAAAAATTAGTACACGTTTTTAAAAGAAAAAAAAAACTCAGGATTGCCGGTAAAGTCTTCTATTTTACTTCGTTTTTCACGGAACTTCGCAGAAGAAGTCTTAGCAATCGCGTCGCATGCGTCACTGCTATCTCTGTTTTATTTGCATTTTCACTTACGTTGTGTCAGAGCAAAATTTAGCACACAAGAACAAAAGATAATTTCATAACAATGTTTGTATGGAAATTTGCTAGGACACTGTTCCAAAAGTCTACAGTCACCTAAATGATCCCGTTTTACAGTGGAGAGTACCAAATCGATGATGATAAAAAATAATTTAGAAGACTCCGAGCCCTTTGACCGACCTATCGAAACGATCGACTGAAGTTGGAAAATCAGAAATTTTTCAAAAACTGTCCTCCTATGTATCTTTCGAAAGAAACATTTTCATTTTTCAAGTTCAATCGATAGTTTTGATGGGTCCGAAAGGGCGGAGTCTGATGGGGTATGGTATGAAACTTTTAAAACTCGCAGGGTATTAACATAGTAGAAAATCAGCCAAAACGGATCAGTTTGGCTGATGTGTAAAATGGCCTGTTGGCTTGAGAGTTCGGGTTGAAATAACTTTTTGCAACTGTGCCAAAAGGAATCTTCATTTTAAAGATAACTCTTCTTAATTGAATTTGTTCTAGACGATGTCTAGTCTATATTCTGAACAATTTGAAAAATAAATCTCACCGCAATTTTTGCCACACTGTCCGGCAAATAGTTAATAAAATAAATAAGAAATATTAGGTTTCATATAAAATCAGGGATATATACATATTTTTCGACTTTCATACTGGGAGAATGTCTGCGAGGGGTACTGGGAATAAAAATGGGGAATGAAGTAGTGAGAAGAGAACAATGGGGGCGGAGAACAGATAGGAGGGAGTTAGACGACAAGAGTGAATCACTCTTTTTTTTTCTTTTGCTAGGTCACGCAGTGAGTAGTGCGTGTACACACAGAGAATTGAGTCACCGGAGAAATGTATTACGGAACGGAGAGACGCAGAGCGAGACTTTTTTTGTTCCCCTTACACTAGATTGTCTTGACCTCTCCTGGTGGTCCGTATCCCCGATGCTTGAAGATCTCAAGAAAAAATAATTTTACAGTAAATGAGAGAATAAACATCAAGCATTGAGGAATGAGAGCTACTTGAAAAACCAGATATTCTAAAAATATAGGTATTTACTTTTCCATCTAGATATCAAACAGAAACAATGATAGTGAAAATGGGAAATTTGCGTTAAAGATAAAGGTTTTTTTCTTATTTTGTTTTTTTAGGGGACTCCAATGTGATTTTTGAAAAATCAAATTACCTCAAAATGGTCCAATCGTTCTTTGTCGACTTTAGTTGAACCATAATTGAAATATTGTGGATAATACGTATACGATTTGATATTTGAGGTCTCTAGAGGAATATTTTGAGAAAAGTGTGAAGAATGTGAATTTGAAAATTACTTGGATTGTTTCTGTGGTGTCTAAAAATGAGATTCAGCGGGAATGACGATTTTATGAGTTTTTATTGTTTTTTTATTGTTAATTAGAGTTCTTTTTATTTGAGATTTTTGTGGATTAATCAATTTTGGGGACAAAAATATAAGTTGTTAATTAGTAACACATTCGGATAAACAGATAAACAGGCGGATACATAAACAGACAGACAGACGGACTAGAAACACAGGTAAGCGGATATCTTTAATTTTCTAGGAATACAGACAGACAGCCTGAGACACAAACCTTGGTTAAAAATTGAAGTTGACATTTTTCTTCGTTTTTTATGTTTTTGATGCAATTTCCAACTGAAAACCATCAAAACCATTCCGAGTACTAGTTTTTTAGACCACGAGTTGGAGAACTCGACCATGAACAAAATTTGGCATTTTCTGTGATTTTCAATTTTTCATTCTAAATTATCAAAATAAGCACGTGTTCGTCGTCCTCGTGTGCTTCTTCACAAATTAATCGAGCTTTTTGCGCTTTTTGCCTCGGAGAATTCAAAAATGCGGATCGGGTGCTCCACCACATCCAGTCGACTCGCCAAGAAATTCATCATCGTCTTGGTCATAAAAGCACAAAGCGGGCACTTTTCCTCCCCATCAGTCGTCTTCTTGACGATCACTTCGCTGCATTTCTCACAGACGAACTTCGACAGGTGCTCTTCATAATAGATTGAGCAACACAGATGGAAGCTTTTCCGACACTTCTTGCACTCCAAAATCGGCTCTACTCCATCGTTGTCGTTCTTTTTCTTTTCCAACGTTCTTTCTGGCTTTTTTCTTCGAAACACTTCAGACGTAAAATATTTCCTCGTTATTGCCCTCGAGCTACCAGAACTCTGCGTCTGGTAGGATCCGGCAGTCTGGTAGGTTCTCGCACCGGAGGTTACCAGCATTGTACGGGATAATAGTGGCGTCGATGGAGCAGCATGCGAAATTCGATGGCTGAAAACAAAAAATGGTTGATGGTGAGAAGTTTGGAAACTAGAGAATTCCTGCCAAACTTTGGAGGCGTGGCTTAATTTTCATTGACATTTTTTGAGCCAATAATTTTTGTCCCGAAAAATTCTTGTTTGTGATTTATATACCACTTTTTTAAGCCTCATTTTGGTATTAATTTCGAAAAAAATTCTTCAAAATCCATCGAAAAATCAAAGTTAAAAAATCTGTCACAGTTTTCAAATTGAAACTTTCTGACATCAATTTCTCAGTCCATTCTGAACCAAATTCTTTGAAACGACTAACAAAATGTAGGCAAGGACACGAGCTACAACGTATGTCCTGAAAAATTTCAAAACTTATAGACCGCTTATAAACAATATAAAATAGGCCAAGGTAGAGTGTTTACTACAAAACATAACTGTCAGTTTATAAGGTCACAGATTATCGGGTGTTAACCTATAACAAAAGGCAACCAGCTGCTGTGCTCTTTTCACGGTGTTAATAAAATCTATTGGATGAGAATCTACCAAGTTTCCCATTACCAGTTACACTTTTGAATTTTCAATTATGTATTATGTGAAAAAAACTTGAAAAAAGAAAGAAATCCTAATCCATTTTAATATGGTATATTGATTGACCCAATTTCTTCACCCTTGAGATAGTTGGAACATACGACTTCTCTGATCGTATAATCAGAACATAAGATGAGAATACATAATTGACAATTCGAATAGTGCGACTGGGGGATCCATGGGAAACTTGGTAGATTCTCTCCTAACAGATGTTATCTATACTGTGGAAAAAAGATTGCAGATGGCGTATTTTGTGTTGTAAACTAACAACCGATAATCTCTGATCAGTAAACTTACAGTTTTGTGTAATTTCTTAGAATCCCGTTAGTAGATACAACATTCATTATTCTAAGTTAGGAGGTAGTCGAATAGTCAAATAAATGTAACACTGTTAGTTTTTGTGAAATATAGTAACGGTTGTGCAAAACTTATTAATAGATAATGAAAAACAAATTAATAATAGCCCAAGCCTTCAATAGACTTTCAAACATCAAATATACATGAGTCAGACGAGATTAGAAGGGTGGTGAGACTGCACTGAAGAAGAAAATCCTTGAGAGCTGGTAGAATATTACAGAAGTTGATTGAGAGAAGAATGAATCTTGAAAACTTATGGTAAGAGAAAAGTGTAAATTAAAAAATGGAGAGCTTCAAAATTTGCTCATTTTATTAGTTGACAGTTGACAAATATTATAATGTGAAACATTTGGGAATTACTGGCGTTTTGAGTTGAAAAAAGCTAGTAAGCTTTTCCCTTACTGTTGGTAGATGTCAAAAGTGTAAACAAACACAATGCAAGGCTGAAAATCTCGGACATTTTACTTGTAGACAATATTTGAGAAGCTTAAATTATTCAGATGTTGCAAGCGGTTAAATTTAGCGAAAGGCAGAGCGGGAGAAAGCGAAAAAGAGAGAATGTGTGTCTAACCAGTATTTAATTCTTTTGTTACCTTTCTAGTAGTCTCTTGTCATTTTTATTCATGCCATTCTCCAAAATTTAAGTTTTCCCGTATCCAGTTTCCCATCGTGATCATTTCCTACTGTATCTGATCTTCTCACTCTCAAAATTTACAACCGCCAGAAACTAATCTAATAATGACTGCCCATAAGACCACTCATATGCCAGGTGCAGTGGGTGGAATCTTCAGTAAATGTAAGATAATAAAAACGCTGTGGATTCTTCCAAGTTTTTCATATTTATTTCCTGTGTGTTCTCTCATTAATATTCAAAAATAGCATTTCTACTCTTGTTCTTTCTCTGCTTCCCACTTTTTTCCTTCCGCTCTTTGTCTCCCTCGTACTATTTTTTTTTCAAATAAAATTTTTTTTCAGAACAAGTGCAGCGACTTATCAGGCGACCTTCATCTTTTGACATTGCTGATCAGTGAAAGTTCTGTTCAGTTGACCAAAAAGGTTTACCAGAAGAAACAAGTTGAGGACTATTTCAATTATCCTAGCAACGTAAGTTTTTTAAATTACGATATTCTCCGACAGCCTGTTTCAACGTGTTATTTTATAGATTTTCAACGCGGACCAAACTTCTGTGAAGTATGAGATGAAAAACCGATCATTAAAAAAACGAGGAAAGAAGAAAGTCAAAAAGAATGCATAGAGGAAAAACGCTTTGAGTCACAGTTTTACTGTGAATTCATGCATTTCAGCAGCTGGAGAGATTGTTTGAAAGTTGTTCATTACTTTGGCTGAACAACAAATATCACGATTCTCCCAAAGGATGGTGCCTCCATACTAGGAATTGTAAGTCACCAACACCAAATCCGGAATGTTGACGAGCGATCTCGCTATCGAATGACTGGAGAAAGTGCTGATGCCAGTTGTACCAAATGACTCTGCACTGCTTCTAGGCGGGTCACCGTTCAAAGAAGTTCCACCTTCTGAAAATGCTTTAAGGAAATGCTGTTCAGTTGACCAAAAAAGTTTACCAGAAGAAACAAGTTGAGGACTATTTCATTTATCCACAAGTCTTCCGCAGACTCCCATTAGAACGGCTGGTCCGCAAAATTCTGCAACAAATGAAGACACCTGCCACACGTCTTCAGTCCTCCGCGTTCTCTTCAAGAGGCGTCGGAGGCGTATTTGGCGGAATTCTTTTGAGATGCCAACCTATGTGCTCTGCAGGCCAAACGAGTGACCGCCACTCCAGTTGATATGGCCTTGGCCCGCCGTATCCGTGGCAACCGTTTCTAAGCCACTCCCAATCGCTCTTTTTAGAGCGAACCCCCACCGAACTTAACTGGTCTCTTTAGGGCAACAAAACAAGGTTGAGCAAAAAAGATTACCGAAAGAAACAAATTGAGGGCGATTTCAGTATAGTTCCGTTTCAAAAAAGTGACTAGCATAACGGAAAGATTGCATTTGGTCAGCAGACATATCGACCGCAGAATGGTGAAGCTTAAAACAAACAGTGGAACTAGCCAGGAAGAAAAAGTTTTTACTGACAGAGGTTCCTAGACTAAAAAGAAAATATTCTACGGAGAAAGTCGATCAGAATGCCCAGAGACGCTTTGAGTCACATATTTACTGTTAATCCATGCATTTTGGCTTCTGGAGATGTTGTTGGAAAAACGTTCTTCACTTTGTCCGAACTACTAAACCAAAGCACAATGCTTTCAAAGGATGGTGGCTTCATTCACGGAAGTGAACGTCACCAACACCAAATCGGGAATGATGACGAGCGATCTCTACAAATATATTTGAAACCGGAAAGACGCACACCGGAAAAAAACATTGCACACAATTCATGTCAAAAATACTCAAAAAAGCGACGATAATTTGTCTATATAACGCATTCTCTGTAAGGCTCGAGCATCGTCATAGTACATAGGGGCCTAGAGTCTGTAAAGAAGTGATGTATTTACACAAAGTTTCAAAACATGGTTCACAAAATTTCCCGAGTTATAAGAAAAAGTTATCAATTTTTGTTTTTTGGATTAAATTGAACAAAAAGTGTCATTTTGAAATAACATGCCTAAGGTTTTTTCCTGTTTTAAAAGAATCCCTCAAAGTCCCATTCAAAAAACAAAACCTCGCCATATATCATCAATTTCCAACAATCCAAAAGTGACAGAGTTGAAAACTGAAAAATATAATTTATGAATTTTTAATTTTTCTTTCCAGAAATTAATAGCCCGTGTTTTGTTGAGTATATTTTATATTGACACTTCTAATTTTTCTTCACATTATTATATCAAAAATACAATATTAAAAAAAAATTTGATGATTTTTTTATGTGAAAATAGTTTTTTTTCAAAAAGAATAAAACTGATCATCTTTTGCAAAATAATTGTTTTAAACATCAGAAACTGTTGTTTTAACATTGTTTAGGTGTTATTTATTACAACTACTAATAAGAGCAACTCGAATCAAAACATCCCGAATCACAAAACAAATTTGGAATGTTTTGACTCGTTTATTCGAAAAAAAAAACCAAATTTGAAAAACGAGTATAAGATTCAAAGATACCGTTGGTTTTTATTGTTTAAGACGCACTCTCTGACTCGTTCGATCACCCGTAGGCACACGAGAAAAGTTGACCATCTCCGATTTGCCTATAATTTTGATCAATGATAGTATCAAGTGTCTTTAGCAAATTGAGGTACTTTTTGGCCGGGTCCGTCACCTAGATACCTAGGAAAATCAAAAAATCGATATTTTTCGAAAATTTTTCCTGAAGAAGTTAGAATGAAATCTCAACGGGAAATTATTGTAGACACTATTTTAAGCATTTTTTGTGTTCAGATGAAAATTCCAGCTCAACACCTTCATTGTGAAAATTTTCAAAATGTGTGGAATTTTCGGGTTTTTTTCATGAAATCGTTTTTATCTCGGCAGTGACTCGAGAAGACGAGGGTTTTTATTTGAAATTCGGAATCTACATAAAATTTGGTATTGGAAACATGCTGTCCCTACTCGTATCCCGAGGACCGAAGAACGGTTTTTATGGGAAGTATGGGAAAAAATGCGATTTTAGTTTTCGAGCCCTCCCGGTAAATCGTTTTTAAGGCTCCGAAACAATGGTTTTTTGAAATTATTTATTAAATTATATTATTTTAATTCAGTCCCAACACAGTTTTCGATCATACCACAAAAAAATTTCGAAAAAATTGAATTTTTTGATTTTTGAAATTTTTTCCTGAATTGAATTATTCGAGCTGAAATATTGAGGATAGCATTATAAAATTGGAAGAATATAGCTAGAACATAATTTAAATTTATATAACAATTGATTACCACTATTGGGTCATCTGCAATTTACGCTTTCAAGGTGAATTTTACCGAAATGTTCAACTAGGAAAGTTGGTGCAACGGTACGTCATACTTGCATCTTTATTTGACAGAGGACTGTGTTGAATATAACAAAAAACGTAAGAAAACTACAAAAATTAAGTAATGTAGCAAGATTTTCAAGAAAAAATAGAAAAAATAAGACTCATGCATGTTCAATGATCTGAATTTTTTGTGGAAGTCAGAAAAGTTTTTTTTTGTCTTTTTTCTTAAAAATCTTGCTACATTACTTAATTTTTGTAGTTTTCTTACGTTTTTTGTTATATTCAACACAGTCCTCTGTCAAATAAAGATGCAAGTATGACGTACCGTTGCATCAACTTTCCTAGTTGAACATTTCGGTAAAATTCACCTTGAAAGCGTAAATTGCAGATGACCCAATAGTGGTAATCAATTGTTATATGAATTTAAATTATGTTCTAGCAATATTCTTCCAATTTTATAATGCTATCCTCAATATTTCAGCTCGAATAATTCAATTCAGGAAAAAATTTCAAAAAGTCAAAAAATTCAATTTTTCGAAATTTTTTGTGGTATGATCGAAAACTGTGTTGGGACTGAATTAAAATAATATAATTCAATAAATAATTTCAAAAAACCATTGTTTCGGAGCCTTAAAAACGATTTACCGGGAGGGCTCGAAAACTAAAATCGCATTTTTTCCCATACTTCCCATAAAAACCGTTCTTCGGTCCGTGGGATACGAGTAGGGACAGCATGTTTCCAATACCAAATTTTATGTAGATTCCGAATTTCAAGTAAAAACCCTTGTCTTTTCGGGTCACTGCCGAGATAAAAACGATTTCATGAAAAAAACCCGAAAATTTCATACATTTTGAAAAATTTCGCAATGAAGGTGTTGAGCTGGAATTTTCTTCTAAACACAAAAAATGCTTAAAATAGTGTCTACAATAATTTCCCGTTGAGATTTCATTCTAACTTCTTCAGGAAAAATTTTCGAAAAATATCGATTTTTTGATTTTCCTATGTACCCAGGTGACGGACCCGGCCAAAAAGTACCCCAATTTGCTGAGGACACTTGATACTATCATTGATCAAAATTATAGGCAAATCGGAGATGGTCAACTTTTTTCGTGTGCCTATGGTCAGTTGATCGATGCTCGATCGACTCTGAGAGTGCGTCTTAATTTGGTTAATAGAGTGATGGAAATCATTATTTGCTCCACTGTTCTCATCATAGACCTTTTCCGAGTCATCGATGTTTTTCCATTTCAACCGATCGGTGCACCGAGCCTTCCGCCAAAAAATGTGAAATTTTTTTTACTAATAATGTTCAACAGATCCGTCTGTCTGTTTAGGTGTTGCATCCCATAACTCTGTCCGTAGTGGACCGATTTCTATGAAACCTAGATAGGTTGATTGGAAATTTCCCTTAGATGATGCCCGAACTTTTCTTTTTTCAAAAATATCAATTTTGACGTCTTCTGGAAAAAAAAATATTTTATGACGTGGCGACTAGCGTCTCTGAAACTGACTGAAAATATGTAACTCTTTTGCTAATTATCCGATTGGAATAATCTTTTTTCAGTTATGACTGAAATTAAGAATACCCGAAGGTTAATTCAACAGGATTCTAAAATTGCAAAAGTTACATTTTTGTACTATGCTTTAAAACAAATAAACAGCCTCTTTTGAACTAAGAAGAATTTTTGATTCTAAATTATCAAAATAAGCACTAACATAAACCAACTTTTTGATCTTGGAGACTAGTTTTTGCAAAATTTATATTTCTAGGCCACGTGTTGAAAAAGTCGGCCACGGATAACGTTAGGTGGTTTTTCATTGTTTTCAGGCTTTAGAAATGCAGAAAATATCAAAAACTAACTTTCTGAGCATGGGGAATAGTTTTCCGTAAAGTTGAGTTTCTAGGCCACAAATCGGAAAACTCTCCAAGTGGTCCAATTCGACGTTTATTGATGTTCTTGAGTTTTGAAACACCAAAAAACAACTCCATTTCCCCAGTATTTCCTTATTTATAGCTCCAAATCTGTCTTTCGGTTTTGGTGATCGTGTCGGACTCACAAACACACAGACCGACAAACGGACTCACAGACACACACACGGAGCAACGTTACGTTGGAGGATTACGATAGCAGAGGACATCCGGACTCACATACAGATTTATTTATCAACCAATCCAAAAATCCAAAATGTTTATTTAATTAAAAATTTAAATTCACAAAAAAACCTTTCACATTAATAATCACTTTTCAGCAATGTTCTCCCAACTGGAATTCGACGATTCTCTGTCTTCTTTTCTACAGTGTTCCACATAATCTTAGCCTCACCTCACGAAAATTCAAAAACTGAAATTTTCGAAGTTTTCGGGAATGCATCCAAGAAGTAAAATATGACAACTTAGGTAACAAATGTGTATACAAATGTAAATTTGATTAAAAGTTAACAAAAAATTGTTAGGTTGAATTATATAATGCGTTTTTTCTGTTCCACATAATCTTAGCCTCCCCCCTCTTATTTCACTTTTTTTGAATAATTTTTTGAACTTCTGGGTTTTTCGGCATGTTTTAGGAGAAGAAATGTTGTTTTTCATAAAATGGGTAGAGGATAGTCCCTCAACAGTTACAAAAGGTGTCCCAGTAACGCCAAATTCGGACAGGGACCATCCATACGTCAGATTTTTCTTTATCCAAGCCGTAGTTTAAAATTTATTGAAACTGTTTATGGTACTCCAAATTGTCCAGATTGTTCATCATCACTTTCACTCTGAGAATAATGAACCACTCTCGGTCACGGTTTGAATATGAAAACTTTTGCTGGGAAATTAAGACAAATTTGCGATCTGAATGATTTCATGAGTCAGTCCGCAGAGTGAATTTGAATAATTATGTTCTGATACCACGAAAAATAAACGCAGAGTCATATTTGACAAAAAATCATTGCGGCTAAAGCTTGGAATTTGCTCGTAAGGATCAGTAAACAGATTGGCAAAAAGAGAGTTATCCCTATGGTATCAAACTTCGAAATGAAAACAGAGCTAACAATCTTTTCTAGCTGTCAATTCTATCGCAATAAAATGTTTTCATCAGATAAAACAAATTGAAATTGTTTAGATTCGGGATAGACATGATACTCCTGGTGCAAATGAGATGATGACTGAATAATGGTCTATGAGCAGATGCGCATAGGCTACTTTTTGTCAAGTGTGCTTCGGAATGGAGAAATGCGGCACTCTTGGGGGCTGGCGGAGACACGTTACAGTACCGGACAAAAAGGTAACAACTTTTGCCTTTTTCAGTTGAAAATGTCCAACTTTGAGACTGTGTCATAGTAAAACTAACTGTCCCACAAAATACTTTTTTATGGTATCAGACAGAACTCCATTTTCGTAGATGACAACTTTTTTGTACGGACGCTCCCTAGAGAGTTATCGTCATTTTAAGGAGACAGCTCAAAAATCCTCCTATTTTGCACTGAAATTGCTCGATTTGAGAAAGAAAATAGTTTGTCTATATGCTTTGGAGCGTCCGTACAAAAAAGTTGTCAACTACAAAAATGGAGTTCTACTCTTGATCTGTTTGATCACGTAAACAGTTATTTTGTGTGATAGTTAGTTTTACCATGACGCACTCCTAAAACTGTACATTTTCAACTGAAAAAGGCAAAAGTTGATATTTTTTGTCTGGTACTGTCGGTGCACCGTTGTTCTCGTTAGTGAATTTTACCATTTCTTGGGGTTTTAGACCATTTTCATGGTTATCTTGTGTTCACTGTGCATTTCTAGCCGGTTGGCTTGTAAATATTAGGTTGATTCATAATTTTCTGCAATTTTTCGATAAAATTTTGATTCTATTTTTCTCAATGCTAAGAGAGTTCCAGAATTCAAAGTGTTGTTCATCAACATCGATGGTCTTTTGGAAACATTTTGGCAGCTTACTGATTATCTCCGCGTAGGGCACCCATTCGAGATCATTTGAACAAGAAACTTGCTTCTTTTTGATAACTTCTTTTTATTCGGATTTTTTCCCGTTCAACCGACGTTTGAGTCATGCAAAAAATTTGTAATCAGAAAGAGGAAGGTTGAATGAGTACGATGAATAAAAGAAAGTTATCCAGCCGGATGACAATAGTTTGTTGTGGGTTACTTTCGCAACACTTGAAAAGTGTTGTCATACCGAAAATGCCTTTGTGTTGTATCTCCCCGTCCTGGAGTCACAGAGTTTCAAATTTATTAAAACAAGAAACGTGAATATCTGATGTTACTTCAATATTCTCGTTCAGGAGTTTACACCACTCCAACCAGAATACTGAGTCCGAGATTCAAAAAACCACTTTTTCAGGTTTGAGAACATCCAGAGCGCGCAAATCTCAGTCCACACATTGTATTTTCCTCACATCGTTAGAGTAATATCTCAACTACTTATTTCACATAAGTAAATAGCCCGACCGTACGTGCGTTGGGTGGGAAAGTGCTAAGAACCAACTTAGGTCCATGTGATATGCCATCTCATGTTGTTTCAAAACGTGGGGTATGTAACGACAAATTTTCTAATTCCGATAAATGGTTTCTATCTATGAACTACAGTTACACGAGTCACCCTCAATGAAGTTGACAACCTACGGGTGATTTGATACAGATCTGCTTCTGCGATTCCTTGCAATAACTCCCAAACTAGCTGTGACTGCAGAAAGAGAAGAACTTTTTCAGTCAGATCCAAGTTTCTCCTTTGAAATCTTTTCAATCAAAATTTAATTGTATTAAAACAAAGAGACCTTTGTTAACTTACATCAGCAATTTCCTTCTGAATGACAATATTTTTACACCATAAACGAATGAAAACAAAACATCGTTTCAAAAACATAAAAAGTTGCGTGTAAATCCTAGCTCCGTTCTCGGCGGGAAAAATAGCGAGAAGTAAAACTTTGAAACTGTAACAAGTACTTGAGTAGGTCTACCAAACACAAAATCAACCACATCGAAAAACAACTCCTGTGACGAGAATTCGGAACGACAACCGACAAGCTCGAAAATTGCAGGAAATTATGAATCAACCTAATAAATTGGTTCTCCCTTAAAAAGGTGTGTATTGGGTTCTGTTAATGCTTTTCAGGTTATGGATTTTGTAAAAAGATGTTTTGACGCAATTTGGAGTAGTTTTATCTGGAGATTCATAGTTTCTTTTGCAAATTGAGTGTTTCTTGTTATTTTAGTTTGCAATTGTCTCTGATTCTTTGGGAATTTGTAACATTTATTGACTAAAGAACAAAATGCGCTGAATCTAATACGCTTTATTGTTTTTCGATTTTTCAGATTTTGAGATTCACTGTCTAGGGATGGGGATTTCAGTATTTCAAACCGGGGGATCCTTGTTTATTAGTTTTTGTACATTCTAGCCACAACCCCATTTTCTACAACTTCCAAGAAAGTGTTAAATTTCACAACTAATCTGTATTATCAATACTATTTCAGTCACCCTCATAGTCTTATGAAAACTTAATTTTTGCCTGACCCCCAGTATTATTATTATTCCAACTGCGCTAGTTTGAATAAATAGCAGATGTCTTCATCCAACGTAAACATGTCAACCATTTCTCACACCGTCTCCCTCGGTCCTTTGTATGGGACATGTTTCTTCACATATGACCATCTGCCTTCTTATCTCGTTGGGAAATCGGTCCGAACGCTTGGCTTTGTAGGTCGTATTAGAGGACACACCTGTCCTTCCCCAGACGACGGTCGTCTCATGTCACCCGAATTCACACATTTTTGTTTGAATATTCACATTTTTGTTTGACCTCATCAATCGCTTCCCCTGTTCCATGAATTTCCCATGACAACATAAAATAGATAGACATTTGCCGATTGTCTCACTAGCCACCTGCCGACTTATCTCTATGAGAAATATTTTTTTGACCTATTCTATTAGACCACCTGTCTACTAGGCTCCGCCCACCGTTTTCCAGGCACATCATCTCATATTCTTGGCTCAGTCGACCACCATTTCTTTGTACTGAATGGTGACTCTTCTACTTTTTCTATTTTTGCCATCGAAATCCCAATGAATATGATTTATCTTGTACTTATATACTCTTTTTGCTCAATAAGTTTAATAATCAGTGTCTTCTTTTTCAGTGCTACAGCTAAGCTGATACAGATGAAACCAACCGTCGTGATAGATGAGGAATGGTCCAGTTCCAAATACGGCTGACAAGCAAGCGATGGAACAAGCAGACTTTAACAATGATCACATTGATTGACGTGAGTTATAACATTGACTTCCCCAACCATTCTTATCTGTGTCGGAACCGGATAGACTCGTCGATCAGAGGATGTAGTAGTCTATACTAACCGGGCTGAGGGATACCTCAGTAGACGCGGGTTTGAATCCTCCCGATCTAGTTATCAATGAAATTCTAATCAAAATCCCAAAAACGGGATAATTCTTCATTTTCAACTTTTATGTGAACGAACTTTCAATCGTGAATCCCAAAAACAGGATATTCTTTTTGTTACTGACTTCCCCAATCATTCTTATCTGTGTCGGAACCGGATAGACTCGTCGATCAGAGGATGTAGTAGTCTATACTAACCGGGCTGAAGGATACTTCAGTAGACGCGGGTTTGAATCCTCCCGATCTAGTTATCAATGAAATTCTAATCAAAATCCCAAAAACGGGATAATTCTTCATTTTTCAACTTTTATGTGAACGAACTTCCAATCGTGAATCCCAAAAACGGGATATTCTTTTTGTTACTGACTTCCCCAACCATTCTTATCTGTGTCGGAACCGGATAGACTCGTCGATCAGAGGATGTAGTAGTCTATACTAACCGGGCTGAAGGATACTTCAGTAGACGCGGGTTTGAATCCTCCCGATCTAGTTATCAATGAAATTCTAATCAAAATCCCAAAAACGGGATAATTCTTTATTTTTCAACTTTTATGTGAACGAAGTTCCAATCGTGAATCCCAAAAACGGGATATTCTTTTTGTTACTGACTTCCCCAACCATTCTTATCTGTGTCGGAACCGGATAGACTCGTCGATCAGAGGATGTAGTAGTCTATACTAACCGGGCTGAAGGATACTTCAGTAGACGCGGGTTTGAATCCTCCCGATCTAGTTATCAATGAAATTCTAATCAAAATCCCAAAAACGGGATAATTCTTTATTTTTCAACTTTTATGTGAACGAACTTCCAATCGTGAATCCCAAAAACGGGATATTCTTTTTGTTACTGACTTCCCCAACCATTCTTATCTGTGTCGGAACCGGATAGACTCGTCGATCAGAGGATGTAGTAGTCTATACTAACCGGGCTGAGGGATACCTCAGTAGACGCGGGTTTGAATCCTCCCGATCTAGTTATCAATGAAATTCTAATCAAAATCCCAAAAACGGGATAATTCTTCATTTTCAACTTTTATGTGAACGAACTTTCAATCGTGAATCCCAAAAACAGGATATTCTTTTTGTTACTGACTTCCCCAATCATTCTTATCTGTGTCGGAACCGGATAGACTCGTCGATCAGAGGATGTAGTAGTCTATACTAACCGGGCTGAAGGATACTTCAGTAGACGCGGGTTTGAATCCTCCCGATCTAGTTATCAATGAAATTCTAATCAAAATCCCAAAAACGGGATAATTCTTCATTTTTCAACTTTTATGTGAACGAACTTCCAATCGTGAATCCCAAAAACGGGATATTCTTTTTGTTACTGACTTCCCCAACCATTCTTATCTGTGTCGGAACCGGATAGACTCGTCGATCAGAGGATGTAGTAGTCTATACTAACCGGGCTGAAGGATACTTCAGTAGACGCGGGTTTGAATCCTCCCGATCTAGTTATCAATGAAATTCTAATCAAAATCCCAAAAACGGGATAATTCTTTATTTTTCAACTTTTATGTGAACGAAGTTCCAATCGTGAATCCCAAAAACGGGATATTCTTTTTGTTACTGACTTCCCCAACCATTCTTATCTGTGTCGGAACCGGATAGACTCGTCGATCAGAGGATGTAGTAGTCTATACTAACCGGGCTGAAGGATACTTCAGTAGACGCGGGTTTGAATCCTCCCGATCTAGTTATCAATGAAATTCTAATCAAAATCCCAAAAACGGGATAATTCTTTATTTTTCAACTTTTATGTGAACGAACTTCCAATCGTGAATCCCAAAAACGGGATATTCTTTTTGTTACTGACTTCCCCAACCATTCTTATCTGTGTCGGAACCGGATAGACTCGTCGATCAGAGGTTGTAGTAGTCTATACTAACCGGGCTGAAGGATACTTCAGTAGACGCGGGTTTGAATCCTCCCGATCTAGTTATCAATGAAATTCTTATCAAAATCCCAAAAACGGGATAATTCTTTATTTTTCAACTTTTATGTGAACGAACTTCCAATCGTGAATCCCAAAAACGGGATGATGTTTCTTTTTCAACTTTTATACCAACGAATTTTCAATCGTGAATCCCAAAAACGGGATATTCTTTTTGTTACTGACTTCCCCAACCATTCTTATCTGTGTCGGAACCGGATAGACCGGTCGATCAGAGGATGTAGTAGTCTATACTAACCGGGCTGAAGGATACTTCAGTAGACGCGGGTTTGAATCCTCCCGATCTAGTTATCAATGAAATTCTAATCAAAATCCCAAAAACGGGATAATTCTTCATTTTTCAACTTTTATTTGAACGAACTTTCAATCGTGAATCCCAAAAACGGGATATTCTTTTTGTAACTGACTTCCCCAACCATTCTTATCTGTGTCGGAACCGGATAGACTCGTCGATCAGAGGATGTAGTA
Source organism: Caenorhabditis latens (assembly GCA_002259235.3). Classification (NCBI taxonomy): domain Eukaryota; kingdom Metazoa; phylum Nematoda; class Chromadorea; order Rhabditida; family Rhabditidae; genus Caenorhabditis; species Caenorhabditis latens. The sequence goes on along the minus strand of CM056097.1, from coordinate 5,976,633 downwards.
GTCTATAATAAACGGGCTGAGGGATACCTCAGTAGACGCGGGTTTGAATCCTCCCGATCTAGTTATCAATGAAATTCTAATCAAAATCCCAAAAACGGGATAATTTTTCATTTTCAACTTTTTACATGAACGAATTTCCAATCGTGAATATCAAAAACGGGATATTCTTTTTGTTACTGACTTACCCAACCATTCTTATCTGTGTCGGAACCGGATAGACTCGTCGATCAGAGGATGTAGTAGTCTATACTAACCGGGCTGAAGGATACTTCAGTAGACGCGGGTTTGAATCCTCCCGATCTAGTTATCAATGAAATTCTAATCAAAATCCCAAAATGGGATAATTCTTCATTTTTCAACATTTATGTGAACGAACTTCCAATCGTGAATCCCAAAAACGGGATATTCTTTTTGTTACTGACTTACCCAACCATTCTTATCTGTGTCGGAACCGGATAGACTCGTCGATCAGAGGATGTAGTAGTCTATACTAACCGGGCTGAAGGATACTTCAGTAGACGCGGGTTTGAATCCTCCCGATCTAGTTATCAATGAAATTCTAATCAAAATCCCAAAAACGGGATAATTCTTCATTTTTCAACTTTTATGTGAACGAACTTCCAATCGTGAATCCCAAAAACGGGATATTCTTTTTGTTACTGACTTCCCCAACCATTCTTATCTGTGTCGGAACCGGATAGACTCGTCGATCAGAGGATGTAGTAGTCTATACTAACCGGGCTGAAGGACACTTCAGTAGACGCGGGTTTGAATCCTCCCAATCTAGTTATCAATGAAATTCTAATCAAAATCCCACAAACGGGATAATTCCTCATTTTCAACTTTTATTTGAACGAACTTCCAATCGTGAATCCCAAAAACGGGATACTCTTTTTGTTACTGATTTCCTTAACCATTCTTATCTGTGTCGGAACCGGATAGACTCGTCGATCAGAGGATGTAGTAGTCTATAATAAACGGGCTGAGGGATACCTCAGTAGACGCGGGTTTGAATCCTCCCGATCTAGTTATCAATGAAATTCTAATCAAAATCCCAAAAACGGGATAATTTTTCTTTTTCAACTTTTACATGAACGAATTTCCAATCGTGAATCCCAAAAACGGGATATTTTTTTGTTACTGACTTCCCCAACCATTCTTATCTGTGTCGGTGCTGAATAGACTCGTCGATCAGAGGAAGTAGTAGTTTACCAGCTGGAAATTCGAGGTTACGCCGCGATTTCGCAGGATTCATTTATTTGAACTTTGTAAGTAGGAACTGCTGGAAAGATGTTTCTGAATCCAAATGAGCTTTTCATTCAACAATCTTATTCCGTTTTGACTCTCACCAACACTACAGCAACGCAAAATCCCCAACTTCCCCTTTTTCAACTTTGTTGGCAGTTGCTTCATTCAACTTTTTTCAATTGCGCCGCTATGTTGTTCAGCATCAAGTACGGGACAAAAGATTTCTGACCTTTTTACTGTAGGTATTCTTTATCGCTCCTCTTCCACAAATTTTCTTTACCTATTGTCGAGACTGTTCAAAAATGACGATCGGCCGTAAAGTTAGGCTTTCCAACGTAACGGCGAAATTCTCGCCCGGCCCGGGAGAGTCCCTGCTGACTAATATGTGCTGACTAAAATTGTATCTCAAAAAGTTTTTGAGCCAATATTAAAATATTTTCAACAAAAAATACTGTCTGGAGCTGGAGTTTGAAAATGATCAGTTTTAGACTTCTTTTGTCACATTTTTTTTTGTTTTTAAAACATCAAAAAAGGATATATATTGAAATTTTCAGTTTTTGAGAGAGAGAGGGAAAGTTAAGACCTCAAAAAAAAGATTTTGACAACAGTTGGTTTTATTCTTTTCAGAATGAAAACGTTACTGCCGAAATAGTGACAGCTTCATAACAGCTCGCCCGGCCGCCGCTTGTCCTGTTTTGGGAGACAGAGCTAAACCGAGGTCGCAACTTTTCTCGGTCAACCGTAAGACAACCTTGCAAATATGGCGGTCATACCCCTCAGAAAATCAAAAGAACCGGGATCCTTATGAAAAACTTTGGATCCCCTTTATTTACCCGTTGTCAAAGCAATAATAAGATGTCTAGAAACATCTCTTTGAGATACTTGATGAAAAATCGAAGCGACGCAGATGAAAACTAAAAAGTGAGATGATTTTGGGACGTCTATTCATGTTCATGCGCTTAAATTGCGCCTATGCCCCTGAAACCCCTCAGAGAAACTTTTAATTATCACTCAACATAGTTTTATTTTGAATATGAATATCTGGACATCTCAGAAATACTTCCGCATTTTGATCTCCGCCAAGAACTGAAGGAACAGTTCTGGGCACTTCTTCGAAGGGTTGTTCTTCTAATAATCAGCTATTTTGGTTGTTTCTCTATAATTCTGTTTTTTGATTTAGATCTTCTGGCTCTACTCCATTTTAGACGCCCTTCAAAAAGAGAAATGATCCTCAAAACACATACGTCCTTTCCTTGTTTTAAGCGTCTTAAAATCATTCAGACGCCACAAAAAACGTTAGAAAGCCCGCCAAAATCAAAAGCTTTTCTAGAAGGTTCTAGAAGGTTCCGGAATATTTGAATTCCCGCCGAAATTCAAAAGTTTTTTCTAGAAGGCTCTAGGAGGTTCCGGTGTATTTGAATATTCGCCAAAATCAAAAGGTTTTTAGAAGGCCTTAAAAAGTTCCGGAATTTTTGGATTTCTAGAAAACTCTGGAAAAATCTGGAAACTTCCGAAACTTCTGAAATCTTCTGGAATCTTCGGAAAGTTCTAGAAAAATCTTGAATATTCTGGACGGTGCTTTCAATTTCTGTAACTTTCTAGAAGTTTCCAGATGTATCTGAAAGTTTTTAGAAGTTCTAGAAGCTTCTGGAACGTTCTGGAAACTTTTGGGAATTCCCGGATGTTGCAGCCAAACTGGAATTTTCTGGAAAATTGTTTTAAGGTGCCCAGGGTATCATTACCAAAGTATGGACCCCGTATATTAAGTTTGAACCTGTTTTCCCGATTTTTGGGTTACTGTAGCTACATACCCCTTTAGGTGTATGGCAGTGGAAAATCTGTAAAGCGCTTAGAGGAAAAGTACGGGACTACAGAGTTAACAAATTTATCAACGTTCTCGATCAGTGAGGATCCGACTCTTCCAAGGTATTCGGGTTTGACTGGTAATTTTCAAAACTCTGTAACTACCGTAATCCGACAGTAACCGGTCCAGTTTTTTCTGGGTGTCATACTGAAAGGTCAAGGTTGCTATTACCCCAGCCTGGTCTCCCCTTGTTCTGTTTGGAACACTTTTTCATTTTTTGGGTTACGGTAGCTACAGTAATCCTACAGTAATCCGGCACCTGGGGTCCAAAAATTGAAGCGCTCGGAGGTTCATGGGTATACCCCCAAACATCTTTTGAAACGGTTCAGAGAGAAAAAAGTTATTCAGGGAGAAGCGTTGGACACATAAACAGAACTATTCCATTAGTAGGAAGAAGATAATGAGTTGGAGATCTCCAAAACTCTGATAACACCGGTAAGTTTTTTCTGAGGACTGTTAGCTAGGCGGTCAGTTGAATCGTTGTGTATTGTTGTTACATCGTTTGATTGATCTCTCAGTTTGAAGTCTGGAGAATTTTCATGTTTTTCTTATCCAGTTTGCAGATTTCTTTGAGTGTAAAAGTTTCCGGCTCGTTATTCCATCACCACAAAGTTCAATTGTTAAGATTTGCCCAAACATCTTTCTAAACGGTTCATAGAGAAAGAAGTTATTCAGGGGGAAGCGTCGGACACACAGACAGAACTATTCCATTAGTAGGAAAAAGATATTAACCCAACTCCTTCTATGATATCAATATACATGCACAGAGAGGATAACTGCAGAACCTACAAAAACTAGAATGGTGAGATTAGCAGTTTTAAATTTCACACTCCCAGAATACATTTGAACAGTAGACTACGAAATCGTATGATTTACTGATGAAATCAGATTCACGAAAAACTGTGATAAGATATTTGAATGAAAATTTATGATGCTATATATTATACAGGGCAAACTTGTTGAGCGGCACTCTCTGAAAATGGAAAACAATTATGATAATTCAATACAATTTTACCAAACCCTTTTTCTTTCTGGAAAGTAGTTTCTACTTTCTTCCTGATTCCCGGATATTTCTCCTCACTTTTTTCCCTCGTCTACTTTCTTCAATTCTTGCGGTATCACTCATTGTTCTGTTTTTCAATCACTGTCCCATCAGTCAACCACAGGACCTCTTTTTGTTGACCCAACACTTCGCTCTAAAGTTCTGAAACTTTCAGAACTTTTTAAATACTTGAACTACAATTTTTGAAATTTTTTTTTGTTTTTTTATTGTTATTATTTTTTATTACATTCATTATACATGAATTATCTTTTTTTCTTTCTGATCCACTGCGCTCGAACATCTTTACTTTTCCTCTTGATCTGAGTGACCTCTGCGTTCGCACCATCCCAGCGGTTGCGTCTCTTCCTCTCGTTCCACAATGTTTGCAGACGGGCATGTGTCATGTTGTTTTCCTCTCCTTCTTTGAATCCGCGTTGTTCCTCTTCATTATCTTCCCGAATCCACCTTTTGTGTGTTTGTGCATCACTGCGGATGTCCATCTGTGTGTCTGTGCATCACTTCGGATGTCCATCTGTGTGTCTGTCCATCACTTCGGATGTCCATCTGTGTGTCTGTCCATCACTTCGGATGTCCATCTGTGTGCCTGTCCATCACTTCGGATACGCCTCCTACTCCTCAGTATTTTGTGGCCGGCATAGCTCAACTGGTAACATCGCCGGCCACCGATCGGAGGATCGAAGGGTTGAGGGTTCGATTCCCTCAGCCCGATATCGAAAGCAAACCGACTGTCGATGCCGGCAAAACCAATGGCTCAGATTCTGCACGCATTGTGGCCATGCGAAGTGAAGAATGAGAGGAAGCGAAAACGCCTGGAGGAGTCCCGTCCGTCTGCGAACATTGAAGAAAGAAAGAAAGCGGAAAAGCCGCTGGGGCTCTGTGCGCATTGTGGACGCATAACAATAGGAGAAAAGAAGATGCTCGAGCACAGTGGATCAAGAAGAAATGAAAGATAACTAATGTGTAATGAATATAAAATAACAAGACTCTATTACAGTTTAGATGTCCTTTGAAAACTTGAACGTCCCAAAAAACACTTAGACGTCCCAAAAAACACTTAGACGTCCCTTAAAACACTTAGACGTCCCTTGAAACACTTAGACGTCCCTTGAAACACTTAGACGTCCCTTAAAACACTTAGACGTCCCTTGAAACACTTGAACGTCCCAAAAAATGTTTAGACGTCCCTTCAACACTAAAAGCCACTGAAAGTGTTCAAGGGACGTCTAAATATTTTTTGTGACGTTTTAATGTTTTTGGGACGTTTAAATGTTTTGTGGGACGTTTAAATGTTTTTTGGGACGTTTAAATCTCCAGAACTATATTTTGGGATTACAAGGGACGTCTAAACATTTTTTGGGACGTCTAAACTTTTGAAAGGACGTTTTAAGAAAATTAGAGTTTGAAAGGACGTTTAAGTGTTTCAAGGGACGTCTAAGTGTTTTAAGGGACGTTTTAGTTTTTAAAGGACATCTAAACTGTAATAGAGCCAATAATAATAATAAAAAAACGAAAAAAATTTTCAAAAATTGTAGTTCAAGTACTTTTTAAATTCTAAAAGTTTCAGAACTTCAGAGCAAAGTGTTGGTTTGGACAATCTAGATACACTTTTAATTTAACGTTTTGTTTTTCTCGTAGAACAGAAGAAACATTTTTGGACTGTTCTTCGAAAGGGTTGCTCTTCTAATCAGCTTTGTTGGTTGTTTCTCTATATTCTCTTTTCCGATTGAGATCTTTTGGCTCTATCCCAGTTCAGATGTCCTTTTGAAAAAATAATTGTCTTTTGAAACACTTACACGTCCTATCAATTGTTTAAGCGTTCCAAAAAACATTCAGACGTCACAATAATCGTTTTTAGCCCGGCGAAATCAAAAGCTTTTCTGGAGACTTTTTAGAAGGTTCCTGAATATTTGAATTCTGGCCGAAATTCACAACTTTTTCCTAGAAGGTTCTAGCAGACTAGCAATGGGGGCGGATTTGAGAATTTTCACCGGCCCGGCCCGGTCGGCTCGTGTCACAGTACAAAATTCGAAAATTTGTTTTTTTTTTCTGCAAAAAAGTCGAATTTTTGATTATTTTTTACAAATTCTGAAAGTTTCCGGAAGTTTCGATAAAGAGAAAATTCTGGAAAATTTTCAGAAAGTTCGTGATCTTCTGGAATCTTCTATAAGGTTCTGGAAAAGTCTGGAATTTTTTGAGCATTTAAATTGATTTCTAAAACTGTCTAAAAGTTTTTAGATGTATCTGGAAGTTTTTAGAAGTTCTAAAAGCTTCTGGAACATTCTGGAAACTTTTGGGAATTTCTGGGTGTTGCAGCCAAACTGGCTCAAATTTTTCGGAGTATTGTCCTAAGTTGCCCAGAGTGTCACTACCAAAGTATGGACCCCGTATATTCAGTTTGAACCTGCTTTCCCGATTTTTGGGTTACCGTAACTACAGTACCCCTACAGTGGTATGGCAGTGGAAAAACGACCAAGTGTCCCAAGGAAAAGTACGGGAGTACAGAGTTAACAAATTTATCAAACTACTTGAGCAGTGAGGATCTAAACCTTCCAAGATATTCATATTTGACTGTTTATGTTCAAAACTCTGTAACTACCGTAATCCTACAGTAACCGGCCCAACTTTTTTTGGGTGTCATGCTGAGGGGTCGAGGATATTACCACCCCAGTCTGGTCTCCCCTCGTTCTGTTTGGAACCCTTTTCCATTTTTTGGGTTACGGTAGCTACATTAATTCTACAGTAATCTGACACCCGGGCTCCAAAAAATTGAAGTGCTCGGAGGTTAATGGATATCCCCCCAAACATCTTTTGAAACTGTTCCGAGAGAAAAAGTTATTCAGAGAGAAGCGTCGGACGGACAGACACACAGAACTATTCCATTAGTAGGAAGAAGATGATGTCTATTAAGGACAAGTCTCGATGTTTCTCCTAACTTTCAAATGTATCTCATTTATGAATGAAGAAAAGCAGAATTTGGAAGCATTTACTTACAACCGCGACGTTTCAAGTGTTTTATCGTACTTTTAATTTTGAATTGATGTACTATACAGTAGCGAGCATAAGTGAGCACCCCTCCATACTTTCATGTGTAACTCTGCTGAATCGTGTCCGTTTTGCATAAACTTTTTTTGAAAGGTAGCTGAAATATTCCGTAATAAGAACATATGTTTTTTGAAAAAGTTTTAGTTCTGATTTTTTTCAATAATTGATTTTTCCAGATCGTGATTTGTCGTCTTCAAATGATCATAACTCATCAGGGACTGATTGTACAAAAAAGTCGTCAACTACAAAAATAGAGCTCTAATTTTTCATCTGCAAGATTTATTGAAAACCAAATAAGTGCGACAATCCGAATTATTATTACACGCTCTCTCAGATTTGGACAGTTTCAACTGAAAATGGCCAAAGTTTGTTTTTTTGTTCAGTGCTGTTGTTACGTCATTAAAACTCAAAAAGCGTAACGATTCGCGCCAACCCAAATCTATTTTCGTATCAAATTGAGATGCCGAGTAGATGACACACCCCATCAAAAAATTACTTTTTCATTCGCCTCCCTGTCCTCTTGCCCCCTTTCTCAATCGGCCTGTTCGTGTTGTTTTTTCCCCGTCTTGTGAGGAAAACGCGCCCCACTGGTCATTTTCAATGAAGGGGAGGCAATGACTCGTTCAGACATTCTTCATATCATTTACTCCTCCCTGAGCAGCATGTGAAGCTGCTCTATACCAAATTTTTAAAGTTTTCCTTCTGATTATATTTGAATTCTAAATGGTGAGTGGAAAGTAGAAAAAAGCGCATTTCGCAATGTTGGTAGGATTAAACATCAATTTTCACACAATTGACTACTTTTTTGAGTACATTTCGGACAAATTAGCCAATATTCCTGTTTTTTTTTGCAGTCGCGCATAGTTTATGTGAACTAAATTTCAAAACTATGTTCAAGTTCACTACTCGCAGTCTTCAATGTTCCTTTTTTCTGCCACAGTTAATGATTACCTGTTTTTCAACCTAAAATTGTCCCATAATACATGAAGATATCTTTTTAACTCTACTGTCTGATTACAGTACCGTCCGAAGTGGTGTAAACTCAACAAGAGATGAAAATGTTTCCAATGCTTCCTGCTCGCCATTGGAGAGTTACTTGGTGGACCTTATCGGCAAGTTCATAATTGGTTGCAGTTTCAATATTATTTCATTTTTCAGAAATTCATCTTCCGCTGCGTCCTCTACTTCTGCGTGTTCTCCTACCTCATCACCAACCGTTTGGTCCGGAAGACCCTCAGGATATTGTTTGGTAAAATCGAACTGAGGACGGAATTCACCAAGAAATAAAAATATTCTTCTAAATTTCAATGGCTAATAAAGAATTATATTGTTGTCTTTTTCCAATATTTTTTCTGAACTACCCGTTTCATTTCGGTCCAGTACCTACTTTCTATTTTGACAAGTATGATTTGCATTAGAAATCATGAAGCCCCAACACTTGTCTGATTTCACCCTAATAAAAAATTTGAAAAATATCTAGACATCAAGCTGAGAAATCAGTAAATCGGTGTAACTACGATACACAACGATTGAACTGACCGCCTAGCTAACAGTGCTCATAAAAAAACTTACCGATGTGATCAGAGTTTTGGAGATCTCCAACTCATTATAGTGAATATTGAAAAAGAAGTAAAAACTACAGAAAACGTCAAGAAATTAGAGTTTCAGAAGATTCATCGAGTCTTTGGAAGGTGGTGACACATCTCACGAGCCTCTTGCCATTGTGCGAATAAACGAAAACCATCAAAGAAAAGTTGAATTTGCTGCTTTCACACAGGTTAGCGGAACGATTGATGAAAAACAAAAGTTGTGGAGAAATATGCCGGCGTGACGTCTCTTTTCTGAAGGACTGTGTCGTTTTCCAATGTGATTTTCATATCGATAGCCTGGCGGAGAAGAGTTTCGTTCTGAAATTAAATGAAAATAAAAGGAGATCAAGTGAGAAAATTGATCAAAAACGAGATAGATATGTCGTCTGGTGTGCCGTCAACGCTTTAAAATTGAATCACCTCGTACGCTGGTTTATGCTGAATGTTCAAGTTTTTCAGCTGAACACTGGGAATAATACAAAATATTTGAACCAGTTATTTGCTCCAAAAATTGAGAAGTTTGGTAACTGGGCGTCTAACGTGTTGTCGACGCAGGTTTCTCACGGTATTTTCACAGATAACTTCACAAAAAAGTGACTGGCGCACCTTTGACGCGTTTTCGTAATTTTCCAAAGTGAAAACTTGATTTCTGACTTATTTTTGCTGCTGTTTGTAGTCATTTCAGGTAGAAAATGTGATTTCCTCCACGATTCTCACCTTATCCACACGCTTTCCGCCCTCTCCTGTGCTTCCTCCATTCCAATCGGTTTGATTTTTTGTTTAATCGCTCGTCTCTATCTCTGAGTTCGATCATCATCGCCTTCATTGGCCCCGACTTTTGACAATTGGAGCCATTTCAGATAACGTCGGTGCTTCAGGTGTTTCAGAAGACGTAGCAGTGACATCTGGAGTTTTTCTGAATGCTCTTCTGCTGACCGATTGTCTTCCTTTCACAGGTATCGTCTTTATCATTTGTGGTTCGGGAATTTTCTCTGTACACTGTTGTTTCTCAGCTTGAACCACTTCAGAAATGGGCGGAGCCTGTTGCTTCTGTGTTTTTCTTGTTCCGGAGAGAGTTAGGATGACCTTCGTGTCATGATTCTGGGAGCCGATTGTGAGGATTCTTAAGCGGTTTTTGATGAATCTGAACCATTTTAATTAGATTTTGATGATTCTGAAGCTTTTGTTTTTGTTCACTATCATCCTGACATATTTTCCGCTTTGAAACCAGCCAAAATACCGTTCAAACAAATGTCATTTCTGACTTCTGGCCGTGACGCGGGTTCCGAACCCATCGTCGGATATGAAACAAGCGTGTTGGCACCGGCGGTTCTTTCATTGACTGTCGAACCGGCAAAAGTGAGCGTAGCTTGAGCCGAGCCTGCTGACGTCTTTAGGAGCATTCTCAATTTCTTTTGGCTTTTGAAGCTGTCGTCTTCTTGATGTCATCCAGATCCTCTAACATTGGTTCTTTCATCCTCTTCACACGACAATTTCTCCACGGTAGAACCCTTTTCTTTGCTGGTGCATCGATCGGAAGACGTCAGATTTCGAGTGGAACCTTTGTGCATATTTCCAGCTCCTCCTAATTTTCTTCTTCTTCTTTTACATTGTCGTCGTCTTCTGCTGACGACTTTTGAGTCTTCGGCAACGGTGATACGGTCATGTCATCGGATGTTACTGCAAAAATGGGAATTCTGTGACCACAAACCATAAAACTTCAGTAACTGGTGCACCTTAGACGCATTTCTGGTAGGACTAGCGACTAAAACCACTTTTCGAGCCGTTACAGCTCTTATATCACGAAAAAATAGCTGAATATGACACACTGGCGTACCTGTGACGCGTTGCAACAGTTTCAGATGATGCGTAGTGACTAAAAACTACATTTCTAACAAGAATTTGAGCTTGAAAATCGCCTAAAAGCTCTCAATCTGGCGCACCTTTGACACGTTCCTTTGCTTACCAATGCATGAAATACTTGAAGACTACTAACTACATGAACAAATGGATTTTTCAAAGGTTTTTAGACGAAATCTGAGCACGAGTGTGGGGCACTTGTGGCGATTCTGCCCCTTGGTGTCATCTAAATGTAAGGCGCGTTTCTGACAGTTTTTTTTTTCTTTTCGATGCTAAAACTCACTTTTCTTCGTTTCATACGCGCTCTTTGCTTGCCTTTTTCTTTCTTGGTCTCCCTCTGCTTCCTGATGTCATCGGTGCTCCCACCTCGTTTTTCTTCCTTCACTTTTACCAATTCCTTGTCTCCAAAGCTTCGAATTTTACCACTGTCGCCAGAATCGCCTCTCCCAAGTCTACCGGCGGAATCTTGTTCTTCTCGACGTCATATAGAATCTCAATAACCACCCAGAGGCGTGGCTTTTTTGAATTTCGTCTGTTCGGTGGAGTGGGTGGAGCAACATAGTCAGCCGATCTAACGGAGACTGATCGGGGTCTGGAGACATCAAGTTGGCCGCAGTGATGTCTTCGATATCTGAATCGGAATTTTTCTCTGATGTGAGATTATAAGGCTTTCATACCGTGTCCGTAAAATAACTGGTCTTGTGTGACAAAGCCAGGAAAGTTTGCGTCGTCCCGCGCTCATTCTAGCGACTCGTTCCTTCAACATCATCTCCGCCTGCTTCTCTCTAATCGATTTCCGCTACTTGCCATGGATCATCGTAAAAGCTCTGGATGCTCCAGGCGCTCCAAAAGCTCTCACCAGCAATCCCCTTTTTCTTAACTTGGATGACTGTGCAATCGCGTCGAAATCTGGTAGAAAAAAACGATTCGGGGGTTCAAAAAGCCTCCATTGTCCTGGTTTTCGAAGTCTTTCTGGTCATATCGCCGGATTTACACGGGTGGTATTCAGAAGACGTGGCGCGTGCGTTCTCGCCTTCAACTATTGAATTTTTTGACCGAAATTCGGTCTTCTCATGATGAAGGGTTCTAGCATGCGGACTTCAATCTTAATTTTATCTTTGTTGTCGACGCTTTTATCCTCAACGTCTTTATCCTCTTTTTCATCCTCATTGTCGTCATAAAGCATCTCCCCAGTATTCATCATTGAGACCTGAAACTTGCGAATTGACGGTTATGTATTCATTTTCACAAACAACTCAATTGACAGAAAATATAATTACCTCTTGCTTTATTGTCATGTAGGTTGAAGTCTTAAGGTTAATAAAGGGATTTTTCTCGGTATTTTCACAGATAACTTAACAAAAAAGTGACTGGCGCGCCTTTGACGCGTTTTTGTAATTTTCCAACGCGAAAACTTGATTTCCGACTCATTTTTGCCGCTGTTTGTAGTCATTTGAGGTACAAAATGTGATTTTCTCCACGATACATACCTTATCCACACGTTTTCAGCTTCTCTCCTGTGGGTTCGTCTGTGCTTCGTCCATTCCAATCGGTTTGATTTTTTGTTTTATCGCTCGTCTTTTTCTCTGCGGCGTTTCGATCATCATCGCCTTCATTGGCTCCGACTTTTGACAATTGGAGCCATTTCAGATGACGTCGGTGCATCAGATGCTTCATACAACGTAGCAGTGACTTCTGGAGTTGTTCTGAATGCTCTTGTGTAGACCGATCGTCTTCTTTCCTCGGTAAAGCCTCAATCAGTTGTACTCCTAGCATTTTCTTTAAATACTTTCGTATCTCAGCTTCAACCAAGTTAGAAGTAGGCAGAGCCCGTCGCTGCTGTGTTTTCACTGGAGAGAGTTTGAGATGATCTTCGTGTCATGATTCTGGGAGCCGATTATGAGGATTATTAAACGGTTTTTCCTGATTCTGGACCATTTCTAACAGGTTTTGATAGTTTTCAAGTTTCTGTTTTTTTGATGATCTTCCTGGCGTCTTTTCCGCTTTGAAACCAGGCAAAATATCGTTCAAACAACGGTCATTTCTGACTTCTGGCCGTGACGCGGGTTCCGAACCCATCGTCGGATATGAAACAAGCGTGTTGGCACCGGCGGTTCTTTCATTGACTGTCGAACCGGCAGAAGTTGGCGTAGCTTGAGCTTGTTGACGTCTTCAGGAGCATTCTCAATGTCTTTTCGTCTTTGGAGCTGTCGTCTTCTTGATGTCATCCAGATCCTCTGACATCGGTTTGTTCATTCTCTCCACACGACAATTTCTCTACGGTGGAACTCTTTTCTTTGCTGTTGCATAGATCGGAAGACGTCAGATTTCGAGTGGAACCTTTGTGCATATTTCCAGCTCCTCCTAATTTTCTTCTTCTTCTTCTACATTGTCGTCGTCTTCTGCTGACGACTTTTCATTCTTCGGCAACGGTGATACGGTCATGTCAATGGATGTTACTGCAAAAATGGGAATTCTGTGACCACAAACTACAAAAATTCAGTAGCTGGCGCACCTTAGGCGCATTTCTGGTGAGAAGCAGTGACTGAAACTGGCTTATGAGCGGTATTCGCCTCTAAATCGCAAAAAAACCGCCAAAGTTGGTTTCCTGCGGCGCGTTTCTCACAGTCTCCAATGATGCGCAGTGACTAAAAACTACATTTCTAATAAAAATTTGAGCTCGAAAATCGCCTAAAAGCTCTCAATCTGGCGCACTTTTGACACGATCCTTTGCTTACCAATGCATGAAATACTTGAAGACTACTAACTACATGAACAAATGGATTTTTCAAAGGTTTTTAGACGAAATCTGAGCACGAGTGTGGGGCACTTGTGGCGATTCTGCCCCTTGGTGTCATCTGAATGTAAGGCGCGTTTCTGACAGTTTTTTTCTTTTCGATGCTAAAACTCACTTTTCTTCGTTTCATACGCGCTCTTTGCTTGCCTTTTTCTTTCTTGGTCTCCCTCTGCTTCCTGGTGTCATCGGTGCTCCCACCTCGTTTTTCTTCCTCTTTTTACTAATTCTTCTTCTCCAAAAACTTCGACATTTACCATTGTCGCAGAAATCTCCTCTCCCAATTCTAACGGCGGAATCTTGTTCTCCTCGATAGCATCCAGCATCTCAACAACCACCCAGAGACGTGGCTTTTCTGAATTTCGTCTGTTCGGTGGAGTAGGTGGAGCAACATAGTCAGCCGATCTAACGGAGACTGATCGGGGTCTGGAGACATCAAGTTGGCCGCAGTGATGTCTTCGATATCTGAATCTGAATTTTTTCTAATGTGAGATTATAAAGCGTTCATACCGTGTCCGTAACATAACTGGTCTTGTGGGACGAAGCCAGGAAAGTTTGCGTCGTCCCGCGCTCATTCTAGCGTCTCTCCTCTAACATCATCTCCGCCTGCTGCTCTCTAATCGATTTTCCCTTTTTGCCATGAATCATCGTGGAGGCTCTAGATGCTCCAGGCGCTCCAAACGCTTCCTCCATCAATCCCCTCTTTTTGAACTGGGATGCCTGTGCAATCGCGTCGAAATCTGGCTGAAGTGAACATTTCGGGGATTCAGAAAACCACCATTATCAACGACAACTGGTTTTCGAAGTCTTTGTTTTGCGGGGTTTACACGGGCGGTTTCCCAAAGACGTCGTGCGTGAGCTTTCAACTCTCGCATTTTTAGACCAAAGTTTGGTCTTCTCATGACGAAGGATTCGAGCATGCGGACTCCAATCTCGTCTTTATATTTGTTGTCGACGCCTTCATCCTTAACGTCTTCATCCTCCTTTTCATCCTTATTGTCCTCATAAAGCATCTTCTCAGTATCCATCATTGAGACCTGAAATTTGTGAATCAACGGTTACGTATTCACTTTTACAAGCAACTGAATTGACAGAAAATATAATTACCTCTTGCATTATTGTCATGTTGGTTGGAGTCTTAAGGTCCATAAAGGGGTTTCTTGATTTTTGAAAAGTATTTCATTCATTTTTTAATAATAACCTCCTGCCGGGAAATCCAACTCTGCAATTTTAATTATAATCATCAGAAAAACGATTGTTAGTTGAGTAGAGAAGTTAACATGATGAAAACAAAAACATTTTGCTTTTAGCCATAAACATTGTGTGGTGAAAAATTGAAAAATCAAATCAAAAAGGAGAAATAAATAAAGAAAATGAACGAGATGACGCCCGCGGTCTCTCAAGACAGAGATGCTAACAATGTCCGAGGAAATAGTGTAGTGTCTCACGACGTCAGACGCGAGAGAAAAACGAGATGTGCTACAAGAAAGAGGAGAGTGCAGACAAATACAGACGCTCACATGTATTAAAATGCCCCTCGGAGGGCCTCGAGAGATGCGAAAGCGAGAGAGAAGAGAAAGAAAAGAAGCAAATAAAAGAGGCAAGAATACTCTCTCGCCTATTCTGCCTAACGCCATTTCATAGACAAAATTTCTTCCACGGCCATCAATTTTTCTTCCACGAAATAGAATGCAATTCACTGTTCAAAAAAAAACTTCTCACAGAAGTCAAGTGATAATTCAATAACAGGTTGAAACGGCCAGAACACGGATGAATACGAAAAGATGAAACATGTTTAAAAAATTCAGAATCTGAACAGTTTTGAATAAAAATAAATCAGTATTTTTCCCACAAGCGGATTTTCAGACAATTACAGACATTTCCGATGATAAAATAAAGGTTAGACTGGTATTTTCCACTACTTCAACAAATTTAAGAACCAATACAAGTTGTTTCATTCAAAATGGAGAAAAATGAAAAGTTTAAGAGAGCTTTTTTCACACAAAGCGGATTTTCAGTCAATTACAGACATTTCCGATGACAGAATGAAAGTTACACTTTTAGTTTTAATCAGTTCATTAAATTTAAGAACGGATACAAGTTGTTTCATTCAAAATGGAGAAAAATGAAAAGTTTAAGAGAGCTTTTTTCACACAAAGCGGATTTTCAGTCAATTACAGACATTTCCGATGACAGAATATAAGTTACACTTTTAGTTTTAATCAGTTCATTAAATTTAAGAACGAATACAAGTTGTTTCATTCAAAATGGAGAAAAATGAAAAGTTTAAGAGAGCTTTTTTCACACAAAGCGGATTTTCAGTCAATTACAGACATTTCCGATGACAGAATGAAAGTTACACTTTTAGTTTTAATCAGTTCATTAAATTTAAGAACGGATACAAGTTGTTTCATTCAAAATGGAGAAAAATGAAAAGTTTAAGAGAGCTTTTTTCACACAAAGCGGATTTTCAGTAAATTACAGACATTTCCGATGACAGAATAAAAGTTACACTTTTAGTTTTAATCAGTTCATTAAATTTAAGAACGAATACAAGTTGTTTCATTCAAAATGGAGAAAAATGAAAAGTTTAAGAGAGCTTTTTCACACAAAGCGGATTTTCAGTCAATTACAGACATTTCCGATGACAGAATAAAAGTTACACTTTTAGTTTTAATCAGTTCATTAAATTTAAGAACGAATACAAGTTGTTTCATTCAAAATGGAGAAAAATGAAAAGTTTAAGAAAGCTTTTTTCACACAAAGCGGATTTTCAGTCAATTACAGACATTTCTGATGACAAAATGAAGGTAAGTCTGGTGTTTTCGATAATTTCATTCAATTCAAGCACGTATCGGTACAAATCATCAACAAATCATCTCTGTGGTGATAAAATAATAGGCCGCTAACATTTGATTATTTAAAAATCTGCAAACTGGATTAGGAAAGCGTACAAATTTGTTCAGACTTCAAACTGACTAGGGAATGACTTACACAAAGTATGGAGATACACAACATGACATATATCGCTGGAAAACTGACGTTTCCCTGATTCCAAATCTATATTCAGTTTTTGCAGTGGCCCTCCCAGTTTTGAGAAATTCGGCTCCAAAGTTTTGGTAATTTTTAGTGCTGAAACTCAGGTTCTCAACCCGCGTGTTGCCCTAACACGTAAATCAGCCAATCGGTGTAACTACGGTACACAACGATTCAACAGACCGCCTAGCTATCAATTCTCAGAACCAACTTACGTGGGTGATCCGAGATCAGAAATCGACTATAGTGAATATAGAATTAGTAGTATAAAGAATGGTAATAGTGATGGAATAAGTGCTTCAGAAGACGGGCCGAAATAACTTGGTAGCGTCGAGGGGTCGCTCACAAAATAATTTTTTTTTGATTCCACGTCAGCGGCCAATGTGTGCGATAAGCCAGAGCGGTTGGCCCCGTGCCCTCTTCCACACACCTCCAACGTCTTACACGCATTCGTGCTGTCCGTCTCCTGATGAAAGCGCGCCCCGCTGAACATGCTAAATGAAGGGGAGGCAATGTCTTGTTAGAACCTCATTTCGTTAGAACACTCTTGAGCAACATGTGAAGCTGCTCTACCCTAAATTTTTAAAGTGTTCCTTATGATTTTATTTGAATTCTAAATGGTGAGTGTAAAAAACTGTTTGAAAAAAAAAAAGAAATTCCGCAATTTTAGTAGCATTAAATATTAATTTTCTATCAACCTACAATGTTTTTCAATACATTTTGGACTAGTTAGAGGTTTTTGAGGACTAATTAGCCATCACTTTTGTTTTTTTTGCAGTTAATTATAGCTTAAGTGCACAAAATCTCGAATTAAAAACTAAATTTGTTTTTTTGTGCGGCAGCCAACTTTTTTCAGAGAAAATTAACTTTCAGACTAAAAAAAGTTTGACGGAATGTATTTTGACTGCCCCCCCTAAAGTACCGATTTTTTTTGCTCATTCGATGAGTTTTCCCGAGACAAAATGACCCATAATGGGTTTTCCTGTGACGTGACCTGGTTTTTGAAAAATTGAGATTTTTCGAAAAATGAGATTTTTTCGAAATTTTTTATTAATCTTTTTTTTACTATTTTCCCGGTTTGCACAAAAAATAAGATTTGCACATAGTTGTAGCAAATTTTATGTAGTTTTAAGCAAAAATATAAAAGTTTCAAAAAAATAATTTTTGGACCCGAAAAACGTGAAAATGTGACACCCTCCAAAAAAAAAATTTTTTTTTCGAGCGGGGCAGAGGTGACATATATGTGGTAAAATAGTACAACTTGTCTGGATCATTTTTCTATATAGCACTATAGTCGTTCCCTGGCAAAAATTGAGGAAAAGTTGCTCTGAAAATTTTCATTTTTCGAAAAAATGTGTCATATCGGATATGAGTTCGAATTTCTAACATTGACTATGCTCCTAATAAAATTTAACAAGAATAAACATTTTCAGATTACGTTCCACCTTTTTCATAAAAAAAAGTTCATCCCTGTTGACGTCTCTTATCATAACACTCGTTCAAATATTGCAAGTTTTCTCATGTGGTAAGAGTTCAATTGATCATAACTTCTCTAAAACCAAAGCAAACTAGCTCAAAAGCACAGAACAATCTAAAAATAAATATTTCTTTCCAAAAATCATATATGGGCTGTTTTTAGAAAAAATTTTTTTCGATTTTTGATAAGGGGGACCACATGAAATTTTTCCAGAAACTGAAAAAAATTTTTTTCGAAAAACAACTCAAAACTGGATTTTTAACCTAAAAACATATTAAAAACAATTAATTTTACTCTTTCTCGAAAAATTTTTTTTCAGTTTCTGGAAAAAATTTCATGTGGTCCCCCCTTATCAAAAATCGAAAAAAATTTTTTCTAAAAACAGCCCATATATGATTTTTTGGAAAGAAATATTTATTTTTAGATTGTTCTGTGCTTTTGAGCTAGTTTGCTTTGGTTTTAGAGAAGTTATGATCAATTGAACTCTTACCACATGAGAAAACTTGCAATATTTGAACGAGTGTTATGATAAGAGACGTCAACAGGGATGAACTTTTTTTTCAATGAAAATGGTGGCACGTAATTTGAAAATGTTTATTCTTTTCAAATTTTATTAGGAGCTTAGTCAATGTTAGAAATTCGAACTCATATCCGATATGACACATTTTTTCGAAAAATGAAAATTTTCAGAGCAACTTTTTCCTTAATTTTTGCCAGGGAACGACTATAGTGCTATATAGAAAAATGATCCAGATAAGTTGTACTATTTTACCACATATATGTCACCTCTGCCCCGCTCGAAAAAAATTTTTTTTTGGAGGGTGTCACATTTTCACGTTTTTCGGGTCCAAAAATTATTTTTTTGAAACTTTTATATTTTTCCTTAAAACTGCATAAAATTTGCTACAACTATGTGCAAATCTTATTTTTTGTGCAAACCGGGAAAATAGTCAAAAAAAGATTAATAAAAAATTTCGAAAAAATCTCATTTTTCGAAAAATCTCAATTTTTCAAAAACCAGGTCACGTCACAGAAAAACCCATTATGAGTCATTTTGTTTCGGGGAAACTCATCGAATGAGCAAAAAAAATCGGTACTTTAGGGGGGGCAGTCAAAATACATTCCATGTGAGACATTTCTTGATAAGTCTATAACTGAATAAGTTTTTGACAATTTTCTGGTGTTTTGAGTTTTTCAATCTTAATAGGACTAGAAGATGAAGAAAGCATTTGTTCCAAACATAAATAAATCCTCTTTTCTTTTTTTCGTTTCTTCAAATCACTATCTTGATTTCAATTTCAGGTGCTGAAAACGTCCAATTGTCCCGAATGGCTGGAGCACCAAAAACAAGTCGGCCGGCATGTTTCGAAGGTATTTTAACAAAAAATGCGAGAGAAATTTAATGATACGTCTAAAATTAAATGCATTTTTGAAAAACTCCTTATTTTTGAGTTTTTTAAATCTAAATATAACGAGAAGAAATAAAAAGCCATGTTTTGTACATAAATGAATTTCTACATGAAATGAACGCAAATTGATAGCCTCGGTTTTTTTCCGTTTTCTCAAACCACGATCTTGATCTCAATTTCAGTTGCCGAAAACTTCCCATCGTCCAAAAATGAGCGGAGCATCAAAAAGAAGCCGCTCGACAGGTTTTGAAGGTAATTTTGATAGTTGGTATTTGATAATCTTTATAATTTTCAGATATGTCCGTTGGCGACAGTATCCTGACGGACGTTGTGCTCATGGTCGAAGGTCAGAAGTTTCATGTCCTGAAAGGGGTAAGTTAGAGTTTTCACGAAAAAAAACAATCATTTTTCATTTCAGTGCCTCGCCTACGACTCTCAGCCGTTCTACACCTGGAAATGGTATGTGTTTGATAATATGAAACTCCTAAACTCATTAAATTTATTCTACAGGTAAGATGGCGCGAAAAGTTCTGGAGATAGCTGATAAGTATGATGTGGACTTTATCCGAAGGAAATGCGAGAAGAAGGTAAGTAAATTGGATTTTTAGAATGCAAAATTTGAAAAAAATTCAATAAAAAATTGGAGCCTGTGCTTGAAAACCGGACCTGGGCCAAAATTTGAGAATTTTGGAAGTATGACATCATCATTTTAGGTTTTAAAGAACAATTCAAAGATTATTTTTTCCTTTTAGACCCAAATTTGTCTGTTTTCTAATTTTGGAGACGCGATGTTACTCTCAAAAAAATATCACACATACAAATATTAAGATTTCTGAAATTTGATTTATACTGTGTTTTTATTTCAGATCAAAACCTTGGCGGACTTGGAAGCAGTGCTGCCTGCTGATCTCGCAGACTTGGATCCAGCAACAATGAAGGCTATAATTTTTTTAAATTTAATCGTAGCTTACTCTAATAAATTGATTCTTTAAAATCTTCAATGTTACTCGAGTCATTGAAAAATAACTGTTATGGTAGAAATTAAGAATGCCAGAAACTTAGTTCAACAGATTTCTAACAGAGCGAGAACTAAATTTTGGGAAGTATGCTTCAAGAGAAGTAAGAAACGTTTTTTGAACTAGGAAGGAATAGACAGTTTTTACTTCAACTCCCGAACTATAAATTTTTCAAATTAGTTCTTCAGTTTATTCAGGAAGTTCTGACACTCATTCCCATTTTCTAAAAATGTATCTGGAGAAATAGTTCTGGCATTGAAAGTTTATTTTGATATAATACAGCCATAACTTGATTTTTCAAAATTTGACTGGACGTCAGGTTTCATCCATTTCCATCAATACTTTCCTTGTCGGCAAAATCGTCATTTGCACCGTTTTTCCACTAGCCGAATGTTCAAAAGACGAGAAAAGGGTGTCTGCGTCTCTTGTTTTCCAGTGTCCTTTCTGCATTCTCCCTTCCCCCACACTTTCCTCTTTTGTCTGCTGGCGGAAAAAGAGTAGGAGATAATTTCACGATGCAGATGACGATTTGGAGATAAGGAAAGATTTAAAGAATGTTTTGACGGAAATGACTTAAATAGCATAAATGATTCATTTTGATACTAATTTTGAGTATAAATGGAGAGAATGGATAGAATTATGAAGAGAAGTAAAAAGCAATATTAAACATTTAAACGCGGATTTTCTTTCATAATTCTGGACTGATAATTGTTAACCGAAAACTTTTACTGAAGACCGCTACTAAAGCCGACTAAGATACGGGTAACTACATACTTTTAGGTATCTTCCTTGTCTTCAATGCTTCTGTTTCGGGGAGCCACCATTCCAGTAATAGTATTCAAGAGTACGAGACACACGTTGACAAGGTATGATGGATTTTTCAAAACGATGTTGGAGACGGTTACTCCGGTACCCGGTTACATCCCTAATCGCTTTTCTAATTAATTTCAGTCTTTTCCAGGTCAAAAAGGACAAATATGAGTGTATATTCATTGACCGAGACCGTCTTCCTGCTTATTCCCGCTACGAAATGAATACCTATGTTAGATTCCTCAATTCCAAGCAGACTGTTAGAGGGATTCTCCGTGAAGCTGAACTTTACAAACTTAAAGGTTTGAAGGAATTGTATGAGGGTAAACTAGTCAATGGATTCCCAAAGTATCGAGAAATAGTTGTATCTAGTGTTTTTTCGTATATTCCCTAAATTTTTGATACTAATGATTTTCATGTATACTCTTTTTCTTGTTAATAAATAAATTGTAATAGATGAAAGCTCTGCTGTTTTTAAAAGCGTGAAATGAATCAACAAAGCGATCAAGGGGATTCAGGCGGTTCGGGTCAGTAGTTTGTCGAAAGTTGGCCGTATCTTAGTCGGCTTTAGTAGCGGTCTTCAGTAAAAGTTTTCGGTTAACAATTATCAGTCCAGAATTATGAAAGAAAATCCGCGTTGAAATGTTTAATATTGCTTTTTACTTCTCTTCATAATTCTATCCATTCTCTCCATTTATACTCAAAATTAGTATCAAAATGAATCATTTCTGCTGCTATAGTCATTTCCGTCAAAACATTTTTCAAATCTTTCCTTATCTCCAAATCGTCATCTGCATCGTGAAGTTATCTCCCACTCTTTTTCTGCCAGCAGACAAAAGAGAAAAGTGTGGGGGAAGGGAGAATGCGAAAACGACACTGCAAAACAAGAGACGCAGACACCTTTTTCTTTGAAGATTTTGGTGATAGCGAAAGTTTTGATGGAAATTGATAAAACCCGACGTCTAGTCAAATTTTGAAAAATCAAGTTCTGGCTGCATCAGATCAAAATGAACATTACTTGTCAGAACTATTTTTCCAGATATCTAACCAATGAAAAAAAAAACTAATTTTAGAAGTTTTTCAGTTCTGGAGTTGAAGTAAAAACAGTTTGTTCCTTCTTAATGAAAAATTTCCTTCCTAAATGATTATTTCTCTGAAGCATACTCCACGAAATTAAGTTCTCGCCTTATTCGAATTCTGTTGAACTAACATTCTCCCATTCTTAATTTCAGCCATAACAGAAAAAAGATGAGTCAAATTGGTCAATCAGCAAGAAAGTTACTCATTTTCAGTCAGTTTCAGTGACGCTAGTCGCCACGTCATAATATATTTGTTGAACATGGTCGTTCCCCTCTCTCTCTCGCTGGTCTCCATTTTCCCGGTCTCCGTCCACCCCTTCTTCTCTTCTCCTCTTCACCACTCTCATTCGTTTTTCTGCGTCTCGTGTCGCCCAACACTGTTTCTCTTTCTGTCATACCAGCTGGCGGTAAAAGGATGACAGATAACTTCACGATGCAAATGACAATATTGGAGGTAAGAAAAGTTTTGAATAACATTTTGCCCGAATTCGATAGAACACAAGAAATGATTCATTTTCATACTAATTTTGAGTATAAATGTAAAGAATGAACTGAATTATAAACATTATTATGAAAAACAAAAAACATAACTTGTTTGACTCCAAAATTAGCCACAAAACAACATTTTTTGACTTCAAGGACTAGTTTTTCTCATAAACTCGGCTGCCCGATATATAAATTTTGCGCTTTTCCAGCAATTTCAATCAGTTTATGTTTGAAAATCCAAAGTTTCCAACAACAAAACGTTTTTGAAAATTTTTTGTCGATTTTTATTCGAGACTCTATTCACTTTTGACGGTTTCAAACTCTGAATTATTTGACTGTTTGTGCAAAATTACTACTGTGTCTGCATTCTGACGTGTGAAAAAATGTCGGAACTTACTTTAACACATTTAACACATGTGTTCCGAAAGTACCTATAATATTTATCCTTTCCTTCCCTTCCCTCCCTCAACCATTTTTCAAATATTATAGTTATGAAATGTTTTCCAAAGTTTTCCTCTATTGTGATTTATTCAACAAAAAAAATTACAACGCGATAGATGTTTTAAACAAAAATATTAACAGAGTTAGAGATTTCCAGGGAACGGTGTGACGGTCCAGATCGGGGTTGGCTCGTTCGATGCGCCTTGTCCCATTTTTATCTGAAATTCGACTTTTTTGATAAATAATAAGAAAAGTATAGATATTTCAATGAAAATTAACTAAAAATTGAGTTTACCATCGTGAAAAAAAGGGAATCTGAGAACCTGGACTCTACGAGATTAATTCTGTTTTTTCTTCAAAATGAATTTCAGGATAATGAAGAGCGATTTTCAAACTATATGAGTCATTATGTATTTATAGCAACAAAACAACTCACCGATTCTCCTTTTGAGGACTCTGACCTCCTCCTTCAATCCATCCTCGATCCCAGCGGCTATTTGGAAGGCCACGGCGATTTGCAATTTTTTAAGGTTGTTTAGGATGACTTTCTTCCAGAAATGACTCAAAAGTTGGTGAATTCGAATCAATGTGTCTGTGTGAAAGGTCAAAACCGATTTCGAAACAAGGAATCTCGTTTTTAAGAAGAAAAAAGTCTTCGGGGTAACTTACCGTAAAAACTGTATTTGAGGTGCATGCAACTCTATTGTTCAAAGGGTCCGTCGGAGTGCAACTCTATTAGAGGGGCAATTCAAATAGAGGGTGCACCTCTATTTTTCGTCGACAAGTTCACCCGAACGCGATATCCAGATATCTTTTGGATTTGTTTGTTTTCATTAGTTTCAATGCCGAATTCATCAAATTTTACCGTATAAAACGGAGAAAATCCTGAATTTTTGTAGCAAACTACGTTTTTAACGGCAAAAATGCTGAAATACTAATGTGAGAGAACAGTTCGGAGTCAGTTAATGATGATATTAGAGAAAAGTGTACATCGCTGGAGGGCAACTGTATTAGAGGGGCACCTCAATTAGAGGGTGCACCTCTATTGTTCAAAAGGTCCGTCGGAGGGCACCACTATTAGAGGGGCACTTCAAATTGAGGGGCAACTCAAATACAGTTTTTACGGTAAAAAGCTCACCGAGTTCCTCTTGAAGAGTAGCCGCTCGACTTTCAGCTTCATTTCGCATCGATGCTGCCAGCAGCCTCACATTCTTCTTCTGAAAAATGTTTTTCTAGTAAAACTTAAAGATTCAAATTCTTACCTCTGGCTTTCATCTTTTCCACCAGATTGACTTTTTTGTTTTGGAGACGACGAATTTCCTGGTTCTCTTCTTGTTCTGAAAATAACTTGTCATTTGTCTATGATTTCTGAGTCGAAAATTCTCACTTACCTCTGTGAGCTTTTTCTCTGCGGAGGGTCTGCACCTCCTTCTAGAGATTTTGGATCTCGCTGATCTCCGGGTTGTCTGAAAAATTAGGATGTTATAATATTCATTAACTGATTCGAAATCTCGATAAAATTTGCAATATTACGCTTTATGGATTTTTGAGATTTTTTTCTAGCGTCTATTTTTTTAAATTTTCAAATCATATACATGTTTTCATGTTCTTGAAGCAACAAAACTTGAAAAAGCGTAATCCACATTGGAAAATGTTTGAAACATTTACCAATGTTAACCGAAAAGGAAACACCATAACTCAAAATTTCAAAAAAAAAACTCACCATCCACAACTGCTCCACTTCCAATCGATGAATAAATATAAAGAGATATTAGAATTCAAAAAAAATAGGAATACGTTTTTTGACACCCATCCCGTAGGGCGTCTAAAAGAAATCAACCAGCTGGAAATTCGCTGCTACGCCGCGATTTCGCTGGATTCATTTATTTGAACTTTGTAAGTAGGAACTGCTGGAAAGATGTTTCTGAATCCAAATGAGCTTTTCATTCAACAATCTTATTCCGTTTTGACTCTCACCAACACTACAGCAGCGCAAAATCTCCAACTTTCCCTCTTTCAACTTTGTTGGCAGTTGCTTCATTCAACTTTTTTTCAATTGCGCCGCTATGTTGTTCAGCATCAAGTACGGGACAAAAGAACTTTTCTCGGTCAACCGTAAGACAACCTTGCAAATATGGCGGTCATACCCCTCAGAAAATCAAAAGAACCGGGATCCTTTTGAAAAACTTTAAATCCCCTTTATTTACCCGTTGTGAAAGCGAAAAGTCTAGAAACATCTTTTTGAGATACTTGATGAAAAATCGAAGCGACGCAGATAAAAACTAAAAAGTGAGATGATTTTGGGACGTCTATTCATGTGCATGAAATGGAAATTCGCGTAGGAACCAGCTGGAAATTTTTTATTACCATCTGCCTCGTTATCTCCTTGAGAAATCGGTCCGAACGCTTGGCATTGTGGGTCGTATTAGAGGACACACCTGTCCTTCCCCAGACGACGGTCGTCTCATGTCACCCGAATTCACACATTTTTGGTTGACCTCATCAATCGCTTCCCCTGTTCCATGAATTTCCTATGACAACATAAAATAGATAGACATTTGCCGATTGTCTCATTAGCCACCTGCCGACTTATCTCTATGAGAAATATTTTTTGACCTATTCTATTAGAGCACCTGTCTACTAGGCTCCGCCCACCGTTTTCCAGGCACATCATCTCATATTCTTGGTTCAGTTGACCACCATTTCTTTGTACTGAATGGTGACTCTTCTACCTTTTCTATTTTTGCCATCTTTGAGAAATCCCAATGAATATGATTTATCTTGTACTAATATATTCTATTTGCTCAACAAGTCTACTCAATGTTTTCTTTTTCAGTGCTACAATATGATACAAATGAAACAAACCATCGTGATAGATGAGGAATGGTCCAGTTCAAAATATGGCTGACAAGCAAGCGATGGAACAAGCAGACTTTAACAATGATAACATTGATTGACGTGAGTTATAACATTGACTTCCCCACCATTCTTATCTGTGTCGGAACCGGATAGACTCGTCGATCAGAGGATGTAGTAGTCTATACTAACCGGGCTGAGGGATATTTCAGTAGACGCGGGTTTGAATCCTCCCGATCTAGTTATCAATGAAATTCTAATCAAAATCCCAAAAACGGGATAATTTTTCATTTTCAACTTTTATATGAACGAACTTCCAATCGTGAATCTCAAAAACGGGATATTCTTTTTGTTACTGACTTCCCCAACCATTCTTATCTGTGTCGGAACCGGATAGACTCGTCGATCAGAGGATGTAGTAGTCTATAATAACCGGGCTGAGGGATACTTCAGTAGACGCGGGTTTGAATCCTCCCAATCTAGTTATCAATGAAATCCTAATCAAAGTCCCAAAAACGGGATAATTTTTCATTTTCAACTTTTATACCAACGAATTTCCAATCGTGAATCCCAAAAACGGGATATTCTTTTTGTTACTGACTTCCCCAACCATTCTTATCTGAAATGCTCCGCCCAATGCCTTTGAATATTGTTTGATTGAGCGCATCATTCTTTCATACATTCCTCCTTGCCAGGAGGCGTATGATGTGATAAATTTCCACTCGATCTTTGCGTCTCCAAGAAATTTCTTCACCTCATTGTTGAAATTGGAGTTTTTTGTGGTTTCTGCAATGTCTTGGAGCATCATGTCGGCTAAGATGAAATGTGGAGCGTTATCACTGACAGCATTTAGTTTTTCACAGAGACTGACAAAGCGTTGAAAGACTTTCAGAAAACAGGTTGTATCCGGTCAAACTATCAATTGGATGTGGACTAATCTTGTTGTGGCACAGATGAATAGGCATCCCCAACACAAAGCGACAGCACAGTCTCCCCCGCTTCCGGTAAAGCAAGGTGCGGGGTAGCGCTTTCAGCGTGTTTTTGTTTACGCACTTGCCGATTTTTGTTGACGCATTTCGCATTTTCGGCGCGAGTTCAAATTTTAGACCTCACTTTTTGGCTTGAAATGCAGTTTTTTGGGAATTTAAAGTTTCTGTGACAATTTTTCCAGAAACAATTCGCTAACTTTTTAAGTTAGTGTTTTTCGAGTCTATTAACCACAAAAAGTTCATCCAGCATCCATCCAGCGTAGGAGGAGTTCTATACTTTTAAAGTTCCAATGTGAAAACTGCCGTATCTTTTTATTTACTCCACCAAAATTAAAATTTTTACACTTTTTGAACGTCTTTCAGTCTAAGGAATGTCTTTCTAACAATAACAATGCGTAAAATGTAACAGAATCGAAGATCGACAAGGGCAAAAATTTTCGAAAAATCGTCCGAATTTGCGCCAGCAAGTTTTTTTCTACTTGACTGACGCATCTTTTTCCGGCTTCGCTTGGCGTATTGGAAGCGGGGGAGACTGTGTGACAGTGTTGTCTTCTTTTCGGTAGGAGAAAAAATAATCGAGTCCTGTGTGTTGGAAAGGCGTGAGCTTCTCGTATGATCAGCTTTGCCAATTGGGTTTTCGGTTCGATCAATATCGGAAATCTGGCCATTTTTGCATTGTCCATGTGTTTGAGTCTTCCACGGCTAATGATGATCTTGTTGTCATCCAATTCCAGATTCAAATCATTCCATGAGTGTTTCTTCCTCACCCTGATTTGGACTTGATGCTCACGAATGATACGCATTTCCGCTGCGTTTTGTTCTTCTGCGGAAATTGGTGGGTTTACCTTCTGGAACTTCTTTGAGCTCAGCGATAGTTGTCCGCAGCCGTTCTTTCACGTCTTGTGAAAGAGGATTAGCGAATTTAGCGATGGCTCTCATTGTGTACGCGATCACATGTTTCTTTCGGAGTAGCGAACTCGCACTGATCGAATCGAAAATTTCAGCAGTGTTGGCATTGTCATCAATACTGTTGCAGATATTGATTCTAACACTGTCTTCTTTGGATTCCTTGATCTCGAACGTTTGGTAAGTGTCCCAAACACTTGGATCTTTCTGACAGAAGCTGGGTCCTGTCCTCCAGAAGCTGCTTGAGAATTCATCCTTTGTTATGCCACGCGTTCCAAGATCGGCTGGATTGTCTTCTGAACGAATGTGTCCGAATCTGACTTTGACTCCAGTTTCAGCGATCTTCTGGCTGGCGAGGCGGATGCTTTCGATCCTGTTGGTAATGAGAACTCCAACCTCCTTATTTCCTGGTGTTGATTTGATCCAGCTGAGAGCGATTTCACTATCAGTGAGAGTGATAGCTTCTGATACTTCGACGTCTCCTTTTTGATGACATTGGACCACTGACAGCATTCTTTGCGTTCCCATGGTTAGCGCGTGCAACTCCAATTTCGGAATTGTCCATTTTTCTTTCAAGGATATTACTCTGGATTTTCCAAGAAAGATGTTCATTCCATACTTGTTGTGCGCGTAGAAGCAGTAAGCCGTTGCATTTTGGCTGGCGTCACAAAAACAATTGAATTCATTTTTGTTGGATTAGTCGAGGATATTGCGAGGCAACTCTTTGATGAATCCTTTCGTCTGGTTCTTTCCATTGGCTCTCAGACATTGGCCGTTCTGTAGAACTTACGTGACTTCAAATTCAAAGAATGAGTCATAGTTTGAAATGGAGCATGCATTTTAGCTCATATTCTCCGAACTTCACCGTTTCAACTAATTTTTTTTACAGATTCGGGTTTGTTGCTTTAGTTATCAAAGATTTGGATCAATTTACTAGTCTCTAGAGTGCCAAAAAAAACACTAATGTATAATTTTTGAACATATTTGAGGTGTAATCTATAAGTTGCTGGAAACTGTCGCAACGACTAGGAAAGTTTGGAGTCACTACGCAGTCTCAATGTTCCCATCAAAAAACAATAAAACTCTCCTAAAAATAATTTTCATTTCTCAATTTTCAAAACAAATATTTCAAAGCAAATAACAATAAAAAATAAACAATTTAAATCTCAATCTTCTTTCACATTCCCTCCTATTCATCCATCATCCGAATCAACGCCACCGATGAATATTTGGCCCGTCGGATGTCCTCAAATTGCCAGTTTTTATCAATACACAACTCAAGCAGTTTCACTCTGTCTCCGAGGATCTCATGTGTGTTGTGTGTGGTTTGGGGTGGCTGGCGAGTTTTTGGGGCGGCGATCTCGATGAAGAAGTTGTCCTCTCCATGCTTTTCTTTCTTCTCCTCCAATTCGCTCATGAATTTTTTCATTGTCGTTGGCTGCGTGGTCTCCTTGAAAACAATTGACCATAGAGATCCGACAAATACTGGGATGTCCACAGGCTTCGCGAATCGAGCCTCTTTGAAGTTCTTGAATCCGGCAAGAATCTTCTTGTTTTCTCCGTCTTCCAGCAGTTTATGATACCAAGCAATTAATCCAGTGGGATTCAAAAATGGTTGGTCGAAGGGGTGGATATTGAAAACATAATCATCCCCTTTCTGCGATGGGTTCGACCAGAGATGTGACTGCCTGTATCCAAGACCGCCCATGTATTCATAGTAGGTGTGTATGAGGAGGTTATGAATCTCCTTCTTTTGAACTCCTTCGAATCTTTTGAAATATGGGAGTGAGTCGATGTAATCAATGATACACCACTTCTCATTTTCTCCGTGATATTCATATTCTGCCGTGTAAATGGCAAAAGTGATGACGTCAACATCGTCCACTCTCTGGTACACGTGGAGAGCTCTCGACACGTAATTCATTGTCTTGGAGAGCTTCTTCACAAAATGGTTCCTCATGACGGGTGGGACGACGGTCGACGTCTTTGCGCTCTTCGCCTCGGAGAATCCGCAAATGCGGATCGGGTACTCTACCACATCCAGTCGACTCGCCAAGAAATCCATCATCCTCTTGGTCATAAACGCTCCTAGAGAGCAATTCTCGACGCCAGTAATCGTCTTCTTTGTCCTGACTCCGCTGCACTCCTCACAAACGAACTCCGACAAATCCTCTTCATAATAGAATGAGCAACACAGATGGAAGCTCCTCCGACACTTCTTGCACTCCAAAATCGGCTCCACTTCATCGTTGTCGTTCGTCTTCTTTTCGAATTTTCCTTCTGGTTTCTTCTCTTCGAAACACCTCAGACAGTAAAATGTCTCCGTGACACTGCCCTCGAGCTCCCAGAACTCTGCGTCAGGAGTGATTCGGCAGTCGGGGTGGTTCACGCATCGGAGGTTGCCGGCGTGGTATGGGAGACTGGTGGCGTCCATGGTGCAGCACGCGAATTTCGATGGCTGAAACTAGGAAATTGTTGGTGGTGAGAGTACGCTCGAAAACTAGACACTTTTTCTGGACGTTTTGAAACAAAGACACAACCGAATCAGATTTTCTGTTTTTTCACATGCTCAGAGCTCTCAGTCAGCATTATTACAAAGAAGTTTTTGTGTACTATTTACAGATCGCCTTTTCAGCTTTGTTGTTTTACAAAATTCGATCAATTGGGTTCAAAATTAACTGAGAAATCAATGTCAGAAAAATGGTCAAAATTTCCCATTTGAAACTTCTCGACAGCTATTTCTCCATTAATTATAAACCAAATTGTTTGAAACTAATATCAAAATGTAGAAAAGGTCACGAACTATAAATCGTGTACAAATGTTCAATGTTCAAAAAAGTTCAAAAAAAAATCTGCCGCTTACATTTCCTGTGACCGCACTTGACGTGGTCGGCACGTTCTCCTTATCCAATTGCTGTTGTGCTCTAAGAGCATTTTTGATTGACGCTAGCTGTGGTGGCTCCGATTGGCTTGACGTAGATGGAACGTCTTTGATTCGTTTCTTAGAAGACACCGATTCCTTTGATACAGCTCTTGGGACCGGCTCGACTGGGTTCAATTTGGCAAAGTTTCTAGTTTCGCGACGCGTAGGCGGTGGTGAGGAAATGACAGGAGGTGGCTGAAACAAATGAGATTATAGTAACCCAATGATGTTTATCAGTGGAGCGCGCAGTCTCAAATGTGTTTCTTAACTTTAAAAGAATGCGCTAGAGATGTCCAGCTACCTACAGTAACGAGCGCATTAACTAACCGCCACTTACCATAGCAACTGCTTCCTTTTTCTCAATTGCTTCTGAACTCTCACGATAACGTAATGACGTAGATGGAGTTGTCGCGCTTGGTTTCTCGGCTCCAGATGTGTCCTCGGCTCTTTTAGCATTTTGAGTTGATGTGGACGGAACATCTTTTGATTGTTCGAGGCGGTCAGTTGCATGGAGGGCTGATGGTGACTGGAATAAGAAAAATAATTATGCTAAATTTCAACATTATGATAAAAAATTGCATGGTTTTATGTGCAGTATCGGATCACGGTATTGCCTCCGATTGAAAAAAAACTTGCATCAGAGGCGCTGCGGTCGCGTCGCGTGCGCTACCACTGTAGAGTTAACAACACACACTTACCATTTCAACTTGCGTAGCCTGTTCCTCCTGCTCCATTGCTTCTGAATTCTCAGCACGGCATGACGTAGAATTCAATAATTCAGTAGTTGTGCTTGCCACATTCTCCTTGTTATTCTGAGCTCTCAGAGCAATTTGGCTAGCAGTTGATGTTTCTACTTCATGTTCCTCCGACTCCGCTCTTGATGATGAGGATGATTTGGTAGAGAGGGCTGGATTCGATTTGGCGATGACGCGTCTCGTTGGGCGGTGAGTGGCTGGTGGCTAAAATGAGAAATAGGGAGAATGAGGTAGTCTGTGAGCTTAACAACTACAATAGTCGCCAAAAACTAGCGTAACAGTAATCCAAATAGTTATGTAACGCGTACTAGCTACAGTAAAACAGTCATATAACTGTGTATAGGATACTGCTTTGAAATATTTTTGGATTTCAAAGAGGTGCTGCGGTCACGTCACGTGTGCACTTGCATCAGCTTAAAATCCCAAAAATCGGTATGGTCCTACAATAAATCTAATAGTTACAGGTGATACAGAATGCGTAAAGTACTGCAGTCTGCGTTTATCAATAAAACGCATTAGCTAACCACCACTTACCATAGCAACTTCTTCCTCCGGCTTCAATGCGTCTGGATACTCACAACGACGCATTGGCGTAGATGGAGTCGTCGCACTCGGTTTCTCGGTTTCGGTTCCAGATATGACCTCGGCTATAGACACTGCAGGAGCCTCCTCCTCCTGCTCCATCGGATCTGGACTCTCTCCATGACAGCTTGACATCGTGGAATTCAATTCTGGTGTCGAGGTCGTCCGCTCCGTTTCAGTACTTGGGGATCTCGACTCGGAGACTTGAGCATTTTGACTTGACGAACACAAGTAGACCGGCGATACTTTTTTAGATGAAATTCCATCTGCGTCCGCTCCGGATGATGTGTCAATCATATCTTCCTCCTCCTTTTTCTGAGAAGATTTGGCTTCAGATTTTTCACCCACTAATGGAAAAATGTCGTCCGTCCGTTTTTCCTCACCTCCACTAGCGGCTGGATTCATCACTGTGCTCTTGGCGCGTGGCTGAAATTCGTAACGTTTTAAATTTTACGCCGACTCATTTAGCATGGCTTGATTTTGACACTAAATCAAAACCAGAAATGCTCCAAAATTCTCGAAATTTGCAACCGCGCTCTACCGAAATCCCAAAAGGCTCTTTCTTATTATGTCTCACATCAGTAGAGCGCGATTTTTTCGTGCCAACATAAAACTACCGTACTCACCACAAGACTAGGGACCGTTGGTTGAGGCTCCTTCTCTGTTTCCACATCATTTGAAGTCTCTTCTTCTGGTGGACTTTGGTCTCTAGGTGGGACTCTCTTGGCGGCTTCTGATGGTGGGCTTCTGGCGCGTTTCTGCAAAAAAATTGGGTTTTTAGGATCAAATTTTTTTCCATCTGCACTATAATACCGGTACTTACGCGACAAGATACTCTTGGAGCCTTCACTTTCTTCTTGTTGGCGTTTCCGTTCTTCCTCTCGGTGGAAGGAGGCCGTGGGTAAGGTGCCTAGAATTGATTGGATGAAACTATGTGACCCAGAAATAGAAAATAAACCTTACCTGTTTCAGATTGGCCATCTGGCGGTTGACTGAATTAACTTCCATTCGAGCCTCCTTCAATTCCTCTTTCAGCTTTTGGGTTTCCTGCTCGAGTCTCGAAATCATCTTATTTTCCTCCTTGACTCGTCGCAACTCCGCGTTCAGCTCATATAGTTGTTTGGCCAAATCGACTAGCTCCGCATCCTTAGACTTAAGCTCCGCCTCCTTCACTGTAATAACTTTCGTGGCGTCTTGTAGCTCCTTCTCCTTCTTCAGAAGAACAAATTTCAGAGCGTTTATCTCTAGAGCATTCGGATCCTCCAACATCTTTTCGATAGCCTCGAATTTCTTGATGACTCTTACGTTGAAGGATTGCCTGAAAAGGAATAAATTAGAAGCAGAAACCCCAAGAAAGCTAGTTCCCCAACTCACTGCTCGTCAATTTTTCTTTCCAATTCTCGATTCTTTGCCTCCAACTGCTGGAATCTGGCATCCTGCTTCGAGAGCTGCTCCTGGTCGTCGGCACTATCGTTTGTGAGCTTATCACGCCCTAGAACCAACTCAGAGTCCTTGAAGTTGACCTCATTTGATTCTGGGAACTCGTCGTTAAGCATGTTTTGATCCGTGAGTCACACGTTCTGTAAAATCATGATTGGTGAGAGAAAAATGGTGGAAACATATTAAAATTTAATGAGAAAAGATGTAGGAAAAATAGTCAAAGAGACGGAGAGAGAGAGAGAGAGAGAAAAGAACCTTCAAATTGCGAACAAATAACGGTTTGAGAGAGGGACCATCTCATTATAAGAGATGGAGTCGAGAGGTGGTTAAAGGAAGGAAACGGTATCGAAAGAATGAAGGGAGACACAGAGCCTATAGCAAATCTAATGAATGAAAAGATGTAACCATCCCCAAACGTCCTATGAACAGACAGAAAAAAATCAATAATAGCTAGGAGGCCTCCTGTCCCGCGCGCACAAAAATAGCGTGACCCTAAGAAAAGAGACGGAGTGTGACCCGTACCTTTACAATACATACAAAAAATGGTCTGTCTTGAACAGGACTTATCTAGTGTGCGCAGAGAATCTTCTAGAGAGAGGGACCACTAAAATACACAAAAAACAGATGGTCAGTTAGATAACATCGGAAGGGGGTCAGAGAAAGGGACCATCTCATTATAGGAGATGGAGAAGAGGGAAGGTCGTTGGAGAGGGAAACCGTAACGAGAGGCTAAAGGGAGACACCACAATCCAAAACACAGATTTTTCAGGAATAGTTACTTTATTCCAAAGCCAAACTACTAAAATCCACCAAAAACCCACAAAGACTATAAAAATTGGCCTAAAAACCAAAGAAACAGAAAAAAATTAACTAGCGAGAATAACGGATCACCTAACGTGACTCCGCCAGCGCCCAAGAGTGCCGAAATTCTCCATTCAAAAGCGAAATTGACAATATAGCGACGAGAAGTGCGCGCGTGCCCGTAGGTCAAACGCGGCAACACAGTGACATACGGAGTAAGTCTAGAAACTCAAGCAACTTTGAAGAATTGTTTGGAAAAGCACACGGTGCCAACCGTACACTATGTGTCAGAAATGAAAATTTGAGCTCCGGAGCAGGAGTAGGCAAAGATTTTGTGATCATCGTATTCAGAATGGTCGAAACTATCTACGATCCAACTTTCAACACATTCTCAAACATTTTCTAACAGGAGTTCCTTTGTTAGATAGTTTTTCGCTGCGAGACCCAACCCGAAGCATATTTTAGTGTGATATTAAAAATCAGCTTGCCACGACGGTTCAGAAATGTACCCAAAAGCTCTTGAACGGTCCCACAACAGAAACTACAGTAGCCCGTCGTAAATTATGTCAAGACCCTACATAAGCTTTTGTGTACTTTTTCTGAAAGATTATGACAAGCTGAATCTCTCTATGCTGAATTTTAAGGTTCTAGAAAAAACCCTAGGCCACCAGTAAGGGAAGTTGTGCCATGGAACCACAAATGACTGGTTTGGAACCAATTTTCACCAAGTTTTCCTATTTTCTCTCTGCAAAAACTTACAAATTTACGTTTTGTACATCTTGACCTTAAAATTAAAACAAATCTGATACCCCAAAAAACTTTTGGGAGTCCGTCCGGATCTCAGGACACACAGACATACAATCTCATTGTTCGAGAGCTGGCCCAATTTCCCAGAGACCTTTCTGTAGACACGCTACGCATTCTATAGCCGCGTCGCGGTTTGATCTGTGTCCTCCACCATGTCAAATAGGTGATCTCCTCTCTTCTCCGTTGTTCTTTTTCTCATTATTGATTTTTTTCCGAGATGGCTAACACTTCCCATTTTCCAGGTTCCCCCTATGAAGCCCGTCTGCAGCTTCCAAGATCCGCTCGTTAAAGCTCTAGAAGCGGAACGTCAAAGTCATAATGAGACGTTAGTTTAAAGCCACCCACTCACATTAATAATATGTTTTCAGAAAACACCAAAATAATGAATTGGTTCAACAACTCCACAAGACGAATATCACTATGCAAGATCTTTTGACGAAAATGGACGACATGAAAAAGAAAAATTGGGAGCTCCACAAACAACTCGCCAAGGAAAACCTGAAACTACAGGTGGAATTGAAAGAATTGAAAGAGAGCTCCCAGATGAATCTAGTGCTCAATGAGCTATTGAAGATGGTTATTGAGGATCAAAACAAGAAGGAAAGCGCCAAAACCATTATGGAGCTCCAAGCCAAAGAAGACTTACTTCGGATTCAGAAGCTCCAGAAGGAGAGCCAAAACTTAGCGCATTGTCTTCAAGGGCTTCTTGAAGCCACGAAGCCAAAAAAGCCAAAAGTAGATCTTTCTCAGCTTACTTCAATGGATATTGAATCGATTTACTATGGAACTCTTGAAAAGATGAAAATTCGAGATCAGGAACGCCATGAGGACAATGTTTATGTGAGTGACCTGATGGACGAGTATCACCGGAGAGGGTTTGGAGATCTGAAGCAAGGAGAAAAGCAAGAGATGGAGAAAAACCGTGATGCAAACGTTGAATGATGTTTTTATGATATGAATACCTAAATAAATGATTGTATGAAAACAACATTTTTTTAGTGTCTCAAGAGGAGGATGGTCTAGAATTATGAAGGATAACTGAGTCACTTGAAAACATTAAAATATTTGCTTCTTGTATATAAAATGATTTCTTCCATTCCACACACTGCCCTCTGTTTCAAACTAGAGTATTACACACACACTGTCCTCTGCTTCGAACTCGATCATTTTCTCGAGTTGGTATGTTTCGGCTACGCGCTTACTGGCAATCCTGGCATTGAGACGACGTCGTTGGATTGCTACAGCTTGTCTCACATCCGTATTGCAAACGACAGTTTGTAAGAAAATTTATTCAATTCTTATCAAATACTGGCTCTGCCATAATTGAATTTTTCGAAAACATCGAAAAAGTTGCTCACCTTTGTCATCTCTTCTAAAAAAGATTTGAAAGATACTAATGTATCATTTTCTCTCAAACACTTATTGCTCATAACGGTGCGCTTTCATTCAGCAGAACTAACCTCATACCTTCCAAGGTTTCCAAGCTTCGAAACAGAGAGCTTTGAATTTAGCAAAGCGAAGCCACTCAACAAACGATCCAAGTTGCAGGTGCACATTTCAGAAGCCGTGGGATATTCCGGAATCCCTCGATTGCATTGTTGCGTGTCATTGATGACATTCTCCCGCTTGAACACATCATCATCCTCTTCATTATTTCATTTCTCTCTGGCAAGAGAGTTATCGAAGTGGATTGAACCTAAAAAATCGTTTCATCTGTGATAGTAACAGGAGAAAAGCACAAAAATGTATGCTTTTCTCGTGTTTTCTGCACGTTTTCTGCATGTTTTCGGACAAATTTCGCAATTTATTAGGTTGAAAACAAAGTTTTGCCAGTTTTGATTTTTTTGATAAAAAAATTTGCTCACCAGTAATCATGACTTCTTAGAACCATCTTAATTTCCAATGACGGAATTTTGACGCAGTTGTTGTTGGTGTGTCCTGCAGACGATTTTGACCTTGACGACTGTAAAATTGTGGTTTTATTGAGATATGCCATCAAATAGGAGAGACTTTTGACGTAACACACCGAAAACTATGGAAAAACCACCAACTCTGATTGAAATATGGAAAATAATTATAAAAACTGCAGAACAAGTGAGAGAAAACAGTGAAAAATTACTACTGGAGTTGAAAAAAAGTGTTTTCCGTTGAAACTGGCGGTTGTTCAGTAAAGCGCACTTGCACAACACATTGTGAAAAGGCAGGTCTAAAATTTTTACCTTTTGTGTTTTTGAAGCATTTTCCCAAAAAATCGGGGTTGTATTTCAAATTTAAATCAAAATGGGCAAGTTTTTGAGAAAATTTTTCTCCTATAATTATCGAATTCTAGAGAAGTTTCAAAGTTTTTAAGAATTTGAATTTGAAATAAACTGTGTTTTCTGAAAAAGTTATTTTTTGGTATACTTGGTCAATTTAATTGTGAGTGAGCAATAACAAATAAGAAAAACGTCTATTTTAACAACATGATCAAAGTATTAAGTTACAAAGTTTTTCTGGTGATCAATCAAATAGGAAGTTCTAATGTTATTAATTCAAAATTTCTCGAGTTTATTGATTATGTTCTTTTTAAATTTCTTAAAAGCGCAAAAACACAACAAATACGTGAAAGAATAACTCGGGTCTGTATTTTTTAACCCGACTTGAATGATTCAAACTGACCCGTGTTTCTTGTGAAAAACCAATTTACAAATCTAGTAGAATAATTCTCATGAATGTATTTTCGGTTTTTTTAGTGATTCCATTTGTTTTCGATTTACGGTATTCATCGTTAGACTCGAAGCGTAACAATTGTTATTCACAATCAGTTATTTATTTATTTGATCATGAGGAAATCAACAAAAAAAAATCGAAATGAAATGAATGATTTATTTGGCGAAGGGCATGCCACTTATACAAAAACCAAGAATAAAAGTTAACTCCATCGTTCTGGCTGGGATATCCTATCCTGAATACATCTTTTGAGCGGAGGACATGACTGAAATAAAGATGTTTGTTGAATTGACACTGGCATTGAAAGATTTTAAGGCGCAGATAAAAAGAGAATGATTATCAGAGACAAAATTGAGAAAAATAGATTCTGGGTGTCCGAAAGTTTTTGCTGATAACTGTTCTGAACGGTCTAACACCTTATATTATTTCCAAGCAGCTGAAAAATCAACTTGTTGGGAGACGGAAGAAAAACGAACCCTTTTTCCAAATCATTGTTGTGGATACTGCCCAAGGTCATCCGGATCTTCAATGCCTGGCCTGGAATAAGGCCGACCATTCGACGGAAGATCTCACAGGTCTCTTCGTGCAGGAAGCATGAGACGTGGGAGCGTCCAGCCACTTCATGGCCCATAATAGCGTCGACGATGCGTTTTGATCGGATCAGGCAGGATTAGAAGCTCCTGATCTACGACGTCTGAAAAAATTAGAATAATAAATCAAATTTAAAAAATTCTTGTTCAGAAACAAGGCTGTGCAAAAACTTTTTTTCGAAATTTCCGATAAACTTTTTCAGAAATAAAATACCCGAAAAGTCGGAAAGCTTCTTTCAATAACATCTAACCGAAAAATCGGAAAAATGAATTTTCGGAAGTTTAAATTTGAAAAAAAAATCAGAAAAATCGAAAAATCACTGTTTTATTACTTATTTTTTGAAAATTTTAGGAGAAATTCCCTACATTTTTAGAACAGTTTTTTTAACTATCCCAAAGTTTATCACACAAGAAACTTTTCAAAAAAATCGCACCGAAAACTTTTTCGGGTATTCGAAAAGTGTGGATTAAAAACTTTTTCGACCTGATTTTTTTCAAAAACCTGCGAAAAACCTGAAAAATAGGTTGCATATTCCTTTTCTGAAACTTTAATTTTGGGAATTTTATCTAAAATATGACTAGCACGATAGATTAAAGATATCACTCACCTTCAAAAGCCAAATACAAAAAATCCGAGAATTCACAAATAATCAATAGTATATTATATTGTTTCGACTTCTAACCAGAAAGAAATCTGAAATTTTTTTTGTACATTAGAAGCAGAAGAATTACCCAACTCACCTAATGACATCACCTAATGCAAGGAGAATGAATGAGAAGAAGAGCGGCTGGGTAGGTCGGCAACACACTCTCCCCTTTCGTCATATTGAAAATGCGGTCGATACTGACAGATGTCGGGAACAGAGGATTAGTGAGACACAGACAGCACGAGCCGTGAACCCGTACACACGCGTTGACCACATTTTCAATACGACAAAACGTGAGAGTGTGTGGAAAGCTTAAATACAACAGAGAACACAAAGACGGCTAACCCAACCAGCCGCTCTTTTTTCATTCATTCTCCTTGCATTAGGGGATATCCTTAGGTAAGTTGGGTAATTCTTCTGTTTTTAATTAACAGAACTTAAATTTTTTCAGATTTCTTTTTGGTTAGAAGTCGAAACAATGTATTCTATCATTGATTTTTTGTGAATTCTTGGATTTTTGTGTTTGTTTTTTGAAGGTGAGTATTGAAAATATTTTTCAAAAATATTTCAAAAAGGTTTTACATCACCCACTGTTATTTGGTATACTAATTTTGAAATTTTTTGATCGTGAAATTGTAGAAGGTGAGTCAAAACGCTTAAATCTCGTGAAGTATTCATTCTGAGAAGCTCTTCAAGTGCGGAGAGTGTGATGAATCATTTTGCTGAGTTCTTACTATTTGACTAAACACGATTGAATAAACTTCTCAGTTATTTCAGAACATCGGAAATGGTGATTGCCAACGCCCTTGAAAGTCAATAAAATTGCAGGGAATGGATCACATGGAAATGTTCAAAAACGACTTGCCAGTTTACTTGAGACATCAGAAAAGTCTCTCGAAGGAAATGGAGATCAAAGGGCTGACATTGGACAAGTTCTCAACACCTTGAAGGCTCACGGAGAAAGTAAAAAAGGTAAGCGTGATCATCAAGAGGGGACGGAATGTCTAACTTTTAAAAGACGCCAAAAGAGTTCTTGCCGTTGCCAATTTTTTGATACCTATGAAGACTCGGGAGATATGAGCGTTAGAAGATAGGTGGCAGGTAGGGGCGAGGATATAGGGCGAACGATTGCACGCTCTGCGCTTTAAGAAAGGATAAAAGTTTAGAGTTTTATGTTGTATGTTTTTGTAGTTGACAATTTTTAGATACCATGTGATTGGGGGGGGAGATTTCAATGAAGATAAACGCTGAGAAAGTTGGGAAGGAAAAATGGGAAGAAGGAGCGAATGCGCGCTCCGCTAATCAAAAATGTTACCGCTATTCTAGGCAAAAAAGTAACTCTAAATCTTGGAGATAACAAGAGCGATTTGATGTTTGCGCCCTCCTTTCGAACATGCGTCTATATCTCGAATTCTAACAAAGATATCAAAAAATTGTTGACTACAAAATTGAAGACAGTGAAATTTTGCAGGTTTTGCTACTTGACACGTTTTTTATCTTGCACAGGTGTTTACATACGTGCTACAGAGTTTAAGAAAGCGATTGCTAGAAGGTACTTATTAGAATTAAGATTTTTCTTAATTTCAGTGGAAGAAATCGAGACTATGAGAGAGCTCGTTTGTGCTCAAATTATCGTCCCTCCAGGAGCGGAATCGGAGACTTCTGTGATGGAATTGGTCAACTTAAAGAAGATAACCGTGGAGAAGATTCAAGCATTGAATGAAGATCTGGAAAAGATGAAACAGAAAAGAGATGAAACATCTCAAAACGTTTAGAAAAAAAAGATGCGATCAATTGAGACGGAAAGAGAAGTGGCTTCTGCTCAACAGCTTTACGAAGAAGCGTTCCAACAGTTTCTGATTTTATGTAATAACAGAAATTTCTATTCTGTCACCCTGTTACCTAATATCTATCAAAATAAAGTAATCTAGATAAAATCTCTTTTGGACACGACGAAACCTTCAATAGACAGGACCTAACTACACTTTGTTCAGTGAAAATCTGGAAGTTGTTTCAGATTTCAATATTTTACTTAAAGCTTCAAAGTTCGAATATCAGTACTAAAACAATAAATAGTAATGAATCGCGTGAATGTTTTCGGTTGGGTTGAAGGGGCTGATTTTTGAATTTAAGGTGCCCGTACCTTTTTTGCACCTCAATTCACCGCGGATTCTACGAGTTCGTTATTTGATCCATCCTCACCTCCACAACGATACTTCAGAGACACCATCTCCACCAGTCACCACCGTGTTTGTACTTTCCGCGATGCTTCTCTTATGCTTCTAAAATTTCTTCTTCCAATATTAACACCGTTTTTCTATTTTCTAATAACATGACGGGCGGCTGTTACGAAAAATCGGTGTTCCTTTTCACGGTGGCCTTTTTCAGCGGTTGGATCCCGGAGGTGAGTTATTTTCTGTCATTCAAAAAATGTAATCACATTCAGTTAAGTTATTCCTCCGGTTTTTCTCTCTATCTACCGAAAAGAGCAAACATTTCGTTCCCGCGTGGCCACTGATCAGCCATTCGCCAAAGATCGAGGAGTCTAATTATATGTCCATATTCTAAGTTCAAGATAACTGCAGTACCGCTCAAAAGTATATGAAGTTTTTGTACGGACGCTTCTCAGCAAGTTACATATCGTCAATAAAAGTTATCCCTCAAATCGACTCATTTCAGTGCAAAATTGTGCGATTTTTGAGCCCTCGTCTGAAAATGACCATAACTCTAACTTTGAGAATGTGTTAGGTATCACTGGTTTCCACCGAATACTTTGTAATGGATCGAGCAGATCAAAAATTAAGCTTCATTTTTGTAGTTGACATTTTTTTATAACTGTCGTCTGAAAATGACTATAACTCTTTAGTGAGTGTCCGAACAAAAAATTTGTCAACTACAAAAATAGAGCTCTACTATTGATCTGTATAATTCATTAAAAGTCTATTTGATGGGACAATCAGTATTACCATGACACACTCTCAAGTTTGGACCTTTTCAACTGAAGAAACCAAAACTTAATATACTTTTGAGCCGTACTGTATGCATAAGCGCCTTGACAAAACTGAGCTCACCACTACTTTTGCATAAGACATATCCTTTTTTCGTTCATGAAAAACAAAAAAATTTCCCGGTTTGAAAAGCGTCAGGCCAGTCGACCCACCTCTCCCTCCTTTTTTCGGTGTCTGTGGCGGTTGTCCTTGTTCTACTTTTTTTTTACGTTGAATGACAGAATCTCTTCAGAGATTAGATGCGCAGACAACAAAAACAACTAAAAAGACAATACGTAGAAAAAAGACGGCAGAGAAAAATGCGCCCGTCATCAAAAGGGAAGCAATCACTCTTTCAAACATCATTCGATTTTTCCCTTGAGCGGCATGATGCTGTTCTACCCCAAACTTTTGAAAATTTCCTTCTGATTTTATATAAATTCTAAATGGTGAGTCAAAATATTTGTTTAAAAAAACAAGATACTTCGCAATATTAGCACGAAACATCAATTTTTTCACATTTTCTCACGTTTTTGAATACACTTTTAGACTAATTAGCTGAAATACATATTATTTTGCAATCATTTAGCTGCTTACGTTCACAAAATATGAAGTTAATAGCTAGATTTGTTAATTTTTTGTGCAGTAGCCAATTTCGGAAAAAAGTTGGTTTTCAGGCACAAAGTGAAACATTTTTGGTTATATGCTCTCAATCAAATGAATTACTAACAAATTTCTACCTTCTCCAACTATAATTTGACACGTTTTTAGTCAGTGCTTGTTTTAAACACAATCATTAACAGTTTTGACAGAATAAGATTAACAAAATCGTAAACTTTTAGATAACAACTATTGAAACATATCACTGTGATCATAACAAAAATAGCATTTACAAATAATAGGAAGGAAAAATTGAAAGCATGGGAACATGCTTTATGATTTCACTAAACATTTCACCATAGAAACCTTTGATTTCCAGCTCAAAAATATGAAAGCGGATGCGTCTTTGTCGATCCCTCTCCACGACACTTCGACTACGTTCTCAACTACGTGAGAGATGGGAACGTGGTTCTGCCGGACACCCTGGCCATCGAGGAGACCTCAACGAGTGTGTCTTCGCACGAAAGCTCGTCGACGCTTTTACGACCACTATGCCTTATACTTCGGTAAGTTTTTGCAGGAGAATTAAGCATCCTGAACCTTCTTTATTGTTCTCAGAGCCCCACACCAAAAACTACAGCAGTTGTGATATCGACTTGTATGGGACCACGGCCAGACTTGAAAGGCGCCTTCCAACAAGTAAGACATTTTTCAATAAAGCCAGGTTTTTTTCGAATGACCTGTGAGTCTAGAAATCAGAGGTACAACGGGCCGGGTCGAAATCAGAATTTCTCCAGCCCGGTCCAGTCGGCCTGGAATTTCAATACTGAAAAAAACTCGAACATTTTTTCAAAAATTTTCCGCTTTTCTGGAAAAAACCTTAAAGGAGGACACAATTATTCCCAAATTTCGGAGCTTTTCAATAAATCGATTTATGAAGCAAGGAAAAATGTCATTTTTCTTTGTGTCATGTCAGAAAATACGAGTTGTGAGACCTCTTCGTGCTATTTTTCAGAAAATTTCAATAGAAAATAAGAAAAAAAATCGAAAAATAAACAGTCTTTCAAGTACTGACGAAGTTATTTTCTATTGAAATCTACTGAAAAACTGAACAACAAGAAACGACTTTTGTAATTTGAGGTCTCATAGCTCGCTTCAGACTGATTTATCAAATATACATGCAATAAAAAATTCTTTTGAAAAATCGAAACATTCAAATCCGGGCCGAGGCCGCAGCGGACCGGAATTTTCTCAGCCCTTAATTTTGCAAGTATGCTATAAATAGGCACCTTTATGTATTTTTGTGCTAAATGAAGTCTTGCAGTTTCCCATACTAATGTTACCAATTCCAGGTTTTGAATGCGAATGAAATCCCCGGACTGGTGAAGTTCATTTACGATCAGAATGGAGTCAATATAAAGAATCGGTACGATTCCACTGACCAACAACCGGAGGATATAAAAGACCAAAATAAATAATATATATTTGTTTCTAGTATGTTTTCTTTTTCCTAATTTTCATAATAAAGTTCTCAAATTTCGAGATTTTGCACCATGTCTCTCTGGTTTATCCTGTCTTTCTCACGATCACTTATCGGCCATCAAAGAACACAAAACTCTTCGGAGGCTATAATTTCTCAAAGAAATCAATGACAGGAAACTCATCCCATTCATATTCTTCTCCCGTTCCAACTCATTCTCCTGCGTTTTTTCCACAAAAACACTATTATCTGATTCCGAGTGTTCACTAAGAGACGGAGCAGACATTTCTTTTGAATTTTAACTCAAAATTCAAAGTTTTTCAAAAAAAAATTTAGAATTTTTCGATTAGTTTTGATTTCTTCCACGAGAAAGTCATGAAGGAGAGTGAGGAGAGTGCTTGAGGCGGTTTCTTTTGTACACCTGTCCGGTGGGGAGGCGGAGGCATTGCGGTGGCGGGGAGGAGCAAGAAATAGTATGCTAATACGAGAGGTCATCAGGAGGTTGGCGATAGAAAAAAAGGACGACGTAAAGGGGCGCTCTTCTCATAATCTCTTGTATTAGCATACTATCTCTAGCTCCTCCCCGCCACCGCAATGTATCCGCCTTCCCACCGGACAAATCTATATATGCAGTCTTTTGAAAAAAAAATTGATAATTTTATAAATTTCCAAACAAATTTCTTCTAATTATGA
Organism: Caenorhabditis latens; assembly: GCA_002259235.3. Classification (NCBI taxonomy): domain Eukaryota; kingdom Metazoa; phylum Nematoda; class Chromadorea; order Rhabditida; family Rhabditidae; genus Caenorhabditis; species Caenorhabditis latens. Next base: position 5,931,654 of record CM056097.1, on the reverse strand, counting down.
AGCATAATCAAAAAATTGACTGTTTCGCGCTATGTATTTATCAAAACGTTTCTCAAAAATATCGCGAAAAACTTTGAATTTCAAATTTTGTCGCTAACATCCGGGACTTGACAAGTATGAGCCTTCTCCTTTTTTCCGTGGCTTCCTTCTCCGGTAGTTCATTTTTATATTGTTATTAAACGTGTTTCATATGTTCTTTCCTGGTTGGACTCGTGCAGCGGATAGCTCCTACTCACGTGCATACCTACACATTCTCATTCACTCTCACCTGCTCATTGATGTTGCTGGCATTTTTTCTAACCACTTTCTGAGATTTTCCTGTAGTCTTCCACTTGAAGTCATTCAAAATAAGTGTCCGGATAATTGAATACATGATTTCTTCTTTTTTCCACAGAATTAATACCAAAATAATATAAAAATATTTTCAAAAATTGTATTCTATCAATATTCTCAATATGTTTGGTGTCAATTTTAACGGATTTCGCGAACAACCAGCTGATATGTAGACGACGATTTCTGTGGAATCCGGAAATATTAGGCCACCTGGCCCACCTCTCCCTCCTCTTCTTTGTTTCTGCGGCGATTGCCCCCGTGCACATTTCTTCTTCTTTTTGCGTTGGATGGCCTTTTCTATGGACAGAATGGATACACAGACAACGAGAGCAATTAAAAAGACTGAACGCAGGAGAGAGACGACAAGGACAGTGCTCTAATTCTCTTTCTCTCTCTTCTCAAATAAACGAGGAATCTTTTTCTCTTCTCCTCTTTCCGTTTTTCTTATCCTCGGTGGTTTTCCTTGTGCTGCGGGTAGACTCTACTCACGTGTTCACCAACACCCTTTTAGTCCTGCTCACACAATGTTTCTCACGCGTTAACTGATTTTCTGGAACTGGTTCTCTTCATTTTCCAAGATTTGTCTGCAGTTTTTCATTTTAAGTCATTCCAAATGATAGTCTATATGACTGAATACATTTTTCGCTCATTTTTTCCGCAGAATTAATTTTTCGAAAGGGTTAACCCATCAATCTTCCCAATTTACAGACACAATCCCTTTTTGATGACGATTCAAGCAAATTTTCAACAACCATCTACCATTATTTCAGCGGATATTCCTGTGCGAACTGGACATATGTAAAAAGTAGGTCGTTTTAATTTTTCGCTGCAGGATTCAACAAAAAAAAAGAAGAAAATTCCGCAAAAATTGTGAGCTCTTAAATAGAAAGAAGTTAAAAATTAGTAAGCAATCTTCTGATTCATTTTGGAATTTTTGTTCTGATGAAAAAACTTGTTCGAAGCGACCAGTTTCAATCAGAAAAATCCTATTTAGTTTTTGAAGAACCACCCAAAACTCCAACTTTTTGCTCATCAACTAATTTTTCATTAAGTTTTTGACGTTCCACTTGATTTACACACTTTTGAAATCAATACCGTTCGAAAAACTTCAAAATTTGATCCAAAACCCTTTCTTTTGACTAAAAAACATAAAAATAAATATTTCCAACTTGTCCGAGAGAAGTACACGCCAAAAGTTTGTTCGGCCACGAGGCCACGGCCGCGAAAAATAAAGAAGAGGGAATTTGAAATATGAAATTTTTTTCAGCTTTTCAAGGTGACTCAAAGCAATAACTCTGATATTTTCAGTCTTGAAAGGCTTATTTTTCAAATTTTCTATCAAAAAATTGAAGAGAAAAGTGCAGCAACTTTGAATCGATTTTTTGGCCGAAAAAAGTGCGTTGGTGTTTTTCGTATCATTTTCTTATTTGAGAATTATTTTCTAGAATTGTTCAAAATTTCTCCAGGTGGCTGCAATCAGACGATTTCTCAATTCAAAGTGGAACAAAAAAACATGCCACCGACTGCTTTGTCGTTCATTTGTTAAATAAAATTAAGCTGTCAAACTGCGTTTCGAAACTTTTGGATTGATTCACTCGTGTGCTTTTGAACCAGCTGGTTGTCGTGCTGCTAGCTATTGATGATATACTTAGAATACCGAGGATTCATCGCTTGGAGGACCCGAAAACAAGATCGATGTCGTCTAGAAGAGCTGGTGAGATGTAATCGACAAAGAGAAAACGGAGAAAGAACGAAATCAAAAATGATTGATCTATTTTTAAGCTGAAAACTGAAAGTTGTTAATGAAAATATAAAATTTCGATTCATTGTTGGCTACAATGACAGTTTGTTGAGTTTTATCCAATTTTAACTAGAACGGGTTATAGAATTCTGAAATTTCAGCTGTACACTTGTCTAAAACGGCTAGATTTGACTGAAAGCTTTAATCAAAAACAGCTAGAAATGGTTGTTTTGGACCGTAAATGTGATTCTTCGACCAAAAATAGCGCAAGAAGTTTTCTTGTCTAATTCGCATACTAGAATCTGTGGAAATCTGTGATACCACGGTTAAATCTTATGCTTCTTCCCGTTTTTGTCCCAAAGTCCGAGTTTTACCTTCCAAGTTTTCAAAACTCAAATTTCAAGTAGAAAACCACATTTTTCAACATAATCTTCTTTATTGCAGTGAATCCCTGTCAGCGTTTCTTCCAAAGTGTCAAATCCACCGAACCCGGAAAGATACGAGAGAGACAGAATACGATGTGAAAAGCGGAGCCGAGAGGTGCTGGAGGTTTTTCGATGACTACTGAAAGAATATCTCCGAGTGTTCAGTGTATTTTGAGGTAATTTGTAGAAACACTGTTAGAAAAATGACACTTTCAACTTTAAACCACAAATCGAAACTGTTAATATCTTATCAGTTACGTATTCAAAACCGTTACTACACAAAATATCAATATGTTTTCTGTTTTCTGCACCAAAAAACCTAACTCTTCAAACTAAATCATGTTTTTTTAAAGTCCGGCAACACCTTTGCGTTAGTAAGCCGAAAAACGAGTTCCTGATCAGGAAGAGACGAAAAAACACCGCGAGGCATGACGTTCTAGTTCAAAACCTCTATCATCGAAACCTAACATTTATCTCTTGATCTGTAACCTTTTTACTGTAATCCTTGGTAGCTTTGTAGTTTTTCCTCACACCATCTATTGTTTTGTTTGACGTATTTGGTTTTCGATCTGTGGTTTTATTGGTATGAATCATCTGTCCATTTTCTTTTTGTTCATAGAATAGAAAATTCAAGAAATATGTAAATGTGACGACCTTGTTTATGGAGCCACTGCCCTCCCCTTTCCCTCTCAGAAATGTGATTCATTCCTGGCCGCAGTTGATCTACAATGTGGTTGCAGATTCTTTTCCTCTCTCTGGCTTTAACCTATTCGTCTTGCTTCGATTATGGACTTGATCCGAATTACAACTATCACAGACATCCGAGAGAATATGACGATCACGCTGTTTTGTGCCAGCTAAATGTAAGTTAAAGTTGAAAAGTTCAAAATTACGAAAGATTTTGTACAATTTTTATAGAAACTTTTGAAATGTTGCAAGAATTCTCAAAGAATAGAGAAAATTTGTCAATCAGAAGACAAAGGCATAACATTTTAGGGCACGTTCGTCGGTCTGGCTCTAAACGGAACCTTGATCCATTGTCGATCCCCTCCCATGACATGTTCCATGAAATCTCACGAATTGTTCAGCTTTGACCGGCAGAATGTCATATGTCGTGAACCAAGAGACAATCTGTTCTATGATATTCGAGTACGTTCCAGGATTGTTTATTCAGTAATAAGAAAAAAGCTTTTCAGAAAGAATGCACCCAAGAGTATTCCTACATCCGCCCCGACTATTGCAGTAGAGATCACCATCATTGCACAACTATACTATTCTTCTGCTACTCGAAAATTAATTTCAAACCGGTCTTCTATTTCGGTAAGTTCAAAATCTTTGAAAAATTTACAACTTTTTATTCGATTCTAGCCCTGATTGTTGGATTCCTGACTGTTGGTTATCTTGTTCAAATCGTCTTGTGCATTCGGAAAATTTGTCGCCACACTCAATCGATTGATATCACCCCAAGGTAACTAGTGAAATCTTACTTATCAGAAAAGTAATAGCATTTTTAGCGAGTCACCAGTGAAACCATCTGGCCCACACTACCGGAAGAAACAAAACGAGGACACGACTCCACTCCGTAACCGTTACGTTTCAATGTCCGAAACATCTGTCTAATTGACTTATTCCAAATAAAGTTGACATGCATGCAAGGAAAATGGTTATTTTTGGGTGAAAATCATAAACGTTTCATGTTTTTACAGTAAAAATGGGTGAAAGAAAGGTTTTCGAGATGAACTTTATTGATTTTCAGCCTAATAGCTGGAAAACAATCACATACATTGTGTCCATTGTGGTTTGTTCTTACTAGCAATGTTTTAAATTTGCTTATTCATGTCTCTTGTATCGGAATCTTCTGACAACTCCGCTGCATCACTAAATTCACCGGCGTTCTGAATCAAAATGGAACTTGATGTGTGTGAAGATGTTTGTCGGATTTTCTTTTCCGTTGCTTGAATTGCCTCGCCATTGCCATTACAAACACTCCGAACACACACAATCACAGTCTTTTGCAGCCAACGTTTTGACAATCTCGATTATGCGGAAGTTGACTGAAATAGCAATTTTAGACAATATTTTAGCGTATCTTAGATGGAACATCTCGGAAAAATTTCATTTTCAATTCAAAGAGGCCGAAAAACAAACTTTTCTAACTTTCCGGCGCGTTTCTATGAAAAATAACCGAGAATGGCTGAAGTTCAGGACTTTTTCAGCAAAAACTCCTTCAGAATCGGAAATCCAGTTATTTCTTAGCCTTTTCTACTAGTTTTTTTCTGAGAGGTTCCGACGATGTGTACAAAATCAAACTTTCCAGATGAATATTCAGATTCCAAGTGGAAATACAGACTTGGGGACTAAAGAATTTTCAAAAAATGACTAAAAATTCACCATCATCAAAGAATTTATTCATTTTTTCACAATTTGAACAATTTTCAACCTGATTTAATCACAAGCAGAGTCTGACCCGCCCCGTTTCTGCAAAATTTGGAGTCTGGTGCACCTAGTGCGCTTTATGAGCGGAATTGAGCCAGTTTTGAGCCATTTTTGCTATCGAAGTCAGTAAATTCTAGTCGAATGAGAGCCTAGCGTACTATTGATCCGTTTTTTAGCCGAAATTCATTGACTCTGGCGTGCATTTGACGCGTTCACTAGTAGGAAGAATTGTACCTAGTTCTAGCTTTTGAATGAGCAAAGAGTGAGTCTGTCGCGTCTTGAACATACTTCCACTCAAAATTCTGGAGTGCCTTTGCCAGGTTTTTGTACAGGATCAAATCTGGCAGACAGTTTTTACCGTTTTTAAAAGAACTACATATTTTCAAGAAAAAAAACTTACAAAAATCTTCTGAACATTTCGGTTGTCAGGTGTGACTCATATCAGAAACTTATTCTGTTCTGCCTGTCCTTGTTTGAGTGTCCACAAATTACTTCGGATGAACGGTCCCTTGTCTTCAATTTCTTTTTGTTTGTTTACTTCTGGAAAAATAATGGGTTCAAACGGGTTTCCGAGATTTCGGAGGTCAAACAGAGGCTGGGGCGACGTTGACGCGTTTTCTGGGGGAGAATGTTGAGCAGAAAATTTCAGAAATAATGAATTTTAAGTTTGTTGAGGCTAGTTAAAAATCAAAATCGGCTTGAGAAGTTTTTGAAACCAAATGTTAAGCTTATTGAGGCAGGTTTATCCCATTTTCGAATCAAAAATAGAACGTGAAGTCTTCTGAAACGCCTTTAACGATTCCGGGTCGTTTTCAGACAAAATTCAATTATTTTCAGTCAGTTTCTGAGCATAAAAGCCAACTAGAACTGCTTTGCACGTCTGTAACGCGTTTCAATAAGTGTCAAAACAAAATTTCGAGCTACTATCAGTCAATTTGGATATAATTTTTAACCTTTCTAGCCGAATGTTTATCAAGACTACCCTGGCGCACCTAGAGCGCGTTGGAGACCAAATTTGAACGGATTTGTGGCATTTTTAAGTCAAATGAAGATTTCCATCTAAAACTTCACTTTTTGAAAAACAACTTAATTTTCAGAGATTCCGAGCCGACTCCAAACCGATTTCCTCCTGAATTTTCCTTTCTGGCATCATTGAAACCAGTTAAGCCATTAAAAAATGATTTTGGGCTGATTTCAACCAAACTTTCGCTACATTTTGATTATTTTCAGCAGACTTTTTTATTTTGACTGTTTTTTAATCCATTCTTACATGAGTGAATGTTCTCTGGCGAAGCGAATAGTCGTATCTCCGTGGTCTTCCGATCCGCCTTTTCCGACTGTAGTCGCGTGCGCCGCGGCTTCTCATCGAGCTCTCATTGACGTTGGGCGGCTGAGATAAGATGATTTCCATTGAATAGACTTCAAACTCTCAACATCACTTTTTTTGGTTTGGTTTGGGAGGGATGCTGATGTGTTGTCAGAGATTCACTCCAAAGAAATAAGGGATTGAGTGTGTTTTTGGAAAAGAAAGTAGTTTTCTTCATAAAAAAATAGAGTTTTCCGATTGGAATTAAAAAAGTTTTACGTAAAAGAAGTTTTTATCATGGCGATTCGGAAAGATGAGCTCAAAAATCTGCCCTGGAGCTACTGTTGCTTGAAAAATCATGTTTTTGGCTCAAAAATAACAATTTAGAGCGGTTTTTGGCAGAAAATAGACATTTTTTTGGCTCCTCACATGGAATGTATTTTGAATGGCCCCCCTAACCTATCACTTTTTTTTGCTTAATCGATAGCTTCCAGAGAGAAAACACCAACCTGAAAGGGTTTTCTTGTGACGTTACCTGGTGTTTGAAAAATTGAGATTTTCCAAAAAGTTCTTTATCAAGAAAAATTGTCTCTAAATTTTTTCTTCAATTTTTGTCTACAATGCAGCATGGAGAACAATTAGAAAATACATGTACTAGATAGATAATGTCCTTGGCTACAAAAAACAAAAATTTAAATTAAAAAATTCATTTTGAAAATTTTTAAATTTTTCAAAAAACTGATGACCTCCAAAAAAAAATTTTTTATTCAACCACGAATTTTTGATTTTGTAATTTGAAAAAAAAGAACAACTCATTTGAAGTAGTTTTCCAAAAAAAAATTGGTAAGTCACGGGTCTTTGAAGCGAGATATAAGTAATTGAAAAATTTCGTTTCTCAAAAAAGTGCTATGAATGGAGTGTGCAGGATGTGTAACCCAATTCACAACAAAGATGAACGTTTTGAATGGAACTGGATGAACACTGTATATATATGAGTTGAAAATATTTGATTCTCAAATTAGAACTCATTTCGTCAACTCTACAAGAAATGGCACATGTTCAAAAAGTGCAACGAGATGAAAGTTCAGATGCTCATAACTTTTCAAAAATCTCAGCAAAATGGTTTTAACATATGAAAAGTTGCTAGATACGTCTAGTTTATCAAAATACATCACTTTGAGCAATTTTGAAAATTTTTATATTTTTCGATTTTCAAAAAAAATTTCATGTGGCTTATGAAAATTGAAAAAAATGAAAATTTTCAAAATTGCTCAAAGTTATTTATTTTGGTATATTAAACGTATTCAGCAAGTTTTTATAAGCTAAAACCATTTTACTTGAGTTTTTGAGAAGTTATGAGCATCTGAATTTTCATCTCGATGGGAAAATATGCGGGTTTTGAACATGTGCCATTTCTTGTAGAGTTGACGAAATGAGTTCTAATTTGAGAATCAGATACTTTCAACTCATATATATACAGTGTTCATCCAGTTCCATTCAAAACTTTCATCTTTGTTGTGAATTGGGTTACACATCCTGCACACTCCATTCAGAGCACTTTTTTGAAAAACGAAATTTTTCAATTACTCATATCTCGCTTCAAAGGCCCGTGACTTACCAATTTTTTTTTGGAAAACTATTTCAAATGAGTTGTTCTTTTTTTTCAAATTCAAAATCAAAAATTCGTGGTTGAATAAAAATTTTTTTTGGAGGTCATCAGTTTTTTGAAAAATTTAAAAATTTTCAAACTGAATTTTCTCATTTAAATTTTTGTTTTTTGTAGCCAAGGACATTATCTATCTAGTACATGTATTTTCTAATTGTTCTCCATGCTGCATTGTAGACAAAAAATTGAAAAAAAAATTTAGAGACAATTTTTCTTGATAAAGAACTTTTTGGAAAATCTCAATTTTTCGAAAACCAGGTAACGTCACAAGAAAACCCTTTCAGGTTGGTGTTTTCTCTCTGAAAGCTATCGATTAAGCAAAAAAAAGTGATAGGTTAGGGGGGCCAGTCAAAATACATTCCATGTCAGACACGTTGTTTAGCTGACACATTCCAGATTTCAGTGACCAGTTTCTGTTAGATCGAGACAAAACTCAATAAATCAAAATTTTGGACGTTACTGCTCATGATTTTCGTACAAAAGTTAGCCATTCTAATCGATTTTTAAAGTTGAAAAACAGTCGAAAATGACCATTCTGCTCAATTTTCAACTCAAAAAGCACTATTTTTTATCACTTTTGAGCGTTTTGGATCGATTCTCGGCTGATTCTCAGCTTCCTCTGAATAATTACACCCTACTGAAAAGCAAATGGTATTTGGCTGCAAATTGGGCATCGTTTTTAGACTTCTTGCACTTGGAATTAACGAGAATTCAACCAAGTTTGGTCGGTTTGAACTGGGAATAATGGACTTCAATCATTTCCGACGGTTTTGGATCGGTTTCCAGATAAATTTTCGTTTTTTCAGTCTCCACACTCACTCAATATTGACAATTTTCTCCTCCATGTCTTCGGCCGTTTTTCTTATTTCGAACCGTCGTTAGATCATCATGCATAGCTTTATGTTTACTTCTATCTCACTACTGCCACCGGTGGGAATCCGGCTGCCCCTTTGTACGTCGGTCCGGTGTCCGGATGTCCCGTTGTCATCTAGCTTGTGGAGTCTTTTTGATATTCTGCAAGATAATTGGTGGTTTACGGGTTTTTTAGATGAAACATGGCATTTCATCTAGAAGAATCGATGAGAAGTTAAGGAGCATTGAGTGCTTACAGAACTTTCAGGTGAAAATGGCATTTGTTGTCGTTTCGTCGAGAACAATCGATAGATAATCGATGTTTCATCGAATTTTCTATAAGAATTGTTTCAAAACTTGGAGTTCTGATCCTCAGAACCAAACAGTTGAATGTTTCAAACATTTTTGAGCTTTTGTTACAAAAAAGTGTCGAAAAACTCAAGAAAACTGCTTTTTCAGGTCAAAAATATAAACTTTGGTGGTTTCAGCTCACCATAAAAAATGACTCGAATTTCGCCAATTGAAGATAGAAATAACTCTTCTTAGCTAGATTGTACGTTGGTTAACAAAAATACCAACTTAAAATATTCAAGGTTCAGTAATTTTGGCTGAAAAAAGAAAGTTTCCGATAAGATGAACTTTTGGTGAAAAATATCCGGATTCTCAAGACATTCATTTGATTCGCAACAATTTCACGCAAACTCCATCAATTTTTTTATTTTTTTCAGTCTGGAAATTTCATCAAAAATCTCGAAAACACTAAAAATCGATATTTCATATGAAAACTCACCAGAACCGCTTTTGTTTTCAGTATTCATACGTTTTTTGAACTGGTTCCTGCAGCGCTTTCAATGGATGAATTTTCTGCTGAAAATTTTTTAAAGTTTTGATGAAATTAGATAAAAAGGAAGGAAAATTAGTAAGAAAACGCTTTGTATTCATTCAAAAATACGTGGTGGAAGAAGAATTGGAAAAGGAGGTTTCTCGACCACGGCCAGATTAATACGCGCGAAATTCAAAAAAAAGAGGGGGAAGAGGGAAAGGATGGTTATTAAGGTACAAATTGGTATGTAGTTGTTAGGTAGAAATGGTAGAAAAATTGATTTCAATCGATGAATTCTTAAAATTTCCAACAAAAAACTCAAAAAATTTGATTTTTCTGAAACATTCTTCATTATACGCTTTGAAAACGCGCTCAACCAATGTAAATAGTGTCCGTTTTAAAAATTTCTAAAAGTTTTAGTTCCGCACGTTGTTGTGGAATTAATAGGTCTTAATTCACGACCCGGAGTATTAAGCCTGGTCCATTGCCAGACTTACACAATTTACTCACAATATAATAAATAATAAAATGAACACTAACAACTGCGTGAAACGTGAACCGTGATCAACCATACTGAAACCAATACTTTTCTGGACGTGTCCTCCTAAACTCAACCTGATGACCTTACGATAACGATCTGCTCTACATTCTGTGCATATAAGGAAGAGGAAGCCGTCAGAAGTCGTCGTCTCTCGATCATTCACTCTCCGATGTTCTACCGTGTCTGCCGGAGGAACCTTGGAAACTGGCTGGCTGGATCTCTACATGGAGTGCCGGCAGGTGAAGTCTACTAGCTTGGATCGTGGTGAAATCCAACACCTTCACCGCCAACTACGGCAGCTCCGGAGAAGCCTAACTTCAAGGGCAAGAGAACTCTTTCTGGTATTCATGTTGATAAAGTTGTTAGTTTTCTCCTCTTTCTGTTACTCTCATATACTAAGTTTGACACGGGCCCACCGTCCCGCAAGCGTGTCATTTCACACGTAGTGAAATATTTTTCAAAATGTTTTTTATAACTTTCAAATTCCATTCAAAGCAAAACAAGTAATTTCGATAACAATGTTCATTTTTTAACAAAAATTACAAAAAGTATGAATGCAACAAGATTTCTAAATAAAAACAACATTAGAAGCAGTTATCCGGCACGATTTGAGACGCTTGACGTTTGACGGTCTTTTTCGATGGTGCTTGTCGTTTTCTGGAAAAAAGAATGTCAGTAAAAACTTAAAATGTTGAATTGTTTGCTTGGAGACAACACTTTTGGGAGTTTTGCCGCTTTTTTTGCATCCAAATACCACATTTTACGACTGTCTGGAGCACCTTGGACGCATATGGTGCAACTATTTCCAAAAACTAACCGATGGCTCACTCATTTCGAAATCTTGATCTTCATAATCAACATCGAATTGATCGTCCATATCAATGGAAGGTGATTCGGGAGCATCAGTCGAAAGTGCTCTTTCCGAATGAGCAGGAGACATTTGTGGCATGTTATTAGGAGGAGATTGGCTTGTCGATGGAAGGTCCGCGTTTTGAGCTTCCTTTTGTTCGAGCCAAGCGATACGGAACTGTAAATGTAGAATTTTCCAAAAGAAAGAAGACGCTGAAACTAACCACATTACTGTTCAACGCTATTCCTGAAGTCAATGCGCAGAATTCCTTCAAATCTGGTTTCATTGACCAAATATCGTCAACCATCCCCTATTCTTGGCGCTTTCTTTTTCTTCTCTCTTTGTTGACCTTCTCGTACATTGTTTTATCTCCTGAAAATTCAGAATTTGATCATGACAGTGATAAGATATAGCCAAAGTATATATTGTCGTTTTTGATGTAAATCACCGAGTAAAAAGGATAAAAAAGGTGTTTGGAGTTGAAAATTTAAAAAAAAGTGTTTTTCTAAAAATCTAAATTTCTAGAAAACCAGGTCATGTCACAAGAAAATCTATTAAGGTTGATGTTTTCTCTCTGAAAACTATTGATTAGGCAAAAAAAAGATTGGTTACGGGTCAGTCGGAATACATTCCATGTAAATCACTTTCTTTTCAGATTACTCACCTTAAAAATCCATTTCCCTCTTCCAATCGATAAAAATGACTAGTGGTATATCAGAAAATAAAATAAAAAAGATTAGAATTCAATAAAAATCAAAAAATACGCCTATTCCGTTAAGGCATAGAAATTATTTGTGTGTGTAATGGGGGAAGGAGAGTATTGGTGGGTTGGTGACCTCTCCACATTTCTCTGATTCTCTAACACTCTCTCCATCTCACACACTCTTTCTCTTTACACATGTTGACAGTTTTGATTTATCTATCGACCATCTCCTCTTATCTATTGTTTTCGAATCGGAAGAAAATTGAAACAAACTAGACATTTTCCATTTTGTGGTAAAACCCAAAACATTTAAGATTTTCAAATTCTGCGTGTTCAGATCTTTTGGATGAGTACAATCATGACCCATTTTGTGTCCATTTTAAAGAATAAAAGTTGTGTTGACTGTATTATTTTTTGTGTTATGAATACCATTCTTATATATATAAGAAAAGTGGTGTTTGTTTGAGGCGATGTCCGCAACCGTTTTGGAAAGAGGAGAGAAACAGAGCCAGCGGGCAAAACCGAACTGGCGTGCTTTGGACAGCGACCACCCCTTTAGACCACTCGGCCGTGCAGGCGCATTTGAAAAGGGCCGGTAAATGAGGAAAGACCAGCCGGATGAACCGCCGAAGGCGGACCAGATAGAATTAAATCTGAACAATTTTGAAGGAAGAAAGTGCCATTTGAATAGAAAAAAACTGACTTACCGTATATCATTTGCATTCTTTGTTTTTCACAAACATGTGGTGGTTTCTCCAAAAATATAATGTGCTAATCCGTTGTTGGGAGCGGCTTAGAAACGGTTGCCACAGAAAAGGCAGGCCAAGTCCATATCACTAGGAGTGACGGTCGCTCGGAATATTATTGATATCGTCCTCAACTTGTTTCTTCTGGTAAACCTTTTTCGTTCAACTGGATTTGGTTGCCCTAAAAAGGCAGTTGGGTTTCGCTCTTAAGAGAGCGGTTGGGAGTGGCATAGAAACGGTAGCCACAGAAAAAGCAGGCCAACTCCATATCACCAGGAGTGACTGTCACTTGGAACATTATTGAAATAGTCCTCAACTTGTTTCTTGAGATTCCAACCAAGTATGCCTCCGATGACTCCTGAAGCGCTAGGAGTTCGGAAAACTGAAGACGTGTGACTGGTACCTTCACAGCCTGCAATCAAATAGGTAGCGTATGGGTGTTGACTGTTTCTTCTTTTTGAAGGTAGAAGAATAAAACTTACGTGAAAGACGTCGAATGTAGCACTTGGGTAATTATTATCTACAAACGGAACATTTCTGAAGTAGTCCTCAACTTTTTTCTTCTGGTAAGCCTTTTTGTTCAACTGAACAGCATTTCTTCTTCAAGGTAGAAGAAGAAGTATTACGTGGAAGGCGACGTATCGAATAGCTTCAGAACGAGCCATCGGATATGGGTGAAGTGAATAGTGTATTTTTGTTCTTATAAAACCTCTGGGCGGAGCCTAAACACAGACCTAATAGTCTGCCCGCCCTTCGTAGGGTGAGACTCCGCCCAATTACAATGGGAATCATTTGCTTTGTTTTTGTCTGTGAGAACTGTGGAGAATAGGAATTAGATCGGAAAAACATCTGAGAGAAAAGAAATTTGAATATTGTAACCTCACATTCACCTGTTCACCATTATCGAGTTCTTCTAGAGCTGTCAATCTTTTTTGAAATTTCTTATTTCAGAATAAAATCAAAAATCGCGACTTCAAAGCAATTACACATAATTGTCTGTTTATATGGTCATAGATTGTCGGGTGTTAGTTTACAACAACAGGTAACCATCTGCTACGTTCTTTTCACAGTACTATAAAATCTATCGGATGAGAATCCACCAAGTTTCTCATGGATCACCTGTCACACTTGTAAATTATGTGTTCTTGCGTGCTGATCATACGATCAAAGCCGTCGTAGGTTCCAAGATTTCTCATGGTCACTTAGGTTCTAATTAGGCTCTGCAGCCCAATCCTTTTAGGGCTATTCTAACAAAAAAATTTCATATACAGTTTTCTCGGAAATCTTTAGGATCACTTGAATTTGTTTCCGTTTTTTTCACCACAGATTCAGATTAAGCAAAAGGGACACTGTAGTCCTGAACGTTTGTTGAGAATATCAAAATATACTTATGTAAAACAGACTAGTTCCAGGTTGCATACACATAAAAGTATAGAAATATAGTTAGTTATCTATGACATCTACTGTACATTTCGAGCTGCGAACGCATTTTGAAACTTCGTGGTGTTGTCACATTTAAACAATATTCAGTAGTTATAATAAAATTTAACGAAACGAAAAGCAGTAGAAAAAGAAATTTGTTTAGGACATTTACTGCTGTTGTCTGATGGGTCACTATAGTTTCTGTCATGTCAGCCATTAATTCAAACATCCCTTCATATTTAAACCTTACACTCACAAGTTCACCATTTTCCAGATGTTTAAAATCAGTCATGTGCTCTTGGTTGAGCCGAAGTCCGGCAATTGTCTTGACATTGAGTGTTTTTTCCAGGCTCTGTATTTATTTCAAAATTCCCTACCCTTTATAGAGCCTCTTTTTTTGAAATCCCAACTTCAAAATATAGCCAAAAAAAACACAGAGCAATTAAAACAAATTGTAAGTTTATATGGTCACAGATTATCGTGTGTTAGTTTATAAACAAAGTTACCACCGCTGTTTTATAGTGTTGATTACATCTATTGGATGAGATTACACCAAGTTTCCCATGGCTCACCAATCACACTTTTTGGATTGTAAATTACGTATTCTTATTTGCTGACTATTCGATCAAAGCAGTCGTATGTTCCAAGATTCTCACAGACAAAGCAATTAGTTCTATCAATAAATCATGATGGGATGGACTTAGCTACCGTAACCTTGCAACTTCAACGTTTGATCAACGAGAAAGCACGTGAAACTTTCCTGTTTTTGGCATCCTCCGTCCTTCTCACCGATAATCTTTTTATCAGTCCTCAGCGTTAATCGAATTAGCGGAGGCTACATAAACCCTTGCATCTGTCAGTTTTTCTTACTTTCCTGCTCTGGTGAAAATTTTTATTTTTCTCTTATTTTCCGAGAAGAATGTTGGTTTTCCGGATTTTGATTCTATTCTTTCTCTCTTTTTTGATGGTTCAACCGGACCCAATTAATCTGGAGATGAATATTCGCTGTGATCCGTCAGTTAGCTATTGGTGTGCAGAATTCCTCGTTTACGAGGTGGATAATCTGTAAGTTCTATAGTTACAGAAATTTTCAAAGATTTGATTTTTTCAGTCCTCGAACGAATGATGTCATCGCATCCCGTAAGTTCTGCACCAATCAAACTGAAATGAAATCAAAATACAAACCGTTTTATCCGGGAGGTGATTTGAGTCCGGTGAGTAAGAAAATCGAAACAGAAGAAGATAATGGGAACTAATTATTTCAGAACTATGAATTCAATTTTGTGCTAGAACACAACTGTGCAATAAATGGAGTGACCCATTGCATCGATGAAATCAAAAATGATGTATATGTCAGTGTGTCCGGAGAGTAAGTGTACTTTAGGCATACTGTACGTACCTATTTTGTATATTTTCAGACAAAACGTAAAGTTCGATGTACAAGCCTTCAATGGTGGCAGATTAGGGAACTGCATTTGGTATGAATAAAAATGATGGAACCTTTTTTGCTGGATTCAAATTAATATTTTACATCATTCATTTCATTTATTGAATTTTAGTACAGATTACTTTTAAACCAGTAAAAAATCATATAAAGAGATAGTCAGAATTAACAGCCGCTGCAGCGTTGATCTTCTCTGTATGTGCTCTCTCAGTCGCCGCATCCTCTTCATCGGTTGGGATTCCGTAGATGGCACGAAGTTGGTCTGTATTCTTTGTGGTCCCCGTCAAAGCTACCTTCTTGCAAGCGTAGATCATCATTTTCTGGATATTGAGATAGTTGACAGCAAAAACCAAACTGAAAAATTCAATGTTATCATATGTAATATATTCGTGATTGAAATCGGTTCCAAATTCTTTTTGTCCGCTAAGAAGTCGAAGTGTTCAATCATTTTTAATAGAAGTCCCGATTACTCACCAGCCAAGGCAGAGATCTTCAGTTCTGTGTTCTATTTGAACTTCAATTTGAAATAATTTACTGCTTCCGTTTGTTCTTCAGTCATGTTGATAGTGGTTCCAAGTTCTGAAACTAAAGAAAATTAAGTGAACGGAGACATTAAAAAAGAGAGAAAAGTGAAAAAGCGTGAGGTTAGCGGAAGTTTTTGGAAATAAGGTGAAATGGGAGGTAGACAGGTATATATATATATATATATATATATATTTTTTTTTTCAATGGGCCTATTTTTCGAGTTTTTTAATAAACTTTTGGTGGAGATTTAGCACAAAAACACGAATTTCCGTTTCGAACAAAAATCTTTTAAATCCAGCACTTTTCCTAGAGGACAGTTGTTCATATTTCAGAAATGAGAAACTTCTGGAATTTTTATTTTATTGCACAAAACAAAATGTCATCAGGAACATTATACTTCTCTTTGTGTGTTTGTTTGAAACTTTATTTAACCAAAACCTGGGTCTCGTTTCGCATTGAATGTCAGTGTCATCTGTCCATACGCTTGTCCCCTTTCCCCTCCCCACTTACATACGTAATGAAATCCTCATAATGTGAATTCAGCATGTTCGGGTATGGTACCGCCGCCTCATACGCTTCTCTGACGACTTGTGATGCAACGTTGAAAAGAGCAATTAGGCTCCGCCCACTCGGTACGCTGAAAAAATATTGATGTACAGTAGCTCGATCCTAGTGATCTTTGGGTTATTGTACACAGGATCCCAATTTTTCGAGACTCATTTTATTTCCACAGTAATTTTCTAGGTTACTGTAGGAACTCACTTTTTTTCGATACCTTCTCACTGCTCAGTTGAATACCGTAATCCACGTCTTTGCTTTCTCAATTCTGGGTTTTGTGTTATCTTCCTTCGCAATCATTTCGATCCTGAAAATATCAGAACATAGGTTTTGAAACTTGTCGAAAGAAATCTAAATTCGAGAATTTTGGTTTTCAAGATCTCGACCGTAACCTAGAATTCCCCATTCTCGGCGCGATGTTAAATATTGTTGCAAGAGTATATGTAGAATTTTAACGAAAAAAACTATGTCCAAAGAACTGATTGGCACAGCTCCGGAAAAAAAACCTAAAATGACCCATCGCCCGTTTGTCCTCATATGTATCAGGCTGATGCATAAGTTTCTTTCTTTTTTTGGGTAACTTTTGAACTGAAATTTCTAGAAGACATATAATTCCCATAATAAGAATAATAGTTAGTTAGTACCTATAACTCATTGTGATTATACCTGTGACTTGACGTCTGCCATCTGCTTAATCTCAGCCGTAAACACTTCAAACACATAAGAAACCCTTTTTTGGAACCATTCTTCGTCTTCATTTTTTTCCTAGAAAATGTTGACAAGAAAGGGTGAGTTATTCAAAACTGAAACAAGCAAAAAATGTTATGTATGAAAAACAAATAAAATCATTCTAACTGAGAAACGATAATTCAGTGCCCGCCTCTGAAGAAAGGTGAGGATGAGCTATTTAGAGATGTGCGAGTGTTTTCGATTTTTCATTAACGCTAGATAGGGTAATTGGTGGAAATGGTTAGTTTTTAGTAGAGTAGACATTGATGTTTCTAAATTTATTTTGTTTAAGATATTCAGGCCATTTGCCTTTTTTCGCAAGAAGCGTGAAGTCAACTTCATCAAATTCACATGATTTTTGAGTTTGATAAAGCCTTCTGCTCGTACCTCTAAAGCAATTCACTAGATCTTTTGCACAATTACAGAGCACTGTATCTACTGTTAAATATTAATAACAAAATAATTCAGACTTGTTTGTGAGCGTTGAGAAGAGACCTTGACTTCACCCAGGTCCAGTACACAAAATTTTTCAAAAGCGCAAAAACCATTGCAAACATATCACTCAAGTTTTATCAATTAATTTGATGGCTTTGTCGTAAATTTTTTTGTGGCCTAACTTACTCATGTTACCTTCTAATTTTTACAAATAGTTTGGTATAAATGCGCTCTCAAATATTTCTGTAATATGTTTGAACCTAGCTCAACAATGATTTCTCGTTGTTGTCGAGAGTCTGATTGTAACTTTTTTGTTTTTAACATTCCGACCGAAAACTAAAATGTGAGAACAAGATAAAATATTTTTCTATGAAATTCATACAATTTCCCGTAAAGATCATCAAATTTTGATACCAATAGGGCTAGAACCAAAAAACTTTCCAAAATAGGCATTTGGTTGACCACCGAAAAAACGACCGTTTTCACGAGCGGACTGTCGATGCACTAACTTGAAACACTATGTGTTAGTCACTAAAGAGGTCCAAAAAATGCAGAAAAGTTTGGGTTGAAAAACAATCTCACTGCTGAGAAACATAAGACCAAAGTCACATTTTCAAAAAAGAAAGAAACTTATGCATCAGCCTAATATGTTAAAAAAAGTAACTAATTTCAGAATTATTTTCTCAGAAAGTTTTTTCCGAAGAAAATTTGAAAAATTGGTAAGACTGTTTGGAACTTTAATGAATATAGTTTTCGCATTTGAACATCCCTTCGACGTACTGGATTTGAATGCTTTCCGCCAAAAACAAAAGGAACTATTCAGGAAATTCTCACTAAAGGGTTCCTCTTCTAATCAGCATATATTATGTTTGGAGATTCAGAGATTTGGCTCTATTCCGAATTAGATGTCCTTTGAAAACTTGAACGTCCCAAAAAACACTTAGACGTCTCTTAAAACACTTTGACGTCCCTAGAAACATTGGCTCTTTATGATTTAACGGGGGTTTTAAGAATTAACGGGGGTTTTAAAAATAGACGGGGGTTTTAAGAATAGACAGGGGTTTTAAAAATAAACGGGGCTTGCTCTGGCATAATCTTCAGGCTCAGCGCCCTGGAAGTAGCGGATTCCTTAAAACAGAGACACTCAGAAGCTTGTTTGCACTTTTTTCCTGAATTTCAAGCAAGCTTCTGGATGTCTCTGTTTCATGGAATCCGCTACTTCCTGAAGATTATGCCAGAGCAAGCTTTAAGGTCTCTTTTTTTGTAGGTAATCACTACTTTCAGTTGTCAGAGCAAGGGTTTTTCAATGTCCAAGAAACCTCCAAAAAGACGGATAAATGTTTCGGCTCTTTATGATTTAACGGGGGTTTTAAGAATTAACGGGGGTTTTAAAAATAGACGGGGGTTTTAAGAATAGACGGGGGTTTTAAAAATAAACGGGGGTTTTCAGAATAAACGGGGGTTTTGAGAATAGACGGGGTTTTCGACAAGCTCTATTTACTTATACTAAAAAAACCCAAAAATGGTCAGAAATGACTATAGTCCCTCCGGTATACACTTTTTTCATATACTTTTCCAATTTTTTTGGTTTTTTTGTTGTTTTTTCTGCATTTTCTCATTTTACTTATCTATTTTGTACGTCGCATTGTTTTTTGATCAGAGAAGTGTGATAATTGTCCTCCTTCTTCTTTTGCTTTACAATTGAAATCGAGGAAACGAAATATAATCGGGGTCATAAGGTAGATCGTCCAACTGTTTGGGTTTTTGGATTGCTGGAAAGAAAGACTAATACGGTAGATTCGATAATAATGCTGCCCATAATCAGACGTTATGTGAAACCTGGTATGATCTCTGAAAAAAATACATAAAAAAGATTCTTGCAGGAACTACGATTATTAACGATAGCTGGCCGCATACTGAAGAATATCTCAGATTCCTGGCTTGTTGTGAATACTAAAAAAAAATATTCTTTTAGTAACACAAACCAGGCATTCTGCCGAGTTAGAATTTATGAGTAGTTTGACAAGGGAAGTCTTTTTAGACGCCACTTTCAAACGACCTATAATTTTTTTCCTTTTATGCGGCGAATCAAGGGCGATCGGTTATATTGGGGTCGGCGCAATCAGAGATTGGGGCACGCAAGTAGTCGACGACAGTTGTTGAGCATTTCCTCGAGAACGCCACGTTTCACGTATTTAAGTTATTGTCAAACCATTTCTTGTAGCCATTTTGGTTAGATGTCGAAAATTTCAAATTTCTTCGTTTTCCATTTGTTTTGTCCAAATAAGATTTATCTAGATACCTTTCTTTTCTTTGATAATCGGAACATAGCTTTGGGCTATCCCTTGTGACTCGACTTCTTTTGGGTCGGTGCCCGACTCAGAAGCTTCAGTCTATCCTATTAGTTATTGCTTGCTGAAGCTACCTTTTATCCGGAAGGTTTCCATGGGTGGGAGAGGCCTTACTGTAAAAGTTAGACATCCTGTTCGTGAGCGGCCTGGTGTGATATTAGAATAAGCCTGTCGGTAGAAAAAGACGATATGAATATAGTGCGGATATCATCTCGGATTCAAATATGAGCGTAGAGCTTGGCGGAATGGACGGGGTTGAGGACGAGATGAATTTTAAACAGCTCATTCTAAATTCCATATTCTATCAGGATTGAAAAAGTTCTGATCGCATTAGGGCACACAACGTCATAACGTCTGATTATGGGCAGCATTATTATCGAATCTACCGTATTAGTCTTCCTTTCCAGCAATCCAAAAACCCAAACAGTTGGACGATCTACCTTATGACCCCGATTATATTTCGTTTCCTCGATTTCAATTGTAAAGCAAAAGAAGAAGGAGGACAATTATCACACTTCTCTGATCAAAAAACAATGCGACGTACAAAATAGATAAGTAAAATGAGAAAATGCAGAAAAAACAACAAAAAAACCAAAAAATTGGCAAAGTCTATGAAAAAGTGTATACCGGAGGGACTGTAGTCATTTCTGACCATTTTTGGGTTTTTTTTAGTATAAGTAAATAGAACTTGTCGAAAACCCCCGTCTATTCTCAAAACCCCCGTTTATTCTGAAAACCCCCGTTTATTTTTAAAACCCCCGTCTATTCTTAAAACCCCCGTCTATTTTTAAAACCCCCGTTAATTCTTAAAACCCCCGTTAAATCATAAAGAGCCGAAACATTTATCCGTCTTTTGGAGGTTTCTTGGACATTGAAAAACCCTGCTCTGACAACTGAAAGTAGTGATTACCTACAAAAAAGAGACCTTAAAGCTTGCTCTGGCATAATCTTCAGGAAGTAGCGGATTCCATGAAACAGAGACATCCAGAAGCTTGCTTAAAATTCAGGAAAAAAGTGCAAACAAGCTTCTGAGTGTCTCTGTTTTAAGGAATCCGCTACTTCCAGGGCGCTGAGCCTGAAGATTATGCCAGAGCAAGCTTTAAGGTATCTTTGTTTGTAGGTTATCACTACTTCCAGTTGTGAGAGCAAGGTTTTTTCAATGTTCAAGGTAGGCATCCCATCCGGGCGGCAAAATGTCCGCCCGATCCACCCTAGGGCGGGCGGTGAGCCGCCCTAAGACGGGTCACCGCCGGACGTCTAATTGTAAAGGGACGTCTAAATAATCAGAACTATATTTCGGATTTTCACGGGACGTCTAAACATTTACATTTTTTTTTGAAAAATTTAGAAACTTTCGAACCTTCTGGAATCTATTGGGAAGCTCTGGAAAAGTCAGTCTGGTATTTTCTGGACGGTTCTTTTAATTTCTAGAACTTTCTAGAACTTTCCAGATGTACCTGGAAGTTTTTTAAAGTTTCAGAGAAAAAGAAGTTATTCAGGGAGAAGCGTCGGACGGACAGACAGAACTATTCCATTAGTAAAAAGAAAATAGTCCAATGAGCGCTCTTGCATCGAAACTGATAATTCTTTTGAAAAAATCAGTTATGAAACGCCTCGGTTTCGAACTGTCCAAGAATTCCCTGTATTAATTATAATCCGAATTTGAATTCAAATTCAAATCTCTACTCCATCTGCTCATTTTCTTTGTTTTTGTTATTCCTCTTCCTGCTCCGGCTTAATTTTTCCCCGCCTCCCCTTATGTTGTACCCATTAATTAAGTACCTTCCCGACAACCGGTTGGTCTGCTCTTTTTTCAAATTTTCCCCTCGTATACACTCTGCGTCTCTCCCCTCCCCACGTTCTCTTTCCTCTAAGCTCCACCCATATGTCTTAGGACTGTATAATCGTTTGGTTTACCGTTATAGTAACTGGTGGGCGTGGCCTACTGGACCAGTATAAATACAGTATCGTGGTACCATCAGATCCATACATTATTCAACAGACTTTTTGTGTTAAGGTCCTGCTCCATATGATTTTTTTGGAATTCTTATTTTTTTTCCTATTTATGCAACAACTGGACAAGAAGTGTGAGGAGGTGAGTGGGCATTCGGACAAACTGAAATAGGAATGAACATCCGGACAAACGAAAATCCGGACAGACATCTCCACATATAATCATTACATGGAATGATCGCGAATTGATACCCCTGGTTTTGGCTCATTATATTTCAAACAAACACCAATGCAAAAGTGAAATGTTCCTGAAGGTATTGTGTTTTGTCCTATCATAGTTGTCGAGAAAACTGAATTTTGAAAAAAAGATGAAAAAAGTTTTTTTTCTGAATTTCAATCTTTCATAATTCGCTTTAATCTAACTCAAAATGGAAGATCTAAAAAACGAGAAATAGCCTAACTTTTCTAGTTTTAGAAAATGTACATTACGATGTTTGATAATAAAAAAACTAGACACAAAATAACGTTTTCCCTTCAGTACGTGAAAGCCGTAAAAAAATTCTGACCGTAGAAATCGATTGAAATTAGTGTCATAAAGTAGCAAATGCATGAATTGGTCAAAAACAATCATGAAACCCCGGGGCACTCCAAAAGCAGAAAAAATGGTTTTAAAAATTTGAAGCCAAAAATTTGAAAAAATTGAAAACGATATTTTTCCAGCTAAATATCTTTATACTTAATGCAATTTTGCTTTTAAATCTTTCTTTTCGTGTTTTTAGCTTTTATTTGATGTGAAAACCAACACATTCTAAAAATTTTTTGCTGAGTTGTAATAACCTGAAGTGTGAAAAGCTTTGTTTTTTTGGTAAATTTTAGGGTTTCATTCAAATATTCAAGTTTATCTGTTCTCTAGCTTTTCGAAAACATATGTATTTTTGCTGTGCGTCCACTTTTGAAGACAGTTACCATGGTTTTAGTGGGTCAGTTATGAGAAAGTAATTACAAGGTGGCTATTAAGTATTGAGACTTGTGTTTCACTTTAACTCAGGATCTCAATGCGTACAACTGAATTTCATTTTGTTTTCCAACACAACACAACATTGTGAATAGGTTTTCTCACAACCTCGGATGCCTCATGTTGCTGTTTCAGCTGCCACAAGCATCTGATGCGCGCTCCTTCTACATTTGACCTTGTTTGGGTTGAAGGGCGAGGGTTTTTTTTAATCTACTGCGCCATGCGTTGACCTGACTAGGAAAGGATATGAGACATGACCTATACTGTTAAAAAGCAGAAATCACGCTGATTTCCAAATATATAATGTTTTTGCCCTCGACCATTCATTATATTCCTGACGAGTGAAAATATCGGCAACATGGGGGTAGTTAGACGATGAGGCATGGGGAAGGATTTGGGTTTGACTCCCGGACTTGATTTTTTCAAGATTTGAATAACGTGATACCAATTATTATTTGAAAAGAAAGACATTTTAATTAAAAAACTATTTTATTTCTTTCCGATCATTGAGATGGACAACTTTTGGAGTGACGGACAACTTTTGGAACTCTTTCGAAAATGAATTTCTTTGAAAAACTGTTGATATATCATATCAAAACTCTAATGGTTCAAAAAAATTTATTCTCAAAAGTTTTCAGCTCTTCCATCGAACGGTCGGCTTCATGCAAAGTCAGGCGTTCAGAATCCGTATGACGTCGGGTCACTTCCTGACATTTACTCACTTCTTGTCGCTGTACAAAGTTGGAACTGTTCAATTCACCATATCAAATTCACCGGATCGCATGTTCACCAACTTCCAATCAATCACTTATCTGGTGATATCAGGAAAATTGAGAAGATTGCCTAGAGAGGTTATATTTATCGGTGAAATTATTTTTTGAATATACATTTTCCAGGAATTCAACATCCCATCGATGAGGATAACAACCCCATTTGCGTACTTCTTGAGCCTCAATTGTTCCTCTATCCAACTATTGAATCATCGATTAACAAATAGACAAGTCAACAGTTGGATAAGGCATTGGAAGCAAAACGAGACCAATATCAGTCCCTGAGTTTAGAAAATAACAACTTTAACTTGGATTTTGTTCTCCGAGGGCTCACCACTAGATTGTGGCAGACAAGGAATGAATCGAATCGATGAGAATATCGACGGTCGTGTGATGGAGATATTTGGGAGATTCAGAGGGATTCTGATGGAAAGAAGGCGTCGGTTGGGTTGATGGGAGAGTTTTTGGAACTTCGTGTTTGGAGAGATTAATTGTATTTTATTTATGTTTAATTGAACAGTTCCAACCTTGTATAACGACAAAAAGTGAGTGAATGTTCTTTTTTTTGTGAAATCTTTCTTGAGCTTCAGACTAATCTTTCGTGAATTGTGAAATTCAAAATTCACTGGTGATAAGCCTTCCCTTCCTAAAACTTTTTCATTTCAAAACCGTTTCTCAGTAGAAACTATTTTAAAAATGAAAATGAACCAAAATCTTTTAATTTTTTTCAATTTATGTATTTTTATCTGTATTCATGGAGACGTTGTACTCATTTTAATATTTCATCGCTTTTCTCTCATTTTTGTAGTTGACAACATTTAATCACAATGGTAAAAAACATCCTTTTATCTACTCTATGAACACTTTTTTATACAGGGCTCTTGACAAACTTCTATGAATCAAAATAATGAAAGGAAAAATTTGAAAAAATGAAACAACAAAAAGAAGATATTTTTCGGCCGTCGATTTCAACTTGAAAATCATCAAAGAATTCAGTTCTTCGGGTGAGAATTTCTTGACTTGTTTTTTGTATTTCACCTCAATTTTTGGGATGTTTTCTTCGTCAGTGATGACACGGAAGGGGTAGTTTTTGATGTTTGCTCGGAGGAGTGGGTCGTCGAGATTACGTCCGATGAGACGGTTGAGACCTGGAATAAAAAATTAATATAATATTGTATGAAGGTTCAGGGGTATAGAAATGAAGTTTGAAAGTATAATTTCCTCCCCTCTAGTTAATACGTGGGGCACACTTTCACGACTACGCTAAAAGTAAACAATCTGAACAGGCCGGTAGAAAAAAGAGGGAAGAAGGGGGAGAAAAGTCAATTATCGGGCATATTTTCCTATGATGACGTCGTAGGGGACTGGTGACATATATTTTTTGTAAATCACTACCATAGGGGTACATGTGCTGTAAAAAGAGTTTGGATTGAAACAGCTTTTTGCAACTGTGCCAAGCTAAGGTAAAAGTGCAAATCTAGGAAAACAATTTATTAGAGAGTTTTGATTTACTAAGAAAGTTCGTAAAGTCATTCAGGAGTTAGGGAACATTACTCATGATATTGGAAACCTGAGAAAACGTTGTTCCTGACCATATATTCAATTTTTTCCTCCAAAGCCGGGTATTTGAGAAGAATAAGATAAAAATTTGGAAAAATGACAAATGTTGGAATTTGTTACATTTTTGAGTGTCAGAAAGGTGTTAATTTATCTTCCTTCTAAACTGTGGTCTTGTTTTTCTCAAATACCAGGCTTTGCGGGATAAAGAAAGCACATGTTTGTAATGAGCGTTTTTTTAAACTTTCAAGTCATGTTTCATAAATCCACGGTAAGTTGGTGAACGTTCTTAATTAGGCGACTACAAATATATTTTGGTTTTTGTTTTAGTTGACTGGTTCTATAGAAGTTGACAGGTTTGAGAGGAATTTCAGATCGGAAGTTAACAAGGAAATGACCCTGAGTGTGACCCGAGTTTCTCAACGAGGTTTTCACCAAAGTTAGGCTATACCGTTTGTTCATTTTGGAGGATTTTATAAATATGTTATAGAAAGATGAAGATGTGGGCTACAAAAAACCTAACTGGACTTTTTACGAAAGCTGAAACCTGAAAAGCTATGAGTCATAACGTGAAAATTGTCAGTTCTCATGAAATCAGAAAGTGACCATTTTCGAAAAAAAGGTCTCGGGGGACCATGTCTATCCGATTTACGTGTTGAGTAAGGTACACATACACTCATAAATATATCACTCACCTTTCATTTTGGAGACTTATTTTCAATTTTTTAAATTTTAAAACCATTTCCAGGTACCCTTATACCGTCGACTTTTCTTTTGAAAACGCAAAAACAGAGATCATGGCGGAATGTTGTTAAAATATATCGAAACACAGTTTTTAAAAACCAATATCATGTTTTGATAACTCTATGATCGCAGATAACAGAAATGCGACCATTAACGTTTTACGATTTTCTTGTATACGTGGAAATGATTTTAAAACTTGAATAATTGAAAATAAGTCTCCAAAGTGAAAGGTGAGCCATATATTTGAACTTGTATGTGTACCTTACTCAACACGGGAAATCGGATAGACATGGTCCTCCGAGACCTTTTTTTCGAAAATGGCCACTTTCTGATTTCATAAGAACTGACAATTTTCACGTTATGCCTCGTATCTTTTTAGGTTTTGATTTTTGTAACAAGGTACAGTTAGCTGTTTTGTAGCCCACATCTTCACCTTTTAATTGCACTTTGAATTCTATAAAAACCTTCCAAATGAACAAAGTTACAGTGTCTCAAAGTGACCCGACCAAGAAATTTTGAAAAAAATGAAATGTTCGCCATTCGCTGGTAACGAGTTTGTTGCCGCTAAAACATACAGTGTTGTTCTAGTCTCGGTAAGATCTATCTCTGGTGAAAACATCGTCAAGAATCTCGCGTTTCACTCAGGGTCATTCCCTTGTTAGTTGAATTACGAGTTTTAAAAACGACTATATTTTAAAACGACTATAACTCTCTAGGGAGTGCCCGTTCAAAAAAGTTGTCAACTACAAAAATAAAGCTTTAGTTTTGATCTGTATAATTCATTTAAAGTCTACTTGATGGGGCGATCAGTATTATTATGACAAACTCTCAACGTTTGACACCTTCAACTGGAAACAACCAAAGTTCGTAACCCATTGACCGGTACTGTATTTGATTTAAACAGAAAATCTTACCACTTTAGGAATGCTTTCACATTGACCATTATCTCAGAGTACATGCTCCGAGTACCGCACTTGACTACAAGAACAGAGTCATTGGCACGATTGGTGATGATGATGTCGGCCACTTTGGCAACAGAGTTGGTCCCATCGTGGATATGAAGAGAATGAAGATTCACTTTCGGGAATCTGATTCTCATCAGAGCATTTTCCATTTTGTTCGATGTCGAAGCCAAATTGAGTCTGAGAATGAAACATAAAAGAATTGTTAGGACATCTGGATCTAACCAACCTCTCCACCGGAGTCATAAGAGAAACAGGAATTTGAATTAATTCGAAGGGAAGCTTCTGGATGAGGAATGACCCGTGGACAGCGACCACTTCTACTTTCAGATTTTTCTCTATGATGAACACTCGAAGATTTCCTGAAATAAATCGATGATGGAATAGTCGAATAGAGCATAGAACGGCGGGTTATCGATTTACAAGATACACTGTCAATGAAATTCTTGCCAGAGGATTTTATTTTGCGGAATTTAGCGGTTTTTAGTCGTTTTACAATTTTCTTGTATACGTGGAAATGATTTTAAAACTTGAATAATTGAAAATAAGTCTCCAAAGTGAAAGGTGAGCCATATATTTGAACATGTATGTGTACCTAACTCAACACGGGAAATCGGATAGACATGGTCCCCTAACAAGGGAACCTTTTTCAGACACCGGTTGGGAATTTGATGAAACTTGGCACACATATACTTTCAAATATGCTGAATTGAATGGTGTTGTCAGAATTTGCAGAGTTATACAAAGTTACAATGTCTCAAAGTGACTCGACCAAAAAATTTTGAAAAATGTTCGCCATTCGCTAGAAACGAATTTGTTGCACCTAAAACATATAGTGATGTTCTAGTCTCGGTAAAGCCTATGTTTCGTGAAAATTTCGTTGAGAAACTCGGGTCACCCTCAGGGTCATTCCCTTGTAAGACCAATACAAGTTTCTACATTAACTTCAAATTTTCAACAGGTGTAATTAACTCACCTCAGACAATCCGAAAAATTGCAGAAAATCAGAAGATTAATATCGAAAATACAAAGATTCAGTAAATAATCAAATACCAATTGTTCGACATCTATTGCCGGGAAGATATCTCAGAGGCCTCGACTCCTGTGGGAGCAGAAACCTCGAACGAAGGCGAATCAGATAAATCGACTAGGAAGGGTAGGAGGCGGAGCAAAGAGGCGGAGTTCATCTGTTTGGTTTTTCTTATTTCTCTATACTCTCTCTCTCTCTCTCTCTCGTACACTATTTGTCGTTCTTGCCACGATAGCTCTCAATACTAATGTACCTCATATTTCCAGTTTCTGGGAATATTAGTGAGGAATCTGTCTCGAAATGCATGAATCACGGACCACCTGGTACTCTCTATGTACATCATCTATGTCCTAACAACTCAATCTTCCTACCCCATGGGAAAGCTTGTAGGCTAATTGTCGTAAAATACACACTGCACTCACTAGCCATTAGTCCAACGATACACTGGGATTGCGCTCGATCGAATAACGATCGTCGTTTCCTAATACCTGTTATCAGAATTCCGGAAACTCAAAAATTGAAAAAGTGATATAATCAAGAGACGTATTGACATGAAAGTTTGGAGAAGCTTGCAAATAATTCGATCAAAAATAATTGCAGTTAGAAAAACAGAAGAGGTACTTCGAAAAAAAAATCAAAGTAATCTCCTATTGCAAAAAATGTGTAAAGAGTTTGATGTTAACTCAATTTAGAAAATTGAGATTTTAGACGAGATTTTGGAATGATTCCTCAGTATCCACGTTGCTCTAGTTTTACAGAGAGAAGATTATGCATATATGTATCATGATCAATCAGGACTCGAGGTCTTTTTTTGCACACTGATGGGTGCAACTCAAATTCACAATTTTATAAAGTTTGCCAATTTGTGTTGACGGACGTTTTTTTAAAGTTCCAGGAAAAATTGTAACCCCATGGATTCTCTTATTCGTATCAAACTTTTCAAACTCCAACAGTTGTGTCAGACGGATTACTTACGCGCTTCAAGACGTTTCGTGGAACCCTGCGTTGTACACATCTGCTTCGAATTCAACATGAGTTCAAAAATTTTCGTAGCAAAAATTTTAGTGGAGGTAATAGACGCATTCGTATTTTTTATATTTCCAGTCTTTGAGAATGTTAGCGATCTGTCCGCCTCGAAATGGATTCATCTCGGACAATCTGGTTCTCTACAGTTCTGTACATCATCACTATTTGTCGTTCTTGCCACGATAATTCTCAATATTAATGTGCCTCATATTTCCAGTTTCTGGGAATATTAATAGCTATCTGTCTTGAAATGCATGAATCACGGACCACCTGATACTCTCTATGTACATCATCTATGTACTAACTACTCAATCTTTCTACCCCATGGGAAAGCTCGTAGGCCAATTGTCGTAAGATACAAACTGCACTCACTAGCCATTAGTCCGAACATACACTTGAAATACGAGTAAAACAAATTGAAAAACTACATGATTTACAAAAAAAGCAACATAATTATGTAACAGCAGTTTTCAGAGAATGAAAAAAAGAGTCTGATTCTCAGATAACTCTATCATAATCTTATGACAGTATTCAAAGATTACAGTTTCTTGATTTGTGTTCTCTCTGACGCTCGATCAAATAGCATTTGTCGTGTCCTCGTACCTGTTTTCAGAATTTCGGAATTTTGGAAACTCGGAAAGTGAGAAGAGTGCTATTCTCATGAGACTTACCGTATTAACATAAAAGTTTGGAGAAGTTTGCAATTAATTCAATAAAAAGTTGCTGTTATAAAAACAAAAGAAGTGTTCAGATTTTTAAATGTTCAGATTCAGGAATATTTTGTTTGTAGCCTCAACACACCGGTTATGTCTCCGTGAGCGGATCTTGAGTTCAATAGAAATTATCTCAACACAAGCTACCGAAATTTAGAAATCATGTCGAATTCGAAGCAGATGTGTTTAAAGGATGACTGAAGTCATTTTTTTTATTTCAAAGTATGATAGTTCGGGAAACCCCGTTTTACCGGTTCAAAAAAAGCTTCGTGAAAGAGTTTTCTCACGCGAATGTTTCATACCATGTTGTCCTCTCGGACAACAGGATTTCTCAATTATTCGTTTCCTCGCTTTTTTTTCAACAAAATGTCGTGTTTCTTTTTATTAATATCAATTTATAAAGTAAAAAAGGAAAGAAAAAACACTGAACTTGGTTGAAAAAAGCGAGGAAACAAGTAATTACTTTCCCCGCTTTTTTAACAAAGTTTAGTGTTTTTTCTTCCCTTTTTTACTATAAAAATCAATATAAATTGAAAGAAGCACAAAATTTTGTTTACAAAAAGGGAGGAAACGAGTAATTGAGAAGATCTGTTGTCCAAGAGGACTACACAATGGGAAAAACTCGCGTAGGAAAACTCTTCCACGAAGGCTCTCTTTGAGCCGGAAAAACAGGTGTTTAGAGGAATTATGAGCATAGGCACCCCAATGATGATAGTTGCTCGGACTTTTCTGAAATATCAGAGTCTGAAATTTAAAGAAAAGACTCCAGTCCTCCTTTAACGCAGGATTCCACAAAACGTTCCAGAGCGCTTAAGTAATTTGTCTGACATAACTGTTGAAGTTTGCTAAATTTATAAGGAAATAAGAAATTTCATGGGAGTTACAAGTTTTTCTAGTGTTTATAGTTTTTTCTGGTGCAGGTGAAAACAATACCTAGAGTGTTGGTGTAAACAAGAGAGGAAGTCCAAACTCTATTTTCTGCGTTCAAGTGTTCCAAACTTTCGAAAACACCATCGATTTCCAAACAATCGTTAAGGATTTTGATGTTAGTTATCATTTCTTATACGTATAAAATCTACATTTGCAACATTTCCATTTAAGTTATCAAACATTTATCCATGCATAGATGGTGTGAATCATTTTTCGCATTCCTTGTTCATAAACTATAACTTTCCGCTTTTAGAAATACTTCTGTCTCTCTACCCGAAATTATCGAACAAATTACATTATATGCGAATTTCCCCCAACTTTCATGTCAATACGTCTCATGATTATATCACATTTTTCATATTTCGAGTTTCCGAAATTCTAATATCAGTTATTAGGAAACGACGAATGTTATTTGATTGAGCGTAATTCCAGTGTACGTTTGGACTAATGGCTAGTGAGTGCAGTGTGTATTTTACGGCAAATGACCCAAAAACTTTCCCATGGGGTAGAAAGATCGAGTAGTTATTACACAGATTCCTCACTAATCTTCCCAGGAACTGGAAACTTGAGGTACATTTGTATTGAGAAACCAGCCTATCTCCCCCGCCTTCGGCGGTTGAGTCGGCTGGTCTCTCTTTATTTACGTGACCACTCTCGCTCAAATGTGCCCGCATGGCCGAGTGGTCTAAAGCGGCGGCGCTGTCCAAAGCACGCCAGTTCGGTTTTGCCCGCTGGCTCAGTGTCTCTTCTCTTACAAAAATCGTTGCGGACAGCGCCTCAGACAACACCCAATTGTCTTTTATATATAAGAATGATATCGTGGCAATAACGACAAGCAGACCATGAGCGAGAGAGAATAGAAAAAAAGAGAGAATAAACAGATGAACTCCGCCTCTTTGCTCCGCCTCCTACCCTTCCTAGTCTATTGTTCTCATTCACTTTCATTCGAGGTTTCTGCTCCCACAGGAGTGCAGGCCTCTGAGATATCTTCCCGGCAATAGGTGTCAAACAGCAGGTCTTTTGATTATTCACTGAATTCTTGTATTTTTCACTATCACTCTTCTGTTTTTCTGCAACGACCGAATTGTGTAAGGTGAGTTAATTACACCTGTTGAAAATCTGTGGATAATGTAAAAACTTGTAATGGTTTTAACTTCTAGTCTGAAATTCCTATCGAAACTGTTTTTTTGAATCTGTCATCTTCCATAGAATCCGTCACCTAAAACAAAACCAAAATGTATGTGTAGTTGACTAGTCAGGAAAGTTCACAGCCTCACCGTGGAGTCATGAGACATGACTTGAATGTTGAGAAAACGCTTATTCCAAACATATGTTTACTTTTTCGCGCGAAGCCTAAAAAAAGTTTAAAAAGAAAATAAATTTACACCTTTCTTACACCCGAAAAAGAAACAAATTTCAAAATTCGTCTTCTTCTAACTTTCTAAATTCCTAAATTTTCAGAGTGCATGTCGGATAATCCTGATTCAAATCTGAAGAACCATTCGCGAAATTCAACGGCCAACCGCCATCTGAGACCAGTGAAGACAGCCATCATTCGGAACCAATCACGTCGACACAAGTCGTTGAAGTCTCGCCCGGGCCGTTGGGCTCCGTTGGACAGTAACCAACTCTAGCCGATCCAGGACATATTGGACCACCAACTAGCACAATCCACATGATGGCGATGTCATCGGGATTGTTTGGGACGAAGGCTCTACCAGAAATATTTTGGGGTCTCTGCGAATCACAAGATTAATCAGTTCCTTCAGCGGAACTAACGGAATTTGTTATGGAGTCAGATGTTCCTCACAGATCACTTTTTATTTGTAAGATCCGGTACTACGGTACACGCCTTCAAAGTTTATTTCCCATCCTCATTCCATCTGGTTGAATGTCCATATCTTCTCTTAATGACTTTGTGTAAGAACATGTTCAACTACAAAAATGTATATATAAATAAGTTTCATACGTTCTGTAAGTTTTCTGAATTTTCGGTTCATCCGGTACTACGGTACATGCCTTCAAAGTTTATTTCCCGTCCTCATTCCATCTGGTTGAATGTCCATATCTTCTCTTAATGACTTTGTACAATAACATGTTCAACTACAAAAATGTATATCTAAATTAGTTTTATACGTTCTGTAAGTTTTCTGAATTTTCGGTTCATCCGGTACTACGGTACATGCCCTCAAAGTTTATTTCCCATCCTCATTCCATCTGGTGGAATGTCCATATCTTCTTTTAATGACTTTGTACAAGAACATGTTCAACTACAAAAATGTATATATATAAATAAGTTTCATACGTTCTGTAAGTTTTCTGAATTTTCGGTTCATCCGGTACTACGGTACATGCCCTCAAAGTTTATTTCCCATCCTCATTCCATCTGGTGGAATGTCCATATCTTCTTTTAATGACTTTGTACAAGAACATGTTCAACTACAAAAATGTATATATAAATAAGTTTCATACGTTCTGTAAGTTTTCTGAATTTTCGGTTCATCCGGTACTACGGTACATGCCCTCAAAGTTTATTTCCCATCCTCATTCCATATGGTTGAATGTCCATATCTTCTTTTAATGACTTTGTACAAGAACATGTTCAACTACAAAAATGTATATATAAATAAGTTTCATACGTTCTGTAAGTTTTCTGAATTTTCGGTTCATCCGGTACTACGGTACATGCCCTCAAAGTTTATTTCCCGTCCTCATTCCATCTGGTTGAATGTCCATATCTTCTCTTAATGACTTTTTACAAGAAAATGTTCAACTACAAAAATGTATATATAAATAAGTTTCATACGTTCTGTTAGTTTTCTGAATTTTCGGTTCGTCCGGTACTACGGTACATGCCCTCAAAGTTTATTTCCCATCCTCATTCCATCTGGTGGAATGTCCATATCTTCTTTTAATGATTTTGTACAAGAACATGTTCAACTACAAAAATGTATATCTAAATAAGTTTCATTTGTTCTGTAAGTTTTCTGAATTTTCGGTTCGTCCGGTACTACGGTACATGCCCTCAAAGTTTATTTCCCATCCTCATTCCATCTGGTTGAATGTCCATATCTTCTCTTAATGACTTTGTACAAGAACATGTTCAACTACAAAAATTTATATCTAAATAAGTTTCATACATTCTGTAAGTTTTCTGAATTTTCGGTTCGTCCGGTACTACGGTACATGCCTTCAAAGTTTATTTCCCATCCTCATTCCATCTGGTTGAATGTCCATATCTTCTCTTAATGATTTTGTACAAGAACATGTTCAACTACAAAAATGTATATCTAAATTAGTTTCATTTGTTCTGTAAGTTTTCTGAATTTTCGGTTCGTCCGGTACTACGGTACATGCCCTCAAAGCTTATTTCCCATCCTCATTCCATCTGGTTGAATGTCCATATCTTCTCTTAATGACTTTGTGTAAGAACATGTTCAACTACAAAAATGTATATCTAAATAAGTTTCATACGTTCTGTAAGTTTTCTGAATTTTCGGTTCATCCGGTACTACGGTACATGCCCTCAAAGTTCATTTCCCATCCTCATTCCATCTGGTTGAATGTCCATATCTTCTCTTAATGACTTTGTACAAGAACATGTTCAACTACAAAAATGTATATCTAAATAAGTTTCATACGTTCTGTAAGTTTTCTGAATTTTCGGTTCATCCGGTACTACGGTACATGCCCTCAAAGTTCATTTCCCATCCTCATTCCATCTGGTTGAATGTCCATATCTTCTCTTAATGACTTTGTACAAGAACATGTTCAACTACAAAAATGTATATCTAAATAAGTTTCATACGTTCTGTAAGTTTTCAGAATTTTCGGTTCATCCGGTACTACGGTACATGCCCTCAAAGTTTATTTTCCATCCTCATTCCATCTGGTTGAATGTCCATATCTTCTCTTAATGACTTTGTACAAGAACATGTTCAACTACAAAAATGTATATCTAAATAAGTTTCATACGTTCTGTAAGTTTTCTGAATTTTCGGTTCATCCGGTACTACGGTACATGCCCTCAAAGTTTATTTCCCGTCCTCATTCCATCTGGTTGAATGTCCATATCTTCTCTTAATGACTTTGTACAAGAACATGTTCAACTACAAAAATGTATATCTAAATAAGTTTCATACGTTCCGCAAGTTTTCTGAATTTTCGGTTCATCCGGTACTACGGTACATGCCTTCAAAGTTTATTTCCCGTCCTCATTCCATCTGGTTGAATGTCCATATCTTCTCTTAATGACTTTGTGTAAGAACATGTTCAACTACAAAAATGTATATATAAATAAGTTTCATACGTTCTGTAAGTTTTCTGAATTTTCGGTTCGTCCGGTACTACGGTACATGCCTTCAAAGTTTATTTCCCGTCCTCATTCCATCTGGTTGAATGTCCATATCTTCTCTTAATGACTTTGTACAAGAACATGTTCAACTACAAAAATGTATATCTAAATTAGTTTTATACGTTCTGTAAGTTTTCTGAATTTTCGGTTCATCCGGTACTACGGTACATGCCCTCAAAGTTCATTTCCCATCCTCATTCCATCTGGTTGAATGTCCATATCTTCTCTTAATGACTTTGTACAAGAACATGTTCAACTACAAAAATGTATATCTAAATTAGTTTCATACGTTCTGTATGTTTTCTGAATTTTCGGTTCATCCGGTACTACGGTACATGCCCTCAAAGCTTATTTCCCATCCTCATTCCATCTGGTTGAATGTCCATATCTTCTCTTAATGACTTTGTGTAAGAACATGTTCAACTACAAAAATGTATATCTAAATAAGTTTCATACGTTCTGTAAGTTTTCTGAATTTTCGGTTCATCCGGTACTACGGTACATGCCCTCAAAGTTCATTTCCCATCCTCATTCCATCTGGTTGAATGTCCATATCTTCTCTTAATGACTTTGTACAAGAACATGTTCAACTACAAAAATGTATATCTAAATAAGTTTCATACGTTCTGTAAGTTTTCTGAATTTTCGGTTCATCCGGTACTACGGTACATGCCCTCAAAGTTTATTTCCCGTCCTCATTCCATCTGGTTGAATGTCCATATCTTCTCTTAATGACTTTGTACAAGAACATGTTCAACTACAAAAATGTATATCTAAATAAGTTTCATACGTTCTGTAAGTTTTCTGAATTTTCGGTTCATCCGGTACTACGGTACATGCCCTCAAAGTTCATTTCCCATCCTCATTCCATCTGGTTGAATGTCCATATCTTCTCTTAATGACTTTGTACAAGAACATGTTCAACTACAAAAATGTATATCTAAATAAGTTTCATACGTTCTGTAAGTTTTCTGAATTTTCGGTTCGTCCGGTACTACGGTACATGCCCTCAAAGTTCATTTCCCATCCTCATTCTATCTGGTTGAATGTCCATATCTTCTCTTAATGACTTTGTACAAGAACATGTTCAACTACAAAAATGTATATCTAAATTAGTTTCATACGTTCTGTATGTTTTCTGAATTTTCGGTTCATCCGGTACTACG
This sequence comes from Caenorhabditis latens, assembly GCA_002259235.3. Taxonomy (NCBI): domain Eukaryota; kingdom Metazoa; phylum Nematoda; class Chromadorea; order Rhabditida; family Rhabditidae; genus Caenorhabditis; species Caenorhabditis latens. The sequence goes on along the minus strand of CM056097.1, from coordinate 5,895,548 downwards.
GTACATGCCCTCAAAGTTCATTTCCCATCCTCATTCCATCTGGTTGAATGTCCATATCTTCTCTTAATGACTTTGTACAAGAACATGTTCAACTACAAAAATGTATATCTAAATAAGTTTCATACGTTCTGTAAGTTTTCTGAATTTTCGGTTCATCCGGTACTACGGTACATGCCCTCAAAGTTCATTTCCCATCCTCATTCCATCTGGTTGAATGTCCATATCTTCTCTTAATGACTTTGTACAAGAACATGTTCAACTACAAAAATTTATATCTAAATAAGTTTCATACGTTCTGTAAGTTTTCTGAATTTTCGGTTCATCCGGTACTACGGTACATGCCCTCAAAGTTTATTTCCCGTCCTCATTCCATCTGGTTGAATGTCCATATCTTCTCTTAATGACTTTGTACAAGAACATGTTCAACTACAAAAATGTATATCTAAATTAGTTTTATACGTTCTGTAAGTTTTCTGAATTTTCGGTTCATCCGGTACTACGGTACATGCCCTCAAAGTTTATTTCCCGTCCTCATTCCATCTGGTTGAATGTCCATATCTTCTCTTAATGACTTTGTACAAGAACATGTTCAACTACAAAAATGTATATCTAAATTAGTTTCATACGTTCTGTATGTTTTCTGAATTTTCGGTTCATCCGGTACTACGGTACATGCCCTCAAAGCTTATTTCCCATCCTCATTCCATCTGGTTGAATGTCCATATCTTCTCTTAATGACTTTGTGTAAGAACATGTTCAACTACAAAAATGTATATTTAAATAAGTTTCATACGTTCTGTAAGTTTTCTGAATTTTCGGTTCGTCCGGTACTACGGTACATGCCCTCAAAGTTCATTTCCCATCCTCATTCTATCTGGTTGAATGTCCATATCTTCTCTTAATGACTTTGTACAAAAACATGTTCAACTACAAAAATGTATATATAAATTAGTTTCATACGTTCTGTATGTTTTCTGAATTTTCGGTTCATCCGGTACTACGGTACATGCCCTCAAAGTTTATTTCCCATCCTCATTCCATCTGGTTGAATGTCCATATCTTCTCTTAATGACTTTGTGTAAGAACATGTTCAACTACAAAAATGTATATCTAAATTAGTTTCATACGTTCTGTATGTTTTCTGAATTTTCGGTTCATCCGGTACTACGGTACATGCCCTCAAAGTTTATTTCCCATCCTCATTCCATCTGGTTGAATGTCCATATCTTCTCTTAATGACTTTGTGTAAGAACATGTTCAACTACAAAAATGTATATCTAAATAAGTTTCATACGTTCTGTAAGTTTTCTGAATTTTCGGTTCGTCCGGTACTACGGTACATGCCCTCAAAGTTCATTTCCCATCCTCATTCTATCTGGTTGAATGTCCATATCTTCTCTTAATGACTTTGTACAAAAACATGTTCAACTACAAAAATGTATATATAAATAAGTTTCATACGTTCTGTAAGTTTTCTGAATTTTCGGTTCATCCGGTACTACGGTACATGCCCTCAAAGTTCATTTCCCATCCTCATTCCATCTGGTTGAATGTCCATATCTTCTCTTAATGACTTTGTACAAGAACATGTTCAACTACAAAAATGTATATCTAAATAAGTTTCATACGTTCTGTAAGTTTTCTGAATTTTCGGTTCATCCGGTACTACGGTACATGCCCTCAAAGTTCATTTCCCATCCTCATTCTATCTGGTTGAATGTCCATATCTTCTCTTAATGACTTTGTACAAGAACATGTTCAACTACAAAAATGTATATCTAAATTAGTTTCATACGTTCTGTATGTTTTCTGAATTTTCGGTTCATCCGGTACTACGGTACATGCCCTCAAAGTTCATTTCCCATCCTCATTCCATCTGGTTGAATGTCCATATCTTCTCTTAATGACTTTGTACAAGAACATGTTCAACTACAAAAATGTATATCTAAATAAGTTTCATACGTTCTGTAAGTTTTCTGAATTTTCGGTTCGTCCGGTACTACGGTACATGCCCTCAAAGTTCATTTCCCATCCTCATTCTATCTGGTTGAATGTCCATATCTTCTCTTAATGACTTTGTACAAAAACATGTTCAACTACAAAAATGTATATCTAAATAAGTTTCATACGTTCTGTAAGTTTTCTGAATTTTCGGTTCATCCGGTACTACGGTACATGCCTTCAAAGTTTATTTCCCATCCTCATTCCATCTGGTTGAATGTCCATATCTTCTCTTAATGACTTTGTACAAGAACATGTTCAACTACAAAAATGTATATCTAAATAAGTTTCATACGTTCTGTAAGTTTTCTGAATTTTCGGTTCATCCGGTACTACGGTACATGCCCTCAAAGTTCATTTCCCATCCTCATTCTATCTGGTTGAATGTCCATATCTTCTCTTAATGACTTTGTACAAGAACACGTTTAACTACAAAAATGTATATCTCAATTAGTTTCATACGTTCCGCAAGTTTTCTGAATTTTCGGTTCATCCGGTACTACGGTACATGCCCTCAAAGTTTATTTCCCGTCCTCATTCCATCTGGTTGAATGTCCATATCTTCTCTTAATGACTTTGTACAAGAACATGTTCAACTACAAAAATGTATATCTAAATTAGTTTCATACGTTCTGTAAGTTTTCTGAATTTTCGGTTCGTCCGGTACTACGGTACATGCCTTCAAAGTTTATTTCCCATCCTCATTCCATCTGGTTGAATGTCCATATCTTCTCTTAATGACTTTGTACAAGAACATGTTCAACTACAAAAATGTATATCTAAATAAGTTTCATACGTTCTGTAAGTTTTCTGAATTTTCGGTTCATCCGGTACTACGGTACATGCCCTCAAAGTTCATTTCCCATCCTCATTCCATCTGGTTGAATGTCCATATCTTCTCTTAATGACTTTGTACAAGAACATGTTCAACTACAAAAATGTATATCTAAATAAGTTTCATACGTTCTGTAAGTTTTCTGAATTTTCGGTTCATCCGGTACTACGGTACATGCCCTCAAAGTTCATTTCCCATCCTCATTCCATCTGGTTGAATGTCCATATCTTCTCTTAATGACTTTGTACAAGAACATGTTCAACTACAAAAATGTATATCTAAATAAGTTTCATACGTTCTGTAAGTTTTCTGAATTTTCGGTTCATCCGGTACTACGGTACATGCCCTCAAAGTTCATTTCCCATCCTCATTCCATCTGGTTGAATGTCCATATCTTCTCTTAATGACTTTGTACAAGAACATGTTCAACTACAAAAATGTATATCTAAATAAGTTTCATACGTTCTGTAAGTTTTCTGAATTTTCGGTTCATCCGGTACTACGGTACATGCCCTCAAAGTTTATTTCCCGTCCTCATTCCATCTGGTTGAATGTCCATATCTTCTCTTAATGACTTTGTACAAGAACATGTTCAACTACAAAAATGTATATCTAAATAAGTTTCATACGTTCTGTAAGTTTTCTGAATTTTCGGTTCGTCCGGTACTACGGTACATGCCCTCAAAGTTCATTTCCCATCCTCATTCCATCTGGTTGAATGTCCATATCTTCTCTTAATGACTTTGTACAAGAACATGTTCAACTACAAAAATGTATATCTAAATAAGTTTCATACGTTCTGTAAGTTTTCTGAATTTTCGGTTCATCCGGTACTACGGTACATGCCCTCAAAGTTCATTTCCCATCCTCATTCCATCTGGTTGAATGTCCATATCTTCTCTTAATGACTTTGTACAAGAACATGTTCAACTACAAAAATGTATATCTAAATAAGTTTCATACGTTCTGTAAGTTTTCTGAATTTTCGGTTCATCCGGTACTACGGTACATGCCCTCAAAGTTCATTTCCCATCCTCATTCCATCTGGTTGAATGTCCATATCTTCTCTTAATGACTTTGTACAAGAACATGTTCAACTACAAAAATTTATATCTAAATAAGTTTCATACGTTCTGTAAGTTTTCTGAATTTTCGGTTCATCCGGTACTACGGTACATGCCCTCAAAGTTTATTTCCCGTCCTCATTCCATCTGGTTGAATGTCCATATCTTCTCTTAATGACTTTGTACAAGAACATGTTTAACTACAAAAATGTATATCTCAATTAGTTTCATACGTTCCGCAAGTTTTCTGATTTTTCGGTTCATCCGGTACTACGGTACATGCCCTCAAAGTTTATTTCCCATCCTCATTCCATCTGGTTGAATGTCCATATCTTCTCTTAATGACTTTGTGTAAGAACATGTTCAACTACAAAAATGTATATCTAAATAAGTTTCATACGTTCTGTAAGTTTTCTGAATTTTCGGTTCGTCCGGTACTACGGTACATGCCTTCAAAGTTTATTTCCCATCCTCATTCCATCTGGTTGAATGTCCATATCTTCTCTTAATGACTTTGTACAAGAACATGTTCAACTACAAAAATGTATATCTAAATAAGTTTCATACGTTCTGTGAGTTTTCTGAATTTTCAGTTCATCCGGTACTACGGTACATGCCCTCAAAGTTTATTTCCCATCCTCATTCCATCTGGTTGAATGTCCATATCTTCTCTTAATGACTTTGTACAAGAACATGTTCAACTACAAAAATGTATATCTAAATAAGTTTCATACGTTCTGTAAGTTTTCTGAATTTTCGGTTCATCCGGTACTACGGTACATGCCCTCAAAGTTTATTTCCCAACCTCATTCCATCTGGTTGAATGTCCATATCTTCTCTTAATGACTTTGTACAAGAACATGTTCAACTACAAAAATGTATATCTAAATTAGTTTTATACGTTCTGTAAGTTTTCTGAATTTTCAGTTCATCCGGTACTACGGTACATGCCCTCAAAGTTTATTTCCCGTCCTCATTCCATCTGGTTGAATGTCCATATCTTCTCTTAATGACTTTGTACAAGAACATGTTCAACTACAAAAATGTATATCTAAATAAGTTTCATACGTTCTGTAAGTTTTCTGAATTTTCGGTTCATCCGGTACTACGGTACATGCCCTCAAAGTTTATTTCCCATCCTCATTCCATCTGGTTGAATGTCCATATCTTCTCTTAATGACTTTGTACAAGAACATGTTCAACTACAAAAATGTATATCTAAATAAGTTTCATACGTTCTGTAAGTTTTCTGAATTTTCGGTTCATCCGGTACTACGGTACATGCCCTCAAAGTTTATTTCCCGTCCTCATTCCATCTGGTTGAATGTCCATATCTTCTCTTAATGACTTTGTACAAGAACATGTTCAACTACAAAAATGTATATCTAAATAAGTTTCATACGTTCTGTATGTTTTCTGAATTTTCGGTTCATCCGGTACTACGGTACATGCCCTCAAAGTTTATTTCCCGTCCTCATTCCATCTGGTTGAATGTCCATATCTTCTCTTAATGACTTTGTGTAAGAACATGTTCAACTACAAAAATGTATATCTAAATAAGTTTCATACGTTCTGTATGTTTTCTGAATTTTCGGTTCATCCGGTACTACGGTACATGCCCTCAAAGTTTATTTCCCAACCTCATTCCATCTGGTTGAATGTCCATATCTTCTCTTAATGACTTTGTACAAGAACATGTTCAACTACAAAAATGTATATCTAAATTAGTTTCATACGTTCTGTATGTTTTCTGAATTTTCGGTTCATCCGGTACTACGGTACATGCCCTCAAAGCTTATTTCCCGTCCTCATTCCATCTGGTTGAATGTCCATATCTTCTCTTAATGACTTTGTGTAAGAACATGTTCAACTACAAAAATGTATATCTAAATAAGTTTCATACGTTCTGTATGTTTTCTGAATTTTCGGTTCATCCGGTACTACGGTACATGCCCTCAAAGTTTATTTCCCGTCCTCATTCCATCTGGTTGAATGTCCATATCTTCTCTTAATGACTTTGTGTAAGAACATGTTCAACTACAAAAATGTATATCTAAATAAGTTTCATACGTTCTGTATGTTTTCTGAATTTTCGGTTCATCCGGTACTACGGTACATGCCCTCAAAGTTTATTTCCCAACCTCATTCCATCTGGTTGAATGTCCATATCTTCTCTTAATGACTTTGTACAAGAACATGTTCAACTACAAAAATGTATATCTAAATTAGTTTCATACGTTCTGTATGTTTTCTGAATTTTCGGTTCATCCGGTACTACGGTACATGCCCTCAAAGTTTATTTCCCGTCCTCATTCCATCTGGTTGAATGTCCATATCTTCTCTTAATGACTTTGTGTAAGAACATGTTCAACTACAAAAATGTATATCTAAATAAGTTTCATACGTTCTGTATGTTTTCTGAATTTTCGGTTCATCCGGTACTACGGTACATGCCCTCAAAGTTTATTTCCCAACCTCATTCCATCTGGTTGAATGTCCATATCTTCTCTTAATGACTTTGTGTAAGAACATGTTCAACTACAAAAATTTATATCTAAATTAATTTTATACGTTCTGTATGTTTTCTGAATTTTCGGTTCATCCGGTACTACGGTACATGCCCTCAAAGTTCATTTCCCATCCTCATTCCATCTGGTTGAATGTCCATATCTTCTCTTAATGACTTTGTGTAAGAACATGTTCAACTACAAAAATGTATATCTAAATAAGTTTCATACGTTCTGTAAGTTTTCTGAATTTTCGGTTCATCCGGTACTACGGTACATGCCCTCAAAGTTTATTTCCCATCCTCATTCCATCTGGTTGAATGTCCATATCTTCTCTTAATGACTTTGTACAAGAACATGTTCAACTACAAAAATGTATATCTAAATAAGTTTCATACGTTCTGTATGTTTTCTGAATTTTCGGTTCATCCGGTACTACGGTACATGCCCTCAAAGTTTATTTCCCGTCCTCATTCCATCTGGTTGAATGTCCATATCTTCTCTTAATGACTTTGTGTAAGAACATGTTCAACTACAAAAATGTATATCTAAATAAGTTTCATACGTTCTGTATGTTTTCTGAATTTTCGGTTCATCCGGTACTACGGTACATGCCCTCAAAGTTTATTTCCCGTCCTCATTCCATCTGGTTGAATGTCCATATCTTCTCTTAATGACTTTGTACAAGAACATGTTCAACTACAAAAATGTATATCTAAATAAGTTTCATACGTTCTGTATGTTTTCTGAATTTTCGGTTCATCCGGTACTACGGTACATGCCCTCAAAGTTTATTTCCCGTCCTCATTCCATCTGGTTGAATGTCCATATCTTCTCTTAATGACTTTGTGTAAGAACATGTTCAACTACAAAAATGTATATCTAAATAAGTTTCATACGTTCTGTATGTTTTCTGAATTTTCGGTTCATCCGGTACTACGGTACATGCCCTCAAAGTTTATTTCCCAACCTCATTCCATCTGGTTGAATGTCCATATCTTCTCTTAATGACTTTGTGTAAGAACATGTTCAACTACAAAAATTTATATCTAAATTAATTTTATACGTTCTGTATGTTTTCTGAATTTTCGGTTCATCCGGTACTACGGTACATGCCCTCAAAGTTCATTTCCCATCCTCATTCTATCTGGTTGAATGTCCATATCTTCTCTTAATGACTTTGTGTAAGAACATGTTCAACTACAAAAATGTATATCTAAATAAGTTTCATACGTTCTGTAAGTTTTCTGAATTTTCGGTTCATCCGGTACTACGGTACATGCCCTCAAAGTTTATTTCCCAACCTCATTCCATCTGGTTGAATGTCCATATCTTCTCTTAATGACTTTGTACAAGAACATGTTCAACTACAAAAATGTATATCTAAATTAGTTTCATACGTTCTGTATGTTTTCTGAATTTTCGGTTCATCCGGTACTACGGTACATGCCCTCAAAGTTTATTTCCCGTCCTCATTCCATCTGGTTGAATGTCCATATCTTCTCTTAATGACTTTGTGTAAGAACATGTTCAACTACAAAAATGTATATCTAAATAAGTTTCATACGTTCTGTATGTTTTCTGAATTTTCGGTTCATCCGGTACTACGGTACATGCCCTCAAAGTTTATTTCCCAACCTCATTCCATCTGGTTGAATGTCCATATCTTCTCTTAATGACTTTGTACAAGAACATGTTCAACTACAAAAATGTATATCTAAATTAGTTTCATACGTTCTGTATGTTTTCTGAATTTTCGGTTCATCCGGTACTACGGTACATGCCCTCAAAGCTTATTTCCCGTCCTCATTCCATCTGGTTGAATGTCCATATCTTCTCTTAATGACTTTGTGTAAGAACATGTTCAACTACAAAAATGTATATCTAAATAAGTTTCATACGTTCTGTATGTTTTCTGAATTTTCGGTTCATCCGGTACTACGGTACATGCCCTCAAAGTTTATTTCCCGTCCTCATTCCATCTGGTTGAATGTCCATATCTTCTCTTAATGACTTTGTGTAAGAACATGTTCAACTACAAAAATGTATATCTAAATAAGTTTCATACGTTCTGTATGTTTTCTGAATTTTCGGTTCATCCGGTACTACGGTACATGCCCTCAAAGTTTATTTCCCAACCTCATTCCATCTGGTTGAATGTCCATATCTTCTCTTAATGACTTTGTACAAGAACATGTTCAACTACAAAAATGTATATCTAAATTAGTTTCATACGTTCTGTATGTTTTCTGAATTTTCGGTTCATCCGGTACTACGGTACATGCCCTCAAAGTTTATTTCCCGTCCTCATTCCATCTGGTTGAATGTCCATATCTTCTCTTAATGACTTTGTGTAAGAACATGTTCAACTACAAAAATGTATATCTAAATAAGTTTCATACGTTCTGTATGTTTTCTGAATTTTCGGTTCATCCGGTACTACGGTACATGCCCTCAAAGTTTATTTCCCAACCTCATTCCATCTGGTTGAATGTCCATATCTTCTCTTAATGACTTTGTGTAAGAACATGTTCAACTACAAAAATTTATATCTAAATTAATTTTATACGTTCTGTATGTTTTCTGAATTTTCGGTTCATCCGGTACTACGGTACATGCCCTCAAAGTTCATTTCCCATCCTCATTCTATCTGGTTGAATGTCCATATCTTCTCTTAATGACTTTGTGTAAGAACATGTTCAACTACAAAAATGTATATCTAAATAAGTTTCATACGTTCTGTAAGTTTTCTGAATTTTCGGTTCATCCGGTACTACGGTACATGCCCTCAAAGTTTATTTCCCAACCTCATTCCATCTGGTTGAATGTCCATATCTTCTCTTAATGACTTTGTACAAGAACATGTTCAACTACAAAAATGTATATCTAAATAAGTTTCATACGTTCTGTATGTTTTCTGAATTTTCGGTTCATCCGGTACTACGGTACATGCCCTCAAAGTTTATTTCCCGTCCTCATTCCATCTGGTTGAATGTCCATATCTTCTCTTAATGACTTTGTGTAAGAACATGTTCAACTACAAAAATGTATATCTAAATAAGTTTCATACGTTCTGTATGTTTTCTGAATTTTCGGTTCATCCGGTACTACGGTACATGCCCTCAAAGTTTATTTCCCGTCCTCATTCCATCTGGTTGAATGTCCATATCTTCTCTTAATGACTTTGTACAAGAACATGTTCAACTACAAAAATGTATATCTAAATAAGTTTCATACGTTCTGTATGTTTTCTGAATTTTCGGTTCATCCGGTACTACGGTACATGCCCTCAAAGTTTATTTCCCGTCCTCATTCCATCTGGTTGAATGTCCATATCTTCTCTTAATGACTTTGTGTAAGAACATGTTCAACTACAAAAATGTATATCTAAATAAGTTTCATACGTTCTGTATGTTTTCTGAATTTTCGGTTCATCCGGTACTACGGTACATGCCCTCAAAGTTTATTTCCCAACCTCATTCCATCTGGTTGAATGTCCATATCTTCTCTTAATGACTTTGTGTAAGAACATGTTCAACTACAAAAATTTATATCTAAATTAATTTTATACGTTCTGTATGTTTTCTGAATTTTCGGTTCATCCGGTACTACGGTACATGCCCTCAAAGTTCATTTCCCATCCTCATTCTATCTGGTTGAATGTCCATATCTTCTCTTAATGACTTTGTGTAAGAACATGTTCAACTACAAAAATGTATATCTAAATAAGTTTCATACGTTCTGTAAGTTTTCTGAATTTTCGGTTCATCCGGTACTACGGTACATGCCCTCAAAGTTTATTTCCCAACCTCATTCCATCTGGTTGAATGTCCATATCTTCTCTTAATGACTTTGTACAAGAACATGTTCAACTACAAAAATGTATATCTAAATTAGTTTCATACGTTCTGTATGTTTTCTGAATTTTCGGTTCATCCGGTACTACGGTACATGCCCTCAAAGCTTATTTCCCGTCCTCATTCCATCTGGTTGAATGTCCATATCTTCTCTTAATGACTTTGTGTAAGAACATGTTCAACTACAAAAATGTATATCTAAATAAGTTTCATACGTTCTGTATGTTTTCTGAATTTTCGGTTCATCCGGTACTACGGTACATGCCCTCAAAGTTTATTTCCCGTCCTCATTCCATCTGGTTGAATGTCCATATCTTCTCTTAATGACTTTGTGTAAGAACATGTTCAACTACAAAAATGTATATCTAAATAAGTTTCATACGTTCTGTATGTTTTCTGAATTTTCGGTTCATCCGGTACTACGGTACATGCCCTCAAAGTTTATTTCCCAACCTCATTCCATCTGGTTGAATGTCCATATCTTCTCTTAATGACTTTGTACAAGAACATGTTCAACTACAAAAATGTATATCTAAATTAGTTTCATACGTTCTGTATGTTTTCTGAATTTTCGGTTCATCCGGTACTACGGTACATGCCCTCAAAGCTTATTTCCCGTCCTCATTCCATCTGGTTGAATGTCCATATCTTCTCTTAATGACTTTGTACAAGAACATGTTCAACTACAAAAATGTATATCTAAATAAGTTTCATACGTTCTGTATGTTTTCTGAATTTTCGGTTCATCCGGTACTACGGTACATGCCCTCAAAGTTTATTTCCCGTCCTCATTCCATCTGGTTGAATGTCCATATCTTCTCTTAATGACTTTGTGTAAGAACATGTTCAACTACAAAAATGTATATCTAAATAAGTTTCATACGTTCTGTATGTTTTCTGAATTTTCGGTTCATCCGGTACTACGGTACATGCCCTCAAAGTTTATTTCCCAACCTCATTCCATCTGGTTGAATGTCCATATCTTCTCTTAATGACTTTGTGTAAGAACATGTTCAACTACAAAAATTTATATCTAAATTAATTTTATACGTTCTGTATGTTTTCTGAATTTTCGGTTCATCCGGTACTACGGTACATGCCCTCAAAGTTCATTTCCCATCCTCATTCTATCTGGTTGAATGTCCATATCTTCTCTTAATGACTTTGTACAAGAACATGTTCAACTACAAAAATGTATATCTAAATTAGTTTCATACGTTCTGTAAGTTTTCTGAATTTTCGGTTCGTCCGGTACTACGGTACATGCCCTCAAAGCTTATTTCCCGTCCTCATTCCATCTGGTTGAATGTCCATATCTTCTCTTAATGACTTTGTACAAGAACATGTTCAACTACAAAAATGTATATCTAAATTAGTTTCATACGTTCTGTATGTTTTCTGAATTTTCGGTTCATCCGGTACTACGGTACATGCCCTCAAAGTTTATTTCCCGTCCTCATTCCATCTGGTTGAATGTCCATATCTTCTCTTAATGACTTTGTGTAAGAACATGTTCAACTACAAAAATGTATATCTAAATAAGTTTCATACGTTCTGTATGTTTTCTGAATTTTCGGTTCATCCGGTACTACGGTACATGCCCTCAAAGTTTATTTCCCGTCCTCATTCCATCTGGTTGAATGTCCATATCTTCTCTTAATGACTTTGTACAAGAACATGTTCAACTACAAAAATGTATATCTAAATTAGTTTCATACGTTCTGTATGTTTTCTGAATTTTCGGTTCGTCCGGTACTACGGTACATGCCCTCAAAGTTTATTTCCCGTCCTCATTCCATCTGGTTGAATGTCCATATCTTCTCTTAATGACTTTGTACAAGAACATGTTCAACTACAAAAATGTATATCTAAATTAGTTTCATACGTTCTGTATGTTTTCTGAATTTTCGGTTCATCCGGTACTACGGTACATGCCCTCAAAGTTTATTTCCCGTCCTCATTCCATCTGGTTGAATGTCCATATCTTCTCTTAATGACTTTGTACAAGAACATGTTCAACTACAAAAATGTATATCTAAATTAGTTTCATACGTTCCGCAAGTTTTCTGAATTTTCGGTTCATCCGGTACTACGGTACATGCCCTCAAAGTTTATTTCCCATCCTCATTCCATCTGGTTGAATGTCCATATCTTCTCTTAATGACATTGTACAAGAACATGTTCAACTACAAAAATGTATATCTAAATTAGTTTCATACGTTATGTATGTTTTCTGAATTTTCGGTTCATCCGGTACTACGGTACATGCCCTCAAAGCTTATTTCCCATCCTCATTCCATCTGGTTGAATGTCCATATCTTCTCTTAATGACTTTGTACAAGAACATGTTCAACTACAAAAATGTATATCTAAATAAGTTTCATACGTTCTGTATGTTTTCTGAATTTTCGGTTCATCCGGTACTACGGTACATGCCCTCAAAGTTTATTTCCCAACCTCATTCCATCTGGTTGAATGTCCATATCTTCTCTTAATGACTTTGTACAAGAACATGTTCAACTACAAAAATGTATATCTAAATAAGTTTCATACGTTCTGTAAGTTTTCTGAATTTTCGGTTCGTCCGGTACTACGGTACATGCCCTCAAAGTTCATTTCCCATCCTCATTCTATCTGGTTGAATGTCCATATCTTCTCTTAATGACTTTGTACAAAAACATGTTCAACTACAAAAATGTATATATAAATAAGTTTCATACGTTCTGTAAGTTTTCTGAATTTTCGGTTCATCCGGTACTACGGTACATGCCTTCAAAGTTTATTTCCCATCCTCATTCCATCTGGTTGAATGTCCATATCTTCTCTTAATGACTTTGTACAAAAACATGTTCAACTACAAAAATTTATATCTAAATAAGTTTCATACGTTCTGTAAGTTTTCTGAATTTTCGGTTCATCCGGTACTACGGTACATGCCCTCAAAGTTTATTTCCCGTCCTCATTCCATCTGGTTGAATGTCCATATCTTCTCTTAATGACTTTGTACAAGAACATGTTCAACTACAAAAATGTATATCTAAATAAGTTTCATACGTTCTGTAAGTTTTCTGAAGTTTCGGTTCATCCGGTACTACGGTACATGCCCTCAAAGTTTATTTCCCGTCCTCATTCCATCTGGTTGAATGTCCATATCTTCTCTTAATGACTTTGTACAAGAACATGTTCAACTACAAAAATGTATATCTAAATAAGTTTCATACGTTCCGCAAGTTTTCTGAATTTTCGGTTCATCCGGTACTACGGTACATGCCCTCAAAGTTTATTTCCCATCCTCATTCCATCTGGTTGAATGTCCATATCTTCTCTTAATGACTTTGTACAAGAACATGTTCAACTACAAAAATGTATATCTAAATTAGTTTCATACGTTCCGCAAATTTTCTGAATTTTCGGTTCATCCGGTACTACGGTACATGCCCTCAAAGTTTATTTCCCATCCTCATTCCATCTGGTTGAATGTCCATATCTTCTCTTAATGACTTTGTACAAGAACATGTTCAACTACAAAAATGTATATCTAAATTAGTTTCATACGTTCCGCAAGTTTTCTGATTTTTCGGTTCATCCGGTACTACGGTACATGCCCTCAAAGTTTATTTCCCATCCTCATTCCATCTGGTTGAATGTCCATATCTTCTCTTAATGACTTTGTACAAGAACATGTTCAACTACAAAAATGTATATATAAATAAGTTTCATACGTTCTGTAAGTTTTCTGAATTTTCGGTTCATCCGGTACTACGGTACATGCCCTCAAAGTTTATTTCCCGTCCTCATTCCATCTGGTTGAATGTCCATATCTTCTCTTAATGACTTTGTACAAGAACATGTTCAACTACAAAAATGTATATATAAATAAGTTTCATACGTTCTGTAAGTTTTCTGAATTTTCGGTTCGTCCGGTACTACGGTACATGCCTTCAAAGTTTATTTCCCGTCCTCATTCCATCTGGTTGAATGTCCATATCTTCTCTTAATGACTTTGTACAAGAACATGTTCAACTACAAAAATGTATATCTAAATTAGTTTTATACATTCTGTAAGTTTTCTGAATTTTCGGTTCATCCGGTACTACGGTACATGCCCTCAAAGTTTATTTCCCGTCCTCATTCCATCTGGTTGAATGTCCATATCTTCTCTTAATGACTTTGTACAAGAACATGTTCAACTACAAAAATGTATATATAAATAAGTTTCATACGTTCTGTAAGTTTTCTGAATTTTCGGTTCGTCCGGTACTACGGTACATGCCTTCAAAGTTTATTTCCCGTCCTCATTCCATCTGGTTGAATGTCCATATCTTCTCTTAATGACTTTGTACAAGAACATGTTCAACTACAAAAATGTATATCTAAATTAGTTTTATACGTTCTGTAAGTTTTCTGAATTTTCGGTTCATCCGGTACTACGGTACATGCCCTCAAAGTTTATTTCCCGTCCTCATTCCATCTGGTTGAATGTCCATATCTTCTTTTGGGAAAAATTGTCTCACAACAAAAATATAACTCTTTTTTGTTTTTTACAATTTCCTATCAACCTCTTTTTTGCCATATTTTCTTTTATACAAAAGATTTCTTGTTTAGTTCAAACTGTTTCTTGTTGACTACCAAAGTGGCGTTCTCCTGCTTTCGAACCTATAATTTGACGGCATGTCACGTTTTAACCAAGTGGAGTGACTATTGACCAAAAAGTGTCTGCCCCTTTCTCTTCTGTCGTAAACTTTTGAAATTGTCTGCGTCGCGTCACCGTCTGCCAAAAAAGGGAAGACAGGCGGCTCCGACAACTCAAAAGAAAAAACCGGCCGGACACAACATGAAAGAATGAAGATGGTACGTCACTGAGAAAAGAAAAGAGAAACCTGAGGAAAGAATCTGAGAAAATCTTTTTTTTTAACCTTCAGATCACCAAAAAAATTTATTGAGTTTTTCAAAAAACAATAAATATAACACAAACGTCAGAGGACAAAAAATTATATATTTATGTTTCATTCGTTCCGTTCCCAGCAGTCGAGGCCAAAACACTATTCTCAACTTTTCAGGGATTCCCTTCTGTCTTCCATTCCTTCGACGGGCCACCCGACTTCCACACTTCTGTCATTTTCAACCATTTCTTCTCTCGACTCCATTCTTTTATAATCCTCCACTTTTGTGCATCTGTCCGTTCATCCGTTTTGTCTCCTTTCTTGCTGGAATTACTATTTTCTTTTAGGATACTCATCTAGGAAAACTTACAGCACAAAACCGAATCGATCAAGATTGGTGTAGACTTCAAACTTCGGATTTTTCCAAGCATCGACGTCAACTGCGTCTCGACCCTTCTCATATCAATTGATGATTGAGTCCCTCTCCAGAAGTTCCAGATATTTTGGATCGTCTTCATCACTTGACGAGTCAGCGTCTTCAGCTGAAAACAATAACTGGAACCGGTGATATTCGAAAAAATCTAAAGAAGTACGCGTCAATATTTTGTTTTTTTGGTTCTTTAAACAATGGCATCTAACTACTACGACCGTACTCGAGTATTTTGAAAAATAAAAATTTGGAAAATTCCAAAAAGTTCAGCATAATGACCGTCATTTTGAAGGAACTTACCGAAGTTGTGAATCGACTCCAAACCAATAATAAGCAGACAATTAGAATTCTAAAATAATCAAAGAGAATACAAAGGCGACCGGTCATTCCGTTAGACCATCCTGATACCGATTATGATATACTTACACTATCCAACTAGCCTTTTATACATTTCTTCTTGGCAGGGGTGGAGCATGCGTTGGTTTGTGGCCCGCCCCCTAATACAGAGGAGAGAGAAAGAGAGAAACATTGACAATGAGAGAAAGTGTTCAAAACATAACTTAAGGTGTTGCGTATGAGGAAAAGAGGGTTGGGGTGTCTGCTGGGGGCGCAATCAACACACCACTAAAACAGAGAAGAGTAATACGATATTATGTGATTCTCAGGTTGTGACCGGAGCACCAGTGTCATCAATATACAAGACAACAAGATTGTATCCAAACGGCACAGTACCATGAATAATTAAAAGCCACTCTTGCGAGTGATCTTAACTTCCCTCAGGCTTCTCATTAGAATGCATTTGATGAAATTCTGAAAAACCATCAAACATGTTTACGTTTTCGATGGAAAATTGAAGAAAATATCTGAAAAACTTGAAAAAAACTCGCTCTTTTTTTTAAAGGTGGCCCTTCAAAAGTTTTCCTCGGCCCGTTTCGGCCCAGCAAATTATGGCTAATTACTCAAAGCTTTCAGAAATCTGTCTCCATCTTCTTCGAATCATCTCACATTCTGTTCATTATTACTTCATATCCAATTATTTTTCCACTGCCTTCTCTATTTCCTTGTTTTTTTGCTCCAGACGCTGCTTTGGAAAAGGCAGAGTGTGCATCCGCAATCTGAATAATAAATATAGACATTGCGCTCTAGAACCTTCTGAAAACTTGTCAGTTACACCCGATAATCATGAGTACCAAAAATTTTTGGCTGTTTTGGAATCGGGTGCCCGCCATCAAAAATCGGGTGCCCAAAAAAAAATCGGGTGCCGGTCAAAAAAATCGGGTGCCCAAAAAATCGGGTGCCCAAAAATCGGGTGCCCAAAAAGTCGGGTGCCCAAAAATCGGGTGCCCAAAAAATCGGGTGCCCAAAAATCGGGTGCCCAAAAAATCGGGTGCCCAAAAATCGGGTGCCCAAAAAATCGGGTGCCCAAAAATCGGGTGCCCAAAAATCGGGTGCCCAAAAAATCGGGTGCCCAAAAATCGGGTGCCCAAAAAATCGGGTGCCCAAAAATCGGGTGCCCAAAAAATCGGGTGCCCAAAAATCGGGTGCCCAAAAAATCGGGTGCCCAAAAATCGGGTGCCCAAAAAATCGGGTGCCCAGGAATCGGGTGCCCGACTTTTTTAATCAAAGATTTTGGCTCAATAGGCAAAGAATGATCCCAACCGCAAAGAATGGTCACGAAAAATTGATTCGAAAAAAAGGTCCAAGATTTCGGAATGGGAAACGTTACGGGAGAGTCATCAAAATAAGGAGTACGGAGTTTCTAAAATGCTGTACAGTACCGCTCAGAACTATATTAAGTTGTGCCTTTTTCAGATGAAAACGCCCAACTTTGAGAGTGTGTCATAGTAAAACTAACTTTTTATGGGATCGAACAGACCAAAAATATAACTCCATTTTTGTAGTTGACAACTTTTTTGTACGGACACTCCCTAGCAAGTTACGTATCGACAAAGTAATTTCTCCATCAAATCGACTCTTTTCAGTGCAAAATAGAGTGATTTTTGAGCTGTCCTCTTAAAATGACCATAACTCTCTGGGAAGTAAGTGAGTGGGTAGCAAATGCATTCTTTGCAGTTGGGACCACTCTTTGCGGTAAAAAATCTTTGATTAAAAAGTCGGGCACCCGATTCCTGGGCACCCGATTTTTTGGGCACCCGATTTTTGGGCACCCGATTTTTGGGCACCCGATTTTTTGGGCACCCGATTTTTTTGACCGGCACCCGATTTTTTTTGGGCACCCGATTTTTGATGGCGGGCACCCGATTCCAAAACAGAGCCAATTTTTTTTTTTATAAAAGCTAAATATTCTCAAAAAAAACTGGACGAAACGCTAGAAGATTGCACACCTACTTCCTTGAAACACAACTCACAATCCTTCCATGGTTCAATGTTCAGATTCTTCTCCAAACCCTTCCACAATTCTTTATTTTTTCTCCTCAAACTTCAGCTGTCTCTTTTTTATCCTTTATCACAGCTTCTTGTTGCTGTTGTTCATTTTGCCCATCCCAATCCTACTTTTTTCTCTCCGGGGGTGGAGCATGGGTTGAAAAGACAATGAACTAGAAAAAACGGAAAACGAGAGAGAATGCCCTTGTCAGTGGCAATACAATTCATATTGAGTCATTGATATAAACAACTTCCTGGAATGTCAAAAAAGATTGTCTCAGAACAATCATATTTCACACTTTTTGTAATTTACAATTTTCTGTCGAAAATTTAACCTTTTTTGTTATATTTTCTGTTATACAAAACATTGCTCGCTCAAAGAGTTTTTTGCCTGATTTCCTATGTCGTTCGACCTCCAAAGTGTTGTTCTCTTTTTCGGAACTTCCCATTGTCTCGTTTTGAGGGCAAAATAAGAAACACGTCATCGACAATTTTCAATCAACCTTGTACACGTGACTATTGACCGAGTAATGTCTATTCCTTTCCTTTCTGTCGTAAGTTTTTGAAATTGTCTGCGTCGCTTGATTGTCAACTGACATTTTTTAACAGAGTGATATAAAAGTTGAATGACCAGCCATGAGAGAGATGACCTTTCCTTTTTTCAAACACTGCTAGTTGTCTCATGATGTACACTGACACCGACTGGAGCAGATGGGGGGGGGGGATTGTAATGAGATTATGTCCACTTTTATTTCAAATTTGAATATGATGCTTGACAAAAATAATGGGTAGGAGATGAAAAAAGAACTATATTATAAAAGCACGGTCTGTTTCTGGGAAAAGGAACAAAAACAAAAAAAAAGCGGTGATGGGATCAAAAGTTGGCAAAATATGGAAATGAAGGGAGGGAGGGAAAGTTGGTTTCAGTGAAAATTCGAGAGAATTATAGTATTTTCGAGGGAACGATTGAGAAAATTGTACTGAAATAGATTTTTTCAGTGATTTTTTGGAACTTTCATCAGTGATTCTCTCGACAAAAGTTAGTGAAAAATGTAATAGTTGTTCCGAGGTATTGCAATTAAAAACTCATTCGATTCGATTCGATTCTATGTTTATCAGCGTTTTTTTGCACAAAACAAGAATTTTCACCATTTTTGAACAGGAAAACTGCTTTTTAGGGCAATTTTTCCAACAAAAACCGTGGTTCGCTCAATTTTTTGCTTTCCCGTTAATAATCTTTTCTTCTCCGAATCCAAATGAAAAACTTGAAAATTAGGATGAGAAATGAATGAGAAACATAAAAACGATGAGCGATAAACAGGGAATTGCATGAAAAACAAAGCAAAAAATTCAAAAATTGGCTTAAAAATCTCAAAATTTTCTATGTTGCCTCTTGGTAATAGTCGTCGACCCATCATCATCATCCACAACTTTTCGTCGAAGTCATTATGGTTCCGACGGTCCCTCCTCCACTTCCTCGTCCTTCGGGATCTTCCTATTCTCATTTTTGGCGCCAGAAACTGATTTGCGCTTTACTTTGGCTAATACCTCGTCGGAAGGCAGTTCTGGAAATAGGAAAATTTGAATTTAAAGGGGAAAATTAGCAAAAAATTTAGATAAAAACTTTTTAGCTGACAATCTACTTACTTGACATCAACTCCTGCAATCCGGGATAATTATGATTCTTGATAAATCCGAAACCTTTAAAGAAGGAAGATGGCGAGTTGATAGCTTGAACCGTCTTCGAGAATCGGATCGAAGTCGTGGCAGAAGACGTTGGTCAATCACTCCTCAAGCTCTTTCGTTTTCAACCAGCGAGCAATTGTCATTGGTTTGCAAAGCACGTCAAGGAACCACTGAAAACAATGAAAAAATGAAAAAATCAACATTTAAAACCCTTACTTTGTCCTTTTCTTTTGTTGTATCCCCACCACATGAATTTGCGGAGCACCTCGGTGTTGACATTCATTTTTGTGCTGAAAAATTAGTTTTTTGTAAGATTTCAGCAGAAAATTGAGTTTTTAGATAGAAAAATAAATTAACAATTTCCACGAAATAGTTGTGGGTTACGGTCGACAAGTCCGCAAACACATATCTGACAAACTGCGTACTCGTGAGGAGACTCATTTGGCACGCTGCCAACTAGTGACCGCGACACGTTTCGCTTGCGTCGCGGCTGGTTTTTTCGATTTGCGACGGGGCTCGACATTCAATTTTAGGCAAATTTTTGAAAAAAATATCAATGATTATTGAGATTTTGATAGCTTTTCCAATAGATTAGAACATTTTCCATTTATTTATCACAGCGAAAACCTATAAAATGAGTCGAAAATCATGGAAACCCGGGTTGGCGGGAAATAGTGAGAATTTGAAAAAATCGACGCAAAACATGTTCCAATGTGGTTTGATAATGTGCAAAACATTTCAATTATTCTATTTCGGCCTGAAAAAATGCGAAAAATAACCCAGAAACCCCTCAAGAATTTTTGAATTTCTGTAACCGAAATTTTTGAAAAATTTTGTCGTAGACTGGTTTCTCAAAGTATTTCTAGACGGTTTTTTGACTTTTAATGACAATTAGGCTATTCTAAGTTTTTTAAGCCCAAATTTTTGCACATTAGCCTTAACTTTACACTTCTCAGATTTTATCGAATTTTCGCCTCTTTCAAAAAAATCACTCTTTCCCTTTCGATTTCCCTTTTTTTTTCATTTCTGAATAATTTTTCGTGTTGTTTTTCTTTTATTTCTCTCGATATCTACATTTTCATCAAAGTTTTTATATTTTACAGCCAGTCTCTAACAGGCAAAAACAACACAATATGAGCTCCCAGGCTATCATGGAATACCAGAAGATTGTCAGGCATCTTGAGGTGCGCCACCACGCCACCACACAATAGGAAACTTCATTACCCGGTTCAAGTGGATCCGATGGCCAATTTGCACTATTACGAAACGCCACCACCTCCACCGGCCACCTATCGCTCCGCAATCGCAAGATGCCCAGAATTATTTGGAACAGGGCGTTGGAGACGCTGGGTGGCGGAGAAAGTGCAGCGGAGAACGGTGAAGATATACCACCCGACGCGGACACATTGTGGATTGACTTGGATGCGGACGATGATCCGGAAGCAAATTTCTTATGAGTCAACTTTGGACTTTCTTATATGTGTAAGCGATTGTAATTTGAAATTTTTCTATTGATTTTGCTCTCAGGACTGTAACTACGACTGCCCGGATCCAGCGGATTGTGTGATTCACCAACAGTAAGACCCGTTTAAAGTTATCAGAAGCCTCAGTGGAGATGGTCGAATAGTCAAGGATTGGATGCCGGATGGCTTTGGACCACCAACTCGTTAGGGATATGTACCGACAGTGGATGAAGAGGAGCAGCAACATCAGCAAGCGGCGACGGCCAAAGAAGAACCACTTCAGTAAAGCCACATCCGATAAGACAGATTATGCAACCTGTAGTTGCCGCAACCATTCTCAACTGGCAGAAACCAAGTGGAGTATGCGGTCCCGGGATCGCAGCCGAGAGGGTAAGAAAATGAGTTTTTAGGAGATGTTTACGTTTGGAACCCAAGAATCAGAGGATTCTGGAGATCTGGCACGAGTTGGGCTACCGACACAACAGGCAGCAATAATCTGGAAGTTAATGCCAGGAGGAATTATGGCTGTCGGGTCACCGGGTCACGAGGGTCTTCTTCGTTCTCCACAACGTGTGATTCAACCGGTGGTTTGTGAGCCGAAAAAATTCCAAGTTCCAGTCACGGGCACTTATTCGGCGCCAATTCCAAAAGTGAGCAAAAAGGAGAACATTGAGAAAAAATTTATGAAAAAATTTTTTTCGAAAAAATTTTTATTTTCTAAAAATCTAAAAATCTCGAAAATTAGGTCCAGTCACCGGAAAAGCTCTCAGATTTGTCATTTTTTCCGTAGAATCTATCAAATGGGCAAAAAAACTTGCAAGTTGTGGGGGGTCAGTCGGGAGTCATTCCATGTCACAGAAAATCCTAAGGAGTCCGATGGCATGGGCAAAAATCGAAGAGTCTTTGGAGTCAGGTGTTCACAACGTTGAGGCTCCGAAAGCCCTTAAAAATGGTATGAAGCAGGATGTGAAATTGTTGTCACGCTTGACATTAGCCACGCCGCCACCGGCGAAATTGCACGGAATTCAGAAGCCGAAACCACCGCATCGAATGACTCAGGAGGAAAAGAATGCGCATTTGGTAATCTTTTCGATGGATAAGGTGAGATTTGATTCAACTTCTCTACGAAATTCACTGAAATTGAGCACATGGCTCTAAAATGAGTCTAAAATCATCGCCAAAAACAAGGTCTAGAAGTGATTTTTCGAATTTTTCGATATTCGAAAGTGTAAAAATGAGTTTTGATCTGCCGGAGACAGCGGCAAGTTTTGAATTTGATATGGCAATCAGCATTTTTAAAGTTTTCCAGCTATTGCAGTGCTTTTTTAACCAAAAAAAACTCATTTTTACTCTCAAAATGTTTCTATATTATCAATTTATCAATTTTCAGAACCTTTTAGTAATTTTTAGCTCAAAAATCTTATTTTCACTGCCAAAATTCACTTCCCCATCCTAATTTTAACCGTTTTTCCAGTAAAAATCAACCAATTTCTAAACACTACCACTTCTCCAAGACGACACTCTCGCCGTCGTTCAATCGGTCTTCGAATCGAACCGGGCCGGGCCTTGACAAGTATGGGAGAAGTTGAGGAGAGTCAGCGAGAGAGACGAAATAAAAAGATGTCGGAGCCGGTGGAGCCAGTGAAACCGGTTGTTCAGGTAGATTTTTTGGGATTTTTAAAACATGTATTGTAGAAGATGTCGTCTGTCGATTTTAGAAGTTCATCGATATGATTCGAAAAGAGATCAAAACGGCTTTTAGCGTAAAGGCGACCTTTAGCGCTTTCAACTCGCACTTCAAACGTGTCAGTGGTGTGCCTGATAAGTACTTTATGTTGGTCAGTCTGGAGTGACTTCGGCGCGTTATAAACAAATTCCGCTTAAACAAAGGCGCGTCAGGTTGTGTTTTTAAACCGTATGATGTTAAAAAATGGGATCTGGTGCACCTTTAGCGCATTAGCTGATTGGTAGACAGTCTGGCGCGCCTTTGACGCTGGAATTGTAACTTTCGGGGACGCCGTGAAAAGTGAGTGAAGTAACGATGAATTGCATCTTATAGTTGGACCGATGAAAAAGTTGTAAGATTATCATTTTCAGAACTCGGTTGATGGCAAACTGAACAAGCTCCAAAATTATCCGAATTTTCGAATTTGCTTCAACTATTGGTTGATCATCACACTGCAAAGAACCATCAATCTCCTTAGCTTCCAATGATTCAATGAATCATCTGGAGCAGTTATTCTTTTACTTTTTCCCTTTCTTTCTCCCACTATTCCCATATTCACTATAATGAGTTGGAGATCTCCAAAACTCTGATCACACCGGTAAGTTTTTTTCTGAGGACTGTTAGCTAGGCGGTCAGTTGAATCGTTGTGTATTGTAGTTACACCGATTGACTGATCTCTCAGTTTGAAGTCTGGAGAATTTTCATGTTTTTCTTATCCAGTTTGCAGATTTCTTTGAGTGTAAAAGTTTCCGGCCTATTATTCCATCACCACAGAGATCATTTGTTAAGATTTGTACTGATACGTTTTTAAATTGAGTGGAACAGTCAAGAATACTAGTCTAACCTCTATTTTATTATCTACATCTACTGGAATTTGTCTGAAAACCAGCGTTTGTGAAAAGTACTCGCTTAAACTTCTGATTTTCATCTAATGTGAATCAGACAACTTGTGTTAGTTCTTAAATTGAGTGAGATTGTTCAAAATTCTAGTCTAATCATTATTTCAATCAATAAAAAAAAGTTCGGTAAGGACAAGTTTAACACATAACTTACACTGATCTTGTTAAAGTTGGCATCGAAAACATGTCTGGTGGCTCACAATCAAACCTCGAATCTGTCAGAGTTGGCATCGGATTAATAGAAGGAGAGCTTGATTCAGAATCGGTGTTCACGAAGGACGTCATGATATTCTGTAATAATGAATGACAAGAGGTCTCACAGAAAAGAAAGGAGGAGATTAAAGAAGATGTGCCCACAGTCTTCCTTTTTGAGAGGAAATAGAGAAGGCATAAACGACAATAAAGGAGTTCCTGATATTTTTGGGTCTTTTTGCTCGCCGAAGGTCAGAGGGAATTCTTAACAAGGGAACCCCACGACGATGCAAGTGCTTTTTTGGCTGAAACTTTCAGGATAGGTTAAGAATGGTCTGAATAGATGATTCGAAAACTTTTGGAGTTCGCTTTTCAGCTGGGTTATGAGCTCTCAAAGTTTAGCTCAGAGTTAACACAGGAAATCTCATTTTCTCGCTCAAAAACAGTTCCCAAAATATCGCTGCCCTCTAGTTGCCACGTTTTCGTCTGACCGGTTGGCCGAGGGGATATGTGCTGAGTTGGTGATCAAAGTGTTGGGGGCTCGTCTCCCCTTTTAGTTTTTATTTTTTGTTTTTCTTGATAACACTTTTACCACATTTTGGGCATTTTTTTGTCTTCTTTTCATTGTTTCCAAAATTTGAAATCCATTACCAAAATTTGAGTTCCATTACCAAAATTTGAAATCCATTACCAAAATTTGAGTTCCATTACCAAAATTTGAGTTCCATTACCAAAATTTGAGTTCCATTACCAAAATTTGAGTTCCATTACCAAAATTTTAGTTCCATTACCAAAATTTGAGTTCCATTACCAAAATTTGAGTTCCATTACCAAAATTTGAGTTCCATTACCAAAATTTTAGTTCCATTACCAAAATTTGAGTTCCATTACCAAAATTTTAGTTCCATTACCAAAATTTGAGTTCCATTACCAAAATTTTAGTTCCATTACCAAAATTTGAGTTCCATTACCAAAATTTGAGTTCCATTACCAAAATTTGAGTTCCATCACCAATATTTGAGTTCCATTACCAAAATTTGAGTTCCATTACCAAAATTTGAGTTCCATTACCAAAACTTAGGCTCCATTACCAAAATTTGAAATCCATTACCAAAATTCGAGTTCCAATATCAAAATTTGAGTTCCATCACCAATATTTGAGTTCCATTACCAAAATTTGAGTTCCATTACCAAAATTTGAGTTCCATTACCAAAACTTAGGCTCCATTACCAAAATTTGAAATCCATTACCAAAATTCGAGTTCCAATATCAAAATTTCGGAATCTTGTGAATTCTCATCTAAGGTGTGCTACAGAAACTAAACCAACTGGTGGCTCACAATCAAACCTCGAATCGATTGTGAGAACCAACTAGAGAAACAAGAGAGAAACATAGAAGAGAGACAGAGTCGCAGACATCAAAAGGGATGAACAATCTGGAAATTTTCCAGTACCAGAAAAAAATTATTTTTGGAGTTTTGGTCACTAAATTTTGAACTACTTTGATAAAGAAAATTCTGATGTTTGGATACCTTTTGTAACTGTTGAGGGACTATCCTCTACCCATTTCATGAAAAAAAACATTTCTTCTCCTAAATACATGCAGAAAAAACCAGAAATTCAAAAAACTATTCAAAAAAGTTAGAATAAGAGGGGTGAGGCTAACATAATGTGGAACAGAAAAAAACGCATTTTTTCATAAAATTCAACGGGGGAAATGGATACTGTATATTTTGAACTCGCCGAAGGTCAGAGGGGAAAAGTGTTTTCGAATAGAGAATACTGAAAGCTTTTGTTGTGTGATGTTCTCGCTAAACATTGGGGTAATATACATAATAGGAGGGGGGGGGGTCAATTATGTGACATCAAATCAGGGAACTCAATAATGGTTAGAGAAAAATGATGATAGCTTTCCCGTTCCGATTTGTTGCTCTTTTTTCAATCGAGTTCTCTGATGATTAAACCAAATTCTGATGTTTTCTGGTTTCACATTCAACTGATCTGTCAAATACATTTTAACTTCCCTATAAATATATGGCCCTTCATTAAAAATTGCCACTAATACGGCTTGCTGAAACCTCTTCTCATCATACTCGCGGGTTATTCTCCTTTCGATGGTGCAGAGGATTTCTGCTGCTTTGTCCATTGTGAAAGGTTTGCTGAAAAATAGAGCTAAAATTATGAGGGGGGGAGTTTACATGATAGAAGTTTACATGATTGAAGTCTGTAAAACTGAGAAATGAAGTCAAAAGTTATTACATGCAACATTGTGGAGTTCTTAAATGTTATTTTTTAAGCTATCAAAACATACTTGTATGTGTTCAGGATACATTCTGGAAGAAAAGTTAATATTTTTACGAACTACCAAATTCCGAAAAGTCAATTTCTTCAACCTAGCAGTTCATTTCAGAAATATTACATTGAAAAATGGAAAAAACAAAAATTTCCTCCATTTATTTCCTAGCTATCACCATGCTCCCAATTTGAATTGATGAAATATATTGTAAAACAAAATCATGTCCAAAGTATTTGACATTTTTGTTTCAGATTAGAACTGCTTTTTGAAATTGCGCTAGTTTAATACCAGCTTCACTTGGAATTCAACCTTGAACCTCTTTTCTTCCGGTTTGCATTCGATTTTGATTACAAAAGCAACTGGTTGAGGATTAGAAGATCCAGGTAGTGTATGCAATTGCTACAATCCAATTTTTGTTTTTATTGTTGTTGGAGAACCGCACATTATTTTCTAAATACACAGAAAACATCCCCCTTCATCATTACAATGTCCAGAAAACGTACTTGTGGCGCTAAGAAGCCATTCAACGTGATCTGTTTGAACGGCCAGAGTGAATGCATCTAGGCTAATTAAATAATGGAGAAAGGGGAAATTCGAA
Source organism: Caenorhabditis latens (assembly GCA_002259235.3). Taxonomy (NCBI): domain Eukaryota; kingdom Metazoa; phylum Nematoda; class Chromadorea; order Rhabditida; family Rhabditidae; genus Caenorhabditis; species Caenorhabditis latens. The sequence continues at coordinate 5,868,726 of CM056097.1, read as the reverse complement.
ACATTACAGGTACACAAAATAAAAACATTTTCATACAAAGAATCACTACAGCACTTTCGAACGCGATTGACACTACGCTTCAAATTATTACAGGGGCCAAAATTACAAATACAATTTACCTGAAGCTAAAGTTGACACTAATGAAGACAATTGATTAGAAGTCTCCTGAAAATGATTGCGGCGTTGTCAATCTAATCAATCTCACATTCAGTGAACTGAATATGTGAACCAATTGAGTGAATTTGTTATTTGTTATTCAAATTTAATCCAGAAACAGTGAAACTTGACAAATTCGGTAAATATTTGAATGGCCAGTGATGCTCTTGAAGTTTAAAAACAGTACATTGTAAAAAAAACTTTCATGAATTAGTAAAAATTGTGAAAATTAAGTTTAAAAAATGCACCGAGCTCATTGATTGTTGTCACCAACCTTACGTGAGACATTGAACATGAACGTTGTTTCTGTGTTTGTGAAAAGTCACTTTAAATCATTTCTATTTAGAATGTACGACTAGACACTCGATACGTAGCCTATTCCGCTTAATCACTTTTTGAATAGTTTCCTATAGTCCATTAAGCGCTCTTGCATCGAAACTGATAATTCTTTTGATAAAATCAGTTATGAAACGATTCGGTTTCGAACTTTCCAAGAATTCTCTGTACCAATTAGAATCCGAATTTGAATTCAAATTCAAATCTCTACTCCATATGCTCTTTTCTTTGTTTTTGTTATTCCCCTTCCTGCTCCGGCTTAATTTTTCCCCGCCTCCCCTTATTTTGTACCCATTAATTAAGTACCTTCCCGACAACCGGTTGGTCTGCTCTTTTTTCAAATTTTCCCCTCGTATACACTCTGCGTCTCTTCCCTCCCCACGTTCTATTTCCTCTAAGCTCCTCCCATCTGTCTTAGGACTGTATAATCGTTTATTTTACCGTTACAGTAACTGGTTGGCGTGGCCTTCAGGGCCAGTATAAATACAGTATTGTGGAACCATCAGATCCATACATTATTAAATAGACTTTTTGTGTTAAGGTCCTGCTCCATATGATTTTTTTGGATTTCTAATTTTTTTCCTATTCATGCAACTACTGGACAAGAAGTGTGAGGAGGTGAGTGGGCATCCAAATAAACTGAAATAGGAATAAACATCCGGACAGACATCTCCACATATAATCCTTACATGGAATGATCGCGAATTGATACCCCTGGTTTTGGCTCATTATATTTTCAAACAAACACCAATGCCAAAGTGAAATGTTCCTGAAAGCATTGTGTTTTTTCCTATCATAGTTTTCGAGAAAACTGAATTTTTGAAAAAAATATGAAAAAAGTTTTTTCTGAACTTCAAGCTTTCATAACTCGCTTCAATCTAACTCAAAATGGAAGATCAAAAAAATGAAAGATAGCCTAACTTTTCTAGTTTTAGAAAATGTACATTGCAAAACGTTACGATTTGCCTACCAACTCAACCTTTTACCCACTCGACCAATCAACCGTTGAGAAACGTGGATTATTTGGGCAACTCAAATTTTCTCGATTCCCAGAGGCGTTTAGCAAAATTTGAAAACTGTTTCGGAAGTTTCAAAACTCAAGCTTTCCAACCATATTGGTCTCGACCCGTAACTCCATCTTGACTCGGGATCCTTCCCTAGTTAGTATCCACTGCTCGAGTCTTGCAGAGAATAGTTTATGCATATATCATGATCACCAATACTCAAGGTCTCCTTTTGCACACTCATGGTGCAACCCAACTTCAAAATTTTATGAAGTTTGCCAATTCGTGTTGTCGGAAGTGTTATAAGCACCATGAAATCTTGTAACCCCGATGAAATCTCTTATTCGTATCAAACTTATCAAACCCCAACAGTTGTGTCAGTCGGACTACTTGAGGCCTGCAAGACGTTTCGTGGAACCCTGCGTTGTACACATCTGCTTCGAATTCTTCATAGGTTCTAAAATTTTGGTACTTTAGTAAGATAGTTTCTATTTCATTCGAAATCCGCTCACGGAGACATATATGATGTGTTGAGGCTTCAGGCAGAACATTCATGAATCTGATCAGTTGTGGTAGAGGTAATAGGCGCATTCGTATTTTAATATTTCCAGTTCCTGGGAATATTAGTAAGCCATCTTTCTAGAAATGCATGCATTACGGACCGTATGCTACTCTGAATGTACATAATCTATGTACTAACAGCTCAATCTTTCTACCCCATGGGAAAGCTCGAAGGCCAATTGTCGTAAAATACACACTGCACTCACTGGCCATTAGTCCAAAGATACACTGGAATTACAATTTCAATCTGTATTTCCTGGGTTAAATTGTTCCAAACTGTCATGAACGCCATCGATTTCCAAACAATCTTTCGGGATTTTAACATTAATTATTGATCCCTATACATTTATACTTCTACATATGCAACATTTCAATTTAAGTCATCAAACATTTATCTGTGCATAGTTTGAGATAATTTTTCATTATTCATAAACTTTGACTCTCCTTTTTTCGAAATATTTTTTCTGTTTTCATAACATCCATTTTTGATCGAATTTTTTGCAAATTTCTCCAAACTTTCACGACCGAACAGACTATTTTTTTAGTCTCTGAGAACTGCTGTTACATAATTATGTAGCTTTTTTCGTCAATTATGTAGTTTTCAAATTGGCTTAATCATATTTCCAGTGTACGTTCGGATTAATATCTAGTGAGTGCAGTGTGTATTTTACGACAATTGGATTACGAGCTTTCCCACAAGGTAGAAAAATTGAGTAGTTTGTACATAGATAGTGTACATAGAGAATACCAGAAGGTCTGTGACGCCTGCGTTTCAAGACATATGGCTCTAATATTCCCAGGAACTGGAAACATTAGGACATTAGTATTAAGAATTATCGTATCGCAGATGAGCTCCACCTCTTTGCTCCGCCTCCTACCTTTCCTAGTCGATTTATCTCATTCGTCTTCATTCGAGGTTTCTGCTCCCACAGGAGTTGAGGCCTCTAAGATATCTTCCCGGCAATAGGTGTCAAACAATTGGTCTTTTGATTATTCACTGAATCTTTGTAATTTCCGCTATCACTCTTCTGATATTCGGCAACAATCGGATTGTGTGAGGTCAGTTAAATCCACCTGTTAAAAACTTGTAGATAATGTAGAGACTTGTATGTTGTGGTTTTAATTTCTAGTCTGAAATTCCTAGCGAACCTGTTTTTTTCTGTCAACTTTTATAGAACGCGTAAACTAAAATAAAATTAAAATGTATGTGTAAACGACTAGTAACTAGTTAGGAAAGTTCACCGACTTATCGTGGAGTTATGAGACATGACTTGAAAGTTGATTAAACGCTGATTCCAAACATATGTCTACGGTTTCCCGCAAAGCAGGTATTTGAAAAAGACAAGATCAATGTTCAGAAATAGGATAAATAAACACTTTTTTTGACACCCGCAAATGAAACAAATACCAAAATTCGTCATTTTTCGAACTTTAGTCTTATTCTTCTCAAATACCCGGCTTTGTGACCAAAAACTAACTATTTATTTAACATTAAGACCAACGTTTTCTCAGGTTTCCAATAATATAAGTCATGTCCCATAACTCCTGATTGACTCCATAAATTTTCTTAGTAAATTGAAACTCTCTAATAGATCGTTTTCCCAGTTTTGCACTTTTTACCAAAAGTTCGGGGATGGCTTAATTTAAAGAAGCCAAAAAAAATGTTAGAAGCATCAAATTGAGTACAGTGAAATGAAGGCTCAAGAACTGCAGAACTAGACGATGCGATTTTCCTTCATACAAAATACAACCCTAACAAGGGAACTTTTTTCATACACTGGTTTGGAAATTGCTGATACTTGATTAATTCTGGTAACGCCATTTAATTGAGATTATACAAAAAAATATGTGTGCCAAGTTTCAGCAAATTCCCAACCGGTGTATGAAAAAGGTTTCCTTGTAAGTTTATAAATTGTAGTCAGTTTTATATACTCTTCGACGTTTTTTCATAATGTATAATACAGTAAAGTAATGAACTGTAGTGCCTTGTATCTTCTCATCCATTAAATAAGCACCATTTTTTATACAAAGTAGGAGAGAAAAAAAAATCAGAGCGACTATTTTTCTATTCACATCCCCTCCAGATAACGCTACTTCTTCTCTCTCTTTTGCCTATCTGCCTGTTCAGATTGTTTACTTTTTGCATGGTCGTGAAAGTGCGCCCCACAGAGCGTATTTACTAGAGGGGAGGAAACATCATTTTCAAACTTCATTTCTATCATGTAAACCCCTTGAGCAGCGGCTGATTGTTGTTCTACCCTAAACTTTTGAAGTTTTTCTTATGAAAAAACTAACTTGATTTTATTTGAATTCTAAATGGTGAGTCGAAAGAATTGAAAAATGGAAATTTCGCAATTTTAGCAATAAATATCAACTTTCTCACAACTTAGTACGTTTCTGAGGACATCTTTGGACTGATTAGCTAAAATGCGTGCTTCAGGCAATTAATTTCCTACTTATACCTACAAAATGTAAAGTAAAAAGGTAGATTGGAAAATTCATCAAGTTTTTGAAAAATAAATTGTTTCTCTTTGACAAAAAATAGGTTACAAAAATTGTCTAGATATATGTGTAGTCGGCTAGTTAGGGAAGTTCACTGCCTCACCGTGGAGTTGCAAAACCAGGTATTTGAGAAAAAAAAAATCAAGGTATAGGATAAAATAACACTTTTCTGACACCCTGACGAAACAAATTCCGAAATTTTAATTTTTTCGAAATTCAATCTTATTTTCTCAAATACCCGGCTTTGAGGGCAAAACCTGTATATATATATTCAAGACCAGTGTTTTTTCAGATTTCCAGTGGTATCGGTCATGTTCCATAATTCCTGAGCTGTCTTGCACATCATCTCAAAAGCCGGAGCAATGCTGCACTCCTTCCATGGAGCTCTGCCACGTCTTCCACTTCCAAACCTGGATGACAACGTGAGAAAGGTAGTTTTTGTTATCATTTCATAATGAGTCAAAAAGCTGAATTCTGAAATTGTGGAGATTCTCGAAAATTTCCTTATAAAGCTCTTGCTGAAACTCTAGATTAACCAACTAAATCAATTCCTTTTTCAGCATCTTCTCTCCATGAAGCCAATCCTCAGTGACGACGAGTACCAAGAGCTGGAGTTCCTCTCCGAACGATTCCGCAAGGGAGTTAGACGCCGTCTTCAGAGATACCTCACCCTCAAGTCATGGTTCTCATCCAACTACGTCACCGATTGGTGGGAGGAGTTCGTTTACATGAGACAACGCTCGCCGATCATGATCAACTCCAACTACTACGGATTCGACTCGTTGAATGAGCATCCAACGAAGAATCAAGCTGCTCGTGCCGCCAATTTGACCTACATTTCCCTCCAATTTCGTCGTATGGTCCACCGTCAAGAAGTATCGCCATTCTCGATCTCACCAAGAACCAAAGTTCCATGCTGCACCATGCAATACGAGAGGCTGTTCAACACTTGCCGCGTGCCAGGAGAAAAAGTGGATCGCCTTCTTCATTGGGATGATGCCAAACACGTCGCCGTTTACTTAATTTAAATTATCAAACATTTATCCGTGCATAGATGATGTGGATCTTTTTCATTATTCATAAACTTTGACTCTCCTTTTTTCGAAATACTTCTTCTGTTTATATAAATTTTCATCAAATTATTTGCAAACTTTTCAAATCTTTTATGTCGATATGGTACATCCGAGTTTCCATTTTCACCAAACTTTTTTTTCATCAAACATAAGACTGAAGATTCTAATTATTCATGTTTTGAAACCAGCGATGTCAAGGTGTCTAACCGAACCAGTCAGTGAGTTGATAGACAGTTTCTCATTGACCATAAAAAAACAGTGCTGACACACAAGTCTATTAAAAAATAAGAAATCTAATATTTAAAAACTAGAATTTGGAGCTCAGCGCGATGAACATGGACGTGGACGTGGATTTTTTTGCTGCCTCTAGGTCATGTCTGTTTTTTTGTTCATACGATTAGTCGTCGTCAACGTATTTTCACTTTTCTCTGTTGTTTGTATATTTTGATTTCGAAATGCTTCTGACGATGACTCAGTTTTCTTTATTTTTCATCTCTATTTCATCGTTCCTATCCGGTCTTTCAACAACACTTTTTGGAACCGAATTCTCGAAAGTGGCCTTTATCTGAACAGGGAATCTTATTTGTTTTCCAAAACAGTGGAACTACCGGTCAAATCAATTTTGAATCATACCGTTGACTCTCTCTTTCTTTCCCTGCTAGTTTTTTTTGTTCTAATACATATCCAGGCGTTTTGCTCTTTTCCCATCGCTGTCTCCTCCCAATACTCTCTTTATTTTTGAATTAGTCAGCACCGTGTCACTGTTTGTTTACTCATTTTGTTGAACCACTATTTCGCAACAGAAAGTGTTATTCTAGAATTTTCTTCCACTACGTCAGATCGAAAAATCAGAATAGAGAATAATGGAATTAGACAAATAACATTTTTTGAATCATCTCAATGAGAACGGTGAAGAATATTGAAAAAGAATACTATCAACGTGATTGTCTTTTTCTGACTAGTTTGAGAAACCCATTCATATTGTTCAGGCTGCCCCTTGAGTAAAAACTATAAACTATTTTATTGGGACACCTTCGCACAAAATGCCTACTATACTATTTTTTGGCCCCGTACTCTACCATTTTTGTTACTTACAGCTATCTCAACACCCACCTCGTTACTTTTCTACAAAAATCATCATGAAACACTTCATGATGATATTTTGTTGTTTCATCTTGCTCTTCATATTTCCTCTGCCATGCAAAACGTCCACACTCCAAACCAATAATGCTGTCAAACTTCAAAAATTCCTCAATACCAAATCTGTGCTCCCACATTCCGTTAAAAGAAGAGACGTTAAAAACGACGAGCTGAAAATATCATTTGACTGGCAACGCTATGTCGACTACGGTAAGCCGGCTATCATTGAATTATTCAACAAGAATATCTATTTTCTCAGCCTTCCACACGAATGAGTCACTGGTTCTCGAGATAATCAATAATTATCCAGCTCACATCACATTTTATTGCTGTGGCGAACTGCTTTTGGAGTCCGTCTCTCCAATCGTAAATAGTTCGACGTCACTTGGACCATTTTGGGTTGAATATCTTCGTCAGCTGGTTTATGAGAAGAGATGCTCTCAAGACAACAAGTGAGCGGACTAGAAAATCAAATTTTAATCTATCCTAGTAATTGTTTCAGACTCGTCATGATTGCTATTCCGGCCAACCAACCATCCAGTTCATTCGAAGCGACAGTCAATTTGACCCGATTCAAAGGATGTCTTGCGAGTCAGCACATTAACAGTGAATTCGAGGAGGTAAACATCCGACAGGACGCTAATCGTGTTGGAATTTACAATGTTGAAATTGCAGGAATTGTAACTAAAGGTATTTAATGGGCGAAATAACAAAAATACAGTTTTTTATTCAGCTCTCACTCACAAAACCACAGAGCAGATGGTGATCTCGTATGGATCCCGTAAACCCATCAGTCTCCGTTTCCTGAAGTGCAATCTGTTAATCAAGGAAATAATCACATTTAATAGCAAAGAACATTATGAAGTGGATGAGAACCTGCTGAACAAGATAAAAATGCTTGATCAAACCATTTGTGGAGCCGAAAGTATTGATTCCGGGTTGGTTTTAGCTACATTTTCTGGTAATAGTTCTCTTATTTTCAGAATAAGTGTTATGGTGATCTCTGATCACCGTTTAGTCACTACTCTCAAGTTTTATTTGCAACCAGTCACAGTCACTACTCAACCACCAGAAACAACCACCACCGAAGTTCCCGCGACCATCAACGTTGAGGAACCAGGAATGATTAGATTTTTGAATTGGGTTGGCGAAGGAAAGGTTGTGGTTGATCTGAGACATATTCTGAATATATGTGAGTTTAGTGTCTTTAAAATCAGGTTCTGAAATTAAGTTTTCAGCATCGAATTTGATGATAATGCTTGATATCTACTCTTCCGCACCGATCACGTTCGCTCTTGAAAAACAACATTGTGAGTTGATTGGAAGGTCGATCCCATTCGAAGAAGAACAGTTTTATTTTGCTGGTCCATGGATGCCACATCTTACCCGGCTCTCGGAAATTGCTACATCCGATGAAGTGCATAAGTAAGTGAAAACAAGAATAGTCTAAAAAACAGAGGACTTTGAATATTATTTCAGTTTCACTCTGATATTTTCTACTAGTGAAAAGAAAGCGACAGGACACTTCCGCTTTGCCCAGACAAAGTGGATCAAGATTCAAGATGCTCGAAAGATGAACACCGACGGAATCATTAATATTCATCAAGACTCGATGTATCCAGTTTCATATTATCCCGCACTGGGAAATCTCATTGATGGTGAGTTTAGATGTCATATTAAAGAAAACACGTGAAGCTTGATATTTTTTTTGCAGATGCAATCCAGAATCATTCACTCACTCTTCGCTTGAGCTCGCATTTGTCAGAAATGATTAATATTGGATTGGGAAAATGTGAGATAAACATGGTAGTCATCCAACTGAACAGAACGGAATCCTTGTCTATTGGTGCTGATCTATTGGAACATATTGACAGGATGAACAATTTGTATTGCATTTCGGATCGGAACTCAGGAAGGTTTGTACAAAAAACTTGAAAAATAAATTTTAGTTCACCCATTTTACTTTCAGATTCGATCTGACTGTCTCTTCTGCAAATCCAGTAAATGGGACACTACGTTTTGAAGTCGATAATCCGATTGAAATCAAGGAGTTGGTCCCTGTCTACACTTATATTGCTGGAATCATTTTTGTTCTTTTTGCTGTCACTGGATTCAGTTTCTTCCTTCTTCAATGTCGTCGTAAACGTGTTCAACGCATCCTCAGAAAGAAGAACGCCGTTATGGAATTTGAGAACATTCGACTGATTAATTTGTTCAATGCTATGGATAATAGTGAAGAAGTAGCTAATGTTCAATCGAGTTCTGAATCTCATTCAGACATAACCAAACAATTGGATGCTATAGATCAAGTTAGAGATGGAATAGGGAGACAAGAGGAAATCGGAATGTCCAATGACAGCGACCCAGTTTGTTTCAGTCAACAGAGCCAGCCAAGTTCCTCGGTATGGGTGGTGAATGACAGTTTCGGACGGAAAAATACGGTATCGGAACTTTCGCAAAGTGGGGAGATGAATACGGACGTTGCTCATCACGACGAGACAGATTCAAACCGGCATGAAGATAGCATGGAATAATTTAACATTATTATTTTTTCTGTTTTCTGAATTTTTTCCATTTCATGTCTTACGGTGAAACAGTTGTTATCCACACTTTGTCGCTATTTCTTTCAACACTGATTTTTGTGTTTTGTGTTTTGCTTTGCATACTTCAAAGCGAGGATCGTCTTCATTTCCCCCACCATTTTATATTTTCTAAGGTATTTTTCATGTAAAATATCCGATTTCCTCCGATTTTCCCTTCTCACAAAACTATTATTTCCATAAAGAATGAATGAAAACAACTGACAGGAGTTCATTGAAAGCATGAAAATCAGAAAAATAAAGCAATAATTGTGCACTAGAGAGCAGTAATAGTTGCAGGAATTGATAACCAGGCTTCGAAAATCGAACCTCACATGTCAGACGCAGTTATAGCAAAGAATAACTTATTTTCCATTCGTTTTTATTTGAGCTCTCAAAAAGTGTCATTCCAAATTTCCGTATTCAAGAGGAACGCGTGTGAAAGTTGTCTGTATTTGAATAAACAAACAAAGTTTATTCCAAACATTTGAATATTGAATTCACAATGTGGGGAAATATTCAAGTAACAAAAGCAGACAAACCACAAAATTCTTGCAAACTTGATGTGGGAAAGAAGATTTCAGCACCAAAGGCAGCTACCTGAACTTTTGGTTTGATCATTCTCATCATGGAATACTGTTTGTTTTAAAAATCCAGTCATGAGTACAATAATAAGAATTCTAAGTGATACTTAAGTCAGAAAGATTATTAGGAAAATAACAACTCTGAGAAAGTTACAATTTTTCTGCCAAAACTTTTCTGCCAAAAAACAATCTACACCGGATGAAAACAAACGTTTACTGCATACAATAAATTGAGATGAGGATTTTCATCTCGTCGTTTCGTGTAGTATTCTGAACGGAGTGATTGGAACCGCCATCAAACAGATAAAAACTGAAATATCAACTCGATTTAAGCGAAGTTTTTGGATACGCGGCATTCAGACGTTCTATAAATATGGTCATATGTACGTTCGACTACGGTGAGTCCATTTTTGCAATCAAAACCAGCTGAATGTCTATGAGAGCCGAGTTATGAGCTCTTAAACGTTTCATATAGAGGAGCTTTACCACGTGGAGTTCTAAATCGACAAAAAGTTTACGAAAGATTATCTCATTTTTGCGACGTACGAGCACAGGTGAACCGCTGGGGAACAGAAATGGAACCGCGCGGTGGCATATACACCGTCGATTTGAAATTCAATGTGAACAGGGTTGAATACATGAAAAGTTTGAGAGCTCCTAGCTCGGGTAGCAGAGGTATTTAGCAGGTTTTGCCTGCAGAAAAGGACTCCTCGGGGTTGAAAATACATATAACCGAATTCATAGGTCGTTTGAGAGCGTCTCCGAAGACTTTCCTTGTAAAATGTATTTGGTTTTGAAACCAAGAAAAGAACCCATTTTTCAATCAAAAAACAAGTGTTTGAATTCGAAATAACATTTCTGCAAGTTTTCTTTTTCTCTTTCTCTCGATGACTTCTGTTTACCTTCACAGAACCCCCAAATTTCAACACAAACATTTCCCCCAATTTCAACACAAACACTTTTCTCTGATTTGCATATTGTTCTTGCCCCGCCTTCTTTGATGGAAACTTTCAGTATATAAATCATAAAATTTTCTTTTCAGCAAGAGTCCTCTCCCCTCATGTGGAAAATAGGAAATATTCTTCTTCTACTCTCCCTTGTCGGGTTGATTTCGGCACTTATGCCGAGTAATCTGAACCTTTCGTTTGACAATGGTTCGAAGCACAAGGCTTACCAAATCCAATCGGACAACCGTTATCGCCGTAGAATTACGACGGATGTTAATGAGGAACACCAAAAAAATCAAGAACTAACAAACGCCTTTATCGAGAAGTTGACAACTGGTGTCTTGGCTAAGAATAGAACTATAGTGAATGACTGTTTTGAGCCCGGTTTCCGATTCAAAAGCTGCAAAAGAACCGACAACATGTGTGAGTTTGTCGACAAAAGAGAACGGAAGTCCTCTTCATAAATATTTTCTGTTTCAGTTGAGATGGTCGGAGAGATGCTTGAACGAACCGAGAGCAATTTCAAAGTGATGTTTGAAGCGTCATATCATCAACCAGCTGATTATTGGATCAATATCTACGGAAAGATCGATGGATGGAAAGGTCACACATACAATCTGTTCTTCACAATCAACAAGGAAAACTTGAAAGCGGTGAAAGGTGAAGTTCTCCGCTGTTCTCCTTACGACCCTTAAGCATGTTGTGATTTGATACCAATAAATGTTGCATTTCCTGTCTGTAGTTACATTTCTTTAAAAAGTAGGTCAATGGAAAAAAAGTGAAATACACTTTGACAATCCTGTTCAGTTCAAAATAGCCGCTGTTTTATATTATTTATCCGTTTCTCAATGTCAACGTAGGCGTCAAATCACATAATAAATAAAAGACACATCATTTGTTCAACTGATCAGCAATTTCAACGAACTTCATTGCTTGCGATACCCTTGACTGACCGGAAATAGTTCCATTTTGTCATTAGCAACTCTGATGTGTTTCTTGTCAGTTTAAATTTGTGTGTTTGACTGTTTGGCTTTTGTTTTGGATCTTACTGACTCTAAATACCGGTAGTTATCAACGGAACAGGAAAAATTGAGTAATTTGACTTGTTTTTACTTTGGAGCCTTCAAAAAACGAATTCCACTTGTGAAACCATGCCCATTCAGAAAGAATGGAATTCAATCAAATGAAGTATGTTTCTGATCAAAATTCGTTTGTATTCAATTGGTGTTCTCAATACGAATTTCACGAATTCGACATTTTTGCAACCTCAATACTGTATTTCTCAAAATATAACCAACAAAAATATAACCGTTTAGTGTTATGATATAAACTTCTCACTGTGGAAGGTGACATTGGTTTCATCTTGAACCGAGACGAATTGGAAAAAAACATAGTTGTCAAGGCCCGGGCCGGTAGAAAATTTTCAAGGCCCGGCTTCAAAAAATGACCCTTTTTTCAACATTTTTCTTCAACATTTTTTCAATTTTTCATCGAAAATGTGTCAGTTTTAGACTATTTTTCTGAGTTTCTTCTAATTCTGAACGATACTCGAAAATTTGACTTTTTCGCGAAAAAATTCAAAAAATTTCAAAAAATTTCAAAAAATTAGAAATTTTGACTTTCGCGCCAATTTGCCCGGTCCTTCGGGCCGGGCCCTGATTTCGCTGGAAAAAAAATTAGATCAGGAACTCCTCGTAATCGTCAGATAAGGGGTATAAAATGTTTGCTAGTATATCCTCAACCGACATCATCATGCTAGAAGGCTCCTGATAGTTTTACTAAGAACAAAGATGAGATACTTCCGATCAATCAGTAGATGACAATGCACTAACATTTCTTAATTATATTATACAAGTCTGTCGATACAATATTAACATCACTCTGACTCCTAAAGAGCACATGTCTTGAAAAAGTGATGACAGAGACGATGAAAAACATTAAAATTTGTTAGAAACAGCGAGGACACGGGGAAAATTAAAAAGAGGTCATGTTTGAGAAAACTACACGACCGCTTGGAAACCCTTTTCCACCAAAGAGAATTTTGATTCAGTAAAACTCGAATTGTGGAGTTAAAGGGGGACTGCGCTATTCGAAATGAAAATTTATTTTTACATGAATCGACGCAGAATTTAGGCTGGACAAAAAAATTCTCTTGAAGGTTGGGCAGGAAATTTGATTCAAGAGAGTTATGAGCTGTCAAAGTGGTCAAATTGCCCCTTTATGGTACACTTTTTCGTCGAATTTGTCATTGAATTTTCCCATGGTGCACGTGAAAAAATAATAAATTTCTAGTAAAAACGTCATTCTTTTTTATAATTATAGTTTTATTGGAGGAGCTTAAAAATCTAAATATGTTGTCTCGACATTTGACCTGGATGAAACCTTCTGAAAAACGCTTACCAGTTTGATTTACTATGAGACTCTAGAGATTATGCAGTAGAGAGCATAAAATTTCGATTCTCTCAATTTTTTCGGTTTACTTTTTGACTCTTAATCTTGATATTTAGAAAATTACTGTATCTTCTCATAGAAGCTCATTGTTTTTATTTTTCAAAAACCTTTTTTTTTTCTCCATTAATAAAAATTTAGTAAGTCAGTAACTGGACCGTTTACCCAAAATCAACCTCTTTTCATTGGCAGTTAACAATTCTATAGAACAGCTTTTCAACCCAATAATTTAGTAACAACAATAGCCTCACAACCACAGAATTTTCCGGAGCTCCCCAATGACTCATATTCCAATGGTACCCCCGACGAGAGTCTCATGGTCGGTCCAATCGGAAAACATTTTCTTTTTTTGATCAAAACGTCTCTTTAATAAACATTTAACAAAAGTCATGTTTCAATCTCTTTATTTTGTATAACCAATGACCACGAAGACAACAGATCTTTCCGGAAGAAAACTGTGACTCATTGCCAATGTTGGTCCATGACAGTCGTTTTGTCTCCACTCATATTTTGCACTCTACCCATTTCTCCCTCTTTTTGTGCAGATTTTTCTACGTTTTTATGTCTTCTTTCTAGTTTGTTAATTTCTGCTGAATGCTCATCAAAGTTCAAGAATATGTGGAACATCTTGGAAATTTCAAACACAATTACCAAAAACATCATTGTAAACTTCTTTTTTATTCGACTCATATTCCAATGGCATCCCCGACGACAGTATAGTCGGGCCAATCCCCAATAAGAAAACATTTTCATGTTTTTTATTCAAAACGTCTCTTTAATAAACATTTCACAAAAATAATGTTTCAATCTCTATATTTCGTATAACCAATAACCACGAAGACAACAGATCTTTCCGGAAGAAAACTGTGACTCATTGCCGATGTTGGTCCATGTCAGTCTTTTTGTCTCCACTCACATTATGCACTCTAACCATTTCTCCTTTCTTTTTTTGTGACTTGTTTCTTACATTTTTTCTGTTTTTCAATAGTGGAAGGAAACAAAATCGCTCTGAATAGATTTTCGCTAATTTTTGTTTGAATTTGTTTCTAAATTTTGCTAAATGTCTTGATTTGGAGTTTTTAATCATATTTTTAATGAACATTTAATCTTAATTACCTCAATCTACCTTCCACGTGTTCACTATTTTTGCTCTATCTATTTTACGCCCTCCCCCCATTGACCTTTCCACGTATTTACACGTACGTATCTTAAATGAATAAACTTAGAATTTTGATAACATTTTATTGATTCTCCGTGTCCTCAGGTAGTGTAATAACTGTACCTGGTTTTATCTTTCAAAGTGGATAATAATCTCATGTCAGATTTTAGGATTTTCCGTATAAAAGTTTTTGTCTCTTTAATAACCATTTCACAAAAAATCATGTTTAAATCTCTTTATTTCGTTTAACCAGTGACCACGAAGACAACAGATCTTTCCGGAAACACAGTGACTCATAGCTAATGTTGGTCCTCGACAGTCGACTTTTCGTCTTCACTCACTCTAACCACTTTTCACTTCTTTTTGTGCGGTTTGTTTCCTACATTTTTAGGTCCTCTATCTAGTGAGAGGAAACAAATCCAATCAGGTAAGTTTACTGAACTCCAGATCAACACTCCCTCGTAGACAATTGGTTCATTTTTGCTAAACGTTCATCAAAATTCTAGAAAATGTGGAACACCATAGAAATTTTGAACGCAACTACCAAAATAATCATTACAAACTTTTTTAATATGAAAAAACCAAAGTTTTCTCAATTTGGATTTTTCTAATATCGAGTAAAATAAATTATCTATATCAAGCACCTATAGTAAAACTTCTCATCACTTTTTCTACTCTCTATCTCAATATAAAAATTTATAAAACTTTTGTTTCACCATTCATGTTTTCAGGGACTGCAATCACTATCTTGGGGTTCATCTTTAGAAATGGATAACACTCTTAGTGGACTTCTTTCTGCTGTGAGAAGTGAGTTCACATTAGAAACCCTTTTCGTATTAGTTATTTATTTCTAGGACAACTGCCGTGTGGATCATGTAGCCAAGTCTTCGAGAACTCAGTTGATCGTGATCAACACCGTCAAGAAGCTCATCCACCAATTCACCACTGCTTCCTGTGCGACAAGAGAGTCAAATGCAAGAAAATTGCCAATCACTTGCAGAGGAAACATAAGGTTCGTGGGACAGTCACTTGTGAGTGCTGTGATTGGACGTTCATCAACAAAGCCAAAGCTGATCAACATTTGGAAGCGGTCAGAACAACTGGAGAGTTTGGAGTTGCTCCAATTGCAGTCACCAGCCAATATCATCCAGAGCGCCCCAACTCCGTCACCAACAACCGCACAGTGGAGGAACAGAAGGACTGGATCCGTTTGAACACGCAAGTCGCCGCAGTTCTTGAGCATAAGTTGTTGCCAACCGGAGCCCTTGTGTTTCCCGACACCTGGAAGTCCATTGTCGATGCGTGCAATATCATCACAGAGGCATTGCGAAGAGCTAACACTTACATTGGTAGTGCCGTCGGAGATGTAAGTTTACACGAGGGATTTTATTTTAGTGAATTCATATTTTACAGAAGGCAATTCAAACTGAGCCGGAAGGTCAAGCAGCTGCTGACGGACACATGTAAACTGTTCATCACATCATGAAAAGTAACCTTTTCATTTTAGTTCAATTAATTCGCCTTGAAGTTTTACCTTAACTAAGGTTTACGTGATGTTCCCAAAAATAAATATAAAAGTTTTGTTCTGATGTTCATATAAAAAAAAAGTAGTTCTTGGCCATTTTCGTTATATATAGTCGTGAAGATTCCTTCAGTTCATTGTTTTTTGTTCTTTTTGGAAGCACACTTCTGGACAGGTTTATGGATTTAGCCTTATTTGCGAATACGTCTTCCAGCAAAATTTGTTCCAAATCGTCCTTTTCATCTCAGAGCACAAGTTCACCAAACCATGCAAGTGTTTCTATTCAATATTCTGAAAAGTGCTGAAATCGTGAACATGCCTAGATCGCATGCACATGCAAAAACGAATTTTATTCAAATTAATAGAATTTAGGTTGTCTTCATGGACTTCTTCGAGCATTTCAGGTCCGGAGGTGCTGGAAGATTTGAAGCGAAGGGATATCTGAAAGGATGACGTTTTCTACGGGTGATTTTGAAATAATGGAACAATAAAATAGCGGGAAAAAGTACCTTCAAAACACAGCAACTTGTTTGCCTTATCCACCCAGTATACGACGTTGTTCCATTGCTCCAATATTTCATTCTGTGCACTTTTCGTGGATCATCAAAAATCATCCAGAGAGCTTTTTTTTGTCTTCGTTACGGAATCAACTGGCTGAAAGCATTTTTCATAAGTGTATTTGTCAATAAATGAATTTCTGTCGAAATTATCATGTTCATCAAGTCTAAACTGTTCAGTGTTTGAAACCATGGTTTAGCGAATCTTTTTATCGTAACAATAGTTGAAACACGTCGCAACAGAGACCAACTCTGAATATCGAAAAAGACCGCGGATGTGTTTAGCGTCTACGTGCTTTGCGAATTTTATTATCGTAACACTAGAGCAAACATCAAAGAATATTTTTAAATTTCGACGTAACATTAGGTATTTTTAACTTTGAAAACAACTTATCTTCAATATTGTCATCAATGTGGGTTTTGAGGTCTTTATTTCTGGAAGTATTGCAATCCATAAAGCTCCATAGTTGACAAAAATCTGCAAAAATTTTTAAAGTTGAAAATCTTGACTTTTTTTGCACTTAAAAAGGAAGAGTAATTGAGAAAAAGCTGCGATGAATTTTGAAAAAAAGCGTACACAGAAAAAGCGCCAGCAGCACGAGAAAAACGCCAACAAAATTGTGGACACACATAGATAGAGAGTTAGACCCCCGGAGAGACGCAGATAGAGACAAATGCGCGGGTAGTTTAAATTGGAAAACCTAATACTGTTACACAGGAATTGGTGTAAAGCCATGAATTTGAAACAAAATTGCAGCATTGTTACCTCGTGCAACATGAAACGAGAAAAATCTATTAATTTTCGAGTCTTCTGACTACGTTCTGAAATTCTGTCCAAAACATGGAACTTTTAGGCATTAAATTATTTTACACACTCACCGAAAAGTTTCTGATTTTTCCTGGTAAAGAAATAACTCGGAAATCCTCTTCAGCGGCTCAATTTTACTTTGCTCGACTGTTTCTGCCGGACGAACTGTAGGATCCTGAATATAATATTGTTTTGAAATGAAATATTTAAAGTCGAAACTTCGGCGGTGAGAAAATGTCACCATTTTGTTCAAAAAAACTTCAAAACTCACCCAAATGTCCAGAGATCCGCCCGTCACTATTGATTTGTTTTGTGTGTTGAAGAGCCGGGGCAGACGGGCAGAAACGGCAGCGAGAGGGGCTCTCGGTGGCATTGTGTGTAGATGAGACTGTCCAAGCTTTCTGCGTCTATTGTTTTTTTTGTAATCTCTATGACAAAAGAAGAGTGTATTCGGAGCTCTGTCCTCCCTCCTATCCGCCTCTTCCGATTGTCGTTGCGTGCACCACAGCGACTTTATCCATTTTCTTGTCGAGACCCCCAGTGACGTTGAGCTGACACAACTATAACTCCCAACATCACACTCTTACGGGCTTGGTATATTTGACACTTCGGAAGGGACGCTGACGTCAGTGTTGTCCGAGATTCACTGCAAAAAATGGGAGATTGGAATGGTTTTTGAGTAAAAAATGTGGTTTTCAGGCTAAAAATGAAGTTTATTTGGAATTTTGGAGCTAGTCCTTAGATTTTGAGACAAAAATGGGATGGAATATGAGCTTTTTCGATGGTAACACAGATTTCATGTTACGGGAATGTAAAAAATGCACCCAAAATCCCGTCTTGTAGGCATTTTTGCTCAATAAATCATGTTTATTGTTCAGAATAAGAACTATCAGTGATTTTTTGTTGTTTTAGGCAGATGTTCACTTGGAAATCCAGATTTTTGTAATCAGTTCCTGTCAGACCAAGGTAAGACTTAAAAAATCAGATTTCAAACGTCATTGTACCTGATTTTTTTTTCAAAATTCAATGATTCCATTCGATTTTGAAGGAACAGCCTAAAACAGTCTCAACGGCTCAAAAATGACTGATCTGCGCATTTAGAATTTCGATTGGCCTCAAACTTCGGACGTTTTTTGAAAAAAATGTAACAAAAATCAACTGAACATTTCGGCTGTCCGGTGTGCTTTAAACGCCTCTTTTTTTTATAGAAAAAAAACTCACTCTGAGCAGCAAGTCTTTGTTCGAATGTTTTGATAAACTTTTCACGCCCTTTCAACTAATTTCAATCAACATACTTCATTTCTACTGAAAATTTGTCCATTTTCACATGAACAAAAATCTTCTGGGCGTAACGAGTATCCACATTTTCACGTGTTCGGTGGATTCGACATTTTGGAAGATATGCTGACGTCAGTGTCGTTTGTACTTCACTACGAAAAGTAGGAGGATTAAGGGGTTTTTGGGTAGAAAATAAGGTTTTCACGGTGAAAATATGGAGCTTTTTTGTAATTTTGAAACTAAACCTCGGTAAAAGAAGATTTTTCGGTGATAACGTATATTACTTATTATGGAAATTCAAAAAAACAAGGGCCCAATATTTCGACTTTGCTCAAAAAACCATCTTGGGCGTTTTAGACAACTGTTCAGCAGAGACGTTTTGGATCGATTTTCAGCTAAAATCTCGATAATTCAAAAAAATTTTAGTTCTGAACTGAACATAATGAATTTCAGGCACTTTTAAAGGTAATGAGTTGATTTTCAGTATCCAACACTCACTCAATAGTGCCAACTCACATTCAGTTTGCTTTTCATTTCGACACTCGAACGTCCACTTCTATCTTCTGTTGTCTCGCCACCAATCCTTATGAGAACTCGCTTCCTTCGTCTGTTTGCTTTTCGGATGTCCGGATGTCCAATCAACAAATTGTTTGAAGCGCTCGGCTCTGATGAGTTTTGAGGGAGCTGTTGCGTGGTGTCTCTTGGCTATTCTGCAAGAAAGTTTTTGTTTTCTTGGGTTTTTTGAATGAAAAGTACCCTTTGGCATTTTAAAAAAATCGATAGGAAGTTATGAACAATCGAATTTTTATAAAACTTTCGTGTGAAAAATGACAGTTCTCATCGTTTTAAGGAGAAATTGATCTAACATCGAGGTTTTATGGGAATTTCGGTGAGAGCAGTTTCAAAACTAGATGTTCTGGGATTCAGAATCAGAATTTCAACAGATTAATACATTTTCGATCGAAACTTGACAAAATTACAAATTTTAGTCATGCATTTTCAACTATTTTCATCCTTGTACATACAAAAACGTTTCAAAAACTCAAGAAATTTCAAATTTCCACAATCACTCACTATCAGTATTGACAATTCTCTTTTCCAAATTCTTCTGCAGTTTTCTTTTCAGCAATGTGATCCGCCGTTATTTCATCATCGAGTGCTCCAATCTTCACTTCTATCTTCTCTTTAAACGCCACCACTGCTACCGGAGGCCCCGCTTCCTCCATCTGTTTGTCGTTCGGATGTCCGGATGTCCCTTTGACGTCTAGCATAGGGCGCTGGTCGACCGCGTCCGACGAGTTCTGAGAGAGTTGCTTTGTGGTCTCTTTTGGATACCCTGCAAGAAAAGTAATGTTTGATAAAATTTTTAGATCAACTTTTGGTATTTTTCATGAAAAATAAATCGGAAGTGATGGAATATGGAGGTCTTATGAGATTTTAAGTGCGAAAACTTTCAAAACTTGGCAAAACTACAATTTCAGTTGAGAATCGCAGTATTTAAAACAATTTTTGAGTTTTAGTTACAAAAGTTTTGGTAGTATGTCGAAAAACCAAGAACATCTGAGTATTCAGTTCAAAAACAGAAATTTCGGAGGTTTCAGCTCATCACAGCTTTAATTGGCAGTTCTAAAATGAAATAAATTTTCCTGATTTAGATTTGCTTTTTTCAACAGGAATACCGTCTGAAAATCCCCATAGTTGAGTAATTTCGGTTAGAAACTGCATTTTTGCGATTTAGATGAATTTTTTGTCAAAAACCTCCGGATTTTAGATGTATTAAATGATTTGCAACATTGTCACGCTAATTTCTCTAGTTTATTACTTTTTCCATCTTTAAGTTTTATCGAAATCCTCACGAACCACCTGAAATCGGTACTTCGGATGAAAACTCACAACTATCGCCTTTGTTTTTGATATTCCTCCGATTTTCGCACGCGTTCCTGATGCGCTTGCGATGGATCCATTTTACCCCTGAAAATTATGAAAAATTAAAAAATAATTCACAAGAAATGAAGGAAAAATAGGACAAAAACGATTGGAATTAATTCAAAAAAAAAGGGGAAAAAAAGCAAGAGGAGGTTTCTCGGCCACGGCCACCGATTACTACGCGCCAAATTCAAATAAAGAAGGGGAGGAGAGGTGAAGAAATTCGATGAATAAAAGGTGTATTGTTGAATTAATAGCGTGAAAATAGATAGATTCATTTCAATCGACGGTTTCAAACAATTTTTTATGATTTTTGTGTCAAAAACCTCCGGATTTTAGATGTATTAAATGATTTGCAACATTGTCACGCTAGTTTCTCTAGTTTATCACTTTTTCCATCTTTAAGTTTTATTGAAATCCTCACGAACCAAATGAAATCGGTACTTTGCATGAAAACTCACCAATATCGCCTTTATTTTTGATTTTCCTCCGATTTTTGCACGTGTTTCTGTAACGCTTTCAATGGATCCATTTTTCCGCTGAATATTTCGAAAGGTTACGACCTAATTCACAAAATATTTAAAAAAAATTGGGACGAAAACGCTTGGAATTAATTCAAAAAACGTGGCGGAAGAGGAAAAGAAAAGGAGGTTTTTCGGCCACGGCCACCGATTAATACGCGCCAAATTCAAATAAAGAAGGGTTAGAGAGGAAAAAAAATTGATAAATATAGTGTAACTCGCTGAATTAAAACGTGAAAATAGACAGAAATGGTAGAAAATCTTTTTTCAATCGATGATTTCAAACAATTTATACCGAAAAGTCTTGAAAAGTCGGATTTTCCGTACTTTTCTTCAGTGCACGTTTTAAAAACCGGCATTGAAACAGTTCAAAAAAGCAACATCTCAGTTGCAAAAATAACATACGAGTTATATGAACAGCAAAATTATTAATTTATTTTATTTTGCTAAGTCTTTGAGACAAATTGAAAACGAATCATTGGCACGCCAGAAGGAGACCCCTCTTATCCTTGTGACTCTCTCCCGACCACACACTCTATCACGTGGCCGAAATAACATTCTTTACTCGGCCACGTCACTTTTTTGTCTTAAAAACGCTTTTTTCTTCACTTTTCACACAAGTTTTTCCCAAATACAAATTCTGATTTTCTTTTCTGATTTGAATGAGCTATCATACTTCGCATACAATCAATGTTCAACAAAGTTAACCCGAAAAGTCAACATGTTCTCTTCGGTCAGCAGCGAAAATCTGAATGCTATTTTCTAATGCAATTTTTTTAAACATGTTGCTCTGCTGCAATTCAGTATTTCCTTATCACTTTTTACATGGCATCATCTTCCTTTCTGTCTTTTTTTGAATTCATACTTCGTATGTTTTCCCACTTTGTCATTGTCTAATCCCTCATTTTCAACGAAGACAAACACAAAAAGATGAGAGTCCTTACCGCTTGATTTGACAGGAGGTGAGATCTTTTATTTTGGGAAGGTTTATTGTTTAGAGGGCCTTGTTAAGAGACTGACAGCGTTTGACGATCACTTCCTCATCCTACTCTAGAGGTTCTTGTGCGTTCGTGAGCTCAATCGGGCTAGAGATGTCGTCAACCAACGCTTTCAAGTATCCTGAACCCTGGAACACTATGGCTGAGGGATTAAAGGTTTTACTGGAAACTGTTATAAATTCAAATTCACTCAGTCCGAAAGATCTCGAACATAATACAAGAATCATGGAAAATGCTCAAGCTATATTGTAAGTTAACGGAAAATCTCAGACGAAATGAATATCCTTTTTGCAGATTTGAACTCTTGGCTAAGAAGGCTTGCATGCTTAAACCAGCGTCTCCTTCCCCACCTCTTTCAGAACCAAAAGAAGTTCTTATCTCAATGTTTCCATTCGTCAAGTTTGAGACACAGCGTGTTTTTCCGGAAGTCAATGAATCTGTTGGGTAAGTTGAATATGGAATAAGATTTCAGATTTGAAAGTTTGAAATTTCAGTTCCACATCGTCTGCGTCATGTTCGAGAAACGGCAGAGAATTATCCCAATATTCTTCTTTGTCTACCAGCTCTGAACACTGGGCTTGCTCAGTTTTGAGGTATGCTTGATCAAAACAACTATATTCGAACTTCCCATGATTTATTTTTCAGTGACGATTCGAATCGAACCCAACCGACTATCGGATCCGGAAGCTCAACAACTAGCTCTGAACCTTTCTGGAAAACAACAGAGTCCTTGGACTGGCTTTATGAATGTCAATCGCCTTTGATGATTCAAAGAATGTCGGACTCGTTGATGCAATCGACGAAAATGAAAAAGCACAGCCACTTTACCGAGAAACAACGTCGACAGCTCAATGAATTTTTTGCGGAACAGGCTTATGTGACCGGTGCAGAAAAGAAAAAATTAGCAGAAGAAACTGGATTAACTGTGGAACAAGTTAGGGAATGGTTTAAAAACAAAAGAGTTTTACAAAGAAGATTGAATTAAATTATGCATTCGAAACTTTCTTTTCATTTGGAATTGTGTTATATGTGTGATTCAATAAAGTCTCATACACCCAAATACTCTTTTTGCCGTTTTCATGTTCAAGATCCCCCTAATGTTATTAAAGGAATGCCTGTTCCACAAGTCTTCTCGGCCCAATCATTCTTTTGTTCGATCTGAACACAGATCGATCATCTGTCAAATTCTCCCACCCAGATCAAGAGAACTGAAGTGAAAAAAGTACTCATGTGGTTTTACGATCTACTGTGGGATATGCGATTTGGGAAGATGACCTAGTTTGTGTTTAACGTCATAGTCTCACCCCACCATCTGTCGTCCACACAACCATTTTTTTTAATTTGTGCTGATGAGCAAGAAACTTTTGTGGAACGGAGTTCAAAGAAAGGTTGAAAATGAGATTGCATTGATCTGAGAGCCCCATGTATTCTCCCATGTATGTAGCACTGAAATTCCGAATCGGGATACTCTCAAATCTAACGACGATCTGTTGTTAGAAAAGAAAGGAACAAGAAGTGATTTTCACGTTTTCTTTAATCATAATACACAAAACCAGAAAAAATTAGAAAGAATTATTCTTCTTTTTCATACTTCTTCTAGCGTTTGAAAACCAATTGGAGACTTGCTTCGCTGTCAATCCAGTTTCTTCAGCCAGCTGGTATTTGTCTTTGTCCATAACATAAGGACGTTTCTTGAAGAACTCAATCAACTTCAGAACTTGCTCTTTGGTAAATTTCTTGGTCAGACGATATTGTTTGATCCAGTCGATCGGCTCGACGTGATTCATTTGAAACATCTGTGGTGTCACATCATAAAGAGACCAGTTCAAAGATCCGGGTGTTGTGGCGGAAGAACTGGATGTATCGCGTCCAGAATCATTTTGTGTGAAATCCGTTCTTGAAAGAGTTCTGTAAAAGGAAACATCAAGAATCTGAATTAACGTTGAAAGAAACAAACCTCAAATTAGAACCACAAGAAATCGACGAAGATTGTTGTTTCTCCATTTTAATGCACGGAAACATTGAAACCAAAGACTCCGCGGGCTCAGGAATAACAGGAGACAACACTGCCAGTGACGCCGACTTGCTCTCACTCACTAGGGACCAGCTGAAAACAGTGTCCAATTAAAAATATTGAAATAATATAAACTTACACCACGGCCTGTCCCATTACCCGGACTTTTTCCTTGAGCTCTTGCTGCGTAGGATCTTCTGATGTTAATAGAGTTAGCAGAGAAGCCTTCATGGCTTCAAACATTTCAGCTAGAGGAGGATGACTCATAGTGAAACCCAGCCACTATGTTTCTGACCGTCAAGCTGATAGAATGAAAATGAGTTGTCTTGACGGCAGATGTAGGCGTGACCACAAACAGGAGTCGACAAACAAACAGGAGTCAAGGACATATTCCCAAACGACATCTCTTTTTCAGTGAACTAATTAAACACATCATTGCCGTTACTTACACTTTCCGCCTACTGCTATGCAGGTGAGATATTTTGACAGTGATGGATTATCCTTTTGTAGAGTAAAACCGTACGATAGAGTGATTCGAAGGGTTGGAGGGTTATGTGGAAACGAAACATTGCAAAATGGAAGAAATTGGGGAATTGGAACAAGCTAATTTGTTAAAAACGGATAAGCAAAAAGTTTTTTCGAAACGAACACCTTGAAAAGAACGAAATTATCTGATTCTGACCTGTCTTCTAAAAAAACGTTTCTCGTCTGACAAATAAAAAAGAACAGAAAAAACAGAACATTTGAAAAAAATTACCATGAATCAAAACGTGTGCAGCGAAAGTTCATTACTCAGCACTGATAAGAAATAATAGGTTCGATGGTTAGACTAGTTTTTTGTAGGCAATTAATGTTAACCTGATAGTGGGAGTTTGGAAAAATAGAAGAACTAGGGAACGTTTTCTGATAGAGCGATGTGATTCAGAATACTCACTATCAGAAGTTTGATTTGAACTTACATTGAATCTGTAGGCAAGTTAGAACAAATTATAATTAACGAAAACAAAATTAATACGAATGGCTAGCAAATATTACAGTACCGGAGAAAAAGGTATCAACTTTTGCCTTTTTCAATTGAAAATGTCCAACTTTGAGCAAATGCAAAAAAAACTGAGTGCATACAAAATACACTGTTTTCCCAACTTATTTCTATTATTTAGACATAAAGCCGTCCTGTTCTTCATATTTAGAAAAACGTTTTGCATACTTTGGAAGACTGCTGATGTTTTCGAACTTTTCAACCTCAAAAGTGATTTTATAATTTTATACCCTTGAATTCACTTCAAATATGTAGTTGAAGTGAGTTATGTGTTTTGTGAATTGCTCAAAATCAAAACCCGATGTTCTCGAAAACATTCTTTTATACGTTTTCTAATTTCTTGGTGAATGATTTCCCAGATGAATCACCAACCTTCTATTTTTCATATATTATTTCGTATCCCATAAAATATTACGACCCCGCTTTTTTATTTGCTTGGAATACCAAAAAGGCTATAAAAATCAGGCGTCACAGCCATAAAATATTTTTATTCTTTTTCGGAGAAAAATGTTATCACCAAAAATCTTGGTTCCTGCTAGTTGCTACTTTCCCTGGGTTTAAACCATAACCTACATTTTCAGACCATCATCGCCTTCCTCGCCGTTGGAGTCGATGAAGGTTTGGAGGACCGCAATTGGCCAAGATCTGAGGATTTCGAAGAATCCGTCGAAGAACCAGCCATCCGAGAAATCGTGGAGAGCCGAATCTGCATCCTCCCATACATCTGCATCCTCATCTAAGTTGACTTAATTTTTTAATTTTAAAAATAATTTAATAAACATGATCCATTAAAGATTCTCTTATCTTTTCCGCATTTTAGCAGGAGATACAGAGGTACGTGTCGAGGAGTCGAGGACATCAAGTTAGAAGAAATGCAAAACGTCGTTCTACCCAGTAGTGAATTATTGAAACGTTTTCGAAAAGCTTTTGAAACTACTGTCAGTTACTGAACATTTTCAAAATATATTTCAGTGAAAATGGGGCAGAGAAATGATGACGATGCAAGACGTCTCGTCAACACAGCAGTGAAAAGTAAAATGACAGTGAACAACGAGACTATTTTAATTCTGACTCAAAACGATAATTTGAAAAAAAAAACAATTACAGGTTTATCCGTGCTTATATTTAATTCTACGTGAATAACACTTTTTTTTAGTTTTTCTCCGTGAAACCTACAATGTGAAAAATAAATTGGACAGTGCCAACAAACAGAAAGATGTAGCGGAGAAAATTATTTGCTCGAAGTTTTTGCGAAACAATTAAATTAATGTTTCAAACTCTATTTGGTTGATGAACAAAATCGCTTGTGTCCCTGCTTTTCGCTTGCACCTCCTAGTCTGCGTCTCTCCATTTTTTCCTCTCGTACTTGATCAACGATCTCGATTGATGTTGGGATTCACATTTATATAAGAGACGACGACCAGTGGTTTACTCGGGTTGAAAACCCAGTTAGTCAAGATACGCTGGAGTTCCGACCATTTGAAAAAATGTGTTGAACAACTAAAACTTTTCGCACCGCTTTTTTGGGGTTATTTGGTGAAGTAAAATATGAAACAATTAGGCAAATTGAGGTTGCAATAAGTTACTAAAAAGAAGATTGAACTTTCCAGGTCAAATAGTGGAATTTGTATAAAAATTTGATAAAAATAATTAAAGGTCAGAAATTTTGAAGAAAATGATAATGGAGGTTTCAAAAACAAAAATTTTATCAATATCCGGACAAAAATACACTCCATCATTAGATGCAGAATACAAGAATTATCAATTAGGAGAAAACTCGATCAGGTCATGTGGACGTGCGGACCAACATACAGATTTCTCTGAACATTCGAGAATGTGTTGAATAGTTTTTGTTGTTTTATTACTGTTATTCTTTCGTCCGTCTCAGTTTTATCGGTCTTTCTTTTCTCAGTTTTTTGTCAAGGCTCTGATCTGAAAACTTGAAAACTTGATTATACCTTTTGAAACCGAGTGAACTTCGAGATGTTAATGCCAAGTATTTCTAAACAATATTTCTAAACATAATTACACATGTCCGTTTCCCGTGTTTTTCCATTCATGGGAGGTCGGACGAACATTTGTTAGAAAGACGTAAGGATTCGAATGTTATTGGACGAGAGGTGGGATACCTTAATCAGCGACTTCGTCGATAAAATCGTGCAAGGGTTGGAGAACGAGCTCCTGGAAAACGCTGAGTATCGTATGCAAGTTCTGCGACATGAAAGATGGAGAGTAGCGAAGAAAAAAGCGCCAGTTGAATCAGATGTCTAGAGGGGACGGGAGCCAAGAAGTTTTGTAGTCTTATTTGTTTTTTTTATCTGTAATCTTTATTAACACTGTCTTCAACGATTGTAGGTTCCTCAAACCGTGTTTTGTTGTCATTTACATGAAAGACTGTCGCATAGACCCCACCAAGACTTATTCACAGCAGACTGGAATGTAGAGACTTCATAACCCGGAGTTATTTAACAAAAGTCTCTTATTTCTCATGACAAAGTTTAATATCTGAAGACAGAAATCCGTTTTTTTTGCTTGTTAAGATATAGTAAACTCATAAAACCAGTTCGATTCAAAATATGACGTTTACAAAAGTGTGAAAATCAATGGTATCAGTAAAAGATAACGTATAGTTTCGAAAGTAACTCATCTCAACCTTTACTCGAATTTTCATGCAATGTTTTATGCAATCAACCAAAAACATTCTATAACCACACTTCCCGTAGAATCGCAAAACTTAATTTTCACTATCGATAGCACTGCCTGTGTCATTTCTTATCTATTTTCTTCTCCTTTCTCTACACCCAATTGAATATTAGCTATCTACCATGCTTATCAGTTTTTCGAAGACGAGTGTAAACTGAAATTGAAAAACGACACAGAACTACAAATAGAACGATGTCACTTTTCAACTTTTGTTTACGTGAATCTTCAAATAACTGATAAGAATGATGAATAACTGAAAATTGAGAGAGTGTAGAGAAAGGTAAAGAAAATAGATAAGAAACGACACAGGCAGTTCCATCTATACAATTTTATTTATTCGCTTTCCTTCAAGACGTCCTCCCGGTTATGGATGTCGATTCAACAATATTATCTGATTTTATTTGAATTCTAAGTCTAATCTATTTACTTTGGGCACGATTATTTGCTTACATGGACGATCTCTTGCTGGTTAGTTCATCTGAAGAAGGGCATCTGAGAGACATTGAAGAACTCTTGTCCAAAGTGGTTGATTTCGGACTGAAATTGAAACTCAGTAAGTGCTGTTCTGCTCGAAAGGAACTGGAATTCCTGGAATACATCATTGGCCGAGACGGCATCAAGTTAAACCCCGGGAAGGTAGAAGCAATTCAATCGTTTCCAACTGTGGCCAAAAATGTGAAAACCCAAACAGTGAGTTTTTCAGAATTTGAAACGACTTCCACCAACAACTAAATTTTTTTCAGTTCTGCACAAAGGTTGCCACAAGAAGCTTTATAATTTAATTGAAGAAATTTTGATTATTTTCTGCCCGGATAATTACTTAGAGGATTTGTTATTAATGTTTTTTGAGTTTGAATAAAGTTTTGTGGTTGTTAAAGAGGTTCTATCAAGATAAGAGTGTCACATAAATATTTTCCATAGTTATCTGACAAGAAAGTAGCTTGGCAAACTTCTAAGCAGTTTTCCACAATGTATACACGTTTTGCAAATGTTTGAAAGAAGCAATTTTGCGTATCTGCAAAAAAAGTAGTTTTGAGCGAATTTGTTAAAAAATTGAACCATTTATTCATTTTTTTTAAATGAACGGGAAAAGTTTTCTTAGATCTGATGATTTGTCAAAAATATATACTGATTGTGTCCAGTTACTATTAAATTTTCTTCAATCGTAATTTCCGAGTGATTCCTTGACTTAACGCTTCAGATGATCTTTTTGTAGAGAAGGTCTTTGTGTGGTTAGCAGAGAATGGTGGGTCCCGAGAGTCGATAATTCCAGCAATGATTCCAGATAAAGTGGGAATGGAGTTTCCGGTGAAGTATTTGAAGAGCTCAGTGTAGCAGTTGACATCTCCCTTCGTTCCATTTGTACAGAGCATCAATTTATTGAACTCTGGATCTGTTGTGTCTTCGTGCATCGAAAGAGTAAAGTGTTCCATAACATGACTGATGGAAGATGAATCCGTTGGCCAACAATGTCGTATTTACGTTCCAAGAGGTTAGCGGTCTAGAAAAAAGACTTTAGTAGCTGGACACAACTTCTGATAGCAAGGGAAACTGTCAATTACTCACGTAGTTCCACGCGAAATGCATTTCATCTTCCACTGGCTGAATGATTGGACTTCCAGTAATTCCTTTCATGTAAAAAACGCGGAGTTTCTTTCCGTTGACCGGCTCGTGAAGGTTCATATTTCTCGTATTTTCTCCGACCGTCGGCTTCAATCCGAATACTCCCTTGAAAAACGCTGGCATTCGAATACTACCACCGATATCACTTCCGACTCCAACGACACTTCCAGCTGCTCCGAGAAATGCTCCTTCTCCTCCACTGAAAACTCCAGTCATGCGGCGAGCATTATATGGATTCTGAATTTTTTACCTTTGATTTAGTTAACAGATGATTGTATTTATCTTTGATCTTCCACGAATAGTGTTGACCGACTTAACCCACATACAAACTTCTGGAACGTTGGTGACAGCAAGTAAGATTCCACCAGCTGCTTTCAATCGTTTGATTGCTCCGGCAGTTCTATGACACTTTGTTGCTTTCTGTGGAAAATTCTGCATGTGATGATCTCATTCTCCACTTCCAACGCATCCTTCGCTGTAAATGGTACTTCGTAAAGTTGCATCTCCTCAAGATTTTTCTGAATATGTTCCTCGTCGGCGAGAGCCATGAATGTGTCGACTTCGGCGGCTGGTTGACGAGCACTGTCGAACAGTTTCACCACGGCTGCATTGATTGTGTTGTTGACCTGAAATTTCAATGCTTGAAAACTGAGAGTTTGAATTGACGTGCAGTCACCTGTTCGATTCTGTGGATACAATTTTCAACGAGTGCTGTACTTGAGATTTCTTTCTTTGAGATCGTTCAAACCGCTTGTGTTGCTGAGATCAAAAGAAGGCGATCAGTGTGTGGAGTCACATAAACACGTTCACGGAAGAAATAGTTGACGAACCAAAAGACGAAGCGAATCGTGTAGAAGTCGACTGATGATATAGTGAGCAACAAGTTGAGGAACGCCTTTTTGAGGCGGTAAGAGACCGTCATCCTGGAAAAAACTGATGAACTTCCCAATCATTTATAACCATTTTGTGTCTGCACAAAGAATGAGTTTTCATCTTAAAATTTGGTAGAGTGGTGTCTGAAATGTTTTAATGAAAGAGCAAACAACTTGGTACAGTCATTAAAAATTAAGAATTCGAATTCCAAGAACTCGTCAAAATTTTCAAATTCCATGTGGAAAACATTCATGTAACACTGTTATCTTGACAGAACCCCTGAATTCATTTTTGGAGTCCTTGGATTGTAAAATACTGCATATTCATCACTGTCAGACCCCTTTAAGGCGCGAAATCATACATTTATCCGGTTCTCAATAATTTGAACTGTATTTCGATACGTTCAAATCATTCACAAATTTTCTATCAACAACTGGCATAAGTTTTATTAAGGTAGTCTGACAGTGATGCCAGATATGCAGTATCTGACATTCCAAGGTATCTAAAAAGGAATTCAGTGATTCTGTCGAGATTAAAGTGTTACATAGATGATTTCCACTCAGTTTTCAATAGTTGAGCAAATTTCGAGAACGATTTCAACAAAAATAAAAAGTTCTACAGATGTTTGAAGTTCGAGACTCCAAATTTACGAAAGACTTGTGGAACATGAATTTTCAATCAGAACGTTTATCACGAACAACCAGAACTCTACAATCAATGTTTTCCTGGAGTTTCAGGTCAATTTGACCAATCTGAGTTATAGTCGAAAAACCGATATATGACCTCAAATTTACAAAAGCTTGTGAAACATGAATTTTCAACCAGAACGTTTATTAAATAAAACCAAAACTCTATACTCAACCTTTTCCCAAAGTTTAAGGTCAATCCGACTATATTTAAACAAGTTATGACCAAAAAACTGGAATATGATACCTTTTGTCCAGTAATGTAGGTCTAATGGCAAAAATCTGGGGAAATGAGAGGAACAAGAACTACACTTTTGGTGGAGAGTGAATAGCTCCCGATATTAACTAATAAGACCTCCTATACAACTCGTGCCCCATCCACTCTTTGTCGGTTTTCCTATGTATGTTCGATAGACTTAATGGTGTCTCTCTGAACTTGATGCAGAAACTTCAAAAATACCAACAAAAAAAAAGGTACTTTTCCTCGAAACCGGGCCGGGCCAAAATTTGACCAGTTTTGTTTCAAAAAGTCTGGTTGAATAATTTGATTGTTGACAATGAGGAACTTTTCATAATTGAAAACAAAAATTGCAAAAAAAAGGTGTGGTCAGAGGCATGAGCCGTACCCACCACTTTTCCAACACCACACCCCTCACTACCTCTCTGACATGTTTGGGGTTTCTCTATTGATAACAAGGAATGAAACAAAAAGTACCGCGCGGGAAAGATGAGGTTTGGATATTTTTTATCAAGTGATCCCAGCGAGAACTAAAACAGAATTTAGAACACAAAACTGAAGAATGTTGCCTTTTTTTGCTTCACAATAAACGAAACTCACCTTAAAAATCCATTAGTAGCCGAAATCCATATAATGAGTAGAAGAAATAGTTAGAATTGAAATAAAATCAAAGGTTAGTTGTCGAATCTCATGCAGTAGAGTCTCTAGAAGACCCCATAATAATTGGAAAAGACGTTCTCCAATTACTATGAGGCCTTCTTTGTGGGAATAAAGATAATTAAGAGAAACAGTCCATAGAGGGTAGGAGGCGGAGCAAAGAGGTGGATCTCATCTGTTTATTATTTCTTCTTTTCCTATACTCTCTTGCTCCTGGTTTATTTTTCGTTATTGCCACGATAGTTCTCAATACTAATGTACCTCACATTTCCAGTTCCTGGGAATAATAGTAAGGGAACTGTCTTGTGCATGCACTGAGGACAATCTGGTGCTCTCTATGTACATCATCTATGTACTAACCACTCAATCTTTCTACCCCATGGGAAAGTTCGTTAGCCAATTGATCTGGCGACGAAAAACTAAATACAAACGTACCTTATATTTCCAGCTCTTGGGAATATTAGTGAGCGTTGATAATCGTTGGGAAAACGCTTGAGCTAGAGTGACCAAGTAGTGAAGTACATAGATGATGTACAGAATTGTGGAGAACCAGATGATCCCGTTATACATCCATTTTAAGACAGAAGGCTCGCTAACATTCTCAGGAACTGGAAAAATATAAAATGCTATTCGCCTATTACCTCTACCACAACAGTTCAGCTTCAAGAACGTTCCGCCTGGAGCCTCAACACACCAGATATGTCTCTATGAGCGGATCCTGAGTACAATAGAAACTATTTAACGCAAACTACTAAAATTTTAGAACTCATGTCCGACAACACAAACTGGCAAACTTCATAAAATTTTGAAGTTGGGTTGCACCATGAGTGTGCAAAAGAAAACTTCGAGTCTTGAATGATCATGATCAGAGCTGTGCGGAAGTGAAATAGTTGAAAAGGAAGAAGAAAGAAGGAAGAAGATATTGAAAAAAGCCCGGAAGAGGGAAGTCGAAGGAAGCCCGGAAGAAGGAAGTAATTTTTGAAAACGTCAAATTTAAGGACATTTTTTTTAGTCATCACTGAAAACGAATTTTAGCGTTGTTTTCACATATATCCATCAAGAGACATCAAAACACCGCCAAAAATCCGTCGAAAATTCCAAAATTTTTGTAAAATTTTTTCACGGAAGTGGGAAGTGGCAAAGAATTTCCAACGGAAGACGGAAGGAAGTAAATTTTCTAAATAGGAAGTCGGAAGAAGGAAGAAGGAAATGATATATGATATATGCATAAACTATTCTCTGCATGACTCGAGCATTGTGGATACTAAGGATTAATTCCAACATCTTGTCTAAAATCTAATATTTCTAAATAGAATTAACATCGAACTTTTTACACCTCACTTGCCATGAGATAATAGTATTGAGGGGTAGGAAAAGTGATATAATGACATTTGAAGAGTAATGAACAGGTAAGTAAAGTGCACAAAAGACGATGAATTCACTAGGGAGTGTTCCAGACGTATTTTGGCCTTTTGAATTGGTTCATATTCTATTAAGTACTTCTCAACACGCTGATTTTGAATATGTAATCCAATTTTGCAGAACGCTTCACTGAACCGAGATGTATCCATTTTAAGTCATTTTTAGAGCAAAAGTTGCATTTTTCAAGAGACTCAAAATCAATTTTAGACCCAATTTTTCCAATATTTTCTTTGTATTACGTGTGAATGTAGGTTGAAAAAGCTCGTTAAGAGTGTTTACTGGTTTATACAATTTTCAAAAAAGTTTTATCACAACTGTCCAAATGTCAAAAATGAAAGGGATACAACTTTTTTGTCTGCAAACTTTTTTATCAGACAACGTTGCTAATGTGCTTTTTCAACCTACATTCACACGTATTACAAAGAAAAATTGGAAAACTTGGGTCTAAAATTGATTTTGAGTCTCTTGAAAAATGCAACTTTTGCTCTAAAAATGACTTAAAATGGATATATCTCGGTTCAGTGAAGCGCTCTGCAAAATTGGATTATGCCTAAACAGTATTAGCATATGGAAATCCGGAGGAAACAATGGAAAAATGTATAATTATCAAGAGTATTGTGAGATTGAACTAGGAAAAAACGATATTTGAACGTCTAGAATGTTGGTAAAATCAAAAAAAGAAGTCCAAGCTCTTTTTCCTGCGTTAAATTCTTTCAAATCGTCTAAATGGCCATCGGTTTCCAAAAAACCTTTGGGATTTGGATACTTGTTATTAACTTTTATACATATGACATTTATACTTGCAACATTTGATTTTAAGTTATCAAACATATATCCGTGCATAGATGGTGTGGATTATTTTTCATTGTTCATAAACCATAACTCCTATTTTCAAAAATGTTTCTTCTGCCCGTCTACCTGCTTTATTGATCAAATTTTTTCCAAATTATGATGTCTATACGGTACGTGTCATGAGTATAGCACTCTTCTCAATTTCTGAGTTTCCGAAATTCTTTTGACAGTTCTTGAGAAACGACGAATGTTTGTCGATCAAGCGTCAGAAAAAATCTTATTCAAGAACTTTTAATCTTTGAGTAATATCATAAGATTATGATAGGGTTATCTGAGAATCAGAATTTTTTGCAGTCTCTGAAAACTGCTGTCACAAAATTGTGTAGTTTTTTTTCAATAATTATGTAGTTTTAAATTGTTTTAGTCATATTTCCACTTTATTTTTGGACTAATGGCTAGTAAGTGCAGTGTGTATTTTAAGACAATTGGCATACGATCTTTCCTATAGGGTAGAAAGATTGAGTGGTTAGCACATAGATGATGTAGATAGTACCAGACGGTCGTTTGTATTTAGTTTTTCGTCGCCAGAACAGTTGGCTAACAAACTTTCCCATGGGGTAGAAACATTGAGTGGTTAGTAAATAGATAATGTACATAGAGAGCACCAGATTGTCCGCAGTGCATGCATTTCGAGACAGCAGGCTCTAATATTCCCAGGAACTTATTCCCAGGAACTGGAAATAATTGGTACATCAGTATTGAGAATTATCGTGGCAAGAACGACAAATCATGTACAATCGAGAGAGTGTAGAAAAATAAGAGAAGCCAAACAGATGAGCTCCGCCTCCTACCCTTCCTAGTAAATTGTTCTCATTCACCTTCATTCGAGGTTTCCGCTCCCACAGGAGTTGAGGCCTCTGAGATATCTTCCCGGCAATAGGTGTCGAACAATTGGCCTTTTGATTATTTACTGAATCCGTGTGTTTTTCACTATTATTATTCGATTCTTTTGCAACAGTCGGATTGTCTGAAGGTAATTCAATTACACATGTTAAAATTTGAAGTTAGTGTAGAAACTTGTGATGGTCTTAACTACTGATCTGAAATTCCTACCGAACCTGTCGAATCCCATAGAACCCGTCAACTAAAATATAATAAAACCAAAATATATGTGTAGTCGGCTAATTAGGAAAGTTCACCGACCGTAGAGTTATGAGACATGACTTGAAAGTTGAAAAAACGCTAATTAAAAACATATGCTTACTTCTTCCCGCAAAGCCTGGTATTTGAGACAAACGAGATCAAAGTTCAGAAATAGGATAAATAAACACCTTTCTGACCCCCGAAAATAAAACGAGTTCCAAAATTTTTTCGTTTTCCAAACGTTATTCTCATATTCCTCAAATACCCGGCTTTAGGGTCAAAAATTGAATATATATTTAAGACCAACGTTTTCTCAGATTCCCAATATTATAAGTCATGTCTCATAACTCCACGAATTTCTTTAGTGAATCGAAACTCATCAATAGATTGTTCTCCTTGTTTTGTACTTTTCCTTTCTTGACGCAGCCATCACCTCCGGGAGTGGAGACATCCTGAAACCACCTAATTAATTCTAGTTTGAGTTTTATTTTCCAGCAAACCATCTTTAATGGACAAAGCAGCAGAAATCCTCTGCACAGTCAAAAGGAGAATAACCCGCGAGTATGATGAGAAGAGGTTCCAGAAAGCGGTAGCAGTGGCAATTTATAAAGTAGCGTCATGCATTGATAGGGAGGCTAGAATGTATTTGGCAGATCAGTTGAAAAAGTTTAATCATCGGAGAACTCAATCGATGAAAAGCGGTGGCGAAGAAATCGGAACGGGAACGTTAATCATTATCATTCCTTTTTGAAAACAGATCATCTGTATCTTCTCTTTAACCCCAATCACCCCTTCATAATTCTCACCTTTTTTTTACCTGATTTGCTGTCACACAATTGACCCCACTGTTATGTATCCCTAATGCTTAGCGAGAACATCACACAATAAAAGGTTTCAGTATTCTCTATTCAAAAAGATTTTCCGTAACTAAAGAAACTATTCAATATACTACTCCTAGTGGAAGTTCCTTAATCTCCCCTCTGACCCTTGGCGAGTTCAAAATATACAGTAGCCATTTCCCGCAAACACAAAACTTTTTCATGATTCTGACAAAAAAAATGACATCGAAAAAACACTTGGAAATTGTCTAAAGCAGTACCAATGAGCGCATAGTCTATTAGAGACATGAGAAGTGTCTTTTTGATTAATCTTCGAGCAAATATTTGGATAAACTTGCAAACTTGGATCGAAAAATCTCCATCATTAGTACTGATTTAGGCGATTCCCAAGTGTTTTTTCGATGAAAAATTTTTTCGTATAAAATTAGTACCAAAATGGTGAGGCACTTTGAAAATTTCGTTCAAAAAATTTGTTTTCCAAACTTCAAATTATGAAGTGTTATGAAGAAATTAGTACATGACAATACAAAAATCATCAAAAAGCGTTGAAATAATCACTCTTCTCACATTCCGAGTTTCCGAAATTCTTATAACAGGTCTTAGGAAACGACAAATGTTTATCGATCGAGCGGCAAAAAAAATTTCATTCAAGAACCTTCAATCTTTGAGTACTGTCTTAAGATTATGATAGAGTTATCTGAAAATCAGAATCTGCTTTTCAGTCTCTGAAAACTGCTGTCACAAAATGATGTAGCTTTTTACAATAATTATGTGGTTTTAAATTGATTAACTCATATTTCCACTGTATTTTTGGACTAATGGCTAGTGAGTGCAGTGTGTATTTCACGACAATTAGCATACGAACTTCCCATGGGGTAGAAAGAATGAGCGGT
This sequence comes from Caenorhabditis latens, assembly GCA_002259235.3. Classification (NCBI taxonomy): domain Eukaryota; kingdom Metazoa; phylum Nematoda; class Chromadorea; order Rhabditida; family Rhabditidae; genus Caenorhabditis; species Caenorhabditis latens. The sequence continues at coordinate 5,831,705 of CM056097.1, read as the reverse complement.
TAATACATAGATGATGTACAAAAAGAGAACCAGATGGTATGTTATGCCTGCATTTCAGGACAGATAGCTTAATAATATTCCCAGAAACTGGAAATATGAGGTACATTGGTATTGAGAATTATCGTGGCAAAAACGACAATAGGTCACCAGCGAGAGAGTATAGAAAAAGAAGAGAGAATAAACAGATGAGCTCCACCTCTTTGCTCCGCCTCCTACCCTCCATGGACTGTTTCTCTTAATCACCTTCATTCCCACAAAGAAGGCCTCATAGTAATTGGAGAACGTGTTCTCCAATTATTATGGGGCCTTTTAGAGACTCTACTGCATGAGCTTCGACAACCAACATTTGATTTTTTCCAAATTCTAACTATTTCTTCCACTGCTTTTATGGGATTCGGCTACTAATGGATTTTTATGGTGAGTTTTGTTTACTGTGAAGCAAAATAGTGACAACATACTTCAGTTCTGTGTTCTACATTCTGGTTTTAGTTCTAGTAGGATCACTGAACATGTCAGAGAGGTAGTGAAGAGTGCAGTGTTGGGAAAGTGGTACATGTCACCAACGGACGTTTTGAAACTGACACTCACCATATTTCCTAAGTTGTTCTATTTTCAACATCTATGATATGGAGTTTCTTCAGATTTTAGTGTGAGAGGTATCATTATTTATTTTTCATACAAGTTTAAAGAGACATCATTATGTTTATTAAACACACATTAGAAAACCGACCAAGAGTGGTTGGCGCAGGGATTGTATTGAAAGTCTTGATAGTTAGTATTGGAAGCTGGTCCCTCTCCATCAAATATATAGTTTTCGTTTTCTTTTTTCCCCCAGATGTTTGCCATTAGACCTACAGTATCGGACAAAAAGGTATCATATTTTCTTTTTCGACAATAACTGGTCGGATTGACCGGAAAAACATTGATTATAGAGTTTTGGTATGTAAGAATATTTTTTCAGTAAAAATTTCCTGTACGTTGGAGAAGCAACTGAAAATTGAAGTGCTAAGAAAAACATTTGGATTGTCCATTCAGAAGCTTCGGTAGTCGTCGCTCTAACTCGCTGCAAGTCTTATGACTCTAGAGCACAGGTTAGCACTTTTTTCGTTAGTCTGTGTGTCTTGATTTAATTATATATGTTCCAGACTTTCCCTTGCCTTGGCTTCAAAAAAGACCAAGGATCTCTTGTTGGACCTGAAATTCCCTAAATCAGGGGTCCACGGCATTCGTTTCTGCGAGCACGACATCGGAAAAGTAGCGGAAGTCTTCAGGTTAGAGTTGATGGGAAGTGGATTGTGGTAATGAGCATGGGGAGAGGTGAACATTGGCGCGAAAATGGAAACTGTAGACAAACACAAGAGTTACTTGAAAAAACTCACTTGAGTTGGAATAGTTGGCTTCAGAGCAGGTGTAGACTGAAAACTCCACAGTTCAAAGTTAAGAAATCAATTCGATTTATTGTATAAGTTATAGATCAAGTGTGACTGCTGCACTGGTGGAGCCATCGAAGGATGCTGGCAAAGCCCAAATTGCCCTTGCTACATTACCAACACGAAGCTCAGAAAATTCCAACAAGTCGACGATGTGGTTGTCAATGAAAAACGAATTTTGTGAGTTCACTATCCCTCTTGAGACAACTCAATCAAAACCTATAAATTTCAGTCAACATTCAATCCAGTTCTTCTTCGAGGAGGCAACTCGTTCTTCGATACAATTGGATTTGCTTGCTCTGATGAGTGTGAATGTGCTGGAAATTGCTAGAAAGTGCACGAACAATGTCACCTTGCTCATAGAGAAAGACGTTCATCCGCTGGAATTGTTCCGAAAACATGAGCAGATAGGATTTGGATTGAGAGCCAACACATTCATCCCATGTGGAACACCAGTCGTCGAATTCACCGGAGAGTTGAATCATGGAGATGTCAAAGAATCAGACCATGATTAATTGTATGCCAATTCTATCTTTACTCAAATAAATCTTTAAACTTCTTCCAATCAGCCAACTGACTCTTCGGGAACAATCTTTGATGTTTTAACGGAGAACTGGACTGGTTTTTTCAGATCTGATGATTTGTGAAAAATCTACACTAATTGTGCCCAACTATTAGTGAAATTTTCTGCATACTAGAGTAAAACACAAAAAAAAATATTTGTTTGATCTTTGAGCATTAACCGTACGACCGAAACCGGGGTCGAGAACTGAAAACTGTAGTAGAGATTGCTGATTATACGTAAATTAAAAAAAATTTAACTGTAACATCAATACAGCCAGTATGCTTTTACCTACTGTCACCACGCTCGAGTCTTACAAAAATAGACTATACAAGTATCGGGCTAGAGCTTCAGAAGTCAAATGTAGTGCCCTTGGGAAAATTTTCTTAGCTTATCGAAACATGTACCAAAAATTGGGATTTAAGTTCCACGTTTCTTCAATCAAGATGACGGGGTTCGTTCATTTTATCTGACAGATTTATCTTTATTTTCTATATTCTCTCGCTCTTGTTCTATTTGTCGTTTTTGCCACGATAATTCTCAATGCTAATGTACCTCATATTTCCAGTTCCTGGGAATATTAGGAAGACATCTGTCTCAAAATGCAGGCATCACACACCATCTGGTACTCTCTATGTACATCATCTATATACTAACTACTCGATTATTCTACCCCATGGGAAAGCTCGTAGGCCTATTGTCGTAATATACACACTGCACTCACTAGTCATTAGTTCAAACATACACTGGAAATACAATCAAAACAATTAGAAAACTACATAATTCACAAAAAAAGCTACATAATTATGTAGCAACAGTTTTCAGAGACTGTAAAAAAGAGTCTGATTTTCAGATAACTCTATCATAATCTTATGACAGTACTCAAAGGTTAAAGGTTCTTGAATTAGATCTTTCTGACGCTCGATCGACTACCATTTGTCGTTTCCTAAGACCTGTTATAAGAATTTCGGAAATTCGAATCACGTACCGTATTGACATGAAAGTTTGGAAAAAATTTTACCAAAAAAAGCGGCTAGGCGGCCACAAGAAACATTTTGAAAATAGTAGATGCATAGTTTGTGATTAATGGAAAATGATCGACACCATCAATGCACGGAAATATTTGATAACTTAAAATAAAATGTTGCAAGAGTAGAGGTTATATGTATAAGAATTAATAACTAATAGTAAAATCCCGGAAGATTGTTTGGAAATCAAAGGCGTTTTTGACAATTTGAATCAATTTAACGCAGGAAATAGAGATTGAACTTCCTTTTTTGATTACACCAACATTCTAGCCGTTTAAATATTGTTTTCGCCTATTACGATCTCGCAATACTCTTCATACTTATACGCGGTAGAGCTGATAGGTCGATTATTTCTTAATATTTCTGAAATTTCTGAAATTTCATAATCACATTGTTTTCTAAATATTTTATTTCATAGGAGTTATGTCACTTTTAAAACTTTTTCTGCTTGTCTCTCTAGAAGTTAATGAAGAGTAAGTGCAAAGTTCATTTTACGGCAAAAGGGCTACAAGCTTTCCCATGACTATAGAGAGCACCAGATGGTCCGTAATGCATGCATTTCAGGACAGTTCCCTTACTATTTTTCCCAGGAACTGGAAATATGAGGTACATTTGCATTGAGAACTATCGTAGCAAACACGAAAAATAAACCACGAGCAAGAGAGTATAGAAAATGAAGAGAAAACAAACAGATGAGCTCCACCTCTTTGCTCCGCCTCCTACCCTCTATGGACTGTTTCTCTTGATTATCTTTATTCCCACAAAGAAGGCCTCATAGTAATTGGAGAACGTCTTCTCCAATTATTATGGGGTCTTCTAGAAACTCTACGGCATGAGCTTCGACAACCAATCTTTGATTTTATTTCAATTCTAACTATTTCTTATACTGATTCTATGGATTTCGGCTACTAATGGATTTTTAAAGTGAGCTTTGTTTATTGTGTGAAGCAAAAAAAGACAACATCTTCCGTTTTAGGTTCTAAATTCTGGTTTCAGTTCTTGATGGAATCGCTTTATAATCGTAGTGTTGTAATGCTATCCAGTAACATTTTTGAATTGGTCTCTCGGCTTGTTCAGAATTTGATTAGGCTTGGCTTACTTTCGAACATTTCTTATTTGATGGTCTTTTTTGAAAACTGCGCAATACTGCTCTTTCCCTGAAAATAAAAAAAAAGTTTTTCCCCGCGTGTTACTTTTTTTCATTCCTTGTTTTCAATAGAGAAACCCCAAACATGTGAGAGAGGTAGTGAGGAGTGCGGTGTCAGGAAAGTGGTTAGTACGGTTCATCTCTCTGACCACACTTTTTTTTTAAATTTTGTTTTCAATTATGGAGAGTTCCTCGTTGTCAACAATCAAATTATTAAACCAGACTTTTTGAACCCCAACTTGTCATATTTTGGCCCGACCCGGTTTTGAGGAACAGTACCTATTTTGTATTTTCGAAATTTCAGCATCAAATTCAGAGAGACAACATTATGTCTATTGAACATACCTAAGAAAACCGACAAAGGGTGGTTGGGGCAGGAGTTGTATAGAAGATCTTATTAGTTAATATTGGGAGCTGTTCACTCTCCATCAAAAAGGTAATTCTTGTCTCCCTCATTCCCCCAGATTTCTGTCATCAGACCTACAGTACCGAACCAAAATTTCCGGTTTCATTCCGGTTTTTCGATCATAACTTAAACTTAAAACAATTTTAAAAGATTTTTTTTTGTGGAAAACGTTCTCGAAATTTGCTCAACTATTAGAAACCGCGTGGAAAATATTTATGTAACACTTTTATCTCGACAGAACTCCTTAATTCCTTTTGGAGACCTTGGGTTGTCAAATACTGAACATCTGGCATCACTGTGAGAACCCTTACGGGAGAAATTATACATTTATCAGGTAACCTCGGTACTGAAGCTTATGCCATTTGTTGATCGAACGTTTGTGAAAAATTTGAACGTATTAAAAAACTGTTCGCATTATAGGGGACCGGATAAATGTATAACTTCGCGCTGTAAGCGGTTTAACAGTGATGGATATGCAGTACCAGTCGGTTTACGTCGCCTAACGGCGACTTAACCTCCTTCCCTACACCGCCCTTCTCAGTTTTACAGCGCCTGCGGCGCTTCTTAGGATGGAGAACTTGGAATGAGCTGTTTTGAATTAACAAATTTGAACTTTCTTCCTATACTTTCCTTATTTCAAAACAATCTTACAACAGAACGTGAACTTTATAACTATTCTTTCATCCCTCCCCAAAAGGCGAGTGATCATACCGATATGAGTTTTATTTTTTTGACTGATTGGCGTCGATGCCGCCTCCCTTCTCGGAATATGGCAGACTAAAACCATACGTGTTCACTAAAGTCGAAGAACTTGAAGAATTTTCTATTCACATCTTCAGAAAATTTATTCAAAGTATTCTTCTCAAAGTTTTTGACTGATCGGCGGCGATGCCGCCTCCCCTCTCGGAATATGGCAGGCTAATTATAAGACTGTATTTCAACAAACCCTCATCCTAGAATTCATTTTTTAGGTAGCCGAGCAACGACAAATTTGCTTATTCACAAACCACCATCACTACTTCAGTAGCATTCTTCTATTTATACTCGTTTTTGTGGGCCTCGCTAACAGAAAAAATGCTTCCCCGGTTTCCCTCCTTCCCATTTTGTATGTGGGTTCAAAATTTAAATCAATGTTCATGATAAAATGTGAATCTTAGGATTATGTTAGTATTTTGGGCCGTTCCAAACAGAAATTTCGCGGGAGCCATCGTTGTCAATTTAACAACATCTCCGACGATAACAAAATTGTTGAGAAATTTTTCATCAAAATCACTGCTATTTCCTCCATTCAAATGAAATAGCTCTTTAATAAATTACTTTCCCATAACAAAAAAGCAACTACACACGCGCGGCCGGCGCGCCTGTCGAGAGTGCACAAGAAACACCGAGTCAGTAGTATTAGGTTGATATTTCGAGCGTTCTACCACCCTGTCGGGACACACCTTTTCTCGAGACTTTTTACTGTTGAAATTGACATTGTCTCCAGAAGACTTAAAATTTGATATTTTTGAAAAAAGAAAAGTTCGGGTATCATCTAACTAGAAAATGGTCTAACCTGACCGTGGAGTTAAGAAACGAGACCTAGCGCAATCGAAAGACAATCGAATTTTAATGGTAAATCAGTTTTCAAAAATTGCTGAATGGCCTCCAGAATTCAGATTTCCTTGTCTGAAAAATCAAATTTATTAATGCATGTGATTTACTCGTTTTTCCACCCAAATTTAGCTGTGTTTCGCTCCAAATATCACGGCACCTGAAGTTACCTCTCGGCCAGCGATCCGTGGTTGAGTGGTGAGTGCGTCTGTCTATGAAACACGCTATGCAGGTTCGACCCCCGCTTTTTAAAACTTTTTTTGTTGCTTTTTTATTAAGCCTTTTTATCTAACCGTCAATTAAATCTAACCGAAGTTGTGCTTCATAGACAGACGCACTCACCACTCGACCACGGATCGCTGGCCGAGGTATCTTCAGGTGCCGTGATATTTGGGGCGAAACACAGCTAAATTTGGGTGGAAAAACGAGTAAATCACATGTATTAAATTTGGATTTTCAGACAAGGAAATCTGGATTCTGGAGGCCATTCATCAATTTTTGAAAACTGATTTCCCATTAAAATTCGATTGTCTTTCAATTGTGCTAGGTCTCGTTTCTGAACTCCACGGTCAGGTTAGTCCATTCTCTAGTAAGTCAAATTTCCAATCTATCTATCCAGGTCTCAGAAAAATTGGCCCACTACGGACGGAGTTATGATCGGCGACAAAAAAAAGAAACAATTAAAAATTTTAATTATGTTTTATATTGCTAATGTACCAAACATGGAAATGAGAAAATGCGATTTTTCGATATTTATTTTCTCTTTCAGCTCGATCCTCCGCAAAGTGAACCAACGATTCCGCAACCTTCTCGATCTACGTCCACCAACAAATAACTTCACCAAAATCTATATCGGAAGAACAGATTATTATCCAAAAACACGAGTGATATATGAGTCAGCGACTGGAAAAGAAACAATTCTGTATGATGACAATGATCAGGCTGGAAGAGATTTTGCACTGAATATTCGGTATCAAAAGGGTCTGGTAAATGAGTTTTCCTTTGATTTTCAAGACGGGGAGAATCCAGTGGTTGAGAAAGTTCACGAAACTCTAAAATCTCGAAACAAAAAGCTTCGAGTAAAACACATCTTCATACAAGGAAATGTTCAACGGAAACTGCTCGAAATCCTTCCGTTTCTGGATCCAACTTCTCTGAAATCAATTGCAATTTTCATGAGTAAATGAAATCCAGGAGCTGGATGATAGTTGTATGCAGCTGGAGCAGTGGCGTTCTGCCGAAGAGTTTTTCGGTGATAGCATGTTAGAAAGCTCGGCGTGTTTCAACAAGTTGTTGCACTTCCGGACTGTCACTATTCACGTGAAAAAAATTCGTTTGGAAGATGTGCTTTTGTTGCGAGAGGTAAGGGATTTTTAATTTCTTCCTGAGGAAGGTCACCTTGGATTTATAGGACGTGGCCTATATCATTGAAAAGCTGAGAAAACGCTTATTTAAAAAAATATATATATATTACATTTTTGCGGAAAGCTGAAGTCTTCAAACCGACATGCGGAAAGCTGAATTCTGCAATTCTTGAAAATGGAGAGGAGTTCAGAAATCGATTTGTTAATTTTATTGATGAACGTTTCTAATATTTTTTGAAAGTATTTAATACAAATCATTTCAGCTGTTCAACACAGTGTCCATGGGATCACAAACTCTGCTCGTATGGGTTTGTCCACTCAATTGTGTTCCACATTGATTGGTATGACGATTCAAAGGTAAGATGCGTTTCGAGAAAAACTAGAAGTTGATGGCGTAAATCTTCATTATAGAGTGTTTTGGGGGATGAGCGAAGAGCCAAAAAATGCCTACAGCCGACGAAACCGAACTCACAGCAAAATACCTCTACGACGACCCAACTTTTATCGTTCACATGTGTCACTATTTTCGTATTCTGAATCGTACTATTCCTGTCTCAAATGTTGATGATGAACATCAAAAAGCTGGTAAGTTGATGCTTTTCTATTGTTTAGCATCTAAACGATTGTTTTTTTTTCTAGAACTCGTACTGTGCCGCATCTGTCGATCCACCTTCAAGAACCAACGATCGACCAAATTTTTCAAACATGACTTGCTCTGTCTCAAAAGAAATAAAGAATAACTTCCAGTTTCAAAAGAAATTTCCAAAACCAATAAATGCATTTTTTTAAACCGATTTTTTTATTCCCCAGCTTCAAAAGAAATCCTCCAGATTGAATAAAGGATTTTTCAAAACAAAACTTATTATTTTGATACATAGTAATTTTTAACATAACAAATAACCGTCCAGACTCAACCAGCCGTTCAGACTACAAGATATGTAGAATTATGTTGCTTTCCATATTTGTCCTTTGTATTTCAACAGCTTTCTTTGTCGGTATATGTAGAAAATGGAGCGATTTGAGGAAATTCCCCCCTTATCCAAGTGTGTGTGTGTGTAGAATGAAAAAAGTGTTAGAAGGGAAATGCATCTTCCGGCCCGTTGGTTGTTTGCGCTCCCGACCTATGGTAATAAATCTTCTCAATCGAGAGATAGAACCTGAGGAGAAGGAAAAAGAGACAGATGACACTCGTATTTCCACAGAATAATTGCTAGTTAGGGCTGCATTTTTTACGACAGATGATTCAGGTTTTTACGACAGATATACAATATGTTGATAATTGACGTGACGTGAAGAACGACAAATGATTCACACAACAAGAGTGTAGAAAAAGAAAGAGATGTTAGACACGATAAGATAAACGAGTCTCGTTTCTTCGCTCCGCCCCCTACCCTCTCTTGCCTTTTTTTCTCATTCACCTTCATTTCCACATTAATTGAGCCTTTGAATCGGGGACAAAAATTGAAAACGAAAAAATTAGATGTTTCTTAATTTTTGTCCCCGATTCAAAGGCCCGATTATTGTGAGATGCCTTACTGAATAGGCTTCGACAACTGTATTCTGATTTTTTCTAAATACTAATTATTTTTATTTCCATTATTTTGTATCTCTTCGACAATTGGATGTAACAGGTGAACTTCAAAACAGAATTGAATTTAACATGGATTGATAGAGCGACAACAGACTTTGCCTAGTACTTTTTCAATGGATCATTTCAATTTTCTTGAATTAGTTCTGAATTTTTGTAGTGGACACCTTCTTTGAACGTGCACCCTCTAGCAAGTAACCGTAAAAACTGTAATAGAACCGCCTTTTTGCTAAAGGCACCCGTCTAATGGGGACGCATCTCGATAACCGGTTTGAAAAAAGAGGCGCATGTGCCTATAACATAGTTTTTACGGAAGGTATAGACAAAGTGATTTCTACCTGAAATCGACCAATTTCAGTCCAAAGTAGTGTAATTTTAGAGCTGTCATCTTATAATGAACATAATTCTCTAGAGAGTGTCGGTACAAAAAAGTTTCAACTACAAAAATAGAGATCACTGAAAAGTTTGTAATGTTTGAATAAGATTGTAAATGTGTGAGTTGCCAACCGAACCTCTCTTGGTCTATCTGAAACTAAAGTCAACATTTCCAGTGTGTAAAATCAAAACTTGGAATTTCAGATGTCTTCCCTTCAAACTTCTCTTTGATCCAAGCTATCGAGAAGAAAACAATCAGATCGCTGCGTCTGAAATGGCTGCACCCAAGAGTTGTGATGACTCAACAGTGGATTGCTGCGAGAATTGGAGGCACGAAGCCACGATTCATTGCAGAGATTGTACGGAGGATTTCTGTCAGATGTGAGATTTTAACAATTCCCTTCAAAACCTTATTCACTTTTTCAGATGTTTTGCTGTCACACATCCAACCAGAGAGTTGCACTATCACGACGATGTTCAAATCAAACATAAAGGGATTCAAATTCCAAAATGCAGCCGTTCGAGAGATGAAACAAGTTGTGTCTGCGTGGTGAGTCCTTATCATTCTAAATATTGAGCATGATAACCCTTAGAAGATTAGCACAAGGATTGGTACAAAAAAACTCCACTGAAATTCCATTTTTAGATAATAAACTGCACGGATCCCGAAAGATTCAATTGCCCAAAGTGCTTTGCATTGCACCACAGAGATTGTGGCCGGAAGTAACTATGGATCATCTGATGGAACAATGCGACAAGATCGAATGATTTCTGAAAAGAATACAATGGAACCAGACACACTGCTTAAAATGTTACTGTTCACATCCGTTTTTAAAATTGAAAATAAAAGTCCTAACAAAGTACTGCTTGTAATGGTTTCCAATGGTTTCCTTACCCACAATAGTGAATCCCGATCTGTTGCAGAACTATCCTAATGTTTATGTTAAAACCATTATTCATCCAGAGTTTTCTCTAAATTCAAACAAGAACAACAAATAGTCCACAATCTAGAAAGTGTAGACAGAAAAGAAAAAATGAAACCCGTCTTTTTGTTTCGTTTACTACACAATCTCCCTAGAGTTATAATCATTTCAAGACTACAGCTTAAAAATGGCACAAATTTAAACTGAAATGTGTCAATAATACGTCAGCCTCTTATAAACCAGCAGTGAAACTTACAAAGTACTAAAAATAAAATGTTGCCAAAATTTTTTTTTGTTTTCGGGAAAAAAGTTTACCAGGTTTATACATTTCCACGATGAAACTCGAATTTTTGAACTGCCATCAAAATAACCGTTGCAAATTGGGTTTTCAAATCCTTTTTGGTTTAACCAGGCCAATTGAAAAAAGGGGTATGCAGTGAAAGCTGTTTTCAGTTGAAAATGTCTAACTTTGAGAGGGTGTTACGGTAACACCGATTTTCCCACCAAGTGAGTTTTCAGTGGATCGAACAGATCAAGAGTAAAACTTAGTTTTTGTAGTTAACAGTTTTTTTGTACGTGCACTCCCCAAAGAGTTATGGTAATTAAAAGAAGACAGATCAAAAAAAAAGATTGGGTAATATTACTGTGTCGAAACGTAACATAAATTTGACCGGCACTGTACATGTCTCTTTCCAAACTTTCGTGTTAGTTTGTTCACAGAATAATTGCTGGGGAGTGGCGGGTGTTTCTAAGACAGATGGCTAGTGATGTATGTGTTTGACAACGAATGACTCATTGTTTAGAGTGACAAAGTAGTTAAGTACATAGATTGGGAACCTTGTGATTTGACATTTTTTCCAATCGTTTTGTCCTCATTTTCCCGTGTTGGAATGCTAGTGACCTAAATTTCCTCATGATTTCAAACTTCTTTTTTTTCAACTATTTCAATAATACATTGCTAACAAGCTCACAATATCATTTTTCGTTGTGAACATTCTCAGAACCAATGTTTGACTTCTCTAATTATGCATTTGTTGTCAAATTAGTGCAAACACCTTGACGCGCAATTGCGTCTTTCTGTTCATTTTTCTTTCTCTCTCGCTCTTATTTATTAATATTTCCACCTTGTTTTCTTCCATTTTTCTTCGAAATCACTCATTTTTTCTGTCGAAAATGAAAGAAATTAGATTTATGAAATTATATTTCAGCTTCTACGAGTGTCAGATCAAACTGTGAGACAAAAATTGACCGGCAATCGAGTGGTAAGGCTTCTGAACGCAATTCACTATTAATATCAATTTTTCAGGTTATTCGGCAAGAATTGGCAATCGCATCGTTTGAAAAACATTGTCGATCTGGTGATAAAGGTGTGCGAAAGATTTTATTTTGGATTGTGGGTGGATTTTATCGAAAAATGCTAAAATGAAGAAATTATCGATTTTAGACCCCCGGTTGCCTTTTCCAACTTCAAATAGTAAGGCTCAACATCGATTCTTGGATGAAAAACAATGTAAACAGGATGACAGTTCTTCTGATCAAGAAGTGAGTACATTTATAGCTGATATGCGTCAAAAGTTAGTGAAAAATCTATTGGTCGGCTGGATTTCCCAAAATTGAACATTTTGGAGCAGACGAAGTCAGTTAAAACTTTTCCGACACGCCCATCTTAACGTCCTCTTGTTTAATCAAGCTTGCCAACCATTCATCTCGACTCAATGGTTCCCCCACTAGCCGCGAATGCACTTCTGAAGTAAGATTCCTCGTGAATATTTTTTTTCAAATGATCACGAACTGCTTTCAGATGTCTACCGGGTCAACACTACGTCCACACTAAATTCTGAGTTGAGTCAAGGCGGCTGTCGTACGACAACTTGATGAGTACTGCAAAATGAGGCAAGAAACATATCAGCATCACGACGAATTTTTCGGAACTTTAAAAAACAACTCAAGAAAGCTCGGAATTTCACAAGATTTGGCTAAAAATGGTATGAATACTGTTGAGAAGTCTTTCCAGCTGGACCACACAATAATTAATCAGAAAACATAAAGTGTAAATTAAATGATCACCTTCCCAAAAAACATTGGAATTCTTGTAGTTTCAAAATAAGTAATAGGGTCATCGATTTACTAGTTTTGAGAAGATTCAATGCCAGTAAATTACAATACGGCTGGAAACGATGGATAATAACTTTTAACTGAAGTCTGCAACATACTTTTCAGAATTTTATGCTGGAGACGCCATGAGATTCAATTTGGACAACAACGGCACTGGACTCGGAGACTGATAGTTGCAAACTAAAGATGAATATTTGGAAAATTGTTGCCTTACTGCTTTGGTAGTTCATGGAGAATACCGTGAGTTTTTTCAGTCACAGGTTATCCAAACTTGTATCATAATATAAAAAGAAAAAACAATTTGCGGAAAATTGTGCTTTAGTCAATTTTAGCAGATAAACGTTTGGACTAATTTCAACCATCGATTTTGAGGGTTTCTTGTCAAATATTCTCATTTTGCGTGATTTTTACTTTTTTAGATTGTAAACTGCACTTTCTAGAGCTGCTTACAATAGAAAAAGAGTAGAAACTCGTTTTCCCATCAAAAATGCAAACTTATCTTGTTGAAAAATCAGATTTTAAAAAGATTTTCAAATTCTGGACTATACATTTTACATCCCATCTGTTTTCAGGAAAAGTGCCGAAAGCGGGCGATGGTGGTACAAGTCAACGGAAGAAACTACACATAATCGGCAATCTTTTCGACTGCCTCGCCGACAATTTCGTTTCGACGGATTCGGGAAGACGAGACAGACGACGTGGCCGAAATTCAAAAAACAACGATGAGGAGTTGCCTCAGAAAGATCTCAAGCTGAAAGAGGCAATGGAGAATGGAGAGAAGCTGCCGAGTAGTGTAACAGGATTCACGACGATGGCAGACAACTTTCAGCAGTTTTTCGAGAGTCGAGAAAATGAAAGAGGAAAAGGCAAGAAGAGATGAGAGTCCGACGGCGATTGAATCGAGAGATGCCGAGTGGCAGAAGACACTTTGTCTCTAAATGGAGAGAGAGAAAACTCGCAAAAATCTGACAATGAGCATCAGAAGGCGTGGAGTTTACAGTCCCCTCACGGATAATGAGACTTATGTCAGATTCTGTCGGACGATGAACGAAGTGTTGGAGCATTGAAGCAGTGAGAGAGTTTGGTTAGCAAGTTGAGTAGGATGACGAACTGCAAGTGCAAGAAGCAAAAATCCGATCTTTTGGTAGGAAGAGGAGGCGAGGATGAGGAGACGAGAAGGAAGAGAAGGAGTTGGATGAGCTTGATTCCGGGGAGTTTCATTCATTTTTCATAAATTTCGATTGGAAACTGCAGAAAATCGCTGAAAATCGTCTACTATGAGTGGTCTTTTTAGCTAGAACTAGATCTGAAAGCGCCAAAGGTGCGCCAGTTTGCTACTTTTGGTCTTCTGATTATGAGTAACCACAATTGGCGTTTTCCGCTTTGTGATTTACTCCGCTTCGTAACAAAACTGCGCCAAAGGTATTTCAAAAACCCCTAACCTGTGGCGCCTTCGACGCGTTTGAACAGAATTTGAATTTGAGAGCGCTCAAGATACGCCAAATCCCAGTAAAAGCATTATTGACACATTTTTGTTAGAGAGTTTGCCAAACATGCGCAAAAGATTATACAAATGCGGAAATTCTATGGATTGGTCTTGAAAAACACCAGTAAAACTCAATATTCCAACTTTAAAACACTCTTATACCCAGATCTGCTCATCAAAATGGGAAAGCTAGAAGAACACCGTCGCGGTTCGACTCGTTTCATGGATTGGTGCATCGGTCGGACACATCTACTCGTTCATTTGATATACCCCGCATCGGAAAGCGAACACCAGCAAAAAGGGTGAGTCGTGAAAAATATGAAAAATGGGCAATTTCTACTCAAAACACTCTGAAAATGGGGTTTTTCAACCGAATTCCCATGGAAAAATGCAATTGTTGTACGCGAAATGAGAAAATGAGCGATTTTTAGTCAAAAACGCTGAAAATCTTTCATTTTCGAGAAGTTTTTATTACATAACTGTATTTTCAGCTGTTTTCTTTTCTGAAATTTTTTCAAAAATGCAGTTTTCGTCATCAAAAGCTATATTTTCAGCACGTTTAGACACAAAAATCACATTTACGCCTAAAGAACCATAAAATTCTAAATTTGCAGCCGATCGTTCAACCAATCGCCCTCCTTCCTCGTCGAATCAATGCTAACAGTTACAGAGGAAAGCTGCCCCTTCCCGGTCAAGTCTCCACCACACTCTATGAGAAACTATTCAAAGTGCAGTGTCGACAGATCGAAAACCAACGAAAAGAGCAAGAGGAGAGAAGGAAGAAACTGGAGCAAAAAGAAGCGGAGAAACGAGCGGAGGAAGCAACAAAGTTGAGAATGAAAAGAGGAGAAACGGATTGCAGAAGAGAATCGGACACGTAGGGAATATATGGAGAACCGAATGTGAAAGAACGAAGTGATCAGGAGGAGAAAAATAGAGTCAGAAGGGAACAAATGCGGAAGGAGGAAAAATTCAAAAGGGAACAGGAACCGTTGAAACATAGAAGTGAAATGGAGGAACGATGTCGACAGTTTGTCGGGCAGCCGCTCACACTTGTTGGCACGCATTTTTTACCAAAATGTAAGTTTGGAGTGGTCATAATTGACTAGACTGGTCACAAAATCAAAGAAAGTCTGTCAGAGTGGACTCAAAATCAATAAAAAACGGACCTGTTTTTTGACAAAATAAATCCAAAATAGACGGAAATTTTCGCTTCAAAAGTGTACTAGAATCTGGCGTTCCGTCAATGTTTTTTGGGCCCAAATTCCAGTTGAGGATGCGTCAAAGACGCGCCTGACAGAATTTCTGCATTAACTCAAATTTAAAACGTGTCAATCGTGCGCGTGATAGGTGTTTCACGTCTTATTGTTAGTGTCGTGACAGGTAAGTGGGACGGTGAGCCCATGTCACTTTTAGAGTGCGAGAGGAACAAAAGGGAGGAGAGCAACAACAACTTTATTAACATGTCAGTAGAGAGTTCCACAGGCGTCCGAGATCGAGGCATCTCCAGCCGATTGCTTGTCAAAGGCGGGCATGTATCAAGAGATTTGACCATTCCATCTGCAGGCCGTCGCCAACGAGACCCTTCCAAACCACGGTGCCACAAGATCCTCTTCGATTGACAGTCGAACGCAGAGAGCAGGGAGTGATTGAGAGACGACGACATTCTGACGGTTTCCTCTTCCTTATATGCACAGAAATGTAGGGTAGATCCTTATCGTAAGGTCACCAGGTTGGGTCCAGGGCACGTCCAGAATAGTGATTGTATCAGTGAAGGTCACGGGTCACGTGTCATGCAGTTGTTGAAGCTCATTTTATTCATTTCCTACGCAGATTATAGTGAATCTGCTGTGAGACTAGCGGCTTTGTAGTTCTCACTCAAGTTGCGAGTTAATAACGTATTAATTCCGCAACAGTTAGTCGCTCTGGCGTTACTTCGGCGCGTTATCAAAAAATTTTGCTTGAACACACGTCAAAGACACGCCAGACTGACTGTGTTTCTGAAGCATAGGTTTAAAAAAATGGTAACCGGCGCACATTTAGCGCTTTCGAGTTCAATCTGAAAACTGTCAGCTCAGCGCCAGAAAAGAGCTTGAAGTCTTGCTGATTGGTAGTCTGACGAACCATCGAAGCGTTAAGATCATTATATTTCAAGACAATTGAGTTCTGAGCTCGAAAAAAGTAAGATTCTTCGTGAATTTCAGTGTTTTGAACTAACATCAATTGCTTTTCATAGTGTATACCGCCGAAATTTATGTAGTGTGACTTCATACGTATAGAGACGATGAGGAGTCAGGTGACGGCAACTAAGATAATGGATATTGTCAGACGCACCCACATTGAAGTAGTTTTTTCCGCTCTCATCCCATCGGAAAGTGTCTTTAAAGCGAACACCAGAAAGAAGGGTGAGTCGAGAAAAATATGAAAAATGAGCAATTTCCGGTCGAAAAACTTGCATTTTTCAATCAAATGCTTATGGAAATGTGCAAATTTTGAGTCGGAAAATCAGAAAAACTAGCGAATTCTAGTAAAAAAAACTGAAAAAGCTGAGTTTTAAAAAATTTTCGATACAAAAACTGTTTGTTCAGCTATTTTCTCATCAGAAATTATTCTCAAACTGCAGTTTTCGACATCAAAATTTAGATTTTCAGTTATTATAGACTGGAAAATCCACATTTTTTTCCCAAGAAGCCATTAAAATGATTTACAGCCGATCCTCTTTGCCCGTCGATTCCGTCAACAACAGAGAGAAGCTCCGCTCCCACAACACCATCAACAACAGCAACATCACAAGGCCCCTGCCCTCTTTGTCTCAATTTTCCAAAGAACAATGTCGACAAAACGAAAGAAAAAGAAAAAAACAAGAGGAAAGAAGGATGAAAATGGAGTAAAAAGAGGCAAGAAACGATGGAGCAGGAGAGAAATGAAGAGATGAATCGGTTGGAAAAGGCCGCCCGTCCTATGGAGGAACTATGGATTCAGGAAGAGAAAAAAAACAAAAGTTTGCAGAGGAACAATTCAAGGCGTTGAAACAAAGAAGTGGGATGGAGTAACGGTATCGACAGGTTGTCGGGCAGCCGCTCACACTTGTTGGCACGCATTTCTTACCAAAATGTAAGTTTGAAAAATACAAGAAAGTCGGCCATAGTCGACTCAAAACCTAGTAAAAAAGGTTTTCGGCTGAAATCTGGGTTTCTGCTAAAAACGGAGCTTGTGGGAAAAAATCCAACTGATTATCTTCAATTTTCAGTCGCCGGCATAATTCCAATACTTCGTGAAAGTATGTTTGACTCAACGCTTCCCCACGTATTCGGCATCAAACAACTTGCCATCGATCATTGAGAAAGTGGTGGAACACTCAAACAAGCGCCCTCGAAGTCGATTCTCACAATGATCTGGAACATCTGAAGAATGTCGACGTGGTGATGACAGAAGACATCACACGGAGCACCAGTAGTGTGCCCTAGTCCTCAAGCCACTATCATCATTAGCACTCTGTGAGGACGTCTTTTGTCTATGTGAATCATTAGATGGATGTTCCCACGTGTTCTTACAGCAATATTTATATTTCCGCTTTAGATCTAATACCAAAATTTCTAAACTTGTGCAACCGATACAAAAAGTTTACAATAATGAATTCTTCTTTCGGCACACTATAAGTAATTAAGTTTACAACTTTATGAAATGCGATTTTTCTGTGGTCGAAGTATCACGTACTAAAAGTGCATATGAATAGGATTTGTACATGCTGTGAGTTGTAGAGGGAGAGTATCCATCTCAATCTTTCTGTGAATTATTAATGATAATCACTACTTCTTATAACACAATGAGAAACTTTTTCAAGTCTGTCGGCAAGAATAAAAAAAGAGACATTGGATAGTCAAATTTTGGCCAACGTCCGCATTCAGTGAAGGATAGACCGGTGGCTTCGAATTCTGTCTCCTCTTTCAAACTTCAATCGACCTAACCATTTGGGTATCACCAATAGAGAGTGGGTATTGCACAAAAACTACCCCAGTGAAACCCACCGACTTGGCGTTGATCAAACGCTGTTAGACATCATCAAAAGGAAATGATACTTGAAGCAAATGATGGCCCTCATGTGGTGCATCGTACACAACGTATATGATTGGAAAATGCAAAACAATAATCTTCTACTTTTGCTCTTTTCGTGTGCAAAAAATCAAAACTATACGTGAGTTTTCAGCTCCATAGGGTCAAAAAGACTGCCACCTCAATAATGTTGCATTTCCGCTAGTTGCATTCCCGACAAAATATTTTCTCACCTAATTCTGGAAAATAGTTTCTAATCAAACAAAGTAGAGCTCGGATCTTCTTCTAACGAATTACTATAAGTTCGGGGTAATTCAGCGCTCTGCCGCTGAACAGGACATTGATACTTGAAGTCAAGTCGAAAAATGGGTGAAAATTTTTTTTGCCTTAAAACAACCGGAGCTCTGCCAGGACGGTATTGGGAACATACCCAGTAAATTGGAGACAGTTGCGGGCTTAGATGGTTACTATTCAATGGTGAACGATGACTTCACTTTTTTGAAGAAAATATCATTCACTTGCATGTGTTGTTTCGTGTCTAAGAGGATCGTCTTCTGCTGACGAGACCTGCGATCCTCTTTTGATCGTTATCTGTTCTATTTGAAGCTATCCAGCAAGTTAAATGGTCGAAATAGCTGTTATTTTTGAATTTTTCTGCTGTATGTTGTATGTTTTCTGACTGTTCGCTTTTTGCAGCCCTTCTGTACGGATTTGGTCTCACATTTGACGAGGAGAGTATTTTATCGAGTGAGAGTTTATAAAGAAGCTATGTTTTTTCCGTTTTTTTTTCATTTGTATGTATTTGCGTTACTTTTAATCGATTTTTGAAGGACATTTATAAATAAAGAAGTTTTTTATTGAATGACCAGCAGGATGACCACGAAAGGTCAACTGGGAGTTTAATCTTCTGCGCTCGGGATAATTGAAGGATGAATAAACTGCTCCAATTTACTCCTTTCTCATTTTCACCGCCCGACGACTTTCATCTAACCGCTTTTTAGTCTCCTTCTTTCCTCAAGCAGTATGTATATAAGCCCTTCCGGGTGGTGGAAATACACAATTTGCATGAAGACCGATATGTGAGTTTTTGGTCCCCCGTTCCCTATTTTTTTTTGAAATTCTAATTTTTTGAAATTTTGTATATGTTTGCTGTAGGACACACGGCTTGTTAGTAAAGGTGAGTTTTTGGTAGTGATAAAAAATAATCTACATAATTCCGTAATCTAAGTTACACTGGATGGAAAAACGTGAAATATATATTTGTTAAAGCACGGCTCAGTCCGGCAAGGCACGGGTAGACCCAAAAACCGGCTTCAAAAAAAGAAATTAACTTTATCAAAACATTACTCGTCATTTTTTAAGTTTTTCATCAGAGATGTGAACATTTTTCATGGTTTTTGAAACTTTCTTCTAGATCTGATCTTACATATGTTAATCGAAATTTTACTCATTCAAGTGTTTTGAAGCATGATATTTTGATCTTTTGGACATTCCATCTAAGACTACTCCAAGATTTCATCAATTGTGTGAATGCTCAAATCTCAACACTCAACTTCAAATCACTTGCAAATCCCCTTTCCCTTACATTTCCCACACATCTAATTACACCTTCTACAAATCCTAATACGAGGGTTTCATGTTCTGCGTCTTCTTCCTTCCTCGTAATGCTTCTCCACTAATCTAATCCCCGTGAGTGCATTCTCAGAAATTCCAAATGTGAACTATCAGAATATCAGAATTTTTGAGAAAGTAGGTGGGTGGCTCAGTGAAGTTTGATCATCAAGAATAGATGTCTCCGCCCAGTTACGAAATATATATATAAACCCCGTTTTGAGAAATTTAATTCAAATTAAGTTTGACCACTATGTGAGATGAGGTCTTCCAGTATTATTATTTTTATTGAATTCTAATATTTTATTTAATCAATCTAAAAGATCTTGAGTTGGAAGAAATAAATAACCGTGTACCATTGGAAAAAAGTGAGTTCGGGTGGAGAAATTGATGCGGGGGTTTTACGTTTACATGTATTTGACTGAAAAACTTAACTACCCTATTTTCTAGGCTATTAATTATCGTACTTTACACTGTCTTATCTGAAAATTTTAAAGGGGTGATGAATGGATTGCAGCATATCATATGATCTTATACTGAGTAAAAATATACAAACTTTGACTGTTCTCAGTTGAAACTGTCCAATTTTTAGAGGTTGTCATAGTAATTTCTGACCCGCTAGGTACCTTGTCTATTATCCGACAAACCATCACCCATCTTATAAACTTGCAGCCCCATGGGACATCATCTACCTCGTTGCACCCATACGGAAGGAACCCAGTACCTCAACTCCTCACAATAATGGATAAAAAGGAACTGCAAACAAAAGAAGGAGCTGGAGGAATGGGACAAATTGTTATTTGATTGCAAGGAATATCCTCCTCATGACAAATCAATGGAGGATCGGTTAACAACAAAACCAGATGTAGAAAAACGAAGTGAAATTTTGATGGAATTGCGAGTCTGTGGTGCTGAAGATGCAATAGAGAGGAATGCATTGGAAGACATCAAAGAGGTGAGAAAGTATGATTGAGACGGACGTTTGAAATAATATAAGTTCTCTGCTTTGGATTTTGATTAATTAAAACAAAGAAATTAGTTGTAAATTCAAAAAACCGAGTTAGATTTTCTCATCATCCCAGACTTTGGGTTTACTGAAATAACCTTCGCATTTCCAGGCCAACAACCTGTTCCACAAAGACCTTGACGAGCTTAACAAAACTGAAACCGAACACACAACTGGGAATGGACAGAAGTACAAAAAGAAAACTGTCATACCACCAGTGAACACTGAATGCAAAGGAAAAGAAAAGCCAACAGAGAAGCGCATTGCCAAAGTTAATTTGATGTGGTTTACAAAAATTGTTCGAAAAAATGCCCACAATTAGTTTCCAATTTAAATAAAGTTATCTAAAAAGTTTTCTCCTCTGAGTAACTGATAAAACCTCCGTTTGTGGTATTATATCCAGTAAGAACGCGTGTTGTCTTTTTGTTTGGTTATTGATATTAATAATTACTCCCTTGTGGATTGCAAAAATTACCTGAAAAAAGAGTAGTAGAGAACGAAATAGAAAGAAAGTCCGCATGGTAATGAAATTTCACAAAGCGCGGGGTGGCTAAGCCGTGTACTAACTAATTTGCAATGATCATTCAAGTGTTTTGAAGAATGATCTTGTGATCTTTTAGATATTCCATCTTGAATCATTCTAACATTAGACTTCATCAACTATACGAATGCACAAGTCCCTTTTCTCCTCACATTTCTGGCTTATCTAATTACAACTTATTTTTAATCCTAATACGAGGGTTTCATGTTCTGCGTGTCCCCCTCTCGTGAAATGCTTCTCCACTAATCCCAGGTGTGCACTCTCAGAAATTCCAAATGTGAAAAATCAGAATATCAGAATGTTAGTGAGGCAGGTGGCTTGGTTAGGTTTGGTCATCAAGTATAGATGACTCCGCCCTTCTAAGAAAAAGGTATATAAATTTCATCGTCAGATACAAACTTCAAATTTAGATCTCTATCTGTATGAGGTCCGCTATTACTATTTTTATTGAATACTAGTATTTTTATTTGATTATTCCAAAATATCTTGGCATGATTTAGTACTTCATCATGTTTTGTGGGGAAAAAGTGAGTTTGGGTACGAAAATTGATGGGATTTTACTTTTGTTTGTTTTTGATTGGAAAAAAAAATTAACCTTCCTGTTCCCTATATCATTACTTATAGTACTTTACACTGTTTGGTCGGAAAATAAGAAGTGATGAAGGACGGGTGACAGCATACCATATGATCTTATACATAGCTCAAAAACAAGCAAATAACAAAAAACTATTATGCTTTGTCTTAGAAAAAACACGCCCAAGTGTCAATGTAATAAAAGCTGTTCGAATTTAACAAGACAATTATTGCAGGCCGGCCAAGTACCAAAAAGAGTCAAGCACTTCACTTTCAAATGAATTCGTCACTCTTGGCTGCTCGGCTCTTGGAGATATAACCTACGTCGTCATCTACGTCTTCAATAGCTTCTGGCGTATCCCTGGGAGTTTTTTGTTGTTTTTCAAAATAAACTTTTTTTCAAAATTGTTCGTTGTTACTGTTGATTTAAAAAATTCAAATATATGTGCAAACGTATGTTCAGTTACTCACAGTTTGACTGATTAAGATTGCATTTACCACTTATTGCAAAAAAACGTATATAACTACAAAAATGTGCAAAATCTTTTACAGATCATTTTTGTAGTTGACAACATTTGTATAGCTACACCCATTTTTGAGAAATGCACTTTAAAGACTAGAGGGTGAGAAAGCGCGAAAAGAGTAAAATGCCTCGTTTCTCTGCGTCTCTCACCACGTCTCTCCCTTTCGCTACCTCCAACTATAATCTTTAAAGGCGCATATCTCAAAAGTGGCCGGAGATGTAAAAATGCTGTCAACTACAAAAATGATCTGCAAAACACTTCGCACATTTTTTTAGTTGATTATTTTTGAATAGCTCCGCCCACTTTCAATTTACGCGTTTTCAAAGATTGGAGGGCGAGAGAGGGTGCTAAGAGAAGATGATGTCACCGTTTCTATGCATCTCTCCCCTCTTCTTTCTCTTAATTGTCACATTGTCGTCCCTACATTTTAGCTTCCATTTTTCTGTATTTTATTAAATCAGAAATTGTTAATCGGTTAATGATTTAATATTTATTATATAACTAAAGAAAAAAATTCCCTTCATCTTGCTCATTTCTGTTTTCCGTGACTTCTTCATCCTCTTCGTCTTCCTCCGTGATATGATAACTCGGAATCAATTCTCTCTCCTCCCAATATATCACGTCCTCCATACATAGATCACCGCTTTCTTTTCCAAATCTCGATATTCTTCACGCTTTTCTTTCTTGTCTTTTCTATGCTCCGAGTCTTCTGCACCTCAGTAAACTTGATACCTCGATGAGATTTTGGATCCAATGGATGGAAATCGTCATCAGATTTCTCGTCTTTGTTTTCTGGATCATCCGGATGATATCTGTCATCGACTGGATTTAGGTGCCCGTTGTTCAAGCGTTGGCGGTAGACTTTGAGTGAGTAGAACTGGAAAATTAGTATTTGATTCAGTTTGTTGTAGTGGACGGAACCCGAATTACTACTACGGACTAATGTAAGTTGGTAGGGAGTCACGAGCCAACACAGATTTTGAAATAAACGAACCTCATGCCAAGACTCTCATAAAAATTTTTTGTTTTCCTCGTCTATCTCTCTTCTCGTTTTTCGTATTAACTACTTTCTGTTGTGGAGATGTCGGACAACAGTCATCTTCGTTTGGGATTCGGTCAAGCGATCGGTTGGCATTCTGTGGTTCGACAGAGGACGTGTCCGACACAACAAGTACACGAGACACATTGAGCCAATTGCCACGTTTCTTCGTCAGTGAAAAGGCGACTTGTTCCTGACGATTGGCAGACAGTGTGCTCGTGTTTTTGAGCCGCCAGGGAGTTGCTTGATTTTGGTTTCTTCTTCTGATCGGTGAATGATGGGCAGCATCCGTCTGGAAAATTATGGGTGGGTTTGAGATGGTGTAAGTGATCCATTATTGAAACGTTTTTTGTAACTGCTAGGTCTATTTTAGGTTTTTAGTTGTGTTATGGAACGTTTCTTTTTAAGAGTATCAGTTTTTGAGATGTGTTCTTTCAAAGACTGCAAACTGAAAAAAAAGCCAATACAAAGTTGCGCCAAGCTTAAACACAGTAAAATTGTATGTAATGAAGATGTTCTATACGAGTGAAAGGTCCTCTACTGGAATGTACAATCAAGATTATTGGGGACTTCTATCAATGAAGGTTGGAGATGAGTTCTGGATGAAACGCATCAAGAAGAATAATATTTTATGGTCTGTGTTTTGTGAAAATTTTTTTGAGAATTCCATGTACATTTAGTTTGGTAGGATGATAGGTGGTCAAAAAATCCTAGTAGACTTATGAGTTTTGAGAGAAGTAGTCCAAAAGTAAACAGTTGAACAGTAAGACCTACTTGAAAAACATGTTCTTGATTGGTTCTGAGAAGATTTGACTAAAAATAACTTTTCGAAAAACCTCGGTTTCTTGTTTCTTTTCAGTCAACGGTCATGTTTTCGCAGTCTTCTCAAATTTTCAAACTGAAATTATGGAACTAACATAATCCATAAACAAATTTTATTCCAGACTTTCCATAAAAGTTTCAAAACCTTCAAGAAGCTTTTTAAAGCTTATAAACACCTCTAGGAAGTAGTCTCCATATGATATATAGAACTTTCTAGAAACTTTCGAAGCTTCACATAAACTTTTCAACTTTAGCGGATATTCAAAATATTGAGTTTTGGCGGGAAGTGGCATACTTGAATTTGGGCGAGAACTTAACGGGTGGAATTCTCAAAAAATAGGTGCGCGCTTCTATTTCAATTAACGAATAACTACCAGGCACGGGTTTTCACCACAGACTTTGAAGGGCGAGAAAGAATTCAAACCACAATTTTGAAAAGTGGAAAACGTATTTTTGTCACATTTCATGACAAAATTACTTTCAAAACCAAATATACTAACAAACTTGAGGTGTTCCCTTTTACTTAAATAAATAATAATTGCAATAAGAAGTTTTTGGGAATAGGAATTCTGAAAAAAAATCACTTACCTCCAGAATTCTAAACAACTGAAGTATAACATTTATTCAATAATAATCAGGAAACAGTTTTTTTGGCCATCATTCAGTAGTTAGCCTTAGGGTAGTAACTGATTACATTCACACTCATGTTCCTCTCTACAATCGGCGGATCGTACCGCCTATTTTTTCTTCCGACGCAATCAGTTTTTCCACGACTTTTTTTGACACGCAACACGATGCAACCAAGTACTTTGTTCAACAAATTGCGCAATCTCTGATTATGACGCAACTTGGAGAACAGATCTGACCACCTGCCTTTTTTTCCTTCCTTTCCCTCGCTTTGTGAATATTCAAAGCACGTGGGAATATGTTTGCCGTTAGCATTATTAGAAAGGGAGTAGGGACGGAGACAGCATTTCAAATTATCTCATACGTAGCTTTAATGAAAAAACGTATGAGATAATGAGATAATTTGAGATAAAGGAGGACAGAAGTCATATTTTTTTATTTCAGATTCTGATACTTCAGAAAATTCTGAACAACTTTTATCATTGGAGCATATGCTAAAAATCGCTCTAAATGCCCTAAATTCCCGTTTTCCCAGCTCAAAAGGAGCCTAGATGGAAGAGTTTTCCCACGCGAATTTTTGCCTCCCGTGTAGTCCTCTCGGACAATATTATTTATTTTTTATTTCTCGATTTTTCGTTTTCTTGCCTTTTTCAACAAAATTTCGTGTTTTTTTCAATTTATATCGCAAAAAAGAAGAAAAAGCACGAAATTTTGTTGAAAAAAGCAAGAAAACGAAAAATCGAGAAATAAAAAATAAATAATATTGTCCGAGAGGACTACACGGGGACAAAAATTCGCGTGGGAAAACTCATCTAGGCTCCTTTTGAGCTGGGAAAACGTGAATTTAAGGCATTTAGAGCGATTTTTAGCACATGCTCCAATGATGAAAGTTGTTCAGAATTTTCTGAAGTATCATAATCTGAAATAAAAAAATATGACTTCTGTCCTCCTTTAAGCAAATCACAGAAACTTATTCATTTTAGTTGAAAACACGCTCAAGTGTTAGTGTAAGAAAATCTGTTCAATTTTAACAAGACGATTGTTGCAGAGTAATACCCCTTCCACCCCAAAAATGAACCCGCCTAGCTCAGATGAACTTCAGTTTCGAACTCACCATCTTGCTCCCGTCCTCCACATCGGCGTCTTCATTGACTCCATCGCCCCCCTAACAATGTTGGAGAAAGGTGATCCACTTCGGTCTTCTTAGCTTTCAAATTTTATATTTCCCATTACTCCTAATTTTTTATCAACTATACAAATACATAAGTTCGCATTTCAAATTTTCAAACTCCTTTCTCCCACACTTCGCTTCCTGATCTATACCTATTACCCCCCCCCAATTATCCAATCCTTGTTTCGGTTTGAACGCTAAGACTCCAAGCCAATACAAGACTATAATCCATGTCAAGAATGCATACAACTTCGACAAATCTCGCTGATTCCAAATATATAACCTACTCTTGGCCTATTCTTTTCTAGTGATACCCTAGCTCCTAGTTTGAAATTTAGTAAGAATACTTCAAATCCATTTCAACTTTTTACTATATTGCCTTCGGCGGTTCATGCGGTTAGTTTTTCCTCATTTAACAGCCTCTTCTCAGATGTGCCCTCAGGATCGAGTGATCTACAGCAGTTTCTCTTTTCTCTCCGAAACCGTTGCGGACTACAGCTTTTGGGTACTTTTATGAAAGCGGAGAAGAAATTGCACTAAAAACCGAACAAAAAATCATCAAAAAGGACCTTGTCACACATATCACTGGTATGGGTTACTGTAGTTTGTGTGATCTGACCCAAATAATCTCAAACTTCAGTCTGTTGGGACTTATGAATGCAGAGAATGATTTGAACTTGAAAATAAAATTTGAAATAATGAAAATTTAAAAAAAATTGTCTAAAGAACAAGAGTAATCTCGGTTACTGTAGATTTTGAATTCACCTCCGTCACCAATCGTAGCAAAACAAAACATTTCTACAGAATTTTTTTTCTCACTCCCCGAAATATAAACATTGTGCAAAACCGCCACTGGAAAAAAAAAGAGAGAGGGAGATGGATGTTATCAATTCTCTCTTACATTAGTCACCAGTCGAATTCACATTCATGACCGCCTAGCCTGGCGAGACAGTACAGGACAGGAGGAGACGCCGACATAGACCAATATAAGAACGACCCCTTGGCACTCTTCGATCACTTACAATTTCTGCTTTTCATTCTGTCGAAATATTCAATTTATTGGAATATGGACAATCTGGACAAGTATTTTATATCATTTAAGGATTTGGAGCCTGGTAAGTTCCAAATTTAATGTGTGATGAATTAAAAAAATGTTTTTGATAGTTTGGCCATGTTTTCGAAAACTCAAAATTACTAGACATTTTTCTAAACATTCTGGCACCTCACTCTATTAGTTCAAACCGATGTTTCTTAGTTTTTCAAAGAGACATCTGAATTCTCTGACCTGATTACTGTTTCTTGAGAGTCATGCATTATTTCTACTATTAAACAAAATTGAAACTTTTGAAAATTATCGAGATATCGAGCTCCAAACTTTTCCTAATGAATGCGCCTTTCCTGAAATTTTCAAGTTTTAGCAACTCACAAGGGAACTCCCTTTAGAAAATGTTTGAGAATTTGCTGAAAATTGGCTCATAGGTTGTTTCGACCATCCTGAATACGATGACAACAAAATCTAGTGCCCGTTCCTGCTCCGGAGCTCAAAAAACGCGCTCGAAACGCTCCGCGCGATTTCCCACTCTTGTCACTCCATTCCGGGCACTATTTTTCTGTGACATCGGTGGTCAAGTGGTAGTCGGCGGCGCCGTAGTTGGAGAGTCCGGGGTTCGACTCTCTTCCCCGATAATCTTTTTTTGTCTTTTGTATTACTCGATTATGGAAGACGAAGGTCAACACTACGTGCCAGAAATAGGTTTTTTGAGGTTTTCCGGTCCATACAGACATTTTACAACGTTTTGAGAAAAATAATTTTTTCAAGAAAACTAACTTTTCTGTGAAAAAAAATTTTGAAAAAAAAATTCCGACTGCCTTCTCATCATAGAAGTGGACACAGAAAAATTAGTTATCTTTAGAAAAATTATTTTTCTCAAAATGTTGTAAAAGGTTTGTATGAACTGGAAAACCTCAAAAAACCTATTTCTGGCACGTAGTGTTGACCTTCGTCTTCCATAATCGAGTAATACAAAAAACAAAACAAAAATTAGGGGGAGAGAGTCGAACCCCGGACTCTCCAACTACGGCGCCGCCCACCACCACTTGGCCACCGATGCCACAGAAAAATACTGCCCGGAATGGAGTGACAAGAGTGGGAAATCGCTCGGAGCAAGTTTCGAGCTCGTTTTTTGAGCTCCGGAGCAGGAACGGGCACTAGATTTTGTTGTCATCGTATTCAGGATGGTCGAAACAACCTATGAGCCAATTTTCAGCAAATTCTCAAACATTTTCTAAAAGGAGTTCCCTGTCAGAATTTTTTGGCTCTCATTTTTGTACGAAACTTATTTCCAAACAAGTGACTATCAGTGAATTTCAAACTCAACTTTTGCATAAAATTTTGTTTTGAATTGAAAACTGCTGTTATGAAATGTAACAAAAATTACTTTCAGATGATAATTGCACATTGTCTACATCATCTCAGACACCACCTGTAGGTTCTAACCTCAATCCAGCCGTTACCACTGGTGGACTGCCTGCCGGAGATGGAGATCAGTTCAGTTTCAAAGCAGGAGGAGATGACTATTTGAAATTGACGATGGAATGGAATAATCGTGAGTTGCTGAAAAGTTAGCAGACACATTTGGAAAAAGGGATTTTCTCTAATCGAAGCGCTCTTTGAAGCATTCTCATTAAAAAAGTGCACTCTGAAAACTACTTTGAAAAATGAGAGCCCGCCCTCTTACACAAGCACATTCAAGTTGAAAAGGAAATGCGGCTCTTTTGGGACTACGATGATTAGTTTCTATTACGATATAGTATCGTGCAATAAGTGATGAACTCTTATACTTCCCAGTCGAAAATGTTCAATTTTTAGCAGGTATGACGGTTTCACTGAGGTTCACTGAGAATGTCAATAGTTTATGAAGCGTATATACCAGAAGTAAACTTTATTTATTATAAAAAAGATCATAACTCTCTGAAGGGTGACCGTACAAAAAAGTTGTGAACTACAAAAATGGAATTCTACTCTTCATCTGTTTGATTTTTATATTTCTGTGAGGCAGTCAGTGATACCGTAATTCAGTCACAAAATGGGGTATTTTCAAAAAAAAAAACAAAGCAAAAAATAATTTTTGGGCTGTTCTGTAACTGCCAAATTGATATAAATGTAATACTGTTACATGTTCAAAACATCAATCTTCTATATTTACAGAATTTCAAGTGGTTGTTCAAACAAATCAAGACCACCAACTCTCATACCACCCATTTAGTTTCGATCAACAGATTCTCGAATTTCGAGAACAACTTCGACAGTATGAGGTAAGAGTCTATAAAAGAAACACTGAGACAAAAACCTAGTCTTTTCTGAATGCATACATACAAACGTTGCAAGAGCAAAGTACAGAAATATTTATGATTTTCACATGAAATATTTGAGATTGAAAAATAATAAGACAGTTTATTATCACTTTCAGGAGAAGACGGACCCAGGGAAAAACAAATGTGACAAATGCGATGCCTCCTTCAGATTCAAACAAGATTTAGCCGCACACATTAAAAAGTAAGTTCAATTTTCATTTTCTCTTCGAGAGCAGTCGACTTTTCAGAAAACACCCAAATCCACCAGTCATCTTCACGGAGGCCTTGCCATGCTCGCTTTGCGGTGAGAAGTTTGTCAATTTTGATGAGTTTCGAGTTCATCGGAAAGAGAAACACCCAAAAATCGGATTTGAATGCGAAACATGCGGAAAAAAATATGAGAAAAAACCCAACTTGAGAAAACATGAGAAAACCCATAGGAAGCGAGGAGAACCATTGAAAAATCAGGTGGTGAGAGAGAAATTGCTCTCAGGCTCAATCACTGCTGAAAAAGTTGCCGAAATAATGAACAAACCGGCAGCCTACGTGGACACCAAAAAAGTCAGCAAAGACCTTAAGGAATGGTTGAAAAACACAAAGACCTCACGCGTATGGTTTGCCGTAAATGTTATGGAACGAGCGAAGAGAACATTGAGAGATCATCTCAATAATCCAAAAGATTGGAATAATATGGTGAAAGGACAAGAGATATTTTTGAGAATGCATAACTGGATGGCAATTTCGGAAAACGAGCGACAGGCAATTCTAAGATTCTATAAGACGGAGGATCAGGAAAGCGAGAATTCCACGGCTTCACCCGATGAAAGTTTCCGATATTTCTAACATCATCTCTTCGCATTTTTTTACTATGCTATCACGTTATCAGACAGATTTTCTATCTGATTTTTTCTAAAATATCTGAAAATCTAACGTCTCTTACTTGTTACAACACCCTTTCTGTGACAAATGCAATGTCTCCACTAAATTCTCCTACAATTGACTCCTACAATAGACACTTTAGTATCCTAAGCAAACTCTAACCATCTTCCTATAGCCCCTTCCAAAACTACTTTGCTACGCCTTGGTTCTCACAACATGTCCCATTCCTATCACATTGACACCTTCCTCATACCCGACTCACTCATTGTTAGAAATATCGGTCTTCTTAAACTTAAATTCCGCACTCTTTCGCACTGTCAATATTTCTCCTAGGTGTAACCAACTTTTAAAGTCCTTTAAATCCCTCTCTTCCATTTTTTATATCTCGTTATTCAAAACCTATGTACTCCTATCTTGGAGGCCCCACAAATCGAGGAGAAACGTGGTGCGGGAAAGACAAATCGGGGAGAAACAAATCGGGGAAATACCATTCGGGGAAATACAATTCGGGGAGAAAAGAGCGGAGTCGCGAAAAAACTGTGCCGCGGGTGCAAAAAAATTTTTTACCGTAATTTTAAGAGGAAAAATTACCATCAGAAAATGTTTTTGCAACTACCGCACAGCTTTTTCGCGACTCCGCCCCTTTCTCCCCAAAGTGTATTTCCCCGAATGGTATTTCCCCGATTTATTTCTCCCCGATTTGTGTTTCCCGCACCACGTTTCTCCCCGATTTGTGGGGTCTCCTATCTTGGAGTACTGCTGCACAGTATATTTCCTTCCTATCTCTGGCATCCTTTCTCACTCTCTAGAAAAACCCCTCCGTTTCTATTCTTGTAAAGTCCTTCAACGTCGTAACATTTCATATTCATCCTACCCCCACCCGACTCGAAATCCATAACTTAGTCTCCCTCCGTCATCCCTGTATCGAAGCCTAACTCCTTCTTTTTCATAGCTTTATTTGTGGTGCCACGTATTTCCCCCACCTAAATTATTATGTCAGAATCTTCCAATCCCTCCAATATCTTTTATTAGCTGTCATCCTTTAACCTCACATTTTTGCATCCCCCATTCCACAATGGCATGGGATTACTGCTACTATCCCACAATTCCTTCCCCTTCTAAAATCGAAACTCTCCTGAACTTTTCTTTTACTCGTTTTTAGTAATTTTTGTTAATCACCGTGTTTTTCCGCTGCTTTTCTCTTTCTTCCTCATCTTGCTAAATCCGTTATTTTTCTTCTCCCAGTTCTTTTGTCCCCTATCCCATTTCTCTCACAATTTCATTCATGTTTTACTAGTCCATCTCGTGAGGGATGTATTTAGTCTCCCCCTCTTTTAATGTATTGCTTTTGTTAATTCCATTTCTGTCAATAAGTAAGTAACAAAACTTTTTAACAAAAAAAAATTTAATCACTTTGCTTTTGATATCTGGATTATCTCTTTTTTTGACAGTTATTCGAAGAATGATCAATTCAATTTAAAACTTTATTTTTAATAAAAATTGAGTTTGAAAGCCTAAGACCAACTCATACAGTACAGCCTTATTTTTGTTTCCTATTATTGAAAAAAGTTCGTCTTTCAGATGAAATGACAATAAAACTTCAATCCTCGGCTATCAATATCCAGAATGTATCTGTGGAGGATTGGATTGTAGAGTGGCTGGTGAGGCCTCCGAATCCTTCCGAGTAATATCCGATGTGTTGAGTGTAGTTGTTCAATAAAGCTGTGGTTTCTCATTGACCCATTTATTAGTTGCTTTGGTCCCTCTTCCCATACAGGATTTGGGAAAATGCATTATAGTACAGCACAATGGGAATGAAGGCAAGTTAGATTAGAAGAGAATAAAGCTGTGGGCGAAGAGTTGGTAGAGAAGTCAACGGGGATAGGTTACGAGAAGTTGGTAAGTTACGTAAGGGGTGAAGTTGAAGAAGTAAAGAGTAAAGGTTAAGAGGTCGATGGGCGGAGCTTTGGAGGAAGGTTCTAGAAACAATAAGAGAAATAGCGCACGAAAGGGTGAGTGCGCACAGATAATTTAAATGAGGTTTTGCCGCCTCTGGTGGTCGTTTCGCGCCATTGTCCGTGGAGCAGTGGCTGTGCGTTTCCTCGGCCGCGACCTCCTCGAATTATTGTGCTGTGGTTGTTGACGTAGATTGTGGGATATTGACGAATGATTGATGGATTGTAGAAGAGATTCTTGAGCATTAGGTCGGGGATATATCATGGGGTGTATATCCACGACACTCCGGGGGCGGGAGATCAACAGAATGGAGTGATGTTGATGTGGTCCGTCCTTCCATTGGTCCTGCTTCCTTGGTCGTTCTTCGTAGATATCTCTTCGTCCTTTCGGAAATATCTTGATGTCCACCTTTCATCGGTTTCTCATCTGGATGTTTTGAACTGGTTTTGCGAGATTTCTTGTTGAGGGTTTCTTGAGCGAGCTTCGGTACATCTTCTGGGACTTCTGCGTTGACTACTTTTCGAGGTCTTCCTCTTTTGGGCTTTTCTGGTGCTGTGGACTGCTCTGGCTGTTTGTCTTCCTGTTGGAGAATTGTTGCTCTCGACGATTCTGCTTCCGGTACTGAAAATTTCCCGTCTGTTTCTTCATCGAAGGCTCCTGGATCCTCCAGTGGATATAGCTGATTTATCGGTTTCTCCAGTGTCTTGTTTCCAAGTTTGACCATTGCTGATCTTGGCTTGTTGTCTAAAGATCGACTGATACTGATGATTCTCCCGATTGGCCAGTGTTGTCTTGACTTGATCGTTGGTAAGTCGACGTAGACCAGTTGTCCTTGCTTTGGATAGTTTTTCGAGTGTGGCATCTTCTGTAGATGTACATCCCTCAGACTTTGAAAGTAGCTTTTAGCAAAAGTGTCCCATAAATGTTCCTTGACTCTTCCTAGATTCCCTAACAATTGTCTCGTAATCCGTTCTGTCTCTCCTGTCTTGAACCGGTTGATGACATCTTCCGTAGCTTCTGGCAGCGAGAGACATGCGTCTGGGTTGAGAAAGTCGATAGGGCGTATCGCTTTGGTGTCGTTTCCGTCCTTCTTGTTTGGAGTTATCGGTCTTGAATTGATAATAGCTTCGGCTTCGATGACTAACGTCTCCATTTCCAAGAAGGGTCTTATCTCTTTTCCCAGCTCTTTGGTCAGAATGTTCTTGACGAGGGCGACGAGACGTTCATAAATTCCGCCTTGCCAAGGCGACAATGGCGTGATGAGTTTTATGGTGATCTCGTTTTGTGCGATGAATGATGTCAGATCAGGATCCCGGTTGACCATTGTCCTCAAGTCCTGGTTGATCATCGCATAGCCCAACTTGAATTCTGGCGCATTGTCCGATAGGATGTGTGAAGGAACTCCTCTTCTCGCGAAGACTCGTTTCACTGCATTCAGAAATCCAAGTGTCGTGTGGTCGGTTACCACTTCCAGGTGGACTGCACGCGTGACAAGACATGTCACGAGTAGAATCCACATTTTTCCGCATCCACTACTCCGTTTGTACTGTAGTGGACCGATGTAGTCCAATCCTATGAACTTGAATGGTGCGATCATTGTTGTTCTGCTTTGGGGAAGAATCCTCGTGTAATCGTACTTGAACGGCTTTGCATGTTTTCTTCGGCATGTGGCACACGTTCTTCGTACTTCTCGAGCGATGGTAATCAGATTCTTCATCCAATATCGTTGTTGTACGTCGCAGACTAGGTCTTGAACTCCTTGATGTTTCAGCTTCTCGTGAGATTCCATGACTAGTAGCTTTGCCAATGGGTGCTCGGAGATTATGATGATCGGAAGCTTCATCTCAGGTGTCAATCTTTGGTCCTCTGCCGCGTGAAATCTGGTTTGGTATCTCCACGTTCCGTCCTCATGAAGAATTGGGTAGAATTCGGGAGGTGGTACTGCTTTCAGGCGACTCTCTGCATCGACGTAATGATCTCTTATAATGAGTTTCTTGGCGAGTTTCAGCCTTACATCGGCTTCGTTCGCTTCGAACGCTTCATTATATTGTTTCATTCTTCCTTGGAACAGGATTGGTTGCTTTGGGTTCCGCTTGTTTCTTCTCTTCACGAGTTGGCAAACGAAATCCATTGCTTTGGCCATCCATATTGTCATCTTGGAAATGCTGTTGGTGCGATTGTATGGAATTATCGACTCGTAGATGGTAGGCGTCGGCGTTTTCACTTTGACGTGGTTTATCTTCTTTACGATTCCAAGATTGATTGCATATTCTCTGAATGCATATGGATCGGCAAGTGTTCCTTCCAGCTTCTTTGGCCACGATTCCTCTGATCCTTCTAGAAATTCTGGACCATGGTTCCACAGTCGGTTGACCTTCAGTTCTTCTAGTGAACATCCTCGTGTTGCAATATCTGCTGGATTCTTGTCCGTGGGTACATATCGAAGCTGTGGTGACAGATCTCGTAGTTCAGCAAGATTTTTGTGGATCTTGTTGACTCGATTTGCCACCCATATCGATCCTAGATCGTTGTTGACTTTGCTGAGTATCCAGTAGAGACAGCAAGTGCTATCCGACCAGAAGACGACGTTGTCCAGCTTGATGTGGAGTTCTTTAGCAATGTTCACAGCTGCATTGGTGGCGATTTCCATCGACATCAGTTCCATTCGTGGTATTGTGAATTCTGGACCGCTGTTGGATGGTCGAATCTTTGATTTTGCAAAAATCAACCTGCTTTGGAACTTCCCGTCGTCGTATCCGTATCTCATGTACATCGTGGTGGCATAATGATCTTTTGATGCATCTGAGAAGACGACTAGTTGGACAGTCTTGTAGTTGTACGACGTCACTAGTTGTCTAGGGATCTTGAACGTGGTTCCAGTGAATTGCTTCTTCAGTTCCAGCCAGTTTGGGATGAGATCATTCGGAATCTTATCCTTCCATTTGAGTTTCCTCTCGCAGAGTATCGAGATGAATTTCTTCAGCTTGATGAGGATTGGTATGATCATTCCGCTTGGGTCGTAGTTTTGGGCTTGGAACGAAGTGACTTCCTTTCTTGTGGGTATTCCTTCTGGTGGTTCCGCAATTTTGATGGTGAGCTCGTCGTCGTCGGCATTCCATTTGTGTCCCAGGAGTTTGCATGATTGCTGTGGGCTTCGATCTTTCTCATCTATAATTTCCATTACATCTGGAATATTACAGAGAAATTCTCGAAGATTCATGTGCATCTTCTTGAACACTGCTTTGGACTGCTCGTAGCACTGTTCCATGTCCTCCTTCGAGTTGGATGTAAACATCGTGTTATCCACGTACAAGTTCTCGATGATCCGTGGATTGATCTCTTGCACGTTGAGTTCCATGTAGCGAAGAATTGTTATGGCAAGAAGGAACGGCGAACATGTGACTCCAAAAGGTAACCGAGTGAATCGATACGTTACCAAATTGTCCTCTGTGTATCCTTTGTCGGGATTGCGTAGCCATAGGAATTTGGTTACATTCCTGAACTTCTCCTGCACGTGCACTTGGTGGAAAGCTTTTTCCAAATCAGCTACCATCATGTACTTCGTCAGTCGACTCCTCAGCAGGATTCCCAAGATAGGTTGCAGTATGGACGGTCCTGGATATAGAGTGTCGTTCAGAGACAACTCATTCCTCATATGTGAACTTGCGTCGAAGACGATCCGTAAGTTTGTAGTCAGTGACTCATTCTTGACTACTCCTCTATGGGGTACGTGATACTCTGGTCCATCATCTTCGGAATTAGTTGGTGCTTCTTCGATGATTCCTTCGTCGAGTTGCTTTTGTATTATTTTGTTGTAGGCGTCTCTCTCCTTCTTTTCTTTGAGATCATGTCCAAGAATCGAGATCAGCCTTTTCTTCGCTACGGGCAAGTTGTTGTGAAGTTGTCTTTGCTTTCCGTTGAATGGTAAGGCGATTCTCAGTATCCCGTCTTTTCCCATGATGATTAGGGATTTTTGTTCCTGTAGGAGTTGGTTGTTTAGGGCTTCTCTATCTGCTTTGGCTGGTGGAGGCTCAATGCCAAGAAGCTCTAGGTTCCAGAGTTGCTCCAGTAGTTGTTCCAACTTCCTGTTCGAAACGATGCTGTGGTCCTTCGTCTTCATTTGATTCTGATCTATGTCCGGTGAATCAACGGTGTGGATCCATACTTGTTCCGACTCGTCACTGACCTTGATGTTGAATCGATTTCCGATTGGGACCAACGAATCATTTAGGATAGGCGGGTGATTTATGAATCCGACCATCATCTTTTCGACGGCTCTTCCACTAGGTAAGTATACCATCTCTGGCTTCTGCATCCGTCTGATTTTGTTGATGATGTTGTTGCCCAGAAGCATGTCGACTGGAGTCCCATCGAACTGCATTAGGTCCGTGATGTCTCTTCTGTCCAAGCCTCTTTCTTGAAGGAATTTGATGTCCTCCTCTGAATGGTCTGGAGCTCGGAACATTGTAGACATCTCTGGATAACTAGGAATTACAGTTGCCCAGTTGTTTCCATCTAGATCCGTCATTTCCAGCTTGTAGAAGTTGCAGAGTGATGGTTCGCTTTTTCCGGTGAATCCCGTGTATGCGGTCATACGTGTTCCAACAATTTCCAGTTTTAACCGTTCTGCTGCTGCTGTTGATATGATTGAAGTTTGAGCACCGGAGTCGGCCAACGCTAGAAGTTTTTGTTTTGATGGCGTTTGTAGTTGGATGAACGGAAGCTGGGAATGGGCATCTGTGATCTTGTAAACCTCGATCTCGAATAACTCGTCGTTTGAGTTTAGTTGTTTGATGGATTCCATCTCCATCTCGAAATCTTCGGCTTTGGACAATGTATCCCATATTACAGTTGATGAGAGAACGTCGGCGTCCTTTATTTCTTCTTGATTTGACTTGCTTTGGCACAATGACGATACATTAGTTAAGTTAGTGTTGATAAAACTTTTGACAAGGGGTCCTGGATATGTATTATGGGATTTACAGCTTGATACGGTGTTGGCGTTGAAGTGGAGTTGCTTAGAATTCGGGGGTTTCAGCCCCGTCTC
This sequence comes from Caenorhabditis latens, assembly GCA_002259235.3. Classification (NCBI taxonomy): domain Eukaryota; kingdom Metazoa; phylum Nematoda; class Chromadorea; order Rhabditida; family Rhabditidae; genus Caenorhabditis; species Caenorhabditis latens. The sequence goes on along the minus strand of CM056097.1, from coordinate 5,794,485 downwards.
CTCGAAACAACTGTTTCTCCAGTTCCTCGTCGTCTTCGTAGTTGCAAAGAAGTCCGACTTGATTGATCATGACATCGTCCTTCCCCAGGTATGGGCAGTGTCCAGTGAAATGTCTCTTGCTACAATTGAAGCAGCTGTACTTTGATCTGCACGACATGACTCGGTGCTTCTCCGACAAGCAATTGTTGCAAAGACCTTTGGCGATCACTGCTTTGGTCTTTTCTTCCACGGGAACAATACATTCGCTGGCGCTGTGACTTACATCGTCACAATACCGGCACGGTTTGGATTTGCTTGGAGGATTGAATCTGGCCCATCTCTTGTACTTCGAGACAGTTTGCTTTCCCGATTCCTGTTTTTGTTGTCGTTGCTGACCGTATCCTCTACTGTTGGAGACTTGGTTGATTGCTGCTGTGTAAGCTTCACCGCAGTTGTCGTTTCTTGCTTCTCCTCCGTTCATTGTTCTATCTCCGTGGTTCTCCTGGAGTTGTTGGTGGCCAATTCCTCCGTTACAGCTCACTTGGTTTATGGACGAAGTGTAGCTGTGGTCGTAACTTCCGAATTGTCGGTTTCCTCCGTACGCAAGTGATTGTTCGTTGCTGATCCAGTCTTGTGCGATATTGAGAAGCTCGTTGAACGTGGTATTTCCTCGTGAGAATGCCGTTTGGGTAACTCTCCTGATTTTTTTCGGAAGTTTCGTGACAAACTTGATCATGAAGAATGGGTCGTTTATGTTGAAACCGAATGGTCTCAACTTGCTTGCTTGGTTCGCGAACGAATTCAGTGCACTTTTGAGGAGATCATGATCGTGGTGCGGGAATACTATCTCTTCCATCTTCGTCAGGATCGCCATGACCTGATTGTTTTGTCGGCTGAATTGACGATCGAGATTTTGACGGATGGTCCAGTAGTTCTCCTCATTCATTTGAGGCGTCTGTGTGCTCGAGGGCGAGATGGTCCGGGAGGAGTTTGATGAGAATGGCTTGTTTCATAGGGTAGTCGATGCTTCTGTTGTTTTGAACGAGGCATTCGAACTGTCCGATGAATGTCGTGTATTCGTAGACTTCTCCACTGAATGGCTTCATAGTTGCCAATGCTGCAGTCGTTGCTGATGCTTTCATTTGGTCCAGCTTGATGTTCAGTTTTATCTCCTCCGGGTTGTTGCCCATAACGTGAAGTGAGTTAGAGGCGTATGATCCTCGGCTGCTCGGCTCCATATACTGTGGTTGTGGCACGAGATCTCTTCTTGCTCCATTCATTTGTGATATGGCTTCACGATGAGTTGGTCCTCGTTGTGTCGGTTGAGTTGGGAGCTGTGGGATGAGATCAACCTGACCCTGAGTTAAAGGGATATTACATCTATCTCTTTCACTCTGGGCTGGATTTTGATTGATCCCTCTCAGCACTTGTTGTATTTGTTGGAAGCGTTCCTCCGTCGCCGAATGTGTTCTTGTAGCGTTGTCGTTCAGTGCCATTATGGTGTCCCTGATGGTGTTCAGAGTTTCCGCCAACGATTGTTGTGCATTCTCGATAGCTGCGAAGCGGGTGTCCGTTGCATGGTCTCCAACACGACGTGAATTGGTGATGTCCATGCTTTGGGCACTCTCGAGAACGTTCCCATTTCGATTTGATTCCTCCTCTTGTCGACGTGGAAACAATGGTTGAGTGGCCACAATTGGTCTGCGAACGACTGTTGATGGTGGCATTGCTCTTTCGGCGACATCGTCGTATGGTGGCGGTCTTTGGTCCATTCCGAACGCTGGTCCTTGGCTTGAGCTCTCTCCTCGGCTGTTCGGCAGATCATAGAGAGGCGGGACACCGTCATTAGCGCTTACAGCACGCCGTCTGACCAGCTCCGCTTCTCTGACCTCAATCAACGTTTGGAGACGCTCCGCATATTCGGTCAGTTGGTCCGCAATGTCCTTGCAACGATGCTTCTCCATATGCTCTCGCATTTCTCTCCCGAATTCACGGACGGTGTCTTCGGTCTCATTCATGACGTGGTCCTCTCGAAGCATGGTTTCAGCTTCATTCTCGAACGATGCGATGAGGTCCCTTTTCACTAAGACGGCCTCCAGTCTCTTCACGATTTCGAGAATTGTTGCGGTGTCCCGTGATTCGTTGAGAAGCACTTCCGCTTCGGCTGCCTCCGACGCTCCCTTGTTGGTTTGGAGGGTGACCTTCCGTTTGAAGTCCGTAAGTCCCTTGTACATTGCTGGGGTCCAAGTTAGTCTGTAATTATAAGTTTAGTATTGTGTCCTTTTTAGGGGACGACGAGTGAGTGAGAGAGGTATAAACGGATAACAAGAGAGGTTATAACAAGAAAGTATATATATTTTGATTTGACAGTTTAAAGGAATTGGTTGGTTTTAGAGGAATTGCGTCGGTCTTTGGTGTAGGAACTTCCCCTCCGTCTTTACGGTATGTAGACGATGACCGAAGGGATTTGGTGGGACCACCCCCACGTCTTACGGGATGTAGACGATGACCTGTAACTTCTTTTAGTAGGTTATAGTTACAAACCTCACGTTTTGAGGTAAGACAACGCATAACCAATTAATTTTTGCTGTAGGTTAACAAATAACCTCCGTTGCTTGTGGAATAACGATACCTAGATATTTTATACGGGATCCTAAAACCCGGGAACTAAGATAATAGTAATTTAAGTAAAAGCTTTGGGCTTCTACGAAACTACCTGAAAGGAGTTAACTTAATACTAATAATGCACTAGGTAGCTAATCTAGTTTATTAAAAGAAGTAAGAGATACTACACTTAGAGATAAGAGACTTAGAAGCTAAGAGACCAGGTAGCCAGTACTGTTCTGCCTAACATCTCCGTCAAAAGATGTTCGGCTTTGCAGCACTAGTTTCCCCAGGAGTACTTAACTTAGTGACAAGCTAGTTATGTTCCTACCTTATACGAATATTACTATACACTTAGTTGAGTGACGGCGATGTTTCGTAACAATCAATACACAGTATTTGCCTGAGTCTCCGTACAATATTAATGAATATTGAACTCGGATCTTTGGCTGAAACGTGAGAGAAAGTTTAAAATATAATGACTCGAGTTTCGAACTCGTATAGGTTAAAGGAATCGGTGGTCAGTGAGTTATTAACATTAGCTTTATATGCTTCAAAAGGGAAAGTGCTATGAAGATCTTTAAGGTGGCAAAATCGGTTGACGCTTCTTCGATCCCGATGACGATTGCTCTGGTCCGTCCAGATCTTTCTTCTCCTCTTCATGTCTTCCAGACGTCTCTCCTTCCTTATCTCCTCTCTTCTGGTTCGAACTTCGGAGATGTTTCATCTCGGTTCTCTCTTTGGTCGCGTAGATCGGGCACAGCGATACGTGGTGCTTTTCCTGCTTGCACTTCTTACAGATCTCGTACTTCTTCGAGTCTGGGCAGCTTTCCGTTTCGTGTCCTTTCTTGAAGCAAAGGTGACATCGATTCTCTTCGATAAGCATCGTCTTTCGTTCCTCCCAGTCCTTGAATTGATAACATGAAATTGCCGCGTGCTTCGTGGAGTCGCAATAGAAACATCGCGGTTCTTCTCTCATCTTTCTCAACTGTTCAATCAATTCCTTGTTCTTCTGTACGAGTTCTCCGGACGCTCTCTCGACTTCATCGATAACCTTGCTTTGTTCATCGATTTCTTCCTCGATGATTTCTGTGATGGCTTGTTGGGCGGCGTGTTGGTAACGAATGATATTTCGTAGAAATTTCACTTCCGCTTCCGATGATGATCCGGTCTTGTACTCCTTGACTGTTTCTTCGAGCTTCTTTCTTGCCTCCTTCAGCTTCCCGTGTCTTCTTTCCTCCGACGCTTCGATTCTTTGGTCGATTGTTTCCATGAGTGTCATGATTGCTTCTTGGACTTCTGACATTTCTCCGGTTTCATCCCGCTTTTCCGATGTCTCCAAGCTTTGGTCCTTCTCCCCTCGACTTGCCTTTCCAACAGGCTTATCGACTGGAGACTGATCTCCGCTTGAAAACTCCGGATCCACTGACAGAAGTGTGTTTTCGTCGTACACAATCGTATCAATATCCTCATCGGTGACGGTTTCCTTATCCAACAAACTGTTTATCGATTGTTGACTCATGATGACTGTGGTCCTTCGATTCCTATAAGTTATTGGTTTCGAAAGGGCTTCATGTTGTGACGATTAGAACGAAACGATTGAAATGGAAAAGGAGTACGAGAGAAAGAGAGAGCAAGAGATAATGCAAATGCTAGATGAAGTTGATAGAATTGATTGATGCTTGGGTGTCTTGAGTGCTCCGCTTGATTCCTTGTTAGCTGCTCTTGACGCTTGGCTTCGTTCTTCTATTCTTCATTATTGATTGAATGAATTTTTTTAATAACTATGACCTAATACCGATTTAACCTACACTATTCTATACTAAAGACACTATATACCGAACACATTGCTTTTTGAGAATACCTGAGGCCGTGAGCTTTGGAATATATGAATGCCTAGCTGTCACGAAGAGCCGGGACTTGCAATTGATGTGGTGGTGGTTCAGTTGATTTGTCCCACTAAACATCCATATCCTCCTCTGCTGGGTGATGGTTTTCGTGTCCTTGCCTCGGTTGCTGGACTTGCTTCTCTTTGTCTTTGCGCCTGGTGTTGCCACAGCACATGTCCTTTGTGCTCCCACACAGACGACTTCCGGTTTCCACGGCTCGGCTCCATGCCGACCTCAGTACTGACTCTCAGATGTCCGTCATTGAGGAAAATGTCGTTGTACAGCTTGATCTTTCTTTGGTCCTTCCTTCCGTCGATTAGATTCCGACGATTCCACTCCTCGATGAAATCGTCTCCTTGACCTTCTCTCCTTCTGGAATTCCTTGCAGTTGATCGATATGTCGCTGGGATGTTGCTTGTTGACAATGATGATGATCGTCGGCTCCATCCTTGACTATCCGTGTCTCTTCTTGCGCTCCTTTTGGTCCTTTCTGCTGGTACTTTGGCGCTTTCGATTCTTCGTTACTGTGAGCACGATGTGATACTCGCGACGCTGTCATTTCCATCATGACAACGCCACATCTCATCGGCTCAACTGACGGCCTCCTCGTTTTCCATCCATACTTTGACTTCTTTGGCGGCTAGGGGCAGGTGAGACGTTTCGGATGTCCTGTTGATTGACAGCTGTAGTTGTGGTTCCTTGGCTTCGCGCTGGTGCCACTGTCTTGTTGACATCTTCTGCTTTGGTCCGGTACACCTTTGATGAGTGACGGTGTCAGTACAGGGGACTTCGAACTTCTTGACTTCGTTGTCGAATCGCAGCGTCCTTGCTTCTTACATCGAAACATGACGCCTTGATTTTTCTTCGTTTTGATTCTGCTTCTTCTTGTTGAATCATCCAGCTTTTGTCGTCGAATCGTTGTATCGCTTCTTCGCGCGCAGAATAATCGATACATTGGTTCTTCGATTTGTTCCTTTGATGGTTTCATCATTGAATCTCTTCGCCATTGCTCTCTTACATCGAGAACAAGACGATTCGAATCTCTGACTACTTTTCCGCTGTTGACTCCTTGCTTGCAGCGTATTGAACAGTTTTCGCGAACGATAACCGAGAATTGTCAGGTTTACATAACCATTTAACTCTCTGTCACCGCTCGGTTTCACATCCGGTCACCTGGTTCTTCCGAAAAAAAAAATTTCGTTTCCGGTCGCATGCACCATGTGGAGGATTGGATTGTAGAGTGGCTGGTGAGGCCTCCGAATCCTTCCGAGTAATATCCGATGTGTTGAGTGTAGTTGTTCAATAAAGCTGTGGTTTCTCATTGACCCATTTATTAGTTGCTTTGGTCCCTCTTCCCATACAGGATTTGGGAAAATGCATTATAGTACAGCACAATGGGAATGAAGGCAAGTTAGATTAGAAGAGAATAAAGCTGTGGGCGAAGAGTTGGTAGAGAAGTCAACGGGGATAGGTTACGAGAAGTTGGTAAGTTACGTAAGGGGTGAAGTTGAAGAAGTAAAGAGTAAAGGTTAAGAGGTCGATGGGCGGAGCTTTGGAGGAAGGTTCTAGAAACAATAAGAGAAATAGCGCACGAAAGGGTGAGTGCGCACAGATAATTTAAATGAGGTTTTGCCGCCTCTGGTGGTCGTTTCGCGCCATTGTCCGTGGAGCAGTGGCTGTGCGTTTCCTCGGCCGCGACCTCCTCGAATTATTGTGCTGTGGTTGTTGACGTAGATTGTGGGATATTGACGAATGATTGATGGATTGTAGAAGAGATTCTTGAGCATTAGGTCGGGGATATATCATGGGGTGTATATCCACGACAGTATCTGAACAAAAGGTTAATACCAGAAGAGAGAATTGTTTTGGATTACCCGGCTCGTCAAATCTGTATGATTGCCTGGAACGCAGCCGTTGAGTAGTTTAGTTTTACAACCTATTGTTGAGGTAAATATATATATACTTTGGAGTGATTTTTAATCACATAAATGTCAGTACGACCCCAAGTGAAAACTTCCCAGTCACAGAAAAGATGGTGCTGGTGGATCACATGCTCAACTATGTAATTTGGTTTGTGAGAAGACATCAGATAGATCTCGTCTCGATTTCGGAAGTGGAATTCCCATGGGAAAAAATGAATAAGTTGACACTTTGTTTTGACCATTATTCTAACCATGGATTACCATGGAATCGCAAATATGGCGGCGTTAGCTCTCCAGACTATTCTAAGAACAAACACCTACCGAGCATTGTCAACTGTATGTCTTATGCATGATGTCTCTTTTTGTCAATTAATTTAACTAGTCAAAATAAATGTGGATCTTTTACAACATAGATGTTTTACCTCGAATTTAAACAAGACCTTTACAACATTGAATCATGTTTTTTTCTACTTTTTTTTTAGAATTCACCAATTGTTCCCATCATCTTTTAGGATTCTGATTTGAGATGACCTACAGCGTACAGGAAACACCGACATAGACAAAACAAGATTGCAAAAAAACTTTCGAATAATTTCTTTCTATCAACTTTTTGATAAATTTTCTATACATAATTTATTCAATTCTCTGATTCGATTCCTCTTCTATTTTTCACGTCATTTGGCTGGAGAGAGGTGAACCAAAAAAATCTCTCTCTCCATCTCCGAAAACTCTTTTACCACCCAGCTAATACTCTCTCCCCTTTTTCACTTCTTTTCTTCCTCTATCTTTAGTTGAACTGTATTGCAATGGTCACATCTAGCGAGAGCAAAACAGTGTAATTCCTTCTTTTCATTCTCCCTCTAGAAACTTCTCCTTGTAGTTTCCTTGGCTGTCACCTGAAGTGGTTGCTCCGACTACCCAGAAAGTTTCAAAATCAGTTAAATAAAACAATAAACACTGAAAGTTTATTCATATATCTTTCGAGACAACATGAGATTTGAAATTTGTGATTGAGAATGTAACACAATTGAACGATTTGAGCTGCAATTCAGAATGATTTCTTGAGAAAGGTTGTTGTAACAAGTAAGAGACGTGGGATATTCAGATAATAAAAATCAGATAGAAAATCTGTCTGCTAACATGATAGCATAGTCAAATCATGTTCAATTTCGAAGAATGCGAAGAGATGATGTTAGAGATATCGGAAACTTTCATCGGGTGAAGCCGTGGAATTCTCGCTTTCCTGATCCTCCGTCTTATAGAATCTTAGAATTGCCTGTCGCTCGTTTTCCGAAATTGCCATCCAGTTATGCATTCTCAAAAATATCTCTTGTCCTTTCACCATATTATTCCAATCTTTTGGATTATTGAGATGATCTCTCAATGTTCTCTTCGCTCGTTCCATAACATTTACGGCAAACCATTCGCGTGAGGTCTTAGTACTTCTCAACCATTCCTTAAGGTCTTCGCTGACTCTTTTGGTGTCCACGTAGGTGGCTGGTTTGTTCATTATTTCAGCAACTTTTTCAGCAGTTATTGAGCCTGAGGGCAATTGATTGGATGATGAATATTTCCGAATGATTTTTGTTGGAGGCTCTGAATGTATTTCTATCAAGTTGAGGAAAAAACATTTTGAAAACTCACCATTTTCATCCAGAATGGTTTTGAAACCTGAATTCATCTCCGATTTGGGATTTCGATTCATTTTCAACATCTCCATTCTCTCTTCATCCGACAATCCCAACCAGTTATACATTTTAATAAAAACGTGCTTTGCTTCTCTCAAAGCGTGGAACTCTCTGGGCTGAGCGAAAAGATTCCTCAAGTGATTTGTATGGATATTTAGAATGTTATCGCAGAAAAATTTGATAGTGCAGTGTTGCAATCCAAACCATTCTTTCATTTCTCTGACAATTTTCTTATTGTCCACATCAATTTGAGATGGGATTGGTTTAGTGAGTTTACTGTGCATCGAACGAGGATCTAACAGTGGAGGAGAAAACGAACAATCCATCGAAAGGCGAGACTCTGCAAAATAACGTTGTTCCAATTTTATGAAACTGTAAAAAAAGTCAAAGTTCTATTCTGATAAAAAAATTATTGTTCAAATATCCATAATAAGCTTACCATCAATATATGCATGTTTCCTCTTTTGCCCGATTACTGTCCATTCCTCTGTTTTGTGGTCAGCTCCTTGTAATTCCCTCGTTTGTGTCTCGTATAAACTTTGATATTGATGCTCGTTCTGAAATATTAGTTTTAAATTAGTAATATTTCCAGTGGCTATCTCTCACACCGAAAACACCGCTGTGGGTCTCGTGAGGGATTTCGACTTAACACTTTTTCACTAAACCTTTCAAAAGTACGGTAGAGTGCCGTGCCGTCTTAAAACAAAGTTCCGTCTGAGACGCAGACCTCGTTCTCGGGCTGAATTCAGTGCAAGAGGTCAGCCAGCGGTAAACGGGTGGTACAATTATGTTGAAGGAAAAATTATAAACACTCAAAAATTACAGTTTCCCGATGATGCTTCACCTACGTATCACTGTCAAAAACTAACCGATGAAGAAGCATAAATTGAGCGCTGTCTTGAACCGTATGGAGTCATCCTTATTTCAAACTTGTTCTCCTCAATCAACATGTTCTTCTCATTGCATGAAATCAATATTTGGTTCTCTTGATGAGTTCCATAGCAACCCGTCTCCAATGGGTATTTGACATTTTTCAATTCGGTCAATGTATATTCGGTATTCTGTTGATAATCGACATTCCTGTTTGAAATCATATCTGAAAAGCAGGAGAATAATTTCGGTTAGTGGCCCAAGCGGGAAAAATAAGCAATGAGGAAACTCAATTTCCAATAATAGTAGTGCCGAAAAAATTGATAACGAGTTGCAAACGCGCTCCAGAGAACAGTCAGTTAAACAAATAGACAGTGAAAGAGGGCCCTCGCATAATGTAACAATGAATAAACATTGTTTTACGCGGTGTTCCCGCGCGTTTTCTCAGTGTGAACAGCTGTCATACAACAACGTCTTCTATTGTTAGAGTGGAGAACAGCAGTCTGGGAAAATTTTCTATTTGAGTCAACAGATTTGGAAAACGTCTAACAATTTGACATTTTCGCCAAAAAAAGCAAACGATTTCAAACATTTCGAAAAAATCGAGTGCTGAATTTTGCCGCCAATTATTCGCGCCGAGCCTAAATTTCGCTGACCGGTTCTTGACAAGTACATAAGTAGTTTTTAGTCAATACTGTTGTTTTAGCAGTTTCTGGAAACATATCTTCATATTCCTATTTTCAACTTTGTGATCAGACTCATAATTTCAGTTGTCCCACAAACACACTCAACAAACGGAAATAGCTCCGACTCGATACTCAACCAAACAGCTTCAATTGCTCCCATTTTACTCTCTCAGAGAAGTTTACTACATAGTGTGTCTTCCGTTAGTATCAGTTTGAGCGACCGAAAAATGTGAGTTTTCCTTTTTTTAAATTATCATTATGTACTTTTTCAGGGAAACCCTGTCCCTGCCAATCGGTACTTTGATAAAAGAACGTTACGAAGTGAACAACTTGATGTGCCACACACGACTGGCCAAGGTGTATGAAGTGACTGATACGCTGAAAGGTGATGCGAAGTGTGTTCTGAAGATTCGTGCCTTCAACAACCAGTCATTCCATGTCGAGTCTCACTACTTGGAAAAATGTCGCCGCGATCGCGGATTCCCGTACTTGGTTGAGACCTTTGACTTTGAAGCAGACGAAGAGAAGTACAATTGCATTGGTGAGTATCAGGAAAACAATGCCAAGTTAACTGGGGCCAAATTAGGTTTCAGAATAATTGTACAAAACAAACCATAGTTTTTATTTTTCTACTGGATGTTTTTGTAAAAAAGTTATTTTTCAGTGACTTCTCACGAAGGAGAAACTTTGCTTCTGCATCTGACAAGAAGACAATTTAAAATCTCGATTGCCAACACTCTTCGTATTGGATACAAAGTGTTTTGCCTACTGGAGAAGATGCATCAGAAAGGATATGTTCACAGGGATCTCCAGTTCAGAAACATTCTCCTCGAGATCAACTACGGAGGCGTGAGTTTCATTATATAGTAAATTCAACTCCTAGACCGAATATTTAGGACATCGATGTCAAACTCATCGACTTCGAATACACTGTCGAACATTCCCCCGCCCCTGAATGCACTGGCATGATTGGTTGGTACGTGAGTCTTGACGTCATCAACGGAAAACCATACACCGTGCTCGATGATTTCACTTCTCTCGTATGCAATTTGATGGCTTGCCAAGGAATCAATCCATTTGGTTACAAGAAGGATTCATATTTGGAGCTCAAAAAACAATTCGTAAGGTTTCATGCTATTATCAAAATTTTAAAATTAAATTTTCAGTATAACAATCCTATGGAATATTTCCCCGAGCCAGAGACTCATTGGATTGGACGATTGCATTTAGAGATTGAGCGTCAGCGCACTGATGGATACGACAAGTCAGCCATCATGGACATCTTCAAGAATGCGGTGGAGGGCGTTTCTCCAACATCGGCCATCAGCTACACGTACACCGAAGGTCGCTTCTACATTGATTGAGTTGGACTCAATCATACAACTCCCGTTTTCCGCTATATTTATTATACTTTTTTGTACAATACGCTGATTTCTTGTAACATGGAAAACTAATTAGTTCTTGTGAATAAAATACTCACATACATATGTTTTCAACCAAGCATTTTTTCAGAAACGGCAGATTGTTTATAATATTGAATTTTTGTCTTGCTTGTGCAAAAATAACTCTGATAATCTTTCATTATTAGCAATGGTTTTTCACGCTATCGTAAAAAAACAACCGATTCTGGTCGACAAATATTTGAAAATCAGATTTTCGAAACACCCACGAGGCTTTAAAACAAAAATTGTTCATACCGGAAATTGCTTGGGAACGAGAATCATGTGCATTCCAATTCTGAAACAGTCCGTGTTTCAAACTGATAAATTCGTATTTTGGAACAACGTATTACAGCATTATAATACAAATTCATTTCACGAAAGAAATGACAAATATAAACAATTATGATGAACATTTGTGAAGGTTAAAGTAGAGAGAATTTCCCCGGGAATTGATTGATTTTCGAGGATTTGAATTATTTATTTATTTCATTGCCTCAAAAAAGGAAAATATAGAAATACAAAAGACTTGGAACGGTCCCTCACAATACAGTTCCGAGTGAAACAAGAGAGGAGGGCCAAAGAATGTAGGAATCGAGGGAATGAGGAAACGATGGGAGTAGTAAATACAAATTTGATGCAAGAAGCGGGGAAATGAACACTGAAACAAAGGCAGAAAGTTATTAGGTAGGGGGAAAAATGAAGGTGGGTCTTCGAGGGGTACTTGATAGTCTGATACAATACTTGAGATTCGGAAAATGAGTTGTGTCTGCAATAGGGTTATAGAGGAGGTTGAAACCGAAAGAATACGAAGAATGAGAAAGAAACCGGAGAGTAAGAATAATCAATAAAAAATTATTGAAGAACACCCATCCTTGTTCAGTGTTTGCGACCGATTTTCTTCTTCATTGCCTCAATTGTTTCTGAAATATTTGAAATGAGATATGACATTGAGATCGTAGGCTCAGCTAACTTCCTCTTCTCCAAAAACTTACCATTCAACATATCAATCTTTTTCTCCGCGCACCGATTGATTCTCTGAAGATTTGCGTTTTCTGCTCGCAATTTTTGTTTTTCTGGATCCTCGAGATCTTCTCTTTTTTTGACATCATCTTTAGCAAGGAATTCTGTGTTTCCTTCACGGCAGTCATGTTTGATGTTGCCTGGAGTGTGGACACTGGCTAGTTCATGATGCTTCAATTGTTTTCCCAAGTTCTTCACTGTTTCTTCAAGATGAGACACGTGGTCTGAAAATTTTTCATGTGTGTTTGATACATTTTTGAATATTTCTTACTTTCCAGTTTCTTCATTTTTTCAGAAGAATCAGAGCACTGACGTTTGAAGTCGTCTCGCTCGATTTTCACTCCCTCAATTTTCTCTTTGAACTGGTCTAAAATAATCCATTTCGAATGTTTTTTATTGGAAATGATTTACCTTTCAAGTTGGATATGTAGTTCTCATATTCATCATTTGTGACCAAACTGAACTCGTAAAGATTCTTTTCAATCTCCATATGTTCGAATTTCTTATCGAGACGGTTCAGTTCTGCTGAAAAATACGTAAAAATTAGACCATTTATCTTTTTGAATGAGTAAGCTGAACTTACCTTTTAATTCAGCATTTTCCCTTTCTCTTTGTTCCATTTTCTCTTTGAATTCGTTGATTCGGGACATCAAATCTTGCTGAGATTCTGAAATTCAGAAGTTTCATCAAGAAACCTATATATGAATGACTCACGAGCGTGACTTAATTTTACATTCGTGGCAATGCCTTCAATCGTTTTGATTTGTTCCTTTGAGGCATTCGGAACTGAAAAAGGAAATATACGGGAATGGAAAATGCCAAAAATGTGTATCTCGTTGTTCAAAACTTTGTCGATCTGGGAAGTAATGACAAATTGACTCACCTATGCCTTGAACATATCTGTTCAGTTCGTTCGCATAATATTGCACGGGGATTGGACGATCCGTGTTGAATGGGGTGGCCGCGTGCATAGTCTCTGTAAAAGCATTGTTTTCAGTCACTACAATTCAGAGCGGGAATTCGAAGACAAGATGAAAAATAAGATGAGAAATAGTAACAACAAAATTGAGAATATGGGTTAAATTAAATAATGAAACATCATGATAGACAATAAAGATAATATATAATTCTAGGCTGGTTCATCAAGATAATTGCACATGCAAAAATAGTATAGTAACACTATTCATGAAAAGTACTGACTATTGGCAAAAAGTATCATTACGTAGTCACTACAACTCCTCTCTTTCCTCCTCCTATTCTCCCTCTTTCTCTTTTTCTCCCCGGTCCCTCCCCACTCCATGTGTTCTTGGCAGCATGCCAAGTTAGAAGGGACACCCTAGTTGTCTGTTGTTTGGATGAATTCATTTTTCTTATACTTTAAAGAATTCGATAAATTTTAAGAGAGAAAAAATGTCAATGAGAAGAGAAACCTTAATATTTCTATTGAAAAGGCAAGATTATATCAAAAATAAAAAAAAAAGTTGAAATGACAGACAAAGGTCATCTAACAATAGTTTTGGCTAACGGATAGGTGCTAAATTTCAAAAGAGGAGGAAACAGATTAATAACGTAAATAATCATATGGAATGAAAAACAGTTAGAAGTAGACGCGCCTGTATATGATGATGACAAGAAATTGGCACATTGCCAAACGGCTGGCCACAGATGGGATGTGTTAAGTTCAGGCACCTGCGAAAAATGACGAGAGAGGTGGGAGGAAGAAGTAAAAACAGTAAAATATGAATACTAGTCTTTACCAGCAGGGTACAGGTCAAAATGGCTGGCAAAGGTACCCATGAGAAATTGACCAATGGAATTGGATACTTGTTGCCTTCAAGAGTGAGATAGTGCATTCGAGGCAGCTGTGCCAGATTACGAAAAACACTTCAAAAACATGTTTCGAATATTTCCGAACAACCTTTTGATGACAAAAAGTCACTCTCCTCCGTTCATTATCGGAAACATTATCATTTGTTCTCCAGATTCAAAAAAAAGAGAGAGAGAGAAAAGAAAGAGAAAAAGAGAGACTGAGAAATATAGAGAGAGAGTGGCGCCAGACTACCTTACGAGAAACACTGCGAAAACATGTGTCGAATGTTTTTCGAACATGTTATTTTGATAAAGAAAGGTCACTGTCCTCTTTTTCAGGTGCCTGGTACGGCGCGTCTCGATGGAGCGCGCAGTCTGGTATCGGAGAAGCTCTACGCCTTGTGTACACTATCCCGTTTTTACTACAATGTACAGACAATTAAAAAAAATCATTTCGAAAAATTAGAGAGCGATGATCTACTTATCGCAAAACTATTAAAATTTAGTTTTGTTTCTGGATAAAAGGAGGAGGTGGAGTGCTCTAGAAATCATTTCGAATAATGATTTTGCAGATTTGGTACAATCCATTTATCGAAGGGTTATTAAATAGAACGCTGAAACGTGAGTGTGGACGCCGCAAGGGATCGGAGCAAGTATATGTCAAAATTGCATCATGAGATAAGGAAATGATGAAATATTCAGAAACGACAAAAAAAATAACGTGACCAAGAATATGTCTAGTATTCCACTCTCTCGCCTCTCTTCAGTTATTGCCGCCCCCTCCTTTCTCACAGTGTGTATTTGGCACCCTGCGAAGTAGTAGAAAAAACATTTCCGCCAAATTTGAATAGATCATTGCATATCACAAGTTGATTTCTTATGATACGGAATAGAAAGAACACAAATACATAGACGTGAGAACACAGGTGTAAAACAACAAAAAAACGAGTAATTGGTATCGTTCCAAAAATTTTGATTTAGATGTTTTAACAGAAAAGGAAGGATAGAGAAGAACTATAACAGAACAGGTGTTCAATTCAATCCGAACAGAAAATTAACAAAACCCAAAAAGTGGAAAATATCCTAGAATACAAAAGAAGTTGGTAGCAGAAAGAGCAGAAAATGGTGAAGCAAGATCATTCGTTGTTCTCCCTTTCTTCCCGCTCTCTCCGCGTCATGAGTACTTGGCATGATGCCAAGCCGACTTCCTAGCCGAACAGCGATTGTGGACGGTGTTCTCATTTTGAATCAATCACTTTCAATTATCAAAATTCTTCATTTGATCTTGCTGTTTTGGGATTTTAAAAAAGTTGAAACCGGACTATCAAAGTGGAAATTGTGGAACAGGGAAACACAGATCTGGCACCTGGTCAAAAATTTTTTTAGCAAGCTAATGTAGATTTTGGTAACAAATATCTCTTTTGAGATAGGGAGATAAAAAGATGGATTTCCATTTTAATCTGAAGAAAAATATGCAAGAAGAACATAGAAGGCAGATCTCTCTCCTTCCTCCTCCTCTCTCTTTTCTTCCTTCCCGGTCTTTCCACAATGTGTACTTGGCAGCATGCCAAGTTGGTGGGGACATCCTAGTTATCTGTTGTTGCATGGATGAATTCAGTTCCACCATAATTTGAAGAATTCCAAGAATTAAAAAAAAAGAAAAAACTGTCAATGAAAAGAGAAAATCTAACTAGCTCTCCCAGAAGGTCCAGGCTATATCAGAAGAAAAGTGAGGAATGAAATGATAGACCAAGGTCATGTGCTTATGGTTCAGGCTAACGGATAGCCTTCATTAGAGATGAAGTCAAATTAATATTGCCGAAAATATGGGGCGAAGAAAAATCAAATTCTATAATAAGTGGAATTTTCTGTATACGATGAGGTGACAAGAAATTGGTACAGTGCCAAACGGCTGGTAATAGGTATAGAGGGATTTTGGTACTCATTGACAACGATAACACTGGTGGCAGGAATGGCAAGAACAAATGAAAAAATACGGCATGAAATAGAATATGGATATCGGTTTTCGCCGACAGGGTACAGGTGAAAATGGCTGGCAGAAGAGCACGGATGAAAATTTGATCAGAGCTTAACTCTTGAAAAGACGAGGAAAAGAAGTAGAACGTGGTCTACAAATGGTGGGCAACGTTGGCCAAGAACCACAAAACGAGAGAAAGTAAGAGAGGAGAAGGAGGGGGTGGGGGGGGCGAACATCGACAGAAGGAGAGCATTGAAGGGCACTGAAACATTTTTTGAGAAAGGAGATTGAGAGAAAGAAAGACAGCGAATAGAAAAATAGATTTGATCACACTCGGAGAGGTTAAACAGCCGGCGACTAACAGGTGATGACTTCCCCCACTTCAACAGAAAAAAATGGGCGGAGCTTTGTTTTCACTGAAGATGGGAGTCAATCTATAATAGTAATATGGAGCATTTTTAAAACAGAAAAAAAGAAAAATTAAGGAAAAGTGACAATTTCAAGCATTTAATGTAGTGGTAGAAACTGAAAAAATAGGCGCAGACCATGAGAAGAGGGTAAAAAGGTGAAAATGGAAGAAAATTGGAGCACGGATGAGTTTTGCTTAAAGTAACGACGAGGAGAGTGAAATGAGAAGAAATGTAAAGAAAATGGAAAGAAATGATTAAGTGTAGTGATCTTTCAGGCTTGAATTATTTATTCTAGGTCTTTCTTGTTAATGTTTTTAGAGAAATCTGAAAAAAAATTGCCAGAATGAAAAGGCAAAAGCTAGAAAAAGGGTTTTGTCGAAAAGGTACGCTGTATTTCAGCGCTTTTAAAAACCACGGAATTAGGGATAAATTTTAGGCCAGAAATTCGTCATGTCGCTCATGGTCCATTTTGGGTTTCTACGGAAAAATGGTAATCAGGATTAAAAAAGCACGGAATTTTCCAACTATGGTCACGAGTTGTTATTTTGAGAATACTGGACATGGATGATCATCGAAAATCTAATCAAGACCTCTGCCTCCTCATTTTATCCAGAAACAAACCTAAATTTTAATAGTCGTAGATCGCAAAAAATTAATGGAAGTGTTGCTCATCGCTCTCGAATTATTCGAAATGTTTTCTTTATTCGATATTGGCTGACATTTGTTTTTGACTCAAGATAGTGTACACAAGCGGTGGAGTTTCATTGACACCAGGCAGCGCGCTCCATCGAGACGCGTCGAACGAGTCACCCGAAAGGCGCGCCGTGCCAGTCACCCAGAAAAGAGGACAGTGACCTTTCGTCATCAAAATAACACGTTCGAAAAACATTCGAAACATGATTTCGCAATGTTTCTGGAGAGGTCGTCTGGCACCGATGTCTCGCGCACACTATCTCACTATTGGGAGAGACAAGTATCCAATTTCATTGAGCGGGGATTTTTTGGTGTGATGAGGAGGGGGAGGGGCTTTGTTTTGGTGTCGGCTGGAATGGAAAAAAAAAGAATTTCAGTTCCAGAACTACGGGCGTTAGCGACGAAAAATGATAACTGATATTCCATTTGAACAGGCGTACCACACAATCATTATTTACAACTCTTTTTTCGAAAATAATAAATCTTTCCACTGATCCGCCAAAGGTTTTCTGAAAATCAAGCTTGGCAAAAGTATAGCGTTTTTTTCAGAAAGTAACGCTGTAGAAGTTGTCTTCATTTTTATTTTATCCAGTTTCTTATTTTCTAAAACTAAATATGAAATATGTGGTTCCAATCTGCCCCAACTCTCCGATGTTTTCCAGAACCTTTTTCTTGAAAAGTTGATACGGTAATAATGCTTGGAACGCTGTTGGCTACACTCAAATGAGAGGGATTCGACTCTCTGGTCGGCAGTTTTCAAATACTATGCCATTTTCTTTTTTTGGTTATTAGACCGTTCTCAGAGGCTACTTGGGTTTATTGTGCATTTTTCACCATTTGGCATTCCTTGAAAAGCTGTGTTTTGACTTTTGGTTTGCTCGTTTCAGGTTCTTATTTGTGTCAAAAGTGTTTTGACATAATTTAGCTTGTTTCATCTTGAATAATTTAACTTGTTTCATCGTGTTTCTCTCTCATGTGGTGTTGTGTGATTCTCGTTATTTTAGTTAAGACTTGCTTCTAATTCTTCGTGAATTAGTTGTTCGTTAAAAAAAGGAAAACATTTGAAAAGGTCATCTGGTACCGCTGCCTCGCTTGCACTATTTCACTATCCGATTTTAATAGACGGGGGAAGGTTTGGAATCTATTCAACTGAATTCGAAAAAAAAAGTCGGTTTCGCTTTTGTTGTTTATTATATAAAAAAATGTTCCTAATTATTATAAACATGGGGAAAAAGAGAGACGAGAAGAGCGATTAAAACTTCAGTATCCATCTCATTTCTGCTTGAGTAGAGGGGCCAGGGTTGGTGGTGGAGAAGGATGGGATGAGTGACTATCAGTTCTCTTTTCCCTCGGCTGAAATTGAAAAATGATAGTTTCAAATAATACTTGTTGAGGAAAGTAAGACGGAAATGGTGATGATGATGTGGAAGAAACATGAAAAAGATGGGTTGAACATTTTGGTTATCGAGAAGAGATCGTTCGTTGTTTTGTGTGCGAGAGGACATGAAAAAAGAAGTGCGCATCAGGAATATGATACCTAGTGCTACAACAGAATGGGACGGTAAGAGTGAAAAAGTTTTTATCAGTCTCCAAACCTTCGAGGTGCGCCATCTTGAAGTGATTTGCCAGCAGCTGTGGTTGCTGGAACTCCTCCGAGCAGAAATTGCATCGATAAGCGTTTTGGTGAGCGGTGTTCATGTGAGCAGTGAGATCTTTGACTTGTGAGAATGAGTGAGAGCAGAATACGCAGCCAAAGGGAGTCACCATTGTTAATTGAAGCCCAGAAGGAGTGTCTAAGGTGTCTGCTTCTCCTGAAAATGAAATTTGCAGATCGTTTCTTGGAAGTCCTCATTTTTGCTACCGCGCTTTTCCGAAACTGCATCAAATGGACGAGTAAGGAACAAATGTTCTGATAAAGCTTACCATTCCGTTCACTTATCGAATTTCCATCCTGAGTTGGACCAGTTCCTCCTTCTTGTGGAATTGGCATATTCAGATTCAGCCGCTTGCTCGTCTCTTTACTTTCAAATATATTTTGACTTGCAGTTTTTGTTGCACCTGTATCCTTTTGGTTCAGTGGTGGGAATATAACAGGTTTATTTTGGTAAGGAATCAGGGGGAAAATTAGGAAATAAAGGGGAAGGAAGACTCAATCCAGATTTTAGGTTTGTGAAATCACTGCAATTGCTGCTACAGCAATCGTCGCACACTAATACAGATACACACTTACATGCAAGTAATGGCTTCTTTTCATACTTCTTCTCGCGTCTCGACATCAGTAGCCGTCTCTTGATGTAGCATGTTCCTTCATCTGGTTGGGTGTGGTGTCTCCGCATTCCATTTTCCTTTTTTTTCATTTGATCGTGTCGACACAAGATCAAATAGGCGTCTGACTGGCGCCATTCAAATTAGAGAGATAAGACCAGGAAGTCGGTGATCGTAAAAAATGATCGGTCAACTCGTCATCGGAGACAGATGTTTTTTTCGAACTTTGTAAATGAAGGGGACGGATGAAGAATATATAGGGAGGCAAAAGGGTGCCGCAAAAATATTTTATTAACTGAAACAATGGGCTTATGCCAACTCTTACTTATCTACAGTATCCTCTATGTACAGCACTCCCCTTCTTCCAGTTTTCTTCATCCATAATACATATTCCCTCTCTTTCTCTTTGAACAATTTGTGTAAATTATTTATTGAAATGAAAAAACAAGATTAACTTAGTATAAAAAATATAAAAAATGAAGAATGGAAATGTAATTAAAAGCAGAGTAAAGATGTACGGTTATCACCGTGTGTTCTTCTAAACAATTCTATAAAGTCACTTGAGTTTCTAGACTCACTCCGTATGTCGCTGTGTTGCCGCGTTGACCTACGGGCGCGCGCGCACTTCTCGCAGCTATTTTGTCAATTTCGCTTTGAAAATGGAGAATTTCGGCACTCTTGGACGCTGGCGGAGTCACGTTAGGTGATCCGTTATCTCGTTAGTTAGATTTTACCTCTTTCTTTGGTTTTTATACCGTTTTTATCGTTTTCTTTGGTTTTTAAGTGTGTTTTAGCTGGTTGATTTGTAATAAATTGATTCTCTCGCATAAAATAGTGTTTTGGTGTGTTCACGCGCGTGCAAGCTAGAAATTGTGTCTAAAGTACTTTTTCGGCATAAATTCTATCATTTTCTCGTCGCTAGTCGTTTCTTCTTGTTTCCGTCGTTGTGTTTCTCGTGAAGTGTGGGTTTTCTCGTTATTTTAGTTCGGTATAGTCACTTATTCTCAGGAATTTGTGAAAGTACTGACTAAGAGAAAAAAGAACCAAGACTAAAAGAGTGAAAAAGGCAAAATTAATAACACCGGAACCAAAATTTCGCGCTGATTTCAAATCTGAACTCTGTTTTTGCTAAACGATGTCGTGAAAGTTATTCACGTTTTGTGGCTTCCCACTTCAAAAATGAGCATCTGCAAGACTCTCAATTTTATTTTTTCAATTTTTTTGTGTTGTACGTGTATTTCCTATCATGTAAACTGTACTCTTTGTGTAACTCTATCTTGACTCGAGATCCTTCCCTTGTAAGTTTAAAAAATGTTAGAACAAAAAAAAAGTTTCGAAAGAATCCTTGAAGGCGAATAATTGACAATTGATAAAGGGGTCGACGAGGGGGGAGAAACAGAAAAAAATTGTGAAGGTGCAGTGACGGGAGCAGCAGAAAAAAAAGCAAAATCTTCTTTTTCGTACAGCATACATTCAGTGTAAAGGAAGAAATGGGACCAAAACAAAACTGTAAATTCTGGTTTTTGCTCTAATATCTTTTTTTTTGTGAACACCTGGTCTGTTTGGTGATTGTTTCCCCCATTTTCTCTTTATCGTGTTGGCAACGTGCCTACTTCTTTCCTCCTGTCACTGAACCATTGCAAACACTCCCTTTCTTCTCCCTCGTTGACCAGTTTGTCAATTACAGTATTTTTCTTTGATTTCTGTCTTTTCCCTAACACAAAATGTCATTTATTGTTTGATTATCTGTCTTTACTTTCAAGTTTCATATCAAAACACTTTTTTATTCGATAAATTATTAACTCTTTGTCAAATTGTTCAAACTGCAAAGACGACAGGATACATGTAATGTAAAGAAAAGAAGAGAGAATACTGTTGATAAGTAACAGTTGGGGACGAGGAGTAGTGTAGAAAAAAGAAAGAGAAGAAAGTACTGTAGAAAAGAGAGTGGAGGAAAGGAGACTGTAAAAATAAAGAAGAATGTGAGATAGAAGGGAGGAACTGAAAAAATGAGAAGGGGAGGGGGAGTAAACTTTGAAAAAGAGATTGAGAAGAGGGACAGTAAAAAACGTAAGGAAGGTGAATCTTCTATTAAAAAGACTAGGGGTACTATAGAAAAAGTAAGAATGAGGGATAGAGAGGTGAGAGGTACTGTAGAAAAAAGAGAGAAAGACATTGAGAGAATTTAATTGATTCACTGTTTTTCACTGCCCTCCAAATAAGTTGCCCAAAAAATTACCAAACCGATGAATTCGCTCAAATACGTCTCCCCAGCCTGACGGACGCTAAAATTAGCAGAATTAATTATTTAAGTTTAACAATTTTACAACTTACCAGAACGTTATTGCGTCTTGTCTTCCGGCTTCTGTAGCGGCGCACCATCGGTATGGGCGGCGTACCGCGAACAATTTGCTGGTGTTCCACTGGGTCAAAACGAGGCTGAAAAAAATAGTATTCTTGATTATTTCTCAAAATTTCCTTCGACTTACTGGAATAAGAAAAATTTGGGTGAGCTGAGCCGCGAAAGTCACGCGGCGGCGGCGGCCTCCGACGCTCGAGGTCCGTGGTCTAGCAAGCAGCGCTCTTTTCGCAGCACATCGCTGAAAAATTGAAAGTTTTCTGCTCCTCGAGGCTGTAAAATAACGATTGTTAAAAAAAATGTTTCTACAAACTCACGGAATAATCCCTCATGATTGGGCGTGGCGAGCGGGGTGATCGACGCGGAGTGTGGGCTCCCACTGGAGCAACAACCGCTACAGGGACTACGACGGCCGCTGGTGGCTGAAAAAGTATGGTTTTCACGATATTCGGCTTGGCTGTTTTATTTTACTCACCGAAGTGGCCAAAGAGAGAACTTGGACGCTCAAGTTTGCGCGTCTCACTGCACCTCCTGCAGCTGGCGGCTGAAATATGAAAAAGTATGAATTCAGTTTTCCATTTATCCAATTTTCAACTTACCGAGTAATCGCGATTGATTACTTGCCGCACTCTGGTAGAGCGGCGTGCAGTGTTGTAGATTGGGGAGCGGGAAAGCATTTTTCTGTTTTGGAAACTTAATGAAATAGAAATTAATAAAAAACGGAAAAAAAAGAGAGAGAGAGAGAGAGAGAGAGAGAGATACAGTAGTGGCCATAAAGAATGCGGCACTTGCAGTTTCAGATAAAAATGGTCAACTTTGTGGGTGTGCATCGGCTCCACTGATACTTTCACTATATTGATTGATTTAGGACTGCATAGATCACAAATATAGTTTTATTTTTGTAGTTTACAACTTTTTTATACGAAAACATCCTTAGAAGTTATAGGCAATTAATGTGAACAGCTCAAAAATCTTGAGAATTTGCAATTTCTTTGACAATTGATAACTTTTTAGGATATGCTTTTTCAAAAATGTGACTGCCACCAAAAAAAAAGTTCTACCTGTGCTCTGTCTATTTCATAAATAGTTAACAATGTGATAAACCCGGGGTAGTCTAGAAATCTTTCGAAAATCTGGAAATTCAAAAATCCAGAAAAATCGAAAACCAAAAGATCTGAGGATTATATGTGGAGATGTCTGTCTGGATAAACGTTTGTCCGGATGTCCACAAGTTCGTGTCCACAAGTTCAGGTGACGGACGGAAGAATTGACTCTGTCCTTCTGTCTGTCAGACCGGATGTCCATCCCTATTTGTGTTTGTCCGGATGCTCAATTAAATATAAGAATTCTAAAAAAAAAAACATACGGAGCAGGACCTTCACACAAAAAGTCTGTTGAATAATGGGTGATGGTACCAGGATACCGTATTTATACTGGTCCTGAAGGCCACGCCCACCTGTTACAGTAGCGGTAAACAAAACGATTACACAGTCCTAAGAGACAGATGGGTAGAGCTTACATTTAAAGGAGAGAAAACGTGAGGAGGGGAGAGACGCAGAGTGTATACGAGGGGACCAACCGGTTGTCGGGAAGGTACTTAATTAATGGGTACAAAATGAGGGGAGTCGGGTAAAAACTAAGCCGGAGCATGAAGTGGAATAACAAAAATGGAGAAAATGAGCATATGGAAAAGAGATTTGAATTTGAATTTGAATTCGGATTAAAATTGGTACAGGAAATCTTTGGACAGTTAGATCCCTAGGCGTTTCATAACAGATTTTTCAAAAGAATGATCAGTTTCGATGCAAGTGCGCTCCATTGGGCTATACGAAACTATTCAAAAAAGTGATTCAGCCGATTAAGCTACGTATCAAATGCCTAGTCGAAGCTTACTGACTCGTAATCCATGATTTTTTTTTCTACAGTACACCGATCTTTCTTTCTCGTATTTCATTCAAGCATCCTACTTTTTTTCTTGCTGTACTCTTTTTTTCTTATTTCTGCAATCAGGTCTCCCTTTCTCTTTCTCTGTTTTACAGTACCTCCCCTTTCTCCGATGTTTCGATTTTTCCCAGTCTCCTCTCCTTTACTCTCTTTTCTACAGTACCTTCTTCTCCTTCTTTTTTCTATATTAGTCCCCCCTCCTCAACTCTTACTTATCAACAGTATCCTCTATTCTTTCTATATAACCTCGCTCCCATTTTTTCCCTACAGTAGATATTATTAAGGGACAGCTTGAATAGACATATCTCAATTTTTTGTTTTGTGCTCGTCGCTTGCCGCTGAGAAAAACTGTCTCAAAGTTTCATTTCTTCATTTCTGTGACGAGCACAAAACAAAAATTTGGGATATGCCTATTCAAGCTATCCTTAATACCTGGTAGCAATTTGGAACCATTCCAAACTTGCGACCTCTTAGGGTTTCCTTGTCAAAGCCACCGTGTCACATTTCCATCATTTTACCACTCGGCCAAAACTTGTAAAAACGAAGTGGATGCTGAAAAGTCGTGTTTTTCATATTATCTGATGTTATTCATCCCATTCATTCAATTGAACCGAATAGTTTTCTCCTTCAAAATTCAGATTTTCGAGTGACCGCGACGGCCCAAGACCGCTACTTTAAATCTGAAAATACAACATGTTATAGAGAAGAGCCTATTCTCCCATGTAGCATTTCCAAAATTTAAAGTCCGCGGCCGAAAGTATATGTGTTATATATTTGGCTGTGGAGAAAAGAGCGAGACTGTTGCTGTCGCGAGGAGCGGGGGGTAGGTAAATGCAGTGTCCCGACACCTCGCGGGTTCCGCCGCCCGCTATGTTTTGTGTGGGAAAAGGGGCGGGGCGTGAGGAGTCCGGTTCAATTACCCAAGTTTGAGGTAACTCGACCTTGGGTGGTTAGTTTTGACCCCGGTTTTTTTTCCATATGGAAGAAAAATTGTCAGGAATCTCAAATTTCAAGTTTGGAAGCCTAGAGAAAACTAGAAGTAATTCTTTTTTCTCCGAAAGCTTCCAGATTTGACGATTTGAATCCAAATTTTAAGGCCCTATGGTAGCCGGTAATACCTATGCTGTTCCTCTCTGTAATTCCAAAAACAGGGGACTCTTATCACTGATATAGCCCCAAACCAGGCTATGGGTGGAGGAGAACCTTGTCGAGGAGTTGCTACAGCAGCCCCTCTCTTGAGACTTCTTGAAGTCGAGGACGGATTGGGAAGGCCGCGAGGCACCCGGCGGGTAACTCGGTCAGAAGCTAGTAGATCCTCGGATCCGACAGCCCTGGCTAAGAGGAACCCTGGTGGAGAAATTTTGGAAAGATGTTGAGGCTGGCTTGGTTACAGCTTCTCTGCAGACCATCGTCCTGCAACCACACAAACCAGTGGGATATGCGGATGGTCATACGTAGAGAAATCACTGTGCCTTGCTTGACCGGACCCGAAGTTGGACTGCTCTCTGAGCGAACACTTTAATGGCCCCTCACAAAATAAACTCCCCGCAACTGGTGGCCCGGCATAAGCCGGTAATTACCACTATTGCACCCCAGGCTCGCCGATTTTTATTTCAAAAGCAAAAAATATGAAAGTATATATATTCAGAACCGCATTGACGCGTAGAAGAATAATATGAAGTTTGTTTCTACTTTTATTTTATTCACAAAAAGTTATGTAAGTTTGAATGTTGAGACAAGGCATCAGGTAAGTTTTGAAAATTCAATTATTTTCAAAGTTATATTTGGATTTCATCTTCTGAATGAATTCCTTTTCCTATAGAATCTCGAGGGCTATCTTCTCCATATTGTTTCCAGTTGATACCTCTGATACGAACGGAGATCAAAGCGAGATACTTCTTTTTTCGACATTTTTGATTTCTAAAATTCCGTTTTGTAGATTTGGGTTGTGAATTGTTTTCTCTTCCTAAGAATTTCAAAGGTTATTTTCTGTACTTTAGCTTGAGTTGATACCTCTGATGACAACAGAGATCGAAGCAAGATAAGATCAAAACTTGAAAAATGATTCAACTCGCAGCTCCTTTGTCACAGTTCCATTTATTGGTTTTTTGTTTCAAAAATGTGTAGAAAACTCACATTTTCAATCAAATGCCGATTTTTCAGCTCGAATACGAACTCCTAGGGAAACAGCGGAGCCAAACCCGTTGATTCTCTAACCAGTATCTCATTAGCTTTCAGCAGCCAATTAACGCGCTTGGCTCCGCTTTTTCCCCAGGATTTCGTTTTCATGGAGTTTTCTTTTTTTTATCCTAATAATTGTATGTTAAAACAGATCAAGCGAGATGTTACATGAAAGGATGGTAAAGGTTTTGGATATTATTCATACAATTTCAACAATAACTAAAACTTGATGGCAGCTTCGGTTGATCTCTCTGACAGCAGCAACTCCAGTGAAGAAGGCGAATACTCCGGCCAAGGCCACCCAGCCGATCGGCTCCTCGATCTCCGAGAACCAGCTGTCAACTGAAATGTTTTTCCTCTCTGTTTGGTTGTTTATATACAACTGAAAACCGCTTACCAGCATTGTACTTATCGCGTACCGCATTCCAATCACCAACGAAGAACCTCTTGACCGTGGGAATCATTCTAGAGTTCTCCACGTTAGTTCTCGATGAGCTGGTCAGTGACGTCACGGAACTTCTTTTGCTTTTTCAGAATAGCCCGGAGACGTGAGTTCTCCTCTTCACTTGTGTGGAACATGTCGTCAACGAGGGTGGAGGTGGTCTAATTCAAAACCCATATCTACAAAACGGAATTTTTGAACTCAAAAGTGTGTGCAATTTCATGGCGGGGATTGGGAGCGACTTCCGAAATTCTCGATTTTCAGAAAACCGCATTTTGAATGAATAAAAAACATACGTTGAGGATTTCCATTGGTAGGTTTGTCGAAACGTCCGAATTCTTGACGCTCTCTTGTTTGGTCTTCAACTCTTGGGGATCTCGGGAAGTGTAGAGCGCGACTTGGAACAGGTTCCACAGGCTGGCTATAATCCTCTTGTTGATAGAGAGCATTTTCTGAAATTCATGATTTGCACAAAATTCTGGAAGGAAGAAATGGGAAGCGTACGTTAGAGATTTTCATGGATCGGGCGGTCAAATCGATCGAATTCTTGAAATTGGCGTTGAAACCAGCGCAAAATTTCCTTTCGCACTGCGCACTAAAAAGAGAGTACTTTTTTAAAAAAATTTTTGGAGTTATTTTTATTAACTTTTTGTGTTTATCTTCACGTTGAAATTTCTTCACATGTTACACTGAGACAGGAACTCTTGTAAAACAATACTTTAAATGTATTTAACTTATCGTCACAAACATTAAATCAAAACAAACTACAAGCACGAGAAAAAACTTTTTTTTTTAAAGTTATTTTTTAATGAGAGGTGGAAAATGAAATTTTGCGCTGGTTTCGTCAGAAACATGTTTTTCTCATAGATGGACTCAGTTTGGAAAAAAAGTGTCAGTACAAAAAATGTTCAGAATGACACGATCAAATTTAAGAGTTTGCAATTTTATTCGAAAAATGAAAGTTTTATTGTGGGGTGTTTTTGAATAAGGATCGAAAATTTTGATTTTCAGCCAAAATCTCTCCAAATTTTCGGTTTTTTGATTTGAACTTGATGAAGAAAAGTTGTTCAAGTCTGATAATTTGGTCAAAGTGTCTACTAACTGTGTTTATTCTTTTGAAAAAAAATCAGCTTTTAAAAATCAAAAACAAAAAAAATAATTTTTTTGACCTTTGAGCCCTTACCGTACTACCGAAACCCGGAGCCGGGGCCCAAAAATTATGGTATGGGTCACTGATGACTTAATGTATATGCACATGTAGTTTCTTATCTTTAAAATCAATACAGGCCGTACGCCCCTACCTACTGTGACCATGCTCGAGTATTACAGAGAATAGGTTACATATATATATTTTTGTGCAAAACCACTTGATTGACGCTTTGATTCAGCAAATGTGTACAATGGCTTCACATTGTTTGAATATTGATTCTCAAACTGCGGTTTGCTGAGGACCGCAGTGCCCGAAGTTTTTTCATTGCAAATCAAAACCTTTCATGAAAAATTACATTTTTGGAACTGGAAATATCGAAAAATCGACGGAAAATCTCATAAAATTTGTCAAAATTGAAAATGCGAAGGTTTGTTTCTTTCTAATTAGAGATTACGAAACTGGTTTAACAATTTGATTGTTGACAATGAGAAACTCTCCATAATTGAGGTCAGAGGAATGAAATGTACTCACCACTTTCCCAACATCGAACCCCTCACTACCTCTCTCACATGTTTGGGGTTCCTCTACTAAATAGTAGGAATGAAAAAAAAGTACCGCGCGGAAAATATGAGGTTTAGATTAATTGGTTTTTACAGAGCCAGTTTTTCAGGGAAAGAGCAGTATCGCGCAGTTTTTAAAAAGACCATCAAATAAGAAATAGTCTAAAGCATGCCAAGCTTTAACAAATTTTGAACCGACCGAGAGACCAATTCAAAAATTCAAATAACGATTATCAAATGATCCCATCAAAAACTAAAACCAGAATCTAGAACACAAAACTGAAGAATTTTTTTCTTTTTTTGCTTCTCAATAAGCAAAACTCACTTGAAAAATCCATTAGTAGCGGAACCCCATGAAATCAGTAGAACAAATAGTTAGAATTGAAATAAAATCAAAGGTTGGTTGTCGAAGCTCATGCAGTAGAGTCTCTAGAAAGCCCCATAATAATTGGAGAAGGCGTTCTCCAATCACTATGAGGCCTTCTTTGTGGAAATGAAGGTAATTAAGAGAAACAGTCCATAGAGGGTAGGAGGCGGAGCGAATAGGCGGAGCTCATCTGTTTGGTTTCTTTTCATTTTCTATGCTCTCTTGCTCGTGGTTTATTTGTCGTTATTGTCACGATAGTTCTCAATACTAATGTACCTCATATTTCCAGTTCCTGGAAATAATAGTAAGGGAACTGTCTTGAAATGCATGCATTACGGACTATCTGGTACTCTCTATGTACATCATGTATGTACTAACCACTCAATATTTCTACCCCATGGGAAAGTTCGTAAGCCAATTGTTCTGACGACAAAAAATCTGAATACCTCATATGTACTTCATATTTCCAGCTCCTAGGAATATTAGTGAGTGTTCTGCCCAGAAATTCATGCACGACAGACTATTTGGTTGTTGTCATCTATGTACTTAACTGCCAAATCACGATGGAGTCATGGGAAAGCTCGTAGCCCTTCTGCCGTAAAATGAACTCTGCTCTTACTCTACATTAGCTTCTGAAGAGACAAGCAGAAAAAGTTTTAAAAGTGACATCTTCTTCCTACTAATGGAATAGTTCTGTGTGTCTGTCCGTCCGACGCTTCCCCCTAAATAACTTTTTTCTCTCTGAACCGTTTAAAAAGATATTTTGGGGTATACTCATGAACCTCCGAGCGCTTCAATTTTTTGGACCCCGGGTGTCAGATTACTGTAGGATTACGGTAGCTACCGTAACCGAAAAAATGGAAAACGGTTTTAATTTGAACGAGGGGAGACCAGACTGGGGTGGTAACAACCTTGATCCCTCAGCATGACACCCAAAACAAATCGGACCGGTTACTGTAGGATTACGGTAGTTACAGAGTTTTGAACATAAACAGTCAAACCTGAATATCTTGGAAGGTTTGGATCTCCACTGCTCAAGTAGTTTGATAAATTTGTTAACTCTGTACCCCGTACTTTTCCTTGGGACACTTTGTCGTTTTTCCACTGCCATACCGCTGAAGGGGTACTGTAGCTACAGTAACCCAAAAATCGGGAAGGCATGTTCAAACTTGAAATATGATATCCATACTTTGGTTGTGACACCCTGGGCACCTTAAAATAAACCTTCAAAACATTTTAGACAGTTAGGTCGCAAGATCCAGAAATTCCCAAAAGTTTATAGAATGTTCCAGAAACTTCTAGAAAAATAGATTTGGAAACTTCCAGAAAATTCCAAAACCTTCCAGAAATTTCGGATCATATCTGAATACCGAAAAGTGTGAGAAAAACGCGGCGAAGCCGCCCCAGCTCTGCTGGTATAGACTATTTTTTCAAACTCTAGGCAGTATTTTTGTTGAAAAATCTTTACTATTAACAAACGCAAACGGCTGTATGTTTGTTTGTCTGTCGCCGATCCTACCGCCCTTCCTACTGAACCGTTTTTCTTCAAATTTGGACCAAAAGATCAGAAATTTTCTCTTAATGATGCCCGTCTTTTTCTTTTTTCAAAATTCTCAAAATGACGTCTTCTGAGCCAAAAACACTGATAAAGCATAGGGGAATGAAAACGGAAAAGTGAAGTGAGACTGTCGGCCAAAACGTCGTCATTTCTTTCCATTTACGGTTTGCATTTTCCGTGGGCCGCGTGGTGATGGCCGGCGTGTCGCTGCGTCCGATATGGCAAGTTATGCGTCGTTGACTACAGTTAGTTTTTATTTTGATCCCGAGGAGACGAAAAGTTCTTTGTTCTTTTTTTTGTTGATAGTTAGGAAAAGTAGAGGTTCCGGAACGTGTCGTTTGTTTCCAGCGAGATCTACATCGCGAACAAATACGGAACCTTTCCATCGGATCCAGAAAAAATTGAGGTCTAAAATCGTTTCGTTTGCTTCAAGGTTGATCGGTATCACAAATAGCTATGGGCAGTTTTCAGGACACAGGTGATGGATCCATATGGGTCCACATTAAAAAAATTATTGATAGCTATTTTGGCCGGCATATCCCTTCTTCTCATCACTGTTTTCGCTTCGCCCATTTTTTAAATATAACGAGCGGAAGTTGCGTGAAATCCTGACATGGGCCACGTAAAATCCGTTCTTTCCGACCGCTGATTACTATCATTTTCCTTTTCCCTTGATGACGTCACTTTCTCGAACTGCATCGTCCCACTTTTGGATCGAATGGTCTAAATCTGATGAGTACAGAATAAGAAATAGATAAAGGTGCGTTCCATCGATCAAAATCAGATGGGAGAGTGGAGCTCGGAGAAATTGATGGGGTAGAGAACAATACACAGAGATCGACAAGAAAAAGACGTCCGGTGAAGCTATCCGGACTCGATATTGTCAGTATTCCATAGCAAATGTGCCTTTCACCAGAAAGAGACGAGATGAATATAGGTACGGAAACGGATATATAGCTCGGATTCAGATGTGAACGTAGAACTTAACAGAATTGACAAAATCGAGGGGACTCAGCTGATGACACAGAGCCGGTGAAAAAACATCGACAAAAAGGAGACGTCGGGCACTGCTTTCAGGCACCCAAGATTGTCAGGACCCTTACTATCTTTGAGTTTGAAAATTATGGCAGATGATACATCAGTCCGACGATTTCTACAGTCTGACACTGAACAGTCGACAGTCAAACGGTAACAGAACCAACTACGAACGAAATTGAACGAGAAGATCCCGATGGTGTGACGGCGGGAAGAACGAGAGCCAACACCACTAGAACATCTGTAACTCAAGTGAAAGAGACGGGCAGACCACATCGAGTGCACAAACCAGATCCTCACTACATAAGAATGATGGATCAAGTTTATATTGCAAAATCGGCTCAAAAACTTTTTTGAGATACAAAAAAAACTTCGGATGAAAAGCCAAATTTGCCGATCGTCATTTTTGAACAGTCTTGACAGTGGATGAATAAACTATGTGGAAGAAGAGCAATAAAGAATACCTACAGTAAGAAGGTCAGAAATCTTTTGTACCGTACTGAGCGGCATAGCGGCGCAATTAAAAAGAAATTATGAAGCAACAGTCAACAAAGTTGAAAGGAGGGGTAAAACTTCCAAAGGAACATCAAGAAATGTCTCTTTTTTTCAAAATTTGGGATTTTCGCGTTACTGTAGTGACGGTGAACGAGAAAAAGGAACAAAATAGTCATATGAAAAGCAAAACTCTGTAACTACCGTAATCCTACAGTAACCGGCCCAACTTTTTTTGGGTGTCATGCTGAGGGGTCGAGGATATTACCACCCCAGTCTGGTCTCCCCTTGTTCTGTTTGGAACCCTTTTTCATTTTTTGGGTTACGGTAGCTACAGTAATCCTACAGTAATCTGACACCCGGGGTCCAAAAAAATGAAGCGCTCGGAGGTTCATGAGTATACCCCAGGGTTTTGAGGGACAGTGCTAATCCGAAACCGAAACTTGGATCCCCCTTTATTTACTCGTTGTCAAAGCAATGAGTTGTCTAGAAACGTCGCTTTGACGTACTTGATTTGAAAGCTTTCTGCCAAAAACAGAAGAAACTATTCAGGATATTCTCACGAAAGGGTTCCTTTTCTAATCAGCACTGATTCTGTTTAGAGGTTTAGAGATTTAGCTCTATTCCGGTTTAGATGTCCTTTGAAAAGTTGAACGTCCCAAAAAACCCTTAGACGTCCTTTGAAACATTTAGCCGTCCTTTCGGATCCTCAATACGCTCAAAAACGTTCAAATCTCCCAAAAAACACGTACAAAACGACATCAGCGCTGATTTCCGTCTCACCGATGCTCAGAATAGATTTTTCGTAGTTTCAGCTTTGCTTTTTCAATGTTGACCAATTTGATGAGTTTTTGTTTTGATGTTTACACATTTCCAGTTTCGAAATAGGATGTTGTACATTTCTCACCGGGAATTTTGCACAGTTGAGTTAAATAAAACATGCTTAACTATCGCGTTGGAAAACTGCGAACTTCCCACTTTGAGATTTCATTATTTTTCAAGTTCTGACCTTATAAAAAACTGAAGATAGCCCTTGAAATTCTCTAGGAAGTGATTTACTAATGCAAAACATATCCAACGTTTGGATTCAACTCGCAGCTCCTTTGCCACATTTCCATAACTTTTCCACTCGGCCAAAACTTGCAAAAACGAAGTGAATGCTGAAAAGTCGTTTTTTCTCCTTATCTGATGTTTTTCATTTTATTCATTCAATTAAACCGAATCGTTTTCTCCTTCAAAATTCAGATTTTCGAGTGACCGCGACGGCCCAAGACCGCTACTTTAAATCTGAAAATACAACATGTTATGGAGAAGAGCCTATTCTCCCATGTAGCATTTCCAAAATTTAAAGTCCGCGGCCGAAAGTATATGTATTATATATTGGCTGTGGTTAGGATTCGACTGTTGCTGTCGCGAGGAGCGGGGGGTAGGTAAATGCAGTGTCCCGACACCTCGCGGGTTCCGCCGCCCGCTATGTTTTGTGTGGGAAAAGGGGCGGGGCGTGAGGAGTCCGGTTCAATTACCCAAGTTTGAGGTAAACTTTATTATTTCAAAAGCAAAAAATATGAAAGTATATATATTCAGAACCGCATTGACGCGTAGAAGAATAATATGAAGTTTGTTTCTATTTTTCATTTATTCACAAAAAGTTATGTAAGTTTGAATGTTGAGACAAGGCATCAGGTAAGTTTTGAAAATTCAATTATTTTCAAGGTATATTTGGATTTCATCTTCTGAATGATTTTCTTTTCCTATAGAATCTCGAGGGCTATCTTCTCCATATTGTTTCCAGTTGATACCTCTGATACAAACGGAGATCAAAGCGAGATACTTCTTTTTTCGACATTTTTGAGTTCTAAAATTCCGTTTTGTAGATATGGGTATTGAATAGTTTTTTCTTCCTAAAGAATTTCAAAGGTTATCGTCTGTACTTTAGTTCGAGTTGATATCTCTGATGACAACAGAGATCGAAGCAAGATAAGATCAAAACTTGAAAAATGATTAAACTCGCAGCTCCTTTGTCACAGTTCCATTTATTAGTTTTTTGTTTCAAAAATGTGTAGAAAACTCACATTTTCAATCAAATGCCGATTTTTCAGCTTGAATACGAACTCCTAGGGAAACAGCGGAGCCAAACCCGTTGATTCTCTAACCAGTATCTCATTAGCTTTCAGCAGCCAATTAATGCGCTTGGCTCCGCTTTTTCCCCAGGATTTCGTTTTCATGGAGTTTTCCTTTTTTTATCCTAATAATTGTATGTTAAAACAGATCAAGCGAGATGTTACATGAAAGGATGGTAAAGGTTTTGGATATTATTCATACAATTTCAACAATAACTAAAACTTGATGGCAGCTTCGGTTGATCTCTCTGACAGCAGCAACTCCAGTGAAGAAGGCGAATACTCCGGCCAAGGCCACCCAGCCGATCGGCTCCTCGATCTCCGAGAACCAGCTGTAAACTGAAATGTTTTTCCTCTCTGTTTGGTTGTTTATATACAACTGAAAACCGCTTACCAGCATTGTACTTATCGCGTACCGCATTCCAATCACCAACGAAGAACCTCTTGACCGTGGGAATCATTCTAGAGTTCTCCACGTTAGTTCTCGATGAGCTGGTCAGTGACGTCACGGAACTTCTTTTGCTTTTTCAGAATAGCCCGGAGACGTGAGTTCTCCTCTTCACTTGTGTGGAACATGTCGTCAACGAGGGTGGAGGTGGTCTAATTCAAAACCCATATCTACAAAACGGAATTTTTGAACTCAAAAGTGTGTGCAATTTCATGGCGGTGATTGGGAGCGACTTCCGAAATTCTCGATTTTCAGAAAACCGCATTTTGAATGAATAAAAAACATACGTTGAGGATTTCCATTGGTAGGTTTGTCGAAACGTCCGAATTCTTGACGCTCTCTTGTTTGGTCTTCAACTCTTGGGGATCTCGGGAAGTGTAGAGCGCGACTTGGAACAGGTTCCACAGACTGGCTATAATCCTCTCGTCGATAGAGACCATTTTCTGAAATTCATAATTTGCACAAAATTGGAAGGAAGAAATGGGAAGCGTACGTTGGAGATTTTCATGGATCGGGCGGTCAAATCGATCGAATTCTTGAAATTGGCGTTGAAACCAGCGCAAAATTTCCTTTCGCACTGCGCACTAAAAAGAGAGTACTTTTTTTTAAAAATTTTTTGGAGTTATTTTGATTAACTTTTTGTCAAAAAAAGTATGTTTGTTTGCATAGTTTTCGCTGATTTTTTGTTTTCAGTAGAAAACTCGAACGTATAGGGATACGTTGAAATTTCTTCACATGTTACACTGAGACAGGAACTCTTGTAAAACAATACTTTAAATGTATTTAACTTATCGTCACAAACATTAAATCAAACCAAACTACAAGCACGAGAAAAAACTATTTAAAAAAGTTATTTTTAATGAGAGGTGGAAAATGAAATTTTGCGCTGGTTTCGTCAGAAACATGTTTTCTCATAGATGGACTCAGTTTGGAAAAAAGTGTCAGTACAAAAAGTGTTCATAATGACACGATCTTACGATATTCCTAAAGAATATTCGATTTCCGTCAAAAATTTTTTTCGTCATCTACTCAAAGACACTTTTGGGTTTCTGCTCAGAGGTTTTTTTGAACGAATATATTTTCAAATTAAAGAATTTGCAATTTTTATTCGAAAAATAAAAGTTTTATCGTGGGGTGTTTTTGAATAAGGATCGAAAATTTTGATTTTCGGCCAAAATCTCTCCAAATTTTTGGTTTTTCGATTAGAACTTGATGAAGAAAAGTTGTTTGAGTCTGATAATTTGGTCAAAGTGTCTACTAACTGTGTTTATTCTTTTGAAAAAAAATCAGCTTTTAAAAATCAAAAACAAAAAAAATAATTTTTTTGACCTTTGAGCCCCTACCGTACTACCGAAACCCGGAGCCGGGGCCCAAAAATTATGGTATGGGTCACTGATGACTTAATGTATATGCACATGTAGTTTCTAATCTTTAAAATCAATACAGGCCGTACGCCCCTACCTACTGTGACCATGCTCGAGTATTACAGAGAATATGTTACATATATATTATTGTGCAAAACCATTTGATTGACGTTTTGACTCAGCAAATGTGTACAATGGCTTTGCATTGTTTGAATATTGGTTTTCAAACTGCGGTTTGCTGAGGACCGCAGTGCCCGAAGTTTTTTCATTGCAAATCAAAACCTTTCATGAAAAATTACATTTTTGGAACTGGAAATATCGAAAAATCGACGGAAAATCTCATAAAATTTGTCAAAATTGAAAATGCGAA
This sequence comes from Caenorhabditis latens, assembly GCA_002259235.3. Classification (NCBI taxonomy): domain Eukaryota; kingdom Metazoa; phylum Nematoda; class Chromadorea; order Rhabditida; family Rhabditidae; genus Caenorhabditis; species Caenorhabditis latens. The sequence continues at coordinate 5,758,840 of CM056097.1, read as the reverse complement.
GGTTTGTTTCTTTCTAATTAGAGATTACAAAACTGGTTTAATAATTTGATTGTTGACAATGAGGAACTCTCCATAATTGAGGTCAGAGGAATGAAATGTACTCACCACTTTCCCAACATCGAACCCCTCACTACCTCTCTCACATGTTTGGGGTTCCTCTACTAAATAGTAGGAATGAAAAAAAAGTACCACGCGGAAAATATGAGGTTTAGATTAATTGGTTTTTACAGAGCCAGTTTTTCAGGGAAAGAGCAGTATCGCGCAGTTTTTAAAAAAGACCATCAAATAAGAAATAGTCTAAAGTATGCCAAGCTTTATCAAATTTTTAACCGACCGAGAGACCAATTCAAAAATTCAAATATCGATTATCAAATGATCCCATCAAAAACTAATACCAGAATCTAGAACACAAAACTGAAGAATGTTTTCTTTTTTTGCTTCTCAATAAGCAAAACTAACTTGAAAAATCCATTAGTAGCGGAAATCCATGAAATCAGTAGAATAAATAGTTAGAATTGAAATAAAATCAAAGGTTGGTTGTCGAATCTCATGCAGTAGAGTCTCTAGAAGACCCCATAATAATTGGAGAAGACGTTCTCCGATTATTATGAGGAATTCTTTGTGGGAATGAAGATGATTAAGAGAAACAGTCCATAGAGGGTAGGAGGCGGAGCGAATAGGCGGAGCTCATCTGTTCGGTTTCTATTCATTTTCTATGCTCTCTTGCTCGTGGTTTATTTGTCGTTGTTGTCACGATAGTTCTCAATACTAATGTACCTCATATTTCCTGTTCCTGGGAATAATAATAAGGGAACTGTCTTGAAATGCATGCATTACGGACTATCTGGTACTCTCTATGTACATCATGTATGTACTAACCACTCAATATTTCTACCCCATGGGAAAGTTCGTAAGCCAATTGTTCAGGCGACGAAAAATCTGAATACAAATGTACCTCATATTTCCAGCTCCTAGGAATATTAGTGAGCGTTCTGCCCAGAAATTCATGCACGATAGACCATTTGGTTGTCGTCATCTATGTACTTAACTGCCAAATCACGATGGAGTCATGGGAAAGCTCGTAGCCCTTCTGCCGTAAAATGAACTCTGCTCTTACTCTACATTAGCTTCTGAAGAGACAAGCAGAAAAAGTTTTAAAAGTGACATCTTCTTCCTACTAATGGAATAGTTCTGTGTGTCTGTCCGTCCGACGCTTCCCCCTGAATAACTTTTTTCTCTCTGAACCGTTTAAAAAGATGTTTTGGGGTATACCCATGAACCTCCGAGCGCTTCAATTTTTTGGACCCCGGGTGTCAGATTACTGTAGGATTACGGTAGCTACCGTAACCGAAAAAATGGAAAACGGTTTTAATTTGAACGAGGGGAGACCAGACTGAGGTGGTAACAACCTTGATCCCTCAAAATTCAGATTTTCGAGTGACCGCGACGGCCCAAGACCGCTACTTTAAATCTGAAAATACAACATGTTATGGAGAAGAGCCTATTCTCCCATGTAGCATTTCCAAAATTTAAAGTCCGCGGCCGAAAGTATATGTGTTATATATTGGCTGTGGAAAGGATTCGACTGTTGCTGTCGCGAGGAGCGGGGGGTAGGTAAATGCAGTGTCCCGACACCTCGCGGGTTCCGCCGCCCGCTATGTTTTGTGTGGGAAAAGGGGCGGGGCGTGAGGAGTCCGGTTCAATTACCCAAGTTTGAGGTAACTCGACCTTGGGTGGTTAGTTTTGACCCCGGTTTTTTTTCCATATGGAAGAAAAATCGTCAGGAATCTCAAATTTCAAGTTTGGAAGCCTAGAGAAAACTAGAAGTAATTCTTTTTTTCTCCGAAAGCTTCCAGATTTGACGATTTGAATCCAAATTTTAAGGCCCTATGGTAGCCGGTAATACCTATGCTGTTCCTCTCTGTAATTCCAAAAACAGGGGACTCTTATCACTGATATAGCCCCAAACCAGGCTATGGGTGGAGGAGAACCTTGTCGAGGAGTTGCTACAGCAGCCCCTCTCTTGAGACTTCTTGAAGTCGAGGACGGATTGGGAAGGCCGCGAGGCACCCGGCGGGTAACTCGGTCAGAAGCTAGTAGATCCTCGGATCCGACGGCCCTGGCTAAGAGGAACCCTGGATGGAGAAATTTTGGAAAGATGTTGAGGCTGGCTTGGTTACAGCTTCTCTGCAGACCATCGTCCTGCAACCACGCAAACCAGTGGGATATGCGGATGGTCATACGTAGAGAAATCACTGTGCCTTGCTTGACCGGACCCGAAGTTGGACTGCTCTCTGAGCGAACACTTTAATGGCCCCTCACAAAATAAACTCCCCGCAACTGGTGGCCCGGCATAAGCCGGTAATTACCACTATTGCACCCCAGGCTCGCCTTTTTTATTTCAAAAGCAAAAAATATGAAAGTTTTTTTGAGTTCTAAAATTCCGTTTTGTAGATATGGGTTTTGAATTGTTTTCTCTTCCTAAAAAATTTCAAAGGTTATCTTCTGTACTTTAGTTTGAGTTGATATCTCTGATGACAACAGAGATCAAAGCGAGATAAGGTCAGAACTTGAAAAATGATTAAATCTCAAAGTGGAAGCTTTGGAGTTTTTTCAACAGCATGTAGTTAAACGTGTTTTGCTAAAATGATGTAGTTGTGTAGTTGTAAAAAAACACTGCACTCATCAATTTCTCTTTTTCTATCTCTGATCACTTCATATCAATTACCCAATTTTTTTTGGCTTACGGTAACCCAAAAAATGGAAAACGGTCCCAAAGTAAACAAGGGGTGACCAGAGTACAGTGGTAACAACCTTGACAATTCTTTAGGAAGATAAAATAATTCAAAACCCATATCTACAAAACGGAATTTTTGAACTCAAAAATGTCGAAAAAAGAAGATTTTCAAATCGTCAAAAACTCAACAAAAGAAATACTTCCGACCCAAAATTTCATAATAATTGATTGCAGAAACTAAGCAAAACACGTTTAACTACATGCTGTTGAAAAAACTCAAAAGCTCCCACTTTGAGATTTAATCATTTTTCAAGTTCTGACCTTATCTCGCTTTGATCTCCGTTCGTATCAGAGGTATCAACTGGAAACAATATGGAGAAGATAGCCCTCGAGATTCTATAGGAAAAGGAATTCATTCAGAAAATGAAATCCAAATATAACTTTGAAAATAATTGAGTTTTCAAAACTTACCTGATGCCTTGTCTCAACATTCAAACTTACATAACTTTTTGTGAATAAAATAAAAATAGAAACAAACTTCATATTATTCTTCTACGCGTCAATGCGGTTCTGAATATATATACTTTCATATTTTTTGCTTTTGAAATAAAAAAGTTTACCTCAAACTTGGGTAATTGAACCGGACTCCTCACGCCCCGCCCCTTTTCCCACACAAAACATAGCGGGCGGCGGAACCCGCGAGGTGTCGGGACACTGCATTTACCTACCCCCCGCTCCTCGCGACAGCAACAGTCGAATCCTTTCCACAGCCAAATATATAATACATATACTTTCGGCCGCGGACTTTAAATTTTGGAAATGCTACATGGGAGAATAGGCTCTTCTCCATAACATGTTGTATTTTCAGATTTAAAGTAGCGGTCTTGGGCCGTCGCGGTCACTCGAGAATCTGAATTTTGAAAGAAAAAAAACTACTCAGTTCAATTGAATAAATAAAATGAAAAACATCAGATAAGGAGAAAAAACGACTTTTCAGCATTCACTTCGTTTTTGCAAGTTTTGGCCGAAAAGTTATGGAAATGTGGCAGAGAAGCTGCGAGTTGAATCCCAACGTTGGATACTTTTTGCATTAGTAAATCACTACCTAGAGAATTTCAAGGGCTATCTTCAGTTTTTTAGTTTGAGTCGATATCTCTTATACGGATGGAGATCGAAGCGAGATAAGGTCAGAACTTGAAAAATAATGAAATGTGAAAGTGGAAAGTTTGCAGCTTTTCAACGCGATATTATTAAGCGTGTTCTATTTACCGTAAAAACTGTATTTGAAGTGCATGCAACTCTATTGTTCAAAGGGCCCGTCGGAGTGCAACTATATTAGACGGGACCTCAAATACAGTTTTTACGGTAACTCAACTGTACGGAATTCCCGGTGAGAAATGTAAAAATTCCTTATTCGAAACTGGAAATGTGTAAACTGTCGACAGAAAAACTCATCAAATCGGTCAAAATTGAAAAATCTATTCTGAGCATCAATAAATGAAGTCCAGGTTGAGTAGAGATATTGGTTTATTGAACGGTGAAATGCGGTGTGGGGAAAGGTCGAGAATAGGAGGGGAAGCCTAGAGATCAAGAAATGTCGGTATTTATAGTCCGATTGGAATGTGGAGGCGGAGTTCGGATGAGCTTATGGTCGACAGCGTGCGGCGAGAGAGTGTTCCGGCAGCGGAGGGTACGGTTCGTGGGCTCCTGGAGGTGGTGATGGCATGTCGGCTGGGCTCAAAAGGCATCCGGAGAGATCATGAGGGAGGACGCGGAGACGGAGAGAGCGGGTGGTTGAGAAGGGCCTGTAAGATGGAATGGTTAGAAATAGTATGGATCTGGAAGAGGGTATCAGAGGTCTGTCCTAGACAGTCTGAGGAATCCTAACCCTTTCTAGTTGGATGCCTCCTGGGAAAGAAGGAGATAGTGTGCCTTTCCCGGAGAGGGAAAAGGCAATATCTGAGCCCTTCCCGGATGACGAATAGTTCCGGGTTTGATCCCGGGAAACGTGACGTCAAGAGACTAAGAAATAGGCGAGGCCTAAGGAATATGAATATTCCTTACACATCGGTGAGACGGAAATCAGCGCTGATGTCGTTGTGTAGGTGGGTGTAAAAACACTGCGCTCATCGATTTCTCTTTTTTATTTCTGATTACTTCATATCAATTACCTAAATTTCCGCTCCTCCCGGCCAGAATAATGTTTTGTCTGTCTCGCATTGCCATTTTGCTAGTTTGAGGCGTTAGTCAGAGACGTATGAGTGGTTTATACGACATAAGTTAATCTTTGATCTTTGCAAAAGTGTAGTCTGGTAGGATGGCTCCTTACCGTGGGCGACCTGGCTCCCGACCATATCCATGATGGTCCTCCTCTCCGGCGCGCGCGCATCTCCCCCCTCCCCCATGTCATTTCTCAGAACTCCTGTTGGCCGCCTCTATTTGTTTGTCTAGCACCCTCTCATATTTGCGTACTATCTCATACCCTCCACGCAATGTGTACTCTCTCCCCTTTTTCTCTAACACCGCCCTTTCTCTAACACCCTCCACGCTCCTGCGTACTCTCTCGCTCTTTCTCTAACACCCCTTTCTCTAATACCCTCCACGCCTCTGCGTACTCTCTCGCTTCTCAATGAGTCATCTCTCGTCTCTAAAATTGAAGACTGAGCAATGCGATCTGAAATTAAAAATCTGGAATCTGGAATTGAACCTGAAAGTGTATGTATGAGGAAAAAGAAAAAATCCAAAACACTAAATGTGCTGACAAATTATATATTGGGAAATGGTCATGAAAAAAATGATTTTAAACATCTTCTGGAATTAATTTCTTTTTTATTAATTACTTTTTATTTCACTTTAAAATATATAGGAATGGATCAGATCCAAGGCTAAATCCGCAATCATCCCAGCTGAAACTGCCGCAGTCTTGAAACCAGAGTATTTGTTCAAGGAGACGGGACCACTCATCATCTATCTTTGCAATGCCTGCAAGAAGTTCAATTCCGCTCGTCCAATGGAAACTATCGAGGAAGGAATGACTCAAATTCGTAAGTTTTTCACTCAAACTACTTCTTATTTACTTAGAAACAACTTATTTTACTCATTAAAACCTAATAATTTCAGCTTTGGCAATGTGCACTGTCTGCCGCTTCCACAACAACCAACAAAGAAACTTGAAGTTCTTCCAACACGAGCTCCCAGCTGTCAAGAAAGAATACAATCTCCGAACTACATGCCTACGCCTATCGACTACCAGCAATTTAAATATTCTTCACTTTTTATTTTATAATTTTTCAACTTTTTTCATTTCGCCCCCTCTCTTTAAATCCGATAGGTATGAGGTGGGCGATTTCGGTGGGCGGAGCTTCGCCAAAAGTGTCGAATGGTCTGTCAACAATTTTGAGGTGCACTCATTTTTTGAATAACTTTTTTCGTTGTAGAGATTTTCAAAAAGTTCTTTTTCGTTTGTTTTTGAAAACTTAATACGGATGTGGCGACTGTCAGGGGATAGATTTGGAGCACTTGGGGGAGAGTTATGAGCACAAAAGTAAAAACAACTTTTTTTGCTCAAATAAATGGCTTGAGAAATACACGATTTCCGTCGTTTCCTACTTCGTACGGCTTCAGCTTTGAACATTTCTGGGGGATTTTTAGAACTTAAGATCTCTGAAACTCTGGCTATCAAGACATATAAAAATTATTTACTAATCTGTGAAAATGTGATTTATGGCCATAAAAGAAAGGAAACTACTTTTTTTCTCAAAATTTTTACTTTCCTCTTGATATCTCGAGTTGTATTGAACTGAGAGCTTTGAAATTTGGTACAGTTATGTAACTGGGGATGGCGGAGGTGACTAAAAAAACAGATTTCCAAATGGAGTTAATGCATTTGAATTATACTCAAAAAACCGTCAAAATATGAGCAAAAAACGACGTCTCCCCCTTTTCCCGTCCAAAACTTTCACCGGCTGCAACTCCCTCAGTTTTGAAAATTTTCAGGATCCGAAAAAAAGGAAATGTGTAGAAAAAAAATCTCTATCGAACCATGTAAAATTCAATATACTTTCAGCTGTTAAAGCTTTCAGAAATCTGGATTTTGTGGTTTTCGTGGTTTTTCGGTCATGGGGGGATTTTTTCCATTCGCTGCCCTGGGAACAGTTGACACTGAATCGCTCTGAATTTTTGACATCAATCTAAACTTTTGGAGATCTAATGGAACCAAAAAGTCCGATCAAAAAATATTGAAACCGGACCATTCTGTGGAGAAACCTGAATTTCCACTGACATTTTTTTTCGAATACACTGACCATTTTGTCACTGTATGTGTCACTGTAAAGCTGCGAGAAGCGCTTCTTTTTTTTTATTCTCTCCATGACCGCGTTTCTCTGTACGTCGGTGGCGCAGTGGTAAAGGGCGGGGGTGAGAATCGGCAGGGTGGTGGTTTGAATACGACTGATATTTTTGTTTTTGTTTTTTTGTATGAACTTTCTAAAATCTTGTGAAAAGAAATATTGTAAAAGTTTCGAATTTTCTGATCGCACAAGGGATAAATAGGGGCAGTCGGCGTCATTGTTTTGAACTCAAACGCTGTACGTTCTTTCCTTTTCCTTCAAGTCGAGCAACCTAACTTTTGAATATAAAACTTGCCGATCATCGCGCACGAGGCGCAGCCGAGTACTGCGGAGCCCGCCGGGAGGCGGGGGACGCTAGTCTTTTTGCCTTTTCGTAAAGTTTAAAAACTGCTTACTCAACAAAAAATCGCACCTTTCTTCTTTTTTCAAAACTTGGCGAGGTCACCCACAGGTAGTCCCAACAACGAGTTGTAGTGTAAACTGAATCACGCTCACCATTGACATAGCCCTGCAAACATGGCAATTATGCGACATTTTATAACATTTAAGGATGGCTCATTCTACTTCTCAACCATTTTAAATACCGTACTCCTTCTCGTTTTAGATACCAGACCTACCGTTTTTCAGACGTTACCAGAATGCTCTTTTCTTCTGCCCAGCAAATTAACCGCCCGACTTCTGTTCAGTTGTCTCGGAATCAAACACTCATTCGTGATTGTGTGAAGGCCCGGTTCCCTACAATTGCGGTAAATGATTTTCAGTTATTTTGTGAAAATAAACATACATCTTTAGGAAGACCCTTTCCACATCATGCTTGATGCTCCAGGAGGTTGTGGGAAAGCCACACTACTCAAAATTCTCCATCAAAAAATCAATGACTTCTTCGGATCCGATAATGCCTGCTTGGTCACGGCTTTCACCTGTGGAGCAGCATTCAATGTTGGTGGAAATACACTTCACTCGACTCTCGGCATTTCTGTAAGTTTTCATATTGAAATTGAAATAATTTTTGGAATTTTAGCCAAAAACTGGAGAGGAATTCAAACGAATGAGCGATTCTATAAAAACTCAGCTCACTGACCAATTGAGGGATGTGAAGGTCTTCTTTATTGACGAAATCAGCCTTGTCAGTGTCGTCCTCTTGGCTCAAGCCTCACTCCATCTCCAAATATGGAGGAATGATCCCAGACCATTTGGAGGACTGTCGGTCATGGTTTTTGGAGACTTTATGCACCTTCAACCCTTTCATCATCCGCCAGTCTTTGGAGGTAATGATCCGTGGAGTTTTTCTGAAAATATTTCAAAATCTTTGCTAATAATAATCAACAGATTCCTCCCGTCTGTTTATTTGTCGCCGATCACCACTTTCCCAACACCGAACCCCTTACTACATACCTCTCTGACATGTTTGGGGTTTCTCTACTAAAAAGTAGGAATGAAAAAAAGAGTACCGCGCGGAAAAGATGAGGTTTAGATTAATAGGTTTTTACAGAGCAAATTCTTCAGGGAAAGAGCAGTATCGCGCAGTTTTTAAAAAGACCATCAAATAAGAAATAGTCCAAAGTATGCCAAGCTTTATAAAATTTTTAACCGACCGAGAGACCAATTCAAAAATTCAAATTACGATTATCAAATGATCCCATCAAAAACTAAAACCAGAATCTAGAACACTTCTCAATAAGCAAAACTCACTTGAAAAATCCATTAGTAGCGGAAATCCATGAAATCAGTAGAATAATAAATAGTTAGAATTAAAATAAAATCAAAGGTTGGTTGTCGAAGCTCATGCAGTAGAGTCTCTAGAAGACCCCATAATAATTGGAGAAGACGTTCTCCAATTACTATGAGGCCTTCTTTGTGGGAATGACGATGATTAAGAGAAACAGTCCATGAAGGGTAGGAGGCGGAGCGAATAGACGGAGCTCATCTGTTTGGTTTCTATTCTTTTTCTATACTCTTTTGCTCGTGGTTTATTTTTCGTTATTGCCACGATAATTCTCTATACTAATGTACCTCATATTTCCAGTTTCTGGGAATCATAGTAAGGGACTGTCTTGAAATGCAGCGCGGACCATCTGGTGCTCTCTATGTACAGTACCGCTCAAAAGTATATTAAGTTGTGTCATTTTCAGTTGAAAACACCCAACTTTGAGAGTGTGTCATAGCAAAACTACTTGTTCCAGAAAATAGCTATTTATGGTAAAAAAGAGACCAAGAATAGAACTCCATTTTTGTAGTTGACAATTTTTTTGTACGAGCACTTCCTAGCAAGTTACATATTGACAAAGTGATTTCTCCCTCAAATCGAACAATTTCAGTGCAAAATAGCGCGAATTTTGAGCTGTCCTCTTAAAATGATCATAACTCTCAAGGGACTGTCCGTACAAAAAAGTTGTCAACTATAAAAATGGAGCTCTATTCTTGGTCTGTGTGATCGCATAAAAAGTTATTCTGAGGGACAAGTAGTTTTGCTATTACATACTCTCAAAGTTGGGGATTTTCAACTGAAAAAGGTTTACCTTAATATACTTTTGAGCGGTACTGTACATCATCTATGTACTAACCACTCAATCTTTCTACCCCATGGGAAAGTTCGTAAGCCAATTGTTCTGGCGACGAAAAATCTGAATACAAATGTACCTCTTATTTCCAGCTCCTAGGAATATAAGTGAGCGTTCTGCCCAAAAATTCATGCACGACAGACTATTTGAAAAGCTCGTAGCCGTTCTGCCGTAAAATGAACTCTGCTCTTACTCTACATTAGCTTCTGAAGAGACAAGCAGAAAAAGTTTTAAAAGTGACATAACTCCTATGAAATGAAATATTTAGAAAACAATGTGAGTATGAAATTTTAGAAATAACGAAATATTAAGAAATAATAAGCTTATCAGCTCTACGGCATATGGAAATCCGGAGGAAATAATGGAAACATGTATAAGTGTGAAGAGTATTGTGAGATTGAAGTAGGCAGAACGATATTATAAGAGCGTCTAGAATGGTGGTGTAATCAAAAAAGAAAGTCGAATCTATTTCCTGCGTTTAATTGTTTCGAATCGTCAAAAACGCAATCGATCTCCAAAAAACCTTTGGGATTTGAATATTAGTTTATAACCAGCAGAGGATTCGCTGCTACGCCGCGAATGGATTCAGTTGACTTAAAATTCGTAAGTAGGAACTACTAGAAATATTTTTCTGAATCCACATAAGCTTTTGAGATGATGATTAAGAATGATGTTTTAATGATTCACTCTCCCTCTCTCTCTCTTCTTCATTTTTTTGAGGAAGTCACAGAAGAAATTTCTCTGACTATTTTTTCCTAGATTTTCTTCTCGATGTGGGTATTCTTTTCATTCACAAAAGTTCTTCCCACTGTCAACGCTGTTGAAAAATAGCAGCCGGCTCGATCTCAGGGCGAGAATGAGGTAGTGAAAAAGTTAGAGGCGAGAATGTTGAATTTGAATTTGAATTCGGATTAAAATTGGTACAGGAAATTTTTGGACAGTTAGAAACCTAGGCGTTTCATAACTGATTTTTCAAAAGAATGATCAGTTTTGATGCAAGTGCGCTTCATTGAACTATACGAAACTAATCAAAAAGTGATTGAGCCGATTAAGCTACGTATCGAATGCCTAGTCGAAGCTTACTATCTCGTAATCCATGACTTTTCTACAGTACAACTCTCTCTCTCTTATTTCTTTCAAGTATCCAACTTTTTTTCTTGCGGTACTCTTTTTTTTTTTATTTCTGCAATCAGGTCTCCCCTCTCTTTCTCTTTTTACAGTCTCCTCTCCTTCACTCTCTTCCTACAGTACCTATTTCTCCTCCTTTTTCTATATTAGTCCCCCTCCCGAACGCTTACTTATCGACAGTGTCCTCTCTCCTTTTTTATTACCTTTTTCTACAGTAGATATTATTAAGGGACAGCTTGATTAGACATATCCGAAATTTTTGTTTTGTGCTCGTCGCTTGCCGCTAAGAAAACTGTCTCAAATTTTCATTTCTTCATTTCAGTGACAAGCACAAAACAAAAATTAGGGATATGCCTATTCAAGCTATCCTTAATACCTGGTAGCAATTTGGAACCATTCCAAACTTGCGACCTCTTAGGGTTTCCTTGTCAAAGCCACGGTGTCACATTTCCATCACTCTACCACTCGGCCAAAACTTGCAAAAACGAAGTGAATGCTGAAAAGTCGTGTTTTTCTCATTATCTCATGTTATTCATTCAATTAAACCGAATAGTTTTCTTCTTCAAAAATCAGATTTCCGAGTGACCGCAACTGTCCAAGACCGCTACTTTAAATCTGAAAATACAACATGTTCTGGAGAAGAGCCTATTCTCCAATGTAGCATTTCCAAAATTTAAAGTCCGCGGCCGAAAGTATATGTATTATATATTTGGCTGTGGAGAAAAGAGCGAGACTGTTACTGTCGCGAGGAGCGGGGGTAGGTAAATGCAGTGTCCCGACACCTCGCGGGTTCCGCCGCCCGCTATGTTTTGTGTGGGAAAAGGGGCGGGGCGTGAGAAAAGGTCGGTTCAATTACCCAAGTTTGAGGTAAACTTTTTTATTTCAAAAGCAAAAAATATGAAAGTATATATATTCAGAACCGCATTGACGCGTAGAAGAATAATATGAGGTTCGTTTCTATTTTTATTTTATTCACAAAAAGTTATGTAAGTTTGAATGTTGAGACAAGGCATCAGGTAAGTTTTGAAAATTCAATTATTTTCAAAGTTATATTTGGATTTCATCTTCTGAATAAATTTCTCTTCCTATACAATCTCAAGGGCTATCTTTTCAACAGTACGAACGGAGATCAAAGCGAAATAAGGTCAGAACTTGAAACCTGATTAAACCTCAAAGTGGGAACTTTGGAATTTTCTCAACGACATATAGTTGAACGTGTTAGTTGCAGCATTCAAAATTGTTCTAATATTTTGGGTCGGAAGTATTTTTTTTTTGAATTTTTGAAGATTTGAAAATCTTCTTCTTTTTTCGACTTTTTTGAGTTCAAAAATTCCGTTTTGTAGATATGGGTTTTGAATTAGTTTCTCTTCTTAGAGAATTTCAAAGGTTATCTTCTGTACTTTAGTTTGAGTTGATATCTCTGATGACGACAGAGAAAGAAGCGAGATAAGATCAAAACTTGAAAAATGATGAAATTTTAAAGTCGGAATTTTGGAATTTTTTAACGCGATAAAAATTGTTATGCGTGTACTGTTTAAATTAACTGTGAGAAATGAAAACTCCATCTTTTGAAACTGGAAATCTGTAAACATCGATTGAAAAACTTTCAAATCGGTCAAAATTGAAAAACAATGTTGAAACCACGAAAAATCTATTCTGAGGATTGAAGAGACGGAAATCAGCACTGCTGTAGTTGTGTAGTTGTAAAAAAACACTGCACTCATCAATTTCTCTTTTTGTATCTCTGATCACTTCATATCAATTACCCAATTTTCCGCTCCTCCAGGCAAGAATAATGTTTTGTCTCCTTTTTTCTCTTGCAGTATATGTATAAGCCCACCCGCGTGGTGAGAGTATAAAATTAATATTAAGACCGATATGTGAGTTTTCGGTCCCCCATAATATTGCTTCGATTCCCATCCGTATAAGAGATATCGACTAAAAAACTGAAGATAGCCCTTGAAATTCTCTGGGAAGTGATTTACTAATGCAAAAAATATCCAACGTTGGGATTCAACTTGCAGCTTCTTTGCCACATTTCTATTTATTACCTTTTTTGATTCGAAAGTGTGTAGAAAACTCACATTTTTAATAAAATGCCGATTTTTTAGCTAGAATACGAACTCCTAGGAAAACGACGGAGCCAAACGCGTTGATTCTCTAATCAGTATCTCATTAGCTTTCAGCACCCAATTAGTGCGCTTGGTTCCGCTTTGTCCCCAGGATTTCGTTTTCATGGAGTTTTCTTTCCCCGGAATACGTAGGATCTCAAAAGTAGTTTGGAAAACGGAGAAGTCGAAATGTTTGCTCAAAATAGCAAAATGTTGATGCGGACTAAAAATGATTGCTTTGACAAAAATGCATAATCAGATTGAAAGATAATTGCTTATTGAATTTCCTGATGACTGTAGTTTTATCCTAATAATTCTATGTCAAAACAGATCAAGCGAGATATTACATGAAAGGATGGTACAGGTTTTGGAGATTATTCATACAATTTCAACAATAACAAAAACTTGATGGCAGCTTTGGTTGATCTCTCTGACAACAGCAACTCCAGTGAAGAAGGCGAATACTCCGGCCAAGCCGATCGGCACCTCGATCTCCGAGAACCAGCTGCCAACTGAAATGTTGTTCCTATATGTTTGGTTGTTTATATACAACTCAAAACCGCTTACCAGCATTGTACTTATCGCGTATCGCATTCCAATCACCAACGAAGAACCTCTTGACTGTGGGAATCATTCTAGAGTTTTCCACGTTAGTTCTCGATGAGCTGGTCACTGACGTCACGGAACTTCTTTTGCTCTTTCAGAAGAGCCCGGAGACGCGAGTTCTCCTCTTCACTTGTGTGGAACATGTCGTCGACGAGGGTGGAGGTGGTCTGGAATGAAGGAAAGGGTTTTTACCAGGTTTTTGAACATTTTCACATGACTTAATGAGTTTTTGTGGATTGTATGTTTGTTTCAAAATTAGAAATGAATATTAAACACGCATAACAAAACGGTGGATCAAATCCTTGAATAACGTTTACATCCAATTTTTGTTGTTGTTGAAATTTGACTGTAAACGTTTCAGGGCCTTGCCGGGCTGGGCCGGGCCTTAACAAGTACATATTTTACGTTTTTACATTTAGTTTCTGTTAGATACAAATACAGACAAATACAGACAAACTTTAGATTTCAAAAAAATAGGAAAAAGGGGACCGAAAACTCACATATCGGTCGCATCAATAATAGACCATCAAATAAGAAATAGTCCAAAGTGTGCCAAACTTTATAAAATTTTGAACCGACCGAGAGACCAATTCAAAAATTCAAATTACGATTATCAAATGATCCCATCAAAAAACAAAACCAGAATCTAGAACACTTCTCAATAAGCAAAACTCACTTGAAAAATCCATTAGTAGCGGAAATCCATGAAATCAGTAGAATAAATAGTTAGAATTGAAATAAAATCAAAGGTTGGTTGTCGAAGCTCATGCAGTAGAGTCTCTAGAAGACCCCATAATAATTGGAGAAGACGTTCTCCAATTACTATGAGGCCTTCTTTGTGGGAATGACGATGATTTAAAGAAACAGTCCATAGAGGGTAGGAGGCGGAGCGAATAGGCGGAGCTCATCTGTTTGGTTTCTATTCTTTTTCTATACTCTTTTGCTCGTGGTTTATTTTTCGTTATTGCCACGATAATTCTCAATACTAATGTACCTCATATTTCCAGCTCCTAGGAATATTAGTGAGCGTTCTGCCCAGAAATTCATGCATTACGGACTGTCTGGTACTCTCTATGTACATCATGTATGTACTAACCACTCAATCTTTCTACCCCATGGGAAAGTTCGTAAGAAAATTGTTCAGGCGACGAAAAATCTGAATGCAAATGTACCTCATATTTCCAGCTCCTAGGAATATTAGTGAGCGTTCTGCCTAGAAATTCATGCACGACAGACTATTTGGTTGTCGTCATCTATGTACTTAACTGCCAAATCACGATGGAGTCATGGGAAAGCTCGTAGCCCTTCTGCCGTAAAATGAACTCTGCACTTACTCTACATTAGCTTCTAAAGAGACAAGCAGAAAAAGTTTTAAAAGTGACATAACTCCTATGTAATGAAATATTTAGAAAACAATGTGGATATGAAATTTCAGAAATAATCAAATATTAAGAAATAATAGGCTCTACGGCCTATGGAAATCGGGAGGAAATAATGGAAACATGTATAAGTGTGAAAAGTATTGTGAGATTGAAGTAGGCAAAACAAAATTATTTGAGCGTCTAGAACGGTGGTGTAATCAAAAAAAAAATTGAATCTATATTTCTTGCGTTCAATTGTTCCGAATTGTCAAAAACGCAATCGATCTCCAAAAAACCTTTGGGATTTGAATATTAGTTTATAACCAGCAGAGGATTCGCTGCTACGCCGCGAATGTATTTAGTTGACTTGAAATTCGTAAGTAGGAACTACTAGAAATATTTTTCTGAATCCACATAAGCTTTTGAGATGATGATTAAGAATGATGTTTTAATGATTCACTCTCCCTCTTTCTCTCTTCTTCATTTTTTTGAGGAAGTCACAGAGGAAATTTCTCTGACTATTTTTTCCTATATTTTCATCTCGCTGTGGATATTCTTTATCGCGGTTCATTCACAAAAGTTCTTCCCACTGTCAAGGCTGTTGAAAAATAGCAGCCGGCTCAACCTCAGGGCGAGAATGAGGTGGTGAAAATGTTACAGCCGAGATTGTGTCAGTCTATATTCTGTTTTTTGATTGTGATCTTTTGGCTCTATTCCAGTTCAGAAATCCTATGAAAAAGGAAATGTCCGTCAAAACACGTATAAGTCCTCTCGATTGTTTAAGCGTCCCAAAAATCGTTTGAAAGCTAGTCAAAATCAAGGGTCAAAATCAAGAGATCATTTGATAATCGTTATTTGAATTTTTGAATTGGTCTCTCGGTCGGTTAAAAATTCGATAAAGCTCGGCATACTTTGGACTATTTCTTATTTGATGGTCTTTTTTAAAAACTGCGCGATACTGCTCTTTCCCTGAAAAACTGGCTCTGTAAAAACCTATTAATCCAAACCTCATCTTCTCCGCGCAGTACTCTTTTTTTCATTCCTACTTTTTAGTAGAGAAACCCCAAACATGTCAGAGAGGTAGTTAGGGGTTTGGTGTTGGGAAAGTGGTGAGTACATTTCATCTCTCTGACCTCAATTATGGAGAGTTCCTCATTGTCAACAATCAAATTATTAAACCAGTTTTGTAATCTCTAATTAGAAAGAAGTAAACCTTCGCATTTTCAATTTTGACAGATTTTATGAGATTTTCCGTCGAATTTTTCGATATTTCCAGTTCCAAAAATGTAATTTTTCATGAACGGTTTTGAATTGCAATGAAAAAACTTCGGGCACTGCGGTCCTCAGCAAACCGCAGTTTGAGAATCAATATTCAAACAATGTGAAGCCATTGTACACATTTGCTGAATCAAAGCGTCAATCAAGTGGTTTTGCACAATAATATGATGGTGTTCTTCTGGAAGAATGGAAACTTGTGTTCCATCTTCTTGGTTGGTCTTGATTGTCGTCCAATTGGTGGAACGACAGGTCTTCTGAATGAGCGAAGAAACAGCTGAGTTTGGACCCAACTCCATTCTGTCCTTCGGGTTACGAAATGTTGTTTTCGTTTTTCGGATGACGTACTTTCTTTGTCCAATTGTCCTTGATTGAACGAACCGTCGATGAGTGTCCAACATGCTCGAGAATCTATCGGTGTCCCAGGCAGCATGATGACGAGAGGTGAAGTTTGAAGATGAGTTTGTGAGCTGCATCTTCCTTCTGACTGTTTTGTTCCTTGTGGATGGAACACAGCCCCAGGTGATCTTCTTCAACTGAACCATCCATCGATTTCTTCGGAATAATAAGTTCAGCCAAACCCACAGTCAGCTGGATACACTATCGACAAACTGACTGTGGGAAATATAACGTGTTCTTTGTAAGACTCGAGCAACGTGTGCCATAGAAACAGATTTTTATATTAACATGTACTATGGCTCTTCGGCAACCCATATGCAAAATTTTAGTGCCCACCTACCGGTCCCTGGGTTACTGTAGGTGCTCAAAGGTGCAAAACTTAAATTTTTTCTTTCGAGTCGTAGAACCCCAATTTTTTCAGTGTAGTTTATAAACGTTTATTGTAGTTTTTCCACAAAGTTTCGAAAAATTTCAAAAAAGGTTTGTCGAGTTATTCGCAAAAAACCAATTTTTTGGAGCATTTTTTCTTTATTTTTAAAATTTTCAGTTCTTAAAACAAAAAACACCCTCGGCGAACTTTATTTAAAACAAAAGTCTGTTGATGAAGTTTCAAATAAAAAATATTTGAAAAAATTTTAAGTCTGTGCGAAGGTCGAAAAGTGACCATGTCAAGTACGCAAATTTTCAAAACTGAAGATAAGTTGATTCTCTTTATACAAAATAAAAGAGCACATTTTTTTGAACATTTTTTGTATTACACTTTCTTTTTTAACTTTATTGCATCCTGCTAAAATTTTGAGTTTTTGTCAAAAAAATTTTTTTCAAATTTTTTCAAAAATAATTTTTTGCTATTTTGCTGCATTGTGAATAGACGATAACTATTAAAAAAACAACATACGTTTATTATTTGAAAATTTGAGTGCACCTCACTCAACGCAAGACATTTTTCGAAAATGGCCACTTTCTGATTTCATGAGTACTGTCAAGTTTAACGTTGTGACTCGTATCTCTCCAGGTTTCAGTTTTGGTGATTTGGTTCATTTAGCTTTTTTGTAACTTACATTTTCCTTATAATCTGACACTCTGATTTTTAAGAAATCCTTCAGAATGAGCAAAGTTGCAATGTCTCAAAGTGACTCGATCAAAAAGTTGTGCAAAAAAGGAAAAGTGTGTGGGCCTTCCTGGAAACGAAGTTGTTACGCTTGGAATATACTGTTCAATTTTACCCTTGATAAGGTCTATCTTATGTTAAGTTATCGTCGACAATCTCAATTTTTACTTATAGTTATTACCTTGTTAAAGAAAACGAGGGTCCTCTTCGTAACACAAAAGGAAAAACTATTCCTAGCTCACATATTAATCTCAGAGTAAACAAAAACACATTATACATGCAATTCCTAACGTTTTTGTTAAAGAAAACTAACATCATCATCACAAATCATCATTTAAAAAATTTGAAAAAAAAATTTTTTTTGACAAAAACTCAAAATTTTAGCAGGATGCAATAAAGTTGGAAAAGAAAGTGTGATACAAAAAATGTTCAAAAAAATGTGCTCTTTTATTTTGTATGAAGAAAATCAACTTATCTTCAGTTTTGAAAATTTGCGTACTTGACATGGTCACTTTTCGACCTTCGCACAGACTTAAAATTTTTTCAAATATTTTTTATTTGAAATTTCATCAACAGACTTTTGTTTTAAATAAAGTTCGCCGAGAGTGTTTTTTGTTTTAAGAACTGAAAATTTCAAAAATAAAGAAAAAATGCTCCAAAAAATTGGTTTTTTGCGAATAACTCGACAAACCTTTTTTGAAATTTTCCGAAACTTCGTGAAAAAACTACAATAAACGTTTATAAACTACACTGAAAAAATTGGGGTTCTACGACTCGAAAGAAAAAATTTAAGTTTTGCACCTTTGAGATCCTACAGTAACCCAGGGACCGGTAGGCGGGCACTAAAATTTTGCATAAGGGTTACCGAAGACCCATAGTACGTTCACACAAACTGGGTAAACACTATCTTATCTGTGGGCCCTACGCCCTTACATACAGTGGTGATGCTCGAGTCTTACAGAGAATAGGTTATATAACTTCATAAAAAGCTTTATTAAAAGATAAAAGATAAGCTCTCGCCAGTGCTTTTATACTGAGCTGAGGCGGAGCCAGACAGAAAATGTGTGGGTGAAAGAATTCAATTAAACAGATAGAAAGAATGATTCAAGACTAAAAGCCTATGAGTCATATTGGATGGGAGCGGGGAAAAGAAAGTGGGAGATGTACAAAGTATATCGAGTACAAGTTCGCAGTTTTCCAACGCGATATAGTTAAGCATGTTTTATTTAACTCAACTGTGCGAACTTCCCGGTGAGAAATGTACAATATCCTATTTCGAAACTGGAAATGTGTAAACATCGACAGAAAACTCATCAAATTAATCAAAATTGAGAAAGCGAAGCTGAATCTATTCTGAGCATCGGTGAGTCGGAAATAAATTTGCGGCTACGCCGCGATTTTCGCTGGATTTAGTTAATTTGAACTTTGTAGGAACTGCTGGAAAGATTTTTCTGAATCCAAATGAGCTTTTCATTTAATTATTTTGTTCCGTTTTCTCGTTCACCAACACTACAGTAACGCGAAATTCCCAAATTTTTAAAAAACATACATTTCTTGATGTTCCTTCGGAAGTTTTACCCCTCCTTTCAACTTTGTTGACTGTTGCTTCATAATTTTTTTAAATTGCGCCGCTATGCCGCTCAGTACGGTACAAAATATTTTTGACCTTCTTACTGTAAGTATTCTTTATTGCTCCTCTTCCACATAGTTTATTCATCCACTGTCAAGTCTGTTCAAAAATGACGATCGGCCGTAAAATTTGGCTTTCCATCCGAAATTCTTTTTTGTATCTCAAAAAAGTTTTTGAGCCAATTTTGCAATATTTTTCAACAAAAATACTGCCTAGTGTTTGAAAAAATAGTCTATTTAAATATTAAGATTTTCTGCTTTTTTGGTTTTGAGGGTGTGCTAATCCGAAGCCGGAACTTGGATCCCCTTTTATTTACTCGTTGTCAAAGCAATGAGTTGTCTAGAAACATCGCATTGACGTACTTGTATTGAAAGCTTCCGCCAAAAACAAAAGGAACTATTCAGGATATTCTCAAGAAAGGGTTCCTTTTCTAATCAGCACTTATTAAGTTTAGAGATTTAGCTCTATTCCGGTTTAGATGTCCTTTGAAAACTTGAACGTCCCAAAAAACACTTAGACGTCCCTTGAAACACTTAAACGTCCTTTGAAACATTTAGCCGTCCTTTCGGACCCTCAATACGCTCAAAAACGTTCAAACCTCTTTGAAACTACACAACGACATCAGCGATGATTTCCGTATCACCGATGCTCAGAATAGATTTTTCGTAGTTTCAGCTTTGCCGTTTCAATTTTGACCGATTTGATGAGTGTTTCTGTCGATGTTTACACATATTCAGTTTCGAAATAGGATGTTGTACATTTCTCACCGGAAATTCCGCACAGTTGAGTAAGATAAAACATGCTTAACTATATCGCGTTGGAAAACTGCGAACTTCCCACTTTGAGATTTCATTATTTTTCAAGTTCTGACCTTATCTCGCTTCGATCTCCATCCGTATAAGAGATATCGACTCAAACTAAAAAACTGAAGATAGCCCTTGAAATTCTCTAGGAAGTGATTTACTAATGCAAAAAATATCCAACGTTTGGATTCAACTCGCAGCTCCTTTGCCACATTTCCATAACTTTTCCACCCGGCCAAAACTTGCAAAAACGAAGTGAATGCTGAAAAGTCGTTTTTTCTTCTTATCTGATGTTTTTCATTTTATTCATTCAATTGAACTGAGCACGGTCTCCCAGACTCCGAGTAAGAACTGCAAGGAAATTTTTGATCTACCCTCATGAAACGAAAAATTTGAGAAATTAGCAGGTCTAAAGCGTTATGATTATAATTTTTAGCGTAAAGCTCAAGGTCGGATGTAAGACAATTTCAGTTTTAGAATTATTCTGAGTGTATTATCCACCTATTCAATGCAAAAAATCCTGGATTCAGATATTATTAGGGCCGAAATGGCAATTTTTCATTTTGATTTCGGAAAAATCTACGGGATTTGTTCATTTCTCAACATTATCCAACGAATGATAACTCAAAACGTGCTCCGGAGATTTTTACACATTTCTGTAGGACGGTTTTTCAATTTGCTCATTAGTTTTCGAGAAATCGATCAAATTCCGAATTTTTTTCAATTTTTTGTTATTTTCTCGAAAACTAATGAGCAAATTGAAAAACCGTCCTACAGAAATGTGTAAAAATCTCCGGAGCACGTTTTGAGTTATCATTCGTTGGATAATGTTGAGAAATGAACAAATCCCGTAGATTTTTCCGAAATCAAAATGAAAAATTGCCATTTCGGCCCTAATAATATCTGAATCCAGGATTTTTTGCATTGAATAGGTGGATAATACACTCAGAATAATTCTAAAACTGAAATTGTCTTACATCCGACCTTGAGCTTTACGCTAAAAATTATAATCATAACGCTTTAGACCTGCTAATTTCTCAAATTTTTCGTTTCATGAGGGTAGATCAAAAATTTCCTTGCAGTTCTTACTCGGAGTCTGGGAGACCGTGCTGAGTAGTTTTTTTCTTTCAAAATTCAGATTTTCGAGTGACCGCGACGACCCAAGACCGCTACTTTAAATCTGAAAATACAACATGTTATGGAGAAGAGCCTATTCTCCCATGTAGCATTTCCAAAATTTAAAGTCCGCGGCCGAAAGTATATGTGTTATATATTGGCTGTGGAAAGGATTCGACTGTTGCTGTCGCGAGGAGCGGGGGGTAGGTAAATGCAGTGTCCCGACACCTCGCGGGTTCCGCCGCCCGCTATGTTTTGTGTGGGAAAAGGGGCGGGGCGTGAGGAGTCCGGTTCAATTACCCAAGTTTGAGGTAAACTTTTTTATTTCAAAAGCAAAAAATATGAAAGTATATATATTCAGAACCGCATTGACGCGTAGAAGAATAATATGAAGTTTAATTCTATTTTTATTTTATTCACAAAAAGTTATGTAAGTTTGAATGTTGAGACAAGGCATCAGGTAAGTTTTGAAAATTCAATTATTTTCAAAGTTGTATTTGGATTTTATCTTCTGAATGAATTCCTTTTCCTATAGAATCTCGAGGGCTATCTTCTCCATATTGTTTCCAGTTGATAGCTCTGATACGAACGGAGATCAAAGCGAGATAAGGTCAGAACTTGAAAAATGATTAAATCTCAAAGTGGGAGCTTTGGAGTTTTTTCAACAGCATGTAGTTAAACGTGTTTTGCTTAGTTTCTGCAATCAAATATTATGAAATTTTGGGTCGGAAGTATTTTTTTTGAATTTTTGACGATTTGAAAATCTGGCTCTATAGGCAAAGAATGGTCCCAACCGCAAAGAATGGTCCCTCAAAATTGATACGAAAAACTTTCACCATTCTCTTAGGCTTAGGTTTCTTAGAAATTGGGAAAAAATTGTCAAAACCGGTAATTAATCGTATTTGTCATTTGTTTTCCGATCTTCTAAGAAACCTAAGCCTAAGAGAATGATGAAAAGTGAGTATTGCTATAAAGTAGTAAATGAGTAGAAAGTAGCCAAAATTTTGGGACCATTCTTTGCGGTTGGGACCATTCTTTGCGAAAGGGACCATTCAATTCCTTGGGACCATTCTTTTATTTTTTGGAACCATTCTTTGCGGTTGGGACCATTCTTTGCCTATTGAGCCGAAAATCTTCGTCTTTTTTGACTTTTTTGAGTTCAAAAATTCCGTTGTGTAGATATGGTTTTGAATTAGTTTCTCTTCCTAGAGAATTTCAAAGGTTATCTTCTGTACTTTAGTTTGAAATGATATCTCTGATAACAACAGAGATCGAAGCAAAATGATGAAATCTAAAAGTCGGAATTTCGGAAATTTTTAACGCGATAAATATTGTTCAGTTTAACTGTGAGAAATGAAAAAATTCCAATTTCGAAACTGAAAATCTGTAAACATCGATTGAAAAACTTTTCAAATCGGTCAAAATTGAAAAGCGATGCTGAAACTACGAAAAATCTATTCTGAGGATTGAAGAGGCGGAAATCAGCACTGATGTAGTTGTAAAAAAAACACTGCACTCATCAATTTCTCTTTTTGTATCTCTGATCACTTTATATTAATTACTCAAATTTCGGCTCCTCCCGGCAAAAAACCTGTTTTGTCTGTCTCGCATTGGCATTCCGTTAGTTCATAGAACAATGTTAGTAAATCCAACTGTTGATTCATTATTGTTGAAAACCACTCGCTTCAAGAAATGCGTACTATAGCTTCGCTCTGTTACTGATTCTTCAACTGCGGTTTGCTGACATCCGCAGTGCCCGAAGTTTCTCTTTGACGAATTTGCATTCACTTTGGCAACGTACTCTTCTTTGGACGCTTTGTTTCCTTTGAAGTGATAAAAGAGCAAAAAACGCCAGGTTGAGAATTAGGTCTTCTGCGCGCGGAATAATTGAAGGATTAATGAACAGGAAGGATGCTCATATTTACTCCTCTCTCATTTTCACCCCCGCCGATTTTTATCTAACCGCCCATTTGCCTCCTTTTTTCTCTAGCAGTATATGTATAAGCCCACCCGCGTGGTGGGAATATAGAATTCATATTGAGACCGATAAGTGAGTTTTCAGTCCCCTTTTTCCTATTTTTTTTATATTCTAAAATTTGTCTGTATTTGTTTGCTGTCGGACTAACGTTTTTTTGTGAAAGTGAGTTTCTGGTAGTGATACAAATTGATAAGTATCCCTAATTGAATTTGAACTGGATTAAAAAACGTCAAATATATAATTGGTAAGGCTCGGCCCAGCCCGGCAAAGCCCTGAAACGTTTACAGTCAACTTTCAACAAAAGAAATTTGAAATCTTCTGAAATTATGAACTTGTACCGAATCTCGCAACACTTTAAAATCTCACAACATTTGAATTACTGTTATTTTGAATAAATCATCCATGTTTTTATCGAAAAGGGAAGAGTCCATTCGCATTCTGTTGGGTATTATATAAAACCTCTTCCGCCGCCAGGGGTTTTCGAAGACCCGAAACCCTTTCATCTCATGGCAGCTAAAAATTGCACAGTGAAAAATATTAATTACTACTTTATTTTTTTAATCTGTTGTTTAATCCCAAAAAAAAATTCAATCTATGTATAGAAAACAGTGTTTTGATGCGTTTGAAATTATCAATCGGATCAACTAGAGGCTTGCAAGAAACAACATGGTCGTTGGCTAGCAAGGAAATACGTCTTCTACTCCACTCACAATATTTGTTTAGGTTTTGAGCAAATAGATAGACCAGTCTGGCATAACGTAGATGATGACAAGATTTAACGTAACATTAACCGGGTCGATGACATTTCGTATAGTGCATGACCCTTATTAATCTCAATAATCTCAATAAAACAGTGAGAAGTAACACTTCGCACAGTGTGCAAATAAACAAAGTGTACGAACAGACTGGAAACATTATGTCACAGCAATGCTTTGCAAGGTACATTGGGAATACGATTTTAAAGAGTGATGGAAAAAAACGGTTATATTTAAACATAGATTAGGAGATAAAGAGTCAAATTTTCTAACAAAATCACTTCCGGTACTGGCTGTAAAATAGTGTCGTGTTCTCACGGTTAACACTGCAACGAAAATAGTGAAGGATGTGTAAATCAAGTACAGTCAGTTTTCCAATTATGCAAGTTTGAGGAGCAATTGCCGTATCACCTCTAGAGGATGCACTCCTCCATTAAGAGCGCACTTCGAAGACCAGCTTGAAAAATAAAAATGCACCCCAACAATATTTTCGAAAAAACTGGTTTTCAGAGATTTACAACGATTTCTTGCAAGTTTTTAGATCAATTTTCATAGGTTTTACCGACAGAAAATCTTCTGAAATTCTGAAGACTACATTTTTTTCTGAAGACTACATCAAAAATTAGAATTATCGACTACAGGGAAAACGATATGTAGATACATATTAAAGCTTTGGAACATCCTATTTTGGCTGTCTTCAAAGACAAAAAAACCGTTTCATTTGAAAACAAATTCTATGTATATAAGGCTTTATTCTCTCAGTTAACAGCTTTTCGATATTCCCTTCGGGAACCGAGATACGCCGCTGTGCACAGGCACCGCTTGGTGACCTTCCTTTACAAATTTTAAAATATGTTCTAAGATGTATTTTTTGTTCCTTTTTGTAGCGAAATACCATTATTCTGAAATGTTCCCCTCAAGTTGGAAAAATTAACAATTTTTTTTCAGGTTTTAGTTTGTATCAAAAGTGATTTTGACATAGTTTAGAGTGTTTTCATCTCATTATTCGTAGTTTCTTTCGTGTTTTGTGTGTATCTCGTTACTTCAGCTCGTGATTGCTAATAATTGTGAATTTGAAGTAGTTATTGACTCTGTTGTTTGACAAAGAAGGAAGAGACAGTTGTTAACACTCTTCCTGTTGAGACGACACCCAATGTGAAGACTCCGCCCACTTAGTAAGCTCCGCCCATTCCTCGGAGTAGGTCTGCCGATACTCCCAGATCAGTATATTCTTCCGATGACCTACTGAATGGTCGTCCTCACTCGTATTCCTATTTTTCTAAAATTCTAGTTTATTTTGTTTCATTTCTGTTATCAAGGTAAGATTTTTGTAGAAATAACTAGTGACTAGTTTTTGAGAATAGTCAGCTATGAGATTTGCAAATCTGGCATGTCAAAAAACTTGCAGCAAGAAGATCCATCTCGTGAAAACGGATGAAAAAGGATATGGAGTAGAAGCCATCAAAGATATCCAAGATGGCGAGAATCTAGCAGAGTATATTGGAGAGATCATCTCTGCGGCGGAAAAGGCGAAAAGACTCAGCATAATCGATATGGCTGACGACTTGGAGCCCAATCGCTACTTGATGCTCGTTGGTGTAATGATTCAGCGAGAAAGGGTAACATCACAAGATACATCAATCAAGGTACCGTTGTGTGCTTTTTATCTCATTCGAAATTGTTTTTTATTTCAGTGATTCAAAGTGACTCGTTCCAACTCGAAAAGAATTATCTGCCATACCGACCAGCCTTCATCATTCGAGCAAGCCGCTTCATCAAGGAAGGAGAAGATATTACTTTCTGCTATGAAATGGACAATATGATGGAAATCTGCCTCTGCGAAAGCAATAATTGCAAAAAGAAGAAGCTGAAAAACCACTTTAATTTTGTTATCTGTTATCTTATGCCGATTAAAAATATTTTTACCTGAAATAAATATTTATGTATTTAAAAATAGTATTTTGATGTGTTCATAACTATCCATCAAATCAACTAGACATCGTGGTCGTTGGCTAGCAAGAAATTAAGTCTGCTACTGCACTCACAACATCTGTTCGGGCATAACGTAGATGATGACGTGAATCAACAAGGTCAATGACACTTCGTGTAGGTCATGACCCTCATCAATCTCAATCACCTCAATAAATATGTCAGGAGTAACACTTCGCACAGTGTACAAATAAACAATGTGTACGGACAGATAGGAAACAGTTTTCTCACAGCACGCACATGTTTTGCGAGATACATTGGGAATAAGAGTTTCAAGGAGAGATGAATCACAAAAAACCTATGTAAGTATTCAAACACAGATTTGAAAAAAAGCATTTTCAAAAACGTAGGAAAAAAGTGACTTTCTGGTACTGACATCAAACGGATTTTTCCGATTTTCGCCGATTTTCCGTCAAAATCCGAAAACGTATTTTTGAATTTCGACGGACATCCGGACAGATCAGACACGCAGACAGACCCATTTTGATCGGAAAATAGCGATTTTCATAGTTGTCACCGGGGCGATCTGGGCCTTGTGCGGGCCTTGAGATATATTTTTACGTTTCACCATCAAAATAGAGCCTGAAACGAGTTTTCTCATCTCGGGGACTAGTTTTTCCAGAATTTGGGTTTCTCTTCCACGAATTGGAAAACTCGGTCATGAGGAAAAATCGATATTTTTACCGATTTTCAATATTTTTTTCTGCGTTTTACCATCAAAATAAAGCTTGAAACCAATTTTTTTCTTTCGGGGACAATTTTTTTTTAAATTTGGGTTCCTCTTCCACGAATTGGAAAACTCGGCCATGAGGAAAAATCTATATTTTCCGCGATTTTCCATTTATTTTTTTGACTTTTTTTGTGTTTATCCATCAAAACATAGCC